>OX940860.1:42254723-52254723 GCA_954871525.1 Parietaria judaica
AGATGTTTAAACTAATTCACGGCAAGTTGAGTTCGACTTGGATAAAAATTCAGCTTAATGTATAATAGTATCATGGTTTACAAATGATCTTTGATAAAACTTGCTTGCATTTTTTACCGTCTGTCTATGTACTCAATAATGCGTTAGGGTGATCATTAGTGTAATAATTCTCATTAGCCTAATCTTTTGCGTATTGATTGTTGTTTGATAATAATGTCTGCTTAATGTTTATTTTCTGTTGATTTTGCTCATAATTATATTTTGATGGTGATCTACTTTTCGTTAAAGTTTTTTTTTTTTTGAACAGTACTTTTCGTTAAAGTTGTCTTTAGTTTTACTTTTTTCATTTGGGGTTTTTGACATTGGCAAGTTTAATTATGCTTTTTATTTGTGTGTTGATTTTGCTTTAAGTAGAAAGACCAAGTCTAAGCAAACAATGGAGATTGTTTAAAATTTCTAGATTATATTTTGTTGGTGATCTATTTTTGTTATAGCTGTTATCGAATTTGGGCGGAATACTACATTCTTACATTGTTAATTATTTAGTGAATAATATTTTAGTTATGCATTTATTTTCAAAAAGATTACAATATATATATATATATATATATATATATATATATATATATATATGATAACTCCTGATAAATCAATAACGTCTGCTTTGGATGTAGCTGTTTTGATTACAGCAAATTTATAAAATTACTATATTCAACTATACTTTCTCGAGATTGATAGAATTTTTCATAATCAAGTTAATAGAGTTTCTTTCTTAACACGGTTAATTTTTATTTTTTTTACTTTTAGAATAGAAGAATGACATAAAAATTTCTATATCTATGGATTTTTTATCGCCACCGCGCGAAGCGCGGTGCCGGTCCACTAGTTTTCTTTGAGTTTACTCGTGTCCTAGATTTATAATATTTTCCGAAATTTCATACAAATTATATTTATTTTATTATTATAATTAAAAAAACGCGGCGAGGGCATGGAAGTGAAGAAAATGTTAAACATATAAATTATAAATTTATAATAATTACAAATACAATATAAATTATAATTATAATAAGATATATGTTAGGAATATATGCTGTTGCGTTGTGTTTGACTCTTCACTTTAAAACTCGATTGGAATCGCTTCCCTTCTTCTCTCTTCCTTCCTTCATTCGTTCTGCAAATCTCAGAGAGAGAGAGAGAGCAGCCATGGAGAAGCATCCCAAGACGAAGATCGTGTGCACCCTGGGACCGGCGTCGAGGTCGGTCCCCATGGCGGAGAAGCTCCTCCGAGCCGGCATGAACGTCGCTCGCTTCAACTTCTCCCATGGATCCCACGACTACCACCAGGAAACCCTAAACAACCTCAAGCAGGCCATGGAGAGCACCGGAATCCTCTGCGCCGTCATGCTCGACACCAAGGTCTTCCTTCTTCTTCTCTCGATCCGCGATCGATTCATTTCAGATCAATCGTTGACGATTCAGTCTCTGTTCTTTCTGCTCTGAACGTTTTTAGTTTTCACAGTAAGATTTCTCCATGAGATTCAGTCTTGTTTTCGATCGATTAATGTTTTTCGATCAAATCAAAATTCAGATACCATTTCTCGATTTGTGCGAGTCATGAGCTTAGTTTTGCTTCCAATTTATGGGATCAATGTCCCCGATTCGAAGTCTGACACATGCTTGTCTTTTCTCACAGCATCCCTCGAAAAATCACTTTTTTTTAGGGCTTTCCATTTCTTTTTTGTCGTCTACTTCATAACTGTTGACAATTTCCCTTTCACTTTGTTGTATAGTCCAGACAGAGGCATATATATACATATATAAGAATGTCTCTTTTCGGCTTACAGGACCACCTACATACACTGGTCGCCAATTAAATGCTTCTTTCGTTAACCATGTCAATTTCATCAGGGAGATCCATGTTGGTTTAATGATTTAAAAGAATTTTGTTACTTGTGTTGCTTTGAGTATGGGCTGATTTGTATCTGGTTAAGCAAGCTATATTGACTCTAGTATGTTTTGATGCGACCTGACAGGGTCCGGAGATTCGAACTGGGTTCTTGAAAGACGGGAAGCCCGTCCAGCTGAAACAGGGTCAAGAAATAACGATATCTACCGACTACAGCCTGAAGGGCGATGAGAACACGATCTGCATGAGCTACAAGAAGCTGGCCGTGGATGTCAAGCCGGGAATGGTGATACTGTGTGCCGATGGCACTATCTCTTTCATGGTTTTGTCGTGTGATGTGGAGAACGGGCTTGTTCGGTGCCGGTGTGAGAATTCCGCTGTTCTTGGTGAAAGAAAGAATGTCAATCTCCCGGGGGTCGTTGTTGACCTCCCAACCCTAACGGAGAAAGACAAGGAAGATATTTTGCAGTGGGGTGTTCCTAACAAGATAGATATGATTGCTCTCTCTTTTGTTAGGAAAGGCTCGGACCTCATCGAGGTTAGAAAGCTGCTCGGGAAGCACGCCAAGAACATCCTTCTGATGTCCAAGGTTCGTTTTCTTAATAGAAATTTTGTCAACTTGTGTTAGGAATTAGGACTCAAGCTAAAACAATTAGAGAATATTAGTGTTCTCGTCTCATAACAAATAAACAGAAAATTACAACCGAAAATGGCCTTCGGTTGGAGATGTAAACCTTTTTTATTTTCTTCTTAGGTCTGTACTTTAATAAGGTAATGACTTCTTTGCTTGACCAAATTTAACATTAAAATCTCCGCGAAAACTGAAAACTATCTTCTAGATGAATAAACCCTTACTAAGCTAAGCCAAACGAGTATGGTTCATAAAATACTAATTTGCCCTTGATGCTCTTTATAATATAGACTTTAAAGGTCTAACAACTTGTGGTTTTTAAGTAATACAACATTAATTTAATTAACATGAGAGTGTTGAAATTTACCCCTGATTAGGAAGTTGTTATAACTTTATCCGATCATTAATGGCTTGGCATTTTATTATTATCTTAGTAATTGCTAATATAGACATAATCTGATTTTTATGCGATTCTTTCATGCGAAATTCCAGGTTGAAAACCAGGAGGGCGTGGCGAACTTTGACGACATCCTCGCGAACTCCGATGCATTCATGGTGGCTCGTGGCGATCTGGGCATGGAAATCCCTATTGAGAAGATATTCCTCGCCCAGAAAGTGATGATCTACAAGTGCAACATCCAAGGCAAACCCGTTGTGACAGCAACACAAATGCTCGAATCAATGATCAAGTCACCCAGGCCAACAAGAGCCGAAGCAACTGACGTGGCAAATGCCGTTCTCGACGGCACCGACTGCGTCATGCTGAGTGGCGAAACTGCCGCCGGAGCTTACCCAGAACTCGCCGTTCAAACCATGGCCAAAATCTGCGTTGAAGCCGAAAGTACGATCGATTACGGAAGTGTGTTCAAGAGGATCATGGAGCACTCTCCGATCCCGATGAGCCCACTAGAGAGCTTGGCTTCCTCAGCTGTCAAGACCGCCAACTCGTCACGAGCAGCACTCATAATGGTGCTCACTCGAGGAGGAAGCACTGCAAAACTGGTGGCCAAGTACCGCCCAGGGATGCCGATACTTTCGGTGGTCGTCCCCGAGATCAAGACCGACTCGTTCGACTTCTCGTGCAGCGACGAGGCTCCAGCAAGGCACAGTCTTATCTTCCGAGGCCTCGTTCCTGTTCTGAGTGGAGGGTCATCAAGGGCCTCGCACGCGGAGACGACCGAACAAGCTTTGGAATTCGCCACCGAACACGCCAAGCTGAAAGGACTCTGCAAGACCGGCGACTCCGTTGTGGCTATGCATCGCGACGGAAGCGCCTCGGTCATCAAGATCCTCACGGTGAAGTGAACCCCGTTACTTCAATTTTTGAATTACCGTTGTGATATTGGCGCGGCTGCGGCCTTATAATTTTGTGGTTGATGAGGATGAGAACAGACATCTTCCGTTAATATGCTCAGCGACTGAGCTGAATCATTGTTTAAGAATTCTTGGTTCCATGCAATTTTTGCTATTTGTGTGGAAAACATTACTTCATTGATACAGATTCTCTTGGAATTTCGTTGATAATGATATTTTCCCTTCCTTTCTACTTCTCTTGCTTCTTCATTTTACATGAATAAATTTGAATTACTCGAAATATATATATATATATATTCTCTCTATTTTCAAACAAGGAGGTAAACCTTTCTAGCTTTTAATTTTTTTACAAAATTCAAAATGTAAAATTTTGAATCCTAAGAGAACTCGAAAATGAAAAGGTATTTTTTTGTATAAAAAATAAAGATAAAGACTGTAAAAATGAAATTGTTGTAGGAGTAATTTTAGATTTTTGAAAATTAAAATAGCATGCATATATATATAAAAAAAAAAGGAAATTAAAGACAAAGTAGGCTTGAAGAGCATATACCAGTTTTATGTAATGCTAGGGAAGTTGATAATAGAAGAAAATTCCCAAATAAATAAATGGAAGCATCTAGAAGCTGGAATATTTTTTTTTTTTTTGTCAAAGATGAAGTTGAGAAAGCATGTTTGAATTGAACACAATTCACCGACCTTCCTATCATGAATGAAACCGTTGAATGGAATGGTCATCATCACCAACTCATGAAACCATTCAATTCAATTCAATTCAATTCAATTCAATGGAAGAAATTATTATATGAAAAAGTCAATTTAGAACACCCAGGACACAGATCGCACACGGCTTCTCTCACACATAGCATAGCAATGGCTTAATGTTTTTTTTTACTGGAAACGCACCAAATTCTCAAAAGGGCAACAAGAAACTATCAAAATCAATATATCTTTAGGGATGAAACCGGGCCTGAGTATCGTGCTTTTAGCCATTTTCTGACCCGGTCTCGGCCTTTTCTTTTTTTTTTTCCTTACAAAACCCGGCCCGTTAAAGTTGGAAACAATACCCTTTCTTAAGCTCAGACCATAACCAAACTTCAAGACATACAGAAGCAAGCACATTTGTCATCTTTTTTCCAAACATTTTGATTGGACAAAGTACACCATTAATCTCTCATAGAGCCCATAACAATGGCGACGTAACACTAAAAGAAGAAGTCTAATTTGCAATCAAAGACTTGGAACAAAAAAATCATCAAAATGAAAACTTGTGTACAACAAACAAACACAGCCAAAAATACAACCAACATTGTGAGTTTCGAACGGACTTATGTACACTACAGAGTATATGAACAGCGTACTCATGAGAAGCCTTCAATCACCATTTAACCATTAGCATTGGATGATGATGGCGATGAATTTCCGCCATTAGACGACGAAGAAAACAACCCGTTGAAAGGCCACGGAAGCGTAAACCATCTCCCGCCGCCACTTCTGTTTCTACCTCCTTCTTCTTCTTCTTCTTCTTCTCCTCCTCCTCCTCCTCCTCCTCCACCGTTAACAGAAAGAGCGTTGTTTTCGCTACCGTTTTGCCTGTGCGCATTGCCGTCCGAATCGTGCTTGGATTCCCCGGCAGGCAATTGAAACCTGCAAACCGGGCACGAGCTGTGAAGCTCCAGCCACGGCAGGATGCAGGCGCTGTGGAACTTGTGCCTGCACGGCATCTCCTTCGCCTCGGCCCCAGCCTCGAAGTCGTCCAAGCACACCGGACACTGCAAAGTACCCTTGATCGCCACGCTCGGGAGCGCCTCCACAGCCTCCTTCCTCGCCGGAGGAGTCCCGTACCGGTTCGGATCGTTCTCGGCCAGGTGCTGCAGCAGCAGATCCAAACCCGGTCCGACGAAATAATCCCCCAACGACCCGACTGGGTTCCGATTCTCCGCCTGACCCTGAACGAGGAGCGTCTGGTCGAAAGGATTGACGAGGATCACGCGCTCCCTCTCCCGCTCCGTGAGAGATTCGAGATTCTCCGTCTCCGACGCAAATCCGGCTCGAATCCCTTGAAGAAGCTGGAGAATCGAGGCCGAGCTAGTCCTTCTCCTTTCGACAATGGCCTCCAGTTCCCTTTCCCGTTCACGGCGAAGATCTGCGCTTCCATCGTCGTCGTCGGAATCGTCCTCATCCACGTGTCTGAGCCTTCTCCGGCGACGGGGCCGGCCCATCATGCCGAGCAGGATCGGAGCCCAGAGGGAGAGAGCGCTGTCGGATTGGGCCCCGGAGGAAGCCATTTGTTCGAGGAATCCGGTCTGACAAAAGGGGCATTGGATCTGAGGCTGATGATGATCCATGATCGGATTCACAATCTGCTCGCAAAGGTGACACCAGTACCTCGACGTCGATTCCTCCATGTCCCTTCACCAGATCAAGATCAAGATCAAGAATGTAGGGATAACTGATTCTGATCACGGAAAGAGAAGGGTATATATACATACATACATACACATATATATACATACCTTTGGAGAGAAATTAGGAAGATTTCTTACCAGAAGAGAAGCGAGGAAGACGAAAGTGGTACGAGGTTTGATTGATTATCAGGCAATTTGATCGGACTATTGACTGAGTTGAACACAGTAAATTCAATTCAATTCACCAATTATATAATTACAGATTACATTATCATGTAATAAATAAATACACATATATAATGGGAATATTGGGGCCCAGCTTTAACTTTTTGGGATCCGAGTATCGTATTTGTGTTTGTTTGTTTGCAGATGTGAAATACAAACTTAATAATTGACATTTGATAGATACAATCATTATTATAATACATAGACTACTCAATTAAACCACATATTTAATACCATACCATACGATACAATCTTTATAATTATAATTAGGAATAATAGTGCCAAATATATCTAAGCTTTACTCAATTAATCCGATGTAGACCAAGTATTTTTTCAATGATAAATATATTCAAGTTTTATTTTACAGCGGTTTGATTAAATCAAAATTTTATTTCACCGTGATTTGAATGTACTCTGTTAAAAAAGTTCTTGAAAAGAGAAAAATTTAAGTACATTTTTCACTGAATAACGACTTGATTTAATGCAGTTGAATACAGTTTAGTTACATTTATCGTCATTAACTCTTATAATTACAACCTTGATTTAATTAAGATAAACCAAAATTAATGCATTTTGGGTCATAGTCATGACTCAATTTCATTCAAACTACACCTTAAACTTTATGTCATAACCGTATCATGTCTCGTATTCGGTCCCAAACTACCAAGGTCTTCCTTCTTTTCCAAATCGCCTCGCAACTTGAGCTACTATTAATATTCTCATCACATAGCAAGTAGCAAAAAAGATATTGTCAAGAAGATGAAGAATAAGGAAATGAAATTGGGGAAAAATGAGTAATTAGTACTTCATTTCTAGTTTCGAGTGTAATCCATTCTCACCTGTATCATCATCATCATTTGGCAAGGAAGTGTTCTCTATTACAGTAATCACTAGCTAATAGTACCGACTAATCTCCATTCTCAAACACAATTATCTATTTCTGTAACTCAGCAACTGTACACTCTTACCAACACCACCTAAAGAATCACTGCTTTCCGTCCTCAGATCCGAAGCGGCTTCGGAGTGCCACCTGTACTTTCATCCTGCAACCCCCAAACTCCAGTTTTTAACCGGCCATGTACACAATCATAATAGAAGTACTAAATTACTTTAATGAATAAGCGTGAAACCAGGACATGGTAGCAAAACCTTTTTTTTTTTTTAACCGGCTAAATATTGAATCGGCCCAATTTTTTAGAACAAGTTTCAGAACTTAGTTACTTATAAGAGACAGATACCTAGAAATCAATTAATAAGATACATGATTCAAATCTAAAATAGAGCTCTAAAAGTTAATTAAAGAAATACTAAAACCGGGCCAGTCCGGTGTTTGAAAACCTAGGCCCAGTTCCTGGTCTTTTGATGAAAAGCTTGAAGGGACTTATAAATGAAAATCAGAATGCAAAAAGATGTGCATATATGGAATAGTGTGTTGATTACATTTACATACAGATTTCACAAGGAACTTACATCTACAGACTGGAAAGACTTTCCCATGGATAGCTTCAATGGAGAGACATCAGTACTCGAAGTTGATCCAGTCCCGCCAATCGCATGATTCTGATCCCACAAAAAAACTAATATTTTTTAACATGGCGACTATATATATGTTCTTATAACTAAAATTATAAAGACCTGGCTAGAGACAGATTGGTGAGAAATCAGCGAATTGGCAACAATATAAAAAATATACCCTCACAAATTAATACAAAGTTTAATGTGCAAACTGATATGGCACAAATTGATTAATGCAGGGTAAACTGTATCAACAAATAGGGCAATTTGATACAAAGAGATACATTCAGGGAGTACTAGCGATACTTAGGCTCATGGCTGGATAACAAAAAGAGTTGCTCAAATTTTACAAATTTTCCAGATAATAGTATTAGTATGTATGATGATCAGACATATCATCACACATACAGTATATAGTTTTTTTTTTTTGGTCGTTTTCTTTTTTGTACAAGCCATGGCAAGGTTTAAACTGGAACCTAAGGCAGTTTCAAATAATAAGCTTTTGAACAGGTTTTACGGAAGCAGCTAGCACGTGATTCAAAGAAGAGTTATTGGAATTAATGCCCCTTGAACTTGACTTTTTGGCATAAAATCCTCCTAACCTTTTAAAATTAGCACATTGCCGCGTCCATGTTAATAAAATTATAATTTTATTATTTTCTCCAACTTTTTTGGACTTTCATCTCATCTTTTCTTCGAGAACTAGGTTTCTTAATTGCTTCACGATAGTATCATACACTAGACTATTGACGATCTCATGCAATAACTAATTGATATAGGTGTACGGGTAATATGCTTTTGAAAGTTTAGACGGGATTGCTGCCAAATATTAAAGTTCAAGGAGGGAAGTGTTGAATGAAGTTTTAGGGGCATTACTGTCATTAACTCTTAAGAAGCAGCTTAAGTTCTCCCATTGTGTAAACAAGAATCCTTATCAACATAGTCAGCAGAGAAATAGATACAATACCCGAATCGAAAATCTGTTCTCTCGGCCGTCTTCAAAGAGAGTTGAGTAATAAGCTGGGTCGTAGATAGAGCCTCCTAAAACCTCATCAGAGCCTGACGACTGCCTGGCGACGGCTTGAATTGGAGGACTCAAAAAACTACTTCTAATATCAAAATCCTCTCTTGACATGGTTGTATCTACATGAGAAGCACCCAGTCTGTAGATCTGAATCCATAACAGCATCGATGATAATCTCACAGAAAACCCGGTGATTTCCATAGTCAGCGTGAGTTTCACTGAAAATATGAAAAATGCCCCGTACTTTTCAGGAGATATGTTCCTGCGTGCACAGAAAACGTTTCATAAATTATTTTACTCCACAACCATTTGCTAGAATAAGATCAACAGATTAATATTATTTAAGAAAAACAAAGATTTTATTGATAAATGAAAGGATATAACAGTGGATAGTTGGAGAGCAGATCACTATATTAATATATAGTTGTTACACAAAGTTTATAGAAAACCAGTAAATAAATGCTATAATACAAAAGGTAAAAACCTATAAAAACTTAGATGTGCGGCAATCCTACACCACGGATCCAACTGGTGAAATCCCTATATCCCTCACGCGTCAACCATAAACCCTAGAGAGTAACTACGCTAGTTTACGATTAATTTATCAAATACTTCTTAGATGATCTAATGGGATGGGCCTGAACCCTCAAAACATGATTACCCAAACCTAAACATAATTACTTAAACATAATTAAATATACCAAACCCTAAACACGATTAAACAAATAAAATACATAATCAAATGACAAGGCATGACTAAATAACATAGATAAAGTCATGATCAGTCCCTGATAATTGACACTGTATATGTCGAACACCACAGTGAGCAGATACTGGATATTTAAACTAACCAGCCATTAAAGGAAAGAAAATGCACTGTCACAAAGTGCAAGATAAATTATACTACCGAAAATCGTCCTAACTGTAAAACGGAACGCAAACAAAGCATCATCCCTGTCTACGTGACGGATTAAGGGATGGCTTCTCGTACAAAAGCACAGAACTAAAAAAGCTTAAGCAATTTGTGAGAAGAAAAATAACCAAGATTCTGAAAGTGATTTAATGCTCTTAAACTTTAAGAGTGCAACATAATTTGCTCAAATAAACAGATAAGATCCTACTAAGCATCTACCAAGTCATTACTAGATTGGTTCTTTATTTGTTTCTCCAAAATAGTTAGTGTTCTATAAACGGAGCTTCTTTCTGGGTGAGAACAATCTCCAGCAATAAAGACATTCCTAGCCCTCTCTACTTCGATCCAACTGCAGCCTGCGGGTTTCTTAAGATCTCTCGTCTGCATTCGCCTTCTTATTTCCGCAACACATTCCCATCGAGAGTCTAATGCATACAAGTTTGCCATCACCACATAGTTCCCGACATTATCAGCTTCGATCTCAAACAATTTCTCTGCTACAGTACGACCCAGTTCCACCTTACGATGGGTCTTGCAGGCACCGAGCAGCGACACCCATATGCTTGCATCAGCAACAATGGGCATATTGTTCACAAACGCGAATGCGTCATCAACTTGGCCACTTCTAGCAAGTAGGTCAACCACACAGGCGTACTGTTCCATAGTGGGTCTGATCCCGTAAACTTTCTCAGCTGAGTAGAATATCAGCAGCCCTTCCTTCACAAGCCCAGCGTGACTGCAAGCTGACAAAATAGCGGTGATGATAATGTGATCCGGGCTAAAACCCATTTGCAACATATGAGAGAAGATTCCGAGAGCTTCCTCTCCCATTCCGTGCACCGAAAATCCACAAATCATGGCAGTAATCATGACTAAATCCTTCTGGGGATTTAATTTGTAGATCGTATAAGCAGAGTTTATAACACCGCACTTACAATACACATCCAATAGAGCTGCCATCAAATGAGTATTACCGAAACACGCTCTGACAACATACCCATGACACTGCTTGAGAAGTTGGACTGAGGCTATTTGAGTGCATACGGGAATTAGGCTCAAAACGGTCATTGCATCGGGCTTCAAGCCTTGAGCTTGTAAAGCTTGGAACAAATGAAGAGCTTGATCCGGGTAACCATTTCCGGAGTAAACTCTAATCATCAGGTTCCATGTCGTGAGATAGGTTTCAGACATCTTGTGAAATAGCGTATGTGCATCCTGGTGAGATCCCAAATTGGTATGGCACGAGATCATTGAACTGAACACTACCGAATTCCTCTTTTCTAATAAAGTCTGGAAAATATTATTTGCATACTTTACATCACCACATTTAGCATATGCATCGAGTATTGCATTCCCTAGAGTTGGCTCAACGTTTCCCAGTAAATAGCCGGATTTGATTGAATATCCATGAGCTTCTTTGACCTTCTGGACGGCTGAGATGTTGACACAAAAGCGAATTAAAATCAACATGGTAATGAAGTCTGGTCTTTTTCCTTCTCCAAATATACTGGCTAATAGATTAAGAATCTGATGATGATATTCATATCCACTCTCTACGAAGGCATCAAGAATGGAGTTCCATGAAATCATATCTTTCACCACCATCATTAGAAATGTTCGAGATGCAGCGGATACATCATTGCATTTTGCATAGTAAGTGATTAAGGAATTTCCGACCATTGTGTCACTGTGTAAAAAAGTACGTCTAAGAATATAGGCATGGATCATTTTTCCAACGTGGAAGTATTGCAAGTGAGCACATGCAGGGAGAGTGCTAACAATAGTAACGGAATCGGGCTCTATGGTGCCTAATGATACTAACTTATGAAATAAAGTCATTGCCTTAAACCATTCACCATTTTCTGAATACCCTGAAATGATTGCATTCCATGAAATCAAATCTTTCAATTCCATCCAATTGAAGAGAAACTCGGCTTCTTCAATCTTTCCAAGTTTCAAATAGAAGCTCAGTAAAGAATTACGCACGAAAAGATCTTCAGATAGTTCCGTCCTCTTTAGCACATAATTGTGGATCTCATTCCCAAAGCGATGCGCCAATTTTGTATCTAATAAAGCACACACGGGCAAGATAGTTGCTGTAGTTACATTATTTGGTCTGACCGGTCCTTTAATCATCAGACTAAATATTCTAAATGCGTCATCGATGAAACCATTGTCAGCAAAACCTGTAATGATGGCATTCCATGAAACCACGTCTTTTTCTCCGATGCTTCTAAATGCAGAATATGCATCTGAACAAACAACCCCACTTTTCGAGTACATTGTTACTAGAGCATTCCCTACGAGGTTGTTCACTTCAAACCCAGATTTGATCGCAAAAGAATGCAAGCTTTTCCCTACACCGAAATCTCCTAGGCGAGCGCAAACCGGAAGGACGGTTGCAAAGGTAATAGGGTTGGGCTTAGCCTCTCCACTGAAATGCATTGCGCAAAACCATTTAATAACCTCATTGTTGCGCAAACAAGACCCCGAGAAGCCAGAAATGACGATATTCCAATTCACAGGATCACAGCGGTCGACGTGACCAAACAACCTTTTGCAATCACCGAGCTTGGCGCATTTGGCGTACATGTTCAGAAGTGCTTTCGATACAGACTGGCAGGAAACGTGGCCTTGCTTGAGAGCATACCCGTGAAGAGCCGTCCCCGAGCTGACAGCAAAACGTGCCGCACAGGATTTCAGAATAGCTGCAAGCACTTGATGGTTGGGTTTAAACCCAAGGAAGAGGGACCTGGATTCGCAATGCTCCCTTTGAGCCATATCTTACAAGCAAATAGCCGAACAGACTCGAAGAAAAAGACTCGAACACACAACGGGTTTCTACGATGGAAATTGGGAGCAATACGTGAATTGATTGCTTATGGAAAGAAGAAAACTAGGAACAAGATGAGAAAAAGAAAGTAAGAGGAATCCAAAGAAACTGACCAGATTTCTTGGGAGAAAAGAATGAACCAGAAGACGTCGATGAAGATGGAGCAGAGGAGAAGAACGGCGTAAGTTCGTCCGAGGCTCTGACTGCTGCTTTCGATCGCGACGAGGGCGAAGAGAGGAATGGCCAAGTTTATGAGCAACACGCCATTGTACAGAGCTCCGAGAGAGCCCATCAACGCGCAACCGATCTGCCGAGCACGGAAATCACGATCAGAAGAGAAACAAAACCCTAGAAGAATGCCGATTGAATCGAGGAAGAAGAAGGAGAAGGACCTGGATGTAGAGGAGGTAGACGGCGATGGACTGAAGCCTGTCGTAGTCACGGAGCCATGGCCGAATTCGATCTTTGAGAGAGTCACAAAGCATCATTCATACATGTGATGAGGAAGAGAAGGAATCGAGAGAATCTTGAAGCGAATCAAGGAATTAAATGGAAATGGAAATGCGTTATTTTGTTCTTCAATTATTTATTGGAAATCTGGATATAATATTATATATATCTTTTGGCGCAAAGGTAACTTTACAATGGAGCATCACGTGTTTTTAAATCGTTGGTTTGGTTTGGTTTGGTTATTAAGAGCAAAAACAATGAGCTACTCTACAACAGCCGGGCTGGGACCGCCCGGCCTACAGCCCGTGAAGCCGGAACTTTTTTATGGAAAGTTTTACACATTAGAGGCCTCTAATGGTAGAATAGAAAAAAGAATGTCTTGCTAACTTCTCATTCAAGCAGTTTAGAGGTATTGAATTTTAAGAGCGCATGAGATTCTCGTTGGGATTTTTAATAACATATTTGTATATATAGTTCTCTATTTAATCATGATTACCATGTTAATAACTTTAATTCAGTGTATTTTATGCTTATGTTTTACGAGCTCAAGAATCAATGACAACTTAATACAATTTTGTTGAGCTCCAAATTATAACTACTAAACACCCGTTAAGTCTTGAGCATCTTTCCATTTTTTGTCACCGAAAAAATAAAATTGAAAATATAATTCGTTATTTTTTATACTATACTCAAAAGCGAAGCTTACTCCTCAGGAGATTTTTGTTTACGTGTTTCTTATTTAGTCATGTTTCAATGCTAGCTTGTAATCTAGTTGGTTTTGTGTAATTGTTTTTTTTTTTTAAAGTAGAATTAATAATTTTAATTAAACATTATAGTTGATCTAATTTTAATTCTGAAAAACATTATGTTATGCGTATTTTTCGAGTTATTGAAAATATGGGCCCAAAAAGTCAAAGTCAAAGCCCACAAAGAAAAATCAAAGTCCGGAGGCCCGAGTTCAAGCCCGTTAGACGAAACACGGAAGGAAAAGCCCTAGAGACGGAGCTCGAAGATCAAAGACAACCTTTCGACGACCTTAATGTGTCCCCAACAGCCCTAAATGGTCCCCGGCGAGGAAGTAACCACCTTAGAGGATCCACAGCGTGAAGAAAAACACCTAGGAGGCTCCCCGACGAAGCCTTGACCGAGAGAAGCTCTCCGGGCGACATTCTGACGATGAAAAGCTTTCCTGGCGGCGTTAAACTCCAGACGACATGCGAAACATCGCCAACAAAGCTAACAAGAGGAATTACTCAACAAACATCTAGCTTCAAGACATTCCGAGCTTACGAGGATATCAAGGATGCTCCAAGACGCCTTACGATCCGATTGGCAAGCTCGAAGGGCGGCGTTAAACTCCAGACGACATGCGAAACATCGCCAACAAAGCTAACAAGAGGAATTACTCAACAAACATCTAGCTTCAAGACATTCCGAGCTTACGAGGATATCAAGGATGCTCCAAGACGCCTTACGATCCGATTGGCAAGCTCGAAGGACACCCAGAGAGGCTTCGGGCGACGTTCCAAAAATCCGGCTACCCCTGCACTTTGCAAGCACATTCGGCAACCCTTGCGTATAACGACGACATCCGACGGCCTCCCTCTCTATGTAAAGTCCCACGAATTTTATGCTTGGCATCTTCAAAGAATATTCCTTTTAGATGCCCGCAAAATGAGGAAAAATAGTTATACTTTTTTCCTATTAATAGGAGCCTCATTCTTCACTTTTTAACACAACTTTCTCCAGAGCTTCTCTCTCTACTTTCTCTCTCTAAGATTTTCCCCTCTCTCTGGCCACCTCGGGCTCGCGCCCACGTTGCCCCCGAAGCTCGCCAGGAAGGCCCGAATACGAATTAGGCCTCGCTAGAAAGATTGTCTTCGCAACGAAGCTTGCCAGTAAGGGTTGAATGGACCCTGAACCTTGCCTAGTGCGCCTACATCACTATGGAGCTCGCCAGAAAGTATGGGTGAGCATGGGTTGGATTGAGCCGCCCCGATACTATTTATGGACCCGACCCGCTCACATCGGGTTACCAAAAAAAGCCCGATCCGACCCAAAAAATATCAATGCCCAATCCAAACCAAACCAAACCGACCCGATAAAAATCAGGTTGGATTAGTTTGGGCCGTCGGGCCCGAACAATTTAAATTTAATTTTATATTAAAAAATAATATGAAAAAAATGCATCAATGTAATTCAAAGTTCAATTAAAAATATCTCAAACAAATTTAATCAAACAAACATACACTAAACAATTTCTATAACTATTTGAATTAAACAACAACTCTAATCAATTAATCAAGAAACTCCAAATGAAATTTATAAACTATTTTAAATTGCATAAGATTACTATTCATTTTCAAACATGTTTAAATAAATTCAAACATATTCAAATAATAATAAATTACTACTAACTAGATTTGAAATAAAAACTTAAGAGTTGTATCTGAGATTGAACAGCCCTGAATGTAAATAAAATTGAGAACTGAGAAATTTTAAAAGACTAAAGATTGTACTACTTGAATAAAAATCAATAAAAATTAATATGAAATATATATTAATTATATTGGTCGGGTCGGAGACCCCGACCCGACCCGACCCAAGGTTTTGGCCCCGACCCTGACCCGAGTAATAGTTGGGTCCGGCCTGATCCGACCCAATTTTGAACGGGTTAGATTGGGGTCGGGTCTCTAACGGATTGGGTTGGGTGTAAAATGCTCACCCCTGGAAGCACAGCATCGCCGCGGAGCTCGTCAGAACGACCACCTCCATCGAAACTCTCCAGATCTCAAGATCGCCTCGCTTTCGAGATTCTTAGCGACGTCATCTCACCCACAGGGATTCATACCCTCATCAGGGACCTTAGTCCTCGGATTTTACTAACCCCTAAACTACGTGATGACCTGATTCGCCTAGACTACTTCACGATACGTAGGCAACCTTGCTATGGTGAAGGGGTGCGGCATCAATATCTTTCTTTTTTGCAAGTCCCCCTCGCCGCCAGGACGTCGACAAGGAAGGAAATCCGACAATAGAACAATTCGTGCATCGCTAGAAGACGACGATTCGCCTTTCAACGCACCCGACTGCCCATGCGACCACAGGTCTGACACTGGACTCGAGCCATGGACCACGTACATGTCAATTGAAATTCGTGCATTAACACTTTATTTAATTAAAAATAAAAAATATTAATAATATAATAAAATTTGTCCTCTAACTA
The DNA here is from genome assembly GCA_954871525.1 of Parietaria judaica. NCBI lineage: Eukaryota > Viridiplantae > Streptophyta > Magnoliopsida > Rosales > Urticaceae > Parietaria > Parietaria judaica. The sequence continues at coordinate 42,271,166 of OX940860.1, forward strand.
AGTAGAAATACTTATTGTTGTTTTTGGAGAAGCCCTTGATCTTCTCCGGAAATGGCAGAGACGGAATCCACCGCCGGCGATGAATCTCCGTCGGAGATTGCTCCTCCGTCGTCGCTCGCATCAATGGCCGACGATCTCCACCGCTCATTCCTCACCTCCACCGACACAGCGATCCGCTCCGCGCGCTCTCTGCACCTCAACTCCTCTGCGCACCTCCACTCTCTCCAGGTCAGTTCAACGATTCTACACATATATTACGAACCTGTTTGATTGATCAGCGTTGACTTGATTCGATTTGAATTGAATTCGCAGGAAGTTGTTGGTGGTGCGAAATCCCAGTTCGCAAGCTACGAACACGCTTTCTTTGAAACGCTGAAACAGGGTTTGAACATCTCGAGAGAGAATCCCGTCGCCACTGCCGGTGTCGGCGTCGCCACGGCCTTCCTCGTTCTGCGACGACCGAGAAGGTTTTTGTTTCGCCACACTCTCGGCAGATTTCAGTCCGAAGAGGTCAGGAATTACTCATCCAGATTCGGTTTTGAGGCAATGTATAGCGCTTGGTATCATGGTTTCCTCTTGATTCGCAGGGGAGGTTTGCGAAAGCGGAGAAGAATGTGAAGGAGCTCGGGCTTTCGCTGGATTTGGTGAAGAACGAAAGCAGGAAGCTCGTGGAGAGAGCGGCGCTGGGCGAGAGGGACATGAAATACGGGCATAGCGAGCTTATGTAGGGCGTGAGTTCGAGACGATAGAGTTAGTTTGAGAACTGAATTGTGTGTTAATGGTGGATCTCAATGTTTGGTGTGTGTAGGAAAGCCGGAAACCGAGCTCAGCATCTTGCCAGAACGGTTTGTAAAGCGGAAGTTCAAGCTGCAGGTGAGGTCGTCTTTCTCGTCTTGTTCTTGTTTCTTCTTCCGTTCGTGGTACTGACAATTCTTGTTTTACAGACTTGATGGACGCGTTGCGGGAAACCCCTGGTCGGGAAGCCATTAAGCTCCGCGCCGAGGCAAGCCTACTCGTGTGTTTTAGTTGTGATGTTTCCGTTACTTTCTTGCAGGGATGAAACGGGGTTTCAAACTCCGTTTCTTTAGTGAGCCCTGAAACAAAAACATGATTTCTGGGTTTCGTACAAAGCCCAAAACATGATTTTAGATGGTGAAAACTGGGTTTGAAAAAAAAAATAGTAAGAAAAAGGGTGGATTTAAAAGCGGAATCGGATTTAGCAGTTAAATGTATAATTGATGGTGATACAAAATAGGGTTTAGGGTTTAGGCTAAATGCGGAATTACGAACCTGTGTTCTCCTATCCCAAAATTGGGACCTAAAATGCTTTCAAGCCGGTTCATTTACCTGCAAGTCTAAAATTTAGAGTTTTGAGGACCGAGTAATCCAGTTTGGGTTTTAAAATGACTCTTTCGGGTTTTGTTTGTCCTCTCCGGCAGGTTGCCTCGCTGTCGATGCATCTGAGAAAACAGAAGGCCGAGCTAGATAGGCGCATCCTCAAGATTTCGGATTTAGGAGTTCCGGTGTGATGCAGTGCTCTACTGCAAGCTTTCATTGTCGTTATTTTTAGTGACTTTGAGTCAATAAATTGTGGTTCAGCTTTACCAGTGTATTGAAATCTCGCGCTCTATGGGTTTCATTACCCTTTTTTGGGGTGAAGCGGGAAATATAACCAAAATTTTTCAGATAGACAAAATTTCTATCAACTAACAGTTTTTTTTTCCCCAACTTTTCCTTCTGAATATCCTAGTTAGATGTGGTTATCCGTTAACAGATCCGATCAACTAACGGTTTTTCCCTCTTTTCCTTCTGAATATCCTAGTTAGATGTGGTTATCTTAACAGATCCGATCAACTGACGGTTTTTTTTCCCCTCTTTTCCTTTCTGATTATCAGTTAAGCATATCATGGCTAGTATCCGATTTTATAAAATATAATTTAGAAAGTAGTTAAAATTGTTTCATAATTTGATTTAGCGGGTAAATATGGATATTAGTCGATTTCAATAACATATTCGTTAGTTTGAGGGTAAAGTCGCCTGAAGAAAATCAATCCTGAGTAATTCGTTATGAATAACCGGGCAACCATTACATACACATCGAATCGGATTTCATTGCGGTTAGTAAGCGGTTAATTATTTCACCCCTCGGTACCGATGTATTGAAGATTTCAGAAGCTAAAATCCGATCACGCACATAAAACATAGTTGAGAAATCATAATATCATCCAAGATTTTGGAGCAACTGATAATATTAAAGCACAATATGGTGAGAATATACAATTTAATCCAAAACCAATAAATAAAGTTTTCTACAAAAATGTGAACCCTAATCCTGACTTAAAGAACAAAAAGGGTCTACTTCCGCATTTGTGTGAAGAGCTCGGGAGGCTTTCCAGTCGCTGCGGTATTGCTACCGAAAGTTGAAAAACCACTGGTGCCGCCTCCTTGACCACTGAAAGCGCCAAATCCACCTACCGCAGTTTGCAAAATGTCAGTCAAAATTCGTTGAAATTGTATTATTAAATTAATAATATAGAATAGGATAAATAATTTTGATCCCTTTCTATCTTAGGTTGCCTTTTATTTACAAAATGACTTAAATTATACAATTTTTAGTTACTTATGTTTTATAGCCCTTCCGTCATCTTTCAGACAGAATTTTTATATACAAAGCCAATTTCAGAAATACTTTACTGAGAACATATAATTCACCAAGACATAAAAAAAACTCACCGCCTGAAGCAGCCGCTGCAAAACCACCACCACCCGATGCAGCACCAGCAAATCCTCCTCCAATCGACGCAGCACCACCAAACCCACCCGAACCTGAGGCCAAACTACCAAAACCACCGCTGCTTGCAGACAAACCACCAAACCCACCAAAACCACCACTGACGGGAGCAGCACTAGCTAAACCGCCACTAGGTGGGCTCGAGCCACCAAAACCACCTCCAACTGGGCTCGAGCCGAGCTGTCTTGACTGCCCGAAAGAACCGAGAACTGATCCCAACGCTTGCTGCCCCTGCCCGATCTGGGAGGGCTGCCCGAACCCGCCTGAGGGAGCAGGAGCTTGTGTAGAGGTTCCAGTGCCAAATCCACCAGAGAACGCATTTGCAGATTGTGGAGATTGGAAGCTGAAAGATGCAGGCCGGAACAACTCCCCACTAGGAACATTCATGGTGAAAGGCGGAGGAGTAATATTTGTTGTCGAATTACCAAATGAGCCACCAAAAGGGTTAGCTTTCGGAGCGTTAGGGTTGGGGACTGAACCAAGCCCAAACCCACCGAGGCTTCCTATTGCAAGTTCAGTTGTGGGAGTGTTCGACTCTGGAGCCTCTTCGTCCATGTCATCATCATTAGTGGTTGAAACGATAGGGTTTTCAGTCTTTATGCCAGCAACACTAGCTGAAGTGGCAACTTGTGTTTGGAACAGAGTAGGTGCAAAAGATGGTTGATTAAATGTGCTCTTTGATGCCGTGTTGGATGAAGGAGTTGAATTATTACTGAAAGTCGGGAATTTGGAAGGAGTAGCGCCCAAATCAAGCGCACCTTTGGAAGTATTCGGGAGCGTAGTTGACGAACCGAAATCTGACTTTGATGTTTGGATGGTAGTGCCCAAATTAAACGAAGGAGCAGGGAGCGCTGTTGATGCTTGGATGGTACCGCCCGTATCTGACTTTGATGGCTGGATGGTAACGCCCGTATCCGACTTTGATGGCTGGATGGGAACGCCCGTTTCCGATTTTGATAGCTGGATAGTGCCCAAATCAAATTTACCTTCGGAAGGTGTAGGAATCATCGTCGACGCTTGGGTGGAAGTGGCCAGATCTGATTTTGATGGTTGGATGGTAGTGCCCAAATCAAACTCGCCTTTGGAAGGAGTCATAGTGCCTAAATCTGCCTTCGATGGTGTTGAAAGTCTTATGAAAGGAGTGGTTGAAGCCAAAGGTTTCGGTTCCACATCGCTTTCATCATCGGCTTTTCCAGAAGCTTGCAACTCCAAAGTTGAATGTTTGGTTGGTGACGAGAAAGAAGGGAGTGTCGCCTGTTTACGGCTCTGAAAAGAGAGAGCATCAGGAGCAACCGTAGAAGGAAAAAATGACGAGGGCGTTTTAGTCAAATTCTTTTCCTCCGCCGTGGTGTGAGAGCTTGTAAACAATTGGCTTGTGGGGGTGGTGGACGACAAAGTTTCACTAGATCGATTCGGAGTCAATTGCAAAGACGGAGAAGCTGAAGATACCGAGAATGCAGGAAATGCTGAAACCTTTTCATCGAGTAGAACTTTGCTCACTCCAGCATTGGAAGCAGCAAACGGAAGTGAGATTGAAGATTCCAACTTTCTCCCAAACCCAGAGAATGGAGTCGTAGCGGAAGGCTTGATCTTTGTACTATCAACTGGTGAGCTCCAAGGTACAGTCTCTTTCGTTGAAAATGATGGTGTTTGCTGGATGTTGGTTCCAGATTGTAAAAACGACTTCGTTTCCTTCACCCCCAAGGCATCAGATTTCACATTTGAAGTTAACCCGCTGCCAAAACTTGTGTTGCTAGTTGTAGTACCCATTGTTAACCTTTGGCCTTCTGCAGAGGCTAGTGAAGACAGTTGCTTTCTTTGCACTGTAGAAGACTTGAACCCTGAAAATTGGACAGACTGCTGATTGTCGGTTAAGAATGGAGACCCTTGATTTCCGGAAATCTCATTTGCTGGTTCGCCTGAACGGCCAGCTGTTAATTAATAATAGAAAGAAATATCAGCTCATCTTTCCAATTCACGATCCCTCTGAACTATTTTTTTTTGTTTCTTTTACATTTCATCACTCACCTCTAGTTCCGAATAAGGACAATGTTGAAGCCGCATTCGAATATGGTTGAGCTCCTCTTGATCTCTCCAGCAAGTGAGAACTTAATATTTGCCTATCAGCAGGTAAACTTGGCTTCTGACTTTCTTGCAAAAGCAATCTTTTCACAGTTGTTTTTGGAGGCTCATAACTAGCCCAACTCTGACATATAATAAGTATAAATCAGCACCAGAGATTAGCATTCGCCAAAAGAAAAAGAAAAAAAAGCCGTTTACAAAAAATATGCGTTGAACGCTAAATCCTGCCCTCTAACTAGCCAAACGACCTGAATGCAGCTTATGAATTATAAATACCTCGTAAAACCAGAATGCAGAACGTTAGAAAATCCGGTTAATTTTGTGTGTTCTCATCTGTATTTCTATAAATTATTTTCTGAGTTAGCTAGGATTTTTTTTCTTCATTGAATTAGTATATTAGGAAATAGCAATTAGAGATGATTGCTTTACTCTCTTAGTTCTGATTTCCGATCTTTACAGATTAGTAGTAATCAATCGATCAGAAATTCTATTTGCTGTTAACTTAATTGACAGATACTATCTCTTCCTTTCTGTCACATTTGTAATATTCAGGAACAATCAGTCATTTAATTATGTTATTTAGACCGTTTAATTATATTAGTGTTTATTTAGTTAAGCTCAGGGGTTTAATTTGTATTAGGTCCTTAAGGGAATAAGAAAAGGCAGCTAGTAACCACTAAGAAAATAGCTTAGTCTCTCTCAAAAGGAGGATTAGCCTTTGTCAGGATTTTGACGCTCCCGTTTCGAGATCGAATCTTGGGTTTTGATACGACTACCCTAATATTTTTGTTCAATTTGTGATGAAATAAAATAATCCAGATATTATCCTTTTTTATGCAGAAACTGTCCAGAGGAGCGATACCTGGTCAAGCGAGTCTCTTCTTCTCCTTGCAGTCTCACGCTCATAGACCTTCGAGACGCTTGACTTTCCCCTCGACTTTTCTTTGGCAACAGTAGAGCCGCCAGAAAGTAAGAACTTACCTTCTGAAGGGGATTTATCACCAGCTTTTGAAACACTCGGAGAACTAAAGGAGGCATCATATGGAATCCCTATGGTTTCAAACAATTCCTTCTTCACGTTTTTCCGCTTTGATAAAGGCGAGTCTACTTTCAGCATTGACATTTGACTCGATAGACAGTCAGCAAGTTTCTCGGCAGCTGCTAATTGGGAACTCATTGTATTCTGTATACTATGAAATGATTGGATTTGCCTGGAAAGAAACAACCTCAAAAAAATCAGTATTACAGAAGATATAATGAAACTGATACGGAAAAATTCAGAGGAACACAACCAATTGTTTGCACTGAGCTAAAAATGTAGATCTCACATACCGAGAAGATCCGTGTCTGCTCTGGGTACGTCTCTTATCAGCAAATATGCCTCCGCTTTCACCAAATTTATTAAGTTCAATGCTATTAAAATGCCTCTCTAATTCAATTAACTGATTGGTCAAAATCTGAAATGAAGACAAATGAGGCTGATTAAATTGAATACCGGGTTGAAAGAATTCAATTTTTTGGGAACAAAGCTGGAGAACTACCTCATTTAATTTTAGTATATGTCGCCTCTTCAGCTCCAAGTCAGGACTCAATTTCTGACGATTCCATAGATCCAAATATTGATTATCGGAAGCTTGTTTGACAATGCCTTCCATATAAATCTTCCTTGCCAATACTGAACCAATCAAACAACCGTATAAATCACTGATTCAACAGTTCGAATCACATTCATGATGTTATCCTTGCCAAGTAATTATGAAGATAGACTAAGCAAACATCCATAATTAAAAATTTCGGACAAAAATACCTCTTACTGTCTCATCAAGAAGATTTTGCACATCTATCAGCCTCTCGTCCACAATGCCCTGCAAAGCCAAAAAAAAAAAAGTTAATAATAATAACGTCCATTTCAAAATTTCTCATGAACATACAGAAGAGCACCCATTTGACGAGTTATAAGAAACTATCATTTGGGAAGCTGTAACAGAGTGTTTACATTCCTGACATATCAATCTCATATGTTTGAACCAATAAAATCAACAGTATATGGAATCCAACGACCTCTACATAACAAAACCTCTGTTGATCAAGCAAGTCTAGAAAATAATTAACTTATTTCAGAAATCAATTATCATAAAGTATTAAGCACAAGGGATCACCATGCACTTTCGGTATCTGTCAGATAAGCTCTGAATTCCTTGCTCCAATGCCTCGACAGAACTCTTCTGAGAGAGAGTGCATACATCCCTAAAACCACCCGGTTGCTCTATAGAGCGTAGAAGCATATCCAACTCTTTGGTCATATCCTCAATCTGGCAGAAACAGAGCACATAAATACAAACGAAAGAGTTCAACAAAACTACAATTACAAACACATGAAGAAATGTCAAGATTACATTGCCAAAATGTTTTGATAAAACTGGCTCTGAGTTCAGAATCCCTGACTGGGGCAGATTTCTATGATTTTCCTTCAATGGATAATGCCTTTGGTGCATAGAGCTGCCAGCTGTCCCAATATCCCGGGAGGAGATGTATGAGCCACGCATGGAAGGTATCGATTCAATGTTGGCAGGTGCAGGTAAAGGATCATGTTCCTCATTAGAAGGTTTTTGTGGACTAGTTGATACAACAGCAATATTAGCTCCAAATTTTGTAGCATTAAGATTAGCGTTTTCGGAACCATCCCCTTGAGTGTAACTTGAAAGTAGAGGAAGTCCCACATTGGTCGATACAGAATTTCCGAAAGAGAACTTAGACGAACTACTTGACATACTACTGAATCCAGCTTTTACAGGGGACACCTGTTCCTTCGCCACATTAAAAAACGACCCTCTTGAATGAGCAGAACTAGCTGGAGTGTTTCCAAATCCAAATGTTTGCTCTAGAGGAAAAGGGGATTTATTTAATGTTTGCTCTAGATTTGAGCTCCCACCACCAAAAGGCTGCATTGGTTCAATTCTCACGTTCTGTTTCCCACCAGCTTCAAAAGCGTGGGAGCTTATAGAAGCTTCCATGCTATGTTTGCTAATTTGTTTATCAGATAATTCTGCCGGGAAAGAGAGAGAGACTGGTGACTTGTTTATATCTATAGGATCCAGGTCCTTTTCTGTGAAAATCTCATTATTTCCTTCTTTCTCAACTTTCTCATTCTCCCAATCCTGAAGTTCAAGACCCAAAGAATTCTGTTGCTTGTTCCTCAGCCCAATAGAAGATTGGATCACTTCACTTTCCACAGGGACCGATTCAGTAGCGTCGTCTTCCTCTTCAGAAACAACAGAACCATCTGGAGATGAAACTGCAGTCTCTCTAACACTGTTCAAAAAAGTTATTGTGACGTAGGCTGACTTAAATTGAAAATTATGTGTTATACATGTACATATTAATTCTCTAGTGTATGCATGCATATACAGCACTTGATCACCACCAATAACAATATAAATTTACGTACAAAATGGGACATCAACATTGGACTGCATGGTGGGTCGTAGGGGATAAAGAATTACCTGGCCATATTAAAAATCGTAAGTTTTCCCTCTAGTGTAAGACATATAAGAACATAGCATGGTGACAATTCGCTCTGTTCCTCCGTCGCAAGTAGAACTTTAAGTTTCCCAAAGCATGAATTTTTGTCGATACAAAGCGCCAAGATCGAATTATCATCATCGTTTTCTGGAAAGCGGAAGTCTGTAAGTAAACATTCTCTATATGCATAACACCATAATATAAGAGCATGGCACTTAAAGATCCTTTTTTTTTTCCTACAAAGAAGACTAAAGAAATGTTCAAACCAGTCATTTTTTAATAATAACTTGTCAGAAATAATATATTAACCCAACTATCTCCTTTTTCTATTTGACTGATTCTCCTATACAAAGGAAGAATTTGTGCACAGATCCAATGAATAAAAAGACACATAAGCTTCTCGATAAGAAACACACAGATCTCCAATTTCTGTCATTTAACCAGTATTCTTCAACAGATAATCAAAATGAAGTAGCATGGAGCCAATGAAGAAAAAAAATAATCAGAAGTCTCTATCTAACAAACAAATAGAAGTCAGCATTATTGCGATTTATCCTATTTTCCTACGTTGAAAGCATTTATACAAGAAATATGATCTTTCAAAATGAGGCTCAGCGGAACAATAAGTAATAATCTTCACAAAAGTATTTCAGTCTCGTGACAAGAAACCGAAAGAAGTCATAATCAATCCATACCTTGAAGCTCAATCCTCGGTAGCCACTTATCTCGTCCGATATGAATATTCTTAACCTTGTTTTCTTCTTCTCCTAGTGACCAACCAAGATACGCTATATGCTGATCTGTATTCTTCTTGTTAGCAGTTATAGCGATATCACTGCAATCATATAGAGCGTAGTTCAGGAACCAATAAACAAAATAACAAATCATAAGAACCTGTTGAAGTTGATCACATTTATAGGGTATTTTATTTTATAATAAATCATGATGATCAATACTACATGATGGTCACACTTTACAATAAAACAACTATAGTGTATATATAATCATTGGAAAGTACAGTACGATTTTAACCATACACTTACAGTTGATCAAGATAGCTCATTAATAAATATGGGCCGCTACCAAATGGCAAAATGTCGTCAACGACACCCGCAAATAGATCATAAAAATTTGTGACAACTGGTTTGCATGAACTTGAAACCTGCAAATACAACAGATAGAGATGGAAAAAGATTAAAACTAAAAAATAAAAATAAAATAAAAACATAGTTATGCCAATGGTGAAAATGCTTAGGTTACATCTTTATGCTAACATTGCTAACTTATACAATTTACATGTGCTAAATCACCTAACCGAAGTCCTAATAGAAATAATTTTAAAAGTTAGTTATAGCAACACAAACAATAAAATCATAGATACGCATACGTCAGAAATGTTCCCTTCTGCGCTTCTAATAACTTGAACAAGATAGTTTTCTTCGTTTCCGTCTTCAGTCAGTTGAAAGCATCCTACTACAATGCTGTCTGAACGAACCCACTTGATTGAATCCACTGAAAATTATCACGAAAATATTTAAGTTTCATAATTCCATCATGCTTCATATGTAAGCAGACAGTTCCATCACACAGCTTAGTAAGTCAGCATGACTTTATACAAATACTGAACGCTGAGAAACCTTTTTTGTACGATCAAAATTACTCTCAAAATAGCCCAAATGGATTATAAATTTATAAAAGCTAAATTATATCAAAAGCATATAAAAGGGTGACTATTATACATAGTAGACAGATGGGAAATGAACCACCGACTAGAGTTATAAATACCTTTCACGGAGCAGCTTGGGCCGGAATCACCAACCCAAGAGTCGAATGGAAGTAGCATACTCCATCTTTCCTTAAACTTAGATGAAACAATGGTGAGAGTGTCCTTTTTCGCCAAAGCAATCTGATTGCCTTCAACACTCCAATCGACTAAAAAAATGAAAAGAAGCTGCAGTTAATTTGCATTAGCAGAACCAACTTTAGTACGAAAAAAGAGAACGAGCATTAACATGGTGCATCAGAACTAGGAATCAGAAAACTTTGAATTCCATTTGAGACAAAGTGTATGCAACCATATAGCAGAATATATATATATGGTGATTTTTGGATTGATGAATTCAAAAACTTGAGGTTGTTTACCAGCATGAACATCGTCCATGACATGTTCCATTGGGGAATCAAGAGCCCCGCGATAAAGCTTCCCGGAATCCGAAAGAACCAAGTACGAATTTCTGGATCGCTTCTTCCTCCATCGAACATCTTTGACGAAGCTCGAACCGTCCACTGACTCGGTATTAGATGGTTCCAGTCCCTGAAGCGAGCGAACAGCACATGAGAAAAATGGCAGCGAAAAGAAGGAACATTGAGCCCGGAAGCAACTGACCTTACTAAGGAGAAGCGAAGGGACGGAGAAGAAATGAATCTGTTCCCCGACTGAAGCAGCGAGAGTGGACTGGTCGAACGAGAGAGCCAGGATGCCAACATTCCCCACAGGCACTTCCGCCACGCTCGATTGCTGTACGGAATTGGAGCTCGAAGAAGTGGCCAGAGCTACGACATCCTTGGTCCTCGCAACGCAGAACCCTAGAAGGCAATGGATTGGCTCCATTCAGGCAATGGCTCTTTCGGCAGAAATGGAATAGAGGAGAGAGAGCGGAAGGGAGGAGGAGCACTCACCGGAGTCGGGAAGGGCGAGGAAGAGGGCGCCGTGGAGGTCGGAGACGGCGAGAGGCTGAGAAGGGAGGTTGTTAGCGTAGTCGAACGGAGGGGGTTTGATGGGGAGGGATTCTCCGATCCTCTCGAAGTAGTAGTCAACGTTGTTGGCGATCTCTCCTTCGATCGGCTCGCCGACTTCGATCGGAGAAGCCATGGATGAGCTGGGAAGAAGAGAGAATGGGAATGCGCGGGAAAGGGAAAGCCAGAGAGAGAGCGAGCGAGAGAGAGAGTGGGACTTGGCGGCGAGTGTGCGTAATATTCACGCCTTTTCTTCAAACGAAATTAAATAACATGTATTAAATAATTAAAATGATTAAATTTTTACTTATAATTTAATAATTATCAAAATAAAGAGAAGACAACACATATTGAATATACTAACATAAAAATAATGAGGGTGACGATTATATTGTTTGCGTATTTAACATGTTATGAATTCCTTTATTTTTTAAATTGTTTTTAATAAGGGTAGCACTATCGGCCAATATTACAATGCACTATCGCATTACTAGATATATTCAGTGTAAGAACAAGTGATACTATTGGCCAAATTTACAATATGCAAAGGGGGCACGCATTTACGTCTCATGAAGTTTGAACTCGTAACCTCTTGTAGAAGTATGTAGTAGTAAGATACCTTAATTTATAGGATATAAGAATAAAACTAAAATGGCAAAACAATAAATACACTTAAAAATGATAATGCATGCATGAACCTTCGAAGTCATCTTCATAGATTTTGGGAAATACTTACATGCACTTTGGGAACTCATCTTCATTCGCCTTAGGAATTCATCCTATTAATAGATATATTCATAACATTCCCCTTTGGATAATTCGTACAAACATTATACTTCGTTAAAATCTTACTAGCAAAAACTCAAGAAGGAAAAAGAGTACATAATTTGTAAAATAGGCATAGAAGTTATCTCAGTAAAAATCTTGTTAGGAATACTCATTGGGATAAAATCTAAAGAAGAGTGTAACGCATATTTCTCATCCTCATTTAAATATGTCCATTAATTTCTTTATATATCTCACAGCATCTCATGCCGATCTTATATACAATTTTTTTGGAGGACGTGTCTTAGTCGACAAATCTTTAGGATTGTCACAGAAACGATTTAGACGTACATTAATTTCTCATTTTCATGAAAATCTTATGTAAAATACTTTTCGGGAAATGTGCTGCATTTGATCTCTTTTGATATGAGCTATACAAGATTAATTATCTTCGTAAAAGATAGTGAGATTCCTTCATTTATTAAAAGATCACATGATATTCGAATATCACAGATTAACGGCCTTAGCCATACATATATATTTACGAAAGAGCTAACAATTCAGCGTGATTTGAAAAATGGCTATAAAGGTCTTATAGAGAGCCCAGATATACCGGTACACCATATGTATATACATAGCCATTTTGTGACTGCATTTTGTGGGGAACATAAAAATATCGAGCAAAACATATCCAATCAATCTGGACTTTGAGTCCTTGAAATAAAATAAGTCCATATCAATTGTCCTTTGAAGATATCTAAAAAAATGTTTAATACTAGTCCAATGTCATCGAGTTAAAAAAAAATATAAGTGCTTGGGTGAACTCAAAGGATATTACTAATCCATATTATATCGTTTAAGGAATTTTTTTAATACATAACGATTTTGTAATCCCTCTGAATTTTTAAAATAAAATATGGAGGTCCATAACCTTACAATGAGCCAGAGTGAGACTAACTTTTAGGGAACGCAAAAATAAGAAATGGAACTCATGGTAATATAAATAAAAACTTAAACTTAAGGGGCTGTTTGGTTATGTTTTTTGTGTATTCTATTTTTGAATTCTAAAAACAAATTTAGAATTGTGTTTTTAGAATATTTTAAATACTGTTATGATTTTTGTTCAATTGTATTAAAATAAATAAAAAATATTTTTAAAAAAATACGTCAAAACTATAGCTTCCCACCTATCATTGGATTCTTCTTGGCGTAAGCTTTCCAACCGTATATATTATGAGTCCATCCGAGGTTCGTAAAAAAAGAAAAATAATAAAATATATATTAAAATAGTTATAACAAGAGAGAGAAAGTAAGTAATCATGTGGAATAGAGTAGAAAACACATTTTATGTGTTTTCTATTTTCTATGTAAATTTCAAAGCATAAAAACATGATTCTAAATTTGTTTTCTAAATACTTAACCAAACATATTTTCGGACATTGTTTTCTAGAATTTGGATTTAAAAACATAACCAAATGGCCCCTAAGAGTTTCCAAACAAAAGAAAGAAAGAAAGAGCATAGAACTCACGAAACCGAAAGTTCTCTCTCATACAATTGTCATCGCCCACCAATAATGACCCGAATATTGAGCCTCATAACTAGCTAAGGCATCTGCCGCTCTATTTTCCTTTTTATAGATATGACTTATCTTTAACTGAATAGTCTATAAGAAATGAAGACATTTAGACCACCTAGCTCGCAACCTCCAAGGAGTAACTCACAATATTTTTTTAAGTTGAACAACGTAGCTAGAGTCATACTCTAGCTAGCCACACATTCTCCCAATGAAACTCCTTAGCTTTTTTAGTAGCAAACATAGCAACAATCAGTTCAACTTCAAAGGCAAAAGCAGAGTCGATACAAAAGGTGAACGAGACATGAGAAAATCTTGGTAGTTTCTGAAAATCCCTTTAACTATATGTTAAGCAAGACAAAAAATTTATTTCTTAAGTATTTCATTGCAATGAATACTTCTCAACTTTATACGTGAGTTTCAACTCTTTTTCAATTGGTAAGTTGAGGTGAAGTTATACTTCTAGAGTTTTATTCTTCACACTCTGCTACAATGATTGCCTAATCTCTATGGTCTAATCTTTATAATCAGCTACAATGATTGCCTAATCTCTATGGTCTAATCTTTATAATCAACATTGTAGTAGTGTAGTAGTGATTGTCTAATCTCCATGATCTAATTTTCCATTGTGTAATCACAAATTGTAATCAACAGATTTTCTAATCCGGATTTTATTATTTTATTGAGTTTATTAATTTGTCGAGAGAAAATGTAGTCGTGACGTTATTAGAGTCGGGACCAAACAAAAGTATTATTTATTGAGGTTATATTGTAGTAGTATTATTGATATTAATATTCCTTTTAACGGTTTTGTCTATTTTATAATATAATTAAATCCAAATTATTAATATCTAATTAGTATTTTTTTTATTATATTCTTTTGATAAATCCATAACAACCCCAGTAAGAAAAAAAATCCATAACTTTAAGAAAATGTGTAGTTACAATGAAAAATGTTACCTTTCCACCAAGTAGAAACAGAAAATATTGTAAAATTCACTACTACAAAAAAGGGGTTGGACTACACTTAAAGAGTGTAGTTGGAGCTCTTCGACTACACTCTTTATGTGTCGTCGGATCCTCCATCGTATGATATCCGACGACACTTAATTTAAGTGTCGTTGGAGGTGGAACTGGACTACACTTAAAAAGTGTAGTCGGAATCCAAACTCGCCGCGGCATAATAATAGCTTTGCCGCGGCGAACAGTCCGACGACACATAATAAGTGTTGTGTGAGGTGATTCCAAAACTCAAAAATGTCCTCGGACATGCTGTAAGCCGCCGCGGCGTATTCATCCCAACGACACTAATAAGTGTCGTTGGAATGAATATTGGCCGCGGCAATATTAAATTTTGCCGCGGCTAATATTCATCCCAACGACACTAATAAGTGCCGTTGGTATAAAATTTCGCCGCGGCAAAATTATATTTGCCGCGGCCAATATTCATTCCAACAACACTTATTAGTGTCGTTGGGATGAATACGCCGCGACGGTTTTTCATCCGTCGTCGAATATGCCGATATAAAATTAAAAAAACCGGGCGATTTAAATCGCCCGGATGCTTTGGTACCTGTAAATAATAAATAATATATATTTAATTCCGAAAATTAACCGATTTATACGAATAATCTTCCGTACCTACAAAAAGCGTCGTTCATACTTACAAATAGTACAGTCATTATATACCAAAGAATGTAAGACCGTCCATATACATAATATTCTATTCTTCATCATACTTTGCAAATTTTTGAAGAACATATGCACCTAATCTAACTCTAAGAGAATATATCTCTTTTAAACTATAAATATTTTTTTTTATCAACAAACGCAATACCCTTTATGACGATGTCGTGCATGAACTTCATGACAAAGTATCCACACTCGTGATTTCCCGGTTGTTTCGGACATGATTTTGAAATCGACACTTTGACCACCAAGTGCATATTCTTGCCGGTTGTATGGTGTAACATGAACGTTTCACCGAGCCTACAAAAAATGTAAACGTTAAATATACAAAACCTTGTATTTGAAATACATCAATAATAAAAAAGATAATTCTATATTCGAGAATACTTACTTATCAAAAAACGCGGATAAATGCGCATTCAATCCTCTTGAATTTTTAAGTGAATCAAATATGGTCACACTATTGCGCCAAGGGTTCAACACGAGGAGAGTCCAATGATTGTGACTATTGTATGGCATCAACCACAATTTGTCTTTCTTGCATTTTGATATATTCTTTAAGCAAACCTCCACATCATTTTCCAATTCTTTGGACCTCTTATCTTCGTCGTCGCCGTAAGAGTTGTAGTTCATGTCATTATACGGAGGAATAAAACCGTACAAATCTCTCACATCACTTTTTGCCATGTATGTTTGTAACAAATAACTACAAATATAATATAAAGAAAAGTAGAATAAATTATTCATATTTTAAAATCATTAAGAAATAAGGAAATAAAAAAGAATATGTAAAAATAGAAAACATACCTTTGACAAGTCGTTATCCAATTCACATTCAAGTCCTCGGAGAGTAGAAATTCGCGCATATCATCGAAAGTTAAATAAGTTAAATCTTGACCCAAACTTTTATCAAGATTCACTTCGAGTAATGCATTTAGTGCGAGCATATAATTGTTGGCATAATCGGCCAACGGTCTCAATTCCGGGACAACGATAGACATCTTAATCTTTTTTGGATCTTGTGCACTTTTGGCAACCTCTTTTGGCTTAGGTATGAGAGATGGACTACCTTGGGAATCAACTTTCTTGATTAACCTTGTCGGCCAAGGCACTAAGTTCCCGATCGCGTCATCGAGAAATTCCATACATTGCGTTTCCATAGGGAGAGGAATATTAGGCATCGGAGCATTTACCACTTCAATTAACACCCGAGTATATTCGCCCGCCCATTCTTTATTGAGAAAAGGTTCCTCACCCGGGATATAACGTTTATATGCCCTCCCCTTTGCGACGTATTCTTCAAAAGCGTCCGAGTAGAGAAGACATTCGACGCCACCATCACCCGAAATGGGCGTCTTTGGATGAGAGGCCGCCGGTCGTACATCCCTCGAGCCCCTTCCGCCAACACCGCTTCCATTGTCGACCGATACGGGCTTAGTCTTTTTTCCCGAACTAACCGGAGCGACGGGTTGAGTAACCGGTGCGAGCGGTTGACTAATCGGAGTGCCGCCACGGGAGCATGCATCGTTACTCCCTTCAAAATTTCGAGCAATTGATTGTTGGACAAATAGTTCCATTTTTTACTTCCATTCTTCCAAAGCTGCATCTTTCACCTCGCTTTTCGCTTTCATTTCTTCAATTTCCGCTTGGAGGCTTTTAACGACGGGATTCAGCGTTGAGTTGGATGCTCGGTGATGTGCTCGCTTTGTGACGTATTTTGATTGTCCCCGAACTCGTCCGGAATGATCTTTCTTTCCCAACGCTCTTGTCAATACGTCGACTTCCTCATCGGGTTCAAACTCGCCATTTTCTTCTTGCGTGGCATATTCGTTCTAACAAAAAAACAACAATTATAAGAGAATCAAATATACTACTTATATTTGCACTACATTATATAAGTACTTACTATTTTCTCTATTATTGGCTCCAAAGTTGAGTCCTTTAATGAACCATCGGGGTTCTTCCTCGTGACGCACCAAAGTGTGGGTAAGGTGGCCCATTCTCCATTTTTGGCATGCTAAGAAACAAAATAAACATGTTATTCGATTCTTGGCAATAAAATAAAATAAAATTAAAATACAAAGTTAGAACCCTAACTAGTAGTTGATTGATCTTCCGATATCCATTTCGGCCCGTTCTCGAGAGGTATTCAACTTGATCTCTATGACCTTTATTTTGCTTCGAGAGTTCCCCAAACTTTTCACTTAATCTAATTTCTACAAATTCCTTCCATACTTCGGCCGTGATGCTCGTGTAGTACTTCTCAACAATATCCGGTCGCTCATAAATGCTTTTACCCTTAGGATGTTTATTGATTAGGGTAGAGAGATCATGCCGGAATTGTCTTGCCGAAGTCGCGGCACTTGATAAACATTTTCTTTTGAACCATCCCGGAACTACAAATGCTTGTTTGACTTCATTCCATATCCGTTCTTTCACCTTAGCATAACTTTTATCTCTCCAATCGATAATAGTTATTGGAGCGAATTCCCTAGCTAACACACCAATCCAACTACCTAAAAAATCACCTTCTTGTCCTTCCGGTTGTTCTTTCTCATCAAATTTAACATGAACTTTTTCCCCCTTATGCTTCAATACATTGATGCTTCTCATTAGAGTCACTTTTCTTTGTCCTTGATCTTCTAGTTTTCTTCTCGGTTTTGATTCATTCTCGTCTATACCTCCATAAAATAATTAACTCAATCTTAGAAACTAGTTCAACACAACAATTTCGGATGCAAATAAAAATAAACTAACCGGGTTTGATTTCACGTTCGTATGATTCTTCTCGATCCCGTACATCACGTTCGGGTGATTCGTCTCGAAAATTCATTTGCAAGTTCATGAACCCACAAAAATATATCAATAAATTTCGAAAAATATAAACCCACCAACAAACAAAAACACAAATCAACAAAAATTAAAAATCGTCAACAAATTCATGAACCCATTAAGAGATATTCACTAAATCATCAAAATATCATCACATAAACTATAAACAATATTATTTTAACACAAAAATGCATTAAAAATGTAATATCAATTTAGGGCTCAGATTCTAACCTTGTTCAATGTAATATCAACGCGAATAGACTTGTTGATGGCCGGCGTTCTCTTCCACGGTGACGGCGACGGCACAAGGTGAAAAAGAGAAAAGGAGAGAAGGGAGAATGAGAGAAAGAGAGAAAAGAGAGAAGGGAGAATGAGAGAAAGAGAGTGAAAAAAGCTGAAAAGATAGAAAAAAAGGGAGGGAAAATGAAAAAACGCGGAAAAAAATCGAAAATTTGGGGGTTCGACGACACAAAATTGGATGTGTCGTCAAAATTCCCGAAACACGCCGCGGCAAACTTAAACTTGCCGCGGCGAAATTAAACCCGTAGCCAACAAAAGTATTGAATGCATTAGTAGCCGCGGCACATTATTATGTGCCGCGGCAAATGTAACCGACGACACAAATAAGTGTCGTCGTATAGAATACATGCCGCGGCATAACAAATTTCGCCGCGGCTAATCCTGATACAAATAAACCCGTAGCCTCTGTAAAATTGGATGCAGGATTAGCCGCGGCACAATATTGTGTGCCGCGGCGACTATAACCAACGACACTTAAATGTGTCGTCGTACAGCACACTTGCCGCGGCATATAATTTTGTGCCGCGGCAAATTCTGGAAGAAACATACCCGTAGCCTTTGTTAAAATGGATGTAAATTCGCCGCGGCTAAAATAACAATGCCGCGGCTAATTTAGATCATTTTTTTATTTTCCATTTTTCACTTGTAAAAAAAAAAAAAAACCTCTTATTTTACTCTTAGTTTATATTATTACACTTTCTTTATATTATATAGTTTATAATTAGTAAATGAAAACCACGAATGCATTGATTTCCCAAGTAAAATTATGCAAAAAAGGGTTTTAGGATTTAGGGTTTAGGGTTAGGGTTAGGGTTAGGGTTAGGGTTTAACTAATTTAGGGTTTAGGGTTTAGGAACCAATTTTATTTAAACAAAAATTAATTCATCAAGAGTACATAATGAAATTATTTCCCAAGTAAAGGGTTTTAGGGTTTAGGGTTTATGTTTTAAGGTTTAGGGTTAGGGTTTAACCATTTATTAAATTCTTAAACAACCAATTTTATTTAAACAAAAAATAATTTCAAGAGTATATAATGAAATTATTTACGAAGTTTCCTTTTGCCAAAAAGGGTTTTATGGTTTAGGGATTAGGGTTAGGGTTAGGGTTAGGGTTAGGGTTAGGGTTAGGGTTAGGGTTAGCTAGGGTTCTAAACTTTTTCATTAAGTTACTAACTAATTATGTCAAACTTAGTGTTGACTAATTATATATAATGTTACAATAATAAACTACATCAAAAAATGTAAAAATATATCTCAAATTCACCACTATATTAAGTATAGGTACTTTTGCCGCTATTCTAAAAACAATTTTCAGAGAGATTTATAAGTCTGCCGCGGCATATTTGTATTAGCCACGGCTAATATTTGATTCGACGACACTTTTTAGTGTCGTTGGAATGTTAGCCGCGGCAACTTCATACGTTGCCGCGGCATGTTGAAAAAGTTGTTTTGTTTTTCTATCTTTTACACATTGAAAAAATTAAAAAAATATCAACCGTAAGTACTTGCTTTTGAAAATTTAAATTAAATCACATCAGTAACTTATATTATGAAATAATAATAAATGTTTAATCATAAATAAAGTCATAAAACTACATTATTAAACAAGTAGAATGAAATATAAAATTATTATTATTATTGATAAGTGAATATTTCATTCAATTTCTGTTGACGGGATGTCTAGACGTCGCAACTTAGAAACATCATCATCATCAAAGTTCTCGACCTCTTCAATGCTCGGTAGCTTCTTCGAGAATGGTGCGATGGTGGTTATGTCTACGGCTTCTTCGTTGGAATATTCTTCTACGTTTTTTGCCTTCACATGCACGACAAGAGATAATTCTGGATCAATCGGGTCGGAGACATAAAACACTTGAGTTGCTTGGGATGCCATTATAAATGAATCATTGGCGTAGCCCATTCGTCTAAAGTCAACGACTGTAATTCCGTCATCGTCAACTTTTACGTAGTTTTTGTCGGCCCATTTGCACTTAAACAATCCAACTCGCAAACCACAATAATCAAGCTCCCAGATATCTTCTACATATCCGTAGTAGCTCATAATAGCTTGTACTGGATTCTTATCCTTGGCCGACGCAACATGCATTCCTTCCGCAAATAACGTAACACCGTTGTTTTGTACGGGGTGTTTTTCGTCTCTTCCCCTTGTGTAAAACGTGTACCCGTTAACGTACCACGATGTGAACCGGGTAACTACTTGTGAAGGGCCACCGGAGATCTTCAATATTGTCTCATCATAATGCTTTCTCCTTGGATATAAATGTTCATCGAACCACTTTGGAAACGTACGGTTGTGCTCTTCTTGTAGCCATTTTACATTTTTTGACTTTTTCGGATAAATACGCCTCAACTCATTCATATGCACATCAATAAAGGGCTCCACACCGGTTGAATTGTGCAACACATATAGAACGGCTTGCTCCCATTCTTTTCGGTTAACAGTCGAAGGATTACCTGCGCATCAAAACATCAAAGATCAGTTATTATTTTAACGATATTTTTATATAATAAAATTATTAATTATTACCTGAGGATAAGCCTTTTGATTCCGCAACGGCGAGTTTAGGCACCCCAATCGGCGGAGTTTTCGCGCAATACTCAGCACAAAATTCAACCGACTCCTCCGCCATATAACATTCGATAATGCTCCCTTCTGGCCGATTGTAATTCTTCACGTACCCTTTCAAGACTTTCATATAACGCTCAATCGGATACATCCATCGTAAAAATATGGGTCCACAAAACTTCATTTCTCGTACTAAGTGAACATTTAAGTGTATCATGATGTCAAAAAATGACGGTGGAAAGAACGTCTCGAGCATGCATAGGGTTTTAACCAAGTCCGCCTGTATCTCGTCGAGTTCCAATGTCTTTACTGTTTTGGCACAAATTTTGTTGAAAAACTCACATAACTTGGAAATGGCATACCGAACTTCCTTTGACAAAAAACCTCGCAATGCAAGAGGAAGTATTTGTTGAAGCAACATATGACAATCATGGGTCTTCATTCCGATAAGTCTCAAATCCTTCATAGATACAAACCTCTTGTAGTTCGACGAATGACCTTCGGGAACTTTTATGGCCGCAAGCCATTCACAAAACTTCCTTCGTTCCGGTCGAGATAACGTGTGCACAGCCGGTGGTAGAAATGTTTTTTTTCCTTGAGTCTCGGGATGCAAGCCCGGTCTTATACCCAATTCAACGAGATCTTCTCGAGCTTTCTTCCCGTCTTTTGTTTTATCTGGATCATCTAGCAAAGTACCGACAATCGACTCACACACATTTTTTTCAATGTGCATAATGTCCAAACAATGACGAACATAATGTGACTTCCAATACGGGAGCTCATAGAAAATTGATACTTTCTTGAACGGTTTATCTTCATACGACTTTTTCTTACCGCTTAATTTTCTTTTTCCAAGCACTGGATAAGTCTCTTCGCAAATCAACTTAAAGACAGCTTCGCCGTTCAAAATTCTTGGAGGTCTTCGAAATTCTTGATGTCCATTAAGCTTCTTCGCATTCTTCCTGTACGGGTGATTTAACGGTAAAAATCTCCTATGATCGAGAAAAACTGTCTTCTTCCCATGCTTCAACCGGGTCAAACATGTATCTTTGATGCAAACAGGACAACCAATTTTGCATTTAACTGAGTAACCTGACAAGTTTCCGTACGCCGGGAAGTCGTTGATTGTCCACATTAACATTGCTTTTAATTTGAACTCTTCTTGTAGGTGCGCATCCATGATCGTCATTCCTTCTTCCCACATAATCTTCAAATCATCGATCAATGGTGCCAAGTAAACATCGATGTCATTTCCCGGTTGGCTCGGTCCCGAAATTAAAAGCGTCAACATTAAAAACTTCCGCTTCATACACAATTTCGGAGGGAGGTTGTAGTTGATGAGTATTACCGGCCAAACACTATATCGACTACTCATGTTCCCAAATGGATTCATCCCATCGGTGGCCAAACCGAGACGCAAATTCCTGTAATCTGCACTGAATTCCGGATGATGGGCGTCAAAAGATTTCCACTGTACAGCATCAACGGGGTGTCTTATAACGCCATCTTTACTGCGGTTTTTTTAGTGCCAAATCATGTTCTTCGCGTGAGTGGGATTGTTAAACATGCGTTTAAACCGCGGCAACGGGGGAATGTACCATAATACTTTTTGCGGAACCCCTTTGACACCGTCGTGAGGCTTCTTCCCTATCTTCCACCTTGACTCACTGCAGACCGGACATTCCATTAAATATTCATGCTCATTCCTATACAGTACGCAATCCTTTGGACATGCATGAAGCTTATCGAACTTCAAACCTAACAACCCCAACGTCTTCTTTGCGTCATACATGGATAAAGGCACTCTATTTCCCTCCGGAAGCACATCCCGAAGGGCTTCCAAAAATTGCGTAAAGCTAGTATTTGACCAACCTCCTGCCGCCTTTAAATGAAATAACGTCACCAAAAACCCTACTTTCGAACTCTTACACCCATCAAACAAAGGAGCTTCTAAATCATCCACCATCGATTCAAATAACTCCGGTCTTCCCACAAAATCCTCTTCGGCGCATTTCAACAAACCGTCCACGTCATCCTCTTCGACGTCTTGTTCTTGTACATAATCATCGACTCTTCTACCACGAATTTTTTCCCCGTGAAAGTACCAATGATCATATGAACTCATTATACCAAACGCAAATAAGTGAGATTCGACATCCTCCATAGATTTTGAAACTAAATTTCCACATAAGAGACATGGACACCGAATAAATTCTCCTCTTCTATACTTAAATTTAACAAGATCAAAAAACTCTTTAACACCTCTTCGGTAATCATCGCTCAATCTATTTGCCTTCATCCATTCTCTAGAAGCCATAATGCAAATCTATTTAACAAGGTCCGGAATTTTGAGAAATAATACATTTCTTTCCCGTAGACAAGCCGAGAAGACAAAGCTGAAATCCTTCAACCAAGTCGCCTAAGTTGACTAAGTGTGAAATGGATTGTGTATGTGGAGTGTATAGAGAAATAAGTGAAAGGAAATCCTAAATAAGAGTTATAAAATCTCAGATCTGCGACATCGGCCGCGGCACATTAAATAATGCCGCGGCAGAAATTATTCGACGACACTTTTTTGTGTCGTCGTACGACTCGCGGCGGCGACTATGAATATGCCGCGGCTAAAACAACCTCAGAAATAACAGAGGCTACGGGTTGTTTTTCGCACAGTTTTGCCACGGCGAATATATGTTTGCCGCGGCAAACACAATTTGGCCGCGGCAACTTACAGTTCGCCGCGGCTAAACAATGCTCAGAAATTACAGAGGCTACGGGTTGATTTTCGCACAGTTTTAGCCGCGGCGAACATATACTTGCCGCGGCCAACACAAATTAGCCGCGGCAACCTCCTATTCGCCGCGGCTAAACAATGTTCAGAAATTACAAAGGCTACGGGTTGATTATCGCATAGTTTAGCCGCGGCAAATATATGCGTGCCGCGGCTAATTTGATTAACGACGACACTTTTTTGTGTCGTTGGACAGATAGCCGCGGCAAATATATAAATGGCCGCGGCAGATTTTAATTCACATTTTCAAATTGTTGTATTTGACAGAAATTAAGTTGTTTTTTAAATTGTTATTTGAAAATTTAAATACACTTAAATAATTAAGTTAATAAACAAAATAATTAAACATTGTAAATTGTTCAAAGAAATTATAAAAACCTAATACAACAAAAACTAATCATAGTAAATTGTTCAAAAATAAAAATAATAATAACATAATTTAAAATTGTTCAAAGAAAAAACAACAAAATAACAGTTCCTCATGCGTCTTCGTCAATTCCGTCTTCGTGGTGGCCGCCTGCATTGCCAGAGCCACCTGCATTGCCGGATCCACCTGCGTCACCGGGAAAGGGATAATAGTCGGGATACGTCGCTGGCCAAACCGGAGCTGGAAACGGATTTGGTGGCTGGAAGTTTGGATCTTGAGCCATCCGATAGCCGCGTTCGTAGCACATGTAGTTGTACATTTCCCGCTGACCGTGAGCCATAAACGCCCTCATGGGAATGTCATCATATGTAAATTGTTGCTCCGGTGGGGTGGCGCCAATCACAAGTGGTTGGAGCCTAGGTGGCGCTTCAAGCACCGATGGCTTCAGACTCCTTATCCAAGCCTCATCAAAATTACCTCCTTTGGGAAACATGATTTCGCGATCATATGCCTCGACCTAAACAATCAAATTCAATAACATTTAGTATCAATAAAATAACAACATTCAAGTTAATCAAATGATAGTTTAATATTATATAACACTTACCCCGGCATTCATGCAAAGACCCGAAATAAGGAAAGGGAATCCCAATGAGCTCTTCTTGTGGTCGTAGTTGACGTGGTTCATGTGGTGGAAGATCTCCCGACCCACATCGATGTTCAACCCTTTTGCGCCGGCGTAGATAAGCTTCAGAAAATCGAACTGAAGCTCCGTGAAGTGAAGATGCGGGTAAAGATGGTAACCGAAGAAGTACATCCAAATTTTCCTGATCTTAGACAACTGGTTCTTCTGAAGGCGTGATTCCCCAGCTCTTGAATGCCATTGCACACCGGGCTGCGCAATTGTTGCATCGATGTCGTCGTAAAATGCCTTGTCCAACTCGACCTCAGCACCCGGGTAATGGTTGTGCTCATCCTCCTCTAAGGTATAATTCGGAGTGCCATAGTAGGCATTTATGACCTCTGGACTGATGGGAACGCGCACATTTCGAACTATCACGAACCCGTCCTTGACGTTGTTAGGAAGGGCCGCATAGAATTCGAGGACCATGCTTGTGTACGCCGTGTTCTTTGGCTTGAGCATATAATTTAGCCAACGCTGGCGTTGATAATTGGCGTTGACGAGGTCATTCACCGCATTTGAAGCGAGCGGTAATTCGGTGAAACCACGCTCGGAGCAAAGTTTCCGCGTGCATATCTTTGCGTAACGGTTCTTTGCCGGTTCCGTCATTAAGGGCATATGCGGCGGCGGAGGCGGAGGAACCGTTTCATTGACCTCGTCTTCAGGCATTTCAACATTCCAGTGCTTTCCCCGTTTCGCCGTTTCTTTCCTAATACCCCGTCTTACTTTAGGCGCCATTGAAATCTGAAAAAAAAAATAAAAAAAATATAGCATATATTCATTTCACGGAATTCAAACCAAAACATAAACTAAATTTTAAAACCAAAATATATTCGCATTAAAAATCGGCCTAATCACAATTCCTAAACAAAATTAATTAACAATTCCAAAACTAAATCAATTCACAATTTCAAAACCTAATCACAATTCACAATTCCTAAACCTAATCACAATTCACAATTTCAAAACCTAATCACGATTCACAATTCCAAAACCTATTCACAATTTCAAAACCTAATCACAATTCACAATTCCTAAATCTAATCACAATTCACAATTCCAAAACCTAATCACAATTTCAAAACCTAACCACAATTCACAATTCCTAAACCTAATCACAATTCACAATTCCAAAACATACTCACAATTTCAAAGCCTAATCAAATTCACAATTTCAAATTCATAAAATCGCATAAAATCCAAACCTAATCGCATAAAATCATTAAAAAAAAAACCCCAAAGCATTATTCAACCCTAAAAATCGATAAATCCTAAAAATTCTAGCAAAAACACAAAGAGATCATGCCTAACCTTTGCACGGCGGGCGACGGCAAGCGACGGCGGGAAACGGCGGGCGAAGGCGGGCGACGGCGAATGGGTCGAGGTCGCGGCGGCGAGCGAAGGCGAGAGAGAGAAAGAGAAATTTAGGGTTCGTGCGAAATGAGGGATTTCGGCTCTTGTTTGGGTTAAAACACGACTTTCGCCGCGGCAAACTTAAATTCGCCGCGGCGAGTCACCCCAACGACACTAAAAAGTGTCGTTGGACATGAAGGTCGTTTTTCATCCCGACGACACTAATATATGCGTAGTTGGAAACATTACCCGCCGCGGCAACATAATATTTGCCGCGGCGTATATTTGAATTCTTCAACCCCTCCAGACGACACTCATATATGTGCGTAATTGAACACTATTCGCCGCGGCAAATATGAAGTTGCCGCGGTGAATACATGATTCCGACGACACATAAAAATTTGCGTCGTCGGAATTCTATTTTTTTTTTACTCCGACTACGCATAATAATGTCCATCGTCGAATATATGATTCCAACGACGCTTTTTGTCTTGCGTAGTGGAAGCTCCGTAGTATAATCTCATATTTGTAATAGTGATTTGAGTTACATATGATCGATTATGATTTATGAAGAATAATCCAAAGTCATTGATTGATTAAAAGAGAACATCGCGAGCTAAGAAAAACAAATACAAATCATCATACGCGTATACATATACTCAAGAAAAAAGGGTGGGTAGTACAACAAGGTGTATCTAAGAATAAATCAAGTGAAAGTCTCATCATCGTCTTATTATTAGCGCATCAAAACCAAAAGAGTATTGCTCAGTCGGAGTGGGCCCAGCAGCATCTAGAGGCTGTACGGTGGCGGCCACGGTAGGCCCTTGACGTCCCCACAGATGAGCGCGTTGTCGGGGAGATTGTACTCGTCGCGCAGGGACCTGGCCGGGGAGAGCACCGACACGTACAGCTGCTGCCCGAGGTAGCGGCGCTCCGTCTGCTCCGACCGCAGGTTCCACATGCCCGCGTTGTCAAAGGTCAGCATGATCGCCGCCCACGACTTCGGGTACACCTGCACTGTGTGCCTGCTCACCGCGTCCAGGAGGTTGTACCCCTTCCTTTTCTCAGGGCTCCACCGTCCCGGCTCCACCCTGCGTATACATTATATATATTACGTAAATGATATATATGTGTGTGCATGCATGCATGTTAAATGTCATGTTTGAGGTACTTACGCCACCGCGAAGAAGGAGTATCCGTCCAAATGCCACGACTGAAGGCTCTTCTCGTGGTTCTCGAAGATGATTTCCACGAAGTTCCTGAAAGTCTGGTTCACCACGTTGGTGTCCACCTTCACCTGGTCCACCAGATTCTCCGGCGGCAAGTCGGAGATCAAGTCGTACTCGAACACCTTGTTCGCCACGTTGTAGTACTCCGCCAGCTTCAGCGGCGTGTACGAGTCCGCGTGCGACACCCCGTTCACCGCGTACCGCAGCTTTCCCTGCACTCTTGCGGCCGAGTTTGCCAGCTTGATGGTCCTGGTGATGTTGATCTTCCCGTAGTGGAAGGACCCTTGCGGGTTCGGCCTCGCTGCGCTCGCCGTCAGGTTCCACCGGAATGACCGAAACTGGTTCAACGACCACGCCCACCCCTCTGGCGCCGCAACCACCTCCGGAGACGGCGGAACGGGGCGCTTCCCGGGGTTCTCGTACCGGATGATGGCCTTTCCGGTGAGGACGTTCTTGGTGAAGCGGGTGGAGGCCACCACGATGTAGTCCTTCGGGGCCTTGTCGGCGGTGACGAGCACGGAGAAGCACTGGCCGACGTGGACGTCGAGGGACTCGTACGTGTTCTGAACGGTGTGCGAGCCCTCCATCTCCACGAGCGTCATGGGATGGTCCTGGATCCTGAAATTGAGGCTGTTCTTCATGCCAACGTTGCAGATTCTGTACTTGTAGGTCTTCCCGGGCTTCATCGTGAAGAGGGGCTCGTCCGTTCCGTCGGCCTTAGCGGGTCCCTTACCGTTGATGAGGACACCCTCGGGGCGGCCAAGGGAACGCCCCACGTCGAGGTACTTACGGAGAATGGCGTGGCTCTTGGTGTACCAGTCTCCGATGAGGACGGTATAGTCGTCCTCGGGGTCCGCGTAGGGGACGGGGATGAGGAGACGGCTGTTCACCCGGAGGCCACCGAAACCCCCGGCTGCGCGGTGAACGGAGGTGGAGGGGTAGTAAAAGTAGCTTCCGATCTGGTCCTTCACCTGGAAGCGGTACGTGTAGTTGGTTCCGGGCAGGATCGGGCAGTTGGTCCCGAGCACTCCGTCTTGCCATGAGTTTTTCCTCTGCTGGATTCCCATCCTACACACACAACACCACGCTCCATAAGACTTCCGAAAATATTCCGAAAATAAATATAATAACGACAATGTCAATATGATGTTGTTGAGAATGTTGTACAACTAGATTTAAACCCCTAATCTAATGAAATTTTATTCCTTAAAAAAAAAATGATATTGTTGAGATTCATAATTCAATAACAAATAACCAAGCATTATTCATAGAAATAAATAAATACCAGGTGAAGAGGATGGGCTCGTCGATGTGGTTGAAGACGTTGAGCACGATGTTGTTGTTGGTGGTGGAGTTGATGTTGGGCCCGGGGAACTGCCCGTTGATGAGGATGCCCTGCTGCGGCACCCCCAGCGGCGCGATGGTCCCGTACGTGACGTTCCACGTGAAGTACAGGTACGGGTCCTCCGCCCGCACCACGCCCGCCGCGCAGGCGGCGGCCAGGCACACCAGCAGGCTCACTGCAACCAACCTTCCCATGATCTCTCTCTGCTCGGGGTTAACTTGAAATGATGTACGCGCTTGCTTGGCTTATGGCGATCACGGGCACATGGCTGATGGATGCGTGTAGTGTAGTGAATGATGATCGGAAAGAGAGAATGTGATTTATACGGAGGAGAGAGAGTGTGTGGACCGTTCAAATGGCAGAGAGTCTCTCCGCGTTTGCGTCGCTGCCTTTGCGCTTTCCCTCTCGTCATATTCACTAATTATAACCCATGCCATGCCATGCACTCGCTCGCTACCTATTACTTATATTTAGCCTACCCATCTTGACTTAGCCCTACTAATATTCCACCTTTTTTTTTATATATATTTTCCTCCCTTTTAATCTTGTTATCATCAAACTACTATATATTGCGCCAACTATACGAGTATCAATATTGTCAAAGAAAATCGAATACGTTATTTTAGACTTCGCAAAAATCGTATTTAGTGAATATTCGGTATTTGGTTTTTGGTAGCATCGGTTTTATATTGTGTTTACGCGCCTCGTAGAATATCGGAGTAAAAATATTTTTCCATATAAATAAATATACATATTATTCACATGATCATTAAACAATAGAGTAAATAGATGGTTTAGCTATTATATGTAGAAATTGCAATACAAAACTTATAACAAAGAAATATTTGCAACATATAAGTGCCAAATTTTATAACTAATATTGCTATAATTGTACTTTTAAAGTTCTCGATCTTTATTCACTACAAAAGTACCCAATTTTGCTAGAATTATTATCCAAAAAACAATTAAAATAAAGGAAATTGTACGAAATACCTCCTTAGCTACAATTTTTAAAACTATGGGTATTTCGTTAATAAACCCTTAAAACAATGATAATTAGAACATCTAATTGTCTTCCATCCTTGTAATGTTCGACCGGTCCGCTTGCAATGACTCGCCAAAAAAAGTGAAGCTCTCGCGGCCAAGTCGGTTAACCCTCCACCATTGCTGTCTCTAACATATTGCCAACCTCCTGCATCATGACGCAACGCACGGGCCGGGTCCGTTGGGTTTGAGAGCTAATTGAACTGCAGGCGTGGGCTCACCCTCATGATGATCAATGGGGCTTAAATCCGAAACAATATCTGAAACTTTATTTAGTACTTTTGTTGTGAAAAGTGAAATGTCGAGACATTGGTAAATATAAAAGTGAAAATCATAGAATCACATATTTATAACATTATTCATCAAAACAACAAGAAAACTTTAAAACATATATACCTTATATAATTCAAAATGTAGGCCCTTTTGCCGCATAAAGTGAAAATATATATAAAAAAATTGATAAATCTGAAAGTAAACAATCATGGGATCTCATGTCTATAGCAATTTTCATTAAAGCAACAAGAAAAATAAAAAATAAACCTCAAAAATGTAAAATCCAAAACTAACTAGATACGATTGCCGCATAAAGTGAAAATGTCAAAAAATTGATAAATCTAAAAGTAAACAGCCGTAGAATCGCACATCTACAACAATTGAGAAACTGCACTAACTAGTACTACTGATAAATCAGTTGATATATCATATATATATATATATTGCAAGACAAACACATTGACAAAAGAAAACTTTTTTAGGCGGAACTGTTGAATATTTTGACCCCTTATAATTATAAAAAAAGTTTTTTTTTTCTTCCAAAACATACCTCGCCAATTACTGTAAGCGTTTTGCTCCGGACTTTGTTTGCATCGCTAAGCCGATGATCGCTTTTGATTTGATTCCAAATAGGTATTGATTTTCTTTGGATCTTGCTTTTATTGAGTCAAATAATACTCATATTCCATCATTATGGGTATTCCGGAAAAATTCTATTGAGCCGCCGAGCTTCGTGAGTATCGGGGATCAACATGTTAGCTTTACCGCTTCTATAAATGGGGCCAGTCATAATTTTTCGTGTGTTTACGCATCCACGTCTCTGAGGTCTCGTAGAGATCTTTATCCTGATTTAGTGAATTTATCTTCGTCTATAACTTCTCCTTGGTTGGTTTTTGGCGACTTTAATGCGGTCAAAGGTGCACATGAAAAATCAGGGAGACCTCCAACTGTTAGCTCTTGCCACGATTTCAGAGTTTGCTCCGATGATTGTAACCTGGTTGATGTTCCTTTGATCGGAGCAAAATATACTTGGTGCAATGGCAGATCAAGAAATGAGTGGGTGGAATGCCTTCTCGACCGAGCAATGGTGAACGAACAATGTCAAGATTATTGGAGCTCGGTTTCGTGCTCGTCTTTGCCCCGTCATTACTCAGACCATAGCCCATTGATTATTAATTTTCGCCATGACCAACATAGTATTATTGCTCGATTTCGTTTTCAAGGAATGTGGCTTACTCATCCAGATTTGCGAAATTTTATTGCGTCCAACTGGCTCGATACTCGAGCAATGTTTCGGGCAATGTTTCATCATCTTAAAAGATTTTCGAGAAAAACCTTAAAATATTGTGTTTAGCTCTTTCTCTTACTTTTAAAATGAAATTCAATCACATAATTGGAACGAAAAAATGAGTGAGTTATAGCCAAAATACAAAAACTATGCGTACGCCGAATTTTTTTGACAAGAGTCAAGACCGATATCGGTGTTAGAACATCGAACTTTAAATCTACAACTTCCTAATTTGAAAGGTTTTAAAATAATGAAAAGTTGCCTGAAACACAATTCCTACAAATAATATTTGTCGATTATTATTTTGGATTTGAAATAACTTAAAATTAAAGAGTTTTAATCCAGTTGGCATAATATTTTGAAGTAACTTAAAACTAAATGTTATGTGCATTTTTCTGTACATATAAAAATTGGGCCATCTTTGGCAAAAGTTGATGCCCATCAGTAAAAGTCAAAGCCCACCGACGAAGTCGAAGACCAGATGCCCACGACCCAACACATTTGGCGAGCCCCGGAGCTAAGAAGACGAAGAAGGCAAAGTCCTTGATCAAAAAGGCACCTCCTGACAAGGTACCATGGCGAGGTACCTTGCCCTGACTCAACATACAAATTCGCAGACAACTAGAAGACATCAAAGACGAACCAAGGAGCACTGGCGAACCCCTCGACAAGCCAAGGAGCTGCGGCAAGCCCCTAAGGCAATGGAGAAATTCGCAGGCCCCTCTCAGGCAATTACAAGGAATTGGTTTTCTTATAAATAGGAGTCTTCCCCTCCCCATTGCCACACTCACTCACAGCTTCCTCCAGAGCTTCTCTCTCTAGCTTTCTCTCTCTATAATTCGCCCTCTTTTCTGCCGAACCCTGGGAGTTCGTCATGAGAGGCTCGTCTGAGAAGAGAACAAGCATTGAGACTTACCCTCGCTGGGAAGGTTGTTCTACCAGTCGACGAAGGCGTCCCTCGCCAGGTCAACGCGTGGACGCGGACACCTCGAGGTCGATAAAGAAGGAGCATCCCTCACCAGGTTAAGGCCCTCGCCACAACGAGCTCGCCAACACCTACGAGGTCGACAAAGAACATCCCTCGCCGGTAATACCCTCGCCATTCGGCCAAGGGTCACCCCCGACCGCCAACATTGGCACTTCCGACGAGTCAAACCACATCGTCATTCACCCGTCATTTATCACTAACCCTAAACTACTTGGGACCTGATTCTCTTAAGCTGGGATACGTTGGCAGCCTCGCCCAACCATAAGCGACGGGGCAAGGGCCCGATCTACCCCTTTTTTGCAGGTCTTCCCTCGCCATAGGAGCTCACCAAGGAAGAGAAATCACGAAGAATCATCAAGAACATCTCGGAGCTTCATCAAGACAAGATTTCGCCTAGACGAGGACTTCACCCTGACGAGGACTTCGCCCCGACGAGGAGCTTGCCAAGGAAGGAAGTTCGCCAAGGATCGCCAAGAACAGTCCGGAGACTCATCCAAGACTACGGATTCGCCTCCAGCTTTGACGATCACCAGTCAACCCGCATTGACTTAACATTCAGTTATCCACGTGTTCAACGGGCGTAGCTCGGGACCCGAACATTGGATCCAACTCTAAGTTAAAGCCATTTTTACGCATTAACACTAAACATTATAGATTTTTATGTCGAGCAATTGTCGATTTCTTTCTTTGAAGCGTGGACCCACGTGCCGGGAATTAATGCCGATATTACTATTTCCCTATCTTGTAGAAGTTACTTGATTTTTTGCCTTTATTATTAATTTTATTGGTTATTTATTAGCGTTATTTACCTTCCTTTTAAGACTTATATGTTTCCATGTTTATGTTGCTTCCTCTTGTATAGCGTGTAACTTTTGAGTTCTGATGAATGAATGATATCGACCATTTCTAAGTTAAGATTGTTTTTTCGAGCCAATACTAACAGGTATCAGAGCCTCTCGATATTGCGCAATGATACAGTGATGCTTCCTTAGACGAGGTGCATATATACGTGAAGAGATTGTTGTATTAGGTCGACAAGTGATGTTCCTAACCCTTCAAGTTGACGAATCCAATATTGATACAGTGTTCTACGACGAAATCAGAGACAACGAGGTGAAGTGCGATGATGTTACTTACGATGAGCCAAAGTACGACAAGCTCGCGGACGACGAGGCAAAGTATCCCGAGACCGTCTATGATCATCCCGTGTACGACAAGACAGAGTACCAAGAAGCCGTCTTCTAAGAGCCCGTGTACCACGAGGCAGAGAACGCTGAAGCTGTCTACGACGAGGTCTTTTACGACGACGACGTATACTGCCTAGACCAAATATGAAGAAATTGGGTACAACGAAGTGGAGCATGAGGACTTGAGGAGGCCACGTATGCTAAAGAGAAAGTCAAGAGTGACACGGGTATGTTTCTCGTGGATCAAAAGTTGTTTTGGGCCCTAACAGAGAGGGTTGACACTTTGTGGATTACGAGCAAAGCCTTTACTGTACAATTAATATCCTAACTCGGTTTGAGGAAGAGGTGAACGAACCCGACAAGAACTTTGTCTTAGTCCCCGGCGAGCTGCCCAACAACCTATCCAAGCAACCTCCCGACGCACGCGACAAGCCAACAAACAATTTCGCAGAACAGCCACCCGACATAATGATCGAGAAAACCAGCCCCGATGAGCCATCTAATTTCACTATAGCGCTAACAAGCCCCAATAAATTTGAGGATGAATTTTCCCGCGAGCACTAATATCGCTTGCCTTCTTGAAAGCGTGGGACCCACATGCCGTGAATTAGTGCCGATGCTAGTCCATTTTTAGCAAGTGTGATATCCGATAGCTCTCCATTTATAGTAGAGTGGCCGTAATGATTTTTAATGGGGAGATCATACACATGAGAATGTGTCTAGATATTTAAATTTCAAAGGAGGGTAGAGATGAAATATGAATACTTGCGTTGCTCTCCAATCTATATTTGTACATTCTGTAATATTATTAGCAACTAAAGTTTGTTGAAATAATTAGCAGTTGTATTATGCACCATCCACATCATTCAATTTTTAACAGAATTGTAATATCCCTATTTAATTATTGACTCGCCACTATTCTTTTTGCACACAAATTACATACACAAATTTGCTATTTTTATTTCTATGTTTGCATAACTATACCCTCTACTTTTAAAAACAACCAAAATATATCTTCCAACAAGTGTATTTTGACAATACTACCATCCATCCTTCTAATGTTTCATTAATTTCTTAAGAAAAATAAAAATTCCTAAATTTAACAAATGTTTTTTTTATAGAAAATATACAGTATTTTTTTTTTATCAAAATGAATTTAAAAGAGATCTAAAAATAAAACTCAAAAATTAAAATGCTGAGTGATTCAAAAAATGAATTAAAATTTTTAAGTACACTTTAAAATTTCATATTAGTTTTTTTTTTTTTAATAAATAACAAATTTCCTAATATATATGGCGGTTGTTATTGGCGCAACAGAATATACAAAAGGTGCGTTGGGAATGAAGACATGAATATAATTAGTGGTAAATATAAATTAAGCAAGGTTATTAAGAGAGAGTGTGGTTATAATTAGTGAAGGACGAGAGCAAAAAGTGGAGAACGCAGCGAAGCAAACCAAGAGAACATCGCGGAGAGTCTATATAGCTCCACGCTGAGAGGCTCCCAAGACCTCTCGCGACAGAGGGGAGACTAGGGCACACCCATAATAATATTATATATTACATACTATATTACATGCATAGCGAAACCTAAACGGAAGAGATCAACGACATCGTCTTCTTCGAGCGGGCAGGGAAAAATATAATCTGAAGTACATCGGGTCGGTATAATAGAGATGGAGACGGGCAGGTGCAGGTGCAGGGCTGCCCTGTTGCTGCTGGTGGGCACGTTGGTGGTGGGCGTGGCACGGGCGGAAGACCCGTACCTGTTCTTCACGTGGAACGTCACGTACGGGACCATCTCGCCCATGGGGGTGCCCCAACAGGGCATTCTCATCAACGGGCAGTTCCCCGGGCCCAACATCAACTCCACTTCCAACAACAACATCGTACTCAACGTCTTCAACCACCTCGACGAGCCTTTCCTCTTGACTTGGTATATACCGTACAACTTATTTATAAATAAATATTAATGAGATAAAGAAAGTACTATATTCTCGATGTTATTGATTTATTTAGTGATGATTTATTAATATTAATCAGAGTTGAGATCATATATAAATATTATTTAATCGGGGTTATTACTATATCGAGAGCGTATTTTATTCGTTTTTAGCGAATATATACTCTAAATTTTATAAAATAAATCAAAATGTAAACCCGATTCGTATGATAAATATAAATTCATAAAAACTTTAATTTGGCACGGTATTAATCATATTAATTAGTTCTTGATTAGAAAAGTAATACTAAATTAGTATTACTAATCATACTACACCATATATGATATATATATATAAATAATAATATACCAATCAAATCAATCAAGAATATGTATCAATAAAATTATTGGAATATGTAACGTGTCGTACAAATTAAATATAGAATGCACAACATATTTAGAAATATTTCCTCGCCGGAGTCGTATCCTTTTGGGGGCTCGTAGAGGTTTTAATGAGGCCCTTCCACACTTAAAAAAAAATATTTAGAAATAAAAAATTTATCTCAAGCTAAAACAAATCATTTCAGATTCATAATATACAAAAAGACTAAATTAGTAGTTAAACAATATAGTTATATATAAATATATGTTAATAATTTTACAGTTGTTTATAAAATGTTATGTTTTTATTTGTAATAAATTATTATTTCTGACATAAGTAATTTTCTTTAAAATTACTATTTTACAAATTTAGCATGTTAGTTCTAAAGTCGGACCAATCAAAATGTATAATTAAGAAAGAAAGAAAATTAACTATAACTTATCGAGTACTAATTTAATAAGGTTCTACCACGAGCAATAACGTAAATAATAATGTAAATAATAATATGCATACAGGACCGGTATCCAGCACAGGAAGAACTCGTGGCAGGATGGCGTGCCCGGAACTAATTGTCCGATCCCACCGGGGACTAACTTCACGTATCACTTCCAAGTGAAGGACCAAATTGGCAGCTATATCTACTACCCGTCCACCGCTGTCCACCGTGCCGCCGGTGGCTTCGGAGGCCTCCACGTCAACAGCCGCCTCTTAATCCCCGTGCCCTATGCAGACCCCGAAGACGACTACACCGTCCTCATCGGTGATTGGTACACCAAGAGCCATGCCACTCTCAGAGCCTTCTTGGACAGTGGGCGGTCCATCGGGCGCCCCGACGGCGTGCTCATCAACGGAAAATCCAACGGGAAGAAGGCCCTCTTCACGATGAAGCCCGGGAAGACCTACAAGTACAGAATCTGCAACGTTGGCCTGAAGGATTCTCTCAACTTCAGAATCCAAGGACACCCCATGAAGCTCGTCGAAATGGAGGGTTCTCACACCGTCCAGAACACGTACGAGTCCCTCGACGTCCACGTCGGCCAGTGCTTCTCCGTGCTCGTCACTGCCGACAAACGCCCCAGGAACTACTTCATGGTGGCCTCCACACGCTTCACCAAGCGCGTGCTCACGGCCCGAGCCCTAATCCGCTACACCAACGCCCCACGTGGCGTCACCGGGCAGGCTACTCTGAACGACATCCCCGATGCCCCGGCTGGAGGGTGGGCGTGGTCGCTCAATCAGTTCCGGTCATTCAGGTGGAACTTGACGGCTAGCGCTGCCAGGCCTAACCCTCAGGGGTCTTACCACTACGGTCGGATCAACATCACTCGGACGATCAAGCTGGTCAACTCGGCCGGTAGGGTCAACGGGAAGCTCCGGTACGCAATCAACGGTGTGTCCCACATCAACACGGCGACTCCTCTGAAGCTGGCCGAGTACTACGGTGTCGCCAACAAGGTGTTCAAGTACGACACGATGGTATCTGAAGAGGGAAAACCGCTACCGGCGGCCATCACTCTGGCTCCCAACGTCCTCAAGCAAACCTTCCGGAACTTTGTCGAGATTATCTTCGAGAACCATGAGAAGAGCCTGCAGTCGTGGCATCTTGGCGGATATTCGTTCTTCGCTGTCGCGTAAGTTGTTTTTCCTAGGAAATTTTGCTTTAAAAGAGAAAATCGAAGATATAAACATTCGAAAATAAAAATAACTGTGTATTTGTATATTTACAGGGTTGAGCCGGGGAGATGGACCCCGGAGAAGAGGAAGAACTACAACCTCGTCGACGCGGTAAGCAGACACACCGTGCAGGTGTACCCGAACTCGTGGGCCGCGATCCTACTGACATTCGACAACGCGGGAATGTGGAATCTGCGGTCGGAGCTGACGGAGAACAAGTATTTGGGGCAGCAGATGTACGTGAGCGTGCTGTCGGAGGCTCGCTCGCTCAGGGACGAATACAACGTCCCCGACTCCGCCTTGCTCTGCGGCCTCGTCACCAAGCTTCCGAGGCCTCCTCCCTACACCATCTAATCTATTTATATTCAATACTCCGTAACAATATATACATGCATACATACATACATACATATATATGTATACGCGCGCAGCTTGTATTAATCTCGTGAAATGTCTTCAGATTTTTTTGTTCCTGCCACTGCTTATTTATTTTTCAGCTATGTTCATGAAATAATAAATCATAATCCTTCTCCCCATAAACATTAGCTTATTATGGTTTCTCTTTACAATGCAATTCGCTTGTTAATAATAACATAAGGATAGGGTACGTACTTCAAAGTGCGGTACTTATTCCGTTTTCTTTATTACGGGCGAAAAGAGCCGACAAACAATCCCTGACCTTACCCTCAAGAGCAAGGTAGAACGCTCTCATCTATGGAAGCTAAGCAAAGCATAAAAGAGCACGACGGTTAAGTGTCAGTGCTTGTCGCGGTGACACATTACAATCTTAAGAACAAAAGCGAGTAATTAAAAGACTTAAAATACTCTTTTCACCGAAATATCATTAATGACATATACATAAAGGAAACGATGTAGAAGGACTAAACACGAAAGACTTAATAACCATCTTGGACTTCCTCCGACGATAAATCAAATAATCATTACAGAGCTACCTAGAACCCAGTGTATATACGGGCATCACCTGAAAACGATACGTAAAGAATTAAAAACGAAAAAAAAATGTTTTTACACAACATAAATACCTATATAACATATATAATAATTCGAATTCTACCAAACAAACTATTTGTATGTGCAGCTCAGCTGGTGTTAAGGTCGGATTTGGTCAAATCCATCCTCAACACAACTCGTGTCGTTTTGTCCATAAACGACATAAGGGAAGACGAGGAAGTTCATCACCCGAGGGTCAAATAAGGCGTATCCCCGAGGAGGATTATCCTCGAGGAGGATTATCTCCGAGGAGGTTTAACCGCGAGGAGGTATGGCCAGCGCAAAAGCAGACTGCGATGAAGTGTCCCATCACTCTCGACGAGGAATTTCGTCATGATGATTTTTGCAGGACCGAATGACGGCTGACGGGATGCGCATTTAATGAAGCCCACCTACTCACTCGATGAGGGGCACCAGCGACGAAGTTTCCAGGACCGAATGACGGCTGACGGGATGCGCATTTAATGAAGCTCACCTACCCATAATGACAGTCTGCTCGGAAGTGACATAAAGCATGATTTAACCATGCTTCCCTCAAATCACTCTGGGAAGCGAATGATTAAAAAGGGAAAAGGGCGGGAAAGATGCGAGGGGGCATAACGTAAACTCTATAAAAGGCAAGTTAAGCCTCGTTTGTAAGGGTTCGGAAAATGAGGGAAGAAAGCCAGAGAGAAATAGATAATATCCTGTAATAGAAAGGCTAAAGAAATAGAGAAAGTCTTTGTTCTTGATCCTTCATCTGTCCAGCTATTCAACGAAAGGAAACCGAGCTCATATCGGAAATATAATAAAACAAAGATATTCACTGATCATTGTTGTTAACTTGTTATTTGTGATTATTTTTGTGACTGGAAAAGGGCGGTGAAAATCGCCCTCTACAGTTTGGCGCCCACCGAGGGGCTTTGTTTTCTTTCTAACTCACAGGCAGGAATTTGAAGGAGCAAGACGTTATCGAGCAGCGCCATTACCAACAACGAGGCCCGACCTCGAGGAGACCGGCGGTGGCTGCTCGAGGTGATGATCGAACACGCGAAAACTGCCAGGAGAGCCTAAGGAGCAACTCAAAAGGCAGGAGTGACGCAAGGGGGGGAAGACGTACGGACTCTTTGCATTTAAAAGAGGTAGACGTATAGTCGGCTAATCAGAAAAGGAAACGCACGCGCATCAATGAATCGGAGTGACTCCTGAAGCGTTGCGAAGTGACAGCAGGGTCAGAGAATACGAAGAGTTTTGCGTGCGGAGCAATCGACGGTTATAAATAGGAGGTTTGGGAGAGACCATGAAGAACAAGTTTGCGGAAGCGAAAACCAACTCGGTTAACTCCCAGATAAATCCCAATCACTCTACCCAGAGAGTTCAAAATTCCTTTCTTACTTTAAATCCGGTGTTTGTTAGTGTTTTCTCGATACAGGGTGAGAAAGCGTACGAAGAAAAGATGGCGCTCGGGGAAGGAGTTACTGGCCAAAGTTATACAGACAAGTCCAGGATGCTCGTCGAAGGAGGTTGGGAATGGCCCAAGGAAGACATGGCGGAAGCACGAGGAGGAGATGATCACACGATGACGGACGGCTGGAAGAATGAGGAGTGGCCAGAGAACAATGAGCTGTGTCCAATGACAGAGGACACCGCGGAAAATGATCAGGGCCAGGGGCAGCAAAGGGTCTCAGGTGAACCACACCCCGCAATGGGACTCGTCCTGTTGTACCTAAGCTTCGAGGAGCTCCTCGCGGTGGAAATGGTGTGCACGTCGCTGCGCGACGAAGTTCGGGGGAACTGCCTTCTGTGGCGCAACCTCAATATCGACGACCCAATGAGCGAGCGGATCGAAGATGAGAATCTTCTGAATCTGGCGAAGAGGTCTCAAGGGAGGATGGAGACCCTGACGTTGAATAGATGCTTCGAGATCACCAACGCCGCTCTGAGGGTAATTCTGCAGGATAACCCGACGATCATAAAGTTATACCTGCCGAGCTGCCACCGAATCACCGTAGACGACGTGGTCAACAACTTGTCCACAATAAAGCACGGGATAAAATTCCTAAGGGTCGACAGACTCGGGTTCAGTTACGAGGAGGGAGCCAAGGCCAGACTCGAAGACCTTCCCGCGCTGCTCGCGGCAGGAAGCCCGACCGGTGACCTCGAGCAGCAGACGCCCGCACCACACGGCCGTCTGCCCGACATGGAGTACTGCAGGAAATGCGATAAGGATATCCTGGTTTATGAGAAGCCCACGAAGAGTGGAGAAAGGAACATCATCCGCCCGCCGTGTGTTCGCCGACGCCAAGAAGGACGTGCTTGTTGCTTTTACATGTCATGCATAAGCCTTGGTCTCATATGGTATACCTACGTCTGCACGGACTGCAACAACGGGCATCCTAGCAGAGACTCTCTGGAGAAGGTCGTGTCTTCAGCCTGCTCGATCACCGACGAACAAGCTCCGGAGTAAGGCACGTACGCTGTTCGACGTGAAGGGAGGGTTGATCTACCGAGAAGCCTCTACGAACCCCTTTTGGCGTGGTCTCTTGGTGAAAATTTGTTTCTGTTTTAATGTCTGTATGTATGTTTGTTTTTACTTTAAGAAACGAGCGAAATTATAAGTTGACAAAAATATGTGTACAACTCTACTCGGTGAGAGTACCGAGTAGAAAGAAAAGTATCCTCGCAATATTCATATGTAAAAAAAAAATTAAAAAAAATAAAATATATATATATATATATACATACGGCTAAGGGTGCCGAGCAAGCCCGATCCGGTGAGAGTGCCGAGAAAATTATAAAAAATATATATACGGCTAAGGGTGCCGAGCAAGCCCGATCCGGCGAGAGTGCCGAGAAAATTACAAAAAATATATATACGGCTAAGGGTGCCGAGCAAGCCCGATCCGGTGAGAGTGCCAAGAAAATTATAAAAAAATATATATACGGCTAAGGGTGTCGAGCAAGCCCGATCCGGCGAGAGTGCCGAGAAAATTATAAAAAAAATATATACGGCTAAGGGTGCCGAGCAAGCCCAATCCGGCGAGAGTGCCGAGAAAATTATAAAAAATATATTTACGGC
Source organism: Parietaria judaica (assembly GCA_954871525.1). Lineage (NCBI taxonomy): Eukaryota > Viridiplantae > Streptophyta > Magnoliopsida > Rosales > Urticaceae > Parietaria > Parietaria judaica. Next base: position 42,312,653 of record OX940860.1, read on the forward strand.
TAAGGGTGCCGAGCAAGCCCGATCCGGTGAGAGTGCCGAGGAAATAAACAAGGCGAGAGTGCCTATGGGGTCCTGGAAACTAATCGGCTCGTACCCGATGAAACCCAGCGATACCTGCAAGTGTCAACTACGGCGAGAGTGCCGAGTAAAGAGGTACGGTGAGAGTGCCGAGTAAAGAGGTACGGCGAGAGTGCCGAGAAAAGAGGTACGACGAGAGTGCCGAGAAAAAGAGGTACGGCTAAGGGAGCCGAGCAAGCCCGAGCCGGTGAGAGTGCCGAGCAAAAAGAAAATATATTTACGGCTAAGGGCGCCGAGCAAGCCCGAGCCGGCAAGAGTAACGAGCAAAAATAAAATATATTTACGGTTAAGGGCGCCGAGCAAGCCCGAGCCGGCGAGAGTGCCGAGCAAAAAGAAAATATATTTACGGCTAAGGGCGCCGAGCAAACCCGTACAAGTTCGTAGATCGCGAGCAAACTCATAAAAGAAAATCATCACATGTTCATTTGATTCGAAATACAAAATACAGAGTAGTATTTACAATTCATTCGTCCACACCCCTAGAAGATATACATATTACAATTCTCGCAGGGACTAATCCTCCTATCTAGCGACATCGTCGAGGGGATCCTGGCCCAGGACCGCATCGGCACATTCCTCGATGATGGTATCACAGCATCGGCGAAGGATGTCATCAACAACTAGGCACGCAGGATCGTCGGCGGGAAGTCCTGGGGGCTTACTCGAGGAAGTTCCCGCGAGGTCCGTATCAACGTTACTATCAGCCTGCAAGAGAGAAGCCAAGAGTGAGGAACCAACCCCAAAGAAAAGGCAAAACTACAGAATATTTAAGCTAAACTAGCCGCCCTATACCGTGCCTGACGAAGAAGAAGGGACATCGAGGTCCGGCGAGCGCGCCCCAGTGACGCTCGGATGGAGACAAGGGGAAAGCGGAGGAGAGCTAGGAGTACCGGGAATTTTCTTCTCCAGTCCAGCCAAATCAGCCAGGTATTCCTGCTCCAGCCTGCGCCACCTTGGCAGTTTGGCTCGAAGCTCACCAACAGTCGAGCGAGACGGAAGCCCCTCGACGAGCTTGATATTCGAGAGCACGCCGCCCAGCAGGCGCTGAGTGCGGATAATTTCCTCGAGAGCACCAAACCTCTCAGAGGCGTGCCTCAGCTTGTCGGTCGCTTAATGGTAAACTCTATAAAAGGCAAGTTAAGCCTCGTTTGTAAGGGTTCGGAAAATGAGGGAAGAAAGCCAGAGAGAAAGAGAGAATATCCTATAATAGAAAGGCTAAAGAAATAGAGAAAGTCTTTGTTCTTGATCATACATCTGTCCAGCTATTCAACGAAAGGAAACCGAGCTCATATCGGAAATATAATAAAACAAAGATATTCACTGATCATTGTTGTTAACTTGTTATTGTTATCAAAAAAAAAAAAAAAAAAAAACTTGTTATTTGTGATTATTTTTGTGACTGGAAAAGGGCGGTGAAAATCGCCCTCTACAGCTGGCAAATATCTCTTTTTTAAGGACTTGATCCTTTTACGGCCCGTGTTCGAATCATAGTGCAGTGCTTCTTTAGTTTTCTTTTTCTAATTTTCTATTATATTTAATGTGCATATATTGTTGGTGCACCAACATAATAATATTATAAGTCGGCAACATATTAATATTACTTATTAATAAAAAGACTATTCGTGTATTTGAAAGTCTAATAAAAGAAAAGTCTTTGATTATAATTAGAGAAATTATAGTTAATAATCACATTACTACGTTTAAATTGCATTTTATCAAATGTATGGTTTTATTTTCAAATATAGCCGATTGAGATGACGTGGCATTGAAAACTAATTTCTTCATACTGAAATTGCCTCTCAGCTTATTAAAATTCTTTCTTTTATTTTAAAATTAATTAAAATTTTAATTTATTATTAATTATACATAATTTTAAGGATAAATTTGTACCAAATTTTGAAATAGTATACCCACAAAATTCGACCAGCTCTGTCCTTCTCTCTCATTTGACGAAGCACCTCTCTATCTCTCTCTTCTCCGCTGCGACCTGCGACTTCTCCGACGAGATTCCTGCTGCTCGCCGGCGCCAGCATCGGAACTCTCCGTTCTCCAAGCTTCCTTTCTCGCTTCCGTTCGTTGCTTCTTGCTCAGGTATGTCTCTTGTTATCTCAATTCAGCTCTTCTGTAACACAGTGACAGTGTGTTTTTGTTCGTAGTTGATTCTATGGTGTTTCTGTTTGTTTGGCATGAGGCAAAACCATTGTTGAATCAGGCTACGAGTCAAGAAGCCTCATGACGCCGGCGAGGTATTGGCGGAGGCCAGCCACTCGGGCTTCGCCGCGTCCTTCGCCTCCTCGGTGTTCAGGCGTCAATCCGTCAAGAAGATGGGACTCGCTCAACCTCGTACTTGTGGTCTGCGGCTTCCTCAACAGGAATGAGGAACCGGCAGCGACGAGACCGACGATCGCCGAGTGAGCTTCTTGCCCCGGGAGAGCCTGAAATCGAATGCTTCGACGCCGCGGTTCGGTTACCCCGATCAGAGCAGTGCATCATCGTCACACGGCTATGGCAGGCTGAGGAGTAGCAGCTCATATACGGATCTGAGGCAGGAGTCGATGTGGACGAGCAGCGGCGGCAGCGGCTAACGGTAAATATTCCACGATGACATGGAGGTGAGCGAGTATCGGCTGTCCGATTTCGATCATCGGCTCCGGTACCGTCGCCTATCGTGGAGAGAGCGCGATGAGCTCAAAGAACACCGTCAAGTATTGGAGACGAAGAACATAGAAGTCATTTATTCGTGTAAATGTATGTTAATTCGAATTGTAAATGAATGTTAATTGGTTTATTCGTATTTATTCGTGTAAATGTATGTTAATTCGAATTGTTAATTTGATTAATGTTTTTTAATTCAATTTGTTTTAAATTATTGATATGGTTAATTCGAATTAATGTTTGTTAAGAAATTTGAGTTTTTAAAATAAAAACTGAGAAACGTTTTTTATATTTAAATTTAAAATTTGATTTTTTTTTTTTAATTTGGAATTCAAATATTTGTTTCCTAATTTATTGCTTTATTAATTTTTTAAAAATTTAAAATAAATTTGTATTAATTATTAAAATAAATTTTAAATAAATTTGTTAATTCAAATTTTAATATTAATTATTATTAATAATAAGGGTAGATAAGTCATTTTATATCAGTTAATGTGGTTTATTGGCTATGGCACAATATTAATCAAACGGTGGCTATCTTCACAATTTTAAACGTTTAAGAAAGCTAGTTAGCGTAAGCTCCCTTATAATTATGTTAACAAATATTTAATATTACAATTTATTATTTTATAATAATATTGCTCAAAACTGTGTAGTATTGTATGTTTGTATATTATTATGCTATTTAACTTTATTTAGAAAAGATTAAATTAGTAATAATTGAATTCTAAGATAATTATAGTAGTTAAACATCATTATTTAATTATTCTTTATATTTTATGCTAATTAATGAAAGTATAAATTAATATTGATGAGGCGTCTATTATGAATACATCCAAACGATACGACGTCATATTTTGTGTTAGGTAACATTATTTATTTATCTTTATAATAAAGTTGCAATATTATTATGTTAATGTTGTTATTTGTGTGTTTGAAAAATAAATTAAAATTTTACTTAATTTTTTTTAAAATTACCGTAGGCACCACCTGAATTGAAATCATGGCTCTGCCACTAAGCATATAACATAATTGCGACCAAAACTAACCAAAAAAAAAAAGAACAATGAAACAAGAAAATATTAGCAAAACCCTCAATGAAAATCAAACTATTTAAAAAAGTACTCAAGGTTTACATAATCAATATTATCCTTATTTTATATTTTGTTTTCCCTAATTACCCTCAACCCCTAACCCACGTCTTCTCTCTCTCGAGCTCTCATCTGCAAATCGCGAGCCCTAACCCGCGTTTTCTCTCTCGATCGAGCTCTCCTCTCCTCTGCAAATCGTGATTCTTCTCCCTCTGCAATCTCGAGCTTCTCTCCTCTCTGCAATCCTGAGCTTCTCTCATCTTCTCTGGAATCGTGACTCTATCTCCATCTCTCGATTCCTCTCGCTAAGTTTCTGCAAATCGCATGTCTGATCGTCGTTGAATCGTCAATCGACGCTCCGACAATCTCATCTCCGTTGAATCTCAGAGGTAATCAACATCTTTCATTGTTTTCGAGTAATTATGTTTATATATTTGTTTTCGACTTTTAGGGCATATTTGAAAGTTTGGATGTAATGTAATATTTATATGTTTGCTTCTTTAGATATATAGTGTAAGGATGCTGGAAACCGGGGCAACAGGTGCGGCTCAGTCGCAGGCAGCGGCCACAGATTCAGGCAACAATGTGAAGCGCGACGCTCCTCCGAACCAAAGGTATATTTCTAGAGGAATCGAACTTCTACTGGGTCTTCTTTTGTACAGCAATGTTCCTGGAGTAGAGAATCAGAGTGTGTCGGTCGAGTCGCGGCAATGTCGGGCTCGAGTAGATTGCCATCATTGGCTTCCTTTTATGTACTAAGTTTCCTTTTTCTATTTTGACCGATAAACTTTTACGTGAAATCGTGCAGGAATCGGCTCAACAGGCGCAAATCAGCAGGTAATTATATCCCTTTATAATTTGTTTCTTATTTTCTTTTCAAAGGCGAGTTTGTCTTCTTTTATCGGCTGCGGGAATTTTGCAATTAATGTGTTAACTTTAGTATCAAAATTAGTACCATTTTATAACTAGAATTTTTTATGGTAATTGCAGTACCACTATTATCAAGCTCTAATTGTAACTTTAGAGCCAATTTTGATTTCTGATGGTAACTTCAGTACATTTTTATAAGATGCTTGCAATTTCAGCATCTTATTGTATTTTTTTAGGGCTTTTCTTTAGTTATAATCCGATTCTTTTAGCGGGCGACATTGTTTTATTTGGTAAACTGTTCACAGCATTCAATGTATGTTTGTGAATATAATTTGATTCATAATCTTGCTTATTATGTTTCATTTAATTTCTTTTAGGTAGGAAATAAAAAACACATGGCGATTCCGAGAAGGCTTCGTCCTCTATCCCGATGTCCAAATCCAAACACGCATCAAACAAGAAAGATAGAATAAAGGTAAATCCAATTACGCTGTATAACTCACATATAAGTATAAGTGTTATTACAGTTATGTAACTAGAATTATATAAATGTAACTGTAGTTACATAATTGTAACTACAATTGCCTTTATGTAATTATAGTTACATAACTGTAACTACAGTTACATAATTGTAAATTACTGTTACATGATTGTAACTATAGTTACATAATTGTAACTGTAACTACAGTTACATAATTGTAAATTACAATGTAATTGTACTTACAACTATCTTATTGCAGTTTCTTGTAGAGTTGACAAGGCGAAGACATGGAATCAGAATTAATACACATCAGCGGTTCAGTACTATAAAATACATCGAGCGACTGTTGGCTCCGCGGGCAGATTGTTTGGATAAGTTTCAGAATGGAGTTTTTGGCCACTTTGTCGACTTCAAGCAAGAAGAATCTCCATCTCGTTTGCTACACAACCTAGTCTTTCACATGGTGGAGGGTAAATGTGAGTCAATGTCTTTCATGTTCAATGACCAAGTCATTGAGTTTGGCCTTAAAGAGTTTCAAGCAACGACCGGCTTGAATTGTTCTGCCTTTCCATCCAAAGTCAGCGAAGGCGAAGGAAAAATAAGGGACAAGTGGTTTGGAGGTTCATCAAGAGTTACGAGTAGTGATTTTGAGGGTCTTTTTATTGATTCCGATGATATCGATGATGACGAGCTGCTGCAAATGGTGAATATTTACTTCTTCGAGGCATTCATCAACAGCAAGCCAAAGGATAAACTAATCGAGAATGCCCACATCGACTTAGCCAGTTGTTCTACTGCTTTTCACACCTATCCGTGGGGAAGAATTGTCTACGAAACCACTAAGGACTACATGCTAAAGGCTGCCAAAAGTTTAAATGGGGTCAATCCCATAACTGGCTATCACCTTCATGGTATGCCAACTGTAATTTTAGTGTACTTAGCCCAGGCTATACCATTGTGGTCCAAAGCCAAAATTGTTACGAATCTGAATTCTACCATCGGTCCAGCAATTTTGAATTGGCGTTTTCTTGATGGTAAAGTATCCTCTCTAAAGGTTGCTTCTATTTTTTATGACATTGAGGTATTTTCGAATTGCTTTACTTCATTTACAATTTAATTTAGTTATAATAACCATGTCACTGTTTTTGGAATACTAATATTGTTATTATTGTTTTTCTAATATTACAGCTACATGTTCTTCCGGAATATTGTTCTAAGAGACAACTTCATCAAGAATTTAGTTCTGCACCACAAGCTCCTCAACAAGGCTCTTCTTTAACAATCGACCAGCTACGCGAAGAAGTAGCAACACTGAAAGAAGATAACAAAGAGATGAAGGCTGAACAAGTTATCTTGAAGAACCAAGTTATTTTCTTGAAGAACCAAGTGGAGATGCTAAAGTCTCACATTGGTTTGAACAATAACGATCAACCTAACTCTCATCATACACCGGATTTAGGAGAGGTACTGATTGTAATATAATTTACAATTTCCTTATATAATTGTAATTTAGCCACACTTAAGAAATTGTAACTCCAGTTACAAAAGTGTAACTCTAATGAACATATATATCATAAATGTAATTGTATATATCATAAATGTAAAGTCAGTTACATTTTTCTAACTTGTGTCATAGTGTAAAGATATAATTGTAACTCTAATCAAATTGTACTGATTGTAATATAATTTACAATTTCCTTATATAATTATAATTTAGCCACACTTAAGTAATTGTAACTCCGGTTACACTTACTGTAACTCCGGTTAAAATTATTGTAACTATGTCTATGTAACTACCACCATTTGTGTTTTGTAGGCCGAGGGACAAAAGGTTGCCGAGCATGTAACCATGGAGCCAAAGAAGAAACCAAAGAAGACATCAAAGAGTGTTCGTACAAAGACTACGAGTGTTCCCTCCAAGCCTCAAGTTTATGGTAACCTCCACGATACACCGGAATTGGGAGAGGTACTATTTGTAATCCATTTGTCACTATATTTGTTATATAGCTACACTTATGTAATTGTAATTGGAGTTACGTAATTGTAACTCCAGTTACAGTTACTGTAACTTACACTTACTGTAACTCAAGTTAAACTTAATGCAACTATGGCTATGTAACTACCACCATTTGTATTTTGTAGGATACCGAGACACCGCACGTAACCGAGGAAAAAAATGCTTGTGGAGCATAAAGTCATGGTGCCAACAAATAAACCAACAAAGAAATCCAAAAGAGCTCCTACGAAGAGTACAAGAAAACCCACCAAGCCTGTAAGTTACTTAATTGTAACTCCAAATACAAATAAACAATGCAATTATAGCTATTTAGTTACTACCATTTATATCTGTAGGATGATAAGATCCTTCACCTACCGAAGAAACAAAAGATTGTCGAGAAGGCACCTCTTGAGGAACCGACAGACGACGCAAAGAAAGTTACATCCGCGTATCTTGATGATGAGACACTCATTCAAATGAATAGTGATTCCAGATTCCTTCAAGCTGTTATTACAAGGGCCATGAAGGTACTTGTCATCTTATATTGTAATCATATTTAGTTTAATATTTTGTTTGTAATTACATTTATAGGTGAATAAAAATCATGTTGACAAAACTATTGAGCCTCCTGGTTTCAGCATTGGCATTACACAAATGCTTGAAAAGGTAACACTTGTGATCAATTTTAATTTATGGTTGTAATTTCTGTTACACAAGTGTAACTGGAATTACGTATCTGTAATTCCATTTACTTTATGTCAATTTAGTAACTTACATACCTCGTGTATTTGTAGGAAGAAGCTGAAAAGGTTCAAAAAGCGTCTTTAAAGACATTTCAGAGAAAAGTTACAAGAAGGGGTGCGAAGAAAGATAATGTGTGACTTAGTTTTTAGTCATTAACATGTTCGAACGTATGGTCTTTGACCAATTTGTCTCCTTTATTTTTTCTTCCTTTTAAACTCTTATGACTATTACCTTTATTTTTCAGGTTACATGTGTTTAAACAGAAGCATGCAGAATTAATGTTACAAAAGTGTAACTCCAGTTACATAAGTGTAACTCTAGAATTACGAAAGTGTAACTCCAGTTACATAAGTGTAACTTCAGTTACATATCAGTTACATAAGTGTTTTTCTAACGACAAAAGTTTAACTCTAGTTACGTTGTGTAACTCTTATTACAGATATAATTACAAGTGTAAGTACATATGTGAAATTACGGTAATGTAACTACAATTACATAATTGTAGTCATACTATTACATAATTGTATGTCACTGTTTTTCGAAAATATTGAATTTAAATTCTTTTTTGTAACTCCAATTACGGGAAATTATTGCTACATACTTTTATATGGAGACTCAATTAATATAATTATATGTAAAATAAGTGTAATCATATATGAAAAAGCATAAGTGTAACTCGAGTTACATAAGTGTAATCATAATTATATTAATTGAGTCTCCATATAAAAGTTACACTCGAGTTATAATTATATGTAACATAAGTGTAATCATAATTATATGGAGACTCAATTAATATAATTATATGTAACATAAGTGTAATCATATTACGAAATTGTAACTCCAGTGACATAAGTGTAACTCGAGTTACATAAGTGTAACTTCAGTTACAAAAATTGTTTTAGTACTTCCAAATTAATTCCAATAAAGAAAAAGCACTAAATTATTATTTTAAGAAATATATTGAAATTAGATTCCATAATAAATACACTTTTAATATCGTTGTGTTTTATCGCTAAAAGAGCAAAACACACCGTTTCTCTGACTTACAAACTTGCACCATTTCTTATGTAGAATCTCTTAATATGTAATATAAGTGTAATTATATATGACTAGAATTACGAAATTGTAACTCCAGTTACATAAGTGTAACTTCAGTTACAAAAATTTAATTCCAGTTAAAACAGTGTAACTCCATTTACATAAGTGTAACTCTAATGAACTAGTGTCATAGGATTATATGTAACAGAAGTGTGAGACTCAATTAATATAATTATATGTAACATAAGTGTAACCATATATAACTAGAATTACGAAATTGTAACTCAAGTTACATAAGTGTAACTCGAGTTACATAAGTGTAACTTCAGTTACAAAAGTGTAACTTCAGTTACAAAAATTGTTTTAATACTTCAAAATTAATTCCAATAAAGAAAATGGATTATTAGCAAAATACTCGATTAGGGTCAAACTATTTTAAAAAATACTCAAAGTTTAATTAATCCAAAACATGCTCAATTTAAAAGTTATTTCTCAAAAATACCCCTAACAGACTTCGAGCCTCTGAAACGTGTGCAGATCTCCTTCACGTCGAATCCTTCTGTGCTTCGAAAGGGCTTCGCCGGAGAAGACGAGCAGAGAATCGTGCGCAGATCTCGGACCCGGAGAAGATGAGCAGAGGGCTGTGCAGGTTCGCTAGAGAGAAGCTCGCGAGGAGAGGAGGAAGACCTCAGACGACGGAGAGAAGCGATCGGAGAAGACGAAGCTCGGTTCTGAGAAGCTTCGAAGAGAGAGATTCACGTAGAGATCTGAGAAGTGCGTGGTTCGCCGGAGAAGAAGCTCGCTGCGACGGAGCTGAGGTCGCGACGGGATCTGGGTCGGCCACGAGAGAGAAGCGCGGGCGGAGGAACGCCGGAGCTTGGCTGGTCAGAATTTCAGATCCACCTCTCGTATCTGAAATCGTGACTCTCTTGCCATTGATGAGCTCTCGATGTTCATCTCTCCTCCATGTCTGGTGTCGCCCTAGATCGTGGCGCTGGACCTCGCGGCGGAGCTCGGCGACGGAGCTCGTCGAGGAAGGCGGCGTCGTCCGACGAGACTTGTGAGTGGTGACCCAGATCTCAGAAAAACCATTGGAGATAGGGAAGCCAAAGGGGTCGACACCTTCGGAGGCAAGTACCGCAAGCACAACGTTCTCGGAAGCGTCTTCGAGGTCTCCGCCAAGTACGTCCCGCCTTTTCAGCCCGTCGGTCGCGGAGCTTACGGCATCGTCTGGTTCGGGTTCGGGTTCGTCTCTCTCTCTTTCAAACTTTTCTCCTCATTTGATAGCTCCATGGATTCCAGGGTTATAATTTGACTAATTGAGCTTTCAATCTCGACAGTATAGTGGTTCTCAATCTGCCCAATTCAGCAGTCATTGATTGATTTTTGAAACTCTGCTTATAAGTGTAAAGTTGTTTATGGTTTTGCAGCTGCGCAACCAATTCCGAGACGAAGGAGGAGGTCGCCATTAAAAAGATCGGGAACGCGTTTGAGACAAGATTGACGCAAAGCGGATCCTCCGGGAGATTAAGCTCCTTTCTCACATGGATCACGAGAATGTAATCGTCGAAATCGACTTCACTATCGTCTTTGAGCTTTAGTATGTACTTTTTACTGTGGTATATTTGCAGAGTTTGTAAATTGTTGGTGGTTATTACTGTGATATGTTTGTTTTATACATATTATCTTTGCTTTTATTATATGATCTTATTGCTATATTCATTTAAATGGAGACTCAATTACTATAATTATATGTAACATAAGTGTAATTATATATGACTAAAATTACGAAATTGTAACTCCAGTTACAAAAGTGTAACTCTAGTTACATAAGTGTAACTTCAGTTACAAAAGTGTAACTTCAGTTACGAAAATTGTTTTAATACTTCCAAATTAATTCCAATAAAGAAAAAGCACTAAATTATTATTTTAAGAAATATATTGAAATTTGATTCCATAATAAATACACTTTTAATATCGTTTTATTTTATCGCTAAAAGAGCGAAAACACACCGTTTCTCTGACTTACAAACTTGCCTCATTTCTTATGTAGAATCTCTTATTATGTAACATAAGTGTAATTATATATGACTAGAATTACGAAATTGTAACTCCAGTTACAAAAGTGTAACTTCGGTTACAAAAGTGTAACTCCAGTAACAAAAGTTTAACTTCGGTTATAAAAATAGTTTTAATACTTCCAAATTAATTCCAATAAAGAAAAAGACTAAGAGTTTGAAATCAACAACCCAAAGTTGATCACATTGCAGCAAATTAAAACCAAAAAGATTTAAGCTTTGATAAATAGGGTTACGTTAGTGTAACTGTAGTTACATAAGTGTAACTCCAGTTACACAAGTGTAACTACAATTATATAGGTGTAACTAAGAGTTTGAAATCAACAACCCAAAGTTGACCACATTGCAGCAAATTAAAACCAAAAAGATTTAAGCTTTGATAAATAGGGTTACGTAAGTGTAACTGTAGTTACATAAGTGTAACTCCAGTTATATAAGTGTAACTAAGAGTTTGCAATCAACAACCCAAAGTTGACCACATTGCAGCAAATGAAAACAAAAAGTGTAACGCCAGTTACTAAAGTGTAACTGCAGTTACATAAGTGTAACTGCAGTTACCAAAGTGTAACTGAAGTTACATAAGTGTAACTTCAGTTACAAAAGTATAATTGTAGTTACCCAAATGTAACTTCAGTTACATAAGTGTAATTGTAGTTACCCAAATGTAACTTTAGTTACATAAGTGTAACTTCAGTTACCCAAGTATAATTGTAGTTACCCAAATGTAATTTTAGTAACTTTAGTTACATAAGTGTAACTGCAGTTACCCAAGCGTAATTGTATTTACCCAAATGTAACTTTAGTTACATAAGTGTAACTCCAGTTACCCAAGTGTAACTGTAGTTACCCAAATGTAATTTTAGTAACTTTAGTTACATAAGTGTAACTGAATTTACCCAAGTGTAATTGTACTTACCCAAATGTAACTTTAGTTACATAAGTGTAACTCTTGTTACCCAAGTATAACTGAAATTACCCAAATTTAACTTAAGTTACATAAGTGTAACTGCAGTTACCCAAGTGTAACTGTAGTTACCGAAATGTAATTTTAGTAACTTTAGTTACATAAGTGTAACTGTAGTTACCCAAGTGTAACTATAGTTACCCAAATGTAACTCCAGTTACATAAGTGTAACTGTAATGCCATAAATTTAACTCCAGTTACGTTGTGTAAAGCTCATAATTTTTTTTTTTCCAGGACCTTTGTAATCACATTTGTAGCTCTCCTTACAAAAGTATAACTCTAGTTACGAAAGTGTAACGGTCGTTACAAAAAAACAATAAATTATTATTTTAAGAAATATATTGGAAATTGATTCCATAATAAATACATAAGTGTAATAAATATATTGGAAATTGATTCCATAATAACTTCGGTTACACCGTTTCTCTAACTTACAAACTTGCACCATTTCTTATGTAGAATCTCTTAATATGTAACATAAGTGTAATTATATATGACTAGAATTACGAAAGTGTAACTCCAGTTACAAAAGTGTAACTTCGGTTACAAAAATTGTTTTAATACTTCCAAATTAATTCCAATAAAGAAAAAGCACTAAATTATTATTTTAAGAAATATATTGAAATTTGATTCCATAATAAATACACTTTTAATATCCAATTGTAAAGTTGGAGAGCATTAAGGCCAATCACTCAACATAATAATATTTAATGAAGTTAATTAATATTATTTGGACCTACGTGAGGTGAAATTTTGCTCCTTTTCATATCATTGCCTCTCTCTCTCTCTACAGTTTTCTTTCTCTCCTTTTGCTTATCTCACTTGCTCAACAAATCTCTCTCTCTCTCCCTCCGACGAAGAAGAGCCATGTCTTCGCCAAGCAAACGCAGGGAGATGGACCTGATGAAGCTGTAATTTGATTCTCTCTTCGCTATCTTCACGATTTCCAGCTCTTGACTCTTTTTTTTTTGGATTTTTGTTTGTGATTAGAAGAGAAGAGAGAGAGAGACAGAGCTTGGAGAAAGCCATTGAAGCTTGCTCGGGACTCTCTTCCCAGCACTGAGACATCCCCGTAAGACCAGGGCTCAAATTGCAATGGACTCATCCTCTTCGTCGTCCTCTCCGGCGGCGGCGGCGTCGCTGCACATAGCTATGGCGGATTTAGACGGAGCCTCCATCATGGCGGTCTCGGCCTTCTACATCCACAAGTGGAGCGTCGACCAGGTCCTCAACCGCCTCACGGAGCTGCGGCGGAACAGCGGGAAGAGGTCTGCGATTGAATACTCCGACGAAGGGGAGGAGGAAGAGATGGAGGACGAGTCGGAGTTCGGCTCCGACGGAGACGCGGTCGGCGTTCGGGAAATCGACGGCGCGAAAGGCTCGAGTCGATCCAGAGTAAGCTCAGAAAGAAGAAGGATGCAAAGCCAAGGAGTCCAGAGAGACGCGGAGCAAGGGTTCGTCGGAGTCGGAGTCGGAGCAGGGATAGGGAGGAGGAGAGAGAAAGAGAGCGTCGCTCGAGGCGCCGGAGTCGGAGTTGGAGCAGAGAGAGGCGAAGGGATGGCGACGGGAGGAATGAATATCATCGTTGAAGGAATCGCAAGGAATCAGAGTGAAGATGTGATCGAATATATTGAGAGTATAATTGTCCATATAAGACCAAACGAGTGTTTCTTTAATTATGGTAAACTTTTGAGTGTTTTTTAAAAAAGTTTCACTTAAATTGGGTATTTTGCTAAAAGGCCCTAAAGAAAAAGCACTAAATTATTATTTTAAGAAATATATTGAAATTAGATTCCATAATAAATACACTTTTAATATCGTTGTGTTTTATCGCTAAAAGAGCGAAAACACACCGTTTCTCTGACTTACAAACTTGCACCATTTCTTATGTAGAATCTCTTAATATGTAATATAAGTGTAATTATATATGACTAAAATTACAAAATTGTAACTCCAGTTACAAAACTGTAACTCCAGTTACATAAGTGTAACTTCAGTTACAAAAATTTAATTCCAGTTACTACAGTGTAACTCCATTTACATAAGTGTAACTCTAATGAACTTGTATCATAGAATTATATGTAACATAAGTGTGAGACTCAATTAATATAATTATATGTAACATAAGTGTAACCATATATGACTAGAATTACGAAATTGTAACTCCAGTTACATAAGTGTAACTCGAGTTACATAAGTGTAACTTTAGTTACAAAAGTGTAACTTCAGTTACAAAAATTGTTTTAATACTTCAAAATTAATTCCAATAAAGAAAAAGCACTAAATTATTATTTTAAGAAATATATTGAAATTAGATTCCATAATAAATACACTTTTAATATCGTTGTGTTTTATCGCTAAAAGAGCGAAAACACACCGTTTCTCTGACTTACAAACTTGCACCATTTCTTATGTAGAATCTCTTAATATGTAGCATAAGTTAATTATATATGACTAGAATTACGAAATTGTAACTCCAGTTAAAAAAGTGTAACTCCAGTTACATAAGTGTAACTCCAGTTACATAAGTGTAACTTCAGTTACAAAAATTTTAATTCCAGTTACAACAGTGTAACTCCATTTACATAAGTATAACTCTAATGAACTACTGTCAAAGAATTATATGTAACATAAGTGTGAGACTCAATTAATATAATTATATGTAACATAAGTGTAACCATATATGACTAGAATTACGAAAGTGTAACTTCAGTTACAAAAGTGTAACTTCAGTTACAAAAATTGTTTTAATACTTCCAAATTAATTCCAATAAAGAAAAAGCACTAAATTATTATTTTAAGAAATATATTGAAATTAGATTCCATAATAAATACACTTTTAATATCGTTGTGTTTTATCGCTAAAAGATGGAAAACACACCGTTTCTCTGACTTACAAACTTGCACCATTTCTTATGTAGAATCTCTTAATATGTAACATAAGTGTAATTATATATGACTAGAATTACGAAATTGTAATTCCAGTTACAAAAGTGTAACTCCCGTTACATAAGTGTAACTTCAGATACAAAAATTTAATTCCAGTTACAACAGTGTAACTCCATTTACATAAGTGTAACTCTAATGAACTTGTGTCAAAGAATTATATGTAACATAAGTGTGAGACTCAATTAATATAATTATATGTAACATAAGTGTAACCATATATGACTATAAGTACGAAATTGTAACTCCTGTTACATAAGTGTAACTTCAGTTACAAAAGTGTAACTTCAATTACAAAAATTGTTTTAATACTTCCAAATTAATTCCAATAAAGAAAAAGCACTAAATTATTATTTTAAGAAATATATTGAAATTAGATTCCATAATAAATACACTTTTAATATCGTTGTGTTTTATCGCTAAAAGAGCGAAAACACACCGTTTCTCTGACTTACAAACTTGCACCATTTCTTATGTAGAATCTCTTAATATGTAATATAAGTATAATTATATATGACTAGAATTACGAAATTGTAACTCCAGTTACAAAAGTGTATCTCCAGTTACATAAGTGTAACTCCAGTTACATAAGTGTAACTTCAGTTACAAAAATTTAATTCCAGTTACAACAGTGTAACTCCATTTACATAAGTGTAACTCTAACTCTAATGAACTTGTGTTATATCATAAATGTAATTGTATATATCATAAATGTAAAGTCAGTTACATTTTTCTAACTTGTGTCATAGTGTAAAGATATAATCACTGTTGTGGCCTTCGAAAATTTTACAACGATTAAATCATTTCGGAAACTTAAGGCAAGAACGTTTGTTATGGCCTAATTTACCACATGCTCCACAATGAAGTGACTTCTTGAATTGTTCACCGTTTGAAGGAATTATTTTTTTATTCGGTCTTCTTGCTTGCCTCCTTACTTCGGGGGGTAAAGTGTCTGGAAATAATGGGTCCGGAACACTTGAAGTGTTACATAAGTTCTCTGAAAAAGCTTCGTAACCACTTGGATATATACCTCCTGCATAATAGTACATAAAGTGTTAAATAAATTCTATGAAAAATGTTTTAAACTAAATGGGCATTACCTCCTGCATAAGTGGCTAAATAAGTCTCCCTAGTGTAAAATATTGACACGTAGACTTTAGGATCACACCTAATCCTCCAAAATGAAGCCATAGCATGAGCACAAGGAAAATAATCTATTTGCCAAACATTACACGTGCACGTCTAGCAGCTAAGGTTAACAACATACTGTGAGCCTTTATCAGTGACTTCATATTCGCTTTCATTTATAGAATCAACCTGCATATTAAAAAAATTACAAATATATTTTCACATTTAAAATGATTATACAGTCCTTTGGCTAGGTGTAACTATAATTACATAACTGGAGATACGTAAAAGTAACTGTAGTTATTAGCGTAACTGGAGTTACGTAAAAGTAACTGAAGTTACGTAAAAGTAACTGTATGTATATATAATTAATGAATAAAAGAAGTAAAGAAAACACTTACGATTAACGTTCGTGCCAATTCTTCTTGGACATCCATCTTCAGTTCTGCTTGTGGGGTCAACCTCATACGCATCGACGCTCCCTCTAGTCTATGTTTATTATACCAATTTTGACAGAGCTTTCTGTAAGACTC
Source organism: Parietaria judaica (assembly GCA_954871525.1). Lineage (NCBI taxonomy): Eukaryota > Viridiplantae > Streptophyta > Magnoliopsida > Rosales > Urticaceae > Parietaria > Parietaria judaica. Next base: position 42,329,258 of record OX940860.1, read on the forward strand.
GGCCAATGAAATAATAGGTCGGTCTCTTGCTTCTCTCAAAACTGAATTAAGACATTCCGAGATATTTGTTGTCATTATGTCGTAGCGTCTTTGAGTGCTATATAATTTTGCCCACTTGGTTGGATCGACGTCTTGCAAATACGGTTCGATTCGTGCATCGATGGTCGACAACTCCTTCATATAATGATCAAATTCTCTTCTCGTACATGCCAATGCGCACTTGGAGAAGAAAAAATCAATCGAGGAGTTCTTGAAATGGCTTAGGAGATTTCTGGACAAGTGCTGTTTACATACACCTTGAGCAGCTTCTGGATAAACTGACGTAATCGCTCTCGGAATTGAATCTTTGCGGTCAGATATGATGTATAAACCTTCGCGCTCTCCAATAGCATTCTTCAATTGCTCAAAGAACCAAAGCCAAGAAGCATTATTCTCTGAATCCACTATCGAAAATGCGATAGGTAATATGTGATTTTTGCCATCCATCGTTGCTGCCATAAGTAGCGTAGCTTTGTACTTGTTTTTCAAAAACGCCCCGTCTACGAATAGTACAGGCCTACAATGCCTCCATCCATTAATCGATTCCCCAAAACTGAGAAAGAAGTACTTGAATCGACCCTGGTTGTCGGAACTAAACGCTGTATAGGTACCTACACAATAAAATGTTAGTAAAAAATGTAAGTAAACTTTACACTGTAACTTCAGTTACTATTATGTAATTGTAGTTACATAAAAGTAATTCTTCTTACATAATGGTAACTGCAGTTACCTTTATGTAACTTATATGACAACTAAGTAATTCTGGTTACACATATGATATTTAATCATATTTGAAATAATATAACAGCAGTTACATAAGTGTAACTACAGTTACAAAAGTGTAACTGCGGTTACAAAAGTGTAACTGCGGTTACATAAGTGTAAGTGTAGATACATGATTGTAACTGCACTTACTTAAGTGTAACTTTAGTACACTATTGTAACTGTAGTTACAAGTTACACTTATGTAATAACTAGTAAAAACAAAGTAAGTAATTTTACCAGGGTTTTTCGCTTTTAACGCTTCTGCATACTTAGGTAGCATTGCATACGAATCCTCCGCACTTCCTTGTATGGAATCTAAAGTTAATTCCTTGGCCTTCCTTGCCGTATAATAGCTAATTTCTACTCCGTGTTCTTTTCGCATCTTCTTGATTATTTGCTTCGGAGCGATGGATTCAACTTCCTCTTCTTCAACAAACGCAGTTTTCAAGAATTCCTTGACAACGGCAGCGTTTGCATGCGGGTGCTTGGTACTGGTTACCGTCCTCACGCATGAGTGTGTTTTATTGTATGATTTAATCCTCCATGTTGTTGAGCCATTGTAGTCCGTTGAAGAATACATTTTCCACGTACAACCGGAACTCGAACATTTGATTTCGAACCGACATGTATCAGAATTTGTAGTCGTAAACGAGAAGTTTCTTCTGATTGCAATCATGCGCATAATGTTTTGCAAATGCTTCTTCGATTTGAACATGTTACCATTTTCCACGTCAAACAATTTTGGGAAATGCTCGACGGTTACATCGTCTATAAATACGTTGGAAGAACTGCCATTTAGATCTTCTCTAGTGAATGCATAAGATTCGGACCTACCGAATTGCCCTGTAACAATAGTAATTTTCAAATTTATTATATAACTGCCATATTTGAAATAATGTAAGTGCAGTTACATATGTGTAACTTCATATACAAACGTGTAACTTAAGATACAAACGTGTAACTTCAGTTACATAAGTGTAACTTTAGTACACTATTGTAACTGTAGATACACGATTGTAACTGAAATTACATAAGTGTAACTTTAGTACACTATTGTAACTGTAGTTACAAGTTACCCTTATGTAATAACTAGAATTAAAATTGTGTAGAAAATAAGAGTTCTTAATATGATATTACAATAATATCATAACTTAAAGATTAGAATACCATGGTTGGCCAAATTTTGATTGTGCGACGATCTCGATGATCCGTCGGAGGCCGACATTAATGAACCTACACAAAATAAGATTTTTCATTAAACTCGTGTAATAATATTTTTGTTGTCTAAGGTGAAATTTGACATTTTCACCTTAGTAACAGCCGACATTAATAACGGCCATATTTGAAATAATGTAACAGCAGCAACATAAGTGTAACTGCAATTACATAAGTGTAACTTCAGATACAAACGTGTAACTTCAGTTACATAAGTGTAATTGTAGTTACAAGTTACCCTTATGTAATAACTAGAATTAAAATTGAGTAGAAAATAAGAGTTCTTAATCTGATATTACAATAATATCATAACTTAAAGATTGGAATACCCATGGTTGGCCAAATTTTTGAGTGTGCGACGATCTCGATGATCCGTCGGAGGCCGACATTAATGAACCTACACAAAATAAGATTTTCCATTAAACTCGTGTAATAATATTTTTGTTGTCTAAGGTGAAATTTGATTATAATTTAAAAGTCGGGGGCTCTTCAACCCCTTTTGGGGTCGCTGAACGTCGTTCCCGACACCAATGGCCATCTCATGGACGGAAATGAGCAGAGACACGTCTATTTCGACACAAAGAAATTCTATCGGAGAAATAAAAAGGGAATACGATGTTACAATTTGTATAATTCTCCAAATATATGATCATTCATACATCTAACATATATAATTCTCCAAAAGCTCATCCTCAATTTCGAAATGAAGAACTCGATCAGAATCCTCTTCATTTCGGGTTACATTCATTTACAGGAAACAAAGAATCAGTTGGAGAGTTATCCCAAATTCTTGCAAAAACGAAAGGAGGAAGATCATAAAACCTCTTGCAAATCAAACGACGAATGCAGCTTCGAAGCTCTGTGGCGGAAGATCACAGAGAAGATTCAAGCGAGCGAGTTCCTGCACAAAACGAAATCCTGTCACGAAACGCCAGGTCTGGTTCGAAACAAATCTTTTTTTTTTCTCGGCGAACTTTATCGGCAGCCAAACAGCGCATTCCTCAAAATCAATGAAAACGAACCTGGAGAAGATGATGGAATCGCATGCAATCGTAGAGAATCTAGACGTGATCGAAACCCTAGCTTCTCAAGGAATCGCAAGGAATCACAAGGAGATCCCGAGCTTCGTCGAAGAAGAATGAAGATCGAAGGCTTCGTCGAAGAAGAATGTAGCTCGAAGACGTGATCGAATGTGATTGAGGGTATAATTGTCCATATAAGACCAAATGAGTGTTTCCTTAATTATGGTAAACTTTTGAGTGTTTTTTAAAAAAGTTTCACCTAAGTTGAGTATTTTGCTAATAAGCCCATGAAATAATACCTAGCAAAAGTAGTAATCGATTTTCGCAATCTATAAAAACAACCTAAATTTAACTAGATTCAAGAGATGACTACAATCGAAACTCACGAGCCATTTATTACCTTGGAGTAATATGTAATCCGTAGCATTTGCATTTAGTAACTCAACTTATTGATCCCGAAAATCCCGAAGATACCACGAGTATAAGAAGTAGCGACGATGAACCAAGCAACGGGTGGCATGTGGAGCAGAAAGAAACATGTAGCCTAGGGCAACTTGCCAACTTCAACCATCAATCACTCATTCTCATGTATATATATAGCTTCACAAGTAGTCAAGTCGGCAAGTCATCCTTGGCTGCATAATCCTTGCCATCTCCACAGGCAACCCATTGCCATGACTTGAGAGAGCTCTGAAGATGAAGCAATGGTGGTTGTGGAAGAGAGAGAAGGAAGGAAGAGATAAGGTGTGTGAATATTGATTGAGAGTCCCAATTGCGCAAGAGACGCCATAATATATTGAAAAGGTGTCAGACAGACAGACAAACAGACAGACAGTTTTGATTCGCTCACTCTCACTCTCCGCTATATGTATATGTACCTGCATGCATGCATGCCTCATGCAGAGTTTATTTCTTAATAAATAGCCACTCACGTGCACACCAGCACCAGAGAAGAGATCTCGAAATGAATCCGACTCTGTCATTTCCAATACGCACCAAATTATAGGCTAGTCTCATGTCATGTCATGTCATGTCATGTGAGGGATTGTTCTCCAGATTCCACCTTATTTGTATACTGAGATCCACACCCCATAACACACTTTTGTACGACTGCTCCGGAAAACCCGCGCGTGCAGACATCAACTTCGCCGCAGATATAACTAGTATTTGCGCGACGAGTTTTGCCTAACTGTCATACAAACTATTCAAGTTTTTGGCTAACCTACAAGTGTAAACGCACACTAGGAATAAAAAAAAAAGGGACCACTTTTCTTGAGGTGACATATATATATATATATATATATATATATATGTGTGTATATATGTATAGAGAAAGAAAGAGACGAGGAAGAGAGAAATGGGTGTGTATTCAGTGGTAAAGCCATGGTTTGGTTTTGGTGGGGCTGACTAGCACATTAAGTGGTATTAATGATCAGTTGTTTTGGAGTGAGCCTCACTCACTCTCACTCTCACTCTCACATCATAAAAGATAAGAGTACAATCTTGAAATACTCTTATCCTATGGCTATTCTATCAAGGGTCTGCTTTTTTTTCTATTCTTTTTTTAATGGTCTCAACTCAAGGTAGAACCAAATGTGCAAGTGTTATAAGAAATAGAATTATGCCTAATCAGGGGATGAAACCTGGTTTAAAACCCAAAACTTGTTCAGCTATTTCATGGACATCCATTGTGTCCATAGGGCATCAGAATTCTTTTGAGGAAGACAAACACTCGTTGAAGATGTGGCAGCCCACGAGTTGAGGAACATGCTCGCGGTGGAAGCGTCGCTACCCTTGTCCGACAGACAAAGACAGTTGAGCAGACCTCTGCAAGTTAAGAAATTAGCTATGACATGCAAGAGAGGCCGTCTGAGTATACCGGCAAAGGACCGGTAAAGACAAGTCGGAAAGAAGACAATTACGGTTTGGGAGAACCGATGAGAAGCCGGCAAAAAAAAAAGAGATCAGAGAAGTCAGAGGCCGAGTGGAACGACAGCTGAATTTGAAAAAATAAAGAAACCCCATAATTTTTTTTTGAAAAAGCCCTTATAATACAGGTTTGAGGAACATATTTAGATTCCAGTTCTTTTACGTTTAACATCACACCCTTTTAACTGGGTTTTTTTTCGTATCCGATCGATACATAAATAAGGCTTGTACTCTCATTAGTGGAATAAACAAGATTAAATTGAATAAATAGGAATTAACTTTACAATGTACCAATCCAGCCCCGCAAAAATACAAGAGAGCAACTGCGAATCACATTGCATTATTGTCATCACTCACTACCATGGAGAGACCATCCACACAAAGGTATAACAAATATTACAAAGCTATTTTGTCCACTCACTTGACTACTATTCAGCAACCGACTGCATAACAAGATTGCTTATTTTCCCCAGACAATACCAAATCAAGATTCTTGAGGCGCCTCAAACCTCGTCGGGGTGTCGATTCCCATCATGCAACAGATCCCCGATATCAAGATCATAAGCAAAACGATAGCCTGAAAGAAAAATCACAAAGTAAAGCCCACAACAAAGTAATCAGCTCGAACAAAGAGCGTGAAAGTAAAAAAGAAAGTTCAATTGCAGATACCAATTTGAGCCAGTACGGACATGTTCATTTAGAAAACAAAGCACCCCAAGCATAATTCAATATCGAAAACTGTGGTACGTGAGGAAAACATAATGCAAGCTCACCACAAAAAGGCCCTCCAGAAGAGATGACTTGATCTGGCAAACTTCACCGCAGCCCGTGGCATTAGTTGTTTCCGCCAAAAACCTTTCGACTTCCCTACGAGAAGGGTACTCAATTTTCTGAAGAGGCTCTGAAACGTACAGAACTGCATATTTCTCCCCTGACTGATCCACTGAATTTACAAGCTTGACAAAAGTTTCACCTGTACATTTAGTTACAAGATACGGGTTTACAAACGTTAGTCGCTGCTTCACCAAGGAAAAAAAAAATTCAATATTCTCACGCACATATACAATATTAACGTACCCTCCGAATTAGAGTCTTCATGGCAGAACACAACTACGTCAGGTTTTCCGTTAACTCTGTTCTCTTTCCTCGATTCCAGGTAATCCTGTTTCATTAATAATGCATAAAGAAAAAATCATACGTATTATCATCCATAGACAGATACTATAGTACTTTACATATAACCGATCATTTGGGTTTACATTGACAGACTCCAAGTTGGTAAGTCTCGGAGAGTTTCCATTAGCTTGACGGCAGGATTCTGTAAATACAACGTTGCCAAATCCAGCATCACGCCCACAAATCTCGGCAAATCCCGTCAGCAAAGAATTGGCCAGTGTCTCCTCCTCTGGCGCAGTGATGTAGGGGAACGCCATGGAAAAATTAGACCTTGACAGGGAAACCTGCTCAAGTCCGTGGATAATGAGTTGTTAGTCAACTTCTGAAACATAAGTAAGCAGAGAAGCGAAAGGAAGATGTGACTCGCCTTGACTAAATTGGTCAGATCTTTGTTTCCATTTTCATTTCCATTAAGATCTGAAGATTGCAACTGCAGAAAAGGGAATATCAAATGTGGCTCTAGCCTCTATGTGCGTAGTACGTAGGTAAATCAAATTCAACGCATACAACAATTCCTTTCAATAAAGGTTGGCAAAATCGAGAACTGAGTTTTCCCTAGGCACTGCAAGGCATAAGCCTTATGATGCACCAAGGAGTAAGCCCTCAATAAATATTAACAAATATCATAAATCTCTCATTATTTATAACAAACAACACACAGATCCATAAGATCCATCAATTCACAAATTATGTCTTAGAATCATAAAATTCATTAAAGGTTTTAGGATTTTATGTGATTATGGAAATAGAAATGAGGTTTTATCTCTCACTCTCTTTATTTTTAATAACCAAAACCGGGCCAAAAGCTTAACCAAACCATGTGTATCCCTGAGGCCAAAACATGAATAAAAGCTATTTTTTTCAGCAACTTGCGTCAAGGGATTTTGAAAACTATGCTTTCAAAGGATCAACAAGCCTAACTTATATTTTCTGTAAATGTTCATCCAAGAGGAAACCTGATTCATTATTCGTTAATTTCTAGCAGAAGCAGCAACTTCGTACCAAATTGTACTCCAATACGAAAAATAATCTCTAAAAATTTGTTATACTAGAGATATACAGGGCAGACACGAGAGCCACTTCCGAATGGCATAAGAAACCCAAAAACATACCGTATGGATCGAAAAAAAAAAAAAAAAAAAACATCAATTTCAAAACGAGTGTCACTAAAAATAGTATTGATATTTGATAATTGATGGTATATTTTAAACAATGGATAAGGTAAAGAGTAGAAAAAACATTACCTCTCTACCGACGAATACAAGAGCCACATCCACAGGGGGCGCAACTTTGTTCGCAGAGCACTACGAGATGGTAAAAAATATATTAGAAACGTAATCCAATCCGATCCAAGTATCACGAAATCCGACATTTAGGTATATAGGATAAGCATAGTTCAATTCATTTAACTCGCGGGGCTCGAAGGCGGCAACGCTATCACTGAAACAGTTGAAGTAGAACACACAAGAGGAAGCAAATACCATCAAATTGGACCATCCAGCTTCCGAAAGAACCGACTTGGCGAGATCCTTGGCCGAGAGAGTCTGATAATTGACAGATGCCTGAACCCTGTTGAATAAAAAGCATAGGAATTCGAAATGCTTAGCAATCGAATCAAGAGAAAATTCAGCTGCAAATCAAAGAGTAGTGGGATAAGGAGTGTACCGATGATCAGGGTAATGCGACGACCAGAGGAAAGCAGGCACAGTGGAAATCCCCAAGGGGCTCAGCAGAGCAACCAGCACGAGAGCCAGCCAGCAACTGAAACTCGCCCTCATGCTTCGGCTTAGGGTTTCTGAATCAAATCTGTGAAATTCAAAACCCCAAATCGTGAGAGGATTGATTCAAATCTGATCCCGATTCTAGATATGCGCAATCAAAAGAGCACCGGATTAAGGGACGAAGAAGAAGGAGGAGAAGATCTTGATACCTGGAGATGGAGAAGAGAAGGCGATGCGGTGCCTTAAGATGAGGGATCCACCATGGATTTGTTCTCTTCTCTCTTGTGTTGTGTGATTGAATGAATGAATTTTGTGAAAGCTGAGAGAGAGAGAGAGAGAGAGAGAGAGAGAGAGAGTCTGATCATTCCAATTCAGGCCCATTAAGCCCAACAATTAGCGGGCTTAATTACGAAATCGGGCTTTTATTTTGCTTCTTTCAGTGGAATGAAAGTACTAGTGAGTAGTGAGTATTATATTATATGAATATGTTTTTTTTTTCAAAAGAATTATATTATTTGAATTTGAGTTCTAGGAGTTATAGACTCGATTAAATAATATTTTTTTCGGTTCTAGTTCAAATCTAATTAGTTTAACTAATAACTCGCTAAATTTATAAGATAATAATTTTTTTTAGAAGTATATAGGTCCTAATTTATAATTCAATATAAAAAATAATAATATTTTATAACTAATTGTGAATCATTATAAAAAAAATATATAATATTACGTAACTAGATATGTCGTCCTAAAACTACGTTTTATGATTAAAAATATGTATTAGTACTCTTGACATGCTATATAGAGATTTTTTCTCTTATAATTATAATGATTATAAACTAATACTTTATAAATTAATAATTCGATAATATAATAAATTTTGGCAGTTTCAACATTATTAATTTACAGAAGTTTTACAAGAAATATTAGAAGAAAAAATGGTACTTGAATGTGTTATATATATATTGGCACTGTTTGGTATAGCTTTGATTTTAAAAAAAATTGCTTTTATTTTCAGTTTTTGAAAAAAAAAACTATTTTAAAATAAAAAAACAGAGAGATGTTAGGTAAACTATATATAAAACAGTTGTTGTTGGTAACAAAAGCGGATTTAGCGTTTGGTAAAAGAAATATATTTAGGGTAGAAAGACTAAAATTAACTAAAAATCGTGTTTTTATTTTTAGAAAAAACTAAAAGCTACGAAACATAGCTTTTAAGTATGACGTACAAAAGTATAAATCGTTGTTGTGTTTTTAGTAAAAAAACAGTTTTGCCAAAAAAAACATGAAAAACAATTTTATTTATTCTAAAAATAAAAACAAGGTTAAATTATGAGCCCGTTTGATATAACTTAATTTTTTTAAAATTATTTTTAATTTCAGTGTAAGTAAAATATTGTTTTTTAAAAAAATTGACAAGTGTTTGGTAAATTGTTTATAAAACAGTTGTTGTTGGTAACAAAAACTGATTTAGCGTTTGGTAAACAAATTATTTAAGCTAAAAAGACTAAAATAGATTAAAACCTTATTTTTGTTTTTAGAAAAAACCAAAAGCTATGAATCCAAGCTTTTACGACTCATGTACAAAAATCTAAAAATACTTTTGTGTTTTTCATAAAAACAATTTTACCAAACACTTGAAAATTATTTTAGTTTATTTTAAAAACAAAAACAGGACACTTTAAGCCGAACCAAACGACATACGCAGCCAATTTATATAAAGTAAAGTTAATGGTAAATTTTATTTTTTTAATAATATTCCAAAAAGAGAATTCCTAGCTACTCATTTAGAGTTAGTTACTCCCCTCCATGAAATATCACGTGGCTCTCCCTCTCTAAATTTTGTATGACCGTTAGAAAGAACAACATTTGGTTTCACCGTTTGAAGTGGGCTCTTTCAAGCCGAAAGGGATTGAGATCAGTGGCAACGAGAGGTGAAATCGGGTTGGGTACCCGGTTGTTTAAATTACCCGGTACTCGAACTCGGAAACCGTGTATTAAAAAATTGGTACACGTATCCGGATTTGGAAATTCGGGTATCTTATTGTCAAAACCCGGACTTATTACCCGGATCCGGGTTTTTATCCGGATCCGGGTTTTTTTTTTAATTTTAAAAACGTAACATTGTCTCAACTTGCCTCAAAATAAACATTGTATCAAAAATAAAAATAAAAATACATCCCATTTTCTCAAAATTAAAATGCATAAATAAACCCTAACAAATTTTAAGGAGTGAGTGAGCGATATGTTTTGAGAAGCAAGCGATGGCTCCAAAATAAATAAATAAACCTAAAAAAATAAAGGAAAAATAAATAAATAAACCAGGTACCATGTATCCGGTTTTTACAATTTTAATACTCAGTACCGACTACCAGTATCCAGTTTTATCCGAATACGGGTACCCGGATCCGGAATCCGGATTCGAATTCGTACCCGGTTTCCGAGTTTTATTTTTACCTCTAGTGGCTCAACGACATTGAATTGAGTAGTCATGACGATAATAGAGAAACATCTTAAATTGTTGTCGTCGGAACGTCGTCATTGCAAAATCTTCAAGTCAAGAAACCGGCAAAACAAAGGTTAGGAAAACGCTCGGCTCAATCGCAAATTTGGTCGCTCTCTTTAAGACATTTCGTGGCTCTGCCATGTGCAAGTAGCTTGCAAATTCGTTGCGCCGACCACATGATAAAACAGCCTAGATTCTCATTCTATCTCTATCGTGATCGCGCACAATCGGAATCACACAAACCCTCAGAAAAATATTGCTCGGAAACGATGTTATAAGGACTAAAAAACTATGTTGTTTTTCTGATGCAAGACTGAAGAACGAAAGTAGGTATGTAAAGGCAAAAAGTTCACGTTAAAAAATATATTTGTTGTAAGAACATATACGATTTATTTAATTTCGTAAATAATAAAAAAAAAAACTGTTTTCACTCACACACTCACTTCACTACACTACACTACACTACACTACACTACACTACACTACACGACGGCCGGACAGTAGCGACGCAGGTGCATGTGGTAGTAAATTTGCTTCAACAAAAATGGGGTGTTCGAATGGGCCCAATGTGAATATATAAAGTATAAACCACACAAACTTTAATCATTCATGTGGAACTCACGAAAGAGAGACAACCATAACAAAATTTCACTTGCTATTGTAACACAAGCTACAACAACCTATCAGGGTCAAGGTGAACTCTCACACTTATTTCACACGCATATAGGATTTTGAGTTATTGCCATCATACATAATTGATCATCCAGTTTTAATCCAGTTCTCGGAAGGATGTGCTAGCTGTAATCTTGTATATATGATTTCATGAACCTCCTTTTTATGGCCATTAATGACGTAATTTAAATACATGCACATGCAGTTTAGTCTCACTCAATGAAGAAGATAGAATATCTTAATTTTCAAAAGTCGTCTTCAATAAATAAATGTACCCCTCTACTTAGCAAATTGAGCGAAACATTCTCTAAACTCTCGACTTGTGGTGACAGGCTGTGCCTCTGCGCTCCAAAGTCGTCAATACGGGCTTTTTGCAAGAATGACCTTAAGTGAGATTTCATTATAAACATACCCTCTTTCGGCACTATTCATGTTTCTTAGCAGGGGATATTTAAGGGTATGGATTTGATTCAAAACCCAAATGAGGTCTTTGAGCAATTTATTTCCGTCAATACTCTAATTAGGAACATTCGTGGTGTAAGTACCAATTTTATTCTAAAAAACAACAATAAATTTCAATTTTTTTTCTTTAGCCAACATTAATATCAAAACTCTACTACTATACGTAAGACCATGTAAAAAAAAATCCGATAAAAAAGTACCCTCCTTATGTATCTGGCTAAAAAAGAGTTAATCCCAACAAAAGTACCAATAGCCTTAAAAAAACACCGATAAGTTCCACTTTATTTTTTACTTGGACAAAATTCTAATTCTCTGGTATTTATCGGGTTTTTTTGGTACATGTCTTATATATATTATCAAAGTATTGATACTTTGTCTCGGTAAAAAAGAGAATTGAAATTCATCTATATTGTTTCTAAGACTATTGGCACTTTTGCGGGAATAACCCAATTAATGGAATTTATCGATATTTTTTGGGGAAAAGAAAAAAAGATTAGTACTTGACTACTTGTTGTGCGAATACGAATAGCGAGAAGAGGTGAATTCAAGATTGCCCAACTCACGTAATTAAAAATGGCAATGAATGGACATTAATTTATCGCAACCCCCATTCCCATTCCCATCCCATGGCGGAGAAGCTGTGAAGCGCGCTTCTCCTCGCGTGACTGCCTTTAAACGACGACGCTTTTGGCTCGTGATGACTCACGAAAACCCCACGTCCCATTCCTCTCATCATTTATAGAGAGACAACAATGGAGGCTTCTTCTTCTTATAACTAACCGCCATGAAAGACCTCTCTCTCCTCCTGCTCAAGAACTCCTTCGGCGCCAAGATGCGCAAGGGCTTCAAGAACTTCTGCAGCGACGACGGCTCCACCTCCACCGTGCACCAGGGAAAGCCGGCGGTTAGCAACGCGGGCGCCGAAAAGAGCCGTTTTCGCAGGGACGTCGTCGACAACGTCGGTGGCGAGAGGAGGACGACGCTGGAGGACATGATACTGAAGTTCGAGATGGAGGAGGAGAAGGCGGCGAGGATATCGTCGTCGTCGTCGTCCTCGGTGAAGCGGGGCGGCCCCCGGAGGTCGGCCGTGGACAACACGCTGCTGATGTCGGCGCGGGACGCGCTGAGCAACTACCCGAGATTCTCCCTCGACGGGAAGGACGCGATGTACCGGTCGTCCTTCCGCAACGGCGGCCGGGCGGGGGCTGCGGCGGCGGCAGTGCCGGCCAGGCGGTCGGTGTGCTGCGACTACGGTGTGGGGAGACGGATGGGAGCTGGCGCCGTGGCCGGGGCGACGACGTTCGGTGGGGAGAGAGTTGTGTGGTGCAAGCCGGGGGTGGTGGCCAAGCTCATGGGCTTGGATGCGCTCCCGGTGCCGATCAACGCTGCCGGCGCCGTTGATCGGCGCCATCGCCGCGACATGCTACTGCTCGGCCCCAGTCGGTTCCATCGCCATCGTCATCAATAGCGGGCCGACCACGGAAACTAGCCTGCTCTCGTCAAGTATTTTGCGGCCGCGTCGCAGCTGGCTGACTGTAAAATAGATGAAGAACAAAACTAGCTAGAAGGAATTAGAAGATAAAGGAGGCCCTATTTCCGCGAGTTCATGCAACTGGCCGCGCCCGGGTATTTGCGGCCACGGACGGCCGGGCGCGGCAAGATCTTCACAATCACTCACACATATATATACACACACATATATACTTTAATCTGATTAAGTACTGTTCAGATCTATATTCTATTTCTGACTCTGTTAATTTTTGGCAAGATAGACGAGGTAACACTGTAACAACTTTTATTTTCTCGTAAATGTAAAGAACACTATTTTTCATTTTGTTTTGTGATGTTTTTTTAGTCCTGACTCCTGTGTCCTACTTTTTTATTATTTTTTTAGCCGGACCCGGACACATCCGGGTTTTGATTATGCATTTGTCTAATCTTACCGTTGAAAATTTGATTTCTTAAATTGCATAGTGGTGTCTTTTTTCTTCTTCTTTTTTTTTTTTTTTCAGGCCTTTCCATCTCAATCTCTTTTGATTCTCTCGAATTTTCATTACCTTCACAATCTCATTTACTATATAGTTTTCATATTATTTAATTAGTTAGCTGCTTTACTTATATAATTTCTGGACTGTTGAACAATTGTGTATGGCTTGTACAGTTAGTCTAAGCCTGAGTAGAAAGTCACCTGCAAACTATGTACAACTTGTTTTATTAATTGTTGATAATTATATAAAAACACTGATTTTCAGCAAATTGTGAGCTAACCGACCGGCCCGGGTCTTGTTATAGGCGAGCAAGGCCGGAACCTTGACCTTTGGACCCCAATTTAATACCTTAATTTTTTTAATATATTCTTCATATTTAATTAAATATATATATATAACTCAATTCTTAAATTTAAGATATTATGTTTATTTTTAAATATATAAAACTTTAAAGACATTAAAAATTTACTTAGTTTAGGATTACGTTGAAACACAACAAACCCTGGTAAAACCGATTTCTCCTTAAATTAAAGGTCATCATAATTACGAGAGTTAGTTGGTTGTGGATTATGATCAATTGATGCCTTATATTAAAGGCCATAATACCCTATTTCTAGACTTAGATCTCTTGATATATAGGACTGGAGGAGGGTGGTCGTTTAACTTATTTAATTATGTTCTTAATTTTTATAACTCATTTAATCATGTAATTGTATTTGTGGTAATTATAAGGTATTTGCTTAATTTTAGAAAGGGTTAATTGCGGCAAAAATACCCAACTTTTGGTCAAATTCTCTCCCGTGTACCCAATCTCTGTAAATGGCGGCAATAGTACCCAAACTCCGTATTTGGGAGTTGACCAACGAATTCCGTCCAACTCTGTTGAACAGCGTCCACGTGGCCGTTAAGCCTTCGCCACGTGGCACATTTATTATTTTTTGTTTTTTTCTCCGTGGCCCCCTTTCATCCCCTCTCTCTCTAGAAACCATCGCCAGAACAAAGAAGAGAACCAGAGTTCTTCTCCAAAGACAAGAAGCCATGGGAGGTCCCACGGCCAAGAGCTTCCTCGCGCGCTCTCTCTTGTCCGACCTCATCTCTTCCCACTTCTCGCTCACCAAGCGCTTGCCTCTCCCCCGACCCCTAAAGTCCGCGAGGGTTCTCGGGGCGTTCCGGCCTTTCTGCTCCTCCCCCGCCGCTGAAGTCGAAGCTCGACGCCACGGTGCACACGATTCAGCCCATGAAGCACGCCATCTTCCTCGAGCGGCAGAGTGAACGAGGCACCCTCAAGGACTCCGCTGGCCCCGCTGCCGCGATCGAAGCCAGCGCGAGGCACTCGGGCGACGAAGGCGAGGCGGCGAGGAAGAAGTCGAAGAAAGCGAGGTTTGAGAGCTTCAAGGTGCTGGGCATGGGCTTGGAGGCTATGGCGGCGGTACGGGAGATGGGGATCAGCGTGCCCATGGAGATTCAGGGCATCGGGATTCTGGCGGTGTTGGAAGGAAAGAGTTTGGTGTTGGGCTCGCACACTGGTTCTGACTCTCGCTTACTTATTACCCATCGCTCAGGCTTGAGCTCGCATTTTCCATCAAATTTTTTGTTTCACTTCCGGGCGACGAAGTTTGCCGACTTTGCCAGACTCAATCTTCTAGAATTTTATGTGATCGATGTCTCGAAAAAAATGGGTTGTGTTTCCATCTATGTATCCATCTATGTAAATACTTTGATCTTGACTGGTTTCTTAGAACGTGCAGGAATTAACAAATGTTGAGAAGCTTAGTTCATTTTATGTCATTTTAATCTTGAGTTTCTTAATCCTGAGTTGTCTGGGTGATTATAAACAAGGCCAACAACGATGTAATTGGTTTTTTTTAGCCAAGAAAAGCTTAAGTTTAGGTTGCAGACTTGCAGAGGTGGTGAATAGAGCTGCATCTGGCGACGTCGCGACGTGTCGCGACCCAATCGCCAAAAGTCGCGACTGTTCCCGTCGCGACGCATCGCGACGCGTGCACTCGCGACGGCTCGCGATTTTGTCGCGACTCGCTGGCCGTTGTTTGCGGCAAATGTACCTGTTTTCTTGAAATGTTTATTTTTTGTACTTTTTACCCGAATTTAATTATCAAACTTTATTAATTATTTCAAAATATTATTTAAGTATGTTAATTATTTAAAATTATTATCTCTAAGTTATTTTTTTCAAAATTAATATTTAAGTATGTTATAATTTATTATTTTATAACATAATAATAATCTTGTTTTTTATTGTTAATTTTTAATTTGTAACATATGTTAATAAATATTAGTTTGTAACATATTAATAATTTTAACAAATTTCATTAACATATAAATAAATATGATAAGACGAGATATTAAAAAAAAAGTTGTATTATTCATTGTGAATATTACAATAAGGTGGAAGAAAGCTGTAAATATTCAGTGTAAATATTACAAGATGCCTCACTAAAACCTCTCTTGTAAAACCCTCCTTAGGGACATAAAACCAAGAGAGGAAAGAGCACATCATTGGCGGTTACATTGCGTCACTCGGGATACAAGGCGTTAAACCTTTCAGTCATTAGCTCCAGTTCGGTTTGGTCGGACCGTTCGGCACACCGGGTTGTGGTACAACAAATCATTCAACACCACTATTTGCTCGACGTGTGTGTTGGTGGTTGACGCCCTCCGGTCGTTTATGACGTACTGAGCCGTACTGAATGCGCTCTCCGAAGCAACGCTTGAAATAGGGATGGACAGTATATCCCTTGCCATTCTAGCCAATATCGGGAATCTGTCCCGTTGATTCTTCCACCACTTTATGACATCGAACTCGCCTGAATCGTCCTCGAACCGTAGGCCGTAGTATCGCTTAACTTCTGCCGGTGCGCCCTCCGGTATGTCCGCCCGTGGCGGTCCCGTGCTGGATTCCCCTGCTTCCCCGCGATCTATCCGTTGCCTGAGTCTCCGGCTAAACGCTAGTCCCGTCTTCGTTGGGCTCTCCATCACTGTCCTTTGCTCTTCCTGTGCGTTGAACTGTGGGAACCGGGTGTCGTATTCACTGTACAATGCAAAAAAGGCTTCGTTAACAACGTTAATATAATTCTGGTAATCCACCCCGATGTTTTCCCCGCAGGCTAACATCATTGCCCCCCAAGTAAACGAAAAACGGGGATCAAGTATAGCACCGAAGCAAAACGAAAACGGGGGTGGATCCCAGTAAGTTTGGTATTTTGTAATCATCCCCGGAATAATGGGAGAAATAATAGGGTCATTTTCAAATTCTTTGAAAGCACACGTAATTTGGTAAAGACCCGAAAGACCGTGGTTTAAAGAGGGCCTTTTTTGGTTTGAAAAATTTAGCGTAATAGCGTAAAATGGTTTAAGAAATTGGGTAAATTTTTGGGCCGTTTCCCAATCCGCCTCCGTGATCCGGTTCTTTGGCTCGAGTTCCATCCCGAGGAAGTGGTCTAACGGCAGCCGCTGTCTACAAACAACTGAAACCATTAAATATGTAGAGTTCCAACGTGTATTATTATCTAAACCAAACTTGTTAGCGCGGTGATTGTGGTCTTTACAAAACTTTCTCCACCTACCGGTGGTTTGAGGATGCCGGATCCAATCAACAATGCCGCGTATTTTATCAAGATGGTTAGCAATTTGATGTTCGCCGGTTCGTGCAATTAAATTTATTATGTGACAAGCACAACGTTGATGTAAAATATTTTTAAATGGCGAACCGGGCAAACTAGATTCCAAGATTAAAATCGCGGCGTTGTTGTTTGCGGCATTGTCTAAGGTAATGGAAATTACCCGGTTTTGTAAACCCCAATCATTAAATAATGCAATTAATTTTTCAGCAATGTTTTGCCCGGTATGACGACCCTCGAATGGCGATAGGTTTAAAAGCCTTTGACATGGATTCCACTCGTCGTCTACGTAATGGGCGGTCAGACTCATATAGTCGTTTAAACTTGGACCGCTCCACAGGTCGGTGGTAAAAGCGACGTTTATGCTAGACATTTTAAAAAAATCGACCAAAAGGTTGTTTTGCATAGCATATGCGGTTTCCATGTCTTGGGTATAAGTTGTACGGGAAAACTGCTGGTACGTCGGATTAATCATTTGCATATATCGGGTATGGTTGGGATTTTCGACAAAACTCAGCGGCACGCCCGTAGAAATTATCCATTCGAGGGTCCATTTCCGTAAATTAACTGCAGAAAGGGCACTTACCTGTGCTGTGTTTACCTCTTCGAGCTGCCCGGTCGGGAAGCATGCTCTTGCGTGTCTTTTCAAGTATCCGGTTCCGAGGTCACCCATCGCGTCTAGTACTTTGCCGCATTTTTTGCACGTGGCGAGTTTGATGCGTTCGCCATTCTCCAACCGCCGATCTTCGTGGAAAAATTCCCACACTGGGGCCGTGTTTGGTCGTCCCCACGCCAGGGCCGAAGGAGTTGCGCTGTTAAAACAAAGGAATATTACATCGGATTAATAATAAATTAAGTATTACAAAAAATATTACATTTATTAGATCTTAACATTAATCATATTAATTAAATTAAATTTCATATAGTTAATTAAAAGAGTTAACGAAATTAAAAATGGTATTTTCTATGTGTGGAAATCATTATCAAGCTCTTTTTGACGGAACTCCCCGAGGTTCCACGGCCAGATCGACTGGAAAGGATGCTATGATCTCGCTTTAGGCCCAAGCTTTTCTAGACAGAACTCCCCGAGGTTCCCAGGCTAGCTTGGAGGAGATTGCAAAGCAAACCTTATTTAAAAACCAATTTTTCTAAGACACCGTATTCCATTAAGAACTTTATAATAATCACCACACATACAAATTACCATTTTTAATCCCGCGATCATAGAGGTGAAACTCGCGATCATACTGTGGACGTCGCGATCATACTGTGGAAGATCGTTTCTGATGTGGAAGATCAGTCGGAACCGCAACCACAGAGCATACTAAGACTTTCAAGAGACGTGACAAATTAATTAATTAAACTAAAATAATTAAACTATAATATTTAAGGTTAAAAAATTAAACGAAATTAAATAATTAAGATAATATGATTAAATGATTATTAAATCTCAAGAAAATCATTTCTGATGTGGAAGATCAGTCGGAACCGCAACCACAGAGCATACTAAGACTTTCAAGTGATTATTATTGAATAATTATTAATAATTAAAAACGGATTAATATATATTAATTATTATTTATTACTTATTAATTATTAATAATTGATTATTACTAAGTACTAACTTATTAATTAATAAATATTAATAATTAATGAAATAAACAAATGAATAAAGGTTATTACCCGGTTGAAGGACGTCGAGCACGTCGAGGACGGGCAACGGAGGCTTCACCGCTATCTTGATTGGAAGAACCGCGGTTGTAAACCCCAACATTTGAACCATGGACCGAGGGCGGCGTTTGAAAGTCGTCGGGATCGGCATCGTGGGGGCGTTGAGTTTCGTCGGGATCGGCATCGTGGGGACGTTGAGTTTCGTCAGGATCGGCATCTTCGGGGCGTTGAGTTTCGTCGGGATCGGCACCTTCGGGACCTTGAGCTTTGTAATCGGCACCTTCCCGAAACATGAGATCGAAAAAAGGATCGTTATTTCCCCCCCTAGATTGAGCCACCGCTTCGACCAATTCTCGGGACACACGATCGGGATTGGCTTGGTGGTGGGCCAACGCCCGGACTAGACTAGGTCTTAGAGACCGTACTGTATCGTCGGGATAATTTGGATTGGGAGGGGAAGGGAATATTTCTGACGGAAGCATAACGGGAATGTAGTTGTCGGGACAAGGCTGCGATGTTCCCCCTTGTAGAAATTGGGGTTGCAAATTCCTGGCCGCCCTTCGACCCCCGGAACTACCGCCGCTTCTTCGAGACATATTAATGAGAGAACTTTAGAAATTGAGAAATTTAGAACTTTGGAACTTTAGAGCTTGAGAGTGGAAAAAACTTAGAGAATTGAGAGAATTTGAGAGAGAGTTGAGAGATTGTTGGTGAAGAAATGAGGGAGGAAGAGGTGGTATTTATAGGGTTTGAGGAGAGAGTGGGGTGGGTGAATAATTATTGTGGTGGGTGAAGTGGGTGAATAATTGTGAGGGGAAAGTGGGTGAAAAAAAATTTAAATTTGAAATTTTTGGGTTGAAATTCGAGTAAAGTGGGTAGGAATTGTGGTTGGGTAATAAAATTCGGGTAAATTTTTTGGGATTTACGCCCAAAACAAACACAATTTTTCCACCCCCTCGGATCAGTGACGTGTCGGCTTGTGATTGGCCGAGAGCTTTTCACACGGATCCTGGGTTCCTGGTCGCGATTAACGCCTCACGTCGCGACTGGTCGCGATTACGACCCTTCGATCGCGACGCATCGCGATTCACGCCGTCCTCGTCGCGACGATCGCGACGTCCACAGTATGATCGCGAGTTTCACCTCTATGATCGCGGGATTTAAAATGGTAATTTGTATGTGTGGTGATTATTATAAAGTTCTTAATGGAATACGGTGTCTTAGAAAGATTGGTTTTTAAATTAATCAAACACGAAAAGAATTACAAAAACATTATAATAAATATTTAATATTTTTGTAACATTTGGTCCTTACATAAGTAGCGCAATTCGAGTACATGGTGTAACATCGCGAGCAAGCATGTCATATTCTGTAAAATAGCCAATTAAAGACATCGTATAACGTTGAAGTAAGAACGACACTACATCGAATACGAAGGATCGATCTGGTTCTTTATTATTATGTATAAAATGTGAAAAGAACGAGAAAGTTTTATTGAAAACACGAGGAGACATGTGTAACTCATTCGATTGCATATCATAATAATATTAAAGAGAAACGTGATTCCTTACATTGGTGAATTTCCGTTGGCTCGCGTTTGGATCTTATGTTATCATTTTAATGAAACAGTATGTTGTAGGGCAACATACATATAGTCAGGGCCGGCCCTGAGTATGTCGGGGTCCTAGGCGAAGTCTGATTTTGGGGCCACTATCGTAATTATATATAAAAAAAAATATCAAGCTCACTAATACTACACTACACATGATGACCCACTTTTAATATGAATTAACCTTTTTTTTAATATGAATTGTGTATATTATATATCCTCACAACAGTAAAACGTGAGCACAATACACTCAATGTTTTTTTCTTCTATCGTGGGGCTCCTAATTTACAAATCTATTATAGTCTTGGGCCTACCATGTATACCCTGAGGGCCGGTATTGCATTTAGTATGTGACAAAGTTGTGAATTCGAGTGACGGTCTATAATAAATAAGGAATGAATGCCCTTTTCTTGCAAGTTGAAGTTTGATGTGAAGAAATAAGATGACACGTGTCAAACTTATAGAAGATTGTACGTAATCAACAAAGTCGTTGTACTTGATAACTTACTTATATCCCACCACTATCTTAGGATAATCGGGTGATAATATTTTTTTAGCAATATTCATTGGAGGATTATGTGTAATATTAATTTAAAAGGGTCATGGGTTTAAAATATTAATGAATATTTGACTCTTTTCTCGATTAGGCAAATATATTTTTCTTTAAAATTTACAAATATATATTTTTAGAAAATAAACAATGTGGTTCTATCGAATTTAATTCCGGGTTTAGTATGAATTGCTGTAGCGAGAATCGGCACTTAAGTATCCCAATCACAAAGTCTAAACCGCATTGCGGTAATACTTCATTCCGCTACTAAGATAATGATAGTGTAGTGTTGATTAGTTCTTGTCTTGCAATTGAGAACATTTCTATATTCATTATTTTCTAAAAAATTAATCAATCAAATTCCTCAATCTATCGTATCTAAACGGAATGGAAGTTTTCTCGAGATGAAATAAGAAATATTACATTCAAAATATTTTGGGACTGAATCGAGTTCCCTTAACAAAATTTCGTGTTTCCATCTTAAGTAAAAATAAAATAAAAATTTATGATTGAATAGTTTTATCATCATATGCATAATGAAGACAAAACCGATACCAAATCAACGACTTAAACTAAACTTGCTTCAATGCATTAGCCATTGATTCTTGATGTTCAGATTAAAATCCGAAATCCGGCTTTGGTAAAATCCAAAATCCGAATTGACAAATTTCGATCCAAAATCCGGTATTTTGCTCGTATTTACAACATTATTTACAAGTAGAATTTTTATAAATTAATATTTTTGGGACTAAAGAATATTTTATTAATTTATGGAAAGATAATTTAATTATATTAGTTAGAGTCGAGAGACTATACAAAAATATTATATTAAATCGAAGTTATTAATTTATCGAATAATAATTTCACAAGATTGTATCGTACTCAAGTTTACTTGCTTACCGATAGATAACGAGTTTACCGAAGAGTTTACCCAAACGTAACTTAACGATTAGATTTTACGAGCAAACCACTAACCCGACATCGTAAATTAGATGATTAAAAAAAAATAGATTTTCTTGCTTTTGGTGCGGTATTAAAGTGAGCTACTAACCGGATCGCACTTGGATTTTGCAAGGAACGAACCAGAGTAACAATGGAGGACGAAGATCTCAAAGTCTTCGAAGTGGGCTCTGTACCGACCGTGATGTACATTCCTGACTTCATCACTCAACACCAACAAACCCTCCTTCTCAAAACTGTATCCTTCCTCTTCTCTTCCCTTTTTCCCGCTCGCTACTAGCTTCGCTCCTTATTTTTTTGATTTTTTTTGGAAGATCGAATCGGGTCCTGTATCGAAGTGGAAATCGCTGAAGAACAGAAGGCTTCAGAATTGGGGTAAGCTTGATTCGATTCGATTCGATAAGCAGTATCATGATGTTGATTGATTCTTTATTCATTTTGATCGTTGTTTGAATTGTAGGCGGTGTTGTCCACGAGAAAGGTCTTCTCTCGCAACCATGTGAGGATTTTTTTATTACCATTTATGCCCCTTCACCTTGTTTCTTTCGTTTTTGACAAGCAATGTCTCTGTACTTTTACAAAGTTGCGTACTTTGGTGGTGTTTCTGATCAAGTTTGATTATTTGTTGGATGCTCGTCTTTAACGATTCTCGAATAACTAGACTCGTTGATTGCTTCGAAGTTAACTCGAAATTTAGTGAATTAATCGTGTTCGGTTATTGTGTGGCAATTATAAGTTCGAGCAGGGCGCACAATGCGCGAGTTTCTTACATGTTTCGTCATTTTTGTTTACATTAAGAAGCAAACCGCACGAATATGCGAAGTTCAGTGGCATCTACTCTTTCAGGATTCCCGTGTTTCAATTACTTTGTCCGCTGCTACATAATTTATATATGACTTGTTTTCGTGTGCGCCAATCTGTGTCTTTCAGTGCCGCAATGGCTAATGACGATTACCGAGAAAATACGTCAACAAACGGGTCTGTTCCCTGCTCCAATCAACCATGTTCTTATCAACGAGTACCTTCCAAGCCAAGGAATCATGGTAAGTGTCTTGGTTTGATGAGTGAGCTTGAAACTTGACCTCTTTGATTTTGTGTTCAAATCGCCTACCACCCAGATGATAGAGCATTTCGCGTAGTGATGAATAAATAATGATAAAATTTGACTCTAACTCCGTAGTATCTCCCACTTTAACTCGATAAAATATTGTTCGCTCCTTCTCGTAAATACACTTGAGAGGGGTGAACAAACGAGTCTTCGGTTCGGTTTTCATAACTATCTATACAGATTACCGTATTTTTGGTTTTTTCAATCTTAAAACCGAAAGCCGCACTATTGAAGTATAAAACCATTTTTACCAACTATTGATATATCGGGCGAGGCTTTGGTCATCAGAGAATATAAGCTACCTTGCTTTCTTTAGTTGCTAGTCTCAGGTAAAATGTGGAACATAACAAAAGCAGACGGGAGTTGAAAAATTCCGAGTAATAATTAGGAAATAATCTTTAGGATTGTGCAGCTGTATAATGTTAAATTTACGGATTTTCTTATTTAAAGTTGTAGTCTCTACTCCCTATGTTGATCAATCAATGGCCTTGCTTTGCTTTGATTTGATTATGTGTATTATAAACAGGCACATCAGGACGGGCCTGCGTATTTTCCGGTAGTAGCAATCCTTTCTCTCGGCTCACCTGTCGTCATGGACTTCACTCCCCATTCGCGGTTGACAACAAACACATTGACGGTCGATGTGAAAGAAAAGAATCTCGACGAAAATGCGGAAGATTCCAACAATTACCAACCCTTTTCTGTTCTATTGATGCCTTGTAGTTTACTGATATTCAAAGATACAGCATATTCAGGTAACTAATCGCTTCATCTTGCTCGTAGATCGTCTTTACTCGAAGTCTAACGCTTCTTTGTGCCATTCTCGAAGATTTTTTGCACGGCATAACGGACAGCGACGTGCAATGTTTCGACGGGGTAAGATAATTAAATCGTTAGACGAGTACCATTTTCTTGTTTATCATCTTTTACTGACATTTTCAATTTCCAAACTCAGGTAGTAAATGAAGTTGAAACTCAAAAAATTCAGAAACAACCCGACGCTGTATCGGAAGATCTAAGGAGCGTTCGAAGAACTACGAAGAGGGTTTCGCTAACCTGCCGATTAGTATTGAAAGAACTCAAGAATTTGTTTAAAGTTTAGGAAGACCAGAAACCATGAAGTATTTTATAGGGGTTCAAGCAGCTATCAGTTGCTATTTGTTTTATCGAGTGCTGGAGAAGAGAACACTGTGTCATCGAGGAAATTAAATTTTGAATTATTGGCTTCAATTAGCCCCTTATTTAACAAAATGGTGCGGAAATGGTTCATCTGGAAAGAAAGTTACAAAAATCCATGTATTAGTATTTTAATTTTAGCATGCTTATGATTCTTTCCCACGAGAATAATAGATTAAATTTTTATATATGTTTTTATACAAGTTATTTGCGGTGAATATACTTCATGTTTCAAGTTTATAGCACTTTAATACCTAACGTTAAAATGACTAATATTATGTTAATATTTAATTTAAAAAAATTAATTCTGAAAATATTTCAAAAAATAATAATTAAACTTGAACTAAAAAACACTAATACAATTATAATTACTTTCCATTTTATGTTTTATATGTCATCCCCATTATAGTTTATCAATTTGAATTTAGATCCCCACAAGCTTTAATAATCTTATCTAATTATTAATTTAATATCTAAAAAAAATAGTCTCTAAGAATTATATCATCAATTTAACTCTATAAACAAACACTTGTGCAGAGTTGACTTTGACATGTTGTAAATTCTAACTCATGTATCCGAATTAGGCATACATCATACTAAATCGAAAGTCTCGACGGTAACCGCATTAGGACGAGCTTGGCCGTGTCCCGGGAATAATTTGAAGTAATGTAGAAAACTCAATTTGTTGCTTTTTTCAGACTTTCTGCACCAACCCGTTAAAGGAGAAGCTGATTGTATTTACAAGTAATCGAAAAAATGTACAACAATTCTCTTCTCTGCTACAATTATAATTGACATTGAAGTATCAAAAACTGGGTTAATTGATGGCCAGATTTTAGTGTCAAAATTTGCGGCAGAATTTTACATTTTTCTCTGTACAAACACAAAAAGTTTGGTTCAGCCACTTAGTTTCGACAAAAATTGACTAAGATCGTATTCTTCTGTGTACTGTGATTGATCCCACAGCTCCTCGAGCCCGCCCAGAATCGCTTTTAATCCCTTTTTACCACCCGGTAGTTTAGAGACTCCATCGAAATCGTTATCCGATTGCTTCGCAACAGAAGTTCCCTGAAAATTATATATTCAAAATGTTAAACAAAAATTCAAATAATATAGATATTACAATATATAAATATTACAGATTCCTTTTTTTTTTTAATAACAGCTAATTAATCTGGAATCTCTATTTTTTGCTATTTTTTTTTTTTTGTATCTAACCGAAACTTTTCCGGAATTTAAAAATATGGAGAAATCCATGTGTAGCATATTTAGAGGACTAAATGTGACGTGAAAGAAAGAATAAAGCAATACTTTTCTGGAGGTCTCAGCTGATGCAAAGAGATCGAGCAACTGGTCCGTATTCATCGTTTTCATGCTGGAATTTTCTGCATTGATGACAGCGTTGGCAACTGAAACTTTAAATTTTTGCAGGCTCATAACTTTCTCTTCGAGAGTGCCGCGCATTATTAGACGGTGGACGTTGACAACTTTTTTCTGGCCCAGCCTGTGCGCTCGATCCATTGCCTGCACACAAAAATTAATAGAATGCCAATTTCACGAACCGTGACTGTCTCGTTACTTAATTATGTTTTAGGGTTTGCGCCCCACCCATGAAGTTGTAAAGTTTGGCTAAACAACGAAAGAAAGATGTCAATTATTATTCAGTAAACCATTTGGTAGAAAATTAGCTTGGATTCTCCACGGGTAATAAACTCGTGACGAGAATCAGAACATGCGTTGTTAACAATTACAGAAGTATTACCTGATGATCACGCATAGGGTTCCAATCATGCTCCATGAACACAAGGGTGTCGGCCGAAGTCAAGTTCAGCCCGAGCCCACCAACTAGAAAGTAGAAGAAACAGAGAGGAAATATTTTAGCAGGTTCAAAACGAATAAGAAAGTCTTGAAACAAACGAGGGTATTTACCGTGTGTTGTCAGCAGCAAGACATCAATAGTAGGGTCTGAATTGAAAGTTTTAACAATATCAAACCGCTTTTCTGGTTCAACCGATCCATCCAACCGCAAGTAAGTCACACTGCGTAGGAATGATTCGACATAATTGTAAATAAAAAAGATAAAAATACAATTACCCTATAATTGATTCACTGACATGAGGGAAAGAGCAAGTGTTTACCACAAAACACTTGCTATTTTAATTAGTTAACATATATAATACAACCTCGTTACATTAATACTCGATAAATTAATAACCTCGATTAAAATGTACTTTTGTCCGCCCCGACTAAGGACCAACTCCATAAATTAATAAAGTCTATTAAGTAATGAGCTTATTTGGTCCCCAAATTATTGATCTATCAAGGTTCTATATAAATAAGATGTATGGGCGTGAAACAATATATTTTATCACTTTAAAACCCTAAAAACCCGGTTTCAGTAAATAACCAATATTTGTTTTTGTCAAAACTGTAACCCACTCACTAATAAGTTTCATAAGCGGTTTCAGTTAATCTTAACAGGTTTCATAGTTAACCGGATTTGACAAATAATCGGTTTCTTTTGACAAAATATTGAATGCTTGGATTCTGAAGACTGACCTTCTCATGTGGGCGTGAAACAAGTCTCTTTCGATAATGTCCAACAAGGCCTACATCATATGCCATGTTTGCAAGTAAGGTAATATAGAAGACAAGCCATAGTATTCCAGACAATAGTCAAAGTGAGCCTTACTTTATGCTGAGCAAATATCAAGACTCGGTGCTGGACGATACTACCAGAAGCTTCTGAGTTACAAGCATCGAGACCGATTCCACATTCCTCAAGAATCTCCTGAAGTGCAACGAGTTTTGGAGAGTGACATGGTTTATGAAGTTCTGAGATTGCGTCAATACTAGAAGGTAAGAGGCTTGCAATTGAATCTGGAACGTTTTCTCCAAGGACAAGCAAAGGGTGGCTACACAGTTTTAGCAAATATTGAAGAGCCTGAAACAATGACGTTGGATTCATTATACATCCGAAACAAGGTAAACAAACAATTGCAGAGATATAGAAAATTAAGAGTATTTGGTAAATAGTAATTCTAAATTGTTCATTAATGACATCCGAAAAAACTATCCCAAAACCACAAACATCGATATACCCGCATCTTACTTGGAAAACATGCGAAGAAGCTTTGTGTGAATTGGAACCGTTCTTTTTTTCTCCGACATCTGTTGGCTCGTCATTGTGTTCAACCACACTTGATATCTCTTCTCTGGCATGCGAACCAGAAAATTGCTCGTACAGTTTTAACTGCACGGGACTAAGGTCACAGTATCGGTCCTGAATAATTTTCTCTGGAAGATCAGACAAGACTTCATCCTTTGTTCGCCGCAGGAGGAAAGGCATGACCTAATAGATTATAAAATGCTTTTGTTAATGAATTGGACTGTTTTCATCACATTATTTTGGTTTATTTTGTGATAATTGAATCAATAAAAAATAAAAATAAAATCTAAAGAACAAGCACTGTCGGAGAAAAAAAATGTTCTCCAAAGAATGTTACTGGGCATTCATATTGGACGTAGAAAATTTAGTAAACAAAACAAGTATTTCTGGATTTATACAAAAGATATTTATCATTGTACTTGCAAATGTTTATTTGTGATTTGTTTCTTGGGCCTTTAGTAACCTTATTTGTACTTCTGTATGTATTTATTTTTTATTCAAACACTTCTTTGTAATTTACTATCTGTTAGCAAACTGAACCATAATACTAACTGCAACTAAACTTCTTATTACCGTATTTTTTTTTATTGTTATTATTATTTCATGATACCCTTAGTCAAAGCACATGTGCCCAGCCAAGAGTGAGACTTCATAGTCTCTGTTTTTGCATACGGCACTTGCGTATAAAAAGAATAGAGTTCGTTGTAACCTGTTTGTGCAATGCCTCCATAGCAAGCGCTCCTGCTTCAGCCTCCTTGGCAGAGCATTTCGGATCTCTTGCCGCTTGTAATGGTTTTCCATAAGTGGCTTGGAACTGCATCAAAACGACAGTATTTAATTATGTAGATGATGAGAGTTAACCAAATGAAGCTAAAGCCTAAAGTGAAATATAAAAAACCAAGAATTTTTATTTCGTTACCATAAGATCAGAAGTAAAAATAAATTATCAACTCAAAGCTTAGCAATTTGCATATTAACCTATAAATTGTAGGGTAACCTACTACATATCATTAACTACTAAAGTATATATTCCAAGATCCGAAAAGATCATGACCGAGTAAAGAGAGAGGAGGAGATAAACAAACCTGTCTCTCATTGCCAAGAAACCCAGGCATAAGAAAATCAAAAAGGGACCACAGGTCCATGACATTATTCTGCATTTAAAAACGTAGTCAATATCAAGATACAAAAATTAACAAACAAAAAATTAGAGCTTTATTTTACACCAGCGACAAACCTGGATTGGCGTTCCACTTAGTAGCAAGCGGTTTTGGGCTTTCAGCTGCTTCACTGCTTGTGTAATTTTAGACTTTGCATTCTTGATAATATGTCCTTCATCCAAGATACAATAATTCCAAAAGAGGTCCTTAAGACAATCAATGTCTTTACGAACCACGTCATATGATGTTATGATGACATTATACGTCTTAAACTGTTCTCGAAGAGAAATTCTCTCTTGAGCAGAGCCAACATACTGAAGAGTAGATAATATAGAGGCGTCAATATACTTTTCTATCTCAAATGCCCAATGCCCCACAAGGGTCGACGGGCAAATTATTAGAGACGGTGGGAGAGCCTGATTTAAATTGCGATTCTCAACGATGTCACAAGCCACAATAGCTGATGCCTGAAGAGTTTTTCCCAGGCCCATATCATCACATAAGATCCCATGAAGCTTAAAGCGCCTTAGGAAAGCCAACCAATTTATACCTTCTTGTTGATACCTAGACAAGATATAATACAACCGAATGTGTTAGACCCGCTAAATAGGGAAGAATTTTAAGTTTCTTATGTCATTAGGTTTATTACACTAAGATTTTTAATCTTAACTATAGGTATATGTTTAATCAGTTTATTTTTTTATTGAACATTATTGGGAAAGATTTCCCGGTCTAACTCTTGATTAGAGACCGTAGTAATTGTTACTGATAAAGTTTTATTGTTTCGGGTTGATTATTGGTCTGGGAGTGGGTCCTGACAGAATGGCAATGTTTTGTCCATAAGAAGGTATTGTGAGTAGAAAAAAGAATGCCCGACTAAGAATGTGATCAGTTGATAGTTTATAAACTGATGAGTTCCCTCCTACAAAGATGGATTATAGGGGTGAATTATAATCGTGGGCTTATATCCCTTAGTATGAGTCCAATGTTAGATGAATATAATATAAAACTCACCCCTGAAAACCGGTTTGTAGGGAAATGGATCTCATGGGTTCATAAACCAAACAACTAGCCTTATTCTTAGTCGATGTGGGATCATAACATATGCATACCAGACTTTTGTAAGCTACGAAAGAAGAAAAAAGAAAAGAACCTACCTCCTTAATGATAATTTCAAATCAGCACAGATTTGGTAGTCCTCAAGATTGGAATTGTCAAGTAACTGCTCAAGAAACTTTGCATCCTCTGCGTTTCTAGAAAAATTCTCACTTAGTCCGACGGGTGGTGGGAGGCCTCGAGCCAGCGGAAGAAGAGGAACCAGAGCAGCAAAACTATGGGTCACACTCTGTCTAACAGATTGGTTACTATCACCCATACACCGTAGAAGAGGAACAACAAGCAAAGGGGCATATGAAATGAGCTCTACGCCCAATTCCTGAACAAGCAAACTAACAAGCATTCCAGCGCCTTGCCTGGAACTGACTGATGCACTATCTCCCAATAGATTAATGGCGTTTTCGATGATCAATCCCATGGCATGCACTCTCATTGATTTAGCCATCGTTGTAATGCAACGAGAAGATGCTAACCTAACTGCCACATGAGAATGACGAACGCAATAGAAAAGGCATGGGAGAAGGGTGAGAAGCTTTGGTTTTAGTTCCTCATTTATAACTGGAGCAATAGAACGTACCACCTGCAATATCAGAGACAGAATATTACAACCTAAAATTGATCTCGAAACAGGTGCATTGCCAACCTTCACAAACCCTAATTATTCCTACATGTTACTTGTGTCACACAATATTTCATTGCAATTGGAAAATCAGAAAAACTGTATCACATCTCGTAGAGAAAGAAAAATCTGATTCTAACCTGGATATTGTTTATTAAGATCTGAGGATCATTGACAGTGTCGATAATATCTCCAATTTGCTTATCAATTAGAGTAAGAGACTCAGTACCGCTGGGCTTAAGAACTTCTGTCAGGCAATCCCATAATTTAGGAAGCTTATCAAATAATGAAGCACCAAACTTCTCACATAGATGCCTCAATGCGAATTCAGATCCTCGTCTGCTAATGAATCCTTCAACCTTTGATCGGTCTTCACCACCAGCCATCATCTGAACCTTGGATTTTGGCTTACTACTGGCAGTCCCAAACGAGATGAGATCTTGACCGTCGATACTCTCCAAAGAACCGATAACCGAAGCTTGTGGTGTCTCACAAGGATCCATGCAAGTTGAGCCACACACGTTCTTAATTAACTTGTCATTTGGGCTTGGCTTGCGTGAAATGCAATGACCGATAAGCTCTGCAAGGGCTTCAGCAGCCTTCTCTTGCAGTTTCTCCTCCTTAAATAAAGAAAATTAAGAAATATCAAAATCAGGTCTCTGTGGCTATCTACGAGGAGGTATGTTAGGTCCAAATAAATCCAACACAGTACCTGTTCTCTTCTGATTGAAGCCATAAGAGGTAAAATAACTGGATTAAGCCGTGCCGGAAGCGCTGACATCCAAACAACTGCTCCAGCAACTAGCGCAGAAACTGAAACATGCAAATTACTCTGACAAACAAAACAAGAGCACATCACAGAGAAGACCAGTTAAATTGGAGGAAGCCAATATCACAAGTAACATCATAAAAACATAATCAAAATCAAGGAAGACAAAAATGCGAAACAGAATCAATATGTTTTCCGTTTTGACTCTAAAAGATAATAAGATCGGTTCATGCAGCTTTAAAGTACCTGAACACATTTTAAATAACCTGAAGTTGACAGAAGTCGTTGCTTTGCTGATTCGATGTCATCAAGATGACTAAGACTGTCACTTCCAATGTTTTCATTACTCGGCACAGGAACCCTAGACGCAAGATTTAATGCGTCATCGACACTCAATGTATCCAACTCAAACTTTGTAGCATCCAAAAATTGGTCAAACATGCCCGATACTTTCATCGCATGTAACAACTGAGACGCCTCACCACGCATCTTTGAATATGTTCTAGAAAGTTCTTGATAAGGAAGAACTGAGTTCTTTGTTGGGAAAGCTGGGTCAACACATGCTAATAAATCCAACAACCAGCTTCGAAGATGATCGGGAAAACAAGGTGAAGTTCCCTGATTTTCACATGCTTTCTCGCTTTTCATATGTTTGAACCAAGAAATGAGAATCATAGATGCCACCTGCATAGAATGTGGATGTTCAATACAATAGAATAAAAAGGAAAAAGGAGGGTGCAAAGCATTGCAGTTCAAATATGTAAATGAATCCTAGGCTTAATTGTAAATATGCTAGTTTGATACTTTTTTTATCTTTTCTGGATATTCTAAAATATTCTAGATACTCTGATAAGACAGGGTACCAAAACGTATCATAAAACACACGCAATACCATATAAGCAATCGGTAACTGCCAAAGCAATGATTGTCAGATACCGTATTACAATGAACGAGATAAACAAAAACCGTTCTTTCAAGAATATAGCCAAAGCTCTCCAGAAGATGTATTGTTTTGTTTTGTCCGTTCTTTCAAGAATGGAAAAAACAAAACATGCCTCTCTCCCAAACCCTAGGCGCCTACATGAACGATTATGGTTTTCCTAGTTCGGTCATTATTGCCAAATTACTAAATAACCCTCACTTAATGAAAACTTAACACAAAGATATATATGATGAAACAACGTAAATAATGAAAGATATTAGCAAATCATAATACCGAGCTTTTCCCTTCCTTCTACAATATCATACTCGAATTAAGAACATGAATTCTAGACAGCTTAGAATAATCTCATTAACTCGAAATATTCTAAAATAACCTTAATATCCTCTTATCTAAGTTGCACTCTCTCTATATCTCGAGAGCTAATAATATTATCAAATAAATTCTTCTCCATTTTTATTTTTACAAAATAATGTGTACCTGGCGCTGGACACCAGATGAAGAGGTAAGCGCATTTGTCAGTGGATCCACAACATACTGTATAGACCTCTCTTCCAATTTCGAAGCGAAATTTCCCAACGCCATTGATGTGACCACTCTTGTTTGAGTGACCGGCATTTCCACGTCAGCACCAACAACTATCTTAACGGGGTCGGTGGAAGCGTCTCTAAATTTCTCGTGAAGAAAAGCACCATTAGCAGGTAGTAAGCCAATGTTTCTATACAGCTCATTTTCAAGATTCACAGCTCTCATTTTAGCTGCTGCTCTGAAATGACTTTTTCGAGGTAAAGCAACAGGCCAAAACATTTTTGAAGCATCCAATGCTGAGCCATATGGAGTACTTGCAAGCTCTATCCAAGAAGACATATATGATCTTGCAACCATGTCCAACTCCTCCTTGGGGGACTAGTATAATCAAGAGAAGAGTTTTACAGAGTGAGATTATGTAAAAAAAAAAATATATAAATAATAAACCATGGTAAAAGGCATATGGATACAGTTTTGGTAAACCAGATATACTACTACAATATAGACCAGTTCAGTATCACTGTAGCTAGTACAACGTTAAAGTATCATTAAATGCTTTGAGAAGAAACTGATGTCAATTAGACAAAGATTCAGAATTAAAAAGCTTTAGAGGAAAAGGAAAGTAAAGACCATATACAGTATCAAAGTGTGTGTGTGTGTGTATGTATCAAATAAACTCTTCCGAATTCGTGAAAAAAGAGACGAGAAGAATAAACCTGAACAAGAAGCCTCCAGACCCTCTCAGAGCATTGTAAAATGTCGTCATTAGACTCCAACAACAAATTCTGGAAAACAATTCTGAAAGTATCTCCCAGAATAAATGATGGCCAGAATGAAAACCCTGAAGGCCCAGATACACTCCTTTTGTATCCAGCTTCAAGAAGCCGTTCCTACAAATTAAAATTTAAGAAACTATAACAAAACATGTAGTCATAACAACATGGCTTCGAGAATTGTGCATGCCATATTTGTTTCTTTGTAGACGTGTCTACGTACAATTTTATAGCATTTGACTTTATTTATTATTTTAGATTTCTCCTCTTTAGATAACTTAGGATATTCACATAAGCTCTATGTATTCTAGGATACTCTCATTAGTTCTGTATATTCTTAATACTCACTAATTCTAAATTTTCTAGAATGTTCGCATTACTTCTCTCCACTGGTTGTAATATCTATACATAGAAACTTAAAATACACGTGTAAATTATTCATTCCTCTCTACCCTATGTTATTACATTCTTAAAACAAATTTCTTCTCCCTTGGGTCCTTTGTTTAGAGAGAGAGAGAGAGAGAGAGAGAGAGAGAGAGAGAGAGAGAGATCTGAGTACCAAAGTGCGCGTGGCTGAATGTCGAACTGATATTATAGCATGCCTCATAAATGGCCAAAGACGTGGTGCTAATGTTGACATCATGAAAGGATTTTGCAGCAAATTCGATCCGTCTCCAGTATTACCAATGCCATCAATCTCAATTAGATTAATCCCTTGGTTATCTTTCAATGTTAATGTCTCCAACATCTTTGGAATTATTTCTTCCTGGGAATAGATTTCCGCCAACAAATTCATCACACTGCAAGCAGAATCCAAGTTCTTACACGTTTCCAAATAAAATGTATCGTTTAAGTAAATATCTACTGAGATAGTGCTGAAGAAAGTGAGTCAACAAACCTAAAAATGAAGAAAATTACTGTTATTTAAAGTAATATCTCCAGAAATATGCAAAACATTTAGGCTTTATCTAATTAAGAAATTAGAATCCTGCACGAAGGGGTAAGTCCCAAGATTCTTTTTCAAATGGCCCTAAGCAACGAAATCAATAGCTAATGTTTAATAAAGTAAATCTGACTTTCGCTTAGTTTATATAGTTTAGGTAGTTTCAGAGGTTGTAGACCCTGACAGATCATTAACTAGGACACATATAATTAATTATTATAAGCATAGCGAACACATGCAAAACAAACTGATCAAAAAGGTACCTGCTAGTTGATGGACTTAAATCATCCAAATCAAGCAGTATATCCCACAGGAGCATCACTATGGAATTTAAAGATTGGCCCGGCAGATTAACAATAGAAGCGGCCATTGGTATCAACGCATCAGCAGCCACTGCTCTGACATCATCGTCGGGATCTTCTAGCCCAGCTTTGCATGCGGGAAGAATACGCCCAAGCAATTCATGAAGCATCTCCTAAAACACAGCTTAAAATTATCACAAATGAGTAAAAGAATGAATTCTGATTCCCATTTAACGGTACATAATAACTGTTTCAGATAATCTGATGCGCGATTGTTAACAAATTCAAGGAAAATATATTGTAAAACCTAGGAAATAGAACGATGATACCATACACTACACATCTGACCAGCCAATACATTCCTATACCATAGGATATCCAAACATCCTTAAATCCAAACAAAAAATTACCTGTCGTACGGCTACCAAATACTTAATACCCAAAAGGCTTCCATGTCGTATTTCCCATTCTGGTCTACACTGAACAAAGAAATATCAAAAGATTAAAAAAAATCTAAAAAGGCAAAATGTGGGACATCAATAGAGAGAGAACACATATGAAATATGTAGCAGTTAAACTACTTATAAGCATATGCTTACATAATAAGTCCAAATGAGGCAATCAGCCTAAATATACAGTTAAGGTTCAAAAAGGAAAGATACAAAACTACCCTTAACTAGCCTAAACTAAATAAATACAGATTATGTATATAAACAGTTTACTATAAAAACATATAAACATTTCGACATAATGTTTACCTGCATCTCCAGCAAGATATTCAATGTTTCATGAACCAAACGGGGATGCATGTATTTGAATAGAACACCTAAAGCCTGTGCACAGGTTTCCCTAACGGGGGCAACAACCTGGTCAGACACGTAATCTCCAAAGCTGCAATCAAACAAATCATAAACCAAATTGTTTTAAGAAATATTCCAGAATAAGAAACCTCGTTTGATATACCATAAGCTGGAAATAGTATAATAAAGTCCTTACCGATCTAGTGACAGAATGCACAAGAAGCGGATAGCACAATCTTGAAGAAATTGACAATTCTTAAGCCAGGAACTCCTCACCAATTTGATCCAGCTCATAAGTTCGCCGTTTTCAGGAAGATTATTCACGATGCTTGATTCTGGAATGCTAGAACAACCATTGTCCAAGAGTTTGGTTGTTTCTGCTGATTCATTGCTTGGGAACAACGTTGACTCAGGGACTGAATCGGCATTGCAAAACTCATTTTTTGGCTCAGAAAGCGAATCACACCCACCATCTTCGACCTTTATGCTTACATCTAGGTTGAAATCCTTGCTGGTCAAGATCATACTACTATCTATCTCTTCTAGCTTCGCCCTTTTCAGGCTTGGTTCAGACTCTTCAACAGGACATTGCACATTCAAATCAATGTCCATTTCTTTTTTTGTTGCATGTGGTTCAAAGTCTTCTTCTAATTGAAACGGGGAACCATCTAAATCCATGTCTGGTATAAATACTTCAGCTGAAGCGCCTTGATGTGTCAAAATTTCTCTTAGAGCCATCACACTACCGTGTCGGACTTCCCAAACTATATAAACAGTTTGATAGAAATTGTTTGAGAAAATAATTTCGAATGTTCATAAAATGATACAAAGTCCAAGAAAAACGTTGCAGTACAAATGAAATGATACAAATTCTAAGAAAATTAAATAATTTTCAGTTTGAAATTCACAGTTTGAAATGTTCATAAAATGCTGCAGTTTGATAGAAAATGAAAATGAAACATTCAAAATATTTATGAACTAAAAGAGTAATTATCATGTTTCCGTATTTAACTATTTATAAAATTACATTCCAATAGAGGTAACAATCTAAGCAATTTTTATCAAGAAATCTAGATAATAAGCTTACCAGGATCAAATATATCAAGTAATAGTTGCTCAACGACACTATGGAACGGCCAACAACCATCTCTATCGTGTTCAGAGTTGTATTCACCATTATTAATATTAATTGATGCCTACATAAGAAAGCAGCATATAAAAAAGAATAAGGTGTTATAACATTAACCAAATGCAATAAAGTGAGTATTTAGAATGAATTGACAGCCAAAAAACTAACATGAGAAACAAAGGCAAACTGAGTGGGTTTCTTTCAAATATTTTGAGAATAATGCATCTTTGTATATAGAGTACAAATCTCGTAATGGTGTGAAATTCATAAACATGAAACTGATATCAATATGCATTTCCAACTTCAACACATAGCTATTTTTATTTTTTTATTTTTTAGACAATACCCGGGCTCACTGGTCTTGTGACCCCGTCTCAAATTTATTAATAAACTTCAGCACATAGCTATAACTATGACAATAACTTGTAAAATGATGTTGAATCAGAATGATTTTTAGGATGCTTATTTGAAAGAAAAAAAATAAGAATATTATGTTGATAAGCTACTAATTTAGTAACTGGTAAAAATTAGCGATTCATTAAATAATTCATTATTATTTACAGAGGTTTTATTTTACTGTTGACAGTGTTATTCTCTCTTCTAAAACTAAAGGACAGACATATATAAATTTCTCAAATTGTCTTGATAAATAGAACTATATTCGGTCAGTACCATATTTTATTAAACAAAATCAACTCTAGATATCTCATCAAAATGAAACAATGTAGCAAAACCTTTGATAAAGGACCACTATCCGGAAAAAAAAAAAAAAAAAAAAAAAAACTTACGTAATGATTAAGCATCAAGAAGGATACCTTCTTAAGGAGGAGAAAAAAACATTATAGCATAAAAGGGTATTTTTAAAATGTTTAGAAGTGGTAGCATTAAAAGTAGTAGAGAGAAGATAGATAAATCAAGAGAATACCTGGTCCTTGATAGAACTATCTGTACATGAGCCCTTAAGAACTGTCGCATTTTGCACGGATGAAGTTCTTGAATCCCCATCTTCAGACCAACCTTTCGTTTGGTCTTTCATACTTATTTTTGCTTTTCGTTTTAAGAGATTCCTCTCCCTTGGACTAGGCCGTCTCGAGATTACACTAGGAACCATATCCGCGACGAATCGCTGGATATTATTTTGTACATAAATTCTTTGATTCACTCCATTCCCATGGGAGCTCGGCATTATAAGGTCCTCATCTCTAATCATGCCATTTACATCCATAAATTGCTCACATACATCCAGTCCTGTGCGACAAAGATGTTATCTGATTAATCATGAGAATATTTTTATTTAATTTAACACTAGAGAGTTCTTTTTATTTGATTTACTGGTTTACTAAGAGTAGCTCTTTAAACTAGATTCCATTCGCAAATAAATAGATAAAACATAAAACAATAGCATAAGATGTATAGTCATAAAGTACAAACCCAATCGTCGTCGAAGATTTTGTTTCTGGCGAGCTAGCCTTTCCTTTGGATTTGCCGTGCTATCAGTTACAACATCATATTCCTGAGTTAAAATTAAAATCAGAACATCCCAGTTGCACACACACACAAAAAAAAAAAAAAACAATTCATTTCCATGATTTTGCATTCAAAGGATTAAGCAAATGAGGCATCTCTTTCATGCAACTGAAATAATAGTTATCAGAAATTCCGAATTACCTGTCCTCCAGATGCCATGAGGGCACCAAACTCCATAACTTTATTGATATTAAAGCTGTTGCATAGGATGATGGAGAAGCATTAAGATATAACCATCTATAACCCAGAATGGAGACATAGGCAAGGTAAAATGAAAGTTCTAATCTTCCTAGAAAAAAGAAAAAGAGGGGTTTACATGCAAACCTTCTAAAAGAGATTCCCGCAATGTTAGAGTGAATATCAGGCAGGGCAAGCAAATCATTGTATGTATTAGATATTCCTGAGTCGGAAAATTTGGACTTGAAACAGGATAATAGTTCCTGCAAAGATATGTGCCGGACATTCTCGGCTATTGCTCCTATGGCACGAGCAGCAGCAACCCTTGTTTCCCAACTCGGGCTACGAAGGTACTGCGAAACCTAATTTCACCATCGTAACAGAATTAGTAATAATTTGATTCAACGTCTTGTCTAAGTTCACCAATGTATCAGAATGAACAAGAAATCCCGAAAGAAGAACCGGAACTTTCCAGCATGCAGATGCAAAAGATGAATAGTGTGATGAAATAGGAAGTCACACACAATTGAGCTAGATAGCTAGGCGTCATATATATGTAGATATGTGTGCCGTAGAATCATATACATACAACACAGAAGAAGCTTGGCAATGTCGATTTGCTAAGTGAAGAGCCATGGAAAAGAAGATGAATAGAAAACCTTTTTGAGGAGAGGAGCGAGTTCCTGCGGATACGATTTCGCGATTTCCCCAATCTGCCGCGCAGCCGTGAATCTCGTGGACTGCGACGAACCAGCTTTCACGTTCCCGTCAAGAAAAACCAATTCTCCGAAATCGAAAAAAAAAATTAAGAAATCGAAAACGAAATCAGGAATCGAAACAAAAGGATACTGTCCAGGAGAGTGAGGAGGCGATGGAGACGAGAAGAAGATTGCGTTTGCGTTTTCAGAGCCATGATTGCAGCTCATCACAGTGCTCTTCTACCCAGACCTAAGCATGAAATGGCGACAACACTCCAGTCCCTTCGTCTCATTCTTCTTCTTCTTGCTGGGTTGATCAATCCATCAATGGCTTCGCCATCATTCTTCTCCGCGCTGAGGAGTCGGGAATGCAATCAGCGAAGCAGAAGGCATTAGAAGCAAATCGAAGAGGAAAGGGATCTTGGTTGGGGATCCATGGGAGAGGGAATGAACTAACCGGAGAAGAAGTGCCGAACAGAGATTGAGATTTGGGAGAAGCAATGCAAGCTCTCGTTTTTCTTCTCTGCGTTTCTGGTTGTTTCTGTTTCTTCTTCTTCTTCTTCTTCGTCGTTCGTTGTGTTGGGAATGAAATGAAAGTTATAAATATATACTATTAAATACACCTGAGGCCTCAGGGCTTCACCGTTTTGGGCCCAATTCTCAAAGCCCAACACCGTTTTATGTGTGGTCTTCGTCCAAACACAAAAAAAAAAGTATTTGCGGTAAAAGTATTATAGAATACGCTTTTTTTTTAGGTAATATATTTCAAATTTCAAAAATTTATTTCTGTCATGAAAAATTTAGAACTCGTGGCGGGATTTTCTTTTTCTTTCTTATAATTTTTTTCACGATAAAAATAAAATTTAAGACTTACAACAAATTGTTCGTTTGGTTCAGCTTAAAAAGGCTTGTTTTTGTTTTCAAAATAAATTAAACTACTTTCTAGGTGTTTGGTAAAATATTTTTTACAAAAAATATAAAAGCAATTTTAGATTTTTGTACATGAGTCGTAAAAGCTAGGATTCGTAGCTTTTGATTTTTCTAAAAACAAAAACACTGTTTTTTAGTTTATTTTAGTCTTTCTACCCTAGATATATTTAGTTTACCAAACGCTAAATCAACTTTTGTTACCAACAACAACAGCTGCTTTATAACACAATTTACCAAATATAGGTTTAAAACGTGAAAAAATAGGCTAAAAGACCTCCCTAAAGATTTTTGTGCAATTCATACCCTTAATGAGCCCACTGCTAAGAAACATAAATAGTGCCGAACGAGAGTATGGATTGCAATGAGATCTCACTTAAGGCTATTCTTGCAATAAAAATTACCATAGTTTTAAAACACGCGAAAATATTGGTTTTTCACAAAAATGTATGTTACATACAAAACATTTATTTATAACAGTCTTTTAATTATACTATTTAGACTATTTAATTATGTCACATTATACATCTATATCGTTCAAATTATTTAATTACGTTTAAATCTAGTATAATACCTTATGATTTAATTATGTGGACCCAATCCATCCATACTTCCTTAATCTATTTCACAGATCTTAATCGATTGAAAACAGTATCGAATTATCATTTACATAAACTATCCTTTTTATAAACGCATATTTGTGTAAAAATTGATGGGTTATCAGTAGTATAACTGTATAAGTATCAAGTATGTTCTTCTCACGGTAAGTTTTTTTTTCTTTTTTTCCGGAAAAAATTGCCACATGTACGAAAATAGTCGGTAAAATGTGGCATATTATTAATAGAGTTTGGTAATTTTATCCGGTCAAGAAAATATATAGTACTTATTTTTTTTTTTAACAATCAATACTTACGCCGTGAATATCCGTAATCGATTTAATTTTTATTTTCTTTTTCCCTAGGGCCCTTCTTTTTCCCCCTCTAAATTTTTTTTCCTCGAATTGCCCTTTCTCGCTACTCTCTCTCCTCTCCTCCTTTCACCACCGTCGGAGTCGGAGCTCGTCCCGGCCGTCAAGCGCTCAGCCGTCGGCGAAGGTCGTCTCTCTCGGTCCGTCGAAGCTCTTCCGCCTTCGCTGCCTCCTCGCTCGCTCACCGAAGGTAAGTCTTCTATCGATTAGGGTTTCTGTACTTGGAAGCTACTGTGTTTCGGACTGTCGTTTGGCGTCTTCTGTTGATTGTCTGCGTTCTCCCTCTAAGCTCCTCTGCTATCAAATCATTTGAATTTCACATCGGAAGAGAAGCTTATGTGTTATGATATGGCTTTAAATTTGCAATAAATCTAGATCATGGATTGCGTTTTTCACTGTATTTGATTATGCGATAATGAAATTCGCTAATCTGTTTGGGACTGAAACCAAGACCTCACCACCAGGAATGATTTCTAGACTTAATCATCGACAAAAACTGATTCTGCATTGAAAACAAATGTAGAAGCTATTAATTTCATCCTAACCTTTAATCTTGGTAACATAGTTGAAGGCTTCTTCATATCCAGTCTATATACAAAAACGAAGCTTAATATTTTACTTCGTGCTTCGATTTTATCATTGTAAGTAGAACTTATGGGTTTTGAGCTGTTGAATTTTTGTTTTACTTGCATGCTTGAATTTGTTATGATTTTCAGTTAGTTTTGATATTGAGAGATGGAAATTAAGGATGTGATTTGGACAGGTTTGATATAATTTGGATGTATGACGTATGTTCGGACATTTGATATGATTAACTGTTGGATATGATTTGTACTGGTGATATGCTTAGTATAAGCTCGTCAGGGTTAGAAGTAAGACCAAGTTATATCGTAGATTAGACCCATAATTCAATGATTAAGCTATAAATTTAGGGAACTGTGCATGACGCTAGCTGCTAGCGAAGGTCAAGTCTTTTTTTCTTCTCTCCGTCCGTGTATAGGTGTTTGAATATGTGTTGACGTTTTCTAGAATATTTCTTTGATTTTATGATTTAATGGGGTTCTATTGCTACTTAATTTAATGAGGACCATGTTCATGATTTTCATTGAGTACTTCATGGACATTGGCGTGGTTAGAATGATGATAATCAACTTTGGGATGACGATAGACTACGCCAAAGTTTAACTTGCTAATGATTTTCTCACCGTGGAGAATTTAACAAACAATGTGAAAATGTTATGAATAAAAATGAGTTTGCAAATTAAGATCATTTAGAAGCTAAAAAAAAAATTGAATGTGAATGTGAATGTGAATATGATCATGATTGTGTTTTCTTATTCCTTTATATTCTTTTTAAGTCCAAGAATGACCCCCTTTTACTGAATAGTACGTGCCTTTTCTGTTTTCAGGCTTAAATATGGACAGTGAAATCGATCATTATGAGGTTCTTGGGTTACCATCAGGCGAGGAAGGTGCGAAACTTTTGGAGAAAGAGATCTCGAAGGCATACAGAGCGAAGGCTCTGGAGATGCACCCAGACAAGAGGCGAGACGATCCGAATGCCCACGATAAGTTCCAGCGGCTGAAGACTTCGTATGAGATACTTAAGAATGAGAAGGAAAGAAAATTGTTTGATGATGTTTTGAAGGTTAAGCGTGAGAAGCAACGTCGATATGCTGAACGTGATTCGAAGAAGAGGAGGATGGTCTCTGACCTTGAGGAAAGAGAACGGGCATCATTTGCTCCCGAGCCCTCTGCCAGAGAACGATCAGAAGAGGAGAGGATAGCAAAGACGTTTCAGGAGGAGGTTGCCAGAATGCGTGCAAGGCACGCAAATAAAGGGACTGCTGCGTTCATGAAGACTGAGAAAAGGGAAGTTGGTGAAGAAAGTGGCAGTACTGATGGGGCAGGAGTAAATAAGGAACATATTCTCAAGGTCTCTTGGGAGAAAGTGGGCGAGGGCTATTCTGCCCAGAGACTGAGAGAACTTTTCTCAAAGTTCGGTAAGGTCGAAGATGTTGTCATGAAGAAAACCAATAAGAAAGGCGCGGCGCTTGTAGTCATGGATAGCAAAGAAGCAGTTGTAAGTTTCTCTTCTCGTCGTGATTTTTCTTATTCTCTTTGGTTAGTTGGAATAACGTCAAGGGCCTAGAGTCGAGAAGGCCCTATCTCATGAAGATGTCTAATCTAAACGCTAGAAAGAAACTACGCTAATTTAACAAAGTAATTTATCGAAATTCAAAGCCTAATGGTCCGGGCCTAGATCGTAAACATAATTATCCAATCGTAAATGTGATCCCTAAAACATAATTAAATGATTACATTACAATTACATAGATAAAGTCAAGTTCGTGACCCTTTTTTGCTATTAGTTACAGGCTGCTGCAACGCGAGTTATGTGCGGCGATCTCTCCAATCCGTTGCTGGTTTTACCTCTTCACCAAGCTAACCCAGCGGAGGCGACACCTTTCTTTAACTCGGCTGAATCGGAACAGCTCAATGATCTCTCTGGAGTGGGCTATCAAGCATTTGAGGATGCAGTTTTAAGAAAACTCCAAATGGTAGGACATAGTTTTCAAGTCACTCCAAAGTTACATTTTGTGTCTAGGCATATATTTCAATCTTTTTCCTCATTATTTTTTTCTTCTTGGTAGGCTGCGGAGAAGCAGAAGAAAGGAATGTAGCGGTCGGCGACGTTAGAGGAAGATGATTCTAGAACGCGTCATTTGTTCCGAACTTAAAATTAGGGTAATGTCAGAACACAACGGTTTTGCGTATTCTTTAAGAGATAAATATACACAGTCAAACAAGCTCGTTAAATAAGCATATAGCTTCGAGGTTACTTTAATAATCAAATCACTTGTATTTTCCTTTTTTTTTTAGACGATGGCGTTTTTCGTCCAAGAATTGCGGGATTTGCTCATATCCAGGTGTATTCTTCTCTCGAATTCAAACAGATTGGAGGTTGAAGAGTACAATATTGAAGATGTCGTAGATCAAAAGATGCCTCCACGAAAGTTATAAAATCAGGATTATATTCTTCCATATCTTTCTGTGGAACATGTTAGATGACGTGGCGTGTGGCTAGTTCTGTTGGGATTCAGCTCATCAATTTGCTGATTTTTTATTTTTATTTTTATTTTTATTTTTATAAATAAATAATTGTACCAATTACCAGTTGAAATATCACTGATTCTGATTCCGGGAACAAGGAATGATTGAAATATATATTCATTGTGAGTTGAGAAAGCGACATAACAAGTTCTTTCAAACTTTAAGCAGAGAGCAAATCGATAGAGTTATACAAAATAGCTGTCACCCACCATAGCCATTTGGGCTTGCAATTGCATAGCTTTGTGAGGTTTCCAAAATATTCTGTCTTTGCCAATGTTCTTTTGTTCATGTACTTGATAAACTTGTTTATTTACTTGGGAGATAATTATGAATGGTATAATAAATCAGGGTTCAAAAGCCCACCGGTAATCCGCGGGTAGCCCGAATATTTAGGCTTTTCGGGCTAAAGATATCTAACTCTTTGCCGGTTTTACCAAAGCTCGAGAATAACGCCTACCTGCTCATAGACAGCCCGCCTCACTCTTAACGTGTTATTAATGCCTCCATATTGGATAAAATCCATATTGTTTCTTCTGAGTTTTTTTTTTTTTTTTTATACATACATAAATGTTATAACCAAGATTCGACTTTTCCACGATTATCTTTGATAATCTTCGATTATCCGTCTTGCCGGTAATTATCGGCAAAACGGCCATGCCAATACTTTTCCATGATTTTTGTCGAAAATCGGCAAACATCTTGGAATACGGGTTCTGGAAATTTCCAAAATAGAGCAAAAATATGGTACTTTTCGAGAAATTTTACACTTTTCGATGATTTTATTCGAGTATTTACATATGTGAGAGTGAGAATATATTTTATTTACCTATGTTTGAGTATGAAATGATTTTATTTTTGGCATTTTAATGTTTTATCAACATTATAAACTTAGTAAATATATTCTTAAAAATATTTTAGTGATTTTTCATCGATAATCCTCGATAAGTGTCGATAATCCATCGATAATCCTCGATAAGTGTTAGTAACGGTAATCT
This sequence comes from Parietaria judaica, assembly GCA_954871525.1. Classification (NCBI taxonomy): domain Eukaryota; kingdom Viridiplantae; phylum Streptophyta; class Magnoliopsida; order Rosales; family Urticaceae; genus Parietaria; species Parietaria judaica. The sequence goes on from OX940860.1 coordinate 42,374,115, forward strand.
ACAGTGTTTATTAGTTTTCCGTCGATTAATCGGCAAGCAAACGATAAATCCGTCGAAAACGGCAAGCGATTTATCGGCAAATTCGGCAAGTTGAACCTTGGTTATAACCCCTCAAAATCCTTTCACAATCGGCTTTGATAAGATTTCAAAGTTTTAATATTTTATATTAATTGAGTTTTTCAGTATTTATTTCATACTATATGTAATGAGTATTTTTCGAAGCCTAAAAATGTTAGCATTACCCAATAAACACATTCAAAAAGGCTAAAACGTCAAGGGCCCACGAATGCAATCTGGGTCTGTCCCGAAAAAGTCAACTTTGACTAAACTCAGAAAAGTCAATGAGACCCGCCCGATAAAAAGTCAACTTTGACTAAACTCAGAAAAGTCAATGAGACCCGCCCGATAAAGTCAATTCAAACCCGGCTCAATAATACCGCGGGATCTATTCCGAAGAAAAAAAAACATGCTTTTAGGACGACCCCTAATAAATAAAGCATGCATTTATGGGTCGTTACGACCCATAAAGATAAAAACATTGTTTAGGGTTCACAACGACCCCTAAAAAATAAATTGTGCCTTTAAGGGTCGCTACGACCCCTAAAACAGAAAATGTGCCCTTACACAAGGCATCCACTCGCTCTCTATAATTACGAGACTCCTTCACCACATTTCGAAAAAGCTTTCGCCAAAAAACGTCTGCTCGCCATTCATACTTCCCGATCCTAAAATACTCGACTAACGTGGAATTAAGATTTACATTTGGGGGAGGATGAATTTGATAGTAAAAAAAAGCGAGGTCAACTTGCAAATTTTTCAAAATTTAGCACTAAAAAGTGCAAAAATGAAAAGCTTGGGGGATTTTGACCCCACCACTATAACTAGTGGTTCCGTCCAAGGTTTTAAATACCGCTTGCCGATTTCGTTTCGCATTTTTCGTTTTACGGAGATATCGCTTGCCGATGGGTATGCCGATAGAAAAATCGTAAAAAAAAGAAATACCGCATGCCGCATATACCGCACTTTTCGCATGGGCATACCGCATGCCGATGGGGTTTTCGACGGATATTCTGTAAAAAATATTTGAGTATTTAAGCAAGATATTTATATAAGTTCAAAACTACATATTTAATAAATACAATATATTTGTAACTTAAATATGTAGGTGAAATGTATAATATTAAGTCACTTTATTAGTTGAAGTGTATAATATTAAGTCAAATTATTATGTGAAGTTAATATATATGTTAATTAAGTGTGTAATATTAAGTGAATATGCATGTTAATTGTATATGTATGTTAACAAATTTAATATTAGTTGAAGTGTATAATATTAAATGAATATGTATATTAAGCGTATATGTATGTTAGGTGAAGTTAATATGTATGCTAAGTGTATAATATTAAGTTAAATTATTAGGTGAAGTGTATGTGTATGTTAAGTGTGAAGGTGTGATATTAGTTGAAGGAATAATAAAAAGTCCCACATTGATAGATGACAAGAGTTTAGTGATGTTTATATACCAAATATTAGGGACAAGGGCTTGGGTCCTTTGGGTCATAGGATTTTGTGGATGGGGGAGGACTCACACAAATGTTACACCACCACACGCGCGCGCCGCCGCCGCCGTCCGTCCGACCGGCCGGACGTGGCGAGCCCCGGGGTGGGGGTGGAGTGGAGTGCTCTTGTGTTAGTATAATTATTTTTGCCGAAAGTTTAATTGGTATTTTTGCCGAAATCTACCAAAAATATCATTTTTACCGAATTTCGAGATTTTTGTGCTAAAAATGGAAAAACGACATGTTTTGGGGTATGCCCATGGGATTTCGCGAAATTTGGTAAAAAGAAAGATAAACGAAAGGGTTTTCGAACCGCAAACCCTCGAAAAACGAAATTCGCTCGAATTTCGCACCGAATTTCCCGAAATTTAATACCTTGGTTCCGTCTATGTCTTAACCGTTATGTTGTGCAATATGTGCGATTCTTTACACCATGGGAGTTTTCCGTACATGTATATGTAACAATTGAGTGGGTTGTGAATACCTTCTTAAAGAGATCAATGTGATTTTTTATTTTTTTTAAGAGTTTCATGGGTTTTTAATTGGTTATCGTTTACCCATAAAACTCATCGATAATTTATAACCCGACACAATTTATATTTGAAATTATGCAAGTGAAAAGAAAATATTGATAACATACGTCGGTTTTTCTAATACAACATAAAAACAACGTTTTTAGATCGTTAGATGGTCTATTTGTAAATCGATAATCGTTAGATGGTCTATTTTATGGATACGCCGCGGATGGTTTTAAAAAGTAAAAACCGATGACTGAATGTGAGGTTTTATGCGTATATTAATTTGTACTGAAAATAATTAAATTATGAAATGGAAAAAGGAATGTATCCTTTCCTTGTTAAAAGTAGGTCTGATTCCAAGTGCGATTTCCAATCATGAAAGTAACTGTCACACAACTCAGTGTAAAAAACGGTGATGCACTATTAGTCACAGTGGATTTTACAAACCCTTTTGATTCACCAAACTGTTTGAAACGAGTTGCAATTATTTATTGTTTTAAAGTTCCTTTTATTTAAGTATTCGGAAATTTAATTTACGAGTATACAGGGACGGAACTATGCCTTGATGGGGGTGACAAATGTCACCCCCAACTTTTTGGAAATCAATTTTTTTTTATGTTTAAAATTATTTCAATAAAAAATGATATAAAAATATTAATGTAAATGTGTGATACCAACACATAAACACGAGGGCATGCATTTGGATCGTCAAACTGCAATAATCAGATAGCTAAATGTGATAAATTGTATATCTTTTATTAGATATTTTTAGAAATTGATAGCTAAATGTGATAAATTATATATCTTTTATCAATTTGATTTAGAAATTTATTTAATTAGATGTGATATATTAATTATAAGATATAAAAATTAAGTTGTATTAGTTTTGTTTATTATTACAGATGAAAACACCGACTATTGATTCATTGAAAAAATGTTGATACGTCAATAAGAGTGCCGACAATTGAAGACCATCATGCTTCAAAGTTACGAAGAGTCTAAATTGATATTGATTCTGATGTCAACAAAGTAGAACGTGACTCGGGTTTACGATTATATAAAATGTGACCCGACAGTTAAAAAAATGTCTATTTTGATGTCATATCCTTTGAAATATAATTAACTATTAATCATAGTATTTTATGTCATTTTTTCTCCGTCACCCCTTAGTTTGATTCCTGGTTCCGTCCCTGCGAGTATACTAAAAGCTAACGGTATGAAATTTATTATATATAAAAAAAAATATTAACATCGTATGTGTTACTCTAATTTTTATAGTAATATCATTGCCGCACAACACTATGGTATAAAAGTATCTGTATCAATCAAACACAATACGAATATCTCAAGAATGGAATCAATTGGTCCATAGATTCACTACTCACACTACCCACTTTATGATCAAATAGCCAACCAAAAGTTCTTCTCTTTCATGCTTTATATTTTCCCAATCCAATTATTAATCTATATTTTAATTATATTGGCATAAATTCTCTACATGTTCTTAAAGCCACGGTCATGAACTTCGTTCACTTATTAGAAGGTTTTTTTTTTTTTTTAATGTTATTTTAGTATAAACTTTGTATCATTCGTCAATTTTTGGTTATATAATAGTCTTTCTATATAATGTGGTAGTCACTACAATCGTATATAAGTTTTTATTTGTCCAATTCCCGAGGGCTTTATGTTTCGGTTTTTGAACACCGATGAAATTTGAAATCTTTAAAACATAGAGCTTCCGACAAAATCTACTCATAAAAAAATTAAGAGATCAAATCAGATAAGTCTCCTCGCACTAAAATTGTCCACAAGATCGTATTATGACCTTCTAACAATGATCCAATGCATGTTGCGAAATTTAGCTAGCTTTCTCAGAAGTATATCCCTATTGACTTAGCTTCCACAACCAACTTTGGTTAGATGCGCAAGGGTACACCACATCCTATCTTTGTGCATCTCCGATGTCAACACACCATCATCACCAACGGCTACTACTCCAGAGTTAAAAGCAACATCAGTATTTATCTTCAACTTTTTTTTTCTTTTGATGGGCGGCTACACTTGTTAATTCGCTTCAATACATGTATAAGACACTTAGTAACTTCCAAATCAAACTCTTCGCATAATCTCGTTGTGACTCTCTCCAGCATAACCGGGTCATCATGTTGACCCTTAAGATCAACTTGTTTATTGAATTTCATAGGTCTCCAAGATTATCGCCGAGTTATCAAAGATAAGTGCATATACACGATTCTTAACGGTAAAAGTCATCACCGTGACTCTATAAATTGGCACGCCGTTTGACGTTATATGTTGCACTCTAAAAATAGTAGTAGCGACTTTACGATTGTCTAAGCATTTAAGTGCTACAACCGGATAAAATGAAGGACTTGCGCCGCTATTTTTCCTATTTTAAATAACATTATTCATCCCAAAAAATGAACGTGGTCATCTAGTAATATGTAGGCCACCAAAAGCTCTTCATAGTTCCTATCTCCCCAATCCAATTATTGTTTCTTTTGTTTTATTATATCATCCATCTATTTATTTGTCATATATATTTTAATTCCCCTGATGTGCATAGCTTTTTAGTTTACATTTTTTATTACATAACATACAAATTGTAGACATATCTTAACAAAAAATAAGAATATAATCAAATAATAATTCACAACGTGCTCTCAAATTCTTAATCCCTCACCAATAAATTGATCACACATGATATAAAGTCACATTGAGATATACAATAGAACCTCTATAAATCAATATTCGATAAATTAATAGTCGCGATTAAATAATATTTTTATCCGGTCCCGACTCGGGCCTAACTAGCTAAATTAATAATTCACTTAATTTATAAGATAATAATTTTTTTAGAAAGTATATAGGTCCCAAATGATATATAAATTAATAATTCAATATAAAAAATTACATAAAAAATTATAAAATTACTATAAATAAAATATAACATAAATAACTATGAAATCACATTAAATAAAAATATAGCATTACATCACTAATCATGTAGTCTTCTTAAAATACGATTCTATTGTAATTTATTTCGTTTTAAAATTTATGTCTTTTTGAACTTCATCTTTAATATCATTGGGCTGTTTAATATTTTTTACATTGGTACTCTAGTAAAATATTTTAAAATCATAATAGTCTCTCTTGATATTCTTAATATTGATACTTTAATATTCTCGATATAATAAATTGAAATAATTTTTTGTTATTAAAGATGTTTATATAATTATTATAGATGATTAGTATTTTTTCTTCATTAATGTATAAATTAATAAATTATTAATTTATATGTTAATTAATAATCCGATAAGATAATATTTTTTGCCGGTCCCAACAATATTAATTTATTGAGGTTCTACTGTATTACTTATTTTTGGTTAATAGCGGTAAAAAAACACTTTAAAAAAATTTCTATAAATTACTATTTAGGATTTTTAAGTTATTGACGGGAGAGAGAAATAATAGTGACATCGGCCGTTAACAGCTCATGCCGTGACTTTGCTAAAATTTTGTGACGGAACATATTTTTGCCGTCAAGAATCCGAAGATAGGTATAAAAATGCAAATACCATAATAATTAGGTATTTTTGCCGCTTTATTTTTCCTGCTTGTTAATTGTTATATACTTATATGTATTTGTAAATTTAAATTAATATTATATTTAAGCATATAGAGGAGAGAGACCAGTCCTGTTCTTCTTCTTCTCTGCTTCGCCACCAAAGCGCTCTCTCTCTCTCTCTCTCTCTCTCTCTCTCCACAGTTCATACGAGGGTTTTTGCTCGTCTTTGAACCTGAAATCCTCTCCGACACTCAGAATCAGAGAGAGATTATTCATTTCGTATCGGAAAGGAAGAGAGATTGATCGGAGCTGGTCAGCTATGGCGGCGAATCCTCAGTGGCAACCCAAGGAGGAGGGATTCACGGAGATCTGCGGCCTCTTGGAGCAGCAGATTTCGAATTCGTCTTCCTCGGCCGACAAGTCTCAGATATGGCAGCAGCTTCAGCACTACTCTCAGTTCCCCGATTTCAACAATTACCTAGCTTTCATCCTCGCTCGAGCTGAGGTACCGATTTCGATTCGATTCGATTTCTCCGAATAGGTGGAGATATTGCTGTGTTTTGTTCGTTTGGTGTGGATTCGATGGGGTTTATGCCTCTTTGATTGAGCTGTGAACCCGAGGGTTTTGCTGTTTGTGACTCTGCTGAGCTATGGCTGGGTTTTGGACTGTTCGTGTGTTGGGAAGCATAAGCTGGAATTTGCAGAAGATTGATACAAGAGTTTCTCTTCATTCTGTTGATTAAATTCGATATCTTACCTTGTGGTTTTTGGATTCTTTGGTGATTTTCTGGATGAATATTGATTTGATTTGTTACTGGGAATTTAGGAAATATATGTGTTCCAGATTTTTTGTTTATGAGCCAAGCTTTCTGAATTGATTGAATTGTTTTCTTACCCGGGATGTTAAGTGTTAAGGCGACTAGAATCGGTAGCCGAGGTTTGGATTTCCCGTGCTGTTTTAGTTAGGTTCTTCTCCCGGAACACCGAAGGTTCTGTTACTGTAACTGTAATGAACCCCTAATCAATCAGTGTAATAGTTTTAGGCTTTTAGCAACATAGCTATTTGGAATGATTAACTTCCAAATCAGGTTCTGTTACTGGATGCTCGTTTTGCTTCACGACATTTGCTTCGACTAGTAAAACTGTTCCGACATGAGCAAGTAGAGGGCATGTCATCATTTTTTATTTTAGTTTAACGATTGTTTAATAGCGGTGTACGCTTTTAGTTTCCACGCTTTTATTTCAGAGGGTTTTTTGTTGCCATTTCATTTTTTCTTCCTTGTTGTTAGTTTGTCTGGCTTTTCAGTCCAGCCTTTACCTCGGTTTTCTTAGTAATTTATTTATTTATTTATTTGGTATTAAACAGCATAAACCCGTGGAAATTCGCCAAGCAGCAGGGCTTCTTTTAAAAAATAATCTCCGAACTGGATATAATTCCATGACTCCTGCACATCAGCTATATATAAAGTCAGAGTTGTTGCCATGCCTGGGAGCAGTAGATAGACACATCAGATCCACAGTTGGCACGATTATAAGCGTTGTTGTTCAATTAGGAGGAATTACGGGATGGCTCGAGTTGTTGCAAGCCCTTGTAACATGCTTAGACAGCAAAGATCTGAATCACATGGAAGGTGCTATGGATGCGTTATCCAAGGTAACTCTCATGCTAAAGGACCCCATGTTATCAGCAGTGTAATATGCTAATGCAAGTTGAGCTTTATTTTCTTATCCGTTTTGTGGTATATTGATACGATGGATGGAATTCCTGCCGATCTTCATAGTTGCAACGTGGAAAACTTACAAACTTGTTTCATCTGTCAAATTATAGCCTTCTGTGCAAATGCCATGATGAATATGAAACACATGTTCCTTCTTAACTCTATTGTTATTGGGTGATAATGCTTTCCAATTTGAGTTCTGTATTGTATTTGGATTACACCCTTAAAAAACCTACTTGTAATAAGAATATTATTTTTTCTTTATACTAATCCTGTGTTGTTCCTTGATTGAATAATAGAAAAGATTATTTTGCTTAGTTGTCATTGATGCTCTAAAGTTATAGAAGTTTCATAATGCTGAGAAGTGAGAATATTAAGATATTTTACTTCAAGAACATTGGTCAGAATAGCTGATCAGATAGGCTATGTGGTGTTATGCAGATTTGTGAAGATATTCCTCAAATTCTTGATTCTGATGTGCCCGGTATAGCTGAACGCCCTATCAACATCGTTTTACCTAGAATGTTTCAGGTGAGAAATTATTACATTAAATTAAGCTTTTAACGTTTATGATCAGTGTGCGTGTAACTATATTTATAGTTTATTAAATTGATATCGTTGGAAACTGAAACTGAAAGTTTACTATGAGTGACTAATAATTATGGTATTTCTTCATGACAGTTTTTCCAGTCCCCTCATGCTACACTAAGAAAGCTTTCATTGGGTTCTGTAAATCAATTTATTATGTTGATGCCATCAGTAAGTAGATCCTTGAACTTGAATTGTTGGTTCTTAATGGTCATAAGCGTTGATGTATAAGATAATTGTTGGTTCATCTCCCAATAGTTTAAGCTATTTGTACGGGTTTATAAACTAACAAACAATCCTTTTTGTTAATTTTTTTTTTCAGGCTTTGTTTACTTCCATGGATCAATATCTTCAAGGTTTGTTTGTCCTCTCAAATGACTCTTCATCTGAAGTGCGGAAATTGGTTAGTTTCCTCATCATTTATTTAGATATCGATTATTCTCTTGTGTAACTTAGTTCCTGTTCTCAGTCTGTTACGAAGTTCCATTTTTTGCAGAGGATATACAGATAATATTTTTACTCTTTCTTGATTTTGTCACTCTATTATATCTGCTTATCTTTTTTTTTTAGTACCTTTTGTGGTATGTCCTGCTTACACATGCCTATCTATTACTTATTAAACCAAGAAGAGTTCCTTAACTTTTATTTCCGAATTAGTTTGCTAGATCAATTTATCTTCAATATAGGGTTAAAGTGATAGGATCCAACTCCCAAACCGTAAACAAATTGCACGAACAATGAACGGAAACTCAAAACAACGGGAAATCCACCAATGGGATGAATTTCCCGGATACTTTATTGCAAATAACTCGTTGTCTTCGGCACGTGAATTCGAGAGCACGGCCGGAACTCTCCCAACGGTGAAGAGAGTCACACTTGACTAAACACAACACAAAAAACCAGCTTTCCTAATCCTAGACGCTTAAGAGGCTGTCACAAACAAATCAGCCCAATCATAGGAAACTGACCAACATAATCAGCTCAATCAAAGGAAGCTAAAAGAGAAACAAACGTTAACTGATGACAAAACAAATAAAAGCCATTAATTAAAATAAATCAGATCATATAAAGGTCAATTAAGTCTCTTAATTTGGAAATCAGAGACTTAATTGAAAACCATTAAATGACCGTCTTGCCCTTGACGCCACAGCTTCGCTTGTACGTCAAGTTACCGGGCTTCGTGAGTCCGGGTCTATCATAAAGCTCACATGTCTACAGTATAGCTATGGAACTGATAGTTATTTGATTTTTGTACTTATTTTCGGTCAACATATGTATACAGGAAATGTTTGTAACATGTTATGCCTGTTCGTTATTTATATTTTTAATTTCCCTTTTCGCGTTTCTTGTTCCACAGGTTTGCTCAGCATTCGTTCAGCTGATTGAAGTTCGCCCATCTTTCTTGGAGGTGGGTAGTTTTTTTTTTTTTTTTCATTGCTTCTTTTGTATGATCTGATTTGCACTTTATCCATCAGTTTGTCCTGTTTTACTCACAGTTTTGTTTAATTCTAGCCTTTTGCATTCATGTCGTTTCTCTAAAATTGTTTCTGTACATATTACAGCGACATCTGAGGAATGTCATTGAATATATGTTGCAAGTTAATAAGGACGCTGATGAAGAAGTTGCACTTGAATCTTGTGAATTCTGGTCTGCATACTGCGAGGCTCAGTTACCACCAGAAAACTTAAGAGAGTTTTTGCCTCAGCTAATCCCAGTATGCATATTCCCTTGGTTCTTAAATTTATGAAGTTTACGTAATTTTACCCTAGATAGTCAGGCTTGCCACTAAATATTGATACTCACTGTATATATGTCGTGCAGATTTTATTGTCAAACATGATTTATGCTGATGATGACGAGTCACTTCTCGAGGCTGAGGTGAACCTTACACTTGGTCTCTGTTTTGGAATCATTATGAATTTATAGGTAAATTATGTTGCGGAACTAAGTGGGTATCAAATCTTCTGTTGCAGGATGATGAGTCTGTTCCAGACCGTGATCAGGTTTGAACTGATTGTTTCTTTGCATTTCATTGTCTTTGATTCCCTCTTGTGCATTCTTGAAGTACGCCATTCATGATGACACCTCTTTATTTGCACTTCAGGATATAAAGCCTCGTTTTCATGCATCAAAATTTCATGGATCAGATGGGGTTGAAGATGATGTATGTCACAGCAACATCATTGGTTTACACATTGCTTGTTTACTTTGATTCTTCATTGCGTAATAAGTTCACTTAGTCATATTCTTTACTGATGAATGATCCAATGACAGGATGATGATATTGTCAATGTTTGGAATTTACGCAAGTGCAGTGCAGCTGCTCTTGATATCCTCTCAAACGTGTTCAGAGATGAGATTCTTCTAACGTTAATGCCTATAGTACAGGTGAGGCTTCAGGCTTCTTAAACATAATGATGTCAAATATTATTGTGTTCGAGATGTTCTTATATTAAGGTGTTGGGTACAGTTGATTAATGATATGAATTTGATAGGATTAGCAAGCTTAAGTTTACTTATAAGAACTTTTGAGCAGAAAATTAGCAAAATCTATTTCAAATGTGAATTCACTTTTTAAAATTCTTGCAGACGAACTTGTCCACTAGCGGCGATGAAGCTTGGAAAGATCGGGAAGCTGCGGTCTTGGCTCTTGGTGCTATTGCCGAGGGTTGCATCGCTGGTCTTTATCCACACTTGACTGAGGTAATAATTTAATGTGATTTCGAAAGCAACTGTTTCTAGCAATATGCAAAGCATTATGAGTTAATTTTAGATTATGCAGTGTTTACGGTTTTGCTCTTTCCATGAACTTTTTCTTTCTATGTTCTGCAGATCATTGCATTTTTGATCCCTCTATTAGATGACAAGTTTCCTCTCATTCGGAGTATTTCCTGTTGGACAATTTCTCGTTTCAGTAAGTTTGTTGTTCAGGTACAGATTGCATGCTACTCTTTTCTGTGCTTACAAATAACAGCTCTACTGTCGTTGTTTATGTTTTCATGTTATCTATTTATTAAGGATAAAAAATTTATACCCGTTCCCGATTATTGTTTTTCTGAAAATCTGGAAGTTGGGATATTCCCCGTCTCGGCTTTGAAGCCGAGACTGGCTATGCTCTTATAAACCGGTCCCAATTTATTTATCTTATTAAATTGAAGCCGAGACTGGCTATGCTCTTATAAACCGGTCCCAATTTATTTATCTTATTAAATTTATTTTTAATGTTTTTAGGGTTAACTTATTATCTTCAATTTCACTTTAAAATAATTTTTAAATTGGATATGTTCTTTTTGTTTGGAATTTAGAATACGTTGCTTACTTATCTTAATCTGAACCAATCATGTTTCTTTTTTGTATTATTTTTAATTTATTTTAGAACTAGTAAAAAATTCACCGGTTACGTTCTGGTCCCAATTCCTGAAAAAAGCGGGTTTTACAAATACCGGACCGGCATATTTTTGAATATATTTTTAAAATCTTTGGTTCTTGAAAAAAAAGGGGAACCGGGACAAAGAATATTAAAATCTTTGGTTCCCCTACTCTTCCTGAAAAAGGTTGAGAATCATTAAAAATATATTGTTATGAGGACTTATAGTGATATTTATTGATTCGATTGAAACAGAAAATTTCCCTTTCTCCTCAGGGTGCTGAATATCCGGAAGGGTATGAGCAATTTAAAAAGGTTCTTATGGGTTTGTTAAGAAGAATATTGGACAAGAACAAGCGGGTTCAAGAAGCTGCTTGTTCAGCTTTTGCTACACTTGAAGAGGTTTTCGCTGCGAAGAGAATTCATTCTTTCATCACATAGTGTTTTATACTTTTATTTTTTGCCTATAAATTTAAGATTTTAAACTTTAATGGTTTGAATAAATTTGCAGGAGGCTGGAAACTTGTTAGCGCCAATGTTAGAGACAATTCTACAGCACCTCATGTGTGCTTATGGAAAATATCAGGTAAAAACTTGTGTAGCATCCACAAAATATTTTCATCTTCTGTGTCTGAATAAACACTCATCTGATTTTACCTATACTTGGACCGCTCTTCTGTTCTCATTAATTTCAGCGGCGGAACCTCAGAATTGTATATGATGCGATTGGAACTCTCGCAGATGCTGTTAGCGAAGAGCTGAATCAGGTCAAACTCGAAATTCCCTTTGCCGAAACATATATGTATATATATTCATATATATTTTTAATCAAAACAAACCTCTCTCTGACTAAACTGATTTTATGATAATTACTACAGCCGGCTTATCTCGAAATCCTGATGCCACCTTTGATCGCAAAATGGCAGCAACTTTCAAACGCAGACAAAGACCTCTTTCCACTGCTAGAATGTTTTACATCTATATCACAGGTATCTTTTAATACTAGTAGTTTCCGCAAGAAAAATCTATTACTAGCTGGCTGGAAACTTTTCTTTGTGAAAAGTTTCTTTGGGTGTTAAAATTATCTTGTCTTGAGGGAAGTGCATAACTTTTTTTCCTTTTTCAGGCGCTAGGAACAGGATTTTCTTCATTTGCTGAGCCTGTATTTCAAAGATGCATTAATATTATTCAAACACAACAGTTGGCAAAGGTTTGTGAATATCGTTTTTTCTTTCTTTGTATTGAGCAGCACTTAACTGGATTTAGTATTGTTTTGTATTTTCAACATCTTAACCTTCACAATGTTTGTATTGTGGGTGCTTTAATCTTTACACTTCATATGTTATCTATCTACTGGTCGGCTTATTTACGATAAATTGTTCAAAACTTTCCTATTGATAACACTGTAAAAAACATATTTTTCTTAGGACTATCATGCAAAGAGCCTAGTTTCTTATGCTAAAGAATATTGAATTACGATATTTTTCTATCCCTGATTTCGTTTACTTGAATTTTCAACTTTTGAAATCATTGCGCTGTAACCCCTGAAGCACCTCGGCTTTATGTATCGCCGTCATCAGTCTTTGTGTTATATGTACTTCTGGTTGGTTAAGCACGTACATATTTCAGTATTCAGACTCTTAGTTTTGAAATCTTAGTACAATTCACTCATGGTTCCTGTGTCAACTATGCTTACTTGCATCGACATGTTACGGATTTTTCTCATTACATGTTAGTCCCATACTTAATTTTCTTTATCATCTGCATTTACCCATTTTTTTAGATATTTGTATCGTCTATATTCCCTTCGTTCAATTCAAAAGGTTTTTGAGTCATGCTTTGAACTTTCTAATGCAGATTGATCCTGTTGCTGCTGGGGTCCAGTTTGATAAAGAGTTCATTGTGTGCTCACTCGATCTACTTTCCGGACTTGCAGAAGGCCTTGGCAGTGGGATTGAGAGTTTGGTAATATCGTCTCTGTAATTTCGTTATTAAATAAAATTGCATCTAAATAGATTTTGTATCATAGGCCCATATGCCATTACGGCCGAGTTTGGAATTGCTGTCTTTTATTAACGTCCTCCTAAAGAGCATTTTAAATGAAAAGTAGAGTTGGAAAAAGTTTTTTAGTGCTTGGTTAATTATAATAACTTAGATGTAGTGATATTTTAAAAAGTTAGTTGGTAATTTTTTGATGTAATTGATTTTTAAATGTAAAAGACTAACCGAAGCATATGGAAAATCATATTTTAAATTAATTATTAGAAGGGATAACTGTGAAATAATAAAACTTTTTTGGATGGATAAATTAGTAAATAATTCAGCACATGTATTGAACGGGAAAGATAAAATACGATTTCTAAAAAATAAAAGCACATAAGCTTTTGATTTTGGGAACCATATAATTATGCGTTGTACACTTCTTTTTCTATTTAGTAAAGATTCGTTGAACCTGATCGGCATCGGCTTTTGTTTTCAGGTTTCAAAGAGTAATTTGACAGACTTGCTTTTGCAATCTTGCGTTGATGATGCTTCTGATATCAGACAGAGTGCCTTTGCACTACTAGGCGACCTTGCAAGAGTAAGTAAATATATCTTCTGATTCTTGAGTCATATCTGCATACTTGGATAATTTTACAACTTACAAAATAGATACGCATACCCATATGAAAAAGTAGTGTAGAAAAAAATGAAATTGATATCTCATTCACATGAAATACAGTCGACGCTAATCTTTCTTATATACATATGAAATATTGTAAGGTTACAGTATAATTACAAAGTAGTAGGGCTACAAACTACAGAATGTGCCATCTCCGAATCTGAAATATCGATTGCCATATCGCAATAATCATAAAATAAATTCATGAGATAATTGATTAATATTTCGTAATGTTTAGTTGAGAATCTAAGCGGGTCTTTCGATAAATAGGTGGGGTGGCCGTTGGCCAAGAGCTAGTCATTTGGACTGGATTTCTCTAAGAAGTCTTAGTTATCTGATCCATATTTTCCACTGTGTAATATCTGTTTCATGTTTTCCTAGGTTTGTCCTGTTCATTTGCGACCACGTCTCTCTGAATTTCTTGATGTTGCAGCAAAACAACTGGTATTGTGCTCGTGGCTCTTTGCATGATTTTGCGCCTTATTGTTGGCACCTGTTAACATTCACGTGGCTGTTTATGTGCAGAATACTCCTACGCTTAAGGAAACTGTATCAGTTGCAAATAATGCATGTTGGGCCATTGGAGAACTAGCAATTAAGGCATGTACCTTTCTTCATTTCCTGGATTTCATTTGGAACATCTTTTAAAGCATTTACATGGCTTTAAGAAATATGCTGCAAGGTGTTACGGCCAACACCGATGGGGCTTTGTGTTGGCTTGTTTAGATTTGCTTGCTTTATTTATAAATTTTTTAGAAACAATAGTATTGTTTTTGGTGATTTTAAGGTTTGGATTTTTATTTTCAATCAGACTTTCTTTACATTTTAGTTGCCGATCTTCGGTTTTTTTTTTTTTTTTTGCATTTATTTTGTCAGATTTTCTGCTTAGGATATTTTATATTTCAGCTTTATCTGGTTCAGATTTTTGGGGATGTTGGTTACCTAAATTAAAGGGATTTTATCTCCCAAGCCTAGGGTTACTTAGGGGATGTTGGCAATTATGACAGTAACACCGTTTGGTCTTTCAGGCTCGTCAAGATATTTCTCCAGTGGTTATGACAGTTGTATCGTGCTTAGTCCCCATTCTCCAACATGTAGAGGTGATTTCCCATGTTTATCTAATTGCTTTAATTTACAGATTCTTTGGAGGACTTATCGTTTTATTTGCATCTATTAATGTTGTTTAGGAGCTCAATAAGTCGCTTATCGAAAATAGTGCAATTACGCTCGGGAGGATCGCATGGGTTTGTCCAGAACTTGTATCCCCTCATATGGAGCATTTCATGAAACCTTGGTGCATGGCTTTGTCCAAGTATGTCTTGGATCTCAATCTCTCTTCTTTGTATTAATAGAATATCAAATTTACACTAGTTATAATTCCTGTAATAGAATACGCGACGACTTTGAGAAAGAGGACGCTTTCCGGGGTCTATGCGCAATGGTATACATATCCTTATTTGAAATATCTCATATCGATTGGATATTTAAATCTTTCTAACTATTTTAATATTCACTTGGCCACAAATGTTTTCAGGTTAAAACAAACCCGTCAGGAGCATTAAATTTCATTATCTCCATGTGCCAAGCAATTGCAAGTTGGAATGTAAGGACCAAGTTACATAAGAATTTCACTTTTCATGTACCCTATATATTCAATTTTCACAATTTTACCTATTTTCACAAACAACTAAAATATATACCCCTCAATGTGTGAGTTTGGTTACTCTCTTACCGTTTTAATTATAAAAAAAAAAGAATGCCCCTTATTCATATTTTGTTTTTAAATACCATCTACTTTCATTTTTGAAAAAAATAATACCATATATTTTCTAACAAACGAAAATATTACCGACCATCTATTTTAGGTGTTGTAATTTATTTATTTTTGTTGAAGAAATTGTTTAAAAGTTATAGGAGGGTAGTATTATCAAATTACGCTTAGTGGGTTATCTTGGCTATATTCATAAATAGAGGGTATATTTTTTGCAAAAATGGACATAGAGGGTATGAAAATGCAAATTTCCCTCAAGGGAATTAAGCCCCGCTATAAACTAACTGCTAAAGTTTTGAATACACATGTCTCTTTAGGTAATAAAGAATGAAGAGCTTCACAACGAAATTTGTCAGGTGTTGCATGGGTATAAGCAGGTATTTTCGTTATTTCGTGTCCGGAAATTTCGTGCTTAGCCTGAAGTTTCTAACAAAACATTCGGGCTGAAATTGGTCGTTTCTTCTATCTAATTTACACTAAATTACATTACCGTTATTATAATAATATTCTAGATGCTCGCAAATGGAGCATGGGACCAATGCATGTCAGCTTTGGAGCCGCTGGCGAAGGAGAAGTTGTTGCAATATCAAGTCTGATTGAGGACGCCGTCTCAACATGCGGTGTCCTCCGCGGCTCGACACTCTGAATGGAGTTGCGTGTCTGGATTGACTTTGACTTTGTCGATCATTTTGTGGGTGTCCCGTGTATTGTGGTCTGATTAAAGACCATATTTTGATCGAAGCTTGAGTTGACTTCCACCTCAGCACGTGGGAAAGGGTTGACTTGGGATAGGGTTTGTCATTGTGGTCATGTGGTGTACAGAGGTGGTTTTGTTTTCCGAGCTTTGAAGAGTGTTTTTGTCTACAAGGGAAGAAACAAAAATTTAATTTTGCTATGTTTTTTTTTTCTTCAATTTAGGGGGGTGTATTTGTATCATCATTTCATTGGATTTGGGATTCTTTGTCCTTGTTCATTAGAGCTCTATCCATTTTAGGTCCCATTTAGGGTTTGTCGTTCATTTCATTTCCCACAGATTTGTACAAGGGGTTTTGACTTGGAATTCTCTATTGTTTCTTACATATATGAAGCTCAAGGAGTGAGAGGCCTTTATTTTAAACAAGGCATAAGAACAAGAAAATACTATGTCGTTTATTCTATTCAAACATTAGTTTGTCAAGTCATAATTATGCTTGGTATACAGAGATTTGGTTGTGATATGGTCAAATTTTTCTTTAAGGATTAGATCTTGGCGCTTCTCAACTAGTTTGCCTGAGTTCCGAGTCAAGGTAGTGTGCGGTGTCCTGCTGTGGCAGCTGTAGCCGGCAACGCCATTAAACACCTTTAGTTTTTATAGAAGTATTGCAACTACTCGCGGAGAGGGGTGTAACCAAGAATCAACTATCTTGTGGTAGTTATGCAGAAGCAAATGTACCATCAAACTCCGGGTCCGGTCTATGTCATTTTGGGCAAACTGGAACTGGAATTACACGGTTGGTTTAGTGTCTGATGCTTCGGCTTTTCGTGCTGATTCTTTTTGTACACAAAAAGACTAAGGTCTGTTTTAAAGAATTACACGATCGTTTTATTTTGAGAATTTATTATACACCCGTAACGTGTAATTTGTGCATTTTCTAATCCCCTCGGAGTGATTTTGTGCGAATTTCCAAAAACATAGTTTGAGAATGTTTTGTGTTTTAAAGATTGATAAGAGGATAGAGAAAATACCGATATAGAGGCCAACAAAGATGGATAGTATACTCTTTGGAAGAGCCTATGCCCAAAGGCCAGAGAGAGAACATGAACAAAATTTTCTAATCACTGATGTGATTATTATTTCTAAAACTCAAGAAAACACACTTTGGTTGGTAAAAAGTTTTTAATATGTTATTCTTCCCCCTTTTCAACAAATTGTATGACGGACTTCTGACTAGGGGTGAACATTGCATATCCGGTATTAGGTAGAGATAAATGTAATTTTAAATGGGAAATTTCACTCAATAGACTCAAAAACACCACCAATTCCCTCAATAGACTCCAAAATTTTATAATTATCAAAATAGACCTTTTAAAAATTTTAGGTCAGATTTACACCTACTCTTAAGTCTTAACCCATCATTTTAATTTTGGGATATTAATGTCGAAATTTCAAAACTTTAATTCCATACTTAAGACAATAATTGTCCAAATTTCAGGACATTAACTGTCCAAATGACATGACATTAGTGTTCAAATATCTAGACATAAATTGTTCAAATTAAGTGAGTAAATTTCAGGAGTAAATTGGGCTTAAATTTTTTAAAAGTATATTTTAGGAATTATGAAAATTTGGAGTCGAGGGAATTAGTGGTGTTTTGGAGTCTACTGAGTGAAATTTCCCTTTTAAAACTACATTTATCGCTTCAAAGACGATGATCAAGATAGACTAAAGATAATAAAAACATTAATCAATATTGATGATAAGATTTCAAATTCATAACAATTAAGCAAGAAAGTAATGATATGTATAATTTAGAAGCTAATAAAGGCCAACAATTATATATTTGTCAAGGTTATTACACTGTCCAATACAAAATAATCCAACTTTAAAATTTAAAATTAGATTATAGTTATATGCACTATAGGCGGTTTGTGGTCTCGATTTTATGATTTATTATAAAAACTGAATACCCCTGCTAAATGATACGTGAGTATTCGGTTTTTACTAGCTAAGTGCATTTGTTTTCACCGTTTTAGCTTTTTAGACGGTTAATTTTACTAAACACGTTTTGCGAAACCAAATTAGATTAGGAGCTAGGTGACACAAATATAAGAAGGTGATTTTTGTTGTCGTTGCCGGAGCAAACAATGGTTTTTGGCTGCAACGCTCTCTATTCTCTCCCATTCCTCCTTTCGCCTGATCCCGGCCTCTCGAGCTGCGGAGTCTCTCTGCTCCATCTCTTGGAGCCATTTCGAGTAGAGAGTTGGCTCCATTTCTTGGAGCATCGACTTCACGTTGGCCGTGAGTTGCCGGATGTTTTTGCTCCAATGCCACCGGAGATTCTTCTCCACACCTTTTGCCACGACTGGGAACACTTCGTCCGTCGCCATTTGAGCCATTTTCACGAAGTGCTCGTTGTTCCAAACGTACAGCGCGCGCTCCGCTACCTTAAAATGCAAAAGTGATACTGTAACTTAATGTGTAGACTCATGTGTTTTTCATCACAATGCTTATAATTACATTTTCACAAGATGAAAAAAATGTTAGAAATATGTAATGTCATGTGCGCAAGGGCAATATCAAGTGGTAAACTTCATTTAATGACTTACTAAAAACTGTTTGTTCTTAAAATAATAGACAAAATTTTGTAATAATTACCTTTTTAGGACAATATTGTCTTCTAAAATTCAAGACAATTTTTGTCCAAAATTTCCTAAAAAGTTATTTTAAAATTAAGAAACTTGAAAATTTAGTTTGAGAATCTGTGATAAATGGTGGGTTATTGAGTAGAGTTTCCCTCAATCTTAATCCATAAATTTTCATATGCTCCCTTTACATTAATTTTGAAGGGCAACATCAGTTATTGATCTGAAGAATTTTAAGATTTCGTGTGTGGACGGACGTCGTACATTCAAGCCGCAGTAAAGTAGAATCTGTATACATTCAACTTCAAACTGTAGTAAGTAGAACTTAATTACATTTGCCACTAGAAAAAGAAAAGACTTGGGTCTATGCTGCTTCAATTTATATTTGCCACCCTAAAGTCTTTCGAAAATGACCTTTTTTAGACAAACTTTTATCCGAAATTCGTAAGAAAAAAGTCATCTTCAGAATTAAAAAACACGAAAGATTATTTCGAGAATTTGTGATAAATGGTGGGTCAGTTTCCGAAACAAAAGTGAGTATACCTGGGAGTTCCAACTGTTTAGGCACTTAGTGATCTGAAGACATAAAGGCAAGGCAAGCTTCCTATACTG
This sequence comes from Parietaria judaica, assembly GCA_954871525.1. NCBI lineage: Eukaryota > Viridiplantae > Streptophyta > Magnoliopsida > Rosales > Urticaceae > Parietaria > Parietaria judaica. The sequence continues at coordinate 42,393,840 of OX940860.1, forward strand.
ATCAGTGTCAATGATCTCCACCAGCTCCTCCAACTCTCCGATAAACAGAACCTCCTTCTGGCAATTGCACACCGGCCAGTACTTGAGCACGCCCCGCACCACCACCCCGCCCAGCGCCGGCTCCTTCTGCACGAACTGCGCCACGCAGTACGCCAGCTGCGCGTGGTACCCCCGCACCCCCCGCGTCTTGTGCAGCGGCACCAGCACCCTCATCAGGAACAGCCTGTGCTCCTCCTTCAGCGGCACCGTCAGCCCGCTGATCACGCTTCCCCACACCTCCAGAAGATCCCCCACGCCCCCCGTGTCTTCCGGGTCGTCCGCCACGTGGCTCGACAACGCGTTGCTCATCGCCTTCCTCATCGAGGCCCGGTGGGACGGGGACCGGAGGTAGATGCGGTGGTACGTGCTCTTCACGCACTCGCGCTCTCGGGGATCGTCTGACTGGAAGAGGGAGAGGAGGCCCGTGAGGAACTTCTGGTCGACGAGCGAGGCCAAGGCTTTCGGGTCGGTTTTCGCAACAAGGTTCAAGAGGATCTCGTAGACGATTTGGAGGTGGGACCAGGTTTTCGAGAGCTTGGAGACAACCGGGTGGTCCTCGTCCGGGAAAAAAGCGTCGCAGGCGATAAACGACGAGGGCTTCGGAGGCGGTGGGAGTGGCCGAAAGAGATTGGCGGCGATCATGTTTATCAAACCGGACGAGACGGTTGGGTATTGGAGAACGGTCTTCGAATTCGAGGTTTTTAGCATTGAGAGGAGTTTGACAAGGCTTTCGCGCTTCTGTTCCTGCTGCGACGGAGATTCCGACAGGGCTGCGACTGTGCAGTAGGAGATGGAGGAGAGGATCACGTCGAGCTCTTCGACTTTCTCGTCTTCTTTGAGGAGAGATTCGAGGGTTTTGGGAGGGCTTTTCTTGGCGTGTGAGTTCATGGCTTGGTTTGGTGTTGAGAGAAAGAAACGTTGTTATATAAAGAAAGAGACAACGATGCCGTTTGTGCACAAGAAGCATTGTAGTGACCGCTCGTGACCATGGCGAGATGAAATCGAGAGATTAATTATAAGCTGTTTATATTCAATATTAAATGTCATCAGTTTGATTAAGATAGAGAAAACACCATTCTTGTCTTATGAATCAAAGAACCAACTTTTTTCCTACTATTTTTTTTTTTACTATAATAGGTCAAAATACCGTAAACGACTTAAGCTTTGGAAATTTTTGAAATCGAAAAAATATCACGGTTTGAAAACACGCGTTATGACACGCTTTGCTAATTTTGAGCATCTCCTTGATTGTTTAGAAGTCTACGCACAAAAATAATCGGGATATCATAACCCTTAGTTGTACTGCATAAGACATTTGTGAAGAACGAATGTAAACAAGATTTTTTTTTTGTTGTTGAAAAAATTGGGTATTTAAGCGAAAATATAATTTATATTTGGACTGTTATGTCGTTCATTTAAGCCACTGACTCATGAAACTGAACCATTATTTTCGTGCAGTCGTGACCTTTTGTTTCTATATTCATGTTTTTAAAGCTTTAAGCTTCGTAATACTCTTGGATCAAAATGATTCTTTGGTATATCACTTGAAAACACTTTTCAAACTTCAATAGTAGTTTTTGCTTGTTTATTGTTGGTTTATCGCTAAAAAAATGTGTTACAATACTTGTTTGAGTTGTTTTAAATTTTTATCGAAGCATTTTACAATACACTTAAAAAGTATTTTTGCTTTTCGTCACTGATCTTTTCTCACCCTCTTTTTGTTTTTCCTTTCTCTTCCAACTCAATCTCACATCTTGGCTATCCATCCTCACTTGAATTCCTAAATAATTATTTCTTTCAATTTAATTTTCACCAAACTTCCAACTCAATCTCACATCTAAGCCTATGGAATGTACTTGTATCCGTCCTCCTCCAGTTTCTAATCGATTAAAGATGAAGAAAGTGATACTCTTTTCGTGAAAACCGTGTTTTAGAATGTTGTGAGCAAATAAATTAGGTATGACATTCCCTTTCAACTTTTCATGCCAAAAAGTGCTTACGTGTGCCTTTGCGAGTTGCGACTTGCTCACTACTAGTACTTTGTGATAATCTTTGAGTTGTGAATTTTCTTGTAAAGCTAATTATGACACCAATTATTGAAGGTCATTATTATTGTGGTCATTTTCCCTTTTAAATGCTATTCTTCTTCACCTCTAATACTTGCGGTAATTCTATTTTTCTTCTTCTTCTTCTTCTCATAAATGCATGTTTTTTTGTAGTAATTTTATTTTGATATAAGGATTATTTTTTTATTCTTAAATTCGAACTTTAATTATAAAAACTTCACAATTTATTTGAATTTTTTTTATGTCAACTCTAATATAATCTCTCAAGACACTTCTAAAATATCATTAAGTAAAAAATTGATTTTTTATCTTTAAAAGTCAGATAATATTTTTCAATTTTGAGTAATATCTATTATTTTTTTTATGAAAATTTTATCGGTTTACACATCAATTTAACGGTCTAGCAATTGCGGTCCACCCGTTTTGCCCGCAATATACTCATAACTTAAACTTGCAGTCTATTTACATATTAGAGGCATTTGAACACTGGCTTCAGCCTTGAAGGTGTAAAGAGAAAACAGAGGGTTAGTTTTGTCATAGATTGACTTGAAAACGACACTCTTAATATAGAAATCAATATCGTGTAATAGTCTTCACAAGTCTAGGAATTGATTTGCACAATTTTACTTACCCCAAAGTATTATACACCTTATTAATTATTATTATAATTATAATATTCACCAGAATATCATGATAAGATATGCTAATTAGCCAGCAAAGCCTTTCTTTTATTATAAACTGCGTATATATATATATATATATATAATTAGGAATTTGCTATGCTGTATATGTATATGTATATACAAATACTATAATTTAGCTGAAAGTCGTTAAGCTTCGTCAACTGATTTATTTTTAATTTTAAAAAATTAAATAAAAAAACAAATATAATTTCTGAAGAAATGACATTCCAGACAAATTTCTCTCTCTACCCCCCACCCGGAGAGTCCCAATTTTCTCTCTCTACTTTCCCGGAAAATCCATGTTGCTGATTGAATAATCAGGGTTTTTACTCACCTGCCACCATGGAAATCGAGCTCGAAGGCCCCAAACCTCCGTCGCTGAACGGGTTCCACTCGCCGGCGATTCGGATTCCCGGGGAAGCGAAGACCAGCTCGTCGAATTACACGAGCCTGAAGGACATAATCCACTACTCATCTTCGCCGTCTTCTTCGTCGCCTCCGGCGACGGCTTCGCCGGCGGTGTTTCCTCCGACGCCGACGAGGAGCTGGGACGAGATTCCGATCCGGAACCCGCTGGTGAAGCACGCGGCGATGGCGTACTTGCAGCCGATGTCCACCCCGACGGCGTCGTTCCGCGACCGCGGCTTCGCGGGGAGGATAATTGACCGGTGCTTCGCTTGCCTCGGCGGCGGCGATGGCGGGGAGGAGGTCGGGTGTGTCGCGTGGCTCTACGGCGACGTTTTCAGGGCGTGCAGAGAGGCTGTCGGAGGCTTCTGCGGCGAGAGGAAGAGCTCCGATGAAGAGTCCGACGAGGACGACGACGAAGATGAGAAAGTTGACTGAGAGAGAGGGGCAGGGGTGTTTTGGGAATTTCACATTTGCGCCGAGTGGCTCGACGACGTCGTATCCAGGTGGACTCCTCGGAGGGGTACTTTGGGGAGTTTCAGTTCGGCGCCGCGTGGGAATATATAAACGACGTCGTGTCGTGAGGGAGGGTTCCGGCGATGAGAGAGGGGTATTTCGGGGAGTTGAGATTCAGTTTTGACTGGTAGATAGATATGTGTATATAATTTTGTTGTTCACAGGTGATAGATTCTTTTTCACTTTCGGTTGGTTGGTTTGATGATTGATGAATTGTTTTTGTAAGACATTTTTGTTTGGTAAATACGACACATAAAGAATACGTAAATTCAACATAATAAATTCATTTTCTCTTCACCTTTCCTACGCTGATTCTCTTTTTATATCATTACTCTCAAATCTCCAGCTATATAAAATTCTGGTGGAAAGTACGGTGAAACCGGTCCGGAAATCTAGAACTCAGAATCAGAATCCGGGTTTTGCAAAATTCAAATCCAGCTCCAAATTCTGAAATCCTTATCCAGTTATGCGGAAATCTGGGTATCAAAAATCCTTTTTTTTAATAGAAAAAAAAAACTTATTTAAACACCCGGATCCGGTTTGCTAAAATTTAAAAATTTACATTAAAAGAGTAAAAACATTTAAAAAAATCAATCCTAATATCTCAGTGAGAGAAATAGTAAAAAATAAATAATTTTTTTGACATTTTAATATTTAAGTAAAAAAATTATCGAAAACAAATAAAAAACAAAAGGAACTATTTTACTCATAAAATTTGAGCTCCGGACCGATTTCAGGGTATAAAGTTTTTCAAAAACAAAAAAGGGAAATCACATTCAGAATATAGTTTTGAATCCGATTATGAATTTTTGAATCTGGATTCGGTCAGAAAAATCAGTTTTTGTGTATTATGTTTACCCGAGTGAACCGTCATTATATTGGGTATTTTAGAAGGTTTTTGTTTTTTGTTTTTATTTGTTTGAGTGATGGGTATTTTTTGTTGTTATTCGTATTACAAAAGATAAATTTATTTAGTAAAGTGACGGACGGAGGAGTTCAAACTTGTACTAAGATAAATTTGAGAAATAGTGTACTACTAACCATAACACTTCTTTATTTGGGTCGCTAGTTTGACCTTGTAATTTCACACTTAACTTAACTTAACTAAAAAGTCACGAGTTCAAAGTCAAACCTCTTTAGTACACTCAGTAATTTTAAGAGTGGTTGTTTACTAATAATTAAACAAAATGTTATATTTGAATATGAATGAATAAAAATTAAGTTTGTTTTTAAATTTTGCATATAAATTTATTGATTATTTTAAAACTAATATAAACGAAAAATTAAAATTTAAAATAATTTATCACATGAAAGATGAATATTTTTTTTATAGACTATTGATATTTGATACTATTTTATTGTAATAACAATAATAATAATTTATAATAACATATAGATATGGTAAAATTTCAAAAACTTCAATAGTACAATATAAACAATTCTATCATATTTTAAAATTATCTATGACAAATGATCATCTATAAATTCATTTGAATGATTATTAAATTTAATTATATTAATACATTCATAAATACATATTTTAAGAACGTAAAACATATATATATATATATATATTATGTTATGAGCTACATTGACTCATATATTTTTTTTTTTTGTCGAAATCGAGAACACACTACGTGATTAGGCTGGTTAACAAGGTGCCTACTTCACCTGCAGATTTTCACCTTGATTTTTTTGTAAATATTACAAGAGTGAGTGTACATAAGAAATGTTTCCGGATTTTACTTTTGTACCTTTGCTATTCTAAAGGCTAAAGGTATTAGAGGTTAATGATACTATCGATCAATGTTACAATGTACTCTCGCATTACTAGATATATTCAGTGTAAGAACATATGGCACTATAAGCCAAGTTTACATGTAAATGAGACACTCATTTGAGTCCTATGAGGTTTGAGCCCGTGACCTCTTGAATAAATATGTAGTGGAGTTTAGGAGAGAGCATGGGTTGGGTTGGGCCGCCCTGATGCTTTTTATGGACCCGACCCGTTCATATCGGGTTATCAAAAAGAAAGCCCGATCCGACCTCAAAAGTTTCAATGCCCGAACCAAACCAACCCGATAAAAATCGGGTATTATTGGTTTGGGCCGTCGGGCACGATTAATTAAGATTTAATTTTATATTACAAAAAATAATATGAAATATATGCATCAATGCAATTCAAAGTTCAATTAAAAGTACCCGAAACAAATTTAATCAGACAAACATACACTAAACAAAATCTATACATATTTGAATTAAACAACTCTAATCAACCTATCAAGAAACCCCAAATGAAACTCATAAACTATTTTAAATTACATAAGATTACTACTCATTTTCAAATATGTTTAAATATTTCTAAGCATATTCAAATAATAATTAATTACTACTAACTAGATTTCAAATGAAAACTAAGATTTGTGATTGAGATTGAAAATGAGAGATTGGACGGTCATTGAATGTAAATAAAATTGAGAATGAGTAATATAAAAAGACTAAAGAATGTACTAGTTGAATAAAATAAAAAAAACATTAATATGAAATACATATTAATTATATTGGTCGGGTCGGAGACCCCGATCCGACCCAATTTTGAGCGGTTTTGATTGAGCGGGTTAGATTGGAGTCGGATCTCTAACGGATTGGGTTGGACCATCGGGTTGGTTCTAAAATGCTCGCCCCTAGTGAAGTTACCATTAGGCCAAACAAGCTTGGTTGCTTTTAATACGTACTATTTACGAGTACAATTGTAATAATACGAGTACTAATTTCTCTTTGTATTACAATGATCAAATCAAGGTTTAAAATGCCGCTTGCCGATTTCGTTTCGCAATCTCCATTTATGGATATATCGTTTGCCGATAGGCATGCCGATGGGCGAATCGGAAAAAAAGGGCATGCCGCATGCCGAAATTACAGCACATTTTCCATGGGCATACCGCATGCCGATGGGGTTTTCGACGGATATTCTGGAATTTTTGAGTATTTAGGCAAGATATTTATATAGGTTTAAAACTACATATTAAATAAATACAAGACATAATTGTATACAACAAAACACATTTTTAATTTAAATATGTAGACGAAATGTATACTACTATTAGTTGAAGACTTGAAGTGTAATATTATGTCAATTTATTTGATGAGGTGAATAAGTAGGTGAAGTGTATAAGATTAGTTGAATACCAAACATAATTATTTTTGTCGAAAGTTTAAATGGTATTTTTGCCACGAAATTTTGCTTTTTATGGAAATTCGCACCACTTTTCCACGTTTTCCTTCACAAAAATGACATTGGGCAGGAAAATGGGCATGCCGCAGGAATTTCGCGAAAAATGGTAAAACGATAGAGATAACCGCAGACTTTCGTTTCGCACTTCCTAGAAAAAAGAATATCGATGGCATGCCGATGGATATTCGGGAAATTTTATACCCTGGATCAAATACTTTGAAATAAATGTTAGTGGCCATCTCATTTATTCACTAGCGGAGACACTTGAGCACGAGTGCTCGCACGTGCCTACACTGAGTTTGATGATAAATTTTCATCACTAGGTATAATTGTTTCTATGCTTACTTTGTTTTGTTTATAAATCGTACAAGTTTTCCCATTAACTTGTCCATGACCATGTAGAATTGTAGATAATTTCATAACACAAGGATGAAAGACAAAGCACCATAATAATTAATTAAATACTTTTGATTTACCAAAACAAACGCTTTATATGTACATAATCAATGAAGTGTTATAATTTATTATTTATTGAATATTTACGGCACTAAAACCTCATATTTGTATTTTGTTGGAAGAATATCCTAAATGTTTGTTTTTGCCGATACGAAGATTTATAATTTTTTTTGTGTAAAATAAACATTAAACTTTTGCAACGTACTCGACAATATCGGCGATACACTCGATGATCTCAAAGGTGTCTGGGACTTACATGGCGGCGTGGACGACGGAGTCAGTCGCGAGTATACAACATCGACATCAAGAACACCAAGTGCGTCTTACATCAACAACACGTCAACACCGAGTACGTCCCCTTTAACATTAAAAATGCCGAGTGTGTCACTGTTACAGCCGAGTACGTCATCGATACCGTCGAAAATACCGAGTGTGTTGCCAACACGGCCGAGTACGTTGTAAAAATTTAATGTCAACAACTACAACGGTATTTAATGGCCTATACGGTGCTTATACATTAAAACATATTTTTCTTCTATTTTTTAATTACTTATACGATGCTTCACCTCAAGCAGAAAGCTGGCGGAGGCAGTGCATTTATTGGGTTGAGTAGGATATTATCGACATCCATTTAATAATATAATAATAAAATAAAATGAGGATACTTACACAGTCGCTATCAATGTGTAATCAGTAAATGATCGCGTTTTGGTCAAGGACAATTTTTATGGTCTATATTGTATATCCCGATTTATTATTATTATTATATTGATAATGGGATAACCTCGTAGCAGGCAGATGGATCATATGTTAATTTAATTAATACAATCTTTTTATTTTTATTTTCATTTACTCGATTTCGTGCTTAATGAAGTCGTTTTCCCTGTAAAATTAAATCGAGCTTTGCCTAGTTCTACAAACACTTGCTTATTTTCCTACACGTGTCCATGTTCACCAAATTTTTTATGTGATTACTTAAAATATTACCATTCAGAGTATTTATAGATTGAAGAACAAACGTGGCTCATAATTTGTCAAACGGAGACGGCGATCTTGATGTACAAATTCGTCATTATTTAATATGACATAAAGTGTTAAAGTTGTAAATTAATTAAATTTATAAGTAAAAATTAAAAGTTTTAAAGGAATAGATCGATATCCATAAAAGCCCAATTGAGAAGCCCACTAAAGCTCTCAATCAGACAAAGCCCAACGGATACAAAGTCACTCGGCCTAAAAAGCCCAAAGGCCCAACGCTATCCGTCATCAGCCCAGAAAGAAGAGGGTAGAATCGTCACATTCTCTACCCGGCATTCTAATTCGAACCTCAGCGGAAGACCAGGAACATGGAGTCAAGTCTTCAACGGGCATAATTCAAACGCGACGAAGAGAACATAGTCGTGGGACACGTGTAGCAAGGCGAGCCATTCAATCCGTTCAACTCGGAGAGAAGACCCCACGATTCCTGGAAGTCCAACGGGAAGAATTGAAGCCTATAAATATCAAGCTCAAGCTCAGATCAACACACGCATCCCTGAGAGAATACATCAAGAGCTCGCTACCCGGCATTTCTGCTTACTTTGAGATTTCGTTGTATTCTATTCATTTCTTCTCATTCTTTCTTTGGTTCTAGACGTGATTTGCTGCCTGTAGCTGTCCGTCTATGTCATTTGTCGTAATAAACTAACAGAGGACGTAGTCAACTACCGCCTTGGGACGAACCTCTATAAAAAACCCCTCGTCTCATTTGTACCGCTTATATTTATATACACATATTGAGAATGAATCGAGAGCTTGCAACGTGAGAGATCGAATTCCACAAAGTCATCAATTTCAAGAATATCATACGCTCACAAGTCACACTTGACTGTTTGAAGTGGGAAACCACGTCAACAGTTTGGCGCCGTCTGTGGGAAATTGATCTCGCCAACATCCACGAGCTTGAAGCACTCCGCAAACATGAGCAACGACGAAATCATGGCCGTGACCGAGTCTGAGGTGAACAACCCCATGCAAAACACGGAAACAGACGAACTACAGTCTCAACTGGAGGCGAGGAATGCCGAGAACCAAGAACTGCGCAGGCAGATCGAACTTCTCGCGGCAAACCAAGCCCAAAATGAACAACACCAGAATAGTAGCCGAGTAGGTCCAGTACGGGGCTCTGGGCACCAGAGCCGGGCTAAACTCAGCGCTGTCCATTTTGATTTTTCTGATCTGGACAATTTGCAAGCGCCGAGGCAAAACCAGCCCCCGTCGTCTAGCGGCCCCAGGCCCCCAAAACCTCCGCCGCCTCCCGAAGTAGGGACACCCCTCTTCACCCCCCTGTCGGGGTACTATCCGACTGGGACGGGGAACTTTGCATCGAGCAGTCGCCAACACTCTGGTCGTCCGGGCTATCTGTCCGGACCCGAGCAAAATCGCGACATCGCCCAATCCCTTAATGGGCACCCTAGCATGTACCCGAGGCATCCAAGCCCGGTGTACGGACGAGCACACCTCCAGGCCGCGCAGCCCGAACCCGCTCCCCAAAGCACGGAGCTGGAGGAACTTAAACGCTCAATGGCCGAGATGAACAAAAAACTCGTTCGTGTGCACTCCCGTGTACACAGCGCCACCACCGCCGCCCCTGAGATAGAGCGTATAGTGGAGGAGTCAGAAAGGACCCCCTTCAGGCTCGCCATAACTAGCGTAAAGCTCAGAGACGGAGGACGAGTGAATCTGCCAAAGTATGACGGGACAACTGACCCCAAAGTACACCTAAGATCGTTCAGGATCACAATGGGGCGGGCAAACTTGGAAGCACACGAGTTAGACGCTGGGCGATGCCAGTACTTTTCGGAGAATCTAGCCGGCCCAACAATGGAGTGGTTCTCGAAACTGGAACCTCGATCCATCGATAACTTCGGGCAGCTGACCACCCTGTTTCTCAAACATTTCTCCATGTTTATGGAAACCGAGACCACAGTGGCAAACCTCTATGCTTTACAGCAGGAGAGAGGAGAGCCTCTCAGATCCTTCATGACCCGGTTCAAGAAAACCATGGTCAAGATAAACGGGATAAGTGACGAGACTGCCATAGCTGCCCTCACGGACGGGTTATGGTACGACTCAAAATTCAAAACGGATATAGTCGTAAATCGTTACAACTCCATTGAAGACGTAATCCACAGATCGTCCAATTGGATAAGACACGACGAGGAGCTAGAGGCTCTACGAAGAAAGCACGGACTCCAGCACGTCCATCAACGAAACCCAGGCCTACCCGGTCAACCGATACAGCCCAGAACCGGAGGCCACAACAATCCCTTCAGAGGACAAAGGAGCTCCTCCCTGACCCAAAAGCATCCGTTCCAAACCCAGAATCCGAGGGCAAACAACAGACCGAACCCGCGAAATCCGTACGTTTTCAACGTAAATTCGAAAACCGCGGATTTCGAAGCACATGCTGAAGTAAAAGAAGCCCCAGGAGAAATATTAGTCAGCACCAAAGACTTCCCGCCGTATAGCCATGAAGCGTTCCCGCGACATGACCCCAAAGCATGGTGCAATTTCCACAAGGTGTTCGGACACCATACAAGAAACTGTATGGTGCTCCGTGCTCGCCTGGCCGAAAAATACATCAATGGAGAATTGAGAGAAATAAACTTCGGCAATGAGCTGAAAAACGGGCAAGCACCCAAACAGAACCCCCCTCAAGATCAACCTCAGAACAGCCAAAAAAGAGCCGAGCAGCAAAGGACACCATGAGAAAATGCCCAGCCAAACAAAAGAGGACGGGTACACATGCTTGCTGAACCAGACGAGCAGACATATGAGGAAACAGAAGACATTGGCGAACAGCTTGATGAGATCCCCGAGCCCATTGGCAGAATCTACACAATAGTAGGAGGGTCCCAACTGCACGGAAATTCAGTCAATTCCATCAAGGCTCACCAACGAAGGCTCAAAGCCGGACCAATAATCGTTCCGAGGCGAGAACCAGATTTTGAAATTTCATTCAAGGACAGTGAAGCAGCCACACTGATCGGTCCGCACGATGACGCTCTAGTTGTCACACTCCTAGTTGCCTCATACACGATGGATAGAATACTAATCGACAATGGGAGCTCAGTCGACGTGATCTTCCTGGAACCGTTGCTGAAGTTGGGAGTCGAAGAAACTGAGATCAGCAGGGAAGCCATCCCTCTAACCGGCTTTGATGGAGGAACCATCAATGCAATAGGCATGGTACGGCTGTCAATCGCAGCAGCATGGGTAGGAAGGACAAAGAACTTCCTAGTATTAGACTGCCCGTCAGTTTACAACATGATACTAGGAAGACCCTGGCTGCACATGATGAAGGCCGTACCGTCAACTTACCATCAACTAATACGCTTCCCCAATAGGGAAAGAAAAATCGTTGAAGTCAAGGGAAACCAGAAGCAATCCAGGATCTGCTATATGAGCGCGTTCTGGAACATCCAGGCCGCTAAGGCCGAAAGAGAAAAAACTACCGCATAGCAACTAATGTCGATAGAAGAAAAAGGGGAGGACGAACAGGAAAGGACCACCGATACGGACGGACCCAACGTGGAAATGACAATCCAGGTCCAGATCGATCCCGACAATCCGGATCACCGGGTATGGATAGGAAAAGGACTAGACAATAACGTCAGAAAAGAACTCCTCAAATTCCTCACCAAAAACCGGGATTGTTTTGCTTGGTCCCACGAAGACATCCCCGGGATAGACCCAAGCATCGCAACCTACCGCCTGAATGTAGACCCCAGCTATAAGCCGGTAAAACAAAAAAGGCGGAAGCTAGGCCCAGATCGGGCCCAAGCTGTGAGCGAAGAAGTCACAAAGCTATTGCAAACCGGATCCATCAGGGAAGTCAAATACCCAGACTGGTTGGCAAATACAGTTGTCGTGAAAAAGAAAAACGGAAAGGCCAGAGTTTGCATTGACTTCACTGACCTAAACAAAGCTTGTCCTAAAGACAGTTTCCCAATGCCCCACATTGACCGACTAGTCGAAGCAACATGTGGGCATGAACTAATGTCGTTTATGGATGCGTTTCCGGGATACAACCAGATCCTCATGCACCCCGAGGACCAAGAAAAAAACAGCTTTCATAACCGACAGGGGTATATACTGTTACAAAGTTATGCCTTTCGGGTTAAAGAATGCCGGAGCCACATATCAAAGATTAGTCAACCAGATGTTTGCCGAACAACTCGGCAAAACTATGGAGGTCTATATTGATGATATGTTGGTAAAATCCTCCCAAGCAACAGATCATGTAGCCCACTTAGAAGAGTGCTTCGCGATACTACGGAAGTATCAAATGAAGCTTAATCCGACAAAATGCACCTTCGGGGTAACTTCGGGAAAATTCCTGGGTTACTTGGTCACACAGCGAGGAATAGAAGCTAATCCCGACCAGATAAAAGCCCTCCAGAACATGCCCTCCCCAAGGACTGTTACGGAGACACAAAGGCTGACTGGGAGAATCGCAGCTCTTAATCGGTTCATATCAAGAGCAACAGACAAGTGCTTACCCTTTTACAAACTGTTGAAGGGGAACAAAAAGTTCGAACGGACCGAAGAGTGCGAGGAAGCATTCCAAAAGCTAAAAAGGTACCTCTTCACGCCACCCATACTTACCAGACCGATCCTGGGAGAGCCATTATTCTTATACTTGGCTGTCTCACCATCGGCGGTGAGTGGGGTAATAGTGAGAGAGGACCGCGGTGAGCAAAGACCAATATTCTACATTAGCAAATCTCTAGAAGATGCTGAAACCAGATATCCAGCTATCGAAAAACTCGCATTGACAATGATAACCGCAGGGAGAAAACTCCGGCCTTACTTCCAATCCCACACTATCATGGTCATGACCACCCAACCTTTGAGGATCATCCTCCACAGCCCGAACCAATCGGGAAGACTCACAAAATGGGCAGTCGAGCTAAGCGAGTTCGATATAGAATACAAAATCCGTACCTGTGCGAAATCACAAGTACTGGCTGATTTTCTGATCGAATTGCCGGCCGATGGCTCGAAAGAGGGTCACGAAGATGGAGAATGGAGACTCGAAGTCGATGGAGCCTCAAACCAAGGTGGATCCGGGATCGGGATTCGTTTGACATCCCCTACGGGAGAAGTGTTGGAACAATATTTCAGATTGAAATTCCACGCGACAAACAACGAGACCGAATACGAGGCCCTCATTGCTGGCCTCAAACTAGCAAAAGTCGTAGGAGCCCGAAGGATAAGGGCCCATTCCGACTCCAAGTTAGTTACCAGTCAAATCAGTGGCGAATACGCCACCCGTGACGATAGAATGGAAAAATACCTTTCGGTAGTAAAAGGTTTGATTTGACAGTTTGATCACGTCGAGATAATCCAGATACCGAGGAGCGAGAACGCATCAGCAGATGCGTTGGCTGGTTTAGCTTCAACTTCGAATCCCGAAGTAAAGAGGATAATTCCAGTCGAAACAATAGACGAACCTAGCGTGACACGCGAAGTTTACAGCATCCAAATGGAAGAAGACGATTGGAGAACCCCGATCGTCAACTATATCCTAACCGGAACCAAACCCCAGGACAAGCAGAAGGTTAGGAAACTAAGAATCCAAAGTGCCAGATTCTGCATTATCGGGGGGAAATTGTACAAACGCAGCTACACCGGACCCTACCTAAGGTGCCTAGGGAAGACCGAAGCTCAAATTGTACTCCACGAAATCCATGACGGAGAATGTGGCAACCACTCCGGAGGAAGATCTTTGGCAAACAAAGCCAAAAGGCAAGGCTTTTTCTAGGCCACTATGCTGGCAGACAACGAAGCCCACGCCAAAAGATGCGATAAATGCCAAAGACACTCCCCGTCCATACACCGGCCAGCAGAAGAACTCTCCTCAGTCTCAGTCCCGTACCCATTCATGAAATGGTCTATGGACATAGTTGGGCCTTTTCCCTTAGCCCCGGCTGGGAAAAGATTCCTACTCGTCGTAACAGACTACTTCTCCAAATGGGTGGAGGCCGAAGCATATGCAAACATCAAGGACATTGATGTGGAAAATTTCCTCTGGAAAAACATCATTAGCCGTTTCGGCCTCCCAAAAGAGATAATAGCTGACAATGGACCCCAGTTCATTTCCACGAGATTCCAAAACTTCTGCATCAATTGGAAAATATCCTTGAACACATCCACTCCGAGGTATCCCCAGGGCAACGGCCAAGCTGAGGTAGCTAATCGGATCATAGTGGACGGAATCAAGAGACGCCTAGACACCAATAAAGGACGGTGGGATGATGAGCTCATAGGAGTCCTTTGGTCCTACAGAACTACCCCGCGTAGGGCCACCGGGGAAACTCCATTTTCAATGGTATACGGCACCGAAGCCGTAATACCAGCAGAGATAGAGACACCCAGCCTTCGAAGGGAGCACGCGCCCTTGAACGCTGAACTCAACGACGAAATGAGGGAAGATCAGCTCGACCACATCGACGAAAGACGAGAACAGGGTTTGATAAGAATAACTAACTATCAAAATTCGATAGCGAAGTATTATAATTCAAAGATCAAACGTCGAAAATTCATCGTGGGAGAGCTTGTCCTCAGAAAAGTTTTCCAGAACACTGCCGAGTTGAACGCGGGTAAGCTCGGGGCTAACTGGGAAGGACCTTACATCGTCACTGAAGTAGTAAAACCTGGAGTATACCGGCTAGCCACTCCGGAAGGAACGAGAGTCCTCCGGAGCTGGAATGCCATGCACCTGAGGAAATACTACGCCTAATCCGACCTACCCGGTCTCTCATGAACTACGTAATGACTTGATCCCCAAATATGGGGTACGTAGGCAGCCCGTCTTACCAACGGGCACAGTCTCAATCCAAATCCAAACCAAATCGGTCCGACCTTCACTAAGTGTAAACTCTAAAGATTCGCATTATCAAGGTAAAAATATCTAAACTTTCTCCCAAGGCAACAAGCCTACCGGGTAACAGACCCACTCTTCTAAGGCAATAAGCCTACCGGGTAACAGACCCACTCTCTAAAGGCCAACGAGCCTAATCGGGTAACAAACCCATCAACTTAGGCAACAAGCCTCGCCGGGCAACAAGCCCACTCCATCAAAATTATTTATACTAATCTTAGCAAATAGACTAAAAGTCTACGAGCATATTTATTATCAAGAAACGAAACTTACGGACTACCACGGAGACGAGTAGAGATGATCGACGAACAGACAGAGAAGAGGGTAAGAAGAACAATGAATTCACTTCAATCACAAGGTAAACTCCTTTTTTTCATACTTGAGAAACTTTTATAATCTCTTTTATAATTTCGTATAAGTCTATCAGTCTAGATGCTGCTCCTAGCCAATCTTAGCCGTTATCAAGGAAGATCGTAAAAGGAAATTAACTTAGAAGAAAACTAGCATTAGAAACAAAGGAATCATTTAAAGAAAGAAAAATAGCAAAGGCCCTAACCACGGGCATATCCAACAATACAAAAAAGGGTTCAAGCCGCCATAGACTTGCCCATAGAAATTTTCTTGGCCTTAGGCCTTATTTACGAAACTAAACAAGACAAAAAAAAATGGGGGACCGCTCTATGCGTCAACCCCGAGTACATCTACGATCTCCTCCTCGTCATTTTTTTCTTCCCCGGTCACGACCTCTTCGGCGGCGGGTTCTTCAAGGACATGCTCTTCAGTGACGGGCTCCTTGGCGACTTGCTGCTCGGACTGGGCACTTTGATCTGCAAAAGGGAGCTCGGTCAAATCCGCATCAGGAGACATGGCCGGAGACCCTATCATCGGTACCGGTGTCCCCTCCAAGATAGCCTGGTAGCGGGCAACGTTGCCTTCTAGGACCTCCTTCTCAGCCTCAAAGTCAGTGACCTTGCCGTCAATTACGTCTTGAACCAATTCAAGGCATCCCTCGGCTTGGTCAAGGCAGCAATTATCGGCGGCCGTACCTTTGTACCACGCAATCATCGCGTCCCTCTCTTTCACCCTTCGGCGATAACGGGAACGGATAGCATTTTTCTCAACCTCACGGTCAAGCGACTGCTGCCGGGCCTCCGCCAGCTCAGCAATGAGGCGCTGCACGTCCTCCTTTAGAGCCATCGCCTCCTCCTCCTTTTTCATGGCCATTTCCTCTGCCCGTCCTCTCGCCGCATCTGAAGCCAGCATCGCCCTGGTAGCCGTTTCGCTTGTCTTCTGAGCTTCCTCCACCACACGGGTAGCGTTCTGTAGCTTTTCCCGGAGGTCTTCGACCGTGTTCCCTAGGCCCTTGATCCTAACGTCGGTGGTGGCAACTTTTCGACTCATGACCTCGACCTGGTCAGCCTTTGCCCGGATGGCCGTAATAGCATCGGCCAATTCCCTCTCTTTCAACGCAAGCTGCTCGGCAGCTTGCGCCCCCTCCTTCGCCTCCTCTAATTGGTCCTCGTAATCGAGAACCATGTCGTTTATGGTCGCCGTGAGCTACACGTCAAAATAAAAAAAAATAGAGTTAGAAAATTTTTGACAATCAACAAAACTAGGGCAAATAGAAGATTAGTGGAGACTCACATGGACTGTCATGGCCGATACGGCCTTGTAAATCGGCTTCTCGGCGATGGACCTCGGAACTCTGCCAACCCCGCCATTAGTAATTTGCCGGAGAAGCCCGGCCGCGACCTTAGGCGCCTTGTGGAGACCCTTGTCCCCGTACCAAGTACACCCGACCTTGCGAGAAACCTCTTTCTCCTTGGCCTTACCCCCGATCACGAGGGGAGCCGATCTCGTTTTCTCCCCAGTCTTGCCCTGGGAGGCCTCCCTAGGGTGCTCAGCTTCGTGAGCAACCTCCATCCCTTTGGCCTTCTCGAAGGCCCTGACCACTTCTTTTGAGGCCGGATCGCCCCTAGCCTTCTTCCGAACCTCGGATCCACCCCTCTCATGCGGCCGCTTCACTGCAGCCTCCGATCCCGTCCTCGGGAGGACCTTGTCCTGAACAGGATGGGTCACGTCCTTAGAAGGACGGACATGAGCAAGTGGAGGGGTATTCGTCTCCTCGGAAACCTTCGCCGAAGGCGTGATTTCCGGGGTGCTGTCCCCGTCATCGGAAAGTTCGACGACGTCTTTCTCCTTAGCCGCCCTAGGAGCGACCTCAGCAGGAGTTTCCCGAGCGGGAGCTTCCTCATTTCTTCTGCTCGTCTCTATACGAGCAACTCCAGCAGGTGCTGATGCACCGGGCAGAACTTTCGACGCCGTCCGCGACGCCAAACCAGAGGTTCTGGCCTGCTCTTCTTGCTTCTGCCTCTGGCGGAGACTCAAACTCTTAGGGCGTAGAGCGTCCATGTCCTTCTCTGCACATCCAAAAAACGCACTTAGGCAAAAGTCAACAATATCAAACCAAAGACATAAGTTCAATAATCTTACCCGGAAATTCCTCCTCGTCTTCCTCGTGCCACAATCCGACGGACTCAAGCCTCTCCCGGGTAAATGACGACCACGGCTCGGAACCAAAAGGGAATAACTTCTTCTTCAAAGCCCTCCACTTGTCAGTGATAGGAAGAGACTTAGGCTTCTTAGAATCTTCAACTGCATAGGAAAAGAAAAAGAGAATTAGCAAACTTATTAAAAAAAAAATCCGAATAGAAAATCTCGCCAACCCAACCCGGAACCTCACCTATCTCATGAACCCATACGTTCTTGTAGCCCGGCCAAGATCCAAGTGTCTCCTGACCGGCTAGGAAAAAGAAATACTTGTGGGTCCAAGCACTTTCCTTCTTGGGAAGACTAGCAATGATCTCCCCTTCTTTAACGGATAGAAAAAACCTACACTTAGCCTGACCATTAGTCTTGACGACCAAGCCCGTCAACAAATCTTCGAGTGTAAGTGTATACAAACACTCGTGAGCCCGGACAAGAAAGGCCGTCAGGATCCTAAACGAATTAGGACTAAATTGCCCTATAGAAACCCATAAGTGTGTAAAATACTTTAGGATAAGTTCGGGAACAGGAAACCTGAGCCCCCCGGACTCAAAGTACCTCTCGTAAACACAAATCCACCCGTCTGCATTCTGCTCGTCAGCATGCTCATCAGGACCCGGCAACCTAAGAGCTATAGACTGAGGGATCCTATAGGCTACCCGGATCTTAACAAGATCCTTAGGCTTTAGAACAGACTTAGGAGAATCTGTAGCCAGAAACTCCGTTTGCCATTTATCAATTGCCTTTTTAGGACCCATTCCTCCTAGAAATATCTTAAGAAAAACCGAAATTACCTAGACGAGCACAAAAACCACCCGAAACCAGAGAAATAATCTCTAAAAACCCAAAAAAGTCTCCTAGAAAACTCGCAAAGGAAAGACGAAAACAAGAATAGGATTAGAACTTGAAACTCCTAGATTCAGTTGACAAAGAACACGAAGAACAAACCTCAGAACAACTTCAATGGCAGACACAGAACTTCTTTTTCAAAAAAAAAAACTCGAGCTTTCTCTCTCTAAAATTCGAAAATGATATTCGAATACGAAACATGATATATATGGAGGAGAGAGAAAGAAGTTACCTTCGAAAAGACGCGTGACGGGCAGAAGCTGAAGAGACGTGCCCATTAAATGCGAAACACTCGAGTATTTATACTCGAAAACCGTCGCTGATCCTACGGCTAGGGTTTCCTCAAAAATCGCAACAAATCTCATCCTACGGTTGAGATCAGCGAGCTATCCGGCGACACGTCAGCATGACAGTTGTGTGAGGAGAATGTGAAGGGTTTATTCTCTTCGAACTCCGCAAAATGGAACACGTGTCATAACTGTTCCCGCCCAAAATTCGAAGCAACAGTTACAACTTCAAATTCCTACCGTCCATCATATCTCGAAATTATCCAAAATCCTGCCCAGATTATGCAAATTTGTGGCAAAAGTCACAGATTTAATTAATTCTATCCGGCATGAATTTTACATGATTTCATCGAGTATATACTATAAAATTTACTTCGTATTTTTTATAGTAGGGGGCTGACTGTTGATGTACAAATTCGTCATTATTTAATATGACATAAAGTGCTAAAGTTGTGAATTAATTAAATTTATAAGTAAAAATTAAAGGTTTTAAAGGAATAGATCGATATCCATAAAAGCCCAATTGAGAAGCCCACTAAAGCTCTCAATCAGACAAAGCCCAACGGATACAAAGTCACTCGGCCTAAAAAGCCCAAAGGCCCAACGCTATCCGTCATCAGCCCAGAAAGAAGAGGGTAGAATCGTCACATTCTCTACCCGGCATTCTAATTCGAACCTCAGCGGAAGACCAGGAACACGGAGTCAAGTCTTCAACGGGCATAATTCAAACGCGACGAAGAGAACATAGTCGTGGGACACGTGTAGCAAGGCGAGCCATTCAATCCGTTCAACTCGGAGAGAAGACCCCACGATTCCTGGAAGTCCAACGGGAAGAATTGAAGCCTATAAATATCAAGCTCAAGCTCAGATCAACACACGCATCCCTGAGAGAATACATCAAGAGCTCGCTACCCGGCATTTCTGCTTACTTTGAGATTTCGTTGTATTCTATTCATTTCTTCTCATTCTTTCTTTGGTTCTAGACGTGATTTGCTGCCTGTAGCTGTCCGTCTATGTCATTTGTCGTAATAAACTAACAGAGGACGTAGTCAACTACCGCCTTGGGACGAACCTCTATAAAAAACCCCTCGTCTCATTTGTACCGCTTATATTTATATACACATATTGAGAATGAATCGAGAGCTTGCAACGTGAGAGATTGAATTCCACAAAGTCATCAATTTCAAGAATATCATACGCTCACAAGTCACACTTGACTGTTTGAAGTGGGAAACCACGTCAACAGGCGATATTATAGATTTTTAGTATTAAGCCTCAACTCTTAGGTTCGAAAACAAAATTTAAAAATAGAAAAAATAAAAGTGATACGAAGAATAATAATAGTAGTTTTCTTTTAGTATAGAGATATTGTTGGTTTTTTTTTTTTTTTTTATGACTCTTCTCAATTCGGAGGCGGAAATCACAGGGTACCATTGAATAATGCGATGTAGATTAACTTCGATAATTAAGAGAATCAGTTTCGGAACGTTATCAAACTTTTGGTACTTTTGTTAACTGTATAAAATCTTTCCGAATCCGCCCGTGGAAGCGTGTAGCCGATCGCCTCGTGATGCGAATCAAAACTCGTCAAGTGTCGAGACTCTATATTGTCCACAACGTAACTGCAGAAACGTCTTTGAGATCGGAAAACACCTCGTCAGACTACTAGGTCTTTCTCGGTGTTTGAAGGGCGAACCGACGGAGGCACGGGGAGGAGAAAGTCGCTGTTAGGATTTGTGCTAGGGGGCTGCGATTTTCTCTAGGGTTGAGAGCTTAGGATTGTGTCAATTATGAGCTTAGTGTGGTATTTATAGACCACATACATTAATGACCTTATGAGCTTTGGGCCTAATTGACGGACTAAACACATTAGGTCATTATTAATTAATTTTGTTAATTAATTAATCATTGTCATAATTAATTTGCAGGCCCGAGTAGGCCCGTCACCCTTTAATGTAATCGAGTCGGACTCGGAATGCCCAATGAGCCTAAATCCCGATTTTGACACTTCCTACAGATATGCCATCTTGCAATTTGCATATCATTTTTACTAGAGTCGATTTATTTCCGATTTTTCATAATAATTTTGGTAAATTAGGTTTCATAACTCAACATAATTAGCTCCGCAATAGAACCATTATCTTAGACGTGTTTATCCTTGAGACAAAATAGAAGATTAAGGTGGACGATGTTTTGGAAAATTGTAGCGCTATTCTTTATGATTTATATGTAAGTTTTAAGTGAAGTATAAATTAATAAACTTTTAAACTTTTTTTAGAGATGTAATTTTGTATGGTGTTCTACACAAAGATATATATAGTAATCAAATCTCTATACAACATTACCAATAATCTCCACACGAGCAATGACCATCTCTGAAATGATGGAATATTTTGGAATCTCCTACGACTATCTCTCGTTTGGTGAGACGTGAAATTTCCTTGGTAAAACCATGGCAATCTCTGCATATCCTTGTGTTCTTTCTCACTATCACTGGGCTTCCAAGCTTAGTGGAGATTAACCCATAACATGTTGCTAATCTCACGCTGTGATTCTCTGCTGCCACATTGACTCTTTTGCCCTTCCCAGCTATCTTCGAGACTTGATAGATCGTATCGGATTGAGCATGTGATCTATCTCCATTGACGAACTTATAAAGCTTTGAGTTACTACTACTCTCGACTACGCTCCGAGAACAAGTTCGCTCCATTCCTCTCTCTCCCATGGCGGTTCTTATCCGTTCCACGTCGTCCCATCTCTCGGCTTCGGCGTACAGATTCGAGAGCAGGACGTAGCAGCCCGTGTTGTCGTGTTCCAGCGCGAGAACCTGCTCGGCTGCCAGCTCGGCGAGTTCGATGTCTCCGTGGTTTCTAGCGGCAGCCAGTAACGACCCCCAGATCCGGCCAGTTGGCGGCATCGGCATTTGGTCGATTACGGCCTTGGCTGCGTTGTGATCTCCCGCGCGACCGATGAGGTCGAGGACGCGGCCGTAGTGCTCTATCCCGGGGGCGATTCCGTAATCTCTCTCCATGGAGTTGAAATATTCCCAGCCCTCGTCGATCAATCCTGACACGCTGCATGATGTCAGCAGTGACACAAATGTGCTGTAGTTAGGCTTGACGCCTTTGTCTCTCATCTCTGTAAATAGCTCGGTCGCTTCTCTTCCGAACCCGTGAATCGCGCAAGCCATTATAGCTGTGTTCCACGAACTGACGTCTTTAGATTCTATACGATCGAAGATTCTCCGAGCAGTCTGTAAATTGCCGAGTTTTGCGTACATGTTAACGAGTGAATTACCGACGAATGTGTTCGTGTAATGTCCTGTTTTTGTGGCCAAACCGTGAATCTGCTTCCCTTCGATGAGCGACACTGCCTTAGCGTAAGCGGGGATTATGCTTGCGATTGTGATTGCATCGGGAATCATGCGGTTATTCAAAAGCCTTAGGAAGAGTTCTATTGCTTCGCTATTCCACTCGTTTCTTACAAGAGCTGCTATCATGGAATTCCATGTTTCCAATTTAGCTTCCTTCGTTTGATCAAATATATGCTCAGCTGCCCTCGGCTTTCCAGAGGCGCCGTAGAAATCGATGAGAGAAGTTTCCAACATGATGTGAGGGAGAAACCCTTTTCTCACGGCATAACCGTGAGCAGATTTACCGTACAAGAAATATCCCAACTCAGCGCAGGACGGTAAAAAGTTCAAGATTGTGACCGCATCAGGGCGTAAGTTATCGTCTTCTTGCATCTTTCGCAAGCAAGCGGACGAATCTACCGGTCGAGAATTTAAAACATACCCACCGATCATCGCATTCCAAACCGTAACATTTTTTGAAGAAATCTCACAAAACAACCTCTCCATGTAGTCCACTCTACGACACTTTCCGTACATATCAAGAAGCGAAGTCTGAATCATAACATCCGATTCGAATCCGAACTTGAGAATCTGGCAATGAACTTCTTTACCCGTTCGGATAAAACACTCTACAGAACAAGCACCGATTGCACCGATCATACTGAACCTGTCCGGCTTCATTCCAAGCCCAATCATCTCCGACAAACACGCCAACGAGCGTATACCATCCCCTGCCGTAATGTACCCGCTAATCAACGAATTCCACGACACAAGGTCTCTCACGGGCATTTGCTCAAACACCTTCACTGCACACTTTATAAAACCGAGCTTCGCATACATCGAAACCAGCGAATTACACACACAGACATCGGAATCAAACCCGATCTTAACCAACTTGCCATGGACGGCCCGTCCTTGGGGCATCGACGCCAGGCCGCAAGCCTTCAACACGACCGGGTACGTAAACTTGTCACCCAAGATTCCTTCGTTCTCCATTCTTTGATAGAACTCGACAGCCTCTGAGAAATGCCCATTATCCACAAACCCTCTAATCACCACATTCCAAGCGTAAACATTTGCGTTGGTTATTTTCTCGAACACGTAGAGAGCGTCTCTCATTTTGCCCAAATCGACATGGCCACGGAGCGCGTGTATGAACGAAAGGTCCCGCGACTTGGCTTTAAGAGCTCTGGGTGTAACAACAATGGCGGATTCTTCGTTAAGGCCTCGCTTTTTGGGCGTTGCTACGGGGTTCGGGAGATAGCAGTGTTGAGATAATAGCAGTACAGCCATTAATGCTCTACTTTTTACTCGTCTGAGTTCGACTTCGACGACTTTGTAGTGAAGGCATATGTGTATGTCTCTATGAATTGCTTGCTTGCAGGTCCACTTTCTGAATTATATTTCAGCAATAATATAAATTTAACACCGAATAAATTAATAATTCTCCTATAATTTAAACTCTAACTAAAATTATTAGATTATTACTCCATAAATTAATAATCTAAAATAATATAATAAAATTACTTTGTTTTTTAACAGTTTTAATCTACAGAGGTTCTACAATATTTCGCGTATTCAATATTTTTGTCAGTAGTTATTTTATATATATATATATATAAAGCGTTTTGCTTATGTGATCGAATCAAACTAGTGAATTCAAATACTTGCAAACAAGAATATTTGAACTCGTTATCTTTAATGTCAAAAACGAATGGATAGTAGTATTCGACCAATTTTCCATACATTTTATTTATTTTTTGTCGTGATGAACGTTGTGGACATCATTGAGCAGAGCTCTCTATTCATATGAACTAGAAAACAGATGTACATATCGGAGAAACACGAACATGAATTCCAATAGTCATCTACAAATACTAAATCAAAAAGACCCTCTTTACAGCTTGAGGATCACAAAAAGAAAGAAGATGATCATGACCGACTGTACAAACCATTGTTAGTCGTCTAACAGTCAAGGGCGAAATCATAATAATTTACATTAATAAAGATTTAAATTTGTAGCTTAATTAAACACGATTACTTTACGCGCAAATCTCTTCCGGAATGCTCTGCAGCATGGGACTCCACGAACTCCGACGACTCTGCATCGCCCTCAGAAGTTGCTTCTTCCGCAAGAAACTCAGCCGCTGCTCAAAAGAGGACGGCGTCGCCTGTTTAGGGACGTTGAACGACGGTATCTTCTTGCTATTCCCCATCGCCTGAAGGAACTGCTTCAGGTCTTGCTTCCGAACGACGACCTTCATCCGCACGACCCCGTCTTCGTCCCTCCTCGAAACTACGTCTCCGTTCGCCTTGGCAATCGCATCGGAGAGGTTGCTTCTCTGCGAGCAGTTCCGGGCTCTGAGCTGGCGCGAGCTGCTGTGATCTCTGGCCTTTGGTGAAAGGTACTTGTTCTCCATTTTTGTTTAAATTAGCCGTATCTATATTGAAAATGATGTTTGATTGTGATTATGGCGATCTTAATTACACGTTTTATAGTAATCTCGCATCACCAAATTCAGAGGTCATCTCATGATTTGCAACTAAATTTCAACAATAGAAAATTATGTGGAGCATCTTGACTTTTTTTAACGGCATAAGTACCAAAGTTTAATAATTGCAGCGGTGTGTTAGTGATAGAAGTGCGCTTTGTCGTATATCGTCGCAAAAGTTAGTTATTTATTTTAATTCCTTTTATGTAATTGGGATTAATTATTTCAGTAAGGTTACTTCCAAGTTCCATCCTTTCTTAATTAGTAACCGCTGATTTTTTTACTACGATATAGGTGAGTAGTTATAGCCGCCGGTCGCTCATGCTAATTTTCGGTTTTTGTTTCCTCTTGAGAGTGCTTCGAACCTCACTCTTGAAGTATTTGATCCTCAATTCTTTATTTCTGAATTTTATTCAATAAAGAGTAGGGGTATTCATCGTCTCGGTGAATTTTCGTTTTCCGTATCATATTATAATTATTAATTGTTTGATATTTATACCCGGAACGGAGCATCAAGTACCAAGCTTTCAATTCCGCTTATAAGACTTATTAACTTGTTAAGGATTGAAGTTTCAAAACATTAGAATAGTGGCCTGCATGTGTCCAGGACATGGTATTTACTTTTAAGTATTTATGCCGTCAATATCTAATTATAAGTTACACCTAGAAACGTATTGGCCCGCTTGAATATTCTTTTAGAAAGAAAAAGAAAAAAAAAAAAAAACTGATTTTTAAAATAATTGGAAGGTCTTTGGTTGGTGTATTTCAAGGATACTAATTTCACCGACGCGATCACATGCAAAACCTATCAATGCGCTGCAACTAATGAAAGCGACCGCGTAAACTATGTGCTTGGGAAAAAGACGTTTAAATTAAATATTAACTATCTTAGTTTATTGCAAATCTAATATCTCTATTCAAAGTTTAATGAAGCTAAACAGGTGTAGTCAACTAAGTATATAAAACAAATGCTTTCAAAATAATGGAAATAATGGTGTAATTCAAATATGGGACTCCCAAAACATGGGTCACGGTTTTATATTTTCAAAGTCTTGGATCGGATTTTCGGTTTTCGGTTTTTTTTTTCTTTTTCATTTTGTAATAAACCAGAACTTATACTTTTTTTTTTCTAAGGGAAGTTCTGTTTTAGATTCGTGTTTTGATGTTTTGTTGATTTTTACTTTCGATGTTTTTTTCATCTTCAAAATATGTAAATATAATATAAATTGGATTTTCAAATTGAGATCGGGCTATCTAGTTTCAAAAAACATGAATGAAACAAAAGAGAAAAATCAGAATCAATATATTCGGTTTAATCCGGAATCTATATATATATATATATAAAAGGAGAGTTTTCCCAACATGATTTGGCACTACCACAAGCAAGAAAAAGAGAATCCCTATTTTTCACATTTTTAATTTTTTTTTATCACAATATCATTGTTTTAATGTCTCATTCAATTGTGTATTTATTTCCACTTACG
Source organism: Parietaria judaica (assembly GCA_954871525.1). Lineage (NCBI taxonomy): Eukaryota > Viridiplantae > Streptophyta > Magnoliopsida > Rosales > Urticaceae > Parietaria > Parietaria judaica. The sequence continues at coordinate 42,420,178 of OX940860.1, forward strand.
TGCATACAAATTAAATATATATGTATATATGTATTCTTTTTTTTTCTTTCATGTCAATGCAATTTGTATCAAAAGTAGCTTTTAACACGTCATACAATTTGTTTAAAATATATATATCTAATGTATGCTTATTTCTTAATTTTCACAATTTTAAATTTCAGTTTCAAAATTATAATCATCGCATTCAATTGTTTCATTATTTTACAAATATATACCTAACGTAAGCTCATTTCTTAATAGTTCACCGTTATATATACTCAATTGGTATTGAAAAATGATATTAGATATACCGACAAATTATAAATGCTAAACTATAATTTGCTATTCTCTTATTAATATGTAATAGATTATGTTTATAATTTGTGACATTTTATTTTTTTATTATTTTTTGTGCTTTTTTTAATATTAGATACTATTTTTAATTTTTAATTAAAAACACGTTATTCTAACATATAAATGTAATATATTCCTAATTGCAAGACTTTAAAATTGCATGTCCTTTCTTTTTCCATGCTAAATGCAACGCTTTTTTTGTTCAATAATATATATGTTTATTCTTCATTAATGGCACTTCAATTCATATTATTTGTATCTAAAGTGACACTTGAGAAATTTTGTAACCATCCACTTTATACATTGGACTCGTGCTATCCCAATTGTTATTTTCATATTAATTAAAATAAAGTAATTGTTGTACCTCTTTATGCTCTTCCCATGTCTTTATATACTACTATTGTTCATCCTCAAGATAAAATTTGGGTCGTCATTTGTTCGTTGTTTTTTATAGTTAGTGTCATTCATCATGGAATCCTAATAAGCATGGAGTTCATCGAGGTATTTTTATTTTTTTTATCAATGTGTGTGTTATATATATATTTTGTACTACTATTGTTCATTTAAATCTGGGTCGCGTCATTTGTTCTTTGTTTTTTTATACTTAGTTTCCGTCATCACGGAATCCTAAGAAGCATGGAGTTCATCGAGGTATGTTTTATCAATGTGTGTTATTTTTTTAATTTTTTTGTTAAAATTTATTTATATATTACTCTTTAATATTATTTCGTTTGTTTTTTTATTAGGGTAGTATTTTGTAGAAATGTCAATTAAACTATGAATTTATAACAAATGATTATAAATACATATAGCAAGAAATTAAAAAAAAAATTATCATTATGCTTAAATGATTATAGTTAAGAATTTATTTGTTCATAATTTGTATTCATGTTAGTTTTTTCAAAACTATGTATAAAGATTGTGTTTTCTATTTTTTTCTTCTTCTTAAATTTGTGATTTTCTCACGTTCTTTTTCTCTCTCTTTCATATGTTGTTTGCCAAATTTGTATTCATGTTGGAAAGGTATCCTATAAAAAAGAAGGTATCCAAATATATCTTTATTGTTTAACGAGTTATTGCAAGATATAGACGCTAATTCTTTGTCGTAATCATATTTAAATGTCAAGTGAAACACAATAAATATATATATATATATAGGAGAATTTACAAATGTTACATGGAACAATCTAAATCAATGAATACATGTTTTAGATTTTTATAAAATTTGAATTTATTTTTAATCTGTATTATGCCATGCATTAAATAGTGATAAATTACAAAAGTACATCCATAGTAAATATTTACGCATTTTTTATAATCAGAAAATATAACATTGACTTAGACTCCCAGTTTGAAAAAAGAACAACATTAGTATTTAGAGTTTTAGACTCTTTGAATTTTCTATATAAGAGAACAACTATGTATTCATTTAGATTTATTATTAGTAATTTATAGATATATTATTGATAGTCAGTTTGTTACTCGACTTTATTCGGTGAGACCTTTTGAATTCTTTACGTAATTACAGAGGTTCAATTGATAAGTTTTATGGACTGAAAAAAAAAAAAAAAAAACCAATAGACTCTACAGGAGGTATATAAATAATAACAAAGCTCAGGACTTTATTTTTAGTCTTTTAACTTGCATATGGATAAAGTTTTTGAAGTATGAACATAATTTTCATTAACCAAATGACATGTTTTTACTTTTAAGATCAAAAGTAAATACTACTTTGAAGATTATACTTGGATTGTTGGAGTCTTTTTTAACATGGAGATGAATGAAGTTTTAGGGAGTAAGATTTTTCATTGATGACAAAGTATTTTTTTTATCACTATTTATTATATATATTTAGTTAACTTTTACATTTATCGTACTTTTTTTTCCCTTCAGGTTTATTGAGACTTCAAGAACAATTAATACACAAAAAAGTGTGATGTGAGCTTTTTTAAAGTTTTTATTTATCACTTTGAACTTTATACTTATGGGAGTCTCATAAATAAAGACTCTTTATTTTATTTTTTTAACTTTTATTTCTATTGTACTCTTTTTTTTTCTTTTGTAATTTTTGTTCCTTTGGAATAGAGATTTTCGAGAGAAATTTATCGAAAAAGTGCGATGTGAATTTTCTATAGTTGTAGTTTTTTTGAATGATATACTTTGCTATGAAAGGTCAGAGTAGAAAAGTGTGATGTATCTTTTTTGTTAATTACGATATAATTTGAGAAAAGAAATAAAAAAGTTTGAATTTTTTTTTCCAGAAATTATGTTTTTGAAGTAAAAGACCACATTTACAACCTATTAATGTTATTGTTTATTATTATTTTAAAAAAATTCTAATCACCTTTCTCCATTATTTCTCAATCTAAAAAAACTAACATAGCACTTTTTAATATTTCTCATGAAATCGTGATTTATGTGGATGGCAGGATTATTATAAACTATAGTTAGAAATGTCTGATTATGAAATTTTCTATCATACAAACTTGCAATATTGTTGTATGTTTGTAGATTTTTTTAAAGTATTTTTCTATTATGATATACAAATTTTGAATATGGAGATAAAATTATTTTTCTATTAGCTAATCAAATTATGTAGTATTGGTATTATTACTTAATAAATAGAGCAACCCCATTAAACTACGGTATATTCTTTAAAAAAATTATATTTTTTTATTTTTATTCTTTACATATACGCAATTTTAGTAAGAATATATAACTATTCACTATTTTAATTTATCAAATTTAGATAGATTATTTTATTCTTACATTGTAAGTTTTTTTATATACTCATATATTTATGGGTTAATTGACGAAATACCCATTTGTGTAGACCTTTTTAAAAACGGTTATCGGAAATTTTTAACACACACCATGAGTAGTTTTTTAAAAAGTTTGACACAAAATGGGTATTTCGTACAATTTCTTTTTATTTATTTATTAAACATTTGACGATAATACGCCGTGAATAAATCAAGATCGTTGAGCTTGCTTTGGATGTAATTATTTCAATTATAACTCAAAATTTAGAGAGCTAATTTATCTAATATTTTTATTTAAACTAAAAACAAAATATATTCTCGCGTCCGCGCGGTGCTGTCCACTAGTTGATATAAATGTGGAGTCAGAATTTTGGTTTCTCTAGTATTTGTTCAATTAAATGGAATAGGGGTTGTGAGTTAATCACTAGTTCTTTTGGAGGCTCAAGCTCGAAACTCATTGACTTGTTCTTGACTTCTTGTTATATATATATATTATATTTGAAAATTGGTTTATTGCAAAAAAAGAAAAGAGAAAGAGAATGTCAAATGGGTGAGCTGGGGAGAGCACTGATCTGTCTTTCTAATCATTCTACATTCCTCCTTGCCATTCTCGTTACTGCCGTCTCTCAGATACTATTATATATATATATATATGAATTCACACACTTGAAGTTATGTGTACGATTTATATGCTTGGTGATCAGGTTGGTAATTTATAAATTTGTATCGATATATGTATGCTTAGCTGCATAATAATAATAATAAGAAGTTGGTGATCAACTAACACGTTAATAATCCAATCATGAGCACCAACGCGTCATCCAATTGGAGACTCTCTAGAAATGAATCTTTGTGTTTAGCAGCACTATACACATGAAAGGTGGACCACTGTAAGTTGCACCTAATTATATTGAAAATAGGGTTAATTGCAGCAAAAAGACTCAATCTTTGGTCAAATGCTCTGCTATTTATATAACCTCCGTAAATGATGGCAAAAGTACCTAAACTCGGCATTTGGGAGTTGACCAAGAAAATCAGTCCACGTGGCTATAATCCTTTGCCACGTGGCATGCCACATGGCCCTTGGCTGCCACGTGGCATGCCACCTAATTATTATTTTTTAAATAATTTAAAAAATATTATTTTTAATTTTTTTAAAATTAAATTATTATTCAATAATAACCAATTATGAATATTTAAATTTAAATATTCATTATTGGTTATTATTATTAAATATAATTATTCATTTTAGAAAAGTGGGTCAAACGAAAAAAAAAAAATCACCGTTCATGGTTCACTTAAGCTCCGCCTCCGATCTGGTTCACGGGTGGAACGAAATCGCTTAATATGTTTAACAATAATAACCAATAATAATCATATGATTATTTAATGACAATTTAAAAAAAAAGACTAATATATAAAACAAAATACTAAAAAATATTATTATAAAATGCAAACACAAAAAAGATATCATGCAAACAAATAAAGATAATTTTTCGTTAAATATAAATATGAGTACTATTTTTTTTTTTGGAATAAGTGGTGTGTATTTAATTATGTCTTGACTTTTTAAACAATATGTATGTGTTTATTGGTTATTATTATTAAACATATTAAACAATTTTATTCGACGCGTGAATCAGATAAAAAACGGAGTTCAAGTGAACCATGAACGGTGTCCTATCTGGAGGCGAATCATTTGTCTTGGATGAGCCTCCGCGTTGTTTCTGGCGATTCTCTATGTTCTTTTGGTGAAATGATCCTCCGCGTTGTTTCTGGCGATTCTCTATCTGGGGTGAGTGTGAATGTGTCTGAAATGGTGAAATGATGGCCTCTATTTATAAGGGAAAAATGTAACCACTTTTTCATCTTTTGGGGGGATAAAAGGAGAAATTCCCTTAATATCCTCACCCAAAATGCGCCATTACTCTTGCTGTGGGAGCTCGTCGGCTTGCCTTGCCACTCTGGGTGGTCATCGGGCGAGTTTAACTTGTCCGTCGCCTCGGAGTCCTTCGGGGTTTCCGCGAGCGTGTTCGTCGGGTCCTAAGGCTTCCTTGAAGCGTCCTTGATGTCCCGGTGAGTTTTAATTGTCTTGTTTCTTGTATTTGTTATTAATTTATGCCTTGTCACGTCATGTAGGCGAGGGGCTGCAAGTCGTCGGTGGGAGCTCGCCATGCTGAAGACCTTGACGTTGACTTGGTCCAAGGGGGGTCGCCGTCGCCAGAGGAGCTTGCCTGGGTGAGGGGGGTCGTCGTTGACTAAGTCCACGGGAGGTCGTGCTCGCCAGCGGGGCTCGCTTGAGAGGGTCGCCTGGAGGGCTCGCCTTGTCGAGAGGGTCGTTGGTGACTTCGGTGCTCGCCTCATCGAGAGGGATGTCGGTGACTTCGGTGCTCGCCATCTGGGGTCGCCTGGAACCTTCTAAGGTCATCGTCATCACGCCGAGGGCAATGTAAGATAGGCCGCTAGCACACCGGGTAGTCGGGTTCCTTTTCGGGTCGCCTCGGGGGGTCCTTTAAGGTTGTCTTCGACTTTCGGACTCCGTCTTTCGGGGCTTTGTCTTCGGGGCCTCGTCAAATGGGTTCGGACTTGGGCCAGTGAGCTTTGACTTTGGTTAATGGGCCTTGACTTTTGTTTTAAGACCCTTATTTTAATAAGTAAAAAAAAAACGCATAACACTATCCATAAACTTTTAAATTTTCCACCGTTCTTGTTTCTCCGCTCATAACCGGAGATAACTATGGATCGTGAAGTCATGCCATCATCATGGTAATTCGAGTCAAAACAAATTGGACTTTGTTACAGGTTACTTCTCATTCCAAAAGAACAAGGTAAATTTCTTAGTGGGAACATTGTTATGATATGGTAGACATCTGTTAGAGTATCTTGGATGCTCTTGCTCACATTTCACATTGGAGAATTAAATTTTGAACATGAGTATTGAAGTGCTGATAAAGTCGGCATAATACTAATTAGTGTACAATTTTGTCTCGCCTAAAAAGATATGTAATATTGCACTAGAATTGAATAATCAGATAATTTAATTATCAAATTCAGTAACTCGTGATTTAATTATCCGATAATTTTTTCACTACTCTCGTTTGAATTTGTGATGCGCCGCGGTGCATGCATAACGACATGCCGGGGAGCTTGTATTTCAAACGACACCCCCTCTTTATAATGATTAGTTTGTGATATATATATATATATATATATATATTTATGTGGATTAATTGTTTGGTTTTGGAATTATATATGGATAATGTCTATATATGTGATATCTACCGTAAAGATTGGACTTTTTTTATGTTATAAATTCTGCATTTTTTTTGTTCTAAATTGTATTTTGAATGATTAAATAGTCTATTTATAGGTGAAATATTGGTATTTGACATAGCATGGGGAATACCAAAGCTAGGGGCAATTTTTTGAAGAAAAAAAAAATTGCCCTTTTATTTTGGTTCCGAGCTGCATTTCAGTTGGCGGATTTAAAACTATTGTTTTTAGGCGTACAAACCTGCAAAACTTACAAAAAATATGTACAAATTTCGAGGCACCTTCAAAACAAGCCGCGACACTTTTAAAAGAAAAAAAATATTAATTATATTTAAGTACCGTATGTACCGTCGTTTAACGAAGCAAACGCCGCAACTTGTTCGTAAAATGCGGTGTACTTGTGAATTCATACATTTAAACGACGGAAACTGGTCGTCGTTTATAGTACGGTGCGACAGATCTAGTAGAAGCTGCGGCACAGAAAGTGAGAGATAGCTTTCAAATGAGTACCGTCGTTTGACATTACACCGCGGCGGAGCTAATAGATGCCGCGCAACGGATTGTAAAAGATGCCTTTCAAACGTTAGACAATGTACCGTCATTTGAATACCTGCCACAACTTGCATGGACTGCACTGCTGCGCATATATTGAAAAATTTCAAGGGTCAAATCACCGTTTTATATCGTCGTTTGAATGTTCAAATGGCAGAAGATGATCATCCGTCGTTTGAACTTCAAACGACCAAGGTTCCAGCGACTACAGAAGTGTCGTTAAAACTTCCAACCACCGTTAAACAGTGGTTAATCTTGGTTTTTTTTACTAGTACGTACTAAATGAAAAAAATAATTCGAGAGCACGTAGTCAACTACTTGGTGTCTTCTATTTATGTATTGTACACACACGTCAAGCACTCACACATATAAATTTAACTAGGCTAACAAATAGTCTATGACTATTGAAGTGAGAAACTACGTCAACATGTATAAAAGTTTAATAAAGTTAGAAATTAAAATATTTTTTCCGCTAGTTTTTAAACATGAAATTTAAATAAAGTTATAAATTTGGCCATTTTCGGCACAAATACCCATATTTATTAATACCATTCACATATCATGGCATGAGCTAAGAAATTTATAAATTTACTAAAAAAACATTTATTAAAAGATAAAGTAAAAAAAGGGTACTATGAGTATGAATGATAGGATCATAACATGTATATATCATTTGACCTTTTGCTTCAAAGTTTCTACTGATATTAATAAACTTTGCTGTTCAACTGACTTCGATGATACTCTTTTATTAGCTAATGAACGACTTGATTACGAAACATTAGCCACTCTCCAATCAAATATGAATGAGACTTTTCCTTACAATGAAATTCCATTGTGACGCACTTACCAAAAACTTTGGCTCAAGAATTTTCTTTTTTACTTTTTCCTCGTTAAGGACTCGAATCCTACTCTCATATCCGTTGCCGCTCGAATCCTACTCCACCATATAATGCGTTGTGCATATAAACTATAAAATCATAAAACCACCATGGAGCGACACCTTGTTAACGGACCGAATCACAATTTTTTTTTTGGTGTGTGTGTGTTTGCTCCACCCGGTGCCTAATTATTCCGTTAAAGTTGTGTTTTTCCTTCACATTCTAAAATTAAGTTGGCCGTCTCCCAAAAATTGACTTAACACCTTATAAAGAAGAGAATGTGTCATATGTAAAATAAAAATAGAATAAACCAATTCATGGATTAAAATTTTTTTTTGAAGGAAATAAATTCATTAAGATTAGGGCCTTAAATCCCTCCGCACGTACAAATCGAACCACTCCGGGCAATTACAAGACCAAAGGTCCGAAGTCCCCGCGGGGATACGAGATTTTGCTAACGAGTTTGCAACCTCGTTACATAGTCTAGGGATCCACCGAATCTTTCCCGCCGGCGCCACTTTCTTGAGCAAGTCTTCAATGCTCCGTAGAATCGGTCCTTGTAAACTATTAAATAGCTTCCCGTTGACAATTTGGATTGCCCGAGGACAATCCGATTCTACCACCGAGATTGTCCAACCCCGGTCATGGGCGAATTGGAGCCCATGACACATTTGTGCAATTGACACTGAAATGGACCGGTTACAAACGTAGACATTAACAAGGCATGGATGAAAAATAACTATCTCAAAATTTTCCTAATTTTGTGTACTTTTATCGCTGAAAAAAAATGTTACATACATCCCGCCTCAATTGATAAAACTTTATATATTTTTACCGCAACATCCCTACATAAAAGTTAGTGGTGAGTCCGAACAACACAATTTTGTCTATAACTTCGTCCCTTCAGTCTTCAGTGTTCACTGTTAGAGAGTGAAATGGAATGAAACCCAACAATATTCCAAAAACTTTTCGTACTATTGCTTTATTAGGTCAAAAGATTAACTAAAGAAAAAGTGGGGGACCACTCTTTCAATTATACATTTTCCGAGGGGTTTCAGTTTAAGAGAAACTGTAATATATAATAACCTTCGTAAGCGGTTATAATCTAGCCTTTCATAACTACATACTGGAGAGAGTGAGAGATGCGATTCTGATCTGCTAATTTGAGCGTTTAATTTGTTTTTAATCAGAAATTAATGGAGAAGAAGCAGATGGGTAATCTGAGACATCTTTTGGTGACCATATTTCTCTACTTCTTTGGAGCTTTCGCGGTGATTCCTTCCATAACGGACGTCACTATGACGGCCGTTTGTCCCGGGGAAGACGAGTGCTCTTTTGCCATATACCTCTCCGGATTTCAACAAGCGGTACGAAATTCTCACCGACGTTTATCTCCTAATAGTTTTTTGTTTCTCTGTTAGATTTTATGTTGAGGAAGAGCGGTTCATGTTCAAGCTGAACCTCCTCTTCATCTCTTTACCACGTACTTGTAGTTTATGACGTTAAATTCTTTTTCCTAGGTGAGGGAGGGGTAGATTTTGTAATTTTCAACCATGTTTCACTTTTTCTTTGCTTCTATTCTAGTACTTTGTTATTCCCATGCTCATCAACAAAGCTTTTTGAGCTTTCATGTTGATGAAGAATTTCTTCATCTTTTTTTTTTTCCCTTCTTGAAGGATTAGCTTATTATTAATTATGTGTTTTACAACGTGGAATTTTTTGTGTTTATTTGTATTTTAGAAGAAGGTGGATTATGACGTATAGGAATGACAATAAAAAGAAAGGATTAATAGCAGTACAAGTATTTAACATTTTTTTTATTATTATTGTTGTGGTATTATATATTTTTTACAGCCATTTGATTTTGAAGTATCATAGTCTCATAGAGTTTAATGTTAAAAGTAAAACCAATTGCAAATCAACGAAGTAACCCCTGAATTTTTTAAGCACTCCTAACTCTGCGTATATATGTCACTTTTAAAAATTATCAAAAAATAAAAATAAAAAAATTCTGGTATTAACAGGACTTCAACAATAAGTGGGTGAAATTTTAAAAAGAATAAAAATAATAGACATTGCAAACTTTAATTGTTTAAAAGAAAAAAAAAATATGCCATGACAAAATTAAAATATTATATACTTTACTACTGTTATTACGCATAAAAGACATGAAAGGATATTGCATTATATATATTTTTAACTAATTAATTCATTATTTATGACTCATAGACCATAGTACTCGAATAAAACTAATTAAACTGACCCTTAATAAAACTAAAAAACATTGTCCAAAAGTTAGTTAGACTCCTGAACAAATAATTAAAGCTTGCACAGTTTTTTTTTTTTTTTTAAATAATCAATATAAGCTCTTTTCCTTTGGGTATTAATGCAACAATTTATTTACGTCTTTATTATATGATAGTTTTTCTATATCTTTAATCTCTTATTTAAATTGTCTTTTTAGAAGAAAACGTTTAGAGATTTTTACTACTTTAAGTCATAGTTGTTCTAATTTCTATTGCTATATATTCATTTAATGCATTTGTATTTTTTATATAGATTTTATTTCCATGTCTTGTTGTTTAATTGGATGTTCCAAAACATAAGTTTGTATTTTATCTATGTTCAAACCATCTAATGACGATCAAGCATATTTAAATTGGAATAAAGAATTAGAATATATAAATTCATAATCATGTAAAATTATATACTTAAGTGATGATATTATTTGTTAAAATAATATTGAATATGATGTACAAATACAAGAATTATATTAATTTGAAGAAAAAAAATATGTATAAACTAAGTAATATACAAATTACTTGGTAGGGAAGGAATAATATTGTCCATGAAATGATATAAACTACATGTATATTATCATTATAAATTAAGTTTGATTTTTTCAATTTACTATTTGAGACTATTTTACATATTAGAAGCAAATAAAATTATATTCCACGTTAGAAATTAATACTAAATACTAAATAAGATAATAAAATACATATTACTATTTTCAATATCTTATAAATTATATGAAAATATAAAACCAAGTAAAATAGCATATACTTTATGAAATGACAAGACCATAAACTCATATTGCATGATACCTTTTATACAACATATATATATATATATATAGGCTAGTCGTGAATATTCCCTCATATCTTACATCATTTTTTTGTTTGTTTGAGCCTGAGGGAACATCATTTTTTAGTTAAACATATATAAAACTTGAATAATTTTTTCAATTTTTCTAATATAAAAAATTACTAAAAATATCTTACAATTTTTTTTTTCCATACCTAAAAATCAAAGCTTAGATCGGAGGATATAAAATCACGTGTCAACCCATCAGCACAGCACCATCGATATACCAGTAAATACACTTATGTCTTTTTTTGTTGGACAAACAATTTAATGGCTTGGTCCCACTAATAATACGCTGACAATCACTATATATTGTCACTATCCTCTTCTTTCACATAAATTTTTGGAATAAATATGGATTTTAAGGTAAAATATTAGTAGATGATTTTGGATAAGTAAATAGGGACCAACTAGATATTTTAGAGCCTTTTTCTTGAGAATTTTGTTTTTGTTGCAATAGCTTGTTTTCTCAGCCTTTGAGGCTTGAAACTGAAAGTTACAATTTTCTATAATTTATAATCAGGATTGGCTCTAGCTATAGGTGGGTAAGATCGATGTCTGTTGAGTCTTGACCCTTAATTTTTTTTTATTTTTTTATGGGCTCTAATTTCATAAATATATTATTGTATATTTAATTAAATATTAAAGAATGATTTTAAAATACTTTAAAAGTCTTAATAATTTACTTTTTCCAAAGATCTTAAACACGATAAATTCAAGGCCGGTGTTGTTTATAATCTTGTGTCCAAGGTTCAAAATGTCGTTTTTGCAGATAAATCGGTTGCTGTTTTCGAGGATTATCGACGGATTTTTGAGGATTATCGATGAAAAACTAATAAAAGTGTAGCTTATCGTTACCGACAGTTATCGAAGATTATCGATGGATTATCGACACTTATCGAGGATTATCGATGAAAAACCACTAAAATAGTTTTAAGAATATATTTACTAAGTTTACATATGTAAATAAAATATAGTCTCACTCTCACATGTGTAAATACTCAAATAAAATCATGTCATACTCAAATAAAATCATGTCATACTAAAATAGTTTTTTTTTTTTTTTTTTGCATTGAAGGTACTTTTGCCGAAAATTGTTGAAAAGTGCAATTTTTTTAAAAGCACCTAATTTTTTGTTACTTTTACACTTTTTTACGGATAATCGATTGGCATGGAATATTTGCCGATGACTACCGGCAAGACGGATACTCGACGATTATCGAGAATAATCGAGGAAAATTCGAACCTTGCTTGTGTGTATATGTATATGTGTGTGTGTATATATATATATATATATATATATATTAATTTTAGCTTGTTTATTTCTAGTTTTCTACTATGATCTCCACTGACTAACTAAGAAACAAAAATCGTTGGAGTTTCGATGTTAAAGAAAGTCTCACTGAATTTAATGCTTCAAGTATATGAATGAGTGGTGCTTATTTGTGGGTCACTCTTTGATCTTTTATTAGTTTATGAATTATGACATAATTTTTTTTGTCAGTAATTTGAAATTGGAAAGGACGGGTTTAAGCATAAGAACTTAGGGGAAGAAGAAAATTTTAAGAAAAATGTCTTTGACACAATAAATATCCTTCTTCTTTTTCTTTTTTTAGTCGCAATTTAGTGATAATCTCACACCATAATTTATTATGAGATACAAAAATGTCCACTTATACAATTTGGAGATAATAATGTCCATTTACTATAAATATCCAAAATAATTTAGGTTTTTAATACCATCAATGAATATATTATGTAATCTTAGCTAACAACAAAATATATCAACTTTTTAACACACTTCAATCTTATTATATTTTAAATTTACGTGAGAAGTCCCCTTATTTGTAACTAATTAGACGGATTTCGTCTAATATATGGAGACCAACGTATCTCTAATAAAGTGTGTGATAGGTACATGCACAACACATTTTATATTCATTCATCAATTATACTAACTCTATTTGCATTAACTAAAAAAAGTTAAGAGATAAGTGATTCAATAAACAACATATATATAAGGGTTTTGAAATTTAACATAATTATAAAATTAGAGGGTGCTATACCAATTACTCTAAATAAGATAATACGTAAAAAAAAATATAAACTAAAAGCGAAATTGATTGCTCTTTGAATCTACAAGAAGACTTTCGTGAACCCTATTTTTAGCTGGGAATCTTTGTGATACAATGAAGAAAGAAAAGCACAATTATGGCATTTTAGATCAATTAGTTTTCAATAATGATCTATTTTTAAGAAAGTCATAGACTTAGGGACTTATTAAACTAATAAATGACTTTTATTTTCACAAATATATACTATAACTAGACATATACATATATTATAGGAGAGAAATTAGAAATACATAAGTTAAATTTCTAGGTCATCTCCAATCACCGTCTATTAATTCTATTTTGGTGTAGTTTTTTTATTCCCACCGCGCCTAGAAAATTACACTAAAAAGTAAATATTTTTACTATTTTATTAATAAAACGAAATATTCTAAAAATAATAATTTAATAGGCTACTAATTAATTAGATGCGACTGTAGCACTCCATCAAACTAGTGGAAATTATGCAGTTTTTTTTAACGAAGAAATCAAGACCAATACATATTTTCAAAGGATAATTAGTGTAATATTTACTCTATTATGCCTTTGTATTTTATATCTTTAGTTTGTTACCCTCATTTAAATATGTATTATGATTTCATTGTATAGTTCCTCTTAAACCTTTCCATTAATTGAGGGTACCGGCCTTACTTTTGTCGTGTTTTGTTAGAATTTTAAGTTAAATAAATATTTAAACCCCTTGAAATATTAAAAATTAAAATTTTTACATTAAAAATCTACAAATTTGAAGGCGTGAAGCGTCCGCTTTGTTAATCGTTATGATTACACAATTAATTAGTATTTGCATGAATTATCTGCAGATAATCGGAGTGGGAATGGTGGTGGTGACCCCTTTGATCGGAAACTTATCGGATAAGTACGGAAGAAAAACTTTGCTCACATTTCCCGTGACCCTCAACATTATTCCTTTGGGTACTTTTCATTCACTTTTCTTTTTTCTCTTTGCCTTTATCCATCTTTCCTTCTCATACATACTTACGAGCATAGTAACATACCATGTTATCATCAAACTCTTATCGTTTATATATTAAAAAAAAATCATTTGCTATTTCGTGAACCGACAACATAAAGCTAGATACACATTAAGCAACTATTTTTAGAAAAAGAAAAAAAAAAGTACATATCTACAAAACTTGTATAACTAAACACTTAAAATAGAATTGTGTTGTTTTAAAAACAAAATTAGTTGAGACCTTTTTTTTTATTATTATTATTAAAGAAAAATTAGTTGCGACTTGAGTGTGCCTCCTATGTTATGTTGTTGCTAAATAGTATATGCATATTTTTATCACTAAGTATCATGAAGGCTTATTGGAAAACCCACTAGCATTTTGAGTATCGTTAATTGGTGATCGAAAGTGATAATATTTTGTCCTTAATAGGCACGACTGCATTTTCAATCCTCCATATTGTTTGTCTGTCTTTTCTAATGTGTTCTTGACTATATATATGCACTACGTGTTTCATGTTTAAAAAACAAAATTAATCGTCGAAAACTCGATTTATAAGTTATTTTTTATTGTTGGTAAAATAAATTAAATTATGACTAATATAGTTTTCATTCTATGAGTTATTGTCAAAAATTCAATAATAATAAATTATTTTTGTTAATAATGTCTCAACTGCTTTAAAAGATAAGAATCCGATTAATATAGTCGTTACTTTTTTTTTACTGTTGAATCCACTGTCATGTACATCAACTCACTCTTAAGAGATTCTATTTCTCTAAAATTCATTACTAAAAATTAGTGAATTTAATTTAAATATAGACTAGTATAGTCATGTCTTAAAAAAATTCTCATTTTTCTCTTATTATATTACTTTTTTTAATTAAAAATTATACATTATAATAAATACATATATAATTGTAATATGCGCATATAATAATATAATTGTATATAAATGAAGATAAGAAATTATAATGTTGGAGTCAATATGTTTTCTATATTCTTATTATGAGAAGGCGACATATAGAAATATTTGGTGCAAAATGCAAAGAATTATTTGGTGACATATAAAATAATAATTGATCTAGAAACTTGACCTGCTCCTTTTGTCACTTCCATAAAGAAGGAAAAAGTGACATATACTCAAAACTCAAAACTTTGGTGGCAAATGCAACTAACTCTAAATTTGGTGTAAAAGTGATGATAAATAATAATACTACAAAAAGAAAAAACAATCAAGAAAATGTCTTTGGACAACTCTCAGTCCCTAGTGGATGTGCATCTTTTGCTTGTGTTTTCTGTGGTTCCTTTTTTTTTTTTTTTTTTAGCAAAACACACTGGCCATCGGTATAGCTTTTTTTTTTTTTTAATTGCTTTAAATATCAGTAAAAAAAAATGACAGGTATTTAGTAAAATGTTTATAAAACAGATGTTTGTAAGAAAAGCTAATTTAGCGTTTGATAAAATAAATAGATTTAGGGTAAAAAGAGTAAAGTAGACTAAAAATCATGTTTTTATTTTTAGAATAAATCAAAAGCTATGAATCTTTTCCTAGCTTTTAAGCATGTTGTGCATGAAATCTATAATCGTTTTTGTGTTTTTTTTTATAAAAATAATCTTGTCAAACACATAAAAACAATTTAGTTTATTCTAAAAACAAAAACATGGCTAGATGATCTATACCAAACGCAGCCCTTGTACTAGATTATTTATGTCTAAACTCTAATTCATTACAAATAAATAAAAATTCTAAAAACTTTTATGAATCCATTAAAAACAAGAAATAATATGCGAGAGAATGAAACGGGTTAGGTTTGTCTGTCTGCCAAATTTAGCTAATTTTCAATAGAGAATTTGTTTAGTTTTCTCTGTTTTTAGCACTAATTTAGGATAAATTCCGGGATAATAAGTGTTCGAAAAGGGAATTGAAAAATTAAAAAAAAAAAAAAAAAAAACAATTTTGAATATTTTTCAAAAGTTGCAAGGAGTATCTATAGTTCTTTTGAGCCGGACATAGATCGGCTTCCGATTTAGTTTTCAATAATTAGGAATAATTAGAATGCATGTCAAAATAGGAAGAGGAAAAATATAGTGTAATTTGAGACCATAACCCTTTATAAAGTAGTAATGTTTTCATATTTCAATCCCATATTTTAAAATAGAAATACGCTTAGATTCTAACAATATTATAGGTCCGAATCCTATATGCCTCAAATTGTATCCATAAAAACTAATCACATTTAAATAACCTTTCCATCTATTAGCCCTACTTTGAAGCTGTAAGAAGGGTGATTTTGGTGTTCTAGTTTGGCTATGATCAATAATAATTTCTGAAATGATGCAGTGATACTAGCATGCAATCGAAGCACAAGTTTCTTCTATGCTTATTACGCTACCAAAACTGTGACCGGCATGGTTAGCGAGGGAAGCATCAACTGCCTTGCTCTTGCATACATCGTAATTCATTCACAATATTCTTTTTCTTAATAGTCGGAACCACTTGTCCGTGATTATTAATTTCGAATAATAAATAAATTGTTTCATGTATCAAAGAAAAAATTCTCTATTCGAGATTGACAAATCATGGGTAGTCCGCCCGTCTCACCTTTTGTTACGCGCAGGCAGCCCGTTCCCACAGTAAGCATGGGGTAAAGGCTGGGCTACTCGTCCCAAAAAATGATATATTTAAAATAAATATAAAAAATTTTCCTACAACCAGCACCAGGCTGCCCAGACGGGTCATGTGCACAATCAAAAGCATTGAATTCATTTTCGATGTCCGAATCTCGTTGCATTAATCTTTTACTCCGATTTTATTGTTTCGGAAGGCCGATAATGTAGCAGAGGGAGGAAGAGCGAAAGCTTTCGGGATATTATCAGGCGCGATGTCGGGTGCTTGGGTGTGCGGAACTTTAGCAGCTCGCTTCCTCTCTACCGACTATATATTTCAGGTTTCTCTTCTTTTTCTTTTTCTTCTTTCTATTAAGTACCCCAAAAATTTTGGACGATGGCCAAAGCCTTCACAATAAAATATGAAAAATTATTTATAATATTAATATAAAAATCTCATAAACTCATACTATATTATATCTTAATAAAAAATCAATTAATAATTTAAACAAATTTAATATATATGCTTTTGCTCAGAACTCTCAAAACTATTGAGCCAGGCCTCTCGATCCTATAACCGACTTTCATTGAAACATTAATATGAAAATTGTAGATCAAGTTCGGTCTGTTAAGTTATAATCATAATTTTAAATGCCCCGGAGGGCTTTTGGTACGCTCGTTTTTTTGAGAGTTGCGGCATGCCTTCGGTATCGGCATGTCCGTGAACAACTGTAACCTATATTTATATTTTAATTGTACCCCTATATTTATATTTTCTACAAGTTATAAGTATAATTCTGATTTTTATATAAATACTATAATCTGTATTAGAGTGATTTTTTAGTTATTTATATTTTACGGTGATAAATAAGTAATTTTGAACCTATATAAAAATCTTGCCTAAATACTTTATTTTCCATAATTTTCGTCGGCATGCAGTATGCCCGTGAAATTTATGCGGTATTTGCGGCGTGTGCCCTTTTTTTCGGACTTGCCCGTCGGTATGACCGTCGACATGCGGCATGCCCGTAAAATGAAGTGAGCGAAGCGACGTGAAAAACGACATTTAGAACTTTGGTTATAATTACTGGTGTTGATTATATTAGATCAACGGTTGCTGAGAGTTTACGTTCTAGTTATATGGCAACATTCTAGAGTATATTAGAGGGGTTTATTGCTTAATACGTATCCTTAATAAATATAAACCATGACAATTTACGTAACCATGGCAATTAACCCCTTTCAAATTCACTTAACAATGCTATTACTTTTAATTTTTCACTACAAGTTATTTTGGTGCACTTTGCTCTGTTTAGAAGTTATCTTTGTGCATTTTTATCCTATAAATGTTTAGTTTAGCGTATGATACCTCCTTTTTTGTTACAAAATTAATACATATGACTATCAAAAATATAATTTATATTTATTTTCCTATTTTTAGCAAAATTCCTAATAATCTTAAAAATATTGACAAAAGTAATTACCTCTCTACTGTGAAGTTTCATGTGGCGACGTGTGATTAATCTACGTTTTTTTTTCCTTTTTGACCGCGTATAAGCTAAAAAATTCAAAGAGTTGACTACGAACACTAAATTCTTACGTAGTAGCCAAAACGTATTCTACAATGCAAAAACTAAAGCACCATAGGTCAATCATGTCGGCATGTGATTAAAAAATGCGATAACTTGATCGAAATGAGTGAAAACGTGGACAAATCATACGTCGCCATGTGGAACTTCACGTTAAGGAGTTAATATAAAAATTTAATTGCTTTTGCAAATATTTTTTAGTCATATTTTTCATACATGTAAGTTTTCCATAAATATCGCTATATGAATAAAGCGCACTTTCTTTAATGAACTTTCAAAGATAATGTGCACTAAAACAAAATTCCGTAAACAAAGATAACGTGCACTATATCATTATGTATTACTCTCCGACACTCGTCGAGTCGGAGTTTTTATTCGATCGGTGAATGCTTGATCGTCAGGTTGCTGCATTGGCGTCGATGACCGCCTCAGTGTACATGAGAATATTCCTCGAAGAAAGCTTGCCTAATCTCGACGATGATGATAGTTTGACGCATCCGGTCTTGAAAACGAGATTGGATGTTGAGAAGCACGGCCAATTGCCATCGAACAAGCTCGCCTCTAAGAAGATACCGACGCTTGGAGAGCTGAATTGTTTGCTGCAGAGTAGGTAATATTTTAGCTTCCATATCATGTAAGAATATTTGCATTAATGGTCAAAATTAAAAAAAAAAATTATAATTTTTCATGATTTTTAAGTCAATTAAGAAAAGCGTAACACTGTTTTGCAGCAAGGCATTTACACAAGCAACAATGGTATGCTTCTTCAGTAGTCTCGCAGAGGGTGGCTTTCAAGCTTCATTGATGGTATGATACTCACTCAATCACATCTACTAATTATTCATCAAAATTGTGTTTAAAAGGAAACTTTTAACACTTTTTTTTTTACCATGCAGTATTTCTTGAAAGCTCGTTTTCACTTCAACAAGGACCAATTTGCCGATTTGATGCTGATTTCGGGGGTTGCGGGGACAGTTTCTCAGGTACTTTTATTTTACATGTGTGTGCCAAAGTACTATTTTTTTCTTAAGAACACGAAAGTTTTATCAACTTTTATCTTCATGGTCAAGTATTTTAACTTAATCTTTGAGGTACAACAAAAATTAATTTACTCTCACGTATCCCAAAAAAAAAAGTGACCAAGTTACTCTTTTGCGGTTAATTTTCCGTCTTTTTGATCGCTTGTCCCGCTCTCTACAGCTCGTAGTGATGCCTCTGTTGTTGCCTATCTTAGGAGAGGAAAAGCTGCTCTCTCTGGGGCTCTTAATGGGAAGTTTCAATGTATAATTCTCACTCTCTTTCACAGTTAGATTTATTCTCTTCTATTAACATGATCAATGAAACTCATAAACTGTTGATAATATTATCTGATTCTGATGCAGATTTTGGTGTACAGCGTATCATGGTCAGCTTGGGTAATACTTTGTATTATCTTGGTTATACAAAGATGATTATTTATATATATATATATATATAACTTGCTTTATTGAAGAAAAGATGTATGTAAATGTGTTCAGGTACCTTATGTAATCTCAGGATTTTCTCTTTTTGCGATGTTTACAAGCCCCACAGTAAGTCTATTTACCCCATTTGCTAAAACTCATATGTATAGAAATTGTGTATGGAATTCATTCATGTCTTTCAATGCAGGTTCGAAGCATTGCATCGAAACAAGTCGGGTCCGACGAGCAGGCATGTTTTCTTCAAGAATTTTCTTAAAATCCGGATTTTGGAATTAGTATTTTTTATTTATCTATAAATTTTGATAATGGAAGTTTAAGATCTAGCCATCCAGATTAATTTAATTTCTACTAAAAATAATGAAGAATTACGGGTATGAAAAAAAACGAGAACCAAAACCAGAATTCGGGTTCCTATTGTAGTTATTTTCTTAGGGTTGACTGAAAAATTCCATTCAGGGCAAGGCTCAAGGATGTATTTCAGGGATAAGTTCTGTTGCAATCATTGCTGCTCCAATGATTTACAGTCCTTTAACAGGTGGGTATAATAGTAATTAATACCTCAATTAATCCACTAGAATCTGTATTACTTTGTTTTCTTTTTATATGGATGAAAATAATATTGAATATTTTCTCAGCTTTATTCCTATCCCAAGGAGCACCATTTTACTTCCCAGGTTTCAGCATTATGTGCACAGCATTTGCAATGGTAAGACCTTTTTTTTTTTTTTTTTTTTTTTTTTTACTGAGATTAAATGTTACATCTATTTAATTATGTCACTTTTATTTTGATGCAGATGATTGCCCTCATCATAAGCAGTAGGATCGAGTCCATTCACACAGCTAGAGATGAAAGCCCAATGGAAAATTAGTAAATTATTATAATGTCATAACCTAAAACTGAAAATTGATTGTATGTCTCTCAAGTGTAATGAAAAAGTACAAATCTCCCACTTTGATGCCCAACAATTGTATTAGAACTTTGTATTGTAATGGAAACCGGGAAAGCAAATTAAGCATATTCGAGGGTAAGAAACTGAAAAATTTATGAAGCCGGGCAAATTGAAACGGAAATCGCATTATGAATGGGATCAACGTAGCATATAAACATCTTTTACACGACAAATTTACATTAATATACTTTATTACTTACACGTGACAGTGACACCGAGGAATATACATAATGTGCAATGGGAAAGATCACTCATCGGGGAACTCGTCGTTGTTGTCGTTGTCGTCGTCTATCTCCAAGTACTTGAAGTTCATGTCCTTCCAGCCATTGCCTTGGTAACTGAAACTAGGGCTGACGTAGCAGCTCATCTCATGAAACAGATTCAAGTTATCAACCAGCTTGTGAAAAGCACTGCACCCACAACACTGCACAACAGCTCCCAATGTCAACCACAAATAACAGAAATTGCTCGTATCAAGTGTTTTTGACGTCACGCTTTACACTTCAAATCGATTTTACAAATTACTGAATTTTCGGTTTATCCAAAATGATAGCCCAAACTTTAAATGACACGTTTTGTACTATGGACTTAAGCAATCTAACAAAAGTGCGCAAGAGAATTAGAGAGTTGATGTTTGTGTTCGATTTATTGGTAGAAAAACGAGAGAACTAAAAAAAAACTCTCAAGGCTCGAAAGACTTATGTCCTAAAGCTAAAGCGGTACTTTCGGTTATCGGTTCCACTTGTACAAATAGGAACCACAACCAGTACTGCATAAAATAAAGCAGTACCGATTGTAACCGTGATTTATCAAATCTCATCAAAAACCGTAAAATGTGGTATATTCGAGTTTTGGTTTGTGGTTTCCTTCGTACATCCCCTGCTTTACGGACTTACATGAGCTCTAAAAAGCTCAAAAATAGAACATAATCCTTCAAGTTGAAGATAATATATACCAGGTATCCACAAGCTAGACTACCTGAACAAAGACAGTGCCATCGGTGTATGCGTGGGGGTTGATCGCTCTCGTAGTCCGCTGCCCACATATGTTACATGTGAAGGCCACAAGCATTCTTCGACGGGGAGATTTGGTGAAGAGAGACCACGGAAAGGTGGAAACGTTCACCGTGCTCGATTTCCCGTCACTCATGTCGGGAACAGAAGGGCCTTCCATTCCTGAACCCGTCGTCCATCCTCTTCCCATCGCCGCGCTTAGCACCAATCCCATCGCTCCGTCCTATCAAAGGACGGAAATTTTATGTAGAAATCACTCTCAAACCATAAAAATGAATAAAAATTTCGAATTCTAATCATTTTCTTCTCTCAATAAAGTCATAAGCAGAACAAATGGTACCTTCGACAATGGCGAGAGCGAGAGCTGGCGATTATTGTCGAGAAGCGGTACGATTTTGGTGAAATCATTCGATTCCGATTCAGGATCGACTTCGTTACCCTGACCTGCATCGGAAAAACTCGATCAACAAAAAAATCAAGAATCAGAAAGCGAATTCCCTTCTCTTCTATCGATAGCGTGCAATACAAACGATCGAAGACGATGAGAAATACCTCTGGAGACGGAGAGAGAGAAAGGAAGAGGTCTGGAGGGGACCGAAGAGGGTCCTCTGGGGAAGATGCTGGAAAAGCTCGAGGAAGAGGAGCAGCGAACGATCGCAGATTCCATGGCAGAATCAATCAGATTCAATCACACCATTCGAAGAAGAAGAGCCCGTAAGACTCGCGTTTTTGGAAGCTTGCCTTGAGGAGTCTGACAAGATATATGGTTGTCAGTGGGCTTCGGCCTCACTTCTGATGGGCCCACAGAGTTCATTAGGCCCATCAATCATCAATTATCTGAGAGCATTACTTTGATTCGGAGCTTAAAAAAATCCGAGATTCCGGTTTCAGATATTGTACATCTACTCGATAAGATAAATTAGTAATCTTGATTAAATAATATTTTTGAATAACTTTAATTAGAATTAATATTATTAAATTAATAATTTCGACAAGATAATAAAATTCTTTTGGTCTTATTATGTGCGTGTATAGCCAAAAGGGACAACCGCAGTATCCAAAGTGAACAAAATTGAGGCAACGCATATTTTCGTCTACTTTCTTTTACGGACGTTGGTCAAATGTTACGTGGCGTCAAGTTAATTGGCATGTTCATCGCCTCAGTTCCATTATCCCTCGTGACATTTGACCAACATTCATAAGAAAAGTGGACGAAAATATGTGTCGCCTCAGTTTTTCAACTTTGTTACTTAATTGCTATTTTTCACTTTGGACATACGTCGCTTCAATCGATCAAAGTTAACATACTTATGCTGCCGATTACCCTTCAATTTTTCATCTCTTAATTTTCATTTTACTTCTAACTACTTACTGTTCTCCTTCCTCACTCAGGGCTTGGTCAGTGTAATGCATGATATTATTATTGACTATTAGAAGCTTAAGACCAGCTCGGAATGACTGAACGTACCCTTTTGGTACTTTCTCCGATTCCAAAGCAAAATGTGCTTCACTATTTAAGACTAATCTTTCTATAAAATCAAATTATATATATATATATATACATACTAAGAATCAAATCTACTAAATCCTCGCTCTTTCAGCACATTATTATTTTCCATATCCACTCTGACCTTGGCAGCATCATCCCATTGCCCCAAATCTGCATAAATATTATACAACATCACATAAGGAGCTGAGCTTTCCGGCTCGATCCTCATCAACGCCTCCGCTGCAACTTTTGCCAGCCTCGCATCGTTATGGACCCTGCAGGCCCCGAGTAACGCTCCCCAAACCGACCCGTCTGGCGCTAACGGCATGGTGTCAATCAGTTCCCTGGCTTCCTCGAGATTCCCAAACCGGCCAACGATGTCAACGAGGGACGCGTAGTGTTCAGTCTGTGGCTTGACGCCGAAGTCAACTGTCATTGACTTGAATTGCCTCCGTCCCTCTTCGACTAGCCCTGCGTTTGCGCACGCGTTCAATACAGCTATGAACGTTATACGAGTAGGCCTTACTTGTCGGGATTTCATCAGTTCGAAAAGCTCCAAAGCCTCTGCAGAGAAACCGTGAGATCCGTATCCACCGATCATCGCATTCCATGAGATTACATCCCTTTGCTTCATCTCGTCGAATACGAGCCGGGCTTCTCTTATTGACCCGCACCGTGAGTACATTGTTATCAGCGAGTTGTTTGTAGTAAGATCCGGAATAAGCGTCTTCGTTACGAGTTGATGAACTTGTCTTCCAAGATGCAAATCTACCAAGCCTGTGGAGCAGCTTAGGATCGGAGATAAAGTATGCAAATCGGGTTTTTCTCCCGCAGATTGCATCTCGATGAATAAATCGATCGCTTCTTTATACGCTTTGTTTTTCTCAAATCCCGCTATGATCGAGTTCCAAGACACCAAGTTCTTCCTCGGTATACCATTAAAAAACCGTCGCACAAGTTCCAACTTACCCACCTGCGCAAACCCTGAGACAATCATATTCCACGTTATCGTATCGGGATTCGGCATTTCATGGAAGAGGTTAAGAGCCTCTTCCATGTCTGCTGCGTGAACGTACCCGCTCAACATGGTATTCCAAGAGAACGTATCTCGCTCGGTCATTTGGTCAAAAAGATCCCTCGCAGCCGTAAGATTCTTCGCTTTCAAATAGCACATTATCATGGAATTCCAAGACACCAAATTTCTCTCAAACCTCTTGTTACCGTCTTTTTTCTTATCCCGGTAAAACGGAATTTGGTCAAACAACCTTCGCGCTTCTTCGTATCGACCTCTCTTTCCGTAACCTGCGATGAGAGTATTATAAGCATCTACCAAATCTTCTCTCTGCTCGTACTCACAGCTGTGTCTGAGCAGAAACCGTGCAGCTTGATCCAAATCACCCTTCCTAACAAGCCCCGAGACCAGCGCACAAAACGACCCAGCATCTCGCTCCGCCATAGATTCAAACAAGCGAACAGCCATCGCCACGTCTCCGTTCTGAGCAAACCCAGTGATCATCACATTCCAAGACATGAAATTCCGCACCGACATCGCATTGAAAAGCCGCAACGCCTCGGACATCTTCCCGCTCTTGGCAAACCCGGTGAGCATCGTGTTCCAGGAACACAAATCCCGCTCGGGCATTCGGTCGAACAGCCTCTTCCCCTCCTCGGTGTGATCGTAGCTGCTGCCGCAACAAGACATGTACCCCGAGATCATCACGTTCCACGACACGACGTCTCTCTCGGGCATTTCGTCGAACAGCTTACGCGCTTTCAGAACCTCCCTGTTCTTGACGTAGCCGGCGAGCATGGAGTTCCAAGTAACCACATTTCGGTGATCCGTTCTGTCAAACAAGTCTCTGGCTTCGGCGATACGGCCATTTAGGATCAAGCGCGTGATGGTCTTATTCAATGAGAATATGTTGAGATTGGGTTTGAGAAGTCCCAAGTCTGAGAGAAAGCGAGAGTACGGACGATGACGAAGACTCGCCTGTCTCAAAACGACGCCGTTCAAGTTGCCCATTTTGTTGTTTTATCTCAACAACACATTATCACTGGAACTTAGCTCTAACCTCTAAGTGTCGCTTCTATGCATGTAGCGCTCGGTTTTTTATTTTATTTTATTTTATTAAGAAAGTAAGAACTATTAAGATAATTCTTAATAGTATGCCCGTGCATAGAATGGTAGATCTCCGATCCTAAAAAACTACTAAAATTAAAAGTTAAAAGCTACGAGCGGTCTTATTCTCTGTTTTTGAGTACCAACAAAACTTGACCTTCATAAAAAATCTAACATTAAACAAAATTATTGAAACTTGATATACAAGTTAAAGTGAAATTTGTTTTGCATGTGGTTTCCCTCCTTATGTTGAGTATTCTTGTGCAAACATTATTATTTTTGCCGTTTTACCGTAATTAAAACCAAGGATCGAATTTTCGTTGAAAATCGTCTATAATCCTCGATTATCGGTCTTGCCGGTAGTCATCGGCAAATATGTCATACCAACAGTTATCGTTTTATAACTTTTCCATCGAAAAGCTCAAAAATCGGCAAGAGAGACAACAATCGATTATCGTTTTTTCATGAGTAAAATTTGGGTACTTCCATCCATTAAAAAAAATCAGCCATATACCATTTTTGCGATTTTCCACACATTGCACTTGCCTTGTCGCCCTTTTCCACTGCCAACACCTAAAGTTTATGCTTTTCCATGATAATCGAGTTGGTAAGACTCATCCTTTTTCAATCTTCATCATCTTTTCATGGATTTTTTTATTCTTGGCATAAGTTTCGAAAGTTATTGTTTTTTCAATTTTAGCATGATTTTCCCAAAAACTTTTGTAATTTTTGGGAGATTAATGACTCATAATGTTAGAGCTACATGAATACATCGTTTGTTGCTGGAAAAATACTCGTTTAGATGATTTTTAGGGTATTTTCATGAGTTGAACACTAAAGGGTTAGCATATGAGTTTTATGTTTAAAAATGATTAAAGATTGGAACTTTATCATATTTTGTTTGTTTTTTTAAATTATTAAGAATATTTTATGATGAAAACATGTTTTGATTGCTTAATTTTGAATTATTTGGTTAGATTAGGCTATTTTTGAATTATAATGATGTTAGGCAAAAGTATATAAAGTCTTAGTTTTATGAATTTACAAGAAATTTACTACTTTTGTAAGATTACTTGATGATATGGGGTTCAAAATATTCTAGTTAATTAGAAATATGAATGTTTGTGTCGAGCTGTCGAATTTTTAGATTTAGAGTCACGATTTTCGGATTTTAATCTTCAATAGGGCAAAAGTACAAAAACTTAATCTTTTTCAATTTTTGAAGTAATTTATTAACTTTTGTTGATGTTTACTTTCATTAAATATTTATTAAAATAAAAATATGAAATTTTGGCATATTTTATTTCAGATTTGAGCTTAATTCAGATTTTTTTATTATTACGGCAAAAGTCTAACAAGTTCATCTTTTGCGATTTGTAAGGTAATTTATTAATTTTTTATGATGTTTACTTTCACTAAATATTTATTCCAATAATAATCTGGTGTTTTAGTATATTTTAATTGCCGATTTGAGCTAAAACCGAGATTTTTTCTTAACTGCGGTAAAAGTCTTTCATCTTTTGCGATATATAAGTAATTTGTTCATTTTTGTTGCTGGTTGCTTTTATTAAATATTTATCGAAATAATAATTTGAGATTTTGGTGTAATTTAATTGAAGATTTGAGCTAAATCCGAGATTTTTCTACGTGTTTGAGTTTTGAGACTTTGTGTTTGAGAATTGAGACTATGTTTTATCATCTACGTGTTTTAGATTTGATACTTGCGATGGAATTATATGTGTTGGTATTTAGTTTTGGTATTTTTAACACACTATTTAAAAATTGGGCAAATATAAACTTAGAACTATTTTATAAGTTTTCTATCGAAAAGTGTCGATAATCCTCGAAAAGTGTCGGTAACGATAATCTACAGTATTATAATTTTTCCGTCGATTAATCGGCAAGCGAATGATAAATCCGTCGAAAACGACAACCGATTTATCGGCAAATTCGGCAATTTGTCCCTTGATTAAAACTATAAATACTTTTATCGAAAATAATTAATTTAAAAATGTTTTTGTGACATGAAAAATACCTAGTCTCATATTTGGTTTGGTCAGCCAATCTGAGCTAGAATTTTTCTAGTCTTCCTCACTTTGTCTTCACGTTCGATATTACTACCTGTTATTTTCCTAACGTTGTAAACCCCCATAACGTATGTTTTTTGACTCTATAAATAACGAAATCTGGTTCACAGTTTTCTCGTCTCAAAATCGCAGAGCTTTAGTTTATACAATATAGTTTCCGAGCTATATATTTTCGAGGGTTTGAGTGATTCCGATCGTTTCCGAGTGCACAGAACAGTCGAGACAGAGAGAGTTTATGGGTTGTTTTTTCTTGTGAGTGACGGGGCAATATCGAATTGCGAGCACCGAGGCAGAGTCGCGAAACACCTTAAAGACAACGACCTAGTCCGCGACTCAGCCTTCCCTACGTTTTTCCGCTAAGCTTTGTATGTGCAGGTACCGAAGTTTTGTTCTATACATGTCGTGTTCAGTTTTTTTTTTTTTAAGAACTATTAACTTGATAATGGTCTCTCTATGCATAGAATGATAGATCTCCGATCCTAAAAAACCACTAAAATTGAAAGTAAAAGTTCATTTGTCCAATTCACGAGCGATCTTATTCTCTGTTCTTGAGCACCAACAAAACTTGACTTTCTAAAAAAATCTAACATTAAACAAAATCACTCATACAAAAAGTTGAGAGACAAAATCAAACAAGTCTTGTTCTCACTAAGATTGTCCAGAAACGTCTTGTTCTCTATCACCTTCAATAATAATCCAATGCACACTGCGAAACTTTGTTAGCTTTACCGCCAAGTAAATCCCCAAAAACTCATCTTCCATGACGGACCTCGCTTCGATGCGGCTACTCCATATCCACTCCACTTTGCCATCTTCGATCTCAACAGGACAGCAATTCCATACTTAAATGCGGCATCGATGTTTATCTCCAGCCTCCCTTGTGATAGACGTCTCCACTTGCTTATCTATCAACTTCATTGCTTGTTTAAGGCGCTTGGTAATTTCCAACTCATCCCCCGGAACGAGTTACCGGAATCGCACTGTGATCCCCTCATCAAACTGATAAGTCGTCTCGCTACCCTTGGAATATCATTTTGTTTCTTGAATTCTGTAGGTCGTTCAAGATCAACGTCGTATTTTTTATAACATGCTGTTGGAAAATAAGCATAATGTAAATGAAATTTGGTCTGAAGGAAAACGCTCAAATGAGCCTTTACACAAAGAAGAAAAACGTTCAAAGTGTTATTACACATTAAATCAGATCAAACCGTTTTCATGTGCATTTACAAGCTTATAAAACGTTCACAGAGCTATATTGCTCAAACGTTCAAAAAATGACATTGAAGATGGCATTGAAGATGGTTGAACGGTTTTGATCATGTTGATCATTTCGGATCCTCAAATCACCCTATAAATGGACAGTGAGCTTGGTTAGTTTCGACACACCATAAAATCTCACAAAAACACAGAAATATTTTCCAGAAATTTTTCGTTCGAATCGCTTCCCTTGCTCTGCGGTTCGAACTTTCTAGGGTCTTAGAAACTTGTGGGTAATAGAGGACTTACGGTTTGGTTCGCCGGAGACTTCGATCGTGCTAAGAAGTCTCGGTTTGCCATTGTATCCTGGGAAGGAGACGGCCGACGATCTCAGCACCACCGTGAAAGGCCGAATCTGCTTTAAGGAAAGTGTACTACACGCCTTGCCTTTTGCTTGTTTTCCTCCTCAGAGAAGCTACTCGCCATTGAAGCTCTTCAACTAAAGGTTCGTTTTATTTCTCGCTCAAAAACAGAGTTTCGGTTTCTAATGTTCATATCGCAATAATAGAGAGAGCACACTTTTACATAACACATGCATTCCTCCTAGCTTTTGGTACTCAACATTGGGAAGGAACAAATTCTCAACAATCGTTTGCTCAGTGACTTCTTCATCAAAATCCCACTGACGCTAACGCTCGTTTTGAAGCTACGAGATAGATCTGTAATTTTGTAAATTTACATTTTGGAAAGAAAAAAAAATCCTTAAAACGATACAAAATATAGATAGAAACTTAAAACTTGGCATTAATATATTAGAAATTTATTATTGCAGGCACGCTTTCATATATTTAGAAGAATATTTTGTCAAAATTCAAAACTACAAAATTTTGTATATACCTCTTAGCTTCAAAACAACAATTATTTTTTAGATAGAATATCGAAAAGTATATACAAGATTCATGTGCAGTTTACACCGCTGGCGAATGATACATGGATAGATTTTTGTTCGGCCTATTTAGATATCACCATTTAAATTTGATAGACGTTGATTTTTGTTGTAAATTTTATACCGGCTCCGGTTTTCAATCAGGTTTTCAACGTCTTTTGAGCACATTTTTCTATTCCCGTTGTGAACTCAAAAAACTTTGATCTTTTGATCGAATCATGCTTTACTCATTTCCTTTCTCATAAGGCTACGATAGCACGACTCTTGAAAAGAAAGACCTCTCCACATCCACAAAGAAACTTATTTAATTACACGAAAGTATAATCTGTTCTGCTTTTGAGCCCTCTCTAAGGTATACAATCAGTAGAAGATCTCACTGAAAGCTGTGGAGTGTATGCAAATTATTTACTAATCACAAAGTTTCAGCCTGAGAAGTTAATTAACCGAACAAGTCGTCTAGATTAGGGTTTTCTCCCCCGTCATCAGAGGAGCCGTCAGCATCATTGGGATTGAACGGCATTATGAGCTCGAGAAGCGCCTGGTTTTGGGCTTCAGCGGAGAGCTCTGCACGTGCTCTTCGCCTTTGCATAGAAAATAGCTGCAGAAGCAGATCCTCCGGCGACGAGACATGGTACCTCCAAGCCCTACCCTTGGGTTTCTGCTGGACACAACAAAGTGTAAGATTCATAGCCACCGACAGCCTCGTCATAACTCTTTAGGTGAATTATCGTGATCGTTTTTATCATTATCACAGTTGCCTTCGTCATCATCATCATCATCGTGACCACAGAAGTCGTCAGCATCTTCATACTCATCGGCGGCGTCTTCGTCCTCCTCCTCCTCTTCCTCTTCCTCTTCCTCTTCCTCTTCCTCTTCATCATCCTCATCGTCACTACTATCGGTAAAACAATCCTCCCCATCATCATACATACATTCATCAACGATAACATTGTCACCACTCATCTCAAACCAACGGAGAAGACCGGACCGGAACTGCTGAACCTTATTCAAAAACAGCAGAGAAATCTGAAATTTTGTACCAGGATCATATCTACCAAAAGAACAAGTCATTTACTTTTATTTTTGTATTCCTTCTCTTTACAGTGCTCATGGGTTTTATGGTAGTGCTCATTGCAGAATAGTAAAGTTCTATATAGCATGCTCAAGTTAATAAACGCAATAACTAGTTCGAGATGAGATAGTACCTGTTCGATATTTTCCGGCAATTTAGCTTTCTCTGTGGCCTTTGTTGTCCATAACTTGATATCGTGATCAATTCCGCTGCTTGCAAGCATCATTGTGTGAGGGTGAGACTCGATGCAATTGACAACGGTCTCATCGGCTTTCATAACACGAATGAGCTCTCCGTCTTTTTTCTTCCAGATGAATATTCTTCCACAATCAGACCCACTCACCACGTACTCGCAATTGGGCCCGAAAAAGTTCACACCTTTTACGGTGTCGGAATTCTTATGTCCTTTGAAAACCTGAGGAACAATCTTATTCTCAACATCCATGGCTGAAGAGGACGCTCCAGGCAGGTTATCATCCTTCCTCTCATTTCCCTTACACAGTAGAAAAGACGGAGCTGGATTAGGTCCCAAACCACCGTCCCGTGTGAAAAGATAGATGAACTCATCGTTGTATGACGCAAGAAGTTCGCTTCTTTCTGAGAAGGCCAAACCCGTAATTCCAACTTCATCATCCCCAATCAAGTGCGGTGGACAAAAGAAATTCGCCGGTCGACCAAAACTGGATGAGCCATCCCACTTATACTTGCGAATATCATAAAGCCGGGCGTACTCATCGGAACCAGCTACAGCAAAGAGATTCGGGTTCCTTGGATCAATGGCGATCGCATTCAAATTGACAACCGGCATATAATCCCTCCTATCATCGGCTGAACTGCACGTAAAGAGTTCCGTGGCAGTCCCGGTTCTCAGATCAAACTGTTGAAAGAAGAACCACGTCACATGTCCATTCAAAAAGTTAACCAAGAAAGAAAAGAACTTTCAACTGCATACTGAAAGCTCATCAGCGATAGAAAAAACCAAAAAAAGAAGAAGAAAAAAAAACGAGAATCAACCGATCCTTAAACGTATCCTAAAAGCTTCCAAAAACAATAAACGGTAACTCACATGATTGACCACTCCATCTTCGCCACATGAATAAAAAATGTGCGGACTCCCGGGCTCAACAGCCAATTTATGAGCCCGCCCCTGATGCTCGGCCAACTGCGAGGTCTCCACACGCCCGCGCTCCAGAATTTGAGCATGTCTCACCTAAAATCGAACATCATAACTACTCGAAACTCGATTATCCTACTGCTCGTAAACGATCACGAAGATTACCTGCCCATCAGCAGCACTGGTTACAATGCTTCTGTCATTGGAATACGGCATAATCTTCGCCTGAAAGACATTGTTTCCGTGCCCGGAATCGAACGAAAGCTTCACTTGGCCACACTCCCAATTCCAAAGAATAACCTGCATATCATCCGAACCTGACACCAAAATGTCGCCGTTTTCGCTGAAGCTTACGGTGTTCACGCATCCTCTGTGCCTTTCAAGCTTCCCGTATAAATCGAGTCTCAGAACAAGATTCTGAAGACACCATCGATCAAACATCAAAATCAAA
Organism: Parietaria judaica; assembly: GCA_954871525.1. NCBI lineage: Eukaryota > Viridiplantae > Streptophyta > Magnoliopsida > Rosales > Urticaceae > Parietaria > Parietaria judaica. The sequence goes on from OX940860.1 coordinate 42,452,302, forward strand.
ATCAAATTTCATCAACATCAATAGGGTGATCAAACGAACCTCGGAACCGCCGTGGCGAAGAGCGAAGCTCCGGGTTGAAAGCGCGCCGAGCTCTCTCTGCCAAACGCCGACGAAATCGACGGGCTTGTCGATGGCTCCGCGAGCCCTCAAATTCATCTTCAACGAAACGATTGGCGAAGAAAAACAAAAGTGGCGATCAATCGATTGCGTTTGCGCAAGTGAGTGACGGAACGGAACGAGTCGGTGAACGAGTTTGGTAGGGTTTTATACTTTCATTTTACAAGACCTGTAAATAATAATAAAAAAAAAAAAAAAGAGATAGAGATATTTTGATTAATAGTGACCAAGATCCCGTTCGGTAGTGTTCTCGTTTTGTTTTTGTTTTTCAAAAATTGATTTGTAGTGTTTATTTTAAAAAGAAAATATTGAACTCATGTTTAACCTATCATGCTAATCTATAAATATCAATCATATAAGCCAATATTATCTAATATATCATTAAGAAAATCATAACTGTAGTGTAGTATTACATTATTTAATAACTAAATTCAACAAATACATTTGCAAATGCAAGATGAACCGTATCATTGATGGAGGAGGTGAGGTTTTGCATAGAAAGTGAAAAATAGAAGTAAACTCACTTTTGAGAAGGAGAAAACAGCTCTTTCTCATTTCCAATTCACCCTCATTTTTACACTATAAGACAAATTATTTTCTAAGACTAAATAAATAGTTACTTTGCACAAAACTAAGTTTCATTTTCAATTTTCATTATATAACGGGAAGAAAACAAGAAAATAATTTTAAAAAACTCTACCAAACAGGCCCTTAATGTGCTCTTCGAGAGGTTCGGAGTTTGACCCTGGCAAAATGCGGAAATTATGTATGCACGCAATTGCGGCCAATAGTGTCAATTAATTTTACACTTCACATTACATGTGATACGAATTAACTACTGGAGCCTCGCCGCAAGTCAATAAAGTCGCGCGATGGTTGGGATCCTTATGCTATCTAAAAATTTAATCTTGACCGAAAAACGAAAACAAGATAATCGATTCATTGACTCCGACCTCGTAGATTATTTCAATAGTCTTTAAATGTAATCAATATTTATTTATATATATATCATTATTACGAGTAGGGGTGAAATCGAAATCGAAAAATTATTTTTTTACATCCCTATTCCGAAAAACCAAAAAAAAAAAATTGTAATAGTTCCGCTTCCAGTTAGAAACGACATATTGATTTAAAACCGACATGTAGTTTTGAAAAATAAAAAATTAAACATAGTATAAAAATATAAAATACACTAAAAATGACATACTAAAAAGTTAAAAAAATGACAATCGACATTGGGACAAAATATCAATAATTTTTTTTAATCCCGGGACTAATTTCGAAGAAAAAATCCAAAAAATTCACCCCCGAGTTCAATATACATTGTAATCAATAAATATTTACCAAAATACCCTTAAATTTATAATCTTTTATTTTAATTTTTAACTATTCACCCCGAGTTCGCATTACATCTTTTTAAATATTTATTCTTATTTATTATTTGTGTATTTTATTATAATTTTATTATTATTATTATAAATTGTATTTATTGTAAAAATATGTTGTGTGTATCAGTGTATGTTTATTATTCTTTATATAATAAATTGTATATATATATATATTTACTATGGTCTATGTGTGTTGTGTCGTGTGTTATGTTTATATTTGATTTTGTGTATCTTTTTTATATATATAAAGCTATATATATTATATACTATGGCTGTGTGTAAGCCTCTAAGTGTGTGTATTTGAGGGGAGAGAGAAACGTGAGTGTGTGAGAGGGAGAGAGAACGCGTGTGAGAGATAGAAATGAGAAGTTAGAATAATACGTAAGAATAAATAGGAATTCAAAAGGAGAGAGAGAGAAAATCCTATAAAAGTGAGAAAGTGATGATATTTTAGTAAAATTAAAGAAGAAATAGAATTGTAATCTTGATTACGGGAGTTGATTTTCGTGATCCTTATAACATTAAAAAAGCCTATTTTGATTACAATGTAATTAACATTACGTTGAATATTATTATAATCGTAAATAAACATGGTAATAAATAGTTGTGCTTATTAGAAATCCATCCCATTACAATCCATTACCTCCGAGTGAACGGGTCACATTTACTAATTAATTATTCTTAGTCCGAACTCGGCTCTTCCTCCTGATCTCACCTAGCTCAAACAAACTTGTCGTCTCAGATTCAGCGTCCTTGCTCAAGCCCTAGATTCCCTCGATCTCTACCGAAAATGGCTTCGGATCTTGAAGCCTCCGTCGCTTCCGGCGACCCCGCGAGCCTGGATATGCTTCCGGCGGCTCTGTTGGTGACAATTCTGACGAAGCTCGACGTGTCGTCGATCTGCTCCGTCGCGTCCACGTGCACCGCCTTCAGATCCATGGCTCCTCAAATTCTCTCCTTCGTTCCCTCCTTTCACCTCATCGTAAGTCTCTCCGATCCTCACTGTTTCGTTTCCGAGATTGAATCTCCATTCGTTGATCCTAGATTGAAAACTTCCGAGCTCGGTTCAGGAAATCGCGCCTTCGATCCGTATGCTGCGGCCTCTGTTGCGGCCGAATCGAAACCTGCGGAGCTTGAAGGTGGACTGCGGCCACCTCGACGACTCGGCGATCGCGACTCTGCTTCAGCCGTCTCTGCACGAGCTCGCTCTCCTCAACTGTGCTGATTTCAGCGGCAAATTGCTCTCGGAGATCGGTGCCGTTTGCAAGGAATTAAGGTTTAATTGAGCGTATAGCGATTATGATTTTTCGTCTCAATACGAGATAATGTTCGTAGAGATTAAGCAATTGCGGTGTCGAATCTAGGACACTCTGCTTGGGGTCCGTCGCTGAGAGTCGAGGACGGGCTGTTCACATTTCGGATTTGGAGGAGTTGCTTGGCGGCTGCATTCAGTTAGAAGTAAGTGAGGGGGTTTGTATCTCTAAGTATTATCTTTAAATGCTTTAAACGTAGAAGAAAAATAGCGTTACGGAACGGAAAGAACAAAGTTGGACAATGAGTCGGAATAGGAAACTTTTACATGAACGAAACATATTTAAAAGCTCAAAAGAATACGTTCGAACATTATGAGGTCTTGATTACCGTTATGGGCTGAAAATGTATTGGGTGTTTGAGTATATCGAGCCCAGTAACGTGTTTTTGTAGGCAATATGTTCCATCTTTTATACATACGAGATTCTTAAACAATGTGATTTTTTATATCTTACTAATATAATCGAGAAAGACGACTGTAGTTCTAGCTGTTGATTTTTGTTTGGTTGTATTTTTATCTGAAATAGATCTGTACGATTTTGGCAGGCGCTTGTTCTGATGTTTGACGTCTCCTTTTTTCTCCGTCCGAACTTTTCTGGACTTTGGACTTTGGCTTCGGAAAAACTCACTTCTATTGAGATTGGTTATGTTTCATCTATAACGATGACTGAACTGCTGAAATCAAACACGGGATCCCACCTGGCAAATCAAACTCGGCGGTCAATATTGCCAGGCATTCAGAAATTGTGTCTCTCAGTTGACTACATAACCGATACCCTCGTCAGTACAATATCCGAGGTTCTCATCTCCTTAACCCATTTAGACCTCCGAGACGCTCCTTTCATCGAACCGAGCCTCACACTCGATCTAACAAACAACGGCCTTCAACAGATCAATAAACACGGAAGATTAAAATTCCTCTCTTTGATCCGTAGCCAGGAGTTTTTACTCACGTTCTTCAGAAGAGTAAATGACCTTGGCCTACTTTTAATGGCCGACAATTGCGCTAACATCGAAAGCATATCACTCGGGGGATTTTGCCGTGTCACGGACACGGGCTTCAAAACAATATTACATGCTTGCTCTAAGCTATACAAGCTCAAAGTGTCTCACGGAGTTCAGTTAACTGACTTAGTTTTCCACGATATTTCCGCTACTACCCTTTCCTTGTTGCATGTCAGCCTGAGATGGTGCAGTCTTTTGACCAACGAAGCGGTCGCGAATTTAGTGTCGAACAAAGACCTCAAAGTTCTTGATCTCCGATGCTGCAGAAACCTCAATGATGAAGCCTTGAAAGCCATAGGCTCAGTTCCGAAATTGAAGGCGTTGCTACTGGACAGCTCTGGCATAACCGATGCGGGATTATCATTCTTGAGACCAAAGGTTGTGCAATCACTAGTTTCCTTATCTCTCCGAGGATGCAAAAAGCTTACGGATAATTGCATATCAGTTCTTTTCGAAGACCGTCTCATAACGGAGCTCAGAGAGTTGGACTTATCAAATCTCCCGAATCTCTCTGATAACGCAGTTCTGTCGTTAGCCAAATGCCGAATCCCACTCGTCGAGCTTAGATTGAGACAGTGCCAGCTCATCGGCGACACCTCGGTCATGGCATTGGCATCGATGCAAGTGGACAAGGACAGGTGGCGCGGCAACAACTTGCAGGTGTTGGATCTGTATAACTGCGGCGGCGTGACACAGCTGGCGTTCCGGTGGCTGAAGAGACCGTATTTTCCCAGGCTGAGGTGGCTAGGCGTGACGGGGAGTGTCAACAGAGACATGGTGGACGCCCTGGCTAGGAACAGGCCGTTCTTGAATGTGGCGTGCCGTGGCGAGGAGCTCCGAGCCGAGAAATGGGACAGTGCCGACGGTTTGTCGGCCCAAAACTACGACGATGAGGACGAGCTTGAGCAGTGGCTTCTGGAAGCCGACGATGAGGACATCGATGACGAAGAGATGGTCGATCCGGAGCAAGTTGAGTAATTTACTTGGATTTTGTTGTCATATATTATATAATATTATATATATGTGCAATGGTTGTTTCATTGATTGTAATTATGGTGCTTTTTATTTTCCTGTTTAATTTATGGGTTAAAAATGTTTGTATCCAATAGTCTCTAGAATTTCTTTGTAGATTCTAATTCTACCCATAATTTTGGTTTTGTTTAAGGACAATTATTTATTGTCTTTCTTACTCAATTTCATAAATTCAATCTAGTGTAAATTATATTTATGCCAAGTTTTTTGTGTTCTATCTTTGCTGGTTTGTTTTCCAGCTATTCTGAAGTTAGTAGCATATAATCAAGGGTAATTAATTTGTTGTTTAATTTTGTGGATGAATTGCTTCATCCAAAAATTATATACTCAACAAAGGTAATGATTGGGTATTTTTATGCTAAGTATGAGCTTTCATATTTTTACTAATAAGATCCGTTTTTCCACTTTCTTGGAATTTTCTATTGACATGGAAAAACACCTCTTGGATTTAGAATTTTTATTGTGATTTTATTCTTAATCGGATAGTATAGTCTCTTATTTTAGCTGATTAAGTTCCCGGGCTATAAAATTTTATTTCCTATAGAGAAAAGTCAAAATTAGAAGATAAATGAAAGAGTAAAAAAAAAACAGGTGGTGACATACCATAGCACCAACTACTTGAATAAAAAAAAGTAAGGAAAAATTAATAAAAAAATATATATTTATTAATTATATTGATCGGGCAAACCCAATTCAGGTCGGCCCAAACCCAAAGTGTAGGACCTGATCCTGACCTCGAAGAATAATTGAGTTCGGCTCGATCCACTTCAATTTTAAACGGAGGGAATTAAGCGAGTTAGACTAGGGTCAAATCTTAACAAAATAATTTGGGCCATTGGATTGGGCTTGAAAAGGCTAAATTTGATGAATTTCAGTCTATCAAGTAGGAAGCCCAAAAGGTTGGAGCAGTCAGGAAAATGAGCTTGTAGAAGATAAAATGGTCCATTTACAATGACCCGTATAATTGTAGCTATGCAGCAACGTTAACATGCAATTTGGCATTCAAAACAAAACCCCACTTACTCATGAAAATGATGTGATTGGTGCTTCTCTCTCTCTCTCTCTCCATCCCAACCCAAGTGTACGATCTTCGTGTCTCTGAGAGAGACTCGTTTCTCGCTTTTCACGTGTTGCAAATTACAATATATTGATTTGTCGGGGTAATTAATTGTGAAAATGATCATTAATCTTGAGTGTATCATATCATATAAATAATCTTAATTCCGAGACCTAATTCGTTGGATGCTTTTCAAACTGTTATCACATGTATAATATAGCAACATAAATACAAATAAATAAAAGAAGTTATGAGACAATAATTAACCTAAAACGAAGCCATGGTTGACTATGACTTACCATAATAAGTTAATACATAGTATTTATGCCATTTCCAAACGCCAAGTCTTTGTGCGTATTTTTAGATAATATTTGTTAACTTGCCAAATGGAAAATTAATTCATAAAAATCTATTTTCTTATATTAGTGTTCTATTATAATTATGGTGCCAAAAAAGATACTCATTGGACAACATAGAATATGCCAATCATAGATATGACTATCCCTGACTACTAGTTAAGACTTAAGAGCTAAGACTTAAGAGCTTGAGGCATAAAAATAACATCAAAATGAAAAAGAATAGTGTTTAATCTTGATGCCTAGGGAACCATTAGGCTTAAAATAGATTATCTTTTATCTCAATTGGATTGTAGCTCAAGAATATTCTTGATTAAATGCTAATGCTATGATTAAATTTATTAATTGCGTACATTTCGGATCTAATACATCGTATTTACAAATGAGCCCTTTTCTTCCTTCGATATTTCTTTTATATTTTTTGTTTTTTTAGAGGAAAGGTAGTAACTCATAATTTTGGAGTCAAATTATATATGTTCGCATAGTTCAATAGTCGGGAGAATTTTGTTTGAGGGAATTCCATAACACTCCACGGTTAGTCAATGCCATTCTATGATAATGATATCATTAAAAGATATGGAACGCAAAGACACCATTTAACGATCTTAACACTTTTGGGAGTGATAAGAGACGGATTTTTTACTTTTTATCCATGCATAATGATCTGACAGAGAGTTTGACTCTCTCAATCTGTCCCAATCCTGTCTCCACGATCTTATGCCAATGTCTAGGATGGTTGATACTTGATACTATTAGTAATTCTTTACCTAACCAACGTTTTTTCTCTACTAGTTTCAAAAAATAATAATTTGAAAGATTTATTTAGAGCGAGTTTTTTTAAGTAGTAAATTTGATTTAAGTAGATGAAGTCAGGAAATTACAAAAAAAAAAAAAAAAAAATCACTTATCAATCACTAAGAGACAGCCACGATCAAGCTAGACATTTGCTTTAAAATAATTCAGATAGAAGAAAAAAAGAAATGCAAGGACAATACTAATGCCCACAGTCGATTGCAAACCATATGTCCACATTCAATGTACATATATTTGCTATACATAACGTTTTGAATAATGCATAATCACGTAATCACGTGTATCAATCCTACTAAGTCCTGTCAAGAAAACTTTGAATTAAATACAACAAAATCAAACATTTTGTAAAGATTGAGAGACACAACCAAGATGAGTTTTTTTTTTTTTTTTCCAAATGTGGAGGCGCTATCGGCTAAGATTATAATGCACTCTCGCATTACTATATATATTCAGTGTAAGCACATGTAACCTATTGACCAAGTTTACATATAATGGGAAACATTATATGTAATGATATTCAATAGCCTATTCAGTGTAAGAACATATGAAGCATTATAATGAATCCTATAGGGTTTGAACCCGTGACCTCTTGAAGAAGTGAGTAGTGGTGTTACCACTAGGCCAAGCAAGCTTGGTTCAACCAAGTTGAGTTGTTATAAGTATAACTCATAAGATAATTAACAACGTCTGCATGAAATATAACTAATTTGCATATTTTTACTGCATCAAAGAAGAAATATATTATATTTTATCACCGAAAATAAATATTGCATGTAAGCTTGCTTCAATTTTTCTAATTTTAAATTTGTACACTTTCGGCGCTAAAAAGACATTGTATTTTGAAGTAAACAAAAATTGTGGAAAATAAAGGAAAACTTCATAAAATATCTCCCAATACATCACAAATTCTAAAATTATCCCCAAAATTTTCATAATTCTCAAAACATCATTTTCAAATTTCATGTTACCAAAATACTCCTAACTTGTCTATTTTTCAGGACGCGATATGTATGTTTTTCGTGACGCGATATGTCCATTTTGCAGGGGTATTTTGGTACATGAAAGTTGAAAATGATGTTTTGAGAATTATGAAAACTTGGGGAATAGTTTTAGAATTTTTAGTGTATTGGAGGATATATTATGAATTTCCCAAAAAAAATAAAGTATATATTTTATAGATATTTGTGGTATAAGTATATAAAATTTGGTCAATTGAAAATAAATATTGCATGTAAGCTCCAACTTTTCTAATTTTATATACTTCTACCTAATGATTCGAATTTCGCGAATATCGAACGATTTTCGCTCGAAAAATAGCTGAAATGGCCTTCTCGATAACTTTTCTCCCTTAATCGTTGCCGTTTTATGGTTTTCGCGATTTTTCGGGTCGAAAAACAAGGTACTTTTCACTCAAGGTTTTCAAGTGCAAATTCTCAAAAAATTAGGGACTTTTCGCTGAAATATGGAAAAGTTTAACCCTAGGTATAAAGCCACATTTTTCACCGAGATGCACCTCATTTTTCGCCTCCAAGCCTTGCTTTTCGCCCCTCCCTTGAACTTTTTTGTGGCTTACCACGATAAGCGCGAGGAGAAGGAAGCTGCTTCTCGCCGGCATAAGTTCTTCTCCAAAGAGTCTTCAAACCACGGCATAAATTCCAGTTCTTTGTGATCTCAAAATTTAAGGTATTTTTAGGGTTTGTTTTTGGTAGATCTTGATGGGTTTTAAGATTATATGTCGTTTATGAATGAATCATGTCAATTTTCTACAATTTTGTTTTATATTTGTAGTAATTACTTAGAAAGGTGTTAGTTTGAATGAAAGTTGAAATTTAAGTTACATATGACTTTGATTATACATCTTAGGTTATGATTCAAATGTTCTCAACTTCTTGTTGAAATTAATTCTTTTAGGTTTATTATGGAATATATATGGATTATGATGATTTGTGAGATTTTTTTGTGTGTGCAGATTTGGGGTGGTTTGAGGGTTTGTCCGAATTATTGTATAATTGCGGGAAAAGTACTTATTTTTTTAAATTGTTGAACTTTAGGTGTATTTTCAGTTTATTTGATGTAATTTATTTTTAAAACAATGTATATAATTTATAAACTGAGAGGTTGACATATTTTTTTAAATTTGACGCTTTTTTGAATTATGAACTTATTGCGGCAAAAGTTATTATGTATTGAAAATCAGTAAAGTTAAGCTATTTAATTGACTTTTTTGGTGTAGTTTTGTTTTATAACATTGTATATAATTTATAAACTGTGAGTTTGAGATAATTTCTTTCGTAATTTGACGTTTTCCAATTATTGCGGCAAAAATACGTATTTTAAGTATATACCACGGAAATTGAGCTAGTTCTTCAAATTTTTTTATATAACATCAATTGAGCAGATTTTAATCTTTTATACAATCGATAATTGATGGGTTTCAAATATTTTATTTTGGTAAAATATGACTTTGAATTTTTTTTTGCAAAATTTATCAAAAAGTCATTTTTTTTTTAATACTAATTAACTAAAGAGAACATTTTGACTTACAACTTATAATTTATAAATAATAATTGTTATTATAATTTACTTCTATAGAATAATTGTTATTTTTAAATAATAATATGTATAATTTTAATTTCAAAATAAAAATAAAATAAGGATATATATTATGTAAAATTGTAAATGGAAAAGTGAGTGTGAGTAAGTAGCCCATCATAAAATGTTTACTTTATTTTCCCATCTTATCCTCAATGGATCCCACTTGGCAGTTTTAAATGAACTTCAAGCTGCTTCAGTGCTCCACATAAGCACCTGGCCAACCCTTTGTCCAAATACTTTGGGTCCCACTTTATCCAGTGAACCAAAGAACACTTGCACATCCTTATATTGTCAGACTTTCTCCTATTTTTCTCATAAAAACAAACAATACGTATATGTAGGCCAGAACAACATATTTATAAAACAATTGTGACATTCAAGTTTAAATTACTGGATTTACATAAAATTTGTCATTTGAAAAACAAAATAAATATTAACATTTCTTATTTTTATGCCCAGGCACCCCGCACCCAGGCCACATTATTACATGTCAGTTAAAAATATATATAATTAAATTATAGGGTAAACGGAGACTAAAATACTCAATGTTTCAGATTAATTTTAATTATGTACCAGTTTTTTTTTTTTTTTGCCATAATACCCAAAGTTCATTCTGTTACCGCGAAACGTACCCGCCGTCCATTTCTCGCTCCTCTCCGTTACTGTGCCCTACGTGGCACCTAGGGGTGCAAATAAAACCCGGAAATGCGGGTTTTAATCCGCATCCGGACCGTAACCGCATTTTTAAAAAACCGGAACCGTATTAATCCGGGTTAAACCGGAACCGGTTTAATAAAAAAACCGCATCCGGATTAAACCGGATCCGGGTCCCGGATTTAAAGAATAAAAAACCCGGAACCCGGATAGTAGGTTACTAAAACCCGCTTATTAAATGTATACATATAATATATAGAATTTTTTACCAAAAAAATACCTTATTATTTATCTTATTATATGTCTTTCATTTAGTGTCGTTGGTTGGTTCATTTTATTTTATTTTTCTAGCCAAAATGTGATTTTTTTTTAAGATAATTGATAAAAGAAACTTTTACTATAACTATTTCAATTTTTTTTTTATATAAAATTCAAGTTTAAAACTAAAATTGCAAAAAATCCGGATCCGGTTTTAAAAACTGGTTTTCTATTTCAAAACCGGGTTTTAACCCGGATCCGGATTTCCGGTTTTTTAAACAAAAAAATCCGGATCCGGTTCTCAATTTCAAAAAACCCGGATTCCGGATCCGGGTACCGGGTATGGCAAAAAAACCGGGTACCCGGTCCGCTTGCACCCCACTGGCACCTCTTCGCTGCCACTTGTCATTTTTCATCCCGCCACTTAAGCCATGCGATTTAATTTCAGCTGCGGCTAAAATACCCAAAGTTTCAAAATATTTTAATTATGTAACCAATCTCTTTTTTTTTTGGTGGCTAAAATACCTAAAATTAATTCTGTTAAGGGATTCGGTCCCTTCCGTCTATTTTTTTTTAATTAACGAAATACCCATTTTGTGGAAACCTTTTAAAAAACTACCCATTATGGGTAGTTTTTTACACATACAATGGGTAGTTTTTTAGAAGATTTGACACAAAATGGGTATTTCGTACGATTTACTTTTTTTTTTAATTTGTCGTTATGCTTTCTTACGTGGCACTTCGTATGTTGCCACATAGATCTTTCAACCCCGCTACGTTATTCAAATTCAGTCAAATCACTTCTCAAAATAAAAATAAAAATAAAAATAAAAAATCAAACTCTCTCCTTCCTTCAACAAATACCAAACTATGTCTCTCTACGAATGATATTCGATTTCATCTTCTTCCTCGGTGAGCTCGAAGCTCGGAGATTTGCGACTCTGAAGCTAGTCGAAAGGTCGCACACTAGTCGGAGAGACTTGCCGGTAAAGGGAATTATATTATCGTCCCCTCCGTCATATCTCGGGATGGGCCCTCGATCCACCGGGGTAACCTTTTTTAAAATTATTTCCACAGAAAGGCCCATTTTAAACTTTCCGATGTTACTTCTTTTACTAGAACCGAGCGCCGGGATAACGGAGATCCGACCGGATAAATAATTAGTTATTTAATAAACACACAATTATTAATTCTAGTCACGGAAATAAATAAAGCAATAAAATGGTTTGCATTTATCTACCCAATGCATAAGGCCGTACCTCGTTTCTTACGATGACTTCCAATGCGCTTTCAGAATGTGGGCAGAGCTTCCGCCGGACTTGAGAGTGCGTCTAAGGAGATTGAACAGAGCTTCCGCAAGACTTTCTTCACGCCAAAGGAAACTCCCAAAGTCTTCCGGGATATTCTCTTGAACTCGTCGTACCCAAAGCGTGGGCTTCGTCGACAGAACTTCGTTGCTTTCTAGCCTATGCGATTTCTGAGCTATTGGGAATATAATTTCCCTAAGCTAAAACTTTCTAGAGAGATAGAGAATTTCGAGAGCTTCTTTGAGAGAGAGAGCTCGAATTTTGTAATGTGAGAGTGATCTTGGAAATGTAAAACTAGCTTGGTATTTATAGAAAAAACCATGCACACAAATTTCCATAGATAAGTGAATCAATCAATCTTAATTAGTATTATTCACAAATAAATCAAAGACATTTTCCAACCTTCCATGATAGGTAGAAATCGAAAATATGATGATTAAAATACCAAAGATTTAATTTTATGGGATTAAAATAAATACAAAGAAAATCAAATACTTACCATGATCAGTAGAATTCGATTTCTTCATTATTTAATCAATGGAATATATTTTCTTCAATTAAATGAAATACCAAGAAATTCCATTCCCTTCCATGAATATGAGATGTCTAATTTCTTCATTATTTTTAACCAAAAATTAATTCCAATTAAATCAATTAAGATGACATGTGATTTACTAATCTTTTCCTTATTTGTAATTAACTTATCAATCAAATAATATCATGATTCAATCAATATTAAATTTTCATGCAATATGAATCTTTATTTAAAACTTGTAAATCAAGTTTCATGATTCATGCATAATTTATATTCATGACATGATTTATTTGATTTAAGTTAATACCGTATTTGTATATATAATCAATTAGTATATCTAATTATCTTAACATATAAATATCGAACTCCACATGCTCAAAATCACCACCTCTTGCTTGGTAATAAAGCTTGGCAATTTCCATGATTCAAATATTACCTAATATGTTTTTCATGATAATTAACTTAATTAATATTTAACAAAATATGATAAGGAAAATACCTAATGGGCTTATCCACCAAGGCTTGATCGAATTTCCTCTCTCATTATTTCCTAAGATTAAATCTCAATGGACCTAGCCCATTAATTTAATCTCAAGTAGTTTTTCATGAATTAACATTACATTATGTTATGATCTATAATTCATAATTTTTTCTCTATAGCTCTTACACATAAAATCATAGAAGACAAAACTCTTTGAATTCAATTTCCTACAACATTGATGTTGATAATTTATTCCAGTTTTGACTTTTTCCGATCAGCTATTTTCCGTGCAAACTTTTGGTACTTTTGCCGCAAGTTTTTGAAACTTTCCAAAACTTGACACAAGATTTAGTTTCAAATTTTCTATCATAAATTAGAATAACAAATATCGTAATTGTACGATTCGTCCTTTACAGAGCTATCTTGGGGACCATGGACCCACATCACTTAAGCTCCAACAGATCAGTCCGTTAACTCCGGTGTTATTCCACTAAAAACCAAAGTTGTACTCTTTAGTGATGCGAATGATATATTCCTTTTTTATCTTAAAGGTGTCGACTGATATTATCAAATTCCAATGATTAATCTTTCACTTGATGATTCACATTTGAGCAGGCGTTTTACCGTTTAGCCCCTTAGTGCTTTTCTTCTTGAATTCCATCGGTGGTATTGTAGACGACTCACTTACGATTACGAGTCATAAGCTGCGCATGAGTCTCGTACTACATCTCATGACTGATAATTCGGGGAATCATCTTGACTTAGTAAAAAGCTATGTGATCGATATCCATATCTGTGACCAAGCTACTTTTCCCTGTAGACTATCATGTTCCTAATATAGCACCGTTGGGAACCACAGTCTTTTTGTGTTCTTTAACTTACAAATCAAAGAACAATCAAGCCAACAGTCAGGGTTTAAGATCACTTCAGGATTTAGATTAATTACCATTTGATCATCTTTTACGACTTAATTCAAAGTTGTCAGAGACGGTCTTAGTTGAGCAACTTTCAGAATTTAGTCAAGTCCTATCCAGTACAAAGACACTTCGTACTTAATGCACTTAATATGTATGACACACATATCTATCCAGAATAGGATTTTCTTCATTTAGTCGCATTAATGACTTTATTAATTAAGAGGCTCACACCTACTTAATTAAGTCACGGATACATTTTAGTTCAGTTATTGCACCTATCAATTCTTCCTCACATTGACTCTGGTGTGATGATAGATTGCAATTGCATTCCATTATGAACTATGAATAAACATTCGATTATAAATAAAGAACTATAGAAAAGATTATCATAATAAGTTGTTGGAGATCACGCCTCGGATCCCGTGAATATTATCGCGAAATATGCCATCGAACCGTCCGGGTAACATATTACAAGATCTGATAAACATTAGGTAATTTAATATTCATAAATCATTATTAATAATCTGGTCTATAGGAAATAAATAGAAAGCAGTAAATGGTCGCATTTATTAGCCCAATTCATAAGGTCGTACCTCAATTGTTGACTTCCGGCTGCGCGTTCTGAACTTGGCAGGGCTCCGCCAGTGCTGAGGGATCTTCTGGGATATTCTCCTGGAATCCTCGTACCGAAGCGTGGGCTTCGCCGGCAGGACTCCGTCTCAAATTTTAACTGATAGTTCTTTTTAAGCTTCCAGAGACTAAGTCGCTTAAGCCGAACCAGAGAGAGATCAGAGGAAAAATTCGCAGACCCTTAAGGAGAGGGAGAGTTCGAATTTTTTTCCTAGGGAAAGGTGTGAAAAATGTGTAGAATGAGCTCCCTATTTATAGGCTCACACTGTAACCTAATTAGAGAAATTCCCTCCCCTAAAATTCGAATTCATTAATTAAATATAATTAATTATTTCAATCCAATTGTCTAAATTTAATCTTATCTAAATCCAAGGGGTATAATTAATTAGGGATTTAATTAAATAAGAAAGACTTGGATAAAATAAAAAATCCAATCTTATTTTCTTATCTTTGAAATTCGAAAATATATATATGATAAAATTCGAATTTAATTATCTAGATCCAACGGTTGAGATAAATCATAAACCGATCTAATGGATCAAATTAATTTAGGATAAAATAAAATATCTAAAGACTTGGTAAAAGCCCTAATTCGATTTTATCCATATCCATAATTCGAAAATTATATATTATATATATAATTAATTAATTTTCAATCCGACGGTAAAGATTAAATCTTAAACCGATCTAACAGATATAATTAATTAGACCAAATTTGAAAACTTTAAACTTGGTCACCAAGTTATCAATTTCGAATTAGTGATAGGGTTAAAATCAATTATCTTAATCCAACGGTTAATATTAAATCCTAACCGATCCAATGGATTAAATTGATTTAAGGGTTTTTTTCAAATACCAAAACATTTAGTACTTATGCCGCAATTATGAAAAGTCCAAAACCAATTCAACGTGTGAATTAGTTCCACTTTCCAAGGCTTCATTCGATTTTACATATACATAATATATATATAATTTATATATTAATATAAATCTATTAATTATTAATTAATTATTAATATGGTATTAATAATTAAATCCAAATAATCAAATTATATTAATATTCTCTGATCTCAATATCACACATTCAAATGTCATGGTGTCACACCATCATTTAAATTTGTGACATGTGATTTAATTTCATAGTTTACCAAAACGATCACAAACTTAGAAATTGTCTAAATCACAAACCGTACGTCGAAACGACTCGGTATCAAAAGCAAAGTTTATTTGAATTTAATTTCCAACAACTTTAATGTTGACAGAAAATCAAAATTCTACTTTATTTTGTCAGTTAATTTCGGTTACCAAGATATGGTACTTTTGCCACGCTACTGATAAAACTATCTAATGTCTGTCACAGACTTCAGTTTTATAAGTCTTGCCAAATGATTAAACATCTAAAAATATTCCTATCACGTACGTATCATCCGTTACGAAGCTATCCTGGGGACCATGGACCCGTATCACTTAAGCTCCAACGAACTGCTAGGGTGTTCGTCAAACCTCGGTGTAATTCCACTATAAACCCGAGGCTGCACTCTTTAGTGATACTGTATATATTATTCCCTTTATTATAGCAGGGTGTCCATTGATACAATTAAATTCGGGTTATTGATATTTCACTTGATGATTCACACATGAGCAGGCGGTTTTTACCGTTATGCCCCTCATTGCATTTCAATCCTTGACTCAGTCAGTAATATCATGAGTAACCCACTTATGGTTTCAATTCATAAGTTGCGCACGGGTACCTCTCACTTCGCACCACCGACAATCAAGGGAATCATCATGATTCTGAAGAGAGCTGTGTGATGCCCATGTCTATGACCAAGCTACCCTTACTGCTGACTATCATGTTCCCAAAATAATAGTGTTGGGAACAACGGTAGTCTATTGTGTTCTTTAACAGTTAAATCAAAGAACAATCAAGCCAGCAGCTCAGACTCAAGATCACTAAAGACTTAGATCGAATATCCATTTGATCATCTACTAGTGACTCCACTCCAAGTTATCAGTGACGGTCTTACATGATAACTTACGGAGTTTAAGTCAGGTCCAGTCCAGTATGAAGACACTTCATACTTAATGCACTTTTAGTGAGTGATACACACAAAATCCAGAATAGGATTGTCACTTAGTTACATTAATCACCTTTTACGATTAATGGGCTCCCACCCAGTTAATCAGGCCACAGACATTTTACGTTCATTTATTATGATTATTAATTCTTCCTCACATTGACTCTGTTGTGATAATAATAACATAATTGCATCCTTTATGAACTAAGGAACAAACATTCTATTTTACTCTACCAGAAACTATAATAAGATTAATATAATAAGCACCCTCTTTTATTCAACGGCTTGTCATAATCTTTTACAAATGGATAAGAAACATCTTGTTTAAGGACACATGTCCAACATAAGTGCCTTCTTTATTAAGAGTGACGTCAGAATATTTTACAATGGGTAAATAAAACATTGTTTAAGGGCAAATGCCTAACAACCGGAGAGAGGAGTTAGAAGAGAAGCGGATCTGAGATTCGCCTGAAGTTCGTTCACGATCCGAGAAGACGACTCGCGTAGAGAGAAGGTCGGGTCATATCTGGAGAGAGAATATCGTGCCGGAGAAACGCCGACGAGGAGAGGCTGAGACGCTCAACTAAACGAAGGCTTGTCGTTGGAAGATACGAGCAAACTTGGAAGCTCGCCTGAGAAGAACAGCGCTGGAGACCTCGCCCGAGTCTTCTCTGTCGCGGAGATCCGTGTAGCCACGAAGGGCTTCGACGAGGCTCGTTGTTGGTGTTGGGGGTTTTTAAAAGTCTAGTGGGTGTCCTGGCGATGAAGAAACCACTTACTGTTATATTGTATCACATTCTTGAGCATGAAAATGCAATATTTTTTTATGGCAATTCATACTTTGGATATAAGAATTGAATTATTCACTACCAGAAAAAAAAAAATGAAGCTTTTGTTTGAGGACCCAACTGCATTACATCGGACAATGCACTGAGAATAGGCTAAATTTATTGGATCCAAGAGAGAGAGGGAGATAGAAGATCGTATTGATCTAACTCGAGTTCTCTGTTGATCATGATAGACTCAAGCTAGATCATGATAGACCCAAACTCGAGTTCTCTCTTAATCATGATAGACCCAATACGATCAACAGAGAGCTCGAGTTAGATCAATACGATCTTCTATCTCCCTCTCTCTCTTGGGTCCATAATGGGTTGTTTTTTAAAAGGTTTCCACAAAATGGGTATTTCGCTAATTAACCCTTAAAAAAATAGACGGAAGGGACCGAATCCCTTACCAGAATGAAGTTTAGGTGTTATAGCCACACAAAAAAAAGATTGGGTACATAATTAAAATATTTTGAAACTTTGGGTGTATTAGCCGCAGTTGAAATTAAATCCCATGGCTTACGTTGCGGGATGAAAAATGACAAGAAACAACGATGAGGTGCCACGTAGGGCGTAGTAACGGAGAGGAACGAGAAATGGACGGCAGAGACGTTTCGCGGTAACGGAATGAACTTTGGGTATTATGGCCACAAAAAAAAAAGGGTACATAATTAAAATAAAATGAAACATTGAGTATTTTAACTGCAGTTTACCCTAAATTATATATATATATATATATATATATTATCTAATACGAGTGATTTAAACAAAAGCGAATGAAACCTGAGAGTGAAATATATGAAAAATTACACTATAGTAAATTTTAACGTTATATATTTTATAATTTTTATAAAAAAAAATTAATAAAATTTTTCAAAAATAATTAAAAAATATTTTTTTAAATGTACTTTAATTTTATTTTAATACTCTTCCACCATTGAATTTTTCAAAAATTCAAGCCCCCTTACTTATAATTTTAGAATTGTGTTTTATATAGTTTCTAGTTTCATGTCAATGACAAAAGTACTTAAGGTATTTAGAAATAAGGCGACATGAAGCTAACTAAGATATTGCAAAAGTACTCAAGTTTATCCTTTTTAGCAGATCAGTAGATCTCATCCATTTTTTGTTAGTTTTTTTTTTTACTATTTTCGTCAATGATGACATCATCGACAGATAAAACAAATAAACTCAAACTATCGAACCCACGAACATCAAAGTAAATTTGGATGTAAACACAGCTTCTTGGAACATCAACAATGCAAATTATTTTTTTTCTTCTCACTTTCTCTCTTGAATTCTCAATTCATTTCCTTAGTAGCATCGTGATTTCGTTGTCTAAAGTTGTCCATCGTGAACGCGTGCATTTGCACGGGTCCAGAACGTGACGCATTACTCTCTCAAAGCGCCATGTTTCAACGCGTCCTTACAGTTCATGGCTAGACTTGAATGTGCTTATCACGTATGCGTGCAACATGTGGATGACGTCCACAAAAGAACAAACGCGGGTCGGCTTGAGCGTTGTTGATGTCATCACTGACATAAATAATAAAAAAAACTAACGGAAAAATGGATGAGGTCTATCGATCAACCAAAAAGGTGAATTTTAGTACTTTTGCCACATTTTTTTAAAATTGGCTCTATGTCGTTCATTTTCAAACAAATTGAGTACTTTTGTCGTTAATAACCTTAAATTATATATGCATATATATATATATATATCAAACGAGCCAAAAATATTATAAATTGTTTATTTTTTTTATAAACATAATATAATACTTAATGGCTTAACAATAGACAACACTTAGTTGTTGTTGTTTTTTTTTTTTTTTATATAAACAGTATATTTCTTAAGAAAAAAAAATATAAAAACAATTTTACGATAAGGAGCCAGAAGTGGAAGTCGTGCAAAAATATATTAGGGGGCATATGCCCTCTGGATAAAAAAAAAAATACTTATTAATTATTAATAGCTATTAGCTAGCTAAGAGGAAACTATTTTTATACATGTACACCATAATGACTCAATATTTAGAAGCCTCAATTTGCCCCTTACAATGCCCCTCTACTCTCTAAAGTCTTCTACTGATATACCAATAATGGTGCATAATGAACTAAGGGTGTTTTTTAATTTTTATTATATGATATAAATTTCGTAACCTGAAAATAATTAGATATAAAACAAAATCTTGATGCTAATATTATTATGGGATAATTGCGACAAAAGTACTCAAAGTTTAACCAACTGAAATGGCTAGGGTCTAAAATGATAAAATAGCCGCAAAGGTATTCGAATCAAGAAATAAAAAGCAACATATTTTTTCGTCCAATTTTTTTGTCGAATTCAAATGAAAAAATATGATAGAAAACTAGATAAGCACGTAAATGTGTATATGAAGTATGATATAATAGCACTTTGCTATAAAAAAAAATGAAAAAAAAATTAACCTACGTCCATCAAAAAAACAGAAAATGTGTCGCTTCACATTTGTTGATTTAGGATATTTTTAACGTTATTTTTTCCCTAAACCCTTGGTTCTTTAATTGGTCAAAATAAATATTTTTATTTTATTATTATTATTAATGTCTAGATTAATAATAAAACCCACAAATATACACCTCTTTATGGCTAACTATTTTAGAAGGTTTGATGTGGGCATTTTGCCCCTTGCGTTGTGCCCCTCTAGATCTCACCAAATACAATCACCATAACATTATTTTCATATCTTTTTGGTTGCCTTGAATTATTCTTCCTTTGAAATTTTGAATATATATATATAATTGGATAAGATACTTCACAGCATTTATTTCTTCTCTCTACTACTTTTTAATTTTTAATTTTCTAGCTCTTAAGGATGTGCCATGCCATGAGAATATTAGTTTATTATTTATATTATGTATGAAATCAAAGGATCATGAAATGAAACACACAAAATGATTTGCCCCAGTGAATATCAGCTGTCGGATTCTCCTTGCTAATCTCACACGCCCCTTCGTCACCTCCAAGGGTCATTCTTTCCACGTCATCCACCCGTGCCATCCACGTGCTTGCTCGTGCCACGCTATTTATCTACTCTAAAGTCCTCAATGTCACATGGTAAAATGTGCAAATAATTCGTTAGATTTTTTAATCTTATTTTTTGGATAAATATCACACGTCTTTTATTTATATAAAATGCTTTAATGAAATTTTCTTTTGTCGTCGTATCAAATAGAAATGATACAAGAACAAGACTAAGATTTGTTCTCTAAATAGAATAATTACAAGATTTGTCATCTTAGTTATGGGTGGTGATGTTTTGTTGTTCAACAAATTGGCATTTATTTATTGTAATTTAGAAGGTTTGAGTGAGCAAATAATAATAATATATGTTAATTTGTAAGTTCTCGTTCTTGTCCAATAAATTAATATTAATATTTAAACTAGTTTTATGTTTCATTTAAATTAAAAGAACGAAAAGAAAATAATACTTAATTAGTCTTTTATTGTGGAAGATTTTGTTATTTTTCTTATATTACATGCATTGTTGGAGCAGTTCTATTCATTTATAATTAATCTTCCATCCATTCTATATTTCTATATAAACTTGGACTTCCATTTGGGTATATACGGCATTTATCCATCCATTCAACTACTAGTGAAAAACACGATAACTTTCAACTTTTTGTTTACTTTTTCAAAATAAAAATTTCAAACAAATTTTGGCCAAAATAAATAAATAAATTTTAATTAAAAAAATATATTACCTTAAATCAAACAAAGATATTTATAATTACAAATTTCAAATTATCATTTTACAATATACCAATCACCATATATACCCAAACACCTTTATCGTCCCAATTAGTTATTGATTTTTAAAATCTTACAGAACTCTTTTAGTCTATCTATATTATTGAAACATCGAGCGATAATTAGTTTTCAAAAAAAAAAAAAATTAAACATTGAGTAAAAATAAAGTAATCAATAAAAATATTGTTCTTGTTAAATCGAATTCCACACTAATTTAATATATTGATTTTAAATTTGCATAGATATATGTTTATATGTATGTAACTATGTGTGTATATTAATTTATCAAGTCAAACTCGCCACGCCGCGGGCAGGCCGAATAAGAAATCCTGTCGCTCTCTCTAATTTAATAAAATCATTGTTTGATAATTTTTACGTTACAACTTACAACTTGTTTAATATTTAATTTTATTGGTCCGCAAGAAATAATATATATTTAAACAAGAGAGAGAA
Source organism: Parietaria judaica (assembly GCA_954871525.1). Classification (NCBI taxonomy): domain Eukaryota; kingdom Viridiplantae; phylum Streptophyta; class Magnoliopsida; order Rosales; family Urticaceae; genus Parietaria; species Parietaria judaica. Next base: position 42,473,909 of record OX940860.1, read on the forward strand.
CATAATGCATTGTTTATCCCCATGAACTAATATATTTCATTACATGTGGCTTCTTTTTTCAATTATATTTACATTGACTATCAAGTTAAGTTGGAGAGGTTAAGTGCAAGAACAATTAAACTGTAATTATAATAATATACATGATTAATTCTTATTCCAATCCAAACAAAAATTACATTGTGTTTTATTGTTTTCCCTTATCAAATGGATAAATGTTTTTTTTTTAAGAAGTAATCAACACGGAAAGTAAAGAGGGTTGACATACAAGATTATAGTGGTTCCGTATCGTAAATGAAATGCGTGCACTATGAGATCCTCAAATGGAAGTAGTTTTCCTTACCCATTTTGACACTGTCTATAAAAAGTAGTACTAATGAGAAGAGACGGTTTTTATCAATTTATATGTGGATATGTGTGTTTAAAGATGTAATTTGTATTGGGAAATTTCATAAAATAACTTTTAAATCTCAACACACCACAAATTTTATTATTAATTCTCAAGTTTTCATAATTCTCAAAACAATCTTTTCAAATTTCATGTTACCAAAATACCCCTAATACTGTCCATTTTTCAGGACGATATATGTCCGTTTTTCATGATGAATACGTCCTGAAAAATGGACTGTATTAGGGGTATTTTGGTATTTGGTATCTGAAAAGGTTGTTTTGAGAATTATGAAAACTTGAGAGTTAATGATAAAATTTGTGGTGGATTGAGGGTTATTTTCTGAAGTTTCCCTTTGTATTTCTCTTTGAGAACGTTTCTCTCTATATTTAGTGTTCTCTACTAACGACTTCGTCCTGCTCTCCTGTTTGGTATCTTGCCCATAAATATAGAGAAGGCCTCTATTTGTAGAGTTTTGTGTACGCCAATGATCCGACGAGCGAATAAAGGCAATAATGAGCTTTTTGAGCACTTTTTAGGCATGTGGCCCGGAAAAGTTCCCGATGATGCATAGTGACTCTGAGTGTTTGGTTGCGCTCTAAATCAATGATAAGATGTCTTTTCACATGACCCAATCTTAGCCAAAATCAAGAAATATTCATTTTTCCTTTTATCTTTTGATTGATAAAATAAGGTCATTCTTTTTAAGTTAAAGACACACGTACGTCTCAATTGTAACAGGAATGTTGAATACTTAATGCTTTTTGAGTTTAATTGTAGACATACACATGTATTTCATGTAACAATCGTTAACTCGACATGATCACGATATTGTTTGTTGCCTCTGAATACTATTGCCATTAAAAATAAATTGAAAATATGCCAGCTCACTTAGTGTAAAATTAGGTCTTGCTGTCGAGTTTAATGTCTTGCTGCCTATTAAGTTAAAGATATATATAAATTATATTGATACACACATATATATACCATTGCCATTAAAAAATAAATTGAAAATATGCCGCTCTAAATGTTTTCATCTTCGTGTCCAAAAACGGTATATTGCGTGTTTTGGTTTATAATATATATTCATATGCGTGTTAATGTGTGTTCATGTACATATGTACGTATCATGTTAAGCTGTGTATATTCATGTTCATATGTGTATCATAGATGTATCGTGTTTCATGTTAAGTTGTGTATATTCATGTCCATATGTGTATCATATTTCATGTTAAGTTGTGTACATATTTATGTTCATATGTGTGTATACAAATCATGTTTCATGTTGGGTTGTGTATCATGTTTTATGTTGAGTTGTGTATTTTATGTTCATATGTGTGTATGATCATGTTTTATATATGTTGAGTTGTGTATATTCATGTTCAAATTGCGTTTGATTTTCATTCTTCTTATTGATATTTTTAAATTGTGTTACGACGGATTAGAATTTCTAATATCAAATCCTGAACATGTTGAAAATTTATACAAAAATTCAGATTTTACAAATACTTTCGTGGGATAAAATCCGATATAAGAAGGTTGGGAGTTGGGACGATGAGAAATTCCTGTCATGCAAGCCTATTCTATCATATTTGACATAGAAAACCAATGTTGTTTTAATATTTGGAGACTCAACCATATATTATTTATTGACTAATATCATATATTTTAAATGTTATACATGGACAAATGATTGATATTCATATATGCCAAACTTATTTTATTGAAAAAAATAAAATTACATAACAAATTAATTCAATTGAGCTTTAACACACTTCAACAATAAGACACCGAGAGTGTAGTTGAGTATGAAATGTGCTCTTAAATATTATTTTGCGTGTAAAAAATCTCCAAATACAATTATGCAATTTTTCTATATACGTATACACGTGATTTAGAGACAAAAATATGTTTAAAACATTGAAGATCATTATATGTTTAAAACAATTGTAAGTTCAAACACGTGAATTATCACAAATACTCTTATAGTCGTGGTCAATAAATATCTATTATTTATTGTCACAATAAATAAATCTCTCTATCTCAAAAGTCAAGATCATTATATGGAAAGTATATATTTTTTTTCCCTTGAAAAACACTCATCATTTTCAATTCTCACACTTGTCTCATGAGTTACTTCTCTTTTTATCCCGTTTCTTTTGTTCAGAGCATTACATTTTATGGCATTATCAAGATCCCACAAAGCCGTGCTTTTTCCATCTTCTTTCTCTTTTACACTTCTCATTCTATATATAATTACATACATTTATTTATATATTATATACATGGGGCTAACAATATTTTTGCCGTATAACTTAGATTTCAGCTCCTACTTTTCACATCCATGAATTATTGCCAATTTTAGTGATTTGACTTCCTTGATTTTTTTCTTTCCAATTAGTACAAAAGTTCCATTAAGAAATTCATTGCATAGTGCATACGGAAGACTTAAATAATATGTCTCCTAAATTGAAGAAAATTTATATCTTTTAATTTTAAAAATATAAAGTCATACAAAGTTTTCTACTTATAGAGAAAGAATTTGAATACTTTCATTAATACACGGATACTTAAATTAGGGATAATTGCGGTGAAAGGACTCAAATTTTGACCAATTGAACCGTCAGAGATCCAAAGTGAAAAACAACGGTAAAAGTTTACAAAGTCGACAAATGTGAGGCGACCTTTTTTTCGACCAATTTTCTTGTTTTACCAAAATATGTTTGTTAAATTTTTTTAGCCTAGTGCTACTAAATTTTACTGAAGATACACATTTATATGTTTATCCAATTATCTAACATCTTTTTTTTATTTGAACGGAAAAAACAAAAAAATAATGTCTCGCATTGGTTGACTTTAGTTACTTTTACTGCTATTTTTATATTATCCCTTTTAAATTATAAAAAAAAATTCTTCTAAGTCTAAATTACGGTTTTTCGATATTCTAATTATTACTTGATATATTGGTGCTTTTATTTTCTTTTTCTTTCTTATCAAGCTAATGAAATTGAAGTGTGTGAATTACCATTATGACCCTAATGCGTTGACCACTGCTCCAAGCAATTAGGAGTCGATACAGGCCACTCCATTTCCCTCGACGCAGGACCAGAAATGAGGGGGGGTTTTGTAGTTTTGCCCACGCTGACACCCACACGCTAGGGACATATTTGTCCTTTCACTTGCGATCTTATCCAAATCCGTGGGCGCCCAGAATATGCCACTCTTTTTCCATTTAATAATTACTCGTAATAATAAAAAATGATTTAATAATATAAAATAAGAAAGGTGGAATGTGGAGTGGGAAAGCTGGCTTCTGATTGGCCAGAGCTGAGGTGGCCTCTTCAGTCTCCGGATTCATTGGGATCATCTAATTAAGGGACTAATTCACTAGATTACCAGTAATGTGATGCCCAAATTACAAAGTAATTAATTCAAGGGTTAATATTTTTAATGTGCTCTATAATCGAGACATTTTTTTTTTAATTTATATACAAAAAATTGTGACCGTTTGACTCCAACTAGAATTGACAATTACACAATGTTATCCACATGCTCTAATTTATTCTTTGGGACCCCAAGAATGAATATAAAATTTAAGGAAATACAAGAGAGAAAGAGAGTGCAAAAATTGACGGGTGAAGTCTCTTATTTATTTCCTGAATTGCTGTCCCTTTGAAGATTTCTTAGCTCATATTTAAATGGAATATTAGCGGTATAAGTACTTATATTTTGACTAATTAAGGCAACATACATTCAAAGTGAAAAATAATAACAAAAGTATTCAAAATAAACATAATTAAAGTGATGCAATTTTTCTATTTATTTACAGACGTTGATCAAATGCCACATGACATCAAGATGACCAAAATATGTGTTGCATTATCACCTCAATTTTATCCAACATCCTTTATACCCGTGACTTGGATCAACAGCAATAAAAAAAGTTTACATAAATATGTGTCTCCTCAGTTTATCAAATTTGGGTATTTTTTTCACTTAAGACCCATATTTCGTCTGAGTTTATTATAATTTAGATACTTATGCCACTACTACCTTATTTAAATTAAATCACTATGAAAGGAAATAAATAATAAATAAGAATAATAAATGGAAATTCGGATCAGATTGGGCAAAGAGTCCACGTCGGCGTGATTCACTGGGTGCGCACTACGCCGTTAACACATTCTGAAGAAAAAGAAAAGAAGAAAAAAAAAAGAGAGATTTAATTAAATACTTTATTAAACCCTCCTTAATGCATTGCGAACCCACATTCAAAAAAAAAAACTATATGATATCAAAAAATACAGAAATTCTCTCCCTTATGATTTTTTTTTTTTAAATAAAACTATAAATATATATATATTTAAAGACTATAGTTCTTTCTTTCTTGTAAATCGCTGGTGTCTTAATTTTAATATCAAAGTATGAAATGTTGACGTAGAAGAGCGATCGAAGCCCCGAAAATCCCTTGAATTTCTCTCTCTTTCTCGGGCATTGTCTGTCTGTCTCCCATGGCGATGGACGACAACGAGAGCTGCGGGAGCAGAGTCCACGAGACCACCTCCTCCTCCACCTCCTCGCCGGTGCGCTCCCGCCAGCAGCGCCAGAAGCTCGAGGTCTATAATGAAGTTCTCCGCCGGCTCAAGGACTCCAACAACCACGAGGCTCTCTCGCCCGGCTTCGACGACGAGCTCTGGTCCCACTTCAATCGCCTCCCCGCTCGGTAGTAACCTTGCCCTATCTTCTCTCTGGATTGATCTTCCATCTGTTTGTTTGGTGATGGAGGATCAGCTGTGGAATTTAGGTTATCGAAACGGTCGTGTTACATGTGAGTGTGGATAATTTCATCTTACGATTTCATGGATTGGATTACGTCATCTTGAGTTTCCTCTTACTTTTAGTTTGCGATTAGATGACGATTAGTAGCTTAATCGTTTGGATTAGTCATGGCGATCGGATTTGGCGATTCGCAGAGTTGAGTCCAGATTAGCTCGATTTAATGGCTCTTTTCTCGTTGATTTTTTTTTAATTTACTTATTTAAGAATAAATTTGCAATGCAAGGCTAGAGAATGGTTTACGATCCGCCAGTCCAAAAAACGGTTCTTTTCTCGGCGGTTTTTGGCTACTGATTATTAAGCTTTTCGGTGTCTTTGGGTTCTGATTGTGTTGCAGATACGCGCTGGATGTGAATGTTGAGAGGGCTGAAGATGTTCTCTTGCACAAGAGGTTGGTGCATTTGGCTCATAATCCCGCCAACAGACCCGCGATCGAAGTCCGGCTCGTACAGGTTTGTTGTTTTGAAATTTGATCTTAAAGCTAAGATCCCGAAGCTGATTCTCTATTTTTGGGTTGATCAGAGATCAGTTTTGGATAGTTTTGAATTGATTCTTCCTTTATGTTTTCTTTATATTACTCTTTCCGGGAAATTCGATCCTGAATTTTTCTGCATTCTGGGTGTATAAATTTATTTGTAGGTTCATCCCATCAATGACTGGAACTTAAGCTATCCCAAAAACTCAGGATCACCTAGCAGACAAAGGTACTGAATTTATATTTCTTAAAGCCGCTTCACTTGTCAAAATTAGTGTAGCTTTGTTTACTTTAGTTCTCTACGTTGATTCCGAATTCTACGTTCGTGACATTTATTTGTTTACTTTGAATATCAGTATTCATCCGCCGCCTGCCTTTGGCTCGTCTCCCAATCTCGAAGCACTGGCACTTGAGGCTAATAGCTCTGACCAGGAAGAAGAAGGTTCGGTGAATGCAAATAGTCAGCCTGCGAGGTTATTGCCTTTATATTGTTGTATTAGGACGCTTAACATCTTCTTCTTCATAATTAAAGTATATCCTACATGAAAACTGAACATACAATTTACATGTCATGATAAATGTTGCTATGCAATTGATTTTCATCATTATCAGTACCGGGTCAGCTCGATTGTCACTGATTTCTTCAGTTAGAATAGCGATTTCCTCCAATGTTGTTTCCTAATATGATTGATCGTAATGCAGACCGATGCATGAAATCACGTTATCTACTGATGACAAGCCAAAGTTATTAAGTCAGGTTTGTATTTTTACTCTACTGATGTATGAATTGAGCACCGTGACGGATCTTCTGGTTTTGATAACAGTCTTTTCTTTCCACTATTATTTTTTTATAGTTGACTTGCTTGCTTGCGGAAATGGGTCTCAACATCCAAGAAGCTCATGCATTCTCAACTGCTGATGGTTACTCTCTGGATGTCTTTGTTGTTGAGGGCTGGCCATATGAGGTACCCACATCGATTTTAAATTTTCTACGAAGTTTCCGGGGCAAGCAATTTTGTAAAAGAAATTAAGCCTCTAAATAATGGTGTCGAGATACACTAAGCTCTTAAATTTAGTAACTTGATGTAACGTTTTCATTTTTATTTGTATTTTTCTACATTTGATATGATTTACATGTTTTTACCCAAGGATCAAATCTATAATCGTTTTTTCTGTTATAATTTGTGCTACCAAAATATTTTATCTTACAAAGACTTGGTGTGGAATTAGGGGACAGATCAGCTGAAAACTACTCTGGAGAAAGAAGTTCTGAATATTGAGGTAATTCTCCGACTACCTGCTTAGTCACTCTCTCAAAAAATTGTTAATAAATGAATTGTTTCACTGTTTTTTTTTTTTTTTTTTTTATATACTATTACTTTATTGTTATTGTAATGAGCATCAACATCGTGATCAAATTCAATGCAACTGATTCCAAACGGAACAAAATATTGTGACATTTTACAGAGACAGCCTTGGCCAACAATTCAATCAGCTCCGGTCGTTGAAACAAATCAAATAGTGGTCAAATGTGATCCCGATCAGTTAACTATCCCTGACGATGGAACCGATGTTTGGGAAATCGATACTAAACACTTAAAGTTTGAAAATTTGGTAGCATCCGGATCCTATGGCGATCTGTAAGTTAAATCTTTCCAACGCTCATGGACTTGCATTTGGATTCTTCCTTGCAGTCTCTTACTAATCATCAGCTGATTGGAGTTTTCCGCTAATTTTTACTCTGCACCAAACTAGGTACAAGGGTACATATTGTAGTCAGGAAGTGGCCATTAAAATTCTCAAGCCCGAACGAATTAATTCAGATCTGCAAAGAGAATTCGCCCAGGAGGTCTTTATTATGAGGTGTGCCAGATAGTTTTGCTAATTTTTTTTGGATCTCTCGTAAACTAATTCTATTGCTGATTGATCAACGATTTGCTTTGCGTTATTTTCAGGAAAGTTCGACACAAGAATGTTGTGCAGTTCATTGGGGCATGTACCAAGCCGCCAAGCATGTGTATCGTTACAGGTGAATACTAAACAAGTTATTTTTATTATATATTTATTTGTAAAATCAATAGAAAGATGGGTTTGAATTTTCTCTTTCTGTCACTTCTTTAACGCGTTCTTGTCTTCCTGAAGAGTTCATGCCCGGGGGAAGTGTGTATGACTATTTGCATAAGAAAAAGGGTTCATTTAGACTTCCCGTCCTTCTCAAGGTGGCGCTGGATATTTCTAAGGGAATGAGCTACTTGCACCAAAATAACATTATTCATAGAGATTTAAAAGCTGCAAATCTGCTAATGGATGAGAATGGTGTAAGTGACTCGATTTTCTATCTCTTTCGATATTGATAACATTCTAAAAGTCATTTGTGGTTTGTATCTATCATCTTGGTTCAATCCTATCCGGAAAAAGACGTGAGACAGTTATCTCGTTTTTTTTTCTTATGCGCCAGTGCGCTACTTTGTTTCATCAATTCATGGAATACTTTGATTTTGTTTCAATAATCATTAATTTTGTTTCTCCGAATGTATAACCAGGGATTATTGTTCTATTTTATATTCTTGTCAATATACTTCATGAAATCTAGGGTTTAATGAATGCTTTATTTAAAGTGTTTCTTAGAAAATAAATGAGTGCTTTATATAATACCCCACGAGCTCAACATAGCTCAAAATCTTATGTTTAAGCTGTCACACCTTCAGGTTGTCAAGGTTGCAGACTTTGGGGTTGCCAGAGTAAAAGCTCAAACTGGAGTTATGACTGCCGAAACCGGGACTTATCGTTGGATGGCTCCAGAGGTGAGTATTATTTAGAATATTTTTCACTTGAAACGTTGTTAATTTTTGTTGCAGAAAATATAACACTCTAGGTATACTTTAATCGGTTGATTTTGACGTCTGCTTCATAAGTTTATTTATGTCCTTGTTGAGTTTTAATATTGGGATATTTGCGGTAAAAATAAACATAAGTTAGGTGAAAGTGGTTGCATATTTCACTTCCTTTGTCCCGGTGTATCCCAATGAGTATATTTTTGATGCCTAGGATTTTGACAACATAAAAAATATACGCTACAACAAAAAAAGAAGTGGAATATGCCGCCTCATCATTATATTGTTCGGGTATTTTTTGCCACAAATATCCTACATTATTGAATTGGTCCATTTCAATCTTTTCACTTGTTGCCTAGTGGAATAACCGATAACCTAAATATATATGTTAGAACTTAGAATTTGAATCATAACCAATTAACCATTATCATCGGCAGTTACAATTTGGCTTTGACTAATTAAGGTTGCCATAATCACGTTAGACTATGATATCTGCAGCGTAATTCGTTGTTTGTTTATCACGGGTAAGTACATGATGTTACGATAAATTTGTCTCTCATGTATTCAATTGAACACTAAAAAGAACTTACCGAGCCACATAAATTGAAACAATTGGTACTTAACCCGTGATAAAAAAAGGATTATGCCGCCCAAAAACACTACTCTATGGGTATTTTTGCCGCAAATGTTGCGGAAAATCTTAACAGTTGTTTTGCATTGAAGGTTATTGAGCACAAGCCATATGATCACAAGGCTGACGTTTTCAGTTTTGGCGTTGTCTTATGGGAGTTACTAACTGGAAAGGTATTATTTCCAACTTTCCATTTTCATGTCGTTTCTTTTGTCTTCTTCGCTTCAGTTTTAATTGATACTTTATAATTCAAATTGCAGCTTCCGTATGAGTACTTAACACCACTACAAGCCGCCGTTGGAGTCGTCCAATCGGTAAACAAAACAAATCCGTATTACGTGCGCCGATAGTTTTAGATAACTTGGTCCACGCTCCAAAGTTCTATTGTATATTGATTAACACTATTAACTGCTCTTTTTCTTTAAATTTATGGATTTTTCCTCTAGGGTCTACGGCCTCCGATCCCAAAGAACACGCATCCTAAGCTCGTCGAGATTCTCGAGAGATGCTGGGAAAGAGACCCAACAAAACGACCGGACTTCTCTGAGATTATAGAGATCCTCCAGCACATAGCCAAGGAAGTAAGTTTTTCTACATGTATTATCATATATCGTCCACGAGCACTTGTCAAAAGTATAAAAACGACGATAAGTGACGTTTATTATTCGGTCGGACCGGCAACAGATCGGGGACGGGGAGGAAGAGAGACGTAAATCGCAGTCGGGAAGATTCTTGTCGGCACTCCGGCGAGGGCATCATTGAGAGCTTTGTACACCGGCATACTAAATCCATAGGTGGGGCTATTTTCCGAGCCCTTTTCACGCCACGGCCATGTACAGTATTACGACCCTCTCTTTTCTCTTCTAACTTTTTTATATTATTTTTATTTTTTAATCCCAGCCAAGAAGAAAGAGAACCAATATTTTTCTTCTTCTAATTATCGAAGAGTTTTGCCTTTTTTATTTTATTTTATTTTTTATGTAAGTTTCTTTTTATGAGTATTATTGTACACACTTTGCATAAGTATCTGCGGCTTCATAGTAAGAAATAGTATTTCCTTTTGGGACCTTAGATTTCTCTTATTGCATGAAAAACCCACGTAGCGTTGTTTTGTTTGCATGGCTCGCCATAATCCTTCGTACTAATTGTCAACACTTTCTTAATTCTATAATTAGTTGACTAATCTCGCATCAGTTGTGCTTCTTCGTGTATATTTCTTAGTCACTTGTTGAGCTTGACTTTTATTTGATGTAAACTTTTTTTTTTATATATAAATCGGATAAAGTTGTTGACAATTAGTTTTGTTAAAGATAAAACTGCATTATTGACATAAATATAAAAATATGTTCACTTATATAAAGATTTCAACTTACATGGAGCAAGTATCGTTAATACTCCAACTTTATCACTAATTCAGTTTCTTAATTTATTTCGTATCAGTTTATCCTATCGGGTTGTCTACTAATCTTTTTTCTTTTCTTTTAATTTCATTTTTTCGCTCGAAAAATCTATTAACCTTATTATTTTGTTCCCTTGAGCCATTTGTATACCATCTTTGAGAAATGTCTACATTTCTATCAAAATGTAAGTTACTAAGTATGTGCGCTCTTGTAATTTTCTTATTTGATAAAAATACATAAATCTTAAACTAAATTTTGTAGAAAACACTCTCTTAGTTTCTTCTTCTTAACATTATCTTTTGGTATTTCCTTTTGCCATTTAGTCCTTCGCCTTCTGTCATGAATAAGAAAAATCTCAGGTAAATTTGTTTAAATTTTTTTAGTAGAAGTTTATGGGGTACATTGAAAAATAAAATAGTTTATGTCGCAACTTCATACATTGTGATAAATTCATGGAGCAGATTGATACTAATTAATAAGTTTCGTGACAAACTGATTAAAATAAAATAAATTAGACAGCTTGCTAATACGAGAAGTTAAATTTTCAATCTGATGTATACAAACTACAAAGTGATATATACTCTTTAAGTCTTAACTATTATTAATTTCTTAACTAATAAAGACTAAGCATCAGCGGAAAATTTATTAGAGTATTTTGACAATTTAAAATTAAAAAAATAAAATATTCAGAGTATAAAAAGAAACCTACAAAGTAATCTCTTTATCACCCGCTATACACCAAAATTGTACAATTCGTGTATGATCAAGTTATACTGGTTAAATACTTTTTATATACGTTTTAATTACCTTTCAAAATAATGGGCGAACTTGAAAATTATAAACTTATAGTAGTTTTGCATATACATAATTGTACTTTATAAAAGTCGAGTTACATCTGCTGACTTGGTTTTCTACCTCAACTGTCGTAGGCTGAAGAAGCTTAATTTAAATTTTTATGCTTGTGTATTTGCCGTATGAATCCGATCTCGCGTCTTCTATGTATTTATGCCAAAAATATGAAAGATGTGATGTGAAAAAATCTTTCGTATTTTTGGCATAAATCACTCATTTTTGGTCTAAAATTTATATATAAACCACCGTTGGAAAGATAAAAGATTTATCTACAACTTTGTATTTTTACGTTTCATCATAAAAAGTTATTAAGTATATTAAAATTTGCTTGAAATAAATATTTTGCATTAAACTAATGTCTATTTTTACGTTGTAATTAAAATTTCGTATTTTTTTAAATTTTTTTTACAAAATTTAAAACACCAAAGTTGTAGATATATCTCTTAGCTTTCCAACGGTAGTTTATTCATGAAATTTGGAGAAAAAATGAGTGAGTTATGCCAAAAATACGAAAACTGTACATATAGAGGAGGAATCACTTGCTGACAGTCAAGTGACGGAAAACACGAAAAAATCTAACGCAATCAAGTTTGGGTACATTAGCCGTCGAAAATGAACATTGGGTACATAATCCGCAGAAGATCAAACATTGGGTACATTAGCCGCAGTTTACCCTTTATTTAAACAAAAATCGATCGAATAACTTATTTCGGTATTTTAAAAATGATAACGGAATACCTTATTTTCAAAGATGAAAACTGCACTTACCGTATGATCGGTATTCGGTTTCGGTTGCAGTAATATCGGTTTTATGCCTGCATTTACCGTTTTTAATATCCACACGGACTTCTATTATTACATAATATTACACATAAATAGACTACCAAATACTAATAGTACACAATATTACACATAAAAAACTACTAATATAACACCGAGTGGTAGAGAAGAAAAATCTTTTTGACGTGTTGATATGTATGGTCAATAGAAATTAATAAAATATAATATTAGATTTAGTTAAAGCGATAAAACCAGGCAAGCGGTTGCAGTTCCGAAAACCCTATTTTAACCTAATTCGGGTGATTGATTTTTTCTCGTTATATTCAATTTTAAACGCTTTAATAGCGGTTGCGGTTTAATCGATATCGGTTTGATCGATTTTCGGTAAAAAAAAAAAAAAAAATCGGTTTACAGTTTCTTTTGTTCACCCTTAGCAGAAACCAGTGATCATGAAGCATGTGAAGTCCGCCCCATTGGCTAAAATGCAAGAGAAAGAAGAAGAAAAAAAAGAGAAAGAGAAAGAGAATATAGTAATAAATTTACGGATATAAATGCATGAAAATCTTCAGTATTAGAGAATATAAGTACTCTCAAATAAAATTTGAAATTCATAAACGAATATAAATAAATACTATTGATATTTAAGTTGTACTAATTTAAAATTAAACAATACATATAAAAAATATGTAATAAAAAATATACTCAACTTGTATTTAACCGGGTGCCAACCTAAGGTTGTGTTTGTTTTTTTTAAGATTAAGACGTCTGAATCTTATTGCAGATCTTAATATTAAGATCTTACCTCTTAATCTGAATGACTAAAAATTAAGTCTGTTTGTTTTTTTAAACATCTTGATACAGTTTTTATTTAAAATAATTATTTAATTACATATTTATTATAAAATTTTATGTATAATAATCATAAAAAATTATCAATTCAAGCATAATATATTTTAATTGTGAAAATTTATCAATTTAAACATAAAATGCATTACAATTTTCATAACCCAAAATATATTTTATACCAACAATAATAACAAAGATTTTGTTCAAGTCACAAAATACATGTTCATGACAAGAACTACACAAAATTATCTACTTCATGACACAATATACATGTTCATGATAAAAACTACAAATATTTTTTTCATGACACGATATACATGTTCATGACACAAAAAAAGCTACATAGAAATACTAAATTAGAAAATTCCAAACTTTTTCCCAACAACTTTAACCCAATTTTCCATAGCCTTCACGTCTTTCATGTTCATCCATGCTTTTCTATAACTCTCTCCTTCATAAAGTACACCAACGGCGGTAGAATATAAAGGCTTTTCCCATCCAAATTCATCCAATTTCGCCATGCATGCCTCTATGGTAGGGCCAATCGTGGGTTGATTTTGAACCAACGACTCGAGCATGTTAAAGATTTTTTCTTCGGTATCTTGTAATTTCACCTTCTTTCTTTTTGGTCCTTCTAAATGAGTAGGGCATTCTCTTTTTGGTTCCTTCAAAGGAGTAGGGTGTTGAGAAGGGAAAGCATCAACATTTTCACCATTTTCCTCGAAAGAAGCATCTAGCTCAATAACCGGAGATGGAATCGCCATACGAGGTCTAGGAGTTGTACAACTAGGGCTCCAACTATAAACTCCAGTTGCCGTGGTACCATCAAACAATGTTGTACAAAGTTCCGGAAATGGTAAAGGAGAGCTTTTCAATGGTTTAGCTTTAGGATGAGCCTAATATCCAAAACTCAAAACATATATCATTTCAATATATAGTTTAAAATTAAATATATAAAATTATAATAATATTTTAAATAGATAGACGTACCTTTATGTATTCATCCCACTCGGCATTTGACATATGAATAGTGTTAGTTGTAGGATCATAGACATTTCCCGTTTTCTTAGATATTGGCAACCAACCTTGATATTTGTCCCTCAAATAATCGTAGTGGTTCTTCATTTGTTTTTGTGAGGCCGTAAAACCATGGGTACTCTCTCAAGCTTCTTTGACTTTGGTCCACGAAGTTGGCTTCAAACTACTTCCAAGTCTCCCATTCAAAGATACTTCTTGAATACACGTCTCTAAAAACGTTTTTTCTATTTCGAGTTTCTTCCAAATTGCTCTTTGATTTTCACTAGATTGCTCCATGTATATTCACTACAACAAAATTAAATAGAGTAAAAACAAAATAACATAGAATCCTAATCAAACCAGTTTTTGAATCGCTTAATAACAAACCCATAATACAATCTAACTAAAAAAAACACAAGGCATTGAATTGCTTAATCACGAGCACATATGCAGTCTAGTTGCATCATTCTTCGTCAAACATACTTCAGTGCTTTAACTTCAATATCATAGTCAAACTATTTCAACCTAATTATTGACCTCTTCAATTTATGAAATTCATTTTTTTTTTCATATCTCTGCCCTTCTGGGTTTTCCTATTTTAGCATATATGTTCATTGTGATGGGTTTTCTAGATTTCTAGGTTCAATGAGAATTTTACCCTAAGAGCAGAGCTTTGCATACGATCAGAGCTTGGGATACACATATACTGAATTAGTTCATTAAAAAACTATGAAATTATCAAGTTCATAGCAAACAAGAAAAAAACTTCATGATTTTTTTGTACTTATCACAGAGCTTTGCATACGAAGCCCTAAACACCCCCAAAAATAATATGAAGCCTCCATCAAACCAAAACCAACAACGATCGTAGAAAACTTCGATTGACCAAGTTTAACCCAAAAGCAGAATGCCCTAGAGCTTTGCGTGGCTGTTTGGGCGTCGAGAAAGCGAGAGAAGTCCGTACCTTTGGCGACCTAGAGTTGAAAGAAGACGGAAAAAGCCCTGGCTGCAAGAGGCCGCCGCCGCTGGACGTAGGCTCGCCGCTGGACGGAAGAGACCGCCGCAGATTTTGCCGAAGTTGGACGGAAGAGGCCGCTGCAGATCTTGCCGAAGTTGATGAAGGAGAATGGCACGAGTACGGGAGAGAGGAGTGAAAAAAAAAAAAGAGAAAATAGATCTGAATGAAAAAGTTAAAGAAATGAGTCTGAGCGAATAAGAGGAGAAAAAGAGAAGTTAAGTGGTATTAAGTGACTTTTAAAAAATTAAAACAAACGATCTTATTCTCCCTATATTTGACCGAATCAGATTAAGTGGCCCATTAAGAGGAAACAAACAAAGCCAAGTCATTATTTTTTCCTGTGATAAATGTACCAAAGTTCCACTTTTATAGGCAATTTAGGGGAAAAAAAAAGGGGGGAAACATGGTGTAGTGTAACATTTATGCAACAGTAAAATGCAATTTAAATACATTGAAGCAATAATAAATTTATCACTATATTTGGATTCCTTCGAGTACAATTTGGTATCAATAATCATTAAAAATATAGGCGCAAATGGGGATGCATTGATAATTTCCATCCGTGTCCCTACATGTTTCCCCGTCAACATGATTTTGGACTTGTTTATTGTTTCTGCCTCTGTCTATTTCTACACTTTTTAGGAGAGCATATTATATATATATATTACAAACGCACAAGCAAGCCTCTACTATCATGACACTTGTCGACCTTTGACGACTTGTTTACTGTTACACACGGGTGACAGAGTTTTGGTGCGCCTTCTGCCACGTGTGAGCTACTGTCAAACGGTGGAGGATCACAGGACTGTGTGAATAGAGTTGCCCGTTAGTGTATTTGTTGGAGAGCGTGAACGAATTGAAGAAATCATACGCCAGTATCCACCCTCCAACATGAATCTGTAGACAATCACGTTTCTAATATTTTTATTTATTTAGAGTTATTGGCGGTGTAAGTACCTAAAATTTTTACCAATATAAATGTAAGGTTTAAAATGAAAAAATAACGATAAAAGGAAATTGAGGTGACAAATATTTTCGTTCGCTTTTTGTTTTAACAAACGTTAGTCAAAGGCTACGTGATATGACTTGATGCTACATAACATTTGTCAAAAGTGGATGGAAATAAGCTCACTTCAATTTTGTGGACTTTGGATTTTTTATTGCTATTTTTTTTTTACTTTGGACTTATGTTGTTTTAGTTAGTCAAAATTTAGATACTTATACCACTGATATCCTTAATTAATATGATGCAATATGGCGATAATATCCCTGAGGCTTCGAATTATAGCAATGGCCCATGGCAAGATTGTTCTGGCCTCTAGCTGTGGGGTTGTTTGGGCGATTCTATAGCATGCAAGAGAAGTGTAGAACGTTCACATTTTAAAAACTAAACGATGGTTAAATTAATGAATCTTTCCAATATCAATCATTAGCATAACTGCATAAGAAGGCCATATTATAATTAAAAATTATTGAGGTGTTTTAATAATTTTAAAAAAGATTATATTGTATTGAATAAAATCAATAATTGACATTAGTAGGGCATACTATATATATTTTAAATTTTAAAATCGATTAAATACCGTTTATCTGAATAGTTAAGGTGGCGTTTGGTTAACTGGTTTGGGAAACCAATTTTGCAATTGGGTCTGGGAAATCACTCTTAGAGTTCAGTCTATCAAATAAGTTTGGGAGTTTGATTTTTGAAACACTGTTTGGTTAGTGTTTTGTTAATATGTGTTTGAACTTAAATGAAAAAAAATGTAATAAAACTCAATTTATGCTACTAAAAATAAAGTATGTTTTATTTGAAAGTAATATATATTAATATTATGCCTAAAAAAATATTTTCCATAATACAAAAATTATTCATATTTCATGACTCTAATTACATGTTTAAATAATTTAATATAAAGTAGTAAATATTAAGTTTCAAGAGTTTGTATATTGTAATTAAGTTAGTATTTAATAATAAGCATAATTTAAATATATTTGTTAATATGATAATAATATCATTAAAATATATAATTATATATAAAAATAATTTTAATAATTTAATTATATTTTCATAATTAATATTTTGTTTTAAATAATATAATATTATTATAGAATGATAATATATTATTATAGTTTTATTTTGTGCGATTGGGTTGAAGGCCAAAACCAGAAAACACTTCAAGTTGTTTTTCGTTTTCCTTCATTAAAATTTCAGTGATTTGCGAGACCGGTATGAGAAAACAGAGATAACTAGTAACTAAACGTGGTCTTCGAAATCAATATGGCATTGTTTGGAATTAAAACCAGAAAATAATCTCGCATACCATAACCACCACTTGAGTCTTAGAGGAAGTGTATGTAGCTTCATTTAGTACCGAAACTTGAAACTAAAGAAACAAAGAATTATTTAGATGATGGTGTTTGATTGTCACCTTCTCTTGTTTGTATGTTACTAAAAATAGTAGATTTTTATTTTTTATGATGGAAAAAATAGGCAAATTATAACTGGCTTTCCTTTTGTTTCACATTCAGTAACGAATTACATTAATTACAAACCACGGATCTTGTAGAGTCTGAATCTATCTAAGCAACTTTCTAGTTTCTACTTTCTAGAGAGAGATATAGCTGTGTGCCGTTCCCGTGTGGCACACCTGTAAATTAAGCTGGAATCCAACAGCCTTCCCCTTGTACCCCTCAAATATATACAAAAGAAACCAAATATATCTCCGATTTTGCACTTTTGTCTTTGTATATATAACCTTTTATATTCTAAGATTTTTTATTTTTTTTGAAAGGATTATATTCTAAGATTATATTACACCTTTTGTATTGTATATTTGTCTTTAGAAAACGCATAACTTTGTACCTTTTTATTATTATTATCATCTCTAAGTAGTATTTTTGAAGAATTAAATAAAGATAAAAATACAAAATAAATGGCTATGTAATGTAATGTAAAGATAAAAAATATAAAATCAACGCCTACGTAACAAAAAAAAAAAATCAAAGTATAAAAGTTATATAGAGTAAAATATATAAAAATATGGACAAATTTTTTAATAGTTTTAGTTCAAGGTTTTACTAATTTTACAGTTTTGATAAGTTAAAGTTAAGGTTAATGGCGGCAAAAATACTCAAATTTTGATCAAAGAGCCCCTCGTGTACTCAAAGTTTAAAAGTGGTGGCAAAAGTACTCAAAGTCTCGTTTAGGGCGTTGACCACTCCATTCTCGTAACACAGTTAACTTACCCGTTAACTCTGGCCACGTGGACAAATGTGGGTTGCTGACATAACAATTTTTTGCCACGTGCACGAGCCCAATTATGGGTTTTAATTCGTTGTTTTGTCGTAAACGAGGAAGCAACCCACATTTGTCCATGTGACTAGAGTTAACAGGTAAGTTAACTGCGTAACGAGAATGGAGTGGTCAACGCCCCAAATGTAACTTTGGGTATTTTTACCACTACTTTTAGACTTTGGGTACACGAAGGATTCTTTGACCTAACTTTGTGTATTTTCACCGTTATTAACCATACACAATTTTTAATCCGTCATATACAATAAAATTTTGTTAAATTAATAAATTTAATTAATATTATTTTTATAAGTCTAATTATAAAGAGCATACTAATTTATTATTTGATAACTTAATAATCTCTATAATATAATAATATTAATTTATAATTTTTTTTATCTAAATCTAAAACAGAAATAAAAATAAATGGTTAAAAAGGGACAAAAACACAAATAAAGGCCTATAGTAAGACTTAGATAACGAGGGGCCTCCTATAAATAAATAATGGAAAAAGTGGAAAAAGCTAACCTAACATTCCCATGCAAACCGCTCCAACTTTAGCTGTCACCTTCTCTCTCTCTCTCGCATCTTCGTCTTCATTCATCTCTCTCTGCATTAAATATAGAACAAAGATTCATAAAAGAACACGCACACACAACACAGCAAGCAACCAACACAAACAAAAGTTCATTTACCTTTCTTTATTAACTAATGCCCCTTGCTTTTGAGTTTGACTACACGCGTCAACCAGATTTCGCTTCACTATTAAACAATTGCTTCCCATAACACAAGTCACGCTTCGATTCATCACACAATTCCAATCCCACCTCACCTCACCTGCACTGCATTATAATATATGATTATTCTACATGTATATATATAACCTCTCTCCAGCGCCATGGATTTCTCATTGAGTAGATCCTTCAAGCGAATCTCTGCAGCCAATTCCGGCCATCAGAATCACGAAGAGCTTCCCATCCTCTCCGACCACCGCTCCGACGACGACGAGGAAGACGATCATCGCCGGCGTTACCTGGGTTCAACAATGGACATGGGTGATTCCGCGGGGAACGGCGCGCTCAGGAATGGAGGCGGAGGGAGATTCTGGAAGGACAACAAGTGGAAGGAGAGCGATGGCGAGCACAGCTTCCATTTCGCGCAGAATCGGAAAGGCTCTGCGTCTTCGTCGTCGTCATCGGAGGAGGAGGAGGAGAAGAAGGAGAGAGGAGACGATCCTCCGTCGAGGTTGATCGGGCAGTTCCTGCACAAGCAGCGAGCCTCCGGCGACTTCTCGCTCGACATGGACATGGAGATGGACGAGCTGCGCCTCAGCGCCGACCGGAATCTCTCGCCGGTGCCGGAGTCGCCGGCGAAGGCCGAGATCGCGAAGAGCGAGTCCGTGCGGCGCCGTTTCAAGGAGTCCTCGTCGCCGGAGGACACGGGCCGCGACGACGTGGTGCGGTGCACCTCCAACGGCTCGTTCCAGCGCGACATCACGTTCCAGAGGAACTCCGGCCTCATGCGGATGAAGACCAAGTCGAGGCTCCTCGACCCGCCCGACGATGCAGACCGGCGGTCCGGCTGGATCCCGAAGCACTGGTCCGGTCAGATCGCACGGTCCGGGATGGTCCCGCGCTCGGGCCAGATGAAATCCGGGTACCTCGGCAGCACCGAGGAAGAAGACGACCCGTTCTTCGACGAGGATTTGCCTAACGAGTACCGGAGAAGCCATCTCAGTGCTCTGACGCTTCTCCAATGGGCGAGCCTGGTCCTCATCGTCGGTGCATTGTCCTGTACTCTCGCGATCCCATTCTTGCGAGAGAAGTATCTATGGAAGCTCAAGTTCTGGAAATGGGAGGTTCTGGTTCTGGTCTTGATTTGCGGCAGGTTGGTCTCCGGTTGGGGAATCCGGATCATCGTGTTCTTCATCGAACGGAACTTCCTTCTCCGTAAACGAGTGCTCTACTTCGTCTACGGGGTCCGGAAAGCCGTGCAGAACTGCCTCTGGCTCGGCCTCGTCCTCATCGCCTGGCATTTCCTTTTCGACAAGAAGGTCGAGAGAGCCACGAAGAGCAAAGGGCTGCGGAACGTGACGAAGGTCCTCGTCTGTTTCTTGATCGGGACGCTTCTCTGGCTCGTCAAGACGCTTATGGTGAAGGTGCTGGCGTCGTCGTTCCACGTGAGCACGTACTTCGATCGGATTCAGGACTCGCTGTTCAACCAGTTCGTGATTGAGACGCTCTCGGGTCCGCCGTTGGTGGAGCTTCAGAAGAACGAGGAGGAGAAGGAGAGGCTCGTTGTGGAAGTGGAGCGGCTCGAGGAGGCCGGCGTGAGCGTGCCTCCGGATTTGGAGCGTGCGGTTTTGCCGAACGAGCTGCCTCGCGGCAACAGGGCGCCGGGGAAGAGCGCGAAGCTGTCGAGGGTGCTGAGCAAGAGGGGCGAAGAGGGTATAACGATAGAGCATTTGCACAGGCTGAACCCGAAGAACGTGTCGGCTTGGAACATGAAGAGGCTGATGAAGATGGTGCGCAACGGCGCTCTCACCACGCTGGACGAGCAGATCTTGGACGCCACGCACGAGGACGAGTCCACCATGCAGATCAGGAGCGAGGTCGAGGCCAAGGCTGCCGCCAAGAAGATCTTCCAGAACGTCGCTCGCCCTGGCTCCAAGTAAGTTTGCACATGTCAATAAAGCTAGTTGAGAATCATGTGAACCGTGTCATTATGCTGGTTAGTTACGTGCAGTAATGAGGTTAGAATAGTAGCTTCATGAATTCTTAGACGATTTAAGATATTGCCCCTAAGTACATTGATTCCGATTTTCCGTCGGCTTTTTGTTACATTCCCGTTCCTTGAAAAGACATATCACAAGGCGGACACGGAACGGTAGTGACCAAGCGTAGTAGCCCTCAGGCCTTGGAGCGGGTTTTATTGTGTTTTAAACTCTCTCAGCAAGGGGGTTATTAGGTTGAGGGAGATAAGTTCTCTTGCTCTTAGTTGTGTTTTCCGGTCACAACGGCTCTCAGCAACGAGATTTCGATATGGGCTTGTATCACTTTTTTATGTCTAAAAGGCCGGGCTGTCTCTCTCTGACTCATAAAGAGCTTTTAAGCTTAACTTGCAATCTAGTATTGAAATTTGTATTTTCTCCTAATAAAGTAAACAATTTTTAAGTAAAGCTCAATTAAAGTGAAGAGGTAGGGAGGGAGAAAGGGCATAATAATGAATGTTTGAGGAGGTCATTTCTGGTTTAGAAATGTTTCCATTTGATTTGTGTCAGTCAACTTTTCTCTTCATGTAATTCCGTTAGACCCTTCTATCGCCTTATCGAATTCTGGTCTCTTTTTTTCTTGGCAGATTCATCAATCCGGAGGACTTATTGCGCTTCATGCGAGAAGACGAGGCGTTGAAGACAATGTCCCTGTTCGAGGGCGCGTGTGAGAGTAGAAAAATTAACAAATCGTCCTTGAAAAATTGGGTGGTAAGTGCAATGCACCAAAATCTCGAATTTCATTTGGGATTAGCTATAGTTTGCTAAGCCTTCAATTAGTGATTCATATTTCAAGAAACTGACGAATTTCCTCCAGGTCAATGCCTTTAGGGAGCGGAGAGCGCTAGCCTTAACGCTCAATGACACAAAAACCGCTGTGAACAAACTCCATCGCATGGTGAACATTCTAGTGGCGATCATCATAGGAGTTATATGGCTTCTCGTACTGGGAATCGCAACCAGCAAATTCTTACTCTTCGTGAGCTCGCAGCTCGTTCTTGTGGCATTCGTTTTTGGAAACACCTGCAAGACAGTGTTCGAAGCGATCATCTTTCTGTTTGTGATGCACCCTTTCGACGTGGGAGACCGGTGCGAAATCGACACCATACAGGTATTTTTTCCTTTCATCTATGAAATTTACACCAAATTCGTGTTTTATATCTCTTGGAGCCTAATCCTTTTGCCTTTTAATGACTTTATTAGATGGTTGTTGAAGAGATGAACATCTTAACAACGGTGTTCTTAAGATACGATAACGCGAAGATCATTTTCCCGAACAGCGTCCTCGCGACCAAGCCAATCAACAACTTCTACAGAAGCCCGGACATGGGAGACGGCGTCGAATTCAGCATCCACGTGGCCACTCCTGCAGACAAAATCTCCACCCTGAGACAGCGAATAACAAAGTAAGTGTTAGAAAAGCCTCCGAATCTTGCACAAAATATTTATTTGAGTTAACGAACAAAAATAAGCTCAAGAGAAATGAAACTAGGAAGAATACAACCAAGAATTCAAACACACGACCGCTTAAATCACCTCTCCTTCTCTCGGTTTAAGAAAACCATTTTTTTAAGAATAATCGGAGATTATTCATCTAGTAACCTTGTCTCAAATTTAACAAAAGAAATCTTTTACTAATAGCGGAGGAAAATTGTAGTAACATATAGGTACTTGAGATTTCCAAATATCAAACATTAAGCTATACCAAATATCATAACTAACCAATTCACGAAAGGATTATACCGACAAGCACAAAGTAACATTTTAAACATGTCTAACATAACTCCAACCTAAATAAACCTTTTATAATTCTAAAAGGAAAAAAAATTGTCACTTTGACTAAGGCGATCAAAACAACAACGAAAAAACAAGAGACGTGATTCGCAGTATCGAGCCGATCGGCTTTAATTTGATAGGGAAGATTAGGATCATGAGAACCGTTAGACCAATGCTATAACAAACGATCAAGATAAATCCGAATGTAAGACGCACAATAGTACTGCTCTTTTGCTTACTCATTTCTGTTGCTTTCAGTTACATTGAGAACAAGAAAGAACATTGGTACCCGCAGCCGATGGTGATAATGAAGGATCTCGAGGATCTGACACGCGTGAGAATGGCTGTTTGGCTGTGCCACAAGATCAACCACCAAGACATGGGAGAGAGGTACTTAAGAAGATCGCTTCTGATCGAGGAGATGGTGAAGATCTTCAAGGAGCTCGACATTCAGTACCGTCTCTTCCCCCTCGACATCAACGTTCGAGCCATGCCCAACTTGACGACCTCTTCTCGGGTTCCACCGAGTTGGTCCCAACCGCCTGCAAGCTGAGGAATCCTCCAACAATGCCAGTTTTTGAGGAAAGTTCAATGAGAGAGAAAGAGGAGAGAGAGTAGGATTTGTGTAGTGAATTGAGCGGGATTTGTCATCATCTTCTTCTTTCAAATATGTACATAAGCACACACGTGAGTCATGGGATTTTGGTAGGTTTGATCTTTAGGTATATCAGATAATGCACATACGAGTTAATAAAAAAAGCTTTGGAAGGTGAAAAAAATCTATGTTTTTGTCAGGGCCGGCCCAACTTATGGGCGAGTTGGGCGGTCGCTCAAGGCCCATTTTAGAGTAGTCTATTAATGCGTTGTATAAGTTTTGCAATATCGTATAGCTCTTGCAATACAGTAATACCATAGCTCCTGCAATATTGTATTGCAAGCTAAAAAAAAAAAGTCTCATATTAATGATTCGCCCAAGGCCCCGAAAAGGGTTGGGCTGGCCCTGGTTTCTTCATATTTTGTTGGTTTGTTTTAGAAGTACTGATAACCGATTTATGGTCCATTTTTACAAGTTAACAAGTTACGGGTTTACCAACATGCTATTATAGGTTTTTGAAAAAGGATAATACGAGCAAGTGTCCTTATTTGTGCATAAGTTTGACTACAAACCTCAAAGAGTTATACAATTCAATAAATCTCGTAAAATCCAAAAATATCAAATTTTTAATCAAATTTATTTACAATTAATTAACATTTCTAATTATTATTTATAAACACTATTATTTATGAAATATCCATCGGTATACTAATCGATTGGTTGAGATTAGTAATTATTAAAGTAATGATTAATAATTATACTAATATGATATTATTTAATGTCCAAATATCTTCTAAATGAGATTGAATAATATTATGTAGCATAAATGAGAATTTCGCTACATAATCTAAAAAAATAATATTTTTTAAATTATTTAAAATAATAATAATTACGTGGCATGCCACGTGGCGGTCAAGTGCCATGTGGCAAAAGGCTAATAGTCACATGGACAAATTTTCTCGGTCAACTTCCAAATGCCAAGTTTAGGTATTTTTGCCGCTATTTACAGAAGTTGTATACACAGAAGAGCATTTGACCAAAGGTTGGGTCTTTTTGTTGCAATTAACCCTATTATTAATTAAGTTAAATATGTGTCACACATGTTATTAAATAGTACAAAAACTGAATTGCAATACTGTTTAGAATAGAACTTATCTAAGATTTAGACTAATGTTCTGAATAGTAGTATTGGAGGAAAGTCGTCTAAACTCCACCTTGTCGCGGCAAGATTTAAATCTAATCCTAGACTTTATTACCTCTCCGTCTCTCTAAGCCCTGGCGCTCTCGTCTTTAGCATGGTCAGTCGTTTTCTTTATTGTTTATTTGTATCTCGAGTTAACTCGGGTCAATTAGTTAAATTAATAATTTACTAAATTTATAAGATAATATTTTTAAAAAGAGATAAACACGATAAAAGTACCGACAAGTTACTTAAAAATGACATATATTCCTATTTTTTTTTTATTATTATTCTTATCGTGGCAAAAGTATACAATGTACAAAAAGTGTCTTCCATCGGGACTATTTTTTAGTTTTACCATTATTTTAGAAGTCTTTTCCCTAGCGTTATGATCTCTGAACTTTCTTGGTTAGTCAAACTATGTAATGTGTTATTTTTAAGTACGTTAGGTTCTTGAGTTAACATTTTTGATTCCTCGAGTCTTGATCGATTTATAACTTATGAAAAACAATCATTTCGTAATGACTTTCTTAAATAAAATTATTGAAATGAAAGGAAAAATTAAGTAATGACACTCTGAAATAAAGTTTTCAAAGTGGCAAGCTTTTCGAGGAACGGTCCATATTTAAATAAAATAGTTAATTATTCTCGATCAACACTCGAAAGAGCAAAAATATTAACTTAAGAACCTAAAGTACAAAAAATATCACATATTACATAATTTGACAAATCAGAAAAGTTTGGAGATCATAACAATAGGGAAAAGACTTCCAAACCGATGGAAAAAAAAATTTAGGTACCAACGGAAGACACTTTTTGTAAATTGTATACTTTTACGGAGATTAAAAAAAAGTATAAGAACACAAGTCAAATTTTAAATAACTTGTCTTATGGCATCCAACCTAAAAATAAATAAAATGTTAGTATTATGAGCCATTGTTATTATTATTTAAGGGTAAATTGCGGCTAATGTACCCAATGTTTGATTTTCTGCGGATTATATACCCAATGTTTATTTTTGGCGGCTAATGTACCCAATGTTTGATCCGTTAGATATTTTTGGGTTTTCCGTCAGTTGACCGTTAGAGAGTTATATGTACACTTTTCGTATTTTTGACATAACTCACTCATTTTTTGTCCAAATTTTATGAATGACCTATGGTTGGAAAGATAAGAGATAGATCTACAACTTTAATGTTTTAAGTTTTGTAAAATAAGTTTTAAAAAAATACAAAATTTCAAGTACAACGTAAAACTGGACATTAGTTTAATGTAAAATATTTGTTTCGAGCAAATTTTAATATACTTAATGACTTTTTATGATGAAACGTAAAAGCAAAAAGTTGTAGATAAATGTTTTATCTTTCCAACGGGTGTTTATTTATAATTTTTGGATAAAAAACGAGTGAGTTATGCCAAAAATATGAAATATTATTTCACATCACATCTTTTATATTTTTGGCATAACTCACTCATTTTTTGTCAAAAATTTATAAATAAACACCCGTTGTAAAGATAAAACATTTATCTACAACTTTTTTCTTTTACGTTTCATCATAAAAAGTCATTAAGTATATTAAAATTTGCTCGAAACAAATATTTTGCATTAAACTAATGTACAATTTTACGTTGTACTTGAAATTTCGTATTTTTTTAAAACTGATTTTACAAAACTTAAAACATTAAATTTGTAGATCTATCTCTTATCTTTCCAACCATAGGTCATGCATAAAATTTGGACAAAAAATGAGTGAGTTATGTCAAAAATACGAAAAGTGTACATATAACTCTCTAACGGTCAACTGACGGAAAACCCAAAAATATCTAACGGATCAAACATTGGGTACATTAGCCGCCAAAAATAAACATTGGGTATATAATCCGCAGAAAATCAAACATTGGGTACATTAGCCGCAGTTTACCCATTATTTAATATCAAGTATCAACTATCATCTATGTAGAATCTTTTGATATTCTAATATTAAAATGTTAACAAAATATTTTAGCCAACATTCAAGGCAAGTTTTAGCCAACGCAAGCAAACCTAAAAGGTGACGCATGCCTCACTGAGAGAGACAAGACAACTGAGATCAGTTTCGCGGTCTTTCCACACTATAAATACCCCAAAGCTTGTCAGACTCGCGAGAGAAGCTGGTTTCCATGGCGAACTTGTCGAGCCTGGTTCACGAGCTCCGAGAGCGCATAGCGGCTTCTTCCTCCGCCTCTCCGTCTTCCAACGCCAACGCCGACGACGACGACGCTCTCGAGCTCCGATTCCGCGCCGTCCTCCCCAATCTTCTTCACACCTATGTCGTTCCATCGGCCTCAGGTTACTTTCTCGTTCTGTATTGGCTCTTCAGAGAATCAGAAAATGGCGAGATCCGAGTCTTCGATTGACAAAATTCCAAGTGATTTGACCTTTGATATGCAGCGAATGAGAGAGAAGTGATAGCTGTACTGAAGCTCATCTCTCACATTGCAAAGAATTTTCCCGGCGTCTTCTACCACGGAAAGGCCAGTGCGATTCTTCCCGCCGTTGGTCGGATATTGCCTTTTTTCGCGGAACCTATGCTTCGGTAATCGATTTCCGAACTTCGTTTTGCGTTGTGTACTGTATCATTTATGATTTTTTGATCCTAATTTGTTTAATATATTAGCTAATTGGGGGATAAGAAGTTGTTTGATTGAGTCTTTAAGCTGCAAGAATAGGTTTTCCAATTTTTTCGAGTTTTTGTTATGTTTTCTGTCCAATTAGTAATATAAATTTTCCGTTCCGCTTTCTTTGACGCCGTGAAATTTCGATAACAGTTCGTTCATAATGCCGATTTTAAGAAGTTAAAACTTAAACATGATATCGTCATGGTCTTTTAATTCATGACATAGATTATAGTAGTGGTTTCATCGTAATGAAGCATGTAAGCTCCTTAGAAACCTGTCCAACACGCGTAATATCTTTTACGTTCTTTCTCGTTTCCGCAGTTGACATGTGTTTAGTCCTTTCTTGTTGCTCCATTTCATACTGATGTTGCTGTTTTTGCTAGTGCTTATTGTTGGAATGATATCTCTGTTATAGATCTCGGCATGGTGTAATTTTTGAAACTGTCGGATCGCTTTTATCTCTGCTCCGCTCCGGGACACGAGATGCTTACCGTTTGTTTTTCGCTGATGCTATGTTAGTTGTTGACGGTAAGAAAGAGCTTGCCTATGAGCTTACAAATTTGCCAGTAATTCATCTTGCAATTGCAATTATTTACTAATTCCGTTTCCGAGATTTATAGCAATTGACAGAATAAAGCTAACATTGCTGTGTTTCATGCTCTCAGATCTTTACTACGTGGCATCTTGCTTTACCGACGATGCAAGTACTAGAGAACCCACCTCGTTAACATTGCAGTGTTTCCGTGAGTCATTTATCGGGATATTTGATGACCCTGCTCATCTTGGTGATCTTCCAGCCTGTAATAAACCACCAGCCGGCACTGGAATTTTGATTAACCTTACGGGAAAAGAAAGATGGCAACCTTTTGCAACTTGGATTATTAAGCTTCTCGCTAAATGCCTAACAGAAGGAACTCTCTTCGTAGAAGGACTAATCAATATGCCGTTTGTTATAGCTGCTTGTTCCCTCGTATGCTACGGCGATGCAGATTTGCAAGTGGTGGGTAACCTTTACGCAATGGTTCTTTCTTTTGTCCAATACATAAATACTCTGATTTCATATAACTGCGGATATATATTTCTCTCTTGTTATTATCTTTGGGGGCTAGTATATCATGCACTCGAACGAATTTACAGTAATCTAATTATTTAAAATTGTGTTGCAGGCATGTTTTGACTTAGCCAGCATCGTCACTTCAGCAGTAAGTTTTGACATCATTCCACATCAGAATATAATCCAGTCGATAACCACTATATTAAGTGATGACAAGGAGGGGCTTCCTGTATTTAGGTATGCCTTTAATTAATCTGAAACTAATTATTCAAGTCTTAGGATTATCATCTTCTCCTAATTTGCTAACAATTTTGCTATGCTGCAGAAATATTGTTTATGATTCATCATTGGGTCATTGCTTGAATGCCTTCCACTCCAGTTGTTCTGACTGTGTTGTCAAGCTAACAGCCATTGACTTGATAAATGTATTTTCTACATCCATGAGGAGAACCAAAAGTCACGAGCTTAAGGTTAATCCCATATCCATAAATCTTCATGCGGATAACATACAGTTCTTGCTAGCAATTTAAGTTCTTGAAGAAGAACCCAGAATTAAGTTTGAGAAATCCGGAGAATTAAAAGTGATTGTTTCCTAGTTACCTATTTTAAGTTATGTAGAAGATACACCTAATACCCAAATAAGAGAAGAATGCATGTCTTGCAATTATCAGAAATATTTAACAGTTCTTAATAGCTGATAGGTCTGAGATACTAATTTGGAGCTAGATCTAAAAGTAATTCTTGCTTTTCAGGTTGCATTATGCAGGGCCTATATTCGAATAGCCGAGAGTTGTCCGCCTCATATATGGAGGCCAGAGTTACTTGTTTATACACTTGACCATGTTGAACCTTGTTTCCCGTTAATAGATTGCTTTCAAGTAGCTATATCTATTCTTGGAGGGAAGATGACAAATGATAGAAACTTAGATATGTTTAAATTAGGTGATAAACCAGTTGAATTCTCAAGGGTTGGGCAAAAGCGAGCTAGTCAGGATCTGGAGGCTTTCAAGAACAAAAGGCAAAAAGTTGATGCAGAAAATGCTGCTTCTGACATTAATGTTGTTGATCGTGAAAGAGACGACTATGCAGATAATATGCACAGATCACTTTGTATTTTTATTGAATCTCTAAGATCTCCCGATGTCAATCCCGATTCTTCAAGACCCGACATTGCATTAACAGCTCTTAGCACGCTTTCGATTGCGTTCTGTAGATACCCGGAATCTAATATGGCTCTTAAAGTCTTTCAGCAGATGTTTTCATGGATACCCTGGATACTGGAGCAGGTATTTACTCTTTGAAATGATGTTTTGTCTGTTAATAAGATTATCTTGACCTCTCTTATTTGACAAGCTCGTGGATGCAGGCAAAGCGAGCAAGTCCGATCAAACTTAAGCTTTCAATTTATTTGGAGGGAATTCACAGCATTTTGCTTTTGCAGAGTAAGTCAAATAGACTAAGCTATGCATTATATATTGCATCTTTTCCACCACAAAATTAGAAGAAGAAAAAAATTGATCAATTATCTATTCTCTGATAATTTATAATTATTACTACGTAGGTCCACTTTTGATGGAAAATATTCAGGTTGATGAAAATGGAGACCTTATTCAAGTACTGCTTCAGCTTCCATGGACCCAATCGGTCGTAAGCAGTGAACCCCTCAAGAACATTAAATGTGTCACTATCCGAGTTGCTTCCAAGATTTCCGAAAGCAAAAGTGAAATCTGTCTTAAAGTCTTCGATTTGGGGCTTCAAGACAAAGATGAAGAAGTTAGATCTCAAGCTGTAGTTTCCATGCCAGTTGCTGTCTTCTGGTCCAGTCTTAGAATGCTACCACATCTACTGAAAAGGATGGAGTAAGTAAATAATACATGTTATTTGTCACTTCATAATGCACAATTTTATTTTTATTTTTTTTGAGCTTGACGGTGTCGTTATTAAGCCATGGGATACAAAAGGTAGATGTTTGCATTTTGTTTTTCATACAATAGGTCCTAGTCCTAATTTATAAGTCTTAAGTTAAATATGATATTCTTTTGTGATTCAAGAGTAAATAGACTTATCATGGGATTACGTTTGTAATACAATATTTGCATTTTTATTGTTCTTACCTGCAGATACTTAGACGGGGACAACCATGAAAAGGTTAAGAAATTTATTCCATTTTCTCTTGGTTATTTGTCGTGCCTTCATGGGTCATCTAGCATCGGACACGATATCAAGAAAAGTAATTGTAAATTGCCTACCAGTAGTATTACAATTGGAAAACAATGTCAAGCAGTGGATTGTGTACCACAGGAAATTTTGTGTTCGAAGTGTGACACTCGTAATCAATATGATGATTTAAAAAAGTATGACATTTGCAGCAAGGAAATCAACATGGATTGTGATCTAAGCCTTCTCTGGTCTCTGTTTTTCAAACTTCTGTATGACGAGTCATCTGAAGAGGTCCAAGTTAACTGTGTGCTAAATCTTCGGAGGGTCCTTGCACATCAAACAGTTAGTAATCTTCTGGACACGGGAACAGAATGGGTTAGATGTATCAAATTTTTACTTCTTAACAGCAAGAAGGCTGTGAGAGAGGCATTCTGCAGTCAGATTAGTTCGTTTGTTGACGACTCTGTTTTGAGTTGCTTATTTTGTCATCAGGACTCACCAACAAAAAGCAAAGAACAAAAGTTTATGGATATAATCAAACACGCTTTAGCCGATATCGAAGATCCAAAAATCTTCGAGACACTTTTGGAGTCCACTGCAGAAATAATGATCGCAGTTGACACACATAATCAGCTCTTCTTGTTCTCTCTAATTTTATTGGTTGACCAGCTTGATAATTTACATGTAACAGTGAGAACAAATGTATCGAGGCTGATACATAAATCTTGTTGCTTCCATCATAGAGGTGGATTAGAAGAAATCCTTTTGAAAGTTGTTCATGTTCAGCTTGAACTGTTT
Organism: Parietaria judaica; assembly: GCA_954871525.1. Taxonomy (NCBI): domain Eukaryota; kingdom Viridiplantae; phylum Streptophyta; class Magnoliopsida; order Rosales; family Urticaceae; genus Parietaria; species Parietaria judaica. The sequence goes on from OX940860.1 coordinate 42,505,266, forward strand.
GATTATTTATCAGCGAGGCTCTCTAGCCGTCCAATGATGATAAGAGAATTCGCTGAAGCAGTTTTGGGCATTGAAACTGAAGAACTTGTCAAGAAGACGATTCCCGTTGTACTTCCGAAGCTTGTTGTCTCTCAGCAGGATGATGAGCAAGCAGTTGCCACATTGGACGAGTTAGCGAAGTGTTTGAACACCGATATGATGTCTTTAGTAGTTAATTGGCTACCGAAAGTGTTAGCTTTCGCTCTGCACCGAGGCGATGGTCAAGAATTACTCTCTGCTTTGCAATTTTACCAAGCCCATACTGGTTCTGACAAGCAAGAGATTTTCGCTGCTGCTTTACCTGCACTTTTGGATGAGCTTGTTTGTTTCTTGGATGGAGCTGATTCGGGAGAAATATGTTCAAGGTACATCTCTCTTCTAAATTTCACAGCGTTAAGCTTGATAGTGTTCTTATGGCTATCTTTTATTAGTTATGTAATTTATTGCATGAAAAGATTTATTATCTATTTTTAGGGACCTAATCAATTCTCTTACTGTGGCTTGTAGGATTTCCTTAGGGTTATTATTTAATTTCATAAGATTTTATTTTCCTAGAATATTGCTAGGTTCTTTTTTAAAATATATTAGGCGCCCGTATGGGCAATATAATAGCGACATTCTTGAGCAAATATTCAGTAAAAAAGAAAAACTTATCCCCTTTTTGGAGAGCAAGAGAGAAAGAAGTAAGGAATTGAAGGAAGCTACCGAAGATCACAATGTGATCCAAATCTTTGGGACATAACAATGATTTAATACAAACATTTAACTACTGAGCTCTCGATATTCTTTAGTTTTTACATATAATATTTCCATTTTGGACATTTTGTAATTATTCATAGGCCTTGTATAAAATCAGGCTCGCTTGTGACTGCAGAAAGTTATTGGGGATGCTAATCTTAAATATTTGATCTAGTTAGATGTTGGTCTTCCTCTATGCTTAATATTATCATTTTTACTTGTTACAGGTTGGCAAGAGTACCTGAGATGATAAAAGAAGTTGCGAGAGTTCTAACCGGCGATGAAGATCTTCCAAATTTTATGAGAAATCACTTTGTCGGTCTCCTGAACAGCGTCGACAGAAAGATGCTCCACTCAGAGAATACGTCACTGCAGAAACAAGCGCTAAAACGTATCGAGATGCTGATCAAGATGATGGGCTCTCAGCTTTCAACTTATGTGCCGAAACTGATGGTTCTTCTAATGCATGCTATTAATAAAGAAGAACTACAAAGCGAGGGTCTCACCTTGTTGCATTCTTTTATTGAGCAGTTGGCACAAGTATCCCCATCTAGCACTAAGTATGTGCTTTCGCAAGTTTTCGCTGCTCTGATTCCCTTCTTGGAGAGAGACAAAGAGAATTCCACAGTGCATGTAGAGAAAGTGGGAAAAATACTGGAAGACCTTGTGTTGAGCAACAGGGCTATTCTAAAGCAGTCAATCCGTGAGTTCCCCCCACTGCCCCGTATTCCAGCTCTATTGGAAGTCAACAAAATCATACAAGAAGCCCGCGGGTCAATGACTTTGAACAATCAATTGCGAGATGTTATTGACGGTTTGAATAATGAGAACTTAAATGTGAGATATATGGTAGCTTGTGAGTTAAGCAAGCTTCTTAATCAGAGAAGAGAAGAGGTCACTGGTTTTATAACGGCCGAAGGCGAAAGAAATATGGATATTTTGAGCTCTCTAATCACAGCTTTGTTACGAGGGTGTGCCGAAGAGTCGAGAACTGCTGTTGGGCAGCGATTGAAGTTGGTCTGTGCTGACTGCCTTGGAGCACTCGGTGCAGTTGACCCTGCGAAAGTCAAGGGCTTTTCGTCTGAACGGTTCAAAATTGCATGTTCTGACGACGACCTTATCTATGAATTAATTCACAAGCATCTCGCTAGGGCTTTCAGGGCTGCACCCGACACCATCATTCAAGATTCAGCTGCGTTAGCCATACAAGAGCTGCTAAAGATTGCAGGTTGTGAGCCTTCAATGGACGAGAATGCTAAGAATATATCGTCAAAGCTGGCTTCAGTAGGAACTGAGATTGGTAATAGTGGCATTCAGATTAAGAGGGGTCAGATACTGTGGGACCGGTTCTCTAACTACGTCAAAGAGATTATAGCCCCTTGCTTAACCTCAAGATTTCAGCTTCCCAATGCTTCGGATTCTGCATTGGTTGGACCTATTTACCGTCCATCCATGTCCTTTAGAAGGTGGGTATTTTTTTGGATAAAAAAGTTGATGACCCATTCAACAGTCTCTCGTGCTAGGATTTTCAACGCATGTCGAGGCATCGTGCGTCATGACATGCAGATAGCAGTATATCTATTGCCATATTTAGTTCTTAATGCAGTTTGCCATGGGACTGAGGAGGCACGACATGGCATAACCGAAGAAATCCTGTCTGTTCTTGATGCAGCTCTGTCAGATAACAGTGGGGCTATGAATGGTGGACAAAGCGAAGTGTGCATACAAGCTGTGTTCACTCTTCTTGATAATCTTGGGCAATGGGTGGATGATGTCGAACAAGATCTCTCTCTTTCCCAACCTGTTCGGTCATCAGCTAAGCAACAAACATCAAAGCAAAAGGATCAACCCGACAGTTCTATAATGGGCCATGACCAACTTACCATACACTGCAAATACGTTTCGAAGCTGTTGTCAGCCATCCCCAAGTTAACCCTAGCAAGAGCCTCCTTCAAATGCCAAGCTTATGCCAGGTCTTTGATGTACTTTGAATCTCACGTGAGAGAGAAGTCAGGCTCTTTCAACCCTGCAGCCGAGAGAAGTGGCATCTTTGAGGATGATGATGTTTCATACCTTATGGAAATATATTGCTGTTTGGATGAACCCGACGGTCTGTCAGGCTTGGCATCTTTGCGCAAATCGTTGAGGTTACAAGACCAGATTTTGATTAACAAAAAAGCAGGAAACTGGGCAGAGGCTTTGACTTCCAGTGAACAGGCTTTGCAGATGGAGCCCGCCTCAGTTCTCCGGCACTCAGACGTCCTCAACTGCTTGCTCAACATGTGCCACCTTCAAGCTATGGTGACTCATGTCGATGGCTTGATTTCTAGATTTCCACAATACAAGAAAACATGGTGCACTCAAGGCGTTCAAGCAGCATGGAGGCTTGGAAGGTGGGACTTGATGGACGAGTACCTTAACGGAGCCAACGAAGACGGCTTATTATGTAGCACCTCCGAGAGTAATGCCTTGTTTGACTTGGACGTCGCAAAGATTCTCCAAGCCATGATAAAGAAGGACCACTTTTCCGTTGCTGAGAAAATTGCCTTGTCAAAGCAAGCTTTGATTGCTTCTTTGGCAGCTGCCGGAATGGATTCCTACGCAAGAGCTTACCCGTTTGTTGTAAAGCTTCACTTACTTAGGGAATTAGAAGACTTCCATGCTCTTCTTGCTAATGAATCATTTTTAGAAAAATCTTTTCTAGTGAGCGATGTGGGATTTTCCAAAACGATGGATAATTGGGAAAACCGTCTCCGGTTCACACAGCCGTCGCTCTGGGCAAGGGAGCCTCTCTTGGCTTTCCGAAGAATGGTGTTTTCCTCCAGTGGTTTAAATGCTCAAGTCGGTAACTGTTGGCTTCAATATGCTAAGCTGTGTCGTACGGCCGGTCACTATGAAACGGCAAACAGAGCGATCCTCGAGTCACGAGCTTCAGGCGCTCCAAATGTTCACATGGAGAAGGCTAAGCTTATGTGGAGCACAAGGAGATCTGACGGGGCAATTGCAGAGCTTCAACAGTCGCTCTTGAACATGCCTGTGGAATCTGTGGGGTCTGCAGCTGTATCCTCCATCAGTAGTTTACTTCTGGTTCCGTTGACAACACCACATGTGGTTTGCGACACACAAAGTTTGAACGAGAATCGCAACATTGCGAGGACCCTTCTCCTCTATACCAGATGGATCCACTACACGGGGCAGAAGCAAAAAGAAGATGTGATAAATCTTTACACCAGGGTTAAGGAGCTACAGCCAAAGTGGGAAAAAGGTTACTTTTACATGGCTAAGTATTTAGATGAAGTTCTTGCCGATGCCAGGAAGCGCCAGGAAGAAAATTCAGAATCTGGGTCCAGGACTAAATCGTCAATCATCGCCCTTGATTCTTCAAACATTAAAAACGAGAGGCCGTGGTGGTCTTATATGCCTGATGTGCTTTTATTCTATGCCAAGGGGCTTCACAGGGGTCACAAGAATCTTTTTCAAGCACTTCCAAGGTTGCTGACCTTATGGTTTGACTTCGGTAATTTTTATCAAAGACACGGCTCTTCTACTAACAAAGATCTAAAGACTGTCCAAGCAAAGGTAATTGTAGTCTTCATATGCTGCATTTACGACTTTGACCTCTCTTTCTCTCTGTATATTCTAAAACTAATTAGGGAATAATGGCCCTATTCATCAATGAAGCAGTTTCCTATATATATACACAATGTTAGTCTGGAAAATGAATTACAATATTACCCTAATGAGATTAATATTATACAAATTAATACATAGAAATAATTAAACATTCATTATATTCGACACTACATTCATTGGAGACATTCTCTTTTTGTATCCTTTTTTATGCTATAATTTCTATTTGTGCTTGTCTTCTATTATGCAATAATTTGTAAATTCTATGATGACAGATAATGGGTGTAATGAGAGGTTGTCTGAAGGATTTGCCAATATATCAGTGGCTAACTGTACTACCACAGCTCGTTTCTAGAATCTGCCACCAAAATGAGGAAGTTGTTCGATTGGTGAAACTCATCATCACCTCCATTTTCCGTCAGTATCCGCAGCAAGCGCTGTGGATTATGGCAGCGGTTTCGAAGTCCACGGTTCCGTCTAGAAGAGAGGTTGCGGCGGAAATCATACAAGCTGTTCGGAAAGGGTTCATCCAGGGAAACAACGGCGCAAACTCGAATTTGTTTACTCAGTTTGCGAGCATGATAGATCACTTGATTAAGTTATGCTTTCATGCTGGTCAACCAAGATCAAAGACCATTAACATTACAACTGAGTTTAGTGCCTTGAAGAGGATGATGCCACTGGGAATTATCATGCCGATTCAACAATCTCTTACTGTAAATCTACCAACTTACGATGGAAATCTCACAGCCTCTCAAAAATCCGATATCTTCTCAGTCACTGATCTTCCGACGATAGCTGGAATAGCTGACGAGGCTGAAATTCTTTCATCTCTTCAACGGCCCAAGAAGGTGAGATATTTAGTGGTTTAAGAAGCGTCTTAATTAATTTTTATCCGTTTCCTCTATTCCTGTCTATTTAGATTCTTAAATTTACAGTCTGATTATTAATTCACGTATGATAAATTTCTAAAGAAATTTATACATATAAAGCGTCTAGGGTAAGAACAAGATCTTAATTAGATCAAATCTGAACTAAAAACTATGAGTTGCAACCTATGATAAATATAAAACCATACAAGCTAATTAATAAATAAAAAACAATTACAGAATTAAAAGAATAAATGCACTAAACTACATTCATATTTCATATGGTGAAACCAGTGTTTCGGTCCCTTTTTTGTCATTTTAAAAACTGAACCAGACTGCTATTGCTTTAAATTATCCAAAAAAACGATTTTAATGACGAAAATAAAACTAATTCGCAAAACATTTAAGAACGTGTTCTATTTGGAGGCTTTCTGCTTTGGTTTATTTATTTTGTTTGTTAAGTTTGCTACAGATTGTCCTAATGGGTAGTGATGGTATCGAGCGTCCATTCCTCTGCAAACCCAAGGACGATCTCCGGAAAGACGCCCGCATGATGGAGTTCACTGCAATGATAAACCGTTTACTGTCCAAATTCCCAGAAAGCCGAAGGAGGAAGCTCTACATTCGCACCTTTGCTGTGATACCATTAACGGAGGACTGTGGGATGGTGGAGTGGGTCCCACACACACGTGGCCTCAGGCACATTCTTCAGGACATATACGTCACATGTGGAAAATTCGATAGACAGAAGACCAATCCCCAGATAAAAAGGATATACGATCAGTGCCAAGGAAAAGTTCCGGAAGACGAGATGTTGAAGACCAAGATTCTCCCGATGTTCCCTCCGGTTTTCCATAAGTGGTTTCTGACAAACTTTTCCGAGCCCGACGCTTGGTTCAGGGCAAGAATTGCTTATGCCCACACTACAGCTGTGTGGTCTATGGTTGGGCATATCGTTGGGCTCGGCGATAGACACGGTGAAAATATTCTCTTTGATTCTACTACTGGTGATTGTGTTCATGTTGATTTCAGTTGCTTGTTTGACAAAGGCTTGCAGTTGGAGAAGCCTGAGCTCGTTCCTTTCAGGATGACCCAGGTGAGAAGTTATAAGGCTTGTACTTCATTTTCTTTGGTTGATACTTTCTGTCGGCTTTGAAAAACCGGGTCGGGCTGGTTCCCTGTTTCTGGACGGTTTAGTACTTTTTTTATAAAAATATTAGAGTTTTATCTTATAGGATATTGTTGTAGCCGTAAATAGTGTATTATATTAAGTTAAGAATACGTTATATTTTTTTTTATATGAATGCAGTTTTTTTCTTCGGTTTTTGAATGTTGTAAAAATCGGATTATAAAATTGGAATTTTAATTACAAGTAGTTAATTAAAAAAAATATTTTCAGAAACAGGCCCTGCCTGGTTCCTGAAAAAAGGGTCCCGGAGCAAGTCTGGTCTTAGAAGGGCAGAAAAAGTGGGTACTGGGTTGAAAAATAGGCCAAAAGCATGGTACCTAGTTTCGGTTTCGGTCCTAAATTATTTAGTCTTTTATTAAAGAAAAGCTGCCTCCTTTGTTTTCATTGAATCTGTAGAACATGATTGACGGCTTGGGAATCACTGGCTATGAAGGAATTTTCTTGAGAGTCTGCGAAATTACGCTTTCAGTGTTGAGGATGCATCGGGAAACTTTGATGAGCGTTCTTGAGACCTTCATTCACGACCCTCTCGTAGAATGGACCAAATCTCACAAGTCCAGTGGCGTCGAAGTTCAGAATCCCCATGCCCAGGTTTGCTTTCTACTTCCTACTTATTGTTTACTTCAAATGCAACATCATCATTCAAATTCCAAAAGGGATATTAGCAGCAAAACCCCTAAGATTATTTAAAACTTGCACAAAACCGTGTAATGTCTAATTTTGGCGGCGAAACCCTTTAAGACGTTTGCATTTTAACAAAAAGTGGCGTAAATGCCACGTTGGCATGCCACGTCTCGATGTTTGCGAGTCCCACGTTTCAGAAACATCATATTTTGACGTGGTATGCCAATGTGGCATTTAACGCCATTCTCCATTACAATGCTAGAACTGTGTAGCGTTAGGGGTTTCGCCACCACAATTTGACATTAAGGGGGGTTTTGCTGCCAATATCTCGATTCCATAATCACGACGATCTGAGTATGAACAATAGAGTTTTAGTCTTAAATTCAAAACTTTATGTAAGATAGAAAATCTTTTAAACTAACCAGCGTAACATTATATTAATGTGATAATTTATCTAACTGCAAAATAACAATACTGAATTATTTTAAGATCTAAATAATCTATGAAATTGATTTTTTTTTTTTTCAGAATTATTTAATTTAAGATTTTGATACATGTTGTGTTTGGGTGGTCGCAGAGAGCCATAAGCAACATCGAGGCAAGGCTGCAAGGAGTGGTAGTTGGCGTGGGTGCAGCTCCGTCTCTGCCGCTCGCCGTCGAAGGTCAGGCCCGTCGCTTAATCACCGAAGCCATGGCTCACAAAAATCTGGGCAAGATGTACATCTGGTGGATGCCATGGTTTTAAGCTTAAACGAACAGGTAACTAACTTCAAAGGCTTCTCCTATCATCGGTCTTACTTCTTTCAGGATAAACTATATATATATATATATATATATATATATGATGTGTATTATTTTAATTAATGTGATCAAAAGGTATGAATGCTAATTATCTAATATATATTTAATTTGTACACTGTGTCTCGACTAATTTATATATATATATATATATAATTAATGTGATCAAAAGGTATGAATGCTAATTATCTAATATATATTTAATTTGTACACTATGTGTCTCGACTAATTTATATATATATATATATTTTGTTTGTTCTACTCAATACTCAGATCAGTCTTTTTTCTTGCTTAATTAATATGATAAAAGGGGATGAAAGACGTTCATATTTCGATAATTACATTATGTAATTTCTTTTATATCATTACAAATATTACATTTATGGCCATCAATGTTTTCAATTTGTCTAAACTATAAGGAAAATCTTAAGAAAGCATTGAAACACATTATTTTTATTGAAGAGTTTTTTAATTAATTTTTTTTCTTGTCATGAAGAAGTGAGCCTATGATTTCAAGATACTAGTTCAAAGTGATAATAAAATTACTTGTGTATATCTCATCCTCAGTTAAACAAAACAGGCAACTAACTTCGAAGGCTTCTCCTATAATTGGTCTTACTTCTTTCAGGATAGACTATATATATGATGTGTATTATTTTAATTAATGTGATCAAAAGGTATGAATGCTAATTATCTAATATATTTAATTTGTACACTATGTGTCTCGACTAATTTTTTTTATATATGTATATATATATATATATTTTGTATGCTCTACTCAATACTCAGATCAGTCTTTTTTCTTGCTTAATTAATATGATATAGGGGATGAAAGACGTTCATATTTCGATGATTACATAATATAATCTCTCTTATATTATTACAAATATTACATTTATGACGATCTATGTATGTCAATTTCTCTAAAATATAAGAAAAATCTAAAGAAAGCATCGAAACACATTATTTTTTTATTGAAGAGTTCTTTTTAATTAATTTTTTTTTTCTTATGTCATGAAGAAGTGAGCCTATGACTTAAAGATACTAGTTCAAAGTGATAATAAAATTACTTGTGTATATCTCATCCTCAGTGAAAGATATGATGATTGTTATAATCTTTATATTTCAATCATAAATTCATTATAATCAAGAACAGTTGCAAGCTTAAGAATTTTGACATTATAAATGTCAACTATAAGGTGTTGGAAGCACATAACCACTCTTTCACGGTTTTCCCTTTGGCGATGAAACACCCCGTGTTCTTCCGGTCCACTCGCATCGGACTTCCCGTCCGAACCATCATCTTCTTGATCAACAGCTTCACCGGCGACACGCCTCTCACGCTGCTATGCTTTCCCGACCCACAAACGACCACAACCTCTGCAGGAACGGCGCTGCCCCCGTCGTTGAGCCTTGCTCGCGTCTCCTCCATCCACTCCAACATCACCAAGTAAGCCGTCGCTAAATGCATTCCGTGCAAATCAAGCTTCGCCTCTGGCGGATCCCACGCCGCTACTCCCTCGAAGACCCCCCACCCCACCAACTCTTCCACCACTAGAGCCTCGTCGCCGGTCAAACTCCGACGGAATTCGCCCATGGAGAGCGGGATTCCTTCTGCGTCTCCGGCCAATATTCTGGTGATTGACGGGCAATGATTCAAGACGGAGTTGTACGTCCTGATCGAGAAAGGCACGCCCTGGCTTTTCATCCTCCGCAGCCACGTCGCCATTTTATGAAGCTCGCCGCGGGTTCCGTACGACGAGAGAACCATGTTCGAGCAAATCGTGTCGATCGCTAGCCCTTCGCGCTCCATCTCGTCCACAGCCCCGAGCATTTTGTCCCACAGACCCAACCTCCCGAACCCGTAAATAACCGATCGGAACTCAAAAACCGTTGGCTTCAAACTCTCGACTCTCATCTCCCTAATCAAACCCTCCGCCTCACCAGGCCGGTCCATCGTGCACAGACCGCCGATCAGAGCCTCAAACGCCCGGCGCTTGACATAGCTCGACGACGAACAGCGAAGAATCTCACTCAAGCACACGCACGCGCTGTCAAACCCGCACTCAGAGCCCTGCTTCGCGTGCGATTCCACCAAATCGCAGTAGAACGACGCAAGCTCTCGCTGTTGACCGCCCAATTTTGCCGCGGCCTCGGAGATCAAGGCCGCCGATTCCCCGCGGTTTCCCTCCTTATCGAGCAGTGCGGCGAGCGAGGCAACCAACTTGGGGTTGTACTGGAACCAAGTCGCTTCCTTTATCTCCCTGTATAACTGCAAGATAAGATAAGACTGAGCTAAAGAACAAAAAGCAAATGAAGTATCTTCACGTACGGTGAGAGAGTGAGCGGTGAGGTTAGGGTGGGTGGTTTCCGGCGAGAGGAGGTGGATCAGAGCGTTGAGTGCGATGGCTTTGGGCGAGCCGGCGACGAATTTTCCGATCAACTTGACGGCGGCGGAGGGGTCGTCGGATTTGACGGCGAGAGTGGAGAGAAAACGGAGGCTCTGCTTGGTGAGAGCGCATGACGGCGTTAACCGGTGAGGGGAGTGGTGGCTCCATGGCCGGGAATGTGGAAAACAGACGACCTTACTTGTCATTCGATGACCACACTGCTGACTTGTTTGTGAAGAGGTCTTTTTTTACTCATTGTGGATTGCATTTGTTTGTTTTTATTCTGGCAAAAGTATCAATAGTCTTAGAAAAAGCAGAGATATATTTTAATCTTTTTTATCTGGACAAAATTCTGATTATATGATATTATATATAATATAAGAGTATCTTTTCATCGGGTTTTTCTTGGTAAATGTCTTATATATAATAAGTACTGTTGTACAAATTCGTCATTAATTAATGTGGCATAAAGTGCTAAAGTTGTGAATTAATTAAATTTACAAGAAAAGATTAAAAGTTTTAAAGGAATAAATCGATATCCATAAAAGCCCAATTGAGAAGCCCACTAGAGCTCTCAATCAGACGAAGCCCAACGGATACAAAGCCACTCGGCCTAAAAAGCCCAAAGGCCCAATACTATCCGTCATAAGCCCAGGAAGAAGAGGGTAGAATCGTCACATTCTCTACCCGGCATCTCAATTCAAAGCTCAGCGGAAGATCAGTAGCACGGAGTCAAGTCTTCAAAGGGCATAATTCAAACACGACGAAGAAAACGTAGTCGTGGGACACGTGTAGCAAGGCGAGCCATTCAATCCGTTCAGCTCGGAGAGAAGACCCCACGATTCCTGGAAGTCCAACGGGAAGAATTGAAGTCTATAAATATCAAGCTCAAGCTCAGATCAACGGACAGATCCCTGAGAGAATACATCGAGAGCTCGCAACCCGGCATTTTTGCTTACCTGAGATTTTCGTTGTATTCAGTTCACCCTTCTTTTCTTTTCTCCTGTTCTAGACGTGATTTGCTGCTTGTAGCTGTCCGTCTATGTCATTTGTTGCAATAAACTTACAGAGGACGTAGTCAACTACCGCCTTGGGACGAACCTCTATAAAAAATTCCTCGTCTCATTTATATTGCTTATATTTATATACATATATCGAAAGTGAATCGAGAGCTTGCAACGTGAGGGATCAAACTCCATCAAATCATCAATCTCGAGAACATCATACGCTCACAAGTTACACTGGACTGTTTGAAGTGGGAAACCACGTCAACAGTTTGGCGCCGTCTGTGGGAAAGTGATCTCGCTAACATCTACAAGCTCAAAGCACTCTGCAAACATGAGCAACAACGAAGAACAAACCGTGACTGGATCTGAGGTTGTTAATGCCGGACAGAACACGGAATCTGACTCCTTGAAGTCTCAACTAGAGGCAAGAAACGCCGAGAACCGAGAGCTGCGCAGGCAGCTCGACCTGTTCTTAGCAAATCAACCTCAAAATGAGCAACACTCAAACCCTAGCCGGATAAATCCAGAGCAAGGCTCTGGGCATCAAAGCAGGGCTAACCTCAGTGCGGTCCATTTCGACTTCACTGACCTGGACAATCCGCAAGCACAGAGGCAAAACCAGCCCAGATTGCCCAGCGGCCCTAGACCCTTAACACCCCCGCCGCCTCCCGACGGAGGGCAACCCCTTTTCACTCCCTTGTCGAGAACCAACCCGACTAGGACAGAAAATCTCGCATCAAGCAGTCGTCAACGCTCCGACCACCCTAGCTATTCGTCGGTGTACGAGTAAAGCCGCGACATCAATCTGGGCCTCCAAGGCCGACTGGTCATATATCCGAGGTATCCCAGTCCGGTATACGGACAGGAATCCTTCCAACCCGCGCACCCAGAACCGGCTCCTCGGGGTACGGAATTGGAGGAGCTTAAACGCACAATGGAAGAAATGAACAAGAAACTCGTTCGCGTGCACTCCTGGGTGCACAGCGCTACCACTGCTGCCCCTGAAATTGAGCGGTTAGTGGAAGAGTCGAGAAGAACCCCCTTCTCACTCGCCATAACCGGCATAAAGCTAAGGGATTGCGGCCGTGTGAATCTTCCAAGGTACGACGGGACAACTGATCCCAAAGTACACCCAAGATCATTTAGGATCGCTATGGGACGGGCAAACCTGGAAGCACATGAAGTGGACGCGGGGTGATGCCAGTACTTCGCGGAAAATCTGGCCGGCCCGGCAATGGAGTGGTTCTCAAAATTAGAACCACGATCCATCGAAAACTTCGAACAGCTGACAACCGTGTTTCTCAAACATTTTTCCATGTTCATGGAAACCGAGACCACTGTAGCAAACCTCTATGCTTTACAGCAGGAGAGAGGAGAGCCGCTTCGGGCCTTTATGACCAGGTTCAAGAAAACCATGGTCAAAATAAACAGGATCAGTGATGAAACCAACATAGCCGCCCTCACAGCCGGACTATGGTACGACTCGAAGTTCAAAACGGACATCATCGTGAATCGCTACAGTTCCATTGAAGACGTGATCCATATGTCATCCAACTAGATCAAACACGACGAAGAGCTAAAAGCACTGCGAAGAAAACACAACCTCCAGCCCGGCCATCAGCGAAACCAGGGCCCACCCACCCAGCCAATGCAGTCTAGGACCGGAGTCCACAGCAACGCCTTCCGAGGACCAAGAAACGCCTCACCCGTCCAGAAACATCCCTTTCAAACTGGAAACCCAAGAGGGAACAATGGACCAAACCCGCGAAATTCGTACGTGTGCAACGTAAATTCAGAAACCGCGGACTTTGAAGCACAGGCTGAAGCAGAGGAAGCCCCAGGAGAAGTATTAGTCAGCACCAAGGACTTCCCGCCATACAGCAACGAAATCTTCCCAAAACACGACCCTAAAGCATGGTGCAATTTCCACAAGGTGTTCGGACACCATACAAGAAACTGTATGGTGCTCCGTGCCCGCCTGGCGGAAAAATACATTAATGGAGAATTGGGAGAAATAAACTTCGGCAACGAGCTGAAAAGCGGGCAAGCACCCGAGCAGAACCCCCCTCAAGACCAACCTCAGAACAGCCAAAAGAGAGCCGAGCAGCAAAGGACACCACGAGAAAATGCCCAGCCAAACAAGAGAGGACGGGTACACATGCTCGAAGAACCAGACGAGCAAACGTATGAGGAAGAAGAAGGCATTGGCGAACAGCTTAATGAGATCCCCGAGCCCATTGGCATAATCTACACAATAGTATGAGGATCGCAACTGCACGGAAATTCAGTCAATTCCATCGAGGCTCACCAACGGAGGCTCAAGGCCGGACCAATAGTCGTTCCGAGGCAAGAACCAGATTTTGAAATCTCATTCAAGGACAGTGAAGCGGCCACGCTGATCGGACCACACGACGACGCACTGGTCGTCACACTCCTAGTTGCCTCGTATACGATGGATAGAATCTTAATCGATAACGGGAGCTCAGTCGACGTGATTTTCCTGGAACCATTGCTGAAGCTGGGGGTCGAAGAAACAGATATCAACAGAGAAGCTATCCCGCTAACCGGCTTTGATGGAGGGACCATCAATTCAATAGGGACGGTTCGGTTGCCAATCGCAGCAGTAGGAGTGGGAAGGACGAAGAACTTCCTGGTGTTGGACTGCCCGTCAGTTTACAACATGATACTGGGAAGACCCTGCCTGCATATGATGAAGGCCGTACCATCAACTTATCATCAACTAATACGCTTCCCGAATAGGGAAGGAAAAATTGTTGAAATCAAGGGAAACCAAAAGCAATCCAGAATCTGCTATATGAGCGCATTCCGGAATATCCAGGCCGCTAAGGCCGAAAGGGAGAAATCTACCGCATAACAATTAATGTCGGTAGAAGGAAAAGAGGAGGACGACCAGGAAAGGACCACCGACACGGACGGACCCAACGTGGAAATGACAGTCCAGGTCCAGATCGATCCCGACAATCCGGATCACCGGGTAGGGATAGGAAAAGGACTGGACAATAACGTCAGAAAAGAACTCCTCAAATTCCTCACCAAAAACCGGGATTGTTTTGCTTGGTCCCACGAGGACATGCCCGGGATAGACCCAAGCATCGCAACCCACCGCCTGAATGTAGACCCCAGCTATAAGCCGGTAAAACAAAAAAGGCGGAAGCTAGGCCCAGATCGGGCCCAAGCTGTGAACGAAGAAGTCACAAAGCTGTTGCAAACCGGATCCATCAGGGAAGTCAAGTACCCGGACTGGTTGGCAAATACAGTCGCCGTGAAAAAGAAAAACGGAAAGGCCAGAGTCTGTATTGACTTCACTGACCTAAACAAAGCCTGTCCCAAAGACAGTTTCCCAATGCCCCACATTGATCGCCTGGTCGAAGCAACGTGCGGGCATGAATTACTGTCATTCATGGACGCGTTTTCGGGATACAATCAGATACTTATGCACCCGGAGGACCAGGAAAAAACGGCTTTCATAACCGACAGGGGTATATACTGTTACAAAGTTATGCCCTTCGGGTTAAAAAATGTCGGAGCCACATATCAAAGATTAGTTAACCAGATGTTTGCCAAGCAGCTCGGCAAAACTATGGAGGTCTATATTGATGATATGTTGGTAAAATCCTCCCAAGCAACAAATCATGTAGCCCACTTAGAAGAGTGCTTCGCGATACTACGGAAGTATCAAATGAAGCTTAATCCGACAAAATGCACCTTCGGGGTAACTTCGGGAAAATTCCTGGGTTACTTGGTCACACAGCGAGGAATAGAAGCTAATCCCGACCAGATAAAAGCCCTCCAAAACATGCCCTCCCCAAGGACTGTTAGGGAGACACAAAGGCTGACCGGGAGAATCGCAGCTCTTAATCGGTTCATATCAAGAGCTACGGACAAGTGTTTACCCTTTTACAAACTGTTGAAGGGGAACAAAAAGTTCGAATGGACCGAAGAGTGCGAGGAAGCATTCCAAAAGCTAAGAAGATACCTCTCCACGCCGCCCATACTTACCAGACCGATCCTGGGAGAGCCGTTATTCTTATACTTGGCTGTCTCACCATCGGCGGTAAGTGGGGTAATAGTGAGAGAGGACCGCGGTGAGCAAAGACCAATATTCTACATCAGCAAATCTCTAGAAGATGCTGAAACCAGATATCCAGCTATCGAAAAACTCGCGTGTGCAATGATAACCGCAGCGAGAAAACTCCGGCCTTACTTCCAATCCCACACTATCATGGTCATGACCACCCAACCTTTGAGGATCATCCTCCACAGCCCGAACCAATCGGGAAGACTCACAAAATGGGCAGTCGAGCTAAGCGAGTTTGATATAGAATACAAAATCCGTACCTGTGCGAAATCACAAGTACTGGCTGACTTTCTGATCGAATTACCGGCCGATGGTTCGAAAGAGGGTCACGAAGATGGAGAATGGAGACTCGAAGTCGATGGAGCCTCAAACCAAGGTGGATCCGGGATCGGGATTCGTTTGATATCCCCTACGGGAGAAGTGTTGGAACAATCTTTCAGATTGAAATTCCACGCGACAAACAACGAGACCGAATACGAGGCCCTCATTGCTGGCCTCAAACTAGCAAAAGCCGTAGGAGCCCGAAGAATAAGGGCCCATTCCGACTCCAAGCTAGTTACTAGCCAAATCAGTGGCGAGTACGCCACCCGTGACGATAGAATGGAAAAATACCTTTCGGTAGTAAAAGGTTTAATTCAACAGTTCAATCACGTTGAGATAGTCCAGATACCGAGGAGCGAGAACGCATCAGCAGATGCATTGGCTAGTTTAGCTTCAACTTCGAATCCCGAAGTAAAGAGGATAATTCCAGTCGAAACAATAGACGAACCTAGCGTGACACGCGAAGTTTACAACATCCAAATGGAAGAAGACGATTGGAGAACCCCGATCATCAACTATATCCTAACCGGAGCCAAACCCCAGGACAAGCAGAAGGCTAGGAAACTGAGAATCCAAAGCGCCAGATTCTGCATTATCGGGGGGAAATTGTACAAACGCAGCTACACCGGACCCTACCTAAGGTGCCTAGGGAAGACCGAAGCTCAAATTGTACTCCACGAAATCCATGACGGAGAATGTGGCAACCACTCCGGAGGAAGATCTTTGGCAAACAAAGCAAAAAGGCAAGGCTTTTTCTGGGCCACTATGCTGGCAGACAGCGAAGCCCACGCCAAAAGATGCGATAAATGCCAAAGACACTCCCCGTCCATACACCGGCCAGCAGAAGAACTCTCCACAGTCTCAATCCAAATCCAAACCAAATCGGTCCGACCATCACTAAGTGTAAACTCTGAAAATTCGCGTTGTCGAGGTAAAAATATCTAAACTTTCTCTTTAAGGCAACAAGCCTACCGGGTAACAGACCCACTCTCCTAAGGCAACAAGCCTACCGGGTAACAAACCCACTCTCTAAGAGCCAACGAGCCTAATTGGGTAACAAACCCATCAACTAAGGCAACAAGCCTCGTCGTGCAACAAGCCCACTCCATTAAAATTATTTATACTAATCCTAGCAAATAGACTAAAATTCTACGAGCATATTTGCTGCAGACACAAAAACTTACGGACTACTGCGGAGACGAGCAGAGATAATCGACGAACAGACAGAGAAAAGGATAAGAAGAACAATGAACTCACTTCAATCACAAGGTAAACTCCTTTTTTCCATACTTAAGAAACTTTTATAATTTCTTTTGTAATGTCATATAAGTTTATCAATCTAGATACTGCACCTAGCCAAGTAGAGTTTTAGCCGTTATCAAGGGAGAGTGTAAAAGGAAATTAATTTGGAAGAAATCCAACAAAGGAATTATTTAGCATAGAAAGAAAAATAGCAAAGGCCCTAACCGCGGGCATATCCAAACCATACAAAAAAGGGGTTCAAGCCGCCGTAGACTTGCCCATAGAAATTGTTCTGCCCTTAGGCCTTATTTAGCTAAAAACAAAAAAAATTGTGTGTGTGTGTGTGTGGGGGGGGGGGGGGGGGGGGGGGGGGGGGGGCTCTATGCGTCAAACCCCGAGTACGTCCACGACTTCCTCCCCGTCATTTCTCTTGTCACCGGCCAAATCTCCTTGCTCGGTGGTCTCCTCGGTCACGACCTCTTCGGCTGTGGGCTCTTCGACGACGGGCTCCTTGGCGACTTGTTGCTCGGATTGGGCACTTTGATCTGCAAAGGGAAGCTCGGTCAACTCAGCATCAGGAGACATAGCCGGAGACCCTATCAGCGGCGCAGGAACTGCATCCAAGAGAGCTTGGTAGCGAATAACGTTGCCTTCAAGGACCTCCTTCTCGGCCTCAAAATCTTGAACGTTGCCGCCAATGATGTCTTGGACCAGCTCGAGGCAACCTTCGGCCTGATCCAGACAGCAGTTGTCGGCGGCCGTACCTTTATACCACGCAATCATCGCGTCCCTCTCTTTCACCCTTCGGCGATAGCGGGAACGGATAGCATTTTTCTCGACCTCACGATCAAGAGACTGTTGTCTGGCCTCGTTCAGCTCAGCGCTAAAGCGCTGCACGTCCTCCTTCAAGGCCGTCATCTCCTCCTCCTTTGTCTTAACCGCCTCTTCAGCCCGTCCTCTAGCCGCATCGGAAGCTAGCACCTCCCTGACAGCCGCATCCCTCGCCTTATCGGCCTCCTCCACCAGCTCGGAAGCATTTTTCAGCTTCTCCCTGAGGTCCTCAACCGTGTTAACCAGGCCCTTGATCCTGGATTCGGAAGAAGTTATCTTCCGACCCATCGTCTGTAGCTGGTCGGCTTTCATCCGGATAGCCTCTACGGCATCCGCCAGTTCCCTCTCCTTCAGCGCAAGTTGCTCAGTAGCTTGCGCACCTTCCGCGGCCTCCTCCAATTGGTCCTCATAATCGAGAACCATATCGTTTATAGTCGCCGTAAGCTATCCATCCAAAAAATAGAGTTAGAAACCACTCAAAAAATAAAGCTAGAACGAATAGAAATTTAGCAAAGTACTTACGTGAACCGTCATAGCCGATACAGCCTTGTAGATAGGCTTCTCAGCAATGGATCTAGGGACCCTGCCAACCCCGCCATTTGTGATCTGCCTCAACAGGCCAGCCACGACCTTGGGCGCCTTATGGATACCCTTGTCACCATGCCAGGTGCACCCGACCTTGCTTAACCGTGCTTTCTTTCCGAAGCACACCCTCCCTGGCCTTACCCCCTATAGCAGGAGTAAACGAACCCGGCTTTCCCCCTGCCTTGCCTTGGGAAGCCTCCTTGAGGCGCTCGACCTCATAGGCAATCCCCTTTCCTCTGGCCTTCTCGGGGGCCTTGACCACTTCTTTCGGGGCCGAGTCACCCCTCGCCTTCTTACAGGCTTCAGAATCTCCCCCCTCTCGCGGCCGCTTCACCGCGGCATCAGAATCCGCCCTAGGACGGACTGCGTCCTGAAAAGGACGAGTCGAATCCTTGGAAGGACGTATATGAGCAGGAGGGGGAATATCCCTCTTCTCAGAAGTTTTCGCCACAGGCGTGGCTTCCGGGGTATTGTCCCCGTCGTCAGAGAGCACTACGACGGACTGTGCCCCGGCCGTCTGCACGGCAATATCAGCAGGAGTCTCCTCAGCAGGAGCCTCCTCAACCTTCTTCTCCGTCTCCTGACGGATAGCTCCCTGAGCTGTAACGGTCGTGCCGGCTTGGACCTCCATTTGTGGCGCCGAGCTAGACGTACCCGCCTGCTCCTCCAACTTCCTCTTCGCCCGAAGACTCAGACCCTTAGGACGAGCAGCTTCCATCTCTTCTGCACGTGTAGATTCTACGCTTAGCCAAATATTCAATATCTAACGAAAAGCTTAGAGAAATAAATCTTACCCGGAAGATCGGGAGCGTTGTTATCGTACGCGATGAATTCCTCCTCTTCTTCCTCCAGCCACAACCCGACGGATTCAAACCTGTGTCGCGTGAACGACGACCAGAATTCAGGACCGTTTGGGAAAAATTTCTTCTTCAGAGTCCTCCACTCGTCCGTGATAGGAAGAGATTTAGGTTTCTTAGGATCCTCAGCTGCAAAACAGAACGCAAAAAATCAGCAAAGGCAAGTGAAAACCTGAATAGAATTTCAAACCCATGCCCAGATTCTCACCTATTTCGTGAACCCACACATTCTTGTATTACGGCCAGGACCCAAGCGTCTCCTGACCGGCCAAAAAAAAGAAATATTTGTGGGTCCACGCGCTCTCCTTCTTAGGGAGACCTGTCAATATTTCTCCTTCTTTGACAGATAGAAAAAACCTACCCTTAGCCTGACCGTTAGTTTTAACTACCAAGCCCGTCAACAGGTCCTCGAGTGTAAGTGTGCACAAACACTCGTGGGACCGGACAAGCAAGACCATCAAAACCCGGAAGGAAAGAGGACTAAATTGCCCTATAGAAACCCCTAAGTAAGAAAAATATCTCAGGATGAGCTCGGGAATAGGAAATCTAAGCCCCCCGGACTCAAAGAACCTTTCGTATACCTAAATCCACCCGTCTGTATTCTGCTCATCAACATGTTCATTTGAACCCGGCAACCTGAGCGAGATAGACTGCGGGATATTATATTTTACCCGGATCCTAGTAAGATCCTTAGGTTTTAGAATTGACCTCGGAGAATCTGTAGTCAGAAACTCCGTTCGCCATTTCTCCGTAACCTTTTTTGGACCCATTTTTGAAGAGATTAGAAAAACCGAAACTTTCTAGACGAATAGAAAAACCCAGGGAAGCTTAAGAAATCCCCGAATCAATAAAGTTTATCAAAAACCCAGAAAAATCCCTAGGAAATCGCAACAAGAAAGAGTAAGAAAAAGATGAAGAACCTGGATCCCTAGACACGGAGGAAATCAAAGAAAATCTTCACGAAGAACTCAGAATAAATCTTTCAGAGTTTCTCTCACTAAAACTTTGAGTTTTCTCTCTCTAAATTCGAAAAATGGAATTCAAGTGCGAAGAAGGGTATAAATAAGAGAGAGAGAAAGAACAGTTACCTTCGATGAGACGTGGGCCGGATAGGACTGAAGAGATGTGCCCATTAATGCGAAACACTCGAGTACTGATACTCGAAAACCGTCGCTGATCCTACGGTTAGGGTTTCCTCGAGATTCGCAACAAACCTCATCCTACGGTTGAGATCAGCGAGCTATCCGGAGACACGTCAGCATGACCAGTGTGACAGCTGTGTCAGGAGAATGTGAAGGGTTTATTCTCTTTGAACTTCGCAAATAGGGGAACGTGTCGTAACTGTTCCCGCCCAAAATTCGAAGCGACAGTTACAGCTTCAAGATCCTACTCGTCCATCATATCTCAAAATTATCCAAAATCCTACCCGGAATATGTAGATTTGTGGCAAAAGTCACAGATTTAATTAATTTTATCCCGCACGAATTTTACATGATTTCATCGAGTATATACTATAAAATTGACTTCGTATTTTTATAGTAGGGGGTTGACTGTTGATGTACAAATTCGTCATTAATTAATATGGCATAAAGTGCTAAAGTTGTGAATTAATTAAATTTACAAGAAAAGATTAAAAGTTTTAAAGGAATAAATCGATATCCATAAAAGCCCAATTGAGAAGCCCACTAGAGCTCTCAATCAGACGAAGCCCAACGGATACAAAGCCACTCGGCCTAAAAAGCCCAAAGGCCCAATACTTTCCGTCATAAGCCCAGGAAGAAGAGGGTAGAATCGTCACATTCTCTACCCGGCATCTCAATTCAAAGCTCAGCGGAAGATCAGTAGCACGGAGTCAAGTCTTCAAAGGGCATAATTCAAACACGACGAAGAAAACGTAGTCGTGGGACACGTGTAGCAAGGCGAGCCATTCAATCCGTTCAGCTCGGAGAGAAGACCCCACGATTCCTGGAAGTCCAACGGGAAGAATTGAAGCCTATAAATATCAAGCTCAAGCTCAGATCAACGGACAGATCCCTGAGAGAATACATCGAGAGCTCGCAACCCGGCATTTTTGCTTACTTGAGATTTTCGTTGTATTCAGTTCACCCTTCTTTTCTTTTCTCCTGTTCTAGACATGATTTGTTGCTTGTAGTTGTCCGTCTATGTCATTTGTCGCAATAAACTTACAGAGGACGTAGTCAACTACCGCCTTGGGACGAACCTCTATAAAAAACTCCTCGTCTCATTTATATTGCTTATATTTATATACATATATCGAGAGTGAATCGAGAGTTTGCAACGTGAGAGATCAAACTCCATCAAATCATCAATCTCAAGAACATCATACGCTCAGAAGTTACACTTGACTGTTTGAAGTGGGAAACCACGTCAACAAGTACTTCATCCGGATAAAAAAAAAAATTAAAACTTATCGATGCTTTTTTAAAACTATTGGTATTTTTATCGGGATTAACTCCTTTCCAAATAGGGTATTTGGTGTTTATCTTTTCAAATACTGATATGCCACTGCACCGTAATGTGCAATTTAACCCTATAATGAGTTTTTTTTTTTACATTTGTATATTAATATACAAAAAATAATAAGCTCGGAATCTCGAGTGGGGGCAGCCGATCCCACTCGACCCTATATAAATTCACCCTTGATCTCTGGTGAAATTTTATTTTTATTTGGTGACTTATGGTTTATTGTAGCATTATTGCCATTCGAAATCTAACGCCAGTGGATTTGACCCCATTATCAAGTAGATTCCTATAAAATTAGAGTCTCAACGTTTTATGATCTTTTATTATGTTTCAATTTTTAACCTCGATACGACTTTTATAGCGGGATTCAGAGAGTGTTTTGCAAGGTTTGATTATTTATTATTATAACCTAACGTGACTTTCTGTGCTTGACGCTCTGCACTACAACAATTGCATACAAAGCCACCTCGACGTTGCATGTTATTAATGACCAAATTTTTGTCTTTCGTCTCCATTGTTTTTTCTTATTTCAATAACCTAGATTTGAAAATTGGAGAAGACAATCATATTGTTTTAGTCAAATTCTGTTTGACAAAACTTCAATCATTCTTCCTAATCCTTCTTTCTTGTTTCGAATGATTTATTTTCATCTCTCTTGATTTTTTACATGAACTTGCAACTCAATTTAACACTATTTTTTTTTCATGTTTTTTATTTTTTTATTTTAACGTTTTTAGATTGCTCATTGATACCGAAACATACTCTCGAATCGATTCATATGTGAATTTGTGTTTGAATGTAATGGTCCACACTATACAAAACAAACGGAGCTATATAAAAACGACAATCAGAATATGAAAATGATTGGATTTGTTAATATAGCATTGCTAAATTGAAAAAAAAAAAAAGAAAAAAAAAACTATATAAAAAGAGCTACGAGGTTAATTAACCCACGATCAATATGGTTAATATAAAAAATAACATGACGTTTCAATAAGTGGGATACAATGGCCAGAACTTGCTACTCCTAAACGACAGTAGATATGATCAAAACGACACCAAATGCTAAAAACGCTAGAGCAAAATATCTACAGCACGTAAAATATAAAGAGTAACTAAAGTCTAAAACATAAAAAATATATAATTAAAAAAAAAAGAAGAAGACAGAAACAAGTAAAACAGCACTAAAACATCAAAAAGTATTAAATTACAAATAAAAAAGAAAAATATTACGAGCACTAATACAACTAAATACTGATTAAAACAATGAAATAACAAACATATTAATTCAGAAATCAGAAGCTTGTAAAGCAAGAAGCGAATTAAAAGGTCAAATGTGATTTTTTTCTTTTTTGTTTTGAAAGAGTTAAATGTGGTTCATTGAACCTCATTATTTTTTTTACTAATTTTAGCGGCATAATTAGTTTTAAATATTTAATTAAGTTTTTAACTACCTCACAGTTTTTAATCATTTTTGCACGAATTTATATTAATCTAAACGTCTAAGCTAAAACCAAATTAATTATTCACTAAAGACTTATCTGGTGATTTGAGAATGTGTTTCAAGTGAAAAAATATATTATTAAATACAAATTGAGCATAATACGAATAACAACCTTTCCGAAAAATCATGAGCATAATACGACTAATGGAAACAATAATATGATAAACTTAGTAATAAATAATGGATATTTAAGAAATTAATAATAAAAAAATAATAAAAGGTAAGTGGTTCATTAAACCTCATTATTTATGGAGATTTAAGAAGTAAATAATAAAAAAATAGAGACCCTCTTTTTCTTAGCCGATTATTTCTCTAACTGTGTTATAAAATAACATTGATCTTGAGTCAGTTGTATTACATTCCCGTAAGTATTGTGTCTCTGACGAAACCTCTCCCATGACCGCTTCGTTCGATTTCGGAATGATCCTTACCGGACTCGCTTCTAACACGGTCAAGGAGTAATTGCAGTTAGGCAAGGATCGGTTCGAAACCGAACGATGCGCTCAGGGAGATTTCAGTTTTCAAGATGTGCGCGCAAATTCCGGTTAGATTAGAGAGTCTTAACTTTGATCTTTTATTATGTTCAGATTTTAACCATAATACCACATTTACTTATTTATTTTTACAAAAATCTCATTACTTTTGCAAGAATCCCAATAAGTATACTAACTATAATTATATAAACCCTATTGTTTGCTCTGCAGCTACAATTAATAAATGTATACTACAATTAATAACAGTGAATAACACAAATAGTCCCACATGGGAAACGTACAAAAGAAGAACTGATTAGAGAGTAGTATAAATAGAGTGCGATGACGATTGCGGAAAGCATCTTTGCGCTTGGGGCAATGACGCAGCTAGTGAGGTACTAACCGAGGCGCGTCTATTGCTGGTTGAAAACTATTTCCAAACCCCCTCTTGTGGCCTTGGCTTGTCCTTGGCTCTCGAGAATTTCTGGAAGGGCTTCCCCTCGTGGCCAAGCTCTACAACTTTGAGTCAAACTTACTTGTTAGGCTATTTTCGATGAGAGGAAAACTATTTCAATTTCAAGTATATATTAATATTCTTTTGACTAATTTTTAGCATGTAATTTCAACTTATCAAAATTTGACAATTGGCTAATCTCAGTCTTCGTGAGTTTCCATAACAAACTCGAAGTAGTCTTGTCGGCAATATGATTACAACTTGAAGTATTGCTAATCTCAGTCTTCATGAGTTACCATAACAAACTCGTGTACAACGTTGTCGTGGACAAGCCCAAAAGAATTTTAGTTCGAAGTGAATTAGCAGCTCGCACAGGTGCCTATAATATTCAATGATTCTAAGTAATATTAATGGCGTTTGATCAATTGTTTTTCTCTTGTTCCTGTTATATATGTGTTCTGCCTATATATTGCAGACTACAAAATAAAAGACGTAAGTCCGGAAATTACCGCAACAACGAAAAACAAGAACAAATAAACCGAGTGCTATCAGAAGTACCAACAAATCGTATTATATGTTCATAAATAACCATGGCCCTGGAAATACAATTATATTATATGTTCATATATATATATATATATTATATTTTACAATTTTTACATGGAAAAGGAGAAACACCCAAATCGGTGTAGATTCTCGATTTGGAGTAGATTTTTTTTTTTTTGGAAAGCATCAATGATAGTCACTGATTTAATTGAACTGATTAATTCGGGCATAAGCACCAATTTTATATCACTGACACACACATATATATACTAGGAATTATATTATTGCCGAGATCGCAGATGTTTAGAGGAAAACAAATGTATTTTGATAATTAAATTGTGAAAAAATGTTTTGAAATTTAACAAGGTTGAACTATATCAATCGATTTATATCATTTATGATGTTGAGAGGAAATATATATATATATATATATTATATTATTGCCGAGATGCGCTGATGTTTAGAGGAAAACAAATGTATTTTGATAATTAAATTGTGAAAAAATGTTTTGAAATTTAACAAGGTTGAAGCAAGGTTTTCAAAGCATAATCTATATATATATATATAAGGAGGAACTCACATGGGACATGACACTATAAAATCAAAGTATTGAGAATTCCAATTTTTTCATGGCTCACAAGTGATATGGCACAATGAGAATGAAGAATAGAGAATTTTGTTTTTTCTAGAATTTAGAATTTTCTTTAATAGAAAGACATGCATTAATCTGCATTAATCTAATGCATTTGATGCCACTTAATTATGTTCACAATTTTGTTCACAACTATTGCATGTGAGAATTCCAATGGTTTTATTACTCACTCCACGGTTACTTCATATTGTGTTTATTCCAATTCATATAGTTATTCATATTGGCTTTTGGTCTTACAATCTAAATGCATGATATGTAATTATAGTCATTAAAACAATGTCTTTTCATATCTATTTTCTAGCCTATAAATAGAGATTTTGAAGCAAAAATAAAATCACAAGTAAGATCTATCTCTTTGTAGCTGTCATGTATATTTCATCTATGAAAATCGGTTTAAAACTATTCGTAGAAATATATTCACTATATTTTGATTTGCTTTGATTTCATTGGCTTTTGTAGGTTTCAGTTTTAGTTGGCCTTTCTCTAAAGAATTTTCTGCATGATTGAGACAAGGTAAACCCTTTTTATTTCTATATCGTCTAATCTTCTTTAATCTATCTTATTATATTAAATTTCAAAAACCTAAGAAATCGATGCTTTCATGATTTTTTCTATGTATTCATTCAAAAGAAAAATCTATAACCCATATGAATAGCAAAGATGCCATTTGATTAGATATGGCATTTCTGAAAAATTGTGAATAATTCTCATTTTTAATTTTGTACATCACTTGAGGATTTGTGGGTTTTCAACACAGTTTTATAAACACGGTTTTACATAGAAACAGAGTTTAAAAAAAAAACAGTTTCATAAACATATTCTCACTAACTTTCATGGTATTTATGATTAATCAAGTCACCCTTTAGAGAGAAAAAATAGTAGAGTTATATATGCTATACATATTTGTACAGCAAACAAAATTATCATAGATTAAATTTGTAAACGATCTAAACTCTTATATTTTTATGAAATAAATTTGTAAGTTATATTAAATAAATTTACACATCAAATATCTAACTTACATTTTTCAAATACTAATAAGTAAAAACATGATATTGTCATATTGATGTATTCCTATAAAAAAAAATATAATTAATAAATTGATTTTGGATGGACTATTCTATTCTCACATTATTAACATTAACACGTAGAAACTGCTTGATCTTTAAAATTATTTGTTAAAATAATTCTGGCAAGAAAATGTTATCACTATATGTAGTTTTCTTTGTAATTTGTATTCTGAATTTTATTCCCCGATGTATATATTGAGACAAAAATAATAAGTTTAGCATGACTGTTTAATTACTACACCAGGGTAGCATCAGAGATGGGGGCTGTAGTTGGAGAGCTTCCGAAAAACTCGACGAGGATGGGGAAGAGCCAAGGATGCTCAGGAGATGTGGGTTTATTTGATTAAATATTATTTTACTTATAACATATTATAGGTAACTATAACATCAAGATTTTTACATAAATCTCACTGTACTTGCTCGCACTCAAAATATCGTTTGGTTGGTCTCTAAACATATAATTAATATATATTAAGTGATGAAAATCAATTGATGAAAAAACGTTTAAGCAATAGAAAGTGATTAAGGTGTAGTTAATTATAGAGAAATCTATTGTCATCAATGAAAAATATATTTTATTAAAAAGTTCAAAAAACTAATAAAAAAGAGAATGAATCATTTGATTTTACTTGATTATATCACTTTAAATCTCTTAGAAAAAAATGCAAATACGTAATTAATATTACTTTGCCACATTATCTTAGAGTTTCTCCTTTTATAATATTTTACTTGAACGTAATTAATTTTACTTAATTAATTTTACTTGAACGTATTTTAATACCAAAGAATAAATTTTTAATTAATTAAATTATTTTAATTGTGATAAAGAAAATAATTCGAAATGGCGTTGAATGAATTATCATCGTAGTATAAATTTTCAAGACGATATTTTCTCCTCTGTGGTCACTCTTTCTTTAATCATTAATCAATAATTTTGTGGGTTCAAAAAAATTATTACTTACCATATTAGTGAGAGAGAAAAAAACTATTACGACGGAGGAAGGTTTAAAAAAAATACTAAAGAGAATTCGAAGAACACAAAAACGTCCAACATATTATATATATATATATATATATATATATTTGTAGGCAAATGCAAAGAAAATTTTCCTATGGAGTATTTTTCATAAATGACTTTCTTCACGTGTCTTTGTCCAACGTCATATTATATATATATATATAATATAATATAATATAATATAATATAATATAATATAATATAATATGTAGACTTCGTCTTATAAAGCATTTTATAATGGTTTTATCTTTCATCTATTGCCAACAATAAATAACATTTTAAATAAAAATTTGCACCACCGCACAACGCGCGGGCCATCCACTAGTAAGATTAGTTTAAAAAAAGAATGAGGGAGTTGAAAATCCCACATCTTAATATTACAAAGGCCACATTAGTGAAGGGTAAAACTATTTCCAAACCCCCTCTTGTGGCCTTGGCCCTCGAGAATTTCTGGAAGGGCTTACCCTACGTGGTCAAGCCCTACAATAACAGTATGAATTTTTTATTGCTAGTCTTAAAGTACTATGACCTGTAATGTTTTGTCAGTATTTTATGGCGAAAGTCATCTTAATTTTAAAAAATGTCAATCCGATTGTGGCTCATATAAGTTAACTTGACTCCCTGGCGGTCAACGGTGTCATGATACTGTTTGACTTATAGAGTTAACATTAATCGGTCTAACGGAGTTAAAATTAATCAGATGGAAATATGTGAGGAAGGTAATTAGCGATCGAACTTTAGTCACTTTAGCCATATAACTTGTACAAAGCCAACAAGTTGGCCACTTTTGTCGGTAATACCTCGTAAAAGTATTGATTTAATTCTATTATCAATAAGTATAGCTTTTTAATTTTGGGTTAATGACGATGAAAATACCCAAAGTTTGATCAAAGAACTCCTCGTGTATTCAAAGTTTAAAAGTGGTGGCAAAAATATCCAAAGTCGCATTTGGCAAAAATATACGAGCATCGAATTTCGGAAAAAAAACCTAGGTTCATAAGCATTTCCTCCATTCTCCTTTTTCGCAAACAACAGTCGGCGCCCCTCTCCTCTCCGTCGAATTTCGCAAGCTGCAGTGCAAAACTTCGTATATTTTGCATGTTTTTGGGGAAAATCGCAAGGTATGTCTATGGAAATTCCACTTATTTCATTTTATTTTGGCTATTTGCGAATTTGCTTCCTGATTAGGGGGAAATTAATATTTTTAGGGTAAAATCGCAAGGTATGCTCGAGATTTACATTTTACGTTTAGGGTTTGTTAAATTTTCAACTTAAATGTTAAACTTGATGATGAATAATGAATATGATGAATTTTTGAATATGTGATGTTAGTGTTCTTGAGCTTTCATATTTGTGTTCATCGAATAAGTTGAATCTGACTTGTTGATTAGTTTATTAGTGACTAAATTTTGTTGATTGGTTGATTAGTTTTAGTTAAGGTGTGTATTATTGAATACTGATTAGTTACTAAGTAGTAAGTAAGTAATATTTCCGTCTGTTCAACTGTAGTTAATCAAAGATGGCTCCAGATCCCGCAAGAGAACATTGTACTCAGATCGGTAATAGTTTCCAATGCAATTACTGCGGGCTCGTCATCAGATGGGGTGGAATAACGAGGATGAAGCACCACATTGCCGGTAACGATCCTCGTAAGAACACCAAACTGTGGCCTGATGCAACGCCAGAGGCAAAAGATGTTTGTAGAGGTGTCCTCGGGCAGTTTCACAAAAAAAAAAGCCAAGAATAAAGAGATGGAAGAAATTGTTAGGCTCGAGATGCGCGCGGACCTAGCGGGGGTTCCCGTCGACGTATACGAACAATTCACAGACATACGAGATGAGGTAGATGCGGAGGATGAGCAGACCGAGGCTGAAGTTCGCCGCCACATGAATCAAATGAGACAGCAAGTGGCGACAGAGGAATTCCATCGCAGCCAAGTTCCAGCCCACGGTGGCAGTCAGCAGGGTGTATCTTCTTTGGCTCGGCCTGCAGCTGTAAGAGGAACGCCGGCGGGCTCGTACTATAAATTGGATTCGGGCAAAGCAGAAGAAGATAACGTCGTCGTTTTGGCCGCAGTTGGTGGATAAAGTACACCATCTCACGAGCAAGTTCTTCATTCCCGAAGGCGTTTCGTTTCTAAAAGTGAAGTCCCCCCACTTTCATAATAGGCGCACAACTTCATGGAAGCAGGTAAATAATTTATTAATTTTTTTATAGTAGTAAATTAGTAATAGATTATTTTTTTGAAGTGCGTAACTAATTATATTTTTTCAACACAGGAAAAGGTAAGTCAATTCCGACCCCGTACGAGATCACGGAGAAGTACTTGCCTTTGAAGGTGGAAGAATCGGAACGAATGATTAACGAAGGTCGAAAGATTTGGGCTATCAAAGGGTGCACGATCATGTCCGACGGTTGGACGGGTCCGACCAATCTCTCTATCCTTAATTTCATGGTCTACTCGGGGGGGGGGGGAGGCGGTCTTCTTGAAGTCGATAAATGCATCGGATAAGATCAAGAACTACAAGTACATCAACGAAGTCTTGAAGACCGTCATAATGGACTTCGGTCCTGAGAATGTGGTCCAGATCGTCACCGATAACGGTTCGGCTTACGTGAAAGCCGGTAAGGAACTGATGAAGAAGTTCAACATATACTGCGAAGCGTGGCATTATTGCAAAACCCGTCGCAAAGGCCAAGACGGTCACGAAGTACATCTACAACCATGCAATGGTGCTGTGCTGGAGTACATGAGGAAGACACTTAAGTGCAAACTCCTTCGTCCCGGTGTCACGCGTTTCGCGACGAACAAAGACTTCTGGAAAGACGTTCACGAGTGTTTGGAGGTATACGAACCCATGTATATAGCCTTACGCTTCACGGACGCAGAGGTAGTTCCCACGATGGGCATGATGTACCACGTATATGAGATGTTGCGCGCAAGTCTAAAGAAAATCAAGGGAAGAGGTTGGGCCGTCGATATCGTGCACCGGCGATGAAAGAACCAGCTTTGTCATCCATTACACGAGGTTTCCCATTGGTTGAATCCTAGAACTCAATACGACCCGTAGATCGTGATGCGAGAAAAATGCGAATCGAAAGTGGCAAAAGTTTACGAATTCTTATTTCGCCACGATTCGGTCAACACTCTTGCCGCTGAGGTTAGTTTCTTACTTCCTGTAATTATTTTTCAACTCACCACTGGATTTAACAACGGTACTTTTTAAACGAGTTTGTTTTGTCTTTTCTACAACAGATGCTTCACTTTAAAATGACTTTAGGTGAAATGCGTAGCAGAACAGCTATTGCGGCGAGAAAAAACGTGGCACCAGGTATTTACAGGAACATATTATAATGTTTTGATTTGAACAACTTGTTTTTTGTCTAACGTATTTACTGATCATTATTGCAGCCGAATGGTGGGCCGTGTTCGGTCACGAGTGCCCGACGCTCCAGAAGTTAGTCGTCAGAATCTTATCACAGACGGTTTCTTCCTCGGCGTGCGAGCAAAAATGGAGCACATTTGCACTAGTACACACAAAACCGAGGAACCGTCTAGCGTACAAGAGGATAGACGACCTTGTCAAGGTCATCTACAACACAAAGTTGGCTATACTGGACCTTAGGGCTGCACACAACCCCCCGGACTACAATGATCCATTCGGGTGGATCTCTGCCGCCATGGGAAATACAGGTTCGTTGAACGAGAATGAGATCTTGGAGTGGATTCAAGAGGCCCACCTTGATGACGCGGATGGGAACCAGGATCCCGATGTTGCCATGGAGGCTACGACAGACGGCACAAATGTAATGGAGACCTTACGAACCCACATCAACCGAAGGCATGGTGAGGAGGATAACATTATTGATATGACATCAACAGGATACTCACCGACGGACGGGAACTCTCCGACGGGCGGGGATTCTCTGACGGGCTCCATGCCTCATGATACAGATTATTCCCCGCCGGGAAGAGGAGGAGGAGGACGCGGTTATATGGTGGACCCAGACCCCTATGGTGACGGGCGTACAACGGAGTACTACGGTGACATGCGTTCCTTCGGCGCATCATCACATGGCCGCCAGACTACTTCGTCTCACGATGCATTTCACCCGGGATTCTTTGCAAACCCCACTGCTGCCCGGCCACCACAAGACGAGTATAATAATGATGCGGACGACACTTTTGGCCGTTTTTTTGATAGTTTCTGGCCTGGCGCACCACCTACACCACCGCCTGAGTATTCGCCGCCGCCTTCACCACCGCGGTCAACCGACGTCGACACTTTGACATCTAGATTCGAGGGCATGTCATTCTCGGCTTCAGAGGGTACGAACCTCTATTCCAATGCTGAAATCTTAGGTCAAGTTCCACCAATTCGTCAATATGTTGAATTTCATATTCTCAATGCGATCGTGGGTTTAGACCAGTTTAACTACGAGTCGCATGTACAGACATACGTTGCTAACTACGCTTCGGTGATTTCCTGGTATGATTACTGTTCATACCAGACTCAGCAGCCACACATATTCCAACCTCCACGTTCGTCGAACTTCAACTGATTACCATTTGTTACGGTTTCAGACTGTTATGTTCGTATTTGTAGTTCGTACTTCGTACTCTATATTTGTAGTTATGTTCGTATTTCGTACTTTATGACCTTATTATGATGCATACTTTATAGTTCTATATTATTTTGACACTTGACATTATGTTATATATTATGTTATATTCTATGTTTGTGCAATATTATGTGTTTTAACTTTAATAATATTATGATTTATGAATGTGTTATATTTATTACATAGGTAATTTAGAAACTATCTATCATATATATAAATATATGATTGAAATACTTAAAATATTTTCAGAAATATCCGTCGATATTTCGATCGGCAAGCGATATATCCGTAAAATAATGTGATATTCTCGGCAAGCGATATATCTTTTTCTTCGGATTTATCCATCAGCATGCCCGTCGGCAAGCGATATATCCGTAAAATGGAGAGTGCGAAACGATATCGATATTTAAAACCATGGCCTAAAATATGGACATTATCAATCTATAAATATAGTCTTACAAGCATATCACAAATTAACCAATGCAACCCATGAGTAATATTATGGAGTCGGTAAAACAATTGAGTGAGTGGACAAACCAAATCGAAGAAGAAGAACATGCGAAAATTGAAGTATGGAAATATGTATTCGGTTTCGTTGAAATGGCCGGCGTAAAATGCGCCATCAAGCTCGGAATAGCTGACGCCATCGAAAGCCACGGACAAGCCATGACTATCCAAGAGCTATCATCAGCCGTAGCCTGCGGTGCCCAATCTCTACTCCGAGTCATGAGGTTCTTAGCCAACCGAGGCATATTCAGAGAACTCACCACCCAAAACAGCGCCGTTTCGTACGTGCAGACACCGCTCTCTCGCCTCTTCAGGCGGACGGGTGAGGGAAGCATGGCGGCGCTTCTCCTGATAGAGAGCAGCCCGCAGATGCTCTCGCCGTGGCACGCACTCAGTGCGCACATCGCTGCAGGTGACACCTACAGCAACGAGCTGGCTCCGTCGCCGCGAACGGCGAAGACCTGTGGTGCTATGGAGCAGCGAACTCAGGGCACAGCCAGCTGTTCAACGAAGCCATGGCGTGTAACGCTCGTGTCGCGGCGGTGGCGGTGGTGGAGGGCTGTCAGGACGTGTCGATGGAGTCACGAGCGTGGTTGACGTGGGAGGCGGCAATGGGACGACGCTGCAGTTGTTGGTGGAGGCGTTTCGGCCTCGCATTCGCGGCGTCAACTTTGATCTTCCTCACGTGGTGGCGGTGGCGGAGGAGAGTGAGGGCATAGAGCATGTTGGTGGGGACATGTTTCAGTCCATTCCCAAGGCTGATGCTGTTCATATCATGGTTAGTCTTAACTCTTATCAACTGTCAACAGACAACAAGCATAATTTCCTCTTGAGATATTTACCGCATAAATACCTAATCTTGACGGGTTTAGAGATGGATTTAAAAAAAAAAAAGGTTTAAAGTTACAGATAAAATTTTACGGGTAAACTATTAATCGACCGGTTTAATAACGTTTATTATAAAATTTTGTATATTATTTTCTCTTACTTTTTCTTTCAATTTTCACACTTTTTCGATTTCGATTTCTCTTTCCTTTTTTTCTCTCTCTCTTTTTTCACCCTCTTCTTCTTTTCTTCTTCTTTTTTTTTTTTTTTTTCAATTTTTTTAAGAGTAAACCGTTACTGAAAAAAATTACCAACAAACAATTTTTTTTGGACATGTCAAGGGAATACTGATGGCAAGTCGAATTTTTAGAACTTTGTCAACATATGCTCAATATCATTTTTTAGTGGTAATAGTTATGCCACAAAATAATATTGAAGTCTAATTATAGCACTTTTATTTAACTTGAAGCTTGCGCGCGTCTCTAACTTGATAATATCATCTCGACATGCTTTGACCTTTAGATATAATTATTGCGAAAAAAAAAATTGATTGGGAATACGCTTGCACACTTATAAAAAAAGATTGAGAACTTTTTTAAATGACGATATGTACAACTTTAAGTAAAGCTTTGAGTAATTTTTAAATTTGGAAATTAACATTATATACAATTTAGGTGTCTCATAAGAGAACATCTTTCAAATATACTTAAATTTATAATTTATAAAATATGATTTTTCAAATAAACAATTTTTTTTAAGAAATATTACTTTTAGCGGCGCATTTCATGTATCGTGTAGCTTAATCAACTAGACTTTCAGCCACCCATTAAGTGAAATACGTGAAAGTCATACTTTTAGTGCCTCATTTCATTTTTGGGCCGGAAAAAGTACTTTCTCTGGCCCTTGGTTGGCGGCCAAACTTAACGGTCCAAAAACGCGCCGCTAAAAGTTTTTGACTTTTAGGGGTGGAAATGTACACTTTCAGCGTCCCAAAAACGCGCCGCTAAAAGTTAAATTTATTGTACTGGAATATGGAGTACTTTTTATTTATATATAAAAAAATAACTTATAATAGCTTAAAAAAATAAGGTTTAACCTTGAACCGGGATCTAAACAAGGTCCGGGACAAAATTTTCAATCTATATATTTCCTTGATTACAAACGTTCTATCTATCTGCATTGTGCACTGTGATGATGTACGCAGTGGGTTCTACATGACAGGTCAGACAGCGAGTGCATCCAAATACTCAAAAATTGCAGGAAAGCCATTCCTGAGGACAGATGAAAGCTGATAATTGTGGAAGCTGTCATCGAAGAACACCAAGACAGAGACGACAAGCTCAAAGACGTTGGGTTGGTCTTAGACATGATCATGATGGCCCCCACTTCCAGAGGCAAGGAGAGGACTGCCCAGGAGTGGGCTTATGTTCTCCGAGAAGCCGGTTTCCCCCGGCACACCGTGCGCTCCATCGCCGCCGTCCAGTCCGTGATCGTGGCATTTCCGGCTTGAAGTATGATATATATATATTTATATATAAATGCTTGAAATATCGAACCAAGTTTGGAAATTTGTGGGTTTTGTGAGATAATAAATGTGTGTGAGATAGTTTAATAAAGACCATTCTCATCTGACAATCTCATTTTTTACTGTATTTTACAGTACATGTCACATCAAACACTGATTCATCTCCATCCGAACTTCATTTTTATACCAAATTGAAATATTAATTTTATATATCACTTTCTCTTATTTATCTCCGTACCTTTATATTTATTTAGTATATTTCAATTATACTATTTATTTATTATTTAAATAAAATATCATTCCATAATATAATTCAAATATAAATATACACAAACTGATATTAATATTTCTTTAAATAAAATGACAATACAACACAAATAAATTAATCACAAGCACGCCACTTCCTAATTCTGGTTCATATTCGTAATATTAATTCACCGGTCTTGGAGGACCCAACTTTAGTTTTCCCGAGTATTAGTTTATGTATTGTAATTTTATTTCTAATTTTATTTTGTTGTAATGCGGTTCTACATTAATGTATTTTTTTCTTTATTTATTTCCAATTTCGATGTTATTGTGAACAGTGATATTTATGCCATTTTGGCGTTGGGAATGACATTTGAATGGACCAAGAGTCCTACTTCATTTGATCGATTTGCAGTTCGGGCAGTTGGTCTAAGCAGTTGAAAATAATACTACCTGGGTCAAGGTTCGAAATTTTGCGATTTTCGTTCGATTATCGCTCAAAACAGGCATCTCGGTAAGTTATCTCCCTTAATCGTTCTCGTTTTATAGATTTCGCGATTTTTTGAGGGGGAAAGTGAACTACTTTTCGTTTCATGTTTTCAAGTGTTAATTCTCGAAAAATGAAGGGCTTATCGCTAAATATGAAACAGTCATATGTTGACTGAGTCAAACTCACCAAAGCCTGTCGAAGTACGGAACAGCTCACCCACAAACCCTAATGCTAATGTTTCTCTCTCTTATTGCGGCAAAACTACTTATTTTTTGGAAATTGTTGATTTGAGCTAGTTAATTGAATATTTTGGTGTAGTTTCGTTTTTATAAAATTGTATATAATTTATAAACCGTTAAGTTGACATAATTTTTTTTTAATTTGAAGTTTTACTGAATTTTCAACTTATTGCGGTAAAAGTACATATGTTACGTAAATTGGTTAATTTGACCTAGTTAATAGAATATTTTTGTATAACTTCGTTTTATAACATTGAATATAATTTAGTATGAGACTTGATTTTTTGACGTATGTTATATTTTGTATGATACTTTTATGTTTATATTTTGTGACATTAGTATTATATGTTATATTTTTAGTGTAAAATATGTATGAAAATATTTTATAGGTTTTCCATCGATAAATCCATCGATAACCAATTAATCCATCGATAAGTTCGATAAGTTTCGATAACGGCAAACGATAACTTTTATAGGTTTTCCATCGTAAATCCATCGACAAACGGTTAGTCCGTCGATAACGACAAACGATTTATCGGCAAAAACGGCATTCAAATCCTTGACCTGGGTTGTAGTTTTCTTTGCTATGATCAATAAATATGTTTTCGCTGTTTTCTTTAGCTTGTCTAATTGGATGTTCTCCATGAAGCAGGTTTTCCCCGACACAACTTGCGCTCCATTGCCGCCGGCCAGTCGGTGATCAAGGCTTTTCTGGCTTGAAGTATGAAATACATTTATATATAACTGCTTAAAATATCAAACCAAGTTTCGAAATTTTGGTGTCTTTGAAGGATAATAAATGTGTTTGGTGTGTGTGAGATAGTTTAAAATAATATTGCCTGATTGGATGTTGTTTTCTTTTGGTATCTATCAATAAATATGTTTGCGTCGTTTACTTTAACTTGCCTGTATAGATATTAGATAACAATCTTTATGAGGATCATCATCAATATTCAATCATAAATAAATATAAAAAGAAAAATCATCAAACGCTCAAAAATCACTTAAGGTTTAAGAGAATTGCTCATAGTTTCAAACAATTATTTTATACCCATTAATAAATTGTTTTGGACCATTTTAACCTTAATATTAATTTGTTTTAATTTTGGTAATTATTTATTATTTATTTAATTTCCAAATTAAATACAGAATTATTCCGTTGACTCATTCACCTATTAATTAAAATTCTCATTTAATAGATAGATTATGTTACTTTTTTTTTTTTTTTTAATTTTCCATTTATTACTTTTATTCTTGCTCCCTCTCTCTCGAAATACACAAGAGTTTCTTCGACCCTTTCTCTCCGCCTCCTCCACTGCCCAAAAACCACCGCGCCGTCGCATTCCTCTGTCGCTCCGGCGCCGCTGTCGCCGTCGAATTCTTCTGTTGCTCCACCGCCAAGATCGTTCGCCCAAAACCTGATTTGCGATGCGGCTGCGGGGCGTGCGATGCGGCACGAGGAGGCGAGCGGCTACGGGGCGTGCGATGCGGCACGAGGGGGCCGACGACGCCAATGGTTCCGAGAGGCAGTGATTTGGTTGCCGATCTGGGGCGGTGTGAGTCTCGCTACATCGAAGGGTCTTCTTCGCCAGGGATCTCGCTCGGAGAGACCCGCGAGCTCGTGGCGTTCCTTGGAGACCTGGCACAGACGGCGGTTGCTGGGTTACACATCGTCGCTTGGGTCATGTCTGCGTCTGGGAATGATGGGCTACACGTCGTCACTCGATCGCCAGATCAAACACGGTAAGATTTTTTTTATTTTTGTAAATAGTCTTACACGATTTTGTAAATATCATATATGTTCACAGTAAGGTTTTTGAATTTAGGTATTTTTCTGTCGTTCTCCGTTCGTTTGCCGTCGATCGTTCTCCGTTCACCGTCCGTCGATTCATCTGTAACTATAATGCCAAAAATCAGGTTTTGTTCTTTGTAATTATAATTACTATTTGTTTAGTAATTACAATTACAAAATGTTTTGTAATTACAATTACCAAATGGGATTTTGGTATTTATAATTACCGTAAATCAATTCCCGATTTTACTGTGAAATTACTGTAATTTCGAACAAAATCATTAGTTTTGGTAGTTCAAGCATTCTGTGGTAATTACAATATGTTTAGTAATTACAATTACATTTTGCAATATTTGTTAAATGTTTAGTAGTTATAATTACGTAACTGTATTACGATTCTTGATGTTATTGTTTTGTAGGATGTTCAGAAACTGTCCAAAAAAATAAGGCAACAAAGAACGTAGAAAAAAACAGATTTGTTGACATATTAAAAGCGCGTGAGGAAGTCTACCAAGAAACTAAATATTTAATGCTATGTTTTTTATTTCCTTTTTTGTTTTGACAATATATTAACATCTTTTGGGAAACATTGGTTGTGTTCTCGAAGGAACAATAATTACAATGGTTTTTCGTTTATAATTTTTGAAGCAAATTTTGATTAATGTTTTGAAGCAAATTTTGATTCCAATTTTTAGCATGATTTCGTATTTTGTAAACCACAACGTAATTTTTTTCCAAAATTACGTAATTTTATTTATGGGTACATTTAATATTACTTTTCCAAATTGTATATACCGTTACGAAATTATATTAAACATAATCATATATAAAATTACAAAATTATATTAACATAATCGTGTCAGTTCTATTATGTAATGGTAAATATTACAATATCGTAAACATAGTTACATAATTCAACTCTGGTATGGTGATTTACTATTAAAAATTCTTAACTTAAATGACAGTTTACCATTACGTAAAGGTAAATCACAGTATTGTAAACACAGCAACGGAAACAAACTTTGGTAAGGTAATTTACTATTAAAAAATCGTAACTTAATTACAATTTACTATTACGTAATGGTAAATATCACAGTATCGTAAACATAGTTACGGAAACCAACTTTGGTATGGTGATTAACTATTAAAAAATCATAACTTAAATTACAGTTATATAACTAGTCGTATTAAATGTCTTTTTGTAACATCATATACATGATTATACATTTATGAATATAAATTTCAAATTTCAAATTTCAAATCGTTAGAATCCTAATAATAGGGAAAATAATATTTCTAATCTATTTTTAAAGAAAATAGACCAGTTATGTATTTAGCGATTTTTAAGGAAAAATAAAGAGTAAATATTTACATTTAAACGTAATTTTTGAATTAATTTTTTACATTTAAACATATTTTCGAATTAATTCTTTTTATGGAAAATATTAGAAAACTAAATAACAAAATTATTGAAAATAAAGAGTAATCAGTTATTAATATTGCTACATTTAAGGAAAATTTTGTTTTTGATTTTATTAAAAAAATCCGAATAATTATTTACATTTAAACTAATTTTCAAGTTTCACACGTTGATAGTTAGAAGGGCAAATTGGTCCATATTTCAATTAGTTTGTGGTTTTTGTTACCATAAATAGAAATGGGCATTTTTTCTAAACCTTGAGTCACAAATGGGCATTTGGCCCATTTACCCAATATAAAATGTTATCAACGTACTGACATTTATATAATCCACGACTATACGGTAATCGTTGATGCCGAAAAATGGATCAACGCTGTAGCGGCCCAAGTCTTGAGTCTGGGTCGGGCCCAACACTTTTTCGTGTCCATCTTCGACTATGACTTCAATTCTGTTAACGGAAACTCTATAGAGATACGGGGGGGGGGGGGGGGGGGGGGGGGTCTTCTGTATACCACTTCGACGCTCAACATTAATAGAGTATTTAAATCGGGAAATATAGAAAACGGTAAGCAATAGTTTTTGTGTTAGAGAGAATGTGTTGTGATTTACCTTCTGATTTCAAAGCTATTATTTACAGGAGGCAGAAGGCTCCAGAGACTTGTATACAAATAAGAATAGCTCTATTAGATCATCGTAGGCAAGTTACAATTCCAAACCATACGATGCGTTCTGCGAGATTTCAGTCTTCAAGAAATGTGGGCCCGTGGATTTGACCGAAATATGCTGCAGGGGTGACATTAGAGAGTCTGAGCTTTTTGTTATCAATTATTGTTGAATTCCCTTCATGCAAAATTTGATTGATCGTTTACGAAAATACCGCCACTACAACAGGTAGACTGATTGGGGTTTCTGTAATTAATTTAATAACCGTTATCAATGTGTAGCCCGCAAATCGATGGGTAAACCACAAATATTTTTTTTAACAATAATAGTATTTAGAAATATTAGTGAGATATATAATTTTTTATAGCTAAGTCTAATTATTTATTTAGGTTTTTATGCGGTTTTGTATGATTTTTAGGGTTACTATGCAATTTTATGCGTTCATGTGGTTTATTTGTGATATTTAATAAAACGACAACTAAGTGTGTCGGTTTTAAACCACACATCTATAATTTGTTGTTTACCCGCGGTCTACCCGTATCGGGCCCTGGTTTTTAAAACCCTATTCGAAACAATATAGTATTAAAAATATTAATAAAAAATTATTATTTTAATATAAATTTTAGAGTTTTTGCAATTTTTAAGGATTATTTTGCAGTTTTTAGAGTTTTTATGTGGCACACAATTTATGCGCGATTTTTTTATCAAAAAATAAAATAAAATTGAGTGTGCCTATTTGCAGTTTTCCTACAGTCTACCCGCAGCGTTCCAGCGTTCCTCAATTTTTAAAACCTTGTGTGCAATAATTTGACAAGCTTAAGGTGTATCGCCATCAATATCCCAAAAAAATAATTGGCAAATTTTAAAATAAAAAATAATAATATTCTATAATAAAAAGAAAAGATTACGGATTAGCATATTAAAAATACCAGAATACGGTATTCAAATTTTTTAGAGAAAATCTATCAAACCGATACCGATTAAACCTCTCCCTCTATTAAAGCAGTTAAAACTGAATATACCGAGAAAAAACCGTAGGTTAAAACATGGTTTTTGCCTTTTTGGTTTTAATGTGAAAACTGTAACCGCTTACCCACTTTTACCGATTTAACTAAATCTAATATTATATGCTATTGTTTTTTTAGTGTCCATACCTATCAACATGTCAAAAAGTTTTTTCTTCTATACTCTATCGGTGTAATATTTTGTAATATTAGTAGTTTGTTTAAGTGTAATATTGGTATTTAGTAGTCTGTTTATATGTAATATTAGTGCTTAGTGTTATGGGTAATTTTCGAAGCCTAAAAATGTTAAGGCCCAACCCAATAAACGTATTTAAAAAAAAAGCTCAAACGCCAAAGGCCCATTAAGACCATCCAGGTTCTCTTAAGAAAAGTCAGCTCGGACCCGACTGATAAAGTCAATGGGATGAGCCCGAAAAGTCAACTTAAACCAGACTCGGGAATACTGACGCGGGATCTATTTCGAAAACATGTCTTTCGGGGTCGCTGTGAACCCTAATAAATAAAGCATGCCTTTAGGGCAACCCCTAAAGATAAAAACATGGTTTTAGGGTGACCCCTCAGAAATAACGCGTGCCTTTAGAGGTCGTTACGACCTCTAATTAGGGATCGCTACGACCCCTAAAACGGAAAACGCACCCTTAGGGGTCGCACAAGACTCTCTATAAATACGAGAGCACCCCACCACATTTCGGTAAGCTTTCTTCAAGCCGAAAAACCTCTGCTCGCCGAACTTACTTCCCGACTTCTGAAATACTCGACTAATGTTGAGCGTCGGAGCGAGCGATAGAGGTCCCCCCCTCTGCCCTCCTCGGGAGTTCACATTTTTTTACTCTCTTTTCAGGAGCGAAAACGGAGGCGGATTATCTGGAAGCGACTTTCGACCAATCAAATTCGAAGAAGGAGCTTCAAGCCCTTCTTGACCATCGTACGGTCATTGGGCCCGGTCCAAAACGGAGTTATGCGGGCAAAAAATTGATATTACCGAAACTGAACACCAAACACCAAATACACGGGTAAATGCGATTTTCAATTTTGAAATAGGGTATACGATTATCATTTTTAAAATACCAAAATGTAATTTTCGTTCTATTATTTGTCAAAAACTGCACCGAATACTCGTTTGTTAACCTTTTCTTCTACTAAAAAATTAATTTAAAATGTAAAACTAAATCATATTCCTATTCCACTATTCCTATTTGTCCAAATCTGACAATCTTTTCCACTGTAACACCCAATCAAGAGTGACACACACTTCCAATCAATTCAAGAGTCCAAAACAGCTTCCAAAACCCACCAACACAAATGGCGTTTACACTGTTATCTTCGTCCTCGTCGCATCTCTACCTCACGGTGAAGCCCAGGAGCTTCGCCGTCCCAATCCGATGCTCGTCCTCGGTCTCCACTCGCTCCAAGTCGGAGAATTTCGATCTGAAGAAGTACTGGACGACGCTGATTGTGGAGATGGATCGGAAGCTGGATGAGGCGATTCCGGTGAAGTACCCGGAGCAGATCTACCAGGCCATGCGATACTCCGTCCTCGCCGACGGAGCCAAGCGCGCGCCGCCGGTCATGTGCGTCGCCGCATGCGAGCTCCTCGGCGGCGATCGCCGCGCCGCCTTCCCCACCGCCTGTGCCCTAGAAATGGTAATTAAACCGCTTAATCTGTAAAATCCTTTGTTGAATTGTTGCGTAGCGATTTGTGGTTTATGTTGCCATTGTTGGAGAAGATTTGGTTATCAAACAGAGGAGACCAAATATGATTTGTATGGTATGTTTGTTGAGTGTCGGGAACGTGAATTTGAATAGGAAGCTAGTTTCGAAGATCTGTGAAATCCTTTACTGAATTTGGGGTTTATGTTGGTCATTGTTAGAGAAGATATTGTATTAAACAGACGAAATGGGCTTCATTCCAAGTAAAGTCGTTGTGAATAAGCGTCGCCATTGTCGCACTTTTCGATTATAGTGA
Source organism: Parietaria judaica (assembly GCA_954871525.1). Taxonomy (NCBI): domain Eukaryota; kingdom Viridiplantae; phylum Streptophyta; class Magnoliopsida; order Rosales; family Urticaceae; genus Parietaria; species Parietaria judaica. The sequence goes on from OX940860.1 coordinate 42,548,007, forward strand.
ATTTTGTTGTCGTGTTTTTCTACTTTCGGAATCATGTTTCTCCGTAATGTTCCTGTGTCGATTTGAGTTTTAAAGATGTAACATGGCGTTTATTTGTTGTCATAGTGAGTTCGCAACTCAAAATAACTGTTCTGTCAAAGAGTGATCGTATCGTTTGGTCTGTGCACTTTGCATTGTAATTTGAATTGATAACTCGAATATAACATTTCGAATCTGTAATTATCCGATGCTAAAACCGGTTCTAGCATCAGAGAATCAAATTCACAAATTATGAAAAAAAAAAAAAACCTTGGTCCTTGTGTTTGTGCACATTGGATTATAACCCAAATAATCATCGTCGCTCTCTCTATTTGTTTGATAGGTGCACGCAGCTTCATTGATCCATGACGACCTCCCTTGCATGGACGACGACTCATCCCGGCGTGGAAAGCCGTCTAACCACACGATGTACGGCGTCGACATGGCGATACTCGCCGGTGACGCGCTCTTCCCGCTCGGGTTCCGCCACATTGTCTCGCACACGCCCTCTGAGCTCGTCCCCGAGGCCCGCGTGCTGCAAGTGGTGGCGGAGATCGCACGTGCGGTGGGGTCCACGGGGATGGCCGCTGGGCAGTTCCTGGATCTCGAGGGCGGGCCCACATCCGTGGAGTTCGTGCAGGAGAAGAAGTTTGGTGAGATGGGTGAGTGCTCCGCCGTGTGCGGCGGCCTCCTGGCCGGCGCAGACGAGGGCGAGCTGCAGAGCCTGAGGCGCTATGGCCGGGCTGTCGGGGTTCTCTACCAGGTCGTGGACGATATTCTGGACGCCAAATCGAAGGTGGACCGGGGTGAGAGGAGGAAGAGGGGGAAGAGCTACGTAGGGTTTTACGGGGTTGAGAAGGCGATTGAAGCGGCGGAGGAGCTGAGAGGGAAAGCCAAGAAGGAGTTGGATGGGTTTGAGAAGAAGTATGGGCAATCTGCGTTGCTACCACTCTACAGCTTTGTTGACTATGCTGCTGATAGAGGTTTCAGCCTCGGAGAATCAATTTCATAAACACGGCTCATATGAGAAGATTTCAACTTAATTTTAAGGTTAGTAAAGTCCATGTATTTAACATAATACACTAAATGGAGCTTAAGTTTTATGTATTATACAGCAACTAATTTGTCCGCATGAATTCGCCGTGCTTGTGGTTTCAAAAATTAGACAAGCAACTTGATTCGGTTCCATCCAAATTAACCGCATTCACTCAGATTAATCATCAATGCAACTTATACGCGTGATTAGATGCAATTATTCATGGATTCTAAACATCTTTTCATCTATTTCAAACATCCTCGTTCTTCTTCACTACGATGAAAATGTTGATTATCTTGACGGGGTTGAGAACGTATCGCCATGCCCATCGATGCAAATGCTAACTTATGACTCATCGACGCGTTGAAAATGCGCCGCGACTCACGAGTTATGTCCTATTATTATACAGTTTTATTGATTTTTTTAAACATGATTATTGATTAAAATTGTTTAGTTATCATTAAAGTAGTTTTAACTTTTAATTATTAAACACTTTGTTAAATTTAAAACATTAAAATGGATAAGTAATTAATACAACAATTTAGTAGTTAAATAAAATTATTTGTAATAAACTTTTTTACATAATTAACATTAATAAATCATAACTTTTTAGATTAATTTTGTTAAAGTAAAATTAAAGAAAATAAGAGAATAGGAGTTTATTCATTGATAAAGTTGCTTCATTAAAACCTTAGTAAAAAAAAGAAGAAGAGTGCAGTGTTATACTAGCCTAAGCTCCTCGGTCTCTCAAAAAAAAAAAAAAAAAAGCTCCTCGGTTGTGCCTCTTAATTGGCGGAGGAAAAATGTGGTTACATTGACGACTATTCCAAGTAATCCGTTGAATATAGAGAATCTGATTAGGATTTTGTAGGAGACTCATGGGTTGACCGGTTTCAACGATCCACTCAATCGTCCACTTCATAAGTTGCTCGCAGTGTTCGCATGTTGCACTCATTTGTTCTTGTCTACAGGCAGGGGCGGAGCCAGGATATGTCTAGGGGGGGGGGGAATTAAAATCATAATTTTAGTATAAGATATGATATTAAAATTCATAACACACAATGCATTACAATTGTCCTCTACGAGTTTTCATATTCTGAAAATGATTCATGAAGGTCTCGTCATCGATATCATTAAACACATCACTCTCGGTATATGTAAATATAATATTATTTAGCAAACCATCTCCCATCTTGTTGCGTAAGGCAGTCTTCAATAACTTCATGGAAGAAAACGACCTCTCAACCGAAGCTGTAGCAATAGGCAAAATGAAAGCCAACGTCAAGAGTCGATAAACGAATGGATAAACTTTGTCTTTCCCTGTCTTGACCATTATCCGTGTAAGGTCGCCAACTTTCTCTATTCCACAAAAGTGGTCGTCCAAACGAACATCCACTATGTAATTTTGAAGTTGACCTTCTAGCCGAATACGCTCTGCGGAAGAACAATCCATCGGGTAAAACTCGGCTAGTTTGATTAACTTCTTCTTGTCAAAAGCCGCAAAGGAGTCTTTAGGGCTCAAACATGCTACGCAAAGCAATAACTCAGTTGTTGCCTCATTAAATCGGTCATTCAATTCGTCAAGTTGAGTATCAGTCACGACATTCAGAACTTCAAACTTATAATGCTCCAAATTGCTTCTATCGTTGATTTTTCGCTTTCCAAAACGAGGTTTAAATGGACTCTTCATGCTCGAGATAGCTATACTATAATGAGTACAAAAAGTAGAGACTTCTTCAAACAAAGTGTCTCATCCGTTGTCTCGCATATCCTGTAATCGCTTCTTAAAAACTTTCACCAAACTCATAGCATTTATAATATCTTGATCCTTCCTTTGAAGAGTCTTTGACAAGTCGTATGTAATCCCTAGCAAGCTTATCATCAAATGCAAGCTTAACACAAATTCAAATGTTAACATTGTTGCGTACCAGTGCCGTGCTTCAATCCTTGTGGTTGAATTGTTTGACTAATTGGAAAGGTACTCAAGTACCTCAGTTACGGCCGAAAACATAGTAAGCACACTAATCAAAGAGCCATAGTGTGAACCCCAACGAGTATCTCCTGCACGTTGAAGATTAGTTTCTTGATTAAGGCCTCGTCCACTTTCAATCACGCCATCATCGACCGCTTCACGAACCAAACCCTTGTGCTTTTCTCGGAGAATATCGCAACATATTGCTGAAGATCCAACGACATTTATTATTCCATTCACAGTTAGAAACAAAGTTGCCACACCATCATTTTTCTTTGCGAGTCCCACCAAAGCTAGTTGAAGTTGATGAGCAAAACAATGGATATAGAAAGCGCTTTCATTTTCCTTCAAGATGAGAGCTTTAAGCCCGTTGAACTCTCCTTGCATATTATTAACTCCATCGTAACCTTGTCCTCGTAATCTCGATAAACTTAAACCATGCTGATCAAACATTTTGTCGATGGCGGTCTTTAGTGACAAAGATGTGGTGCTCGTGACGTGCTCCACTCCAAGAGCTTGGTTTCCAGCTTTTTCATCACACTTGCAGAGTTCAAGCTAAAACCTTTCAATCTTTTCCTATTGCCAAATAAAAAGAAACATGTTTTGACTTTTTGAAAGTCTGAACCCAGAACCCTTATACCCGATGGCCGACATCGCAAAACTGATACTCAAGAAGCAAAAAAAAAATAAAAAAAAATTCAACCAAAGTACCAAACCCAGGGTAAGCGTGAGAAGATAAGAGAAAAGAACCTTTACCAGAATTGCTTGCTTGCTGGAGTCGACCTCGTCGCCTTGAATGCTCGACAAAACAGAGAATCTGAATCAAGAACAAGTGCAGGAATCTGAATAAGTTTGGTCCTCAAACTTTCTGGGAGAATCTGAAACAAAGAAAGAAAAAACAGAGTAAGAAGAAGCATATATGAGGGTGAGAATTGTGGAAAATGATCGGAGAGTAAGAACAGTAACCACAAAGCAGATTCGGGCGAAGAAGCGAGCATGGCGTGATGGAGAAGCCAAAAAAGATCGAAGACGTGAAGAGGTGGGGAAGAAACTATATAAAAAAAAAAATCAGCCTAAGTGGGGGCAAAACATTGGGCCCAAGTGAGGTTATGGGCTTCCAAGTGGGTACAACTGGCCCCACTGGGCCCCAAGTCCCTCCGCCCCTATCTACAGGTTGACTACTACCTCTTCCTTCACTATTACTAGGAGAACCGACATTTCTTGACGGATCCATAGTATAAGTTAAATGACGGAATATTATGTTCCGAAAATTTGAATGATAGAAAAGTCAGTTAGGATATTTAAAATAAGGAGAGTGACTGGGAGATTGGGAGAAGGATTAGTGTAGAGCAATGAGGGTGAAAGGAAGGGTTTTTATAGGATTTGAGAAGGAAAATATATAGAGGATTAAAGTGATATATTTCTGATTTTAAGAAAGGAAAAATAATGATGGGTAAAATATATATGAATGGTGAATGTATGAATCAACCACTCAGACTCAGTCCCAGATAGTAAGAGAGGAAAAATAATGATGGGTAAATATATATGAATGGTGAATGTATGAATCAACCACTCAGTCTCAGTCCCAGATAGTAAGAGAGGAAAAATAATGATGGGTAAAATATATATGAATGGTGAATGTATGAATCAACCACTCAGTCTCAGTCCCAGATAGTAAGAGAGGAAAAATAATGATGGGTAAATATATATGAATGGTGAATGTATGAATCAACCACTCAGTCTCAGTCCCAGATAGGGGCTTCAAACCTCGCTCGCAGTTTATTCAATTGCCTCTCTAAATTTGATCAAACTTGTCAAATGTCTCGCCGAGTGTGGTCAATCTCGAGATCTATGTTATTAATTACACTGCACTTTGTTTTTTGCACTTTGAGGACGGTACTTTATCCGCTTGTATCTGTATTTTAATTTTTGCAATGGCATAAACTCAAATTATTTCATTACACAACTAAAGCTCCCAAAAGCTGTTATTTGCTTCTCGTCGAAATTTCGTCCACTTGTTAGAGTCATGACAGTATCAGAAAGTAGAGAAGAAAAATATCTAACGGCGCCAGTGGCGGATCCAGGAATTATAGATAGGGGGCCGAAAAATTATCAATAACATATTAACGTAAATTTTTTTTTTTAATATTATTTTACATCGGTTGTTATCATAATTTTGCTAGCTATATATATATTAGGGGTGAAAATTATGTACTCGGTTCCCGGTTTTGTCCCGGTTCTGGTCCCGGTACCGGACCGTTTTTGGCAAAAAATCAATTTTTTCTTTTTACTATAACCTAAAAAGGGACGTTTATGTCGTTTTGTTATAAGTTTGTCGTTTTTTTAGCATGTCATTTCTTATAAGTCGTTTACTATTAGGGTTTTAATCCATTATTTTTTTTCCAGCCCATTATTTTAACATGTCATTTATTTTTCAGCCATTACTCGGTATTTTATTTAACATGTCATTTCTTATATGTCGTTTTGTTATAAAAAATAATTTGTTTGTACTCGGTATTTACTATTTAGCATTTTAGACTCGGTTTTTTGCACTGAGATTTGGATTTGGCATTGTGAAGTTCACGACGTGAACTCGGATCTTGCATTTGTTTATTTTGTATTTTGCTTTTGTACTCGGATTTGGTATTTTACCTTTTGGATTTACTCGGATTTGGTAATTTGCATTTTGGATTTGGTTTTTTTCATGTTTCTATCTTGGATTTTGTCCTGGATTTGTCCCGGTTTTTGTCCTGAATTTTGGTCCTAAAAAAATCGAGATTTTAATCGGTGTCCCGGTTCTGATTTAAAACAAAAACAAAGACTTTTCAGAACCAAAACCAAAACCGGGACAGAAAACTGTGTCCTGACTTTTCCGGGACAAGGACAAAAAATAGTCAAATTCCCGATTCCCGGTTCTGGTTTCAGCCCTAATATATATATATATATATATTCAAATAACTTGTTTTTTATTTTTATATATTTTTATATCATTTAATGTTTAAGAATTTGTAAACTGAAATAAGGTTAAAATAAGAGCATGATAGAGTCGCCGGAACGACCTGAAGAACCGAACTCCACTAAGATCGGAAAAGCAAGGGGGGGGCCACGGCCATCTCACCGTTGGCCGTGGATCCGCCACTGTTACGGCGCATCTACTTGTTCAAATCCTCTCAAATCTCAATATCATAAAGTAGAAGAGAACAATATTGAGCTTTGACCCTTAGGCCCCGCTCGGGTTAATTTTTCTCGGGCCGGGCCTATCGGGCTTTTAAGCCTTTTCAAGTATTTTTTAGTCGGGCATTATTTTTAGAGCCTTTAAAAATCAACATCAGTACCTAGTAGGTTTTTTTTTTTTTTAATGAAAGATGAGCCTCATTACACCCTCACTACAAGAAATAAGGGTATCGGAGCCTGAAGGAACGACCTGAAGAACCGAACTCCACTAAGATCGGAAAAGCAAGGGGGGGCCACGGCCATCTCACCGTTGGCCGTGGATCCGCCACTGTTACGGCGCATCTACTTGTTCAAATCCTCTCAAATCTCAATATCATAAAGTAGAAGAGAACAATATTGAGCTTTGACCCTTAGGCCGCGCTCGGGTTAATTTTTCTCGGGCCGGGCCTATCGGGCTTTTAAGCCTTTTCAAGTATTTTTGAGTCGGGCATTATTTTTAGAGCCTTTAAAAATCAACATCAGTACCTAGTAGGTTTTTTTTTTTAATGAAAGATGAGCCTCATTACACCCTCACTACAAGAAATAAGGGTATCGGAGACTGAATTTCTAGTCTCTAATACCTAAAAATCAGTTACGAATTTAAATCGGAGACTGATTCCCAGTCACAAAGCTCAGTTATAACTGCTTTGTCCTTAATAGTTGTATTGGTAACTAAAATATCAGTCCTTGTTATATGTGCCACTAAGACTATCACCTAGTTTCGAATACGTATATGTTCAGTCTTCAATATGTCACACGAGACCACGTTAATTCAGTCCCTAATACATCACTTTTGTGACTAAACCATCAGTCTCCGAAAATGGTTCTTTTCAGTCTCTTTTGTACACATTTAGAGACTGCAAATTAGTATGCAATACATGTCTACTAAGATCGGAACGACCTGAAGAACCGAACTCCACTAAGATCGGAAAAGCAAGGGGGGGCCATGGCCATCTCACCGTTGGCCGTGGATCCGCCACTGTTACGGCGCATCTACTTGTTCAAATCCTCTCAAATCTCAATATCATAAAGTAGAAGAGAACAATATTGAGCTTTGACCCTTAGGCCGCGCTCGGGTTGATTTTTCTCGGGCCGGGCCTATCGGGCTTTTAAGCCTTTTCAAGTATTTTTGAGTCGGGCATTATTTTTAGAGCCTTTAAAAATCAACATCAGCACCTAGTAGGTTTTTTTTTTTAATGAAAGATGAGCCTCATTACACCTCCGAGTCCCCCAAACGGGTGCGACTCTAAAGGGAAGAGTACTCCATATCGAATTATCAACGACAACAGCCAAACGGGCGTCCTGAACAAGGGTCAGGACTCCCTCGTTACAACTAGAAGCACGCTAAACAAGAGATTCAATACTTGACAGAATAGACTCCAACTAAATTGTATTTCCTTTAGACTTAATCGCAAGTCTAGCAAGACCGTGCGTGACTTCATTATAGCTTCTCGGGATGAAGTAGAAAGCTACATACTCAATCTGAAAAAGCTAATGTTACCTACTACTTCTTTCTAAACTTAATACTTTTGCTAAAGAAAATAGTAAAAAGCAAACAAAACAAAAAATATAAAGGTGGTGAAAAACACGTCCGTTGTTGTGGAGGTTTCTAGGCGTGATGGACCTACTACTAAGCAAAGTCTCTAGATGGTCCTGAGTCCTGACCACTTAAATGCCATTGCGTATCTATCAGCGACTAATTTACACGTATGCCATTGCGTATTTTCAGCATCTTCGAGCATCGCGACTAATTTACACGTATGCCATGACGCCATAGCTCCAACGCAAGGTTCACTCCTTGACTATATATTGACCACACAACACAAGCAGCTTAGCTCAGCTTAGGGTTGAACGAAAATGGCGGACGAGGTGATCCTGTTGGATTTCTGGCCGAGCATGTTCGGGATGAGGGCCCGCATCGCCCTCGCCGAGAAGGAGGTGCCCTACGAGTACCGAGACGAGGATCTGAGGAACAAGAGCGAGTTTCTCCTGAAGATGAACCCGGTCCACAAGAAGATCCCCGTGCTCGTCCACAACGGCAAGCCCGTCTGCGAGTCGCTCGTGATCCTGCACTACATCGACGAGGTCTGGCCTCAGAAATGCCCTCTCCTTCCCCAAGATCCTTACCAGCGAGCCCAAGCCAGGTTCTGGGCTGACTACATCGACAAGAAGGTGGCGGATTTAGCTTTCTAATCTTTTTTTTTTGCTCTGGATTTTCACTTTTTTTTTTTTTTGGATTTGTTTATGTGGCTTTATGCTTATGTAACAGTAACGAAAATTGACCAATTTTTCAAACCCTCGATTATAATATACCTTTCGAATTCTTGGTGTACTGTTAAGTATTATGATAATGAAAATAAATAAATAAATAAATAAATAGAAATTTAAGGTATTTTCGGATAAATTTTGAATGTTTTCTTGAATTTTGGGCTCGACATAGATCCGCTACGTTTTAGCTCGTGTAATCATCATAGTTATCGGTTTCGCATACTTGTGTTAGTTAAGATTGTTGCGCTGAAACAGTGACGGGTGATTCCTTGCAGATATACGATTCCGGGAGGAAGCTGTGGACAACGAGCGGAGAAGAGCAGGAGGCGGGGAAGAAGGATTTTCTGGGCCATTTGAAGGTGTTGGAGACGGAGCTGGGAGAGAAGGACTACTTCGGCGGGGACAGCCTCGGATTCGTAGACGTCGTGATGATCGGGTACTACACCTGGTTCCACGCGTTCGAGACCTACGCCAATTTCAGCGTCCAAGCGGAGTGCCCCAAGTTCGTCGCGTGGGCCGAGCGGTGCATGACCAGGAAGAGCGTCTCGGAGGCGCTCCCGGACGGGAAGAAAGTGCTGGGCTTCGTCGTGCAGCTTAGGAAGGCACAGGGCTTGGAGTAGTGCAGTAGCTTTGTGAAATCTGCTTGTCCTTAATTCTGTTTGTGTGTGCCTAAACAGAGGATTTATCTTCCTTTCTTTGCTGATGAATAAAGAGGATTTATCTCTGATGAATAAAAGTGCCATTTCGGCTTCGAAACGCAAATGGTTTTCATGATTTATATTTTTCAGGACTTGTCAAATTGGTTTACGTATTCAAAGTTTGATGAATGGAGAGGTTTCTAAACTATATTGTTGACCCTTTACTTGATCCATGATTAGTAGAGATCAATTGCTATGTCTTTCAACTCCATTCGCACGTCTTGGGTTCATTACAACCAGAAACACCTCTCCTGAAATCTTCGTCCTTTGGCATTAGCTCGTTTTGGGATTCTCTTACAGACAATAAGAGAATTTTTCCAAATAAAGATTACTTTCGCCATAAAATAGTGAAAAAACATTACAGGTCATACTTAAGACGATCAATAAAAAATTCATACTGTTATTATTGTAGGGCTTGGCCACGAGGGGAAGCCCTTCCAGAAATTCTCGAGGGCCAAGGACAAGCCAAGGCCACAAGAGGGGGTTTGGAAATAGTTTTCAACCAGCAATAGACGCGCCTCGGTTAGTACCTCACTAGCTGCGTCATTGCCCCAAGCGCAAAGATGCTTAACCTTCGCCGATTCTTCTGCTATTTATAGTTTATACCATCCAACAAGTGTGTGATCTTTTTATAATTCTTCAATGTGGGATTTTCTTCATTTTCAATTCCTTTTCCCAATTAATTGCATTATTTAAGTAAATGCTTTATTGGCTCATAGTTTTGGACCTGAAACATACTCAAGGCATGTAAGAAACAAAGTGGAAATAAATTTCTTAACGTATTTATTAGCTAAAAATTAAAAAACATTTAAGCTTGTTCAATAATAGTAAAAAAAAAAAAGGAAATAATTGGGTTGATAATTCTAATGTTTTAAAGATTGCTTAACACAAACTATGAGCCAATGATATTTAGAGGTGTCAAGTGGGCCGGGGTTGCCGGGGTGGGCCGGCCCGGCCCACAACTTGTTAAGCCTGCATGTTTGTGCGGGGCGGGGCGGGTTTTGGAAGAGCCATCAAGGCCCACATGAACCCGAACCCACACGGGGCGGGGCAGGCTTTATGAGTCGAATTTAGTGGGCTTTTACGGGTCGAATTAAGTGGACTTTTCACAAACCAAAACGGGTTAGATTTTTTTACAGGTTGATATGAAATAATCATTTAGATCTTTTAGTGGAACGTATAAATGAAATTCAATACAAATTAAAATTAATACAAACATAGAAGATAATGAATATAGTAACAAACAATAATACCTTTTGTGCTTGCTCGTTATTCAAATAATTATTTTGAAAGTCGAGTAACGTAATGCAAATAAAATTTAATCACATAAATTATATAATAAAATATACCAAAAATCTTATGATATTATTATATATTTATATTATCAAGATAATGTGAAAAAATTAAAGAAAATTTGAAGTTTTATTAGTCAAAATCATTTTTTTCCTTTTCAAAATGGCGTGTTACAACCGATGTTAATATGTCTACGTTCAGTGACATCATTTAATTAATGAATCCTAATTCTTTCCTTGAATCCCAATTATTGAGCCTTTCATATCTGATTTCTGTAAGTAATTAACCGGGATAAAAAAGACAAAAAGGCTCAGATCACTCTGAAGAATGATAAAAGTTATGTCAATTATAAATGTCGTATCGAGGTTTAAATTTTGAACATAATATAGAAACGATAATACGATAATAAAAAGTTAAGACTCTAATCTTACCCAGAATCTGCGGATATTGCGGTAAAAAATAATGGGGACGCACATGCTAAAAATTGTAAAATTATTATTAGTCAAATAATAAAAGACTGCCTAGAAAAAGAAATAAAATTACTTATTTGATGTTGAAACTAAGTCCACTTTTATTTTAAAGATTAAACTTTGTCCAACTAGTTGATTTGTAACACAAAGTTTGTGTCTTAACAGTCTCATATACTATGAAACGTTTGTAAAAGTCTATTAATAAGTACAAAAGCACAAAGACAAAAATTAAAATATATTACAAATATTAGTATAATATTTATGAGTTCACGACATATAAAAGCTGCTACTTTCTTCACACCATTTTCAGTAGCTCTAACTCTTTTTTTTTTCGTAGATACATCATATATATATATATACCTATATATATATATATATATACCTATATATATATATATATATGATGTGTGACGTGTGTGTTTACAGGCCATTTTGAGCGCGTGGAACAGTGCTTGCCAATCCATTGGGGGAGGCCTGGTGTTGATTCCCAAAGGGTCGTACAGGATGAGCTCAGTTGAGTTGATCGGGCCATGCAAAGGCCAAATGGTATTTCAGAATCAAGGCATTCTTATAGCTCCACCTTATGGCTCACCAGCTGTCAGAAATAATTCCAATGATGATTGGATCTCCTTTCGCCACATCGAGAACTTGATCATTCGTGGAGGCGGACAGTTCGACGGCGTCGGCCAGGGAGCCACCGCGTGGGGCCACAACATGCTCGGATGCTCGGATGACCCGAACTGCGACCAACTGCTTCCTATTGTGAATCTCTCTCTCTATATATATATGTAACAGATTTAGGATACGAATTCCGGGGGTTTAGAAGCTAAGTATTTAAGGGTAAGAACTGAAAAATAATCTTTGTTTTGATAAATATTTCAAATTTTTTTAATAGGGTGGCTCTATTGACTAAAATTACATGTACTCGCATTACAAGATATTCGCAGTGTTAGAACATGCTCACACAGTCACACTATTGGCCACAGACAGCCAGACACTATCGTTCACGATTACAAATATACGCAATTTATGCATCTTTTGGGTTTGAACCCAAGACTTCTAAAGAGTCTTGTAGTGGATTTACAACTACGCCAAACACGCTTGGCTAAAATAATTTCACATTTTTAGGACAAAATAAAAATTTCAATTTGAGGGTTCCAAAATTACTTTAAATTAATTTGGACTAGTACTTATATCTCTAAAAACGCTAATAGTGTCATATTTTAATTAGTAATTATTAATATATAAATATCTTATATATTTTTCCATCAAAATTTAATTCTTGCAATTTGATAGGGGCTCCAAAATCACCCTTGGGCTTGGGCCCCAAAAACCTGAGCCACGGCCTTCATCACCACAGTGTACATATATTATAACTTACCATTTTCACTGATTTTCAAATATATTCTTATAAATATATCTTGGTTTCTTAGTCTATGAGGCTGGCTTTCGTGACCAAAGCTAGGTTGAGCAACGTGAAGCTGGTCAACAGCATGAGCTTCCACATCCTCGTTTTCCAATCTAACGACATAAAATTCGACCACCTTCACGTAACTGCCCCCGCGAACAGTCCCAACACCGACGGAATCCACATCAGCCATTCCACCGGCGTCAAAATCACCAACTCTGCGATCGCCTCCGGCGATGACTGTGTCTCCATCGGCTCCGATGTGACGAACGTTGAGGTCCGATCCGTCCATTGTGGGCCCGGTCACGGCATCAGCATCGGGAGCCTCGGGAAGCTCGCCGACGAGCATGACGTGTCAGGTGTAATTGTAGGTGATTGCAGCTTCAGTGGGACCCAGAATGGTCTGAGGATAAAGACGTGGGGTACTTCACAAACCAAACCCTACAACGTGCATAATGTCACGTACGAGCACATCCATGGATAATGTGAAAAACCCCATCGTCATTGACCAAAATTATTGCCCAAATCATAAAGGATGTCCTAAAGAGGTGCGCAATTAAGATTTTATTATTCTTTGTTTTATTTATTTTATTTTATTTTCGTATCGGTCCTATTGAATTAATTACTCCGTATCTGCCGAAGTTACAATTCTTTTCATGAAAAAAAATCTTTTGATATGATATATATATGTTATGAGATTATAATTGAAAATCACAAAAACGCAATTTCCGTTTCAATTTTTAACGAGGCAGAATTTCCTTCGTAGTTCCAAATAAGCATGATTTTAGTAATATGAGTGATAAACATGTTTTCTATGTAATCTCACACATGTGAGATTATATGGGTTCAATAGTATCACCTGAAAATTAAGTACTTCTGTTAAGATAAGATACATATATGTAGATATATAGGTGACTGGTGATCCGAAATCCTGGCAGTATATAGCATGCAAAAAATGTAAGAAATTTCTTTTGATTTTTGAGAAATTAATAGCTCGATAGGGTTTCTTATTCCTTTTACATGAAATATTGCTGTTCTACAGAGCTCTTCTCGAATTCGAATCCGCGACGTGAAGTTCCACAACATTACGGGCACTTCAAGCTCGAAAGTGGCTGTGAGTTTCACATGCAGCAAGATCAAATGCGAGAAGATCGAGCTCAACCACATAATTCTCGCTTATAACGGCAAAGATGGACCTGCAACTTCTGAGTGCTTGAATGCCCTAGGACTCGCTTATGGCGATGAACACCCTGAGCCTTGTCTCCAACATTGATCATGATATATATATATATATATATTTATTTTTATTTTGCCTGATCACAAGTAGAGCCCTTTGTGATTGACTATAACCATGTCAATGTAGAACATGCTTTGTGATTATCAACTTTACATACAACATACTAATAAAATTTCTTATTTACAACTATGTCCTTGCAAAACAGATTGTGTAATCAAAGTTGGATTGCAAGTTGCATCTCTACTTGTAGCTTGCCTCGCCTAAATGAAATATGCCACAAAACTCTTTTTTTTTTTTTTCTTCAACGAAAGTCACCGACATCATACTTTTGTTGCAAAATACACCCTTACGGCGTTAAATATCGTTTGCCATGTTACACGTGCCACATCCATACTTATGTTACATGTCATATGTTGGCCTCTCTTGGACGTGCAACTGGCAAGCGTCATTGTCACCGCTGTCTTCCCGACCACGGTCTACTGCCTGTAGTAGATCCTGTCGCCAAAATACGGCAGAATACGGGTAGTAAAGCGCAGTTGGGCTGGAGGACGGTCAAGAGAGACTCACGTATGACATGCAAGCATAAGTAGTAATATGACGCGTCTAACATGGAAAAAATGTGGCATTTAACGTTGTAAAAGTGTATTTGCAACAAAGTATAATATTAGTGACTTTCCAACAAAAAGCTTAAATTAGTAGTTATCTTTTACAAAATGACGAGTTCAATGAATTTCCCAGCAAATCTATATATTATAAAAGGAGGAACTCACAAGTGACGTGGAACCATAAAATTCAAGAGTAGAGGATTCAAGCAATAAGATGCTACACAATTCAAGAATAGATAATTCTATTTTTTTTAGAATTTACAATTTCTTATAATACAATTCTTTTGTCATAAAATCATTCATTAAATAAACTAATAAATTTGATCTTCATGCCACTTATTATTATAAGTAAATACGTTCATTATTTTTGTGGTGATTTATATTCTAATATCTCATTCAACTTCTCTTTTTTGCACTTTTGGACTTCCATATCAGTTTTGATATAATATGCATACAACATTGATATTAAGAATACTTTGAGCCTCAATTTTAGGCGTTTAACATGATTCATTAGTTTTTAACATTTATAGTACTGTTGGAATTCAAAACATTATAATGCTAGGAATTCCCTTATCCTTCAATATTTATAGATTTTCATCAAAACGTTGGATTTGTACTTTTTTCTTTGATTTCTTACTTACGGAGTTTTCTCGATATCGGTTCTCATTCCTATCCAGCCTCCATCCGCAGTCCGGCGAACGTATTGAGTCTCCTTCGCCTTACACTGACCACCAACTTTTTGTTCACAACATTTTTTGGTAATATTTTTCGCTCCCAAACACGAGGTCGGCTCTTATTCTGTCTCGCCTCCATATTCTCTCTCTGGCAATATTTTTTGGGGAGTAATTGTCTTTGTCGGGTTTAGATTATGATTTACTCACGGGTTTTTTCGCTCCCAGAATGTTCCCTCCCATGCCCATCGCGCCTCCATTTTCTCCCCATCACACCAAATTGTATGTTCAAGATCTTTGATATTTATGACACCAGTCAAGAATTTGAAGATTTATTCATATTCTTATTTTTAATGATGAACATTTTTGAAGACAAAATTACTCATATTTAGTTTGCCAGTTGCTAAGTAATTAATAATTCTTTTATGAGAATTATTGCTGCACTTAGTTTGTCAATGTCAAAACTTAAAACACTATACGATGCTGATTGGATTTTCGTCAAATATATATATATTATAATATTAGATGTTTTTATATATATATATATATATATTATAATATTAGATGTTTACCAATTTTTATTTTTTTTTGTTTGCAGTCATTTCATTTATACGTTGAGGGTTACAGTTACAAATACATTTTTTTAAAAAGATTTTGAATGAAAAAAAGGGTGTGTAGTTTGTAGTTTAATTTTAATATATATATATATATGCGTGTGTGTTTATTAATACAGATTATTTCAAAGTTATTGTTTTCATAATTTCTCTTATTCATGCCAAGTAATTGCTTCTTTTTTTTTAATTCATCTATTTTTTTTGTTGATATGATCAAGGGAATAAATTAATTCAGAAGATACGTTCAAAATACTTGGTTAAAATTGACTGTTTCGTCACTCATTTCTTTAGTACGACTATTATGTTTTCTTATAATTATCTTATCAACTAAAAATAAATAAAAGTATTACAAGTAAATTTAACAATTAAATAATTTGTTTTTAAATGTCCTCAACCTATGTTGGCCGATTAGTGCCTTTTCTACAAAAACTCATATATATATATATATATATATATATATATATATATATATATATATACACACACACACACACATTCCACTAAGTTGTTCTTAAATTTTACATTTTCCGCAACTTTCAAAATAAAATTTCAATTATATATAGATAATTAGATATATAAACTATATGCGGGTTTCAAACTGCATGTAACATTTTGCTTTAACAAAAAAAAAAGAATTCATGTCAATTTTTAAATTATTTAATTTTTCCAGTTATTTTTCAGGCATCTTCCATCTATTTTAGTACCTCATCATCCAATTGCTTAATTATTTTACAAACTCAAGATATAATGCATAACGGTATTTGGTGTATATCGAAAGACAATTCTTCTCAAATCATTATTTATGCAATAACTTACATTGTTTCTATTCATTAACTAACATCGTATATGTAATTTCCACGAGCAACTCAATGGATTTGTTCAATATTATAATGTGTCATTTTATTATAAGTCATTTATGGAGATTTTTTATGAAAGAAAGAAAAAAGACCTTCTCATGTTCGGGTCTAATACAATATTTAAACATAACGGATAAATCTTATACAAATATAATCTATAACGTACATAAAATTCACATACATAAATCATTAAATGAACATAAGAAAATGAGCTTAATCTTTTTTTTCTTCTTCTAATTTACGTAAAAAAAAAAGACTAATCGCTTTTCAATCGTACATGTATGTGTTCTATTAGACGTTTTTTAGCAAATAGCCGGAGAACACTCATAGTGTCTCCGTCTCGATTTTATTTGGCGGAGGAAAACCGTGGTCACATCGTTATATTTGGGGCTTACAAAATTCAAAATTAAAAGCATCCCAAATAACAATACAATCACAATAAACAAAATGGTAAGAACAGATAACAAAACAAAAACATTAGACATGCCTAATATATACAATGTTCGAATGCCTAACTATTAGACATGTATGTGTTTTTAATTAACTCATCGAGTTTTAGTTTATGTTTATTTTACTATCGTACTAGAAATTCTTATTTAGACTCATCTTGCCTTGCGACTTATACATCCTAAGAAAGTGTGATTTCTTTAATCGTTATCCTGAAAGTATGTATAATAAAAAAATGTAAGTGCACAAAATTGATATTGAAGATAAAATTAATATTATTGTGCCGATTGTGAGAATCACTTTTGTACATAAAGAAGAATAGAGAACTTAATATCACATTGTATATTTTGCTATTTCTCATTGACATGATACTTTTTTCTTCTTCTTAAAAACCATACTTTGAGCTGTGTTACTTTGGTAAAAACATGAATTACAATGAGACAATTAGTTTTCCAATTTAGTTATATACGTTACTTCTTTTTTTATGCAAGATTTTAGTCATATACTATTTTTTTTTCTTCTTTTTTATGTTACTTTTTTTTCCTTATCTGAATTAATCCAATTTGAAGAAATAAAAAAATCATTAACTTATAAATATTAATAATTTTTCTTATAAATATCTTTCGTAACGAAGGCACCGGTCAAACAGATTTTTTTTTATTGAACATTTTGAAAAGAAAAAAAAAACTATTCTTTTAAATATCACATTTTCAATTATTTTAAACATTTTTCAAACACACACACATATATATATATATATATGTATATATATATATATATGTATATATATATAAATAAATATCCATCTTTTTTATGCTCATAAAATGAAATCAACGAAAATATCAATAAAAGTTTACCAATTCTTGAATTCCATGTAAACGTAGGTCATTGATTGATATACAATTTAATAATTCTGATACTTTCTGATACATATTTTAATCTAAACTTACTAATTATATATTTTTACCACCGCGCGAAGCGCGGTTTAATCACTAGTTTTCTTGAAAAAATAGTGAGAATAGAAGTGGGCCCACTTTTAAAAATTGGTATTACTGCCATGCATGCATTTATTTGATGCCACATAGGCATTTAACAACATACCATTAACAGAACAGAAATATAATTTGAGTACTTTTAGATTTAGTACCGCTAAAATTTTGATATAAGTAATTATAAACTGCAACAACAATAGTAATTAAAGTACTTTTGCCGCTAATCTCGACAAATTATTTTCCAAACCCTAGGGTTGCAAATAATACCCGGAAACCGGGTAATAATCCGAATCTGAATCCGTATCCGGATTTAAAATCCAAATCCGAATCCAGGTACTCGTATCCGGATTAGAACCGGATACGGGTACTGGGTATTAAAATTCTAAAAATCAGGTACTCGGTTTATTTAATTATTTATTTTTCTTTTAATTTTTTAGTGTTTCTTTCTTAGAGTTCGTGTGATGTACTTATGCTTGATGCGCGAGACTATGTTTTTTTTATGCATTTTAATTTTAAGAAAATGAATGTATGTTTTTATTTTTGAGATGGTATACTTAAACAAAAACGGGTAGTAAATCCGGGTAGTTTCCAAAACCGGGTACCGGGTAGTAAATGCGGGTATCAAAACTAGATACCCGGATTTTTGGGTACCCGGAATTCAGGTACCAGATCCGGGTATCAAAACTAGTTACCCGGATTTTTGGGTACCCGGATATCGGGTACCGGATCCGGGTATCAATTTTTGGATACCCGGTTTCCGGATCCGGGTACCGGGTACCTCAAAAAAAACGGGTACTCTACCTGATTTCACCCCTACCAAACCCCCTATGAATACGAGACTTTGGAAGACTGAGATTGTACGACTTAGCACGGTGGTAATTAAGTAAACAAGTTTTGAGATTTCGCATTTAACACGTTTTAGAATTCTCTAACAGACAATAAATTAAAGTGTTAAAAAACATAAAATCTGGAAGAAAACTGAGATTGTAAGGCTTGATCACGAAGGTAAGCTCCTACACTTTACTTGTAAGAAAAGAAAATCTAGAATCCAAAAGCTGAAGAGGAAGTGGGATTTGGTGAGATTTTCCAGCGCTACAATATCTAAGAAAAGGATCAATAATTGTTTTTTATTTTTATTTTAAAGAACCGCTATTATTATTATTTTTACTATTATTATTATTATGGGCCATATCATATGGAAGCCAGGGGCGGATCTATGAAGGTCCGAGCGGGGATGGCCGTCCCCACTTGATTCAAACGTGTTATTTTTAATAAAAAATAATACAGTTTTATCAATGTATATAAAATGTATCATAAAAACACATAGTTGATACCGTGGTGTTGTGGATAGTTAACTTAAATTTTATCTCTCTCTTATAGGGAGACCAAGGTTCAATTCTCATCAACCTCAATGTTTTGGTTTTATATATTGACGACCTGTCTATATTGGTACTAATATCGTTATATAAAAATTCTTTTATTATATATTATGTATCACTAAATATTTTATCAATTTATAAAAATCAACTATAAAAAATAATTTTAATATCTTATTCTAAAAATTTTGGCAGAATTTTTTTCGTCCCCTCTTGTAGAAATCCTGGCTCCGCCCCTGATGGAAGCCATAAGAAAATGATTGCAGTGTCATGAATCATGCCCAAAAATATTACAGACAATAAAGAAAAAATCATGATCACCAATAAAAATAGAAAAAATTGAAGAAGAATCTTAGTCGACCGATCAGTCATGATCAACTCACCATCTGACCATGGACAGAAAACGAATTATCATTATTTATGAATTATGTATACTACAACATTGTATAAATCAAAGAGACAAAGATTTTTTTTATTTATTAAATGTAGTATAAATAATACTCTCGACAAAGATTATAAATTATATATATGTCGTACGTTGATAACATTTTATATTTCTGTATGATTGATGATGATGATCCTGATTTAGATTGTCATCCAATTAAATGAGCTAAAGTAAACAGCGCAAACATATTTATTGATCATGCCAAAGAAAAATTACAACCAATCAGTATCATTTTCAACTGCTTATTAAAATATCTCACTCTCACACACATTTATTATCTCACAACACCCACAAATTTCCAAACTTGGTTCGATATTTCAAGCATTTATATATAAATATATATATATATATCATACTTCAAGCCGGAAATGCCACGATCACGGACTGGACGGCGGCGATGGAGCGCACGGTGTGCCGGGGGAAACCGGCTTCTCGGAGAACATAAGCCCACTCCTGGGCAGTCCTCTCCTTGCCTCTGGAAGTGGGGGCCATCATGATCATGTCTAAGACCAACCCAACGTCTTTGAGCTTGTCGTCTCTGTCTTGGTGTTCTTCGATGACAGCTTCCACAATTATCAGCTTTCCTCTGTCCTCAGGAATGGCTTTCCTGCAATTTTTAAGAATTTGGATGCACTCGCTGTCCGACCAGTCATGTAGGACCCACTGTGTACATCATCACAGCTCAAAATGTTTAATAACGGAGGAAAGAGATTGAAAGAGCTAACGATCGATTTAGTACGCAAGTTGTGAATAAGTGTAATGCTGTTATCAAGTACTGTTCTGGGTGCAGTAGTGGACAGTAAAGTGAGGCGTAGGGGTGGAATTAAACTAGAATCGGGAACTGGACATTTAGGTTTTAATTAACCGGGACGAGACAGTACGCGGGATAAAATTCGGGACAAGATTGCGCGACAAGATGCCAAAATACAAAATGGCAGATCCGAATACCAAATGATGTCGAGAGAGAAGAATAAGAGATGGCGATGGAGATAAGAAGAAGAGGCACGGAGGCTTTTTTTTTTTTTTTTTTCTTTCTCTTTGAGGGGAAATAAGAAGAAAGTACGATGAAATAAGACCCTAAGAAAACTACGAGGAGATAGTAGAATTAAAAGAAAAACAGGTATGGAAAAAAAAACACGATGATAAAAATTAATGCATTAAATTTTTTAACATAACTATATATATATAATTTGGACTGGGAAAAAATTTAGAAATTTTAGGCTTTGTCCCAGTCTTGGTTCTTAGTTCGCAAACCGAGAACTGAGACGTCCCGATCTCAGACTTTTGAATTAAATTTCCCGGGTTTTTACCAAGACTGATCTGGAATCAAGACAAAACCGATAATCGTGTATAATATTTTCATCCTCAGTGAGGCGATATTTTCAGTTCGTAGCAGCATATTGCGTTGAGCTTGTTATACAATACTTCAAAATATAAATAATGTATTATTACCTATAATTAAATAGCTAATTAATATATCTTTAAAAGTCAAGCCCGCCAGGTCGGGCTCGCTCGGCGCTTAAAAGTACTAAAGAAACCTTGAGAACCAGGATTGAGCCGGAAAACACTAAAGAAACCCGGTTGTATTCAACTCATTTTTCAAGGCAGCAAAAAACAAAATAAACCATGATAAAATACCTATAAATATACCCAAGTTGTATAAAACTCAGAAGGAATAGACCTTAGTCTTTTTCGGTGACAAATATACCCAAGTTTTACTTTACTGCGATGTCAAAGGTTTTTTTTTGTTTTTTTTTTTTGTTTTTGAGACAAGAGTACATTCTAGCCGCCACGTAGTAAAGAGGAACTCGGGTACATTCAAAAAGTCAAACTTGAGTATCTTTGCCACAGAAAAAAGACTTGGGTGTATGTAGTTCCTGAGTAGATTTGCCACTATATTAACCAAACATATATGGTATGTAAATGTATAGCATAAAGCATGAGCTGAGCTGAGCTGAGCTGAGGATACCAACCATGAGGAACGCAGCATCAGCCATGGGTACTGACTGAAACATGTCACCACTAACATGCTCTACGCCCTCACTCTCCTCCGCCACCGCCACCACGTGCGGAAGATCAAAGTTGACGCCGCGGATTCGAGGCCGACACGCCTCCACCAACAGCCGCAGCGCCGTCCCGTTGCCTCCGCCCACGTCGACAACGCTCGTGACCCCGTCAAACACATCCAGGCAGCCCTCCACAACGGCCGCCATCGCAATCCGAGCATTACACGCCATGGCCTCGTTGATGAGCTGGCTGTGTGCCGCATTCTCCGCCGCATAGCGCCACACATCCTCACCATGCGCAGCCTCGAACGGCGCCGGTGAAGCAAAGTCGCACCCATTGGCGACGCGCGCGCTGAGCGCGTGCCATGGTGCTAGCATGGGCGGGCTGCTCTCAAGCAGGAGAAACGGTGCCATGCTGCCGTCGCCCGTCCGCCTGAAGAGGCGAGAGAGCGGTGTCTGCGCGTACAAAACAGCGTCGTTTTGGGTGGTTAGCTCTCTGAATATGCCTCGGTTGGCTAAGAACCTCATGACTCGGTGTAAAGATTGGGCACCGCAGGCTAGGGCTGAGGATAGCTCTTGGATAGACATGGCTTGTCCGTGGCTTTCGATGGCGTTGGCTATTCCGAGCTCGATGGCGCATTTCACAACGGCCATTTCCACGAAACCGAATACGTACTTCCATACTTCCAGTTTTGCGAGCTCTTCTTCTTTGGCTTCGCACTTTGTTAAATCTCTAGTTTGTTCATTTGATCCCATATCTGTCTTTGTAAAGATACTTTATTTAGGCTCTGGCAATGTGTGGATGAAATTCCTATTATGTATGTAATACTATTTATAGAGCCTTGAATTATTAATATTCATGGGGCACTATTACTAAGCAACAATAATGATATGAAAAATGGATATCTTTCCTTTGATTGATTGCTCAACAATGTAGTAAAAGACTAAAATATGACCCCGTTCACTTTCTCTTTCTCAATCTTAATTTTATAAAATTAACTATATCACACCTTCAATTTTATAATTTTATTCTATGAAGCCTTCCTTTGGTTTATAAGAGGATTTTCAATTTTTTCAATTTTCCTTTAATTTTGATATATATATATATATATATGTGAGGGCTCAATAAAGTTAATACATATTTAATATAGTTTTATCCTCTTTTTTTTTTTTTTGTAATTTCGTTGTGGTATGTAGTATTTGACTTTATATTATATCAGTACATGGCGATAGCGGAGAGAGAAAAAAAAATGATTTTATAAACAAAAGTATGACATCACTGATATAATCATTCTTCACTCACTTGTTACATAGACATATCGATAAGTGTGTAGATGGAGTATCACGTTGTACTTAATGTTAATAGATCTGCAAAGCGAATTGCAATTACTATTCATAATATATATTTCTAATTTAGGTGTACCGAAAAGGATATAGAAAAACTTGACGAATGATATTGCGCTCAAATATCAATCAACGAAAAATAATATTATTATAATACATTTCTTGATTTTGCTGTCTAAGGGAAATCTTCATTGGAGGACCCAATTCGCTTACTCGTTTATTTCTTGGACAGTTCTGTATATCGTGACCTTAAAGCAAATGAAAATATCTAAATATTAAATGTATGTCCCATGGCCATATGTCCCCAAAATACCACACGGTCAACGCTATTGTGTTTTATTTAAAAAAAAAAAAAAAAAAAAAAACGGATACGGACCTGTCCGGATTCAGGTATTTTTTTTTAAGTTAAAATTATTTTATTTATTGTTTAGTCCCTAATTTCATTTAATTGTTCAAATCTAACATTTTGGTACTTAAGTTCAGTTTTTAAAAAAATAAATGTTTAAATTCTGAAATTATTTTGTGTGTTTAAATATTTATCAAAAAATATGAAATAAATAAAAGCATACAACAACAAAAGAAAGTAAATATGCGTTTTTTATTCAATAAACTCGGAAAATCGGATACGGAAAGTGCAACGAAAACCAAGGGTCCAAAGGCAAAGAAAGTTTCAAAGTACAACGAGAAAACGAACAATTAAAAACGAATTACATTTGAATATTCGAAAAGTAATTCGTCATTTCTTTGTCAATCATATCGTTTTCTTGTTTAGAGTAACTTTAAGAAATTAAGTTAAAAAAAAGTAAATTTTACCTGGTTTGTTGTTGGGGAATTGTTTCCTCCACCTGATCTTCCAAGTCGGTAAATTTTTGCTCGTACTCTCGGTAAAAGTCCTTCATCTTTTGATCCACATAGAAGTAATTGTGCGTCTTGTAAGACTTCTTGCAGTTTGGAAAGCTTAAGTGTCGGATCTACGATTACCGCGGCGCAATATAAAAATGGGAGCTTTTCAGAACCCCAATAATACTCTAACTTTGCAATCATCGGTGTTAGTACATTGGTAAATAAAACATTACTTTTTGTAGTTTCAAAATGACAAAGAATATCGAAATAGTGGGCAAAGCTCTTTGAGACTTGGGTGAGTAAATGTGAGATAGATCAATAGTAATTTGATTAAAAAGGTGAAGAAAAGCCTGGAATTGGATAGCGGTTATTAAATCGTCTGGAGTGAGGTCTTCGCGGTCGACGTGGTCCGGGCTGTTGATCCATTTTGTAAGAAGCTCCCGGTATGGTATAACAGCATCCAACATCATGTAAGTTAAGTTCCAACGGATCGCCATATCCGGTTGAAACAATCTGACCGGGTAACTATGAGCAATAATTTTCCCAAGAAACTGTACGCATAGTAGATGATCGTATATATAAAATCATGTTCCTAATTTTGGCGATACTTTCGGAAATAATACTGATACCGAATTGAACTATCAAGTTTATGATATGACATGCACACCTTTGATGAAAATAACCCTCCCTAAAATTGGTCAAAATTTCCTTCATTATTTCTATGACACCGACGTGCGCACTAGCGTTATCTAACGTAATGGAAACTACTCTATCCATGAGGTTCCAATCTTTTAAAACTTGTAATATAGCCTCGGCTAGGTTTACTGATGTGTGCCTAACCCTCATCGGCCTAAAACCTATGATACGCTTTTCCCTATGCTAATTATCATTAATAAAATGAGCTACGATCGTAATGTAATCATCATTAGCATGGTTGGTCGCGTAAGCGTTGTCCACGTGGTGGTCAAACTTCCTCAACTTCTTCGGCTTCCTCCTCCTCTCATATGTGAACGTCTTGATCGTAGTTCGGGGTCGTCGGATTGGTTCCTCGACCTCGTTTCCTAAAAAAAACAATGGAATATTAAAAGGGTTAAATTTTAATATCAATCATATTAATTAAATTAAATTTCATATAGTTAATTAAAAAAGTTAAAAAAAATTAAAATGGCATTTTTTTATGTGTGGAAATAATTATCAAGTTCTTTTAGACGGAATTCCCTGAGGTTCAAGGCCAGATCGACTAGAAAGGATGCTATGATCTCACTTTAGGCCCAAGCTTTTCTAGACAGAATTTCCCAAGGTTCCCAGGCTAGCTTGGAGGAGATTGCAAAACAAACCTTATTTAAAAACCAATCTTTCTAAGACACCATAATCCATAAAAACTTTATAATGATCACCACACATACAAATTACCTTTTTTATTTTTTTAACTTATTTAATTAACTATTTAAAATTTAATTAAACTAATATGACTATTTATTTAACTAATAATGAAGTATGTAAGTAACTATATATGAGTTATGACTATTAATTTAACTTATTAATTAATTAACTATATGACTATTTATTTAACTTATTAATTAATTAAACTAATATCTTTATTTATTTAATTTATTATCAAGCAATTTAAAATTTATTATCTAACAAAATAACAAACTAATATTTAATTTATTATCTAACAATTTAAAATATAATGAAACTATAATTTAATTAATTAACTACTTAAATTAAACTCGACTTACCTCGATGTCGGGGGGAACATAATGTTGTTGATGATGATGTTGTTGGACTTGGTGTAGTACCTCGTGATGGCGGACTTGTGTGTGGTATTGTTGTTTGTTTCTAAGGCTTTGCCATTTTGAAATATTTGGACCTTGATAATTAAGTAAGTTTGTAAAACCACCGCCGTGACCTTGAGAGAATAAAAATTATTGGTTTGGACCGAGTATGAACCGGTAATGGTTGGCTAGAAGAACCGGGAACATTGTGTTGATTCATAACTCGGACATTATAATTATGTTGACTAAAAGCCGTCCCGCTATTAACCGACCGCGGTGACGGAATAGTAGCCCGTCCTTTCCTCGGACCTCGGGACGTCCTCGAGAACGGTTGTTGCCACTCGACATAATAACGATAATTAAACTAATAATAACAATAATATAAACTAAATTAAATTAAACTAATAAGTAATAAAAACTATAACTAATAACTCGTCTAATATAATAACAACTTAAATACCTAAACTATATATTAAACTAGTATTTGAGAGTATTTATACAATTATAAAGTAGCTAAACTATAGCCTAATTTCGGATTTTTGAGAGGTTGAGAGAGTTGGAGATGAAGAGAAGAAGATGTGTGAAAAAAATGGGAGTGGAATGGGGGTATTTATAGGGAAAAATGTGTAGGGATTCAAGTAAGAGGGGGAATAATTGCTCCAACGGTAACTTTTGGGACCCCAAGACAATTTTACTGTTGCGCCTCAACGGCTCTATTATCCTGACGCGTGTCAGGTACTTTAGCCGCACACCCCAGGAAGTCTAACGCACTCCAACGGCTCCATCATCTCAGTCGTTGATTCGCTTCATCCAACGGCCCTCGTTCTACGCGCATTTAAATTTTTTTTTTTAATCCCGGACGCGGACCAATCCGGATCCGTGTTATGCCGGATCCGAATTGGTCCGGATACTTATTTTTCCTGACCCGCATATGTCCGGTTCCGGGTTTTTTTAAAACATTTTGTGTGTCCGGGTAAAATACCCCTTCGACATTTTGGGAACTATGTTGGTATAAAACCTAATTAATCACTCATCCCAAGTATATTGAAAATGATTGAAGAAGATTAATTTAAAGCTCTCAAATTATTTCTTTTTCTATTTCTATCTATCACATAATTAAAACTTTAAAATCTCAATTTTTTTTATTTATAATTTTAAGAATTAAAATTTGTGATTTTGTGAGCTTAATTTCATATATGTGTTGTTTATTATTATGATCAAACTTTTGTGTAATTTGTTATTGATTTTATGAGATTTATTATAATTTATGATTTTTTTTTATTCTTGTTACGGCTAATTATGCGTCGGTTCGCCATGGAGCTTACGCCTTGTGAGGCAGAAGAAAAATGCCTCGAGGCTCGGTTACGCCTTTTAAAACATCGCCTAAAATATATGTTGTGCATTTTTCGGAACATATAAAAAATTGGGCCTCCTTTGGCAAAAGTCAAAGTCCATCAGTGAAAGTCAAAGCCCACCGACGAAGACGAAGACTAAAAGCCCACGACCCAACGCATTGGGCGAGGCCCGGAGCTAAATAGGCGAAGACGAAGACCAAAGGCCTACGACCCAAGACGTTTGGCGAGGCCTGGAGCTAAAAAGGCGAATAAGACAAAGCCCAGGATCGAAAAGACATTTCCTGGCGAGGTACCTCGCCCTGGCGATCACCTCGCCATGACGAGCTTCCTGGCCAGGTCCCCCCGACGAGCCCCTGGCGAGCCCCTCGGCCTGACGAGCCCCTCGCCATAGCATGACGAATGGATAACTCACAATTATTCCAAACGACGAGGAGATCCGATCTTATGAAGACCCCCGAGACGTCCCCTAGATTCTCCCAGACTCAACATCCAAGCTCGCGGACACACGGAAGACATCAAAGGCGAGCTATGGAGCATTGGCGAACTCCTCGCCATGGCAAGGAGCCGCGGCAAAGTCCCTCTAGCAAGGCCAATTTTCGCAGGTCTCCCATATGCAATTATAGGGAGTTGGTTTTTCTATAAATATGAGTCTTTTCCTCCTCATTCCATACTCACTCACAGCTGTCTTCAGAGCTTCTCTCTCTACAATTTTGCCTAGTTCTTGGGAGAAACTTAGGGAAGTCCTATAGATTCCCCTAGCCTCGCCAGGAAAGGTCCGAATAGAGAATCAGGAGTTGATAAGAGTCTAAGTTCGCTAGAGGAGTTGTTCGACGAGTCAACGAAGGCGGCCTTCGCCAGGTCAAGGCCCTCGCCACAACGAGCTCGCCAATACCTACGAGGTCGACAAGGAGCATCCCTCGCCAGGTCAAGGCCCACACCACAACGAGCTCGCCAACACCTGCGAGGTCAACAAGGAACACCCCAACAAGCCCAATGCAAAAATCGGATCGCAATTTGGAGTTTAGAAGCCCTCGAAATCGAAGTTTCCGTCAAAATCGGGTTCCACCACCACTTTGGGCGGCCTTTTCACTGGAGCAAGTTTTTCGGAGTTCAAGACGACACCACCACCGCCGAAGTTTAGCACCAGCACCACCAGAGCACTCGTCAGAGCACCCGCCAAGCCGCTGCCCGCGCTGATCGCTTCGGATCCCGCACCGATGCCGCGCTCAGTCGCCGCCACGCCAGGCGCTGCGCCCCCTGATCTGCTGCCACAGATGAAACCGACGGGCCTGCACCAGTCAGCCCAACCACGCCATGGGTCCCGTAGCCCACGCCGCTCGCGCCTCCTTCGCCGAACCCCACGCGCACGCTATCGCCGAACGCGGTCCCCACCGTGCCGAACGCTGCGCCGCCGCCTTCCGCCTCTACAGACGCCGCCGACTGGACTCGCCCAAGCGCTCTTGCCATGCCCCGCGAAGCCGTGCATCCCATGCCCTCGCTGGGAGCCACGCCAATCACCGAAGGCCCACGTGCACCAAGGCCGAGTTCGGCTTCCTCGACGAAGCTTGCTGGAAATTCGATTCCCGCACCATCACCTACACGAAATATGTCTTCAATACTCAACAACCAATCATCCAAGCCATCTGGAGAATCATCAAAGATGGCCGGAGTGTCATCGTAAAAAAGAAAATCCAACGAAATGAGCTTACCAGACAAAAGGACGTCATCAACGAAGAATTCCCTGCCAAGCTCGCCGAAAGTCGCCATCACGTCCACGAGCAAGCGAAACGCGGCCATTGAACCTCTCAAGAAAGAACAAAATCGCGAATTGGAGAGGAGGAGGAGAGAGAAATATGCCTTAAACCCTAAAAGGTTATTATGAGGTAATATGTTACCCTAGTCACATTTTTTCTCTCATTAATTTTGATTTTATTAAGCCCACATCAGCCATAAAAATCGCATGAACTAGGCCCACAAATCTTATATTTGATTTTTAAATGGCAAAAAACGATCAAAAATGGGATTTTATACGTTTTTGAGTAAAAATGCTATTTTCAAAGGTTATTAAAAAGCCTTGGAAATTAAACTTTGGAACTTTTTAGAGTTTCATTTTCAATATTCAAACATGAAAACCAAATTAAAATTATTTTGCCGGATTTTCATGACTTATTTATTAACTTACGGTTTTTATTACAATTAAAAAATTGCGCATTAATTAAGGAACTTTTTAAAGTTTTAAAATTAATGCGTAATTATTATTTTCAAGTTACTCATCTACTTTCTCATTTATTATGTCACTTGATTTTATTTATTTACTTTTGGATTTATTTTCGGAGTTCAAAATTAATTTAAAAAGCCTTTATGCCACAAAGTATGCCTATGAACCTCCGAAAATTCAAAAGTCGAATAAAATCATAAAAAGTGACCTTTGATTTATTTAATCTTTTACTTGCATCCTTGACTATACTCGATATATTTAAAGCTTATTTTACAAGCATTTTTTGAAATTATTTTACAAAATCTCAGTTAAATAAAATTTGCAGTTCCTTGGGAAGACGGAGAGGAGATTAACATCACTGACAACCCGGATCCTCGCCAAATAACACAAGTTACCTTAAGTTTTAAAAATAAAGTTTCTCGTGAAATACAATTACCCAAGAAAGTGGGGGGTTAATGTTATGTGCATTTTTCAGAACATATAAAAAATCGGGCCCCCTTTGGCAAAAGTCAAAGCCATCAGTGAAAGTCAAAGCCCACCGACGAAGACGAAGACCAAAGGCCCAGAGCTAAAAGGGCGAGGACGAAGACCAGAAGCCCACGCCCCTAGACGTTTGGCGAGGCCCGGAACTAAAAAGGCGAAGAAGACAAAGCCTTTGACCGAAAAGGTATCTCCTGGCAAGGTACCTCGCTCTGGCGAACACCTCGCCATAACGAGCTTCCTGGCAAGGTCCCCTCGACGAGCCCCTGGAGACGTACCTCGCCCTGACGAACCCCTCGCCTTGGCAAGCCCCTCGCCAAAGCATGACGAAGAGATAACTCACAATTATTCCGCACGACGAGGAGATTCGAGTTTACGAAGACCCCTGAGACGTCCCCTAGATTCCCCCGGACTCAACATACAAGCTCGCGGACACCCGGAAGACATCAAAGGCGAGCTATGGAGCATTGGCGAATCCCTCGCCATGGCAAGGAGCCGCAGCAAAGTCCCTCTGGCAAGGCCAATTTTCGCAGGCCCCCTGATGTGCAATTATAGGGAGTTGGTTTTCCTATAAATATGAGCATTTTCCCCCTCATTTCCACACTCACTGACAGCTGCCTTTAGAGCTTCTCTCTCTATTTTATCTCTCTACAATTTTGCCTAGTTCTTGGGAGAAACTTCGAGAAGTCCTCTAGATTTCCCTAGCCTTACCAGGAAAGGTCCGAATAGATAATCAAGAGTTGACGAGAGTCTAAGTTCGCTAGAGGAGTTGTTCAACGAGTTAACGAAGGTGTCCCTCGCCAGGTCGAGGCCCTCGCCACAACGAGCTCGCCAACACCTACGAGGTCGACAAGGAGCATCCCTCGCCAGGTCAAGGCCCACACCACAACGAGCTCGCCAACACCTGCGAGGTCGACAAGGAGCATCCCTCGCCAGGTCAAGGCCCTCGCCACAACGAGCTCGCCAACACCCGCGAGGTCGACAAGGAACATCCCTCGCCGGTAATACCCTCGCCATTCAGCCAAGGGTCACCCCCGCTCCGCCAACATCAGCACTTCCGACGAGTCAAACCACATCGTCATTCACCCGCCGTTAATCACGAACCCTGAACTACGTGGGACCTGATTCTTTTAAACTGAGATACGTTGGCAGCCTCGCCCAACCATAAGCGACGGGGCACGGACCTGATCTACCCTTTTTTTGCAGGTCTTCCCTCGCCATAGGAGCTCGCCAAGGAAGGGAAATCACGAAGAATTATTAAGAACATCTCGGAGCTTCATCAAGACAGGAGTTCGCCTAGACGAGGACTTCGCCAAGACGAGGACTTCGCCGAGACCAGGAGTTCGCCTAGACGAGGAGCTCGCCAAGGAAGGAAGTTCGCCAAGTATCGCCAAGAACAGCCCGGAGACTCACCCAAGACGAAGGATTCGCCTCCATCTTTGACGATCATCAGTCAACCCGCGTTGATTCAGTATTCAATTATCCATGTGTTCACCGGGTCCAGCTGGGGGCCCGAACCTTGGATCCGACTCTAAGTTAAAGTCATTTTTACGTATTAACAATATATATATATATATATTTTCCTCTCAACATCATAAATGATATAAATAGATTGATATAGTTCAAACTTGTTAAATTTCAAAACATTTTTTCACAATTTAATTATCAAAATACATTTGTTTTCCTCTAAACATCAGCGATCTCGGCAATAATTCCTAGTATGTGTGTCAGTGATATAAAATTGGTGCTTATGCCCGAATTAATCAGTGACTATCATTGATGCGTTCCATTTTTTTTTTTCTTCTCCAAATCGAGAATCTAAACCAATTCGGGTGTTTCTCCTTTTCCATGTAAAAATTATAAAATATATATAACTATATTTGTATAATTGTATTTCCAGTGCCGTTGTTATTTACGAACATATAATACAATCTGTTGGTAATTCTGCTGGCACTCAGTTTATTTGTTCTTGTTTTCCGTTATAGCACTTACGTCTTTTATTTTGTAGTTTGCAATACATAGACAGAACACGTAACAGGAACAAGAACAAGAGAAAAACAATTTATCAAACTCCATTAATATTACTTAGTTAGAATCATTGAATATTATAGGCACCTGTGCGAGCTGCTAATTCACTTCGAACTCAAATTCTTGTGGGCTTGTACACGAGTTCGTTATGATAACTCATGAAGACTGAGATTAGCAATACTTCAAGCTGTATGATGAGTGTTGTTGAAATTACATGCTAAAAATTAGTCAAAAGAATATTAATATATACTTGAAAGGTTCGCATTTTCGACGATAATCGCCGATTTTCGGTCTTTTCGGTAGTTACCGGTAAGTTGCCGGCTCTAATACTTATCGTTTTATATACTTTTCGACGATTATCGAGCTTTTCGATAAAACCTTTCCCAACCGATTTTCGACAAAATGCGTGTAAAAAATAGGTACTTTTCGGTTAAATGAAAAAAAAATTCGCGGCAAAAATACCAATTAAACTTTCGGCAAAAATAATTATACTCACACAAGAGCACCCCACCCCGTCACGTCACGTCCGTCCGACCGGACGGACGGCGGCGGCGGCGTAACATTTGTGTGAGTCCTCCCTCATCCACAAAATCCTATGACCCAAAGGGCCCAAGCCTTTGTCCCTAATATTTGGTATATAAACATCACCAAACTCTTGTCATCTATCAATGTGGGACTTTTTGTTATTCAACTACTATCACACATTCACACTTAACATACACATACACATACACTTCACCTAATAATTTAACTTAATATTACACACTTCAAATAATATTATACACTTAACATACATATTAACTTCACCTAACATACATATACATTTAATATGTATATTCATTTAATATTATACACTTCAACTAATATTAAATTTGTTAACATACATATACAATTAACATGCATATTCACTTAATATTACACACTTAATTAACATACATATTCACTTCACATAATAATTTGACTTAATATTATACACTTAAACTAATAAAGTGACTTAATATTATACACTTAAACTAATAAAGTGACTTAATATTAGTGTTTTAGATTTGAGACTAGTGATGGAATTATATGTGTGTATGACTTTATTTACATATGTTTTGTGGTATGATATTATAAAAATATTTTGTAAGTTTTCCATCGAAAAGTATCGATAATCCGTCGATAATCTTCGAAAAGTATCGGTAATCGGTAAGCTACAGTATTATAAGTTTTCCGTCGGTTAATCAGTAAGCTATCGATTAATCCGTCGAAAACGGTAACCGATTTATCGACAATCTCGGTAGGTTGAACCTTATAGTTTTCTTCTCATCGAAAATAGTCTCCCCTGTGAGAAAATAGCCTGACAAGTATGTCGTAAGTTTGACTCAAAGTTGTAGAGCTTGGCCACGAGGGGAAGCCCTTCCAGAAATTCTCGAGGGCCAAGGACAAGCCAAGGCCACAAGAGGGGGTTTGGAAATAGTTTTCAACCAGCAATAGACGCGCCTCGGTTAGTACCTCACTAGCTGCGTCATTGCCCCAAGCGCAAAGATGCTTTCCGCAATCGTCATCGCACTCTATTTATACTACTCTCTAATCAGTTCTTCTTTTGTACGTTTCCCATGTGGGACTATTTGTGTTATTCACTGTTATTAATTGTAGTATACATTTATTAATTGTAGCTGCAGAGCAAACAATAGGGTTTATATAATTAGTTAGTATACTTATTGGGATTCTTGCAAAAGTAATGAGATTTTTGTAAAAATAAATAAGTAAATGTGGTATTATGGTTAAAATCTGAACATAATAAAAGATCAAAGTTAAGACTCTCTAATCTAACCGGAATTTGCGCGCACATCTTGAAAACTGAAATCTCCCTGAGCGCATCGTTCGGTTTCGAACCGATCCTTGCCTAACTGCAATTACTCCTTGACCGTGTTAGAAGCGAGTCCGGTAAGGATCATTCCGAAATCGAACGAAGCGGTCATGGGAGAGGTTTCGTCAGAGACACAATACTTACGGGAATGTAATACAACTGACTCAAGATCAATGTTATTTTATAACACAGTTAGAGAAATAATCGGCTAAGAAAAAGAGGGTCTCTATTTTTTTATTATTTACTTCTTAAATCTCCATAAATAATGAGGTTTAATGAACCACTTACCTTTTATTATTTTTTTATTATTAATTTCTTAAATATCCATTATTTATTACTCAGTTTATTATATTATTGTTTCCATTAGTCGTATTATGCTCATGATTTTTCGGAAAGTTTGTTATTCGTATTATGCTCAATTTGTATTTAATAATATATTTTCACTTGAAACGCATTCTCAAATCACCAGATAAGCCTTTAGGGAATGACTAGTGGACAGGCACCGCACTTCGTGCGGTGGCGTATATAATTAAAAATATTACAATAAATCAAAATATAATAAAAATTAAAAAAATATATCAATAATAATATCAAAATTTAAATAACTATATTTTAAGTGTTTAAAAAATGAAACACTGAATTTTCTTTACTAAAGAAAAACAAACTGGATTAAAAATATTTTTCATTAATTAAGAATATAATCATGCTTATTAACATCAACAAATAAACTGATTTTTTCACAAAATCATCTATTGCAAGTTTTATTCAATGTGCATGCAAGTTATCATAAAAACGATGAAAGAATTGAAAATACCAAAAAATCAACAATACCACAATATCAGAAGCTTTAATTTGATACAACTATCCGTATTAAAACAAACAAATCAAAATTCACCCTAAAATTGAGTTTATGGCATAACAAAATCATAAATCAATGATATTAAATACTTTTCCATTGCAGTAACATTAGAAAAACAAAACCGAATTTCTATCTGTTCAGTATCTAAAAAAGAACTATATTCATCATGCTCATGACATGAACATTTTCATTTAACCAATTATGAAATAATCAATCAATAATATTGATTATATATATATAAATGTATTATAAATACAAATATAAATGAGTATATATAACGTGGGACATTAAAAAAAAAGTTAACCATTCAATATCAATAAAGTTTTTCTCTATGATATGAAGAATAGCAGGGAACTATATACAATATTTTTTGCCACTGAAGAAGAGGATACTCTATGACTGTATAATTTCTAATTGGAAGCAAACAAAAATTAATTACCATGAATTTGCATGTAGATTTGCATACGGGAAAGTATGTTTATCTTAAAATTGTGATTGACCTCCGACCATCTTATTATACGTTATTTCTTCATTGACGATCTGCAAATATGATATGAGAATTAACACCTGCATGATTAACAAAAACTAAGAGCTTAAGAATATATATAGAAAAGAGAAAACAAAAAGCATAAGAAAATGTGAAAAAATCAGATTAAAAAAAGATGGAGTTAAATATCTTACTTCTATAATTCATGTTTTCTAATGCTACTATTTATATACTTGAAAAAATGTGCAATGAAAAGACACAACTTTAATACATATTAATATATATAATGTACTAAGGAGGGAAAATCAAAAGGCTTAAACGAATACTAATACTAAACAATATATAATCAACGTGTGTTAACGTAATAATGCCTTTTGGAATCAGCAAAGCAATCAAATCGTTCGTAAACTTGCACAGAATATGAGTTACTAAACAATAAGTGATATTCAATTTGCATGTATTATTAACGTATTTAGTATATAGTACCAAGTAGCAAGTGATTGTTACTAAACAATAGTGGATGTGAGCATTAAATAAATGATTTTTTTCATGTAAAATAATTAAAAAATCTAGAAAAATAGGATGCTCATTCTTTTGATTTTTAGTGTGCCACATCATCTTGGTGAGATTTTCCTTTTATATATATATAGATTTTTTTTATTTATTATTTATCGTAGAAACCATGCTAAAAAGTTGTATTGTCATAATTCAATAACCGGCATCTTGTACACAAAAAAA
Source organism: Parietaria judaica (assembly GCA_954871525.1). Classification (NCBI taxonomy): domain Eukaryota; kingdom Viridiplantae; phylum Streptophyta; class Magnoliopsida; order Rosales; family Urticaceae; genus Parietaria; species Parietaria judaica. Next base: position 42,583,615 of record OX940860.1, read on the forward strand.
GTACCACGAATTTAAATTATGAATTTACCATTTTCAATTTGTGGTTGGTAGATAAAAAGTCGCAAAACTGTTGTCGGACAATATTGCATTATCTTCAAAGGTGGCTCGCGAACTTTGCATGGACGAAATCAAATGTTCTCGCCATTCTAAGAGGACTTGTCAATTTTTGAAGGGCTGAGATTAATTCTTTGAAAAAATTGTAAGAAGTTAAACATCATATTTATTATTCCAACCCCAAAACAACGAATTCTTCGTTGACTCTTTAGAAGAAAAATTTAGCTCGATTCAATCATAATAATTTAATTAAGAGATTTACATAAAAAGAAAATATAACTCGGTCTAATTATTTAACAACTATGATACGATTAAAAAAAAGTTGCTCTCATCTTATATAATATGAGTGTGCCATAGAGGTTTAAACTTAAAATATTTATCATTATATGGTTTTATTTTACATATTTTGAAATGTTATTTATTTTAATTGGATGAAACCATTTAACGAACCAACTTTAATTGGATGAAACGAAAATAAAAAGACATTAGTGAAAATTGAATATCAGACTAATCCATTGCTATAAATGAATAATAATTATAGAGATAAAAAAAAAAGTGAAACGTAGAGAATGATGAAAAACCACCAAAGCCAAAAAGTAATATCATTAATCCGTAATGAATATAGGAAAAAAAAAAGTGAAACGTAGAAAAGAATGAAAAGCCAGCTTAATAAAAAAAAAAAAAAAATACCATTAATCCCTTGAGAGCTTATGACGTAAATGCCATGAAAAGCCACCAAAACCAAAAAGGAATACTATTAATTTTTAATTAATAAATGCCTAGCACTTGAATGAAACACAGTATGACGAAAATTTTTATTTTTAAAAAGGCATTATAAGCCATGTTCGTACTAATAATGTTCCCTTTCCCTTTTTTAAGATTCTCTTATCATAAAACATAAAAGGGATGCTTAAATATCTATATGCTGCATGCATGTATTTGATAATTTGAAATCTCAGTTTCCTAAGCCCTTTGTTTCCAACGAATGATACCCAAAAATTAACGTTTTAATTTCCCAAATGAATGAATTAATTCATATTCAATTAGTAAAATAAAGAAGCAATTGAACGAAAACACTTAGTACTCGAAAATTCCTTTTATAAATATATATATAGATAGGTTGAGGAAAAAAAAAAACTAATAAGAACATTGAATGCTTGTAATTACCTATCCCAAAAAAAAAAAAATGCTTGTAATTACCCACAAAATAAAACACACTAAAGAAAAAAATATCGTATGTATATATATATATATCAGAACATAGATTTTTTTATATCCCTAGAGGTTGCAGCAAAGAAAACTTACTCTGTAAAAAAACATCTTTTATTTAAAATTTGATGGAAATGAAGTATAGACGCCGTACGTGTCAAAGATTTTGAAGGTGAGCAAAGAAAGCCGGAAAATTTGAAAACGAAGTTTTCAATCCATTCCGGTTCAATCTGTTTCTGTGCAATTTTTTCAAGGATATTAATTTGAACACTAAGCTTATTATTCCATTGGAGAATGAAGCTTGTGACTGTGTGATGATACACCATTAATATTTCAAAGAATTTTTTGTATGAGTAATTTAAATAACAATAATTTTTTAACAGTATTGTAACATTTAAATAATAGGTCCATGAATATTCTTTGTTTGGCATGTTTTACAGAGGGTTCATAAATGAAGAAACATAGAAGACAAAAACTCTTGTCAAACTCAAAATGACATTTGAAACTTTTTGTACATAGCCCGATTAAATTATGTATAACTATTGTATTACTAGGGGTGCAACCGGGTAGGGTACCCGGTTTTTTCGAGGTACCCGGTACCCGGAACCGGAATCCGGGTATCCGAAAATTGATACCCGGAACCGGTATCCGAAATCCGGGTACCCGGAAATCCGGGTACCCGGTTTCCGGATATCTATATTTCGATACCCGGTACCGATACCCGGTATCCGGTTTTGGGAACCGGATCCGGGTACCCGGTTTTTACCCGGTACCCGTTTTAAAAAAAAATATATTATTTAAAAAACAAAACATACATTCATCTTTAAAAAATTGCATAAAAAAATAATCCAACGCATCGAGCATAAAAAAAAGAGTCCAAAATGCATAATAAATAGTCTCGCGCATCAAGCATAAATGAAACATAGTCCCGCGCATCAAGCATAACATATTACCGCGCAAAAAAGAAAAGAAAAAAAAAAACATAGTCTCGAGAACCCCGAGAGGCAGAGATGGTGGGGGGAGACTAAGTCACAAAAGGTTAATTACACGGAGTAAAAAAGGGCCAAGCACAAACCCTAAAAATTTAAAATATCATAAAAAAAAAAATCGGGTAGTAAAACCGGGTACCGGGTACCCGGTTTTTTATTTTTAATACCCGGTACCCGTATCCGGTTTTGAATCCGGATACAGGTACCCGGAACCGGAATCCGGATCCGGTTCCGGTTTTTAAATCCGATACCGATTCGGTTCCGGGTAATTACCCGGTTTCCGGGTATTATTTGCACCCCTATGTATTACGACACTGTGCTATATATTATCACATTAATATAAATTTATGTTTCTCTTTTTTACATTATTGTTCTTTACTTCGTAGTCAACACTTTTCATCAAACTGTCATGGTGGTCCTTCGCCGCCTTCATCGCCGTGAAAATCCAACAATTCGTACCATATTAAGTTTGACGAAATCTTGGATACTACCCGAACATGCATGTCGATCAAAGAAGCATTACGGATAGGAGAAATGTTAATCAAATATAAACTGAATTAATTTTAAAGAGAATGAAACAGAAGGCATAAGAACTCACTGGCAACCTTAATAATGTATTACCAATGAAAATATTCTCAAACGCACTCTCACCTGTTAAATCAAATTGATTAAAACATGAACAATGGTAGTAAAACCAGAAACACATAAGAGAATGCACCCTGACCTGTAAAAATAAAATTGATTAAGCATGAACAAAGATAAGTAAAACTAAAAAAAGACATAAAGTTTTGTCAAATTTTGAGATTAGTGTGTATATATATTTACATATAACTCTGATTTATACTGCAATATTTTTCTCGAGATACATAGTACATCCTCATTCGAAAATAGCTCACTGACATTTTCATTTTGTGTACTGTGGTTCATTGGGTTAAAATGTTAAAACTTGAAATATATAAATTATACCGTGAGAGAGAGAGAGAGAGAGAGAAATAGCTTGACTCCGACAAACTTCACCTGAACCTCTTACGCCACCAAACGACCCGAATCTCATTGCGCCGATCGACGATGCCATACAACGGGATCATGATGACCTCCCGGAAATAACTTAAATGAAATTAATTAAATTCACCGGAAATAACTTAAACCAAACGACATGAAATGAGAAACTTACCGGGATCATGATGATCTCTCGACTGATAGAAGAAAACACACTGAAAATCAAGAAAAGAATAATCAACGGCCAAAATAGTTATAATTGTTCAACGCCCTTACATCTGCACCCATCTCATCTCCGAGTTACAAAAATGAAATGCGAGAAAATACCTTTGAGCAACTCCTCGGGCTGGGTCTCTCGCCAGTGGGAGAAGAGTGGCGACGTCGTTGGGAGAAGTCGTTAAGCAGTCATCGATAGACAAAAGGACCTCGTGATCGCGATCGCCAGTGGGAGAAGAGTGGCTTCACAATCGCAGCGTAACCGGAGATTGACGTCGTGTGAGGAGAACTCCGGCGTGGCGTAGAAGAGAAAAGGGAGAGCATTAGGGCAGAGAAAAAACCTGGCGTGGAAGAAGAAAGGGAAGAGGTAAAGAAGAAAGGGGAAGGAGAAAAAAATGTGAGAAGTCACATTAAATGAAAAATAATGGCTGATAATATTAATACGTGTCATGTATTTGAATGAAAATGAAAAAAGTATATAAAAAAAAAAATCTAAAATCTTAAAATTTTAGAATTGCAGTATTCCTTATTTCTAAGTTCTAAGTTGTTTAGACAACTAATTAATTGTGGTGAGATTTTCCTTTTATATATATATATATAGATTAATTTGGTTTTAGCTTAGACGTTTAGATTAATATAAATTCGTGCAAAAATGATTAAAAACTGTGAGGTAGTTAAAAACTTAATTAAATATTTAAAACTAATTATGCCGCTAAACTTAATCAACATTTAATGGGCTTTATTTGTTTTGGGCCTTTTGGCTGCGTTTTTTGGTTTGGGCCTTAATTTTTCTAGGCTCCGAAAAATACGCATAATACTTGCCTAACTGCAATTTGTGCTAGAAGCGAGTCCGGCGAGGATCATCCCGGAACCGGACGGAGCGATCAGGGAGAAGTTTAGCCGGAGACAAAATACGTATGGGAATATATTATTACTGACTCAATATTAGAGTTTATTAATATATATATATATAATAAGCTAAAGAAAAGACACTTAGAGCAACCACAACCATGACACCATTTTGGTGTAATTTTAACACCAAATTTTTGTTCAAACCCAACCACAACACTAAATTTCACACCAAAAAGAATATTCTCTATTATTATATTATTAAAGTAAAGATTCTTTTATTCTTTTATAATTAAATCTTATTATTCAATTAAATAATTAACTATTGCACACTTAATTAATTGTTTAACAAATTAATAATTAATTAAAATAGAAAATATTTAAAAAAACTTGTTATGTGCGTCTTTAATCAATTTAATATTATAAATTTTACGTTTTAAAAATAAAATACACAAACAATAATACATACACGTATTATATTTACTGCACATAATATAACATATATTACTTATTTACTACAATACATACACACATTAACTACACATAATATAACATATATTACTTATTACATAATACAAATACAAATACAAATACAAATACAAATACAAATACAAAAAAAAATATTAAAATAATAAAAAGTGTATTTAGCGTGGTGAACAGTGACCCACCAAATTTGGTGAGTTACTATTCACAATTTGCAAGTTGCACTAAAATGGTGCAACATATGCCGTGTGGTTGGGTGTAAAAAAGACACCATTTTGCTGTTTTGGCGTCCCATTGGGGATGGCCTTAGTTTAAACCTGTAAATATAGTACCCATTCAGAAACTGAATTCTAAATTTTCCAGATTCTGAATTGAAACCAGAACCAGAATTCTGGTTTCTGGTTTAGTTTCGGAACCAGAATTTCTGGTTTCGTTTTTAAAACCGGAACCAGAATTCTGTTTCTGTTTTTTTTTTTAAATCCCGAATTTACTAGAATGGTTTGTTTTAACCCTAAATATTATAAATCTTTACAAACTTACCCATACCGAATCCAATAAATTTTTTAACACAGGAATTAAAACTACGTCGTTCATTGAAGTAATCGTTAAAGAGAAATAGCGGGCCTCATTAAAACCTCTCCGAGCCCCCCGAACGGGTGCGACTCGGGCGAGGAAAGAGCGCCCTAAGTATTTTATTAGTACATACGAAGTTAAAAGGAACATAAAATGTCTTAAATAAATACATCGAAAACAACTAATAATCTTCGACATTGAAGTAATCGTTGAGGTTGTTGTCGTTGCGCGCTTCCTCTTGAGCTCGTTCTTGGGCTTGGAGCCAATCTTTGCTTAGCGCGATGATCTTCACCATACTCGGCTTTAATGATTTGCGCCGGTCATCCAAGATGAGTCCCACGCTAGAGAAGGCCGCCTCCGACGAAACCGTGGACACCGGGATGGTCAAGACGTCACGGGCCATCAAAGATAGGATCGGATATTCACGTCGCTTCGATCGCCACCATCTTAGAGCGTCTATTACCCCGGATGGCGGTAAAGGGTACGCCGGAGTGTTGCACCATTTGTCGAACTCGTTGAGGCGTGGACTAGCGGCCGCGTTTGGTGAAGAAGAAATCCGGAGCGTAGGCGAAGTCCTTCCTCCACCACGAGCATGAGACCGCGAAGACTCCGCTTCGTTGTTTGGTGAGCTCGCATAACGGTTAAGGTTGTGGAAAGCCCGTTGTGCCTCCGTCATGGTTTGCCCGGGATTCGGTTGTGCATCTTGTGACTCCTCCGCCACCGACTCTCCAAGTTGATTCCTCTCGTACTCATGGTAGAGCTCTCGCATCTTTTGCATTGCATTTGGGTAGTCCTCCGTCTTGTAAGGATTTCCGGAAATGCGCTCCATCCTATCAAGCATGTCATGCAATTTCCCCGGCTTGAAGCACGGATCAAGTATAAGTCCCGCACAATAAAGAAAAGGCATATTCTTATAATAACAATTAAACTTAGCAACCATAGAAGTTAATATATCGGAAAAAAAAAAAGGATTGGTAGAATAGGAATAAAAATGACAAATAATATCAAAAATTTCCATGCACGCTAAGTTTGACGTCGTTGAATATACTAGAGATAAAGAAACCGTCTTGTCATAAAAAAGTTTTAGAAAAGTAGTAAAATCGCGGGCCATCATCCAATCACTTTCTTCAAAATATTCTTCGTTAAAACCATCCGGACCGTTTATCCATAATGTGAAAATATCTTTGTAAGGAATGGCCGATTCTAACATTAAAAAAGTAGAGTTCCATCGGATCGGCATGTCGACCGAAAACGATCGCGGAGAGAAGCCATAATTAGTGCAAAGTTGATGAAACGTGTGAACTCTTTGGTTTGATGCTTTTAAAAATTTAATGGCCTCTCTAATTTTATCAATACACGGTCCAATTTTTTCCATCACCGCTTTCACTATTAAATTTATTATATGGCATGCACAACGTTGATGAAAATAATCTGCACGAAAATCGGCTAATTCAATACGCAACGAATCAACGGCAACATTATTATTTGAAGCATTATCTAATGTAATTGAAATAACACGATTGCCTAGGTTTCACTCTTCTAAGACACCCAATATCGTTTGCGCAATGTTAGCCCCCGTGTGCCTAACGTGCATAGTTTCAAAACCTATGATGCGTTTTTGTAATTTCCATTCATTGTCTACGAAATGTGCAACTACGGAGATATAATCACAATTAGCATTACTTTTCCAACAATCGGACGGTAAAGAAATTTGATAACCCAAACGATTTAAATCTTGCATTAACGCCTCTCTTTGATCTTTGTAAAATTTAATTATATCCGTCTTAGTGCAATGTCATGAAACGGGCCTATAATTTTCGGGGGCTACCTTAGCCATCATTTTATTAAAACCGGGAGCTTCTACGTAACTAATAGGAAGATCATCACGAATAATCATTTTTGCCATTTCCATCCTATACTCTTCTAAAGATAGAGAACTTACCTCGCTTGAAGATGCGGTTGGACCATCGCAATTCGTCGCGTGTAGCCGGAGGTACGACGTACTATATGAGTCGTAGTAGGTTTTGATCTTCTTATCGCATTTTCGGCAAACCGCGTAGCGCCTATCCTTGCATTTCTCGGGGTCGTATTCGTAGACCGCATCAAAGTCGTTGACCCAAACGTCAGAAGTAAGCTTCTTGCGCTTCCGGACCGGGACCGGGACCGGTGGTGGTCGGCCTCGGGTAGTTCGGTTTGATCTCCTCGGCAACGGTTGTGAGTCGGGTACCACATCGGGCTCCTCTTCATCATCGCCATCGTCTTCTTCTTCATCATCGGAATCATCGTCTTCGGGGTCGTGTCGGGAGCGTCCTTCTTCTCGGGAATCCCAAGTACCATCGTCGGAATCATTTTCAGGATCGTTTGCTTGACTTAGGTTTACTTGAACCGGCGAAGGGACTCGGGGTACCCGAACCGGCGGAGGGACTCGGGTTACCACCGGGTCAAAGTTTAACGTATCTGCATCACCTATAATAAAATTTGCATATTCGGAATATGGTCCATTTAAATCAAAAGCATTCTCGCCGGGATTTTGTTAAGGTTGTCGTGTCGGAGCACCGCCGTAATTATAAGGCGGTTGATTCGACGGGATGTTTTGGTGATTGATGCAGGTGTCGGTGTACGAATGTTGGTGAACGGGTTGACTAGTTGTACGTGGCCCGGTAAAGCCCCGTCCTTCGTAGCCGGCGAAGCCACCGGTGGTCAGAATGTTGGTGGAAGGATCTCTGGGCTCCTTGGGACGAGCCGGTGCCGAGCCGTAAAGAGGTAAGGATCCATCATTTCATATTGTAGATTGTGGTAGAGAAATTTGAGAGAGCATGATGATGAATATGGAGAGAATTGGAGTAGAGAAATTTGAAGTGAGTGAATAAGAGTGTGGTATTTATATATAGGTGAAGAAATGTAAAGATTTTGAAGTAATGGTAAAAATTGTAACTTTGAAAATACAACGATAATAAAACCAACGTTCACATTTCAAAAGTTGAAATCTGATTTTTTTTTTTTAAATAAACAAATCTGGGCCGTTGGATAAAAAAAACCAACGGCCGAGATTTGGTTTTGATTAAAACAGAAATCAATTCTGGTACAAAAAAAAACAATAAACTGTTTCTGTTTTTAAAAGTAGAATCAGAATTCTGATTCTGGTTTTAAAACCAGAAAACAGATTCTGAATACTGCATTTTTTCAGGAAAAAAAAAAACAGAATCTGTTTTTTCTGATTATGTTATTACAGGATTACCTTAGTTGAGATTCTCCCTATTTTTTTGGTCAATTAATAAATCATTTATTAAATCTCCATAAATAATGGTATTTAACGAAGTATCTTTTACCTCTTATTCGCTTATCGTTAGTAATTATTGTTTGCTGAATTAATTAGTAACACAATCAGAGGTGATCGGCTAAGAAAAAGAGAGTTAGTTGAGATTCTCTCTTTTTTATTATTCATTTATTTATTAAATCACCATAAACAATGGAGTTTAATGAACAATCTCTTACTTTTCATTTGCTTCTCGTTTTACACCCTTTGATTATTTATTAAATCTCCAATTTAATTATTTTATTGTTTCAATTAGTCTTACAGCTTACTACTCTCCTGGATTTTTGGAATATTTTTTACGATTTTATCACTCCTTGATGTTTCTGTCGGTTTTTCTGAACTGTCTATTTTTAAAATTAGTGTTTTAAGTATTTGGTGTCGTTTTCATGTGTAAAAATTCTAGCCTTTGTAAAGTTGTTTTCATCGTGATCGACGGAACGGATTCTAACTTCTCCTAGAATAGTTTGCGGTGCGAAATAAAATTCATAGGATATATATGAGTAATTCAAAGGAGAAATATAATATAAATATTTGATAGGATTCGATTTCGAAAGGCTCGGAAGAACTGGCTTTTCAACTGAAATGAGGTGGAAGCTCTACTAAGACTGATAGTGATCGTGGGTTTATTAATGCACTCTAATCAGTTTCATATTATTGTCGTTTTTACATACCTATGTCCTTCGACATGTTTAAATGTATCATAATTTAATGTAACTTAATAAATACATGACGCCAGATGACGTTTTTCAAATATATATATATATAAAGTAAAATCACAACTGTATGACATGGCACTATCACAATTCAGATCAGAGATTAAGTTTTCCTATTTTTTTCAGAGTTTATCATTTTTAAACCTTGAACGCATTTACTTGCTGCCATAGCCCATAGCCTTGAATGCATTTACTTGCCATAGTTGATCAATTAGAGCAATTGATATTTTAATCATAACTCATAATAACAATCACAGTATTTATTAATAGAGAATACCAAAGATGCTTTCTAACGTAACATTTCTTTTAAACCCTCTCTCTACTTCGTTCTTCTCTCCACAACTCTCTCTCTCTCTCTCCCACCCTCTCTGTTTTTTCTTCCAACTCCAGTTTCGCCAAACCACCGTCTGTCTCCATGCCGTGACGGCGAGTGAGTTATGTTCGTTAGGCACATAAGCTGACCTAGCTGCTCTCTTCCAGGTGATTTTGTCTTCCTCTTCGCTCGAGCATCGTCGACCAATCCGGCAATGCCTCCATTTGCTCCTCGCTCTAGCGTCTCCGGCCACTCTGTCTCATCCTTCTCAAATCAAAGTTTGTTTCAATAATACTCATTAATGCAAATTTTGAATAAGTTCCCTTTGTATTTCTTCTTCGTTTACTTTTTTTTTTTTCATTTCTCACCAGACCTATCTGGCTAATGTTGCGGGTTGCTTCTCCATCCGGTAAGAACCTTTTTCTCTGGTAAAAGAATCGTGTTTTTTTTAAAGAAAAAAAAAAGACTTTTTTTTTTAATCATATATAGCGATGCTTGGGTTTTATTTAGCTACCCATTCATTTACGCAGGATGTCTAAGAACCATCATTTACATCCAAGGGAACATGTGAAATTGTTCTAATCAATGTCGAGAACAGAATGTTGTGGGAGGTACTCTGTTCGTTCTCCGATCAAATATGACACTTTATTTGCATTCGTCAGCTAAGTATTATGCATTGTTCTGTGGGACGTACGAGTAACCAATTTTATTCTTCACTCTTCTTTTGGTGGTCTTACTTACAAACAGTTCACGTAGTTAATCGTTTTCTTAACATTGAGAAGACGAATAGTTTTTGTGTTATTAAACGATTAGAGTAAACGAGTGTAAAGATCATTTAGTCCCTTTCTTCCTACCCTTCCATTCTCCGAAATGTCCACCGTTGTCCATCAGCGAACCAGCTCCACCGTAGGTAATTATACGTGAAATGTTTTAATTATACGTAATCCTTCAGGTAATAGTCACGCCTCTGTTTGCTGTCCGACGAGTATCACCCAAGTTACTCGGTTTCTTGGTCTCCGGTACATCAGCTTTACCGGAATTATGTAATTCCCTTTCTTCTTTTCTTTTCCGTTCATGTGTTTGGCTTTCAATATTAGAAAATATTTTAAATAAGGTGGAGTTTTGCCAATGATCAATTGAGTTGTATTTGGGTCGTTTCTCATAAAATTATTCGGTTTCAGTCTCTTAATGGACTGTGCCATTTAACTGTTTGAGCAAAGTCCACAAAGAATTTTTATTTTTTAATTCTTGAGTGTAAACATCAAATTGTTTGAGATAAAGCTCGCCAAAAAGGCACGCCCTCTCGGCTACAATCAGATCTTATTTTCAAATTCCATATATGATGTATGTTTATATATTAAGTTATTTTTGTGTGAATTTTTATAAGAATGATTGTACATTTTATCGTGGATTCTATATTAAGTTAGTTTATAGGTAGAAAATGTGAAAGCGCTGCTTGAGGTCATTTTGATCGAAGATTTAATTTTTTTGGCATTGTTTATCCTTTTGTGAATTTCAGGGGGTTTCTTCAATCAAGAATAAGGTCGTCGCATTTTTGGTGAGTTTGTCATTTCCCGGAGTTTGGATTAAATTTTTCCGGTGAATTTTATTGAGTTTTGGCCATTGTCTTTCCTTTAGTTGATTTTTTAGTTGGATATCTACAATCAAGAACAAGTTCGTCCCATATTCGGTAAATTTCTTATTTCTAGGAGTTTGGTTTCAAATTTTTCCGGTGAGTTTTATTTTATTTTTGGGCATTGTCTATCCTTTGTTGACTTTGACTTTTTTTTAATATAAGAAGGGAAATTCGATTTTTACAAAGTTTATAATTTTTTGCCAGTTTTCTACGATTCAAATATCCAAGATTGGATTTGAAGTTCTCAGTTTCTCTCTCAAGCATTGTAATATTTTTTTCTTCTACGAGTTGTTTCATGATGTTCAATTTTATATCATTTATAAAAGTCCCTCGATTGCTAAAGTGACTATACAAATTACAGATATTCATTTATAAAAGGTGCGCCAAAGTTCTCAGCTTTCGCCCATTCAAACGGCGACGAAGGTATCAATGATTTAAACAACTCCCCTCTTATGTTTCAAGGTATTTCTTTGTCGTAAAGATCTCTATTGTTGTTCTCTGCTTAAGTTAACCTCATTCTTATACGACTTTACCCATTAGTGATTCAAATTGGCAAGAGTAAATTCTCCTCTGAGAGACGCACCAGAATGTACACATTGTTATTATTGAAGTTAGCGTAACTGTTATCGAAGTTAACATCTGAAACATTTTGAGAACTTCCTGAAAAATTCCTTTAAAATGATCTACATGTATATTATATGCAGCAATATTTTTTTTGATAGGAGAATCTCACATAACATCTTTCATATTTTTGGCATAACTCACTCTTTTTTTTGTCCAAAATTTATAAATAAACTACTGTTGGAAAGATAAAAGATTTATCTACAACTTTGTAGTTTAACATTTCATCATAAAAAGTCATTAAGTATATTAAAATTTGCTCGAAACAAAAATTTTGTATTAAACTAATATCCAGTTTTACGTTGTAATTGAAATATTGGAATAATAAAAAACTTTTTTCTACAAAACTTAAAATACTAAAGTTGTAGATCTATCTCTTATCTTTCCAACCGTAGGTCGTGCATAAAATTTGGACAAAAATTGAGTGAGTTATGTCAAAAATACAAAAAGTGTACATATCACTCGCTGACGGTCAAGTGACGGAAAACACGAAAAAATCTAACGGAATAAAGTTTGGGTACATTAGCCGTCGAAAATAAACATTGGGTACATAATCCGCATAAAAACAAGCATTGAGTACATTAGCCGCAGTTTACCCATTAAACTAATAAGAATAGATACTACACTTGAACTATGCCTTATTAACATGAGTTACCGAACTTTAGTTTTAAGCCGTTATTTTTCGAGTAAGATAATTTATGAAGAATCTTATAACATAATCGACTTCAACCCGCAAATCTAAATTCACAGAACAATGTTGAAATAAATCGATTTCGCAACTTTTTTTCCTTTTCCTTTTTCGTCTTCTGACAATATTATGGAATGATATATTACAACAGAAGATCTTAATGTAGAGTTCTTCGCGGCCATGTATATGTCAAAAGAGGAGACATGGATGTGAAAACGAGTTCTGCAAACTATGCTGGTCACGGGACGGTTTTCTGTAGAAGTGACTTCAGCTTGTTCACTTCATTTAGGAGAGAGGAATCTTTTCCACACGCTTCAGTCAAGACCTCGAGCCTCTGGTCCACGTAGCTGCTTAATCGCGAAGTAGTATTTTCTGTATATGTTACATCCGACAATGCTTGCCCGGCCTCGTTGTATCGAAGAAGATTCAACATCATTACCTGCATTTATACAAAAGCATAAGCATTTCCAATGATCACGAAGCCTATTTGAGAGAAACTAAGCTAATTTGTGAATGATTATCGAGTAGGAGTCCGAAGGACAGGATACGGATACCTCGTGGTGTTGCTTCTGAGAGAAGTCTCGTAAAAGGGATCTCGCAAGCTTGTCCCTCAAAATTCGTTTGTCGCCAAAACCGGAACAAAAGATTAACTGCGAAAGGTGATGGAGAACCAGCTTGTATGCCACAGTTTGACGAGTTGCAGCCTTATCGAGGGCCCCGCAAGTCCAAGACTTCACGTAAGCCTCTAAAATATCACCATTATCCTGGAACAATAATCAATTTTTCATAATGATTTTTTATTAAATGCAAAAATTAGGAAATGGGCCGTTTATACTTTATAAGATGTAAGATTCAATACATAATAGAAATAATAATTGTTTAATGAGTCTTCTTTTTTTTTTTTTACAAATTGTTATGTGCAGAGGGACACAGGGACAGATTCAAAGTGCGCTTTAATTAATTGCATAAAAGAAAAGCTTTACTATGGTACTGTGACGTTCTGGGATATCGATCTTGTCACGGGTCTAGAGCCGGCGAAACCTCTTTTCCTAATGGAACCTACCCTAAAACCTTTGAGAGAATACTTAACTTGGTTTTCTTTTCTTATTGCTTACCGCTCTTTATACTAGGTGACCTTTTACACTTAATGGGCCGAACCAGACGTTACAATAATAAAGAATAGAATTTAGAATTTAGATAATCTGTTAAGACTTCATTTGTAAAAATTGTAGCTTAGGTAAGTAGGGGTATTTTTCAATAAATACGGGAATAGGCCTTCTAATCCTACATATAGGAGTCTAATCTAGATTGATCCATCAGATTTGATTAGAAGAATTTTCTTGAACATCATTGAGAGAGAATCCCAAGTCTAACTCTCGATTATCAATATAGTGTTCTTGTTTCTCTTGGAATATAGACATAATTAAATATGCATAAAGTACCTCATTAGGTTGCAGATAGCCTTCGGATTTTCCAAAGCAGGACTCCAATGGCGGGAGAAGCTCGAGAACGCGAGCGTTCATCAGCACATTCCAAGCAGAAAGCCTGACAGAAGCTTCAACAGATCGGTGTAGATAAATTGCAATTTGACGGCCGTAAACCATATCACCGTAAGACACAGCTGAAAATTGCTCCACAAGAGTCTCAATAAATGTTGTGTAGCTATCATGAATCTCCGATCGAAACCTCAAGAACTCCACATTCTTTTTATCACTGGTTTCCGGCAACATGGTTACATTATCCTCACAAGTCATTACAGCAGTATCTTTAAGCCTTGCCTCATCGATCATAACACCGTAAAGATCTTGCAGAAGTTCAAAAACGTCCCTGCTTTTGTTCTCCTCAATCACGGCCATTCCACCGAGCAAGGCCACAGACAGAGAGTGCAACTTCCACACCAACGGGACATTTCGAACAAGAGAAGGGGCATCATTAGGGAGGAAGTTAGACATTGTTTCAATACCTAAGAGGAAAAAAAGTCCGCCACTGGAAACTTCAAGCATATCAACGGGGTTTTGTATAATGTTCTCTATATTGGACGATTTTCTAAGGCCAGCCTCCTTGCTATTGCAAAGGGTGGCAAGTGGGCTAAGAAACCAAGTTACTGGTAGTGGAAGTCGCTGGTGTGCCCACTCATCACATAACGAAGTGTTTTGGGCCGTATTAGATACGTCCAACTCCTCGTGTATTGGATCCAAAGAACCGTTAGTATGCCTAAACGTATTATCTGCTGTTTCAAGCTTTCTCTTCTTCACCGATAGCCACCTTTTGCTAAAATGAGATGTTAAAATCTCGCTGAAGAGAAAGAAATCCTCTTCTTTATATTCCCATTCAAACTGCTTAAATCTTCTGTTCAAGTGAAGAAATTTCCGAATACAAAGATCAAGACACTTCAGAACAGAAACATGAGACAAAGCTCTAAACGCGGTCTCTGCAACATTTCTATTTCTTGGCCCAGCAATTAAAGATGCTGCTAAGGAAGAATTAATAAGTTTCACAGCTGAATCTATTTCTTCTTCTAATGATACCTTGTTTGCAGATATATTCTGTAGCGTTTCGAGCAGGTCAACGGTCAATCCCGCATCAGCTTGTGCTAACAAAACACGAGTTGACCAAAATCCCCCATTTGGGGCACCCCATCCAACTCCAACCCCGGGAGCAGGCCCGCCTCGGCCAAATATTTCAATAGACTGCATTATTTGCCACTCTGAAGCTACTATTTTCGTGAAATTGCGTTGCATACTGTTCAATTCTACTAGAGACCCCTTTATAATCCCATCCCTGAGTATCGTCCCTCCGTCTGAGAGACTGTATTCTTGAGAGCTCGGTATTCCTTTCTTGGCAGACTGGATCAAACTATCAATACTTACTATAGCCTTCAGAAAATTGTGAACACAACAAACAGAAGCTAATGAGGCCTCATCATTTCGATGCCTCAAATACGTTAGCTTCTCGATGAAAGAGCCATCTGCTGCTACATCCATACCGAAGTCGTCTGAGAAAATCAGAAACTTGTTCTTAATAATTTCGAGTCCAATTTTAGGAACAAACTCCGGAAGCCAAGGAACAGAGCTACCACTATCGTCTGGGATAATTCTCTTGAGCACTGCAACAAGCATGCTCATCACAGCTGAATACACCCACAACAAAGAAGTCATGTGAGAATCCTGCAAAACGTGACCGCTCATAAAGACTATCCACATAATAGCTGAATCCACCATGGGACCGACATGACTCCAAGACCAAATATCTGTGTCATCAAAAACCCGTTCCTTAATCTCATTGCTTGGATGCTTTTGTGAAAAGAAACTAGGAAGTCTTGAAGCCAAAGCCTCTAGAGCAAGGAAAGCCTCTGCTGAGATGGAAGCAAATTCAGTGAGAAGGCCGTTCTCGATAAGCATATCAATTGGAGGTGGATTCAGCCAAAGGCACAACGAGGTGAAGATATCAGAAAAGAACGAGACACAGTGACCGTGCTGGATGCAAACCCTCCAAAAACGCAATTGTTCAACGACCAAAGCCGACAAAAGTTTACAATTCTCTTGCCCGGATTTGATCCAGTGGTCCAGAGACAGAGTACGTTTGTATAAATGCATCGTTATTGTCAAGAAGATCCGGTTGTTCAGAAATTCCATACAATTCTTCGAATCAGATCGAGACAACACCTGGAGACACGAATAAAGCAAGAAATTAGATCTTTGATCACATTTAGAACATGGAAAAGGGAAATGAAAAAGTGCGTACCTTTATAAGAGTAACAGATTTAATCATAGAAGGGTGAATCTGTACACTTCCGTTTTTAGCGAACCTCTGAACAACTATCTCAACAAGCCTTTGGCATTTCATGATTGCATTTGCACATGTTGGGGAATGCCTTGCTATAGCAACAAGTATAGAAACCACGCATTCTTCAAAACCCGCTGTTGGGTCTGACTGAAACCATAAAGTATCTTAAATCAGTACACCACAAGACCAAAGAAATTTAGCCTTGATTTCAAGAAATGCATAAGCACGATATATCATTCTACAACAAATCCCAGAAAAACTGTTGAGTAGCAATTAGAAACATTTCTTTTAGTTCGACCATTATAATTATGGACACAAAGTTCTATACCACCTCAAGAAGATAGCGGAGTCTCGGAAGGATTCCCATCCTAACCAACCCAGCGGCAAAATCCTGACCGGCAACAAAAATGTCATCCTGGATTGTATTTTTTCCTTCGGTTTCATCATCAATGATGTCATCTTCAAGAGTAAGAATATTCGATGACTTAGCATTATATTTCCAGAATCCTCCATGTAGAAACCCAACATCAATCTCAGGTCTGCTTCTGAATACAGGTGCAGTACAGATGTCCTTAAAAGTTGTTATTTTCTGGAATCCGAATTCGAACTTGACGTTAGATATTTTGGTAGCTAAGGATGTAATGAATGATAAGAAATAAAAAAGGCAAATATTCAAGGGAACAAAGAAAGATTTACCTCTGACAAATCAGAGAATTTTTCATTCACATCACAGGTCAGTATGCACTGAATGACTTTTGCACAAGCAAGAGCTACAGAATGATGGTTATCATCAAGACATATCCTACAAACAATAGAATGGACATGTTGGAATGCTAGACCATACTGTTGAAGAAGAACAATAATAACGGAACTAGTTGATAGCCTGTTTACAATTTGGCTTTTGTGGTCTGTTTTTAAGAAGTTCTGCGAAATTCTGAAGTTATACTATTCAACGAGAAAAACATATATAAAAGAATATAGGCATTTTAATGTTACTCACCTCAGTGATAAAATAAGCTCGGGCTCTGGGCCAAGTGCATAAGCCCAAATAGCTTCCCAATCGGTGGATCTATTGATTTTATCATCATTTCTCATGAAAGATCCAACTTGGCCTTGGCAAATATTCTGCACTGCGTTATCAAGAACAGCGAAAAGCATATGTAAAGCAAGAGCTCGCTGTCCTGGAATCTGAAACCGAATATAATAATTGATAGTCAACACTGGTTAGATAAAAACATGATAACTGAAATGAGCTGCAAACGATTATGAGTTAAGGCTAGTTCAGGATTGGATTCCCATATGAAAAAGGGGAGAGATAGTGAGGTAGAGCGATACTTAAAACATGAGACCTGTGGTAGCTAATGAATCGTTCGTCGGTTATTGATAAGCTGGGAATAGTGACAAAATATATTTTGGAACCCCCTTAAACATCCTTCCAACTTATTTGTATTCGTTTATCCTTCATTTATATTATTTTACTATTTTTCATTTCGGCTGTTCTTCCTGAGCTCATTATTCTACTTACTGGTTCAATATTTTACTGAATTTGCTTCTTCTTTCATCTACGATTGCGAGTTCAATGTTATGGTGCGTGCCGAGGTCCCACATTTGGTCTTTAACTCCTAACAGATTACAAAGAGCAACTATGATCCGTGGGGATCTTAATGTGTAAAGGATCTAACGAATTAGGATCAAAGCAAGACATAAAATACACGTACCACACTTCGCGTTAGCGCCACGGCTTCTTTAATTGTGTAACCTGCTGCACCGGGATCCCCCTCTGTCCGCAATAAGTCACGCGAAGCAACACAATCTGTCAAACAAAATATGTAGCAGAAATAAAATATTAGAAACCTCCAATCCGAAAAATTTCTCTTCTACATTTATCAACTTTAATAACTTAATATCAGAAAGAAGGGAAAAAAAGGGAGCGTTTCAGGTTCTCTCTAGAGAGGAATGGAGCTATAACATAAACATCTCCTAAACCATAAGATTCATATACCAATGTCTCAAACTCTAGCATATAAACATAATGAACAAGCTCCTGTTGTACTTACCTATATCTGTTACTTCGACCAAACCATTTTCGAGAACAGTTCCATCCAAGGAAAACCGGATTTCTCTAGCACGCTCAACTCTCGCACTCCACGTATTCCACAGGCTGCCACTAGCTGGGTCCGAATTCCGTCCTGTGCCATTGCCAACCTCGGATTTTAAGTCGTTACAGGGTGCCTTAACATCATCTACAGGACTCTGAGCAGCAGATATACCTCCGGCATCACGTTTTTCATCCAAGCATCTATTACTCGGTTCAAGGTCGGCCACAATTTCTGAGCTCGGTGACTTTTTCTTCTTCAACTTCTCTTCGGCCCTCTTTCTCATTACTCTCAGAAATGCAGGGTCCATCTTCTCCATTATCTCAGCTTGGGCCTCCGCAATCTCATCTTGTGACATTCCCTTCAGCCGCTCTCGGTTTTCAGCGTCAATCTCACTCTCGAGAGACGTAACTTCTCGTTCATATCGCAAATTTGATCTCGACGAAGCTACGGGCGAAACTGTATAATCCATTTCCCGTTTCACATCACATACACTTCCAGGCAATTTAGCAGCAACTGGACTAGAGTCGGTGTTATTTCGAGCTGTTTCTACTGAATTCCTATCTCTTTTAAGATTCCCCGTTTTCGCGGAGCTCGACCTAGTCGCCTTCGGCTTCTCAGACGTTACGGAAGAACTGTTACCCGAAAGAAGATCTTTCCAGGAGCTAAAATCCAGCTCCTTTCTGTTCTTCCTCTTCACAGGACCAGCAAGAGCCGATATCGGATCACAATTCATCAAATCCTCCTCCTCTTCATCACCATCCTCGCCATTACCCGAGCTCGCAACACTGCCAATTGGAGCCCAATGCTGCCAAAACCGAATAAACATCAATCTTCCATAAAACGAAAACCTCGAGCTCGTTAAACATAGCTTACTGGTCCATGGGAGCGATGGCGAGCTACGGGGAACGGAAGAACGGAGGGTTTCGGCGGAGGAATGGGAGAAAAGTAGGCGTTCGGTCGGAGCTCGTCGGATATTCCCTTCTCGAGGATCCGACCGACTAGGTTGGAGGCCGCGCCGTGGCCGAGGTCGAGGTCGCCGGCTCCGAAGGCCGTCGGCGTGGAAGAGGGCCTAGGGTTTCTACTCCGAGCGGTGGAAATCTTCTTCTTCTTCTCGTTCTCCATGAGAGACAAGCTTACTCTGCAACTCTCGGAGACTCGAAAAGTGTGTGAATAAATAGCAAGAAAGGATTGAGTTTTTTAGACAAAGACGGTACGTTGATTAAGGGTTTAGCCTGACACTTGACTTGATCGATTGGGGAGTTCGCGGGTTTTTTCTTCGATGGAAAAACGACTATTTTTCAATAAACGACAACGATTTTCAAACGACCTAAGTGTATTACACGGATGCGGAAATTTTGGCCTCGAAGTTCAGTTTCATCCGAAAAAGTATTGTTATGGGTGATTTTATTCCAATCAATTCGGGCCAAAACGACCCCAAAAAAGCCCATATCTCAAGACCGAGAAGCCTACAAAACGCGGACACAATTTTTAAAATAATAACTAAACGGTGAAGCGCGCCGCCCCCGCTCCGTGACGGGACGTCAGGACGCATTTTCACGCCTAGTATGGTTATTCCGCGGCGCGGCGGCGCGAAACCCGCAGCGCCGCGGCGCGAACCCCGCGCTGCCGCGGTGCGGAGGACTAAAGTGACAATATTTTACTGCTCGCAGGTCCCCGACCCCTCCTATAAATAGAAGCTCATTCTGAACAAACGGTAACTCCGATTAAAACGCTCTAGATAGCGATAAACACCGTTTTCTCTCTTCTATATATATATTCTGGTAGGAATACCCGACGACCTGCCCTACGGAGGTTCCGGTTCTCAGTGGTCGCCGACCTATATCCCGAGTCCTAGGACTTTGCGGTAACGGGTCGGAGGACTCGGTTCCGGTCCGACGGTTAGTGGAGGGTCCGATCTGCCAGAGGAGCTAGCTAGAGTGGAAGCGCTGGAGGAATCCCCGGCCTACCGGAGGAATCACCAACTCCCTAGAGGAAGGTCTGAGCGCCGTCCTACTCCCACCAGCTAGAGCGGAAGCGCTAGAGGAATCCCCGGCCTACATGAGGAATCGCCAACTCCCTAGAGGAAGGTCCGAGCGCCGTCCTACTCCCATCAGCTAGAGTGGAAGTGCTGGAGGAATCCCCGGCCTACCGGAGGAATCGCCGACTCCTATAGAGAAGGCGCCGAAGGAATCCACGTCTCCACAACCATTAACACTAGGCTCGCCCAGGCTAGCTAGGAACGGTTATATCAACGCCTGCTTTGAACTACGAGATGACCTGATCCCACTTAGCTGCAAGTGGGTACGTAGGCAGCCTCACCACACTCAACGAGGCGCGGCATCACATCATCATCACCCCCGGCTCTCCCAGTCATCGACTGCTCCAGCTACGATCGTCGACCTGCCCTACGGAGGGTCCGATCCGCCTTACCCTTCAGGAACAGTGACTCAAGCATCTAGCCCAGGAAAGTCAACAAACGGCGATGGGCCCGGCCCAATATCCAGCTTTGGGCCGCTACAGTGTTTGATCCATTTTTCGGCATCAACATTTTGGCGCTAGAAGGAGGGGGCCATCGAGATCAAGCCTCTGAGTAGCCTCTTAGCAATCAAGTTTTCAACCTTTTTCTTTTAACTTTTTAGGATGTCAACCAAGTCAACGTGGCACACGTCATCCCGTCCAGCGGCAAGCATTGCCCAAAACACACGAGCTCAAGTCAACGCACGCCAGAACCGAGCTCGGAATCAGCCAGATACGAGCATCCGCCAAGACCGAACGTCCAACGAGCAAGATGGGCGAATGGCACGATTAGAAGATAGCGTCTTCCGACTAACCAGGCTAATCTCCAGACACATCGAGAACAACGCCATCATCCAAGAAGTCGCCGGCGAAGATGGGAGTCCAACGGAAGAAGCTCTAGAGCCCACACCAAGGGAACACCCCGAAACGCGACGACGACCAGCCCCTGGAGACATCCAAAGGCCAACGCAATCACAGGCAACCCGAAGATCGGCCTTCGACCGACTCGGAAGAGAAGAAGATGTGGCCGATAGCACAGATGTGCAGAGGTTCCACCCGCCGCAGCGCACCAACACTAGAACGCGTGCAGAAGACGAGAAAGACCTCCGCAACCACCTCAACCGCCTCAACCAGAGTGAAGACCTGCGTCAACACATCGACCGACGAAGGGAAATCCCTTGTCATCAGGAAGAATCAGACGACATCGATACACAAACGTCCGAAAGGCCTCGCCGCGCCGCCGCAAACCAGACGGCAACACCACCACCCGACGCGGGATGGAAGGACGCTTTTCAAGCACTGGAAAGGAGAGTACGGGAACTCGCCACCGTCAAGAACGCGAACCCAGCCGTCAAAAGCATGATTGAAGGAACCATCTCTCCCCTCGCCGACCACCTGCTCGCAGAAGAAATCGACGGGGATCTCCGTTTCCCACCAAACCTCGTTTATGACGGCACCAGCGATCCCACATATCACCTAGTCCAATACCAGCTCTCCATGCGTGTGAAGAAATGCTCCACATCAACAATGTGTCAAGCATTCTTCCTTACCCTCGCAGGTCCCGTCTTCGAGTGGTACCAACGACTTCCGAAAAGCTCCATAGGATCCTTCGAAGAACTGAAAGAATGTTTCATTTCCCGGTTTGCAAGTTCGCTGATGCGACGAAGAGAAAAATCGTACTTGTGGTCACTTCGACAACAAGAAGAAGAATCCATCCAGGCATACTTGAACATGTTCATAGAAGAAGCCAACAAAGTCACTGACTACACCGACTACGACGCCATCATCGCGCTAATTGACGGTCTCCATGGAGGTGACTTCCTACGATCCCTCCTAGCAAACAGGCCGACCTCAATGGCGGATCTGATGGCGCGAGCAGCACAGCATATCTCGATCGAAGATATCTCGACAACCGAGCTAGGATAAACGGGAAAGGACGACCGCGGGATAACCACAAAGGCAGCGATGATGAACCGCAGAGAAAAAAACAACAGCAACAACCAAGGCGAGCAGAAAAGTTCCGGAAGGACATGAATTTCACCCCCCTGACGACATCGCCAGCAATGATCTTCAGCCTCCACGGAGACAAGTTCAACCACCCCAAGCCAATGGCGAAGAATGTCAAGAGAGATAAAAGTCGATACTGCGAGTTCCACCAAGACCACGGACACACAACGTCTGAGTGCTGGCATCTGAGAAAGCAGATCGAACAACTGATTCAAGACGGACAACTTAAGGAGTTCGTCAAGAAGCTAATAGCAGGAAATGAGTCATCCACTAACCTGCAGCCCCAAGGTACCGAGCGATCTCGAAGCGACGATCCGAGCGATTTCCGTCAGAACGAAGAACAGGGAAAAACCAAGGCCCTACAATACAACGTCGTGTCAACCATCCTAGGCGGGCCCGAGACTGGCGACTCCGGCAATAAACGAAAGAGGTACGCCCGAGCCTTAGAAGGAGATAGAGAAATACACCAGGTCAACTTGACAAGCCTCATGAACCCACCAACAATACTCCCCAGCAAGGCAATAACCTTCACAGAGGAGGAAGCTCGAGCAGTCCTACATCCGCACAACGACGCAATCGTGGTCGAGACACTCATCGCCAACAACAGGGTACGACGAGTATTGATCGATAACGGAAGCTCGGCGGATATCATCTTCAAAACGGCTCTAGAACGCATGAGCTTAGGAGAAATATCCCCGGCACCGATCAAGACCCCGCTCTACGGCTTCAACGGAAAGTCGGTCTTTGCCGAAGGCACCATCGAGCTCCCAACAACGTTCGGATCAGAAGACGGAGCCCAGGTCACCAAAGTGGTCAAGTACCTCGTTGTAGACCAACCGTCAGCCTACAACATTATCCTAGGAAGGCCGACTCTCAACAAGCTTCAAGCTATCACGTCCACATTTCACCTACTAGTCAAGTTTCCAACTGAATGCGGGGTAGGAATCATGCGAGGAAGCCAACGAGAATCAAGAGCTTGCTACGCGCAAGGCACGAAACCAGTGAAGGCCGAGCTAACCGTCAACACCATCTACCAGTTGGATGATAAGCACATCGATAGCCCTAGGAATGCACAAATTCTCAGCGAGCTAGATCCTAGAAACGAAAGACGTAAGCCAACAATGGAACCCTCCTCTGATGTAACCCAAATCGTGATAGATGAATAAAAGCCCGAGAGGACCGTCGCGATTGGTGCCCAACTACCAGTTATGATCAAGACACAGTTAATCGCCTTCTTGCGAGAATTCAAAGATGTCTTCGCTTGGTCGCACGCCGACATGCCCGGCATTGACCCAGAGATCGCCGTCCATCGACTCAACATCGAGAAAGGGAAAACCCCAAAGATACAGCGGAGACGAGCATTCAACCCCGAAAGATACCAAGCGATCAACGAAGAAGTCAACAAGCTCATCGCTGCAGAGTTCATCAAGGAAGTCACATACCCTGACTGGGTATCCAACGTGGTGATGGTCAAGAAGCCCAACGGCAAATGACGAATTTGCATAGACTACTCCGATCTTAATACGGCATGCCCGAAGGATTGCTTCCCGCTCCCAAGGATCGATCAGCTAGTCGACGCAACCGCCGGCCATCAACTCATGAGCATGATGGACGCCTACTTTGGATATAACCAGATCCGGATGCACGAGCCCGATCAGATCCACACGACGTTCGTCACCGACCGCGGCCTTTACTGCTACAAAGTCATACCATTTGGACTCAAGAACGCTGGAGCAACATACCAGCGCTTAGTCAACCGAATGTTTGCCTCATTAATCGGAAAGACGATGGAGGTGTACGTCGACGACATGATCGTCAAAAGCCTCCAGGCGACCAATCACGTCAAAGATTTACGGGAAACCTTCCAGCTCCTCCGAAGATATCAGATGAAGCTGAACCCAGCCAAGTGCGCATTCGGAGTCGAGTCCGGAAAGTTTCTAGGATTCATTGTCAACCAACGCGGGATCGAAGCAAATCCCGATAAGATACGAGCCCTGCTCGAGATGAAAAGCCCTCAAAAAATCAAGGAGGTCCAGAGCCTCAACGGGCGCATCAACGCGCTAAGTCGTTTCGTATTGAAAGCCACCGACCGATGCCAACCCTTCTTCCAGGCTCTCAAAGGCGGAAAGAACTTCACTTGGGACGAGAAGTGCGAAGCCGCTTTCCAAGAACTGAAGACCTACCTCGGATCACCACCGCTACTATCAAAACCAAGGAGCCAGGAAACATTGTTCCTCTACTTGTCTGTCTCAACCAGGGCTGTCAGCGCAGTCTTGGTTCGAGAAGTAGAAAAGAAGCAACTTCCGATCTACTACGTCAGCAAGGCCTTCCTCGACGCCGAAACGTGATACACGCAGATTGAGAAGTTAGCACTCGCACTGGTTACCGCTGCGAAAAGACTCCGCCCATACTTCCAAGCTCACCAAATCGTGGTTCGGACAGAGCACCCCGTGCGAAAAGCTCTTCTCAAAGGAACCTCTTGGCGAATGGCCGTCTGGTCGCAAGAGTTGGGAGAATACGGCGTGGAATACCGACCCTGGGTCGCCATCAAAAGTCAAGCCGTGGCAGACTTCATCGCTGAGTTCACCTACGACACTGAGGTTGAAACAGAAGAAGAACACGAGAGGATCCCCCAAGTCGCCAAGAGAAAAGTTGCCCCCGTCGGGCCAATATGGAGTTTGCACGTCAACGGCGCCTCAAACGCCCACGGATCTGGAGCTGGCATCGTGTTCACCAACCCCGATGGCGGAAAGCTCCGCTACGCCATCAGGTTTGAATTCAAAGCTTCCAACAACGAAGCCGAATACGAGGCACTTCTCGCCGGACTCCAGATCGCCCAGAAGCTCAAGGTGGAGAATCTACGGATACATTGTGACTCCCAACTGATAGTAAAGCAAGTAGACGGAGAATATCAGGCAAAGGAAGAAAACATGTTAGCCTACCTCGCCGAGACACAACGTCGCCTAGGGTTCTTATCCTGGTACGAAATGACCCAGATCCCGCGAGGAGAAAACATCGAAGCCGACACGCTAGCCCGGATGGCAACGGGCGCCGACGACAAAGAATTAGGAAAAGTCCCCGTCAAAGCTCTCGAGCGCCCATCGATCGAGAAAATTCAAATCCTCACCATAATCGACGAAGTCGAAAACAGCTGGATGATACCATTAATCAAGTACTTGGAGTACGGGGCCCTACCTGCAGATCGCAATGAAGCCAAACGACTCAAATTTTGGGCCACCCGATATATAATTAATGAAGGCAACCTCTACAAGCGCGGATTTCTACAACCTCTTCTCAAATGCCTCGCCGAACGTGATGCCAACCTCGTCCTGCAGGAGATACACGAAGGAGTCTGCGGAAACCACTACGCCGGACGATCCCTCGCCCTGAAAGTCCTTAAACAAGGCTACTTTTGGCCCACTCTCAAAAAAGACGCGCACGAGATGGCGCGTAGATGCGACAAATGCCAGCGCTTCGCTCAGTTCCCCGACAGCCGGCAGTCCCGCTCTGCCCAGTCATGGTTCCCCGTCCTTTCGCTAAATGGGGGATCGACTTGATCGGAAAGCTACCGAAGGCACCCGGAGGAGTCGAGTACGCAATCGTGGCCATAGACTACTTCACCAAATGGATCGAGGCGGAACCGATAAGAAAAATCACACAGACCAACACGACAAATTTCATTTGGCGAAACATTATCTGTCGACACGGAATACCCGCGTCACTCATAACAGACAACGCCAAACAGTTTGACAACGTGGACCTCCGAGCCTTCTGCAGCGAGCTTGGGATCAACAATACATACTCAACGCCGATTTATCCGCAAGCAAATGGGCAAGTCGAGTCAGCAAACAAAGACCTAAAGAAGATCCTGAAGAAAAAGCTCGACAAGAAAAAAGGGAAATGGGCAGAAGAGCTTCCATCGGTCCTCTGGGCATACCGGACCACCACCCGGAACGCCACCGGCGAAACTCCATTCGCACTGACATACGGTGTCGAAGCCGTCATACCAGCCGAGATAGCCGTCCCGTCACCCCGGGTGGAATTCTTCAACGTAGATCAGAACGATGAGGCCCTGCGCCTAGAGCTCGACCTTATCGAAGAAAAACGGAACGATGCCTACACCCGCCTGGTCGCCCAAAAGCCAATCGTGGAGCGATACTACAACTCCAAAATCAAAGAGAGACGCTTCTCTGAAGGAAGTTTGGTACTACGAAAAGTCGGACCCAACACCCAAGTCCACGGCGCCGGAGTCCTCGGACCCACATGGGAAGGCCCGTACCGCGTCAAAAAAGTCATCCGAGACGGAACATACCGCATCGAAGAAATGGGAGGTAGAGAAATCGCACGCCCTTGGAATGTGGAACACCTCAAACAGTACCACCAGTAGTCTCCTAACCCGCCGGCTCAACGACAGGATATCTGCTCTTTACCGCTTTTGATATAAACAAGGCACGGGAATAGCCCTAATTGCCAAAGTATGTAAATATTTGCTCATCATCAATGAAGAACGCCCAACGAGGCACATTTTGTTCACCTATCTGAAATCTCTATTGAAATTCTCTGAAAGGTCTCAAAAATTAAAGTTGCACATTTGCCCACAAGCTTTCTCCCAACCTTCCCGAAGACTAGGGGGTTAATGAACCAGCTTAGCATACAAGTTCGACGAAAGGCCTACACAAAAACCCAAGAAAAGAAAAACACTTGAAAAGTGACCTCTTGGTAAATGAAGTCCGAAACTGTAAGACGCTCAGGCGCAAACATCGGCATAAGACCAGAATCTGATTCTGGCATAAGTCCGGGATCGTAAGACGCTCAGGCGCAAACACCGGCAGAAGCTCGGGGGGTTGAGACGCTCAAGCGCGAACTCCGACCAAAGACCGAATAGCATAGCTTCGGCATAAGTCCAAAACTGTAAGACGCTTAGGCGCAGACATTGGCAAAAGACCAGAATCTGATTCTGGCATAAGTCCGGGATCGTAAGACGCTCAGGCGCAAATACCGGTAGAAGCTCGGGGTGCTAGACGCTCAGGCGCGAACTCCGACTAAAGACCGAATAAAATAATTTTGGCGCAAGTTCAGAAACATAAGACGTTCAAGCGCAAAATCTGGCAAAGACCGGGTAAGTAAGCACGCTCAAGCGCGAACCCGGCTAAAATCCGAGAAAATATTTCGTCCAGGCGCAAAGTCCGGCAAGAAAAATGGGTAAGCCTAAGAAAAGTTTCTCGAGAATTCTAAATTCTCGTGAAACTGGGGGTTAATGTTATGGGTGATTTTATTCCAATCAATTCGAGCCAAAACGACCCAAAAAAAGCCCATATCTCAAGACCGAGTAGCCTACAAAACGCGGAAACAATTTTTAAAATAATAACTAAACGGTGAAGCGCGCCGCCCCCGCTCCGTGACGGGACGTCAGGACGCATTTTCACGCCTAGTATGGTTATTCCGCGGCGCGGCGGCGCGAACCCCGCGCCGCCGCGGTGCGGAGGACTAAAGTGACAATATTTTACTGCTCGCAGGTCCCCGACCCCTCCTATAAATAGAAGCTCATTCTGAACAAACGGTAACTCCGATTAAAACGCTCTAGATAGCGATAAACACCGTTTTCTCTCTTCTATATATATATTCTGGTAGGAATACCCGACGACCTGCCCTACGGAGGTTCCGGTTCTCAGTGGTCGCCGACCTATATCCCGAGTCCTAGGACTTTGCGGTAACGGGTCGGAGGACTCAGTTCCGGTCCGACGGTTAGTGGAGGGTCCGATCTGCCAGAGGAGCTAGCTAGAGCGGAAGCGCTGGAGGAATCCCCGGCCTACCGGAGGAATCACCAACTCCCTAGAGGAAGGTCCGAGCGCCGTTCTACTCCCACCAGCTAGAGCGGAAGCGCTAGAGGAATCCCCGGCCTACCGGAGGAATCGCCAACTCCCCAGAGGAAGGTCCGAGCGCCGTCCTACTCCCATCAGCTAGAGTGGAAGTGCTGGAGGAATCCCCGGCCTACCGGAGGAATCGCCGACTCCTATAGAGAAGGCGCCGAAGGAATCCACGTCTCCACAACCATTAACTCCAGGCTCGCCCAGGCCAGCTAGGAACGGCTATATCAACGCCTGCTTTGAACTACGAGATGACCTGATCCCACTTAGCTGTAAGTGGGTACGTAGGCAGCCTCACCACACTCAACGAGGCGCGGCATCACATCATCATCACCCCCGGCTCTCCCAGTCATCGACTGCTCCAGCTACGATCGTCGACCTGCCCTACGGAGGGTCCGATCCGCCTTACCCTTTAGGAACAGTGACTCAAGCATCTAGCCCAGGAAAGTCAACAAACGGCGATGGGCCCGGCCCAATATCCAGCTTTGGGCCGCTACAGTGTTTGATCCATTTTTCGGCATGAACAAGTATGATAACTTTTGTCCAAAAATCTAAAATCGGGGATGTCAAATTTTTAATATAGCGTAACATTTGCAGTTTTTACATTTTTAGAGTATAGTTTGTTTTAGTTGGATTTCGATTTAAGAGAACAGTACTATTTTATTTACTTCTTAATTTCTAAACATAAACATACTCTACACTTTGAGTATTGTTAGAAGGTCTCCCGACGGAACACCTCGACCCGCGTTGGCGGCGTCTAGAAAGTTACTCGCAAGAACGAAATCATAGTAGAATCATACGTAACAGCATAAAACTTCATGCGGGTACATCATTAAAAAAAAATTACCAAAAAAAAAAAAGAAATTAGAATATGTTTTTTTTTGTTTTTTGTGTAAACTGCGGCTAATGTACCAAATGTTTGATCTTCTGCGGATTATGTACTCAATGTTTATTTTCGGCGGCTAATGTACCCAATGTTTGATCCGTTAGATATTTTCGTGTTTTCCGTCACTTGACCGTTAGACAGTTATCCTCCTCTATATGCACACTTTTCGTATTTTTGACATAACTCACTCATTTTTGTCCAAATTTTATGCACGACCTATAATTGGAAAGATAAGAGATAGATCTACAACTTTAGTGTTTTAAGTTTTGTAAAATCAGTTTTAAAAAATTACGAAATTTCAAATACAACGTAAAACTGGACATTAGTTTAATGCAAAATATTTGTTTCAAGCAAATTTTAATATACTTAATGACTTTTTATGATGAAACGTAA
Source organism: Parietaria judaica (assembly GCA_954871525.1). Lineage (NCBI taxonomy): Eukaryota > Viridiplantae > Streptophyta > Magnoliopsida > Rosales > Urticaceae > Parietaria > Parietaria judaica. The sequence continues at coordinate 42,613,328 of OX940860.1, forward strand.
AACTAAAAAGTTGTAGATTAATATTTTATCTTTCTAATGGGTGTTTATTTATAAATTTTAGACAAAAAATGAGTGAGTTATGCCAAAAATATGAAAGATGTGATGCAAAATAATCTTTCATATTTTTGGCATAACTCACTCATTTTTTGTCAAAAATTTATAAATAAATACCCGTTGGAAAGATAAAAAGTTTAACTATAACTTTTTAGTTTTAAGTTTCATCATAAAAAGTCATTAAGTATATTAAAATTTGCTTGAAACAAATATTTTGCATTAAACTAATGTCCAGTTTTACGTTGTATTTGAAATTTCGTATTTTTATAAAACTGATTTTACAAAACTTAAAACACCAAAGTTTTAGATCTATCTCTTATCTTTCCAACCATAGGTCGTGCATAAAATTTGGACAAAAAATGAGTGAGTTATGTTAAAAATACGAAAAGTGTACATATAGAGGAGGATAACTCTCTAACGGTCAAGTGACGGAAAACACGAAAATATCTAACGGATCAAACATTGGGTACATTAGTCGCCAAAAATAAATATTGGGTACATAATCCGCAGAAGATCAAACACTGGGTACATTAGCCGCAGTTTACCCTTGTTTTTTTTTTTAACATGTGGATACTTTTCTCAAAAATGGACCATTTTCTAATTACAGGTACCTATGCCGTCTTCAGGGGAAAGAATAAAGGAGCAAATTACGTAATGTTACTGCAAATCATCATAGGTTTGGGGATCTTTATGCAAATATACTCATCAACAGTACATTTCCATTTCCATTGCATTTTCTCGCCCAAATTTTCCGATCCTTTCCCGAGAATCCTAGCTTCCACACCTCCCATGGCGACCTGGTCCCAGCTTCCGCCGGAGCTCCTCGACGAGATTTCCCGGCGACTCCACAGCCCCATCTACCTTACCCGATTCCGCTCCGTCTGCTCCTCCTGGCGCTCCTCCGTCGCCACCCGCAGCCGCGACCTGCCCGGCCGCTTCCCCTTCCTCCCCAACGACGGCGCCGCCGTCACCACCTGGGGCTTCCACCTCTGCAAACGCACCGTCTACCTCCTCTCCAGCGCCGCCTCCTCGCTGCCCGCCTCTGCCCGCCGCGATCTCTGGCTCGTCAAGGTCGAGGACAGCAACGCCTCGCGTCGAACCAGGCTTCTCAGCCCTCTCTCCAGGTTCCAGATCAAGCCCTTGCCGGAGGATTTCCCGAGGTCACTCGACTTGTCGAATCTTAGGGCTCTCCAATTGTGCGAAGAATTCGTTCTCCATTACATGGATTTCAGGCCGTTTGGCAATGCCCTAGGGCACGCGAGCAATCTGTACATGGAGAAGGTGGTCTTCAAGTTCCTCGATTCGGAAACGAGCGACTTCGCTCTGCTCACGATTCACGTTTCTGGGAAATTGGCCATGTACAAGTTCGGGGACAAGAGGTGGACCATAATCCAGGACATGCCGTGCCCGTACGACGATGTCGTTTTGTTCGACGGCGAGTTCTACGCCGTCGACAGCACGGGCCGCGCCGTTGCGGTGGATTCGTCCGCCAACGTAGTGTTCGCCTCGGGCCCGGTGTTCGGTGGCGACAAGAAGTTTCTGGTCGAGTCGAGCGGCGAGCTTTTGATGGTCGACATGTACTTGAGCATCGTCCTGCCTGGGCCGGAGTTGGAGGTCGTGGAGGAAGACGACGTTTACGAGGGATTCGATGATTACATGGGCGAGAGGACGGTGAGGTTCAAAGTGTATAAACTCGATTGGGAGGAGAAGAAGTGGGCCGAGCTGAAGAGCTTGGGCGACCGGGTGCTGTTCTTGGGGGACGATTGCACGTTTTCCGCGACGACTCTTGACTTGTTTGGCTGCAGGAATTGCATATTCTTCACGGATAATTTCTTCTACAGCAATGGCGGCGAGGATGGCGTATTTCGGGGCCGTGATATAGGCGTGTACGACATGGAAAACGGTATCATCGCGCCTTTGGCCGATTACCCCGAGTATTCGAAGCTGTTCTGGCCTCCCCCGGATTGGGTTGGATCGAGGACAGATGTGGTGAGTGAGCTATATTTGCTTGCACTTTGAAAGCTTCTTCATCAAAATTATCGGTTTATCGCCTTCACTTTGATGTATGGTTTCTTATTGAGCTTCATGGGGTCATCAGTTATCTATTTTTCACAATTAAACCCTTTTCACTGCAGTAAGATCCCGGGATTTTAAGAAGCAAACAATTGTGCCGTAACTAGTATACTTTCTTAGAGAATTTATGCAAATCCTTGCTTGCCATTGTATATGAAAGTTCTAAAAGTTTGGCGCATGGCTTTAGATCTGGATTCGGAATTGTAATTGACATGGCCGCGTTTCCGTAAAGCAAACGGCTTTTTCAATGGTGTTCAGTGTTTTGACTGTGCATTTGAGTACTATATTCTGCTAGAAAAGATGTATTCATTTCATGAGTTTGTGTGTTTTGTGCAGGCAATATCAGGTGATTCAGTGGCGCAAAACCAAGTCCAAACTCAATTTGAACGACTTTCCTTGTAATTATGTGGATCCGACATTGTTGTTCCTGCAATCAGAACAGTAATTCGATACGCTGGGGCTAAACATGCTGTTGTCCCGGAGCGTCGCTGGAAGCTTCGTGGCCAAATGCTTTCACCGAATGTCTGCGCGAAGAATTAGGTGCAATTTGGGACGGTATTCCGAGGTTTGATTGCCGGTTTCTTATGAGCTAACTGTTGGTCTTAATAAACTCGAACACATAGGTCTCCGAGCGGAATTGGAGACATTATTAACTCCATTATTCTACTCTTAATGATGTATAGCAATCAGTTTCTGAATGAGTAGTGTTTTCTTACCTTGAACGTGTATTTGTTGCTTGTACATTAAACGACATATGATAATGCTGATACGTTAAAATTTTAACACGAAACCCATCAGCATCATAATATTATATATATATATATCTTGATTTTAGGGATTTTGTGAAGAAATTAAAATAAATATAAAAGGTAAAAACTTTACCCTACTCTGAATCTAATGGAAAAATAGACATAGCAAAATTCTACATAAAATTACCAGTTACTACTCCATATCGACGAGCCCCGATTTCTTTAGACCGGAGGCTTTGTAAGAGGGTTTCTGCTCACTGGCCGAGCAGATTGTTCTTCTCCGTGTCGGAAACAAGGCCTTCAACCTAGCCACCGCGACGAGCGTTTTCCTTTCTTGCGAGAAGACTTTTTTTATTCTTTCTGCTTTCAAATATGCCCGGCTGCTTCAATCCCATTTGCAAACTCCCCAGTCTGACCACATGAATTATAAATTCTTCAAAGAGTTGATTGGACACCAAATTCTCGTATAGTAGCCAAAACGTGTTCTTTAATGTAAAAGTTTAACGCACTATAAGTCAATAGTATCGTCAAATGGTCAAAAGCGCAAAAACGTGGTCAATGAGAACGAAAACATGATCAAATCATACGTAGGCACATAATTACTTATGACAAACTTTTTTTCCTGTGACACCACAGGCCCACGACCGAAAACATGATCGAATAATTGTAGAGTTAGCGGGAAAAAAAAACTCAATTACTTATGCCAAACTTTTTTACATAATTACGATTTTCTCACCAAAGAAAAGAGTGAAAATACAAATCACAATTTTTATAGAGTATTTTTACCACAAATATTGTTTTATTTATTGCAAATACTTATGCCGTCTATAGAGGAAAAAATGAAGGAGCAAATTGCTTAAAATTACTATCATATATTAGTTAGGCGCTCTTTATGCAAATAAGTTTCCCGCCCAAATTTTGAGATCTTTTCCCGGGAACCTAGCTTCATAACCTCCCATGGCCGCAGCTCCTCCATGAGATTTCCGGGCGACTCCACAGATCTACCTCACCCGATTCCGCTCCGTCTGCTCCTCCTGGCGCTCCTCCGCCGCCAGCCCCGCTCGCGAACTGCCCGGCCGGTTCCACCTTCTCACAAACCACAGCGTAGCCTTCCCCGCCTGTGGATTGCGCATCTCCAAACGCACCGTCTACCTCCTCTCCAGCGCCGCCTCCTCGCTGCCCGCCCCTGCCCGCTGCGATCTCTGGCTCGTCAAGGTCGATGACAGCAACGCTTCGCATTGAACCAGGCTTCTCAGCCCTCTCTGCTGGTTCCAGACCCGGCCCTTGCCGGAGGATTTCCCAATGTTACTCGACTTGTCAAATGTTGGGGTTCTCCAGCCACGCGAAGTGTTTGTTATCGTGCGGTTTCGCAAGGGCCTAAACAACCTGTACATGGAGAAGGTGGCCTTCAAGTTCCTCAATTCGGAGACGTGCGACTTCGCTCTGCTTACGATTCACGACGAATCTGGGAAATTGATGATGTGCAAATTTGGGGACAAGAGGTGGACCATAATTTACGATGTGTCGTCGCCGTACGACATCAGCAAAATCCACGTTGAGCCGCCCCACTACGTCAATGTTGTTTTGTTCAACGCCGAGTTCTACGCCGTCGACAGCATGGGCCGTGCCGTCACTATGGAATCGTCAGCCAATGCAGTGTTCGCCTCGGGCCCAGTGTTAGGCGGTGAAATGAAGTTTCTAGTCGCGTCGTGTGGTGAACTTAAAGATCAACCATTCATGCGGAATATTTCCCCTACTTGAGAGGGTGGAATCCCGCACGGTACCATTTTCCAAAGCGTGAAAATACCGCCGAACAAGAACGTTGCCTCTTCCGACTCTCAGGCACCGTGCATGGCGCGTCAAACGTAAATAGAAGGCTCCTTTGATGCCACGTGAGTAAGAACTTATGGTCGGAAATCTGACCAGCAGATATGTTAAGCAAATTGAAAAAAAAAAAAAAAAAAGTTAGTAGTTACTGCATAATGTTGTAATATTAAGTTTTAGTAAGGTAATTACTCTTGGAGGATTCGAGGACTACATTAACAATAAACATTCTTCATCTGTATAATGAAATTACCATAAAAAAAATGGTCAAAACTTTATACTACTCTATATCTAATGCTAAAGATATACATAGCTAAATTCCACCCAAAAAAAATTCTTTACCAATCCCCCGATTTCTTCAGACCCACGTCGTCACTAATCAGTCTCGCTCGGGAGCATCACCACTAGAGCGCCGTGCGCTGAGATTTCCAGGGTACGACCAAAACCTCTCAAACTCCGATGCGACCATTTTCTCGGACGGGTGATCCAGCATTTCCTGCAGATAGGTGTTCTTCAGAGGAATGGGCGTTCTTCCGGGACTACCTCCGGTCGGCGTTGAAGCGAACAGCGTCGGCGTGGCGAGAGGAGAGGCGTACGGAGTGTGTTGGATGGAGAAAGGGCTTGGCGACATCTTCTTTTGGATGGGGAGACCGCCAATGCCTCCTCGGCCGAAGAGAGGCATCGAGTCCGACGCAGCACAGCGCTTGACGGCGTCATCAACGTAGAGGATGTCGTCGATTCTCGCCATGATGTTGAAGGCTAAACTCTCCATCACCCTCGAGTAGCTCTCGAGAATCGACTGCCCTACGTCCTGCACGGAAACACATTGAAAGGCTCGGTTGAGTGACAAGTGAAAATTAAGGCTTAAATTTTTACACTGGAGAATGATTTAAGTCGCAAGACCGAAAGAAAAAAAAAAACAGCAGAGTGATATTTTTTTACCCAAAAATGCGTCAAATGGGGGTTTACTTTGTTATATTGAATCTTGTGCATGTCCAACGCGGTCTGTGGGAGGCCGGGGAAGCGATGTCTGAGGCTTTGTAAGAGGGTTTCTGCTCGCTGGCCGAGCAGATTGTTCTTCTCCGTGTCGGAAACGAGGCCTTTTACCTTACCACCCCAAGACGAGCGTTTTCCTTTCTTGCGAGAAGACTGTTTCTTGTGGTCTTTCTCCTTCCAAATATGCCCGGCTGCTTCAATCCTGTTTGCAATCTCCAGAGTCTGAAGCTCTGATGAGAGGTCCAGACAATCAAGAAGACATTCTGATGAGAACTGGTCGGCCGTCAAGTAGCGATAAACGATATCACCCAGACAAGCTTTTCCGCTCTGACATTGCGGTTTAATAACAGAGCGTCATTTCACATCCAGACAAAGAATTTCACGATAAACAAAATATGCATGATTCATTACAATCCTTAAAATCTTAAATACATGCAATGCAACTAACAGTTACTGAACAAAACTGATTTTTACCCTTAAGAAACTAGTAACTCTAAGACAGCGGTACCACTAATACCGGTTTTCAGTCCAGTTTCCGTATCGCAATTGGTTACCAGTTTAAACTTCCAACATTATTATGTAAATTTATTTTATGGTCGCCTCCCTTTACCATTTACGGTTTATAACTTTTTTTTTATCGACCTCATTTATCTATGTTTTTTTTTTTTTTTTTCATTTTGGACTAATGGTTATTTAATTGATTTGGATTATATTACTTTAATACCGGTTTCCGGTTTCTATAAAACAGAAAAATAGTGCCAGCATTACAAATGCCAAATAAACGGGTAATCAGCACTGATTTCAACCCTATACTTCTTCGTATTCCAATTCACAAAAAGCTAGCAGACACTATATTCGTATGAGCGGAAAACGCACATCACATGCGATCTTTAAACGCTAAGAAATACATACCTTGGGCAATGATTCCAAGTAAGCTCTGGGTATCTCCATCTCAGCCAGAACACTGCTATTGATCGCCATCGCCGCCTTCAGTATTTGGTTAGTACAGTCCCTGCATTGTTGCAACCTCTTTCTCGCTTCATCTGACAAGCCGTTCTGTGGAAGCTTCGGACACGGCAACCACCACTTGTCCTCTTGCCTGACCGATGGCCTCCCACCAGATAAATGCGCGTCACCGCCGTTCGAATCCTCCAACACTATACCCCGATCGATATAGCAAAATTCCATGTTCCGAAACCCATCGAGCATGCCCAGAAGCATGGCGTCGAGCTTCTTCAGGGCAGGGAGGTTCATGTACAGGTCGGCACGTGGCCTCGTCTCCATGACTTCGTACCTTCCGCCACCCGGAAACTGCTGCATCGAAGGCACTAACTCCACAATCGAGTCGCTCACGCATAGCAGCCACTCCATTTCTCTGTGCCACATCGCCTTCTTCTGCACCGCTAGGGGCTCTAACCTCCAGAGCTCTCCAAACACGGTGGCTGCACGGTTTCAATCAGAAGCACAGTTCATAAGAAAACACGCACAGCAATTGCATTCGCAGAACCTTAACCGTTCTTCGAATTTAACCTGAAAGGTTCGTTATGGCGTTCGATATGGCCAAGGCAGTGCAAACTCCTTTTCCGCCTCCGGACATGTCTTCTCCGAGCAGAAGCTTCGCAAATCTCTCTTTCATCATTTCAACTTCTGCAGATTCAAGGAGAAAGAGCAATGAGAAATTATCCCAAAACCCATTTTTCGAGGCTGTTATAAATCTCAAAAATGGTGGAACTCATGACTGTTGAGTCATTTTTTCAAAATTTTCTTCCTCTGCACAAACAAATCAAGGGAAAATATCTTTTGGAAGTCTAAAATCATGCCATATAAGGAAACTACTCATAAAATCTTATGGTTAAGAACACAGTCAACGCATTTTCCTTCTTTTCTCTGCCAAAATTGGGTCAGTGACAGTGAAGCACCACCAAGCACGCAACACCATATTCGAGACACAAACAAACACAGCATTTTCTCTGCAACACATACACAAAGCAAAACCTGGATCATCAAAGGAGCGAAAGGTACCAGACGAGTCGCACCGCCTCTTCTCCGGCTTGTCGTCCCAGCCGGCAACGGCCTTCCCTCCTCCGGCGACCGGAATCATTATCGGCGTCGGGAACAGAAACTTCCGGTGCGGCGGCGGCGGCGACGAGCTGGAAGCTCCGTCGGCGTCCATTCGCCGGCACGTGAAGCTCCCGCAGCTCTCCGACTCGCTCACGTCGGCGCTCAGGCTGTAGCTCCCGCTCCGGCGCTCCTCCGACGCCCCGTCGTCGGAGCACGACGCGCTGCCCATGGCCCAAACAACGAGATCTCTCAGACGCACATTGCCACAGAATTCGAAGCTTTCTCTCTCCTCTGCGAATGGCTATCTAGAGAGAGAAAGAGCAGTGATGGAGGTGATGATGAGAGAGGTAAAAAGCAAAAGCAGTGAAAAAGCAAAAGCGACGCCGTTTGGTGGCAGAGACCCGACAAAGCACACTACTCAGTGGGGCCCAGGGAATTGGGGACTGGATTTCCATATGACGTGGCAGCTCTTTGCCGACGTGGTCGGGGCCACGTGGGACCGGGGGTAGGGACGACCTAGAGAAAAAGCCGAAACGGCGGTTGGTGTTTGTCGTTTCCTTATGTTTAGTTTAATTATGTGGCGCGAGGGAGGGAGAGAGAGTGTTACGGAGCGGGCGGGTCCATAATTAATTACTGTGGGCTCGCGATCCGATGCGTCGCGTTGAATGATTTAATGCCTTTTTTTTCTTTTTTTTTCCTACGAGGTTAGTTTAATAGGATTGAATGTCGATGTTGATGGTGTTAATACTTAAATTCTTAATCCCATCGTTTTCAGCAATGATTGTTAGTGAATTGCTTTGTTCGAGGATTTTTTTTATTTCCCTCGAGTAGCAACGTTCAAAATGCCGCGTTCATCGGGTAAATATATCAAAAATTAGTATGTTATGTTCGTAATTAAAGTTGAAAATATAAATGTTTGTCACGTTTAACTTTAGCGAGTCTACAGTCAAAATTAAAATAAAGACTTTCAATTGAAGCACCGATTTTTAGTAATTAGTTTAGCACTCAATTTTTTTTAATTCGTAATAATTTATTTACATGTTTCTTTGTTCAAGATATATATAAAAAAAAATTACAGCATAAACGAGAAACAAAATAGATGGTTGTGATTGTCGTAAATGTTATACTTGTAAAAATATAAGTTTTATGATCACATTTGTAAGACGATATTATAAAACTTAAAAATGCCACATATAATATATTCACCACATATGGACATTAAATATTGTTATAATCTGGAAGAGTAATACGTGATGTACTATTTTTCATTTATTAAAGTTTTGTCCTACGTTGAATTTTCGTAGAAAAATTTTCATGGCAGCTTCACTCTAAGAAAATAATACTTTATCTTTCTCTCTGTCAAGATTTTTATTATTGTGTTGTAAAAAAAAATAAGAAAGCAATCAAAAATAAATAAATTCAATCATAGTAAATATATCTATAAGTTTTTTTTTTTTATTATTATTTAACGATGCTTGTATTGCTTATAATGAACGTCAAACCATATTGAATAGTGTTTTTTTTTTGTTGAAGAAATATTGAATAGAGTGTTAAATTGTGAGATATCGAACCGTTGGTGAAGCGTAGAAAGAGTGGACCCACAAGGATAAGATGGAAGTGGTCCCACGGAAACTTTGCTAACTCTAGTGAATCTCCATTGGCGAGTTACTTTGTGTGGAGTAAAAGTACACGCAATTCAGATTCATAATCATATGTTTCTTAATTCATACCAATTTCTTTTATTAAAAAAACTTATATAATTGATTATATTGACTAATTAGTACTAATGCCCTTCATCTATGCATGTTACGACTAGGGCTGTAATTAAAACCCGGAATCCGGTTTTAAATCCGCATCCGCACCCGCATCCGATTTTAAAATCCGAATCCGAAATCCGGATACGGATATCCGGATCCGGATTTAAAATCGGATTCGGATAAGGGTTTTGGTATTTAAAAATCCGGATATCCGGATCCGGTTTAAAACCCGGTTTATTTTAATATTTTAATTATTTTATTTTATTTTTTTATGTTCCTAATTAGATTTGTTCGGTTTTTTGGACAACGGGAAATATATGTAGACTTGTACGGGTTTTTTAGTGGTTAAAATTAACTTTTTATCTTTTTTTTTTAATAAATAAAAACCGGATCCGGATATTCGGATAATATCCGGATCCGGTTTTAAAACCGGATCCGGATATTCGGATAATATCCGGATCCGGTTTTAAAACCGGATTCGGATACCGGATCCGGGTTTTGAAAACCGGATATCCGGTTTTTCGGATCCGGATCCGGATATCTATTTTCGGATATCCGGATTTTCGGATCCGGATTCGGATAATTCCGAAAAACCGGATATCCGCTCCGGTTACACCCCTAGTTATGACAAGTTTGTTCTATATACTTTAGTTTTTAACAATAATAATTCATTTTCTTTAATAAATAAAGAGGTGTATATTATTACATCATCCTCCTCATGTGCACGTTAAGAAATGGTTGTCTAGTGGTAATTCCACACTACCTCCAAAATGGAGGTCGTGGGTTCGATCCCTAATAAAAAAAAATATGGTCACATACACGTTAAAAATTAATAAAACGAAACTCGTAAATTATTTTAAGAATGATTATTGCGGGGGTGCAAATCACCTTACCATTCACAAAATTACATGGGGAATTCTTTTTATAATCTCGTAAATTATTAAGTAATTATTAGCTCAATTTTTCTTATAGATGCAAGAAAAATAACATAAAAAATAAAAATAAAAAAAATTTGAACTTTTACCGCTGTCATCTCATAATATTTTCAGGAGTCGCTCACTGTCATGTCATCAGAGATCCGACGCATTAAATAAAAATATATACTCGTCTAATAAGTGAACCTATATTCAGCAATACAAAATATAAAGTTGGACCAAAGTAGTTTTCATTTAATTCAAACTTTTGCGTGTAGGTGAGGACCACCGTAGCATACCGTGCACGTGAGCACACTGGGTGGCGAGAAGACAAAATAGGTCGGCTTGGTCGGGTATATGAGAAAGGCTCTATTAAACCACTTTGCGTGTTGTTTCAACTTCTTGGCACTTATGTTTCATCCACTCTCATCAAGCCAACTCCACATACATTGATTTTGTATTTTTCGTATGTCCTTCAATAAAGAATCTTGTTCGCTTGGACAGTTATAACGGAAAGAATATAGAGCAAAAAAATCAGTCTCTAATGCATATCGGATTAATAGACATGTCGATTCGGATGGGCTCGCCCAGTTTCGGATCCCGCCGAGTTGCCCAAGTCTAGAAATTGATTGGTCGCAGGCACTTGAGCTTGAGAGACGAGGTGAGCTTGTCCGCTAGCCGTAAATACACGTAGACACATTTTGTAGTTCTATTCTATGTGACATCTTATTTTGTAAAATGACTATATGACACTCACGTATTTTTATCTTAATATAATCTATGGCACTATACTTTTTGTTTGTAAACGCTACGAAGATTTGATGCAAAACAATCAAAGTTGATCGATTAGTGCGATATTAAAAGTCTAAAAGAAAAAAAAAATTCTATTTATTTATTTTACATAATTAATTACAAAAATAAAATAAAAATAATAGTAGTTTAAAATTAGTTTTAACAATATAAATATATATAAAAAAGAAAAGAAACATATCTGTGATTTACAAAGTAGCTTTATGGTTTTTACCCTACCACCTGCATTATTTGTGATTTATTACTGTATGCTGTTTTAACTTGGGTAAACTGCGGCTAAAATACCTAATGTTTCATTTTTTTTAATTATATACCCAAAGTTTTATTTTGGTGGCTATAATACCCAAAGTTTATTCCGTTAACGTCAAATGTACCCACCGTTAAATCTCCGTTATTTCGCCCGCGTGGCATATATTATAAGGGTAAACTGCGGCTAAAATACCCAATGTTTCATTGTGTGGCTATAATACCCAAAGTTTATTCCGTTAACGCCAAACGTACCCACCGTTAAATTTTTGTTATTTCGCCCACGTGGCATATATATATATATTTTACAGGGCCCACTCTCTCTCTCTCTCTCTCACTGAGACACAAAATTAAAAGCGTACAAGGGTTTCGATCACACGCCCTTGTTGAACCCGCAGACACACTGAGCCACCCGTCTACCTTCATCTCCTGCTATGGTAATCGACATTTAATTTTTTTTGTAAAACAAGTGTACATATATTGTAACATGCAAAAATGTTACATTTAACATATAGTTAGACTTAAAATTGTGACATGTTAAAGTGTCATAAAATTTAATTAAATATAAATTATCCATATTAAAGTAAATGAAGTAATATTATATTTTTAAATAATATAACAAGTAGATAATTTATATGTAACATTTATAAATTATATAATTTATAAAATGTAACATGTAAAATGTAATTACAACTATATAATAAAACATGTAAAAAATATAATAAAATAACATTACATGTAAATATTCATAACTAATAGATTGAAATAAAATTATAAAATATAAAATAACATTATGCTAGATATATTATATATTACATTTATAAATTACACAATCTATAAAATGTGTATGTAAATATTATTTTTATAAATATTTATAAACGATATTATAAATTGTCTATTAAACCCTAAACCCTATTAAAAAAATATATGCCACGCGGGCGAAATAACGAAAATTTAATGGTGGGTACGTTTGGCGTTAACTGAATAAACTTTGGGTATTATAGCCACCAAAAAAAAAACTTTGGGTACATAATTAAAAAAAATGAAACATTGGGTATTTTAGCCGCGGGCGAAATAACGGAGATTTAACGGTGGGTACGTTTGGCGTTAACGGAATAAACTTTGGGTATTATAGCCACAAAAAAAACTTTGGGTACATAATTAAAAAAAATGAAATATTGGGCATTTTAGCCGCAGTTTACCCTTTTAACTTCCATAAATCATAGGGAACATATGGTTCAAATTTACTGTCACATCATATACCTTTATCGCCATACGTAATACTTGACTTATAAATGACATTACTTTTCGTATTACAAACTTACATGGGAAAACACAATTTTATAACTAGTAGGGGAAAACACAATTTTAAAGTCTGATTTCGTAATCGGTTTTAAAAACCGAATCCGTATTCGGATTCCTATTAGATTCCAATACGAATATCGGGTTTTACTCTTTTATATTTTTCTTCTAAATCCGGATATTCGGTATTCGGTTTTAGAACCCAGTTTTTATTTTATTATTTTTTTCTTTCTTTATTTTTTAGGGTTTCATACTTTTTATTAGGGCTGTAACCGGAGCGGATATCCGGTTTTTTGGAACTATCTTAATCCGGATCCGAATTTCCGGATATCTGAAAATCGATATCCGGATCCGGATATTATCCGAATATCTGGATCCGGTTTTTATTATAAAAAAAGAAGATAAAACGTGTGTTTTAACCACTAAAAAACCCGTACAAGTCTAGTACATATCTTCCCGTTGTCCAAAAAACCGAACAAATCTAATACATATTGTCATATTCTAATACATATAAAATTAAAAACCCTATAAAATGATACGGATATCCGGATTTTTAAATAACAAAACCCTTATCCGAATCCGGTTTTAAATCCGGATATCCGTATCCGGATTTCGGATTCGGATTCGGATGCGGATTTTAAACCGGATGCGGGGTTTTGGTTACAACCCTACTTTTTATTATTTAAAATACGAATGTCCGTTGTTGATGCTGAAAAATGGATCACACACTGTTGAGGCCATGCCCTGATAACCGTCGGGTCCAGGGGAGGATGTACTCATTGGCTTAGGGAGGCTGTAACTTTTTAAAAACGTTCAAAATTTACCCTGAAAAAAATTATTTTTTCAATTTTTACCCTTAATTTTTTTATATTTTACCTTTAAGTATGCTTAATTAGCCCCCTAACAATATTTAGCCCCCCCCCCCCCCCCCCCCCCGGGGAATTTGAATCCTAGATCCGCCACTGGTCGGGTTCATCACTGTTTGTTAACGTTCTTGGGCTAGAGGCTTAACTCTGAAGTCAGGCGAATTGGACCCTCTGCTAACAGGACAAATTCATATACAATATACAGTAGAACCTCTATAATTAGTACGGTTGGGACCGGGAAAAAATATTATCTTATCGGATTATTAATTAACATATAAATTTATAATTTATATATTAATAAATAAAAAAATTATTAATCAGCTATAATTATATAAACATCTTTACTAACAAAAAATTATTTCAATTTATTACATCGAGAATATTAAAGTATCAATATTAAGAATATTAAGAGAGACTATTATGATTTAAAAAGATTTTATTAGAATACCAATGTCAGAAATATTAAAGCGCCCAATATTGATGAAGAATAACAGTAGCTTCTTAGAGTAGTGATAATTAAAGCTATAATAATTATTGTTGTATTCAAATTACTATATAATCATATTTTAAGAAGACTACATAATTAATGATTGTAATGTTATTTTTTTATTTAATGTGATTTCGTAGTTATTTATGTTATATTTTATTTATAGTGATTTTATGAATATGTATGTAATTTTTTATATTGAATTATTAATTTATATATCACTTGGGACCTATATGCTTTCTAAAAAAAATATTATCTTATAAATTTAGCGAATTATTAATTAAGCTATTTAGGCCCGAGAGGGGACCGGACAAAAATATTATTTAATCGCCACTATTAATTTATCGAGTATTAATTTATAGAGGTTCTACTGTATTCAAATGTATTGGAATTTCGCTAGAGTAGGCTCCTCGTTAGCATGGTGAACCACACATAATCATCTCGTGTTCTTTATATTTAGCTCACACTTAGTTTACCATTTCGACAAAAAAAAAAAACACGTAAACAACATATATAATGTTAATGGTGAAAAATAATACCCAAGTTATACTCAATTGAAGCGATATAAACTTCAATCTTTTTTCAATTGCAAATATAGCTAAATTTTAGATTAATGTGGTGTAACCAAGTATTCTTCAATGAAAATAAATTTCAAAACATTAAAAAAAACAAAAAAAACCTTGATATCTATACTACCCAATTATATACAACTAGGGGATTACCCGCGCTTCGCTTCGCGCGGTAGTTAATATAAGACTGGTAAATTTGGCTGAACATATCAAATAATGTTAATCTAATGATCCCAATGTACTTTACTCTAAAAAAGGGTGATATGAGCATCTATACATTAAGAAAATATGATTAATATATATAGTATTGGTCAATTTTATTATTTAGATTATGCTCTTAACCGAAAGTTCTGATCTATTGAACTTAACAATTGTTGAATATTTTGGTTAATATTAGTGTTTATATTTTTATTAAATATAAACCTATTTATTATAAAATTATAAAAATAATTGCATAGCATATTTTTATATTAAAAAAAACTCAAACGACAATCTATGATTAGAATATTTTTCTCAAATTTTATAAGGTAATTTTTTTAGCGGGTAAGGCCGTTAATTAACAATTATAATAGTCAAATAAATTTATGTATAAAATTTTAATCAAGTTAAAAAAATTTATATGATAGTATATGTGACACTAAAAAAAGAGAGTTAATATTTCAAAAAAGTCTTCCTAATTAAAATGTTAATTCAATTTTTTTTTTATAGAAATATTGAACAAAAACATTATTTAAAAAGTAGTTTTTGGAAATCTTATTTTTCTATTTTCTCTAGGCACTTTAAAAGAACATAAATACTCATTTTTATGAAAAAAAAAAAAAACCATTTTCTGATTTTTCCGTTTACCGTCATGGAATTTGAAATATATTATGTTTGATTATGTACATAAATTCATTTTAATATTTTTATCTTTATATAAACTTCTTAATATATTCACATCTTTGATTATGATTATGTACAAATCACTGAACACGTATTTTATAAAATACCAACAATCTATCCAAGATATACCACACAAATGTAACGAAGACTAAATACCACATCTTCCCAATGAGGATCCTTATTTCCTTTTTGTAAAAATTGGAAAAAGTGAATAGTCTTTAATCTTTATTGTCTTACACTATAAATTAATTTTTTTTTAAACTGTATGGTGTTATCGGAAGATCTTACTTTGTTAAAAAAAAAAATAGTCTCAATGATTGAACATTTGAATTTGTACTTTTAAAGTCGAATGTGCAAATACTCATAGCATAAAAACTATTACCTATGAAATAATGAAGATCTAAAAGAAAGTTGAAAGCAATTTTCTCCCTATTTTATTCCTATATATTGTCAAAAGTATTATCTATCGAGTAAGTAAATTCTTGTAATGTCTTCTCAATTCGCCTTCTCAAGGAACTTAAATAAGACAGTTTAATGTCATGCGTTTGCTTCTTATCTTCGGTGAGTAGTATAAATATATTATCACTATTGTTGCATTATAGATTTTTGCAAGAACTATGTATTTTTGTAAGAACTGATAGTGGTGATGTTGGACACTAATGTATACCAAATGTAGAAAAGATTATTCGAACAAAATGAGGCCGAGCTTAGTTGTTCGTAGAAAATGGTATATCGCTTCTATACACATAGAAAATAGTTCATCATATATTGTGCCAACACCAAAACTAAAAAAATCTAAAAAATGCAATTGTATGTATATTTGTACATCATACTGTATTTTAAGTTCTAACCTCCAACCACGTTTTTCCGTAGATTTCTAGGTGTTCCTGTTTGCATAAGAGAAATTAAATAAGTTAGAAGAGTGTTATGAACAAACAAAAAAAATTAACAAAATACTACAAACTTAAAAATAATAACACAGATGTAAATACGAAGAACATAAGAACAATAATAGAGAAGATAAGAAGAAAGAGGAGGAAGAGGTAATAGATATAATATTATTGCTTGTGTGTTTCATTTTAGAAAAAAATCACTATTTATAGGCAACAAAAATACAATGAAAGGCATAACTTCAATTTACATAACTACAAATTAAATTAAATAAATTTAGACAATAAGTAAGGGAAATCAAAAGTTTATACGTAATTCTATCATTCTATGACATAATAAAGACTAAAAAGTTATTAAAATTTGTGATTTTCAAAAAATAATTATATGTGCAGTTTGGACACGTTTAGTTTCCAAAAAAATAAAATAAATTATATATATAATATAATAGAATAAATACATATAATAAAATTTTCGTTATCCCATGTCATACAAGAAGATTTTCTTCTATATATATAGATTTGTTCTTCTTTAATGAATTGAAACATTTATTGCATTAAATTATTATTTCTTCATGCATATAAAAAGGCAAATGAACCCTATCATATGTTTGTATTAAATGCTAATATTTACTCACGATTTAACTATGAAGGAAGTATGAAAAGATAAAAAAGACAAATAAATGCATAAATGGTTATTGAAACTATTCTTCCTTAATTTCATGCACGTGTACGTGATTACTGTGTGTGGGAAAGAGTTTGATTATTAACTTATTAAAGAAATAGAAAATCTAAAAAATTAGAGAGTGAAAATAGCTTAAACCTAGTTGTGCCATGTCGATGTTCAAAAACTATCCATATATATATATATTATATATAGGTATAGATTTTTAGATCAATCTCACCAAATTAGCATTAAAAGATAGTAGAACAACACACAAATAATTCTAGGGAAGCTTACTTACTTGTATTGTTTCATCGATACTATAATTCACCCAAAATTAAAAAAAAAATCTGTAATCCATAACCAATAGTAAAATAACTACAGCCAAAGTACTAAAAAAATTAAACCTCAGAGAAGGCAATCAGACATCAAAAGCAGTAGCGAGACCAAATGAGTCGCCTATGCCTCGCCGTGAGGCGGAAAAATCATTGTGTCACTCTCGCCATTAGGTGCGAGAGCCATTGAATTAATCTGTTTTGACTCACAAAGAAGCCACATTAAAATATCAATTAGCACTAATGAACACAATAATATTATTAAAAATCTACATATATCATTTGTGCATGTGTTTACACGGGCAATTACCTTATTGTCTTTATGCACTAATTATATATGAGTTCATAAAAACGACATCTTTCTTTCAATGGAATGACTCTCCCTTTGCTCGTGTTTCAATACCCTGCAATGTATTATTTATATCATTCACGCAATATATATATACACAATTACCTTATTGTAAAAACCACTCAATAAAGCCAGAGATTGTTGCCCCTATTATCCATGAAAAGCTCTTAAGGACCTGAAGAATATTGTATTAGATAATATTTAGAAATGCTTCAATTAGTATGGAACACACACATAAATATACTTTCTGCCAAAAAAAATATTGAGAATATATATATATATAAGGTGATCCTCATAAACAATGGGATTTCAAGAGTCGAGCAACGGTATGAATAGCATTAATGTCACATGCAAATAATAATGATTTATCAATACATTAATAATTTCCTATGTGACTTACGTTTGAAAATAAACTGAAATTTTGTAATTAAGCTAATCATAAATATTTGGCTTTTTGGAGTCTCCTACGTGAACAAATTTTTAAGATAGCACTTTGCATTAATTATTATAAGCTTGTTACTAATCTTTTTCTTTTTAATCAATTCTGAAAATTTAGAGAGTGAGAATCTCTTGTAGTTTATTGTGCCACCTCATCATACAAAAACTCTCATTTTATATATATATAGATTTCATAGTAAGTGGCCCAAACATAACTCAAATACATACGTGTATATATTATTACTTTTGGGTAAATGAACAAAAACTCACCATAGAAGCATCAGAGATGGTGGGCCGTGGCCGGAGAGCTTTGGAAAGACTTGACGATTAAAAGAGTCCAAAGCCGCCATAGGATAGGGGAAGAGCCGAGGATGCTCGGAATAGGGAATGTCGGTGAGAGAAAACTCATAGAAAATGATAAGATGATAATCAAGAAAAAATAATATCCGAAGATCGTGACATAACAGAAAATGTAATTACCGACTATTACGAATCTTCAATGGTATTGTATATATAAACATGTGGGCTTCACCACCTCCGTCGTTTGACCTCTCACCTCTCTGGCATGGCACGTTCCAGCAAGTTGTGGATTATACCTGCACGCCATGACCATTATTAGCTTAAAACAATGGGAAAGCGAAGACAATAAACAAATACATAGAAAGAGCTTTTTGTTTTGCTTACGAACCCCTATGAAGTTGAATGAGCAACGTGAGGTAATGAAGAAATATTATTGGCACAAAGTTAATATATTGAATACTTACTTAATAGTCTAATGGAATTCTCGTAGTCACATTTGAAAGAAATAAAATATTTATATGAATTATGTTACAAAGCCTTTAAGTGCTTATTAATTACTAACATCAGTGTTAATGATATGACTTCATGTAACGTATGCATATGAATCATCTTTTATAGCTTTAATATGTATACATGCAGTTCTATATTGGATATGAACATATCATTCATTGCAAGCAGTTTATGAATAATGCGTCAAATAATCCATGTAATCAATGGAGTGAACATATTTTTCATTAAAAATAATTGTAAATTTGTGAAAATTGGAAACTTGAAATACTTGATTTTGAGCATGCCATGTCATCTTAGTGAGATTTGTGAAAATTGGAAACTTGAAATACTTGATTTTGAGCATGCCATGTCATCTTAGTGAGATTTTCCTTTTATATATATATAGATTTGAATAATATTTGCTACCATTTATCTTCACCTTTAACTCTCACATAAGGCAAACAATCGTCAATGCTCGATCAAAGGCCCAAGTCAGCTTTTAATGGGCCTTGAGGCCTATTATCAAGTGGCCCAAATATCACTGAAAGAACAAAGATAACGTAAAAAAAAAAAAAAAACCAGTCGGTTAAAGCAACTATCAAAATCAACTCAGAGCTCGAGTTCTCCGATCCGACTCAGAACCGCCATTATCGAAGAAGCAGAGCTAGGGTTCTTGGGATTCCGAACCAGTTCGACGATGCCGAAGAAGATGGGCGTGAACAGCAAGGCCGAGGACGCCAAGGCTCGCAAGAGCGCCTCCGAGGCCGAGCGCAAGGACCGCGAAGCCCGCGACAAGGAGGACCACTACTGGCGCGAGGCCGAGGGCTCCAAGTCGCGCGCCGCCAAGAAGCGCGAGGAGGAGGCCGAGAAGCGCTCCGAGGCTGCCGCGCGCCGCGCCGAGGCGCGGCGCCTGGCAGAGCAGGAGGAGAAGGAGCTGGAGATCGCAGCAAAGAAGGCGGACAAGAAGGCGAACCGAGTGTCGATCCCCGTGCCGAAGGTCACCGAGGCCGAGCTGCGGAAGCGGCGGGAGGAGGAGCAGGAGGCGCTGCGGAAGCGGGCGGAGGTCGCCGGCCGGCTGCAGAATCGGACGGAGGAGGAGTACGAGAAGGTGGTGCTGGTTTCGAACACCAACCGCGACGATTCCGTCATCGAGGCGAGGTCGGTGGAGGACGCCATCGCGAGGATGAGCGTGGCGGAGGCCTTGCCGGCAGATCGCCACCCCGAGAAGAGACTCAAGGCTTCGTTCAAGGTTGGTTTTCTTGATTATTTATGCTCTGATGCTTAGAAATGAATTTGGGTTTCGATGAGTCAAAATTGATCAAATTGTATGTGCTTGGTGATGGCTTTACATTAGAGTTCTTCACAATTCACATGCAAGCTTTTGTGACCCTTGATTTACATTGTGTTTAACATTTGGTGCTTTCTTTTTATGTGTTTGCTTGATCCTTTGTACATTTTTGCTTAACAGTTTGCTTGATATGCGTTTGTGTCCTTGGGTTTGCATATTTGTTCGAAGGTCTCGCGAAAATTTGATAACACTTGAATTGATTTTAGCTTGTATTTTAGCATTTGGATTTGAGACAGACCTTGCTATATTGTATATTGGTTATATGTATCTGAATCGTAGTGTAGGGTTATAATAGAGCTTGGAGGGTTCGAATGTTTGATGTTGAACATACATAAATGTTCTGTACTAAGATATGTCGGTCAATTTTTTGCCAATGAATGTGCATCAGTTCGGTTCGGTGAATCAGGATAGAGTTTCCATTGTTCCAATGTTTTGGTCTTTGGAGCATTAGTGAAAGCCTAGGATTTATTAAGTGAAATGTGTGCTTCGAAACCTTTAAAATTAAGCTAGTCGAAAATGGACGAGGTTAGTTGAAAACATAGTAGAAAGGCGGTATATACTATATAGTCTTTGTTATACATCTTATTGTTTATATTTCAAGCAACACAATAAGAATTAGGATTTGATTGATCTCGAATTGGTTTATTTTCAGTTTTCACTAGTTATGTTTGTTCTTATTATATTTTTTTAATGATAGAAAGTAGAAACAATCAACTATCAAGTACCTTTGGTTATTACTTATTATTTTGGTGATATTTCCGGATAATTTGTTTTAAATCTTAATTGCCTCGTAATATGTTCATCAACCATCGTTTCCTGACTTGAATTCGTACATGCCTGACTAAATATAGCAAGGATTGAAGTGACTTATCTTATATATTATTATCTAAAATTCGTTCTTGGAAACTAATTATTGGCAATACTTGCAGGCTTTTGAGGAAGCTGAACTTCCAGGGCTGAAGGAAGAAAAGCCAGGCCTTACACACACTCAATACAAAGATATGATATGGAAGATGTGGAAGAAATCTCCTGACAATCCCCTTAATCAGGTAAACTGAAACTCGTCATTCATTTTTTAATTCACGTCGAGATTGCATACAACGGCTTACAGTTTTAATCTGTTCTAGATTTCCTAATTTTTCGCTCTCAAACTATTTCGGATTCTTAACTATTTAACTCTTAATCCCTCAAAGTAATTTTAACAGATGAAAACCGGCTTTAAAGTTTCGGTGTTTTGCTGCTTTTGTGTGTGTGTGCAGGTTGCTGAGTGATCGGAACTACGGCTTGACTGTAAGATTCATGAGCTTTTTTTTTTTTTTTTTTTTTTCATGTAGATCACTATCAAACAGAAATCACTTGAAGATGGGGACTTCGAATAGGTGCTTTGTAGTTTGAGCACGTGTGATCTTTGTTTGTACTGTATGAGTGTTCGCATACTGATATTAATTTTCTCCGAACATATAATGTCAACTCGACGTATAGTTGTATAGACAAATAAGTGGCCTTCCTTCCGAAAATCGGGGATTTGTCCTCGCTTATCCGTCTACTTGCATTCCTCATTCGTTCCTCGGTAAATATGGGTTTGCACGAGTTGGATGGGCTGCTGTGATTGTTCTCCCTGAATCCAACCCGCGCCTTTTGGGTTGGAAAAGATATGATGCTCAATCCAATAATTTCAACCCAAATCGATGTAATGGAAGCGTGTATTGTTTTTTTGGGGCGGGACCCGAGCCGGACCGGATTTCGCAATCTGGTAATCTTATGTAATTTTTAAGAAATAAAAGCTCTCTAGAGCAGGGGCGAAGCCAGAAAACTTCATGAGTGGGGGCGAAAAATTAACATAACGTAATTTTTAAAATAAGATGGAATATTAAAACGCGTAATATAATAACATATATATTGCATTACAATTGTCATTTATAAATTTTTATCAACTAAATAATTTATTATAATCTCTTTATCGATACAATAAAATATATTTTTCTTGGATTCTTATACTTAATTCTTAATTTTTTTTATGAAAGATAATTTTAAAAAAGATTGTCGAATATTCAGTCATTGTATGATAAATTAATATTTGAATAACATGAATATATGGGATAGTTTAATGATGTACGTGTTAAAATAATTTTTAATAATAGACTTAAATAAAATGTGTGTGATTTATTAAATATATATATATATATATATTAGTTGTGACAGATTTTTTTTAACTTTTTAGTAATTTATATAGATTTGCCATTGAAAATAAAAAATAATGAAGAAGGAAAAGAATGCATATTTATGTCTATGGTGGGAATTGAACCTTGGACCTCTTATTAAAAAGTAAAATTATGTTGTACTCCTTTTTCCACTATACCACAATGTAAGATTGACAATGTAATGAGTAATTTTTTAATATTAATGATCGTATAAATATTTAAAAATATTTAAAAAATTGACCTAAAATCTCGGATTGAGTGGGGGCGGCCGATCCCGCTCGGCCCAATGTAAAATCGCCCCTGCTCTAGAGTGTCTAGGCTATTAAGATTCAATCCATCAAATTAAACGGTAAAAAAACTGTGCACCGGTGATAATATAACACCATCGACATTAAGACAATAATAAATTTTAAATTTTGGTTGGCTTGTTGGGTCAACCCAAACCCATGCTGTTTGACCCGGACCCCTCAAGCTATCGAGTAGTTATAGAAGTACAATTTTAGCCGGGTTGGATTGAGATCGAGACCTATTGAGTAGATTTCAGTTTGTAGTGTATAATCCAAATGAGTTGGACTAAACTAAATATCATAGCAGTAGTGTTACGGAAAAAGTTAAGCGTACGGATTTCCTATTAAAAGAAAAAGGGAAAATAGCGGCGAAAGTTCTTGACTCCGCATATTTGTTGCAGTTAAGTTCCTATACTCAAAATTTGATGGTAAAAGTCCTTACCGTTAGAATATTGTTGCACATTGGTCCTCCTGCTATTATCATCTCGTTAAGTGCCACATTAGCTGCATATGTGTCATCCATGTCGCCAAATGGGTCCACCTTAGGTACACCTTGCATGTGATTCTTTATGTACACATAATTAAATAAAATAATTTATATATAAAAAGGATATTCATGGTAAAATTATAAATAAATGATAAAACGACAAGAATTTTCAAAATGGTAAGATCCACTAAAAATGTGGCTTACTTTCACCGCGACACGTGGATTTAGTATTTTTTATTTTTGCCTTAAACTTTTAAGTTATTTTTTTTTATAATTTTACCGTGAATATCCTTATTATATATAAATTATTTAATTTAATTATGTGTATATAAGGAGGCACATGCAAGGTGGACCGATTTGGTGACATGGTTGACACGTATGCAGCCAACGTGGCACTTAACGAGATGATACCGGCAAGAGTACTGATTCGCAACAAGATTTTAACGGTAGGGACTTTTACCATCAAAATTTGAGTATAAAGACTTAACTGTAACAAATATACAAAATTAAGGACTCACCGCTATTTTCCAAAAGAAAAAAGTAAAATGTGAATCATGTGCTCATTCTCAAAAGCTTAGAAACATTTTTTCACACATCACTTAAGTTAGAAATATTTACGGTGTAAGTATTTATGAAGTTGTATTTTGGGGGGGGGGGGGGGGGGGGGGGGGGGGGGGCATAATTATATTGATCGTTTATTACTGATCTAATAAGAGTATTCAATATTGCGATAAACATCTCGAGTACCTAATCTAAACACTAACAGAAACAATGAGATTACGCTGTCTAACTATAAGGTTTTTTTTTTTTTTAATGTGTCATACAAATTCATTTATACCAGTATAATATATGGTTACTTATTATAATTTATAACATCAACATATATTCCATTACAATCAACATATTCCAACTCTTATACACTGATTTTACTGGAGTGAAAAATGGTTAGATTTGGCCATAATTTCTGACACCAACAACACTAAATTAATGCGAGAATTCAGAATCATCAACCATGGCATGGTAGCTCAACCATGCTTGGCCAATGCATTATGAAACCATCTGACATAGCAACTGATCAAACTCTAACGCTCCAATGACAAGCTTCCTCGGTCCATGATGGTCGGAGTCTCGAGGATCAACCTCCATAAGCTGTCGTTCCGATCTAGGACGCTCGACGAGAGAAGGACGATCATCGTCGGCCTCAAGTCCGATAACTATAGCAGAGAGATTCTTCTCAGGCTGTTGACCCTTATTGTTCGTCAACGGGACAGTGTGTTGGCAATCCACGTTCAAGATTCCGACGATACTTTCGATCCCAACACTTTCCACATCCACGAAGACCTCTGCAAGCTCAAGCAGGTATAGAAAATCGAGACTAGTCGAGCTTCACGGTTCGGTATAAGATTATTGGATAATTTATGCGCACGATAGTGGAAGCAGAGGTATCAGGCCGATTATGTAACACGGGTTAAGGATTTACTTAACGAGCATTTCTAGGGCGAATTGACCTAATCATCGATTCGAGCGTTTTAACTAGTTCTCTCATATTCCCGGGTTTTTCTTTTTCTCTTTCCTAATTTATATTTCCACGTAAAATTCTTGTGTGCATTTTTAATTGGTCTTTGAGAAAAAAACCGGCTTGATATCTATGCAGGTCGATTTCCAAGTTAAAGTCTGCGTCGGAGATTCGTACCTTCCCGTGTTAATCAACCAAGTCCGGCTTTCTTATGCAACAGTTCTTGCACTCGGATCCAGAATTTCAGGGTATTTACTAATCATTCCCATTTTTTTCTCTGATTGATTGTTACTTGTTCTTGAAGTTATTGTTTCAAACATGTTATACAGGCCAGATATTTCGACTCTGAACACTTGCCTTAAAGGATTGCCACCAACTTGCACTCTTCTCGTGATCAACAATGTCGGAAGAGTTCTCCTCCAGCGGTCAGGAACGTCGCAGCAAGGTGCGAGAAGAGTCGTCCTCCGGTCCTCTTTGTCGACTTCGTGCTGCACTTGCATCAACCAAAGCGACAATCAGCTCTCGCTTTCTGACCGCCGGCTGCAGAAATCGTTCACAGCGCCGTCTCCGTCGTTCACCGGACTGACCAGCCTCGTCAGACCGATGAACGGCCAGAACTTGATGGAGCAGAAGCTCTTCCAAAGGCTCTCGATCCTCGAGACGGAAGGGTACTGTAGCAAACACTTTTCTCCGCACGATCTCCGCGCGGCAACGAGCAATTTCAGCCCCATAATGGTGATTGGAGAGGGCACGAGCTGCGTCGTTTATAGGGCTTTCTTCGAGAACGGCCAGATCGGGGCTGTGAAGGTTTTGAAGAAGACGAACTGGGACGGGGAGGATCTCCTGCGTGAGATTGATCTCTTGTCGAGGATTCGGCACGAGAACGTTGTGAGGATCATCGGGTACTGCGATTGCGGGGAAATGCAGGCCGTTGTGTACGATCTTTCGCGGGGAAGCTTGAAGCAGAATTTGCGGCTTATGAGCTGGGAAGAGAGAATGAGCGTCGCGCTAGGCGTCGCGAAGGCGTTGAACTATCTTCATCATTCTTGTGACCCTCCTGTTATTCACAGAGATGTCAACTCCAACAACATTCTCCTTTCTGATGATTTCCAACCACAAGTAAGAATGTTAATAACGGCTTTCTTCGGTATTTGAACTTGTATTTTTGAGTTACAAGGTTTGAGCGTCGCGACATTCAAAAATTTGAAAAACACTTAGCCTACTTAAAAAAAGAGAGGGCGGAAATCTGTTTCTACGTATAAATTAGACTTGCATCTCCTTTTAGTATTTAGTTTATCAATTTTTTCTTTCGGCTTTAGGATAAAATGGACTCGTCTTACGGTCAATTTTTGCCTAAGCGACTTTTTTTTTCTTTTTCTACCTCGTTTTGTAGCTGTCAGATTTTGGATCAGCCATAACGCTGCGTCAATCTCATCAGATATCAACAAGTGGAAAACCGGACTCAATTATCGGCACTTTCGGGTACTTAGCCCCGGAGTACATGATGTACGGAAAGATCGACGAAAAGATTGACGTCTATTCCTATGGAGTTGTGCTGCTAGAGCTCATAACTGGCAAAGAGGCCACTCAAAAAGACAAGGCAACTAATGAGAGCTTTGTCCTTTGGGTACAAACTTGGTCTCATTCTCTCTATGACTATCTATAACTTAGAATAGTTTTTCATTCCAAGTCTCTGACTCCATGAACTTGCAGGCTAGATCTTTGCTTGGCTACGGCCTCTGCGAACGGCTAATCGATCCGTACCTCCACGAAGAATACAACAGGGAAGAGATGAAGCTCATGATGGTTGCGTCTCGCCTTTGCCTTATGCATTCCTCTTCCAGAAGGCCCACCATGAAGACGGTGAGCTTCGATTTTTAATCTTTGAACATAATAGCCTTTTACAACACGCTCACGCGAACAGTCAAGAAGGCATAACTCAGTGCTTGAGTACTTGAACTTGTACCCTCGAGGCCCAAGGTTTAAGCCTTTAAAAACTTATGTTTACTGCTAAGACAAGCAAACGAACGGAATGACCAATATCGGTTAATTGGCTCATTGTCGAATCTCTTCGTAACCAGCAGGGAGTCTCATGAAAGCTAGTTTTAACTGCAAACCGTGAAAAACAAACGAATTCCGTCACACAACTCTAACACTTACTACAGGATTGTCACTATGCTTTCTTGAAGATTGTTGCTTCAAATCATCTTACAGAACCTATGAACTGTTCTTTCTTTCTTCTTTGCGTGAAGATACTGAGGCTGTTTGAGGATCCGGAGTACTGGCTGCG
Organism: Parietaria judaica; assembly: GCA_954871525.1. Lineage (NCBI taxonomy): Eukaryota > Viridiplantae > Streptophyta > Magnoliopsida > Rosales > Urticaceae > Parietaria > Parietaria judaica. The sequence goes on from OX940860.1 coordinate 42,640,509, forward strand.
GATGCAGCGGGAGAGGGACGAGTTCTTAAGCGGTATGGCCTCCACCTGCGAGATAGACCTCTGGAGACGCGACGACTCCGTCACAAGCGACACCGAAGACATCTAATTGTGATTATATGCTAACGTATTATTATTTTGTTAATCTATATAGAATTATTTGAGAACACTCACTAACTGCAACACAGGATCATTGACCAACAATAGGGAAAATGGTCCGAAATCGATTGATGCTGCAGATTGATCTCCGTGTTGACGAAACAGATTTCGAGTCATACTACACGAATCATAATTTGTTCGATATATACAGTATGTTTTATCCGTCGAGCTTACACGACGACTCGTGTCTCGCACGGCCGGTCCTATTCACAAAAATTAAAGCGATCGCCCAAGGTTCCCAAAATAAAGTAAAAGGTTAGGTACAAGTCAATTAAATATTTTTTGCCCAAGGCGCCGGAAGTTATTGGGCCGGGCCTGGTATCTCGTGTCATCTCCGTGCTTCGGAAGTTTAAAGGACAACAAATTCATTTTATTAAGAAGGTGTAATTTAGTATCCATTACAAAGATCTTTAAAATAATAATAATAATAATAAAAAAAATGTGAAGAATTACAAAAAAGGAAAAAGAAGCTGAGGCTAAATATTTGGTTATTGGATTAATAACCAAGAAAGAATGGATTTGTTGTATGTTCTAGAGGGTTTTGTTTAGAGCCCTGCCACAGAGAAGGGCATTTTGGGGAATAGGGTACTCGTCTCTTGTGGAAGTGCTTGTGGTGAAGACTCGGAGATAGGTTTGTTGGCCTAGGTATTGCCTTGCCCAAAACTCACTCCTTATGTTCCAAATTCCCACATTGTCCAGTGCCACGTAGACTGCGGTCCATGACTTTGGGTAAACCTGTCGTCACACATCAAATTTAATATAAAAGTTTATGCTAAATTTATGAGGTTTAGTGATATAAAATGATAAGTTTATATGGTAATTATCACTAATATCCTTTTAAGTGTAAGTTAACGGATGCAACGAGACGACATACCTGTGTTGTGCACCGAGAAATTGCGTCGATAAGATTGTACTGTTTTCTACTCTCCGGCGTCCATTTTCCTCCGTCCATTCTGAAATTAAATTTACAAATCAATTAACGTAAATGAAAAACATTAATATAATTATCATATAATGAGCAAAATCAAGTCCTTACCCCACAACTCTAAAGTTGTAGCCATTCATGTGGTAGCTCTGGGGAATGTTCTCCTTGTTCTGGAAGACGATCTCGACGAAAGCTCGGTAGTCAGCGCCGCCGACGGACGTGTCGAGGTACATTGGCTTGCCGGTAGGGCGGTCCGGCATGCTCCCGACGCGGAAGACGTTGGGGATTGCGAACCTGTCGGCGAGCTTGAGGGGCGTGTCGGCGGGGACGAAGGAGACGCTGTTGAGGCCATATCGCTGCTTCTTGTTGACCTGAGCGGCTGAGCTCTCGAGGATGATGGTTCGGGTGACGTTGATTTGGCCGTAGTGGTACGATCCTTGCGGGTTCGGACGAGGTCCACTGGCTGTCAAATTGGTCCTATAATATGCACAAACGTTCCATGAGAAGCTGTTGTTTTTCGCGGACATGTCGTTCGGAAAATTCTACGTGGAATCATGGTATGCACATTACTTGAACGTCATGTTGTGTGAAGCTTAATCTAGCCGGAAACGTTATGGAAAGTCGATGTAGAGTAATCAAAGTTAATTTTAATTTGAGATTAAATGTAGCAGGGGTATTTTTGAGTTTTTTACAACTTGTTACTTTAAGCGTTTTTGTTTATATGACTTTGAGCCAGTGGTTACAACTTAACTCTAATTGAAATTAGAGCAGATTGAGATTTACAAGCGGTGAGTGGACGTACATCTTATACTAAAAGTGAAACACAATTTATATTTTTCGTTTTATTATTTGTGTTTTCTAATTTAAAAATTTAAGTCGAAATTCTTTAACACATTCTCACTTCCTTATTCTATGTCAATAGATATATTTTCTTAAAAAAACTTAATATATTTCTTACTAATATATAATAGAATAATGTACCTAATGGACCGAGCTTGATTAAGGGACTCCACAATCTCAGTGAGCCCACCGGGAATTGGGCCCACTTTAGGGCTAGCCGAGTTGGCATAGTGAAGAGTGGCGGTTGTGGTGGTGGTCGGGTCGACAAACCGGGTCGAGACAGCGATGTAGTAGTCTCTTGGGATCTGATCCGCTGTGACGAGCACAGAGTAAGACTGGCCCACATGGACGTCGATAGATTTATATAAGCTCTGCTCTGTGTGGGTCCCTTCCACTTCCACCAACGTCATCGTGTGGTCCTGGATCCTGAAATTTAGCGCATTCTGAAGCCCAACGTTTGTTATTCTCAACCTGTACGTTTTGCCTGAAAATAAAAAATAAAAAATTAATGCATAAATAAATTTTGTATATTAATGTGACATTATACTAGTAATATTTTATTCATAGAAATAGTAAACTGATTGAATATTTTTTTTTCTTACATCACAGCCATGAGCTCAGATATTAAATTGTTAATGATTGACTTATTAAAAATAAAATAAAAATTGGCACCTTGTTCGAATTGGAAAAATGCATCGTTCATGCCACGGCCATTTATTAAAATACCGTCGGGGTTTGGAAGCTTCCGACCTCCGTCTAAAATTGCCTTCAATTCCTGAAATAAGCCAAAGTCAAAGCCAATTAACAATATTTTCTAAAATTGTTCTATAAATGAGTAGATTTAGATTATATATCATAGTTTAGGTGCTATACTGATCCCTCTGAGACGGACCATCTTCGTACATTCGATTATTATATTTATTAGAATATTATACCCAATTTAAAAATTATGAGTGAATGAACAAGACTGATCTAATTGTATATATTATATTATATTATGTATATTAGAACTTTTATAAATCAATATTGTTAGAAGAGAAATTTATTATATTATTGAAGTTATTAATGTATCATCAAGCAATGCTTACACTAACTAGAGTCCGGATCGTTCAAAAGTAATTATATAATCGAAATGATTAATTTATCGAGTATTTGTTTAATGAGAGAGATACCTGATGACTTTTCTTGTACCAATCGCCAATGAGGAGAGTGTAGTCCGCAGCTGGGCCGGGGAAAGGCACTGGAATCTTGGGCCTGCTCAGAATTCTTATGGCTCCAAACCCACCTGCAGCCTTGTGGAAGGCAAGAGATGGGAAGTAGTAGAAGCTTCCAATCTGATCCTTCATTTGCAGTTTGTATGTGTAATTCTGTCCTGGTGGAATTTGACAGTTTGTCCCATACACCCCATCTTGGTATGAATTCTTCCTATTCTGTATCCCACTCCTGTTTTTCATTTTTAATTAATTATTTTATGTATAAAATGTATGGCACTCAGGAATGTAAAAAAAAAAAACACTAATTCCAAGTTTTAAATTATTTAAACTCTAGGATGCAGAATGTTAAAAATAATTAATTAACCTGCTTGATGGTAAATATTATATTATAATTAACCCCACTGGTTGTATTTTATCTTAATTTATTTCATCATGGATTATCAACCCAAGAAGCAGGCACATGTCATGACCAAAAAGAAGAGAAGAATACAGCCTGTTGGTGTTGAAGGTTGACATTGACTATCAAAGAATATTATATTCACATAAAGTTTTGTTTTAATTTGTTTCATATCAAGTATCAACATAAGGAATATTATTATAATTATCTTCATACTGCCTCTAGTTATACGTCAGCATAAACTCAGTGCCTAGAAGAATTCTACTTATTTTATGCATTTTAGTTATCCCGTAAATATATAGATTAAGTGGAAGATTATTAATTAAACAGTTACTTTTATTTTGAGATAGTTGAGCTGAGCTTAATTGTGTCAATGAATCAGCTTAAAATAGTATGGATTTGGTAAAGAAAAACAGCCGAATAATAAGCTGATTTTATTGTTCCAAATCCATTAAAAAAAGAAAAAGGGCGTGCAAGAAAATGCCAAGATATGAGATCATATATATATATATATATCCGATTAATACAACTAATATATTACCAATTCCAATGCTTTACGTCACAAATTATATATATATATATATATATATACATTATTTATTATCTTATTACCATTTAGGCTTTCGAACATTACTATACACTGCAATGTCAAAAGACTCTAAGCATACTAGAGTACCTAAGTTTTACCGATTAAAAGGACAAAGGTTTATACTTTATAGTATACTAGAATACCTAAGTTTTACCGATTAAAAGGACAAATGTTTATACTTTCTAGTTCAAGGTTCGACTTTTTCACGAGAAGATAATCTTCGATTATCCGTCTTGCCGGTAGTTATCGGCAAGACGGCCATGCCAGGACTTTTTCATGATTTTTGTAAAAAATCGGCAAACATCTTGAAAAATAACGAAAATATAGCACTTTTCAAGAAATTCTGCACTTTTTGATGATTTTATTCCAGTATTTATATATGTGAGACTGAGACTATATTTTATTACCTATGTTTGAATATGAAATGATTTTATTTTTGGCATTTTAATGTTTTATCAACATTATAAACTTAGTAAATATATTCTAAAAAATATTTTAGTGATTTTTCATCGATAAACCTCGATAAGTGTTGATGATCCATCCATAATCCTCGATAAGTGTTGGTAACGATAATCTACAGTGTTTATAAGTTTTCCGTCGATTAATCGGCAAGCAAACGATAAATCCGTCGAAAACGACAAGCGATTTATCGGCAAATTCGGCAAGTTGAACCTTGCTTTATAGTATAAAAGTAACATAAAAAATACCTAAAGTCAACAAATATAAGACAATGTATTTCTTTTCTACCAACGTTGGTCAATTTATGTATTCATCCAACTATGTAGCATATTCTCTCATTTAAAATATTCTACGGAAAAAAAATTAGACAGAAAAATGTATTGTCTCACATTAGTTGATTTTAAGTACTTTTGTCTCTATTTTTCACTTTAAACTATGTTGCTGGTCAAAATTTAGGTACTTTTACAGCTATTATTTCATCTATATATATAGGAAAATGAGAAGAAATAAATGAACGAAAGAAATTGAAAAAGTCACCATGATAGGAGGAAAGGCTCAGGCAAGCTGTTATATACGTTGATGATGAGGTTATCGTTGGTGATGGAGTATATCTCCGGCCCCGGAAACTGACCGTTTATCAGAATTCCCTGCAACAAAAAGAAGATGAGAATCGCACAGAATCAAATCTATATATAGTTTTGCAAGGGTTTTTGATGATGAATAGAACCTGTTGCTTAACGCCGAGAGGGTATATATCGCCATAAGTTACATTCCAGTCAAAGAATCTGTAAGGATCTTCAGCCCCAACAAGCGTAGTACTCAAAACGACAAGAAATATCGAACCAAAATGCCATTTGGGATTCATAACTAGACAAGACTTTAGCTTTTTTGCTAGCTAGGTTTGGAGTGAGAAAGAGCGAGGGAATTATGAATGAATGAATGAAGCTGCTTAATATGTATATATATATATATGTATATGGCTTTATTGGGTGTGGTATTATTATAATGGAAGAAACATTGGAAGGGTCGTGGAAGTCAACCAACTAAATAACACGATGATATGAAACTGATTATAATATATGTGAAAAATATATAGATATATATGATCTGGATATTGGTTGGAACATGGACGCCGTGTGATGAATGTGAACATAAGAGTGGCGGTGATAATTATTACTCGTCACTCAGATATAATATATATAAAGCTCAACATATTCGAGTTTACTTTATTTACTTTCATTGTTATTTTATTTTGAGTAAGTATGATTACTCACTATACAATAACTCGAACGTTTTGTATGAGAGTTTGAGATCGCCTCAAAATTTGTTGTTGGCTTCAATAGTTTCTTGGTTAAAAAATAAATGTGGTAAGAGTTTTGCTATTGCAATGTTAGTGTAGAATTAGTCTCTCTCTCTTTTTTTTTTTTGGATGGAAAATAGTCAAGTAGATATGGTTACTAAAAGAAATTATTTTTCGTAACTTTTTTTAGAGTAATTATTGGCATAACCAAGTCCAAATTATATATAGACGGGGACTTTTGGAGCCCTATTGATAATTATGATTTTCAATTGAGACTTAACGGAAGATCGTTATATAAATTTTATAGAAATGAAACACTTGATATAAAAACAAATTAAAATTAGGAGAATAGTAATACAATACAAAATAATAAGTTGCACTACTACAAAAAAGGGGTTGGACTACACTTAAAGAGTGTAGTTGGAGCTCTTCGACTACACTCTTTATGTGTCGTCGGATCCTCCATCGTATGATATCCGACGACACTTAATTTAAGTGTCGTTGGAGGTGGAACTGGACTACACTTTGAAAGTGTAGTCGGAATACAAACTCGCCGCGGCATAATAATATCTTTGCCGCGGCGAACAGTCCGACGACACATAATAAGTGTTGTGTGAGGTGATTCCAAAATTCGAAAATGTCCTCGGACAATATAAAAGCCGCGGCGAATATATTTTCGCCGCGGCGTATTTATCCCAACGACACTAATAAGTGTCGTTGGAATGAATATTTGCCGCGGCAAATATAATGTTGCCGCGGCTAATATTCATCCCAACGACACTAATAAGTGTCGTTGGGATAAATTTTTGCCGCGGCAACATTATATTTGCCGCGGCCAATATTCATTCCAACGACACTTATTAGTGTCGTTGGGATAAATACGCCGCGGCAAATATGATTTTGCCGCGGCATTTTTTTGCCCGATTGCATTTATAAAATACTTTCCGCGACGGTTTTTCATCCGTCGTCGAATATGCCGATATAAAATTAAAAAAACCGGGCGATTTAAATCGCCCGGATGCTTTGGTACCTGTAAATAATAAATAATATATATTTAATTCCGAAAATTAACCTATTTATACGAATAATCTTCCGTACCTACAATAAGCGTCGTTCATACTTACAAATAGTACCGTCATTATATACCAAAGAATGTAAGACCGTCCATATACATAATATTCTATTCTTCATCATACTTTGCAAATTTTTGAAGAACATATGCACCTAATCTAACTCTAAGAGAATCTATCTCTTTTAAACTATAAATATTTTTTTTATCAACAAACGCAATACCCTTTATGACGATGTCGTGCATGAACTTCATGACAAAGTATCCACACTCGTGATTTCCCGGTTGTTTCGGATATGATTTTGAAATCGACACTTTGACCACCGAGTGCATATTCTTGCCGGTTGTATGGTGTAACATGAACGTTTCACCGAGCCTACAAAAAATGTAAACGTTAAATATACAAAACCTTGTATATTAAATACATCAATAATAAAAACATAATTATATATTCGAGAATACTTACTTATCAAAAAACGCGGATAAATGCGCATTCAATCCTTTTGAATTTTTAAGTGAATCAAATATGGTCACACTATTGCGCCAAGGGTTCAACACGAGGAGAGTCCAATGATTGTGACTATTGTATGGCATCAACCACAATTTGTCTTTCTTGCATTTTGATATATTCTTTAAGCAAACCTCCACATCATTTTCCAATTCTTTGGACCTCTTATCTTCGTCGTCGCCGTAAGAGTTGTAGTTCATGTCATTATACGGAGGAATAAAACCGTACAAATCTCTCACATCACTTTTTGCCATGTATGTTTGTAACAAATAACTACAAATATAATATAAAGAAAAGTAGAATAAATTATTCATATTTTAAAATCATTAAGAAATAAGGAAATAAAAAAGAATATGTAAAAATAGAAAACATACCTTTGACAAGTCGTTATCCAATTCACATTCAAGTCCTCGGAGAGTAGAAATTCGCGCATATCATCGAAAGTTAAATAAGTTAAATCTTGACCCAAACTTTTATCAAGATTCACTTCGAGTAATGCATTTGGTGCGAGCATATAATTGTTGGCATAATCGGCCAACGGTCTCAATCCCGGGACAACGGTAGACATCTTAATCTTTTTTGGATCTTGTGCACTTTTGGCAACCTCTTTTGGCTTAGGTATGAGAGATGGACTACCTTGGGAATCGACTTTCTTGATTAACCTTGTCGGCCAAGGCACTAAGTTCCCGATCGCGTCATCGAGAAATTCCATACATTGCGTTTCCATAGGGAGAGGAATATTAGGCATCGGAGCATCTACCACTTCAATTAACACCCGAGTATATTCGCCCGCCCATTCTTTATTGAGAAAAGGTTCCTCGCCCGGGATATAACGTTTATATGCCCTCCCCTTTGCGACGTATTCTTCAAAAGCGTCCGAGTAGAGAAGACATTCGACGCCACCATCACCCGAAATGGGCGTCTTTGGATGAGAGGCCGCCGGTCGTACATCCTTCAAGCCCCTTCCGCCAACACCGCTTCCATTGTCGACCGATACGGGCTTAGTCTTTTTTCCCGAACTAACCGGAGCGACGGGTTGAGTAACTGGTGCGAGCGGTTGACTAATCGGAGTGCCACCACGGGAGCATGCATCGTTACTCCCTTCAAAATTTCGAGCAATTGATTGTTGGACAAATAGTTCCATTTTTGACTTCCATTCTTCCAAAGCCGCATCTTTCGCCTCGCTATTCGCTTTCATTTCTTCAATTTCCGCTTGGAGGCTTTTAACGACGGGATTCGGCGTTGAGTTGGATGCTCGGTGATGTGCTCGCTTTGTGACGTATTTTGATTGTCCCCGAACTCGTCCGGAATGATCTTTCTTTCCCAACGCTCTTGTCAATACGTCGACTTCCTCATCGGGTTCAAACTCGCCATTTTCTTCTTGCGTGGCATATTCGTTCTAACAAAAAACAACAATTATAAGAGAATCAAATATACTACTTATATTTGCACTACATTATATAAGTACTTACTATTTTCTCTATTATTGGTTCCAAAGTTGAGTCCTTTAATGAACCATCGGGGTTCTTCTTCGTGACGCACTAAAGTGTGGGTAAGGTGGCCCATTCTCCATTTTTGGCATGCTAAGAAACAAAATAAACATGTTATTCGATTCTTGGCAATAAAATAAAATAAAATTAAAATACAAAGTTAGAACCCTAACTAGTAGTTGATCGATCTTCCGATAACCATTTCGGCCCGTTCTCGAGAGGTATTCAGCTTGATCTCTATGACCTTTATTTTGCTTCGAGAGTTCCCCAAACTTTTCACTTAATCTAATTTCCACAAATTCCTTCCATACTTCGGCCGTGATGCTCGTGTAGTACTTCTCAACAATATCCGGTCGCTCATAAATGCTTTTACCCTTGGGGTGTTTATTGATTAGGGTAGAGAGATCATGCCGGAATTGTCTTGCCGAAGTCGCGGCACTTGATAAACATTTTCTTTTGAACCATCCCGGAACTACAAATGCTTGTTTGACTTCATTCCATATCCGTTCTTTCACCTTAGCATAACTTTTATCTCTCCAATCGATAATAGTTATTGGAGTGAATTCCCTAGCTAACACACCAATCCAACTACCTAAAAAATCACCTTCTTGTCCTTCCGGTTGTTCTTTCTCATCAAATTTAACATGAACTTTTTCCCCCTTATGCTTCAATACATTGATGCTTCTCATTAGAGTCACTTTTCTTTGTCCTTGATCTTCTAGTTTTCTTCTCGGTTTTGATTCATTCTCGTCTATACCTCCATAAAATAATTAACTAAATCTTAGAAACTAGTTCAATACAACAATTTCGAATGCAAATAAAAATAAGCTAACCGGGTTTGATTTCACGTTCGTATGATTCTTCTCGATCCCGTACATCACGTTCGGGTGATTCGTCTAGAAAATTCATCTACAAGTTCATGAACCCACAAAAATATATCAATAAATTTCAAAAAATATAAACCCACCAAAAAACCAAAACACAAATCAACAAAAATTAAAAACCATCAACAAATTCATGAACCCATTAAGAGATATTCACTAAATCATCAAAATATCATCACATAAACTATAAACAATATTATTTTAACACAAAAATGCATTAAAAATGTAATATCAATTTAGGGCTCAGATTCTAACCTTGTTCAATGTAATATCAACGTGACTAGACTTGTTGATGGCCGGCATTCTCTTCCACGGCGACGGCGACGGCGACGGCACAAGGTGAAAAAGAGAAAAGGAAAGAAGGGAGAATGAGAGAAAGAGAGAAAAAAGAGAAGGGAGAATGAGAGAAAGAGAAAGAAAAAAGCTGAAAAAATAGAAAAAAGGGAGGGAAACTGAAATAACGCGGAAAAAAATCGAAAATTTGGGGATTCGACGACACAAAATAGAATGTGTCGTCAAAATTCCCGAAACACGCCGCGGCAAACTTAAACTTTCCGCGGCGAGTTGTACGACCCGTATAGAATACATGCCGCGGCATAACATATTTTGCCGCGGCTAATCCTGATACAAATAAACCCGTAGCCTCTGTAAAATTGGATGCAGGATTAGCCGCGGCACAATATTGTGTGCCGCGGCGACTATAACCAACGACACTTAAATGTGTCGTCGTACAGCACACTTGCCGCGGCACAATATTGTGTGCCGCGGCAAATTCTGGAAGAAACATACCCGTAGCTTTTGTTAAAATGGATGTAAATTTCGCCGCGGCTAAAATAACAATGCCGCGGCTAATTTAGATCATTTTTTTATTTTCCATTTTTCACTTGAAAAAAAAAAAAACCCTCTTATTTTACTCTTAGTTTATATTATTACACTTTATTTAACTGAGTATAATTTATAATTAGTAAATGAACACCACGAATGCATTGATTTACCAAGTAAAATTATGCAAAAAAGGGTTTTAGGATTTAGGGCTTAGGGTTAGGGTTTAACTAATTTAGGGTTTAGGGTTTAGGAACCAATTTTATTTAAACAAAAATTAATGCAAGAGTACATAATGAAATTATTTCCCAAGTAAAGGGTTTTAGGGTTTTAGGGCTTAAGGTTTAGGGTTTAGGGTTAGGGTTATGGTTTAACCATTTATTAAATTCTTAAACAACGAATTTTATTTAAACAAAAAATAATTTTAAGAGTATATAATTAAATTATTTCCGAAGTTTCCTTTTGCCAAAAAGGGTTTTAGGGTTTAGGGGTTAGGGTTAGGGTTACTTAGGGTTAGGGTTAAGGTTAAGGCCGTTAGCTAGGGTTCTAAACTTTTTCATTAAGTTACAAACTAATTATGTCAAACTTAGTGTTGACTAATTATATATAATGTTACAATAATAAACTACATCAAAAAATGTAAAAATATATCTCAAATTAACCACTATATTAAGTATAGGTACTTTTGCCTCTATTCTAAAAATAATTTTCAGAGAGATTTATAAGTTCGCCGCGGCATATTTTTATTAGCCGCTGCATAATATTTAATCCGACAACACTTTTTAGTGTCGTTGGAATGTTAGCCGCGGCAACTTGATAAGTCGCCGCGGCATGTTGAAAAAGTTGTTTTGTTTTTCTATCTTTTACACATTGAAAAAATTAAAAAAATCAACGGTAAGTACTTGCTTCTGACAATTTAACTTAAATCACATCAGTAACTTATATTATGAAATAATAATAAATGTTTAATCATAAATAAAGTCATAAAACTACATTATTAAACAAGTAGAATGAAATAAAAAATTATTATTAATATTGATAAGTGAATATTTCATTCAATTTCTGTTGACGGGATGTCTAGACGTCGCAACTTAGAAACATCATCATCATCAAAGTTCTCGACCTCTTCAATGCTCGGTAGCTGCTTCGAGAATGGTGCGATGGTGGTTATGTGTACGGCTTCTTCGTTGGAATATTCTTCTACGTTTTTTGCCTTCACATGCACGACAAGAGATAATTCTGGATCAATCGGGTCGGAGACATAAAACACTTGAGTTGCTTGGGATGCCATTATAAATGAATCATTGGCGTAGGCCACTCGTCTAAAGTCAACGACTGTAATTCCGTCATCGTCAACTTTTACGTAGTTGTTGTCGGCCCATTTGCACTTAAACAATCCAACTCGCAAACCACAATAATCAAGCTCCCAGATATCTTCTACATATCCGTAGTAGCTCATAATAGCTTGTACTGGATTCTTATCCTTGGCCGACGCAACATGCATTCCTTCCGCAAATAACGTAACACCGCTGTTTTGTACGGGGTGTTTTTCGTCTCTTCCCCTTGTGTAAAACGTGTACCCGTTAACGTACCACGATGTGAACCGGGTAACTACTTGTGAAGGGCCACCGGAGATCTTCAATATTGTCTCATCATAATGCTTTCTCCTTTGATATAAATGTTCATCGAACCACTTTGGAAACGTACGGTTGTGCTCTTCTTGTAGCCATTTTACATTTTTTGACTTTTTCGGATAAATACGCCTCAACTCATTCATATGCACATCAATAAAGGGCTCCACACCGGTTGAATTGTGCAACACATATAGAACGGCTTGCTCCAATTCTTTTCGGTGGACAGTCGAAGGATTACCTGCGCATCAAAACATCAAAGATCAGTTATTATTTTAACGATATTTTTTATATAATAAAATTATTAATTATTACCTGAGGATAAGCCTTTTGATTCCGCAACGGCGAGTTTAGGCACCCCAATCGGCGGAGTTTTCGCGCAATACTCAGCACAAAATTCAACCGACTCCTCCGCCATATAACATTCGACAATGCTCCCTTCTGGCCGATTATAATTCTTCATGTACCCTTTCAAGACTTTCATATAACGCTCAATCGGATACATCCATCGTAAAAATATGGGTCCACAAAACTTCACTTCTCGTACTAAGTGAACAGTTAAGTGTATCATGATGTCAAAAAATGACGGTGGAAAGAACGTCTCGAGCATGCATAGGGTTTTAACCAAGTCTGCCTGTATCTCACCGAGTTCCAATGTCTTTACTGTTTTGGCACAGATTTTGTTGAAAAACTCACATAACTTGGAAATGGCATACCGAACTTCCTTTGACAAAAAACCTCGCAATGCAAGAGGAAGTATTTGTTGAAGCAACATATGACAATCGTGGGTCTTCATTCCGATAAGTCTCAAATCCTTCATAGATACAAACCTCTTGTAGTTCGACGAATGACCTTCGGGAACTTTTATGGCCGCAAGCCATTCACAAAACTTCCTTCGTTCCGGTCGAGATAACGTGTGCACAGCCGGTGGTAGAAATGTTTTTTTCCTTGAGTCTCGGGATGCAAGCCCGGTCTTATACCCAATTCAACGAGATCTTCTCGAGCTTTCTTCCCGTCTTTTGTTTTATTTGGATCATCTAGCAAAGTACCGACAATCGACTCACACACATTTTTTTCAATGTGCATAACGTCCAAACAATGATGAACATAATGCGACTTCCAATACGGGAACTCATAGAAAATTGATACTTTCTTGAACGGTTTATCTTCATACGACTTTTTCTTACCGCTTAATTTTCTTTTTCTAAGCACTGGATAAGTCTCTTCGCAAATCAACTTATAGACAGCTTCGCCGTTCAAAATTCTTGGAGGTCTTCGAAATTCTTGATGTCCATTAAACTTCTTCGTATTCTTCCTGTACGGGTGATTTAACGGTAAAAATCTCCTATGATCGAGAAAAACTGTCTTCTTCCCATGCTTCAACCGGGTCGAACATGTATCTTTGATGCAAACAGGACAACCAATTTTGCATTTAACTGAGTAACCTGACAAGTTCCCGTACGCCGGGAAGTCGTTGATTGTCCACATTAACATTGCTTTTAATTTGAACTCTTCTTGTAGGTGCGCATCCATGACCGTCATTCCTTCTTCCCGCATAATCTTCAAATCATCGATCAATGGTGCCAAGTAAACATCGATGTCATTTCCCGGTTGGCCCGGTCCCGAAATTAAAAGCTTCAACATTAAAAACTTCCGCTTCATACACAATTTTGGAGGGAGGTTGTAGTTGATGAGTATTACCGGCCAAACACTATATCGACTACTCATGTTCCCAAATGGATTCATCCCATCGGTGGCCAAACCGAGACGCAAATTCCTGTGATCTGCACTGAATTCCGGATGATAGGCGTCAAAAGATTTCCACTGTACAGCATCAACAGGGTGTCTTATAACGCCATCTTTACTGCGGTTTTTTGAGTGCCAAATCATGTTCTTCGCGTGAGTGGGATTGTTAAACATGCGTTTAAACCGCGGCAACGGGGGAATGTACCATAATACTTTTTGCGGAACCCCTTTGACACCGTCGTGAGGCTTCTTCCCTATCTTCCACCTTGACTCATTGCAGACCGGACATTCCATTAAATATTCATGCTCATTCCTATACAGTACGCAATCCTTTGGACATGCATGAAGCTTATCGAACTTCAAACCTAACAACCCCAATGTCTTTTTTGCGTCATACATGGATAAAGGCACTCTATTTCCCTCCGGAAGCACATCCCGAAGGGCTTCCAACAATTGCGTAAAGCTAGTATTTGACCAACCTCCTGCCGCCTTTAAATGAAATAACGTCACGAAAAACCCTACTTTCGAACTCTTACACCCATCAAACAAAGGAGCTTCTAAATCATCCACCATCGACTCAAATAACTCCGGTCTTCCCTCAAAATCCTCTTCTGCGCATTTCAACAAACCGTCCACGTCATCCTCTTCGACGTCTTGTTCTTGTACATAATCATCGACTCTTCTACCACGAATTTTTTCCCCGTGAAAGTACCAATGATCATATGAACTCATTATACCAAACGCAAATAAGTGCGATTCGACATCCTCCATAGATTTTGAAACTAAATTTCCACATATGAGACATGGACACCGAATAAATTCTCCTCTTCTATACTTAAATTTAACAAGATCAAAAAACTCTTGAACACCTCTTCGGTAATCATCGCTCAATCTATTTGCTTTCATCCATTCTCTAGAAGCCATAATGCAAATCTATTTAACAAGATCCAGAATTTTGAGAAATAATACCTTTCTTTCCCGTAGACAAGCCGATAAGACAAAGCTAAAATCCTTCAACCAAGTCGCCTAAGTTGACTAAGTGTGAAATGGATTGTGTATGTGGAGTGTATAGAGAAATAAGTGAAAGGAAATCCAAAATAAGAGTTATAAAATCTCAGATCTGCGACATCAGCCGCGACACATTAAATAATGCCGCGGCAGAACTTCTCAGACGACACTCTTTTGTGTCGTCGTACAACTAGCCGCGGCAAATATTAATTTGCCGCGGCTAAAACAACCTCAGAAATTACAGAGGCTACGGGTTGTTTTTCGCACAGTTTTGCCGCGACAAACATATATTCGCCGCGGCAAACACAATTTGGCCGCGGCATATCACAGCTCGCCGCGGCTAAACAATGCTCAGAAATTACAGAGGCTACGGGTTGATTATCGCACAGTTTTAGCCGCGGCGAAAATATACTTGCCGCGGCTAACAAATATTAGCCGCGGCAACATACTATTCGCCGCGGCCAATGTGTGTTCAGAAATTACAGAGGCTATGGGTATATTATCGCATAGTGTAGCCGCGGCGAATATTAGGGTGCCGCGGCTAATATTTGTTAACGACGACACTTTTTTGTGTCGTTGGAAATATAGCCGCGGCAACTAGATAAATGGCCGTGGCAGATTTTAATTCACATTTTCAAATATTGTTGTATTTGACAGAAATTAAGTTGTTTTTTAAATTGTTATTTCAAAACACTTAAATAATTAAGTTAATAAACAAAATAATTAAACATTGTAAATTGTTCAAAGAAATTATAAAAACCTAATACAACAAAAACTAATCATAGTAAATTGTTCAAAAATAAAAAAAATAATAACATAATTTAAAATTGTTCAAGAAAAAATAACAAAATAACAGCTCCTCATGCGTCTTCGTCAATTCCGTCTTCGTGGTGGCCGCCTGCATTGCCGGATCCGCCTGCGTCACCTGGAAAGGGATAATAGTCGGGATACCTCGCTGGCCAAACCGGAGCTGGATACGGATTTGGTGGCTGGAAGTTTGGATCTTGAGCCATCCGGTAACTGCGTTCGTAGCACATGTAGTTGTACATTTCCCGCTGACTGTGAGCCATAAACGCCCTCATGGGAATGTCATCATATGTAAACTGTTGCTCCGGTGGGGTGGCGCCAATCACAAGTGGTTGGAGCCTAGGTGGCGCTTCAAGCACCGATGGCTTCAGACTCCTTATCCAAGCCTCATCAAAATTACCTCCTTTGGGAAACGTGATTTCGCGATCATATGCCTCGACCTAAACAATCAAATTCAATAAAATTTAGCATCAATAAAATAACAACATTCAAATTAATCAAATGATAGTTTAGTATTATATAACACTTACCCCGGCATTCATGCAAAGACCCAAAATAAGGAAAGGGAATCCCAATGAGCTCTTCTTGTGGTCGTAGTTGACGTGGTTCATGTGGTGGAAGATCTCCCGACCCACATCGATGTTCAACCCTTTTGCGCCGGCGTAGATAAGCTTCAGAAAATCGAACTGAAGCTCCGTGAAGTGAAGATGCGGGTAAAGATGGAAACCGAAGAAGTACATCCAAATTTTCCCGATCTTAGACAACTGGCTCTTCTCAAGGTGTGATTCCCCAGCTCTTGAATGCCATTGCACACCGGGCTGCGCAATCATTGCATCGATGTCGTCGTAAAATGCCTTGTCCAACTCGACCTCAGCACCCGGGTAATGGTTGTGCTCATCCTCCTCTACGCTATAATTCGGAGTGCCATAGTAGGCATTTATGACCTCCGGACTGATGGGAACGCGCATATTTCAAACTATCACGAACCCGTCCTTGACGTTGTCAGGAAGGGCCGCATAGAATTCGAGGACCATGCTTGTGTACGCCGTGTTCTTTGGCTCGAGCATATAATTTAGACAACCCCGGCGTTGATAATTGGCGTTGACGAGGTCATTCACCGCATTTGAAGCGAGCGGTAATTCGGTGAAACCACGCTCGGAGCAAAGTTTCCGCGTGTATATCTTCGCATAACGGTTCTTTGCCGGTTCCGTCATTAAGGGCATATGCGGCGGCGGAGGCGGAGGAACCGTTTCATTGACCTCGTCTTCCGGCATTTCAACATTCCAGTGCTTTCCCCGTTTCGCCGTTTCTTTCCTAACACCCCGTCTTACTTTAGGCGCCATTGAAATCTGAAAAAAAAAATAGCATATATTCGTTTCACGGAATTCAAACCAAAACATAAACTAAATTTTAAAACCAAAATATATTCGCATTAATTAAAAATCGGCCTAATCACAATTCCTAAACAAAATTAATTAACAATTTCAAAACCTAATCACAATTCACAATTCCTAAACCTAATCACAATTCACAATTTCAAAACCTAATCACGATTCACAATTCCAAAACCTATGCACAATTTCAAAACCTAATCACAATTCACAATTCCTAAACCTAATCACAATTAACAATTCCAAAACCTAATCACAATTTCAAAACCTAACCACAATTCACAATTCCTAAACCTAATCACAATTCACAATTCCAAAACATACTCACAATTTCAAAGCCTAATCAAATTCACAATTTCAAAATCATAAAATCGCATAAAATCCAAACCTAATCGCATAAAATCATTAAAAAAAAAATCCCAAAGCATTATTCAACCCTAAAAATCGATAAATCCTAAAAATTTAAGCAAAAACACCAAGAGATCATGCCTAACCTTTGGACGGCGGGCGACGGCAAGCGACGGCGGGAAACGGCGGGCGAAGGCGGGCGACGGCGGATGGGTCGAGGTCGCGGCGGCGAGCGAAGGCGAGAGAGAGAAAGAGAAATTTAGGGTTCGTGCGAAATGAGGGATTTCGGCTCCTGTTTGGGTTAAAACACGACTCTCGCCGCGGCAAACTTAAATTCGCCGCGGCGAGTCACCCCAACGACACTAAAAAGTGTCGTTGGACATGAAGGTCGTTTTCCATCCCGACGACACTAATGTATGCGTAGTTGGAAACATAACCCGCCGCGGCAACATAATATTCGCCGCGGCATATATTTGAATTCTTCAACCCCTCCAGACGACACTCATATATGTGCGTAGTTGAACACCATTCGCCGCGGCAAATATTAAGTTGCCGCGGCGAATACATGATTCCGACGACACATAAAAATTTGCGTCGTCGGAATTCTATTTTTTTTTAACTCCGACTACGCATAATATTTTCCATCGTCGAATATATGATTCCAACGACGCTTTTTGTCTTGCGTAGTGGAAGCTCCGTAGTATAATCTCATATTTGTAGTAGTGTTGGAGACACAAATGGTACAAAAAATTACAATGTGATAGACAGTAAAAAAAAACCGTAAAAAAATTATCTTCTAATTAAAAAATAATTAGTGATTTTTAATTCTAGTATATTACAAAATAATTAGTGATGTTTAATACTAGTATATTATCTTCTAATTAAAAAAACGTAAGAAAATCTCTTTGTTTATATTTCATTAATCTTCAACTTGACTTAAAGCTCTAATTGGTTCAAAGCCGCGTTAAGCTTGTCTTCACATGCATTGCTGTATATATATAGTTTGTGCATATCGGCCGAGATTTCGGACTTAACACATGATTTATATTAAATATGTATTATATATATATATATATTTCATATTCTCCAGCTAGCAAATATCGCGTATTCGTATACATAGTCCAAATGGGCATTCTTCATCCATCTCAATGATTTAGCCACACAAAAAGCCAAACATCAATGATAGCGAAGAAAACAGACAAATAAGACACAAAAGAATTTACACTAGGTACAAATAATTACTAAAAATAAATTATAAAAATAATTATCGAGGAAGAGCATGATACATGACTTAATAGCCAATCAAAGCCTTAGTTCGAAGCGACGACGGTGTGTATAATAATATTATAATTACATTCTTTTTGGGTCGTCATTCTCCATGCTTGTCCTCTTCAATATATAAAGAGTGACATTCCCCAGAAACATAAGACTTACAAGAATTAAACAAAGATGAAATTAAAGGGGTCTCGATGTAAAAATCACGTATGAAAGAAAACAGACCAGTAAATTGGTTCTTCGGATTATTCAATATATATGGACGAAATGGTGTGAATGTGTTTTTAGAGCTTTTATTTTCCGAAGGCCTTTCCGCAGAGCAAGGCGTTCTAAGGGATGAGGTACTCGTCTCTAAGCGATTATTAACAAGCGTGGATGGAAAATAACTATCCCACAGTTTTCATACATTTGTATACTCGTGCTGCTGAAATGGTCTTGATCGTTTGGAAAAGTCCTTCAAGTAATATATTTTTTGGGTTATTTATCGAACGATATATTTAATCAATGTCGTAAACATAATTACCAAATTTTTTTAATACGAGGGTTTTTAGATACAAAAGAACTAATATGACTCATATAATCAATAAGCGGTTTCTCAATCATGGGACATACTTCATCGAAGATATGACTTAGAAAGTTATTTTGCATGAATACCACTATGACCCCTATGATTAATATAATTTTGTAAGCAATCCAAACATTTGAATAATAACAAAGTTCCACTTCTTTTTTATAATTCAAAACATCAATTGTTTTATAAGATTGTACCATCGGCGATAATTTGTAGACATATATGCTGCAATTACCGAATGAAAACATGCGGAAACGGTGTGTAACCATTCTTTCTATTAAAGAAAAAGTGAAATTTCTAGACGAAAATAAAAATAAAAATTCAATGACAAAACAAAACAAAAAAAATTGAGACAAGGCGTTCACAATGTGTAACACCGAAATATACCACGTATATATATGACGAAATACAACAATAGTTCAAATTAAAAACAATAAGTAGAAGAAGATAAACACGTAAAGTAATTTGGGAACTTATGAATGAAATGGTAAGGAGTGAAGTGTGAGTATTGGAACGTAACATGAATGTATTGTTTGGATAATGATGAAGTGTTGATCTAGAAGGTTTTCTTTCCACAGAGCAAGGCGTTCTTGGGAACGAGGTATTCGTCTCTGAGCGATTTGGTCGGCGTGTAAACTTGGAGATACGTTTGTTGGCCGAGGTACTGCCTCGCCCATGTCTCGCTCCGAATGTTCCACATCCCCACGTTGTCTAGGGCTACATATACCGCGGTCCACGACCTAGGGTACACCTGAAAGCCACATGACAGTAAAAAGTTTAAGAGATCTGTTAGAAAATAAATTTACGAATGTATGAAGTGATCCGTAATTCTATAAACCTTCCCGAGCACAGCTAGTTAGTTAGTTTTTTTTTTCTTCAATGTGAAGTCATTAATATACCTTACGTATATTATATATGTATGGCTCTTTCTATGGAAAATAGAAAGAGAAAAAAAAAAAAAAAGAAGCAATATTATACCTGTGTAGTGGCTCTTGGAATGGCATCGATAAGATTGTATTCTTGTCTACTTTTCGGCGTCCATGTGCCTTTGTCCATTCTGTAATGGGCAACTATGTATGTGAGAATCGTGATAGATAATCGTATACAAAACAGGGTCTGTCTTGAGTTTGTAAGAGTAATTTTAGAGCCTTTTTCGTAGTTATAAAATTAAATTTTAGTGTAAAAGTATAGAAATATCTATATAATTAATAACTCATTCAAATACAAAAAGTGTCTAGCACTTTTGGAGTCGAGAGAACTAATAAAATCTATATACGATGCGTCTAGCATTTTCAATAATAATAATAATAATAATAATAATAATAATAGTAATCAAAATAATAAAAATTAAGATTATTTAGGGCCTTCTAAATTTGAACTTATTTTTTTATAATAGCGAACTTACTTGGCTTTTCCTCGGGACTGGCCCTGAGTATTACATGAGATTTTTATTCATTATGTTAGTTTCTTGATTCATTAGATCAAGTTTCCCCTACCTATATTCTATTCTATACTATATATAACCAAATATTTGTATAAAATTTACATCCATGCATACTTATAAGTTAATTTATACGTGAATGATTTTATTGATTTAGTAAAGGTGATTTTTTTTTATATCTAAGCTTTATATCAAATTATCTGTATATATATATATATATATATATATATATATATATATATATATAAAATATTTGGCCGTCTCCCTTATATATTAACAATGAAAAGGACTTAACCTTAGGCCAAAAAATTGTATTGAGATTTGTTTGTATATTAAACACTAACCCGACGACCCGGAAGTAGTATCCGTTAAGGTGAAAGCTCTGGATAACGTTCTCAGGGTTCTGGAAAATAATCTCAACGAAGGATCGGTGATCGGCACGGATGACTGAGGTGTCGAGATAGACGGGCTTGCCGGTGGGGCCGTCCGGCATGCTTCCGATGCGGAAAACCCCGGGGATGCCGTAGTAATCAGCAAGCTTGAGAGGAGTATCAGGGGCCTTATAGGACACGCTGTTGATGGCGTATCTTTGCTTGCGATTGACTATGGCCGCCGAGCTCTGCAGCATAATGGTCCTCATCACTTTGATCTTGCCGTAGATGTACGACCCTTGTGGGTTTGGCCTTGGTCCGCTCGCAGTCATGTTATTCCTGTCATTCGCAAGATTATATGGTGAGATAAATTATTAATGTGCATATAATCAGGGTCGGTTCTGAGTTTGTCTGTCGGAGTCCTCAGCAAAGATTAATTTTAAGACCTCCTTCAAAATTGTAAAATTAAATTTTAATGCAAAAGTACATAAAATATTTGTATAGTTGATAAATTCTCGTTTAAATACGACACGTCTAGCGTTTTAGAGAAAAAAACTACTATCAAATTTATATAATTGAATTTCTCGATCATATATTTATATATAAAGATCATTTAAGGATCTCTATATTAATTAGACTTTTTTTACTATAAGTGCGGGGCTTACTTGGTCTTCCTTCAGGACCGGCCATGCATATAATTGCATAAACAATGTCGATTATTAAGATAAACTCTATAAATTACCTAGGATATTACCAAATATATCCAAACATATACGCCGCTGATTAAACTATGAGATGAATTATACTATTATTCCTATCTTTCTTTTTCTGTTTTTATTTTCTAGAGAAGAGAATGAGGTCGTAATTGTTTTTGTTCGAACTTGAGGTGACTATTGAGATAATTTGTTTTCTCACTCTTTAATCATCTTCAAAATTCTATTGAAAAAATTGTTTAGATTGGTTAAATGATTAAGATTAATAGTTTTGAAATGTAGATGATTTTTTTGTTTTTGTTTTGCTATTCGTAAAAATTCTATACATATATATATATATATATATATATTATTTTTGTTACCAGTTACCACGCTTTTACGCGGAGAACAAATTGCGACTACATAATAAGCATTAAGTGGATAGAAAAAGGACTAGTGTACCTCAAGGAACGAGCTTGGCCGACGGACCACTCGTATTCGGTGGGCGGGGGAGGCGGAAGCATGCCAGAAGCAGGGCTGGTCGAGCTCTTGTACCGTAGGAATCCGAACGTGGTGAGAGACTTGGTAGCGAATCGGGTCGAGACCACGATGTAGTAGTCCTTCGGGATATCATCGGCTGTGACGAGAACGGAGTAAGACTGGCCGACGTGCACGTCGAGCGAGTCATAGGAGTTTTGAACACTGTGGGTGCCTTCAACTTCAACGAGCTTCATCATGTGGCCTTGGATTCTGAAGTTGAGCGTGCTCTCAAGCCCTACATTCGATATCCTGAGCCTGAAGGTTTTGCCTGTGACACATGCATGTGCATGTAAATTATTTAGCTTTGAGATACACTAAAAACGTGGATTATTTAGCGCCTAAATGTAATGTAATTTTACCTTGCTCAACTACGAAAACGGCGCTGCCATTTAGGCCACGGCCGTTGATTAGTACACCATCGGGGGAAGGAAGCGCTAGACCGCTGTCTAATCGGGCTTTCAGTTTCTGAATTCAAAAATAAAAATGATGATTATAAAAGTATTTTATTAAAATGACTACTCGAACACTATATTTTCTACTTTTTAAAAACGAAAAAAAAAAATTCTTTCTGAAAATGTAAACGAACGAACTTGGAATAAAAAGTTCTTATTTGTATAATAGGGTGAGCGATTTTAAAAAAAATTTATGTCGTGTACTCAAAACTTACAGCATAAAGATAAAAATTCAAATATCAGCCCCTTGAGATAGCTCTTATATTGACAAAGTTTTTTATTTTTTATTTTTATATTTAAGAGTTTTTAAAATCTTAAGGTGTAATAAAATTAATAATATTGAACTTTTTTTTAATCTCAAACTATTCTTATTGTAAAATGAAACAAACTCTTTTAGCCGTACCTCATGGTCAGCCTTGTACCAATCTCCGATGACAATGGAGTAATCGGCGGCCGGAGGAGGGAATGGAACCGGAATCTTAGGCCTGCTTAGGATTTTGATTGCTCCAAAACCACCGGCAGCCTTTTGGAAGCCGAGCGAGGGGAAGTAGTAAAAGCTTCCGATTTGATCTTTCATTTGTATTTTGTAGGTATAGTTCTTCCCCGGTGGAATAGGGCAGTTTGTCCCCGAGACTCCATCTTGGAATGAATTTTTCCTGTTCTGTATTCCACTCCTATATACATACATACATATATGTAATTGTCATGTTATTATAAGACAACATAAGAAAGAAATGTATTTACGTCAAATAAGAAATTATAAATCATATATATATATATATATCGGTTTTATATTTATGTAGATATTTCTAACCATGATATGAGGAGAGGCTCAGGCAAGTTGTTTTGGACATTAATAATGAGGTTATCATTTGTCACGGCATAGATGTTAGGCCCCGGAAACAGATTATTGATTAGAATTCCCTGCAAAATTATATGTATCACAACATGTTAATAAAGATTAATTGCATTACATTGGAGATAAATTAATTGCTTAAATGTATACACACCCGTTGACGAATGCCTAGAGGGTAAATGTTGCCATAGCTAACATTCCAGTTGAAAAACCTGTAAGGATCTTCAGCACCAACAAGACTAAAGCTCAATATGCAAACAAAAATTGAAGCTAAACGCCACATGATAGCGTTTCCTTTAGCCATAAGCACCGTTTGATTTGAGCCTTAGCTTGATTGTGTGATGATTAGAGAGAAGGTGATGTCTTTAAGGGTAGACTTTGATGATTTATATATATATGTATAGCGAGGGAAGCAAATTTGTGACAATTATACAATTACACATATTTTATTGACAAAATAAATATAATAAATTATAAAATGATGATACGCGTGTTAGTTGATATATAGTGGCACACATGATTATGAATATGTATGCTTAGGTCCTTAGACTTGGTGACGTGCTAAAACAATTAAAATGATATATATAAAAAAAAATAGAAGGGTTTTGTGTTTATTAGCTTATTGGGGGCGAAGAAACACGTATTCTTAGCTTACAAATCATTTGCTGGATTATTCGTGTAATATTGCAGAGATGCGAACGCAAAAAGAAAAGGACATGTTTCTTGTTGCATATAATAAAATATTATAGTTCAATGTCAATAGTAATACTATAATTGGGTTTAAGGAATATATGTGGCAAAAATACTTATATTACAAAAAGTATGATGAATATTCTCAATTTTAGTTGTTAGCGGTAAAAATTCTAATGTTAAAAGATTTAACATAACTAATTAAGTTTTTTTTTTTTTATATAATTTCTTACCGTGAAGTTTCATGGGGCTATATGATTTGACAGTCAATACAATTTGCCGACTCGTTACAAGATCTTGGAACCCAACGACATCCCCCTAGCGGGCCTACCGTTCTCACTAGTGCACCGATGCTAGCGATGATCAACGACATCCCCCTAGCGGGCCTACCGTTCTCACTAGTGCACCGATGCTAGCGATGATCGGGCTTTGGAAACTATTGAGCTTTCCCCCATTAACAAGCTTGATCGCCCTAAGACAATCGGATTCTACCTTGTTCGTCGAACACATTTTGACTACTATGCGAGAGTTTAGTGTTCAACGTCAACTATTTAAAGATATTGTAACTCTATGTCGTTAAAAGCAGTGGCGGGTCCATTGAATAGTGCGGTGAGGGTTCAAACCACCCCACCCCATCCGATTTTTTTTTTTTAACAATAATACCATAATTTTATATCTTTAGTCTAAATTCATATATTCTTTTAGTTTAACACCCTTTTTTTTCAATAAAATAAAAAATACTGCCCCTTTCATGTTAATTTTATTAATTTCGTACGGTAAAATTTTACGTGATATGATTTGATTATGTTTTTGTCTCTTTTGACCACTAGCGGAACTAGGTTTTACATATCGGACGAGTTAAATTTAATTTTTTGTCAAAATTTAACATTAAACTTATGCTGAACTTTTTTAGAAATTTTGCCACCAAAAAAATAAGATTAAAAAATACAAATTAACTTTTTATAGCATATAGATATTTTTGTCGCTAATAATACATTTATTATTAGACACTGAATACGGATGTATCATTGGCGTACTAATTGGAAAATCGTTGTTTCACGTATTATATTCGTTCATTTTTTAACATGTATTATTGTATAAATAAATGAATAAGCGACCGGCAACGTGCGTAGGACTCAAAATGATTCTTTTAATTGGTAAGAAAAGAGAGGGAAAATTAAAACGCAATTGATAATTGAAAGTCAACTTTTAACAAGTGCATCATGTTGGGATGACACAGAGAGAATGCATCTGAAACATGCATTCATGAGCCCTTTTCACAAGGATGGAGACCAATAAATTTAAATTCTACAAGTCTTATGCATATCTTGTCAAAACCATGATAACTTGTTTACATTAGACATAGATTACAACAATTATTTTTTAATAGGGATATTAGCGGTATAAGTTCTAAAAGTAGGACGGTATATATTTTCAAAATTCTTTTATGAGCTTAAGTTCCAAAACTCTGTAAAATTATGACGTTCAGGTTTTTTGTCCAATTATTTTAAAATGGAGGAAATGCGTAGTCCTTATATTTTTGCCTCACTCAATCATTTCTTATTTAAATTATATGTCTCTTAACTTTCATTATAAGGATAATTTCTTATTTACATAATTTTTTTTGTTGTTGAAGAAATTAGTATACTTTTACTTTTTGATTTGCTTTTATCAACTGAACAAATTTATCCGAAACTCTCAAAACTTATAAGTCTGTAAAATTGTTAATCTCATTTTCATTGATAAATAGTTGGTTCTTACAATTTCAACAAAATATCAAGTAAGTTTAAATATTAACTTTTAATGAGTGTCTATTTTAATCCAAGCTTGTTTGACGTAGTGGTAACTCCGCCACATGTCTCTGCAAGAGGTTCCGGATTCAAACTACATGGGACGCAAATGCGTGCTCCCTTCAAACATGTAAACTTGGCCAATAGTATTACGTGCTCTTACACTGAATATATCTAGTAATGTGATAGTTCATTCTAGCTTTAGCTAATGATATTACGCCCATTCAAAAAAATAAAAACTAAAACAAGTGTATTTTAATTTAACCATAACTCACTTATTCTTTTTATCCAAATTTTATCATCAAACTCTACTTTATAAGATAAAAGGATGTGTATGTCTTTTTAGTTTTGAGTATTTTTTAAAAATTACATTTTTTTTTCTCTCTTCATATTTTATCATTCAACTCTGTTCTTGTAGATAAAGGAAATATCTATATATTTTTTGTTTTAATTTTTCTTTTAAGAGAACATTTTAAATGGAAGAAAAACAATACAGAAGGTAAATAATAAACACTACTACTATCTTAAATTTTTTAATCATTTTTATCAACAACCTTTAAATTCAAATAATGTTTATAGATATTTTTGCTATGTATAAAATGATAGGTGAGCGGCATAATTTACGCGATAAATGAATGCGTTCGCCGCCAAAAACACAGAGACTGCTCATTTCAATTATTTAAAAAATTGGACAAAAAACCAAAACTTAACTGTTTTATAGAGTTTCATAAGTAATTCTTACAAAAAAAAAAAGAAAAAAAGAAACGAATATGTTGTTACCCACTTTAATTACCTTTGAAAATTTATGCTGCAAATATTTCTCTTTATTATATAATTTCTTTCAGAGATAAGAATTAACAAAGTGGTGCGACAATAACTTAAAAATATATGTATTTTACCTATACATAATAATGTAATAAAAAAAAGTTTCTCGTATTCATAATCTATTAAGTTATTAATATCTCTTAAATAAAAAGATAATAAGAACATAAATATTCAAGTTAGTAGTCAAATGTGTTAGCGGTGTATTCAAGTTTTTTGTTTTGTTTTGTTTTTTTATTGTGAAAAAAGTACTCAACTTCTATAATACAACAGCTTTGTCGAATTCGGTCATCTTTAAAAAATATAAATAGATGGGACTCCCAAACAATTAAAATAAAACTAAAATTGTACAGAGGTAACACACGTTCATGTTGGTTATAATCCTTGATCGTTTGCAGGAAGGCATGAAAAAAAAAAAAAAAAAAAAAATTGATTATGAAAGATATGAAATAACTCATTAAGTACCTAATAAATTGATTAAAGTGTTTATGAAAATAGAAAGAAAGAAGAAAAAAGAAAAAAATGATTTGACAACATACTGGAAACAAAACGTGACTCATATAACCAGTCGTATATATGTGAATTAACCCTATACAGTGGACAATTACTATATGCATGGAGAACAACAAATTCGGAGTTCGAGTTACATTTTAATTGGGATTTGGGCCTCAAATCAACTAATAACGGGCCTAAAGCTTGGGCCTAGTACAACTTAATCCAAAATCAATTCCGGACTCACCGTCCCAATTGCATGTAAAATGTCAGGACGGGTCGGGTGTGAGTCAAGTATGTGAAACACCTGATAACGTATTTATACTGCGTGGGATTCACGGGGGTTCTCCGTCTTTTTTCTTTTTACATTTTAATAGTGATCAAGAAATCAAAAACCTTAATTAAATTAGTAAAATGCAACAGAATAATCTAACGGTAAGAGCGATCCAATGGAGAAAAGTCCCAATTATGCTAAACACAATTACAGAAGTCTCGACGGTTTTTCCATTCGAGATTTTATTTAAATAAAATAAATTAACTAATGCAGATAGAATGTGCTTTGGTATATCAAGGAGGGGCTCAACGCTTTCCTAGCACGTTTTATTTTATTTAAACATGTAAGTAAAACTTATATGTGGATTTTTGTTTTGTTATATGTTTATCAAATTTCAATGGTAAAATTGTTTGAAAAATTTCAGAGCAAATAATAGTTTTGCTACAATCTTCATATATCTCTCTAATATAAATATTTAAAAACAATGTTTTTATTGATTTAATTCATTATTACTTATGTAAAATAGTCTGTTATTTTATTATTAAAATATATATTATTTTCAAATAGTAACTAATCTAGTATTGTAAATGATGATCAATTTTTCTTATCCCTCCGAATTATAGATAATAAATTTATGCCGTCAACATTTATATTTCTTTCCTTATTTCACCTTTGTAACAATTTTTTTTACTCGTTTAACTTTTTTGACATTTTTAGTTCAAAAAAGGTCTCGTATTTATTTTTTTAGCCTAAAGCCCCGAAAAAGATTGGGCCGGCCTTGTGTATGATTATGCGTGCAAGTCTCATAGATATATAACAAGCATATTTATTATATTAAGTTAATAGTGGTAAATGGTCTCTAAGTGTATATAATTAGGGTGGTATAGGTTCGAATGTACTTAAATTTTACTATAGTGCGCGCAATTTTAATGTAGTCAATATCGATAAAAAAAAAGTCCCCGAAACTTTATTAACGTGAAAACTGAATATATTTATCTCTATATAAAGTAGTCTCATTCAAGGATTTGAATGCCGTTTTTACCGATAAATTGTTTGCCGTTATCGACGGACTAATCGTTTGCCAATGGATTTATCGATGGAAAACCTATAAAATTTATCGTTGCCGTTATCGAAACTTATCGAACTTATTGATGGAAAACCTATAAAATATTTTCATACATATTTTACACGAAAAACATATGTCAACCTCACAGTTTTTAAATTACACCAAAAAAGTTTATAAACATACATACTTTCATACGAAATTACACCAAAAAAGTTGATTAACTATCTCAAATTAATTGATTTCCGATACATATGAACTTTTGTCGTAATAAGTATACAATTCGGGAAAACGTCAAAATAAAAAAAATATGTCAACCTCACAGTTTATAAATTATATACATTGTTATAAAACGAAATTACACGAAAAAGATCGATTAACTAGCTCAAATTCACTGATTTCCGAAACTTATATACTTTTGCCATAATAAATTGAAAATTCGGGAAAACATCAAATTACAAAAAAAAAAAATTATGTCAAACTGTCGGTTTTCTAATTACATAACAAGTTAATAAATGAAATTACATAAAAAAATGTTCAAAATATAGCTTAAGTTCAATAATTTCCAAAAAAACAAGTACATTTGCCGCTATTATACAAAATTCGGACAAACCCTTAAAATTACCACAAATCTGCAAAAAAAATCACAAAAATCACACTATCCATCATAATTCATCCATATTCATTAATAAACCTAAGAAAAATCAATTTCAAGAACAATATTTGATTCAAAATAAAAAATGTACAATCAAAGTTATATGAAACTTAATCTTGAACTTTCATTTCAAACTAATACATTTCTAAGTAAGTAATAGAAATATAGAATAATATTGGGAAAATTTTACATTATTCATGCATATAGAACACTTAATCTACAATACACTCAAAATCTACTAAAAAAACTCTAAAAATACCTTTATATTTCTAGATTATAAGAACTTAGAACTTTTTCCGTGATTTTATTAAAACTTCGACTTCCTCTGGTGATGACGAGAAGAAACCTTCTTCTCCAGGAGAAAATCGCGGCAAGGTATAACCACAGTGAAGAGGAAGGCGAGAATTAGGGTTTGGATGTGGAGAAATGGAGCTGCTATCGAGAGAAAAGAAAGCTTTTATAGTTAGGGTTAGACTTTTTCTTATTTGAGCGAAAGTCCTTCGATTTTTGAGATTTTACACTTGATAACTTTGAGCGAAAAGTACCTCATTTTTCGACTCGAAAAATCGCGAAAACTATAAAACGGCAACGATTAAGAGAGATAAGTTACCGAGAAGGCCATTTCAGCGATTAATCGAACGAAAATCGAACGATAATCGCGATAATCAAATCACTGGTCTCATTAACGACTTAAATACATTTGTCATCATTAATCCATTATTTTACAGAAATCTCAATTTCCACGCTAACTTTTTATAGCAGCAAATACAATTACTTCAAATTACAGGACAATAATAAATCAACAATCACCAAATCCTTACTATATATTGGCAATTAACTCATCAATATTTTTATCCGAAGTTCCGTCTCGATCGACCGTCTTTTTTGCAAGCTCACTAAACTTGAGTGCATTCATTCTCATCGTTTTCCCGCTCTCTAGACCATTATCGCATCGACACTCGCTTCCAGCTCACCGCGTCTCACGATCCCTTCCTCGTCCGCTCGAGGCTTGAGCCCGACTCTCCAAACATCCACGACATGTTTCGCGTTAGTACTTTGGTCACTCCACTGCGGGATCACCACCATCGGAATCCCCAAGCTCAGGGCTTCCAGGCTAGAGTTCCACCCGCAGTGCGTCACGAAGCATCCAATGGCGTCGTTCGACAAAACCTCGAGCTGCGAGCACCAAGAAACGACTAAACCCTTTTCAGAGGTCTCTTCCACGAACCCTTTGTGCAGCTTTGTTGACTCCGAGGCTCTGACCACCCACAGGAAGCGACACTCGCTTGCGCTCAGCCAAGAAGCCACTTCGTTTATCTGCTCGGCTTTGACTTCGACCAAACTTCCGAACGACACGTAAACGACAGAGCATTTTGGTTGCGAGTTAAGCCAGTTGAAACATGTTTCAGTGTTGGGGTTTCAGATAATGAAGTCGTATTCGGTGTCTCCTTGGATTCGGATTCGGTTGTCCAAGTACGAGGATGGTATTGTTGGTCCGATGGTCCTTAATGATGGTAGTATCTTTGCCAGAGCGTTGACCACCTAATTTTTCACGGTTAAATCTTAAGAACGCATAAATGCATAATAATAATAAAAAGAAAATTTAAACAGATATTTTTAAGTAAAACTTAATTGAATGCTAAAGTTGGAACTTGTAAGATGGTGCATGCATTCAAGTAGTAAATGTTCATGGTGAGCTTAAATTTTAAGAATATATTAATGAGTTAATAGCGGCAAATGTATCAAAGTTGTCCTTAACTGAAGCGGCGTAAACCCAAATCTCTATTATAAATATATTTAAATTTTACTTTACTTTACTGAAGGGGAAAAAAAAAAAACTAAGTCTATGTCATCCCAATGAAATACATTCAAGACATAGTAAAGTGAAAGTTAGATATATTCAAGTCGCATAAAGTGAAACTTGGATACATTTGTCACCGAAAAAAACTTGAGTCTAAGTCATTTCAATTATTTACAATTTAAGTGCATTTGCCACCATCAACTTCAACCCTATTCAATGGCCAAGAACTTATTTGGTTCTTTTTTTCCAATTCTCTTTTCTGTATTCAAATTGAATACATGTGAAGATTTTGTTTGGGTTTAATAATACCATAATTTTCTCTTTTCATAATTATTATTCACTAACATCACTACCTTTATAGTCTTTTAATCATATATAACATGATGTGATGCATCGATTTTTTTTCTTTCTTTCTTCATGTGCATCTTAGCCTTCTCACATGCTCTCCTCTGACTCCAATGACTATATCATCCGCCGATAATACAAACGTTCTCGACTACGAGGCTCTAAGGTGAGCTCTAACAATTTTATTGTGTATTTTTTTTCCTTATGCGAACGTTTCTCTACAATTAATATATGCGATTTTTAGATGCTCTTGTGAAAATTTGTTTATTTTTTTCCTGAAAATTTTTTATACGCGATATGAGATCTTACTCGGTATACAAATCATTATATTTAGCTAGTTTATTTTTTTGGATGATAGTATTTAGATGTTTTGATGAGTTGCAACATGTCCTATAGATTTGTTTGGAGTTGTATTAACTATTAACTCTCTATCTTTGTAGTTTTCTTATTCGTCTTTATTTGGTTTTGTTTTTTGCGATTAGTACAAAATATTATTATGTTGGGCGTCATTTGATCTTTCTCATATATGTATGTTTGTTGGTCTATTTTCCCAGCTGTTTCAACTTGTTTCTTTCGTCTCATATTTTAAGCCGGGTAGATTTGTATGACAATGATGACAACAGCAATGATGCAATATGGCCTGCTCTCTCGACTTGTATTGTTGCACTCTCAATTCTCAAATATAGTAGAGTTTTATAACTGATATAGTCGAGATCATTAGTATTAGTTAAATAAAGATGGAAGTTCATAATTTTGCTATGTTATTCTGAGGATATTTTAATAAATATTATAGAAGTTATTAGTTTGTTGAAGGATAATTTTATGATATTAGTTAATATTAAAATGATATAAAAATATTATTGATAAATATTAATTTATTAAAATTATGTGTAAATCAAAGTGAACCTTAAAAAGTTAATGTAAAATTATGTATCACACTTAAATATTGTAATAATCTTTTGATTACATAGATTTATTAAGATTAGTAATTAAATATATATATATATATTCTAAATCATTTTGAAATAACTCAAAATCATTTTAAGATATACTCAAAACATATGTTTAAAGCAGTTTTCTCAAACTAATAATATATATATATATATATATATATATATATATATATATATATAAACTTAGCATCAATTGACTTCCCATTAATTCTCCACATTCATTAATTGTAACTAGCATTAAAATTATATAACAATGTGTACTGCTACAACAGTCTCCACAGCAGCGCGTGTGGCCAATATCAGGCAGAACTACCCACAAGGGTAGTGGGGCTAGAGCCACTCCCATTTTTTTTTGATCTTTTTTAGTACTAATGTTTAATTTTTTTACAAATAAACCTCTTTTATTTGCACAACAAATTTAAACCAGTCACCCCGAAGTTTAAATCCTTGTTCTGCTTATGAATATCGGAAAGAAAAAAAATTAACCTCTGAATTCTTGTAATCAACCTCACTGTCCACCCTTCATAGGGTTTTATACTTGCCTTTTTCTAGTTTTATTAACTCTCTTCATTACGCTTTATTTTGATTATCATAATTTTGCTGATTTTTGTCTTTTTGTTGTTTAATATTTTTTTTTTCTTTTGGACTCCATCTTGAACATGGGAGTTTGAGGAAAAACGAAACTAGTGATTGAATGAATAGAAAATTTCGAGCTCTATAATTTGTTTAGAAAATTCATCAATTAATAACAAGTTCGGGCTATATCACAATGTCTCATTTATTCATTAGATAATTTATACGAAGGTAACGATATATTGATCATAATTAGAATGCTTAAGTAGTATTACCTCTTCTTCAAGTTCATAAAAGCTGTTGCAAAGTATCCAATCAGCTCTGTCGATGTTGGAGAACTGATCCACGACCATGCTCAGAATCGCCGGGTGCGAACTCGGTTCGCTCACGAACGACGGCAAGTCCATCGGCGCCAGCGCCGGCAATCCCGGGATCGAAATCGTCTCGGACTCGACCGGAAGTTTCAAGAGACCCCTGTTTATGTGGCAGTATATGCTGTCCACCGCGCAGGACTGCGTGAAGAACACAGCTCCGGCGACCCCGAAGCTCTTCGCCACGTCCAGCGCCCACGGCAGGAACGCGTCGTAGACGATGCAGCTCACCGGAGTTTCGCACCCTTTGGCGAGCTTCTCGAGTAGCTTCGCCAGGGTTTCTGGGCCGACCCGCCAAAAGCGGTCGAAGTAGGCGCCAGTGTTCTCCGCTTCTGCGATCCCGCCCTCGTCGAAGCCGTCGGATATGGTCTCGACGGGGATAGATGGGGAGATTTGGAGGGTGGTCTTTCGCATGAAGTGGGTGAGGACGAGAGTGGCTTTGGCTCCTTTGTGGTGCAAGCGCTTGGAGAATTGGAGCATGGGGTTGATGTGGCCCACGGTGGGGTAGGTTACGAGCAAACAGTGAGGCGATCTCTTGATAGGCTTCTCCATTGTTTCAGTTCAGTTCAGTTCAGTTCATGTCTTGTTGATTGTAATGTTGGAATATTTATTTAGATAATACCGAGACTCGTTTCATGGCTTGGCTGCTAGTACTGGCTTTGTCGGCTAGCTAGCTATATCCAATATTTTTTGTTTGGTCGAGTTGGTGACTGCAACTTAACTCCTTCAAAAAAAAAAAAAACTTAGCTTTTTTAAAAGGAGATTCCATTTAATCACCACTCACCAGGTTTTGCGACGTATACGAGCGATAATTTTTTTAAGCGTGAGTTGATCTTTAATTAAACAAATTATATAATTTTTTTCTTCATATTAATCATTATATAATTTTTCAAGACTTTTCTAAAATGATAGTTTAGGAGGAGATTATTTTTAAATTTATCATACTATTTTTAAGTTTGGAAGAATATAGAAATTTTACGAAAATCTTATCATAAAATATTAAGAAAACTCAGTCCCAACTCATTAATGTGCTTTTGTAATTTACGCAAGCACTTGCAAAAATTGGTTAGGCATGATTGCTATCTGTGAGCTTCACTTTTGTCCAGAGAAAAAAAAAACATTCTTTTATTGTGAAAGTTATATGACCAATAGTCTCTTAATCAATGTTATGGTATCATATATATATAGTAATGACCCACTGATTTTTATTTTATTTATTTTTATAATAATTAAGAATTGAACAGTGCAAGACTAGCTTGCTAAAGTTTAATGTTGGTTCGCAGACTTTAGCCTTGACAAAAGGAGTCACTCTCAAATTCAATACCACTACCTTATATTTATATTAAATTAGCATCTAGTTGGCCCTATAGCTCAGTTAAGAAATGCACCGCGCTTCGCACGGTGGCAGTAAAATATCGATTATAATTTTAATAACATTGCATTTTTTATTGTGAATTGTAAATGAAAGGCTCATATGATATTAATATCAAACTTTAAAAATCACATTATTTTAATATAGACAAATACAATATTGTTCTCAAAATAAATATTCATTTCAAATTTAAAGAGTTTGTCCATATATTAATAGGAAAATTGTTGAACAATCATGCATATTATTGCTATTAAAAATAATTAAGTTAATTTATAATATTTAATTAAATATATCATAGGTTTTATTTCATGGAATTACTAAAAACCAAATCCAAGGCCAATGCAAAACATCAAGATAACATCTGATTAGTCAACAATTTTTTTTTTAATGTTTTTAATAATTTTTATTAATTTAAATATAAATAGAAACTATACTTAATATATTTAATATATATTAAAAGTCTATTCATCTATTAATAATGTCATCAATGAATACCATGACCAAGATTTGAAGCTCTCCACTATTCTTTATCATAAGTGGCTTCCATAATCAACATATATTTTTAAAACTTATCATGCATTTTAGTGACTAAAATGAATTTTAAAAACACGTACATTTTACAATAAACAATCAAAAGAAACATATCAATTAAATTTTAAGCTTTAAAAATCTGAAGGGAATGACAAAGGTTTAACACCATCTCACGTTTTCAAAATCGCAATAAAAAACAAAACTTTCATGAGTTAGATTATATGCTAAAAAAATATTGAAATTCACATATTGAATTCTTTACGTATTAAAATCATTTGTCTAGGGAGATGAAATCATATTTAATTCTGTGCAAATAATATAGTACAAATTAAAATAAACGTAGTCATAACAAAACTAAAGTTGTCCAGAAGGTGCTGATTGATGCCTTATTTTCTTATTTTTCATTTGTTGAAAGCATGAACCCGTTAATTAAGCAAGAACTAAAATCAACCATTCATATGCTGAATGTGTTAACCTGTAAAGAAACAAAAAAAAAGGTAGAAAAAGAGAATATTTTACCATTCATATTCCATATGATAAAACTCAGAGAGATATATATAAATTGAGTCAACAGAATTAGTACCTTTTTTCTCGATCTGTAAACATACTATGTAGAAATCATGCTGCAGAAAACACATCATGAAACCATATAGACGAAAAAAAAAATGATAGGTAGAATAAAAGAATATTTATCATCCACATTATTCGATCATAATATATAGCAAAATTTATACATTTTTTCCTCAATAATAAGCACACTCTCTAGAAAATAATGATGCAAAAAACATATCAACGAAACCATATAGACGCAAAACACAAAATATCAGAAAAGGGAGAGGTAGCCTCTCACCCTTATGAATTCCTATCATGAGACTCTTCGGTGTAGCCTCTCCCAATGATACATAATTTCTTTGTTTTTTTTCCTTATTTTTGTGCATGGCCTTGTCTATTTATAATTATTTGGTTTTTATATTTAAATATTGTCCATTCAATATCCATGCATAGTATTTATCATGGTATTCAACTTATAACGTGTAAACAATTAGGAAGTATTAGAAGATGAATCATTTTTCATGAATATAAATGTGCAGTTACATATGAGAAAAGAAAATAAATTGAGAAGTCCTTGATTTGTAGTATACTTGATATTTAAATGCGAGAAGTTACGGTGGAGTTAATAGATGTGAAACCCTTTCTTATTGTGTCACTAAGTACTATTTTTAAACAAAATTAATTCAAAGTTATGAGAAAATAGAAATGGAGGATTGCTTGATTTATAGCATGCCATGTCATGTAGGTGAGATTTTCCTTTTATATATATATAGATTAAGCATCAAGTTGGCGCTTGTTTCAGTAGAACTAAAGAGCGTAAGGGAATACGTAAGAGGGCGAAAAATGAGTAAAACTAAAATAAAAATTAACACACAGAGAAATTTGTGTATTTAATTGCGTTAACGAAGTGTTTTACGTCACAAAAGTTTTAATTTAATTTTCTTTAATATCAACGGGAGTACATAGAAATTTTGTGAGTGATTTCTCTCTGGTGGCATGAAATTCAAATAGAGGGAAAATAATAATAATAAAGGATTAAAAAAGACATTATCAACTTGAAACCAACCTTTCTCTCTCGTTTTCTCTCTTTTCCAAACCTTTAAAACCCTCGTAACTTCCTTTCTAGAACTTCGATTGACGCATATTTAGTACCGTTGGAAAGCTTTTGACGAGACGAAGCTATTGATAGGCGGATATTGGCCGGAAGTTGTAGGTTTTGGTCGGGATAGTTGCGGTAAGTTCCAGTTGCATGATTGTAGATTTATTCTGATAGAGTTTGATTTTAGAAAAACTAACACCGGATTCATGTTCGGGAGGCTTTCTAGTGCTTGGTTGAGGTGTTCCTCGCCGTTGCCACCGTCACCGTTCGTCGGCGTTCGTCCCCGGTCGTGAAATTGGATTAGGGGGTTTTGAAGCCCTTGCCAAGGTGACTAAATCCCCTAATTAATTTTATAATTCGACTTCCGGTAGGCTTCAATTTCTATGCCCTAGTTTCATAAGTTCAGAGATGAAATTGGAATTGATCTGGGCTTTCGATTACGAAATTGATGTTGTTATTGGGCTTAGAATAATTGAATTGGGTTACTGGCCGTCTTTCGAGGAGAGTAGGACCCTAGTCAAGCCGAGTCACGATTAGGGACTTTTCGTCCACCTGTGGTTGGTTTCCACTCAGAACTGATGGGGTTAATGATGAAAAGGCGAGTGCTACTTTGGCGTGGTAAATAAAAGTGTTTAGGGATCTGTGGGTCGGATTGTGATGTTTTCATTTTTTTAATTCATGAAAATGATTTCGAAAAATCTATGGATTATGATTAAATCTTTGAATTTAATAATAGGACTAATAACGCTTTGGGTATCGGGATTTGATAATAGCTTTCCCCGCAAAACACTTTTTGCTCATCCTTTTTTTTTCCTCCCCACATATGGTGTACAATGTCAGCTTTTGAAAGAGGATTAGTGGAAGTTGTTGTTTGGGCGCCTCGTCTTTCCATTTTGCTCTGTGGGTCCCTCTTAGGTGAATACTAGTTTCTATGTGGCCCGACTTTTTGTTAAAGTGTTAAAATATGTAGCGATGGATTATATAATGATGGTGATATCATATTTTGACTTTTATGGTGGTGTTGTACATATAACTGTGAATTTTCAATATTTTGATGACGTGTAGAAGTCTCATGGGAAACTTTGGTCATGTTGTATAATATTGACTTTGAATAGTCAATGTTTGTCATTTGATATTACATGGACGTTGAATAATAAATGTTTTTCAAGTTTATGATTACGTGGATTATGACCGGTCAACTCTCGAAATGGTCATTTGTAGTTTATTTTTCCTATTTCTTTAACCCTCATTTAGGAGCGTTACTGTTTGCTATCAGAGCCTAGGTTACGATACCTATGGTACAACACGGCAAATTGTCGTTGGTTTTATTTAATGCGTCACCATCAATATTTCCTGACGCCTTAAATTTTTTACAGCTTCGTAACATGCCTCGGCCTAGGAATGCTTCTGAATCGAATCAGTCATTTGATGTTAATCAAACGGCTACAATATTCCAGAGTGTCCAACAAGCCAGTCAGAACCTTAATCCTAGTTCTGACAAGCGAAGCCTTCTCAATGAATTCATAAACCAATCCATACCTGTGTTCGAAGGATTACCGGATCTAGCTATGGCGGAACAATGGTTAAAAGTCGTAGTTAAGAAGTTTGATGTGCTCGATATTCTTACTGAGTATCGTGTGAGCTTTGCGACTTATTTGTTTGAAGGCCCGGCTACTCAATGGTTGAAATTGCACCAAGAGGATACATGTGTTCAAAACCCATCGTGGCCGGATTTTGAAATTGCGTTTCTCAGGTATTATGTACCTGAGAATTATCGCCTGGAAAAAATTGACGGTTTTTCTCGGCTGACTCAAGGGAATATGACTGAGGCGGAGTATCAAGATAAATTTAAGGAACTGGCGCGTTACAATCTCGAGGCTGTAGCCATACCTATTGCTCGTACGGTGAAGTTCAGGCAAGGACTACACCAACGTATTCGAGAAGCGTTAGTGTTGGAATTGACATCTAGCTCTGATACCGATTGCTGGGATCAATATCGCTATGATGTCGATTCCCTAGGAGATTCTCAGAGAATCCCCATAAGAAATTCTTGCTCATTATGTACGACGCGTAGTGTAACCTTTTAAAAATATTTTAACTAGGATTAGAGTCCCATACCAATAATCCCTATTACCCCATCCGGTTATACATAAAACAAAAATTAATTAGCTCGATCGTGATAAACTAATTTTCTTAATTTTCTTAACCCATTATTATCTAATTTAATTTAGCCACGAGTGACGGTAAATAATTTCATAATCGACAAACACAAGAACGCGTAGCTGACACCTTCGACGATTCTGTCTGCGTTCTCTGATCCTCAAGAACTTCGTGCCTCCGATCTACATGCTCTTTACGATCTTCTGTGAGAAGATAAGTCCCAGTTGTCTTCTGATGTATTCTCCGGGATTACGTCACTGAGAGCGTGGG
Source organism: Parietaria judaica (assembly GCA_954871525.1). Taxonomy (NCBI): domain Eukaryota; kingdom Viridiplantae; phylum Streptophyta; class Magnoliopsida; order Rosales; family Urticaceae; genus Parietaria; species Parietaria judaica. The sequence continues at coordinate 42,680,104 of OX940860.1, forward strand.
CTCTCCTAGTATAACCTCTAAATCCTAAAAGCAAAATCCCGGGAAGAATTTTCCCTGAGAAATTCGCAGGAATTGAGAGAGGTAGAGATAATGCGATTTTTCTGATGTCTAATGATTGTGTTTTAGGGTTCCAGGGCTCCCCTATTTATAGGAAACTGACTCAACAACTTTGGAGAGATTCTCTCAACCAATTGGGAGATATTCACTCAAAGATTTGATTTAATGATTAAATCAAGTAAAGAATAAATCCAAAAACAAATCTTTTCAGAAAATATCATATAAGATTTAATAAATCAAATCTTATATTATTTTCAAGATTAAAACACTAAAATCTCATAACCATAATTCAAAAATCATTATGATTATTTTTTTATTAAATATTCCAGGAATAAATTCCAATATTTAATTCTCTCTTAAATTCGCAGGTAAGACAGTGACTATTTCGGCTTTAGTCAAAAAACTGTTTTGACCATAACGCTCAAACCGTACATCAGAATGTAACGATTCAAAATGATAAATTTACATAATTTTATTTCCCATAATCCTAGAATTATCCTGGGATCAAATTCAATATTCAAATTTCACATTCCCGGCCAATACCAAAAACTTTAGTAATTTTGCCACTTTTAGGTTAATCAATGAATTCGTGACAACAATCACGAATCGCTCTTGATTGGATCTTTTCAATGTTTAATTAGTATATTAAACATAATTGCGGTGTCATCATTGTGGAACAACAAATGGGACAAATGGATAACACACCCGAGCTACCGGTGAAAGTGTAGAACTTTCACCAACTTCGGTAACACTCCACTATAGCGCGAAGCTGAACTCTCAAGTGTATTTATATTATATCTTCCTTAACACATGTGTCCATTGATACAATCAGATATGTGAATATCAGTTTTCGTATTATATGATTCTCATCAAAAGGGTAAATTTATTATTACCGTTCTACCCTTTTGACGACACTACCTTAATCTATGATTATCGAAAACTACTCACTTATCGAGTTATAAATCCGTAAGCTGCGCATGAGTACTTATTTTCTTCCCACAAATCATAATAAGGAAATCATAAAGTTATTATCCATATCTGTAATCATGTTGTTTGTTACGGTCAACCTTCGATCCCAAAATAAAAGTGTTGGGAATACTCGATTGCAAATTGAAACGATTAAATCAAAGATCGTTTAAGTTGAACCACGCAAACTCATATTACCTCAGGACATCAACCGATTTCATCTGATCATCATAGCGACCTTATCGTACTTTCATCAGTGACAGACTTATATGATTATTTCCGATATAAGTCTAGTCCCGTACAATATGAAGACACTTCATACCTGATGAACTTAACAGTGCATGGACATCACTATGACCTGGTAATAGATCACCATACGTATGTGATCTATTAAGCTCACCAATAGTCGTACCCGATCAGAAGTTCCCATTTTCGATCTAGACTAATGACCAATTTTAAGTTATGTATTTATGTTAGTCAAACCTCTTCACATAGACCCAGTGTGATGACTTAACATAAATGAAAAGTTAAAGAACTAAGGATTAAACATTCAATTTGATTTGTATATCTATAATCCGCAGATAACTACATAAGATTAACATTAATAAGAACCATTCATTCCTAGGTAAACGATCACAATCTTATACAATGGGATTAACATCTGAATAGAGGGCATATACAGAATATGTCCAACAGTTAGCCCCTTTAAGACTACTCGAGTTTGCTGAATGCGTTTTTGCGGCTAAAAATACAGAACTTGAGCAAATTCGTAGTCGAGGGAGACCAAAAGATCAAGTGATAAAGGATCGAAAGTCTGATAGGAAAAGTAAAAGTTTTGGCGAGGGTCCTCATAGTGGTGGATCAAGCGCTAGTTATGGCCCGTCAAGTTGCGTGAGGTACTCTCCTTACGTGGGTTGTAATAATTGTGGACAAATAGGCCATTTGAAGTGGAATTAACCCGTTCTGCAACAACAATCCCAATTTGTTACTCCTCTGATGATACCTCGTGGAAGCGAATGGTATAATACTTCAATGGGTACGAACCCTAACTACTCTTGTTTTAGCTAGAACCTTATGCCAAGCTAATCACAAGGATTTTGACCGCAAGTCTTCCATCAACAAAGACCGTTTAGACCCAGAGTTTAGCGTAGTCAGACGATTCTATGACAACTCGGGTGTCTGGCAACTTTCAGCCTCAAGGTAGTGTAGGCTCGAGCGGAGGACTGAATAGTGGTGGCAAGACACAGTCAAACAAGGGAAAATGAAAATGAGGCATATATGCACTTACAGGTGCATAAACTTCTTGAAAAGAGGTTGTAGACGGTATTGTATAATCCCAATATGTCAGTGGGTTGCAACAACTATCCTAATGTGTCACAATATGATGATACCTTGTGGAAGCTAATGGTACAATCCTTTAATGGGTACGAATCCTAAGTACTCTGGTTCTAGCCAGATACTTATGCCAAGTCAAATACAAATATTTTGACCATAAGGCTTCCATCAACAAAGAATGTCAAGACCCAAAGTTTAGCCTCGTCAGACGATTCCTGTGACAACTCAGGTGTCTGGTAACTTTCAGTGTCAAGGGAGTGTAGGCTCGAGCGGAGGACCAAATAGTGGTGGCAAGACACAATCAAACAAGGGCACTCGAAAACGAGGCGTATATATATGCACTTACGGGTGCATAAACTTCTTGAAAAGAGGTTTTGGACGGTATGATCCTCGTCTTCAACTCCTTATCTTGAGTGTTATTTGATACTGGGGCAACTCACTCGTTTATTTCAGTTAGTCTTGCTAATTTATTATAATTGAATATCGAGTCGAGTGCATTCTCTTTAGGGTTGGACACACCTATAGGGGGTTTATCTGAAGTGCCGTTGATATGCAACTCATGTAAGCTAGTCATTGGAAAAAGTGAATTCTCGACAGATCTATTTCTCCTTCCTATGACCGAGTTTGTTATTATTTTGGGGATGGATTGGCTGACGAAGTATCGTGCTATAATGGATTGTTATCGGAGATGTGTCACTCTTAAAAAATAGGATGGACATGTTATCGAATACTAGTCTAAGGGCGGATCGTGGTCACCTAACCCTACCTAGAAGTCCCTTTTGGGAGGAAAACAAAATTTGGAAAGGTCGGGAATAGTTTGTGCTATTGAGGAAGTGGGAAATAGCTTCATTAACCCCTATGTTCATGTAGTGCATGATTATAATGATGTATATGCTGGGAAGTTCATTACGTTTCCCGATAATATTATCACGATTTATGCCGTAAAGCCATCCGGGTAACATTAAAAAAATATTTAAAGTGGAAAAACTTGTTACTCGTACAACGATTTGAACATCGGATAATAACCAAAATCAAGATCTGATAAATTATTACTAATTTAACTTTTCATAAATTCATTATTAATAATCTAGTCTATAGGAAATAAATAAACTGTAAATAAATGTTTGCATTTATTGACCCAATGCATAAGGCCGTACCTCAGGTGATGACGATTCCAGCTGTGCGTTCTGAACTGGGCAGGGCTCTGCCGATGTTGAGGGAAACTCCCGTGATCTTCTGGGATATTCTCCTAGACTCCTCGTACCGAAGCGTGGGCTTTGCCGGCAGGACTTCGTCGCAAAACTTTAACTGAAGGTTCTTTTAAACCTTCAAAGAACAACGTCTCACTAAGCCGAACCAGAATAGAGAGGTCAGAGGCCAAGAAATTCGCAGACTCTAGAGAGAGAGATAAATCGAATTCTTGCTCTGGGGAGAGGTGTGTGAAATGTGTAGAATGAGCCCTCTATTTATAGGCTCAAGGAAAAACCAATTAGGGAAGTTTCCTTCTTTAAATTTTGAATTCTATAATGGGCTAATTTAATTAATTACTCCAAACCAATGGCCATGATTGAATCACCAAAGATCCAATGGTTATAATTAATTAAGGATTAAACCAAATAAGGAATCCATGAATAAATCAATTATCCATTCACTTCCTTATATAGTAGAATTCGAATTCCCTATGTATTCACAGGGAAATTTTGAAATCAATAAGCTTGATCCAATGGTTGAAATTAATTCCATAACCAATCTAATGGACCATATTGATTTAGGACAAAGTCAACTCTCCAAACTTGATTACCAAGCAATAGAATTCGACCTCCCTTATAATAAATTCGAATTTTGCATTTTCATATATACATGTTAATTAATTTCCAATCCAATAGTTAAGATTAAATATTAAACTAATCCAATAGATATAATTGATTAACCAATTTTCGAAATCCATGCTTGGTCACCAAGACATTTTTGAACTAGGTTTTCCAAATTAATTATCATGATCCAACATTTAAGATTAAACTTGACCGATTGAATGAACTAAATTAATTTCAAGGTTTTTCCATTAATACCTAAACATAGGTATTTATGCCGCATATTTGGAAAGTCCAAATCCAAGTAAATTCGTGTAAGCCCAACTCACACATTTACTTGGGCCGCATTATTTCTACACATTCATGTATATACCAAATATATATATATATATATTTTATTTAAATAACATAAATCTATTAATTATTAATAAGAATATTAATAATTAAATCCAAATAATTGAATTATATTATTAACCTATGATCTGAATATCACACATTAAATATCGTAGTGCAACACCACCATTTAAATCACAAACCGTATGTCCAAACGACTCGGTTCCAAAAACAAAGTCTTTTAGAATTTAATTTCCAACAACTTCCCAGTTGATGAAAAATCAAAAATCTGAAACAGACTTTAGTTTTATGAATCCTGACAAATGATAAAACATATCGAATGTTTAAATCACATACGTATCATCCGTTGCAGAGCTATCCTGAGGACCATGGACCTGTATCACTGAAGCTCCAACGAACTGCTAGTGGTTCGTCAAACCTCGGTGTTATTCCACTATAATCCCGAGGCTGCACTCTCTAGTGGTACAATATATATTATTCCCTTTATAGCAAGGTGTCCATTGATACAATCAAATTCGGGTTATTGATCTTTTACGTGATGATCCACACACGAGCATGTGACTTTTACTGTTTAGCCTCTCATTGCATTTTCATCCTCAACTCAGTTAGTAATATTGCGAGTAACCCACTTATGGTTTCGATTCATAAGTTGCGCACGGGTACCTCTCACTTCTCACCACTAACAAATCAAGGGAATCATCTTGACTCTGAAGAGAGCTATTTGATGTCCGTTTCTATGACCATGCTACCCTTATCTGTTGACTATCATGTTCCCAAAATAGCAGCATTGAGAGCGACAGTAAATGTGTTCATTGTGTACAATGTCAGCTTTCTGACGAGGATTAGTGGAAGCGGGGCGTCTCGTCTTTCCATTTTGCTATGTGGGTCCCTCTTAGGTGAATACTAGTTTCTTTGTGGCCTGACTTTTTAATAAAATGTAGCGATGGATTATATAATGATGGTGATATCGTATTTTGACTATTATGGTGGTGTTGTATATATAACTGTGGATTTTCATTATTTTGATGATGTGTCTAGGTCCCATGGGCAACTTTGGTCGTGTTGTATAATATTGACTTTGAATAGTCAATGTTTGTCGTTTTATATAAAATGGATGTTTGAATAGTGAATATTTTTCAAGTTTATGATAAGGGGGATTTTATGGTCATTTTATTTTATTTTTCATATTGTACAATGTCACATTAAACAAAATGTAGTGTTATACTTTAACAAAAAGATCATGATAAAATAGTGTAAATTTTGTCGTCTGGTTGGAGAGCAAATTCACCCTCCTCAACGGTATTTTAGCGTTTTCTAGCTCCAATGGACTCGGTCTAAGAGAGTAGTGTGAGCAGATGAGGTTCTATGTAGACCTCTCTTTCTAGTGTCATCAAGCTCCCTTAATAGACAGAGCCTCATTCAGGGGCGAATTCAACACGGTTTGTAGTTTCCCCAGTCCATTGAGAAACCATAAGAGTTGAGTCCAACACTAATTCAGTCCCATTTCGTTGTCCATTGTCTTTTTTTATTTTTTCCTCTATTTTATACCGTATAGTAAAAAATCCAAACTAGTCCAATAACTTTTTATGAGCTGAAATATTGGATACTATCCCGATCCTATAACAATAGTACATTGAGAGATCACCATAGGTGCAGAAGTTATTAAGCCATTAACTTCACTAAGTTATTACATGTAAAGTGATAAAAGAATAAAATCCATTAATTTATTAATTTAATTCGTGACATTTCATGAAGCTGTGGATGGAGGCGCTGTGCTTCTCCCAGCTGCCTTGCCACAGAGAAGGGCATTTTGGGGAATAAAGTACTCGTCGCGCGTGGACTGGACGGGCGTGTAGACTCGGAGATAGAACTGTTGACCGAGGTACTGCCTCGCCCAAAACTCCGACCTTATGTTCCACATTCCTACGTTGTCCAGCGCCACGTAGATCGCGGTCCAAGACTTTGGATAAACCTGTTACATTATTATTAAATTTAATTCATTTCATGTTCAGGATTATTAATCATAGATTATTTTATTTAATAATAATAATAATAATAATAAAATGACAAACCTGGGTTGTGCATCGCGATACTGCATCGGCGAGGTTGTACTGTTTCCTACTAGCGGAAGTCCACTGTCCTCCGTCCATTCTATAAAGTAATACCGAACAAAGTAAATTACCCGGTTTCGGTTTGAAAACTAGGTATTTTTAACTAGGATGGTCGGAGGCTTACCGATTGGGGTTGGTTCGATTCCCTATTTAAGCCCAGTTTTAGTAATTCTTATTTTTAATTAAGGATAATTTTTTCTTCTAGAAAAGTAATTAACCATAGTTTAGAGTTTTATTTAAGCCTTAATTAATAATTATTAAGAATTTTTATTTGATTCGGCCCGTCCCCGGCCAGCTGGTTACAACTAGACTCGATTAAAAAGACTATTTTGAAACGGGGCCGAGGCAATTTAGAAGGCTTAAAAAATCGGGGAACGGGGCCAAAAAAAGACAGAAAAATCACGGGCTTTGTCCCGGCTTCACCCCAAATGAAATAAATAAATAAAAATGAAAAAAAAAGTTCTTACCCTACGACCCAAAAGTTGTAACCGTTAAGGTGATAGCTCTGAACGATGTTCTCGGTATTTTGAAAGATGATTTCAACGAATGTCCTATAATCCGCGCCCATGACCGACGTGTCGAGGTAGAGTTTCTTGCGGGACGGCTGGTCGGCGATCGATCCGACGCTGAAAACGCCGCCAATCTTGTAGTAATCAGCGAGTTTGAGGGGCGTGTCGGCGGGGACGAAAGAGACGCTGTTGATGCCGTATCTTTGCTTGCGGTTAACTTGGCCGGCAAAGCTCTTGAGAACAATTGTTCTTGAAATGTTGATTTGGCCGTAGTGGTACGACCCTTGCGGGTTTGGTCTAGGGCCACTCGCCGTTAGGTTAGTCCTGTGTGTGAACAATAATGTGTCAAAAAAATGTTAGCCTAATTTTGGATTATTGAATGGATATTGGAAAAAGAAACTGCCATATATAGTTACATCTTGTAGTAAAAATTAGTAAAGGGGGAAATTTTTGTGCCGGTTATCGTTTGTTTGACGGGTTCCCAACCCCGATGCCGGTTAAAAGAATTAGTGTTTTGAGATTAAAAAAAATTGTGAATCGCTATTTACTAATACCGGTTTTGATAATGGGACAAGTAGCGGTTTTAAAAAATCATAGACTGTTATTTGCAAATCCCAATAATGAATTTGAAACATCTTTTTCAATGTTTTAGAAATCGGTATATTTCGGCTTCTTATCTGTTCTAAAACTTTGAGGGTTTTTTCCGCTGATTTTTTTAATCCACTTCTGGAACCGGATTTGTAAAAACAAAAAATACCAAAATTGGGACTAAAGAAGTAATTAATGAACCTGTTAGAGACTTAGAGTCATATTCCACTCCTATAGTTTTACTTTGGTCAATGTTTATTAAGATTTTATTTTATCTTGGTTGTTATTGCATATACGCTATAGCCAATGGAAACTAGAAGTGTCAAAAAGGGGCGGGTAAGTCTTTACGGGCCAACCTGATTGACACTTCTAAATAGAACACGATTGGTCGGGAGAAACGAACCTAATGGAGCGGGCCTGATTGAGGGACCATTCAATCTCGGTAGGCCCACTCGGAATTGGACCAGAAACCAGACGTGCAGAGTTTGCGTAGTGGAGAACGGCCGTGGAGGTCAAGACCTTATTGGTGAAGCGAGTGGAGACAGCCACGTAATAGTCCCGAGGGGTTTGATCCGCTGTGACTAGCACAGAGTAAGACTGGCCGACGTGGACATCGATCGACGAATAGGTTGTCTGGACCGTGTGGGTCCCTTCCACCTCCACAAGCTGCATCTTGTGGCCCTGGATCCTGAAGTTGAGGGAGTTCTCAAGTCCCACGTTCGTTATCCTAAGCCTGTACGTTTTACCTACAAATACAAGAAGCACCGCAATATTAAAACTTGAATAATATTTAAAAATAAAAATAAAAGAAAGATACAAATGGTCAAATCAGAAGAATGTGTATTATTCTTTACCTTGTTCGAATGTGAACGATGTACCGGTGGGGCCACGGCCATTGATTAAAATACCGTCTGGGGTGGGAAGCTTGTGACCACTATCTAGAATTGACTTCAATTTCTGCAATTAACAACACAATAAGTGGCTTAACATAATTGAAGATAAATATATATATATATATAAATATAAAATTATAATACAAAATATACAATATAAAAGTTGGGGACACCTCCGATTTTTAATCTACATTACATATTTTGATCAAACTTCAATGGAATGGAAAGGAAAAAAAAAAAAGATTCAAAATTGTTGTATTTATTTACCACTCTTAAGACTTATTTCACTGTTGTGATTCTAAAACTAACATAAAGTATATTATCGGCAAATGTACCTGGTGGTCATGGTTGTACCAGTCTCCAATGAGGAGAGAGAGATCAGCAGAAGGTTCTGGGAATGGGACAGGAATTCTCGGTCTACTGAGGATTTTAATGGCGCCAAACCCACCGGCAGCTTTGTGGAAAGCAAGAGATGGAAAATAGTAGAATGTTCCAATCTGATCCTTCATTTGGAGTTTGTATGTGAAGTTCTTCCCTGCTGGAATTGGGCATGTCGTTCCATACACACCATCTTCATATGAGTTTTTCCTGTTTTGCACTCCACTCCTGTTTTTTTTCCAAAAAAAAGTAAATATTTTTATGAGTTATTTTTTATTCGGAATATAGTACTTAAATGTTAAGAGGAGGCGACATGAGTTTAAAGTAAAAAATAACGGTAAAATTATTCTAAGTCAACAAAATTGAGGCTACACATAAACGTTTCACAATTTTTTTTTCCGGACGTTGATCAAATGCCATGTAACATCACGTTGACCCAAATATGTGTGTTGGCTCAATTTTTCCCAACCCCCCTCATACCCCATGATATTTGACCAATGTTTGTAAAAAAAAATTCACTCAAATATGTGTCCCTTCAATTTTGTCGACTTTGGGTAGTTTCACATTTTTTATTTTTATTTTAGACCCATGTTGCTTTAATTGATAAAAATTTAAAAACTTATGCCATCAATAATCCTTTTTAAGTATATTAGCATGATAATTAATGGATGTAACACTAACATATTTCGTATTAATATATTGGCATTGACTTGTTTGGTCAATTTTAGTGAACCGCGCTTTTAGGCCAAACAAAACATGGATTTAAGTATTTTAGTGGAATATATTGATTGTTGAAAATTGGTTTAGTTTAATATATATATATAGTGAGGCATGCCCACACTTTTCACACAATTTGTGTCTCCCAACTGTGGCATTAACCAAGGCGGCGTGTGAAATATGAAACATCAAAATCTTCACATATATTCATACAAAATAAAGAATTATATTAAATATCAATATTTTCATGTATTGGACGTGTTTTCACATATGTATTAGCTGTTTTATTGCGTATAGTAAGTTAGTAACCGCAATAATGCCATGGCGTGTACGTATTGTATATTTAGTCAACACACCATTATTCTTTAAATAAATATAATCCTATATGTATCACCTCGTAATCTCTACACTATAAGAAAATATCGAAGGTTCGAGAAAAGATTAGAATATTTGTTACATCTTACGTCACATCAAAATTTCGAAAGGCCATATTAGTGCTGAATTTTACTATATATAATGTATTTTATAAATTAACTTTTGTTGGATATATGATAGTTATAATTTAGAATGAGATTGATCATTCAAATTTTATTTTATGAAGTATTAAATATTAAGAATTAAGAATTTAAAGACACTTTTTCATGCCTTTTAAAAACTTATAAGAAAAAATATTAATTAACGTGATGACACACACAATAATCACAGAATAAGATTAATATTTAGCAGTATTCTAGCGATCTTACCTAGAGTAATAATACGAGTCATGACGAGGATCAGAATATAAATTAAATTACATATCATACAGGAAGTATACTTACGCAGGCGTGATTAATTAGGTCTGCATGCTAATATTTAACGATGTTAATTTAGCAACAACGAAGATGATATATATTTATATATATATATATATATATATATATATATATATATATATATATATATAACACGAAGGCCAAACTGCCAGTAGTGCCAATGAATATAAAATGTTAATCATCATGGAGATGGAGAGAGAGAACCTATAGATACAGTACACCGTTACCATATATATGTATATATTATATATGTATAATCTTATTTAACCTATAATATTTTATGAAAAGTTTGCACGTAGCATAGTGTTAAGCGAATCAAACAAGAGAACCATCATAAACCAGCTTCTTTCTTTTAGCCATTAGTGACACAAAATTTGAGAGAGAGAGAAAGCTAGATAGATAGAGGATAGAGATTAATTAAGAAGTCTCACCATGAAATAAGAAAAGGCTCATCCAAGTTGTTATGGACATTGACAATGATGTTGTCATTAGTGACGGAGTATATTTCCGGCCCCGGAAATTGCCCATTTATCAGAATTCCCTGCCAAACATTAAAATTTATAAAAAAAATAACTTTGCATCTTAAGGATGGATAATTCAAACACTCATTCAACTAAGCTATATATCTTGTTTATGAAGAGAGCATGATATGCATACCCGTTGGCGAGTGCCGAGGGGAGAGATAACGCCGTAGGTGACTTTCCAATCAAAGAACCTGTACGGATCTTCGGCTCCGACAAGGCTGAGGCAGCAGAGGAAGAGAGCAAAATAATGCCCTAATATTAAAGCTCTTTTAGAGTAATTTAGCTGCATGGTCTATATTCTTCCAACAATGTATTTGAAGAAAGTATAATATGAACGAACTCAAAAAAGAATGAGCGAATGGTCGAAGAGAAGGTATGCGACTCGCTTTGAAAGATTGTTGTGGAGAATTCGATAAGGAAAAGAAGGCTTTTTATAATTAGGGCTTAAAAGGTAACTCGTTGTGTTGAGTGAGATATAAATAATAATAATAATAATAATAATAATAAAGTGTTGTAGTTGCAGCGAAGTCAAGCAATGCGATACAATGATACACCACAAAATAAAAGCAACAAGTCAATTATTTTATATTCCTGATTAAAAAAAAGTGACATTATTATCACTTAATGGGGGTGTGAATGTAAATAAAATAAAAACCTGGGGGAAAAAACATATAAAAGACGAATGTTGGGTGTCGGTTGGAGAGTGCTTTGTGGGTTGGGAATGCGGTGATGAGTCATGGCACTCATAGGACCTACCTAATCCGAAAAAAAGAATCATTGCTCTACCTAATGGATGCGCGACACGTGGACGATAGTGGCGTGTAATTACGGAAAAGGGCTTGTTAGGGTGGGGATGAGTCGCAGGGGATGATTTGTGGAACCGCGTAGGCGATGCCTGGCTGGAGAAGGTGTAACGCCCGTGATTAGGGACGCGACACACGCTGTCTTCATGCACCCAACGCACGGAACCTTCTCTCACTTCTTTTGACGGATCAGTCCCTCCATTTCCGCCGCTTTCATCATTTGACCCTAAGTTAGTCTCTCATATTTCTATTTAACAAGATTAAGTATTAACGGCATAAATACTCTAACTTTCACTAATTGAGGCAGTATAAGCAGGGTCGGTTCGGGCTATGAGCGAGCAAAGTCGGCGATCGCCCCCAAATTTAAAAGCCCCAGTTATATTTACATATAATAATAATTATTTATACTTAATGAAATATATATAAAAAAATAAATATTTAAGGGTTCTAAAAATTTACTAAGACCCTAACAAAACACGACAAACTAAGGTCCGGCTTTTGGTATAAGTCCAAAGTGAAAATATAGCGGTAAAAACACTAAAAGTCGACAAAATTGAGGGAATACACATTGTTCGTGTACTTTTTTAACGGACGTTGATCTAATAACACATGGTGTTGAGCTGACTAAATTATGTGCCACTTTGATCTTGGCTAATGCCATCCTACTACTACGTAGTATTTGACCAACGCTCATAAAAAAAAAAGTTAAAAGAGAAATAAATCTATATTAATAAGAATGTTTATAATGCAGTTATGATAAGATAAATAAACCGACATTGTCTCTATGATCTGAGCTTGTACTTATGCTTCTCTTAATAGCTCATTATATTTTATATGTGATGCTGAGATAACTTAGGTTCGATTATTTATTGGAGATTAATTGAGAGGTAAAACCGGATTTAAGAGTTCAAACTCTCAACAAGGATATTTATCCCTCAATAGTTAGTGAAAATAATAAAATAAAAATATTTTTGTATATTGTGATAACTCTTCCCACTTTTCTAGTTTTCATTGTTACTGGAGCGGTTTTTTTTCTTCTTCATCTTCTAAGAATAATTATAATAAAGAGTGATCTCCGTAACAAATTAGAAAATATTTTGTTGTCGAATTGTATGATTTCACATATATTAAAAAAAGATTATTGAATTGTTTAGTAAGTATAGAATTTTTTAATGTATTCTTGTTGTGAATTTTCTACGCAAGTATACGTATCGAAAACAAGTAATATAATGATAAGAAAAGTCGATCCCACGGAGAATTGTTACTATTAATTTTGCTAATTACTAGTTTTTGTCACCTTAATTTTAACTAAACAAATAAAATTGAAATATGATCAAGTAAATAACTAATGAAAAATAAAAACTAAAAATGAAAACTTTGGACAAATAGGGAAATATAGGATCACAATCAATCCTCAACACTTCACTCCATTCTTCATATCATTCCTTCGATCATTAAATTGCTACAAGTTGTTAACCAAGACCCCTAATGCATCAAAAAGAACTCTTCCGATATTCAATTTGAGTTATCCTTCTTAACTAACTCACCATATTCCTATGTGAATTAAATTACGAACGATTCATCAAGCATGTGTTCTTAACGGGTTACACATGTTACATAGGTATATTCCTATCCTATATAAACTCAAGATTTCCATCATAGATCATGTGTTATTCTATCTACGGCTAAACACAAATTTCCTTTTTCCAAAGTTCCTAGGGTTTACCAAATCAATTTAATTGGTGATCAAGCAATTAAAAGCATGAAGAAAAGGATAGAATAAACAAACTTAAAGCAATTGTCATTAATCAAAGAAACGATAATCCAAATCAAGCTACATGTGAGTTTCGATTGCAATCCTATGAACGGTTTAGCTCATGATTACTCTAGAGCATAAACAAATCACAAAGAGAAACATTATGGAGAAAGAAAATTCAGCAAAAAAGAAGATACTAATGGAGAGAATCTCTGAGGTGATCTTCGTCTCCACCGTTCTTCTTCGCAAAACCCGATCTCCAATGGCGTTCTTCGAGTTTCCTAGCCTCTTGTGATGTTTTTCTCTCCCAAAATTCGTCACTTAATCCCTCCTTCTGATCCCTTTTTATAGCCTCCTCATTAGGTTAAGATTAGGCTAAAAATAACCTAATTCGCGAAACTGTGGTGCTGGGGCACAGGGTGAATTATGAGCTTCTTGCTGGGGCACCGAAAATCTGTGCCGCGGCACCAAGTTGCTGTCTGAGATTTTTAATTTCGGATTTTTGGCATGTAAAACTTCATCCAAATGACTCTATTCATCTTGATCTTTAATCAAATTGCAATTCACTCATGTAACTCCTAAAACAAACAAACACAAAGTGAAAATGCTCGATTTATCGGTATAAAACCGACTCATCAATTCTCTGATTTAACTTTTGAGTCCGGCCCTTACAACAAGTATTACTTGATAGACTAGATAATCTTTGTCTTCTTTTTCTTTTTTCTTTTTTCTCTCTTCAATTCAACAATAATAATAATAATCTCCTAATTAAGTAGAAGTTTGGAATACTACATAAAAGGAAATAAGAAAGGCATGGGTATTGATCTTCCGAAAATACAAAACAATAATAATAACTAAAAGACATCATAATCGTCTAGGATCATCTGTGAATATTTATCTCGCATATGTCGAGTTTGAATTATGCAATTTTAAGCCTTCACCCGATGCAATTAGGTTATCTGACTGTAGAATTTGTTTACTTATATGCTATAAATTGTCACAATCAACTAGAGTTTATCTCTCTTTTTTTTATTTTTTATAAGAGAGTCCATCTTTTGACATACATAATATATTCCATTGTTTGGCCAACGTAAATACAAAAATAAAATTTAAATAACTCATGATATATGTCCAACAGGATTGACTAGTCGTCTATAAATGTTATTTTCAGATAAATGTAAGTGCTTTAAAAAATTACTGAAAAATAAATGTGTTGGACGCACTTCAAGCTTGTGAGTACCGGTCTTAGGACACCCGTAGGAGGTCCTCACGACCTCGCCACGGTCAACAAGCTCCCGAGTAACTCCAGTTGAGCTGCACGACGAGAAGAAGAGGACATCCGTTTCGACGCAACATGACAGTCTTTTGTTAGACGTGGTGTATGATTCCCAGAGTTTAGTCATTTCCCAAACCGCAAAACATTTGGCTCAAATTAATCTCGCTCTTGTTTGCCATATTAGTCGGGTCATTGTTTCCGCACATAATATATATATATATATATATATATATATATATTCTTCTCCTGATTACAATTTACAACTAGATTAAGTCACACTAAAATTTGATAAAATGGTCCAAATCCAATAGTCTAAACAGTATAAATTGAGGGTAGAAGTAGCAAATACCAAATAATATTCGTTCCCGTAAAGAAATTAAAACGTAGTCCTTTATTTCCGGTTTGTGGACGCTTGAGCTTGGATTATTAGACGCCGCAAGCTGATTCTTATGGTGGAGCCCACAGAAGTGACGGTGAAGATTCCTAATCTGAAACGGATACACCACGTGACTTCATTTCATTTTGCTTTTTATATTTTTATTATAAATATAAAAATTATTCACATTTTACTTATTTATTTTCTTACGAATTTTAGTTTTCTATTACGATCTATTTCTTAAATAAAGGAGTTTAGCCATTATGACCTTCTATTCTTGTTTATATTTTTAGCTAATAACGTAAAAGTATCAAAGTTTTAATAAAATAATAGCTCCGTTTTAATTTGTTCATTTTTTATATAAAAAAACTTCAATAAAAAAAAAGAGATTCAAAGAATTAGAATAAATTAGTTCGTCAAACGTTTTTCAACAAAAATAATAAATGTTCATTAACAGTGACAAAGGGATGGGACCCACCATGGGCCTATGTCCTCCCTCGTCTCATGGTTATTTTTTTTTTCGTTCTTCGGTTTGACTCGCCGTCTCGAAACGCATGTGTGGTTTTTTGGTTTCTCCATCTCGGACTATTGGTTATTTGTCTCGTCGACAACCGAGTTTTATATTGTTTTCTCGCTCGCTGTCTCGGAACACAGCCATCGTGGCTCTCTATCTCTCCGTCGTGTACCCTTGGAACAACTAAATTCGTCGGATAATTATTTTGCGTGTCACGCCGACAATCTGACTGCGCAAGTTTCTATCCTCTTCATTATGAAATTCGTCTCTCTGATTTATTTGTTAGCTATTGTCGTCACTGATAGTTGATTATTTTGATTTTTATCATAAAAATGCGATTCTTGTGCTATCATTGTGATTTGATTATTCATCGGTGTCTCTTCATTAATACTTTTTTTGACAAAAATTATACAAACTTTCAATCTTATTTATTTTAGATTTTTCTCCTATTACAAATGTAATTACTATGACCTCTATTATCTTTTTTTCTTATTGGTGGACTAATATTAAGATGTTGGTAACGAAAATTAGTAGACCCAAAAGATTGCGGTGGGATGAATATATAAATTATAAAATCGTATAAGCTTAGTTGGCTTAAAGATGTATATTTTGCGTTCATATTTCTCGAACTTATATTTTTATATGATTGGCATGCTTAGAAAATACCTGTGAATTGATTATAAAAAAAATATTTAATGTGTGCAACTGCAAACTATAGAAAGTCATACCCTGCAAATATTATTGGTTTCAAAAGTGCAATCGATTGACAGACACAGCTTTTTTCTTTTTCTTTCTTTATATATTGAGATCAAACATGTGAGATTATTAAATCCACATATATATGAGAGTTGTTGCGCTTATTTTTTGCTCTTTCTGTTTATTTTCGACACATTATACTATTTGAAATGCTGTATGAATTTATAAATAATTAAATAGTATATGGAACTCTTCACTAATAAACTTAGTATCGCGATAAGCTTGACTCAGTCGAACTTATGTTGTCGTTGGAGTAAAGCACGACAACGATATTTGTGAAAGTAAATAATCTTCAATAGTTGTCGACGACACTATGCGTAATTGACTATTAGTAATCCAACAAGCGAATCTCATGCCCCTCCATCTTCAAAAAGTGTAAACTGCCTTAAAATCTCTAAAGAGTGAAATCGGCTACTAATGATGTTGGGAACGATGTTACGACAAGTATATTAACACATTGTAAAATCGCCCAGATTACCAAACATGCGCATAAAGTAAAAGACAAGTGAACATGCGATATTTGGTAACGCAGTTCGCGAACCCCTCGTGGGAACCTACTCTGCGGGGCACTGACCCTTTCTTTATTCTATTGGAAAACATTAAAAAATGTTACACGGTTATACAAGATACTTATATGAGTTTCACAAGGGAATAGACAACTCCCCCTCAAGACCAGGCGCAACTGTTGATCCACCTCCAAGGAAAAAGCGTGCACTCCTCTTCGGAAATGGCCTTGGATGCTTCAACTGTCCACAGCCAGTCGTCACTCCACGAATGAGATCTCAAGACCCTCCAACTTCTTATGAGGTGCTCCTATCGGAAACGGCCTTGGATGCTTCAACCGTTGAACAACCGCTCGTCACTCCTCGAATGAGATCGCAAGACCCTCCAGCTTCCTATGAGCAGATTCTTACATTTTCACGTGCTAGTTGATAACCACAACCGGCAAACGTTTATATAGCCGGTCAAATTGGCTTCCAAATAAGGCAATAAAGGCTCCACGATCTTGGGTGATTGCAGGGATAATTGGCAATCTTCAATTACAGCTATTCAAGGGGCTGATGCTGCAAACGGCTCATTGATTATGCAGATACATGATGAAGATCGTGGTGATGACTCAAAAGATCTTGGACATTAACTCTGATGAAGATCCTGGTCATTAACTCCGATGTTGCTTTGACACTTGTTCCGACAACTCCTCCGACAACCTTATCCAGTTCGAATCTGGCAATCAAATCTCTAGCAATAAATGACCTCCATGAATGCGATAATATCTCCCAACAGCTAAGATATCACGACCAGCTGTGCATCTTAACTTTATTCTGATTGTCTTGTTCTTCTTGATGATTGACCCACATCTTTTGCACACGCCATATATGGAAAGTCTTCCACACCACCTGTGTTACACATAATGACAAAACCGAACACAAACTGCGGCATACAATGCAGTGTTCTTACAAATAGTCTCTAGGACTGACCTTGAATTTGCCGTGTTTTGTCGGATTCGTAAGTAAGTAAATTTTTAGGGCCTTTAAAGTATATATAATTGAGTCCTTTAAATTTAGAGGCACAAGGCCCCGACCATATTGGCCTACTAGCGTGTTCTTCCTGGATAACACCAAGTTTTGGCCAACGGAGGCCATGAGCTTCTTTTACTACATATAAGGGCCGCCTTGCCCGACTCCTAGTGGCTTAGTGATTACTCAATGGTGTTGAGCGTTTAGCATCTTCACCTGAGTACGTATAAACTCTATTGAGCTTTCTTCCTTCCTCTAAATGAAAAGCACCTGGACGTTAGAAACATTTTTCTTTTTCAACCTTATTCGGGCGAGGAGAATATGATTCGTGATGGTGTTATAGGAAGAGTGGAAACAACCTTCGCGAGAGTTTTACGTGTTTTGGCCCGTTCACGAGGTGTCTACTTGATGCAGCCCGTGTTGTGCGCATATTAAATTGGTTGCTCGGTAAACTTTTGAATCTTTCTTCTTTGCCCGTAAGTCTCACACGGAAGCTATTTTAAGTAGTAGGAAAGTCTTACTGCAACAATTTTTCTAGGTAAACCTTCTAGTTTAAGGATAAAGAAAATGTTGAGATGTTTCGGGGTCGGATACCTGCGGATTACGGATAGTATACTAGCATGCATGTATATATAGCCTCCGTGGCTCAAATCCCAGACAATCAATCGACGGAAATATAAAAGATGGAGACAAGAGAATTTACCCAGGTTCGGACCAAATCAAATGTCCTACTTCCTGCAAGGAGAGCGGTTTCACTAATCAAATCAATCCGAGATTACAAAGATTACAAGCATTCAAAACTTTCTCTTTTCTCTCTATGATTTTCTCTCAAAAAGATCTCACACCCTATTCTCCATCTTACTTTATAAAACCAAAATGCTAGACTTTATAAGCACCCACAAATGGGACCCACTTATTTAAAGCCACATCATCACAACTCTCCACCTTGGCTTTAAGAAGAATCGAGAACCGCATTGAGAATCGTCGTCAAACCACTCTCCGTTTTCTCCTCTAGTTGCTCAACCTTGCGACGTTGATCAAGTCGCAACAATGTCGAAACTTAATCCCCGTCACCGCCTTCGTAGCCATATCCGCCGGATTATCGTCCGTGTGAACTTTCTTAACAACTACGGACCCCTCCGCGACCACATCTCGAATGAAGTGTAGCTTTATGTCGATGTGTTTCGTCCGCTCATGGAACATTTGGTTCTTGGTCAAGTATATCGCGCTTTGATTGTCACAAAGCATCTCCACCTCATTTTGTGCAATCCCGAACTAGCTAATCAATCCCTTTAACCAAAGAGATTCTTCATGCCTTCCGTCGCGGCAATGTACTCGGCTTCCGTCATAGAAAGCGCTACCACCGGTTGCAATTGTGCTTTACAACACACCGCACAACCAAATAAAGTGAACACGTACCCGGTCAACGACCGTGTCTTGTCCAAGTCACCCGCAAAGTCCGCATCCACAAAGCCTCTCAATTTTTTTTTATCTTCAAGTCCCCTTGATAAATCGAAGGACCCACTTCGTTGCCTCCCAATGTTCTCTTCCCGGGTTGGCCATAAACCGGCTCACAAGGCTAGCTGCATAAGCTAAATCCGGTCGTGTGCACACCATGGCATACATAAGACTCCCAACGGCACTCGCATAAGGAACCCGCTCCATACTCGCCTTATCCTTCTCGGTCTTTGGCGACATTCTCGCGGAAAGTTTGAAATGAGCCTACGAAGGTGTATGAACCGCCTTTGCCTCCGACATCCCGAACTTAGCCACCACTTTTCGAAGATAATCACATTGCGACAAAAATAAGACACCGCGTCTCCTATGCCGCGTGATCTCCATCCCCAATAATTTCTTGGCCGGCCCCATGTCCTTCATTTCAAACTCATTACCCAAAAGCCGTTTCACATTGTCGACTTCATTCTTGTTCTTTGACGCTATCAACATGTCATCAACATATAGCAACAAGAATATTTCACAACTATCAACCAGCTTGACGTAAACACAACTATCAAAGTTGCTTCGTGAGAACCCATTTCGCACCATGAACTCATCGAATCTCAAGTACCATTGTCTCGGGGATTGTTTCAAGCCATAAAGAGATTTCCTAAGAAGGCACACTTTATCTTCATCTCCAACCTTAATAAATCCTTCCGGTTGAGCCATTAAGATTCTCTCATTAAAATTCGCATGAAGAAATACGGTCTTTACATCCATTTGCTCAAGCGCCAAGTCATATTGATTGACTATAGCAAGCAAAACCCGAATAGATGTATGTTTCACCACTGGGGAATAGATTTCGTTGAAGTCGACCACTTCTCTTTGTGTGAACCCCTTAGCCACCAATCTCGCCTTACACTTCGGCTTCTCAAACCCAACATTGCCTTCCTTCCACTTGAAAACCCATTTACAACCAACAACCCGTTGATTTTTAGGCTTATCCACAAGTACTCATGTCTCATTCTTGTCAAGCGATGCCATTTCTTCGTTCATTGCACACTTCCATAACTCTTTATCTTTTCCCATCACCGCTTCCCGATACGATCTCGGTTCCGAGTCTTCTAACTCTCCTGCGGCAACCATTGCATAAGTAACTAAATCGGAGTAACCATACTTTTTCGGAGCTCGGGTTTCTCTTCTACACCGGTCTCTTGCTAATTGATGTGAGTCTAGGCTTTTATCCGGAACTTCACCGCCTTCCTCTTCAATTTCTTCCAAGTGACCACTACCACTAGCCTCGCATTTATCATCCATCTCGTCACTACATCTCCCCAATAGCTCCGCCTCAATTTCGGCTCTTTCCTTAGCTAACCCCACGTTATCCTTAGCCTCTTGAGTCGTCATTGTCATGTAGTAGTCTGTCTCTCTAAAGACAACATCCCGGCTAATGACACATTTTGATGCTTCGCCATCTTTATACCAAAGCTTCCAACCCTTCATGCCCTCGGGGTATCCGACAAACATACACTTCTTTGCTCGTGGATCAAGTTTTCCCTCTCTTTGGTGCATGTACGCCACGCAACCAAATACCTTCAAGTTATCGAGCTTCGGTGGAGAACCATTCCACACTTCTTCCGGTGTCTTGCAATTCAACGCCACCGATGGACATCGGTTTATCAAGTAAGCCGCCGTATTAACGGCTTCCCCCCAAAACCTCTTCGGTAAGCCGGCATCGAATAACATGCATCGCACCCTCCTAAGAAGTGTCCGATTCATCCGCTCCGCAAGTCTATTTTGTTGTGGGGTTTTCCGAACGGTCTTGTGCCTAACCATTCCTTCATCCTTGATGAACCGGTTGAACTCATCACCTAAATACTCCAAACCATTGTCCGTTCGAAGCTTCTTGATTTTTCTCCCCGTTTGTTTTTCTACCATCTTCTTCCATTCTTTGAACTTTCCAAAAGCTTCATCTTTATGCTTCAAGATGTAGACCCAAACTTTTCGAGAACTATCTTCGATGAACGTGATGAAATACCGGCCTCCCCCTAGAGTTACCGTCCTCGACGGCCCCCACAAATCCGAGTGCACATAGCTCAACGTCTCCCGCGTCACTTCCACGGACCGTGTAAACTTCACTCTCGTGATCTTGCCGTAGATGCAATTTTCACAAAACTCCAAGTCACCAAGTTTGTAACCCCCAAATAAACCTTGCTTGCTCAACTCCTTCAAACCTCTTTCACTCACGTGACCCAACCTCTTGTGTCAAAGGCTCGCCAAAGATGTCTCTCGCGGCTCCATAACCGCCGCCGCGTCACCGAACACGGTTCTACCTTGAAGAATGTAGATGTTACGCTCTCTAAATCCCTTCAACACAACTAGAGAACCCTTTGTGATCGTCAAGACATTATTTTCACCTTTCCAAGAGTAACCGTGTTCGTCTAAATATCCAAGTGAAATAAGGTTTCTTTGTAACTCCGGGACATGTCGTACCTCCGTCAAAATCCGCTTCATTCCATCGTGCGCCTTAATCCGCACCGTACCGATTCCCACCACCTTACATGGAAAGCCGTTTCCGAGAGTCACGTCGCCTAATGAGACTTTCGTGTAGCTCTCAAACCAACTTTCATTCGGTGTCATATGAAATGAGCCTCCGGAGTCCATAATCCATCGTTTGTCGGAGTGAACGGTGGAGACAACGAGAACATCGGCGCTCTCGTATCCGTCAACATCTTCTTGAACAACCGCCGCCTCTCCATCTCTTCTTTCGGTCGTCCGGCCTCCTCGATTCGGGCAATTCTTCTTCACG
The DNA here is from genome assembly GCA_954871525.1 of Parietaria judaica. NCBI lineage: Eukaryota > Viridiplantae > Streptophyta > Magnoliopsida > Rosales > Urticaceae > Parietaria > Parietaria judaica. Next base: position 42,702,403 of record OX940860.1, read on the forward strand.
TGTCCTTCCTCATGACAAGAGTAATACTTGAAGACCTTCTTAGAACCTCGAGACTTTGACCGTATCTTTTTCTTTTCCTTGAAGTCTTTCTTGTCGGATCTACCCCGAGCCACAACCAAGCTATCTCCGCTAGTACTATCCATTTCTATCCGTCGTTTGTGTTCCTTTGACTTCAAAGCTCCAACAACTTCGTCAAGAGTAATTTCTTCTCTTCAATGTTGAAGAATGTCAACCATGTGCTCGTACGACCTCGGCAAAGAGTAAAGCAAAACCAAAGCTTGATCTTCGTCATCGTACTTCACGTCAATATTTTCCAAATCAACGATCAACTTGTTGAACTCGTCGAGATACTCCATTAAATCCTTTCCTTCCGCCATCTTGAATGTGAAAAACCGCGCCTTGAGAAACAACCGGCTCGACAAAGTCTTTGTCATGTAAAGTGATTCTAGTTTCAACCATATCTCGGCCGCCGTCGTGCACCGTATAACCTCCCGCAACACCTTATCACCGAGACTAAGAATCAAAGTATTGAAAGCCCTTTCCAACACCTCTTCTTTCTTCGTCGCGTCCCACGTCGCCGGAAGTTTATCCACACCAACAAGAGCCTTACCAAGACCCATATTCCCAAGATGTGCCAACATATTCACTTACCACAACCCGAAGTCATTTGAGCCATCAAACTTCTCAATATCAACTTTTGAAGTCTACACCATCACAAAACAACCACTAAGCTCCAAGGAAACAATTATCAAACACTTGGCGTGCGCAGGAATCCTCAACACAAAATTCCCAAATTTCAAACCCAACTTTGCTCTGATACCAATTTGTTGAGATGTTTCGGGGTCGGATACCTGCGGATTACGGATAGTATACTAACATGCATGTATATATAGCATTCGTGGCTCAAATCCCAGACAATCAATCGACGAAAATATAAAAGATGGAGACAAGAGAATTTACCCAGGTTCAGACCAAATGAAATGTCCTACTTCCTGCAAGGAGAGCGGTTTCACTAATCAAATCAATCCGAGATTACAAAGATTACAAGCATTCAAAGCTTTCTCTTTTCTCTCTATGATTTTCTCTTAAGAAGATCTCACACCCTATTCTCTCTCTTACTTCATAAAATCAAAATGCTAGACTTTATAAGCACCCACAAATGAGACCCACTTATTTAAAGTCACATCATCACAAAAAATAACAAAAAATTGAATAGGATCTCTTCGCGACTGTCCGGACAATTTTTTACAGTAAACAATGGTCGTGACTTAGTCGTATCACGTATGTCAGTTTAAGTCTAGAATTTACTGAATTAACATGAGCTAGCTAGTTCGAAAAAAAAAAAAGAAAAAAAAAGACCAAAATTACATACTGTAAAGAATATTTTCCCGTACGACCAAAAAGCAAGAACATGAAGAAAAAAATAGGGTTAATGACGGCAAAAATACCCAAAGTTTGGTCAAAGAACCCCTCGTGTACTCAAAGTTTAAAAGTGGTGGTAAATATACCCAAAGTCGCATTTGGGGAGTTGACCACTCCATTCTCGTAACGTCGTTAACTTACCCGTTAACTCTGGTCACGCGGGCAAACGTTGGTTGTTGACATAACATTTTTTGCCAAATGGATGAGCCCAAATAAGTCTTGTTTACGACAAAACAACAAATTAAACCCATAACTAATACTATTTAATACAACTAATTGAACCCCTAATGATTATACTTAACAACAAAAAAATTGTCCATGTGGCAAGGGTTAACGAGTAAGTTAACGGCATTACGAGAATTAAGTGGTCAACTCCTCAAATGTGACTTTGGGTATTTTTGCCACCACTTTTAAACTTTGAGTACACGAGGGGTTCTTTGACCAAACTTTGGATATTTTTGCCGTCATTAACCAAAAAAATAACTATAGTCGATCAAAATTATACTGTATTTTTTAATTATAAAATTAAGGACTTCCATATACAAGAACTTACATTAATTCAACATAAATAAAAATACATAAAAATTAAAAACTGATCAGATCTCCTGCCTAAAGACCCAAAATGGAAGGAGACGGTAGTTTGTCTGTTTAACAATTTTTTTATAGCACTAAAAATTTATTGGATGAATTAAAGAAAAAAAACCACAGCCGCAAAGAAACTCAAAAATACCCAAAAAGTCCCCAACACATTTGGAAACAGCCATGGAAAGTTTTAATGGATGAGGGATGCGATTTCTTATCCTCAAGCCCACTCTGTTCCCGATATCCCATTGCCCAGTTGAGCACTTGACTTCCCAGAAACACTCTGATATCGAAGAAGTAAAGAGCTTGATCTTCAATGGAAGCTCTGTTCGTGAACCAGTCACTCTCGCGCCTCAAACTCTCGCCGAACCACTTCACTTCCTCTTCCTTGACCTCAAACTCGCACCTAGTTCGCCTCCGATCGACCCAGAAGCCCAATGCACTCGCAGCTCTGCGCGTGTTCCAGGACCAAGACCCCACGACCCTCGGCCTCGCCACCGACGACGAGTCCTTCGGCGAGGTCAGCAAGATCATCGGAAGCCGAGCCCTCGAGGGCTCCGCCGCCATGGAGTACCTCATTGAGTGGAAAGACGGCCACGCGCCGTCGTGGGTCCCCTCTGACTCCATCGCCAAAGACGTCGTCGCCGAGTATGAAACCCCGTGGTGGACGGCGGCGCGCAAAGCCGACGAGGATGCGCTGAAGGCGCTCCTCGACGCCGAAGACGGCCGCGACGTTGACGCCGTGGACTCCGCGGGCCGCATGGCGCTGCACTTCGTCGCCGGCCTCGGGTCCGAGCCGTGCGTGAGCGTGCTGGCGGGCGCCGGCGCCGCGCTCGACAAGAGGGACAATGCCGGCGGGCTAGCCCCGCTGCACATGGCGGCGGGGTACGGGCGCGCGGGCGTCACGAAATTGTTGCTTTGCCTGGGAGCCGACCCGGAGGTCGAGGACGACCGGCGGCGGACTGCGCTGGATTTGGCGCGGGAGGTGCTGAGGGCGACGCCGGCGGGCGAGTTGGCGCGGCGGGTGGCGATGGAGGGGGTGATGCGGGCGTTGGAGGGGGCGATTTACGAGTTCGCGGAGGTGGAGGCGGTGGTGGAGAAGAGGGGGAAAGGGGAGAATTTGGAGTACTTGGTGCGGTGGAAGGACGGGGCGGCGAACGAGTGGGTGAAGGCGCGGTTTGTGGCGGCCGACCTGGTGGCGGACTTTGAGGCCGGATTGGAGTACGCGGTGGCGGAGGCGGTGACGGGGCGGAGGGTCGGGGACGACGGAGGGAAGGAGTATTTGGTGAGGTGGGTGGATATGGAGGAGGCCACGTGGGAGCCAGAGGAGAATGTGGATCCTGATTTGGTGAAGGAGTTTGAGGAGACTCAGAATGCTCAGCTCAATCAAGCTGGGCAATGAAATTGAAATGTACATTGTTTTGCTTATTGGATTCAAGAGTTTAGAATTGTATTTTAAATTTTGAAGAGTTTTGGTAATCACACGCGATTCAATTTATGCTCAGCAAATTGTTAGCTTTCGTTTGAGCCAGAAAAAGGCTAACAAGCTTGTTAGGTTTGGAATTATTAAGAGTTTCCGAGCCACGAATGTAGTAAAGAGAGATATCGCTGAGGTTCGGACAGTTTCGGATAAAATCGCGGACTAAATTCTCACTGAGCCAAACACTCTTTACAAGTAATTTTTCAATGCGAAAAAACTCGGTAGAACCACGGAGTCTTGATGAGTTGACAACGAATAATGTTTCATTCTGATATTCAGATAAGTTAAAAGTTAGGTCGGAAACACCACTATGAAGAGCTATTGATAGCCGAGTATTGGTTAGTGGAATAGATTCCGGATCAATTTCCCATAGATCTAAATCCATTCGCTCTATACGAAGCTTATTATGAACAACGTATTGCAGCGTTCTATCCACGAAGTCTAGGTATTTTCTAAGCGAATCCTCGTAAGGCTTGTAGTCTTGAATCTTATCAAACATGTCCATCAAAAATTTTAAGATAGGAAAGGACTTCCCAACCGAACTCCACTGCGTAGACAACACGGAAGTTCTGACTGAATTGAAGGGGAGATATGACAATATCCGATGCAAAATCGACAAAGGCAGGTCGGAGATTAAGTCTCTGCTTTCATCAACTTTACCCTCCATGATAATATGTTCCTGCAAGACAAAACCTCAAGATTTTAACACAATTAAAATCTCAAATCAACAAGAGAACCGAGAAGAAAATACGAGAAGTCGTTGGTTGGTAACTGTTTTCATACCAATCTAGTCTCAGGCTTGATTTTCTTCCTATAACTCAACTGTTTCCGATTAGAAAAACCCCATTTTCGAAAATGAACTGTTTAAAAAATGAGAAATTTAAAGAAAAAAATTGAAAGCAAGAAGAAGAGATAACCAATCAAAACAAAACCCAGAAACAAAAAAAAAAACTGAGCATAAATTCGATGGTCGGAGCTCAATGCCATGAATTCAAGAAGTCCTAAAATGAAAACAAACCTCGAAATCAGTTCAGGGATCGATGAGGAGAGAGTCCAGCTAGAGAGAGAAGCAATCACGATGAAGAGAGAGAAGCGGGGTTTCATGGAGAAGGGCAGAGAGCGGGAAAGAAGTGCCAAGTGGGGAAGAATCAAGAGTCTCGTGCTAATAACGACAATCAAATAAAGAATCAATTAATTTGTTATTAGTAGCTATAGCGGCAAAATTTAATATTTATACTAGGGGTTAATTGCGGCAAAAAGACCCAAACTTTGGTCAAATTCTCCACCGTGTATACAACCTCCGTAAATGGCGGCAATAGTACCCAAGCTTGGCATTTGGGAGTTGATGAACGATTTCCGTCTAGTAACATTGTTCCCCGTTAGACAGTTGTTAGACAGCTTCCACGTGGCTAACTCAATCGCTGACGGGGAATTTTTTTGCCACGTGTACTGGACACGTCAGCATATTTAAAAACTCAAAAAAATCTCTCTCCCCGGAAGAAGAAGACTCGCTGAAGAGGAAGAAGAGGGTCGTGTGCCGTGGGGGAGGAGAAAGGGTCTCGATGAAGAAGAGGGGTAATGGAGAAGGACCCCTAATTTTTTGGATGGCAGAGAAAAATCGTTGGGTATAATATTTTGTTTTTATTTAATCTTATGATTTTGTTTTTATTTAATTGTTTTAAATGTTACAAATTGTTTATATTTAATGTTTCATTTGTTTTTTTTTATGATTTAATTCTGTTTATTTTTTTGAGTTTTTTATATGCTGACGTGTCCCGTAAACTTGTAAAAAATTTGCCCCATCAGCGATTGGGTTAGCCACGTCGAAGCTGTCTAACAACTGTCTAACGGGGAACACTGTTACTGGACGGAAATCGTTGGTCAACTCCCAAATGCCAAGCTTGGGTACTATTGCCGCCATTTACGGAGGTTGTATACACGGTAGAGAATTTGACCAAAATTAGGTCTTTTTGCCGCAATTAACCCTTTATACTAGAGGCGTGTTCCAATATATTTCTATCGGATAAAGTACTAAATTTGTTTCACTTTCATTCAGTGCAGGGACGAAATTAAGAATTTAAAATAAGAAAGGCCAAAAAAAAATCATTTGAAAAAAACATGTAGTAAGAACTTTTAAGGGGCCAATTACTATGTATCAGTCTTAGTTCAATAAGTTGTATTGAGCTACATTTTATCCCTCGCCGCTGCTTGCTTCATTCAGTGTAAAAGATACATGACACAGCAAAATTATTTTATTTTCTAATGATTATAATTTTTTGTAATCTATAATCATTATATTATAGGATTAAAACAGCATATATATATGTATATGTATATATATATATAAATCTGACAAAAAAAGAATGCAATTTTGCACTTAAGTTAAAAAATTGAAAATACAATTATCTTGGATCTCCAAAATATAGCAACGGAGCATGGCGTTCTAACGTGTCATGCAACATTATACAATCTAATTTTTCCTTTCTATTAAAGTATAACGGTAAAAGTAGTCGAATTCGATAAGAAATGAAAATAAAAATACCTTCACGCCACAAAATGCCAATGCCTAAGATCTCATATCATCTGGACATCTTTATTAATAATAACTGATTTTTAAGTGTTATTGACCAATCAACGGGGCCCAGACCGTGGAAAGTCAACGGACCTGGTATGCAAAATTCAATTGGGCCCACTCGAGAAAAGTCATTTCGACCCGGCTCAAAAACATGTCTTCGGGGCTCGCTGCGACCCCAAATATCGAAACACGCCTTTGGGAGCCCTAAAGGTTAAAAAACACCTTTGGGGCTCGCTGCGAGCCCCAAAGGTCAAAAACACGCATTTGGGGCTCGCTGCGGCTCCAAAGGATATTAAAAGAAAAAAAGAAGAAAAAAAAACACCTTTGGGGCTCACTGCGAGCCCCAAAGGTTCAAAAACGTGCTTTCAGAGCTCGCAAGGCATCCCCTTCATTCCTTATAAATACGATGGCACCCCTGCCATTTTCGATAAGCTGTCTCGAAGCCAAAAAAAAAATCCTATGTTTCCCGTTTATACATAAATTCCGACTCGACTAATGTTGAGCCTTATTTGACCACCACACGTTCATTGGGCCCGGCCTAAAATCAACTCGTGGGCTGCTTTTAGTGTTGATCTATTTTTAGGCATTAACATTTGGCGCTAGAAGGAGGAGCTTCGACAAGTTCAAAGCCTCAAAGTCTCGCCAACAAACTTTTCTAGAACACCGCTTTCCACAATATAAGTCGGTTTACCTCTCGGTGTCTGAAGAGGCACACAGTTGACGAGAAGCGCACAGGTTACGAGAAGGTTGTACAGGTTACGAGTGGAAGCACGGGTAGCAAAAAGACGCACAAGGGGCGCTCACGCTCGTCGTCGATGTTACGCCAAGAGCTTGGCCCGACGTGGCCACCAAGATACGCTCGCGTCACCATCTCTTTGCCGCTAGCCTTAAAGACGAAATGCCCAATAGAGAGAACCAAAACTAATCTTTCAATTATTTTCATTCAAATATTCAATCTTTTGACACAGGAAATAAAACGTGGATTCCACGTCAGCAAAAGATTATCATCCAATTTTTATATAATATATATATATATATATGCGGAAATTTGACTGTTTGTTGACCCTGTCCCGAAAAAACAGGGACACAATTTTTTTTGACCCGGTTCTGGTTCCGGTTATGAAAATTCCTGGCTTTTTTTTTTAAACCGGAACCGGGACCGGAACTAGAACACATGTTAAAATTCTGATTTTTTTAGGGACAAAATCCAGGACGAAAACCGTGAAAAATCCGGGACAAAATCCACGACAGAAAAAGGGAGAGAAACCAGGAAAAAAACCGAGTACAAATCAAAAATACAAATTAGCAAATCTGAGTACAAATCCAAAATGCAAAATATCGATTCTGAGTACAAATCTAAAATACAAAAATGTAAAATCCGAATTCACGTTACCAAATCCAAATGCAAAAAACCGAGTCTAAAATGCTAAATAGTAACTACCGAGTACAAACAAATCATTTATTTTTCTTTCCTTTAGAGAAGCCTTTTTCTTTTTCGCATTTGTACTCACTGCGGAAATAGGAATGGGAATCAAAGTGGATGTGGAAGCCGGAGATTCGAAAACAAAATTTTGTACTCGCTGCGAGCCCCAAGGCTCAAAACACCCTTTTGGGGCTCGTTGCGAGCCCCAAAGGTTCAAAAACGTGTAGCGAGCCCCAAAGGATCAAAAACACGCCTTTGAGGCTCGTTGTGAGCTCTAAAGGTTTAAAAACGTGCCTTCGAGGCTCGCAGCAAAACCAAAGTTCAAAAACGTGCCTTCGGCGCTCGCAAGGCATCCCTTCATTCTTTATAAATACGAGGGCACCCCTGCCAATTTCAGTAAGCTTTCTCGAAGCAAAAAAAACCTTTGTTTCCCGTTTATACATAAATTCCGACTCGAATACACGACTAATGTTGAACGTCGAATACACTCGTCTATGGTATGCAAACGATCCTTATTGAAAATACCAAAGTATATAACTAGTTACTTAGTACAGACTACAGACAACACGGATAGTATATATATGTGATGGTTTTGTAGTATTTATATACTTGATTTTTTTATGGCAAAAGTTACTAAAAAATTATTTTTTACGACTTCATCAATGCACATATATCATGCCATACTGTTAAACGCCCTCAACACATAGCATAGCCTTATCATGTTCATATGCCCACAACTAGGCCTGAAACCAAAAACGGGAACCGGGATTCTAACCATTTTTTGATCATGTCCTTGAAAAACCAGGACACAGTTGTTCTGTCCCGGTTCTGGTTCTGAAAAGTCCTGTTTTTTTTTTTTTTTTTTTTTTTTTAAATCAGAACCAAGACACACATTAAATCCTGGTTTTTTTAGGACCAAAATCCGGGACGAAAATCGGATCAGAAACCAGGAAAAAAAAATCCAAGTCCAAAATGAAAATTACCGAATCCTAGTACAAATCTAAAATGCAAAATACCAAATCTGTCGCCGAGTACAAATCCAAAATACCAAATGCGAAATCCGAGTTCACGTCGTGAACTTCATGATACCAAATCCAAATCTAATTGCAAAAAACCGAGTACAAACAAATCATTTTTTCTTCTTTCATTTAGCCTTTTCCTTTTTGTTGTTCGCAGTAGCACTAACTCAAGAAAGAGTAAACCAGAATCTGGAAGCCAGAGATTTGGAATCAGAATCTGCAAGAATAAACCAAAAGGACAATAACAACCTGTTAATGTCGTTTTTCGGATCAACGTGAAAAGCGGCTCATAACTCCGTTTTGGGCCGGGCTCAATGACCGTGCTATGGTCATGAAGGGCTTGGAGCTCCTTTCCTCGCCTTTGATGGTCCGAAAGTCGCTTATGTTGGACATATGTGTCCTTAAACAAGATATTTTATCCATTTGTAAAAGATTATGATATGTCCTTGAATAAAGATGATACTTATTATGTTAATCTTATTATAGTTTCTGGTAGAGTAAAATAGAATGTTTGTTTCCTTAGTTCATAAAGGATGCAATTATGTTATTATTATCACAATAGAGTCAATGTGAGGAAGAATTAATAATCATAATAAATGAACTTAAAATGTCCGTGACCTGATCAATTGGGTGGGAGCCCATTAATCGTGTAAGGTCATTAATGTGACTAAGTGACAATCCTATTCCGGATTTTGTGTGTGTAACACTCGCTAGAAGTGCATTAAGTATGAAGTATCTTCATACTGGACTAGACCTGACTTAAGATCCGAAAGTTATCATATAAGACCGTCACTGATAACTTGGAGTTGAGTCACTAGTAGATGATCAAATGGATATTCGATCTAAGTCCTGAGTGATCTTGAGTCCGAGCTGCTGGCTTGATTGTTCTTTGATTTAACCGTTAAAGAACACAATATATTACCGTTGTTCCCAACACTATTATTTTGGGAACATGATAGTCAGCAGTAAGGGTAGCTTGGTCATAGACATGGGCATCACACAACTCTCTTCAGAGTGATGATGATTTTCTTGATTGTCGGTTGTGAGAAGTGAGAGGTACCCGTGCACAACTTATGAATCGAAACCATAAGTGGGTCACTCATAATATTACTGATTGAGTCAAGGATGAAAATGCAATGAGGGGCATAATGGTAGAAACCGCCTGCTCGTGTGGATCTTCAAGTGAAAGATCAATAACCCGAATTTGATTGTATCAAGGGACACCCTGCTGTTATAAAGGGAATAATATATACCGTATCACTAAAGAGTTCAGCCTCGGGTCTATAGTGGAATCACTTCAAGGTTTGACGAACATCTAGCAGTTCGTTAGAGCATAAGTGATACGGGTCCATGGTCCCCAGGATAGCTCCGTAGCGGATGATATGTACGTGATTAAAATACATTCTGGATAATGTTTAATCATTTGGCTAGACTTATAAAACTTAAAGGTCTGTGGCAAACGTCAGATAGTTATACCGTCAGCGAGGCAAAAGTACCATATCTTGGTACACGAAATTAACTGATAAAAGAAAGATAGAATTTAGATTTTCTATCAGCACCATGTTGTTGGAAATTAAATTCTAAGCAACTTTGCTTTTTGAACCAAGTCACTTCGACTTACGGTTTGTGATTTATGGATTTTCTAAGTTTGTGCTCAGTTCGATAAACTATGAAATTAAATCACATGTCACGAATTTAAATGATGGTGTGGCACCATGATATTTTTATGTGTGATATTGAGATCATGAATTATTAATATAATTTAATTATTTAGATTTAATTATTAATATCTTATTAATAATTAATGGATTTATATTAATAATATATATATATATTTAATTATATATATTGTGTAAATCGATGTGGGCCTGTATAATATAGTCCACACAAGTTTGACCTAGCTAGGGTTTAATATTTGAGGTATAAGTACCTAAAGTTTGGTACTTTGGCAAAAACCTTAAAATCAATCTTATCCTTTAGATCGTAAATGATTTAATATCAACCGTAGGATTAAGATGATTGATTTTTGACCTAACCCTAATTCGAAAATAGTAGCTTGGTGACCAAGCTTAGGGTTTTCGAATTTGACCTAATTAATTGTATTCGTTAGATCGGTTTAAGATTTAATCTTTGCCGTCGGATTGGAAATTAATTAATTATATTTATAATATATATATAGAAGATAATGATATGGATAAAATCGAATTAGGCTTTTACCAAGTCTTAGAGTATTTGATTTTTTATCCCAAATTAATTTGATCCATTAGATCGGTCTAAGATTAATCTAAGCCGTTGGATCTAGACAATTAATTTCGAAATTATCATTATTATATATATATATATATTTCGAAATTAAAATAAGTAGATAAGATTGGTTTTTTGATTTACCAAGTCTTTCTTATTTAATTAAATCCCTAATTAATTATATCCATTGGATTTAGATAAGATTAAATCTATATCTTTGGATTAGGATAATTAATTATATTTAATAATAATTTTCGAAATTAAATATATATATATATATATATATTCGAATTATATTTAAATAAGAGGATAAGATTGGTTTCTGTATTTACCAAGTCTTTCTTATTTAATTAAATACAAGTTTAATTATAACCATTGGATCTAGATGAGATTAAATCTCAACCATTGGATTGAAATAATTAAATTATTTAAATATATATAAAATTCGAATTTTGGAGTGAAAATCTCTAATTCGGTTACGGGTCAAGTCTATAAATAGGGAGCTCATTTACAACATTCAACACACCTTCCCCAGAGCAAAAACTCGAGCTCTCCCTCTCTCTTTAGGGTCTGCGAGTTTTCTGTCTCTGATCTCTTTTCTGGTTCGGCTTAGGAGACTTTTTCTCCGGAAGCTTCAAAAGAACCTCAGTTAAATTTTTGCGACGGAGTCCTGCCGGCGAAGCCCACGCTTCGGTACGAGGAGTCCAGGAGAATATCCCTGAAGATCACGGGTGTTTCCCTCAGCACCGGTGGAGCCCTGCCGAACTTCAGAGTCCGCAGTCAGAAACTTCAATTGAGGTACGGCCTTATGCATTGGGTTCATAAATGCAAACATTTACCGCTTTCTATTTGTTTCTTATTTCGACTATGATATTAATAATGAGTTGTGAATATTAAATATGTAATATTTATCGGATCTTGTGAAAATGGCTATTACCCGATATTCGTGCCGTTACGATAACAAGTTTTCTGCATTAAAATAATTTTTTAAATGTTACCGGGACGGCTTGGAAGCATATTTCGCGGTAATGGAGTCGGGAATCAAATCCCGATCTCCAACAATTGGTATCAGAGCCATGGTTCAAGGATAAATAATTACGTAATTTAATTTAACGGTTTAAAGAACGAATTATTTGATGAATAAATTAATATTTTAAAATTGAAATTATTAATTTCTAGATATTTTAAATATTAATTTTTATTAGAAAATATACCCGATCCGAAAAATCGGACCGGGTATGTGGCCGGGCTGCATAGAGCAGCCCGACCTGCGGCCAAAGGGTGACCAGGGGCTGCCGCTCCAGCCCCAGGGTCAAACCCTAGCAGCCACGGGCCAGGCCCATGGCAAAGCTTAGCGCCGGGCGAGGCCCAGTGGAAAGCCCCTGCTGGCTGCCCTGGCGTGCAGCTCGGTGGGCCCGAGCCGTGCGCTGTCCTATCCCACCCTAAGGGCTGGGCTCGGGTATTCCTCGGGCACGTGGGCCCGGGCTTAAGCCCGGAAGGCCCACGTGCAGTATTTTTAAAATATGGGCCGGATTTTTAATCCGACCCAGTACCCTTGGAATAAATATATAAAATATTAATTATTATTTTTTAAAGTAATAAATTATGAATTAAATAAATTATCTTTAATTAATTAGAAATAAAATATGGATGTTATTTCTGGATAAATAACATTGTCTTATTTTATAAAATTCATAAAATTCAATATGGATATTATTTAATACTTAAATAATATTGTCTTATTTAATATTAAAATATGAATGATAATTCTTTGGAATGATATCATTGACATATTTTTATATTTCATAAATAATTCTTAATATGGCCTAAAATCGATTTAATGATAATTATTTTAGAATAAGTATCATTAATATCTTATTATAAATACTCATCATAGATATAATTTGTTATAACCTATTTTCATAACCCGTAAAACATAGCGTCTATGTTTTGATAATTATTAATATGTCGAAAATAAGATAGACATAAATAATAAAGAGTAAATGTGAAAGTGGTTATTACTAGTCGGAAAAATCTCAATCATACGATCTTGTCTAAGGAAGAGGGAATCAATAGTGGGGCCGATTCACCATCCACTTCTGGGTGACCGGTTAGGACCCCTCCCATCTACCTGGAGAGAGTATGAATTGACCTATCACTACCGACGAAATAATAAACACCGTAAATAAGGGGCTTTATTATGCCGAAATATAAACTTTTAATGTGTCATTAATAGAAAGTTTATAATAAGTTTTAAATAACTTAGTATTTAAAAACGTTATTTAATAAAACCATGGCAAGTATAAAATAAATCAAATGGTCTCCATTATTACTGTCACAAGGTCTGCTGACCACACCGCCTCGAGTCACCCTAGTGTGTCCATTCCCTAAGGAAGGTGTGCTTGTGGAAGGTTTGACACCGTGATAGTTCCAAAAGAATATGGGGACGGAGGAATCTTGGAAATGGACCGCGAGTCACCCTGGAGTGACCATTCCCTAAGGACGACGTTTCCAAGAGGATCCCGAGAACCAAAAATAATAGGTTAAGCTTGCACGGAAGTTGGTGCTTCCCGACCGTTTATGGTGATAGTTAATAATCATAGAGAACTTTGGTGGTTCTTGTTATGAATATTAATTAAGTTTATGACTAAAACTTAGTTTAACCAAACTACACGGTTGATACCGCGAGTCACCCTGGAGTGACCATGCCACTAAGGACGGCAACGACGTGTACAATCGGTTAAATTATCACGAAATAGTTAAAGGGTTTATTTAACGTTTTCCCAGAACATGTTTGCATCATGTAACTATTTCAAACAAAAATATTTTTCAAAAAACATTCTACCTATAATAAAGTTTAATAAGTTTCTTTTTCAATGCTAGTCTAAAATGTCGAATCATATCATGTCACTGCTTTCGAACAACACTCTCGCCGAAAGTAACTTTCCAAAGTGGAAGAGCAACATAAATATTGTCTTAATCAGTGAAAACATACGCTTTTTCCTCACTGATGAATGTCCCCCTGCACCGGCTGCTAACAGCGCCAGAGGTGTAAAGGAACTCTATGACTCTTGGGTTCATACTAACAATCGTGCTAAGGCATATATGCTGGCTAGCATGTCTGATTCTCTGAGAGTCAAGCTAGAAGGAAATGACGCTGCTTATGATATCATGGAATCTCTCCAAGGTATGTATGAAAAGCAGTCTGAGCAAGCTCAACATGAAGCGACTCGCCGCTACATGAATGCCAAAATGAAACTAGGGACATATGTTCGTGACCATGTCATGAGCATGACCAATTGGTTCAATGAGGCTGAGCTGCATGGGGCCGTGGTGGATGAGAAATCTCATATCAGCATCATTCTTAACTCACTGTCACATGAGTTCGTTCCATTCACCAGCAACTACATTATGAACAAACTGAAATATGGTTTGACACAATTGATTAATGAGTTGCAAACCTTTGAGGACATCTCGGGTTTGGTTAAGAAGAAATCTGAATTGAACATGATGTTCAAGAAAGGATCTTCTTCCAGAAACTCGAAGATGAAGAAAAGGCCCGGTCCTAAGAAAAAGTGGGGAAAGAATTTCCAGCCAAAGAAAGGAGGCAAGAAAGCTGCTGAGAAAGGAAGATGCTTCTTTTGCAAGGAAAAGGGACATTGGAAAAAGGATTGTGACAAGTTCCAAGGTGAAAAGAAGAATGAAACCGATGAGTGTCTCACCTGATAAGTTTCTTATCACACATTTGTTTTAGAAAGTCTTTTCTCCAAAGATCTAAAACTATAACATGTGACATTCTTTGTTTTTCAGCAGCAGCTAAGGAGTAATTGCCGGAAGTCATCCGAGAGTCTCGGAGATCTATGTCGGCGCAATAAAGAGACTCTTTTTAATTTTACTCATTTATTTAATATAAGGATCTTTTGTTGAAAGGCGATTTGAAAACCGGAACCGGGACGTCCCTTTTTAGGTTATAATATAAAGAAAAAACTGATTAATGCCTATATTAAACCGGATATAATACCAAAATATCCAAATTAAGAGATTTTAGTACTAATTAAAGAAACCGGAACCGGGACGTCCCTTTTTAGGTTATAATATAAAGAAAAAACTGATTTTTTACCAAAAACGGTCCGGTACCGGGACCGGAACCAGGACAAAACCGGGAACCGAGTACAAAATTTTCCCCCCTACTTGTAGGTGTGTGCGCGGTTTGTCTCTATTGGCTGGAAACTGGGTAGTCCCCAAAATCCAACACAAAAGCCAATCCGGGTTTCTTTTTTTTTTTAAAAAAAAAAACCCCGGATACCGATCAGTCCGGGTCCGGGAAAAAAAAATCCTGGACTGATCCGGATCCGGGTTATTAATTTTTTTTTAATTAAATTTGTTTTATTTATTGTTTAGTCCCTAATTTAGTTTAATTGTTCAAATCTAATATTTTGGTACTTAAGTTCGGTATTGAAAAAAATAAATGTTTAAATTCTTAAATTATTTTGTGTGTTTTAAATATGAAATAAATAAAAACATACAACGACAAAAGAAAGTAAATATGCGTTTTTTATTCAACAAACTCGAAGGTCGGATACGGGAAAGTACAAATACAACCAAATGTCGAAAGACAAACAAAGTTACAAATTCAAAGTACAATAAGAAAACGAACAATTGAAAACGAATTACATTTGAATATGTGAAAATTAATTCGCCAATTCTCGGTCGAACATATCGTTTTCTTGTTGTCGCTTGTTGGCCATAATCTAATCTCTCGAAAGCATAAGGATCTCGACCTGACCTCGTAGACTTGCGGCGAGGCTCTAACATCCTTCCGGCCATTGAGAATGCTTCCTCGGATGATACTGTTGAGACTGGGATTGTGAGAATGTCACGAGCCAACAAGGATAAAACCGGATACTCCGATCGTTTTGTGTGCCACCATTGAAGGATGTCGAGGCCTTCGTTAGGGCACGGTGTCGGAGGAAGGTTGCAGAATCGGGCGTACTCGTCGACAGTGTTGCACCGTTGACGTCGACCAAGAACACGAGATCCCGAATTGCCACTTCCTTGTGAACCCGGTGAAGAAGTCGATGCCGTATTGCCGCCGCCGCGCCCAATAGTCGTAAGGTTGTAGAATAACCGGTGATTGTACACGTATGGTGAACCACCAGCCCCGCGTCCGCCCTATATTGAACAAAAAATATTAACATTTAGAGTAATGTTAGGAAATTAAAAAAAATTAATCTTAAGAAATAAAGTTAAAAAAATTACCTGAGTTTGTTGCTGAGGATTAGTTTCCTCCATCTGATCTTCCAAGTCGTTATATTTTTGCTCGTACTCTCGGTAAAGGGCCTTCATCTTCCGATCCGCATCGAAGTAATTGTGTGTCATATAGGGCTCCCCCGTCATAGCTTCTATCGCATGTAAGACATCCTCCAGTTTGGAAAGCTTAAGAGTCGGATCCACGATTACAGCGGCGCAATATAAAAATGGGAGCTTTTCAGAACCCCAATAATACTTGAACTTTGCAATCATCGGGGTTAGTACATCTGTAAATAAAGTATTACTTTTTGCGTTTTCAAAATGACAAAGTATATCAAAAATAGCGGGCAAAGCTCTCTAAGACGTGGGTGAGTAAACATGAGATAAATCGATAGTAATTTGATTAAAAAGGTGAAGAAAAGCCTGGAATTGGATAGCGGTTATCCAATCATCTGGAGTGAGGTCTTCGCGGTCGTCGTTCTCCGGGCCGTTGATCCAGTTTGTAAGAAGCTCCTTGTATGGTATGACAGCATCCAACATCATGTAAGTCGAGTTCCAGCGGATCGGCATATCCGGTTGAAACGTTCTGACCTGGTAACCGTGAGCCCTGCAATAATCTTCCCAAGAAACTGTACGCATAGTAGATGATCGTATATATAAAATCGTGTTCCTAATTTTGGCGATACTATCGGAAATAATGCCAATACCGGATTGAACTATCAAGTTTATAA
The DNA here is from genome assembly GCA_954871525.1 of Parietaria judaica. NCBI lineage: Eukaryota > Viridiplantae > Streptophyta > Magnoliopsida > Rosales > Urticaceae > Parietaria > Parietaria judaica. Next base: position 42,719,129 of record OX940860.1, read on the forward strand.
TATGACATGCACACTTTTCATGAAAACAATCCTCCCTAAATTTGGTCAATCTTTCCTTCATTATTTCTACGGCATTGGCGTGGGCACTAGCATTATCTAACGTAATGGAAACTACTCTATCCGAAAGGTTCCAATCCGACAAAACTTCTAGTATAGCCTCGGCTAGGTTTACTGCTGTGTGCCTAACCCTCATCGGCTTAAAACCTATGATACGCTTTTCCATATGCTAATTATCGTTAATAAAATGAGCTACGACGGTAATATAATCACCATTAGCATGGCCTTTCCAACAATCCGACGTTAAAGACACTTTGTAAGAAGATTGTTGGAACATTTTGTGTAAAGCGGCCCTTTGCTCGTTATAAAATTTGATTATGGTCTCGTGGTTTATATAATACGAGATTTCACTATAGTTTATCGGCGCCAACTTCATCATCATTTCGTTAAAACCTTCTCCTTCGGGCACCGATATAGGCAAACCATTGCGTATAGTCCACTGAGCAATAATCATTCTATATACATCATCGGGTAAATGACTTACCTCCTCCGCCCGCTTTTTCTTTTTGCATGTCTTGGCGTGTTGTTCTAGGCGATTGTTGCCGTTGTTCTTCGGATGGGCCGGAAATTCCTTCCTGCAGTGACGGCGAATCCCGAACCTATCTTCCAAGCCGGTCTCGTAGTTGTATCTGTACTCGGCTAGGAAGTCGTGTTGCCAAACCGCTCCCGTTAATTTCTTTTGCTTCCTCGCCGGTGGATGGGGGGCAGACCGCCCACACCCGGAACTAAACGTTGTTCACCACGTCCACGTCCAACTCGCGGTGCTGGTAGAACTTCCTCAACTTCTTTGACTTCCTTCTCCTCTCCTTGAACGTAGTTCGGGTCCTCTGCATCATCGTTCTCATCACCATCATCATCATCATCATCATCATCATCATCATCATCATCATCATCATCATCATCATCATCATCGGGGTTCTAAAAAACGAAGGAATATTACAAGGGTTACATAAAAAACGAAGGAATATTACAAGGGTTACATAATTAATTAAATTTCATATAGTTAAATAAAAAAGTTAACAAAATTAAAAATGGTATTTTCTATGTGTGGAAATAATTATTAAGCTCTTTTAGACGGAACTCCCCGAGATTCCATGGCCAAATCGACTGGAAAGGATACTATGATCTCACTTTAGGCCCAAGCTTTTCTCGACAGAACTCCCCGAGGTTCCCAGGCTAGCTTGGAGGAGATTGCAAAGCAAACCTTATTTAAAAACCAATCTTTCTAAGACACCATAATCCTTAAAAACTTTATAATTATCACCACACATAAAAATTATAATTTTTTTTAACTTATTTAATTAACTATTTAAAATTTAACTAAACTAATATGACTAATGACTATTTAGTTATTAATTATTAACTTACTAGTTATTAATTATTAATTAACTTATAAATTATTAGTTATTAATTAACTTATTAGTTATTAATTAACTTATTAAATATTAAGTAACTTATTAGTTATTAATTATTAACTTATTATTAATTATTATTAATTAACTTTTCATTAAGTAACTTTTTATTTTACATATAAATTAATGTATTATCTATATGACTAATGACTATTTATTAAGTAAATTTTTTAACCAACAATTTATTAAGTAAGTAACCATTTTTAACGAACTAATATTTAATTTATTATCTGAAAATTTCAAATATAATAAAACAATAATTTAATTAATTAAATACTTAAATTAAACTCGACTTCCTTGACGTCGGCGGAAACATAATGTTGTTGACGATGTTGTTGGACTTGGTGTTGTTGCTCGTTGCTAAGGCTTTGCCAATCTGGAATATTTGTACCTTGATAATTAAGTAATTTCGTAAAACCACCGACGTGACCTTGAGAAAATAATAATTGTTGGTTCGGCCCAACGCCACCGGTACCATATTGACCATGAACCGGCGACGAGTCGCTAGAAGAACCAGGAACATTGTGTTGATTCATAACTCCGACATTATAATTATGTTGACTAAAAGTCATCCCGCTATTAATTGACCGGGGCGACGGAATAGTCGATCGTCCTTTTCCTCGGACTTCGGTACGTCCTCGAGAACGGTTGTTGCCACTCGAGATAGTAACGATAAATTAAACCGATGAAAGAAACTAAATTAAACAAATAATGACGATAAAATAAAACTAAGTTAAACTAAATAATAACACTAGATTAAACTAATAACAATAAATTAAACTAAATTAAACTAAACTAAATAATAACACTTAATTAAACTAACAATAACAATAAATGAAACTAGTATTTGAGAGTATTTATATAACTATAAAGTAACTAAACTATAGCCTAAAATCGCACACTTGGGAGCTTGAGAAAGTTGGAGATGAAGAGAGTGGGAGGTGTGAAAAAAAATGAGGGTGAAGTGGAGTATTTATAGGGAAAATTGTGTAGGAATTCGAGAAAGAAGGGTATTTAAAAACCAACCACTTTTTCAGGGACCTGACAGCAATATTATCGTTGACACCAACGGCTATTTTTTTTTTTTTTGCAAAAAGAGTCATTACACATTTTTTTTAAATCCCAAAACCGGACTAATCCGGATCCGTGTTTTTCCGGATCCGGGTTTTTCCGGACCCGGTTATGGCATTTTGGGGAGTTGTAAAAGAGAGCGGCAGAGTGTGTCTTGGATTACCAAAATAATCCCCACTTATCAAATAAGGAAGAGTCATGTTGCTCAAAAGCGACGGACGTCGGATGAAATAATCCTTCCATTCTTCTTTGTTGATTCTCCGGTCGTTGTCGGAATCCGCATCAGCAAATGACTTCCAAAGATGTCGTATACGTCAATTATGTTCTTTACAAGATTATTTGGTCAAATTTTAGATCCAAGATTCACTCTACTTTTTACCTTATCGATGATTGCTTTGAGAAAGATCATCGGGCAATTTCATTTGAGATTCTACCGTTATAGTTGTTGGTTTTTATGCAGGTAAATCATCGATATATCACGGATATGGCTCGGTTCACATGGTAACATTTAAAAAATATTTTAAAACGGAAAAGTTACACATTTGCGCAACCGAGATCCAAATAATTTGAAACACTGACCGGATAAATAATACACAAATTTAATTTGACATTATAAATAATATTATTAAACAATAACGGAAATAAATGAAGCAATAAATGTTTACATTTATTAAACCAATGCCTATAGTCGTACCTCTCGTTGGCGATTCCTCCTGCGCTTTTGATTTCTGCAGGGCTCCGCCGTGCTGAGGAAAGCTCCCGTGATCTTCCGGGATATGCTCCTAGACTCCCGAACCGAAGGGTGGGCTTTGCCGACAGAACTCTAACACCAAAAATATAACTAGTGGTTCTTTTTAAGCTTTTAGAGAAATAGTCTCACTAAGCCGAACCGAGAATGGGAGAACGGAGAAAAAATTCGCAGGCCTCAGAGAGAGAGAGAAGAGATCGAATTTTCTCTGATGAAGGTGTGAAGAATTGTGTCAAATTAGGTCCCTATTTATTAGGTTTGGTCTCAAGTGATTCAGAGAAATTCCCTCAACCACCTGGAGATATTATGTCCTTATTTTTTAAATATATATTTAATTTCAGTCCAATGGTTCAAATCAAACCTTGTTCAATCTAACAGATGAAATTGATCAGAGAATAAATCAAATCTTTGATCAAGTCAAAATTCGAATCTTATCCTTATTATTTATGAAATATATATATATATATATATATTAATAATTAGTTTCCAATCCAATAGTTTAATATTGAAGCTCAAAGTCACCCAACGGATATTAAACTAGACTGGTGATGATTAAGATAAATGTGAATTGACGTTTGTCATCTTTTATCTAACATCACACATCAAGGAATTCACATATATGAAATTTATGCACTACAAGTGATTCAACACCCAATATCACGTCATGCTTAGTTCGAGGATTGTAAATGAACAAACTGGGCCTGGTATTCGATGACTTAGTAACTCATCGATCTAAACATGTGACTTGTACGGATAACTCACGATATCGATATACGTTTCTCATATACAATACAACAAATGAGTTGATGACTAAAATAACTAAAAAGCTCAAACGGTGTTACTTTTAACACTCATTTCTACTTAATGATACGCATAAAGTATTACCTAGAAAAATATATTGTGGATTGTATGACAATACGATAACTAATATCAAACAAAATATGAAAACGAACGTGATCTGAGAGATTCTCGGTATTTGGCCCTGTCGTTGTATCGGCCGAATATCAAGATTAAAGATGGCCAAATTAATGAATTTGTGATGCCATGTCTTTTATCTAAAGCTTCGATCATGTGGGTCCATGAGGTCTTAGCGTTAAATCATATAACATAATTATGATTGAACAAGAATAATTTAGAAATATGAAATATTGTTTTGGAAACATATTTCATGTTAAGTGATGACTTAAATGATTTTTAATATTAGTTCCAAGTGAATTTATCTCTTAGTTCTAAATATTGATTTAGAACATTAATCCGAATTAAAATGGGTAGTTAATTTAATTGATAATGATTAATTGAATTAAATGTAACATTTTATGTAACCAAGTTACTAAGATGTACATGTGACCAATTGATAAATGTTGTACTGGGGCACAAAATAAGTTATAACTCATTGGGCACATTAAATTAATGTGTGTACATATTGTAGAGGGCGATTTTCACCACCCTTTTCCAGTCACAAAAATAATCACAAAGAACAAGTTAACAACAATGATCAGCGAATATCTTTGATTTATTATGTTTCCGACAAGAGCTCGGTTCTCTTTCGTTGAATAGCTGGACAGTTGAAGGATCGAGTACAAAGAACTTCTCTGTTTCTTAAGCCTTTCTATTACAGGATATTCTCTCTTTCTCTATTTTTGGTTTCTTTGTCTTTTTCCGAACCCTTACAAACGAGGCTTCACTTGCCTTTTATAGAGCTTACATTATACCTTCTCACATATTTCCCGCCCTTTTCTCTTTTTAATCATTAGCTCTCCCAGAGTGATTTGAGAGAAGCGTGGTTAGCCCATGCTTTGCGTCACTTCCGAGCAGACTGCCATAATGGGTAGGTGGGCTTCATTAAATGCACATCTCGTCCGCTGTCATTCGGCCCTGCACGCTTCGTCGCTTATGCCTCTCGTCGAGTGAGTAGGTGGGCTTCATTAAATGCACGTCTCGTCAGCCGTCATTCGGCCCTGCACGCTTCATCATGACGCTTTCAGACTTCATCGAGGGTTGCTCCTAGACTTCCTCGAGGGCTGCTCTTAGACTTCATCGAGGGTTGCTCCTAGACTTCCTCGATGGCTACTATTAGACTTCATCGAGGGTTGAACCTCCTCGAGGATACTCCCTGGTTGACCATCGGTCAATGAACTTCCTCACTCTCTTCTTGTGTCGTTTATAGACAAAACGACACGAGTTGTGTTGAGGATGGATTTGACCAAATCCGACCTTAACACATATAGGTGGTAAATTTTATGATGATAAAACACCTAGGATTAATTAATTTAATACATGATTCTTATTGGAAGAATTATAAATTAATTAGATTGATTTATTGTATTAATTTAGAATCTAATGGGTGGAGATAAAATAGGAAACATGTATTGTCCTAATTACACTCACATTTTAATTTGAAATAGTTAAGAGATAATTAATTAATTAAATTGCTTAATTGTCATTGGATGAGAATAAAGGAGACGGATTGATGACATGTCACCATCTCGTTGACTCAATAAAATAGCATGACGATGTGTCTATCATCTTAGCTTGCATGACCATGGTAAATCGAATTTACCTATTCTTAAGCAAAGGAAGATTCAAATTATCATGTTGAATGAACATAAACATGACATGTGTTAAATTTTGAATGCTTCATGTTTGGAACTAGTAAATGGCGAGAATATTAGGAGCAAAACAAGGATGAATTTTGAAATTAAATTGCCTGGTGAGATGCCTATATATAGTACATCATTTCACAAAAAACAAGAAACTTTTTCTCTCATTTTCTCTCTAAAAAAATCGCCATAATTGTTCATAGACGAGGAAATTCGATTTCTTGCTCAATAGTTCAATACGAGGTCACTCTCGATATTCTATATAGTTCTACCATCATAAACGTTAATTCTTCTCGTAGTTGTTTGATCCGGATCTCCGGCACGTCACAAGAGATCATTGATTACGCTACAAGAGGTAACTTTCATTTCGTATATACATATAAATATATAATGATAATATGATTGTTTATATATATATATATATATATATATATATATTTAGGGTTAATTATGGTAAAAATACCCAAAGTTTGGTCAAAGAACCCCTCGTGTACCCAAAGTTTAAAAGTGGTGGCAAAAATACCCAAAGTCGCATTTGGGGAGTTGACCACTTCATTCTCGTAACGCCGTTAACTAACCCGTTAACTCTTGCCACGTTGACAAACGTGGATTGCTGACATAACATATTTTGTCACGTGGACAAGCCCACATCAGTCTCGTTTACAACAAAATCACGAATTAAACCCCTAATTAATATTATTTAATACAACTAATTGAACCCCTAATGATTACACTTTACAAAACAGATTTGTCCATGTGGCCAGAGTAAATAGGTAAGTTAATGGCGTTATGAGAATGGAGTGATCAACTCCCTTAATGCGACTTTGGGTATTTTTGCCACCACTTATAAACTTTGGGTACACGAGGGGTTCTTTGACCAAACTTTGGGTATTTTTTCCGTCATTAACCCTATATATTTATGTATGTTCGGTTTTGTGATATTGATCATAGAATATCGTAGAACAATTTTTAAACGAAAAATAGCATGCATGAACATTTATCACTCTCAAATAGTACTTTCGCTAAGCGATTGTTGTGTAGCACAAGGAAAGCGGAGTCCATGAGAAAGCAAAAGTAAAGAGAATATAACTCACAAAGAGTAATTGTTAAAAGAAGCGGGGAAAATAATATGATTAAATTTTACGAAGAAAAATATATTTAACTTCGAAAGTGAGAATATATGAGCGAACGACTAGCTTCGGGAATCCTTTTATTGCGTCGTTAATACGATACCAATTTCAATGCATAAATTTTCGCCTAAAATATGTCTGACTAGAATTATATGCATAATAAAAACACATAATTTAATAAACCCTGAACAACTTGAGCATATCAATACTTGAATGAAGAATAAAAATTGCATTCAAATTTGGTACAGAAAAACTAAACAATAAAATTCATCCGTAACTAACCCGCGAGTCTTAACTAGAGCTTGACATGATAACTCCAAGCTAGATGAAAAAAACTAAAACTTAACCCTAAAACTCTTTTCTGTATTTCTCTTCTCTGCGTCGAATTCTTCCTTGCTCTCTGCCGAATGCCCACATATATATAGGCTAGGGGTGCAACCGGGTAGGTTACCCTGTTTTTTCGAGGTACCCGGTACCCGGAACCGGAATCCGGGTATCTGAAAATTTGTACCCAGAATCGGTACCCTGAAATCCGGGTACCCTGTTTTTAGGTACCCTGTTTCCGGGTATCTGTATTTTGATACCCGGTACCGGTACCCGGTACCCGGTTTTGAGAACCAGATCCGGGTACCCGGTTTTACCATGTACCCTGTTTTTTTAAATAAATATATATATTATTATTTAAAATTAAAAACATACATTCATCTTTAAAAAAAATGCATAAAAAAATAATCCCGCACATCAAGCATAAAAGAAAAAACAGTCCAAAATGCATAAAAAAAATAGTCCGCATCAAGTATAACATAGTCCCCCGAAAAAAAAAAAAAAAAAAAAAAAAAACATAGTCTCCAGCATCAGAGGGAGGCGGGATTTTGATGAAGTCGGCGAGATGGGAGGGAGGCTGGATGAAATGAAGTCGAGCCCTAGTGCAGAGAAGTAACCCTAAAAATTAAATTACCATAAAAATAAAAGACAAAATTAAAACAGGGTAATAAACCGGGTACCGGGTACCCGGTTTTTTTAATTTTACTACCCGGTACCCGGAACCGGTTTCAAAATCGGTTCCGGGTACTGGATGAATTCCGGTTCCGGTTCCGGGTACCCGGAACCGGAATTCGGTTCCGGTTTCGGTTCCGGTTATTAAATCCGGATACCAATCCGGTTCCGGATAATTACCCGGTTTCTGGGTATTATTTGCACCCCTAATATAGGCTATAGCTATCAAGAGAGAGTTTGTTGCTGATTTTGTGGGTTGATTTTGTAGAGCTGCTTTGGATATTGATTTGGCTCTTTGACTTTCCTTCGCGAGTCCCACTTGCACCATTTGCTTGAGTTGATTCGATGCACCCTCGTATCACTTCTTCATACTAGTGGAATACCCGCGCTTTGCGCGGGAGACAAAATATCGATTATTCTTTTGATTGTGTATAGTAATCGAAAGATTTATATCCGCATCAAACTCAATAATTTTCAAGTAATATTTTCAAATGAAATTTTCATCAAATATGAGCATATATATATATATAGAGATAAAGTTTAAAATAAATCGGTTTCATATATAAATGTTTCTCAAAAACCTCAAATTGGAGTGTTTATGTAGTGAATCACAAAACATGAAAATTGTATTAATTTGAGGATTAATACCTCAAATTTCGTGACTATAGGTATTCTACGCAATGTAAAGCTTGAGAATCTACCACATTATTTTTAAAAATAGGTATTTTTTCACAAATCTCTTTAGTACATTAGGATAAAGAACTTGCTCTATTTTAAGTCATTATTAAATTTTGATTTGATAAATACTGTTTAAGATCTATATCAGTCGCACATTATTTGTAAGCATATGTTTGCTTTATGTCTCTAATGAATGTCTTAATTATATCAGTTCTTGCAGTTGCGGCTATATACTTGGCCTGTGCATAATTACGATTTACGATAATTAACATAATAAAGATATTGAATTATATGGATATATTAATCAATTGGTAACCCATTACTAATGGTCAATAAACACAATTTGCTCAGAGCTCAATTATGCTTGTTCTCATTCTTGAAATATCCTAAAACAAAATTCATAGTAGAGTGAGATTAACATGAATATATATACCAAATCAAACATACTATAGCGACAACAACAATGAAATCATTGCTTAAAAAATCCAATATTTAGACTTCAACAAATATCACACAAAAGAAGACATAAAAGCTAGTCCTTGATCAGTAGTTGTCCCTAAAATATTGAAACCAACAATCTATTAGTAATTAAACACAGAAAAAATAATAAAATTCTGAACTCATGAAGAGAAGAAAAAAAAAAGTGAAAAGATAGGATATAATATCAATGAATTATATATAAATATATATTTACATTGTTCGATGTATACTCTTATCTTCCAAAGTAAAAAATAAGAATGTGTAAACTCCAATTATTACGTTTATATTTGCAAGGACTTCATGAATGATAAATCATGTTTAGGAAAAAATGAATTTTTATTTTCACGTGAAATTCAAATAGCTATATTGTACATGAGATCTTCGGGATATTGAAAATTAAAATAAATAAAAATGCATTACGTTGGCACAACTTTTGATCCACGGTTTCTCCCGATGATCAACGTTAAGGCCCATCTTTCAAATTAGCAACAACCACGGTCTAACCAATACATGTGTTATATAGAGATTATATCATAATTCTAAATTGTTAATTAACATAAGGTACATGGGTAATTTTATGAACTTTGTTCATATATTACATGAGCTGACAGAATTATAAGACTCATATGAGTTCTTTTACCTGGTAGAAGATGTTTTTAGTGGAATTGAACCTGCCGAATAAACAACAAAAATCATTAGACATAGAAATGTATATTTTTTTGTGTGTGTGTATTATCATCACACAAAAACTCTATTTATAAGCTAGTTAAAATAGAATGAAAAGACAAAACTTTAATAAATAAATTTAGTCATAAATACAAATAAATGAATTTAGTCATAAATAGGAGAAATCGAAAGTCTAAGATAAGTTATATAATATAAAAGATTAAAGATCATCCAATTGATAATAATGCTATATATTTAAAAAAAATCAATGAAATGTCTTTTGATATATAATAGAATGAAATGTCTTTTGATTAGGATGCATATACAGGAAACGTTTCTTAATATTGCATTAACATTCACATTAAATTAAATTGAATATTCAGTTATTATTTTCTTGGTTATCAATAAGCATAATAACTTTTTTGTTAAAAAAAATATTCAAAAATTTAAGAAAAAAGGAAATCTCAATACATTGATTTTACCTTGTTATGAGCTCTTCTATTCATGAGAAAAGAATAAATCTCAATACCTTATCTACATCTTGCCACATCACTTGTGAGTTCCTCATTTTAATATATATAGATATAGATTTTATTGATGGAATGAGCAATAAATACTTGAATCCTTTTAATTGAAAAATTAATTTTTGATAAATTAGAAATGAGAACTCTTTTGATATAAAAATGCTATGTCATACATCGTGAATCTTCTTTATATATATGGTGCAAATTAATTGACGTACAAAACCCTATACTAAGTATAGGCATTGTGTGTGTGTTTTTTTTTTTTAATTGAATGAGCAATAAATAGATGAATTTTTTTATTAAACTTTTTTATAAATTAAGAAATGAGAATACCTTTGATCTTAAAGGGCTATGCCATATTTTGTGAATTCGGGATTAAAGCAGTTACTTATTTTACTATTCATATTGTGTGATAGAAGGGCCAATATCTCCACTGAACTCATCAATTGTTCGAAAAATTATCATGGACTCATTTTTGTGGTTAAATGATCGTTTATTTTATTATTAAATATGAGTAGATATAAAATATTTGAAAAAAAACAATAATATTGTATTTAGTATTTACTATTAAGAGATTCTACCGAAATTCGATAAGAAGAATTGCTACTTTATTTATAAAAAGTAAAAAAGTGATATTTCTTAAAAGAAAACTAAAAAATAATTTAACAAAAACGCAAAAGTGTCATTTACAACAAACAACAGATTTCAGTTTTTATACAAAAAGCTTAAGCTAAAAACTCTTAAAAATATTAAAATGATATCGGACTAAAAATAAAAATCACTCTCAATTGAATATATTTGTTTTAGAAAATTGAGCTCCTATTGAACAATAATGGTGCCAAATCTATATATATATAAAAGGAAAATCTCACTAGATGACATGGCATGCTACAAATCAAGCAATCCTCATTCTCTATTTTCTCATATTTTAGATATTATTTTCATGAAAAAAATACTTCATCATCAATGAATCACTCACATTCATTCAAAATTGATTCATTATTTAATAGATACGCATTAAACTAAATGTATTTATAAATAAATGCATGCATTATACACTAACATAATTTTTTTTTGAAAGAATACACTAACATAATTAAAACGTTACATATAGATTTGGTACATATGACATTATATAGTGAGATTCAAGGAATTGAGATATTCTTTTTCTAAAAAAAATGCATGCATTATACACTAACATAATCTAAACGTTACATATATAGATTTGGCACGCATGATATTATATAGTTCAAGGATGGTTTTTTAGTGATGACATGACATAATACAATGTAAGCTTTTCTCATTTTCTTATTTTTCACAATTTTCTATTTCTTTTATTTAAAAACAAAGCCTTCGTGTTAGTTGTTAGGGTAAAACAAAAGAAACTTGATACTTTGATATCATGTAACATGTATGGAATTAATTGAAAGAAATAAAAATTAATGACCATAACTAATTGTCGATGACGTATAGAAACTTTTTCATATTCTCAACAAAGCCTTCGTGTTAGTTGTTAGGGTAAAACAAAAGAAACTTGATACTTTGATATCATGTAACATGTATGGAATTAATTGAAAGAAATAAAAATTAATGACCATAACTAATTGTCGATGACGTATAGAAACTTTTTCATATTCTCCATAGTTAATGTATTTGATTCTTTGTAGTATTTATTTTAATGGTTTAAAAAATAACAGTAGAGAAGAATCTCAAACGGTGCAGCAAGAATATCAAACCCGAATTATCATATGGAGAGAGTAATCTTCATATTATATTATTCGCAATTCATGCAATCAAAGAGAGATAAGGCAAGGAAGATCGACAACCACGTGATTCATCAAGGTGGAGATCATCGTCGGTATCGCAACACTCCGCGGCAACGGTCATATGAGCTCTGAGCAATGGACCAACCTACGACATCTTAATTGCACATTTCAACTCCGGCATTACGACACAATATAACCAGCTGTAATTTCTCAAAATTGAAGGTGTCACTGAACCTCTATGTGTAGTACGCTCTATTTTATATCATTCAACCGTGATGACATCGATATCTAAGTATTATTATTTTTTTCAAAGTTATGCGTATAATTTCTAATAATTTTTTAAAACTTTTGTACTTCTCAGGTTATGTTAAATTGAAAATGTGCCACTTTCTCCCAAGACCGCAAGTTCATGATTTAATTTTATTTTTTTCCTTTTTTTTGTGGTTGGTTTAATATTTTCTCATGAAGTAATAAGTTTGTAGTGTGTATTTTCCTTTTTTTAATTTACTGTTTTCTTGTAGTCTTACAAAGATTTCAATTATATTTAGGAAATATGATTTTTTTTTCTTTTTAACATTTTCAACACGTAATTTTATATTTATTTTACACTTTACATGACTCTTTTTTTTTTTTTCCTTTTTCCTTTTTCGTTTTTTGTTCATTTGAAATTATATTTAGGAGATGTGCATCCAAATTTTAGACTTTTTATTCTAAGAGAAAAATATTTTAAAAGATACCTCACTGATTATTAGAAAAAAAATTATATATGTGAAAATTTGATTTACATGATATGGATATATAATATATACCAATTCTCTATAGAAATATAGAGAAGTATAAATTGGGATCTATCTAAAGGAGCGGTTATTCTCGATTACAATTTTGTAAGCACAAATGTAATCCAGTTTTCTTTTTCAGATAAACATATTATTTTTATCATTTTCTTTTCTATTCACTGTAGCACTTCTTCTTCGTCTCTACTACGCCACGTTATTGTGAATTTATGATAGAGTTATCTAATGTAAGTTCATTAAACGGTGAATTGTTTCTTATATATTTTTTTTTATATGTATTCATTTTAGTGTGTGAATGAAGGTTTATATGTATATATATTCATTTTAGTGGGTTTTTTTTATTTATTATTGACGGATATTCACTTAATATACTATTCCTCCCATTTTCTAATATACTATATCATTATCTTTTTCTACTTATGTTTTCCTTTGTTCTCTCTTAGATCCCAATGCATAGGTGGATGAACAATTATGATGAATGATTCTTCATAAAATTATTCAGCAAATCGAGGTTATTTTTCTTTTCTCTACTCTTCCATTTGATACAGTTTATTTTTCTATACATGTAAGTGCAAATTGCTAAATTTATGCATGCATACAAATTCTTAGTATCATGTAGATTTTCTTTAACTCAATCATAATTATTCAATCCTACTTTTCATTTTCTTTTATACAATTTTAATGTAATTATATTTAACTTTTTCACGTTCAAATATATTTAAAGTTTTTTTTTGGTAGTCTACTTTTAATACTTTACACGTTTTAAGAATTTTTTTGGTATTTTTTTAACATTATAGATCAAAGGACTACAGCATTTAGTTTTTATATAAATTTCTATTCATATTTTTATCTTTTTTTAATATATTTGGGTTCATTTATTTACAGGTTGCAAATTATATTGGAGGGTTACTTACATTAAATGCATGCAAATATTATTAGTTCACTTTTAAGGACATATTATATATATATATATATATATATAATAGTAACATGATTTAAGAGTAATTGTTTTGCTTCATATTATATTTAATATGTAGTACCTGTAAAAATAAATATAACTTTCAAATTTTATAAATTTTCACGAAATTGTCTTTACTTGCAATTCCCAATTCCCAATGTCCGTAAATTTATATCTCTATCTATATATGAGGAAAACCTTTAATGTATGAGGGTTAGTATTTTTTTTTCCGTAGGGTTTAGATTTTTTTTTTCAAACAGGTTACATCCTTCATCCATTTTGCAATAAAGAGTTTATCAAATGCACAAACATATATCAAAAGGCTAATAATGGAGAGAATTGAAAAAATTATACGTTAACAAAATCATTATTGCCATTAAACAATCAACTTTTTTGCACTTAACAATTTTGTGTATTTTTATTTGTATGTGTTAAATTATGAGTTAATTTTATACATAGATTTTTTATGAGTTCCAATCGTTGGTATGAAAAGAAAATCCAAAGCAATTATGAGTTAAAATTGGTTGATATTTGAATCTTGCTATTCCATTGATCAGTGAATAGTTAGAACGGTGCATTAACATGTAATTACTAATAATTTAATCGTATTCTTAAACCACCACATAACATTTGGATTCATAAAGATGAAGTGGCATTTGAAAGAGAGATAGACACCACCATGAGCCTTTAATGCTCGAAGGCTCATTGATTTTGTTAAAAGAGGAAAAGCTTCTAATTCATTGCTTTTATCAATCGCGAAAATTGCATTTGTTGCTCCAGGTTGAAAGATTTTTGTTTTTCGGAACTGATGTGGAGGTTTGCTGCAAGTACAACCATACAAAAATGGGACACGAAGCTCTTCCGGTAGCCGGAATGCACCACACTTTTTGTATTGTGTTAGCACGCATTCAAGCACTTCATGCCACGCGTGATCGAAGATGCCTGCAACTCTCACTCCTGAATAATTGCTTATGGGTATTCAGTTATCTTTTATGTACAAATGTTTTTTAACTAATAAAGCGTTTAATTCATCTTAAGCATTCACAAAATATTCGGCTCATAAGTTTGGAAAATAAAAATTGAAGTTTAAGATGAAGAACCGAATCTGTGAGACGGCCGCAATTTAATTCTTTATCTATAATAAGAAAGAACTCATTTAATTACTCTATTCAACCGTAGATGACTTTGGTAACAATTTCTTTATAGGTTTTATAGATTAAATTAAGTTCAATTTTTCATGTTTTTATTTTTGAAAGAGTAACTTCTAATAAATTATTAAGAGAGAATGCATTGATAATTTTGTGTATAATTGTTTTCTTGCTTACAAATAATTTCTCAAAAGAAGATGGATTCCTCTATCCTACAAGCCATATTTATTTAGAGATCAACAATATCTTTTTATCGGTCAATTTAAATTTTGTTCAAATATGATATATTTATAAATATATATGTTTTTTTTAACTTATAAACGACAATAAAATTACTAAAAAAAATTATTATTTAAATGTATAAGAGATATTCCTTAGCCACCGCGCGAAGCGCGGTGCCGTCCACTAGTTATTTATGGAGAGAAAACCTCCATTTTAGGAGATAAACCATACAGTTACACCATTGCAAATACTATTCATAAAAAGTTATTTCCATGTAATATTTTTTTATCGTCTCTTGAGGTTCCTCTTATTAATCTTGCACAATGAAGGATGCAGTAATAATCAAAATGAATATCTTAATGGATCATTAGAAAAATAAATAAATAGAATAACACTTTAGTATAACCGTTATGAAAGATCTTTCAGTTTAATATCCTAAAAATAATGTAATTATCTCCACCGATTTTTTTTTTTTAAAAAAAGGTCTTAGAGTCATTTTAGAACTTTAATAAACAAATAAGCAAGTCAATCATAAAAAATTAAAAGTAGAATACATGACATTTGCGCAATTGAGAAGTTATATCAAAATACCAAGTGACCTTAGTTTTGAAGTCGTAGGTCCGTTTATGAGGATATAGTGAGGGGATTGTTCAATATTGAAGAAGGTGTTATACTTATTTGGTTTAAAATTTGTGCGAAATGTGAAAATACCTTAATGCACAATTGTGGCGTACGTAAGAAATAGTGCAAGTCTGTAAAAACGGTGCGTTTTCATTTTTTTAGCAAAAATCAAAATGATTTTAAAAGTGTATGGATTATAGAACCAAATTTCAATCTATTCTTAAAAATAATAATTAAGTGTTTCTTCTTTATTGGAATTTAATTTGGAAGCATTAAAAACAAAGTTGTTTTTCTTTTTTTATTAAAAAAGTAATAAAAGAAAAAAAGAGACATGATGATCTTCATTTTCATTCTGGTATCTTGTATGCGATGAAAAAGTCTCGAACCAAAATATCAGTTTATATATGTTCTAATATCAAACACCATATAAGTAAATATACTAAAAAATCAAAATATGAAATCCTATTACAATATTCAATTTTAGATTGATTAATTATTTCAATGTTGTTTAATATGTATGAAATTTGATTAGTTCATGTGTGTGTTTTGGTAGATTATTTGCTGATTAATTTGTTGATTAATCTGATAGATAGATTAATTCAGTTAGTTTAACCATTAATTCAGTTAAAAATGATAGTAATAAATTTTGGGTGGCTTATGTGGCATGTACACGTGTACTATGATAACGGCAAAAGTTAACGTTTTTTAGCCAAAGTCACAGTCAACGCTGGTTGGGTACTTTTGCCGCCAATTTTAAAGGTTGGGTACACGGGAGGAAGTTTGAACAAAAGTTGGATATATTTGCCGTAATTTTCCCTTTATTTAATAAAGTGTGTAACCACAAAAACTGTTCAAATTCAATAAATAAAATAAAAGTTGACGATAAAAATACATTCACACCACCAAAAGTTAATAGCTAAGATCTCGTATAATTTAGAATTATTTATTAATAATAACTCATTTTCTCAAGCATTATTGACCAATCAGTATTCATTATGTATCTTAATTTCAAGGAAAAATTGCAGCAAAAGTACTATCTCTCTCTCTAGCAAGTTATAGGGCATTAAATGATTAAGTATTGAAGATATAAATACATAACAACATAGGTACTTAAGTTATTATTTATTTATTTCTAATATGATAAAAGTATACAATTTTAATGAATTTTATTAACATATAATTAAATGGAAGAATTAACAGAGAAAGTGCTAAACTTATAAGTGTTGTATTCCTTCCAAACTTTTGAAAGACGTTCTGATTTTCTCAATTTTTTTATTTTTTAATTAATACCCTAATTTTTTTATCTCTTTTACAAAAAAAAAAAAAAAAAAAGTTACTAGATGTTGAATTTTTTTATGAAAAAACATTAGCTAATTTTTAATTTTTATTACTTCGTCAATGCACATATATCATGCATGCCATATCAAAATGTTCATATGCCCAATCCCATTGAGATGGTCAGATTTTATCACACATCACAAGCAAAACAAAATATAGATATAATTCAGTAAAGAAATTTGATTTTCTACGATGATGATGTCTTTTTAAGTATCATCTGTTTGAGCTTTGAATCCATGATTGTCTATCCATAGATCAACTCTGATTCACATAATTCATTTCACTGAAACAGGAATCTGTACCAAACAGGCCGGATTTGTGGTACTACTGAAAGATCCCAACCCAATCTGAATACCACATCGACTTTGACTTACAATTCCTCGAATGAACGAATAAACTGGTTGAGTCCGATACCTCTGGCATGTTCGTTGTTGAGCGCTATTCCTCCGATGCTCTCAACCTTCGCATCTTTGAGGAGACTGCGCCAACACTTGCAGTGAGTCAGATTGCAGCCTAATTGACATTCGCTTTGTGTCAACAACATCCTGCAAAGAATCTGCGTACAAAAGTCAAACAACGGGAATATCAGTCTTTGTAATCGTAATCCATGATGTAAGTGATGGGAATCAAACTGATATAACACGGGAAAATCTGCGCCGCTTAGTAATCGAGTATGTTTTAGATATAAAAAGAATGTTAATGAAACTAACTGAGCCTACTTGTTACACACGCATCGAGACTAATTCTCCTCTAGTAATTACATTATATAATTATAATGAATATACTACATGTACGTTGTATATATATATATATAACATATATATTAGGGGTGAAAGCGGAACCGGGAACCGGTATATTTTTATTTTTTGGTACCTATCTCGAAAATTCGGGATTTTTTTTCTTGGTACCGGTTCCCGGTTCCAATTGTATATTTCCCTTTTTTTTTGAAAACCGGAACCGGAACCGGGACCGGGAAAAATTCGTGAGAGAATCGTGAAAAAATTCGTGATATAATTCGTGACTAAAACCGGGAGTAAAGCGTTCGACTTCTCTGGAGTCGGGAGGAAAGCAGCGCCGAAATCACATAAGAGGGCTGGAATCATTCGAAGAAAAAAAGAAAAACTTGAGAGAAGGAAAAGAAACTGAAATCAAAGAAGAAAGCGAGGAAATCAAGCCTTTCGAAGGGGTGCAATTGACATAGAATAAACCATAAAAGATATTTCACAGAAGGAAATCAAACCTGGACGAGGAAAAGCCAAAAGCAGAGAGAAAGTGGGGATAAAGAGTCGCAAGCGAGAGAGAGGAATGAGGAAGGAGGCATAAACCCTAATTTTTTAATGGTAAAAAACGACATATAATTCTAAAGAAAACAAAATGACATATTAAACCAAAACGACATAAAAATATTTAAAAAACGACATAAAAATACATAAACCGGAACCGGTACCAAAAATCGGGAAAAACGGTTCTGGTTCCCGGTTCCGGTTCACGGTTCCGAAAATCGGGAACCGAGAAGTACCGGTTCCCGGTTTTAAACACAATTTCCCTATTTTTTTCTTAAACCGATCCGGACCCGGTACCGGAACCGGGACGAAACCGGGAAACGGTGACAAAATTTTCACCCCTAATATATATACACACCCCTTGATGTGCACGATCAAATTCACTCAATACGTTCATACTTCTTTTTCTCTTATCTTCTACCTATTGATTCTTTGTTTCCTATTACTTCTGACCGAAATGAAATGTCAAACAGCCCGGCCTACCGCTCGAGAGATGGGCTAAGTTCTCCCAGATGATTGACTTTCGAATAGCAAGCAACATGAATAGATTTCTTCACTAGCCCATCAATATAAATTTCTTGACTATACCAAATGTGAATGCTCTGTTTATAGAAAAAAAAAAACTGATTTGAAATACGGAAATCAGCAAGCATATGAACATTAAGGAAGGGCCCATCTTACCAAAAAGCAATTATCCTCATCGTTACTAGAATCCGTGTTCAGATGCAAATGTATCGTCTTTGGATGAAAACTCCAAAGTAACAGTCCAATTCGGTAGACGGTGGAATTATATCTTCTCTAACGAGTTCTTCGTGATCAAAACTTAACTTGTCAGATCCGAAGCTTATCTGCCATTTAGAATGAAACCAATAGTCAGTTGGACTAACTACAATCATGGACCCCGAGAAAGATGCAAACTAAAAAAAAAACATACCTTGGTATTAGCGTGAAATAGACAAAAAGTTACACTCTTAAAAGGAAAGCGAAGATATTCCCCCATCACAAGGAACCAATCGTTTTCGATTGGGCAATTAAAGAAGTCCATGTCATACATCAAATACATGGTAGCCAGAATAACATGCTCCGAAACCAAAAAAGAAAAACGCGCACGAAATGGAAAATAATCAAACTTCGATAGAATGGGAGTGTCAAATTCAATAGCTTCAAGCCTTCCGCAACGAGATATTTCGAGATGCTTAAGTTGCTGCAGAGAGATCCTAATCTGTTTTAGGGAATGGCAAAATGTAATTTGGAGAGCCTCCAAAACGGGAAATGTAGAGATGAGCTTATGAAATGAAACATCGTTGATAAGAACGCCTATGAGCATAAGTTCTCTCATATTATCACAAGGAGTCATATCAACTTCGCATGGAAAATATGGCTCGGCCAACTGAAGTGTAAAGCATATGAGAGTGGGGGCATCAACATAAACGCTTTTTATTTCATCGTCACTACAAGCCAGCAAAAGGCTAACAAGTTTGTTAGGTGTGGAAATATTAAGAGTATCCAAGCCACGAACACAACTAAGAACAAGATCGCTGAGGTTAAGAAAATTTCGGATAATATCGCGGACAACATTCTCACTCAGCCACACCCTATTTAGATATAGTTTTTCAAGGCGAAAAAACTCAGTAGAACCACAAAGTCGTGATGGGCTGACAACGAATAATGTTTCATTGTGATCTTCAGATAGGTTGAATGTTAGATCGGAAACACCACTATGAAGAGCTGTTGACAGCCATGTATTGACCAGCGGAATCGATTTGGGATCAATTCCCCGTAAATCTCCATGCTTTCTATGCGAAGCTTATTCTGAACAAAGTATTGCAGCTTACTATCCACAAAGTCTAAGTACTTTCTACGCGAATGCTTGCTCTCCGGCGTCTCATCAAACATGTACTTCAGTTTATAGGGTATCTCAAATTTTAATACAGGACTTCCCAACCGAACTCCACTGCCTAGACAACACGGAACTGACTGAATATTTGAAGGGGAGGAATGACAATATCCGATGCAAGATCGGTAAAGGCATGTTGGAGATTAAGTCTCTGCTCTCATCAACTTTATCCTCCATGATAATCTCTGTCTGCAATACAAAACCCATAGATTTTACACAAGTAAACTCACGAATCAACGAGGGAACCAAGAAAAAAAATACGATAAGCATTGATAAGACATCTGTGGTAACGCTTTATGTACCAATCTAAATCTCGGGCTCGAGATCACCATTGTGCCAACTATTTGTTTGTTGACGTCTTAAGCTCGTTTGCGTTTTACTGATGAATCTGTCATTAAACCAGAATCATTGTGATAAACTAGAACAGAACTAGACAATGCTGGTATTGTTTTCATGAAATTACATTGTAGTTTGTAGATACAAAGTCGAAATACAAAAGTTAAATATAGTGTCAAAATGATCCTGATTCACGTTTAGCACATTCTGTCCTTTTCTACATTTCATATAATCCTGTAACACACACAATCAGTCGAAAATCAAATACACAGATTAACACATTCACAAACCTAAACATCAAAAGATAGAATATTTCTACCATTAAATAGTCAATAAGAGCAATCTAAGTTCAGAAACTCTACTGTTTCGAATTAGAAAAACCCATTTTTGAAAATAAAAAAATATAAGTACAAACGAGTGGAACTATTGAAAAAGAATTAGAAGCAACCACTCAATACTATACCCAGAAAAAAACAGAGCATAAATTCGATAGTCAGGAGTTCAATGCCATGATATTAAGAACTACTAAAACAAAAACAAAACTCAAAATCAGTTCATAGAGATACATACATAGACGAGAGTCGAGTGAGGGAGGGAGAGAAGTAGTCGAGATGAGGAGTCAGAAGCAGTGTTTTAGGGTCACCAGTACGACAGACAGAGACAATCAAATAAAATAAAAAATAGATAATACCGGCATAAGTATCAAAAAAAATCAAACAGTAAAAATAAGTTTCAATTATTTTTTTAGTCAGAAAAGATATCGATATTTTGAAATTATTAAGCCGTTTTGCTTCTTTCCACCGTCTGTAGTCAAATACCACGAAGCATCCAAATGACCGTGGTCAAATGTCACGTAGCATCCAATTGACCGCTAAAGCCTACATGTCATGCTATGTCATTCAATTGTTATGTGGTATGTCACTTGCCTTTTTTATTTATTTATTTTTAAATAAAAAATTTTAAAAATATATTCGAATTTTTAGTATCTCAAAATTGATTTTTTTTTTTTTTACAAACGGGCTTGCTTACAAAGACTCTACTTATTGCTTCGCCGATTAAGAAACTGACTCATAAGATTGGAATGAGACAACTTCAAAGAATTAAATGTTGTTGACATCAGAACGAGTAATAATATGCACTGTACTTTTTTTTTCTTTAGTAAGCTTTTGTTCCACACTAGATTTTCCTATAAAAGTTAAAACGAGACATATTAAATTCAACTATTTGTATTACGATGATATTAACATTAAGGGGGAATGTTATAAATCAAGATGATTTCGTGGGTTTTAACTTTATGGAGGCCATTCATTTGTAATATTCTCATTAAATTATTTTCCTATTTTATTTCTCTCTAAGCCCTATAAATAAACACTTCCGGTATCTGCTTTAGACATTTTTACACACTCTCGCGAGCGAAAATATTCTCCATTCCTTGAACTTTTAGATCCATCACGACTTCTAAAGGCAATTCATACTTGAAGTTCCTATTTCTACTCTTCTTGCCCAAACATTTAATATGTTTATAATTTTACTAGGATTGATATTGTATCCAAATATGATTATTATAACTTGAAGAACCTCTTATAAATATCTAAGACATTTGTTAAATATATATATATATATATATATATATCTAATTCCGAAGTTCAGATCGGGAAAAAACAAAAAAAAAAAAACAAAACCCTACCTTTACTATTTGTTCTAAACTAATTGGTTTGAAACAAATAATAGTTTGAAACAAATAATAGACCAAAATATGATGTTTAGACTTGATATAAAACTAAACATAATCAATATTGAAATTTGAAACATTATAATCGATCATAATCCAAATATCATATAAAACTAATAAAAATGTCAGTACATTTATATATCATGTCATAAACCACTGTCATCCTTTGACCGTATTTAATACATTACTTTTTCTAATCGAAATTGAACCCTCGAATTACTGTAACAGAACTAAAGCTCAGAATTGCTAAGAATTGATTTCTTATTTGTGTTTTAATTATTTATAGTTTTCACCAAGGTTTGACTGTTTGTCGATTTTTCGGTCTTACCGGTAGTTATTGATAAATATTCGGTCATTCCAGTTATCGTTTTATGAACTTTTCGGTGAAAATTGCGAAAATCGATAACTTTTTTACCGGTCGATTTTCGCTATTTGCAGTGTAAAAATCTGGTACTTTTCGGTCAACAAAAAAAAATTTAATTTTTAGGTATGGTTATACGATTTTCGAGCTTACCAGTGGAAACCCGAGACTTTTCGGTCTTTTCGATAGCCGACAACCAAATCTTATACGAAAACTTGATTTTCGGACTGGTAAGTTGCCATTTTTTCGACGATTTCTCATATTTTTACTTATTAATCGATTCTTGGCATAAGTTTCTAAAGTTTTGATTTATTCATTTTTAAACCGAATTTCTTGGAATTTTTTTGTAGTTTTTGGTAAATTAATGACTTATAATGTTAAATCTATATGAATCAATCATTTCTTCTTTGATATATACTCATTTTCTACGATTTTTAGGGCATTTTCATGAGTTCAAATATAAAGAGTTAGTTTCATATGAGATTTATGTTTAGAAATTAGTAAAGATTGGAACTTTATCATCTTTTTGTTTGTTTGTTTTTTTCATTCTTATGAATATTTTTTTGATGAAAACATGTTTTGATGACTTATTTTATAATTATTTTGTTAGATTTAGGTTAAATTCAGATTATTATGCTTGTTAGGCAAAAGTATATAAAGTTTTGAATTTAGGAATTTACTAGAAATGTACATATTTTGTTATGATTTGTTGATTGTATAGGGTTTAAAATATTATAGTTACTAAGAAATATGAATGTTTGAGCTTTTGAGCTCTTGAATTTTCAGATTGCAAGACTTTATTGTGTAAAAAGACTAGAAATTCATATTTTTTTAATTTTTGAAGTAATTTATTCAATTTTTAATGTTTCTATTTCATTAATTATTTGTTGAAATATTAATTTGTGATTTTGGTATATTTTGTTTTTGAATATTTGAGCTTAATTCAGATTTTCTCATAATTGCAACAAAAGTCTTCTAAGTTTATCTTTTGTGATTTGTGAGGTAATCTATTCATTTTTTTTTTGTGTTTCATTGATTAAATATATTTTGAAATAATAATATGAGATTTTGTTGTAATTTATTTTCAGATTTGAGCTTAATTCGGCTAAGTTTATGTGATGGAACTATATATGTTTGTGCATGATTTTATTTATATATGTTTGGGTATGATATTATTTTTGATATCATGACATGCTATTAGAGATTATAATAGAGCCAATAAATATAATGGCATGCTATTATTTTTGAAATTTTTTAACACACTAGTTAAAAATTGGACAAATATAAGCTTAAAAATATTTTATAAGTTTTCCGTCGAAAAGTATCCAAAAGTGTCGATAATCATCGAAAAGTGTCGGTAACGATAAGCTATAGTATTATAAGTTTTTCGTCGATTAATCGGTGTGCGATTATCGATGCGTAACAGGCTTAAAAATATTAGTGAGTCGAATGTTATTATTGATGATGTTCGTGATCTAGTATTGAAAAGTATTTTTAATGCCACGACCTTGCGGTCAATCAACATACGGACGCTATTTAGGTTACTTTGTTTTTAGTGCGTCCTCTTTTATCGTAATTATTAGGGGTGGAAGCGGACCGGGTACCCGGATTTTTTGCCATGCCCGCTACCCGGATCCGGAATCCGGGTTTTTTGAAATTGAAACCCGGATCCGGATATTTTTACATAAAAACCCAGAAATCCGGATCCGGGTTAAAACCCGGCTTTAAAATAAAAAACCGGTTTTTAAACCCGGATCCGGATTTCTATTTATTTTCGGTTTTAAAATCCGGTTCCGGATTATAATACGGATTTGAACCTAAATTTTATATTTAAAAAAAAAAAAAAAACTTGAAGTAATTATAGCCAAAATTAAAAAATCAAACTATATCATAAACATAACACATATACTTACAAAAACTGATAAGTAATTAACATAATAAATACATGTAATGTTTTATACTATTAGTATTGTGAGAGAAAAACATTATATCAATTTGGACTAGAAGAAACAAATGATTAACCTACAACATTAGTTTGGAGTTGGATGAGAAACAAATAAATGAATATTTCTCTTGATAGAAATTCAATATGTATTTTTTTTTGTATGAAAATTCTAAATATTTTTATGTATATATTTAATAACCGGGTTTTAGTAAGCTACTATGCGGGTTCCGGGTTTTTTATTCTCTAAATCCGGTACCCGGAACCGGTTTAATCCGGATGCGGTTTTTTTAATAAACCGGTTCCGGTTTAACCCGGATTAATACGGTTCCGGTTTATTTAAAATACGGTTCCGGTCCGGATGCGGTTTAAAACCCGCATTTCCGGGTTTTATTTGCACCCTAATTATCTTAATTTAATGATTTTTTCTGTCTCTAGGAGTAACTAGATGGCAGACCGAGAAATGCACCATAAAATTATTCACACTTAAAAAAAAATATGTCGTAAGAAATTTAAAATTTACATTATTTTGGAACTCTTGCTACGATAAAAATAAATTGAACTTACGACAAACCCCTTTTTTTCTTTGAACTTTTTTTCGCGATAAAATAAAATATAGAATATGCCGTATATAAAGAAATATTCGATGGAAGTTTTGCCGCAAATATCCAAATGTAATATAAACAAATAAAAAGCTGCCTCATTTAAAATTTCCTTGTTCGTCTCATCGTCCTCAGTATCACTGAGCTGTCACTTCCTCTTTCTCGGTCTTCGCAAACTCAAAGAAAACCCATTTCCTTTTCACACAGACCAGACCAACGAAGCCTCTCTCTCCCATGGCGGCGAACGGGTCGACGACGACGACGGCGAGGGCAATGCACGTGAAGTCCGACTCGGAGGTGACGAGCTTCGACCAGTCGACCACTCCGCCGCGCTCGCCGCGGCGACCGCTGTACTACGTGCAGAGCCCGTCGAACCACGACGCCGAGAAGATGTCGTACGGCTCGAGCCCCGCCGGGTCGCCGCAGCACCACCAGTTCTACCACTGCTCGCCCATCCACCACTCGCGCGAGTCCTCCACGTCCCGCTTCTCGGCTTCCCTCAAGAACCCTCGCACGCTCTCCGCATGGAAGAAGCTGCAGACCCACGCGCAGGCCGGCTCCGACGACGAGGACGGTGAAAACGACAGAGGAGGCTCGGGCGAGCCCGGGCACGGCGTGAGGCTCTACGCGTGCTTCGCGGTGGTGTTCTGCGCCGTGTTCGGGGCGTTCGCGCTCATCCTCTGGGGAGCAAGCAAGTCTTACTGGCCTAGGGTTTCCGTTGAGGTACGTGCTTGATAATAATAATAATATTGGTGTTAATATCGTTGAGACATGATTTGTCGTTT
The DNA here is from genome assembly GCA_954871525.1 of Parietaria judaica. Taxonomy (NCBI): domain Eukaryota; kingdom Viridiplantae; phylum Streptophyta; class Magnoliopsida; order Rosales; family Urticaceae; genus Parietaria; species Parietaria judaica. The sequence continues at coordinate 42,745,276 of OX940860.1, forward strand.
TGTGTGTTCGTTACTTGGAATTGGAGCTGAATGTTTGTCGTTTTGGTTTTGGGGTAATGATATTAACCATATTCCTTAAACACAATTTGTTGAAGGAAAATGGTTTAATATTTTTTTAGTGTATTTTAAATTCTTGTGTAAATTAATGAAGGGGTTATGCTTGTTTGTTTGCATCGAGAGGATAACATTTTCAAAGCTAATCGGGGATTGGGTACGGAGTTCTCGAGTCAATTCGAATGGGAGAAAAGGGGTTAAAATGTTAAAATAATAGAGATAATGGGGGCAAATGTACTCTATTTTAAATAAAATTAGTGATTTTGTAGTTAAATTCAATTTGTGAAGGTCCAAGTATCCAAGTCACTTAAGAGTGTAGGGTCCGTGTTTTTTTTTTTAATTATCTTTTATTATGTCTTTCTCGTTAGTTTATAAAGAAATGTCATCGTACTCTCATTTATCCTATTTTATTATGATGAAGATATATGATAAATGAAAGATACAATGTCATGTACTCATGTTACTGTAAATTAATGGGACTGATAAAACGATGATGCAAAACACAAACCCTGTATTTCTAGGCGATTTGCTATTTTGGTCTTTGCTCATAAAACTTGAGTATATGATTGTCAATTTTCTTTAAATTTAAGTACATTTGAACTTAAGATTTTCTTCTAATTTTCTTGTGCGGTTTTGGGAGCAGAATATAGAGTTTAGGAGGTTCAACATCCAGGCGGGGAACGATCGAACAGGTGTTCCGACAGACATGCTGTCGTTGAATTCGACGGTCAGGATTTTGTACAGAAATCCCGCGACATTCTTCGGCGTCCACGTCAGCTCCACGCCTTTAGAGCTTCACTACTTCGACCTCAGAGTTGCCTCCGGACAGGTACAACTCTTTTTAATTTCAAACATAAATACGCGTATGAATTATAATATAATCACATTCACACACGAAGTACAATCGCAAATATTATGGATAGGATAGGATAATAATTTAGTTAAAGAGTACTTTTGAGTGAACATAGCATAGCATAGCATAGTCAAAGGGGTTGTCTGCTTGTGGGGTCAAATATGGTTTGTCGTGTTGGGAAATGGATTTGTGTTTTTATTTGATAACTGAAAAGCCTGTTTTTTTGGGCACCATGATTGCTCACGGTTCACGGACATGGAGTCACGTGACTTGAGCCCTAAAACAAAACAACTCATCAATTTTCAATTCTATCTTTAACTTATCATCTTCTTCTTTTGGATGGGACCGTATTTTAATATTCTTGTACTCAAGCTATATCTAATTAAAACTGTATAAGTTTAATTTATTTTTTATATGAGAAATATAATTAAAATTTCATTTTATTGAAGATTTGCAAGTTTATTATTTTCATATTTTGTATATTAATTAAATACATTCAAGTTGCAAAAATAAAATAAAATAGAGCTTGAATGCATTTAAATCGCAATAAAGTAAAAATTAAGTACATTTGTCACTGAACAAAACTTGGGGTCTATACCGTTTAATTAAATACATTTTTTTCCACCATTAATCTTTTTAGTTTAAAGTGAATAGTAGGTCAAATAGGGATGTCCCGATTCATAATATTGCCGGTATTTTTTTTCTCAAAAAATTAAGAATTTGGGACGGGGATTGGAATGAAATCGGAAACGAGTATAAAATTTTAAATCCCTGTGAATACTAGTGTTCTTAGAAAATATATATCGGCGACATAATTTTTTAAAGTTATTTAAAACTTGCACAAAATTTTGTACCATTAAATTTGGTGGTGAAACATTTTAACATTTTACATTTCTTGCATTGTAATGAGAAGTGGCGTTGAGTGTCGCATTAGCATACCACGTTATGACGTTTGCGGGTCTCACATTACAAAATGAAATTAGGGGGATTTTTGCCGCCAAAAGAAATATATGGTGCTTTCGAATACTAAATAGGCTTAAAGGCCTCTCTTGGGATTTTTGTGCAAACCATACCTTTATTGGGCCCACTCCTAAGAAACGTGAATAGTGCGGAAGGAGGGTATAGATTGCAATGAGATCCCACTTAAGGCTATTCTTGCAAAAAACTTTGCTTTCGAAACATGGCGTAGACGTCGTGATGTGGCATGCCAATGTGGTACTTAATGTCACTTTACGTTACAATACAAAAAATGTGTAAAGTTAAGAGGTTTAGCCACCAAGTTTTGATGTTAGAGAGTTATGTACAAGTTTGAACTTTTAAACAACCTTAGCAGGTTTTGCCGCCGATAGCTCATCATTTTAATTCTTGATTTAGGTCAAATTTTCTTGGAGTGTATGTTCAGCAAAAGAGTGATAGTTTTTTTTCTTTTTCTTTTCTTCATGTGGTTGTGTCCATATTCATAGTGGCAAAATTAATAATAATGAGGATGAGTTTCTCAAACGTTGAAATTCGAAAAGGATGAGGTAATAAATAATCATGCAGTCTCTGTGCCGGTCTTTATTGCATTCTCTGCTTGGCGGAGAAGATGATGGTATTCTTGTCTAGTCCTTTCAGGGGCAGTTTGGTCATTCTAGTCATAGCATGGGATGGTCTTTTGCATTCTTGACGTAAATCAAGATCGAATAGTTTAAACAGGGCTAGTTTTAAACTCTATTAACCTTTATGTGTGGAACAACAGATGAGGGAGTTTTACCAAGAGAGGAAGAGCCATCGGACAGTTCTCACGACGGTGCTCGGCCACCAAGTGCCGCTTTACGGTGGGGTCTTGATCAGGCACAATGCCAATGGCGTGGCGATTCCGCTGAACCTGACATTTGTGGTGAGGTCGAGGGCCTACATCTTGGGCCGGCTCGTCAAGTCTAAGTTCTATAGAAGAGTGAAGTGCCCTTTGACTCTCCGAACCCACAAACTTGGCAAGCCCTTAAAGTTGGCGGGTTCGTGTACCTATCATTGAAGTGCTTCGAACCCGTTTGAGATCTAGTTTAAATGGTTAGATTGTTGTTTTGCCCTTATAATTGAGTTATATTTGTATGGGTAAACGTTTCACATGACTTCAGTCTTAGAAATGCACATGGCATGTCAATTTCAATGGCACTTTAAATTATTAAATTTTCAAAAAAAATTAATTGTGCAAAGAGTTGTTTGTTTGTGTATATATATATATATATATATAGATTAATTTATCCGTCTCTGTCATATTTTGAAAATTGGGCCTGTCGAAGCACTAGGCAGTTTGGGCCATGGCTTAAAACCCACAAATAAAAGGCTTCAATTTGTAAGATTTTTTTAGCGGATCACTAAATGTGAGAAAATATAAGAGTATTGAATGTGCTGTAATTTTTACTTGGACCTTGTACTAGACCTTGTCAACAAAAAAGTATATTAATTAGACCCTTTACGTAAAACTTATAATATTGATCGGGAGACTAACTAATGAACCGAATTGTTACGTCCCGAGAGAGCGAACTTGGGATGTGCAAGATCCCAAGTTGCCGAAGTTCCTTCCTCCTAGTTGGAGGAAGGAACTACACAGCAACAAATTACACAATACAACCCTTGATACCTATATATCAAAGTTCAAACAACATTCAAGTTTTCCTTGGGTTTCTGTTGTTCTACGTTGTGTCCCACCGAGATCTTCTCCTTGATTTTATCAACTATACCCTTTTTCTCCTTACTATCATCCTCGTGGCAATGAGACGCGAAACTGCCGCCTTCGTCGGCCTTCTTACGCTGCCCAAGCCCGGGAAGTTTCCCCTTTAGTTTCTCCATAATACCCTTCTCCGAATGCATCTCCTCAGCTCCGACGCGGTTAGTAATTACCTCCGTATTCTCGTCGCCTTCTCTTTCGTTTTTGCCTGATATCTTCTCCTTGATCTTTTCCTTCAACCCTTTCCTCTTTCTCTTCTCTCCGCTACGCCCTTCTTCGTCGCTGCTATACTGTAAAATTCCAACAACAAATAAAATGTTTTTTTCAAAGTGTCACAGTAACAAATCATGAAAGAAAGAGGGTTTTTTTTTTAAATTTTTTTTTTCGGACATCTTCACTTGAAACGTGGTTGTCGTGTTGCTTCTTCTTCAAGAAATCAAACATTCCACAACCTGTTGAAGCAGTGTCACTTCCATTCTGTTCCTTCTTGAGCTCTTCTGTCATAATGCCAATTGTATATGAGTAAGTGTGTACGTGATATGATTTATAGTAAAGTGTAGCTGCTATTTATAGAAGAAGAAGGAAGATACGAGGTTTGGTATCCAAAATTTGGCACGTGACAAAAGATGTGTGATTTGCATTGGGACGAAAAGTTGGACGGTGTATGATATCATTGGGAAGTGAAAAATACAAAACTGGTCGGTGTATTCATGCATTTACAGTTAAGAGGTAAATATATTATGGTATCACGTGCCACATATTATACTAAGAAAATTTGATGACAAAGGCTTTGTTTCACTATATAGGCTATAGATATACATATAATATATAGGGTAATTTGCGGCAAAAATGGCTAAGGTTTTCAGTTTCCCTCACGCGGATGCCAATGCGAAAAAGCTACGGCAAAAATCTCTAAACTTGTATAATCGCCACATTTCCAAAATTCCATCAAATTAAGTGGATGTCCGTTAGTCGACCGATGACGTGGCACCATTGACCGCCAAACAGACATTCCACGTCATTTTATGTTTTTTTTTTTTGGTTTCTCTCTCTTCGGCACTTCCAGACTCTATGGCCAGTCCATTTTATCCCCGCTCAGAGCTCCAAAATCCACTCCCAAGTCGTGAACCCGACACATTGCAAGCTCTCTGAGAACCTCCGTCGACCATTGCTCCGAAGAGTTTGTCGGTAAAGAGTTATGGCACCGCATTCCCGTAGCCGTCCAGATGAACTTTTAAATAGTTAGTAGCCTTAACTATTTAAAAGTTCATCTATTGACTATTATGATACGAGCCCGGGAAATTGATCTCGTGATTGGACGGTTTACCCTTTCTTCCCCAGACGAATCTGCCTGCCCTCTGCCTCCTCCCGCGCGATTCCTTCTTCGCGCCGTCGTCGCCAAACTGCCCTGTTTTGCACTCAAGAATAGTCGCACAGAAAATAGAGAGAAAAGGCTCCCTAAACCCTAATCCCGATGCAGGATTAAAGTCTATTTGAAAGCTAATTTTATTTAATTAAATTCGCCCATATATAGGCCAAACAAATCTGGAAACTCCCACTTCAAGAAACCCCCCAATATGGCAAGGTTTTCCGAAAATAACATGACTCGACGTAATTTAAAAGACGAACTAAAACGAATTAAAAACAGACTCGATAAGCAATAAAAAAATAATAAATCGCTTTCCTTTGGTCCTAGCCACTTGTTCCCGCTTTCTTCTTCCGATGATACTTGAGCCGATATCTCGGGTCCGTATCATTACTCCCCTCCTCGACTATGAGCTTGTCCTCAAGCTCAAGCTCCGGGAAAGCTTCTAATAACGTAGCTCCATTCTCCCATGTGGCGTTTTCCGGTGAAGATGAGTCCCACTGAACCAACACCTCTCTCTCTCCAAGGCGTCTTCGTGCTCGGACAATCTTCGCGGGACGTGCGGGAAGGACTTGGCCATCGAAGATCTTCGGAAGCTTTGTCACGGATGACGGGGCCTCCCCTCGATGTGGTTTGAGCAATGAAACATGAAACACGTTGTGGATGTGGGAGCCCTCGGGAAGGGCCAATTGGTAGGAAACCGAACCCACGCGTGCTAACACCTCGAAGGGGCCGTAGAACCGTGGTGAGAGCTTGTGGAAAGCTCTCCGAGCTGCTGTAAGCTGACGGTACGGTTGTAGTTTCAGCCACACCCAATCCCCGATACTGAATTCCACGTTCCGGTGATGCCCGTCGAATTCCGCCTTCATTCGGTTTTGGGCGTCTAGTAAACGGGCTCGTGCGGCTTCAAGGAAAGCCGTGCGTCGAGCGAGGGCGACGTCCAAATCTTCCACCACCGTACTCCCTGCCGTGTACTCTAATAGTCTCGGTGGTTCGCGTCCGTAGACCATGCGAAATGGCGAGGTCTTAAGGGCTGAATGATACGACGTGTTATACACGTACTCGAGCCACGGTAACCAATCTAGCCACTTCCGAGGTGTCTCGCCCGTTGCACATCGCAAATACATCTCCATCGTCCGATTTACAACCTCGGTCTGCCCATCGGATTGCGGGTGATACGCCGTAGAAAAGCATAAAGAAGTACCCGCTAACCGAAATAATTCCCGCCAAAAAACGCTCCGGAACACCTTGTCCCGATCGGATACAATTGATTCCGGAAATCCGTGGAGTCGTACAATCTCACGAAAGAAAGCGTTCGCCACGGATACCGCTGTATAAGGGTGAGCTAATGGAATGAAATGGGCATACTTCGAAAACCGATCGACGACCACCATGATTACGGTCTTCCCGTGAGAGCTAGGGAGAGCCTCGACGAAATCCATCGAAATGTCCGCCCAAACTCGATGAGGCACTGGAAGGGGCTGCATCAATCCCGCTGGTTGTAGAGACTCCCATTTATTGCGTTGGCACGTTTGACAATTTCCCACGAAGGCTTGCACCGCTTTCTTCCACCCTCGCCAATAAAAGTCTTTCCGGATTCGGTCCATCGTCTTTTGAACCCCTTCGTGGCCGAGATTATGGTAGCCCGCGATAATATCCGGAATGAGGCTGGATTTGTCATGTAAAACAGCCCGGTCCTTGTAGAAGACAAGCCCATCTCGCGAAGTCCAAACAGCCGAGGCCTCACCGTTTTTCACGGCCTCGAGGCGCTCCCGCAATTCTTTCACCGACGAAGTTTCAGCGAGGAGTTGCTTCCGAAAGCTAGTACTCCCGATTCCTAGCTTGTGCAACCTGCAATCCTCGCTGTCCTCGTGTTCTTCATGTTGTCTCGAGAGCGCGTCTGCCACCTTATTTAGTGCCCCGGCCCGGTATTCGACCGTGAAATCGTAGCCGAGGAGCTTGCTCACCCAATGAAGTTGTGGTGGAGTTGTAAGCCGCTGCTCGAGGAGGTGCTTCAAGCTCGAATGATCGGTGCGTATTAGGAAACGTCGTCCCCAAAGATATGGCCTCCAATGGATGATGGCCTTGGCAAGTCCGATGAGTTCTCGCTCGTAGGCCGCAAGTTTCGCGTGCCGGTCCGCTAATTTGCGGCTAAAGAATGCAACGGGATGTCCGTTTTGTTGGAGAACCGCACCTATACCGCTGCCCGACGCATCACATTCGACCACGAAGTCCGCCGAAAAATCCGGAAGTGCTAGAACCGGTGATTCCGATAGACATTTCTTGAGTGTCTCAAAAGCTGCGGTAGAAGTGTCGTCCCAATGAAATCCCGAGCGCCGTAGAAGACCCGTAAGAGGCGCAGCAATCACGCCGTAGTTTTGGATGAATTTCCGATAGTAACCCGAGAGGCCTAGGAACCCGCGTACCCCACGAGTCGAGCTTGGCGTAGGCCACTTGGTGACGGCGTCCACTTTTGATTCGTCGACCTTGACGCCCGCGTGCGATATCACGTGGCCGAGGTAGCCGACCTCCTCTCGGCCGAAGGCACACTTGGTCTTTTTAAGGAAGAGCCGGTGTTCCCTCAAACGCTCGAAGACTTGGCGTACATGCACTAGATGCTCCTCCCACGTCTTGCTATAGATAAGGATGTCGTCGAAGAAAACCAAAACGCTCTTGCGTAGCATGTCATTGAAGACGGAGTTCATAAGGCTTTGGAACGTTGATGGGGCGTTGGAAAGACCGAATGGCATCACGAGAAATTCGAAGTGACCATGATGAGTCCGGAAAGCCGTCTTCTCAATGTCGTCTTCGTGCATGCGGATTTGATGATAGCCCGCGGTGAGATCGAGCTTTGTAAAATAACGCGCACCATGGAGCTCGCAAAGGAGCTCGTCCACGATCGGAATGGGGAACTTGTCCTTCACGGTGACCTTGTTCAATTCACGGAGGTCCATGCACATTCGCCAAGACCCATCGGCTTTCTTGACGAGTAACACCGGAGATGAAAATGGCGAGGTGCTTCGTCGTATAATTCCCGTTCGTAACATCTCCGCGCATTGACGTTCGATCTCATCTTTTTGCAAGTGCGGGTAACGGTAAGGTCGTACGGCCACGGGGTTGGTTCCGGCTAATAACCGGATTCGGTGATCACACGGTCGTTGGGGAGGCAGCCCGGTGGGTGTCGCGAAAATATCCTCGAATTCCTCGATTAATTCCGGAAGACCCGGTTCAGCCCCCTTGTTCGCTAGGGACCAGACGGTCAATTTTTCTTGCCGACGTGCAACCCTCTCGACCTCGGGTGAGGGTGATGACGTCATGAAGATTTCTGCCTCGTCAAACCAATTTTCCAAGTCGTCATCGGCTGCCAATGCGAGGTAATTCAGGCTCTGTTCTGCGGGTTTACTTTCGGCCTCGCTTCTCCACACGATTGGCTTTTCTTCCCATTGGAACTTGACGGTGCCATCGTTCCCGTTCCAAAGCACGTCACCGAGGGGATTAAGCCATGTCATTCCAAGTATAACGTCAAAGCCCTCAAGAGAAATCACAAAGCAATTAACCAGAAACTTAACTCCTTGAATAATTAAAGGTACGTTTTTACAATACCCGTCAATCGAAAGGCGTCCTCCGTCCGGTAGTCCGACGGTAAGTCCCGGTTTTCGTAACACCGGAAGACCGAGCTCTTCGACCTTGCTCCGTCGTATAAAGTTGTGCGTACTCCCCGTGTCGAGGAGAGTCCACCCCGTTCCGTGGGCTATCTCCGTCCGCACTTGAAAGGTCTTCGCCGTTTTTTTCCCGAGCATAGCGCACGTTGAGATGAACGCTGATTCGAATTCCTCCTCAGAAAAATCTTCGTCGATGATGGGTTCCGATTCGCCTCCCATTATTGCGCGGATATAAAAGAGAACCGGCTTGCATACATGACCGGGGACGAATTGATCGTCGCAATTAAAGCAAAGTCCCTTGGCACGACGTTCGGCGATCTCCGTCGGATTTAAGCGCTTCCAAACTTTCTTTGCCGGGCCCCCGGTTTTGGCAGCGATCGGTTTGGGTTCGCCGCTGCTCGGGTTGGTTGCTGGACCACCCCGTGGCCCTCCTTGACTTCCCCCGCGGCTGTTGCTCACTTCCCGAGGTAATGATGGGGCTACATGCCCGTAAAAAGTCTTCGGGCCGCGATTGTTCGGCACTTGGTACTCGTTGTCTCGGGCTAGTCTCATCGCGCCAAAGATTGATGTGGGTCTTTGTTGCTCAACTATCCGTCGTAGCTCGTCGGAAAGCCCCCCGCAAAAGAACCACATTTGGAGTTGGTTGGATAATTCGTGGTGTTTGTTGTTGTACCGCGTGAAAAGCTTGCAATACTCATCCACCGTTCCGGTTTGGCGAAGATTAAGGATATCACCTAGAGGGTTCACAGTGTCGGTGATGCCGAAACGGTCGATGCAAACCTCCTTAAATTCCTTCCACGATAAACGAACTTCCACAAGACTCCGGAGATTATCATACCACTCGTGGGCTGTCTCCGTCAATGCTCCCCTCGCTTGTCGAACCTTCGCTTCGTCGTCCGTTATACGTTGATCGTCGAAATAATCCTCACATTTTTTTAACCATATCGCCGGGTTATTTCCGGGTTCTCCGTCGAAAGAAGGAAAATCACCTCGAGGAATCGGCGTGTCACTTCCCTTCGCTCCCCCGCTGTTCTCAGCATAGTGCGGATCCCCCAAGCCGATTTTGCGGACCGGCCATCGCCCACCCGGATCCGAGTAGCTTGGTTCGGAGAGAGTTGCTCCTTCCCTCGGGCCTCGATCCCCGTTGTTGCCTTTGAGAAGGTCGTCGTATCGGAAATCGCCAGGTTTGAAAGGATTACTCGGGTAGACCGAACTCCCTTCTCCTCCATTGGTTGCCGGATTCGCCTTCGCTGGTGTTCCAATCAGTTGTGTCTGGTTCGTCGGTCGTTCCTGCCATTCTCGCACCATCCTTTCCGTGCGTTCTGCCCGCTCCTTGTTTCGCAATTCCGATGCTTTGAGTTCTGCCAGAATCTGCTCCATAGTCCCAGTCAAACGCCCCTCTGATTCGATCACAGCCTGATCGATTTGTTTGTTCATCGACAACTCTCGAACCTTGAACGCCTCTGTAATCTCGGCTCTCGTCATCTCCTTTTCCGGGGATTTCTCCCTTGACCCGTAGCTGCTCATCGATCCGTCCTCCCCGGGTGGCTCTGATACCAAATTGATACGAGCCCGGGAAATTGATCTCGTGATTGGACGGTTTACCCTTTCTTCCCCAGACGAATCTGCCTGCCCTCTGCCTCCTCCCGCGCGATTCCTTCTTCGCGCCGTCGTCGCCAAACTGCCCTGTTTTGCACTCAAGAATAGTCGCACAGAAAATAGAGAGAAAAGGCTCCCTAAACCCTAATCCCGATGCAGGATTAAAGTCTATTTGGAAGCTAATTTTATTTAATTAAATTCGCCCATATATAGGCCAAACAAATCTGGAAACTCCCACTTCAAGAAACCCCCCAATATGGCAAGGTTTTCCGAAAATAACATGACTCGACGTAATTTAAAAGACGAACTAAAACGAATTAAAAATAGACTCGATAAGCAATAAAAAAATAATAAATCGCTTTCCTTTGGTCCTAGCCACTTGTTCCCGCTTTCTTCTTCCGATGATACTTGAGCCGATATCTCGGGTCCGTATCATATTATTGTCCTCTTTTTCTTTTTTTTTCAAAAAGTTCCCGTAACTTAAAAAAATTGTCTAACCTTAACATAAAAACCGTGTAAACCGGCGACTAAACTGTCTAACCTCACCGACAGTATTTTGCCATATTTTGGAAGAAGGGTAAATGTGTCCCAAATATGGCAAAATAAATTATTCATTCGACGAACTACTTCGGTGCTTCCTTGGTGACCAGTCGAAAAGCTGGGACAAGAAGTTAAGCTAGGCAATTTAGTTTGTCCACAATCAAGTCACCAATGCAGCACAGGATTCAACCGTTCTCGCAGTAGACAACGGGACCGTTGCACCTCCTTCCCTAGCCGAGTAATACCAACATGCATGGTGAAGCTTCTGATTAATCTATTGCAGGGTTTGATGAAATACATGAGAATGAAATATATATGGTTCGATGTACAATGCAGTTAATATCACTTCAATGATTTATATATGATGCTTCATGACATGTATGATTATTCGATTATATGATTTCTACATGAGTCCAATCATAAAAAATCTTGTATCAATAAGTTTTCTGAAGCCTGAAAAGGTACGGCGATGTGTGTGTGTCTATATATATATGTATATGATATTATGTTAGAAAATTATTCATGAAGAGAGGGAAAAATAATATGTAAGGAACATACAAATGAAACGACGCAACAAAGTAACAAACACATGAAGTTTGACCGTACAAGTCAATTGTGTATGAATAAAAAATTTCATGTCTTGAATGAAATTATAAATATAATTGGAATATCTATATAAAAAATTTATAATGGATAATTTAGTTTGGTAGAAAACTAAAAAAGCCCTAACTTTGAAAAGATAATAGGTTACCCAGGGCCGTGCTTGAGATTTTCGGGGCCCTAGGCAAGAAGAATTTTTTGGGCCCCCTACCGTAATTGCAAAATTCATTATTGATGCAAAAGTATATACAATTTTATATAATAAATAAATTCTCATTCAAATAAGACGCGTGTAGAAGTTTTAGAAGCAAAAACACTAATCAACTATGCATAATTGAGTTTCTCGACCATGTCTTTTTGATAGACAATGTAGCTAAACCCTTAACCTATTTTGGGACATGGTTGATCGAAGATAAGACTTGATCAATTTTAACTTCGGGAAGCTTATTTATGCATGTGCAACTGTGACTGATATGATTAGTATAATTCGGTAGGCAATCCAAGCATTTGGATAACTATAATCCAATTCTTGTATGTAATTCAAAACATCGACCGTTCTCTTCCTGACGGTGGGCACATTCACACTCGGGGTTTTCAGTTCCTTAAAGAGATCATCCGCATCAATATCATAAACTTTATTATGCTCCATTTCCTTTGTCGGGTTGGTTCATAAACTCTTCATATTATCTCTATCTACAACTTTTAGTTCCTTCAAATTAAGTAAAAGCCCAAATTGTTGAAATATGAAATTTGATTGAGGACAGTCGCGAGGAATAGTCAAGGGAATTTGGGATTATGGGAATTTGGGGTTGGGAATTATGTGAAATAATTTTTAGTTTGGAAATGACAGTGAGAAAATTATAGGGTAAAGTGGGAATAAGAGGCCCTAATTAATTTGGGAATTAAGGGCCCAAATGTAAAAGTTAAATTATTTTAATAAAATAAATTAGGGGTCCCTAAATAATTTGGGAATTAAGAGCCCACATATTAAAGTTGAGTGGTTTTGATTATATTTTTTGGGGCCCCTAAATTTAATTTAAGTGATTTCAATAAATAAAAAACTAATTTAAGCGATTTTGGGGCCCTTAAATTTGATTTTTGGGGCCCTAAATATAAGATTTTTTCTTATACTAAAGGCGCGTGCCTACTCCGCCTCCTCTCATGCACGGCTCTGAGGTTACCTTTCCGATAAGTATTTTTTGTTTTATTTTTTCTTAAGTTTAAAAATAAAAATATAAAATTACACGATTGGTTTTGTTTTTAATAAAATGTTTTTTCAAAATATTTTTTTTTTCATTTTGTAATGCTCACTTGCCACTCTCTCTCCTAAATACTAGGGCTGAAACCGGGCAAAAAACCCGGTTTTTTCAATACCCGAAACCCGAAACCGGATTTTTGGGTTTTGACTTTTCAACCCGAACCTGGTTTTTTTAAAGACAAAACCCGGAAATTTGGGTTCGGGTAATTACCCGTTTTTTATTTGAAAACCCGGATTTCAAACCCAAACCTGATTTTTCTATAAAAATAAAATAAAAAATAAAAACAACTACAAAGCCATTAATACATAATATTACTTAATCTCAAATACAACCCTAACTTCTAGTGTATATATGATGTCGTTTTAGGGTATCAATGTCAGTCTATAAACATTATACCGAGCAAAAAAATAGTTTATAAACATTATAAAAATAAATTAAATATTTATTTAAATATCTGGGTTTTAGTAACCTACTAACCGGGTTTCGGGTTTTATAACTCAAAACCCGGAACCCGGGACCGGTTTAATCCGGTTGCGGGTTTCTTAGAATTCGGTTTCGATTTTTTAAAAACCGGATTCGGTCCGGTTTCGGTTAAAAACCCGCATTTGCGGGTTTTATTTAGAGGCCCACTAAATACAATCAAAATTCCAACATTTGCATATATTTGTCATAAAGTTGATGCAAAACAGTTTAAAATATATAAGATTAATGGCGACATATGTTCCATTTTTTTTTTCAAACATCGTCGTTGTGTTATCAATCTTTTTTTCTCGGTATATATCTCAAAGTCTTAAAATGATACAAGAATACTCTACCCAGAGAAAAATTCAACTTATCCATGTCGGGTCCACGTAGATAGAACTATAAGAAGGAAAATCAGCTATAAAGCTCTAAAGATGCTTTTTATCATCTCAGGCATTAGCTTAGTTTAAGAGATTACACAAGAAAAATCAAATAAATATTTAGCTTACATAAAAATATCATTAAAGGACAACTTGAAGTTAGGAAAATTTATGTAACACTAAACATTCATATCTACATAAATTTCAGTAGATAATCAAATAAAGAGTATCAGTGTGTTACTAAGGCCTGAAAAAGTTAGCCCTTATGCCCTTCTCTGCCAGTTGCCACAATGCCGCAACCACTAGCAAGACGCACAGAATCACGCCCAAGCAACCGAGCGCGGCATTGAGCAGCCACATCGCGCTACGCCGGTGAGGCTTCTTGATGGCGATCCACATGAAGCACGGATAGGCATACGTCAACGGCATTGTGAGGCCTCCGGTCAGAGGCGCCAAGCTTCCCAAGAATGGAAACGCTACGGCGATGAAGTACACAAGTCCCCCGAAGAAGAAGCGGATCAGCGTGCGAACCCACCGAGGGCATCGCTGGTTTTTGGCGCCGGTGTAGCGGGACTCTAAATTGTCGAAAACCACCATTGAATAGACTTGGAATGTGCAAATGCAATTTGCAACTACTAGTAGGTAGATTAAGGAAAGTAGTGATTTGGAGAGTTCTTGTCTGTGGAATTGAGAAATTGCTCTCAGCATCCCTCCATCTGCTGGATTCTGTCAATATTTGTTCGAAAATTAGAATAATAATTTTTATTTTTATTTTGTATTTAGTGATTATATATATGATGTATGTTGAGTGATTTGATACCTGGTTTCCATAAGCCCAATATCCAAGTATGGCAATAGGCAACAAGCACAAAGCTATGAGAAAGTAGGAGATTTTGACACTTGTCCACATTGTCTTAGTGGAGGCTTGCTTTGGGCCTGAAGGTAATGTTGCCTGCAGCGATATATAATTCATTATTATAATAAAGTCACATTATGTTATTTTTAGTACTTATCGAATAAGATATCCTAAATAATGGGTTTCTTCACGATTAAAACTAATCACTCTTTTCTGTTTTTTTTTTATATTAAATAGTTTAAGGTAGTAATTATTTTATTGACATATTAATTATACTACTAACTCTACACACCTACACTCAAATATTTAACTTAATAAATAAGGTAATAATTATATTCATGATAGTATAAATTGTTAAATATAATTGAGTATAAGAGTTATAGTATGATAATCAATATAAGTATTAGTAATTTTATTTAGTTACATATATATGTTTGTGTGGAACTTTATGATTTATTTATGAGAAATTAGAATTAGTATGAAATACGAAATTATATCTAGATCACTCTATATATAAATAATTTATTTAAGTTATATATATATTAATTATTTTATATAAAAGTTATCGATAATTATAAAGATAACGATAAACAAAAAATTTATGAGTTATTTATCGACAAACCGGTTACCAAACAATAAATGGAGAGATTTAAACTATTGATAAACTGGCGAAAACGATAACTTGAACATTCAATGAGCTAGTCGATTATTATACGTTGCTAATTATATAAAAAGAATAATTTAACTAGGAGAATATTCTAACCTGTATCTCAAGAATGAGATTGTGACCTCTGAAAGAAAGCACAACAATCCCAATGGCATTCAGAGCGCCGCCGAACTTTTCCATGCCGGTCCCTGCTGCCGCAATAAGCGGATGGTGGGACACATCAGCGGGTCGGTCCTTGCCGATTGGAAGTGCCCAAAGGAGAATGAAATACACGACTGCAAAAACGGAGCCGACAAGAGAAACCCTAGCGACGGAGTTCAGGTTCGGGAGCTGAGCCACGATAATGGCCATGCATACGAAGGCCACAAACCACACGGCCGCGCTCGGCTCGCCGGCATCGTCGCCGCGGAGGTTCTGATAGAAGAGCTGCATGGTCCCTCCTCCGGTGATGACAAGCATAGTGCATGTCCCTCCCGATAGATACATCACGGGAAATATGGATAGTAACTTTCCCAACTTTTCACCTACCACAAAATCAGTTTCTCATTTCAATATTTTTGGTGGAGAATATAGCCACTTACATTGAACAAGACAACTTAAATCATATGTTCACAAGTTGTTAATCGCAACCATTGATAATAGTAGTGTAAATAGTAGTACGTAATTGGAGTACCACTAGTTTTTTTTTTTTATTATTATTATTTAACTTTCTTTACATCTCAAATTAAAAAATAGGGATAATAGTGAAAAATGTACTCAAGTGATGTATCATCGTATCCTCATTCATCACTAGCCTTTGTGTTTTACGTCTCCATTCCATTTTCACTCATGTTAATATATAATAATGTATCATAGTATTCTCATTTACCACGTATGATTATAATATAAAAAGCTTGACAAAATATGGTAAATGAGATTTCGATTACACGTACACTTTTATGCTATTTGGGTATTTAGTTTTTTACAAATGGAATTTGAGTACACATGATTGATAATTTGGCTCATACTTAAAATATATATATAGAGAGAAACAGATTGGTAGATGAATTAGATATCTTCTGTTTACTAATCAAAATTTTAGATTTCTGTATACAATCTTTATCAGTTATTAGTATTATTATTAAACATTTCCACGTGTATACAGTACTAACACATAAAATTATTTGTTTAGAAATGGCATTAAAATAGTATCGATCGATAACGAGATATATATATATATATATATATATATATTAAGAGCATATATATAGTACTAACCAAAGGCAATAACTGAGAGGTGGACATATCTACTATAACGAGCATGAGATGAGTCCGATTCATGAAGATTAACAAGAAGCCAAATGGTATAGAATTGCCACACAAAAGCCACACATAGACATATTATTCCCCATGTCCTACAAAAAAAATTAAATAAAAAATAAATAAATAAAGGGCGTTAGGTAAATAGTAACTTCTCAATAAATTGTAAGAAATATGTCATAGTTTAGTATTGAAATATAAAATTTAATAGGGATAATCCCTGTAAGAGCATCTAAATTTTGACTAGGTGAAGCTGCAGGAGTTTAAAGTTTTAAAAATTAGCAACAAAAATACTCAAATTCAACAAATAAGACGGCACATTTTTCCTTCTATTTTTTTTCCCATCGAATTTAAGTTAGAGCAAGATCTTAAATAGTTAGATGACCACATAAACGTATATATTAAGTATGATTTAATAGTACTATATGCTAAAAAAATTGATCAACGTCTAATCGGACAAAAAAATGTGTCGCACGCTCACATTTGTTGATTTAAAAAAAAAAATTATCGTTATTTTTCACTTTTGCTTTGGTCTGTCAAAATTTAGGTACTTACCCAAGTTAAATATGTTGATAAATTAAAATGAAGTAGACAAGTCATAGTAGTGGACTCTTTAATCATTGTCCTGTTTTTGACAAAAACGTCTGTCAACAAAACACTAACGAGTCTCTTATTAGATAGTACTCATAATTCTGCGGCTCTTCATTTTTATATGAATTTTCTTAGACATTTCCTTAAAAATTTGACCAATCAAAACTTTTCCTACTTCTTCCAACAACCAAATAAATTATATTCTAGGTGCCACTAATTTTTCTATTACAAGAGTCATTATCTGAATATATTAGGTAATAATTAAATTTCGATCACATGTATTTAATAGAACACCACATATCTACATTTTTAAACGAAATGTTACTACGTATCTCAATTACTCAATACCAATAATATTATACACACACGTGAATTAGTTCTAGCTTTACGAAAAAATAAAGAGAAAATATTTTTAATTTTATGGTGTCGGTCCAAAAATAGATAAAAATGAAACTCAAAATCATTTTTTTTATTTTGCGGATAAATAAAACTAAAGTCTATATTTTCTAAATAATCGTATTAAATAATTATATTAAAATAACATATTCTCCGTATAGCTTTTTAAACCTAATTAAATAGTGAAGTATTATTCCCGCACCTAAATTGCAAATGAGACCCTTCTCGCTATGTAAGAGGTGACATAAACCTCAAAAAATCTTTTGATTCGCGTATCTTCTTTTAATAATAAAATTTTAAAATCGCATTAATTATAATATAAGTACGATTAATGGTGAATTCATCGGGGTATCATCAGTGTCTAGGATATCTCCAACGTCATTTGCTAAATATTAGTAGGATTTTTGCCGAAATAGTTAGAAAGTTATTTCACCACTTTTAAGTTTCTTACTCTAATCATACCCTCTATTTTAATTAACACAACTAATAAATAAATATGAAGTGAATAATAATAGTTAGTCATGAAATGCTCTTATAAATATTCAGCTAAATTATAATTATCTAATTCTTGAATCTAATTAAGCCAGCATAATTTGGTTGATAAAACGATGAGACCCTAATTTGCAGCCAGAATTAAAATGACATAAAATAAATAAATAAATAAAGATTCAACTCCATATCATAAAAATAAAAATAAAAATAAAAATGAGTAAGTTCGTTTCTTACCATCCAAGAGTTGCAAGAGCAACCGGCAACAGCAAGGCTTGAATCCCGATTCCCGAGCAGAGCAAGTGCCACACGACGGAGAAACCGCTGCCGTTTCTCGACTCCGTTATCGGCAGCCACGCGTCCTGTGCGTTCGGCTCATTGGACGTTGTCAATGGAGCATTATCTCTCACCGGACTGTCCGCCACGCTGTGGACTCGGAACGAGCCACGGGAGCTCCAGTTCGGTTGCACCGAGCATAAACTGTCGCAGTCTATCACCACAGATTCTCCCATTAATTTTCTTCCTTCCTTTTTTTTTAGGAAAAAAATATGATGTGTTTTGAGTACGAAGATATTATGCAAGGTTATTTATATAATAAGAAGGGACTTCAAGGAATCAAGGGTGTGTATTATTTGACTTTATACGAACCGAGTGATGTCATAGTGATGAGATACGCGATGACGTCATCTAATACACGCATACGTATGCAATGTATTATTATTGGTTCCTCTTCCGAGTCCCACTTGAGAAGTTTGGTTTGTCGACTTGCTCTGAGAACTTTCCTTGTATGTTAGTCCTTTTTTTTTTTTTTTTGCTATTTGTTTAATTATTTTCCTAACTTTATAAAAGTTTGTTCACACTTCACACCATTGATAGATCATTAGATCGTTCAAATAAACATATAAATTTTTAATTTACTAATTGTAATTTAATCATTTTTTTGAGAAATAAATTAATCACATGAATTATAGTGTAGTATATCAATTGTTTGAGAGTGTATTTAATTATATTAAGATACGGACTAGGGCTACTTTTAAAAGTTTGTTCACACGTTGATAGATCGTTCAAACAAACACATAATTTTTTATTTAGTAATTGTAAGTTAATCATTGTTTAAAGAAATAAATTAATCACATGAATTATGGTGTAGTATCAATTGGTTGAGAATATACAATTTTGAAGATACGGAATCTCAATGCAACGTCTCAACCAAGAGTCTGAAAACTGTAATGTGTGAACGTAGTATCAATTGGCCCAGAATATATTTATTATTTTAGAAAATATTATCAGTCTTTGTAAATTTGATATTATTTTCTAAAATAATTTTACGAAAATCTCATCGGTACGTATATAACTATAAAATAGGATCATGTATTGATGACCGATGGATATGTCGATAATTTTTTTAAGATAATAGTATTTAGAAATATTTATCATCAATATGAACTATTTAATTATGAATTAAAATGTTTTTGAGTTTTATATTTAAAAATAAAAAAATTAATTTTTTCTACGAAAATTTTCAATTAATAATAATAATAATAATAAAAAAAAAGATTTCCTGTGACTCGATGGATTAAAAGAAAATTACAATATTTAGAAGAAAAAGGAATTACGATCCACAATATATGATCATGATTTTTCAAGAACTTATGGTAATGAAATTAATTAAAATTTTCATCTTTATCAGGGGCTAATGAATATATTTTAATAGTCCTTTTAAATTTCTCTTAATTATTTAATAATATAATAAATTATTACTTAATAGCCACTAATTGTTCATAGGGAATGGCCAAGGGACACACAATTTCAGTGACCATAGTCCTTAAATATTTTGCAATTAATATCTTTAACCTACTTACTTGGCCAGTTGATTCATAAAACTTAAGTAATTAAACACTACCGAAGGTTACTTATTTTCAAATGATCCCACCATAAACAATAAACTTGTTAGAACTCAAAATCAATGATCGCCTAATTATCATCAAAACCTTTAATAATTGCGCACTGGCCACATATATATCACCGACAATATGATTCTGTATATGACTATATATCTATATGTGCACCACAAGTTTACAACATGTCAATATGCGACTTACTATTGCTGAAATGGGGATGTTAATTAATTATGTGTTACGAGTATCGCGGAGATCGAATACGTTGTAGCATGAATCATGCGCATAAGTATTTGTTAAAAAGTACTTCAAGCTGCATATCTCAAACGTCTTCATGTCTACAACAAATTTTAGGTTAGAACTGCATAAACGTCTTAATGAGTGATTAAGCGAAAGTAAAGTTCGTATTCAGAAGGTATATATATATATATATATTTCTCGACAGAAAGTGTATGTTTCATTTATTAAGTTCATGACTACCTTATAAAAGCTGAACATATAATCTCAAAGTTGCTACACTTCATAAAATAACAATTGCAATATTTACCTCACTTTGACATGGCATAATTTTACGTCATGATCGACATGTTAAGAAAATGCGCACACACATAAGTGGTGTGTCTCTCTCCATGTCGGTAAGAAAATGCGCCGAGTACTTTTTTGGATCACATGCACTGAACTAGGATATTTATAGGGAAACTTCAATAAGTATGTCCGGTGGAGTAAGTTTGAACGAAAAAATACCCGAGTTTACTAAATTGCAAAACTATTCCCCAAACTCACTTTTAACCAAGGAATCGAAAATCGCGATTTTCGAACGATTATCGAGCGATTATCGCTGAAATTGGGCATCTCGGTAACTTATCTCCTCTTATCGTTGTCGTTTTATACTTATCGCGATTTTTCGATTCGAAAAGCAAGTCACTTATCCATCAAAGTTTTCAAGCGCAATTTTTCGAAAAGTGAGTCACTTTTCGGTCAAAAACGATAAGTCAACCCCAGCATAGTTTTTTTTTTTTCTTTTTCGCGGCAAAAGTTCCAATTTCTTTTAATTTTGGAATTTAAAGGTATTTTTAGGATTTTTTTTAGTGGATCTTGAGTGTTTTGAAGTTTAAATGTTGTATATATATATATGAATCATGTCAAATTTTCACAATTTTGTTCTATATTTAATAGAGTTACATAGAAAGCTATTAGGTTGAATGAAAGTTCAAGTTTGAGTTTCATGATACTTTGATTGTACATTTTAGGTTTTGAATCAAATGTTATAGTTGAATTTGATTTTTTAAGGTTTATTAAGGAATATGGATGAATTATAATAGTTTGTGTAATTTTTGTTATTTTTTTTTTGCAGATTTGGGGTGATTTTAGTGTTTGTTAGAATTGTTTATATAATTGCGGTAAAAGTATTTATTTTTTGGAAATTAATGAACTTGAGCTATATTTTTAATATTTTTGATGTAATTTCATTGTTTAACAATGTATATAACTAGGAAACTGTGAGTTTGACATAATTTTTTTTTGCAATTTGATGTTTTCCCGAATTGTCCAATTATTACGGCAAAAGTACATATGTTTCAGAAATTGGTTAATTGAGCTAGTTAATCGACTTTTTTGGTGTAATTTCATATTACAATATTGTATATAATTCATAAATTGTGTGGTTGGCATAATTTGTTTTGTAATTTGACGTTTTCCAACTATTGAGGCAAAAGTACATATTTTTAGGAAATTGGTTAAATTGAGCTAGTTCTTCAATTTTTTTTACACAACTTCAAGTGGGCAGATTTTATATAATTAACAATTGGTGATTTTAAAATATTTTATTTTAGTAAAATATGACTTTAACTCTTTCCAAAATTTATCAAATAAGCATATTTTATTTAATAGTAAATAACTAAAGAGAGCATTTTGACTAACAAGTTACAACTTATAATTTGTAAATAATAATTGTTATTATAATTTATTTATTTTATAGGTTTTCCATCGATAAATCCATCGATAACCGATTAATCCATCGATAAGTTCGATAAGTTTCGATAACGGCAAACGATAATTTTTATAGGTTTTCCATCGATAAATCCATCGGTAAACGATTACTCCGTCGATAACGGCAAACGATTTTTAGGCAAAAACGACATTTTGAACCTTGCTTTTAACCCACTCCTTGAGTTAAACTAACCAGCCCAAAATCCACTTTAACCCAAGACTTCCCCCTTTCCCTCCCACGACATGTCGCACGCCAGAACACACGAGCTTGCCTCTCTGCCTCACCCTCCAGCCCGAGCGGCGGAAGCGAAACCGACCACAGCGAAATCTCTGCCTCTCTCGCTCTCCCTATAGCCGACCACAACGAAACCGACGAAACCAACCACTCTAGTGTCGCTCCCTCTCGCCGACGAAACCGACAAACAGAAGTGAACCGAGACGAGCGTGAATCCCTCTCTTTCTCGCCACAATGAAAGACCAAGGTTAGACGTTTTGGGTTTTAATTAGTGTTGATTTTCGCCTAGATTTGGTTTAGATTTTTAGATTTTAGGGTTTGATTTTAGGTTAGAAACTTATAGTTTTATTTTATGGGTTAGTTTGGCATGATATTTCGGTTGATTTAGGTTAGTTTGGAATGATTTCAGATTTAGATAGTTCAATTTAGGGTTTATGTTTCATTGAGAGTATTGGTTTTTGAATGCTCACAAAGTGTTTGTTGATATGCCTCAATTAAATTCTGGTTTTTCTTGTATTTATTTATGCTAGAAATGAATGTTTATTTCCAGTACGACATTGAGTGGGTTTTAGAGCAGTCCTCTTGGGTTTATCGTCGTGGTAAAGGGTCTTTTTTGCTCACAAACAAGAACGTAACCTACAAAGAGTTTTGCGAGTTGTTGTACGGGGAACTTGGGATTGATCCAATGATTTACGATTTGAGGAATTTTCTGAGGAATTTTCATTGCATATAGCCGTTAAATATGAATAAGACCGCCACATGTTTGAGGGATTACTTCATAGAATTTTTGTACGAAGCTTAGTAATATTGTTAATCTTAGTATTCGATTTTGATTATGTTTGATTTGATTTAAAGTTAGATTTAATTTAGTTAGGATTTGTTTTAGATTTGATGTTAGTTGTTGTTTTTTACAGACTTGAATTAGGTTAGGGTTGGTTTAAGTTTGATGTTAAATCGGTTCAGATTTAGTAGTACTAAATAATTTTGTTAGATTTTGATGTTAGATTTTGATCGTAGATTTTGCGTTTACGCCGCGATTTGCAAGCACGAAGGGAAGAGGTTGAAGTTCCCGGGGCCGAAGGCGGGGTGGGAGGAATAAAAGGACGTCTCAGACGCGGACTTGATCGCGGAGCACGAGATATAGGCTGCGGTGGAGTTCGTGGGGTTCAAAACACCAAGACCTCGCTCGTTTCATGGGTCCCCAAGATCGTTCCTTGAACTTGAAACTTTCTGTATTTTGGTGCAAGAGTGTCTGTTTGTGGATGATAAGTTTGATCATCGGGAATGCTTTATTCTAGCATGAAATAAACATTTACTATTATCTGAAAGATTCACTTCAAATTTATGTATACATATTTGCACGATTAAAAAGTGTTCTCACAATGTGTACTTTTGTCTACTTTTAAACACTTTTTGCTTAAATTTAAACGGTTTTGCCTATACATAACAGTTGGTTCTTGTTCTTCAGACCAAAGGATTTTTTGTAAACCAAAAATAAAATAAATCTATATAAACACTTTTTGCCTGTATATAAATAGTTTTGTTTTTCAGACCATAGAGTTTTTTTTTTTAAACCAAAAATAAAATAAATCAATATAAACACTTTTTGCCTGTATATAAACAGTTTTGTTGTTCAGACCATAGGGTTTTTTTTAAATCCAAAATAAAATAAATCCATATAAACACTTTTTGCCTATATATAAACAATTTTGTTCTTCAGACCATAGGGTTTTTTTTAAACCAAAAATAAAATAAATCCATATAAACACTTTTTGCCTGTATATAAATAGTTTTGTTCTTCAGACCATAGGGTTTTTTGTGAACCAAAAATAAAATAAATCCATATAAACAATTTTTGCCTATATATAAACAGTTTTGTTCTTCAGACCATAGGGTTTTTTTTTGCAAAAAAAGTATTTATATGGATTTTTTTTTTTTGGTTTACAAAAAACCCTATGGTCTTAAGAACAAAACTGTTTATATATAGGCAAAAAGTGTTTATATGGATTTATTTTATTTTGGTTTAAAAAAAAAACCTATGGTCTTAACAACAAAACTGCTTATATACAGCCAAAAGTGTTTATATGGATTTATTTTATTTTTGGTTTTAAAAAAAAACGCTATGGTCTGAAGAACAAAACTGTTTATATATAGGCAAAAAGTGTTTATATGGATTTATTTTATTTTTGGTTTAAAAAAAAAACCCTATGGTCTGAACAACAAAACTGTTTATATATAGGCAAAAAGTGTTTATATGGATTTATTTTATTTTTGGATAAAAAAAAACTCTATGGTCTGAAGAACAAAACTGTTTATATATAGGCAAAAAGTGTTTATATGGATTTATTTTATTTTTGGGTTACAGAAAAACCCTATGGTCTGAAGAATAAAACTGTTTATATATAAGCAAAAAATGTTTATATGGATTTATTTTATTTTTGGTTTTAAAAAAACCATATGGTCTGAAGATCAAGATTTGGGTTAAATAAAAAAAAACCCTATAGTTTGAAGAACAAAACTGTTTAAATGTAGGCAAAAAATGTTTATATCGGACTTTCATGAACTCAGTCTCGGTTCTCGGGCAATAAAAAAAGTCTTCCCGTTCCGAAATATCCTAGTTATAAACCGGGATTTTTCTGATTTCGGTAAATATATATATATATAGCCAAACAAGTGAAAATTTTATTAAACATTGAAAATAAAATCACTTAAAAATAAGTAATTTATTAAACTTTGAAATAAAATCACTTAAGTATTTAACTGAACAACAAAAGTGTGTTCAATCACAATAAAAAGTCTCTTAATCTTCTTAATCACTCACAACAAAAGTGTGTTCAGGTCTCTCATCAAACATGTTTGTTCTTCAAACCGACCACGTCATCGCGTGCATTGCACTGAACCCCAACCGCTCTGTGCCAAACCTGACATTTTCGCGTTCCAAGCGACCACGTCTTTCACGAGCATTGCACTAAACACCAAGCGACCACGTCTTTCACGGGCATTGCACTGAACACCAAACGTAAGTCATAACCAAATCAGAGAAGAAAAAGGGTTTCAAAAATACCCTTGAACACCAACAAAGCACATTAGCTAATCAATTAATTAGATATGGACAATACAAAGTTACATATTAACATTTATTTTGGATATACATAAAATCAGCCCCTAAATTAACCAAATCAGAAACTAAATCAACATCAGCCCCTAAACGTCTCTAAAACGGATTAATACCCAATGAAACGATATTAATACCCAATTAATACCCAATGCTTCACCAAACAAAGAACATACATTGAAGAACGGTGTTCTCATACATTCAATTAACATAATTGCACGGTGTTCATAATCAACTAGTTTAATAAAGAAACTCTCAATGATTTAATGATAAAACTCATAGAACAGTTTGTGTGCATTCGAATACACTTTTTAATTGATGCATATCAACGAACAGTTCGTGTGCATTCAAAAACCAATTTTTCCTATAAACAGTTTTTAACGTTTCTCTACAATCCAAAAGAATTATCCGGGAATACTATGAAATTAGAATCTGCGGAAAAAATTTTAAAGCCTTGTAACAAACTTGAGATAAGACGTTGTGGGAGTTGCCGCGGGACGCTTAGCGTTCGTTGGTCGTTGCTTCGTTCCTCGGCCAGCGAGCGAACCTCCCAGCACAACGCCCTCCGAGTCGGTGGGTCGTGTGGGAAGTTGCGTTAGGGTTCGTGCGAACACTGGGTCGCGTCGGAGACGAAAGGTGCCGCCGTAGGTCGTAGTGCAGTGAAGAGACAAAGAGGGAGTCAAGAGCGTCGCCGTGGGTCGTCATAGTCGAAAAGAGGGCTGATCGGGAGAGAAAAAAAGATGTCGTGAGGGCTGATTGAAGAGCGTGAAACGAAGAGAGAAAAGAGAGAAAGAGGGGGGGCTGGTTTGAGAGAAAGAGATGGCTGGTTAGTTTAACTCAAGGATTGGGTTAAAAGTGGGTTTGGGGAATAGTTTTGCAATTTAGTAAACTCGGGTATTTTTTCGTTCAAACTTACTCCACCGGGCATACTTATTGAAGTTTTCCTATTTATATATATATAGTTAGTTGTTTCATTCAGTGTTTCAGCTATTGTTTTTCTCATTAACTCATAATAATTATTTCCGATTTATTGTTTGGTAACAGATTTATCGATAAATAAAGTATAAAAGTTCGGTTTATTGATATGATACTTATTGATGAATTATTTTATACTGTATTCATCGATCATATAATTGACTTATCAGTCGACAATCATCGATAAAAATAAACCAAATTTTTATACCTTATCTATTGATAAACCCGTTATCACGATTATAAATCTACGATAACCGGTTATCGGTTAACTGGCGAAATGATAACTTAAACAATGGTTGGAGATGCTCTTCAAAACTCAAATTTGTATTATATGTATAAGAAAATCTCCAGATCGATTTCCTGTTGTCATAATTTGAGACACGGAATCCAGGTACTTGAATTTTCGGTTCCTGTTCTAGTTTTAAAATTTTCAATACCCAAAATCATGTTACGGTTCCTGGGTACTGAAAGAAAAGGTCTTACATTCCGAAAGAGTGGAGTTCAAAGAGTGGTCTTACATCCCCTAGCAATGAAGCAAAAATTATCATTAGGCTGTGGTTGAACCAGAAAATTACATTCCGAAAGAGTGGAATTCGAATTTGTTTCTTTAAAAAATTACATTCAGAAAGTTATAATATAAACTTTAATAAATATAAAGGGAGGTTCAGTGGAAAATCTCAAAAATATTAAGCGAAAAATCTCAAGTCTTAAATGTATATTTGTTTTGTACTGGAAACAAATCTTGTAACATTCATTAATCGAGCATTATTAACGGGGACAATGAAACAAGAGCATTATTATTTTCACATATAGTTTGAAGACAAGTGGGAAATAATGTTGTGCGCTAGCTAATATATATATGTCACGTTGGTATATATTGCCTTCCAAGCACATTGCTCTATCTTTGGACCCACACTCCACAACAATGTTTTCCTTTCATTTCATTTCAAACTCAATTCTGAACATTTAATTGCAACTGTAAATTTGAACAAGTTAGTTAATTCGATCCTAATAATAGGAAGAAACAAATTAACATTTTACTCTGTAAAGATTCAATTTTATTGTATAATCTCGTTGATGATTTTTAGTGGTTAATATATTTATATATATGGTTTAGGAACATGAATTTACGAATTCTGTGTTAGAAAAAATACTGAACAAGAACCTGAATTACGTAACAATTAATTAAATAGGTGAAAAATAATATTAAAAAAAGTATTTATTTTTATTGTGCATATGTTGATGTACAAATTGACTATCCTTTATCCTTGTAAATTTTTATTTGTGACATTTTTGTTGAAACCAAAGTGTAAGCATAATACATATTTGAATTATAAGGCGGGTTCACAAAAATATCAATTATAAATTTGGTTTAAAATATTGAACAAATTTATTATTTAGATTGCGTGTTTTATCGAAAGTCAAAACACCTTCAGTTACATCATATTCATTTGTTCCTATTTGAATTAGAAGAGATATATTTATATACACTGAATATACTATGAAATACATTTTTACTTTTTAATGTTTGTAAATTTTATAAGTACATTATTGTTGGGAGAAAGCGCAACGCAACAGAAATCTCAATTCCTCCTAATACGCGGTGCATACGCATACGATAATGATCTTAACAAAACCATGCACACGAGACAATTTTATTTTAACGTAAAAAAATCACCCAAAACGAGCAGTAAAAAACGACGGGCCCCGTAGACCGCTTAAATATAATATATTCAAGACTCGGATACAAATGAAGTCTTCCCTTTATAAAACTAGAGGCATACATTATCGTCATCAAGATCGAACACCAATCTCGGATTACAACAACAAGCAAGAGAAGAGTTTGTGAAAAACTCATTCAAATGTTCTCACAAATTAGCACCTGTGTTGGTACCACAAATGATCATTGCCGAAACTACAACCGGAATAATACACACTGCCTTGCTTTGCAAACGACAATGAGCACACTTTGATAGTGCTTTTTGGTGGAGATGATAAAAGCAAAAAGAGAATAATGCAGGAGAGAAATTGTTCTTGATTTAGTAGTAGAAGACGAAAATACAAATGAGATAGATGCTTTGTTACAAGCCACAAAGCCTATATTTATAGTCTAATAAAGACTTATAGTGCAAGCAAATAATAACATAAATTAAATACAACTTGCATATGGATAAGTGAAAAACTGTCTTTATTTGACAGTTTAATGCAGTTATATGTTTGACAGTATTGTTGATAATACGAATGGTCATATGTGCGATCTCCTTATCCATAAAGCAGAATTGGTCCGTTTTGGTTGAGATATTTAAGGAATTCGTTTTCTCCTATCTGCTGGTCAAATATCAGAGTTGAATGAGCATTTAAATTCGAATTATTGAGAAAATACTTAGTCTAGGAAAGACTAAGTAAAAAGCCTAAAAATGTGGAAGAAGTGGTTATCTTGTTGAGGACTTTTTGGGCTCTATTTAAACTGATCTAGGGCTCCCAAATCGTGCATCCTTTCACCATAAACTTGAGAGAAAATCGTTCAGAGCTACAGAGAGTATTCTAGGCATTTTCTCACAATTTCCGTGGATCGTTCGTTGGCGTATTCTTCCCGAGAAGAAGTCTGAAGAGGTCTGAAGCACTTCATTATCGTCAACGGAGTTGTGCATGCTTGCACACATCGAAACTCGCCGGAAGTCGCCTTACCCGCTTGCCGAGTCGCCGTGTCGTCGTCATAATCAACAGGTTACAGGTCTGGTTACATCGCTGGTCGCACTGGTTAGAGTGTATTTTCCGGTTTGTTGTTCGGTGAACAAATCGATTGTGTAACGTCCATCTTGTAATTATCAATGTTGATTAATCTGGGTGAGGGCCCCGCAGAGTAGATAGATATCGAACTGCGTTAACAAAACATCGCGTGTGTCTCTTTATTTTCGCGTATGTTTATTTGTCGTTATTTTCCGCATAACTGAAGAACGTGACGTTTCAATAAGGATAAGACTTGATAAGCAAGTAGCATATGAAACTTGTTATGCAAGTGTCGGATAAAGCCATCAAATCAAGGCTTAGAGTCACATTCTCCCCCGTAGGCTTGATTTGGCTCGAAGTTCTTCACTCCGAGCAACTCTTGCATCTCTGCGAATTTGACTCTTGCTAGAGCCTTGGTAAGAATGTCAGCTCATTGTTCTTTGGTGCTGACAAATTCTACGATGATCTCTCGTTTTTCGACACACTCGCGAATAAAGTGAAAGCGAGTGTCGATGTGCATGCTGCGTCCATGAAACACCGGGTTTTTCATCAGTGCGATCGCGGACTTGTTGTCGACGTAGAGAGTCAGTGGTTTCTGCTCGGCTCTTGTTATTTCACTCAGTAAGTTCCTTAGCCATAATGCTTGACATGACTCTGCGGTCGCTGCCATGAACTCGGCTTCACAAGAGGAAAGGGCCACAATTTTCTGCTTCTGAGACTGCCAGGTGATCAGATTCCCGTTGAGATAAAACACCATCCCTCCGGTACTTTTCCTGTCATCGACATCACCGGCTAGATCACTGTCGATAAAACCGACCAGTTCTTCAGCTTCACTTCCTCTTTCGTACTGGATCCCGTTAGCTCGTCGTTCCTTTTACGTAACGAAAGATGTGCTTCACAGCCTGCTGGTGAACACTAGTAGGCTTCTCCATGTGACGGCTCACCATGCCAACTGTATATGAGATGTCATGTCGGGTGTGGGTTAGATACGTGAGACACCCGATGACACGCCTGTACTCCGTGGGATCCACCGGGTTTCCTTCTGCGTATTTCCCGAGTTTCAACTTTGCCTCCAACGGATACTTGCTCGGGTTGCAGTCCGCCATCTTGAACTGCTTCAGAATTTTCTTAGCGTAGGCTGACTGCTTCAGCGTGACACATTCCTTATTCTGATCGATCGCGATGCTGAGGTATTATGAGAGTAGTCCGAGATCGCTCATCTCAAACTCCTTCATCATCTGCTTCTTGAAACCATTTATGCCTTCTGCACTGGATCCAGTCACGATCAGGTCGTCGACGTACACACCGACGATGAGGGCCTCCTCTCCTGAGCTCCTCGTGTAGACTGCTTGCTCCTAGAAGCACTTCTTAAAACCAAGACTCTTCATACTCTTATCGAGTCGAGTGTTCCATGCACGTGGTGCTTGCCGCAATCCATAAAGAGCTTTTGACAACTTGAACACCTTGTGCTCTTTGGTCTTATCGACGAAGCCTTCCGGCTGAGCAACGTATACTTCTTCTTCCAGTTTACCATTTAGGAACGCCGATTTGACGTCCAGGTGATGGATTTTCCAACCTCGGTGAGCTGTGAGGGCTAGGATTAGCCTGACTGTGCCGAGTCTTGCCACTGGAGCAAAGACCTCTTCAAAGTCTACTCTCTGCTTTTGCACGCAGCCCTTTGCGACCAGTCAGGCCTTGTGATTGCGGACCTTGCCTTCGGAGTCCTTCTTGAGCTTGTAGATCCATTTTAGACCACTGAACTTGTGACCTTTTGGAAGGTCGACTAGTTCCCATGTCTGATTCTTCTCAATCGACTCTAGCTCTCTCTTCATCGCTTCCTGCCATTCCGTCTCGGTGGCTGCCTCGCGATAGTTGGTTGGTTCCTCTTCACTAACCAGTAGAAGCTCATCTGGACTCAAATCAAGCTCTTGCGCTTCTTCGTAGATGTCGGACAGGGTACGGAACCCTCTTAGTCCGTCCTTGATCAACGAGTCTCCCGAGCTGGTTCCTCCCGAACTAGCTCTATCTTGGATCGGAGTGATCATCCCTGATCCTGGGTTGGGCGAGCCTGGTGGTGAGTTCATTCCAGTCATGCTGGTTCCGGGCGAATTAATTTCCGTCGAACCGGACGTTGCTTGTCCTTGGAAGGGGCTCTCTCCCTCTTCCTGCTCGACCGTTTCTTCCTCTTCGAGTATGAACTCCACCGAGTTTTGTTTGGGCTCTCCATTCTCGTCTCGCCAGTCCCAGTTCTTCCATTCTTCAAACATGGCGTCTCTGCTCACATGCACTTTGCCACGTCGGGGGTCGTAAAACCTGTGTGCCTTGCTTCCTTCTTCGGCGCCAAGGTACACCATCGGCTGACTCCGATCATCGAGCTTCTTGAGGTGCGGTCCCACAGTCTTCATATGTGCGGTGCACCTAAACACCTTCAAATGCTCCAGATGAGGTTTCTTCCTTTTCCACGCTTGGTAAGGGGTGCGCTCGTTTAGCGCCTTCGTCGGTAGACGGTTCAACAAGTAGACCGCGTGTCGTACTGCTTCTCCCCAGATCCTCGCTGGGACTTGCATGCTCTTCAGCAAACTCCTTGTTGTGTCCATCACAGTCCGGGTTCTTCTCTCCACCACACCGTTTTACTGGGGCGTGTACGGTGCAGTGAGGTGTCGCTCTACACCTTCTTCTCCGCAATACTCTACAAAATTCTGAGACGTGAACTTGCCTCCTCGATCTGTTCGCAGGGTCTTCAGTCTCTGTCCTGACTGGTTCTCCACGAGCCTCTTGAACTTCTTGAAGACTTCAAACGCTCCACGCTTCTCCTTGAGCGTATAAATCCACATCCAGCGGCTGTAGTCGTCAACAAGTAGCAGAAAATACTTATTTCCGGCTAGGGTAGTCGGGGTAATTGGACCACATAGGTCAGCGTACACCAGTTGGAGGGGTCGCTCTGCTCGGAACTTGGCCTTGATCGGAAATGGCACTCTCGCCTGTTTTGCGACCATGCAGCATTCACATAGCTGATTAGGGTGCTCAATCTTTGGTACCCCAAAGGCCATCTTCTTCTCTTCCATCATCTTGAGCGCGTAGAAATTTGCGTGCCCAAGTCGTGTGTGCCACAACCAAGCCGGGACTGCTATGGACGCCATTAAGCAGACGGGTTGGCCTGTCTCCAGGAGTATCTTGTACACCCTTTCGGCGTTCTCTTCACCTTCATCAACAGGGCGCAACTTTGGTTCCACATCTTCAAGTACGAGGCGGCCATCACAACCATGTTGCCGACTTCCGTCATCTGACCTAGGCTAATGATGTTACTCTTCAGCTTTGGTATGAAGTACACCTGGGTCAGTAGGCGTTGGCATCTGTTCTTGCACTGTAACAGGATGGACCCTCAGCCTCTAATTTCGACGATCGATTCATTGCCGAATTTCACGCTCCCTGTGATCTTCTCATTGAGCTCTTGAAACTTAGCTCGATCTCCCGGCATGTGGTTGCTCGCACCATTGTCTAAATACCAGACGTCGGTATGGACTTTATTATCTCCGTCTACGAAGAGGTTTGCAATAACCTTGTCCTCGATAAGCATGACCGTCTCGTCGGTCATCTTCTCTGGGCTGGGCCTCTTCTTGTCCATCATTAGCTCGGGCTCCGGGCTCGACTTCACGTTGACTGGCTCCTCCAGGACGATCTTCTCTCTGACCGGTTCTCGCCCGGGCTCAGCGTCGCTGTCGCCTTCGACGCTCGTCTCCTCGACTCTCTGCAATTCAACGTTCCTATCCTGCTGGGTGAACATAAGCATGGTCTCTTCTTCGTGGAATCTGGTCAGATTCGCTTCGTCACCGTGCTTCTTACTGCGGCATTCTGATGCATAGTGCCCGAGCTTCTGACAATTGTAGCACTTCACCGTGCTATTGTCTCTTCGGGCTGTGGTGCCTTCCTTGCGGGGTGAGCTACTGCCACGACCTCACATGTCACGACCCCGCCCTCGTCCTTGGCCTCTACCACGTGCTCGGCTATCTCCGCCGTACCCGCCACGACTCGACGAGCTTGAAGAAGACTCAGCTCCATAGTTCTTCTTCTGCTTGGCCACTCATTTTTCATGTGTCAGCAGGAGGTGCTTCTCCTCTTCATTCTTCAGTGTGACGCCTCCCATTTTCTTAGCCATTGCTTCTTGGCTTGTAAGAAAATTCTCGAACTCTACAAGTGATGGTTGAACGGGTCACCTTGTACAGCAACCACGAAGTTTTGATACTCCGGTCTCAACCCGTGGATGATAATCCTCTTCATACGAGCCTGTCCAATGACGGACTTCGGATCGAGTTCGCTAATCTCACGACATATCGAGTTGACCTTGTGGAAATACTATGCAATCGTCATGTTGCATTGTGAGATTGATAGTAGCTCATTTTCTAAGAGTTGTAGCCTCACATCATTCTTCTTTGAGAAAAGCGTCACGAACGTCTCCCATGCTTCTTTTGGCGTCTTGTCGTCCCGAATGTGCTCCAACATCTCATCTTCAATGGTGATCTTTAGGGCAAACATCGGTTTGCCTGCTTTGATTCTCCATTTGCGCAAGATGCCGTTAGCATCTTCCTCCGGCGGCGTAGTTTCGCTTCCACCGACGACCTCCCAAAGGTCGTGTCCTTGCAAATAGGACATCATGCATGTTGCCCATGTGTTGTAGTTGTTGTTGCTGAGTTTCTTAATTCCTCCGATGACTTGGAGATCACCCATCGTGTTGACAATACCTCGACACAAAGAAAACTCACACAGTAAAATCTCAAGAAATCGTTTCTGATGTGGAAGATCAGTCAGAACCGCAACCACAGAGCATACTAAAAAATTCAAGAGACCTGACAACAACACTCACAACCCCGCTCTGGTACCAAATGTTGGTACCACAAATGATCGTTGCCAAAACTACAACCGGAATAATACACACTGCCTTGCTTTGCAAACGACAATGAGCACACTTTGATAGTGCTTTTTGGTGGAGATGATAAAAGCAAAAAGAGAATAATGCAGGAGAGAAATTGTACTTGATTTAGTAGTAGAAGACGAAAATACAAATGGGAGAGATGCTTTGTTACAAGCCACAAAGCCTATATTTATAGTCTAATAAAGATTTGTACTGCAAGCAAATAATAACATAAATTAAATACAACTTGAATATGCATAAGGATAAGACTTGCTAAGCAAGTAGCAGATGAAACTTGTTATACAAGTGTCGGATAAAGCCATCAAATCAAGGCTTAGAGTCACAGACTGGTTTCCACTCGGCAGACCGACCTTCAAAGCTCCAAACCATATCTCCAACGTTCAAAACATACCTCTACGTGTGTTAGGAACGCTCTGTCAAAATTTCACGACGATACATCGGTAGACAAGTGCGCAATGCTGATTTCCTAAGGGTCGTTACAGTAGTCCGAGAACCGCGAATTTCTCTCTTTTTCTTTCTCTTGTTTTCTCACTCACCCTCTCTCCCTTCTCCTCCAAGTCACCAAAGATGACCTAGGTTACATTGCCGCGTCATGGGTCCAAATAACCCACATTGTTGGGGCTCCAATTAAGAAGGATACCAAACAATTACTTTCTCAATCTAACTAAAATACGCTTCATATTTTGTTTCACGGGAATGTACAACACAGTTTTTGGACATTTTTAGCAAGTAGATAAATACAACTAAGTCTTTACGTGGAATCCAAATGTAAAACAAAAAAACACACTTGCTAAAAATCGCATTGGGAATGAGATACTTAGTTGCTCCTGGTTTTAATAACTTCGTATAGGGAAAATTTATTATAGGGGAAAAATTGAAAAGTAGATATGAATGTTACAAAATTCAAAAATTTGTAATATTCACAGTTTGCGTACGAAAATACCCATGTGTCTTGTAGTATCTCTCGTTCTCCGAACTCAGACATGCCTACCGAAGTCTGATGAGGTCGGGATAATAATTGAACAATTGTCGAAGAATTTTTATTTATTATCCCCGAGTTCGGTGTATATGTCCGAACTAGCAGACGACAATTGCGATTATCGCCGACTTCGAGTGTAATTATCGACCTCCTTTGTTATGCCCGACATCGATGATTATCCCAGAAGTCGGTGATATAACTCATTTTGTAAATTAATTGGTATATCCGTATTAGGAGCGGATGTCACCGAATGAGGGCTTACAAACCTCGACTACAGGAGTAGCCTCACCGATTATGATGTTGACCATTCCGACTACCGTGGTGCTAAACCATACAATGCGTTAGTTCTTCGCCTAGATCCATACACAAAATACCCTAAAAACTAGGGGTTAAAATTTTATAACCGTTTCCCGATTTTTTCCCGATTCCGGTACCGGTCCCAGACCGATTTTTCAAAAAATCCGACAAATTTAGCTTAAAACCGGGAATCGGTACTTCCCAGTTCTCTGTTTTCGAAACCGGGAACCGGAACCGGTACCTAAACAATATTTCCCGGTTTTTTGTACCGATTCTGATTTTAAACTACATGTCATTTTTAAGTTTTTAGTATGTCATTTTTAGTGTAATATATATTTTTATTGTCGTTTTTTATACTACATGTAATTTTTAATTACTAATTTTTCAAAAACTACTTGTCATTTTTAAGTCAAACCCTTTTAGAACCGGGAAATTTAGAATCGGCACTGGGAAATTTTAGAAATAGAGCTGTAACCGGAATCGAAACCGGGAAATTTGAATCGGAACCGGAATTTTTTTGAATCGGGAACTGTTACCAGAACCGGAACCATGACCAAAAAAAAATTCACGATTTTTCGGAACCTGGAGGAAAAAAAAGCTAATTTCCCAGTTCTCGATTCCGGTTTCACCCCTACTAAAAACATGTAATGGACCAAAATAAGAAGTTAGGGTTTTGAATGCTTACAGTGGCGGTGGAGGAAGGA
This sequence comes from Parietaria judaica, assembly GCA_954871525.1. Classification (NCBI taxonomy): domain Eukaryota; kingdom Viridiplantae; phylum Streptophyta; class Magnoliopsida; order Rosales; family Urticaceae; genus Parietaria; species Parietaria judaica. The sequence continues at coordinate 42,780,911 of OX940860.1, forward strand.
CACTTTCGTGGCTTTTTGCGACGGCTACAAGTTGACGGAAATGAACGTCTGGCCCAGCTCAGTACTTCCATGGTCCCACCGTTGAAGAGATTCTCGGATACAAAGAACGAAATGTTTAGGGAGGAGAAACGGTCCCTCCATCGAAGATAGAATGTCGGCGAATATAGAAAGAGTGAAATAGAAAGTGAGGTCCCAAAACTAGGATTGTTTCCTTTTATACTAAGTTTCAGGGGCAAAATAAGAAGAGAACGGTAAACAATACCAATTTTTTATTTTTGGAACATTGATGATTATGTTTCGATGTTTTCTCCATTTCTATTACTAGATAATAAAATTTCCCTATGTAGATAAGACAAATTCCAAGGATAAAAAAATAGAGCAGTAACAAATTTAACAAATACGAGATATGAAACCGTAAACGATGAGTTTCCATCCGTAGAAAAGCATCGAAACAAATTATACAAATTTTTATGGGTATTTTAAAGAGCCTAAAAAAGTTAAAGCTGTTGGATATCAGTATCGTTTCGATACCAGTTGTTGGATAAACCAATATCCAAGGATACCGATCACTGGATTCAGCATCGGTTTAAACCGACCCGAACCCTGGTTAACAAATTTGCGGAATAATTAATTCTTGTCTGATTACATACATGCGCAGGATAAACTTTTCTTTATGGGCTGAATCAGATATCATGTACCATTCCACGATACCCTATTATCATATCCGGTTTATGAAATCCAAAAATTAATTGTTTAATCCAGGATCATTAATTATGCGATTTTATCAACCAAAAAATTAATTCATTATCTAATGTGAATTCGATTCAGGGTTTGAGTAAATAGATAATTATCTAATCAATAAACACATTGCGTACCAGATTCGCGTTTCTGCTGTGTTTTCTGAATTCTGAATCTGCTTCTGCGATTTCTCCCTATTGTCATCCGATGTATGCTCTAGAGTTAGACCACCTGGATGTGTGGGCTCCTAGGATGACCACGAAACCTTGAAGCTCAACCAGGATCGAAAAACCCTGACTCTGAGAAAACGAATTCGCTGAGAGAAAGGGGAGAGAGAGCTTGCGAATTTTCTGATGTTGTGACATATGATTTCTGATTTCACGTTTAGCCTATTTATAGGAAAAACCAAATCCTAACCACGTGGAGATATTTACTCATTATCTTGATTTAAATAATTTAGATAATGAATAATATCACATCTTATCAAATCTTTATCCAAAAAGATTTAAATCTAAAGATAAGATAACAAATCTTCTGGAATCAAAACTTCTAAGATTCATACCTCCTATTATTTTCGAATTAAACATCTAATATATATTTAATGTTGATTTCGAAAATAATAATAAATTCAAAAATATTGAAAATCGAATTTAGGGTTATTTAAATCTAATATAAATCTATTTAATTGTAATTAACTATAAATAATAAATATTAATAATCAAATCCAATAATTAAAATTATATTATTGATTAAATACTCCAGGATTCTGTTTCAGATTCGCAGCTTTATACTGACCATAATCCTTCATTTACTCGGACTATTGTTTTGAGTATAACTCTCGCTCCGTTCATCAGAATGATGCGATTCAAAATGATAAATTCCTATAATTTTATTTCCCACAATACTGTTACTGTCCAGGAGTCAAATTCCAATGATCAATTTTTCACTTTCCCGGGTTATGCCAAAACTTTGGTACTTTTGCCACTTTAAGGTAAATAGACATTTCGTGACCTAAGTCTTGAATCTAGTCTAATTGGATCCTCCCCATATTCAACAAATGAATATTTTAATCCGGCCACTCTTGTGGAGTTACAAAGGGGACTGATGAACATATTACTCAAGGTAGGTGAAATGAAGACTTTTACCGAACTTTGATTACACTCCACTATAGCTCGAAGTTGAATACACTCTTGAGTAATAATATAAAAATATAATCCTGACACAAGAGTCCATCGATTCAATCAGATATATTGGTAATCATTGTTTTCGTATTTATTATGATTCTCGTTAAAGGGTACTAGCTGTCGTACTGCCATTTGACGACATTACTTTATTTTTTATGATTCTTACAAACTACTCACTCATTGGGTTATTAAATCAATGATTTGCACATGAGTACTTATTTATTTTTCCAGAGTCGTAATAAAGAAACCATAAATCTGTTATCCATATTTGCATCCATGCAATTTGTCCCGGCCAACCTTCTGATCCCAAAATGAAAGTGATTAGGAATACTATTGTATTTTATTAGGAATACTATTGTATTTTGTAACAATCAAATCAAATATCATGTAAGTTGAATCGTACAAGTCCACAACGCTCAGGACTTCAACCGATTCCATCTGATCATCTAGTGACTAATCTTACTCTCATTAGCGACGGTCTTAATATGATGATTTCAGTTTTTAAGTCTGTCCGTTCAGTATGGAGACACTCCAATACCTAGTGTTCTCAAAGGTGTAGGACTAGCACCAGATCCGGTAATAGATCATCATTTACAGTGTTTGAGTTCATTAATAGTTTATAACGATTAGAAGCTCCCACTTTCTAATCTAAACCATGGACCTTACTTTAAGTTCTTAACTTACGCTCATTAAACCTCCTCACACGTAGACTCTGTGTGATGACGTGGCATAATTATAAAACGTATATAACTTTGGCATGAAACATTTAATTTTATAATATCTAAGATATAACTATATAAGACTATCATTAATAACTTATATTTTCGTTAAAGGAAAGATATCCATAATCTTAATGCAATGGGATTAGCATCTGAATAGAGGGCATATTATAAAATATGTCCAACAAAAGCCCAACCCAAAAAACGCACCCATGAGGCCCAAAGCGACTAAAAGGCCACAAAATCGACTTTTACCTTAGTCTGGCAAAAAAATTAACTGGACGCGACCCAAAAAGTCATCTCAACTCGTCCCAAAAAAGTCATCTCGAGCTGACCGAGAAAAGTCAATCTCATTCGGACTAAGAAAACACAGACACGAAGTCATTTTTGAAAAAACATGCCTTTGGGGCACTGAATGCGCTCCAAAATGTAAAAATATTCGATAAGGCATGAAAACGCATTATCTTACAATCTTTAAATATGGGAGCCTCCATCTCATTCGATAAGCTTTCTTCAAGCCAAAAACCTTGGATCACACTCCCGACATCTAAAATACTCGACTAATGTTGAACGCCGTAGCGAGCGACAAAGGTCCTCCCTCCGCTCCCCTCTAAAGTGCACGTTATCTACTATTTCCACGGGATCGGAGGCGGAGGCGGATCGTCCGAAGAAAAATTTCATCCCATCAAGAACGAAAAATTAAGCATAAAGTTCTGTTCGATCAACAACGGACCTTGGGCCCAATCAAAAATCAAAACTTAACCCGCGTTGAAGTTAATCCATTTTTAGACATAATTAACACAATTATTTTCTTTGTCTAATAAATCCTTTGCACTATATATAGATATATATATATATATGTGTATATATATAACACATTTTCTAGACATGATTAACCACAACAGAGACAACCAAGAACGCCAAGCATGACACAAAACTAAACATCGATATTTATATATAGTTATCATTGAGGCCGCTTGAAGAACTGGCATGAATGTCGGTCTCGATGATGACATAAATCTCAACCGCAAACAAAACCGCAGAGAGTCCCATCCCGAGCGCCTAGTTCACCTAGAGAGTCTCAGGCTGAGGATGAACTGCAAAACGCCACACGAGTGGAAAACGTACAATGGTGAGGTGGAAAATCACCCCCGCAGTCACGGAGTTACGATTGGTGTAACTCCGTTTTTAGTTTACCTTAGAGCTCGGGCCTTTCCGTTAAAAATAGATCACGCTGAATGAGATGTGTTTTTAGAGACGAATCGGGTGGTTTTTGGGCTTCAATGTCAAAGCCTTGTATATATTGTGATGATGAAAATTGCAATCATTTGTACATGAGTTTTAGCTCTTTATTTATAGTGACTTAGAAATTCGAATTAGGCCTCATAAATGGACTGTTACAAAATGTGTTTGATTCTCTCATAATGGCCATAATCGCAATGCTTTAATTGTGGGCGTCATTGTCGACGTCAATCTCCTGGAGCGTCGCTTGCGCTGCGTTGATTGCTCCATGCTCGTCTCCATATTCGTTGTCTGTTTCCTGGCGTCGTCGCGAGGTTGTGTCTCGTCGCTGGCTTGGCTTGCTATTACTTGCACTTGGCGATGGGCTTTGCCGATGAGACTTCATCGACAAAGCCATGCCAAATCACGCTCCCTCCCTGGTGAAGACCTTCGTCGCATACTTTTGCAGCGTGCCTTCCCTTTGATCGGTTGACTTCCTTTGACTGGGCTAGTTGGGCTTATTCTAGTGTTGGGCTTCTGCAATTGTAGCCCAAAATGATGAACGACAAAGATAGATTTCGTCGTACCAATGTAAATTGTCGTAGAAGAAATCGTACTTCCATATACAACGCTAGCTATCAGCATGCCTCCTTGCTCGGGTACTTGCATTTGATCATAAGTTAGCGGAAGTTTGTTTACCGTTACGAGTTCCGATCAGGATTTTGATTTCTAGTCGACGTCTCGAGTTAATTACTAAAGTACTAATAATTAATTATTATCTCATTCCAAACTCCATCATCTTAAAGACATCTTAATAGGCTTATAGCTAGATTATGTTATCTCTTTGGCATTTGTGTATCTACATGTTTATAATGTGAGGAACATGTTTAATTATATCATTACTAATCTAAGGGAAACAAATTACGAGAAGATACATTTATCATGTGATTATCGATTACCATCGTGTGGTTTAATCCGTTTTACTTTGCTGGATGTTGTTCAACTGTTTTTATTGGTGAAAACCGTAAAATACAGGATAAAGCTATTTCAAGAATATCTATGGCTAGAAAAGAAAAATGATATCAATAGTTGATTCACAAATAGAGAGAAAATAAAATAACTTATGATTACATTCACATGCATAATTATTAAATTTGAATCATAAATTATATAATACTGTAGCTTTCTTAATTAGCCAACGATAAGCCTGGAATATCTTCTTACTGCTACTAGTGTACGATTCTGCCCTATTTTTCATAAAACAGCATGTCGTATTTACATAGGATATACGTCACATTTCTGTAATTTATAGATTGATTATTCATTAAATTAAATCATGTAGTTTGGAATTGACCATGAAGAATTAAATCACAACTCTGCTGTATTTAAAATCCCTAATTGAATCACCTGAATTCGATCATGGGCCCAGACCATGTTCGGCTCAATTGTGGAGCCATCCAGCCCCAAGTTCGCTCTTCTTCCTCGATGCTAAGTGACTTTGGGCCTCAACCCACCAATTGGCAGCCCATCAAGTCAAACATCCAAACGAAATTGTGTTTAAACCAAGTGAATGAGAAAATTGGTATTTTTGTCGTCCAAAAGATCAGTTGATACTTAGCCATAATAATTATAATAATATTTGTTTCTTATATGTGCTTTTAGAGAAAGAGAAGACAAAAAAACTTATGCCGCCAATAAAGTGAGAGGGAGATCGCGACACGTGTTCATGTACTAACTGAGTCTGATTGAAAGTTAACGGACTGAATATGCACTCAATTTAAATTTCAAGAGATTGGTGTGAAAACCCTCTCAATTTTTATTTTTATTTTTTTTTATTATTACTTTATTTTTTATTTTTAAATGTAGATAAAATCTCACTAAATTTAAATATAAACCCTATGAATGTAATTTTTGTTTAAATGAAATCCAACCCTACCGAGATGTGAAGCCTAGTTCCGTCACTACGCTTACATGTAAATAATTGAGTCGTTTACAAGACCACAATTTAAAAACCCCTTTAAAATTTACTGAAGATATAACCCCTACGAATGTTAATTTTTTTTAAAAAAATAAAAAAAAATCCAACCCTCCCAAGATGTAATTCTTAGTTTCGTCGCTTGCATTTAAATAATTGGGTCGTTTTCAATGGAAATTCTCAAACCACACTTTAAAAAGCATAACCACGCATTTCATAGCAAAATACCTTGGTACGAAGACCAAGCTAAAAACAGGCAACACATGCACGTTCATGTTCATATCAAGCCACTCTAGCTATAGCTAGATCATACTATGGACAAGATAAAAAGCGTCTCTTGTAATTTTAACACAACACAAATTAAGCCTAATGTATAAAGCCCGATCAGTGCATGGGCGGCTTTTCCAAGTCCTCGATGCTGGTGGGGCGGAACCACGCCTGCCGCTCCAGCACCGAGCCCTCACCAGTGCCGTCGGCAGGGGCACTGACCACCAGGCTGACACGCCCGTTACTTGGGCCAGAGGCGGGACCAAAAACCCCAGTGTGCGGGTCCGGAGCCCAATACTTGTCCGAGAGGGGCTGGGTCAGCTCCTCGGGCTCTGTGAAACTCGGGCGAGCGGCCTCATCCACGTTCTTATCGTACGTTGAGGTATGAGCAGCACGCCTATTTTTCACCATTAATTTTTTAACTTTTAATCAGATCTCCATATAAATAAGACAATAATGAGCTTCAATTTCTTGTAACTTGATTTATAAGCTTAAAAACGTGCTTTCCATTTCCCATAATTCGATATAAATAAGCTAACAGCGACCAAATCTAAATGCACCCAAATTGAATACGAAGAAAAAACTAAAGCAAAGCTAATAGGATATAAACTCGATTCATTGATTTCCTGATTAAATTATAGTTACAAGTTTTCAAATAAGATCTTCAGATATGTATTAATAATATAATACTGAGTACTGACCCATGCAGGTCTTTGTTTATAGTTATTTTGCACAACAATATTATAATAAAATATTTATCAAAAGTTAATATCACAGCTTGATATTACGAAGCTAAAAGAAGCAAAAATATTAAGGATATAATAGATAGGCCCACAAAATTGAAGAGATAGATGTGTATTAGTGGAAAGCACCAAAAAGGTCAAAAGGCATTAGCCTATCAAAATTAAGGACTTGGGACCCACTAAGATGTAGATATGTGGAGCTTTTGCCCATCATCTCTTACCTACTCCACTTTTCGCCCATTGTTGCCTTCTTAACCCACAAGTTGAGCACAAATAACACATCCAAACAAAACCCAATATATATATATATATATATATATATATATATATATATATATATAGATATATAGGTTTGTGTGTTTCAGCCACGTGGCATATCCGATATATAATTAAAATACCCGAAAGTCGCTTGTAGCTAGTGAGTAGTGTGTCCCCATTGGGACCAGAAGGTTGATTTTCACGTTAACATTACGTGTCACCGTGTCATGTAACCAATATTATAGTGACTCCGAGTCCGACCTTTAATAATTTAATATCTTCCATACGAGAGAGGTATCTACATCTATATCTATATCTATATATATATATAAACACTAAGGCAGAACCTGAAATATATAATAAAGAGAAGAGATTGAGAAGATAAATACAATTTGGCAGCAAGTAATTACACATACGCATCCTTATCTTAAATTTTGTCATGATCATGATTTGTAGGCTTATGTGCCCTCTAATCTTTGAGGGAAACTTTCGAAAAAGACAAAGTAAAACAATTTTCTGAAAGTTTTATGAGTTTTAAAGATGAGCATATCCATAGTTTGTTTTGTTGAAGATATGATCCCCATGTCATGTCATGTGGGCATATAGAAACACAGTTTCAACTGTTACCGTCCATTTCAATAATGGAAAAAAAGTCTACAAGAATATATACTATTGCATCGTGCGACTTTATGGTTTAGTTTAGTGGATGGAAATGGATAATTATATTACACCAAAAAGTTATTTTATTTTTAGTTTTATTTTTCTATCCTTATCTAACTCTTTATATCTCATTTTATTAGAAGAAAAAGAGATATTTACAGGAAAAGCACCACAAAATATCTCATAACAGTATATTTAAACTTTTTTATTTTATGGTAACAAAAGTTCTAAAAAATAAAATAAAAAAAACATTTTGCCCAAAAACTCAAAACTTACAACCAGATAATTTATTAATTTTTTAAACCTTTTATCATGATAAAATTAAATTACTTATAAGAAAAAAAAATGTTTCTCAGATCTTTTGGAATTTGCCACATTAAAATAAAAATCAGTTTAATTTTATTTAAGTACACTCTATTAAAAAAAAATATAGACCAAACACGTTTTTATTCGTCTTTATAAAAATAAATATTTCTAAAAATTATATATCAAACACATTTTTTTTCTTTTTAAAAAAATAGTGCAACAAAATTACTTTTTCATAAAGTATTTGCAAAACATTTGAACAAAAATACAAATAGAAATAGAAAATGCTTGGAAACTTTTCGAATCCTAACACAAAACAGTTTTCAACGAAATAAACAACCTGTATACGAGGGAAGCTGGCTGAATCAATGAAGCAACCAACGCCCTTTCTAATCACGAGTACATATACATATACATATAGATATAGCACGAAGAATATTATTGTATGCTTCAATCAACACAGGAATGGAATTCGGATTAACACAAGTCCTTTTCCCATATTCTCCTCTTTCTAAATCAACATTACTTCTCTCTCTCTCTCTCTCTCTCATCAATAAACCAGAGACGAGACGAGACGATCAGCAGAGAAAGTGGAAGAAATTACCTGGAAGAGGAGAGAGAAGAAGTCCGAATCTGATGGGCGAATCGCTTCCCCAAGCTCGCGATTCCTCGGCTACTCGAATTGGCGGCCATACAATGATACCAGAGAGCTCTAGAGAGAGAAAATGCAAACGATGATCTGGTATTCTGGTGAGAGAGAGAGAGAGAGAGAGTTCGTTGGCTTTTTCTGACACTCTCTCTCCGTCTGGGTAGTTGATCGATTTATAGGAGGATGGATAGGGTGTTGTTAAATGACTTTTTTGCCCCAACTCACCTACTTGTCCAACATGAATATTTTGCGGCATAAGTTAGCTTACTTGTTGATTAGGAACGGCATATTCCTTTTAACCTTTTTTTTTTTAATTACCAGAATAAATATTATTACTCAGTCAATTAGTTACACTTGCGCTTTTCGTCTATGTTTTCTTAACATAGAAACGTCATTGTTAACTCGATAGCATGGAAATGAGATAACATGTCGGAAGGGTGCTTAATCCGGTTATGAAAACATTGACGGTGAATTTAAAAATATGACTAATTTACAAAGTAACATAACATATTCTTGTAAAAAAAAGTTAAGATATATGCCCATAATGTTTCAATAAATTAGGGAACTTATGCCGATATCCTTATCTGCTGCTAAGTAACAGAACATAACAGAACTTTCTATTAAATTATTGTTTTTTAGAAGAATCTGAACAACACACAAAGGTATATCCTTCGCCTAAATGGCATTTTTAATGGCAGTAGTCCGTTATAGACTATTAGACTTGACCAATTTTTTTTTGTCTAAACTCTAAACTAACAATAAAAATATATTAAAATGGGTTATTACTTGGGAAAAACCCCCAAGTTATTTAGAAACAATGCGGCATTGATGACGGCAACTTAATAAAAATATAGTGGTAAATATAATTTTTTTTTTTTGGTAAAGTCGTAGGTCTCATCCATTTTTCGTTAGTTTATTTTATTATTTTCGTTAATAATAACGTCAACAATGCAAATTGCAATATTATTGAGAAGATGAACTAGTAATTCGAGGGAGGAACTAAAAAAGAAATTAAGAATTTATATTGTTGGTATTTGTGTTTAAATAAAGATTTATTTTGATATTCGTGTGCTTGATCGCTCGAGTTTATTTGTTTGATTTGCATTGACGTCATCACTAATGAAAATAATAATAAAAAATTATGACAAAATAGACGAGGTATCCCGATCTACCAAAAAGATGAATTTAGATACTCTTATTACTTAAAAAAAAAAAGGACTTTATGCTTTATGCTGCCCTATTTTAAGTTTTAACACAACTTAAATACTTTTATCAATAATAATCCTATTAAAATTATGAAGTTAGTTGTGTTCCCAATTCCCCATCGAAACAAGATTAATAGCTATTTGTATAATATAATAAAACTAACGAAGCTAAGTAGTCGGTTTTAGACTTACATTATTTTAGAATGTGCAAATAGTTAATGGATTGAATCAATAATATAATACACATTTAATTGGGTAATCAAGATTTGAGCGATTGATCTCATCTTATCATTTTGGAAAACGTGATAATACGTGCTTTTGCGCGCATATTTAATATGAGGACATGTCACATGCAGGCAAAAAAATGCAATTTTGATTTATAAGTCTTTTGTCTAATTATTTTTTAAAAATATATATCATTTATGTTTTTAAGAACACCGAAATATACTCTCGACTCTAATTTGATATCAGTTTTTGTCTATTAATATTACTATTATCAGCCAGCAATTTGTAAAGCACCAAAAAGGTCAAAAGGCAGTACTTTAGCCATAACATAAACAATTAGGGATTTGAGATCAAGATCAGTTTTTGAATTTATCATATTTTGTTAAAATTCTAAATTATATAATTTTATGGGCTTTTTTTAAAAATAAATAATAATTTTTTTTATATATTTAACTAAATATAACATAACATATGTATAGAAATTACGGTCTTCAAATTGAGGGGCCCGAAACTTCCGTGTTACTCGCTTATAGTCTGGGTTAACCTTGTTTGGAACTGGAACTCACGTGGTAATAGGATAGGACATAAGATAAGAGGTAGATATGTGGATTTTTTTTTGCACACTCTTGCCTATTACTCCACTTTTCGCCCATTGTTAGCCTTCTTATCCCAGAAGTTGAGCACAAATGACGCAACCAAACAAAACCCAATCATGATTTATAATGCCACTTGTCGATCTCGTTTAACAGAGACAATCAAATTTGTCCCTGAAACTCCACATTTTGTTTCTAATAGTAACAGGGGCGAAAAATTGTCTCTAAAATATTGCATCTGATACTTTGTTCTTGATAGTGTCTTTAGAGACAATATATTTATTGTTTCTAAATCTTAATCTACAGAGACAATATTATTGTTTTAGAGAAAATTGTCCATGTTCTTACGATTCAAATTCTGAGTTGCATTTTTTGTTATTAAAAAAATCATTTTATTTAATATTTTTCGTTTTTTTAATATTCTAGATATTAATTATTTTTTTTACTCATACAGATACACAAATAATGCAATAAATTAAAAAAAAAATCATATATAAAAATAGTATATCAATACAATCAGTCACAAAGTAAATGTGCCAAAATACTAGTAATAAGCTCGTAACATCTAACAATAATTCTAATCCTCGTCAACATCATCATCACCATCATCTCTTTGACGTTACGAAGTCGATATGTCTCTTGCCCCAACTTGTTGACTTGTCAACGCTTGAATAATCGTGTCAAGATCAAAAGACGGCCTTGCAAAGTTTCCAAGTAGCATATTTTGTTCGTGGCGAATGACGACGTAGATGACGCTTTCTCAGGTTGAAGTTTTTCGACCACGCCGAATCAAATTTGACTTGCGATGAACTCGGCGGCGAATAATCTCAATATGAAAGTCGGTGAAACTGCAATAAAAAAATCAGAGTTAGAAATAAGAGCAAAAAAAAAAAAATCAAAGATAGAAATCAATATATAGTAATCAGAGAATAAATAGTCCGAGATTAACATCAGAGAAAAAAATCAGCCATATAAATACCAATCCGAGCTAGAAATCCGAGAAAAATAATCAGAGTTAGAAAGCAAATACTATTATTAGAGAGAAAAAATCAGTCGTATTATTGCCGTCACAGATACAAATCACTTACGTTTTAACGAGAGTTTATTTGAGAACGGCGATCGGAGGATGAGCGTGAGGCAGCGGTGGACGAGCAACAATGGAAAACTAGAGTGAAATATACAACATCGAATCATAGTCTCATATATTAATCAATTCAAATCAGCCAAATATATTACTAACCCTAATTATATAAATTATTAGCAAACATTAGATAACGAATCATAAAAGCTTCAATAATGTTTGGTACGTATATTCATTAAGCTTTTAAAAATAAATACCGGAGCTTCGCTGGTCAAATTATAACCAAAGTACCTTTCGTTTGTGGCGAATGATGACGATTCAAATTGTTCGACCACGCCGAATCAAACTTGACTTGAGATGAACTCGGCGGCAAATAATCTCAATATGAAAGTCAGTGAAACTGCCAAAAAAAAAAAAAGACAGAGCTAGAAATTAGAGAAAAAAAAATCAGAGATAGAAATCAAAATACAGTATTGAGAGGTTAAATCAGAGAAAAAAAATCAGCCCCATAAATACAAATCAGAGCTAGAAATCTGAGAAAAAAATCAGAGGTAGAAAGCAAATATTGTTATCAGAGAAAAAAATCAGTGGCATTATTGCCGTCACAAATACAAATCACTTACGTTTTAACGAGAGTTTGTATGAGAACAGCGATCAAAGAGGATGAGCGCGGGGTAGGGGTGAACCAGCAGTGATGGAAAACTAGAGTAAAAGAAAGATACAACATCAAATCATTGTCTCATGTATTAATCAAATCAAATCAGCCAAATATATTACAACCCTTAATTCTATAAACTATTAAAATCATCAAAAGTTAATTGCATTATTACCAATTAATTATAACTCAAGGTTGGAGCAAATATGTAACGAAAATCCAATGAATGACATACCCCATAACTTATTGTTCAGCCACATAATCCGACGATGAGGTATTCACATGAAAATGAAGAAGTTGAAACTGCCAATCCCATCAAGGGTTCCATTTGCATTAGACAAGACTATAATCACATATCATCATCATCAGCTTAGAACAGCCAGTTATGCTTATTAAAATCTATCCACTACAGCAATGCGGGTTTTACGAGCAAGAACATAAAACTTCAATAACACGAATTTCCAAGCAAACCGATAAAAGGGAAATACAGGTTTTATGCAAGATCTTTCTACCTGACTTGCTGACGGAGTAGCTCTTCCCGAACTCCATCGATCTCAGCTTCCTTCTCCTATCTCTCTTGCTGCAATCACAATAATAGAATTACATCCTTAGTGTCTGTTGGAAACATCTGATTATGTTAGTTCAATACTTCAATCCCCAAAATTCACAGGCTGGGATTGACAATTTATGATCACCATAGAAATAATCCTACTTCTATGACCATAATTACTTGTCTTACATTTAAATCCATGAATTTCTAAAATTTGAAATATGTAGTGTAAAAAATATATATATTCATATGACTCCACTAAATCTAGCTCTAAAAATGATGAGAAAAACATGAAACATCCGAGCTTCAATTCAATAGCTTCAGAGGACATTTTAGGGCTTAATCGGAGGTCAATACACGATTTTAAATTGCAATCGAACATGTCTTGACGAGTTCGAGATGGTTATGATTCATGATTATCATAAACAGCTAGCGATTACTTTAATTAGCAATTTTCCAATGAATGAAAGAGAGAGAGAGAGAGAAGTGAAACTCAAACGAATCGTTTGTTGAGAAATTAACTTTGATTGATAATCCCATCAGCCCTAAAAGAATCAATCCTATTATAACCAATTCAACACAGCAACCATTCAATTCAATTTAATTTCCCAATTCAGAACAATAAGAATTAGACATGACTTGAGAAATTGATTTTAAATACAGAATCAAACCTGACTGAGACGAAGCAAGCTCCGTGGAGAGGCAGAGCTTTCCAAAAGAACCACTAAAAATATATCAGAAAAGAGAGTGAAGGGAGAAATGTGAGAGAACGATCGAATAACAACAGCAAAAAATAAGTTTTTGGGCAATGCCGACGCCGTGGACCTAATTTTTCTAAAAATAAGTTGTGCGTACCTCCAATTTCCTTCTCTGTTGTGTGAGGGCGTTCGTTCTTCTGCCTTCAAATCCCATCTCTGCCCTAATTTAATCGCCTTCAGTTCTCCTGAGATTGAGACCTGACGGCGTCGTGCGAACTGGAGTTGTGGAAAGGTGAGGGGAGTGAAATTTGGGTTTTTTGTTGAGATTTTCTGAAAAATTATAACCACTCCCGCTAATTATATTTTTGCCGCGTTTCTTTTTCGCTAGAGGATAGGGATTAGGGACGATACATATCGTCTTCATAAGTTAATTATTAAAATCTATTTATTAGCAATAATAAAAATAAATAGTATTTGTTCTAGGTTCGCGGGAAAGAGCGCGCCAATTCTGTGTCAATGTTTAGAGTCAAAAAATTGTCTCTGAAGATGAAATATAAATTAAATTTAATTAAAATAAATCTTTGTTATATTTTCGTGGGATAATGGATCATTAGAGACAATTATTTTGTTGTTTCTGAAAATTTCGTTGTTAAAATTAACTTTTCTTGTAGTGGTATAATTATTTTTGCCAAAAGTTTAATTGGTATTTTACACTAAAAAACGACAAAAGATTTTCCACCTCCGTGCCCATGCCAATTTGGTACGAAAGGGCACAAATTTCGAACCGCATTTCCTCGAAAAACGAATTTTGGATAGAAATTCGCAAAATTTTATACCTTTTAATATATATATATATATATATATATATATATATATATATGTGTGTGTGTGTGTGTTTGAGCCATGTGGCAATAGAGCAGGGTTAGGTGTTGCCAACAAATACGGTTGGCAATAGAGCAGGTTAGGTGTTGGCGACAAATCCAATATAGAATACTTCTAGTTCTAGTGACTAGTGTAGCGTGTCCCCAATTCGATCACCTTCGAAGCAAGATTAATAACGACTGATGAACAAATAATTAATGCAATTAATCATTAATATTATACATATTTGGAAGCTAGTTTAGTTGGGTAATCAAGATTTGAGCAGATGATCTCGTCTTATCACTTTGAAAAAAGTGATAATACGTGCTTTTGCGCGCATATTTAATAGGGTAATATAAGGACATGCGGGCAAAAAATGCAATTTTGATTTATAAATCCGGTAAGTAATTTTTTTATATAATATATATTATTTTAAAACACCGAAAATACACACTCTAGTCTAATCTGATATTATATTCATATTCCTACATTGTTATAAATGTAAGTTTTCTGGAAACGCTGACACTTATTCTTGTCTTAGAGTAACGCTCACCAAGATTTTAAATGCTGCTTGCCGATGTTGTTTCGTAAATTTTATTTTACGGACATATTGCATGTTGATGGGCATATAAAAAAAAAAAAGGCATGCCGCATGTCAAAAATACCGCATATTTTTAATAGGCATGCTGCATACCGAAAATACCGCATATTTTCATTGGCATACCGCACGCCGATGGGGTTTTCGACGGATATTCTGAAGAAAAAAAATTGAGTATTTAGGCAAGATATTTATATAGGTTACAAACTACATATTTAATAAATACAAGACATAATTATATACAACAAAATACATTTTTAAATTAAATATGTAGGTAAAGTATATAATAGTTAGTCACTTTATTAATTGAAGTGTATAATTTTAACTCACTTTATTATATGAAGTGTATAATCTTCTATATATTATAAAAGGAGGAACTCACGAGTGACGTGGCAAAGCGAAATCAAAGTATTGAGATTTTCTTTTTTCTTATGCAAAGAGGAACTCATGACCATGTAAAATCAATGGATTAAGATTTTAATTTTTCTTAGATTTTCTATTTTTTTTAATAAATAGTTATTACTTATTGATTACCAAAATTTATTGTGAAGAAGAGAAAATAAACATCTTTTAAGTTTTAATGTTAGTCGTGTAACATCCTTTTTTCAATGCAGTGGAAGAATCTAAATAGTCAGTGTAGCATCTTTTAATCTTCCAACAACATGTGTTTATATATGTAGCCATTTGATCACCATTCTTAACCCATCGAAGAACCCAAATTAGATCTTCTTTATTCTTTCAATTCGAAGCCAACCAGACAAACTTGTATATATTAGTTGAATACCAAAGAGTCTTACATTGCTAGATTACACTTTTTGGGCCGTGGTGGGGTGGGATGCAAATATAATTATTTTTGCCGAAAATTTAATTGGTATTTTTGCCAAACTCATCCAAACTTAAGGTTTTTAGCGATTTTCTACAAACTTAATTTTCGTCATTTGTAGTCATGAACGACATGCGGTATACGCACATGTTTTCCAACGACAGGCCTCGGCAAATGGAAAAACGACAACGGCAGCGAGAGGTTTTCCTTCTGCAAACCATCGGCAAACAAAAATCGGTCGGCCTGTCCACCGATTTTCCCGACATTTAACACCTTGGCGCTTACTCTCTCGATGTGACTTGCTCATGCTGCACCGCCGCGGTTGATGTCAAAAATGTGTTGGAACTCCACGTTTTGTTTTGTTTTATTTGTTGGATCAGCAGTGTTAATGATAGAAATTAATTTTCTAGATATAAAGTGACACGTGGGGAAATTTCGTTTTTAATGTGAAAGGGCTCGAATCTTTCTGGTAAAACCAACTCGGATTTTAAGGTCGATGGAAATAAAGGGGAAACGATAGTACAGGGCAAAGAAAATCAAGAGAAAATGAGATATTTGATAATTGTTTTATTGTTATATAAATATCAAGAGTATAATTTACACATTCACATCTCAAAAACCATATAATTGCCATCTTTTTATATTATTTGTCATTTTTAAAAAGTTAAAGCGGATCCTTTATTGGCAAAAAATTTCATCACTAGTGTTAACTGGATTTTTTGCTAAAAACCGAAACTGGATTCCGGGTTTTTGAAAATTGAAAACCGGATCAAAAAAAAAAAAACCAAAAAATCTAGTACCAGGTTAAAACCTGGTTTTATAAAGAAAAACCGGAGAATTGGGCACTTGACGGCAATATTGCGTTGCGGCGACACCACCGAGAGGAGGGTGGCATGCCTAAAAACTCTATTAGAGGGAGATAAAATGATAAAACTAAAAACAATTGTATGAAGATCAAAGTGGACTGGACACAAAAACGACACTGTGTGAAAGTGAATTAGACAAACAAAACGACAGTGACATTTTAATACATTTTAATTTTTGAAACAGAACAGTAACATATTTTCTAAATTCTACGAGATTACAAAACAGTAACGATGAATTTTCATCCCCACAAAAATATCGAAAAAATACAAACCATTTACTTTATCTAAGAAATCCCATACACATTTTCTGGACATGATTAACCACGGCAGAGACAACAAGACTAAACATCTATAAACATATAATAGTTATCACTGAGGCTTGAAGAACTGGGCATGAATGCCGGTCTCGATGATGACATAAATCCCAGCCGCAATCAAAATCGCAGAGAGTCCCATCCCGAGCACGCCGAGCACCCAGTTCACGATCCACGACGGGCTGTACATCTTCGGCTTCTTGATCTTCAGCCACATGAAGCACGGGTACGCCAGCGTGACGGGCAGTGCGATCCCGCCGACGAGCCCCGCGAGGCTGCCCAAGAAGGGAATGGCAACAGCCACGAAAAAGCAGCCGAAGCCGAACATGACGCGGAAGAGTACCCGGAGCCACCACGGGCAGGGTTTCTTGGCGCGCGTGGTGTAGTGGGACTCCATGCTGTCGAACATGGGCATGCCGTAGATCTGGAAGGAGCTGACCGCGTTGACTATGACGAACAGGCTCGTCAGGCCGAGGATGAACTGCGAGGCGTCACGCGAGTGGAAAGCGTACAGCGCCGTCAGCATGCCTCCTTGCTCGGGTATCTGCATATATTCGATCTTAAATTCGAGGGTACACATTCACGATTTTGTTTTCGTAGTCCACGTATCGAGTTTATAATTATCTCATTCCGAACAAAGTCATCTCAAAGAGATCTTAAAGACTTAAATCACAATTATTTAATCCAAAGTAAATGAATTACGAGAAGGTCCGTTGATTGTTTCAACTGATTGTGTAACATCTTGATATCAATTACGATCACGTGGTTTAACTATCTGTTTGAGATTGTGATGATAATTAAGATACGCTTAATTAATTAAGTTTATAATTACCATTTGACCGTACGCCCAGTAGCCTGCTATTGCGAGAGGAAACAGGCACATTGCGATGATAAGGTAAGCGAATTTGACGCCTCTCCACATCGGCACTCTTGATGGGTGCTTTTCACTCGAGGGCATTGTTGACTGCACATTTAAATAACAAACAACTTGTATTAAAATATAGCTACTTTGTGAGCAATGTTAAATCATGATTTAGTTAGTACTCTATTCATAAAATGCTTAAAAATTTAGAGAAAATGTTTCTATTCATTCATTTCTATAGTCAATGTTTATTTCTTCCTTTAAGCTATCAAAGGAGGCTGCGAAATAAGTCAACTTGAATATTTGTATTCTCGAAAAATCATATGAATAAAGTTAGTTAAGATTACTTTCACATGCATAATTATTTAATACGTGTCATAAATTATAATACTATAACTTTCTTAAATTAGCCCAATAGGCATGAAATATCTTCTTCTTACCTACATCAATTTTTATTATTTTTATAATTATGGTCATGGTCATGGCGAGAAATTCGGTATTAATTAAAGAGTAATAAATATCCCAACTTGATCCAATCATGATAAAAAATAGTTATTTAATATAGTTCAAAGATAACGAACTGATTATATAAAATTAAAATAACGACTATAGTAACATTTTATTAAATTCATACTTTATAAAATTAATAATTTTAATTAAATAATATTTTATAGCTTTGATTTCACCTAACATTATTAAACTATCACTCCATAAATTTATAACCTCAATAATATAATACTTTTTTATTATAATAATATTAATTTATAACCTTTTTATAGTATATAATAATTCAAACTAGTACAATAACTAGAAGAAAAAAAATCAACAGCTATTAAAAGAAGTGAATGAATTTACCTGAATTTCAAGGATGAGATTGTGGCCTCTAAAAGCAAAGGCAATCATCCCAAGCGCATTGAGGACGTCAAAGAACTGAGACGCGTCGGTCCTTCCCTTCAAAGGATCATAAGACACGTGTGGGAGACGGCCCTCGGTGACGGAAACAACCCAGATGAGCGTGCAATACCCGACGGCCGTGATCGAGCCGATGAGCGAAATCCCGGCGATGGAGTTGAGATTAGGAAGCTGCGAGAGGACAACCGCGGCGCACGTGAAAACCAAGAACCACTCGACAGTTGTGAGCGGCTTGGCCGTGCACATGACGCCGCAGATGATCTGGAAGAACATCTTCGACGTTTGCCCGCCGAGGATGATCAGCGCCACGCAGGTTCCGCCGGAGAGGTAGAGTATCGGGAAACTTGCTAAGAACTTGGACAGCTTGTAGCCTGAGAGATGTAACGTTAAGAACTATACATATATAATTCGGTTATTAATTTGATCATAATTAAAGAATAGTACCAAATGTGGCGTCGGCAAGTTGAATGTAACGGCAGTATCGGATGCCGGTTTCCGGAGATTCGTGAAGTTGAACAAGCAAGTACAAGGTGTAGAGCTGCCATATGAAAGCTGTGACCGTGCATATTAATCCCCATGTCCTAAAATTCATTGAAACCGAGACAAAAAATTAATATACTGATTCAAATATCTTATGTATATATATATATATATATATATATATATAACTTACTAGAACTTGTATTATATATATATATATATATATATATATATATATATATATATATATATATATATATATATATATATATATATATATAAACTTACCAGCCAAGAATGGTGAAGGCAACAGGAAGAACTAGGGCTTGAATTCCAATCCCCGAACAAAGTGTGTGAAAAGCAGCGTAGTACATATTCCCATTCTGTGACTCCGTGATGGGAAGCCAAGCGTCTTGAGGATCCAGCCTCGTGATTTTGAGAGCTCGTCGGATCGGGCTCCCGATCGGAGTTATGAACCGCGGCGTCCGGATCTTCGGGGTCAGCGATTTTGGAGTCTTCGATTTCGCGCTCGCAATCTCAGACTCCCCGTGCAAATGCTCGGGCGACAGGAGCGGCGAGCGCGTCAAAGACGGAGAGTGGTACTGCAAAGGAGGCGCCGCTATTGGCGGCGTTGTGGTTCGGATTTCTTCATCAAGTTCCGCCATTTGTCAAATGATTTTCTTCGGTTTTCAGCTTATGTTGGAGGGTAATAACGCTCTCTCTCTATATAAATTAACTCTTAGTTTGGGGGTTTTGCATGATCGTGTAGTGGATTTTAGACTAATTATATAGAAGTGCGTTGATCATGGGACAGCGAATGCGTTAGGATTGTGTACTTTATATTATATGATTTTGATTAATCTATAATAATTGAATGTGTAATCAATCTCTAATGATGTATGCAAATTTGAACGCAAAATAATAATGTAGGAGTTTTTTGACCAAATGGGGTTGAGTTTAGAATAAGCAAACTATACCACTACATAGCTCGTAATAAAATATAATAGGGATATTTGCGGCTAAAGTACCACGAAGTACTTCTTTGTATGTAACATATTTCATATTGCATTTTATCGTGGAAAAAGCTTCAAACAACCAAAAAAATCCTATCTATAAAGACGTAATTGCGTTGCACAAATAATATGACGTGATAATCGTGAACGATAGGAAAAGCGGGTGCGGAAAAAGTAAAGGAACACCAATACTTTTTGGTAACGCAGTTCAGACTTCTTGTCACTACTTCTGCGGGGCACTCACCTAGATTAATCAACCAAGAGTTACAAGAGATAATTACAAACAGTAAATCATATGGACCCAAAGCATACAAAGGAAACTCCCTCTTGTTGTCACGCCAACAGCTTTGACATCCAACACATGAACTCTTGAAGAAAGCAAGATCCCCTTCCACCAACTAGCAGCGAACGTCCCGTCTTTCTTCACTTCACTCGTGAATCGCCAGTTGCTTTCTCCCGAAGGTTTTTCTCTAAATTTCTCTATGAGTGCTAACGAAATTGGACCTCATTAGTTGGGACTTATAGGAGCTTTTCCAATCATATCTTCATGTCTTGATGACAAAATAAGCTCATTGATACTCTCCAATCATAGGAATCACGTGCAATCTTCATCACTTAATCCAGCACATAATTCCTTAATTAATGCAGGGAGAGATTGGCACAATCAGACCTTGATTGAGGATGAACCTGGACATGTTCATCTTAAAGACTTGCCTGAAATATCACAGCTTTTATGATGACTGATATGACAACAACTTTCCATAAATAGGCCAACACAGAATCATGAATAATAAAGAATGAAATCGAAATCATGATTCAACACTATCGTATGTTCCAAATGCGGCATTTTTTTTTTGTCGTGACAAAAGTTTTTAAAAAAACAAAAAACAAAAAGAAATAGTTCTATCGTAAGAAATATAGAGCTTATGGTAGGATTTTTTTTTGGTTTTTTGAAACTTTTATCGTGATGAAAAATTCAAATTTGGAACATATGGCTGGACCTTATTTGTTTTTAGAATTTTTGTCACGATAAAATAATATTTGAAATATGTCGCAAGAGATACTTTATAATGTACTTTTGCCGCAAATATCCCAATATTATATATACCATGTTTTTTTTTCTTGGTAAAACTGTTGGATTTTAGTTATTGATCTTCATTAAATTATGTTGAATCTTTGCCCGACTTATAATTGAGTAGCTCTTTGTATGCTTAACTTTCGGTCAGAATAAGTACGACTTGTTCGCCCATTCATTAATGTGACATCATCCTCTTTTTTTAGTGATTCAGACCAAAGCCATAATAAGATATTTTATTTTATTTTAATTGGCATGATAACATGGACCTATTCACCGTTATGTTTTAAAGGATATAATATTGCACGAGTTAAACATCTCTTTTTGAAGAAAAAATAAATTGTAATGATGATAAGATGATCAAGGATAAAAACCGGCGAAAAACTTACAAAATATAATCGAAATTTGAAGTACCAGATTTTTTTCTTTTCATAAACCCATTTCGCGCCGATAACCCTATGCTTTGCGTGAAATCTTCGCTTTTCACTCCATGTTTCAACGTTCGTGATCAATTCGATCTCATCCATTTACTGTCTAATTTTGTCTTAATTATCTGGTTGGTGTGGCAGTACTCTTCTCAATTGGGTTTTATATCTAGCTCAAATTCAATCAATATTTATCTCAGAGCGACAACATAAAGCAAAAAGGTCGTTTTTGTCGTTCGAAAGAGTCATTGGACACACAAGTCAAGACCTAATACTAGCTATATTAGTTTCTTTGAGCTTCATGTTGTTGTTTCAGTACTCCACACTCTAAACTTGAAATCCATAGAGAAAATCCTGAAATCGGGGAAGGTGAACACGTTCATGGCTGTTGAATTCTGAAATGTGTTCAGTAAGACGTTCCGGCAAGTAGAGCTTTCATCGTTAATCAACTGGAATTTGAGGATGAGTTGTCATTCAGCATGTTACAACATTAAATGATAATTTCTTTATGTTTATTTTATTCAAATATGTATCATCTTTTTATAAAAGAATTTTTCAATTAATTTCGTATAGTGCTTCTTAAATACATCATCGAATCACATGAGATTTTGCAAAGTGAGTAACTTAAAAATATTATGTTAAATTTATGTTTAAACTCATATAGAACACTGTGTATGATATAAATTCTTTGTTAATTGACTTTTCACAACTATAAATATTAGATATAACAATGCAAAATATTATATATTAATACAACGAAGTTTTACAAAGGAATGAATATAATGATAAATAGAATGATATATATAAACATTAAAAAATACTCTTTGATGATATAACCTCAACTTTATCATATTTTATATTTGAATTAGATTGCAAGATTCTTATATTTAAGGTCCTTGATGCTATGTACCCTTGACCTTTTTCTACAGATTAGGTACGCTAGAAAACAGAATTAATTTGCTAATAATTTAAACTGAGTTGTTGGTTGGAACTTGGAATATACCTATTGAGTTATTCGATTATATATATATTGACTTGAATATTCTTATTATTGAGTATATTTCACCAACCAGAATTACGTCAATAAATTTTTATAATATCCTTTTGTTAGCCGTATTTTTTTGAATTACCAGTTTTGCTCACTGGGCACGAGAAAGGACATACCGGAATCTGAACCACATTGTCTTGTTACTTGGACACGAAAAATCCGAGTGTCCTGGCCCGAAGATCAGCAGCTTTCTGATCGCCTTGCCACGTGACACATCCGGCGGATTGTGCAACATCACTTTGCCCCTAAGGCATAACCATATAACGCCTCGCAAGCCTATGAGCTATGTATCAGAGGAGCTTGGTACCCGACAAAAAGGACTCCATTATAGGCGGCGTTCCCTTAGGGTCTTCAGATATTCGAAGTACTCACTTGTCTTCTAAGACAAACAATTAAACATAGACACTACTATATATAAAAAATAGTGATTGTTGAGCGTGTTTCGTACCCTCAACAATCACAAAAGGTTTCCCTTTTGTTTTTAGAGAAAGAGGTTCGGTTTTTGTCTTATTGCAATTAGAAGTAATCAAGAATCGCGTTATTGGGAAAACTTCTTGTATATTGATGATCTCTCTTTTTCTTTTCTAACCCCTAACAAATGA
Organism: Parietaria judaica; assembly: GCA_954871525.1. Lineage (NCBI taxonomy): Eukaryota > Viridiplantae > Streptophyta > Magnoliopsida > Rosales > Urticaceae > Parietaria > Parietaria judaica. Next base: position 42,804,517 of record OX940860.1, read on the forward strand.
GGCTTGTCCCTCCTTATATAGAGGCCTCTTTTCCGTCTTACATTCCTTCATCCCTCGTTTTCTAGTCAAGTCCCATCTTTAGCCATCCCCCTACCTTCATGAAGCAAGACTAACCATGCTAAGCATGGTTAGCCCATACCCTGCACAACTCTCGAGTATCTGCCACTCTTGGGTAGGTAAGGTCGGTATGAGGTTCATTAAATGCACCTCATATCGCCAGCTGTCTATCCTTGCTCATCTCTATTCTGTCGATTCCCCTCGTCGAGCCAGACGTCGTCAATTCCTGGTATCATCGCCTTCGGGTGCCATCGATAACTTCCGTCATCGATTCAGGCGTCGTCGACTCCGGGCCTCGTCGATTTCGGGCCTCGTCGTCGGCGCCATCGTCGTCGTCGTTGGCTTTGTGGGCGGCGTCGACCGAGGGCGTCCTCGACTCTGGACATCGTCGACTCTGGGCATCGTCGATTTCAGGCGTCGTCGATTCCACTGAAAGGAGGACTTCTCAGTGTCAAGTGGGATCTGGCTGATAACTCTATGAAAATAGAGTTATTACACGGTTTTTACGGAATTAATAATTAAAACCCGAACGAAAGATCGATATAAAATTGACAATATTGTCCAATTAGGCTAAAATTGTAAGTGCTTGAACAAAATTGTGTAACATTAGAATAAACACATAAATTGATTTACATTGACAAAAAGAACCAAGTTTATGTGTTTATTTCATGTTTTATCACTTGAGCACTAGTTATTAACATGATAAGATTGGGCTTAATTAATTAGGCCCAATTACCAAAAAGATGAGCCAAAATAAGAAAGTTGCCCTAATTAATTTTTGTCTCTTTTTGGGCAAGAGAATCAGCCATTGGATTGGGAGGAAATTGAGGATCAAAGGCTGAAAAGCAACCAGCCATTGAGAACCAATCAGCCACCAACAAGTGAAGAAGAGAGGAGCTGCTTGGGAGACAAGGAAGTGACGAGCAGCAGAGAAAAATCAACGAAGGAAAAAGCAAAGAGAAAACAAGGAAGCTGCAAGGAAACAAGGAGCTGCAAGCAAGAAGAGAGGGACATCAACGAGAGCAGCAAGGAGGAAAGGAAAGCAAGCAGGCAACACATCAATTCGGGTTCATTTTGTTCAACACATTCGGTTTGATGTTGTATCTTGAACCACTTTTCTTCTCTAATTCTCGTTATTCAAGTATGAACTAAATTCCTAGAGTTGGGTAAATGATGAACTAAAGGTTTGAAGAATTATTGAATGTGATGGGATTTTGTGTTTTCTTAGTTCTTGGTTGAGTGTTTAATTTTGTCATAATTCTATTTCTTGTGTCAACTTAATAGAATTTCAGATTTAATCTCTATTGGAAAATATGAATTGAATTGGAAATGCAACCTTGATACATGTTTAATCTTGTGAATTCGTTCTTAAGATTGAGATGAGTATAGGAATATATGAATCTCCTTGTAGATTTGTGGAATTGGATCTTAATTTTAACCGGTAAAATAATCTTATCATAGGAATATGAATGATTAGTTTACAATCGGTTTTTAAGCAAAAGTTCGGAAGAACCAATGCTATTGTCGTTTCCCAGAATCACTAAGAAAATGCAATAGCATTCCTGTCACATTCGGTAATTCGGAAAACCCGAAGTAATTCATGAGCCCAACCGTTTTCTCTCATTGATTATCAAATTGCTTGTTTCCTCTGTTCCATTTAGCTTCAGTTAACAGTTTGAATACCATTTTAGCTTCCAATTTGAATGAATCTTGATTTTTATGAACTTTCTCATGTTATCTCATTTTTCTATAACTCGCAAGAAATACGTAATCTGATTTAGTCTCTGTGGGATCGATCTTTGTGCTTTGCACATTGTATTACTTGTCGACACGTACACTTGCGTAATTTTGCATACACATTTTGCAACCAACACTGGCCAGATCCGACCTTAACAGTGATTTCCGTTTTTCATTCGGATCTCTCTGGCGGAGGTTTTAGCTTTCACATTTAATATATTTCCTTGTAATTTTTTTTTTCTTTCAAAAGATCATTATAAAAACTTCGTCAACTAGTAGATACCTCGTTTACTGACAAAACCAATTAAATTTGTTCATGTTTAGTGTTCATCTCTGAATCTTTCCATTCTCGACGTAGTGTACCCTCTGAATCTTGACAAAAAAAACGATCAAACCCGATCATTGGCTAATAAAATATCGCAGCAATTGTAGAGCGTAACAACCGTCATCGTAACTGACTGTCGTTTCGTTTTCATGGAAAATACGAAAAGCACATGCAAGAAGAGTATTTATACGTATAATAGGTAGTATTACGATTCATATTATCGTATATTAATAATTTTTATTAACGTACGAAACTAGTCGCCAGCTGCAATATTTCTTGTAATTAACATTAACCCATAAATATACACTATCTATTACTAAACTGTACTGCTTCTTGTTATTACTAATTAAAAATTCATCTAGTCCATAAACTACCTAACATTAACAATAAGAAAGAACTGCTCAAATTAAATATTAAAAAAAAACCCCTAACGTAGCTCAATTAAATGTTAAATTAGCTTGGGTATAATACAGGATTATAATATGTAGGTGTAACATACCTTATACCTACCTTTTATTTGTCGCAATTCCCCAGGACTTCATGACTCGCCGTTGACTCACAAATAGGAAACGCAAACGCAACGACACTTAAGAATCAATTAAAACGCTGTCTTTTGCAATTTATTTTAATTATATTTTATAATTGTTACTTGTTAATTCGCTGGTTGAAGATGATGGCGTACTGGAGAGTGCAGACCCAACGGCATTGAAAAAAAAAAAATCAAATTGAGATCATATGATATGAATTAATATTGTGTGTGATCAGAGAATCTTATTGAATATTATATAGTCAAATACATTATATATATATGCATGTCAATTAATTCAATAGGAAAAATGAACACGCTAAAATATACTAATTAAACCTTATATATATCCATAATTAGCTTAAAATATTATCATGTCCCTATCATAATCTGTAGATCAATATTTAAAGTGACGTAGGACTTCTATGTTGGCGGCTAATTCTAAATGTATTTATTAGATTGACTATATTCGTTTTAATTAATAAATAATTGTATTATTTTTTTCTTTAAAGGCTGTGACTATTACTATGGTTAGTTACAATAGTTCATACATGTTGTGCCAGTTGTGAACCATCGTTTATTATCTGTCAAAGCAAGAATTAGACCCTAATTATCCGGATATAATTAAACCATATTGAAAGAAGCACGTCCTAGCAATAAAGTTATATCATGTGGTAAGATCATTACATTAAAAACTATAAATTGGTTATTTCTTCAAATTAGGATATATACATAGACAAACTCCACTTTCTATTGTTTTATTTAATTATCACTATTTTTTGTTTCTTCAAGTTTTATAATTTTGTCCTTTATGAATATAATATCATGCTATACGTATAACTCCTCATCATGTTATATGTCTGTTTGCACCTCAAGTATTTGGGAGTTAAGTTTTTGTTCGTGAAGTGTTTTTTTATTTATTATTAATTTAGTATTTTTATTTGTTTTTATTTGTTTTAATGATTTTTCATTAGTTCAAAATTTAGGCAATGATGTGGCAGTAATAAAAAAACAAGAATTGACGTGAAAGTTGATGTCTAGGTACTTGAGGTGCTAATTAATAAAATATGAGGACTTATGCTATCACAAACAAAACTTGAGGACTTATCTATACTAATTATCATGGTTTTAAATATCGATATCGATATCGTTTCGCACTCTCCATTCTACGGATATATCGCTTGCCGATGGATAAATCCGAAGAAAAAGATATATCGCTTGCCGATTATATAGGTTCAATTTCAAAAATATTGTTTAAAAGTCCAATCATTTGAGCTCATAAATCTCTAATAAAGCTTTAAATAATATTTGGAGGGTTTAATAATGAATATTTATCTTAAGAGGGAAATAATATAAATATTAAATAAATTTAAAATTAGAGGATTAAAATGTTAAAAATTCAAATAAAAAATAGGTGAGTGGTTTAATATTGAGTAAATATAAGATATAAAAATAAATAAAAAATATAAAGATAGGTATTTATGCCTCAATTAAAATTATGAACCATTTCAAAAGCCTACGCAACATTGTTTTAGCTTTTAGATATTAATTATATTTAAAATTTATGATATAACAATGGACCCCACTTTATTTAATATCAATATTTATATTAGACTATTAATGTTTCTCGAAATACGTGCACTTCTCCTCCTTCCTTCTTTGTACGAGCTTTTTTGCAGATCAACAATGGTGAGGAGTCGAAAGATTGTGAACTTTAGGGTTTTTTGCGAATTTCGGCCCTAATTTCGTCGTTTTACGCCTTAAACGAGACGCGACAAAATTGATGCCTATCGAACGACATGTCGCGATTTTTCCGAAAACGACAGCGAAATAAGTGGAATATCGTATCGCATCTCCCCTAAACTCGATGTGTCGTCGATATATCGGCGACAAACCCCGATATTTAAAACCATGCTAATTATTAAAACATGAAGTCTTATGCCGCTATATACCCTTAAAAAGATTATGAATTCATTTAGTTTCTATACGGATATAAACTGTAAATTTATGAAGTTTTTCTTCAAAATTTATTTCTCATACGCTTATAAATTCATTAAAACCACCATTCTGCACTATTTACTACCAAAAATACCCTCGACCAATTCTTTTTCCCATAACACCGATTCAGGGAATCTCGATAGTGTATCTCCAATTTGCGGTGTTGATCATCGATTTTTGTTCCTTTCCACACCCATTACGTCGCCAAAACCCTTATAACGGTGAGTATTGTGCTTTCTCGTAGTTTCATATCTATTCTCTTTTGTTGTAGTCCCCGATTTTATAGTACTAGGTTATAGTGTTTATTTTTCGATTTAAGATTTTAAATTTGTTATTTCAGAGTGGAATTCCTAAATCTACATGTTAGATGATTGACATTGGAGTTTGACCATTGATGATACAGAGTTAGTATCCTAGATATCGGGGAAACTATCCCCAAATATCATGGTAAGGTTAACTATTTTGGTGTAATTTTAGCACAACATCAAATTTCACGCCAAAAAAAATATTCTATATTATTAAATAATTAAATCAAAGTTTCTTTTTATTATTTAATATATATTTTTGATAAATCTTTATTATTCAGTTAATTAGTTGATTATTAAGTAACTAATTAAATTCTTAATTAATTATAAAATTTAAAATAATAAATAAAAGTATTAATTACACGTACTATAACATATATTTCATATATATATATATTATTAATAATAATAATAATATATCAAATATAATAATAAAAAAGTATAATTGGCGTTTTAAATAGTAACTCATTAAATTGACGGGGTAATATTCACAAATTTCATTTTAATTACACACCAAAATGCAGCAACATTTGCCGTTCCATTAGGTACAAAATGGACTGCATTCAGGTGTTTTGCTGTCTCGTGGGACTTGGCCTAAGTATGTAACTATGTATCCCTGATATAAACATAGTAATCCCGATATACATACTAAACCAAATATAGATACTATTTTATTGTTTTAATGTTGGTATAATAAACTATTTGTGCTTGTTTCATATGTTTGCAATCCTAACCCCCGTGATCAGCATATGGTTGATAAGGACAACTATCATGGTGGACCGTTCCTCCAAATGATCCGGGATTATTTTGGGATAATGGGTTACTCGAACGCATTCCCGCAGATGGCCTTTTTTTTTGTCGGACCGGATATGTCATGCATATTTCTTCACCAACTTATCTTATATACATGATTAGTACTCGATGGTAGAGGGTGAGGTCCACTTCAACTTGTGTGCGGTGCGGGAAAGATCTAGCCGGATTTTACCGCAACAGTTTACAAAGATTGCCGGCCTCCCGTGAGGATCCCCTAGATGAGGACATAGACCAACTATATATACACCAGTCTAAGGTTTGCTCAGCAAGTATTTTCCATTGCTGAGAGCAGAAGAAACTTGGCAGTCGTTAGATGTCTCGTCTCAGCATGGATTGAACGACGCATTATCTTTGTTGTTCAAAGGTGCTCGCTGCGGCAAGTTATTTTTTAACAACGGGTAAAAACTGTTGTGGTTAATATTTTGCACAACGAAGATTTTTACCGTTGTGCAAGCTTACGTAACAGAGCATTTTACAACGGTAAATAACGTACTTGTTACAAATAGTACTTTGCACAAAGTTGAAAGCACCCTGCACCGGCGCGAAATTTAACGCTACACAACCATATTATATTTTACACTTTACGAGAACGTAAAAAGAATCAGAATATAATATACTGATCCAATTATGTTACAAAATAATCTTTATTAATAACAGTATATAATGGTAATAAATTATTGACGTATCAGAAGATACATGATACAAAATGTCGTATAATACGCTCAAAATCCTTGGATCACAAATTGCGGAATGTCCACTCGTTCGTGAGCATGAACGCACGAGTGTGATAAGCAACGACTCAATGGTTTGGTCGTGAGCATCAACGCCTTCTCAAGAACGTCGTTCGACACATTTCTTTGGATCAGCCAAATCAAGTAATCCATAAACACCGAGTCGAACGGCAACATGATCGGCGAATTTCCCGGCAATCCGAACTCTTCTTCGGCCAGTCTGAGAAGCTCTCTGAAGATGGCATTGTCGAGATAAGCCAGAGGAAGCACAAACCTCCTTGAATCCACGGTGTAAACGACGAAGCAGCCCTTCTCAACCTTTGGCGACAAGAACGCGGTAATAACCTTTGTCGTGTTGGCTTCTTGGACGTCGCACGGCCTAGGCAACGTGATCCTCTTTCTTCGAGCCATTCGCCGCCACATCTTTGCCATCGCGATGATGTTCTTCGCCCCGATCATCGTCATGCTTCTTCTAATTTCTCAGCTGCTTTGGAGTGAAGAAAAGGTTGAGAAGATAAGCACAAAGTATGATAGATATATATGATATGACACTAATTATTGGCCATGGCTGCTTCATATAGAGCTCAAGAGGGGACAATTTAGTTCATTATTGTTCGCCATTGCAGTAATGAATTGGAACAAAAACACGTGATATTGAGCTGTTTCTCATGGTTGACAATTTTGGTGTTGTTTGAAATCAACGAACACTCTTCAAGAAGTGGCCATTTGCGTAGGGCCATATCGCTTTGTTGCCCAAGTGGGTTCAGTTTCACTGTTCTTAATCTCCTTATTAACGAGTATTTAATTCACTAAGCTCATCAATAATTATCAACACAAAGCTGAAATTCGTATTAAGATTAGGGTTTTAGCTTGTGTTTGAATATTTCAGTCGGCTAGTTTTAGGGTTTCATAAATTAAGCAAGAAGTCACGGGGGAGCAATGCCATGTGGTAATATTGTGAGCATGTTTGGAGGTGCAACTAGGGGTATAAAATATACAATTCTACATATCTAATGTCTATCTATTTATAAATTAAAATAAACTAACTTTCTAGAAATCAATAATTAGAGCTGCTTAATTAATGCTTATGCATTGCAACACTTTTTTTTAGGAATAATTGTGATGAACTCTAGCGACAAGAGTTCAAAGTGAAAATAGTTTGGTGAAAGTATTTAAATTAGTTGATAAAACTGAGGCGACACATAATTTCGTGCATGGATGGTCAATTTTTTCGAAATAGCTCTCTATATCATACCTAATATACACATTTATGTACACATCCAGCTATCTAATAATATCTTTCTCATTTGAATTCGACGGAAACATTTATTTACTTTAAGTAATTTTGCCTTTAATTTTTTTTTTCACTTTAGAGCCTTGTCGCCTCAGTTTATAAAAGTTTGGGACTTTTTCTGCAATTATCTTTTTTTTTTTAATAAATAAACAAAACAATATGTTTTTTTATGTGCGTTTTATCAGAAAAGAAAATGTCTAATCAATGTAAGCAGAGAATCGCATAAATATATTTTATTTAAATCACAATTTTACATCCTCAATTAAGATAAATTAATGAAGTACTTACGGAATCATACTTTTAAATTTTGACAACATTGAAAAATTTCCCTGTAAAAAAAATAAAAAAATTATGCACTATTTTCAGATATCTTTCGAGTAAATATGCGGAAAATAACATTATTTTCAGCTATCTTTAGAGTAATTATGCACTGTTTTCATTTTCTTTTATAAGCAATAAAAAACTTGGAACTAAATAGTAGTACTAACAAAAAAAAATCTTGTACTTATTTTCCTTGCTTATTATATTCTTACGAATGAATTTCTATCATGGGTATTTATTTTTAAGATATAAATATTTTTCCATAATAAAGATAAAATTTTTAGTTAGCTATACCCACCCACCATGTAAGCATAAACACACACACACATATATATATATATATATATATATATATACATCATAGATAATAATTTACGTTTTAAGTCCCGCCATGTATATATTTAAATTATAAATATGGATTTACATATGTATTTTTCTTCTACAACCGTCACTTTAATGCATATGAAGTAAAGAGAAATAAAGGGAAAAATAAATATAGGAATGACCATTGTATATATATATATAATTGTATGCGACATATGAATGACTAGGCTATTAGATTAAGGAGACTTTTTCTTTCAAAAAAAAAAAAAAGATTAAGGAGACATTATATCCAATACAATGTATCTAGTTATTGTCTTCAAAATGACTTATGAGACAAAGTAATTTGTGGCTGCAATATATGCATATTTTCATATAGTTTTTTGCTATAATATTATATATATGAAAATATTTCCATATAGTTTTTTGCTATAATATTATATATATGCAAATATTTCCATATAGTTTTTTCGTTATTGATTTTGAATAGAGGTGCACAAGGACTCATCGCGACTCATCGCGACGTTCGTCGGGAAAATCGCGAGAACGGGCGTCGCGACTCATCGCGATGAAGCTCGTCGCGATTTTCACGACTTCGTCGCGACGTTCAGCTCCTCGAGAAAGCTCGTGGAGACTCAGGTCCTCGCCATAATTGCGGCATAAGTCCCAATTTGTTTGGAATGTTTAATTTTATTAGTTTTTACCCGAATTTAAATATACAACTTTATTAATTATTTCTAAATTATATTTTAAATATGTTTATTACTATTATTATTTATAACATATTAATAATTTTAACTATTATTAATTTTGTAACATATTATTAATTTTGATTTATATGTTTTTCATTACCCGAATTTAACTAGCAATATTTATTATTTAAGTATGTTATTTATTTTAAAATTAATAAATATGATAAAACAAATAAGTAAATATGATAAAACAAGATATTAAAAAAAAAGTTGTATTATTCATTGTGAATATTACAATATGGTGGAAGAAGTTGTAAATATTCAGTGTAAATATTACAAGATGCCTCACTAAAACCTCTCTTGAAAAACCCTCCTTAGGGACATAAAACCAAGAGAGGAAAGAGCACATCATATTGGCGTTTACATTGCGTCACTCGGGGAACCAGTCGTTAAACCTTTGCGTCATAAGCTCTAGCTCGGTTGGCTCGGTCCGTTGGGCGATGGTGGGGTTGCGGAACATCCAATCGTTCAACACCACCGCTTGCTCGAGGTGTGTGGGAGTTGTTGACGCCCTCCGGTCGTCGATTATATGCTGCGCCGAGCTGAACGCGCTCTCCGAAGCAACGCTGGAAATGGGGATGGACAGTATATCCCTCGCCATTCTCGCCAATATCGGGAATCTTTCCCGTTGATTCTTCCACCATCCAATCACATCGAACTCGACGGAGTCCTCGTCGATCCGCAGGCCGTAGTACCGCTTCAGTTCTTGCGGGGCACCGTCCGTTTCCTCCGCTCGTGCCGGTGGCGTACCGGATCCCGATGCTTCTCCGCGATCCAGTCTTTGCTTCAGTCTCCGGACAAATGCTAGGCCGGTCTTGGTTGGGCTTTCCATAACTGCCCTTTGCTCCGCCTCCACGTTGAACTGTGGGAACCGCCGGTCGTATTCACTGTAAAGTTCATAAAAAGCTTCATTAACAACCTTAATATAATCAGTGTAATCCACCCCTAAGTTTGTCCCGATTGCTGACATCAAAGGCCCGAACGTAAACATAATACGGGGATCCAAGATAGCACCGAAACAATACGAAAAAGGGGGTGGATCCCAATAACTTTTGAATTTTGCAACCATTCCCTCAATCATGGGCGAAATAACAGGGTCATTTGCGAATTCAGAAAAAGTGTTTGTAATTTCGTAAAGACCCGAAAGACCATGATTCAAGGAAGGTTGTCTTTGGTTTGAAAAATTTAAAGTAACAGCGTAAAAGGGTTTAAGGAATTGGGTGAATTTCTGGGCCATTTCCCATTCTGCCTCCGTGATCCGCTCCGAGGCCTCTAGTTCGGTGAGGAGGAAAGCGCTTAACGGTAATCTCTGTCTACAAACAACTGAAAGCATTAGATATGTAGAGTTCCATCGTGTATTGTTGTCTAAACCAAACTTATTAGCTTTATGATTGTGCTCTTTACAAAATCGTCTCCACCTAACAACGGTTTGAGAATGCCGGATCCAATCGACAACGCCGCGTATTTTGTCAACGTGCCCTGAAATATTTCGTTCCCCCGTTCTAGCAATTAAATTAATGATGTGACAAGCACATTTTTGATGTAAAATATTACGAAAAGGAGAACCGGGCAAACTATTTTCTAAGATAGTAATAGCGGCGTTATTGTTTGCGGCATTGTCTAACGTAATAGAAATGATACGATTTTGCAAACCCCAATCATTGAATAATTCAATTAATTTATCGGAAATGTTTTTGCCGGTATGGCGACACTCGAATGGTGACATGTTTAAAAGTTTTTGACATGGATCCCAATTCTCGTCGACGTAATGGGCGGTCAGACTCAAATAGTCGTTAAGACTCGGACCGCTCCACAAGTCGGTGGTCAGACTCAAATAGTCGTCGGGATCGGCATCGTCGGGACGTTGGGTTTGGTCGGGATCGGCATCGTCGGGATCGGCACCTTCGGGACCTTGAGCTCCGTATTCGGCACCTTCCCGTAACATGAGGTTGAAAAAAGGATCGTTATTTCCCCCCCTACATTGAGCCACCGCGTCGGCCAACTCTGGGGGCACACGGTCGGGATTGGCGTGGTGCTGGGCCACCGCCCGGACTAGACTAGGTCTTAGAGACCGTACTGTATCGTCGGGATAATTTGGATTGTGAGGGGAAGGGAATAGTTCTGCCGGTAGCCTAACGGGAATGTAGTCGTCGGGACAAGTATCCGATGTTCCCCCTTGTAGAAATTGGGGTTGCAAATTCCTGGCCGCCCTTCGACCCCCGGAACTACCGCCGCTTCTTCGAGACATAATGATAGAACTTTAGGTGGCGTTTGGTTATGGTCTCCGAGACCAGTTTCTGGTTTTGGTTTCAAACAGTGTCATATTGGTTTCGCAGACCACGTTTGGTTACCAGTTGTCTCTGTTTTCTGAGACCGGTCTCGCAGACCACTGAAATTTTAATGAAGAAAAACAGAAAACAACTTGAAGTTGTTTTCTGTCTTTGGTCTTCAACTCAATCGTACAAAGTAAAACCATAATAATATATTATCATTCTGTAATAATATTATATTATTTATAATAAGATATTAACTATGAAATAAACTCATATAATAAACTATTAAAATTATTTTTAGATATAATTATATATTTTAGTGATATTACTATCATATTAACAAATATACTTAAATTATGTATATTATTAAATACTAACTTAATTAAAATGATAGAAACTTTTGAAACATAATATTTATTACTTTATATTACATTATTTAAACATGTAATTAGAGTCATGAAATATGAATAATTTTTGTACTATGACAAATATTTTTTAGACAAAATATTAATATATATTAATTTCAAATAAAACCTACTTTCTTTTTAGTAACATAAATTGTGTTTTATTGCATTTTTCATTTAAATTCAACCACAAATAAACAAAAGACTAACCAAACAGTGTTTCGAAAATCAAACTCCCAAACTGGTTTGGTAGACTAAACTCTCAGACTGATTTCCCAAACCAAATTGCAAAACTGGTTTCCCAAACCAGTTAACCAAACGCCACCTTAGGAATTTAGAAAATTGGAACTTTGGAACTTTAGAACTTTGGAACTTTGGAGATTGAGAGTGGAAAAAACTTGGAGAGTTGAGAGAATTTGAGAGAGAGTTGAGAGATTGTTGGTGAGGAAATGAGGGAGGAAGAGGTGGTATTTATAGGGTTTTAGGAGAGGGTGGGGTGGGTGAATAATTATTGTGGTGGGTGAAGTGGGTGAATAATTGTGAGGAGAAAGTGGGTGAAAAAATTTTGAAATTTGAAATTTTAGGGTTGGAATTCGAGTAAAGTGGGTAATAATTGTGGTTGTGGAATAAAATTCGGGTAAAAAGTGTGTTATTTATGCCCCAAAAGGACAAAATCACGCGGATCGCTGACGTGGCACGATCTGGGCCGTCGATCGCTTCACGCGGATCAAGCCCTGACGCGTCGCGACCAGAGCCCGAGATCGCGACGCGTCGCGACTTTTGCCGCGTGAATCGCGACGCGTCGCGACTGCCACTGTTTGCGTCGCGACGCGTCGCGTCGTCACTGGCGACGTCGGATGCTCGGCTCTAATTTTGAATAACATACGTGGCTCCATCTGGATTATTACTTGAGATGTGATAAAGACAAAAGAGCCTTTATTATAAGGATTCGAGTGTGACTAAAGATTAGATTCTTGGTTGTATAGTCTTGTTGGTAGATCCTAAGGGTGTATTTGGAAGCATTTTGAAAAATGATTTTGTGTTTTGGGAAAAGATGCTTATGGAATATTCTCTCTAAAATGTGATAGTTGTGTTTTTAACGAAATATTTTTAGAAAATCAATTTTTATTTTCTTTAGTTTACACATGAAAATAAAAACACCTTTATAGGTGTTTTCATTTTGAAAAGCTAAAGCTGAGATGAATAAATCTTAATAAAATATTAAAAGACCACATTGCAAATATAAAAGCGTTTTTATTTTTTCTTCATTGATATTTTTATAAATATAATATATATATATATATATATTTAGGATGTGTTGATCAACATCATTCGTTGATTACATATATATAATTTTTACATTACATTTTATCATATATTTAATATATTACACAGCAACATCTAATAAAAACGCTATTACATATTATCTGTTTATAATTTGAATCATCGACTATCATATTACGTTGGATTCATGATGTATTATATAATTTTGATGTGGTATAGTTTTTATTTATTTATATGTATGTGATTAGTTTCAATTAATTATAATTATTTTTTTGAAATTAATTTCAAAAACAAAAAATAACAATCAAACACTTTTTTCTTTTTCTTTTTTTAAAAACAATGTTACAAAATAATAACCAATCACATTTTCAAAACGTTTTTATAAAGCTGTTTTGCAAAATAAAGAATGCAAACACAAAATAGAAATACAAAACGCTTCCAAACGCTACCTCTCTGTGTTATGTTAGCACCAAGGTATAAAATTTCGCGAATTTCCATGCGAAATTTCTGCGAAATTCGTTTTTCGCAGAAATGCGGTTCGAAATTCGTGCCCTTTCTCTGTCGTTTTACCAAATTTCGCGAAATTCGCATGGGCACGGGTGTGGAAATTCGTTTTTCGTTTTTTAGTGTAAAAATTGCGAAATTTGGTTGGAATTTCGGTAAAAATCATATTTTTGGTAGATTTCGGCAAAAATACCAATTAAACTTTCGGCAAAACCCCACCCCACCCCGGCCGGCGGCGGCGCGCGCGTGTGTTGGTGTAACATTTGTGTGAGTCATCCTCTATCCACAAAGTCCTATGACCCAAAGGGCCCAAGCCCTTGTCCCTAATATTTGGTATATAAACATCACTAAACTCTTGTCATCTATCAATGTGGGACTTTTTGTTATTCATTCAACTAATATCACACCTTCACACTTAACATACACATACACTTCACCTAATAATTTAACTTAATATTATACACTTCAAATAATATTATACACTTAGCATACATATTAACTTCACCTAACATACATATACGCTTAATATACATATTCATTTAATATTATACACTTCAACTAATATTAAATTTGTTAACATACATATACAATTAACATGCATATTCATTTAATATTACACACTTAATTAACATTCATATTAACTTCACATAATAATTTGACTTAATATTATACACTTCAACTAATAAAGTGACTTAATATTATACATTTCACCTACATACTTAAGTTACAAATATCTTGTATTTATTAAATATGTAGTTTTGAACTTATATAAATATCTTGCTTAAATACTCAAATATTTTTTTACAGAATATCCGTCGAAAACCCCATCGGCATGCGGTATGCCCATGCGAAAAGTGTGGTATATGCGGCATGCGGTATGTCATTTTTTTACGATTTGCCCATCGGCAAGCGATATATCCGTAAAACGAAAAATGCAAAACAACATCGGCAAGCGGTATTTAAAACCTTGGCTAGCACGTAATTGAGATCGTTTATTTTTTTTACTAAAAATATAAATTTATCGAGAAGTTTTTCATGAATTTATCCACAAATTTTTACTATTTCTCAAAATATTCAACTAATATATTTTCAAAGTAATTTTTAATTCAAATTATAAATATTATTATTATTATACACGGACCTATATAAACTGATATATGAAATTGTAAATATAATTTTTATTTTTATATAAAATTATAATTATGATCTATATTTATATAATATAAATATAAATATTATTATTATAATAATAAAAAATCATTGGTAATTTATTTATGAATAAATCATCGATAAACCTTTAAAATAAAACCATCAATTTTTCTTTGAGAACGGCATATATATAGAAAATTAGTTAGAATTTACAAACATTAATTAATTTAATTGTAACATGATGCAGTCCATTCAATTGATCATGCCACCAATATGTTCAAATTCTCGCCAAACTTTGCGTTGAGGGGATTATTATGTAAACTACGTACGGACGCTTAATAGTATTACACGGACCAAGGAATTAATATATAAGCATAAATGTAATGTTCACGAACTTCACAGTAATATAGTTTGCTAAGAACAAATACAACTAAAACTTCACAGTAATATAGAAATGTATCTGAAGTGCAGGGCGAAGCTATATAGGAATTAGGGGGACCCGTGCCCACTCTCAATTCTTTATTTTGATTTTTTATTAGTATTTTAATAGTCAAACTTGATGGTAGCTCATGTCACCCACAGAAATAAGAACAAAATTTAATTATACACCATATATATGAATACGTGTAAGATGTATACTACTAACTAACCCATAGAAATAGGAACTAACCTCAACATTGATTTACGTGTATAAATTTTTAATGGGTACCCATAGATATGGTGGAGCTAAATAAGCAAAAACATAGAACTAAGTTAACTGTTTATTTAATATATAGATGATAGATAACTTGATATACTCTTATGCTAGTGAATTTTTTTTATATAGAATATCGATTAAGCATACAACTTATTTGTAATATTTTGTGGAATAATTATTATCTTTTTTAGAATTATTATTATTATTATTATTATTATTATTATTATTATCATCGTGTCTTCGATATATAGCATGATAAATCCTTGAGATAGATTAAATGAATAAAAAAACTGTATACTAAAAGAGACATTATGTTTAATATATATTAGTGTCCCTCCTAGTTGAAATAGCTAGCTTCGCTACTGCTCAAGTGTAAGTGTAACCAGTTAAACAAAAACTGGGACACGTGATGGTAGCCCGTAGGAAACCACAAATTATAGATATGCGGATTTTTATTATAGTCGTTTCACCAAATAAATATCGCAAGTAAACAGAAAGTCACATTAACCTTTATAAAGTTCCACGAAATCTAAAAAAATAAATAAATAAATCGCATAATAACTCTTTGAAACAATTTAAAAACCATAAAATTCTACAATTTTTTTAATAGGAAAACCCATGAAATGCTCATTTATTCTCAAACCTTTTAAAAATTGCTCATAGTTTAATTAAACCAGTTTTTGCTCATTTATTTTGTTTTTGTCCCCAAAATAACCTTGATTCTTATTTACCAATTTAATATTAAAATAATAAGAGAAATGGTGGAAACGCAGTAAATAAAGGAGGATTTTGACCAAGCTAATTAAATGCCAATTCAAAATTTATTAGGGGTGAAAATAATACCCGAAAACTGGGTAATTATCCGAATCCATATCCGGATTTAAAATCCGTATCCGAATCTGAATCCGAATTTCGGATCCGAGTAACCGTATCCGGATTAAAACCGGATACGGGTACCGAGTATTAAAAGTTATAAAATCGGGTACCCGGTTTAGATCTGCAACCCGCGATCCAACGATGAGTCGCGACCTGATCGCCAAAAATCGCGACTGTTCAAGTCGCGACGCGTCGCGGTGGCTGCAGCTCGCGATTTGTCGCGACTCGTTGAGCGGTGTTTGCGGCATATGTACCTGTTTTCTTAAAATATTTAGTTTTAATACTTTATACCCGAATTTAATTATCAAACTTTATTAATTATTTCAAAATTATATTTAAGTATGTTAATTATTTAAAATTATTATTTATAATTTATTTTTTTCAAAATTAATATTTAAGTATGTTATAATTTATTATTTTGTAACATATTAATAATTCTGATTTATATTGTTAATTTTTAATTTGTAACATATGTTAATAAATATTAGTTTGTAACATATTAATAATTTTAACAAATTTACTTAACATATAAATAAATATGATAAGACGAGATTTTTTAAAAAAAAAGTTGTATTATTCATTGTGAATATTACAGTAAGGTGAAAGACAGCTGTAAATATTCAGTGTAAATATTACAAGATGCCTTACTAAAACCTCTCTTGTAAAACCCTCCTTAGTAGGGCTGAAACCGGGTCCAAAACCCGGTTTTTTTTAAAACCCGGAACCCGGACCCGGATTTCCGGGTTTTCAATTTTCAAACCCGAAACCGGTTTTTTAAAGTGAAAACCCGGAAATTCGGGTTCGGGTAATTACCCGGTTTTAAAATTAAAACCCGGTTTTAAAACCCGAACCCGAATTTTATTCGGGTTCGGGTTTTAAATCCGGTTCTTTTTTTTTTACCCGGTTTTTAACCTGAAAATAAAAAAACAAAAAATATAATAAAAAAAAAATAGAAACAACAATTTAAAGACATAAAAATAATAAAAACAAGTCTAAACATAAATATAAATTATAAATATATTTTTTTATTTTTTATCAGACTACTAATTTTAAAAATTATAAATATAAATTAAATATTTAATTAAAAAAAACCGGGTTTTAGTAACCTACTAACCGGGTTCCGGGTTTTATAACTCAAACCCCGGAACCCGGAACCGGTTTATTCCGGTTGCGGGTTTTGAAAAATTCGGTTTCGGTTTAACCCGGTTTTAATTTGGTTTCGGTTTTTTAAAATCGGATTCGGTCCGGTTTCGGTTTAAAACCCGCATTTTCGGGTTTTATGCACAACCCTACTCCTTAGGGACATAAAACCAAGAGAGGAAATAGCACATCATTGGCGGTTACTTTGCATCACTCGGGGAATAAGGCGTTAAACTTTTCAGTCATTATCTCCAGATCGGTTGGTTCGTTCCGTTGGGGATGACGGGGTTACGGAACATCCAATCATTCAACACCACTACTTGCTCGAGGTGTGTGTTGGTCATTGACGCCCTCCGGTCGTCGATGATATTCTGAGCCATATTGAATGCGCCCTCCGAAGCAACGCTTGAAATGGGGATGGACAGTATATCCCTCGCCATTCTCGCCAATATCGGGAATCTGTCCCGTTATTCTTCCACCACGCGATCACATCGAACTCCGCTGATTCATCGTCGATCCGAAGGCCGTAGTACCGCTTCACTTCGTCCGGTGCGCCTTCCGTGTCGTCCGCCCGTGCCGGTGGCGTACCGGATCCCGATGCTTCCCCGCGATCTAAGCGTTGCTTGAGTCTCCGGCTAAACACTAGTACAGTTTTGGTTGGGCTTTCCATCAATGCCTGCTGCTCCGCGAGGACGTTGAACTGTGGGAACCGCCGGTCGTATTCACTGTACAATTCATAAAATGCTTCATTAACAACCTTCACATAATCAGTGTAATCCACCCCTATGTTTTCCCCGACTGCTAACATCAATGGCCCGAAGGTAAACATTATTCGAGGATCTAGTATAGCACCGAAGCAAAACGAAAACGGGGGTGAATCCCAATAAGTTTTAAATTTTCAACCATTCCCGGAATAAGGGGAGAAATAATAGGGTCATTTTCAAATTCTTGAAAAGGACATGTAATTTGGTATAGACCCGAAAGATCATGATATAAAGAGGGTCTTTTTTTGTTAGAAAAATTTAAAGTAGCAGCATAAAACGGTTTGAGGAAGTGGGTGAATCATTTGCATATATCTAGTGTGAGCGGGATTTTCGATAAAACTTAGCGGCACGCCCGTAGAAATAATCCATTCGAGGGTCCATTTCCGTAAATTAACAGTGGAAAGAGTACTTACCTATGCTGTGTTTACCTCATCAGTCTCCCCGGTTGGGAAGCACATCCTTGCGTGTCGCTTTAGGTAACCGGTTCCATGTTCCCCCAGCGCATCTATGGTTTCCCCGCACTTCTTGCACGTGGCGATTTTGATACGAACCCCATTCTTCACCCGTCGATCTTCGTGAAAAAAGTTCCACACCTTGGAAGTGTTTGGTCTTCCCCACGCCAAGCCCGAAGGATTTGCTCTATTAAAACAAAGGAATATTACAAGAGTTTAATATTAATTTAAGTATTACAAAGAATATTACAATTATTAAATTTTAATATTAATCATATTAATTTAATAAAATTTCATATAGTTAAATAAAAAAGTTAACGAAATTAAAAATGGTATTTTCTATGTGTGGAATTAATTATCAAGCTCTTTTAGACGGAACTCCCCGAGGTTCCACGGCCAGATCGACTGGAAATGATGCTATGATCTCGCTTTAGGCCCAACCTTTTCTAGACAGAACTCCCCGAGGTTCCTAGGCTAGCTTGGAGGAGATTGCAAAGCAAACCTTAATTAAAAACCAGTCTTTCTAAGACACCGTAATCCTTAAAAACTTTATAATTATCACCACACATAAAAATTACAATTTTTAATTTTTTAAACTTATTTAATTAACCAATGATTATTTAGCGATTAATTTATTACTTAGTTATTAATTTATTACTAGCTTATTAATTATTGATTATTAATTATTAATTATTAATTATTACTAAGTACCAACTTATTAATTATTAATTATTAATAAAATAGAAAAATGACTAATAGTTATACATAGAGAAATGACTAAAGGTTATTACCAGGTTGAATGACGTCGAACACGTCGAGGACGGGCAACGGAGGCTTCACCGCTTTCTTGATTGGAAGGTTGAGGATAACCGCGGTGGTACGAGGCAACATTTGAACCATGGACCGAGGGCGGCGTCGGAAAGTCGTCCTCGGCATCATCGGGTCATTGAGTTTCGTCGTCGTCGGCTTCGGCGTTGTCGGCGTTGTGGTCGTGTTGTTGAAACATGAGATTGAAAAAAGGATCGTTATTTCCCCCCCTAGATTGATGTACCGCGTCGACCAATTCTCGGGGCACAAGATCGGGATTGGCGTTGTGCATGCCCACCGCCCGGGTTAAACTAGGTCTTAGAGACCGTACTGTATCATCGGGATAATTTGGATTTGGAGGGGAGGGAAATATTTTTTTGGGTAGCATAACGGGAATGTAGTCGTCGGGCGTAGGTTGCGATGTCCCCCCTTGTTGAAATTGGGGATGCAAAATCCTAGCCATCCTTCGACCCCCGGAACTACCGCCGCTTCTTCGAGACATAATGACTAAAAAATAAAACTTTGGAACTTTAGGACTTGAGAACTTGAGAACTCTAGAACTTGGAAGTTTAGAAAATTGAGAGAATTATATAGAATAATAGAAGATTGGTGTGAGGAAATGAGGGTGGAAGATGTGGTATTTATAGGGTTTGAGGAGAGAGTGGGGTGTTTGAATAATTATTATGGTGGGTGAAGTGGGTGAATAATTGTGAGGAGATAGTGGGTGAAAAAAATATGAAATTTGAAATTTTAGGGTTGAAATTCGAGTAAAGTGGGTAGAAATTGTGGTTGGGTAATAAATTTCAGGTGAAAAGTGGGTTATTTACGCCACAAACAAACACACCCTTCGGATCGATGACGTGGCAAGCTCTGGGCCGTCGATTGCTTCACGCGGATCACGATCTGACGATCGCGACTTTTGCACCACGTCACGACGAATCGCGACTTTTGCCTCAAAATCGCGACGAGTCGCGATTCCCCAGATAGCGTCGCGTCGCGAACGCCCCCCCATGATCGCGAGTTGCAGCTCTAACCCGGTTTAATTACCCTGTTTATTTTTTATTTTTATGTTAATTTTTTAGAGTTTCTTTAGGGTTTCCAATATTTAAGTGATAATACTATTGTTTTATGCATTTTTATTTTAAGATGAATGTATGTTTTTGTTTTTAGATAATTTATTTATAAAAAAATAACGGATCCGGTTAAAAATCCGGATACCCGAATCCGGTTTCCAAAACCGGGTACCGGGTATGAAATCTGGGTATCAAAAAATTGATACCGGATTTTAGGTACCGGATCCGGGTATCGATTTTTGGATACCCGGTTTCCGGATCCGGGTTCCGGGTACCTCAATAAAACCGGGTACCCTACCCGGTTTCACCCGTAAAGTTTATTGTTTTTATTTTCCTTTAATATAATAGAAAATCCCTCTCACTCTCAAAACCAGTTCAGTATCTCCTCTCAACTCACATCGTCGATCAACTTTTCGGCGTCGTCTTGTAAGTCTCTCTCTCTCTCTCTCTCTCTCTCTCTCTCTCTCTCTCTCTCTCTCTCTCTCCATTCAATGACGCTGGCCTTCGGCACTCCTTCTTCGACTATGTTCACTACCGGAGATGGCTTCAGATCGATGCAAGCTAATCCAATTTGCGCCTCAGACGATGCAAGTTAATCCGTTGAGTGACGATTTCGGTTTTGCGGGTTCCTTCAACGCGCCGGCTATGACAGGTGACTTTGTAGTTACTTTACGTAATTACAGTTACGTATATGTAGTTACGATTACACAATGTATTTTTTGTTACACTTACGTATCTGTAAATACGATTACGTAATTATAGTTACGATTATATCATTGTAGTTACGATTACGTAACTATAGTGACGATTTCGATTATAAATGTAATTTTTGTTACACTTACGTATATGTAGTTACGATTACACATGTAATTTCTGTTACACTTACGTAACAGTAGCTACGATTACGTAATTGTAGTTACTTTACGTTTGTAATTGTAATTGTAATTCTAGTTACTCTATGTAACTTTACGTAACGAACGACGGAGATGGAGATCAAAGAAGATGAACGATGTAGAGAGAGGTGGCAACGATATGCCTACAAAATAGGAACAATATAATTCACAATAATAGTTGTACGTATATTATGAAAATATATCACGTTTAAAAATTCTACAAAAATAGGATGATTTAAATCATTATTATAATAGCTAATTATTATATAGAAGGAAATCAGTTTTAATTCTACGTAATACAAAACCAAGGGTATTACGGTCTATAAATTACAATTTGGGTAGTATTTAATGGTAATAAATTTTGTGGACATTTTTTTAAAAAAAGTTTGGGTTCAAATTGGCATTTCTCTCATTTACCCTTTTTTAATTAAATTTATTTATTAAAAAAATAAATTTCTATCTCATATTTCTTCATAAATCATTTTACAAAAACTTCATTGGTATACCTGTTGGTTTTGCAATGTATTCATAAGTTTGCGGTTTACGATACTGATTTTGAATAATCTAACATAAGTCCATTGATATGCCTGATCCACTCTCAGTACATTTGTAAATTGGAAACCAGAAAATGTTTACGTAAGGAGATGCAGAACTACATGCAAGTGCAGTGGGGTTAGAATTCCCCAAGAATATTTTTTTTAATTACAAATTAATCCCTTCTATTTTTGCTAAAAAATTTAAACCGATTTCTCTTTGTTCTAAATCCTAGTTCCGACTATGGATTTGCATACTTTTAAACAATAGTGTAACCATATGCAATGTTTATGATTTTTTTTTTTGAAAGCATCTTTATTGCATGTGGGGATTGAACCCACAACCTCCACTTTAGAGGTAGTGTGGAATTACCATTAGACTATCCTAGCAACCACGTTTATGAATTTCTCTTTCTAAAGATTTGCTTTGTGTCATCACTCATGGTTCAATTTCAATTTCCCAATCATTATTGTTATCCCCAAACGCGCATATAGCAACAACATTTTTGTGATCGCAATAAATATCGCTGCTAAACAAACATATAGCAACGACATTTTACGTCGCTGATGGTTCCCAAAACGAGATAGTTGTCGAAACAACAATCTTCCGAAGCCACCACAAAATAAAACGACACTAACGATGCCAAAGAACACCACTCACTCCACTCTCTGTTTTATATATTTAAGTGTTATATGAGAATGCAAGGAGGAGGAAATAAATACTTCTCTAATATTACTATAGTAGAGTGAATACAAGGTGGAGAGATGATATTACTATACTCGAGTAAATATAACCCTTTTATTATTTATTATACAATGAAAACAATATTTTAATTTTTCTAAATACTAAATAGCCGTTATTTTACAGTTAGGGTATCAAAATGTATTAATTTGGTACTTATACCAACCAATTCTATTAATTGATGTTTTTTTTAAGAAATTCTATTAATTGGTGTTAATTATATAAATGTTTAGGTACTTTTTCAACGAATATATTTTGGACCACTCACAACCGTTGGATCATTGCATCCACTGGTCCACGTTTTCTTAGGAAAAAGAAAAAAAGGAAAAAGCCTGTGGTCCCACAGCCACATCGGGCTGCGGGCGGGCTGGCCCATATGGGCCTCGGGGCGGGCAGACCCTAGTGGCTTCGGGCTTGGCTGGCGGGTGGCGGGCCGGGTGGCAAGCCCGCAGTGGGCCCGCCCCGAATGAACTGGTTTAGTCACTAATAATAACAAGGACTAGAGGATGTCCTTGGAGGCCATGGCTATTTCCGCGGCGGAGAGATCTCGAAGAACAATAAACCATTGAATGAAAACTATAACTTATGTTTAAAAAAGGAGAATAATACGCGCCCTTTGATAAAATAACTAACTGCTACAGTGCTACTAATATATATAGTTTAATATTTTCTGTATAGGTAGGTGATTTAAATCCAAATGTGGGTCAAGCACGAAACACGATATAGTTACGACCTGATGTAAATGGGTTTGGACCGACTATAAATGATTCTGGGTTTGGATCGACACGATGAACACAGTTTGTAAATGGAGCGGATCTGGGTTTCAGCTTCTAGCACGATTAGTAATTGGGGCAGATCCTGATCCACCTAAAATAAATATTAAAAAAAAAAACGAATAAAACACGGCACAAACACGACACGAAACACGAATTGACATTTTTGTAGAATAATATATAAACATTGATATAAATATGAGTGATGGGCCTAAAGCCCAAATAATTTTGCAGTCAAACAAGTGAAGCCCAAAACATGTGGAGCTCTGACCGCTTCAGAGAGAGATGGCTTATCCACACCAGACCAACGTATAAAACCTCCTCTTTGAATTCCTCACTTCACTTCCACAGAGATGGGAAGCTTCAACCTCCCACAAGCTCTCACCTTCCATGGCGCCAATTACTCCCTCCTTCCTCTTCCCATTTCTGGCCTCCTTCATTCTCGCCGCATCCTCTCCAATGGTACGTTTCTTCCTTCTTCTCCGCCATTTTCGCTCTTCCAATTCCTTGTTTCGGGTTTTCTCTGCAATTCTTATTATTGCTAAGGCTGTTTTTCAATCAGCTTCGTTTCTTCGCTCTTATTGTTGAACAGCTTCACGTATTGTGATTGTAGACAACTATAGACTATAGTGATCTTTGATTTTCCATATCTGATTCTACTTGCATGATTTGTAAAGTTATATATTCAGTTACTCAATCTAATTGCTTGAAAAAATACAGGCCTGCTTACAAGAACCGTACAGATTCTTACTCCGAAGCTAATGCCGAATGTTTCGAGAGGAGGGTTCGGAAAGCCGCTCTGCAGAAGCATTACTGCATCAGGTTGATTAGCATATTGCGTATGATTCCCGTTTTTCGAGAGCGCGTTTTAGCCAGATTACCGTTTTATGCAGAATAAGTGTGTGCAAGTGTTAGTGTTGAAAGATTTTAGTACAAAGAACAATGAGAAATCGTTCTTATAGACGTCGATGTAGATGATATGTTAAGTCTACTAATCGTGAGAAAAGAAATTAATATTCTAAATTACGGTAGTATGAATGTGCCAAACTCCGTACTGTATACTCTTATAAAGTATTTCGCTTTTGGTTTAGTTGATAAAGTTCTTACTGCTTAACTTTTCAGCATTTGTACAGCCTGCAACGGAACAACCGACGGAGGATAAGCCGAAGGATCCCCTTGTGAGTGGAGATTCCATTCGTCGCCGGTTTCTTGACTTTTATGCCTCTCGTGGCCACAAGATTCTTCCGAGTTCCTCTCTCGTGCCTGATGATCCAACGGTCCTATTGACAATTGCGGGCATGCTTCAGTTCAAGCCTATATTTCTGGGCAAGGTATAGAATTAGAAATCAATGGATCTTCACACTCGTCGGGAGACTTATCAAAATAAGATTTGCAGTAACGTGTGTGCATATTTACAGTAACGTTTTCAAGTTCGTTGCAAGTTTATAGGTGATTTTCTTACCCTTTATTTTCAGGTTCCTAGTCAAGTGCCTCGAGCTACAACTGCACAGAAGTGTATACGAACGAATGATGTAGAAAACGTGGGTCGAACCGCTAGACATCATACGTTCTTTGAGATGCTTGGAAACTTCAGTTTCGGGGATTACTTCAAGAAGGAAGCAATTAGATGGGCATGGGACTTATCAACAATAGAGTACAATATTTATTCCTTTACCTTACCACAATACAAGGATTTTTGATGAAAAAAATTCTCGGAAATATTTGATCGGTTGCTTGGAATATTGATCTCTTGGCACTCAGACATGTTGATATATATAAATGTGTTGAATTGCAGGTTCGGATTACCAGCTGAGAGATTATGGATCAGTGTTTACGAAGATGATGACGAAGCTTTTGAAATATGGCGTGATGAGGTAAGCCCCACAGAACTCTTATCAGTACGTTTCTTCAGACAAATTATTGATTGTACCTTAATGGTTTAAAAAGCGTAGACTCTTCATTCGCATGTCCCGCTCCCGTTTTTTCTTTCCTTTATCTACCTCCAGAAGATTATTATCTTTCCGATATAATTTATTATGTTATATTGAGTTAATATTTAACTGAAGTAAGATTAAATTCATGTTTACCATATGGTACTAATTTTCAAGTTTTCAAGCATTGCTTGGGCTTCAGGTGGGTGTACCTGTTGAGCGTATAAAGAGAATGGGTGAAGAGGACAATTTTTGGAGCAGTGGAGTCACTGGTCCATGTGGTCCATGCTCGGAGATCTATTACGATTTTCATCCCGAGAGAGGACATGAGAATACGGTAAGTGATGGTCATACCTCCTCGTTTCCTCTTCCTTTTTGTTTGGGGAAAGACGACGAAAATATGGGAAGGTAGTTGATTGATTAATTGAAACTTTGTTACCTTTTAATTTCAAAGAAATTATTTATAGGATCTGGGAGATGACACGAGGTTTATCGAGTTCTACAATCTGGTCTTCATGCAATTCAATAAAATGGACGACGGTTCCCTTGAACCCTTAAAAAAGAAGAACATCGATACCGGACTTGGCTTAGAACGTATAGCTCAGATCCTTCAGAAGGTATAATTTACTTCTTTACTTATCTCTAGCTCAATGATAAGCATATCAGTAGTTTCTTACAGATCATAAATTATTTTAAATAGGTTCCGAACAATTATGAGACCGATTTAATCTATCCAATCATCAAGAAGGCTGCTGAGCTGGCAAAGGTTTCATATGAGCTTGCGGATGATCGCACAAAACTGTCTCTTAAAGTATGTTTTTATTCAAGTTTTCCTGTCCTTAAATAGGTATTATTTCCTTAAGCTAGATAGAGTAATTCCTATTCTCCTTTAGATTGTAGGAGATCATATGCGTGCAATTGTTTATCTCATATCTGATGGGGTTGTTCCCTCAAATATCGGGAGAGGCTATGTAGTCCGGCGCCTCATCAGAAGGGCTGTTCGTATTGGCAGATTGCTGGGCATAAAAGGCGACGGAAGAGGAAATCTTGAAGGAGCATTTTTACCTGAAATTGCTGAAAAAGCAATTGAATTAAGCACCAATGTCGATGTTGACGTTATAGCTAGGGCTCCTCGTATTCTTGATGAGTTGAAAAGGGAAGAACTCCGGTTTGTGCAAACACTGGAACGAGGAGAAAAGTTGCTTGACCAAATGCTCGCGGATGCACTATTAAGCGCAGAAGAAAATAAAAGAACGCCGGTTTTATCCGGAAAAGATGCATTTCTTTTGTACGACACGTACGGGTTTCCTGTGGAAATAACAACAGAAGTAGCGGAAGAATGGGGTGTGACTGTAGATATGGCGGGTTTCGACGTTGAAATGGAGAAACAAAGGCGCCAGTCTCAATCTGCACATAATGTTGTTAAGCTTGAGGTTGAAAGCAACGGTTTCACAGAGCAAATTTCTGATACTGAATTTCTCGGATATGATACCCTTTCGGCCCGAGCTGTTGTTGAAAGCCTTCTGGTGAACGGGAAATCAGTAATACGGGTTTCTGAGGGAAGTGACGTTGAGGTTCTGCTGAACAAGACTCCGTTTTATGCTGAATCGGGTGGTCAAATTGGAGACAATGGGTTTTTGTATGTAACTGACAATGAAAACCAACAGAAGGCCGTGATCGAAATAAAAGATGTCCAAAAATCTCTGGGCAACATCTTCGTTCATAAAGGCGTTATTAAAGAAGGAGTCGTGGAGGTCGGAAAAGAAGTGGAAGCAGCCGTTGATGCAACTTTGAGGCAGCGGGCCAAGGTACCGAAACACTGTACTCTTTGTTCTTCATTTGATACAAGATAAAATAATTCATGCAAATTATTCAATTCAATGTATTGGTATAAGAAAATCAAACCGTGTAAATCTGTTTTGTTCTTCGGTCTACAACCGGTGAATTTTTTATTTCCAAATTGTATCCACCCCAAACCCTGATGATAAACTAATCTAAATTAGTTGAACAGATTTCCTGAATAAATTTACTACCATTGTTGTTGCTCGGAAGCTCTTCAAATAGCTCCGTATTACATGGTAAAGGCTAGGCTCAAATCTTAAAACATGTTACATAATTATTCTAAACTTAACCATAATTCAATTATTAAATAATGTAATTGAATACAGTAAGGTATAATTAAATAACATGAATAAGCATAAATAATATATGAATAATGTTATGTCCATAAAGAATCTTTCGCATTATATAACAGAATCTTTAACATGGTAAAATTCTTTTATAATCTATTTACTTGTATTGAATTTGTGTTGGTACTTTGTAGGTTCATCACACTGCTACTCATTTGCTCCAAGCTGCATTGAGAAAAGTCGTTGGTCAGGAAACAACGCAAGCAGGCTCGTTAGTCGCTTTCGATCGCCTCAGATTTGATTTCAATTTCCACCGACCGCTTCTTGACACTGAGCTCGTAGAGATCGAAGGACTTATTAACAAATGGATTGGTGACGCTATGCTTCTTCAAACAAAAGTAATGCCTATTGATGAGGCAAAGAGTGCCGGGGCTATTGCAATGTTTGGAGAAAAATATGGAGATCAGGTTTGAATTTATATCACTTAAATCATCCAAACTCTTGCAAAATTTCTTGGTGCTTTTAGCAGAATGACTATTGGAAAAATTAACATCTAGATACATATTATTTTAATTTTATTATTTAATAATGTCTTAAGTCATTATGCTAGCTCTGTTATTAATTATATTATTTTCAATTATTTAGTATGTTTAGGAGATTAATGAAAAGGCATGGAAGAGTCATTCAGTAAATTAGTCTTTTAGTTTAGCTAAATATTCTCTCTAGATTTAAGGTTTCTCAACGGAGGGAAATAACGTTTTGGTAAATTTTTGTTGGATTTCTTAAACTGGAATCTAATATGGTTTAGGTACGCGTCGTTGATGTTCCGGGTGTGTCCATGGAGCTTTGCGGTGGGACCCATGTAAGCAATACTGCTGAAATCCGCGGCTTCAAAGTAATCTCTGAACAAGGGATAGCATCTGGTGTCAGAAGAATCGAAGCCGTGGCAGGCGAAGCTTTTATAGAGTATGTGAATTCCCGAGATTACCATATGAGAAACCTTTGTTCAACTCTCAAAGTAAGTCAGTTTTAGATTCTCTGAACCAATAGATTTATAGCTCTCTTGTTATAATTGTTTAATTATTAATTTTGCTTTCTTTCTGAAGGTTAAAGCTGAAGAAGTGACAACCAGGGTAGAAAATCTTTTAGAAGAGTTACGGGCTACCCGAAATGAAGTTTCTTCTTTACGTGAGAAAGCGGCAGTTTATAAAGCCTCCGTTTTAGCAAGCAAGGCGTTTTCAGTAGGAACTTCGAAAGAGATCAGGTACTTTATATCTATATGTCAAAATCTAATTTCGGTGTCAGTATTGTAAAAAACAATCTTTTCGAAACCGGTAACAAGTACTGGGACCAGAAAAAATCGATTTTTACGGGTTCCAAATCAGGATCGGTTAAAATGCCAGTTTAAGCTTGAAAAATGCTGAGTTTAACATCTTATTTAAATAAACGTCATGTCAGGGTACTGGTTGAGTCAATGGAAGACACTGATGCGGATGCCCTAAAAAGCGCAGCCGAGAGCCTGATAGAAACACTGGGAGACCCGGCAGCCGTAGTACTGGGCTCGTGTCCGGGCGAGGGAAAGGTCAGCCTGGTGGCTGCTTTCACTCCGGGGGTTGTGGAATTAGGGCTTCAGGCAGGCAAGTTCATCGGCACCGTGGCTAAGCTGTGCGGCGGCGGAGGCGGTGGCAGGCCTAACTTCGCTCAGGCTGGCGGCAGAAAACCCGAGAATCTATCAGATGCTCTTGAAAAAGCTAGATCCGATCTCATCTCGATCCTATCGGAAAAGACGAGCTGAAACTTGAGAAACAGCCAGTAAGTTATACTTTTTTTTTTCTTCTCTCGGTATCATTCGAATTGGAAATCGATTTAATAGTCTCGAAATATAAACATTTGTATATGAATGGCATTGAGTGTATCAGCCCAATAAACTATAGCTCCCCAATGAATGTCATAAATTTTTATTGTTATAAAACCAAAATACATAAACAAAAATAGATTGAAATCGTTACATGAATTTACGTGGAAACTAAATCTGGAGAAAAATAAAATCACGAGGAAATCAACTATAATTTAAACTAGATATATAATGGAGGGTTCGAAAAAAGATAAATGACAATTATGTTAATTAACTTCTAAAGATGCCACCCAAAACATCGAATAAATATATGTCACACCGCAAATATATAGAACAAACTTGACAAGAAAAACACATTTGGATCGTATTTCTAATTTTATAATAAGCGAGCGTACATGTTATTTTATGTTTTTTTCTTTACTAGAGGAGCCAGTAATGAAAATAATATTTTTTATTTAAAAAAAAAAAACAATGATCATATTTTCTCTCTTGTAATTCAATTTAGTGGTGATCTTCCCGGCCAAAAACCGTCTTCTCCGCAAATGTTTAATTTAATCAAAGAAGTTTTGCAACATAATTACTTATAAGTTTGGTGAAAGTGGCGATATATTCAACCTTTTTGTTTTGTCTTGTCGCTGCTGTATATTTTTAATATTATGAAATATGTTGAACTTAAGTAGGATTAACATTTTTAACAACATTCGGGATGTAGACCGAACAAAAGGTGGAATATGTTGCCAATTCTTTTTGTTATTTAAATACTTACGTTACAAATCTCTCTTTTATCATATAATATAAAATACTTGCAATTAAAAAACGCCCAACCACATGCTGTTACAAGTATATCAATAGCTACGAAAGCGTTGAGGTTGTTTTGGGCATGAAATTGTTGATTTGTACTTCTGTTGCAACTTGCAACAACTTGATATATGATTGATTAAATTAAATAACGAAACTGATCAATTATTGAACAACTGATGCACTTTAGTAGTTCGTGAGAAGACTTGTTTTTCAAAATCAGATATCATTTTCAAATTGAGTTGAATAAAATAATAAATTAACCAATATAAATTAGTTTTGTATTTTATTGGTAATTAATTAAGATGATTATGAATCATAAATATCAAGATCAAATATTTTGTCTTAGATTGTCAAACCAGACGCAAAAGCTATGATTAAGTGGCCTAAAGTAATCTCTTGATTTACTCAAAAGCCAACTGAGTAAGTAAATTATTCAATTTACACAAGCATTATAGAAGGAATGAACTTGAGTGAAACAATAGAATACAGAAACAACAAGTGTAAAAACTCAATGAGCTTGGAGGGAACCATATATATGGACATTCATACTCTCACTATTGCAAATATCACCATCATATTGCACCACAGTTCTTCTAAAACCCTCGTACAAAGTGAAAACAAGAAATTTTCCATGATATTTCCTCATAAATCATCTTGCAAAATGAAAATATTCAAGTTTGCACAATTTCTTAAAATGATTGTAGTGCATTCTAAAGTTCATCTTGAACCGATTCATGAAATGCTTTTGTTAAGTAGCCACGATGCATCAGTGAGTCTTTTTGTCGAAGACTATACCGCGGTTTCGGTCACGTTATCGATCGACGTATAAATTTTGAGATGGTCAAAACTAATAGAATTATGATGCTCGCATGATGTAAGAAGATGATTGAGACATTTACTTTCTTTTTTTAAAGATTCACAACAAGTAAGATTAAGAAACAACAATGTTGATGCGTAAGAAGGGACAACTGACCCCACTTAAAAAGCCCAAAACTCAAAATCTAATTTGAGCCCATTGACTCGCTTGATTTTTTTTTTTTTTTTTATATTAATTTAAATTATCTTTTCAAAACTCAAAATCTAACAGGAGCCCACTGACTCGCTTGAATTTTTTTATATTATTTTAAATTATATTTTCTCTTACACGTCTTCACTCCTTTCTTCTTCTCCGCAATTTGACTCAACCCTCTTCTCTTTACACCACAACTCACGTTTCTCAGTCTTGCACCTTCTCGCGTTTCTCAGCCGCTCAGTCCTCGTCGCTCCTCGGCGAATATTGTTTTCAGGGGGAGAATATTGTTCCTATCACTTTTTGGTGAAACTCATAAAACGTAATTTAACTTGTATGTTCGTATATTATAAAATATAAAGTATTTGAATAAGAGCCCTGTATATTAGATAACATTTGAAATATTGTGAATTGTATTAACAAATATCTTACATGAAACCTCTTTATATTGTGTTAACATACCGATAAAGATTTCAGTTTTCTCAGTGTCCAAAATTTATATTTTATTTCTCCAAGCTATGAATCGAAAAGGCTCACCTCACCTTATTGAGAAGCAAAGTCATCTCATGGTTTTTTAACCCATGTGCTCTAAATCTGCAAACTAATAGACTGTCCTTTTCAGAGGCCATTAATTAAATGAATAAGCAAAGTGGTGTATATATGAATCAATGACACAGAAATGCATTTCGCTTAAACTTGACTCAAGATTAAGGAGTATTTTCCATTTTAATATATATATATATATATGGGCGGTGAAAAGACTTTCCTTTTCTTTGTTTTTATTTTATTTTATTTATTTATCCAATACACTTTGGTACTTGGTGTAATAATTAACTTCACTAACCTTGAATTTTCGGTAAAATGTTTATATTCTTTAAATTTTAAAATGCAACACATTAGCACCTACAGATTGTAAAATTAGCAAATTAACAAAATACTCGTTTTATTGCAAACCTTTTAACACCCATAGTTTGATTTAATCATTTTATACCCATTTGTAAAATATTCATCCCAAAATACCCTTTTTTCAAATTAAAAGCCTATACTATAGGTATTAATTTCTATTGCCTTCTGTTTTTTTCTTTCTCTCTCCTTCTCCCTTCTTTCTTTCTTGCGTGATATATTTTTCACGATATAAAAATTCTCCCGTCTATGTTATTATCTCTACGACTGCACACCATTCATGGAGTCGCCGGCGATTCTGTTGGAGGTTGTCGTCAAGCCGGCGATTCTGTTGGAGGTGGTCGTCGCGCTGGCGTCGGATATTCTGGGCATTACCACTGCTGACGACAAAAAAGTTATTTCCATATCTCCTTTTGATTCCTATGCCTGCGCTAATATAGTTTTGACGAACTAAAGACTTTCTGCAAACAAAATACCTCCTTTATATATATATTGGCTTAGGCACCAGTCATTGCTTAAGGACTGGTACTCCGATGTGAACCAGTTCATTATCTGAACGTTGCCCATTAAAAAACTTAGAGTATAAGAAGCCTTTAAGAGCTTGTTTGGTTTAGATTATTATTTACAATTGGTAAACAAATTACATAAATGTAATTTTAGTTACGTATACGTAATTTTAACTACATATATGTAATTTTATTTACAGATACATAATTTTACTTACATATAATTCTCATTACGTGCGCGTAACTAAAATTTCATAAACGTAACTATTTTAAAATTCATATTAAATTATATTAATGTTAGTCTAGTTACAGATAAATAATTAAAATTAAATAAAAGTAATTTTTTTTTTCTACGTGTTAGAACTTATGTACTTGTAATTTCGGTTACTTACATGTAATTACAATTACGTTGACGTAATTTTAATAGCTCAGTTTATTGTATAGCACATATGGTGTTGAATCAGATAATGGATCGGCGAATAGATCATCAGTTCAATCAAAAGAGAGAATGTCGCAGAACACAATTCAACGGGAGAGAGGTTATTAATTAGGGTTAATGACGGTAAAAATACCTAAAGTTTGGTCAAAGAACCCCTCGTGTACCCAAAGTTTAAAAGTGGTGGCAAAAGTACCCAAAGTCACATTTGGGGAGTTGACCACTCCATTCTCGTAACGCAGTTAACTTACTCGTTAACTCTGGCCACGTAAACAAACGTGGGTTGCTGACATGACAATGTTTTGCCACGTGGACGAGCCCAATTAGGGGTTTAATTCGTTGTTTTGTCATAAACGAGGCTAATGTGGGCTCATCCATGTGACAAAAAGTTTCTATGTCAGCAACCCACGTTTGTCCATGTCGCCAGAGTTAACGGATAAGTTAACTGCGTTACGAGAATTGAGTGGTCAACTCCTCAAATGTGACTTTGGGTACGTTTGCCACCACTTTTAAACTTTGGGTACACAAGGGGTTCGTTGATCAAACTTTGGGTATTTTTACCGTTATTAACCCTATTAATTATAGGATGACTCAAAATAAATCATGGACAATCTGAGAGAGAAGAGAGAAGAGAGAAGAGAGAAGAGAGAGAATTTTGAAAAAACATGGTGAAGAAAATTTCAAACGTTGTGTGGTAGAGAGAATTAAGGATATATAGTTTAAAAGGGTATTTTTGTACTAAGTTATCAAAATGGTTATTTCTTTAAATAGTTTGGTTTCATGGGTCTTTTATAAAAAAAAGTTTACATCCTAATGGGTATTCGTATTTCACTAATTTTTAATAATTAACTTGTGTGCGGTAGATAATTTTTTTAATAATTTTTTGTCAATGGAGTATTATTCTCTTATTCTCTAATAATTTTCATCTTAATAAATTTGGAGAATAAAATATTATGATTATTTTGTTACAATCGGATAAACAAAATATTAATTTCGATCAAAATTAATTGACAAACACCTTCGAATAAATCCTAGGTGTCGCAGATGAACATTTTTATTATTTTAATACATAAGTAATTTTTGAAATACTAAAATAAAAAGTAACAGTATTTAAAATTTGAGACAAAGTAAACTTACATACAAACAAGTGGCATTATTGCAAATCACTCAGAGAAACACACGAGTTAATTACTTTCTGTTTGGATTATTCATAAGAATATGAATATAGGAACAAATAATACCGATTATTAGCCTTATCGCTTCTCAATAATTCATAATTCAGAAAGCAAGAAATGAGATACAATGTCTTATAATCAATGAGTCACTCTGATTAATTGCTAAATGATTGATCGTTTTGAGAAGGTGACTAAGTAACCACTTGGTTTCGGTGCAAACATATCAATTAATAATATTGATTAATGTAATGTGTATATAAATATAGTGGTAGCTCTTGAATAGATAGATAGGGTTGTCGGGCAATATTCTTGCTTGACAGGTGGACTTGCGTGGAGACTTTTGTTCTTATCTTTCTTCCACTCATATAATTAAAGATGCAATCATCAAATTTCAATTTCCAATATTATTAAATTCACCAAACTTTAATTCTTCAAAACCTTTTTGCTCTTTTGTATACGCGTAACCACCTCTTTACGGCACGAATGCCATTAAATCCTTTTATATTATTATGCACAATCGATTACTAGAGTAAAAACAACTGCTACAAGTTTATGGAAAATCAAGATTAAAACACCGAAGTTCTCCGTAAGCTAATACTAAAATATAATATTTATCAATAATTTTCTTACAAATTCAATACATCACTGAAAATTACTAACTAATTTCTAAACACAATTCGTAAAATAGTAATAAAAAATTTAACAATTGTCGAAAATCACGTGTATCATATTTTTATCTCAAATTTATTATATTTTTTAATTACAGCGAGAGAAATCAGTGATAAATAGAGCTGCAACTCGCGGTGTCGCGGCGAGTCGCGACCAAATCGTGAAAAATCGCCAAAGTAGGAGTCGCGATGCGTCGCGGGTGGACGGGTCGCGAGTTCGCGAGAAATGTGGATGTGTTGTTTGCGGCATATGTACCTATTTGTTTCAAATGTTTAATTTTATTAGTTTTTACCCGAATTTAACTATCAAATTTTATTAATTATTTCAAAATTGTATGTAGGTATGTTAATTATTTATAATTATTATGTATAATTTATTTATTTCAAAATTATATTTAAGTATGTTATAATTTATTATTTTGTAACATATTAATAATTTGATTTATGTTAATTTTTAATTTGTAACATATGTTAATAAATATTAATTTGTAACATATTACAATAATTTTAACAAATTTAATAGCAGTTAAATAAATATGGTGGAACGAGAATTTTTTTAAAAAAGTTGTTATTATTGCCACAAACAAACACAAATTTTCCCCCTCCCTCGGATTGATGACGTGTCGCCCTCCTATTGGCCGAGAGCAATTCAAGCGGATCACCAAGTGCAAGTCGCGATTATCATCACGAGTCGCGACTCGTCGCGATTCCACCCAGCCAATCGCGATCTCCCATAAAACGTCGCGACTCGTCGCGAAGGCCACCATCTCGTCGCGAGTTGCAGTTCTAGTTATAAACGACCAATAGAATTAATAAACATATTATTTTAAATATATTTAAGATAAGCAACACTCATTTTGTCTAATTTAAACAATTTTTTTTTATAAAAAATGGAAGATCACTCGAATTCGTAAATAAATTATCTCTATGGTCAACACATTATAATTTATCAGGATAATTCCTTTATAAATTTTATAAACAACGAGGGAGGGGACGAAGGACTCTACCTTAGTGTCAGCTCCGAAAAAAAAAGGATGTTGGAAGACCGTTTTGCTTCTTCAGAGAACCAAAAATAAAAGTCTCTCGTGCTTGTATTTGTAGGGGTTCAAATCCTTATGGATGGTTCTGCAGTTTGGGGAGTTGTACGTTTCGCTAGAGGTCAAGGAATAGTCTTTCACATCTTGTCTAGCGTCCTCTCCTCCCGGTCATACGATGAGGCTGGCCCCGCTCTGGAGTGCATGTTTCCGTGTCGCTGACGAGCTCACAAAGGCTTTAAACGTGTGTCCCAACCCGATGCACAAAAAGCCCAAAAATAGGTCTTAACAATTTGAAAGAAAAAAGATTTGGAAAATGAAAAAACTCTCTTCTTTGCTAGTTGTTAAACAATTTTATATTAATAAGTAAGATCACAAGTCCTATTATCCATTTTGTCCTTAATTATAGAAAAAACAAAGCAATTTAATAAGTCCGATAACAATTTCGAACACACGAGATCGGTCAAAGGGAATTCATAAGAAAGATGAATCCCCTTGACAATATATTACGGCCGCCCAAAAAGATAATACAACAATATTCGTTCGAGAACGTCTCTTCTCTCTGTAATGCAAAGGGAGAAATATCCAAAACAAAGCATAACCCTTTTAATGGCTAAGTGTTGGGACTTATATGGTGATGCCCAACTCTAAGATCATCTCCAATTGACAACTCTATTTTTTTACTCCATTTCGCAATAAATATGATAAGTCGGTTTTATACCGATAAATCGAGTACTTTCACTTTGAGTTTCGT
Source organism: Parietaria judaica (assembly GCA_954871525.1). NCBI lineage: Eukaryota > Viridiplantae > Streptophyta > Magnoliopsida > Rosales > Urticaceae > Parietaria > Parietaria judaica. The sequence continues at coordinate 42,841,262 of OX940860.1, forward strand.
TTATCCAAGAGTCATTTAATGTGTTTCTTTTAGTGTTTTTGTTTATTTTAGGAGTTATATGAGTGGATTGCGATTTGATTGAAGATCAAGATGAATAGAGTCATTTGGATGAAGTTTTACATGCCAAAAATCCGAAATTAAAAGTCCCAGGCAGCAACTTAGTGCCGCGGCACAGATTTTCGGTGCCCCAGCAAGAAGACCAGAATTAACTCTGCCCCAGCACCGAATTTCCCGTGCCCTAGCACCACAGTTCCGCGAATTAGGTTATTTTACGCCTAATCTTAACATAATGAGTAGGCTATATAAGGGGATCACAAAGAGGGATTAAGTGACGCATTTTAGGAGAGAAAAACATCACAAGAGGCTAGGAAACTCGAAGAACGCCAATGGAGATCGGGTTTTGCGAAGAAGAATGGTGGAGACGAAGATCACCTCAGAGATTCTCTCCATTAGTATCATCTTCTTTGCTGAATTTCTTTCTCTATTATGTATCTCTTTGTGATTTGTTTATGCTCTAAATTCATCATGAGCTAAACCGTTCATAGGATTGCAATCGGAACTCACATGTAGCTTGATTTGGATTATCGTTTCTTTGATTAATGAAAATTGCTTAAGTTTGTTTATTCTATCCTTTGCTTATTGCTTTTGATTGCTTGATCACCAATTAAATTGATTTGGTAAACCTTAGGAACTTTGGAAAAAGGAAGTTTGTGTTTAGCCGTAGATAGAATAACACATGATATATGATGGAAATCTTGAGTTTATATAGGATAGGAATATACCCGTTAAGAACACATGCTTAATGAATCGTTCGTAATTTAATTCACATAGGAATATAGTGAGTTAGTTAAGAAAGATAACTCGAATTGAATATCGGAAGAGTTCTTTTTGATGCATTAGGGGTCTTGGTTAACAACTTGTAGCAATTTAATGATCGAAGGAATGATATGAAGAATCGGGTGAAGTATTGAGGAATGATTGCGTTCCTATATTTCTCTATTTGTCAAAATCTTTCAATTTTTAGTTTTTAGTTTTTATTTTTCTTTAGTTATTTAATTGATTATATTTAAAATTTATTTGTTTAGATAAAATTAAGGTGACATAAAACTAGTAATTACCAAAATTAATAGTAACAATTCTCCGTGGGATCGACTTTTCTTATCATTATATTACGTGTTTTCGATACGTATACTTGCGTAGAAAATTCACAACAAGTTTTTGGCGCCGTTGCCGGGGAATTGTTTACGTTATTTTTGTTAATATTAGTAAGATCATTTTTAGTCTTAATCTAAACGTTTTTTTAGTTCTATTTTTCAAATTATTAGGTACGTGCATGCGGAATAATAGGAGCGGGGAACTACTTCCTATTAATCTTGAAATTAAAAGGACGTGCCGAAGGAATAGAAAAGAACGACAACAAGCTCGTAATCCATCACTGACAATGGCCGAACCAACCGAAGGCAACCATCAAAATATGACACTGAGAGATTATGCAGCTCCACAAATGGGAGTAATTCAAAAAAGCATTGTGTGGCCACCTATTGAGGCGAACACATTCGAGCTCAAGCCGGCAATTCTTCAGATGATCCAGAATTCAGTGCAATTTGGCGGGTCGTTGAATGATGACCCAAATTCTCATATCACGTTATTCTTGGAGATTTACGACACCTTCAAATTCAATGGAGTTTCGTCTGACGCTATAGGGTTGAGACTCTTCCCGTTTTCACTTCGTGACAAAGCTAAGAGTTGGTTGAACTCTCTACCAGCAGGATCTATCACTACTTGGAACGACTTGGAAAAGAAGTTCCTAGCAAAGTATTTCCCACCAGCGAAGACGGCCAGGATGAGAGGTGACATCACCTCTTTTGTGCAACAAGACTCGAAATCTCTTTTCGAGGCGTGGGAAAGGTTCAAGGAATTGCTTCGAAGATGCCCTCACCATGGAGTCCCAAAATGGCTACAAATTCAGTCTTTCTACAATGGACTGAATGGACAGCTGAAAGGAAACATTGATGCAGCTGCAGGAGGCGCGCTTATGACGAAGACCATCTACGATGCCTATGAGTTACTAGAAGACATGGAAGAGAACAACTACCAGTGGCCGACAGAACGAGGAATGCAGAAGAAAGCAGCCGCCGTTTATGAAATCGATGCCGTGACAGCGTTAGCAGCTCAAGTGGAGCTTATATCTAAAAAAATCGATACACTCGGAGTTAATGTTGTCTACAGCCCGCAAGCTACTTGTGAAATTTGTGGTAGTAATCACAGCACTGACCAATGATTCGTCAGCCAAGAGTCGGTGCAATACGTCAGCAACATGAACAGACAGACAAACCAACCGAACTCCAACTTCTACAATCCGGGCTGGAGAAACCATCCAAACTTTTCGTGGGGTAACAACCAAGGATCCTCTTCAGCACCTACAGCTCCACCCGGATTTCCTCCACAAGCAACTCAACAAGTCAGAAAGCCAAACCTCGAGGAGTTGATGACTCAAATGGCCTCGAACACAAATCAGTTTATCACAGAAGCAAAGACCCAACTTCAGAGTCACTCGGCATCAATTCGCAATTTGGAAGTGCAAGTTGGTCAGTTAGCTAATTTGATGAATAATCGGCCACAAGGAAATTTGCCCAGCGACACTGAGACTAATCCAAGAGGAAAGAGCATAGAACAATGTAACGCGATGTCTTTGCGATGGGGAAACGAACTGAGTGAAGTCATCAAAGAGCCTAGTTTGTTACTAGTGTCACGTGAAGAAAATGATGATGTTCCAAGCGACAATACTATTGTGATGGAAAAGCTTAATGGAACGAAGAAAAAGTTGGCAAAGTCTTCTCAGTGCTATCCTCCACCGCCATTTCCCCGAAGGCTTTCTCAAATCAAGACAGATACTCAGCTCACAAAAATTTTGGAGGTTTTCAAGAAGCTTCAAATCAATATTCCATTTGCCGATGCGTTAGAGCAGATGATGAGCTATGTGGAGTTCATGGAAGAAATTATTTCAAAGAAGAAGAAATTGGGTGACTTTGAGATGGTTGCCTTAACCGATGCTTAATGAATCGTTCGTAATTTAATTCACGTAGGAATATAGTGAGTTAGTTAAGAAAGATAACTCGAATTGAATATCGGAAGAGTTCTTTTTTATGCATTAGGGATATTGGTTAACAACTTGTAGCAATTTAATGATCGAATGAATGATATGAAGAATCGGGTGAAGTGTTGAGGAATGATTGCGATCCTATATTTCTCTATTTGTCCAAATCTTTCAATTTTTAGTTTTTATTTTTCTTTAGTTATTTAATTGATTATATTTAAAATTTATTTGTTTGGATAAAATTAAGGTGACATAAAACTAGTAATTAGGAAAATTAATAGTAACAATTCTCCGTGGAATCGACTTTTCTTATCATTATATTACTTGTTTTCGATACGTATACTTGCGTAGAAAATTCACAACAAAATATCACATCAAAGACTACTTCATCTCCAACTGAACTCCATTTTTAACACCAAATTGAAATATTCATTTTATATTCAACTTTCTCTTATTTATCTTCGGATCCTTATATTTATTTAGTATCTTTCAATTATACTATTTATTCATTATTTTCAAAATAAAATAAAATATTACTCTACAAATTTATCGGTAACATAATTTTCGATGTTGTTCTAATGTTATTTCATTACGATATTAATATTAATGTTATTTTACTTTTTTCTAAAGAAAATTTCATTGTTGTATTTTATATTATAACATTTTTTTTTAAAGTATTTAATACAATAAATTTTAGTTTTAGCATAAAAATATAAATAATTATAAAGAGAAAAGTGAAATAATTTTTTTTTTTTAAAAAAAACAGTGCCAACTATATAAATAACAAATTTTAAAAGGACTATATAATAAATAAATAAAAAATCTAGTGTGATGAATATTGTCGCGCCAAATATGACTTGCCACTGTTCGTAAAATCTCTTTCACTCTATTTTGCAGTATGTTATGCGGTATGAGTGCAGTAATGCATTACTGCATTTGAACGTTTTACAGTTCGGTTGGACTTGGTCTAAGAGCAAAATGTGATGAAAGGATCAAAATACGATCTTTAGCAATTGAATTATATGATTTGTTCTTCCTACGGCGATATGTGAACGTTGGTCCATCACAATTCTGTGTATACTATCACCGTTTGTTGTGCCATTCCTTATTCCTTATTTTGAATTTGTGTCTTTACTTGAGCTTTCACTCATAAAATTGATAAGATCATTTTAAAAATGTAAATGCGAGTTGTAGAGATCGAAGAGCTAAAAGTAAAACTACTTATTGCTGACTGCTACACACATAGAAATACAAAGTAAAAATTTAGTATGGTTGTTTCGATAAAGTGATAATTTCATGTGTAAAAAAAAAAAAAGAAATTAACACAGAGATGGAGGATAGAAGTAGAGATTATTGGGAAGTTTTTGTGTGTAAGTAGTAATAAACAAAGGAAAGTAAGGAAAAATAAGAATCCTTAAGAAATTATTGGGAAGTTTTTGTGTGTAAGTAGTAATAAACAAAGGAAAGTAAGGAAAATAAGGATCCTTTCGTAAGATCTCCAATTAATAATATTGAATTCTGCCAAATGGAAAAAAGTATAAATATAGAACACAAGAGAGCAGAATTCCATTCATATATATAAAATATATATATATATATTTATATAATGTATAATTATCCGGAGAAACAGGAAAAGACATAAATGGTGAGAGGGGAAAGTGAAAATAAAAAAGTCCAACAAGTGTTCTCATCTCCACTCCAACACAACAGCTGTTATCTGAGTTGAGAAACCGACTTCTTTCCTTGTCTCGCCGCGTATGCGCTTCTTCGTGTCTCTTTCCTTCCTTTTCATACCATTTTCTTCTATTTCTATTTACCTCCCCTATCACTTTCTTTTTATGCAATTTGACCTCGGAGCTGCCACATCTTTCAAATAATTGCATTACTGGTAGCTTATGTTTGTCTGAAAAGTTAAATAGAAGATTCACGTAAATTGTAATGAATAATAACTGTCAATGGTGGAAAAAATTATTTATGTTATTGACCTTGTTGTAATTAAATATTTATGTTGATTTTGTTTTATGCTACATATTTTAAGATAAAAAGAAGAGAAATTGCACCAAATAGCCAAATTGAAACATAGGTTTAGCAAAATAGCCAAACTTTAGTTAATTTTGTAAACTAGCCAATTAACATGAGGTGTCATTTTAATTACATTTTTCATCCCTATAATACCCTTTAATTAATCATTTTAATTATAATTTTCGTAATTAATTAAAAAAAAAATTAATTTTTAGCACAAATCAAGGTGTAACTAATTGTGCACAAATTTTGGAATTTAATTCCAAATTTTGAATCATTTCCATCTCCCTCTCTCTCTCCTCTTTCTTTTTCCTACGACCACTTCTCTCTCCATCTCTGATGTCTAGGGTTTACCCGGAGCCGGCCGACGCCGCCGAGGAGGTCGACCACTTCGATCGCCTCCCGGTCTCGCTGCTGCTCATCGTCTTCAACCAGATCGCCGACGTCAAGGCCCTGGGCCGGTGCTGCGTCGTCTCCCGTCGCTTCCACGCGCTCGTCCCGCAGGTGGACAACGTCCTCGTCCGCGTCGACTGCGTCATCTCCGACGAGGACTCTTCCGCCTTGACGCTATGCCGCCATTGTTGTCGGTTTCTGAAGCTTCCGATCTAAAGGTAGGACGTAGCCCACCACCGCTGTGCACCCCGGCAAACTCCGGCGCCGTCGATGGGCTCGCTGCACCCCTCACCGTCGTCGTCTGAGCTTGTGAGCTCATGAGTTTCCGTTGCCCCCGTCGTGCGCGAAGGAGCTCCTCCATCGGAGCACTCGCTCGGAAACACCGAGGCCACGACGATCGACGGCGAAGCTTCGGCTTACGGGAGAGAGAGATTATTTTTGTATTTAAAATATTTGATTATTGTATTTAAATTTTAATATGAATAATATTTTTGATTGTTAATTTACGTTGATTCGTTGTTAATTTACGTTAATTCGTTGTTGATTTACGTTGATTCGTTGTTAATTTACGTTGATTCGTTGTTAATTTACGTTAATTCGTTGTTGATTTACGTTAATTCGCGTATTTAATTTGTTGATATTTTTTGAAAAAAATAAATCCGAAAATTATATGAATGTTTTGAATTTAAAATTTGAATTATACAAAAAAAAAAGGGTTTGATTTTGGTTGTTACCATATTAATAGCTATTTCAATTAATAGCAATATTTTCAATTAATGAAAATAAACAAATTTTTTAATTTTATTAAAACATGAGGGCAATAATATAATTGGAGTTTTGTTTAAGTGGTTAATTGGCTAGTTTACAAAATTAACCAAAATTTGGCTATTTTGCTAAACACACGTTTAAATTTGGCTATTACCTTAAAGAGCCCTAAAAAGAATATTCGAAGAAAAAGTACGGTAAAGTATTTTTTTTATTTAAGGCATATAACAAAAGTTTTGAAAACACTAAAAAAAATCTTGCCGTAAGTTCTAAATTTTCAAGGCATGATTTTTTTTTCCGTACTTTTTCCACGATATGATAAAGTTTGGAATATGCGGCGTTCAAAAATGTATTTTGTAATATTTTTGCTGTATATCCCAAAATAAAATGACAAAAAAAATTATAAATCTAGATAGACGGACAAAACTCTCACATCGTTTTCACTTTGTAGTGACCTCTGGCTGCCAGTACCCGGAGCGGGTCTTCCCAGACATGTCATCGGCGGGAGTAACCCGCTCCCACCCGTCTGGACAGCTCTATTAAAACGTAATAAAACTCGGTTTACGGGTCACTTTCCACGAGGTGGCGAAGTTGTGGGGCAAGTTTAACATCGTGTGAAAAAGAAAGGAGCAAAGTGCAATTGTTTTCAAAAATAAAAAAGTAATTGTCTCGGAAATGCTGACCTGTAGTCCACACTCGCGAGTCGCCTATATATACGATACGCCATGAATTTCTCTTCATTCATTCACACATCACTTTCTCGCCAACAAAATGGCTTCTTCGATGCTTTGCTTCTTCTTCCTCCTTCTTCTTCTTCTCTCGTATTCTGCCTCTGCCTGCGATCGCTGCCTGCACCAATCAAAAGCTGCCTACTTCTCCAAAGCCTCCTCACTTTCCTGTAAGCATATTCATCTCCGCCTTTTTTTTTTATTATTATATAAATTTCTGATCAATCTCATTATTTTTCTAAAATATTATGTGGGCAAGGCTTAGTTTGTGGATTTAAGTCTGTTTTTAGGACAAAGTTTCAACCTTTTTTTATCTTTCTCTGGATTTGATGCTCTTTTTGTGTATTTGTTCTTGTTTTGATGTTTCAACAAGCTCATTAGAATTTTTAGACATGAAGTTGGTAAGATCAAATTTTGAATCATATATCATAGATTATGTTTTTTTTTTTTGGCAATGTTTAATCTCTTTAACATTTTTTCTTGTCTTATATTCATATATATATTTATTTATTTATTATTGCAGCTGGGGCATGTGGATATGGCTCGATGGCTTTGGAAACAAGTGGTGGTCACATTGCAGCATCTGTGCCTGCAATTTACAAAGATGGTGCTGGTTGTGGTGCCTGCTTTCAGGTCCCTATTTCTTCCTCTCTTTTTTTTTTTCCTTCCATTTATGTGAAATTCATGCACTTTCATTTTTATAGTTTATTTATGGTCTAAATGTGGAAATAAATTTATTTCATAATAGATAAGATGCAAGAATGCCAAGCTATGCAGCCAAGAAGGGGCTAAAGTAATGGTGACAGATTTGAATCGCAACAACAAGACCGATTTTGTCCTCAGCAGTAGAGCTTTCAGGGCCATGGCTCACAAGGGCATGGACCAAAATATCCTCAAGCTTGGGATTGTTGATGTAGAATATAAGAGGTGAGTATTAATTAATAAATTAATAATAGAGAGATTATTACTTTGTTGATAAATTAGTGTTTAATTGATTTAAAGAGTATATTTAAAATTTTAAGAATCTTGAATTTTGATTAGATGAATTTTACCAATTAACATTATTTATTGATTGCTAATACTAGATACATACAATTCATCGTATTTTTCTCTTTTTATTAATAGCCAAATTCAATGGTTGTAGGAATTTAACTTACTAAGCAATAGTCATTGAGTTATTGCTTAAATAAATAAAAAAAATGGATAGTGTTAATTGCCTCTAGGTCTCGTGAGAAAGTAACACTAGACCAATTGACTTCATTATATATGTAATTTCTTATATTAATAACATCGTATATTTACATAAAATTTTGTCAAAATATATAATTTGATTAAAGTTAATAAATTTTTCAAAATCAATGAAATATTATAATAAAAAATTTATTAATTTATTAATATTAATTTAAAATATTATACTATAACCTTTAGGCATATGGATTAGTTGCAACCACTGCATGGCGGTGGAACTATTAGACATTAGGCCGATTAAAATTATAGAGGCCTGTCTATGCAGAAAAAACAAATTTATTAAATGCAGTAACGGTCCAATATGTTTAAAAAAAAAAAGAATCATTGGATATTACAATCATGTTAGAAGATAAGAACATAAGTTTTTTATATAAGTGTATTAATATTATAGACATAAAGATTATCAGACAAGGAATTAATTGTCCCAGAATTGCTGGTCCTTTTGGGCACAAAAATAATTAATTTTCTCTCGTTAGTACATTATTTAAGTTATAAGATTGTCTCTTTCTTGTGCATGTGGAGCAGGGTTCCTTGCGAACACAAGCGTCAAAACTTGGCCGTGAGAGTTGAGGAATCAAGCAAAAAGCCTCACTATTTGGCCATCAAAGTGCTATACCAAGGTGGTCAGACTGAGATTGTTGGCATTGATGTGGCTCAGGTATTTACCTTCACTCTTTCATAAGATCGAAATTTCGGAAAAAATAATCGACCGAATTTTGGCAAAATGATTAAAAAAAAGAAGCTAATTGGTTCTTTAAACTGATCTGTTATCAGTTAGACAGTTACGAATTTAAGAAATTTAAGGAACTCTAGTTAATTTAGCTATCAGTTTCGAAAAATCGTAATACTTGATGTTTGTTTAATTACTGAACAGATTTTTGTATGAATAATGACATTATTAACTTCTTTTATGTGTTTAACCAATTTCAACCGAATTTGGTAGAAAAGTTTATGGTCTTCATGGCGATTTTCAAGGAAATATTGAAATATCTAACGAAGTCAGATTTTATGTTTGTAATTTGTATTAACGAACGAAAAACGGTTGCTTATATAGAAAGAAAGAAAAAAAGACGGGACAAACCGATCCGGTTCCATCCCCGAACGATTTGACATTCTTAACAAGTTGGAGTTTTTCTATGGTTTGATTCTTCGCTCTAATCTCAACTCTCGGAAACTTGGCTATGATGTGATAGGTCGGTTCGCCGAGCTGGACCTTCCTGACCCGAAGTCACGGGGCGGTATGGGACACAAGCAGGGTGCCAGAAGGGCCCCTGCAGTTCCGCTTTGTGGTGACGGCCGGCTACGACGGGAAATGGATTTGGGCGAAGAGCGTGCTGCCTAAGGACTGGAAGCCGGCCACCGTTTACGACGCCGGAGTTCAGATCACCGATATTGCGCAAGAGGGTTGCTTTCCTTGCGATGACAGCACTTGGACTTAGACCCTCAACTTGGTCTAGAAAAGAAAAGAAAAGAAAAGGCTTAGATTATTATTGGATTGTAGAGTTAGGGAATAAAAGGCAGATGATGCCATGTTTATATGGAAGAAATAGTGTATCATTATTTATTTCCCCTTTTGATATGGATTTTCTTTTGTAACACTCTCGTACGGAAGGAAGTAGTAACACTGCAATACAAACGAATTTACTTTACGAGCTAATCTTATTACTTCCTTGCCTTGTATGAAATTACAGCACACCATTGGAGTTATCCGAGCTACTTTCAGCTCCGGTTTAGAGTTTGAAGGGGCGCTAAGCGAAGAATAATTTTATAAAATCACTTTTTTACGACTTTTGCTTTTTTATAAACAAAATTGAAAAGCATCAGTTTAATGATTTTGAAGCTATATACGTATTTATCTCCTTTTAGTTTTATATTATTTTAATTTAAATAGTTTTACAAAAAAAAAAAAAAATCAAAATTTTGGTAACTCGTAAAATAAAAACATTATTTAAAACTTCAAGTCAAAAGGAAGTTGTCGTTTTCTTTATGGGCCTATAAAGTAGTAAAGCCTCTTCTTTGGTTTGTCCAGATGAACCCATTTGGATTGGAAGCTAATGACCAATTTCAATGAGATATTTTTCTTCCAACGTGGGAGAGAAAATACAAAATACAAATATCATAATGGGAGAATATATACGATTCAATGGAAAGATTTAAAAAATGTATGGGTAAAATTTGCAATCTACCAACCTGTTTTTGAATATTGAAATGAATTTCATACATAATAAGATTAAAATTAGTGATATTTCGTAGGATGTATGTTAAAGAAAAAGGCTACAAAATTTAAATACAACGTATAAAGATTTAGTTAATATCTTTGATTATCGTGAAAGAAAATAGACTTTTTATAGCACACTTAGAAAGAAAATTACCCAATACCAAATTACCAATAACAAGAGAGACTCCATATACGGTCTGGTAGAAAGTCAAAAGCTTTAGTTGATATGCAACATAATTCTCAAAACGTGAAATCACTATTTTCATTAAGTTTGGATCAAAAATTTCTTCAACAAGATTGCAATATTCCACGTCTAGTAGAAATTTTTCGTCAAAAGAAGTGTGTTGCTCGTATTATATATATGTTTCAGTCTTGCATGGAGTATAACGAAGTTGTTTTACTATCATAAGACGCTCTGTTGCAAGCATCGAGCAAGTTCAAACAATTTCTCGATACAAAGTTGTCAAAAAAAAAAAAATTCTTTTATCATCGAGATACAAGCTTCAATCCCAGTCACGTCGTTATCCTCTCTATATGCCACATCTACGGCCGGCCCTGAGGATCGGGAGGCCCGAAGCGAAGTTTTTACTGAGGCCCTTTATTAAGATAATTTTAGAAAATCACAATGCAAATATTCGAATCAAATTTATACAATAAAGTCTAAAAAACTTAATACGATTTTTTTTTTACAATAGCGTACTCATTTAAACATGAAGTGTCTCGCACTTTTTGAAGCAAAACTATTAATTAGATCTGTATAATCAAGTTTTTCGGTTAGATTTTTTTTCAATAGATAACATATCTAAATCAGTCAACCTTTAGTCCTTTCTTGTGACATATATACTGGAGCGAACATAGTTGTTAATATTCAACTTTAAGAAGCTTCTTTCTGCGTGAGCAACTGTGACCGGTATAGTTAGCATAATTCTGTAAGCAATCCATGCATTTGGATAACTAATCTAACTTTGTAATGTAGTTTAAAATATTACAAAGGTTAACAATCAATTTTTTTATTTATTTTTATAATAACGTACTGATTTAAACACAACGTGTCTCTAGCGCTTTGTGAAGCAAAACTACTAATTAGATTTGAATAATATCAAGTTTTTCGGTTAGATTTTTTTAATGGATAATATATCTAAATTAGTCAACCTTTCTTGAGACATACTGGAGCGAACATAGTTCTTAATCAATTTCAACTTTAAGAAACTTTTTTCTATGTGAGCAACCGTGACCAATATAATTAGCATAATTCTGTAAGCAATATTGCATGCATTTGGATAACTAATTCTACTTTGTAATGTAGTTTAAAACATCCATAGTTGTCTTCGTATCATTTGACACATTTTGACATAGCATTTCCAACTCTTTGAAGAGATCATTCTTGTCAAGATCTAAAGCCTGATTATACTCCATTGGCGTTCTAAGATTTATGCAAAAATTCATCAAGCTATCTCTATCTACTACCTTAAGTGTATTCAAATAAAGTAAAAGCCCAAATTATTTTACAAAGTTTTAATTTTGTTCAAACCTAATAGAAAAATTAACGATCACGTCAAATTATACACAAATATTAATGTATAAACAAAATGTGAAAGTAATAAATGAGATTATGCTAACCTGATACCAAATAAGATATAGCTTATCAACACGTACAAAACGCTGCCCCATTTTGAAGACTTCTTTACTAGATTTTGCTACGGATTCACTAGCGCTGTCTTGAAGTGCTTTTTTTTTTTTCTCTTAACTCTTCAATTTTTCTGTGAACATTAGTTCCAATTCAATCTCATGTGCTATACTAGATGCGTTCACCTTAACCTTTTAAAATCCTATTTCTTTGTTTTCTTTTAGATAGTCATGGAGATTTTCTAATTCTCTGATGGCAATATCGATTTACATATCATTACTCTGGAGTAGTTTGCCAACGGTTTTAACAAAAAAAAAAAAAAAAAAAATCACACTACATTCCTAGCCCCAATACGAACTCAATGATCTGAATATTGAATACTACGAGATTCCCACCGTCAATACATCTTCATTACTGTATGTCAAATAAACTAAAACAACTTTAATTTTAGGAAGTTGATATCTAACTGCTTTAGCACTATCAATATTACTTTCCCAACGTGTATCTCATAATAGCATGACAGTTAGACCTTCCATATAATCAGTAAAGAATTTCTATCGTTTTGTAGAAAAATTAAATTATTTCTATGATCCGTAGAAAAATCCCATTCACATATAATTTTTCATTGTCGCGACGAAATGCCAAATTTTTTCTTCGAAGTCTTTTGACAAGACCAAGAATCCTCTACAAAACTTGCTTCAAATGTCCCTTTCCTTGGTTGATCTTAGGGGTGAACAAAAGAAACCATAAACCGAATTTTTAACCGAAAACCGATCAAACCGATACCGATTAAAGCGTAACCGCTTTTAAAGCGGTTAAAACCGAATATACCGAGAAAAAAACCGAATACCGAATTAGGTTAAAACAGGGTTTTCGGTTTTAATGTGAAAACCACAACCGCTAACCCGGTTTTACCGCTTTAATTAAATCTAATATTATATTTATTATATTCTACTTACCATACCTATCAACACATCAAAAAGATTTTTCTTATCTAATCTCTCGTTGTAATATTGTGTAATATTACCATACCTAGTAGTATGTTTATGTATAATATTAGTAGTAAGTTTATGGAGATGTGAATATTAATTTAAAAGCGGTAAATGTGGGCAAAAAACCGATAATACCGCAACCGAACACCGAATACCGATTATACGGTAAATGCGGTTTTCATCTTTAAAAATAAGGTATTCGGTTATCATTTCTAAAATACCGAAATGCGGTATTCGGTCTATTATTTTTCAAAAACCGCACCGAATACCCGGTTGTTCACCCCTAGTTGATCTGTTCTTGTTAAAAAAAACTCAATGGTTGATATTTTCTTCAATCTTTATTTTTTCTTTTCAAATTCATCCAACCAACGAAGAGTTGTTTGATTCATCTTTAAACTTACATCAAATTAACTTTGTGAAATCAGTTTTGAGCATGGACAATTTTTATTATTTGATTGCTTGGTAAATTTTGCAATAATTTAACTATTTGAGTTTGTACTTTGTTTGAACATGTATCAAAAGTATCATTCATATTTTGAGATATGCTAACCATATACAATCTTAATTATTCAAATCTCTCAAGATCCACTAAAAAAAAAAAACTTTTAAAATGTGAATTTATCAAAATTGTTGTACTTTTATGAACTTCAAAACTCAACACTTCCGTGGATAATCGAGGTTCTTCTCCAGGCGATTATCGCGGCAAGGTAGAAGATGCAGCCGAGAGGGAGAGATAAGAAGTGTTTTCAAGCTGGCAAAATCAGGGTTTCTCGCGATAAGCGAGAATTTATACAACAATTCCATTTTTCAAAATTTTTGGCTTGAACTCCCTCGATTATCGCCTAGCACACGAAAAGATTGGTCGAAAAGTAACACTCTTTTCCAGCGATTATATCTAGAAACGTATAAAAATGTAACGATTATTAGAGATATACCGAGAACTACAATTCCAACGATAATCGCGAAAACTCATTCCTACCAAGGCACCGTCTTTTGTGTATATTATATATATATATATATATATATATATATATATATATATATATATATATATATATATATATATATATATCGTTTCTACATGGAAGGGTAGGGCCTACAACGTTTTAGTCTTGTCTTGATAGAGGTCAAAATGAATTATATTGAATGTAAAAGGATATGTTGATGCTTATTATATCTATATCTATATATATATAAAAAAAAATATATTTACAGTGAAATAAATCACAGTACAATAAGAAAATCCATAATACAGCAAAAGCAGTTTTAATCTCAAACATCTCGTTGATCCTGATCATGGTTGGTTGATTTGGATCTCGCTTTTGCCGATAAATTGGTTACCATTATCGATGGACAAATCGGTTGTCGAGGGATTTATCGATGGAAAACCTATAAAATAATATTGTTATCGAAACTTATCCATACTTATCGATAGATTATTCGGTTATCGATGGAAACCTATATGATATTTTCATACATATTTGCACATAATTTTTATACGGTCTTCAAAATACCTTCTACGTAAAAGGATAATATAAAAATAAATACTTTTGTCACAATTAAAATTTATTCCGAAAATTCTATAAATTATAAAATAAAATATTTCATAATCACATTTTAAATGTCATATAATACCTACCAAATTCAAATGATATAATTTTTTTGAAAAACTAGTTCAAATTCACATAATTCCAAAAAAAAAATGTACTTTTGCCGCAATAAAACAATACTTGGGAAATTGTCAAATTACAAAATAAAATATATTAAACGCACATATTAACATTTATGTACAACTGGCGAATTGAAATTATTTATAATTATTAAAAAAAAAAAAAAAACTAGCTCAAGTTCATAAAATTCCACAAAAAGGGTACTTTTGTCGCAATAAAACAAAACTTCGGAAAAGCACATAAACACATTTGAATATGAAAAATAATCTTTATCATTGTTGAGGTACGATTTCGTCTACGAAAATTTGTACACGTACGACGAAATCTATCTCTGTCGTTCACTATGTTGGGTTATAATTACGAAAGCCCAATACCAGAATATGCCCAAAATGTCAAGTCAAAGAGAGCACAGTCAAACAGGCTCAAAAGGGAAGCAGCGACAAAGGAGCGCGACGAAGAGCTTCATCAACTAAGAAGCACTCCACAATACGGATTCATCGATGAAACCTCATCGATAGAGTTCATCGCTAATACAAAGGAAGCAGCAGACTGAGTCGACGATGAGACATAATCTCGTCGACGAGGCCAAAACACGGACGACGAAGCAAAGAGTTAGCATGCAACAATCAACACACCGCAAGCAACGATCTAGGATATTGATGACGATAGTTACACCCTCAATTATAGCCTTGTCGTTATGGCAATTATGAGCGAATCAAACATAATTGTAACAACCCATTTAATGAGGCTTAATTCGAATTATTTAGCTATAAATAGAGGGCTAAGGCCAATGTAAAAGGGATCTCAATTTCATCAAACGAAAGACATAAGGCTTCAACGCAAAAGCCCACCAAAAACACCCAACTCATTTCCACAATATCATCTCATTCAATGTGATCTAGTTTTAACAGAAAGACTCGAGCTCTCAGGTATTCTAAACTCGGAATTACGACGTCCGTAAATCCGTGACTGCGGGGGTGATTTTTCCACCTCAACAATTTTCACGTAAAAAAATTACTTATATACAATCACCAAAAAATTAAAAAAAAATATTTCACATCAAGATTAATTTATCAAATTCAGAATCTTAAAGAACAAAGATCTAAATTATTATGAACAACTTTGATTCAAACCTATACATTTCAAACAATCTCAACAAATAATGAATAGTTTTCTAATAACTTGAAAAGATACCTCAATATATAACAATAATACTCAATATCCCTCAAAATTCAAAAAAAAAAATCAAAGAAATACCTTGAAATTGATATTTTAGTCGGTGTTGGTACTTATGCCGTTAAATTTCATTGATTTTTTTTCATGGAAAAGTGATTAAGTTTTTCATCAATTATCGATAAATTGCACTAAAAATTTTCATCGAAAAGTGACTAAGTTTTCCATCGATTATCCATCGAAAACTATAAAACGACAACGATTACAAAAGATAACTTATCAGTAAGCCTAAAAGCTCGATAATCGATCGATTATCCATCGATAACCTCGATACACTAGTACAAATATTGGAATACACAACAGATAATAAAAGTTGTTTAATGTTTACACAACGGTAAATCTCCGTTTCTATAACCAACGTTGTGCAAGATTACACAACAAAACAAAACACCGTTGTCTAAGCTCCCATACCACAACGCATTTATGATGTTGTGGTAAATCTTCACACCACAAAACACTGAAATGCTCATTGATGACTTGCGCATTAATCTCGAACGTCACACCACGAATGGTGATTGTTTCGTACTCGATGCTATCTGGAAACTTAGCGTAGAACTCGAGCGTCAAGGTGCAATTTCCCTTATTTGGGGGCTGCTTTGCAAAATTCGTCCATCCTTGTTGTCCAATTGCTTCCCAGATGCGACCGACCACGCCATCCGTCTCGCTCGGGTTTAGTTAAAACCCCCGTTCCATAGCAAGGGAACGGCCTTGCATTTCTCTGTGGCGATTCAGAGCGTTTTTACTCGTGACGTCTTCGGTCTCATTTTCATGCTCCACTTCCGCTTCTATTTCAACCGGTGGCAACTACGCCGGCTGCTGCATTCGCGGTCGCTTATTACCTCTAGCGGTTTTAGTAATAGCACCGCCACGTGTAGTTTTTTGCTTTTTCGGCCCCATCGAAACCTAATTCAACACACAAGCAGAACTATATTATATTATAATCAGGTCGATTCGAAAATCAAAATTCGATGGAACCCAACAAAGATTTTCACTCAAAATAAGAAGAATAGTAAGACAACACTAGGTTTTAGCCACAACCGTAGTACTAAAATGTTGAAAATTAATTATTTAAGTAAATGAATTTCATCATTATTTTTAAAACCTTTTTTTTTTTCACACAACTTGGAAGAATATCCTTTTCGGTTTGTTAATATTCTTCACTATAGAAAATTAATCATTATACTAAAAAAATTAAGGTAAAAAATCATAGTTTTTTTCTAATCATTTTACTGAACAAATCAAACCTAAAGCTAGAGGCACATTTGTTAACAAACAATTAATCAAATCAAATCAAATATTAGTTTCAAACAGTTCTGTTTGAAACTAATATTTGATTTGGGTTTGTCAATCAACTCAGGTTCGAGAAATTTTTAAAAAAATTCTCGAACTTGAGTTGGGTTTTATAGTAAATATATGCAGTAAGAGTTGAAACAATGAATCAGATATTCATATCTATATAGCAAACAAAAAAAATGAGAAAGTGGTGACCTGCTAAAAAACGAGTACAAGATTTGCCCAATATATATCCCTAGTAATCAGAAAATTTGAGAGAAGAAATGGAGAAGATACACAACGACGAGTAGCATACCGTGATCAGGAGGAGAGCGAGAAGCGTGTTAGGAATTTGCCCTAATTCCCAATTCGGAAAACGATAAACGAAATTGAAATCGACACCAGAATTATAGTGGTTCGCTCCTAGTGTAGGAGGTACGTCCACTTGCCGCCTGTAAATCTCGATCCACTATCAATCTCTCAATCGGAGTTTCTGGTTACACCCTCAATCTCGCATCTCTCAATTTGTGCTACAAAACGCACTAATGACGGCTACAAGCCTTATAAGCGAAAAATAAACCTAGGGAAAATAACCCGTGTGAAAAGTCTAAAATACCCTCGCTACATAATGCGTAATTTGTGCTACAGGTCGATCAGCTTGACTGCTCTGCGTCGGGTCTCGGTAGCGCTTTCGTGTAGATTAGGCTTCACACTCAACAAAGCGAGACGGCGAGTCGGGAGAGCGAAAGGAAAGCTGTGGCCAAATTTGGGGTTTCAAAATAAATTGATGACTTTAGCCACTGCGCTCTTATTATCACCGCGGCGAAAAATAAAAAAGATTAAAACGACGAAGTTTAGACATAAACTGATTTTAAAACGACGAAGTTTAAAAAGGACTCAAACACATCGTGGGTGAAAATAAATTGCGCAGCGGCGCATAAAAAAAGGCCGCGGCCGACGGGAAAATAAAAACGAAGCTACACATAAATAATTGACGAATAAAAATATGTGTTGCGAAATAGTTTAACGCCGCGACTATATTTAATCACGCTGCGGCGAACGGGGTTTTACACAACACTTTTCATAAACTATCGTGTAAGAGTGACCTCTTCCATGTTTTGCACAACATTTTCCAAAAACTGTTCAAACTTACTTTGCACTAGGGGTGAGCATGGATTGGGTTGGGCCGCCCCGATGCTTTTTATGGACCCGACCCGATCACTTCGGGTTCCAAAAAAAATGCCCGATCCGGCCCAAATTTTTTTAATGCCCGAACCAAACCGACCCGATAAAAGATCGGGTTGGGTTGGTTTGGGTCGCCATGGCCCGATTAATTAAAAATTAATCTTATATAACAAAAATAATATGAAAAAAATGCATCAATGTAACTCAAAATTCAAGTAAAAATACCCCAAATAAATTTAATTAAACACACATACCCTAAACAATATAAAACATGAAAATGAGAGATTGAACGGTCTTTGAATTTAAATAATTTGAGGATGATAAATTTTAAAAGACTAAAGATTGCACTACTTAAATAAAAATTAATATGAAATATATATTAATTTATATTGGTCGGGTCGGAGACCCCGACCCGACCCAAGGTTTTGGACCCGACCCGAACGCTAATCGGGTCCGGCCCGATCCGACCCAATTTCGAACGGGTTAGATTGGGCGGGTTAGATTGGGGTCAGTTCTCTAACGGATTGGGTTGGGCCATCGGGTTGGGTCAAAAATGCTCACCCCTACTTTGCACAATGTAAGTAAGTAAATGTTGTGCAATAACCATAATGTATTTCACTAACTATTTGTAGTAGTGATAACCCATTCCCCCGATACATTTATGTAAATATATCATATAAAACGAACATTACAAAAGAAACGTGTACTAAAAATAAAGATATATAAGAAAATACTCATGTTTTAACGCGAGAAGAAAAACAAATTGGTCATTAAAACGACATCATCTTGAATGAAAAGCTATATTATTGGAAAGGATATACACAATTTTGTTAACGGTATATAAGAGGTATCCCTCTCTTTTCATGAGTGCGAGTTCTTTGCAGTAACTCTCTTTTATCATAAGTATTGTTTTTTTTCAAAATGTCTTTGACCCCAAAATTCAATTTTAATCAAGAAAACACTTGTTTTTATCATTTTTTTACATCAACACTTACATAAACTCTCGAGACCATTCTAAAATCTCATCTTTGGGTAAGAATTTTGTTTTTTTGTAAAATATATGTATAATTTTTAAAATTTGAGTAATATATATTATTTTTTAATGAAAATAAAATTATAGCTATAATTTGCTATTTATCTATGGGTATTGGGTTTTAAATATATTACAAATATCGCATAAGTATATTTCATACATGTTGCGCTTTTGGTCTACTCATAAATTGAACTTGCGGTCGGTTTATAATTTGCAAACTTTTAAATATTGACCCTAATTATCCGTTTTATTAAGGCAAATATCCCAACTTTATCCTAAATAAATTTCTTTTTGTTGCTGTAAACTGAGATCTTGTTGGACTAATTAATCTCGGTAATGACATCATTACATTAGAATGATATGCTGCAACGCATTAAAAATGTCTCCTCATGAATAGGTATCGAGAAATTTAATTAGTGACCACAGTCTAGTACCAATGAAGAAATAGTAAGGCTTAAGTTCATTCATGATGGTGATGGTGATGGTGATGGTGAAGAAGATTCGATCGCTTACTCTTGACGATGGACTTCTTGTCTAGACTTTTTAAGTCAAATGTTATAATGAGAAATCAAAACCCATGACCATTTTTGTGTGTTTTGAAAATTAATCTCTATCTCTATGTTTGTTTTCTTAACGCGGAGTTTTGCTTAGAATAGAGAATTAATTTATTCGAAGCAATAACGTGTTTCTTCAACTGTTTATAGCTCCACTAATTTACATAGCGCAATTAGAGTCTCATCATGTGGGCTGTTTGTTTGAACGACACGAAATAGTAACCTTCTTGAGATGGAAAAAATGAGATATTCTACAAAGTGTTTAAATGCTGGCAAACTGAAAAACCGACTATGAGTCTAATTTACGTATATATTGTTGGCACAAAGGGTATATCGATTAAATTTTTGTAAGATTTTTCAAATTAAGTAGACCATAAATTGATGGGATAACCGCAAAACCGATAGGTAAACTGCAATGATTTTCGGAATGGTAATAATATTTAGAAATATTAGTAAAAGTATATAAATTTAATTAACAGTATTGAAGAGTTTTGAGTTTTATATGAGTTTGTTATGCAATTTTAAGAGTTATTATGCAATTCATATTACTTACGAGTTCTTTGTTGTTTATGATAAACTGACAATCAAAATGTGTCACAATGTCAATTTTAAACCGCATATCCAAATGTTACAATTTACCCGCGGTCTAAACGAAGACCCAGTTTTTAGAACATTATATTCTAATTATACATTTATATTTTACATATGTACTGCATTATTAGGATATCATAATGCATAACAGTAGCTAGGCCTTTGCAATTGGATTGCTCTTAATATCTTTGTTTTGATGTTTAATTACTTCGTTGTAAGAAAATTTATCACATTATATTTTGCTTAATAATAAATAAATGAAACTTATGAATTATGATTTTGGTGTTGGCGCCGCAATGATTTTCACCTAACAGTTACGAGGACAATCATGCTCGCCCCGTGCATTGAATAATGCTTTTTTTTTTTTGGTTCATGGACTCTACAAGTTACGGAATCGAGTTTTACTTATGGAAGCATCCAAGTTAATGAAGATTTAGAAATATTTGAGAGATAACTATGCATAGGATTATAATTTATGAGAAATGTTCAAATAAATTACAGAATCTTGAATGGTATTTATACTCTCTTCACTAGCTAGTAGCTGATATGGCGGTTTCTTGCTTAGTCTTGTGGTAATTCTACACCGCATCCATAGTGATGACATCACGAGTTCTACCCGGCTTCGAATGCCCTCTATTAGTGGTGGAGGCTTATGGCTTCTTTCAAGAAAAACCTATGTAACTAATTACAACAAAAATCTAACAATCAAGTATGACAAGTAAACTATGTTAATTAATTACAATAAAAATACTTAAACTAATTGATAATATACTACAATCATACATCCTCTCAAGAAAAACCTATTATGAGTTTGAGGGTTTTACAAAATAAATAAAAATAAAAAAAAAAAGAATTCAGCAAACGACAATGGTTCAGTAAAGAGACTTTTTGGTTGTTCTTCAATTAGGACATATACGACTTTGAAGTGTTCTTGAGATAAAGGTTCACATTCACAATCATCATTAAGTTCAATGTATACGGTCCTATGATTAACGAATAAACACAGGATTTAGGGTCAAAGATTGTGCTCCCTTGTTACCACACTGAAACAATTCAGAGAATTGTGAAAAATAATAATTTCAGAGGAAATATGAGAATGATCTTAAGCGTACGTAATCAATTCTCTGTTATATATATATATATATATATATATATATATATATATATATATATATAATCTCATTTACAATATATATGTTTACAACTGTATTTAACAGAAAAATTCAAAAGGCGCGCGGGAAATAGCTTGAGTTGGTTAGAGTCCGAGTCACATAACGGACTTCTCATTCAGTTATCCAACGTGGTTAATTATCTTCGCCGTTTGCTTCGATTCTTCTTTACGTGATGCCGAGTGTGCCGAGGTGGCAACATCCTTAACACACATAAACTAGGTGAAAATATTTTAAGACAAAATTATACTTAAAATTAATGTTAAAATATTTACTAACAAAATTAGACTTAAACTGGCTCTAACTCTACAGCCGCGTTGGCCCTACCCACCAATATTATGTTTATAATCATTGTAAATTTCAGTAAACAAGCATTTAATTTAATAATTATCTTAGTTTACCTAACAAATATTATAATAGATGGTGAACCCACAAGTCAACTTGTATTATTATATATCAGCTCACTAAAACTATATTATATCTATAATAAGTCGATTTTTTTTACGCAAAGGACTGTATAGTATGTTGAGGTATATTTAATTTCTAGCGATGATATTACATGAGAAACGAATAATAACAAAACAGTTGCGAGTAAGTTTTGATGATACATATCGTTGTGTTCTTGGAATTTGACAAGCATCGGCTTGTCGCTTTGATCCGAAACATGCTCTTGATATTATGTAAAACAGTAAACGTTAGCGATTCCGAGACACGTTGGACGCTCTCCTTAAAGCTTGTTTCGCCTCCTCTATGTGCTTGAAGTTCGTTAAACGATTAGCTTCTCAAGATACAACGGGATAACCATGAACTCTATAGCACCTCGAAGTCCACCGGCGAACTGAACCTTTTTGAACTCTGTTACCGGAAGACTCACATCAAAACAAACATGGGAAGCATCAAAATATGAATTTGCGGAGTGAAATCTGAGAGATATATTATCTAGAGAGTTTTCAAAAAAAGTGATTTTGCAAACGGTGTATCGAATGGATACGAGGTCGCCTAAATTTATAGATGCGGGATGAGACAATGAATTGATTGTCAACCAATTCTATAACGTTTAATAATAAATTGTAATTAATCCGAAACGTAATAAATTGAATTCAATATTCATAACGGTCATAATCAATATGACTGATTTATGTAACATTTTAACGTCGGAACAAATCCCGATAATTGAAGAGAGCGTTCGTCTCGAGTGTTCAATGTTTCGACCCGCTCGACAATTTTAATTTATCTGCAATATTTTTCAACATAGTATACATTCAAATCTAGAAATCAACGCTAAAATTTGGAGCTTTCTCTTCGGAATATGATGTGGATATTATTGGAAGGAAATAACGGAGATTACGGCAATAAACACCACAAATTTCCAACTTTATTATTAATTATTTTCTTCCTTTTTAAGTTTATTTGATTGCTTGAATTATGGCTTTTTTGCTTAATTATTTTAGTTTCTCTCTTTGATCGGTTGTAGCCCTATTAATAAGAAGGGTGATGTTTGCATGCAGTTTTTAGTTGATGAATGATTAAGAAAATTTGAGCTTTAAGCTTGTTCAAAGAAAGTTTCCGTTTTTCATATCCGTCACTCTACATCAGAATATAAACAATATAATCACGTCTATAATTGCTACAGCATTTTCTTTTGTTTTTGTTTATTGTTTTATATCAATAGTGTTTTTCGGACAGTTTAAGAACTACGAGCCTTTATTTTCTTCAAGAAGTTCTTATGAATAATTTTTCTTATTTATTTTGGATAGAACTATGAACTGCATATGCATTACTTTTCTCAATCAAGATGGTGAAGTTAAATGTCAAAGTACTAAGGATTAGAAACAAAAAATAGATGTTTGCGGCAAAAAGACCTACAAAGTAAAAGATATATGTGGCAGCAAATTCTTTTTTACAACAGTACAAAAGTGTATACCGCGACAAAAAAAAAAAAAAAGAAGTAAAATGTGCCGCCACGTTCACCTAAGCTGTGAGTATTTTTACCGCAAATAAAATCTCTGAAACATATGTACATGTAAAGATAACAGAACTATGAGTGACCCAACATGTGCACGTGCCCATACTCAGTGTTTAAATTTTAAAAATATTTAATGTCATTATTTAGTGAAGAATGATAGTATATCTGTATATGTGTTGGTTAAAAATTTCTCTAATCTTCTCTGCATTTTAAAATTGATTCCCAACATGAATTAATAATCGATAATTTTTTTTTTTACTTAAATAATTAAAAATATTATAATTAGTGCTTTGTCTAAACGAAGCACTTGTCTCCGTCGTAACTAAGTTACAAGAATGTCATATGAAGTTGAGATAGTATGCATGTTTTTCTTCCTACTGAAAAGTTGAAACGGTATTTAATTTGTAGTAAATATATATAGACTTGGTTCAAATTAGTGACCAAGAGAAGCACCAAAAGGTATGGCCAAAATTGAACCAACGCGACGTTGAATTGA
Source organism: Parietaria judaica (assembly GCA_954871525.1). Classification (NCBI taxonomy): domain Eukaryota; kingdom Viridiplantae; phylum Streptophyta; class Magnoliopsida; order Rosales; family Urticaceae; genus Parietaria; species Parietaria judaica. Next base: position 42,865,521 of record OX940860.1, read on the forward strand.
GACCAAACAAAACCTAGAAGCTTGTGATCATGAATTCCAAGAACCATGCAAGGAAGCAGCGAGTTTTATTGACAATTATCACAATATAAAGTTAATAATAGTAGTAATAATAATAAAAAAGACCAACTCAAAATATGTAATACTAATACTAAAGATTGATGTTCATTGTTCATAAACCATTGATTGTTGAACATTGAACCGACCGTAGACTTGCTAGTGACTGACTTTCTTAATTTCTCCGTGAGAAGTTTGGTGCACTTTCACAAACGAATATTCATTTATTTATTTTAGCAATTTGCAGGAATGCCCTTGAACTTTATATATTAGTGCAATTTGTCTCTTGAATTTTAATTTTTAGCATCAATCTCATGTATTTTAAAGAAAAAAGTGGTTACGCGCGGCAAAAACTTTTTTTTTTCTTCACTATTTATAACTTATAATATGAATATATGTGTTTAATTGATTATCGAACGAGTTCAATACACTAGATAATGAGACTATTGTGAAACAATCAATGAGTCGATGTTTGAGAACCTCCAAGATAAAAGCTTCGCAAGATTGAAGACAAATTAAGGATAATTGCTACAAAATTACCCAAATGTATTTGAAACGTTTTGAGATTTTTCGCGTCAAATACTATAATATATGTCATACATTTGCAAATTGACTTAACGTTAACGAAAAAACATGTCCCAGCGTTAGGTATTTGATAACCATAATTAAAAGAGTTAATGGCGGCAAAATTACCTAAAGTTTGGTCAAAGAATCCCTTGTGTACCCAAAGTTTAAAAGTGGTGGAAAAAATACCCAAAGTCGCATTTGGGGAGTTGACCACTCCATTCTCGTAACGCCGTTAACTTACCCATTAAGTCTGGCCATGTGGACAAACGTGGGTTGCCGACATAGCAATTTTTGCAACGTGGACGAGCCGACATCAACCTCGTTTATGACAAAACAACGAATTAAACCCCTAATTAATACTATTTAATACAACTAATTGAACCCCTAATGATTACACTTAACAAAACAGATTTTTCCATGTGGCCAGAGTAACGGGGTAAGTTAACGGCGTTACGAGAATGGAGTGGTCAACTCCCTAAATGTGACTTTAAGTATTTTTGCCACCACTTTTAAACTTTGGGTACATGAGGGGTTCTTTGACCAAACTTTGGATATTTTTGCCGTCATTAACCCTAATTGAAAACTGAAAAAACATGTCACGTTGTTTTGAATAAGTCAGAGTACTCTTGCTTCAATTATCCCGACTACAAATTATATTTTGAATAAACTCTCAAACAAGTATGATGTTGGCGGTTGCATATAATTTAAAAGTATTTGTCCACATGTTATTTTTTAAAAGGGTAAATGAGGCAAATGCCCGTTTGTGACTCAATGTTTAAAAAAATGCCCATTTCTAATTATGGTAATCATAACCACCAACAAATTTAAATATTGACTAATATGCCCTTCCAATTAACTCACATTAATCTTAATTTTGTTTTTTTAATTAAAATTAAAAAACAATTTTTTTTTCTTAAATGTAGCAAACTAAATAAATTAAAATAAATCTTTCCTATTTTTAGGATTAAACAAATATTACTTGAATTATTCTTCCCTATTTTAACGTTTGTAACAAATCCTATTTTAGATTTTTTGGTCCTTATTAACCAGTATTAATTTTGAATTTTTCTCCGCTATTAATAAGTATTTTAAAAACAAAATTTTAAATTATTTCTCTGTATTTTTACGAACTTGTAATTATATTTACGATTCTATATTTACGTCACTATATTTACGATTCTGTATTTACAGTAAATAAATTTACGAAATTTTAATAAAGCTGTAGTTATAAAACTGTAAATATAGTTACGAAATTTCAATATAAGAATGAAACTCTAATTATATATACGAAGATTGTAAAATATTTACGAAGTTAATTTTGTAACTATAGATACAAATCCGTAACTATAAATACAAAAATGTAACTACAAATATGAAACCGTAATGGTAAATGTAATTACAAATATGAAACCGTAAATATATTTACAAAACTATAAATATATATACCAATACCAATACCAAAACGGTAAATATATATACTAATATTAAAGAAAAACCTATGAAATGCCCATAAACCACTCAAGGTTTAAGAGAAATACCCATAGTTTCAATTGATTCATTTATGCCCATTTTAAATAAATTTTGGACCATTATAACCTTGATTTTAATTTTTTTTTTATTTTCGTTAATTAATTAATTATTATTTATTTTAATTTCAAAATTTTATTTTCCTAAAATTAAGGTTGAATTATTCCCATATTTATCACATTTTCAATTAATGTGATACATTGACCTCAATATTTGAATTCTACTTTTATTTCTCTGCCTATTCTCTCTTCGTTTCTCCTTCCTTCTCTTCGACACAAGAGCTGTTCGCTCGCATTCATCCGAGCTCTCTCCGTCGCTCGCATTCCTCCGGCGCTCCGGCACCGCTGTCGCCGTCCTCCTCCGTCGCTGCCTCGCTCCGCCGTCTCCCTCCGTCGCCGTCGCCTTCGATGTTCGTCGCCGTCCTCCTCCATCGCTGCCTCGCTCCGCCGTCGCCGTCGCCTTCGATGTCCGTCGCAGTCGCCCTCCCTCGCGCCGGCTTCTCTCCTAAACCCAAAATGTCTTAAGTCTAAAATTTCGTTCGCCCAAAATCGTGCGGTCACCGTCTCTCGGTCGCCGGATAAAAAACAGAACGATTTTTGTTAATTCGTTTTACAAAACCTTTTGAGTGGTAGTATTAGTTGGAGGGGTAAATGGATTTACACGATTTTGTTAATCAGTTTACACAATTTTGGAGGGGTAAATGGATTTACACGATGTTGGTTAAGGATTTACACGATTTTGGTGAATGAATTTACACGTTTTAAAGTGGTTTTACAAGATTTTGCAGTGGTAATATTTCTTGGAGTGGTAATATTTGTTGTAAACAGTTTTACACGATTTTTGTAAATGGTTTTACACGATTTTGGAGTGGTAAATGGTATGTAAATTATGGTTTGACATGATTTTTGTATATAAGTTTACAATTTTATTCGTCAATTTTCGTAATTTCATTTACAGTCTGACATCATTTACAATTTAATTTCATTTTGTAAGTTCATTTACAGTTTGACATCATTTATAGTTTGACATGATTTCGAAAATTTTGTAATTTTTCGTAATTTTATTTACAGTTTCAAATTGTCTATACATATAAATTTTTTTCGTAATTTTATTTACAGTTTCAAATTATGAATAATGTTTGTTCGCCATTTCTCATATACAGTTTCAAATAATATTGATTAATAGGGACCAAAAATTCAAAAATTAGATTTTTTTTTTAATCTTTAAAATATGGATTAATTCGAAAAAGTTTTGGGAAATCGTTAAAATAGGAAGGGTTTAATGTTAATTTATTTAGTTGCTACATTTAAGGAAAATATATTTTTTTATTTTAATTAAAAAAAACGAATTAAAAAGTGGAAGGGCATATTAGTCCATATTTCAATTTGTTGGTGGTTATGATTACCATAATTAGAAATGAGCATTTTTTTTAAACCTTGAGTCACAAATGGGCATTTGCCTCATTTACCCTAATATTAATACCAAATATATATACCAATACAAATACCAAATTTAAATTGTAAATATATATATATATACCAATACCAAATTTAAACGAACAAGCACGTGCCGAGAATCTCCTTCACGGTGCCGGAAAGGTCCTTGGCCATGGACCTCGGCTTCATGATCTTGGCGATCTCGATGACGTCGTCGAGCGAGATGTTCCCGTTGTGCTTGATATTCTTGACGTTCTTGCGGTCGCGCTTGAGCTCCTTAAGGCCTTGATGACGAGCGCCGCGGCGGAGGGGAGGACGGAGACCTTGGCCTGGTGATTCTGCACGGTGAGCTTCACGGTCACGCGCAGGCCCTTCCAGTCCTTGGCGGTCTCCTTGCGATGTCCTCTTCGATCTTCTTCGGCGAGAGACCGAGCGGACCGATCTTCAGGGCGAGCGAACTCGCCTCCGGTGACGCCAGAGATTCACGAACTGATCTTCAGGGCGAGCGGACCGATCTTCAGGGCGAGAGATTCACGGTGGTGCGGTGGTTTTTGAGTAGTGGAGGAGGCAGAAGGAAATGGTCGAGGGAAAGATCGGAGAGAAAGGGTCGAGAGAGAGAGGGAACAATAAATGAAGCAATAAAAGTAATAAATGAAATTTTTTTAAAAAAGTAACATTAAATCTCTAGGTCAAATCTAAGATAAATGAGAATTTTAATTAATAGGTGAATGGGTCAAATTTGTTTGATTCTGGGACTAATTTCGAAATTAAAAAAATAATAAATAATTCCATACGAAAATTAAAACAAATTAATTATTATTAAGGTTAAAATGGTCCATTTCAGTTTATTTATGGGTATAAAATAATTGTTTGAAACTATGGGTAATTCTCTTAAACTTTAAGTGGTTTTTGGGCATTTGGTGGGTTTTTCTTTTTTTAAAGGGTATACTGCGGATAATGTACCTAATGTTTGATTGGCTGCGGATTATGTACCCAATGTTTTTTTTCAACGGCTAATGTACCCAAAGTTGATTCCGTTAGATTTTTTTCGTGTTTTCCGTCACTTGACCGTCCTCCTCTATATGTATACTTTTTGTATTTTTGACATAACTCACTCATTTTTTTGTCCAAATATCATGCACTGCCTATGGTTTGAAACATAAGAGATAGATCTACAACTTTGGTGTTTTAAGTTTTGTAAAACAAGTTTTAAAAAAATACGAAATTTCAATTACAATATAAAAATGGACATTAGTTTAATGCAAAGTATTTGTTTCGAGCAAATTTTAATATACTTAATGACTTTTTCTGATAAAACGTAAAACTAAAACTTTGTAGATAAATCTTTTATCTTTCCAACAGTAGTTCATTTATAAATTTTGGACAAAAAATGAGTAAGTATCATCTATTTCTTATCTTTCCAAACGTAGGTTGTGCATAAAATTTGGACAAAAAATGAGTGAGTTATGTCAAAAATACGAAAAGTGTACATATAGAAGAGGACGGTCAAGTGACGGAAAACACGAAAAAATATAACGGAATCAACTTTGGGTACATTAGCCGTCGAAAATAAACATTAGGTACATAATATCAAACATTGGATTCATTAGCTACAGTTTACCATTTTTTAAAATCTCATTTGCCAAAAACTAAAGTTACGAGGATAAATTGTATCAACATGCAGAATCAAAGGGCTTACTCGCCAATTACTCTTAATTTATATTCCAAGGAACACCATTTTTAATAATTTATATATGAGTGAGTGAGTGAGCACCTGAATTTCCAGGCAAAAGTCCAGCGTTAGAAGACCCTTAGCTCTCCGTTTGTTTCGCAATGCTTGAGAAGGACTTCTCTCAAAAGACTCTCCGTCAAGACGCGTGGGTCCTACCCTCCAATCTGGTGGGACCCACCACTCCACGCACTTATTCCAGTTTTGGAACGACTTTTTTATTTTTAGTACCATTCACAGAATCTTAATACACACGACTCGGTCCTCGGCCACATCCATTAAAAAAAAAAATCAAGGAAAAATATGCATCCATGTGAAAATATAAACCCTATAAGAACCTTAAACACTGAGTTCCTATCCATTATATCTTAAGCTTTTCTCTACGTGTTTGTGCATCTAACACTGGTATCAACCTAACCTTTCTAGTAAGTTGCGAGCTCACACCGAAACGACAAGAATGGCGACCAGCTCTAGCGTGCAAATGACGTCGGATATCCAGCTCCCGGGTTTCCGGTTCCACCCGACCGAAGAAGAGCTACTGAATTACTACCTGAGAAACACGATTCTCGGCAAAATCATGCCATTCGACATAATCACCTCGCTCAACATCTACCACTTCGACCCTTGGGAATTGCCGGGTACGCTAAATATCGCGTTTGTAATTGTATGTACCGAGGGGGAACTTTGTCTAGCTTAAAATAAGCTATATGTCGAACTTCGAATTTTTATTATTTATTACTCTTACTTCAAATTTTTTTACTCTTAATTTTTACTATTTCTAATCATAATATCTTATAAGCTTTCAAAATTAATATTCTAGTTCTGCCACTGTATATATGATCGGTTGTCGTGACGATGTTAAATTATATTATGATTATAGGGAAGGCGCGTCTTGGAGAGAGAGAGTGGTACTTTTTCGTGCCGAGAGACCGGAAGCACGGGAGTGGCGGGAGGCCGAACAGAACGACGGAGAGAGGGTTTTGGAAAGCCACGGGGTCGGACAGGAAGATTGTGAGCCTGTCGGAGCCGAAGAGGGTGATCGGGCTGAGAAAGACTCTTGTGTTCTACAAAGGAAGAGCTCCCAGGGGCCGAAAGACTGACTGGGTCATGAACGAGTATCGCTTGCCCGACAACTGTAAACTCTCCAAGGTTCACTTCTTTTCTTCATCAATATATGAATGTTACGTATAATATACACTTCTAGATATTAGCGGCATATATATTTATTTTTATTTATATACGTTACGATTTTTTTTTTTTTTTGAATGGATATTTACGTTATGATTATTGATACACTTATATCTCTACTTTCTTTTGAGCGGCACATAGCTTCAAACTCGTATTTCGTGATCAGATAAAACTTTTGAAGTGCTAATTAATCGAGTTAACATCTATAAATCTAATAAATCGGTCAATTGACGATGAATAGAGTAGTGACAAAGACGTTAACTCTGTCTCAAACTGAAAATCGGATGCTATTGGAAGACGTTAATTCGGTCGTTTAACGCCTTCGAGAGTACATTTGATAACAAAATAAGTATTTGACGTAATATGCTGTTAAAAAAACATAAAGGTATAAATGCACCGGTACTCATAACGAGAGGATATGCTAATTTTTAAATATATAATATAAATAAAATCAACATCTTAATTGGTAGATCACCATAATAAGCATTATTAAGTAGATCATAAACAAAAATATTATAATTAGAAGACGGTTCGATAAATTTTGAAGTACAAATAATATTAATATATTACACGTTTAAAATACACAAGATTCATATCGAAATTTATTTGTACTTCGAGATCTAAATCTATAGATGCTTTATTATATAATCGGCCATAAATTTTATTTTTGATTAAATATATAATATTGTCAAAGGATCTAAAAAATTTACGTTGCTTAGGGATACGGTCCTACAAACTTATGCCGACCCCTTTTGATTGCATAGAGTGCGATATTTTTTGTTGATAAGTCAAGTAGACTCTGAAACTAGGAAATTTCCTCGAAACCTCTTGATTCTAAGTCTTGTTAATTTAAAATATTAATGATTAATATAGAGTAATTACATGTATTCATATAATTATATGAATATTCAAAGTAGTGAAATTGATTTTTTTTTTTTTCTCTTTCTTTCCTTTTTGTGTACTCAGGAGATAGTCTTGTGCAAGGTGTACCGGAAGGCAACTTCGTTGAAGGTGCTTGAGCAGAGAGTGGCAATGGAGGAGAATCTCAAGGCCTTCCAGAGCGCCTCTCCGATGGACACGTGTCTCTCGTTCTGCGGGACCCACGAAGAGACGGCGACCCCGCCACCGAACATGATTGGACTGAAGACAGAAGTGGAAGGAGACAAGGAAACAACAGGGTTTGACTTCGAAGTCAAAGGGTCTTCTTCTTCTTCTCTGGAGCTGCCATTAGTATACAGAGAGAAGCTTCCGGATATCCAGGTGCCCATAAAAACCGCCATGGATTGGAGCACCCAAGACCCTCTGTGGATGCAGTTCAACAGCCCATGGCTTCAAAGCCTCTTCACTCCTCACAACATTCTCAACATCTGATCATTACTTTCAGTTTTTGTTTCTGTTTTTCTTAAAGTGTAGATATGTTTTAGCCACATCTCTACAGTGTCTTGTTTAGGATGTTGTGAAGAAGAGTAAGCCTCGAAGAGTGGCCATTATTAGTGTTTTCTGTTCAAGGATGGTACTGAACAGTTTTCTTGCTCTCTTAAATAATTTACTAATCATAGCAATTTCCATTTTTTTTAGTTTGTTTTTGGATGGAGATCTATGTATCTATTCTATTATGAGTTAGCATGTATTAATTTAGAGGTTTTTACAATTATTTTTATTAATCCTGCATTTGAATTCAGATCAATTTAGAGTCGTTTCTAACATGACAAATTCAATTGGGCTCTATTATGATGATAATATGGAGCAAACAAGCAAGTTAAGGAACCTAGATCTCAATACATACAAGACGTGCACAAATGTTGTTCAAGGCTTAAGATATTCAGTCAAAAATCCACGTAGAGCAGGAAGTAAGTAATAATGTTATTAGCTTGATGACCCTCTTACTTTTGCTTATAGCCTTTTGATATTGTTTGGATTATACAAAAGCCTTCTTTGTAAACTATAAGAACAAGTAAAATCGTTGATGATCTTCCAAATCAGTGAGAAGAAGACCACATTAAATGGCGAGAAAGTATATAATCTGTTTGTTTGGACTTATTTAACCTCTTAATCTTAATGAATAAGATTTTCACTCAATAAGTTCATTTGTTTTCTTTTAATTTTAAGAGCTTAATAGCACTTATTAGAACTTATTCGGTCAGACCCATATCCCAGACTTAATGCCACTTATTCGCTCAGTCTATTTTTATTCTTCAGCTTCTCTTTCTCGTTCCCCCCTGTCGCTCGACCACTCTCCTCATCTCCTCTTCATCGACCTCCTCCTACTAGCGGCGTTCCTCGAATGGCAGCGATCTTCCGACCATCAAGATCTGACCTCGCCGGCGTTGGTGTCTCAATCGCCCACTCTCGCCGGCTTCGTCGCCGAATCACCGGCGCCGTAGACCTAGGCGCGAGTCGCGCAATCGGAAATTCCGCAGTGGAGAGGCTGAAGGTAGCGAAGCTCTGGCGAGTCTTCCAGCAATCGGCGAGGGAGCCGATGGTGCGATTCTCAGGCTCACAAAGATGAGGTATTTCTTCTCTTTCTATTTGGATACGAATTTTTCTGCCATTGTTTCCGTAAAGTGAAGTTCTTTGAGGAAGTTTAGTTTCTATGCCTTACTCTGTGGTGTATTGATTACAGTCTAGAACACTGAAACTATGCTTAATGAGCTAGATTGAGTATAATAATGGCACTATTTAAGTCTAAATGTTGAGAGTTTGAACAATTTGCGATGATCTTCAATCTTCTGGTTTCTAGTCAAGCACTCGTAATCAAGTTTAATGGAGATTTTTCATTTGTTTCGGTCATTAGTATACTAGAATTAAGTTTCGTACTTAGATTTGGATTGTGAAACTCTTGTTATTGCTGCTGATTAGTGAAACCCATGAATTTTAAGGCTTTTGTTTGGGCATTTATCTATTTGGGAATGGGTGCTTCTGTAACAATTCAGTCACGCCGTCGTTGAAGTGCAGGGATTCGTTGTCGACGAGGGAGGAAGATAAGCTGATTATAACTCTTTTAGGAGCGGGCAATGAAGTCGGCCGCTCTTGTGTGTACATGTATTACAATGGGAAAACCGTCCTGGTATGTCGTACCACGGATGCGATATAGCGTTGGCTTTCGACATTTTTGCTTTGTTTTGGTCTTACATTTTTCGCCATTGTTGGGGAGCTGAAGATGCACAATTCATGCAAAATTTACTAGCGGATCTTACGATTTAATGTAGAGAAGAAGGAACAATTGATGTTTGATAAATTATATACTAATGTGATACTTAATTTTTAAAAGAAATTGTAATTGAAATAAAGTCGTTTAATATTAATATAAGTATCTTTTGATGAATTATGGTTGATATTTTAGTGCACAACTTTATTATAATTTATCAAATTATAACTTTAAATAAATAATTAATTATTTTTTTAATATTTTGTATCCATTTATTCATATAATAAAAAATTATTAGTAATTTTAAATAAAAAAATAATTTTTTAAGTGCATTCAGATTTTAAAAAAACAAACAGACTTAATTTTCAGTCATTCAGATTAAGACATAACATATTAATATTCAAATCTGCATTAAGATTCAGACGTCTTAATCTTAAAAAAAAAAAAACAAATACAACCTAAGAGAGAGAGAAGAGAGAGTAAGTGAAGATAAGAGAGAAGTAGAGTTTTATTCACTGAATTTTTTTTTAGGGCTCTATAGCCATATAGCCAAATTAAAAAAATTATTTTGAAAAATAGTCAACCTTTTGATTAATATTGCCAAATAGTCAATCAACCACATTAATAAATTACGAAAGACGATATTACCCTTGTATTAACGTGTATTAACTATATTAACGTGTATTAACTGAGTTAATTTGTTTAAAAATAAATTAAATTTTTGTTAAAATTTTAATCACGATTTTTTATTTTTAAACAAATTAACTCAGTTAATACACGTTAATATAGATTTTCTGTAAACACAAGTAAATGTTCTTATTTTTAAGAAAAATTAACTTTGTTAATACACGTTAATATGTTAAAAGGGTATTATAGGTATAAAATATGTTATTAAATAGCCACCTCATCAATTTGGCTATTTTGCAAAGAAAAGGGAAAAGTTGGCTATTTGGCTAATCAAACGTTTTAATTTGGCTATTAAGAGCCATTTCTCTTTTTTTTTTTTTTTTTTTTATAAATGAGCACTTTTTGAATTAAAAGATACGCGAGTTTTCTTCGATAAGGTATAAAATGATAACAATTATCAGTGGGCATATTTGCGGTAAAAGTACCCCACGTGTTGCTCAAAATATGACTTATGTTCTTATTCTTTTTTCGTCTTAGCAAAAGTATAAAAATTATCATGTTGTACATTTTGTCCTTTCGTCAAGTGACATTTGGTGCATCACTTATGTTCCCATGAACGTTTTTCATAAGTTTGAGGAGGACTACAACAGAGATAACTTGAGTATTTTATCTGTCAATTCCTCTATTTTAATGTGTGTAAACAAATTTAACTAAAATGGGTACTTTTACCGTTTTAAACATGAGTAAATATTAATTCAAATTCTGCTGCCAATAAATAACGATAACTTAATTACTTATGCCGTTAATAAATTATCATTTGTTTATTTGTAGAGAGAGAGGACCCACGGATACGCGGACAACTAAAATCGTGTCAAATCTCACTAGTTAAAGGGTATTAACTAAGGCTGTAACCGGAGCGGATATCCGGTTTTTTGGAACTATCCGAATCCAGATACGAATTTCTGGATATCCGAAAATCGATATCCGGATCCAAAAATCCGGATATCTATTTTCAAAACCCGGAGCCGGTATCCGTATCCGGTTTTGAAATCCGGATCCGGATATTATCCGAATATCCCGATCCGGGTTTTATTATAAAAAAAAAAGAAGATAAAACGTGTGTTTTAACCACTAAAAAACCCGTACAAGTCTAGTACATATCTTCCCGTTGTCCAAAAAACCGAACAAATCTAATACATATTGTCATATTCTAATACATATAAAATTAATAAACCGGGTTTTAAACCGGATACGGGTATCCGGATTTTTAAATAACAAAACCCTTATCCGAATCCGGTTTTAAATCCGGATCCGGATATCCGTATCCGGATTTCGGATTCGGATTTTAAAATCAGATGTGGATGCGGATTTAAAACTGGATTCTGAGTTTTTGTTACAGCCCTAGTATTAACAGAGTTAAATAGGAACATACGGCACCACACTTTTTATATATGGAAAATTACGGCAAAAATATCCAACCTTTGGTCAACCTGCCTCCCGTGTACCCAACCTTTAAAACTAACGGCAAAAATACCTAACGTGCGTTGACCGTGACTTTGGCATGAAAACGTTAATTTTTCCGTTAACATCCGCCATGTGGCCGTTAGCGGCAAAAATACCCAAACTTTTTTTTTGAAAAAATTAATTTTTAATTTTTTTAATTTATATTTTTTTTTCTTTACTTGATTAGTGATAATTACTTGAATTCCAAATACATAGAAAAACACAAAAGTTAGTCAAAACATCAATTGATTTCTTAATGTGCTTGTATAAGATACATTTGCTGATAAAAATCTTATTATTATGAGAAATTTTAAACATAATGTTACGGGTATTTTAAGTAATTGATTTTTAATAAATTAATAAAAGGAAAGTTATATTATTAATTTTTCTTTTATTAAATAAAGTCAATTTTAGCCCGAGATATTCACCGGAAGTCCGTTTTCGCGAAATAAAGTGTCCAGATGTTTCCAAAAATATCAAGATACTAAAAAAGTCATAAACTTTGCAAGAAATGGCATCGGAACGCTCCCGACCACCCCGGGCGGCCCCACACGAGCCACCACGCGAAGCCACGCGTCTCCTGCCCTACTCACGCGTCCTCTTAGGGCTTACGTCAGCCTGATGACGTCAGCAAAGGCGTGCGCGTGAAGTATCGCGTCCGGCACAAACGACGCGCGTGAGGGCACGTCCGGCCTCCGATGAGGACGCGGTTTGCGGCGTTGGATCGGCCTCCGATGAGGGCTCTTTTGGAGAATGACCTTAAGTGGGGTTTTCATTATGTTTCATAGCTTCTTTCGGCACTATTCATGTTTCTTAGCAGGGGTATTTAAGGGTATGGATTTTAATGGAATCCCAAGGGAGGTCTTTTAGCCAATTATTATTAATCAAGCCCTATTGATTATTGATAATATTTTTTTTACCGGCATATATTCTTTAGCCATTTTTTTTCAATACGTAGACATTAATTGACTGTATTAATTCGATCTAAAACAGTCAATTACCAATGAAAAGGGTAATAGTGAAGATGTTAATTCGGTTCATACTTAGAATTTGAAGCAATGTGAATGCATTAACTCGGCTAATTAAAGTCTCTAAAAGTATCCCCGATAACAAAATAAGAATTCAAAGTATGTTCCAACCTAAAAAAGACATAAAAATATAAGTAATGGTCATAACTTGAGAATATATGCGCTAAGAGTTTCACACATATATATATATATATATACATATTATATCATATTTCTTTGAGATGTCATGCTATATATTTAGATAGTCAAATGTAACAAAAATAATATGATTAGGTTTTTGTTTAAAGTTTGACTGTCAACCTTAAATTAACTATGTAACTTTTTTATTCATGATTAGGTTTAGTCGGCAAATTAATATACAATTGATAATTGATATCATGATCGACTTTTGTGTAATGCTATGTTTAAAATTTCTCATAATAATAAGAATTTTATTAGCAAATGTAGCTTATACAAGCACATTAAGAAATCAATTGATGTTTTGACTAACTTTTGTGTTATTCTATGTATTTGGAATTCAAGTAATTATCACTAATTAAGTAAAGAAAAAAAATATAAATTAAAAAAATTAAAAATTCTTTTTTTTCAAAAAAAAAAAAAGAAGGTATTTTTGCCGCTAACGGCCACATGGCGGATGTTAACGGAAAAATTAACGTTTTCATCCCAAAGTCACGGTCAACGCACGTTGGGTATTTTTGCCGCCAGTTTTACAGGTTGGGTACACGGGAGGCAGGTTGACTAAAGGTTGGGTATTTTTGCCGTAATTTTTCCTTTTATGTATTGTATATTTTTGCTGCCAAGAAAAAAAAAACATAAATCATATTTTGAGTAATTTTTTTGCCACAAATAGTCCTTATTAGCGACAAGTTATTGATAACTTAAAAAAAAAAACAAGTAATCGCCCGGTACTTGCCAATAACTCGTGAAAACTCGAACAATAGTTTGGATTAAACTAAAACCTTCTTTGTAAACTAAAAACTTATTCTTCTTCCTCAATGAAACCAAGTTCTTCCTTTTGCCCTCTTTTCCCTTTGATTTCAACAATAATGAGGTTATTAAATCAACACCGTAAGTTACCAAAGTAGAGTCAAACAAATCCACTAGTGGCAAAATGAAAAACTCATCATAAGACTGCCTGAGCCTGTACTCGCGAAGCTTTGAGTTTTGGAATCTGAAATAGTCAAATCAATTATGAAAACGAAATTACAATTTCATGCAAAACTAAAGGAGTCACATCGGAAGAAAAAGGCCTTGCTTCCGACCACCAATAGCAGCCATTAAACGACATTTGGGATGTTCAATCAATCAAGGTGAAAGAGCAATGCAATGTGATTGATTTTGCCTTGTTTTCCTTGTGGGTTTTGGAGTTTAGTTTTGACCCTTTCCAATGAGAAAAGGGAAGCGACTTATGAATAGTTCGGGACGGACTTGAGGTGTGGCTAAGATGGCACGCTTAGAGACTTTAAGTTCATATGGCTTCGTCTCACGGTCCCGTTTGTCTAAAACTTTTTCTATGAAAATCGGGATTGAGAACCGAGGTTTTAGCCTCTCTTTTTTCTTGGTCTAAAAAAATCGTGTAGCCAAAAGTCCAGGTCTTGGTTTTGAAAATTCTCATTTTTTTTAAAACCGATACAAGGACTATATGGGGCGGGATAAAACTCTAGACAAAATCGTTTTAGGCATCATTTAATTTATAGAAAGTAAAAGTAACATTAAATTGTACAGCTGTGATTTTTCATATAAAACTACTATATTTATAAGAAGAGTGCGGCAAACGTGAATTGTCATAGAATGAGAAGAGCGTGGATAGATGCAAATCACCATCGAATGAGAAAAGTACAGGGAGACATGGATCACCATCGAAGAGAAGGGCAATAGTCGTCAAAGTTGAATTAAATGAGAGTGAGAGCCGAAGAACAAGACTCGGACAAGAGTAAGAATAAACCTAAAACGAATTAAACCCCAATAATATTTAATTGCAAATTGGGACGATAACAGAGAGTTTTAAGTTTTTTCCTCGATATCCGATTTTTTTTTATTAAATTCCTTGCTTTAAGGTAGATTCGAGTAAATTCTCAACCCTAACTAGCACAATTAGAAAAAGCCAATAAAAAGACGATAAATGCATGGTTTTAAAAACCGAGATACGTCGTCGGCATGTCTACGGTTTTACCAAGAAATCCGACTCGTGGTTAAAAAAAAAAAATCACAAAAACCGTTGTAAATTTCCCTGAAACTGATAAATATCAACGGCATGCCTCTCAGAAATCGTAAACCGATTTGCACTATAAAAGTGCGACATGTAGCTCAAAAACCACGACACTGGCGAGGGGGGCAGTGCGAGAATGAAATATAACATAGTCATGTCACGTCGCCTAACTTCCTGTTAAATCTTATACCCTTTTATTGCGATATTCTAAGAGATAGAAACTTTGTGTTTTGTGGTTCAAGAAAACGAACCTTTAGTTGCAGAGCGTGATGGTGGATAGCTTCACGGAATGAAGAAAACCAAGCAAAAGCCAAGGCGTGTAGCACACTTTCCTTAAAGCAGATTCGGCCTCTCACGGTGGTGTTGAGATCGTCGGCCGTCTCCTTCCCAGGATACAATGGCAAACCGAGCCTTCTTAGCACGATCGATGACTCCGGTGAACTGAACCGTAAGTCCTCTATTACCCACAAGTTTCTAAGACCCTAAAAAGTCCGAACCGCAGAGCAGGGGAAGCGATTCGAACGAAAAATTTCTAGAAAATATTTTTTTGTGTGTTTTGTGAGATTTTGGTGTGTCGAAACTAACCAAGCTCACTGTCCATTTATAGGGCGATTTGGAGATCCGAAAATGATCACCATGAGCAAAAACCGTTCAGCCATTTTCAATGCCATCTTCAATGTCATTTTTGAGCGTTTGAGCAATAAAGCTCTGTGAACGTTTTATAAGCTTGTAAATGCACATGAAAACATTTTTGATTTGATTTAATGTGTGATAACACTTTGAACGTTTTTTCTTCTTTGTAAATGCTCCTTTGAGCATTTTTTCCTCAGACCAAATTTCATTTACTTTGCTTATTTCTTACACTTCCAACTAACATAACTCTCGCTCATCCACCTCTTGAAATCACATCATCAATTGATCCTTAAAAACACTACAAAACCTTTGTAGTTTTTCCATGTTTGACTTTTCATCATTTATTTACACTCTCTGCCAAGGATCAAAATGCCGTTTTGGCCGATAAATCGTTTGTCGTTATCGATGGATTAATCGTTTGCCGATGGATATATCGACGGAAAACCTATAAAAATTATCGTTTGCCGTTATCGAAACTTATCGAACTTATCGATGGATTAATCGTTTATCGATGGATTTATCGATGGAAAACCTATAAAAAAATGTCACACATATTTTACACTAAAAACATAACATAAAATACTAATGTCACAAAATATAAACATAAAAGTCTCATACAAAATACAATATATAAGCCACAAACCAAGTCTCATACTAATGTAACTAGCTCAAATCAACAATTTCCAAAACATATGTACTTTTGCCACAATGATATCACAATTCAGAAAAACTTCAAATTAAAAAAAAAATTATGCAAACCGATTAGTTTTAAAATTATATACAATTTTATAAAACGAAATTACACCAAAATATTCGAGTAACTAGCTCAAATCAACAATTTCCGAAACATATGTACTTTTGCCACAATGATATCACAATTCAGAAAAACTTCAAATTAAAAAAAAAATTATGCAAACCGATTAGTTTTAAAATTATATACAATTTTATAAAACGAAATTACACCAAAATATTCGAGTAACTAACTCAAATCAACAATTTCCGAAACATATGTACTTTTGCCACAATGATATCAAAATTTTTGAACTTACCCAAATTTGGACGAAAAGTCCTCCGATTATCGTTATTTTGCTCTTGAAAAGTTGCAGCGATAAGTACCAAAGTTTTCGGTTCGAAAAATTTCGAAAAGTATAAAACGGCAGCGATTACTAGAGATAAGTTACCGAGAACACCATTTCTTCGATTAATCGAACGATAATCGCTCGATTTTCGCGATTTTCGGAACCTTGCTCTCTGCAATAAAATCTTATAAAAAAAACCCATCGGTAAATCAATTATCCGTCAACATACCTGTAAAATAAAAGTTGGGGTTTTCAATCGGTATGGATATTTAAATCCTTGATTAAACGTGTTGCAATAAATGAAAGATATAAGATTTAAACAATTAAATTTTCCATTAGATACGAAAGCAATGATCTTGTTGAATTGTGGTCACTGGTCCGAACCTCCTTGTTGCCCATCACGTGACTTTCATGGTGGTACGAAGCCATTGTGGCTTCTTTCTCGGAAGCCTTAGTTTGGGCTTCTTGGCTCACAAGATCATGGGCTTGGGCCTCCACGCTTGCTCGGCTTTGATGATCATCTGACAAAGCATGTGAGCATTTTAACAGAACTTGTCGGGCTGCTTGACCCCAAGAGAGAATTTGATGATCTCTGCTTAGTGTTGTTGATGACTGATTCTATTATTTCAATTAGAAATT
Source organism: Parietaria judaica (assembly GCA_954871525.1). Lineage (NCBI taxonomy): Eukaryota > Viridiplantae > Streptophyta > Magnoliopsida > Rosales > Urticaceae > Parietaria > Parietaria judaica. The sequence continues at coordinate 42,882,888 of OX940860.1, forward strand.
CAGAATTTAAACACAATGTTCACGATTCTGGAAATCGAGAATTGTCCGAGATTTAAGGAGTTTAAGGGTATATGACGGAAATTTTTGTTGTAAAATATTTAAAATTGGGGTTGACCCGCCCAATTCAATGTGCGGGGCCTGTCTCGGTCTATGAATCAAGGTTCAACTTACCGAGATTGTCGATAAATCGGTTACCGTTTTCGACGGATTAATCGATAGCTTACCGATTAACCGACGGAAAACTTATAATACTGTAGCTTACCGATTACCGATACTTTTCGAAGATTATCGACGGATTATCGACACTTTTCGATACTTTTCGATGGAAAACTTACAAAATATTTTTATAATATCATACCACAAAACATATGTAAATAAAGTCATACACACATATAATTCCATCACTAGTCTCAAATCTAAAACACTAATATTAAGTCACTTTATTAGTTTAAGTGTATAATATTAAGTCACTTTATTAGTTTAAGTGTATAATATTAAGTCAAATTATTATGTGAAGTGAATATGTATGTTAATTAAGTGTGTAATATTAAGTGAATATGCATGTTAATTGTATATGTATGTTAACAAATTTAATATTAGTTGAAGTGTATAATATTAAATGAATATACATATTAAATGTATATGTATGTTAGGTGAAGTTAATATGTATGTTAAGTGTATAATATTATTTGAAGTGTGTAATATTAAGTTAAATTATTAGGTGAAGTGTATGTGTATGTGTATATTAAGTGTGAATGTGTGATAGTAGTTGAATAACAAAAAGTCCCACATTGATAGATGACAAGAGTTTGGTGATGTTTATATACCAAATATTAGGGACAAAGGCTTGGGCCCTTTGGGTCATAGGATTTTGTGGATGAGGGAGGACTCACACAAATGTTACACCACCACACGCGCGCGCCGCCGCCGTCCGTCCGGACGTGACGTGACGGGGTGTTAACCGAAAAGTACCTATTTTTTACACGCATTTTGTCGAAAATCGTTGGGAAAGGTTTTATCGAAAAGCTCGATAATCGTCGAAAAGTATATAAAACGATAAGTATTAGAGCCGGTAACTACCGAAAATCGGCGATTATCGTTGAAAATGCGAACCTTGCTATGAATTCTAACCCAGAATATCAAGGGACAAGGTTTTATTGGTTGAGTTTAGAGAATTTTATAGGTTGAGTTCAACAGGCTTTTGGAGTAGAGAATTATGGAATTTATATTAATTAATTATGAAATTAAAATTAGTGAATGTTGAAATTATTTAATTAATTATGAAATTAAATTAAAACTAGTTATTTTTTAACCCATTATGTGTATTTTTTACTTTCACAAATGAATAGTTTTTAAAAAGGTTTGACACAAAATAGGCATTTCGTTCATTAACCATTTTTTAAAATTAATTAGAGTATTCTACAATTTAGAAAATTGATTTTTCAAGTTTAAAATTGTTTAATCCAGAACTATATAAAATATATACAACAAATAAAATAATATAATGATCATTTTTAAATTCTACGATGAATAGAACGTCTACCATAATACTTTTTTATATATATATATATATATATATATATATATATTCATAGCATTTTCATTAGTTTATAATAGGGGTGAAAAAAAAACCCGAAAACCGGGTAAAAATCCGAATCCGAATCCGGGTACCCGTACCCGGTTTTAAAACCGGGTATCCGGTACCCGGTTTAATACCCGAATTTTTAAAATTATTTTACTTTATTTTCCTTTAATTTAATTTAATTATTTTTATCTCATGTTTATTTGACTTGTAATACTTTTTTTTATTATTATTGTCATATCATATGTTTACAATTGATGTTGATGATGCTTGATGCGCGGAACGAATAAATGATGACGGAAACGAAGAAAAAACCGCGAGACTATGTTTTTTTTATGCATTTTAATTTTATGATAATGGATATATATTTTTATTTATGAGACAATGTTTATTTTGCGATAATATATTTAAAAAAAAAACTAAAAAAACCAACGGATCCGGGAAACCGAATCCGTTTTTCAAAACCGGGTACCGGGTACCGGATCCGGGTATCAAAAATTAGATACCCGGATTTTGGATTTCGGGTACCGGGTACCTAAAAAAACCGGGTACCCGACCCGGTTTCACCCCTTGTTTATAACTTATATATTTATTTATCTTAAAATATAATTAATAATTATTATTTTATAAAGCGGGCCTATGAGGCAGATTTATGTGAGCCGTGGGGCGTGTTTACGTGGGCTTCGCAGCGGGTACCGAATGGGATAGAAACGTAACTGAACTTGTCCCAAGGGATAAAGCGGGCAAGCCTGAGCTGAAAAAAAAAATAAAAAATAAGAGGCGAGGCCGGTTGAACTCAATTTTTTTACGGATCGGATGATTGGGTCTAAGACGGCCTAGCCCACTTTGCACCTCTAAGTTTATATTATTATTAGTAATTTGTATCTAAATAGATATCTTTATTAATTTAGAACATTTAAAAGCTAAATTGTTTATTTAAAATAAAAGTTCAAAGAATATATCTGTAAATATAAATTTTTAAAAAAATAATAATAATACACAGCCAAGTAAAAAAACGTCTTACTAGTCACTAGATATAGTTTTACAAAGATTTCGGCCCAGTTTGGCAATTTTGTGCTCTTGTAAAAATCGGCATGCGGAATACCCGGAAAATGAAAGGAGCGAAACGGCGCGAAAAACGACATTTAACACATACTACAGATTATTATTAATAACAAACGTAACACTCACTTATGATTCCCTAATGTCGGAAGGGATTATTATTCACTCATTACATATATAGACCATCTTAATTTGTCATCCAAACCGATGACAAATTAAGCTCCGATGGTGACACAAAACGCAGATCACATGGCGGAGTCCAGCTCCGATGAGGCCATTCCGTTCCCGAAAGGCCTCTGGTTGTAACAGTCGAGATTGTTGCCATATCCGATGCCGAAAATGTCGCAGTAGCGTTTGAAGAAGCCGATGCGGTCCTCCACGCGGGCGTCCCAGCCGCGGCCGCACTCGAGACCGCCGTTGATGATGTTCGTGGTCACGCCGTAGCCGGGGACGCGGCCGGCTCCTTGGTCAGCGCCCGAGGGGCTCCACCGCCCCGTGATGGCGTCGTGGCAGGACGGCTTCGGCGACTGCGGTGTCATCCAGAACCAGATGGCCGTCTTGAACGAGATCGCGGCATCCGTGGCCACGAGGTCAGGGTTGTTCAGCAGGTCTGCGCCGATGGCTCTTCCACACTGCCCGTAGTTGTAGTTCCTAAAATGCGTTGTATTGATTATAGTAAATGACTAAATTCTATACTAAATATATATGCACTTTTTTATTAGTTATTTAAAAATTAAACTAACTCCATAGAGATAGCCCTTACAAAAAATGCAAAAATACAAATTTGGTCCCTCTGTTGCGATTTTGGTGCGGTAATAATGGTCCATTTGATAATTAAAAAAAGTAATTTTTTTTTTCTTTCAACTATTTTTGTTGCTTACAATAGTCACACTTACATTATTTTGGTGCGTAAAAGTATCTGTACCTGTTTAACTTTAACCGCAATTGATGTACCAAATCTACTATTTTTTTTTCTTTTTCTATAGGGATCATTCTATTTCTACCCAATATGATTCGTAATAAAAAGAATATTAAAGCTGAAAAATCTATTAAAAAAAACACTTAAAAATTATTAGTTGTGCATGTTAATCTAGATTCTTTTGCTATTTAAAATATTAAAATTAAATTATATATTTCATTACAAAATTTGATAAGCATAAGGAAAACATATAACTTTATATGAGTAAATCTGGTTGATAAATATTTACCATGTGAGCTGAATCGGACCACGGCCGTAATATTGCTTTCCGGCAGCACAGGGCCATTGTTGAGACGAAGAGCAGTAGTTAGAGCCTGGATTTTGCTCCCTCAAGAAACAGTACCCCCACGAATATGGTCCATCCGGTGCACTAGGCCACCCTCCTACGTTACATAATTTTGATAAATTAATAATGTAAGGAGTAAAGAAATTTATTAACTTACCGAGATTATTAATTCATCGGGTATATTTATTAATCATAAGCATTTTAGTTTTAAGTTGAGATTAGACAACAATAAAATTTAATAAAAATTATTAATTTATCGAGTATTAGTTTAATGAAATTTTAAAAAAAAATGTATTTTTGTTTTGTTCAAATGAAGTGGTTGGCTCTCTTGAAATCATTTGTTGCAGTTCAGGTTGTGATTGAACCAATTTATATATCGTGAGAGAAACATTGTATTAGCTTTATTCTTTTTGATGTCTTAGCTTTTATTATTTTGTTGTATTATTATCTTCATATACAGTGTTTTGAGGAAATACTTCTTTGACTTTGTATATGTTTTTCATTAGTTTTTTACACTCACCTTAAAAAAAAAAGGATAATTACTCACCTTCACTCCTTTGAACAAATCATTGATTTAAAGAAAGAAGACACTGACAACTAACCGGTGGTTTCATGGGAAGTTTGAGCCAAGAAAGCGGCGATCTCCCTCTTACGCGTAGCATCGTCACCGGTGGTGCCGAAGCCGGGGAAGGCTTTGGCAGCAGCAATGAAGCCGTCGTAGCTGTAAAATCCCCTGCCGGGGCAACCGCCGTCGTTGCGATGCTTGAGCATGTTGTCGAATGTCGCCCTTGAGATGAGGCTTCCGAGGTCTCCGGGAGCACTGCTGCCGCATTGGCTTTGGCAGCCAGTGCCGCAGAAGTCAGAGGTGGTGCCGCACCACCCAAATTGGCTGCAGCACAGCCCTCCGGGGCACAGCGCACCCCCGGCTTGGCGCCCACATTGCTCGGCGAGGATCCCTTGTGCGTTGGCGATTATGAGCCACAATAATATTTGGGAAAACATGGTCAATCCCAGATAGTACTTCATTTTTATTTTTTGTTTTTTATTTTTGGTTTGGCTCTTGTTTGTAATTAAGGGGTGCCTTGGACTGGGTATTTATAATGTTAGCTCTTTCAGCCAAGCTAGAAAATAATAAAGTAATGAGAGTAGCTTTTTTAATATCATATTATTTGAGTAATTTGAGGGGATTTAGAATTATTTTAATTTATATTATATTTATGGGATAAATGCAACAAATGTATTCAAATCACCAAGTGAACCAACATAGGTCCAACATGAAAAAAATTATTGTAAAAGTATTCAAAGTCAACAAAGGTGAGGCATCAAATTTTTCTACCTAATTATTTCCGTTGAATTCCAATAAAAAAAGATGTTACACGGCTAGATGAGCATATAAATGTGTACATTAGTTATTATTTAATAGCATTATACTAAAAAAATTGACTAATGTCCTTAAAAATATTGGACGGAAAAATATATCGCCTCATATCTTCACTTTAGGTATTTTACCGTTTTTTTTAGACCCTTCACACCTTAATTGGTCAAAATTTGAGTAATTTTGCGGAGATTATCCCTCCATTTATTGCATTTTAATTTCGTTTCATATCATTTTGTACATTATATTAATTTTTATTTTAAAATCGATTTAAAATTTTTAGTCAGCTAATTTTACTATAATATTTTTAAACCAAATAAAAAGTAATAAATAAAATACTACTAGAAATTTTAAAACGAATATAGACTTTTGCAAAGAGTACTTTTATGGATTAGTGAGTTATATATATATATATATATATATATATATATATATATATATATACATAACATAGATATATAATTATATTACTATTGTTTTAAATTATTTAATCACTTTACCTAAAATTGGACTTTAGCAAATTAATGGTTGTTTCAATCTATTTTCACGTACATGACAAAGACCGATCGTGGGCCCGGCGGCTTCTGTAAAGTCAAAGCGTGTTCATATTCACGATTCATTATTCATGACTGCTTTACTATAGTATGAATGAATATAATATAAGCATATTCCATAAATTTGTTCGGATAACGTGATACATAATATATAGATATAATATTTTTTTTGTTACTTTATTGATTGATTGATTTATATAGTTTTTAAATTACCAATTTAATAAATATGATACGTAGTTATAGCCTAGAAAACACTCATAAATCATAATATAACACAAACATATAACATAAAAGTCATATTTCGTAACATAATGTCGACATAACATAAAATAAGTTAGACATTATAATAAAGTCATAGAGTACAAACATAAATATGAAGCACGATTTTAAATGCTGATACCGATGTCGTTTCGCACTCTCTATTATACGGATATATCGACGCTTGCCAACGGATAAATGAGAATAAATGGATATATCGATTTTCTACGAATATCGTATCGCACTTCTCATTTTCTGGGCACGTCGTGGATATATCGAGGACATATCCGGATATTTAAAACCATGGTATGAATATAATATAAGCATATTCTATAATTTTGTTCGGATAATGTGATACATAATATATAGATATAATATTTTTTGTTACTTTATTGATTGATTGATTGATTTTTTTTTTTTTTATGTTAACTTGTGCCTCGTTACTAATTGACCAAAACTTTGCTTGAAACACTAACCAAACATGTCGTTGCACTTCAAAGTTCAAAATATAAACATGACACAAGTCACAAGATATACATAATGTTTATATATATATATATATATATATATATATATATATATATATATATATATGATATTCTGAAGAGATTAATGAAAACAAGTAACTTCAATGAAACAGATATGGTGATCCATTAACCGAATAGTCACAAATCCATCAATCGTCCTATAGCCACGCTCGATCCATTATCGACGTCCTTCGCCGCTCAAATCCCGTATGAGTATTTTTTGTTGGTTCCAATAATATAGATTTTCAAAAGAAAACTCAGAAAAACAAACAAAGGAAGAAGAAAGCTTTGAGAGAAATTGAATCTCTAATTAATGTCGAATGCAAAAAAATTACAAAGGAGGAGTTACAAAAATAAACACTAACACTAGTATTTATAGGGGACCGGAAAACGAAACCCTAGCTAAACTTCCTAAAATAGACTAAATCAAATCTTTACAATTTACATTCGAATCCTAACAGAATCAGGAAAACAAATCAAATTAAATCTCCAAACTTACTCCTCAAGTTTGGCACCTTCTAGAATAGGTTCCGCTGACTTCTGGTCGTGTGTCCCTAGCAGGGTTGCTAGGGTGTATTTCTGCCCGGGGCATTCCTGGTATGGGCTCTTCTGCTAGGGAGTCACTTCTGCCCGGGGGCACTCCTGGTAGGGGCATTTCTGCTCGGGCCCTTCTCTGCTAGGGGAAGCTCTGGTGGGGAGATCTCTGCTAGGGGTTGAGCCAAGTCAGGCTTAAACTCACATTTTTTTTCTTCGAATTGAATTCTAAAATAAATAAATAAAATTTGATAGTCTGTGTACGAGGATCATGCCATGATTCAGGATCAAACTAGATTTAGACCAAAATTAATAAAATCATAGAGAATCACTTTTGTGTAAATTTTTCGCAATAGATTGCAAATTATAGGTGTTGTACATGTTAAAACATACAACACTACATTCACAAAATATCGACAAAAGTATTAGCTTGACAACATGAACATAAAATTTGAGCCATCAATAAATGATGCAGCAACCTAATCTCTATAACCGAAAATGATTTGAGAGAATATTTTCTATAGTGATAGAAATCGAAGAATACAATTGGAGTTAATGAAAAATGCAACATAAATGACTATTTCAAGGGAAAAAATAACACAACAACTAAAACCTTAAAATCACTAAACTTTTCAAACTAATAAGAAGACTAAAACTAATATTTGACTTGCTCTTCAAGTCTCGCAACCTCCTTGAGTGTGTCTCGGGGCGGCCGAAGAAGTGTTGGCATGTGACCAAATCGGACTTAAACTCACAACCTTTGAGCTATAAATAACAGTCGTCTAAGTGTAAAATCTTTAATAGTAAATTCTAACATATTCTTTCTTGGGTGTCGATGATATTGCGCACAAAAGTCAATTGATTCCATATTTAATAAAATTCTCATGTAATCTTATGACAGATAAGCACAAAAACAAAAACTGCTTGATAAAGTATAAACATAAGTATATTACCTTACTATTTTAATTTTGAGGATAACATAGTTGGTACTTTTATCTAATTGAAGAATATTCTTGAGATTTTATTCATATAGAGCAACCGGATGGTTATATCCATAAATAAATGGGATATCATAAATTATAAGTGTTTGAGACACTAACGTTTAACACGTATGCTTTGATTTAGCCGGGAAAAAATATTAATATTTTTCTCTCATATTATAGACATGTACCAAACAACCCTGCAAAAGTACTTGTTTATAACATGAGAGAATAGTATCGATATAATATCCGACTAAAATAAAAAATAGATATTTAACGTTAGCTTTTCAAACACTTTTGGTATTTGTGTCGTGAATAATCCTAAATAAATTTAAAAGAACCTCAAGCTATTTTCGCTTGAATTATTCATTTTGGGTTTGAAGAATTAATAAATTATCGTAGAACACTTTTAAGATTAAAAGCAATAGTTGGTTAAAGAAAGATCGTACGATATAATAACCTCTTAATATTTTTAACCAATAAAAAATAACTTTCTTGCGAATGGCACTTAATTATTTATAGGCTATCATTAAACATAACTTATTTACATTATGAATAAAGAGAACGTTGCGTTCCTCGATTGGCTATTGGATTCAAATGATAAGTTTGGCAGATTTGAATTTCATGTCGAGTGATTAACTAATAAGGAAAGAACAATTTTATGAAGTCCTAGAAAAGAAAACAAATATAATAACTTGTTTTTGTCGTGTACGTACAAAAGATATTCATTTTTTTATTTTTTTATCTATTGAATTACTGTAGGGCTGTTAAGAGTTCGAGACCAAGTTTTATAATGCCAATGAGATAAAATACCATGATAATGGTATTAAAATGTCGACATGGCGGCTCGACAAGGGGTAAGGCGACTTTTGGCGAGCATCGAAAAGTGCTAACACGCACAACACTGAGGATGAGTGAAGCGGTTTACATGAGAAAAGTGACCTAAGGTTCTAGTTGGCACACCACAAATTTTCTCACTTTTGGGCTGAAAATGATGCATTTTTTAAGACCCTGGATCAACCACCTCCACAACTTTAGCATTGTCTATGTACACTCCTCAAGACTTTGAATCTCTCTAAAATTCACATTTTAATTATCTTCTCATTTCAAAAATTGATTGTTAAAGAGACCATGAATTCATAAATTTCTCGGCCAATATAGACCAATTTTGCATTACGAAAGGCCATACCATAGATGTTATTAGCACCCTAATTTCTAGAGCCTAACAAGGCACGGATGCCACGGGTGGATTAGCTGAGAAGGCACAGTAACGGTTTATAGCGGATCGTGCGGTACGAGGGGTACGTACCATGGGTAAAGGTTTCAAGAATCGAGCAAGAGCGTGCGAACTGGGCGCACGTGACAAGGCAAGTACTGAGCAGTTGCGCGCGGGCAAGGCAGGCAGCGTACAAAGGGAAAACAGGCAAGGCAGCTAGAGTTGGTTGTGACAGTTATGCGGGAATAGATTGGCAAGCCTAACAGGGAGCAACCTCCATTGCAGCGCGCGCACCACGTGTCCAGGCCCTGTCAAAGCACCACGTGCAAGCGTAAAAGGGCAGGCAGTTGAGTTAATCGTCAAGGAGATGTGTGCGATGTGTGTGCATGCCACGCGTATTAGCGAGGGGCGTAACTGCTGAGTGCCCACACTCTGTGAGTGTGCCACGTGTCCCACCATCGTGCATAACTGCCGAGGATCAGCGCACCCTGTGCGAGCGTGCCGCGTGTCCTAGCGATTGAGTGTGCGCACGGAGTGGGGCATTGGACGTACAGATGCGCGCCTGGTGGACAGATCTGCACTATACACATGCCCTTGGCAGTTTAGGCTGTAAACCGCCATCTTGTTGTTTGCTTGTCTTTTATTAATACTCGATGTAAACCTAAGTGATGCAAGAGAGATGTTCAGCTCACGAATGTTGTAAACACGGTTCCAGATTAATAGAGTGATATTGGTTTGGTTGGGCAGGGGCCCGTAAACACTTGTATGGTGCGAGTTCGTGTGTGTGCATGTGAACATTGTCTTGGCATAATCAGTTTGTGTTGGGCGCTTGCAGATTTGGGTTAATTGTCTTGGCTACTGTGTTATTCGTGGGGAACTCGTGTAATCAAGGGAACGTTAGATAGGCTTCCGTGTTCTCGGTGAACTCGGGCCATCACGGGGAAGCTGTTTCCGCTACAAGCTTAACCCTGTGACAGATGTGATAATCGGTATGACCAACAAATCTGCCTAACGTAGAACCACAACAAAACTCTCAAATAACATAAATTCTTCAGTTATTATTCTTTATTCGATTCTATTTATAATTAAGAGTCATATAGTCATTGTGAATAATTAACGTCAATTTATCAGTAATAACTTAAAAGGTTTAAAGTTTGAGGCTCTTTTATTTTTATTTCAATAACTTCAAATGAAATTGCACTTTAATAATTTATATATATATATATATATATATATATATATATATATATAAGCAAAATCGCATGTAGATGACATGGCATGTTGTAACAAGAGAGAATTGAGAATTTAATTTTTATAGAATTTAGATTTTTTTTTTAAGATCAATTCATATTAATAATCTTCATTTATTGTGCAAAAAAAAAAAGAATAATTTTAAGAAACTATCCAATGAATATATTCAATGAATGAATAAACATCAAGAAGCTAATAAGGGAGTAAATTAGAAATTTTTATACATTCAAACTTCATATCTATTTCTTAAGATGTTATTTTTTGTTTCCCAAAAAAATAATAATGTTAGTGAATATTAGCCATAAAAAAATCATCTATTTATTGTCCCATTCAATAACTTCATTACATATTCAGTAAAAAAAAAAAAAAAACATAATTACATATCAAATCTATATCTATATAGATATAATACAAAAGGACAGCTTTTGAAGTTTGAAGTGGCAAAATAGAGAACTTAATAAAAATTTGAGGATCGTATTTTTTTTTAAAGAATTTCACATTTTTAAATAATAAAAAAAAAAAAACATCAAAACCTTTACACAAGTGAAATGTTCTTACGCCTATACATAATACATATTGTTACGGGTATTTTACGCAATTGATTTAATATTAATTAACAAAAGAAAAATTATTTAAATTAATTTTTCTTTTATTAATTAATTAATTTTATAATCAATTTTGCCCCAAATTATTCACCGGAAGCCCATTTTCGAAAAATAAAGGGTCCAGATGATCCCAAAAATATCGAAATACCCAAAATCGATATAAAATTTGTAAAAAACGGCCTCGGGAAACACCCGGGACCTCCGGGACACGCCGGGAAACACCCGAGCGGGCCCCACAGGCCCCCAAGAGCCAACCGCCACGTGGCAGCGACCCTGCAGGTCCACCAAGGGTCAAAACCCTGTTCCGCCACGTGTTGATCATCTGCTGGACGCAGCAGGAGGGTGACATCAGCCTGATGACTCACGCTGACGTCATCAAGCTTGGAGACTAAGCTTCCACGCGCGCCGCCCACGTTTGCCGCGGTCCCCGGTTCTCCCTGATCTCGGGTGTTGTTTTGTTTAGGTTCTGAGAGAGAGAAAACACATTTGAGCGGAAGTTCTGGAGAAGATTCTGGCACGATCCAAGACCCTCCTTGCCAAGGTTCTAGGTCCGTGAAGTGCTCGTTCTATCCACTGGTCTTGTATCTCAGTCAGATATACTGACTACGCGGATAGCCCGAGGACTCGGATCTGTCCCCGTGACGCCGGTTGAGGGTCTGATCTACCCGGGTTCACTGGAAAGTCGATACTGTGATCCCCCCTACACGGTGGTCAGGAATTCATTTTTGGTGTCCCGAACCTGTAATCCGGGCCAGGCCAAGTCCTGGCCCTATTAGCAACAGGTAGTGGAGTTTACCACTGATTTCTGATCATCGAGTCAGAGGAGGGTCCGTTTGACTCGAAAGTCCAGGAGCCCAAGCCCAAAATTCACAAAAGTCAACAAGACGATACTGGGCCCGGCCCAACACGAGCAATTGAGCCGCTGAATGTTTGAAGCATTTTTCTGCATCAACATTTTGGCACTAGAAGGAGGGGGCCACGAGTTTAAAACCTCGAGTCCCTACTAGCACATCCGGCCACATTCGAAGATATTCGAGTACATTCGAACGCACTCGAACACACTCGAAGGCGTTCGAAGACACTCGAAGGCGTTCGAAGACATCCGGCCACATTCGAAGATATTAGAGTACATTCAAACGCACTCGAACGCACTCGAAGGCGTTCGAACACACTCGAAGGCGTTCGAAGACCTCCGGCCACATTCGAAGATATTCGAATACATTCGAACGCACTCGAACACACTCGAAGGCGTTCGAACACACTCGAAGGCGTTCGAAGAAACTCGAAGGCGTTCGAAGAAACTCGAAGACGTTCGAAGAAACTCGAAGGCGTTCGAAGAAACTCGAAGGCGTTTGAACACACTCGAAGGCGTTCGAAGAAACCCGAAGGCGTTCAAACCTATTCGAAGGTGTTCGAACACACTCGAAGGCGTTCGAAGAAACTCAAAGGCGTTCGAAGAAACTCGAAGGCGTTCGAACACACTCCAAGGCGTTCGAAGAAACTCGAAGGCGTTCAAACACACTCGAAGGCTTTCAAACACACCCGAAGGCATTCGAACACACTCGAAGGCGTTCGAAGAAACTCGAAGGCGTTCGAACACACTAGAAGGCTTTCGAAGAAACTCGAAGGCATTCGAACACGCCCGAAGACGCTCGAGGGCGCTCAAAGACACTCAAGCGCACTCGAACGCGTTTGTTTACATCCGAACACATTTAAAGACGCTCGAAGACGCTCGAAACCTCGATGTCAGATACGAAAGAAGGCACCTCTTCCCACCCCGCGGGAAGTATAGCTCTCAACACTCGGGCTCGGGTGAACGCACGCCAAACCCAGGCTTTCAACAGGGCCGAGACAAGTACTCGACAATAGCCCGCTGTCAACGAAGAAAAAGAACGACTGACTCGGCTGGAAGATAGTGTCTTCCGCTTGGCTGATCTTGTGTCCAAACGTCTCGGCAACAACGACACTAACCTTGAAGCCATCGATGAAGAGGAGAGTCCAGAAGAGGCCCACGAACTCACACAACCAGGGCCACCTGCGACTCAACAGGCCCGTCGAGGCATTCAAGAGCCGGCCCAATCACAGTCGACTCGACGTTCAGCCTTTGAACGTCTGGGAGGAGACGAAAATAATGCTGAAAGCGTTAAGGCGCGGAGAAACTGTCATCGCCAGCAGGCGCCCGCCCGGGCACGCCCGGAAAATCAGGAGGATCTCCGTCACCGTCTAAGTCACTCCCGTCAAGAAGGAGACTTACGACGACACATCGAATGACGAAGAGAAGAACCTCGCCCTCAGGGAAATCCGGACAGTGCCGAGTCAGAAGAGTCTAGAAGTTCCGCACCCCCCGCCATGTATCACATGACGAGATGAGCCAACACGGCCCCGGCACCTGGCCTGACAGCACCTCCGCTAAATGACGGACTGAGAAACGAGGTCCAAGCTCTAAAAAAAAAGAGCTGAGAGAACTCGCTACCGCCAATAACACTGATCCCGCCAAACGAAGTATGGCGAAGGGAGTCATCTCCCCTCTAGCAAACCACCTGCTCGACGAAGATCTCAGCGGAGACCTCCGATTCCCGCTAAATCTCATCTACGACGGCACCACAGATCCCACATACCATCTGGTGCAATACCAGTTTGCCATGCGGGTGAAGAGATGCTCGCCCTCCACAATGTGCCAGGAATTCTGCCTCACCCTTGCCAGACCGGCCTTCGAATGGTACCGACGACTCCCGAAAGGGTCGATTAAATCCTTTGAAGAGCTGACAGAATGCTTCATATCCCGCTTCGCTAGCTCGATCACGAAGCGAAAAGGAAAGTCGTACCTATGGTCCCTCAACCAGCGCAAAGACGAGTGTCTCCAAGCTTACTTGAAAAGATTCACGGAAGAAGCGAATAAAGTCGTTAGCTATACCGACGACGACGTCGTCACTGCAGTAATTGACGGCCTCTCGGTGAGCGAATTCACGCGCTCCCTTGTCAAAAAGAGACCTTCTTACATGGCCGAACTAATGGCTAGGGCAGCGGAAGACATCGCCGCCGACGAATACTTCGTCAGTCGAAGCCAACTGAGCCTAGACGAGCAAAGCCGGAACGACCAAAGGAAAGATGATGACGAGCCTCAAAGAAGGAGGCAATGCCAGCAGTCAAACTCTGAAAGGCGACAACAGCGCCCTAAGCAAGCAGAGGTTTTCCGTAGGGACGCAAGCTACACCCCGCTAACCGTGTCACCGACGACGATTTTCAACGCCGGCGACCTCAAAAGTCATCACGGCCGCCTCAACGACCTTGAGTTTAATCTCGGTCACCTCGCCGACCACGACGAGCCATCGCGGTCACCCCGGCGACCTCAAAATCCATCACGGTCGCCTCAACGACCTTGAGTTTCATCTCGGTCACACCCCGGCGACCTCAAAAGCCATCACAGTCGCCTCAACGACCTTGAGTTTCATCTCGGTCACATCGCCGACCTCGAAGAGCCATCGCGGTCACGCCGGCGACCTCAAAAGTCATGACGGTCGCCTCAACGACCTTGAGTTTAATCTCGGTCACCTCGCCGACCACGACGAGCCATCGCGGTCACCCCGGCGACCTCAAAAAGCCATCACGATCGCCTCAATGACCTTGAGTTTCATCTTGGTCACATCGCCGACCTCGAAGAGCCATCGCGGTCACGCTGGCGACCTCAAAAGTCATCACGGTCGCCTCAACAACCTTGAGTTTAATCTTGGTCATCTCGCCGACCACGACAAGCCATCGCAGTCACCCCGGCGACCTCAAAAGTCATCACGGTTGCCTCAACGACCTTGAGCTTCATCTCGGTTACCTCGCCGACCACGACGAGCCATCGCGGTCACACCGGCGACCTCAAAAGTCATCACGGTCGCCTCAACGACCTTGAGTATAATCTCGGTCACATCGCCGACCTCGAAGAGCCATTGCGGTCACACCGGCGACCTCAAGAGTCATCACGGTTGCCTCAACGACCTTGAGTTTCATCTCGGTCACGTTGCCGACCTCAAAGAGCCATCTCGGTCACCCCGATGACCTAAAAGCCGTCGCGATTGCTTCAACGACGTTGAGAATCATCTCAGTCACCTCAACGACTTTGATACTTGCTCAAAACTCTCATCACCAACATGACAGAGAAATTCAACGACGTAGATCTTTGAGCCTTCTACGGCGAACTCGAGATCGGGCACCTACTCATCACCCGTCTACCCCAGGCGAACGGTCAAGTAGAGTCAGTCAACAAAGACATCAAGACCATCCTGAAAAGGAAACTCGATGAAAAGAAGGGCAAATGGGCGGAAGAATTGCCATCAGTACTCTGGGCCTATCGGACTACCACATGCAACGCCACTGGTGAGACCCCGTTCGCTCTAACCTACGGGGTCGAGGCAGTCATCCCCGCTGAGATAAGCGTCCCCTCACCACGAGTCGAGTTCTTCGATGAATAACCCAATGACGAGGCGCTGCGACAAGAGCTTGATCTTCTCGAAGAAAAGCGAAACGAAGCGTACACCAGACTGGTCGCCCAGAAACGAGTTGTAGAACGCTACTACAACTCTAAAGTCAAGGCGAGACGTTTCTTGGAAGGAAGCCTGGTCCTGAGAAAAGTAGGCCAAAACACCCAAGTCCTCGGCGCCGGAACCCTCGGGCAAACATGGGAAGGCCCATACCGCATCTCCAAGGTGATCCGAGTCAGAACATATCGGCTACAGGAAATGGGGGGTTGCGAAATCCCCCGCCCCTGGAACGTCGAACACCTGAAATAGTACCACCAGTGAGCCCGACAAGGCTAGGGGTAAAAATAAGATGGAAATAGCTGAAGCTAAGATTCAACCGGAAGCTGAAGCTAAAATCCAACCTGAAGGAAAGCCCCGAGATGATGTACCACAGGCTTGGAAATAGCTCCGACAGCCGACATATGTAAAAGAAAAGCGCCGAATGGTACATATAAAAGTCTTCTCTTTTCCGCGAATAAATGCCTCTTAAAAGTTTCCTCACAACCTTTACAAGATTACTTAGAAACTGGGGGGTTGATATAGGAAAAATAAAGATAAAAAAAAAAAACCCGAGAAAGGCCCGGGTCTCGATCCCGCCAAATCAGGCTACAAAGCCGTCTCGCAAGTAGTCCTCGGCTCGTAACTGAACGCTTGTTGACGCGCAACTTGCCATAAGTCCGGGACTTATAGCGTTATATACAATGCGACCCGGCTCCAAGTCTACAAAGCTGCCTCACAAGTAGTCCTCGGCTCGTAACCGAGCGCTTGTTGACGCGTAACTTGTCATAAGTCCGGGACTTGTAGCGTTATATACAACGCGACCCGACTCCAAGTCTACAAAGCCGCCTCGCAAGTAGTCCTCGGTTCGTAACCGAGCGCTTGTTGACGCGCAACTTGCCATAAGTCTGGGACTTATAGCGTTATATATAACGCGACCCGGCTTCAAGTCTACAAAGCCGCCTCGCAAGTAGTCCTCGGCTCGTAACCGAGCGCTTGTTGACGCGCAACTTGCCATAAGTCCGGGACTTATAGCATTATATACAACGCGACCCGGCTCCAAGTCTACAAAGACGCCTCGCAGGTCCTCGGCTCGTAACCGAGCGCTTGTTAACGCGCAGCTTGCCATAAGTTCGGGACTTATAGCGTTATATATAAAACGCGACCCGGCCCCAATCCTACAAAGACGCCTCGCAGGTCCTCGGCTCGTAACCGAGCGCTTGTTGACGCACAGCTTGCCATAAGTCCGGGACTTATAGCGTTATATATAAAACGCGACCCGGCCCCAAGCCTACAAAGACGCCTCGCAGGTCTTCGGCTCGTAACCGACCGCTTGTTGACGCGCAGCTTGCCATAAGTCCGGGACTTATAGCGTTACATATACAACGCAACCCGGCTCAAGCATACAAAGACGCCTCGCAGGTCCTCGGCTCATAACCGAGCGCTTGTTGAAGCGCAACTTGCCATAAGTCCGGGACTTGCAGTGTGATATATGACGCGACCCGACTCCAAAGTCTACAAAGACGCCTCGAAAATGGTTCTCGGCCCAAAACCGAGCGCTTAACGACACGCAACACACGATAAGATCAGGGCATCGGCCAACGGCCCAAAGTGCTCAATACGTGACCAGAAGACAAATCTTATCTCAAGGCAAACAGATAAGATACAAGCGAAGAGTCAACATATAAGATGAAAGAAAAAGATTGACATTCACAGGTCAATATTACAGTTACAACACAAGTAACTACTTCTAATAAACCACGGCGGCTCGCTACAACGGAACATGTCCGCCTATACAAGAGGCGCACCTGAAGGCGCTACAAAACTCGTGCCACAAGCGGCAAGACTGGAAACTACAAGCTCTATACACGGGTAAAGATAAACTCCCCATTGTTTCAAAAAAGAAGAAAAGACAAAAAGAGCAACATGTCACGACGGGTGATCATCACCATCGTCCGTGGCCTCATCGTCCACCTCATCATCTCCGGCAACCGCATCCTCCGCCCCCTCATCGGCATGGGCAATGTGATCGAGATCAGGAAAATAATGATCGGCCGCGATAAAAGGAGAGGCCGGGGGAACATGACCCCCAGCTCCGCCGGCCACACTCCCCGCACCTGCCGGAAAAGGCGGAAGACCCCATGGCCACTCGTCACTGCGGTCCATATCTGCAAAAGAAAAAACAAACAAGTCAGCCACGGAGTATGACAAAGTAATCAATACAGGCAAAAAAGCAGAAAAAACTACGTATAGCAAGGGACCTCTCTTCAAAGTCTGGCACTGGATCAACCACGGTCTCAGGAGACATCTACCCCGACCGAATCCAAGCTTCCCTCGTTAAAAAAGAGGCAAAATGTCCGGGAGTGGCGGATCCCGTCAAGAAAAAACTGACTAAGCCCCGATCCTCGACGCCGGTGCTCATGAACAACCGAGGAATCCCGAATCCTCGGGGAATGGATCCCAGATAAGCGCTTGGGACCCAAACCCATCGACTATGCCAGTCCGGGTACCCCAGACAGGCCGGGTAAAAACCCAATTATTGACCCTTTGGTCATCCTGGGAAACAACGATGGGCAGGAGTCTCTGGAGCTGGGTGGGAGTGACATCTCGACCTCGTCTCTCCCGCCACATTGAGAAATTCCCGGCGGCAAACCACCATGTATCTGGGCAGACTTGAAGCGGATGCAGGTCCAACGACACTAGAAGCCGCTCTATCAGAGAAGGGATCGGCAAGGAAAAACCAAGCCGAAGACTCTCCAAAGGAACCGCGTCCATCCCGTCGCGGGGATATCCGGGGAGTTCCCCCTCCGACGGGGCACATACCCCCAGCAAAACAAGACGTTCAGCCCTAAAAAAGGCCCCAAGCTCTGCCGAAGTGACAGCGCTCGGATTATTAACGTCCGGAAAAAGTGCGGGAGAACGTAACCGACAAAGGTCGCCCTCACCCGAGGAGGCCCCGGCTCTCCTCCTAACTGTCCTATCAAAATTTGAGCATGATCCGCCTGCTATGCCGGCACCATGACGTGGTCCTTCCACGCCATGAACTCCATAAGTAGCACCTGTGGCAGCCCTAACACTATCTACATCTATACCGGGGGATCTCAGTCCCACTCCCGGAACAACAGAAAAGTTATGTGCGGGACCCATCATGGGGTGACCCGCCTCCGCCAACGAAGACCTCGACGACCCGAATATCGACCAGGGCATCGCACGGAAAACCCGTTGGAATTCCGGAGTTCTCGGAAAATCAGCCGGATACCACTGGCCACCGGTATTGGCCGTTAATGTCACCGACAGGGTCACCGGCCGGCCCGGCAACCGCGGGCCCCGCGGGTCGGGGGAAATTGACGATCTCGGCCGGAACTACCCCCGTGAATTCGGAGCAAGGCCGGACTCGCCGGAACCACCCTCGCCACCGCCGGAATTCCGCCAACAAAACGGGGCGGATTCCCGCCGGCCGAGATACCCGCTAAAGCGGGTGAAGAAGAATAGCCCAGCCAAGCTTCCCGATCGTCGGCGTCACCCGGCTCCGACGCAGACCCGCTCGCCCAGACCTCTCCGACATGACGCCGTCCACCGCCTCCGGCGACCAGACCCACAGATCGGGCCACGAAGACCCCGATGTCATCAGAGTTCGTTCCCGTCCACCCAATGAGGGTCAAGCTCATCCTTCTTCAACGACACCGGCCACCGGCCCGGACCCGCTCGCACGAGTCCCGCCGTCGCTTCGCCCGCCGCCACCGTCACCAACGACCCGCACAACTCGAGTCATGGAGGTCGGACCATCACCGGAGACTCGCGAGTCAAACCCACGCGAATCTGGGTTTGACCGAGCTCCTCCGACACCGCCGGCGTGCTCCACTGGCCCAGATCCGGTCGCCTCAAGCCAACCCCCGCCGGCGACAGAGTCCACGACTCCGCCATGGACGAGCTCGAGCTCCACCGTCTCGCCGACGGCCGCCGCTGACCTCCCCGAACTCGCCACGTCGAGCTGGTCACGATGGTGGTCGTCTCCGGCGATGGCAAGCTCCGGCGAAGAAGGGGTGGCTGATTTCTCCATTCGGCCTCACGGGGTCTTGAGAGAAAAAGTTGCTCGATTTCGAGCTCTAGACTTTGTATTTTCGAAAATTGTGACGAGGCTCGTGAAATGGGGAAACCAGATAACGAAAGGACGGACACGATGCAAAAATCAGAATTCGAAAATATTACCCGGTAAAAAAGTTACGGAAGAAAAACGTACCTTTTACTATTCACCGAAAGAAAATAAGCTCGTGAATCCGAATGAGCCGTCCTGCCTCCAATTTATAAAGTTTTTCAGAAATTAAAAATTCCCGAAACACTGGGGGGTTAATGTTACGGGTATTTTATGCAATTGATTTAATATTAATTAACAAAAGAAAAATTATTTAAATTAATTTTTCTTTTATTAATTAATTAATTTTACAATCAATTTTGCCCCCAAATTATTCACCAGAAGCCCGTTTTCGAAAAATAAAGGGTCCAGATGATCCAAAAAATATCAAAATACCCAAAAGCGATATAAAATTTGTAAAAAACGGCCTCGGGAAACACCCGGGACCTCCGGGACACGCCGGGAAACACCCGAGCAGGCCCCACAGGCCCCCAAGAGCCAACCGCCACGTGGCAGCGACCCTGCAGGTCCACCAAGGGTCAAAACCATGTTCCGCCACGTGTTGATCATCTGCTGGACGCAGCAGGAGGCTGACATCAGCCTGATGACTCACGCTGACGTCATCAAGCTTGGAGACCAAGCTTCCACGCGCGCCACCCACGTTTGCCGCGCGTGTGGGCGCGTCCGGCGTCGGATGAAGGCGCCAATTGCGGCGTTGGATTGGCCACGTCCTGAGGATGCGAAAAACTATATTATTTTGCACCAGGGGCCGCCCGGATAAAGAGATAATTGTGTTTCAATCCCCGGGTTCTCTTATAAATAGAAGCTCGGTTTTCACTTAACGGTAACTCACTTTCTCTCAACGGAACTCGACCAAAACT
This sequence comes from Parietaria judaica, assembly GCA_954871525.1. Taxonomy (NCBI): domain Eukaryota; kingdom Viridiplantae; phylum Streptophyta; class Magnoliopsida; order Rosales; family Urticaceae; genus Parietaria; species Parietaria judaica. The sequence goes on from OX940860.1 coordinate 42,903,615, forward strand.
CTCTCTATACCCTCTAGAACATGCCTCTCCTCAAATATCCCTCTAATGTTGAGCGTCGGAGGTGAATCAGGGGTCCCCCCCGGTTCGCCCTGATCTCGGGTGTTGTTTTGTTCAGGTTCTGAGAGAGAGAAAACACATTTTAGCAGAAGTTCTGGAGAAGATTCTGGCACGATCCAAGACCCTCCTTACCAAGGTTCTATGTCCGTGAGGTGCTCGTTCTATCCACTGGTCTTGTATCTCCGGCAGATATACTGACTACGCGGATAGCCCGAGGACCCGGATCTGTCCCCGTGACGCCGGTTGAGGGTCTGATATACCAGGGTTCATTGGAAAGTCGATACTGTGATCCCCCCTACACGGTGGTCAGGAATTCGTTTTTAGTGTTCCGAACCTGTAATCCGGGCCAGGCCAAGTCCTGACCCTATTAGCAACAGGTAGTGGAGTTTACCACGGATTTCTGATCATCGAGTCAGAGGAAGGTCCATTTGACTCGAAAGTCCAGGAGCCCAAGCCCAAAATTCGCAAAAGTCAACAAGACGATACTGGGCCCGGCCTAACACGAGCAATTGGGCCGCTGAATGTTTGAAGCATTTTTCTGCATCAACACATATCATTATTGACATATTATTGAAGTCAAGTAAATACAAATAGTCATCATCTAAGACTCATATTAATATGAAAGGAAGGAATGGAATTAGTCAGACCATCAATTAATTACGTAATAATCCATCCATTTAAAGCAAGAGTTAATATTACAAATTTGTTTTGTAATGTGCCACATCACCACTCAAAAACTTGTCTTTTTATATATTTATATATAAATATATATATATATATATATATATATATGTGTGAGTTTCTTATTTTCTAAATTTTAGTATTTGTAGTAAGAAAATTGTTAAGGTCGGATTTGGTCAAATCCATCCTCAACACAACTCGTGTCGTTTGGTCCGTAAACGACATGAGAGGAGGCGAGGAAGTTCGTCACCCGAGGGGGATTATCCCCGAGGAGGAACATCCCCGACGAAGAGTACCCCCGAGGAGGTTCATCCACGAGTAGGCGCAGCCACGCGAGAGCAAGTTGCAATGAAGCGTCCCATCACACCCGACGAGGAACTTCGTCATGATGATTGTGCAGGGTCGAATGACCCTTGACGAGACGTGCATTTAATGAAGCCGACCTACTCACTCGATGAGAGCGTCAGCGACGAGGCTTGCAGAGCCGAGTGACGGCTGACGGGATGCGCATTTAATGAGGCGCACCTACCCATAACGGCAGCCTGCTCGGAAGCGACATAAAGCAAGAATTGACCATGCTGCCCTCAAATCATGCCAGAGAGTGAATGATTAAAAGGAAAAAGGCGGGAAGGATGTGAGGGAAAGGTATTGAAAACTCTATAAAAGGCAAGATAAGCCTCATTTGTAAAGGTTCGGAAAAATAGAGAAGAAAGGCCCGAAAAGAGAGAAAGAAGTCTTGTAATAGAAAAGGCCAAGGAAATAGAGAGAATTTGTGTTCATGATCCTTCATCTGTCCAGCTATTCAACGGAAGAAAACCGAGCTCATTTAGGAAAATATAATAAAACAGAGATATTCATCATTTACTATTGTTTATTTGTTATTTGGTGATTGTCTTTGTGACTGGAAAAGGGTGGTGAAAATCGCCCTCTACAGTTTGGCGCCCACCGAGGGGCTTTGTTTTCTTTCTAACTCACAGCCAGGAATTTGGAGGAGCATGACGTTATCAAACGACGCCGTCGTCGGCAACGTGCTCGAGATGATGGCTGAGCGCGCAAAAATAGCGAGCAGAGCATAAGGAGGCAACTCAAGGGGTGGGAGTGACGTAAGAAGGGGAGACGTACGGACTCTTTGCATTTAAGAGATGCCGATTGATGGACGGTTAATCAGAAAAAGGAGCGCACGCGTATCAATGAGTCGGAGCAACTCCCGAAGCGTTGTGAGGTGACAGCGAAACAGAGAATACGAAGAGTTGCGTGCGAAGCAATCAACGGTTATAAAATGTGAAGTTTGGAGAGGATCAGCAACAACAAGTCTGCGGAAATAGAAACCAACTCGGTTAACTCCCAGATAAGTACCATTCTCTCAACCCAGAAAACAAAAGTTCATTTCTCACTCCGAAACCAGTATTTGCTAGTGTTTTCGCGGTACAGGCCGAGAAAGCACACGAGGAGAAGATGGCGCTCAGAGAAGGAGATGCTGGCCAAAGCCACGCAGACAAGTCAGAAATGATCGTGGATGAAGGCTGGGGATGGCCCAATGAGGACGCAACGGGGGCACGAAGAGGAGATGATCACGAAATGACAGACTCCTGGAAGCACGAGGAATGGCCGGAAAGCAGCGAGCCATGTCCAATGGAGGAGGACACCACGGAGGGCCAACAGGATCAGGAGGAGTCGAGGATCCAAGGTGAACCACACCCCGCGTTAGAACTGGTCCTGCCGTATCTTATGCCCGAGGAACTCCTCGCGGTGGAGATGGTGTGCACCTCGTTACGCGACGAGGTTAGAGGAAACAACCTTCTGTGGCGCAACCTCAGCATCTACAGCCCGTTGAGCGAGCGAATCACGGACGAGGATCTCCTGAGGCTGGCGAGGAGGTCTCAGGGGAAGATGGAGACTTTGACTCTGTACGATTGCGACGAGGTCACCAACGCCGCGGTGGAGGCAATCATACGGGGCAACCCGACGCTAGTAAAGCTATGCCTGCCACGCTGCCACCGAATTACCTTAGACGACATGGTCAGCAACTTGTCCACCATCGAGCACGGGATAAAATTCCTGAGGGTCAACGGGTTATTTCCCAGGCTCGTGGAGGGAACCAGGGTCAAGCTTGAGGACCTTCCCCCACTGCTCGCGGCAGGGAATCCAGCCGACTATCCCGAGCAGCAGGCGCCTGCCCCACGCGGTCGTCTGCTCGACACGGAGTTCTGCATGCGGTGCGACAAAAATGTCCTGGTCTACGAAAAGCCAACGAGGACACAAGCAGGAGACTCCGTCCGCCCGCCGTGTTCTAGGCGACGCCGAAATGGGCGTGCTTGCGGTTTTTGCAGGTCGTGCTACATCCTCGGTACTACGTGGTACACTGACCTCTGCCCGGAATGTAGCTTCGGTCGCCCCAGCCGGAGCTCTATGGAGAAAATCGCGTCGTCAGCCTGCTCGATCGTCGAGGAGGAGTAAGCCCGGAGTAAGGCTCATACGCTGCTCGGCGCGAGGGGAGGATTGGGATGGCTACCCTTTTTAACCGTTAGTAGATTATAATAGGTGGTAGAAATTTGTTTGGGTTTGTTTGTTTTTTTTTTCCTTTAATGTCTATGCGTGTATATCTTTCTTTTGTTTATTAAGGAGCGAGCAAATTTATAAAGTTGGCAAAGTGTGTATGCAACTCTGATCAGCGATAGTACCAAATAGGAGGGAAAGTACCTTCGCAATATTCATATTCAAAAAAAAAAAGGGCTAAGGGTGCCGAGCAAGCCCGGTCCGGCGAGAGTGCCGAGAAGATTACGTAAAATATATATAAAAAATATATATAATATATATATAGGTATAATAATGATAATAATGTATATATAGTAGCATGTATATGTGCATATAGTACAGTGACAAATAAAGTATATACTAATTATATACGGCTAAGGGTGCCGAGCAAGCCCGGTCCGGCAAAACATGTCGAGATCCATATATACGGCTAAGGGTGCCGAGCAAGCCCGGTCCGGCAAAACATGTCGAGATCCATATATACGGCTAAGGGTGCCGAGCAAGCCCGGTCCGGCAAAACATGTTGAGATCCATATACGGCTAAGGGTGCCGAGCAAGCCCGGTCCGACAAAACATGTCGAGATCCATATATACGGCTAAGGGTGCCGAGCAAGCCCGGTCCGGCAAAACATGTCGAGATCCATATACGGCTAAGGGTGCCGAGCAAGCCCGGTCCGGCAAAACATGTCGAGATCCATATATACGGCTAAGGGTGCCGAGCAAGCCCGGGTTGGCGAGAATGCTGAAGAAACATACAAGGCGAGGGTGCCTATGGGATCCTGGGAATTAGTCGGCTCGTACCCGACGAAACCTAGCGATACCCGCAAGAGACAACTAAGGCGAGAGTGCCTATGGGGTCCTGGGAATTAGTCGGCTCGTACCCGATGAAACCTAGTGATACCCGCAAGAGACAATTGCGGCGAGAGTGCCAAGGAAAGAGGCACGGCGAGAGTGCCGAGCAAAAAAAAAAAAAGAAATATACATACCTATACAACTTAACGGCTAAGGGCGCCGAGCAAGCCCGAGCCGGCGAGAGTGCCGAGCAAAGAAGAATTACATTTTTACGGCTAAGGGCGCCGAGCAAGCCCGAGCCGGCGAGAGTGCCGAGCAAAGAAAAATTACATTTTTACGGCTAAGGGCGCCGAGCAAGCCCGAGCCGGCGAGAGTGCCGAGCAAAGAAAAATTACATTTTTCGGCTAAGGGCGATGAGCAAGCCTGTACGAATTCAAAGATTGCGAGCAAACTCTTAAAAGAAAATCATCACATGCTCATTTTTCAAAGTACAAAATACGGGGTATCATCATTTACAATTCATCGTCCACACCCCAAGTATACAATTCATTGCCCGCACCCCAAGTGCAAACATCTATTATAAACTCTCACAGGGACCGATCCTCTCGCCTAGTGGCACCGTCGATGGAATATTGACCCAGGACTGCGTCGGCACACTCCTCGATGATGGTATCACAGGTGCGACGAAGGATGTCGTCCACAATTAAGCAAGCAGGATGGTCGGCGGGGAGCCCCGGGGGCTTACTCGAAGAAGTACCCGCGAGGCTCGCGTTGACTCCACTGCCAGCCTGCAAGGAAGGAGCCAAGAGTGAGGGACCAATCCTAAAAAGAGGTAAAACTACAAGTTATTTAAAATAAGCTACCTCATACCGTACTCGACGAGGAAGGAAGAACCTCAAAACCAGGCGAGTGCGCCCTAGCAACACCCGGAGGGAGACAAGGAGAAAGCGGGGGAGAGTTTGGAGCACCGGAGATTTTTCTCTCCAGCCTGGCCAAATCAGCCAAGTATCCTTGCTCCAGCTTGCGCCACCTTGGCAGTTTTGCTCGAAGCTCACCGACGGTCGAGCGGGAAGGTAATCCCTCGACGAGCTTGATATTCGAGAGCATACCGCCCAGCAGACGCTGAACACTGGCAATCCCCTCGAGTGTACCGAATCTCTCGGAGGCACGCTTCAGCTTGTCGACCGCTTGGTGATAGAGGCGTAAACGGGAAAATTCTTCCTCTACTGCCCAGCTCCTGGTTGCGTCGCGGTCCTTGACAAGTTTCCTCAGCACGGCCTTGACATGGAAGGAGATTTGCTCCTCTCGACCGGGCGACAGGTTTATGGCATCGGCGATCCGATTGAAATACTCATTCTTTTGCCGGAGCTGCGCCGAGAGAGTGTCCTCGCACCGCTGATAACGCTGTCGCTCCTCAAGGAGGGACTCTTCGGCAATAGCAAGGAGGCGTCTATATTCATCATGCTCCGCCCTACACTCAGTGAGCTTAGCCCCTGTGGTCTTGGGGAGAATATCATCACTTCCCGATATAGTCCTCGCCGGGGCAAGAGCAACAACACCACCTCCGGCCTGCGAAGGGAAAAAGAGAGTGGAGATACGGAAGAAAGAATAAAGAAGCCCGACAAGAAAAGAGATAAGGGAAAGACAAGTATACGAGGGCAATAGTAGGGAAAAGCTTAATGACGAAAGGAAAAGGTAACCCGAGAAAGATTTCTTTATTTCATATGACAATTCGCTTAAATGCTTGGATTACAAAAAGAACCACAGAATGCGGAATTTACAATAAAAGAGAGGGAAATTGAAAGGGAAGCTCCAAGAAAACGTCCTATACCGTGGGCTCTGGGAGCGCTGGGGTCTCGGTGCTCGAGCCGGATCCGTCGCGCGATACAGACCCAAGGGCGGCCCCCTCCGAGGCAAGGCTTCCAAGTCTTCGGCAGTCCGAGGCTGCCGGCTTGCAGGGGGAGAGCGGTGGAGAACCAGGGTCCCGGGCGGATTTCTTGTCCAACTCTTCTACCACGGCCCGGTGCTCATCGCGGCTTTCGCGCCACGAGGGCAAGCGGGTATCGAGGCCCTCGGCTTTTGCCGCCAGGGGGATTGACTCGACCAAGACAATGTTGGCGTGGTACGCGGCAGCCAAGCGGTGGGCGTTGATTGATTCGTCAAGAAAATCATACTTCGCCGAGAGGCGCTCCAGCTTGGCTTGGGCCTCCTCAAACAAGCGCTCTCGGCCGTGACGTTCCTCAACTGCCTCGGCTTGCGCGGTCTCTAAGTCCTCGACGAACTTCCTCAGCAAAGCATCAACTCGAGACGCCAACTGGTCTTCCTGACCGGGCGATACGCCGTCGGCTTCGCCAATCTGAGCGAGGTGTTCAGCCTGAAGCCGGAGCTTATCGGAGAGGCCCGCCTCCTTAACAGCGCAAGAGTTTCGCTGTTCCGCGAATTCGGCCTCAGCGGCCGGCGCAGCGAGACTTCTGACTCCAAAGCGGACTTGGTCTCGTTGAGCTCAGCCTCAGCGGCCCGACGCAACGAGCTTCCCGCCTCCAAGGCGGACTTGGCTTCGTTAAGCCCAGCCTCGGCGGCCCGGCGCAACGAAATTTCCAACTCCAAGGCAGACTTGGCTTCGTCGAGCTCCGACGAAAGCTTCTTGGCCTGCTCCTGGGACTTCCGTCCGTCGCGGGTGGAAGCCTCAAACCGTCCCCGGACTAACGTGAGCTCCGCCGACAACTCATTGCTCTCTCTCTCTACCCTAGCAGTGGATAGCCGCACGGAGGTAATCACGTCTGTCAACAAGGCTACCCCCCGGGTAACGCGGTCAAAAAGTTCCAAGCTCCCTACGGGATCGCTGGAAGGCTCGACGAGCTCGTGAGAGGCTTCGGCCATGGGAAGTGCTCTCGGAGGCGGCAAGGCCGGGAAGCTGGCTTGGGCCTGTGGCGAACCGGTAGGTGCCTCCTCGGGGACCTCCTCGGGGTCAAGGGATGGCGCAGGAAGCTGCACCGAGTCATCCGCTGATTTGGGCGACGCGCTAGGAGGAATGATAAGAGGTACTTGCAAATCAGAGACACCGGTGGGATCGAGAGAAGACCGGACCATTGAGCCCTCGAGGGCCTCGACGCCATGTGCGTCAGGAAGGAGCTTCAGGCCAGGGAGATTCGCCTCGGGATGCACCCCGGATTGTTCCTCCTCGGGCCCGAAGAGGATCTGTTCTGGAGCGTCTTCATCGCCAACAGGCCCCGTGTCTCCCTCGGGCTTAAATTGAGGGAGGTCCACTCCCTCGAGTACCAAATCTCTCGGTAGGAAAGCATGGTGGGGACCGAAGTTGGAATTGTCCACGCGGACGAAGAAATACTTATTCTCCCAGCCAGATTCGTTCGACGGCGTGTTCAGAAGAATGTGTGGCCGGACGCGATGAGAGATGGCAAAGCGACCCAGATTCTTCGGATTACGGGAGACCTTGAAGAGGCGCATTAAGTCCTCGAGTGTGAGCTCCACTTTCTGCTCGCATGCAATGGCGAGTGTGCAGAGGAGAAGGCGAAGGGTGTTGGGGCTCACCTGAGCGATCGGAACCCCAAAGGCGTAGAGAAACGCCACGACCAGGAGCGGCATCGGGAAGCGGAGACCAACGATGCAGAAGAACGACTCGTAGACGCAGACAAAGTCGCTCTGAGGCTCGTCGGCGAATTCACCCTCGAGAGGGAGACGTGCAAAACAGAGCTCTGAGTCGGTATGGTTGTCAACGATAAACTTCAGACCCTCTTCCGTCATGACGGAAGGGGGCTTCGGGTCTTAAAGACCGGGCCGGAGTGGGAAAGAGCCATCGAGGCGTCTTAGGGAGGAGAAAAAAGAAGCTTGGAGACGAGAGAATGGGGGTAACAACGGAAAAGAAACTTTGAGAGAGTTCTTGAAAATACGAGAAATGTTTGGGAAAGTGGGTATGAATTTCGAATTTATAGAAAAGGGAAAAGAATAGATAGGCGTGTCTTGATCTGACGGCCCAAATTCAAAGCTTGCTAACTCATCAACGGCTCATATCAAGAGCCCGTTATAAATCCCTGCAAGTACTCGAATGCGAAAGGAGGTTGGCATTCAATGCTGAGGGGACGTGCGAGAGATTCGAGGCTGACGAGTTTTGGGAAAGCAAACCGAGGTGGGGCCCAGAACCAAGCAACGGTCGGAGAAGCAAGAGAGTTGGGCTTCCTCGATCGTTAACAAGGATCATCGCGAAAACTCCTCGATTCAGCGTCGTTGAGAAATCTTCATCACTGGGAGTCTCGTCGGGAAAGTTATATTTTTATATTTACAAAGTGCATGTTTACGTTTACACCTTTTGCCTTCGAGGCGTATATTTCGGTATTTTTACAGAATTTAGGTAAGCGGAGAGGGTTCACGACAAAATGCCAACGACGTCTAGGTCACGGTAGCCCTCGCGGACAAGTGACCCGGCTCGCGATAAGGAGGGAAGCAAAGGAGGCCTGGCGAGGAAAGGAAGCGGCTTAGCAATACAACCTCGCGAGGAGCCGAAGAAGCAGTCACCGATCGGGAACCAACTGGTTCCGGCTAGGGCCGATCCCCGAGACAGTTATACTTTATTTTACCAAGCGTATACACTTGATAAAATGGGGGACTAACTGTTAAGTTCGGATTTTGTCAAATCCATCCTCAACACAACTCGTGTCGTTTGGTCCGTAAGCGACATGAGGGGAGGCGAGGAAGTTCGTCACCCGAGGGGGATTATCCCCGAGGAGGAACATCCCCGAGGAAGAGTACCCCCGAGGAGGTTCATCCACGAGGAGGCACAGCCACGCGAGAGCAAGTTGCGATGAAGCGTCCCATCACACCCGACGAGGAACTTCGTCATGATGATTGTGCAGGGTCGAATGACCCTTGACGAGACGTGCATTTAATGAAGCCGACCTACTCACTCGATGAGAGCGTCAGCGACGAGGCTTGCAGAGCCGAGTGACAGCTGACGGGATGCGCATTTAATGAGGCGCACCTACCCATAACGGCAGCCTGCTCGGAAGCGACATAAAGCAAGAATTGACCATGCTGCCCTCAAATCACGCCAGAGAGTGAATGATTAAAAGGAAAAAGGCGGGAAGGATGTGAGGGAAAGGCATTGTAAACTCTATAAAAGGCAAGATAAGCCTCATTTGTAAAGGTTCGAAAAAATAGAGAAGAAAGGCCCGGAAAGAGAGAAAGAAGTCTTGTAATAGAAAAGGCTAAGGAAATAGAGAGAATTTGTGTTCATGATCCTTCATCTGTCCAGCTATTCAACGGAAGAAAACCGAGCTCATTTCGGAAAATATAATAAAACAGAGATATTCATCATTTACTATTGTTTATTTGTTATTTGGTGATTGTCTTTGTGACTGGAAAAGGGTGGTGAAAATCGCCCTCTACAAAACTGTAGTATGTAAAGTAGATATATGTGCTCTCATTAACTATTGACTATTCAATTAACAAATAAGTTGTGTGAGTAAATGTTGATGAAGTGGTCTAATTAATTGTGTAGCTATTCAATTCCGTTTTTGCTTCACAGTCCAAACTTCTCTCAATTCATCTAAAATTTAATTATACTGAAATCAGTTTTTGCTTCATATTCCAAACTTCTCTCAATTCATTCAAAATTTAGGGTGTGTTTGTTTACATTAAGATTAAAACGTTTGAATCTGAATGCAAATCTGAATATTAAGATGTGACATTTGAATATGAATGAATACAAATTAAGTTTGTTTGTTTTTTAAGATCTGTATACAGATTTGGATGCAAAAAAAATTTAGAAACAAATTTTGTTATAAACTTTAATAAATACTTATTTTTTTAATAACAATACAAACATAAATTTAAATTTTAAATTAATTTATCATCTAATGAAATATACATATTATTTTTTCTTAAAAACTAATTGATAATTTTTTATAATAATAACACTAATAATAATAATAATTTATAATTAAATTTTAATATAATACAATTTTTAAAATACTTCAACTTGAAAATGATACGTCGTAGGCAAATTCTATCGTATAATAACATTTTTTGTGATAATCAATTTTATTTTATTTGAATGATTATTTAATTCGTTTATATTAATAAATTTGTATATTCATGTTTATAAAACATAAAATATATATAACATTTTAAATATATGAACTAATTAATATATTTTTCTATCTTTTCGTTATAAATTTAAGATAATTTTATATTTTAATATATTTTTATTAAAAAATCAATATTAATATTTTTTTAAAAACGTCAAAAGTATGTCTTTCCACCTATCATTGGATTCGTCTTGTCTCAAGCTTTGCAATGGTATTTTTTATGAATCCATTGGAGATCTACAAAAGAAAGTTATGGAATTTTGAAGTTTTTTGTTAAGAAAGTAATTAGGAGAGAGAATCTAAATGTCATTAAGTTAGTTTTGCATATTAATTAAGGGTCAAAAGAGGTATTAAGATGTTGAAGAAAAGAAAAAACAAATGCACTTAATAGACTTAAATCTGGCCCATTAAGATTAAGAGGTTTATTAAGTGCAAACAAACATACCATTAATTAGGATAGCCTAGTGGTAATTCTACACTACCTGCAAAGTGAAGGTCGTGGGTTCGATCCCCACATGTAGCAAAGCTGCCTTCAAAAAAAAATTATACCGAAATCAATATAACAGTTTATATGCACTAATTGATTATAAACGGTCACATTATTATCTATAAAATTGAAAAAGTATCCACTCTCTTTTTTAGAATTATTTTATGTATTTTATCCACTCTTTTTCTCCCTTCACCAACTTCATGCAGATGGAGCCAGAAGTAGTAATCGAAAAGGTCGCCGCCGAGTTGACCTAGTAAAGATTTTATCAACTACATGAGTTTTTGAGTTAAATATTCACAACTCCCGAAAGAAAAATGACAAAAACGAATACATGATCAAGTTCTTTATTTTTTTAGTAGCCAAGAGGTTAGAAATTTGGCAATTCTTTGGTACCACATTTGTTTTAGATGTTATGTTATTTCACTGCTAATTCTGAACGTGACTCGTGTTTTGCGGCGAGAATCTTGGGTAAATTTTGAGTCAAGATATGTTCCCTCATCTATGTTTCTTCCTTGCAATAGGGAAAAGACAAAAGCCGCGACGAATCTAAATCTGTCCGTGAAAGTTCCATTGGATTCCCCTCCTCGGCGGATGACTTGATCGTGAGTTTTTCTCTGATATTTTAATTTATTATGATTTTTATTGAACTAAATAGTCCAATTTTGTTTTAAGGTCATTTGGGCGAAGTGCTAGAACAAGCCACCTAGCGTTATGTTCATATTTTCCAAATGTAAGAAATTATATTCCCTTTTTCTTTGATACATTCGTAAGATGTTTTTAATTTTGAAAGGAGACTGTTTTCGCTATAGGAATGGAGCTTTGGGAGAATGATTGTGTTTTTTAGAGCTTGACTTTCTGTATTTAGCATAAGAAATGTTTTAGTACTTGATTGATTATTTAGATTAAATATATTTAATAATAATTCAATTCAAATTTATTATTTGCTTATACATTGTAACAAAATTCAAATATGAATTTCTGTATTTAGCATGAGAAATGTTAATAGTATTTGCTCGATTATATAGATTAAATATATTTAATGATGATTTTAATTCAAATCTGTTTACCAAAATTCATAGATTTTTCATGAATAAAAATAATGAATAGTTAATCGGCATATACTGATGTGTTACAAAGTTATACTAATAAAAAAAAAAGTATATTACATTCAGGGGTGGATTTAAGAGAAGCCCAACACGGACTATAGCCCCCTCAGCCCAATTGGAAAGTCCATTAGAGAACAACCCATTTTTATTTTAGCCCAACCCAAAATATTACTATTAGCCCCCTTATCAGCCTAAAACCAAACAATTAGCCCACTAGACCTCCAACCATCACGTTGTCTTTTCACATTCACTAAGTGGGCCCTACATGTGAACCAACCCATAAATCAATCTGACTTTCTCTCTCTCCTTCATTAGACCCAATGGTCCCCAAGTCCGTCCATTGGTAGTCAATACCCAGTTTTCTCCACCTCAGCCTTTTTTTTTTTGTTTTTTGAAAGATGCTCCACCTCAGCTTTCAAAGTCCGTCCATCATTTAGTTTGTTTTATGAATTTAGGTATTGGTATTTGTTGAATTCGGTACTGGGTTGATTTATCTATCCATTCAGGTGTTGGATTGGATTAAATTTAGGTGTTGGAGATTATTTTTAATTATATTATATGTTATAAGTTAGGTTTTATATATAGTGATTTTTTTTTAATGGGCAAAGTATTTTTTTTTTTTTTGAAAGAAAGAAAGAAAGAAAATGGGCAAAGTATTTTTATAACTTCACATTTGTTAAAGAAATTTGGTTTCTTCTTTTAATTTTCATGAATAAACATTTTTATTTGTACTTTGACTTGAAAAACTTCTCAAGAATCTAACTCGATTTTGGCTCGACCCGATATAGTAGAAAAAATTGGGTTTTTTGATCTTTAGTCCAAGTTCATTTTTTAGCAAAAAAATATTGTAGCCCCTCCTGATGTAAATTTCTGGATCCGCCATTGATTACATTTTTGAAATTTTAGTCTCTATATTTCCCATTCCACAATGGCTACATCATCTTCGTTAGCTTTGTATTACTATATAGTCTTATGCAACATATTCATATACATAAAATAAATAAAATAAAATAAAAAACTTATTTTCTTTTTGTTTTTACATATCTTAATGCAGAGTACTCATAATTCATGCATGACTGTGTTTTTGTGTACTTCAAAAATAGTTTTTACAAAAACAATACGGATAAAGAAAAATTATTAAATTTTAAAAAAGATCAATAAATATTTTTAATGCTATTTAATTTTTAACTGAAATTAGTAGGTGATATTTTTCGCAACCGCGCGAATCGCAGTTCCGTTCACTAATCCTTATATAAGAATACCAAATTTTGTTCAATTCCATCGAATACCAAAAGACATGTGTTTTCTTATAAAAGAAAGCTTCCTTATCATATTATTGTAGAGTTTGTATTTTTACTTTACCTTAAGCATTGAGAATCTTCTCTTTTTTTGGGCCAATTTCATTTCCTCTGAATTCTGTGACCGCAGCCCGTCATCCCCACGATAAACTAAGGCGAGTTTTTAGCGAGTTTGAATATGTTCCTTTGTTTTTTTTTTTTTTACTTCTTCTTCTTTTTTTTAACATTTCTCACGGTGTTTATAGGACTTTTCAAACATGTCTAGCTGTGTTTCGTCTCCTATAAAACACTTCCACTGCGTCCGATCGTGGCCGTCGTCTTCCTCAACACTCTGGTGAAAGCCTTTTTCTCCTGTAAAAGAAATGTGTGCGTTTTTAAATGATTTTATCATGTTTACATACATAATAATGTGGTGTTATATTGTCTCAGAACTTTCATTTCGGCTGCATTGTTGTATTAAATATAATTAATAAGATGTGTAATTAAAATCTTATTCTAATTTCTCGCAATAATTTCCAGGTTTCTTCGTTACATACTGGATTGGAAGTGTGATGGGCTAATGAGAATGGAGAAAACAAACTCTTTAAATTTAAATTTTCCTTTTAAGGAATAATAAAACAAACCATATATATAATTGTGTTTACACTTCGATTGTCCTTTGAAGTAGTAATCAAACAAACCATAATATTGTTTATACTTTGTTTTAATCCATTTTACAAATGATCTTTTTTTTTTCATGGAGAAATATCTATTATGGTTAGCATTTGTTTTTCTTCTACATTTCATGTATTAGTAATTGGTGTTTATTATTGGAGTATAAAACGGTATGTAGTGGACTTACCACTTTGCCAAGCAAATTTGGTTGAGAACTTATTCTATTGAGCATATATACATGCATATCTACATTTAGGGAAATAATAGTTGGCAAAATCAATAAAAATAGAATATGATTATTAAGTTGGGGTTTTTAGAAATTTTTAGAGCCTTATAGGTACATATATGAAGAGGTATATATCAGTATAACGACTTGGATCTTTATATATAAATATATATGACTTCAATATTTACAAGTATATGTGTTGATCAAATATGATATATTTGATCCTTAAAAAAAATGATATATTTGCGAGTATTATATTGTTTTATGTATTTTAAAATAATCGTTTGTGTTAATTTGAAAATATGTCTTTTTGGCTAATCTACGTGAGAAAAACTAATCACCTTTCCATAGTAAAAGTGTGCAATGACAGAAATTAATATAGTTTTCTTTGTGACAGGGAGATATTGTTAAAAAAAAATTTATTGTCTCAAAGATTTGAAAAATCTAAGGTACTATTCATATTTTTCTCTTGGTTGTTTATCATGAAATGTGCGTCTTTGAAAAAATTGAGCGCACAAAATACATGATAGGTTGTAAAAATTACAGGATGCCAATGATGCCAGGGGAGTGAGATGATATTCATTAATGACATGATATTTTTTTTAAAACTATTTTGGATAATTCTATTTTTCCAAAGAAAATATATGCATATATGATTATTTGGGTGGTCTTTCTTTGATATTGAACATGAATTAAAGTGAGATTTTTTTTTATTTTTTTTTTGAAAATAGAGAAAAAACAAAAGTTAATGATCTTCATGTTTTTCTAAGTTCAAATCCCAAGTTGGATAGTCTAAGGGAGTACTAAGGGTTGTGCTACAAAGGAACGAGGCCAATAAAAAATAAAACTACCCATTGTGTGTGTAAAAAACTACCCATAATGGGTAGTTTTTTAAAAGGTTTGCACAAAATGGGTATTTCGTTAATTAACCCTTAATTATTTTAGTTGCCTTATTTTTTTTACATCAAAATATTATTTTAAGAAATCCTTTACTTTCTTGATAAAAAGTTAAGATCAAATAAAAAAATAATATCTTAAAACACGATATTTAAATAATTATTTTAGTTATGTCTCTTGGTAAAAATGTGAACTAAAGTCAAACAATTAATAGTTTTTTATTTGAAATATTGACTCATCATTTTATTGTATCGTTGCGTTTTATTTAGATTAAATTACTAAAATATAGTTTTAAAAAAATTTACAAACAATAAAAAAAAAATTGGTGTTCACCTATTTATTTATTTATATTAGTAATACAAAGTTTGATCTGTTTAAGAAAGTTTCTTATTGAAATGGAGTTATCTACTTTATTTTGTACTATGTCATACATACATAGGTTCATGCTCATTATATATATATATACGCTCATATTCAGCCATTGATGAGATCGATGTGAAAAAAGATCTTTCGATTCAAACAAACGATTTAAATAATAAAATTTATAAATGTTTTTATCCACAATTACCACTTACCTACATATTTTATCAACACCGCGCAAAGCGCGGTGCCGTTCACTAGTTGAACATAAAGATTGAATGTAAAAATATTTTACTTAACCAAATATAGCAAACACTTGTAAGCGACACATGACTTATTGAGTTCAGAGACTTAACTTTAACTATCAAAAATGGTATTCAGAGACTTATTTGTTAGAAATAAACCTGTAAATACTGTCACCGGTACTGAATTTGTTTTTTCCGAGAAAAAACAAAACCATAAATTTATTGTCCCGGATTTCTCTAGAACCAGAATTTCTGGTTTCTGAATAAGTTTTCTAGAATTCAAGAAATCTACTGACTACTTATGTGGAAAATACACATTGTTTGCACTTTTCTTAATTGATTTACATGTATAGTTTCTGCCTTTCGGGTATATATTTTGAGTTTGTTAAGCGACATAGCTCAGTTAGATAGTGCATAGGCCTATTGGGCCGTCGATGAGTTTTAGGCCTCAAGTTCGACCTTTCAGCCTGC
Organism: Parietaria judaica; assembly: GCA_954871525.1. Classification (NCBI taxonomy): domain Eukaryota; kingdom Viridiplantae; phylum Streptophyta; class Magnoliopsida; order Rosales; family Urticaceae; genus Parietaria; species Parietaria judaica. The sequence goes on from OX940860.1 coordinate 42,919,528, forward strand.
AAAGTAGTTTCTTATCATTGGGCTCGAGGTTTTATATTTCTCTATTGAGTGATTTAGAAGAAGTGATAAATAAATATATATATGATTTTTTATTACATTATTTTCTTAGCTTCTTTTAACTTATATTATAATATTACTATCGCAGGTTCATTTTTTTTTTTATATATCCATTAGCTCTATTTTGTTTATTTGCTGCCATTTTGTTATAATAAATGTATTAAGGAAATAGTTGTGCCCTCGTGAGCTAGAATTCTATTTCCTTTATGAGATGGTGATTATTATTTTCAGACTAAACTATTATTTAGATCCGGAATCATGTTTTTTTATTTTTATTTTTAAATAGACTTGATATTCTGATTCTAATAAATAGCTCACCGCTTAATCTAGGATTTATTAATCTAAAAAAGAAAAAGAAAAATAGAGTTTACATCAATATCAAATGTTTAAGCCACATGCTCAACATAAATTACCGCCCACATTCTTATTGTCTAGCAATAGTAATTAGTATTTGCTTCTAACTTTCATGCCGGGTGGTCGTTGAACAATGGTCGCATAACGAGGAGCTTTCCGCCATTTTAACACGGACAGGGCGGGGCCGAAGCAGAACATGTCGGCCCACTGCGAAAGGCGCAGCCTAGCTGTAGCGGTGAAGATGTCCGAACTTTGTCTCCTCGTCAGCACAGCAAAGCCCAGATCCAAATCTTAGTAATAGTAACGACTAACTAACAACTAAGCATGCGCGAACGGTGTTATGATGTGGATGAGACAAGATTGGCCGTGTCATCACTGGCCACTTGGCACATGCATGCCTGGCTTCTCTGCTACTGACTAGGCTGTGCCCTAGAGAGCAAGCAAACCCAAAGTCAACGACCCTCTAATAAGTACTCTTACAATTAACGTGTATATCTCCTTGAGCAGGGGCGGATCCACGGCCAACGTTAGGGTGGCCGTGGCCCCCCCCGGATTTTCCGATTTAAGCCGAGTTCTACTTTCCGAGCCGCTCCGGCCAGTCTATTGTATTCTAAACTTAACCTTTCGGCCCCCCCTCCTATTTTTACGCCATTTCTATAAGCCAAATCTCTCTCGCCATTGACGATCTAATGAGGAAGATGAACTTCGTTTCTGTTGTGTTTCGTTCTCGCACCGTGAAGAAGAATGAGTATATAATAATGATATTACCATTTTACCCTTAAATCACAAAGCTATTACAAATTTACTCTTGTACTTTCAGCTTTCCTCTCCTCCAAAATGTCACGTGACAGTTTTTATTCATATTTTTTTAAATTTATTATAATGTCCTTGTATTTCAGAGTTATTACACAAGGTGACAAGAGTAAATAAAACGTGGCTGATATATTATGATCATGTAATTGTGCAATTTAAAGATTAAGGATCATAATGTCTTAGAGACTTATTTTTGTTATTATATACTTTATAACATATATTTAGTATAATTTTATAGTAAAATTAAATAAAAAAAATCCATAAACTCCCCGATAAATTTATAAAATATGATTTTCGGACAGTTTTCGATTTACAAATTCTTAAACGTTAGATGATATAAAAGTAAAATAAAAATAAAAACAATTTATTTATTTATATATACATATATAAAGCAAGAAAGCTATGATAATAACGAATATATATAGTACCAAAAACCCGTAAATTTAAGTGTACATGTCGCTGAAAATTTTCGGCCCCCCCTATACAAAAATCCTGGATCCGCCACTGTCCTTGAGTAACTTCTCTTGTTTCTAGGGTTTGAGAGCCTTGAGGTGAGACAAATGGAATCTGACTATCTGAAAATCCAGTGCTCGTTTATATATACCCGTGACCTCATAGAATATTATTAGAGCTTTTAATTTGCAGTTTAAAATTGATGTTATTAAATGACTAATTAGCTGTGCATGGCTGGCTTTCTCTTCTATTCTTTTACATGTACATCATGGTTATTTAAAATAATTATTAACCTGCTATGATAAAGAAATAATATGTATTGGCTTTTCCCCAGAAATACATGTCGTGCAATTTTCATTAAACTATTTCTCTGACTATTTTCTAGTGATATCCTTCTTAAATTAGAGTATTCCGTTTAAAGAAATTTGATGATCTCCAAAATATAAATAATGTTATGAATTATGATTATTACTTGATAAATATTGGTGGACAAACTTGAACTTCACATTGTAGGTTTTTTTTTTCATTATTTTGTAAATGACTATATACCATACTTTCGATTTTATATATATATATATATATATATATATATATATATATATATATATATATATATATGTATTCATTTGTAGCGCTTGAATCAATTTTATTGGAGATGCTCAATTAGTTTATTTTTAACTTGGTGCCTTCCGTTCCGTGTATACGGGAAGGGCAAGTCATATCGAATGAAAAAAAAAAAGCTAAAACTTGGAGAGTCAGATGTGAAATAAAAAAATAAAAAATAAAAACCTTAAATGTGGAGTGTAGTGGATAAGCTTGACTCATATAACTTGCTTAGCAATTTTATCTAATAGCTAGGTATCTACTATCTTATCCATTTGCTTAGCAAGTTGATGACGTTTTTTAGAAGGTTAAATTGGTAATCTTACATCAAGTAAGTTGCCTATATAAAGACATGGAGTGAGTAGTAGAAACTCACCTCCTCTTCTTTTATTCCACGTTAATAATAGAGAGAACTTGTTTCTCACTTTCTTTGTCAAAGCCACACTTTCCTATTTTTTATAGAGAAATAAAAATGTCATTTCCCTTCATCTAAGAGTGTGGTCGTGTGAGTCTTTGTTTGTCATGGTTGAGTGTTTTTCGGCAACGATCTTGTTTCGGGAACCGACATTTGGTATCAGAGCGGGGTTGTGAATGTTGTTGTCAGGTCTCTTGAAATTCTTAGTATGCTCTGTGGTTGCGGTTCTGACTGATCTTCCACATCAGAAACGATTTCTTGAGATTTTACTGTGTGAGTTTTCTTTGTGTCGAGGTACTGCCAACACGATGGGTGATCTCGAAGTCGTCGGAGGAATTAAGAAACTAACAGCAACAACTACAACACATGGGCAACATGCATGATGTCTTATTTGCAAGGATACGACCTGTGGGAGGTCGTTGGCGGAAGCAAAACTTCGCCACCGGAGGAAGATGCTAACGACATCTTGCGCAAATGGAGAATCAAAGCAGGCAAAGCGATGTTTGCCCTGAAGACCACCGTTGAAGAAGAGATGTTTGAGCACATTCGGGACGACAAGACGCCAAAAGAAGCGTGGGAAACGTTCACGACGCTTTTCTCAAAGAAGAACGATGCGATGCTACAACTCTTGGAGAACTAGCTACGGTCAATCTCACAACGCGACGTGACGATTGCTCAGTATTTCTAGAAGGTCAAGTCAATATGTCGTGAGATTAGCGATCTCGATCCGAAATCCATCATCGGAGAAGCTCGTATGAAGAGAATCATCATCCATGGGTTGAGACCGGAGTATCGAAGCTTCGTGATTGCTGTACAAGGATGGCCCATTCAACCATCACTTGTGGAGTTCAAGAATTTGCTTGCAAGCCAAGAAGCGACGACTAAGCAAATGGGAGGTGTCACGCTGAAGAATGAAGAGGATAAGCACCTCCTGCTAACGCACGAAGAATGGGTGGCCAAGCAGAATAAGAATCATGGAGTTGAGTCATCTTCAAGCTCGTCGAGTCGCAGCGGGTATGATGGAGATAGCCGAACACGTGGTAGAGGTCGAGGACGAAGTCGTGACATGCGAGGTCGCGGCAGTAGCTCACCTCGCCAAGAAGGCACCACGGCCCGAAGAGACAAGAGCACGGTGAAGTGCTAAAATTGTCAGAAGCTTGGGCACTATGCATTGGAATGTCGCAGTAAAAAGCACGACGACGAAGCGAATCTGTCAAGATTCCACGAAGACGAGCAAATGCTGATGTTCGCCCAGCAGGAGAGGAACGTTGAATTGCGGAGAGACGAGGAGACGAGCGTCGAAGGCGAGATCCACGCTGAGCCTGGGCGAGAACCAGTTAGAGAAAAGACCGACCTGGAGGAGCCAGTCGACGTGAAGTCGAGCCCAAAGCCCGAGATGATGATGGCCGAGAAGAGGCCCAGCCCGGAGAAGATGATCGACGAGACGATCATGCTTATCGAGGACAAGGTTATTGCGAACCTCCTCGTAGACGGAGAGAAGAATGTCTATACTGACGTCTGGAATTTAGACAATGGGGCGAGCAACCACATGACGGGAGATCGAGCTAAGTTTGAAGAGCTCGATGAGAAGATCACAGGGAGCATGAAGTTCGGCGATGAATCGATCGTCGAAATCAGAGGCAGAGGGTCCATCCTGTTCCAGTGCAAGAGCGGAGACCAATGCCTACCAATGGCATCATCAACCTTGGTCAGATGAAGGAAGTCGGCAACACGGTGGTGATGGCCGGCTCGTACCTGAAGATGTGGAACTAAAGTGGCGCCCTGTTGATGAAGGTGAAGAGAACGCCGAACAAGCTGTATAAGATACTGCTGGAGACAAGCCAACCCGTCTGCTTAATGGCGTCCCTAGCAGACCCGGCTTGGTTGTGGCACGCACGACTTAGGCACGTAAATTTCTACGGGCTCAAGATGATGGGAGAAAAGAAGATGGCCTTTGGGGTACCAAAGATTGAGCACCCCAATCAGCTATGTGAATGTTGCATGGTCGCAAAACAGGCGAGAGTGCCATTTCTGATTAAGGCCAAGTTCCGAGCAGAGCGACCCCTCCAACTGGTGCACGCTGACCTATGTGGTTCAATCACCCCGGCCACCCTAGCTGGCAACAAGTATTTCTTTTTGCTTGTTGACGACTACAGCCGTTGGATGTGGGTTTATACGCTCAAGGAGAAGAGTGGAGCCCTTGAAGTCTTCAAGAAGTTTAAGAGGCTCATGGAGAACCAGTCAGGACATAGACTGAAGACCCTGCGAACAGATCGAGGAGGCGAGTTCACGTGTAAGAATTTTGCGGAGTACTGCGGAGAAGAAGCTGTAGAGCGACACCTCACCGCACCGTACACGCCCCAGCAAAACGGTGTGGTTGAGAGAAGAAACCCGATTGTGATGGACACAGCAAGAAGTTTGTTGAAGAGCATACAAGTCCCGGCGAGTTTCTGGGGAGAAGCAGTACGACACGCGGTCTACTTGTTGAACCGTCTACCGACGAAGGTGCTAAGCGAGCGCACCCCTTACCAAGCGTGGAAAGAAAAGAAACCTCATCTGGAGCATTTGAAGGTGTTTGGGTGCACCGCACATGTGAAGACTGTGGGACCGCACCTCAAGAAGATCAATGATCGAAGTTAGCCGATGGTGTACCTTGGCACCGAAGAAGAAAGCAAGGCACACAGGTTTTACGACCCCCGACGCGGCAAAGTGCATGTGAGCAGAGACGCCGTGTTCGAAGAGGAGAAGTAGTGGGACTGGCGAGATGAAAATGGAGAGCCCGAACAAAACTCGATGGAGTTCATACTCGTAGAGGAAGAAACGGTCGAGCAGGAAAAGGGAGAGAGCCCCTTTCAAGAACTAGTAACGCCCGGTTCGACAGAAATCATTTCGCCTGGAACCAGCATGACTGGAACGAACTCACCACCAGGCTCGCCCAACCCAGGATCAGGGATGATCACTCCGATCGAAGAGAGAGCTAGTTCGGGAGGAACCAGCTCGGGAGACTCGTCGATCAAGGACGGACCAAGAGGGTTCCGTACCCTGTTCGACATCTACGAAGAAGCACAAGAGCTTGATTTGAGTCCAGAATAGCTCTTGCTGGTTAGTGCCAAGGAACCAGCCAGCTATCGTGAGGCAGCCACCGAGAAGGAATGGCAGGAAGCGATGGAGAGAGAGCTAGAGTCAATTGAGAACAATCAGACATGGGAGCTAGTCGACCTTCCAAAAGGTCACAAGTCCATTGGTCTGAAGTGAGTTTACAAGCTCAAGAAAGACTCAGAAGGCAACGTCCTCAAGCACAAAGCCAGAGTGGTCTCTAAGGGCTACGTGCAGAAGCAGGGAGTAAATTTCGAGGAAGTTTTTTCTCCAGTAGCCAGACTCGACACGGTCAGGCTGATCCTAGCCTTCGCTGCCCACCGAGGCTGGAAAATCCATCACTTGGACGTCAAATCGGCGTTCCTAAATGGTGAACTAGAAGAAGAAGTATACGTTGCTCAGCCGGAAGGCTTCGTCGACAAGATCGCAGAGCACAAGGTGTACAAGTTGTCAAAAGCTCTTTACGGGCTGCGGCAAGCACCACGTGCATGGAATACTCGACTCGACATGAGTATGAAGAGTCTTGGTTTTAATAAGTGCTCTCAGGAGCAAACGATCTATACGAGGAGCTCAAGAGAGAAGGCCCTTATCGTCGGTGTGTATGTCGATGACTTGATTTTGATTGGATTTAGTGTAGAAGGCATCGATGGATTTAAAAAGCAGATGATGAAGGAGTTTGAGATGAGCGATCTCGGACTTCTCTCATACTACCTCGGTATCGAGGTCAATCAGAAGAAAGAATGCATCACGCTAAGGCAGACGGCATACGCGAAGAAGATTCTGAAGCAATTCAACATGGCGGATTGCAACCCGAGCAAATATCCGATGGAACCAAAGTTAAAGCTTGGGAAAGATGCAGAAGGAACCCCAGTGGATCTCACGGAGTACAGGCGTGTCATCGGGTGTCTCAGGTACCTAACCCACACCCGACCTGACATCTCATATGCAGTTGGAATGGTGACTCGTCACATCGAGAATCCTACTAGTTTACACCAGCAGGTTGTGAAGCATATCCTTCGCTACGTGAAGGGAACGACGAGCTATGGGATCCAGTACGAAAGAGGAAGTGGAGCTGAAGAACTGGTAGGTTTTACCGACAGTGACCTAGCTGGTGATATCAATGATAGAAAAAGTACCGGAGGGATGACGTTTTATCTCAATGGGAATCTGATCACCTGGCAGACACAAAATGTGACGACCCAAATTTTTCTACTACTAGATCCTTAAGGAATGTTAGTTATTATGTTTGATTTACGAGATACATTTTCAAATTAAATGTTACATGATGTGAATGTTCATATTATATTACATTGATCTTGTATTCAAAGTTATATGGTCGGAAAACATTTATGTGAAACATTCATCGATGTGGGGCTACAATAAAGCTCCTAAAGATGAAAGAATAATGTCTCGTACCAATAAGTTTCTATAAGAAACGGTATCGAGAAATATAGAAGGAGAATATAGTATATGAAAAACATTTCATCAAGAGAGAAAATAATAAGTCAAATTAGAGAAACAATAATCCATGAAAATTCCATGAACAAGCTAGGTCAGAAAATGCGGTCAACACAAAGTGTCATAAAAGTTGACTAAAAAGTCAACTAGGCCGGAATGAATATTTCCGAGTCCCGAATGAAACCAAAAATATCATTTTTGGAATCTACATGAAAAATTATTAAATATAGGTACGTTTAAACTAAAATTTTCATCAAGGTCCTCAAATTTTAGAAAAGTTGCACTATGGCCAAAAAATGCCAAAAAGTTTGCAATTATGCCCCTATTCCGATTTTTGACTTTTCAAACTGATCCCTTCTTATTATTTTCATGTCCCACACTCAATATGAGCTGATATATTAATTTAATATTTGATTAGTTCACTTAGAAGTCAATATAAGCTTCAAATGTCTTTTGTCTTGCATGCTTGGCTTATATGCCTTCAAAATGGACCAATGGTGACATTAGAGTGTAGGAAATCAATGACAAACCCTTAAGGAAGCCTTAGCACGAAATGTATCAGCCAAATAGAGCTAATGGGTGGCTTGAGAGGCTTCCAAGATAGCCTAAAACCAATAGGAAACCCTAGTGATCATAATTACACCCAAGGGTGAAAGTGCATGCATTTTTCTCTCTCTTCTCTCAAAAATCCGACCAAAAATCTCTCTAAAGATCAGAAACTAAACTCTCTCATCACCCATCTCTCTCTCTAAGAAATCTCAAGCCATTCCTCAAGGAGATTCATCCAAGAGCACCACAAAGATCCACAATATTTCAAGGAATGATGAAGAGGTAAAATCCCCTCTTGCATGCAAACTTTCCCAAGGTTTATCCTTATGAAAATCTGGTCATTTATGTCTCCTATGTTGTTTTTTAAGCCAAAAACTTATGGAGAAAGAATCGTGAAGATCCGATCTCAAACACATCTTTTACTCATCAAACCGAATCATTGTTCAAAGTTCTTAAGAATAGGTAAGAACACCTCTTGCATGTGGAGTTCTTTCATGATCTTGATCTATGAACTAATGTTCATGATATATTCTCTCATTTTAGCTCAAAACCAAGCTCACTTTGACCAAAATCGTTGTGAGGAGTACACAAGTCCCCTACCTAAGAAAAGTTCGTAACTTTGTTGAAGAACACGTTACAAGGTATAATCTTTGGATTAAAAACCCCAACTTTTTTTATGAATGTTTACTACTCTGGTTGTTAATGCTTGTTTATGTTTTAAACAATGCATGCATGAATGTTTTTGTGTATTTTCATGAATGAGGTTCAAGAGCCTTATGTTTGATGATAAATGAGTTACATGCATGTTGTTGGAATTAGGGTTGTGGTGAAGTCCAATTTGGTCAGGGTCTTAACCCAGCCAAATCAACTCCAAAAGAAGCAAATTACATATGTATGGATAGATCTAGATGTCTTATATAACATGCCAAAAATTTAGGAACACCCATCGTACGGTTTTTAAGATATAAGCCACGCACCATTCATGCTCCAGGCTATTTTTCACTTCCAGGCAGATCTGGAAATTGAGAATTTGAACACGTTTTCATCATCCTAAAGTTGTTTTAAATTCATAACAAAATTATATGATTAAGGTATGGATCCTATAGAAGTAATCTAATTGGTTTTACTTAAAAAGAATCAATGGTTAACCGAAAACAATTATGGAGTGACGACATGCAAAGTCGTTTCCAGTTTTTATGAAGATTGTGATTAGTGTTGGAAAAATATTTTAAATGATGATCAAATATTTAAATAAATATGGGATAAAAATATATGTTATGTATATGTTAATTAAGAAGCTACAACAATTAGTTTTGTTCCAAAATAATCTCTTATTGATTTTATAAAAATCACGCACCGAAGGTCGCAAACCGTTTAAAAAAAAAGGGGGCAGATTTGAATGATGCTTAAGAAAAAGTATGTACAACTAAATAAATGAAAGTATTTTCTAAAATTTAAAGTAAAAAATTATATATAGGATCAGTATAGAGCTAACAAAATTTGTTTCATGTTAAAACGAGCTTTCATTTATCGGATAAAATTTATAGAGCGAAACGTATACGAGTATTTTATTATTGGGGCAGATTGGTAATCCGAAATTAAAATGGTTTTAATTGCAAGTACTTGAATTATTTTATGAAAATAAAACATTGAGTTGTAAGTTTAATAACTTATGAAAGCTAAATAAATTGATGACCATGAAGAATGCTCATACTCGATGGTGTTTCGAATTTTCAAAGTAAATGTTATGTTTTCGAAATATGAAGATACACAACTCAAAATTTTATTGAAAGAGAATTATCAATAACAAAGTTTCATATATTTTCAAAATAAATAAAAGTATGATACTTTCATAAGTTATAAATAAGAATACTCAATCGACCGATCGTTCGGCCGATCTTGTGGTAACTTTTGATGATGATTTATACTATTTAACTATAATCAAAATGATCAAAACTATTTTATCAAATACTTAACCAATTTTGGGTAATTGATTTAAGTTTGAAAGAATTTAGGTTTCGGAATAGATGACTTGGCCGATCTATGCTATGGGTCGAACCACTAAACGACCTGACAAACTAGTCAACCGATCGCCAGTTAACTTATCATAACCCGATGAAAAATAATCACTTCCTAATCAGCTCGTTGAGCCGATTGGCACCTCTAGAGATTAGTCGATTGTGTAATCAAAGTGTTTCCGATCGACACCATCATTTCCTTATTGATGTCTAAATAACTGGAATGAATAAGGGATGGATGTATACCTAGATCAATAACATTATACCATAAGTACCCTAGAATTCCAACAACATAGAGTATGCATGTCAACCTCGATCCAAGAGACTGACGAGTTGTCTGGTTGGATCAAACAGGGAAGAAGAGTATCCATATTTATGGTAGACTGTATCTTGAAGTGCAGCGAGGACACCAGGTGAGTACAGATCTCACTACAGCATGAATAATTTTCAAAAGGAAAATGGAATATGTCATGATATGAATATATGTGATGTTTGGGAGAATTGACTCCAATACGTGAATGATTGATATAAGTGATCATTTATGGTCATTTATACGATTACGTGGATTGATGTGAATATCATGATGTTAATGTGTCATGCCATACCAAGTAATAATATTGGATTAATGCATGATGAAGTATAAAGAAACTAATGATTGATTGAGCTTTGATTTATGTCATATTGCATGTAGACATGAATAGGGTCACCTTAATTAAAAAGATGACCAACGTTTTCAAAGCTCGTGTCGTGCCACCCGATCGGGGTATAAACATGTTATAAATGGGGTTTTAAGCCCAAGGTCGTGATGGTTGGGGACCTTGCAACCCTCGGATCATCTGCGGCTGCGCGCAATTGGCATGTACACATATGGGTGATCACCAGGCAAGACGGGGCCAATCCCTTGAGCCACTTAAAGGGAATTAATGTAATGTTTTTCAAAAAGAAATAATAATCTAGCATAATTGGACATACATATATGCACGATTGACATATGTTTTTTGTGAGAAAAATGTATGTACTCGATGAGTGTAAGCTCTTATTAATGTGTTCATGTTGTAGGTAAGAAACCCATAGCATGATTGTTCATGATGGGCTCGCGAAGGAACGGTGATGTGCGTTTTGGTTATGGGTCAGGATGGGCAACCGCAAATATTTCCGCATGTTTTGATAAACAAACTATTTTGACGTATGTTTTATTAACTATGAATTATGTTTGGGAGTAGACTATTTATAGTACCTCCCTCTGTTAAGAATTTACGTAAGAAATGACTGTCTCGGGTTCTTAATCCGAGTCAGCAAGTACTAAGTATCATATGAAACTTTTCTAAAATTATTTGGTAAACCATTTAACAAGTCTTCAAGTTTTATGATATGTTTCGACGATTGTCCGATAATGGACTCTTTTAAATATCTTACGCTAAAGCGTTGATCTTAAATTCTTTATAGGAAGTTAAAGACGTGCGTGCTTAAAAGTACAAGTGAGATGATTTTTTTTTAAAACATTATTCCTAAATTTCACAACAATTTATTTTATTGAAAGTTAATAAAGAAAGCAAGTCTTATGTCGTAACGTTCGGCGCTAGGTCCGGGTGTTACACAAAAGTAAAAAATTGTGGCCCTTTCCTCTTGCGAAGCGGAGTTCATGGCAGCGACCGCAGCGGCATGTCAAGCGTTATGGCTCAGAAATTTGTTGAGCGAAGTGACTGGAACCGAGCAAAAGCCAGTGACTCTTTATGTGGACCACAAGTCCGCGATCACACTGATGAAAAATCCAGTGTTTCATGGACGCAGTAAGCACATCGACACTCGCTTTCATTTCATTCGGGAGTGTGTTGAAAAGCGAGAGATTATCGTGGAGTTTGTCTACACCAGAGAGCAACGAGCTGACATTCTCACCAAAGCCCTAGCTCGTGTCAAATTTGCAGAGATGCGAGAACTTCTCGGCGTGAAGAATCTCTCGCCAAGTCAAGATTACGGGGGAGAATGTAGTGGATAAGCTTGACTCATATAACTTGCTTAGCAATTTTATCTAATAGCTAGGTACCTACTATCTTATCCACTTGCTTAGCAAGTTAGAAGGTTAAATTGGCAATCTTACATCAAGTAAGTTGCCTATATAAAGACATGTAGTGAGTAGTAGAAACTCACCTCCTCTTCTTTTATTCCACGTTAATAATAGAGAGAACTTGTTTCACACTTTCTTTGTCAAAGCCACACTTTCCTATTTTTTATAGAGAAATAAAAATGTCATTTCCCTTCATCTAAGAGTGTGGTGGTGTGAGTCTTTGTTTGTCTCGGTTGAGTGTTTTTCGGCAACGATCTTGTTTCGGGAACTGACATGGAGAGTCAGATGTGAAAAAATAAAATACAAATTAAAGGCCAAAATATAATGACATATATAAATTCAATGGATTTTTTTTTTTAACGATCATATATATGTCATCCTTCATGCGTAGCATCCGATCAAACATCTTCGAACAAATGCTTTTGTCGTTTTGGCTGATTAGGAAAGTTTCACGTTTTAAGGATTTGACCTTGGTATCTGGCTATCTGCCCCTTCCTTTTCTTCAAGTGAAACCTAGCAGAAAGATTGTCAATTTTACCTCCAGCGAAGTGCTCTTGGTCTTAGGAGAAAGAGAGAAAGCTTAATTTTAGGCACTCTTATAACTTTGCGGTGAATATTTCGTTCTACATTTCAAACCATTACCGATCAAACTATTAAAGAATATCTTTTGGTGAACGCGAACGTCTACCATTGAATATGAAAGTTGAAAGAGAGTTGAACTGGATGTTCTGTAAGTGGAGCTTGCATCCACGATATTAAAAGCTGCAGAAGCGTCATTCATCATGTTACAACATTAAAGAGAAGTCTTTTTTATGTTTATTAAATATTGAATATTCATATTGTAACATCTTCGGTAAACGCATTAGTTGACTAATCTGAGCGAGGGCTCTCTACAATAGACTATCCAACTTGGGATTTTACATATTTAATTAATGATTTTTTAAATTACTATTTACAAGTTCAATCAATTATTTTAATATTTTTTAAATTCTTATATATTATTCAAATAGATAAGTTGATTTATTAAATTTAGAGAAAATATTACAAAATTTGATTTACTAATGTCAATTTAATGGGGATATTGGTGTTAAAAATAAATTCTTCAAAATTCCAACCTCATAGCTTAATTTCTTTTAATGCATTACATTGTCGTCATCTTCCCCTCCATTGTCTTCGGCACCCCGAGTTTTGACATAGAGAAACGTTGAAATTACACCGGCATTTTCCCTCCTAATAGTACTCTTGACTATGCCGACATCATACAAGCAGTTTCTCTAATATGCTAATTAATTTATTGCCTCTAGTACATATATTATGTTTAGATCTCATTAATTTTTACACTACTAATTAACAAACAGGTAGATCGCGATCTAATCTTAATTATGAGAGCTCAAGTAATATTAATGTTTACATTCATTTTAACAGCATATATTATACAAAACAAATATAGAACGCAATGGAAAAGAATTTACCGAAGTAAAAATTCCCACTTAGATCATGCATAGAATGATCTTGTTGGAGAATAGAAATAAAATCGATGGGTATACAAAAATAATTAAAATTCTCTCTAAAACTCGTCAAAATTAAAGTAATATTGTTTTCATTCCAAACTCTATGGAAAAAAAAAATTTATAAATAAGATTATGTTAACTTCCATCCTTTATATTCGAAAAGAATAGTCAAGGGTGGTTATAGGAGATCTTTTTTTTTTCTTTGAATATTTCTAACTTCGAATTTTCTTTATTCCAATCTACATCCATATAATATGTTTCATAAACGGGTCTATTTTTATATTGTGTCTCTTTAAAGAGGAATTCATCTTTTGTTTTTTCCTTTCCATTGACTCGTATCTCTTTTGTTTCATCGATTTTGTCTGGATCCTCCTTTTCTTCGCGGCTAAAATTTCTGAAAGATAAGTAAAAATATTAATATATATTTTTTATCGCGAAATATATTCTAACATTTTAAAAATATAAATACTATGTAAAAAAAAATCATAATTGGGTGCTTACTATTAGAACTATTCGATATTGTTCAAACTTCAAACATCAAAATATACTTTATAGAAAAGTAAAATATATTTGTTACTGGTAAACATGGCTAAAAAATTTTAAATTAATGACAAATATACTCAAGTTGTACCCAATTAACGCAACATAGATCCAAGTTTTATTTTCATTGGTAATTATACTCAAGTTTCACTATACTGAGGATTTTTCGGAGAGTTTTTTTTTAGGGGGACACTTGGTATACTCAAGTTGCAGTATAGCAGGACGTACACTCAAGCCATATTAACATAAACTTGGGTACATTTATGGCTAAAAAGGATTTTGATCTATGAGGTCCCAATTAAGTAATTTAAGTACATTTTATGTTGGGTTTTCGAAGATTTTATCTCAATCCCGAGGCAAAAAACACGAGATATCGTCGAATTAAATATCTAGACTATATTTGATATCAAAGTTTAAGGTTTTGACACGTTACCAAACTTCTGGTACTTTTGCCAATTTTTCCTCGGTTTGCATGCGCGATTTCCTGTGCTGGGGATTGGATCGTAGCTCCACCAATGTCAACCCTCTAGACTATCCACACTCGCTGCGGGAACGTCAATGTGACCGAAAGTTGCGGATTCAGACTGCTAGGTTCTTCACGGCGATTGAACAATGAACCGAATGAGAACACTAGGGAGGAAAACTCGCACCTTCTTTGGCTAGAGGGAGCTGCGAATTATCTTTGCTTCTGGAGGCTTGGGATGTCGAATTATAAGGTAAATGGGGGCTATAAATAGCTCGCAGGGGTTAATGACCTAATGTGTTTTTGAGCTCGGTGAGTTGGCATAAGCCCATTAAGTCATTATTAATTAATTTTGATAATAAATTAAGTCTCTCATAATTATTTTACTGGCCCGAGTGGACCAGTCATCATTTATTGTAGTCGGATCGGACTCGAAAAGCCCAGTGAACTCAATCCCTATTCGGACATTTCCTACATTTTCACCATTAACCTAAAAAATTACTAATTCCTATATCTATAATTAAGCACGATCCACGGCTTTTTACAAGTATTTGTTTTCAAGCTCACGAGTTCAATACTCAATACAATGTAGCATTTTATATATTTAATTCAACATGTTATTAGTATATTCAACTTATGATTAATTATTTCCAAATGTCAAATTATATAGCAATCCCTCGTAGACCCAACGGTTAGTCTGATCAATTGCACATGGTGTCATTATAAGAACACCAATTAGTGAATTACTAGTTCTTCCCACGCACCAATAATTAATAAATACATCAAAAGAATCTATGTTATTGAGTACTAACCGAATAATTAAGTCGTTATAATTCGTGTGTTATATGTCATTGACCATGTCTTCATTATTTTCAAGTTGCATTAGAGAATAAAAAGATATGCCAACATGGGATCATTAATTAGTAAGCAATAAGAATGCTTAAAATGTTTTAAAAAAATGTTCATTATTGATAAACAAGCACGTTAAAACGATAATTGTGAGTTGCCTAACGTGGCATTATTAACAGCCAAACAACCAAATTAATTAGATTGGTCAGAAATATCAAAATTATAAGTAATCATAATGTTTGCAAGTTGCTTAATATGGAATACATAAATACTCATAATTAAACCATTATGAAGCGTTTAATTATTATAGATTTAAATAGCTAATAGGATCAAATATTGAAGCTCGACATTTGATGCCATTGGTATCCCAACAGAAAGACAGGCAATTAAACACAGGTTTCGTTGCATGAACCATGTGAAATTGTTGGGCAGTATTTATTGCTAACATACAATAATACACATATACTTGTTGTTCTTATCTATCTCCCTTGAAATATAATTCAAATATATACGCATACCCTAGATAGATAATAAAATCATATTTAATATACCATGCTTGATAACTAATTTGGCAAACAATAATGAGAAAAAAATGGCGATTTTTAATATTCTACCAAATATATATTTATAAAGTATATATAGAATAATATAATATTTTTCATAATTAGATTCCATATACCAATATTAAATCAGAAAGCTCAATGTAATAAAATGTGCCGTTATTCACAATATTTTTTTTTTCAATTGGCAAGTGTTTTTCAATTTTTTCGGTGTCGTTAAAGTTAAAACCGCGGAAAACCGATGAATTAATCATTTACTGTATGTGATTAGTAAACAAAAAATATGGACTAATTAATCATTTACTGTATTTGATCAAGAGGATAAGATACATATAGGATGTGCAATCATGTACAAGTTTACATGAAAATGGAAATCCATTACATCAAAATTTTGGATTTCCTTTGCATATATTGAATTAATAGTTAAGGATGTTGAGAAGAGCCACTCTGATCTTAATCAGACGCCTAAACAATCTCTCGAGCTTATCTTCAAAGTCTTGCACGCACATCTCTAGGCTTTGCAGCTCGCTTTGCACGGCGTCGCTCTCAACTTTTCCGCTCTCTAGCCCCTGCAACGCGCTGTCCACCTTCGCGAACTCATTCGCGTCCGCTTCGTCCTCCTCCTCGCAGCTAACTTTCTTCTTGTTCACCAACTTCGACACCAACGCCCACCCGCTAACCCGGGCCTGCGTCTTCGACCCCGAAACGAACAAGAGCAACGACTCAAAGGCTGCAAGCGTCGTTGCCTCCACATCCCTAAGAACCCCGATAAGCGCCACGGTCTCGGCGCTGTACTCCTTATCAGTCGGCGAAGAGGCAGCTTTGGAAGCAGCCTTCGTATGGCTGTCCAGAGCCTTGCGTGCTGCCTTCTTCACCACCTTTCTGGACGCAAAGTACTTCCCGACCTCGCACGCCAGGCCCACTTGGTCGCGGCGTCGGCGCATGGTGGACTGGACCTCGCGCGCGCATTCCTTGGTGTGGAGCACGGCGTCCTTGGCCGCACTGCACATGTCAAGTAAGCGGAGCGAGGCATCAACGATCCCGTCCACCCACTTCTCGCCGCGGCCGCTGACGAACGCCTGCTGCGTCAGCGGCAGCTGGAAGAGCCGCTCGACGCAGTCGTGCAAGTCCTCAAGCCCGCTCAGCTTCTGCGCCACCGAAGACGACGAGAGCTTCGCGTCGAATGCCCCGAGCCGGGACAGGTGCTCGTCGCACTGCTGGAAGAGCGGGTGCGGCCTCGTTGGGAAGCTGTTTGACCGAACGTGATATTGTGATTTCGAAGGAGCCATTATTCTTGGTTATTTCTTGTGATGTCAAGAGAGAGAGAGAGTTGTTCGTTGCTTTGTTTGTGCTTTGGTTTGACGTTTGAATCGTATATATATAAGGCGTGAAGTGAAGGAGACAAGAAGCATCTTTTAGGGTCCGAATTTCAAAGCGAAGTGCTTAAGAAGAAAGACAAGATTAAGATTCAGATTTGGATCTGAACTTGAAATCACAGCGGTGTTGGAGCAGTGTTCCCCTCCAACCCTAGCGACCAACTCATAACCCTAAATATATAAATGGCTGAAAATCTCAGAGAATCTTTGGCCACGAGAGGCTGCTACACATAACCACATGCATGAGTGGGCTTCGCCATGTTTCCAACCATATTCAAGGAAAGTGTTGACATTTTTAATGAATAATGACCTAGTTGGGTGGTGATTTCAACATGCACACGTGTGGTGGGCTTCACAAAACGAGGCCATGGCAGCTTGTTCTCTGTGCGTGTTTATTAAAAAAAATATGAGTTTGCAATTTAGAAAGAAGATGATAGATTATTCCTCTAGAAGCTGCAGGGAGAGGCTTCAAGGTTCAACCACTCGTGTGCATGCATGTATTCGCCATTAATTCGTACGGACGGTTAACCAGAAGAGACCTTTGCTCTAATGTACATGGGAATATGATCTCATCAGAATTATGTTTTTGTTCGGTGACTCTGAACCTAGACATGAATGAATTAATCTTGCAAACCTATGAACTAGAAGTGGATAAGATCGTCAGATTTATACGATATGGTAATATCAACACCTTGATATATAATAATAATAATAATAATATATTCTAATTTATTAAGACAAATTCTTTTCAATGCCAATAGGGCTAAAGAGTTAAGAATGCTAATTAATGTTCCTCGAAGGTTCATGGCTCTATCGATCGAGATTTTAGAGTATCTAACTTAAGAATCTATCAACAATTTTTTTTTTCCCTAAGAAATATATTGTTAGAATGTATAATTGATGTAGACTCGTCGTATAGCGAAGAAGGAAAATCGCCCTTAACAAAACAGCAGTCGAATTTTATAACTTATTCAACGGATTTACATTTTAACACTCATCAACGGATTAACAAAAGTCAATATATATATATATATATATATATATATATATATATATATATAAATGAAAATAGCACTAACTATGTTAAAATAACAATTCAGCAGCCCGAACATAACGAAAACAATGAACTTTCTTGAACAAGCTATGAAGCTTGGTTTTTTCTATTCATTCAAATCAACTTCCCTCACGTGCAAGTTTTCTTACAACATATAGAAAACAACATTTCCATGTAAGGATTATTTGCTAACTAAAATGCTTAATTAGTGGGTTGATCAAATCAACACATAATAGGAAGGAGATAATAACTACATAAATCACGGAAATAAATAATAACTTGAAATGATATTTAATAATCGATCAAATAATGCATAGTAAATATATTTAATAATAATAAAGATAGTGTGATGAATGTGTGTTGCACTATTCTCTCGACCTTGAGAAAATTCGTCCTTGAATTTTGACCGTCGTCCCGTGACGTGATTTCAGCGCCATTGCCGGCATCACCGCGTTCGAATCGGCGCCAGAGTCATCATCCTAATATGACTTGAATAGCTCGACATTTGTTGGACAACTAACTCGGAAACAGCATGAAAATCACCTCGAACGTCTTCGTCTCATTGCCGATCGGAGCAAAAATAACAACGATCGGATGAAACTTGCATGACTTGTGCGGTGCAGCTGCCTCGGTGGCCTTGCCCGGCACCAAAGCAACACCTACCCTCTCTTTTCGATTTGAACACCACGGATCAGAAACAACAAGAGACACACTCTCGCCACTTTCTTCGTTTTCCTCATCGTCTTCCACTTCATCATATACGGCTTCATCGTACACGTCGTTGTCATACCCAGCCTTACCAAACTCCGGATCGTCGCACACGGTATCGCCGTACTCCGATTCGTCATAAATAGCCTCGTCGTGCTCCGCCTCATCGTACACGGACTTGTCGTACTACTCCTCTCTATACTCCGACTCGTCATACACAGCCTCACCGTGCTCCGCATCGTCATACACGGGCTCGTCGAACTCTTCCTCGCCGTACTCTGACTCATCGTACACAGCCTCGCTGTGCTCCACATTGTGGTACGTCGTCTCGTCATACTCCGGGATAACCACTTTGAATGTTTGTTCCCACCGCGCGGACTCCGGAACCGCCTCACGTTGGCTCACCTCATGACCGTAGTTCTCGTAATTCCGCCCATATGGATACTCGCAATCATTCGCCGTGTCGGATTCGCCTCGCCGATGGTGGTGATGTTCCACGCGTTTTCGCAATAATATTTGCACTTGCCGGGACAACAACTCCATTTGAAAACAAAATCCGTCGAAATCTTCATGCCTCGCCATGTCGTCTACGAAAGCGTCATGAACGATCCGTTTCTTTGGCGCCATTTGCGCAGAAACGGTTAGCTCTAATACCACCTGATGTAGCCCGAACATAACGAAAACAATGAACTTTCTTGAACAAGCTATGAAGCTCGGTTTTTTCTATTCATTCAAATCAACTTCCCTCACATACAAGTTTTCTTACAACATATAGAAAACAACATTTCCATGTAACGATTATTTGCTAACTAACATGCTTAATTATTGGGTTGATCAAATCAACACATAATATGAAGGAGATAATAGCTACACAAATCAAGGAAATAAATAATAACTTGAAATGATACTGAATAATCGATCAAATAATGCATAGTAAATATATTTAATAATAATAATGATAGTGTGATGAATGTATGCTGCACTACATGTCACCAACAAATAGAAGAGTAAATGAAAACAATATTACACATAAATGAGAATAAAGAAGATCGTCTCAGTTATCTTATAACGCAAGTAGCTAGGTCAACTTTGATTTGTATCAAATCAATAATGTATATGGTGTGTAACTATCATATATAAATGAAAATAACCTTGTACGGTAGACAAGCTATAGTGTTTGTGTAATTTTGTTCATTATGTGAAACAGAGGTTATAGTTGCATCGTTACCGTTAGAATATTGATTAAGACATATTTGGTTGAGAAATTAGCCAACAAGACTAATTTCCTTGGACATGCACGCGTGGATCTTGTGTAGGCATGATTTCCGGAATTAAATTAATTTAGAGTCTTTAAACTGTTCAGGGTTATAATTGTCTCAACCAAAGTCACAATGTTACGCGTGGCAAACGCCGATTTTATACGTGTTCTCTGGTGAAGGATAGGGCCGTGAGCTTCTGCTAATATCATTTTCAAGATATTAAGAAATAGAAAGAAAGAAGACGAATAAAATGAAAATGAATGCTAGCTCATAGATGTGTGATTCACGTTGAATTCTATATCTCCAAGTTGGAGCAAAAACTCGAGTAGAAGTTTGGATTCTCTAGTACAAGAATAGTAGGAAGAAGGAATGTTTTTGGGGAAATGTGTTTGTAGAGAATGATTCTTTCGTTCTCGTTTTGTTGTATATGTCCTAGTGGAGGATATTTTATCCTATTTATAATACTCATCAATAGGCATCCAATGGGCTCAAATTACAAACATAAAACCCTAATTTGGTGGTATCCTAGTGGTCCCGAATCCCTATGTGCGTTGCTAACGTGGTGATCTTGTTTAGGCTTGGGAGAGATCTTGGTCTTTGTCGTGTAGTCAGGCATGGCTCATCTAGATTGCGTCGGGTTGAGCCAGAATTAGGATGGACCGGCTTCCTTGCTCAATAGTACATTGTTGCTCATCATGAATCTCTGCTCCGCGGGGCCGCACCGATTTATGATTGATATACGAAGATTTGCCCGATCATATGCTTATGTGGCAAAGAGGGGCTTCTTCGGAATTTCTTCCTTCGTCCGCCTATCGCTTTGGTCATAGGTCTCGGTTGACTTTCGACTAGGGTCTAGGGTAAGTTTGGACCTCAACATCAACTATTTGTTTTTTTTTTTTTAGTTAGCATGCTTAATGTATATGATGGGTTAACATATATCATATATAAATGAAAATAACCTTATAGATAGAGGTGTCAATTGGGTTGGGCCGACCCCGGCGCACCCGCCCTGACTCGTAAAAAAACAAGTTTGCCCCGCCCCGTCCTGTGTTTTTCTGGGCCAAGCTAGACCCGCCCCTGTCAAAAAGGTCAGGCTAGCTAGGTTATGATTTTCTAGGCCCGCCCCGCCCCGTCTAAAAGCCCACCCCACCCTACCCCGTTCAAAAGCCCACCCCGTCCGCCCCGATATGCCCATATAAACCCGCCATGTGGTCAACTAGCCCTACCCCGTTTAAAAGCCCACATAAACCATATTTTTATATATATATAAAAAAACAGTAGTAAGTTGTAATATTAATACTAATAAATATATAAAAAAAATTATTATAAATATTTTATTGCTATAGAATTTAAAAATTATCCTTATATTACATAATTTATTACTTTATTTGTTGTATATATTCTATATAGCTCTTTAATTTTTAAATTAAATAATTTTATCTTTATTAATCAATTTTTAAATTTTCTAATCGATTTAAACATTCTTTAATTTTAATTTTAGTTTCATAATGAAGTAATCAACTACAACATTTAGCATTACATAATTTCTTATTTAACTAGTTTCAATATAATAACATAGTAGTCCGTTAATTTAAATATATAATATATAAGTATATTTTCGGTATACTGTAACATATAATTTCTAAGAATGTGTTTGAATTTCTAAGTATGTGGTTGAATTTTATTTGCATTGCGTTACTCGACTTTCAAAATAAGTATTCGAATATTGAGCAAACATAAAAAAAAAAGTTATTATTGTCTGTTACTCTATTCATTATCTTTAATGTTTTTAATAATTATAATTTGTATTGAATTTCATTTATACGTTCCACTCAAATATTAATGATTATTGCATATCAACCAGTCAAAATCCAAGCCGTTTTGGTTTGTGAAAATCCCACTAAATTCGACCAGTAAAAGCCCATTAAATTCGACTCATAAAAGCCATCTCAGCCTGCCCCGTTACATTGTGGGTTCGGGTTCATGGGCCGGGGTGGGCCTTGATGGCTCTTCGAAAACCGGCCCCGCACATTTAATGGGGTGGGTCAAGCCCGCCCCGTATAATATGTGGGCTTAATGGGTTGTCGACCGGGCCGGCCCACCCTTGTAGATATAATTAAAATAAAATTAAAACTTTGCTTATAGATATGCTATCCCTTTCAAAATACAATCATTTCATAGATATCAAAACTTTGCTCTTTTTTTTTTTTCCTTCTTTCCTTATCCACCTTCTTTACTCACTTATAGTTCGTGCCTTACTCCCCACATTGTAGGAGGAATCTTGGTAAACAAATGAGGTACAAGAAAAAACTTCTCAAAAAAGTCTCGGTCCTTTGCCGGATAAACCCCGTTGTAGGAGGGCGTATTCCCATATTTTGTAAAGGAGAGGCGTCCTCTCAAATCATTTGATCCCTCTTGGATTGACTTTTTTTTTTTTTTTTTGGTGTCTTTGGTTGTTTTTATATTATGAGTCCATGTTACAATGAGAAATATGAATAAATTCGTCAGTAGGTGATGCTAGGAAGATGGATGGTGCACCCAACTCTCAAGCTGGTGGGACCACCGATGCTAGGAAAAAGACGGCCGCCAGCTAATGGGGGGAAGCCACTTGAACTTCGTCCTTCTGGCCGAGTGTCAAGGATCGCGGAATGGTAAATCTGCTAAAGGGGCCGCAATCTCGAGTCTGTATGAACATTGCATTGTGTTCGGCACCTGTATTTTTATTTTGTCATTACGTGTAACATAGGTGTCAGACGCGTTGTCGGATTATTCTCATATTCTTTAGGTCTCGGATAACGATTGGATGGTTCCGAGCGTGGTGGTATTTTTCTTAATAAGCAAGAAAGTACAAATCTGAAAACGCGATTCACAAAACGAATGATGGAATAACTTTTTGAGCTCCAAAAAAATCAGTAGGAATTAACTCTCAATCACATTCAAGTACAGATTCAGTTGTATATAATATGTATATATTGGGAAAAAAATATATATCTCTCCAATTTTACACAATTACACAATAATAATTTCAGTCTCAATTGTTAACAATATTGAGAAGCGAAACTCGGGTCCTAATCAAACGCCTGAAAAGCCTTTCCAGTCTCTCATCAAAATCTTGCACACACGACTCTAGATTTTGAAGCTGACCCATGACATTCTCCACCACCAAACTGTGCTCGCATTTGCTCGTCTCGCAACGCGCCAGAACTTGAACCATGGCGTCCGCGTTCTCGAACTCGTTTGCGCTCTTGTCGTCGCCCTCGCAGCCAACTTTCTTGCTCTGCAGAAGCTTCGAGACCGAAGCCCAACCGCCGAGCTTCGTGTGAGGCTTAGCCCCCGAAACGTAGCACAGCAACGACTCGAACGCGCCGAGCGTGACCTCTTGCACCTCTCTCAACGTGCCGAACAAACCCGCTGTGATCTCATCGGTAGGCAACAAACCCGAGCCCTTTGCTTCTGAGGCGCCCTTCAAGCCAGCAAGCGCCTTCTGGCTCGCCTTCTTCACCACCTTCCTCGAGGCTGAGTACTTCCGGATCTCGCAGCCAAGAGCAGCCTCGGGGCCACGTCTCCTCCTCATGGCCGACTGCACTTCTCGCGCGCACTCCTTCGTGTGGAGCACCGCGTCCTTGGCGGCGCTGCACGCGTCGAGGAGCCTGAGGGACCCGTCGAGCGCCTGGTCGACCCAACGCTCGCGCTTGCCTTGGACGAGGGCTTGCTGCGCGAGCGGAGACTGAAGAAGCCTCTCGACGCACTCGTGCAGGTCCTCGAGACCGCTGAGCTTGTCCACTATCGAAGTCGACGAGGGAGCCGCGTCGCTGGCTGAGGCTAACCTGCGCAAGTGCTCGTCGCATTGTCGGATTATCGGGTGCGGCTCCGAGATACTGCATTGAGCCTCCATGTTGTAAATTTTAGCCTTGGGGATTTCAGATTTGCTATAAAATGGAGGTTTTTGTTGTGTAGCTCCTTTGGTGTAGCCTTCTTGTTATATACTTGATCACATGTAAACCATAATATGTGTTGTTATAATAATATAAATTATAAAATGTTCAACCACACTATGATTAAGATTTGAGCCCAAACAGTGTAGTAGAGATGTTGATATACTGTTCCCTCACAACCTATTTTTCCAACTCATTTCACAATTATTGTGGGATATTATAAGAATGCTCTATTAATTTCACAACCATACTATTAATACAATAGGGGGTGGGTTTTGTCACGATTCAAATGCATCGGGCCAATAATGGCCATTACTTTTCTCATATTTTATTCCATAATTAATGATGTTATTTCATTCATTCTAAAGTTATTGCGGCATATAAGTACCCAAATTTTGACACCATGAAGCAACAGAGTGCAAAATAAAGTATCCAAAGTTGATAAAATTGAGACAACACATATTTCTTTTATCTTTTTTTACAGATGTTGGTCAAATGCCTGGTACGACGGACATTGGACAAAATTAAGGTAACACACATTTTAATCAACTTAACGTCATGTGTCATTTGACCAATGTATGTAAAAGAAAAAAAAGTGAATTTGACCAATGTATGTAAAAGAAAAAAAAGTGAACGAAAATATGTGTCGGTTTAATTTTGTCGACTTTGAGTAGTTTTTCCCTTCATTTTCGCTTTAAACTCATGTACGCGTTACCTAGTCAAAGTTCGGATATTTATGCCTTTATTATCCCCATTCATTATTACAAAAGAGGGCTTCTTTGATACAATTATGAAGATTGTGGGGCAAATATTTATCATTAAACAGCTCTAATAAGTCGAACATGCCCTGCTGGCCAAGCATGGCATGTGTACATAAGGTCTCAAAGAAAAGAAGTTAAATTGATTTTTGGGACCCTCCGAAATTTCCATGCAATATCTTGTTTTTCTCTTTGGGAAATTTTGTCTCATTTCTAAGTGTTTTGAAAAGACGACAATTATTACATGTGTGTGATTTTGTCGCTTAGCTAGGTCTTTTGTCGTTTAGCTCACCCGCTCAACGATTTTGGAGATCAACACTAAATCAGAGAAATTTACTTAATTGTCTCTTCTCATTATCCTTCACTAAAGAAAATCAGGAAGAATAAAATTAAGCATACTCGTGTAATCTTCACATATTTATTGGAGGGAAATGAAAGAATATAAAGATACTTATAATATGAATGTAATAAAATATGTGGACGCGAGAATAACGTGAAATGATATATAATTATGATAATATAAAAACTATACAAAAGAGATTTCATGATATTCATATTCTTATGTAAGGCTCTTCAACTTGTTAATTACATCGTTAATGAAATGGCTATTAGGATTAGTTTTGTGATTTATGCATGGCAAACAAATATGAACAGATCCGTTATTCGATATTTGTATGAGGCTCATTTTACAAGCTCTTTACGTTTTTGTAGCATTTTGAGAGGCGCTTGTCTAGACTCCAATTTTCACCGATCATAAATTATGATTCGGGGCCCGAACGGAACTTACAACATACCAATTCAATGTCTTGACGAGACTTATGTAAGACATAAGACTTTGGAGGCATAAAATACTACTTAAACATGTTCAAAACTCTTTTAAAGCATTTATGTCGTTCCCCTTTTCGTTATCATTTTTAAGAGTTTCGGACCGAATTATATAAGCTTTATTTTTTATTTTAATTATTAGGGTTAGTACTGATTGAAGCGTGTTAAGGGCTTCCACATGGTATATAGTGAACGGAGCCGAGGTAAAACCTCGCCTTCGACCACCTAGCTACGGAATTGCACCGTCGAGAGCAAGAGCTAATCTTCTCCTAGAGATTCTAGTTAATTAAGAAAAAAATGATTTCATTAATTAAATTGAACCTGGTATATATAGTTTATTATAATTTGTTCAATACGGTACTTTTGCTATTATTGTAGTTTTTTTATCTTATAGGTTTAAATATTAAAATTCTTGAATGAGAAAATAACTTTCTCAAAATCTACATGGTATCAGAGTAAAGAGAGAAAGTTCAAAAACCCTAATCTCATCTATCTCGCCGGATTCCGCCCTGTCGCTCCTCCATGCCGGACGTCCATCTCCGCTCCTAATTTATTCTTGGATAATTGAGTCCTTTACTCCCCTTAAATTTGCACCGTAAGCACCAAGCCTCTTCAACTTTGTACTTCAGA
Organism: Parietaria judaica; assembly: GCA_954871525.1. Lineage (NCBI taxonomy): Eukaryota > Viridiplantae > Streptophyta > Magnoliopsida > Rosales > Urticaceae > Parietaria > Parietaria judaica. Next base: position 42,945,877 of record OX940860.1, read on the forward strand.
GAGCACATCCAATGAAAGCCAAGTGGAGTCCACTAGAGAAATTGGCAGTACGAAACGCCTTCGGGAGAAGACCTTTACCCCCCATTCTAGACTTGTAAGTCGTGTTAGCGGCAATCAATCGAGGCGGAGACTCGCCGTCATAGTCTGCGTTGGCGCGGCAAGAACGAAAAAAGGCTAATATGTAGAGGAATTGAGACAGTGATGGAAATCGCAGAAAGAGATAAATATGATAGTGTAAATTAAATGAAAAAACAAAACAAAAACGTTAGTGATATTGAAGTGTATAAGCATGAGATAGAGAGAAGTAACCATGATTGTTTAGCGTAATGGTAAATCCACTATAAGACTCTTCAAGAGGTCTTGAGTTTGAACCTTTGAGACGCTTACATGGTAATCTTGGCCAATAGTGTCATTCCATTAAAAAAAAAATCTAATTAATTTAGTTAGTGCGGGTAATAGTGTATAAATGAGTCCGTGAAACTTCCAAAACTATTTTTTTTTTCATTTTTTTGCAGAAATAAAGAAGAAAACATATTTTCCCTCAAAAAAAAAAAGAAGAAAACATATTTTATCTTAATTTTGTTTTCGATATAAACTTCAAAGTTGAAAAATATAATTCTAAATTTATTTTTTAAGTAAAATAACAAAACATGTTTTATAGCATTTTTTAAAAGTTTAAAATTACAAACAGCCCTTGTAAACATGGATATGGAAGAAACAATAAGTGAATGAGAAAGAAAATGAAAGAAACAATAAGTGAATAACCATATAAACTCCAAAAAAGATATCCATATATAAATTCACAAATTAAATTTTAAGACAATTAGCCTCGCTAATCACAATACAATTTTATGTAAATATTCTCTTTTTCGAGTTTTATGTTGAGTATACCATAATTTCTTATTCTATCTCATCAAAGGTTCCAAATTGGCAGATTAACTCCATTGTGTTTCCTATATTATCTAATTTCTTCTTTTTCTAATTTATATGAACATTAAGGTCAGCCATTTCGACAATATCAATGTCTTTGTTGCCGCTTTTCTTCCAAGGCGGCTGCTTCATTCAGCATGTCGGCGGCGTCCTTGTGCATGTTGAGCTTGGCGAGGGCGAGCGACTGCATGTAAAACGCTGTCGGCCAATCGGGATAGATGCACTGCGCTTGCATTGCATCTCGGAGCGCGGGGTCGGGTTGGTCGCACAACAGATAGCACAAACTACGTCTGGCAAATACAGCCGGCGACACCATTATCCCTACGTTTATGAACTGCACAACGAAGAACAGATTCAAACTCGAGCATACAAGACATGTACAAGTCAAGAACTAAATTACGGCTCGGAAACCACCACTTTTTAAATTCTGACGAATCCCAGTCACTGTCTCAAGAGAGGCAAAACTTGACAATTTTCTGCTTTATTTAATAAAAATGGGACCTATATATACCAAAGGCAGCCTTATACAATTATGTCCTTCCCCTTGCGGCCTAATTGAAGTAAATAGAGTAATTAAATCTAGTAATACTGAAGCGAATTAAAACCTAAAACAATTAAATGGAAAAGCATACTGGTAGGGCTTCATTCGTAGAGCTAATATCGGAAAAAGTACCATAGGTTTTGCCAAGTGATGCAGCGTGATCCAATTCTTTTTTTAGAGGCCAAAGTACCGAATTTTTGAAGAGTAGTGGCGCGTTCCAGTTCTTTTTTCCGTTACCAAACGTACTGTGTTGACATTGTCAATCCCATATTGCTTCACAGTTTTTACTGTTGGTGAAGAAAAAAAAAAAATTGGAGCACGCCGCTACTTCAAAAAAAAATGGCAAAACATATGTACTTTTTCTGCTAATAGCCCTTATTACTAGCGCAGCACCTCTACAAGACATGCGTCATTTGAGGTGTGCGCCTCTTCGCCTCAAATGACAAAAATCTTGAGACACACACCTCAAACTTGAGCATACACACCATGTAAGAGAAAAACAACATAAATCTACGGCTAGCAAATGCGGTCGGGAATAATATTATCTTTCTGACTTGAGAATACACGACAGAGAAACATCTAGTAAATACGGTAAATGCCACCAATATTCCTCTCTGAACTACACAAGAATAAGCACCCCAAGTTCCCGACGTTTTCGAATTGAAGCATACAAGACATGTACCTGAGAATAACAATCAATGGCGGTCTTGAAATCCTTGTCACGGAAGGCATGGTAACCGCGCTTCCTCGCCTCAAGCATGTCTCTCATCTGATGGGTCCAGTCTTGGAAGGACAACTGAAATCACAAAGTAGATCACGTGAGCGTCCCCGGCGTGAATTGATGTGTGCAACATTGTTTGTGCTTGCCTCGTTGGTTTTTTCGTCGTCTTTGTAGTGCGTTGTGACCAGGATTTCGTGCATAGCTGTGAGATCCATTCGCGAACACGCCTCGCCCATCGGCGAAAGGGGCCTTGGTGGGGCCACTTCACTCTTAGGAATCCCAAGCATAACATGAGACGGAACCTGCAGTGAGTGTTTTCCACAGTTGAAGCATGAAGCACAGATTATAATCAAGGTTTAAAATATCATATTTAAGCCTTGAGGCAGTTTTTTTTTTTGGTTCAGCGAGGTGTAGCAAGCCGCATGCCTCAAATATAAAACGTATAATCCCAAAAAAATTATAAATCCCATAGAAGTTTAACATTTCATAACCCATAAAAACTCAATGCATCTATATGACTTACAGAACACAGTAACGATCCGGACAAGAAGATAACACAATATAAAGCAGAGTACAAGAGGTCATTAAATATAAAACTAATCACTTTGGTGAGCCCAAAGGAATAATATCTTATTGCCCCTTCTACTAGATTGCTTACAACAGACTCGGAAAGTAGAGAATTTCCGTATAACGAGATATACGACGAGATGCACAAAATTCTCTAAACACAAAAATGTAAGATAATAGACAATAATTTAGCATGTGAGCCATAATATAAGAACATACCATTACACAGACTTTCATATAAACTAATTGCATAACAGAATCTGTAAAGCTCACTGTAAAAAAAATAATTAAAAAAAGAATAAAAAAAGAGTCTTACATCGGCCTTGGTTTGAAGCGGAGCAAGTGTGTCCACGATATCTTTTATGTTAGGTCTATCTCTAGGTTCAGATTGCAGACATTTGGAAGCAAGATCAACGACGACTGTTGATTCTTCCGTTACAAACTTTCTTTCCAAATGCGAATCCGTTAGAAGCACGATGTTCTTCTCCCGAATCATATCAAGAGCCTAAAGCATTATTGGACATCACATTAGTAGTTCACAAACAATCAAGGTCATCATTTTCACGAGACATGACAATTTCATACATATTAAATACAAGTAGATAATGAGAAAAATTACATTTATGCAAGGTAAGAGTAATTGCTGCTCATAACGAGAAAATTGGTTATTTTTTCGGTTTTGTAATTAAGAAAATGTGCATGTTAACAGTTAGAGGAAATTAAATGACTGTACTACAAAAATCGTAACGCACGCGCCATACTCGCACAAATTCCCTTACATGGCTTGGAGGTATGTGCTTTCCACTTAATAGATCCAAAAGGACAGTGCCAAAACTGTAGATAACACTCTCTGCCGTGACTCGTCCTAAAAGTAACAGACGCAGTTAAAACTTCAAAGATACAGAATGAATATAATTATAATATTGAGCAAATTTATGGCAGCAGAATTCTCCTCCTTCGATGTGCCGTTTACATAAGAATGTACAGTTCCATAAGGGGAAAAATCTAAAGACAATCTGGAATAGGTAATGAAGATCAAAGCCACAATTACCGTTAATTAAATACTCGGGAGGTATATAGGCAAGGTTGGTGCTGTAACTTTTTCCGTCCCGGCTATTTTTCATGAATCCGAAACAAGAAAGACGAGGGTTACCGCTCTACAAGTTTAAACACGTATTAATAACAAAACCATGCAGAGTACACACATAAAACGGTAATTCAGGGTAGAATAATACCTCGTCGAAAAGAACCCTATAGGCGTTCAAATCATGATATAGCTCATAACCGTTGGAGCTACAATAATCCAAGGCCTGGGCTATATAAAGCGCCACCCTCAAACGCATCGACCACTCAATCGTTTGATTCTCCCCTGTTCACAAGATCAAATACACACACACACACCTTCAAAGGAAAGAAACCCTAAATGTACAATCTACTCATTCTCAACCCTATTTAACAAAACCCGGAAAAACACCAATTATTCATGCTTCATACTTGTACAAGCATCAAAGACATAGCTTGAATCAGTTAAACCCGTAATTTAATGTCGATCCTAATCCCTAGACGGCACATAAGTTTTCCATACTATATATCTTACGTTTTTCGGGTCGAGTTTGATTCTCCCCTGTTCGCAAGATCTAAATACACACACCTTCAAAGGAAAGAAACCCTAAATGTATTATTCACTCATCTTCAAATCTATATAATATAACCAGGAGAAACACAAATATTTAATGCTCCATATATTCTTGTAACTATCAAACATACATCCATCAAAACCATAAGCTTGGATCGGTTAGACCGTAATTTAATGTCGAGTTCTCGAAGGAACAGCTGTTACGTTTGTAATTTGGTTTCGCTATTCAATAACAGTATCGGGAATTCATCTCCTCGGTTAGTTTCCGTCGCATCGTCGGGGCCTATCGGAATCATCCTCAAGCACAGAGTCCAGTAAGTCAAGAGAGAGACATACAGTGAAAGAGATGCTTGGCAAGAGTGTCGTTAGGCATGAACTCTGCAACAAGAAGCCTCTCGTCTCCTTCACAGCAATAGCCAATCAGATTGGCCAGCCTCACATGCCTCAGCTTCCCAACCCCAATCGCCTCCTCCTTCAAACCCGACAATAACAAACACAACCAATCAATCACTATTCAGTCAGAGACGATATACAGAGCTATTATATTCTCGGAGCTCTTACAGCGAATTGCTTGGGGTCAGGCCACGAGGTCTTGGGGTACATCTTCACGGCGATCGGAGAGGGCCGCTTGCAGAGGCGCCCCCTGTAAACCACGTTCGGAGCTTTGTCGCCGCTCTCGGAGACGATCGAGTCGGCGCTGAAATTGTTCGTCGCCGCTCTCAGCTCGCCGAGCGAGAACTCCGAGAACGACTCCGAAGCGGGACCCACCTCCGCCTCCGCCGCCGCCGCCGCCGCATTGGGCTCCGTGGGGGCCACGCGCTGCGTCGCCGGCGGCGCGCGCGTGGCGGTGGTGTTGCGCGCAGGGACGGCCTCGTGCGCAGGTTGGTGTCGTTTTGTGGGCGTTTGCTTCCTGGGAAAGAGTGATCGGAGACAACCCATCATTGGGGAAGGTGGTCGGAGCTCGGCTTGGTGGTGGGTGAATCGAAAGCGTTGTTCTTGAGAGACCGCTTTCTTCCAACTTTCCCTTCTCTCCTCTCAGTCCGTCACTAACGTATCACTGCTAGCTTCACTTCCCATATCGAAATTTTATAAGTCCGCACATATTGCGTTCGTGTAAGAATAAGATCATATAATTATTAGCGGCATTTCTTTTTAAGTTTTAATTATTTTTATTTTTCTTTTCGCATATGGTCTTAAAATCTTATTTCGTTACGAGATATACTTTTGGAGGCGCTAATTGACTGTAGTTTCTGGTTTCAAGTATGAGATTAAGTTAACGTCTTCAACGTAAAGATGTTAACTCGGCCAATTAACGCATGATAACGAATTGAAAATCATATTAGAACTTTATGGATTTGTTTTGGCTTCTTTAAGAAGATCAATAGAGCATAATGTTGTAAATACAGAAACCAGAAAACCGGATTTCCGGTTTTTTTTTTTTTTAAATCCGGAACCAGAAATTCCGGTTCCGGATTTTTCCGGAACCAGAAAATCCGGTTCCGGATTTTCTGTGTTTTCCGGAATCCGGTTTCGTGTAAAGGTGTAGTTTTCTTTTTATTTTTTTAACCGGTTTATATCCATTTCAACGTATTTTTTTTATAAAAAAAAAAAAAAAAAAAAAAAACAGAACAAAATCCGGAACCGGATTCTGCTTTCCGGAAAAAAATCCGGAACCAGAAAATCCGGATCCGGTTTAAACCGGAACAGTAATTACTGGTTCCGGATTTTTCCGGAAAATAAAAAAACAGAACCGGATACCGGTTTTTGTTCTGGATAATTATTTAATTTGGCTTATGTGAAAGAATATTGGTGTGTGAGTTAGAATTAGGCAATTATTGACATGTGATACGCATATGTATTTAATTAATGACGAACAATAATGTATTCTTTCTTAGTGTAAAGTAAGATTCTATAAATAAAGAAAACTAAACGTAAACTACACATGTGATTTTTTTTTTTATTATTATTTTACGCGATTCGTAAAATCAATGTAGATCGCTTACTACTGCGCTCGCTTACTCACTCGACTTATTAACATTTAAGAGTTCTACAAGAAAGTGTAACAAAACAAACTCTAAAACACATGGACGGCGATTTGTTTGAGATGATCATACATTCGGTGAGGGTCGATCACAAAATTCACTTGTAAAGTTGACTTTGACTCGAATCTCTTCGGTCACCTTCACAAAATACGTCAACCGGTTCTGTTAAGTATTTTTGAAAGAGTCGAAGTGCAAAACTTAAGAGGTCTAGTAAATTAGCGGCTAAGCTAACTCAAGAATGGACGAATATTTTCCATTCCAATTTGCGTTATATAATTCTTCCCACAATCTTCTGAATAATTGTAACCGAATAACTAGGGGTGAACAAAAGAAACCGTAAACCGAATTTTTAACCGAAAATCGATCAAACCGATACCGATTAAACTGCAACCGCTATTAAAGCGGTTAAAACCGAATATACCGAGAAAAAAACCGAATACCGAATTAGGTTAAAACGGGGTTTTCGGTTTTAATGTGAAAACCGCAACCGCTTACCCGGTTTTACCGCTTTAACTAAATGTAATATTATATTTATTATATTTTATTTACCATACCTATCAACACGTCAAAAAGATTTTTCTTATCTAATCTCTCAGTGTAATATTGTGTAATATTAGTATTTAGTAATCCGTTTATGTGTAATAATTTATAATATTAACATTTACTAGTATGTTTACGTGTAATATTAGTAGTCAGTTTGGAGATGTGGATATTAATTTAAAAGCGGTAAATGTGGGCAAAAAACCGATAATACCGCAACCGAACACCGAATACCGATTATACGGTAAATGCGGGTTTCATCTTTAAAAATAGGGTATTCAGTTATCATTTCTAAAATACCGAAATGCGGTCTATTATTTGTCAAAAACTGTACCGAACACCCGCTTGTTCACCCCTACGAATAACCATTGCATAGACTTCAGTTAGGTACTTTAGGAAATATGAGAAAAGAAACAATCTTAATTTTTTTTCCAAAAAAAAACTATCTTAATTTTGTGCTAATAATTAAGGATGAGACTCGTTTAATATATATATATTTATTACTCTTCTTTACTACCTATATAATAAAACATAATCAAAATAACAAAGTAAATATTATTATGAATTTTTAAATCCAATTGGGCAAAGTCAAATTCTATCCGACCCCAATTCAACCGGTCTAATCCAATGTAATAATTATTGATTTAATTGTATTAATTTGGATTAAAGTTCGATTTAATTGGATTTAGGCACTTGGGTTTTTTATTTTTTGTTTTTTTTTTCACCCCCATAAATATGCATATCATTAGAACAAGACACGTTCTTGTTAAGAAATCCAAATATTCCCTCGTCAAAAATGTCGACAAGTCCTCTGTACAATAATTTAATATAAAATGATACATGGCTAATAAAAGACGAAACAATTATACATATTTATCGTACACGACACTATAATTTATGGGCATTTCTGGGTCACATAACCCAAAGCAGCCCACAGATCAAACCTACACTGGAACTCCGAGGTCATACAAAACTGAAACAGCCGCCAACCACCCCGGAAATTCGAATAATTGTGTATTTGCAGACCTTTTTTTATTACCGGTGTTGCGTTATTTCAACGCTACAGAGAGGGGCGATAGCTGCTTCACTCGAAGTCCCAACCGCAAAAATTGGCTCGGAAACTCTGCATTATTGGCATCTTTTTGCTCTCAAACTCAGCGGCCATTGCTTATTGGACCACACGATCGGGGAAGAACAAAGCCGGTTTATTGTTCGGTATTAAGCCCATACAATTAGAACCGCTGTAGTCACCGAGTCCTTGTGCACGTGCTTCATTGTGTGAAAGTCGCAAGAACGCGAAATTTCACTCCTGATATGAGAGAAATCCATGTCTTGAAGAGCCTTTTGCAACTACAAGTTCATCTCAACAGAACTAGGAGACTCACTCTTGCTCTCTAGAAACCCGTTCTTCTTCGCGGCGCTGCAAAAGATCCTCGTAAGCTTTCGTGGAGGTGGCTGTGAACCTTTCCATGGCCTCGAAAATCCGTTGCAGGCTAGCTTGTAAGCTGGGATTGCTCGTATCGCTCTGATACACGATGTGCCCGTTCACTAACTGACCGCCCGGTTCCCCCGAGACCAGCACCATTTGCTTGTCGAATGCTTGAAACTCCTTGTGTATCTTCTGATCCTCTTTGTCCATGTTCCGGACTTTTCTCTCGAGATCCTTGTTGGCCATCATCCTTTGGCGCATCTCGTGCTTGTCTTGTTCCCATATCTGAAGCACACTCGTTGCAAACACACGCATCGCGTCGATAACCTCTTTTTCGGATATCCTCTCCATCGCTTGCGACCACTGATGGCAGATCACAAAGACGGGAGGAGCACCGAGCCTGCCGGGCGAGAATGGAACAGGTCCATCTGCTGTGTCTTCGGGTTCGTAAAGAAGGCATTTGACGAGCCAATTGTTCAAGGCCCTCACGAAACCCTTTTGAGCGCTTATCCAGTTCGAGAATCTGAAGGTCCAACTGATGAGCTCACGCCCGAACTGCATCGTGGCTTCGAGCTGTCCATCGCCAAGTTTTTTGCTAGAGCCGATGGGACCTAAACCCCTAGCTTCCATAATTGCTTCGCATTGGATACGATGGCATTCGAGCATGCATTTCCACATCTTGGTCAACCTGAAGATTTGTCAAGAAATTATCACTATTTATAATCTAAAAAGCACCGGATTAATACAATATTTTTCAAGAATTTAAACATCGAAATGGCAAGGAATTAACAGAAAAAAAATGGAAAAAATCTGAAACACAAGGCACAAATGAGCATATGTCAAGGGAACCTTTCGATAATTAAATACACGAAACTATCTACTTGTGTATTTGGATCAGTAAAGCCAACTGCCTAAATAACCTCATTATGTATTTTTATTAATATGCTCCTCATTTCTCGCTCTTCCGATAACCCGACACCCATATCTTCAAGACAAAAGGCAATGGGCAATACGGCAACAGTAAGAGCTAAGCTAATTTTATAACATAACTTAAAATAAATAAAATATTCTAATGGAGTCAGAATCAAGGATGAGCAAACAATTTAAGATAAGATAAAAATAAATAAAAAAAATTATATCAACAGCGGAACACTAGCATAATTTTTAAAACAAGCACAACCGAAAGAGTGTAAAGATTCAGTATAGAACTTGTCAACTGCATACCCTTGGATTAAATCACTTAGTTGGGGGTACAACTCTTCATCTCTAATATTGTTTATTGTCACGGATATCTTATCGACAACTTGAATCGCTATTCTTATCTTTGTTGAGAGGCTCCTTATCAATATTCTTGTCGACTCAATTTTAGTGGTCTCGGCACCCCGTTCGTCTAATCTCTTCAGCTTACGGCACTTACTGTCATGGTCTACACGCATCTTTTCCTCGGCCTGCCACAGAACAATTGTGAGTACCACAAAGTGATGAAAACTCCAGAATGTAGGTGGTCATGCTAGTGCTTCAAAAATTAGGTATCCAGATAATAATGTACGTGCAAAAAACAAAATCGCAATGGCTTCAGAAGGACCCGCACAGAACAATCACCCTTTGCATCCAGTTACGACCAAACTACTAAGATAATTATCCACGCCGTTTCAGGATCTTAGTTCTGTTTATGTAACCCCAATTGGATTACTCACCCCCAAGTGTGAAACGACTACTCGAATTAAGAAGAAATCATGTTTAGAAAAAGGTCTGACCAAGTGAGAACTTCATACCTTAACTTCATTGTAGAGTTTCTTCTCCCAAAGAAGCAACTTTTGCAGAGTGGAGGAAAGGTTCCTTGACCTCGTCCGCAATTCTTCTTCAAAGTCCAGCATGCCCGCCGCGCCCTTGTCAGCGGAGGATGAAGACTTCACTTCCAAGCCCTTCGAAGTCGACGGCTGAGAGGACATTACCGATAACGACGGAGTAACCATATGCAACATCTTGGAAGCTGCAAAAATTAACCTTATTTCTAAGTAAAGCTTTGACAAAATTCACCAAATTGAACATTCAAGGAAACCTATTCCCGAAAGTTACTAACTTTTTCATAGATCAAGAAACAAAAACAAGATCTGAACTGGAATGTACCATGTTTACGGTGATAAGGGAGCTTTCCCGCCTCCAGAATCTGTGCGATTTCGTTCCCCGACTCGGATGCTCGCTGAAACTGGACCTCGATTTCCCTCACCACTTCGAAAACATTCCGGGAGCCACCTCGGCCTTTGAACGCTGCCCCGCCGCCCCGCTCTTTGGACGGCTCATCGTCGTCGACGACCTTCTTGTCCACCACGTGAACCTCGTACTCCACTCCCCTGTCGTTCTCCGTCGACACACTCGGCCGCGCCTGGTACATTGAAACGTCGGGGCCGTCTAAACCCCTGTCCTGGCTGTTCGCTGCAGCGGCCGCAGCCTTCATGTGGTGCTTCCCCCCGTCGCCGGCGAACTTCTGTTGGCCGTGAACCTCCTTCACCACCTCGTGCTGGTAGTAATCCTCGTCCTCCAAGTCCGGAATACCCTCCTCTTCCCTCACCTCCCTCGAGTCCCGGCTCGGCGTGTACTGCGAGTAATACTTGTCGTCGTTCTCGAACGGGTTAAGGAAATCCCAGGCCGAGGCCCTCGGCGGCGAGGGTGGAGGCAACGGCGGCTTCGAAGAAGACGCCGGGACCACCTCCGCGCCCCTGTCGCCGTAAGAAGGCGGCGCGGCGCCTCCGTAGTACCCACTGCCACCGTAATTCGGGTTGCCGTATCCATAGAAAGGATATGACGGGTTGGGGTTGACATTGGAGTAGCTATTATTGTAATAAGGAAAATACGAAGCCGAAGAAGAAGAAGACTCGCCCATGTGATGTACGGTCTCGGGACTGTGCGGTCTCTGCTCGTACACCACAGACGGCGTCGATTTGTTCTTCATGAAGTTCATGTTCATAAACCCTCCGCCATAGGAGCCGAAACCTCCTTGATCCGTCTCCATGTACCCCATGTGCCGGCTTGGACTGTGAAGCGGCGAGAACCGATCATGGTCATGGTCGTGCTCGTAGTCGTCCTCCGAGTGGTGGTGGAGCGAGCCGGAGCCGTCCGAGTCGGAATCGGAGTGAAATTGCAGGTGAGCCTCGGCGTCGCCGGCCTTCAGGTGCGCGGCGGCGGGCTCGGGGTCGCCTTTCCGGTGCTGCTGCGGGAGGCTGCGCTTCTGCGGCGGCGGCGACGGAGGCGAATTGGAGGAATTAGGGTTGGGATGAGCGGCGAAATCGGGAGCGACGAAGGTGCGGAGGGAGTGGCCGATGGAGTTGAGGGAGTGGATGTAGGCGACGTGCGCGTCGGCGAGCGCGTAGCGCTGGTGGATGGCCTCGTCGAGGAAGGCGCAGCGGTCGCGGCAGAGCAGCACCGCCGGCAGCTCCTCCGGCTTGGAGGTCGCGCACCCCATCACCAGAAAATCCAAAATAAATAAATAAAAATTCAGTGGGAGCAGAGAGCGAGCTCGGTGGTGGATGACCCAGAAGAGAAGCAGTCAGTGGGGGTTGATCATGGTGGGCAGATCAGGAAAGGATCGGGCATGGCGACTGGTGCTCGCTCGGGAAGAAGGAAGGGCGCTTAGGGTTGGCTTGGCTTGGCTTGGCTTGGGAGAGATGAAAAAGAAAAATAAAAATAAAAAAGAAAAGAAAAGAAAAGAGAAGAGAAGAGAGAAAGAGAGAATGAGAGAGGAATCTTTGACAGCGCGGAGTTTGTCGTCGGCTTCTTCAAGCACAGAAAATGCAGAGAGAGAGAGAAGAAGTGTAACGTCGGTGTAAATTGTAATGCAATGTAAATTCTTTTTTATTTTATTTTTATTTTTGGCTTTAGTGGCACTTTTTTTTGTACTTTTTTTGGGTAATTGATGGCATAAATAATCAAACTTCGACCAATTAAAATGGCACAAATCTAGAGTGAAAAAAATGGTGAAAGTATCCAAAATTGACAACAAAAAATGAGGATCAGCATTCGTCTACAAGTGAACGAAAATATATGTCTTTATTATTTTATATTTTTGTTCACTACTTTTACTGTTATTATTTTTATTTGAGATTAAAAATTGGGCATTAATGCCGTTACTATTTTATTTTTATTTTTTTTCTCTCGTTTATTATTATTTTGGGGATAAAAATAATGGGATTGCGTTGCGGGTAACAAACTGGTGGAGTTATATATAATGGTTTGGTTAGTTAGCAGTAGCAGTAGCAACTAGGAACGCAATGAGTATGAGTGAATAAGATAATAAAATGACGTCATATTATTGAATTCCAATTCGGGGATTTTGGTTTGACGGAAACTTTGACGCCTGTTCTTGCCGCCACCCTTTCCATGCAATTCTTTTCTTTTACTCCAACCGCTTAGACTACAATTTACCGAAATACCCTTGCATATACATTGCAACGAACGAATTCATTTTAGGCGGCTGAATTTTGTGACCCTCAAATTGTACAACTTTAACCAAGCCCAAGTGGTGACTCCACCGCTCTTCTATTCAAGAGGTCATGGGTTCAAACCTTTATGGGACTCATAATGAGTGCCCCCTTTACATTATTGTAAACTTGGCCAATAGTGTCACCTGTTCTTACACTGAATATATCTAAGTCATGCGAGAGTGCATTGTAACCTTGGCCGATAGTGCCACCCCATTCAAAAAAAAAAAATTTGTACAACTTCAATATCAATTAATATTCTAAAAAAATGTCATGCAAAAAAAAAAATTAATATTCTAAAATAGGATATTTTTCAGCTCTTACATTTTGTTGTTTGTGTTGATGTGCAAATTCGTTCCGTATTTGGAACGATAAGGTCATTAATTAAAGGATAAATGAGGCAAATGCCCATTTGTGGTTCAAGGTTTAAAAAAAATTTCTATTTCTAATTATGGAAATCATAACCACCAATAAATTGAAATATGGACTAAATTGCCCTTCTAATTTTAAATCACATTTAATTCTAATTCGTTTTTTTTAAATTAAAATAAAAAATAAAATTTTTCCTTAAATGTAGCAAACTAAATAAATTAAAAACAAATCTCCCCTATTAATTAGTATTATTTTCGATTAGCTCTAACAAATCACGTTTAATATTCCCTATTTTAACGATTAAAATCTAAAATTTATTTTCCTATTAATCAGTATTTATTTCGAATTTTTATTTAGGTTTTCGTTTGCTTAATTTTATGTAAACTTGTTTACGAAACTTGGTTTTCGTTTTGCCTCATTTTATGTAAATTTGTTTACGAAACTAGGTTTTCGTTTGCCTCATTTTATGTAAATCTATTTACGAAACTTGGTTTTCGTTTTGCCTCATTTTATGTAAATCTGTTTACAAATCTGTTGACACGATTTTGAAATTTCATATACATATCCACAAATGCAAATTCGTGTAAAATAACTCCAAAAAAGTGTAAAAACATTTACAAAAAGCGTGTAAATCCATTTACAAAAATATTGCCCCTCCAAGAGAAATTATCACTTCAAAATATTGTAAAATCATTTACAAAAATCAAATATATTACCTTAAAACTGTAAACATATTTACAAAAAACTGTAAATAAATTTACAGTTACGATCGAGAGTTTGGAGAGGATGATCGCGCCGCGACGGAGAGATGCGCGACGGAGGGCGACCGCGACTGAGGAAGGAGGCGCGACGGAGGAGCGAGGCGCGACAGAGGAGGACGCGACGGAGGAAGGAGGTGCGATGGAGGGCAACCGCGACGGGGGCCACGGTCGCCTCCTCAGCAGCCGCGCCCACGGTCGCCGAAGCCACGCCTGAAGTCGCCGCGATCTCCGCCCGAATCCGGCGATGGTGGTCAATCCGACGTGAGAAGGAGAGAGAGAGAGAGAGAGAGAGAGAGAGAGAGAGAGAGAGAGAGAGAGAGAGAGAGAGAGAGAGAGAGAGAGAGAGATTTAATTTTTGGGTCAAAGTAACAAAATTAAATGATAACCTAATTAATAGGGGAAGTTTTCAACCAAAATTTTAGGATAATTAATTTAATTTTGAAAATTAAAATATATAATAAATAATTAAAACGAAAATAAATAAATATAATTAAAATCGGGGTTAATATTGTCCAAAATATTTTTAAAATGAGTATAAATGAATTGTTTGGAAGTATGGGCAATTCCCTTAAACCTTAGGTGGTTTTTGGGCATTTCATGGGTTTTTCTTTAATTAAATTTATATATTTATACAAAAATATTTATATATAGAAATTTATATATTAAACATATAAAATATATTTATATTTTCTTTTCTAAAAAAATTGGTTTCTCTGATTCTGAAAGCCATTGCCAACGTCCACAACGTCCACTACTACGCAATTAATTCAGGTAGTGGCCCACGTGTCAGCTCAGCAGAGAGTCAAGCACTGAATTCGGAGCCATTAACAACGTCCACAAAGTCTCTAACGCGCAGAAATTGGAGGCCTATAAAAGGAAGAGAGCAGCACCATTCCACGCACGCAAGCATTCACCTGAGAGAAAAGAGTCTATGAGATTTGTATTTTTCTGAGTGTTTTATTCTTTCATCTTTTTGATCAACTTGGAATCGGCTTGTGGTTCTGGTTGATCTTTCTTTCAAATCAATAAACTCAGAGAACGTAGTCAACGACCGTCCGGTTCGAACCTCTCTAAAAAAATCCTTGTGTTTTTGTTGTTTCCTTTTCATTATTGTCACAGTCATAGTATTGACGACGCGAGGTCAAAATCCACAATCATTTAGCAAATTCAAATCGAAATCTCATACACTTATTTTCATGATTGTTGGTGTGCGAAACCACGTCAACAGTTTGTTCGTTGTTTCGGGACCAGTTCCAGTTTGTTCGAGTTGTGATATTGTTTGTGTTAGTGTAATAAAATGTGAAGATATTGAGGTTTTATCTTAAAATCAGTTATAACGAAGAATATAATTCATTATTTTTTTAAATTATGCTAAGTCCTCTTGTCTTTTTTATGTCAGACTTAACATGCCGGTTCAAGATGGTTGCTCTTTTGGGCTCACTCATCTTAAGTAGAAGTTAGAACTTTGTTATTTATTTTAAACTGATACTCATTTTAGCTTAATGGGCTATGATACCATTACTCATCTTGGGCCGATTTTTACTCCACCACGAACAACAGAGTAACCTCATAGACTCTTCAGTATTATTGTCAGTTACCGGAGGGTTCCGTCAACGATTGGAGGGACTTGCAAAGCGAGTTCCACGAAGAGTTCGTCAGAACTTTTTTTTTTTTGGATCTGTACGCATTTAAACTTAATGGGCTCTGAAACCATTATGCATTTAAGCTTACTGGAAAGTTTATTCCTTATTTGTAACAGTTCTTTATTTGGGTGGTTGGAATTTATCTATTCCGTACATATTTATTTTTTATATTTTTTTAATAGATAAAACATACTGTGTTTTTTAAACGAAAATTGATATGTTTATTACATTAGGTAAGACTTATTTGTTTTTGTTCTTTCCTATCACAGATGGACGTTACCTAGGATAAGAATGGACCAACTCTTGAATCTTGGTTGGAATTTTTTTTTACCTATTTCTCTCGGTAATCTATTATTATGAGAGAATAACTCGTGACCTTTTTAAACCTTTTTAAACCGTGTTAAGTCCACATGTCTTTTTCATGTGAAACTTAACATAAAAACACAAGTACGAAATACAAATAATAATAATGATGACAAAATACTTTTTTTACCAAATAAAATTGTCAAACACTAATAATAGCATGCCACAATAGTACCAAAATAGCTAATAAAAAAAAAATACTTCCACGATGCTATAATTAGAGTTTGACAACTATGTTAAAAGAAAAAAGTATTTCTCGTTAATTTTAAAAAAGAATAGGTACTTATGCCGGTTATAATTCTTAAGTACTGTTAGGCTAAGCTTGATCATCAACAACATGCACATATTTTTTTTATTTTATCTTATCATACGTCTCTTTAATTTAGTGAAAGAGTCACTCTTAATGCTATTAACATGTTCAAACCAATACATATTTTCAATTATTGAATACATATGCATATTTTCATATTTATTTTTTGCTCGTAAGCAATATTTCATTTAGTGCAACACAACAACCATTTTTTCTATTTCACGAAAGTGTTACAAAGTTTTATCACGCAGAATTGTGAATAATCTATCTTTAAAATCATCAATAATTGATTTATAATTAAAATAGTTGGGAATCGTGATGTTCCCAACATCTTTTTGAATATCGCGACATGCATTTTATTGTAGAATAAATTTCAGTAATGAAATGTATTCAGTCTCAAATATATTCCCTTATTAATGAAAAATTGTGCAAATGTATAGGACAGAGACAAATCTTTATTAGTCTCTAATATATAGCGCTTATTAATAATAATATGTGGAGTTTAACTTGAACTCTATGATCCTACTACACAAGATGTATCGATTAACTTTCAAATACCCATTAAAAACAAAGTTTAAGAAAAAAAATCTAGGACTTTGAATGCCTACAATGACGGTCAGAGGACATTTCCGAGGTGGTCGGCGATGGCGATGGCAATGGCGACCGGTTGATGGACACGGACATTGAAGACAACTAAACACGATTATGGTCTCACCAACAAAGAAAAAAGAGTGATTTCTTTTAGATTTTTTTTTTCTTATAATAGATTGAAAAGTATTTTCCTATAGTAAACTTTGAAGACTACATTTGAATTTTAAAGTATAAGTAGTATTGGATAGTAATTTTTTTCTTTTTATTATTGTACTAATTAATACGGTTTTGGTAACTATAACTTTAAATCTAAAAAAATAGAGATTTGATAACCACCTTTTTACATTATTTCCAATCTTTTTACTCATGTATAAGAAAGAAAGGAAAAAAACAGACCCAAAAAAATATGAGGAAATATCGTTTAAAGATATGGCCTATCTTACAAGAGCATAACAAAAGGTAAATTAAAAGATTCTGGGACCATTTGACAGAGCATTCATTCATGTATATGAATAAAACTTAAATTTGGGAAATGGGTCTTTAAAAATAAAATCTGTACCATGTGTCACTCAATCAAATAATTTCAGAAATATTAGCTGCAGACAAGAATTGAAACCATTTTTTTTTTGCATGAATAGTTGCCAGTTCTCAAAATAAAAATATAAATTGTGGGCTACAACTTATAGTAAATTTACAATGATCAATTATAATTATTGAGGAAGTATATGTTGACACGACCATGACTTTTGAGTAATTATTAAAGGCAATTATAGTGAAAGTATATTTTTATATCACTACTATCTGAGTTATATTATTGGCACTATTGAGATTTGGCCATTCTTTGATTTAAAAAAAAAAAAAAAAAACAGAATATATCTTCTTTTTTTTGGGCATAGATCAGCTATTTTCAGCCCAAAGGCATTCATGGTTATATTAAATTATTATTATATTTAATATGATAAATTATTAAACTTATAAATTGTTAACGAGCACTAATTTTTTTTTATTATATTATATTGTATTTTCTTTTTCTCCTTATAAAGTTTATCAACTTAACCCCAAAATAGTATTCATTTTTTCTTCAATTTAATCCTTGCAAATTATTATTTCAACCAAAATAAATAATATTAATGAATAGCACCTTTGTATAAATTGATGGAGTTTGGCAAAATTCATACAGAAATGGTAAAGCAAGTTCATTTCTACTTCTTTAAGACTTCACAAATCTTTTAACTTTTCAATAGAAAAATACTTGAACATAGGTACTTCTTTTATTGGTTTATACATGTCTAATTGTACAGCTAGAATAACCTTATGAGGGAACTGAATAATTCAATTTCAAATATTCTTCAACGAGAAATTATGCCTTTTTATACAAATGGAAATTGGGAAGTGAAATTTGATCAGATATTTAATGGTGAGATAATTACGGTAAATGTATTCAAGTTTAAGTAAAATTATTAGTCAATATGTACCCAAGCGTCAAATATAGTGGCCGAAGTAGCCAAGTCGAGCAACAACGTAGTGTTTGTGTTGTCTATTCTCATTATGTCACTCCGTTAAGGGATGATAGCGATGATTTTATCCATATTTAGACAAAGTAAGTCAATATATTCTTAGCTACGTTTTCTTTGCTGCGGCCAAAGTATCCAAGTTAAAAAAAAAAAAATTACGTCGACTGGTGTTAAATTTTATAGAAAAAAAAAAGTGACATATGTCACATTCGTACAATTCTCATAGTTTCAAATTTCAACACCTTCAAACAACCATTGTCTTTTTTTTCATTGTTTCTAGGGTAAACTGCGGCTAATGTACCCAATGTTTGATCTTCTGCGGATTATGTACACAATGTTTATTTTCGGCGGCTATTGTACCCAATGTTTGATCCGTCAGATATTTTCGTGTTTTCTGTCACTTGACCGTTAGAGAGTTATCCTCCTCTATATATACACTTTTCGTATTTTTGACATAACTTACTCATTTTTTGTCCAAATTTTATGCACGATCTATGGTTGAAAAGATAAGAGATAGATCTACAACTTTGGTGTTTTAAGTTTTGTAAAATCGGTTTTAGAAAAATACGAAATTTCAAATACAACGTAAAACTGGACATTAGTTTAATGCAAAATATTTGTTTCGAGCAAATTTTAATATACTTAATGACTTTTTATGATGAAACGTAAAAGTAAAAAGTTGTAGATAAATTTTTTATATTTCCAACGGGTGTTTATTTATAAATTTTTGACATAAAATGAGTGAGTTATGCCAAAAATATGAAAGATTATTTCGCATCACATCTTTCATATATTTGGCATAACTCACTTATTTTTTTTCCAAAATTTATAAATAAACACCCGTTAGAAAGATAAAATATTTATCTATAACTTTTTACTTTTACGTTTCATCATAAAAAGTCATTAAGTATATTAAAATTTGCTCGAAACAAATATTTTGCATTAAACTAATGTCCAGTTTTACGTTCTATTTGAAATTTCGTATTTTTTTAAAACTGATTTTACAAAACTTAAAACACAAAAGTTGTAGATCTATCTCTTATCTTTCCAACCATATGTCGTGCATAAAATTTGGACAAAAAATGAGTGAGTTATGTCAAAAATACGAAAAGTGTACATATAGAGGAGGATAACTCTCTAACTGTCAAGTGAAGGAAAACACGAAAATATCTAACGGATCAAACATTGGGTACATTAGCCGCCAAAAATAAACATTGGGTACATAATCCGCAGAAGATCAAACATTGGGTACATTAGCCGCAGTTTACCCTTGTTTCTAATTCTTCCCCAAGCTCAATATATATATATATATATATATATATATATATATATATATATATATATATATATATTGAGTTTCAAATGTTCAATTATGTTCGTAACTATAACGGGTTTTGAATGACTTCGTCTGCTAGGGAGTGAGAATAGGCAATAATTGACATCCGCATCCCACACGATTTCCTCCAAATCCACCGTCATATTTTCTTCCTTGTCGTTCATGTTAGAAATTTTTTCTAAGCTGAAAATGTCCAGGCTTTAATTGCGCATATGATCACTTTCCTAATAGTATTTCGAGCACTCAAAAACGTATTTGCATCTACTTGCTAGAAAACCTAGGAGAAGAAAAACTTTTGGTCGAGAAAGCGAAAGAATAAGCAAAATTCTGACGTAAGCAAGAACAAATTTCTGGAAAATATGAGAGAAAGAGAGCAGTTCCACAGATCAACGAACAAGTGTGTGTGTGTATTTTTTTTTGTTGAAAAACTGAAATTATAACCACCAATAATAATTATTTTCAAAAGGAAGCAACTTTTCAAAAAATAACAGCTAACTGTAAAAAGATTTCACTTCAAAAAAAAAATACACAAAACAAAACAAAAATTACCCAACTGTTCGAACGGCTAGTCGATGCCACATGCTTAAGTGCCCAAAGTGCACGTAAGAGACGCCACTAGCACTTATACACCCCGAGCCCGAGCCGATGTCATGAGGGTGTCATCAATACATCTCTTATAAACACTATAAATTTTTTTAATTTTTTTTTTACGTAGGCTTTTCACATTCCCAAATTGATATATTCTCTCCGCAACACTTTAATACATCACATATTCACATTATTATAACATGTATCGGGCAACTATTTCCAACAATTAATTTATGTGTATGTTCATGATAGAGTATGATTTCTCCGACTGTCCCGACATATTGATCAAGTTCTCTTTCGAATTCCCACTTGAGCCTGATCATTGAAGAGTTGAAGAACTTTGTGATCGTTCCACCGTGATCCTCTTGTATTGTTAAGCCTTTATTTGCATCGTGGCTTTCTCGTTGTTGAATTGTGTGGTTATACAAATTTAGTTTATATAAGGCACGTGGATACAAAATCCATAACTAATAGCAAAATCTTGGGTTTGTATACAGATAAAATCTAGTGGCTACTTTGACAATTATAAGTAGAAATTAAGTACATTATTCACGATTATCGGTTTTATTGACTCACGAGAGACGGTGACATGTGGCTTTAATAGTATTTTAACATGTAAAGAAGTGACGTGAAAAACGTAATAGATTGATAGACAATAGTACGTGGGCATGTTCATTTTTAGCAAATCGGTTATGATACGTATTCAAAGCATCGTAGTTACGTAAAAATTAGGACTTTATGCCATAAATGGACTATTGTCCATTACCTAGTTTCTGGTTGTGGATTGAGATATTTGAACAAACTATTGGAAATGTAATAATGTACAACAACGTATGTGTGTATTTCGATTGTCATATTATTGGAAAGCAAAGAAAACAAAAAATCTTGAGGCGTTATTAATTCAAAATGTGTTTAAAATTGAGTGCCAACAAGTTATTATTAATGCTCCAAATATTAGTGTACAAGTACAGCTAAACGAGAAAAGCACTAGAATAATTATACGGTAACACTAGAAAAAACACTATTTGCTTCTTGTTTTCTCCTATCTTCTCTATAGTTACATGAGTCATGATGTATTATTTTTCTTTGCATTTATAAAGGGAAAATTCATTAATAATATAATATACCTTTTTCAAAGTAAAAATTTAAAGTAGTTGTCAAAATTGCTAAACTCTAAAATTAATAACATTAAATGTCGATGTGCAAAAACACTTCTACTCAATTTGTATGCTTGAATTCTATAATCATAGATATGCATTGTTTTTGTATTTTTTTTTTCATAAATCACTCATTTTTTATCCAAATTCCACAAATGACTTATCTTTTTGAAGCTAAGAGATAGATCTACAATTTTGGTGTTTTATATTTTGGCAAACAAGTAAAAAAAGGATATGTAATATAAACCGAAATGTAAGACATGAAATTAATGAATGAAAAATATTTATTGCAGACCAATTTTGATATACTTAAAGGACTTTTTTTGGAAACATCTATAGAAATAAAATTGTATATATTTCTCTCAGCTTCAAAATGATGGTCATTTGTAGAATTTTAATATAAATGAGGAAGTGATGCAAAAAATACAAAAATTGTGCAGATTGAATATGGAGTTTGTATGCTTGAAGTCGGTGTTTAATCCCAAAAGTTAGTGTTAGTAACCCCCAAAATCGGTATTATGGATAGTAAACAATCATCCCAGTTTTTTTTAGTTTATGAATTTTTAAGGTACTTTACGATTTTAAAGTAAATGTAACATTGGCTGATAAATTTTCTCGATTCATATTGAAAGTTTTCTACATTTCCATTTCCAATTAAAAATACTATTTAACATTTAAATACGAATATTTGCAACAATTAAATAACGTCCACGCTGAAAATAAACCTTGTTTTTAAATCATTTGTAAGTAATTTGTTTAGAATCTCTTAACAAAAACAAAAACAAAAAATACTAAGGATCTAAGATCATTCGGGATATACTTTTCTTGCTTTTAGAAAAAACCCATCTTTTTCTTTATCTTCGCTTTTGACAAGGCTGCGAGATGGGGTTATTTTGAAAAATATTCTTAACGAGTGCTCTTTAGACAAAAGACAAGAGTAGTAAGGGGAGAAATATGTAAAAGATTAGTTTAGAATATAAAACTAACACTTCTTTTTTCTTGTCAAAAAAGCCATCTCTGAATTTGGAATATTCAAATTCCAACCCATAAGTGCACGTGGGAGAGACTTAAAGAAAAAAGTGTGCATTCAGACCACGAGATTAACAATAGTTCCCAAATTGGAATGCTTGTAACGTTACTAATTAAATGTGTTTCGTTTACCAATACATACTAAAAGATGATTTTATTATTTAATTAGACTAATCAAATTTTATGGAAAAGAGAGACAGAGTCAGAGATCATGTGGCAATTCTGTTGTTGATCTTGTCTAATAATGATCTGTTTTTCCATTCACAACACGTATTTAACTAATCGATCAATAATATTTATTTGAGATAATGAATAAGTTTTAATCAAGTGCATCCGAGGTATTTAAGTTCTTATTACAACAAGAAAGGTATTCAAAATTAAGTGAACCATATCCAAACATAAATAGAAGAAATACTCAAGTAATTATAAAAAGAAAAAAAATATATTAAAATTGTGCGAAGGTGAAATATGTTAATCCGTTAATGTAGCAGAACAAAAAATGACGTATCGGGGTTAGATATAATTTTTTTTTTTTCCGTCAAAAATTTAACATGAGGGGTTATATTTAAATTTGAGTAGAAATTTAAAAAGAACTATTGAATCCGCCACTACGTAAATGTTTTTAATAAAAATTAATAGGTCAAGTAATATTTTCTGTTTTTTTTTTTATTATACCCATCGACATAGTTAATTACATCTTGAGTCTTTTTTACTATTATTATCACTATTAATTTTGATCATGGATCACCATTACTTTAATATGCTCATCTAATATATAGTTTAGTGCAATCATGCATCACTTGAGTTATTTACAAAAAGCAAGAAGAAAACCTCATATTTACTTATTTAAATGTTTGATGGCTTGCAAAAGGTGACCATAATGGGGGTTGCTAGATGATCGTATCCATATGGTAGTGGGATTAAAATTATTTTATTGTGTATACTTGTTTCATTATTTATTACTACAATAATTGATTAATGAATTTCTCATCTTGAGTGCTATTTGTTTTATACTTATGATCATGCATGATCATGATACTCAAAGAAAAGGCACTTTAATAAATCAATGGAAATTATTTTTGCCCTAATATAATTGGTGGGTAAACGAAAAATAACATGAAGTGGTCAAGTCCCGTCAAAGGACAGTTCATATTTATCATAAGGGTATGAGCAAAAGCAGTGTGGATCTTCTTACAAAGCAAAGCATAAGGTGGTAATATTGTCAACTTTATGTCAATGTCCAAGCAAATGGAATTATTATACGACAACGCATTTTCTCATATCACATCTCATATGAGATTTACATTTACCTAATATTTTCGCTTAATTACTAAATATGGTCTTATTTCTTTCAAGGGAAGTAACCCTTGGTGCATACTGCATGGACCTTTTTTTTTTTTATTTAATAAAAACAAATTTTGAAAAGTCTATTTCTTCAATAGCTAGGTGGAGAAAAACTTTCGATCTATTTATCAGCAATCTCTTTATCTTTTTAATTTTTAAAAATAAAATTTTTCTCTTTAATTTTTAGAAGTGTAAATTTTCTCTTTAATATTTATAATTTATAATCATGTCTTGAGGACGAATAATATTATGATTAAACCTTAATTTTCAAAATTAATATTAAAAAATAATCAAATTGAAAAAAAAATATAATGATGAAACAAAAAATTATATCAGAAATGCTCTTCTTATTATCAATGTTGCCGCCGTTGTCCACATTAACATCTCGAAATATTACTTTTGGTGAACATGAGGTTTCTTTGAGATACATAAAATTTAATTTTTAACCTCTTTACTTACTTGGATTGCTCTTAAACGGCTAACAACAACACCTCTTGCATGTCCATTGTGGAGCTTCCTGAATACTATGACGTACATAAGGAATCTTATCCTTACGTACTCTCTTTGTCGTTGGTCGCATGTTTATATGTGGGTCGTCTAACCAATAATAGCTATTCAACGAAACACCTATTTGATTTGCCATATTGCACCATTGCATGTTGAATCTCTTGATGACATTCTTCACGCACTCTTTTTCTTGAAAATTCCATCTCTCTCCTTTCTTTTCATAATACTCGTTCTAACAATTTGCTTGACCGCTTCAAGATCATATATATATAATTCCTTTCACGTATCATAAATTCAACACGATTAACTAAAATTACGAAGAAAAAATTCATTGATTTTTGATCAATTGTTACTTGCTTAGAGAAAAAAAAAAAAAACTGGTAATTTTTACAGCTAATATTTATTAGTTGTTGAGCGTCAGTAAATTTTCTATGACAAGAAAAACCAATCAAATGTTAGTTTATCTATAGCTAAAAGGAAGTTAATTTATTCCATTTATATTATTATTTTTCCATATTCTTAAAAGCTTGATCTATGTCATATCATGGTACAATTAAAACGAATTATGTAGCATGTTCCATATCATGAAAACGATGTAGGAATTTTTGTGTTACTGGTAGAATTTTTTGCGATTGTGGACTTCATGTGGCTGTTTCTTAATTCTTTTTGTTGTTGAAAATCCCAACTACTTCTTATATTATTATATACGTCTCATATATATTTTAAAGATTTTTCTTCTATTTTCGAATTTATAATAATAAGATTTACTTTGTTGTCACATATTTTATCATCTTAATAAAATTAAGAGGAATTCATTTTTTATACATTTATTTCTATTATTTGAACAATATACCTAATTTGTATAGAGTTTCCAAAATGCAAAATATAAAATCATATTGTTATAAATCAATGGATTTTGTGGATGTCAATATGGAGATAGTCAACTATGTCATTATGGCGTAATATTCGCATTCATTGTTTTTCCTATTTCCACCCTCTCAAGCCTTATAAATAGAGGCATACGAGGTCCATTGTAACACACATCAAAGAGCAATAATACTCTCTCTATTCCCTCTCATATTCTCTCTTCTTCTTATTATGTTCATAGCTTAGTTCTTCGTTATTTTATCACATATATCATAATAATAAGTACTCAATAAATAATCGCATCTCCAAATATCCAAAACTTTGAGAGTGTTGCCACCAAATGCGAAAACTTTGGAACAATGAGTAACCTGTAAATAAAATACCCCAAAATCATAAATTTTTAATTATATTCATCATTCAAAGGTCAAAAGAAAAATTGATAACGTTCCTAAAAATCCCCAATATCTTAAACTTTGTAATTTTTGCCGTCAAAAGTGAAAAAAAATAGGGATATGAAAATAAATACCCCAATTCACGAATTCGTAATGATATCCATCATTCAAAAGTCAAACAAAAAAAAAATGTGAACATACCTCAAAACCAAAAAATCTAAAACTAAGGTAGTTTTGGTGCAAAACTAAAAACTTCGAGAAACTAGCGGATCTGAAAAAAGAAACTTACAATCACAATTCTATACTAATATTCATCAAAAATCAAAAGTTTTACGTCAATGATTGCAAAATACCAAACTTTGTTGATTATAAATAGGGTAAATTGCGGCAATAATGCATAACTTTTGGTCAACAGGGGTTTTAGGTCCCCAACCTTTCAAAGTGTTGGCAAAAATGCACAACCTGCGTTGACCGTGAAATTTGTTGGTCCTTCTGGTAAGGACGTTAACTGTGCTGATGTGGCATCGTATTATTGTCAAATGGATAGCCAATTAGGCAGGAGATGACAAGTTTAACATTAATTAACATAACTTAATAGGGTAACTTGCGGTATATACCGCAGTTTAGGTTATGTTAATTAATGTTAAACTTGTCATCTCCTGCCCAATTGGCTATACATTTGACAATAATACGATGCCACATCAGCACAGTTAACTTCCTTACCAGAAGGACCAACAAATTTTTAGGTCAGCGCAGGTTGTGCATTTTTGCCAACACTTTGAAAGGTTGGGGACCTAAAACCCATGTTGACCAAAGGTTAAGCATTATTGCCGCAATTTACCCTTATAAATATAATTGATCTTATCTTTCACATTAATTTCAAAACTAAATAAATCCTCTAAATATCTACAAAATTAGTAAATTTGCAAGAAAGCGAGCATGGAATAAAAAAATATTTAACAATATTATTCATAACTTTGCTTAATAATAAATAAATAAAAAAACCCTCAAAAATGAGAAAATCCAAATTGGTGGCATTTATGCCAAAAATATCTCAAAACAATAAATTGAAATTTGAAGAATATTGGCAAAGTTATCCATTATTATTTTACACTAAAAAAAAAAGATAAGTTTCAAAATTTTCATGGATAAATCGGCCAATTATTTGTCGATAAATATATTAAAAAATAATCAGTGCAGATAACTTATCGAGTAATTTCGATAAGCGTTAATTGGCGGTGGATAACCGACCCGACCGGTCAATCCGGAAAACTTGAACATTGCTCATGAACATGTTTGTTGAATCAAAAGTATTTGATCATCACCATCCAATTTCTTGATAATCACTAGAATAGTGCCAAGACATTGTTCGTACGTAAAAGAATATAATTTGTGGCTCCTCAACCACCATCGTTGGTATATATTCCCATTGTATCACGATGCGTATCAAAAGGAGATTATTGTGATCTAAAATTGTTGGCACATAAACTGGGTAGTGTACTGTGGTTCAACATCTCTTTCTCTCTTGTAAGTACTAATTCATAAATATTGGTTTATGAATCATAATAGTAGGTCACTAGTATTATTATAATCTTTTTTCAACAATATTAACAAATATTATAAGAAAATGTAAACTAGAGATAATTAAAGTAAACCATCATTAACGAATAAGCGATAATAATATACAAATTTGAGAATCGTAGTCTGCGGCATGAAAAAACTATAATTCATTTAAATTAACTTTGATAGGGGTTTGGAGTAAACCCGGGCATTCACCTTATTACTCAAATCCGCTTTTTAATTTATGCTTAGTTTATTTTAGTACTTTTCTCTCTTTTTTTATTGAGCTTATCTCTTCTTTATACAATTTAATTGCTTAGGCTATTTTTCATATTTTAGTAACTTAATACATATATTTTAGTAAATGATTTACTAATAAAAATTATTTTTTTATTAATTTTTTTCTATATCTCTTTACTTTTTATTAATTAATCCGGGTCCGGGTTTTGATATTAAATCAGGGTTTAAACCCGCATTCAGAAATCATGGAAAAAACATTTAAAATCCGGTTTTAAACTACATGTAGTTTTAGATGTTTTCATATTATGTCGTTTTTAAATATTTTGTATGTTTATTGTAGTTTTTGGGTTTTATGTCGTTTTTTATGACTTAAACTACATGTAGTTTTCGTTATTAGGGTTTATTATTTCCCATTTTCCATTCTCGGCCCTTTCAATATCTCTTTCTCTTTCTCTCTCTCTCATCCATCGCGATGTCATCTTCTTCTCTTCGCCGAGAACCCTCCACCGCCGATTACATGTCTTCATCTCAAAACTAGAAGATTTCGCTCGCAAGCACAATCTATGTCTCGTGCTAGTTTTTGTTCCGGCCATTGATTTGTTTCGGCCATTGATTTTTGTCTCGTGTTAAGTACCGAATTTTTTCACGAATTTTTTCTGACTTTTTCCCGGTTTCGGTAGGTTTTCAAAAAAAAAAAAAGAAGAAGGGAAATTTACAACCGGAACTAGGAACCAGTACCGAAAATAAAAATCCCGAATTCTTAAGATAGGTACCAAAAACAAATAATTTCCCGGTTCCCGGTTTCGCTTTCACCCCTACCAACAACAGTAAATTCTAAGAATGGGTGCGCGTGGGACCGACATACCAGAAGTTGCATTTGCACGAGAGGTTCACCTATGCATGGCGTGCATGGAACTCAAGAAATCATCAGTTTTAATTGGCGCCATTTATGGGCTGCTTAGTATCTTTATTATTTTTCTTAGTTATGATTTATTTTCTCTTTTAATTATGTTATTTATTTCCCGCATTAGAACGATTTATTTCCGTTTTGGTTTCCTCTCTCATCCTTCTCGTCTCCCTCAGTTTGTCCGTCGTGTGTTTTATATTAACACAACAATGATGTTTAGTTTTTCAGCTTTGATATTTTTTTTTTTATAAATGAAAGTGACATTTATGTGTTGCAATTTGCGATTTTATTATTTCCGATAATCTTTCACAACATCAAAGAAGAAAAAGAAAAAACAGATGTACTCAAAGCTTAAACTCGGGTTATCGATTTCCAGACTCGACTTGCTGAGGCTCGAAAGGAAATGGGCTCGTGTATGAGAGAGAAGCCCGAGCCAAAACCAACGTAGGGTTGACCGTATGGATTTGTTGCTTTAATAATAATCCCAACTCACAATATATTGTTATTATTATTATTTAGGGATAATAGTAGTAAAAGTATTCAAATTTTAAAAAATTTGTGCGACGTAATCTTAAACTTTCAACTAAGCGAATTAAGTACTCAACATCTCAATATTTTCTCAATCAAAGTCTCCGTTACAATGTTAGTGAACGATTTAAGTACCTAAAGACTAAAAATTTACAGTAATTGCTCATCAAGCGCAATAACCGATTTTACGAGGCGTGCCAATCAGATTATGCAATTCATGTCATTAGGGGTTACTTAAAAAAGATCGTAACGTTTAATTTCATGTGACTGTGATGAGGTAATTCCGAGACTTTATTGCGCCACATGCCAAGGTAAAGGTGAGTCAAACACACATGATTGCAAGAATATTTGTACCAACCAAATATTTAATGCCATAATATCATGTCGCTTTCGCTTTCTTTATTTGCTCTTTACGTTTCTTCTCATTGCTTCCTTCGCCCAAGGAAATTAATTACCGTTTGTTAAAAATACTATTAATTACTAATTATACAATTGAGAGATGTTAAAGAATACTACATATGTGTACACATCACGAGTGCCTCATTAATTTGGCCTTTCGTACTATTTGTCGCCTGCAAGTATTTTTGTTCATATATAGAATATTAGAATCCATTCATGTTACGTGACGAAGAGGTTGTGATGTTATGATTTCTTACCATAATGTGTATAAATACAAAAAGTATAGACACTTAACACATAAAGTATTTGATTATTAATGAGTAGCGCAACTTTTAGTTGCGAACAGCCACGTGCTCTGAACGTGAATAAAGCTATAATGGCTCGTTAAAAAGGATATGTATTAACTTAACGTATTAGCACATAGAAAGTTGCTCTAGTTTTAGCATGTTTTGTGTATCGGAAAACACAGCTTCAATCTAAGTTGGGTACTAGGTTTAGGTAAGAAGTTTCTTCTGGGTCGGAACCAGGGCCGGTCCTAATTATAAGGCGAGCAAAGCGGACGCCTCGGGCCCCTAAATTTTAAGGGCCCCAATTTTATAAGATATACTATTGTGTTGTGTACTTGATTAAATATATTTAAAAATATATATATATATATATATTTTTTTTAGGGGCCCTTAAAATTTACTTAACCTAAGGCCCCGACTAAAAATGACAAACTCAGGGCCTGTCCTGGTCGGAAACGTTGCGATTTGATTCATGTATAAAATCAGATTCTTAATAGTGTTTCGAGCGCTCAAAGCGCTTTCGAGTCTACTTGTTAGAACACCCAAGACAAGATAAGCTTTTAGATGTGAAATTGCATAACAAAACCAAATTTTGACTATAAGCAAGAACCATGTTTCTTGAAATGTTTGAGAGAGACTTTACGAAGAGAACTCGAAGAACACAAAGCAAGTTTTC
This sequence comes from Parietaria judaica, assembly GCA_954871525.1. NCBI lineage: Eukaryota > Viridiplantae > Streptophyta > Magnoliopsida > Rosales > Urticaceae > Parietaria > Parietaria judaica. The sequence goes on from OX940860.1 coordinate 42,976,132, forward strand.
ATTACACCAAAGTCATTTAAGAAAGCAGTGAGTCATTTACTGCCAGTGACCCTTCAGAAATGACAATTATTGTAAAACGACCCGAGCCTGCTGACACGAATAAAAGTTGCCCTAAGCGCACAACGGCTAGAAACTGTTGACACATGCGCCACGAGTAACTCGCGACTCAAGGATACATTGCTCATCCCGATGCTTATGTGTCTCAAGTATGCCTACAAGACGCCGCTAGTGCCCCAATCGCCCGTCCCCGACCCTACCCCCGTGCCAGAGTCGCATCAAATATACCCATAAATGCAAAATTAGATAGATAAATAAATAAAGAAAATGAATGATGTTATACGTAAAAAATAAAATTATAAGAAAATTATGCATATTATTGCAAATTGCTATGCTTGTGGGATTCTACGCGATTTTGAAAAAATATTTTTTTTTTTTTTTTTTTCAAAATGACAAAAGTGCTTATATAGGTAGTAGAGGACATTATGTTTAGCCTGCAAATCAAAGACCATTAGAATTTACCTTCCAAGTTCATGATCACTCAGGATCTAGATAATAATGTATAGACCATTTTACGGCTTAATTCGAAGATGTTAGTGATATGATTAATTAATGAACTTTCTTGAATTTCCCAAGTTCAGTCTTGTACGAAATCTCTTCATGTTTAACAAACTCAATAGTTTTGAACATTTAATAAAGATTGGGTGACTATTCACTAATATCCTAAATATGATCAAATTAATAATTTTGAACATTTAATATGTGCCCACCTTGCAGTTAAATTATGAATGTTTTCATTAAATTACATATTCGTGTTATAATAAATCGTGAACAAATAAGACATTCTTTCATTATTCTTGGAAATAACAAAAGTTCTTATAAACGTAGAATATGGTGTGTCCGGTGCGAATGCTCGAGGGTATGAACGCCGGTTTGTTCAGTTTGCCAGGAATTCGAACTGTCGTACGGACTGCACTCGCAAGTCTTACCGACTCCTGCTAATAAGTCGCCATTATGGAGTTAGTTCGCCACCAATTCACCCAAGCTCCGGGCAAGAAGGTGAGAATCTTCTAATCATCAGGCATTATATTTGCTTGATTTTTTTTAGGAGTCCTTACCAACCTAAGCTTCGAGCGAGACACGGAAAATCGTGCTCAAACGTGGCAGAAGATTATGGGCTAGACGGTCGACGAAGGAGGATCAAAGTTTTGGATTATGAAATTGCAAAAGGCTTAAGTACTTCTAAATTTCCGAGCTCGAGGCTCAGTCTCACCGTGAATCAATTGTCGTCGCATCTCTGACGGGATTACCCTAACTATTTGTGAAGTATTACAGCAAAATGGAGTAAGTATTTAGGTGGTAAAATTGAGTCTCGGAATTTCTGGGGCCGTCATTTGAAAATGACAGACAATGAGGAATTGAATCTCATGCTATTATTGCTCGCTCCATAGAAAGAGAAGGAGAAAACAAGGGAAAGGACAGCAAAAAGGAAAGGGAATATTTACGGTAAAAATACTTAAAAGTTGTCAAAAGTATGACTTATGTGCCCAATATTTTTTTTGTCGTGACAAAAAATATAACAATGTACAAATTTTGTCTCTTGTAAGTTGGCGCGTTTTAAGTGGTCCATGTGTATTGTGGATCCCACCAATCTCTCTAAATGAATTAAAAAAATCCTATGTAAAGACGAAAGTCACTTGACGGAATAAAAAATGAGAGCCTACGAAAAGATAAAATTTGTACATTGTATCGTTTTACCGCAATAAAAAAATTAAAAACATAAATCATACTATGACAATTTTTAGATACTTCTATCGCAAAAATCCCCTCTATAATTGCCTCTTTATTTTTGCATTCTTTTCCTTAAATCTTAGTTATCTTTTCTTGTGTTTCTTTCTCGTAATCGTAGAAATCTTCGCTGTAATTAACATGGCATCAAAATGGAACATGTTTGGACTTTGGACCACTTCATAGTATACACACACATTAATGGCAAAAAAAAAAAAAAACATTAATATGTCTAGAGCTCTTGGCTTTCGTTTTCGTGGCAAAAAATAAAGACACGGATTCAAATTTTTCCCACTTGTAAATTTTTGGCCTCCATCTATTACATATTATGATTATTCTACATCATTCCTCAATAAATTTGGCTTCGACCAATAATTGAAGCAAAAAGCTTTATAGTTCATCGATCAATAAATTAGGCATCCACCATCTGCTTATAACGTTACTTTTTGTAACTTAAAATAACATAATTATACAAATGTAACTGTAGTTTTATACGTGGTCCATAATTTGATTTTGGTTAACAATGTCACTTGCTTTTGAGACAAGTCCTCGTACTCAAGTATTTATTCAATCACAAACTTTTTTAGAAGCAAATGCTCAATTTTAAAATAACTTCCCTACATTGTAAGTGCTTACAATTTTTAAGATTTTCTAGTCTTGATAATTTGTATATAATATTCAATTTTACTTTTAATATTTGTCACCCGAAAAAATATATTGTGATCTCAATGACGTAATTAATCAAACTTGTTTGATTTAGTGGTAAATCCGTTGTATGACTCTTCGAGAGGTTCTTGGTTCGTCCCAACGAGACGCAAAAATTACGTGTATATATATATATATATATATATATATATATATATAATCTTGGCCAATAGTGTCAAGGAGTACTAGTGTCAGTGGCGGAGCCAGGATTTCAATCCAGGTGGAGCCTAATGTAAAAAAATAAAAATAAAAAAATTTCAAGCATACAGTTAACAATAATCACAACAAGTAACACCAGTATCCAATATCCAATAATCCATCGTTTTTGTCAACAAAAGTATCGCCGCCCGACTGATCCCCGTTAGATGATCTAAAATATAGAAACACAAACAAAATGCAACATCTTTTTCTTTGCTATACTCTAATCACTGCGGGAAAGTTTTGAACCATTTCTTATTGAATCTCCTTCTTTTGTCTCCAAATTTTCTTAACGGGAAAGAAATTTTTTTAGGCAAACACGGACATCGTTGCATATATTTTCTTCGAACTTCGTGTCGGTCGTTAGGATGATATTCTACTATTGAAGGCCTTTCTCCCGAATCTCTCGGAGTATAAAGACATATATGCTGTCTTTCACTAATTACCGGGCTATGTGAAGGATTTGTATACTTTCGTTCACTTGCTGGCGAACTAGTAACACTGATTTCTGAAATCTTTTTGAAATATTTCAACATCGCAACGTTAACATTTTCCTGCTAAAAAGACACAATTAACAACTATTACAAAAACAAAATAACTATAATATATGTAAATAAATAAACTGCATATCGATTATGAATAAAGATTAGGAATAAAGACAAATAAGTCAATCTCTAAATAACCAATCTCTTTATAGCTTTATTTATTTTCAAAAGCATACACAAAACACTGTCGTTGAGAAATAAAAACTGGCTATAATCAATCAATTACGTACGTGGGAGTCGTACGTGAGAATCGGAGTGACGACAACGGCGATTACTGACCTGGAAGAGCGAGAACCGACTGTGTGAAAATTTTCGCGACGGCAAGGGCGAGAACCGAGTCGCAGCGACTGCGAGAACTGACGGCGATGACCGAGTCGCACCGACGACGAGGACCGAGTCGTAGCGACGGCGAGAACTGAGTCGCATCGACTGGGAGAGCGAGAACCGACGGCGAGGAAGACGAGAGCGAGTATCAACGGCGACGGCAATAACTGACGGCGAGGGTGAGAATCAGCGGCGACGCGAGAATCAACGGCGGGGAAGACGAGCAGCTCCGACGAAGAATGGTAAAAGTTTGAAGACGGATGTGAATGAGTCGAATAAGGAGAAGCGGACGACTCTCAGAATTCTGTTTATAATATAATATATATATATATGTATAATTTTTTTATTTTTTTAAATCGAGGTGGTGCCCGTACACTCACTGTTGTGTACGTGGTTACGCCCTTAATTGTTCTTACAATGCGAATATATCTTGTAGTATGAGTTTATGTAATTTTAGCCAATAATATTACTCCATAAAGAAAAAAAGAATGTTACTTATTTAGTTAAATTTATTTATGTGTACTCATATTTCATTTTTTGTCCCTTTTCTGCCTGTTGTCTGGTTATGAAGAGAGTGTAGAGAAATATAGAGGGGCAGTAATAAAAACACATTGTGGAATGGAGTTATTTTAGACCTCAAATTAATAGAGTGGGCCAAATTGACCAAATTTTCATGAGAGAAGGGTCACACCTTGGGCTAAGATTGGCCCCATCTAATAATAATATTTCAACCTAAATTGACAACTTTAGTGTTTGTCTCTTTTTACATCATTAGATTAAGATGGTTATGCACTACGAATATCCAACCATAGAGTTTCAAAACATCAATATTATCTGTCACAACACAAGACGCTCCAATTCTTTGGTACATAGAACCTTATTATTAATAAATAATAAATTCATGATTTCCTTGGGTGGTTCTTCTTGTGGGATTTCTTCACAACATATTGGGAAATTATTATAGTATACTAATCTCTTTTTTCTTTTTCTTTTTTAGTTCTGGACTTGATATAACATTTCTATTACATCTCTATATTTTGTGCTAATAAAAGATAGTAGATACTACTAAATTGTTAACTATGAATGAAATGTTCACAACATTTTACTTAAGAGATTAATTGGGATTTTTATTTGACTGTGTAAATATTCTCATTAGTATTTGGTTGTATAAGTTGAGCAAGATTTACTGGTGCCAAGCTCAACAAGTTACTCACACAGTCACACTTCATGTGCACAAAAAGAGCAACGAAAATTCAAAGCTATGAGTTTGATCAATACTCGGGAACATCAAGAAACGGTACAAAATGATTTATAACGCTCCAAGTCGACACGCCAAGAGGTAAAAGGTTCCTCTATGTGATTCATTGTAAAACTATTAATATTTCCGGCAATTAGTTAATCAAATCGTCAAGAGATTCTTTCAATTAGCTATTTAAAATATAACTAATATCGTTTTGGTCCTTACTGTCACACTTGACTGGTGTTTAGATGAGTGAGAAAATACCGAGAGCAAATAGTGCAAACGTTAATTTAGAGTTTGTGAACTTTGGAGTGTACTTTTCGAGTTCTGGGATAAAATACTACTTGTAAGTGAATTTTCTATTATCGTAAAGTGTTTGTGGTGTCTGCTTTTATATGTATATGTTGCTACTTAAGCTGGATTTGCTACGTCGAAGAATCCGGCCAACACCGTGGAATAATTATTTTCGATTCTCACCTTCTTAACATCGCTGAAAAATTTACACGAAGCGTATGTAGACTATAATGTTAAATCAACTAGGGCGATACGTATTACATTATCTATTATTAACAATTTCATCTTTCATAAATATACGTTCCTCTTATTATTATTTTTTCTGACTTTTTGATATCTGATCCTGACCTCATATATTTCTGTATATAGGGCCCATTTTCCATCAGCCCATGCTAGGGTGGGCCTGGCCAATCCAGCCCAATCCAGCCCATCATATCTTTCTCTGTTTTGTCAAGCAAAATAAGAAGCTGGATTCGTCAAGCAAAGACCGAATGGGCGCTAGGAGAAATAAAATTTCGGGACACTCGACAAAATAATTAACGATTAAATAACTAAAATGAGATGATGTTGGCATGTTGCTTTCAAACTTGCAATAAAAATAAAATAAAAAATAAAAATCAACTTTAGAATTAGAAAGGAGTAAAGGACTTTCAACTTGCAATATTATAGAATAAAAAATCAAATCTGCAGACTTGGCAGTAGTAGCAAGGTTTAAAATGCCGCTTGCCAATTTCATTTCGCATTTTCCGTTTTACGGATATATCGCTTGCCGATGGGTATGTCGATGGGCAAATCGTAAAAAAAGGGCATGCCGCATACCGCATATACCGCACTTTTCGCATGGGCATACCGCATGCCGATGGGGTTTTCGACGGATATTTTGTAAAAAATATTTGAGTATTTAAGCAAGATAATTTATATAGGTTCAAAACTACATATTTAATAAATACAAGACATAATTGTATACAACAAAACACATTTGTAACTTAAATATGTAGGTGAAATGTATAATATTAAGTCACTTTATTAGTTTAAGTGTATAATATTAAGTCAAATTATTATGTGAAGTGAATATGTATGTTAATTAAGTGTGTAATATTAAGTGAATATGCATGTTAATTGTATATGTATGTTAACAAATTTAATATTAGTTGTGTTGGACATATGTGTCCTTAAACAAGATATTTTTATCCATTTGTAAAAGATTATGACAAGTCGTTGAATAAAGATGATGCTTATTATGATAATCTTATTTTAGTTTCTGGTAGAGTAAAATAGAATGTTTAATCCTTAGTTCATAAAGGATGCAATTATGAATTATTATCACAACAGAGTCAATGTGAGGAAGAATTAATAATCATAATAAATGAACTTAAAATGTCCGTGACCTGATTAACTGGGTGGGAGCCCATTAATCGTACAAGGTCATTAATGTGACTAAGTGACAATCCTATTCTGGATTTTGTGTGTGTCACACTTACTAGAAGTGCATTAAGTATGAAGTGTCTTCATACTGGACTAGACCTGATTTAAACTCTGGAAGTTATCATATAAGACCGTCACTGATAACTTCGAGTTGAGTCACTAGTAGATGATCAAATGGATATTCGATCTAAGTCCTGAGTGATCTTGAGTCCGAGCTGCTGGCTTGATTGTTCTTTGATTTAACCGTTAAAGAACACAATATATTACCGTTGTTCCCAACACTATTATTTTGGGAGCATGATAGTCAGCAGTAAGGGTAGCTTGGTCATAGACATGGGCATCACACAGCTCTCTTCAGAGTCACGATGATTCCCTCGATTGTCGGTGGTGAGAAGTGAGAGGTACCCGTGCGCAACTTATGAATCGAAACCATAAGTGGGTCACTCATAATATTACTGACTGATTCAAGGATGAAAATGCAATGAGGGGCATAACGGTAGAAACCGCCTGCTCGTGTGTGGATCATCAAGTGAAAGATCAATAACCCGAATTTGATTGTATCAATGGACACCCTGCTGTAATAAAGGGAATAATATATACTGTATCACTAAAGAGTGCAGCCTCGGGTTTATAGTGAAATAACACCGAGGTTTGACGAACACCCTAGCAGTTCGTTGGAGCTTAAGTGATACGGGTGCATGGTCCCCAGGATGGCTTCGTAACGGATAATACGTACGTGATAGAGACATTGAATTTTTTTTAAGATCATTTGGCAAGACTCATTAAACTGAAGTCTGTGACAGACATCAGATAGTTTTATCAGCAGCGTGGCAAAAGTACCATATCTTGGTAACCGAAATTAACTGACAAAAGAAAGTAGAATTTGGATTTTATGTCAACATGAAAGTTGTTGGAAATTAAATTCTAAGCAACTTTTCTTTTAGAACCGAGTCGTTTCGACGTACGGTTTGTGATTTAGAGAATTTCTAAGTTTGTGATCGTTTCGGTAAACTATGAAATTAAATCACATGTCACGAATTTAAATGATGGTGTGTCACCATGACATTTAAATGTGTGATATTGAGATCAGAGAATATTAATATAATTTAATTATTCGAATTTTATTATTAATGTATTCTTAATAATTATTCAATAATTAATAGATTTATATTAATATGAAAATAATATATTTTTATATATTATGAAGTGTAGAAGTCGAATTGGGCCTTGGAATGTGGATCCATTCACATTAGAATGGATAGACTTTGGTCTTTCCATAATTGCGGCAAAAGTACCAAATGTTTTGGTATTTGAGAAAAACCCTAAAATCAATTTAATCCATTAGATCGGTTATGATTTCATATCAACCGTTGGATTAGGATATTGATGAATTCGAAATTAATAACTTGGTGATCAAGTTTCATTTTTCGAATTTGATTAATTAATTATATCCGTTAGATCGGTCTAAGATTTAATCTTTACCGTCGGATTAGAAATTAATTAATTATATATATTTATATTATTTTCGAATTATGGTTTATGGATAAATTCGAAATTGTTTTTATTAAATCTTTTAATATTTGATTTTATCCTAAACTAATTTGATCCATTAGATCGGTTTAAAGATATATCTCAACCGTTGGATCTAGATAATGATAATTCAAATTTTAATATATATATATATATATATATATATATATATATATATAATTCGAATTTTATAAAGATAAGAAGATAAGATTGGATTTTTTATTTTATCCAAATCTTTCTTATTACCTAATTAATTAGATCCATTGGATTTAGATAAGATTAAATCTGGACCATTGGATTGAGATAATTAATTATATTTAATATATGAAATTCAAAAATTAGGGAGGGAATTTCTCCAATTCGGTTACGGTTTGAGCCTATAAATAGGAGGCTCATTCTACACATTTTTCACACCTTTCCCCAGAGAAAAATTCGAACTCTCCCTCTCCTTCAGGGTCTGCGAATTTTCTCTCTGATCTCTCTTTCTGGTTCGGCTTAAGAGACTTAGTTCTCTGGAAGCTTAAAAAGAACCATCAGTATAAATATTGCGACGGAGTCCTGCCGGCGAAGCCCACGCTTCGCTACGAGGATTCCAGGAGAATATCCCGGGAGATCACGGGAGTTTCCATCAGCACCGGCGGAGCCCTTCCCGATTCAGAACGCGCAGCCGGAAGTCGTCATTAGAGGTACGACCTTATGCATTGGGTTAATAAATGCAACCATTTACTGCTTTCTATTTATTTCCTATCATGACTAGATTATTAATAATGATTTATGAATATTAAATTACATAATATTTATCAGATCTTGTTATATGGTTATTATCCGATATCCGGACCGTTGAACGGATAACAAGTTTTTCCGCTTTAAAATAATTTTTTAAATGTTACCCGGACGGTTCGGAGGTATAATTCATGATAATTTACACGGAATCCGAGACGTGATTTTCAACAAGTTGAAGTGTATAATATTAAATGAATATGTATATTAAGTGTATATGTATGTTAGGTGAAGTTAATATGTATGTTAAGTGTATAATATTATTTGAAGTGTGTAATATTAAGTTAAATTATTAGGTGAAGTGTATGTGTATGTTTAGTGTGAATGTGTGATATTAGTTGAATAACAAAAAGCCCCACATTGATAGATGACAAGAGTTTGGTGATGTTTATATACCAAATATTAGGGACAAGAGCTTGGGCCCTTTGGATCATAGGATTTTGTGGATGGGGGAGGACTCACACAAATGTTACACCACCACACGCGCGCGCCGCCGCCGCCGCCCGTCCGACCGGATGTGGTGGGGTGGGGTGCTCTTGTGTGAGTATAATTATTTTTGCCGAATTTCGTTCTACATTTCGGTTTTCTTCGAAAAACGAATTTCGGGCGATTTTCGCGATATTTTGTACCTTGGTAGCAGGTATTAGGTATTGAAAGTATGATATAATGAAGGCCAAAGGAGAGTCGAATAGAGAAAGACGAGAGAGTTTTTTTTTTTTTTTTTTACTGGTTATGTTTTGTTTTTGGGGGGGGGGGGGGGGGGGGGGGGCATGCCTCGTGGGTCTTTAAAGAAGGCCAGGCATATATATATATATATATATATATATATATATATATATATATATATATATATATGACAATTTATTTGAACAAAGTTAATGTGGAGTTACATTACTAACAGAAAAATTAAGCATTAATATCCCATTTAAGATGAATTGAGTAATAATATATAGTAAAAAAAAAAAGCCTTCGGCCAGCCTTGTACGGCAACAAACTCAAAAGTCTTTAATTTTTATTTTTTATTTTTCAGTTCTTTATACTCGTAGTACAATAAATTATTGAATATGTTTTTAAATATCTGTTTGGTACGGATTTTTATTTTTTTATTTAAAAAAAAATTGTTTAGTACATTATTCTTTCTCTCTCTTTTTCTATAAAAAAAAATTAATTTTTTAAACATCAATAATATAAATATATTATTACGAACATAAGAGATATTATAGTGCAAGTCACATATAAGAATAAGCGTACATGGTAACACATTATATTATAATTCACAAAAGATAGAAAAGAGAAAACTGAGATAAACTATTTAAAAACACCATAAATCCACTTCTTGAATTTGTTCATTAATAATCTTGAAAATGTATGGCCAACCTGATACCCGTTTGGCCGATTTTTTTTTTACCCGGACATGTACTGGTCCGTTTTTTCCCAGTTCCGGATATTTATTTTTTTAATTTTAAAATGTTAATTGCGTGATTAGTCTCTAAGTTCGCTTTATTTGTTCAAATATAATATTTTGGTATTTAAGTCTGATTTTTTAAAAATAAAAATGTTTAAATTCTTAAATTATTTTGTGTGTTTGAATATTTATAAATGAATATGAAATAATTAAAAGCATACAACAAAAAAGTGAGTAAATATGCGTTTTTTATTCAACAAACTCGGAAGTCGGATACGGAAAGTACAGCCAAAGACTCGAAAGTCGGAGAGTACAACGAGAAAACAAACAATTAAAAACGAATTACATTTGAATATTGGCAAATTAGTCCGCCATTTCGTTGTCAATGATTTCGTTATCTTGTTGTCGTTTTTCGGCCAAAATACAATCTCTGGAAAGTATAAAGATCTCGACCATTAGTGAGTTCGTTGACTTGCAAGGATGTTCGAACTTCCTTCAAGCCAATGGGAATGTCGCCTCTGATGATACCGTTGAGACCGGGATCGTAAGAATGTCCCGAGCCAACAATGTTAAAACCGGGTACTCAAGTCATTGTGCGTGCCACCATTGAAGGATGTCGAGGCCTTCTTCCTACACGATGTTGGAGGAAGGTTGTAGAACCGGACGTACTCGCCGACAATGTTGCGCCGGCGACGTCGACTACCACAAGTTCCTAAATTGCCGCTTTCTTGTGAACCGGGTGAAGGAGTCGTTGTCGTGCCGTCAGAGCCACCGCCATGAGCCGTAATATTGTAGAATAACCGGTGATTGTATACGTATGGTGAACCACCGGCTCTGCGTCCGCCCTATTGAAAAAAAATATTAACATTTAGAGTAACGTTAAGAAATTAAAATTTAGAGTAACTTTAAGAAATTAAGTAAAAAGAAATTTTATCTTAATTTGTTGTTGGGGATTCGTTTCTTCCATCTGATCTTCCAAGTAGGTATATTTTTGCTCGTACTCTCGGTAAAGGACATTCATCTTCTGATCTGCATTGTAGTAGCTGTTTGTCATGTAGTGTTACCCCGTCATAGCTTCCATCACCTGTAGCACATCCAACAATTTAGAAAGCTTGTAGCACATCCTGCAATTTAGAAAGCTTCAGTGTAGGATCTACAATTACCGCAGCGTGATATAAAAATGAGAGCCTTTCACTACTCCAATAAGTTTCGAACTTTGAAATCATCGGTGTTAGTACATCGGTAAATGAAAAATTATTTTTTGTGCATTTTGAAAATGACAAAGAATATAAAAAATAGCGGGCAAAGCTCTTTGAGACGTGGGTGAGTAAACATGAGATAAATCAACAGTAATTTGATGAAAAAGATGAAGAAAAGCCTGGAATTGGATAACAATTATCCAATCGTTTGGAGTGAGGTGTTCGTAGTCTTCGTGCTCCGAGATGTTGATCTAGTTTGTAAGAAGCTTCCGGTACGGTATGATGGTATCCAACATCATGTAAGTCGAGTTCCAGCGGATCGGCATATCCTGCTGAAACACTTTTTGTGTGTACTGGTGAGCCCTGCAATATTCTTGCTAAGAAACCGTACGCATAATAGATGCTCGCATATATATAATATTGTTCCTTATTTTGGCTATACACTCGGAAATAACATTGATATTGGATTGAAATATCAAGTTTATAATATAATATGCACACCTTAAATGAAAAAAATCATGCCTAAAATTGGTCAAATTATCCTTTAGTATATTTATGCCACCGTTGTGTGCACTAGCGTTATCTAACGTAATACAAACTACTCTATCCCCGAGGTTCCAATCATGCAAAACATTTAATATAGTCTCGGCTAGATTTACTGTTGTGTGCCTAACCCTCATCGGCTTATAACCTATAATACGCTTTTCCATATGCCACTGATTGTTAATAAAATTAGCTACGACAGAAATGTAATAATCTTTAGCATGACATTTCCAACAATCCGACGCTAAAGCAAATTTGTACTGAGACTGTTGGAACATATCGTTTAACGTGGCCCTTTGTTTGTCCTAATATTGGATTATGGTTTCATGGTTTACATAACGCGAGATTTCGATATAGTTTATCAGGGTGACCCAGCATTTCGTTAAAACCGAGTCCCTCGCACGCCGATATAGGCAAACCATCATGTATAGTCCACCGAGCCACAAGCCTTCTATATATATAATCGGATATGCGACTTACCTTCTCCACCTCCTTTTTCTTTTTGCATGTTATGGCGTTTTTCCAAGGCGGCGGTCATTGCCATCTTTCTTCGGATGGGCCAGAAATTCCTTGTTACAGTAGTGGCAAATTCCGAAACTATCTTCCATGTCGGTTTGATAGTTGTATCTATAGTAGGCTTTGAAGTCGTTCTGCCAAACCGGCGCCGTTAATTTTTTTCGCTTCCTCGGCGGCGGATGGATGCAGACAGGCCCGACCTGAAACTAGTGGTTGTCCGCGTCCACGTGATGGTCGGACTTCCTCGCCTTCAACACCTTGAATGTAGTTCAGGTCGTCCTCGTCATCATCATCATCGTCATCGGGGTCGTTGGATTGGTTCCTCGACCTCGTTTCCTAAAAAGGAAAAAAAGTATTTCAAAGGTTACCATTAAATTTACAACATTGAAAAATTAAAAAGAATAAAATTAATTAGTCATATTAATTTAATTTTATATAGTCAATTAAAAAAGTTAACCAAATTAAAAAGGTTATTTGTGTGTGTGGAAATAATTATCAAGCTCTTCTAGACGGAACTCCCCGAGGTTCCAAGGTCAGATCGACTGGAAAAGATGTTATGATCTCACTTTAGGCCCAAACTTTTCTAGACAGAACTCCCTGAGGTTCCCAGGCTAACTTGGAGGAGATTGCAAAACATAACTTATTTAAAAACAATCTTTCTTTGACACCAATCCATAAAACCTTGATAATTATAACCACACACACAAATTACATTTTGTATTTTTTTAACTTATTTTATTAACTATTTAAAATTTAATTAAATTAATATGAGTAATTATTTAACTATTTTAATTAATTAACTATTTAAATTAATAAAACTACTTAAATAGTTGATTAATTAACTATTTAAATTAATAAAACTATTTAAAATTTTAAGTAAATTAATATAACTATTTAAATTAAATAAATTCGACTTACCTCGGGGTTAGGGGCAACATAATTTTGTTGATGATGTTGTTGGACTTGGTGTTGACCTTGACCGTGTTGCTTGTGATAGCGGATTTGTGCTTCGTACTATTGTTCGTAGGCTTTGTCATTCCGGAATATTTGTACCTGCAGGATTGAGTAAGTTTGTAAAACCACCGATACCTTGAGAATATAATAATTGTTGGTTCCGACCGAAGACACCGGGATCATATTGAGGGGGAACCGGTAATGGTTGGCTAGAAGTAACTCCCGGAGCATTGTGCTGATTAATAACTCCTATATTATAATTATGTTGACTAAAAGTCGTACAATTATTAACCGACTGCGGCGACGGTTGTTGCCACTCGGATAGTAACGATAAATTAAACTAATAGCACTAATATAAACTAAATTAAACTAATAACTAATTTAATATAATAAATACTAAAATACCTAAACTATATATTAATGTAGTATTTGAGAGTATTTATATAACTATAAAGTAACTAAACTATAGCCTAAAATCGGAATATTGAGAGCTTGAGAGAGTTTGAGAGAGTTGAAGATAAAGAGAATGAGAGGTGTGAAAAAAATGAGGGTGAAGTGGGGTATTTATAAGAAAAAATATGTAGGAAATCGAGAAAGAGGTGTAAATGAAGCTCCAACGGCTCTTTTGGGGACCTGTGTGCAATTTTCCCATTGGCCCCCAGCTGCTCTTTTGTTTTCTCGAGGCCCCAGCGGCTCTTTAATCTGGACCGTTGGATCTACCATCAGATATTTTCAGGACTATTCATTAAACATCACGATTATTGAAGAATTTTTTTTTCCAATTCTACCTTCAATAAATAAACAAATTTCCAACTCTGATTTATTTCCCAACTATTTCCACTTGAAAAGTAGAGAACACTTTTGCAATGGATAATCAACCGCCTTAAAACTTTCAACGTTCTCTTGGTTTGTAAACTTATTACATCAAATTTCATCCAAGCATGAAAAAAATAACAAACCCGATTTCTCCTCTCACATCAAGCCACTACTGTAAGCCACTCCGGTCTGAGGCACCCAGCTATCGCCCAGTAAGAAGCTCGAGAGCGTGAAGTTCGTGGCGTCGGAGGCGTCGATCACGTGATACCCCGGCCACACAACTCTCTCTGCGGTAGCGGAGCCCGGCCCGGAGTTGTTGTGCTCAGCGTAGTACAAAGTGCCCAGCGCGAAATTACCGTTCCACTCGCGCCACCCTGCCGGATCGACCACCGCGCCAATGTCGGACTGCATGTAGACCGACCGCGAGTAGGCCTTCCACGGCCGGCCGAGGAAAGTCTTGGCTCCTGCGGGGGCTGCGGCGAGGTCCGAGGCGGCGCTAATGGTGCAGCCGTGGATGGCCGTGCCGGTGTTCTGATTGGGGTCGGAGCGGCCCTGCGCGGTGATGGCATTGAACTGACCGGACATGGGGAGGCGCGGGAGGAGGCTGCAGTTCTGGAAAACGACGGCGGCATTGCCGAAGATGAAGTCGACGGTGCCGTAGACGTAGCACTCGCGGTAGAACTGGCGGAGGGAGTGGGTGTAGAGGGTGTCCTGATAGCCCTCGAAGCTGCACCGGTGAAAGGTGGAGAGGTCCGCGCTGTTGCGTACCGCCACCGCCTGGTGCTTCGCTGCACCGGCCGTGTTTTGGAACGTTATGTTTATGGCGACAAACCCCGTTCCGGCCACAGCTGCGATGTCAAGTAAAATGAGACATATAAGATATAAGGATGATCGGAGTAAAAGTATTTAAACTTTGATTAATTTAGACGGAAGGAGTGCAAAATGAGAAATGGCATAACTCATAAGAGTATTCAAAAGTCAATTAATGTGTAAGCGACGTTTGTGTTTATTTCTTTTAGGGACGTTAGATCAATTTTAACATAGTGTTACTAAATCTAATTTAATATACACATGTGTTTATCTAGCTATTTATCATTTTCTCTCATTTGATTTTGACATAAAAATTAGACAAAAAAATGAGTCGCCTCACATTTGCTGTGAGTACTTTTATCGCTCTGAGTACTTTTATCGCTTTATTTACGCTGTGAACCCTTATCGTCTCACTTAAACAAATTTTAGAAACTTTTTTGTCGCAATTATCCTAAGATATTAGATAAGCAGAAAATCTTATGATAGAATATATCTCATCGATCGGAATCTTACCGAGCGTAGCAGATTTGAACGTCGTCCAGCCATCAACAACGCTCCTGTTGCCGGTAATGACCGTCCGATCAGTCCCATCTCCGATGATCATCAGATATCTCTTCTTCTTATGAACGGAAACGTACTCCTCGTAAACCCCGGCCTTGACGTAAATCACAAAGTAGCCTTCAGAAGCCTCGGACTTATTCGACGCCGCCGAGATGGCGTCGCTGATGGAGCTGTAGTTTCCACTCCCATCCTGGCTCACAGTCACTGCGGCCCTTACCACCACGTTGTTCAGCGCATCACCGGACTCGGCCAACTTCCTCCCCACTGCAGCGTCGAAGCTGGACGCCCTCTCGGGGACCCAGCCCTTGGTGAAGAGGGCGAGCGAGACGCTGTAGAGCTCCGTGTTGTTTGCGATGGGGCCGAACAGGCCGGTCCTGACGTCTCCGGATGCTGACGCAGCCTTGAGGCCGTCCAAGCAGGTGTCCTGGTTGGTGAGTACGGCGCTGAGAAGTGTGTGGACGTCTTCGGTTTCCCATGTGGAGAGAAGTGTGGCATTGATGGTGCCCAGCGAGGTGGTGAGGAAGTCCACGGTAAGCCCTGCGAGGAGGTGGCAGTCCTCCAGAGCCTCCACGGTAAGCTCTGGCAATACGTTTCGGCGTTGGAGATACCTAATGGGTGCCCATATATTCGATTAAATAGAACTTTTAATTTATAAAATACACTAAATCCTCATGTACATAGTCTGAATAATGTATTATGTCCAATCCAATGACGGAACCCGAGTAGGAGTGAACAAACGAGTCTTCGGTTCGGTTTTCATAATTATTTATACAGACTACCGTGTTTTCGGTCTTTTTAATTTTAAAACCGAAAGCCACGCTATTGAATTTAAAAATCAATTTTACCAATTACCGATATATCGGTTTTAAATTCGGTTTTAACCGTATTTTGACAAAATGAAATATAGTCATCATATATTTGAAAAATCAAATTACAAATAGATAATTCTAAAGTAAAAAAAAAATTAACAATGAACCAATCATTG
This sequence comes from Parietaria judaica, assembly GCA_954871525.1. Lineage (NCBI taxonomy): Eukaryota > Viridiplantae > Streptophyta > Magnoliopsida > Rosales > Urticaceae > Parietaria > Parietaria judaica. The sequence goes on from OX940860.1 coordinate 42,992,747, forward strand.
AAATAGTTCAAATGGAGTAATTTTCGTTTTGCCTTTATTCATCATTATTCAAACGGAAAGAAATAATACAATAGCAATATAAAATGTTCAAAATAAATTAAGTTTGAATGAATGACTCAAAATCCCCGCCAAAACATTGTTATGCAAATATTAAGCGCTAAAAGACTAACATTTATCCATTTTTAAATGTTTTTAAAAAATACAAATTTGTTATCGGGTTAATCGGTAATCACTTGTGGGTTTTACCGTGAAAACCGTAACCGCTACCATTTAGCAAAAACTGGTAGCGGTTTAAACCGCATTTTTTTATATATATTTTTTAAAAAAAGCTTAAATTTTCAGTAGTGAAAAAATCGGTAAATTAATGTTATCATTTTTAGATTCGGTTTAGGGTCTTTTTTGTACACCCTTAAACCCGAGTATGTTTGCATGTAAGGCTCAAATGCTCGCAAATCGCAAACCGACCGTAAGTTGAATTTATGGTTATACAAATAGGATTTTCGTAAGATATAGGGTTGTGTAAACTGCAAATCATGAGTATACCAGCAAATTTTTTATAAAAAAAATAAATATTACACAAAATATATATAAAAAAAATATTCAAATTTTTCCTCCCAATCAAATTTGGGGATGCTGAGATATTATGTAGGAGATGATGTGAAAAATTGAAAAAAGTATGAAGATTCATAAGTCATTAACATATTTCGGAAAAATGATAGGTATGCCAAGAGAGGGTTACAAGTTACAACAAAACAACCGCACTAGTAAAAAAGAGGTTTACCGCTAGTTCACCGTGAACATGCCGAGGTTTGCATGGGTGGGGGCGACAAACTTCAGAAGGGACAAATATGCAATTTTATGAAAACTATTTTTATTTTCTTATTTAATCGTCACATTCTTAATAATTATTTTCACATTTTTCTTCAGTAAGGTAGTTCCGTCATTGGGTCTACCCCAGTACCTGTTGACTAGCCTCCGGAAATAAATTGCCTGCGTTAGGGACTTCCCGACGGAAAATCTTGTGTTGTCATAGATGTTCGCTGGCCGGTTTGGCAACACGGAATTGCATGAAACCGGGTGGGGAGTGAGCTTGCAGATGGTTTCCGGCAGAACTGGCGTGTCTTGAAGAAGCTGAATTGCGGCGGCAGGGAGGAGGAAGTAGTGTAGAGCAAGAGTACAGAACAATAAGGTAAAGTAGTGACAAAATTCCATGGCTTTTGGCCTTTTGTGGTGTGATCAGATGACTAATGAATCATAGTAAGCACAATTACTAGTGTGTGTGTATGTATATGTTATTTTATTTGTGGCCATTTGGCTGCAGTGTTTGATGGGTTTTATAGGGAGATTTTGTGGATGTTTTGCTAATAATCCTGATCATTACATTGTCAATTTAGCGCGTTTGGCCGAATACTCAACTCAAGTATTGTCTTTTTGTCAAACATCAGCACATATATTTGAAGTAGGATTCTATATACTGAAACCGAAGAAAAATCGATGTTTTATTTTTATGGGTTTACTGATGAGTTTTTCGATAAGAATTTTTACTATAATAATAGCATTTATACTATATGAATATATATAGGATACAAATACAATTTTATATAAGAAAACATCTTAAATGTAATTTTAAAACAAATATAGGTGTAATTATTTTATTTAAAAGATAAAGTATAACTATAATTTTTTTATAATTTAGAATTTTAAAAAATAAAAACAAAAATATGTGAAAAACATCATATTTTCCAGGACTAGTTAATCATATGTTTCATTCACAAGGTACTCTTGACAGTAAGAATTTGTTTAAGAAAATATGAAGTATTGGCTGTAAATTGTTTCAATTCAGCCTCATTAAAATCAATATAAAAATAAGGTATATTTGAATAATATTAAAAATATCAATTACACATGTATTTGTGATTTGTAATTGGATCCAACGTGAAACTCTGGTAATTTTAATGTAAATTTGTGACAAAGCTTGCTCATGTAAGTGGCTTAAAAAGTCAAAGAGCGATTTTAGTTTCGTGATTACTAGTTTGATTTCTCAATGGTTGGTTAAAACGTCAGTGAATTTAGAAGTTTGGCCATCATGCACGACCGTAATACCTTTCGGATTGCTTTGTCCGCCATAAATCTCGGGCAAAACATCCGCCGATCGGAGACTCGTCGCATGACATTGGAAACTTACCTACACTACAATCGCCATGTCACTATATGTTTATATGGTGCTTCTTGTGCATTTTTTGTCCAGCCCGACTGCCCTAGTAAATTCGGTTCATATAAAGAAATCGGAAAAACTAAGATTACTCATTATAATAAATTGATCATGATATTATATGTCGTTTGATGCATGATAAATTAAAACCTTCACTTCACTCTGAGTGGGGTGTCGTTTTTCACACACAACTGAGAAGAATAAAAAAAAACTGACAATGGTGAATTTTAAGACAAATTTTAATATTAGAAGTACAGAAAATTACAAACAATTTGATACGTTTATAAATATTATTGGAAACCCAATGTCCTGTACTCAACTATTCGAATTAAATTATGGTTTCTTAACCTCTAAATGGAGAACCCGGAACCATGGATGCGTTTTTTTCAATCAATTATGGTTTAACTCGGTTTAATATGAGTGCGGGTTTTTCAGACTAAATTTGGTTTGGATGTAGTTTAAAACCCGCATTTTTTAATTTTTATTACGGCGTAACAATATGAGTTTTTTTTTTTACCATTGTGGTGATGACTGGGACTTATTTATACATTGGAAGAAGTCAAGCTCTCCATCTGGTAAATATTGTGGGACAAATAACACTGCAAGTTGCAACCTCAATAATAGTATGTAAAATTTAAAAACTTTTAAACTTATTATACATTTTGAGTCTGTAGAAACATGATATTTCATGTTTAATATTCGATGAACGAGTATGATCATTTTCGCTATGTGAAACTGAATCTCAAAAGAATGTATCCAAATATTGATATCTTTGATGTATTGTTATATTTTGCTAACATAAATTCTCAAGGAATGTGACATTTTTCTGCATTGATCCTACAAGATTAGGGGTGGCAATTCGGGTTTCGTGTCGTGTTCGTGCCGGGTCTTAATCGTTTTTTACTTATTTTATGTAAACCCATACCCGCCCCATTTAAATATCGTGTTAGAAGATGAGACCCGGACCCGCCCCATTTAAATACCGTGTTTATCGTGTCTACCCGTTTAATCCATTTAATATATTCATGTATTTTAAAATGTTAAATTAATTCAATTTATACTCATTTAACTTAATTTATTTAATTATATTATCTAAGATTTTACAATTTATTAACATTTTTTATGTTCATCAATTGTACGATGTAATAATTAAGTAAAAAAAAAACATAAATGTTATATATAATAAGTATTAAAATACTTAATAACATATACAAAATGTAACTTTTTGCACCTTAATCGTGTCTAATTGGGTCCCATCGTGTTATCGTGTTCGTGCCGTGTTTACCAGTTAATTAATCGTGTTAATCGTGTTCGACACGGTTGGACCCATATCCATTTACGGTAGACCTAGACCCGTTTAAATCGTGTCGTAACCGTTTCGTGTTTCGTGTCCTGCCCCAAATTGCCACCCCTATACATGATCCTCATTAACCTTATATAGATCAATCCACAAAACCGACATTAACTGAATATTTTATTTGCGCAAAACATGAAACATACTACAGTAGAGCCTCTGTAAATTAATACTGTTGGGACCGGCAAAAATATTATCTTATCAAATTATTAATTAACACCTAAATTAATAATTTATTAATTTATACATTAATGAAGAAAAAAATTATTAATCAACTATAATTATATAAACATCTTTACTAACAAAAAATTATTTCAATTTATTATATCGAGAATCTTAAAGTATTAATATTAAGAATATCAAGAGAGACTATTATGATTTAAAAAGATTTTATTAGGATACCAATGTCAGAAATATTAAAGAGCTTAATGATATCAAAGAAGAATGAAAATAGGTTCTTAGAGTAGTGATAATTAAAGCTATAATAATTATATAGAATTTATTTTAAGAAGACTACATGATTTGTGATGTAATGTCATCATAAAATTTAATAGTTATTTATGTTATATTTTATTTATAGTGATTTTATAATTTTTTTATGTAATTTTTTATATTGAATTATTAATTTATAAATTACTTGGGACATATACACTTTCTAAAAAAATTATTATCTTATTAATTTAGCGAATTATTAATTTAGCTAGTTAGGCCCGAGTCGGGACCGGACAAAAGTATTATTTAATCGCGACTATTAATTTATCGAGTATTAGTTTATAGAGTATATAGTTGGATTAACACCTCTTTAATTGTATATTATTATCCTATAGAGGGGAAAACATTTAAGCAACCCAGCAAAAATCCAAATCTCAAGCTCTTCCAATCGTACAGATTCGCACACAAATTAACGGAAATAAGGCATTATGCAGATTGAGCGTTCTTTCAGGAATCTCAAGAAATTAGAAATAAAAGCTAGATTTTCAATTAATTAAATCTTCCAAATCAACCTAAAAATGAGCTTACATAGACCGGTAAAATTTACCTTACGCAAAAGGACATCCAAAAACAAAGAAAAGACACAAAATTTGAAAAATAACAATAAATGCGCACAAAAACTAAAATACATCAAATCACACACAAAAACTACATTCGTAGGCCCTATAAGTCACGAGCTTCGATTTGATATGTCGAATGCTCAAATCAGACACTCGAGTAAAAAGTTAAAACCTCCGAAAATCAAGCCTAGCGAACGTCTATCGAAGCACTCCAAAAACGTCAGTGCTTGCTCTTCATTAGGTCCGGCTTCATCAAAACTAGACACTATATTATGACATAATCTGTTTGAACTCTCTTACATGGCCATTGTCATATTAACTAGTCTAATTGGGCTTATCGAGTATGAGGGTTCTTGGAGCTAAGTACAGATCCAATACAGCCCAAGCAAATCACTACCTTCTCTTTAAGAACCTTAAATCTAGTCTCCTTCGAGCTGGAATAAGGACATACTTTACATTTCATATTGAAATAACAGATACTATAAAGGTTGTGTAACGAACAAAATCATTTTAAAAACAACTGAAATATACCTTTAAATTTTCATTTTTTATATCATTCCACCATTTTAAATCTTTATTTATAGTTTTAGAATTTTTTATTTATATAGAACCTAGTTTTATTTTTTATAAAAAAATATACCATATATTTTTCAAAAAAGCAAAATATTATCAATCATTACTTTTAGGGAAATGAAGCAAATTGCCATTTGTGACTCAATGTTTCAAAAAAAAAATGCCCAAACCTATATTTGGTAATTAAAACCACCAACTAATTGCAATATGGACCAATATACCCTTCCTTTTTTTTTACGTGTGAAAAAATTAAATAACGAAAATCAACAATTATTCTAATTAATTAAAACAAAATAAATTTCTTTCCTTAAATATAGGTTTCCTATTTATTTTTGACGTGTGGATATTCGAATTAATTACATACAAATTAAATAATTATTTGAATTAATTAAATCAAAACACAATTCTTTCCTTAAATATAGGTAAATACAATAACGATTTAAAATTCTCCCTATTAATCAGTATTCAAAATTCAAATGATTATATTTTAATGATTTTATTTCAAAATTTTAAAAATTTAAATTATTTTAACGATATAATTTTAAAAAACAAAATCAATTCTATTCTATCTATTAATTCGTAATTTAAGTTACCAATTATAAATAGTATTATTTGAAGTTAAGTACGAATTGTAATTGTAATTTAGCTTACAAAATTATACTAGTAAATCAATATATCTGTAAATGTAATTTAAGTTACAAATTTATAATAGTAAATGACTATGCCTGTATTCGTAATTTGAATTACGAATTTATGACTGTATAATAATTGTAATTTAAGTTACGAATTTATTAAATTAAATCACTATACATTTAATTGTAATTTAAGTCACGAATTCGTAATAGTAAATCACTTTACAAAAATTAGCTTTGGTATTTAGAAATTACGTAACTATGTTTACGAATCTGTGATATTTACCATTGACGACGGGAAGAGGCGAGACTTGGCGACGGCAGGAAGAGGGACGAAAGATGAATCGGAAGAGAAAAAGAGGTCGACCAAATATTTTTAGAGAAGATAGTTAGAAATAAATGGGTTTTGACCCTATATATCGTGCAGTTTTTTAAAATAATTTTTTTCCCAAAAATAACATATTAATATTGTAATTAAGGAAATTGTCAACCACAATTATAGGAAAAATAATTTTGAAATTAAAATATATAATTAATAATAAATAAACGAAAATTAATATTAATAACTACTATTAAGGGTAATATGGTCCAAACAAAATTATTAGTGGGTATAAATTAGTTTTATGAAACTATGGCATTTCTTTTAAACTTTAAGTATTTTTTTGGCATTTTGTGGGTTTTTCTTTATTTTAATTTAGTAATTGATAAAAGAAAAAAATTAGAAAAATAAAGAATGTTAGAATGGTATTGTCAAATTAAACTTGAAGAGTATATTTTGGCTTTTTTTTTATATATATATAAATAAGGTATATTTTTTTTAAAAAAAATAGTGGGTAAAAAAAAAAAAAGGCAAAATTCCCTAAACGAATATCTATCAAGTATCAAGACACCATATGTGATTCTCTTATTGTAGCGATCAATGATAAAATCTATTTTTAAAATTTGAGGAAAAGGGTTCCTAACAATCTCAATGTACAGTTTTGGAATCCCTCTGCTCTGATCTTTACGTAAAGAATTCTTCAATCCCAAATAATAAAGTGAAGTCTGTCTCTCACTGTTTGATTATACCTCTAACCTATCACAAGCCATTCCTTTACTATGTACAAAAGATTCAGTCTGAGAACAAAAATTCTAGTTCTTGCTGATCCGTTTTCCGAGCGGCTTTCGGCTCTGTGTCCATCACACTCAGCTGAACTTTCTCCTCCAGTGAACTCCCGTTATCTACATAATCGATCTCCGACGATGGTTGCTCGTCTTCCTTACCTAGATCCTTGCCGTTGTAATCGTCCTTTTCCATTTTACTGCCATCGCGATCCTTCATGTCGCAAATGCAGGCCTCCGGGTTCTCATGAAACTCGCCCCTCCCGGGTTTTACCTCTTTTGGGGCTCCCATGAATCCAATCTGCTGTGTTTGGACGCTCGACGAGAATTCTTCCCACGTCATGTTATCCCGGTTCATGAACAGCTTGTACAGTTTCTTCGCGTTTGGACGGATCGTAGGCTTGTGCCCGAAGTATCTCCTGCAATTCATTAGAAAATGTCGTTCTCGTGTACCAAACATATGTATACATGAACTAGAACTTGTGAAAGTAATTTAGTACCTTCGGCCGGCCAACATTCTAGCCATATTCCCGTTGTTGTTTGTTGCGAAGACATCGCTTTCGTCACAGACGATGAAATCTAGCGCAGCCATGCGAGAAGAGAATGATGAAAACGGTGCCAATTCCTCCTTGATTGCAATAGTCTCTTTGGTGTGAAGGTTTGGGAAGAGTTCTTTGAGAGGTCGTAATGTATCTTCGCCTCCGTATACTTCACCCGACGCCACGTATACATGAACATCGCTTCCGTAAGACAGTGCTTTAAGCATAAGTCCAACTTCCTGGGGAGTCAGAGGACATTTGCCGTTTTTTCGTACTTTCTCAGGATTGCTAACCTGCAAGTCGTGCCCCGAGATAATTATATCAACACGTTACATTTAGAATGGTGGTTTTCATATTCCAAAACATGAGTGAGAAGGACTCACCGCATGTAAACTTTTCCACCTCTTCCGGATTTCACCAAGTTCTTTCCGTTCTTTCTCTCCCCCGCCGAAGTCGCATCCAGAGAATGCAAGCATATCAGGCTCGAACCTGTGATCAGATTCTTATTATCGAAACTAGCCTGCCAAATTGTTCTTGTAAATCGCATATCTACTGGCATAAAATTAGAGAATGCCTGGCATTTATTGATCACGTTGCTCGAATCATTATGAATGAAAATTCAAAGAACGGCGTAGACGACAAGCTGACCGAGGTTTACCTCAAATGGAGAGCGATGAAATGCGGACTTTTCATCCTCATCCGCTCTACCAACTTCTTACCCATGTCGAGTATGGGGTCGGTAAACTTCAGAGCGTGATAGTTAACTCTACATCTTAATTTCTGCAAATTTTTACTCAGCTTATTTGAAAGCCTGTAATCAAACTTGGAGAGCTGAACAACCTGCAAATCAGAAAAAGTAGAAGGCGTTCTTAAAAATACGGAATTGTAGCACTGCAACTTGCAAGAAGTTAAAAGAGAGCAGAACGAGTACATGTCTTTTGTTCAAAGCGGGTAGAACACGATTCAGGTAACATGTCGGACTGCATTTCCTCGGAACCCGCATGCTGTAAGGCTGTGTCACTTGCCCTCCTCTGCTCTTCGTCGGAAGTTGCTTAACTACCCGAACATCATCGGAGAGAAACGAAATAAACTGGTCCACGTCAAAGATCTCAGCAAAGTTACTGCATTACACACACCAAAATGCGCATTAAGACCGAGACATGTTCCGTGTTTATAAGCATAATCATACACATTACAGAACCGACCTGGAATCCTGCCAAAACGACTTCTGGTCCAACCGGGGAACGACGAGAGTGGCATTTAGGATATAAGCTGCAACCACAGCATCTGTTATCTGCGACACAAGAAACCGAGTTTCGAATTTCAATTGCCGAAGAAATCATGGAGTTACACGAACAATTTCCGGAAAAAGAAAAGCGTACCCCTGTTCTTTGTTGATTCAAGCCTCCGCTAGTTGCGATCAAGAGGAACCGATTGGGATGCGTTTTCACATTCGCGGCTGAGAATACATCGAAAAGTGTTATACACATTTGAACCAAGAACAATGATTCAGACTCAGAGCAAACGAATGAGTTCAATCTCTACTCGTCTACACTAATCCAAGAACCCAAAGCAGCCATGGCCTGACAATACTTACTCGCAAAGCTCCCGGTGGCGTTGCTACAGCCGTGGTAGCGCTCCGACTGCTCCGTCCGCCATAAATCCCGCGCCGAGCTCTCTCCGTGATCCTCCTAAACACGACCATACTAGTCAAGAACGAAGAAAAAAGAACACCTAAGGAACGTCACAACGCTTTCTAATCCTCAAGAATTCGTACAGTGGAGTGCGAAGGAGAGGGAGCGAGGGCGGAGAAGGCGACGACGAGGAAGAAGAGGGCGACGGAGAGCAGGCAGAAGAGGTCCAAGGCGAAGCAGCTGAGAGGGCGTTGGCGAAGCTCTGTGGCGACGCCATTGACGAGCCTGGTGAGAAGAGAGCCACTCTCTCTCCTCCTCTTCTTCTTCTTCGTCGTCGTCGTCATCATCATCGCATTCGCCGATGATGAGAGAGAAACGAGCTCGTCGTGCCTCCTAAACCAAAACTAACGTCTGCTTTTATTGGCATTAATTAATTAAATAATAATCAACAAGAAAGGATCTGAATTTATACTTGTATTTATTTTTAAAAATTAAATAGTTAAATAAAAGTGTCGCTGTTCCTCCAACTAATCGCGCGCGTAAATTCCTAAAGGATTCTCTGCTCCGCGGTGGTCCGATCGGGCCCTGCTGACGTGGGGTTCATCGGACGGTCAGGGATTTGTGTGAGGATTCAGTTGAAACAACAATCGCTACAGACTTTTCATGTGTGGAAATACTTGTCGAGCACTCTTCCGGTCTCTATTTTTTATTCAATTCACAGTAATTCACAATATATATATATATATATATTATACAATATTGATCGGTAATTATTTTGTCCTTAATCGGTAATTTTATGGATAAATCTTTTGTTTATAAAATAATCATTGGTAAATTTGTTGCCCGTCGACACATTCATAAAATTGATATTTTCTCGTAAAAGGATAATCGAATCTTAACTTATAAGGTATTGGCCAACGGTCGAGGTGCTCGTCTATCTTTTAAAAAAAAAAATTAAAAATAGAACAATATTTGATTAATCATTTTTAATAAAAAATTTAATGAATTTTCTTAATTTTTGAAGTATATATATTCAACTTATTTAGTTGGACCTCAATCATTATTTATCTATATTTTTTTATAAAAAAAAGCTCATTTCTTATTCAATTATGGAGTCTTTTCATTTATTTATTTTTTCTATTTTCAACAATAACATATTTGTAACAATTAAAAAAAGATTAAAGTACAAAATAAAAATCCATATGTATATGCATTTTACTTGAAAACAAAAGGGAAACACATTGGTTATGTTGTTTGAATGGTCATTAACTTCTCTTTATAAAGTCACCCGTTTTCAGTTCTATAAAAGAGAATTTAGATTGTTTTAAGTGCGTGCTTTCAAAGTAGTGTTTTACTTCTGCAGATGCTAAAAACAGTTATTAGTATCTCACTAATTTTCATAATTAATACATAAAAGTTATTGGCCAAGCTAAATTTCGTTGACTAAGTATTATTATGAGCCAAATAGACCCTTTCTTCTTCTTCTTCTTCTTCTTCTTCTTCTTCTTCTTCTTCTTCTTCTTCTTCATATCACTCTGTTTTTCTATTTTCTTTTTAAATCCAGTTTTCCAAATTTAAATCTTTTATTGGATAAGGACAGATGATATCTACACCAACTAATTTTAGGGTTTTGACAGACAATTAGTCGTCTATGTTGTTTGATAATACCTTAAATTATTTTACTAACTTATTCGACTAACTAACGATTAAGATGTGTTTGTTTCATTTAATATTAACTAAATTATTATTATTACCTAACACTTAGTTATCAGAAATAGTATAGGGTGGTTGAACAAATCAGATTATTCAAAAGAAGACCACTTATAATTAGCATATAATTGAAAGAGCGTGCACAAATATATAATTATAATTTAGAGGAAAAAATGCCACATTACTCATATTATATTAGTATGTTTTGTAAGCTTTTATCCTAGTCTAATAAATTGGGCTCAATGTTGGGTCGGGTTTACGGCCGGGCATATTAAATAGTTTGTCATTTATAATGATTTATTTATAAACGATAAAATCGTCTCAAACTATAGAATTTATAAAAAAAAAAAAAAAGCACACTTGCATTTTGTTGTTCATGTTATAATCTAGTGAATGAATCATGGAGAATATATATAATGTATAAAATATAGTTTCTAGTCATTGCCATCCACTAATGCAATTGCGAATCATCCCTAAAAACACGCAAAGAATCGAAAGCAGGCTTAAAGTAATTATGAAACTACATACTTATAAATCATGTGTACTTATTTATTTATTTTAAACAATTCTTAGCCTTTTCTGATTGATTGATTGCCACGTCTTCTTTGTCTTAGCACTTAGCTCAACATATTACCATAATTATATTGCTGTGAATTCGTAATTATCCATTTGGGCAACAAATGGACGAGTCTTGTAAATCTGTACAATCACATTTAGCAATTTCAAAAAGTAATTTTGAGACTTCTTTTTAAAAAAAAAAAGAAAAAAAAAGCTACAACATGAATAACTTTATTTGATGAAACTTTTGCTACTAACTTATGTCCAAAGCAAGATTTTTTTATTTTTTTTTATTTTTTATCACAGTAGTACTTAGATGAAAGAATAATGGCATGAGTATCTTTAAGTCATTTAAAAGTTAAAACTACAGACGTATTTTTAAATTTTAAAAATAATAATAATAATAATATACTACTCAAGCTAAAAAAAAAACATTTATCATTAGAAAAAGGAGGTCTACTACCTGAACTTCTTAAACAATTATTTATTATTATATTGAGTGGTATAATATAATCCTACAAAATCAGAAAATGGGATATGTAAGTTAGTTGTGCTTGCAATTTCAGAATTCGTCAAACTAGTTGTTAGGCCTGCAATACATTATTATAAAACACAACTCGAGGGACAGATCCTTTTTAACAAGTCCGATTCAACTAGTCACCTAGATAATCTTTTTTTTTTTTTTTTATAGGAGATTTTGATAGATATAGTTTCGTTTGGACTCCTAAATATACTTATATCATCGTTGAAAATGAGCTAATCGTTCGCTAGATGGAGGTTTTTGTAATGACAAAGTATGCTAATGTTTAACGAAGAATTTTTTTTTTTTTTTTGTAGGTTAAAAAAAATCGTGGGTATTTTTATCGTCGAAAAATGAGAAGACGTAGTAGGAAGAATTGTCTATTAAAGTTTAGGGTAAAAGATAAAAAATAAAATCCTTAGAAAGGTGTTAATAATAAATATTTTGTCACGCATGATTTGTTTTGTATCGAAAAGGTATTCCCAAAATTGATATCCAAAATAAACAATGAATACAAAGCTTGGCACCAAGTTCGCATTGCATGTGAAAATTTTGAGTATATGCAGCACTGACAATGCTAGTGGACTGGCCTTGCAGAAGAAAAAAGAAACAAAAATGCAAAATAGAACATAATAAAAAAGGTAAAAAGAAAGTGCACATAAGAGCCCAAAATTGTATTTGCAAGTTGACCTTTAATAGTGTTTTTGGGCTTCATGTTTATAGCCCAAAACTAAATGGGCATTGTAAGGCCTTGTCAGCTTTCTTTCTTGGAAAAAAAAAATCGTAATCTGCACCCTCGATCGGTTAGGAGTGAAATTTTTTTTTTATAAAAAAAATCGGTTATTGAATCAAAATTGAAAGGACTGAATTCAACCATGTAGTAACTGTAATGAAGCCTAAAATCGAACAAATATTAATTGCAAGAAAAAAAAAAATCAATAGTCAATTAAAGGTTGTGCAATTCCGTATCAGCACTGAATGTCGGTTTATTTTTTACTAGTGATCGTGTTGATAGTACTCTATGCGAGATGATTTTATTTTTAAATAGTTATTAATCGTTACTGGTCAACTTCGAATTTTTAATAGTACTTTTTTTTTTTTTTTAGTATTATAAGTGATCAATTTACTTGATGTTGGTAATTAGGTGATATTTTAGACAATAATCAAATACTAATGTTAAGGAAAAAATTGATGACTAAATTAGTGAATCGGGTATTGAAACCGAATGTAATCTGATTGGCAACTTTTTTTTTTTTTTTTTATCTCATTATTACAAGAGCTAATTTTTTTTATAATTGAAAAATTGAGTCAATCTATATCTCTCAACCAAGAGCTACTCGTCTCAGTGCAGCTCACCGATACTTCATCTCAAATTCAGCTTAAAGCTTTTGCCGATTTTGATTGGGCGTCGTGCCCGGATACAAGACATTCAATAAGCGATTTTTATGTGTTCATTGGAGGTTGTTTACTATCACGGAAATCTAAGAAACAACACATATTTTCTTGATCTTCAGCCGGGGCTGAATGTTGTGGGATGACTTATGTTACATGTGAGGTCATATGGTTAAAGGCATTGCTTCTTGATTTGAAAGTTTAATACAACCGTTAATCATGTTTATGATGTAGCTGCTATGATGTCGCTTCTTTATTGCCACCATAGGAAATGCCCGAATAAGAATATTATATTCACCGGGCTTTCAGGTTTTTACCCGACTACATAATTAAAGGCATCGGGCCCACTCGGGCCCGAGAATTAAATATGAGGCAATTAATTAATTATTTGAATTAATTAATAATTGCTTAATGGGTTTGGATTCATTAATTGGGCCCAAAGCCCATTAGGTCATTATATGTTGTATTATAAATACAACATATAACTCATAATTGAAATATCTTTAACCCAACACTCAGAGAAAATTCGCATACCCCTAAGCCAGAGAGCTCGCGATTTTCTTATTCCCCGGTTCTTCATCGGTTTCTCATCCAAACATCGAGGGGGACCTATCCTATCCAACGAGGAATTTTCCAGTCATCAAAGGCGTTCCCGCAACGACGTGGTGGACAAAATAGAGGCACGACATTTGACATGCTCGATCCCGGAGAGAAGAAGATTCGGCCAGAGGAAGAACGGGGTGATTCACAGTATTTTGGTATAGTTGGCAAAAGTACCAAAAGTTCGGTAACAATTTCTAAACTGTTCTTAATATTCGAAATTAGTCTAGATCTATATTGTTCAATGATATCCCGTGATTTTCACCTCGGAATTGAGAAAAATCATTGCAAAACCCAACACTGGTATCAGAGCCAGTCTGATTAATTTTTTAGAATTAGATATGTTGTTCGGAATAATTTTATTAATTTTTTCATGTGACTAGATTTTCAGTGGGAGCAGTAGAAAATTAATTATGTTAATTTTAATGTTCAGGATTCGTTTGAGCTCGTTTTACTTTTTTTTTTCTTCTGAAAAACCAATTTTTTAAAAAGAGGTGGCGCAATACGGCAACACCACCGCGGACGACGGCGGTGCCGCCATGCGCGCCACAAGGTCGGAGGCGCAAACAGCCGCGGTTAGGGTATCCAAAACTCTAGCCAAACCTTAATTGGATTAGGGTTAGCTGATGAGTTTGGTACTGTTCCAGGCCCACGGGTTTTTGGGCTGGGTCAAACCCAGCCCAGGTCAAGAGGTCCAAGTTTGACCTGGACGTAGACCGTGTTGGGAATCTCGTCTCGGATTCCATGTAAATTATCACGAATTGTACCTCCGAACCGTCCGGGTAAAATTTAAAAAATTATTTTAAAGCGGAAAACTTGTTATCCGTTCAACGGTCCGGATATCGGATAATAACCATATAACAAGATCTGATAAATATTATGTAATTTAATATTCATAAATCATTATTAATAATCTAGTCATTATAGTAAATGAATAGAAAGCAGTAAATGGTTGCATTTATTAACCCAATGCATAAGACCGTACCTCTATTGACGACTTCCGGCTGCGCGTTCTGAATCGGGCAAGGCTCCGCCGGTGCTAAGGGAAACTCCCGTGATCTTCCGGGATATTCTCCTGGATTCCTCGTACGGAAGCGTGGGCTTCGCCGGCAGGACTCCGTTGCAAAATTTCAACTGATGGTTCTTTTTAAGATCCGGAGAACTAAGTCTCTTAAACCGAACCAGAAAAAGAAATCAGAGAGAAAATTCGCAGACCCTGAAGGAGAGGGGGAGTTCGAATTTTTCACTGGGGAGAGGTGTGGAAAATGTGTAGAATGAGCCTCCTATTTATAGGCTCAGACTGTAACCGAATTAGAGAAATTCCCTCCCCTAAAATTTGAATTCATAATTAAATATAATTAATTATTTCAATCCAATGGTCTAGATTTAATCTTATCTAAATCCAATGGATATAATTAATTAGGGATTTAATTAAATAAGAAAGATTTGGATAAAATAAAAAATCCAATCTTATCTTCTTATCTTTATAAAATTTGAATTTTATATATTTTTATATATATATATATTAAAATTCGAATTCATATTATCTAGATCCAACGGTTGAGATAAATCTTTAAACCGATCTAATGGATCAAATTAGTTTAGGATAAAATCAAATATTAAAAGATTTAATAAAAATCAAATTCGAATTTATCCAAAACTATAATTCAAAAATAATATATAATATATATAATTAATTAATTTCCAATCCGACGGTAAAAATTAAATCTTAGACCGATCTAACAGATATAATTAATTAGGTAAATTCGAATATCAAAACTTGGTCACCAAGTTATTAATTTCGAATATATCAATATCCTAATCCAACTGTTGATATTAAGTCATAATCGATCCAATGGATTAAATTGATATTATGGTTTTTCTCAAATACCAAAACATTTGGTACTTTTGCCGCAATTATGAAAAGACCAAAGTCTATCCATTCGAATGCTTATGGTTCCACATTCCATGGCATAATTCGATTTCTACACATATAATATATATGAAAATATATTATTTACATATTAATATAATCTATTAATTATTGAATAATTGTCAATAATACATTAATAATTAAATTCGAATAATTAAATTATATTAATATTCTCTGATCTCAATATCACACATTCAAATGTCATGGTGTCACACCATCATTTAAATTCGTGACATGTGATTTAATTTCGTAGTTTACCGAAACGATCACAAACTTAGAAATTCTCTAAATCACAAACCGTACGTTGAAATGACTCGGTTCCAAAAGCAAAGTTTCTCAGAATTTAATTTCCAACAACTTTCATGTTGATAGAAAATCCAAATTCTACTTTCTTTTGTCAGTTTATTTCGGTTACCAAGATATGGTCCTTTTGCCACGCTGCTGATAAAACTATCTGATTTCTGTCACAGACTTCAGTTTTATGAGTCTTGTCAAATTTTTTTATCACGTACGTATCATCCGTTACGGAGCTATCCTGGGGACCATGGACCCGTATCACTTAAGCTCCAACGAACTGCTAGGGTGTTCGTCAAACCTCGGTGTTATTCCACTATAAACCCAAGGCTGCACTCTTTAGTGATACAATATATATTATTCCCTTAATTACAGCAGGGTGTCCATTGATACAATCAAATTCGGGTTATTGATCTCTCACTTGATGATCCACACACGAGCAGGCGGTTTCTACCGTTATGCCCCTCATTGCATTTTCATCCTTGACTTAGTCAGTAATATTATGAGTAACCCACTTATGGTTTCGATTCATAAGTTGCGCACGGGTACCTCTCACTTCTCACCACCGACAATCAAGGGAATCATCATGACTCTGAAGAGAGTTGTGTGATGCCCATGTCTATGACCAAACTACCCTTACTACTGACTATCATGTTCCCAAAATAATAGTGTTGGGAACAACAGTAATATATTGTGTTCTGTAATGGTTAAATCAAAGAACAATCAAGCCAGCAGCTCGGACTCAAGATCACTCAGGACTTAGATCGAATATCCATTTGATCATCTACTAGTGACTCAACTCCAAGTTATCAGTGACGGTCTTATATGATAACTTCCGGAGTTTAAGTTAGGTCCAGTCCAGTATGAAGACACTTCATACTTAATGCACTTCTAGTGAGTGTGACACGCACAAAATCCAGAATAGAATTGTCACTTAGTCATATTAATGACCTTCTACGATTAATGGGCTCCCACCCAGTTAATCAGGTCACAGACATTTTAAGTTCATTTATTATGATTATTAATTCTTCCTCACATTGACTCTGTTGTGATAATAATAACATAATTGCATCCTTTATGAACTAAGGATCAAACATTCTATTATACTCTACCAGAAACCATAATAAGATTACCATAATAAGCATCATCTTTATTCAACGACTTGTCATAATCTTTTACAAATGGATAAAATATCTTGTTTAAGGACACACATGTCCAACAGACCCATGGGTCAGGGTTGACCCGACCCAAGTCTGACTTGGGTCAAACCCTGACCCGACTCGGGTCCACTCAGATCCGGGTCTGACCCGACGCGACTCGGGTCCATCTGGAGCCGGGTCAAACCCGACCGGATCCATTCTGATCCGGGTCATACCCGACCCGACCAAGCTCCACCTGGGTCCGACCCGACCCTGGACGTTGACCTGGGTCAACTGGGCCTGACCCGGCCCAGAACACTTTTGGGCCATTCGATCAGGCCCACGTGCAAGACATCTAATGCCCAGCCCGAATAGCTAGGCTGCCCGCGGGCAGCCCGTGCTCGCATCCCGATCCTGATTTTAATTTCAATTTTTAATTTTTTTGTATTTTATTTTAGGATTTTTGATTTTAGAATTAAAATTAATATTAGGAATTGAAAATCTAATTCACAAAACTTTTTATAAATAGGATTTGTTTAAAGTTTTTAGAACATCGTTGCATTTACGGTTTAATATTTTATTATTATTCATAATCCTTTTATTAAGTTTATTTATAAACTATGAAGTTTGAAATGTTTAATAATCTTTTATTAGGAATATGTAAAATAATTAAATCGTATATTGTTCTTTTTTTAACAATAAGAATAACATGCAAAACCTAATATTCTCGTGTGAAATATTAGATTGAATAATAAAGGTGAATTTCAATTATGATAAATAAGTTAATTATTTATTTTATAAAAATATTAATAATTTTACTAATAAAAAACCTAGGATCGAGTGTTATCCTTTAGATCATAATTATTATTCACAAATGAATATGCTTTTAAGATTAGATCTTAATCCATACTCATAGTCTCTAACTAAATAATTTAATTTAGTTATTTTATTTATAGTTTCAGACATAAGAAAGGATCATCCGAAAAACCCTTCATCTAATATTAGGCTAATAGTCTTCCGTGTGGAGGATCCTTAATCTAAGTGAGCCCGGTCTTAATGCATCTACAACCCAGTAGAGTATTTTTACTCAGCTCACTTAGACGTGTAGGGCGACCGATACTGTCCGCCGGTTCACCGCATGGGTCTGCCTAAGACGGTGATTCTAATAAGGATTAGATACCGTAGACTAACTAAGAAAACCGGTTAGAAATAATTAATTCTTAGTTTATCTAACCGTCAGAGATAAAATAGGATGTTAGCACAATTGTTGTCTTACTCTGAGTGACAAATTGATAGAATTGATAAGGGTAACTTTTCTATTTAATTAGTCACGAAATATCATTAAAGTCCTAATGATAATCCATTAAACATCTTTATTATAATAATTACTTTATGATTTACATGTTCATATTAGAATTAATATTGTGCTCATCCGTGTTTTATTTCTTCATATTTTGTAGAACTAAACAATGTCTAACAACTCACTAAGATCGATCCTTGAAAAGGAAAACATCTTAACGGGAAAAACTTTCCTGAATGGAAAAGACACCTCAAATTAGTGCTCATGCATGAAAAGAAGGAGAGCATCATCACTGATGAGCCTCCAATTGAACCACCTGCCACTGCAACCCGAGCAGAAAGAGATACTTATAAGAAGTTTACTAATGAAGCTGCTGAAGTAGCATGCCTCATGTTGGCCACCATGACTTCGAGTCTGATGGAACAACACGAGAACATGACTGCTTGGGAAACGATTCATCTTAAGAAGATGTATGAAAAGGAAGCTTGACACACAAGATTCAAAATCATGAATAAATTTCTGAGAGCAAAAATGAATGATGGAATGAGTGTAAATGATCATGTTCTGAGAATGATCGTTTGGTCTGAAAGTCTGACTCGACTTGAGATCAAGATCCCAGAAGATGTTCACATTGATATCGTGTTGAACTCCCTCCCTGACTCTTATAATCAGTTTATATTGAATCATAACATGTCTTCTGAGAAGAAAAGTCTGCTCCAACTCCACAACATGTTGGAGACTGCTGAAGGGAATGTCCCTAAAATAAATGCCAAGACGGTCATGGCATTCACTGGTGCACCAAAATGGAGAAAGCAAGTAGCTCAACAAAATAAAGGCAAGGCTCCTAGAAACCTGAAGGTTTAGGCGAAAGCAATGAAATCCAAGGTAAGAGCCATAAATGATCATAAGTGTTTTCACTGTGGAAAATGTGGGCACTAGAAAAGAACCTGCCCGATGTATCTCGCAGAGATCAGAAAGATGAAGAAGAGTGGAGACTTCATCAAATGTATTAATGTTATAGAGATAAACCTAACTACCTCGAAAGACTGGGTATTAGATACAACATGTGGTACTCATATTTGTACTGATGTGCATAGTCTAAAGAGAAGTAGGAAGCTAAGAGAGGGTGAGACCAACATGCGCGTGGCAAATAGAGAACATGTTGCTGCAGAAGCTGTGGGACAAGTTAAACTCAACACTCCAGCTGGGACAATTTTAGAACTAAATGATTGTCATTTCGTACCTTCTATTACCAAGAACATAATTTTAATTCCTGAATTGGATGTTTTAGGTTTTAATTTTAAGATTGGAAACAAGCGTTGTTCAATTTTTAAGGATGGTATTTGTTATGGTATTCCATATTTATCGAATGGTTTATATTCTCTTGATACCTCTAAATATCCCATCTATAACATCTCTAACAAAAGAGCAAAATCAAACCAAATCAATTTAGCTTATCTCTGGCATTGTCGACTTGGCCACATAGGCGAGAAACACACAAAAATGGAATGTTGGAACATTTTGATTATGAATCATATCAAACATGTGAATCTTTCTTGGGTGGGAAAATGACAAAGCCTTCCTTCAAAGGAACTTATGAGAGAAAACAGGAGTTATTGGCTCTCATACATTCAGATGTTGTTGGGTATCGGTATTGCTTTGACACCGATTCTTGGTTGTACAATCCCAGCTAATCGGTCTAAACCGATAGAGATCGTATAACAAATTTTTTTACTGCGGAATAATTAACATTATCTAATTAAGTGAACGCGTAAAATAAACTTTGTTTATTATGGGCTGAACCTGAGATTGTGTCCCATACCACAATTCCTATTATTCTATCCGGTTTACGAAATATAATGATTAATTAACTGGTCCTGATCTTATTTTTCGATTTTATCAAACAAATAATTAATTCAATCTTAATATGATTTTGATATTGGGTTTGAGCAAATAGATAATTATCTAATCAATAAATAAATATGTACCTTAATTTTGTTGTCCTCGCTGCGTTTTCTGATTCTGAGAAGCATCTGCGATTTTCTGTGTGCTGAATTTCTCCCAATATCCTTCCGTTGTATGCTCCGAAGTTAGATCGCCAGGATGTGTGGGCTCCAGGGATGATCACGAATTCCTTAGGCCTGACCGGGATCGAATTCTCTCTCTGGCACTGATCACAAAATCGCAGAGAGAGAGAGAAGTGATAATTCGAATTTTTGGTTTTCTGAAATTATGAGAGTCTATTTTTCTGGTTTCAGGTCTAGCCTATTTATAGGTGTAAACAAAAACTTAACCAACTGGAGATATTTACTCATTATCTTTAAAAGATAATGAATAATATCAAATCTTATTAAATCTTTCAAGAAATCTAAATATAAAGATAAGATAACAAATCTTTTCTGGAATCAAATCTTCCAAGATTTATATCTCCCTAATATTCGAATTAATATATATATCAAATATATATTATTTGAATTCGAAAATTATAATAAATTCGGAAATCAAATTTAGGGTTAATACCAAAAATTAAATATAAATATTTTTAATTATAATTAATTATTAATAAATACTAATAATTAAATCCAATAATTAAAATTATATTTATTAATTAAATATTCTGGATATAAATCCCATATTTAGTTTATCACGAAATTCGCAGCTCTTAAACGTACCCTAATCCGGGTTTTTCCCACATTATCGTTTTGGCCATAACTTTCTCTCTGTACATCAGAATGATGCGATTCAAAATGATAAATTCTTAGAATTTGATTTCCCACAATATCGTGATTGTCCAGGGGTCAAATTCCAATTTATCAATTTTCACTTCCCAGACTGTACCAAAACATTGGTACTTTTGCCACTTAGGATAAATAGACATTTCAAGACTTAAGTCTCGAATCTAGTCTAATTGGATCCACCCCATATTCAATAAGTGAATATTTAATGTGGTTTCACTCTTGTGGAGTTACAAAGGGGACTAATGGACATATTTTTCAAGCTTAGGTGAAATGAAGATGTTTCACCAAACTTTGGTTACATTCCACTATAACTCGAAGTTGAATACACGTTTGAATAATAATATTAATATATTCCTGACACAGGAGTCCATCGATACGATCAGATTCTGGATTGATCGGTTTTCGTATTTATTATGATTCTCATCAAAGGGTACTAGCTGTCGTACTGCCCTTTTGATGACACTATCTTTATTCTATGAATCTTACAAACTACTCACTCATTAGTTTATTAAGTCAGTGATCTGTACATGAGTACTTGTTTGTTTCTCTTGAAACATAATAAAGAAAATCATAAACTTGTTATCCATATCTACATTCATGCAACTTATCCCGGTTAACCTTCTGATCCTAAAATGAAAGTGACTAAGAATACCGATGTATTCTGTCACGATCAAATCAAAGATCATTTGAGTTAAATCGTATAAGTTCATGATGCTCAGGACATCAACTGATTCCATCTGATCATCTTTGTGACTTAATCTTACTTTCATCAGTGACAGTCTTACTTGATGATTTCGGGTGTTAAGTCTGTCCATCTAGTATGGAGACACTCCAATACCTAGTGACTCTCAAAGATGCAGGACCAGCACCTGATCCGGTAAAAGATCATCACCTATACTGATTCGAGTTCACTAATGGCTTTTGCCAATTAGAAATTCCCACATTCTAATCTAACCACGGATTTCCTTTAAGTTCTTAACTTATGCAGGTCAAACCTCCTCACACAACAGACTCTATGCGATGACGTTGCATAATTGTAAAACGTTTATAGAACTTTGGGATGAAACATTCATTTTACAGTATCTCATGATAATACTATATAAGACTGTCATTAATAAGTTGTATATCTTTAAAAGGAAAGACAACCATAATCTCAGTGAAATGGGATTAACATCTAAATAGAGGGCATATTAATATACGTCCAACAGATGTATGCAGACCAATGCCTACTGCCGCTAAAGGAGGTTTCAGGTACTTCATCACATTTACTGATGATTTCAATAGATATGGTTATGTCTATCTAATGAGACATAAATCAGAATCACTTGAAAAGTTCAAGGAATTCAAGAATGAAGTTGAAAATCAATTAAGCAAGAAAGTAAAAGCGATTCGATCTGATCGAGTGTCGGCGAATACTTGAGCGATGAATTCAAAGCCTACCTTCATGATATGTGAATTATATCATCATTAACTCCTCCAGGCACACCCCAACTTAATGGTGTGTCTGAGAGAAGAAATCGAACATTGCTGGACATGGTCCAATCAATGATGAATAAAATTGATTTAACTGAATCCCTTTGGGGATATGCACTTATGACAGCAACTACCACACTAAACTGTGTGCCATAAAAAACGGTTCCTTCAACAACGTATGAAATGTGGAAGGGAAATAAACCAAGTTTACAATTTATGAAGATCTGGGGATGTGAAGCCTATGTCAAAAAGTTGACATCAGAAAAACTAAGCCCCAAATCTATCAAATGTAATTTTGTGGGTTACCCAAAGGAAACTTCTGAGTACTACTTCTATCACCAACCAAGCCGCAAAATCATTGTAGCAAAAACTGATGTATTCTTAGAAGAAGACTTCCTTTCTAGAAAGTTTAGTGGGAAAGAAATTGTTCTTCAAGAAGAACTAGAACCATAAAATCAAAGTGAATTGGGAATGGACACAGAAGAAGCTCTTGCATCGGTATATACACAAAATGATCAAATCATTGATGTAAACCAACCAGAGGATATTCCTTCCTACAACGACAATGATGATAATATGATTATAAATGATCAGTCAGGAAATATTACTCTATATGATGTACATATACAAGATGAGATAAATGAGCAACCTGATTACACACTGACATCTCGAAGATCCACCAGAGATAGTCAACCTCCTCTGAAATTGAATCTCATTGTATCAATCGAAAGAGATACAGTTCATGAAGACGAGGGTGACGAATCAGATAACTACAGAGAAGCAATGTCAAGAGATGATTCAGACAAATGGCTTGAGGCCATGAAATCTGAAATGGACACCATGTACACCAACGAGGTATGGGACCTAGTTGATGCACCCAAAGGGGCAGGACCCATTGGATGCAATTGGATTTTCAAGAAGAAAATTGACATGGATGGTAAAATACAAACTTACAAAGGGAGGCTGGTCGCTAAAGGTTATAAACAAATTCATGGCATAGACTATGATGAAACATTCTCCCCAGTAGCCATGTTCAAGTCCATAAGAATCTTGCTTTCCATTGCTGTTTTCTATAATTCTGAAATTTGGCAAATGGACGTAAAAACCGCGTTCCTAAACGGAGTTCTGGAAGAGGATATGTACATGACAAAGTCTGAAGGTTTTATAGACCAAAAGCATCCTGAAAAGGTTTGCAAATTGAAAAGATCTATTTATGGTCTCAAGCAAGCATCTCGAAATTGGAATTATCGTTTTGATGAATCAATTACAGAATTCGCTTTTGTCAAAAAAATAAAGATGATCCATGCGTGTACATCAAGTTTAGTGGGAGCAACGTTGTTTTCTTAATTTTGTATGTTGATGACATACTAATAATAGGAAACAATACATCTGAACTCCTTGCAATGACGGAGTGGTTGAGAAAATGTTTCTCAATGAAAGACTTAGGGGAAGTCGCCTACATATTAGGCGTCAAAATCCAAAGAAATAGAAACAAGAAAATCTTGACCCTAAGTCAGAGTACATACATTGATAAGATTGTTAAAAGGTTTAACATGGATAAATCCAGCAAAGGATTTACTCCAATGACTCACAAGACATATCTTAACAAGAAGCAGAGTCCAATTTCTTTAGAAGAAATTGAAGATATAGTGATCAAGAAATCTGAAGCTGCTAAAGAGGTTGTAGGGATCAAGAAATTTGTTTCTGATCTTGGTGTAGTTCCTAGCATTGGTGATCCTGTGAAGCTCTACTATGACAACAACGGAGCTATAGCACAAGCCAAGGAACCGAGATCACACAGGACAGCAAAACATGTACTCAGAAAATTTCACCTGATCAAAGACATTGTCGATCGGAAGGACGTAATAATGGAAGGAGTAGACATAGACGAAAACGTGGCGGACCCGATGACAAAAGCTTTTTCTAAAGAAAAGCATTATCGTCATGCATAATCTATGGGGATTAAGAACCCATAAATGTCTGCGGTCTATAGATAAACATGTGGAACTTCACAAATTTGTATTTAGTTCAAGAACAAATTTAATTTATGTATTTTAATTTTGGAGCACAGTATTATTTCTATAAAAGGCAAGTTTCTTCATTTTATATTCATACCAATGTTTAAAAATTATATTCAAAATTAATTTTATAAATGTTGCTATCAATTTAGAAAATAAAGTCCCTAAGATGTCTTAAAAGACAATCTTAAACTTTCCCCAATCAAAGAAAATCATTAGAAGAAACCAAGAGGGACGCCAAATGATATTTCAAAATTGATTGGTGCATGTAAGTAAGAAGAGGGAAGTGTCCCTGATATCTTTGAGATATTCTTATTCATGTAGGCACTAATGAAGAAAGACTAGCAGTGCTGGAATGACTCATACTCTGAAAATTCTCACATTGCAACTAAACCTTATAATTAAGGGGACACTGAGACTTTCAGAGAAATAATGAAATATTCCATAGTTTGAGAACGATCATGAGTTCACTACCTAACTAGTAACATATTTTGATTCTAGTTAAACGCTTACCGTAACGGGTAGTTATAAAAACTATTTTTGGATATGTTACGAACCTTGTAGAGTGGTATGATTAATCAAGAAAACATGCATCTCCCCGAAACTTGGGGAAATACACTCAGGGCCTCTTGAAGGATACAAGTATGAGAAATATGTGGCCACAGACAAGTCAAAACGAGTTTTGGACTTGGTAGTTCAATACTTTTATCCGAATCAGGAAACGAAAAACGACTTAAGCAGATGCGCCAAACCATGGTCTGTGTCTTTTTTCGAGTAGTAAAGATGTTGAAGGAATAAGTCATATAACAAAGTTAAAAGAAGTATCCACATGGATCCTTTTATATGTAACTTAACAAAATAGGATCAATGTATTTTAGTAGGTTGGGGAGTGAAGTCTAGGTAGAGACCTCTGACTCCTTGCAAACTTCTAGTGTGCAACCAACTCTAAAAAATCCTATGGAGTCACACCGAACTCGCCATAGGAAACGGAGAACGATGACAAATTCACAACGAAATGGATTTCAGTTGCGACCATGAAGAACTATGCATAGATGATCTAGAATGATGTACAGGGTAGTCATTCCCTGCATCTATTCATTTCATTGAATTTTCATGAATATGCACGGGAGATAGCCAATCCAGGTATATTCATGCAAGTGGGAGATTGTAGGAAATGCCCGAATAAGAATATTATATCCACCGGGTTTTCGGGTTTTGACCCGACTACATAATTAAAGGCATCGGGCCCACTCGGACCCGAGAATTAAATATGAGGCAATTAATTAATTATATGAATTAATTAATAATTGCTTAATGAGTTTGGATTCATTAATTGGGCCCAAAGCTCATTAGGTCATTATATAATACAACATATAGCTCATAATTGAAATATCTTTAACCCTACACTCAGAGAAAATTCACATACCCCTAAGCCAGAGAGCTCGCGATTTTCTTATTCCCCGGTTCTTCATCGGTTTCTCATCCAAACATCGAGGAGGACCTATCCTGTCCAACGAGGTGTTTTCCAGTCATCAAAGACGTTCCCGCAGCGACGTGGTGGACAAAATAGAGGCACAACATTTGACATGCTCGATCCCGGAGAGAAGAAGATTCGGCCAGAGGAAGAACGAGATGATTCACAGTATTTTGGTATAGTTGGCAAAAGTACCAAAAGTTCGGTAACGATTTCTAAACTGTTTCTTAATATTCGAAATTAGTCTAGATCTATATTGTTTAATGATATCCCGTGATTTCCGCCTCGCGATTGAGAAAGATCATTGAAAAACCCAACAACGACATCATAGTAGCTTTTTGCATAACCGGTAATCATGTTTATCCAAAGCATACGAATTACATTGAGAGAAGTTATCATTTGATACGAGAAGAGATTTATCACCTTGAGATTAAAAAGACCTTCCGCGTTTCTTCAAACATCAGCTTGCATGTCTTTATCAAGGTATTATATCCTACTCAATTCGATTATGTCGTAAGCAAGATTATATTGAAGAACATATCTTTATCTTTTATGTAAATTTATTGACCCAATATCTAATCAACACAATTAAAAATTAGGTTAATCGTGATAAAAGTATGGGTTAATGACGGTAAAAATATCCAAAGTTTGGTCAAAGAACCACTCGTGTACCCAAAGTTTAAAAGTGGTGGCAAAAATACCCAAAGTCACATTTGGGGAGTTGACCACTCCATTCTCGTAACGTTGTTAACTTACCCGTTAACTCTGGCCACGTGGACAAACGTGGGTTGCTGACATAATAATTTTTGCCACGTGAACGAGCCCACATCAGCCTCGTTTACGACAAAACAAGGAATTAAACCCCTAATTAATACTATTTAACACAACTAATTGAACCCCTAATGATTACACTTAACAAAACAGATTTGTACAAGTGGCCAGAATTAACAGGTAAGTTAACGGCGTTACGATAATGGAGTGGTCAACTCCCCAAATATGACTTTGGGTATTTTTGCCACCACTTTTAAACTTTAGATACACGAGGGGTTCTTTGACCAAACTTTGGGTATTTTTGCTGTCATTAACCCTAAAAGTATAAAAAATTTGGTCAGTTGAATTGACATGTAAATACAATGGAAAAAAAGTACTTAAATTAGAAAAAGTAAGCTTACCCATATTTTTATTAAGAAGAAAAGGTATTTTGCGACAAAAATATATATGTTTTAACACTTAAAAGCAATTTAGTCGTTATGTAACTTATGTTATCGTTTTAGTGACACAAGTTCAAATATATACGTTGTCATTATATTAACAAATAAATCCTTAAACTTTAAATTTGCTTTTGATGTTAAAATTATGACAAAAGTACAAATACTATTTATGAAATACCTCTTAAAATTTTGCGATACGCAACACTATCTTGCCACGATTTCCCAAAATTTTAATAGTGTCACGTGGCACCCAACCCGACTCCACATGGCAACTGTTCGAGTCAACGAAGGGATTTGACGACCAACCTTGTTTTATACTATTAACAACTTTAGCCGTCATTGTTAGAAAACGAGACCACGCCGCCTCAATCTATCTAACATTAAGAACTTCCGCCGCTATCATCCCTAATAATAATAATTATTATTAGGTGAAAGAAACCCAAATGTAAAGAAATGCACCAAGTCACAAATGTTAAATTAATGAAGTAGTAAAAGAAAGAAGGCAGATGGGAGGGTGGCCAAGCTGCTTTGGGTTGCGTGACCCCAATCTCACCCACTCCTATAAAAGCCCCCCTTCCCGAGCCACGACCCAACACCACGAACCCGAACCCGAACCAGAGCCCGAGCCACCAGCCATGGCCTCGCTCAACCCTTCCAGCTCCGAGCTCGACCTCGATCGCCCCAACCTCGAGGACTATCTCCCTTCCGGATCCTCCATCCAGCAAGAGCCTCACGGCAAGCTTCTCCTGTAATTCTCCATCTCTCTCTCCTGTTTGTTTCCCGGGAAAATTCCCTGAATTTCTCTCTTTCGCAGTCGCGATTTGCTCGACATCTCGCCCACTCTCACCGAAGCCGCGGGAGCCATCGTCGATGTGAGCTGATTTTCTCGCGATTTCTATGAGTTTTGGGTGGATTTTATTGGTGCTGAACTAGTGTGGGTGGATGGATGAACCAGGACTCGTTCACTCGGTGCTTCAAGTCGAATCCGCCGGAGCCGTGGAACTGGAACGTCTACTTGTTTCCCTTGTGGTGTTGCGGAGTTCTGATTCGCTACCTCGTTCTCTTCCCTGTCAGGTTCGCTCCATTCCATGCATTTCTCGTAAATCAATTGCATGCCGTTTCCTTGGATTTGGGAGTTTCTGATTGTCAACAACAATATGATGTGAATTGTATGTGTTGTGTTGAATTACTCAGAAAGATTCATAGCTTTTGTAGTTTTTTCTATATCTAATCTGTTGTAATGTCAATGTACTTGGAAGGATTCAAGCCATATGTGTTGAATTACTGCATTCTTTTTCTTGCTGCAGGGTTTTCGTGTTGACGTTGGGATGGGTAGTTTTCCTGTCGGCTTATATTCCGGTGCATTTTCTACTGAAAGGGAATGCGAGGTTGCGGAGAAAGTTAGAGGTGTGAGTCGTTTATCTTGCTTTAGTTTTTTTCACTTTTGTTTTCCTAAGCTTGTGTCTTCTCTGTCAGAGGCTCTTGGTGGAGTTTATTTGCAGCGTCTTTGTTGCGTCTTGGACTGGAGTTGTCAAGTATCATGGTCCGCGCCCCAGCATGAGGCCTAATCAGGTATACTGTAATATTTTTATGTATTCATTTGGACTCGAGATGAGGCGAGATTCATGTAGCTGCATGGTTTGTAAATAATTTTTATTGTGTGGGCAGGTTTTTGTGGCCAATCACACTTCCATGATTGACTTCATCATCTTGGAGCAGATGACTGCGTTTTCCGTCATCATGCAAAAGCATGCCGGATGGGTCGGTAAGTCCCGTCAACAAGTATTGTGGTAGTCAATTGCTGTTTTTAAGATTTTGATAGGATCCAAACACGTATTCCAACACAAAATTCGGCCAAAGGAAATTCACCGTTTTGATGAGTCCCTCTTCTTTATTACAATGCAAAGAAATAATAATCAATCCTGACCTTTCCTTCGAGGTCATGGTTGAATGCTCTCCAAAAGGTGTTAAGCAAGACAAGACAAAGCAAAGCATTAAACTCTATAACGGCCTAATGGTAAGCGCCTATAGGAGATACGGAACTCCAAGGACTCACGAGGCAAAGACTAAAATACCCTTAATGCATAAATGACAGAAGGACTTGAAATGACGTAAAAATACTAGACTTGCAAGACTAAAGACCAGTTTACCCTTAATCAGACCATAAGTGATCACTGGTCGATTCTACGATATTGGCTTGATGGGTTGATGTATGTTAGAATTCTCAAGAATTCTGTTGTAAATAAACAGTTATCCCAGTTTGTAAGTTATTTAAAGTGACAAACGTGATCCATTTGCAATTGTAGAAGTAGCTGATGTAAATAGATCACACTATTCGTGAAAATTGAATGTCTATTATATATTGCTTAAAATTTGATTACTTGCGAAAACCGTATTACAGCATCAATATATTTTAATGCTGCCAAAAAATATTATATAATAATCTTATCTTCTCTCTGAAATTGTAAAGGACTGTTGCAAAGCACTATCTTGGAGAGCGTGGGTAGTATTTGGTTCAATCGTACTGAGGCGAAGGATCGGGAAATTGTGGCAAGGAAGTAAGTAAATATACCTAGATGGAGAGCTATTTATAAACTAACATGCTGATTTTAATCTATATTGTAATCCCTTCCTGTGGCACTTGATATAAATTGGTACCTTTTCCAGACTAAGAGACCACGTACAGAAGGCGGATAACCCTCTTCTTATATTTCCTGAAGGAACTTGTGTAAATAACCACTATACTGTTATGTTCAAAAAGGTAATTTATTCTACTTCCATAGAACTATTCCGTATTATTAATCATAAGTTTTGTCTTTAAGGATAACTTTGGTTAAACATCTTGAGACGGATGTTATGGGAACATGGTAGTTTCCGTTTCTCTAAATTAAGTTTTCTTTGTTCTTTTTCTTTTTTACATTTAGGGTGCTTTTGAGCTAGGATGTTATGTTTGCCCAGTTGCCATAAAGTACAACAAGATCTTCGTCGACGCCTTTTGGAATAGCAAAAAGTAAGGGGCTCCGCCTCCTTTTATTTACTTGTCCATCAATCTTTTCATTTTCTATATATCCAATGGTATGCTATGATTTTATTATTTAAGAGTGACAATTTTTTAATAACTAAATATATAAATTAATAATTGAGAAAAGAGAACATTTGACATATATTTCTTGCAGGCAATCGTTCACAAAGCATTTATTACAGCTGATGACTTCGTGGGCGGTGGTTTGCGATGTTTGGTATTTGGAGCCCCAGACTTTGAGGCCCGGGGAAACCGCAATTGAGTTTGCCGAGAGGTAAGTACTCCCTTTAGGATATTATAATAAGGTTTGTTTATTAAGTAATTGTTAGACTGATGTTTTTACTTCTTATAAGTGAAATTTAACGAAATACGCACAAAAATGGTCAAATGTGCTACGTTTTCAATTAGCAGAAAATGTGTACTTTTTATTTTTAATTGAGAGACTATTTGCACACGTATCATGTAGCAAAGGGGTCATTCCTTTCGAAAATTCTAACACAACATTATGCCGCCGGTTATGCTTTGTTGCAGGGTTAGGGAGATAATATCAGCGAGGGCAGGGCTTAAGATGGTTCCTTGGGATGGCTATTTGAAGCACTCTCGTCCCAGTCCCAAGCACCAAGAGCGGAAGTAAATCAAAATTTCTTATTCCTGTTTGTTTTTAGAAAACGGTTTATATATCATGAATGAGAGTTCATTCGAATTTCATAGCCGGTAGAATCTACAATTGTGGCTAATCGCGGAGTTTTCATTTGCAGGCAGCAGAGCTTTGCGGAGTCGGTACTTCGGCGACTTGAGGAGAAGTGAATTGGATAGGTGTAAGGTATTTTTGTTAGATTGTATGTCTTGAAATAATGAGTTTAGTTGACGTGTTGTTTGTTTGGTTCTAAGCATGATGATTTCAGACATGAAGCATTCTTGAGATGGTCAATGGAGTTTGAGTTTGAAATAAGAGAGCAATAAAACAAAAATAAGTATAATGTTGTAGTAGATACATAATCAGTCTGACTAGAAGTCAATGCATTTTAGATGTTTTTTGTTTTGTTTCTCTCAGAATTAAGTATCCACCTGAGTTGGGATTAAAAGTCATGTGCGGAAATGGTCTTTCAGGGAGAAAAAAAGTGCGTATTTGTTATCTCTGTTCCGGTTTTAGTACAAGAACTGTCTATCTATGAAAGAAAATTAAGCGAACTTGGTCGGTTTGTTACTTTATTTTTCGCGTGTGGGAGCGGTCTTTTTGTTATGATTTTGGTGTGTTAATGGTTCCGTTAAATTTTGTACAGATTTTTATTTTTATTTTTAAGAAGCTTCGATAAAAATTCTTTATTTTTAACATGAATGTAATTAGGCTAACTTACTTAAAATGGCTAGAAAAACATTTCAAATTTGTTTGTACTAAAATTACCCTTTGATTATTATCTGTTTAAATTTTTACATCTTTGTGTAAATAAGAAAAAAATGTCGTTGCTAGGATAGCCTAGTGGTAATTCCACACTACCTCCAAAGTGGAGGTCGTGGGTTCGATCCCACCGCAGCAAAGCTGCCTTCAAAAAAAAAGAAAAAAATGTCGTTTATAAAAACCATTGTCGTTTTACAAAAAATTGTCGTTAAAAAGAAATTATCGTTTTATTATATGCTGATATAGTAATTTGAATGATGCGACACATATGTGACGTGGCACGAATAGTTAGCGGTGTAGACTCTAGAGCAATAATGTTTTTGAGTTATTAGCTCTCTTTACGTATGAATTTGCTCTCTTCGTAACGAAAATAACAATTTTATTAGAATTTTAGTGTATATGATAATTGATAGGCTCCTCCGTCCAAAATGTTAAGTTAGATGGAATATTGTTAATAGGGATAATAGCGGCAAAAGTGGCTAAAGCTGGGTCAAGTGTGCAAATAAGTGGCCAAAGCGATTTAATATCGACATAAGTATCCAAAATTTTTCAAACCGTGGCGTGTACAAATTCTATCCACTCCAACCCAACGCCAGTTAATGTATTTTGTGATAATATGTTATGCAAGCAGTCTTAATGTATTTGATAATGCACTTTGTAATGCATTTTGTGTTAAATCGCTTAACAAACGCTGGGTTGGAGTGGATGGAATTCGTACACGCCACGGTTTGGAAAACTTTTGATACTTAATACTTATGCCGATATTAAATCATTTTGGCTGGGATAAAATTAGAGAAAAGCCTTATTTGGGTTTTCATTAAGATTCATACCCTTTTTGAATAGTGTTTTGTGTCATGGCATGGTGGGTATTGGAGGATATGTTTTTTAATGAAATCCCAAATAAGGTTTTTTAGCAAATTCTTTCCCATTTTATTTGCACATTTGGCCCAATTTTGGCCACTTTTGCCTCTATTATCCCTTCGTAGTAATATAAAAATCAATACATACAATAGGGGTATTTTAGTTATCTTAATATATTCATTTTATAAGTATAATTTTATCTCTAATTCTAAAGAATTAAAATATTATGAAAACGTAATAATTGAAAACAAAGAGCAAAATAATCTTAAATAAAGGCTGGGAATCACAAATCAAAGGCAGGAAATTACATACTCGACATCATTTTCCCGAGGTTAAGAAGATTTTTCCTCAAATTTAATAGGTCGTGTTGTCGTTGGGAAACCGAGTGGCTTATCAAAATTAACTATATCCTGGTATGCCGTTACACCTATTGGCTCGACTTGTTGCTTTTGCACAAACTAAAGTTGTGGCTTGTAGGGTACCTCGTCGAGGTGTTCTGATAATTTCTTGGGTAGCTCCTCCGAGACCAAGACAAAAATCATTTTGGTTTTTTTTTTTTTTTTTCCACCTTTTTTACAAACTTAGCCATGAGAATTGTATCTGGTTGGGGCTTGCTCGGCCTGCTTAGTGTAGTCGTCTCGGCAGCGTTGCTCGTATCACCCTCGATTTTTTCCCTTGTATACTCGGCCACATCGTACTCAGCCTCTTTTTGCTCGGCGCATACATCGTCGTCGTAAACGGCTTCGACGTACTCCGCTTCATCGTAAACGACTTCTTCAGTCATCGTACACATGCTCCATTTTAGGCGGTCTCGGCGTACTCTACCTCATCGTCGACGAATTCGTTGTCCTTTGGAATATTCATTTTGAACGCCGCCTCCCACCCGTTTTTTTTTTCGATTCCGCCTTAAGCAGATGCGTGCACCCGTAGCCACCAAAATTCTTACCATGCATACAGATTTTTATGGTCGTCATCGGTGTTGTACCACTTGATTTTGCAGCATAGCAATCATCTGACGAGTTAATAATTTCATTTGAGCTCGAATTCTTCGTCATCGTCACGTCTATGCACACTATTCTATGGAAGCGTCCCGAATGACTCGCTTTGCTTTGTCTGCACCATTGCACAGAAACTAGTAGCCTCTGGTACCAACTGATGTAGAGCTGTTGTATAGGAAAAATGCAGAAGCGCTCTTGCAAATATAAAACTTTTGATTTTAAGCTCGACTTGGCTTGGTGTACTTAGGCCAGCTCGGGGTACATCAACAGTCCTGGTCAGTACGCCTTACCAGTCTTGGTCGGGACGTACGTGCAAAAGTAAGCAAATCCAGTCAAGATAAGTGCTAAACTTGAGGAGCAAGAGCAAGTTTAAGGATTTGATTTAGTCTTCTCATTTATTTAGGGAAGTTGCTGACTAATCATAGGGATTTAATTGGTAATATTTTAGTCTTAGTCTTCCTTTAAATATTGTCTTTCCCTCCGAGTTTAGAGTCTAGGCGCCTAGTGTAAGGTCTTGGGACGCCTAGTTATGGTGTTTTGGAGGGTTATGAGGTGCTCAAATGGAATTCCGGGTATTGGATTGATGCCCGGAGCTTAGAGATTGTGCTTCTAGCTTGGACCCTCCTTCCATCCAAGTTTGGAGGCTAGACGTCGAGTGTAAGGCTTTGGGCACCTAGTTATGGTGTCTCGAAGCGTTCCGGGATTAGCTTTGGGTTCCTTAAAGACCAAGGGCCCGAGCGCCGGTCGCTCTGTTTATAAGCGCCTGAGCCTTTGAGAATGTGCTTGGAGGGGGCGCATAGTCATCCGGGTGTCAAGCACCCGACTAAGCGCCTAGGTGCATAAGTTCCGAGGCTCAATCGTTCGAAAACAAACCCCTTCGCGAGCCTCGGAAGTGAGCTTCGTTTCCAGTGTGCCTTGCCTTGACTGCCTTGAGGAGCCTTGAGACGTCGTTTGATTTTGTGGGGCCCATATTTTCTCTTGACCAAAAATCACCTTTTAACACATCTATAATATTGCAGAATATATGGAGAGTTTCGGTATAAACAATTTGTCTTAAAGACGAACTTTACTTGATTCCGGTTTCTTTCAGCATTGCATGTAGCTGATCTAATTGGTCGTTTGATTTAGTCCTTGTGATTGTTCTTGTTCTTTTCTTGTTTTTTTTTTTCTCTCTTTTTTTTTTTCTTTCTTTCTTTTTCTTGTAGCTGTGATTGTCCTTGTATTTCATGTTCTTACGGTGTGATACATGGGATAGTATGGTTTTATCATACATGTACTTATTATCATTTTCTTATCATAGTATGCTTTTGTCATAGAAAACGACGCACTTTCTTGTGCGGTAAACAACAAACGGTTTCCGTCTTAGCCTATAGGCTCAGACATCTCAGACAAAAAAGCCACAAATAAAAGAAAACATAACTAAACAGACCTAATCTTTTCTGAGAATACTAATTTCTCACTCGATTTTCCCACTTCCCGAACACTCATCCACATATTTTCGTTGTTTATTTTTTTCCCGCTAATTAAGTTAAGTCCTTTTGATTGGAAATGGAGATTCGTATCTGGATTATCCTGCTTGGCTATTGGATTCAAGAAAATTGTTAATAATCCTGCTTGGTTTTTATATTAGTTAGACTTTTTATTCATCAGCTTAATCCTTATTCCGAAATTATGATTAGGGTTATATTCTATTAGTTCATTCAGTTATTATAACCATATGTGTTATTTTGAATTTTAAACATCATTTTTTTCACATATAATTGGAGTACGATATACACATTAGATGGCATGTCTTGCTCTACAAGGGAACATAATAATTAATGCATTTCTAAGGAAGTCAATGAATTCCTGAAGCCATTCTAAGTTTCATCTGGCTATATATCATAGTAAGTTACAGAATCAACATACAAATCAAAGTATAAAGAGTCGAGATTTGTGAAGATATGGCTTACGAATACGTATATGGTGGAGCGATAATCGGCTATCTTTTTGCCCTAGCTTTCTTGTTCAGTTCCTTGGCAAAGAAGGCTAACAGAGCTTATTCCGTCGGGCACACTGAGACACCAACGAACAGCCTGGAGCACCGACTGGAGACCGACGTCATCATCGTTGGTGCCGGAGTTGCCGGTTCAGCTCTTGCTTACACTCTTGGCAAGGTAATAACCGACAAACCCTAGTGATTAGATCAGTCTAGTTTTTGTTATTATTATGAGATAAAACATTTTGTAAAAGATGACGAACGCCGGCAAAAAGCCTTGCTTTTTGTGATATTTTTATATTTACTTGTTCAAATATTTCTATGATAATGTAGTCAACTTGAATACTAGACATGATCTAAACTCTAATTATGTATTTTAATTATACAAGATGTGCTTGCTCTATCTAGTGGTAACTAGCAACAATTAAGACATTAGAGGTCTTGAGTTCGAGTCAATATAAGTGAGTGAAATTCAAAGATCTTCATACATATATATATATATATATATAAATATAAATTATAATTTTATAGGAAGGACGACGAGTTCATGTGATAGAGCGGAGCCTGAAGGAGCCTGAAAGGATTGTGGGTGAGCTTCTTCAGCCAGGAGGCTATCTTAAACTCATCGAGTTGGGTCTCGAGGGTAAGTAATTAAAAACCATATACTAAAAATTAATTATTATGACGTGACACGGGACCTGTATTTTTTTATAATTAATTTAATTGTTGGGGTTCAGATTGTGTGCAAGAGATTGAGGCTCAGAAAGTGTTCGGATATGCAATCTACAAAAACGGTAGAAGCACTAAGCTAACCTACACTCACGAGAGAAACAGTGACGTCGCTGGCCGGAGCTTTCACAATGGACGATTCATTCAACGGATGCGACAAAAAGCCGCCACTCTCCCAAAGTAATTTTTAAATTTCTTATCTTAATGTAAAGATTTTTCTTTTCTTTTTCAAGTTAGAAACTACTCAAGATAGGACATTAAGTAATTTTTGTTTTCATTTATGGTGTAGGAATACCGTGAATCCGTGATAACAAAAAACTGCATGATCTTCAACAACTACACAACTTAAATTACTTATGTAATCATAAATATATTAGTAATCATGATAATAAAGTAATAAAAAAAAAAACCTTTAGTAGCTTTATATATATATATATATATTCTAATGGACTTTTACGTAATTGTGATCAGTGTTAACTTGGAGCAAGGCACTGTGACGTCTCTGGTAGAAGAGAAAGGGACAGTCACAGGGGTTGAATACAAGACCAAGTCCGGCGAGGTGTTCCGATCCGAAGCTCCGTTGACCATCGTTTGCGACGGCTGCTTCTCCAATCTCCGGGGATCCCTCTGCAATCCGAAGGTTGAGAACCCTTCGTGCTTCGTGGGGCTAGTTCTGGAGGATTGCGATCTTCCGTTCCCGCACCACGGGCACGTGATATTAGCGGATCCGTCGCTGATTCTGTTCTACCCCATCAGCAAAACTGAGGTGCGGTGCCTCGTCGACGTCCCCGGCACGAAGGTCCCGTCTGTGGCTGATGGGGAAATGGCGCGTTACTTGAAGACCGTCGTCGCTCCTCAGGTATAGATGCTCAAAAATCGCTTATGCCTTATCGGAAACATATCTGAATCCATTGAAAAGTTTTTCTGGATTCAATTTTTATTATTATGATACATTAAAAGTTAGTATAATTTGAGGACCATAATCCTGCACTTTTACAACAAACTGATGAAATCTATCGACGGTTCTGTTTTCAGATTCCGCCGGAGTTGCAAGCGGCTTTCGAGGCAGCTGTGGACAGAGGGAACATAAGGGCGATGCCGAACAAAAGCATGGCAGCCGATCCCCGGCCAACACCCGGTGCGCTGCTGATGGGCGACGCGTTCAACATGCGACACCCGCTCACCGGTGGCGGGATGACGGTGGCGCTCTCCGACATCGTCATTCTCCGGGACCTCCTCCGGCCTCTCGACAACCTCTGCAACGCCCGAGCGCTGTGCAGCTACCTCGAGTCCTTCTACACCCTGCGCAAGGCAATCATAAAATAAAAATATATATTTCTTAGAAAACTATATATACATATTGTCCATTTTGTAAGTCATGAAATGGGACTCAATAATAGTTGATAATAATATGCATCATTAAATTAAATATCATGCTGAGTCTAAGCTAGGGCCACGAGTGTCATGCTTTAATAAATAAATTGAAATGAAACCCATTAATAATTTAAGGCGTGTATTCTTAATCTTAATGTTTTCAAAAAAATAAATTTTACATACCCAATGAGTATTTTTGGTACTTATTATTTATACTTTTGACAACAATAATAAACTTTAAAACAAAATAAAACAAAAGAAGAAATATTTATATATTTTATAATATATTTGTCCCAAATATCTTCAAAAATAGTATATTTTTGCCTTAGCTCGAGTATTTTCGAGTATCACATTTTTAAGCTATGATCGAGTGCAACTGAATAATTCTGCCTTAAACTCTTGAGTGCGACTCGATGGAATAAATCTTTCTTAAAAGTCAAATATTTAACTAAATTTTGATCATTGGAGCGAGACATAATTTAATCAAATATCGAAATATTTTTCTCAATATATCATATCCTCATCCTTTTCTTTTTGTTTTTATCAGCCGCTATCGTCAACCATAAACACGTTGGCTGGGGTGCTATACAGGGTGTCAGGCAGCTCGCCCGACCGAGCGATGCAAGAGATACGCGGTGCGTGCTTCGACTATTTAAGCCTTGGTGGCATATGCTCGACCGGGCCCATGTCTCTGCTCTCAGGCCTCAACCCGAGCCCACTCACTTTGTTGGTCCACTTCGTCGCCGTGGTCATCTACGGTGTCGGTCGCTTATTGCTACCCTTCCCCTCGCCCTCACGTCTCTGGATCAGCGTCAGACTCGTCATGGTACTTATTACGCTCAATCAAATAAAACAAAACGAGCGGAAATATACCGTTTGTGTTTATTTCCGCTGTCAACCAATTTTATTTATTAGCGCCTTTTGCCACTTGAAAATTGCTTATTGCACTTTATAAATACATTAGTATCTTGATTATTTGTTTTGCATGTTTTAAATTTCAGGGAGCATTAGGAATTATATTCCCAATAATTAAAGCTGAAGGAGTGAGACCGATGTTTTTCCCAGCAATCCCAGTTTACTACAGATCTCCTTCTATAAATCATAAAATGTAGACGAAACAAGAACCCGAGTTTTGGGTTATCGACCCGGTTTAACTCCTAATAGCTGTACAACCAAGCAAGTGTAGTACCTTCAAAGATTGTGTGATAATAAGGGAATTAATTAGTGGTACAGTTAGGATGTCAAAAAATGAAAAATAAAAAGCATTTCCTTTATTTATCAATCTTTTTACCCTTTATTTATTTTTTTCATTCACTCGGGAACAGACAGTTCTCCACATTTTAATAATGTGACTTACCGAACTACAGTAAATTTTGATAAATTTATAATTATTTTAAGATAATATTTTTTTTCGTTGGACTAATGTAAGAAATTGTCATTTTTGTGAGATAATAAGATTATACATTAAAAAAAAAAAAAAAACTCTTCATAAAATACATGGTCTCATCATTTATCATAAATTATTAATTGTGGTGCTGTTTTGGCATATTGTCGAGTTGTCTTCGAGTATGAAAAAAGTATACATCAAAACTTTTAAAATTACCAAAGCGCTTGCATATGTTTCCAGAAATAATGACCGGATTTTCTCTTTCCGGTAATGTGATGGGGAGGTGCGGCTAGAGGTTGGAGATGGCCGAGGAGTTCGGGATTGTCTCTTGGAGCATCGTCGAGAGTAGCATGAAGAATATAATATTTAATTATGTCAGCCGATTGGATTATATAATAACATATATATAATTAAATAAATATTTCAAGCTTAAAAACTTAGTACTTTTTTTAATCATCTTCCATAACATGTTAAATTGTCTTATCCGATTAACCTAATATTAAAAGTTTCTTTCAGTTTAGTCATAGAATTAAAAAGTTTGTATAGTAAGTTTTACATTTTGAAAGTCGAGTAGCATTTGTGAGCTTAAGCTTGACTTAGTCCGTCACACTGAGGAAGTCAGCCCGGGTACCGACCAGAACCAAGGACGGACAAGAGTTCAGCCCAGCTCGGGTGAACACGAGCAGAAGGTCCGAATAGAAGGCAAGCCCGACCAGGGGCAGACGAGCAGACCAGCTCGGGGACAGAGAAGCTGTCCGAGCAGGAAAGGGAAAGTCAGCAACTACCCGCGAAGCTTGAGGAGCAAGCAAAGATCAAGTCAAAGATTTGATAAGATTATTTAGGGTAGTTTCCCGATGTTGTGCGATTTGGTTAGCTAGGGTTTCGCCTATGTGAGGCTATATAAACCTAGCATTGTACACTTTGTAAAGTGCTGAGTCCATTAGAGTTTTCTTTTTATTTTTTTCCTTCAATTATCAATAGAGAAATTCTTCTCCCAAAAGTTCGTGTTCTTCAATTCCTGTTCGATTTTCTTTGGTGGTGATCGTGTTCTTTGCAGATCCGTGAATTGGGAACCAACAAGTGGTATCAGAGCTTCAATCAAAGAATGTATTCATCATCAGAGTCACCGATTGACGGAGCTTTGGTCGCGCAGAAACCAGACTCCAGAGAATGCACAATTACGCTCCATTACCCCATGTTCACGAAGAGCAATTACGCTGTGTGGGCGTTGAAGATGAGGATGAATCTGCAGGCGCAGGGAGTGTGGGAGGCCGTAGAGAACGGCGGTGTCGAAGGGCGCAAGGAAAGAATGGCTCTAGCCGCAATCTACCAAGCAGTTCCGGAAGATGTTCTTCTCATGCTCACCGAGAAAGATTCAGCGAAGGAAGCATGGAAAACACTTCAGACCATGCACATGGGCGCAGATCGCGTTAAGGAAGCAAAGGTCCAGACCTTGAAGAGTGAGTTCGAGGTGATGAGGATGAAGGAGAGCGAATAAATTGATGACTTCGCTATGAGGCTCACGTCCATTGTGAGCGGCATTCGTTCGCTAGGAGACAAGGTGGAGGAGACCACCGTCGTCAAGAAATTTCTCCGATCAGTGCCTCACAGGTACATGTAGATCGTGACATCGATCGAGCAGTTCGGCGATCTCAAGACCATGACGGTCGAGGAGGTTGTTGGTCGCCTCAAAGCCCACGAGGAGAGACTTCAGGGTTACGGTGACAGGGAAGAGGAGAAGAACCTCCTGCTCACGCATGAAGAGTGGACGGCCAGACAACGAAAAACCGGGGGAGCCGAGTTTTCTTCAAATTCCTTAGGTCGGAGCAGCTTTGGTGGAGAAGTCCGAGGTCGCAGACAAGGTCGTGGACGAGGTCGAGGTTGGGATCAACGAGGTCGCGGCAGTGGTGCACCCCGTCAGCAAGGCACGACCAGGAAAGACAAGAGCACAGTGAAGTGGTACAGTTGTCAAAAGCTTGGGCACTTTGCATCTGAGTGCCGGAGCAGGAACCAGGGCGAAGAGGCGAATCTAGCGAGATTCCCAGACGACCAGCCGGCATTGTTGTTTGCCGAGAAGGAAACGCGCCTGGACAAACAGAATGGCAAAAGCGTCGCCAAGGCCCGGGCAGAAGTGATCAATGTGTCAATCAGCCCAAAGGCCGAGCAGACCTGTCCGAAGGAAACCAGCGAGAAGGTTTTCCTCATCGAGGATAAGGTTATTGCAAACCTCCTTGTAGACGGAGAAAAGAAAGTCAGTACCGACGTATGGTACTTAGACAACGGAACTAGCAACCACATGACTGGGGACCGAGTTAAGTTTGAAGAGCTCGATGAGAAGATCACGGGCAACGTGAAATTCGGCGACGGATCAGTCGTAGAGATCAGAGGCAGAGGGTCGATCCTGTTCGAGTGCAAGAATGGCGACCAGCGTCTGATGACCCAGGTGTACTTCATCCCTATGTTGAAGAGCAACATCATCAGTCTAGGGCAAATGACTGAGAACGGGAACACGGTGGTACTACAAAGGTCGTATCTGAAGATGTGGACCAAGGAAGGAGAGTTGTTGATGAAGGTGGAGCGAACACCCAACAGACTCTACAAGATTCTCCTGAAGACGTGCTAGCCCGTCTATCTCATGGCATCGTTAGTAGACCCGGCTTGGCTATGACACGCACGGCTCGGACACGTGAATTTTCATGCGCTCAAGATGATGGGCGAGTAGAAGATGGCCTTCGGGGTTCCCAAGATAGAACACCCCGACCAGCTATGTGAGTGCTACATGATCGCGAAGCAGGCGAAGATACCTTTTCCGATCAAGGCCAAATTCCGAGCAGAGAGACCCCTACAGTTGGTGCATGCAGACCTATGTGGTCCAGTAACCCCAGCAACATTGGCAGGTAACAAGTACTTTCTTTTACTTGTTGACGATTACAGCCGCTGGATGTGGTTTTATATGCTTAAGAAGAAGAGCGGAGCCTTTGAGATCTTCAAGAAGTTCAAGAAGATCGTGGAGAATGGCTCGGTGCACAGGTTAAAGGTCTTACGTACAGACCGAGAAGGAGAATTTACTTCCCAGCAGTTCGGAGAATTCTGCGACCAGGAAGGAGTTCAGTGTCACCTGTCAGCACCTCACACGCCCCAGCAGAATGGCGTGGTGGAAAGACGAAACCGAACTGTGATGAACACAGCCAGGAGTTTGCTCAAGAGTATGCAAGTTCCAG
Source organism: Parietaria judaica (assembly GCA_954871525.1). Taxonomy (NCBI): domain Eukaryota; kingdom Viridiplantae; phylum Streptophyta; class Magnoliopsida; order Rosales; family Urticaceae; genus Parietaria; species Parietaria judaica. Next base: position 43,035,173 of record OX940860.1, read on the forward strand.
CTCGTTTTTGGGCAGAAGCAGTAAGACATGCGGTCTACCTGCTTAATCGCTTGCCGACCAAGGCACTAGGAGAGCGCACTCCCTACCAGGCGTGGAAAGGGAAGAAACCCCACTTAGAACATTTGAGAGTGTTCGGGTGCACCGCACATGTGAAGGTTACGGGGCCACATCCCAAGAAGATGGGTGACCGGAGTCAGAAGATGGTGTACCTTGGCGTTGAAGAAGAAAGCAAGGCACACAGACTTTACGATCCACGACGCGGCAGACTCCAAGTGAGCAGAGATGCTGTGTTCGAAGAAGAGATGAAGTGGGATTGGCGCGACGAGAAAGGAGAACCCGAGCAGAACTCAGTAGAGTTCATAGTCAAGGATGAAGAGGTGGTTGCCGAGCAGGATCAGCCCGGAACACCCAGTTCGGGAACAGCTTTGCCGAGCACGAGAGAACCCAGCCCGGGAGAGAACAGCCCAGATACACCACGGACACCAAGTCCGAGCAGGACCAGCCCGTCCAGCTCAGGAGATTCCTCCGTCAAAGATGGCCCAAGAGGATTCCGACCCCTAGCAGACGTCTACGATCAGACTCAAGAATTAGAGATGAGCCTGGAGGAAATTTCTTTATTGTGCGCAGAGGAGCCGGCCAGCTACGAAGAGGCAGCAACCGAGTAGGAGTGGCAGGAAGCAATGAAGAATGAGATGGAGTCCATCGAGAATAACAGGACATGGGAGCTAACCGACCTGCCCAAAGGTCATAAACCCAGCGGCGTGAATTGGGTGTATAAGCTGAAGAAGGACACCGAAGGGAACGTCCTTAAGCACAAGGCAAGGCTGGTAGCAAAAGGCTACGTGCAGAAAAAAAAAGCATAGACTTTGAGGAAGTCTTTGCTCCAGTAGCTAGACTGGACACGATCAGACTCGTCCTAGCCTTAACAGCTCATCGAGGTTGGGAGATTCACCACATGGATGTCAAATCGGCATTCCTAAATGGTGACCTCGAAGAAGAAGTGTACGTCAAGCAACCAGAGGGGTTTAGCGTCACGGGCAAGGAGCAGAAGGTGTACAAGCTATCCAACGCCATATACGGGCTGAGACAAGCACCAAGAGCGTGGAACATCCGTCTTGACAAGAGCTTGAAGAACCTTGGATTCACAAAGTGCCTGAGCGAGCAGGCAGTCTACACCAGGAGTATCGGGCAGGAGATCCTGATCGTGGGAGTATATGTGCACGACCTGATCGTCACTAGATCCAGCGTAGGAGGCGTAGATGGATTCAAGCAGCAGATGATGGCCGGATTCGAGATGAGTGACCTCGGATTACTTTCGTACTACCTCGGTTTCGAGGTGGAACAGAAGAAAGACTGCATTACGCTGAAGCAGTCGGCCTACGCAAGGAAGATCCTGATGCAGTTCGAGATGGGGGATTGCAACCCGAGCAAATACCCAATGGAGGCCAAGCTGCAGCTCGGGAAGGATGTTGAAGGGAAAAGTGTGGATTCCACGGAGTACAGACGCGTGATCGGGTGTCTGAGATACCTCACTCACACCCGACCAGACATTGCACACGCAGTCGGGATAGTCAGTCGATACATGGAGAAGCCCACAAGTGCACACCAGCAGGCGGTGAAGCACATATTGCGATACGTGAAGGGCACGACGGACTACGGGATCCAATACAGAAGAGGAAGCGGAGTAGAACTACTAGTTGGCTTTACAGACAGTGATCTGGCCGGTGATATCGATGACAGGAAGAGTACCGGAGGGATGGCGTTCTACCTCAATGGAAACTTGATCACCTTGTAGTCTCAAAAGTAGCGGACAGTAGCTCTATCCTCATGTGAAGCAGAGTTCATGGCGGCAACCGCAGCAGCATGTCAAGCTATGTGGTTGAAGGGTCTACTAAGTGAAGTGACCGGATCATGAGCAGAGACCAGCTACTCTCTACGTGGATAACAAGTCTGCAATTGCGTTGATGAAGAATCCAGTGTTTCATGGACGGAGCAAACACATTGACACAAAATTTCACTACATTCATGAGTGTGTGGAGAAGCGAGAGATCATCGTAGAGTTCGTCAACACAAGGGAGCAACGGGCATACATTCTTACCAAGGCTCTGGCGAGAGTCAAGTTCGCAGAGATGAGAGAGCTTCTCGGAGTGAAGAAAGTAGAAGCAAGTCAAGCTTACGGGGGAGAATGTGAGCTTAAGCTTGACTTAGTCCGTCACACTGAGGAAGTCAGCCCGGGTACCGACTAGAACCAAGGACGGATAAGAGTTCAGCCCAGCTCGGGTGAACACGAGCAGAAGGTCCGAATAGAAGGCAAGCCCGACCAGGGGCAGACGAGCAGACCAGCTCGGGGACAGAGAAGTTGTCCGAGCAGGAAAGGGAAAGTCAGCAACTACCCGCGAAGCTTGAGTAGCAAGCAAATATTTGGTCAAAGATTTGATAAGATTATTTAGGGTAGTTTCCCGATGTTGTGCGATTTGCTTAGCTAGGGTTTCGCCTTTGTGAAGCTATATAAACCTAGCATTGTACACTTTGTAAAGTGCTGAGTCCATTAGAGTTTTCTTTGTATTTTTTCCTTCAATTATCAATAGAGAAATTCTTCTCCCAAAAGTTCATGTTCAATTCCTGTTCGATTTTCTTTGGTGGTGATCGTGTTCTTTGTAGATCCGTTAATTGGGAACCAACAACATTACCTTTATTTATGTCTTTGTGAGGCAAATGTTTGTCAACACTTCATAGTATATATTCTTGACTAGCGTTGGATTATTCTAAATCCTCATCTACATGACTACAAGTACTTCGATAAGGCCTTGCTTCGATGTTATTCTTGAAACCGCGACATAGAATTAGCCATGAGTAAAAACCTATTATGACTAACGCCTTTCATTATTTAGGGCTAATAGTATTTGATGACAATTATGTTTTGGAAGGCAACTTTATTTCAGATGAAACATTACATATTTTTTTTAACAGAGATTGTGATTAGTTGACGGAAAAAAATTGATCAAAAGTCAAAACTAATATGAATATTTTTTGAATTGTTTAAATAAATAATTAAAAAATAGGAAGATGAAGGGTAAAATTATCTAATCATACACAAAGGGTATGTTTTAGCTGTTTTGAAACTTGACGGTATATTTTTTTCAATTATGAAAGTTGAGGGTATAAAAAAGGATATATATATATATATATATATATATATATATATATATATATATATATATATATATATATAAGGGAGCTTAAGCTAAATAGTCAACTTGATAGTTTAAAATTGAAAAAATAACCAATGTTTGGTTAATATTTTTAAAATAGCCAATTAACTATAGGGTTAATTGCGGCAAAAAGACCCAACATTTGGTCAAATGCTCTGGTGTGTATACAACCTCTGTAAATGGCGGCAAAAGTACCCAAACTCGGCATTTAGTAGTTGACCGAGAAAATTAGTCCATGTGGCGGTTAGCCTTTGCCACGTGGCATGCCACGTAATTATTATTTTTATTTTTTATTTTTAATAATAACAAATAATGAATATTTAAATTTAAATATTCATTATTAGTTATAATTATTTATTTTTAATAAAGTCGATACAACGAAATAAAAATCACCGTTCATGGTTCACTTGAACTTCGTTTCCGATCCGGTACACGCGTCGAATAAAATTGTATAATATGTTTAATAGTAATAACCAATAAACACATACATATTGTTTAAAAAGTCAAGACATAATTATATACACACCACTTAATAAAAAAAAAAATAGTAGTCATATTTATATTTAACGAAAAATTATTTTTATTTATTTGCATGATATTTTTTTTGTGTTTGCATTTTATAATAATAATTTTTTAATATGTTTTTTTATATATTATTCTTTTTTTTTAAAAAATCATTAAATAATCATATGATTATTATTATTAAACTTATTAAGCGATTTTGTTCCACCCGTGAAGCGGATCAGAGGCGGAGCTTGAGTGAACCGTGAACGGTGATTTTTTTCTTTATTTATTTCGTTTGATCCACTTTTCTAAAATGATTAATTATATTTAATAATAATAACCAATAATGAATATTTAAATTTAAATATTCATTATTGGTTATTATTGAAAAATAATTTAATTTTTTAAAAAAATTAAAAAAAATATTTTTAAATTATTTAAAAAATAATAATTACGTGGCATGCCACGTGGCAGCCAAGTGCCATGTGGCATGCCACTTGGCAAAGGCTAGCAGCCACATGGACTGATTTTCTCAGTGAACTCCCAAATGCCGAGTTTGGGTACTTTTGCCGCCATTTACGGAGGTTGTATACACAACAGAGCATTTGACCAAAGTTTGAGTCTTTTTACCAGAATTAACCCTTAACTATATTAACCATTAAGGTGAAATGCGGCTAAAGTCCCTAATATTTGCCTTTTACCGCAAATAGCTATTTTGCCCAAACAGAAAATAAATTATAATACAGAAAAGGAATTGTGTAAAAGTTGCATGCATTTAACGCAATGACGAAGCTATGTAGGAACGAGAATGGGCACATGCTGCACCTTAAAAGAGCATGTAAAAACTTTTGAAGCGAAAATAACAATTTTTTGAAAATAAAATTTAAAAAATTAATAGCCTCAATAATTGGTTGGAATAGTTATGGTTTTCATTTCTTACTATTATCTATTTTACACTTCATTTTTTACGACACTGCATTAACATCGATATGTTGTAAGAACCAGGGGCGAACTCAGAAAATAACTTTGGAGCTGACGAATGACGAATAATAATTAATAAATAAACTAAACTGTAATTAATTAATAATGTTCAAAAAATTATAATAACAACATAAAAACACGATAATCTTTACTAATTAAACGAGTATCGATAACTTTTGTTGTAAATATTGTTTCTTAAAAAAATTGAATTATATTTAATATTTTTATTGACAACAATAAGTTGTATTTAACTATATATATTAGTAATCTAATTAAGTAGTAATATATAATTAAAAAAAAACCCTTTATTGATAAAAACAATGGCCCCACCATGAAACACCCACACTTATTAAAAGTTAAAACTAATAATGTAGGTTCGAAGCCTTATGCTTTCCAAGCTGAAGGAAAATCTACGTGAGCTTCAAGAGAGGATAGTGATTGAGCCTGAGGAGCGAGTACGTGTCAGAGTCCTCCACGAGTGTGTTGAACACGCGGTCGCTTGTTAACAATTGACCAATGAAGTGACTATGCAATCTTATCATAAGTTTGTTGGAAATTTTCTCGGTGTGGACCAAGTGTTCGATAAAATGCCAAACTTAAAGTTCGCAGTCAAAATCTGTTTTTTGGCCTGCCTCTGCGCCCAAATCAGGCTGTTGAAGCTCCAAGTGAGAATGACTCACTTTTTTGAGACCTTGCCTCGACTTGGTCTCTACGGCCAGTTCATCGGTTTGAATCCTTGTGATTCTTTGTCTTTGTGCTACTCTGAAATCCTTTCCGGTGGTAGGGTCAGTTTTTCGGGACCATGTAACCTATTAATGGGAGTAATGGACCCAGTGATATCGGCGGCACGCCAATGGCGGGCTGGCCGGGAGCAATGAAGATCTTTTGTTGGAACGTCCGGGGATTATGCAATCCCCGGGCGAGGGCCCGCTTACGAAGACTTATTTGTCAGCGGAAGCCGGACATCGTTTTTCTTTCGGAGACGAAGTTGAGCAGTATCCGGGAGGAGAGATTGAAGCATCAAAGTAATATGGCCAACGGGTTCGGGGTTCACGCGGAGGGCCGTAGTGGTTGAATTCACATCCTTTGGAATGACGCGGTGGAGGTCGATATCCGTAGCTTTAGCAGACGGCATATCGACGTGGGAGTTAGAGACGAGCTCGGGGTGACGTCAAGGTTCACGGGTTTCTACGGGGACCCAATCGAAGCTTCTCAGCACCTCTCGTGGGAGCTTCTACGACGGCTTCATAACGGCGACGCAAGCCCGTGGATGTGCGCGGGAGATTTTAACGAGGTGCTTTACGAGTTCGAGCACGTGAGCCGGGTTCGAAAGAAGACGGCTTCCATGGATTACTTCGCCAACGCGGTCGAGGTATGTGTGTTGGGGAAAATATTTAATGTCCCCTCCGTCATATCTCGGGATGGACCCTCGATCCATCGGGGTAACCTTTAAAAAATTTGTTTTACACGGAAAGGCCTATTTTACACTTTCCGAAGTTACTTCCTTTTCTAGAATCGAGCACCAAGATAACGGAGATTCGATCGGTTAAGTAATTAGTTATTTATTCAAACACGTAATTATTAATTCTAGTCAAGGAAATAAATAAAGCAATAAAATGGTTTTGCATTTATTTACCCAATGCATAAGGCCGTACCTATTTCTCACGATGACTTCCACTGCGCTTTCTGAATTTGGGCAGAGCTTCCGCCGGCCTTTGAGAATGCGCCTAGGGAGGTTGAGCAGAGCTTCCGCACGAATTCTAAAACGACAAGGAAACTCGCAAAGCCTTCCGGGATATTCTCTAGAACTTCCTCGTACACAAAGCGTGGGTTTCGTTTGACGGAACTTCGTTGCTTCTAGCCTAGCCGATTTCTAGAGAGAGAGAGAGAGAGAATTCGAGAGCTTCTTTTAGAGAGAGAGCTCGAATTTTGCATGTGAGAGTGTTATTGAAATGTGATGCTTAAGCCTTGTATTTATAGTAAAAGGCATGCACACATAACTTCCAATTTTAGATAAATCAATTAACCTTAATTAGTGTCAATTACAAATCAATCAACCCTAATTAGTGTTAATCATAAATCAATCAAGAATCAATTCCAACCTTCCCATTTAGATAGGAGTTCGAAATTATGATGATTGAAATACCTAAGATTTAATTTCATATGATTTAAATATGTATCATGAAAATCAAATACCTACGATATTAGGTAAAATTCGATTTCATCATATTTTAATCAAGGGAATACATTTTCTTTAATTAAAATAAATACCAAGAAATCCAATCCCATTCCATGAATAGGTGTTGTCGATTTCTAACATTATTTTTAATCAAAAATTAATTCCAATTAAATCAAATTAGGTGACATATGATTTATCAATCTTTCCCTTATTTGTAAATAACCTATCAATTAAATAATGTCATGAATCAATCAATATTAATTCTCACGCATTATGAATCTTTATTTAAAAATTGCAAATCAAGTTCTTATGATTCATGCATAATTAATATTCATGATATGATTCTTATTTATTTAATTTAGATTAATACCATATTTGAATATGATTAATTAGTATCTTAAATTACCATAACATATAAATTTCGATTTCATTCATACTTGAAATCGCCAACTCTTGCTTGGTAACCAAGCTTGGTAATTTCCATGATTCAAAATCTTGCCTTATATGTTTATCATGATAATTAACATAATTAATCTTTAATTAAAATATGATAAGGAAAATACCTAGTGGGCTTATCCACCAAGGTTTGGTCGAATTTCCTCTCTTACTATTAGCTAAGATTAACCCAATGGACCTAGCCCATTAATTTTATCTTTAAGTAATTCTCATGAATTAACATAACCTTTTGTTATGATATATAATTCATATCTTTTTCTCTGTAGATTTTACACATAAAATCATAGAAGAAAAAACTCTTAGAATTAAATTTTCTACAACATTTATGTTGACAATTTAATCCAGTTTTGATTTTTTCCGATCAGCTATTTCTTTGGCAAAACTTTAGGTACTTTTGCCGCAACTTTTTGAAACTTTCCAAAACTTGACACAAGCTTCAGTTTCAATTGTTCTATCAAAAATTTAGAATAACAAATATTCTAATTGTATCTTTGGTCATTTACAGAGCTATCCTGGGGACCATGGACCTACATCACTTAAGCTCCAACGGATTAATCCGTTAACTCCGATGTTACTCCACTAAAAACCCGAAGCTGTACTCTTTAGTGATGCGAATAATATATTCCTTATATCTTAAGGTGTCCAGTGATATAATCAAATTCCAGTGATTAATCTTTCACTTGATGATTCACATTTGAGCAGACGCTTTACCGTTTAGCCCCTTAGTGCTTTTCTTCCTGAATTCCATCGGTGGTATTGTAGACGACTCACTTACGATTTCGAGACGTAAGCTGCGCATGAGTCCCGTACTACTTCTCACGACCGACAATTCCGGGAATCATCTTGACTTAGTAAAAAGCTATGTGATATCCATATCTGTGATCGAGCTACCCTTCCCTGTCGACTATCATGTTCCCAATATAGCGGCTTTGGGAACAGCGTTATGTTGTGTTCTTTAACTAGCAAATCAAAGAACAATCAAGCTAACAGTCAGTGTTCAAGATCACTTCAGGATTTATATTAATTACCATTTGATCATCTTTTACGACTTAGTTCAAAGTTGTCAGTGACGGTCTTAGTTGAGCAACTTTCAAAACTTAGTCAAGTCCTATCCAGTACAAAGACACTTCGTACTTAATACACTTAATGTGTATGACACACATATCTATCCAGAATAGGATTTTCTCCATTTAGTCGTATTAATGACTTTATCAATTAAAAGGCTCCCACCCGCTTAATTAAGTCACGGATATATTTAAGTTCATTTATTGCATCGATCAATTCTTCCTCACATTGACTCTTGTGTGATGGATAGATTACAATTGCATTCCATTATGAACTATGGATAAACATTCGATTATACATAAAGAACTATAAAAAAAGATTATCATAATAAGTGCCTTCTTTATTAAGAGTGACGTCATAAACTTTTACAATGGGTAAATAAAACATTGTTTAAGGGCAATATGCCTACCAATGTGATCTTCTCGACCTGGGCTTTGTAGGTGAATCATGCACTTGGAGCAATATGCAAGTGGGGGAGCGGAACGTACCAGCGGGAAGCCTTGTCGGTGACACATCTTCTCTTCGCGGATGATTGCATCATCTTTGGGGAGGCGAGTGTCGGGTGCGGCCAAGCTATTAGCGGTGTCCTCAAAGTCTACGATAAGGGGACGGGACAAACCGTTAACGCGGAGAAGTCCATGGTGAGCTTTTCACAAAACGTAGCCGAAGCACATGGCGGATCCATCTCACGGGTGCTTGGTTTGCGGGCCGTTCCGAACCTCGATTCTTATCTCGGGCTTCCGGTACACGTCGGCCAAAACAAGTGCGCAGTCTTTAGCAAGATCACGGGCCGGGTCAAGAAGCATCTCGGAACGTGGAAAGCGAAGCTCTTCTCGGCCGGGGGGCGGGAAGTCTTGATCAAATCAGTGGTGCAAGCCATCCCCACCTATCTTATGAGTCTTTTCCTGCTCCCCGTCCGCACCATCAAAGATCTTCACGTTACTACCGCTCTGTTTTGCTGGGGCGGGTCAGAGGAGTCGAGAAAGATCCATTGGCGGAGATAGGACGTTCTCGCAAAGCCGAAAGGGGAATGTGGTTTGGGCTTCAAGGACATGGGTGATTTCAACCGGGCCCTCGTAGCACGGCTTTCGTGGCGGATCATCCAAAATCTCGGTTGTCTCCTAGCGCGGATTCTAAAAGCTAAGTACTACCCCGACACCTCGATCCTCGACTTCAAATGCAAGGGACGCCCCTCGTTCCTGTGCAAGAGTCCGTGTTGGGGACGAGACTTGCTTAGACGCGGTACGAGATGGCAAATCGGGGACGGAAACGTACGGGTCCACGGCCAACCTTGGATCCCTTGGCCAGGGGCTTTCTTCGCCACCTCGGAGGCTCCGGACGATGGATCCCTAGTCTCCCACGGCCATTGGGACCTCTCTCAGGTCGAGGCCCTCTTAACCCCTTACGATGCGGATGCCGTCTTGAGGATCCCGGTGGGGAAGGGTCCAGATCGGCTTGTTTGGCACCACGAAAACCACGAGATCTACTCGGTGCGGTCCGGTTACCGACTAGCTAGGTCAGAAGCACGGTACGAACCTTCGGGCTCGAGAAAGGGAGAGCCTAATTGGTAGAAAGCTTTGTGGGGCACGGCGATCCCCGCGAAAGTGAAGCACATGGTGTGGCGCGCGTGGTCGGAAGCTTTTTCGACCAACGGGGCACTTCGGATCCGAGGGGTAGACGTTCTACCCTTTTGCAACTTTTGCGGGGCGCTCCCAGAGGACGCCTTACATTCTATTTGGGGGTGTGCGAGGGCCAAGGCCATTTGGGCGTCATCGACGATCCACCAGTGGGTGCAAAAGACGAGGGAGATTCCGTTCCGGGAGTTGTGCTACCGGGCGCTCGAGAGTCTTTCCAAACCACACTTCGAGCTCTTTTGCGGGCTAATTTGGGCGGCGTGGTCCGACCGTAACCTTCGCCTCTTCGAGCACCGCGTACGGGCCCCAGAGACTTGGGTGGAAGAAGTCGACGGATGGTTCACAAGTTTCAAGCGGTGTGCGCTCGCGACGGAGAACCACCGCTCGCCGAGGGAGGAGCAACCGAGGGCTTGGTCCGGGCTGGCTGCGGGGAGCCTCAAGCTTAACGTAGACACGGCTTGGGACGGGGAGACGGGACAGGCAGCGGTGGGAGCGATTGTCCGAGACCACCACGGTCGGGTCATGGGAGTCATGGCTTCCTTGGTCGACCATGTCGACTCGGCACTCACCGGAGAGTGCATTGCGATGCCACGGGGGCTTCTCTTTGCTCGCGAACGGGGGTGGAAGATCGAGCATGCTGAGACGGATTGCTTGCGGGCCTCCCACCTCACCAAGGCACGAGACTCGTTGGGCTTGCAAGGCCCGATTATTGCGGAGATGCGGAAGCTCGGCCGAGAGCTAGGCGGGACCGGAGAATGGACTTGGGTTCCACGGGAATGTAACGAGGTGGCCAATGCTTTGGCCAAGAGACGTCTCTCTTCTCTTGTTTTGGACCTTATGTGTCCTTATTGCCCGGAGTGGCTTGTAGCAACGGTGTTGAGGGATTCTTCTTCTCAACTTTTTTGATTGAATGAAATCAAATTGCTTTAAAAAAAAAGTTAAAACTAATAACGTTAGAAATAAAATATAATAAATACTAGGGTTAATGATGGCGAAAATACCCAAAGTTTGGTCAAAGAACCTCTCGTGTACCTAAAGTTTAAAAGTGGTGGCAAAAATACCCAAAGTCACATTTGATGAGTTGACCACTCCATTCTCGTAACGTTGTTAACTTACCTGTTAACTCTGGCCACGTAGACAAATCTGTTTTGTTAAGTGTAATCATTAGGGGCTCAATTCGTTGTATTAAATAGTATTAGCTAGGGGTTTAATTCGTTGTTTTGTCGTAAACGAGGCTGATGTGGGCTCGTCCACGTGGTAGCAATAGTTATGTCAGCAACTCACGTTTATCCGTGTGGCCAAAGTTAACAGGTAAGTTAACGGCTTTACGAGAATGGAGTGGTCAACTCTCCAAATGCGACTTTGGGTATTTTTACCACCATTTTTAAACTTTGGGTACACGAGGGGTTCTTTGACCAAACTTTGGGTATTTTTGCCGTCATTAACCCTAAATACTATAACCAGAGAGGGAAATAAAGTTAGAGCGGGTCCCACTAACTCCTTCTTCCCTGCCCAACATTATTGCGGAGGTGCGGGAGCTCGGCCGAGAGCTAGGCGGGACCGGAGAGTGGACTTGAGTTCCACGGGAATGTAACGAGGTGGCCAATGCATTGGCCAAGAGACGTCTCTCTTCTCTTGTTTTGGACCTTATGTGTCCTTATTGCCCGGAGTGGCTTGTAGCAACGGTGTTAAGGGATTCTTCTTCTCAACTTTTTTGATTGAATGAAATCAAATTGCTTTAAAAAACAAAAGGTTAAAACTAATAACGTTAGAAATAAAATATAATAAATACTATAACCAGAGAGGGAAATAAAGTTAGAGCGGGTCCCACTAACTCCTTCTTCCCTGCCCAACATTATACTGCTTCACAATAATAGCTCGAAGGTTTTTGACTATCTTAATGGTAGAAATAAAGCGTTTTTTGTAATAAAAAAAAATCAGAATACAATAGAATTTTTGTTCTCTCAAAAGTTGGGGGTGACACCACTCCACTCTCAAAATAGGCTGGGTCCGCCCCTGGTAATAACACGTTAAAACAATAAAGATATATTCGCTATAATGTCATGTATATATGTTTAAGGTAAAATATCCGTTATTTGTTTAATTGAACACGTTGAATAATTTAGTTAGAAAAATATGTACTACATAAAAACTAAAAAGTGACCTTTTTACTATCTAACTAATGATAGAGATAGAAAAAGGACTTATCAAAATTACAAATTTAAGAAAAAGAGAGAAAGCACAATCCTTATACATAAATTTGAAAAAACTAACACGAGAGTACATATTTGACGAAATGGAAAAAGAAAGACTTACAATTTTGAAATCTTGCAAACAGGAATGTTATTAATATGTAAAAAAAATTGTGTTTTTAATTAAAAATAGTATTTACCATAACAAAACACACCACGAAATATAAACACAATAAATTACAAAAAAATAAGGTAAGAATACATATAATTGAGAGCCTAAATCCATGAGACTTTAGTCTTTATTCCGGAAAACAATAGAATTTTTTTAACCTTAGTCTTTATTCGCTGCCAAAGCAGGTCTTCATTTTTTTTTATTACTAACTGAGTACGTTATATCAAATGCACTTAAGTGTAGATATAAATAATAATATTACAATTTATGAGACCTCAGATATTTCAAAAATTCAAAAATTCCAACCCATAAATAGACTAATAGATGGATCAATTACAGCAAGTAGAGCTGCACATACGACGTCGTTACCCGCGATTCGACGCGTCGCGACGTGCACAGGAGGAATCGCGACGCGTCGCGACTTTTGCGGCAAAAGTCGCGATTCGTCGCGATTCTGGGCACGCGTCGCGACGCGTGAGGTGGCGATCCGAACTTTCGATCCGACGGCTAGGATCGTGCCACGTCATCGATCCGTGTGATGTGTTTGTTTGTGGCAATAATAACACGTTTTTCACCCGAAATTTATTACCCAACCACAATTTTTACCTACTTTATTCGAATTCAACCCTAAAATTTCAAATTTTTATTTTTTTTACCCACTATTATTCACCCACCACAATAATTATTCACCCACCCCACCCTCTCCTCAAACCCTATAAATACCACCTCTTCCTCCCTCATTTCCTCACCAACAATCTTCCATCTCTCTCTCAAATTCTCTCAAGTTCTCAAGTTCTCAAATTCTCTCAAGTTCCAAAGTTCCAAAGTTCTAAAGTTCCAAAGTTCCAATTTTCTAAATTCCTAAAGTTCTATCATTATGTCTCGAAGAAGCGGCGGTAGTTCCGGGGGTCGAAGGGCGGCCAGGAATTTGCAACCCCAATTTCTACAAGGGGGAACATCAAATACTTGTCCCGACGACTACATTCCCGTTAGGCTACCGGCAGAACTATTCCCTTCCCCTCACAATCCAAATTATCCCGACGATACAGTACGGTCTCTAAGACCTAGTCTAGTCCGGGCGGTGGCCCAGCACCACGCCAATCCCGACCGTGTGCCCCCAGAGTTGGCCGACGCGGTGGCTCAATGTAGGGGGGAAATAACGATCCTTTTTTCAACCTCATGTTACGGGAAGGTGCCGAATACGGAGCTCAAGGTCCCGAAGGTGCCGATCCCGACGAACATCAAGGTCCCGAAGATGCCGATCCCGACCAAACCCAACGTCCCGACGATGCCGATCCCAACGACTATCAAACGCCGCCCTCGATCCGTGGTTCAAATATCGGGGTGTACCACCGCGGTTCTCCTCAAGCAACCAATCAAGATAGCGGTGAAGCCTCCGTTGCCCGTCCTCGACGAAGTCGACGTCCTTCTACCGGGTAATAACCTTTAATCCTTTTTTTATTTCATTTATTATTAATTTTTTATTAATTAATAAGTTAGTACTTAATAATAAATAATAATTAATAATTAATAAGTAATAAATAATAATTAAAAAAAAATTGAAAAAAAATAATTAATTTTTAATAATTAATAATTATTAAATAATAATCACTTGAAAGTCTTAGTATGCTCTGTGGTTGCGGTTCCGACTGATCTTCCACATCAGAAACGATTTTCTTGAGATTTAATTATCATTTAATCATATTATCTTAATTAATTAATTTCGTTTAATTTTTTTTACGATAAATATTATAGTTTAATTACCTTTTAGTTTAATTAATTAATTTGTCACGTCTCTTGAAAGTCTTAGTATGCTCTGTGGTTGCGGTTCCGACTGATCTTCCACATCAGAAACGATTTTCTTGATATTTAATAAGTTAACGGGATTAAAAATGGTAATTTGTATGTGTGGTGATTATTATAAAGTTCTTAATGGAATACGGTGTCTTAGAAAGATTGGTTTTTAAATAAGGTTTGCTTTGCAATCTCCTCCAAGCTAGCCTGGGAACCTCGGGGAGTTCTGTCTAGAAAAGCTTGGGCCTAAAGCGAGATCATAGCATCCTTTCCAGTCGATCTGGCCGTGGAACCTCGGGGAGTTCCGTCAAAAAGAGCTTGATAATGATTTCCACACATAGAAAATACCATTTTTAATTTCGATAACTCTTTTAATTAACTATATGAAATTTAATTAATTAATATGATTAATATTAATATTTAATCCATGTAAAATTAATACCCATTTTTATTTTGTTAACTTTTTTTCTCCCGTATATTTTTAATAGGGAAAGTCCTCCTGCCTTGTTGTGGGGACGACCAAACAAAGCGAAGGTGTGGGATTATTTTCACGAGGAACGACGGGTGGAGAACGGTGTTCGAATCAAGATCGCCACGTGCAAGAAGTGCCATGAAACCCTCGATGCGTTGGGGGACAAAGGAACCGGCTACTTGACGCGACATAAGAAAGCGTGCTACGGAGACGGTAACGAGGTAAACACAGCACAGGTAAGTGCTCTTACCACCGAAAATTTACGGAAATGGACCCTCGAGTGGTTACTGTCTACGGGCGCACCGATGAGTTTGGTGGAAAACCCTGCGCATACACAATATATGCAAAGGGTTAATCCGTCTTACGAACAATTTTCCCGTACGACATATACCAGGGACATGGAGTCTGCTTACAAAATGCAAAAAAATTATTTGGTCGATTTTTTCAAAATGTCCAACATTAACGTTGCTTTTACCACCGACTTGTGGAGCGGTCCGAGTCTTAACGACTATTTGAGTCTGACCGCCCATTACGTCGACGAGAATTGGGATCCATGTCAAAAACTTTTAAACATGTCACCATTCGAGTGTCGCCATACCGGCAAAAACATTTCCGATAAATTAATAGAATTATTCAATGATTGGGGTTTGCAAAATCGTATCATTTCTATTACGTTAGACAATGCCGCAAACAATAACGCCGCTATTACTATCTTAGAAAATAGTTTGCCCGGTTCTCCTTTTCGTAATATTTTACATCAAAAATGTGCTTGTCACATCATTAATTTAATTGCTAGAACGGGGGAACGAAATATTTCAGGGCACGTTGACAAAATACGCGGCGTTGTCGATTGGATCCGGCATTCTCAAACCGTTGTTAGGTGGAGACGATTTTGTAAAGAGCACAATCATAAAGCTAATAAGTTTGGTTTAGACAACAATACACGATGGAACTCTACATATCTAATGCTTTCAGTTGTTTGTAGACAGAGATTACCGTTAAGCGCTTTCCTCCTCACCGAACTAGAGGCCTCGGAGCGGATCACGGAGGCAGAATGGGAAATGGCCCAGAAATTCACCCAATTCCTCAAACCCTTTTACGCTGTTACTTTAAATTTTTCAAACCAAAGACAACCTTCCTTGAATCATGGTCTTTCGGGTCTTTACGAAATTACAAACACTTTTTCTGAATTCGCAAATGACCCTGTTATTTCGCCCATGATTGAGGGAATGGTTGCAAAATTCAAAAGTTATTGGGATCCACCCCCTTTTTCGTATTGTTTCGGTGCTATCTTGGATCCCCGTATTATGTTTACGTTCGGGCCTTTGATGTCAGCAATCGGGACAAACTTAGGGGTGGATTACACTGATTATATTAAGGTTGTTAATGAAGCTTTTTATGAACTTTACAGTGAATACGACCGGCGGTTCCCACAGTTTAACGTGGAGGCGGAGCAAAGGGCAGTTATGGAAAGCCCAACCAAGACCGGCCTAGCATTTGTCCGGAGACTGAAGCAAAGACTGGATCGCGGAGAAGCATCGGGATCCGGTACGCCACCGGCACGAGCGGAGGAAACGGACGGTGCCCCGCAAGAACTGAAGCGGTACTACGGCCTGCGGATCGACGAGGACTCCGTCGAGTTCGATGTGATTGGATGGTGGAAGAATCAACGGGAAAGATTCCCGATATTGGCGAGAATGGCGAGGGATATACTGTCCATCCCCATTTCCAGCGTTGCTTCGGAGAGCGCGTTCAGCTCG
This sequence comes from Parietaria judaica, assembly GCA_954871525.1. Lineage (NCBI taxonomy): Eukaryota > Viridiplantae > Streptophyta > Magnoliopsida > Rosales > Urticaceae > Parietaria > Parietaria judaica. Next base: position 43,051,594 of record OX940860.1, read on the forward strand.
GCTCAGCATATAATCGACGACCGGAGGGCGTCAACAACTCCCACACACCTCGAGCAAGCGGTGGTGTTGAACGATTGGATGTTCCGCAACCCCACCATCGCCCAACGGACCGAGCCAACCGAGCTAGAGCTTATGACGCAAACGTTTAACGACTGGTTCCCCGAGTGACGCAATGTAAACGCCAATATGATGTGCTCTTTCCTCTCTTGGTTTTATGTCCCTAAGGAGGGTTTTACGAGAGAGGTTTTAGTGAGGCATCTTGTAATATTTACACTGAATATTTACAACTTCTTCCACCATATTGTAATATTCACAATGAATAATACAACTTTTTTTTAAATATCTTGTTTTATCATATTTACTTATTTGTTTTAGAATTTTAATAATTATTAATATGGTACACGTACATACTTATTAACATATATTACAACTTAAAAATTAACTTATAATTTAAAATTAATAATATGTTACACAATAATAACATACTAAAATATTAATTTTGAAATAAATAAAGTTTAAATAATAAGTTTACATAATTTAATACTTAAATTCGGATAAAAACTAATAAAATTAAACATTGGAAACAAAAAATAACTTTTGCCGCACCCTTTTTTTTGGTCCTTCCTCGCTAAATCGCGACCACGTCGCGACGCATCGCGACCAGGCACGCCACGACGCATCGCGACGTGTACAGTCGCGATTTTGGCGACTTTAGTCGCGATCGGTCGCGATTGCTCCATGTGCAGCTCTAACAACAAGAGTGGATTGAAGCCACAGAGACGCTTAGGGGTCAACCTATTCTGATTGTCAAACCACCAAATATGTGAAGGTTGCTTCTTCACCACATTTCTTTCATTTTTAATCGAAAACGTGCATGATTAGAACAAAAAAATAAGTACATAAAAAAAAAATCCACCGACTTAGAATCTGACGAAGATTCGTATCTGGATTATGATTAGGGTTATATATATTTTATTGGTTCATTCAGTTATTATAACCATATGGGGTATGTTATATTGATTTTTAAACATCATTTTTTTTCACATATAATTAGAGTAGGAGATACCACATTAGATGGCATGTCTTGCTCTACAAGGGAACACATATAATAATTAATGCATTTCTAAGGAAGTCAATGAATCCCTGAAGCCATTATAAGTTTCATGTTACAGTATCAACATACAAATAAAAGTTTAAAGACTGGAGATTTGTGAAGGCGGGAGCAACATGTGCACTATTGAGTGCATGTGCATACGCTCACTTCAAACAAAAAAATCATTATTCAGAATTTCATTATACTCTTCTCATTTCCTCTACTTTCTTGACTCGGTAAATCTATTTTACTATTCTTCTAAAAGTAATATTATCTATTTATATGTCTAATAGTCGCTTTAATATAACTGTTTATTATTTTTGTTTGTTTACGTATCTGAAAAAATCGATTGAAATATGCTTATGTGCTTCGCGTGAAATGAAAATCTGGCTACGCCACTGGGTGTAGCGATAATCGGCCATCTTGTTGCTTTCTTATTCATGTTTTTATTTATTATATAATTTTCCTTCCACCACTAAAATCTAATAAATATAAAATATGATATATATATATATATATATATATATATATATAACCAAAGTAATAATGTGCTCGCATTACTAGATATAATTCATTATAACTCTATTGGTATTTTGTGAAAATTTACAGTTTTATAGTAACGGCATAATTTTTTTTTAACAATTTGATACCTTTTCTAAGGAAAAAAAGGATTATGAATATGCCGTGAACTTTGAGGTACTTCAAGGCAAGGGTCAGGTTATCCTTTATGTCGATAAATCGGTTTCCGTTATCGATGGATTAATCGGTTGGTAACGGATTTATGGATCGAAAAGATATCAAAATCTCAAGTTATCGTTATCAAAACTTATCAACAGATTAATTTGTTATCGATCAATGTTGGTTCCAATGGGAATGAATCTGCCAAAAAAAAATTCACACGAAGAACAAAGGAAGAGTTACAAAATAAAGGACTAACACTAGTACTTATAGGGGACCAGAAAACGAAATCCTAGCAAAAACTTCTTAAAATAGACTCAATCAAATCTTCTACATTTACATTCGAATCCCAACAGAATTAGGAAACCAAATCAAATCAAATCTCTAAACTTGCTCCTCAAGTTTGGCACCTTCTGGAATGTGTTCCGCTGACTTTTGGTCACGTGTCCCTAGCAGAGTTGCTAGGGTCCATTTCGGCCCGAGGCATTCCTGGTAGGGGCTTTGCTGCTCGGGAGCCACCTCTGCCCGGGGGTACTCTTGGTAGGGGCTTTTCTGCTCGGGCCCATTTTTGCTAGGGGAAGTTCTGGTGGGGAGATTTCTGCTACGAGTTGTTGAGCAAGGTCAAGCTTAAACTCACATTCTCCCCCGTAAGCTTGACTTGGGTCGAGGTTCTTCACCCCGAGCAGCTCTGTCATCTCCGCGAACTTAACTCTTGCTAGAGCCTTGGTGACTATGTCTGCACACTGCTCCCTTGTGCTAACAAATTCCACGATGATCTCCCGCTCCTACACACACTCGCGAATATAATGAAACCGAGTGTCTATGTGTTTGCTCCGACCATGAAACACTAGGTTCTTCACCAGTGCTATTGCGGATTTGTTGTCCACGTAGAGAGTAACTAGCTTCTGCTCAGCTCCAATCACTTCACTCAGTAACCCCTTCAACCACATAGCTTGACACGTTGCTGCGGTTGCTGCCATGAAAACTTAAGATCGGTTAGCGATGAATTTATCGAGGAAATCTAAAATATTTTTATGTATATTTCTACTCAATTTACATAGTGTCCAAGATAAAACATAATATCACGGCATAGTAATAGCTTAATAAGCACTCAATAAAAAAATCTCATACACAAAGAGATGTAAATAATAAGTCTCAAATTCTTAATCGTACCTTACAATAAATAAACTCATACACAAATGTATGTATAAATGAGTCACAAACTCTCGCCTCAAGATAGTGAAAACTTCAAGAAATTGAGAAATCTGAAAATAAAATATGCAAACTCACAAAATTATAATTATATTCATCTTTAAAAAAGTTAACAAAACAATAAAAAATGAAAATGTACCTCGAAATACCCAAAATCCAAAAAAAAAAAATGATACTTTTCCCTCAAGACATTGAAAACAATGAGTAATTTGAAAATAAAGTTACCCAAATTCACAAATATAATAATATTCATTATTATAATTTTATAAAAAATTGATAACTTATCTTAAAATCTTTAAATCTAAATTTTAGTATTTATACAACACAAATAAACAAAATTAAAAAAAAAAAATTAAGCAGATGTGAAATAAATAAATATATAAAAACCTCTAGAATCAAAACTCCAAACAATATTCTACAATACATTTATCCAAATCCAAAAAATATATTTCAACAAGTGTAAAATACAAAACTTTATTCATTTTAAATATAATTATTAATTTTCACAATTTTTGATCTAGGAATGTTCAATAAATGTTTACAATAGTAAAATCACAAGAAAACGAACATGGGATCACAAATCATAACAATATTATCCATAATCCTTCTTAATTAACAAGAAAATAAAAAATAAAAATAAAAAACTTAAAACGCATCAAATCAGAACATGAGGTATTTGTGCCTCATATCAACTTTTCAAATTTGCGGGAAAGTACCATGATTTTTGTTATTTTATAGACACAAAAATTGGGAAAAAGTTGTCCGATTTTCTAATATTTTCCATAAAAAAGTATAGAATGATAAAGAAAACTTGGTAAAGTTGTCAGTTACCATAATAAAAAAAACAAAAAAAAAAACTTGAAACACACTGGTGGTTTTATTATATGAGTTTGTTGATGGATTTCCTAAAATTTATAGATGAGTATTTATATAATAATAACAATATTTATGCCATATAAATGTATATGTTACAAATATAATTTATGTTTCAAATTTTAAATGTAATTTTGAAATAAATATAAGTGTAATATTTTATAAAAAAAAATATACAAGACAATAACATCAATTTCAATACGGAAACTTGACTTAATAGACTCCAAAACACCATTAATTTCCTCAATAGATTCCAAGTTTTAATAATTACTAAATTAGACTTTTAAAAAAATTCTAGGTTAAATTTATTCATGAAATTTGGACACTTAATCTGGACAAAATATGTAATGAGATTTGGACCATTTATGTCCTGAAATTTTGACACTAATTTTATGTATTTTGAGACTTATATTAATGTCCTAAAATTTAGACATTAAAGTCCTGAATTTGGACACTTATTGTCCTAAATATGGAAATTAATACCCTGAAATTTGGACATCAATATCCTAAAATTAAAATGATGGGTTAAGAGTAGGAGTAAATATGACCTAATTTTTTTAAAAAGGGTATTGATAATTATGAAAACTTAAAACATGTGAAATGAATTAATGGTATTTTGGAATCTATTGGGTGAAGTTTTTCTTGCAAATACATATAATAGGGTTATAATTGTTATTTAAAAAAAGAAATAAAAATAAACATAAATGCTTTTCAAAATTTGTAAAAATTAAAAAAATTGTGAAAAATTATCAAAATTTTGAGTTTTGTTTTTTGGCTAAATAAAAAAACACAATAATTTGCAAAACGACGTGAGAGTATTCCATGACACAACTTGAAAAGCGAAACAACATCCAAAATTAATTATGTCGACATCCAGGTTTTTTCAACTATTCTACTTGATACTTGAAAAAAAATTGGATATTTAAAATTAAAACCCTCTTTCTACTTTTAAATTTTAATAAGTTTCACACTGAGCTAATTATATATTGTATATTGTTATGGCCATTGACTAGATAAATCTGTTACGCCATTGACTAGATAGGAGACGTGACATCTGAAATTGCGAGCTGTCGATTTTAAATGCAAGCATATGTTCCTTTCAAATATTAAGTTTATTTCTTGGTTATGTTATGTAGTCCATTGAACTATACTCAAGGGTCTAAATATCAGTTGCTAAAATCAATTGATGATTTTATTTAATGAGTTTATAATAGTTTTTTTCCGAAAAATTCATCATTGACTCTTTAGGTAAGGAAAAATACAGGTAAAAAGTATTTAAAAGACTTTAAATTTCACATCATATTTTAAATTATATTTCTTAGAGATAAAAGTATCAAACTGTTAAAACTTATGTTGTTATTACCAAACTCTTAATTTTCACAAAATATCAAAAAAAAAAAAAAAAATCACGGGAGAAGTACATAAGTTATTAGTGACGATGTAAGTACTTAAATTATCATAATTTATTATCGACATAAGTATTTAAATTATTATCATACACATCAATCATGTAGAATGGGTTGATAAAATTACATAAATAGCATAAATATAATAACTTAGGCATTTATTGTCAATAATAACTTAATTAACTTATGATATATCCACCAATTTTAATAAGATAATAACTTAACTACTTATATCACCAATAAATTATAATAACTTAGTATAATTACGTCGTCAATAATAACTTAAGAACTTAAGCCGCAATCAATATTGGTAGTTTGTGGATTGGTTCGGTACTAGCGGCGTAAATAATTTTTAACAATTTGATACTTTTACCTCTAAAAAATAAGATTTGCATTATGCCGTGAACTTTGAAATACTTCTAAGGTACTCTTGCATATATTATCTCTTTATATGATAATAAAAATAATAATATTTATACTATATAAATATTAATTACGTATACCGATATATGCTTGGTCAAAAATTCTTCTTGGAAAATTAGAAAAAGCAGTGCGAAACTTTATTTGTAGTGGTTCAATTAAACGAAAGTTAGTTATTGTGCCTTAGAATATATGTTGTTTGTCTGTTTCAGAATGTGGTATTTGTTGGACATGTGTCTTAAACAAGCTGTTTTATCCTATTTGTAAAAGATTATGACAAGTCGTTGAATAAAAGATGGTGTTTATTATTTTAATCTTATTGTAGTTTCTGGTAGGGTAAAATAGAATGTTTGTTCCTTAGTTCATAAATGATGCAAGTATGTTATTATTCTCACAACTGAGTCAATGTGAAAAAGAATTAATAAGCATAATAAATGAACTTAAAATGTCCGTGACCTGATTAACTGGGTGGGAGCCCATTAATCGAATAAGGTCATTAATGTGACTAAGTTATATAATCATATTCTGGATTAAGTGTGTGTCACACTCACTAGAAAGGCATTAAGTATGAAGTGTCTTCATACTGGACTGGACCTGACTTAAACTCCGGAAGTTATCATATAAGACCGTCATTGATAACTTGGAGTTGACTCACTAGTAGATGATCAAATGGATATTCGATCTAAGTCCTGAGTGATCTTGAGTCTGAGCTGTTGACTTGATTGTTCTTTGATTTAACTGTTAAAAAACACATTGTTACTATCGTTCCCAACACTATTATTTTCGGAACATGATAGTCAACAGTAAAGGTAGCTTGGTCATAGACATGGGCATCACGCAGCTCTCTTCGGAATCATGATGATTCCCTAGGTTGTCGGTGGTGAAAAGTGAGAGGTACCCGTGCACAACTTATGAATCAAAACCATAAGTGGGTTACTCATGATATTACTGACTGAGTCAATGAGGAAAATGCAATGAGAGACAAAACGGTAAAAATTGTCTGCTCGTGTGTGGATCATCAAGTGAAAGATCAATAACCCGAATTTGATTGTATCAATGGACACCCTGCTGTTATAAAGGAATAATATATATACTGTATCACTAAAGAGTGCAGCCTCGGGTTTATAGTGGAATTACACCGAGGTTTGACAAACACCCTAGCAGTTCGTTGGAGCTTCAGTGATACAAGTCCATAGTTCACAGGCTTCTTAACGGATGATACGTACGTGATAGGAACATTTTGAGATGTTTAATCATTTGGCAAGATTTATAAACTGAAGCCCGTGTCAGATGTCAGATAGTTTTATCAGTAGTGTGGCAAAAGTACCATATCTTGGTAACCGAAATTTACTGACAAAAGAAAGTATAATTTGGATTTTCTGTCAACATGAAAGTTGTAGGAATTTAAATTCTAAGAAACTTTGCTTTTGAAAACCGAATCGTTTCGACGTACAGTTTGTGATTTAAAGAATTTCTAAGTTTGTGATCGTTTCGGTAAACTATGAAATTAAATCACGAGTCACGAATTTAAATAATGGTGTTGCACCATGACATTTAAATGTGTGATACTAAGATCTGTAGATATTAATATAATTTAATTATTTAGATTAATTATTAATATCTTTATTTATAATTAATTAATAATTAATAGATTTATATTAATAAATAAATATATTATATATATATATATATATATATATATATATATTATAATTGTATAATCGAATGCAGCCAAAGAATGTGGAGCATTATCACATTCGAATGAATTGACTTTGTCTTTTTATAATTACGGCATAAGTACCAAATGTTTTGGTATTTGAGAAAAACCATAAAATCAATTTAATCCATTAGATCGGTTATGATTTAATATCAACCGTGTTGGACATATGTGTCCTTAAACAAGATATTTTATCCATTTGTAAAAGATTATGACAAGTCGTTGAATAAAGATGATACTTATTATGATAATCTTATTATAGTTTCTGGTAGAGTAAAATAGAATGTTTGATCCTTAGTTCATAAAAGATGCAATTATGAATTATTATCACAACAGAGTCAATGTGAGGAAGAATTAATAATCATAATAAATGAACTTAAAATGTTTGTGACCTGATTAACTGGGTGGGAGCCCATTAATCGTATAAGGTCATTAATGTGACTAAGTGACAATCCTATTCTGGATTTTGTGTGTGTCACACTCACTAGAAGTGCATTAAGTATGAAGTGTCTTCATACTGGACTGGACCTGACTTAAACTCCGGAAGTTATCATATAAGACCGTCACCGATAACTTGGAGTTGAGTCACTAGTAGATGATCAAATGGATATTCGATCTAAGTCCTGAGTGATCTTGAATCCAAGCTGCTGGCTTGATTGTTCTTTGATTTAACCGTTAAAGAACACGAAATATTACCGCTGTTCCCAACACTATTATTTTGGGAACATGATAGTCAGCAGTAAGGGTAGCTTGGTCATAGACATGGGCATCACACAGCTCTCTGTAGAGTGATGATTATTCCCTTGATTGTCGGTGGTGAGAAGTGAGAGGTACCCGTGCGCAACTTATGAATCGAAACCATAAGTGGGTTACTCATAATATTACTGACTGAGTCAAGGATGAAAATGCAATGAGGGGCATAACGGTAGAAACCGCCTGCTCGTGTGTGGATCATCAAGTGAAAGATCAATAACCCGAATTTGATTGTATCAATGGACACCCTGCTGTTATAAAGGGAATAATATATACCGTATCACTAAAGAGTGCAGCCTCGGGTCTATAGTGGAATCACTTCGAGGTTTGACGAACAACTAGCAGTTCGTTGGAGCTTAAGTGATACGGGTCTATGGTCCCCAGGATAGCTCCGTAACGGATGATACGTACGTGATTAAAATACATTTTGGATAATGTTTAATCATTTGGCTTGACATATAAAACTGAAAGGTCTGTGGCAGACGTCAGATAGTTTTATCGTTAGCGTGGCAAAAGTATCATATTTTGGTACACGAAATTAACTGATAAAAGAAAGTTAGAATTTAGATTTTCTATCAGCACCATGTTGTTGGAAATTAAATTCTAAGCAACTTTGCTTTTTGAACCGAGTCATTTCGACTTACGGTTAGTGATTTATGGATTTTCTAAGTTTGTGATCGGTTCGATAAACTTTGAAATTAAATCACATGTCACGAATTTAAATGATGGTGTGGCACCATGACATTTTAATGTGTGATATTGAGATCAGGAAATATTCATATAATTTAATTATTTGGATTTAATTATTAATATCTTATTAATAATTAATTAATAATTAATAGATTTATATTAATAAATAAAAAAATATATATTTATATATATTTATATGTGCAAATTCGAATTAGGGTTTGATATATGAAACCCTGGCTAAATTCGAATGATATGATTTGGTCTTTCCAAAATTGCGGCATAAGTACCAAATGTTTTGGTATTTTAGCAAATCCCTAAAATCAATATTATCCATTGGATCGGTTATGATTTAATATCAACCGTTGGATTAGGATATTGATAAATTCGAAATTAATAACTTGGTGACCAAGTTTCATTTTTCGAATTTGGTTAATTAATTATATCCGTTAGATCGGTCTAAGATTTAATCTTTACCGTCGGATTGAAAATTAATTAATTATATATATTTATATATATATTCGAATTATAGTTTATGAATAAATTCGAAATTGTTTTTAATAAATCTTTTTATATTTGATTTTATCCTAAACTAATTTGATCCATTAGATCGGTTGAAAGATTTATCTCAACCGTTGGATCTAGATAATGATAATTCGAATTTTATTATAAATATATATGATAATTCAAATTTTATAAAGATAAGAAGATAAGATTGGATTTTTGATTTATCCAAATCTTTCTTATTTAATTAAATCCCTAATTAATTATATCCATTGGATTTATATGAGATCAAATCTGGACCATTGGATTAAGATAATTAATTATATTTAATTAATAAAATTCGAAAATTAGGGAGGGAAATTCTCCAATTCGGTTACGGTTTGAGCCTATAAATAGGAGGCTCATTCTACACATTTTTCACACCTTTCCCCAGAGAAAATATTCGAACTCTCCCTCTCCCTCAGGGTCTGCGAATTTTCTCTCTGATCTCTCTTTTCTGGTTCGGCTTAGGAGACTATTTCTCCGGAAGCTTAAAAAGAACCATCAGTTAAAATTTTGCGACGGAGTCCTGCCGGCGAAGCCCACGCTTCGGTACGAGGATTCCAGGAGAATATCCCGGAAGATCACGGGAGTTTCCCTCAGCACCGGCGGAGCCCTGCCCGATTCAGAACGCGCAGCCGGAAGTCGTCAATAGAGGTACGGCCTTATGCATTGGGTTAATAAATGCAACCATTTACTGCTTTCTATTTATTTCCTATTATGACTAGATTATTAATAATGATATATGAATATTAAATTACATAATATTTATCAGATCTTGTGAAATGGTTATTATCCGATATCCGGACCGTTGGACGAATAACAAGTTATTCCGCTTTAAATTAATTTTTTAAATGTTACCCGGACAGTTCGGAGGTACAATTCGTGATAATTTTCAAGGAATCCGAGACGTGATTCCTAACAAACCGTTGGATTAAGATAATTGATTTTTGACCTAACACTAATTCAAAATTGATAGCTTGGTGACCAGCTTAGGGTTTTCGAATTAGCCCAATTAATTGTATATGTTGGATCGGTTTAAGATTTAATCTTTACCATCGGATTGGAAATTAATTAATAATATATATAATATATAATTTTCGAATAAATGATATGGATAAAATTGAATTAGGGCTTTTACCAAGTCTTAGGGTATTTGATTTTATCATGAATCAATTTGGTCCATTGGACCGGTTTAAGATTTATCTCAAATGTTGGATCTAGATGATTGATTTTTGAATTTTATTATATATATATATATATATATATATATATATATAGTTTGAATTTAATGATAAGTGGATAAGATTGGTTTTTATATTTACCAAGTCTTTCTTGTTTAATTAAATCACTGATTAATTAAATCCCTTGGATTAAGATGAGATTTAATCTAGACCATTGGATTGAAATAATTAATCATAATTAAATATATAGAATTCGAAATAAAGGGAGAGAATTTCTCCAATTTGGTTATAGGCTGAGCCTAGAAATAGGGAGTTCATTCTACACATTTTCACACCTTTCCCCAGAGAAAAATTCAATCTCTCTCTCCCTCTCTCTCTTAGAGTCTGCAAATTTTGCTATTGATCTCCTGTTTTCTGGTTCGGCTTAAGAGACGTTGATCTCCGAAAGTTTTAAAAGAACCATTGCTCATAATTCGCGATAGAGTCCTACCGGTGAAGCCCACGCTTCGGTACGAGGAATCCAGAAGAATATCCCGGAAGATCGCGGGAGTTTCCCTCAGCACCGGCGGAGCCCTGCCAAGTTCAGAACGCCCAACCGGAAGTCAACACACTGAGGTACGGCCTTATGCATTGGGTTAATAAGTGCGACCATTTACTGCTTTTATTTATTTCTTATTGACTTGATTATTAATAATGATTTATGAATATTAGATTACTCAATATTTATCAGATCTTGATTTTGGTTATTATCTGATGTTCAATCCGTTGTACGGTTAACAAGTTTTCCGTTTTAAAATAATTTTTTAAATGTTACCCGGACGGTTCGATCGCATATTTCGTGATAATATTATCGGGAAACGTAATGAACTTCCCAACAGTATTGAGATAAAAATTTTGACCGCCCCTTAATAAAGCTATGCTAGGAAAATTTCTTTGCAATTTATAAGTTCTAATTCTTTTCGCCTACGTTTGTTATAGAAACGGATCTGCAATGATAATGGTTCTTTAAGAACTTGCATGATATCCTCCTCCATTTGGGGTTCTCTAAACTCGTGTTTCCCCCTTATTATTGACAATATGTTGGTTGGTTGGTAAATAAGCATTCAAATAGAAATTTTTTGCTTGATGCTTAGTAACACTTTTGTGTTGCAGATAGAGAAAATATACCTTTGCGGAATTTAGTCAATCTCACAGCTAAAATCTCAGACTTCTAGAATAATAATGATTGGAATCTGCCTACTAATCTCTTAGCTTCAGTCTCTAAGGAGATAAAAAAATTTACAATTTATTGAGGAAATTGACGATGTGTGTATTTGACTTTATAGCGATGGTAATTTTTTATTTAAATCTCTTTACAATATCTTTTGCTCTAATCATAACTTGTTTCCTCAATAGAAAAAAAAAAATTGTGTGGAAAGAATTTCTTTTGACTTCGAGATCGATTACTTGTTAAAGAGCTTTTTTAGGATATCTCTCTACTGAGCTTACTTTTCAGAAAAAAGATTCTAGTTAGCTTTAAATGTAAGTTTATGTAACAATCAGGTGAGGACTCGAATGTCTTTGTTAATGGCGACTTTGCAGGTTTTGGTAGGGATTTTTATTTTTGATATTTTTTTAAGTCAATTAATAGATATGTTTCAATTGTTTTATTTCTTTCTAGTGCATCATCTATTTATCTTAGTCCTCGTATTTTTGCGCTTTGGAACGCTGCTATTATTTCTGCAATTTGGTTGTTTTGACATACTAGAAATGCTTCTTATTTCAAGATGAGACTCCCAGCATTAACAATTTCTTGAGACAGGTTTGGCGACTTACGAATGAGGCTAATTTTTTTTTTTTTTCCGGGGGTGGATGTTCATCCAAAGATAGCTCCAAATATCATTTCAGTAGTTTGGCTTCCTCCCTCCGCATCTTGGTTAAAATGCAATATTGATGGCTCTTGTCTTGGTATTCCAAGTGTGGCTGGGACTGGAGGCATCAGAACCTAGTGAGGCTTTCCTCATGGGTCGTTCTCTTTTCGTATCGACTCGTCTTTTTTCCTTTGTAGTTGAACTAATTGTTGTTATGATTGCTATTGAAAAAGCTAAGGAATTTCATTTGGAGAGGTTTGGTTAAAATGTGACTCTAGCTACGTTGTTCAACTATTCCAGAAATATTAACGTGAAGTTCCTTAGAGGTTGCGAACTCGGTGGTCTAAGTGTCTTCATTTCCTAGAGACTATTCAGTTCAAGATAAGCCATATCCATAGAGAATGAAATAGAGCGGCAAATGACTTAGGTAGTTTTGGGGCTCAATATTCGGGTCATCATTTGTGGGCTTCCCACTCTAATTTCATCGTCTCCTTTGTTAACGGTGATATTTGTATGAAAGAGAACTTTCTTCTTTCTTCTCTAAACTTAAAAAAAAATTATATTAACACGAGTTCCATAGCTGAATTATATTACAAAGTCTGAAATAATTGTCAAAATTTCAAGTTTCATAGGCTAAATAATTTTTTTTTTTAAAAACACAAAGATTTGGAAAATGACGTGAAAGTATTCCACAATACAACTTGAAAAGCGAAACGACATTTAATAGGAAATATGTCGAAATCCTCATTTTTTTTTCATTCATCCCTATGTTATATTTTATAATAAATAATAAAAAAAAAATCAATATTTATAAACTTTTTTTTTAAGGCAACTTTGTCGCATATGTGGGGATTAAACCCACAACCTCCACTTTGGAGGTAGTGTGGAATTACCACTAGACTATCCTAGCAACCGCGATATTTATAAACTTTGTTCTGCCTTTCTTTGGAGGTAGTGTGGAATTACCACTAGACTATCCTAGCAACCGCGATATTTATAAACTTTGTTCTGCCTTTAAGTATTATTTCCCCGTGAAATTCATGCTGAGCTAATTATATATCGTATATTCTTATGGGCTGAAATATATATGTTACTCCATTGACTGAAGTATTTAAAATTGATTGATCTTTAATTTTAGGGTAAATTGCGGTCAATGTACCCAATTTTTACCTATTGTGATCTATGTGCCTAATGTTTATTTATGTTGGCTAATGTACCCAAACTCGCTTCCATTAGATTTTTTGTGCGCCCCATCATGTGACCGTCAATTCACGCCACGTATGTGCCACCTAAGTTGCCTTGTCACGCAAAATAAAGTGCGGCCAATGTACCAAATATTTTACTGATTGCGATTTATGTGCCCAATGTTTATTTTTGATGGCTAATGTACCCAGCTCGCTTCCGTTAAATATTTTTGTGCGCCCCGTCATGTGACTGTCAACCCACGCCACATATTTGCCACCTAAGATGCCGTGTCACCCAAAATTTCCCCTTAAAATTTTCACAGATAATGGAAGAACCATTGTCGTGTCAGTGCTGGCCGCAACGAACACTATCAGAAGCTCGTTTTTTCTTCTTTTTCTGGGTTTAATGGCATCTTCAAACCTCGCAGTACAGAGCATCAAACAAGATTTTTGGGGGACTGTGATGATGGTCCTACTGATGTATTATTACAATTTTTGGTTTTCGTTTAAGCTTTTGTTCGTTGCAGAGAGCAAAGCTGAATATTTCAAACACCCATTTTCATCAAACCACATTGCAGTGAAAGCTCTAAAATCCGAGTCTTCCGAGCAATTCTCTCTTTGAAATCTTTGTCGTACTCCTTGTTAACGACGGCGATATAGTAAGGTCAGTGAAATTCGACACGAAAGCATGTTGGTTCCTGGAAAAAAAAAATCTTAGCCAAAAGAAAGCACGAGGAACAGTAAAAGAAAAAAAGTTGGGAGAAGAATTTATCTGATTAATATTGTCAAAGGGAATTACTAGAGTTACAAAAAGTTTAACTAACACTGGTATTTAAAGGAAGACAACAACTAACCCTAGCAAAAAGAAACTTCCTAAATTACAATCAATCAAATCTCTAAAATTACTCTTGTCTCCTAACAGAATCAGGAAACCAAATCGAATCCCCAAACTTGCTCCTCAAGTTTGGCACATTCTAGCTATAGCTTCTAGTTGACTTCTCACGTGTCCCTAACAAACCTGCTAGGGTACATCTAAACAGAACTGCTAGGGTGCACCTTGCTGAAAAATATAGGGAGCTTTGCCAAATCTGCTCGAGAGACTACCTATCCTGCTATGGTGTGTTGGAGCAATCCTGCTAGGGTGTGTTGAGCCTTTCTGTTCGAGCCCTTTTCTGTTAGGGAGCATTTCTGCCCGAGACCCATTCTGCTAGGGAGCAATCCTGCCAGGGGTTGTTGAGCCAAGTCAGGCTTAAACTCACAGAGCCGTGAAGGAGCGAGACCTTGGGTGCATAAGCTTCGTCTCTAATGCTTCTAGTTTGAATGTTGAGTTGGGTGCTTCCCTAATGTTGAAAATGCTCAGTTGTTGGATCCTAATGTTGATGCATTATATTGTATGCCTCACAAAACAGAGACTAGCAATAGACATGAAGTTTTAGGAGAGTTCTTGCACACAAGGTTGATGATGATTGAGAGTGGAAAGAGATAGAGAAAGATGTGAGACTCACATTGAAAAATTCAGGGGGAATTTTGGGTGACACGGCCACCTAAGGTGGCAAATACGTGGCGTGGGTTAACGGTCACATGACGAGGCGCATGAAAATATCTAACGGAAGCGAGTTTGGGTACATTAGCCAAAGAAAATAAACATTGAGCACATAGATCGCAATCGGTAAAACATTGGGTACATTGGCCGCAGTTTACCATTAAGTTTAATTAATTGCTACGTAAGTTGATTAATCTATAAGTTTACTTAATCTTCAACTAGCAATTAAAAGTATAGAGAATATATTTCGTGCAGAAGACATTTACAAATCACAATGCACATGGAAAATTATTTTTTTGTTGCTTTAATTGATGAAAGAAACAATAATAATTTATAATAGGGAAGTGACATGTGAAATTATGAGCTGTCCATTTAAAATGCACGCATATGTTCCTCACAAATATTAAGTTAACAAGCCAATATCATTTATACTAGAATATTTATTGGCTATGTGTAGCCCATTGAACTCTATTCTAGGTTCTAAATATCAGTTACTAAAAACAATCGATGATTTTATTTTAGGGCTCTATAGCCATATAGTCAAATTAGAAAAACTATTTTGCAAAATAGTCAACTTTTTGATTAATATTGCCAAATAGCCAATCAACCACATTAATAAATCACGAAAGACCGTATTACCCTTGTATTAACGTGTATTAACGTGTATTAACTGAGTTAATTTGTTTAAAAATAAATTAAAATTTTAAAATTTTAATTTATTTTTAAACAAATTAACTCAGTTAATACACGTTAATATAGATTTTCTGTAAACACAAGTAAATGTTCTTATTTTTAAGAAAAATTAACTTTGTTAATACACGTTAATATGTTAAAAGGATATTATAGGTATAAAATATGTTATTAAATAGCCACCTCATCAATTTGGCTATTTTGCAAAGAAAAAGGAAAGGTTGGCTATTTGGCTAATCAAACGTTTCAATTTGGCTATTAAGAGCCATTTCTCTTTAAGGTTTATCCATAGTTTTTTCGTAAAGTTTATTGATGTTTTTTTATATTATAATAAAATAATAATATTTATACGATATAAATATGAATTACAAATGCAATTTTATGTAGAGGATTTTAAATATGATTTTGAAATAAATATAAGTGCAATGTTATACAAAAATAAGAGTATAGTTTTTTTTTTTTGAAAGACTAAGAGTATAATTTTGATTTTAATTTTAATACAAATTAAGGGGTATAATAGTGATTTAAAAAATAAATAAAAATTCAAACCAATACCTGTGAATTTTTTTTTTTAAATTACAAATATTGTGAAAAAATTATAAAAAAAAATACTAACTTAAAAAAATAATCAAAACCAATACTTGTGAAAAATATGTGGAATTTAAAAAATTTATGAAAAATTATTGAAATATTTAGTTTCGTAGGCTATATAAAAATACAAAAACTTACTAAACGACAAACGAGTATTCCAAGACAGCTTGAAATGCGAAACGACATCTAGTAGAAAGATACCGACATCATCTTTTTTTAGCCTATTGATTTTCTCGCCCTGCGTCTATATTTAATTATTAGTTCCAAGTGGGTTTCACACGGAACTAATATTACCGTATAAGCTACATCTTGTTGACTTAGATTTATCTGAACTCACAATTCCAATGATTAGGTATAATACTCTTTTTGCTTTAAAAAAAATCATTTCATTAAGCTAATGCAGTTTGAACATGGACATTTCATAGAATTTATTATGCTGTATTAATATTTATTAGTTAGTCTACTTGCTAGTTTTATAGTTTTATTTCTGATTATATAAATATAATAAGTAGTTAGTTCTTGACTGTTTTAGCTCTATTATAAATACAGGTACTGCTATTTGGCAATTCCCAAATCAATAATATTCAGTTTGAGCCTTGAGGTATTCTTTCAAATCCTCTCTCTTCTAATTTCTGAAGTAAAACTCATATTATATAGACGTGCATGATTCATTTACTATATATATAGTTACTGACTAATTATTTGCACCCTTTACGAATTGATTTAACAATAGTTGAACGGAGAAACCTTGTATCAAGAGATTCATCATCATGTGGAGGCTCAAGGTGGCAGATGGAGGGAACGACCCTCACATATTCAGCACAAACAACTTTGCAGGAAGGCAGGTTTGGGAGTTCGATGCCAACGCCGGCTCCCCGGAGGAGCGCACCGCCGTTGAAGAGGCTCGCCGCAACTTCTTCAACAACCGCCACCAGGTCAAAGCCAACTCCGACCTCGTCCGGCAAATGCAGGTTCGTATGCAATTCTTTTCATTATTTGTTGTTTTTGGTGTGAAGAAGCTGCCCGCTTATACTCATATGTTTGAACTAAGTTTCATTATAAAATTATTATTATTATTAGAAAAAAAATTACTATCTAATAATCAATTTCTACTATCGTCAAACTCAAATGTACTGTAGAACCGGAAAAAGAATAATAAAAATTAATCAATTTCTAAAACAAATGGCAGTTCTTGAGAGAAAAGAGGTTCGAACAGAAAATTCCTGCAGTGAAGATTGAAGAGGACGAAGGGATTACTTATGAAAAAGCTTCAGCTTCCATGAAAAGAGCTGTCCATTTCTACTCTGCGTTGCAGGCCAGCGACGGTCATTGGCCAGCTGAATGTGCTGGTCCATTATTCATCCTTTCTCCTTTGGTAATATATATATATATATATATATATGCATACATATATAGAGTATATATAACTATATGCCATGAAATTACTAAGGAAGCTCTTGAACGTGTAGGTTATGAGCCTATACATCACGGGTCATCTCAACACCATATTCCCGGCAGAGCACCGCAAGGAGATTCTGCGTTACATTTATAATCATCAGGTAATAATAAATAGGGTTTATTAACGAAACACCATTTTGTACAAACCTTATAAAATACTACCTACTTTTAGTACATTTTAATACACACAATGGGTAATTTTTAATAAAGTTTGTGGCTAAATAGGCATTTCATACCATTTCCTTAATAATAAATAAATATTTCATACCATTTCCTTAATAATAAATAAATATATAACGGATAGGTAATAAAAAAAGTGTGATGTGTGTGTGGGCTGGGGCTTTTAGAATGAAGACGGCGGGTGGGGGCTGCACATAGAAGGGCATAGCACGATGTTCAACACGGCGCTCAGCTACATCTGCATGAGGCTGCTGGGCGAAGGGCCGGAGGGTGGCCAAGACCAGGCTTGCGCGCGGGCCAGGAAGTGGATTCTCGACCACGGCTCCGTCACCCACATACCCTCTTGGGGGAAGACTTGGCTCGCGGTGCGGATATATATATATAGATTATAAATATATTTTTTTTACTTTTATAATGTGTAAGTCCATCACTCATGCCCTCTCGCCGTGAGATGCAGATTCTGGGCGTGTTTGAATGGACTGGAAGCAATCCCATGGCACCAGAGTTATGGCTCGTTCCTTCCTTTCTTCCGATTTCTCCCGGTAATTCAAGTACTTGGTGATATAGTTTCGTAAACAACAAATAATTAAAAGGCACTCACTTAAAACACTTCCCTGATTAATATTTTTCAGACTTACAAGAATTAAAGTAAGTAGAATCAGTTCTATTAATTATGTATGAGAATTTCTATCCAACTTATTCATGACTCAAGAATTGAACAAAATGAAACCAAACTTAGTATTATTAGTAGTAAATCCACTAGACAACTGCATGAGAGGTTCTTGGTTTGATCCCAGCTAGACGCAGAAATTGCGTACATATATGTAATTCTTACAATGTTAATTTATCTTGTAAGATGAGTACATTTAATATTAGCCAATAGTGCCATTCTAGTAAAAATAAAAAAAATAAAAATTGAACAAAATAAAATGTGCAGCTAAAATAGGGTGTCAATGTCGAATGGTTTTCATGCCGATGTCGTATCTATACGGTAAGAGATTTGTGGGGCCCATCACGCCGCTAATTCTAGAGCTGAGGGACGAGCTTTACGCGCAGCCTTACAACCAAGTCAACTGGAGCAAAACTCGTCATCTTTGCGCTAAGGTAATCTTTCGAGAATCGTGTTGATATTACAACAGTACATGGATTTGTAAACGTCTTGCTCTCCTATTTCCCGCAGGAGGATCTCTATGGTCCTCGTCCTTGGGTGCAGAACTTTCTGTGGGACGCTTTGTACGTTTGCACAGAACCTCTGCTCACTCGTTGGCCGCTCAACAAATTGGTGAGAGAGAGGGCTTTGCGGAAGACAATGGAACACATTCACTACGAAGATGAGAACAGCCGATACATCACCTTCGCATGTATTCAAAAGGTGACATTTCGGCAGTTTTTTTCATGAGTAAGCAATAGGTTCTCATTTTCAAAAAATAATTTGTTTACTCTATGAAAATTCGTTGGCCACCCGGAATTTTCAATCTTGCATAATCGATAAGTTCGACTGCTCATTTCGCTTTATTATAAAAGGTATTGTGTATGCTCTCTTGTTGGGCTGAGAGCCCTAATGGGGACTCTTTCAAGAAACATTTGGCCAGAATTCCAGATTACATGTGGGTTGCTGAAGATGGAATGAAGATGCAGCTAAATGGGAGCCAACAATGGGACACCGCTTTTGCGATTCAAGCTCTACTTGCGAGTAATCTCACCGATGAAATCGGGGAGACTCTAGCCAAGGCACATGACTACGTAAAGAAATCACAGGTGCCAAGCGTGATCCGAGCATGCTTTATATTTTATATACTCTCCATCATATTTTATTCAGGGACCAAACTAGAAATTTAAAATAAAAAAATCATCTGAAAAACATGTATTAATAATTTATAGGGGCCATGTATTAAATCTTAGTTTTTTTTTTTCAATCACTTAGTATTGTATTTAATAAAATTCAATTTAATCAGGGGCCATGGTCCCCTACGATTTAGTCCCGTCACTGATTTTATTAGAAACATGATCTCGACTCTAGTAATTTTTAATTTTAATTGTATTTAATTAGAAAACGAATACCTAGATAGGTGTGATATATTTTTGAGCTCGCAGGTCAATGAGAATCCCTCAGGCAATTTTGAAAAAATGTACCGCCATATATCCAAAGGGTCGTGGACATTTAGTGATCAAGATAACGGATGGCAGGTTTCCGACTGCACTGCAGAGAGCCTGGAGGTAGTTCTTTTTTAGTGGATTTTTTTTTTTTTTTCATGCAACCCGATTTCAATTATGGTTCACAGATCACAGCCCGCTTAAAAATGAGATTTTGTTTAAAAATAAAAACACATGGAAGCCAAAATCGGCCCGAGGATAAAAGAAGTCTGTTTTTTTTTTTTTTCATTTTTTTAGAATGGGTGTGGCACTATTGTCAAAGGTTACAATGAGTGTAAGAACATGTGACACTATTGGACATGTTTAATTCTATGTTATATTATTTGATTTGAATGTATGTATTCCTTTAGTTCATTTTAATTTTTACTTATGTGTAAATATTTATTACGTACTTTCCCATAAAGCAGTTAACTTATAAATATATTTTTAAGAAAACGAGCTTTCCCAGAAACGCGATGGGGGTCATGCCCTGCTTTTGAAAGCCAAATAAACTAGGACATTAGCTAACAAAATATTTTAAAAAAATCCCAGTACCCGTTATCATTGTCAATCTTACGTTTTTCTTTTTTCTTCAAAATGATCTAATTAGGGCTTGGATATCTATTCACTCCTGCTATGCTATATATAACATAATTTTTTTTTTTTTTTTCTTGTGAACTGCAGTGTTGTCTTCTATTGTCATCACTTCCGGCAGAGATTGTAGGCAAAAAGATGGAAAAAGAGAGGCTTTATGACTCCGTTAACATTCTGCTTTCTTTACAGGTTAGAATATTTACTACACCCATTTAACATATTTTAATATTTTAAAATGATAAATTAGTTCAATTTATATTTATTTAACTTAGTTTATTTATTCATATTATTTACAATCTTAAAATTTACTAACGGCATAAATTAATAAAATAAAATAAAACAGAAATTTCATGTATAATATATATTGAAACACTTATAATATATATATATATATATATATATATATATATATATTGCATAAAAATACATTTTTTTTCTCTTTAATCGTGTCTAATTAGATCTTATCGTGTTATCGTGTCAGTATCGTATTTACCTATTATTTAATCGTGTTAATCGTGTTCGACACAGTTGGACTCAGATCAATATATGGTAGACCCAAACCCATTTAAATCATGTTGTAACCGTTTCGTATTTCGTATCCGGCCTCAAATTGTTATATCTCTAATAATTTACTAGTACGTAATAACCTTGTCATGTTCTTAATCATTTTTCCACGAACTAATTATCTTTTTATTTGATGCAGAGCAAGAACGGTGGCGTACCCGCATGGGAACCCGAGGGAGCATTCGAATGGTTGAAAGTAACAGGATTGACTATTTCTATTTCCATTAATTAAAGTTCTTTTGCTAATTAATTCGATACTGATATTGCTTTATTCGGCTTGATCGGAATATTACAGTCGATTAATCCAATCGAATTCGCCGATGCTGTGTCGGAACATGAATTCGTTGAATGCACCGGGTCGGCGATCAAAGCTCTGGCTTTATTTAAGAGGCAATATCCAGGCCATAGGGGAGAAGAGATCACCAATTTCATCACAAGCGCTTCTAAGTTCTTGCAAGACCAACAAATGCCTAATGGCTCGTGGTATGTATGCATATGTACATTAAATAATAATGTTAAGAACTTAAAAACTAATGAAATTTTTTATATTATCGAATTATTAATTAATATATTAAATATTAATTTAGCAATTTATAATATTTAAATTAATAAATTTTTAAGAAATCGAGTACTAGTAATTATATTATCATTCAAGTAGCCGGAAAGCTTGCTACTTAGCTTATATCAAGAATATTAATATGATTATAAAAATATCAACATTAAGAATATCAAGATTGATTTCTTAATTAATTTTGTAATGTTATATTTTATTTATAGCGATTTCACAATTAGTTCTGGAATATTATTTTATATTTATGTTGCATTATTAATTTATATATCGAGTGAGACTTATTTACTTTTTAAAAAAATGTTAGCTTATAATTTTAAAGAATTATAAAATTAGCTAGTTGTTCCCGAATGAGGACCAGAAAAATATAATTTAATCGAACTTATTAATTTAACGAGGTTAATTCTGTATATATGTTCAAACGATCATGAACCACGATTCCTATTCTCATAAAAATGAGATAAATTAATTTTTTTTTTTTTTTTTTTGGTGGTTATAGGTATGGGAGTTGGGGGGTTTGTTTCACATACGGAACGTGGTTTGCCATTAAAGGATTAATCGCTGCTGGGAAAACTTATAACAACTGCACAGCCATTCAAAAATCTGCTAATTTTTTGCTTTCTTGTCAAGGAGAGGATGGGGGTTGGGGTGAAAGCAATCTCTCATGTTCCATGATGGTAATAATTTATTCTAATTATTAGTTAATAGCGACTCAAGTACTTAATATATTGATTTATGCTAATAATTTATTCATAATTAGGGTTAATATCGACTCAAGTACTTAATATGTTGATTTCTGGTGACAATAAACTCAATGCATGCATGCTTCTTCTTCTTTTTTTAACGATTAAAGCTCTTCATATCAACTATATTACTTCTCTCTAAAATTTATATTTTATTTCAAATTAATTACTAAATTATAAGTTTACAAAGAGGTAGTTACTCGTAGATGCCATGCCAGTCCCCATAGTGAGCTAGCAAATCATCTTTTCTAATTAAAGTTCATCGAAATACCGATACTCGGTTTCGATTTCACCCATTAAGAGTTAGTAATATGTGTGGATGCAATCATATACGTGTTTATGAATGCATACAGAAATATATACCACTTGGAGGAAATAGATCGAATCTCGTACAAACTTCTTGGGCTTTGATGGGCCTAATTGAGAGCGGGCAAGCAGAGAGAGACCCAATTCCTCTCCACCGAGCAGCCAAGCTATTGATTAATTCTCAATCGGAAGATGGTGATTTTCCGCAACAGGTACAAGACCTTTACACATTTAAAAAAAAAAAAAAAAAAGAAGTAAATAAAACATATGTGTATAAATATCTATATGTCTAACTGATATGAATGGCAGGAAATGGTGGGAGCTTTGATGAAGGATGGCATGCTACATTATGCATCGTTTAGAAATATATTCCCACTATGGGCCCTTGCAGAGTATTGTAAGCACGTTCCATTACCTTCGAAAGAGTGATTCTTGGGCGTTTAATATAAGTTGGCATTTAATTAGCTGTAATTGCTTAACCGTAATCGTAATTGTATTTGTAATTTAATAGTACTGTAATCATAATTGTAGTTTATTACGATGCTCAACTATTTATTTATATTTATGTAATGAGCGTGGAGTAAAATCATAAGTAATCGATGAATACTTTACTAAAATACCTATAATTATTAGTCATCTAATCTATATATTATAAAAGGAGGAACTCAGAAGTGATGTGATATGATAAGATTAAAGTATTGAGAAAAGAAGAAATTGTATAGCAACTTGACAATTTGGCTTAACAAGATCAAGTCATTGAGATTTCTAATTTTTATAGATTTTTTTATTTATTTTTATTCTTAACATCTATATATTATAAAAGGATGAACTGACAAGTGATGTGGCATGATAAGATTAAAGTATTGAGAAAAGAAGAAATTGTATAGCAACTTGACAATTTGGCTTAACAATCTATATATTATAAAAGGATGAACTCACAAGTGATGTGGCATGATTAGATTAAAGTATTGAGAAAAGAAGAAATTGTATAGCAACTTGACAATTTGGCTTAACAAGATCAAGTCATTGAGATTTCTATTTTTTTTTATAGATTTTTTATTTATTTTTATTCTTAACATTGTTTATCATAAAAATTAGTGCAACTTAATTACGAATTTATAAATTCATGTAACTTATAAGAATATCAAAAGACCATTGGATTATAGGGAGCTTAAACTAACTAATAAAATGCAATCTAAATGTAGTGATATGACTATTAGCTATAATTTCTCATATATATATATATATATATATATATGATAAAATTTCATCTATATATTATAAAAGGAGGAACTCACAAGTGATGTGGCATGATAAGATTATATTAAGAAAAGAAGAAATTGCATAGCAACTTGACAATTTGGCTTAACAAGATCAAGTCATTGAGATTTCTAATTTTTATAGATTTATTTATTTATTTTTATTCTTAACATCTATATATTATAAAAGGAGGAACTCACAAGTGATGAGACATGATATGATTAAAGTATTGAGAAAAGAAGAAATTGTATAGCAACTTGACAATTTGGCTTAACAAGATCAAGTCATTGAGATTTCTAATTTTTTATAGATGTTTTTATTTATTTTTATTCTTAACATTGTTTATCATAAAAGTTAATGCAACTTAATTACGAATTTATAAATTCATGTAACTTATAAGAATATCAAAAGACTATTGGATTATAGGGAGCTTAAGCTAACTAATAAAATGCAATCTAAACGTAGTGATATGGCTATTAGCTATAATTTCTCATATATATATATATATATATATATATATATATATGATAAAATTTCAATCTCATGTGTTTGACATGGCAATATAGAAAGTAAAACATACATTTTATACGTTTGATAAAATGCAATCCAAACGTTGTGATATGGCTATTATGTGAGCTTAAGCTTGACTTAGTCCGGGTGACGACCAGAACCCAGGACGGGCAGAATCACTTGCGAGAAGTCAGCCCGGGTACCGACCAGAACAGAAGACGGACAGCCGTTCAGCCCAGCTCGGGTGAACACGAGCAGAGTGTCCGGATAGAAGACAAGCTCAGCCCGGAGCATACGAGCAGGTCAGCTCGGGGACAGAGAGACTGTCCGGGAAGGAAAAGGAAACTCTACCCAGAAAGGAAGGCGCGTAGCTTGAGGACCAAGCAAAGATCAAGTCAAAGATTTGATAGGATTATTTAGGGTAGTTTCCTGATTTTGTGCGATTTGGTTAGCTAGGGTTTTGCCTATGTGAGGCTATAAATATACCTAGCATGTACACTTTGTAAAGTGTGTAGAGACCATTAGAATTTTGAGTTTATCTTCTTGTATTGCCTTCGATTATTAATCAAGAGAATTTCTTCTCCCAAAAGTTTGTGTCCTTTATTTTTGGTTCGATTTCTTTTGGTGTTATTCGTGTTCTTTGCAGATCCGTGAATTGGGATCCAACAAGTGGTATCAGAGCCTCAATCGAAGAACATGTCTTCATCATCAGAGTCACCAATCGACGGAGCTTTGGTTGCGCAGAAATCAGACTCCAGAGAAGGCACAGTTACACTCCATCACCCCATGCTCACGAAGAGCAATTACGCCGTGTGGGCGTTTAAGATGAGGGTGAATCTGCAGGCGCAGGGAGTATGGGAGGCTGTAGAGAACAGCGATGTCGAAGGGCGCAAGGAAAGAATGGCTCTAGCCGTTATCTACCAAGCAGTTCCGGAAGATGTTCTTCTCATGCTTGCCGAGAAAGATTCCGCGAAGGAAGCATGGAAAACTCTTCAGACCATGCACATGGGCGCAGATCGCGTCAAGGAGGCAAAGGTCCAGACCTTGAAGAGTGAGTTCGAGGTCATGAGAATGAGGGAGAGCGAATCAATTGATGATTTCGCTATGCGGCTCACGTCCATTGTGACCGGCATACGCTCGCTGGGAGACAAGGTGGAGGAGATCACCGTCGTCAAGAAGTTTCTCCGAGCAGTGCCTCACAGGTACATGCAGATCGTGACATCGATCGAGCAGTTCGGCGATCTCAAGACCATGTCGGTCGAGGAGGTTGTTGGTCGTCTCAAGGCCCACGAAGAGAGACTTCGGGGTTACGGTGACAAAGACAAGGAGAAGAACCTCCTGCTCACGCATGAAGAGTGGACGGCCAGACAGCGGAAAACCGGGGGAGCCGAGTTTTCTACAAGACCCTCAGGTCGGAACAGCTTTGGTGGAGAAGTCCGAGGACGCGGACAAGGTCGTGGACGAGGTCGAGGTCGGGACATGCGAGGTCGCGGCAGTGGATCTACCCGTCAGGAAGGCACGACCAGGAGAGACAAGAGCACAGTGAAGTGCTACGATTGTCAGAAGCTTGGACACTTTGCATCTGAGTGCCGGAGCAGGAACCAGGGCGAAGAGGCGAATCTAGCAAGATTCCCAGACGACCAGCCGGCATTGTTTTTTGCCGAGCAGGAAACGCACCTGGACGAGCAGAATGGCGAGTGTGACGCCAAGGCCCGGACAGAAGTGATCAGTGTGCCGATCAGCCCAGAGGCCGAGCAGACCTGTCCGGAGGAGACCAGCGAGAAGGTTTTCCTCATCGAGGATAAGGTTATTGCAAACCTCCTCGTAGACGGAGAGAAGAAGATCAGTACCGACATATGGTACTTAGACAACGGAGCTAGCAACCACATGACTGGGGACCGAGCTAAGTTTGAAGAGCTCGATGAGAAGATCACGGGTAGCGTGAAATTCGGCGATGGATCAGTCGTAGAGATCAGAGGCAGAGGGTCGATCCTGTTCGAGTGCAAGAATGGCGACCAGCGTCTGATGACCCAGGTGTATTTCATCCCGAAGTTGAAAAGCAACATCATCAGTCTAGGACAGATGACTGAGATCGGGAACACGGTGTTGCTGCAAGGGTCCTACCTGAAGATGTGGACCAAGGAAGGAGAGCTGTTGATGAAGGTGGAGCGAACACCCAACAGACTCTACAAGATTCTCCTGAAGACATGCCAGCCCGTCTGTCTTATGGCATCAATGGCAGACCCGGCTTGGCTATGGCACGCACGGCTCGGACACGTGAATTTTCATGCGCTCAAGATGATGGGCGAGAAGAAGATGGCCTTCGGGGTTCCCAAGATAGAACACCCCGACCAGCTATGTGAGTGCTGCATGATCGCGAAGCAGGCGAGGATACCGTTTCCGATCAAGGCCAAATTCCGAGCAGAGAGACCCCTACAGTTGGTGCATGCAGACCTATGTGGTCCAGTCACCCCAGCAACTTTGGCAGGTAACAAGTACTTTCTTTTACTTGTTGATGATTACAGTCGCTGGATGTGGGTTTATATGCTTAAGGAAAAGAGCGGAGCCTTTGAGGTCTTCAAGAAGTTCAAGAAGATCGTGGAGAATGGCTCGGTGCACAGGTTAAAGGTCTTGCGTACAGACCGAGGAGGAGAATTCACTTCCCAACAGTTCGGAGAGTTCTGCGACCAGGAAGGAATTCAACGTCACCTGTCCGCACCCCACACACCCCAACAGAATGGCGTGGTGGAAAGACGAAACCGAACTGTGATGAACACAGCGAGGAGCTTGCTCAAGAGCATGCAAGTTCCAGCCCGGTTTTGGGCAGAAGCAGTAAGACATACGGTCTACCTGCTTAATCGTTTGCCGACCAAAGCGCTAGGAGAGCGTACCCCCTACCAGGCGTGGAAAGGGAAGAAACCCCACTTAGAACACTTGAAAGTGTTCGGATGCACCGCACACGTGAAGATTGCGGGATCACATCTCAAGAAGCTGGACGACCAGAGTCAGAAGATGGTGTACCTTGGCGTTGAAGAAGGAAGCAAGGCACACAGACTCTACGATCCACGACGCGGCAGACTCCAAGTGAGCAGAGATGCTGTGTTCGAAGAGGAGATGAAGTGGGATTGGCGCGACGAGAAGGGAGAACCCGAGCAGAACTCAGTGGAGTTCATTGTCGAAGACGACCAGGATGTTGCCGAGCAAGAGAAGCCCGGAACACCCAGCTCGGGAACAGTCTTGCCAGAAACGAGGGAACCCAGCTCGGGAGAGAGCACCCCGGATACACCCAGGACACCAAGTCCGAGCAGGACCAGCCCGTCCAGCTCGGGAGATTCCTCCATAAAAGACGGCCCAAGAGGATTCCGACCTCTAGCAGACGTCTACGATCAGACTCAAGAAGTGGAGATGAGCCTGGAGGAACTTTCTTTGTTGTGTGCAGAAGAACCAGCCAACTACCAGGAGGCAGCAGCCGAGCAGGAGTGGCAGGAAGCAATGAAGAAGGAGATGGATTCCATTGAGAAGAACAGAACATGGGAACTTACCGACCTGCCCAAAGGTCATAAACCCATCGGCCTGAAGTGGGTGTATAAGCTGAAGAAGGACACTGAGGGGAATGTCCTTAAGCACAAGGCAAGGCTGGTAGCTAAAGGCTACGTGCAGAGGAAAGGCATAGACTTTGAGGAAGTCTTTGCTCCAGTAGCCAGACTGGACACGATCAGACTCATCCTAGCCCTAGCAGCGCATCGAGGTTGGGAAATTCACCATCTGGATGTCAAATCGGCATTCCTAAACGGTGACCTCGAAGAAGAAGTGTATGTCAAGCAACCAGAGGGGTTCGGCGTCACGGGCAAGGAGCAGAAGGTGTACAAGTTATTCAAGGCCCTGTACGGGTTAAAACAAGCACCAAGAGCGTGGAACATCCGCCTTGACAAGAGCTTGAAGAGTCTTGGATTCACAAAGTGCTTGAGCGAGCAGGCAGTCTACACCAGGAGTTCCGGGCAGGAAACTCTGATCGTGGGAGTATATGTGGACGACCTGATCGTCACAGGATCCAGCGCAGGAGGCGTAGATGGATTCAAGCAGCAGATGATGGCCGAATTCGAGATGAGTGACCTCGGATTACTTTCGTACTACCTTGGTCTCGAGGTGGAACAGAAGAAGGACTGCATTACGCTGAAGCAGTCGGCCTATGCGAAGAAGATCCTTAAACAGTTCGAGATGACGGACTGTAACTCGAGCAAGTACCCTATGGAGGCGAAGCTGCAGCTCGGGAAGGATGCTGAAGGGAGAAGAGTGGATCCCACGGAGTACAGACGCGTGATCGGGTGCCTGAGGTATCTCACCCACACCCGACCAGACATTTCACACGCAGTCGGGATAGTCAGTCGATACATGGAGAAGCCCACGAGTGCACACCAGCAGGCGGTGAAGCACATCTTGCGTTACGTGAAGGGCACGACGGACTACGGGATCCAGTACAACCGAGGAAGTGGAGTAGAAGTACTAGTCGGCTTTACGGACAGTGATCTGGCCGGTGATATCGATGACAGGAAGAGTACCGGAGGGATGGCGTTCTACCTCAACGGAAACCTGATCACCTGGCAGTCCCAGAAGCAGCAGACAGTAGCTTTATCCTCGTGTGAAGCGGAGTTCATGGCGGCAACCGCAGCAGCATGTCAAGCTATGTGGTTGAAGGGGCTACTCAGAGAGATGACCGGATCCGAGCAGAGACCAGCAACTCTCTACGTGGACAACAAGTCTGCAATCGCGTTGATGAAGAATCCAGTGTTCCATGGACGGAGCAAACACATTGACACGAAGTTTCACTACATTCGTGAGTGTGTGGAGAAGCGAGAGATCATCGTGGAGTTCGTCAACACGAGGGAGCAACGGGCAGACATTCTTACTAAGGCTCTAGGGAGAGTCAAGTTCGAGGAGATGAGAGAGCTGCTCGGAGTGAAGAGAGTGGGAGCAAGTCAAGCTTACGGGGGAGAATGTGAGCTTAAGCTTGACTTAGTCCGGGTGACGACCAGAACCCAGGACGGGCAGAAACACTTGCGAGGAGTCAGCCCGGGTACCGACCAGAATAGAAGACGGACAGCCGTTCAGCCCAGCTCGGGTGAACACGAGCAGAGTGTCCGGATAGAAGGCAAGCTCAGCCCGGAGCATACGAGCAGGTCAGCTCGGGGACAGAGAGACTGTCCGGGCAGGAAAAGGAAACTCTACCCAGAAAGGAAGGCGCGTAGCTTGAGGACCAAGCAAAGATCAAGTCAAAGATTTGATAGGATTATTTAGGGTAGTTTCCTGATTTTGTGCGATTTGGTTAGCTAGGGTTTTGCCTATGTGAGGCTATAAATATACCTAGCATGTACACTTTGTAAAGTGTGTAGAGACCATTAGAATTTTGAGTTTATCTTCTTGTATTGCCTTCGATTATTAATCAAGAGAATTTCTTCTCCCAAAAGTTTGTGTCCTTTATTTTTGGTTCGATTTCTTTTGGTGTTATTCGTGTTCTTTGCAGATCCGTAACATATTAGCTATAATTTCTCATATATATATATGATAAAATTTCAATCTCATGTGTTTGACATGGCAATATAGAAAGTAAAACATACATTTTGATTCCTAATTTTCTATTTTTTTATTGTTTATTATTTGTTACACATCCTTTCACTGATTGTCATTCTTCGGGCATTCAATTAGCTTTGTTATTGCTTTCATTTATTGTTCATTCATTTTGTGTAAAATTGTAAGAGTTATGCACGTTACATGGCTAATATTATTCATTAGGTGGCTTTTTCATTTTGTTTTTAATATGGCTCAAATCAATTGATTAGTGTGGCTTTTCATTTTCTGTTTTCTCTTTCTTTTTAACTCAACATTTTTTTGTTCAATCCTTCAAGCTCCCTTCTATGCCCCCTCGCGGTTCTCTGGCTCAGCAACTCTTCCAGTCTGTTTCCTCAATTATCATCGACCCACATGACTCCTCATTTTATCTGTGGTTTTGCGAATCTGCCGAACGTTCTCTCGCGGATAACCACGTCGTGGCAACTCTCAATCCCTCACCTCTCTCAATTTTGGCATCTGTCGCCTCGATTATTATGGTCTCTCTGGTATATTCTTTTCTTTCTCTTTGTTGTACAGCTTTACGATTTTGCTTTTCTATGCGATTTATCTGGCCAACGACATGAGTTCATGCTCGACTTGATTCGTGACTTATTTTTCCTAGGTAAGATAATCAATCTCTATCTCAATTGTTTTATTTATATATATATATATTTATCTTATAACTTATGGTTTGTCCTATGAGTTTCTAATTGGGATTGATTTTGATCTATACTTACCTCTCTGTGAAGTAAATTGTTGTAGTACTATTAGTCTATCACATTACATACTGTGTAAGTGTAACATATATCTTGTTAGCACATTATAAGTTGTGTAAGTCTAAGATTTTACGTTATGAATACTGATTGTAAGTCTAAGACACCTATTGCATTTTTGGATGAAGTTGTAATTCCTATCAAAGACCAAACAGTTTGCTATGGAAAATATTTCGGGAGTTTTAGATTTTTAATAATAAATAAAATGATTCTTCATTCATTTAATCTAGTAGCTTAGCTTGGAGGACTGGATGACCTCTCTTGCTCTTTGAATCTGCTAATTTTGACTTAGCTCCTTGAAATTTTGCGCAAGTGCATTCAGCCACTTCCATTGCCATCTTGACACTTAACACCGACCAAGGCGA
Source organism: Parietaria judaica (assembly GCA_954871525.1). NCBI lineage: Eukaryota > Viridiplantae > Streptophyta > Magnoliopsida > Rosales > Urticaceae > Parietaria > Parietaria judaica. The sequence continues at coordinate 43,083,079 of OX940860.1, forward strand.
CTACCAGAACTAGGGTTTCGACAACCAGAGTCAATGACGAGCGTGTACGAATGGTCATGGGTTTAGGGTTTTAGGGTTTAGGGGAGGTGAGAGTGGCTCTTCCATAATTCGATTTTTTCATTTTTATTTAATTTAATTTATGTGTAGTACTGTGGGTATATATCTCATTGGTACAAATTGAAGAGTTTTTTTCTTTCTCAGTTTTACTATCGAATATCATAGAACAATTCCAGCTTTTGGTGTAAAATTTATTGTATTATAAAATTTCATGTTGGAGTTGTCATAACCATTGTTTTAAATATATGTATATATTTTTTTTAACGCACAATTAACGGTATATGTATATTTTTAATATATATTTTCTTTTATATTTCATGACCGCGCAAAGCGCGATTTTATCCAGTAGTTTTTAATAATTAGGAGTTAAATGGCAAAATTAGCTCTTTATTAAGGCATTCTCACCCAAATAGTCACTATTTAAAAAAAAGAAAAAGAAAAAGAGGCAGCACAAATGGTCATGGACCCTTTACGCTTTAGGGCGTAAATAATCCCTCTGTAAAATAAATAATAAAAAAGTGGCCCAAATGATTTCTTTGTTACAATTTAGTAACACAAACAGTGTCTCTGTAAAAATAATGGCAAAAAGATCTCTTTATTAAGATTTAGTGGCGTTAATGGTATCTATCTATTAAAATTGACAAAAAAAAAAAAAAAAAATACTCTGGTTAAATTTTGAGGGTAACTCTGTAATTTTATATATTTTAAGTCCAATTAAAATATTGCACTAACAATTGTTCTATTAATGAGAGTTTGGGATGCCACGTGGCAATAAAAAATTACAAAGCAATGTCATGTGATATTTAACTATACACTATGTGGTATTGACCAAGGTTCAACTTACCGAATTTGTCGATAAATTGTTTGCCGTTTTCGACGGATTAACCGATAATTTACCGATTAACCGACGAAAAACTTATAATACTATACCTTACCGATTACCGATACTTTTCGATGATTATCGACGGATTATCAACACTTTTTGATACTTTTCGACGGAAAATTTATAAAATATTTTTATAATATCATACCTCAAAACATATGTGATGCGGGCCGAAAATGCTAACTACGGTTTTTGAACGTTTTTATATTTTATACTTATATGTCGTTTTTAATTGTTGTCGTTTTGTGATAAAAACTACATGTCATTTAGCTCTAGCAAAACTACATGTCGTTTTTCTCTTAGTTGATGCACTATATGAGCATCATTGTGTCTTGTAATAAGGGAGTTTTTGGATGAAATGAAAAATTGAGGCTTGAGGGAGTTTCTCCCAAATTCGAGTGTTCGTGAGCGAGCGTCGATTTTGATGCCTTCGATCCGGTATCCGTGCGCGGATCAACGGTTCTTGGATGCCCAAGTCTAGGTATTCGTGCGCGAATCAATAGGCGAGGAAGGTTCTTCGATCGGGTATTCGTGCGCCGAATCAACGGTCAAGATCATCTATCCGGTAACATTTATTTATTTTTATTTCGGTTCTTAGATCGACCCTCGATCTTTGTATTTTCCGCTGCGTCAATATGTAAATAAAGTCATACACAATACACACACATATAATTCCATCACAAGTCTCAAATCTAAAACACTAATAAAACATAATCTCATCTAATGTTTTTTAGGATTCCCGGAAATTCCGCATCCGGGATATGTACAATCCTAGGAAAAACGCAACAATATCTATGATAAAATACTTATAAATTAAGTCAGAGTCATACTTATAAATTAACCCGAGATCGGTCCGAAAAAAGTCATCCTGGGATCGACCCAAAAATTACCTCGAGCTCGGTCCAAAAAAGTCAACCCGAGACTAGTCTGAAAAAGTCACGCTTGATATCGAAAAATATGTCACTTATTAATATATATGTTTTCTATATGTTTTCTATCTAAATTCTTACGAATATGATGAGAAGGATACGATGGAAGTAATGGCTGCAATACTGCCGCCGGATCCGACGATGACACGAGGCGCTCCGAAAACCGTAGAACAACTAAATTTTTGCCTAGATGAACAATAACTCCACCCAACAATCAAACAGGCGTGTGCCAGTGGTTTTTGGGTGATTTGATTCTTGAAAATAAGCTAACATGTCTTGCTACATGCATATAGAAAAAGTATTTTATAACTGTATAGCTAGTTGGAAATAAGCTTGTGATCATAAGTAGTCATTGCTAATTGCTAATACCCATAAATAATATAAAGAAGGAAAAATAAGAGATAATTAAAACACTTTCCTAATTACTTTAAAACAAAAGACCAACATTAGCATTCTCGTGAAAATGACTGGAAACTTTCTGTTCAAGTAAAATGTTCATAATTCATATCGTCAGAAAAGAGTTATCTACGAGGAACCCAAAAGCCTCACCAGTCCGACCAACCGGGAAAGAGTTCAGAGCGACGAATTTGCCATTGACATACAAGCTACGTAAATAGTAAATACTATACAGGTTACTATTGTGAAGATTTTACGGGTAAAACATAAACGGACGGGTTTTAGTAAAATACAGGTTACTATTGTGATTTTATTATGTAAATACAAGTTGCAATTATAATTTATCACAAAATAAAAATAAATGCAATTTTGCTGATAAATAACAAATTCTGATAAACTTACCTAAAGCTTGTGAGGAAACAGAAGTATGGGCCCACATTCAGTGGCGAAGCCAGCTCTTTTATTTAGGAGGGGCACAATAATTTATTTTCCAAATAGAATATTAACTAATTTTTTTTAAAAAATACTCTAAGATAAAAATGAAAACATATTATAATTGTAAGTTAATTTTAGAATTGATTTATTTAGCCAAATAATAAAAGACGGCCTCTAAAAAGAAATAAGACTGCTTATTCGATGTTGTAACTAAGTTTAATATATTTGAATACTATTAAAAAGGTTTGGGACTTTTAGTTCTTTTATTTGTTTTTACTTTTTATTTTTGTGGATTGAATTTTGTCCGGTGGTTGATTTTTAATACAAAGGTTTTGCTTTTAAAAGTCTCCTACTATATAAACGTTCTAAAAGTCTATAAACAAGATCACTACAAATATGTAAAAAAATATTAAGAAGTTCACGGTGGGCACGTGTCCCCTCTAGAGCATTAGTGTCTTCGCCACTGCCCACATTCATACTACGAGTATTTTAAAAACCCCTCATTTCTGTATATATCATATCTAATCAAAACTTCCCTTCCGAGAATTAGATTTGTCAAATTAGAGAGTTATTTCTGTACCAGTCTCCCGAAAGCTACTTGCGGTAAAGGTGAACCGCCGTGACGACAAAGAAACCTGCCATCTGCAAAGTAGTCAGAAGGTAAGCTCATGTGATGAAATTATCCGAGAATGATAAATCTTCTTAAAACACAAGAGTTTTCTAGTAAAACGTATAAATATGCAAATTGCCATCTTCGAAAAAATGGCGGCTGAGGCATAGTAGTAGCAGAGATGGGCAAAACTCATTTCGGTAAAAAAAAAAATGCAAACTCTTTTCACAGGAAACAGAAACGAGCAGCGTGATTCAGTTTTTGGCAGAAGCGGGCTTGTTCGTTTCCTTTATTGTACAAAAATAAGCAAAAGTGGGTCGGGCACGCTTCCTCTTGCCCGTACCCTTTTTTAGCTTTAGGGGTAAGAAAGAAAGAGAGCTGTACCATAGAAAATGCAGCTCCGTAATAGGGGTACGCTGGGGGAATGAATCTCTCGTACTTGTTGTGTCGAAATGACCGCACCGGAATCTTCAGTTTAAGGGAAAAAGTATTAGCCACAAAGTATAGCGGGAAAATCCATCGCAGTTCTCATTGGTTTGGTCTTTTGAAGGGTTTAAATTTTAAAAGTTGCAACAAAAATAAAAACTTAATAAGAGCCTCAAAATATGTACTTTAGGGCCCAAAACGAAAATCAATTCTATTGAATGTTAACCCATACATCAGTGCTAAGTGGGTCCACTTTTTATATATATATTTTAGCATTTTCATAAAATGTTTTTATATTTTAATTTTAATTGCTTTTAATCATTATTTTTCTCACCGATTTTAGAAGGACCCTGCTTTCTTACTTGTTTCTATTGAATCTAACTTTTGTAGCTAACCAAACAATATATTAAAGAGAAATCATAATAGATAACCACATTCCAACGTTTATATTTCAGTTTAACAAACGCGTGGTTTTAATTAGCAAAATAGTCAATCAGGATGATGTGGCATTGAAAACTAATTTTTCCATACCTAAATCGCCCCTCAACCTATTAAAATCCGTTTTTTATTTTTAAATTAAAATATAATCAATTCTGTTTTTATTTTTTTTATTAATTATGCATGATTTTAGGAATAATTTTTTATCAAATTTGAAATGGACGTATACGACCAGCTGTCTCTCTCAGTGTTCTCGTGTTTAAAATATTGAAAGGCGCTGAGATCTTCGTCTTCCAGCGCAAGAAGAAGCAATTGCTATAAATCCCGACATTGAAATGTGAAAGCTCAGTCCTTACTCTTGCCTAGCTCCCTCTGCTCAAATTTCAGCACCAATGGCGGCGGACGTACAAGTCAAGCTCGAGAATCCCAACACCTGCTGCGACTCGGTGCAGTCTCCAACTCCATGTTCGCTTTCTTCTTGAGATTTTGTGTTGATTGATTTTGTTGTTTTTCTTTTCAGTGGAAGAGAAAATACGCGATGCTCGAGAATCGATGGAACTCTCTGCAACAGGCAGTGAAGCTTCTCGAACAGAAGATTATCATGAATCAAACAAAGGCGAAGATAGGTAATCATGACCCACTCTCTTTTGCCTGAACGTTTTGGGATTTCATATTTTCATTATGTTTTTGGTTGTTTTTGGGATTCAATTTATAAAAATTCAGCTTGTTTAGTTTTGGATAGAGATAAAAATGGATAGAGAATTTAGAAATCATGCTCTTTGATTTTGACGCTATCGTATTTCGGGGTAGTTTCGATAGAGTTTCAGTTTCAGAATTCATTTCCATTCGGTTCGGTATGGTAATATTGATTCGGTGTTTGCAGCGTGTGAAGGTGAGCGCAAGATATTCTAGCAGAGGATTGCCCACTGGATCAGCGGAGATATTCTTTGAGGAGCTTTCAGACGGCGAAGAGGACGAAGATGGGGAAGGCGAGGTCGGCGTTGTCCACGACGGGGAAGGATGGACTACTCCGAGAGACGACGACGAGGCTTTAGGTAATATCCGTACGTGCTTTCTTGGCCATTAAAGATAGTTCATGTGATTGACCATTGGAACATCGTATCCTTGGTCGGAAGGCGTGGGCGGCAGCGTTGGCTCGATGGCGATTTTTTTCTTTGGTTTTGTCGTGTAATTTCTATTTATTCGTGTTTATTCGAAATTGTAAATGTATGTTCATTTGAATTGTAAATGAAAGTTTATTAGTTTATTCGTGTAAATGTATGTTAAATCGAATTGTAAATGTATGTTAATTGGTTTATTCGTACTTATTTGTGTAAACGTATGATAATTCGAATTGTTAATTTGATTAATGTTTTTTAATTCAAATTGTTTTAAATTATTAATGGTTAATATGGTTAAGAAATTTGAATATGTATTTTAAAAAGTGAAAAACGTTTTTTATATTTAAATTTAGAATTCAAATATTTGTTTCCTAATTTATTATTTTATTAATTTTTTTAAAAAATAAAAATAATTTTGTATTAATTATTAATTATTATAATAAATATTAAATAAATTTGTTAATTTGGTAAATAAGTCATTTTATATCGGTTAATTTGGTTTATTGGCTATGTCACAAAATTAACCAAACAATGACTATTTTAACAATTTCAAAACATTGAGATGGCTAATTAGCTTAAGCTCCCTATATTAAATCTAATAACAATATAACTTTAAATGTGGTAAAATAACGACCTTGCAGAGAAATATATTATTACATCTTAGTAGAGTGTTAAACTAGGTTTTCAAAACTCAAACCCAATTTTCTAGGTACCGTATTTACAAAGCTTATACCAACTTTGGATTTTTAAGAACTCGTCCGGACCCGGGTTTCAGAAAGACGAGAAAAAAAAAAAATGAACCCAGCCCGGTTTCACCCATGAAGTGTTAGGCATGATGAAGCTAAATCATGTACGAACAAGCAAGTTTGAAGCAGTATCTTCTTGTCAGGGACAAGTTTTTCAGAATATAAGGACCCATCACTACTACAAATATTTGATTAAACTACGGAGCTTCCACTACGCAAGACAAAAAGCGTCGTTGGAATCATATATTCGACGATGTAAATTATTATGCGTAGTCGGAGTTAAAAAAAATAGAATTCCGACGACGCAAATTTTTATGTGTCGTCGGAATCATGTATTCGCCGCGGCAAAATAATATTTGCCGCGGCGAACAGTGTTCAACTACGCACATATATGAGTGTCGTCTGGAGGGGTTGAAGAAAGCAAATATTTGCCGCGGCGAATTTATATTTGCCGCGGCGGGTAGTGTTCCAACTACGCATATATTAGTGTCGTCGGGATGGAAAACGACCTTCATGTCCAACGACACTTTTTAGTGTCGTTGGGGTGACTCGCCGCGGCAAATTTAAGTTTGCCGCGGCGAGAGTCATGTTTTATCCCAAACAGGAGCCGAAATCCCCTAATATTTCTCTCTCTCTCTCTCGCCTTCGCTCGCCGCCGCGACCTCTACCCATTCGCCGTCGCCCGCCGTCGCTTGCCGTCGCCCGCCGTCTATAGGTTAGGCTTGAATCTTTGTGTTTTTGCTTGAATTTGTAGGATTTTTCGATTTTTAGGGTTGAACATCGATTTTGGGTTTTTTTTTTTTTTTTTATGATTTTATGCGATTAGGTTTTGATTTTATGCGATTTTATGATTTTGAAATTGTGAATTTGATTAGATTTTGAAATTATGATTAGGTTTTGGAATTGTGAATTGTGATTAGGTTTAGGAATTGTGAATTGTGGTTAGGTTTTGAAATTGTGATTAGGTTTTGGAATTGTAAATTGTGATTCGGTTTAGGAATTGTGAATTGTGATTAGGTTTTGAAATTGTGAATAGGTTTTGGAATTGTGAATCGTGATTAGGTTTTGAAATTGTGAATTGTGATTAGGTTTAGGAATTGTGAATTAATTTTGTTTAGGAATTGTGATTAGGCCGATTTTTAATGCGAATATATTTTGGTTTTAAAATTTAGTTTATGTTTTGGTTTGAATTCCGTGAAATGAATATATGCTATTTTTTTTCCAGATTTCAATGGTGCCTAAAGTAAGACGGGGTGTTAGGAAAGAAACGGCGAAATGGGGAAAGCACTGGAACACTGATTTTCCCGAAGACGAGGTCAATGAAACGGTTCCTCCGCCTCCGCCGCCGCATATGCCCTTAATGACGGAACCGGCAAAGAACCGTTACGCGAAGATATGCACGCGGAAACTTTGCTCCGAGCGTGGTTTCACCGAATTACCGCTCGCTTCGAATGCGGTGAATGACCTCGTCAACGCCAATTATCAACGCCGGGGTTGGCTAAATTATATGCTCGAGCCAAAGATGATTTGAAGATTATGTGGGAAGAAGGAATGCCGATCATGGATGCGCACCTACAAGAAGAGTTCAAATTAAAAGCAATGTTAATGTGGACAATCAACGACTTCCCGGCGTACGGGAACTTGTCAGGTTACTCAGTTAAATGCAAAATTGGTTGTACGGCGAAAGTTGGACATTTTCGAGTTTTGGAATCACCTCACACAACACTTATTATGTGTCGTCGGACTGTTCGCCGCGGCAAAGCTATAATTATGCCGCGGCGAATTTGGATTCCGACTACACTTTCTAAGTGTAGTCCAATTCCACCTCCAACGACACTTAAATTAAGTGTCGTTGGATATCATACGATGGAGGATCCGACGACACATAAAGAGTGTAGTCGAAGAGCTCCAACTACACTCTTTAAGTGTAGTCCAACCCCTTTTTTGTAGTAGTGCATCATGAAGAATTGCAATTGAACATCGTCGGCAACGTGTGGTTCCCAGCTAGTCCCCGACCATTCGTAAATCTCCACCGAGTATTCCTTTAATAATAACCAAGGGTCAGCTGTTTCTGATTTTTTTTCTTCGAGGAATATACTTACATTAATAATAGTTAATAATAAAGGCCAACATTAGAATTCTCTTGAAAATGACTTCAAACTCTGTTTATGTAAAATGTTCAAAATTCATATCGTGAGAAAATAGTTCTCTATATGCTTGAAATAGTTACTTATGAAGAGCCCAAAAGCCTCACCAGTCCGAACCAACCGGGAAAGAGTTCAGCGCGTCGAGTTTGCCGTTGACATAGAAATCCACGACCGATTTCATTCGCGTAAGCTTATCAAGGTGATAGTTCACGTGCACGATTACCGGCATCAGCTTTCTCAGATTATCGTTCTGCCTCACCGTCTTGAAGAGCATTTTGCTGTTCATGAACTCGTACATTTTCATGGTTCTGCGGGAAGTGGGAAGCGGGAAGCCCTTCGTACCCACCGTGCTTACCTTTTCAGCTTCTCCATTTATATATGAAGCTAAATACGGGAAAAATTGTTTTTCCATTCATGAATAATTGGTATATACACCTCTAATACAAGAAATAATAATAACGGCAAAAGTACTAAATTGTACAAACTAAAATAAGCTATACAATATTCTACGATATTTGTTGTGCGCCTCTCCTGAAATCATTTCCTGCGTCTTCTTCTACGTACCCATCCTGGAGCCTTGGGCGATTGGGGTCATTATTCAGGAACCCGACCTGGGTGACGCTGCTGGATGTGCACCCGACCTGGAGGTACCCGAGATGGGATATAGCGTACCCGATCTTCATAGAATTTTCAACAAGCTTGGTGATTTTCTGTTGAAAGCGTCCCGGATCACCGTTCACAACTTCAACAACACCGTTCTAGACATAAACCGCCACCTCCGGTTTGAGAATCAACGTAAAATCTAATAAAAAATCAAATCAAATCCGATTTCACTTTTACCTCGATTCCATTATTGCTTGATTTTCTTGAGAAGAGCGAGAGAACATTGTTGAGTACTGCTCGGAGATCGAAAGGCACGTCTTCGAGTTCTGGTCTTCCAGATTCTATCTTGGCTTCGTCAACTAACTTATCTACCAATAAAACTAAGCCTTCTACACTGGCGGTATAGGCAAAGTCTTCTTGACTGGCATCAAGTTCTGGCAGCATTCCTGAAAATCAAATAGGTATTGTATCATACTACTAAATATCTCATAGAGTGGCAGTAATGTTCTTGAACTTTTCATTTCGGTGAACTTCGCCCCTTGAGTTATAAACTTTCAAAAAAGTAGCACATAAACTTAAAAAAAAAGTAGCACAATGCGCAACATTTGACGGACTTTTATCATCTTATTGTTGAACCCTCTAAACTTTTAAAAAAGTAGCACAATAATTTATTTTTATCAACTGGATTATGATACTACTGCAAAGCAATCAAGAAGTCCGATTCGGGAAGAAGAAAAAAAAGTACAATTGAAAGTCCTAAAAATTAGAAAAAATAATAAAATTTACACAAAAAAAAAAACCCTTTAAATAAGTCATGTTTAACATTTTCATATACTTTTTAACTTGTAAAAGCAATGTGCTTATTCTAAAAGTGTAGGTGGGCAATTAAGCTAATTAAAAATCAAAAAGCTAAGAGGCAACATGCACCGGCCGGGAGCAAAGTTGAGGGAGTAATTGTGACACTATTTAAAAGTGAAACTTCGTGGCAACACTATCTTTATGCATGTAATGAATTCCAAATTACCTAAAATACCATTCATCGGTATCGTGATCTTCTCGAAGACGGTTGATAAAAACTGCATAAGACGGAAACTTAGCGACGGTTTCTTCAATAAATAGCAAGAATCATGCAAATAATGCATCATATTACGCGGGCAAGGTATGAAAAAAAAAATGCACCTGAGGTTTCTCCATATCATCCGCTTCGGCTCGAGCTTTGCGTTCCACCATCTTACTGTAGTGAGCGACAAAAAAAGTGATAATGAAAACAGCAGAAGACCACATTATTGCTCTCCAAGACCAAGGAGATTGTTGCTTGAACCTGGTCGGAGAAAAACATAAAACATGGGAAAGTCAAGCAAGTTTGACTTTTGACTTCTTCTCGGGTTTACACTTTGGAAGTATAATCATAACCAAACCTGCAATGCATTTCGTGGTTGCGGAGCGGGTCCCCGAAGTCGAGGGGGCTAACCCGCAAAAAATAGGTGTCGGTGACATCCTCTCTGCACAGATTAATTGGAGAAGATGCGTTCGTTGTATCGTAAATGTCTACAACAATCGTTTCCTTGCTTTCAAGTTGGTTCAGAAGCTTTTCTAGTAGCGACGGGAAATCAATAGATGCTCCGAGGTATCTTTATAAATTTAATTTAATTAATAAAAAGAATAAGCGTATAGGAAAAAAAAAGAGTCTAAAAAGCTTTATATGAGTAGAGTACCCCTTAGTGGCTTCGACTCGTTCCTCGGGAGTGGCGCTCAAAGGCATATCTTTATTGTAGACCGCAAACGTGAGCACCACAGCGAGCTGGTTCGACTTCAACAGTTTCAAAGGAGAACTTAGAACTCCCAGTCCGGTAGCCCTTGCTCGGAGAACATTCTCACAGTCTTCCTAAATTTTAATAATTATAAAAAAAAAAATAGAAGAAATCAAGCATGGTTTTATGAAATTGCAAGAACAAAACCGAACAGAGCAAAACTTTTCAGAGCCTAGAGCATACCTTTCCAGACATCATGTCAATGGATATGATATGGGAAACGGATTCTTGAGCAAATATGACCGGGGCATATTCGTCATTTGCCGGTGCCGTATCCAATTTTTTTGGAAGAGAATATTGGGCGTGGACAATCTGATGATACGCGGCTTCCATTTTCTTTATTTTAAATCCACATGCCTTCTCAAACCGCTCTCTCTCCGAATGAACGACTTTGAGGGCATAAGCCACACCGCTTGTGAGTGGTCTTCCGAAAGCCGTTCTCCTTGCATATTCGCTAAATGTTTTCTGCAAAATGGAGCACCGAATAGAAAATTATTTTATCGTACCGAAACACCAGACATAGAGTACCAAAGCAGGTTTTATAAATTCCAATTATAATGTATAGTTTCAAATACAAATTCCGAAAAGTTACTTGATCGATCCCCGAAAGTAGTTTCCCATGATGAAAGGTGGAAACAAGCACAGCTAAATCATGAATATTATTCTTGGTAGAGTTAAATTGATCCTCCAATAGCCTGGCCCGCTCATCACACATATTGACAAGCATTTGTTTTCTCCACGATGTGTCTTCTGTGCTGATGTGCCGAAACAACCAAACTGATAGCATTACTCCTCTCACGCAAAAAAGTACGCGAACACCCTTTGGAAGATGGAGGCTCAAGACTGGCAGTTTTTGTGGCTGCTCAGATAATAGCATTCGATGCCGCGTGTATAAAGCTACTGTGAAGCTCAAAGAAACTATAACGAGCACCCACAAGTATTCCGTAAGCAATTCTCCGAATAGCCGATATTTACTTGTCTGGAAGGGATTATAAAGAGAGAAGGAAAATTAGAATTTCAAAAATACAAAGAAAAAAAATCTGATTTACGATAAAATCTATAATCTATTTGCAAATTTCGGGAAAACGTCATAAAAAATTTGTACCGCCATTAAATGAACTTCATTTAAAACATCAGAAATCGTACCTCTTGAAAAATATTAGATGTGGCTGAAATTACATAGTGGAAAGCGTGGGATACATATTCTTTTTTTAAAAACGATAAGTACCGCCACCACACAGTGCTTTCTTCTTGAACGAAAGGCCACTCGTCCGCCATTTCAAAATTTTCCGCAAATCGTACCTCTTGAAAAATATTAGATGTGGCTGAAATTACATAGTGGAAAGCGTGGGATACATATTCTTTTTTTAAAAACGATAAGTACCGCCACCACACAGTGCTTTCTTCTTGAACGAAAGGCCACTCGTCCGCCATTTCAAAATTTTCCGCAACCTTTTTTAGTTGCTTTCTTGAGCACGACTCTTCCGGGCGCAAGATCTTCACGTAACAAGACATGCCATAATTTTCCATGGTTCGAGATATCGGTCTTTTGCTACACTCCAATGCTACCATCTGTAAGACATGATTGAAAAGGGAAAAAATGGTAAATATCTATATATATATATATATATAGATAGATAGATAATGGAAACTTAACAACTAACAAAACCGGTTATTTCGGCATCATCGAAAGCATATGCGTAACTTACGCTCGTACGTAATTTTACTACTTAGAACATCTTGGCACGAGCCTAGTATTGAATGTGTTTTCATACTAACGACAATCTCGACTGTAAGAGAATGATAATACCGGCAATACAAAAATACAATACAACTTATAATAGTCGGAAAAGCGGGCTAAAACTACGGATTATGTGTCTTAAAGAGGAAAATTACGACTAATGACAAAACTACTTCAAAAATAAGCATTTATAAAATCCAACTTTCATATAATCACAAAATTAGTATGTGCTCATTATGGAAACACAAAGTTATACCGAAATTTATTTTTTACTTTTTAATCTAAAATATTATAAGCTTCATGTTTAAATAATCTAAAACTTGACGACCTTCGATTATATTTTTTATTTTGATTATATATATCATTTTGGTCTAAAAAATTTCCCCCAGATATTGTTGGCCGTAAAATGGCATAAATATAAATAAACCAAGCACGATGAGCATTTAGTTAAAGCACAATACCTGATCTGATTCAGAAAACTCCATAGCCAATCCAAGAAGCTGATTTTCAGTGAGATTGAGATAATTGGTGACTGTTATGGTTTGTGAGCAAGAGACAGTTTGAATCTTGAGCTTGCCATTTTCACAAACCTCTAATCCACTCCCAACACTGAAGAACCAGAACAGCAATACAGTTCTGATCCACTTGCGGGCCACTTTGTCTCCCAACACTGACAGCATTGAAATGAATAAGTTTTATGTTTCAATGTTTATAGTTTCAATTGTACATATGATAAAAATAATTATCTACTTTTTTTGGGATTATTATTTTATTATGTTTAAATGTTTTTTTTTTTTACCCAAAATCAAAACATGGTGCAAGAGATCATGTTCTTTTGAAAAGAATGAGTAATTTTTTTTTTCATTTGGCATTATTTAAAGAGTTATTTCTTAATAACTAAGAACAATCTTTATGGTTATAATGTGTTTTTATTAACAAGTTCGGAGAGAATTAGAAACGATAAAAGATGCATGTTAATATATTTTTTTATTAAATAACAAACAACAATTTATATTTTTTTTAGTTCTAAAATAAATGCATAATAAATAATACCAAAATTGATATAAACAGGAAAATCGTCATTTCTGTAGGACATATAGCAATGACTTTGGCAGTTAAACGCAAGAACTGAAAACAGAAAAGTTAGAAAACTTACTGATTGGACAAGGAGCAGTGCGCAGAGAAGCTCCTCTTCTCGGAGAGGGAGGAGGAGAAATGGCAGTGGAAAGATGAGAAAAAACTGCCTAAAATCTCAGTTTTCTTTTTTTACCCTAGAAAGGAGGCCGGAAGGACTTCTCACCACTAAAAATGGGATGAGGAGAGAAGTTTATATGAAAGTCTCACAAGAACGATGGAATCGTGGAAGAGGACATTGCATGCAGAATGTCTCAATTAATATTTATAGGGTATGTGATATAAAGTTATAACCACATTACTTTAGCAGAAAAATTAAGTATATATTCCAAAGTTATAAACCAAGATGACAAGCCATCCTTAAATAGCAATGCTAATTGATGAGATAATTTATGATTCCAATACCTTAAATAGTGTTAAAGGATCAACACTAGCCCAATGGATTTTCTAGAGCCCAACAAATTATGAAAGCCCAACTATGAAGAAGTCTAATTAGCCCACTTGGAGAATAAGCCCATTATCTAGAAGTTTCTTAGTTAAGTGTAGAAGTAGTAGAATTATGTAGAATCTTTAGATATGTAAAGAATGTCCTAGAATGTTTTAGATGTCTAGATATTTTAGGAACATCCTAGAAGGTGAGAAAATGTGTGGTTGAGATTGTTTCACCACCACTATAAATACCCATCACCACCTTCACATTTTGTATCCAAGAAACACAAAGTGTAGTCTCTCCTAAAGAGTGTCCTAAAAAGAGTCTTAGAGTAGTCCTAAAGTGTGAGTCCTAAACATCAAGTATTGTAATCTCTTCTTGAGTGGTCTTAATAAAAAGTGTGAGTGTTTCCCACAAAAGTGTTGTGTTCAACAATCTGGTATCAGAGCGAGGTTGCGAGGTTAGGTTGTCTGATCTCTTGAAAGTCTTAGTATGCTCTGTGGTTGCAGCTGTGACTGATCTTCCACATCAGAAACGATTTCTTGAGATTGTTAGTGAGTGAGTTTCTTCGTGTCGTGAGTAATCCGTGACTCTGCAAGTTCTGTGTCGAAGCTTGTTTGGTATTACTGAGGTACTGCCAACACGATGGGTGATCTCCAAGTCGTCGGAGGAATCAAGAAACTCAACAGCAACAATTACAACACGTGGGCAACATGCATGATGTCCTACTTACAAGGACAAGACCTTTGGGAGGTCGTTGGCGGGAGCGAAACTACGCCGCCAGAGGAGGATGCAAATGGTGCCCTGCGCAAATGGAGGATCAAGGCTGGCAAAGCTATGTTTGCCTTGAAGACGACCGTCGAAGAAGAGATGTTAGAGCACATTCGGGACGAGAAGACGCCGAAAGAAGCATGGGACACGTTCGTGACGTTGTTCTCAAAGAAGAACGACACGAGGCTACAATTGCTGGAAAATGAGTTGTTGTCAATCTCACAACGTGACATGACGATCGCTCAGTACTTCCACAAGGTCAAGTCGATCTGTCGGGAGATTACTGAACTAGTTCCAAAGTCCGTCATTGGAGAAGCTCGAATGAAGAGGATCATTATCCACGGGTTGCGACCAAAATATAGAAGCTTCGTTATTGCCGTACAAGGATGGCCTGCTCAACCATCACTTGTAGAGTTTGAGAATTTGCTAGCTAGTCAAGAAGCCATGGCTAAGCAAATGGGAGGCATCACGATAAAGAGTGAGGACGAAGCACTCTATGCTAGTAAAAGCCGGAGCAACTTCAGGCCGTCCGCTAAAGGTGGATATAGAAATGGTGACAAAGGAAGAAGTCATCAAGGAACCACACAACCTTGGAGAGCTCAGAAGAACGACAACAAGAGTTCTCAAGGGAAAAGGTTCGAAGGAATCTGCTACAACTGCGGAAAGAAGGGCCACATGTCCAAGGATTGTTGGTCCAAGAAAAAGCCCGTCGAGAGCAATGCAGCAACTTCCAAAAAGGAGATGGAGGATGAATGGGATGCTGAGGCATTATGTGCCGTAGAAGAAGACGAGCTAGCACTCATGGCGATGGCGGGAGAACGAATCGATTATGAGAACGACTGGATAATTGATTCGGGATGCTCAAACCACATGACTGGCGACCAGAGGAAACTGGAAAACAAGAGAGAGTATAAAGGGAGTCGCGTGGTTCGGACAGCCAACAACTCACAGTTGCCGATTGCCCAAATCGGTAGCTCGAAGATCATGCTTGGTAATAAACCTGACATGGTATTACTAGAAAATGTTTACCATGTACCGGGTATAAAGAAGAACTTGCTGTCAGTGCCACAACTAACAACATCGGGCAATTACGTCTTGTTTGGGCCGGAAGATGTCAAGATCTATGAAGACGTCAAGATAGTGGGAACTCCAACTATGGAAGGACGGAGAGTAGAGTCCGTTTATGTGCTCTCGGCAGAGTCTGCCTATGTAGACAAGACTCGGAAGAATGAGACGGCTGATTTGTGGCACGCAAGGTTGGGACATGTCGGCTACCACAAGTTGAAGGTAATTATAGAGAAATCCATGCTCAAAGGCCTACCTCAACTTGAAGTCAAAACCGATATTGTTTGCGCTGGATGTCAGTATGGTAAAGCTCATCAATTACCATACAAGGAGTCAAAGTTCAGAGCAAAGAAACCATTAGAGTTAGTTCACTCTGATGTGTTCGGTCCAGTCAAGCAAACATCGATCAGTGGGATGCGGTACATGGTGACGTTCATCGACGATTACTCGAGATACGTGTGGGTTTTCTTCATGAAAGAAAAGTCTGACACGTTCTCAAAATTTCAAGAATTCAAGACGAGTGTCGAAGGAGAAGTCGGGCTGAAGATCCGTTGTCTACGATCAGACAATGGAGGAGAGTACACATCAGATGAGTTCGATCAGTTTCTACATGAGTCTGGAATACGTCATCAATTTACATGTGCCAACACACCGCAACAAAATGGTGTAGCTGAGAGGAAGAATCGACATCTTGCAGAGATTTGTCGAAGCATGCTACACGCGAAGAATGTCCCGGGAAGATTTTGGGCTGAAGCTATGCGAACTGGCGCTCATGTGATCAACAAGCTTCCCCAACCAAGGTTAGGTTTCATCTCACCATTTGAGACATTATGGGATATGAAACCTACAGTTAGCTACTTCCGAGTATTTGGCTGTGTTTGCTATGTATTTGTTCCTAGTCATCTACGTAGCAAGTTCGATAAGAAAGCAGTCCGCTGTATATTTGTTGGATACGACAATCAAAGAAAAGGGTGGAAGTGTTGTGATCCAACAAGTGGGAGATGCTACACCTCGAGAGATGTAGTGTTCGATGAACCATCCTCGTGGTGGTCCTCGGAGAAGAAAGTTCTACCAGACTCGAACAACTTCGAGGAAATACTGCAACAGAAGATGGGGGAGCAAACTGCACACATTCGGCCAAGTACTGACATGCCTGAAGAACCAAGCGATCTTGGCGTTGATGAGCAAGAAGAGACCCAACCAAGCGAAGCTGGTGAAGAGGCACCTCCGCAACTCAGACGGTCAGAAAGAACCCGTAAGCCAAATCCCAAGTATGCCAATGCAGCTATTTTAGAAGACGGTATTCAAGAGCCGGAGACGTATGAAGAAGCATCACAAGACTCAGCTTGGCAGAAGGCGATGGAAGAAGAAATCACTGCCTTGGAGCAGAGTCAAACTTGGGAATTGGTGCCAAAACCAAGAAACATCAAACCCATTTCTTGCAAGTGGGTATACAAAATTAAGCGTCGACCGGATGGATCAATTGAGAGATACAAGGCTCGCCTAGTAGCTCGAGGTTTCTCTCAACAATATGGACTAGACTATGATGAAACGTTTAGTCCAGTGGCGAAGATCACTACGGTACGGGTCCTACTAGCACTTGCTGCAAGTAAAGATTGGAAATTGTGGCAAATGGACGTGAACAATGCTTTCTTGCACGGAGAGCTGGACCGGGATATCTACATGAACCAACCAAAGGGATTTGAGGATACGGATAATCCCAATCATGTGTGCAAACTGAAGAAAGCTCTTTATGGATTGAAGCAGGCACCAAGAGCTTGGTATGGTAAGATTGCTGAATTTCTTACCCATAGTGGTTATTCAGTTGCACATGCGGATTCAAGCTTGTTCATCAAAGCAAGAGAAGGAAAGTTGGCAATTGTGTTGGTTTATGTGGATGACTTGATCATTACCGGGGACGACGAACGAGAAATTCAACAAACGAGAGAAAACTTATCGGTGCACTTCAAGATGAAAGAGCTAGGAGAGCTTAAACACTTCTTAGGGTTAGAAGTTGATCGCACCGAGAAAGGATTATTTCTCTGCCAACAAAAGTATACAAGAGATATACTTCAAAAGTTCAGAATGATGGAGTGCAAGCCAGTCTCAACACTGATGGAGCCAAATGCCAAGATCTGTGCACATGAAGGGAAAGAGTTGGAAGACGGGACAATGTATCGACAACTAGTAGGTAGTCTTATCTACTTAACTTTAACTCGTCCTGACATTTCTTATGCAGTTGGAGTCGTAAGTCGGTACATGCAAAGTCCGAGAAAGCCTCACTTGGATGCGGCTCGACGGATTCTGAGATATGTTAAAGGTACAATAGACTACGGTCTTTTGTACAAAAGAGGCAAAGACTGCAAGCTAGTTGGATATTGCGATGCGGACTATGCAGGAGACCATGATACCCGAAGATCAACCACCGGGTATGTGTTCAAGCTCGGGTCAGGAACAATTTCTTGGTGCAGCAAAAGACAACCAACAGTGTCATTGTCAACTACGGAGGCAGAGTACAGAGCAGCAGCTGCAGCAGCTCAAGAAAGTACGTGGCTGATACTCTTAATGGAGGATTTGCACCAGAAAGTTGACTACGCAGTTTCACTCCATTGCGACAACCAATCTGCGGTTCGACTGGCGGAAAATCCGGTGTTCCATGCTCGAACAAAGCATGTTGAAGTGCACTATCATTTCATTAGAGAGAAAGTTCTGAAGGACGAGATCGAGATGCGACAAATCAAGACGGATGACCAAGTGGCTGACCTGTTCACAAAGGGGCTAAGTATTAGCAAATGTGAAGGCTTTCGCAGTGAGCTCAATATGGTACGAAGAATGGGGGCTAGTGCTGAGGGGGAGTGTTAAAGGATCAACACTAGCCCAATGGATTTTCTAGAGCCCAACAAATTATGAAAGCCCAACTATGAAGAAGTCTAATTAGCCCACTTGGAGAATAAGCCCATTATCTAGAAGTTTCTTAGTTAAGTGTAGAAGTAGTAGAATTATGTAGAATCTTTAGATATGTAAAGAATGTCCTAGAATGTTTTAGATGTCTAGATATTTTAGGAACATCCTAGAAGGTGAGAAAATGTGTGGTTGAGATTGTTTCACCACCACTATAAATACCCTTCACCACCTTCACATTTTGTATCCAAGAAACACAAAGTGTAGTCTCTCCTAAAGAGTGTCCTAAAAAGAGTCTTAGAGTAGTCCTAAAGTGTGAGTCCTAAACATCAAGTATTGTAATCTCTTCTTGAGTGGTCTTAATAAAAAGTGTGAGTGTTTCCCACAAAAAAAGTGTTGTGTTCAACAAATAGCATAGTAAAAAAATTGATTACATATAATATTGTACATAATTTAATATTATTATTTTAAATAGCATGGTATTTTAGAATTTGTGATGACACTCCAAGAGCTTAAAATAGCATGGTATTAAAATAATAAACGTATTGTTCATAACTAGAATACAGTGGTGTGAAAATTGAAACTTGGTTATGAATGTTCCAAAATTCGAAATCTAGTGATGTTCATTGTTTCCTTCCCATTTCGCCCCTGAGATCGAGTACAAAGAGAAAAACCCTACTTTTGGGACCACGATTTTCATTTCGTTCATTCTTTATTTGCCAACATTGTCTCTTCGTCCGAAGGACCAGTTCTCTGTTGGAACAAAATTAAGCTTTTTAATATAAATAATGAACGCAACGAGTTACGGCGGAATTTCAAAATTTCTTTTTAATATGAAAACAGATTTTCAACATACTAAAATGACCATAACGTTAAAAACGATTATCATGCATGCTAAATAAATTTATTACGTAAACAACGATTGGATAAAATCTGAAAAATCATGTAACAATTATAGGATTAAAAATACTTATAAATCCGGAATTTATTCACAGTTTTCGTCATCGATCTTCGCGAATCTTCCCTCCGTCTTCGATCAAACCACCACGATAGATTCAAGGTTATGGCTTTCGGGTGTTTTCGAGATTAAGAGACGAGAGAGAAAGAATAAAGATAGAAAGTTTTGCCTCAAGTTTTCTCCCCAAAGCTTCGCCACCAGTAGGATGCGAATAGGAGAAAGAATATCTTTTAAATGGGAGAAAAATTCTTCTGTTGCTTTCCAAAAGCATGCGCACATGAGGCTAGGTTAAAATTGTGGTACACATCTAATATATATATAGCCAATTTATTTTGATTAAAATTAAATCAATTATTTAATTAACCAAGCATGTATATCTCCTCTTATTTTGTGCGTAGGTTGTTTTAAGAATAAGTCAAAAGACAAATTCCAACCTAATGATTTGCGCATAGGGTTTGATGTTTAAAACAAAAATAAAAAAATCAAATACTTTATCATACGTATTAATATGAATTTTCCTTTTACTATTTTTCTCTAATAATTCGTATGCCATGATCCAAGAAATGAGAATATGACATGTCATTGATCCTTATTTTCTTAAATTAACCGACGAGAATTAAGGAATTAATTTTCTCTACCTCTTTATTATTAAATTCGAATAGTATATAATTATCAATATAATTATACAACTTATTAAATTTAATAAAGGTGATTAAAATTAAATAACAATTTATTTATTTAATCATGAGAAAAAATTACCACAATATAAATCACAATTTATACATAAAAGAAAATTATGAAACCAATTTCGTACTTAAAAATATTTCAATTCAATGATTGAACTTAAAGTAAGATTTTAATAAATCAACTTTACATATTTTTAATACTTATTTTGTTCATCAAAATCTACGGTGGCTCATCCACCAACTGATTCAAGTCAGTTGGAGATCCAGTGAAACCCTAAGTCTCACCGGAACAATCAGTGACGATTGTGCCTCGCCGTGTAGCTCGGATTACCCCGAGAAGATCCTTGGAGAAAGAGGCTTCGGACTCAGACTCTAGCCGGCGACACAGCTCTCTCTCTTTCCCCTTCCTTGCTTTCTTCACGATGCGGATTAGAGCAAGCTTCGCTTCCCTTTTATATGAGCTGAGGGCACGAGCAAGCATGGACCATTGGATCAGCAACCACCTATGGCTTGGATTAAGCCATGTGTAATTTAACCTCAATACGACATGTCTCTGCGCTCAGCTTAACGACGAGTCGTTTTCTAAAGCTGAGTTCATGCTTTCTTGCAAAAGCCTTAGTGTCGTTTGTGCCTAATGGACATGGGCCTTATTCCCGGGCCTTCTCAGTGGAGCCACTCACAACAAGAACAATGTTGTTGACGACATTCTCGTCACACTTTTTGGGGAAGAAACTTGTCTCAGGCGTATTTATAATATACGGTGTTACAAAAGAATGCATGGTGCTAGACTTTTAGAGGGGTAGCTTTGAAATTACAGTAAAACCTCTATAAATTAATATTATTGGGACCTGAGGATTTTATTATATTATCGAGGTAAAATTTAGTCATGTTAGTTAGAGTCGAGACCATACAAAAATATTATTTTATCGAAATAATTAATTTATAAGTATTAATTTAATGAATTTCTACTGTATGTATGAAACTTAGAGTGCTATTGGAGCTTAAATACAGTGTGTCCACTGTCCCCTTGAAATAGCTTCTTATGAATATGTTATTATAGACATATACTTTATGTAAGTATATGAGAGAGCTTATAAATTGAGGTTTTAAGGACTTGGTCCGGTAATGAAAGCTGAAATATTTTGTAAAGAATTGTGTGTTAATAGAAACTACTGATCCTAAAATGATGGAATTAGGAGAAATTATCAACATGAATAATGTTTCAATTTTAATCAAGATTTTTTTTTTATATCATTTTGATGTATTATTTTATGTAAACATCAGTAATTAAATTAACGGACCCAGTCCATAATAATTTAATTAGAGGCAGAGAAGGCTTGGACTATAACAAGCCCGATAGCAAGAAAATTAAAGGAAGGAAATGCCCATTTGTGGCTCAAGGTTTAAAAAAAAATGCTCATTTCTAATTATGGTAATCATAACTACCAATAAATTAACATATGAACTAATATTCCCTTCTAATTAATTCAAATTAATCTTAATTTCATTTTTTTAATTAAAATTAAAAAAAAAACAAAATTTTTCCTTAAATGTAGCAAACCAAATAAATTTTGTTATTTAATTTTCGAATATTTTCCTTAAAAATAATTAATTCGAAAATATGTTTTAATCTAGTATATATATATATACGAAATTGTAAGTTCAATTGAAAAACTGTAAATTGTAATTTGAAATCAACAAACTGTACATTATATTTGGAATTGTATATAAATATACCAAATTGAAATTTGTGAAATTTGATTATACCAACTGACATAACTGTATATATATACCAAAACCAATGAAGTTAATTTACCAACAAATCTGTAATTTAAATTACGGAAAATATTGACACGATTTTGAAATTTCATATACATATCCACAAATGCAAATTCATGTAAAATAACTCCAAAAAAGTGTAAAAACATTTACAGAAAGCGTGTAAATCTATTTACAAAAATATTGTCCCTCCAAGAGAAATTATCACTTCAAAATATTGTAAAATCATTTACAAAAATCAAATATTACCTTAAAAATTTAAATATATTTACAAAAAACTGTAAATATTTACAGTTACGATCAAGAGTTTGGAGAGGATGATCGCGCCGCGAATCGCAGTCGCCACCTCCTTGCTGCACTTCATTCTGATCCCGACGTGGCTAGCCGAGTCGCGGACGACGATGAAGGTCTTGAAGCAAGTGGAGGTAGATCTGCTCCATAGAGATGATTTGCCCTCCTTCACGAGGCGACCGAGCTTTGTGACTGAGACCCACTTCTCCTCTTCCTCGCGACGGCAAACACCGCGGCGATGGCCTCCGCGGCCACGGTCGCCTCCTCGGCCGCCGCGCCCACGGTCGCCGAAGCCACGCCCGAAGTCGCCGCGCTCTCTGGCCGAATCCGGCGATGGTGGTCAATCCGACGTGAGAAGTCGAGAGAGAGAGAGAGAGAGAGAGAGAGAGAGAGAGAGAGAGAGAGAGAGAAAAGCTGAGGAAGGTGTAGGGCTTGAGATGATATTAAATGAAAAAGATTTAATTTTTGGGTCAAAGTAACAAAATTAAATGATAACATATTTAATAGGGGAAGTTTTCAACCAAAATTTTAGGATAATTTAATTTCGAAAATTAAAATATATAATAAATAATTAAATACGAAAATAAATAAATATAATTAAAATCAGGGTTAATATGGTCCAAAATATTTTTTGAATGGGTATATATGAATTGTTTAAAAGTATGGGTAATTCCCTTAAACCTTAGGTGATTTTTGGGCATTTCATGGGTTTTTCTATTAATAGCTTTGATCCTGGTGCCTATCCATAATTCTTTTTAATTCGATACTATTCCTAATAATATCCTCACATAATTATTTGTAATTATCCTGATAATTTTTTTTATTTTTTTATTTCTTTTATATTCGAAACCGGTTGGAATTGGGCTATGTTTCTAGTATTCAACACCACAGAATTCGAACAAAATCTCTATTGGGAAGTTTGATTTCTCTCTTAAATTCTCCATCAGTTCGGCTGTGTGAGATTTCTATCCCCGAAAGTCTACATAGCCGGCCTATGTAATTTTGGTGTCGAGGTTTAGTTTGTGAAGCTGACACTACGGTACGACATCACTTTAGGAGAATATTCTATATGATTCTGGCCGACTCCCTAATGAGACGTTAAAGTTCTGTTTGTGCTCAAATTCCCCAATAAGCGTACGATTTAAGTATAGCCTTTTGCATTGAGTTGATAAATGTTTTATTAAATTTTTTTTATTATTATTTTTTCGCATCTATTTATTTATAAAATCAGTTTGACACAATTTCTAATAAAATAAATATTTTAAATGGCAATCACCATAGCGGCATAAGTTTTTATGGAAAGAATTTCTTCCACCATGGAAGTCTATTACTTGTTTGAGAGTTCTCTTAGGCTTCCTTCCAACGGAGCCAATGTTGCAGAAAAAATGATTCTCCTTAGCTTCTCTGTGTCGTTTATGCCATATCCAGGTGGACTCTGACCATATATTTATTCATTGCAATTTTGCGGGTTCGATTTGGGCTATTATTTTTGGCATTTTTCTTAATCCTATTAATAGAGGAGGGTCGCTAGCCTTGTTGCTCTCTAACGCCGATTCTGTTAATCTGAACCCTCAGGTTTTGCGCTTTGGAATACTGCTATTATTTCGACGATTTGGCTAATTTGGCACACTAGAAATGCATGTGTATTTGATGACGAGATTCCTAACATTCCCATTTTTTTGAGACATGTCTGGCGACTTATCAAGGAAGTACAATTCTTCAAGTTGGGGATGGGAAGCACCTTGGAGGATCTCAGAGTTTTGAAGATTTTTCGGCATTGACATTCAACCTAGAGAAGCTCCAAAAATAATTCATGTTGTATGGCGTTTCCCTCCTACAATGTGGTTGAAGTGTAACACAGACGACTCTTCTATGGGTACTCTTGGAGTGGCGGGAGCTGGAGGCAATTTTAGAACCTGTCATGGATTTCCTCATGGCTCGTTCTCTTTTCATATTTAGTCCGCTTTCGCGTTTGAAGCTGAAGTGATGGCTACAGTACTTGCGGTGGAAAAGGCTACGGAATTTGATTGGGATAACTTGTGGCTCGAGTGCGATTCTACATACGTCGTCAAACTTTTTCAGAAGAAATCGAGTTTGGTTCCTTGGAAGCTGCGAGCTCGCTGGTCGAAATGTATCCACTATGTGGAAAGCATTAATTTCAATGTATCCCATATCTTTCGAGAATGAAGTAGAGTAGCCGATGCTTTAGCTAGTTTTGGTGCTCAAAATTTGGGTTATCATTGGTGGCCTTCGCATCCGGATTTTACTTTGTCTTTTGTAAACGACGACATTTGTTCGAGAGAGAACTTTAAATTTAGATAGTTCTCTTCTCTTTTGTTTTTGTTTTTGTTTGTAAACTTTGATACGTTCACTTATATTATTTCGAGCCCCGATTCTTACTTTGTGTTCCTTGGTTGCCAACCTAGTTGGGATTCGAGTTCGCTTTGCGAGATTTCCAGCCTCCATCTTTGACTAAAAAAATGGCAGTCACCATGGGAATGGACGGGTTATAATCATATCCATCCATATTACAACAAAATTCCTAACACTTTTACCTCCAAACATAATGCATAGGGATTTAACTTCGACGAACAAATGAGTTTAGTGACTTTTGTCGTAAAATTATGTGGTAGACATATAGCGGGGATATGATATTTTGATAGAAATTAAAAGTTAGAGAAAACAGAATCAAGTGAAATTCAGCGAACAAATTAAAATAGAGTGATAAGTTTAAGAGTGTGGACTGATATAAATAAATAAATAAAAAAAAAGGCAAATGGATACGGATTAATAAGTTAGGATAAGCTAGAGGGCCAAAGTGATTAGTTCAAAGTTAAGAAGAAACACCGATAATTTTATTTTACGCTTTTACCCATGACAACGGAATTATGGATGAGTTTTACTGTAAGGATTACCGACGAGTTTTTATATTAATAATATTTATAGTTCTATATACATATAAGTTAGAAATACAATTTTTTTACATACAAATAATAGTTTTAAATGCAATCTTGAAACAAATACAGGGTAAATTGTAATTTTTATATAAAAGTAAAGATATTATTACATTTTTGACACAAATATAGGATTAAAATTGCAATATTTTTTTTAAATTAAAACAAAAACTTTTGGAAAACTAAGGAAAACGACGACAGAGTATTCCACGAAAACTTGGACAACAACAAAGCAAAACAACGGAAAGGATCTTCATGGAATTACCGCTCGGTTTTGGTGGGGAGGATCGGAAGACAAGCGGAAGATACATTGGAAAAGGTGGGAGCTTATCGCAAAGCCAAAAGCGGAGGGTGGTTTAGGCTTCAAGGACCTTGGGGACTTTAATCAAGCCCTTTTGGGATGTCTCACTTGGCGTATCATTCAACACCCGGAAAGTTTGATGGCTAGAGTTCTAAAAGCTAAATACTTCCCGAACTCGTCGGTGCTCGATTTTGAAAACAAGGGTAATTTCTCCTTCCTTTGCAAAAGCCTTTGTTGGGGAAGAGATTTGGTCCGCCGAGGTACCCGTTGGCAAATCGGCGAAGGCAACTTGAGAGCCATAAAGCTGTTGGACATATGTGTCCTTAAACAAGATATTTTATCCATTTGTAAAAGATTATGACATGTCATTGAATAAAGATGATACTTATTATGTTAATCTTATTATAGTTTCTGGAAGAGTAAAATAGAATGTTTGTTTCCTTATTTCATAAAGGATGCAATTATGTTATTATTATCACAACAGAGTCAATGTGAGGAAGAATTAATAATCATAATAAATGAACTTAAAATGTCCGTGACCTGATTAACTGGGTGGGAGCCCATTAATCGTATAAGGTCATTAATGTGACTAAGTGACAATCCTATTCTGGATTTTGTGTGTGTCACACTCACTAGAAGTGCATTAAGTATGAAGTGTCTTCATACTGGACTGGACCTGACTTAAACTCCGGAAGTTATCATATAAGACCGCCACTGATAACTTGGAGTTGAGTCACTAGTAGATGATCAAATGGATATTCGATCTAAGTCCTGAGTGATCTTGAGTCCGAGTTGTTGGCTTGATTGTTCTTTGATTTAACCGTTAAAGAACACAATATATTACCGTTGTTCCCAACACTATTACTTTGGGAACATGATAGTCAGCAGTAAGGGTAGCTTGGTTATAGACATGGGCATCACACAACTCTCTTCAGAGTGATGATTCCCTTGATTGTCGGTGGTGAGAAGTGAGAGGTACCCGTGCGCAACTTATGAATCGAAACCATAAGTGGGTCACTCATAATATTACTGACTGAGTCAAGGATGAAAATGCAATGAGGGGCATAACGGTAGAAACCGCCTGCTCGTGTGTGGATCATCAAGTGAAAGATCAATAACCCGAATTTGATTGTATCAATGGACACCCTGCTGTTATATAGGGAATAATATATACCGTATCACTAAAGAGTGCAGCCTCGGGTCTATAGTGGAATCACTTCGAGGTTTGACGAACAACTAGCAGTTCGTTGGAGCTTAAGTGATACGGGTCCATGGTCTCCAGGATAGCTCTGTAACGGATGATACGTACGTGATTAAAATACATTCTGGATAATGTTTAATCATTTGGCTAGACTTATAAAACTGAAAGGTCTGTGGCAGACGTCAGATAGTTTTATCGTCAGCGTGGCAAAAGTACCATATCTTGGTGCACGAAATTAACTGATAAAATAAAGTTAGAATTTAGGTTTTCTATCAGCACCATGTTGTTGGAAATTAAATTCTAAGCAACTTTGCTTTTTGAACCAAGTCATTTTGACTTACGGTTTGTGATTTATGGATTTTCTAAGTTTATGCTTGGTTCGATAAACTATGAAATTAAATCACATGTCACGAATTTAAATGATGGTGTGGCACGATGACATTTTTATGTGTGATATTGAGATCAGGAATTATTAATGTAATTTAATTATTTGGATTTAATTATTAATATCTTAATAATAATTAATTAATAATTAATAGATTTATATTAATAATAATATATATATTTAATTACATATATATATATATATATATATATTGTAAATCGATGTGGGCTTGCATGATCTAGCCTAGGGTTTGATATTTGCGGCATAAGTACCTAAAGTTTGGTACTTTGGCAAAAACCCTAAAATCAATCTTATCCTTTAGATCGGAAATGATTGAAAATCAACCGTAGGATTAAGATGATTGATTTTTTACCTAACCCTAATTCGAAAATAGTAGCTTGGTGACCAAGCTTAGGGTTTTCGAATTTGACCTAATTAATTGTATCCGTTAGATCGGTTTAAGATTTAATCTTTACCGTCGGATTGGAAATTAATTAATTATATATATATAAAATATATATTTCGAAGATAATGATATGATAAAATCGAATTAGGCTTTTACCAAGTCTTAGAATATTTGATTTTTATCCCAAATTAATTTGATCCATTAGATTGGTCTAAGATTAATCTAAGCTGTTGGATCTAGATAATTAATTTCAAAATTATCATTATTATATATATATATATATATATATATTTCGAAATTAAAATAAGTAGATAAGATTGGTTTTTTGATTTACCAAGTCTTTCTTATTTAATTAAATCCCTAATTAATTATATCCATTGGATTTAGATAAGATTAAATCTAAACCTTGGATTAGGATAATTAATTATATTTAATAATAATTTTCGAAATTAAAAATATATATATATTCGAATTATATTTAAATAAGAGGATAAGATTGGTTTTTGTATTTATCAAGTCTTTCTTATTTAATTAAATACAAGTTTAATTATGACCATTGGATCTAGATGAGATTAAATCTCAACCATTGGATTGAAATAATTAAAATATTTAAATATATATAAAATTCGAATTTTGGAGTGAAAATCTCTAATTCGGTTACGGGCCAAGTCTATAAATAGGGAGCTCATTTACAACATTCAACACACCTTTCCCCAGAGCAAAAATTCGAGCTCTCCCTCTCTCTCTAAGGTCTGCGAGTTTTCTGCCTCTGATCTCTTTTCTGGTTCGGCTTAGGAGACTATTTCTCCGGAAGCTTCAAAAGAACCTCAGTTAAATTTTTGTGACGGAGTCCTGCCGGCGAAGCCCACGCTTCGGTACGAGGAGTCCAGGAGAATATCCCGGAAGATCACGGGTGTTTCCCTCAGCACCAGCGGAGCCCTGCCGAACTTCAGAATCCGCAGTCAGAAACGTCAACTGAGGTACGGCCTTATGCATTGGGTTAATAAATGCAAACATTTATCGCTTTCTATTTATTTCTTATATTTCGAATACGATAGTAATAATTTTTTGTGAACATTAAATATGTAATATTTATCGGATCTTGTTAAAATGGTTATTACCCGATATCCGTGCCGTTACGATAACAAGTTTTCCGATTTAAAATAAATTTTTTAAATGTTACCGGGACGGCTTGGAGGCATATTTCGTGGTAATGGAGTCGGGAATCATACCCCGATTTCCAACAATTGGTATCAGAGCCATGGTTCAAGGATAAATAGTTACGTAATTTAATTTAATGGTTTAAAGAACAAATTATTTGATGAATAAATTAATATTTTAAAATTTAAATTTTTAATTTCTAGATATTTTAAATATTAATTTTTATTAGAAAATATACCCGATCCGAAAAATCGAACCGGGTATGTGGCCGAGCTGCATGGGGCAGCCTGACCTGCAGCCAAAGGGTGACCAGGGGCTGACGCTGCAGCCCCAGGGTCAAACCCTAGCAGCCACGGGCCAGGCCCATGGCGAAGCCTAGCGCCAGGCGAGGCCCAGCGGAAAGCCCTTGCGGGCTGCCCTGGCGCGCAGCGCGCTGGCCTGGCCCTTCCTAAGCCCGGAATGCCCACGTGCAATATTTTTTAAAAATTGGGCCGGATTTTTAATCCGACCCGGTACCCTTGGAATAAATAAATAAAATATTAATTATTATTTTTTGAAATTAATAAATTATGAATTAAATTAATTATCTTTAATTAATTAGAAATAAAATATGGATGTTAATTCTGGATAAATAACATTGTCTTATTTTATAAAATTCATAAAATTAAATATGGATATTATTTAATACTTAAATAATATTGTCTTATTTAATATTAAAATATGAATGATAATTCTTTGGAATGATATCATTGACATATTTTTATATTTCATAAATAATTCTTAATATGGCCTAAAATCGATTTAATGATAATTCTTTTAGAATAAGTATCATTAATATCTTATTATAAATATTCATCATAGATATAATTTGTTACAACCTATTTTCATAACCCGTAAACATAGTGTCTATGTTTTGATAATTATTAATATGTCGAAAATAAGATGGACATAAATAATAAAGAGTAAATGTGAAAGTGGTTATTACTAGTCGGAAAAATCTCAATCATACGATCTTGTCTAAGGAAGAGGGAATCAAAAGTGGGGCCGGTTCACCGTCCACTTCTGGGTGACCGGTTAGGACCCCTCCCATCTACCTGGAGGGAATATGTTTTGACCTATCACTACCGACAAGATAATAAACACTATAAAGAAGGACTTTATTAAGCCGAAATATAAACTTTTAATGTGTCATTAATAGAAAGTTTATAATAAGTTTTAAATAACTTAGTATTTAAAAACGTTATTTTATAAAACCATAGCAAGTATAGAATAAATCAAAAAGGTCTCCATTATTACTGTCACTAGGTCTGCTGACCACACCGCCTCGAGTCACCTTCGTGTGACCACTCCTCAGGAAAGGTGTGCTTGTGGAAGGTTTGACACCGTGATAGTTCCAAAAGAATATGGGGACGGAGAAATCTTGGAAATGGACCGCGAGTCATCTTCGTATGACCATTCCTTAAGGACGACGTTTCCAAGAGGATCCCAAGAACCGAAAATAATGGGTTAAGCTTGCACGGAAGTTGGTGCTTCCCGACCGTCTATGGTGATAGTTAATACTCATAAGGAACTCGGTAGTTCCTGTTATGAATATTAATTAAGTTTATGACTAAAACTTAGTTTAACCAAACTACACGGTTGATACCGCGAGTCATCTTCGCATGACCATGCCTTAAGGACGGCAACGACGTGTACAGTCAGTTAAATTATCACGAAATAGTTAAAAGGGTTTATTTAACGTTTTTCCCAGAACATGTTTGCATCATGTAACTATTTCAAACAAAAAATATTTTTTCAAAAAACATTCTGCCTATAATAAAGTTTAATAAGTTTCTTTTTCAATGTCAGTATAAAATGTCTATCCCAAATAAATATAGAACAATCTGATGTGTATTTAATGTCAAGACAATAAAAGTTTGAATAAGTGATTTTGTTCACTTATTGATTATCTTTTGTGTTTAGCTGGTATTTCCACTCGATATTACAAGAGAGTATTACGAAAGTTCTTGAACTTGGGAAATGGCTGAGAAATGAACAAAGATAAGATAATCGCCCAACCCAAAGTTAATGATTGGTTAAGGTGTAAACCTTTGACTGAACCCAGGATTCGGAAGACAATCATAAATTGACTGTGTTAGTCAAAGCAATGGGATAATTATTTCAGTGGGAGCAACTCGTTTAAATATAATAAATTGTTGTTTTCAAGAACAATATTTATTATACCCGTGACTTACGTGGAAATTCAAATATCCACTTATATGAACAAAGTTTTATCATTGTAAATAATAATGAAATTATTATTTATGAAATGATCTACTTGTTCATATTGATTGTCCGGAGAAGTAAGCTCAAACCATTATGAAATAATGAATGAATAAAATGGATGTGACATCCAGAAAAAGGTTAACTATGAAAGTGATTGATCATACCTAAGGCATCTAAATGACAGTCATATTAATTTGGATAAGATAAACAGGATGGACCAATGCGTGAACTGTTCTTCAGTTCCCTGCCTGTTTGAGAATCTTGTCTAAAGATTAAAATGATCAAAAGACCATTTCATGAGAAAAGGTCTAAAGAGCCACTGTTCCTATAAAGCTTGTACATACTTGGTGTATGTAGTCCATTATACAAGCTTGAGAAGGATATGAATACTTTATCTAATGATAGGCAAGTATTCAAATGTAAAGGTATGAATGCAAAATAAATTAGAACTTATGTGAGTTCAAGAAATTTATTGCATGAATCGAATTTTAAATTCGATGAATCACTAATGGCTCTTCAGTTATTCTGAAGTGGTGAGTCTGAACTTTTAAATTCAGTGATCACCGGTAAGAGAAATTAATTCTCTGTTAGTTAGCGTTTCCTTGCACACGTCAAGCACATTGAGGTGTTCTAGAAAGTTGGAACAAGAACCTTTTAGAAATGATTAAGGGGAAAGAATCATTTTATATTATTCATTTAATGGGACTCGGACGAGATATAGTTTATGATCATATGAGAGAGTAATTGTTTTTTTAGCAATAAGCAACTCTTTTGGAATATGACTCTATATTAAACTATGAACCTCAAGGTAAAATATTACTGGAGGAATTGTTAGATGACAAAGTAATTACACAATCAACAGCGCCTGTTGATAATCAGAGTTCGGAAACCACGGTCCCAAATCAGAACCACATGATACTCAGATGTAGTGGGAGGTTGTTAAAACCAAAGACACTACGAGTGATCATAATTTCATTAGAAACTTTGAGAATACTCAGACGTAGTGGGAGGTTCAATAGAACGGTTAAACACTACGAGTATACTCAGTTGGAATTTCACCTAGCAATTACAAACGCTAGCGTTGAAGATCCTATAGGATTTATGCAAGCTATGATGGATCCTGATAAGGGAGAATGGCAGGAAGCCATGAACCAAGAAATAGAATCAATGGATTCTAATCAAGTCTGGAACTTGTAGACTTACTGGATGGCTTCAAAAACCATTGGCTGTAAGTAGATATATAAGAGGAAGAGAGGAATGGACGGGAAGGTTGAAACCTTCAAAGCTAGTATAGTGGCGAGAGGTTATACCCAGAGAGAAGGTATTAGTTTCGAGGAAACTTTCTCTCCTGTCACTGAAGTCCATCCGGATTCTCATGGCCATAGCCTGTAGTCTCAATTACGAGATTTGGCAGATGGACGTCAAAACCGCATTCCTGAACGGGTACATTGACGAGAACATCTATATGGACCAACCAGAAGGGTTCGTGCAACAGGGTCAAGAAGGGAAGGTTTGCAGATTACTCAAATCCATCTATGGATTGAAGCAAGCTTCCAGATCCTGGAATCTAAGGTTTGATGAGACCATCAAAACCTATGGATTCATACAGAACGTCATTGAGGCCTGCATTTATAAGCTCAATGACGACACCGTGGAAATATTTCTTGTTCTATACGTCGATGATATTCTTCTCATTGGAAACAGTGTGAAGAGATTATCGGACGTGAAAGCGTGGCTATCTACACAGTTCCAAATGAAGGACATGGGAGATGCCAGTTATGTTCTTGGGATCCGTATTTTTTAGGGATCGCAACAACAGGCTTCTGGCCTTATCTCAAGCAGCTTACATTGATAAGGTGCTTGAACGTTTTGCAATGGCAAACTCCAAGGGAGGTAATTTACCAACCAGACATGGAGTGTTCCTTAGAAGGAAACAGTGCCCAACTTCTCCGGAAGAGCAAGACGAGATGAGGCGGATACCCTATACTTCAGCAGTGGGAAGTCTGATGTATGCTATGCAGTGTACTAGGCCAGACATCTGTTACGCTGTGGGAATAGTAAGTAGATACCAATCCAATCCAGGTATGGCTCACTGGACTGCAGTGAAAAACATTCTCAAGTATCTTCGGAGAACGAGAGACTATATGTTAGTGTTTTCAGGGTCAGAACTGAATCCACTTGGATACACTGATTCAGACTTTTTGTCTGATAAAGACGCGAGAAAGTCGACGTTAGGAGCAGTGTACACCCTTGCTGGTGGAGCGATATTCTGGAGAAGCGTAAAGCAATCCTGTATCGCAGATTGCACAATGGAAGTTGAATATGTGGCTGCCTGTGAAGCAGCCAAAGAATCAGTTTGGCTAAAGAATTTCTACATGGAACTGGGTGTAGTCCCAGATGTAGATGGGCCACAAACGCTATACTGTGACAACAGTGGTGCGGTGGCAAACTCTAAAGAGCCAAGATACCATAACAAGGCGAAACATATAGAGAGAAAATACCATCTCATTAGAGAGATAGTACGTCGAGGCGACGTACGGGTTGTGAAAATAGCTTCGGAAGACAATCTGGCTGATCCATTTACCAAGACGTTGCCAGAGAAAATATTCAGGAGGCATCTGGAAAATATGGGCGTGAAAGACAAGGGTCATCTTCTTTAAGTACAAGTGGGAGATTGTTGGACATATGTGTCCTTAAACAAGATATTTTATCGATTTGTAAAAGATTATTGATATGTCATTGAATAAAGATGATACTTATTATGTTAATCTTATTATAGTTTCTGGAAGAGTAAAACAGAATGTTTGTTTCCTTAGTTCATAAAGGATGCAATTATGTTATTATTATCACAACAGAGTCAATGTGAGGAAGAATTAATAATCATAATACATGAACTTAAAATGTCCGTGACCTGATTAACTGGGTGGGAGCCCATTAATCGTATAAGGTCATTAATGTGACTAAGTGACAATCCTATTCTGGATTTTGTGTGTGTCACACTCACTAGAAGTGCATTAAGTATGAAGTGTCTTCATACTGGACTGGACCTGACTTAAACTCCGGAAGTTATCATATAAGACCGTCACTGATAACTTGGAGTTGAGTCACTAGTAGATGATCAAATGGATATTCGATCTAAGTCCTGAGTGATCTTGAGTCCGAGCTGCTGGCTTGATTGTTCTTTGATTTAACCGTTAAAGAACACAATATATTACCGTTGTTCCCAACACTATTATTTTGGGAACATGATAGTCAGCAGTAAGGGTAGCTTGGTCATAGACATGGGCATCACACAGCTCTCTTCAGAGTGATGATTCCCTTGATTGTCGGTGGTGAGAAGTGAGAGGTACCCGTGCGCAACTTATGAATCGAAACCATAAGTGGGTCACTCATAATATTACTGACTGAGTCAAGGATGAAAATGCAATGAGGGGCATAACGGTAGAAACCGCCTGCTCGTGTGTGGATCATCAAGTGAAAGATCAATAACCCGAATTTGATTGTATCAATGGACACCCTGCTGTTATATAGGGAATAATATATACTGTATCACTAAAGAGTGCAGCCTCGGGTCTATAGTGGAATCACTTCGAGGTTTGACGAACAACTAGCAGTTCGTTGGAGCTTAAGTGATACGGGTCCATGGTCCCCAGGATAGCTCCGTAACGGATGATACGTACGTTATTAAAATACATTATGGATAATGTTTAATCATTTGGCTAGACTTATAAAACTGAAAGGTCTGTGGCAGACGTCAGATAGTTTTATCGTCAGCGTGGCAAAAGTACCATATCTTGGTGCACGAAATTAACTGATAAAAGAAAGTTAGAATTTAGATTTTCTATCAGCACCATGTTGTTTGAAATTAAATTCTAAGCAACTTTGTTTTTTGAACCAAGTCATTTTGACTTACGGTTTGTGATTTATGGATTTTCTAAGTTTATGCTCAGTTCGATAAACTATGAAATTAAATCACATGTCCCGAATTTAAATGATGGTGTGGCACCATGACATTTTTATGTGTGATATTGAGATCAGGAATTATTAATGTAATTTAATTATTTGGATTTAATTATTAATATCTTATTAATAATTAATTAATAATTAATAAATTTATATTAATAATAATATATATATTTAATTACATATATATATATTGTAAATCGATATGGGCCTGCATGATCTAGCCCACACGAGTTTGACCTAGCTAGGGTTTAATATTTGCGGCATAAGTACCTAAAGTTTGGTACTTTGGCAAAAACCCTAAAATCAATCTTATCCTTTAGATCGGAAATGATTGAAAATCAACCATAGGATTAAGATGATTGGTTTTTGACCTAACCCTAATTCGAAAATAGTAGTTTGGTGACCAAGCTTAGGGTTTTCGAATTTGACCTAATTAATTGTATCCGTTATATCGGTTTAAGATTTAATCTTTACCGTCGGATTGGAAATTAATTAATTATATATATAAAATATATATTTCAAAGATAATGATATGATACAATCAAATTAGGCTTTTACCAAGTCTTAGAATATTTGATTTTTATCCCAAATTAATTTGATCCATTAGATCGGTCTAAGATTAATCTAAGCTGTTGGATCTAGATAATTAATTTCGAAATTATCATTATTATATATATATATATATATATATATATATATATATTTCGAAATTAAAATAAGTAGATAAGATTGGTTTTTTGATTTACCAAGTCTTTCTTATTTAATTAAATCCCTAATTAATTATATCCATTGGATTTAGATAAGATTAAATCTAAACCTTTGGATTAGGATAATTAATTATATTTAATAATAATTTTCGAAATTAAAAATATATATATATTCGAATTATATTTAAATAAGAGGATAAGATTGGTTTTTGTATTTATCAAGTCTTTCTTATTTAATTAAATACAAGTTTAATTATGACCATTGGATCTAGATGAGATTAAATCTCAACCATTGGATTGAAATAATTAAAGTATTTAAATATATATAAAATTCGAATTTTGGAGTGAAAATCTCTAATTCGGTTACGGGCCAAGTCTATAAATAGGGAGCTCATTTACAACATTCAACACACCTTTCCCCAGAGCAAAAGCTCGAGCTCTCCCTCTCTCTCTAGGGTCTGCGAGTTTTCTGCCTCTGATCTCTTTTTTGGTTCGGCTTAGGAGACTTTTTCTCCGGAAGCTTCAAAAGAACCTCAGTTAAATTTTTGCGACGGAGTCCTGCCGGCGAAGCCCACGCTTCGGTACGAGGAGTCCAGGAGAATATCCCGGAAGATCACGGGTGTTTCCCTCAGCACCGGCGGAGCCCTGCCGAACTTCAGAGTCCGCAGTCAGAAACGTCAACTGAGGTACGGCCTTATGCATTGGGTAAATAAATGCAAACATTTATCGCTTTCTATTTATTTCTTATATTTCGACTATGATATTAATAATGTGTTGTGAATATTAAATATGTTATATTTATCGGATCTTGTTAAAATGTTTATTACCCGATATCCGTGCCGTTACGATAACAAGTTTTCTGCTTTAAAATAATTTGTTTAATTGTTACCGGGACGGCTTGGAGGCATATTTCGTGGTAATGGAGTCGGGAATCATACCCCGATTTCCAACACAAGCAACCTTGGATTCCAAGAGCGGGGGCTTTCAAGGTATTTTCGGAAGAGCCGGATGACGAGCACCCATGGTGTGTATCCAATTTCATCAATGATGGAGAATGGAACAAAGAGGTGGTTCAGGCATTAATGTCTCCTTTTGATGCCGAAGCCATTTTGAAGATTCCCATAAGCGTGAGACAAGCCCAAGACCATTTAGTTTGGCACTTTGAGGAAGATGGATTGTATATGGTTCGATCGGGGTACCGCTTAGCTCGGATGGATGGCCGGGGA
The DNA here is from genome assembly GCA_954871525.1 of Parietaria judaica. Classification (NCBI taxonomy): domain Eukaryota; kingdom Viridiplantae; phylum Streptophyta; class Magnoliopsida; order Rosales; family Urticaceae; genus Parietaria; species Parietaria judaica. The sequence goes on from OX940860.1 coordinate 43,120,009, forward strand.
GGTCCTTCAAGCTCTAGTGACGACGATGCACGATGGTGGAAGAAGATGTGGAGCTTACAAATCCTGCCCAAAGTGAAACACCTAGTTTGGCGGGTGTGGTTTGAAGCGCTTCCGACTCTAGGTGCGCTACGGGGAAGAGGTATCGATTGTCTACTTTTTTGTAGGTTTTGCGGGGCTCTCCCGGAGGACGCTATCCATGCGGTTTGGAGTTGCGAAAGAGCTAAGGAGGTGTGGGGATGCTCGCTTCTTCAAAGATGGGTTGAAAAAACGGAGAATCTTCCATTCCGGGAACTTTGTTTCCGGGCTCTCGAGACCCTCAATACCCCGAACATAGAGTTCTTTTGCGGACTCATTTGGGCGTCTTGGAATGATCGGAATCTTCGTCTTTTTGAGGGCCATATTAAGTCACCGGAAACTTGGGTGGAAGAGGTTACTAGTTGGTATGCGAGCTACAAACGCCAAGACCGAACCATGGACTAAAATCCACTTAGCATGGAGGTTAGTCGGACGTCTTGGAAAGGAGCCGAGGATGGAGGGCTCAAGCTAAATGTGGACGCCGCGTTGGATGTGAAGTCCGGCCGTGCGGGTCTTGGTGCGGTCGTTCGAGACCGGAATGGGTCGGTTGTGGGGGTTTCGGCCTCGCTAATCAAACATGTGGATTCGGATTTGACGGCCGAGTGCATCGCCATCCGTTGGGGGCTCCTTTTTACTCAAACCCGGGGTTGGATTGTCTCCGCCGTTGAGTCCGATTGTTTACAAGCAACGCGGTTGGCCAATGAAGGGAATCTTTACGGCACTCGGGGGGCAATTTTGTCGGATATCGCTTCCTTGGCCCGGTCGGTGGGCTTCTCCAATAGCTACAATTGGACTCCTAGATCTTGTAACGAAGTAGCTAATTGTATCGCGAAAGCTCGTCTTTCCTTTTTACCCACGGACTTTTCGGGGTTCGATTGCCCGGAGTGGCTTGTAAACGTTGTACGTCGGGACTCCGTCCCTTTTGAATCTTAATGAATGCCAATAGATCATTTTCCTTAAAAAAAAAAAAAAAAAAAAAAAAAAAAAAAAAAAGCAAAACAACGGACAAATTGTTGATATGTATAGGTCTGAAAAACGGAGTATTCTTCGGAAATTTACAGGTATTATAAATCCTTGGTTGGTTTTACTTACTAGCTATGTTTATTGATTAGATACGTATTTCTGTATCTCTGAAATTGGCAAACTACGCGTGAAAAAGAATTCGAAATCATATTAAAACTCGCCAATCCCAAAGTTTATCAAAATCAGCGTTCAGGTTTCAGAATGGCTGAAGAGGATGGGATCGTGTGTTTGGTTTTGACGATTGTTTGCTTCTGGGAAGGGACGTTTATGTAATTTTCCGGTTTTGATGCGAAGAAAACCGTGTCAAAATCGTCCCGCAGAGCCATTGTCAGAGCTCTCTTCCCAGCTTAAAGAGTAGTTTAAGTTAGTCGTTCTCAACAATGTTTAAAATCGCTGTCCTCCAATGTAAACTCTCCAGCAACGCTTGACTTTGTGCTTATTTCCTTTGTTTATCATTCTTCATATAATTGTTGAGTACCCTATTGAATTGGTTCTCATTTGACTGATTAAGTTTGGATTATGAGTTGTTTTGTTGCTTATTAATTATTGCCGTGAGAGAGTCAAGGCCATATTGACCATCAATAGTATTACAAGAGAAAATTATAGGGATGTAAATACCTTAAGTCGTTCAAAGTGACAGGTAGGGGTGAACAAGCGGGTATTCGGTGCGGTATATGACAAATAATAGACCGAATACCGCATTTTGGTATTTTTGTAATGAAAACTGAATGCCCTATTTTTTAAGAAGAAAACCGCATCTGGCGTATAATCGGTATTCGGTTTCGGTTGCGATAATATCAGTTTTTTATACCACATTTACCGCTTCTAAGATCCGCTACACAAACTATTGTACAAAAAATAATTAAGTTTTAAAATACATAAATAACATTGATATAGTTCTTATAAGTCTGATGTAGACCGGACTATGAAGAACACGAAGAACACATCTTTGCGAGAATAAACTCGACTTTCTCGAGCAAAAGCTCAATTTTTTTAATTCATCATAAACTAAATAATAACATAAGTATAATTCTTCATTATATACTACAAGAACCCCCTAATAAAATCCATAAATTATTGATACCATATTCCTAATATGGTTATAACTAAATCAAAGTAAATAAAAGAGACTAGATGAAGACAATCTCATATTAAATGACAATAATCCTAAGCATGAATCAAGGAAATTTAATTGATAATTATACTTATAATATCTTGCATCAAAGTCCCTACAACATTGAAGCAATAAGTAATAACCCAAAAATTACTAAGAAAAGTAAGTCTAAATTCTTATTATCCACAATTACACAATAAAACAAGTATTGCAGAAAAATAATTGTTGGATAAAGAATGATATAAATACTATTTTTAACATTGTGATAAGCATAACTATCACCGATAAAAAGTAAGAAAGATTTAGTGATAAAGCATTATAAACGGGTATGCGGTTGCGGTTTTTATATCAAAACCGAAAACCCTATTTTATTCTAATCCGGGTATTCAATTTTCTTTCGGTATCTTCGGTTTTAACCGATTTGATTCGATTTGCAGTCTAATCTGTATCGGTTTAATCAGTATTCGGTAAAAAAATTCGATTAACGGTTCTTTTGTTCAACCTAGTTATAGTTATGATATCAAACGTAAAAGTAAGGGTAAAAATGTAATAATTGTTAAATTAGAAAACCCATTGATTCTTCTTTGACACCGGTATTGCCTAGACATAAAATAACACATGTGGCGTGCAGATGATCATGCCGTGCTATTATCATATTTTAGCTAAATTTCTACATTTTGCCAACGTGTATGTTGGATCCCAATTCACGGATCTGCAAAGAACACGAATAACACCAAAAGAAATCGAATAGAAAAAATAAAGGACACAAACTTTTGGGAGAAGAATTTCTCTTGATTAATAATCGAAGGCAATACAAGAAGATAAACTCAAAATTCTAATGGACTCTACACATTACAAAGTGTACATGCTAGGTATATTTATAGCCTCACATAGGCGAAACCCTAGCTAACCAAATCGCACAAAATCAGGAAACTACCCTAAATAATCCTATCAAATCTTTGACTTGATCTTTGCTTGTTCCTCAAGCTACGCGCTTTCCTTGCTGGGTAGTTGCTGACTTTCCCTTTCCTGCCCGGACAGCTTCTCTGTCCCCGAGCTGGCCTGCTCGTCTGCCTCTGGCCGGGCTTGCCTTCTATCCGGATGTTCTGCTCGTGTTCACCCGAGCTGGGCTGAACAGCTGTCCGTCTTCTGTTCTGGTCGGTACCCGGGCTGACTCCTCGCAAGTGTTTCTGCCCGTCCTGGGTTCTAGTCGTCATTCGGACTAAGTCAAGCTTAAGCTCACATTCTCCCCCGTAAGCTTGACTTGCTACACTCTTTACTCCGGGCAACTCTCTCATCTCCGCGAACTTCACTCTCGCCAAAGCCTTGGTAAGGATGTCTGCTCGCTGCTCCCTTGTGCTGATGAACTCTACGATAATCTGTCGCTTCTCCACACACTCACGAATATAATGGTACTTCGTGTCAATGTGTTTGCTTCGTCCGTGAAACACTGGATTCTTCATCAACGCGATTGCAGACTTGTTGTCCACGTAGAGAGTTGGTGTTTTCTGCTCGGAACCCGTCATCTCACTGAGTAGCCCTTTCAACCACATAGCCTGACATGCTGCTGCGGTTGCCGCCATGAACTCCGCTTCACACGAGGATAAAGCTACTGTCTGCTGCTTCTGGGACTGCCAGGTGATTAGATTCCCGTTGAGATAAAATGCCATCCCTCCGGTACTCTTTCTATCGTCAATGTCACCAGCCAAATCACTGTCCGTAAAGCCGACTAGTACTTCTGCTCCACTTCCTCGGTTGTACTGGATCCCGTAGTCCGTCGTGCCCTTCACGTAACGCAAGATGTGCTTCACCGCCTGCTGGTGTGCACTCGTGGGCTTCTCCATGTATCGACTGACTATCCCGACTGCGTGTGAAATGTCTGGTCGGGTGTGGGTGAGATACCTCAGGCACCCGATCACGCGTCTGTACTCCGTGGGATCCACTCTTCTCCCTTCAGTATCCTTCCCGAGCTGCAGCTTCGCCTCCATAGGGTACTTGCTCGAGTTACAGTCCGCCATCTCGAACTGTTTAAGGATCTTCTTCGCGTAGGCCGACTGCTTCAGCGTAATGCAGTCCTTCTTCTGTTCCACCTCGAGACCAAGGTAGTACGAAAGTAATCCGAGGTCACTCATCTCGAATTCGGCCATCATCTGCTGCTTGAACCCATCTACGCCTCCTGCGCTGGATCCTGTGACGATCAGGTCGTCCACATACACTCCCACGATCAGAGTTTCCTGCCCGGAACTCCTGGTGTAGACTGCCTGCTCGCTCAAGCACTTTATGAATCCAAGATTCTTCAAGCTCTTGTCAAGGCGGATGTTCCACGCTCTTGGTGCTTGTTTTAACCCGTATAAGGCCTTGGATAGCTTGTACACCTTCTGCTCCTTGCCCGTGACGCCGAACCCCTCTGGTTGCTTGACGTACACTTCTTCTTCGAGGTCACCGTTTAGGAATGCCGATTTGACATCCAGATGGTGAATTTCCCAACCTCGATGAGCTGCTAGGGCTAGGATGAGTCTGATCGTGTCCAGTCTTGCTACTGGAGCAAAGACTTCCTCAAAGTCTATGCCTTTCCTTTGCACGTAGCCTTTAGCTACCAGCCTTGCCTTGTGCTTAAGGACATTCCCCTCAGTGTCCTTCTTCAGCTTATACACCCACTTCAGGCCGATGGGATTATGACCTTTGGGCAGGTCGGTAAGCTCCCATGTCCTGTTCTTCTCAATGGACTCCATCTCCTTCTTCATTGCTTCCTGCCACTCCTGCTCGGCTGCTGCCTCCTGGAAGCTGGCTGGTTCTTCTGCACACAACAAAGAAAGTTCCTCCAGGCTCATCTCCACTTCTTGAGTCTGATCGTAGACGTCTGCTAGAGGTCGGAATCCTCTTGGGCCGTCTTTTATGGAGGAATCTCCCGAGCTGGACGGGCTGGTCCTGCTCGGACTTGGTGTCCTGGGTGTATCCGGGGTGCTCTCTCCCGGGATGGGTTCCCTCGTTTCTGGAAAAACTGTTCCCGAGCTGGGTGTTCCGGGCTTCTCTTGCTCGGCAACATCCTGGTCGTCTTCGACAATGAACTCCACTGAGTTCTGCTCGGGTTCTCCCTTCTCGTCGCGCCAATCCCACTTCATCTCCTCTTCGAACACAGCATCTCTGCTCACTTGGAGTCTGCCGCGTCGTGGATCATAGAGTCTGTGTGCCTTGCTTCCTTCTTCAACGCCAAGGTACACCATCTTCTGACTCCTGTCATCCAACTTCTTGAGATGTGGCCCCGCAATCTTCACGTGTGCGGTGCACCCGAACACTTTCAAGTGTTCTAAGTGGGGTTTCTTCCCTTTCCACGCCTGGTAGGGGGTACACTCTCCTAGCGCTTTGGTCGGCAAACGATTGAGCAGGTAGACCGCATGTCTTACTGCTTCTGCCCAAAACCGGGCTGGAACTTGCATGCTCTTGAGCAAGCTCCTCGCTGTGTTCATCACAGTTCGGTTTCGCCTTTCCACTACGCCATTCTGCTGGGGCGTGTGGGGTGCAGACAGGTGACGTTGAACTCCTTCCTGGTCGCAGAACTCTCCGAACTGCTGGGAAGTGAATTCTCCTCCTCGGTCTGTACGCAAGACCTTTAACTTATGCACCGAGCCATTCTCCACGATCTTCTTGAACTTCTTGAAGACCTCAAAGGCTCCACTTTTCTCCTTAAGCATATAAACCCACATCCAGCGACTGTAATCATCAACAAGTAAAAGAAAGTACTTGTTACCTGCCAAAGTTGCTGGGGTGACTGGACCACATAGATCTGCGTGCACCAACTGTAAGGGTTTCTCTGCTCGGAATTTGGCCTTGATCGGAAATGGTATCCTCGCCTGCTTCGCGATCATGCAGCACTCACATAGCTGGTCGGGGTGTTCTATCTTGGGAACCCCGAAGGACATCTTCTTCTCGCCCATCATCTTGAGCGCGTGAAAATTCACGTGTCCGAGCCGTGCGTGCCATAGCCAAGCCGGGTCTGCCATCGATGCCATAAGACAGACGGGCTGGCATGTCTTCAGGAGAATCTTGTAGAGTCTGTTGGGTGTTCGCTCCACCTTCATCAACAGCTCTCCTTCCTTGGTCCACATCTTCAGGTAGGACCCTTGTAGCAACACCGTGTTCCCGATCTCAGTCATCTGTCCTAGACTGATGATGTTGCTTTTCAACTTCGGGATGAAATACACCTGGGTCATCAGACGCTGGTCGCCATTCTTGCACTCGAACAGGATCGACCCTCTGCCTCTGATCTCTACGACTGATCCGTCGCCGAATTTCAAGCTGCCCGTGATCTTCTCATCGAGCTCTTCAAACTTAGCTCGGTCCCCAGTCATGTGGTTGCTAGCTCCGTTGTCTAGATACCATACGTCGGTCGTGACTTTCTTTTCTCCGTCTACGAGGAGGTTTGCAATAACCTTATCCTCGATGAGGAAAACCTTCTCGCTGGTCTCCTCCGGATAGGTCTGTCCGGCCCCTGGGCTGATCGGCACACTGATCACTTCTGCCCGGGTCTTAGCGTCACACTTGCCATTCTGTTCGTCCAGGTGCGTTTCCTGCTCGGCAAACAACAATGCCGGCTGGTCGTCTGGGAATCTTGCTAGATTCGCCTCTTCGCCCTGGTTCCTGCTTCGGCACTCAGATGCAAAGTGCCCAAGCTTCTGACAATTGTAGCACTTCACTGTGCTCTTGTCTCTCCTGGTCGTGCCTTCCTGACGGGTAGATCCACTGCCGCGACCTCGCATGTCCCGACCTCGACCCCGTCCACGACCCTGTCCGCGTCCTCGGACTTCTCCACCAAAGCTGTTCCGACCTGAGGGTCTTGTAGAAAACTCGGCTCCCCCGGTTTTCCGCTGTCTGGCCGTCCACTCTTCATGCGTGAGCAGGAGGTTCTTCTCCTCGTCTTTGTCACCGCAACCCCGAAGTCTCTCTTCGTGGGCCTTGAGACGACCAACAACTTCCTCAACCGACATGGTCTTGAGATCGCCGAACTGCTCGATCGACGTCACGATCTGCATGTACCTGTGAGGCACTGCTCGGAGAAATTTCTTGACGACGGTGGTCTCTTCCACCTTGTCTCCCAGCGAGCGTATGCCGGTCACAATGGACGTGAGCCGCATAGCGAAATCATCAATTGATTCGCTCTCCCTCATCCTCATGACCTCGAACTCACTCTTCAAGGTCTGGACCTTTGCCTCCTTGACGCGATCTGCGCCCATGTGCATGGTCTGAAGAGTTTTCCATGCTTCCTTCGCGGAATCTTTCTCGGCAAGCATGAGAAGAACTTCTTCCGGAACTGCTTGGTAGATAGCGGCTAGAGCCATTCTTTCCTTGCGCCCTTCGACACCGCCGTTCTCTACGGCCTCCCATACTCCCTGCGCCTGCAGATTCACCCTCATCTTCAACGCCCACACGGCGTAATCGCTCTTCGTGAGCATGGGGTAATGGAGTGTAACTGTGCCTTCTCTGGACTCTGGTTTCTGCGCAACCAGAGCTCCGTCGATTGGTGACTCTGATGATGAAGACATGTTCTTCGATTGAAGCTCTGATACCACTTGTTGGATCCCAATTCACGGATCTGCAAAGAACACGAATAACACCAAAAGAAATCGAATAGAAAAAATAAAGGACACAAACTTTTGGGAGAAGAATTTCTCTTGATTAATAATCGAAGGCAATACAAGAAGATAAACTCAAAATTCTAATGGACTCTACACATTACAAAGTGTACATGCTAGGTATATTTATAGCCTCACATAGGCGAAACCCTAGCTAACCAAATCGCACAAAATCAGGAAACTACCCTAAATAATCCTATCAAATCTTTGACTTGATCTTTGCTTGTTCCTCAAGCTACGCGCTTTCCTTGCTGGGTAGTTGTTGACTTTCCCTTTCCTGCCCGGACAGCTTCTCTGTCCCCGAGCTGGCCTGCTCGTCTGCCTCTGGCCGGGCTTGCCTTCTATCCGGATGTTCTGCTCGTGTTCACCCGAGCTGGGCTGAACAGCTGTCCGTCTTCTGTTCTGGTCGGTACCCGGGCTGACTCCTCGCAAGTGTTTCTGCCCGTCCTGGGTTCTGGTCGTCATCCGGACTAAGTCAAGCTTAAGCTCACAGTGTATCACCATTTTAGCTAAATTTTTAAGTTTTGAATCATTACAAATTCAGTAAGAAAAGAAGTTTACTGGTACACACTGAAGGAAAAAACTTAAAGTTCATGTTTGCAAAAACGTGAAATTTTAGCTGAAATTGGATAATGACGTGACATCTTCAGCGCGCCACACATGCCATCAAACGTCTGGACAATGACTATGTAAAAGAGAAACTAATAGATTTATAATTTTTAACACTTTGAGAATTTTTTTCCATTACTTTTAAATTTTAAAAATATATTTGTCAATTTGAATAACTTAAAAAAATTTATGCCGTTAGTTTTTCGACTTGTTTGTTTTTTGGTATTTGGCTTTAGTTGTACCTTGAGTTAGGTGATTAGTCAACACGTGTTCACTAGAATAACATTCCGTGCATTACTTTTCTTCCATCTTTTATGTTAGAAATTTGGAGTTTGTACTATTCTATGTTTGCAAGTTTATGGTTGACATTGAAAAACTTAATTATATATCTTATTTAAGTATGTATCTTCTTGGAATTTATGCAGTCGCTTTCTTCCTTCTATAATATGACAAGTGTTGACATTTTTGCATAACATACTCGTAGAAATTATGTTAGAATGTCAATATCTGCGGAGATTTATACAAGTAGAGTTTCCTCGTGATTTCTAGTTGTGAATTCAGGAATGATGTGAAATTTATATAAATGCCGGGCTTAATGCTTGTTTAAATAAGGGAATAATTTATAACATCTTGTTGATATGTCTGGTAAATCTCTAAGATTCCACAAACAAGAAGCTTGTCCTAGATTCCTTTTACATGGAAATTGTATAGATATTTGTAAGATAACACAGGGGCACTCGATCCAATTTAGCGTAATCGATTAGTTAAAAAAAATTACGAGATAGTAGCGATAAAATATCAATTTTTATTTAAGAAGTTACAATAAGTACCCCAATTCTATCTTTAGCCAACAAAGGAGTTAAACTTTAATATTGTGATGTTGTTTTCAATCCATCCACCTCCGTAAGTCAAATGTCACGTAGCGTCAAGTTGATGTCATGTGTATTTTTTATTTATAAATAACTTATTAATTATTTTATAGCAATTTTTTAGATTCATAAGTAGGGTGTTTCAATACTCGGATCGGCCAGTTCCAGTTTCCAGGTATTGAAAAAAAAGGTCTTGGACTTAGTTTCACCCGTCACAAAAATTATTACAAAAATAATTAAAAAATTTAGAAATTAAAAGATTATTAAAAAGTTTGAATTTACTAAAACTAAAAAGCCACATGGCGTGCGATAAAGTAGCCACGTTGCGTGTGATAAGTCGCCAAATGGCATGCGACCCGGTAGTCGAATGATGTGGCGATGCCATGTGACATTCAATTGGACATCTTGTGACATTTTGATTAACTGAGGTAGATGGAAGCTAAATGGCAAACTTGTGGCATGTTGTTATTATAATTTGACTACTTTGTCCGGCTAAAGTAAATAATTAGTGCTTATCGCTAATTAAAAAAAAAGATAGTACTTAGTAATGCGTAAAAATGGCTTTAACTTAGAGTCGGATCCAAGGTTCGGGTCTCAAGATTGACCCGCTGAATACGTGGATGGTTGAATGCTGAGTCAACGCGGGTTGACTAATGATCGTCAAAGATGGAAGCGAATCCGTCGTCTTGGACGAGTCTCTGGGCTGTCGTTGGCGATCCTCGGCGAACTTCCCTCGTGGGGGCGAAGTCCGTTTCACGGCGAAGCTCCCCGTCGAACTTCCCTCGTGGTGGCGAAGTTCGTATCACGGCGAAGCTCCTCGTCCATGTGGAGTCCTTGTCTTGGCGAAGCTCCTCGTCTGGGCGGAGTCCCTATCTTGGCGATATTCTCGTCTGGGTGAACTCCGGTCTTGATGAAGCTCCGAGCTGGTCTTGAGGATTCTTCGTGATTTTCCTTCCTTGGCGAGCTCCTACGGTGAGGGAGGACCTGCAAAAAAGGGTAGATTGGGCCCGTGCCCCGTCGCTTATGGTTGGGCGAGGCTGCTTACGTATCTCAGTTTAAGAGAATCAGGTCCCACGTAGTTCAGGGTTATTGATAAACGGCGGGTGAATGACGATGTGGTTTGACTCGTCGGAAGTGCCGATGTTGACGGCGCGGGGGTGACCCTTGGCGAAATGGCTAGGTATTACCGGCGTGAGGTGTTCTACGTCTACCTCGTCGGTGTTGGCGAGCTCACTGTGGCGAGGGCCTTAACCTGACGAGGGATGCTCCTTGTCGACCATGTCGAGGTTGGCGAGGGCGCCTCACCTGACAAGGGGTGCTCCTTGTCGACCTTATCGAGATGGGCGAGGGCGCCTAACCTGTTAAGGGATGCTCCTTGTCGACCTCGCGGGTGTTGGAAAGCTTGACCACCTAGCGAGGGACTCCTTCGTTGACTCGTCGAACAACTCCCCTTATCGAGACTGAGACTCTATTCTAGATCTCCTCTTAGTCGGGCCTCAGCCAGCAAGCTCTCAATTCTTACTGGGGGCAGAGATGGGCGACTTTCTAGAGAGAGAAAGTTAGAGAGAGAAGCTCTGGAGAAAACTGTGAGTGAGTGTGGAAATGAGGGGGGGAAGGCTCATATTCATAGGAAAACCAATTCCCTGAAATTGCACCTCCAGGGGCCTGCGAATTTCTCCCCTGCTACAGAGGGGTTTTCGAGGCCTCTAGCCTTGCAAAAGGGGTCGTCGGTGCTTCTTGATTCGTCTTTGATGTCTTCCGGTTGTCCGCGAGTCCGTATCTTAAGTACCGGGGAATCCGGAGGATTTTCCGGAGATCTTTGTGGTCTCGGATCTCCTCTTCGTGTGGAATAATTACAAGTTATGCCATCGTCAAGCTATGACGAGGGTGTTTGTCAGGCTTGTCGGCTTGTCGCCTCGTCGCCTTGTCCTCTTTCCCTTTTTGACTTCGGGCCTCGCCAATGTCTTGGTTTGTCGGCCCCCGGTCTTTGGCTTTGGTGATGGGCTTTGACTTTTGTTAATGGGCTTTGACTTTTGTCAAGATGGGCCCAATTTTTATATGTTACGAAAAATGCACATAACAGTACTTAGACTCGGGGATTTTGGAGATTTATCTCAATCGCGAGACAAAAATTTTGGGATATCCTCGAATAAATAATCTAGATTAAATATGTAGATAAAGAAAATACCAGTTTCAAATTTTACCAAATATCTGCGACGTTTGCCCCCTGGATTATCTAGCCGATTTTTCTTGAGATTTGCGTCGCCTCGTCCTTTCCTCGTGCTATAGATCACAACTCGAATATCGAACCTCTATCTCGTTCACCATTGTTGTAAGAACTCTACACAGTGTAGATCAGGAAAAAAAAAACACTCCTCGGAATACTAGCTCCTTCTCTGTGCTTGTATGACGACTCTTTCTCACACTAGGGGAATGAAAAACTCGCAGAACCCTAGGGGGTGGAGCCTGCGACTTTATAGGAATGAATTAGGTAATCTAATCTCACTAACAATGTACTCATAGCCACAAGTCTTAATAATGGACTTTACCCATTAAATGTTGGTTCCCAATGGGAATGGATCTGCCAAAAGAAACAAAGAACAAGAAACAAAGGACAAAGAAAGTTGAGAGAATTTTCTCAGATTAATGTCGAATGTAAAGAGAGCAAAAAAATACAAACTAAAGTCATAAGACTTGTATTTATAGAGAAACTAGAAAACTAAACCCTAGCTAAACTTCCTAAAAAAAACTTGATCAAATCTTTACAATTTACACGTTTCCTAACAGAATGGGAAACCAAATCATATCTCCAAACTTGCTCCTCAAGTTTGGTACCTTCCTAGAATAGTTTTTCTTTACGTCTGGCGTTTCCCGTTTCTGCTCGGGAGAATCCTGCTAGGGTTCTCTTCTGCTAGGGGCATCTCTGCTTTCCCTAATCTCTGCTAGGGCCATCTCTGGTAGGAGCATTCTTGGTCGGGTCCCTTCCTGCTGGGGGAAATCTCTGGTCGGACCCATCTCTGGTGGGGGAATTCCTGCTAGGAAGATTTCTGCTCGGGCCCTTCTCTGCTAGGAAAAGCTCTGGTGGGGAGATCTCTGCTAGGGGTTGAGTCAAGTCAGGCTTAAACACACATTAAAAAGATCAAGTCCTTTAGATCATTTAATTATAATAACTCAAATTAATTAATTAATTCATTGATAACGCACCGGACCCGTGTGAGTGAGCCCGATAATTTTTAACGGCAGTCCATTTCGACCCGTATGCCCATTAGGCTTGTGGGTTCATTTGGACCTAATCCCAATTTCGATCATGTCCTTCACTTATATCGTTATTATACTAAGGGTGTGTTTGTTTACATTAAGATTAAGACGTCTTAATCTGAATGCAAATCTGAATATTAAGATGTGACATCTGAATCTGAATGAATACAAATTAAGTCTGTTTGTTTTTTAGATCTGAATACAGATCTGAATGCATCTTTATTTTTTCGAACTAAATTTTTTATTAGCTTTAATAAATGCTTATTTTTTTAAATAAAAATACAAACATAAAATTAATTTAATTATATGATGAAATGTAAATAATTTTTTAAACACTAATTTATATTTTTTTTATAATAATAACACTAATAATAATAATAATTTATAATAAATTTTAATCTAATACATTTTCTTAAATACTTCAACTTGAAAATGATACATTATAGGCAAATTCTATCGTATAATAGCATTTTTTTATAATCAATTTATATATATATTTTATTTTAATGATTATTTGATTTATTTATATTAATAAATTTGTAAATTTATATTTATAAAACGTTAAATTATATATAACATTTTAAATATATGAACTAATAATATATCTTTCTAACTTTTAGTTATAAATTTAAGATAATTTTATATTTTAATATATTTTTATTAAAAAATCAAAATTCATATTTTTTTTAAAACGTCGAAAATATATCTTTCCACCTATCATTGGATTCGTCTTGTCTCAAGCTTTTCAATGGTATTTTTTATGACTCCATTGGAGATATATAAATAAAGTTATGGAGTTTTGAAGTTTTTTGTTAAGAAATTAATTAGGAGAGAGAATCTGAATGTCATTAAGTTACTTTTGCAAATCTGATTCATTAAGAGGCAAAAAGATGCATTAAGATGTTTAAAAAAGAAAAAAACAAATGCACTTAATAGACTTAAATCTGGCCCATTAAGATTAAGAAGTCTATTAAGTGCAAACAAACACACCCTAAGAATCATTGTCTTATTCTTATCAATTGTATGTCGAGCAATGAAAATGATTCAACAAGAGACGATAACAAATCGACTCTCTGTTTTACATCATGTATTTTACAGAGATTGGAAGCAGGATTGAGAGAATACTGTAAAGAGGAATGGAAAATGTATTCTTTGATAGTTTGGTGACTTAAATCTTGTCTATCTAAATAATTGTTATTTTGGTCAACTTAAAATTGTAGTATATCGAGGACGAAAAACTTCTTGAATTTTTCTAAGCATTGCAGTGGGAACGAAAGAGAAAGAAGAAGAAGAGATGGATTAGGTGGTGTGGAAAATACACCTAATATTCTTGCATTAATTTACGCACATAACGAACCTGTCGTCTTCATGCAACGTGTGCTTCCTAGAAAATGTTGCTCAAAACTTTCTTGAATTAAGATTTCATTCTCTTATGAAAAAATTTATGTTCACAAGAGATAATTACGGCAAAAACACCCAAGTCGGAAAATGTGAGGTGTCACATTTTTCCTAATTTTTTTTTTTGTAGACATTGATCAAGTTTAGCATATAGCATAGTTCTATTTAAACATACATAAGATACATATATATGGGTCATCTAGCAATCTAGCATCTTCTGTCATTTGAATTCGACGAAAAAAATTGGACAAAAAAATATGTTGCCTCACATTTGTTGACTTTAAGTACCTTTTGCTATTTTTTTTTACCTTTGCCACCAAAGTTGGTCAAAGTTTAGATACTTTTGCCGTGATCATCCCTATATATAAATATAAAAGGGGCAAATAGCTAAATAGCCAAACTTCAAACTCTAATTAACCAAATAGCCAATGTTTTAATTAATATTGCCAAATAGCCAATTAATCACGTTAATAAATCACGAAAGACCGGATTACCCTTGTATTAACGTGGTTAATTTGTTTAAAAAAAAAATTATTTTTTTTTGAAAAAAAAAATTTAATTTTTTTGTTAAAATTTTAATCACGATTTTTTATTTTTAAACAAATTAACTCCGTTAATACACGTTAATAAACGTATTAACGAAGTTAATTTGTTTAAAAATAAATTAATTTTTTTAAAACAAATAATAATTTCTTTTGAAATAAAAATTAAATTTTTTGTTAAAATTTTAATCACGATTTTTTATTTTTAAACAAATTAACTCCGTTAATACACGTTAATAAACGTATTAACGAAGTTAATTTGTTTAAAAAAAATTAATTTTTTTTAAAAAAAATATTTTTTTTTTTTGAAAAAGAAAATTAAATTTTTTGTTAAAATTTTAATCACGATTTTTTATTTTTAAACAAATTAACTCCGTTAATACACGTTAATAAACGTATTAACGGAGTTAATTTGTTTAAAAATAAAAAATCGTGATTAAAATTTTAACAAAAAAATTAATTTTTTTTATAAAAAAATTAATTTTTTTTTTTTTTTATAATTTTTTTTTTTTAAAAACAAATTAACCACGTTAATACACGTTAATATGTTAAAATGGTATTATAGGTATAAAATATGTTATTAAATAACCATTTGGCTATTTTGCAAAAAAAAAAAAAAAGATTGGCTATTTGGCTAATCAAACATTTCAATTTGGCTATCCCATGCAATATCTCAATATAAAATGTATTAAGACAACAGGTGGCGTCGAACATAGACTTAAAAATCTCTTATTGCTTAATCATTGGACTATTAATGTGCATTTTATTCATACACCATATATACATTGATATGGGCGTGTAACATCTATAAATAACTGTTCATGTAATGTATAAATAAGGACCGAGTTATACCATTAACCATAAGCCCGAATTATACAGTACTTTAACTTGTTATATCTGAAATGTCCCGTGAGCTTTTCCTGCAGCCGTTAACGACTGGCCGGGCCAGGTATAAGCTAGTAGTTTAGAATTACTATCTATCGCGTTTCTAATTATTTATTTTTTGGATTGCATTCACTGACATGCTCTGCTTTTCTATGTTTTGGTTGTTTCGCAGACTGAAGTCCCGAACCGAGCAATTGAGTACAGCACATTCGAGTTCTCTCTAAATCAATTAATTCTTCGGTAATTAGCTCTGTTGAAATTTGACCTCTGTTGTAAAATTACAGGGTTCTGTACAAAAGTCCGTCGCAGCGTAAACTTAGAGAAATTGCAGAATGGATATTTAT
Organism: Parietaria judaica; assembly: GCA_954871525.1. Taxonomy (NCBI): domain Eukaryota; kingdom Viridiplantae; phylum Streptophyta; class Magnoliopsida; order Rosales; family Urticaceae; genus Parietaria; species Parietaria judaica. Next base: position 43,135,756 of record OX940860.1, read on the forward strand.
TCCCTGAGGTACTTTATGATCGACATCGAAAATTTACTATTCGTGAAATTTTTATTTCGTTAGAATGTTAAATTCCGTTCCGAATTCTGTAAGTATTTATATGTTCATGTTATATACTCGGAACATATACGTAATGGTTTTCTTGAAATTCTATCTAACTTTGGATAGTTTTCAATGAGTCAACTGAATCTCATAGTTCTATTGAAATTAAAACCAGATTGCAAGACATGAGCTTCAACACCTTGAGAAGTTTCCGGATGAAAGTTAATAAGCCTCGGGATTGGCGACACAACTAAACTGATACCGCAGATCGTAGCATCATGCATGGCTGATGTTAGTATTATTGCCCATTTTAAATTATGTCAAAGATTTTCTCTTCGATCTAAGTCACTCTGTTCTCTCTGATATTTTTCACATGAAAATAAAGGAAGAAAAAAACGGCATACTTATAAGTCCTATTGCTCTGCAAATTTTTGCTATTAAAATGTCATTTTTAAAGTTTGAATGTTGAGTTCTCTCTCATTTAGATCTAATAGGAGTTGAAAATATAATCAAAGCTAAACTCACCGTCACCGGGATGATGACCTTATCGAACACTATTGATACATAAAAATAAATTATCTTTCCTTCGAGAACAAGACCAAATCCCGCCACAATATGTCTGATACATACACGAAAAACACACCAATAAGCCAATTGGAATTCAACAAGGTGATAAATCCCGGAGAGTTTATTCCTAATCGCACAAAAACATTGCTTTTCCTTCGAGAGCAAGGCACAAACTTTCCATGATGTCTCGAGGGTCCAAACCAAACAACCAAAAAAGAAAGAAAGAAGCTAAAAACTTAGCTTGAATTTTAATTTTTTTTCTTTTCTTTTCCGTACTTCGACTTTTCCCGTTCTTTCCGAAGCAAAAGGCATAAGCATATAATTTTTATTTTGCAGTATGCAAACGGACTTTCAACGGATATCGGTTATAGCGGATATGGAGCTGAGCAGGGAAACAAGGTTTTCTTGATCTTTAATTCTTGTCTTTATTTTATTGAATTGAATTAATGGTTTTTTATTTTATTTTTAAGAAATTGATTGCATTAAACCCTACAAGAGTGATATTAATTAGTTAGAGTAAAAAATTTCCATCTCTTCATTACAGGTATTGAGGAAGGCAATTGCTGAAGTACTTTACAAGAACGAGCTGGTAAAAGACACCGAAGTTTTCATATCCGACGGCGCACAGTGCGACATCACTCGCCTACAGGTTATTAACCGATGGCGCAAAGTTTTCCTTGCTCGTTTCGTATCAGAAGTTTGATTTAGCATTTTGTATTAACAATTGTTTACTAAAATCATTAAACTGTAATGATCTTAACTTCCACATAAATATTCACAGTTGCTTCTTGGTTCGGACGTGACGATAGCTGTTCAAGACCCGTCCTTTCCGGTACGATCTCCCTTATCCGTTTAATTATTGGATTTAGTACTCTTTTCTTACTCAATTATTTTTGGACAGGCTTATGTAGACTCGAGCGTCATAATCGGACAAGCCGGTGATATCGAGGGTGGAAGCAAGTACCAGAGCATTTAGTATATGAGCTGTGGGCCGCATAACAATTTCTTTCCTGATCTATCCGCGGCTTCTCGGGCTGACATCATATTCTTTTGCTCTCCGCACAATCCGACCAGTCATGCTGCAACTCGGAAACAGTTGGAAGAACTCGTTGAATTCGCAAGCCGAAACGGCTCGATTATTGTCTTTGACTCTGCTTATGCTAGCTACATCCAGGATGACAGTCCTCGTTCCATTTTCGAGATTCCTGGCGCCAGAAAGGTCTAAAAAAATGTCATCATTGCGTTAATCACGAGATAGTGAATTTCGTTCTTGTTGATATATGTTCCGTGCTCAGTAACTTCTTTTACAGGTAGCAATCGAGGTATCGTCGTTCTCCAAATTCGCGGGATTCACGGGAATCCGTCTGGGATGGACGGTCGTTCCGGAAGAACTCCTGTACTCGAACGGGTTTCCCGTCATAAACGACTTCAACCGCATTGTGTGCACTTGCTTCAACGGGGCTTCCAGCATAGCTCAAGCTGGCGGACTCGCTTGCCTTTCTCCTGACGGTTTTCTGGTAAGTTTAATCAATCTTCCACGAATAATTCAGTTCAATCAACTCATGATCCTGACATACTATACTAATTGCCGAGAGATTCTTCAGGCTGTACAATCAGTTATTGACTACTACATGGAGAACGCGAAGATATTGTCCGAAGCTTTCACCTCTCTCGGCCTGAGGGTGTACGGTGGAAAAAATGCTCCCTATGTTTGGGTGCATTTTCCGGGCATGAAGTCTTGGGATGTCTTCTCCGAGATTCTTGAGAAACTGCATATAAGCACCGTACCGGGCTGCGGGTTCGGCCCCGCGGGCGAAGAGTATGTTCGTGTCAGCACCTTTGTGTTGGGAGAAAGCGCAACGCAACGGAATTTCAATATCTCCCAATAGCCGCTGAAATATGAAGGCGATAATAATCGAAACACAACCACGAACACGAGACAATTTTAGCGTGGAAAAACCCCCAAAACGGAGTAAAAAACCACGGGACCCGTAGGCCGCTTAAAATCCACTATAATCAAGAGTGAGGTACAAACGAAGTCTTCTCTAGATAAAACTAGAGGCATACATCATCATCATCAAGATCGAACACCAATCTCGGATTACAACACCAAGCAAGAGAAGAATTTGTGAAAAACGTTCTCACAAAACAGCCTCTGGTTTCCACTCTTCAGACCGACCTAGAAATCTCATAACCACATCTCCACCGTTCAGAACGTACCTCTATGTCTTAGGAACGTTCTGTCCAAAAATCACGACGATCCAACGGTGAACGAATGCGCAATGAGGATTTTCCTGAGGGTCGACGAAACTGTGCGGGAACCGCGAATTTGCTCTCCTTTCTCTTTCTCTTGTTTTTCTCTCACTTCTTCACTCTTACTTTTCTTCATCTCATCTAAGTCATTTATGACCTAGGCTTCATGGGCCGGGTACATGGATCAATGGGTCAAAAATAACCCACATTGTTGGGCCTCCAAATAGGAGGGATACCCAACACTTTGGTCACCGGGACACCGTTATGGAGGCCTCAAACAGGCTTAAGAGCCTGCTTTCACTATAGGCTCTTAATTGGCAGACGTTCATAATGTAATAAGGGAGAAAGGACATGCTATAATCTGATATGCTTGTGGATTATAATGCATCTATGCATGTTTATGTTCTACTAAAAAATTATCATGATTTATGAACACTTTAAGCTATTCAAGAATTTGAAATTCAGTTGGTGAATCGACGCGATTTTATTTTTGGGGAAATGGATAGTGCAAATTTAATCTTCAATGACTTGATTTTTCGTTGAATATGAACTTGTTTTGAGCCTCAGGAAAATGCGCCTCAAAGGTCTCCTCTTGAATAGTTTCTGGTCAAAGCCAAGTGGTGGGTGTAGAGGATTGCTGATATTTAATTTTTTAGCTTAAATTATTGGTTTTTTTTTTTCCAGTTAAGTAAGCTGTAAGCCCAACCTTCTAATTGTTTTGATAAAATTTTGGGCCCAGAGGATAAGATTTTGGGGGCTCCAATGTAAGGTTATAAAAAATAAAATTGGGCTTAAAGTCATCGCCTTGTCTGTCTTAATATAAGGCCGGTAGTGTTAGCCCCGTTAATTAAGTGCACACTCCACGAGAAATTTCACTATTTTCCTTTAAAGATTACAAAAAAGAGTTACATAGAGGTTTTGAAGTGTCTCAAGCAAAAAATAGGTCAATAAAAGTTACAAAACGGGGATTCGAGTCCCGAATTAAGGAAACGGAAAATCCAATTAGGGCTGAAACCGGGTAAAAAACCAGGTTTTTTTTTTTTTCATTATCCGAAACCCGAACCCGGATTTTGGGGGTTTGATTTTTCAAACCCGAACCCGGTTTTTTAAAGACAAAACCTGGGAATCCGGGTTTGGGAAATTACCCGATTTTTATTTGAAAACCCGGATTTTAAACCCGAACACGATTTTAACCCACTTTTTTTTTTTTATTTATTTGAAGTAAAAATAATTATAAAGCCATTAATACATAATATTACCTAATCTTAAATACATCAATTCAAACTTTGTAAACATAGATGACGTTTTTGAGTGAATATTGAGTAAGTATTAATGTTAGTTTATAAATATAATACTTAGCAAAAACAAGTTTATAAACATTATAAAAATAAATTAATATTTATTTAAAAAATCCGGGTTTTAGTAACCAACTAACCGGGTTTCGGGTTTTATAACTCAAAACCCGAAACCCGAAACTCGGAACCGGTTTAATTCGGTTACGGGTTTTTCAAAATTCAGTTTCGGTTTAACCCGGTATTAATTCTGTTTGGGTTTTTTTTTTAACTGGATTCGGTCCGGTTTCGGTTAAAAACCCGCATTTGCGGCTTTTATTTACAGGCCTAGATAAAACGGTCCGGATACTCGGATTTTCGTAATATCCCAAACCTAAAACTGAAATCCAAGTTTTGCAAGATCTTTTCAAACTCCGGTTTTATTAGTCGAATTTGGATTTCAAAACTGTTGTGGGTTTTTTTTTTTTTTTTTTTTACGGGATTCAGATTTTACCCGGTTATCTATCTGGATCCGATTTGGTATAATTTGAACATCTATATTTAAATATTACAGAACTATTTTACTATGTAGAATTTAAAAATAACTATTTTACTCTTAAAACTCGGGTTTCAAAAGAGTTTTTGGGTGCCCAATTTTCCAAAACCAAAGCTCGGAACCCGCACTTGGATTTAATCCAAATGCAGGTAATCGAAATCGGAATCCGATTTTGAATCCGAATACGAGTTTATCTTTTATTCGGATGCGGTTCGATTTGGATGTTTTAAAAACCGGTTTCGGTTATTATATTCAATCCTAGACTTAGGGGTGTACACAACAATCCTATACCAAAATATTAATTTACCAATTTACCAAACCAAAATGTTCAAGCCTGGTGACTTTAAAATTGATATGTGCATGCTTTTTTGTAACGCCCCTCGAATATTCTTGAAGAACAACAAACTTGGTCTTCTGGATGACGTAAAAACCGCAAACTTGATTTTGGGTTGTTTACAAAAAACAACCATTTTTTACTCTCTTTGTATTTTCTTTTAATTTAGGGTTGGCTAACCAGATAATTAGGCAATTTCTGATAGGTATTTAATAGGTCAGATTTGTAGCTTCCATCTCCCTTGAAAATAGCAACTAAGTCTCAAAATTTGTAAAATTATAAATATACAACTAAATAATCAACCTTGTGAATAAATCACTAATTGATTGAATCAATCCACAGAGAATATTGCTCATGAAAATCGCTCAAATCTGTTGAAGAAAAATATATAACTTTCCATGAAAATCGCAATAGACAGATACGATTTGCATAATGTAGCTGTAGTTATGGTTGTAGCTGTTGATATAGTTGTAGTCACCAAAATAGCCAACACAAGAAATAACAGAACATGCTAAAAAGATAAAATGTTATCTTATTTTTAAGAAAAATTGTCTAAGATACTTCTTAATTTTTAATATTGTCTTCATTAGTCACTCATTTTGTAAAATGATCACTATATCACAACCCATATTTTGTATATTTATCAATGTGTTGTCCACATAATTTTTTAACATTTTTATATAGGATTAATTTTAAAAACAAATTTACGATTTACATATTAGTTTTGCAGTATACTCATTATTTATGATTTTTCAAAATCTTACGGAAACTCTATTAATATACCATATGTGCTCGTGATATACCTATAAATTGAGTTTGAGAGCATTTAAATACTGTCAATAACTATATGGTTCTTTCAGTTTTAGCCGAATTTTAAACTGTTGATCCATAAATTCATTGCTAGTCAAATATAATTAAGGGTGTAAATAAAACCCGGAAATACGGGCTTCAAACCGCATCCGGACCGTAACCGCATTTTAAAAAACCGGAACCGTGTTAATCCGGGTAAAACCGAAACCGGTTTATTAAAAAAACCGCATCCGGATTAAACCGGATTCGGGTCCCGGATTTAGAGAATAGAAACCCCGGAACCCGAATAGTAGACTACTAAAACCCGCTTATTAAATATATATATATAAATATTTATAATTTTTTTTACCCAAAAAGTACCTTATTATTTCTCTAAGTGGATTACTCATGTTTTAGTACAAACTAATGTCGTTTTATTTAGCCCAAAATGACGTTGTTAAATGTTTTTGTGCTATGTATAGCAATCCGTAGCAATCCGGTTTTTTTTTTTTTGTGCTATGTGTAGCAATCCGGATGTATAGCAGGATGATTAACTATGTTTAGAAAACTGGATGATATTAGGTTTATTAATATGTAGCAATGTGGATGTTTAAGATATATTATGATATACGAACTTTGATTATAATTATTTCAATTTTTTTTAATATAACTTCAAGTTCAAATCCGGGTTACTACGCAAAATTTTATTTTAAAATTGAAATTGCATGAAATCTGGATCCGGGTTTAAAAACCGGTTTTTCAATACAAAAATCGGTTTTTAACCCGGATCCGGATTTTAGGATTTTTTTTGAAAAAATATCCGGATCCAATTTTCAATATTAAGAAACCCGGATTCCGGATCCGGGTACCGGGTCTGGCAAAAAAAAAAAAAAAACCGGGTACCCGGTCCGCTTTCACCCTTAAATCCTATGGACAACTATATTGGAGCCGCTGAGGAGGATATTAAGGGAGCATCATTCCCTTACACGTGGATCTGCCACAATAATTGGTAGATATTATGCATAAATAATAATGTTCAGTAACAAACATTGTTGAGAATCACTTGAGATTATAATGTGAACTAACTAGCGTTAGTAGCGTAAATATATATATGTGCAATTTTATTAATATACAGTGTATTTTAATATCCCAAAGAAGTGTATTTTAGTTCTTTTAATACTTTCCCATCATTTAAATTTAAGAAGAAAAAATGGCTGTATTCATAACTTAGAATTTGCTTTATTATAGCCTTTAATTTTATATATATTTAAAAACTACATACCATCTATTTATTAAAATTAAATTCCTTTTATAAATTATGAGTTATGATATAACGATTTTTATATGGATGTAATATAAACATTATATCTTATATGATAAAAATATCTTATACGATATAATAAAAACATTATATCTTATATGATAACAATATCTTATAAATGGATATAAATATCATTAGCCAGTAGCCACCTTACTCTCTAAAGTCTAAACACTCTCAAGCATAGAAGAATCTGCTCTGCGCCATCCGTTCGAATACAAACTTCTACTTACTTTAATGGCGGCTTACACACACCCGGTAGGGTTTCTGTTTAAACCCACCTGTAAAGACGTATTTTCGCGTTGCACATATAATATGACGTTATAATCGTGAACGATAAGAATAAAGAGAGTGCGGAAAAGTAAAGGAACACCAATACTTTTTGGTAATCCAGTTCGGACTTCCTGTCACTACTTCTGCGGGGCACTCACCCAGATTAATCAACCAAGAGATTACAAATGAAGATTACAATCAGTACTACAAACATGATACAAAGCATAAACAGAAACTCCCCCTTGTTGTCACGACAACAGCTTTGACATCCGAAGTAAACTCTTGATGAACTTGCAAGATCCCCTTGCAACAATCAGCTACGAACGTCCCGTCCTTCTTCACTTCACTCGTGAATTGCTGATCGACTTCTCCCGAAGATTCTAGAGAATATCTCTGTAAGTGCTAACGAAATAGGACCTCATCAGCCGGGACATATAGGAGCTGCTCGCTAATTCCTCTTCATCAATCAGCTTCTGAAATCTCTCCCTTGAATAGAATAAATACGCAAATATTCTTCATTCATTCCAGCGTAATATTCATCATTAACTTCAGAGAGATATACACTCAATCACTCCTTGATTGAGGATGCACCTTATGACTTTCCTGAAATAACTTAGCAGCTGTCATGACACCAAGGATGTTGATACTTTCCATAAATAGACAAAAACGAATCATGAAATAATGAATACTCAATAATCGCAAATCATGATTCAACAAACTCCCCCTTAGGCAATTTATGGCACAGCTGATTTCAGAAAGTCGCAGAGATCTTCAGACACGGAACTGACAGAGCAGCAGGCAGGATGACATCTGTTGTCATGGCAGCGGAGGCAACATCAGACTTTTTGCACTTGTAGACCCGCATAAAATGTTAGTGTACCTGAAGATTTCCTGAAAGCATTTCAACCACAATCGTGCAATAAACAAACATTCATCCAAACAAAAACAAGCAAGCAGTCAAAACATACAAACAAACAAGTTCTAGTGATGCATGAGTTTGAAAATGAATAAAATAAAAAGGCTAAAAATGTTTGCACGACCGTGATTTCTCCCCCTTGGGCCTGGAATTGGCGAAGGGGAACCGACTCAAACTGGCTTAGGATGAGCGGGAAGAGGAAGAACCAGCACTGTAGTCATCGTCGTCGACATAAGTATTAGTTTTCTTCTCGTCGGTGGGAGAAGCTTCTTCTTCAGAGGAGGATTCATCATCATCGTTAGAGCTTTTCTCATCTTCCTCCTTGTCGTCGTTGTCGTCGTCATTATAGGCGTCTTCCTCAGCATTCTCCTTGTCGTCATTGTTGTCGTCCTCCTGAGTGTCTTCCATGGCAGCATCAGTAGTCTCTTCATCAGCATCAGAAGTGTGATCAGCAGGCATGGAAGAAGAGGTAGGAATGTCATTTGGGTCGACTGTGGTTGGGGTCTTTGCACGGGCTGGAGAGTCTAAGTCAGAGCTATCAATCTCCGGGATCTTGGCCGGTGTGCGACCCTCAGCAGAGGCTTAAGCAGTCTTGACCCACTTCTTCAGGTGCTCCACTTCACTGGCTAAGGCAAGATGAATGGCAAGGTTCTGTTCCAGGGTTTTGCTGATGCGATCCAAAATGGAGAGAAACAAATGACCGCCTTCAATGCCTTCAGCAGAGATGGCTGGTGTCGCGCCAGTAGGGGTGACAGTGGAGGCACGCTTGATCAGATCACAATTTTCTCCTTTGAAGCTGGTCTTGTTGATCAGAATGGGGTCAGCGTTATTAGACATCTCCTCCTTGTTCTTGAGACCGGGATTCTGAGTCCGCAGAATTGTTGTGATGAGGCATGGATATGGCAGATTTGTTGACGTGACATTTGATTCACTGAACCTCATGATGTTGTCATAGATAATCTGACCAAGGTCTATTGGCATCTTGGAGATAAGGGCAAATAGGAGTTTACCACAATCCATTGTGACGGTGTTAGAGTCCGTGGAGGGTAGAATATTGCCTTGAACTAGCTTCCAAAGAATGTAGTGGAGGGCTGTCAGCTTGGAGGCCCTGAAGTTGACTGCGTTGGCTGGCCACTTGAGCTTGTCATTCTTGGAAAGAGCACGCAGTATGAGCTGAGGATCTTGCAGAGAAGGGTCACCTAGTGTGATGACATCCTCAGAGACTTCCCAGCCAATAGCTTCATTGATGACGGAGGGGGAAAACTCATACATTCTGCCGCAGACGTAAACTCTGGAGAACCACTTGGAGGATGGCTCACTGCAGCCACGCATAAGATTGGCGTAGAAATCATACACCACGGCAGTAAGATGGTGAGTAAGAGATGTGGCAACCTTCAGCAAGCCAAGTTCTTGAAGAGTGTCAGGGACTGTTGTGTTTTTGAATTTTTCCAGGCTAACAATGCGGTCATTTGTGAGCTTGCGCTGTCTGTAGAAGTACATCCTTTTCTGCACAGAAGTGTCGAAGTATTCTAAGTGGATGGCATCTGCTGGCACGACACGAGCCACGCTCAGGGGAGCAGCTTTCTTCTTCTTCTTGGCAGGAGCCTTTGAAACAGCAACAGAATTGACATCAAGTTTTCCTTTGCCTTTGGCTTTAGCAGGAGCCGCTGGTGGCTTGACTTTGGGCTTCTTGGAGGGCTTTGTCTTGAGGTGTTGAAGTTCAATGTCATCCTTGCGCTTGGACCTCATAAGACGAGAAGCTTGAGAGTCAGAGTCATGGGGCTGAGACTTTGATGCAAAGTCAGCAAGAAGATCCAAGTTCTCCGACTTGGAGGCAAGATGAGATCTTGACTTCAGGGAGGGAGTGGATGACTTCTGCAGGGTGGCAACTGAAGCAGTAACTTGTGGATCATTCTGTTTGCCAGGAGAACTGGGGGATGCAGTAGGAAGACTTGTATCAACAGAGGTTGTAACCGTCAGGGAGATGTCTGCTGTCTGGACATTAGGAAGAGCATCACGCGATGGGGGTTCTTCAGGAACTGCCAAGGATGCAGGTGGCTTGTCTGAGGCTTCAGGAACACCAGTGGAGACTGAGGTAGAGATGGTCGGCTCAGTTGCTGGCTAATTGGATGAAGCCCCTGGTGTGGTGACAGAGGGTATGACAGGCAGTATTGTTGGGAATCACGTCTCGGATTCCAAGAAAATTATCACGAATTGTACCTACGAACCGTCCGAGTAACATTTTAAAAAAATTATTTTAAAGTGGAAAAACTTGTTATCCATACAACGGCCCGGATATCAGATAATAACCATATCACAAGATCTGATAAATATTATGTAATTTAATATTCATAAATCATTATTAATAATCTAGTCATTATAGGAAATAAATAGAAAGCAGTAAATGGTTGTATTTATTAACCCAATGCATAAGGCCATACCTCTATTGACGACTTCCGGCTGCGCGTTCTGAATCGGGTAGGGCTCCGCCGGTGCTGAGGGAAACTCCCGTGATCTTCCGGGATATTCTCCTGGATTCCTTGTACCGAAGCGTGGGCTTCGCCGGCAGGACTCCGTTGCAAAATTTAAACTGATGGTTCTATTTAAGCTTCCGCAGAACTAAGTCTCTTAAGCCGAACCAGAAAGTAAGATCAGAGAGAAAATTCGCAGACCCTAAAGGAGAGGGAGAGTTCGAATTTTTCTCTGGGGAGAGGTGTGAAAAATATGTTGAATGAGCCTCTTATTTGTAGGCTCAGACTGTAACCGAATTAGAGAAATTCATTCCCTAATTTCGAATTCTATATATTAAATATAATTAATTATTTCAATCCAATAGTTTAGATTTAATCTTATCTAAATCCAATGGATATAATTAATTAGGGATTTAATTAAATAAGAAATATTTGGATAAAATCAAAAATCCAATCTTATCTTCTTATCTTATAAAATTTGAATTTATATATATATATATATATATATATATATTAAAATTCGAATTCTAATTATCTAGATCCAACGGTTAAGATAAATCTTTAAACCGATCTAATGGATCTAATTAGTTTAGGATAAAATCAAAATAGTTTAGGATAAAAATAAAATTCGAATTTATCCAATTACATAATTCGAAATTAATATATTATATATATAATTATTTAATTTCCAATCCGACGGTAAAGATTAAATCTTAGACCGATCTAACGGATATAATTAATTAGCTAAATTCGAAAAATCAAAACTTGGTCACCAAGTTATTAATTTCGAATATATCTTTATCCTAATCAAACGGTTGATATTAAATCATAACCGATCCAATGGATGGAATTGATTTTAGGGCTTTTCTCAAATACCAAAACATTTGGTACTTTTGCCGCAATAATGAAAATACCAAAGTCTATCCATTTGAATGTATATGGTTCCACATTCCAAGGCATAATTCGATTTCAACACTTATAATATATAAATATATATTATTTACGTATTAATATAAATCTATTAATTATTGATTAATTATTAATAAAATATTAATAATCAAATTCGAATAATTAAATCATATTAATATTCTCTGATCTCAATATCACACATTCAAATGTCATCGTGTCACACCATCATTTAAATTCGTGACATGTGATTTAATTTATAGTTTACTGAAACGATCACAGACTTAGAAATTCTCTAAATCACAAACCGTACGTGGAAACGACTCGGTACCAAAAGAAAAGTTTCTTAAAATTTAATTTCCAAAAACTTTCATGTTGAAAGAAAATCCAAATTATACTTTCTTTTATCAGTTAATTTCGGTTACCAAGATATGGTACTTTTGCTACGCTACTGATAAAACTATCTGATGTCTGTCATAGACTTCAGTTTTATGAGTCTTGCCAAATGATCTTAAAAACATTTCAATTTTTTTTTATCACGTACGTATCATCCGTTACGGAGCTATGCTGGGGACCATGGACCCGTATCACTTAAGCTCCAACGAAATACTATGGTGTTCGTCAAACCTCGGTGTTATTCCACTATAAACCCGAGGCTGCACTCTTTAGTGATACAATATATATTATTCCCTTAAATACAGCAGGGTGTCCATTGATACAATCAAATTCGGTTTATTGATCTTTCACTTGATGACCCACACACGAGCATGCGGTTTCTACCGTTATGCCCATCATTGCATTTTCATCCTTGACTCAGTCAGTAATCTTATGAGTAACCCACTTATGGTTTGGATTCATAAGTTGCGCATGGGTACCTTTCACTTCTCACCACTGACAATCAAGGGAATCATCATGACTCTGAAGAGAGCTGTGTGATGCCTATGTCTATGACCAAGCTACCCTTACTACTGACTATCATGTTCCCAAAATAATAGTGTTGGGAACAATGGTAATATATTGTGTTCTTTAACGGTTAAATCAAAGAACAATCAAGCCAGCAGCTCGGACTCAAGATCACTCAAGACTTAGATCGAATATCCATTTGATCATCTACTAGTGACTCAACTCCAAGTTATCAGTGACGGTCTTATATGATAACTTCCGGAGTTTAAGTCAGGTCCAGTCCAGTATGAAGACACTTCATACTCAATGCACTTCTAGTGAGTGTGACACACACAAAATCCAGAATAGGATTGTCACTTAGTCACATTAATGACCTTATACGATTAATGGGCTCCCAACCAGTTAATCAGGTCACAGACATTTTAAGTTCATTTATTATGATTATTAATTTTTCCTCACATTGACTCTGTTGTGATAATAATAACATAATTGCATCCTTTATGAACTAAGGATCAAACATTCTATTTTACTCTACCAGAAACTATAATAAGATTATCATAATAAGCATCATCTTTATTCAATGACTTGTCATAATCTTTTACAAATGGATAAAATATATTGTTTAAGGACATACGTGTCCAACAATCTCCCACTTGTACTTAAAGAAGATGACCCATGTCTTTCAGACCCATATTCTCCAGTTGCCTCCAGAATATTTTCTCTGGCAACGTCTTGGTGAATGGATCAGCCAGATTGTCTTCCGAAGCTATTTTCACAACCTTCACGTCGCCACGACGCACTATTTCTCTTATAAGATGGTATTTATGTTCTATATGTTTCGCGTTGTTATGGTCTCTGGGCTCTTTAGAATTTGCCACCGCACCACTGTTGTCACAGTATAGTGTTTGGGGCCCATCTACATCTGGAACAACTCCTAACTCTATGTAGAAATTCTTGAGCCAAACTGATTCTTTGGCTGCCTCACAGGCTGCCAAGTATTCAGCTTCCATTGTGGAATCTGCGATACAAGATTGCTTTACGCTTCTCCAGAATATCGCTCCACCAGCAAGGGTGAACACTGCTCCCGACGTCGATTTTCTCGCGTCTCTATCAGACATAAAGTCTGAATCAGTGTATCCTAGTTGATTCAGTTCTGATCCTGAAAACACTAACATATAGTCTCTCGTTCTCCGAAGATACTTGAGAATGTTCTTCACTGCAGTCCAATGAGCCATACCAGGGTTGGATTGGTATCTGCTAACAATTCCCACAACATAACAGATGTCTGGCCTAGTACATTGCATAGCATACATCAAAGTTCCTACTGCTGAAGCATAAGGTACTCGCCTCATTTCGTCTTGCTCTTCCGGAGAAGTAGGGCACTGTTTCCTGTTAAGGAACACTCCATGTCTGGTTGGTAAATTTCCTCCCTTGGAGTTTCCAATGCAAAACGATCAAGCACCTTATCAATGTAAGCTGCTTGCGATAAGGCTAGAAGCCTGTTGTTGCGATCCCTAAAGATACGGATGCCAAGAACATAGCTGGCTTCTCCCATATCCTTCATTTGGAATTGCGTAGATAGCCACGCTTTCACGTCCGATAGCCTCTTCACACTGTTTCCAATGAGAAGAATATCGTCGACGTATAGAACAAGAAATATCTACACGGTTTCATCATTGAGTTTGTAAATGCAGGCCTCAGTGATGTTCTGTATGAATCCATAGGTTTTAATGGTCTCATCAAACCTTAGATTCCAGGATCTGGAAGCTTGCTTCAATCCATAAATGGATTTGAGTAATCTGCAAACCTTCCGTTCTTGACCCTTCTGCACGAACCCTTCTGGTTGGTCCATATAGATGTTTTTGTCAATGTACCCGTTCAGGAAGGCGGTTTTGACGTCCATCTGCCAAATCTCGTAATTGAGACTACAGGCTATGGTCATGAAAATCTGGATGGACTTATACTTAGCGACTGAAGCGAAGGTCTCATCGAAATCAATACCTTCCCTCTGGGTAAAACCCTTAGCCACAAGTCTAGCCTTGAAGGTTTCAACCTTCCCGTCCACTCTTCTCTTTCTCTTGTATACCCACTTACAGCCAATGGTTTAGAAGCCATCCGGTAAGTCTACAAGTTCCCAGACTTCATTACAGTCCATTGATTCTATTTATTGGTTCATGGCTTCCTGCCATTCTCCCTTATCAGGATCCATTATAGCTTGCTTATAGCCTATGGGATCTTCAACACTAGTGTTTGTAACAGCTAGGTGAAATTCCAACTGGGTGTGCTCGTAGCGCTCAACAGGTCTTTTGAACCTCCCACTACGTCTGAGTACCCTTTGGTTCTGATTTGGGACCGTGGTTTCCACACTCTCTTTGACAACAGGCACTGTTGCCGGTGCTGTGACTTTGTCACCTGACAATTCCTCAAGCACTATTTTGCTTCGAGGTTTGAAGTTCATTATATAGTCTTCTTCCAGAAATGTAACATTTGTAGAAACAAATACTTTCTTGCTTTCTGGACTATAAAACAAACCTCCCTTTGTCTCTTTGGAATATCCCACGAACAGACATACTTCAGTTCGTGATTCCAGTTTATTCTTGTTTCCTGTCCGCACCTGTGCTGGGCAGCCCCAAATTCTGTAATGTCGCAGATTTGGTATTCTGCCATTCCATAATTCAAGGGGAGTTTTTGAAACAAATTTTGATGGCACAACATTTAAAATGTTGGTTGCCGTCAACAAAGCATATCCCCAGAATGAATTGGGTAGTGATGAATAGCTCAGCATGGACCGTACCATTTCTAGTAAGGTCCTGTTCCTCCTTTCTGCAACACCATTCTGTTCTGGTGTGCCAGGAGCAGTCAATTGAGATACTATACCTTTTTTTTTATCAAGATATCACTAAACTCATGATCAAGGTATTCTCCTCCTCGATCTGACCGAAGAGATTTCAATGATAGTCCAAGTTGATTTTCACTTTCTGCTAGAAATTCTCTGAACTTACCCAAGGTTTCAGATTTCTTAGCCATTAAGTAAACATAACCATATCTTGAATAGTCATCAATGAAGGTGACAAAATATTCAATTCCACCTCTCGCCTGTATGTTCATAGGGCCACATACATCCGTGTGGACGAGTTCTAATGGTTTTGTGGCTCTTTGACCTTTTACAGAAAAATGTCTTTTGGTCATTTTAGCCTCTATACAGGATTCACAAACAGGCAAAAAACCGATTGTTAGTTCTTTAAGAGGTCCCTCCTTTACCAGCCTGTTTATCTTGTCTAGATTAATATGACCCAATCTCAAATGCCACATATATGTTTGGACATCATTATCAATTTTGGGTTTCTTAATTGACCTTGGGATCGCCAATTTGAACATTTCAGTATTCATGCAACTCCCATAATCTGGTCTCAGAATATACAATCCATTTTCTGCTTTGGCAGTACAAATGTATGCACCATCTTTCGTGATGACCCAATGGGACCCACGAAAATTTAAGGTGTAGCCTTGTTCGTACAACAGAAATGCCGATAGTATATTCCTGCAGACATTTGGGTAATAATATACATTATTAAAAAATAAGAATTTATTCCTAAATGTCAGTCGCAAATTTCCCACAGCTTTTGCTTGTAGAAACTCACTGTTTCCTACTTTTAAAGCTCGTTCTTCATTTATCTATTCTAATGAATCAAGGGACTGAAGAGAATTACATGCATGATCGTTTGGTCCTGAATCCAAGATCCAGTTGAAGGATGAGTTGATAACGAAGCATGATTCCATTACTGAATAATCCGCATTGCTTGTACTCCCATTCTGGAAAGTTTCTTCCTGGTTACCAATTGTTCTCTTCCTCTTGTTCATTGAGTTTGATGCATTCTGATATGCCATTCGGAGTTTCTTTGAGGATCCACTCATGGCTAGTTTGGTTAGAGATTTCGTGACTTTTTCCAGATCGCTTTGGTTTTGAGACTTGAGCGTCAGAGCAGAGAGTTCCATTTCTTGTTTGTCGAAAGACATTTTAACTGGCATTGAAAAAGAAACTTATTAAACTTTCTTTTAGGTAGAATGTTTTTTTGAAATAGTCACATGATGCAAACATGTTCTGGGAAAAATGTTAAATAAACCCTTTAACTATTTCGTGATAATTTAACCGACTGTACACGTCGTTGCCGTCCTTAGTGGCATGGTCACTCTAGGGTGACTCGCGGTATCAACCGTGTAGTTTGGCTAAACTAAGTTATAGTCATAAACTTAATTAATATTCATAACAAGAACCACCAAAGTTCTCTATGATTATTAACTATCACCATAGACGGTCGGGAAGCACCAACTTCCGTGCAAGCTTAACCCATTATCTTTGGTTCTCGGGATCCTCTTGGAAATGTCGTCCTTAGGGAATGGTCACACTAGGGTGACTCGCGGTCCATTTCCAAGATTCCTCCGTCCCCATATTCTTTTGGAACTATCACGGTGTCAAACCTTCCACAAGCACACCTTCCGTGGGGAATGAACACACTAGGGTGACTCGAGGTGGTGTTGTCAGCAGACGTTGTGACAGTAATAATGGAGACCTTTGTTTTATTCTACACTTGCCATAGTTTTTAGTAAATAACGTTTTTAATTTCTAAGTTATAAAAACTTATTATATAAATTATCTATTAATGACACATTAAAAGTTTATATTTTGGCTTTAGTCATTATGACACGTAATTTTAAATAAGCCCATGATATATGTTTATTATTTCTTCGGTAGTGATAGATCAATCCTTACGCTCTCCAGGTCGATGGGAGGGGTCCTAACCGGTCACCCAGAAGTGGATGGTGAACCGGCCCCACTTTTGATTCCCTCTTCCTTAGGCAAGATTGTATGGTTGAAAGTTTTCCGACTAATAATAAACACTTTTACATTTACTCTTTTATTATTTATATCTATCCTATATAGACATATCAATAATGATTTAAACATAGACTCTATGTTTGAGGGTTATGAAAATAGGTTATAACAAATTATATCTATGATGAATATTTATAATCTTATGTTAATGATACTTATTCTCTAAGAATTATCATTAAACATTTTAATGCCCATTAATTATTATTTATGAAATATTAAAATAAGACAATGATATTATTATTCGAATATTATCATCCATATTTTAATTTATTAAATAAGACAATGTTATTTAATTATTAAATAACATCCATATTTAATTTTATGAATTATTAAAATAAGACAATGTTATTTATCCGGAAATAACATCCATATTTTAATTTATATTAATTAATCAAACATAATTAATTTTAATTCATAAATATTTATTTAATTAATAATAATTAATATTTAATCCACGAGAATCCGGGTCGGAATAAAAATCCGGCCCTATTTAAAAAAAAAAATTGTACGTGGGCCCTCCGGGCTTAAGCCCGGGCCCACGTGTCCGTGGAATGGGCACGGCCAGCCCACGGGCGGGCCAGGGCAGCACGCGCCCTCGGGCTGAGCCTGCAGGCCCATTACGCCGCTAGGCAGCGTGGCCCCGTGGCCCGCGCGCTGGGCCCGTACAGGCGCCCTTGCCCTGGCCCAGGGGCCCTGGCGTGGGCCTGCCTGTGGGCTTGCCCGTGGGCCTTGTGGCGCCCAAACCCTGGGGCTGCAGCGGCAGCCCCTTTGGCGCCGGCTGGGCTGCACCATGCAACCCGGTCACATTACCCGGTCCGAATTTTTGGGTCGGGTAACTTTCTTATTTTAAAATAATATTTAAAAAATCTAGAAATTTTAAAAATTTCAATTTTAAATAATTAGTTTTATTCATCAAATAATTCGTTCTTAAATCATTAAATTAAATGACGTAATTATTTATCCTTGAACCATGGCTCTGATACCAATTATTTGGAATCTTGTCTCGGATTCCATGAAAATTATCACGAATTGTACCTCCGAACCGTCTGGGTAACATTTAAAAAAAATTATTTTAAAGCGGAAAAACTTGTTATCCATACAACGGTCTGGATATCAGATAATAACCATATCACAAGATCTCATAAATATTATGTAATTTAATATTCATAAATCATTATTAATAATCTAGTCATTATAGGAAATAAATAGAAAGCAGTATATGGTTGCATTTATTAACCCAATGCATAAGGCCGTACCTCTATTGACGACTTCCGGCTGCGCGTTCTGAATCGGGCAGGGCTCCGCCGGTGCTGAGGGAAACTCCCGTGATCTTCCGGGATATTCTCCTTGATTCCCCGTACCGAAGCGTGGGCTTCGCCGGCAGGACTCCGTTGCAAAATTTAAACTGATGGTTCTTTTTATGCTTCCGCAAAACTAAGTCTCTTAAGCCGAACCAGAAAGTAAGATCAGAGAGAAAATTCGCAGACCCTGAAGGAGAGGGAGAGTTCGAAGTTTTCTCTGGGGAGAGGTGTGAAAAATATGTAGAATGAACCTCCTATTTGTAGGCTCAGACTGTAACCGAATTAGAGAAATTCACTCCCTAATTTCGAATTCTATATATTAAAAATAATTAATTATTTCAATCCAATGGTCTAGATTTAATCTTATCTAAATCCAATGGATATAATTAATTAGGGATTTAATTAAATAAGAAATATTAGGATAAAATCAAAAATCCAATCTTATCTTCTTATCTTATAAAATTTGAATATATATATATATATATTAAAATTCGAATTCTAATTATCTAGATCCAACGGTTAAGATAAATCTTTAAACCGATCTAATGGATCAAATTAGTTTAGGATAAACTTAAATATTAAAAGATTTAATAAAAATAAAATTCGAATTTATCCAAAATTATAATTCGAAAATAATATATATTATATATATTTAATTAATTTCCAATCCGACGTGAAGATTAAATCTTAGACCGATCTAACGGATATAATTAATTAGGTAAATTCGAAAATCAAAACTTGGTCACCAAGTTATTGATTTTGAATAAATCAATTATCCTAATCCAACGGTTGATATTAAATCATAACCGATCCAATGGATGAAATTGATTTTGGGGTTTTTCTCAAATACCAAAACATTTGGTACTTTTGCCGCAATTATGAAAAGACCAAAGTCTATCCATTCGAATGCATATTGTTCCACATTCCATGGCATAATTGGATTTCTACACATATAATATATATGAAAATATATTATTTACATATTAATATAAATCTATTAATTATTGATTTAATTAATAATATATTAATAATTAAATTCGAATAATTAGATAATATTAATATTATCTGATCTCAATATCACACATTCAAATGTTATGGTGTCACACTATCAGTTAAATTCGTGACATGTGATTTAATTTCATAGTTTACCGAAACGATCACAAACTTAGAAATTCTCTAAATCACAAACCATACGTCGAAATGACTCGGTTCCAAAAGCAAAGTTTCTTAGAATTTAATTTCCAACAACTTTCATGTTGACAGAAAATCCAAATTCTACTTTATTTTGTCAGTTAATTTCGGTTACCAAGATATGGTACTTTTGCCACGCAACTGATAAAACAATCTGGTTTCAGAATATTTTTTTATCACGTACGTATCATCCGTTATGGAGCTATCCTGAGGACCATGGACCTGTATCACTTAAGCTCCAACGAACTGCTAGGGTGTTCGTCAAACCTCAGTGTTATTCCACTATAAACCCGAGGCTGCACTCTTTAGTGATACAGTATATATTATTCCCTTAAATACAGCAGGGTGTCCATTGATACAATCAAATTCGGGTTATTGATCTTTCACTTGATGATCCACACATGAGCAGGCGGTTTCTACTGTTATGCCCCTCATTGCATTTTCATCCTTGACTCAGTCTGTAATATTATGAGTAACCCACTTATGGTTTCGATTCATAAGGTGCGCACGGGTACCTCTCACTTCTCACCGCCGATAATCAAGGGAATCATCATGACTCTGAAGAGAGCTGTGTGATGCCCATGTCTATGACCAAGCTACCCTTAATGCTGACTATCATGTTCCCAAAATAATAGTGTTGGAAACAACGGTAATATATTGTGTTCTTTAACGGTTAAATCAAAGAACAATCAAGCCAGCAGCTCGGACTCAAGATCACTCAGGACTTAGATCGAATATCCATTTGATCATCTACTAGTGACTCAACTCCAAGTTATCAGTGACGGTCTTATATGATAACTTCCGGAGTTTAAGTCAGGTCCAGTCCAGTATGAAGACACTTCATACTTAATGCACTTCTAGTGAGTGTGACACACACAAAATCCAGAATAGGATTGTCACTTAGTCACATTAATGACCTTGTATGATTAATGGACTCCCACCCAGTTAATCAGGTCACGGACATTTTAAATTCATTTATTATGATTATTAATTATTCCTCACATTGACTCTGTTGTGATAATAATAACATAATTGCATCCTTTATGAACTAAGGATCAAACATTCTATTTTACTATACCAGAAACTATAATAATATTATCATAATAAGCATCATCTTTATTCAACGAATTTTCATAATCTTTTACAAATGGATAAAATATCTTGTTTAAGGACACACATGACCAACAAGTATACTGTCAGAAGCAGCTGTAGCAGATGGGGACTCAGTTGCAGATCTATCTGAGGGTTCCTTCAGTTGATCACTACTTCCAGCGATTCCCACCATTTCTAAAATTGTCTCGGAGGCAAGGGTGGAGAAGATTGGCATGGATATGGAGGTGGTGGCAGAGACACTGTTGTAGATTGAGCGCAGGATAGCCTGAACAGTTGGATCTTGAAGAACTAAGCGCTGTTCAATCGTCAACTGAGAGGCCTGAATAGTGGCAACGATGTCCCCTGTCGTCTCAGTGGGTTGGGATGATAGAGGAACCTGAGAGTGGGATTCATGCTAAAGCAATTAAAGTAATGCCTAGAGTTTAATCACAAAGTGTGTGCCTATGTGGGCCTTAGACTATACAACCTAACCTGAACAAATGTTCAAAAAAATAAAAAATTCCACAGATAAAATCAATCATGCAAACATCATAGACATATAAATCATGTAATGAAGCAGAGAAAAGCTAAGAGAAACCTGATGCATGGAATCAATGGGTGAAGGATCAGGAGGGGGGGGGGGGGGGGTTAGGGTTCGTCGGCAGTGGGTATGGCAGTGATCGGAACTGCAGCAGTGGGTTCGCCTGACCCTGTAGCAACCTCCTTTGACTTCTTACTTTTCTTCGTCTTCTTCAGAGTGGGTTCACGGGAGGTACTCTTTCCAGTTCTTGTCTTCGCCATTGGAGGAGTCGGGTGGTTGAATAGAGGGAGATGAAGAAAAAGAGGGATGGAGAGAGCGAAGAGAGAGAGAGAGAGATAGAAGGAAATGATGAAAGCGTGTAGGGGTGGTTAAGACACGAACTACGAGAAAAGAGGAAGGAAATGGGAAAGTGGGAGTAATGAGAAGAATTTGAAAAAAATTGAAATTAAACTCAACTTCTAATTTCAGAATCAATTAATTGGAATAAACTCCCATGAATTTTGTCGGGGAAAAAAATACCCCTTTTTTTATTTTTATTTATTGTATATTTTGATTTTTTTTTGTTTTTTTTTTGTTTTTATTTAATTTTGGTATAAATATGAAAGAAAAAAGAAAAAAATAATGAGAAACACACATACACACAACCACACAAGGATACTAATATTAAATAAAATAGTAAATAAGGATATTAGATCTGGTAGATGCCTATTTTGCGTCGAAGATCTTCAAAGCGAGACGCATCCAGTGGTTTGGTATAGATGTCAGCAAGGTTCTCTGTTGTCGTGACATGGTCCATGACAACAATCTTTGTTTCCACCAGCTCGCGAATGAAATGATGCCTGATATCAATGTGCTTGGTTCGAGAATGTTGGACAGGATTTTTGGATATGTTGATAGCACTTTGGTTGTCACATAGAAGCTTGAGGCTTTGGTGATGCACGCCATAGTCGCTGAGCATTTGCTTCATCCAAAGTAATTGTGTGCAGCAACTAGAGGCAGCAATATATTATGATTCAGCAGTGGAGAGGGAGATGGAGTTTTGCTTTTTGCTGAACTAAGACACCATATTTTCTCCAATAAAGAAACATCCTCCGGTGGTGCTTTTTCTATTGTCAGCATCTCCAGCCCAATCGGCATCACTATAACCTGTCAAACAAAGAGGAGAACCACGAGAATACCATAGGCCATAATCAATTGTGCCAGAGACATACCTGATAATCCTTTTAGCAGCAGTGAGGTGAGATTCTTTGGGATTAGCTTAATATCGTGCACACACACCTACACTTTGACATATATCTGGTCTACTAGCAGTAAGATATAATAAGCTGCCAATAATGCTGCGATACAGTTTAGGATCAACAGAGACACCATCCAGATCTTTAAAAAAAAATTCGGATGTGGAGATTGGTGTCCTGACAGCACGTGACTCAGAGAGTACAAATTTTTTGACAATGTTTTTAGCATATTTAGATTAAGAGATAAAAATGCCATTGTCAGTCTGAGAAACCTATAAACCAAGAAACATGGAGAGTTCTCCAACCATACTCATCTCGAATTCTCGTTCCATCATTGAGACAAACTCTTTCACTAATGCACCTGAAGTAGATCCAAAGACAATATCGTCAACATAAATCTATGCAATGATAGTGTTAGAGTGATACTTGTGAATGAATAAAGTTTGATCGGAGCCGCCTCGTTGGTATCCTTTGTTTTCAAGATGTTTGGTGAGCCTTTCATACCACGCACGGGGTGCTTGCTTGAGGCCGTAAAATGCTTTGTTTAGCTTGAAAACATAGTGAGGAAGATATGGATCTTCAAACCCTTGAGAATGGCGCACGTAGACTTCTTCTTCAATAAGTCCATTTAAGAAGGCACTTTTTACATCCATTTGATATAGCTTGAAGTTTAGGCTGCATGAAATGGCAAAAAGGAGTCTGATTGCTTCAAGACGTGCAACCGGAGCAAAAGTTTCTACAAAGTCCACTCCTTCCACTTGAGTATATCCTTGAGCAACTAGTCGGGCCTTGTTTGTTTTTTGTTTTTATTTATCACGGAGCCTTTTTCATCTGTTTTATTCTTGAAGATCCACTTTGTTCCAATTACATTAACATTGGAAGGACATTCCACTAGATCCCAAACATTGTTCCGTTGAAACTGATTTAGCTCTTCTTGCATGGCATTAATCCAAAACTCATCTTCCAACGTTGTCTTGATATTGGTAGGTTTTAGTTGGGAGGTAAAGCAGCTCAGTCCTGCAAGTTCCTTGTAGTCAGGTTGGTGAACTATGCGTTTACTCCGTTCCGAATTGACAGAACCAATGAATTGAGTAATGGGATGATACTTTGCAACTCTGGAGGAAGGAACAATTTCGTCGGGTGTGACTGTTGGTGCGTCTTTAGGTGTCACCTCAGAGGTTGTATTGTCAGGAGAGCTTGATGATGATTTAGTAAATGGCTTTGATGGAGGAGTTGAAGTAGAGGATTTGTCTATGGAGGATTCTCTATGCATGGTGATTAAGTCCTCTAGTGATCTCGGAAGACCAGATGTGACAGCAGCTGTCGCGGCAGGAGGCTCATCATCAATGACAACATTGACAGATTCCATGATCACTTTTGTTCTTTTGTTGTAGACTCGATAGGCATGACTTGTTCCAGAGTATCTAAAAAAATCCCTACATCACTCTTTGGGGCAAACTTTGATGTATGCGTCGTGTCATTCAAAACAAAACAACGACTTCCAAAAATATGAAAATAGGAACATTTGGTTTCTTACCTCGCCAGATATCATATGGAGTTTTATTTGTTTTGGGGCAGAAGTACACACGATTGATAATGTGACACGCTTTGTTTACTGCTTCTGCCCACCACTTTGGATTCAACTCCTTTTAATTTAGCATCACTCTGGCCATCTCTTGTAGTGTTCTATTTTTCCGTTCTACGACTCCATTTTGTTGAGGAGTTATTGGAGCAGAGAACTCATAAGAGATTCCATTTGCATTGCAGTATTCGGCAAATATTGAGTTTTCAAATTCCATCCCGTGGTCGCTTCAAATGCGGACAATTTTTCCAATAGAGATTCCCTTTTGATTTATAACTTGTGTGCATAAGGTTTTGAATATCTCAAAAGTTTCACTTTTATCCTGCAAGAATTTAACCCACGTGAATCTTGAAAAATCAAGACATACAAGAATGTACCTATTTCCCCCTGAGCTGATGACTGCTGTCGGACCAATGAGATCGATGTGAAGAAGTTCAAGAAATATGGCAGTGACAATGGAGCTGACAGCTTTGTGACTATTCCTTTTCTCTTTTCCAAGTGGGCAGGGTCCACACACACAATTGTGAGATTTTCTAAGAGTAAGAAGACCAATGACACCTTGGTTGTGAGAGATGTTCAGCAAGTGGTGATCATTGATATGACCTAACTTTCATGCCAAAGATCCCACGTAGCATTTGAGGTTTGGAAACAAACATCATTTGTTACAAGAAGATAACAATTGTCTACAGACCTTTCTCCTACCATGACATGGGTTAGGTCATCACTAAAAACAAAGAATTTGGTGCGAGTGAATAAGACATTATGTTCAGCATCACAAATCTGGCTAATGCTGATCAGGTTGGCTTTTAGATTTTCAACAAGAAGAACACCTGTCAACTTCGGATAGCGAGAGAGCATCAGGTCTCCTACACCAATTACATCGCTTCTTCGACCATCACCGAATGAGACTTTGCCACAAAACCTGGAAATGTTAATCAAATATTCTCGATGTCCAGTCATATGATGAAATCATCCACTGTCAAAATACTAAGCTTCTTCAGCAGTGGAATGAAGAGATGTATAGGCAACGAAACATTTGTAATTATGAACCTTACGTTTGGGTATCCATTCTCCTCTAAATTTTCCAGTATTAAAACTTTGAAAAGAGTCATCCTTAGTGATAAGGGTTATCTTTCTTCCATTAAAAAGACTCTTAAAAAGAATGTTGCACTGATAAATTATATGACCTGGAAAATGACAAAAGTCGAATCGTGTCACGACACGAGACTTCACAAGAGAATCAAGTTGTTCAGTGCAAGGAGTAAAGGTTGATTCAAGAGACAGAATGGTTTTTAATACTGGATTTTGAGATTTGATAAAAAAAATTCTAGATACAAACCTTTTGTTAATAATGCGAGGTTGGAATTTGTTCACCTGATTTCCAGAATTGTAATAAGGATCAAATTGTTGAACATCATAGTTGGGTCCCATGGTTGGTACTTTCGGATATATTTTTTCTTTTTCTTCTTTGTAGCCTATTCCATGAACATCCCCACTCCTTTTGGATTGATCAATGATTTCATCCAGCTTCACCTTTCCCGTGTTGAATTTTGAAATGGAGTCTTCAAGACTTTGAATTTTCTTGTTCTTTTCTGACATCTTTTGAACAAGGTTTCTGGAGACCAGATCAGAGGAGTGCAATTTGTTCGAGAGAGATTCAATGGTCTTTTTATATTCATCAACCTGCAGGGTTATTACAGAATTTTCATCTAGAACTTTAGAGTTTTGATCACATACCTGAAGCCAATTCTTGTACATCTTATCGAACATTTCTTGAATATCTTCCTCAGAGTATGTGTCCATGATTTTGTCGTCAGATTCTACTGTCATATATGCTGACGTACCAGCACCTTCTTCTTCGTCATAGGAGTCTGAAATGAGACGACTGGAGAAGGGAACAAAATGATTTACAAGTCCTCCTTCTTCATCATCATCATCTTCATTGTCATCTTCAGAACTTTCATGGTTGACTGGAGCATGATATGATTTGGACTTGTTCTTCTTCACAGTGTTGATGCATTCATTTTGATAATGGCCAAAACCTTTACATTCTCTGCATTGGACTCTTTTGGAGGATCTTGAAGATTCTTCAGATTTCTTTTTATGATATTTTGATGAGCTCTGATTTGATGAAGATTTGAATCCTTCTCTTGAAAAGTTTTTCTTTGTATTGAATTTCTTTAGTGCCCTGCCAAAAAATTTTATTAGTAAGGCAAGATCATCAACATTAGTATCAGAGTTACCTGAATCTCAAGTGGATGAGCGAAATGCCAGACTCTTCTCTTGCTTAATGTCGAGATGATTCAGTTCAAATGTCTTCAATATCCCCATTAGTTCTGTCATGGACATGGATTCAATCTTTTGCTTTTCTTCGATGGCAGAGATCTCAGGGAGGAAGTTTTTGGGAAGAGATCTGAGAGTTTTCCAAACTAGTTCAGCATCCGAGTATCCCTTTCCAAGACGAGAAGCTTGATTGGCTAGTTCTTGAAGACGAGCATTAAAGTCAGAGACAGATTCATTTTCCTCCATCTTTAAATTTTCAAACCGAGAGACAAGATGTTGTCTCTTGGATGCTCTAACAGTATCTGTTCCTTCATGAAAGAATTGAAGGCATTCCCAAGCCTGTTTGGCAGTAGTGCAGGTAGCCATCTGGTTGAATTGCCTTTCGTCAATTGCAGAAACATTGGCATTGAGAGCTCTAGAATTTGCAAGAGCAGCTTCTTTCTCGGCAGCATCCGAACTTGTAAGGGGCTTTGATGACGCGACACCATTGACGAAGATGACAGGATGTGCCCAAGTTTCTACGATGCTCGGCCAAGTGTTGACATCGATAGATTGAATGTAGATGATCATTCTAGCTTTCCAGTAGGAGTAGTTTGAACCATCCAGTATAGGAGGCCTTATAATTCTAGCAGATTCTCTAGATCCCATTTTGAAAAACGTCAAGCAGATCTTTTACATTTTCTCTGAAACCAAATCAAACGTTAAGCGTACCCGCTCTTATACCAATTGTAAAGACGTATTTTCGCGTTGCACATATAATATGACGTTATAATCGTGAACAATAGGAATAAAGAGAGTGCGGAAAAGTAAAGGAACACCAATAATTTTTGGTAACGCAGTTCGGACTTCCTGTCACTACTTCTGCGGGGCACTCACCCAGATTAATCAACCAAGAGATTATAAATGAAGATTACAATCAGTAATACAAACAGGATACAAAGCATAAACAGGAAACTCCCCCTTGTTGTCACGACAACAGCTTTGACATCCGAAGTAAACTCTTGATGAACTTGTAAGATCCCCTTGCAACAATCAGCTACGAACGTCCCGTCCTTCTTCACTTCACTCGTGAATTGCTGATCGACTTCTCCCGAAGATTCTAGAGAATATCTCTGTAAGTGCTAACGAAATAGGCCCTCATTGTTGGACATATGTGTCCTTAAACAAGATATTTTATCCATTTGTAAAAGATTATGAAAAGTTGTTGAATAAAGATGATACTTATTATGATAATCTTATTATAGTTTCTGGTAGAGTAAAATAGAATGTTTGATCCTTAGTTCATAAAGGATGCAATTATGAATTATTATCACAACAGAGTCAATGTGAAGAAGAATTAATAATCATAATAAATGAACTTAAAATGTCCGTGACCTGATTAACTGGGTGGGAGCCCATTAATCGTATAAGGTCATTAATGTGACTAAGTGACAATCCTATTCTGGATTTTGTGTGTGTCACACTCACTAGAAGTGCATTAAGTATGAAGTGTCTTCATACTGGACTGGACCTGACTTAAACTCCGGAAGTTATCATATAAGACCGTCACTGATAACTTGGAGTTGAGTCACTAGTAGATGATCAAATGGATATTCGATCTAAGTCCTGAGTGATCTTGAGTCCAAGCTGCTGGCTTGATTGTTCTTTGATTTAACCGTTAAAGAACACGAAATATTACAGCTGTTCCCAACACTATTATTTTGGGAACATGATAGTCAGCAGTAAGGGTAGCTTGGTCATAGACATGGGCATCACACAGCTCTCTTCAGAGTGATGATGATTCCCTTGATTGTCGGTGGTGAGAAGTGAGAGGTACCCGTGCGCAACTTATGAATCGAAACCATAAGTGGGTTACTCATAATATTACTGACTGAGTCAAGGATGAAAATGCAATGAGGGGCATAACGGTAGAAACCGCCTGCTCGTGTGTGGATCATCAAGTGAAAGATCAATAACCCGAATTTGATTGTATCAATGGACACCCTGCTGTTATAAAGGGAATAATAATACCGTATCACTAAAGAGTGCAGCCTCGGGTCTATAGTGGAATCACTTCGAGGTTTAACGAACAACTAGCAGTTCGTTGGAGCTTAAGTGATACGGGTCCATGGTCCCCACGATAGCTCCGTAACGGATGATACGTACGTGATTAAAATACATTCTGGATAATGTTTAATCATTTGGCTTGACTTATAAAACTGAAAGGTCTGTGGCAGACGTCAGATAGTTTTATCGTTAGCGTGGCAAAAGTACCATATTTTGGTACACGAAATTAACTGATAAAAGAAAGTTAGAATTTAGATTTTCTATCAGCACCATGTTGTTGGAAATTAAATTCTAAGAAACTTTGCTTTTTGAACCGAGTCATTTCGACTTACGGTTAGTGATTTATGGATTTTCTAAGTTTATGATCGGTTCGATAAACTTTGAAATTAAATCACATGTCACGAATTTAAATGATGGTGTGGCACCATGACATTTTAATGTGTGATATTGAGATCAGGAAATATTAATATAATTTAATTATTTGGATTTAATTATTAATATCTTATTAATAATTAATTAATAATTAATAGATGTATATTAATAAATAAAAATATATATTTATATATATTCATATGTGTAAATTCGAATTAGGGTTTGATATATGAAACCCTATCTAAATTCGAATGGTATGATTTGGTCTTTCCAAATATTCGGCATAAGTACCAAATGTTTTGGTATTTTACCAAATCGCTAAAATCAATATTATCCATTGGATCGGTTATGATTTAATATCAACCGTTGGATTAGGATATTGATAAATTCGAAATTAATAACTTGGTGACCAAGTTTCATTTTTCGAATTTTGGTTAATTAATTATATCGGTTAGATCGGTCTAAGATTTAATCTTTACCGTCGGATTGAAAATTAATTAATTATATATATTTATATATATATTCGAATTATAGTTTATGGATAAATTCGAAATTGTTGTTTTTTTTAATAAATCTTTTTATATTTGATTTTATCCTAAACTAATTTGATCCATTAGATCGGTTTAAAGATTTATCTCAACCGTTGGATCTAGATAATGATAATTCGAATTTTATTATAAATATATAGGATAATTTGAATTTTATAAAGATAAGAAGATAAGATTGGGTTTTTGATTTATCCAAATCTTTCTTATTTAATTAAATCCCTAATTAATTACATCCATTGGATTTATATGAGATTAAATCTGGACCATTGGATTAAGATAATTAATTATATTTAATTAATGAAATTCGAAAATTAGGGAGGGAAATTCTCCAATTCGGTTACGGTTTGAGCCTATAAATAGGAGGCTCATTCTACACATTTTTCACACCTTTTCCCCAGAGAAAAATTCGAACTCTCCCTCTCCCTCAGGGTCTGCGAATTTTCTCTCTGATCTCTCTTTTCTGGTTCGGCTTAGGAGACTATTTCTCCGGAAGCTTAAAAAGAACCATC
The DNA here is from genome assembly GCA_954871525.1 of Parietaria judaica. Lineage (NCBI taxonomy): Eukaryota > Viridiplantae > Streptophyta > Magnoliopsida > Rosales > Urticaceae > Parietaria > Parietaria judaica. The sequence goes on from OX940860.1 coordinate 43,165,949, forward strand.
AGTTAAAATTTTGCGACGGAGTCCTGCCGGCGAAGCCCACGCTTCGGTACGAGGATTCCAGGAGAATATCCCGGAAGATCACGGAGTTTCCCTCAGCACCGGCGGAGCCCTGCCCGATTCAGAACGCGCAGCCGGAAGTCGTCAATAGAGGTACGGCCTTATGCATTGGGTTAATAAATGCAACCATTTACTGCTTTCTATTTATTTCCTATTATGACTAGATTATTAATAATGATATATGAATATTAAATTACATAATATTTATCAGATCTTGTGAAATGGTTATTATCCGATATCCGGACCGTTGGACGGATAACAAGTTATTCCGCTTTAAATTAATTTTTAAATGTTACCCGGACGGTTCGGAGGTTCAATTCGTGATAATTTTCAAGGAATCCGAGACGTGATTCCCAACACTCATCACCCGGGACATATAGGAGCTGCACACTAATTCCTTTCCACAAATCAGCTCCTGAAATCTCTCCCTTGAATAGAATAAATACGCAAATCTTCTTCATTCATTCCAGCGTAATATTCATCATTAACTTCAGAGAGATATACACTCAACCACTCCTTGATTGAGGATGCACCTTATGACTTTCCTGAAATAACTTAGCAACTGTCATGACATCAAGGGTGTCGATACTTTCCATAAATAGACAAAAACGAATCATGATATGTTAGTAAGTTCTTGATTTTGCATGTATAAGTTCTTGATTTTACATATGTTTGTAAGTTCTTGATTTTGGATGTATATGCTCTTGGTTTTACATTTGTACGTAAGTTCTTGATTTTACATATGTTAGTAAGTTGTTGACTTTGGATAAGTTCTTGATTTTACATATGTTAGCAAGTTCTTGATTTTGGATGTATAAGCTCTTGGTTTTACATTTGTACGTAAGTTCTTGATTTTACATATGTTAGTAAGTTGTTGACTTTGGATAAGTTCTTGATTTTACATATGTTAGTAAGTTCTTGATTTTACATTTGTACGTAAGTTCTTGATTTTGGATGTATGTGTTCAGGGGGTCACGTGGAGTACATGGATGACTACGAAAGGTATTACTTTGTGAAGAGGGAGGCAAATAGCAGCAACGGCGGCAAGGCCAAGCGAGCTACGCTGCAACATTGGAGGTGGTTCGAGGATGAGCACCTCACAGCGCACCGTCGGAAACCTCGGCACCGTCAGTTCCTTGAACTTCTGCGACGAAAACTCCAGAAAGACTGACTATCTCATGACGGTGTACACACTTTTCGGAGACCAAGTAAGTATACATCTTTTTCCCTTCATATATCATAAATATTCCAATTCATTTTCTTGATTTTCTAACTCTTAAAAACTTATAATTATCAAAGATAAAGCCACAGTTTCGGCCGAGATCATATACATTTTCCCTGAGTACTACACTGAAAATATTGTAAGTCACTTGAAATTTTAACTACTATCACATACATTGATTCATGTGTACTAATAATTAACAATGATATCATGAATTATCATATAATTTGCAGCAAATCCCGGTTTATCAAGATTTGCTGATCGGATTTTTGTTCAAACCGACTGATCACCAGATCCTTCAATACTATTGATGTGAATAATCACGACCAACTGTCACAAAGTGATTACACTTTGGTACGATATGAAAAGATGGTGGATCTCGTTTGTCCATAGTAAATCCACTTCGGTGAGAATAGCTAAGGCAGTGAATCAATAAGGAATGCAGACAATAAAGAGAAGATGTTGTTATTACTCGATCACAAGGTGAGTACAAAGTGTAGTTGCTAAGAGGAATGTGTAAAGGTGTTCTCCTATGCTATTACATCGTGTGTCTATTTATAGTACATATCGCAACATGTATAATCCTAGGTCTTCGCAACGGCTATCTGACTGAGCTCTCCTCCCCACGCTTTGCTTCGGATGCCACATATAAAGGTGATAACGTGGTGCCTGGTCTTCATCCACGTGGCAACAGCTCGGGTTGGTCAGCATGGGGGAAATGCGCCTAATCTCGTGGGCTTGCTTAGTCTTCGTGGACCGTCATGGGGCTAGGGTTTTTTGGTGTTTGAATGGGCCTTATTTGAGGAATTTGGCCCATTGCGTTGTGCGTCATGGATATGTTTCCTCGATGTCGTCCGTTGGCTCATGGTGTCGTTGGTTGAGCTCGATGTCGTTTAGCCACATTGAGGCAAATCACTGTCGTTTTTTGATGGGACGAAGTCCCACATCAATAAATACTACCTTCCCGCCATGTTGAATGGCGTTCCACTTCCGAGCGACGCACTCATAACCCAAGAGGATATCTACGCGCTTCACCCAAGCCATCTCAGCTGTACGTATACGCCCACTACTCACACCCAAGTGATCTCCTTCATTTCCAAAACTATTTCCTATAAAGCTTACAACATCACTCTTGGCATTAAAAGTTATTAAATTGTGATTGGTCCTGGAAATGTAGGAGGGTCGGATCCATCGGACCCTCCATTTTTTTTACGGACTCGGAGGTCCGGGTCCGACAAAAATACGGACCCGGATTAATCCGGGTCCGACAATTTAAAAAAAAAAAAAATTGGTGCAACAACTCTATGTTTTGAGCCGTACGATGCGCCACGTGTACGGCGTGGATGACAGAGCCGTTGCCCAACAGCTCTCCCGCGTGGTCCCGAAAAATTTTCTGCAATTGAAAAAGAGACCCTCTGTTTTTGACCGCTGGGTATTAATTATACCCACTTTACTCGATTCTCTCCATTTTTCCCTATAAAAACCACACTTCTCCTTCATTTTTTTCACCCAACTCCTTCTGTTCATCTCATACTCTATCAACTCGCCCAAGCTCTCAAAAAATTCAATTTTAAGCTATAGTTTTGTTATCTTATAGTTATATTAATACTCTTATAATTTAGTTACTTATTTAGTTATTCTAGCAATATTATTATCATAATATCTATTATATTTATATTATATGGTTTACTTTAGCTATAATATAGTTTAATTTAGTTATAATGTCTAGTTCCGATAACCGTTCTCGAGGCCGAAATGATCGCCGAGGAAAAGGACGGACCGGTTCCGAAACCGGGTCGGTTAATAGTATTCCGCATTCAACTCTGGTGCAACAACAAATACAACATACATATTATGGCGGTGTTTACCAACAAAATGCTCCGGGTTCCTCTAGTCTACCGTCGCCACAAATTCATCCCAATGCGATCGTTCCAGGATTTTATGGTCAACAATTCGGTGGTTTTACTAACTTGCTTCAAAATGCTACAGGTAATGTTCCGGAATGGTCGAGCGAGCAAGAGGCGTACGATGCCCAAAACAAATATCGCCAAAACCAAGACGCTTTGGGATCGATGAACATGAACGACGGAAGAGACGACGAACCAAATTACGAAGGTCCCGAAGACGGGAACGACGACAACGACGATGACGACGATGACGACGAAGAGGCGGGCGAAGAGGAGGACGAAGTAGAAGAACTTCTTCCACCGCCGCCGCCGGTCCGAGCTCGTGGTCGGCCTCTTGGTTCTAGTCGGCCTCCTATTCCGCCGCCGGCAAACCCGCCACCGCCAAAGCCGAGAAAGAGGAAGAACCTAACATCTCCGGTATAGCGAAATGACTTTTTTCTGCTTTATATTCTTAATCATACTACAGGAAAGGCAGCCGATCCAAAAACTCAAGGCACATTGTACCTCAAAGAACACGCCATTGCATTCCGAAAGCGTAAGAAAGTGGAGGAGGTAAGTCGCTTATCCGATCTCATTTATAGGAAAGCTCTCGCTAGATTTATCATACGCGATGGTTTACCGATATCGTTTTCCGAGGGAGATGGTTTCAACGAGTTTTTAGCCTTCATCGCCACGATAAACTACCGGTATGTCTCGCGTCATGTAACTAGAGAGACAATTATTCAGTTTTATGATGAACAAAGAATTGAGCTAGACAAATTATTTCAACAAGCGTCGTACAAGTTTGCTTTAACATCGGATTGTTGGAAAGGTCACGCTAACGATGATTATATTTCCGTTGTAGCTCATTTTATTAACGATGATTGGAAATTAGAAAAGCTTATTTTAGGATTTAAACCCATGTGTGTTAGGCAAACCGGGGTTAACATTGCCGAGGCTATATTGAATGCGTTGACATTTTGGAACCTTAGCAATAGGGTAGTTTCAATTACATTAGATAATGCTAGCCCCCACAACATAACCGTTGATGTGTTAAAGGATAGTCTCGATAATTTTAGGGCCGATTATTTTCATCAAAGATGTGCATGCCATATTATCGATTTGATAGTTCAAGCGGGGTTAATTATTATTTCGCCAAGCATAGATCGAATTAGGAGTGCCATTATGTACATACGATCATCTACTATGCGCACGGAATCTTGGTTAGCATATTGCAGGGAATACCACAAAGCGGAGCGAGTGTTCTCTCCGGATATGCCTATCCGGTGGAACTCTACCTACTTGATGTTGGAGGCGGTCATACCGTACAAGGAGCTAGTTACGAACTGGATCAGCGGACAAGAGTTCAGACACGTGGACGACTACCTCGACGAATCCGATTGGATGATGGCTGTCAAATTCCAGACTTTTCTATCCCTTTTTTATACTATTACCATTACTTTATCTCATGTTTACAAACCTACATCTCATTTAGCTTTAGCTTGCATTTTTGATATTATTGTTCATTTTGATAAAGCAAAACAAAACCCTTTATTTGCAAATGTTTTGACACCGATGATTGAAAAATTTAGGGTTTATTGGAAACATATTCCATTTTTGTTTTTCGCGGCTATAATCATAGATCCTACATTAAAGCTCGGTAAATTGCAGGCGATCTTGGCGATGATGCAACAATTGACGGGAGATCCGTACCTTGACGAAGACTATCCCGACGCGGAATTGAAGATGAGGCTTCTTTACAAGGAGTACGAGACGAAGTATTACAAGCACATGGAGCAAGAAGGAGACACAGAAAACGTCCCGACGCCGCCCCCGAGCAACGCACCCGGGGCGCCCTATGTTTTGACGCATCGGGTGTTTTACAACCTAACTCATACAGGCGGGCACGGAGGATCATCGACGGTGTCAAGTTAGGCGTCACAACATAGCGGAGCAAGCACTAGTTCCGGAGGTCGTCGTCCCCAAAGAGCAAACCGCCGAAGAATCAACGAGTACGACGTCTTTTGTAACCTTCCACCAGCACCGTGTCCCGACGAAGGCCTCGACATACTTGAATGGTGGCGCGTAAATCGTCTTGAGTACCCGGTTTTATCATTGGTGGCTCGCGACATCCTCACCGTTCCAGTCTCCACGGTGTCATCGGAAGCGGCTTTCTCGTTGGCGGGACGCCTATTGGAGGCTCGACGCAAGTCAACGAAGGCGTTTTTGGTAGAAATTGTGAAAAAACATAAGCTTGACTTGGGCTTTATCCAAATACTTGCAGAGCAAGTTTTATCCGCTGCACGTTTTATTTTAAATAGTTTTAATATTAAAAGTTTCTTCTACTTGAAGTTGAAGTAAGTTAGGGCAATATTGTAATTTCTTATCAAGTGTGTTCCTATATAAACACTACATGTGGCTTGTAATGTTAACTTCCATTTTATATTGCATTCGACACTCTAATACAGAGAAGTCTTTTCTCTTCAAACATTGTGCTCTATATTTTCCTTCCAAGATTAATTCTCTCTGTGTGTTTATGAGAGCAACACCATTATATTTCCACTAACGCAAGAGTGGGTGTGAGGAGTGTGATTTATATTGTCGTTTGCCATTGTCAAATCGGTGCGGCGTGTTTCGGTGAAGCGATCCGAGAGCGGGAACCAATATTTGGTATCAGAGCGAGGTTGTGAGTATTGTCGAGGTCTCTTGAAATTCTTAGTATGCTCTGTGGTTGCGGTTCTGACTGATCTTCCACATCAGAAACGATTTCTTGAGATTTTACTGTGTGAGCTTTCTCGATGCCGAAGTACATGGAGTCGCCTAGTAAATCAACTAGAGAAGAGACAACGGCAATGAAGATCGTGAAGGAAGGAAACGTGACGCTGCAGTACCCGATGCTCACGAAGAGCAACTACGCGATGTGGGCGCTGAAGATACGAGTAAACCTGCAGGCACAAGGAGTCTGGGAGGCCGTAGAAGATGGAGATGTCGAAGCACGCAAGGATAGGATGGCTCTCGCTGCCATCTATCAGGGAGTTCCGGAAGATATCCTTCTCATGATCGCCGAGAAGGATTCCGCAAAGAAGGCGTGGGAGACATTGCGGACGATGCACATGGGCGCAGAACGCGTCAGAGAAGCTAAGGTTCAAACCTTGAAGAGCGAGTTCGAGGTTCTCCGTATGAAAGACGGTGAATCTGTGGACGAGTTCTCTATGAAGCTTTCATCTCTTGCAACAGGTATCCGCTCACTAGGCAAACAGGTGGACGAAACCACTGTGGTCAAGAAATTCTTGAGATCTGTGACTCACAGATACATACAGATCGTGACGTCGATCGAGCAGTTCGGTGACCTCAAGGCTATGTCAGTCGAGGAGGTTGTCGGTCGTCTAAAAGTCCACGAGGAGAGGCTTCGGGGCTATGGCGACAGAGAAGAGGAGAAACACCTCTTGCTCACGCATGAAGAATGGAAGGCTAAGCAGAAGTGGAACCAGCGAGAAGGTTCTTCTTCAAGCTCGTCGAGTCGCAACGGATACAGCAGCGAAAGCCGTGGACGTGGCAGAGGCCGAGGTCAAGGACGTGGTCGCGACCAGGGTGGTCGAGGCAGTGGTTCTCCTCGCCAAGATGGTGCCACCCGCAAGGACAAGAGCACAGTGAAGTGCTATAATTGTCAGAAGTATGGTCACTACTCAAATGAGTGTCATACTAAGAACTGCGACGAAGAAGCGAATCTGGTGAGATTCGATAACGACGAGCACGCACTTATGTTCGCCGAGGAGATGGTGGATTTAAGTAGCGACGAGCACGACGACCAGGATGTGGTCGACGAGACACACGTCGAGCAGGAGCGCGTCGACGTAGTAATTGACGACCAGGTATCCAGCGAGGAGGTACCTGACGACCAAGTACTGAGCCGAGAGGACGAGCTGATGATGGCGGAGAAGCCCAGCTCGACCAGCAAGAACGACGAGCAAACCAGAAAGGTGATGCTCAACGAAGACAAGGTTGTCGCAAACCTACTCGCAGATGGCGAAGAGAAGGTCTATACCGACATTTGGTATTTAGACAACGGAGCCAGCAACCATATGACGGGTCATCGAGCGAAGTTTGAAGAGCTCGACGAGAGGATCACAGGAAACGTGAAGTTTGGAGATGGTTCCATCGTCGACATTAAGGGCAGAGGGTCCATCCTGTTCAAGTGCAAGAATGGGGACCAGTGCCTGTTGACCGAAGTCTACTACATACCGAAGCTGAAGAGTAACATCATCAGCTTAGGACAAATGACGGAGATCGGTCACACAGTGATCCTATCCGGGGAGTTCCTAAAGATGTGGAACAACGACGACGCACTATTGATGAAGGTGAAGAGATCACCAAGTCGGTTGTACAAGATCAACCTGGTGGTAGATCAGCTGATTTGCTTGATGGCGTCGATCGCAGACCCAGCGTGGCTATGGCTTGCGAGACTTGGGCACGTGAATTTTCATGCGCTCAAGATGATAGGCGACAAGGAGATGGCCTTTAAGGTACCCAAGATTGAACACCCCGACCAGCTGTGTGAATGTTGCATGGTCGCGAAACAGGCAAGAGTGCCATTTCCGATCAAGGCCAAGTTCCGAGCACAACGACCCCTCTAACAGGTGCATGCTGACCTGTGTGGTCCAATCACCCCAGCAACCTTAGCCGGCAACAAGTACTTCTTTTTGCTTGTTGACGATTACAGCCATTGGATGTGGGTGTACACGCTCAAAGAGAAGGCAGGAGCCTTTGAAGTCTTCAAGAAGTTCAAGAAGCTCGTGGAGAACCAGTCAGGACATAGACTGAAGACCCTGCAAACAGATCGAGGAGGCGAGTTCACATCTCAGAATTTCGCAGAGTACTGCGGAAAAGAAGGTGTAGAGCGACACCTCACTGCACCGTACACGCCCCAGCAGAACAACGTGGTGGAGAGACGTAATCGAACCGTCATGGACACTGCAAGGAGCTTGATGAAAAGCATGCAGGTCCCGGCGAGCTTCTGGGGAGAAGCAGTACGACATGCGGTCTACTTGCTGAACCGTCTACCGACGAAGGCGCTAGGCGAGCGCACCACTTACCAAGCATGGAAAGGGAAGAAACCTCATCTGGAGCATTTAAAGGTGTTTGGGTGCACCGCACATGTGAAGACTGTGGGACCACACCTTAAGAAGCTAGATGATCGGAGTCAACCGATGGTGTACCTTGGCACCGAGGAAGGGAGCAAGGCACACAAGATTTACGACCCACTACGCGGTAAACTGCATGTGAGCAGAGGTGCTGTGTTCGAAAAAGAAAAGAAGTGGGATTGGCGCGACGAGAACGGAGAGCCCGAACAGAACTCGGTGGAGTTCATCCTCGAAGAGGAAGAGTCGGTTGAGCATGAAGATTGAGAGAGTCCCTTCCAGGGGCTAGCAACGCCCAGCTCGACGGAAACTAGTTCGTCTAGAACCAGATCACCACCAGGCTCGCCCAACCCAGGATCAGGGATGATCACTCCGATCCAAGACAGAGCTAGTTCAGGAGGAACCAGCTCGGGAGACTCGTCGATCAAGGACGGACCAAGAGGGTTCCGTACCCTATCCGACGTCTACGAAGAAGCGCGAGAGCTTGATTTGAGCCCAGAGGAGCTCTTGCTGGTGAGTGAAGAGGGACCAACCAACTACTGCGAGGCAGCCACCGAGAAGGAATGGCAAGTAGCGATGAAGCGAGAGTTGGAGTCCATTGAGAAGAATCGGACTTGGGAACTAGTCGACCTTCCAAAAGGTCACAAGTCCATTGGTCTGAAGTGGGTCTACAAGCTCAAGAAGGACTCAGAAGGCAAGGTACTCAAGCATAAGGCCAGACTGGTCGCAAAGGGCTACGTACAGAAGCAGGGAGTAGACTTTGAAGAGGTCTTTGCTCCAGTGGCCAGACTAGACACAGTAAGGCTGATCTTAGCCCTCGGAGCTCATCGAGGCTGGAAAATCCATCTTCTGGACGTCAAATCAGCATTCCTGAATGGTGAACTTGAAGAAGAAGTATACGTTGCTCAACCGGAAGGCTTCATCGACAAGACCGCAGAGCACAAGGTGTACAAGTTGTCAAAAGCTCTTTACGGGCTGCGGCAAGCACCACGTACATGGAACACTCGACTTAACAGAAGTATGAAGAGCCTTGGTTTCAAGATGTGCTCCCAGGAGCAAGCAGTCTACACGAGGAGCTCAGGAGAAGAGGCCCTCATCGTCGGTGTGTATGTCGACGACCTAATCGTGACCGGATCCAGCGAAGATGGCATATATGCATTCAAGGAGCAAATGATGAAGGAGTTCGAGATGAGCGACCTCGGAGTACTCTCATACTACCTCGGAATCGAGGTCGATCAGAAGAAGGAATGCATCACGCTAAGGCAGACGGCCTATGCGAAGAAAATTCTGAAGCAGTTCAAAATGGCGGACTGCAATCCGAGCAAGTATCCGATGGAGGCAAAGTTGAAGCTCGGGAAAGACGCGGAAGGAAACCCGGTGGATCCCACGGAGTACAGGCGTGTAATCGGGTGTCTCAGGTACCTAACCCACACCCGACCTGACATCTCATATGCAGTTGGCATGGTGAGTCGTCACATGGAGAAGCCTACCAGTCTACACCAGCAGGTTGTGAAGCACATCCTTCGTTACGTGAAGGGAACGACGAGCTACGGGATCCAGTACGAAAAAGGAAGTGAAGCTGAAGAACTGGTCGGTTTTACCGACAGTGACCTAGCCGGTGATGTCGATGACAGAAAAAGTACCGGAGGTATGGCGTTTTATCTCGACGGTAATCTAATCACTTGGCAGTCTCAAAAGCAGAGAACTGCGGCCTTATCTTCTTGCGAAGCCGAGTTCATGGCAGCTACCGCAGCGGCGTGTCAAGCGTTGTGGCTCAGAAACTTATTGTGTGAAGTTACTGGAACCGAGCAGAAGCCGGCGACTCTCTACGTCGACAACAAGTCCGCGATCGCTTTGATGAAAAACCCAGTGTTTCACGGACGCAGCAAGCACATCGACATACGGTTTCACTTTATCCGCGAGTGTGTGGAGAACCGAGAGATCATCGTGGAATTTGTCAGCACCAGAGAACAACGAGCTGACATTCTCACTAAGGCTCTAGCAAGAGTCAAGTTTGCGGAGATGCGAGAAGTTCTCGGCGTGAAGAATCTCGAACCGAGTCAAGCTTACGGGAGAGAATGTGAAAATACATAAGCTTGACTTGGGCTTTATCCAAATACTTGCAGAGCAAGTTTTATCCGCTGCACGTTTTATTTTAAATAGTTTTAATATTAAAAGTTTCTTTTACTTGAAGTTGAAGTAAGTTAGGGCAATATTGTAATTTCTTATCAAGTGTGTTCCTATATAAACACTACACGTGGCTTGTAATGTTAACTTCCATTTTATATTGCATTCGACACTCTAATACAGAGAAGTCTTTTCTCTTCAAACATTGTGCTCTATATTTTCCTTCCAAGATTAATTCTCTCCGTGTGTTAATGAGAGCAACACCATTATATTTCCACTAACGCAAGAGTGGGTGTGAGGAGTGTGATGTATATTGTCGTTTGCCATTGTCAAATCGGTGCGGCGTGTTTCGGTGAAGCGATCCGAGAGCGGGAACCAATAGAAATCCTTATGCTTTCTAAGGATTGGATTTTGGCAGAAAAGCGAACGCAAGATAATCAAATGATAGACAACGAGTTGTTAGACTATTTCAACGAGCTTAATGTGGCGAACCCGTAGTAATCGGTTTGTAATTGTATGACATATTTGTATTTGCTCTATTATATAAATAAAAACCTTAGGCCGCTCTTTCCTCGCCCGAGCCGCACCCTTTTGGGGGACTCGGAGAGGTTTTAACGAGGCCCATTATTTCTCTAATTATTTGTCTCCATGTTTATCATATTTAAAATTTGATATTTGAAATTTAAACCCGCTAAAACCCGAAAAAAGTATAAATTTTTCGGTTTGAAAGATCAAGGACCAAAACACAATTTTCGAAAAAAAATTAAAAAAAAAATACGGAGTCGGATTTATCCGGGTCCGCCAAATGAAAAAAAATAGAGAAACACGGATATCCGTGCTCTCCTATATTCGCGGGATTAATTGTGATATAAATTAATGACTGAATATAGGAGATTGATTTATTAAACTTTTGCGATATCTATATAATAGAAAATATCTAAAGTATTTGACTAGCTATTAATGATGATGTTATGCTTAGTTTTCATGATGACTAGATTTTTTTTTTTTAACGGTCAGTTTAATATAAAGTATTATTACTATAATATGTACACGGCTTGCATGAATGTAGGGAATCACGTGGAATATATGGAGGATTTCGAAAGATACTATTTGGTCAAGAGAGAAGCAAATAGCATCAGTGGGAAGGGAAAGAGAGCCAAGAGGAGTTTGCACTCCAACAACGGAGGCTGGAAGTTGAGCCACACACACCGCGATCTCGGAAACGTCGGCACTGTCAAATCCTTGAATTTTTTCGAGCAACAAGCGTCGGAGAAGAAGAAGACTCAATATCTCATGACGGAGTATACGCTTCCCGGAGACAAAGTGAGTGCCTTTATTTCATGATTTTCAACTCAAATAATTATGTTTTTTTTTTTCTCTAACTAACACGGTTTTCACAGTTTTAAGAGTGGGTGATTTGTCGAATAAAATACAAAACCAAAATGTTTGGTCAGATTCCAGATGTTCTTCCCCAATACCTTAATATCGTAAGTATATTGTAACATGACAACCGAATTATCAAAAGTTACAGACTTTATTCACTTACTAATCGTCATTCATAATACTAATTTGCAGCAACTTGGTCAAACTTATCTCGAAGCAGCAAAATATAATGAAGATCTACCTCCATTAGAAGACTCTATGCAGGTGAATATATATGATCATAAACAAGTTTATGTACATAATAGCATATGAACCAAAATGTTCGTTGAATTAATTTATTTGTTTATTTCATGTAATGCAGTTCTCGCATGACCTATACGCACGCCAAGAAGTTAAAGATCCACCGCAATTAAAAGAGAACGATGATGTGAGTATTATATATATATATATATACATATATAAAAAATTATATATTGTGCATTACTACTCAATCGTGCGTCAAATTATCTAATAAAAAATATTAGGAGCTCTGGGACGCATTATTCGAAGGCTTAGAGGTTGAAGAAATCGAAGAAACCACAGAAACGTGCTCCGAAGAAGATCTGAGTTTGATGAAGCTCATAGATTTTAATGATTTATCGAGCATAGAAACTTTTTAGTTTTCTATCTTATTCTTGTAAATGGGAAGCTTTGGCACAAGATCATGCGCTCTTTTTCCTTGCTGGGCATTTCCCCAATGGGGTTTTCTGTCTTGCATGGTTTTAACGAGGCCTCTTTCGTAGAGTAGATCTTGTGGTTCGCCCATCCCAAATGATGTAATTAGTTTACTACAAATAATAGTCTTAACAATTACATTTATTTGTTAAGTACTGTTTATATGTTTGTAAATGATGATGTTAGTAGTTGTTGTTATACTAGTGAATTACCCGCGCTTTGCGCGGTAATAGAACTTTTTTGCACATATTACGCTAAATGCATATATAGTTGACATCAGGTATAAATAAAGAATAGTTAAACAGTGTAAATAAGTAGATAGTTTTTTTTTTTTTTTTACATAAACATATGAACAATAATATTATATTCACATATATGATATATTGTATATACATAAAAAGTTATTACATGTATTTTTTTTTAATACTTTTATGCTATTATTTTTATGTACTTTATATTTTATACGTATGAAATGTAAAAATGTAAATTTCAAAGTTTCTTTTTCTTTTTTGCTTTGTCATGTAGCTAAAGAAGACTTTTGACATTCTTAACCAAAATAATTGAATAAGGCATGTACTTATAGAAAAGAAATATGGTAAATTCTTTACAAAATAAATGAAAGATCTAAATGAGACATTAAATGTTACAATTTAAAAAAAAATTACAATTTTACACTTTAAAAAAATTCTCTAAAAATAAGGAATCCTCAATCCTTTTATTCTACTTTTTTTTAAAAAAATTATAAATTCTCTTAAAAATAGAATTCTGAACACCTTCACCACTACTGGCCATGTCACTTGTGAGTTCCTTCTTTTAATACATATAGATATAGATTTTTTATTTTTATAGATGTAATATTTTGATTAAAAACATATTAAAAATCTTTTAAAATTAAAAGTGGGCTATATAAAATTATTGAAAAGAGTAACAGTGATGTAATCATAAAACTTAAAATGAGATACAAATTGTTTAAAATGATTAAATGTTAGAAAAAATAAATTTGTAAATTTATATATGTTTAAGTTGCATGTAAAAAGAGTTAAGTGTCACTTAAAAATATTGTTAATGCAAAAAAAAAAAAAAAAAATTGTGACACTTACAATTCTATGCATTAATCAATATTACATTAAATTCATATTTTATAAAAATTGCAAATTCTTAGAAAAAAGATTTCTCAATCCTTTGTTGGAGTCATTCCTTAACTTCATATTGAGTTGTGAAAATTAGAATTCTTAATGCTTGAATAACATCATGCCATGTCACTTTTTAGTTCCCCTTTTATTATATATAGATTTTTTTCATTAAGTCAATCTCCCTTTCGGTTTAGAATTTCCCGTTTTATGAAGGGTTTGTTATTGGACTATATATAGTCCTTGGATTAAGAAATAAAATGATCTTCCAAATCATAAACTTTAATCCTTTATTAGGATTAGGGTTTGGGGAAGCAAATTTTCTCTGTCTCTGTCTCTCTCTCTCTAATATCGCATAGGTATCAAGATGGCGCGCAGAGGGGCTGGACGAAGAGGCAGAGGCGATCGTTCCTCTTACGCGAGGGACACTCCACGGATTCGACGAGCTCAATCCCGGGCTCGAATCAAATAAGTACTTACTTATAATACTATCGAATGAACGTCACCAACACCTTCAAGAACACCGAGTGCGTAGTCAATACCGCCAAGTTTACATCACGGACATCGTCGAGAACATCGAGAGCGTCGCCGACACCGCCGAATATGTCAGCGACACCATCGAGAACACCGAATGTATATATCACCTATATCGCCGAGTGCGTCACCGACACTGCCGACATTGTAGAGTCTCTATGCTGTAATTATCTCTAAATTAAATTATAAAGAGAATCTTTAATTTAATAATATAATAATAAAGAATATTCTTTTGACGGATGAAATTTAATGTTTGGTTGGGTTTTGAAAGAAGAAAAAAAAAGAGTGTTAAATTACATTGTATAGTTTGGAAATGGTTGGTGTGGCCTATTTAATTTGAGTTTTATTATTATTATTATTATTATTATTATTATTATTATTATTATTATTATTATTATTATGCTTGGCATGTTAGCTTTATTGTATATAATGTGTTGAATTATGATTTGCGATTATTGAGTATTGATTATTTCATGATTCGTTTTTGTCTATTTATGGAAAGTATCGACATCCTTGATGTCATGACAGCTGCTAAGTTATTTCAAGAAAGTCATAAGGTGCATCCTCAATCAAGGAGTGGTTGAGTGTATATCTCTCTGAAGTTAATGATGAATATTACGCTGGAATGAATGAAGAAGATTTGCGTATTTATTCTATTCAAGGGAGAGATTTAAGGAGCTGATTGATGAAGAGGAATTAGCGAGCAGCTCCTATATGTCCCGGCTGATAAGGTCCTATTTCGTTAGCACTTACAGAGATATTCTCTAGAATCTTCGGGAGAAGTCGATCAGCAATTCACGAGTGAAGTGAAGAAAGACGGGACGTTCGTAGCTGATTGTTGCAAGGGGATCTTGCAAGTTCATCAAGAGTTTACTTCGGATGTCAAAGATGTTGTCGTGACAACAAGGGGGAGTTTCTTGTTTATGCTTTGTATCCTGTTTGTATTACTGATTGTAATCTTCATCTGTAATCTCTTGGTTGATTAATCTGGGTGAGTGCCCCGCAGAAGTAGTGACAGAAAGTCTGAACTGCATTACCAAAAAGTATTGGTGTTCCTTTACTTTTCCGCACTCTCTTTATTCCTATCGTTCAAGATTATAACGTCATATTATATGGGCAACACGAAAATACGTCCTTACAATTGGTATCAGAGCGGGTACGCTTAACGTTTACTTTGGTTTCAGAGAAAGCGTAAAAAGATCTGCTTGACGATTTTCAAAAATGGGATCTAGAGAATCTGCTGGAATTATAAGGCCTCCTATACTGGATGGTTTAAACTACTCCTACTGGAAAGCCAAAATGATCATCTACATTCAATCTATCGATGTCAATGCATGGCCAAGCATCGTAGAAGGTTGGACGCATCCTGTCACTATCGTCAATGGTATCGCGTCAACAAAGCCCCTTACGAGTTGGGATGCTTCCAAAAAGGAAGTTGCTCTTGCAAATTCTAGAGCTCTCAATGCCATTGTCTCTGCAATTGACGAAAGGCAATTCAACCAGATGACCACTTGCACTACTGCCAAACAGGCTTGGGAAAATGCCTTCAACTCCTTCATGAAGGAACAGATACTGTTAGAGCATCCAAGAGACAACATCTAGCCTCTCAATTTCAAAATCTAAAGATGGAGGAAAATGAATCTGTCTCTGACTTTAATGCTCGTCTTCAAGAACTGGCTAATCAAGCTACTCGTCTTGGAAAGGGATACTCGGATGCTGAATTAGTTTGGAAAACTCTCAGATAACTCCCAAAAAACTTATTCCCTAAGATTTCAGCCATCGAAGAAAACCAAAAGATTGAATCCATGTCCATGGCAGAACTAATGGGGATCTTGAAGACATTTGAACTGAATCATCTCGAGATTAAGCAAGAGAAGAGTCTGGCATTTCGCTCATCCACTTGAGATTCAGGTAACTATGAAAATAATGTTGATGATCTTGCTTTACTAACCAAAAATTTTGGCAGGGCACTAAATGAATTCAATACAAAGAAAACTTTTCAAGAGAAGGATTCAAATCTTCATCAAATCAGAGCTCATCAAAATATCATAAAAATAAATATGAAGAATCTTCAAGATCATCCAAAGGAGTCCAATGCAGAGAATGTGAAGGTTTTGGCCACTATCAAAATGAATGCATCAACACTGTGAAGAAGAACAAGTCCAAATCATATCATGCTCCAGTCAACCATGAAAGATCTGAAGACGACAACGAAGATGATGATGATGATGATGATGAAGAAGGAGGACTTGTAAATCATTTTGTTCCCTTCTCCAGTCGTCTCATTTCATACTCCTCTGACGAACAAGAAGGTGTTGATACGACAGTAGAATCTGACGACAAAATCATGGACACATACTCTGAGGAAGATATTCAAGAAATGTTCGATAAGATGTACAAGAATTGGCTTCAGGTATGTGATCAAAACTCTAAAGTTCTAGATGAAAATTCTGTACTAACCCTGCAAGTCGATGAATACAAGAAGACCTTTGAATCTCTCTCGAACAAATTGCACTCCTCTGATCTGGTCTCCAGAAATCCTGTTCAAAAGATGTCAGAAAATAACAAGAAAATCCAAAGTCTTGAAGACTCCATTTCAAAATTCAACACGGGAAAGGTGAAGCTAGATGAAATCATTGATCAATCCAAAAGGAGTGGAGATGTTCGTGGTATAGGCTACAAAGAATAAAAGGAAAGAATATTTCCGAAAACACCAGCAATGGGACCCACCTATGCTGTTCAACTATTTGATCCGTATTACAATTCTGCAAATCAGGTGAACAAGTTCCAACCTCGCTCTAGTAACAAAAGGTTTGTATCCAGGAATTTTTTTATCAAATCTCAAAATCCAGTATTAAAAACCATTCCGCCTCTTGAATCAACTTTTACTCCTTGCACTGAACAACTTGATTCTCTTGTGAAGTCTCGTGTCGTGACACGATGCAACTTTTGTCATTTTCCAGGCCACAAAATTGATCAGTGCAACATTCTGTTTAAGAGTCTTTTCAATGGAAGAAAGATAACCCTTATCACTAAGGATGACTCTTTCCAAAATTTTAATACTGGAAAATTTAGAAGAGAATAATTACCCAAACCTAATGTTCATGATTTCAACAGTTTCGTTGCTTATACATCTCTTCATTCTACTGCTGAAAAAGCTTGGTATTTTGATAGTGGATGTTCTCGTTATATGACTGGACGTCGAGAATATTTGATTAACATTACCAGGTTTTGTGGCAAAGTCTCATTTGGTGATGGTCGAAGAAGCGATGTAATTGGAGTAGGAGATCTGATGCTCCCTGGCTATCCAAAGTTGACGGGTGTTCTTCTCGTTGAAAATCTAAAAGCCAACCTGATCAGTATTAGCCAGATTTGTGACACTGAACATAATGTCTTATTCACTCGCACCAAATGTTTTGTTTTCAGTGATGATCTAACCCATGTCATGGCAGGAGAAAGATCTGTAGACAATTGTTATCTTCTTGTGAAAAATGATATGTGTTTCAGAACCTCTGACGCTACGTGGGATCTCTGGCATGAAAAGTTAGGTCATATCAATGATCGCCACTTACTGAACATATCTCACAACCAAGGTGTCACTGGTCTTCCTACTCTTAGAAAATCTCACAACGGTGTGTGTGGACCCTGCCAACTTGGAAAACAGAAAAATAATAGTCACAAAGTTGTCAGCTCCATTGTCAAATAATAGTAAAAAATAAGAGTTCTTGAACTCTTTCATATCGACCTCATTAGTCTGACAGCAGTCATCAGCTCAGGGGGAAAGAGGTATATTCTTGTATGTGTTGATGATTTTTCTAGATTCACGTGGGTTAAATTCTTGCAGGACAAAAGTGAAACTTTTTAGAATTTAATAAACATTTGCTCACAAGTTCAAAATAAAAAAGGAATCTCTATTGGAAAAATTGTATGCATTCGAAGCGATCACGGGAAGGAATTTGAAAACTCAATGTTTGCCAAATATTACAATGCAAATGAAATCTCTCATGAGTTCTCTGCTCCAATAACTCCTAAAAAAAATAGAGTCGTGGAACGAAAAAATAGGACTCTACAAGAGATGGCCAGAGTGATGCTAAATTCTAAGGAGCTGAATCCAAAGTGGTGGGCAGAAGTAGTCAACACAGCGTGTCACATTATCAATCGAGTATACTTCCACCCCAAAACAAATAAAACTCCTTATGAGATTTGGCGAGGTGAGAAACCAAATGTCTCATATTTTCATATTTTTGGAAGTCGTTGTTTTGTTTTGAATGACAGGTCGCACATCTCAAAGTTTGCCCCAAAGAGTAATGAAGGGATTTTTCTCGGATACTCTGCTATAAGTCATGCCTATCGGGTCTATAACAAAAGAACCAAAGTAATCATGGAATCTGTCAATGTAGTCATTGATGATGAGCCTCCTGCCGCGACAGCAGCTGTCACATCTAGTCTTCCGAGATCTCTAGAGGACCTAATCACCATGCATAGAGAATCTTCCATAGACAAATCCTCTACTTCCACTCATTCATCAAAACCATTTGTTGAAGCATCATCAAGCTCTCCTGACAATGCAGCTTCTGGTATGACACCTGAAGACGCACCAACAGACATACCCCGACGAAATTGTTCCTTCCTCCAGAGTTGCAAAGAATCATCCAATCACTCAAGTCATTGGTTCTGTAAATTCTGAACGGAGTAAACGCACAGTTCACCAACGTGACTACAAGGAACTTGCTGGACTGAGTTGTTTTACCTCAAAACTAGAACCTACCAATATCAAGACAGCCTTGGAAGACGAATTTTGGATTAATACCATGCAAGAGGAGCTCAATCAGTTTCAACGGAACAATGTTTGGGATTTAGTGGGATGTCCTTCCAATGTTAATGTAATCGAAACAAAGTGGATCTTCAAAAATAAAACAGATGAAAAAGGCTCCGTGATAAAAAAAAAACAAGGCCCGACTAGTTTCTCAAGGATATACTTAAGTGGAAGGAGTGGATTTTGAAGAAACTTTTGCTCCGGTTGCACGTCTTGAATCAATCAGACTCCTAATTGCCATCTCATGCAGCCTAAACTTCAAGCTATATCAAATGGATGTAAAAAGTGCCTTCTTAAATAGAGTTATTGAAGAAGAAGTCTACGTGCGCCAACCACAAGGGTTTGAAGATCCATATCTTCCACACTATGTTTTCAAACTAAACAAAGCATTGTACGGCCTCAAACAAGGCGTGGCTATCTACGCAATTCCAAATGAAGGACATGGGAGAAGCCAGTTATGTTCTTGGGATCCGTATTTTCAGGGATCGCAACAACAGGCTTCTGGCCTTATCTCAAGCAGCTTACATTGATAAGGTGCTTGAACGTTTTGCAATGGCAAACTCCAAGGGAGGTAATTTACCGACCAGACATGGAGTTTTCCTCAGCAGGAAACAATGCCCAACTTCTCCGGAAGAGCAAGATGTGATGAGGCGAATACCCTATGCTTCAGCAGTGGGAAGTCTGATGTACGCTATGCAGTGTACTAGGCCAGACATCTGTTACGCTGTGGGAATTGTTAGCAGATATCAATCCAACCCTGGTATGGCTCACTGGACAGCAGTGAAGACATTCTCAAGTATCTTCGGAGAACGAGAGACTATATGTTAGTGTTTTCAGGATCAGAACTGAATCCACTAGGATACACTGATTCAGACTTTATGTCTGATAGAGACGCGAGAAAATCGACGTCAGGAGCGGTGTACACCCTTGCTGGTGGAGCGATATTCTGGAGAAGCGTAAAGCAATCCTGTATCGCAGATTCCACAATGGAAGCTGAATACGTGGCAGCTTGTGAGGCAGCCAAAGAATCAGTTTGGCTCAAGAATTTCTACATAGAACTGGGAGTTGTTCCAGATGTAGATGGGCCCCAAACACTATACTGTGACAATAGTGGTGCGGTGGCAAATTCTAAAGAGCCCAGAGACCATAACAAGGCAAAACATATAGAACGTAAATACCATCTCATAAGAGAAATAGTGCGTCGTGGCGACGTGAGGGTTGTGAAAATAGCTTCGGAAGACAATCTGGCTGATCCATTCACCAAGACGTTGCCAGAGAAAATATTCAGGAGGCATCTGGAAAGTATGGGTCTGAAAGACATGAGTCATCTTCTTTAAGTACAAGTGGGAGATTGTTGGACATATGTGTCCTTAAACAAGATAGTTTATCCATTTGTAAAAGATTATGACAAGTCGTTGAATAAAGATGATGCTTATTATGATAATCTTATTATAGTTTCTGGTAGAGTAAAATAGAATGTTTGATTCCTTAGCTCATAAAGGATGCAATTATGTTATTATTATCACAACAGAGTCAATGTGAGGAAGAATTAATAATCATAATAAATGAACTTAAAATGTCCGTGACCTGATCAACTGGGTGGGAGCCCATTAATCGTATAAGGTCATTAATGTGACTAAGTGATAATCCTATTCTGGATTTTGTGTGTGTCACACTCACTAGAAGTGCATTAAGTATGAAGTGTCTTCATACTGGACTGGACCTGACTTAAACTCCGGAAGTTATCATATAAGACCGTCACTGATAACTTGGAGTTGAGTCACTAGTAGATGATCAAATGGATATTCGATCTAAGTCCTGAGTGATCTTGAGTCCAAGCTGCTGGCTTGATTGTTCTTTGATTTAACCGTTAAAGAACACGAAATATTACCGCTGTTCCCAACACTATTATTTTGGGAACATGATAGTCAGCAGTAAGGGTATCTTGGTCATAGACATGGGCATCACACAGCTATCTTCAGAGTGATGATGATTCCCTTGATTGTCGGTGGTGAGAAATGAGAGGTATCCGTGCGCAACTTATGAATCGAAACCATAAGTGGGTAACTCATAATATTACTGACTGAGTCAAGGATGAAAATGCAATGAGGGGCATAACGGTAGAAACCGCCTGCTCGTGTGTGGATCATCAAGTGAAAGATCAATAACCCGAATTTGATTGTATCAATGGACACCCTGCTGTTATAAAGGGAATAATATATACCGTATCACTAAAGAGTGCAGCCTCGGGTCTATAGTGGAATCACTTCGAGGTTTGACGAACAACTAGCAGTTCGTTGGAGCTTAAGTGATACGGGTCCATGGTCCCCAGGATAGCTCCGTAACGGATGATACGTACGTGATTAAAATACATTCTGGATAATGTTTAATCATTTGGCTTGACTTATAAAACTGAAAGGTCTGTAGCAGACGTCAGATAGTTTTATCGTTAGCGTGGCAAAAGTACCATATTTTGGTACACGAAATTAACTGATAAAAGAAAGTTAGAATTTAGATTTTCTATCAACACCATGTTCTTGGAAATTAAATTCTAAGCAACTTTGCTTTTTGAACCGAGTCATTTCGACTTACGGTTAGTGATTTATGGATTTTCTAAGTTTATGATCGGTTCGATAAACTTTGAAATTAAATCACATGTCACGAATTTAAATGATGGTGTGGCACCATGACATTTTAATGTGTGATATTGAGATCAGGAAATATTAATATAATTTAATTATTTGGATTTAATTATTAATATGTTATTAATAATTAATTAATAATTAATAGATTTATATTAGTAAATAAAAATATATTTTTATATATTGTTACATGTGTAAATTCGAATTAGGGTTTGGTGATAACAAACCCTAGCTAAATTCGAATCTATGAATCGAAGATTTTTATTTTTGCGGCATAAGTACCTATTGTTTGGTATTTTGGCAAAAACCCTAAAATCAATTTAATCCATTGGATCGGTTGTGATTTAATATCAACCGTTGGATTGAGATAATTGATTTGAATCCTAATGTAATTCGAAATTGAAACTTGGTGACCAAGTTTAGGTATTTCGAATTTGCTTAATTAATTATGTCCGTTGGATCGGTTTTGAGATTTAATCTTTAACCGTCGGATTAGAAATTAATTAATATTATATATATGATATATAATTCGAATAATATTGTGGATAAGAGTTCGAATTAGGGTTTTGTAAAACCCTAGGGTATTTGACTTTATCCCTAATTGATTTGATCCATTGGATTGGTTTAAGATTTATTTTTAACCATTGGATCTAGATAATCATCATCAAATTCGAATTTAAATATATATATATAATATAATTCGAATATTTATAATATGATGATAAGATTAAATTTTTTGATCTTATCTTGTATTATTATTTAATTAAATCCCTGATTAATTATATCCATTGGATTTAGATGAGATTGAATTTGGACCATTGGATTGAAATAATTAATTATATTTAATTAATAGAATTCGAATAATGGGAGGGAAAATCTCCAATTCGGTTACGGTTTGAGCCTATAAATAGGAGGCTCATTCTACACATTTTTCACACCTTTCCCCAGAGAAAAATTCGAACTCTCCCTCTTCCTCAGGGTCTGTGAATTTTCTCTCTGATCTCTCTTTTCTGGTTCGGTTTAGGAGACTATTTCTCCAGAAACTTAAAAAGAACCATCAGTTAAAATTTTTCGACGGAGTCCTGCCGGCGAAGCCCACGCTTCGGTAAGAGGATTCTAGGAGTTTCCCTCAGCATTGGCGGAGCCCTGCCCGATTCAGAACGCGCAGCCGGAAGTCGTCAATTGAGGTACGGCCTTATGCATTGGGTTAATAAATGCAACCATTTACTGCTTTCTATTTATTTCCTATTATGACTAGATTATTAATAATGATTTATGAATATTAAATTACATAATATTTATCAGATCTTGGGATATGGATATTATCCGATATTCGGACCGTTGTACGGATAACAAGTTTTTCGCTTTAAAATAATTTTTTAAATCTTACCCGGACGGTCCGGAGGTACAATTCGTGATAATTTTCTAAGGAATCCGAGACGTGATTCCCAACAATTGGTATCAGAGCCATGGTTCAAGGATAAATAATTACGTAATTTAATTAATGGGTTTAAGAACGAATTATTTGATGAATAAAATTAATTATTTAAAATTGAAAATTTGAATTTCTAGATATTTTAAATATTAATTTAAAATAAGAAAATTACCCGACCCGAAAAATCGGACCGGGTAGTTGGACCGGGCTGCCTTGGCAGCCCAGCCCGAGAATTCCGCAGCAAGCAGGGGCTGCCGCTGCAGCCCTAGGGAATTCGCAAGGGCAAGGCCCACGGGCCAGGCCCACGAGCAAGGCCCTCGCCAAGGCCAATCGGCCAGGGCAAGGGCACCCGTGTGGGCCTGGCGGGCTGGCCGCAGGCCACGCTGCCTGGCAGCGGATTGGGCCTGCAGGCCCAGCCCGAAGTGCCAGGGCAATGCCCTGGCCTACCCGTGGGCTTCCCTGCCCATTCCACGGACATGTGGGCCCGGGCTTAAGCCCGGAGGACCCACGTGCAATTTTTTATATAGGTCGGATTTTTATTCCGACCCGGATCCCGTGGATTAATTATTAATTATTATTAATGAAATTAATATTTATGAATTAAAATTAATTATGATTAATTAATATGAATTAAAATATGGATGTTATTTCTGGATAAATAACATTGTCTTATTTTAATTAATTCATAAATTTAAATATGGATGTTATTTAATAATTAAATAACATTGTCTTATTTAATAAATTAAAATATGGATGATAATATTCGAAGAATAATATCATTGTCTTATTTTAATATTTCATAAATAATTATTAAAGGGCATTAAAATGTTTAATGATAATTCTTAGAGAATAAGTATCATTAATTATGAATATTCATCATAGATATAATTTGATATAACCTATTTTCATAACCCTTAAACATAGTGTCTATGTTTAGATCATTATTAATATGTCTATATAGGATAGATATAAATAATAAAGAGTAAATGTAAAAGTGTTAATTATTAGTCGGAAAAATTTCAAACGTACAATCTTGCCTAAGGAAGAGGGAATCAAAAGTGGGGCCGGTTCACCATCCACTTCTGGGTGACCGGTTAGGACCCCTCCCATCGACCTGGAGAGCGTACGTTTTGATCTATCACTACCGACGAAATAATAAACACATTTTTTAGGGCTTATTTTAAAATTACGTGTCGTAATAAATGAAGCCAAAAATATAAACTTTTAATGTGTCATTAATAAACAGTTTATATAATAAGTTTTTATAACTTAGAAATTAAAAAAACGTTATTTCCTAAAAACAATGGCAAGTATAGAATAAAACAAAGGTCTCCATTATTACTGTCACAAGGTCTGCTAACCACACCGCCTCGAGTCACCCTAGTGTGTCCATTCCCTAAGGAAGGTGTGCTTGTGGGAGGTTTGACACCGTGATAGTTCCAAAAGAATATAGGGACGGAGGAATCTTGGAAATGGACCGCGAGTCACCCTAGAGTGACCATTCCCTAAGGACGACATTTCCAAGAGGATCCCGAGAACCGAAAATAATGGGTTAAGCTTGCACGGAAGTTGGTGCTTCCCGACCGTCTATGGTGATAGTTAATAATCATAGAGGACTTTTGTAGTTCTTGTTATGAATATTAATTAAGTTTATGACTAAAACTTAGTTTAACCAAACTACACGGTTGATACCGCGAGTCACCCTGGAGTGACCATGCCACTAAGGATGGCAACGACGTGTACAGTCGGTTAAATTATCACGAAATAGTTAAAGGGTTTATTTTAACGTTTTTCCCAGAACATGTTTGCATCATGTAACTATTTCAAATAAAATATTTTTTCTAAACATTCTACCTATAATAAAGTTTAATAAGTTTCTTTTTCAATGCCAGTTAATATGTCTAAAGCTATTAATGTCTCGGATGATGAAAAAGATTCGGTCAACTCTGGTCCTCCATCTGAGTTTGAGCTACCGATATTTGAAGAAGGCAGTGCTTGGTTCAAGTCTGATAATGAATATGAGTTACTCAGTTTCTTATTAGACCAGTATCCAAACAAAAGTCAATCCTTTAAAGATTCGGTACTCAAAGCCTCGATGGGTGAAATTGAGAGACTAATGAAAAAGGTGAACAAAGTAACGGGTCTTGTCACTCAAGCAATGACAAAAGATAACAAACGAAAGACTGAATCAAAAGCTGAACCCGGAAGAAAAGAAAGAAAAGTTGGTTTATCTGCAATGTGCTTCCAATGTGGAACAAGGAAGAGAATGCGAGGTCAGCTGCGATGCAGACTGCACATGAGTTCACAAAAGGGTAAGACCTTTTTTGAATTCGAAATTAGTTTTTTATTGGAGAGATTCAAATCTCAGATCCATAGATTAAAATTCTAAACATTGCAAACGTTTTTCATGACAGAAGTTGCTTCTGCTAAGAAGAAAAACGGAGATGGAGCTTTATGCATTGAATGCTGGCTCAAACCAAGAGCAAAGGGGCACACAATGTGCCGAGAACATCTGCGGGCTTGGAGAGGTAATGACTCTTCTGTTAACCCCGAAATTAGTTTTTTATTGGAGAGATTCAAATCTCAGATCCATAGATTAAAATACTAACATTTGTTCATTTTCTTTTCAGGATTCAGCAGGAGCTCTGTTGATGAGAACTCAGCAGGAAACGAAAGCAGCTAGTACTCGAGTGTCTTGAAGAAGGAAGCATGCTTTGAGTTTATATTCGATTTAAGTTTATTGTTATCATTAATTTTGCATTGTTAAAAACTCGATTTATTTTTGGATATTGATTGCATGGAATGATTCTTAATTAATAAAGTTTTTCGAATTATTTTGCAATATCCAGATAAATAGAGTGACAGTTATTTCATCTATAGCCTTTAATTACTCTAATTGATTTATTTAGATCAAATGTCATTTTTAATCATGATGGTTAATAGAGAATGAAATTAGAGGAATTTATTCACAAATGGGATCTTGTGACAAAGTCACAACGACGATAACAGTGTCTGTTATCGAAGAGAGTGCGGAAACCACGGTCCCAAATCAGAACCAAGGGGTACTCAGACGTAGTGGGAGGTTCAAAAGACCAGTTGAACGCTACGAGCACACCCAGTTGGAATTTCACCTAGCTGTCACAGACACTAGCATTGAAGATCCCATAGGCTACAAGCAAGCTATGGTTGATCCTGATAAGGGAGAATGGCAGGAAGCCATGAACCAAGAAATAGAATCAATGGATTCTAATGAAGTCTGGGAACTTGTAGACTTACCGGATGGCTTCAAAACCATTGGCTGTAAGTGGGTCTACAAGCGAAAGAGAGGAGTGGACGGGAAGGTTGAAACCTTCAAGGCTAGACTAGTGGCAAAGGGTTTTACCCAGAGAGAAGGTATTGATTTCGATGAGACCTTCGCTCCAGTCGCTAAGTACAAGTCCATCCGGATTCTCATGGCCATAGCCTGTAGTCTCAATTACGAGATTTGGCAGATGGACGTCAAAACCGCCTTCCTGAACGGGTACATTGACGAAAACATCTATATGGACTAACCAGAAGGGTTCGTGCAACAGGGTCAAGAAGGGAAGGTTTGCAGATTACTTAAATCCATTTATGGATTGAAGCAAGCTTCCAGATCCTGGAATCTAAGGTTCGATGAAACCATCAAAACCTATGGATTCATTCAAAACGTCACTGAGGCCTGCATCTATAAACTCAATGACGAAACCGTGGAAGTTTTTCTTGTTCTGTATGTCGACGATATTCTTCTCATTGGAAACAGTGTGAAGAAATTATCGGACGTAAAGGCGTGGCTATCTACGCAATTCCAAATGAAGGACATGGGAGAAGCCAGTTATGTTCTTGGGATCCGTATTTTCAGGGATCGCAACAACAGGCTTCTGGCCTTATCTCAAGCAGCTTACATTGATAAGGTGCTTGAACGTTTTGCAATGGCAAACTCCAAGGGAGGTAATTTACCGACCAGACATGGAGTGTTCCTCAGCAGGAAACAATGCCCAACTTCTCCGGAAGAGCAAGATGTGATGAGGCGAATACCCTATGCTTCAGCAGTGGGAAGTCTGATGTACGCTATGCAGTGTACTAGGCCAGACATCTGTTACGCTGTGGGAATTGTTAGCAGATATCAATCCAACCCTGGTATGGCTCACTGGACAGCAGTGAAGAACATTCTCAAGTATCTTCGGAGAACGAGAGACTATATGTTAGTGTTTTCAGGATCAGAACTGAATCCACTAGGATACACTGATTCAGACTTTATGTCTGATAGAGACGCGAGAAAATCGACGTCAGGAGCGGTGTACACCCTTGCTGGTGGAGCGATATTCTGGAGAAGCGTAAAGCAATCCTGTATTGCAGATTCCACAATGGAAGCTGAATACGTGGCAGCTTGTGAGGCAGCCAAAGAATCAGTTTGGCTCAAGAATTTCTACATAGAACTGGGAGTTGTTCCAGATGTAGATGGGCCCCAAACACTATACTGTGACAACAGTGGTGCGGTGGCAAATTCTAAAGAGCCCAGAGACCATAACAAGGCAAAACATATAGAACGTAAATACCATCTAATAAGAGAAATAGTGCGTCGTGGCGACGTGAGGGTTGTGAAAATAGCTTCGGAAGACAATCTGGCTGATCCATTCACCAAGACGTTGCTAGAGAAAATATTCAGGAGGCATCTGGAAAGTATGGGTCTGAAAGACATGGGTCATCTTCTTTAAGTACAAGTGGGAGATTGTTGGACATATGTGTCCTTAAACAAGATAGTTTATCCATTTGTAAAAGATTATGACAAGTCGTTGAATAAAGATGATGCTTATTATGATAATCTTATTATAGTTTCTGGTAGAGTAAAATAGAATGTTTGATTCCTTAGTTCATAAAGGATGCAATTATGTTATTATTATCACAACAGAGTCAATGTGAGGAAGAATTAATAATCATAATAAATGAACTTAAAATGTCCGTGACCTGATCAACTGGGTGGGAGCCCATTAATCGTATAAGGTCATTAATGTGACTAAGTGATAATCCTATTCTGGATTTTGTGTGTGTCACACTCACTAGAAGTGCATTAAGTATGAAGTGTCTTCATACTGGACTGGACCTGACTTAAACTCCGGAAGTTATCATATAAGACCGTCACTGATAACTTGGAGTTGAGTCACTAGTAGATGATCAAATGGATATTCGATCTAAGTCCTGAGTGATCTTGAGTCCAAGCTGCTGGCTTGATTGTTCTTTGATTTAACCGTTAAAGAACACGAAATATTACCGCTGTTCCCAACACTATTATTTTGGGAACATGATAGTCAGCAGTAAGGGTATCTTGGTCATAGACATGGGCATCACACAGCTATCTTCAGAGTGATGATGATTCCCTTGATTGTCGGTGGTGAGAAATGAGAGGTATCCGTGCGCAACTTATGAATCGAAACCATAAGTGGGTAACTCATAATATTACTGACTGAGTCAAGGATGAAAATGCAATGAGGGGCATAACGGTAGAAACCGCCTGCTCGTGTGTGGATCATCAAGTGAAAGATCAATAACCCGAATTTGATTGTATCAATGGACACCCTGCTGTTATAAAGGGAATAATATATACCGTATCACTAAAGAGTGCAGCCTCGGGTCTATAGTGGAATCACTTCGAGGTTTGACGAACAACTAGCAGTTCGTTGGAGCTTAAGTGATACGGGTCCATGGTCCCCAGGATAGCTCCGTAACGGATGATACGTACGTGATTAAAATACATTCTGGATAATGTTTAATCATTTGGCTTGACTTATAAAACTGAAAGGTCTGTGGCAGACGTCAGATAGTTTTATCGTTAGCGTGGCAAAAGTACCATATTTTGGTACACGAAATTAACTGATAAAATAAAGTTAGAATTTAGATTTTCTATCAGCACCTTGTTGTTGGAAATTAAATTCTAAGCAACTTTGCTTTTTGAACCGAGTCATTTCGACTTACGGTTAGTGATTTATGGATTTTCTAAGTTTATGATCGGTTCGATAAACTTTGAAATTAAATCACATGTCACGAATTTAAATGATGGTGTGGCACCATGACATTTTAATGTGTGATATTGAGATCAGGAAATATTAATATAATTTAATTATTTGGATCGGTTTTGATTTAATATCAACCGTTGGATTGAGATAATTGATTTGAATCCTAATGTAATTCGAAATTGAAACTTGGTGACCAAGTTTAGGTATTTCGAATTTGCTTAATTAATTATGTCCGTTGGATCGGTTTTGAGATTTAATCTTTAACCGTCGGATTAGAAATTAATCAATATTATATATATGATATATAATTCGAATAATATTGTGGATAAGAGTTCGAATTAGGGTTTTGTAAAACCCTAGGGTATTTGACTTTATCCCTAATTGATTTGATCCATTGGATTGGTTTAAGATTTATTTTTAACCATTGGATCTAGATAATCATCATCAAATTCGAATTTAAATATATATATATATAATATAATTCTAATATTTATAATATGATGATAAGATTAAATTTTTTGATCTTATCTTGTATTATTATTTAATTAAATCCCTGATTAATTATATCCATTGGATTTAGATGAGATTGAATTTGGACCATTGGATTGAAATAATTAATTATATTTAATTAATAGAATTCGAATAATGGGAGGGAAAATCTCCAATTCGGTTACGGTTTGAGCCTATAAATAGGAGGCTCATTCTACACATTTTTCACACCTTTCCCCAGAGAAAAATTCGAACTCTCCCTCTTCCTCAGGGTCTGCGAATTTTCTCTCTGATCTCTCTTTTCTGGTTCGGTTTAGGAGACTATTTCTCCAGAAACTTAAAAAGAACCATCAGTTAAAATTTTGCGACGGAGTCCTGCCGGCGAAGCCCACGCTTCGGTACGAGGATTCCAGGAGAATATCCCGGAAGATCACGGGAGTTTCCCTCAGCATTGGCGGAGCCCTGCCCGATTCAGAACGCGCAGCCGGAAGTCGTCAATTGAGGTACGGCCTTATGCATTGGGTTAATAAATGCAACCATTTACTGCTTTCTATTTATTTCCTATTATGACTAGATTATTAATAATGATTTATGAATATTAAATTACATAATATTTATCAGATCTTGGGATATGGATATTATCCGATATTCGGACCGTTGTACGGATAACAAGTTTTCCGCTTTAAAATATTTTTTTAAATGTTACCCGGACGGTCCGGAGGTACAATTCGTGATAATTTTCTAAGGAATCCGAGACGTGATTCCCAACACACTAAACATCTTGAAAACAAAGGATACCAACGAGGCGGCTCCAATCAAACCTTGTTCATTCACAGGTATCACTCTAACACTATCATTGCACAAATTTATGTTGATGATATTGTCTTTGGATCTACTTCAGGTGCATTAGTGAAAGAGTTTGTCTCAATGATGGAACGAGAATTCGAGATGAGTATGGTCAGAGAACTCTCCATGTTTCTTGGCTAACAGGTTTCTCAGACTGACAATGGCCTTTTTATCTCTCAATCTAAATATGCTATAAACATTGTCAAAAAATTTGGACTTTCTGAGTCACGTGCTGTCAGGACACCAATCTTCACATCCGATTTTTTTTTTTAAAGATCAGGATGGTGTCTCTGTTGATCCTAAACTCTATCGCAGTATTATAGGCATCTTATTATACCTTACTGCTAGTAGACCAGATATATGTCAAAGTGTAGGTGTGTGTGCACGATATCAATCTAATCCGAAAGAATCACATCTCACTACTGCTAAAAGAATCATCAGGTATGTCTCCAGCACAATTGATTATGGCCTATGGTATTCTCGTGGTTCTCCTCTTTGTTTGACAGGTTATAGTGATGCCGATTGGGCTGGAGATGCTGACGATAGAAAAAGCACCACCGGAGGATGTTTCTTCATTGGAGAAAATTTGGTATCTTGGTTCAGCAAGAAGCAAAACTCCATCTCTCTCTCCACTGCCAAATTAGAATATATTGCTGCCTCTAGTTGCTGCACACAATTACTTTGGATGAAACAAATGCTCAGCAACTATGGAGTGCATCATCAAAGCCTCAAGCTTCTATGTGACAACCAAAGTGCTTTCAATATTTCCAAAAATCATGTCCAGCATTCAAGGACCAAGCACATTGACATCAGGCATCACTTCATTCGCGAGCTGGTGGAGAAAAAGATTATTGTCATGGACCATGTCACGACAACAGAGAACCTTGCTGACATCTATACCAAACCACTGGATGCGTCTCGCTTTGAAGATCTTCGACGCAAAATAGGCATCTGCCGGATCTAATATCCTTCCTTACTATTTTTTTCTTCTTCTTGAGTGCTTGTGTGTATGTGTGTTTCTCATTATTTATTTTCTTCTTCTTTGCTCCTTCATATTTTCTCCAAAATTAAAATAAGAAATAAATTTTAAAAAAAAAAAACAATAAAAAAGGGGAGATATTTCTTTTTCTTTTTCTTTTTCGACAAAATTCATGGGATTTTATTCCAATTAATTGATTCTAAAAATGGAAGTTGAGTTTAATTTCAAATTTTTTCAAATCTCTCCCATTACTCCATCTTTCCCGCTTCCTTCCTCTTTTCTCGTAGTTTGTGTCTTAACCACCCCTACACGCCTTCTTCAGTTCCCTCTCTCTCTCTCTCTCTCTCTCTCTCTCTTCGCTCTTTCCATCCCTCTCTTTTCTCATCTCTCTCTCTCTTCGACCACCCGATTTCTCCAATGGCGAAGACATGAACTGGAAAGAGTACCTCCCATGAACCCGCTCTGAAGAAGACGAAGAAATCTAAGAAGTCGAAGGAGGATGCTATAGGGTCAGGCGAACCCATTGCTGCAGTTCCGATCACTGCCATACCCACTGCCGAGCCACTGACGAACCCTAACCCCCCCATCTTACCTGCTCTTCCTAATCTTTCACCCATTGATTCCATGCATCATGTTTCTCTTAGTTTTTCTTTGCTTCAGTATCTTTGGCTGATTTATATGTCTATAATGTTTGCATGGTTGATTTTATCTGTGGAATTTTTATTTCGAACATATGTTTCGGGTTAGGTTGTATGATCTAGGGCTTACATAGGCACACACTTCGTGATTAAACTTTAGGCATTACTTTAATTGCTTTAGCATAAATCCATCTATCAGGTTCCTCCATCATCCCAACCCACTGAGACGACATGGGACATTGTTGCCACTATTCAGGACTCTCAGTTGACCACTGAACAACGCTTAGTTCTTCATGATCCAACCGTTTAGGCTGTCCTGGGCTCAATCTACAACAGTGTCTCTGCCACCACCTCCATGTCCATGCCAGTCTTCTCCACCCTTGCCTCCGAGACTATTTCAGAAATGGTGGGAATCGCTGGAAGTAGTGCTCAACTAAAAGAACCCTCTGATAGATCTGCTACAGATGGTTCTGACGCTACACTGCCTGTCATACCCTCTGTCACCACACCAGGGCCTTCATCCAAGCAGCGTGAAACTGAGCCTAACATCTGTACCTTAGTCTCCACTGGTGTTCCTGAAGCCTCAGCTAAGCCTCCTGCATCCTTGGCAGTCTCTGAAGAACCCGTATCGAGTGATGCTCTTCCTGATGTCCAGACAGCAGACATCTCCTTGAAGGCTACAACCTCTACTGATACAAGTCTTCCTACTGCATCCCTCACTTCTTCTGACAAACAACATGTTTCACAAGCCGCTGCTTCAGTACTCTGCAGAAGTCATCCACCCCTTCCCCGAAGTCACGATCTCCTCTTACCTCCAAGTCGGAGAATTTGGATCTTCTTGCTGACTCTGCATCAAAGCCTCAACTCCATGACTCTGACCTGCAAGCCTCTCGTCTCACCAGGTCCAAACGCCAAGCTGACATTGAACTACAACACCTCAAGACCAAGCCCTCCAAAAAGCCCAAGGTCAAGCAACCAACAGCTCCTGCTAAAGCCAAAGGCAAAGGCAAAGGCAAAGGAAAGCTGGACACCGCTCCTACTGCTGTTTCAAAGGCTCCTACCAAGAAGAAGAAGAAAACTGCTCCTCTGAAGGTGTCTCGTGCCGTACCAGCAGATGCCATTCACTTGGAATACTACGACATTTCTGTTCAGAAAAGGATGTACTTCTATAGATAGCGCAAGCTCACAAATGAGCGCATCATAAGCTTGGAAAAATTCAAGAACATAACAGTCCCTGACACTCTTCAAGAGCTTGGGTTACTGAAGGTTTCCACCTCTCTTACTCACCATCTTACTGCTGTGGTTTATGACTTCTACGCCAATCTTATGCGAGGCTGCAGTGAGCCAACCTCCAAGTGGTTCTCCAGAGTCTATGTCTGTGGCAGAATGTACGAGTTTTCCCCCGCCGTCATCAATGAAGCTATTGGCTGGGAAGTCTCTGATGATGTCATCACACTAGGCGACCCCTCTCTGCAAGACCCTCAGCTCATACTGCGTGCTCTCTCCAAGAATGACAAGCTCAAATGGTCAGCCAATGCAGTAAACTTCAGTGCCTCCAAGCTGACATCCATCCACTACATTCTCTGAAAGCTAGTTCAGGGCAACATTCTACCCTCCACGAACTCAAACACTGTCACAATGGATTGTGGTAAGCTCCATTTTTCCCTCATCTCCAAGATGCCAATAGACCTTGGTCATATTATTTATGACAACATCATGAGGTTCAGTGAGTCAAATGTCACGTCAACAAATCTGCCATATCCATGCCTCATCACAACCATTCTGCGGACCCAGAATCCCGGTCTCAAGAATAAGGAGGAGATGTCTATCAACGCCGATCCCATTCAGATCAACAAGACCAGCTTCAAAGGAGAAAATTGTGATCTGATCAAGCGTGCCACCACTGTCACCCTTGCTAGCGCGACACCAGCCATCTCTGCTGAAGGCATCGAAGGCGGTAATCTGTTTCTCTCCATTTTGGATCGCATCAGCAAAACCCTGGAACAGAACCTTGCATTCATTTCGCCATAGCCAGTGAAGTGGAGCACCTGAAGAAGTGGGTCAAGACTGCTCAAGCCTCGGCTGAATGTCGCACACCGGCCAAGATCCCGGAGATCGATTTCTCTGACTCAGACTCTCCAGCCCGTGCAAGGACCCCCGCCACAGTCGACCCAAAGGACATTCCTACTTCTTCCTCTATGCCTGCAGATCACACCTCTGAAGCTAATAATGAGACCATTGATGCTGCCATGGAAGACACTCAGGAGGACGACAACAATGGTGACAAAGAGAATGCCGAGGAAGACGCCCAGAATCACGACGACGAGGACGACAAGGAGGACGACGAGAAATGCTCTGCCGATGATGATGAATCATCCTCTGAAGAAGAACATCCTCTCACCATCGAGAAGAAAACCACTGCTGATGAAGACGACGATGACTACAGTGCTGCGTCCTCCTCTTCCCGCTCATCCTAAGCCAGTTTGAGTCGGTTCCCCTTCGCCAATTCCAGGCCCAAGGGGGAGAAATCACGGTCGTGCAAACATTTTTGCCTTTTTATTTTATTCAGTTTCAAACTCATGCATCACTAGAACTTGTTTGTTTGTATGTTTTGACTGCTTGCTTGTTTTTGTTTGGATGAATGTTTGTTTATTGCACGATTGTGGTTGAAATGTTTTCAGGAAATCTTCAGGTACACTAACATTTTATGCAGGTCTACAAGTGCAAAAAGTCTGATGTTGCCTCCGCTGCCATGACAACAGATGTCATCCTGCCTGCTGCTCTGTCAGTTCCGTGTCTGAAGATCTCTGCGACTTTCTGAAATCAGCTGTGCCATAAATTGCCTAAGGGGGAGTTTGTTGAATCATGATTTGCGATTATTGAGTATTCATTATTTCATGATTGGTTTTTGTCTACTTATGGAAAGTATCAACATCCTTGATGTCATGACAGCTGCTAAGTTATTTCAGGAAAGTCATAAGGTGCATCCTCAATCAAGGAGTGATTGAGTGTATATCTCTCTGAAGTTAATGATGAATATTACGCTGGAATGAATGAAGAATATTTGCGTATTTATTCTATTCAAGGGAGAGATTTCAGAAGCTGATTGATAAAGAGGAATTAGCGAGCAGCTCCTATATGTCCCGGCTGATGAGGTCCTATTTCGTTAGTACTTACAGAGATATTCTCTAGAATCTTCGGGAGAAGTCGATCAGCAATTCACGAGTGAAGTGAAGAAGAACGGGACGTTCGTAGCTGATTGTTGCAAGGGGATCTTGCAAGTTCATCAAGAGTTTACTTCGGATGTCAAAGCTGTTGTCGTGACAACAAGGGGGAGTTTCCTGTTTATGCTTTGTATCATGTTTGTATTACTGATTGTAATCTTCATCTGTAATCTCTTGGTTGATTAATCTGGGTGAGTGCCCCGTAGAAATAGTGACAGGAAGTCCGAACTGCGTTACCAAAAAGTATTGGTGTTCCTTTACTTTTCCGCACTCTCTTTATTCTTATCGTTCACGATTATAACGTCATATTATATGTGCAACGCGAAAATACGTCTTTACAACTTGTATTTGCACAATTAAATATTATTACAATATATATTCTAATTTATCTCCTAATTATAATATAGGGTTGACATCACATTTTAGAGAAATAAGAAAAATACAATTCATTCTATAAATGAAAGAGAAAAAAGACGTAACAATCATGAGTTAAGCCACTAAAAAGTGACTTTAGTGCCTCACTACGTAATTGAGACAAACACACCGAGAGAAGCTGTGGTGATAACGCCAATGGAGACCAGGAAACAGGTGGCGATCATCGGCGCGGGGATCAGCGGCCTCCTGGCGTCCAAGTACGCGCTCTCGAAGGGCCTCCGGCCGGTGGTGTTCGAGGCGCGTGGCAGCGTTGGGGGCGCCTGGGTCAAGACTTTCGAGACCACTCGCCTGCAGACGCCCAAACTGGCCTATCAGTTTTCTGATTTCCCGTGGCCGGAGTCTGTGGCCGAGGATTTCCCGGACCAGCATCAAGTGTTGGACTACGTCCAGTCCTACGCCCGCCACTTCGACTTGCTGAAGCACATCAAGTTCAACGCCAAGGTGTTGAGCGTCGAGTTCGACGGGGCCCCGGAGGAGGAGCTGAGGTCGTGAACGCTTTGGGGCGGCAACGGAAAGGCGTTCGGCTCCGATGAAGGTCGACGAAAATGGAAGCTCGTGGTTCAGGAAGATCAAGACACTGCTAACCCCAATCAGGTCCGAATCACCATTTAATTACTTCTTAGTTAAGAGTGAATTTGAGGAGAAATATCAAGTTTAGGATGTAATCTCATGAAAACTTAACCATCTAATTAATTGATTAAATACATTGAGTGAAATAATTCCTAATACCTATCTTTTTATTTAGGGTTAATTGCGGCAAAAATACCCAACCTTTGTCAATATTCTCCGATAGGTACCCAACCTTAATAAACGTAGGCAAAAGTACCCAACGTCATACTTTTGTCGCCGACCAACTAACGCCGTTAGACACTGCCTACGTGGCCGTTAGGCTGTCTCATGTGGCATACCACGGGGCCAAAGATTAGGTACTTTTGCCGCCACATGGCCAAAGGTTGGGCGCCACATGGCATTTTTAAAAAAAAATTATTTTTTTTTTCTTTCCCGTTGGCCAATATGTTTTTATTTTTTTTACGTATATCAAACATGATCAAATAATTTTATAAAATATGTACTTATAAAATACTTATAAAAAAAATATGTTATTTTTTTTAAATAATCAAATAATTACTTAAAAATTATTAGTTTTAATTTATTTAAAAAGAAAATATTTCCCGTGGCACATATTTTTATTTTTTTTACATACGTTAAATATAATCAAATATTTTATAAAATATGTTTTTATAAAAAAAATATTTTTTTTCTTACAGGAATAATAATTTTTGAATAGATTATATGAAAGTAAGGAATGATTCAAACAAATAATTGTATCAAATACGGTTCAAACTTAATTTGAACCGAAAGTTTGGTGATTGGTAAAATTTATGTTTCACCTTAATAGCGTTATGTTTTGTTTTAATACATATTAAATAACAATTGGGTTTGTGGTTTCAAATATATATTATTACAAAAAACGCATATTTTAGTTTTTCTTTTTTCACTTTAAAACAAAAAATAACGCTATTAAGGTTAAAAATAATTTTTACCAATTACCAAACTTTCGGTTTAAATTCAGTTTGAACCGTATTTGATACAATTATTTGTTTTAATTATGCCTCAGTTTCATATATGTTATATGTCTTCAAAAATCATATCATGCCTTAATTTTAATATTAAAATGCCCGTGATATTATATACAATAATGTTTTAGTTTAAAAAATTTAATATAATCTATTCAAAAATTATAAATTATTCTTGTAAGAAATTTTTTTTTATAATTTTTTTTATAAAACTATTTGATGAATTTAAAATATGTAAAAAAAAATATGTGCCACGGGAAAGATTTTCTTTTTAAATAAATTAAAACTAATATTTTTTAAGTAATTATTTGATTATTAAAAAAAATAACATATTTTTTAATAAGTATTTTATAAGTACATATTTTATAAATTATTTGATCATGTTTGATATACGTAAAAAAAAAAAAACATATTGGCCAACGGGAAAGAAAAAAATTAAAAAAATAAAAATTAAATGCCATGTGGCGGCAAAAGTACCCAACCTTTGGCCATGTGGCGACAAAAGTACCCAATCTTTGGCCACGTGGCATGCCACATGAGACAGCCTAACGGCCACGTAGGCAGTGTCTAACGGCGTTAGTTGGTCGGCGACAAAAGTGTGACGTTGGGTACTTTTGCCTACGTTTATTGAGGTTGGGTACCTATCGGAGAATATTGACAAAGATTGGGTATTTTTGCCGCAATTTACCCTTTTATTTAACTGAGTGAGGTTTATTTTTGGGGTCTGCTTATAACTTCTTCTTTTTTCTCTTCTCTTTTTTTATTTTTTATTTTTTATTTTTATACTTTCAACTTTAGCGAGTAAATGATATTTATTATTAGAAGGATTGATTGCGACTTTACGTTAAGGAGACGTTATTGTTTTTGGTAAAACAAATATTCCGATTTCCTACCTTTGAATTAAGAAACTAATGAATACATTTTCTTAAGAGGAATATTTACATATAAAAGTTATATATAAATACATTTTTTATTATATAAGTAAGATAGGTAGTACATCCAAGTTATATACACTTTAAAAACTTTTAATTATGCCGGGACCAGAGAATTTTTTTTTTTATCGAAGTTATTAATTTGTTGAACAAAAATCTAGTCATGTTAATTAGAGTACCATACAAAAGTATTATTCCGTCGAAATTATTAATTTATAGAGTATTAATTTAGTGAGCTTTTACCGTGTATATTGTATTGTGCATTGCACTTATATAATGAATTTTCAGAGTAAATTTTTTTAAGAGGAATTCGTGGAAAGAATATCTAAGAGTTAGGATAAAATTATATAATTAATAGGGGTGAAAATTTGATCTTCATTTCCCTTTTTTTCGGTCTCATCTTAGATCACGTCAGGTATATAGAAAAAAATTACGTATTTAAAATCGGGCTAAAGTTAAAAAAAAAAAAAAAAAAATCCAAATTTTTCTTGGTTCCCAATTTTTAGAGTTTTAAGTTTTTATTATAGTGTTTTTTTTTAAAATAAAGTATAAAAGTTGTGTTTTTTTCTATCTTTCAACTATGTTTTACATTTTTGGACTATATTGTAAAGTTTTGGACTAGTGTTTTTTGGTTTTGGATTATAACTCGTAGTAATGGACTATGTTTTGCAGTCTTAGATTGCAGTATTCCACTATGTTTTTCTAATATATTATTTGTTGGGTGAGAAGCCATATTTATCAAGGCCTAAAAGCCCATTATCTTAGAGCATATTATGAACCTATCTTATGTCGTTTGCTTGGTAAACGACATGTTGGGGTTGTCTTGCTCTCATTTAATCCTGGCCATTCATATGAGCTTTGATCCAACGATCAATAGCCTAGGTTGCACTCGTGCCTTTCCGTAAGGTTCATTCGAACAAGCCGGTAACCCCAAGATCAAGCTATCTCTCTCTAGCACTCTCTCTCGCTCACGACGAAGGATCATCGCCGGAGAATCGTCGTCGATCGGAGGCGCGCTGCTCGGAAGCTGGACGCTGTTCGAAGGAGGCTCGTTGCTCGGAGGTTCTCGTGGAGGACGCTCGCTTCTCGGAGATTGCTCGCTGCTCGGTGAAGCACGGTGGAGCACGGAGAAGCACGGAGCTGCACGGTGGAGGAAGGAGGAGAGAGACGGAGAAGAGATTGCATGGTGATCATCGGGAACGGCGTGGACTGATGACTGATCGATCAAGATCGATCGCGCTGAGCCCTCGTAATCAGGTTTAGTCGTTCCTCATCTTTTCTTGAGTGTTCTTTGTATTCATAGTCGTGTATGTGCGTTGATTCGGTGGATCGGAGATCCGTTTTCTTGCTGCGATTGTTGTTCGGTTCATTTACGTTTCTGGTTTGCAGTTTTGGTTTAATTGCTGCGCTTCGGTTTGTGTTCGGTGTTCATTGATTGCCTTATTCTAGGTCTGGATTTCTAACAGTGGTATCAGAGCCATAAATCGTGAAATTCGGTTTCGTAATCTCACGATTTTCGGTCGATCGATAACTTCGGTTTGTCTGTTGGGTGATTCCGCATCTGGTGTTGTTTGGCTTTCTCTCTGGTTGAATTATTCTTGTTGATTAGTTTGAATCTTGTTGGCTAGGTTTTCTCGGTGGTGTGTTCTTGTGGTTCTATAATCTGTTCGGGTTTTTTGAAAAATTATTTTTGGTTAAAAATCTTGTTTAGGTCAGTCAAATTGGTAATCTGATTTTTTATATATAAACAAATTTATATCAGATTAGCGATTTGTTCTTTGATCCTTTGATTTTTTATCAAATCAGATTCAATTATTTTTGTTTTCAAAACTGTCAGATGGCTTCCAGAATCGAAATCAATTCTTATGATGGGAAAACTGATTTCAATAGTTGGAAGAAGAAAATGAGGGCCTTATTGTCGCATAATAAAGTCCTTATTGCGTTAGAACCTGACAAGAAAAAGTGGTCAGAGAACCAAGTATCCCGTAAGGACGAAATTGATGAGGAAGCTTATAGTCTGATTATTTTGAACCTATCAGACTCCGTTCTTCGTAAAGTTAATGGTGAGGAATCACCATTAGCTTTATGGGACAAACTGAATTCCGTTTATTCAGTTCAGTCCGCTTCCAATCTCGTATACCTTAAGGGTGCTCTATTTTCTTTTAAAATGGACACGACCAAGTCTCTTGATGATAATCTCGACGAGTTTCTTAAACTGACTCAGATGTTTAAAGGAACTGATCAAGATTTACAAGAGTCCAGTCTTGCTATGATTCTTCTTAACTCGTTACCTGATGATTATCATGTTGTGAAAGATGCTTTGCAATATTCAGGTACTGTGCCTAAATTAGATTTGATTATCTCGGGTTTAAGGGCTAGGGAAGCGGAGTTGAAGAATCATAAGAAAGTTAGTAGCAATTTGTTTGTTAGAGCCAATAGTGAGAATCCTAATACTGCTTTTAGGAAGAACAAGAAAAAGGAGAAGCCCGTTAAGTTCCAGAAACCCACGAACGAGAATAGGAGGTGTTATACATGTGGTGAGGTAGGACATTTTAGGAGAGATTGCCCTAAATCGTCGAAGAACACTAAGCAATCTAGTGAATCCAATGTAGCTTGCTCTAACGATAAAAGTCCGATGATTTTTGATGTGTTAAATGTTAGTAGCAAGGTACATAATGATAATTGGATTCTAGATTCTGGTTGTTCGTTTCACATGTCTCCCGATAGAAGTTGCTTCGTAGACCTAGAGTTAGGTAACATGTACAATGAAACCGTGAACATGGCAAACGATGATCCGTTAGAAGTAGCGGGAATAGGATCCGTAATCTTGCTTACCGATATGAATAAAAGAGTCAAGCTTACTAAGGTTAGGTACGTTCCCGGTTTAATGAGAAACCTTATTTCGACCGGAACCCTTGATGATCTAGGTTGTAAGAACACGGCCGAAAATGGGTGTATGACGATTATTCACAATGGGAAGTTAGTTTTAAAGGCAACTAAGATTAATACTTTATATGTCTTGAATGGTTGTCATGAAGTTCAATCTGTTGTTGATGATAATAAAGTATCGTTGAATATTGTGAATGATAAAGAAAATGCAAGTGAACCTATTACCAAAACGAACCTTAGTGATACTGAGAAGTGGCACTTGAGACTCGGGCATATGAGTCATAGAGGTCTCATGTTACTTCATCAAAAGGGGTTGCTTCGTAAAACCGCCCTAACACACCTTGATTTTTGTGAACCTTGTGTGTTAGGTAAGCAACATAGGTTTAGTTTTGGTAAAGGATTGCATTTATCTAAAGAAAACCTAGAGTATGTTCACGCTGATTTGTGGGGTCCCGAAAGGGTTGTGTCTCATGGGAATAATAGGTATTTCCTTAGTATTGTTGACGATTACTCGAGGCGGGTTTGGACGTTTCTTCTTAGGTCTAAGGATGAAGCCTTAGGTAGGTTTAAGGAGTGGAAAGTCCTAGAGGAAAACCAAGCGGGTAGAAAGGTCAAGGGTCTTAGAACCGATAATGGGCTTGAGCTTTGTAATCAAGAGTTCGATGCTTATTGTAGAGAACACGGTATTCTTAGGCATAGGACGGTGAGAAAAACCCCTCAACAAAACGGCGTTGCCGAGAGGATGAATAGGACTCTATTAGAAAAGGTTAGGTGTCTTCTCTTTACTTCGGGAATGCCAAAAGCATTTTGGGGTGAAGCTTTGTCTACGGTCACATACCTAGTGAATAGAAGTCCTAATTCAGCCATAGGGTTTAAGTGTCCTATAGAGATGTGGTCCAAAAGAGTCCCGGACCTTAGCCATCTTAGGGTGTTTGGGTGTGCGGCTTATGCACATACCCGTGAAGGGAAGCTTGATCCGAGGTCGATCAAGTGTGTATTTTTGGGCTATCAACAACAAGATTGTACAAAGGGGTATCGGTTGTGGGATAGGAGTACTAGGGGTGTCAAGATCATAGTCTCGAGAGATGTGATCTTCGATGAGAGTACGTTCCCGTGTAGATCTTCTAGAGAGGAACCCGAGAGTGCCTTAGAAGAGTCTAGTAGAACCTCTACTGAGGTGGAGCCCTTAGAAAGCCCTAGGGTCGATGAGCCGGTCGGTGAACCGCAAGGTGATGCACCCGTTCACGAAGGAATATGTGGAGTTGGTGACGAGAATGTTGAACTACCTCATGTAGAGGAAGTTGAACATGTCGAAGAGTCTAACTGGGGAGAGTTAGAGAGTTATCAACTAGCTAGGGATAGAGAGAGAAGAGACATTAGGCGTCCTTCTAGGTATTCCTATGCCGACCTTGCGTTTTCGGTTTTGATTGCCGAGGTTTATGTTAGTAACCCGAATCCTTATAGTGAGGCCGTTAGATCTAGGGAGAGGTCTAAGTAAGGGATATATAGATAAGCAATTTCATGACAAAGTGTGCTTGTTTACGATGTCGTTATATGGTTTGAAATATTCTCCGAGGCATTGGTATGAAAGATATGATTCATATGTTTCGAATATAGATCTTGTTAGATGTCATTGCGATTCATATTATTATTTCCATTTTAAGAGTGACATTCCTATATTCTTATTGTTATATGCTAAGTTTGTGAATCTTTCTCTTGCCGATCGTTGTGTGTTAAGTAAGGGTAAATTCCTTTGGAATATCCCCGAAAGTATTATGATGTTGGAGAATAAACCATATGCTAATGTAATTGAATCTTTGATGCTTTATATGATTAATTCGAGGCCGGATTTAGCCTACTTCATTTCGCATTTGAGTAGATTAATTTCTAACCCCGGTAATGATCATTGGGCTGCGTTGTTGTGGAAGTTAAATTACATTAGAAGCACCGTTGAAATTGGCTTATTATATAAAAAGAGGGAATTGCTTTGAACTTGTGACTTGTGTAGGCTTTATTTGTGTTGTAGGTACAATCAAGCCGGAAAAGGTCCCCGTCGAAGAGAATCTCGCTGACTTGGGAGCCAAGATTCTGCCATTATTCAAGCACTGTTTAGAGTTGCTTAATATTGGTTGTTTTGTGTTTATCTTAAACTGATTTGTGCA
Organism: Parietaria judaica; assembly: GCA_954871525.1. NCBI lineage: Eukaryota > Viridiplantae > Streptophyta > Magnoliopsida > Rosales > Urticaceae > Parietaria > Parietaria judaica. The sequence continues at coordinate 43,209,236 of OX940860.1, forward strand.
TTTTATTCTTGTCGTGCAGGGCGAGGATAGGGTGCCATGGTCATATGATGTATCCACGTACGGAAACGGAGGGCATTCGTAGTGGCTTCTAGGTGGAGATTGTTGGGTGAGAAGCCATATTTATCAAGGCCTAAAAGCCCATTATCTTAGAGCATATTATGAACCTATCTTATGTCGTTTGCTTGGTAAACGACATGTTGGGGTTGTCTTGCTCTCATTTAATCCTGGCCATTCATATGAGCTTTGATCCAACGATCAATAGCCTAGGTTGCACTCGTGCCTTTCCGTAAGGTTCATTCGAACAAGCCGGTAACCCCAAGATCAAGCTATCTCTCTCTAGCACTCTCTCTCGCTCACGACGAAGGATCATCGCCGGAGAATCGTCGTCGATCGGAGGCGCGCTGCTCGGAAGCTGGACGCTGTTCGAAGGAGGCTCGTTGCTCGGAGGTTCTCGTGGAGGACGCTCGCTTCTCGGAGATTGCTCGCTGCTCGGTGAAGCACGGTGGAGCACGGAGAAGCACGGAGCTGCACGGAGGAGCACGGTGGAGGAAGGAGGAGAGAGTCGGAGAAGAGATTGCATGGTGATCATCGGGAACGGCGTGGACTGATGACTGATCGATCAAGATCGATCGCGCTGAGCCCTCGTAATCAGGTTTAGTCGTTCCTCATCTTTTCTTGAGTGTTCTTTGTATTCATAGTCGTGTATGTGCGTTGATTCGGTGGATCGGAGATCCGTTTTCTTGCTGCGATTGTTGTTCGGTTCATTTACGTTTCTGGTTTGCAGTTTTGGTTTAATTGCTGCGCTTCGGTTTGTGTTCGGTGTTCATTGATTGCCTTATTCTAGGTCTGGATTTCTAACATTATTCATTCAATTATTAGAACTGGCCCTCTCGAGTTTTTCTCCTGTCCCGAGTTTTCTTCAACCGAGACGCGGGGATTTTAGAAAACCCAAATAATCTGGAACCGGGACAAAAAAGACCTAAAATCCCAGTTCCTTGTACTGGATTCCCCACTATATTGTTATCATGAAGTTTTAGTAGAAAAAAAAAAAAAAAAAAAACATTTTTTTTCTTTATAAATTTTAATCAAATCTTATGATAAGTCTGAGGTGTTTACATCAAAACTAATTTACAAAATTCTAGACAAAAAACAAAAAAACAAAAAACAAAAAACAAAAAAAAAACAAAACATGATGATCTATGAATATGATTCTTCAGGTTTACAGGGTGGACTTTGTGGAATTTGTCAAAGGCCAGCGCACCACCGTTGTCGGACTCCAAAATTAATCTGCCCTCGACATCGCCATGGAATGCTCTAAAGTGAATGGTGACGCTCTTGAACTTCTACTTACAAAAACACATACATTCCTTCACTTCGTTCGTGTTTCCGTTTCCGTTTCAAATATTTTTATGCATGTGATCACGTGGCGTGAATCACAAGCAATTCATGAATTCAGGCTCAAATGCTTAACTAACGGAGCTAATTTCATTCACGAGATTCTAAATAAGTCTACTAATTTGTGTAACGCTTTACAGGAGTACAAAATCCATGCACTGTGCTGTCAAAACCGCGCACTGGAACGTCCCGGATTACCTTCCATGGGGCTTCTTTCTCGGCTACTTATACCTCAATCGCTTTTCGGAATTACTCGTTCATAAGCCCGGGGAAGGTTTCTTGTTGAGCCTCCTAGCAACTCTGCTTTCCCCTGTGGTAAATCATCTCTTCTTTCATATTCTACGACAGTGGTTTCTCCGACTCAAAATAACCGTTGTGCAAACTTTGTACGAACACTTAACAACCGTTTTGTAATAAAATAATCTGCACTAGTGGCTATTGATGTCTTATTGATCCAATTTAACAGAGATGGGCTTTCTCTAAATTTGTGGAGAGTGACATACGACACAAGCTTCCGTTGGCAAAATACGGAATGGTACCGAAACACAGCTTTCTTCAGGAGATAAACGGGTGTCTGATCTCAACCGTCTCCGAGAAATTCTACGACAGAGTTGAAGAGGGAAGCATTGTTCTGAAGAAGGCTCCGAGTTTTGGCTTCTGTGAAGAGGGCGTGTTGATCGAAGGAGAAGCGGCACCATTGAAGACGGATTTGGTCATATTGGCCACCGGATTCAGAGGCGACAAGAAACTCAGAGACATGTTTGTGTCTACTACTTTCAAGGACTACATTGTTGGAAACCCCAAAGAATCTGTACCCCTTTACAGGTGAGTGTTTTTGGATAATGTAATAAAAACTCAGGCCGGGCTCGAGGGAAGGTAGAGTAAGCTAATGTAATAAAAAATAAAAATAAACCAAATTTAAGGACCCCCAAAAGAGCCTTAATAATCAAATTTAGAAGCCTTCAAAATATCGACTATACCTATTTGATTAGTATTTTTATCTCGAAAACACGCATCATATATGAATGAATGGTTATTTATAGGTATATCTTTTGTACTTATGCATTGAAATTTAATTTACAATTTCGACAAAAACCTTATATTTCTCTTTGCTAAGGTCCCAACAAACTCAAGACCGGCCTTGAACTTAACCAAGCGTTATAATTGCTAATCTGTATTGCTTTATGTTCTAAGGGAATGCGTGCACCCACGAATCCCGCAACTAGCGGTGATTGGATTCTCAGAAAGCGTGTCAAACCTCTACACGTCAGAGATGAGATGCCGATGGGTGACGGAACTCATGGCCGGGACTTTCGAGCTTCCGAGCATCAAGGAGATGGAGAAGGATGTGGCGAAATGGGAATGAGTACATGAAGCGCTACTCGGCGCAGTACTACCGGCGATCGTGCATAGCGCTCTTCACATTTGGTACAATGACCAGCTGTGCAAGGACATGGGATGGAACCCCAAGATGGAGAAGGGCTTCTTCGCCGAGCTGTTTGAGCCCTATGGACCCACTGATTACGTATCCCCTTGAAATATCGCAACTCTCTTTACAAAAAGTGTCTTAGTAATGAGACATATATATCAGAGTTATATCATTTCGTTATAATGCAATGTTTCAATTCAATTTCATTCCTCGTTGCGAGTTGTCGAGTCAAGAGGTTGAGAAATTTGACATGGTCTACGTAGTTGTCGGTGTCGAGCAATTTGACAAACTCCGTCAACCTCTTGGACTGATAAATCGGACTATCCACAAAATTTAATATATCCCGCTCGATGTCGGAAAAAATGGATACTACTATGTTATTGGGTTTTGGGTCAAATGGTCGTTTCTTAAGAAGAAGAAACATGTTATAAAGGGTAAAAAAATATTAACTATCAAAGACTTATATGCAGGTAAGTTCAAACTTCAGAGTGTTCTCTTGATGGAGTGAACTGAAGAGTGCAGCAAAAATTAGCTTCTTTGCTATAACTTATGATACGATGTTTAGACTTTAGACTACAAAAAAATCAGAGTATTTCCCAGTTTGTGTTCTTCAACCGGCAAATACTAATCGAACGTGATAAACCTGAAGTCGATATACTTTAAATTAAATGTGATCTAAACCTTTGAGCTCTCTGAGCTTTATTTTCAGTATGATGCCTCTGAACTTCCTGCAAAAATTGTCCATCTCAACCAGCCATCTGCAGAAATAGAGTTCAAGCATTTCTAAAGTTGGAATTTAATAACAAAAAAAAAAAAAAAAGGAAGATCGAACTAACCAAAGGAAAACCAAATCATACCTCCTCAATTCTCTGAACGTCACAGTGCAAGAACCACCAAGGTCCGTTTTTGGATAGCAATCTGAGAAATTCACAGAAATTACGGATATATAGATGACCACAAAAGTACACGTTACGTATCTCGTGGTTTCACTTCCACCTTGAAACCAATTTATAATAAGAGGAACCCATGACCTTATAAACATTGTGATGGGTCCCGGAGAATAAATCGCAGAAACCAAATAAAGAGAATATGGAGAAGAACGGTAATTCACCGAGGTGATGAATTCCCGAATATTTTATTGAATAAATGCGAAACAGAGGCACGAATCCTTCGAGAGCTCGGCCGTCACTCTCCTTGGCGTTCTCTGTCAAATCGACCAAAGACAACACACCCAGAACAATCCATATCTCCTCCCTTATAACCCTAGTCGACAACCTCACTAAAGCCCACTAACACAATTAATCCTAAAGCCCATTATTAACACTTAATTGCAAATCATAATTAAAACCTAATATTAAATAAGTAAAAGCCCTAAATTACTAAAATAAAACCAACGATAAATAAAGGTCCATCATTACTCCCCCCTCGAAAGCAAGCTTGTCCTCAAGCTTGTCGTCCGATTCCCTCGTCACGTCATACTCCGGTAAGTTCTTCCTCCACACAATCTTCCAATTCCTTTATCGGATCCTCAACGAGAGAGACTCGCATCTCAACTTTGCAACGATGTCCGGGCGAGAACTTCTCCTCACATTTATAACACAAACCTCGAGCCTTTCGAGACGCGTACTCGCCTTCGGTTAGGTCTTTGGAGGGTCTCTCGGTCGCTGCTCGGGCACTTGGGTTGCTGTCCCGCGCTCGCTGCTTTCCCACTCCGCAAGACTCCGTGAGTATCGCCAATTCAATCGCCGCATCCAAAGTTTGCGGGCGACCCCACATCACCATCGTTTGAAGCTCCGGTTTCAGCCCGCGCACCAAGGCGTCCTTAAACACATCGTCCGGCAAATGTGGTAAGTGTTCCTGCAAGCGCTCGATCTCGTTAATGAAGTCGTTGAGTGTCCCGCTTTGAGCAGCCCTCGCAAGTTGGTCATTGTAGCACTTGCCTCGTGGATCCGGAAAGCGCGCTAACAACCGTGTTTTAAAGTCTCGCCAACCGAGAAAAGGATCCTTCCGAACCTTCCCCTTGTACCACAAATGGGGCGATCCCTCTAGACATACTCCGGCCGAGTTCACGCGTGCATAGCCCCGGATTCCATTGACCTCGAAATACCGCTCGGCTCGGTACACCCACTCTTCGGCATCGGCCCCCTCGAACACGGGCATTTGTAGTTGTCGTACTCGGTCCCCGTGTGCCTCGCGCTGTCCCCCATTGCCGCGGTACTCCGGCGGTCTACGGTTTTGACATTTTATGCCCGTCTCGTCGTCGGAATCTTCGCTGTCCTCGCTAATTTTTCGTGGCAGCTGTGTCGTGCGGAGTGGAATCTGTCCCATGTGCTCGTCCCGATGGTGTTGAGTGCGAGCCAAACGCTCTCGCTCTTTGAGTTCCTCATGGTACACCTTTGTAATCCGTGAAACCCATTCTCGGTCGTCCGGGTTAGCCGAGAGAATTTTCGCCAAGGCCGGATCTTCGGCTAAGTTTGAACCCGAACCGTGGTTTCCCGACCGCATGGGGGAAAATTCAGCGCTGTTGACACGCTGACCTGGGCCGTCGTGTTGTTTTCCCTTGTTCCCGTGCGCGCCCTCGCCTGGTCGGTGGTCCCTCTTCCCTCCTGGAGGGAGTTCGCGCTCGCTGTGCTCAACCTGGCAGCGCATCTGCGCTTCCAGCGCGCCTACGCGTGCGTCCGACTCAGCCATCGCTCGATTTTGGCGTTCGTCTGTGCGCGCCACTGCTTGTTCCACCGCTTCCTGCACTGAATCGCGCATGGCTAGGGCCATCTCGGCGCGAAAACTGTCCATCAGCTCGGCGCGAAAGCTGTCGAACAGCGCTGCAATATCGCTCGCCCCTTTTGGCTCGTCCGTCGCTGATCGAGTTTTCGTCATTCTAGGTCGCAAGATTATGCTCTGATACCAATTTGATGGGTCCCGGAGAATAAATCGCAGAAACCAAATAAAGAGAATATGGAGAAGAACGGTAATTCACCGAGGTGATGAATTCCCGAATATTTTATTGAATAAATGCGAAACAGAGGCACGAATCCTTCGAGAGCTCGGCCGTCACTCTCCTTGGCGTTCTCTGTCAAATCGACCAAAGACAACACACCCAGAACAATCCATATCTCCTCCCTTATAACCCTAGTCGACAACCTCACTAAAGCCCACTAACACAATTAATCCTAAAGCCCATTATTAACACTTAATTGCAAATCATAATTAAAACCTAATATTAAATAAGTAAAAGCCCTAAATTACTAAAATAAAACCAACGATAAATAAAGGTCCATCACATTGTTAAGTCCTATTTTTTCATGGGGACTTTAGCATGCCTCTCTAGATCATAGCTCTATTACCTCACTCATCTTAGGTCAGATCCCGTTATTTTTAGACCGGTACTCGTTTGAGCTCAAGTTTCATGAAAAATCCACCTTAAGAGGAATTGACTATGAGGACGCAACCCAACCCATTACCCTGCCAAGCCCGTTTATCTTTTCCATACTGAAGAATCCACTAAAAAATACATAAGTACTATTAAATCGTGGGTTACCGCGCACTCAATTATCCTACTTAACAGTTTGATAATAACTTTTTTATAATAATATAAGGCCATCTTTTTGCTATATGTAAAAACTCATCCTTTGATTCAGAAACAAATACTATATACATATAAAGAGAGAAAAGAGCATAATTGAGTTCATCATGTTGAAAATTCACCTGTAAAATCCAGCAACTACACGCAAACCCATGAAGAGAGTCAAGCCCAACCAAACACCGGGAAGGCCCATCACTTTCGGAGCATAAACCAAACTAGCCGAAGATATAGCTCCCACCACCATCTAACAAACAAACCATAATGTTATCAAATGACCCAGATTTTCAATTTTAATTTACGACTTTCGAGCTTACCATAGCCCAAGCAACATATGCAAAATCCAAGACACCATAGTGAAGGCCATCAAAAACATAAGCAAGTGCATTGAGCGGTTGACTAGCGCTGACAAACTGCAATGGTTTATCAGTGTTATCACTGTATCCAAACTCTTGGCAAAGAGTATATACATACGATGGCGAAAAAATTACGAGCTATATTATACACATACCAGCACTCCAGTTCGCAGCACCAATTGCACCCAGTCGAAAAGAATACATAAGTACGGGAAACAAAATCAAAGCGACAAGATTACCGATGCCTGCATTAAATGGTCTATTAATTAGTTTGTGGGTGGCATTTATCAAACACAATAGTAACAAATCAGTGATAACAGAGGTTTGTTTTAAACACTAGAAACTTGCCTAAACAAATAACAGGAGTTTTTGTATCCTTAAACCCTCGAAAAACTCCTTGGAGAGCCAATGATACTACAACAGCTGGAGCACCAAGAGCTCGGAGCGTAAGGAAATGTCGAGCTGGAACACGCATGGGTGAGTCCTGTCAAGAGTATACATTAATATGCTAAAAAGTAACAAGTTTAAGCAAAATAGTCCGGGCTCCTATGTTTTAAATAAATCGACTTACGACTGCTATGCCCATGACGTTTAGAAATAGCCCAGAACCGAAAGACAATGCTAAAGCCTCAAAAATGCCAATTCCGACAGCTAACAGTAAAGCAGTGGACACAGAAGGAAGCTCCATTTTCTCAGGCACTCCATCAGAAGCTCTACCATTGGTTTCTTCCGGAGAATGCTTCACTAAGAAATATCAAGATGGGACCCGTCATTCAAACTCTTCACGTTTAAACGAGAAGAAACTCAAAAAAGCACGAAATAAGAAAGTTAGAAAAGTTAAGGCCACCTGAAGCAAAGTGTTCCAGTTCATACTTCGAAATGTCTTCAGCAACAAAAGAAGTAGCAACACTGAGAAGAGGAATATTAAACAGCTTGGATATATAATTAAAGATATTCACGGACACGCCAGCCAAACCCAACTCCAACGTGCCTACACAAAAACCAAGAATTTGTCAACCAAATCGCACACATAAGCCAACGGTAGTCACCAATGTGATAATAAGCAAGAAGAACGCTCCTCCGAGTACATGGCCAAAGAGCCCACGCAATTTATTGAGCCAATTGGACAAACAAAACATAAAACGGCATGAAGCTCTACAGATCTATACTTAAGAGGGATTAAAATTTCCTTATCTCGCACTTCCAGACATAACACAAATAACTTAATGACCGATTTCCTTTGCTTCGGTGCTACGTCGAGATCACGGGTCTATAGAAACGAGGTAGTCAATGTAATAATTTGAACAAAAAGCCAAGAACAATGAACGGAGAAAATTAACAAAACCGAAGTCGGAAGCCTGACTAAAATAGTAAGAGGATCTTATATGCGTTTTCGGTATACCTATTCTTCCAATATAAGCAGTCTCCATAAGCTGTGCCAGAGGATCAAGAGCTTGCCCTCCAATGGCAGGGATTGCAAGCATCAAAAGCTCCTTCTTCACGTCCGGCCTCGCCTGCGACTCACTATCGACGAAAAACGGGGATTTTTAGGCCATAACAGAGCACAAATGTAACACATTGCAGAAATCAATGAGACTGAAAATATACCGGGCAGCATTTACGGCTCCGTTGAGCACCGGCTCTTCTTGTAAAGCGATTCTCTCCTCCACCTCAGAGGAACTCACGCCACCGCTATCGGAACTCAACACACAGCACACGGAGGAGCGGCGGCTTCGACGTCGTATCGCGAGCGGTTTGAACCGTCTTCCATCGTTAAGACCTACGCTCTTCGCAGCGGTAAACGAAACGAATTTAGCAGCCTCGCCTCCCCGAACGGAGCAAATCGGACTGAATCTCTCCGAGACTCTTCCGCCTATTCCATTCGAAACGGAGCCGCCACCGAATTGCGTAGCGGACATTTTCACCGAAGACGGCGTGGAATCCAAGCTCTAACAAGATTCAATCTCCAGAATCGGTCTTCCTTCTGTGAGAACCTTCAAACTGTCAGCACGAAAATTACTCGCTATCCAAATTGGAACGAGAAAGGAAACGTTGAAACAAGAAGAAGAAGAAGAAGAAGAAGAAGAAGAAATGAAATTACAGAGCATGAGAAGAAAGACAACCTCTTCACTGGCAATGAGGGAAAACAACAGGCACGGAGTCTGTTTGGTTCCCGGGAAAATGCGAGAAAATGGAAACCCAGGTCACGAGATCTTTCGTTTCGAGTCTCTCTCGTTAGAGTAAGCAAGTCGAAGAATCAAAGGAAATATCAAGTCTAATTATTTCGAAAAAATAAAAAACAAATTAAATTTAGAGGTACACTTTGTCTTTGTCGCACGGACTAGAAATATTAAATTTAAAATAAAAGAAACAAAAGAAACAAATATTTCCGAGAGCGAATAACTCACCAACTTTTCTACCGGGAGAATCTTTGTGTCTCCCATCAAACGTCGTCGTGTTGGGTCGTATAAGACAGTAGTCTAATTCATAGTTCGGGTTATCGATTTTGCCGATTAGTCGATTACCGGTTACCATCATTTATTGTTTGATAACAGGGTTATCAATGAATCAGGGCCGTGCCTGAGGAGAGTCGTAGTAGGCCCACGTCTTTATTAAAAAAAAAAATAGAGGCTCTTTAAAAATAAAATTTAAGTCGCAAAATCACTTAAGTTAATTTTTTTTTATTAAATTTTTTAAAATTAAATTTAGGAACCCCAAAAAAATTAATTAAAATCACTTAACTTTACTATTTGGGCCCCTAATTCCCAAATTAATTAGGGCCTTAATTCTTACTATACTTTTTAAATTTTTTCACGACATTGATTCCCCGCCCTTTTTGCTTATATTCCTCAAATTCGCTTGATTGTTTGTTAATGAGAACAAAGAAATTGGTCAAGATAGAAATGGAAATGAGAATGAGGATATGAACGAGAATGAAGAAAATCAGTCAAATTGGGAATGAAAATGTGGATAAGGATGAAGAATTCGGTGAAGCTATGAATGAGAATGATAATAAAAAGGATTACGAAACGGATAATGAGGATAAAAATGATACAATTCATTTTTGTTTTGAGAAAGATGACCTTGCAAAATGGAATTTAATGAATTAAAAGCTCATAGACTTTTTGATTGAAAGAGATCCTCAAAGAGACATTAATATAACATTTTCTAAAGATGACCGATAGGTGTATCTTTTCGTTTCATTATTCCCGAGTTGTACCGAACGGGAGAAAAGAAAGAGATAAAGTGGTTGGTTTATTTAGTTTCTCTAGATAAGATTTTTTTTTTTTATGTTGTTTGCTAAACAACAAGAGGTAGGTCAAGTAGTTGAAAATGCTTTAATGACTAGCACAATATTTCTAAACAACTTAAAATCATGAAACAAGTATACACATTAATGTCATGATACTAGCTGGCTAGATTTCAATAACAAATTGATTGACTGGAAATCCTAAGTTCTAAGTGTGAACATGCTAACTGACAGGAATAAAGCGATCGATATTTTGAATTACACACAAGAATTAGATTGTACTTACCCAAATGCTAGGATTGACTACCAAGATAAGTTGCGTTGTTTAGCTATATTGTCTATCGAAAAATTACATGGTTGAGAAAATTGATTATACAGAATTGAGTACTTTTGTTTCTAAAACTACTAGACGCGTCATATTTAAATGATAATTTATTTATGGGTTAATAAGTCAAATGCCCATTTCGATCAAACATTTTCAAATAAATGTCAAAATCTATAAATAGTAATTAAAACCACCAACTAACCGATTTGTGGATAATTATACCTCACCTAATTTATTTACATTTAAAATTTCTTAATTAATAATGGTTGGATACTATTTTCATTTTAATTAGGTAATAATCAATTTTGAGTTTCTTAATTATTTGTTTCTTAATTGTAGTTTTTAAAAAAACTAATTAATGTAAAAATTCCATAAAAACGTGGATTAGTCAACATAATTAATAGGATTGTTCGAAATAATTTTTTTAATTAAACATGGTTTAAAATCCTTAATTAAAATATGAAAAAACAAATCCATAACAAACTATTCTTGAGTTCTTAGGTGTAGCTTTTCGTAGTGGTAAATGTAATTACGTAACTGTAATAATAGTTTAAAAATCGTATAATTCTAGTTACAAAATTGTGATTATGAAATCTAAAGCACGAATATGTAATTACCAAACTGTAACTGCATATACAAAACTGCAAATCTATAATTATATTAACCGAGCTATAACTTTAAATACAAAGTTGTAACTGTAAATTCGAAACTGTAACTGTAATTACGAATATACGTAAATATAAATGTATTTTTTGTAACAGTTGTGTAACTATAGTTACGAATACGTATATAAAATTACCAAAATTGTAATTGTAATTACGAAGGGCTCCACGTTGTAGCCTCTCCGAACGAACACTCAGGCGATCTGATTGAACATCCCGCTCTCGTTCCCGATGTCCACCAAAATCAAGTGCTTTAGAACCCTGCAAAAACGAGATTCACATTCGAAAACGCAAACTCAAAATCAAATTGACCACCTGATCGATTACTAGATGACCAAATCAAACCCCCCAAATGGGAGTCGAACACACTCTATACACCCCAAAATTCACAATTCAAGAACCCTACAATAAGCCAAATGCATACACCCAAACACCCAAATGCAATCTCACATCGCTATAAATTCATCTCCACGAAACCACCTGAACACCAATCCCCAAAATTTCAGCTGAAAATGAAATCGAAAAGAACGACGATCACCGAATCGTAGCTTGAATCCACGGGATATAAATGATCTCACCAAGCAAGGAACAAGCAAGAAGAAAATTGATCGATTCGATTTCACTAATAATTTTGATTTGGTTGTTCGTTCTTGATCGGAAGATGAGAGAGAGAGAGAGAATGATGTAAATTAAATGAAATGTAATTAAATGATGTATATTACGGGAAATTGGTCAAACTTAAAAATATGAAGAAATATAATAAAATTTAATATTAGAACTATTAATCAGGGTTAATTTGGTCCAAAAAATCTATATATATATAAAAGCAAAATAACATCAGGCCTAGAAAACAACGTTTTTAGACCCCATTCTATTTTCTCCTTTTTTTATTTTTTTTTAAATAGAAAAACCAAAACTCGGTTTTCGCGACTCTTTATTAGTAAAATAAAATAAATAAAACAGTTACACATACTCAATAGTTGCTTCGTTAGATAACAATAACCGCTCCTTGGAATTCGTTGGAAGAGAGGCGCCTCCTCTACGCGCGTCTTCCTCTCCCTCAAGGTACCTTTCTCTTCTTCTTCTCTAATGGCTCTGTTGTTATGCGATTTCTCTTTCTTCTTCTCCTATGGCTCTGCGATTTCTATTTGGCTTTTTAGGTAGAATTTTGTTTGCTTAAATTTCTGATCTCAGTTAGGTTTGAAATCGACTCTATGCGGCGACGGTTTTTCATTGCGGAAGTGCGTTGATTCATGCGTTCCTAATTCATCGCTCATTCACTCTCTTTTATCATCGGATCAAGATGTCTTCGGCAAAGACGATCGATGACGACCGTCACCAGCAAGATTCTCTCCAAAGTTATCGAGTACTGCTAGAAGCACGTCGATGCCGTGCCTCTGCCGCCGCGCCGACCCCTGAAGACCGCTCCGTCGCCGCCGCCGCCGATGACCTCAAGAGTTGCGACGTCGACTTTGTCAATTTCGACCAGTCCACACTCTTCAATCTCATCCTGGTCAGTCCCTCTTCCGTACGGTTTCCGATTTTTTATTTTAAAAAATTAATTTGTTTTTGACTTACACAGTTTTATGTTTGTCTTCAAATATTTTTTATTTTCAATTTCTGTTAGGTTTTCGAGTTTCAATCATTCATCGACTCGCTCTTGTTCTCTGGCCTCCATCGGTGAGTTTTTTTGTCATTGTTATTATCATATAATCTATGCTTAATGTTTTATGTTTGTTACCGTTTGATCGAATTAGACAATTATTCATTTGGAAAAAAGGTACAACTTTTGGTGAAGAGTTTCTAATGATACTTTATTATTTGTGATTCTTGGTTCTGGTTTTTATTGATAGATACGAGTTTTTTGGTCCAGTTATTCCGATATGAGACAAATGAAAAAACAACGTCGCTTCTCTCTATTTTCACAATTTTGGTGCAGTTTGATATAGGCAATTTATATTTTCCTATATGTGCTTACATGCAGATTTGTTCTATTAATTTTTTTGAATCATAATATAGATTATTCATGTTTTTTAAATTAAAGTTTTTTTTTATGGATATTCGAAGTAATGCTCAAGTAGAAAAGGTCAGACTTAGAAGTGTTCAATATCCAATTTATTTTTTAATATTCGTTTTTTTTTTGTCTTGAATTTTACAGATCAAGAAGATAAATGAAAAATGATATCGACACAAAAGTTATACAGATTCGTCGTCTCTCTGTAAGTTTCTTACGTCAATCACAACTTCTTGATAATGTTTCTCAATCACAATTTAAATTTTTTGCTGTATCACAACTTTTGATTAGGTTTTCACAATAGAATTTCATATTGAAATCTTTGACTTTTATACAGAAATGTAATTATGTCGCGTAACGATAAAAATAATATACTGATTTAATGCCTTTAGATCTGCCCTTCTGCTATGGTCTTTATGTGTGAAGTTAAAAATTGAGTGGTTGATTTTAAGAACCGAGTATTATTAGAAATGAAATCATCGTTTTTTATAGCTACATATATAAGAAACTTTATGTATTTGAATTAACCAGGTCAATTTTTACATGCCGTCTCTTAAATTAAAAAACGATTATGTGTAATTTTTTTGTTTTTATAATTTTAGTGATGCATCTATGATTTTAGAGTCAGTTTTTTTTTTTTTTATCGGTTAGTTACTTATTTCTTCTCTTCTTTCTGGCAAAGCCCCTTCTTCAAGAAACCACGGTCTGTCTTCAAATATGCAGCCCTAACTGCCGTCTCCTTTCAAGCACACCAAAAAAAGATGAAGATGATGTGTAATTGTTACTCTTTCATTGGAAACTCTTGAACACTTTCAGTTTTTATTGTCTTTGCTTTCTTTGTAATTTCAAGTTTTCCGTTATTTTCGTTGTGGTGCAACAGTCGACGAAAAAGAAAAGCTTCACTATGAAAAATAATGGAGTCTGATGGAGACAACTTCGGACTTAGACTTGAGTATGCAAAAGATCCGACTTCATCAGTGGAAAGAATGCTGAATCTCTTAACTCTCATATTGTCATGAAGAGAACCATGTTAGTCTTTTAACTTCTAAGTTTGAGGATTTGTTGGTTTTTTTTTTTTCTACAAACAGAGACCAACGCTTGGCTCTCGATTAAGTTTTAATCTTATTTATGTTAGTCTTCAGATATTTTCGATTTTCAATTTATGTTTGGTTTTCGAGTTTCAATCACTCATCGACTCTTCACTAGGTCACGCTCTTTGATGTCATCCTGGTAAGTTCCTCTTTCATAGGGTTTCCGATTTTTGGTTTTATGAAATTAATTGGTTTTGGCTAACAAAATTTTATTTATGTTAGTCTTCAAATATTTTGATTTTCAATATACGTTTGGTTTTTGTGTTTCAATCACTCATTGAGTCCTGTGGAAGTCTTCTTCTCTGGCCTCCATCGGTGTGTTTTTTGTTATTATTATTATTATATAATCTATCTGTTTATGCTAATAGTTTTATGATTAGTTTTACTTTTACTCATAGTTTTACTATTACACTTTAATGATAGATTAGTTTTACAAATAGTTTTACTAATCTGATGCTATTGAATTATTTCTAATAAAGATTTGCAATATTATTTCTAATAAAGATTTGCAATACTAATCTATCTATTTGATCGATTATGATCTATTGCTACTTGATTAATTATTTAATGATCTATTTCTACTTGGAACCAAGTGTTTGATAATAGGAGAAACCGAACATTAAAGTTTCAGAACACTCTTCTCTCTATGGGTTTTTTTTTTCTTTAGAAAAAAATATAAGGTACCTTTGTACTCATTAGTTCATACTTCATATAAACTACTTATAAAATACTTTCCTTTTTACATGCTATTAGTACCACAAATGAAATTTCCGCGATATTATTAGTTTCAGAAATAATATCTCGAGAATGAAATGATTTACACATTGTTTATCAAAGAGTGACATCTATTGGCATATATGTTTGACCTAATTAAAAATGAATCGACTTATGGATTGTGTCATAAAGACCCTTATGTCCACGTCCCAATCGCCCTCCGGAGGAATATGTGCCTCTAAAAGATTTTTTATACTATGCCCAATCGACATTGTTGTAACATGTTATGTTTAATGTTTATCAGTGATAAATAAATAATTTGACGTATTCACAATGTTGAATGAATTGTATTCAATTATAAGTGTAAGTATCAGACGCAAAAATAGAGTATTGATTTGTTAATTTATTTTTATTCCTTAAATATAGTTTTTGAATCTGCAGTCAATTTTTTCAATTTAAGAATGGTGCTCTTAAGTGATGACCGAGAGAGGGAATCCAATATTTGGTGATTTTTGACTTTCAGAGGTACTTCTTTATGACTCACATTCTCTTCTCTAATTGTCAAATGTTATGTCATTTCTAACTAGATTATGAAGTTTTCACTGTTATAATGCATAATGAAAACAAATTATTATTTAGTACCTTTAGATCCGTCCTTCTGATTTGGTCCTTATGTGTAAAGTTAAAAATTATATTGATTGATTTTTGGTAGCCTGTATCATAGAAATGTAATCATGCTTTTTCCTTTAGCTACCCGGTATAAAAAAATTTATGTATCTTAATTACCAAAATCTACTTTCACACGCCATCTGTTAAATTTAACACAGAAAATTATTCTCTATTATATTAGTTGATATGGGCTCTACTTTTCATTCTACCATGTTCTATCCAATTTGTTCCGGTTGATTATAGAGGGCATATGAGATATTTTGCTTTGTTTTGTTTTTAGTATGTAACCGTTTTAGAAAGAAAATTTGACATGTGAAAATACATTTTACTTTTTTTGTGTGTGTATGTATAGAAATGAAATTGATATATTGCCTCCCAATTTGTAAGACCAAATACGACTTCAAGAGTTTCCAAAAAAAAAAAAAAACATTATCATGATATCACACATAAAATTCTCTCTTGTTGTCTTCGTGGCAGTATTTGATTAGTTATCTTTGAACCATAGCAACAAGTGATTGGGATTTGAACCAATTTGTAAGACCAAATAAGACTTCAAGACTTTTCTATAAAAAAAAAAATATCATGATATCACACATAAAGTTTTCTCCACTTAGTTGCTTGGGTTCACATTCTGGGATTAGGATATGAATGAGATTGGAGGTTTGAAGTCTAATGGGAATCCAAAATGCAAGAAATTAATTTTGATTTGTTTGGATTGCTATGGTTTCATCTAGCCTTAGTTATAATTTTGCTTGGAAGCGCATAAATTCTTTCTTGATATTCAAAATTCACGCATGTCGAGTATTATTGTATTGTTGTCTGAGATATACATTGATCGACATCCACCAATGTGGATGTCGCTTTTCATGAGCTATGAAAAAGGACAAT
The DNA here is from genome assembly GCA_954871525.1 of Parietaria judaica. Classification (NCBI taxonomy): domain Eukaryota; kingdom Viridiplantae; phylum Streptophyta; class Magnoliopsida; order Rosales; family Urticaceae; genus Parietaria; species Parietaria judaica. Next base: position 43,225,609 of record OX940860.1, read on the forward strand.
CTTGCAGTGGAGCACAGATGAGCACGGATGCGGTCGAGAGGTGAGAGTTTTTTGCGAAAAAGGTTCGTTCCTTTCAGCAGTATCGAATAATCCAGAAGCTTTGAAAGTGAGAAAGCAGGCCATTGACTGGACGCCAAACTTGCTATGGCCAGCTTGCTAATTTGAGCGCATGTGTGGTAAGACGAGTGTAGGCTCATTATGCGGAAGGGATCGTGTGTTTAGTTTTTCCGGTTCTTCCTACACCAAAGGAGCTGTCCTTAAGAAAATGCGAGTTTACCTAAACTCCCACGAATAGACCTGGTATGTACCTATTTTGTTAATTTTGTTCCATGATTAGTTGACGTATTGAAGTCAGTATTTCCCGGTTTAGATCCTACGTTTATCGATTTTACACCAGTATTTCTATATTGGATTTCAACATAGATTTATCATCGTACATCCAGGATATGTTTTATTTTTAAATCTTATTTTAGTGAAAAATCAAAATAGAACGGGAGGGGGTACCTCCCTATTCACCTCCGACGCTCAACATTAGTTGAGTATTTAAGTCGGGATATTTATTAGAACGGAAAAGGGAGGTTTTTATCGCTTTATAGAGCGTTTAAGTGAATTGTTTCGTGTTTGAACCACATTTTCTTTGATTGAAATGAAGCTCCTATTTATACGAGGGTGTAGGGACCTTTGACTAATTAATAATTACATTGTTGGGCCCTTGAGCAATTAGTATATTGTCTGCGCGGCTGGCGCGGCCGGCGCGGCTTGCACGGCTGGCGCGACTACATGAGTCATTGTTCGTCATTTTTTACACTACGAGCGTGTGCCAGACTTTGGATCAAATTATATAATATTAATTATATAATTTGATAAATTAATCTTCCCTTATAATTTTTTATATTTAAAATACCAATAACAGATGGTAAACAAAGTGGGAAGTTTGGAGTGAAACTATGTATATATACACATAGTTTGATACCAAACGTTTTGTTCCTCCTATTTATTTTATGTCAATAAATGGAGCTATTTACTATTAAGTCTTTTGCTATCCCTATTCATGTTATTCCATGAATACAAACCATTTATGCCAATAAATTGAGTTCTTTACCCTAAACCTCTTTGTATTCTTTTCATTCATATTTTTAGTCGCTCAAATTTATTGGATGTGTATTAATAAGTATAATATAAATGTATTGATTAACTATATTAATTATTTTTGTAAAAAAAATTTCAAAACTCTAAGAAAAAAGGAATTCTCAATCCTTTGATCTTAGAATGCAATGATGTTGGTGAAACTCTAAGAAAAAAGAGATTTTCAATACTTGGATTTCACTTTGCCACATCACTTGTAAGTTCCTCCTTTTTAATATATATAGATTATCTTTAAATAAATTAGCAAATATTGGAATAAGAATATCTGTTTCTTTTTGTTATTATTTTTTTGTAACATTTAAAAATAAATTTTATATATATATATATTTTAATGCCACGTGGCAATCAAGTGACACGCATTATCACGTTGTAGCCAATTGAATGCCACATTGTGCTTAAGAATCAACACTAATGATCAGGGACCTACTTGTAACAAATTGATGACTTAAAAGACTTTAACCGCAAAAAATTGATTCAATAATTTATTTACATAAAAAAAATGATGAGTAGGAAGATGTTTAGCCGCAAATTTTCCTTGCAAGTAATCTCCCTAAATTCAGATTGTAGATTCACCGGTGCGTCCATTGTCGATGTTTGCACGTGCACGCGCAAACATAATTTGCATTAAGCGTTGCACGTGCAAATTATGATTCACTAGACAATCATCAGTCATAAACAAATCTAAATCTAAAGATAAATATAAATAAATTATTCCAAAGTGACCAGTTGGCAATAGTGATATACACTTGATAATGTCTTCATTCCAAAACTGAGGCCTAAAAAATCCCCCTCTTTATTTTCTCTCAACATGTATGTTGTTCTACATCTTAAATACCAAGAAATAGCAAAAGACAAAAAGGAAGCTCCAACTCCAAGCATGGAACCCCACCTTTGAAGCATCATTTGTGTTATTATTTGAATCTGTTTTTCATAACATAACACTTAATTCAAAATCATATTTCAAATGAGCAACACGAAGATTATTATCAACAGTTTAAACTACTTTAAAATTATTTCTAAATCATGACCTTTGGTAGGATTTTAATGCGCATTTGACACGGGGACTCAAACTTGACAGCTAGTATAAGTCCGATGCTAATCTGAGCCGGTAATGCAAATTATGAACTAATATAAATAAGAGATATCACCGTATGTATTTTTAAGTTATAATTATTGGTGCACTTATACTTTTGCCATATTTCGTTCGTCATATATTCTCAAGTTTTTTTCGTTATATACTCTTGGAGGCGTTAATTTCTGATTTAAAATCTTCATCTAAGTCGGTCGAACGATGAACAAGGTAATGATGAGGACATTAACTCGCTCCCGACCTTAGAACTAATAACAAAATAAAAACTTGAGGCTATGTGCCGCTTAAAAGAAACATAAGAGTATATATAAGTGTACTAATATCATAACTAGAAGTATATGCCGCTAGTATCTATATAAATAATTAAAGTATGAACAGGGGAAATATAACTAGTTGCAAGAAAAGACTAATGTCCAGAAATATTTTTATGGTAATTGTTGATCTTCTTCGAATGTCATCGCTTTTTATATCGTTTACAAATTTAAACCATTTGCTTAATGCAAATGATGTCGTTTCTACATAGATTGTCGTTTTAGTACTTTTCATGTGTTGATACTTAAGCTACCTCGTATCCTTCAATTGAATCTCTAAATTGTCTCGTATTATTACTACAATCATCTTTCATTATTCCTTCCATGTATATTTTTTTTTAATCAGAACGATCAATGTGAAGCCAAAATCACCTGGACAAGTCGATTGCTCGATTAGAGAGGTTAAGATGGTTCTGTTGTTGTAACCAGCGTAGGCGCATGCGTTGGCCGTGCACGTGACCGTAGCCGATGAGTTCCCAATTACTAAACTGTCCCCGTTTGATAGCTCACATTGAGCCGAAGGACACGACGACCAGCCGATCGATTTGAGCTCCGATGGCTCACATTGCAATCTGAAATAGCACGAGGGCAAAATCGTCGACACAAGATTATACATTATTATTTTGCTAAATGGCGTTTTTTATAATTTTTTAATTCCGTGAAAAATGAACATTCCCTTCAAAGATAAAAGTTCAAATACTCAACGCAACCATCTCAATTATATCTTATTGACGAAGTTACTAGCAAAAGAACACATCACTAAACTTAGGGGCTTACGTGAAATTGTTGGCGGAGGCGCAGGAGCATTTGACACATTGGTGAGCGGTGAGTGCGTACGTCCCGTTGGCAACGAGCAAAGGGCTGTCCAAAGAGTCGTTTCTCACTGACGATGAGCAAGCTGCAAAACGAATAACATAAATCCAATCTATTTATTATGATATTACTGAAGAATAAAGTCAATGGGCTAACTTAGTCGTTATTAGATTCTTCCAACATTTGGTGGTCATAATACTATCCTATAAATAAAGAGGACCGAAATTCTAGTTCCGTTTCTTCTGATACGAGATTTTCCAGTTTACTTTTTTTTTTTTTGTAAACCGGAAGCTTTCTCATTAACATGAAATGAGGGATAAATCCCTTTGGAAAACGAGTACAAGCCACCTCGGGCATTCCCTCGACCACATGTCGGGGATAGAATCCGCAAGGCGTGTTTTAGCTATCCTATTAGCGACTTCGTTGCACCCTCTCGGGATCCAACGACACTTAATGCTCCTTTCTTCCTCCGCCAAAATGGACCCGATCTCCGCGGCGAGCGGACCTTGGATGCAACCTCGCTTTCTCTCGTTGATGATAAAGTAGGCTTGGAGGCAATCGGTTTCCACCCCGGCTACTTTCCATCCACGATCCCGAGCGAACTTGAGGCCGTGGAGAATGGCTTGACATTCCGCCGTCACGGGAGAGTCGACATCCAATAATAGGCGTGCCGTGAGACCAACAAGTTCTCCTCGGTGATCTCTCACGATTCCACCCAACGCCGCTTTCCCCGAGTTCATGTCCCATGCCGCGTCCACGGAGAGGGTGAGATCGCCATTCTCCGGTGCAACCCATGCTTGTTGTCTTATAGGTTTACTCCTCGTTGGGGCCTCCGAAGGACGGTTGCTTGCCTTAAAGCTAGCAAACCAACAAGCCACCTTCTCAACCCATTCCGTCGGTTTAAGGTCCTTGTGTTCAAAGATGCTTGAGTTCCGGTTGGACCACGTAGCCCACAATAGACCACAAAAGAGTTCGAGGTCCGCCGCCGCGAGGCCGTCAAGTGCGCGGAAGCAAAGCTCCCTTAGAGGTAACGACCCCGCCTTTTCCACCCATCTATGCAAAGACGACGAATCCCATATCGCGCGAGCACTTTCACATCCCCATAGCGCATGAAGGCTATCCTCCGGCAAGGCACCGCAAAGCTTGCAAAAAGGGAGGCAAGGAACTCCTCTCCCTCTAAGCGCCCCGAAGGTCGGAAGAATATCAAACCATGCACGCCACACAAGATGCTTTACTTTGGGGGGGATTTGGAGCCCCCACAAAGTCGTCCACCACCGTGGGGCAAGGCTATACGACTCCGACGGTCCATCTCTTTTAGCCGCCCGCGCAAGACGGTACCCCGATCACACCAAGTAAACTCCGTCATCCTCAAAATGCCAAACCCACCGGTCCTCATAACACGAGGAACTGAGGGGGATTTTGAAAATAGCTTGCGCATCAAAAGGGGTCATGAGCTTCGAAACAAGGTCGCGGTTCCATTCCCCATTAGTGAAAAGGTCGGCAACGCGCCACGGGAAACCATCATCGGGTTCCTCCGAGAGAACGGAGAAGCAACCGGCCCTAGGAATCCATGGGTGGTTGAAAACCCGGAAGTTTCCTTCCCCGATTTGTCGCCGGAGACCCTTCCGGACTAAGTCTCGGCCCCAACAAAGACTTTTGCAAAGGAAAGAAGAATGAGCCTTACTTTCAAATTCGAGCACCGAGGAATTTGGGAAGTACTTCGCCTTGAGCACGCGAGCCAACAAGCACTCCGGGTTTTGGATAATCCTCCAAGTGAGTCTTCCCACGAGGGCACGGTTGAAGTCCCCGAGATCCTTGAACCCGAGTCCCCCTTCCGCTTTGGGTCTAGCAATGTTCTCCCACCGTTGCCAATGGATTTTTCTCTTTTCCTCCGAACCTCCCCACCAAAACCGGCTAATATGCTTTTGAAGCTCGTTAATGACTTTTGCCGGGAAGCGAAAAAGGCTCATCATGTACGTCGGGATTGCTTGGGCAACCGCTTTGACAAGAACCTCTCGGCCACCTGCCGAGAACAAACGTGCCTTCCAAGACCGCATTTCCAGTTTACTAGTTCATCTTGAATGTAGGATCTTGATATGATCCGACAATTCAAAACAGTATTTTTTTTTCTGGAATTAGAATTTTCGATCCTATTTTATTTGAATAAAAGATTATGAGATTTGACATTTTCGAATCTTATGAATTTTCAAACTGTTATACCTTATTGTGGCCAATTTCCACAGCCTACTTGATGATCCAAAGACGCAAAAACAAATCATGGAATGAAGAAAAAAAACTAACATGGCATTATAGTCTCCCAATAACAAAGAAGAATATGCTTGTGGAATAGTAGAATGCACTAAGCAATAAGTGATTTCAGTCTACAAAGGCGTGCATAGATATTTAAGAACTTAGAACACAAACTGACTAAAAGTTCTTCCTCGGCGGGCCTTGTTGTCCCGCTTTTATTAGGCACGGGCAGACCAGATTTATGATTATTTCTGGGCGGACAGAACCCGCTCACCTAGTCCCGGGACGAGCAAGTTGTTTTCCATATTTTTTTCATCAATTATTTCGTATCTAAAAATAAAATTAAAGAAAAAGAAGAAGAAGCAAACGGGTTTCTTTTTTGATAAGCGTGGGCAACCTAACCAGCGGTGAAATCGCTTGGATGGGTCACAGGCGCGGGAAACTCGCACAAACCGGACAGCTCTAGTGGTAAGAGGAGTGGGGTGACCAACGAGTGAAAGCTAACACAATAAGTGAAGGGAACATAATTTTGGGGAGTGAATAAGAAAAATTGCACTGGAGCTCATGGGGTCAAGAAAGTAGGGCATGATTGAATTGGACAAACGGAAACTGACGAAAGGGGTAAGAAAATTATAAGGCAATATAATATATAGATCAACTCATATATATATATATAATATATATTATTCCAATTAAAAAAATGCAAGACGAAACAACAAACAAACATACAATTGAAGAAACATCTGGGGAAGGGAGCAAATTGAGATCACAATTAATAGTAGAACTCGGAGAGATTATGTTATGTGCATTTTTCGTAACATATAAAAATTGGGCCCATTTTGGCAAAGTCAAAGCCCATCACCAAAGTCAAAGCCCACCAACGAAAGCCAAAGACCAGAGGCCGACGAACCAAGACATTCGCGAGGCCCGGAGTCAAAAAGGCGACGAGGCGACGAGGCGACGAGGCGACGAGCCTGACAAGCACCCTCGTTATAGCTTGACGAGGGCATAACTTGTAATTATTCCACAAGACAAGGAGAACCGAGACCACGAAGATCTCCGGGAAATCCTCCGGGTTCTCCCGAACTCAACACACGGACTCGCGGACAACCGGAAGACATCAAAGACGAATCGAGAAGCATCGACGACCCTTTTTGCAACGCTAGGGGCCTCGACAACCCCTCTGTAGCACGGGAGAAATTCGCATGCCCCTGGAGGTGCAATTTCAGGGAATTGGTTTTCCTATAAATAGGAGCCTTCCCCCCTCATTTCCACACTCACTCACAGCTTTCTCCAGAGCTTCTCTTTCTAGCTTTCTCTCTCTAAAAAGTCGCCCCTCTCTCCCCCAGCAAGAATTGAGAGCTTGCTGGCTGAGGCCCGACTAAGAGGAGATCTAGAATAGAGTCTCATTCTCGACAAGGAAAGTTGTAATTCGACGAGTCAACGAAGAAGTCCATCGCCAGGTGATCAAGCTTGCCAACACCCGCGAGGTCGACAAGGAGCATCCCTTAACAGGTTAGGCGCCCTCGCCAACCTCGACAAGGTCGACAAGGAGCACCCCTTGTCAGGTGAGGCGCCCTCGTCAACCTCGACAAGGTCGACAAAGAGCATCCCTCGTCAAGTTAAGGCCCTCGCCACAGCGAGCTCGCCAACACCAACGAGGTCGATGGAGAACACATCATGCTGGTAATACCCAGCCGTCTAGCCAAGGGTCACCCCCGCACCGCCAACATCGGCACTTCCGACGAGTCAAACCACATCGTCATTCACCCGCTGTTTATCACTAACCCCGAACTACGTGGGACCTGATTCTCTTAAACTGAGATACGTAGGCTGCCTCGCCCAACCATAAGCGACGGGGCACGGGCCCAATCTACCCTTTTTTGCAGGTCCTCCCTCGCCGTAGGAGCTCGCCAAGGAAGGAGAATCATGAAGAATCATTAAGACCAGCTCGGAGCTTCATCAAGACCGGAGTTCCCCTAGACGAGGATATCGCCAAGACAAGGACTCTGCTTAGACGAGGAGCTTCGCCAAGACAAGGACCCCGCCCGGACTTCGCCACCACGAGGGAAGTCCGACGAGGAGCTTCGCCGTGATACTGACTTCGCCCCCACGAGGGAAGTCCGCCGAGGATCGCCAAGGACAGCCCGGAGACTCATCCAAGACGACGGATTCGCTTCCAGCTTTGACGATCATTAGTCAACCCGCATTGACTCAGCATTCAATTATCCTTGTGTTCAGCGGGTCACTCTCGGGACCCGAACCTTGGATCCGATTCTAAGTTAAAGTCATTTTTACGCATTAACCGATTATAAAAAAAATAGTCAAAAAAGAAGCCAGGCTGTCCTTAATATAAGTCAAGATTTGAACTAGGAAACTCCTAATTTCTGATGCATATTAAAATATTGACACTATTATTTACATTTAAAATGTTCAAATAACTTTAATGCCCTCGAAGAAGACCATAGGTTATTTACACTTTATTCATTAAAAGTTATTCAATGAACTACTACTCTTTTCCCAAAACTAGACTTTCTTCCGACATATCCATTCCAAACTAGTATTAATACGCAAAATAAAAAATTATATTAATTAAATTCGAGTTCACTTAATTTAACTAAAAATCACATTAATTACTAGACAGAAATGGCACCTGCGAGAGGAACATCGAGCAGTTGCCCGGCGACGAGCTCGCTGTTGTTGGCCATGCCGTTGAGCCTCAGCAGCGCCGCCTCGCTCGCCCCGTACGTCGCCGCATGTTAGAATTATAATCTAGATTAGTATTAGTATTACTTACGTTAAAAATGTCTGCATGTGCATGTGCATGTGCATGGGCAAAGAAGAAAAAGAAAAAAGAGAAAAAGAAAAGGAAAGGAAAAGAATTTTCGTTTTTCGGTATTTTGCTTCGGCGTGATTCGATCTCGGGTCAAAACCCAACACCGCAATTGCCCCCACCGAGCTCCTCGCTTCCACCACGTGTCCGTAATGCACCACCGCAGCGCCGTCCACGGCGTCGCAGCTGCACGGGATCGGGATCGTCAGGTTCTGCCCCGGCAGGATCAGGTCCGGGTTGGCGACCCCGCTCGCCGCGGCAATCTCCTGGAACGTCACCATGCCCGCGAAGATCGTCCTCGCGATGGAGTCCAGCCCGTCGCCCTGCTTCACCGTGTACACCACGCCGCGCGCGGCGCCTGCGCCGCCGGCGCACGCGCAGGCCAAGGGGACGCGGATCCGCTCCTCAGAGCCCACGTGCGCGCTGCGCGCGGCCGCGGGCGTCTCGAGCGGGAGGTCGTTGGCGGCGAGGAGGTCGTAGAGCTTCTTTACGCTGAAGAGGGAGGCGACGCCGGAGAGTGTGGTGGCGTTGGGAGGCACGTAGTCGATGAGCGCGTGACACGCGGCGGTGCCGGTGCAGTTGAAGGCCGTCGAGCCGGTTGCGAGGAGGGCGGTAATGGCGATGAAGAGAAGAAGCAGGGGCTTCGAGGAAAAAGAATAAGCAACCATTTTGGGGGGTGAAATGTGGAGAGACAGAGAGATATGAAGAGGGTCGTGACCGAGTGAAAATGAGAAAGTGGACATAAAGAGTAAAGACGGAGAACTGAAGAAACAGGAAACGGTCAAACTCCAAGTCATGCGTGTCTGAAGTCTGAACTCACAAGATGGTAGAGTTCGGCTCTATAACATTGCATGATGTAAAATATTTGCTGTGACAATTATTGAGAGCAAATTTGCTGTCCCTTTTTTTTTTTTTTTTTATGTACAATTAAGGAGACAGTATTGGCCAATAGCCCAATATTACTAGTAATAATCATAAGTGAGTAAACTTACAATAACTAGGGCGACACCAGTCCAAACTCATTTAATTAATGTCAGTTAAAGTGGGTTGATTTTCTTTACCGTCCAAGTTTGACCAACTTTTGTTAGTCAGACGTCCATATAGCATTTCCACATCATCTTTGTTTAAGTCCGATTTCGTTATTTATAAATTAGTATAAATGACAAATCGTTTTCTTATTAATTCTTCACAAAAATGCAATGGGCTTAGCATATTATTCAAAGTATAATTAACGTTTCTGGGCCGTAATTAGTTGGGTATTTTGCAGGTCCAACTTAGTCGGAATGACTCAACTATTCTCGTTGCTTTTTCGGTACAGTTTGTATATATCGCCTCGTCGACTCAGTTATAATATAAGTCTTAAAGAACTGGTCGCATAGTCGCGAAGTCATCGCCTCAAGGCTTCGATTTGATATATAAAATGTGCAAATCTGACCCCCAAACACGAAGTTATAGCCTCTCGAAGACGACATTCCGAACTTGGTCACCCGAACGACGAATCAGGTCGCCAACCGCATCAAATACACCAATAAAAGCGCATTTATGCACCTTAAAGCATGAAATTTATGACACGACAATCAGTGACAAAATTCAAAGAAGATTTTAGCTCAAGGAAAGAAATTAATGGCTATTTATGAGACTCGTGGCATTCAAAATCGCTCACCATCAAGACGGAATTAAATGCTTATTTACTCGGCGCACTGATGAAAAGGAATCAAAGGCATTCTTGGAGGAAGACTATAAAAAGACAGCTTCTACATCAGTTTTTGGGGTTGAAAAAAGCGCTCGAAGAATATGAGAAATGTTATGGTGATTTTTTCCAAATCAATTTCGGCCCAAAAACGCCCCTTGGAGGCGCATATCCCAAAACCAAGAAGCCCAAATAGTGCGAAAACAATTTTCACTATTAGAATAAAAGTTGAATAACAAAACGCACCTTCGCGCACCGTGACGGGATCCCGGATTCCCCTAACGGCCCTAAATAGTTGTGACGCGCCCTGTCAGGGCGCGACGCGCGTCGTGTCATGGCGTGTACGCGCCCTGTCAGGGCGCGGGAGGGACTAAAATAATTATTTTTATTTATCCTGAGGCCCCTGGTCTCTCCTATAAATAGGAGCTTGATTTCATTAAAACGGTAACTTCGACTCAAACGCTCTATATAGCGATAAACACAATTTTTCTCTCTTCTATATATATATTCCGGTAGGAATACCCGACTAAGGTCGGAGCGGAGGAGCTAGCTAGAGCGGAAACGCTGGAGGAATCCCCGGCTCACTGGAGGAATCGCCGACTCCCCAGAGGAATGTCCGAGTGCCGTCTGATTCCCATCTCTGCCATCGACCCCCGGCTCGCCCAGACAAGCCCAAGTACGCACCCCCTAATCGCCCACATTGAACTACGTGATGACCTAATCGCACTTGACTACAAGTGTTGGGAATCACGTCTCGGATTCCGTGTAAATTATCACAAAATATACCTCCGAACCGTCCGGGTAACATTTTAAAAAAATTATTTTAAAGCGGAAAACTTGTTATCCATTCAACGGTCCGGATATTGGATAATAACCATATAACAAGATCTGATAAATATTATGTAATTTAATATTCATAAACCATTATGAATAATCTAGTCATTATAGGAAATAAATGGAAAGCAGTAAATGGTTGCATTTATTGACCCAATGCATAAGGCCGTACCTCTATTGACGACTTCCGGCTGCGCGTTCTGAATCGGGCAGGGCTCCGCCGGTGCTGACCGAAGCGTGGGCTTCGCCGGCAGGACTCTGTCAAAAAATTTCAACTGATGGTTCTTTTTAAGCTTCCGGAGAACTAAGTCTCTTAAGCCGAACCAGAAAGAGAGATCAGAGAAAAAATTCGCAGACCTTGAAGGAGAGGGAGAGTTCGAATTTTTCTCTGGGGAGAGGTATGAAAAATGTGTAGAATGAGCCTCCTATTTATAGGCTTAGACTATAACCGGATTAGAGAAATTACCTCACCTAAAATTCGAATTCATAATTAAATATAATTAATTATTTCAATCCAATGGTCTAGATTCAATCTTATCTAAATCCAATGGATATATTTAATTAGGGATTTAATTAAATAAGAAAGATTTGGATAAAATAAAAAATCCAATCTTATCTTCTTATCTTTATATAATTCGAATTCATATATATATATATATATATATATATATATATATATATATATTTAATTTTGAATTCTAATTATCTAGATCCAACGGTTGAGATAAATCTTTAAACCGATCTAATGGACCAAATTAGTTTAGGATAAAATCAAATATTAAAAGTTTTAATAAAAACAAATTCGAATTTATCCAAAAACTATAATTCGAAAATAATATATATTATATATATTTAATTAATTTCCAATCCGACGGTAAAGATTAAATCTTAGACCAATCTAACAGATATAATTAATTAGGTAAATTCGAAAATCAAAACTTGGTCACCAAGTTATTGATTTCTAATAAATCAATTATCCTAATCCAACGGTTGATATTAAATCATAACCGATCTAATGGATTAAATTGATTTTAGGGCTTTTCTCATATACCAAAACATTTTGTACTTTTACCGCAATTATGAAAAGACCAAAGTCTATCCATTCGAATGCATATGGTTCCACATTCCTAGGCATAATTCGATTTCTACACTTATAATATATATGAAAATATATTATTTACATATTAATATAAATCTATTAATTATTGATTAATTATTAATAATTAAATTCAAATAATTAAATTATGTTAATATTCTTTGATCTCAATATCACACATTCAAATGTCATGGTGTCACACCATCATTTAAATTCGTGACATGTGATTTAATTTCATAGTTTACCGAAACGATCACAAACTTAGAAATTCTCTAAATCACAAACCGTACGTCGAAATGACTCGGTTCCAAAAGCAAAGTTTCTTAGAATTTAATTTCCAACAACTTTCATGTTGACAGAAAATATAAATTCTACTTTATTTTGTCAGTTAATTTCGTTTACCAAGATATGGTACTTTTGCCACGCTACTAATAAAACTATCTGATGTCTGTCACAGACTTCAGTTTTATGAGTCTTGCCAAATGATCTTAAAAATATTTCAACATATTTTTATCACGTACGTATCATCCGTTACGGAGCTATCCTGGGGACCATGGACCCGTATCACTTAAGCTCCAACGAACTGCTAGGGTGTTCGTCAAACCTCGGTGTTCTTCCACTATAAACCCGAGGCTGCACTCTTTAGTGATACAGTATATATTATTCCCTTAATTACAGCAAGTTGTCCATTGATACAATCAAATTCGGGTTATTGATCTTTCACTTCATGATCCACACACGAGCAGGCGGTTTCTACCGTTATGCCCCTCATTGCATTTTCATCCTTGACTCAGTCAGTAATATTATGAGTAACCCACTAATGGTTTCGATTCATAAGTTGCGCACGGGTACCTCTCACTTCTCACCACCGACAATTAAGGGAATCATCATGACTCTGAAGAGAGCTGTGTGATGCCCATGTCTATGACCAAGTTACCCTTACTGCTGACTATCATGTTCCCAAAATAATAGTGTTGGGAACAATGGTAATATATTGTGTTCTTTAACGGTCAAATCAAAGAACAATCAAGCCAGCAGCTCGGACTCAAGATCACTCAGGACTTAGATCGAATATCCATTTGATCATCTACTAGTGACTCAACTCCAAGTTATCAGTGACGGTCTTATATGATAACTTCCGGAGTTTAAGTCAGGTCCACTCCAGTTGAAGACACTTCATACTTAATGTACTTCTAGTGAGTGTGACAGACACAAAATCCAGAATAGGATTGTCACTTAATCACCCATAACAATGACCTTATACGATTAATGGGCTCCCACCCAGTTAATCAGGTCACAGACATTTTAAGTTCATTTATTATGATTATTAATTCTTCCTCACATGGACTCTGTTGTGATAATAATAACATAATTGCATCCTTTATGAACTAAGGATCAAACATTCTATTTTACTCTACCATAATAAGATTATCATAATAAGCATCATTTTTATTCAACGACTTGTCATAATCTTTTACAAATGGATAAAATATCTTGTTTAAGGACATACATGTCCAACAACAAGTGGGTACGTAGGCAGCCTTGCTATACGTAACGAGGTGCGGCATCATATATCATCACTCCCCGGCTCTCCCAGTCATCGACTGCTCAAGCCACGATCGTTGACCTGCCCTACGGAGGTTTCGGATCTCTGCGGTCACCGACCTATATCCCTAGTCTTAGGACTTTACGGTAACGGGTTGGAGGACCCGGTTTCGGGCCAACGGTAAGCGGATGGTCCGATCTGCCAGATCCTTCAAGAACAGTGAGTCAAGCATCTAGCCCAGGAAAGTCAACAAACGACGATGAGCCTGGCCCAATATCCAACTTTGGGCCGCTACAATGTTAGAAAATTACTCACACATTGTATATATAAAAAATACTTATTATTTCTCATCTCTCATTTATTGTAATATTTTCTATACTTGCTTTTATCTTTAATACTAAAAAATCAATAACATAACGAAGGACGTAGCAATCAAAACGGGGTGAATCTCTTTAAAAAAAAGAAGAAGTTATCTTTGTCTCGTACTTTCTCCGCCATCCGCTTTGTTGATTACCGACCATTCAAGCTAGTTTTAACGAGAACCACCGAATCCACCTCCACGAATTAAAATCGGAGTTCAACACGTGTCGCTCCGTGATTGCTGTGACGATTTTTCACTTTAACAATCCTATTTCCAAGTGGAATTTAAACGTTATTAATCGCGACATAAGTTCATAAACATAGGCGAACTACGGTGGCATGGATAATACATTTAATAGCGGCATATGTATGTAACATTAACTAAAGTGTTATGACTCTTTTTTTTCCGTCCAAATTTGACCAATTTCCATTAGTCAAACAGACACGTGGCAATCAAACGTCCGTGTGACATTTCCACATAATCCTATTTCACAAATGCGTATTACTGAGAATCGAACACAAGACCTCACCCACCCATATCAAGACCTTTATTACTATACCAAATTTAATTATTGTTATATTCTAGTAAATATAAGAATTTAGATAGAAAACATATATATATATATATATATATATATATATATTAATAAGTGACATATATTTTTTGATATCAAGCTTGACTCTTTCATACCGGTCTCGAGTTGACATTTTTGGATAGGACGCGAGTTGAATTATTGGGTCGGTCCCATGTGGACTTTATCGGGCCGGTCTCGAGTTAATTTATAAGTATGACTCACTTAATTTATAACTATTTTATCCTATGTTGATGCCGAAATATGGATCAAACACTGTAGCGGCCCAAAGCTGGATATAAGGCCGGGCCCGTCGCCGTTTGTTGACTTTCTTGGGCTAGATGCTTAACTCATTGTTCTTGTAGAATCTGGTGGATCGGACCCTCTGCTTACCGTCAGTCCAGAACCAGGTCCTCCGACCCGTTACCGCAAAGTCCTAGGACTCGGGATATAGGTCGGTGACCGTTGAGAACCGGAGCCTCTGTAGGGCAATTCGACGATCGTGTCTAGAGCAGTCAATGACTGGGAGAGCGGGGGGTAATGGTATATGATGCTGCGTCTCGTCACATATATAGAGGTTGCCTACGTGCCCACTTGTAGTCAAGTGAGATCAGGTCATCACGTAGTTCAACGTGGACGTTAGGATGTGTGTGCTGGGCTTGGCTGGGCAAGCTAGGGGCTGATGACTGAGACGGGAGTCGGACGGTACTTGGACCTTTCTTTGGGGAGTCGGCAATTCCTCTGGTGAGCCGGGGCTCGATGGCGGAGACGATAATCGGTCGGCACTCAGACCTTCCTCTAGAGAGTTAGATGGCGCTCGGACATTCCTTTGGGGAGTCGGTGATTCCTCCGGTGAGCCGGGGCGCCGACGGCAGAGACGGGAGTCCGTCGGCGCTCGAACCTTTCTCTAGGGAGTCGAAGATTCCTCCGGTGTGTCGGGGATTCCTTTGGTGCTTCCGCTCTAGCTAGCTCCGCCTTGGGTTCTGAAATCTGATAGATCGGACTCTCCGCTTATCGTCGGACCGGAACCGGGTCCTCCGACCTGTTACCGCAAAGTTTTAGGACTCGAGATATAGGTCCTCTGACCTGTTCCCGCAAATTTCTAGGACTCCGTAGGGCAGGTCTTTGATCGGGCTATTCCGCTTTCGCTAGCGCCTCAGCTCTGACGTTACAGGTATTTAAACCGAAATATATATAGAAGAGAGAAAATAATGTTTATCGTTATATAGAGTGTTTGAATTGGATTTACCGTTTTATTGAAATGAAGCTCCTATTTATGGAAGGGTCCAGGGACCTTAAGATATATAAAAATAACTCTTTTAGTCCCTCCCGCGCCCTGACAAGGCACACCAAGGCGCCTCACGCCCTGACAGAGCGCGTCAAGGCGCGTACGTGCTTTGACAAGGCGTGCCAGGGCGCATTACGGCGTGTCGCGCCTTGACAAGGCGCGTTAGGGCGCGTCACACCCTGCGCGTTAGGGCGATTTGGGATCCCGCTACCGCGCGCGAATGGCGCTTTTCGTCATTCAATCGTTATTTTAATAATAGAAATTGTTTCCGCATGTTTTGGGCGTCTTGGTTTTGAAATATGGACCTCTGAGGGACTTTTTTGGGTCAAAATTGATTTGGGGAAAAACCACCCGTAACATCCTAAATATCTCATACTTAAAAAGAAATTTGAAGTGCTCTCTATAGACTAGTCTATTCCAATCATATCTTTAAAAAAAAAAAACTATAAATTTCATGAATTCAGTCGTATATCACATAGGTCGCTCTAATGGTGTCAAGTGGGCCGGGGCGGGCCGGGCCGGCCCACAACCTGTTAAGCCCGCATGTTAAACGGGGCGGGTCAACCGTTTAATGTGCGGGGCAAGGTGGGGCGGGTTTTGGAAAAGCCATCAACGCTCACCCCGGCCTGTGAACCCGAACCCACAATGTCAAGGGGCGGGGTGGGCTTTTACGAGTCGAATTTAGTGGGCTTTTACGAGTCAAATTAGCTTTTACGGGTCGAATATAGTGGTCTTTTCACAAACCAAACGGGATGGGTTTTTACGGAGAGCAATACGTTTTTACGAAACTATTTTATTAAGAATTTTACAGATATGAATTATAAATTGTATAGTTGAAAATAGTGAATTATGAAATCGAAATGATCAATTAAATATGAAAGAGATTAATGAATCGTCAAACCGAAGGTCTGAAACTAGTGAATAATGAAATTGATTAGTAAGTTATGAAATTGATTAATAAATTATAACTTGAAAGTTTAAAATTAATGAACCTTGAATGGATTTGTGAATTTCAAGATGTAGAGGTTAAATAATGAGAAATCGCTCCTAATAGCCAAATTAAAACCTTTGATTAGCAAAATAGCCAAAGTTTCCTTTTTATTAGCAAAATAGCCAATTGATGAGGTGGCACAGATTTTATACCTATAATACCCTTTTAGTTAAGTTATTTAGATTTAAAATTTTCGTTTTAATATAATTAGTTCCTTAATCGCCGTATCGCTCTTAATCAAGGTTTCAAATTTTGCGAAATTCGAACGACATTCTGACCGATTGTCGTTTTTCGCAGATATGCGAAACGAAATCCGCGTCTTTTCGCCCAAATTTTACCAAATGTCGTCGAAAACGACACGACATGGGCTGCGAAAATCTTTTGTCGTTTTTGTGAGTAGAAATTGCGAAAAATGGTTGGATTTTCGGCAAAAATCATATTTTTGGTTAGATTTGGGCAAAAATACCAATTAAACTTTTAGCAAAAATAGTTATACTCACACAAGAGCACCCTACCCCGCCACGTCACGGCCGGTCGGCGCCCGCGTGTGGTGGTGTAACATTTGTGTGAGTCATCCCCCATCCACAAAATCCTATGACCTAAAGGGCTCAAACCCTTGTCCCTAATATTTGGTATATAAACATCACCAAACTCTTGTCATCTATCAATGTGGGACTTTTTGTTATTCAATTCAACTAATATCACACATTCACACTTAACATACACATACACATACACATACACATACACTTCACATAATAATTTAACTTAATATTATACACTTTAAATAATGTTATACATTTAACATACATATTAACTCCACCTAACATACATATACACTTAATATACATATTCATTTAATATTATACACTTCAACTAATATTAAATTTGTTAACATACATATACAATTAACATGCATATTCACTTAATATTACACACTTAATTAACATACATATTCACTTCACATAATAATTTGACTTAATATTATATACTTAAACTAATAAAGTGACTTAATATTATGCATTTCACCTACATATTTAAGTTACAAATGTGTTGTGTTTTGTTGTATACAAATATGTCTTGTTTTTATTAAATATGTAGTTTTGAACCTATATAAATATCTTGCTTAAATACTCAAATATTTTTTACAAAATATCCGTCGAAAACCCCATCGGCATGAGGTATGCCATGAAAAAAGTGTGGTATATGCGGCATGCGACATGCCCTTTTTTTACGATTTGCCCATCGACATACCCATCGGCAACCGATATATCCGTAAAACGGAAAATGCGAAACGACATCGGCAAGCGACATTTAAAACCTTGCTCTTAATACCCTTTTTCTCTTTCTTTCCTTTCACTTTCTCATTTCTCCTCTAATTGACGTATCGCTCTCGCCTGAGTCTCTCCTCTACTCGCCGTCTCGCCGTCGCGACTCTGCTCACCGCCTCTCGCCGGAGTTTCTCCTCTACTCGCCGTCGTGACTCCACTCAGCGCCTCTCGCCGTCGCGACTCTGCTCAGCGCCTCTCGCCTCGACGAAATCTGTCCGTCGATCGAAGGTAAAAAATATCTACACGTGATCATGATATTGGGGTTACTGATTCATTCTACATGATATTATAATTATTAGTTTTGCTGATTTTTATTCTGGTGAGTAGAGAAGATGGGGTTGTCTCGTGGCGAAAAGCATTTCATAGAGGGTGGAATCGCTCAAGATCTCCGTTCCAATGGTCGGAAGCGGTACACTTATCGGCCCATCTCATTTCTCTACTCACCAGGAAAAAAAATCAGCAAAACTAATAATTAGATCGTATTTTGATTTTGGATTGGATGATAACTGTTAAATGGTTGGTTGATATGTAGATTTTAGGTTGTATTAATGTGGTTGATTCACGTTTTTGTTATATATTAGATCGTATTAATGTGGTTAATTCACGTTTTTGTTAGTTATTATGTTGTATTAATGTGGTTAATACACGTTTTGTTAGATATTATATTGTATTAATGTGGTTAATTCACGTTTTTGTTAGATATTAGGTTGTATTAATGTGGTTAATACACTTTTTGTAAGATATTAGGTTGTATTAATGTTAGATATTAGGTTGTATTGGTTGTATTAATATGGTTAATTCACTTTTATGTTAGATATAATGAGGAGGACGAGATCAAGTGCGAAGAAGTAAACGGGTGGGGAACCGGCTAGGAAAACGGCATCGACGGTAGTGGAAACGGCGGCTAATTCGAGTTTAGAAACATCATCGGGATCGGATAATGTTCCAATTGTGGTTGTTATAAAATCGATATTTGGGTTGTACGAGTTTTTCATCACATGATGTTCATCGTCACTATGAAAATCGATTTTTTTCCTTTCAATATGAACCTTTTATATAACTGTTAATTGGTTGGTTGATATACAAATTTTAGATTGTATTAATGTGGTTGATTCACGTTTTTTTATATGTTAGGTTGTATTAATGTGGTTAATTCACGTTTTTGTTAGTTATTAGGTTGTATTAATGTGGTTAATACACGTCGAGTGATGGGTTTGTCGAGGCTCTCGATTTCTCTTCGTCGAGTGATGGTTTCGTAGGAGTGAGAAACGTGCACTGGAGTGAGTCGAAGAGAGAAGAAGAAGGAAGTCAAATATTGTTTATTTAAAAATCCTTAATTTAAGGAATTAATAAGTGATAATTAATTGATTCAAATTTAAATATTAAGATTTATTTTTTTATTTTAATTATATCACAATTTTTTTTTATTTTAATTAAATAATGTATTTATTTAATTGTAAGGGTAATAAGGTCTTTTGTGATTTATTAATGTGGTTGATTGGCTATTTGGCAATATTAATCAAAAGGTTGGCTATTTTGCAAAATAGTTTTTCTAGTTTGGCTATATAGTTATACTTAAATAATTATATGAAAGTGATAAGCGAATAATAAAATGAGAATAAGTGATTTTGAAATTAATTACTGAATATAAAATTAGAATAGTGATTTATGAAAGTGGCTAGTAATTATAAATTGTAAAGTCAAAACTAGTGAATTAAGAAATTATGTTGTAATTGTTCAATGTTGTAATTGATTAATTCATTTTCAAACTTAAATTAAAATAAGAGAATGTTCAAATCGATTAGCGAATTTTTAAATTGGTTACTAAAGTTAAAATTGTTTAATTAGAAAATTAAAGAGATACATAGAATATATATACGAAATAAATTAATAAATTATGTAATATAAAGATAATTCTTATAAGTAATTTTTTTTACTATTCTCATGAGTATTACAACTTAATAGTTTTTTAATATAAAAATATGGTTTATGTGGGCTTTTAATCGGGACGGGTCAGATTGGCCACGGGGCGGGTTTATTTGGGCTTCGGGGCAGGGCGGGGCGAGCCTAAGAAAGCATAACCCAGCCTGACCCTTTCGATAGGGATGAGCTTAGCCCGGCCCACAAAAAAAACAGAGCGGGGCGGGGCAAACCCGCTTTTTTTACGAGTCGAGCGGGTGGGCCTGGGCCGAGTTCACTTATTTTACGTAGATCCAGATCCGCGCCATTTATTAACTATATTAGAAGATGAGACCCAGACCCGCCCTATTTAAATGATGTGTTTATCGTGTCTACCCGTTTAACCCATTTAAAAGATTCACATATTTTAAAATGATAAATAAATTCAATTTACACTTGTTTAACTTAATTGATTTAATTATATTATCTAAAACTTTAAACTTTACTAACAATTTTTATGTTCATCAACTGAACAGTGTAATTAATATAATAAAAAGCATAAATATTATATATAATAAGTCAGTGGCGAAGCCAGAAACTGTCGAAAGGGGGGGCGAAAACTAACATACTACAATAGTCAAAATAAGATATGATATTAAAATGTAGAACATAAATTTCATTACAATTGTCCTCTACGAGTTTTCATGTTCTGAAAATGATTCATGATGGGCTCGTCATCAATTTCATTAAAAACATCTGTCTCAACGTATATAAATAAAATATCATATAGCCAGTCGTCTCCCATTTTGTTGCGTAAGTTGGTCTTCACAAACTTCATAGAAGAAAAGGATCTCTCAACTGAAGCCGTCGCAATAGGTAAAATGAAAGCCAACGTCAAGAGTCGATAAACTAATGGAAAAACTTTCTCTTTTCCCGTCTCAACCATTATCCGTGTAAGGTCGCCAATTTTTTCTATTCCACAACAACGATCATCTAAACGAACATCCTCTATGTAATTTTGAAGCTGAACTTCCAGCCGAATACGCTCCGGAACTGAAAAATCCATCGGGTAGAACTCAGCTAACTTGACTAACTTCATTACGTCGAAAGTCGCAAAGAAATCTTTAGGACTCAAACATGCTACGCAAAGAAGTAACTCGGTGGTTGCCTCATTGAATCGATCGTTTAATTCGTCAAGTTGAGTATCAATCACGGCATTCACAACTTCAAACTTATAATGCTCCAAGTTACTCCTGTCGTTGATTTTTCGCTTTCCACGACTAGGTACAAATGGACTCTCCATGCTCGGCATATCAATACTATAATGAGTACAAAAAGTAGAGACTTTTTCAAAGAGAGCGTCCCATCCGTTATCTCTCATATCTTGTAATCGCTTCTTACATACTTTCACCAAACTCATAGCATTAATAATATCTTGATCCTTCCTTTGAAGAGCTTTTGACAAATCATCTGTAATTCCTAGCAAGCTTATCATCAAATGCAAGCTTAACACAAATTCAAATGTCAACATTGTTGCGTACCCGTTTCGCGCTTGAATCCTTGTAGTTGAATTGTTTGACTCATTAGAAAGATACTCAAGTACTTCGGTTACAGCTGAAAACATAGTGAGCACGCTAATCAAAGAGCCATAGTGTGAACCCCAACGAGTATCTCCTGCACGTTGAAGATTAGTTTCTTGATTAAGGCCTCGCCCACTTTCAATCACGCCATCATCGACCGCTTCAAGAACCAAACCCTTGTGTTTTTCTCGGAGAATGTCACAACGTATTGCTGAAGATCCAACAACATTTATTATTCCATTCACAATAAGAAATAAATTTTCCACATCGTCATTGTTTTTTGCGAGTCCCACCAAAGCTAGTTGAAGTTGATGAGCAAAACAATGGATATAAAAAGCGCTTTGGTTTTCCTTTAAGATGAGAGCTTTAAGGCCATTGAACTCTCCTTGCATATTACTTGCTCCGTCGTAGCCTTGTCCTCGTAATCTCGACAAACTTAATCCATGCCGAGCAAACATTTTGTCGATGGCGGCCTTTAGTGATAAAGAAGTGGTGCTAGTGACATGCTCTACTCCCATAAACCACTAAACTATTTCTCCATGCTTGTTTACATAGCGTAATATGACAGCCATTTGTTCCTTCATCGAAACATCGCGCGACTCGTCAACCAAAATAGAGAACAACGAATCACCAAGATCATTCAATATCGCTTTCATTGTTACCGCCGCACAAGCACTCACACAATCTTTCTGAATATCTGATGATGTTAACTTGCAATTTCCAGGAGCATTTTCTAAAGCAACGGCCTTGATCTCGGGATCGTGATTAGCTAGAACCTTCAAAATCTCAATAAAGTTACCTCGATTGTTCGAACTTTGAGATTCATCATGGCCTCGAAATGCCATTCCTTGTCGTAAAAGAAGTCGAACCACCTCCAATGTACCACCCAATCTTATTCGGTATTCATTGCGAACGTTTTCTGCTTGCCTTGCAAAAACTCCTTCGAGATGTTGCTTGTGGTTTTCAGAGATTCATACTTTGCATAAGCTCGATTATGAGAACTTGAAGGACCTCCAACATGTTGATGTAGTCTTTCTTTTTTCCGAAAAGTCTGAAATCCCTCTCCAACAAAAGTGTCACCACCACCTTTGTCACTACTTGGTTTGAACAAGTAACAACATAAGCAATAGACTTTATTCTTATCAATGCTATACTCTAGCCAACTACCGAATTCATCGTACCAAGAAATGTTGAATCGTCTCCCTTTAACCAATTTAAATCGACGCTCTTTAGGTTGACAAGGCCCTCTTTGAACGTACGTTCGACGAACTAGATCAACTAGATTACGATCAAAATCTTCAATCGGAGTTCGCAATCCCGGATCACTCGGTAAAGCTTCCGGATCAAAATCCACTTTCGTTAATTTACTGGCACTATTTTCCCCCTCTTCCCCTTTTCTCTTAAAATATTTATGCATGATTATCTTTGATATCCTATAATAAAGCATAAAAAATAATCAACATAACATATCAATTAAATCAACACAAATACCAAATAAATGTTTAGCTTCATTCACTTTACAAAAACAAATCAATCCCAATTTACAAATAAATGTTTAGCTTCATTCACTTTACAAGACTCCCACCTTGATTGATAAACTCTGAGATCGATTCTTCTGTTGCTAGTAAGCACCTTTGATTCTGCAACCACAAGTGTGTAATTGGCCTACATTTATAAAAAGCATATACACGTTCAGGATTATAATTGCCCATAATACAAGCCCAAGCCTTGATTTGAGCTACTTAATTAATATTCAAATAAATGAATAAAATTATACAGTAGTTAAATATATATTTTGCATACCCCGTACACTCGTTGAACACTAATAAAAAATTAGGGCTGAAATCAAGTCACAGAATGTGTTGTGTGGTTTCAAATCAAGTAGAACACAAATCAAACGGATCCATTGTAAGAACCCCATCTAATTTATATCATCGTTTCATGATTTAGTAATTTAGCAGCAAGCCAACAATAATTTAGGAAATTAGGGTTTAGATTAAATAAGAAGAAAATTACCTCAAAACTCAGAGGCAGAACCGTAGAGCCTCACTTGGACGACCAAGAACTATGGCGCTGACGATGACTGAATTCAAACTCGCGGCGGTGTTCAGAATCGCGGCGGAGTGCGGAATCACGGTGAAAGGTCAAACTAAGTCGACGAGAATGGGGAAAGCAAGAGAAAAAAGAGATTAGGTTGAAGGCGAGCGTACGATCAATCATCGACTGAATTCTAAATATTAAAAAAAAAAGAGGTCATACGTGGGCTGTTGTGGTATTTTTTTTCCCACTTGCCTAAGAATTAAAAATAAAAGAAAAATTAAGTGGGGGCTATTTATGGGCTGTTAAGGTTTCCTGGCCCAGCCAAGTGGGGCTTGTTGCCCCCAGTTGGGCTCAAGTGGCCTCGCCACTGTAATAAGTATTAAAACACTTAATAACATATATAAAATCCATAAATTCAATTTTTTGCTCCTTAATCGTGTCTAATTGGGTCCTATCGTGTTACTGTGTTCGTGCCGTGTTTACTCGTTATTTAATCGTGTTCGACACGATTGGACTCAAATCCATTTATAGTACACCCAAACCCGTTTAAATCGTGTCGTAACCGTTTCGTGCTTTGTGTCGGTCCTCAAATTTCCACCCCTAACCATAACAAAGAAACCATTTGTGCCAATTTTTTATTATTTATTTTACAGAGCGACTATTTTATGCCAGTAAAGTGTAAAAAAAAGGGCCATTCGTGCTTTTTTTTTTATAATTATTTTTATTTCAGAGGGACTATTTGCGCCAGGACGCCTTAATAAAGAGCTAATTTTGCCATTAACTCCTAATTATTAAAAAAATAAATGACTTTAATATTTAAAGGTATTTTAGTAAAATATTCATTGATTACGTCCACGATCATTACATAAACATAAATACAATGGTGAAGCTGGCTTTTTTGAACCATGAATATCTCTTAGTATACTGGCTTTTTTATTAACTAGTGGAAAGGCAACGCGCTTCGCGCGGTGACGATAAAATATCGTGAATGATTAACGTCATGCTAAAAAATAGTACAAAGTATCTTCAAATTTTTGGTTTCTTTCAGTCCATCGTCATTAAATTACCAATAAACATAGAGATAAATATATTTTCAAAGTATGCACGTTACATTAAATAAGATTATACAAAGTAAAAAAATCATATAGACAAAAAAATAGTAGTTTTACTTCTAACTATCTCTTAGAAGACTCTTTCCCGCAACAACATATCTTCATCGCGCTATTCTTTTGAGTTTAGTGACACAATTATTTTTGTAAAGGAATTAAAATTTGCGCTCAAGAAGCAAAAAATTTAATATATAATTTTTCTTTCATATACTAAATTATATTATATTCAATTAAAAAAACAAAACAATATTTTTTAATATTTACTATTTTTAGGCTATACATAACAAATAGGGGTGAGCATCGGTTGGGTTGGGGCGCCCCAATGCTTTTTACGGACCCTACCCGATCACTTCGGGTTCCCAAAAAAATTCCCGATCCGACCCAAATTTTTTTAATGCCCGAACCAAATTGACTTGATAAAAAATCGGGTTGGGTTAGGTTGGGTCGCCATGGCCCGATTAATTAAAATCTACTCTTATATAACAAAAAACAATATGAAAGAAAAGCATCAATGTAACTCAAAATTCAAGTAAAAATACCCCAAACAAATTTAATCAAACAAACATACACCAAACAATGTAAAGACATGAAAATGAGAGCTTGAACGGTCTTTGAGTGTAAATAAAATTGAGAATGAGAAATTTTAAAAGACTAAAGATTGCACTATTTGAATCAAAATTACTATGAAATATATATTAATTATATTGGTCGGGTCGAAGACCCCAACCCGACCCAAGGTTTTGGACCCGACCCCGACCCGAATAATAATCGGGTCCGACCCGATCCGACCGAATATTGAGCGGGTTAAATTGGGCGGGTTAGATTGGGATCGGGTCTCTAACGGATTGGGTTGGGTCATCGTACAATTGACTTATTTTTTGCGTACGAATGATATATTTTATATATATTCTTCATATACTGTATCAAATATTAATCTTATTCATATATTATGTAATAAATGTTTAACTTTATTATAAAGAGAAAATTATATATAATATTAAAGTGATTGTAATTATGTCACAATAATAACATTTGAGTCGATATAATTTTATATTATCATCAAGTAGGACATTCATGTCAATATAATTTAACTGTTATAGTTTTTTTTTGTTTTTTTTATATACAACTATTGTTTGAGTATTTTTATTAACTTACATCAAATGTTTTCATAAAATACACTGATATATAAACACATCGAATTTAAAATTAAAAATATTGTAAAAAGTGACTTAAATTATCTAATGCCCTTTATTCATCGTCACAAATTTCACTCATATTTTGATTTTCTTTGTATTCATTGACGAACTTTTTATATGCTCATTAGAGTAACAATATTATATACCCTTCAAGTTATATGTTCCAAATAATTTATCCATAGGCGGAGCACATCTTACATTTGTAATCAATTATACTTCCGTGCATATTGAATGGTAAAGAGAGAAAAAAATAAAATAAAATAAAAAGAACAATGGACTTTTTAATACATATCTGATATCTCTGTACCAGTATAACATTTAATAAAAGAAAGCTAACAAATACTAGTGTATCATGTATCAACTATATCACGTAGAGTCGATTTAACTCTAGTATCACATGACCAATGTCAATTATAATTTTTCAAACGTTAAAAGTCATAATCATACTTTCACCACATCGATATATATATTACTAACATTTATAATTGCATTAAAAATGACAGTTATCGATTAAACATGAAACAATAAGTTTAGTCATTAATTACATTTAACATCATATATGTATTCTAGCTAATCGAAAGGCTTGAATATGACATACCAAAGTCTTAACGTTATTAATCTATGAAATCAAAAGTCACCAATTAAGGACGTTATTAAGATATAAAGGCAAATCTAACGATAAAAAAAATATTATAAAAAAATGTAACGCAAATTTGAAATGAAAGGAACACTTATGAGATGTTTTAATATGAAGAAAAGTAAGCGAAGTTACATAATAATAATAAACGTAAATTGTGGCTAAAGTACTTAATGTTTCAAACAGTTTGAATTATGTATACTCAAGCTTTTTTGGGTGGATATAGTACCTAAAGTTGATTCTGTTAAGGAATTTGGTTTCCTCCATCAAAATTCGTTAGTGGTGTCCTACGTGGCACTTCAGATATTGGATAAATTACGGCTAAAGTACCCAATGTTTCAAACAATTTGAATTATGTACTCAAGTTTTTTTTTTTGGTGGCTATAGTACCTAAAATTGATTCTGTTAAGTAATTTGGTTTCCTCCGTCAAACTCCGTTAGTGGTGTCCTACGTGACACTTCAGATATTTGATTCTGGTTGTAAATTCACTTTTGATTTTTGACGGTATACTTTTATTTTTTGTGCAATTGTTTAAAATTGTAAATATAACTGAAAAAGATCACCTTTTTAATTATATTTAACTGAAATATATTAGAGGCTTTTACTTTTGATGGTACATTTTTATTTTTTGTGTAATTGTTTAGAAATTGTAATTATAACTGCAAACATAGCTGAAATATAATAGAGGCATGGATCCTTTGTTATTTTTTTAGTTTTCTTCATATCAACTAACGACACATTATGTTTGATGTAATGTCTATCATTGATATAATACTAAACATAAAAAAAAAAAAAAAGTTAGTGATTACATAATTTAAGTGTAGAATTTTAGTTTTTCTAAGCGCATATGAACAAAAAAAAAATAAGTTCAAATAAAGTTGTTATTTAAAATGATTGATAATCATAAATTTATTGTCAAATATGATGGAAACCGATGCTTAAAGTTACAAAATGGTCTTGAGCGATGTCATCATTGCTCGGAATTTGCCAATGTTTGGAGCTCGGAAATAGGTCGCCGTCACTATCCCATAGCTTTGACGCAACCGCTGTTCGTCGTGGAGTCCGTGTGCTGGAATTTGGAGTAGAGTTTTCTTGGGTCAATTTTCATTGTCGTTGCTGCAACGGGTTGGACGCATGGTTGATCCACGTACAACGTTTCATTTTTAGCTGTAGAAGTAGAAACATATTGCCTAATCTGAAAAAGAATATTAGATACTTTTGCTAAGAAAGAGAAAGAAAAAAATTTCTTAGAAAGAAAAAAAATAAGGATTGTTGTTTGTGTATGGAACGAAGCCAATGGGGTTCTAAAGGTAAGTTGTTTTAGACATTTACGCTTCAACTTCTTTGATGAGTTATGCAACAGTCAAATAATCATCCTATTAAACATAACATGATTAGGCCTATTGGGCTCTTAGTGTACAATATAACATGTAATCAATAAATAACATATATCCCTAAAAAAAAAAAAACATATATATATATAAATTGCAAATAAATGTCATCAATATGAGATATGATATAAGATTGATCATTACGATGTATGTTTTTTTCTTTAAATCATTAACTACCACTAATAAATGATTTTAGAAGAAAAAAAAAACTATATCATAGTTAAGTCATAGGGTTAATGACGGCAAAAATACCCAAAGTTTGGTCAAAGAACCCCTCGTGTACCCAAAGTTTAAAAATGGTGGTAAAAATACCCAAAGTCGCATTAGGGGAGTTGACCACTCCATTCTCGTAACGCCGTTAACTTACCTATTAACTTTGGCCACACGGATAAACGTGAGTTGCTGCATAACTATTTCTGCCACGTGTGGACGAGCCCACATCAGCCTCGTTTACGACAAAACAACGAATTAAACCCCTAGCTAATACTATTTAATACAACGAATTGAACCCCTAATGATTACACTTAACAAAACAGATTTGTCTACGTGGCCAGAGTTAACAGGTAAGTTAACAACGTTACGAGAATTGATTGGTCAACTCCCCAAATGTGACTTTGGGTATTTTTGCCACCACTTTTAAACTTTAGGTACACGAGGGGTTCTTTGACCAAACTTTGGGTATTTTCGCCATCATTAACCCTTAAGTCATATCATAGTTAAGTCAGTATAAACTCAACCAATAGAAAATTTATTAGTAAACGTAATGCAAATTGATGCATAAAAAAATATAAAAATATTCCAAAGTGGTTATTTTCATTTTTAAAGTAAAGAAACTAAAGATAAAAAGTATTCAATTTAGTGATTAAATATCAAAACAAATTATAATGAGGCTATATATTATTTGTCACACAGATTTTTATAATGTCCATGAATACTTGCTAATTATTTTACTTAACATGGAGGATTTGTTAGAAAGTATCGAACTGATAAAACATAGTAAATTAATAACAAAAATGTAGCAAATTTCATTAGATTTTGAAAAAAGTAGTATTCTTGAATCTTTAGTTCTCTACATATATATATATATATATATATATATATATATATATATATATATAGATTATTGTTTTGATTTTTAATAATAAAATATATTAGCTATCACAAAAAAGAACTTAATTTCACTTTTAAAAAATCAACATTTTGTTGGCATTGAGTTAAAAACACGCAGGCAAAATTATACTTTGTAAATATGTTTGATATATATATATATATATATATAAAAGCTCAGAAAACATATTTACCGTGGACATAGAAGAATTTAAGAAGTTGAGCCGTACGAAGTTATTAGACCACCTTAAATCATGACCGCCGGCTATACTGCGTGGCCGGCAATGCCTGCTCGCCGCTGTCTTTGCTCAACAATACCATCTTTTTTTTCTTTCTATAACAACCATTTACAGAAAAGAAAAAAGAAACCGTCTGACGTGTGTATATATATCAATATATTTATTGATGTCATTCCAATAAAAAAATACAAATTATATATTTTCTACGAAGAGCGCATCGTGAAACAACATGTCTTAAACTTAAACTGTCAAACAAATTTATGAACGAATATGAAATGCTACTTTTATATATGTTGTGGATAAGGTTAAGCTTGACGGAAGCTCTTACAACTTGCATAGCAAGTTTATCTAATATTTTATTATTATTTTAATGCCACTTGCTTAAGGCGTGTATCAAGTTTTCTTGATGTTCAAGTTTATTTTTCACTATAAATAGGTATGCATTGTGCTTGTATTCCATTATCTCTCCAAGCTTAGTAATTCGGCTAATAAAGAATACCTCCTCCCAATATCTTACTGATCAAAATATACATATGTGAGTGTGTTTTTGGTGGCTCAGCTTTGTCGTTTCTTCTCCTTGAGTCTTGGGCAAAGTTCCAATTATTTTAGGAACT
Organism: Parietaria judaica; assembly: GCA_954871525.1. NCBI lineage: Eukaryota > Viridiplantae > Streptophyta > Magnoliopsida > Rosales > Urticaceae > Parietaria > Parietaria judaica. Next base: position 43,255,573 of record OX940860.1, read on the forward strand.
AACAATATATATATATATATATATATATATATATATAACCCGTTGAGCAAAGAAAGAGGTACCAAAATCTTAGTGAGTGTTAACCGGAAAGCTGCTGCCAAAAGAATCGAATATAACATGAAAATAAGAAGAAAATTATTTATGTACATAGTTAGCTATATATGTATATATAAAAATGCAGAGAAGGAGATATCGTATCTCACAAATTGTAGACGAAGCTATCATCGAAAAGAAGCATCACCAATAGCCACTATAAAAAAAAAGGTTAAAAAATGAATATGAGAAGAACGAAGAAAAAAAACATACCACAATAAGATTCATGAATTATGACTCATGAGAGTCTATGTCCTTTTATATCCATGAACGAATCCATGCTTTTCACTTTTAATATGACTTTTTCTATTCCAATTAAATTTCTCAATTAATAAAAGATTCAAGAATATTAAACCATCCACAATAATGAATATGAATGAGTATTGAGTAGTCTCTCTATGTGCGATGAGATTGTTTCACCAAGACATTAATTCTTTCATGAAAAAAAAATTCAAAATTCAGAAAAAATAATATTCTTGAATCTTTGGTTCTCTATATTGCCATGTCATCCACGTGAGATTCTCCTTATATATATATATATATATATATATATATATATATATATATATATATATAGATATACTTTTTCTCAAAGAACTATCATATTATATGTCGAACACACTATAATAATAATACTTCTAAAAAGATTACTCCACAAAATATTAAGCATAATTTGTGTTGCTGTGCAAATTCGTCGTTTATTTAAGACGACATGTAGCATAAAGTTATGAATTAATTAAATTTATAACTAAATAAATAAAATGTTTTAAAGAATACTTAGTATTCATAAAAGTCCACTTGCGAGACCCAAAGCCCATCAGGACGCCTGGCCGTCACAAGACCCAAAGAACAGGAAGCTATCCAGTCTAAAGCCCATAAGCTATCTGTCATCATGCAAGAGAAAGGAAGGGCGAAACAGTCATATTTCCTATCCGGCCTCATAAATTCAAAATGGACGAAAGACCAGGAGCACGAAGTCAAAACTTCAACGGATCCATCTAGTCAAGAATCCAGCTCGGCGTGGAACGCGCAGTCGTGGGGCACGTGTCAGCAAGACAAGCCAGTAAGCCCGGTCAGCTCGGAAGAATGACTCCAAGATTCCAATAAGTCCAACGGGAAGATTTGAAGCCTATAAATACCAAGCTTAGCTAGAGATCAACAGACACAACTCCTGAGACAATACATCGAGAGCGTTCCTGTCCGGCATTCTTGTCTCTTGAGAGTTTTCATTTGTATTTTCTCTACTTCTTATATTCCTTCTCTCTTCTTAGATGTGACTTGCTGCCTGTAGCTGTCCGTCCATGTTTATTGTCGCAATAAACTAACAGAGGACGTAGTTAACTACCGCTTTGAGACAAACCTCTATAAAAAAAACCCTCATCTTATTTACTTGCTTATATATATATATATATATATATATATATATATATATAAGCAGTCGGCCTATGCGAAGAAGATCCTTAAACAGTTCGAGATGGCGGACTGTAACTCGAGCAAGTACCCTATGGAGGCGAAGCTGCAGCTCGGGAAGGATGCTGAAGGGAGAAGAGTGGATCCCACGGAGTACAGACGCGTGATCGGGTGTCTGAGGTATCTCACCCACACCCGACCAGACATTTCACACGCAGTCGGGATAGTCAGTCGATACATGGAGAAGCCCACGAGTGCACACCAGCAGGCGGTGAAGCACATCTTGCGTTACGTGAAGGGCACGACGGACTACGGGATCCAGTACAACCGAGGAAGTGGAGCAGAAGTACTAGTCGGCTTTACGGACAGTGATCTGGCCGGTGATATCGATGACAGGAAGAGTACCGGAGGGATGGCGTTCTACCTCAACGGAAACCTGATCACCTGGCAGTCTCAAAAGCAGCAGACAGTAGCTCTATCCTCATGCGAAGCAGTGTTCATGGCGGCAACCGCAGCAGCATGTCAAGCTATGTGGTTGAAGGGGCTACTCAGAGAGATGACCGGATCCGAGCAGAGACCAGCTACTCTCTACGTGGACAACAAGTCTGCAATTGCGTTGATGAAGAATCCAGTGTTCCATGGACGGAGCAAACACATTGACACGAAGTTTCACTACATTCGTGAGTGTGTGGAGAAGCAAGAGATCATCGTGGAGTTCGTCAACACGAGGGAGCAACGGGCAGACATTCTTACTAAGGCTCTAGGGAGAGTCAAGTTCGAAGAGATGAGAGAGCTGCTCGGAGTAAAGAGAGTGGAAGCAAGTCAAGCTTACGGGGGAGAATGTGAGCTTAAGCTTGACTTAGTCCGGGTGACGACCAGAACCCAGGACGGGCAGAAACACTTGCGAGGAGTCAGCCCGGGTACCGACCAGAACAGAAGACGGACAGCCGTTCAGCCCAGCTCGGGTGAACTCGAGCAGAGTGTCCTACTAAGTCTTGTATTAGTTAGATGTTCTAGAATACTCTACTAAGTCCTAAAGTAATCATGTAATTCATGTACTATCTAGAAGTCTCCATTGAAGTCTATAAATAGAGACTTCCTCCCACCATTTTGTAACTAAGAAAAACCAAGCCAAGTGATCAATACAATACAAGTTTATTCTTTCCCACTAAAAGTTCCATCTTCTCCAATATACTTCCCAACAAAGTGGTATCAGAGCCATAAGATCGAAATGGCAAACGGAGGAATGATTCCCTTCCAAGTTCCGATGCTCACCAAGAGCATCTACGACAATTGGAGTATCAAGATGAAGGCGCTCCCTTGGAGCACAAGACGTGTGGGAAGTCGTCGAGAAAGGCTATAAGGAGCAAGAAGATGTTGGTTTATCTCAAGCTCAAAGGGAAGCTTTGAGAAATTCACGGAAGAGAGACAAGAAAGCTCTCTACCTCATTTACCAAGCGGTTGATGAGTATGGATTCGAGAAGATAGCAAATGCAACGACGACGAAGGAGGCTTGGGAGAAGCTACGAACTTGCAACAAAGGGATTGAGCAAGTTAAAAAGATTCGTCTTCAAATTCTCTCAGAGGTGAATTTGAGCGGTTGTTCCTGGAGGATTCGGAATCAATTTCCGATTATTTCTCAAGAGTATTGGCAATAGTCAATCAATTGAGAAGAAATGGTGAAGAAATTAGCGAAGTTAAAGTCATAGAGAAAATTATTCGCACCTTGAGTACAAGCTTCGAGTTCATCATCAACACCATTGAAGAAACGAATGATTCGGAAACCATGACAATTGAGCAACTCATGGGTTCCTTGCAAGCATATGAAGAAAAGAAAAAGACGAAGCAAAGGCAAAAGGAGGATAAAGAACAACTACTTCAACTTAACTTGAAGGAAGCAAACTTTGGCAACAATAGAGGCCAAAGAGGAAGAGGACGAGGAAGAGCAGGCTTTCACAACAACAATTTCAACAATGAAGAACGAAGCCAGAGTTTACAAGCAACAAGAGGCCGTGGAAGAGGAACTATATGGTGGAGATACGATAAATCCCACATCAAATGCCACAACTGCAACAAGTTCGGACACTATGCTTCGGAGTGCAGATTTCCAAGGAACGTTGAAGAAAAGGCCAACTTCGTCGAAGACAAAAGCGGAGTAGAAGGCACCTTACTAGTGGCACGCGCAGAGAATGTCGGAGAGGAGAGCATATGGTACCTTGATACCGGAGCAAGCAATCACATGTGTGGACAAAGAAACATGTTCGTGGAGCTCAACAAAGCGGTGACCGGAAACATCTCTTTCGGAGATGAATCGAAGGTATCAGTCAAAGGCAAAGGTAAAATTCTTATACGCTTGAAGAACGGAGGTCATCAATTCATCTCAGACGTCTACTATGTGCCGAATCTGAAGAATAATATCTTGAGCTTGGGTCAACTGCTCGAGAAGGACTACGATATCCACATGAAAGAAGGGTGTCTTTTCTTAAGAGATGACAAAAACAACTTGATTGCAAGGGTGCCTATGACAAAGAATAGAATGTTCAAATTAAGCATCCAATACGACGTGGCAAAGTGTCTAAAGGCTTGCTATAGTGACTCATCGTGGCTATGGCACTTGCGGTTTGGACACCTCAACTTTGGCGGTCTTGAGTTATTGTCAAGAAAGAAGATGGTTAGAGGCCTGCCATGCATCAATCAACCAGACCAACTTTGTGAAGGTTGCTTACTCGGGAAGCAATGCCGGAAGAGATTTCCGAAGGAGTCTACGTCAAGAGCCACGAAGCAACTTGAGCTCATCCATACCGATGTTTGTGGTCCAATCAAACCAAAATCACTTGAAGGAGAAGTCAGAAGTATTTGAAAAATTTAGAAAGTTCAAAGCTTTGGTGGAAAAAGAAACTGGTTTTGACACAAAGGCCATGAGATCCGATCGAGGTGGCGAGTTCACTTCAAATGAGTTCAAGAGATATTGTGAAGATAACGAAATTCGTCGACCGATGACGGTTCCAAGAACTCCCCAACAAAATGGAGTGGCGGAGAGAAAGAATCAAACCATACTCAACATGGCTCGAAGTATGTTAAAGAGAAAGAGAATGGCAAGGGAATTTTGGGCCGAAGCAGTGGCTTGTGCAATCTACCTCGCAAATCGTTCGCCGACTAGGAGTGTTCGTGGAAGGACGCCACAAGAAGCATGGAGTGGAAGAAAGTCAGGAGTCTCTCATCTCAAAGTATTCAGAAGCATAGAATATGCTCATGTGTCCGATGAAAAGAGATCAAAACTCGATGACAAGACCGAGAAGTTAATATTCATCGGGTACGACTCAAATTCCAAAGGTTACAAGCTCTACAATCTAATCAATGGAAAGACTTTCATTAGTCGCGACGTAGAGTTTGATGAAGAAGATTCATGGAATTGGGATATTCAAGAAGACGAGTACGATTTTCTTCCTTATTTTGAGGAAGAAGAAGAAGAGATGGTGCAACAAATAATCCAAGAGATAGGAGAAGTGTTGGACAAGTGTGTCCTTAAACAAGATATTTTTATTCAATTGTAAAAGATTATGACAAGTCGTTGAATAAAGATGATGCTTATTATGATAATCTTATTATAGTTTCTGGTAGAGTAAAATAGAATGTTTGATCCTTAGTTCATACATGCAATTATGTATTATTATCACAACAGAGTCAATGTGAGGAAGAATTAATAATCATAATAAATGAACTTAAAATGTCCGTGACCTGATTAACTGGGTGGGAGCCAATTAATCGTATAAGGTCATTAATGTGACTAAGTGACAATCCTATTCTGGATTTTGTGTGTGTCACACTCACTAGAAGTGCATTAAGTATGAAGTGTCTTCATGCTGGACTGGACCTGACTTAAACTCCGGAAGTTATCAAATAAGACCGTCACAGATAACTTGGAGTTGAGTCACTAGTAGATGATCAAATGGATATTCGATCTAAGTCCTGAGTGATCTTGAGTCCGAGCTGCTGGCTTGATTGTTCTTTGATTTGACCGTTAAAGAACACAATATATTACCGTTGTTCCCAACACTATTATTTTGGGAACATGATAGTCAACAGTAAGGGTAGCTTGGTCATAGACATGGGCATCACACAGCTCTCTTCAGAGTCATGATGATTCCATTGATTGTCGGTGGTGAGAAGTGAGAGATACCCGTGCACAACTTATGAATCGAAACCATAAGTGGGTTACTCATAATATTACTGACTAGTCAAGGATGAAAATGCAATGAGGGGCATAACGGTAGAAACCGCCTGCTCGTGTGTGAATCATCAAGTGAAAGATCAATAACCCGAATTTGATTGTATCAATGGACACCCTGCTGTAATAAAGGGAATAATATATACTGTATCACTAAAGAGTGCAGCCTCGGGTTTATAGTGGAATAACACCGAGGTTTGACGAACACCCTAGCAGTTCGTTGGAGCTTAAGTGATACGGGTCCATGGTCCCCAGGATAGCTCCGTAACGGATGATACGTACGTGATAAAAACATTTGAAATGTTTTTAAGATCATTTTGCAAGACTCATAAAACTGAAGTCTGTGACAGACATCAGATAGTTTTATCAGTAGGGTGGCAAAAGTACCATATCTTGGTAACCAAAATTAACTGACAAAATTAAGTAGAATTTGGATTTTCTGTCAACATTAAAGTTGTTGGAAATTAAATTCTAAGAAACTTTGCTTTTTGAACCGAGTCGTTTCGACGTACGGTTTGTGATTTAGAGGATTTCTAAGTTTGTGATCGTTTCGGTAAACTATGAAATTAAATCACATGTCACGAATTTAAATGATGGTGTGTCACCATGACATTTAAATATGTGATATTGAGATCAGAGAATATTAATATAATTTAATTATTCGAATTTTATTATTAGTATATTATTAATAATTAATCAATAATTAATAGATTTATATTAATATGTATATTTTTATATATTATAAAGTGTAAAAATGGAATTGGGCCTTGGAATGTGGAACCATACACATTCCAATGGATAGACTTTGGTCTTTTCATAATTTCGGCAAAAGTACCAAAAGTTTTGGTTATTTGAGAAAAACACTAAAATTAATTTAATCTATTGGATCGGTTATGATTTAATATCAACCGTTGGATTAGGATATTGATGAATTCGAAATCGATAACTTGGTGACCAAGTTTTGATTTTCAAATTTGATTAATAAATTATATCCGTTAGATTTAATCTTTACTGTCGGATTGGAAATTAATTAATTATATATATTTATATTATTTTTCGAATTATAGTTTACGGATAAATTCAAAATTGTTTTTATTAAATCTTTTAATATTTGATTTTATCCTAAACTAATTTGATCCATTAGATCGGTTTAAAGATTTATCTCAACCGTTGGATCTAGATAATGATAATTTGAATTTTAATATATATATATAATTCGAATTTTATAAAGATAAGAAGATAAGATTGGATTTTTGATTTTATCCAAATCTTTCTTATTTAATCAAATCCCTAATTAATTATATCCTTTGGATTTAGATAAGATTAAATCTAGACTATTGGATTGAGATAATTAATTATATTTAAATATAAAGAATTCGAAATTAGGGAGGAAATTTCTCCAATTCGGTTACAGTCTGAGCAAATAAATAGGAGGCTCATTCTACACATTTTACACACCTCTTCTGAGAGAAAAAATCGAACTCTCCCTCTCCCTTAGGGTCTGCGAATTTTCTCTCTGATCTCTCTTTCTGGTTCGGCTTAAGAGACTTAGTTCTCCGGAAGTTTAAAAAGAACCATCAGTTTAAATTTTGCGACGGAGTCCTGCCGGCGAAGCCCAAGCTTCGGTACGAGGAATCTAGGAGAATATCCCGGAAGATCATGGGAGTTTCCCTCAGCACCGGCGGAGCCCTGCCCGATTCAGAACGCGCAGCCGAAAGTCGTCTTTAGAGGTACGGCCTTATGGATTGGGTTAATAAATGCAACCATTTACTGTTTTCTATTTATTTCCAATAATGACTAGATTATTAATAATGATTTATGAATATTAAATTGCAAAATATTTATCAGATCTTGTTATATGGTTATTATCCGATATCCGGACCGTTGAACAGATAACATGTTTTCCGCGTTAAAATAATTTTTAATGTTACCCGGACGGTTTGGAGGTACAATTCGTGATAATTTGCACGGAATCCGAGACGTGATTCCCAACAATTGGTATCAGAGCCATGGTTCAAGGATAAATAATTACATAATTTAATTTAACGGTTTAAAGAACGAATTATTTGATGAATAAAATTAATTATTTAAAATTGAAATTTTGAATTTCTAGATATTTTAAATATTAATTTAAAATTAGAATACTACCCGACTCGAAATTTCAAACCGGGTAATGGGCCGGGCTACCGAAACAGCCTGACCCGTGGGCTAGGGTTCGCTCGCAGCGAACCCAATGGGAGGCTGGGCTGGTTACCCAACCCGCGGGCCTTACGCCCAGCCCGCAGGGGGAGCGCTGGGGCTGCTGGCAGCAGCCCGTGGGCAGCGCATGGGCCTGGCCCAAACCCCCTGCTCGGGTAAGCCCTGGGGGCGCTGCCTGGCAGCGAACCGGGCCCTAGGGGCCCTGCCCGAGTGCTCGGCCCAACCCGATTCGCAAGGGCTAGGCTCGACAAGTGCACGTGGGCCCGGGTTTTAACCCGGAAAGCCCACGTGTAATTTTTAAATCGGATTATTAATAATTTTTAAATGAAATAAAATATTTATGAATTAAAATTAATTATGTTTGATTAATTAATTTAATTTAAATATGGATGTTATTTAATAATCAAAATAAAATTGTCTTATTTAATAAATTAAAATATGGATGTTATTTCCGGATAACTAACATAATCTTATTTTAATAATTCATAAAAATTAAATATGGATGTTATTTAATAATTAAATAACATTGTCTTATTTAATGAATTAAAATATGGATGATAATATTTGAATAATAATATCATTGTCTTATTTTAATATTTCATAAATAATTATTAACGGGCATTAAAATTGTTTAATGATAATTCTTGGAGAATAAGTATCATTAACATAAAATTATAAATATTCATCATAGATATAATTTGTTACAACCTATTTTCATAACCCTCAAACATAGTGTCTATGTTATATCATTATTAGGATAGATATAAATAATAAAGAGTAAATGTAAAAGTGTTTATTATAAGTCAGAAAAATTTCAACCGTACAATCTTGCCTAAGGAAGAGGGAATCAAAAGTGGGGCAAGTTCACCATCCACTTATGGGTGACCGGTTAGGACCCCTCTCATCGACCTGGAGAGCGTACGGATTGATCTATCACTACCGACGAAATAATAAACACATTTCTAGGGCTTATTTAAAATTACATGTCGTAATAAATAAAGCCAAAATATAAACTTTTAATGTGTCATTAATAGACAGTTTATATAATAAGTTTTTATAACGTAGAAATTAAAAACGTTATTTCCTACAAACAATGGCAAGTATAGAATAAAACAAAGGTCTCCATTATTACTGTCACAACGTCTGCTGACCACACCGCCTCGAGTCACCCTAGTTTGTCCATTCCCCAAGGAAGGTGTGCTCGTGGAAGGTTTGACACCGTGATAGTTCCAAAAGAATATGGGGACGGAGGATTCTTGGAAATGGACCGCGAGTCACCCTAGTGTGACAATTCCCCAAGGATGACGTTTCCAAGAGGATCCCGAGAACCAAAAATAATGGGTTAAGCTTGCACGGAAGTTGGTGCTTCCCGACCGTCTATGGTGATAGTTAATAATCATAGAGAACTTTGGTGGTTCTTGTTGTGAATATTAATTAAGTTTATGACTAAAACTTAGTTTAACCAAACTACACGGTTGATACCGCGAGTCACCGTAGAGTGACCATGCCACTAAGGACGGCAACGACGTGTACAGTCGGTTAAATTATCACGAAATAGTTAAAGGGTTTATTTAACGTTTTCCCAGAACATGTTTGCATCATGTAACTATTTCAAACAAAATATTTTTTCAAAAACATTCCACCTATAATAAAGTTTAATAAGTTTATTTTTCAATGCCAGTTAAAATGTCTTTCGACAAACAAGAAATGGAACTCTCTGCTCTGACGCTCAAGTCTCAAAACCAAAGCGATCTGACAAAAGTCACAAAATCCCTAAGCAAACTGGCCATGAGTGGATCCTCAAAGAAACTCCGAATGGCAGATCAGAATGCATCAAACTCAATGAACGAGAGGAAGAGAACAATTGGAAACAAGGAAGAAACTTTACAGAATGGGAGAACAAACAATGCTGATTATTCAGTATTGGAATCATGCTTCGTTGACAACTCATCCTTCAACTGGATCTTGGATTCAGGAGCAAACGATCATGCATGTAATTCTCTACAGTCCCTTGATTCATTAGAAGAAATAAATGAAGGACCAGCTTTAAAGGTAGGAAACGGTGAGTTTCTACAAGCAAAAGCTGTGAGAAATTTGCGACTGACATTTGGGAATAAATTCTTATTTTTTAATAATGTATTTTATTACCCAAATGTCTGCAGGAATATACTATCGGCTTTTCTGTTGTACAAACAAGGCTACACCTTAAATTTCGTGGGTCCCATTGGGTCATCACGAAAGACGGTGTATACATTTGTACTGCCAAAGCAGAAAATGGATTGTATATTCCGAGACTAGATTATGGGAGTTGCATGAATGCTGAAATGTTCAAATTGGCTATGCCAAGGTCAATTAAGAAACCCAAAATTGATAATGATGTCCAAACATATATGTGGCACTTAAGATTAGGTCATATTAATCTAGACAGGATAAACAGGCTGGTAAAGGAGGGACCCCTTAAAGAACTAACAATCGGTTCTTTGCCTGTTTGTGAATCTTGTATAGAGGCTAAAATGACGAAAATACCTTTTTCTGTAAAAGGTCAAAGAGCCACAAGATATTTAGAACTCGTCCACACAGATGTATGTGGTCCTATGAACATACAGGCGAGGGGTGGAATTAAATATTTTGTCACCTTCATTGATGACTATTCAAGATATGGTTATGTTTACTTAATGGCTAAGAAATCTGAAACCTTGGGTATGTTCAGAGAATTTCTAGCAGAAAGTGAAAATCAACTTGGACTATCATTGAAATCTCTTCGGTCAGATCGAGGAGGAGAATACCTTGATCATGAGTTTAGTGATCTCTTGATTGAAAAAGGTATAGTATCTCAATTGACTGCTCTTGGCACACCATAACAGAATGGTGTTGCAGAAAGGAGGAACAGGACCCTACTAGAAATGGTAAGGTCCATGCTGAGCTATTCATCACTACCCAACTCATTCTGGGGATATGCTTTGTTGACGGCAACCAACATTTTAAATGTTGTGCCATCAAAATCTGTTTCAAAAACTCCCCTTGAATTATGGAATGACTGAATACCAAACCTGCGACATTACAGAATTTGGGGTTGTCCAGCACATGTGCGGACAGGAAACAGGAATAAGCTGGAATCACGAACTGAAGTATGTCTATTCATGGGATATTCCAAAGAGAGAAAGGGGGGTTTGTTTTATAGTCCAGAAAGCAAGAAAGTATTTGTTTCTACAAATGCTACATTTATGGAAGAAGACTATATGATGAACTTTAAACCTCGAAGCAAAAAGTGCTTGAGGAATTGTCAGGTGACAAAGTCACAACGCCGACAACAGTGCATGTTGTCGAAGATAGTGTGGAAACCACGGTCCCAAATCAGAACCAAGGGGTACTCAGACGTAGTGGGAGGTTCAAAAGACCTGTTGAGCGCTACGAGCACACCCAGTTGGAATTTCACCTAGCTGTTACCAACACTAGTGTTGAAAATCCCATAGGCTATGAGCAAGCTATGATGGATCCTGATAAGGGAGAATGGCAGGAAGCCATGAACCAAGAAATAGAATCAATGGATTCTAATGAAGTCTGGGAACTTGTAGACTTACCGGATGGCTTCAAAACCATTGGCTGTAAGTGGGTATACAAGCGAAAGAGAGGAGTAGACGGGAAAGTTGAAACCTTCAAGGCTAGACTAGTGGCTAAGGGTTTTACCCAGAGGGAAGGTATTGATTTCGATGAGACCTTCGCTCTAGTCGCTAAGTATAAGTCCATCCGGATTCTCATAGCCATAGCCTGTAGTCTCAATTATGAGATTTGGCAGATGGACGTCAAAACCGTATTCCTAAACGGGTACATTGACAAAAACATATATATGGACCAACCAGAAGGGTTCGTGCAGAAGGGTCATGAAGGGAAAGTTTGCATATTACTCAAATTCATTTATGGATGGAAGCAAGCTTCCAGATTCTGGAATCTAAGGTTTGATGAAACCATCAAAACCTATGGATTCATACAGAACATCACTGATGCCTGCATATACAAACTCAATGATAAAACCGTGGAGATATTTCTTGTTCTATACGTCGACGATATTCTTCTCATTGGAAACAGTGTGAAGAGGCTATCGGACGTGAAAGTGTGGCTATCTACGCAATTCCAGATGAAGGACATGGGAGAAGCCAACTATGTTCTTGGGATCCGTATCTTTAGGGATCGCAACAATAGGCTTCTAGCCTTATCGCAAGCAGCCTACATTGATATGGTGCTTGAAGGTTTTGTAATGGCAAACTCAAAGGGAGGTAATTTACCAACCAGACATAGAGTGTTCCTTAACAGGAAACAGTGCCCTACTTCTCCGGAAGAGCAAGACGAAATGAGGCGAATACCCTATGCTTCAGCAGTGGGAAGTCTGATGTACGCTATGCAGTATACTAAGCCAGACATCTGTTACGCTGTGGGAATTGTTAGCAGATACCAATCCAACCCGGGTATGGCTCACTGGACTGTAGTGAAAAATATTCTCAAGTATCTTAGGAGAACGAGAGACTATATGTTAGTGTTTTTAGGATCAGAACTGAATCCACTTGGTTACACTGACTCAGACTTTATGTCTGATAGAGACGCGAGAAAATCGACGTCGGAAGCAGTGTTCACCCTTGCTGGTGGAGCGATATTCTGGAGAAGCGTAAAGCAATCTTGTATCGCAGATTCCACAATGGAAGCTGAATACGTGGCAGCTTGTGAGGCGGCCAAAGAATAAGTTTGGCTCAAGAATTTCTACATAGAGCTGGGAGTTGTTCCAGATGTAGATGGGCCCCAAACACTATACTGGGACAACAGTGGTGCGGTGGCAAATTCTAAAGAGCCCAGAGACCATAACAAGGCGAAAAATATAGAACACAAATACCATCTCATAAGAGAAATAGTGCGTCGTGGCGACGTGAGGTTGTGAAAATAGCTTTGGAAGACAATCTGGCTGATCCATTCACTAAGACGTTACCTGAGAAAATATTCAAGAGGCATCTGGAGAGTATGGGTCTGAAAGACATGGGTCATCTTCTTTAAGTACAAATGGGAGATTGTTGGACATGTGTGTCCTTAAACAAAATATTTTTATCCATTTGTAAAAGATTATGACAAGTCGTTGAATAAAGATGATGCTTATTATGATAATCTTATTATAGTTTCTGGTAGAGTAAAATAGAATGTTTGATCCTTAGTTCATACAGGATGCAATTATGTATTATTATCACAACAGAGTCAATGTGAGGAAAAATTAATAATGATAATAAATGAACTTAAAATGTCCGTGACCTGATTAACTGGGTGGGAGCCAATTAATCGTATAAGGTCATTAATGTGACTAAGTGACAATCCTATTCTGGATTTTGTGTGTGTCACACTCACTAGAAGTGCATTATGTGTGAAGTGTCTTCATGCTTGACTGGACCTGACTTAAACTCCGGAAGTTATCATATAAGACCGTCACAGATAACTTGGAGTTGAGTCACTAGTAGATGATGAAATGGATATTCGATCTAAGTCCTGAGTGATCTTGAGTCTAAGCTGCTGACTTGATTGTTCTTTGATTTGACCGTTAAAGAACACAATATATTACCGTTGTTCCCAACACTATTATTTTGGGAACATGATAGTCAGCAGTAAGGGTAGCTTGGTCATAGACATGGGCATCACACAGCTCTCTTCAGAGTCATGATGATTCCCTTGATTGTCGGTGGTGAGAAGTGAGAGATACCCGTGCACAACTTATGAATCAAAACCATAAGTGGGTTACTCATAATATTACTGACTGAGTCAATGATGAAAATGCAATGAGGGGCATAACGGTAGAAACCGCCTGCTCGTGTGTGGATCATCAAATGAAAGATCAATAACTCGAATTTGATTGTATCAATGGACACCCTGCTGTAATAAAGGAAAAAATATATACTGTATCACTAAAGAGTGCAGCCTCAGGTTTATAATGGAATAACACCGAGGTTTGACGAACACCCTAGCAGTTCGTTGGAGCTTAAGTGATACGGGTCCATGGTCCCCAGGATAGCTCCGTAACGGATGATACGTACGTGATAAAAACATTTGAAATGTTTTTAAGATCATTTGGCAAGACTCATAAAACTGAAGTCTGTGACAGACATCAGATAGTTTTATCAGTAGGGTGGCAAAAGTACCATATCTTGGTAACCAAAATTAACTGACAAAATTAAGTAGAATTTGGATTTTCTGTCAACATGAAAGTTGTTGGAAATTAAATTCTAAGAAACTTTGCTTTTTGAACCGAGTCGTTTCGACGTACGGTTTGTGATTTAGAGAATTTCTAAGTTTGTGATCGTTTCGGTAAACTATGAAATTAAATCACATGTCACGAATTTAAATGATGGTGTGTCACCATGACATTTAAATATGTGATATTGAGATCAGAGAATATTAATATAATTTAATTATTCGAATTTTATTATTAGTATATTATTAATAATTAATCAATAATTAATAGATTTATATTAATATGTATATTTTTATATATTATAAAGTGTAAAAATGGAATTGGGCCTTGGAATGTGGAACCATACACATTCCAATGGATAGACTTTGGTCTTTTCATAATTTCGGCAAAAGTACCAAAAGTTTTGGTTATTTGAGAAAAACACTAAAATTAATTTAATCTATTGGATCGGTTATGATTTAATATCAACCGTTGGATTAGGATATTGATGAATTCGAAATTGATAACTTGGTGACAAAGTTTTGATTTTCGAATTTGATTAATTAATTATATCCGTTAGATCGGTCTAAGATTTTATCTTTACAGTCGGATTGGAAATTAATTAATTATATATATTTATATTATTTTTCGAATTACAGTTTATGGATAAATTCGAATTTTTTTTATTAAATCTTTTAATATTTGATTTTATCCTAATATAATTTGATCCATTAGATCGGTTTAAAGATTTATCTCAACCGTTGGATCTAGATAATGATAATTCAAATTTTAATATATATATATATATATTTCGAATTTTATAAAGATAAGAAGATAAGATTGGATTTTTGATTTTATCCAAATCTTTCTTATTTAATTAAATCCCTAATTAATTATATCCATTGGATTTAGATAAGATTAAATCTAGACCATTGGATTGAGATAATTAATTATATTTAAATATAAAGAATTCGAAATTAGGGAGGAAATTTCTCCAATTCGGTTACAGTCTGAGCCTATAAACAGGAGGCTCATTCTACACATTTTACACACCTCTCCCCAGAGAAAAATTGGAACTCTCCCTTTCCCTTAGGGTCTGCGAATTTTCTCTCTGATCTCTCTTTGTGGTTCGGCTTAAGAGACTTAGTTCTCCGGAAGCTTAAAAAGAACCATCAGTTTAAATTTTGCGACGGAGTCCTGCCGGCGAAGCCCAAGCTTCGGTACGAGGAATCTAGGAGAATATCCCGGAAGATCACGGGAGTTTCCCTCATCACCGGCGGAGCCCTGCCCGATTCAGAACGCGCAGCCGGAAGTCGTTATTAGAGGTACGGCCTTATGCATTGCGTTAATAAATGCAACCATTTACTGGTTTCTATTTATTTCATATAATGACTAGATTATTAATAATGATTTATGAATATTAAATTGCATAATATTTATCAGATCTTGTTATATGGTTATTATCCGATATCCGGACCGTTGAATGGATAACAAGTTTTCCGCTTTACAATAATTTTTAAATGTTACCCGGACGGTTCGGAGGTACAATTCGTGATAATTTGCACGGAATCCGAGACGTGATTCCCAACAAGAAGATCCTGAAAAGCCAGTCACTCCACCAGGTTCATCAATTGAAGAGCATGGAGAGTCATCCAGCGAAAGATCAAAGACGCCACGAACGAGAAGTTTTCAAGACCTATACCAGGAAACCGAAGTCCAAGATGATGTCAATCTCTTTTACTTATTTGGCGACTATGAAACATTGAGCTACCAAGAGGCGGTTGCAAGTAAGAAGTGGAGAGATGCGATGGATGAAGAAATCAAATTCATCACAAAGAATGATACATGGGAGCTCGCTGCACTTCCACAAGGTTATAAGGCGATTGGAGTCAAATGGGTTTACAAGGCGAAGAAGAATGCCAGAGGAGACGTGGAGAGATACAAAGCGAGATTGGTAGCAAAAGGCTATAGCCAAAGGCAAGGCATCGACTATGACGAGGTATTCACTCCCGTTGCTCGACTTGAAACCATTAGATTGATAATTTCCCTGGCGGCCCAAAACAAGTGGAAGATTTATCAAATGGATGTGAAGTCTGCTTTCTTAAACGGGAACCTTGAATAAGAGGTCTATATCGAGCAACCAACGGATACGAAGTAAAGGGTCAAGAAGATAAAGTCTTAAAGTTGAAAAAAGGCTTTATATGGTCTAAAGCAAGTACCGAGAGCCTGGAATGCTTGAATCGACAAGTACTTCCAAGAGAGAAATTTCAAGAAGTGCCCATATGAGCATGCTTTCTACATCAAAGTTCAAGATGGAGATATGTTGGTCGTGTGCCTGTAGCGTAGATGATCTGATCTTCACAGGTGGCAATTCAATTATGTTTAAGGAGTTTAAGGCAGAAATGACGAAAGAGTTCGAGATGACAGACATAGGACTCATGTCCTACTACTTGGGGATTGAAGTGAAGCAACAAGACACCAGAATCTTCATCAAGCAGGAAGGTTATGCTAAAGAAGTCCTGAAGAAGTTTAAAATGGACGATTCTAATCCAGTAAGCACCCCAATGGAATGCGGAGCTAAGTTGTCAAAGCTGGATAACAGAGAAAAGGTGGATCCAACTCTCTTCAAAAGCCTCGTTGGAAGTTTGCGGTACTTAACTTGTACAAGACCGGACATTCTCTATGTTGTTGGAGTAATCTCTCGCTACATGGAAGCTCCAACAACTACTCACTTCAAATACGCGAAGAGAATACTTCGGTACATCAAAGGTACGACCAACTATGGCCTACTTTATTCAACTTCTTGCAGTTTAGATATGGTTGGGTATAGTGATAGCGACTTGGGAGGAGACATAGACGATCGAAAAAGTACAAGTTGATTCGTATTCTTTATGGGAGATACTGCTTTCACATGGATGTCGAAGAAGCAGCCGATCGTCATACTGTCCACTTGTGAAGCCGAATATGTCGTTGCAACTGCATGTGTTTGTCATGCGATTTGGCTAAGAAATTTGTTGAATGAGTTACGACTGCCGCAAGAAGAGGCCACCGAGATTCGTGTTGATAACAAATCAGCGCTATCATTAGCAAAGAATCCAGTCTTCCATGATAGGAGCAAGCACATCGACACCCACTTTCACTACATACGGGAATGCGTGGCAAATAAAGAAGTGGAGCTGAGGTACGTGAAGTCAGAAGACCAGATAGCCGACATTTTTACAAAGTCACTAAAGCAAGACCGTTTCGTTAAGCTGCGGAGCATTCTCGGAGTAACCAATCAAGTTTAAGGGAGGGTGTTGAAAATATAAACTTGATTTATTGAGTCTCTAGAATTTTCTAGTGTATCCTAGTATTTACTAGTTTCTAGAGTTCTTTTAATATGTAAGTTTCTAGAAGGGTCTTGTAATTACTAGACTTCTAGAATACTCTTGTAATATGTAAGGAGTCTAGAATTATCTTGTATGTTTTAGAAGTTCTAGATAAGTCTTGTATTAGTTAGATGTTCTAGAATACTCTACTAAGTCCTAAAGTAATCATGTAATTCATGTACTATCTAGAAGTCTCCATTGAAGTCTATAAATAGAGACTTCCTCCCACCATTTTGTAACTAAGAAAAACCAAGCCAAGTGATCAATACAATACAATACAAGTGATCAAAACCGCAAGACGTAAAACCGAGCCGGCACAATCACGGGCTGACCAGTTTGAGAGAGTTCGCCTTCTCTTGGAGTGTGTCGAGCAGACTGTCGAAGCTTTTCTTGAAATAATCGACGCGCTCTAGCTGCAGTTGAGAGCCATCGTAGCCCCAGCCAATTCTCAGCTTCTCAAGCGCGCTGTAAATGCTCTCGGCCTCGGACACGTTTGCGTCAATGGTCCTTGAGACGGCGCCGTGGTCCACAAAAGCTTGTAGAGGTTGGTCGATACCTATATATATGAAGTTTTGAAATCAAATCGTGGAAATGAAGATGAATATAATAAGTAGGCAAAATGATGTCGAACCTAATTCCAGCGTTTGAGGTCCCTATAAAAAATGCTTCTCCCATAAGTAGGCAAGAAGACGTCGACCAGAAGCCTAAATTGTATCAAGCCAAACTGGACAACGGGAATGACCGCAACGCTAAAGATCGGAACATAGACACATTTGTTCCCTTGAAAAATCAGGTAAAACATGGTGCAAAAGGAGATGAGCATAAAAACTATTGACAGGAAAAATATCGAGAGTCCGATGATGAGCTTCGTAGGCAGCGACTTGAGGAAATCCTCTTCCCTGTATCGCGCCTTCTGGATAGAAAAGAACATGAACACTGTCATCACTGAAAGAATCAGCGCCACGGCATTGGACGTCAAGGACACCTGGAACAACTTGGTATTCCGAAACACAGCAGAGCCTGTGTTCTGATCATACCCGCCCGAAAAGGTAATTGCTGCGGCAAAAGCGACTGTAGCGATAAGAGTGCTAACCATAAAGGAGTTTTTTGCCGTTGCCTTCAACCACTTCTCTCCCTCCTCCATTAACAGTTTGTGGTTTTCAGTAAAGAGAGCGCGCGGTTGCAGGTACTCTTTGTTTCTCCATTCACGGGCTGCTGGGGTTGCGAGCGCCTCGACCTCCTAAACAAGCCAGGAGTAATTTAATAAATTTGGAACAAGTGGTCTTTTAATAATAAAAAAAATGCTACCTTAAACCATTTCAGCTCTGCTTGCATCTGCAAAGCCGCTCCCGGAATGAGCGTCAGCAGCCTTGAAGGCGCCACATAAGCGGCCTTGTGCAGCATGTTATTGCTGTTCTCGTCACGATAGTTCACAATGACTGCTTTTTCCCGAAGGCCGTAAATGAGGTTGAAGATCTTGGCTTGGCGTTGCTCCACAGCCACCTCAAACACTCTTCTCGCGACATACTGATTCCAGACAAGAATCGGGTTCGCATGCACCACACTTAAGATGAACTCAACGTTGCCGGCATACACGGCTGAAACCAGAGCGTCCTGGACTCCGGCCCTCTTTATCTTCTCATCATCAAACCACACTTTTGATGATGAGAAGATAAAGAGGGCCGGAGTCCAGGACGCTCTGGTTTCAGCCGTGTATGCCGGCAACGTCGAGTTCATCTTAAGTGTGGTGCATGCGAACCCGATTCTTGTCTGGAATCAGTATGTCGCGAGAAGAGTGTTTGAGGTGGCTGTGGAGCAACGCCAAGCCAAGATCTTCAACCTCATTTACGGCCTTCGGGAAAAAGCAGTCATCGTGAACTATCGTGACGAGAACAGCAATAACATGCTGCACAAGGCCGCTTATGTGGCGCCTTCAAGGCTGCTGACGCTCATTCCGGGAGCGGCTTTGCAGATGCAAGCAGAGCTGAAATGGTTTAAGTTAACATTTTTTTTATTATTAAAAGACCACTTGTTCCCAATTTATTAAAGTACTCCTGGCTTGTTTAGGAGGTCGAGGCGCTCGCAACCCCAGCAGCCCGTGAATGGAGAAACAAAGAGTACCTGCAACCGCGCGCTCTCTTTACCGAAAACCACAAACTGTTAATGGAGGAGGGAGAGAAGTGGTTGAAGGCAACGGCAAAAAACTCCTTTATGGTTAGCACTCTTATCGCTACAGTCGCTTTTGCCGCAGCAATTACCTTTTCGGGCGGGTATGATCAGAACACAGGCTCTGCTGTGTTTCGGAATACCAAGTTGTTCCAGGTGTCCTTGACGTCCAATGCTGTGGCGCTGCTTCTTTCAGTGATGACGGTGTTCATGTTCTTTTCAATCCAGAAGGCGCGATACAGGGAAGAGGATTTCCTCAAGTCGCTGCCTACGAAGCTCATCATCGGACTCTCGATATTTTTCCTGTCAATAGTTTTTATGATCATCTCCTTTTGCACCATGTTTTACCTGATTTTTCAAGGGAACAAAAGTATTTTCGATGACTCTGCACATGTGTTTCAACATTTCTAGGCTTTGAACATGGAACATTTTGGTCTTGTATAAGGTCTTTATGTCTGCATCAATTGGCAAAAAAAAAAAAAAAGCATATATATTATCGGTGATTATTTTTTAGAGCTTAAGCTTTGTAAGGTCTAAAACCTAAATGCTAATCACATGAAACATATTAATATAATTTGAAGAAATTCTTTGAAATAAAAGATTAAATCTAGGAACTAAAAGGTGATCAACACTTGTTCCAGCAAAAATTGTTCTCAGGACAGAAATTTTCACCAAATCTTCACCAGCCCAATCTCATTTCTTTTGAGAGAAATTAAATCTATATATATATAAAAGGACAGTTTTACAACGATACATGGCGGATTGTAAACAAAGAGAATGAAAATTCTCATTTTATAGAATTTAGACATGTTGAACGTAGCAAGTAGTTATTTCCCTTAATCATTCATTGTCAAAGAGTTAATATGAAGTAGGAAAATGTTTGAGAAAAATGTAATTTAAAACTCACTAATATCAATAGTATTGATCGGTTTTTACGTTGAGAAGACAAATCGTTTTAACTTTTATTCTCTTATTTCTTCACCTTCACTCTTTCTTCTTATTCTTCGCTTCTCCTCCCTTTCTCCGAACATCCTTCTACTGTAGTCTATCGGTGAGCAGTCATCTCCACCTCAGGTAATAGTCAGGTTCTGCGATTTTTCTATGTTTTTTCCTCATGGTGTTTTTAGGATCACAGTCAGCTCACTCCCGTCTCGCCCCCGTTTCGCCCCCGTTTGCTCATCGACGACTACTGTGTTGTGAACACTCTAATATCCTTAATATATATAATTGTATACTTATCATGGATTGTATTTAGTCACCGATGTGTGATTTTTTATAGGTTGAAAAGATGGAGGTACGTAGGATTGTATGTTCAACTATTGTAATGCAATTTTTTATAGGTTTGAACACGTAAAACCTCTCCTCGAGGTCGATGTATGTCATTTCTTTTGGGCTTCTTGCCTGTAAATGTTGATTTCATGCAAAGTTAACTGTTGACGCTTATCCGATTTCGTTTCCATTTCCCTGTTAGAGGTCTCCATGACGTGGGCTCTCTGTTTCTCAGTTTGTCGGCTCTGCTGTCACGTGTTGGACCCTTTTAACTCGCTGCCCGTTATATCTCAATTTATCAGCCATCGGCAGCTCTCAGTTTGTTAGCCCTTTGTAAGTTTTTCTTTCTTTATATTAATCAATTTCAACAAGCTCTTCACCTACTTATTTGAGGCATGCGTCTGAGCCTCAGACCCTCTCCTCAATTGTTTGTTTAGTTGGTCCTAGAAAAAAACGTTTACTGTGTTATGAACATACTTTAAAAATTCCTTGCTTGGTATATCATATCATGTCTTTTATCTTAATATGTTGGATTATATGTGGCTTTATAAATTCAGTTCTTGGGATAAAGATTGTGTTTTAGTGATGTAGATTACCTGTACTTTATTGATTTTATTCTATGTGGATTGTTATCATTTACAGCTTTAATTGAGAACACAGGCTGAGGTTGTTTATGATGAAGAGATGGAATTAATTTGTAAGAAGATGGCATTTAAGTGGCTTTATTGTGTTTAAGATCAGTGAATTTAAATGACATTGTAATAAAATTGTTATTGGAAATAAAAGGATAGGTTTTAATTTTAATGATAATTAATGCATGAAATTTAACTCTTAAATCAATAACACATATTACGATAGGTTTTTATAACAATTGGAATAGTAAAAGGCTATGATAAATGCATGCAATTGAACTCTTAAATTATTAACACATTATATGTTCATGCAATTAGAGAATGGGCAAAGGTAGATCGACAACAACAATTCACAAGGAGGAGCACTCCGACGACAACCATTTGAACTCGGGTCAGTTACCCAACGACAATCTGCTACAACATTTTAATCTGCTATAACATTTTCAAGTGCGATGCTTTCTCCGACGTCGTCCTCCACGCCATGGGAGCCATATCTATCATCTCCATAGCCTCATCTCTCTCCATTGCGGTTAGTTTTACCATTTAGTTTATAGTTACTTCATTGTATATATCCATCTATCATCTTCATCACCGATGCCTCATCTTCGAATTAAAGAAACCTTCACACGCAGCGTCGTTTGCGTCCGTCAAAGCCGTGATTCAACCTCTTCCCCATCTTTCTCTGGCAATCAATGGTCAAGGTCGTTCGGTTCAATTCAAGCTTCGTTCTTTATGTTAATGTCAATTCCGACTCACATGTGTCAAAAAAAGGCGGTAAGTACACTTCTCAACATTGTTAAAGATGGACCGAGCAAAGGATCGTGGGCAAGGTAATTATCTGTTTTGATGTTATTTAGTTGTCGTAAAAACAATGATTTTCGATTAGTTGTTTCAATCTTCAATATGTTTTTAATTATATAATACCTTTGATTCATGATTTCGTTATGCTATTAAATTCTATATTTCAAACTGCCAAAAACCGACACAGCTTTTTATTTTATTTTTGTTCTTTCAAAAGTTTTTTTAATGGGAGTTATTCTTCATTGGACTTATTTTTTGCTGCGAATTTTTTCATACGGAGATTTCAACATTTCTGCAGCGGTGCCCGAAGATGCGATTGGGGAATTCACGGTTCACGGTAATACCACGCCATCAACAAGAATGCGGGAGATTTTACTGCCTCTTCGGCTGTAGTGCACTCTTCTTTTAAAGTATTGTTTACTTTGTGTTAGTATGCGTGAATAATTAGAGTGGCTGGCATAAGTTTTCTAAGCTTGTATTTTTTTTCTCTCAATTTTAAGCCGATCTTTCTAAATTTTTTGATAAATTAAGGGAGATTAATGACTCATAATGTTAAATACACATGATTTAATGGTTTTCTGTTTGAAATATACTCATCTAGATGATTTTTATTAGATTTTCATAAATCGAAAACTAAAGAGTTAATAACCTGAATGTTAGTTAATGTTTAACAATGAGAAAATATTGAATCTTTCTCAATATTCAAAGATTTTTTTTTTGAATTTTTATGAATGTTTTAAGATGAAAATATGTAGTTATTGAAGAAAAAAAAAATTCAGATCGCTTGTATTTTCAGATTTTTAAGCATGCAAGGCAAGAGTACCTAAAGTTTGAGTTTTGTTGATTTTACAAAATTTACTCCTTTTTTTATGTTATGTCTTTATAATATTTTAGATAATTATACATTTGTGATTTTTATGTAATTTATTTTCATATTTGTTCTTAATTCTTGCATTTCCCTTTATTGCGACAAAAGTACCAAAAGTTAATCTTTTGGGATTTTAAGCTAATCTTTTCATTTTTCTTGCTGTTTGTTTTTACTAAATATATATTGTAATAATAATATGTGATTTGTATGTAATTTAATTGCATATTTGAGCTTAATCCGTGAGTTTCTCTTTGTTTCGGCAAAAGTACCAAGAATACATCTTTTTGGGATTTTTGAGCTAGTCTTTTGATTTTTCTGGTTGTTTGTTTTAATTAAATATTTATTGTTATTGTAATTTTTTAGTTAATCTTTTCATTGCTCTTGTTGCTTTAGCTAACCTTTTCATTTCTTGTTGTTTGTTAAGACTTATGTTTATTTATATGTGTTGGTGTAAATATATATTTACACATGTTTGAGTATGAAATGATTTTATTTTTGGTATTTTTAACATCATTATATAAAACCGAGTACATATATTCTTAAAATTATTATAGCGGTTTTCCATCGATAAGTGTCGATAATCCTCGATAAGTGTTGGTAACGATAATCTACAGATTTATCGGTTTTCCATCGATTAATAGGTAAGCAATCGATAAATCCGTCAAAAACGACAACCGATTTATCGTCAAAAACAGCATTCTGAACCTTGGTTGGGACCATAAAATTTAATTATATTATCGAGGTTATTAATTTATCGATAGATAATTTACTAATGTTAATTAGAGTCGAGAACATATAAAAGTATTATCGAGATTATTAATTTATCGACTATTAAGTAAATTGAAAAATCATTACCCAAGAGTCCACCAAGATGCGACCATCCACATTGCAGCAAGCACATGAGAACTTTACGCAATTTGCAAAATCGTAGAAAGCTCCTTAACGTATTCAATACGGTGTCGTATTGGTCCCTTGCCACATCAGCTTGTTGAATTTGTATATCTATAGATATGTGACTCGTAATAGTACTATCGGGTATATTTATACCTACCAAAACAGAATAACAGACATGGAATTCTGTTAGAATTTCAAAGCAAAGTTTGTGTTATAAACACAGCGTAGAAGCAATACACTTACAGTTATAAACCCATCGTTGCCAAAATGTAAGAGAGCTCCCACTGGGAAAGATCTTGGCACCCGCTAAAGCGCGCACGGGTGATTTCCCAGGATGATCGTCTGTTAAGGCCAAAAACGGTGCACGCTCCAGCAAATGAAACGCGATATCTAAATGTTTTAATATATATAGTGATATGTTATTATGTTGTCTTTATATTATCGTAATTTTCTCTTCGGTCGTAAGTGAGAAATATATCACCAATTTTATATGAGTAAAAAATACTTAAGGAGAGAGGAAGTTGAGTGTATTATATACCCAAATGCTGCACATATATGCACTGAGAAAGAAGCGAAGCACCGCGCCGCCCTTCGTCCGGAAGAAGCAGATCCTCGTCAGGCGTAGCGAAATAGAGATAATGAACCATATGTTTCTGAGCGCTCACGACGGCTTGCATGATTGGAAGCCCGTACGATGCCTGAACGAATCCGATCAACCGCGTGTTATTCTGGAGCAAGCACTTTGCGATCTGCAATTCGCCCACTTCAATGGCAGCGGCAAGAACCGTGAAGCCATCATTCCGCTCCATTTCCATATCCTGCTGTGTCATATGCCTTACCAGCCCCTCTACCACGTGCAAATGACCCTCCGTGACTGCCACATGGAGCGCATTCTTGCCCAAACCGCCGGGGCTCCGAACCCTCACCGCCTCGGGGCATTCATCCAGAAATCTCTTCACCGCGTCCCATTCTCCGCGTAACACATCTTTAAAGAACCGTTCGTACGGCCTAAAGTCCGAACTTGGGTTCAGGTTTGGGTTTGGGTTAATGACTAGGTTTGGGTTCGCGTTCAAGACCAAGCTTGGGTTTGGATTCATATTTAAGGTTCTGTCTGGGTTCAATATTAGGTTTGGGTTCATATTTAGGTTCGGGTTCGGGTTCGGGCCAGGAGATAGTGCTTGACCCGGAAGCTCCAAGCGTCGTAGTTGGATTGACTGCATTAGACAACCACATTTTTCAGTTGAATATAAAATAAAAAAATAAAAAAAGGGATAGCTAATTGAATTAGTCACTGTCATATCAATTTTCAAGAAAACAAGTTCTGAAGTTCTCCAACCAGATTTCAACACATCCATTAGAGTAGTCGAAATATTTAAAGGAAAAATGCTAAATAAGCACATTATTAAAAGTGAGACAAAAAAAAAAAACACACTAAACAGAAACTCCAAATATTTTTTCTTTCTCTTCTATCCTGATCTCAGGTATTCATTAGTTCATCCTCTTACACTCAAACACTATCCAGGTTAGGGAGAGAGCAGTGCGCAGAGAAGCTCCTCTTCTCGGAGTGGGAGGAGGAGAAGAGATCGGAGAGATCGGAGGAGAAATGGCAGTAGAAGGACGAGAAGAGTACATTTCATGCAGAATGTCTCAATTAATATTTATAGGGTATGTGATATATATAAGGTTATAACTACATTACTTTAGCAGAAAAATTAAGTATATATTCCAAAGTTATAAACCAAGTTGACCATCCATCCTTAAATAGCAATGCTAATTGATGACACTACTACAAAACTTGGATTAGACGACATGGATTGCATGTCGTGTAAACGTTTACACGACATGCAATGCCTGTCGTATAATCCCCTGTCGTAGTAGATTACACGACAGGCAAAAAGCCAGTCGTGTAAAGGTAAAACACGACAGGCAATTGCATGTCGTGTAAACGTTTACACGACAAGCATTTGCCTGTTGTGTAAACTTGAACTAAAATGAAAAAAAAAAGCGTAGTAGAGGCTCGAAGACGAGCCTCTACTACGCTTTCTCGGTGTCATTGAAACCTATAATACGATTTTTATACACCATTATATCCAATCATAAAAACCTTTATATCAAATTAAAATTATCGAACATATATTGTAACACATTCATTACGAAAACAAAAATATACTTAATATATCGAGTGTAACTAATCAATTACCCAAAGATATACCGTAACACAATTTATAGCTCTAATCTAAATTCACATTTCAAAACACACATCAAATAGAACACATGAATCAAGCTCGTACTACCAAACAAGCCTAAGAGTGTTCACATCTCCGCTGAAATCTGCATCCAAAGCAAAGAGTTGCATGATCTAAGACATCTGAACCAAAGCAAGAAAACTTAACATTAATTTTCATTGATTGAATCGAGAAGCGAAGCATGATGTCTCAGTTTCGGTTTGTTTAAGGATAAATAAACACTTAATAAACATGAGCTAAAAGTAAGACGAAAAAAAGCATCAACGGATAAGAATTATATAAACTAGTTGATGAATATTAAGTGCGGAAGTAACAATAAAATCGTATTAAGGACACAAACGCATGACTCCAGTCAGACTTTCAGGCCCATTTATCTATGAAACCAGTATTAACTCATGTCATATACCCTTTCAAATCCAAAGACAGTAGTTACTGAAAAACTTAATCGCATTGTATTCACTTGATGACACAACTTTTTTCTTGGAAAATAGAGAGACCAACACCACGTATCAGACAAGAAACGGAGCTACTAACCATCCAATCCAAACGGAGATGTTGAACTAAGCCCTCCGTGGTATCTTGAAGAATGATCTGTTCCCTCGTACTGACATGATGATCAACCTAGTTACTACAAAAATTCCATGTTGACAAGTGAAGAGGTTAAACTCAAACGTAATGGCATTCTAAAAAAGTAAAACGAAAAACAAATAATCAATATACTACAACTTACCCCTGAAATATATAATTATTATCAGGAAGCTCAAAATCATCAAGATCAAAAGTCTCGGGTGCAGTAGATTCCTCTGTAAGTAAGTGGACTCCAGTAGAGCGAGAAGCTTGCTTTATCTTAAGCAAAGCCTCGCTGCAATAATCGAACAGATAATTCACTTTTCTTGAATATATCCTCGCAACACCCAATAAAAGATAGTCTGGACAATCGTAGCTGTCCTCCCCACTAATTCAGAGCTTAATCACAAAAGCTGACAAGCGACCATCAAGAGAATTGATCAAACTTTCTGAATGAGACGAGTTGTTAATTTAAAATAAGTTTGAATAAGGTTTGATCTCAAATAACCACTCTTTGATCTGAAAGACGTCGAATCAAATAAAACTGAAGCTAAACACAAGCACGCACAATAGAATCACGAAAGGCGAGTGAACTCGTGCAATGCAATACAGAAGATCAAACGTAGACAAGCTTTGAAATTAAACAAAAACAAAAAAAAAAACAAAAACAGAACAGCGTAACGGACCTGGAAAGAGCGAGTGAGCTCGGCGAGGAGGATCAAACGCAGAGAAGTAGTGAGAGGGGTTTAACGGACCTGGAATGAAGGTCTGAGAAGGAGTGGGAGAGGTTTAATGGCGAGGGAGGAGTTATCCAGCGGCGAAGATCTTCCCGTCGGAGGAGTGAGCGAATTCCCAGGGGCTTCTCGATCGGGAATGAGAGAGCGAACTCCCAGCGGCGAGGTGAAGAGTTAGGGCAAGTTGCAATAGGGAATCTAGGGCTAAAATGGTGGCGACAGCGGTGCTCGGAGTAGCGATGGCGCAGGACGGTGGAAGCGGTGGCTGCGGTAGCCAGAACGGTGGTCGTAGCGGCGGCTGCGGTGGCCAGAACGGTGGTCGGAGCGGGTCGCAGGGGAGGGAGGAAGCAAAGAGGAAGCAGAATAATTTTACTTTTTTTTTTTAGGAAGGCAAAATGACGAAAAGTAGAGCCAACATGAGATGTTTTATGATTCCAATGCCTTAAATAGCATAGTAAAAAAATTGATTACATATAATATTGTTCATAATTTTATATTATTATTTTAAATAGCATGGTATTTTAGAATTTGTGATGACACTCCAAGACCTTAAAATAGCATGGTATTAAAATAATAAACGTTTTAGTAGACAAGAGGTGTGAAAATTGAAACTTGGTTATGAATGTTCTAAAATTCGAAATCTAGTGATGTTCATTGTTTCCTTCCCATTTTGCCCATGAGATCGAGTACAAAGAGAAGAAAAAAAACCCTACTTTTGGGACCACAATTTTCATTTCGTTCATTCTTTATTTGCCAACATTCTCTCTTCGTCCGAAGGACCACTTCTCAGTTGAAACAAAATTCAACTTTCTAATATAAATAATGAAAGTAACGAGTTACGGCGGAATTTTAAATTTTCTTTTAATATAAAAACAGATTTTCAACGTATTAAAATAACCATAACGTTAAAAACGATTATCATGCATGCAAACGATTATAACCACATTAGTTTAGCAGGAAAATTATGTATATTCCAAAGTTATAAACCAAGATTACAGGCCAAATAGCAATGCTAATTGATGAGATAATTTATGATTCCGATACCTTAAATAGCATAGTAAAAAAATTGGATACATATAATATTGTACATAATCTATATATATTAAATCATAGACCTTAAATAGCAGAGTAAAAAAATTGATTAAGTATAATATTGTACGAACACAATAAAAAAATCCAAGTCCTATCAATTAATCGATATAGATTTATAAGCTATTGTAAACACAACAAAAATATTTTAGGTCATCGGATTTATAATTGCCTTTTTTATATTAGAAAATACAAATTCTATATTTGCCAAAAAATATTGATATTTCATATATTATATGGCAATAAAATTCATTCATATTATTAAATGAAATATGCATATGCCATAAAAAGAAAATAAAACCCTTTCACATTATTAAAAAAATATCAAAATGTAAAAAATAGAATTCTCTCATCTTTGCTTCTCTATTTTGCCACCTCAAACATGAAAATTGTCTTTTTATATATACTAGGGGATTTACCGCGCTTCGCGCGGTGGCGATAAAATGTATCAGTTAAATTTGATAAAATATTGATTATTTATTATTTAGACGGGTGTGTTTTACTTGAAAAATTGATATCTATATTGAACTCACCGATTGATTAACTCTTATTTCGATTTTATTATCAAACATCATGAGTATATATATTTGAAAAAAGTTCAAAATAAATTACTTAAAAAATATATGAGAATAAGTGTTTAATTTTGTGAGTAAGGTGATTAATCTGTTTTTTTTTTTATAATGAAAATTGGCACAACAAAAAAAATCATGTTTTAAATGAAAGAAAAAAAAAACTTTTTTTTTCTTTCTATTAAATGTAGCACATGGTAAAAAATAATAATAATAATAATAATAAGTGAGCTTAAGCTAAATAGTCAATTTGATAGTTTAAATTTAATAAAATAGTCAATGTTTAGTTAATATTTGTAAATAGTAAATTAACCATATTAACCATTATAAAAATAATCATATTAACCATTATAGCCATATTAATTATTGAAAAAATAGCTAATGTTTAACTATTTTGCAAATAAAAACTTTAAGTTTGCTAAAATGCAATGTAAATATATGAATGTGGCTATTCATTATAATAATAATTTTGTAATTAAATTTATACTTTAAAATTTTAATTGGGGCAAAAGTTGTTTGACAGATAAAAGTCTTGGTGATTAATTATTTTGATTGGATTGTGTTTTGTAATTCCAGAACCTTCATGCACAGTGTATTAATTGTTTTATTGTTTAGACTTTAGATAATATCATCGTATATATTTTTATTAAATTTTAAAAATGTGAAAATATGAAATATTCTTGTTCGATAGGTGAACTACTATTGTTTATAAAAGTAGATATGAATTGACATTTATTATTAAATTAGCTTAATTTATAATAATTTTTAATTACACTAATACTATTAGCAATATATAGTTATATTTCTTTTTAACCATCAAAGATATCAAAATACAATATCGTCTATTACCTTTTCAGATTCCACGTAATTGTTTTTTGTTTTGTTTTTTTTTTTTTATAAATATTTCGCTTTTCTTTCTTTATGCTTATTTATTAACGTAGTAAATAGTGCAATCCACTGCCTTTTGATATTTCAAACCCAATATTATTAACAAATATATAAATTATAGTACGCATACTTTAGAATCAATCAGCTGAGAGCTGCATTCATAAATGCATGTTA
This sequence comes from Parietaria judaica, assembly GCA_954871525.1. Taxonomy (NCBI): domain Eukaryota; kingdom Viridiplantae; phylum Streptophyta; class Magnoliopsida; order Rosales; family Urticaceae; genus Parietaria; species Parietaria judaica. The sequence goes on from OX940860.1 coordinate 43,285,967, forward strand.
TTTTTATTAAAAATTGAAAATTTGAAAGAAAAAAAAATTAGATTTTTACAGTGTAAGAATAAGAGAGTTTCCATATTAGAGTAGAATTATTCGAAATGTATCACCCTGTATATTGCAATATAATATATAGGAAATATGACACTATAATATATGTACATCAACATTGTGTATATATATTTCACTCAAAAGCTAAATCAGCATATCTATTACTTCTGAAAGAATTTGTAAGCAGATTGCGTGCTTATGAAAATAAATAAAAATGAAGTAAATGAAGTGATTAAAATATGGTAGATAACAAATCATGAGAATATATACCAAACCAAATCTATAGAATACAAATAACGATACAACAGCATAGGCAATTTAAATATTACATTCAATAGAATTATACTATGAGTATGACATACATAGAAAAAAAAAAAAAAAAAAAGACACATGTTTATGAGTATGACATATTTGTCGAACAAATTTGCAAGAGCTGCCGATCAACTAAACTGGAGACAACTGTGAGAACTGGTGCAAGGATGTGCTCGTCTCCCTCGCTGTCAAAATAGGATGGTCGTTCATCCAGGGTCTTTTCCTTTTTTGTTGGATATAAATCTCGACTCGAGTCCTATTAACGCTCTTGTTCTACGATCGATACACCTTTAGTATAAACCATAAAAAGATAAAACTATCAAAATATTTTTCTTTTCCAGATCTGCTCGTAAAAAGATTAAAGAAGAAAAAACAGTTAAAAACATTGAAGAGAACGCGAACCCAATAAAACATTCATTCACACACTAAAATGAATACATAAAAAAATAACGTAATAAACAACCGCACAACTTAATGAACTTACATTACAACATTCTGTCAGAATAAAATGACACGGTAGAGGAAGGAGATTGCAAGCATATTTGAATAGAAAAAATTCAAAAATAATAAAATAAAAATGTTAATCTAAAAAATAGAGCTGAAATTACATCTGGTGCTTACAAAATCATCTCTGAATCGTCCTGGAAGCGCTAGATCAAGAAGCTTTCTATGGCTTTGTGATTCAAAAATTCATACATATATTCCATCTTTACAAAAGCTAAGGCTGTATTTATAAACTAATAGCAAACCCAACTATTGGTATTTAAGATAAGTAAGACCAAAAACCTGGTAGACTCTTCACTTCTCACAATTTAATTACACTTTACTAAACCCTTTATATTTGTTATTACTTAAAACGGTGGTGGTGGCGAACTTTTATGCAGTAGACAATTAGTAAGATATAAATGGTTTACATTCAATGTTATGTGGTTATGTGGTGGCAAAAATATATTTCATAAAAATATATAGAAAATCTGAAAAATAGAAAGCAAGAAATCTTTGATTTCTATGGTTCCATGCTCAAAAACTCTCCCTTTTATATATATAGATTTGTCTGCTATAATTATTAATATGTGTCATTACGTTTTAAATTGATTGCGGTTACTTTTGTTATTATTATATATGTAGAATATAAAAAAGGGCACTACTTAGAGGCATTAAGCATTTACTGTACTTATTTAATAACTAATAAGAACGTTGTAATAACTTCCACATGTTGCAAATTAACTAACGTACAAAGACAATAGACAAAGTAAAAACATTGTTTAAGTGTGGAAATATTTTTTTTAATTCAAAATTCTAAAAAATTAGCATTTGAGCTTGTCTATATAATAGAATTGTCTTAAGAAAACTTTGACATCATGCTTTAATATATGCTAGTGAACGGCACCACGCTCCGCGCGGTGGCGAGAAAATATTTTTTTTATATAAATAAATATATTAGATATATTAATTCTACAAATTGGTTGTTATAAACGAAATAACAACAACCAAAGCGAACTCAACAATTTCGATTTATTTATCAAGTCATGATATAGCCAAATGTTTATTACATTAGAATTGATAATGTAATATTAATCTCAACGGCTGTATATTAATAATACTAAAACATTGCGTAAATGTGAAGAAAAAAACTAACATTAAAATAACAAATTTTAAAAAACTATATAATAGTTCTATGGAGTTAGCTATTTCTCTTAAGAAAAATATTAGTATTACAGTATTTGAGTAACTAATGAAAAAAAATTATCGACTATATACACAAAATTTACAGTTTACATAAGAAAAATATTAGTATTGCCTTTTGAAATTCTATTTTTCAAGAGTATATTTCATGTGAAATTCTCACACTGAAATTTGAGTTTAATACCATAAATTATGGTGGAGTTAATTTATTGATGTGTGACTTTTTCCTATTGTGTCATAAATAATAATCCTTGATTTTTTAGACAACTAATTTATTGTGGATAGATTATGCTTATATATATGTGTGTTTGTATGTGCCGTTAGCAATGAATATGAGTTTATACAGTTAAAACAATGTATCAAACGGGCAATTATCGTAATATTTGAAATAAAGTGAAGAAAAAAATGGAAAATGAGAATGGTTGAGATAAAAATGTTAATATATATATAAGGATACAAATCGGGAAAATGATCCATTCGAAAAAAAAAAAAGGAGTAAAACAACTATTAGAACATGTGTATAATATATGAAATATACAATCGTGTATATATATTACAGGCTTTCACCTTGAGAACTAATTTTGTTATAAATGAATATAGCAGTTACAACTCTAACAACGCGTGGAAATAAATGTCATTTGGTGGTGTAAATATTTTTATTGAAAAAATTGTAAGAACTTGAAAAATTAAGATGCTCAAATCCTTGCTTGTGTATGTTGCCACATCATACTTGAAAAACTATCCTTTTATATCCTTTTATATACATATATAGAAGATATATATATATATATATAGATTTGTAGTTAATGGTTTGTTCATTTAATTCCAATAAGTGTTGGACATATGTGTCCTTAAACAAGATATTTTATCCATTTGTAAAAGATTATGACAAGTCGTTGAATAAAGATGATACTTATTATGATAATCTTATTATAGTTTCTGGTAGAGTAAAATAGAATGTTTGATCCTTAGTTCATAAAGGATGCAATTATGAATTATTATCACAACAGAGTCAATGTGAAGAAGAATTAATAATCATAATAAATGACCTTAAAATGTCCGTGACCTGATTAACTGGGTGGGAGCCCATTAATCGTATAAGGTCATTAATGTGACTAAGTGACAATCCTATTCTGGATTTTGTGTGTGTCACACTCACTAGAAGTGCATTAAGTATGAAGTGTCTTCATACTGGACTGGACCTGACTTAAACTCCGGAAGTTATCATATAAGACCGTCACTGATAACTTGGAGTTGAGTCACTAGTAGATGATCAAATGGATATTCGATCTAAGTCCTGAGTGATCTTGAGTCCAAGCTGCTAGCTTGATTGTTCTTTGATTTAACTGTTAAAGAACACGAAATATTACCGTTGTTCCCAACACTATTATTTTGGGAACATGATAGTCAGCAGTAAGGGTAGCTTGGTCATAGACATGGGCATCACACAGCTCTCTTCAGAGTGATGATGATTCCCTTGATTGTCGGTGGTGAGAAGTGAGAGGTACCCGTGCGCAACTTATGAATCGAAACCATAAGTGGGTTACTCATAATATTACTGACTGAGTCAAGGATGAAAATGCAATGAGGGGCATAACGGTAGAAACCGCCTGCTCGTGTGTGGATCATCAAGTGAAAGATCAATAACTCGAATTTGATTGTATCAATGGACACCCTGCTGTTATAAAGGGAATAATATATACCATATCACTAAAGAGTGCAGCCTCGGGTCTATAGTGGAATCGCTTCGAGGTTTAACGAGCAACTAGCAGTTCGTTGGAGCTTAAGTGATACGGGTCCATGGTCCCCAGGATAGCTCCGTAACGGATGATACGTACGTGATTAAAATACATTCTGGATAATGTTTAATCATTTGGCTTGACTTATAAAACTGAAAGGTCTGTGGCAGACGTCAGATAGTTTTATCGTTAGCGTGGCAAAAGTACCATATTTTGGTACACGAAATTAACTGATAAAATAAAGTTAGAATTTAGATTTTCTATCAGCACCATGTTGTTGGAAATTAAATTCTAAGCAACTTTTCTTTTTGAACCGAGTCATTTCGACTTACGGTTAGTGATTTATGGATTTTCTAAGTTTATGATCGGTTCGATAAACTTTGAAATTAAATCACATGTCACGAATTTAAATGATGGTGTGGCACCATGACATTTTAATGTGTGATATTGAGATCAGGAAATATTAATATAATTTAATTATTTGGATTTAATTATTAATATCTTATTAATAATTAATAGATTTATATTAATAAATAAAAATATATATTTATATATATTCATATGTGTAAATTCGAATTAGGGTTTGATATATGAAACCCTAGATAAATTCGAATGGTATGATTTGGTCTTTCCAAATTTGCGGCATAAGTACCAAATGTTTTGGTATTTTAGCAAATCCTAAAATCAATATTATCCATTGGATCGGTTATGATTTAATATCAACCGTTGGATTAGGATATTGATAAATTCGAAATTAATAACTTGGTGACCAAGTTTCATTTTTCGAATTTTGGTTAATTAATTATATCCGTTAGATCGGTCTAAGATTTAATCTTTACCGTCGGATTGAAAATTAGTTAATTATATATATTTATATATATATTCGAATTATAGTTTATGGATAAATTCGAAATTGTTTTTTAATAAATCTTTTTATATTTGATTTTATCCTAAACTAATTTGATCCATTAGATCGGTTTAAAGATTTATCTCAACCGTTGGATCTAGATAATGATAATTCGAATTTTATTATAAATATATAGGATAATTCGAATTTTATAAAGATAAGAAGATAAGATTGGGTTTTTGATTTATCCAAATCTTTCTTATTTAATTAAATCCCTAATTAATTATATCCATTGGATTTAGATGAGATTAAATCTGGACCATTGGATTAAGATAATTAATTATATTTAATTAATGAAATTCGAAATTAGGGAGGGAAATTCTCCAATTCGGTTACGGTTTGAGCCTATAAATAGGAGGCTCATTCTACACATTTTTCACACCTTTCCCCAGAGAAAAATTCGAACTCTCCCTCTCCCTCAGGGTCTGCGAATTTTCTCTCTGATGTCTCTTTTCTGGTTCGGCTTAGGAGACTATTTCTCCGGAAGCTTAAAAAGAACCATCAGTTAAAATTTTGCGACGGAGTCCTGCCAGCGAAGCCCACGCTTCGGTACGAGGATTCCAGGAGAATATCCCGGAAGATCACGGGAGTTTCCCTCAGCACCGGGGGAGCCCTGCCCGATTCAGAACGCGCAGCCGGAAGTCGTCAATAGAGGTACGGCCTTATGCATTGGGTTAATAAATGCAACCATTTACTGCTTTCTATTTATTACCTATTATGACTAGATTATTAATAATGATATATGAATATTAAATGGTTATTATCCGATATCCGGACCGTTTGACGGATAACAAGTTATTCCGCTTTAAATTAATTTTTAAATGTTACCCGGACGGTTCGGAGGTTCAATTCGTGATAATTTTCAAGGAATCCGAGACGTGATTCCCAACAATGACCCTTTGAGTTCTCTAAAATAATGTTACCATTCATCATTTATCTAATTTTATCTATAGACTATTAAAATTCTTTAGAAAACGTTCACATAAGTTTATACTTGAGTTTGTACATCTATATATAGACCGCACATACACACATGGAGATTCCCGAGGTACGTGTTCTTTTTCATTATTTGTTTGCATTGTGATCTCTTTGAGATCACATTGTCTTCTTTGTAGTATGTATAAACCCTTAATTTGTGCATTGTTTGTCTTTTTATTCCAGTTCAAATACTTGAGCGGCGAACGAAATTATTTGATCTACCCGACACGACCTGCTTGTGCTTCCTTCTTCCAGATCTAATTTGTCAGAAATTGATGTTATGGAACCGAGGTATGGTTTCATAATATTATCTACTCTTTTCATGTATAGGAGTAAGTTTTCATATTCTATCCGATTCCATGGTTGATAATATATTATCGTTAAATGGAGGGAGATAAATTAAACGATGTATTATATGTTTCACCATGTTATGCCGAGAGGAGCTTTAGATTTGATGCCGTTTCGAATTTAATATAGATAGAGTGATTTGTCGAGTGATGCTTGATCATTTGATATTGTTATATTTCCAAATGGCATATTTTATGTTCAATAGGATCAAACTAATGTTTTAAATTCCTTTTAATAAGTAGGAGCCCAAAATGCAATTTCATTCACTATGTATTTTATATTTATGTTGGAAAAACGCTGTGTATTTTTCTTTTTGTCTATTTACAGTGTTTTTTCAAAGGTATTTTGACCATCCAAACCTAAGTTTTAAACCAAATAATTGAAACATTTTCCTTAAATTTGAACAATCCCTTATAAAATTGGTTCCATGGCTATAAGACTTAGAACGCATGGTATATTGGTACAACTTCCCAATTTTGGTATTTTGACTTGCTAATCTGTTCAAAGATTCCAAAACAACTCCATAGACGTTTTTTATTTATTTTAATTACTAGTGGAGATGGTCATATTATTTTTAGGATAATAAGCATAAATATCGTTCTTAACTGTTATATAAAAGTGATATTCTATTTTTTTTCCTCTAATGATCTATTAATTTATTCTTTTATTATTATTATTATTATTATTATTATTATTATTATAATGCTCCATTTATAAAGCAGTTAATAAATCTTACTAATTTGTCCTTATCTGTTATGCAAGGAACCTCAAGAAGCTTTTTTTCTTCTTCTATGAAAATTAGAACTACTCTCAGTTTGATGAAAAATAGCGATGGAATCTTGACTGGCGAGTCTTTTTATGAAAAATTTCCACTATTGACAAAGCAAGAGTAAAATGCTTTTCTATTGAGTGGAAAATTCGTGAGCTTGGAAGTGTATATAGGACTTGGGGAGTAAAAGGATGTAAATTCCATTTTGATGTAAATTCCAAAGTTATAAACCAAGATGAAGCGCCATCCTTAAATAGCAATTCTAATTGATGAGATAATTTATAATTTATAAACCAATATGATTTTAACCATGACAAACCTCAATATCTAACTCAAATGTATAGCTCTGTCATTTTGACCATTTATCAGTATCTTTATTGTGCTTTTATGGTTTTTTTAGCGGAGTAACACTATTGATTGAAGTTACCATGTATTTACTTACAAAATACTTTCGCACGTTAGAACAACTGATACTATTAGCTAAAATTATATATGCGTGTAATTTTTATGTCTCGTTGAGATCGAACACGAGAGCTCTCAAAACGGCATATAGTGGAATTGCAACTAGGTGTTATTGTGCTCTTGTAGTGAATGTGAAGGATTAACTATTTCGTCTTTAGTGATAATTGTTGGGAATTTCATTACGATTCCCGTCGTATTTATCACGATATAAGCCGTCAATCCATCCAGGTAACATATAAAAAATTTATTTAAAGCGGAAAACTTGTTACACTGTACAACGAACAGACAATCTGATAATAACGATTACAAGACCTGATAAATTATTAGTAATTAAATTTTCGTAATTCATTATTAATAATCTAGTCAATAGAAAATAAAAAAAAATGGTAAATAAAGGCAAATAAATAAATTGTAAATCATAGTGGATTAATTAATTTTAAATTTTTTGTGTTGTAATAGAAACAATTATACCCAAAACCGAACTCAAAAATCGTTTATTTAGTTGGGTAATGTTTGTCGTCAAATGTTACATATGAGTAGATATGTTTCTATTTTTACAAAAATCAATGCGTAAGAAAAATGTTATTTACAAATAACTCGTAATATAGAATAGGTGTTGTTAATGCGTAAAAATGGCTTTAACTTAGAGTCGGATCCAAGGTTTGGGTCCTGAGATTGACCCGTTGAACACGTGGATGAGTGAATGCTGAGTCAACGCAGGTTGACTAATGATTGTCAAAGCTGGAGGCGAATCTGTCGTCTTGGATGAGTCTCTGGGCTGTCCTTGACGATCCTCGGTGAACTTCCTTCGTGGGGGCAAAGTCCGTATCACGGCGAAGCTCCCCGTCGAACTTCCCTCGTGGTGGCGAGGTCCGTATAACGGCGAAGCTCCTCGTTCGGGTGGAGTTCTAGTCTTGGCGAAGCTCCTCGTCTGGGCGGAGTCCTTGTCTTGGCGATATCCTCGTTTCGGCGAACTCCGGTCTTGATGAAGCTCCAAGCTAGTCATGATGATTCTTCGTGATTCTCCTTCTTTGGCGAGCTCCTACGGGGAGTGAGGACCTGCAAAAAAAGGTAGATTGGGCCCGTGCCTCGTCGCTTATGGTTGGGCGAGGCTGCCTACGTATCTCAGTTTAAGAGAATCAGGTCCCACGTAGTTCAGGGTTAGTGATAAACGGCGGGTGAATGACGATGTGGTTTGACTCGTCGGACGTGCTAATGTTGGTGGCGCGGGGGTGACCCTTAGCCAGATGGCTGGGTATTACTGGCGTGTAGTGTTCTTCGTCGATCTCGTTGGTGTTGGCGAGCTCGTTGTGGCGACGGCCTTAACCTGACGAGGGATGCTCCTTGTCGAGGTTGACGAGGGTGCCGCACCTGACAAAGGGTGCTTCTGGTCGACCTTGTCGAGGTTGGCAAGGGCTCCTCACCTAACAAGTGATGCTTCTTGTCGACCTTGCGGGTGTTGGCAAACTTGACCACCTGGCGAGGGACTCCTTTGTTGACTCGTCGAACAACTTTCCTTTTCGAGACTGAGACTCTATTCTAGATCTCCTCTTAGTCGGGCCTCTGCCAGCAAGCTCTCAATTCTTGCTGGGGGGAGAGAGGGCTACTTTCTAGAGAGAGAAAGCTAGAGAGAGAAGCTTTGGAGAAAGCTGTGAGTGAGTGTGGAAATGAGGGGGGAAGGCTCCTATTTATAGGTAAACAATTCCGTGAAATTGCACCTTCAGGGGCGTACGAATTTCTCTCCTGCTACAGAGGGGTTGCCGCGGCCCCTAGCCCTGTCACGAGGGTCGTCGGTGCTTCTTGATTCGTCTTTGATGTCTTCTGGTTGTCCGCGAGTCCGTATGTTGAGTTCGGGGGAATCCGCAGGATTTCCCGGAGATCTTCGTGGTCTTGGATCTCCTCGTCGTGTGGAATAATTACAAGTTATGCCCTCGTTAAGCTATGACAAGGGTTCTTGTCGGCTTGTCGGCTCGTTGCCTCGTCGCCTCATCAGCTCGTCGCCTCGTCGCCTCATCGCCTCGTCGCCTCGTCGCCTCGTCAGCTCGTCGCCTCGTCAGCTTGTCGCCTGGTCGGCCTTGTCGTCTTCGCCTTTTTTACTCCGGGCCTCGCCAATGTCTTGGTTCGTTGACCTCCGGTCTTTGGCTTTGGAGATGGGCTTTGACTTTTGTTGATGGGCTTTGACTTTGGCCAAAAAGGGCCCAATTTTTATATGTTACGAAAAATGCACATGACAGGTGTAAATATAGTAAATTACTTATCGGGTTCTACATTAATATTAAAATATTACGCAGAAGTGAAAAATACCAATAAAACAAGATAATTAACTATATTGTAGCTCTTTCTATTGAGAAAAATACCAATACTACAGTTTGAGTAATCAATGGAGAGAATTCTATCTACACATGCAAATTTTGCAAAATAACACATTAATTGAAACTTTGATTAAAAAAATAAGAAAAACCCACCAAATGCCCAAAAAAACACTTAAGGTTTAAGAGAAATGCCCATAGTTTTATAAAATCAGCTCATACCCATTAATAAAAAAATTTGGACCATATTAACCCTACCATTAGTTATAATTTTTAATTTTTGTAAATTAATTATTAATAATATATTAATTTTTAAAATTAATTTTTCCTATAATTATGGTTGATACCTTTCCCTTTTTAATTAGGATTTAATTTAATTATGTTATTTATATATGTTAGAAATCCTTTTTCTATATCTTTTTTGGTAACTACGATGAATGAAATACAGGAAATATTGAGATCTAATTAATTTTTCTTTTTCTTTAGGATATATACTATATCATATGTCGAAATAGGGTTTTAGACATGGCCAAAGTTGAAAACTCCGAGAGACGGGGCGATTCGACGGTTTCGGCGCGCGAGAGGGGCAAGTCGGCTGAGTCTGATCGAGCGTAGGTTGCCATTGTCGTCTCTGATTAAAGTCGCGATGAGGCCGCGACCCATCCCGCCGCCACTGGCAGAAAAACTTCCCGCCGGCGACCGGACCTCACCATCCCTCTCCCGCCCACCTCGGCCGCAACGTTCCTGCCGCCCGCTAACAGCAACAACAACAACCTTGTTGGTCCTTTGCCGGCTACGCTCCGCCGCCGTCTCCAGTGATCCACTTGTCGGAGCTGTAAACGGCAATGTCAGAGAGCGAGGCCGCTTCGCAGACGTTCCGCGCCCTGGTGGAGGCACATGATTCGGTGTTAGTCGGTGACGTGAATGGGATGATCAATCGGATCGCAGGAGTGTTCACTCGGAGATGCTACGACATGGAGTTTGGTAATTATATATACGTATTCATAACTACATATGCATATTTGTAATTATAGTTACGTAATTGTAGTTTAGTAATTACAGTTTCGTAACTATAATTTTTTCGTAATTAAAGTTTTGTAACTACATATACGTATTCGTAACTATAGTTACGTAATTGTAGTTTCGTAATTATAGTTACGTAATTGTAATTTCGTAATTATACTTTTTTTCGTAATTAAAGTTTCGTAACTACATATACATATTCATAACTATAGTTACGTAATTTGTAGTTTCGTAATTATAGTTACATAATTCCAGTTTTGTAATTATAATTTTAAAACTATTATTACAATTCAATCATCTGGTGCTTACAAAATCATCTTTGAATCGTCCTGGAAGTGCTAGATCAAGAAGCTTTCTATGGCTTTGTGATTTGTGATTGAAAAATTCATACATATATTCCATCTTTACAAAAGCTAAGGCTGTATTTATAAACTAATAGCAAACCCAACTATTGGTATTTAAGATAAGTAAGACCAAAAACCTATTTATGAGAAATAGCTTTGGTAGACTCTTCACTTCTCACAATTTAATTACACTTTACTAAACCCTTAATATTTGTTATTACTTAAAACGATTCAGGTGGTGGTGGCGAACTTTTATGCAGTAGACAATTAGTAAGATATAAATGGTTTACATTCAATGTTATGTGGTTATGTGGTGGCAAAAATATATTTCATAAAAATATATAGAAAATCTGAAAAATAGAAAGCAAGAAATCTTTGATTTCTATGGTTCCATGTCAATGCTCAAAAACTCTCCTTTTATATATATAGATTTGTCTGCTATAATTATTAATATGTCTCCTTTTATATATATAGATTTGTCTGCTATAATTATTAATATGTGTCATTACGTTTTAAATTGATTGCGGTTACTTTTGTTATTATTATATATGTAGAATATAAAAAAGGGCACTACTTAGAGGCATTAAGCATTTACTGTACTTATTTAATAACTAATAAGAACGTTGTAATAACTTCCACATGTTGCAAATTAACTAACGTACATAGACAATAGACAAAGTAAAAACATTGTTTAAGTGAGGAAATATTTTTTTTAATTCAAAATTCTAAAAAATTAGCATTTGAGCATGTCTATATAATAGAATTGTCTTAAGAAAACTTTGACATCATGCTTTAATATATGCTAGTGAACGGCACCGCGCTCCGCGCGGTGGCGAGAAAATATTTTTTTTATATAAATAAATATATTAGATATATTAATTCTACAAATTGGTTGTTATAAACGAAATAACAACAACCAAAGCGAACTCAACAATTTCGATTTATTTATCAAGTCATGATATAGCCAAATGTTTATTACATTAGAATTGATAATGTAATATTAATCTCAACGGCTGTTTATTTATACTAAAACATTGCGTAAATGTGAAGAAAAAAACTAATATTAAAATAACAAATTTTAAAAAACTATATAATAGTTCTATGGAGTTAGCTATTTCTCTTAAGAAAAATATTAGTATTACAGTATTTGAGTAACTAATGAAAAAAAATTATCGACTATATACACAAAATTTACAGTTTACATAAGAAAAATATTAGTATTGCCTTTTGAAATTCTATTTTTCAAGAGTATATTTCATGTGAAATTCTCACACTGAAATTTGAGTTTAATACCATAAATTATGGTGGAGTTAATTTATTGATGTGTGACTTTTTCCCATTGTGTCATAAATAATAATCCTTGATTTTTTAGACTAGTACAAATAGGCAATTACACAACATAAAATCAACATTGTTTAAACATTTAACAACGGTAAAATTCCGTTGTGTAAACCAATGTTGTGCAATATTACACAACGAAACAAAAAACCGTTGTCTAAGCTCTCATACCACAACGCATTTACGATGTTGTGTTAAACCTTCACACCGGGGCCTTAATATTACAGCCGCGGCGAAAAATGTTTAGACAACAAATAATTTCCGTTGTTGGTTCATGAGGGATGCTATGATTTTTACCTACTGCTACGGCAAAAAATAAATAGCTACGGCGAAATTTCGCGGAAGCACTGCGGCCATAAATTTTTCGCCTAGGCTTCATCTAACAGTATTGCCGCGGCAATATATATTCCGCCGCAGCGTAGAATAAATATTTTGCTGCGGTGTAAACGTTTTCGCCGTGGTCATATGTCGTCATAAAAAATGCTGCTAATTTTATTTTGCCGCGGCAAAAACTATTTCGCCGTGGCCGTTACAAAATTATAGCTGCTGCGAAAATTGTTCCGCCCTAGCTATTTTTACGAGAAATACAAATTGCCTACATTTCTCACCGGGGCTATAAAAATTAGGCCGCGGCCAGGATTTAAAAAAAATCACAAATTTTTCGCTAGATTTATTTCTTCCCTGCGGCTTTTTTATTTTCGCTGCGGCTTCGTTCGTAATAATGGCCTCGGCGTGTTTTTTTCCGCTTCGGCCACTTTTCATTTTCCCTCTGTTCGTAATAATGGCCTAGGCGCATATTATTTCACCTAGGCTAATTTATATAGAAAAAAATCCAAAAATAAAAACGTATTAAAAACGAACCAATTGTAACAATATCCTTCAACGAGAATTCCAACTAAAATAAACAAATGCAACAATTATTCAATCCCATAATTTAACTGCGCATAATTGCAACTAAAATAAACGTCAATGCAACAATTATCCAATCACATAATTTAACAGTGCATAACGAACATTTAGCAAATCTAAATTACTACAAAACTTAAAAATTGAACTCAACCACTGCCTCTACGTATTGCATCGCTTCTAATCTAACCTCGTCAATTTCGGCTTGAGAATACGAATCCTTCCTCTTTACAAGCCATGAAATGCTATGCATAATAATATCTCGCATGTGGCGCATAACGTAATAACCACACTCAAAATTTCCCGGCTGTTTCGGAGATTCTCGCGCGTTATAAAATATTGTTCGTGAGCTCTCATTCATCCGGACATTCTTGTGTTGAAGCTTGAAGTCTTGGAGAGCCCTACAATATACATACAACATACACCAACATAGTTTGGACAATTAACATTTTAAAAACCGATCGAGTTATCAATTCACAAAAATAGTAAACCATATACGAAACTCACATTGTTATGGCCTCTTTGAGCTCTGGAAATATATCGCCGCCTTTTAGAGGATTAAAAATAATCACTAGATCTTTGTAAGGAGCGATCACCACGAGAATCCAATGATTATTGCCACCATTGTACGGCATGAGCATTGTGCGGTCCGTCTCGCATTTGTCAAGCGCGTTGTATATTTCTTTGGCTTGCGTGCTTAAATTTTCTGTGTTTATGTAGGCGAAAGGTTCTATAAAACCTATTTTTACGTTCCTATCATCAACGTTCTTGTTCATTTTAAGCCAACTGCAAATGATATATAAGGTTTGTTAAAAAATGACATATTAGAATATCTTATAAATTATTTAATTAAACGAAGAAAAAAAAACATAGATGTAAAGAAGACGTACCTCATGTAAATTGATATCCATGTTGCGCCTATTTCTTTGAAACTTATCATTTCGTACATGTCGGCAAAATCGATCGGGTAAATTTTATGATATGTACCTTTATCGTTCTGGATTTGTACACTGAGTATGTTATTGGTATTCAACATCTTTGCATTGGCGTACTTTGCAAGCCACTTAAACGTAGGCAAAATGCCTTCCAACGAAATACACTATTCTCCTTTCATCGTAGGCATGCTTACATCTTCGTGTTCTGATATTTTTCTATGATGAGGCCCGCGACTATATTTAGTTGTATCATTTCCAACTAATCTCCTTGGCCAAGCAAGAAAGGTATTAAGGCCATCTCCAACTGTGTTGATCCCGAACGACGGAATTGGCGCGGGCGATTTCTTTTATCTGACCTCGGTAATGGATACCCGTACATTTTCTGTGCCTAGTTCTACAGAATGAACCGTATCCGTCGGTAGACAATTTGTCTTCACTCGACCTACTGCAACTTCGATCTTGCCTCCATCGACCGCGTCTATATAAAGAATGCAAGCTTCATCCAACTGTGGCATCGTGGAAATGGGACAACTTGGTACTGATTCTTTTATGAACGAGTTAATCCCGCGAAGACTCTTCTGTTTAACATATATGGATTTATGGTGTCTCCTAGAGTCGTCATTTTTTGCAGATTTGGCACTACCCAATTCTTCTTCACGTCCCGCAGATTTTGCACTTCCCGATTCTTCATCACTTTCCACAACTTCTTCACTTTCGGCAACTTCATCACTTTCCCCAACTTCTTCACTTCCCACATCTTCATCACTTCCATCATATTCACTTCCCGTTGTTTCCTCATTTCCCACACCTTCTTGCCCTTCGTTGATACGGTCTCCTGCATTAAAATCAGAACAATCTCTAGCAAAACCATCAACATCCCCATTATCATCATCATTATTTAAATCAACCACATATCCATCACGTTCAATAATGTGTTGCTCCAATCTGCGTACGTGTCGTTCTAATTGCTCAATTCTGCCCGAAGCGCTTGAAGTAGGAGTGCTGAAATAATTAGAGCGTGAAACATACTTAGATTGTCCCCTAAGCCGACCACCATGCTCTTTCGTACCCAAAGATCTTTGGAGGATGTCATCTACTCCATCGGCCTCCCACTCTCCATTTTTTTCTTGTGTGGCTAAGTCATCCTAGCAAATTTAAAAAATAAGAGAAAACAACCACATAACATATTACACCAATCATGCATAAGGTTCTATACTCTTACCATTTTTGCAGCGATAGTTTTTATAGATTCATCAATAAAGGTGCCGTCTTTTTTTTTCCGCGTCGCTACATAAAGCGTTGACCTGTCAGGCCACTTTCCATGTTTCTTTTTCTAGCAAAAAAAAAAAAAGAGTAGCGAAAATATGCTTAAAAGCTAAGAAAGTTATAATAAAATATTAGACGTTATATGAAAGTTTCAAACATACATATATATTAAAAATAAAAATAAAGGTCTTACATATCATTGATCATGAAATCGGTATCCGTTCCGCCCTGCTCTAGAGCTATACAAATTTTTCTTCCGAGTTTCCTTAGCTTTGCGAGATCTCTCCTTGTATTCATCGGTTTTTCTATACCTTACAAATTCCTTCCAATGATCGTCAGAGACACTAGTGTAGAGTTTTAATACCGCCTCCGGCCTATCCAAAATGTTTACGTCTTTGCTCTTGATATGCGGACGAACGTATGTTGCATACATATCATGCCGAAATAGTCTAGCCGCTTGGCCAACTCTCTGTAGACATGATTTCTTAAATCTTTTTGGTATGTCAAACCCTTCTCTGATATCTCGCCATACTCTCTCTTTCAATTGAACATTTTCTTTACGCCTCCAATCTTTCAAACAGATCGGAACATGTGAACGAGCAAGCACGCCGAAATAGCTACTTAATTTACTACCCTCTACTCCCAAAGGTTGACCTTTCTCGTCAAAGCTAACACTAATTTTTTCGTCTTGGTTTCTAACCATATTAACTACCTTCATCATCGTTGCTCCTCGTTTCCCGTCATCTTCCGCTGATATATTTTTTCTACGTCGTTTATTTGGAGATGAACCACCATTTAATACAATTTTGAAAAAAAAAAATTCAATTATCACAGTTAAACACTCAACATCTAAACTAATTATTAGATCGTTGGAATGTTACCCGAAGTGTAATTAGGCATTTGGTTTCCAAAAGGTGTTTCATGTTGTGAAGATGAAGAGCGTTTTTGGCCGAATGATGACTTTTTCTGCGAGGACGGCGAATACTTCTTCATGGGGGTCAAAGCATGTTTCGAAGATGACTTGTGCTTCTTGTCGGAAGATGTCGTTGGTTGTGATGACGAGAAATGTTTCTCGCGCGGTTTTGAAGTCGACAAACGTCGCATGCCCGAATCTGGCTTCGGTTTTGAAGTAGGCACCGGTTCAGACGATGGCGTTGATTTTCTGCCCACTGTGGACGACATATTGACAACTTGGTACCTAAAAATGACATAAAACGATAAGAAGTAATGCCTTTAAAATGTATAATGAATGTCAACGATTACAAAATGTTATTGAGGCGCGCCTCATTTTTTATTAAAACATAATTTTTATAAAGACATAATTCACTCTAATCGTAATTATTTCTGTTTATAATGACATAATTCTCTCTAATCGTAATTATTTCTGTTTATAATGACATAATTCTCTCTAATCGTAATTATTTCTGTTTATAAAGATATAATTTTTATTAACTTATGCCAGTTTTGCCGCGGTGCTTATACCAACGCCGCGGCTAACGAGGACCATTTTGTCAGATTTTTAAATTTGGCTGCAGTGACCAAATTAAAGCCGTTGCTAAAAGGACCATACAAATTTAAAAATAAAAGAATCGCCTAACCTACCAGTTTAGCAGCGGCGGTAAAATTCCAGCCGTGGCCGCAGCAGTAAAATTTAAAAATATGCGTTTCTGATTAGTATGGCCAGGGCGAAATACCACTTGAGCTCCGTGATAATGAAACAATTCAGCCATATTATTCCCAGTATTGCCTAATGGTTGAACTTACACCGAATGGCGATGAGTGTCTCCGGCGAGCGTGATTAAAGGCGCGTCTCTTGTAATCTTACTATTTCCCGTTTGCCGTTTTTAGCTGCCTAAACTCGTCCCCACCTTCTCAACCGTGGTTCCTGAATAACAACATTAAATGCTTTTATCATCTGAAACTAAGCCCCGTGTAATTTTCGTGAATTAACAAAATTTACAGATGAAAATTGGTTTCCGTTTTATGAACAAGGATACAAAATCTCACCTGCCCGAATTTGGCAACAACAAACCCTCCGTATTTGGCTACGCGCAAGATCAGAGGCTGAATAGGAGATATGCAGAGCTAGCGAGCGTCAGTGAAGATGAAATTATGGGAGCGAGTGTCTCCGATCTTTATAGTTCAGAGGAGAAGATGAATAACAAAAATAGAATAAGAAGAAGAAGAAAAGAGCAGTTCCACGGCGCAAAAGACAGAAACAGAGAGAAAATAATATTAGGGCATAAGTTTTTTAGAGGGAATTTTCGGAGGGAAATGAAAAAAATGAAAAAAATTAATGAACTGTCCATTCCGCTGCGGCCAAATACTTTACGCCACGGCGATCGGGAATTATGATAAAAAATTAAACTATGAAACATATCGCCGTGGCTAATATATAAAACGCAGTGGCTATAATTACCGAATTCCACGAACTTTTTACCTAACTAATAATCGCCACAGCTATATCATGTAGGCCACGGCGTAGTTTTTAAATTCTACGTTTTCTTCCATGTTATTTCCCGTTGGCCGCAGTGTATTTATTCAAGCCGCGGCCGATACCATCAAATTAAAACAAAATAATTATTTGTAAAGTATTAATCATTAGTTTTTTTAAGAAATAAATTGATTAATCTTGCATGTACGTTGTATTAGGATTATCCATTTATCATGAACAAGTTAGCTAGAGCACTTAATATATTAAATTAATAAATTATGATATCAATTATTGATACTTATGAAACTGATTATATGGATCAATTATATATACGAAGTTACAATGTTCTAATTGGAATGAGTACGAATTTAATTAAGCATATACGTGCATAGAAATTATTGATTTTTCATGATTTCGTGCTGGCTAGAGAACAATGATTTTGATTATCGAGTTATGAAATTGATTATATATCATTATTAATATATGATACTTATTATATATTATTCTATAAACTTAATTGTGAATAAAATAATCAATACTTTATTACACATTAGTATTGATTAGCGTGATTATGAAATTAATTGATTAATCATGTAAGTTGATCAGTAAAACAAGTACGATAGGGATTATCCATTTATCATGAACTAACTTAGCTATAGCTAGTAGAGAACAATGAATTTGATTATTGAATCATGAAATATTGATACTAACGAAACTAATTATGGAATTGATAATTACTTAATTATAATGTATTGACTGTGAAATTAATTGATTAAACCTGTATGTGATAGAGATTATCCATTTATCATGAACAAAATTAGCTATAGCTAGAGGAGTACAATGAATTTGATTAACGAATTATAATATATTGTTTATTGATAAAAAAAAATGATACTGAAGAAACTTATTATGGAATTCATAATTACTTAATTATAAAATATTGAATAAGGTAAATATAAAGTAAATATATTGAATAAATTTTAAATCATGCTGCGGCTAAACAAAGATAGCTGCAGTACGACATCAATTTTCGCCGTGGCGCGTTAAATTAGCCACAACAAGTGTAGTATAAATCTTAATCCTGCAGCGGTGCACCGTGCATATATGTTTGCCGCGACCTACACCTATTAAATTTAAATAATCAGTACTTACCGCGGCCAAAAGTTTTGGCTGCCGTGATAACTCCCAATGTATGATGTTGATTTTTTTTTCTCTGCCATCGAAGGGCCGTCCGCCGTGGCTACTTGTTCACCGCCGCGGCGTACAACTTCATAGCTGAGTCTGGCTTTTTGTTGCAGCTGCGGCAACAATAGCTGCGCCGCGGCGTTCATTTACAATTGGTAATTGGCATCGTGGTCTGCTAAGGAAATCCCGTTCGCCGCAGCGGATATATGATCGCCACGGCTAAAATTGATTGCGTTTAATTAAATATTTATAGTTCTGCAATTCGTTTTTATGATTAATTTCTTATTCATAAACTCTAAATTACTCTGAATCCTCCCAGTTCTGATCGAGAATTTGCTGCCCCCCAATAATCAGAACGATTTGTGAGTTTTTTTTGTGACGAATCTATAGAACAACGCTGGAAAAGGTATTTTTTTTCTTAACTAATAAATTCTTTGGAGTTTCTATAATGGTAGATTGGGAATTGTTTGAGAAATTTAGGTCTTCGACAATGAACTCCACTGAGTTCTGCTCGGGTTCTCCCTTCTCGTCGCGCCAATCCCACTTCATCTCCTCTTCGAATACAGCATCTCTGCTCACTTGGAGTCTGCCGCGTCGTGGATCGTAGAGTCTGTGTGCCTTGCTTCCTTCTTCAACGCCAAGGTACACCATCTTCTGACTCCGGTCGTCCAGCTTCTTGAGATGTGGCCCCGCAATCTTCACGTGTGCGGTGCACCCGAACACTCTCAAATGTTCTAAGTGGGGTTTCTTCCCTTTCCACGCCTGGTAGGGAGTACGCTCTCCTAGCGCTTTGGTCGGCAAACGATTAAGCAGGTAGACTGCATGTCTTACTGCTTCTGCCCAAAGCCGGGCTGGAACTTGCATGCTCTTGAGCAAGCTCCTGGCTGTGTCCATCACAGTTCTGTTTCGTCTTTCCACCACGCCATTCTGCTGGGGCGTGCGGGGTGCGGATAGGTGACGCTGAACTCCTTCCTGGTCGCAGAATTCTCCGAACTGCTGGGAAGTGAATTCTCCTCCTCGGTCTGTACGTAAGACCTTCAACCTGTGCACTGAGCCATTCTCTATGATCTTCTTGAACTTCTTGAAGACTTCAAAGGCTCCGCTCTTCTCCTTGAGCATATAAACTCACATCCAGCGACTGTAATCATCAACAAGTAAGAGGAAGTACTTGTTACCTGCCAATGTTGCTGGGGTGACTGGACCGCATATATCTGCATGCACCAACTGTAGGGGTCTCTCTGCTCGGAATTTGGCCTTGATCGGAAATGGTATCCTCGCCTGCTTCGCGATCATGCAGCACTCACATAGCTGGTCGGGGTGTTCTATCTTGGGAACCCCGAAGGCCATCTTCTTCTCGCCCATCATCTTGAGCGCGTGAAAATTCACGTGTCCGAGCCGTGCGTGCCATAGCCAAGCCGGGTCCGCCATCGACGCCATGAGACAGACAGGCTGACACGTCTTCAGGAGAATCTTGTAGAGCCTGTTGGGTGTTCGCTCCACCTTCATCAACAGCTCTCCTTCCTTGGTCCACATCTTCAGGTAGGACCCTTGCATCAACACCGTATTCCCGATCTCAGTCATCTGCCCTAGACTGATGATGTTGCTCTTCAACTTCGGGATGAAATAAACCTGGGTCATCAGACGCTGGTCCCCATTCTTGCACTCGAACATGATCGACCCTCTGCCTCTGATTTCTACGACTGATCCGTCGCCGAATTTCACGCTACCCGTGATCTTCTCATCGAGCTCTTCAAACTTAGCTCGGTCCCCAGTCATGTGGTTGCTAGCTCCGTTGTCTAAATACCATACGTCGGTACTGACCTTCTTCTCTCCGTCTACGAGGAGGTTTGCAATAACCTTATCCTCGATGAGGTAAACATTCTCGCTGGTCTCCTCCGGACAGGTCTGCTCGGCCTCTGGGCTGATCAGCACACTGATCATTTCTGCCCGGGCCTTGGCGTCACACTCGCCATTCTGTTCGTCCAGGGTCGTTTACTGCTCGGCAAACAACAATGCCGACTGGTCGTGTTCGTCTGGGAATCTTGCTAGATTTGCCTCTTCGCCTTGGTTCCTGCTTCGGCACTCAGATGCAAAGTGCCCAAGCTTCTGACAATTGTAGCACTTCACTGTGCTCTTGTCTCTCCTGGTCGTGCCTTCCTGACGGGTAGATCCACTGCCGCGACCTCGCATGTCCCGACCTCGACCTCGTCCACGACCCTGTCCGCGTCCTCGGACTGCTCCACCAAAGCTACTCCGACCTGAGGAATATGACGAAAACTCGGCTCCCCCGGTTTTCCGCTGTCTGGCCGTCCACTCTTCATGCGTGAGCAGGAGGTTCTTCTCCTCGTCTTTGTCACCGTAACCCCGAAGTCTCTCTTCGTGGGCCTTGAGACGACCAACAACCTCTTCGATGTCACGATCTGCATGTACCTGTGAGGCACTGCTCGGAGAAACTTCTTGACGACGGTGGTCTCCTCCACCTTGTCTCTCAGCGAGCGTATGCCGGTCACAATGGACGTGAGCCGCATAGCGAAGTCGTCGATCGACTCGCTCTCCCTCATCCTCATAACCTCGAACTCACTCTTCAAGGTCTGGACCTTTGCCTCCTTGACGCGATCTGCGCCCATGTGCATGGTCTGGAGTGTTTTCCATGCTTCCTTCGCTGAATCTTTCTCGGCGAGCATGAGAAGAATATCTTCCGGAACTGCTTGGTAGATTGCGGCTAGAGCCATTCTTTCCTTGCGCCCTTCGACATCGCCGTTCTCTACGGCCTCCCACACTCCCTGCGCCTGCAGATTCACCCTCATCTTCAACGCCCACACGGCGTAATTGCTCTTCGTGAGCATGGGGTAATGGAGCGTAACTGTGCCTTCTCTGGTCTTCGGTTTCTGCGCGACCAAGGCTCCTTCCATCGGTGACTCTGATGATGAAGACATGTTCTTCGATTGATGCTCTGATACCACTTGTTGGATCCCAATTCACGGATCTGCAAAGAACACGAATAACACCAAAGAAATCGAACAGAAAAAATAAAGGACACAAACTTTTGGGAGAAGAAATTCTCTGATCAATATTCGAAGGCAAAATACAAGGAGATAAACTCAAACTCTAATGGACTCAGCAACTATACAATCGACTCTTTTTTACAATGTGTACATGCTAGGTTTATATATAGCCTCACATAGGCGAAACCCTAGCTAATCAAATCGCACAAAATCAGGAAACTACCCTAAATAATCTCGCCGAATCTTTGACTTGATTTGCTTGCTCCTCAAGCTACGCGCCTTCCTTTCTGGGTAGAGTTTCCCTTTCCTGCCCGGACAATCTCTCTGTCCCCGAGCTGGGCTGCTCGTGTACGCCGGGCTGGGCTTGCCTTCTATCCGGACTTCTTGCTTGTGTTCACCCGAGCTGGGCTGAACTCCTGTCCGTCCTTTGTTCTGGCCGGTACCCGGGCTGACTCCCTCAAAATGCCGGACTAAGTCAAGCTTAAGCTCACAGAATTTTGTAATTTTGCAAGGGAGCATATGATGAATATCTAACATTGTCGCAGCAACTTCATTAACTAAACTGATGTTATGAGCAGCATTCTCGTAATCTCGCTCTTAATCACGAGTTGAAAACGTGTACAAGATTTGCCCAATATATATCCCTAGTAATCAGAAAATTCGAGAAAGGAGAAGGAGAAGATACCGTGATCAGAGAGAGCGAGACGGCAAGAGTGAGAAGCGCTGCAGAGAGTGAGACGGCGAGTGAGAAAGAGAAGGATTAGCCGTGGCTGAACACTTTCGCCGCTGCTCTCCTATTATCACTGCGGCGCAAATTATATATGATAAAAGCGACAAAGTTTAGACATGAACAGATTTTAAAACGACAATGTTTATTAAGGACTCAATTGCATCATAGGAAAGAACAAATTTGGCTGCGGCGCAAAACAAACGGCCGCGGCCAGCGGAAAAAAAAAAACTACGCATAAATAAACAACGATTTAAATATGTGTTGCGAAATAGTTTAACGCCGCAGCTATATTTAATTACGCTGCGGCGAACGGGGTTTTACACAACGCTTTTAATAAATGTTGCGTAAAAGTGAATTCTTTCACGTTTTGCACAACATTTTTCAAAAACTGTTGTTCAAACTTACTATGCACAACGTAAGTAACTAAATGTTGTGCAATAACCGTAGTGTATTGCACTATTTGTAGCAGCAGCGCCGCCTCGCTCGCCCCGTACGTCGCCGCATGTTAGAATTATAATCTAGATTAGTATTAGTATTACTTACGTTAAAAATGTCTGCATGTGCATGTGCATGTGCATGGGCAAAGAAGAAAAAGAAAAAAGAGAAAAAGAAAAGGAAAGGAAAAGAATTTTCGTTTTTCGGTATTTTGCTTCGGCGTGATTCGATCTCGGGTCAAAACCCAACACCGCAATTGCCCCCACCGAGCTCCTCGCTTCCACCACGTGTCCGTAATGCACCACCGCAGCGCCGTCCACGGCGTCGCAGCTGCACGGGATCGGGATCGTCAGGTTCTGCCCCGGCAGGATCAGGTCCGGGTTGGCGACCCCGCTCGCCGCGGCAATCTCCTGGAACGTCACCATGCCCGCGAAGATCGTCCTCGCGATGGAGTCCAGCCCGTCGCCCTGCTTCACCGTGTACACCACGCCGCGCGCGGCGCCTGCGCCGCCGGCGCACGCGCAGGCCAAGGGGACGCGGATCCGCTCCTCAGAGCCCACGTGCGCGCTGCGCGCGGCCGCGGGCGTCTCGAGCGGGAGGTCGTTGGCGGCGAGGAGGTCGTAGAGCTTCTTTACGCTGAAGAGGGAGGCGACGCCGGAGAGTGTGGTGGCGTTGGGAGGCACGTAGTCGATGAGCGCGTGACACGCGGCGGTGCCGGTGCAGTTGAAGGCCGTCGAGCCGGTTGCGAGGAGGGCGGTAATGGCGATGAAGAGAAGAAGCAGGGGCTTCGAGGAAAAAGAATAAGCAACCATTTTGGGGGGTGAAATGTGGAGAGACAGAGAGATATGAAGAGGGTCGTGACCGAGTGAAAATGAGAAAGTGGACATAAAGAGTAAAGACGGAGAACTGAAGAAACAGGAAACGGTCAAACTCCAAGTCATGCGTGTCTGAAGTCTGAACTCACAAGATGGTAGAGTTCGGCTCTATAACATTGCATGATGTAAAATATTTGCTGTGACAATTATTGAGAGCAAATTTGCTGTCCCTTTTTTTTTTTTTTTTATGTACAATTAAGGAGACAGTATTGGCCAATAGCCCAATATTACTAGTAATAATCATAAGTGAGTAAACTTAGAATAACTAGGGCGACACCAGTCCAAACTCATTTAATTAATGTCAGTTAAAGTGGGTTGATTTTCTTTACCGTCCAAGTTTGACCAACTTTTGTTAGTCAGACGTCCATATAGCATTTCCACATCATCTTTGTTTAAGTCCGATTTCGTTATTTATAAATTAGTATAAATGACAAATCGTTTTCTTATTAATTCTTCACAAAAATGCAATGGGCTTAGCATATTATTCAAAGTATAATTAACGTTTCTGGGCCGTAATTAGTTGGGTATTTTGCAGGTCCAACTTAGTCGGAATGACTCAACTATTCTCGTTGCTTTTTCGGTACAGTTTGTATATATCGCCTCGTCGACTCAGTTATAATATAAGTCTTAAGGAACTGGTCGCATAGTCGCGAAGTCATCGCCTCAAGGCTTCGATTTGATATATAAAATGTGCAAATCTGACCCCCAAACACGAAGTTATAGCCTCTCGAAGACGACATTCCGAACTTGGTCACCCGAACGACGAATCAGGTCGCCAACCGCATCAAATACACCAATAAAAGCGCATTTATGCACCTTAAAGCATGAAATTTATGACACGACAATCAGTGACAAAATTCAAAGAAGATTTTAGCTCAAGGAAAGAAATTAATGGCTATTTATGAGACTCTTGGCATTCAAAATCGCTCACCATCAAGACGGAATTAAATGCTTATTTACTCGGCGCACTGATGAAAAGGAATCAAAGGCATTCTTGGAGGAAGACTATAAAAAGACAGCTTCTACATCAGTTTTTGGGGTTGAAAAAAGCGCTCGAAGAATATGAGAAATGTTATGGTGATTTTTTCCAAATCAATTTCGGCCCAAAAACGCCCCTTGGAGGCGCATATCCCAAAACCAAGAAGCCCAAATAGTGCGAAAACAATTTTCACTATTAGAATAAAAGTTGAATAACAAAACGCACCTTCGCGCACCGTGACGGGATCCCGGATTCCCCTAACGGCCCTAAATAGTTGTGACGCGCCCTGTCAGGGCGCGACGCGCGTCGTGTCATGGCGTGTACGCGCCCTGTCAGGGCGCGGGAGGGACTAAAATAATTATTTTTATTTATCCTGAGGCCCCTGGTCTCTCCTATAAATAGGAGCTTGATTTCATTAAAACGGTAACTTCGACTCAAACGCTCTATATAGCGATAAACACAATTTTTCTCTCTTCTATATATATATTCCGGTAGGAATACCCGACTAAGGTCGGAGCGGAGGAGCTAGCTAGAGCGGAAACGCTGGAGGAATCCCCGGCTCACTGGAGGAATCGCCGACTCCCCAGAGGAATGTCCGAGTGCCGTCTGATTCCCATCTTTGCCATCGACCCCCGGCTCGCCCAGACAAGCCCAAGTACGCACCCCCTAATCGCCCACATTGAACTACGTGATGACCTAATCGCACTTGACTACAAGTGTTGGGAATCACGTCTCGGATTCCGTGTAAATTATCACAAAATATACCTCCGAACCGTCCGGGTAACATTTAAAAAAAATTATTTTAAAGCGGAAAACTTGTTATCCATTCAACGGTCCGGATATTGGATAATAACCATATAACAAGATCTGATAAATATTATGTAATTTAATATTCATAAACCATTATGAATAATCTAGTCATTATAGGAAATAAATGGAAAGCAGTAAATGGTTGCATTTATTGACCCAATGCATAAGGCCGTACCTCTATTGACGACTTCCGGCTGCGCGTTCTGAATCGGGCAGGGCTCCGCCGGTGCTGACCGAAGCGTGGGCTTCGCCGGCAGGACTCTGTCAAAAAATTTAAACTGATGGTTCTTTTTAAGCTTCCGGAGAACTAAGTCTCTTAAGCCGAACCAGAAAGAGAGATCAGAGAAAAAATTCGCAGACCCTGAAGGAGAGGGAGAGTTCGAATTTTTCTCTGGGGAGAGGTATGAAAAATGTGTAGAATGAGCCTCCTATTTATAGGCTTAGACTATAACCGGATTAGAGAAATTACCTCACCTAAAATTCGAATTCATAATTAAATATAATTAATTATTTCAATCCAATGGTCTAGATTCAATCTTATCTAAATCCAATGGATATATTTAATTAGGGATTTAATTAAATAAGAAAGATTTGGATAAAATAAAAAATCCAATCTTATCTTCTTATCTTTATATAATTCGAATTCATATATATATATATATATATTTAATTTTGAATTCTAATTATCTAGATCCAACGGTTGAGATAAATCTTTAAACCGATCTAATGGACCAAATTAGTTTAGGATAAAATCAAATATTAAAAGTTTTAATAAAAACAAATTCGAATTTATCCAAAAACTATAATTCGAAAATAATATATATTATATATATTTAATTAATTTCCAATCCGACGGTAAAGATTAAATCTTAGACCAATCTAACAGATATAATTAATTAGGTAAATTCGAAAATCAAAACTTGGTCACCAAGTTATTGATTTCTAATAAATCAATTATCCTAATCCAACGGTTGATATTAAATCATAACCGATCTAATGGATTAAATTGATTTTAGGGCTTTTCTCATATACCAAAACATTTTGTACTTTTACCGCAATTATGAAAAGACCAAAGTCTATCCATTCGAATGCATATGGTTCCACATTCCTAGGCATAATTCGATTTCTACACTTATAATATATATGAAAATATATTATTTACATATTAATATAAATCTATTAATTATTGATTAATTATTAATAATTAAATTCAAATAATTAAATTATGTTAATATTCTTTGATCTCAATATCACACATTCAAATGTCATGGTGTCACACCATCATTTAAATTCGTGACATGTGATTTAATTTCATAGTTTACCGAAACGATCACAAACTTAGAAATTCTCTAAATCACAAACCGTACGTCGAAATGACTCGGTTCCGAAAGCAAAGTTTCTTAGAATTTAATTTCCAACAACTTTCATGTTGACAGAAAATATAAATTCTACTTTATTTTGTCAGTTAATTTCGTTTACCAAGATATGGTACTTTTGCCACGCTACTAATAAAACTATCTGATGTCTGTCACAGACTTCAGTTTTATGAGTCTTGCCAAATGATCTTAAAAATATTTCAACATATTTTTATCACGTACGTATCATCCGTTACGGAGCTATCCTGGGGACCATGGACCCGTATCACTTAAGCTCCAACGAACTGCTAGGGTGTTCGTCAAACCTCGGTGTTCTTCCACTATAAACACGAGGCTGCACTCTTTAGTGATACAGTATATATTATTCCCTTAATTACAGCAAGTTGTCCATTGATACAATCAAATTCGGGTTATTGATCTTTCACTTCATGATCCACACACGAGCAGGCGGTTTCTACCGTTATGCCCCTCATTGCATTTTCATCCTTGACTCAGTCAGTAATATTATGAGTAACCCACTAATGGTTTCGATTCATAAGTTGCGCACGGGTACCTCTCACTTCTCACCACCGACAATTAAGGGAATCATCATGACTCTGAAGAGAGCTGTGTGATGCCCATGTCTATGACCAAGTTACCCTTACTGCTGACTATCATGTTCCCAAAATAATAGTGTTGGGAACAATGGTAATATATTGTGTTCTTTAACGGTCAAATCAAAGAACAATCAAGCCAGCAGCTCGGACTCAAGATCACTCAGGACTTAGATCGAATATCCATTTGATCATCTACTAGTGACTCAACTCCAAGTTATCAGTGACGGTCTTATATGATAACTTCCGGAGTTTAAGTCAGGTCCACTCCAGTTGAAGACACTTCATACTTAATGTACTTCTAGTGAGTGTGACAGACACAAAATCCAGAATAGGATTGTCACTTAATCACCCATAACAATGACCTTATACGATTAATGGGCTCCCACCCAGTTAATCAGGTCACAGACATTTTAAGTTTATTTATTATGATTATTAATTCTTCCTCACATGGACTCTGTTGTGATAATAATAACATAATTGCATCCTTTATGAACTAAGGATCAAACATTCTATTTTACTCTACCATAATAAGATTATCATAATAAGCATCATTTTTATTCAACGACTTGTCATAATCTTTTACAAATGGATAAAATATCTTGTTTAAGGACATACATGTCCAACAACAAGTGGGTACGTAGGCAGCCTTGCTATACGTAACGAGGTGCGGCATCATATATCATCACTCCCCGGCTCTCCCAGTCATCGACTGCTCAAGCCACGATCGTTGACCTGCCCTACGGAGGTTTCGGATCTCTGCGGTCACCGACCTATATCCCTAGTCTTAGGACTTTACGGTAACGGGTTGGAGGACCCGGTTTCGGGCCAACGGTAAGCGGATGGTCCGATCTGCCAGATCCTTCAAGAACAGTGAGTCAAGCATCTAGCCCAGGAAAGTCAACAAACGACGATGAGCCTGGCCCAATATCCAACTTTGGGCCGCTACAATGTTAGAAAATTACTCACACATTGTATATATAAAAAATACTTATTATTTCTCATCTCTCATTTATTGTAATATTTTCTATACTTGCTTTTATCTTTAATACTAAAAAATCAATAACATAACGAAGGACGTAGC
This sequence comes from Parietaria judaica, assembly GCA_954871525.1. Lineage (NCBI taxonomy): Eukaryota > Viridiplantae > Streptophyta > Magnoliopsida > Rosales > Urticaceae > Parietaria > Parietaria judaica. Next base: position 43,314,840 of record OX940860.1, read on the forward strand.
AATCAAAACGGGGTGAATCTCTTTAAAAAAAAAAAGAAGTTATCTTTGTCTCGTACTTTCTCCGCCATCCGCTTTGTTGATTACCGACCATTCAAGCTAGTTTTAACGAGAACCACCGAATCCACCTCCACGAATTAAAATCGGAGTTCAACACGTGTCGCTCCGTGATTGCTGTGACGATTTTTCACTTTAACAATCCTATTTCCAAGTGGAATTTAAACGTTATTAATCGCGACATAAGTTCATAAACATAGGCGAACTACGGTGGCATGGATAATACATTTAATAGCGGCATATGTATGTAACATTAACTAAAGTGTTATGACTCTTTTTTTTCCGTCCAAATTTGACCAATTTCCATTAGTCAAACAGACACGTGGCAATCAAACGTCCGTGTGACATTTCCACATAATCCTATTTCACAAATGCGTATTACTGAGAATCGAACACAAGACCTCACCCACCCATATCAAGACCTTTATTACTATACCAAATTTAATTATTGTTATATTCTAGTAAATATAAGAATTTAGATAGAAAACATATATATATATATATATATTAATAAGTGACATATATTTTTTGATATCAAGCTTGACTCTTTCATACCGGTCTCGAGTTGACATTTTTGGATAGGACGCGAGTTGAATTATTGGGTCGGTCCCATGTGGACTTTATCGGGCCGGTCTCGAGTTAATTTATAAGTATGACTCACTTAATTTATAACTATTTTATCCTATGTTGATGCCGAAACATGGATCAAACACTGTAGCGGCCCAAAGCTGGATATAAGGCCGGGCCCGTCGCCGTTTGTTGACTTTCTTGGGCTAGATGCTTAACTCATTGTTCTTGTAGAATCTGGTGGATCGGACCCTCTGCTTACCGTCAGTCCAGAACCAGGTCCTCCGACCCGTTACCGCAAAGTCCTAGGACTCGGGATATAGGTCGGTGACCGTTGAGAACCGGAGCCTCTGTAGGGCAATTCGACGATCGTGTCTAGAGCAGTCAATGACTGGGAGAGCGGGGGGTAATGGTATATGATGCTGCGTCTCGTCACATATATAGAGGTTGCCTACGTGCCCACTTGTAGTCAAGTGAGATCAGGTCATCACGTAGTTCAACGTGGACGTTAGGATGTGTGTGCTGGGCTTGGCTGGGCAAGCTAGGGGCTGATGACTGAGACGGGAGTCGGACGGTACTTGGACCTTTCTTTGGGGAGTCGGCAATTCCTCTGGTGAGCCGGGGCTCGATGGCGGAGACGATAATCGGTCGGCACTCAGACCTTCCTCTAGAGAGTTAGATGGCGCTCGGACATTCCTTTGGGGAGTCGGTGATTCCTCCGGTGAGCCGGGGCGCCGACGGCAGAGACGGGAGTCCGTCGGCGCTCGAACCTTTCTCTAGGGAGTCGAAGATTCCTCCGGTGTGTCGGGGATTCCTTTGGTGCTTCCGCTCTAGCTAGCTCCGCCTTGGGTTCTGAAATCTGATAGATCGGACTCTCCGCTTATCGTCGGACCGGAACCGGGTCCTCCGACCTGTTACCGCAAAGTTTTAGGACTCGAGATATAGGTCCTCTGACCTGTTCCCGCAAATTTCTAGGACTCCGTAGGGCAGGTCTTTGATCGGGCTATTCCGCTTTCGCTAGCGCCTCAGCTCTGACGTTACAGGTATTTAAACCGAAATATATATAGAAGAGAGAAAATAATGTTTATCGTTATATAGAGTGTTTGAATTGGATTTACCGTTTTATTGAAATGAAGCTCCTATTTATGGAAGGGTCCAGGGACCTTAAGATATATAAAAATAACTCTTTTAGTCCCTCCCGCGCCCTGACAAGGCACACCAAGGCGCCTCACGCCCTGACAGAGCGCGTCAAGGCGCGTACGTGCTTTGACAAGGCGCGCCAGGGCGCATTACGGCGTGTCGCGCCTTGACAAGGCGCGTTAGGGCGCGTCACACCCTGCGCGTTAAGGCGATTTGGGATCCCGCTACCGCGCGCGAATGGCGCTTTTCGTCATTCAATCGTTATTTTAATAATAGAAATTGTTTCCGCATGTTTTGGGCGTCTTGGTTTTGAAATATGGACCTCTGAGGGACTTTTTTGGGTCAAAATTGATTTGGGGAAAAACCACCCGTAACATCCTAAATATCTCATACTTAAAAAGAAATTTGAAGTGCTCTCTATAGACTAGTCTATTCCAATCATATCTTTAAAAAAAAAAAAAACTATAAATTTCATGAATTCAGTCGTATATCACATAGGTCGCTCTAATGGTGTCAAGTGGGCCGGGGCGGGCCGGGCCGGCCCACAACCTGTTAAGCCCCCATGTTAAACGGGGCGGGTCAACCGTTTAATGTGCGGGGCAAGGTGGGGCGGGTTTTGGAAAAGCCATCAACGCTCACCCCGGCCTGTGAACCCGAACCCACAATGTCAAGGGGCGGGGTGGGCTTTTACGAGTCGAATTTAGTGGGCTTTTACGAGTCAAATTAGCTTTTACGGGTCGAATATAGTGGTCTTTTCACAAACCAAACGGGATGGGTTTTTACGGAGAGCAATACGTTTTTACGAAACTATTTTATTAAGAATTTTACAGATATGAATTATAAATTGTATAGTTGAAAATAGTGAATTATGAAATCGAAATGATCAATTAAATATGAAAGAGATTAATGAATCGTCAAACCGAAGGTCTGAAACTAGTGAATAATGAAATTGATTAGTAAGTTATGAAATTGATTAATAAATTATAACTTGAAAGTTTAAAATTAATGAACCTTGAATGGATTTGTGAATTTCAAGATGTAGAGGTTAAATAATGAGAAATCGCTCCTAATAGCCAAATTAAAACCTTTGATTAGCAAAATAGCCAAAGTTTCCTTTTTATTAGCAAAATAGCCAATTGATGAGGTGGCACAGATTTTATACCTATAATACCCTTTTAGTTAAGTTATTTAGATTTAAAATTTTCGTTTTAATATAATTAGTTCCTTAATCGCCGTATCGCTCTTAATCAAGGTTTCAAATTTTGCGAAATTCGAACGACATTCTGACCGATTGTCGTTTTTCGCAGATATGCGAAACGAAATCCGCGTCTTTTCGCCCAAATTTTACCAAATGTCGTCGAAAACGACACGACATGGGCTGCGAAAATCTTTTGTCGTTTTTGTGAGTAGAAATTGCGAAAAATGGTTGGATTTTCGGCAAAAATCATATTTTTGGTTAGATTTGGGCAAAAATACCAATTAAACTTTTAGCAAAAATAGTTATACTCACACAAGAGCACCCTACCCCGCCACGTCACGGCCGGTCGGCGCCCGCGTGTGGTGGTGTAACATTTGTGTGAGTCCTCCCCCATCCACAAAATCCTATGACCTAAAGGGCTCAAACCCTTGTCCCTAATATTTGGTATATAAACATCACCAAACTCTTGTCATCTATCAATGTGGGACTTTTTGTTATTCAATTCAACTAATATCACACATTCACACTTAACATACACATACACATACACATACACATACACTTCACATAATAATTTAACTTAATATTATACACTTTAAATAATGTTATACATTTAACATACATATTAACTCCACTTAACATACATATACACTTAATATACATATTCATTTAATATTATACACTTCAACTAATATTAAATTTGTTAACATACATATACAATTAACATGCATATTCACTTAATATTACACACTTAATTAACATACATATTCACTTCACATAATAATTTGACTTAATATTATATACTTAAACTAATAAAGTGACTTAATATTATGCATTTCACCTACATATTTAAGTTACAAATGTGTTGTGTTTTGTTGTATACAAATATGTCTTGTTTTTATTAAATATGTAGTTTTGAACCTATATAAATATCTTGCTTAAATACTCAAATATTTTTTACAAAATATCCGTCGAAAACCCCATCGGCATGAGGTATGCCATGAAAAAAGTGTGGTATATGCGGCATGCGACATGCCCTTTTTTTACGATTTGCCCATCGACATACCCATCGGCAAGCGATATATCCGTAAAACGGAAAATGCGAAACGACATCGGCAAGCGACATTTAAAACCTTGCTCTTAATACCCTTTTTCTCTTTCTTTCCTTTCACTTTCTCATTTCTCCTCTAATTGACGTATCGCTCTCGCCTGAGTCTCTCCTCTACTCGCCGTCTCGCCGTCGCGACTCTGCTCACCGCCTCTCGCCGGAGTTTCTCCTCTACTCGCCGTCGTGACTCCACTCAGCGCCTCTCGCCGTCGCGACTCTGCTCAGCACCTCTCGCCTCGACGAAATCTATCCGTCGATCGAAGGTAAAAAATATCTACACGTGATCATGATATTGGGGTTACTGATTCATTCTACATGATATTATAATTATTAGTTTTGCTGATTTTTATTCTGGTGAGTAGAGAAGATGGGGTTGTCTCGTGGCGAAAAGCATTTCATAGAGGGTGGAATCGCTCAAGATCTCCGTTCCAATGGTCGGAAGCGGTACACTTATCGGCCCATCTCATTTCTCTACTCACCAGGAAAAAAAATCAGCAAAACTAATAATTAGATCGTATTTTGATTTTGGATTTGGATGATAACTGTTAAATGGTTGGTTGATATGTAGATTTTAGGTTGTATTAATGTGGTTGATTCACGTTTTTGTTATATATTAGATCGTATTAATGTGGTTAATTCACGTTTTTGTTAGTTATTATGTTGTATTAATGTGGTTAATTCACGTTTTTGTTAGTTATTAGGTTGTATTAATGTGGTTAATACACGTCGAGTGATGGGTTTGTCGAGGCTCTCGATTTCTCTTCGTCGAGTGATGGTTTCGTAGGAGTGAGAAACGTGCACTGGAGTGAGTCGAAGAGAGAAGAAGAAGGAAGTCAAATATTGTTTATTTAAAAATCCTTAATTTAAGGAATTAATAAGTGATAATTAATTGATTCAAATTTAAATATTAAGATTTATTTTTTTATTTTAATTATATCACAATTTTTTTTTAATTAAATAATGTATTTATTTAATTGTAAGGGTAATAAGGTCTTTTGTGATTTATTAATGTGGTTGATTGGCTATTTGGCAATATTAATCAAAAGGTTGGCTATTTTGCAAAATAGTTTTTCTAGTTTGGCTATATAGTTATACTTAAATAATTATATGAAAGTGATAAGCGAATAATAAAATGAGAATAAGTGATTTTGAAATTAATTACTGAATATAAAATTAGAATAGTGATTTATGAAAGTGGCTAGTAATTATAAATTGTAAAGTCAAAACTAGTGAATTAAGAAATTATGTTGTAATTGTTCAATGTTGTAATTGATTAATTCATTTTCAAACTTAAATTAAAATAAGAGAATGTTCAAATCGATTAGCGAATTTTTAAATTGGTTACTAAAGTTAAAATTGTTTAATTAGAAAATTAAAGAGATACATAGAATATATATACGAAATAAATTAATAAATTATGTAATATAAAGATAATTCTTATAAGTAATTTTTTTTACTATTCTCATGAGTATTACAACTTAATAGTTTTTTAATATAAAAATATGGTTTATGTGGGCTTTTAATCGGGACGGGTCAGATTGGCCACGGGGCGGGTTTATTTGGGCTTCGGGGCAAGGCGGGGCGAGCCTAAGAAAGCATAACCCAGCCTGACCCTTTCGATAGGGACGAGCTTAGCCCGGCCCACAAAAAAAACAGAGCGGGGCGGGGCAAACCCGCTTTTTTTACGAGTCGAGCGGGTGGGCCTGGGCCGAGTTCACTTATTTTACGTAGATCCAGATCCGCGCCATTTATTAACTATATTAGAAGATGAGACCCAGACCCGCCCTATTTAAATGATGTGTTTATCGTGTCTACCCGTTTAACCCATTTAAAAGATTCACATATTTTAAAATGATAAATAAATTCAATTTACACTTGTTTAACTTAATTGATTTAATTATATTATCTAAAACTTTAAACTTTACTAACAATTTTTATGTTCATCAACTGAACAGTGTAATTAATATAATAAAAAGCATAAATATTATATATAATAAGTCAGTGGCGAAGCCAGAAACTGTCGAAAGGGGGGGCGAAAACTAACATACTACAATAGTCAAAATAAGATATGATATTAAAATGTAGAACATAAATTTCATTACAATTGTCCTCTACGAGTTTTCATGTTCTGAAAATGATTCATGATGGGCTCGTCATCAATTTCATTAAAAACATCTGTCTCAACGTATATAAATAAAATATCATATAGCCAGTCGTCTCCCATTTTGTTGCGTAAGTTGGTCTTCACAAACTTCATAGAAGAAAAGGATCTCTCAACTGAAGCCGTCGCAATAGGTAAAATGAAAGCCAACGTCAAGAGTCGATAAACTAATGGAAAAACTTTCTCTTTTCCCGTCTCAACCATTATCCGTGTAAGGTCGCCAATTTTTTCTATTCCACAACAACGATCATCTAAACGAACATCCTCTATGTAATTTTGAAGCTGAACTTCCAGCCGAATACGCTCCGGAACTGAAAAATCCATCGGGTAGAACTCAGCTAACTTGACTAACTTCATTACGTCGAAAGTCGCAAAGAAATCTTTAGGACTCAAACATGCTACGCAAAGCAGTAACTCGGTGGTTGCCTCATTGAATCGATCGTTTAATTCGTCAAGTTGAGTATCAATCACGGCATTCACAACTTCAAACTTATAATGCTCCAAGTTACTCCTGTCGTTGATTTTTCGCTTTCCACGACTAGGTACAAATGGACTCTCCATGCTCGGCATATCAATACTATAATGAGTACAAAAAGTAGAGACTTTTTCAAAGAGAGCGTCTCATCCGTTATCTCTCATATCTTGTAATCGCTTCTTACATACTTTCACCAAACTCATAGCATTAATAATATCTTGATCCTTCCTTTGAAGAGCTTTTGACAAATCATCTGTAATTCCTAGCAAGCTTATCATCAAATGCAAGCTTAACACAAATTCAAATGTCAACATTGTTGCGTACCCGTTTCGCGCTTGAATCCTTGTAGTTGAATTGTTTGACTCATTAGAAAGATACTCAAGTACTTCGGTTACAGCTGAAAACATAGTGAGCACGCTAATCAAAGAGCCATAGTGTGAACCCCAACGAGTATCTCCTGCACGTTGAAGATTAGTTTCTTGATTAAGGCCTCGCCCACTTTCAATCACGCCATCATCGACCGCTTCAAGAACCAAACCCTTGTGTTTTTCTCGGAGAATGTCACAACGTATTGCTGAAGATCCAACAACATTTATTATTCCATTCACAATAAGAGATAAATTTCCCACATCGTCATTGTTTTTTGCGAGTCCCACCAAAGCTAGTTGAAGTTGATGAGCAAAACAATGGATATAAAAAGCGCTTTGGTTTTCCTTTAAGATGAGAGCTTTAAGGCCATTGAACTCTCCTTGCATATTACTTGCTCCGTCGTAGCCTTGTCCTCGTAATCTCGACAAACTTAATCCATGCCGAGCAAACATTTTGTCGATGGCGGCCTTTAGTGATAAAGAAGTGGTGCTAGTGACATGCTCTACTCCCATAAACCACTCAACTATTTCTCCATGCTTGTTTACATAGCGTAATATGACAGCCATTTGTTCCTTCATCGAAACATCGCGCGACTCGTCAACCAAAATAGAGAACAACGAATCACCAAGATCATTCAATATCGCTTTCATTGTTACCGCCGCACAAGCACTCACACAATCTTTCTGAATATCTGATGATGTTAACTTGCAATTTCCAGGAGCATTTTCTAAAGCAACGGCCTTGATCTCGGGATCGTGTTTAGCTAGAACCTTCAAAATCTCAATAAAGTTACCTCGATTGTTCGAACTTTGAGATTCATCATGGCCTCGAAATGCCATTCCTTGTCGTAAAAGAAGTCGAACCACCTCCAATGTACCACCCAATCTTATTCGGTATTCATTGCGAACGTTTTCTGCTTGCCTTGCAAAAACTCCTTCGAGATGTTGCTTGTGGTTTTCAGAGATTCATACTTTGCATAAGCTCGATTATGAGAACTTGAAGGACCTCCAACATGTTGATGTAGTCTTTCTTTTTTCCGAAAAGTCTGAAATCCCTCTCCAACAAAAGTGTCACCACCACCTTTGTCACTACTTGGTTTGAACAAGTAACAACATAAGCAATAGACTTTATTCTTATCAATGCTATACTCTAGCCAACTACCGAATTCATCGTACCAAGAAATGTTGAATCGTCTCCCTTTAACCAATTTAAATCGACGCTCTTTAGGTTGACAAGGCCCTCTTTGAACGTACGTTCGACGAACTAGATCAACTAGATTACGATCAAAATCTTCAATCGGAGTTCGCAATCCCGGATCACTCGGTAAAGCTTCCGGATCAAAATCCACTTTCGTTAATTTACTGGCACTATTTTCCCCCTCTTCCCCTTTTCTCTTAAAATATTGATGCATGATTATCTTTGATATCCTATAATAAAGCATAAAAAATAATCAACATAACATATCAATTAAATCAACACAAATACCAAATAAATGTTTAGCTTCATTCACTTTACAAAAACCAATCAATCCCAATTTACAAATAAATGTTTAGCTTCATTCACTTTACAAGACTCCCACCTTGATTGATAAACTCTGAGATCGATTCTTCTGTTGCTAGTAAGCACCTTTGATTCTGCAACCACAAGTGTGTAATTGGCCTACATTTATAAAAAGCATATACACGTTCAGGATTATAATTGCCCATAATACAAGCCCAAGCCTTGATTTGAGCTACTTAATTAATATTCAAATAAATGAATAAAATTATACAGTAGTTAAATATATATTTTGCATACCCCGTACACTCGTTGAACACTAATAAAAAAATTAGGGCTGAAATCAAGTCACAGAATGTGTTGTGTGGTTTCAAATCAAGTAGAACACAAATCAAACGGATCCATTGTAAGAACCCCATCTAATTTATATCATCGTTTCATGATTTAGTAATTTAGCAGCAAGCCAACAATAATTTAGGAAATTAGGGTTTAGATTAAATAAGAAGAAAATTACCTCAAAACTCAGAGGCAGAACCGTAGAGCCTCACTTGGACGACCAAGAACTATGGCGCTGACGATGACTGAATTCAAACTCGCGGCGGTGTTCAGAATCGCGGCGGAGTGCGGAATCACGGTGAAAGGTCAAACTAAGTCGACGAGAATGGGGAAAGCAAGAGAAAAAAGAGATTAGGTTGAAGGCGAGCGTACGATCAATCATCGACTGAATTCTAAATATTAAAAAAAAAGAGGTCATACGTGGGCTGTTGTGGTATTTTTTTCCCACTTGCCTAAGAATTAAAAATAAAAGAAAATTTAAGTGGGGGCTATTTATGGGCTGTTAAGGTATCCTGGCCCAGCCAAGTGGGGCTTGTTGCCCCCAGTTGGGCTCAAGTGGCCTCGCCACTGTAATAAGTATTAAAACACTTAATAACATATATAAAATCCATAAATTCAATTTTTTTCTCCTTAATCGTGTCTAATTGGGTCCTATCGTGTTACTGTGTTCGTGCCGTGTTTACTCGTTATTTAATCGTGTTCGACACGATTGGACCCAAATCCATTTATAGTACACCCAAACCCGTTTAAATCGTGTCGTAACCGTTTCATGCTTTGTGTCGGTCCTCAAATTTCCACCCCTAACCATAACAAAGAAACCATTTGTGCCAATTTTTTATTATTTATTTTACAGAGCGACTATTTTATGCCAGTAAAGTGTAAAAAAAAGGGCCATTCGTGCTTTTTTTTTTTATAATTATTTTTATTTCAGAGGGACTATTTGCGCCAGGACGCCTTAATAAAGAGCTAATTTTGCCATTAACTCCTAATTATTAAAAAAATAAATGACTTTAATATTTAAAGGTATTTTAGTAAAATATTCATTGATTACGTCCACGATCATTACATAAACATAAATACAATGGCGAAGCTGGCTTTTTTGAACCATGAATATCTCTTAGTATACTGGCTTTTTTATTAACTAGTGGAAAGGCAACGCGCTTCGCGCGGTGACGATAAAATATCGTGAATGATTAACGTCATGCTAAAAAATAGTACAAAGTATCTTCAAATTTTTGGTTTCTTTCAGTCCATCGTCATTAAATTACCAATAAACATAGAGATAAATATATTTTCAAAGTATGCACGTTACATTAAATAAGATTATACAAAGTAAAAAAATCATATAGACAAAAAAATAGTAGTTTTACTTCTAACTATCTCTTAGAAGACTCTTTCCCGCAACAACATATCTTCATCGCGCTATTCTTTTGAGTTTAGTGACACAATTATTTTTGTAAAGGAATTAAAATTTGCGCTCAAGAAGCAAAAAATTTAATATATAATTTTTCTTTCATATACTAAATTATATTATATTCAATTAAAAAAACAAAACAATATTTTTTAATATTTACTATTTTTAGGCTATACATAACAAATAGGGGTGAGCATCGGTTGGGTTGGGGCGCCCCAATGCTTTTTACGGACCCTACCCGATCACTTCGGGTTCCCAAAAAAATTCCCGATCCGACCCAAATTTTTTTAATGCCCGAACCAAATTGACTTGATAAAAAATCGGGTTGGGTTAGGTTGGGTCGCCATGGCCCGATTAATTAAAATCTACTCTTATATAACAAAAAACAATATGAAAGAAAAGCATCAATGTAACTCAAAATTCAAGTAAAAATACCCCAAACAAATTTAATCAAACAAACATACACCAAACAATGTAAAGACATGAAAATGAGAGCTTGAACGGTCTTTGAGTGTAAATAAAATTGAGAATGAGAAATTTTAAAAGACTAAAGATTGCACTATTTGAATCAAAATTACTATGAAATATATATTAATTATATTGGTCGGGTCGAAGACCCCAACCCGACCCAAGGTTTTGGACCCGACCCCGACCCGAATAATAATCGGGTCCGACCCGATCCGACCGAATATTGAGCGGGTTAAATTGGGCGGGTTAGATTGGGATCGGGTCTCTAACGGATTGGGTTGGGTCATCGTACAATTGACTTATTTTTTGCGTACGAATGATATATTTTATATATATTCTTCATATACTGTATCAAATATTAATCTTATTCATATATTATGTAATAAATGTTTAACTTTATTATAAAGAGAAAATTATATATAATATTAAAGTGATTGTAATTATGTCACAATAATAACATTTGAGTCGATATAATTTTATATTATCATCAAGTAGGACATTCATGTCAATATAATTTAACTGTTATAGTTTTTTTTGTTTTTTTATATATAACTATTGTTTGAGTATTTTTATTAACTTACATCAAATGTTTTCATAAAATACACTGATATATAAACACATCGAATTTAAAATTAAAAATATTGTAAAAAGTGACTTAAATTATCTAATGCCCTTTATTCATCGTCACAAATTTCACTCATATTTTGATTTTCTTTGTATTCATTGACGAACTTTTTATATGCTCATTAGAGTAACAATATTATATACCCTTCAAGTTATATGTTCCAAATAATTTATCCATAGGCGGAGCACATCTTACATTTGTAATCAATTATACTTCCATGCATATTGAATGGTAAAGAGAGAAAAAAAAAAAAAAAAAAAGAACAATGGACTTTTTAATACATATCTGATATCTCTATACCAGTATAACATTTAATAAAAGAAAGCTAACAAATACTAGTGTATCATGTATCAACTATATCACGTAGAGTCGATTTAACTCTAGTATCACATGACCAATGTCAATTATAATTTTTCAAACGTTAAAAGTCATAATCATACTTTCACCACATCGATATATATATTACTAACATTTATAATTGCATTAAAAATGACAGTTATCGATTAAACATGAAACAATAAGTTTAGTCATTAATTACATTTAACATCATATATGTATTCTAGCTAATCGAAAGGCTTGAATATGACATACCAAAGTCTTAACGTTATTAATCTATGAAATCAAAAGTCACCAATTAAGGACGTTATTAAGATATAAAGGCAAATCTAACGATAAAAAAAATATTATAAAAAAATGTAACGCAAATTTGAAATGAAAGGAACACTTATGAGATGTTTTAATATGAAGAAAAGTAAGCGAAGTTACATAATAATAATAAACGTAAATTGTGGCTAAAGTACTTAATGTTTCAAACAGTTTGAATTATGTATACTCAAGCTTTTTTGGGTGGATATAGTACCTAAAGTTGATTCTGTTAAGGAATTTGGTTTCCTCCATCAAAATTCGTTAGTGGTGTCCTACGTGGCACTTCAGATATTGGATAAATTACGGCTAAAGTACCCAATGTTTCAAACAATTTGAATTATGTACTCAAGTTTTTTTTTTTTGGTGGCTATAGTACCTAAAATTGATTCTGTTAAGTAATTTGGTTTCCTCCGTCAAACTCCGTTAGTGGTGTCCTACGTGACACTTCAGATATTTGATTCTGGTTGTAAATTCACTTTTGATTTTTGACGGTATACTTTTATTTTTTGTGCAATTGTTTAAAATTGTAAATATAACTGAAAAAGATCACCTTTTTAATTATATTTAACTGAAATATATTAGAGGCTTTTACTTTTGATGGTACATTTTTATTTTTTGTGTAATTGTTTAGAAATTGTAATTATAACTGCAAACATAGCTGAAATATAATAGAGGCATGGATCCTTTGTTATTTTTTTAGTTTTCTTCATTCAACTAACGACACATTATGTTTGATGTAATGTCTATCATTGATATAATACTAAACATAAAAAAAAAAAAAAAGTTAGTGATTACATAATTTAAGTGTAGAATTTTAGTTTTTCTAAGCGCATATGAACAAAAAAAAATAAGTTCAAATAAAGTTGTTATTTAAAATGATTGATAATCATAAATTTATTGTCAAATATGATGGAAACCGATGCTTAAAGTTACAAAATGGTCTTGAGCGATGTCATCATTGCTCGGAATTTGCCAATGTTTGGAGCTCGGAAATAGGTCGCCGTCACTATCCCATAGCTTTGACGCAACCGCTGTTCGTCGTGGAGTCCGTGTGCTGGAATTTGGAGTAGAGTTTTCTTGGGTCAATTTTCATTGTCGTTGCTGCAACGGGTTGGACGCATGGTTGATCCACGTACAACGTTTCATTTTTAGCTGTAGAAGTAGAAACATATTGCCTAATCTGAAAAAGAATATTAGATACTTTTGCTAAGAAAGAGAAAGAAAAAAAATTTCTTAGAAAGAAAAAAAATAAGGATTGTTGTTTGTGTATGGAACGAAGCCAATGGGGGTTCTAAAGGTAAGTTGTTTTAGACATTTACGCTTCAACTTCTTTGATGAGTTATGCAACAGTCAAATAATCATCCTATTAAACATAACATGATTAGGCCTATTGGGCTCTTAGTGTACAATATAACATGTAATCAATAAATAACATATATCCCTAAAAAAAAAAAAACATATATATATATAAATTGCAAATAAATGTCATCAATATGAGATATGATATAAGATTGATCATTACGATGTATGTTTTTTTCTTTAAATCATTAACTACCACTAATAAATGATTTTAGAAGAAAAAAAAAAACTATATCATAGTTAAGTCATAGGGTTAATGACGGCAAAAATACCCAAAGTTTGGTCAAAGAACCCCTCGTGTACCCAAAGTTTAAAAATGGTGGTAAAAATACCCAAAGTCGCATTAGGGGAGTTGACCACTCCATTCTCGTAACGCCGTTAACTTACCTATTAACTTTGGCCACACGGATAAACGTGAGTTGCTGCATAACTATTTCTGCCACGTGTGGACGAGCCCACATCAGCCTCGTTTACGACAAAACAACGAATTAAACCCCTAGCTAATACTATTTAATACAACGAATTGAACCCCTAATGATTACACTTAACAAAACAGATTTGTCTACGTGGCCAGAGTTAACAGGTAAGTTAACAACGTTACGAGAATTGATTGGTCAACTCCCCAAATGTGACTTTGGGTATTTTTGCCACCACTTTTAAACTTTAGGTACACGAGGGGTTCTTTGACCAAACTTTGGGTATTTTCGCCATCATTAACCCTTAAGTCATATCATAGTTAAGTCAGTATAAACTCAACCAATAGAAAATTTATTAGTAAACGTAATGCAAATTGATGCATAAAAAAATATAAAAATATTCCAAAGTGGTTATTTTCATTTTTAAAGTAAAGAAACTAAAGATAAAAAGTATTCAATTTAGTGATTAAATATCAAAACAAATTATAATGAGGCTATATATTATTTGTCACACAGATTTTTATAATGTCCATGAATACTTGCTAATTATTTTACTTAACATGGAGGATTTGTTAGAAAGTATCGAACTGATAAAACATAGTAAATTAATAACAAAAATGTAGCAAATTTCATTAGATTTTGAAAAAAGTAGTATTCTTGAATCTTTAGTTCTCTACATTGCCATGTCATCCACGTGAGATTCTCCTTTATTTATATATATATATATATATATATATATATATATATATATATAGATTATTGTTTTAATTTTTAATAATAAAATATATTAGCTATCACAAAAAAGAACTTAATTTCACTTTTAAAAAATCAACATTTTGTTGGCATTGAGTTAAAAACACGCAGGCAAAATTATACTTTGTAAATATGTTTGATATATATATATATATATATATATAAAAGCTCAGAAAACATATTTACCGTGGACATAGAAGAATTTAAGAAGTTGAGCCGTACGAAGTTATTAGACCACCTTAAATCATGACCGCCGGCTATACTGCGTGGCCGGCAATGCCTGCTCGCCGCTGTCTTTGCTCAACAATACCATCTTTTTTTTCTTTCTATAACAACCATTTACAGAAAAGAAAAAAGAAACCGTCTGACGTGTGTATATATATCAATATATTTATTGATGTCATTCCAATAAAAAAATACAAATTATATATTTTCTACGAAGAGCGCATCGTGAAACAACATGTCTTAAACTTAAACTGTCAAACAAATTTATGAACGAATATGAAATGCTACTTTTATATATGTTGTGGATAAGGTTAAGCTTGACTGAAGCTCTTACAACTTGCATAGCAAGTTTATCTAATATTTTATTATTATTTTAATGCCACTTGCTTAAGGCGTGTATCAAGTTTTCTTGATGTTCAAGTTTATTTTTCACTATAAATAGGTATGCATTGTGCTTGTATTCCATCATCTCTCCAAGCTTAGTAATTCGGCTAATAAAGAATTCCTCCTCCCAATATCTTACTGATCAAAATATACATATGTGAGTGTGTTTTTGGTGGCTCAGCTTTGTCGTTTCTTCTCTTTGAGTCTTGGGCAAAGTTCCAATTATTTTAGGAACTAACATTTGGTATCAGAGCGAGGTTGTGAGTGTTGTTGTCAGGTCTCTTGAAAGTCTTAGTATGCTCTGTGGTTGCGGTTTCGACTGATCTTCCACATCAGAAACGATTTCTTGAGATTTTTTTGTGAGAGTTTTCTTTGTGTCGAGGTACCGCCAACACGATAGGTGATATCCAAGTAGTCGGAGGAATCAAGAAACTCAACAGCAACAACTACAACACATGGGCAACATGCATGATGTCCTATTTGGAAGGGCACGACCTATGGGAGGTCGTCGGCGGAGGCAAAACTACGCCGCCGGAGGAAGATGCTAACGGCACCTTGCGCAAATGGAAAATCAAAGCAGGCAAAGCGATGTTCGCCCTGAAGACCACCGTTGAAGAAGAGATATTGGAGCACATTCGGGACGACAAGACGCTGAAAGAAGCATGGGAGACGTTCACGACGCTTTTCTCTAAGAAAAACGATGCGAGACTACAACTCTTGGAGAACGAGCTACTGTCAATCTCACAACGCGACGTGACGATAGCTCAGTATTTCCACAAGGTCAAGTCGATATGTCGTGATATTAGCGACCTTGATCCGAAGTCCGTAATTGGAGAAGCTCGTATGAAGAGGATCATAATCCACGGGTTGGGACCGGAGTACTGAAGCTTCGTGATTGCTGTACAAGGATGGCCTGTTCAACCATAACTTGTAGAGTTCGAGAATTTGCTAGCAAGCCAAGAAGCGATGGCTAAGCAAATGGGAGGCGTCACGGTGAAGAACGAAGAGGAGAAGCACCTCTTGTTGACACATGAAGAATGGGTGGCCAAGCAGAAGAAGAATCATGGAGCTGAGTCTTCTTCAAGCTCGTCGAGCCGTGGCGGGTACGGCGGAGATAACCGAGCACGTGGTAGAGGCCGAGGACGAGGTCGTGACATGCGAGGTCGCGGCAGTAGCTCACCCCGCCAAGAAGGCACCACGGCCCGAAGAGACAAGAGCACGGTGAAGTGCTACAATTGTCAGAAGCTCGGGCACTATGCATCGGAATTCGGCAGTAAAAAGCACGGCGATGAAGCGAATCTGACAAGATTCCATGAAGACGAGCAAATGCTGATGTTCGCCTAGCAGGAAAGGAACGTTGAAGTGCGGAGAGACGAGGAGACGAGCGTCGAAGACGAGATCAACGCTGAACCTGGGCGAGAATCGGTCAGAGAGAAGACCGACCTGGAGGAGCCAGTCAACGTGAAGTCGAGCCCGGAGCCCGAGCTGATGATGGCCGAGAAGAGGCCCAGCCCGGAGAAGATGACCGACGAGACGGTCATGCTTACCGAGGACAAAGTTATTGCAAACCTCCTCGTAGACGGAGAGAAGAATGTCTATATCGACGTCTGGTATTTAGACAATGGTGCAAGCAACCACATGACGGGAGATCGAGCTAAGTTTGAAGAGTTCGATGAGAAGATCATCGGGAGTGTGAAGTTCGGTGATGAATCGATCGTCAAAATCAGAGGCAGAGGGTCCATCCTGTTCCAGTGCAAGAACGGGGACCAACGCCTGCTGACTCATGTTTACTACATCCCGAAGCTGAAGAGTAATATCATCAGCCTTGGTCAGATGACGGAAGTCGGCAACACGGTGGTGATGGCCGGCTCGTACTTGAAGATGTGGAACCAAAGCGGCGCCCTGTTGATGAAGGTGAAGAGAACGCCGAACAGGCTGTACACGATACTCCTGGAGACGGGCCAACCCGTCTGCTTAATGGCGTCTCTAGCAAACCCAGCTTGGTTGTGGCACGCACGACTTGGGCACGTAAATTTCTACGCGCTCAAGATGATGGGAGAGAAAAAGATGGCCTTTGGGGTACCGAAGATTGAGCACCCCAATCAGCTATGTGAATGCTGCTTGGTCGCAAAACAGGCGAGAGTGCCATTTCCGATCAAGGCCAAGTTTCGAGCAGAGCGACCCCTCCAACTGGTGCACGCTGACCTATGTGGTCCAATCACCCCGGCCACCCTAGCTGGCAACAAGTATTTCTTTTTTCTTGTTGACGACTACAACCGTTGGATGTGGGTTTATACGCTCAAGGAGAAGAGTGGAGCCCTTGAAGTTTTCAAGAAGTTCAAGAGGCTCGTGGAGAACCAGTCAGGACATAGACTGAAGACCCTGCGAACCTATCGAGGATGCGAGTTCATGTCTCAGAATTTCGCAGAGTACTGCGGAGAAGTAGAGCAACACCTCACTGCACCGTACACGCCCCAGCAAAACGGTATGGTGGAGAGAAGAAACCGGATTGTGATGGACATAGCAAGGAGTTTGCTGAAGAGCATGCAAGTCCCGGCGAGATTCTGGGGAGAAGCAGTACGACACGCGGTCTACTTGTTGAACCGTCTACCGACGAACGCGCTAGGCGAGCGCACCCCTTACCAAGCGTGGAAAGGGAAAAAACCTCATCTGGAGCATTTGAAGGTGTTTGGGTGCACCGCACATGTAAAGACTCTGGGACCGCACCTCAAGAAGCTCGATGATCGGAGTCAGCCGATGGTGTACCTTGGCGCCGAAGAAGGGAGCAAGGCACACAGGTTTTACGACCCTCAATGCGGCAAAGTGCATGTAAGTAGAGACGCCATGTTCGAAGAGGAAAAGAAGTGGGATTGGCGCTATGAGAATGGAGAGCCCGAACAGAACTCGGTAGAGTTCATACTCGAAGAAGAAGAGGCGGTCGAGCAGGAAGAGGGAGAGAGCCCATTCTAAGGACTAGCGACGCCCAAATCGACGGAAATCAATTCGCCTGGAACCAGCACGACTGGAACGAACTCACCACTAGGCTCGCCCATCCCAGGATCAGGGATGATCACTCCGATCCAAGAGAGAGGTAGTTCGGGAGGAACCAGCTCGGGAGACTCGTCGATTAAGGACGGACCAAGAGGGTTCCGTACCTTGTCCGACGTCTACGAAGAAGCGCAAGAGCTTGATTTGAGCCCAGAGGAGCTCTTGCTGGTGAGTGAAGAAGAACCAACCAATTACCGCGAGGCAGCCACCGAGAAGGAATGGCAAGAAGCGATGAAGCGAGATTTGGAATCCATTGAGAAGAATCAGTCATGGGAACTAGTCGATCTTCCAAAAGGTCACAAGTCCATTGGTCTGAAGTGGGTCTACAAGCTCAAGAAGGACTCAGAAGGCAAGGTTCTCAAGCACAAGGCCAGATTGGTTGCAAAAGGCTACGTGCAGAAGCAGGGAGTATACTTTGAAGAAGTATTTGCTCCAGTGGCCAGACTCGACACAGTCAGGCTAATCCTAGCCCTCGCAGCTCACCGAGGCTAGAAAATTCACCACCTTGACGTCAAATCCGCGTTCCTGAAAGGTGAACTGGAAGAAGAAGTTTACGTTGCTCAGCCGGAAAGCTTCGTCGACAAGACCACAGAGCACAAGGTGTACAAGTTGTCAAAAGCTCTTTACGGGCTGCGGCAAGCACCACGTGCATGGAATACTCGACTCGACAGGAGTATGAAGAGTCTTGGTTTCAAGAAGTGTTCCCAGGAGCAAGCGGTCTACACGAGGAACTCAGGAAAGGAGGCCCTCATCGTCGGTGTGTACGTCGACGACCTGATCGTGACCGAATCCAGTGCAGAAGGCATCGATGGATTCAAAAAGCAGATGATGAAGGAGTTCGAGATGAGCGACCTCGGACTACTCTCATACTACCTCGGCATCGAGGTCGATGAGAAGAAGGAATTTGTCACGCTAAAGCAGTCGGCTTACGTGATGAAGATTCTGAAGCAATTCAAGATGGCGAATTGCAACCCGAGCAAGTATCCAATGGAACCAAAGTTAAAGCTTGGGAAAGATGCAGAAGGAGTTCCAGTGGATCCCACAGAGTATAGGCGTGTCATCGGGTGTCTCAGGTACCTAACCCACACCCGACCTGACATCTCATATGGAGTTGGCATGGTGAGCCGTCACATGGAGAAGCCTACTAGTGTTCATAAGCAGGCTGTGAAGCACATCCTTCGTTACGTGAAGGGAACGACGAGCTATGAGATCCAGTACGGAAGAGGAAGTGGAGCTGAAGAACTGGTCGGTTTTACCGACAGTGACCTAGCCGGTGATATCGACGACAGAAAAAGTACCGGAGGGATGACGTTTTATCTCAACGGGAATATGATCACCTGGCAGTCACAAAAGCAGAGAACTGTGGCCCTTTCATTTTGTGAGGCCGAGTTCATGGCAGCGACCGCAACGTCATGTCAAGCATTATGGCTAAGGAACTTACTGAGTGAAATAACAGGAGCCGAGCATAAATCAGTAACTCTCTACGTCGACAACAAGTCTGCGATTGGGTTGATGAAAAACCCAGTGTTTCATGGACGCAGCAAGCACATCGACACTCGCTTTCACTTTTTCGCGAGTGTGTGGAGAAGCGAGAGATCATCGTGGAGTTTGTTAGCACCAAAGAGCAGCGAGCTGACATTCTCACCAAAGCTCTAGCGAGAATTAAATTCACGGAGATGCATGAATTGCTCGGCGTAAAGAACCTCGAGCCAAGTCAAGCTTACGAGGGAAAATGTTGTGGATAAGGTTAAGCTTGACGGAAGCTCTTACAACTTGCATAGCAAGTTTATCTAATATTTTATTATTATTTTAATGCCACTTGCTTAAGGCGTGTATCAAGTTTTCTTGATGTTCAAGTTTATTTTTCACTATAAATAGGTATGCATTGTGCTTGTATTCCATTATCTCTCCAAGCTTAGTAATTCGGCTAATAAAGAATACCTCCTCCCAATATCTTACTGATCAAAATATAAATATGTGAGTGTGTTTTTGGTGGCTCAGCTTTGTCGTTTCTTCTCCTTGAGTCTTGGGCAAAGTTCCAATTATTTTAGGAACTAACAATATATATATATATATATATATATATATATATATATATATATATATAACCCGTTGAGCAAAGAAAGAGGTACCAAAATCTTAGTGAGTGTTAACCGGAAAGCTGCTGCCAAAAAAATCGAATATAACATGAAAATAAGAAGAAGAAAATTATTTATGTACATAGTTAGCTATATATGTATATATAAAAATGCAGAGAAGGAGATATCGTATCTCACAAATTGTAGACGAAGCTATCATCGAAAAGAAGCATCACCAATAGCCACTATAAAAAAAAAGGTTAAAAAATGAATATGAGAAGAACGAAGAAAAAAAACATACCACAATAAGATTCATGAATTATGACTCATGAGAGTCTATGTCCTTTTATATCCATGAACGAATCCATGCTTTTCACTTTTAATATGACTTTTTCTATTCCAATTAAATTTCTCAATTAATAAAAGATTCAAGAATATTAAACCATCCACAATAATGAATATGAATGAGTATTGAGTAGTCTCTCTATGTGCGATGAGATTGTTTCACCAAGACATTAATTCTTTCATGAAAAAAAAATTCAAAATTCAGAAAAAATAATATTCTTGAATCTTTGGTTCTCTATATTGCCATGTCATCCACGTGAGATTCTCCTTATATATATATATATATATATATATATATATATATATATATATATATATATATATATATATATATATATATATATATATAGATTTACTTTTTCTCAAAGAACTATCATATTATATGTCGAACACACGATAATAATAATACTTCTAAAAAGATTACTCCACAAAATATTAAGCATAATTTGTGTTGCTGTGCAAATTCGTCGTTTATTTAAGACGACATGTAGCATAAAGTTATGAATTAATTAAATTTATAACTAAATAAATAAAATGTTTTAAAGAATACTTAGTATTCATAAAAGTCCACTTGCGAGACCCAAAGCCCATCAGGACGCCTGGCCGTCACAAGACCCAAAGAACAGGAAGCTATCCAGTCTAAAGCCCATAAGCTATCTGTCATCATGCAAGAGAAAGGAAGGGCGAAACAGTCATATTTCCTATCCGGCCTCATAAATTCAAAATGGACGAAAGACCAGGAGCACGAAGTCAAAACTTCAACGGATCCATCTAGTCAAGAATCCAGCTCGGCGTGGAACGCGCAGTCGTGGGGCACGTGTCAGCAAGACAAGCCAGTAAGCCCGGTCAGCTCGGAAGAATGACTCCAAGATTCCAATAAGTCCAACGGGAAGATTTGAAGCCTATAAATACCAGGCTTAGCTAGAGATCAACAGACACAACTCTTGAGACAATACATCGAGAGCTTTCCTGTCCGGCATTCTTGTCTCTTGAGAGTTTTCATTTGTATTTTCTCTACTTCTTATATTCCTTCTCTCTTCTTAGATGTGACTTGCTGCCTGTAGCTGTCCGTCCATGTTTATTGTCGCAATAAACTAACAGAGGACGTAGTTAACTACCGCTTTGAGACAAACCTCTATAAAAAAAACCTCATCTTATTTACTTGCTTATATATATATATATATATATAATTATCGCAATAAACTAACAGAGGACGTAGTTAACTACCGCTTTGAGACAAACCTCTATAAAAAAAACCCTCATCTTATTTACTTGCTTATATATATATATATATATATATATATATATATATATATATATATATATATATATATATATATATATATATATATATATATATATATATATATATACGTGCGGAGTGCTTGAGAGATTGCAACGCGAAGGATCGAATTTCACAAAAATCCATATTCAAAATATTATACACTCACAAGTCGTATTGACAGGTGAAAAACCACGTTAACAATGTGTATGTTTAATCCATATTGATCAATAATATTTTTTTTTTTCATTAACAACGATCTATTAAGAAAGAGTATATCTATTAAATAATAGTTAACTTAGTTCTATTTTTTATCTTACTTAGTTCTATATCTATGGGTAAATAAAACCAAATAAAATATAATATATATATATATATATATATATATATATATAACCAAGGTTGCTGGTTGGTTCCTATTTCTATGGGTTAGTGAGTACGGAGTATAGCACAAGATTATATATATATATATATATATATATATATATATATATATATATATATATATATATATATATATTGTGAGCTTAAGCTTGACTTAGTCCGGGTGACGACCAGAACCCAGGACGGGCAGAAACACTTGCGAGGAGTCAGCCCGGGTACCGACCAGAACAGAAGACGGACAGCCGTTCAGCCCAGCTCGGGTGAACTCGAGCAGAGTGTCCGGATAGAAGGCAAGCTCAGCCCGGAGCATACGAGCAGGCCAGCTCGGGGACAGAGAAGCTGTCCGGGCAGGAAAAGGAAACTCTACCCAGAAAGAAAGACGCGTAGCTTGAGGAGCAAGCAAATCAAGTCAAAGATTTGGCGAGATTATTTAGGGTAGTTTCCTGATTTTGTGCGATTCTGTTAGCTAGGGTTTCCGTCTACAAGAGGCTATATAAACCTAGCATGTACACATTGTAAAGTGTCGATTGTATAGGTGTAGAGTCCATTAGAACTTTTGAGTTTATCTCCTTGTCTTTAGCCTTCGATTATTAATCAAGAGAATTTCTTCTCCCAAAAGTTTGTGTCCTTTATTTTCTGTTCGATTTCTTTTGGTGTTATTCGTGTTCTTTGCAGATCCGTGAATTGGGATCCAACAAGTGGTATCAGAGCATCAATCGAAGAACATGTCTTCATCATCAGAGTCACCGATGGAAGGAGCTTTGGTCGCACAGAAACCAGACTCCAGAGAAGGCACAGTTACGCTCCATTACCCCATGCTCACGAAGAGCAATTACGCCGTGTGGGCGTTGAAGATGAGGGTGAATCTGCAGGCGCAGGGAGTGTGGGAGGCCGTAGAGAACGGCGATGTCGAAGGGCGCAAGGAAAGAATGGCTCTAGCCGCAATCTACCAAGCAGTTCCTGAAGATGTTCTTCTCATGCTCGCCGAGAAAGATTCAGCGAAGGAAGCATGGAAAACTCTTCAGACCATGCACATGGGCGCAGATCGCGTCAAGGAAGCAAAGGTCCAAACCTTGAAGTGTGAGTTCGAGGTTATGAGGATGAGGGAGAGCGAATCAATTGATGATTTCGCTATGCGGCTCACGTCCATTGTGACCGGCATACGCTCGCTGGGAGACAAGGTGGAGGAGACCACCGTCGTCAAGAAATTTCTCCGAGCAGTGTCTCACAGGTACATGCAGATCGTGACATCGATCGAGCAGTTCGGCGATCTCAAGACCATGTCGGTCGAGGAGGTTGTTGGTCGTCTCAAGGCCCACGAAGAGAGACTTCGGGGTTACGGTGACAAAGACGAGGAGAAGAACCTCCTGCTCACGCATGAAGAGTGGACGGCCAGACAGCGGAAAACCAGGGGAGCTGAGTTTTCGTCATATTCCTCAGGTCGGAGTAGCTTTGGAGGAGCAGTCCGAGGACGCGGACAGGGTCGTGGACGAGGTCGAGGTCGGGACATGCGAGGTCGCGGCAGTGGATCTACCCGTCAGGAAGGCACGACCAGGAGAGACAAGAGCACAGTGAAGTGCTACAATTGTCAGAAGCTTGGGCACTTTGCATCTGAGTGCCGGAGCAGGAACCAGGGCGAAGAGGCGAATCTAGCAAGATTCCCAGACAACCAGCCGGCATTGTTGTTTGCCGAGCAAGAAATGCACCTGGACGAACAGAATGGCGAGTGTGACGCCAAGGCCCGGGCAGAAGTGATCAGTGTGCCGATCAGCCCAGAGGCCGAGCAGACCTGTCCGGAGGAGACCATCGAGAAGGTTTTCCTCATCGAGGATAAGGTTATTGCAAACCTCCTCGTAGACGGAGAGAAGAAGGTCAGTACCGACATATGGTACTTAGACAACGGAGCTAGCAACCACATGACTGGGGACCGAGCTAAGTTTCAAGAGCTCGATGAGAAGATCACGGGCAGCGTGAAATTCGGCGACGGATCAGTCGTAGAGATCAGAGGCAGAGGGTCGATCCTGTTCGAGTGCAAGAATGGCGACCAGCGTCTGATGACCCAGGTATATCTCATCCCGAAGTTGAAAAGCAACATCATCAGTCTAGGACAGATGACTGAGATCGGGAACACGGTGTTGCTGCAAGGGTCCTACCTGAAGATGTGGACCAAGGAAGGAGAGCTGTTGATGAAGGTGGAGCGGACACCCAACAGGCTCTACAAGATTCTCCTGAAGACATGCCAGCCCTTCTGTCTTATGGCATCGATGGCAGACCCGGCTTGGCTATGGCACGCACGGCTCGGACACGTGAATTTTCACGCGCTTAAGATGATGGGCGAGAAGAAGATGGCCTTCGGGGTTCCCAAGATAGAACACCCCGACCAGCTATGTGAGTGCTGCATGATCGCGAAGCAGGCGAGGATACCATTTCCGATCAAGGCCAAATTCCGAGCAGAGAGACCCCTACAGTTGGTGCATGCAGACCTATGTGGTCCAGTCACCCCAGCAACTTTGGCAGGTAACAAGTACTTTCTTTTACTTGTTGATGATTACAGTCGCTGGATGTGGGTTTATATGCTTAAGGAAAAGAGGTCTTCAAGAAGTTCAAGAAGATTGTGGAGAATGGCTCGGTGCACAGGTTGAAGGTCTTGCGTACAGACCGAGGAGGAGAATTCACTTCCCAACAGTTCGGTGAGTTCTGCGACCAGGAAGGAGTTCAACGTCACCTGTCCGCACCCCACACACCCCAACAGAATGGCGTGGTGGAAAGGTGAAACCGAACTGTGATGAACACAGCGAGGAGCTTACTCAAGAGCATGCAAGTTCCAGCCCGGTTTTGGGCAGAAGCAGTAAGACATGCGGTCTACCTGCTTAATCGTTTGCCGACCAAAGCGCTAGGAGAGCGTACCCCCTACCAGGCGTGGAAAGGGAAGAAACCCCACTTAGAACACTTGAAAGTGTTCGGGTGCACCGCACACGTGAAGATTGCGGGGCCACATCTCAAGAAGTTGGACGACCGGAGTCAAAAGATGGTGTACCTTGGCGTTGAAGAAGGAAGCAAGGCACACAGACTCTACGATCCACGACGCGGCAGACTCCAAGTGAGCAGAGATGCTGTGTTCGAAGAGGAGATGAAGTGGGATTGGCGCGACGAGAATGGAGAACCCGAGCAGAACTCAGTGGAGTTCATTGTCGAAGACGACCAGGATGTTGCCGAGCAGGAGCAGCCCGGAACACCCAGCTCGGGAACAGTCTTGCCAGAAACGAGGGAACCCAGCCCGGGAGAGAGCACCCCGGATACACCCAGGACACCAAGTCCGAGCAGGACCAGCCCGTCCAGCTCGGGAGATTCCTCCATAAAAGACGGCCCAAGAGGATTCCGACCTCTAGCAGACGTCTACGATCAGACTCAAGAAGTGGAGATGAGCCTGGAGGAACTTTCTTTGTTGTGTGCAGAAGAACCAGCCAATTACCAGGAGGCAGCAGCCGAGCAGGAGTGGCAGGAAGCAATGAAGAAGGAGATGGAGTCCATTGAGAAGAACAGGACATGGGAGCTTACCGACCTGCCCAAAGGTCATAATCCCATCGGCCTGAAGTGGGTGTATAAGCTGAAGAAGGACACTGAGGGGAATGTCCTTAAGCACAAGGCAAGGCTGGTAGCTAAAGGCTACGTGCAGAAGAAAGGCATAGACTTTGAGGAAGTCTTTGCTCCAGTAGCTAGACTGGACACGATCAGACTCATCCTAGCCCTAGCAGCTCATCGAGGTTGGGAAATTCACCATCTGGATGTCAAATCGGCATTCCTAAACGGTGACCTCGAAGAAGAAGTGTACGTCAAGCAACCAGAGGGGTTCGGCGTCACGGGCAAGGAGCAGAAGGTGTACAAGCTATCCAAGGCCTTATACGGGTTAAAACAAGCACCAAGAGCGTGGAACATCCGCCTTGACAAGAGCTTGAAGAATCTTGGATTCACAAAGTGCTTGAGCGAGCAGGCAGTCTACACCAGGAGTACCGGGC
This sequence comes from Parietaria judaica, assembly GCA_954871525.1. Lineage (NCBI taxonomy): Eukaryota > Viridiplantae > Streptophyta > Magnoliopsida > Rosales > Urticaceae > Parietaria > Parietaria judaica. Next base: position 43,341,187 of record OX940860.1, read on the forward strand.
AGGAAACTCTGATCGTGGGAGTGTATGTGGACGACCTGATCGTCACAGGATCCAGCGCAGGAGGCGTAGTTGGATTCAAGCAGCAGATGATGGCCGAATTCGAGATGAGTGACCTCGGATTACTTTCGTACTACCTCGGTCTCGAGGTGGAACAGAAGAAGGACTGCATTACGCTGAAGCAGTCGGCCTATGCGAAGAAGATCCTTAAACAGTTCGAGATGGCGGACTGTAACTCGAGCAAGTACCCTATGGAGGCGAAGCTGCAGCTCGGGAAGGATGCTGAAGGGAGAAGAGTGGATCCCACGGAGTACAGACGCGTGATCGGGTGTCTGAGGTATCTCACCCACACCCGACCAGACATTTCACACGCAGTCGGGATAGTCAGTCGATACATGGAGAAGCCCACGAGTGCACACCAGCAGGCGGTGAAGCACATCTTGCGTTACGTGAAGGGCACGACGGACTACGGGATCCAGTACAACCGAGGAAGTGGAGCAGAAGTACTAGTCGGCTTTACGGACAGTGATCTGGCCGGTGATATCGATGACAGGAAGAGTACCGGAGGGATGGCGTTCTACCTCAACGGAAACCTGATCACCTGGCAGTCTCAAAAGCAGCAGACAGTAGCTCTATCCTCATGCGAAGCAGTGTTCATGGTGACAACCGCAGCAGCATGTCAAGCTATGTGGTTGAAGGGGCTACTCAGAGAGATGACCGGATCCGAGCAGAGACCAGCTACTCTCTACGTGGACAACAAGTCTGCAATTGCGTTGATGAAGAATCCAGTGTTCCATGGACGGAGCAAACACATTGACACGAAGTTTCACTACATTCGTGAGTGTGTGGAGAAGCGAGAGATCATCGTGGAGTTCGTCAACACGAGGGAGCAACGGGCAGACATTCTTACTAAGGCTCTAGGGAGAGTCAAGTTCGAAGAGATGAGAGAGCTGCTCGGAGTAAAGAGAGTGGAAGCAAGTCAAGCTTACGGGGGAGAATGTGAGCTTAAGCTTGACTTAGTCCGGGTGACGACCAGAACCCAGGACGGGCAGAAACACTTGCGAGGAGTCAGCCCGGGTACCGACCAGAACAGAAGACGGACAGCCGTTCAGCCCAGCTCGGGTGAACTCGAGCAGAGTGTCCGGATAGAAGGCAAGCTCAGCCCGGAGCATACGAGCAGGCCAGCTCGGGGACAGAGAAGCTGTCCGGGCAGGAAAAGGAAACTCTACCCAGAAAGAAAGACGCGTAGCTTGAGGAGCAAGCAAATCAAGTCAAAGATTTGGCGAGATTATTTAGGGTAGTTTCCTGATTTTGTGCGATTCTGTTAGCTAGGGTTTCCGTCTACAAGAGGCTATATAAACCTAGCATGTACACATTGTAAAGTGTCGATTGTATAGGTGTAGAGTCCATTAGAACTTTTGAGTTTATCTCCTTGTCTTTAGCCTTCGATTATTAATCAAGAGAATTTCTTCTCCCAAAAGTTTGTGTCCTTTATTTTCTGTTCGATTTCTTTTGGTGTTATTCGTGTTCTTTGCAGATCCGTGAATTGGGATCCAACATATATAACCAAGGTTGCTGGTTGGTTCCTATTTCTTTGGGTTAGTGAGTACGGAGTATAGCACAAGATACACGTACTCATACGTACCATGATTAAATTTGGTTCCTATTTCTATGGGTTAGTGATAGAATCCTTAACAAATAATTATATTAAGGATAGTTGAGACATTATTACGATTTTAATTTTTATATTAAAATACTAATAAAATTTAAATAAAAAAGGGAGAGTGGGCACTTGTCCATCCTCACCCCACTCTACCTTCGCCATCGAACATAAGTGAACATCGTAATATATTATAATTACGATTACGGTTTTAATAAAGTACAAATACGATTACGATTACAATTAAACAATTACAACTGATTAAATGCCACATTCATGTGAAACGCCTAAAGAATCACTCTTTTGAAGGTAATGGAACGTGCTTACAATACTCTGCAAGGGCCCATAGTGGGAATATAATTCTAAACGATGCGTAGTGTAACATGCCATCCTTCATCAAAGCTCCCACCATTTCCTGCCATTCATATATATATATATATATATATACACATATGTTTTTATTTATTTTTTAAATGTGTAAAGGTTTTGTACCTGTTGCGGAAAATCACCATCTTCCGATTGAGAAGCCCAAGAAGTTTGTACGAGATTCGATCTATTTCCTTCAAGTGGTATATATTTCTGCATTCATAAACACGTATATGATTGCATCGACACATATTACTAACTCTTAATGGAAGAAGTCGAAACCGAGTATCGGTATTTCGATGAACTTTAATTAGTATCTGCCCCAAAAAAAATTAGTAGAAAAGATGATTTGCTAGCTCACTATGGGACTGGCATGGCATCTAACTGGTATTGTGGAAAACCAGTACAAAGTATAATATTTTACTTTGGCGAACTGGCAAACCCTATTATCTAGTATAGGGATATATGTTGAAAATATAAACTTGATTTATTAAGTCTCTAGAATTTTCTAGTGTAACATAGTATTTACTAGTTTCTAGAGTTCTTTTAATATGTAAGTTTCTAGAAGGGTCTTGTAATTACTAGACTTCTAGAATACTCTTGTAATATGCAAGGAGTCTAGAATTATCTTGTATGTTTTAGAAGTTCTAGATAAGTCTTGTATTAGTTAGATGTTCTAGAATACTCTACTAAGTCCTAAAGTAATCATATAATTCATATACTATCTAGAAGTCTCCATTGAATTCTATAAATAGAGACTTCCTCCCACAATTTTGTAACTAAGAAAAACCAAGCCAAGTGATCAATACAATACAAGTTTATTCTTTCCCACTACAAGTTCCATCTTCTCCAATATACTTCCCAACAAAGTGGTATCAGAGCCATAAGATCGAAATGGCAAACGGAGGAATGATTCCCTTCCAAGTTCCGATGCTCACCAAGAGCATCTACGACAATTGGAGTATCAAGATGAAGGCGCTCCCTTGGAGCACAAGACGTGTGGGAAGTCGTCGAGAAAGGCCATAAGGAGCAAGAAGATGTTGGTTTATCTCAAGCTCAAAGGGAAGCTTTGAGAAATTCACGGAAGAGAGACAAGAAAGCTCTCTACCTCATTTACCAAGCGGTTGATGAGTATGGATTCGAGAAGATAGCAAATGCAACGACGACGAAGGAGGCTTGGGAGAAGCTACGAACTTGCAACAAAGGGATTGAGCAAGTTAAAAAGATTCGTCTTCAAATTCTCTCAGAGGTGAATTTGAGCGGTTGTTCCTGGAGGATTCGGAATCAATTTCCGATTATTTCTCAAGAGTATTGGCAATAGTCAATCAATTGAGAAGAAATGGTGAAGAAATTAGCGAAGTTAAAGTCATAGAGAAAATTATTCGCACCTTGAGTACAAGCTTCGAGTTCATCATCAACACCATTGAAGAAACGAATGATTCGGAAACCATGACAATTGAGCAACTCATGGGTTCCTTGCAAGCATATGAAGAAAAGAAAAAGACGAAGCAAAGGCAAAAGGAGGATAAAGAACAACTACTTCAACTTAACTTGAAGGAAGCAAACTTTGGCAACAATAGAGGCCAAAGAGGAAGAGGACGAGGAAGAGCAGGCTTTCACAACAACAATTTCAACAATGAAGAACGAAGCCAGAGTTTACAAGCAACAAGAGGCCGTGGAAGAGGAACTATATGGTGGAGATACGATAAATCCCACATCAAATGCCACAACTGCAACAAGTTCGGACACTATGCTTCGGAGTGCAGATTTCCAAGGAACGTTGAAGAAAAGGCCAACTTCGTCGAAGACAAAAGCGGAGTAGAAGGCACCTTACTAGTGGCACGCGCAGAGAATGTCGGAGAGGAGAGCATATGGTACCTTGATACCGGAGCAAGCAATCACATGTGTGGACAAAGAAACATGTTCGTGGAGCTCAACAAAGCGGTGACCGGAAACATCTCTTTCGGAGATGAATCGAAGGTATCAGTCAAAGGCAAAGGTAAAATTCTTATACGCTTGAAGAACGGAGGTCATCAATTCATCTCAGACGTCTACTATGTGCCGAATCTGAAGAATAATATCTTGAGCTTGGGTCAACTGCTCGAGAAGGACTACGATATCCACATGAAAGAAGGGTGTCTTTTCTTAAGAGATGACAAAAACAACTTGATTGCAAGGGTGCCTATGACAAAGAATAGAATGTTCAAATTAAGCATCCAATACGACGTGGCAAAGTGTCTAAAGGCTTGCTATAGTGACTCATCGTGGCTATGGCACTTGCGGTTTGGACACCTCAACTTTGGCGGTCTTGAGTTATTGTCAAAAAAGAAGATGGTTAGAGGCCTGCCATGCATCAATCAACCAGACCAACTTTGTGAAGGATGCTTACTCGGGAAGCAATGCCGGAAGAGATTTCCGAAGGAGTCTACGTCAAGAGCCACAAAGCAACTTGAGCTCATCCATACCGATGTTTGTGGTCCAATCAAACCAAAATCACTTGAAGGAGAAGTCAGAAGTATTTGAAAAATTTAGAAAGTTCAAAGCTTTGGTGGAAAAAGAAACTGGTTTTGACACAAAGGCCATGAGATCCGATCGAGGTGGCGAGTTCACTTCAAATGAGTTCAAGAGATATTGTGAAGATAACGAAATTCGTCGACCGATGACGGTTCCAAGAACTCCCCAACAAAATGGAGTGGCGGAGAGAAAGAATCAAACCATACTCAACATGGCTCGAAGTATGTTAAAGAGAAAGAGAATGGCAAGGGAATTTTGGGCCGAAGCAGTGGCTTGTGCAATCTACCTCGCAAATCGTTCGTCGACTAGGAGTGTTCGTGGAAGGACGCCACAAGAAGCATGGAGTGGAAGAAAGTCAGGAGTCTCTCATCTCAAAGTATTCAGAAGCATAGAATATGCTCATGTGTCCGATGAAAAGAGATCAAAACTCGATGACAAGACCGAGAAGTTAATATTCATCGGGTACGACTCAAATTCCAAAGGTTACAAGCTCTACAATCTAATCAATGGAAAGACTTTCATTAGTCGCGACGTAGAGTTTGATGAAGAAGATTCATGGAATTGGGATATTCAAGAAGACGAGTACGATTTTCTTCCTTATTTTGAGGAAGAAGAAGAAGAGATGGTGCAACAAATAATCCAAGAGATAGGAGAAGTGTTGGACAAGTGTGTCCTTAAACAAGATATTTTTATTCAATTGTAAAAGATTATGACAAGTCGTTGAATAAAGATGATGCTTATTATGATAATCTTATTATAGTTTCTGGTAGAGTAAAATAGAATGTTTGATCCTTAGTTCATACATGCAATTATGTATTATTATCACAACAGAGTCAATGTGAGGAAGAATTAATAATCATAATAAATGAACTTAAAATGTCCGTGACCTGATTAACTGGGTGGGAGCCAATTAATCGTATAAGGTCATTAATGTGACTAAGTGACAATCCTATTCTGGATTTTGTGTGTGTCACACTCACTAGAAGTGCATTAAGTATGAAGTGTCTTCATGCTGGACTGGACCTGACTTAAACTCCGGAAGTTATCAAATAAGACCGTCACAGATAACTTGGAGTTGAGTCACTAATAGATGATCAAATGGATATTCGATCTAAGTCCTGAGTGATCTTGAGTCCGAGCTGCTGGCTTGATTGTTCTTTGATTTGACCGTTAAAGAACACAATATATTACCGTTGTTCCCAACACTATTATTTTGGGAACATGATAGTCAACAGTAAGGGTAGCTTGGTCATAGACATGGGCATCACACAGCTCTCTTCAGAGTCATGATGATTCCATTGATTGTCGGTGGTGAGAAGTGAGAGATACCCGTGCACAACTTATGAATCGAAACCATAAGTGGGTTACTCATAATATTACTGACTAGTCAAGGATGAAAATGCAATGAGGGGCATAACGGTAGAAACCGCCTGCTCGTGTGTGAATCATCAAGTGAAAGATCAATAACCCGAATTTGATTGTATCAATGGACACCCTGCTGTAATAAAGGGAATAATATATACTGTATCACTAAAGAGTGCAGCCTCGGGTTTATAGTGGAATAACACCGAGGTTTGACGAACACCCTAGCAGTTCGTTGGAGCTTAAGTGATACGGGTCCATGGTCCCCAGGATAGCTCCGTAACGGATGATACGTACGTGATAAAAACATTTGAAATGTTTTTAAGATCATTTTGCAAGACTCATAAAACTGAAGTCTGTGACAGACATCAGATAGTTTTATCAGTAGGGTGGCAAAAGTACCATATCTTGGTAACCAAAATTAACTGACAAAATTAAGTAGAATTTGGATTTTCTGTCAACATTAAAGTTGTTGGAAATTAAATTCTAAGAAACTTTGCTTTTTGAACCGAGTCGTTTCGACGTACGGTTTGTGATTTAGAGAATTTCTAAGTTTGTGATCGTTTCGGTAAACTATGAAATTAAATCACATGTCACGAATTTAAATGATGGTGTGTCACCATGACATTTAAATATGTGATATTGAGATCAGAGAATATTAATATAATTTAATTATTCGAATTTTATTATTAGTATATTATTAATAATTAATCAATAATTAATAGATTTATATTAATATGTATATTTTTATATATTATAAAGTGTAAAAATGGAATTGGGCCTTGGAATGTGGAACCATACACATTCCAATGGATAGACTTTGGTCTTTTCATAATTTCGGCAAAAGTACCAAAAGTTTTGGTTATTTGAGAAAAACACTAAAATTAATTTAATCTATTGGATCGGTTGTGATTTAATATCAACCGTTGGATTAGGATATTGATGAATTCGAAATCGATAACTTGGTGACCAAGTTTTGATTTTCAAATTTGATTAATTAATTATATCCGTTAGATTGGTCTAAGATTTAATCTATACTGTCGGATTGGAAATTAATTAATTATATATATTTATATTATTTTTCGAATTATAGTTTACGGATAAATTCAAAATTGTTTTTATTAAATCTTTTAATATTTGATTTTATCCTAAACTAATTTGATCCATTAGATCGGTTTAAAGATTTATCTCAACCGTTGGATCTAGATAATGATAATTTGAATTTTAATATATATATATAATTCGAATTTTATAAAGATAAGAAGATAAGATTGGATTTTTGATTTTATCCAAATCTTTCTTATTTAATCAAATCCCTAATTAATTATATCCTTTGGATTTAGATAAGATTAAATCTAGACTATTGGATTGAGATAATTAATTATATTTAAATATAAAGAATTCGAAATTAGGGAGGAAATTTCTCCAATTCGGTTACAGTGAGCAAATAAATAGGAGGCTCATTCTACACATTTTACACACCTCTTCCTAGAGAAAAAATCGAACTCTCCCTCTCCCTTAGGGTCTGCGAATTTTCTCTCTGATCTCTCTTTCTGGTTCGGCTTAAGAGACTTAGTTCTCCGGAAGTTTAAAAAGAACCATCAGTTTAAATTTTGCGACGGAGTCCTGCCGGCGAAGCCCAAGCTTCGGTACGAGGAATCTAGGAGAATATCCCGGAAGATCATGGGAGTTTCCCTCAGCACCGGCGGAGCCCTGCCCGATTCAGAACGCGCAGCCGAAAGTCGTCTTTAGAGGTACGGCCTTATGGATTGGGTTAATAAATGCAACCATTTACTGTTTTCTATTTATTTCCAATAATGACTAGATTATTAATAATGATTTATGAATATTAAATTGCAAAATATTTATCAGATCTTGTTATATGGTTATTATCCGATATCCGGACCGTTGAACGGATAACATGTTTTCCGCTTTAAAATAATTTTTAAATGTTACCCGGACGGTTTGGAGGTACAATTCGTGATAATTTGCACGGAATCCGAGACGTGATTCCCAACAATTGGTATCAGAGCCATGGTTCAAGGATAAATAATTACATAATTTAATTTAACGGTTTAAAGAACGAATTATTTGATGAATAAAATTAATTATTTAAAATTGAAATTTTGAATTTCTAGTTATTTTAAATATTAATTTAAAATTAGAATACTACCCGACTCGAAATTTCAAACCGGGTAATGGGCCGGGCTACCGAAACAGCCTGACCCGTGGGCTAGGGTTCGCTCGCAGCGAACCCAATGGGAGGCTGGGCTGGTTACCCAACCCGTGGGCCTTACGCCCAGCCCGCAGGGAGAGCGCTGGGGCTGCTGGCAGCAGCCCGTGGGCAGCGCATGGGCCTGGCCCAAACCCCCTGCTCGGGTAAGCCCTGGGGGCGCTGCCTGGCAGCGAACCGGGCCCTAGGGGCCCTGCCCGAGTGCTCGGCCCAACCCGATTCGCAAGGGCTAGGCTCGACAAGTGCACGTGGGCCCGGGTTTTAACCCGGAAAGCCCACGTGTAATTTTTAAATCGGATTATTAATAATTTTTAAATGAAATAAAATATTTATGAATTAAAATTAATTATGTTTGATTAATTAATTTAATTTAAATATGGATGTTATTTAATAATCAAAATAAAATTGTCTTATTTAATAAATTAAAATATGGATGTTATTTCCGGATAACTAACATAATCTTATTTTAATAATTCATAAAAATTAAATATGGATGTTATTTAATAATTAAATAACATTGTCTTATTTAATGAATTAAAATATGGATGATAATATTTGAATAATAATATCATTGTCTTATTTTAATATTTCATAAATAATTATTAACGGGCATTAAAATTGTTTAATGATAATTCTTGGAGAATAAGTATCATTAACATAAAATTATAAATATTCATCATAGATATAATTTGTTACAACCTATTTTCATAACCCTCAAACATAGTGTCTATGTTATATCATTATTAGGATAGATATAAATAATAAAGAGTAAATGTAAAAGTGTTTATTATAAGTCAGAAAAATTTCAACCGTACAATCTTGCCTAAGGAAGAGGGAATCAAAAGTGGGGCAAGTTCACCATCCACTTATGGGTGACCGGTTAGGACCCCTCTCATCGACCTGGAGAGCGTACGGATTGATCTATCACTACCGACGAAATAATAAACACATTTCTAGGGCTTATTTAAAATTACATGTCGTAATAAATAAAGCCAAAATATAAACTTTTAATGTGTCATTAATAGACAGTTTATATAATAAGTTTTTATAACGTAGAAATTAAAAACGTTATTTCCTACAAACAATGGCAAGTATAGAATAAAACAAAGGTCTCCATTATTACTGTCACAACGTCTGCTGACCACACCGCCTCGAGTCACCCTAGTGTGTCCATTCCCCAAGGAAGGTGTGCTCGTGGAAGGTTTGACACCGTGATAGTTCCAAAAGAATATGGGGACGGAGGATTCTTGGAAATGGACCGCGAGTCACCCTAGTGTGACAATTCCCCAAGGATGACGTTTCCAAGAGGATCCCGAGAACCAAAAATAATGGGTTAAGCTTGCACGGAAGTTGGTGCTTCCCGACCGTCTATGGTGATAGTTAATAATCATAGAGAACTTTGGTGGTTCTTGTTGTGAATATTAATTAAGTTTATGACTAAAACTTAGTTTAACCAAACTACACGGTTGATACCGCGAGTCACCGTAGAGTGACCATGCCACTAAGGACGGCAACGACGTGTACAGTCAGTTAAATTATCACGAAATAGTTAAAGGGTTTATTTAACGTTTTCCCAGAACATGTTTGCATCATGTAACTATTTCAAACAAAATATTTTTTCAAAAACATTCCACCTATAATAAAGTTTAATAAGTTTATTTTTCAATGCCAGTTAAAATGTCTTTCGACAAACAAGAAATGGAACTCTCTGCTCTGACGCTCAAGTCTCAAAACCAAAGCGATCTGACAAAAGTCACAAAATCCCTAAGCAAACTGGCCATGAGTGGATCCTCAAAGAAACTCCGAATGGCAGATCAGAATGCATCAAACTCAATGAACGAGAGGAAGAGAACAATTGGAAACAAGGAAGAAACTTTACAGAATGGGAGAACAAACAATGCTGATTATTCAGTATTGGAATCATGCTTCGTTGACAACTCATCCTTCAACTGGATCTTGGATTCAGGAGCAAACGATCATGCATGTAATTCTCTACAGTCCCTTGATTCATTAGAAGAAATAAATGAAGGACCAGCTTTAAAGGTAGGAAACGGTGAGTTTCTACAAGCAAAAGCTGTGAGAAATTTGCGACTGACATTTGGGAATAAATTCTTATTTTTTAATAATGTATTTTATTACCCAAATGTCTGCAGGAATATACTATCGGCTTTTCTGTTGTACAAACAAGGCTACACCATAAATTTCGTGGGTCCCATTGGGTCATCACGAAAGACGGTGTATACATTTGTACTGCCAAAGCAGAAAATGGATTGTATATTCCGAGACTAGATTATGGGAGTTGCATGAATGCTGAAATGTTCAAATTGGCTATGCCAAGGTCAATTAAGAAACCCAAAATTGATAATGATGTCCAAACATATATGTGGCACTTAAGATTAGGTCATATTAATCTAGACAGGATAAACAGGCTGGTAAAGGAGGAACCCCTTAAAGAACTAACAATCGGTTCTTTGCCTGTTTGTGAATCTTGTATAGAGGCTAAAATGACGAAAATACCTTTTTCTGTAAAATGTCAAAGAGCCACAAGATATTTAGAACTCGTCCACACAGATGTATGTGGTCCTATGAACATACAGGCGAGGGGTGGAATTAAATATTTTGTCACCTTCATTGATGACTATTCAAGATATGGTTATGTTTACTTAATGGCTAAGAAATCTGAAACCTTGGGTAAGTTCAGAGAATTTCTAGCAGAAAGTGAAAATCAACTTGGACTATCATTGAAATCTCTTCGGTCAGATCGAGGAGGAGAATACCTTGATCATGAGTTTAGTGATCTCTTGATTGAAAAAGGTATAGTATCTCAATTAACTGCTCTTGGCACACCATAACAGAATGGTGTTGCAGAAAGGAGGAACAGGACCCTACTAGAAATGGTAAGGTCCATGCTGAGCTATTCATCACTACCCAACTCATTCTGGGGATATGCTTTGTTGACGGCAACCAACATTTTAAATGTTGTGCCATCAAAATCTGTTTCAAAAACTCCCCTTGAATTATGGAATGACAGAATACCAAACCTGCGACATTACAGAATTTGGGGTTGTCCAGCACATGTGCGGACAGGAAACAGGAATAAGCTGGAATCACGAACTGAAGTATGTCTATTCATGGGATATTCCAAAGAGAGAAAGGGGGGTTTGTTTTATAGTCCAGAAAGCAAGAAAGTATTTGTTTCTACAAATGCTACATTTATGGAAGAAGACTATATGATGAACTTTAAACCTCGAAGCAAAAAGTGCTTGAGGAATTGTCAGGTGACAAAGTCACAACGCCGACAACAGTGCATGTTGTCGAAGATAGTGTGGAAACCACGGTCCCAAATCAGAACCAAGGGGTACTCAGACGTAGTGGGAGGTTCAAAAGACCTGTTGAGCGCTACGAGCACACCCAGTTGGAATTTCACCTAGCTGTTACCAACACTAGTGTTGAAAATCCCATAGGCTATGAGCAAGCTATGATGGATCCTGATAAGGGAGAATGGCAGGAAGCCATGAACCAAGAAATAGAATCAATGGATTCTAATGAAGTCTGGGAACTTGTAGACTTACCGGATGGCTTCAAAACCATTGGCTGTAAGTGGGTATACAAGCGAAAGAGAGGAGTAGACGGGAAAGTTGAAACCTTCAAGGCTAGACTAGTGGCTAAGGGTTTTACCCAGAGGGAAGGTATTGATTTCGATGAGACCTTCGCTCTAGTCGCTAAGTATAAGTCCATCCGGATTCTCATAGCCATAGCCTGTAGTCTCAATTATGAGATTTGGCAGATGGACGTCAAAACCGCATTCCTAAACGGGTACATTGACAAAAACATCTATATGGACCAACCAGAAGGGTTCGTGCAGAAGGGTCATGAAGGGAAAGTTTGCATATTACTCAAATTCATTTATGGATGGAAGCAAGCTTCCAGATTCTGGAATCTAAGGTTTGATGAAACCATCAAAACCTATGGATTCATACAGAACATCACTGATGCCTGCATATACAAACTCAATGATAAAACCGTGGAGATATTTCTTGTTCTATACGTCGACGATATTCTTCTCATTGGAAACAGTGTGAAGAGGCTATCGGACGTGAAAGTGTGGCTATCTACGCAATTCCAGATGAAGGACATGGGAGAAGCCAACTATGTTCTTGGGATCCGTATCTTTAGGGATCGCAACAATAGGCTTCTAGCCTTATCGCAAGCAGCCTACATTGATATGGTGCTTGAACGTTTTGTAATGGCAAACTCAAAGGGAGGTAATTTACCAACCAGACATAGAGTGTTCCTTAACAGGAAACAGTGCCCTACTTCTCCGGAAGAGCAAGACGAAATGAGGCGAATACCCTATGCTTCAGCAGTGGGAAGTCTGATGTACGCTATGCAGTATACTAAGCCAGACATCTGTTACGCTGTGGGAATTGTTAGCAGATACCAATCCAACCCGGGTATGGCTCACTGGACTGCAGTGAAAAATATTCTCAAGTATCTTAGGAGAACGAGAGACTATATGTTAGTGTTTTTAGGATCAGAACTGAATCCACTTGGTTACACTGACTCAGACTTTATGTCTGATAGAGACGCGAGAAAATCGACGTCGGAAGCAGTGTTCACCCTTGCTGGTGGAGCGATATTCTGGAGAAGCGTAAAGCAATCTTGTATCGCAGATTCCACAATGGAAGCTGAATACGTGGCAGCTTGTGAGGCGGCCAAAGAATAAGTTTGGCTCAAGAATTTCTACATAGAGCTGGGAGTTGTTCCAGATGTAGATGGGCCCCAAACACTATACTGGGACAACAGTGGTGCGGTGGCAAATTCTAAAGAGCCCAGAGACCATAACAAGGCGAAAAATATAGAACACAAATACCATCTCATAAGAGAAATAGTGCGTCGTGGCGACGTGAGGGTTGTGAAATTAGCTTTGGAAGACAATCTGGCTGATCCATTCACTAAGACGTTACCTGAGAAAATATTCAAGAGGCATCTGGAGAGTATGGGTCTGAAAGACATGGGTCATCTTCTTTAAGTACAAATGGGAGATTGTTGGACATGTGTGTCCTTAAACAAGATATTTTTATCCATTTGTAAAAGATTATGACAAGTCGTTGAATAAAGATGATGCTTATTATGATAATCTTATTATAGTTTCTGGTAGAGTAAAATAGAATGTTTGATCCTTAGTTCATACAGGATGCAATTATGTATTATTATCACAACAGAGTCAATGTGAGGAAAAATTAATAATGATAATAAATGAACTTAAAATGTCTGTGACCTGATTAACTGGGTGGGAGCCAATTAATCGTATAAGGTCATTAATGTGACTAAGTGACAATCCTATTCTGGATTTTGTGTGTGTCACACTCACTAGAAGTGCATTATGTGTGAAGTGTCTTCATGCTTGACTGGACCTGACTTAAACTCCGGAAGTTATCATATAAGACCGTCACAGATAACTTGGAGTTGAGTCACTAGTAGATGATGAAATGGATATTCGATCTAAGTCCTGAGTGATCTTGAGTCTGAGCTGCTGACTTGATTGTTCTTTGATTTGACCGTTAAAGAACACAATATATTACCGTTGTTCCCAACACTATTATTTTGGGAACATGATAGTCAGCAGTAAGGGTAGCTTGGTCATAGACATGGGCATCACACAGCTCTCTTCAGAGTCATGATGATTCCCTTGATTGTCGGTGGTGAGAAGTGAGAGATACCCGTGCACAACTTATGAATCAAAACCATAAGTGGGTTACTCATAATATTACTGACTGAGTCAATGATGAAAATGCAATGAGGGGCATAACGGTAGAAACCGCCTGCTCGTGTGTGGATCATCAAATGAAAGATCAATAACCCGAATTTGATTGTATCAATGGACACCCTGCTGTAATAAAGGAAAAAATATATACTGTATCACTAAAGAGTGCAGCCTCAGGTTTATAATGGAATAACACCGAGGTTTGACGAACACCCTAGCAGTTCGTTGGAGCTTAAGTGATACGGGTCCATGGTCCCCAGGATAGCTCCGTAACGGATGATACGTACGTGATAAAAACATTTGAAATGTTTTTAAGATCATTTGGCAAGACTCATAAAACTGAAGTCTGTGACAGACATCAGATAGTTTTATCAGTAGGGTGGCAAAAGTACCATATCTTGGTAACCAAAATTAACTGACAAAATTAAGTAGAATTTGGATTTTCTGTCAACATTAAAGTTGTTGGAAATTAAATTCTAAGAAACTTTTCTTTTTGAACCGAGTCGTTTCGACGTACGGTTTGTGATTTAGAGAATTTCTAAGTTTGTGATCGTTTCGGTAAACTATGAAATTAAATCACATGTCACGAATTTAAATGATGGTGTGTCACCATGACATTTAAATATGTGATATTGAGATCAGAGAATATTAATATAATTTAATTATTCGAATTTTATTATTAGTATATTATTAATAATTAATCAATAATTAATAGATTTATATTAATATGTATATTTTTATATATTATAAAGTGTAAAAATGGAATTGGGCCTTGGAATGTGGAACCATACACATTCCAATGGATAGACTTTGGTCTTTTCATAATTTCGGCAAAAGTACCAAAAGTTTTGGTTATTTGAGAAAAACACTAAAATTAATTTAATCTATTGGATCGGTTATGATTTAATATCAACCGTTGGATTAGGATATTGATGAATTCGAAATTGATAACTTGGTGACAAAGTTTTGATTTTCGAATTTGATTAATTAATTATATCCGTTAGATCGGTCTAAGATTTTATCTTTACAGTCGGATTGGAAATTAATTAATTATATATATTTATATTATTTTTCGAATTACAGTTTATGGATAAATTCGAATTTTTTTTATTAAATCTTTTAATATTTGATTTTATCCTAATATAATTTGATCCATTAGATCGGTTTAAAGATTTATCTCAACCGTTGGATCTAGATAATGATAATTCAAATTTTAATATATATATATATATATATATATATATATATATATATATATATATATATTTCGAATTTTATAAAGATAAGAAGATAAGATTGGATTTTTGATTTTATCCAAATCTTTCTTATTTAATTAAATCCCTAATTAATTATATCCATTGGATTTAGATAAGATTAAATCTAGACCATTGGATTGAGATAATTAATTATATTTAAATATAAAGAATTCGAAATTAGGGAGGAAATTTCTCCAATTCGGTTACAGTCTGAGCCTATAAACAGGAGGCTCATTCTACACATTTTACACACCTCTCCCCAGAGAAAAATTGGAACTCTCCCTTTCCCTTAGGGTCTGCGAATTTTCTCTCTGATCTCTCTTTGTGGTTCGGCTTAAGAGACTTAGTTCTCCGGAAGCTTAAAAAGAACCATCAGTTTAAATTTTGCGACGGAGTCCTGCCGGCGAAGCCCAAGCTTCGGTACGAGGAATCTAGGAGAATATCCCGGAAGATCACGGGAGTTTCCCTTATCACCGGCGGAGCCCTGCCCGATTCAGAACGCGCAGCCGGAAGTCGTTATTAGAGGTACGGCCTTATGCATTGCGTTAATAAATGCAACCATTTACTGGTTTCTATTTTTTTCCTATAATGACTAGATTATTAATAATGATTTATGAATATTAAATTGCATAATATTTATCAGATCTTGTTATATGGTTATTATCCGATATCCGGACCGTTGAATGGATAACAAGTTTTCCGCTTTACAATAATTTTTAAATGTTACCCGGACGGTTCGGAGGTACAATTCGTGATAATTTGCACGGAATCCGAGACGTGATTCCCAACAAGAAGATCCTGAAAAGCCAGTCACTCCACCAGGTTCATCAATTGAAGAGCATGGAGAGTCATCCAGCGAAAGATCAAAGACGCCACGAACGAGAAGTTTTCAAGACCTATACCAGGAAACCGAAGTCCAAGATGATGTCAATCTCTTTTGCTTATTTGGCGACTATGAAACATTGAGCTACCAAGAGGCGGTTGCAAGTAAGAAATGGAGAGATGCGATGGATGAAGAAATCAAATCCATCACAAAGAATGATACATGGGAGCTCGCTGCACTTCCACAAGGTTATAAGGCGATTGGAGTCAAATGGGTTTACAAGGCGAAGAAGAATGCCAGAGGAGACGTGGAGAGATACAAAGCGAGATTGGTAGCAAAAGGCTATAGCCAAAGGCAAGGCATCGACTATGACGAGGTATTCGCTCCCGTTGCTCGACTTGAAACCATTAGATTGATAATTTCCCTGGCGGCCCAAAACAAGTGGAAGATTTATCAAATGGATGTGAAGTCTGCTTTCTTAAACGGGAACCTTGAATAAGAGGTCTATATCGAGCAACCAACGGATACGAAGTAAAGGGTCAAGAAGATAAAGTCTTAAAGTTGAAAAAAGGCTTTATATGGTCTAAAGCAAGTACCGAGAGCCTGGAATGCTTGAATCGACAAGTACTTCCAAGAGAGAAATTTCAAGAAGTGCCCATATGAGCATGCTTTCTACATCAAAGTTCAAGATGGAGATATGTTGGTCGTGTGCCTGTAGCGTAGATGATCTGATCTTCACAGGTGGCAATTCAATTATGTTTAAGGAGTTTAAGGCAGAAATGACGAAAGAGTTCGAGATGACAGACATAGGACTCATGTCCTACTACTTGGGGATTGAAGTGAAGCAACAAGACACCGGAATCTTCATCAAGCAGGAAGGTTATGCTAAAGAAGTCCTGAAGAAGTTTAAGATGGACGATTCTAATCCAGTAAGCACCCCAATGGAATGCGGAGCTAAGTTGTCAAAGCTGGATAACAGAGAAAAGGTGGATCCAACTCTCTTCAAAAGCCTCGTTGGAAGTTTGCGGTACTTAACTTGTACAAGACCGGACATTCTCTATGTTGTTGGAGTAATCTCTCGCTACATGGAAGCTCCAACAACTACTCACTTCAAATACGCGAAGAGAATACTTCGGTACATCAAAGGTACGACCAACTATGGCCTACTTTATTCAACTTCTTGCAGTTTAGATATGGTTGGGTATAGTGATAGCGACTTGGGAGGAGACATAGACGATCGAAAAAGTACAAGTTGATTCGTATTCTTTATGGGAGATACTGCTTTCACATGGATGTCGAAGAAGCAGCCGATCGTCATACTGTCCACTTGTGAAGCCGAATATGTCGTTGCAACTGCATGTGTTTGTCATGCGATTTGGCTAAGAAATTTGCTGAATGAGTTACGACTGCCGCAAGAAGAGGCCACCGAGATTCGTGTTGATAACAAATCAGCGCTATCATTAGCAAAGAATCCAGTCTTCCATGATAGGAGCAAGCACATCGACACCCACTTTCACTACATACGGGAATGCGTGGCAAATAAAGAAGTGGAGCTGAGGTACGTGAAGTCAGAAGACCAGATAGCCGACATTTTTACAAAGTCACTAAAGCAAGACCGTTTCGTTAAGCTGCGGAGCATTCTCGGAGTAACCAATCAAGTTTAAGGGAGGGTGTTGAAAATATAAACTTGATTTATTGAGTCTCTAGAATTTTCTATTGTATCCTAGTATTTACTAGTTTCTAGAGTTCTTTTAATATGTAAGTTTCTAGAAGGGTCTTGTAATTACTAGACTTCTAGAATACTCTTGTAATATGTAAGGAGTCTAGAATTATCTTGTATGTTTTAGAAGTTCTAGATAAGTCTTGTATTAGTTAGATGTTCTAGAATACTCCACTAAGTCCTAAAGTAATCATGTAATTCATGTACTATCTAGAAGTCTCCATTGAAGTCTATAAATAGAGACTTCCTCCCACCATTTTGTAACTAAGAAAAACCAAGCCAAGTGATCAATACAATACAATACAATACAATACAATACAATACAAGTGATCAAAACCGCAAGACGTAAAACCGAGCCGGCACAATCACGGGCTGACCAGTTTGAGAGAGTTCGCCTTCTCTTGGAGTGTGTCGAGCAGACTGTCGAAGCTTTTCTTGAAATAATCGACGCGCTCTAGCTGCAGTTGAGAGCCATCGTAGCCCCAGCCAATTCTCAGCTTCTCAAGCGCGCTGTAAATGCTCTCGGCCTCGGACACGTTTGCGTCAATGGTCCTTGAGACGGCGCCGTGGTCCACAAAAGCTTGTAGAGGTTGGTCGATACCTATATATATGAAGTTTTGAAATCAAATCGTGGAAATGAAGATGAATATAATAAGTAGGCAAAATGATGTCGAACCTAATTCCAGCGTTTGAGGTCCTTATAAAAAATGCTTCTCCCATAAGTAGGCAAGAAGACGTCGACCAGAAGCCTAAATTGTATCAAGCCAAACTGGACAACGGGAATGACCGCAACGCTAAAGATCGGAACATAGACACATTTGTTCCCTTGAAAAATCAGGTAAAACATGGTGCAAAAGGAGATGAGCATAAAAACTATTGACAGGAAAAATATCGAGAGTCCGATGATGAGCTTCGTAGGCAGCGACTTGAGGAAATCCTCTTCCCTGTATCGCGCCTTCTGGATAGAAAAGAACATGAACACTGTCATCACTGAAAGAATCAGCGCCACGGCATTGGACGTCAAGGACACCTGGAACAACTTGGTATTCCGAAACACAGCAGAGCCTGTGTTCTGATCATACCCGCCCGAAAAGGTAATTGCTGCGGCAAAAGCGACTGTAGCGATAAGAGTGCTAACCATAAAGGAGTTTTTTGCCGTTGCCTTCAACCACTTCTCTCCCTCCTCCATTAACAGTTTGTGGTTTTCAGTAAAGAGAGCGCGCGGTTGCAGGTACTCTTTGTTTCTCCATTCACGGGCTGCTGGGGTTGCGAGCGCCTCGACCTCCTAAACAAGCCAGGAGTAATTTAATAAATTTGGAACAAGTGGTCTTTTAATAATAAAAAAAATGCTACCTTAAACCATTTCAGCTCTGCTTGCATCTGCAAAGCCGCTCCCGGAATGAGCGTCAGCAGCCTTGAAGGCGCCACATAAGCGGCCTTGTGCAGCATGTTATTGCTGTTCTCGTCACGATAGTTCACAATGACTGCTTTTTCCCGAAGGCCGTAAATGAGGTTGAAGATCTTGGCTTGGCGTTGCTCCACAGCCACCTCAAACACTCTTCTCGCGACATACTGATTCCAGACAAGAATCGGGTTCGCATGCACCACACTTAAGATGAACTCAACGTTGCCGGCATACACGGCTGAAACCAGAGCGTCCTGGACTCCGGCCCTCTTTATCTTCTCATCATCAAACCACACTTTTGATGATGAGAAGATAAAGAGGGCCGGAGTCCAGGACGCTCTGGTTTCAGCCGTGTATGCCGGCAACGTCGAGTTCATCTTAAGTGTGGTGCATGCGAACCCGATTCTTGTCTGGAATCAGTATGTCGCGAGAAGAGTGTTTGAGGTGGCTGTGGAGCAACGCCAAGCCAAGATCTTCAACCTCATTTACGGCCTTCGGGAAAAAGCAGTCATCGTGAACTATCGTGACGAGAACAGCAATAACATGCTGCACAAGGCCGCTTATGTGGCGCCTTCAAGGCTGCTGACGCTCATTCCGGGAGCGGCTTTGCAGATGCAAGCAGAGCTGAAATGGTTTAAGTTAACATTTTTTTTATTATTAAAAGACCACTTGTTCCCAATTTATTAAAGTACTCATGGCTTGTTTAGGAGGTCGAGGCGCTCGCAACCCCAGCAGCCCGTGAATGGAGAAACAAAGAGTACCTGCAACCGCGCGCTCTCTTTACCGAAAACCACAAACTGTTAATGGAGGAGGGAGAGAAGTGGTTGAAGGCAACGGCAAAAAACTCCTTTATGGTTAGCACTCTTATCGCTACAGTCGCTTTTGCCGCAGCAATTACCTTTTCGGGCGGGTATGATCAGAACACAGGCTCTGCTGTGTTTCAGAATACCAAGTTGTTCCAGGTGTCCTTGACGTCCAATGCTGTGGCGCTGCTTCTTTCAGTGATGACGGTGTTCATGTTCTTTTCAATCCAGAAGGCGCGATACAGGGAAGAGGATTTCCTCAAGTCGCTGCCTACGAAGCTCATCATCGGACTCTCGATATTTTTCCTGTCAATAGTTTTTATGATCATCTCCTTTTGCACCATGTTTTACCTGATTTTCAAGGGAACAAAAGTATTTTCGATGACTCTGCACATGTGTTTCAGCATTTCTAGGCTTTGAACATGGAACATTTTGGTCTTGTATAAGGTCTTTATGTCTGCATCAATTGGCAAAAAAAAAAAAAAAGCATATATATTATCGGTGATTATTTTTTAGAGCTTAAGCTTTGTAAGGTCTAAAACCTAAATGCTAATC
This sequence comes from Parietaria judaica, assembly GCA_954871525.1. Taxonomy (NCBI): domain Eukaryota; kingdom Viridiplantae; phylum Streptophyta; class Magnoliopsida; order Rosales; family Urticaceae; genus Parietaria; species Parietaria judaica. The sequence continues at coordinate 43,361,648 of OX940860.1, forward strand.
ACATGAAACATATTAATATAATTTGAAGAAATTCTTTGAAATAAAAGATTAAATCTAGGAACTAAAAGGTGATCAACACTTGTTCCAGCAAAAATTGTTCTCAGGACAGAAATTTTCACCAAATCTTCACCAGCCCAATCTCATTTCTTTTGAGAGAAATTAAATCTATATATATATAAAAGGACAGTTTTACAACGATACATGGCGGATTGTAAACAAAGAGAATGAAAATTCTCATTTTATAGAATTTAGACATGTTGAACATAGCAAGTAGTTATTTCCCTTAATCATTCATTGTCCAAGAGTTAATATGAAGTAGGAAAATGTTTGAGAAAAATGTAATTTAAAACTCACTAATATCAATAGTATTGATCGGTTTTTACGTTGAGAAGACAAATCGTTTTAACTTTTATTCTCTTATTTCTTCACCTTCACTCTTTCTTCTTATTCTTCGCTTCTCCTCCCTTTCTCCGAACATCCTTCTACTGTAGTCTATCGGTGAGCAGTCATCTCCACCTCAGGTAATAGTCAGGTTCTGCGATTTTTCTATGTTTTTTCCTCATGGTGTTTTTAGGATCACAGTCAGCTCTCACTCCCGTCTCGCCCCCGTTTCGCCCCCGTTTGCTCATCGACGACTACTGTGTTGTGAACACTCTAATATCCTTAATATATATAATTGTATACTTATCATGGATTGTATTTAGTCACCGATGTGTGATTTTTTATAGGTTGAAAAGATGGAGGTACGTAGGATTGTATGTTCAACTATTGTAATGCAATTTTTTATAGGTTTGAACACGTAAAACCTCTCCTCGAGGTCGATGTATGTCATTTCTTTTGGGCTTCTTGCCTGTAAATGTTGATTTCATGCAAAGTTAACTGTTGACGCTTATCCGATTTCGTTTCCATTTCCCTGTTAGAGGTCTCCATGACGTGGGCTCTCTGTTTCTCAGTTTGTCGGCTCTGCTGTCACGTGTTGGACCCTTTTAACTCGCTGCCCGTTATATCTCAATTTATCAGCCATCGGCAGCTCTCAGTTTGTTAGCCCTTTGTAAGTTTTTCTTTCTTTATATTAATCAATTTCAACAAGCTCTTCACCTACTTATTTGAGGCATGCGTCTGAGCCTCAGACCCTCTCCTCAATTGTTTGTTTAGTTGGTCCTAGAAAAAAACGTTTACTGTGTTATGAACATACTTTAAAAATTCCTTGCTTGGTATATCATATCATGTCTTTTATCTTAATATGTTGGATTATATGTGGCTTTATAAATTCAGTTCTTGGGATAAAGATTGTGTTTTAGTGATGTAGATTACCTGTACTTTATTGATTTTATTCTATGTGGATTGTTATCATTTACAGCTTTAATTGAGAACACAGGCTGAGGTTGTTTATGATGAAGAGATGGAATTAATTTGTAAGAAGATGGCATTTAAGTGGCTTTATTGTGTTTAAGATCAGTGAATTTAAATGACATTGTAATAAAATTGTTATTGGAAATAAAAGGATAGGTTTTAATTTTAATGATAATTAATGCATGAAATTTAACTCTTAAATCAATAACACATATTACGATAGGTTTTTATAACAATTGGAATAGTAAAAGGCTATGATAAATGCATGCAATTGAACTCTTAAATTATTAACACATTATATGTTCATGCAATTAGAGAATGGGCAAAGGTAGATCGACAACAACAATTCACAAGGAGGAGCACTCCGACGACAACCATTTGAACTCGGGTCAGTTACCCAACGACAATCTGCTACAACATTTTAATCTGCTATAACATTTTCAAGTGCGATGCTTTCTCCGACGTCGTCCTCCACGCCATGGGAGCCATATCTATCATCTCCATAGCCTCATCTCTCTCCATTGCGGTTAGTTTTACCATTTAGTTTATAGTTACTTCATTGTATATATCCATCTATCATCTTCATCACCGATGCCTCATCTTCGAATTAAAGAAACCTTCACACGCAGCGTCGTTTGCGTCCGTCAAAGCCGTGATTCAACCTCTTCCCCATCTTTCTCTGGCAATCAATGGTCAAGGTCGTTCGGTTCAATTCAAGCTTCGTTCTTTATGTTAATGTCAATTCCGACTCACATGTGTCAAAAAAAGGCGGTAAGTACACTTCTCAACATTGTTAAAGATGGACCGAGCAAAGGATCGTGGGCAAGGTAATTATCTGTTTTGATGTTATTTAGTTGTCGTAAAAACAATGATTTTCGATTAGTTGTTTCAATCTTCAATATGTTTTTAATTATATAATACCTTTGATTCATGATTTCGTTATGCTATTAAATTCTATATTTCAAACTGCCAAAAACCGACACAGCTTTTTATTTTATTTTTGTTCTTTCAAAAGTTTTTTTAATGGGAGTTATTCTTCATTGGACTTATTTTTTGCTGCGAATTTTTTCATACGGAGATTTCAACATTTCTGCAGCGGTGCCCGAAGATGCGATTGGGGAATTCACGGTTCACGGTAATACCACGCCATCAACAAGAATGCGGGAGATTTTACTGCCTCTTCGGCTGTAGTGCACTCTTCTTTTAAAGTATTGTTTACTTTGTGTTAGTATGCGTGAATAATTAGAGTGGCTGGCATAAGTTTTCTAAGCTTGTATTTTTTTTCTCTCAATTTTAAGCCGATCTTTCTAAATTTTTTGATAAATTAAGGGAGATTAATGACTCATAATGTTAAATACACATGATTTAATGGTTTTCTGTTTGAAATATACTCATCTAGATGATTTTTATTAGATTTTCATAAATCGAAAACTAAAGAGTTAATAACCTGAATGTTAGTTAATGTTTAACAATGAGAAAATATTGAATCTTTCTCAATATTCAAAGATTTTTTTTTTGAATTTTTATGAATGTTTTAAGATGAAAATATGTAGTTATTGAAGAAAAAAAAAATTCAGATCGCTTGTATTTTCAGATTTTTAAGCATGCAAGGCAAGAGTACCTAAAGTTTGAGTTTTGTTGATTTTACAAAATTTACTCCTTTTTTTATGTTATGTCTTTATAATATTTTAGATAATTATACATTTGTGATTTTTATGTAATTTATTTTCATATTTGTTCTTAATTCTTGCATTTCCCTTTATTGCGACAAAAGTACCAAAAGTTAATCTTTTGGGATTTTAAGCTAATCTTTTCATTTTTCTTGCTGTTTGTTTTTACTAAATATATATTGTAATAATAATATGTGATTTGTATGTAATTTAATTGCATATTTGAGCTTAATCCGTGAGTTTCTCTTTGTTTCGGCAAAAGTACCAAGAATACATCTTTTTGGGATTTTTGAGCTAGTCTTTTGATTTTTCTGGTTGTTTGTTTTAATTAAATATTTATTGTTATTGTAATTTTTTAGTTAATCTTTTCATTGCTCTTGTTGCTTTAGCTAACCTTTTCATTTCTTGTTGTTTGTTAAGACTTATGTTTATTTATATGTGTTGGTGTAAATATATATTTACACATGTTTGAGTATGAAATGATTTTATTTTTGGTATTTTTAACATCATTATATAAAACCGAGTACATATATTCTTAAAATTATTATAGCGGTTTTCCATCGATAAGTGTCGATAATCCTCGATAAGTGTTGGTAACGATAATCTACAGATTTATCGGTTTTCCATCGATTAATAGGTAAGCAATCGATAAATCCGTCAAAAACGACAACCGATTTATCGTCAAAAACAGCATTCTGAACCTTGGTTGGGACCATAAAATTTAATTATATTATCGAGGTTATTAATTTATCGATAGATAATTTACTAATGTTAATTAGAGTCGAGAACATATAAAAGTATTATCGAGATTATTAATTTATCGACTATTAAGTAAATTGAAAAATCATTACCCAAGAGTCCACCAAGATGCGACCATCCACATTGCAGCAAGCACATGAGAACTTTACGCAATTTGCAAAATCGTAGAAAGCTCCTTAACGTATTCAATACGGTGTCGTATTGGTCCCTTGCCACATCAGCTTGTTGAATTTGTATATCTATAGATATGTGACTCGTAATAGTACTATCGGGTATATTTATACCTACCAAAACAGAATAACAGACATGGAATTCTGTTAGAATTTCAAAGCAAAGTTTGTGTTATAAACACAGCGTAGAAGCAATACACTTACAGTTATAAACCCATCGTTGCCAAAATGTAAGAGAGCTCCCACTGGGAAAGATCTTGGCACCCGCTAAAGCGCGCACGGGTGATTTCCCAGGATGATCGTCTGTTAAGGCCAAAAACGGTGCACGCTCCAGCAAATGAAACGCGATATCTAAATGTTTTAATATATATAGTGATATGTTATTATGTTGTCTTTATATTATCGTAATTTTCTCTTCGGTCGTAAGTGAGAAATATATCACCAATTTTATATGAGTAAAAAATACTTAAGGAGAGAGGAAGTTGAGTGTATTATATACCCAAATGCTGCACATATATGCACTGAGAAAGAAGCGAAGCACCGCGCCGCCCTTCGTCCGGAAGAAGCAGATCCTCGTCAGGCGTAGCGAAATAGAGATAATGAACCATATGTTTCTGAGCGCTCACGACGGCTTGCATGATTGGAAGCCCGTACGATGCCTGAACGAATCCGATCAACCGCGTGTTATTCTGGAGCAAGCACTTTGCGATCTGCAATTCGCCCACTTCAATGGCAGCGGCAAGAACCGTGAAGCCATCATTCCGCTCCATTTCCATATCCTGCTGTGTCATATGCCTTACCAGCCCCTCTACCACGTGCAAATGACCCTCCGTGACTGCCACATGGAGCGCGTTCTTGCCCAAACCGCCGGGGCTCCGAACCCTCACCGCCTCGGGGCATTCATCCAGAAATCTCTTCACCGCGTCCCATTCTCCGCGTAACACATCTTTAAAGAACCGTTCGTACGGCCTAAAGTCCGAACTTGGGTTCAGGTTTGGGTTTGGGTTAATGACTAGGTTTGGGTTCGCGTTCAAGACCAAGCTTGGGTTTGGATTCATATTTAAGGTTCTGTCTGGGTTCAATATTAGGTTTGGGTTCATATTTAGGTTCGGGTTCGGGTTCGGGCCAGGAGATAGTGCTTGACCCGGAAGCTCCAAGCGTCGTAGTTGGATTGACTGCATTAGACAACCACATTTTTCAGTTGAATATAAAATAAAAAAATAAAAAAAGGGATAGCTAATTGAATTAGTCACTGTCATATCAATTTTCAAGAAAACAAGTTCTGAAGTTCTCCAACCAGATTTCAACACATCCATTAGAGTAGTCGAAATATTTAAAGGAAAAATGCTAAATAAGCACATTATTAAAAGTGAGACAAAAAAAAAAACACACTAAACAGAAACTCCAAATATTTTTTCTTTCTCTTCTATCCTGATCTCAGGTATTCATTAGTTCATCCTCTTACACTCAAACACTATCCAGGTTAGGGAGAGAGCAGTGCGCAGAGAAGCTCCTCTTCTCGGAGTGGGAGGAGGAGAAGAGATCGGAGAGATCGGAGGAGAAATGGCAGTAGAAGGACGAGAAGAGTACATTTCATGCAGAATGTCTCAATTAATATTTATAGGGTATGTGATATATATAAGGTTATAACTACATTACTTTAGCAGAAAAATTAAGTATATATTCCAAAGTTATAAACCAAGTTGACCATCCATCCTTAAATAGCAATGCTAATTGATGACACTACTACAAAACTTGGATTAGACGACATGGATTGCATGTCGTGTAAACGTTTACACGACATGCAATGCCTGTCGTATAATCCCCTGTCGTAGTAGATTACACGACAGGCAAAAAGCCAGTCGTGTAAAGGTAAAACACGATAGGCAATTGCATGTCGTGTAAACGTTTACACGACAAGCATTTGCCTGTTGTGTAAACTTGAACTAAAATGAAAAAAAAAAAGCGTAGTAGAGGCTCGAAGACGAGCCTCTACTACGCTTTCTCGGTGTCATTGAAACCTATAATACGATTTTTATACACCATTATATCCAATCATAAAAACCTTTATATCAAATTAAAATTATCGAACATATATTGTAACACATTCATTACGAAAACAAAAATATACTTAATATATCGAGTGTAACTAATCAATTACCCAAAGATATACCGTAACACAATTTATAGCTCTAATCTAAATTCACATTTCAAAACACACATCAAATAGAACACATGAATCAAGCTCGTACTACCAAACAAGCCTAAGAGTGTTCACACCTCCGCTGAAATCTGCATCCAAAGCAAAGAGTTGCATGATCTAAGACATCTGAACCAAAGCAAGAAAACTTAACATTAATTTTCATTGATTGAATCGAGAAGCGAAGCATGATGTCTCAGTTTCGGTTTGTTTAAGGATAAATAAACACTTAATAAACATGAGCTAAAAGTAAGACGAAAAAAAGCATCAACGGATAAGAATTATATAAACTAGTTGATGAATATTAAGTGCGGAAGTAACAATAAAATCGTATTAAGGACACAAACGCATGACTCCAGTCAGACTTTCAGGCCCATTTATCTATGAAACCAGTATTAACTCATGTCATATACCCTTTCAAATCCAAAGACAGTAGTTACTGAAAAACTTAATCGCATTGTATTCACTTGATGACACAACTTTTTTCTTGGAAAATAGAGAGACCAACACCACGTATCAGACAAGAAACGGAGCTACTAACCATCCAATCCAAACGGAGATGTTGAACTAAGCCCTCCGTGGTATCTTGAAGAATGATCTGTTCCCTCGTACTGACATGATGATCAACCTAGTTACTACAAAAATTCCATGTTGACAAGTGAAGAGGTTAAACTCAAACGTAATGGCATTCTAAAAAAGTAAAACGAAAAACAAATAATCAATATACTACAACTTACCCCTGAAATATATAATTATTATCAGGAAGCTCAAAATCATCAAGATCAAAAGTCTCGGGTGCAGTAGATTCCTCTGTAAGTAAGTGGACTCCAGTAGAGCGAGAAGCTTGCTTTATCTTAAGCAAAGCCTCGCTGCAATAATCGAACAGATAATTCACTTTTCTTGAATATATCCTCGCAACACCCAATAAAAGATAGTCTGGACAATCGTAGCTGTCCTCCCCACTAATTCAGAGCTTAATCACAAAAGCTGACAAGCGACCATCAAGAGAATTGATCAAACTTTCTGAATGAGACGAGTTGTTAATTTAAAATAAGTTTGAATAAGGTTTGATCTCAAATAACCACTCTTTGATCTGAAAGACGTCGAATCAAATAAAACTGAAGCTAAACACAAGCACGCACAATAGAATCACGAAAGGCGAGTGAACTCGTGCAATGCAATACAGAAGATCAAACGTAGACAAGCTTTGAAATTAAACAAAAACAAAAAAAAAAACAAAAACAGAACAGCGTAACGGACCTGGAAAGAGCGAGTGAGCTCGGCGAGGAGGATCAAACGCAGAGAAGTAGTGAGAGGGGTTTAACGGACCTGGAATGAAGGTCTGAGAAGGAGTGGGAGAGGTTTAATGGCGAGGGAGGAGTTATCCAGCGGCGAAGATCTTCCCGTCGGAGGAGTGAGCGAATTCCCAGGGGCTTCTCGATCGGGAATGAGAGAGCGAACTCCCAGCGGCGAAGTGAAGAGTTAGGGCAAGTTGCAATAGGGAATCTAGGGCTAAAATGGTGGCGACAGCGGTGCTCGGAGTAGCGATGGCGCAGGACGGTGGAAGCGGTGGCTGCGGTAGCCAGAACGGTGGTCGTAGCGGCGGCTGCGGTGGCCAGAACGGTGGTCGGAGCGGGTCGCAGGGGAGGGAGGAAGCAAAGAGGAAGCAGAATAATTTTACTTTTTTTTTTTTAGGAAGGCAAAATGACGAAAAGTAGAGCCAACATGAGATATTTTATGATTCCAATGTCTTAAATAGCATAGTAAAAAAATTGATTACATATAATATTGTTCATAATTTTATATTATTATTTTAAATAGCATGGTATTTTAGAATTTGTGATGACACTCCAAGACCTTAAAATAGCATGGTATTAAAATAATAAACGTTTTAGTAGACAAGAGGTGTGAAAATTGAAACTTGGTTATGAATGTTCTAAAATTCGAAATCTAGTGATGTTCATTGTTTCCTTCCCATTTTGCCCATGAGATCGAGTACAAAGAGAAGAAAAAAAACCCTACTTTTGGGACCACAATTTTCATTTCGTTCATTCTTTATTTGCCAACATTCTCTCTTCGTCCGAAGGACCACTTCTCAGTTGAAACAAAATTCAACTTTCTAATATAAATAATGAAAGTAACGAGTTACGGCGGAATTTTAAATTTTCTTTTAATATAAAAACAGATTTTCAACGTATTAAAATAACCATAACGTTAAAAACGATTATCATGCATGCAAACGATTATAACCACATTAGTTTAGCAGGAAAATTATGTATATTCCAAAGTTATAAACCAAGATTACAGGCCAAATAGCAATGCTAATTGATGAGATAATTTATGATTCCGATACCTTAAATAGCATAGTAAAAAAATTGGATACATATAATATTGTACATAATCTATATATATTAAATCATAGACCTTAAATAGCAGAGTAAAAAAATTGATTAAGTATAATATTGTACGAACACAATAAAAAAATCCAAGTCCTATCAATTAATCGATATAGATTTATAAGCTATTGTAAACACAACAAAAATATTTTAGGTCATCGGATTTATAATTGCCTTTTTTATATTAGAAAATACAAATTCTATATTTGCCAAAAAATATTGATATTTCATCTATTATATGGCAATAAAATTCATTCATATTATTAAATGAAATATGCATATGCCATAAAAAGAAAATAAAACCCTTTCACATTATTAAAAAAATATCAAAATGTAAAAAATAGAATTCTCTCATCTTTGCTTCTCTATTTTGCCACCTCAAACATGAAAATTGTCTTTTTATATATACTAGGGGATTTACCGCGCTTCGCGCGGTGGCGATAAAATGTATCAGTTAAATTTGATAAAATATTGATTATTTATTATTTAGACGGGTGTGTTTTACTTGAAAAATTGATATCTATATTGAACTCACCGATTGATTAACTCTTATTTCGATTTTATTATCAAACATCATGAGTATATATATTTGAAAAAAGTTCAAAATAAATTACTTAAAAAATATATGAGAATAAGTGTTTAATTTTGTGAGTAAGGTGATTAATCTGTTTTTTTTTTATAATGAAAATTGGCACAACAAAAAAAATCATGTTTTAAATGAAAGAAAAAAAAAACTTTTTTTTTCTTTCTATTAAATGTAGCACATGGTAAAAAATAATAATAATAATAATAAGTGAGCTTAAGCTAAATAGTCAATTTGATAGTTTAAATTTAATAAAATAGTCAATGTTTAGTTAATATTTGTAAATAGTAAATTAACCATATTAACCATTATAAAAATAATCATATTAACCATTATAGCCATATTAATTATTGAAAAAATAGCTAATGTTTAACTATTTTGCAAATAAAAACTTTAAGTTTGCTAAAATGCAATGTAAATATATGAATGTGGCTATTCATTATAATAATAATTTTGTAATTAAATTTATACTTTAAAATTTTAATTGGGGCAAAAGTTGTTTGACAGATAAAAGTCTTGGTGATTAATTATTTTGATTGGATTGTGTTTTGTAATTCCAGAACCTTCATGCACAGTGTATTAATTGTTTTATTGTTTAGACTTTAGATAATATCATCGTATATATTTTTATTAAATTTTAAAAATGTGAAAAAATGAAATATTCTTGTTCGATAGGTGAACTACTATTGTTTATAAAAGTAGATATGAATTGACATTTATTATTAAATTAGCTTAATTTATAATAATTTTTAATTACACTAATACTATTAGCAATATATAGTTATATTTCTTTTTAACCATCAAAGATATCAAAATACAATATCGTCTATTACCTTTTCAGATTCCACGTAATTGTTTTTTGTTTTGTTTTTTTTTTATAAATATTTCGCTTTTCTTTCTTTATGCTTATTTATTAACGTAGTAAATAGTGCAATCCACTGCCTTTTGATATTTCAAACCCAATATTATTAACAAATATATAAATTATAGTACGCATACTTTAGAATCAATCAGCTGAGAGCTGCATTCATAAATGCATGTTATTTTTATTAAAAATTGAAAATTTGAAAGAAAAAAAAATTAGATTTTTACAGTGTAAGAATAAGAGAGTTTCCATATTAGAGTAGAATTATTCGAAATGTATCACCCTGTATATTGCAATATAATATATAGGAAATATGACACTATAATATATGTACATCAACATTGTGTATATATATTTCACTCAAAAGCTAAATCAGCATATCTATTACTTCTGAAAGAATTTGTAAGCAGATTGCGTGCTTATGAAAATAAATAAAAATGAAGTAAATGAAGTGATTAAAATATGGTAGATAACAAATCATGAGAATATATACCAAACCAAATCTATAGAATACAAATAACGATACAACAGCATAGGCAATTTAAATATTACATTCAATAGAATTATACTATGAGTATGACATACATAGAAAAAAAAAAAAAAAAGACACATGTTTATGAGTATGACATATTTGTCGAACAAATTTGCAAGAGCTGCCGATCAACTAAACTGGAGACAACTGTGAGAACTGGTGCAAGGATGTGCTCGTCTCCCTCGCTGTCAAAATAGGATGGTCGTTCATCCAGGGTCTTTGCCTTTTTTGTTGGATATAAATCTCGACTCGAGTCCTATTAACGCTCTTGTTCTACGATCGATACACCTTTAGTATAAACCATAAAAAGATAAAACTATCAAAATATTTTTCTTTTCCAGATCTGCTCGTAAAAAGATTAAAGAAGAAAAAACAGTTAAAAACATTGAAGAGAACGCGAACCCAATAAAACATTCATTCACACACTAAAATGAATACATAAAAAAATAACGTAATAAACAACCGCACAACTTAATGAACTTACATTACAACATTCTGTCAGAATAAAATGACACGGTAGAGGAAGGAGATTGCAAGCATATTTGAATAGAAAAAATTCAAAAATAATAAAATAAAAATGTTAATCTAAAAAATAGAGCTGAAATTACATCTGGTGCTTACAAAATCATCTCTGAATCGTCCTGGAAGCGCTAGATCAAGAAGCTTTCTATGGCTTTGTGATTCAAAAATTCATACATATATTCCATCTTTACAAAAGCTAAGGCTGTATTTATAAACTAATAGCAAACCCAACTATTGGTATTTAAGATAAGTAAGACCAAAAACCTGGTAGACTCTTCACTTCTCACAATTTAATTACACTTTACTAAACCCTTTATATTTGTTATTACTTAAAACGATTCAGGTGGTGGTGGCGAACTTTTATGCAGTAGACAATTAGTAAGATATAAATGGTTTACATTCAATGTTATGTGGTGGCAAAAATATATTTCATAAAAATATATAGAAAATCTGAAAAATAGAAAGCAAGAAATCTTTGATTTCTATGGTTCCATGCTCAAAAACTCTCCCTTTTATATATATAGATTTGTCTGCTATAATTATTAATATGTGTCATTACGTTTTAAATTGATTGCGGTTACTTTTGTTATTATTATATATGTAGAATATAAAAAAGGGCACTACTTAGAGGCATTAAGCATTTACTGTACTTATTTAATAACTAATAAGAACGTTGTAATAACTTCCACATGTTGCAAATTAACTAACGTACAAAGACAATAGACAAAGTAAAAACATTGTTTAAGTGTGGAATTATTTTTTTTAATTCAAAATTCTAAAAAATTAGCATTTGAGCTTGTCTATATAATAGAATTGTCTTAAGAAAACTTTGACATCATGCTTTAATATATGCTAGTGAACGGCACCACGCTCCGCGCGGTGGCGAGAAAATATTTTTTTTATATAAATAAATATATTAGATATATTAATTCTACAAATTGGTTGTTATAAACGAAATAACAACAACCAAAGCGAACTCAACAATTTCGATTTATTTATCAAGTCATGATATAGCCAAATGTTTATTACATTAGAATTGATAATGTAATATTAATCTCAACGGCTGTATATTAATAATACTAAAACATTGCGTAAATGTGAAGAAAAAAACTAACATTAAAATAACAAATTTTAAAAAACTATATAATAGTTCTATGGAGTTAGCTATTTCTCTTTAGAAAAATATTAGTATTACAGTATTTGAGTAACTAATGAAAAAAAATTATCGACTATATACACAAAATTTACAGTTTACATAAGAAAAATATTAGTATTGCCTTTTGAAATTCTATTTTTCAAGAGTATATTTCATGTGAAATTCTCACACTGAAATTTGAGTTTAATACCATAAATTATGGTGGAGTTAATTTATTGATGTGTGACTTTTTCCTATTGTGTCATAAATAATAATCCTTGATTTTTTAGACAACTAATTTATTGTGGATAGATTATGCTTATATATATGTGTGTTTGTATGTGCCGTTAGCAATGAATATGAGTTTATACACTTAAAACAATGTATCAAACGGGCAATTATCGTAATATTTGAAATAAAGTGAAGAAAAAAATGGAAAATGAGAATGGTTGAGATAAAAATGTTAATATATATATAAGGATACAAATCGGGAAAATGATCCATTCGAAAAAAAAAAAGGAGTAAAACAACTATTAGAACATGTGTATAATATATGAAATATACAATCGTGTATATATATTACAGGCTTTCACCTTGAGAACTAATTTTGTTATAAATGAATATAGCAGTTACAACTCTAACAACGCGTGGAAATAAATGTCATTTGGTGGTGTAAATATTTTTATTGAAATAATTGTAAGAACTTGAAAAATTAAGATGCTCAAATCCTTGCTTGTGTATGTTGCCACATCATACTTGAAAAACTATCCTTTTATATCCTTTTATATACATATATAGAAGATATATATATATATATATATATATATATATATATATATATATATATATAGATTTGTAGTTAATGGTTTGTTCATTTAATTCCAATAAGTGTTGGACATATGTGTCCTTAAACAAGATATTTTATCCATTTGTAAAAGATTATGACAAGTCGTTGAATAAAGATGATACTTATTATGATAATCTTATTATAGTTTCTGGTAGAGTAAAATAGAATGTTTGATCCTTAGTTCATAAAGGATGCAATTATGAATTATTATCACAACAGAGTCAATGTGAAGAAGAATTAATAATCATAATAAATGACCTTAAAATGTCCGTGACCTGATTAACTGGGTGGGAGCCCATTAATCGTATAAGGTCATTAATGTGACTAAGTGACAATCCTATTCTGGATTTTGTGTGTGTCACACTCACTAGAAGTGCATTAAGTATGAAGTGTCTTCATACTGGACTGGACCTGACTTAAACTCCGGAAGTTATCATATAAGACCGTCACTGATAACTTGGAGTTGAGTCACTAGTAGATGATCAAATGGATATTCGATCTAAGTCCTGAGTGATCTTGAGTCCAAGCTGCTAGCTTGATTGTTCTTTGATTTAACTGTTAAAGAACACGAAATATTACCGTTGTTCCCAACACTATTATTTTGGGAACATGATAGTCAGCAGTAAGGGTAGCTTGGTCATAGACATGGGCATCACACAGCTCTCTTCAGAGTGATGATGATTCCCTTGATTGTCGGTGGTGAGAAGTGAGAGGTACCCGTGCGCAACTTATGAATCGAAACCATAAGTGGGTTACTCATAATATTACTGACTGAGTCAAGGATGAAAATGCAATGAGGGGCATAACGGTAGAAACCGCCTGCTCGTGTGTGGATCATCAAGTGAAAGATCAATAACTCGAATTTGATTGTATCAATGGACACCCTGCTGTTATAAAGGGAATAATATATACCATATCACTAAAGAGTGCAGCCTCGGGTCTATAGTGGAATCGCTTCGAGGTTTAACGAGCAACTAGCAGTTCGTTGGAGCTTAAGTGATACGGGTCCATGGTCCCCAGGATAGCTCCGTAACGGATGATACGTACGTGATTAAAATACATTCTGGATAATGTTCTAATCATTTGGCTTGACTTATAAAACTGAAAGGTCTGTGGCAGACGTCAGATAGTTTTATCGTTAGCGTGGCAAAAGTACCATATTTTGGTACACGAAATTAACTGATAAAATAAAGTTAGAATTTAGATTTTCTATCAGCACCATGTTGTTGGAAATTAAATTCTAAGCAACTTTTCTTTTTGAACCGAGTCATTTCGACTTACGGTTAGTGATTTATGGATTTTCTAAGTTTATGATCGGTTCGATAAACTTTGAAATTAAATCACATGTCACGAATTTAAATGATGGTGTGGCACCATGACATTTTAATGTGTGATATTGAGATCAGGAAATATTAATATAATTTAATTATTTGGATTTAATTATTAATATCTTATTAATAATTAATAGATTTATATTAATAAATAAAAATATATATTTATATATATTCATATGTGTAAATTCGAATTAGGGTTTGATATATGAAACCCTAGATAAATTCGAATGGTATGATTTGGTCTTTCCAAATTTGCGGCATAAGTACCAAATGTTTTGGTATTTTAGCAAATCCCTAAAATCAATATTATCCATTGGATCGGTTATGATTTAATATCAACCGTTGGATTAGGATATTGATAAATTCGAAATTAATAACTTGGTGACCAAGTTTCATTTTTCGAATTTTGGTTAATTAATTATATCCGTTAGATCGGTCTAAGATTTAATCTTTACCGTCGGATTGAAAATTAGTTAATTATATATATTTATATATATATTCGAATTATAGTTTATGGATAAATTCGAAATTGTTTTTTAATAAATCTTTTTATATTTGATTTTATCCTAAACTAATTTGATCCATTAGATCGGTTTAAAGATTTATCTCAACCGTTGGATCTAGATAATGATAATTCGAATTTTATTATAAATATATAGGATAATTCGAATTTTATAAAGATAAGAAGATAAGATTGGGTTTTTGATTTATCCAAATCTTTCTTATTTAATTAAATCCCTAATTAATTATATCCATTGGATTTAGATGAGATTAAATCTGGACCATTGGATTAAGATAATTAATTATATTTAATTAATGAAATTCGAAATTAGGGAGGGAAATTCTCCAATTCGGTTACGGTTTGAGCCTATAAATAGGAGGCTCATTCTACACATTTTTCACACCTTTCCCCAGAGAAAAATTCGAACTCTCCCTCTCCCTCAGGGTCTGCGAATTTTCTCTCTGATCTCTCTTTTCTGGTTCGGCTTAGGAGACTATTTCTCCGGAAGCTTAAAAAGAACCATCAGTTAAAATTTTGCGACGGAGTCCTGCCAGCGAAGCCCACGCTTCGGTACGAGGATTCCAGGAGAATATCCCGGAAGATCACGGGAGTTTCCCTCAGCACCGGGGGAGCCCTGCCCGATTCAGAACGCGCAGCCGGAAGTCGTCAATAGAGGTACGGCCTTATGCATTGGGTTAATAAATGCAACCATTTACTGCTTTCTATTTATTACCTATTATGACTAGATTATTAATAATGATATATGAATATTAAATGGTTATTATCCGATATCCGGACCGTTTGACGGATAACAAGTTATTCCGCTTTAAATTAATTTTTAAATGTTACCCGGACGGTTCGGAGGTTCAATTCGTGATAATTTTCAAGGAATCCGAGACGTGATTCCCAACAATGACCCTTTGAGTTCTCTAAAATAATGTTACCATTCATCATTTATCTAATTTTATCTATAGACTATTAAAATTCTTTAGAAAACGTTCACATAAGTTTATACTTGAGTTTGTACATCTATATATAGACCGCACATACACACATGGAGATTCCCGAGGTATGTGTTCTTTTTCATTATTTGTTTGCATTGTGATCTCTTTGAGATCACATTGTCTTCTTTGTAGTATGTATAAACCCTTAATTTGTGCATTGTTTGTCTTTTTATTCCAGTTCAAATACTTGAGCGGCGAACGAAATTATTTGATCTACCCGACACGACCTGCTTGTGCTTCCTTCTTCCAGATCTAATTTGTCAGAAATTGATGTTATGGAACTGAGGTATGGTTTCATAATATTATCTACTCTTTTCATGTATAGGAGTAAGTTTTCATATTCTATCCGATTCCATGGTTGATAATATATTATCGTTAAATGGAGGGAGATAAATTAAACGATGTATTATATGTTTCACCATGTTATGCCGAGAGGAGCTTTAGATTTGATGCCGTTTCGAATTTAATATAGATAGAGTGATTTGTCGAGTGATGCTTGATCATTTGATATTGTTATATTTCCAAATGGCATATTTTATGTTCAATAGGATCAAACTAATGTTTTAAATTCCTTTTAATAAGTAGGAGCCCAAAATGCAATTTCATTCACTATGTATTTTATATTTATGTTGGAAAAACGCTGTGTATTTTTCTTTTTGTCTATTTACAGTGTTTTTTCAAAGGTATTTTGACCATCCAAACCTAAGTTTTAAACCAAATAATTGAAACATTTTCCTTAAATTTGAACAATCCCTTATAAAATTGGTTCCATGGCTATAAGACTTAGAACGCATGGTATATTGGTACAACTTCCCAATTTTGGTATTTTGACTTGCTAATCTGTTCAAAGATTCCAAAACAACTCCATAGACGTTTTTTATTTATTTTAATTACTAGTGGAGATGGTCATATTATTTTTAGGATAATAAGCATAAATATCGTTCTTAACTGTTATATAAAAGTGATATTCTATTTTTTTTCCTCTAATGATCTATTAATTTATTCTTTTATTATTATTATTATTATTATTATTATTATTATAATGCTCCATTTATAAAGCAGTTAATAAATCTTACTAATTTGTCCTTATCTGTTATGCAAGGAACCTCAAGAAGCTTTTTTTCTTCTTCTATGAAAATTAGAACTACTCTCAGTTTGATGAAAAATAGCGATGGAATCTTGACTGGCGAGTCTTTTTATGAAAAATTTCCACTATTGACAAAGCAAGAGTAAAATGCTTTTCTATTGAGTGGAAAATTCGTGAGCTTGGAAGTGTATATAGGACTTGGGGAGTAAAAGGATGTAAATTCCATTTTGATGTAAATTCCAAAGTTATAAACCAAGATGAAGCGCCATCCTTAAATAGCAATTCTAATTGATGAGATAATTTATAATTTATAAACCAATATGATTTTAACCATGACAAACCTCAATATCTAACTCAAATGTATAGCTCTGTCATTTTGACCATTTATCAGTATCTTTATTGTGCTTTTATGGTTTTTTTAGCGGAGTAACACTATTGATTGAAGTTACCATGTATTTACTTACAAAATATTTTCGCACGTTAGAACAACTGATACTATTAGCTAAAATTATATATGCGTGTAATTTTTATGTCTCGTTGAGATCGAACACGAGAGCTCTCAAAACGGCATATAGTGGAATTGCAACTAGGTGTTATTGTGCTCTTGTAGTGAATGTGAAGGATTAACTATTTCGTCTTTAGTGATAATTGTTGGGAATTTCATTACGATTCCCGTCGTATTTATCACGATATAAGCCGTCAATCCATCCAGGTAACATATAAAAAAATTATTTAAAGCGGAAAACTTGTTACACTGTACAACGAACAGACAATCTGATAATCACGATTACAAGACCTGATAAATTATTAGTAATTAAATTTTCATAATTCATTATTAATCATCTAGTCAATAGGAAATAAAAAAATGGTAAATAAAGGCAAATAAATAAATTGTAAATTATAGTGGATTAATTAATTTTAAATTTTTTGTGTTGTAATAGAAACAATTATACCCAAAACCGAACTCAACAATCGTTTATTTAGTCGGGTAATGTTTGTCGTCATATGTTACATATGAGTAGATATGTTTCTATTTTTACAAAAATCAATGCGTAAGAAAAATGTTATTTACAAATAACTCGTAATATAGAATAGGTGTTGTTAATGCGTAAAAATGGCTTTAACTTAGAGTCGGATCCAAGGTTCGGGTCTTGAGATTGACCCGTTGAACACGTGGATGAGTGAATGCTGAGTCAACGCAGGTTGACTAATGATCGTCAAAGCTGGAGGCGAATCTGTCGTCTTGGATGAGTCTCTGGGCTGTCCTTGACGATCCTCGGTGAACTTCCTTCGTGGGGGCAAAGTCCGTATCACGGCGAAGCTCCCCGTCGAACTTCCCTCGTGGTGGAGAGGTCCGTATAACGGCGAAGCTCTTCGTTCGGGTGGAGTTCTAATCTTGGCGAAGCTCCTCATCTGGGCGGAGTCCTTGTCTTGGCGATATCCTCGTTTCGGCAAACTCCGGTCTTGATGAAGCTCCAAGCTAGTCATGATGATTCTTCGTGATTCTCCTTCCTTGGCGAGCTCCTACGGGGAGTGAGGACCTGCAAAAAAAGGTAGATTGGGCCTGTGCCTCGTCGCTTATGGTTGGGCGAGGCTGCCTACGTATCTCAGTTTAAGAGAATCAGGTCCCACGTAGTTCAGGGTTAGTGATAAACGGCGGGTGAATGACGATGTGGTTTGACTCGTCGGACGTGCTAATGTTGGTGGCGCGGGGGTGACCCTTAGCCAGATGGCTGGGTATTACTGGCGTGTAGTATTCTTCGTCGACCTCGTCTGTGTTGGCGAGCTTGTTGTGGCGACGGCCTTAACCTGACGAGGGATGCTCCTTGTCGACCTTGTCGAGGTTGACGAGGGTGCCGCACCTGACAAAGGGTGCTTCTGGTAGACTTTGTCGAGGTTGGCAAGGGCGCCTCAGCTAACAAGTGATGCTCCTTGTCGACCTTGCGGGTGTTGGCAAACTTGACTACCTGGCGAGGGACTCCTTCGTTGACTCGTCGAACAACTTTCCTTTTCGAGACTGAGACTCTATTCTAGATCTCCTCGTAGTCGGGCCTCTGCCAGCAAGCTCTCAATTCTTGCTGGGGGGAGAGAGGGCTACTTTCTAGAGAGAGAAAGCTAGAGAGAGAAGATTTGGAGAAAGCTGTGAGTGAGTGTGGAAATGAGGGGGGAAGGCTCCTATTTATAGGAAAATCAATTCAGTGAAATTGCACCTCCAGGGGCGTACGAATTTCTCTCCTGCTACAGAGGGGTTGCCGCGGCCCCTAGCCCTGTCACGGGGGTCATCGGTGCTTCCTGATTCATCTTTGATGTCTTCTGGTTGTCCGCGAGTCCGTATGTTGAGTTCGGGGGAATCCGCAGGATTTCCCGGAGATCTTCGTGGTCTCGGATCTCCTCGTCGTGTGGAATAATTACAAGTTATGCCCTCGTTAAGCTATGACGAGGGTTCTTGTCGGCTTTTCAGCTCGTCGCCTCGTCAGCTCGTCGCCTCGTTGGCTCGTCGCCTCGACGCCTCGTCGGCTTGTCGCCTCGTCGCCTCGTCAGCTCGTCGCCTCGTCAGCTTGTCGCCTCGTCGGCCTTGTCGGCTCGTCACCTCGTCGGCCTTGTCGTCTTCGCCTTTTTTACTCCGGGCCTCGCCAATGTCTTGGTTCGTTGACCCCCGGTCTTTGTCTTTGGTGATGGGCTTTACTTTTGTTGATGGGCTTTGACTTTGGCCAAAAAGGGCCCAATTTTTATATGTTACGAAAAATGCACATAACAGGTGTAAATATAGTAAATTACTTATCGGGTTCTACATTAATATTAAAATATTACGCATAAGTGAGAAATACAAATAAAACAAGATAATTAACTATATTGTAGCTCTTTCTATTGAGAAAAATACCAATACTACAGTTTTAGTAATCAATGGAGAGAGTTCTATCTACACATGCAAATTTTGCAAAATAACACATTAATTGAAACTTTGATTAAAAAAAATAAGAAAAACCCACCAAATGCCCAAAAAAACACTTAAGGTTTAAGAGAAATGCCCATAGTTTTATAAAATCAGCTCATACCCATTAATAAAATTTTTTGCACCATATTAACCCTACCATTAGTTATAATTTTTAATTTTTGTAAATTAATTTTTAATAATATATTAATTTTTAAAATTAATTTTTCCTATAATTATGGTTGATACCTTTCCCTTCTTAATTAGGATTTAATTTAATTATGTTATTTATATATGTTAGAAATCCTTTTTCTAAATCTTTTTTGGTAACTACGATGAATGAAATACAGGAAATATTGAGATCTAATTAATTTTTCTTTTTCTTTAGGATATATACTATATCATATGTCGAAATAGGGTTTTAGCTTCTCGACGTGGCCAAAGTTGAAGACTCCGAGAGACGGGGCGATTCGACAGTTTCAGCGCGCGAGAGAGGCGAGTCGGCTGAGTCTGATCGAGCGC
Organism: Parietaria judaica; assembly: GCA_954871525.1. Lineage (NCBI taxonomy): Eukaryota > Viridiplantae > Streptophyta > Magnoliopsida > Rosales > Urticaceae > Parietaria > Parietaria judaica. The sequence goes on from OX940860.1 coordinate 43,382,061, forward strand.
AGGTTGCCATTGTCGTCTCTGATTAAAGTCGCGATGAGGCCGCGACCCATCCCACCGCCACTGGCAGAAAAACTTCTCGCCGGCGACCGGACCTCACCATCCCTCGCCCGCCCACCTCGGCCGCAACGTTCCTGCTGCCCGCTAACAGCAACAACAACAACCTTGCCGGTCCTTTGCCGGTTGCGCTCTGCCGCCGTCTCCAGTGATCCACTTGTCGGAGCTGTAAACGGCAATGTAAGAGAGCGAGGCCGCTTCGCAGACGTTCCGCGCCCTGGTGGAGGCACATGATTCGGTGTTTGTCGGTGACGTGAATGGGATGATCAATCGGATCGCTGGAGTGTTCACTCGGAGATGGTACGACATGGAGTTTGGTAATTATATATACGTATTCATAACTACATATGCATATTTGTAATTATAGTTACGTAATTGTAGTTTAGTAATTACAGTTTCGTAACTATAATTTTTTCGTAATTAAAGTTTTGTAACTACATATACGTATTCGTAACTATAGTTACGTAATTGTAGTTTCGTAATTATAGTTACGTAATTGTAGTTTCGTAATTATAATTATTTTCGTAATTAAAGTTTCGTAACTACATATACATATTCGTAACTATAGTTACGTAATTGTAGTTTCGTAATTATAGTTACATAATTCCAGTTTTGTAATTATAATTTTAAAACTATTATTACAATTTCATAATTACATTTACCACTACGATTAAGTGTATAATGTCTTAATATTTAACAAACCACTACAATTTCGTTTTTGCTATTATTTTTTTAATTTTATTTTACCACATTTTAAGAACGATCATAATCATTCTTTAATTAAAAAAATATTTCAAATCTTCCTATTAATTAGGTTGACTAATTATTCTACGTTTTAAGGTATTTTGAGCAATTAATTAGTTATTTTCAATGCTATATTTAAGTAACATATTTTTAATTAATTAAAAAAATGATTTTGTTTAATTTTAATCCATATTTTAAAACTATAATTAATAATTAAAAAATACGTTGTTTATTATATCCATACGTCGAAAAAAGACGAATGATATATTGGTCCATATTTCAATTAGTTGGTGTTTTTAATACCAAAACTACGTTTGAGCTTTTTTTTAAAAAAACCTTGAGACCCAAATGGGCATTTGACTCATTTACCCAAAAATAAATAATTAAAAAAAATCTATGAATGGAAAAAATAATATAGATCTTTATAATAAAAAAAGATAAAAACTTATAATTATAGAACGAAATAGATAATAATAATTTTGCTTGGGTATTACGTCTTTACTTAGATATTTAAATTACTGTTTCTCTTTTTTGCTTGGGTATTCACCTGAATCTCAGCGATGTGCAGCTCGTCGGTACTACCGCCTTGGCGGAGATGAAGTTGCCTCCTCTAATGCTCCTTCTCCTCGTTCTGACATTACCAAAACGGATTGAACACTGATTGCTACAGAGGTTGGATTGAACACCACGCTCTGATAAAATGTATCAGTTAAATTTGATAAAATATTGATTATTTAGACGGGTGTGTTTTACTTGAAAAATCGATAACTATATCGAACTCACTGATTGATTAACTATTATTTCGATTTTACTATCAAACTTCATGAGTATATATATTTGAAAAAAGTTCAAAATAAATTACTTAAAAAATATATGAGAATAAGTGTTTAATTTTGTGAGTAAGGTGATTAATCTGTTTTTTTTTATAATGAAAATTGGCACAACAAAAAAATCATGTTTTAAATGAAAGAAAAAAAAACTTTTTTTTTCTTTCTATTAAATGTAACACATGGTACAAAAATAATAATAAGTGAGCTTAAGCTAAATAGTCAATTTGATAGTTTAAATTTAACAAAATAGTCAATGTTTAGTTACTATTTGTAAATAGTAAATTAACCATATTAACCATTATAAAAATAATCATATTAACCATTATAACCATATTAACTATTGAAAAAATAGCTAATGTTTAACTATTTTGCAAATAAAAACTTTAAGTTTGCTAAAATGCAATGTAAATATATGAATGCGGCTATTCATTATAATAATAATTTTGTAATTAAATTTATACTTTAAAATTTTAATTGGGGCAAAAGTTGTTTGACAGATATAAGTCTTGGTGATTAATTATTTTGATTGGATTGTGTTTTGTAATTCCAGAACCTTCATGCACAGTGTATTAATTGTTTTATTGTTTAGACTTTAGATAATATCATCGTATATATTTTTATTAAATTTTAAAATTATGAAAAAATGAAATATTCTTGTTCGATAGGTGAACTACTATTGTTTATAAAAGTTGATATGAATCGACGTTTATTATTAAATTAGCTTAATTTATAATAATTTTTAATTACACTAATACTATTAGCAATATATAGTTATATTTCTTTTTAACCATCAAAGATATCAAAATACAATATCGTCTGTTACCTTTTCAGATTCCACGTAATTGTTTTTTGTTTTGTTTTGTTTTTTTTTTTTATAAATATTTTGCTTTTCTTTCTTTATGCTTATTTATTAACGTAGTAAATAGTGCAATCCACTGCCTTTTGATATTTCAAACCCAATATTATTAACAAATATATAAATTATAGTACACATACTTTAGAATCAATCAGCTGAGAGCTGCATTCATAAATGCATGTTATTTTTATTAAAAATTGAAAATTTGAAAGAAAAAAAATTAGGTTTTTACAGTGTAAGAATAAGAGAGTTTCTATATTAGAGTAGAATTATTCGAAAGGTATCACCCTATATATTGCAATATAATATATAGGAAATATGACACTATAATATATGTACATCAACATTGTGTATATATATTTCACTCAAAAGCTAAATCAGCATATCTATTACTTCTGAAAGAATTTGTAAGCAGATTGCGTGCTTATGAAAATAAATAAAAATGAAGTAAATGAAGTGATTAAAATATGGTAGATAACAAATCATGAGAATATATACCAAACCAAATCTATAGAATACAAATAACGATACAACAGCATAGGCAATTAAATTATTCCATTCAATAGAATTATACTATGAGTATGACATACATAGAAAAAAAGAAAAAAGACACACATGTTTCTGAGTATGACATATTTGTCGAACAAATTTGCAAGAGCTGCCGATCAACTAAACTGGAGACAACTGTGAGAACTGGTGCAAGGATGTGCTCGTCTCCCTCGCTGTCAAAATAGGATGGTCGTTCATCCAGGGTCTTTGCCTTTTTTGTTGGATATAAATCTCGACTCGAGTCCTATTAACGCTCTTGTTCTACGATAGATACACCTTTAGTATAAACCATAAAAAGATAAAACTATCAAAATATTTTTCTTTTCCAGATCTGCTCGTAAAAAGATTAAAGAAGAAAAAACAGTTAAAAACATTGAAGAGAACGCGAACCCAATAAAACATTCATTCACACACTAAAATGAATACATAAAAAAAATAACGTAATAAACAACCGCACAACATAATGAACTTACATTACAAAATTCTGTCAGAATAAAATGACACGGTAGAGGAAGGAGATTGCAAGCATATTTGAATAGAAAAAGTTCAAAAAAATAAAATAAAATGTTAATCTAAAAAATAGAGCTGAAATTACATCTGGTGCTTACAAAATCATCTCTGAATCGTCCTGGAAGCGCTAGATCAAGAAGCTTTCTATGGCTTTGTGATTCAAAAATTCATACATATATTCCATCTTTACAAAAGCTAATGCTGTATTTATAAACTAATAGCAAACCCAACTATTGGTATTTAAGATAAGTAAGACCAAAAACCTATTTATGAGAAATGGCTTTGGTAGACTCTTCACTTCTCACAATTTAATTACACTTTACTAAACCCTTTATATTTGTTATTACTTAAAACGATTCAGGTGGTGGTGGCGAACTTTTATGCAGTAGACAATTAGTAAGATATAAATGGTTTACATTCAATGTTATGTGGTGGCAAAAATATATTTCATAAAAATATGTAGAAAATATGAAAAATAGAAAGTAAGAAATCTTTGATTTCTATGGTTCCTAGTCAATGCTCAAAAACTCTCCTTTTATATATATAGATTGGTCTGCTATAATTATTAATATGTGTCATTACGTTTTAAATTGATTGCGGTTACTTTTGTTATTATTATATATGTAGAATATAAAAAAGGGCACTACTTAGAAGCATTAAGCATTTACTGTACTTATTTAATAACTAATAAGAACGTTGTAATAACTTTCACATGTTGCAAATTAACTAACGTACAAAGACAATAGACAAAGTAAAAACATTGTTTAAGTGTGGAAATATTTTTTTTAATTCAAAATTCTAAAAAATTAGCATTTGAGCATGTCTATATAATAGAATTGTGTTAAGAAAACTTTGACATCATGCTTTAATATATGCTAGTGAACGGCACCGCGCTCCGCGCGGTGGCGAGAAAATATTTTTTTTATATAAATAAATATATTAGATATATTAATTCTACAAATTGGTTGTTATAAACGAAATAACAACAACCAAAGCGAACTCACCAATTTCGATTTATTTATCAAGTCATGATATAGCCAAATGTTTATTACATTAGAATTGATAATGTAATATTAATCTCAACGGCTGTATATTAATACTAAAACATTGCGTAAATGTGAAGAAAAAAACTAACATTAAAATAACAAATTTTAAAAACTATATAATAGTTCTATGGAGTTAGCTATTTCTCTTAAGAAAAATATTAGTATTACAGTATTTGAGTAACTAATGAAAAAAAATTATCGACTATATACACAAAATTTACAGTTTACATAAGAAAAATATTAGTATTGCCTTTTGAAATTCTATTTTTCAAGAGTATATTTCATGTGAAATTCTCACACTGAAATTTGAGTTTAATACCATAAATTATGGTGGAGTTAATTTATTGATGTGTGACTTTTTCCTATTGTGTCATAAATAATAATCCTTGATTTTTTAGACAACTAATTTATTGTGGATAGATTATGCTTATATATATGTGTGTTTGTATGTGCCGTTAGCAATGAATATGAGTTTATACACTTAAAACAATGTATCAAACTGGCAATTATCGTAATATTTGAAATAAAGTGAGGAAAAAAATGGAAAATGAGAATGGTTGAGATAAAAATGTTAATATATATATAAGGATATCCGTTCGAAAAAAAAGGATGAAAACAACTATTAGAACATGTGTATAATATATGAAATATACAATCGTGTATATATATTACAGGCTTTCACCTTGAGAACTAATTTTGTTATAAATGAATATAGCAGTTACAACTCTAACAACGCGTGGAGATAAATGTCATTTGGTGGTGTAAATATTTTTATTGAAAAAATTGTAAAAACTTGAAAAATTAAGATGCTCAAATCCTTGCTTGTGTATGTTGCCACATCATACTTGAAAAACTCTCCTTTTATATCCTTTTATATACATATATAGAAGATATATATATATATATATTTGTAGTTAATGGTTTGTTCATTTAATTCCAATAAGACCCTTTGAGTTCTCTAAAATAATGTTACCAATTATCATTTATCTAGTTTTATCTATAGACTATTAAAATTCTCTAGAAAACGTTCGCATAAGTTTATAGATGAGTTTGTACATCTATATATAGACCGCACATACACACATGGAGATTCCCGAGGTATGTGTTCTTTTTCATTATTTGTTTGCATTGTGATCTCTTTGAGATCACATTGTCTTCTTCTTTGTAGTATGAATAAACCCTTAATTTGTGCATTGTTTGTCTTTTTATTCCAGTTCAAATACTTGAGCGGCGAACGAAATTATTTGATCTACCCGACACGACTGGCTTGTGCTTCCTTCTTCCAGATCTAATTTGTCAGAAATTGATGCTATGGAACCGAGGTATAGTTTCATAATATTATCTACTCTTTTCATGTATAGGAGTAAGTTTTCATATTCTATCCGATTCCATGGTTGATAATATATTATCGTTAAATGGAGGGAGATAAATTAAACGATGTATTATATGTTTCACCATGTTATGCCGAGAGGAGCTTTAGATTTGATGCCGTTTCGAATTTAATATAGATAGAGTGATTTGTTGACTGATGCTTGATCATTTGATATTGTTATATTTCCAAATGGCATATTTTATGTTCAATAGGATCAAACTAATGTTTTAAATTCCTTTTAATAAGTATGAGCCCAAAATGCAATTTCATTCACTATGTATTTTATATTTATGTTGGAAAAACGCTGTGTATTTTTCTTTTTGTCTATTTACAGTGTTTTTTCAAAGGTATTTTGACCATCCAAACCTAAGTTTTAAACCAAATAATTGAAACATTTTCCTTAAATTTGAACAATCCCTCGTTATAAAATTGGTTCCATGGTTATAAGACTTAGAACGCATGGTATTTTGGTACAACTTCCCAATTTTGGTATTTTGACTTGCTAATCTGTTCAAAGATTCCAAAACAACTCCATAGACGTTTTTTATTTATTTTAATTACTAGTGGAGATGGTCATATTATTTTTAGGATAATAAGCATAAATATCAATCCTAACTGTTATATTAAAGTGATATTCTATTTTTTTTCCTCTAATGATCTATTAATTTATTCTTTTTTATTATTATTATTATTATCATTATTATTATTATAATGCTCCATTTATAAAGCAGTTAATAAATCTTACTAATTTGTCCTTATCTGTTATGCAGGGAACCTCAAGAAGCTTTTTTTCTTCTTCTATGAAAATTAGAACTGCTCTCAGTTTGATGAAAAATAGCAATGGAATCTTGACTGGCGAGTCTTTTTATGAAAAAATTTCACTATTGACAAAGCAAGAGTAAAATGCTTTTCTATTGAGTGGAAAATTCGTGAGCTTGGAAGTGTATATAGGACTTGGGGAGCAAAAGGATGTAAATTCCAAAGTTATAAACCAAGATGAAGCGCCATCCTTAAATAGCAATTCTAATTGATGAGATAATTTATAATTTATAAACCAATATGATTTTAACCATGACAAACCTCAATATCTAACTCAAATGTATAGCTCTGTCATTTTGACCATTTATCAGTATCTTTATTGTGCTTTTATGGTTTTTTTAGCGGAGTAACACTATTGATTGAAGTTACCATGTATTTACTTACAAAATACTTTCGCACGTTAGAACAACTGATACTATTAGCTAAAATTATATATGCGTGTAATTTTTATGTCTCGTTGAGATCGAACACGAGAGCTCTCAAAACGGCATATAGTGGAATTGCAACTAGGTGTTATTGTGCTCTTGTAGTGAATGTGAAGGATTAACTATTTCGTCTTTAGTGATAATTGTTGGGAATTTCATTACGATTCCCGTCGTATTTATCACGATATAAGCCGTCAATCCATCCAGGTAACATATAAAAAATTTATTTAAAGCGGAAAACTTGTTACACTGTACAACGAACAGACAATCTGATAATAACGATTACAAGACCTGATAAATTATTAGTAATTAAATTATCGTAATTCATTATTAATAATCTAGTCAATAGGAAATAAAAAAAAATGGTAAATAAAGGCAAATAAATAAATTGTAAATTATAGTGGATTAATTAATTTTAAATTTTTTGTGTTGTAATAGAAACAATTATACCCAAAACCGAACTCAAAAATCGTTTATTTAGTTGGGTAATGTTTGTCGTCAAATGTTACATATGAGTAGATATGTTTCTATTTTTACAAAAATCAATGCGTAAGAAAAATGTTATTTACAAATAACTCGTAATATAGAATAGGTGTTGTTAATGCGTAAAAATGGCTTTAACTTAGAGTCGGATCCAAGGTTTGGGTCCTGAGATTGACCCGTTGAACACGTGGATGAGTGAATGCTGAGTCAACGCAGGTTGACTAATGATTGTCAAAGCTGGAGGCGAATCTGTCGTCTTGAATGAGTCTCTGGGCTGTCCTTGACGATCCTCGGTGAACTTCCCTCGTGGGGGCAAAGTCCGTATCACGGCGAAGCTCCCCGTCGAACTTCCCTCGTGGTGGCGAGGTCCGTATAACGGCGAAGCTCCTCGTTCGGGTGGAGTTCTAGTCTTGGCGAAGCTCCTCGTCTGGGCGGAGTCCTTGTCTTGGCGATATCCTCGTTTCAGCGAACTCCGGTCTTGATGAAGCTCCAAGCTAGTCATGATGATTCTTCGTGATTCTCCTTCCTTGGCGAGCTCCTACGGGGAGTGAGGACCTGCAAAAAAAGGTAGATTGGGCCCGTGCCTCGTCGCTTATGGTTGGGCGAGGCTGCCTACGTATCTCAGTTTAAGATAATCAGGTCCCACGTAGTTCAGGGTTAGTGATAAACGGCGGGTGAATGACGATGTGGTTTGACTCGTCCGAAGTGCTAATGTTGGTGGCGCGGGGGTGACCCTTAGCCAGATGGCTGGGTATTACTGGCGTGTAGTGTTCTTCGTCGATCTCGTTGGTGTTGGCGAGCTCGTTGTGGCGACGGCCTTAACCTGACGAGGGATGCTCCTTGTCGAGGTTGACGAGGGTGCCGCACCTGACAAAGGGTGCTTCTGGTCGACCTTGTCGAGGTTGGCAAGGGCTCCTCACCTAACAAGTGATGCTTCTTGTCGACCTTGCGGGTGTTGGCAAACTTGACCACCTGGCGAGGGACTCCTTTGTTGACTCGTCGAACAACTTTCCATTTCGAGACTGAGACTCTATTCTAGATCTCCTCTTAGTCGGGCCTCTGCCAGCAAGCTCTCAATTCTTGCTGGGGGGAGAGAGGGCTACTTTCTAGAGAGAGAAAGCTAGAGAGAGAAGCTTTGGAGAAAGCTGTGAGTGAGTGTGGAAATGAGGGGGGAAGGCTCCTATTTATAGGTAAACAATTCCGTGAAATTGCACCTTCAGGGGCGTACGAATTTCTCTCCTGCTACAGAGGGGTTGCCGCGGCCCCTAGCCCTGTCACGAGGGTCGTCGGTGCTTCTTGATTCGTCTTTGATGTCTTCTGGTTGTCCGCGAGTCCGTATGTTGAGTTCGGGGGAATCCGCAGGATTTCCCGGAGATCTTCGTGGTCTCGGATCTCCTCGTCGTGTGGAATAATTACAAGTTATGCCCTCGTTAAGCTATGACAAGGGTTCTTGTCGGCTTGTCGGCTCGTTGCCTCGTCGCCTCATCAGCTCGTCGCCTCGTCGCCTCATCGCCTCATCGCCTCGTCGCCTCGTCAGCTCGTCGCCTCGTCAGCTTGTCGCCTGGTCGGCCTTGTCGTCTTCGCCTTTTTTACTCCGGGCCTCGCCAATGTCTTGGTTCGTTGACCTCCGGTCTTTGGCTTTGGAGATGGGCTTTGACTTTTGTTGATGGGCTTTGACTTTGGCCAAAAAGGGCCCAATTTTTATATGTTACGAAAAATGCACATGACAGGTGTAAATATAGTAAATTACTTATCGGGTTCTACATTAATATTAAAATATTACGCAGAAGTGAAAAATACCAATAAAACAAGATAATTAACTATATTGTAGCTCTTTCTATTGAGAAAAATACCAATACTACAGTTTGAGTAATCAATGGAGAGAATTCTATCTACACATGCAAATTTTGCAAAATAACACATTAATTGAAACTTTGATTAAAAAAATAAGAAAAACCCACCAAATGCCCAAAAAAACACTTAAGGTTTAAGAGAAATGCCCATAGTTTTATAAAATCAGCTCATACCCATTAATAAAAAAATTTGGACCATATTAACCCTACCATTAGTTATAATTTTTAATTTTTGTAAATTAATTATTAATAATATATTAATTTTTAAAATTAATTTTTCCTATAATTATGGTTGATACCTTTCCCTTTTTAATTAGGATTTAATTTAATTATGTTATTTATATATGTTAGAAATCCTTTTTCTATATCTTTTTTGGTAACTACGATGAATGAAATACAGGAAATATTGAGATCTAATTAATTTTTCTTTTTCTTTAGGATATATACTATATCATATGTCGAAATAGGGTTTTAGACATGGCCAAAGTTGAAAACTCCGAGAGACGGGGCGATTCGACGGTTTCGGCGCGCGAGAGGGGCAAGTCGGCTGAGTCTGATCGAGCGTAGGTTGCCATTGTCGTCTCTGATTAAAGTCGCGATGAGGCCGCGACCCATCCCGCCGCCACTGGCAGAAAAACTTCCCGCCGGCGACCGGACCTCACCATCCCTCTCCCGCCCACCTCGGCCGCAACGTTCCTGCCGCCCGCTAACAGCAACAACAACAACCTTGTTGGTCCTTTGCCGGCTACGCTCCGCCGCCGTCTCCAGTGATCCACTTGTCGGAGCTGTAAACGGCAATGTCAGAGAGCGAGGCCGCTTCGCAGACGTTCCGCGCCCTGGTGGAGGCACATGATTCGGTGTTAGTCGGTGACGTGAATGGGATGATCAATCGGATCGCAGGAGTGTTCACTCGGAGATGCTACGACATGGAGTTTGGTAATTATATATACGTATTCATAACTACATATGCATATTTGTAATTATAGTTACGTAATTGTAGTTTAGTAATTACAGTTTCGTAACTATAATTTTTTCGTAATTAAAGTTTTGTAACTACATATACGTATTCGTAATTATAGTTACGTAATTGTAATTTCGTAATTATACTTTTTTTCGTAATTAAAGTTTCGTAACTACATATACATATTCATAACTATAGTTACGTAATTTGTAGTTTCGTAATTATAGTTACATAATTCCAGTTTTGTAATTATAATTTTAAAACTATTATTACAATTCCATAATCATCTGGTGCTTACAAAATCATCTTTGAATCGTCCTGGAAGTGCTAGATCAAGAAGCTTTCTATGGCTTTGTGATTTGTGATTGAAAAATTCATACATATATTCCATCTTTACAAAAGCTAAGGCTGTATTTATAAACTAATAGCAAACCCAACTATTGGTATTTAAGATAAGTAAGACCAAAAACCTATTTATGAGAAATAGCTTTGGTAGACTCTTCACTTCTCACAATTTAATTACACTTTACTAAACCCTTAATATTTGTTATTACTTAAAACGATTCAGGTGGTGGTGGCGAACTTTTATGCAGTAGACAATTAGTAAGATATAAATGGTTTACATTCAATGTTATGTGGTTATGTGGTGGCAAAAATATATTTCATAAAAATATATAGAAAATCTGAAAAATAGAAAGCAAGAAATCTTTGATTTCTATGGTTCCATGTCAATGCTCAAAAACTCTCATTTTATATATATAGATTTGTCTGCTATAATTATTAATATGTCTCCTTTTATATATATAGATTTGTCTGCTATAATTATTAATATGTGTCATTACGTTTTAAATTGATTGCGGTTACTTTTGTTATTATTATATATGTAGAATATAAAAAAGGGCACTACTTAGAGGCATTAAGCATTTACTGTACTTATTTAATAACTAATAAGAACGTTGTAATAACTTCCACATGTTGCAAATTAACTAACGTACATAGACAATAGACAAAGTAAAAACATTGTTTAAGTGAGGAAATATTTTTTTTAATTCAAAATTCTAAAAAATTAGCATTTGAGCATGTCTATATAATAGAATTGTCTTAAGAAAACTTTGACATCATGCTTTAATATATGCTAGTGAACGGCACCGCGCTCCGCGCGGTGGCGAGAAAATATTTTTTTTATATAAATAAATATATTAGATATATTAATTCTACAAATTGGTTGTTATAAACGAAATAACAACAACCAAAGCGAACTCAACAATTTCGATTTATTTATCAAGTCATGATATAGCCAAATGTTTATTACATTAGAATTGATAATGTAATATTAATCTCAACGGCTGTTTATTTATACTAAAACATTGCGTAAATGTGAAGAAAAAAACTAATATTAAAATAACAAATTTTAAAAAACTATATAATAGTTCTATGGAGTTAGCTATTTCTCTTAAGAAAAATATTAGTATTACAGTATTTGAGTAACTAATGAAAAAAAATTATCGACTATATACACAAAATTTACAGTTTACATAAGAAAAATATTAGTATTGCCTTTTGAAATTCTATTTTTCAAGAGTATATTTCATGTGAAATTCTCACACTGAAATTTGAGTTTAATACCATAAATTATGGTGGAGTTAATTTATTGATGTGTGACTTTTTCCCATTGTGTCATAAATAATAATCCTTGATTTTTTAGACTAGTACAAATAGGCAATTACACAACATAAAATCAACATTGTTTAAACATTTAACAACGGTAAAATTCCGTTGTGTAAACCAATGTTGTGCAATATTACACAACGAAACAAAAAACCGTTGTCTAAGCTCTCATACCACAACGCATTTTCGATGTTGTGTTAAACCTTCACACCGGGGCCTTAATATTACAGCCGCGGCGAAAAATGTTTAGACAACAAATAATTTCCGTTGTTGGTTCATGAGGGATGCTATGATTTTTACCTACTGCTACGGCAAAAAATAAATAGCTACGGCGAAATTTCGCGGAAGCACTGCGGCCATAAATTTTTCGCCTAGGCTTCATCTAACAGTATTGCCGCGGCAATATATATTCCGCCGCAGCGTAGAATAAATATTTTGCTGCGGTGTAAACGTTTTCGCCGTGGTCATATGTCGTCATAAAAAATGCTGCTAATTTTATTTTGCCGCGGCAAAAACTATTTCGCCGTGGCCGTTACAAAATTATAGCTGCTGCGAAAATTGTTCCGCCCTAGCTATTTTTACGAGAAATACAAATTGCCTACATTTCTCACCGGGGATATAAAAATTAGGCCGCGGCCAGGATTTAAAAAAAATCACAAATTTTTCGCTAGATTTATTTCTTCCCTGCGGCTTTTTTATTTTCGCTGCGGCTTCGTTCGTAATAATGGCCTCGGCGTGTTTTTTTCCGCTTCGGCCACTTTTCATTTTCCCTCTGTTCGTAATAATGGCCTAGGCGCATATTATTTCACCTAGGCTAATTTATATAGAAAAAAATCCAAAAATAAAAACGTATTAAAAACGAACCAATTGTAACAATATCCTTCAACGAGAATTCCAACTAAAATAAACAAATGCAACAATTATTCAATCCCATAATTTAACTGCGCATAATTGCAACTAAAATAAACGTCAATGCAACAATTATCCAATCACATAATTTAACAGTGCATAACGAACATTTAGCAAATCTAAATTACTACAAAACTTAAAAATTGAACTCAACCACTGCCTCTACGTATTGCATCGCTTCTAATCTAACCTCGTCAATTTCGGCTTGAGAATACGAATCCTTCTTCTTTACAAGCCATGAAATGCTATGCATAATAATATCTCGCATGTGGCGCATAACGTAATAACCACACTCAAAATTTCCCGGCTGTTTCGGAGATTCTCGCGCGTTATAAAATATTGTTCGTGAGCTCTCATTCATCCGGACATTCTTGTGTTGAAGCTTGAAGTCTTGGAGAGCCCTACAATATACATACAACATACACCAACATAGTTTGGACAATTAACATTTTAAAAACCGATCGAGTTATCAATTCAGAAAAATAGTAAACCATATACGAAACTCACATTGTTATGGCCTCTTTGAGCTCTGGAAATATATCGCCGCCTTTTAGAGGATTAAAAATAATCACTAGATCTTTGTAAGGAGCGATCACCACGAGAATCCAATGATTATTGCCACCATTGTACGGCATGAGCATTGTGCGGTCCGTCTCGCATTTGTCAAGCGCGTTGTATATTTCTTTGGCTTGCGTGCTTAAATTTTCTGTGTTTATGTAGGCGAAAGGTTCTATAAAACCTATTTTTACGTTCCTATCATCAACGTTCTTGTTCATTTTAAGCCAACTGCAAAGGATATATAAGGTTTGTTAAAAAATGACATATTAGAATATCTTATAAATTATTTAATTAAACGAAGAAAAAAAAACATAGATGTAAAGAAGACGTACCTCATGTAAATTGATATCCATGTTGCGCCTATTTCTTTGAAACTTATCATTTCGTACATGTCGGCAAAATCGATCGGGTAAATTTTATGATATGTACCTTTATCGTTCTGGATTTGTACACTGAGTATGTTATTGGTATTCAACATCTTTGCATTGGCGTACTTTGCAAGCCACTTAAACGTAGGCAAAATGCCTTCCAACGAAATACACTATTCTCCTTTCATCGTAGGCATGCTTACATCTTCGTGTTCTGATATTTTTCTATGATGAGGCCCGCGACTATATTTAGTTGTATCATTTCCAACTAATCTCCTTGGCCAAGCAAGAAAGGTATTAAGGCCATCTCCAACTGTGTTGATCCCGAACGACGGAATTGGCGCGGGCGATTTCTTTTATCTGACCTCGGTAATGGATACCCGTACATTTTCTGTGCCTAGTTCTACAGAATGAACCGTATCCGTCGGTAGACAATTTGTCTTCACTCGACCTACTGCAACTTCGATCTTGCCTCCATCGACCGCGTCTATATAAAGAATGCAAGCTTCATCCAACTGTGGCATCGTGGAAATGGGACAACTTGGTACTGATTCTTTTATGAACGAGTTAATCCCGCGAAGACTCTTCTGTTTAACATATATGGATTTATGGTGTCTCCTAGAGTCGTCATTTTTTGCAGATTTGGCACTACCCAATTCTTCTTCACGTCCCGCAGATTTTGCACTTCCCGATTCTTCATCACTTTCCACAACTTCTTCACTTTCGGCAACTTCATCACTTTCCCCAACTTCTTCACTTCCCACATCTTCATCACTTCCATCATATTCACTTCCCGTTGTTTCCTCATTTCCCACACCTTCTTGCCCTTCGTTGATACGGTCTCCTGCATTAAAATCAGAACAATCTCTAGCAAAACCATCAACATCCCCATTATCATCATCATTATTTAAATCAACCACATATCCATCACGTTCAATAATGTGTTGCTCCAATCTGCGTACGTGTCGTTCTAATTGCTCAATTCTGCCCGAAGCGCTTGAAGTAGGAGTGCTGAAATAATTAGAGCGTGAAACATACTTAGATTGTCCCCTAAGCCGACCACCATGCTCTTTCGTACCCAAAGATCTTTGGAGGATGTCATCTACTCCATCGGCCTCCCACTCTCCATTTTTTTCTTGTGTGGCTAAGTCATCCTAGCAAATTTAAAAAATAAGAGAAAACAACCACATAACATATTACACCAATCATGCATAAGGTTCTATACTCTTACCATTTTTGCAGCGATAGTTTTTATAGATTCATCAATAAAGGTGCCGTCTTTGTTTTTCCGCGTCGCTACATAAAGCGTTGACCTGTCAGGCCACTTTCCATGTTTCTTTTTCTAGCAAAAAAAAAAAAAGAGTAGCGAAAATATGCTTAAAAGCTAAGAAAGTTATAATAAAATATTAGACGTTATATGAAAGTTTCAAACATACATATATATTAAAAATAAAAATAAAGGTCTTACATATCGTTGATCATGAAATCGGTATCCGTTCCGCCCTGCTCTAGAGCTATACAAATTTTTCTTCCGAGTTTCCTTAGCTTTGCGAGATCTCTCCTTGTATTCATCGGTTTTTCTATACCTTACAAATTCCTTCCAATGATCGTCAGAGACACTAGTGTAGAGTTTTAATACCGCCTCCGGCCTATCCAAAATGTTTACGTCTTTGCTCTTGATATGCGGACGAACGTATGTTGCATACATATCATGCCGAAATAGTCTAGCCGCTTGGCCAACTCTCTGTAGACATGATTTCTTAAATCTTTTTGGTATGTCAAACCCTTCTCTGATATCTCGCCATACTCTCTCTTTCAATTGAACATTTTCTTTACGCCTCCAATCTTTCAAACAGATCGGAACATGTGAACGAGCAAGCACGCCGAAATAGCTACTTAATTTACTACCCTCTACTCCCAAAGGTTGACCTTTCTCGTCAAAGCTAACACTAATTTTTTCGTCTTGGTTTCTAACCATATTAACTACCTTCATCATCGTTGCTCCTCGTTTCCCGTCATCTTCCGCTGATATATTTTTTCTACGTCGTTTATTTGGAGATGAACCACCATTTAATACAATTTTGAAAAAAAAAAATTCAATTATCACTGTTAAACACTCAACATCTAAACTAATTATTAGATCGTTGGAATGTTACCCGAAGTGTAATTAGGCATTTGGTTTCCAAAAGGTGTTTCATGTTGTGAAGATGAAGAGCGTTTTTGGCCGAATGATGACTTTTTCTGCGAGGACGGCGAATACTTCTTCATGGGGGTCAAAGCATGTTTCGAAGATGACTTGTGCTTCTTGTCGGAAGATGTCGTTGGTTGTGATGACGAGAAATGTTTCTCGCGCGGTTTTGAAGTCGACAAACGTCGCATGCCCGAATCTGGCTTCGGTTTTGAAGTAGGCACCGGTTCAGACGATGGCGTTGATTTTCTGCCCACTGTGGACGACATATTGACAACTTGGTACCTAAAAATGACATAAAACGATAAGAAGTAATGCCTTTAAAATGTATAATGAATGTCAACGATTACAAAATGTTATTGAGGCGCGCCTCATTTTTTATTAAAACATAATTTTTATAAAGACATAATTCACTCTAATCGTAATTATTTCTGTTTATAATGACATAATTCTCTCTAATCGTAATTATTTCTGTTTATAAAGATATAATTTTTATTAACTTATGCCAGTTTTGCCGCGGTGCTTATACCAACGCCGCGGCTAACGAGGACCATTTTGTCAGATTTTTAAATTTGGCTGCAGTGACCAAATTAAAGCCGTTGCTAAAAGGACCATACAAATTTAAAAATAAAAGAATCGCCTAACCTACCAGTTTAGCAGCGGCGGTAAAATTCCAGCCGTGGCCGCAGCAGTAAAATTTAAAAATATGCGTTTCTGATTAGTATGGCCAGGGCGAAATACCACTTGAGCTCCGTGATAATGAAACAATTCAGCCATATTATTCCCAGTATTGCCTAATGGTTGAACTTACACCGAATGGCGATGAGTGTCTCCGGCGAGCGTGATTAAAGGCGCGTCTCTTGTAATCTTACTATTTCCCGTTTGCCGTTTTTAGCTGCCTAAACTCGTCCCCACCTTCTCAACCGTGGTTCCTGAATAACAACATTAAATGCTTTTATCATCTGAAACTAAGCCCCGTGTAATTTTCGTGAATTAACAAAATTTACAGATGAAAATTGGTTTCCGTTTTATGAACAAGGATACAAAATCTCACCTGCCCGAATTTGGCAACAACAAACCCTCCGTATTTGGCTACGCGCAAGATCAGAGGCTGAATAGGAGATATGCAGAGCTAGCGAGCGTCAGTGAAGATGAAATTATGGGAGCGAGTGTCTCCGATCTTTATAGTTCAGAGGAGAAGATGAATAACAAAAATAGAATAAGAAGAAGAAGAAAAGAGCAGTTCCACGGCGCAAAAGACAGAAACAGAGAGAAAATAATATTAGGGCATAAGTTTTTTAGAGGGAATTTTCGGAGGGAAATGAAAAAAATGAAAAAAATTAATGAACTGTCCATTCCGCTGCGGCCAAATACTTTACGCCACGGCGATCGGGAATTATGATAAAAAATTAAACTATGAAACATATCGCCGTGGCTAATATATAAAACGCAGTGGCTATAATTACCGAATTCCATGAACTTTTTACCTAACTAATAATCGCCACAGCTATATCATGTAGGCCACGGCGTAGTTTTTAAATTCTACGTTTTCTTCCATGTTATTTCCCGTTGGCCGCAGTGTATTTACTCAAGCCGCGGCCGATACCATCAAATTAAAACAAAATAATTATTTGTAAAGTATTAATCATTAGTTTTTTTAAGAAATAAATTGATTAATCTTGCATGTACGTTGTATTAGGATTATCCATTTATCATGAACAAGTTAGCTAGAGCACTTAATATATTAAATTAATAAATTATGATATCAATTATTGATACTTATGAAACTGATTATATGGATCAATTATATATACGAAGTTACAATGTTCTAATTGGAATGAGTACGAATTTAATTAAGCATATACGTGCATAGAAATTATTGATTTTTCATGATTTCGTGCTGGCTAGAGAACAATGATTTTGATTATCGAGTTATGAAATTGATTATATATCATTATTAATATATGATACTTATTATATATTATTCTATAAACTTAATTGTGAATAAAATAATCAATACTTTATTACACATTAGTATTGATTAGCGTGATTATGAAATTAATTGATTAATCATGTAAGTTGATCAGTAAAACATGTACGATAGGGATTATCCATTTATCATGAACTAACTTAGCTATAGCTAGTAGAGAACAATGAATTTGATTATTGAATCATGAAATATTGATACTAACGAAACTAATTATGGAATTGATAATTACTTAATTATAATGTATTGACTGTGAAATTAATTGATTAAACCTGTATGTGATAGAGATTATCCATTTATCATGAACAAAATTAGCTATAGCTAGAGGAGTACAATGAATTTGATTAACGAATTATAATATATTGTTTATTGATAAAAAAAAATGATACTGAAGAAACTTATTATGGAATTCATAATTACTTAATTATAAAATATTGAATAAGGTAAATATAAAGTAAATATATTGAATAAATTTTAAATCATGCTGCGGCTAAACAAAGATAGCTGCAGTACGACATCAATTTTCGCCGTGGCGCGTTAAATTAGCCACAACAAGTGTAGTATAAATCTTAATCCTGCAGCGGTGCACCGTGCATATATGTTTGCCGCGACCTACACCTATTAAATTTAAATAATCAGTACTTACCGCGGCCAAAAGTTTTGGCTGCCGTGATAACTCCCAATGTATGATGTTGATTTTTTTTTCTCTGCCATCGAAGGGCCGTCCGCCGTGGCTACTTGTTCACCGCCGCGGCGTACAACTTCATAGCTGAGTCTGGCTTTTTGTTGCAGCTGCGGCAACAATAGCTGCGCCGCGGCGTTCATTTACAATTGGTAATTGGCATCGTGGTCTGCTAAGGAAATCCCGTTCGCCGCAGCGGATATATGATCGCCACGGCTAAAATTGATTGCGTTTAATTAAATATTTATAGTTCTGCAATTCGTTTTTATGATTAATTTCTTATTCATAAACTCTAAATTACTCTGAATCCTCCCAGTTCTGATCGAGAATTTGCTGCCCCCCAATAATCAGAACGATTTGTGAGTTTTTTTGTGACGAATCTATAGAACAACGCTGGAAAAGGTATTTTTTTTCTTAACTAATAAATTCTTTGGAGTTTCTATAATGGTAGATTGGGAATTGTTTGAGAAATTTAGGTCTTCGACAATGAACTCCACTGAGTTCTGCTCGGGTTCTCCCTTCTCGTCGCGCCAATCCCACTTCATCTCCTCTTCGAATACAGCATCTCTGCTCACTTGGAGTCTGCCGCGTCGTGGATCGTAGAGTCTGTGTGCCTTGCTTCCTTCTTCAACGCCAAGGTACACCATCTTCTGACTCCGGTCGTCCAGCTTCTTGAGATGTGGCCCCGCAATCTTCACGTGTGCGGTGCACCCGAACACTCTCAAATGTTCTAAGTGGGGTTTCTTCCCTTTCCACGCCTGGTAGGGAGTACGCTCTCCTAGCGCTTTGGTCGGCAAACGATTAAGCAGGTAGACTGCATGTCTTACTGCTTCTGCCCAAAGCCGGGCTGGAACTTGCATGCTCTTGAGCAAGCTCCTGGCTGTGTCCATCACAGTTCTGTTTCGTCTTTCCACCACGCCATTCTGCTGGGGCGTGCGGGGTGCGGATAGGTGACGCTGAACTCCTTCCTGGTCGCAGAATTCTCCGAACTGCTGGGAAGTGAATTCTCCTCCTCGGTCTGTACGTAAGACCTTCAACCTGTGCACTGAGCCATTCTCTATGATCTTCTTGAACTTCTTGAAGACTTCAAAGGCTCCGCTCTTCTCCTTGAGCATATAAACCCACATCCAGCGACTGTAATCATCAACAAGTAAGAGGAAGTACTTGTTACCTGCCAATGTTGCTGGGGTGACTGGACCGCATAGATCTGCATGCACCAACTGTAGGGGTCTCTCTGCTCGGAATTTGGCCTTGATCGGAAATGGTATCCTCGCCTGCTTCGCGATCATGCAGCACTCACATAGCTGGTCGGGGTGTTCTATCTTGGGAACCCCGAAGGCCATCTTCTTCTCGCCCATCATCTTGAGCGCGTAAAAATTCACGTGTCCGAGCCGTGCGTGCCATAGCCAAGCCGGGTCCGCCATCGACGCCATGAGACAGACAGGCTGACACGTCTTCAGGAGAATCTTGTAGAGCCTGTTGGGTGTTTGCTCCACCTTCATCAACAACTCTCCTTCCTTGGTCCACATCTTCAGGTAGGACCCTTGCATCAACACCGTATTCCCGATCTCAGTCATCTGCCCTAAACTGATGATGTTGCTCTTCAACTTCGGGATGAAATAAACCTGGGTCATCAGACGCTGGTCCCCATTCTTGCACTCGAACAGGATCGACCCTCTGCCTCTGATTTCTACGACTGATCCGTCGCCGAATTTCACGCTACCCGTGATCTTCTCATCGAGCTCTTCAAACTTAGCTCGGTCCCCAGTCATGTGGTTGCTAGCTCCGTTGTCTAAATACCATACGTCGGTACTGACCTTCTTCTCTCCGTCTACGAGGAGGTTTGCAATAACCTTATCCTCGATGAGGTAAACATTCTCGCTGGTCTCCTCCGGACAGGTCTGCTCGGCCTCTGGGCTGATCAGCACACTGATCATTTCTGCCCGGGCCTTGGCGTCACACTCGCCATTCTGTTCGTCCAGGGTCGTTTCCTGCTCGGCAAACAACAATGCCGGCTGGTCGTGTTCGTCTGGGAATCTTGCTAGATTCGCCTCTTCGCCTTGGTTCCTGCTTCGACACTCAGATGCAAAGTGCCCAAGCTTCTGACAATTGTAGCACTTCACTGTGCTCTTGTCTCTCCTGGTCGTGCCTTCCTGACGGGTAGATCCACTGCCGCGACCTCGCATGTCCCGACCTCGACCTCGTCCACGACCCTGTCCGCGTCCTCGGACTGCTCCACCAAAGCTACTCCGACCTGAGGAATATGACGAAAACTCGGCTCCCCCGGTTTTCCGCTGTCTGGCCGTCCACTCTTCATGCGTGAGCAGGAGGTTCTTCTCCTCGTCTTTGTCACCGTAACCCCGAAGTCTCTCTTCGTGGGCCTTGAGACGACCAACAACCTCTTCGACCGACATGGTCTTGAGATCGCCGAACTGCTCGATCGATGTCACGATCTGCATGTACCTGTGAGGCACTGCTCGGAGAAACTTCTTGACGACGGTGGTCTCCTCCACCTTGTCTCCCAGCGAGCGTATGCCGGTCACAATGGACGTGAGCCGCATAGCGAAGTCGTCGATCGACTCGCTCTCCCTCATCCTCATAACCTCGAACTCACTCTTCAAGGTCTGGACCTTTGCCTCCTTGACGCGATATGCGCCCATGTGCATGGTCTGGAGTGTTTTCCATGCTTCCTTCGCTGAATCTTTCTCGGCGAGCATGAGAAGAATATCTTCCGGAACTGCTTGGTAGATTGCGGCTAGAGCCATTCTTTCCTTGCGCCCTTCGACATCGCCGTTCTCTACGGCCTCCCACACTCCCTGCGCCTGCAGATTCACCCTCATCTTCAACGCCCACACGGCGTAATTGCTCTTCGTGAGCATGGGGTAATGGAGCGTAACTGTGCCTTCTCTGGTCTTCGGTTTCTGCGCGACCAAGGCTCCTTCCATCGGTGACTCTGATGATGAAGACATGTTCTTCGATTGATGCTCTGATACCACTTGTTGGATCCCAATTCACGGATCTGCAAAGAACACGAATAACACCAAAGAAATCGAACAGAAAAAATATAGGACACAAACTTTTGGGAGAAGAAATTCTCTGATCAATATTCGAAGGCAAAATACAAGGAGATAAACTCAAACTCTAATGGACTCAGCAACTATACAATCGACTCTTTTTTACAATGTGTACATGCTAGGTTTATATATAGCCTCACATAGGCGAAACCCTAGCTAATCAAATCGCACAAAATCAGGAAACTACCCTAAATAATCTCGCCGAATCTTTGACTTGATTTGCTTGCTCCTCAAGCTACGCGCCTTCCTTTCTGGGTAGAGTTTCCCTTTCCTGCCCGGACAATCTCTCTGTCCCCGAGCTGGGCTGCTCGTGTACGCCGGGCTGGGCTTGCCTTCTATCCGGACTTCTTGCTTGTGTTCACCCGAGCTGGGCTGAACTCCTGTCCGTCCTTTGTTCTGGCCGGTACCCGGGCTGACTCCCTCAAAATGCCGGACTAAGTCAAGCTTAAGCTCACAGAATTTTGTAATTTTGCAAGGGAGCATATGATGAATATCTAACATTGTCGCAGCAACTTCATTAACTAAACTGATGTTATGAGCAGCATTCTCGTAATCTCGCTCTTAATCACGAGTTGAAAACGTGTACAAGATTTGCCCAATATATATCCCTAGTAATCAGAAAATTCGAGAAAGGAGAAGGAGAAGATACCGTGATCAGAGAGAGCGAGACGGCAAGAGTGAGAAGCGCTGCAGAGAGTGAGACGGCGAGTGAGAAAGAGAAGGATTAGCCGTGGCTGAACACTTTCGCCGCTGCTCTCCTATTATCACTGCGGCGCAAATTATATATGATAAAAGCGACAAAGTTTAGACATGAACAGATTTTAAAACGACAATGTTTATTAAGGACTCAATTGCATCATAGGAAAGAACAAATTTGGCTGCGGCGCAAAACAAACGGCCGCGGCCAGCGGAAAAAAAAAAAAACTACGCATAAATAAACAACGATTTAAATATGTGTTGCGAAATAGTTTAACGCCGCAGCTATATTTAATTACGCTGCGGCGAACGGGGTTTTACACAACGCTTTTAATAAATGTTGCGTAAAAGTGAATTCTTTCACGTTTTGCACAACATTTTTCAAAAACTGTTGTTCAAACTTACTATGCACAACGTAAGTAACTAAATGTTGTGCAATAACCGTAGTGTATTGCACTATTTGTAGCAGCAGCGCCGCCTCGCTCGCCCCGTACGTCGCCGCATGTTAGAATTATAATCTAGATTAGTATTAGTATTACTTACGTTAAAAATGTCTGCATGTGCATGTGCATGTGCATGGGCAAAGAAGAAAAAGAAAAAAGAGAAAAAGAAAAGGAAAGGAAAAGAATTTTCGTTTTTCGGTATTTTGCTTCGGCGTGATTCGATCTCGGGTCAAAACCCAACACCGCAATTGCCCCCACCGAGCTCCTCGCTTCCACCACGTGTCCGTAATGCACCACCGCAGCGCCGTCCACGGCGTCGCAGCTGCACGGGATCGGGATCGTCAGGTTCTGCCCCGGCAGGATCAGGTCCGGGTTGGCGACCCCGCTCGCCGCGGCAATCTCCTGGAACGTCACCATGCCCGCGAAGATCGTCCTCGCGATGGAGTCCAGCCCGTCGCCCTGCTTCACCGTGTACACCACGCCGCGCGCGGCGCCTGCGCCGCCGGCGCACGCGCAGGCCAAGGGGACGCGGATCCGCTCCTCAGAGCCCACGTGCGCGCTGCGCGCGGCCGCGGGCGTCTCGAGCGGGAGGTCGTTGGCGGCGAGGAGGTCGTAGAGCTTCTTTACGCTGAAGAGGGAGGCGACGCCGGAGAGTGTGGTGGCGTTGGGAGGCACGTAGTCGATGAGCGCGTGACACGCGGCGGTGCCGGTGCAGTTGAAGGCCGTCGAGCCGGTTGCGAGGAGGGCGGTAATGGCGATGAAGAGAAGAAGCAGGGGCTTCGAGGAAAAAGAATAAGCAACCATTTTGGGGGGTGAAATGTGGAGAGACAGAGAGATATGAAGAGGGTCGTGACCGAGTGAAAATGAGAAAGTGGACATAAAGAGTAAAGACGGAGAACTGAAGAAACAGGAAACGGTCAAACTCCAAGTCATGCGTGTCTGAAGTCTGAACTCACAAGATGGTAGAGTTCGGCTCTATAACATTGCATGATGTAAAATATTTGCTGTGACAATTATTGAGAGCAAATTTGCTGTCCCTTTTTTTTTTTTTTTTTTTTTATGTACAATTAAGGAGACAGTATTGGCCAATAGCCCAATATTACTAGTAATAATCATAAGTGAGTAAACTTAGAATAACTAGGGCGACACCAGTCCAAACTCATTTAATTAATGTCAGTTAAAGTGGGTTGATTTTCTTTACCGTCCAAGTTTGACCAACTTTTGTTAGTCAGACGTCCATATAGCATTTCCACATCATCTTTGTTTAAGTCCGATTTCGTTATTTATAAATTAGTATAAATGACAAATCGTTTTCTTATTAATTCTTCACAAAAATGCAATGGGCTTAGCATATTATTCAAAGTATAATTAACGTTTCTGGGCCGTAATTAGTTGGGTATTTTGCAGGTCCAACTTAGTCGGAATGACTCAACTATTCTCGTTGCTTTTTCGGTACAGTTTGTATATATCGCCTCGTCGACTCAGTTATAATATAAGTCTTAAGGAACTGGTCGCATAGTCGCGAAGTCATCGCCTCAAGGCTTCGATTTGATATATAAAATGTGCAAATCTGACCCCCAAACACGAAGTTATAGCCTCTCGAAGACGACATTCCGAACTTGGTCATCCGAACGACGAATCAGGTCGCCAACCGCATCAAATACACCAATAAAAGCGCATTTATGCACCTTAAAGCATGAAATTTATGACACGACAATCAGTGACAAAATTCAAAGAAAATTTTAGCTCAAGGAAAGAAATTAATGGCTATTTATGAGACTCTTGGCATTCAAAATCGCTCACCATCAAGACGGAATTAAATGCTTATTTACTCGGCGCACTGATGAAAAGGAATCAAAGGCATTCTTGGAGGAAGACTATAAAAAGACAGCTTCTACATCAGTTTTTGGGGTTGAAAAAAGCGCTCGAAGAATATGAGAAATGTTATGGTGATTTTTTCCAAATCAATTTCGGCCCAAAAACGCCCCTTGGAGGCGCATATCCCAAAACCAAGAAGCCCAAATAGTGCGAAAACAATTTTCACTATTAGAATAAAAGTTGAATAACAAAACGCACCTTCGCGCACCGTGACGGGATCCCGGATTCCCCTAACGGCCCTAAATAGTTGTGACGCGCCCTGTCAGGGCGCGACGCGCGTCGTGTCATGGCGTGTACGCGCCCTGTCAGGGCGCGGGAGGGACTAAAATAATTATTTTTATTTATCCTGAGGCCCCTGGTCTCTCCTATAAATAGGAGCTTGATTTCATTAAAACGGTAACTTCGACTCAAACGCTCTAAATAGCGATAAACACAATTTTTCTCTCTTCTATATATATATTCCGGTAGGAATACCCGACTAAGGTCGGAGCGGAGGAGCTAGCTAGAGCGGAAACGCTGGAGGAATCCCCGGCTCACTGGAGGAATCGCCGACTCCCCAGAGGAATGTCCGAGTGCCGTCTGATTCCCATCTCTGCCATCGACCCCCGGCTCGCCCAGACAAGCCCAAGTACGCACCCCCTAATCGCCCACATTGAACTACGTGATGACCTAATCGCACTTGACTACAAGTGTTGGGAATCACGTCTCGGATTCCGTGTAAATTATCACAAAATATACCTCCGAACCGTCCGGGTAACATTTAAAAAAAATTATTTTAAAGCGGAAAACTTGTTATCCATTCAACGGTCCGGATATTGGATAATAACCATATAACAAGATCTGATAAATATTATGTAATTTAATATTCATAAACCATTATGAATAATCTAGTCATTATAGGAAGTAAATGGAAAGCAGTAAATGGTTGCATTTATTGACCCAATGCATAAGGCCGTACCTCTATTGACGACTTCCGGCTGCGCGTTCTGAATCGGGCAGGGCTCCGCCGGTGCTGACCGAAGCGTGGGCTTCGCCGGCAGGACTCTGTCAAAAAATTTAAACTGATGGTTCTTTTTAAGCTTCCGGAGAACTAAGTCTCTTAAGCCGAACCAGAAAGAGAGATCAGAGAAAAAATTCGCAGACCCTGAAGGAGAGGGAGAGTTCGAATTTTTCTCTGGGGAGAGGTATGAAAAATGTGTAGAATGAGCCTCCTATTTATAGGCTTAGACTATAACCGGATTAGAGAAATTACCTCACCTAAAATTCGAATTCATAATTAAATATAATTAATTATTTCAATCCAATGGTCTAGATTCAATCTTATCTAAATCCAATGGATATATTTAATTAGGGATTTAATTAAATAAGAAAGATTTGGATAAAATAAAAAATCCAATCTTATCTTCTTATCTTTATATAATTCGAATTCATATATATATATATATATATTTAATTTTGAATTCTAATTATCTAGATCCAACGGTTGAGATAAATCTTTAAACCGATCTAATGGACCAAATTAGTTTAGGATAAAATCAAATATTAAAAGTTTTAATAAAAACAAATTCGAATTTATCCAAAAACTATAATTCGAAAATAATATATATTATATATATTTAATTAATTTCCAATCCGACGGTAAAGATTAAATCTTAGACCAATCTAACAGATATAATTAATTAGGTAAATTCGAAAATCAAAACTTGGTCACCAAGTTATTGATTTCTAATAAATCAATTATCCTAATCCAACGGTTGATATTAAATCATAACCGATCTAATGGATTAAATTGATTTTAGGGCTTTTCTCATATACCAAAACATTTTGTACTTTTACCGCAATTATGAAAAGACCAAAGTCTATCCATTCGAATGCATATGGTTCCACATTCCTAGGCATAATTCGATTTCTACACTTATAATATATATGAAAATATATTATTTACATATTAATATAAATCTATTAATTATTGATTAATTATTAATAATTAAATTCAAATAATTAAATTATGTTAATATTCTTTGATCTCAATATCACACATTCAAATGTCATGGTGTCACACCATCATTTAAATTCGTGACATGTGATTTAATTTCATAGTTTACCGAAACGATCACAAACTTAGAAATTCTCTAAATCACAAACCGTACGTCGAAATGACTCGGTTCCAAAAGCAAAGTTTCTTAGAATTTAATTTCCAACAACTTTCATGTTGACAGAAAATATAAATTCTACTTTATTTTGTCAGTTAATTTCGTTTACCAAGATATGGTACTTTTGCCACGCTACTAATAAAACTATCTGATGTCTGTCACAGACTTCAGTTTTATGAGTCTTGCCAAATGATCTTAAAAATATTTCAACATATTTTTATCACGTACGTATCATCCGTTACGGAGCTATCCTGGGGACCATGGACCCGTATCACTTAAGCTCCAACGAACTGCTAGGGTGTTCGTCAAACCTCGGTGTTCTTCCACTATAAACCCGAGGCTGCACTCTTTAGTGATACAGTATATATTATTCCCTTAATTACAGCAAGTTGTCCATTGATACAATCAAATTCGGGTTATTGATCTTTCACTTCATGATCCACACACGAGCAGGCGGTTTCTACCGTTATGCTCCTCATTGCATTTTCATCCTTGACTCAGTCAGTAATATTATGAGTAACCCACTAATGGTTTCGATTCATAAGTTGCGCACGGGTACCTCTCACTTCTCACCACCGACAATTAAGGGAATCATCATGACTCTGAAGAGAGTTGTGTGATGCCCATGTCTATGACCAAGTTACCCTTACTGCTGACTATCATGTTCCCAAAATAATAGTGTTGGGAACAATGGTAATATATTGTGTTCTTTAACGGTCAAATCAAAGAACAATCAAGCCAGCAGCTCGGACTCAAGATCACTCAGGATTTAGATCGAATATCCATTTGATCATCTACTAGTGACTCAACTCCAAGTTATCAGTGACGGTCTTATATGATAACTTCCGGAGTTTAAGTCAGGTCCACTCCAGTTGAAGACACTTCATACTTAATGTACTTCTAGTGAGTGTGACAGACACAAAATCCAGAATAGGATTGTCACTTAATCACCCATAACAATGACCTTATACGATTAATGGGCTCCCACCCAGTTAATCAGGTCACAGACATTTTAAGTTCATTTATTATGATTATTAATTCTTCCTCACATGGACTCTGTTGTGATAATAATAACATAATTGCATCCTTTATGAACTAAGGATCAAACATTCTATTTTACTCTACCATAATAAGATTATCATAATAAGCATCATTTTTATTCAACGACTTGTCATAATCTTTTACAAATGGATAAAATATCTTGTTTAAGGACATACATGTCCAACAACAAGTGGGTACGTAGGCAGCCTTGCTATACGTAACGAGGTGCGGCATCATATATCATCACTCCCCGGCTCTCCCAGTCATCGACTGCTCAAGCCACGATCGTTGACCTGCCCTACGGAGGTTTCGGATCTCTGCGGTCACCGACCTATATCCCGAGTCTTAGGACTTTACGGTAACGGGTTGGAGGACCCGGTTTCGGGCCAACGGTAAGCGGATGGTCCGATCTGCCAGATCCTTCAAGAACAGTGAGTCAAGCATCTAGCCCAGGAAAGTCAACAAACGACGATGAGCCTGGCCCAATATCCAACTTTGGGCCGCTACAATGTTAGAAAATTACTCACACATTGTATATATAAAAAATACTTATTATTTCTCATCTCTCATTTATTGTAATATTTTCTATACTTGCTTTTATCTTTAATACTAAAAAATCAATAACATAACGAAGGACGTAGCAATCAAAACGGGGTGAATCTCTTTAAAAAAAAAAAAGAAGTTATCTTTGTCTCGTACTTTCTCCGCCATCCGCTTTGTTGATTACCGACCATTCAAGCTAGTTTTAACGAGAACCACCGAATCCACCTCCACGAATTAAAATCGGAGTTCAACACGTGTCGCTCCGTGATTGCTGTGACGATTTTTCACTTTAACAATCCTATTTCCAAGTGGAATTTAAACGTTATTAATCGCGACATAAGTTCATAAACATAGGCGAACTACGGTGGCATGGATAATACATTTAATAGCGGCATATGTATGTAACATTAACTAAAGTGTTATGACTCTTTTTTTTCCGTCCAAATTTGACCAATTTCCATTAGTCAAACAGACACGTGGCAATCAAACGTCCGTGTGACATTTCCACATAATCCTATTTCACAAATGCGTATTACTGAGAATCGAACACAAGACCTCACCCACCCATATCAAGACCTTTATTACTATACCAAATTTAATTATTGTTATATTCTAGTAAATATAAGAATTTAGATAGAAAACATATATATATATATATATATATATATATATATATTAATAAGTGACATATATTTTTTGATATCAAGCTTGACTCTTTCATACCGGTCTCGAGTTGACATTTTTGGATAGGACGCGAGTTGAATTATTGGGTCGGTCCCATGTGGACTTTATCGGGCCGGTCTCGAGTTAATTTATAAGTATGACTCACTTAATTTATAACTATTTTATCCTATGTTGATGCCGAAACATGGATCAAACACTGTAGCGGCCCAAAGCTGGATATAAGGCCGGGCCCGTCGCCGTTTGTTGACTTTCTTGGGCTAGATGCTTAACTCATTGTTCTTGTAGAATCTGGTGGATCGGACCCTCTGCTTACCGTCAGTCCAGAACCAGGTCCTCCGACCCGTTACCGCAAAGTCCTAGGACTCGGGATATAGGTCGGTGACCGTTGAGAACCGGAGCCTCTGTAGGGCAATTCGACGATCGTGTCTAGAGCAGTCAATGACTGGGAGAGCGGGGGGTAATGGTATATGATGCTGCGTCTCGTCACATATATAGAGGTTGCCTACGTGCCCACTTGTAGTCAAGTGAGATCAGGTCATCACGTAGTTCAACGTGGACGTTAGGATGTGTGTGCTGGGCTTGGCTGGGCAAGCTAGGGGCTGATGACTGAGACGGGAGTCGGACGGTACTTGGACCTTTCTTTGGGGAGTCGGCAATTCCTCTGGTGAGCCGGGGCTCGATGGCGGAGACGATAATCAGTCGGCACTCAGACCTTCCTCTAGAGAGTTAGATGGCGCTCGGACATTCCTTTGGGGAGTCGGTGATTCCTCCGGTGAGCCGGGGCGCCGACGGCAGAGACGGGAGTCCGTCGGCGCTCGAACCTTTCTCTAGGGAGTCGAAGATTCCTCCGGTGTGTCGGGGATTCCTTTGGTGCTTCCGCTCTAGCTAGCTCCGCCTTGGGTTCTGAAATCTGATAGATCGGACTCTCCGCTTATCGTCGGACCGGAACCGGGTCCTCCGACCTGTTACCGCAAAGTTTTAGGACTCGAGATATAGGTCCTCTGACCTGTTCCCGCAAATTTCTAGGACTCCGTAGGGCAGGTCTTTGATCGGGCTATTCCGCTTTCGCTAGCGCCTCAGCTCTGACGTTACAGGTATTTAAACCGAAATATATATAGAAGAGAGAAAATAATGTTTATCGTTATATAGAGTGTTTGAATTGGATTTACCGTTTTATTGAAATGAAGCTCCTATTTATGGAAGGGTCCAGGGACCTTAAGATATATAAAAATAACTCTTTTAGTCCCTCCCGCGCCCTGACAAGGCACACCAAGGCGCCTCACGCCCTGACAGAGCGCGTCAAGGCGCGTACGTGCTTTGACAAGGCGCGCCAGGGCGCATTACGGCGTGTCGCGCCTTGACAAGGCGCGTTAGGGCGCGTCACACCCTGCGCGTTAGGGCGATTTGGGATCCCGCTACCGCGCGCGAATGGCGCTTTTCGTCATTCAATCGTTATTTTAATAATAGAAATTGTTTCCGCATGTTTTGGGCGTCTTGGTTTTGAAATATGGACCTCTGAGGGACTTTTTTGGGTCAAAATTGATTTGGGGAAAAACCACCCGTAACATCCTAAATATCTCATACTTAAAAAGAAATTTGAAGTGCTCTCTATAGACTAGTCTATTCCAATCATATCTTTAAAAAAAAAAAACTATAAATTTCATGAATTCAGTCGTATATCACATAGGTCGCTCTAATGGTGTCAAGTGGGCCGGGGCGGGCCGGGCCGGCCCACAACCTGTTAAGCCCCCATGTTAAACGGGGCGGGTCAACCGTTTAATGTGCGGGGCAAGGTGGGGCGGGTTTTGGAAAAGCCATCAACGCTCACCCCGGCCTGTGAACCCGAACCCACAATGTCAAGGGGCGGGGTGGGCTTTTACGAGTCGAATTTAGTGGGCTTTTACGAGTCAAATTAGCTTTTACGGGTCGAATATAGTGGTCTTTTCACAAACCAAACGGGATGGGTTTTTACGGAGAGCAATACGTTTTTACGAAACTATTTTATTAAGAATTTTACAGATATGAATTATAAATTGTATAGTTGAAAATAGTGAATTATGAAATCGAAATGATCAATTAAATATGAAAGAGATTAATGAATCGTCAAACCGAAGGTCTGAAACTAGTGAATAATGAAATTGATTAGTAAGTTATGAAATTGATTAATAAATTATAACTTGAAAGTTTAAAATTAATGAACCTTGAATGGATTTGTGAATTTCAAGATGTAGAGGTTAAATAATGAGAAATCGCTCCTAATAGCCAAATTAAAACCTTTGATTAGCAAAATAGCCAAAGTTTCCTTTTTATTAGCAAAATAGCCAATTGATGAGGTGGCACAGATTTTATACCTATAATACCCTTTTAGTTAAGTTATTTAGATTTAAAATTTTCGTTTTAATATAATTAGTTCCTTAATCGCCGTATCGCTCTTAATCAAGGTTTCAAATTTTGCGAAATTCGAACGACATTCTGACCGATTGTCGTTTTTCGCAGATATGCGAAACGAAATCCGCGTCTTTTCGCCCAAATTTTACCAAATGTCGTCGAAAACGACACGACATGGGCTGCGAAAATCTTTTGTCGTTTTTGTGAGTAGAAATTGCGAAAAATGGTTGGATTTTCGGCAAAAATCATATTTTTGGTTAGATTTGGGCAAAAATACCAATTAAACTTTTAGCAAAAATAGTTATACTCACACAAGAGCACCCTACCCCGCCACGTCACGGCCGGTCGGCGCCCGCGTGTGGTGGTGTAACATTTGTGTGAGTCCTCCCCCATCCACAAAATCCTATGACCTAAAGGGCTCAAACCCTTGTCCCTAATATTTGGTATATAAACATCACCAAACTCTTGTCATCTATCAATGTGGGACTTTTTGTTATTCAATTCAACTAATATCACACATTCACACTTAACATACACATACACATACACATACACATACACTTCACATAATAATTTAACTTAATATTATACACTTTAAATAATGTTATACATTTAACATACATATTAACTCCACCTAACATACATATACACTTAATATACATATTCATTTAATATTATACACTTCAACTAATATTAAATTTGTTAACATACATATACAATTAACATGCATATTCACTTAATATTACACACTTAATTAACATACATATTCACTTCACATAATAATTTGACTTAATATTATATACTTAAACTAATAAAGTGACTTAATATTATGCATTTCACCTACATATTTAAGTTACAAATGTGTTGTGTTTTGTTGTATACAAATATGTCTTGTTTTTATTAAATATGTAGTTTTGAACCTATATAAATATCTTGCTTAAATACTCAAATATTTTTTACAAAATATCCGTCGAAAACCCCATCGGCATGAGGTATGCCATGAAAAAAGTGTGGTATATGCGGCATGCAACATGCCCTTTTTTTACGATTTGCCCATCGACATACCCATCGGCAAGCGATATATCCGTAAAACGGAAAATGCGAAACGACATCGGCAAGCGACATTTAAAACCTTGCTCTTAATACCCTTTTTCTCTTTCTTTCCTTTCACTTTCTCATTTCTCCTCTAATTGACGTATCGCTCTCGCCTGAGTCTCTCCTCTACTCGCCGTCTCGCCGTCGCGACTCTGCTCACCGCCTCTCGCCGGAGTTTCTCCTCTACTCGCCGTCGTGACTCCACTCAGCGCCTCTCGCCGTCGCGACTCTGCTCAGCACCTCTCGCCTCGACGAAATCTGTCCGTCGATCGAAGGTAAAAAATATCTACACGTGATCATGATATTGGGGTTACTGATTCATTCTACATGATATTATAATTATTAGTTTTGCTGATTTTTATTCTGGTGAGTAGAGAAGATGGGGTTGTCTCGTGGCGAAAAGCATTTCATAGAGGGTGGAATCGCTCAAGATCTCCGTTCCAATGGTCGGAAGCGGTACACTTATCGGCCCATCTCATTTCTCTACTCACCAGGAAAAAAAATCAGCAAAACTAATAATTAGATCGTATTTTGATTTTGGATTTGGATGATAACTGTTAAATGGTTGGTTGATATGTAGATTTTAGGTTGTATTAATGTGGTTGATTCACGTTTTTGTTATATATTAGATCGTATTAATGTGGTTAATTCACGTTTTTGTTAGTTATTATGTTGTATTAATGTGGTTAATTGGTTGGTTGATATACAAATTTTAGATTGTATTAATGTGGTTGATTCACGTTTTTTTATATGTTAGGTTGTATTAATGTGGTTAATTCACGTTTTTGTTAGTTATTAGGTTGTATTAATGTGGTTAATACACGTCGAGTGATGGGTTTGTCGAGGCTCTCGATTTCTCTTCGTCGAGTGATGGTTTCGTAGGAGTGAGAAACGTGCACTGGAGTGAGTCGAAGAGAGAAGAAGAAGGAAGTCAAATATTGTTTATTTAAAAATCCTTAATTTAAGGAATTAATAAGTGATAATTAATTGATTCAAATTTAAATATTAAGATTTATTTTTTTATTTTAATTATATCACAATTTTTTTTTAATTAAATAATGTATTTATTTAATTGTAAGGGTAATAAGGTCTTTTGTGATTTATTAATGTGGTTGATTGGCTATTTGGCAATATTAATCAAAAGGTTGGCTATTTTGCAAAATAGTTTTTCTAGTTTGGCTATATAGTTATACTTAAATAATTATATGAAAGTGATAAGCGAATAATAAAATGAGAATAAGTGATTTTGAAATTAATTACTGAATATAAAATTAGAATAGTGATTTATGAAAGTGGCTAGTAATTATAAATTGTAAAGTCAAAACTAGTGAATTAAGAAATTATGTTGTAATTGTTTAATGTTGTAATTGATTAATTCATTTTCAAACTTAAATTAAAATAAGAGAATGTTCAAATCGATTAGCGAATTTTTAAATTGGTTACTAAAGTTAAAATTGTTTAATTAGAAAATTAAAGAGATACATAGAATATATATACGAAATAAATTAATAAATTATGTAATATAAAGATAATTCTTATAAGTAATTTTTTTTACTATTCTCATGAGTATTACAACTTAATAGTTTTTTAATATAAAAATATGGTTTATGTGGGCTTTTAATCGGGACGGGTCAGATTGGCCACGGGGCGGGTTTATTTGGGCTTCGGGGCAAGGCGGGGCGAGCCTAAGAAAGCATAACCCAGCCTGACCCTTTCGATAGGGACGAGCTTAGCCCGGCCCACAAAAAAAACAGAGCGGGGCGGGGCAAACCCGCTTTTTTTACGAGTCGAGCGGGTGGGCCTGGGCCGAGTTCACTTATTTTACGTAAATCCAGATCCGCGCCATTTATTAACTATATTAGAAGATGAGACCCAGACCCGCCCTATTTAAATGATGTGTTTATCGTGTCTACCCGTTTAACCCATTTAAAAGATTCACATATTTTAAAATGATAAATAAATTCAATTTACACTTGTTTAACTTAATTGATTTAATTATATTATCTAAAACTTTAAACTTTACTAACAATTTTTATGTTCATCAACTGAACAGTGTAATTAATATAATAAAAAGCATAAATATTATATATAATAAGTCAGTGGCGAAGCCAGAAACTGTCGAAAAGGGGGGGCGAAAACTAACATACTACAATAGTCAAAATAAGATATGATATTAAAATGTAGAACATAAATTTCATTACAATTGTCCTCTAGGAGTTTTCATGTTCTGAAAATGATTCATGATGGGCTCGTCATCAATTTCATTAAAAACATCTGTCTCAACGTATATAAATAAAATATCATATAGCCAGTCGTCTCCCATTTTGTTGCGTAAGTTGGTCTTCACAAACTTCATAGAAGAAAAGGATCTCTCAACTGAAGCCGTCGCAATAGGTAAAATGAAAGCCAACGTCAAGAGTCGATAAACTAATGGAAAAACTTTCTCTTTTCCCGTCTCAACCATTATCCGTGTAAGGTCGCCAATTTTTTCTATTCCACAACAACGATCATCTAAACGAACATCCTCTATGTAATTTTGAAGCTGAACTTCCAGCCGAATACGCTCCGGAACTGAAAAATCCATCGGGTAGAACTCAGCTAACTTGACTAACTTCATTACGTCGAAAGTCGCAAAGAAATCTTTAGGACTCAAACATGCTATGCAAAGCAGTAACTCGGTGGTTGCCTCATTGAATCGATCGTTTAATTCGTCAAGTTGAGTATCAATCACGGCATTCACAACTTCAAACTTATAATGCTCCAAGTTACTCCTGTCGTTGATTTTTCGCTTTCCACGACTAGGTACAAATGGACTCTCCATGCTCGGCATATCAATACTATAATGAGTACAAAAAGTAGAGACTTTTTCAAAGAGAGCGTCTCATCCGTTATCTCTCATATCTTGTAATCGCTTCTTACATACTTTCACCAAACTCATAGCATTAATAATATCTTGATCCTTCCTTTGAAGAGCTTTTGACAAATCATCTGTAATTCCTAGCAAGCTTATCATCAAATGCAAGCTTAACACAAATTCAAATGTCAACATTGTTGCGTACCCGTTTCGCGCTTGAATCCTTGTAGTTGAATTGTTTGACTCATTAGAAAGATACTCAAGTACTTCGGTTACAGCTGAAAACATAGTGAGCACGCTAATCAAAGAGCCATAGTGTGAACCCCAACGAGTATCTCCTGCACGTTGAAGATTAGTTTCTTGATTAAGGCCTCGCCCACTTTCAATCACGCCATCATCGACCGCTTCAAGAACCAAACCCTTGTGTTTTTCTCGGAGAATGTCACAACGTATTGCTGAAGATCCAACAACATTTATTATTCCATTCACAATAAGAGATAAATTTTCCACATCGTCATTGTTTTTTGCGAGTCCCACCAAAGCTAGTTGAAGTTGATGAGCAAAACAATGGATATAAAAAGCGCTTTGGTTTTCCTTTAAGATGAGAGCTTTAAGGCCATTGAACTCTCCTTGCATATTACTTGCTCCGTCGTAGCCTTGTCCTCGTAATCTCGACAAACTTAATCCATGCCGAGCAAACATTTTGTCGATGGCGGCCTTTAGTGATAAAGAAGTGGTGCTAGTGACATGCTCTACTCCCATAAACCACTCAACTATTTCTCCATGCTTGTTTACATAGCGTAATATGACAGCCATTTGTTCCTTCATCGAAACATCGCGCGACTCGTCAACCAAAATAGAGAACAACGAATCACCAAGATCATTCAATATCGCTTTCATTGTTACCGCCGCACAAGCACTCACACAATCTTTCTGAATATCTGATGATGTTAACTTGCAATTTCCAGGAGCATTTTCTAAAGCAACGGCCTTGATCTCGGGATCGTGTTTAGCTAGAACCTTCAAAATCTCAATAAAGTTACCTCGATTGTTCGAACTTTGAGATTCATCATGGCCTCGAAATGCCATTCCTTGTCGTAAAAGAAGTCGAACCACCTCCAATGTACCACCCAATCTTATTCGGTATTCATTGCGAACGTTTTCTGCTTGCCTTGCAAAAACTCCTTCGAGATGTTGCTTGTGGTTTTCAGAGATTCATACTTTGCATAAGCTCGATTATGAGAACTTGAAGGACCTCCAACATGTTGATGTAGTCTTTCTTTTTTCCGAAAAGTCTGAAATCCCTCTCCAACAAAAGTGTCACCACCACCTTTGTCACTACTTGGTTTGAACAAGTAACAACATAAGCAATAGACTTTATTCTTATCAATGCTATACTCTAGCCAACTACCGAATTCATCGTACCAAGAAATGTTGAATCGTCTCCCTTTAACCAATTTAAATCGACGCTCTTTAGGTTGACAAGGCCCTCTTTGAACGTACGTTCGACGAACTAGATCAACTAGATTACGATCAAAATCTTCAATCGGAGTTCGCAATCCCGGATCACTCGGTAAAGCTTCCGGATCAAAATCCACTTTCGTTAATTTACTGGCACTATTTTCCCCCTCTTCCCCTTTTCTCTTAAAATATTGATGCATGATTATCTTTGATATCCTATAATAAAGCATAAAAAATAATCAACATAACATATCAATTAAATCAACACAAATACCAAATAAATGTTTAGCTTCATTCACTTTACAAAAACCAATCAATCCCAATTTGCAAATAAATGTTTAGCTTCATTCACTTTACAAGACTCCCACCTTGATTGATAAACTCTGAGATCGATTCTTCTGTTGCTAGTAAGCACCAAGACTCCCACCTTGATTGATAAACTCTGAGATCGATTCTTCTGTTGCTAGTAAGCACCTTTGATTCTGCAACCACAAGTGTGTAATTGGCCTACATTTATAAAAAGCATATACACGTTCAGGATTATAATTGCCCATAATACAAGCCCAAGCCTTGATTTGAGCTACTTAATTAATATTCAAATAAATGAATAAAATTATACAGTAGTTAAATATATATTTTGCATACCCCGTACACTCGTTGAACACTAATAAAAAATTAGGGCTGAAATCAAGTCACAGAATGTGTTGTGTGGTTTCAAATCAAGTAGAACACAAATCAAACGGATCCATTGTAAGAACCCCATCTAATTTATATCATCGTTTCATGATTTAGTAATTTAGCAGCAAGCCAACAATAATTTAGGAAATTAGGGTTTAGATTAAATAAGAAGAAAATTACCTCAAAACTCAGAGGCAGAACCGTAGAGCCTCACTTGGACGACCAAGAACTATGGCGCTGACGATGACTGAATTCAAACTCGCGGCGGTGTTCAGAATCGCGGCGGAGTGCGGAATCACGGTGAAAGGTCAAACTAAGTCGACGAGAATGGGGAAAGCAAGAGAAAAAAGAGATTAGGTTGAAGGCGAGCGTACGATCAATCATCGACTGAATTCTAAATATTAAAAAAAAAGAGGTCATACGTGGGCTGTTGTGGTATTTTTTTCCCACTTGCCTAAGAATTAAAAATAAAAGAAAAATTAAGTGGGGGCTATTTATGGGCTGTTAAGGTATCCTGGCCCAGCCAAGTGGGGCTTGTTGCCCCCAGTTGGGCTCAAGTGGCCTCGCCACTGTAATAAGTATTAAAACACTTAATAACATATATAAAATCCATAAATTCAATTTTTTGCTCCTTAATCGTGTCTAATTGGGTCCTATCGTGTTACTGTGTTCGTGCCGTGTTTACTCGTTATTTAATCGTGTTCGACACGATTGGACCCAAATCCATTTATAGTACACCCAAACCCGTTTAAATCGTGTCGTAACCGTTTCATGCTTTGTGTCGGTCCTCAAATTTCCACCCCTAACCATAACAAAGAAACCATTTGTGCCAATTTTTTATTATTTATTTTACAGAGCGACTATTTTATGCCAGTAAAGTGTAAAAAAAAGGGCCATTCGTGCTTTTTTTTTTTATAATTATTTTTATTTCAGAGGGACTATTTGCGCCAGGACGCCTTAATAAAGAGCTAATTTTGCCATGAACTCCTAATTATTAAAAAAATAAATGACTTTAATATTTAAAGGTATTTTAGTAAAATATTCATTGATTACGTCCACGATCATTACATAAACATAAATACAATGGCGAAGCTGGCTTTTTTGAACCATGAATATCTCTTAGTATACTGGCTTTTTTATTAACTAGTGGAAAGGCAACGCGCTTCGCGCGGTGACGATAAAATATCGTGAATGATTAACGTCATGCTAAAAAATAGTACAAAGTATCTTCAAATTTTTGGTTTCTTTCAGTCCATCGTCATTAAATTACCAATAAACATAGAGATAAATATATTTTCAAAGTATGCACGTTACATTAAATAAGATTATACAAAGTAAAAAAATCATATAGACAAAAAAATAGTAGTTTTACTTCTAACTATCTCTTAGAAGACTCTTTCCCGCAACAACATATCTTCATCGCGCTATTCTTTTGAGTTTAGTGACACAATTATTTTTGTAAAGGAATTAAAATTTGCGCTCAAGAAGCAAAAAATTTAATATATAATTTTTCTTTCATATACTAAATTATATTATATTCAATTAAAAAAACAAAACAATATTTTTTAATATTTACTATTTTTAGGCTATACATAACAAATAGGGGTGAGCATCGGTTGGGTTGGGGCGCCCCAATGCTTTTTACGGACCCTACCCGATCACTTCGGGTTCCCAAAAAAATTCCCGATCCGACCCAAATTTTTTTAATGCCCGAACCAAATTGACTTGATAAAAAATCGGGTTGGGTTAGGTTGGGTCGCCATGGCCCGATTAATTAAAATCTACTCTTATATAACAAAAAACAATATGAAAGAAAAGCATCAATGTAACTCAAAATTCAAGTAAAAATACCCCAAACAAATTTAATCAAACAAACATACACCAAACAATGTAAAGACATGAAAATGAGAGCTTGAACGGTCTTTGAGTGTAAATAAAATTGAGAATGAGAAATTTTAAAAGACTAAAGATTGCACTATTTGAATCAAAATTACTATGAAATATATATTAATTATATTGGTCGGGTCGAAGACCCCAACCCGACCCAAGGTTTTGGACCCGACCCCGACCCGAATAATAATCGGGTCCGACCCGATCCGACCGAATATTGAGCGGGTTAAATTGGGCGGGTTAGATTGGGATCGGGTCTCTAACGGATTGGGTTGGGTCATCGTACAATTGACTTATTTTTTGCGTACGAATGATATATTTTATATATATTCTTCATATACTGTATCAAATATTAATCTTATTCATATATTATGTAATAAATGTTTAACTTTATTATAAAGAGAAAATTATATATAATATTAAAGTGATTGTAATTATGTCACAATAATAACATTTGAGTCGATATAATTTTATATTATCATCAAGTAGGACATTCATGTCAATATAATTTAACTGTTATAGTTTTTTTTGTTTTTTTATATATAACTATTGTTTGAGTATTTTTATTAACTTACATCAAATGTTTTCATAAAATACACTGATATATAAACACATCGAATTTAAAATTAAAAATATTGTAAAAAGTGACTTAAATTATCTAATGCCCTTTATTCATCGTCACAAATTTCACTCATATTTTGATTTTCTTTGTATTCATTGACGAACTTTTTATATGCTCATTAGAGTAACAATATTATATACCCTTCAAGTTATATGTTCCAAATAATTTATCCATAGGCGGAGCACATCTTACATTTGTAATCAATTATACTTCCGTGCATATTGAATGGTAAAGAGAGAAAAAAATAAAATAAAATAAAAAGAACAATGGACTTTTTAATACATATCTGATATCTCTATACCAGTATAACATTTAATAAAAGAAAGCTAACAAATACTAGTGTATCATGTATCAACTATATCACGTAGAGTCGATTTAACTCTAGTATCACATGACCAATGTCAATTATAATTTTTCAAACGTTAAAAGTCATAATCATACTTTCACCACATCGATATATATATTACTAACATTTATAATTGCATTAAAAATGACAGTTATCGATTAAACATGAAACAATAAGTTTAGTCATTAATTACATTTAACATCATATATGTATTCTAGCTAATCGAAAGGCTTGAATATGACATACCAAAGTCTTAACGTTATTAATCTATGAAATCAAAAGTCACCAATTAAGGACGTTATTAAGATATAAAGGCAAATCTAACGATAAAAAAAATATTATAAAAAAATGTAACGCAAATTTGAAATGAAAGGAACACTTATGAGATGTTTTAATATGAAGAAAAGTAAGCGAAGTTACATAATAATAATAAACGTAAATTGTGGCTAAAGTACTTAATGTTTCAAACAGTTTGAATTATGTATACTCAAGCTTTTTTGGGTGGATATAGTACCTAAAGTTGATTCTGTTAAGGAATTTGGTTTCCTCCATCAAAATTCGTTAGTGGTGTCCTACGTGGCACTTCAGATATTGGATAAATTACGGCTAAAGTACCCAATGTTTCAAACAATTTGAATTATGTACTCAAGTTTTTTTTTTGGTGGCTATAGTACCTAAAATTGATTCTGTTAAGTAATTTGGTTTCCTCCGTCAAACTCCGTTAGTGGTGTCCTACGTGACACTTCAGATATTTGATTCTGGTTGTAAATTCACTTTTGATTTTTGACGGTATACTTTTATTTTTTGTGCAATTGTTTAAAATTGTAAATATAACTGAAAAAGATCACCTTTTTAATTATATTTAACTGAAATATATTAGAGGCTTTTACTTTTGATGGTACATTTTTATTTTTTGTGTAATTGTTTAGAAATTGTAATTATAACT
The DNA here is from genome assembly GCA_954871525.1 of Parietaria judaica. Lineage (NCBI taxonomy): Eukaryota > Viridiplantae > Streptophyta > Magnoliopsida > Rosales > Urticaceae > Parietaria > Parietaria judaica. The sequence continues at coordinate 43,423,715 of OX940860.1, forward strand.
GCAAACATAGCTGAAATATAATAGAGGCATGGATCCTTTGTTATTTTTTTAGTTTTCTTCATATCAACTAACGACACATTATGTTTGATGTAATGTCTATCATTGATATAATACTAAACATAAAAAAAAAAAAAAAAAAGTTAGTGATTACATAATTTAAGTGTAGAATTTTAGTTTTTCTAAGCGCATATGAACAAAAAAAAATAAGTTCAAATAAAGTTGTTATTTAAAATGATTGATAATCATAAATTTATTGTCAAATATGATGGAAACCGATGCTTAAAGTTACAAAATGGTCTTGAGCGATGTCATCATTGCTCGGAATTTGCCAATGTTTGGAGCTCGGAAATAGGTCGCCGTCACTATCCCATAGCTTTGACGCAACCGCTGTTCGTCGTGGAGTCCGTGTGCTGGAATTTGGAGTAGAGTTTTCTTGGGTCAATTTTCATTGTCGTTGCTGCAACGGGTTGGACGCATGGTTGATCCACGTACAACGTTTCATTTTTAGCTGTAGAAGTAGAAACATATTGCCTAATCTGAAAAAGAATATTAGATACTTTTGCTAAGAAAGAGAAAGAAAAAAAATTTCTTAGAAAGAAAAAAAATAAGGATTGTTGTTTGTGTATGGAACGAAGCCAATGGGGTTCTAAAGGTAAGTTGTTTTAGACATTTACGCTTCAACTTCTTTGATGAGTTATGCAACAGTCAAATAATCATCCTATTAAACATAACATGATTAGGCCTATTGGGCTCTTAGTGTACAATATAACATGTAATCAATAAATAACATATATCCCTAAAAAAAAAAAAACATATATATATATAAATTGCAAATAAATGTCATCAATATGAGATATGATATAAGATTGATCATTACGATGTATGTTTTTTTCTTTAAATCATTAACTACCACTAATAAATGATTTTAGAAGAAAAAAAAAAACTATATCATAGTTAAGTCATAGGGTTAATGACGGCAAAAATACCCAAAGTTTGGTCAAAGAACCCCTCGTGTACCCAAAGTTTAAAAATGGTGGTAAAAATACCCAAAGTCGCATTAGGGGAGTTGACCACTCCATTCTCGTAACGCCGTTAACTTACCTATTAACTTTGGCCACACGGATAAACGTGAGTTGCTGACATAACTATTTCTGCCACGTGTGGACGAGCCCACATCAGCCTCGTTTACGACAAAACAACGAATTAAACCCCTAGCTAATACTATTTAATACAACGAATTGAACCCCTAATGATTACACTTAACAAAACAGATTTGTCTACGTAGCCAGAGTTAACAGGTAAGTTAACAACGTTACGAGAATTGATTGGTCAACTCCCCAAATGTGACTTTGGGTATTTTTGCCACCACTTTTAAACTTTAGGTACACGAGGGGTTCTTTGACCAAACTTTGGGTATTTTCGCCATCATTAACCCTTAAGTCATATCATAGTTAAGTCAGTATAAACTCAACCAATAGAAAATTTATTAGTAAACGTAATGCAAATTGATGCATAAAAAAATATAAAAATATTCCAAAGTGGTTATTTTCATTTTTAAAGTAAAGAAACTAAAGATAAAAAGTATTCAATTTAGTGATTAAATATCAAAACAAATTATAATGAGGCTATATATTATTTGTCACACAGATTTTTTTAATGTCCATGAATACTTGCTAATTATTTTAAGCTTAACATGGAGGATTTGTTAGAAAGTATCGAACTGATAAAACATAGTAAATTAATAACAAAAATGTAGCAAATTTCATTAGATTTGAAAAAAGTAGTATTCTTGAATCTTTAGTTCTCTACATTGCCATGTCATCCACGTGAGATTCTCCTTTATTTATATATATATATATATATATATATAGATTATTGTTTTGATTTTTAATAATAAAATATATTAGCTATCACAAAAAAGAACTTAATTTCACTTTTAAAAAATCAACATTTTGTTGGCATTGAGTTAAAAACACGCAGGCAAAATTATACTTTGTAAATATGTTTGATATATATATATATATATATATATATATATATATATATATATATATATATATATATATATATATATATATAAAAGCTCAGAAAACATATTTACCGTGGACATAGAAGAATTTAAGAAGTTGAGCCGTACGAAGTTATTAGACCACCTTAAATCATGACCGCCGGCTATACTGCGTGGCCGGCAATGCCTGCTCGCCGCTGTCTTTGCTCAACAATACCATCTTTTTTTTCTTTCTATAACAACCATTTACAGAAAAGAAAAAAGAAACCGTCTGACGTGTGTATATATATCAATATATTTATTGATGTCATTCCAATAAAAAAATGAAATTATATATTTTCTACGAAGAGCGCATCGTGAAACAACATGTCTTAAACTTAAACTGTCAAACAAATTTATGAACGAATATGAAATGCTACTTTTATATATGTTGTGGATAAGGTTAAGCTTGACTGAAGCTCTTACAACTTGCATAGCAAGTTTATCTAATATTTTATTATTATTTTAATGCCACTTGCTTAAGGCGTGTATCAAGTTTTCTTGATGTTCAAGTTTATTTTTCACTATAAATAGGTATGCATTGTGCTTGTATTCCATCATCTCTCCAAGCTTAGTAATTCGGCTAATAAAGAATTCCTCCTCCCAATATCTTACTGATCAAAATATACATATGTGAGTGTGTTTTTGGTGGCTCAGCTTTGTCGTTTCTTCTCTTTGAGTCTTGGGCAAAGTTCCAATTATTTTAGGAACTAACATTTGGTATCAGAGCGAGGTTGTGAGTGTTGTTGTCAGGTCTCTTGAAAGTCTTAGTATGCTCTGTGGTTGCGGTTTCGACTGATCTTCCACATCAGAAACGATTTCTTGAGATTTTTTTGTGAGAGTTTTCTTTGTGTCGAGGTACCGCCAACACGATAGGTGATATCCAAGTAGTCGGAGGAATCAAGAAACTCAACAGCAACAACTACAACACATGGGCAACATGCATGATGTCCTATTTGGAAGGGCACGACCTATGGGAGGTCGTCGGCGGAGGCAAAACTACGCCGCCGGAGGAAGATGCTAACGGCACCTTGCGCAAATGGAAAATCAAAGCAGGCAAAGCGATGTTCGCCCTGAAGACCACCGTTGAAGAAGAGATATTGGAGCACATTCGGGACGACAAGACGCTGAAAGAAGCATGGGAGACGTTCACGACGCTTTTCTCTAAGAAAAACGATGCGAGACTACAACTCTTGGAGAACGAGCTACTGTCAATCTCACAACGCGACGTGACGATAGCTCAGTATTTCCACAAGGTCAAGTCGATATGTCGTGATATTAGCGACCTTGATCCGAAGTCCGTAATTGGAGAAGCTCGTATGAAGAGGATCATAATCCACGGGTTGGGACCGGAGTACTGAAGCTTCGTGATTGCTGTACAAGGATGGCCTGTTCAACCATAACTTGTAGAGTTCGAGAATTTGCTAGCAAGCCAAGAAGCGATGGCTAAGCAAATGGGAGGCGTCACGGTGAAGAACGAAGAGGAGAAGCACCTCTTGTTGACACATGAAGAATGGGTGGCCAAGCAGAAGAAGAATCATGGAGCTGAGTCTTCTTCAAGCTCGTCGAGCCGTGGCGGGTACGGCGGAGATAACCGAGCACGTGGTAGAGGCCGAGGACGAGGTCGTGACATGCGAGGTCGCGGCAGTAGCTCACCCCGCCAAGAAGGCACCACGGCCCGAAGAGACAAGAGCACGGTGAAGTGCTACAATTGTCAGAAGCTCGGGCACTATGCATCGAAATTCGGCAGTAAAAAGCACGGCGATGAAGCGAATCTGACAAGATTCCATGAAGACGAGCAAATGCTGATGTTCGCCTAGCAGGAAAGGAACGTTGAAGTGCGGAGAGACGAGGAGACGAGCGTCGAAGACGAGATCAACGCTGAACCTGGGCGAGAATCGGTCAGAGAGAAGACCGACCTGGAGGAGCCAGTCAACGTGAAGTCGAGCCCGGAGCCCGAGCTGATGATGGCCGAGAAGAGGCCCAGCCCGGAGAAGATGACCGACGAGACGGTCATGCTTACCGAGGACAAAGTTATTGCAAACCTCCTCGTAGACGGAGAGAAGAATGTCTATACTGACGTCTGGTATTTAGACAATGGTGCAAGCAACCACATGACGGGAGATCGAGCTAAGTTTGAAGAGTTCGATGAGAAGATCATCGGGAGTGTGAAGTTCGGTGATGAATCGATCGTCAAAATCAGAGGCAGAGGGTCCATCCTGTTCCAGTGCAAGAACGGGGACCAACGCCTGCTGACTCATGTTTACTACATCCCGAAGCTGAAGAGTAATATCATCAGCCTTGGTCAGATGACGGAAGTCGGCAACACGGTGGTGATGGCCGGCTCGTACTTGAAGATGTGGAACCAAAGCGGCGCCCTGTTGATGAAGGTGAAGAGAACGCCGAACAGGCTGTACACGATACTCCTGGAGACGGGCCAACCCGTCTGCTTAATGGCGTCTCTAGCAAACCCAGCTTGGTTGTGGCACGCACGACTTGGGCACGTAAATTTCTACGCGCTCAAGATGATGGGAGAGAAAAAGATGGCCTTTGGGGTACCGAAGATTGAGCACCCCAATCAGCTATGTGAATGCTGCTTGGTCGCAAAACAGGCGAGAGTGCCATTTCCGATCAAGGCCAAGTTCCGAGCAGAGCGACCCCTCCAACTGGTGCACGCTGACCTATGTGGTCCAATCACCCCGGCCACCCTAGCTGGCAACAAGTATTTCTTTTTTCTTGTTGACGACTACAACCGTTGGATGTGGGTTTATACGCTCAAGGAGAAGAGTGGAGCCCTTGAAGTTTTCAAGAAGTTCAAGAGGCTCGTGGAGAACCAGTCAGGACATAGACTGAAGACCCTGCGAACCTATCGAGGATGCGAGTTCATGTCTCAGAATTTCGCAGAGTACTGCGGAGAAGTAGAGCAACACCTCACTGCACCGTACACGCCCCAGCAAAATGGTATGGTGGAGAGAAGAAACCGGATTGTGATGGACATAGCAAGGAGTTTGCTGAAGAGCATGCAAGTCCCGGCGAGATTCTGGGGAGAAGCAGTACGACACGCGGTCTACTTGTTGAACCGTCTACCGACGAACGCGCTAGGCGAGCGCACCCCTTACCAAGCGTGGAAAGGGAAAAAACCTCATCTGGAGCATTTGAAGGTGTTTGGGTGCACCGCACATGTAAAGACTCTGGGACCGCACCTCAAGAAGCTCGATGATCGGAGTCAGCCGATGGTGTACCTTGGCGCCGAAGAAGGGAGCAAGGCACACAGGTTTTACGACCCTCAATGCGGCAAAGTGCATGTAAGTAGAGACGCCATGTTCGAAGAGGAAAAGAAGTGGGATTGGCGCTATGAGAATGGAGAGCCCGAACAGAACTCGGTAGAGTTCATACTCGAAGAAGAAGAGGCGGTCGAGCAGCAAGAGGGAGAGAGCCCATTCTAAGGACTAGCGACGCCCAAATCGACGGAAATCAATTCGCCTGGAACCAGCACGACTGGAACGAACTCACCACTAGGCTCGCCCATCCCAGGATCAGGGATGATCACTCCGATCCAAGAGAGAGATAGTTCGGGAGGAACCAGCTCGGGAGACTCATCGATTAAGGACGGACCAAGAGGGTTCCGTACCTTGTCCGACGTCTACGAAGAAGCGCGAGAGCTTGATTTGAGCCCAGAGGAGCTCTTGCTGGTGAGTGAAGAAGAACCAACCAATTACCGCGAGGCAGCCACCGAGAAGGAATGGCAAGAAGCGATGAAGCGAGATTTGGAATCCATTGAGAAGAATCAGTCATGGGAACTAGTCGATCTTCCAAAAGGTCACAAGTCCATTGGTCTGAAGTGGGTCTACAAGCTCAAGAAGGACTCAGAAGGCAAGGTTCTCAAGCACAAGGCCAGATTGGTTGCAAAAGGCTACGTGCAGAAGCAGGGAGTATACTTTGAAGAAGTATTTGCTCCAGTGGCCAGACTCGACACAGTCAGGCTAATCCTAGCCCTCGCAGCTCACCGAGGCTAGAAAATTCACCACCTTGACGTCAAATCCGCGTTCATGAAAGGTGAACTGGAAGAAGAAGTTTACGTTGCTCAGCCGGAAAGCTTCGTCCACAAGACCACAGAGCACAAGGTGTACAAGTTGTCAAAAGCTCTTTACGGGCTGCGGCAAGCACCACGTGCATGGAATACTCGACTCGACAGGAGTATGAAGAGTCTTGGTTTCAAGAAGTGTTCCCAGGAGCAAGCGGTCTACACGAGGAACTCAGGAAAGGAGGCCCTCATCGTCGGTGTGTACGTCGACGACCTGATCGTGACCGAATCCAGTGCAGAAGACATCGATGGATTCAAAAAGCAGATGATGAAGGAGTTCGAGATGAGCGACCTCGGACTACTCTCATACTACCTTGGCATCGAGGTCGATGAGAAGAAGGAATTTGTCACGCTAAAGCAGTCGGCTTACGTGATGAAGATTCTGAAGCAATTCAAGATGGCGGATTGCAACCCGAGCAAGTATCCAATGGAACCAAAGTTAAAGCTTGGGAAAGATGCAGAAGGAGTTCCAGTGGATCCCACAGAGTATAGGCGTGTCATCGGGTGTCTCAGGTACCTAACCCACACCCGACCTGACATCTCATATGGAGTTGGCATGGTGAGCCGTCACATGGAGAAGCCTACCAGTGTTCATAAGCAGGCTGTGAAGCACATCCTTCGTTACGTGAAGGGAACGACGAGCTATGAGATCCAGTACGGAAGAGGAAGTGGAGCTGAAGAACTGGTCGGTTTTACCGACAGTGACCTAGCCGGTGATATCGACGACAGAAAAAGTACCGGAGGGATGACGTTTTATCTCAACGGGAATATGATCACCTGGCAGTCACAAAAGCAGAGAACTGTGGCCCTTTCATTTTGTGAGGCCGAGTTCATGGCAGCGACCGCAACGTCATGTCAAGCATTATGGCTAAGGAACTTACTGAGTGAAATAACAGGAGCCGAGCATAAATCAGTAACTCTCTACGTCGACAACAAGTCTGCGATTGGGTTGATGAAAAACCCAGTGTTTCATGGACGCAGCAAGCACATCGACACTCGCTTCACTTTTTCGCGAGTGTGTGGAGAACCGAGAGATCATCGTGGAGTTTGTTAGCACCAAAGAGCAGCGAGCTGACATTCTCACCAAAGCTCTAGCGAGAATTAAATTCACGGAGATGCATGAATTGCTCGGCGTAAAGAACCTCGAGCCAAGTCAAGCTTACGAAGGAAAATGTTGTGGATAAGGTTAAGCTTGACGGAAGCTCTTACAACTTGCATAGCAAGTTTATCTAATATTTTATTATTATTTTAATGCCACTTGCTTAAGGCGTGTATCAAGTTTTCTTGATGTTCAAGTTTATTTTTCACTATAAATAGGTATGCATTGTGCTTGTATTCCATTATCTCTCCAAGCTTAGTAATTCGGCTAATAAAGAATACCTCCTCCCAATATCTTACTGATCAAAATATACATATGTGAGTGTGTTTTTGGTGGCTCAGCTTTGTCGTTTCTTCTCCTTGAGTCTTGGGCAAAGTTCCAATTATTTTAGGAACTAACAATATATATATATATATATATATATATATATATATATATATATATATATATATATATATATATATATATATATATATATATATATATAACCCGTTGAGCAAAGAAAGAGGTACCAAAATCTTAGTGAGTGTTAACCGGAAAGCTGCTGCCAAAAGAATCGAATATAACATGAAAATAAGAAGAAGAAAATTATTTATGTACATAGTTAGCTATATATGTATATATAAAAATGCAGAGAAGGAGATATCGTATCTCACAAATTGTAGACGAAGCTATCATCGAAAAGAAGCATCACCAATAGCCACTATAAAAAAAAAAGGTTAAAAAATGAATATGAGAAGAACGAAGAAAAAAAACATACCACAATAAGATTCATGAATTATGACTCATGAGAGTCTATGTCCTTTTATATCCATGAACGAATCCATGCTTTTCACTTTTAATATGACTTTTTCTATTCCAATTAAATTTCTCAATTAATAAAAGATTCAAGAATATTAAACCATCCACAATAATGAATATGAATGAGTATTGAGTAGTCTCTCTATGTGCGATGAGATTGTTTCACCAAGACATTAATTCTTTCATGAAAAAAAAATTCAAAATTCAGAAAAAATAATATTCTTGAATCTTTGGTTCTCTATATTGCCATGTCATCCACGTGAGATTCTCCTTATATATATATATATATATATATATATATATATATATATATATATATATATATATATATATATAGATTTACTTTTTCTCAAAGAACTATCATATTATATGTCGAACACACGATAATAATAATACTTCTAAAAAGATTACTCCACAAAATATTAAGCATAATTTGTGTTGCTGTGCAAATTCGTCGTTTATTTAAGACGACATGTAGCATAAAGTTATGAATTAATTAAATTTATAACTAAATAAATAAAATGTTTTAAAGAATACTTAGTATTCATAAAAGTCCATTTGCGAGACCCAAAGCCCATCAGGACGCCTGGCCGTCACAAGACCCAAAGAACAGGAAGCTATCCAGTCTAAAGCCCATAAGCTATCTGTCATCATGCAAGAGAAAGGAAGGGCGAAACAGTCATATTTCCTATCCGGCCTCATAAATTCAAAATGGACGAAAGACCAGGAGCACGAAGTCAAAACTTCAACGGATCCATCTAGTAGAATCCAGCTCGGCGTGGAACGCGCAGTCGTGGGGCACGTGTCAGCAAGACAAGCCAGTAAGCCCGGTCAGCTCTGAAGAATGACTCCAAGATTCCAATAAGTCCAACGGGAAGATTTGAAGCCTATAAATACCAAGCTTAGCTAGAGATCAACAGACACAACTCCTGAGACAATACATCGAGAGCTTTCCTGTCCGGCATTCTTGTCTCTTGAGAGTTTTCATTTGTATTTTCTCTACTTCTTATATTCCTTCTCTCTTCTTAGATGTGACTTGCTGCCTGTAGCTGTCCGTCCATGTTTATTGTCGCAATAAACTAACAGAGGACGTAGTTAACTACCGCTTTGAGACAAACCTCTATAACAAAAACCCTCATCTTATTTACTTGCTTATATATATATATATATATATATATATATAATTATCGCAATAAACTAACAGAGGACGTAGTTAACTACCGCTTTGAGACAAACCTCTATAAAAAAAACCCTCATCTTATTTACTTGCTTATATATATATATATATATATATATATATATATATACGTGCGGAGTGCTTGAGAGATTGCAACGCGAAGGATCGAATTTCACAAAAATCCATATTCAAAATATTATACACTCACAAGTCGTATTGACAGGTGAAAAACCACGTTAACAATGTGTATGTTTAATCCATATTGATCAATAATATTTTTTTTTTCATTAACAACGATCTATTAAGAAAGAGTATATCTATTAAATAATAGTTAACTTAGTTCTATTTTTTATCTTACTTAGTTCTATATCTATGGGTAAATAAAACCAAATAAAATATAATATATATATATATATATATATATATATATATATAACCAAGGTTGCTGGTTGGTTCCTATTTCTATGGGTTAGTGAGTACGGAGTATAGCACAAGATTATATATATATATATATATATATATATATATATATATTGTGAGCTTAAGCTTGACTTAGTCCGGGTGACGACCAGAACCCAGGACGGGCAGAAACACTTGCGAGGAGTCAGCCCGGGTACCGACCAGAACAGAAGACGGACAGCCGTTCAGCCCAGCTCGGGTGAACTCGAGCAGAGTGTCCGGATAGAAGGCAAGCTCAGCCCGGAGCATACGAGCAGGCCAACTCGGGGACAGAGAAGCTCTCCGGGCAGGAAAAGGAAACTCTACCCAGAAAGGAAGACGCGTAGCTTGAGGAGCAAGCAAATCAAGTCAAAGATTTGGCGAGATTATTTAGGGTAGTTTCCTGATTTTGTGCGATTCTGTTAGCTAGGGTTTCCGTCTACAAGAGGCTATATAAACCTAGCATGTACACATTGTAAAGTGTCGATTGTATAGGTGTAGAGTCCATTAGAACTTTTGAGTTTATCTCCTTGTCTTTAGCCTTCGATTATTAATCAAGAGAATTTCTTCTCCCAAAAGTTTGTGTCCTTTATTTTCTGTTCGATTTCTTTTGGTGTTATTCGTGTTCTTTGCAGATCCGTGAATTGGGATCCAACAAGTGGTATCAGAGCATCAATCGAAGAACATGTCTTCATCATCAGAGTCACCGATGGAAGGAGCTTTGGTCGCACAGAAACCAGACTCCAGAGAAGGCACAGTTACGCTCCATTACCCCATGCTCACGAAGAGCAATTACGCCGTGTGGGCGTTGAATATGAGGGTGAATCTGCAGGCGCAGGGAGTGTGGGAGGCCGTAGAGAACGGCGATGTCGAAGGGCGCAAGGAAAGAATGGCTCTAGCCGCAATCTACCAAGCAGTTCCTGAAGATGTTCTTCTCATGCTCGCCGAGAAAGATTCAGCGAAGGAAGCATGGAAAACTCTTCAGACCATGCACATGGGCGCAGATCGCGTCAAGGAAGCAAAGGTCCAAACCTTGAAGAGTGAGTTCGAGGTTATGAGGATGAGGGAGAGCGAATCAATTGATGATTTCGCTATGCGGCTCACGTCCATTGTGACCGGCATACGCTCGCTGGGAGACAAGGTGGAGGAGACCACCGTCGTCAAGAAATTTCTCCGAGCAGTGTCTCACAGGTACATGCAGATCGTGACATCGATCGAGCAGTTCGGCGATCTCAAGACCATGTCGGTCGAGGAGGTTGTTGGTCGTCTCAAGGCCCACGAAGAGAGACTTCGGGGTTACGGTGACAAAGACGAGGAGAAGAACCTCCTGCTCACGCATGAAGAGTGGACGGCCAGACAGCGGAAAACCGGGGGAGCCGAGTTTTCGTCATATTCCTCAGGTCGGAGTAGCTTTGGAGGAGCAGTCCGAGGACGCGGACAGGGTCGTGGACGAGGTCGAGGTCGGGACATGCGAGGTCGCGGCAGTGGATCTACCCGTCAGGAAGGCACGACCAGGAGAGACAAGAGCACAGTGAAGTGCTACAATTGTCAGAAGCTTGGGCACTTTGCATCTGAGTGCCGGAGCAGGAACCAGGGCGAAGAGGCGAATCTAGCAAGATTCCCAGACGACCAGCCGGCATTGTTGTTTGCCGAGCAAGAAATGCACCTGGACGAACAGAATGGCGAGTGTGACGCCAAGGCCCGGGCAGAAGTGATCAGTGTGCCGATCAGCCCAGAGGCCGAGCAGACCTGTCCGGAGGAGACCAGCGAGAAGGTTTTCCTCATCGAGGATAAGGTTATTGCAAACCTCCTCGTAGACGGAGAGAAGAAGGTCAGTACCGACATATGGTACTTAGACAACGGAGCTAGCAACCACATGACTGGGGACCGAGCTAAGTTTCAAGAGCTCGATGAGAAGATCACGGGCAGCGTGAAATTCGGCGACGGATCAGTCGTAGAGATCAGAGGCAGAGGGTCGATCCTGTTCGAGTGCAAGAATGGCGACCAGCGTCTGATGACCCAGGTATATCTCATCCCGAAGTTGAAAAGCAACATCATCAGTCTAGGACAGATGACTGAGATCGGGAACACGGTGTTGCTGCAAGGGTCCTACCTGAAGATGTGGACCAAGGAAGGAGAGCTGTTGATGAAGGTGGAGCGGACACCCAACAGGCTCTACAAGATTCTCCTGAAGACATGCCAGCCCGTCTGTCTTATGGCATCGATGGCAGACCCGGCTTGGCTATGGCACGCACGGCTCGGACACGTGAATTTTCACGCGCTTAAGATGATGGGCGAGAAGAAGATGGCCTTCGGGGTTCCCAAGATAGAACACCCCGACCAGCTATGTGAGTGCTGCATGATCGCGAAGCAGGCGAGGATACCATTTCCGATCAAGGCCAAATTCCGAGCAGAGAGACCCCTACAGTTGGTGCATGCAGACCTATGTGGTCCAGTCACCCCAGCAACTTTGGCAGGTAACAAGTACTTTGTTTTACTTGTTGATGATTACAGTCGCTGGATGTGGGTTTATATGCTTAAGGAAAAGAGCGGAGCCTTTGAGGTCTTCAAGAAGTTCAAGAAGATTGTGGAGAATGGCTCGGTGCACAGGTTGAAGGTCTTGCGTACAGACCGAGGAGGAGAATTCACTTCCCAACAGTTCGGTGAGTTCTGCGACCAGGAAGGAGTTCAACGTCACCTGTCCGCACCCCACACACCCCAACAGAATGGCGTGGTGGAAAGGCGAAACCGAACTGTGATGAACACAGCGAGGAGCTTACTCAAGAGCATGCAAGTTCCAGCCCGGTTTTGGGCAGAAGCAGTAAGACATGCGGTCTACCTGCTTAATCGTTTGCCGACCAAAGCGCTAGGAGAGCGTACCCCCTACCAGGCGTGGAAAGGGAAGAAACCCCACTTAGAACACTTGAAAGTGTTCGGGTGCACCGCACACGTGAAGATTGCGGGGCCACATCTCAAGAAGTTGGACGACCGGAGTCAAAAGATGGTGTACCTTGGCGTTGAAGAAGGAAGCAAGGCACACAGACTCTACGATCCACGACGCGGCAGACTCCAAGTGAGCAGAGATGCTGTGTTCGAAGAGGAGATGAAGTGGGATTGGCGCGACGAGAATGGAGAACCCGAGCAGAACTCAGTGGAGTTCATTGTCGAAGACGACCAGGATGTTGCCGAGCAGGAGCAGCCCGGAACACCCAGCTCGGGAACAGTCTTGCCAGAAACGAGGGAACCCAGCCCGGGAGAGAGCACCCCGGATACACCCAGGACACCAAGTCCGAGCAGGACCAGCCCGTCCAGCTCGGGAGATTCCTCCATAAAAGACGGCCCAAGAGGATTCCGACCTCTAGCAGACGTCTACGATCAGACTCAAGAAGTGGAGATGAGCCTGGAGGAACTTTCTTTGTTGTGTGCAGAAGAACCAGCCAATTACCAGGAGGCAGCAGCCGAGCAGGAGTGGCAGGAAGCAATGAAGAAGGAGATGGAGTCCATTGAGAAGAACAGGACATGGGAGCTTACCGACCTGCCCAAAGGTCATAATCCCATCGGCCTGAAGTGGGTGTATAAGCTGAAGAAGGACACTGAGGGGAATGTCCTTAAGCACAAGGCAAGGCTGGTAGCTAAAGGCTACGTGCAGAAGAAAGGCATAGACTTTGAGGAAGTCTTTGCTCCAGTAGCTAGACTGGACACGATCAGACTCATCCTAGCCCTAGCAGCTCATCGAGGTTGGGAAATTCACCATCTGGATGTCAAATCGGCATTCCTAAATGGTGACCTCGAAGAAGAAGTGTACGTCAAGCAACCAGAGGGGTTCGGCGTCACGGGCAAGGAGCAGAAGGTGTACAAGCTATCCAAGGCCTTATACGGGTTAAAACAAGCACCAAGAGCGTGGAACATCCGCCTTGACAAGAGCTTGAAGAATCTTGGATTCACAAAGTGCTTGAGCGAGCAGGCAGTCTACACCAGGAGTACCGGGCAGGAAACTCTTATCGTGGGAGTGTATGTGGACGACCTGATCGTCACAGGATCCAGCGCAGGAGGCGTAGTTGGATTCAAGCAGCAGATGATGGCCGAATTCGAGATGAGTGACCTCGGATTACTTTCGTACTACCTCGGTCTCGAGGTGGAACAGAAGAAGGACTGCATTACGCTGAAGCAGTCGGCCTATGCGAAGAAGATCCTTAAACAGTTCGAGATGGCGGACTGTAACTCGAGTAAGTACCCTATGGAGGCGAAGCTGCAGCTCGGGAAGGATGCTGAAGGGAGAAGAGTGGATCCCACGGAGTACAGACGCGTGATCGGGTGTCTGAGGTATCTCACCCACACCCGACCAGACATTTCACACGCAGTCGGGATAGTCAGTCGATACATGGAGAAGCCCACGAGTGCACACCAGCAGGCGGTGAAGCACATCTTGCGTTACGTGAAGGGCACGACGGACTACGGGATCCAGTACAACCGAGGAAGTGGAGCAGAAGTACTAGTCGGCTTTACGGACAGTGATCTGGCCGGTGATATCGATGACAGGAAGAGTACCGGAGGGATGGCGTTCTACCTCAACGGAAACCTGATCACCTGGCAGTCTCAAAAGCAGCAGACAGTAGCTCTATCCTCATGCGAAGCAGTGTTCATGGCGGCAACCGCAGCAGCATGTCAAGCTATGTGGTTGAAGGGGCTACTCAGAGAGATGACTGGATCCGAGCAGAGACCAGCTACTCTCTACGTGGACAACAAGTCTGCAATTGCGTTGATGAAGAATCCAGTGTTCCATGGACGGAGCAAACACATTGACACGAAGTTTCACTACATTCGTGAGTGTGTGGAGAAGCGAGAGATCATCGTGGAGTTCGTCAACACGAGGGAGCAACGGGCAGACATTCTTACTAAGGCTCTAGGGAGAGTCAAGTTCGAAGAGATGAGAGAGCTGCTCGGAGTAAAGAGAGTGGAAGCAAGTCAAGCTTACGGGGGAGAATGTGAGCTTAAGCTTGACTTAGTCCGGGTGACGACCAGAACCCAGGACGGGCAGAAACACTTGCGAGGAGTCAGCCCGGGTACCGACCAGAACAGAAGACGGACAGCCGTTCAGCCCAGCTCGGGTGAACTCGAGCAGAGTGTCCGGATAGAAGGCAAGCTCAGCCCGGAGCATACGAGCAGGCCAGCTCGGGGACAGAGAAGCTGTCCGGGCAGGAAAAGGAAACTCTACCCAGAAAGAAAGACGCGTAGCTTGAGGAGCAAGCAAATCAAGTCAAAGATTTGGCGAGATTATTTAGGGTAGTTTCCTGATTTTGTGCGATTCTGTTAGCTAGGGTTTCCGTCTACAAGAGGCTATATAAACCTAGCATGTACACATTGTAAAGTGTCGATTGTATAGGTGTAGAGTCCATTAGAACTTGTGAGTTTATCTCCTTGTCTTTAGCCTTCGATTATTAATCAAGAGAATTTCTTCTCCCAAAAGTTTGTGTCCTTTATTTTCTGTTCGATTTCTTTTGGTGTTATTCGTGTTCTTTGCAGATCCGTGAATTGGGATCCAACATATATAACCAAGGTTGCTGGTTGGTTCCTATTTCTTTGGGTTAGTGAGTACGGAGTATAGCACAAGATACACGTACTCATACGTACCATGATTAAATTTGGTTCCTATTTCTATGGGTTAGTGATAGAATCCTTAACAAATAATTATATTAAGGATAGTTGAGACATTATTACGATTTTAATTTTTATATTAAAATACTAATAAAATTTAAATAAAAAAGGGAGAGTGGGCACTTGTCCATCCTCACCCCACTCTACCTTCGCCATCGAACATAAGTGAACATCGTAATATATTATAATTACGATTACGGTTTTAATAAAGTACAAATACGATTACGATTACAATTAAACAATTACAACTGATTAAATGCCACATTCATGTGAAACGCCTAAAGAATCACTCTTTTGAAGGTAATGGAACGTGCTTACAATACTCTGCAAGGGCCCATAGTGGGAATATAATTCTAAACGATGCGTAGTGTAACATGCCATCCTTCATCAAAGCTCCCACCATTTCCTGCCATTCATATATATATATATATATATATATATATATATATATATATATATATATATATATATACACACATATGTTTTTATTTATTTTTTAAATGTGTAAAGGTTTTGTACCTGTTGCGGAAAATCACCATCTTCCGATTGAGAAGCCCAAGAAGTTTGTACGAGATTCGATCTATTTCCTTCAAGTGGTATATATTTCTGCATTCATAAACACGTATATGATTGCATCGACACATATTACTAACTCTTAATGGAAGAAGTCGAAACCGAGTATCGGTATTTCGATGAACTTTAATTAGTATCTGCCCCAAAAAAAATTAGTAGAAAAGATGATTTGCTAGCTCACTATGGGACTGGCATGGCATCTAACTGGTATTGTGGAAAACCAGTACAAAGTATAATATTTTACTTTGGCGAACTGGCAAACCCTATTATCTAGTATAGGGATATATGTTGAAAATATAAACTTGATTTATTAAGTCTCTAGAATTTTCTAGTGTAACATAGTATTTACTAGTTTCTAGAGTTCTTTTAATATGTAAGTTTCTAGAAGGGTCTTGTAATTACTAGACTTCTAGAATACTCTTGTAATATGCAAGGAGTCTAGAATTATCTTGTATGTTTTAGAAGTTCTAGATAAGTCTTGTATTAGTTAGATGTTCTAGAATACTCTACTAAGTCCTAAAGTAATCATATAATTCATATACTATCTAGAAGTCTCCATTGAATTCTATAAATAGAGACTTCCTCCCACAATTTTGTAACTAAGAAAAACCAAGCCAAGTGATCAATACAATACAAGTTTATTCTTTCCCACTACAAGTTCCATCTTCTCCAATATACTTCCCAACAAAGTGGTATCAGAGCCATAAGATCGAAATGGCAAACGGAGGAATGATTCCCTTCCAAGTTCCGATGCTCACCAAGAGCATCTACGACAATTGGAGTATCAAGATGAAGGCGCTCCCTTGGAGCACAAGACGTGTGGGAAGTCGTCGAGAAAGGCCATAAGGAGCAAGAAGATGTTGGTTTATCTCAAGCTCAAAGGGAAGCTTTGAGAAATTCACGGAAGAGAGACAAGAAAGCTCTCTACCTCATTTACCAAGCGGTTGATGAGTATGGATTCGAGAAGATAGCAAATGCAACGACGACGAAGGAGGCTTGGGAGAAGCTACGAACTTGCAACAAAGGGATTGAGCAAGTTAAAAAGATTCGTCTTCAAATTCTCTCAGAGGTGAATTTGAGCGGTTGTTCCTGGAGGATTCGGAATCAATTTCTGATTATTTCTCAAGAGTATTGGCAATAGTCAATCAATTGAGAAGAAATGGTGAAGAAATTAGCGAAGTTAAAGTCATAGAGAAAATTATTCGCACCTTGAGTACAAGCTTCGAGTTCATCATCAACACCATTGAAGAAACGAATGATTCGGAAACCATGACAATTGAGCAACTCATGGGTTCCTTGCAAGCATATGAAGAAAAGAAAAAGACGAAGCAAAGGCAAAAGGAGGATAAAGAACAACTACTTCAACTTAACTTGAAGGAAGCAAACTTTGGCAACAATAGAGGCCAAAGAGGAAGAGGACGAGGAAGAGCAGGCTTTCACAACAACAATTTCAACAATGAAGAACGAAGCCAGAGTTTACAAGCAACAAGAGGCCGTGGAAGAGGAACTATATGGTGGAGATACGATAAATCCCACATCAAATGCCACAACTGCAACAAGTTCGGACACTATGCTTCGGAGTGCAGATTTCCAAGGAACGTTGAAGAAAAGGCCAACTTCGTCGAAGACAAAAGCGGAGTAGAAGGCACCTTACTAGTGGCACGCGCAGAGAATGTCGGAGAGGAGAGCATATGGTACCTTGATACCGGAGCAAGCAATCACATGTGTGGACAAAGAAACATGTTCGTGGAGCTCAACAAAGCGGTGACCGGAAACATCTCTTTCGGAGATGAATCGAAGGTATCAGTCAAAGGCAAAGGTAAAATTCTTATACGCTTGAAGAACGGAGGTCATCAATTCATCTCAGACGTCTACTATGTGCCGAATCTGAAGAATAATATCTTGAGCTTGGGTCAACTGCTCGAGAAGGACTACGATATCCACATGAAAGAAGGGTGTCTTTTCTTAAGAGATGACAAAAACAACTTGATTGCAAGGGTGCCTATGACAAAGAATAGAATGTTCAAATTAAGCATCCAATACGACGTGGCAAAGTGTCTAAAGGCTTGCTATAGTGACTCATCGTGGCTATGGCACTTGCGGTTTGGACACCTCAACTTTGGCGGTCTTGAGTTATTGTCAAAAAAGAAGATGGTTAGAGGCCTGCCATGCATCAATCAACCAGACCAACTTTGTGAAGGATGCTTACTCGGGAAGCAATGCCGGAAGAGATTTCCGAAGGAGTCTACGTCAAGAGCCACAAAGCAACTTGAGCTCATCCATACCGATGTTTGTGGTCCAATCAAACCAAAATCACTTGAAGGAGAAGTCAGAAGTATTTGAAAAATTTAGAAAGTTCAAAGCTTTGGTGGAAAAAGAAACTGGTTTTGACACAAAGGCCATGATATCCGATCGAGGTGGCGAGTTCACTTCAAATGAGTTCAAGAGATATTGTGAAGATAACGAAATTCGTCGACCGATGACGGTTCCAAGAACTCCCCAACAAAATGGAGTGGCGGAGAGAAAGAATCAAACCATACTCAACATGGCTCGAAGTATGTTAAAGAGAAAGAGAATGGCAAGGGAATTTTGGGCCGAAGCAGTGGCTTGTGCAATCTACCTCGCAAATCGTTCGCCGACTAGGAGTGTTCGTGGAAGGACGCCACAAGAAGCATGGAGTGGAAGAAAGTCAGGAGTCTCTCATCTCAAAGTATTCAGAAGCATAGAATATGCTCATGTGTCCGATGAAAAGAGATCAAAACTCGATGACAAGACCGAGAAGTTAATATTCATCGGGTACGACTCAAATTCCAAAGGTTACAAGCTCTACAATCTAATCAATGGAAAGACTTTCATTAGTCGCGACGTAGAGTTTGATGAAGAAGATTCATGGAATTGGGATATTCAAGAAGACGAGTACGATTTTCTTCCTTATATTGAGGAAGAAGAAGAAGAGATGGTGCAACAAATAATCCAAGAGATAGGAGAAGTGTTGGACAAGTGTGTCCTTAAACAAGATATTTTTATTCAATTGTAAAAGATTATGACAAGTCGTTGAATAAAGATGATGCTTATTATGATAATCTTATTATAGTTTCTGGTAGAGTAAAATAGAATGTTTGATCCTTAGTTCATACATGCAATTATGTATTATTATCACAACAGAGTCAATGTGAGGAAGAATTAATAATCATAATAAATGAACTTAAAATGTCCGTGACCTGATTAACTGGGTGGGAGCCAATTAATCGTATAAGGTCATTAATGTGACTAAGTGACAATCCTATTCTGGATTTTGTGTGTGTCACACTCACTAGAAGTGCATTAAGTATGAAGTGTCTTCATGCTGGACTGGACCTGACTTAAACTCCGGAAGTTATCAAATAAGACCGTCACAGATAACTTGGAGTTGAGTCACTAATAGATGATCAAATGGATATTCGATCTAAGTCCTGAGTGATCTTGAGTCCGAGCTGCTGGCTTGATTGTTCTTTGATTTGACCGTTAAAGAACACAATATATTACCGTTGTTCCCAACACTATTATTTTGGGAACATGATAGTCAACAGTAAGGGTAGCTTGGTCATAGACATGGGCATCACACAGCTCTCTTCAGAGTCATGATGATTCCATTGATTGTCGGTGGTGAGAAGTGAGAGATACCCGTGCACAACTTATGAATCGAAACCATAAGTGGGTTACTCATAATATTACTGACTAGTCAAGGATGAAAATGCAATGAGGGGCATAACGGTAGAAACCGCCTGCTCGTGTGTGAATCATCAAGTGAAAGATCAATAACCCGAATTTGATTGTATCAATGGACACCCTGCTGTAATAAAGGGAATAATATATACTGTATCACTAAAGAGTGCAGCCTCGGGTTTATAGTGGAATAACACCGAGGTTTGACGAACACCCTAGCAGTTCGTTGGAGCTTAAGTGATACGGGTCCATGGTCCCCAGGATAGCTCCGTAACGGATGATACGTACGTGATAAAAACATTTGAAATGTTTTTAAGATCATTTTGCAAGACTCATAAAACTGAAGTCTGTGACAGACATCAGATAGTTTTATCAGTAGGGTGGCAAAAGTACCATATCTTGGTAACCAAAATTAACTGACAAAATTAAGTAGAATTTTGGATTTTCTGTCAACATTAAAGTTGTTGGAAATTAAATTCTAAGAAACTTTGCTTTTTGAACCGAGTCGTTTCGACGTACGGTTTGTGATTTAGAGAATTTCTAAGTTTGTGATCGTTTCGGTAAACTATGAAATTAAATCACATGTCACGAATTTAAATGATGGTGTGTCACCATGACATTTAAATATGTGATATTGAGATCAGAGAATATTAATATAATTTAATTATTCGAATTTTATTATTAGTATATTATTAATAATTAATCAATAATTAATAGATTTATATTAATATGTATATTTTTATATTTTATAAAGTGTAAAAATTGAATTGGGCCTTGGAATGTGGAACCATACACATTCCAATGGAT
This sequence comes from Parietaria judaica, assembly GCA_954871525.1. Classification (NCBI taxonomy): domain Eukaryota; kingdom Viridiplantae; phylum Streptophyta; class Magnoliopsida; order Rosales; family Urticaceae; genus Parietaria; species Parietaria judaica. The sequence continues at coordinate 43,444,101 of OX940860.1, forward strand.
AGACTTTGGTCTTTTCATAATTTCGGCAAAAGTACCAAAAGTTTTGGTTATTTGAGAAAAACACTAAAATTAATTTAATCTATTGGATCGGTTGTGATTTAATATCAACCGTTGGATTAGGATATTGATGAATTCGAAATCGATAACTTGGTGACCAAGTTTTGATTTTCAAATTTGATTAATTAATTATATCCGTTAGATTGGTCTAAGATTTAATCTTTACTGTCGGATTGGAAATTAATTAATTATATATATTTATATTATTTTTCGAATTATAGTTTACGGATAAATTCAAAATTGTTTTTATTAAATCTTTTAATATTTGATTTTATCCTAAACTAATTTGATCCATTAGATCGGTTTAAAGATTTATCTCAACCGTTGGATCTAGATAATGATAATTTGAATTTTAATATATATATATAATTCGAATTTTATAAAGATAAGAAGATAAGATTGGATTTTTGATTTTATCCAAATCTTTCTTATTTAATCAAATCCCTAATTAATTATATCCTTTGGATTTAGATAAGATTAAATCTAGACTATTGGATTGAGATAATTAATTATATTTAAATATAAAGAATTTGAAATTAGGGAGGAAATTTCTCCAATTCGGTTACAGTGAGCAAATAAATAGGAGGCTCATTCTACACATTTTACACACCTCTTCCTAGAGAAAAAATCGAACTCTCCCTCTCCCTTAGGGTCTGCGAATTTTCTCTCTGATCTCTCTTTCTGGTTCGGCTTAAGAGACTTAGTTCTCCGGAAGTTTAAAAAGAACCATCAGTTTAAATTTTGCGACGGAGTCCTGCCGGCGAAGCCCAAGCTTCGGTACGAGGAATCTAGGAGAATATCCCGGAAGATCATGGGAGTTTCCCTCAGCACCGGCGGAGCCCTGCCCGATTCAGAACGCGCAGCCGAAAGTCGTCTTTAGAGGTACGGCCTTATGGATTGGGTTAATAAATGCAACCATTTACTGTTTTCTATTTATTTCCAATAATGACTAGATTATTAATAATGATTTATGAATATTAAATTGCAAAATATTTATCAGATCTTGTTATATGGTTATTATCCGATATCCGGACCGTTGAACGGATAACATGTTTTCCGCTTTAAAATAATTTTTAAATGTTACCCGGACGGTTTGGAGGTACAATTCGTGATAATTTGCACGGAATCCGAGACGTGATTCCCAACAATTGGTATCAGAGCCATGGTTCAAGGATAAATAATTACATAATTTAATTTAACGGTTTAAAGAACGAATTATTTGATGAATAAAATTAATTATTTAAAATTGAAATTTTGAATTTCTAGTTATTTTAAATATTAATTTAAAATTAGAATACTACCCGACTCGAAATTTCAAACCGGGTAATGGGCCGGGCTACCGAAACAGCCTGACCCGTGGGCTAGGGTTCGCTCGCAGCGAACCCAATGGGAGGCTGGGCTGGTTACCCAACCCGTGGGCCTTACGCCCAGCCCGCAGGGAGAGCGCTGGGGCTGCTGGCAGCAGCCCGTGGGCAGCGCATGGGCCTGGCCCAAACCCCCTGCTCGGGTAAGCCCTAGGGGCGCTGCCTGGCAGCGAACCGGGCCCTAGGGGCCCTGCCCGAGTGCTCGGCCCAACCCGATTCGCAAGGGCTAGGCTCGACAAGTGCACGTGGGCCCGGGTTTTAACCCGGAAAGCCCACATCGGATTATTAATAATTTTTAAATGAAATAAAATATTTATGAATTAAAATTAATTATGTTTGATTAATTAATTTAATTTAAATATGGATGTTATTTAATAATCAAAATAAAATTGTCTTATTTAATAAATTAAAATATGGATGTTATTTCCGGATAACTAACATAATCTTATTTTAATAATTCATAAAAATTAAATATGGATGTTATTTAATAATTAAATAACATTGTCTTATTTAATGAATTAAAATATGGATGATAATATTTGAATAATAATATCATTGTCTTATTTTAATATTTCATAAATAATTATTAACGGGCATTAAAATTGTTTAATGATAATTCTTGGAGAATAAGTATCATTAACATAAAATTATAAATATTCATCATAGATATAATTTGTTACAACCTATTTTCATAACCCTCAAACATAGTGTCTATGTTATATCATTATTAGGATAGATATAAATAATAAAGAGTAAATGTAAAAGTGTTTATTATAAGTCAGAAAAATTTCAACCGTACAATCTTGCCTAAGGAAGAGGGAATCAAAAGTGGGGCAAGTTCACCATCCACTTATGGGTGACCGGTTAGGACCCCTCTCATCGACCTGGAGAGCGTACGGATTGATCTATCACTACCGACGAAATAATAAACACATTTCTAGGGCTTATTTAAAATTACATGTCGTAATAAATAAAGCCAAAATATAAACTTTTAATGTGTCATTAATAGACAGTTTATATAATAAGTTTTTATAACGTAGAATTAAAAACGTTATTTCCTACAAACAATGGCAAGTATAGAATAAAACAAAGGTCTCCATTATTACTGTCACAACGTCTGCTGACCACACCGCCTCGAGTCACCCTAGTGTGTCCATTCCCCAAGGAAGGTGTGCTCGTGGAAGGTTTGACACCGTGATAGTTCCAAAAGAATATGGGGACGGAGGATTCTTGGAAATGGACCGCGAGTCACCCTAGTGTGACAATTCCCCAAGGATGACGTTTCCAAGAGGATCCCGAGAACCAAAAATAATGGGTTAAGCTTGCACGGAAGTTGGTGCTTCCCGACCGTCTATGGTGATAGTTAATAATCATAGAGAACTTTGGTGGTTCTTGTTGTGAATATTAATTAAGTTTATGACTAAAACTTAGTTTAACCAAACTACACGGTTGATACCGCGAGTCACCGTAGAGTGACCATGCCACTAAGGACGGCAACGACGTGTACAGTCGGTTAAATTATCACGAAATAGTTAAAGGGTTTATTTAACGTTTTCCCAGAACATGTTTGCATCATGTAACTATTTCAAACAAAATATTTTTTCAAAAACATTCCACCTATAATAAAGTTTAATAAGTTTATTTTTCAATGCCAGTTAAAATGTCTTTCGACAAACAAGAAATGGAACTCTCTGCTCTGACGCTCAAGTCTCAAAACCAAAGCGATCTGACAAAAGTCACAAAATCCCTAAGCAAACTGGCCATGAGTGGATCCTCAAAGAAACTCCGAATGGCAGATCAGAATGCATCAAACTCAATGAACGAGAGGAAGAGAACAATTGGAAACAAGGAAGAAACTTTACAGAATGGGAGAACAAACAATGCTGATTATTCAGTATTGGAATCATGCTTCGTTGACAACTCATCCTTCAACTGGATCTTGGATTCAGGAGCAAACGATCATGCATGTAATTCTCTACAGTCCCTTGATTCATTAGAAGAAATAAATGAAGGACCAGCTTTAAAGGTAGGAAACGGTGAGTTTCTACAAGCAAAAGCTGTGAGAAATTTGCGACTGACATTTGGGAATAAATTCTTATTTTTTAATAATGTATTTTATTACCCAAATGTCTGCAGGAATATACTATCGGCTTTTCTGTTGTACAAACAAGGCTACACCTTAAATTTCGTGGGTCCCATTGGGTCATCACGAAAGACGGTGTATACATTTGTACTGCCAAAGCAGAAAATGGATTGTATATTCCGAGACTAGATTATGGGAGTTGCATGAATGCTGAAATGTTCAAATTGGCTATGCCAAGGTCAATTAAGAAACCCAAAATTGATAATGATGTCCAAACATATATGTGGCACTTAAGATTAGGTCATATTAATCTAGACAGGATAAACAGGCTGGTAAAGGAGGAACCCCTTAAAGAACTAACAATCGGTTCTTTGCCTGTTTGTGAATCTTGTATAGAGGCTAAAATGACGAAAATACCTTTTTCTGTAAAAGGTCAAAGAGCCACAAGATATTTAGAACTCGTCCACACAGATGTATGTGGTCCTATGAACATACAGGCGAGGGGTGGAATTAAATATTTTGTCACCTTCATTGATGACTATTCAAGATATGGTTATGTTTACTTAATGGCTAAGAAATCTGAAACCTTGGGTAAGTTCAGAGAATTTCTAGCAGAAAGTGAAAATCAACTTGGACTATCATTGAAATCTCTTCGGTCAGATCGAGGAGGAGAATACCTTGATCATGAGTTTAGTGATCTCTTGATTGAAAAAGGTATAGTATCTCAATTAACTGCTCTTGGCACACCATAACAGAATGGTGTTGCAGAAAGGAGGAACAGGACCCTACTAGAAATGGTAAGGTCCATGCTGAGCTATTCATCACTACCCAACTCATTCTGGGGATATGCTTTGTTGACGGCAACCAACATTTTAAATGTTTTGCCATCAAAATCTGTTTCAAAAACTCCCCTTGAATTATGGAATGACAGAATACCAAACCTGCGACATTACAGAATTTGGGGTTGTCCAGCACATGTGCGGACAAGAAACAGGAATAAGCTGGAATCACGAACTGAAGTATGTCTATTCATGGGATATTCCAAAGAGAGAAAGGGGGGTTTGTTTTATAGTCCAGAAAGCAAGAAAGTATTTGTTTCTACAAATGCTACATTTATGGAAGAAGACTATATGATGAACTTTAAACCTCGAAGCAAAAAGTGCTTGAGGAATTGTCAGGTGACAAAGTCACAACGCCGACAACAGTGCATGTTGTCGAAGATAGTGTGGAAACCACGGTCCCAAATCAGAACCAAGGGGTACTCAGACGTAGTGGGAGGTTCAAAAGACCTGTTGAGCGCTACGAGCACACCCAGTTGGAATTTCACCTAGCTGTTACCAACACTAGTGTTGAAAATCCCATAGGCTATGAGCAAGCTATGATGGATCCTGATAAGGGAGAATGGCAGGAAGCCATGAACCAAGAAATAGAATCAATTGATTCTAATGAAGTCTGGGAACTTGTAGACTTACCGGATGGCTTCAAAACCATTGGCTGTAAGTGGGTATACAAGCGAAAGAGAGGAGTAGACGGGAAAGTTGAAACCTTCAAGGCTAGACTAGTGGCTAAGGGTTTTACCCAGAGGGAAGGTATTGATTTCGATGAGACCTTCGCTCTAGTCGCTAAGTATAAGTCCATCCGGATTCTCATAGCCATAGCCTGTAGTCTCAATTATGAGATTTGGCAGATGTACGTCAAAACCGCATTCCTAAACGGGTACATTGACAAAAACATCTATATGGACCAACCAGAAGGGTTCGTGCAGAAGGGTCATGAAGGGAAAGTTTGCATATTACTCAAATTCATTTATGGATGGAAGCAAGCTTCCAGATTCTGGAATCTAAGGTTTGATGAAACCATCAAAACCTATGGATTCATACAGAACATCACTGATGCCTGCATATACAAACTCAATGATAAAACCGTGGAGATATTTCTTGTTCTATACGTCGACGATATTCTTCTCATTGGAAACAGTGTGAAGAGGCTATCGGACGTGAAAGTGTGGCTATCTACGCAATTCCAGATGAAGGACATGGGAGAAGCCAACTATGTTCTTGGGATCCGTATCTTTAGGGATCGCAACAATAGGCTTCTAGCCTTATCGCAAGCAGCCTACATTGATATGGTGCTTGAACGTTTTGTAATGGCAAACTCAAAGGGAGGTAATTTACCAACCAGACATAGCGTGTTCCTTAACAGGAAACAGTGCCCTACTTCTCCGGAAGAGCAAGACGAAATGAGGCGAATACCCTATGCTTCAGCAGTGGGAAGTCTGATGTACGCTATGCAGTATACTAAGCCAGACATCTGTTACGCTGTGGGAATTGTTAGCAGATACCAATCCAACCCGGGTATGGCTCACTGGACTGCAGTGAAAAATATTCTCAAGTATCTTAGGAGAACGAGAGACTATATGTTAGTGTTTTTAGGATCAGAACCGAATCCACTTGGTTACACTGACTCAGACTTTATGTCTGATAGAGACGCGAGAAAATCGACGTCGGAAGCAGTGTTCACCCTTGCTGGTGGAGCGATATTCTGGAGAAGCGTAAAGCAATCTTGTATCGCAGATTCCACAATGGAAGCTGAATACGTGGCAGCTTGTGAGGCGACCAAAGAATAAGTTTGGCTCAAGAATTTCTACATAGAGCTGGGAGTTGTTCCAGATGTAGATGGGCCCCAAACACTATACTGGGACAACAGTGGTGCGGTGGCAAATTCTAAAGAGCCCAGAGACCATAACAAGGCGAAAAATATAGAACACAAATACCATCTCATAAGAGAAATAGTGCGTCGTGGCGACGTGAGGGTTGTGAAATTAGCTTTGGAAGACAATCTGGCTGATCCATTCACTAAGACGTTACCTGAGAAAATATTCAAGAGGCATCTGGAGAGTATGGGTCTGAAAGACATGGGTCATCTTCTTTAAGTACAAATGGGAGATTGTTGGACATGTGTGTCCTTAAACAAGATATTTTTATCCATTTGTAAAAGATTATGACAAGTCGTTGAATAAAGATGATGCTTATTATGATAATCTTATTATAGTTTCTGGTAGAGTAAAATAGAATGTTTGATCCTTAGTTCATACAGGATGCAATTATGTATTATTATCACAACAGAGTCAATGTGAGGAAAAATTAATAATGATAATAAATGAACTTAAAATGTCCGTGACCTGATTAACTGGGTGGGAGCCAATTAATCGTATAAGGTCATTAATGTGACTAAGTGACAATCCTATTCTGGATTTTGTGTGTGTCACACTCACTAGAAGTGCATTATGTGTGAAGTGTCTTCATGCTTGACTGGACCTGACTTAAACTCCGGAAGTTATCATATAAGACCGTCACAGATAACTTGGAGTTGAGTCACTAGTAGATGATGAAATGGATATTCGATCTAAGTCCTGAGTGATCTTGAGTCTGAGCTGCTGACTTGATTGTTCTTTGATTTGACCGTTAAAGAACACAATATATTACCGTTGTTCCCAACACTATTATTTTGGGAACATGATAGTCAGCAGTAAGGGTAGCTTGGTCATAGACATGGGCATCACACAGCTCTCTTCAGAGTCATGATGATTCCCTTGATTGTCGGTGGTGAGAAGTGAGAGATACCCGTGCACAACTTATGAATCAAAACCATAAGTGGGTTACTCATAATATTACTGACTGAGTCAATGATGAAAATGCAATGAGGGGCATAACGGTAGAAACCGCCTGCTCGTGTGTGGATCATCAAATGAAAGATCAATAACCCGAATTTGATTGTATCAATGGACACCCTGCTGTAATAAAGGAAAAAATATATACTGTATCACTAAAGAGTGCAGCCTCAGGTTTATAATGGAATAACACCGAGGTTTGACGAACACCCTAGCAGTTCGTTGGAGCTTAAGTGATACGGGTCCATGGTCCCCAGGATAGCTCCGTAACGGATGATACGTACGTGATAAAAACATTTGAAATGTTTTTAAGATCATTTGGCAAGACTCATAAAACTGAAGTCTGTGACAGACATCAGATAGTTTTATCAGTAGGGTGGCAAAAGTACCATATCTTGGTAACCAAAATTAACTGACAAAATTAAGTAGAATTTGGATTTTCTGTCAACATGAAAGTTGTTGGAAATTAAATTCTAAGAAACTTTGCTTTTTGAACCGAGTCGTTTCGACGTACGGTTTGTGATTTAGAGAATTTCTAAGTTTGTGATCGTTTTGGTAAACTATGAAATTAAATCGCATGTCACGAATTTAAATGATGGTGTGTCACCATGACATTTAAATATGTGATATTGAGATCAGAGAATATTAATATAATTTAATTATTCGAATTTAATTATTAGTATATTATTAATAATTAATCAATAATTAATAGATTTATATTAATATGTATATTTTTATATATTATAAAGTGTAAAAATGGAATTGGGCCTTGGAATGTGGAACCATACACATTCCAATGGATAGACTTTGGTCTTTTCATAATTTCGGCAAAAGTACCAAAAGTTTTGGTTATTTGAGAAAAACACTAAAATTAATTTAATCTATTGGATCGGTTATGATTTAATATCAACCGTTGGATTAGGATATTGATGAATTCGAAATTGATAACTTGGTGACAAAGTTTTGATTTTCGAATTTGATTAATTAATTATATCCGTTAGATCGGTCTAAGATTTTATCTTTACAGTCGGATTGGAAATTAATTAATTATATATATTTATATTATTTTTCGAATTACAGTTTATGGATAAATTCGAATTTTTTTTATTAAATCTTTTAATATTTGATTTTATCCTAATATAATTTGATCCATTAGATCGGTTTAAAGATTTATCTCAACCGTTGGATCTAGATAATGATAATTCAAATTTTAATATATATATATATATATATTTCGAATTTTATAAAGATAAGAAGATAAGATTGGATTTTTGATTTTATCCAAATCTTTCTTATTTAATTAAATCCCTAATTAATTATATCCATTGGATTTAGATAAGATTAAATCTAGACCATTGGATTGAGATAATTAATTATATTTAAATATAAAGAATTCGAAATTAGGGAGGAAATTTCTCCAATTCGGTTACAGTCTGAGCCTATAAACAGGAGGCTCATTCTACACATTTTACACACCTCTCCCCAGAGAAAAATTGGAACTCTCCCTTTCCCTTAGGGTCTGCGAATTTTCTCTCTGATCTCTCTTTGTGGTTCGGCTTAAGAGACTTAGTTCTCCGGAAGCTTAAAAAGAACCATCAGTTTAAATTTTGCGACGGAGTCCTGCCGGCGAAGCCCAAGCTTCGGTACGAGGAATCTAGGAGAATATCCCGGAAGATCACGGGAGTTTCCCTTATCACCGGCGGAGCCCTGCCCGATTCAGAACGCGCAGCCGGAAGTCGTTATTAGAGGTACGGCCTTATGCATTGCGTTAATAAATGCAACCATTTACTGGTTTCTATTTATTTCCTATAATGACTAGATTATTAATAATGATTTATGAATATTAAATTGCATAATATTTATCAGATCTTGTTATATGGTTATTATCCGATATCCGGACCGTTGAATGGATAACAAGTTTTCCGCTTTACAATAATTTTTAAATGTTACCCGGACGGTTCGGAGGTACAATTCGTGATAATTTGCACGGAATCCGAGACGTGATTCCCAACAAGAAGATCCTGAAAAGCCAGTCACTCCACCAGGTTCATCAATTGAAGAGCATGGAGAGTCATCCAGCGAAAGATCAAAGACGCCACGAACGAGAAGTTTTCAAGACCTATACCAGGAAACCGAAGTCCAAGATGATGTCAATCTCTTTTGCTTATTTGGCGACTATGAAACATTGAGCTACCAAGAGGCGGTTGCAAGTAAGAAATGGAGAGATGCGATGGATGAAGAAATCAAATCCATCACAAAGAATGATACATGGGAGCTCGCTGCACTTCCACAAGGTTATAAGGCGATTGGAGTCAAATGGGTTTACAAGGCGAAGAAGAATGCCAGAGGAGACGTGGAGAGATACAAAGCGAGATTGGTAGCAAAAGGCTATAGCCAAAGGCAAGGCATCGACTATGACGAGGTATTCGCTCCCGTTGCTCGACTTGAAACCATTAGATTGATAATTTCCCTGGCGGCCCAAAACAAGTGGAAGATTTATCAAATGGATGTGAAGTCTGCTTTCTTAAACGGGAACCTTGAATAAGAGGTCTATATCGAGCAACCAACGGATACGAAGTAAAGGGTCAAGAAGATAAAGTCTTAAAGTTGAAAAAAGGCTTTATATGGTCTAAAGCAAGTACCGAGAGCCTGGAATGCTTGAATCGACAAGTACTTCCAAGAGAGAAATTTCAAGAAGTGCCCATATGAGCATGCTTTCTACATCAAAGTTCAAGATGGAGATATGTTGGTCGTGTGCCTGTAGCGTAGATGATCTGATCTTCACAGGTGGCAATTCAATTATGTTTAAGGAGTTTAAGGCAGAAATGACGAAAGAGTTCGAGATGACAGACATAGGACTCATGTCCTACTACTTGGGGATTGAAGTGAAGCAACAAGACACCGGAATCTTCATCAAGCAGGAAGGTTATGCTAAAGAAGTCCTGAAGAAGTTTAAGATGGACGATTCTAATCCAGTAAGCACCCCAATGGAATGCGGAGCTAAGTTGTCAAAGCTGGATAACAGAGAAAAGGTGGATCCAACTCTCTTCAAAAGCCTCGTTGGAAGTTTGCGGTACTTAACTTGTACAAGACCGGACATTCTCTATGTTGTTGGAGTAATCTCTCGCTACATGGAAGCTCCAACAACTACTCACTTCAAATACGCGAAGAGAATACTTCGGTACATCAAAGGTACGACCAACTATGGCCTACTTTATTCAACTTCTTGCAGTTTAGATATGGTTGGGTATAGTGATAGCGACTTGGGAGGAGACATAGACGATCGAAAAAGTACAAGTTGATTCGTATTCTTTATGGGAGATACTGCTTTCACATGGATGTCGAAGAAGCAGCCGATCGTCATACTGTCCACTTGTGAAGCCGAATATGTCGTTGCAACTGCATGTGTTTGTCATGCGATTTGGCTAAGAAATTTGCTGAATGAGTTACGACTGCCGCAAGAAGAGGCCACCGAGATTCGTGTTGATAACAAATCAGCGCTATCATTAGCAAAGAATCCAGTCTTCCATGATAGGAGCAAGCACATCGACACCCACTTTCACTACATACGGGAATGCGTGGCAAATAAAGAAGTGGAGCTGAGGTACGTGAAGTCAGAAGACCAGATAGCCGACATTTTTACAAAGTCACTAAAGCAAGACCGTTTCGTTAAGCTGCGGAGCATTCTCGGAGTAACCAATCAAGTTTAAGGGAGGGTGTTGAAAATATAAACTTGATTTATTGAGTCTCTAGAATTTTCTAGTGTATCCTAGTATTTACTAGTTTCTAGAGTTCTTTTAATATGTAAGTTTCTAGAAGGGTCTTGTAATTACTAGACTTCTAGAATACTCTTGTAATATGTAAGGAGTCTAGAATTATCTTGTATGTTTTAGAAGTTCTAGATAAGTCTTGTATTAGTTAGATGTTCTAGAATACTCCACTAAGTCCTAAAGTAATAATGTAATTCATGTACTATCTAGAAGTCTCCATTGAAGTCTATAAATAGAGACTTCCTCCCACCATTTTGTAACTAAGAAAAACCAAGCCAAGTGATCAATACAATACAATACAATACAATACAATACAATACAAGTGATCAAAACCGCAAGACGTAAAACCGAGCCGGCACAATCACGGGCTGACCAGTTTGAGAGAGTTCGCCTTCTCTTGGAGTGTGTCGAGCAGACTGTCGAAGCTTTTCTTGAAATAATCGACGCGCTCTAGCTGCAGTTGAGAGCCATCGTAGCCCCAGCCAATTCTCAGCTTCTCAAGCGCGCTGTAAATGCTCTCGGCCTCGGACACGTTTGCGTCAATGGTCCTTGAGACGGCGCCGTGGTCCACAAAAGCTTGTAGAGGTTGGTCGATACCTATATATATGAAGTTTTGAAATCAAATCGTGGAAATGAAGATGAATATAATAAGTAGGCAAAATGATGTCGAACCTAATTCCAGCGTTTGAGGTCCTTATAAAAAATGCTTCTCCCATAAGTAGGCAAGAAGACGTCGACCAGAAGCCTAAATTGTATCAAGCCAAACTGGACAACGGGAATGACCGCAACGCTAAAGATCGGAACATAGACACATTTGTTCCCTTGAAAAATCAGGTAAAACATGGTGCAAAAGGAGATGAGCATAAAAACTATTGACAGGAAAAATATCGAGAGTCCGATGATGAGCTTCGTAGGCAGCGACTTGAGGAAATCCTCTTCCCTGTATCGCGCCTTCTGGATAGAAAAGAACATGAACACTGTCATCACTGAAAGAATCAGCGCCACGGCATTGGACGTCAAGGACACCTGGAACAACTTGGTATTCCGAAACACAGCAGAGCCTGTGTTCTGATCATACCCGCCCGAAAAGGTAATTGCTGCGGCAAAAGCGACTGTAGCGATAAGAGTGCTAACCATAAAGGAGTTTTTTGCCGTTGCCTTCAACCACTTCTCTCCCTCCTCCATTAACAGTTTGTGGTTTTCAGTAAAGAGAGCGCGCGGTTGCAGGTACTCTTTGTTTCTCCATTCACGGGCTGCTGGGGTTGCGAGCGCCTCGACCTCCTAAACAAGCCAGGAGTAATTTAATAAATTTGGAACAAGTGGTCTTTTAATAATAAAAAATTGCTACCTTAAACCATTTCAGCTCTGCTTGCATCTGCAAAGCCGCTCCCGGAATGAGCGTCAGCAGCCTTGAAGGCGCCACATAAGCGGCCTTGTGCAGCATGTTATTGCTGTTCTCGTCACGATAGTTCACAATGACTGCTTTTTCCCGAAGGCCGTAAATGAGGTTGAAGATCTTGGCTTGGCGTTGCTCTACAGCCACCTCAAACACTCTTCTCGCGACATACTGATTCCAGACAAGAATCGGGTTCGCATGCACCACACTTAAGATGAACTCAACGTTGCCGGCATACACGGCTGAAACCAGAGCGTCCTGGACTCCGGCCCTCTTTATCTTCTCATCATCAAACCACACTTTTGATGATGAGAAGATAAAGAGGGCCGGAGTCCAGGACGCTCTGGTTTCAGCCGTGTATGCCGGCAACGTCGAGTTCATCTTAAGTGTGGTGCATGCGAACCCGATTCTTGTCTGGAATCAGTATGTCGCGAGAAGAGTGTTTGAGGTGGCTGTGGAGCAACGCCAAGCCAAGATCTTCAACCTCATTTACGGCCTTCGGGAAAAAGCAGTCATCGTGAACTATCGTGACGAGAACAGCAATAACATGCTGCACAAGGCCGCTTATGTGGCGCCTTCAAGGCTGCTGACGCTCATTCCGGGAGCGGCTTTGCAGATGCAAGCAGAGCTGAAATGGTTTAAGTTAACATTTTTTTTATTATTAAAAGACCACTTGTTCCCAATTTATTAAAGTACTCCTGGCTTGTTTAGGAGGTCGAGGCGCTCGCAACCCCAGCAGCCCGTGAATGGAGAAACAAAGAGTACCTGCAACCGCGCGCTCTCTTTACCGAAAACCACAAACTGTTAATGGAGGAGGGAGAGAAGTGGTTGAAGGCAACGGCAAAAAACTCCTTTATGGTTAGCACTCTTATCGCTACAGTCGCTTTTGCCGCAGCAATTACCTTTTCGGGCGGGTATGATCAGAACACAGGCTCTGCTGTGTTTCGGAATACCAAGTTGTTCCAGGTGTCCTTGACGTCCAATGCTGTGGCGCTGCTTCTTTCAGTGATGACGGTGTTCATGTTCTTTTCAATCCAGAAGGCGCGATACAGGGAAGAGGATTTCCTCAAGTCGCTGCCTACGAAGCTCATCATCGGACTCTCGATATTTTTCCTGTCAATAGTTTTTATGATCATCTCCTTTTGCACCATGTTTTACCTGATTTTTCAAGGGAACAAAAGTATTTTCGATGACTCTGCACATGTGTTTCAGCATTTCTAGGCTTTGAACATGGAACATTTTGGTCTTGTATAAGGTCTTTATGTCTGCATCAATTGGCAAAAAAAAAAAAAAAGCATATATATTATCGGTGATTATTTTTTAGAGCTTAAGCTTTGTAAGGTCTAAAACCTAAATGCTAATCACATGAAACATATTAATATAATTTGAAGAAATTCTTTGAAATAAAAGATTAAATCTAGGAACTAAAAGGTGATCAACACTTGTTCCAGCAAAAATTGTTCTCAGGACAGAAATTTTCACCAAATCTTCACCAGCCCAATCTCATTTCTTTTGAGAGAAATTAAATCTATATATATATAAAAGGACAGTTTTACAACGATACATGGCGGATTGTAAACAAAGAGAATGAAAATTCTCATTTTATAGAATTTAGACATGTTGAACATAGCAAGTAGTTATTTCCCTTAATCATTCATTGTCAAAGAGTTAATATGAAGTAGGAAAATGTTTGAGAAAAATGTAATTTAAAACTCACTAATATCAATAGTATTGATCGGTTTTTACGTTGAGAAGACAAATCGTTTTAACTTTTATTCTCTTATTTCTTCACCTTCACTCTTTCTTCTTATTCTTCGCTTCTCCTCCCTTTCTCCGAACATCCTTCTACTGTAGTCTATCGGTGAGCAGTCATCTCCACCTCAGGTAATAGTCAGGTTCTGCGATTTTTCTATGTTTTTTCCTCATGGTGTTTTTAGGATCACAGTCAGCTCTCACTCCCGTCTCGCCCCCGTTTCGCCCCCGTTTGCTCATCGACGACTACTGTGTTGTGAACACTCTAATATCCTTAATATATATAATTGTATACTTATCATGGATTGTATTTAGTCACCGATGTGTGATTTTTTATAGGTTGAAAAGATGGAGGTACGTAGGATTGTATGTTCAACTATTGTAATGCAATTTTTTTATAGGTTTGAACACGTAAAACCTCTCCTCGAGGTCGATGTATGTCATTTCTTTTGGGCTTCTTGCCTGTAAATGTTGATTTCATGCAAAGTTAACTGTTGACGCTTATCCGATTTCGTTTCCATTTCCCTGTTAGAGGTCTCCATGACGTGGGCTCTCTGTTTCTCAGTTTGTCGGCTCTGCTGTCACGTGTTGGACCCTTTTAACTCGCTGCCCGTTATATCTCAATTTATCAGCCATCGGCAGCTCTTAGTTTGTTAGCCCTTTGTAAGTTTTTCTTTCTTTATATTAATCAATTTCAACAAGCTCTTCACCTACTTATTTGAGGCATGCGTCTGAGCCTCAGACCCTCTCCTCAATTGTTTGTTTAGTTGGTCCTAGAAAAAAACGTTTACTGTGTTATGAACATACTTTAAAAATTCCTTGCTTGGTATATCATATCATGTCTTTTATCTTAATATGTTGGATTATATGTGGCTTTATAAATTCAGTTCTTGGGATAAAGATTGTGTTTTAGTGATGTAGATTACCTGTACTTTATTGATTTTATTCTATGTGGATTGTTATCATTTACAGCTTTAATTGAGAACACAGGCTGAGGTTGTTTATGATGAAGAGATGGAATTAATTTGTAAGAAGATGGCATTTAAGTGGCTTTATTGTGTTTAAGATCAGTGAATTTAAATGACATTGTAATAAAATTGTTATTGGAAATAAAAGGATAGGTTTTAATTTTAATGATAATTAATGCATGAAATTTAACTCTTAAATCAATAACACATATTACGATAGGTTTTTATAACAATTGGAATAGTAAAAGGCTATGATAAATGCATGCAATTGAACTCTTAAATTATTAACACATTATATGTTCATGCAATTAGAGAATGGGCAAAGGTAGATCGACAACAACAATTCACAAGGAGGAGCACTCCGACGACAACCATTTGAACTCGGGTCAGTTACCCAACGACAATCTGCTACAACATTTTAATCTGCTATAACATTTTCAAGTGCGATGCTTTCTCCGACGTCGTCCTCCACGCCATGGGAGCCATATCTATCATCTCCATAGCCTCATCTCTCTCCGTTGCGGTTAGTTTTACCATTTAGTTTATAGTTACTTCATTGTATATATCCATCTATCATCTTCATCACCGATGCCTCATCTTCGAATTAAAGAAACCTTCACACGCAGCGTCGTTTGCGTCCGTCAAAGCCGTGATTCAACCTCTTCCCCATCTTTCTCTGGCAATCAATGGTCAAGGTCGTTCGGTTCAATTCAAGCTTCGTTCTTTATGTTAATGTCAATTCCGACTCACATGTGTCAAAAAAAGGCGGTAAGTACACTTCTCAACATTGTTAAAGATGGACCGAGCAAAGGATCGTGGGCAAGGTAATTATCTGTTTTGATGTTATTTAGTTGTCGTAAAAACAATGATTTTCGATTAGTTGTTTCAATCTTCAATATGTTTTTAATTATATAATACCTTTGATTCATGATTTCGTTATGCTATTAAATTCTATATTTCAAACTGCCAAAAACCGACACAGCTTTTTATTTTATTTTTGTTCTTTCAAAAGTTTTTTTAATGGGAGTTATTCTTCATTGGACTTATTTTTTGCTGCGAATTTTTTCATACGGAGATTTCAACATTTCTGCAGCGGTGCCCGAAGATGCGATTGGGGAATTCACGGTTCACGGTAATACCACGCCATCAACAAGAATGCGGGAGATTTTACTGCCTCTTCGGCTGTAGTGCACTCTTCTTTTAAAGTATTGTTTACTTTGTGTTAGTATGCGTGAATAATTAGAGTGGCTGGCATAAGTTTTCTAAGCTTGTATTTTTTTTCTCTCAATTTTAAGCCGATCTTTCTAAATTTTTTGATAAATTAAGGGAGATTAATGACTCATAATGTTAAATACACATGATTTAATGGTTTTCTGTTTGAAATATACTCATCTAGATGATTTTTATTAGATTTTCATAAATCGAAAACTAAAGAGTTAATAACCTGAATGTTAGTTAATGTTTAACAATGAGAAAATATTGAATCTTTCTCAATATTCAAAGATTTTTTTTTTGAATTTTTATGAATGTTTTAAGATGAAAATATGTAGTTATTGAAGAAAAAAAAAAATTCAGATCGCTTGTATTTTCAGATTTTTAAGCATGCAAGGCAAGAGTACCTAAAGTTTGAGTTTTGTTGATTTTACAAAATTTACTCCTTTTTTTATGTTATGTCTTTATAATATTTTAGATAATTATACATTTGTGATTTTTATGTAATTTATTTTCATATTTGTTCTTAATTCTTGCATTTCCCTTTATTGCGACAAAAGTACCAAAAGTTAATCTTTTGGGATTTTAAGCTAATCTTTTCATTTTTCTTGCTGTTTGTTTTTACTAAATATATATTGTAATAATAATATGTGATTTGTATGTAATTTAATTGCATATTTGAGCTTAATCCGTGAGTTTCTCTTTGTTTCGGCAAAAGTACCAAGAATACATCTTTTTGGGATTTTTGAGCTAGTCTTTTGATTTTTCTGGTTGTTTGTTTTAATTAAATATTTATTGTTAATGTAATTTTTTAGTTAATCTTTTCATTGTTCTTGTTGCTTTAGCTAACCTTTTCATTTCTTGTTGTTTGTTAAGACTTATGTTTATTTATATGTGTTGGTGTAAATATATATTTACACATGTTTGAGTATGAAATGATTTTATTTTTGGTATTTTTAACATCATTATATAAAACCGAGTACATATATTCTTAAAATTATTATAGCGGTTTTCCATCGATAAGTGTCGATAATCCTCGATAAGTGTTGGTAACGATAATCTACAGATTTATCGGTTTTCCATCGATTAATAGGTAAGCAATCGATAAATCCGTCAAAAACGACAACCGATTTATCGTCAAAAACAGCATTCTGAACCTTGGTTGGGACCATAAAATTTAATTATATTATCGAGGTTATTAATTTATCGATAGATAATTTACTAATGTTAATTAGAGTCGAGAACATATAAAAGTATTATCGAGATTATTAATTTATCGACTATTAAGTAAATTGAAAAATCATTACCCAAGAGTCCACCAAGATGCGACCATCCACATTGCAGCAAGCACATGAGAACTTTACGCAATTTGCAAAATCGTAGAAAGCTCCTTAACGTATTCAATACGGTGTCGTATTGGTCCCTTGCCACATCAGCTTGTTGAATTTGTATATCTATAGATATGTGACTCGTAATAGTACTATCGGGTATATTTATACCTACCAAAACAGAATAACAGACATGGAATTCTGTTAGAATTTCAAAGCAAAGTTTGTGTTATAAACACAGCGTAGAAGCAATACACTTACAGTTATAAATCCATCGTTGCCAAAATGTAAGAGAGCTCCCACTGGGAAAGATCTTGGCACCCGCTAAAGCGCGCACGGGTGATTTCCCAGGATGATCGTCTGTTAAGGCCAAAAACGGTGCACGCTCCAGCAAATGAAACGCGATATCTAAATGTTTTAATATATATAGTGATATGTTATTATGTTGTCTTTATATTATCGTAATTTTCTCTTCGGTCGTAAGTGAGAAATATATCACCAATTTTATATGAGTAAAAAATACTTAAGGAGAGAGGAAGTTGAGTGTATTATATACCCAAATGCTGCACATATATGCACTGAGAAAGAAGCGAAGCACCGCGCCGCCCTTCGTCCGGAAGAAGCAGATCCTCGTCAGGCGTAGCGAAATAGAGATAATGAACCATATGTTTCTGAGCGCTCACGACGGCTTGCATGATTGGAAGCCCGTACGATGCCTGAACGAATCCGATCAACCGCGTGTTATTCTGGAGCAAGCACTTTGCGATCTGCAATTCGCCCACTTCAATGGCAGCGGCAAGAACCGTGAAGCCATCATTCCGCTCCATTTCCATATCCTGCTGTGTCATATGCCTTACCAGCCCCTCTACCACGTGCAAATGACCCTCCGTGACTGCCACATGGAGCGCATTCTTGCCCAAACCGCCGGGGCTCCGAACCCTCACCGCCTCGGGGCATTCATCCAGAAATCTCTTCACCGCGTCCCATTCTCCGCGTAACACATCTTTAAAGAACCGTTCGTACGGCCTAAAGTCCGAACTTGGGTTCAGGTTTGGGTTTGGGTTAATGACTAGGTTTGGGTTCGCGTTCAAGACCAAGCTTGGGTTTGGATTCATATTTAAGGTTCTGTCTGGGTTCAATATTAGGTTTGGGTTCATATTTAGGTTCGGGTTCGGGTTCGGGCCAGGAGATAGTGCTTGACCCGGAAGCTCCAAGCGTCGTTGTTGGATTGACTGCATTAGACAACCACATTTTTCAGTTGAATATAAAATAAAAAAATAAAAAAAGGGATAGCTAATTGAATTAGTCACTGTCATATCAATTTTCAAGAAAACAAGTTCTGAAGTTCTCCAACCAGATTTCAACACATCCATTAGAGTAGTCGAAATATTTAAAGGAAAAATGCTAAATAAGCACATTATTAAAAGTGAGACAAAAAAAAAAACACACTAAACAGAAACTCCAAATATTTTTTCTTTCTCTTCTATCCTGATCTCAGGTATTCATTAGTTCATCCTCTTACACTCAAACACTATCCAGGTTAGGGAGAGAGCAGTGCGCAGAGAAGCTCCTCTTCTCGGAGTGGGAGGAGGAGAAGAGATCGGAGAGATCGGAGGAGAAATGGCAGTAGAAGGACGAGAAGAGTACATTTCATGCAGAATGTCTCAATTAATATTTATAGGGTATGTGATATATATAAGGTTATAACTACATTACTTTAGCAGAAAAATTAAGTATATATTCCAAAGTTATAAACCAAGTTGACCATCCATCCTTAAATAGCAATGCTAATTGATGACACTACTACAAAACTTGGATTAGACGACATGGATTGCATGTCGTGTAAACGTTTACACGACATGCAATGCCTGTCGTATAATCCCCTGTCGTAGTAGATTACACGACAGGCAAAAAGCCAGTCGTGTAAAGGTAAAACACGACAGGCAATTGCATGTCGTGTAAACGTTTACACGACAAGCATTTGCCTGTTGTGTAAACTTGAACTAAAATGAAAAAAAAAAGCGTAGTAGAGGCTCGAAGACGAGCCTCTACTACGCTTTCTCGGTGTCATTGAAACCTATAATACGATTTTTATACACCATTATATCCAATCATAAAAACCTTTATATCAAATTAAAATTATCGAACATATATTGTAACACATTCATTACGAAAACAAAAATATACTTAATATATCGAGTGTAACTAATCAATTACCCAAAGATATACCGTAACACAATTTATAGCTCTAATCTAAATTCACATTTCAAAACACACATCAAATAGAACACATGAATCAAGCTCGTACTACCAAACAAGCCTAAGAGTGTTCACACCTCCGCTGAAATCTGCATCCAAAGCAAAGAGTTGCATGATCTAAGACATCTGAACCAAAGCAAGAAAACTTAACATTAATTTTCATTGATTGAATCGAGAAGCGAAGCATGATGTCTCAGTTTCGGTTTGTTTAAGGATAAATAAACACTTAATAAACATGAGCTAAAAGTAAGACGAAAAAAAGCATCAACGGATAAGAATTATATAAACTAGTTGATGAATATTAAGTGCGGAAGTAACAATAAAATCGTATTAAGGACACAAACGCATGACTCCAGTCAGACTTTCAGGCCCATTTATCTATGAAACCAGTATTAACTCATGTCATATACCCTTTCAAATCCAAAGACAGTAGTTACTGAAAAACTTAATCGCATTGTATTCACTTGATGACACAACTTTTTTCTTGGAAAATAGAGAGACCAACACCACGTATCAGACAAGAAACGGAGCTACTAACCATCCAATCCAAACGGAGATGTTGAACTAAGCCCTCCGTGGTATCTTGAAGAATGATCTGTTCCCTCGTACTGACATGATGATCAACCTAGTTACTACAAAAATTCCATGTTGACAAGTGAAGAGGTTAAACTCAAACGTAATGGCATTCTAAAAAAGTAAAACGAAAAACAAATAATCAATATACTACAACTTACCCCTGAAATATATAATTATTATCAGGAAGCTCAAAATCATCAAGATCAAAAGTCTCGGGTGCAGTAGATTCCTCTGTAAGTAAGTGGACTCCAGTAGAGCGAGAAGCTTGCTTTATCTTAAGCAAAGCCTCGCTGCAATAATCGAACAGATAATTCACTTTTCTTGAATATATCCTCGCAACACCCAATAAAAGATAGTCTGGACAATCGTAGCTGTCCTCCCCACTAATTCAGAGCTTAATCACAAAAGCTGACAAGCGACCATCAAGAGAATTGATCAAACTTTCTGAATGAGACGAGTTGTTAATTTAAAATAAGTTTGAATAAGGTTTGATCTCAAATAACCACTCTTTGATCTGAAAGACGTCGAATCAAATAAAACTGAAGCTAAACACAAGCACGCACAATAGAATCACGAAAGGCGAGTGAACTCGTGCAATGCAATACAGAAGATCAAACGTAGACAAGCTTTGAAATTAAACAAAAACAAAAAAAAAAACAAAAACAGAACAGCGTAACGGACCTGGAAAGAGCGAGTGAGCTCGGCGAGGAGGATCAAACGCAGAGAAGTAGTGAGAGGGGTTTAACGGACCTGGAATGAAGGTCTGAGAAGGAGTGGGAGAGGTTTAATGGCGAGGGAGGAGTTATCCAGCGGCGAAGATCTTCCCGTCGGAGGAGTGAGCGAATTCCCAGGGGCTTCTCGATCGGGAATGAGAGAGCGAACTCCCAGCGGCGAAGTGAAGAGTTAGGGCAAGTTGCAATAGGGAATCTAGGGCTAAAATGGTGGCGACAGCGGTGCTCGGAGTAGCGATGGCGCAGGACGGTGGAAGCGGTGGCTGCGGTAGCCAGAACGGTGGTCGTAGCGGCGGCTGCGGTGGCCAGAACGGTGGTCGGAGCGGGTCGCAGGGGAGGGAGGAAGCAAAGAGGAAGCAGAATAATTTTACTTTTTTTTTTTTAGGAAGGCAAAATGACGAAAAGTAGAGCCAACATGAGATATTTTATGATTCCAATGTCTTAAATAGCATAGTAAAAAAATTGATTACATATAATATTGTTCATAATTTTATATTATTATTTTAAATAGCATGGTATTTTAGAATTTGTGATGACACTCCAAGACCTTAAAATAGCATGGTATTAAAATAATAAACGTTTTAGTAGACAAGAGGTGTGAAAATTGAAACTTGGTTATGAATGTTCTAAAATTCGAAATCTAGTGATGTTCATTGTTTCCTTCCCATTTTGCCCATGAGATCGAGTACAAAGAGAAGAAAAAAAACCCTACTTTTGGGACCACAATTTTCATTTCGTTCATTCTTTATTTGCCAACATTCTCTCTTCGTCCGAAGGACCACTTCTCAGTTGAAACAAAATTCAACTTTCTAATATAAATAATGAAAGTAACGAGTTACGGCGGAATTTTAAATTTTCTTTTAATATAAAAACAGATTTTCAACGTATTAAAATAACCATAACGTTAAAAACGATTATCATGCATGCAAACGATTATAACCACATTAGTTTAGCAGGAAAATTATGTATATTCCAAAGTTATAAACCAAGATTACAGGCCAAATAGCAATGCTAATTGATGAGATAATTTATGATTCTGATACCTTAAATAGCATAGTAAAAAAATTGGATACATATAATATTGTACATAATCTATATATATTAAATCATAGACCTTAAATAGCAGAGTAAAAAAATTGATTAAGTATAATATTGTACGAACACAATAAAAAAATCCAAGTCCTATCAATTAATCGATATAGATTTATAAGCTATTGTAAACACAACAAAAATATTTTAGGTCATCGGATTTATAATTGCCTTTTTTATATTAGAAAATACAAATTCTATATTTGCCAAAAAATATTGATATTTCATCTATTATATGGCAATAAAATTCATTCATATTATTAAATGAAATATGCATATGCCATAAAAAGAAAATAAAACCCTTTCACATTATTAAAAAAATATCAAAATGTAAAAAATAGAATTCTCTCATCTTTGCTTCTCTATTTTGCCACCTCAAACATGAAAATTGTCTTTTTATATATACTAGGGGATTTACCGCGCTTCGCGCGGTGGCGATAAAATGTATCAGTTAAATTTGATAAAATATTGATTATTTATTATTTAGACGGGTGTGTTTTACTTGAAAAATTGATATCTATATTGAACTCACCGATTGATTAACTCTTATTTCGATTTTATTATCAAACATCATGAGTATATATATTTGAAAAAAGTTCAAAATAAATTACTTAAAAAATATATGAGAATAAGTGTTTAATTTTGTGAGTAAGGTGATTAATCTGTTTTTTTTTTTATAATGAAAATTGGCACAACAAAAAAAATCATGTTTTAAATGAAAGAAAAAAAAAACTTTTTTTTTCTTTCTATTAAATGTAGCACATGGTAAAAAATAATAATAATAATAATAAGTGAGCTTAAGCTAAATAGTCAATTTGATAGTTTAAATTTAATAAAATAGTCAATGTTTAGTTAATATTTGTAAATAGTAAATTAACCATATTAACCATTATAAAAATAATCATATTAACCATTATAGCCATATTAATTATTGAAAAAATAGCTAATGTTTAACTATTTTGCAAATAAAAACTTTAAGTTTGCTAAAATGCAATGTAAATATATGAATGTGGCTATTCATTATAATAATAATTTTGTAATTAAATTTATACTTTAAAATTTTAATTGGGGCAAAAGTTGTTTGACAGATAAAAGTCTTGGTGATTAATTATTTTGATTGGATTGTGTTTTGTAATTCCAGAACCTTCATGCACAGTGTATTAATTGTTTTATTGTTTAGACTTTAGATAATATCATCGTATATATTTTTATTAAATTTTAAAAATGTGAAAAAATGAAATATTCTTGTTCGATAGGTGAACTACTATTGTTTATAAAAGTAGATATGAATTGACATTTATTATTAAATTAGCTTAATTTATAATAATTTTTAATTACACTAATACTATTAGCAATATATATTTATATTTCTTTTTAACCATCAAAGATATCAAAATACAATATCGTCTATTACCTTTTCAGATTCCACGTAATTGTTTTTTGTTTTGTTTTTTTTTTTTTATAAATATTTCGCTTTTCTTTCTTTATGCTTATTTATTAACGTAGTAAATAGTGCAATCCACTGCCTTTTGATATTTCAAACCCAATATTATTAACAAATATATAAATTATAGTACGCATACTTTAGAATCAATCAGCTGAGAGCTGCATTCATAAATGCATGTTATTTTTATTAAAAATTGAAAATTTGAAAGAAAAAAAAATTAGATTTTTACAGTGTAAGAATAAGAGAGTTTCCATATTAGAGTAGAATTATTCGAAATGTATCACCCTGTATATTGCAATATAATATATAGGAAATATGACACTATAATATATGTACATCAACATTGTGTATATATATTTCACTCAAAAGCTAAATCAGCATATCTATTACTTCTGAAAGAATTTGTAAGCAGATTGCGTGCTTATGAAAATAAATAAAAATGAAGTAAATGAAGTGATTAAAATATGGTAGATAACAAATCATGAGAATATATACCAAACCAAATCTATAGAATACAAATAACGATACAACAGCATAGGCAATTTAAATATTACATTCAATAGAATTATACTATGAGTATGACATACATAGAAGAAAAAAAAAAGACACATGTTTATGAGTATGACATATTTGTCGAACAAATTTGCAAGAGCTGCCGATCAACTAAACTGGAGACAACTGTGAGAACTGGTGCAAGGATGTGCTCGTCTCCCTCGCTGTCAAAATAGGATGGTCGTTCATCCAGGGTCTTTGCCTTTTTTGTTGGATATAAATCTCGACTCGAGTCCTATTAACGCTCTTGTTCTACGATCGATACACCTTTAGTATAAACCATAAAAAGATAAAACTATCAAAATATTTTTCTTTTCCAGATCTGCTCGTAAAAAGATTAAAGAAGAAAAAACAGTTAAAAACATTGAAGAGAACGCGAACCCAATAAAACATTCATTCACACACTAAAATGAATACATAAAAAAATAACGTAATAAACAACCGCACAACTTAATGAACTTACATTACAACATTCTGTCAGAATAAAATGACACGGTAGAGGAAGGAGATTGCAAGCATATTTGAATAGAAAAAATTCAAAAATAATAAAATAAAAATGTTAATCTAAAAAATAGAGCTGAAATTACATCTGCTGCTTACAAAATCATCTCTGAATCGTCCTGGAAGCGCTAGATCAAGAAGCTTTCTATGGCTTTGTGATTCAAAAATTCATACATATATTCCATCTTTACAAAAGCTAAGGCTGTATTTATAAACTAATAGCAAACCCAACTATTGGTATTTAAGATAAGTAAGACCAAAAACCTGGTAGACTCTTCACTTCTCACAATTTAATTACACTTTACTAAACCCTTTATATTTGTTATTACTTAAAACGATTCAGGTGGTGGTGGCGAACTTTTATGCAGTAGACAATTAGTAAGATATAAATGGTTTACATTCAATGTTATGTGGTTATGTGGTGGCAAAAATATATTTCATAAAAATATATAGAAAATCTGAAAAATAGAAAGCAAGAAATCTTTGATTTCTATGGTTCCATGCTCAAAAACTCTCCCTTTTATATATATAGATTTGTCTGCTATAATTATTAATATGTGTCATTACGTTTTAAATTGATTGCGGTTACTTTTGTTATTATTATATATGTAGAATATAAAAAAGGGCACTACTTAGAGGCATTAAGCATTTACTGTACTTATTTAATAACTAATAAGAACGTTGTAATAACTTCCACATGTTGCAAATTAACTAACGTACAAAGACAATAGACAAAGTAAAAACATTGTTTAAGTGTGGAAATATTTTTTTTAATTCAAAATTCTAAAAAATTAGCATTTGAG
The DNA here is from genome assembly GCA_954871525.1 of Parietaria judaica. NCBI lineage: Eukaryota > Viridiplantae > Streptophyta > Magnoliopsida > Rosales > Urticaceae > Parietaria > Parietaria judaica. The sequence continues at coordinate 43,469,659 of OX940860.1, forward strand.
CTTGTCTATATAATAGAATTGTCTTAAGAAAACTTTGACATCATGCTTTAATATATGCTAGTGAACGGCACCACGCTCCGCGCGGTGGCGAGAAAATATTTTTTTTATATAAATAAATATATTAGATATATTAATTCTACAAATTGGTTGTTATAAACGAAATAACAACAACCAAAGCGAACTCAACAATTTCGATTTATTTATCAAGTCATGATATAGCCAAATGTTTATTACATTAGAATTGATAATGTAATATTAATCTCAACGGCTGTATATTAATAATACTAAAACATTGCGTAAATGTGAAGAAAAAAACTAACATTAAAATAACAAATTTTAAAAAACTATATAATAGTTCTATGGAGTTAGCTATTTCTCTTAAGAAAAATATTAGTATTACAGTATTTGAGTAACTAATGAAAAAAAATTATCGACTATATACACAAAATTTACAGTTTACATAAGAAAAATATTAGTATTGCCTTTTGAAATTCTATTTTTCAAGAGTATATTTCATGTGAAATTCTCACACTGAAATTTGAGTTTAATACCATAAATTATGGTGGAGTTAATTTATTGATGTGTGACTTTTTCCTATTGTGTCATAAATAATAATCCTTGATTTTTTAGACAACTAATTTATTGTGGATAGATTATGCTTATATATATGTGTGTTTGTATGTGCCGTTAGCAATGAATATGAGTTTATACAGTTAAAACAATGTATCAAACGGGCAATTATCGTAATATTTGAAATAAAGTGAAGAAAAAAATGGAAAATGAGAATGGTTGAGATAAAAATGTTAATATATATATAAGGATACAAATCGGGAAAATGATCCATTCGAAAAAAAAAAAGGAGTAAAACAACTATTAGAACATGTGTATAATATATGAAATATACAATCGTGTATATATATTACAGGCTTTCACCTTGAGAACTAATTTTGTTATAAATGAATATAGCAGTTACAACTCTAACAACGCGTGGAAATAAATGTCATTTGGTGGTGTAAATATTTTTATTGAAAAAATTGTAAGAACTTGAAAAATTAAGATGCTCAAATCCTTGCTTGTGTATGTTGCCACATCATACTTGAAAAACTATCCTTTTATATCCTTTTATATACATATATAGAAGATATATATATATATATATAGATTTGTAGTTAATGGTTTGTTCATTTAATTCCAATAAGTGTTGGACATATGTGTCCTTAAACAAGATATTTTATCCATTTGTAAAAGATTATGACAAGTCGTTGAATAAAGGTGATACTTATTATGATAATCTTATTATAGTTTCTGGTAGAGTAAAATAGAATGTTTGATCCTTAGTTCATAAAGGATGCAATTATGAATTATTATCACAACAGAGTCAATGTGAAGAAGAATTAATAATCATAATAAATGACCTTAAAATGTCTGTGACCTGATTAACTGGGTGGGAGCCCATTAATCGTATAAGGTCATTAATGTGACTAAGTGACAATCCTATTCTGGATTTTGTGTGTGTCACACTCACTAGAAGTGCATTAAGTATGAAGTGTCTTCATACTGGACTGGACCTGACTTAAACTCCGGAAGTTATCATATAAGACCGTCACTGATAACTTGGAGTTGAGTCACTAGTAGATGATCAAATGGATATTCGATCTAAGTCCTGAGTGATCTTGAGTCCAAGCTGCTATCTTGATTGTTCTTTGATTTAACTGTTAAAGAACACGAAATATTACCGTTGTTCCCAACACTATTATTTTGGGAACATGATAGTCAGCAGTAAGGGTAGCTTGGTCATAGACATGGGCATCACACAGCTCTCTTCAGAGTCATGATGATTCCATTGATTGTCGGTGGTGAGAAGTGAGAGATACCCGTGCACAACTTATGAATCGAAACCATAAGTGGGTTACTCATAATATTACTGACTGAGTCAAGGATGAAAATGCAATGAGGGGCATAACGGTAGAAACCGCCTGCTCGTGTGTGGATCATCAAGTGAAAGATCAATAACTCGAATTTGATTGTATCAATGGACACCCTGCTGTTATAAAGGGAATAATATATACCATATCACTAAAGAGTGCAGCCTCGGGTCTATAGTGGAATCGCTTCGAGGTTTAACGAGCAACTAGCAGTTCGTTGGAGCTTAAGTGATACGGGTCCATGGTCCCCAGGATAGCTCCGTAACGGATGATACGTACGTGATTAAAATACATTCTGGATAATGTTTAATCATTTGGCTTGACTTATAAAACTGAAAGGTCTGTGGCAGACGTCAGATAGTTTTATCGTTAGCGTGGCAAAAGTACCATATTTTGGTACACGAAATTAACTGATAAAATAAAGTTAGAATTTAGATTTTCTATCAGCACCATGTTGTTGGAAATTAAATTCTAAGCAACTTTTCTTTTTGAACCGAGTCATTTCGACTTACGGTTAGTGATTTATGGATTTTCTAAGTTTATGATCGGTTCGATAAACTTTGAAATTAAATCACATGTCACGAATTTAAATGATGGTGTGGCACCATGACATTTTAATGTGTGATATTGAGATCAGGAAATATTAATATAATTTAATTATTTGGATTTAATTATTAATATCTTATTAATAATTAATAGATTTATATTAATAAATAAAAATATATATTTATATATATTCATATGTGTAAATTCGAATTAGGGTTTGATATATGAAACCCTAGATAAATTCGAATGGTATGATTTAGTCTTTCCAAATTTGCGGCATAAGTACCAAATGTTTTGGTATTTTAGCAAATCCCTAAAATCAATATTATCCATTGGATCGGTTATGATTTAATATCAACCGTTGGATTAGGATATTGATAAATTCGAAATTAATAACTTGGTGACCAAGTTTCATTTTTCGAATTTTGGTTAATTAATTATATCCGTTAGATCGGTCTAAGATTTAATCTTTACCGTCGGATTGAAAATTAGTTAATTATATATATTTATATATATATTCGAATTATAGTTTATGGATAAATTCGAAATTGTTTTTTAATAAATCTTTTTATATTTGATTTTATCCTAAACTAATTTGATCCATTAGATCGGTTTAAAGATTTATCTCAACCGTTGGATCTAGATAATGATAATTCGAATTTTATTATAAATATATAGGATAATTCGAATTTTATAAAGATAAGAAGATAAGATTGGGTTTTTGATTTATCCAAATCTTTCTTATTTAATTAAATCCCTAATTAATTATATCCATTGGATTTAGATGAGATTAAATCTGGACCATTGGATTAAGATAATTAATTATATTTAATTAATGAAATTCGAAATTAGGGAGGGAAATTCTCCAATTCGGTTACGGTTTGAGCCTATAAATAGGAGGCTCATTCTACACATTTTTCACACCTTTCCCCAGAGAAAAATTCGAACTCTCCCTCTCCCTCAGGGTCTGCGAATTTTCTCTCTGATCTCTCTTTTCTGGTTCGGCTTAGGAGACTATTTCTCCGGAAGCTTAAAAAGAACCATCAGTTAAAATTTTGCGACGGAGTCCTGCCAGCGAAGCCCACGCTTCGGTACGAGGATTCTAGGAGAATATCCCGGAAGATCACGGGAGTTTCCCTCAGCACCGGGGGAGCCCTGCCCGATTCAGAACGCGCAGCCGGAAGTCGTCAATAGAGGTACGGCCTTATGCATTGGGTTAATAAATGCAACCATTTACTGCTTTCTATTTATTACCTATTATGACTAGATTATTAATAATGATATATGAATATTAAATGGTTATTATCCGATATCCGGACCGTTTGACGGATCACAAGTTATTCCGCTTTAAATTAATTTTTAAATGTTACCCGGACGGTTCGGAGGTTCAATTCGTGATAATTTTCAAGGAATCCGAGACGTGATTCCCAACAATGACCCTTTGAGTTCTCTAAAATAATGTTACCATTCATCATTTATCTAATTTTATCTATAGACTATTAAAATTCTTTAGAAAACGTTCACATAAGTTTATACTTGAGTTTGTACATCTATATATAGACCGCACATACACACATGGAGATTCCCGAGGTATGTGTTCTTTTTCATTATTTGTTTGCATTGTGATCTCTTTGAGATCACATTGTCTTCTTTGTAGTATGTATAAACCCTTAATTTGTGCATTGTTTGTCTTTTTATTCCAGTTCAAATACTTGAGCGGCGAACGAAATTATTTGATCTACCCGACACGACCTGCTTGTGCTTCCTTCTTCCAGATCTAATTTGTCAGAAATTGATGTTATGGAACCGAGGTATGGTTTCATAATATTATCTACTCTTTTCATGTATAGGAGTAAGTTTTCATATTCTATCCGATTCCATGGTTGATAATATATTATCGTTAAATAGAGGGAGATAAATTAAACGATGTATTATATGTTTCACCATGTTATGCCGAGAGGAGCTTTAGATTTGATGCCATTTCGAATTTAATATAGATAGAGTGATTTGTCGAGTGATGCTTGATCATTTGATATTGTTATATTTCCAAATGGCATATTTTATGTTCAATAGGATCAAACTAATGTTTTAAATTCCTTTTAATAAGTAGGAGCCCAAAATGCAATTTCATTCACTATGTATTTTATATTTATGTTGGAAAAACGCTGTGTATTTTTCTTTTTGTCTATTTACAGTGTTTTTTCAAAGGTATTTTGACCATCCAAACCTAAGTTTTAAACCAAATAATTGAAACATTTTCCTTAAATTTGAACAATCCCTTATAAAATTGGTTCCATGGATATAAGACTTAGAACGCATGGTATATTGGTACAACTTCCCAATTTTGGTATTTTGACTTGCTAATCTGTTCAAAGATTCCAAAACAACTCCATAGACGTTTTTTATTTATTTTAATTACTAGTGGAGATGGTCATATTATTTTTAGGATAATAAGCATAAATATCGTTCTTAACTGTTATATAAAAGTGATATTCTATTTTTTTTCCTCTAATGATCTATTAATTTATTCTTTTATTATTATTATTATTATTATTATTATTATTATTATAATGCTCCATTTATAAAGCAGTTAATAAATCTTACTAATTTGTCCTTATCTGTTATGCAAGGAACCTCAAGAAGCTTTTTTTCTTCTTCTATGAAAATTAGAACTACTCTCAGTTTGATGAAAAATAGCGATGGAATCTTGACTGGCGAGTCTTTTTATGAAAAATTTCCACTATTGACAAAGCAAGAGTAAAATGCTTTTCTATTGAGTGGAAAATTCGTGAGCTTGGAAGTGTATATAGGACTTGGGGAGTAAAAGGATGTAAATTCCATTTTGATGTAAATTCCAAAGTTATAAACCAAGATGAAGCGCCATCCTTAAATAGCAATTCTAATTGATGAGATAATTTATAATTTATAAACCAATATGATTTTAACCATGACAAACCTCAATATCTAACTCAAATGTATAGCTCTGTCATTTTGACCATTTATCAGTATCTTTATTGTGCTTTTATGGTTTTTTTAGCGGAGTAACACTATTGATTGAAGTTACCATGTATTTACTTACAAAATATTTTCGCACGTTAGAACAACTGATACTATTAGCTAAAATTATATATGCGTGTAATTTTTATGTCTCGTTGAGATCGAACACGAGAGCTCTCAAAACGGCATATAGTGGAATTGCAACTAGGTGTTATTGTGCTCTTGTAGTGAATGTGAAGGATTAACTATTTCGTCTTTAGTGATAATTGTTGGGAATTTCATTACGATTCCCGTCGTATTTATCACGATATAAGCCGTCAATCCATCCAGGTAACATATAAAAAAATTATTTAAAGCAAAAACTTGTTACACTGTACAACGAACAGACAATCTGATAATCACGATTACAAGACCTGATAAATTATTAGTAATTAAATTTTCATAATTCATTATTAATCATCTAGTCAATAGGAAATAAAAAAATGGTAAATAAAGGCAAATAAATAAATTGTAAATTATAGTGGATTAATTAATTTTAAATTTTTTGTGTTGTAATAGAAACAATTATACCCAAAACCGAACTCAACAATCGTTTATTTAGTCGGGTAATGTTTGTCGTCATATGTTACATATGAGTAGATATGTTTCTATTTTTACAAAAATCAATGCGTAAGAAAAATGTTATTTACAAATAACTCGTAATATAGAATAGGTGTTGTTAATGCGTAAAAATGGCTTTAACTTAGAGTCGGATCCAAGGTTCGGGTCCTGAGATTGACCCGTTGAACACGTGGATGAGTGAATGCTGAGTCAACGCAGGTTGACTAATGATCGTCAAAGCTGGAGGCGAATCTGTCGTCTTGGATGAGTCTCTGGGCTGTCCTTGACGATCCTCGGTGAACTTCCTTCGTCGGGGCAAAGTCCGTATCACGGCGAAGCTCCCCGTCGAACTTCCCTCGTGGTGGAGAGGTCCGTATAACGGCGAAGCTCCTCGTTCGGGTGGAGTTCTAATCTTGGCGAAGCTCCTCATCTGGGCGGAGTCCTTGTCTTGGCGATATCCTCGTTTCGGCAAACTCCGGTCTTGATGAAGCTCCAAGCTAGTCATGATGATTCTTCGTGATTCTCCTTCCTTGGCGAGCTCCTACGGGGAGTGAGGACCTGCAAAAAAAGGTAGATTGGGCCTGTGCCTCGTCGCTTATGGTTGGGCGAGGCTGCCTACGTATCTCAGTTTAAGAGAATCAGGTCCCACGTAGTTCAGGGTTAGTGATAAACGGCGGGTGAATGACGATGTGGTTTGACTCGTCGGACGTGCTAATGTTGGTGGCGCGGGGGTGACCCTTAGCCAGATGGCTGGGTATTACTGGCGTGTAGTATTCTTCGTCGACCTCGTCTGTGTTGGCGAGCTCGTTGTGGCGACGGCCTTAACCTGACGAGGGATGCTCCTTGTCGACCTTGTCGAGGTTGACGAGGGTGCCGCACCTGACAAAGGGTGCTTCTGGTAGACTTTGTCGAGGTTGGCAAGGGCGCCTCAGCTAACAAGTGATGCTCCTTGTCGACCTTGCGGGGGTTGGCAAACTTGACTACCTGGCGAGGGACTCCTTCGTTGACTCGTCGAACAACTTTCCTTTTCGAGACTGAGACTCTATTCTAGATCTCCTCATAGTCGGGCCTCTGCCAGCAAGCTCTCAATTCTTGCTGGGGGGAGAGAGGGCTACTTTCTAGAGAGAGAAAGCTAGAGAGAGAAGATTTGGAGAAAGCTGTGAGTGAGTGTGGAAATGAGGGGGGAAGGCTCCTATTTATAGGAAAATCAATTCAGTGAAATTGCACCTCCAGGGGCGTACGAATTTATCTCCTGCTACAGAGGGGTTGCCGCGGCCCCTAGCCCTGTCACGGGGGTCATCGGTGCTTCCTGATTCATCTTTGATGTCTTCTGGTTGTCCGCGAGTCCGTATGTTGAGTTCGGGGGAATCCGCAGGATTTCCCGGAGATCTTCGTGGTCTCGGATCTCCTCGTCGTGTGGAATAATTACAAGTTATGCCCTCGTTAAGCTATGACGAGGGTTCTTGTCGGCTTTTCAGCTCGTCGCCTCGTCAGCTCGTCGCCTCGTTGGCTCGTCGCCTCGACGCCTCGTCGGCTTGTCGCCTCGTCGCCTCGTCAGCTCGTCGCCTCGTCAGCTTGTCGCCTCGTCGGCCTTGTCGGCTCGTCACCTCGTCGGCCTTGTCGTCTTCGCCTTTTTTACTCCGGGCCTCGCCAATGTCTTGGTTCGTTGACCCCCGGTCTTTGTCTTTGGTGATGGGCTTTACTTTTGTTGATGGGCTTTGACTTTGGCCAAAAAGGGCCCAATTTTTATATGTTACGAAAAATGCACATAACAGGTGTAAATATAGTAAATTACTTATCGGGTTCTACATTAATATTAAAATATTACGCATAAGTGAGAAATACAAATAAAACAAGATAATTAACTATATTGTAGCTCTTTCTATTGAGAAAAATACCAATACTACAGTTTTAGTAATCAATGGAGAGAGTTCTATCTACACATGCAAATTTTGCAAAATAACACATTAATAGAAACTTTGATTAAAAAAAATAAGAAAAACCCACCAAATGCCCAAAAAAACACTTAAGGTTTATGAGAAATGCCCATAGTTTTATAAAATCAGCTCATACCCATTAATAAAATTTTTTGGACCATATTAACCCTACCATTAGTTATAATTTTTAATTTTTGTAAATTAATTTTTAATAATATATTAATTTTTAAAATTAATTTTTCCTATAATTATGGTTGATACCTTTCCCTTCTTAATTAGGATTTAATTTAATTATGTTATTTATATATGTTAGAAATCCTTTTTCTAAATCTTTTTTGGTAACTACGATGAATGAAATACAGGAAATATTGAGATCTAATTAATTTTTCTTTTTCTTTAGGATATATACTATATCATATGTCGAAATAGGGTTTTAGCTTCTCGACGTGGCCAAAGTTGAAGACTCCGAGAGACGGGGCGATTCGACAGTTTCAGCGCGCGAGAGAGGCGAGTCGGCTGAGTCTGATCGAGCGCAGGTTGCCATTGTCGTCTCTGATTAAAGTCGCGATGAGGCCGCGACCCATCCCACCGCCACTGGCAGAAAAACTTCTCGCCGGCGACCGGACCTCACCATCCCTCGCCCGCCCACCTCGGCCGCAACGTTCCTGCTGCCCGCTAACAGCAACAACAACAACCTTGCCGGTCCTTTGCCGGTTGCGCTCTGCCGCCGTCTCCAGTGATCCACTTGTCGGAGCTGTAAACGGCAATGTAAGAGAGCGAGGCCGCTTCGCAGACGTTCCGCGCCCTGGTGGAGGCACATGATTCGGTGTTTGTCGGTGACGTGAATGGGATGATCAATCGGATCGCTGGAGTGTTCACTCGGAGATGCTACGACATGGAGTTTGGTAATTATATATACGTATTCATAACTACATATGCATATTTGTAATTATAGTTACGTAATTGTAGTTTAGTAATTATAGTTTCGTAACTATAATTTTTTCGTAATTAAAGTTTTGTAACTACATATACGTATTCGTAACTATAGTTACGTAATTGTAGTTTCGTAATTATAGTTACGTAATTGTAGTTTCGTAATTATAATTATTTTCGTAATTAAAGTTTCGTAACTACATATACATATTCGTAACTATAGTTACGTAATTGTAGTTTCGTAATTATAGTTACATAATTCCAGTTTCGTAATTATAATTTTAAAACTATTATTACAATTTCATAATTACATTTACCACTACGATTAAGTGTATAATGTCTTAATATTTAACAAACCACTACAATTTCGTTTTTGCTATTATTTTTTTAATTTTATTTTACCACATTTTAAGAACGATCATAATCATTCTTTAATTAAAAAAATATTTCAAATCTTCCTATTAATTAGGTTGACTAATTATTCTACGTTTTAAGGTATTTTGAGCAATTAATTAGTTATTTTCAATGCTATATTTAAGTAACATATTTTTAATTAATTAAAAAAATGATTTTGTTTAATTTTAATCCATATTTTAAAACTATAATTAATAATTAAAAAATACGTTGTTTATTATATCCATACGTCGAAAAAAGACGAATGATATATTGGTCCATATTTCAATTAGTTGGTGTTTTTAATACCAAAACTACGTTTGAGCTTTTTTTTAAAAAAACCTTGAGACCCAAATGGGCATTTGACTCATTTACCCAAAAATAAATAATTAAAAAAAATCTATGAATGGAAAAAATAATATAGATCTTTATAATAAAAAAAGATAAAAACTTATAATTATAGAACGAAATAGATAATAATAATTTTGCGTGGGTATTACGTCTTTACTTAGATATTTAAATTACTGTTTCTCTTTTTTGCTTGGGTATTCACCTGAATCTCAGCGATGTGCAGCTCGTCGGTACTACCGCCTTGGCGGAGATGAAGTTGCCTCCTCTAATGCTCCTTCTCCTCGTTCTGACATTACCAAAACGGATTGAACACTGATTGCTACAGAGGTTGGATTGAACACCACGCTCTGATAAAATGTATCAGTTAAATTTGATAAAATATTGATTATTTAGACGGGTGTGTTTTACTTGAAAAATCGATAACTATATCGAACTCACTGATTGATTAACTATTATTTCGATTTTACTACCAAACTTCATGAGTATATATATTTGAAAAAAGTTCAAAATAAATTACTTAAAAAATATATGAGAATAAGTGTTTAATTTTGTGAGTAAGGTGATTAATCTGTTTTTTTTTATAATGAAAATTGGCACAACAAAAAAATCATGTTTTAAATGAAAGAAAAAAAAACTTTTTTTTTCTTTCTATTAAATGTAACACATGGTACAAAAATAATAATAAGTGAGCTTAAGCTAAATAGTCAATTTGATAGTTTAAATTTAACAAAATAGTCAATGTTTAGTTACTATTTGTAAATAGTAAATTAACCATATTAACCATTATAAAAATAATCATATTAACCATTATAACCATATTAACTATTGAAAAAATAGCTAATGTTTAACTATTTTGCAAATAAAAACTTTAAGTTTGCTAAAATGCAATGTAAATATATGAATGCGGCTATTCATTATAATAATAATTTTGTAATTAAATTTATACTTTAAAATTTTAATTGGGGCAAAAGTTGTTTGACAGATATAAGTCTTGGTGATTAATTATTTTGATTGGATTGTGTTTTGTAATTCCAGAACCTTCATGCACAGTGTATTAATTGTTTTATTGTTTAGACTTTAGATAATATCATCGTATATATTTTTATTAAATTTTAAAATTATGAAAAAATGAAATATTCTTGTTCGATAGGTGAACTACTATTGTTTATAAAAGTTGATATGAATCGACGTTTATTATTAAATTAGCTTAATTTATAATAATTTTTAATTACACTAATACTATTAGCAATATATAGTTATATTTCTTTTTAACCATCAAAGATATCAAAATACAATATCGTCTGTTACCTTTTCAGATTCCACGTAATTGTTTTTTGTTTTGTTTTGTTTTTTTTTTTATAAATATTTTGCTTTTCTTTCTTTATGCTTATTTATTAACGTAGTAAATAGTGCAATCCACTGCCTTTTGATATTTCAAACCCAATATTATTAACAAATATATAAATTATAGTACACATACTTTAGAATCAATCAGCTGAGAGCTGCATTCATAAATGCATGTTATTTTTATTAAAAATTGAAAATTTGAAAGAAAAAAAATTAGGTTTTTACAGTGTAAGAATAAGAGAGTTTCTATATTAGAGTAGAATTATTCGAAAGGTATCACCCTATATATTGCAATATAATATATAGGAAATATGACACTATAATATATGTACATCAACATTGTGTATATATATTTCACTCAAAAGCTAAATCAGCATATCTATTACTTCTGAAAGAATTTGTAAGCAGATTGCGTGCTTATGAAAATAAATAAAAATGAAGTAAATGAAGTGATTAAAATATGGTAGATAACAAATCATGAGAATATATACCAAACCAAATCTATAGAATACAAATAACGATACAACAGCATAGGCAATTAAATTATTCCATTCAATAGAATTATACTATGAGTATGACATACATAGAAAAAAAGAAAAAAGACACACATGTTTCTGAGTATGACATATTTGTCGAACAAATTTGCAAGAGCTGCCGATCAACTAAACTGGAGACAACTGTGAGAACTGGTGCAAGGATGTGCTCGTCTCCCTCGCTGTCAAAATAGGATGGTCGTTCATCCAGGGTCTTTGCCTTTTTTGTTGGATATAAATCTCGACTCGAGTCCTATTAACGCTCTTGTTCTACGATAGATACACCTTTAGTATAAACCATAAAAAGATAAAACTATCAAAATATTTTTCTTTTCCAGATCTGCTCGTAAAAAGATTAAAGAAGAAAAAACAGTTAAAAACATTGAAGAGAACGCGAACCCAATAAAACATTCATTCACACACTAAAATGAATACATAAAAAAAATAACGTAATAAACAACCGCACAACATAATGAACTTACATTACAAAATTCTGTCAGAATAAAATGACACGGTAGAGGAAGGAGATTGCAAGCATATTTGAATAGAAAATGTTCAAAAAAATAAAATAAAATGTTAATCTAAAAAATAGAGCTGAAATTACATCTGGTGCTTACAAAATCATCTCTGAATCGTCCTGGAAGCGCTAGATCAAGAAGCTTTCTATGGCTTTGTGATTCAAAAATTCATACATATATTCCATCTTTACAAAAGCTAATGCTGTATTTATAAACTAATAGCAAACCCAACTATTGGTATTTAAGATAAGTAAGACCAAAAACCTATTTATGAGAAATGGCTTTGGTAGACTCTTCACTTCTCACAATTTAATTACACTTTACTAAACCCTTTATATTTGTTATTACTTAAAACGATTCAGGTGGTGGTGGCGAACTTTTATGCAGTAGACAATTAGTAAGATATAAATAGTTTACATTCAATGTTATGTGGTGGCAAAAATATATTTCATAAAAATATGTAGAAAATCTGAAAAATAGAAAGTAAGAAATCTTTGATTTCTATGGTTCCTAGTCAATGCTCAAAAACTCTCCTTTTATATATATAGATTGGTCTGCTATAATTATTAATATGTGTCATTACGTTTTAAATTGATTGCGGTTACTTTTGTTATTATTATATATGTAGAATATAAAAAAGGGCACTACTTAGAAGCATTAAGCATTTACTGTACTTATTTAATAACTAATAAGAACGTTGTAATAACTTTCACATGTTGCAAATTAACTAACGTACAAAGACAATAGACAAAGTAAAAACATTGTTTAAGTGTGGAAATATTTTTTTTAATTCAAAATTCTAAAAAATTAGCATTTGAGCATGTCTATATAATAGAATTGTCTTAAGAAAACTTTGACATCATGCTTTAATATATGCTAGTGAACGGCACCGCGCTCCGCGCGGTGGCGAGAAAATATTTTTTTTATATAAATAAATATATTAGATATATTAATTCTACAAATTGGTTGTTATAAACGAAATAACAACAACCAAAGCGAACTCACCGATTTCGATTTATTTATCAAGTCATGATATAGCCAAATGTTTATTACATTAGAATTGATAATGTAATATTAATCTCAACGGCTGTATATTAATACTAAAACATTGCGTAAATGTGAAGAAAAAAACTAACATTAAAATAACAAATTTTAAAAACTATATAATAGTTCTATGGAGTTAGCTATTTCTCTTAAGAAAAATATTAGTATTACAGTATTTGAGTAACTAATGAAAAAAAATTATCGACTATATACACAAAATTTACAGTTTACATAAGAAAAATATTAGTATTGCCTTTTGAAATTCTATTTTTCAAGAGTATATTTCATGTGAAATTCTCACACTGAAATTTGAGTTTAATACCATAAATTATGGTGGAGTTAATTTATTGATGTGTGACTTTTTTCTATTGTGTCATAAATAATAATCCTTGATTTTTTAGACAACTAATTTATTGTGGATAGATTATGCTTATATATATGTGTGTTTGTATGTGCCGTTAGCAATGAATATGAGTTTATACACTTAAAACAATGTATCAAACTGGCAATTATCGTAATATTTGAAATAAAGTGAAGAAAAAAATGGAAAATGAGAATGGTTGAAATAAAAATGTTAATATATATATAAGGATATCCGTTCGAAAAAAAAGGATGAAAACAACTATTAGAACATGTGTATAATATATGAAATATACAATCGTGTATATATATTACAGGCTTTCACCTTGAGAACTAATTTTGTTATAAATGAATATAGCAGTTACAACTCTAACAACGCGTGGAGATAAATGTCATTTGGTGGTGTAAATATTTTTATTGAAAAAATTGTAAAAACTTGAAAAATTAAGATGCTCAAATCCTTGCTTGTGTATGTTGCCACATCATACTTGAAAAACTCTCCTTTTATATCCTTTTATATACATATATAGAAGATATATATATATATTTGTAGTTAATGGTTTGTTCATTTAATTCCAATAAGACCCTTTGAGTTCTCTAAAATAATGTTACCAATTATCATTTATCTAGTTTTATCTATAGACTATTAAAATTCTCTAGAAAACGTTCGCATAAGTTTATAGATGAGTTTGTACATCTATATATAGACCGCACATACACACATGGAGATTCCCGAGGTATGTGTTCTTTTTCATTATTTGTTTGCATTGTGATCTCTTTGAGATCACATTGTCTTCTTCTTTGTAGTATGAATAAACCCTTAATTTGTGCATTGTTTGTCTTTTTATTCCAGTTCAAATACTTGAGCGGCGAACGAAATTATTTGATCTACCCGACACGACTGGCTTGTGCTTCCTTCTTCCAGATCTAATTTGTCAGAAATTGATGCTATGGAACCGAGGTATAGTTTCATAATATTATCTACTCTTTTCATGTATAGGAGTAAGTTTTCATATTCTATCCGATTCCATGGTTGATAATATATTATCGTTAAATGGAGGGAGATAAATTAAACGATGTATTATATGTTTCACCATGTTATGCCGAGAGGAGCTTTAGATTTGATGCCGTTTCGAATTTAATATAGATAGAGTGATTTGTTGACTGATGCTTGATCATTTGATATTGTTATATTTCCAAATGGCATATTTTATGTTCAATAGGATCAAACTAATGTTTTAAATTCCTTTTAATAAGTATGAGCCCAAAATGCAATTTCATTCACTATGTATTTTATATTTATGTTGGAAAAACGCTGTGTATTTTTCTTTTTGTCTATTTACAGTGTTTTTTCAAAGGTATTTTGACCATCCAAACCTAAGTTTTAAACCAAATAATTGAAACATTTTCCTTAAATTTGAACAATCCCTCGTTATAAAATTGGTTCCATGGTTATAAGACTTAGAACGCATGGTATTTTGGTACAACTTCCCAATTTTGGTATTTTGACTTGCTAATCTGTTCAAAGATTCCAAAACAACTCCATAGACGTTTTTTATTTATTTTAATTACTAGTGGAGATGGTCATATTATTTTTAGGATAATAAGCATAAATATCAATCCTAACTGTTATATTAAAGTGATATTCTATTTTTTTTCCTCTAATGATCTATTAATTTATTCTTTTTTTTTATTATTATTATTATTATTGTTATTATTATCATTATTATTATTATAATGCTCCATTTATAAAGCAGTTAATAAATCTTACTAATTTGTCCTTATCTGTTATGCAGGGAACCTCAAGAAGCTTTTTTTCTTCTTCTATGAAAATTAGAACTGCTCTCAGTTTGATGAAAAATAGCAATGGAATCTTGACTGGCGAGTCTTTTTATGAAAAAATTTCACTATTGACAAAGCAAGAGTAAAATGCTTTTCTATTGAGTGGAAAATTCGTGAGCTTGGAAGTGTATATAGGACTTGGGGAGCAAAAGGATGTAAATTCCAAAGTTATAAACCAAGATGAAGCGCCATCCTTAAATAGCAATTCTAATTGATGAGATAATTTATAATTTATAAACCAATATGATTTTAACCATGACAAACCTCAATATCTAACTCAAATGTATAGCTCTGTCATTTTGACCATTTATCAGTATCTTTATTGTGCTTTTATGGTTTTTTTAGCGGAGTAACACTATTGATTGAAGTTACCATGTATTTACTTACAAAATATTTTCGCACGTTAGAACAACTGATACTATTAGCTAAAATTATATATGCGTGTAATTTTTATGTCTCGTTGAGATCGAACACGAGAGCTCTCAAAACGGCATATAGTGGAATTGCAACTAGGTGTTATTGTGCTCTTGTAGTGAATGTGAAGGATTAACTATTTCGTCTTTAGTGATAATTGTTGGGAATTTCATTACGATTCCCGTCGTATTTATCACGATATAAGCCGTCAATCCATCCAGGTAACATATAAAAAATTTATTTAAAGCGGAAAACTTGTTACACTGTACAACGAACAGACAATCTGATAATAACGATTACAAGACCTGATAAATTATTAGTAATTAAATTTTCGTAATTCATTATTAATAATCTAGTCAATAGGAAATAAAAAAAAATGGTAAATAAAGGCAAATAAATAAATTGTAAATTATAGTGGATTAATTAATTTTAAATTTTTTGTGTTGTAATAGAAACAATTATACCCAAAACCGAACTCAAAAATCGTTTATTTAGTTGGGTAATGTTTGTCGTCAAATGTTACATATGAGTAGATATGTTTCTATTTTTACAAAAATCAATGCGTAAGAAAAATGTTATTTACAAATAACTCGTAATATAGAATAGGTGTTGTTAATGCGTAAAAATGGCTTTAACTTAGAGTCGGATCCAAGGTTTGGGTCCTGAGATTGACCCGTTGAACACGTGGATGAGTGAATGCTGAGTCAACGCAGGTTGACTAATGATTGTCAAAGCTGGAGGCGAATCTGTCGTCTTGGATGAGTCTCTGGGCTGTCCTTGACGATCCTCGGTGAACTTCCCTCGTGGGGGCAAAGTCCGTATCACGGCGAAGCTCCCCGTCGAACTTCCCTCGTGGTGGCGAGGTCCGTATAACGGCGAGGCTCCTCGTTCGGGTGGAGTTCTAGTCTTGGCGAAGCTCCTCGTCTGGGCGGAGTCCTTGTCTTGGCGATATCCTCGTTTCAGCGAACTCCGGTCTTGATGAAGCTCCAAGCTAGTCATGATGATTCTTCGTGATTCTCCTTCCTTGGCGAGCTCCTACGGGGAGTGAGGACCTGCAAAAAAAGGTAGATTGGGCCCGTGCCTCGTCGCTTATGGTTGGGCGAGGCTGCCTACGTATCTCAGTTTAAGATAATCAGGTCCCACGTAGTTCAGGGTTAGTGATAAACGGCGGGTGAATGACGATGTGGTTTGACTCGTCCGAAGTGCTAATGTTGGTGGCGCGGGGGTGACCCTTAGCCAGATGGCTGGGTATTACTGGCGTGTAGTGTTCTTCGTCGATCTCGTTGGTGTTGGCGAGCTCGTTGTGGCGACGGCCTTAACCTGACGAGGGATGCTCCTTGTCGAGGTTGACGAGGGTGCCGCACCTGACAAAGGGTGCTTCTGGTCGACCTTGTCGAGGTTGGCAAGGGCTCCTCACCTAACAAGTGATGCTTCTTGTCGACCTTGCGGGTGTTGGCAAACTTGACCACCTGGCGAGGGACTCCTTTGTTGACTCGTCGAACAACTTTCCTTTTCGAGACTGAGACTCTATTCTAGATCTCCTCTTAGTCGGGCCTCTGCCAGCAAGCTCTCAATTCTTGCTGGGGGGAGAGAGGGCTACTTTCTAGAGAGAGAAAGCTAGAGAGAGAAGCTTTGGAGAAAGCTGTGAGTGAGTGTGGAAATGAGGGGGGAAGGCTCCTATTTATAGGTAAACAATTCCGTGAAATTGCACCTTCAGGGGCGTACGAATTTCTCTCCTGCTACAGAGGGGTTGCCGCGGCCCCTAGCCCTGTCACGAGGGTCGTCGGTGCTTCTTGATTCGTCTTTGATGTCTTCTGGTTGTCCGCGAGTCCGTATGTTGAGTTCGGGGGAATCCGCAGGATTTCCCGGAGATCTTCGTGGTCTCGGATCTCCTCGTCGTGTGGAATAATTACAAGTTATGCCCTCGTTAAGCTATGACAAGGGTTCTTGTCGGCTTGTCGGCTCGTTGCCTCGTCGCCTCATCAGCTCGTCGCTTCGTCGCCTCATCGCCTCGTCGCCTCGTCGCCTCGTCAGCTCGTCGCCTCGTCAGCTTGTCGCCTGGTCGGCCTTGTCGTCTTCGCCTTTTTTACTCCGGGCCTCGCCAATGTCTTGGTTCGTTGACCTCCGGTCTTTGGCTTTGGAGATGGGCTTTGACTTTTGTTGATGGGCTTTGACTTTGGCCAAAAAGGGCCCAAATTTTATATGTTACGAAAAATGCACATGACAGGTGTAAATATAGTAAATTACTTATCGGGTTCTACATTAATATTAAAATATTACGCAGAAGTGAAAAATACCAATAAAACAAGATAATTAACTATATTGTAGCTCTTTCTATTGAGAAAAATACCAATACTACAGTTTGAGTAATCAATGGAGAGAATTCTATCTACACATGCAAATTTTGCAAAATAACACATTAATTGAAACTTTGATTAAAAAAATAAGAAAAACCCACCAAATGCCCAAAAAAACACTTAAGGTTTAAGAGAAATGCCCATAGTTTTATAAAATCAGCTCATACCCATTAATAAAAAAATTTGGACCATATTAACCCTACCATTAGTTATAATTTTTAATTTTTGTAAATTAATTATTAATAATATATTAATTTTTAAAATTAATTTTTCCTATAATTATGGTTGATACCTTTCCCTTTTTAATTAGGATTTAATTTAATTATGTTATTTATATATGTTAGAAATCCTTTTTCTATATCTTTTTTAGTAACTACGATGAATGAAATACAGGAAATATTGAGATCTAATTAATTTTTCTTTTTCTTTAGGATATATACTATATCATATGTCGAAATAGGGTTTTAGACATGGCCAAAGTTGAAAACTCCGAGAGACGGGGCGATTCGACGGTTTCGGCGCGCGAGAGGGGCAAGTCGGCTGAGTCTGATCGAGCGTAGGTTGCCATTGTCGTCTCTGATTAAAGTCGCGATGAGGCCGCGACCCATCCCGCCGCCACTGGCAGAAAAACTTCCCGCCGGCGACCGGACCTCACCATCCCTCTCCCGCCCACCTCGGCCGCAACGTTCCTGCCGCCCGCTAACAGCAACAACAACAACCTTGTTGGTCCTTTGCCGGCTACGCTCCGCCGCCGTCTCCAGTGATCCACTTGTCGGAGCTGTAAACGGCAATGTCAGAGAGCGAGGCCGCTTCGCAGACGTTCCGCGCCCTGGTGGAGGCACATGATTCGGTGTTAGTCGGTGACGTGAATGGGATGATCAATCGGATCGCAGGAGTGTTCACTCGGAGATGCTACGACATGGAGTTTGGTAATTATATATACGTATTCATAACTACATATGCATATTTGTAATTATAGTTACGTAATTGTAGTTTAGTAATTACAGTTTCGTAACTATAATTTTTTCGTAATTAAAGTTTTGTAACTACATATACGTATTCGTAACTATAGTTACGTAATTGTAGTTTCGTAATTATAGTTACGTAATTGTAATTTCGTAATTATACTTTTTTTCGTAACTACATATACATATTCATAACTATAGTTACGTAATTTGTAGTTTCGTAATTATAGTTACATAATTCCAGTTTTGTAATTATAATTTTAAAACTATTATTACAATTCCATAATCATCTGGTGCTTACAAAATCATCTTTGAATCGTCCTGGAAGTGCTAGATCAAGAAGCTTTCTATGGCTTTGTGATTTGTGATTGAAAAATTCATACATATATTCCATCTTTACAAAAGCTAAGGCTGTATTTATAAACTAATAGCAAACCCAACTATTGGTATTTAAGATAAGTAAGACCAAAAACCTATTTATGAGAAATAGCTTTGGTAGACTCTTCACTTCTCACAATTTAATTACACGTTACTAAACCCTTAATATTTGTTATTACTTAAAACGATTCAGGTGGTGGTGGCGAACTTTTTTATGCAGTAGACAATTAGTAAGATATAAATGGTTTACATTCAATGTTATGTGGTTATGTGGTGGCAAAAATATATTTCATAAAAATATATAGAAAATCTGAAAAATAGAAAGCAAGAAATCTTTGATTTCTATGGTTCCATGTCAATGCTCAAAAACTCTCCTTTTATATATATAGATTTGTCTGCTATAATTATTAATATGTGTCATTACGTTTTAAATTGATTGCGGTTACTTTTGTTATTATTATATATGTAGAATATAAAAAAGGGCACTACTTAGAGGCATTAAGCATTTACTGTACTTATTTAATAACTAATAAGAACGTTGTAATAACTTCCACATGTTGCAAATTAACTAACGTACATAGACAATAGACAAAGTAAAAACATTGTTTAAGTGAGGAAATATTTTTTTTAATTCAAAATTCTAAAAAATTAGCATTTGAGCATGTCTATATAATAGAATTGTCTTAAGAAAACTTTGACATCATGCTTTAATATATGCTAGTGAACAGCACCGCGCTCCGCGCGGTGGCGAGAAAATATTTTTTTTATATAAATAAATATATTAGATATATTAATTCTACAAATTGGTTGTTATAAACGAAATAACAACAACCAAAGCGAACTCAACAATTTCGATTTATTTATCAAGTCATGATATAGCCAAATGTTTATTACATTAGAATTGATAATGTAATATTAATCTCAACGGCTGTTTATTTATACTAAAACATTGCGTAAATGTGAAGAAAAAAACTAATATTAAAATAACAAATTTTAAAAAACTATATAATAGTTCTATGGAGTTAGCTATTTCTCTTAAGAAAAATATTAGTATTACAGTATTTGAGTAACTAATGAAAAAAAATTATCGACTA
This sequence comes from Parietaria judaica, assembly GCA_954871525.1. Lineage (NCBI taxonomy): Eukaryota > Viridiplantae > Streptophyta > Magnoliopsida > Rosales > Urticaceae > Parietaria > Parietaria judaica. The sequence continues at coordinate 43,490,193 of OX940860.1, forward strand.
TATACACAAAATTTACAGTTTACATAAGAAAAATATTAGTATTGCCTTTTGAAATTCTATTTTTCAAGAGTATATTTCATGTGAAATTCTCACACTGAAATTTGAGTTTAATACCATAAATTATGGTGGAGTTAATTTATTGATGTGTGACTTTTTCCCATTGTGTCATAAATAATAATCCTTGATTTTTTAGACTAGTACAAATAGGCAATTACACAACATAAAATCAACATTGTTTAAACATTTAACAACGGTAAAATTCCGTTGTGTAAACCAATGTTGTGCAATATTACACAACGAAACAAAAAACCGTTGTCTAAGCTCTCATACCACAACGCATTTACGATGTTGTGTTAAACCTTCACACCGGGGCCTTAATATTACAGCCGCGGCGAAAAATGTTTAGACAACAAATAATTTCCGTTGTTGGTTAATGAGGGATGCTATGATTTTTACCTACTGCTACGGCAAAAAATAAATAGCTACGGCGAAATTTCGCGGAAGCACTGCGGCCATAAATTTTTCGCCTAGGCTTCATCTAACAGTATTGCCGCGGCAATATATATTCCGCCGCAGCGTAGAATAAATATTTTGCTGCGGTGTAAACGTTTTCGCCGTGGTCATATGTCGTCATAAAAAATGCTGCTAATTTTATTTTGCCGCGGCAAAAACTATTTCGCCGTGGCCGTTACAAAATTATAGCTGCTGCGAAAATTGTTCCGCCCTAGCTATTTTTACGAGAAATACAAATTGCCTACATTTCTCACCGGGGATATAAAAATTAGGCCGCGGCCAGGATTTAAAAAAAATCACAAATTTTTCGCTAGATTTATTTCTTCCCTGCGGCTTTTTTATTTTCGCTGCGGCTTCGTTCGTAATAATGGCCTCGGCGTGTTTTTTTCCGCTTCGGCCACTTTTCATTTTCCCTCTGTTCGTAATAATGGCCTAGGCGCATATTATTTCACCTAGGCTAATTTATATAGAAAAAAATCCAAAAATAAAAACGTATTAAAAACGAACCAATTGTAACAATATCCTTCAACGAGAATTCCAACTAAAATAAACAAATGCAACAATTATTCAATCCCATAATTTAACTGCGCATAATTGCAACTAAAATAAACGTCAATGCAACAATTATCCAATCACATAATTTAACAGTGCATAACGAACATTTAGCAAATCTAAATTACTACAAAACTTAAAAATTGAACTCAACCACTGCCTCTACGTATTGCATCGCTTCTAATCTAACCTCGTCAATTTCGGCTTGAGAATACGAATCCTTCTTCTTTACAAGCCATGAAATGCTATGCATAATAATATCTCGCATGTGGCGCATAACGTAATAACCACACTCAAAATTTCCCGGCTGTTTCGGAGATTCTCGCGCGTTATAAAATATTGTTCGTGAGCTCTCATTCATCCGGACATTCTTGTGTTGAAGCTTGAAGTCTTGGAGAGCCCTACAATATACATACAACATACACCAACATAGTTTGGACAATTAACATTTTAAAAACCGATCGAGTTATCAATTCACAAAAATAGTAAACCATATACGAAACTCACATTGTTATGGCCTCTTTGAGCTCTGGAAATATATCGCCGCCTTTTAGAGGATTAAAAATAATCACTAGATCTTTGTAAGGAGCGATCACCACGAGAATCCAATGATTATTGCCACCATTGTACGGCATGAGCATTGTGCGGTCCGTCTCGCATTTGTCAAGCGCGTTGTATATTTCTTTGGCTTGCGTGCTTAAATTTTCTGTGTTTATGTAGGCGAAAGGTTCTATAAAACCTATTTTTACGTTCCTATCATCAACGTTCTTGTTCATTTTAAGCCAACTGCAAAGGATATATAAGGTTTGTTAAAAAAATGACATATTAGAATATCTTATAAATTATTTAATTAAACGAAGAAAAAAAAACATAGATGTAAAGAAGACGTACCTCATGTAAATTGATATCCATGTTGCGCCTATTTCTTTGAAACTTATCATTTCGTACATGTCGGCAAAATCGATCGGGTAAATTTTATGATATGTACCTTTATCGTTCTGGATTTGTACACTGAGTATGTTATTGGTATTCAACATCTTTGCATTGGCGTACTTTGCAAGCCACTTAAACGTAGGCAAAATGCCTTCCAACGAAATACACTATTCTCCTTTCATCGTAGGCATGCTTACATCTTCGTGTTCTGATATTTTTCTATGATGAGGCCCGCGACTATATTTAGTTGTATCATTTCCAACTAATCTCCTTGGCCAAGCAAGAAAGGTATTAAGGCCATCTCCAACTGTGTTGATCCCGAACGACGGAATTGGCGCGGGCGATTTCTTTTATCTGACCTCGGTAATGGATACCCGTACATTTTCTGTGCCTAGTTCTACAGAATGAACCGTATCCGTCGGTAGACAATTTGTCTTCACTCGGCCTACTGCAACTTCGATCTTGCCTCCATCGACCGCGTCTATATAAAGAATGCAAGCTTCATCCAACTGTGGCATCGTGGAAATGGGACAACTTGGTACTGATTCTTTTATGAACGAGTTAATCCCGCGAAGACTCTTCTGTTTAACATATATGGATTTATGGTGTCTCCTAGAGTCGTCATTTTTTGCAGATTTGGCACTACCCAATTCTTCTTCACGTCCCGCAGATTTTGCACTTCCCGATTCTTCATCACTTTCCACAACTTCTTCACTTTCGGCAACTTCATCACTTTCCCCAACTTCTTCACTTCCCACATCTTCATCACTTCCATCATATTCACTTCCCGTTGTTTCCTCATTTCCCACACCTTCTTGCCCTTCGTTGATACGGTCTCCTGCATTAAAATCAGAACAATCTCTAGCAAAACCATCAACATCCCCATTATCATCATCATTATTTAAATCAACCACATATCCATCACGTTCAATAATGTGTTGCTCCAATCTGCGTACGTGTCGTTCTAATTGCTCAATTCTGCCCGAAGCGCTTGAAGTAGGAGTGCTGAAATAATTAGAGCGTGAAACATACTTAGATTGTCCCCTAAGCCGACCACCATGCTCTTTCGTACCCAAAGATCTTTGGAGGATGTCATCTACTCCATCGGCCTCCCACTCTCCATTTTTTTCTTGTGTGGCTAAGTCATCCTAGCAAATTTAAAAAATAAGAGAAAACAACCACATAACATATTACACCAATCATGCATAAGGTTCTATACTCTTACCATTTTTGCAGCGATAGTTTTTATAGATTCATCAATAAAGGTGCCGTCTTTGTTTTTCCGCGTCGCTACATAAAGCGTTGACCTGTCAGGCCACTTTCCATGTTTCTTTTTCTAGCAAAAAAAAAAAAAGAGTAGCGAAAATATGCTTAAAAGCTAAGAAAGTTATAATAAAATATTAGACGTTATATGAAAGTTTCAAACATACATATATATTAAAAATAAAAATAAAGGTCTTACATATCGTTGATCATGAAATCGGTATCCGTTCCGCCCTGCTCTAGAGCTATACAAATTTTTCTTCCGAGTTTCCTTAGCTTTGCGAGATCTCTCCTTGTATTCATCGGTTTTTCTATACCTTACAAATTCCTTCCAATGATCGTCAGAGACACTAGTGTAGAGTTTTAATACCGCCTCCGGCCTATCCAAAATGTTTACGTCTTTGCTCTTGATATGCGGACGAACGTATGTTGCATACATATCATGCCGAAATAGTCTAGCCGCTTGGCCAACTCTCTGTAGACATGATTTCTTAAATCTTTTTGGTATGTCAAACCCTTCTCTGATATCTCGCCATACTCTCTCTTTCAATTGAACATTTTCTTTACGCCTCCAATCTTTCAAACAGATCGGAACATGTGAACGAGCAAGCACGCCGAAATAGCTACTTAATTTACTACCCTCTACTCCCAAAGGTTGACCTTTCTCGTCAAAGCTAACACTAATTTTTTCGTCTTGGTTTCTAACCATATTAACTACCTTCATCATCGTTGCTCCTCGTTTCCCGTCATCTTCCGCTGATATATTTTTTCTACGTCGTTTATTTGGAGATGAACCACCATTTAATACAATTTTGAAAAAAAAAAATTCAATTATCACAGTTAAACACTCAACATCTAAACTAATTATTAGATCGTTGGAATGTTACCCGAAGTGTAATTAGGCATTTGGTTTCCAAAAGGTGTTTCATGTTGTGAAGATGAAGAGCGTTTTTGGCCGAATGATGACTTTTTCTGCGAGGACGGCGAATACTTCTTCATGGGGGTCAAAGCATGTTTCGAAGATGACTTGTGCTTCTTGTCGGAAGATGTCGTTGGTTGTGATGACGAGAAATGTTCCTCGCGCGGTTTTGAAGTCGACAAACGTCGCATGCCCGAATCTGGCTTCGGTTTTGAAGTAGGCACCGGTTCAGACGATGGCGTTGATTTTCTGCCCACTGTGGACGACATATTGACAACTTGGTACCTAAAAATGACATAAAACGATAAGAAGTAATGCCTTTAAAATGTATAATGAATGTCAACGATTACAAAATGTTATTGAGGCGCGCCTCATTTTTTATTAAAACATAATTTTTATAAAGACATAATTCACTCTAATCGTAATTATTTCTGTTTATAATGACATAATTCTCTCTAATCGTAATTATTTCTGTTTATAAAGATATAATTTTTATTAACTTATGCCAGTTTTGCCGCGGTGCTTATACCAACGCCGCGGCTAACGAGGACCATTTTGTCAGATTTTTAAATTTGGCTGCAGTGACCAAATTAAAGCCGTTGCTAAAAGGACCATACAAATTTAAAAATAAAAGAATCGCCTAACCTACCAGTTTAGCAGCGGCGGTAAAATTCCAGCCGTGGCCGCAGCAGTAAAATTTAAAAATATGCGTTTCTGATTAGTATGGCCAGGGCGAAATACCACTTGAGCTCCGTGATAATGAAACAATTCAGCCATATTATTCCCAGTATTGCCTAATGGTTGAACTTACACCGAATGGCGATGAGTGTCTCCGGCGAGCGTGATTAAAGGCGCGTCTCTTGTAATCTTACTATTTCCCGTTTGCCGTTTTTAGCTGCCTAAACTCGTCCCCACCTTCTCAACCGTGGTTCCTGAATAACAACATTAAATGCTTTTATCATCTGAAACTAAGCCCCGTGTAATTTTCGTGAATTAACAAAATTTACAGATGAAAATTGGTTTCCGTTTTATGAACAAGGATACAAAATCTCACCTGCCCGAATTTGGCAACAACAAACCCTCCGTATTTGGCTACGCGCAAGATCAGAGGCTGAATAGGAGATATGCAGAGCTAGCGAGCGTCAGTGAAGATGAAATTATGGGAGCGAGTGTCTCCGATCTTTATAGTTCAGAGGAGAAGATGAATAACAAAAATAGAATAAGAAGAAGAAGAAAAGAGCAGTTCCACGGCGCAAAAGACAGAAACAGAGAGAAAATAATATTAGGGCATAAGTTTTTTAGAGGGAATTTTCGGAGGGAAATGAAAAAAATGAAAAAAATTAATGAACTGTCCATTCCGCTGCGGCCAAATACTTTACGCCACGGCGATCGGGAATTATGATAAAAAATTAAACTATGAAACATATCGCCGTGGCTAATATATAAAACGCAGTGGCTATAATTACCGAATTCCACGAACTTTTTACCTAACTAATAATCGCCACAGCTATATCATGTAGGCCACGGCGTAGTTTTTAAATTCTACGTTTTCTTCCATGTTATTTCCCGTTGGCCGCAGTGTATTTATTCAAGCCGCGGCCGATACCATCAAATTAAAACAAAATAATTATTTGTAAAGTATTAATCATTAGTTTTTTTAAGAAATAAATTGATTAATCTTGCATGTACGTTGTATTAGGATTATCCATTTATCATGAACAAGTTAGCTAGAGCACTTAATATATTAAATTAATAAATTATGATATCAATTATTGATACTTATGAAACTGATTATATGGATCAATTATATATACGAAGTTACAATGTTCTAATTGGAATGAGTACGAATTTAATTAAGCATATACGTGCATAGAAATTATTGATTTTTCATGATTTCGTGCTGGCTAGAGAACAATGATTTTGATTATCGAGTTATGAAATTGATTATATATCATTATTAATATATGATACTTATTATATATTATTCTATAAACTTAATTGTGAATAAAATAATCAATACTTTATTACACATTAGTATTGATTAGCGTGATTATGAAATTAATTGATTAATCATGTAAGTTGATCAGTAAAACAAGTACGATAGGGATTATCCATTTATCATGAACTAACTTAGCTATAGCTAGTAGAGAACAATGAATTTGATTATTGAATCATGAAATATTGATACTAACGAAACTAATTATGGAATTGATAATTACTTAATTATAATGTATTGACTGTGAAATTAATTGATTAAACCTGTATGTGATAGAGATTATCCATTTATCATGAACAAAATTAGCTATAGCTAGAGGAGTACAATGAATTTGATTAACGAATTATAATATATTGTTTATTGATAAAAAAAAATGATACTGAAGAAACTTATTATGGAATTCATAATTACTTAATTATAAAATATTGAATAAGGTAAATATAAAGTAAATATATTGAATAAATTTTAAATCATGCTGCGGCTAAACAAAGATAGCTGCAGTACGACATCAATTTTCGCCGTGGCGCGTTAAATTAGTCACAACAAGTGTAGTATAAATCTTAATCCTGCAGCGGTGCACCGTGCATATATGTTTGCCGCGACCTACACCTATTAAATTTAAATAATCAGTACTTACCGCGGCCAAAAGTTTTGGCTGCCGTGATAACTCCCAATGTATGATGTTGATTTTTTTTTCTCTGCCATCGAAGGGCCGTCCGCCGTGGCTACTTGTTCACCGCCGCGGCGTACAACTTCATAGCTGAGTCTGGCTTTTTGTTGCAGCTGCGGCAACAATAGCTGCGCCGCGGCGTTCATTTACAATTGGTAATTGGCATCGTGGTCTGCTAAGGAAATCCCGTTCGCCGCAGCGGATATATGATCGCCACGGCTAAAATTGATTGCGTTTAATTAAATATTTATAGTTCTGCAATTCGTTTTTATGATTAATTTCTTATTCATAAACTCTAAATTACTCTGAATCCTCCCAGTTCTGATCGAGAATTTGCTGCCCCCCAATAATCAGAACGATTTGTGAGTTTTTTTGTGACGAATCTATAGAACAACGCTGGAAAAGGTATTTTTTTTCTTAACTAATAAATTCTTTGGAGTTTCTATAATGGTAGATTGGGAATTGTTTGAGAAATTTAGGTCTTCGACAATGAACTCCACTGAGTTCTGCTCGGGTTCTCCCTTCTCGTCGCGCCAATCCCACTTCATCTCCTCTTCGAATACAGCATCTCTGCTCACTTGGAGTCTGCCGCGTCGTGGATTGTAGAGTCTGTGTGCCTTGCTTCCTTCTTCAACGCCAAGGTACACCATCTTCTGACTCCGGTCGTCCAGCTTCTTGAGATGTGGCCCCGCAATCTTCACGTGTGCGGTGCACCCGAACACTCTCAAATGTTCTAAGTGGGGTTTCTTCTCTTTCCACGCCTGGTAGGGAGTACGCTCTCCTAGCGCTTTGGTCGGCAAACGATTAAGCAGGTAGACTGCATGTCTTACTGCTTCTGCCCAAAGCCGGGCTAGAACTTGCATGCTCTTGAGCAAGCTCCTGGCTGTGTCCATCACAGTTCTGTTTCGTCTTTCCACCACGCCATTCTGCTGGGGCGTGCGGGGTGCGGATAGGTGACGCTGAACTCCTTCCTGGTCGCAGAATTCTCCGAACTGCTGGGAAGTGAATTCTCCTCCTCGGTCTGTACGTAAGACCTTCAACCTGTGCACTGAGCCATTCTCTATGATCTTCTTGAACTTCTTGAAGACTTCAAAGGCTCCGCTCTTCTCCTTGAGCATATAAACCCACATCCAGCGACTGTAATCATCAACAAGTAAGAGGAAGTACTTGTTACCTGCCAATGTTGCTGGGGTGACTGGACCGCATAGATCTGCATGCACCAACTGTAGGGGTCTCTCTGCTCGGAATTTGGCCTTGATCGGAAATGGTATCCTCGCCTGCTTCGCGATCATGCAGCACTCACATAGCTGGTCGGGGTGTTCTATCTTGGGAACCCCGAAGGCCATCTTCTTCTCGCCCATCATCTTGAGCGCGTGAAAATTCACGTGTCCGAGCCGTGCGTGCCATAGCCAAGCCGGGTCCGCCATCGACGCCATGAGACAGACAGGCTGACACGTCTTCAGGAGAATCTTGTAGAGCCTGTTGGGTGTTCGCTCCACCTTCATCAACAGCTCTCCTTCCTTGGTCCACATCTTCAGGTAGGACCCTTGCATCAACACCGTATTCCCGATCTCAGTCATCTGCCCTAGACTGATGATGTTGCTCTTCAACTTCGGGATGAAATAAACCTGGGTCATCAGACGCTGGTCCCCATTCTTGCACTCGAACAGGATCGACCCTCTGCCTCTGATTTCTACGACTGATCCGTCGCCGAATTTCACGCTACCCGTGATCTTCTCATCGAGCTCTTCAAACTTAGCTCGGTCCCCAGTCATGTGGTTGCTAGCTCCGTTGTCTAAATACCATACGTCGGTACTGACCTTCTTCTCTCCGTCTACGAGGAGGTTTGCAATAACCTTATCCTCGATGAGGTAAACATTCTCGCTGGTCTCCTCCGGACAGGTCTGCTCGGCCTCTGGGCTGATCAGCACACTGATCATTTCTGCCCGGGCCTTGGCGTCACACTCGCCATTCTGTTCGTCCAGGGTCGTTTCCTGCTCGGCAAACAACAATGCCGGCTGGTCGTGTTCGTCTGGGAATCTTGCTAGATTCGCCTCTTCGCCTTGGTTCCTGCTTCGGCACTCAGATGCAAAGTGCCCAAGCTTCTGACAATTGTAGCACTTCACTGTGCTCTTGTCTCTCCTGGTCGTGCCTTCCTGACGGGTAGATCCACTGCCGCGACCTCGCATGTCCCGACCTCGACCTCGTCCACGACCCTGTCCGCGTCCTCGGACTGCTCCACCAAAGCTACTCCGACCTGAGGAATATGACGAAAACTCGGCTCCCCCGGTTTTCCGCTGTCTGGCCGTCCACTCTTCATGCGTGAGCAGGAGGTTCTTCTCCTCGTCTTTGTCACCGTAACCCCGAAGTCTCTCTTCGTGGGCCTTGAGACGACCAACAACCTCTTCGACCGACATGGTCTTGAGATCGCCGAACTGCTCGATCGATGTCACGATCTGCATGTACCTGTGAGGCACTGCTCGGAGAAACTTCTTGACGACGGTGGTCTCCTCCACCTTGTCTCCCAGCGAGCGTATGCCGGTCACAATGGACGTGAGCCGCATAGCGAAGTCGTCGATCGACTCGCTCTCCCTCATCCTCATAACCTCGAACTCACTCTTCAAGGTCTGGACCTTTGCCTCCTTGACGCGATCTGCGCCCATGTGCATGGTCTGGAGTGTTTTCCATGCTTCCTTCGCTGAATCTTTCTCGGCGAGCATGAGAAGAATATCTTCCGGAACTGCTTGGTAGATTGCGGCTAGAGCCATTCTTTCCTTGCGCCCTTCGACATCGCCGTTCTCTACGGCCTCCCACACTCCCTGCGCCTGCAGATTCACCCTCATCTTTAACGCCCACACGGCGTAATTGCTCTTCGTGAGCATGGGGTAATGGAGCGTAACTGTGCCTTCTCTGGTCTTCGGTTTCTGCGCGACCAAGGCTCCTTCCATCGGTGACTCTGATGATGAAGACATGTTCTTCGATTGATGCTCTGATACCACTTGTTGGATCCCAATTCACGGATCTGCAAAGAACACGAATAACACCAAAGAAATCGAACAGAAAAAATAAAGGACACAAACTTTTGGGAGAAGAAATTCTCTGATCAATATTTGAAGGCAAAATACAAGGAGATAAACTCAAACTCTAATGGACTCAGCAACTATACAATCGACTCTTTTTTACAATGTGTACATGCTAGGTTTATATATAGCCTCACATAGGCGAAACCCTAGCTAATCAAATCGCACAAAATCAGGAAACTACCCTAAATAATCTCGCCGAATCTTTGACTTGATTTGCTTGCTCCTCAAGCTACGCGCCTTCCTTTCTGGGTAGAGTTTCCCTTTCCTGCCCGGACAATCTCTCTGTCCCCGAGCTGGGCTGCTCGTGTACGCCGGGCTGGGCTTGCCTTCTATCCGGACTTCTTGCTTGTGTTTACCCGAGCTGGGCTGAACTCCTGTCCGTCCTTTGTTCTGGCCGGTACCCGGGCTGACTCCCTCAAAATGCCGGACTAAGTCAAGCTTAAGCTCACAGAATTTTGTAATTTTGCAAGGGAGCATATGATGAATATCTAACATTGTCGCATCAACTTCATTAACTAAACTGATGTTATGAGCAGCATTCTCGTAATCTCGCTCTTAATCACGAGTTGAAAACGTGTACAAGATTTGCCCAATATATATCCCTAGTAATCAGAAAATTCGAGAAAGGAGAAGGAGAAGATACCGTGATCAGAGAGAGCGAGACGGCAAGAGTGAGAAGCGCTGCAGAGAGTGAGACGGCGAGTGAGAAAGAGAAGGATTAGCCGTGGCTGAACACTTTCGCCGCTGCTCTCCTATTATCACTGCGGCGCAAATTATATATGATAAAAGCGACAAAGTTTAGACATGAACAGATTTTAAAACGACAATGTTTATTAAGGACTCAATTGCATCATAGGAAAGAACAAATTTGGCTGCGGCGCAAAACAAACGGCCGCGGCCAGCGGAAAAAAAAAAAAAACTACGCATAAATAAACAACGATTTAAATATGTGTTGAGAAATAGTTTAACGCCGCAGCTATATTTAATTACGCTGCGGCGAACGGGGTTTTACACAACGCTTTTAATAAATGTTGCGTAAAAGTGAATTCTTTCACGTTTTGCACAACATTTTTCAAAAACTGTTGTTCAAACTTACTATGCACAACGTAAGTAACTAAATGTTGTGCAATAACCGTAGTGTATTGCACTATTTGTAGCAGCAGCGCCGCCTCGCTCGCCCCGTACGTCGCCGCATGTTAGAATTATAATCTAGATTAGTATTAGTATTACTTACGTTAAAAATGTCTGCATGTGCATGTGCATGTGCATGTGCATGGGCAAAGAAGAAAAAGAAAAAAGAGAAAAAGAAAAGGAAAGGAAAAGAATTTTCGTTTTTCGGTATTTTGCTTCGGCGTGATTCGATCTCGGGTCAAAACCCAACACCGCAATTGCCCCCACCGAGCTCCTCGCTTCCACCACGTGTCTGTAATGCACCACCGCAGCGCCATCCACGGCGTCGCAGCTGCACGGGATCGGGATCGTCAGGTTCTGCCCCGGCAGGATCAGGTCCGGGTTGGCGACCCCGCTCGCCGCGGCAATCTCCTGGAACGTCACCATGCCCGCGAAGATCGTCCTCGCGATGGAGTCCAGCCCGTCGCCCTGCTTCACCGTGTACACCACGCCGCGCGCGGCGCCTGCGCCGCCGGCGCACGCGCAGGCCAAGGGGACGCGGATCCGCTCCTCAGAGCCCACGTGCGCGCTGCGCGCGGCCGCGGGCGTCTCGAGCGGGAGGTCGTTGGCGGCGAGGAGGTCGTAGAGCTTCTTTACGCTGAAGAGGGAGGCGACGCCGGAGAGTGTGGTGGCGTTGGGAGGCACGTAGTCGATGAGCGCGTGACACGCGGCGGTGCCGGTGCAGTTGAAGGCCGTCGAGCCGGTTGCGAGGAGGGCGGTAATGGCGATGAAGAGAAGAAGCAGGGGCTTCGAGGAAAAAGAATAAGCAACCATTTTGGGGGGTGAAATGTGGAGAGACAGAGAGATATGAAGAGGGTCGTGACCGAGTGAAAATGAGAAAGTGGACATAAAGAGTAAAGACGGAGAACTGAAGAAACAGGAAACGGTCAAACTCCAAGTCATGCGTGTCTGAAGTCTGAACTCACAAGATGGTAGAGTTCGGCTCTATAACATTGCATGATGTAAAATATTTGCTGTGACAATTATTGAGAGCAAATTTGCTGTCCCTTTTTTTTTTTTTTTTTTTTTTTATGTACAATTAAGGAGACAGTATTGGCCAATAGCCCAATATTACTAGTAATAATCATAAGTGAGTAAACTTAGAATAACTAGGGCGACACCAGTCCAAACTCATTTAATTAATGTCAGTTAAAGTGGGTTGATTTTCTTTACCGTCCAAGTTTGACCAACTTTTGTTAGTCAGACGTCCATATAGCATTTCCACATCATCTTTGTTTAAGTCCGATTTCGTTATTTATAAATTAGTATAAATGACAAATCGTTTTCTTATTAATTCTTCACAAAAATGCAATGGGCTTAGCATATTATTCAAAGTATAATTAACGTTTCTGGGCCGTAATTAGTTGGGTATTTTGCAGGTCCAACTTAGTCGGAATGACTCAACTATTCTCGTTGCTTTTTCGGTACAGTTTGTATATATCGCCTCGTCGACTCAGTTATAATATAAGTCTTAAGGAACTGGTCGCATAGTCGCGAAGTCATCGCCTCAAGGCTTCGATTTGATATATAAAATGTGCAAATCTGACCCCCAAACACGAAGTTATAGCCTCTCGAAGACGACATTCCGAACTTGGTCACCCGAACGACGAATCAGGTCGCCAACCGCATCAAATACACCAATAAAAGCGCATTTATGCACCTTAAAGCATGAAATTTATGACACGACAATCAGTGACAAAATTCAAAGAAGATTTTAGCTCAAGGAAAGAAATTAATGGCTATTTATGAGACTCTTGGCATTCAAAATCGCTCACCATCAAGACGGAATTAAATGCTTATTTACTCGGCGCACTGATGGAAAGGAATCAAAGGCATTCTTGGAGGAAGACTATAAAAAGACAGCTTCTACATCAGTTTTTGGGGTTGAAAAAAGCGCTCGAAGAATATGAGAAATGTTATGGTGATTTTTTCCAAATCAATTTCGGCCCAAAAACGCCCCTTGGAGGCGCATATCCCAAAACCAAGAAGCCCAAATAGTGCGAAAACAATTTTCACTATTAGAATAAAAGTTGAATAACAAAACGCACCTTCGCGCACCGTGATGGGATCCCGGATTCCCCTAACGGCCCTAAATAGTTGTGACGCGCCCTGTCAGGGCGCGACGCGCGTCGTGTCATGGCGTGTACGCGCCCTGTCAGGGCGCGGGAGGGACTAAAATAATTATTTTTATTTATCCTGAGGCCCCTGGTCTCTCCTATAAATAGGAGCTTGATTTCATTAAAACGGTAACTTCGACTCAAACGCTCTATATAGCGATAAACACAATTTTTCTCTCTTCTATATATATATTCCGGTAGGAATACCCGACTAAGGTCGGAGCGGAGGAGCTAGCTAGAGCGGAAACGCTGGAGGAATCCCCGGCTCACTGGAGGAATCGCCGACTCCCCAGAGGAATGTCCGAGTGCCGTCTGATTCCCATCTCTGCCATCGACCCCCGGCTCGCCCAGACAAGCCCAAGTACGCACCCCCTAATCGCCCACATTGAACTACGTGATGACCTAATCGCACTTGACTACAAGTGTTGGGAATCACGTCTCGGATTCCGTGTAAATTATCACAAAATATACCTCCGAACCGTCCGGGTAACATTTAAAAAAATTTATTTTAAAGCGGAAAACTTGTTATCCATTCAACGGTCCGGATATTGGATAATAACCATATAACAAGATCTGATAAATATTATGTAATTTAATATTCATAAACCATTATGAATAATCTAGTCATTATAGGAAATAAATGGAAAGCAGTAAATGGTTGCATTTATTGACCCAATGCATAAGGCCGTACCTCTATTGACGACTTCCGGCTGCGCGTTCTGAATCGGGCAGGGCTCCGCCGGTGCTGACCGAAGCGTGGGCTTCGCCGGCAGGACTCTGTCAAAAAATTTAAACTGATGGTTCTTTTTAAGCTTCCGGAGAACTAAGTCTCTTAAGCCGAACCAGAAAGAGAGATCAGAGAAAAAATTCGCAGACCCTGAAGGAGAGGGAGAGTTCGAATTTTTCTCTGGGGAGAGGTATGAAAAATGTGTAGAATGAGCCTCCTATTTATAGGCTTAGACTATAACCGGATTAGAGAAATTACCTCACCTAAAATTCGAATTCATAATTAAATATAATTAATTATTTCAATCCAATGGTCTAGATTCAATCTTATCTAAATCCAATGGATATATTTAATTAGGGATTTAATTAAATAAGAAAGATTTGGATAAAATAAAAAATCCAATCTTATCTTCTTATCTTTATATAATTCGAATTCATATATATATATATATATATATATATATATATATATATATATATATATATATTTAATTTTGAATTCTAATTATCTAGATCCAACGGTTGAGATAAATCTTTAAACCGATCTAATGGACCAAATTAGTTTAGGATAAAATCAAATATTAAAAGTTTTAATAAAAACAAATTCGAATTTATCCAAAAACTATAATTCGAAAATAATATATATTATATATATTTAATTAATTTCCAATCCGACGGTAAAGATTAAATCTTAGACCAATCTAACAGATATAATTAATTAGGTAAATTCGAAAATCAAAACTTGGTCACCAAGTTATTGATTTCTAATAAATCAATTATCCTAATCCAACGGTTGATATTAAATCATAACCGATCTAATGGATTAAATTGATTTTAGGGCTTTTCTCATATACCAAAACATTTTGTACTTTTACCGCAATTATGAAAAGACCAAAGTCTATCCATTCGAATGCATATGGTTCCACATTCCTAGGCATAATTCGATTTCTACACTTATAATATATATGAAAATATATTATTTACATATTAATATAAATCTATTAATTATTGATTAATTATTAATAATTAAATTCAAATAATTAAATTATGTTAATATTCTTTGATCTCAATATCACACATTCAAATGTCATGGTGTCACACCATCATTTAAATTCGTGACATGTGATTTAATTTCATAGTTTACCGAAACGATCACAAACTTAGAAATTCTCTAAATCACAAACCGTACGTCGAAATGACTCGGTTCCAAAAGCAAAGTTTCTTAGAATTTAATTTCCAACAACTTTCATGTTGACAGAAAATATAAATTCTACTTTATTTTGTCAGTTAATTTCGTTTACCAAGATATGGTACTTTTGCCACGCTACTAATAAAACTATCTGATGTCTGTCACAGACTTCAGTTTTATGAGTCTTGCCAAATGATCTTAAAAATATTTCAACATATTTTTATCACGTACGTATCATCCGTTACGGAGCTATCCTGGGGACCATGGACCCGTATCACTTAAGCTCCAACGAACTGCTAGGGTGTTCGTCAAACCTCGGTGTTCTTCCACTATAAACCCGAGGCTGCACTCTTTAGTGATACAGTATATATTATTCCCTTAATTACAGCAAGTTGTCCATTGATACAATCAAATTCGGGTTATTGATCTTTCACTTCATGATCCACACACGAGCAGGCGGTTTCTACCGTTATGCCCCTCATTGCATTTTCATCCTTGACTCAGTCAGTAATATTATGAGTAACCCACTAATGGTTTCGATTCATAAGTTGCGCACGGGTACCTCTCACTTCTCACCACCGACAATTAAGGGAATCATCATGACTCTGAAGAGAGTTGTGTGATGCCCATGTCTATGACCAAGTTACCCTTACTGCTGACTATCATGTTCCCAAAATAATAGTGTTGGGAACAATGGTAATATATTGTGTTCTTTAACGGTCAAATCAAAGAACAATCAAGCCAGCAGCTCGGACTCAAGATCACTCAGGACTTAGATCGAATATCCATTTGATCATCTACTAGTGACTCAACTCCAAGTTATCAGTGACGGTCTTATATGATAACTTCCGGAGTTTAAGTCAGGTCCACTCCAGTTGAAGACACTTCATACTTAATGTACTTCTAGTGAGTGTGACAGACACAAAATCCAGAATAGGATTGTCACTTAATCACCCATAACAATGACCTTATACGATTAATGGGCTCCCACCCAGTTAATCAGGTCACAGACATTTTAAGTTCATTTATTATGATTATTAATTCTTCCTCACATGGACTCTGTTGTGATAATAATAACATAATTGCATCCTTTATGAACTAAGGATCAAACATTCTATTTTACTCTACCATAATAAGATTATCATAATAAGCATCATTTTTATTCAACGACTTGTCATAATCTTTTACAAATGGATAAAATATCTTGTTTAAGGACATACATATCCAACAACAAGTGGGTACATAGGCAGCCTTGCTATACGTAACGAGGTGCGGCATCATATATCATCACTCCCCGGCTCTCCCAGTCATCGACTGCTCAAGCCACGATCGTTGACCTGCCCTACGGAGGTTTCGGATCTCTGCGGTCACCGACCTATATCCCGAGTCTTAGGACTTTACGGTAACGGGTTGGAGGACCCGGTTTCGGGCCAACGGTAAGCGGATGGTCCGATCTGCCAGATCCTTCAAGAACAGTGAGTCAAGCATCTAGCCCAGGAAAGTCAACAAACGACGATGAGCCTGGCCCAATATCCAACTTTGGGCCGCTACAATGTTAGAAAATTACTCACACATTGTATATATAAAAAATACTTATTATTTCTCATCTCTCATTTATTGTAATATTTTCTATACTTGCTTTTATCTTTAATACTAAAAAATCAATAACATAACGAAGGACGTAGCAATCAAAACGGGGTGAATCTCTTTAAAAAAAAAAAGAAGTTATCTTTGTCTCGTACTTTCTCCGCCATCCGCTTTGTTGATTACCGACCATTCAAGCTAGTTTTAACGAGAACCACCGAATCCACCTCCACGAATTAAAATCGGAGTTCAACACGTGTCGCTCCGTGATTGCTGTGACGATTTTTCACTTTAACAATCCTATTTCCAAGTGGAATTTAAACGTTATTAATCGCGACATAAGTTCATAAACATAGGCGAACTACGGTGGCATGGATAATACATTTAATAGCGGCATATGTATGTAACATTAACTAAAGTGTTATGACTCTTTTTTTTCCGTCCAAATTTGACCAATTTCCATTAGTCAAACAGACACGTGGCAATCAAACGTCCGTGTGACATTTCCACATAATCCTATTTCACAAATGCGTATTACTGAGAATCGAACACAAGACCTCACCCACCCATATCAAGACCTTTATTACTATACCAAATTTAATTATTGTTATATTCTAGTAAATATAAGAATTTAGATAGAAAACATATATATATATATATATATATATATATATATATATATATTTTAATTAATAAGTGACATATATTTTTTGATATCAAGCTTGACTCTTTCATACCGGTCTCGAGTTGACATTTTTGGATAGGACGCGAGTTGAATTATTGGGTCGGTCCCATGTGGACTTTATCGGGCCGGTCTCGAGTTAATTTATAAGTATGACTCACTTAATTTATAACTATTTTATCCTATGTTGATGCCGAAATATGGATCAAACACTGTAGCGGCCCAAAGCTGGATATAAGGCCGGGCCCGTCGCCGTTTGTTGACTTTCTTGGGCTAGATGCTTAACTCATTGTTCTTGTAGAATCTGGTGGATCGGACCCTCTGCTTACCGTCAGTCCAGAACCAGGTCCTCCGACCCGTTACCGCAAAGTCCTAGGACTCGGGATATAGGTCGGTGACCGTTGAGAACCGGAGCCTCTGTAGGGCAATTCGACGATCGTGTCTAGAGCAGTCAATGATTGGGAGAGCGGGGGGTAATGGTATATGATGCTGCGTCTCGTCACATATATAGAGGTTGCCTACGTGCCCACTTGTAGTCAAGTGAGATCAGGTCATCACGTAGTTCAACGTGGACGTTAGGATGTGTGTGCTGGGCTTGGCTGGGCAAGCTAGGGGCTGATGACTGAGACGGGAGTCGGACGGTACTTGGACCTTTCTTTGGGGAGTCGGCAATTCCTCTGGTGAGCCGGGGCTCGATGGCGGAGACGATAATCGGTCGGCACTCAGACCTTCCTCTAGAGAGTTAGATGGCGCTCGGACATTCCTTTGGGGAGTCGGTGATTCCTCCGGTGAGCCGGGGCGCCGACGGCAGAGACGGGAGTCCGTCGGCGCTCGAACCTTTCTCTAGGGAGTCGAAGATTCCTCCGGTGTGTCGGGGATTCCTTTGGTGCTTCCGCTCTAGCTAGCTCCGCCTTGGGTTCTGAAATCTGATAGATCGGACTCTCCGCTTATCGTCGGACCGGAACCGGGTCCTCCGACCTGTTACCGCAAAGTTTTAGGACTCGAGATATAGGTCCTCTGACCTGTTCCCGCAAATTTCTAGGACTCCGTAGGGCAGGTCTTTGATCGGGCTATTCCGCTTTCGCTAGCGCCTCAGCTCTGACGTTACAGGTATTTAAACCGAAATATATATAGAAGAGAGAAAATAATGTTTATCGTTATATAGAGTGTTTGAATTGGATTTACCGTTTTATTGAAATGAAGCTCCTATTTATGGAAGGGTCCAGGGACCTTAAGATATATAAAAATAACTCTTTTAGTCCCTCCCGCGCCCTGACAAGGCACACCAAGGCGCCTCACGCCCTGACAGAGCGCGTCAAGGCGCGTACGTGCTTTGACAAGGCGCGCCAGGGCGCATTACGGCGTGTCGCGCCTTGACAAGGCGCGTTAGGGCGCGTCACACCCTGCGCGTTAGGGCGATTTGGGATCCCGCTACCGCGCGCGAATGGCGCTTTTCGTCATTCAATCGTTATTTTAATAATAGAAATTGTTTCCGCATGTTTTGGGCGTCTTGGTTTTGAAATATGGACCTCTGAGGGACTTTTTTGGGTCAAAATTGATTTGGGGAAAAACCACCCGTAACATCCTAAATATCTCATACTTAAAAAGAAATTTGAAGTGCTCTCTATAGACTAGTCTATTCCAATCATATCTTTAAAAAAAAAAAAAAACTATAAATTTCATGAATTCAGTCGTATATCACATAGGTCGCTCTAATGGTGTCAAGTGGGCCGGGGCGGGCCGGGCCGGCCCACAACCTGTTAAGCCCCCATGTTAAACGGGGCGGGTCAACCGTTTAATGTGCGGGGCAAGGTGGGGCGGGTTTTGGAAAAGCCATCAACGCTCACCCCGGCCTGTGAACCCGAACCCACAATGTCAAGGGGCGGGGTGGGCTTTTACGAGTCGAATTTAGTGGGCTTTTACGAGTCAAATTAGCTTTTACGGGTCGAATATAGTGGTCTTTTCACAAACCAAACGGGATGGGTTTTTACGGAGAGCAATACGTTTTTACGAAACTATTTTATTAAGAATTTTACAGATATGAATTATAAATTGTATAGTTGAAAATAGTGAATTATGAAATCGAAATGATCAATTAAATATGAAAGAGATTAATGAATCGTCAAACCGAAGGTCTGAAACTAGTGAATAATGAAATTGATTAGTAAGTTATGAAATTGATTAATAAATTATAACTTGAAAGTTTAAAATTAATGAACCTTGAATGGATTTGTGAATTTCAAGATGTAGAGGTTAAATAATGAGAAATCGCTCCTAATAGCCAAATTAAAACCTTTGATTAGCAAAATAGCCAAAGTTTCCTTTTTATTAGCAAAATAGCCAATTGATGAGGTGGCACAGATTTTATACCTATAATACCCTTTTAGTTAAGTTATTTAGATTTAAAATTTTCGTTTTAATATAATTAGTTCCTTAATCGCCGTATCGCTCTTAATCAAGGTTTCAAATTTTGCGAAATTCGAACGACATTCTGACCGATTGTCGTTTTTCGCAGATATGCGAAACGAAATCCGCGTCTTTTCGCCCAAATTTTACCAAATGTCGTCGAAAACGACACGACATGGGCTGCGAAAATCTTTTGTCGTTTTTGTGAGTAGAAATTGCGAAAAATGGTTGGATTTTCGGCAAAAATCATATTTTTGGTTAGATTTGGGCAAAAATACCAATTAAACTTTTAGCAAAAATAGTTATACTCACACAAGAGCACCCTACCCCGCCACGTCACGGCCGGTCGGCGCCCGCGTGTGGTGGTGTAACATTTGTGTGAGTCCTCCCCCATCCACAAAATCCTATGACCTAAAGGGCTCAAACCCTTGTCCCTAATATTTGGTATATAAACATCACCAAACTCTTGTCATCTATCAATGTGGGACTTTTTGTTATTCAATTCAACTAATATCACACATTCACACTTAACATACACATACACATACACTTCACATAATAATTTAACTTAATATTATACACTTTAAATAATGTTATACATTTAACATACATATTAACTCCACCTAACATACATATACACTTAATATACATATTCATTTAATATTATACACTTCAACTAATATTAAATTTGTTAACATACATATACAATTAACATGCATATTCACTTAATATTACACACTTAATTAACATGCATATTCACTTCACATAATAATTTGACTTAATATTATATACTTAAACTAATAAAGTGACTTAATATTATGCATTTCACCTACATATTTAAGTTACAAATGTGTTGTGTTTTGTTGTATACAAATATGTCTTGTTTTTATTAAATATGTAGTTTTGAACCTATATAAATATCTTGCTTAAATACTCAAATATTTTTTACAAAATATCCGTCGAAAACCCCATCGGCATGAGGTATGCCATGAAAAAAGTGTGGTATATGCGGCATGTGACATGCCCTTTTTTTACGATTTGCCCATCGACATACCCATCGGCAAGCGATATATCCGTAAAACGGAAAATGCGAAACGACATCGGCAAGCGACATTTAAAACCTTGCTCTTAATACCCTTTTTCTCTTTCTTTCCTTTCACTTTCTCATTTCTCCTCTAATTGACGTATCGCTCTCGCCTGAGTCTCTCCTCTACTCGCCGTCTCGCCGTCGCGACTCTGCTCACCGCCTCTCGCCGGAGTTTCTCCTCTACTCGCCGTCGTGACTCCACTCAGCGCCTCTCGCCGTCGCGACTCTGCTCAGCACCTCTCGCCTCGACGAAATCTGTCCGTCGATCGAAGGTAAAAAATATCTACACGTGATCATGATATTGGGGTTACTGATTCATTCTACATGATATTATAATTATTAGTTTTGCTGATTTTTATTCTGGTGAGTAGAGAAGATGGGGTTGTCTCGTGGCGAAAAGCATTTCATAGAGGGTGGAATCGCTCAAGATCTCCGTTCCAATGGTCGGAAGCGGTACACTTATCGGCCCATCTCATTTCTCTACTCACCAGGAAAAAAAATCAGCAAAACTAATAATTAGATCGTATTTTGATTTTGGATTTGGATGATAACTGTTAAATGGTTGGTTGATATGTAGATTTTAGGTTGTATTAATGTGGTTGATTCACGTTTTTGTTATATATTAGATCGTATTAATGTGGTTAATTCACGTTTTTGTTAGTTATTATGTTGTATTAATGTGGTTAATTGGTTGGTTGATATACAAATTTTAGATTGTATTAATGTGGTTGATTCACGTTTTTTTATATGTTAGGTTGTATTAATGTGGTTAATTCACGTTTTTGTTAGTTATTAGGTTGTATTAATGTGGTTAATACACGTCGAGTGATGGGTTTGTCGAGGCTCTCGATTTCTCTTCGTCGAGTGATGGTTTCGTAGGAGTGAGAAACGTGCACTGGAGTGAGTCGAAGAGAGAAGAAGAAGGAAGTCAAATATTGTTTATTTAAAAATCCTTAATTTAAGGAATTAATAAGTGATAATTAATTGATTCAAATTTAAATATTAAGATTTATTTTTTTATTTTAATTATATCACAATTTTTTTTTAATTAAATAATGTATTTATTTAATTGTAAGGGTAATAAGGTCTTTTGTGATTTATTAATGTGGTTGATTGGCTATTTGGCAATATTAATCAAAAGGTTGGCTATTTTGCAAAATAGTTTTTCTAGTTTGGCTATATAGTTATACTTAAATAATTATATGAAAGTGATAAGCGAATAATAAAATGAGAATAAGTGATTTTGAAATTAATTACTGAATATAAAATTAGAATAGTGATTTATGAAAGTGGCTAGTAATTATAAATTGTAAAGTCAAAACTAGTGAATTAAGAAATTATGTTGTAATTGTTCAATGTTGTAATTGATTAATTCATTTTCAAACTTAAATTAAAATAAGAGAATGTTCAAATCGATTAGCGAATTTTTAAATTGGTTACTAAAGTTAAAATTGTTTAATTAGAAAATTAAAGAGATACATAGAATATATATACGAAATAAATTAATAAATTATGTAATATAAAGATAATTCTTATAAGTAATTTTTTTTACTATTCTCATGAGTATTACAACTTAATAGTTTTTTAATATAAAAATATGGTTTATGTGGGCTTTTAATCGGGACGGGTCAGATTGGCCACGGGGCGGGTTTATTTGGGCTTCGGGGCAAGGCGGGGCGAGCCTAAGAAAGCATAACCCAGCCTGACCCTTTCGATAGGGACGAGCTTAGCCCGGCCCACAAAAAAAACAGAGCGGGGCGGGGCAAACCCGCTTTTTTTACGAGTCGAGCGGGTGGGCCTGGGCCGAGTTCACTTATTTTACGTAGATCCAGATCCGCGCCATTTATTAACTATATTAGAAGATGAGACCCAGACCCGCCCTATTTAAATGATGTGTTTATCGTGTCTACCCGTTTAACCCATTTAAAAGATTCACATATTTTAAAATGATAAATAAATTCAATTTACACTTGTTTAACTTAATTGATTTAATTATATTATCTAAAACTTTAAACTTTACTAACAATTTTTATGTTCATCAACTGAACAGTGTAATTAATATAATAAAAAGCATAAATATTATATATAATAAGTCAGTGGCGAAGCCAGAAACTGTCGAAAGGGGGGGCGAAAACTAACATACTACAATAGTCAAAATAAGATATGATATTAAAATGTAGAACATAAATTTCATTACAATTGTCCTCTACGAGTTTTCATGTTCTGAAAATGATTCATGATGGGCTCGTCATCAATTTCATTAAAAACATCTGTCTCAACGTATATAAATAAAATATCATATAGCCAGTCGTCTCCCATTTTGTTGCGTAAGTTGGTCTTCACAAACTTCATAGAAGAAAAGGATCTCTCAACTGAAGCCGTCGCAATAGGTAAAATGAAAGCCAACGTCAAGAGTCGATAAACTAATGGAAAAACTTTCTCTTTTCCCGTCTCAACCATTATCCGTGTAAGGTCGCCAATTTTTTCTATTCCACAACAACGATCATCTAAACGAACATCCTCTATGTAATTTTGAAGCTGAACTTCCAGCCGAATACGCTCCGGAACTGAAAAATCCATCGGGTAGAACTCAGCTAACTTGACTAACTTCATTACGTCGAAAGTCGCAAAGAAATCTTTAGGACTCAAACATGCTACGCAAAGCAGTAACTCGGTGGTTGCCTAATTGAATCGATCGTTTAATTCGTCAAGTTGAGTATCAATCACGGCATTCACAACTTCAAACTTATAATGCTCCAAGTTACTCCTGTCGTTGATTTTTCGCTTTCCACGACTAGGTACAAATGGACTCTCCATGCTCGGCATATCAATACTATAATGAGTACAAAAAGTAGAGACTTTTTCAAAGAGAGCGTCTCATCCGTTATCTCTCATATCTTGTAATCGCTTCTTACATACTTTCACCAAACTCATAGCATTAATAATATCTTGATCCTTCCTTTGAAGAGCTTTTGACAAATCATCTGTAATTCCTAGCAAGCTTATCATCAAATGCAAGCTTAACACAAATTCAAATGTCAACATTGTTGCGTACCCGTTTCGCGCTTGAATCCTTGTAGTTGAATTGTTTGACTCATTAGAAAGATACTCAAGTACTTCGGTTACAGCTGAAAACATAGTGAGCACGCTAATCAAAGAGCCATAGTGTGAACCCCAACGAGTATCTCCTGCACGTTGAAGATTAGTTTCTTGATTAAGGCCTCGCCCACTTTCAATCACGCCATCATCGAGCGCTTCAAGAACCAAACCCTTGTGTTTTTCTCGGAGAATGTCACAACGTATTGCTGAAGATCCAACAACATTTATTATTCCATTCACAATAAGAGATAAATTTTCCACATCGTCATTGTTTTTTGCGAGTCCCACCAAAGCTAGTTGAAGTTGATGAGCAAAACAATGGATATAAAAAGCGCTTTGGTTTTCCTTTAAGATGAGAGCTTTAAGGCCATTGAACTCTCCTTGCATATTACTTGCTCCGTCGTAGCCTTGTCCTCGTAATCTCGACAAACTTAATCCATGCCGAGCAAACATTTTGTCGATGGCGGCCTTTAGTGATAAAGAAGTGGTGCTAGTGACATGCTCTACTCCCATAAACCACTCAACTATTTCTCCATGCTTGTTTACATAGCGTAATATGACAGCCATTTGTTCCTTCATCGAAACATCGCGCGACTCGTCAACCAAAATAGAGAACAACGAATCACCAAGATCATTCAATATCGCTTTCATTGTTACCGCCGCACAAGCACTCACACAATCTTTCTGAATATCTGATGATGTTAACTTGCAATTTCCAGGAGCATTTTCTAAAGCAACGGCCTTGATCTCGGGATCGTGTTTAGCTAGAACCTTCAAAATCTCAATAAAGTTACCTCGATTGTTCGAACTTTGAGATTCATCATGGCCTCGAAATGCCATTCCTTGTCGTAAAAGAAGTCGAACCACCTCCAATGTACCACCCAATCTTATTCGGTATTCATTGCGAACGTTTTCTGCTTGCCTTGCAAAAACTCCTTCGAGATGTTGCTTGTGGTTTTCAGAGATTCATACTTTGCATAAGCTCGATTATGAGAACTTGAAGGACCTCCAACATGTTGATGTAGTCTTTCTTTTTTCCGAAAAGTCTGAAATCCCTCTCCAACAAAAGTGTCACCACCACCTTTGTCACTACTTGGTTTGAACAAGTAACAACATAAGAAATAGACTTTATTCTTATCAATGCTATACTCTAGCCAACTACCGAATTCATCGTACCAAGAAATGTTGAATCGTCTCCCTTTAACCAATTTAAATCGACGCTCTTTAGGTTGACAAGGCCCTCTTTGAACGTACGTTCGACGAACTAGATCAACTAGATTACGATCAAAATCTTCAATCGGAGTTCGCAATCCCGGATCACTCGGTAAAGCTTCCGGATCAAAATCCACTTTCGTTAATTTACTGGCACTATTTTCCCCCTCTTCCCCTTTTCTCTTAAAATATTGATGCATGATTATCTTTGATATCCTATAATAAAGCATAAAAAATAATCAACATAACATATCAATTAAATCAACACAAATACCAAATAAATGTTTAGCTTCATTCACTTTACAAAAACCAATCAATCCCAATTTACAAATAAATGTTTAGCTTCATTCACTTTACAAGACTCCCACCTTGATTGATAAACTCTGAGATCGATTCTTCTGTTGCTAGTAAGCACCTTTGATTCTGCAACCACAAGTGTGTAATTGGCCTACATTTATAAAAAGCATATACACGTTCAGGATTATAATTGCCCATAATACAAGCCCAAGCCTTGATTTGAGCTACTTAATTAATATTCAAATAAATGAATAAAATTATACAGTAGTTAAATATATATTTTGCATACCCCGTACACTCGTTGAACACTAATAAAAAATTAGGGCTGAAATCAAGTCACAGAATGTGTTGTGTGGTTTCAAATCAAGTAGAACACAAATCAAACGGATCCATTGTAAGAACCCCATCTAATTTATATCATCGTTTCATGATTTAGTAATTTAGCAGCAAGCCAACAATAATTTAGGAAATTAGGGTTTAGATTAAATAAGAAGAAAATTACCTCAAAACTCAGAGGCAGAACCGTAGAGCCTCACTTGGACGACCAAGAACTATGGCGCTGACGATGACTGAATTCAAACTCGCGGCGGTGTTCAGAATCGCGGCGGAGTGCGGAATCACGGTGAAAGGTCAAACTAAGTCGACGAGAATGGGGAAAGCAAGAGAAAAAAGAGATTAGGTTGAAGGCGAGCGTACGATCAATCATCGACTGAATTCTAAATATTAAAAAAAAAAAGGTCATACGTGGGCTGTTGTGGTATTTTTTTCCCACTTGCCTAAGAATTAAAAATAAAAGAAAAATTAAGTGGGGGCTATTTATGGGCTGTTAAGGTATCCTGGCCCAGCCAAGTAGGGCTTGTTGCCCCCAGTTGGGCTCAAGTGGCCTCGCCACTGTAATAAGTATTAAAACACTTAATAACATATATAAAATCCATAAATTCAATTTTTTGCTCCTTAATCGTGTCTAATTGGGTCCTATCGTGTTACTGTGTTCGTGCCGTGTTTACTCGTTATTTAATCGTGTTCGACACGATTGGACCCAAATCCATTTATAGTACACCCAAACCCGTTTAAATCGTGTCGTAACCGTTTCATGCTTTGTGTCGGTCCTCAAATTTCCACCCCTAACCATAACAAAGAAACCATTTGTGCCAATTTTTTATTATTTATTTTACAGAGCGACTATTTTATGCCAGTAAAGTGTAAAAAAAAGGGCCATTCGTGCTTTTTTTTTTTTATAATTATTTTTATTTCAGAGGGACTATTTGCGCCAGGACGCCTTAATAAAGAGCTAATTTTGCCATTAACTCCTAATTACTAAAAAAATAAATGACTTTAATATTTAAAGGTATTTTAGTAAAATATTCATTGATTACGTCCACGATCATTACATAAACATAAATACAATGGCGAAGCTGGCTTTTTTGAACCATGAATATCTCTTAGTATATTGGCTTTTTTATTAACTAGTGGAAAGGCAACGCGCTTCGCGCGGTGACGATAAAATATCGTGAATGATTAACGTCATGCTAAAAAATAGTACAAAGTATCTTCAAATTTTTGGTTTCTTTCAGTCCATCGTCATTAAATTACCAATAAACATAGAGATAAATATATTTTCAAAGTATGCACGTTACATTAAATAAGATTATACAAAGTAAAAAAATCATATAGACAAAAAAATAGTAGTTTTACTTCTAACTATCTCTTAGAAGACTCTTTCCCGCAACAACATATCTTCATCGCGCTATTCTTTTGAGTTTAGTGACACAATTATTTTTGTAAAGGAATTAAAATTTGCGCTCAAGAAGCAAAAAATTTAATATATAATTTTTCTTTCATATACTAAATTATATTATATTCAATTAAAAAAACAAAACAATATTTTTTAATATTTACTATTTTTAGGCTATACATAACAAATAGGGGTGAGCATCGGTTGGGTTGGGGCGCCCCAATGCTTTTTACGGACCCTACCCGATCACTTCGGGTTCCCAAAAAAATTCCCGATCCGACCCAAATTTTTTTAATGCCCGAACCAAATTGACTTGATAAAAAATCGGGTTGGGTTAGGTTGGGTCGCCATGGCCCGATTAATTAAAATCTACTCTTATATAACAAAAAACAATATGAAAGAAAAGCATCAATGTAACTCAAAATTCAAGTAAAAATACCCCAAACAAATTTAATCAAACAAACATACACCAAACAATGTAAAGACATGAAAATGAGAGCTTGAACGGTCTTTGAGTGTAAATAAAATTGAGAATGAGAAATTTTAAAAGACTAAAGATTGCACTATTTGAATCAAAATTACTATGAAATATATATTAATTATATTGGTCGGGTCGAAGACCCCAACCCGACCCAAGGTTTTGGACCCGACCCCGACCCGAATAATAATCGGGTCCGACCCGATCCGACCGAATATTGAGCGGGTTAAATTGGGCGGGTTAGATTGGGATCGGGTCTCTAACGGATTGGGTTGGGTCATCGTACAATTGACTTATTTTTTGCGTACGAATGATATATTTTATATATATTCTTCATATACTGTATCAAATATTAATCTTATTCATATATTATGTAATAAATGTTTAACTTTATTATAAAGAGAAAATTATATATAATATTAAAGTGATTGTAATTATGTCACAATAATAACATTTGAGTCGATATAATTTTATATTATCATCAAGTAGGACATTCATGTCAATATAATTTAACTGTTATAGTTTTTTTTGTTTTTTTATATATAACTATTGTTTGAGTATTTTTATTAACTTACATCAAATGTTTTCATAAAATACACTGATATATAAACACATCGAATTTAAAATTAAAAATATTGTAAAAAGTGACTTAAATTATCTAATGCCCTTTATTCATCGTCACAAATTTCACTCATATTTTGATTTTCTTTGTATTCATTGACGAACTTTTTATATGCTCATTAGAGTAACAATATTATATACCCTTCAAGTTATATGTTCCAAATAATTTATCCATAGGCGGAGCACATCTTACATTTGTAATCAATTATACTTCCGTGCATATTGAATGGTAAAGAGAGAAAAAAATAAAATAAAATAAAAAGAACAATGGACTTTTTAATACATATCTGATATCTCTATACCAGTATAACATTTAATAAAAGAAAGCTAACAAATACTAGTGTATCATGTATCAACTATATCACGTAGAGTCGATTTAACTCTAGTATCACATGACCAATGTCAATTATAATTTTTCAAACGTTAAAAGTCATAATCATACTTTCACCACATCGATATATATATTACTAACATTTATAATTGCATTAAAAATGACAGTTATCGATTAAACATGAAACAATAAGTTTAGTCATTAATTACATTTAACATCATATATGTATTCTAGCTAATCGAAAGGCTTGAATATGACATACCAAAGTCTTAACGTTATTAATCTATGAAATCAAAAGTCACCAATTAAGGACGTTATTAAGATATAAAGGCAAATCTAACGATAAAAAAAATATTATAAAAAAATGTAACGCAAATTTGAAATGAAAGGAACACTTATGAGATGTTTTAATATGAAGAAAAGTAAGCGAAGTTACATAATAATAATAAACGTAAATTGTGGCTAAAGTACTTAATGTTTCAAACAGTTTGAATTATGTATACTCAAGCTTTTTTGGGTGGATATAGTACCTAAAGTTGATTCTGTTAAGGAATTTGGTTTCCTCCATCAAAATTCGTTAGTGGTGTCCTACGTGGCACTTCAGATATTGGATAAATTACGGCTAAAGTACCCAATGTTTCAAACAATTTGAATTATGTACTCAAGTTTTTTTTTTTGGTGGCTATAGTACCTAAAATTGATTCTGTTAAGTAATTTGGTTTCCTCCGTCAAACTCCGTTAGTGGTGTCCTACGTGACACTTCAGATATTTGATTCTGGTTGTAAATTCACTTTTGATTTTTGACGGTATACTTTTATTTTTTGTGCAATTGTTTAAAATTGTAAATATAACTGAAAAAGATCACCTTTTTAATTATATTTAACTGAAATATATTAGAGGCTTTTACTTTTGATGGTACATTTTTATTTTTTGTGTAATTGTTTAGAAATTGTAATTATAACTGCAAACATAGCTGAAATATAATAGAGGCATGGATCCTTTGTTATTTTTTTAGTTTTCTTCATATCAACTAACGACACATTATGTTTGATGTAATGTCTATCATTGATATAATACTAAACATAAAAAAAAAAAAGTTAGTGATTACATAATTTAAGTGTAGAATTTTAGTTTTTCTAAGCGCATATGAACAAAAAAAAATAAGTTCAAATAAAGTTGTTATTTAAAATGATTGATAATCATAAATTTATTGTCAAATATGATGGAAACCGATGCTTAAAGTTACAAAATGGTCTTGAGCGATGTCATCATTGCTCGGAATTTGCCAATGTTTGGAGCTCGGAAATAGGTCGCCGTCACTATCCCATAGCTTTGACGCAACCGCTGTTCGTCGTGGAGTCCGTGTGCTGGAATTTGGAGTAAAGTTTTCTTGGGTCAATTTTCATTGTCGTTGCTGCAACGGGTTGGACGCATGGTTGATCCACGTACAACGTTTCATTTTTAGCTGTAGAAGTAGAAACATATTGCCTAATCTGAAAAAGAATATTAGATACTTTTGCTAAGAAAGAGAAAGAAAAAAAATTTCTTAGAAAGAAAAAAAATAAGGATTGTTGTTTGTGTATGGAACGAAGCCAATGGGGTTCTAAAGGTAAGTTGTTTTAGACATTTACGCTTCAACTTCTTTGATGAGTTATGCAACAGTCAAATAATCATCCTATTAAACATAACATGATTAGGCCTATTGGGCTCTTAGTGTACAATATAACATGTAATC
This sequence comes from Parietaria judaica, assembly GCA_954871525.1. NCBI lineage: Eukaryota > Viridiplantae > Streptophyta > Magnoliopsida > Rosales > Urticaceae > Parietaria > Parietaria judaica. Next base: position 43,520,591 of record OX940860.1, read on the forward strand.
AATAAATAACATATATCCCTAAAAAAAAAAAAAACATATATATATATAAATTGCAAATAAATGTCATCAATATGAGATATGATATAAGATTGATCATTACGATGTATGTTTTTTTCTTTAAATCATTAACTACCACTAATAAATGATTTTAGAAGAAAAAAAAAAACTATATCATAGTTAAGTCATAGGGTTAATGACGGCAAAAATACCCAAAGTTTGGTCAAAGAACCCCTCGTGTACCCAAAGTTTAAAAATGGTGGTAAAAATACCCAAAGTCGCATTAGGGGAGTTGACCACTCCATTCTCGTAACGCCGTTAACTTACCTATTAACTTTGGCCACACGGATAAACGTGAGTTGCTGACATAACTATTTCTGCCACGTGTGGACGAGCCCACATCAGCCTCGTTTACGACAAAACAACGAATTAAACCCCTAGCTAATACTATTTAATACAACGAATTGAACCCCTAATGATTACACTTAACAAAACAGATTTGTCTACGTGGCCAGAGTTAACAGGTAAGTTAACAACGTTACGAGAATTGATTGGTCAACTCCCCAAATGTGACTTTGGGTATTTTTGCCACCACTTTTAAACTTTAGGTACACGAGGGGTTCTTTGACCAAACTTTGGGTATTTTCGCCATCATTAACCCTTAAGTCATATCATAGTTAAGTCAGTATAAACTCAACCAATAGAAAATTTATTAGTAAACGTAATGCAAATTGATGCATAAAAAAATATAAAAATATTCCAAAGTGGTTATTTTCATTTTTAAAGTAAAGAAACTAAAGATAAAAAGTATTCAATTTAGTGATTAAATATCAAAACAAATTATAATGAGGCTATATATTATTTGTCACACAGATTTTTTTAATGTCCATGAATACTTGCTAATTATTTTAAGCTTAACATGGAGGATTTGTTAGAAAGTATCGAACTGATAAAACATAGTAAATTAATAACAAAAATGTAGCAAATTTCATTAGATTTTGAAAAAAGTAGTATTCTTGAATCTTTAGTTCTCTACATTGCCATGTCATCCACGTGAGATTCTCCTTTATTTATATATATATATATATATATATATATATATATATATATAGATTATTGTTTTGATTTTTAATAATAAAATATATTAGCTATCACAAAAAAGAACTTAATTTCACTTTTAAAAAATCAACATTTTGTTGGCATTGAGTTAAAAACACGCAGGCAAAATTATACTTTGTAAATATGTTTGATATATATATATATATATATATATATATATATATATATATATATATATATATATAAAAGCTCAGAAAACATATTTACCGTGGACATAGAAGAATTTAAGAAGTTGAGCCGTACGAAGTTATTAGACCACCTTAAATCATGACCGCCGGCTATACTGCGTGGCCGGCAATGCCTGATCGCCGCTGTCTTTGCTCAACAATACCATCTTTTTTTTCTTTCTATAACAACCATTTACAGAAAAGAAAAAAGAAACCGTCTGACGTGTGTATATATATCAATATATTTATTGATGTCATTCCAATAAAAAAATACAAATTATATATTTTCTACGAAGAGCGCATCGTGAAACAACATGTCTTAAACTTAAACTGTCAAACAAATTTATGAACGAATATGAAATGCTACTTTTATATATGTTGTGGATAAGGTTAAGCTTGACTGAAGCTCTTACAACTTGCATAGCAAGTTTATCTAATATTTTATTATTATTTTAATGCCACTTGCTTAAGACGTGTATCAAGTTTTCTTGATGTTCAAGTTTATTTTTCACTATAAATAGGTATGCATTGTGCTTGTATTCCATCATCTCTCCAAGCTTAGTAATTCGGCTAATAAAGAATTCCTCCTCCCAATATCTTACTGATCAAAATATACATATGTGAGTGTGTTTTTGGTGGCTCAGCTTTGTCGTTTCTTCTCTTTGAGTCTTGGGCAAAGTTCCAATTATTTTAGGAACTAACATTTGGTATCAGAGCGAGGTTGTGAGTGTTGTTGTCAGGTCTCTTGAAAGTCTTAGTATGCTCTGTGGTTGTGGTTTCGACTGATCTTCCACATCAGAAACGATTTCTTGAGATTTTTTTGTGAGAGTTTTCTTTGTGTCGAGGTACCGCCAACACGATAGGTGATATCCAAGTAGTCGGAGGAATCAAGAAACTCAACAGCAACAACTACAACACATGGGCAACATGCATGATGTCCTATTTGGAAGGGCACGACCTATGGGAGGTCGTCGGCGGAGGCAAAACTATGCCGCCGGAGGAAGATGCTAACGGCACCTTGCGCAAATGGAAAATCAAAGCAGGCAAAGCGATGTTCGCCCTGAAGACCACCGTTGAAGAAGAGATATTGGAGCACATTCGGGACGACAAGACGCTGAAAGAAGCATGGGAGACGTTCACGACGCTTTTCTCTAAGAAAAACGATAGCTCAGTATTTCCACAAGGTCAAGTCGATATGTCGTGATATTAGCGACCTTGATCCGAAGTCCGTAATTGGAGAAGCTCGTATGAAGAGGATCATAATCCACGGGTTGGGACCGGAGTACTGAAGCTTCGTGATTGCTGTACAAGGATGGCCTGTTCAACCATAACTTGTAGAGTTCGAGAATTTGCTAGCAAGCCAAGAAGCGATGGCTAAGCAAATGGGAGGCGTCACAGTGAAGAACGAAGAGGAGAAGCACCTCTTGTTGACACATGAAGAATGGGTGGCCAAGCAGAAGAAGAATCATGGAGCTGAGTCTTCTTCAAGCTCGTCGAGCCGTGGCGGGTACGGCGGAGATAACCGAGCACGTGGTAGAGGCCGAGGACGAGGTCGTGACATGCGAGGTCGCGGCAGTAGCTCACCCCGCCAAGAAGGCACCACGGCCCGAAGAGACAAGAGCACGGTGAAGTGCTACAATTGTCAGAAGCTCGGGCACTATGCATCGGAATTCGGCAGTAAAAAGCACGGCGATGAAGCGAATCTGACAAGATTCCATGAAGACGAGCAAATGCTGATGTTCGCCTAGCAGGAAAGGAACGTTGAAGTGCGGAGAGACGAGGAGACGAGCGTCGAAGACGAGATCAACGCTGAACCTGGGCGAGAATCGGTCAGAGAGAAGACCGACCTGGAGGAGCCAGTCAACGTGAAGTCGAGCCCGGAGCCCGAGCTGATGATGGCCGAGAAGAGGCCCAGCCCGGAGAAGATGACCGACGAGACGGTCATGCTTACCGAGGACAAAGTTATTGCAAACCTCCTCGTAGACGGAGAGAAGAATGTCTATACCGACGTCTGGTATTTAGACAATGGTGCAAGCAACCACATGACGGGAGATCGAGCTAAGTTTGAAGAGTTCGATGAGAAGATCATCGGGAGTGTGAAGTTCGGTGATGAATCGATCGTCAAAATCAGAGGCAGAGGGTCCATCCTGTTCCAGTGCAAGAACGGGGACCAACGCCTGCTGACTCATGTTTACTACATCCCGAAGCTGAAGAGTAATATCATCAGCCTTGGTCAGATGACGGAAGTCGGCAACACGGTGGTGATGGCCGGCTCGTACTTGAAGATGTGGAACCAAAGCGGCGCCCTGTTGATGAAGGTGAAGAGAACGCCGAACAGGCTGTACACGATACTCCTGGAGACGGGCCAACCCGTCTGCTTAATGGCGTCTCTAGCAAACCCAGCTTGGTTGTGGCACGCACGACTTGGGCACGTAAATTTCTACGCGCTCAAGATGATGGGAGAGAAAAAGATGGCCTTTGGGGTACCGAAGATTGAGCACCCCAATCAGCTATGTGAATGCTGCTTGGTCGCAAAACAGGCGAGAGTGCCATTTCCGATCAAGGCCAAGTTCCGAGCAGAGCGACCCCTCCAACTGGTGCACGCTGACCTATGTGGTCCAATCACCCCGGCCACCCTAGCTGGCAACAAGTATTTCTTTTTTCTTGTTGACGACTACAACCGTTGGATGTGGGTTTATACGCTCAAGGAGAAGAGTGGAGCCCTTGAAGTTTTCAAGAAGTTCAAGAGGCTCGTGGAGAACCAGTCAGGACATAGACTGAAGACCCTGCGAACCTATCGAGGATGCGAGTTCATGTCTCAGAATTTCGCAGAGTACTGCGGAGAAGTAGAGCAACACCTCACTGCACCGTACACGCCCCAGCAAAACGGTATGGTGGAGAGAAGAAACCGGATTGTGATGGACATAGCAAGGAGTTTGCTGAAGAGCATGCAAGTCCCGGCGAGATTCTGGGGAGAAGCAGTACGACACGCGGTCTACTTGTTGAACCGTCTACCGACGAACGCGCTAGGCAAGCGCACCCCTTACCAAGCGTGGAAAGGGAAAAAACCTCATCTGGAGCATTTGAAGGTGTTTGGGTGCACCGCACATGTAAAGACTCTGGGACCGCACCTCAAGAAGCTCGATGATCGGAGTCAGCCGATGGTGTACCTTGGCGCCGAAGAAGGGAGCAAGGCACACAGGTTTTACGACCCTCAATGCGGCAAAGTGCATGTAAGTAGAGACGCCATGTTCGAAGAGGAAAAGAAGTGGGATTGGCGCTATGAGAATGGAGAGCCCGAACAGAACTCGGTAGAGTTCATACTCGAAGAAGAAGAGGCGGTCGAGCAGGAAGAGGGAGAGAGCCCATTCTAAGGACTAGCGACGCCCAAATCGACGGAAATCAAATCGCCTGGAACCAGCACGACTGGAACAAACTCACCACTAGGCTCGCCCATCCCAGGATCAGGGATGATCACTCCGATCCAAGAGAGAGATAGTTCGGGAGGAACCAGCTCGGGAGACTCGTCGATTAAGGACGGACCAAGAGGGTTCCGTACCTTGTCCGACGTCTACGAAGAAGCGCGAGAGCTTGATTTGAGCCCAGAGGAGCTCTTGCTGGTGAGTGAAGAAGAACCAACCAATTACCGCGAGGCAGCCACCGAGAAGGAATGGCAAGAAGCGATGAAGCGAGATTTGGAATCCATTGAGAAGAATCAGTCATGGGAACTAGTCGATCTTCCAAAAGGTCACAAGTCCATTGGTCTGAAGTGGGTCTACAAGCTCAAGAAGGACTCAGAAGGCAAGGTTCTCAAGCATAAGGCCAGATTGGTTGCAAAAGGCTACGTGCAGAAGCAGGGAGTATACTTTGAAGAAGTATTTGCTCCAGTGGCCAGACTCGACACAGTCAGGCTAATCCTAGCCCTCGCAGCTCACCGAGGCTAGAAAATTCACCACCTTGACGTCAAATCCGCGTTCATGAAAGGTGAACTGGAAGAAGAAGTTTACGTTGCTCAGCCGGAAAGCTTCGTCCACAAGACCACAGAGCACAAGGTGTACAAGTTGTCAAAAGCTCTTTACGGGCTGCGGCAAGCACCACGTGCATGGAATACTCGACTCGACAGGAGTATGAAGAGTCTTGGTTTCAAGAAGTGTTCCCAGGAGCAAGCGGTCTACACGAGGAACTCAGGAAATGAGGCCCTCATCGTCGGTGTGTACGTCGACGACCTGATCGTGACCGAATCCAGTGCAGAAGGCATCGATGGATTCAAAAAGCAGATGATGAAGGAGTTCGAGATGAGCGACCTCGGACTACTCTCATACTACCTCGGCATCGAGGTCGATGAGAAGAAGGAATTTGTCACGCTAAAGCAGTCGGCTTACGTGATGAAGATTCTGAAGCAATTCAAGATGGCGGATTGCAACCCGAGCAAGTATCCAATGGAACCAAAGTTAAAGCTTGGGAAAGATGCAGAAGGAGTTCCAGTGGATCCCACAGAGTATAGGCGTGTCATTGGGTGTCTCAGGTACCTAACCCACACCCGACCTGACATCTCATATGGAGTTGGCATGGTGAGCCGTCACATGGAGAAGCCTACCAGTGTTCATAAGCAGGCTGTGAAGCACATCCTTCGTTACGTGAAGGGAACGACGAGCTATGAGATCCAGTACGGAAGAGGAAGTGGAGCTGAAGAACTGGTCGGTTTTACCGACAGTGACCTAGCCGGTGATATCGACGACAGAAAAAGTACCGGAGGGATGACGTTTTATCTCAACGGGAATATGATCACCTGGCAGTCACAAAAGCAGAGAACTGTGGCCCTTTCATTTTGTGAGGCCGAGTTCATGGCAGCGACCGCAACGTCATGTCAAGCATTATGGCTAAGGAACTTACTGAGTGAAATAACAGGAGCCGAGCATAAATCAGTAACTCTCTACGTCGACAACAAGTCTGCGATTGGGTTGATGAAAAACCCAGTGTTTCATGGACGCAGCAAGCACATCGACACTCGCTTTCACTTTTTCGCGAGTGTGTGGAGAACCGAGAGATCATCGTGGAGTTTGTTAGCACCAAAGAGCAGCGAGCTGACATTCTCACCAAAGCTCTAGCGAGAATTAAATTCACGGAGATGCATGAATTGCTCGGCGTAAAGAACCTCGAGCCAAGTCAAGCTTATGAGGGAAAATGTTGTGGATAAGGTTAAGCTTGACGGAAGCTCTTACAACTTGCATAGCAAGTTTATCTAATATTTTATTATTATTTTAATGCCACTTGCTTAAGGCGTGTATCAAGTTTTCTTGATGTTCAAGTTTATTTTTCACTATAAATAGGTATGCATTGTGCTTGTATTCCATTATCTCTCCAAGCTTAGTAATTCGGCTAATAAAGAATACCTCCTCCCAATATCTTACTGATCAAAATATACATATGTAAGTGTGTTTTTGGTGGCTCAGCTTTGTCGTTTCTTCTCCTTGAGTCTTGGGCAAAGTTCCAATTATTTTAGGAACTAACAATATATATATATATATATATATATATATATATATATATATATATAACCCGTTGAGCAAAGAAAGAGGTACCAAAATCTTAGTGAGTGTTAACCGGAAAGCTGCTGCCAAAAGAATCGAATATAACATGAAAATAAGAAGAAGAAAATTATTTATGTACATAGTTAGCTATATATGTATATATAAAAATGCAGAGAAGGAGATATCGTATCTCACAAATTGTAGACGAAGCTATCATCGAAAAGAAGCATCACCAATAGCCACTATAAAAAAAAAAGGTTAAAAAATGAATATGAGAAGAACGAAGAAAAAAAACATACCACAATAAGATTCATGAATTATGACTCATGAGAGTCTATGTCCTTTTATATCCATGAACGAATCCATGCTTTTCACTTTTAATATGACTTTTTCTATTCCAATTAAATTTCTCAATTAATAAAAGATTCAAGAATATTAAACCATCCACAATAATGAATATGAATGAGTATTGAGTAGTCTCTCTATGTGCGATGAGATTGTTTCACCAAGACATTAATTCTTTCATGAAAAAAAAATTCAAAATTCAGAAAAAATAATATTCTTGAATCTTTGGTTCTCTATATTGCCATGTCATCCACGTGAGATTCTCCTTATATATATATATATATATATATAGATTTACTTTTTCTCAAAGAACTATCATATTATATGTCGAACACACGATAATAATAATACTTCTAAAAAGATTACTCCACAAAATATTAAGCATAATTTGTGTTGCTGTGCAAATTCGTCGTTTATTTAAGACGACATGTAGCATAAAGTTATGAATTAATTAAATTTATAACTAAATAAATAAAATGTTTTAAAGAATACTTAGTATTCATAAAAGTCCACTTGCGAGACCCAAAGCCCATCAGGACGCCTGGCCGTCACAAGACCCAAAGAACAGGAAGCTATCCAGTCTAAAGCCCATAAGCTATCTGTCATCATGCAAGAGAAAGGAAGGGCGAAACAGTCATATTTCCTATCCGGCCTCATAAATTCAAAATGGACGAAAGACCAGGAGCACGAAGTCAAAACTTCAACGGATCAATCTAGTCAAGAATCCAGCTCGGCGTGGAACGCGCAGTCGTGGGGCACGTGTCAGCAAGACAAGCCAGTAAGCCCGGTCAGCTCGGAAGAATGACTCCAAGATTCCAATAAGTCCAACGGGAAGATTTGAAGCCTATAAATACCAAGCTTAGCTAGAGATCAACAGACACAACTCCTGAGACAATACATCGAGAGCTTTCCTGTCCGGCATTCTTGTCTCTTGAGAGTTTTCATTTGTATTTTCTCTACTTCTTATATTCCTTCTCTCTTCTTAGATGTGACTTGCTGCCTGTAGCTGTCCGTCCATGTTTATTGTCGCAATAAACTAACAGAGGACGTAGTTAACTACCGCTTTGAGACAAACCTCTATAAAAAAAACCCTCATCTTATTTACTTGCTTATATATATATATATATATATATATATATATATATATATATATATATATATAATTATCGCAATAAACTAACAGAGGACGTAGTTAACTACCGCTTTGAGACAAACCTCTATAAAAAAAACCCTCATCTTATTTACTTGCTTATATATATATATATATATATATATATATATATATATATATATATATATACGTGCGGAGTGCTTGAGAGATTGCAACGCGAAGGATCGAATTTCACAAAAATCCATATTCAAAATATTATACACTCACAAGTCGTATTGACAGGTGAAAAACCACGTTAACAATGTGTATGTTTAATCCATATTGATCAATAATATTTTTTTTTTTCATTAACAACGATCTATTAAGAAAGAGTATATCTATTAAATAATAGTTAACTTAGTTCTATTTTTTATCTTACTTAGTTCTATATCTATGGGTAAATAAAACCAAATAAAATATAATATATATATATATATATATATATATAACCAAGGTTGCTGGTTGGTTCCTATTTCTATGGGTTAGTGAGTACGGAGTATAGCACAAGATAATATATATATATATATATATATATATATATATATATATATATATATATATATTGTGAGCTTAAGCTTGACTTAGTCCGGGTGACGACCAGAACCCAGGACGGGCAGAAACACTTGCGAGGAGTCAGCCCGGGTACCGACCAGAACAGAAGACGGACAGCCGTTCAGCCCAGCTCGGGTGAACTCGAGCAGAGTGTCCGGATAGAAGGCAAGCTCAGCCCGGAGCATACGAGCAGGCCAGCTCGGGGACAGAGAAGCTGTCCGGGCAGGAAAAGGAAACTCTACCCAGAAAGGAAGACGCGTAGCTTGAGGAGCAAGCAAATCAAGTCAAAGATTTGGCGAGATTATTTAGGGTAGTTTCCTGATTTTGTGCGATTCTGTTAGCTAGGGTTTCCGTCTACAAGAGGCTATATAAACCTAGCATGTACACATTGTAAAGTGTCGATTGTATAGGTGTAGAGTCCATTAGAACTTTTGAGTTTATCTCCTTGTCTTTAGCCTTCGATTATTAATCAAGAGAATTTCTTCTCCCAAAAGTTTGTGTCCTTTATTTTCTGTTCGATTTCTTTTGGTGTTATTCGTGTTCTTTGCAGATCCGTGAATTGGGATCCAACAAGTGGTATCAGAGCATCAATCGAAGAACATGTCTTCATCATCAGAGTCACCGATGGAAGGAGCTTTGGTCGCACAGAAACCAGACTCCAGAGAAGGCACAGTTACGCTCCATTACCCCATGCTCACGAAGAGCAATTACGCCGTGTGGGCGTTGAAGATGAGGGTGAATCTGCAGGCGCAGGGAGTGTGGGAGGCCGTAGAGAACGGCGATGTCGAAGGGCGCAAGGAAAGAATGGCTCTAGCCGCAATCTACCAAGCAGTTCCTGAAGATGTTCTTCTCATGCTCGCCGAGAAAGATTCAGCGAAGGAAGCATGGAAAACTCTTCAGACCATGCACATGGGCGCAGATCGCGTCAAGGAAGCAAAGGTCCAAACCTTGAAGAGTGAGTTCGAGGTTATGAGGATGAGGGAGAGCAAATCAATTGATGATTTCGCTATGCGGCTCACGTCCATTGTGACCGGCATACGCTCGCTGGGAGACAAGGTGGAGGAGACCACCGTCGTCAAGAAATTTCTCCGAGCAGTGCCTCACAGGTACATGCAGATCGTGACATCGATCGAGCAGTTCGGCGATCTCAAGACCATGTCGGTCGAGGAGGTTGTTGGTCGTCTCAAGGCCCACGAAGAGAGACTTCGGGGTTACGGTGACAAAGATGAGGAGAAGAACCTCCTGCTCACGCATGAAGAGTGGACGGCCAGACAGCGGAAAACCGGGGGAGCCGAGTTTTCGTCATATTCCTCAGGTCGGAGTAGCTTTGGAGGAGCAGTCCGAGGACGCGGACAGGGTCGTGGACGAGGTCGAGGTCAGGACATGCGAGGTCGCGGCAGTGGATCTACCCGTCAGGAAGGCACGACCAGGAGAGACAAGAGCACAGTGAAGTGCTACAATTGTCAGAAGCTTGGGCACTTTGCATCTGAGTGCCGGAGTAGGAACCAGGGCGAAGAGGCGAATCTAGCAAGATTCCCAGACGACCAGCCGGCATTGTTGTTTGCCGAGCAAGAAATGCACCTGGACGAACAGAATGGCGAGTGTGACGCCAAGGCCCGGGCAGAAGTGATCAGTGTGCCGATCAGCCCAGAGGCCGAGCAGACCTGTCCGGAGGAGACCAGCGAGAAGGTTTTCCTCATCGAGGATAAGGTTATTGCAAACCTCCTCGTAGACGGAGAGAAGAAGGTCAGTACCGACATATGGTACTTAGACAACGGAGCTAGCAACCACATGACTGGGGACCGAGCTAAGTTTCAAGAGCTCGATGAGAAGATCACGGGCAGCGTGAAATTCGGCGACGGATCAGTCGTAGAGATCAGAGGCAGAGGGTCGATCCTGTTCGAGTGCAAGAATGGCGACCAGCGTCTGATGACCCAGGTATATCTCATCCCGAAGTTGAAAGCAACATCATCAGTCTAGGACAGATGACTGAGATCGGGAACACGGTGTTGCTGCAAGGGTCCTACCTGAAGATGTGGACCAAGGAAGGAGAGCTGTTGATGAAGGTGGAGCGGACACCCAACAGGCTCTACAAGATTCTCCTGAAGACATGCCAGCCCGTCTGTCTTATGGCATCGATGGCAGACCCGGCTTGGCTATGGCACGCACGGCTCGGACACGTGAATTTTCACGCGCTTAAGATGATGGGCGAGAAGAAGATGGCCTTCGGGGTTCCCAAGATAGAACACCCCGACCAGCTATGTGAGTGCTGCATGATCGCGAAGCAGGCGAGGATACCATTTCCGATCAAGGCCAAATTCCGAGCAGAGAGACCCCTACAGTTGGTGCATGCAGACCTATGTGGTCCAGTCACCCCAGCAACTTTGGCAGGTAACAAGTACTTTCTTTTACTTGTTGATGATTACAGTCGCTGGATGTGGGTTTATATGCTTAAGGAAAAGAGCGGAGCCTTTGAGGTCTTCAAGAAGTTCAAGAAGATTGTGGAGAATGGCTCGGTACACAGGTTGAAGGTCTTGCGTACAGACCGAGGAGGAGAATTCACTTCCCAACAGTTCGGTGAGTTCTGCGACCAGGAAGGAGTTCAACGTCACCTGTCCGCACCCCACACACCCCAACAGAATGGCGTGGTGGAAAGGCGAAACCGAACTGTGATGAACACAGCGAGGAGCTTACTCAAGAGCATGCAAGTTCCAGCCCGGTTTTGGGCAGAAGCAGTAAGACATGCGGTCTACCTGCTTAATCGTTTGCCGACCAAAGCGCTAGGAGAGCGTACCCCCTACCAGGCGTGGAAAGGGAAGAAACCCCACTTAGAACACTTGAAAGTGTTCGGGTGCACCGCACACGTGAAGATTGCGGGGCCACATCTCAAGAAGTTGGACGACCGGAGTCAAAAGATGGTGTACCTTGGCGTTGAAGAAGGAAGCAAGGCACACAGACTCTACGATCCACGACGCGGCAGACTCCAAGTGAGCAGAGATGCTGTGTTCGAAGAGGAGATGAAGTGGGATTGGCGCGACGAGAATGGAGAACCCGAGCAGAACTCAGTGGAGTTCATTGTCGAAGACGACCAGGATGTTGCCGAGCAGGAGCAGCCCGGAACACCCAGCTCGGGAACAGTCTTGCCAGAAACGAGGGAACCCAGCCCGGGAGAGAGCACCCCGGATACACCCAGGACACCAAGTCCGAGCAGGACCAGCCCGTCCAGCTCGGGAGATTCCTCCATAAAAGACGGCCCAAGAGGATTCCGACCTCTAGCAGACGTCTACGATCAGACTCAAGAAGTGGAGATGAGCCTGGAGGAACTTTCTTTGTTGTGTGCAGAAGAACCAGCCAATTACCAGGAGGCAGCAGCCGAGCAGGAGTGGCAGGAAGCAATGAAGAAGGAGATGGAGTCCATTGAGAAGAACAGGACATGGGAGCTTACCGACCTGCCCAAAGGTCATAATCCCATCGGCCTGAAGTGGGTGTATAAGCTGAAGAAGGACACTGAGGGGAATGTCCTTAAGCACAAGGCAAGGCTGGTAGCTAAAGGCTACGTGCAGAAGAAAGGCATAGACTTTGAGGAAGTCTTTGCTCCAGTAGCTAGACTGGACACGATCAGACTCATCCTAGCCCTAGCAGCTCATCGAGGTTGGGAAATTCACCATCTGGATGTCAAATCGGCATTCCTAAACGGTGACCTCGAAGAAGAAGTGTACGTCAAGAAACCAGAGGGGTTCGGCGTCACGGGCAAGGAGCAGAAGGTGTACAAGCTATCCAAGGCCTTATACGGGTTAAAACAAGCACCAAGAGCGTGGAACATCCGCCTTGACAAGAGCTTGAAGAATCTTGGATTCACAAAGTGCTTGAGCGAGCAGGCAGTCTACACCAGGAGTACCGGGCAGGAAACTCTGATCGTGGGAGTGTATGTGGACGACCTGATCGTCACAGGATCCAGCGCAGGAGGCGTAGTTGGATTCAAGCAGCAGATGATGGCCGAATTCGAGATGAGTGACCTCGGATTACTTTCGTACTACCTCGGTCTCGAGGTGGAACAGAAGAAGGACTGCATTACGCTGAAGCAGTCGGCCTATGCGAAGAAGATCCTTAAACAGTTCGAGATGGCGGACTGTAACTCGAGCAAGTACCTTATGGAGGCGAAGCTGCAGCTCGGGAAGGATGCTGAAGGGAGAAGAGTGGATCCCACGGAGTACAGACGCGTGATCGGGTGTCTGAGGTATCTCACCCACACCCGACCAGACATTTCACACGCAGTCGGGATAGTCAGTCGATACATGGAGAAGCCCACGAGTGCACACCAGCAGGCGGTGAAGCACATCTTGCGTTACGTGAAGGGCACGACGGACTACGGGATCCAGTACAACCGAGGAAGTGGAGCAGAAGTACTAGTCGGCTTTACGGATAGTGATCTGGCCGGTGATATCGATGACAGGAAGAGTACCGGAGGGATGGCGTTCTACCTCAACGGAAACCTGATCACCTGGCAGTCTCAAAAGCAGCAGACAGTAGCTCTATCCTCATGCGAAGCAGTGTTCATTGCGGCAACCGCAGCAGCATGTCAAGCTATGTGGTTGAAGGGGCTACTCAGAGAGATGACCGGATCCGAGCAGAGACCAGCTACTCTCTACGTGGACAACAAGTCTGCAATTGCGTTGATGAAGAATCCAGTGTTCCATGGACGGAGCAAACACATTGACACGAAGTTTCACTACATTCGTGAGTGTGTGGAGAAGCGAGAGATCATCGTGGAGTTCGTCAACACGAGGGAGCAACGGGCAGACATTCTTACTAAGGCTCTAGGGAGAGTCAAGTTCGAAGAGATGAGAGAGCTGCTCGGAGTAAAGAGAGTGGAAGCAAGTCAAGCTTACGGGGGAGAATGTGAGCTTAAGCTTGACTTAGTCCGGGTGACGACCAGAACCCAGGACGGGCAGAAACACTTGCGAGGAGTCAGCCCGGGTACCGACCAGAACAGAAGACGGACAGCCGTTCAGCCCAGCTCGGGTGAACTCGAGCAGAGTGTCCGGATAGAAGGCAAGCTCAGCCCGGAGCATACGAGCAGGCCAGCTCGGGGACAGAGAAGCTGTCCGGGCAGGAAAAGGAAACTCTACCCAGAAAGAAAGACGCGTAGCTTGAGGAGCAAGCAAATCAAGTCAAAGATTTGGCGAGATTATTTAGGGTAGTTTCCTGATTTTGTGCGATTCTGTTAGCTAGGGTTTCCGTCTACAAGAGGCTATATAAACCTAGCATGTACACATTGTAAAGTGTCGATTGTATAGGTGTAGAGTCCATTAGAACTTGTGAGTTTATCTCCTTGTCTTTAGCCTTCGATTATTAATCAAGAGAATTTCTTCTCCCAAAAGTTTGTGTCCTTTATTTTCTGTTCGATTTCTTTTGGTGTTATTCGTGTTCTTTGCAGATCCGTGAATTGGGATCCAACATATATAACCAAGGTTGCTGGTTGGTTCCTATTTCTTTGGGTTAGTGAGTACGGAGTATAGCACAAGATACACGTACTCATACGTACCATGATTAAATTTGGTTCCTATTTCTATGGGTTAGTGATAGAATCCTTAACAAATAATTATATTAAGGATAGTTGAGACATTATTACGATTTTAATTTTTATATTAAAATACTAATAAAATTTAAATAAAAAAGGGAGAGTGGGCACTTGTCCATCCTCACCCCACTCTACCTTCGCCATCGAACATAAGTGAACATCGTAATATATTATAATTACGATTACGGTTTTAATAAAGTACAAATACGATTACGATTACAATTAAACAATTACAACTGATTAAATGCCACATTCATGTGAAACGCCTAAAGAATCACTCTTTTGAAGGTAATGGAACGTGCTTACAATACTCTGCAAGGGCCCATAGTGGGAATATAATTCTAAACGATGCGTAGTGTAACATGCCATCCTTCATCAAAGCTCCCACCATTTCCTGCCATTCATATATATATATATATATATATATATATATATATATATATATATATATATATATACACACATATGTTTTTATTTATTTTTTAAATGTGTAAAGGTTTTGTACCTGTTGCGGAAAATCACCATCTTCCGATTGAGAAGCCCAAGAAGTTTGTACGAGATTCGATCTATTTCCTTCAAGTGGTATATATTTCTGCATTCATAAACACGTATATGATTGCATCGACACATATTACTAACTCTTAATGGAAGAAGTCGAAACCGAGTATCGGTATTTCGATGAACTTTAATTAGTATCTGCCCCAAAAAAAATTAGTAGAAAAGATGATTTGCTAGCTCACTATGGGACTGGCATGGCATCTAACTGGTATTGTGGAAAACCAGTACAAAGTATAATATTTTACTTTGGCGAACTGGCAAACCCTATTATCTAGTATAGGGATATATGTTGAAAATATAAACTTGATTTATTAAGTCTCTAGAATTTTCTAGTGTAACATAGTATTTACTAGTTTCTAGAGTTCTTTTAATATGTAAGTTTCTAGAAGGGTCTTGTAATTACTAGACTTCTAGAATACTCTTGTAATATGCAAGGAGTCTAGAATTATCTTGTATGTTTTAGAAGTTCTAGATAAGTCTTGTATTAGTTAGATGTTCTAGAATACTCTACTAAGTCCTAAAGTAATCATATAATTCATATACTATCTAGAAGTCTCCATTGAATTCTATAAATAGAGACTTCCTCCCACAATTTTGTAACTAAGAAAAACCAAGCCAAGTGATCAATACAATACAAGTTTATTCTTTCCCACTACAAGTTCCATCTTCTCCAATATACTTCCCAACAAAGTGGTATCAGAGCCATAAGATCGAAATGGCAAACGGAGGAATGATTCCCTTCCAAGTTCCGATGCTCACCAAGAGCATCTACGACAATTGGAGTATCAAGATGAAGGCGCTCCCTTGGAGCACAAGACGTGTGGGAAGTCGTCGAGAAAGGCCATAAGGAGCAAGAAGATGTTGGTTTATCTCAAGCTCAAAGGGAAGCTTTGAGAAATTCACGGAAGAGACACAAGAAAGCTCTCTACCTCATTTACCAAGCGGTTGATGAGTATGGATTCGAGAAGATAGCAAATGCAACGACGACGAAGGAGGCTTGGGAGAAGCTACGAACTTGCAACAAAGGGATTGAGCAAGTTAAAAAGATTCGTCTTCAAATTCTCTCAGAGGTGAATTTGAGCGGTTGTTCCTGGAGGATTCGGAATCAATTTCCGATTATTTCTCAAGAGTATTGGCAATAGTCAATCAATTGAGAAGAAATGGTGAAGAAATTAGCGAAGTTAAAGTCATAGAGAAAATTATTCGCACCTTGAGTACAAGCTTCGAGTTCATCATCAACACCATTGAAGAAACGAATGATTCGGAAACCATGACAATTGAGCAACTCATGGGTTCCTTGCAAGCATATGAAGAAAAGAAAAAGACGAAGCAAAGGCAAAAGGAGGATAAAGAACAACTACTTCAACTTAACTTGAAGGAAGCAAACTTTGGCAACAATAGAGGCCAAAGAGGAAGAGGACGAGGAAGAGCAGGCTTTCACAACAACAATTTCAACAATGAAGAACGAAGCCAGAGTTTACAAGCAACAAGAGGCCGTGGAAGAGGAACTATATGGTGGAGATACGATAAATCCCACATCAAATGCCACAACTGCAACAAGTTCGGACACTATGCTTCGGAGTGCAGATTTCCAAGGAACGTTGAAGAAAAGGCCAACTTCGTCGAAGACAAAAGCGGAGTAGAAGGCACCTTACTAGTGGCACGCGCAGAGAATGTCGGAGAGGAGAGCATATGGTACCTTGATACCGGAGCAAGCAATCACATGTGTGGACAAAGAAACATGTTCGTGGAGCTCAACAAAGCGGTGACCGGAAACATCTCTTTCGGAGATGAATCGAAGGTATCAGTCAAAGGCAAAGGTAAAATTCTTATACGCTTGAAGAACGGAGGTCATCAATTCATCTCAGACGTCTACTATGTGCCGAATCTGAAGAATAATATCTTGAGCTTGGGTCAACTGCTCGAGAAGGACTACGATATCCACATGAAAGAAGGGTGTCTTTTCTTAAGAGATGACAAAAACAACTTGATTGCAAGGGTGCCTATGACAAAGAATAGAATGTTCAAATTAAGCATCCAATACGACGTGGCAAAGTGTCTAAAGGCTTGCTATAGTGACTCATCGTGGCTATGGCACTTGCGGTTTGGACACCTCAACTTTGGCGGTCTTGAGTTATTGTCAAGAAAGAAGATGGTTAGAGGCCTGCCATGCATCAATCAACCAGACCAACTTTGTGAAGGATGCTTACTCGGGAAGCAATGCCGGAAGAGATTTCCGAAGGAGTCTACGTCAAGAGCCACAAAGCAACTTGAGCTCATCCATACCGATGTTTGTGGTCCAATCAAACCAAAATCACTTGAAGGAGAAGTCAGAAGTATTTGAAAAATTTAGAAAGTTCAAAGCTTTGGTGGAAAAAGAAACTGGTTTTGACACAAAGGCCATGAGATCCGATCGAGGTGGCGAGTTCACTTCAAATGAGTTCAAGAGATATTGTGAAGATAACGAAATTCGTCGACCGATGACGGTTCCAAGAACTCCCCAACAAAATGGAGTGGCGGAGAGAAAGAATCAAACCATACTCAACATGGCTCGAAGTATGTTAAAGAGAAAGAGAATGGCAAGGGAATTTTGGGCCGAAGCAGTGGCTTGTGCAATCTACCTCGCAAATCGTTCGCCGACTAGGAGTGTTCGTGGAAGGACGCCACAAGAAGCATGGAGTGGAAGAAAGTCAGGAGTCTCTCATCTCAAAGTATTCAGAAGTATAGAATATGCTCATGTGTCCGATGAAAAGAGATCAAAACTCGATGACAAGACCGAGAAGTTAATATTCATCGGGTACGACTCAAATTCCAAAGGTTACAAGCTCTACAATCTAATCAATGGAAAGACTTTCATTAGTCGCGACGTAGAGTTTGATGAAGAAGATTCATGGAATTGGGATATTCAAGAAGACGAGTACGATTTTCTTCCTTATTTTGAGGAAGAAGAAGAAGAGATGGTGCAACAAATAATCCAAGAGATAGCAGAAGTGTTGGACAAGTGTGTCCTTAAACAAGATATTTTTATTCAATTGTAAAAGATTATGACAAGTCGTTGAATAAAGATGATGCTTATTATGATAATCTTATTATAGTTTCTGGTAGAGTAAAATAGAATGTTTGATCCTTAGTTCATACATGCAATTATGTATTATTATCACAACAGAGTCAATGTGAGGAAGAATTAATAATCATAATAAATGAACTTAAAATGTCCGTGACCTGATTAACTGGGTGGGAGCCAATTAATCGTATAAGGTCATTAATGTGACTAAGTGACAATCCTATTCTGGATTTTGTGTGTGTCACACTCACTAGAAGTGCATTAAGTATGAAGTGTCTTCATGCTGGACTGGACCTGACTTAAACTCCGGAAGTTATCAAATAAGACCGTCACAGATAACTTGGAGTTGAGTCACTAATAGATGATCAAATGGATATTCGATCTAAGTCCTGAGTGATCTTGAGTCCGAGCTGCTGGCTTGATTGTTCTTTGATTTGACCGTTAAAGAACACAATATATTACCGTTGTTCCCAACACTATTATTTTGGGAACATGATAGTCAACAGTAAGGGTAGCTTGGTCATAGACATGGGCATCACACAGCTCTCTTCAGAGTCATGATGATTCCATTGATTGTCGGTGGTGAGAAGTGAGAGATACCCGTGCACAACTTATGAATCGAAACCATAAGTGGGTTACTCATAATATTACTGACTAGTCAAGGATGAAAATGCAATGAGGGGCATAACGGTAGAAACCGCCTGCTCGTGTGTGAATCATCAAGTGAAAGATCAATAACCCGAATTTGATTGTATCAATGGACACCCTGCTGTAATAAAGGGAATAATATATACTGTATCACTAAAGAGTGCAGCCTCGGGTTTATAGTGGAATAACACCGAGGTTTGACGAACACCCTAGCAGTTCGTTGGAGCTTAAGTGATACGGGTCCATGGTCCCCAGGATAGCTCCGTAACGGATGATACGTACGTGATAAAAACATTTGAAATGTTTTTAAGATCATTTTGCAAGACTCATAAAACTGAAGTCTGTGACAGACATCAGATAGTTTTATCAGTAGGGTGGCAAAAGTACCATATCTTGGTAACCAAAATTAACTGACAAAATTAAGTAGAATTTGGATTTTCTGTCAACATTAAAGTTGTTGGAAATTAAATTCTAAGAAACTTTGCTTTTTGAACCGAGTCGTTTCGACGTACGGTTTGTGATTTAGAGAATTTCTAAGTTTGTGATCGTTTCGGTAAACTATGAAATTAAATCACATGTCACGAATTTAAATGATGGTGTGTCACCATGACATTTAAATATGTGATATTGAGATCAGAGAATATTAATATAATTTAATTATTCGAATTTTATTATTAGTATATTATTAATAATTAATCAATAATTAATAGATTTATATTAATATGTATATTTTTATATATTATAAAGTGTAAAAATGGAATTGGGCCTTGGAATGTGGAACCATACACATTCCAATGGATAGACTTTGGTCTTTTCATAATTTCGGCAAAAGTACCAAAAGTTTTGGTTATTTGAGAAAAACACTAAAATTAATTTAATCTATTGGATCGGTTGTGATTTAATATCAACCGTTGGATTAGGATATTGATGAATTCGAAATCGATAACTTGGTGACCAAGTTTTGATTTTCAAATTTGATTAATTAATTATATCCGTTAGATTGGTCTAAGATTTAATCTATACTGTCGGATTGGAAATTAATTAATTATATATATTTATATTATTTTTCGAATTATAGTTTACGGATAAATTCAAAATTGTTTTTATTAAATCTTTTAATATTTGATTTTATCCTAAACTAATTTGATCCATTAGATCGGTTTAAAGATTTATCTCAACCGTTGGATCTAGATAATGATAATTTGAATTTTAATATATATATATAATTCGAATTTTATAAAGATAAGAAGATAAGATTGGATTTTTGATTTTATCCAAATCTTTCTTATTTAATCAAATCCCTAATTAATTATATCCTTTGGATTTAGATAAGATTAAATCTAGACTATTGGATTGAGATAATTAATTATATTTAAATATAAAGAATTCGAAATTAGGGAGGAAATTTCTCCAATTCGGTTACAGTGAGCAAATAAATAGGAGGCTCATTCTACACATTTTACACACCTCTTCCTAGAGAAAAAATCGAACTCTCCCTCTCCCTTAGGGTCTGCGAATTTTCTCTCTGATCTCTCTTTCTGGTTCGGCTTAAGAGACTTAGTTCTCCGGAAGTTTAAAAAGAACCATCAGTTTAAATTTTGCGACGGAGTCCTGCCGGCGAAGCCCAAGCTTCGGTACGAGGAATCTAGGAGAATATCCCGGAAGATCATGGGAGTTTCCCTCAGCACCGGCGGAGCCCTGCCCGATTCAGAACGCGCAGCCGAAAGTCGTCTTTAGAGGTACGGCCTTATGGATTGGGTTAATAAATGCAACCATTTACTGTTTTCTATTTATTTCCAATAATGACTAGATTATTAATAATGATTTATGAATATTAAATTGCAAAATATTTATCAGATCTTGTTATATGGTTATTATCCGATATCCGGACCGTTGAACGGATAACATGTTTTCCGCTTTAAAATAATTTTTAAATGTTACCCGGACGGTTTGGAGGTACAATTCGTGATAATTTGCACGGAATCCGAGACGTGATTCCCAACAATTGGTATCAGAGCCATGGTTCAAGGATAAATAATTACATAATTTAATTTAACGGTTTAAAGAACGAATTATTTGATGAATAAAATTAATTATTTAAAATTGAAATTTTGAATTTCTAGTTATTTTAAATATTAATTTAAAATTAGAATACTACCCGACTCGAAATTTCAAACCGGGTAATGGGCCGGGCTACCGAAACAGCCTGACCCGTGGGCTAGGGTTCGCTCGCAGCGAACCCAATGGGAGGCTGGGCTGGTTACCCAACCCGTGGGCCTTACGCCCAGCCCGCAGGGAGAGCGCTGGGGCTGCTGGCAGCAGCCCGTGGGCAGCGCATGGGCCTGGCCCAAACCCCCTGCTCGGGTAAGCCCTGGGGGCGCTGCCTGGCAGCGAACCGAGCCCTAGGGGCCCTGCCCGAGTGCTCGGCCCAACCCGATTCGCAAGGGCTAGGCTCGACAAGTGCACGTGGGCCCGGGTTTTAACCCGGAAAGCCCACGTGTAATTTTTAAATCGGATTATTAATAATTTTTAAATGAAATAAAATATTTATGAATTAAAATTAATTATGTTTGATTAATTAATTTAATTTAAATATGGATGTTATTTAATAATCAAAATAAAATTGTCTTATTTAATAAATTAAAATATGGATGTTATTTCCGGATAACTAACATAATCTTATTTTAATAATTCATAAAAATTAAATATGGATGTTATTTAATAATTAAATAACATTGTCTTATTTAATGAATTAAAATATGGATGATAATATTTGAATAATAATATCATTGTCTTATTTTAATATTTCATAAATAATTATTAACGGGCATTAAAATTGTTTAATGATAATTCTTGGAGAATAAGTATCATTAACATAAAATTATAAATATTCATCATAGATATAATTTGTTACAACCTATTTTCATAACCCTCAAACATAGTGTCTATGTTATATCATTATTAGGATAGATATAAATAATAAAGAGTAAATGTAAAAGTGTTTATTATAAGTCAGAAAAATTTCAACCGTACAATCTTGCCTAAGGAAGAGGGAATCAAAAGTGGGGCAAGTTCACCATCCACTTATGGGTGACCGGTTAGGACCCCTCTCATAGACCTGGAGAGCGTACGGATTGATCTATCACTACCGACGAAATAATAAACACATTTCTAGGGCTTATTTAAAATTACATGTCGTAATAAATAAAGCCAAAATATAAACTTTTAATGTGTCATTAATAGACAGTTTATATAATAAGTTTTTATAACGTAGAAATTAAAAACGTTATTTCCTACAAACAATGGCAAGTATAGAATAAAACAAAGGTCTCCATTATTACTGTCACAACGTCTGCTGACCACACCGCCTCGAGTCACCCTAGTGTGTCCATTCCCCAAGGAAGGTGTGCTCGTGGAAGGTTTGACACCGTGATAGTTCCAAAAGAATATGGGGACGGAGGATTCTTGGAAATGGACCGCGAGTCACCCTAGTGTGACAATTCCCCAAGGATGACGTTTCCAAGAGGATCCCGAGAACCAAAAATAATGGGTTAAGCTTGCACGGAAGTTGGTGCTTCCCGACCGTCTATGGTGATAGTTAATAATCATAGAGAACTTTGGTGGTTCTTGTTGTGAATATTAATTAAGTTTATGACTAAAACTTAGTTTAACCAAACTACACGGTTGATACCGCGAGTCACCGTAGAGTGACCATGCCACTAAGGACGGCAACGACGTGTACAGTCGGTTAAATTATCACGAAATAGTTAAAGGGTTTATTTAACGTTTTCCCAGAACATGTTTGCATCATGTAACTATTTCAAACAAAATATTTTTTCAAAAACATTCCACCTATAATAAAGTTTAATAAGTTTATTTTTCAATGCCAGTTAAAATGTCTTTCGACAAACAAGAAATGGAACTCTCTGCTCTGACGCTCAAGTCTCAAAACCAAAGCGATCTGACAAAAGTCACAAAATCCCTAAGCAAACTGGCCATGAGTGGATCCTCAAAGAAACTCCGAATGGCAGATCAGAATGCATCAAACTCAATGAACGAGAGGAAGAGAACAATTGGAAACAAGGAAGAAACTTTACAGAATGGGAGAACAAACAATGCTGATTATTCAGTATTGGAATCATGCTTCGTTGACAACTCATCCTTCAACTGGATCTTGGATTCAGGAGCAAACGATCATGCATGTAATTCTCTACAGTCCCTTGATTCATTAGAAGAAATAAATGAAGGACCAGCTTTAAAAGTAGGAAACGGTGAGTTTCTACAAGCAAAAGCTGTGAGAAATTTGCGACTGACATTTGGGAATAAATTCTTATTTTTTAATAATGTATTTTATTACCCAAATGTCTGCAGGAATATACTATCGGCTTTTCTGTTGTACAAACAAGGCTACACCTTAAATTTCGTGGGTCCCATTGGGTCATCACGAAAGACGGTGTATACATTTGTACTGCCAAAGCAGAAAATGGATTGTATATTCCGAGACTAGATTATGGGAGTTGCATGAATGCTGAAATGTTCAAATTGGCTATGCCAAGGTCAATTAAGAAACCCAAAATTGATAATGATGTCCAAACATATATGTGGCACTTAAGATTAGGTCATATTAATCTAGACAGGATAAACAGGCTGGTAAAGGAGGAACCCCTTAAAGAACTAACAATCGGTTCTTTGCCTGTTTGTGAATCTTGTATAGAGGCTAAAATGACGAAAATACCTTTTTCTGTAAAAGGTCAAAGAGCCACAAGATATTTAGAACTCGTCCACACAGATGTATGTGGTCCTATGAACATACAGGCGAGGGGTGGAATTAAATATTTTGTCACCTTCATTGATGACTATTCAAGATATGGTTATGTTTACTTAATGGCTAAGAAATCTGAAACCTTGGGTATGTTCAGAGAATTTCTAGCAGAAAGTGAAAATCAACTTGGACTATCATTGAAATCTCTTCGGTCAGATCGAGGAGGAGAATACCTTGATCATGAGTTTAGTGATCTCTTGATTGAAAAAGGTATAGTATCTCAATTGACTGCTCTTGGCACACCATAACAGAATGGTGTTGCAGAAAGGAGGAACAGGACCCTACTAGAAATGGTAAGGTCCATGCTGAGCTATTCATCACTACCCAACTCATTCTGGGGATATGCTTTGTTGACGGCAACCAACATTTTAAATGTTGTGCCATCAAAATCTGTTTCAAAAACTCCCCTTGAATTATGGAATGACTGAATACCAAACCTGCGACATTACAGAATTTGGGGTTGTCCAGCACATGTGCGGACAGGAAACAGGAATAAGCTGGAATCACGAACTGAAGTATGTCTATTCATGGGATATTCCAAAGAGAGAAAGGGGGGTTTGTTTTATAGTCCAGAAAGCAAGAAAGTATTTGTTTCTACAAATGCTACATTTATGGAAGAAGACTATATGATGAACTTTAAACCTCGAAGCAAAAAGTGCTTGAGGAATTGTCAGGTGACAAAGTCACAACGCCGACAACAGTGCATGTTGTCGAAGATAGTGTGGAAACCACGGTCCCAAATCAGAACCAAGGGGTACTCAGACGTAGTGGGAGGTTCAAAAGACCTGTTGAGCGCTACGAGCACACCCAGTTGGAATTTCACCTAGCTGTTACCAACACTAGTGTTGAAAATCCCATAGGCTATGAGCAAGCTATGATGGATCCTGATAAGGGAGAATGGCAGGAAGCCATGAACCAAGAAATAGAATCAATGGATTCTAATGAAGTCTGGGAACTTGTAGACTTACCGGATGGCTTCAAAACCATTGGCTGTAAGTGGGTATACAAGCGAAAGAGAGGAGTAGACGGGAAAGTTGAAACCTTCAAGGCTAGACTAGTGGCTAAGGGTTTTACCCAGAGGGAAGGTATTGATTTCGATGAGACCTTCGCTCTAGTCGCTAAGTATAAGTCCATCCGGATTCTCATAGCCATAGCCTGTAGTCTCAATTATGAGATTTGGCAGATGGACGTCAAAACCGCATTCCTAAACGGGTACATTGACAAAAACATCTATATGGACCAACCAGAAGGGTTCGTGCAGAAGGGTCATGAAGGGAAAGTTTGCATATTACTCAAATTCATTTATGGATGGAAGCAAGCTTCCAGATTCTGGAATCTAAGGTTTGATGAAACCATCAAAACCTATGGATTCATACAGAACATCACTGATGCCTGCATATACAAACTCAATGATAAAACCGTGGAGATATTTCTTGTTCTATACGTCGACGATATTCTTCTCATTGGAAACAGTGTGAAGAGGCTATCGGACGTGAAAGTGTGGCTATCTACGCAATTCCAGATGAAGGACATGGGAGAAGCCAACTATGTTCTTGGGATCCGTATCTTTAGGGATCGCAACAATAGGCTTCTAGCCTTATCGCAAGCAGCCTACATTGATATGGTGCTTGAACGTTTTGTAATGGCAAACTCAAAGGGAGGTAATTTACCAACCAGACATAGAGTATTCCTTAACAGGAAACAGTGCCCTACTTCTCCGGAAGAGCAAGACGAAATGAGGCGAATACCCTATGCTTCAGCAGTGGGAAGTCTGATGTACGCTATGCAGTATACTAAGCCAGACATCTGTTACGCTGTGGGAATTGTTAGCAGATACCAATCCAACCCGGGTATGGCTCACTGGACTGCAGTGAAAAATATTCTCAAGTATCTTAGGAGAACGAGAGACTATATGTTAGTGTTTTTAGGATCAGAACTGAATCCACTTGGTTACACTGACTCAGACTTTATGTCTGATAGAGACGCGAGAAAATCGACGTCGGAAGCAGTGTTCACCCTTGCTGGTGGAGCGATATTCTGGAGAAGCGTAAAGCAATCTTGTATCGCAGATTCCACAATGGAAGCTGAATACGTGGCAGCTTGTGAGGCGGCCAAAGAATAAGTTTGGCTCAAGAATTTCTACATAGAGCTGGGAGTTGTTCCAGATGTAGATGGGCCCCAAACACTATACTGGGACAACAGTGGTGCGGTGGCAAATTCTAAAGAGCCCAGAGACCATAACAAGGCGAAAAATATAGAACACAAATACCATCTCATAAGAGAAATAGTGCGTCGTGGCGACGTGAGGGTTGTGAAATTAGCTTTGGAAGACAATCTGGCTGATCCATTCACTAAGACGTTACCTGAGAAAATATTCAAGAGGCATCTGGAGAGTATGGGTCTGAAAGACATGGGTCATCTTCTTTAAGTACAAATGGGAGATTGTTGGACATGTGTGTCCTTAAACAAGATATTTTTATCCATTTGTAAAAGATTATGACAAGTCGTTGAATAAAGATGATGCTTATTATGATAATCTTATTATAGTTTCTGGTAGAGTAAAATAGAATGTTTGATCCTTAGTTCATACAGGATGCAATTATGTATTATTATCACAACAGAGTCAATGTGAGGAAAAATTAATAATGATAATAAATGAACTTAAAATGTCCGTGACCTGATTAACTGGGTGGGAGCCAATTAATCGTATAAGGTCATTAATGTGACTAAGTGACAATCCTATTCTGGATTTTGTGTGTGTCACACTCACTAGAAGTGCATTATGTGTGAAGTGTCTTCATGCTTGACTGGACCTGACTTAAACTCCGGAAGTTATCATATAAGACCGTCACAGATAACTTGGAGTTGAGTCACTAGTAGATGATGAAATGGATATTCGATCTAAGTCCTGAGTGATCTTGAGTCTGAGCTGCTGACTTGATTGTTCTTTGATTTAACCGTTAAAGAACACAATATATTACCGTTGTTCCCAACACTATTATTTTGGGAACATGATAGTCAGCAGTAAGGGTAGCTTGGTCATAGACATGGGCATCACACAGCTCTCTTCAGAGTCATGATGATTCCCTTGATTGTCGGTGGTGAGAAGTGAGAGATACCCGTGCACAACTTATGAATCAAAACCATAAGTGGGTTACTCATAATATTACTGACTGAGTCAATGATGAAAATGCAATGAGGGGCATAACGGTAGAAACAGCCTGCTCGTGTGTGGATCATCAAATGAAATATCAATAACCCGAATTTGATTGTATCAATGGACACCCTGCTGTAATAAAGGAAAAAATATATACTGTATCACTAAAGAGTGCAGCCTCAGGTTTATAATGGAATAACACCGAGGTTTGACGAACACCCTAGCAGTTCGTTGGAGCTTAAGTGATACGGGTCCATGGTCCCCAGGATAGCTCCGTAACGGATGATACGTACGTGATAAAAACATTTGAAATGTTTTTAAGATCATTTGGCAAGACTCATAAAACTGAAGTCTGTGACAGACATCAGATAGTTTTATCAGTAGGGTGGCAAAAGTACCATATCTTGGTAACCAAAATTAACTGACAAAATTAAGTAGAATTTGGATTTTCTGTCAACATGAAAGTTGTTGGAAATTAAATTCTAAGAAACTTTGCTTTTTGAACCGAGTCGTTTCGACGTACGGTTTGTGATTTAGAGAATTTCTAAGTTTGTGATCGTTTCGGTAAACTATGAAATTAAATCACATGTCACGAATTTAAATGATGGTGTGTCACCATGACATTTAAATATGTGATATTGAGATCAGAGAATATTAATATAATTTAATTATTCGAATTTTAGTATTAGTATATTATTAATAATTAATCAATAATTAATAGATTTATATTAATATGTATATTTTTATATATTATAAAGTGTAAAAATGGAATTGGGCCTTGGAATGTGGAACCATACACATTCCAATGGATAGACTTTGGTCTTTTCATAATTTCGGCAAAAGTACCAAAAGTTTTGGTTATTTGAGAAAAACACTAAAATTAATTTAATCTATTGGATCGGTTATGATTTAATATCAACCGTTGGATTAGGATATTGATGAATTCGAAATTGATAACTTGGTGACAAAGTTTTGATTTTCGAATTTGATTAATTAATTATATCCGTTAGATCGGTCTAAGATTTTATCTTTACAGTCGGATTGGAAATTAATTAATTATATATATTTATATTATTTTTCGAATTACAGTTTATGGATAAATTCGAATTTTTTTTATTAAATCTTTTAATATTTGATTTTATCCTAATATAATTTGATCCATTAGATCGGTTTAAAGATTTATCTCAACCGTTGGATCTAGATAATGATAATTCAAATTTTAATATATATATATATATATATATATATATATATATATATATATATATTTCGAATTTTATAAAGATAAGAAGATAAGATTGGATTTTTGATTTTATCCAAATCTTTCTTATTTAATTAAATCCCTAATTAATTATATCCATTGGATTTAGATAAGATTAAATCTAGACCATTGGATTGAGATAATTAATTATATTTAAATATAAAGAATTCGAAATTAGGGAGGAAATTTCTCCAATTCGGTTACAGTCTGAGCCTATAAACAGGAGGCTCATTCTACACATTTTACACACCTCTCCCCAGAGAAAAATTGGAACTCTCCCTTTCCCTTAGGGTCTGCGAATTTTCTCTCTGATCTCTCTTTGTGGTTCGGCTTAAGAGACTTAGTTCTCCGGAAGCTTAAAAAGAACCATCAGTTTAAATTTTGCGACGGAGTCCTGCCGGCGAAGCCCAAGCTTCGGTACGAGGAATCTAGGAGAATATCCCGGAAGATCACGGGAGTTTCCCTCATCACCGGCGGAGCCCTGCCCGATTCAGAACGCGCAGCCGGAAGTCGTTATTAGAGGTACGGCCTTATGCATTGCGTTAATAAATGCAACCATTTACTGGTTTCTATTTATTTCCTATAATGACTAGATTATTAATAATGATTTATGAATATTAAATTGCATAATATTTATCAGATCTTGTTATATGGTTATTATCCGATATCCGGACCGTTGAATGGATAACAAGTTTTCCGCTTTACAATAATTTTTAAATGTTACCCGGACGGTTCGGAGGTACAATTCGTGATAATTTGCACGGAATCCGAGACGTGATTCCCAACAAGAAGATCCTGAAAAGCCAGTCACTCCACCAGGTTCATCAATTGAAGAGCATGGAGAGTCATCCAGCGAAAGATCAAAGACGCCACGAACGAGAAGTTTTCAAGACCTATACCAGGAAACCGAAGTCCAAGATGATGTCAATCTCTTTTGCTTATTTGGCGACTATGAAACATTGAGCTACCAAGAGGCGGTTGCAAGTAAGAAATGGAGAGATGCGATGGATGAAGAAATCAAATCCATCACAAAGAATGATACATGGGAGCTCGCTGCACTTCCACAAGGTTATAAGGCGATTGGAGTCAAATGGGTTTACAAGGCGAAGAAGAATGCCAGAGGAGACGTGGAGAGATACAAAGCGAGATTGGTAGCAAAAGGCTATAGCCAAAGGCAAGGCATCGACTATGACGAGGTATTCGCTCCCGTTGCTCGACTTGAAACCATTAGATTGATAATTTCCCTGGCGGCCCAAAACAAGTGGAAGATTTATCAAATGGATGTGAAGTCTGCTTTCTTAAACGGGAACCTTGAATAAGAGGTCTATATCGAGCAACCAACGGATACGAAGTAAAGGGTCAAGAAGATAAAGTCTTAAAGTTGAAAAAAGGCTTTATATGGTCTAAAGCAAGTACCGAGAGCCTGGAATGCTTGAATCGACAAGTACTTCCAAGAGAGAAATTTCAAGAAGTGCCCATATGAGCATGCTTTCTACATCAAAGTTCAAGATGGAGATATGTTGGTCGTGTGCCTGTAGCGTAGATGATCTGATCTTCACAGGTGGCAATTCAATTATGTTTAAGGAGTTTAAGGCAGAAATGACGAAAGAGTTCGAGATGACAGACATAGGACTCATGTCCTACTACTTGGGGATTGAAGTGAAGCAACAAGACACCGGAATCTTCATCAAGCAGGAAGGTTATGCTAAAGAAGTCCTGAAGAAGTTTAAGATGGACGATTCTAATCCAGTAAGCACCCCAATGGAATGCGGAGCTAAGTTGTCAAAGCTGGATAACAGAGAAAAGGTGGATCCAACTCTCTTCAAAAGCCTCGTTGGAAGTTTGCGGTACTTAACTTGTACAAGACCGGACATTCTCTATGTTGTTGGAGTAATCTCTCGCTACATGGAAGCTCCAACAACTACTCACTTCAAATACGCGAAGAGAATACTTCGGTACATCAAAGGTACGACCAACTATGGCCTACTTTATTCAACTTCTTGCAGTTTAGATATGGTTGGGTATAGTGATAGCGACTTGGGAGGAGACATAGACGATCGAAAAAGTACAAGTTGATTCGTATTCTTTATGGGAGATACTGCTTTCACATGGATGTCGAAGAAGCAGCCGATCGTCATACTGTCCACTTGTGAAGCCGAATATGTCGTTGCAACTGCATGTGTTTGTCATGCGATTTGGCTAAGAAATTTGCTGAATGAGTTACGACTGCCGCAAGAAGAGGCCACCGAGATTCGTGTTGATAACAAATCAGCGCTATCATTAGCAAAGAATCCAGTCTTCCATGATAGGAGCAAGCACATCGACACCCACTTTCACTACATACGGGAATGCGTGGCAAATAAAGAAGTGGAGCTGAGGTACGTGAAGTCAGAAGACCAGATAGCCGACATTTTTACAAAGTCACTAAAGCAAGACCG
Organism: Parietaria judaica; assembly: GCA_954871525.1. Lineage (NCBI taxonomy): Eukaryota > Viridiplantae > Streptophyta > Magnoliopsida > Rosales > Urticaceae > Parietaria > Parietaria judaica. Next base: position 43,550,981 of record OX940860.1, read on the forward strand.
TTTCGTTAAGCTGCGGAGCATTCTCGGAGTAACCAATCAAGTTTAAGGGAGGGTGTTGAAAATATAAACTTGATTTATTGAGTCTCTAGAATTTTCTAGTGTATCCTAGTATTTACTAGTTTCTAGAGTTCTTTTAATATGTAAGTTTCTAGAAGGGTCTTGTAATTACTAGACTTCTAGAATACTCTTGTAATATGTAAGGAGTCTAGAATTATCTTGTATGTTTTAGAAGTTCTAGATAAGTCTTGTATTAGTTAGATGTTCTAGAATACTCCACTAAGTCCTAAAGTAATCATGTAATTCATGTACTATCTAGAAGTCTCCATTGAAGTCTATAAATAGAGACTTCCTCCCACCATTTTGTAACTAAGAAAAACCAAGCCAAGTGATCAATACAATACAATACAATACAATACAATACAAGTGATCAAAACCGCAAGACGTAAAACCGAGCCGGCACAATCACGGGCTGACCAGTTTGAGAGAGTTCGCCTTCTCTTGGAGTGTGTCGAGCAGACTGTCGAAGCTTTTCTTGAAATAATCGACGCGCTCTAGCTGCAGTTGAGAGCCATCGTAGCCCCAGCCAATTCTCAGCTTCTCAAGCGCGCTGTAAATGCTCTCGGCCTCGGACACGTTTGCGTCAATGGTCCTTGAGACGGCGCCGTGGTCCACAAAAGCTTGTAGAGGTTGGTCGATACCTATATATATGAAGTTTTGAAATCAAATCGTGGAAATGAAGATGAATATAATAAGTAGGCAAAATGATGTCGAACCTAATTCCAGCGTTTGAGGTCCTTATAAAAAATGCTTCTCCCATAAGTAGGCAAGAAGACGTCGACCAGAAGCCTAAATTGTATCAAGCCAAACTGGACAACGGGAATGACCGCAACGCTAAAGATCAGAACATAGACACATTTGTTCCCTTGAAAAATCAGGTAAAACATGGTGCAAAAGGAGATGAGCATAAAAACTATTGACAGGAAAAATATCGAGAGTCCGATGATGAGCTTCGTAGGCAGCGACTTGAGGAAATCCTCTTCCCTGTATCGCGCCTTCTGGATAGAAAAGAACATGAACACTGTCATCACTGAAAGAATCAGCGCCACGGCATTGGACGTCAAGGACACCTGGAACAACTTGGTATTCCGAAACACAGCAGAGCCTGTGTTCTGATCATACCCGCCCGAAAAGGTAATTGCTGCGGCAAAAGCGACTGTAGCGATAAGAGTGCTAACCATAAAGGAGTTTTTTGCCGTTGCCTTCAACCACTTCTCTCCCTCCTCCATTAACAGTTTGTGGTTTTCAGTAAAGAGAGCGCGCGGTTGCAGGTACTCTTTGTTTCTCCATTCACGGGCTGCTGGGGTTGCGAGCGCCTCGACCTCCTAAACAAGCCAGGAGTAATTTAATAAATTTGGAACAAGTGGTCTTTTAATAATAAAAAAAATGCTACCTTAAACCATTTCAGCTCTGCTTGCATCTGCAAAGCCGCTCCCGGAATGAGCGTCAGCAGCCTTGAAGGCGCCACATAAGCGGCCTTGTGCAGCATGTTATTGCTGTTCTCGTCACGATAGTTCACAATGACTGCTTTTTCCCGAAGGCCGTAAATGAGGTTGAAGATCTTGGCTTGGCGTTGCTCCACAGCCACCTCAAACACTCTTCTCGCGACATACTGATTCCAGACAAGAATCGGGTTCGCATGCACCACACTTAAGATGAACTCAACGTTGCCGGCATACACGGCTGAAACCAGAGCGTCCTGGACTCCGGCCCTCTTTATCTTCTCATCATCAAACCACACTTTTGATGATGAGAAGATAAAGAGGGCCGGAGTCCAGGACGCTCTGGTTTCAGCCGTGTATGCCGGCAACGTCGAGTTCATCTTAAGTGTGGTGCATGCGAACCCAATTCTTGTCTGGAATCAGTATGTCGCGAGAAGAGTGTTTGAGGTGGCTGTGGAGCAACGCCAAGCCAAGATCTTCAACCTCATTTACGGCCTTCGGGAAAAAGCAGTCATCGTGAACTATCGTGACGAGAACAGCAATAACATGCTGCACAAGGCCGCTTATGTGGCGCCTTCAAGGCTGCTGACGCTCATTCCAGGAGCGGCTTTGCAGATGCAAGCAGAGCTGAAATGGTTTAAGTTAACATTTTTTTTATTATTAAAAGACCACTTGTTCCCAATTTATTAAAGTACTCCTGGCTTGTTTAGGAGGTCGAGGCGCTCGCAACCCCAGCAGCCCGTGAATGGAGAAACAAAGAGTACCTGCAACCGCGCGCTCTCTTTACCGAAAACCACAAACTGTTAATGGAGGAGGGAGAGAAGTGGTTGAAGGCAACGGCAAAAAACTCCTTTATGGTTAGCACTCTTATCGCTACAGTCGCTTTTGCCGCAGCAATTACCTTTTCGGGCGGGTATGATCAGAACACAGGCTCTGCTGTGTTTCGGAATACCAAGTTGTTCCAGGTGTCCTTGACGTCCAATGCTGTGGCGCTGCTTCTTTCAGTGATGACGGTGTTCATGTTCTTTTCAATCCAGAAGGCGCGATACAGGGAAGAGGATTTCCTCAAGTCGCTGCCTACGAAGCTCATCATCGGACTCTCGATATTTTTCCTGTCAATAGTTTTTATGATCATCTCCTTTTGCACCATGTTTTACCTGATTTTTCAAGGGAACAAAAGTATTTTCGATGACTCTGCACATGTGTTTCAGCATTTCTAGGCATTGAACATGGAACATTTTGGTCTTGTATAAGGTCTTTATGTCTGCATCAATTGGCAAAAAAAAAAAAAAAGCATATATATTATCGGTGATTATTTTTTAGAGCTTAAGCTTTGTAAGGTCTAAAACCTAAATGCTAATCACATGAAACATATTAATATAATTTGAAGAAATTCTTTGAAATAAAAGATTAAATCTAGGAACTAAAAGGTGATCAACACTTGTTCCAGCAAAAATTGTTCTCAGGACAGAAATTTTCACCAAATCTTCACCAGCCCAATCTCATTTCTTTTGAGAGAAATTAAATCTATATATATATAAAAGGACAGTTTTACAACGATACATGGCGGATTGTAAACAAAGAGAATGAAAATTCTCATTTTATAGAATTTAGACATGTTGAACATAGCAAGTAGTTATTTCCCTTAATCATTCATTGTCAAAGAGTTAATATGAAGTAGGAAAATGTTTGAGAAAAATGTAATTTAAAACTCACTAATATCAATAGTATTGATCGGTTTTTACGTTGAGAAGACAAATCGTTTTAACTTTTATTCTCTTATTTCTTCACCTTCACTCTTTCTTCTTATTCTTCGCTTCTCCTCCCTTTCTCCGAACATCCTTCTACTGTAGTCTATCGGTGAGCAGTCATCTCCACCTCAGGTAATAGTCAGGTTCTGCGATTTTTCTATGTTTTTTCCTCATGGTGTTTTTAGGATCACAGTCAGCTCTCACTCCCGTCTCGCCCCCGTTTCGCCCCCGTTTGCTCATCGACGACTACTGTGTTGTGAACACTCTAATATCCTTAATATATATAATTGTATACTTATCATGGATTGTATTTAGTCACCGATGTGTGATTTTTTATAGGTTGAAAAGATGGAGGTACGTAGGATTGTATGTTCAACTATTGTAATGCAATTTTTTATAGGTTTGAACACGTAAAACCTCTCCTCGAGGTCGATGTATGTCATTTCTTTTGGGCTTCTTGCCTGTAAATGTTGATTTCATGCAAAGTTAACTGTTGACGCTTATCCGATTTCGTTTCCATTTCCCTGTTAGAGGTCTCCATGACGTGGGCTCTCTGTTTCTCAGTTTGTCGGCTCTGCTGTCACGTGTTGGACCCTTTTAACTCGCTGCCCGTTATATCTCAATTTATCAGCCATCGGCAGCTCTCAGTTTGTTAGCCCTTTGTAAGTTTTTCTTTCTTTATATTAATCAATTTCAACAAGCTCTTCACCTACTTATTTGAGGCATGCGTCTGAGCCTCAGACCCTCTCCTCAATTGTTTGTTTAGTTGGTCCTAGAAAAAAACGTTTACTGTGTTATGAACATACTTTAAAAATTCCTTGCTTGGTATATCATATCATGTCTTTTATCTTAATATGTTGGATTATATGTGGCTTTATAATTCAGTTCTTGGGATAAAGATTGTGTTTTAGTGATGTAGATTACCTGTACTTTATTGATTTTATTCTATGTGGATTGTTATCATTTACAGCTTTAATTGAGAACACAGGCTGAGGTTGTTTATGATGAAGAGATGGAATTAATTTGTAAGAAGATGGCATTTAAGTGGCTTTATTGTGTTTAAGATCAGTGAATTTAAATGACATTGTAATAAAATTGTTATTGGAAATAAAAGGATAGGTTTTAATTTTAATGATAATTAATGCATGAAATTTAACTCTTAAATCAATAACACATATTACGATAGGTTTTTATAACAATTGGAATAGTAAAAGGCTATGATAAATGCATGCAATTGAACTCTTAAATTATTAACACATTATATGTTCATGCAATTAGAGAATGGGCAAAGGTAGATCGACAACAACAATTCACAAGGAGGAGCACTCCGACGACAACCATTTGAACTCGGGTCAGTTACCCAACGGCAATCTGCTACAACATTTTAATCTGCTATAACATTTTCAAGTGCGATGCTTTCTCCGACGTCGTCCTCCACGCCATGGGAGCCATATCTATCATCTCCATAGCCTCATCTCTCTCCATTGCGGTTAGTTTTACCATTTAGTTTATAGTTACTTCATTGTATATATCCATCTATCATCTTCATCACCGATGCCTCATCTTCGAATTAAAGAAACCTTCACACGCAGCGTCGTTTGCGTCCGTCAAAGCCGTGATTCAACCTCTTCCCCATCTTTCTCTGGCAATCAATGGTCAAGGTCGTTCGGTTCAATTCAAGCTTCGTTCTTTATGTTAATGTCAATTCCGACTCACATGTGTCAAAAAAAGGCGGTAAGTACACTTCTCAACATTGTTAAAGATGGACCGAGCAAAGGATCGTGGGCAAGGTAATTATCTGTTTTGATGTTATTTAGTTGTCGTAAAAACAATGATTTTTGATTAGTTGTTTCAATCTTCAATATGTTTTTAATTATATAATACCTTTGATTCATGATTTCGTTATGCTATTAAATTCTATATTTCAAACTGCCAAAAACCGACACAGCTTTTTATTTTATTTTTGTTCTTTCAAAAGTTTTTTTAATGGGAGTTATTCTTCATTGGACTTATTTTTTGCTGCGAATTTTTTCATACGGAGATTTCAACATTTCTGCAGCGGTGCCCGAAGATGCGATTGGGGAATTCACGGTTCACGGTAATACCACGCCATCAACAAGAATGCGGGAGATTTTACTGCCTCTTCGGCTGTAGTGCACTCTTCTTTTAAAGTATTGTTTACTTTGTGTTAGTATGCGTGAATAATTAGAGTGGCTGGCATAAGTTTTCTAAGCTTGTATTTTTTTTCTCTCAATTTTAAGCCGATCTTTCTAAATTTTTTGATAAATTAAGGGAGATTAATGACTCATAATGTTAAATACACATGATTTAATGGTTTTCTGTTTGAAATATACTCATCTAGATGATTTTTATTAGATTTTCATAAATCGAAAACTAAAGAGTTAATAACCTGAATGTTAGTTAATGTTTAACAATGAGAAAATATTGAATCTTTCTCAATATTCAAAGATTTTTTTTTTGAATTTTTATGAATGTTTTAAGATGAAAATATGTAGTTATTGAAGAAAAAAAAAATTCAGATCGCTTGTATTTTCAGATTTTTAAGCATGCAAGGCAAGAGTACCTAAAGTTTGAGTTTTGTTGATTTTACAAAATTTACTCCTTTTTTTATGTTATGTCTTTATAATATTTTAGATAATTATACATTTGTGATTTTTATGTAATTTATTTTCATATTTGTTCTTAATTCTTGCATTTCCCTTTATTGCGACAAAAGTACCAAAAGTTAATCTTTTGGGATTTTAAGCTAATCTTTTCATTTTTCTTGCTGTTTGTTTTTACTAAATATATATTGTAATAATAATATGTGATTTGTATGTAATTTAATTGCATATTTGAGCTTAATCCGTGAGTTTCTCTTTGTTTCGGCAAAAGTACCAAGAATACATCTTTTTGGGATTTTTGAGCTAGTCTTTTGATTTTTCTGGTTGTTTGTTTTAATTAAATATTTATTGTTATTGTAATTTTTTAGTTAATCTTTTCATTGCTCTTGTTGCTTTAGCTAACCTTTTCATTTCTTGTTGTTTGTTAAGACTTATGTTTATTTATATGTGTTGGTGTAAATATATATTTACACATGTTTGAGTATGAAATGATTTTATTTTTGGTATTTTTAACATCATTATATAAAACCGAGTACATATATTCTTAAAATTATTATAGCGGTTTTCCATCGATAAGTGTCGATAATCCTCGATAAGTGTTGGTAACGATAATCTACAGATTTATCGGTTTTCCATCGATTAATAGGTAAGCAATCGATAAATCCGTCAAAAACGACAACCGATTTATCGTCAAAAACAGCATTCTGAACCTTGGTTGGGACCATAAAATTTAATTATATTATCGAGGTTATTAATTTATCGATAGATAATTTACTAATGTTAATTAGAGTCGAGAACATATAAAAGTATTATCGAGATTATTAATTTATCGACTATTAAGTAAATTGAAAAATCATTACCCAAGAGTCCACCAAGATGCGACCATCCACATTGCAGCAAGCACATGAGAACTTTACGCAATTTGCAAAATCGTAGAAAGCTCCTTAACGTATTCAATACGGTGTCGTATTGGTCCCTTGCCACATCAGCTTGTTGAATTTGTATATCTATAGATATGTGACTCGTAATAGTACTATCGGGTATATTTATACCTACCAAAACAGAATAACAGACATGGAATTCTGTTAGAATTTCAAAGCAAAGTTTGTGTTATAAACACAGCGTAGAAGCAATACACTTACAGTTATAAATCCATCGTTGCCAAAATGTAAGAGAGCTCCCACTGGGAAAGATCTTGGCACCCGCTAAAGCGCGCACGGGTGATTTCCCAGGATGATCGTCTGTTAAGGCCAAAAACGGTGCACGCTCCAGCAAATGAAACGCGATATCTAAATGTTTTAATATATATAGTGATATGTTATTATGTTGTCTTTATATTATCGTAATTTTCTCTTCGGTCGTAAGTGAGAAATATATCACCAATTTTATATGAGTAAAAAATACTTAAGGAGAGAGGAAGTTGAGTGTATTATATACCCAAATGCTGCACATATATGCACTGAGAAAGAAGCGAAGCACCGCGCCGCCCTTCGTCCGGAAGAAGCAGATCCTCGTCAGGCGTAGCGAAATAGAGATAATGAACCATATGTTTCTGAGCGCTCACGACGGCTTGCATGATTGGAAGCCCGTACGATGCCTGAACGAATCCGATCAACCGCGTGTTATTCTGGAGCAAGCACTTTGCGATCTGCAATTCGCCCACTTCAATGGCAGCGGCAAGAACCGTGAAGCCATCATTCCGCTCCATTTCCATATCCTGCTGTGTCATATGCCTTACCAGCCCCTCTACCACGTGCAAATGACCCTCCGTGACTGCCACATGGAGCGCGTTCTTGCCCAAACCGCCGGGGCTCCGAACCCTCACCGCCTCGGGGCATTCATCCAGAAATCTCTTCACCGCGTCCCATTCTCCGCGTAACACATCTTTAAAGAACCGTTCGTACGGCCTAAAGTCCGAACTTGGGTTCAGGTTTGGGTTTGGGTTAATGACTAGGTTTGGGTTCGCGTTCAAGACCAAGCTTGGGTTTGGATTCATATTTAAGGTTCTGTCTGGGTTCAATATTAGGTTTGGGTTCATATTTAGGTTCGGGTTCGGGTTCGGGCCAGGAGATAGTGCTTGACCCGGAAGCTCCAAGCGTCGTAGTTGGATTGACTGCATTAGACAACCACATTTTTCAGTTGAATATAAAATAAAAAAATAAAAAAAGGGATAGCTAATTGAATTAGTCACTGTCATATCAATTTTCAAGAAAACAAGTTCTGAAGTTCTCCAACCAGATTTCAACACATCCATTAGAGTAGTCGAAATATTTAAAGGAAAAATGCTAAATAAGCACATTATTAAAAGTGAGACAAAAAAAAAAACACACTAAACAGAAACTCCAAATATTTTTTCTTTCTCTTCTATCCTGATCTCAGGTATTCATTAGTTCATCCTCTTACACTCAAACACTATCCAGGTTAGGGAGAGAGCAGTGCGCAGAGAAGCTCCTCTTCTCGGAGTGGGAGGAGGAGAAGAGATCGGAGAGATCGGAGGAGAAATGGCAGTAGAAGGACGAGAAGAGTACATTTCATGCAGAATGTCTCAATTAATATTTATAGGGTATGTGATATATATAAGGTTATAACTACATTACTTTAGCAGAAAAATTAAGTATATATTCCAAAGTTATAAACCAAGTTGACCATCCATCCTTAAATAGCAATGCTAATTGATGACACTACTACAAAACTTGGATTAGACGACATGGATTGCATGTCGTGTAAACGTTTACACGACATGCAATGCCTGTCGTATAATCCCCTGTCGTAGTAGATTACACGACAGGCAAAAAGCCAGTCGTGTAAAGGTAAAACACGACAGGCAATTGCATGTCGTGTAAACGTTTACACGACAAGCATTTGCCTGTTGTGTAAACTTGAACTAAAATGAAAAAAAAAAGCGTAGTAGAGGCTCGAAGACGAGCCTCTACTACGCTTTCTCGGTGTCATTGAAACCTATAATACGATTTTTATACACCATTATATCCAATCATAAAAACCTTTATATCAAATTAAAATTATCGAACATATATTGTAACACATTCATTACGAAAACAAAAATATACTTAATATATCGAGTGTAACTAATCAATTACCCAAAGATATACCGTAACACAATTTATAGCTCTAATCTAAATTCACATTTCAAAACACACATCAAATAGAACACATGAATCAAGCTCGTACTACCAAACAAGCCTAAGAGTGTTCACATCTCCGCTGAAAACTGCATCCAAAGCAAAGAGTTGCATGATCTAAGACATCTGAACCAAAGCAAGAAAACTTAACATTAATTTTCATTGATTGAATCGAGAAGCGAAGCATGATGTCTCAGTTTCGGTTTGTTTAAGGATAAATAAACACTTAATAAACATGAGCTAAAAGTAAGACGAAAAAAAGCATCAACGGATAAGAATTATATAAACTAGTTGATGAATATTAAGTGCGGAAGTAACAATAAAATCGTATTAAGGACACAAACGCATGACTCCAGTCAGACTTTCAGGCCCATTTATCTATGAAACCAGTATTAACTCATGTCATATACCCTTTCAAATCCAAAGACAGTAGTTACTGAAAAACTTAATCGCATTGTATTCACTTGATGACACAACTTTTTTCTTGGAAAATAGAGAGACCAACACCACGTATCAGACAAGAAACGGAGCTACTAACCATCCAATCCAAACGGAGATGTTGAACTAAGCCCTCCGTGGTATCTTGAAGAATGATCTGTTCCCTCGTACTGACATGATGATCAACCTAGTTACTACAAAAATTCCATGTTGACAAGTGAAGAGGTTAAACTCAAACGTAATGGCATTCTAAAAAAGTAAAACGAAAAACAAATAATCAATATACTACAACTTACCCCTGAAATATATAATTATTATCAGGAAGCTCAAAATCATCAAGATCAAAAGTCTCGGGTGCAGTAGATTCCTCTGTAAGTAAGTGGACTCCAGTAGAGCGAGAAGCTTGCTTTATCTTAAGCAAAGCCTCGCTGCAATAATCGAACAGATAATTCACTTTTCTTGAATATATCCTCGCAACACCCAATAAAAGATAGTCTGGACAATCGTAGCTGTCCTCCCCACTAATTCAGAGCTTAATCACAAAAGCTGACAAGCGACCATCAAGAGAATTGATCAAACTTTCTGAATGAGACGAGTTGTTAATTTAAAATAAGTTTGAATAAGGTTTGATCTCAAATAACCACTCTTTGATCTGAAAGACGTCGAATCAAATAAAACTGAAGCTAAACACAAGCACGCACAATAGAATCACGAAAGGCGAGTGAACTCGTGCAATGCAATACAGAAGATCAAACGTAGACAAGCTTTGAAATTAAACAAAAACAAAAAAAAAAACAAAAACAGAACAGCGTAACGGACCTGGAAAGAGCGAGTGAGCTCGGCGAGGAGGATCAAACGCAGAGAAGTAGTGAGAGGGGTTTAACGGACCTGGAATGAAGGTCTGAGAAGGAGTGGGAGAGGTTTAATGGCGAGGGAGGAGTTATCCAGCGGCGAAGATCTTCCCGTCGGAGGAGTGAGCGAATTCCCAGGGGCTTCTCGATCGGGAATGAGAGAGCGAACTCCCAGCGGCGAAGTGAAGAGTTAGGGCAAGTTGCAATAGGGAATCTAGGGCTAAAATGGTGGCGACAGCGGTGCTCGGAGTAGCGATGGCGCAGGACGGTGGAAGCGGTGGCTGCGGTAGCCAGAACGGTGGTCGTAGCGGCGGCTGCGGTGGCCAGAACGGTGGTCGGAGCGGGTCGCAGGGGAGGGAGGAAGCAAAGAGGAAGCAGAATAATTTTACTTTTTTTTTTTTAGGAAGGCAAAATGACGAAAAGTAGAGCCAACATGAGATATTTTATGATTCCAATGTCTTAAATAGCATAGTAAAAAAATTGATTACATATAATATTGTTCATAATTTTATATTATTATTTTAAATAGCATGGTATTTTAGAATTTGTGATGACACTCCAAGACCTTAAAATAGCATGGTATTAAAATAATAAACGTTTTAGTAGACAAGAGGTGTGAAAATTGAAACTTGGTTATGAATGTTCTAAAATTCGAAATCTAGTGATGTTCATTGTTTCCTTCCCATTTTGCCCATGAGATCGAGTACAAAGAGAAGAAAAAAAACCCTACTTTTGGGACCACAATTTTCATTTCGTTCATTCTTTATTTGCCAACATTCTCTCTTCGTCCGAAGGACCACTTCTCAGTTGAAACAAAATTCAACTTTCTAATATAAATAATGAAAGTAACGAGTTACGGCGGAATTTTAAATTTTCTTTTAATATAAAAACAGATTTTCAACGTATTAAAATAACCATAACGTTAAAAACGATTATCATGCATGCAAACGATTATAACCACATTAGTTTAGCAGGAAAATTATGTATATTCCAAAGTTATAAACCAAGATTACAGGCCAAATAGCAATGCTAATTGATGAGATAATTTATGATTCCGATACCTTAAATAGCATAGTAAAAAAATTGGATACATATAATATTGTACATAATCTATATATATTAAATCATAGACCTTAAATAGCAGAGTAAAAAAATTGATTAAGTATAATATTGTACGAACACAATAAAAAAATCCAAGTCCTATCAATTAATCGATATAGATTTATAAGCTATTGTAAACACAACAAAAATATTTTAGGTCATCGGATTTATAATTGCCTTTTTTATATTAGAAAATACAAATTCTATATTTGCCAAAAAATATTGATATTTCATCTATTATATGGCAATAAAATTCATTCATATTATTAAATGAAATATGCATATGCCATAAAAAGAAAATAAAACCCTTTCACATTATTAAAAAAATATCAAAATGTAAAAAATAGAATTCTCTCATCTTTGCTTCTCTATTTTGCCACCTCAAACATGAAAATTGTCTTTTTATATATACTAGGGGATTTACCGCGCTTCGCGCGGTGGCGATAAAATGTATCAGTTAAATTTGATAAAATATTGATTATTTATTATTTAGACGGGTGTGTTTTACTTGAAAAATTGATATCTATATTGAACTCACCGATTGATTAACTCTTATTTCGATTTTATTATCAAACATCATGAGTATATATATTTGAAAAAAGTTCAAAATAAATTACTTAAAAAATATATGAGAATAAGTGTTTAATTTTGTGAGTAAGGTGATTAATCTGTTTTTTTTTTATAATGAAAATTGGCACAACAAAAAAAATCATGTTTTAAATGAAAGAAAAAAAAACTTTTTTTTTCTTTCTATTAAATGTAGCACATGGTAAAAAATAATAATAATAATAATAAGTGAGCTTAAGCTAAATAGTCAATTTGATAGTTTAAATTTAATAAAATAGTCAATGTTTAGTTAATATTTGTAAATAGTAAATTAACCATATTAACCATTATAAAAATAATCATATTAACCATTATAGCCATATTAATTATTGAAAAAATAGCTAATGTTTAACTATTTTGCAAATAAAAACTTTAAGTTTGCTAAAATGCAATGTAAATATATGAATGTGGCTATTCATTATAATAATAATTTTGTAATTAAATTTATACTTTAAAATTTTAATTGGGGCAAAAGTTGTTTGACAGATAAAAGTCTTGGTGATTAATTATTTTGATTGGATTGTGTTTTGTAATTCCAGAACCTTCATGCACAGTGTATTAATTGTTTTATTGTTTAGACTTTAGATAATATCATCGTATATATTTTTATTAAATTTTAAAAATGTGAAAAAATGAAATATTCTTGTTCGATAGGTGAACTACTATTGTTTATAAAAGTAGATATGAATTGACATTTATTATTAAATTAGCTTAATTTATAATAATTTTTAATTACACTAATACTATTAGCAATATATAGTTATATTTCTTTTTAACCATCAAAGATATCAAAATACAATATCGTCTATTACCTTTTCAGATTCCACGTAATTGTTTTTTGTTTTGTTTTTTTTTTTATAAATATTTCGCTTTTCTTTCTTTATGCTTATTTATTAACGTAGTAAATAGTGCAATCCACTGCCTTTTGATATTTCAAACCCAATATTATTAACAAATATATAAATTATAGTACGCATACTTTAGAATCAATCAGCTGAGAGCTGCATTCATAAATGCATGTTATTTTTATTAAAAATTGAAAATTTGAAAGAAAAAAAAATTAGATTTTTACAGTGTAAGAATAAGAGAGTTTCCATATTAGAGTAGAATTATTCGAAATGTATCACCCTGTATATTGCAATATAATATATAGGAAATATGACAGTATAATATATGTACATCAACATTGTGTATATATATTTCACTCAAAAGCTAAATCAGCATATCTATTACTTCTGAAAGAATTTGTAAGCAGATTGCGTGCTTATGAAAATAAATAAAAATGAAGTAAATGAAGTGATTAAAATATGGTAGATAACAAATCATGAGAATATATACCAAACCAAATCTATAGAATACAAATAACGATACAACAGCATAGGCAATTTAAACATTACATTCAATAGAATTATACTATGAGTATGACATACATAGAAAAAAAAAAAGAAAAAAGACACATGTTTATGAGTATGACATATTTGTCGAACAAATTTGCAAGAGCTGCCGATCAACTAAACTGGAGACAACTGTGAGAACTGGTGCAAGGATGTGCTCGTCTCCCTCGCTGTCAAAATAGGATGGTCGTTCATCCAGGGTCTTTGCCTTTTTTGTTGGATATAAATCTCGACTCGAGTCCTATTAACGCTCTTGTTCTACGATCGATACACCTTTAGTATAAACCATAAAAAGATAAAACTATCAAAATATTTTTCTTTTCCAGATCTGCTCGTAAAAAGATTAAAGAAGAAAAAACAGTTAAAAACATTGAAGAGAACGCGAACCCAATAAAACATTCATTCACACACTAAAATGAATACATAAAAAAATAACGTAATAAACAACCGCACAACTTAATAAACTTACATTACAACATTCTGTCAGAATAAAATGACACGGTAGAGGAAGGAGATTGCAAGCATATTTGAATAGAAAAAATTCAAAAATAATAAAATAAAAATGTTAATCTAAAAAATAGAGCTGAAATTACATCTGGTGCTTACAAAATCATCTCTGAATCGTCCTGGAAGCGCTAGATCAAGAAGCTTTCTATGGCTTTGTGATTCAAAAATTCATACATATATTCCATCTTTACAAAAGCTAAGGCTGTATTTATAAACTAATAGCAAACCCAACTATTGGTATTTAAGATAAGTAAGACCAAAAACCTGGTAGACTCTTCACTTCTCACAATTTAATTACACTTTACTAAACCCTTTATATTTGTTATTACTTAAAACGATTCAGGTGGTGGTGGCGAACTTTTATGCAGTAGACAATTAGTAAGATATAAATGGTTTACATTCAATGTTATGTGGTGGCAAAAATATATTTCATAAAAATATATAGAAAAATCTGAAAAATAGAAAGCAAGAAATCTTTGATTTCTATGGTTCCATGCTCAAAAACTCTCCCTTTTATATATATAGATTTGTCTGCTATAATTATTAATATGTGTCATTACGTTTTAAATTGATTGCGGTTACTTTTGTTATTATTATATATGTAGAATATAAAAAAGGGCACTACTTAGAGGCATTAAGCATTTACTGTACTTATTTAATAACTAATAAGAACGTTGTAATAACTTCCACATGTTGCAAATTAACTAACGTACAAAGACAATAGACAAAGTAAAAACATTGTTTAAGTGTGGAAATATTTTTTTTAATTCAAAATTCTAAAAAATTAGCATTTGAGCTTGTCTATATAATAGAATTGTCTTAAGAAAACTTTGACATCATGCTTTAATATATGCTAGTGAACGGCACCACGCTCCGCGCGGTGGCGAGAAAATATTTTTTTTATATAAATAAATATATTAGATATATTAATTCTACAAATTGGTTGTTATAAACGAAATAACAACAACCAAAGCGAACTCAACAATTTCGATTTATTTATCAAGTCATGATATAGCCAAATGTTTATTACATTAGAATTGATAATGTAATATTAATCTCAACGGCTGTATATTAATAATACTAAAACATTGCGTAAGTGTGAAGAAAAAAACTAACATTAAAATAACAAATTTTAAAAAACTATATAATAGTTCTATGGAGTTAGCTATTTCTCTTAAGAAAAATATTAGTATTACAGTATTTGAGTAACTAATGAAAAAAAATTATCGACTATATACACAAAATTTACAGTTTACATAAGAAAAATATTAGTATTGCCTTTTGAAATTCTATTTTTCAAGAGTATATTTCATGTGAAATTCTCACACTGAAATTTGAGTTTAATACCATAAATTATGGTGGAGTTAATTTATTGATGTGTGACTTTTTCCTATTGTGTCATAAATAATAATCCTTGATTTTTTAGACAACTAATTTATTGTGGATAGATTATGCTTATATATATGTGTGTTTGTATGTGCCGTTAGCAATGAATATGAGTTTATACAGTTAAAACAATGTATCAAACGGGCAATTATCGTAATATTTGAAATAAAGTGAAGAAAAAAATGGAAAATGAGAATGGTTGAGATAAAAATGTTAATATATATATAAGGATACAAATCGGGAAAATGATCCATTCGGAAAAAAAAAGGAGTAAAACAACTATTAGAACATGTGTATAATATATGAAATATACAATCGTGTATATATATTACAGGCTTTCACCTTGAGAACTAATTTTGTTATAAATGAATATAGCAGTTACAACTCTAACAACGCGTGGAAATAAATGTCATTTGGTGGTGTAAATATTTTTATTGAAAAAATTGTAAGAACTTGAAAAATTAAGATGCTCAAATCCTTGCTTGTGTATGTTGCCACATCATACTTGAAAAACTATCCTTTTATATCCTTTTATATACATATATAGAAGAGATATATATATATATATATATATATATATATATATATATAGATTTGTAGTTAATGGTTTGTTCATTTAATTCCAATAAGTGTTGGACATATGTGTCCTTAAACAAGATATTTTATCCATTTGTAAAAGATTATGACAAGTCGTTGAATAAAGATGATACTTATTATGATAATCTTATTATAGTTTCTGGTAGAGTAAAATAGAATGTTTGATCCTTAGTTCATAAAGGATGCAATTATGAATTATTATCACAACAGAGTCAATGTGAAGAAGAATTAATAATCATAATAAATGACCTTAAAATGTCCGTGACCTGATTAACTGGGTGGGAGCCCATTAATCGTATAAGGTCATTAATGTGACTAAGTGACAATCCTATTCTGGATTTTGTGCGTGTCACACTCACTAGAAGTGCATTAAGTATGAAGTGTCTTCATACTGGACTGGACCTGACTTAAACTCCGGAAGTTATCATATAAGACCGTCACTGATAACTTGGAGTTGAGTCACTAGTAGATGATCAAATGGATATTCGATCTAAGTCCTGAGTGATCTTGAGTCCAAGCTGCTAGCTTGATTGTTCTTTGATTTAACTGTTAAAGAACACGAAATATTACCGTTGTTCCCAACACTATTATTTTGGGAACATGATAGTCAGCAGTAAGGGTAGCTTGGTCATAGACATGGGCATCACACAGCTCTCTTCAGAGTGATGATGATTCCCTTGATTGTCGGTGGTGAGAAGTGAGAGGTACCCGTGCGCAACTTATGAATCGAAACCATAAGTGGGTTACTCATAATATTACTGACTGAGTCAAGGATGAAAATGCAATGAGGGGCATAACGGTAGAAACCGCCTGCTCGTGTGTGGATCATCAAGTGAAAGATCAATAACTCGAATTTGATTGTATCAATGGACACCCTGCTGTTATAAAGGGAATAATATATACCGTATCACTAAAGAGTGCAGCCTCGGGTCTATAGTGGAATCGCTTCGAGGTTTAACGAGCAACTAGCAGTTCGTTGGAGCTTAAGTGATACGGGTCCATGGTCTCCAACTAGCAGTTCGTTGGAGCTTAACCGTAACGGATGATACGTACGTGATTAAAATACATTCTGGATAATGTTTAATCATTTGGCTTGACTTATAAAACTGAAAGGTCTGTGGCAGACGTCAGATAGTTTTATCGTTAGCGTGGCAAAAGTACCATATTTTGGTACACGAAATTAACTGATAAAATAAAGTTAGAATTTAGATTTTCTATCAGCACCATGTTGTTGGAAATTAAATTCTAAGCAACTTTTCTTTTTGAACCGAGTCATTTCGACTTACGGTTAGTGATTTATGGATTTTCTAAGTTTATGATCGGTTCGATAAACTTTGAAATTAAATCACATGTCACGAATTTAAATGATGGTGTGGCACCATGACATTTTAATGTGTGATATTGAGATCAGGAAATATTAATATAATTTAATTATTTGGATTTAATTATTAATATCTTATTAATAATTAATAGATTTATATTAATAAATAAAAATATATATTTATATATATTCATATGTGTAAATTCGAATTAGGGTTTGATATATGAAACCCTAGATAAATTCGAATGGTATGATTTGGTCTTTCCAAATTTGCGGCATAAGTACCAAATGTTTTGGTATTTTAGCAAATCCCTAAAATCAATATTATCCATTGGATCGGTTATGATTTAATATCAACCGTTGGATTAGGATATTGATAAATTCGAAATTAATAACTTGGTGACCAAGTTTCATTTTTCGAATTTTGGTTAATTAATTATATCCGTTAGATCGGTCTAAGATTTAATCTTTACCGTCGGATTGAAAATTAGTTAATTATATATATTTATATATATATTCGAATTATAGTTTATGGATAAATTCGAAATTGTTTTTTAATAAATCTTTTTATATTTGATTTTATCCTAAACTAATTTGATCCATTAGATCGGTTTAAAGATTTATCTCAACCGTTGGATCTAGATAATGATAATTCGAATTTTATTATAAATATATAGGATAATTCGAATTTTATAAAGATAAGAAGATAAGATTGGGTTTTTGATTTATCCAAATCTTTCTTATTTAATTAAATCCCTAATTAATTATATCCATTGGATTTAGATGAGATTAAATCTGGACCATTGGATTAAGATAATTAATTATATTTAATTAATGAAATTCGAAAATTAGGGAGGGAAATTCTCCAATTCGGTTACGGTTTGAGCCTATAAATAGGAGGCTCATTCTACACATTTTTCACACCTTTCCCCAGAGAAAAATTCGAACTCTCCCTCTCCCTCAGGGTCTGCGAATTTTCTCTCTGATCTCTCTTTTCTGGTTCGGCGTAGGAGACTATTTCTCCGGAAGCTTAAAAAGAACCATCAGTTAAAATTTTGCGACGGAGTCCTGCCAGCGAAGCCCACGCTTCGGTACGAGGATTCCAGGAGAATATCCCGGAAGATCACGGGAGTTTCCCTCAGCACCGGGGGAGCCCTGCCCGATTCAGAACGCGCAGCCGGAAGTCGTCAATAGAGGTACGGCCTTATGCATTGGGTTAATAAATGCAACCATTTACTGCTTTCTATTTATTACCTATTATGACTAGATTATTAATAATGATATATGAATATTAAATGGTTATTATCCGATATCCGGACCGTTTGACGGATAACAAGTTATTCCGCTTTAAATTAATTTTTAAATGTTACCCGGACGGTTCGGAGGTTCAATTCGTGATAATTTTCAAGGAATCCGAGACGTGATTCCCAACAATGACCCTTTGAGTTCTCTAAAATAATGTTACCATTCATCATTTATCTAATTTTATCTATAGACTATTAAAATTCTTTAGAAAACGTTCACATAAGTTTATACTTGAGTTTGTACATCTATATATAGACCGCACATACACACATGGAGATTCCCGAGGTATGTGTTCTTTTTCATTATTTGTTTGCATTGTGATCTCTTTGAGATCACATTGTCTTCTTTGTAGTATGTATAAACCCTTAATTTGTGCATTGTTTGTCTTTTTATTCCAGTTCAAATACTTGAGCGGCGAACGAAATTATTTGATCTACCCGACACGACCTGCTTGTGCTTCCTTCTTCCAGATCTAATTTGTCAGAAATTGATGTTATGGAACCGAGGTATGGTTTCATAATATTATCTACTCTTTTCATGTATAGGAGTAAGTTTTCATATTCTATCCGATTCCATGGTTGATAATATATTATCGTTAAATGGAGGGAGATAAATTAAACGATGTATTATATGTTTCACCATGTTATGCCGAGAGGAGCTTTAGATTTGATGCCGTTTCGAATTTAATATAGATAGAGTGATTTGTCGAGTGATGCTTGATCATTTGATATTGTTATATTTCCAAATGGCATATTTTATGTTCAATAGGATCAAACTACTGTTTTAAATTCCTTTTAATAAGTAGGAGCCCAAAATGCAATTTCATTCACTATGTATTTTATATTTATGTTGGAAAAACGCTGTGTATTTTTCTTTTTGTCTATTTACAGTGTTTTTTCAAAGGTATTTTGACCATCCAAACCTAAGTTTTAAACCAAATAATTGAAACATTTTCCTTAAATTTGAACAATCCCTTATAAAATTGGTTCCATGGCTATAAGACTTAGAACGCATGGTATATTGGTACAACTTCCCAATTTTGGTATTTTGACTTGCTAATCTGTTCAAAGATTCCAAAACAACTCCATAGACGTTTTTTATTTATTTTAATTACTAGTGGAGATGGTCATATTATTTTTAGGATAATAAGCATAAATATCGTTCTTAACTGTTATATAAAAGTGATATTTTATTTTTTTTCCTCTAATGATCTATTAATTTATTCTTTTATTATTATTATTATTATTATTATTATAATGCTCCATTTATAAAGCAGTTAATAAATCTTACTAATTTGTCCTTATCTGTTATGCAAGGAACCTCAAGAAGCTTTTTTTCTTCTTCTATGAAAATTAGAACTACTCTCAGTTTGATGAAAAATAGCGATGGAATCTTGACTGGCGAGTCTTTTTATGAAAAAATTCCACTATTGACAAAGCAAGAGTAAAATGCTTTTCTATTGAGTGGAAAATTCGTGAGCTTGGAAGTGTATATAGGACTTGGGGAGTAAAAGGATGTAAATTCCATTTTGATGTAAATTCCAAAGTTATAAACCAAGATGAAGCGCCATCCTTAAATAGCAATTCTAATTGATGAGATAATTTATAATTTATAAACCAATATGATTTTAACCATGACAAACCTCAATATCTAACTCAAATGTATAGCTCTGTCATTTTGACCATTTATCAGTATCTTTATTGTGCTTTTATGGTTTTTTTAGCGGAGTAACACTATTGATTGAAGTTACCATGTATTTACTTACAAAATATTTTCGCACGTTAGAACAACTGATACTATTAGCTAAAATTATATATGCGTGTAATTTTTATGTCTCGTTGAGATCGAACACGAGAGCTCTCAAAACGGCATATAGTGGAATTGCAACTAGGTGTTATTGTGCTCTTGTAGTGAATGTGAAGGATTAACTATTTCGTCTTTAGTGATAATTGTTGGGAATTTCATTACGATTCCCGTCGTATTTATCACGATATAAGCCGTCAATCCATCCAGGTAACATATAAAAAAATTATTTAAAGCGGAAAACTTGTTACACTGTACAACGAACAGACAATCTGATAATCACGATTACAAGACCTGATAAATTATTAGTAATTAAATTTTCATAATTCATTATTAATCATCTAGTCAATAGGAAATAAAAAAATGGTAAATAAAGGCAAATAAATAAATTGTAAATTATAGTGGATTAATTAATTTTAAATTTTTTGTGTTGTAATAGAAACAATTATACCCAAAACCGAACTCAACAATCGTTTATTTAGTCGGGTAATGTTTGTCGTCATATGTTACATATGAGTAGATATGTTTCTATTTTTACAAAAATCAATGCGTAAGAAAAATGTTATTTACAAATAACTCGTAATATAGAATAGGTGTTGTTAATGCGTAAAAATGGCTTTAACTTAGAGTCGGATCCAAGGTTCGGGTCCTGAGATTGACCCGTTGAACACGTGGATGAGTGAATGCTGAGTCAACGCAGGTTGACTAATGATCGTCAAAGCTGGAGGCGAATCTGTCGTCTTGGATGAGTCTCTGGGCTGTCCTTGACGATCCTCGGTGAACTTCCTTCGTGGGGGCAAAGTCCGTATCACGGCGAAGCTCCCCGTCGAACTTCCCTCGTGGTGGAGAGGTCCGTATAACGGCGAAGCTCCTCGTTCGGGTGGAGTTCTAATCTTGGCGAAGCTCCTCATCTGGGCGGAGTCCTTGTCTTGGCGATATCCTCGTTTCGGCGAACTCCGGTCTTGATGAAGCTCCAAGCTAGTCATGATGATTCTTTGTGATTCTCCTTCCTTGGCGAGCTCCTACGGGGAGTGAGGACCTGCAAAAAAAGGTAGATTGGGCCTGTGCCTCGTCGCTTATGGTTGGGCGAGGCTGCCTACGTATCTCAGTTTAAGAGAATCAGGTCCCACGTAGTTCAGGGTTAGTGATAAACGGCGGGTGAATGACGATGTGGTTTGACTCGTCGGACGTGCTAATGTTGGTGGCGCGGGGGTGACCCTTAGCCAGATGGCTGGGTATTACTGGCGTGTAGTATTCTTCGTCGACCTCGTCTGTGTTGGCGAGCTCGTTGTGGCGACGGCCTTAACCTGACGAGGGATGCTCCTTGTCGACCTTGTCGAGGTTGACGAGGGTGCCGCACCTGACAAAGGGTGCTTCTGGTAGACTTTGTCGAGGTTGGCAAGGGCGCCTCAGCTAACAAGTGATGCTCCTTGTCGACCTTGCGGGTGTTGGCAAACTTGACTACCTGGCGAGGGACTCCTTCGTTGACTCGTCGAACAACTTTCCTTTTCGAGACTGAGACTCTATTCTAGATCTCCTCGTAGTCGGGCCTCTGCCAGCAAGCTCTCAATTCTTGCTGGGGGGAGAGAGGGCTACTTTCTAGAGAGAGAAAGCTAGAGAGAGAAGATTTGGAGAAAGCTGTGAGTGAGTGTGGAAATGAGGGGGGAAAGCTCCTATTTATAGGAAAATCAATTCAGTGAAATTGCACCTCCAGGGGCGTACGAATTTCTCTCCTGCTACAGAGGGTTGCCGCGGCCCCTAGCCCTGTCACGGGGGTCATCGGTGCTTCCTGATTCATCTTTGATGTCTTCTGGTTGTCCGCGAGTCCGTATGTTGAGTTCGAGGGAATCCGCAGGATTTCCCGGAGATCTTCGTGGTCTCGGATCTCCTCGTCGTGTGGAATAATTACAAGTTATGCCCTCGTTAAGCTATGACGAGGGTTCTTGTCGGCTTTTCAGCTCGTTGCCTCGTCAGCTCGTCGGCTCGTTGACTCGTCGCCTCGTCTGCTTGTCGCCTCGTCGCCTCGTCAGCTCGTCGCCTCGTCAGCTCGTCGCCTCGTCAGCTCGTCGCCTCGTCAGCTCGTCGCCTCGTCTGCTTGTCGCCTCGTCGGCCTTGTCGGCTCGTCACCTCGTCGGCCTTGTCGTCTTCGCCTTTTTTACTCCGGGCCTCGCCAATGTCTTGGTTCGTTGACCCCCGGTCTTTGTCTTTGGTGATGGGCTTTACTTTTGTTGATGGGCTTTGACTTTGGCCAAAAAGGGCCCAATTTTTATATGTTACGAAAAATGCACATAACAGGTGTAAATATAGTAAATTACTTATCGGGTTCTACATTAATATTAAAATATTACGCATAAGTGAGAAATACAAATAAAACAAGATAATTAACTATATTGTAGCTCTTTCTATTGAGAAAAATACCAATACTACAGTTTTAGTAATCAATGGAGAGAGTTCTATCTACACATGCAAATTTTGCAAAATAACACATTAATAGAAACTTTGATTAAAAAAATAAGAAAACCCACCAAATGCCCAAAAAAACACTTAAGGTTTAAGAGAAATGCCCATAGTTTTATAAAATCAGCTCATACCCATTAATAAAAAATTTTGGACCATATTAACCCTACCATTAGTTATAATTTTTAATTTTTGTAAATTAATTTTTAATAATATATTAATTTTTAAAATTAATTTTTCCTATAATTATGGTTGATACCTTTCCCTTCTTAATTATGATTTATTTTAATTATGTTATTTATATATGTTAGAAATCCTTTTTCTAAATCTTTTTTGGTAACTACGATGAATGAAATACAGGAAATATTGAGATCTAATTAATTTTTCTTTTTCTTTAGGATATATACTATATCATATGTCGAAATAGGGTTTTAGCTTCTCGACGTGGCCAAAGTTGAAGACTCCGAGAGACGGGGCGATTCGACAGTTTCAGCGCGCGAGAGAGGCGAGTCGGCTGAGTCTGATCGAGCGCAGGTTGCCATTGTCGTCTCTGATTAAAGTCGCGATGAGGCCGCGACCCATCCCACCGCCACTGGCAGAAAAACTTCCCGCCGGCGACCGGACCTCACCATCCCTCGCCCGCCCACCTCGGCCGCAACGTTCCTGCTGCCCGCTAACAGCAACAACAACAACCTTGCCGGTCCTTTGCCGGTTGCGCTCTGCCGCCGTCTCCAGTGATCCACTTGTCGGAGCTGTAAACGGCAATGTAAGAGAGCGAGGCCGCTTCGCAGACGTTCCGCGCCCTGGTGGAGGCACAGGATTCGGTGTTTGTCGGTGATGTGAATGGGATGATCAATCGGATCGCTGGAGTGTTCACTCGGAGATGCTACGACATGGAGTTTGGTAATTATATATACGTATTCATAACTACATATGCATATTTATAATTATAGTTACGTAATTGTAGTTTAGTAATTACAGTTTCGTAACTATAATTTTTTCGTAATTAAAGTTTTGTAACTACATATACGTATTCGTAACTATAGTTACGTAATTGTAGTTTCGTAATTATAGTTACGTAATTGTAGTTTCGTAATTATAATTATTTTCGTAATTAAAGTTTCGTAACTACATATACATATTCGTAACTATAGTTACGTAATTGTAGTTTCGTAATTATAGTTACATAATTCCAGTTTCGTAATTATAATTTTAAAACTATTATTACAATTTCATAATTACATTTACCACTACGATTAAGTGTATAATGTCTTAATATTTAACAAACCACTACAATTTCGTTTTTGCTATTATTTTTTTAATTTTATTTTACCACATTTTAAGAACGATCATAATCATTCTTTAATTAAAAAAATATTTCAAATCTTCCTATTAATTAGGTTGACTAATTATTCTACGTTTTAAGGTATTTTGAGCAATTAATTAGTTATTTTCAATGCTATATTTAAGTAACATATTTTTAATTAATTAAAAATATGATTTTGTTTAATTTTAATCCATATTTTAAAACTATAATTAATAATTAAAAAATACGTTATTTATTATATCCATACGTCGAAAAAAGACGAATGATATATTGGTCCATATTTCAATTAGTTGGTGTTTTTAATACCAAAACTACGTTTGAGCTTTTTTTTTAAAAAAACCTTGAGACCCAAATGGGCATTTGACTCATTTACCCAAAAATAAATAATTAAAAAAAATCTATGAATGGAAAAAATAATATAGATCTTTATAATAAAAAAAGATAAAAACTTATAATTATAGAACGAAATAGATAATAATAATTTTGCTTGGGTATTACGTCTTTACTTAGATATTTAAATTACTGTTTCTCTTTTTTGCTTGGGTATTCACCTGAATCTCAGCGATGTGCAGCTCGTCGGTACTACCGCCTTGGCGGAGATGAAGTTGCCTCCTCTAATGCTCCTTCTCCTCGTTCTGACATTACCAAAACGGATTGAACACTGATTGCTACAGAGGTTGGATTGAACACCACGCTCTGATAAAATGTATCAGTTAAATTTGATAAAATATTGATTATTTAGACGGGTGTGTTTTACTTGAAAAATCGATAACTATATCGAACTCACTGATTGATTAACTATTATTTCGATTTTACTATCAAACTTCATGAGTATATATATTTGAAAAAAGTTCAAAATAAATTACTTAAAAAATATATGAGAATAAGTGTTTAATTTTGTGAGTAAGGTGATTAATCTGTTTTTTTTTATAATGAAAATTGGCACAACAAAAAAATCATGTTTTAAATGAAAGAAAAAAAAAACTTTTTTTTTCTTTCTATTAAATGTAACACATGGTACAAAAATAATAATAAGTGAGCTTAAGCTAAATAGTCAATTTGATAGTTTAAATTTAACAAAATAGTCAATGTTTAGTTAATATTTGTAAATAGTAAATTAACCATATTAACCATTATAAAAATAATCATATTAACCATTATAACCATATTAACTATTGAAAAAATAGCTAATGTTTAACTATTTTGCAAATAAAAACTTTAAGTTTGCTAAAATGCAATGTAAATATATGAATGCGGCTATTCATTATAATAATAATTTTGTAATTAAATTTATACTTTAAAATTTTAATTGGGGCAAAAGTTGTTTGACAGATATAAGTCTTGGTGATTAATTATTTTGATTGGATTGTGTTTTGTAATTCCAGAACCTTCATGCACAGTGTATTAATTGTTTTATTGTTTGGACTTTAGATAATATCATCGTATATATTTTTATTAAATTTTAAAATTATGAAAAAATGAAATATTCTTGTTCGATAGGTGAACTACTATTGTTTATAAAAGTTGATATGAATCGACGTTTATTATTAAATTAGCTTAATTTATAATAATTTTTAATTACACTAATACTATTAGCAATATATAGTTATATTTCTTTTTAACCATCAAAGATATCAAAATACAATATCGTCTGTTACCTTTTCAGATTCCACGTAATTGTTTTTTGTTTTGTTTTGTTTTTTTTTTTTATAAATATTTTGCTTTTCTTTCTTTATGCTTATTTATTAACGTAGTAAATAGTGCAATCCACTGCCTTTTGATATTTCAAACCCAATATTATTAACAAATATATAAATTATAGTACACATACTTTAGAATCAATCAGCTGAGAGCTGCATTCATAAATGCATGTTATTTTTATTAAAAATTGAAAATTTGAAAGAAAAAAAATTAGGTTTTTACAGTGTAAGAATAAGAGAGTTTCTATATTAGAGTAGAATTATTCGAAAGGTATCACCCTATATATTGCAATATAATATATAGGAAATATGACACTATAATATATGTACATCAACATTGTGTATATATATTTCACTCAAAAGCTAAATCAGCATATCTATTACTTCTGAAAGAATTTGTAAGCAGATTGCGTGCTTATGAAAATAAATAAAAATGAAGTAAATGAAGTGATTAAAATATGGTAGATAACAAATCATGAGAATATATACCAAACCAAATCTATAGAATACAAATAACGATACAACAGCATAGGCAATTAAATTATTCCATTCAATAGAATTATACTATGAGTATGACATACATAGAAAAAAAGAAAAAAGACACACATGTTTCTGAGTATGACATATTTGTCGAACAAATTTGCAAGAGCTGCCGATCAACTAAACTGGAGACAACTGTGAGAACTGGTGCAAGGATGTGCTCGTCTCCCTCGCTGTCAAAATAGGATGGTCGTTCATCCAGGGTCTTTGCCTTTTTTGTTGGATATAAATCTCGACTCGAGTCCTATTAACGCTCTTGTTCTACGATAGATACACCTTTAGTATAAACCATAAAAAGATAAAACTATCAAAATATTTTTCTTTTCCAGATCTGCTCGTAAAAAGATTAAAGAAGAAAAAACAGTTAAAAACATTGAAGAGAACACGAACCCAATAAAACATTCATTCACACACTAAAATGAATACATAAAAAAATAACGTAATAAACAACCGCACAACTTAATGAACTTACATTACAAAATTCTGTCAGAATAAAATGACACGGTAGAGGAAGGAGATTGCAAGCATATTTGAATAGAAAAAATTCAAAAATTCAAAAATAAAAATGTTAATCTAAAAAATAGAGCTGAAATTACATCTGGTGCTTACAAAATCATCTCTGAATCGTCCTGGAAGCGCTAGATCAAGAAGCTTTCTATGGCTTTGTGATTCAAAAATTCATACATATATTCCATCTTTACAAAAGCTAATGCTGTATTTATAAACTAATAGCAAACCCAACTATTGGTATTTAAGATAAGTAAGACCAAAAACCTGGTAGACTCTTCACTTCTCACAATTTAATTACACTTTACTAAACCCTTTATATTTGTTATTACTTAAAACGATTCAGGTGGTGGTGGCGAACTTTTATGCAGTAGACAATTAGTAAGATATAAATGGTTTACATTCAATGTTATGTGGTGGCAAAAATATATTTCATAAAAATATATAGAAAAATCTGAAAAATAGAAAGCAAGAAATCTTTGATTTCTATGGTTCCATGCTCAAAAACTCTCCCTTTTATATATATAGATTTGTCTGCTATAATTATTAATATGTGTCATTACGTTTTAAATTGATTGCGGTTACTTTTGTTATTATTATATATGTAGAATATAAAAAAGGGCACTACTTAGAGGCATTAAGCATTTACTGTACTTATTTAATAACTAATAAGAACGTTGTAATAACTTCCACATGTTGCAAATTAACTAACGTACAAAGACAATAGACAAAGTAAAAACATTGTTTAAGTGTGGAAATATTTTTTTTAATTCAAAATTCTAAAAAATTAGCATTTGAGCTTGTCTATATAATAGAATTGTCTTAAGAAAACATTGACATCATGCTTTAATATATGCTAGTGAACGGCACCACGCTCCGCGCGGTGGCGAGAAAATATTTTTTTTATATAAATAAATATATTAGATATATTAATTCTACAAATTGGTTGTTATAAACGAAATAACAACAACCAAAGCGAACTCAACAATTTCGATTTATTTATCAAGTCATGATATAGCCAAATGTTTATTACATTAGAATTGATAATGTAATATTAATCTCAACGGCTGTATATTAATAATACTAAAACATTGCGTAAATGTGAAGAAAAAAACTAACATTAAAATAACAAATTTTAAAAAACTATATAATAGTTCTATGGAGTTAGCTATTTCTCTTAAGAAAAATATTAGTATTACAGTATTTGAGTAACTAATGAAAAAAAATTATCGACTATATACACAAAATTTACAGTTTACATAAGAAAAATATTAGTATTGCCTTTTGAAATTCTATTTTTCAAGAGTATATTTCATGTGAAATTCTCACACTGAAATTTGAGTTTAATACCATAAATTATGGTGGAGTTAATTTATTGATGTGTGACTTTTTCCTATTGTGTCATAAATAATAATCCTTGATTTTTTAGACAACTAATTTATTGTGGATAGATTATGCTTATATATATGTGTGTTTGTATGTGCCGTTAGCAATGAATATGAGTTTATACAGTTAAAACAATGTATCAAACGGGCAATTATCGTAATATTTGAAATAAAGTGAAGAAAAAAATGGAAAATGAGAATGGTTGAGATAAAAATGTTAATATATATATAAGGATACAAATCGGGAAAATGATCCATTCGAAAAAAAAAAGGAGTAAAACAACTATTAGAACATGTGTATAATATATGAAATATACAATCGTGTATATATATTAAAGGCTTTCACCTTGAGAACTAATTTTGTTATAAATGAATATAGCAGTTACAACTCTAACAACGCGTGGAAATAAATGTCATTTGGTGGTGTAAATATTTTTATTGAAAAAATTGTAAGAACTTGAAAAATTAAGATGCTCAAATCCTTGCTTGTGTATATGTTGCCACATCATACTTGAAAAACTATCCTTTTATATCCTTTTATATACATATATAGAAGATATATATATATATATATATATATATATATATATATATAGATTTGTAGTTAATGGTTTGTTCATTTAATTCCAATAAGTGTTGGACATATGTGTCCTTAAACAAGATATTTTATCCATTTGTAAAAGATTATGACAAGTCGTTGAATAAAGATGATACTTATTATGATAATCTTATTATAGTTTCTGGTAGAGTAAAATAGAATGTTTGATCCTTAGTTCATAAAGGATGCAATTATGAATTATTATCACAACAGAGTCAATGTGAAGAAGAATTAATAATCATAATAAATGACCTTAAAATGTCCGTGACCTGATTAACTGGGTGGGAGCCCATTAATCGTATAAGGTCATTAATGTGACTAAGTGACAATCCTATTCTGGATTTTGTGTGTGTCACACTCACTAGAAGTGCATTAAGTATGAAGTGTCTTCATACTGGACTGGACCTGACTTAAACTCCGGAAGTTATCATATAAGACCGTCACTGATAACTTGGAGTTGAGTCACTAGTAGATGATCAAATGGATATTCGATCTAAGTCCTGAGTGATCTTGAGTCCAAGCTGCTAGCTTGATTGTTCTTTGATTTAACTGTTAAAGAACACGAAATATTACCGTTGTTCCCAACACTATTATTTTGGGAACATGATAGTCAGCAGTAAGGGTAGCTTGGTCATAGACATGGGCATCACACAGCTCTCTTCAGAGTGATGATGATTCCCTTGATTGTCGGTGGTGAGAAGTGAGAGGTACCCGTGCGCAACTTATGAATCGAAACCATAAGTGGGTTACTCATAATATTACTGACTGAGTCAAGGATGAAAATGCAATGAGGGGCATAACGGTAGAAACCGCCTGCTCGTGTGTGGATCATCAAGTGAAAGATCAATAACTCGAATTTGATTGTATCAATGGACACCCTGCTGTTATAAAGGGAATAATATATACCGTATCACTAAAGAGTGCAGCCTCGGGTCTATAGTGGAATCGCTTCGAGGTTTAACGAGCAACTAGCAGTTCGTTGGAGCTTAAGTGATACGGGTCCATGGTCTCCAACTAGCAGTTCGTTGGAGCTTAACCGTAACGGATGATACGTACGTGATTAAAATACATTCTGGATAATGTTTAATCATTTGGCTTGACTTATAAAACTGAAAGGTCTGTGGCAGACGTCAGATAGTTTTATCGTTAGCGTGGCAAAAGTACCATATTTTGGTACACGAAATTAACTGATAAAATAAAGTTAGAATTTAGATTTTCTATCAGCACCATGTTGTTGGAAATTAAATTCTAAGCAACTTTTCTTTTTGAACCGAGTCATTTCGACTTACGGTTAGTGATTTATGGATTTTCTAAGTTTATGATCGGTTCGATAAACTTTGAAATTAAATCACATGTCACGAATTTAAATGATGGTGTGGCACCATGACATTTTAATGTGTGATATTGAGATCAGGAAATATTAATATAATTTAATTATTTGGATTTAATTATTAATATCTTATTAATAATTAATAGATTTATATTAATAAATAAAAATATATATTTATATATATTCATATGTGTAAATTCGAATTAGGGTTTGATATATGAAACCCTAGATAAATTCGAATGGTATGATTTGGTCTTTCCAAATTTGCGGCATAAGTACCAAATGTTTTGGTATTTTAGCAAATCCCTAAAATCAATATTATCCATTGGATCGGTTATGATTTAATATCAACCGTTGGATTAGGATATTGATAAATTCGAAATTAATAACTTGGTGACCAAGTTTCATTTTTTGAATTTTGGTTAATTAATTATATCCGTTAGATCGGTCTAAGATTTAATCTTTACCGTCGGATTGAAAATTAGTTAATTATATATATTTATATATATATTCGAATTATAGTTTATGGATAAATTCGAAATTGTTTTTTAATAAATCTTTTTATATTTGATTTTATCCTAAACTAATTTGATCCATTAGATCGGTTTAAAGATTTATCTCAACCGTTGGATCTAGATAATGATAATTCGAATTTTATTATAAATATATAGGATAATTCGAATTTTATAAAGATAAGAAGATAAGATTGGGTTTTTGATTTATCCAAATCTTTCTTATTTAATTAAATCCCTAATTAATTATATCCATTGGATTTAGATGAGATTAAATCTGGACCATTGGATTAAGATAATTAATTATATTTAATTAATGAAATTCGAAAATTAGGGAGGGAAATTCTCCAATTCGGTTACGGTTTGAGCCTATAAATAGGAGGCTCATTCTACACATTTTTCACACCTTTCCCCAGAGAAAAATTCGAACTCTCCCTCTCCCTCAGGGTCTGCGAATTTTCTCTCTGATCTCTCTTTTCTGGTTCGGCGTAGGAGACTGTTTCTCCGGAAGCTTAAAAAGAACCATCAGTTAAAATTTTGCGACGGAGTCCTGCCAGCGAAGCCCACGCTTCGGTACGAGGATTCCAGGAGAATATCCCGGAAGATCACGGGAGTTTCCCTCAGCACCGGGGGAGCCCTGCCCGATTCAGAACGCGCAGCCGGAAGTCGTCAATAGAGGTACGGCCTTATGCATTGGGTTAATAAATGCAACCATTTACTGCTTTCTATTTATTACCTATTATGACTAGATTATTAATAATGATATATGAATATTAAATGGTTATTATCCGATATCCGGACCGTTTGACGGATAACAAGTTATTCCGCTTTAAATTAATTTTTAAATGTTACCCGGACGGTTCGGAGGTTCAATTCGTGATAATTTTCAAGGAATCCGAGACGTGATTCCCAACAATGACCCTTTGAGTTCTCTAAAATAATGTTACCATTCATCATTTATCTAATTTTATCTATAGACTATTAAAATTCTTTAGAAAACGTTCACATAAGTTTATACTTGAGTTTGTACATCTATATATAGACCGCACATACACACATGGAGATTCCCGAGGTATGTGTTCTTTTTCATTATTTGTTTGCATTGTGATCTCTTTGAGATCACATTGTCTTCTTTGTAGTATGTATAAACCCTTAATTTGTGCATTGTTTGTCTTTTTATTCCAGTTCAAATACTTGAGCGGCGAACGAAATTATTTGATCTACCCGACACGACCTGCTTGTGCTTCCTTCTTCCAGATCTAATTTGTCAGAAATTGATGTTATGGAACCGAGGTATGGTTTCATAATATTATCTACTCTTTTCATGTATAGGAGTAAGTTTTCATATTCTATCCGATTCCATGGTTGATAATATATTATCGTTAAATGGAGGGAGATAAATTAAACGATGTATTATATGTTTCACCATGTTATGCCGAGAGGAGCTTTAGATTTGATGCCGTTTCGAATTTAATATAGATAGAGTGATTTGTCGAGTGATGCTTGATCATTTGATATTGTTATATTTCCAAATGGCATATTTTATGTTCAATAGGATCAAACTACTGTTTTAAATTCCTTTTAATAAGTAGGAGCCCAAAATGCAATTTCATTCACTATGTATTTTATATTTATGTTGGAAAAACGCTGTGTATTTTTCTTTTTGTCTATTTACAGTGTTTTTTCAAAGGTATTTTGACCATCCAAACCTAAGTTTTAAACCAAATAATTGAAACATTTTCCTTAAATTTGAACAATCCCTTATAAAATTGGTTCCATGGCTATAAGACTTAGAACGCATGGTATATTGGTACAACTTCCCAATTTTGGTATTTTGACTTGCTAATCTGTTCAAAGATTCCAAAACAACTCCATAGACGTTTTTTATTTATTTTAATTACTAGTGGAGATGGTCATATTATTTTTAGGATAATAAGCATAAATATCGTTCTTAACTGTTATATAAAAGTGATATTCTATTTTTTTTCCTCTAATGATCTATTAATTTATTCTTTTATTATTATTATTATTATTATTATTATTATTATTATTATTATAATGCTCCATTTATAAAGCAGTTAATAAATCTTACTAATTTGTCCTTATCTGTTATGCAAGGAACCTCAAGAAGCTTTTTTTCTTCTTCTATGAAAATTAGAACTACTCTCAGTTTGATGAAAAATAGCGATGGAATCTTGACTGGCGAGTCTTTTTATGAAAAATTTCCACTATTGACAAAGCAAGAGTAAATGCTTTTCTATTGAGTGGAAAATTCGTGAGCTTGGAAGTGTATATAGGACTTGGGGAGTAAAAGGATGTAAATTCCATTTTGATGTAAATTCCAAAGTTATAAACCAAGATGAAGCGCCATCCTTAAATAGCAATTCTAATTGATGAGATAATTTATAATTTATAAACCAATATGATTTTAACCATGACAAACCTCAATATCTAACTCAAATGTATAGCTCTGTCATTTTGACCATTTATCAGTATCTTTATTGTGCTTTTATGGTTTTTTTAGCGGAGTAACACTATTGATTGAAGTTACCATGTATTTACTTACAAAATATTTTCGCACGTTAGAACAACTGATACTATTAGCTAAAATTATATATGCGTGTAATTTTTATGTCTCGTTGAGATCGAACACGAGAGCTCTCAAAACGGCATATAGTGGAATTGCAACTAGGTGTTATTGTGCTCTTGTAGTGAATGTGAAGGATTAACTATTTCGTCTTTAGTGATAATTGTTGGGAATTTCATTACGATTCCCGTCGTATTTATCACGATATAAGCCGTCAATCCATCCAGGTAACATATAAAAAAATTATTTAAAGCGGAAAACTTGTTACACTGTACAACGAACAGACAATCTGATAATCACGATTACAAGACCTGATAAATTATTAGTAATTAAATTTTCATAATTCATTATTAATCATCTAGTCAATAGGAAATAAAAAAATGGTAAATAAAGGCAAATAAATAAATTGTAAATTATAGTGGATTAATTAATTTTAAATTTTTTGTGTTGTAATAGAAACAATTATACCCAAAACCGAACTCAACAATCGTTTATTTAGTCGGGTAATGTTTGTCGTCATATGTTACATATGAGTAGATATGTTTCTATTTTTACAAAAATCAATGCGTAAGAAAAATGTTATTTACAAATAACTCGTAATATAGAATAGGTGTTGTTAATGCGTAAAAATGGCTTTAACTTAGAGTCGGATCCAAAGTTCGGGTCCTCAGATTGACCCGTTGAACACGTGGATGAGTGAATGCTGAGTCAACGCAGGTTGACTAATGATCGTCAAAGCTGGAGGCGAATCTGTCGTCTTGGATGAGTCTCTGGGCTGTCCTTGACGATCCTCGGTGAACTTCCTTCATGGGGGCAAAGTCCGTATCACGGCGAAGCTCCCCGTCGAACTTCCCTCGTGGTGGAGAGGTCCGTCTAACGGCGAAGCTCCTCGTTCGGGTGGAGTTCTAATCTTGGCGAAGCTCCTTATCTGGGCGGAGTCCTTGTCTTGGCGATATCCTCGTTTCGGCGAACTCCGGTCTTGATGAAGCTCCAAGCTAGTCATGATGATGTGAGCTTAAGCTTGACTTAGTCCGGGTGACGACCAGAACCCAGGACGGGCAGAAACACTTGCGAGGAGTCAGCCCGGGTACCGACCAGAACAGAAGACGGACAGCCGTTCAGCCTAGCTCGGGTGAACACGAGCAGAGTGTCCGGATAGAAGGCAAGCTCAGCCCGGAGCATACGAGCAGGTCAGCTCGGGGACAGAGAGACTGTCCGGGCAGGAAAAGGAAACTCTACCCAGAAAGGAAGACGCGTAGCTTGAGGAGCAAGCAAATCAAGTCAAAGATTCGGCAAGATTATTTAGGGTAGTTTCCTGATTTTGTGCGATTTGGGTAGCTAGGGTTTCGCCTATGAGAGGCTATATAAACCTAGCATTGTACACTTTGTAATGTGTAGAGTCCATTAGAATTTTGAGTTTATCTTCTTGTATTGCCTTCGATTATTAATCAAGAGAATTTCTTCTCCCAAAAGTTTGTGTCCTTTATTTTGGTTCGATTTCTTTTGGTGTTATTCGTGTTCTTTGCAGATCCGTGAATTGGGATCCAACAAGTGGTATCAGAGCTTCAATCGAAGAACATGTCTTCATCATCAGAGCCACCGATGGAAAGAGCTTTGGTCGCGCCGAAACCAGAGACCAGAGAAGGCACAGTTACACTCCATTACCCCATGCTCACGAAGAGAAATTACGCCGTGTGGGCGTTGAAGATGAGGGTGAATCTGCAGGCGCAGGGAGTATGGGAGGCCGTAGAGAACGGCGGTGTCGAAGGGCGCAAGGAAAGAATGGCTCTAGCCGCTATCTACCAAGCAGTTCCGGAAGAAGTTCTTCTCATGCTTGCCGAGAAAGATTCCGCGAAGGAAGCATGGAAAACTCTTCAAACCATGCACATGGGCGCAGATCGCGTCAAGGAGGCAAAGGTCCAGACCTTGAAGAGTGAGTTCGAGGTCATGAGGATGAGGGAGAGCGAATCAATTGATGATTTCGCTATGCGGCTCACGTCCATTGTGACCGGCATACGCTCGCTGGGAGACAAGGTGGAGGAGACCACCGTCGTCAAGAAGTTTCTCCGAGCAGTGCCTCACAGGTACATGCAGATCGTGACATCGATCGAGCAGTTCGGCGATCTCAAGCCCATGTCGGTCGAGGAGGTTGTTGGTCGTCTCAAGGCCCACGAAGAGAGACTTCGGGGTTACGGTGACAAAGACGAGGAGAAGAACCTCCTGCTCACGCATGAAGAGTGGACGGCCAGACAGCGGAAAACCGGGGGAGCCGAGTTTTCGTCATATTCCTCAGGTCGGAACAGCTTTGGTGGAGAAGTCCGAGGACGCGGACAAGGTCGTGGACGAGGTCGAGGTCGGGACATGCGAGGTCGCGGCAGTGGATCTACCCGTCAGGAAGGCACGACCAGGAGAGACAAGAGCACAGTGAAGTGCTACAATTGTCAGAAGCTTGGGCACTTTGCATCTGAGTGCCGGAGCAGGAACCAGGGCGAAGAGGCGAATCTAGCAAGATTCCCAGACGACCAGCCGGCATTGTTGTTTGCCGAGCAGGAAACACACCTGGACGAACAGAATGGCGAGTGTGACGCCAATGCCCGGGCAGAAGTGATCAGTGTGCCGATCAGCCCAGAGGCCGAGCAGACCTGTCCGGAGGAGACCAGCGAGAAGGTTTTCCTCATCGAGGATAAGGTTATTGCAAACCTCCTCGTAGACGGAGAGAAGAAGGTCAGTACCGACATATGGTACTTAGACAACGGAGCTAGCACCACATGACTGGGGACCGAGCTAAGTTTGAAGAGCTCGATGAGAAGATCACGGGCAGCGTGAAATTCGGCGACGGATCAGTCGTAGAGATCAGAGGCAGAGGGTCGATCCTGTTCGAGTGCAAGAATGGCGACCAGCGTCTGATGACCCAGGTGTATTTCATCCCGAAGTTGAAAAGCAACATCATCAGTCTAGGACAGATGACTGAGATCGGGAACACGGTGTTGCTGCAAGGGTCCTACCTGAAGATGTGGACCAAGGAAGGAGAGCTGTTGATGAAGGTGGAGCGAACACCCAACAGACTCTACAAGATTCTCCTGAAGACAGGCCAGCCCGTCTGTCTTATGGCATCGATGGCAGACCCGGCTTGGCTATGGCACGCACGGCTCGGACACGTGAATTTTCACGCGCTCAAGATGATGGGCGAGAAGAAGATGGCCTTCGGGGTTCCCAAGATAGAACACCCCGACCAGCTATGTGAGTGCTGCATGATCGCGAAGCAGGCGAGGATACCGTTTCCGATCAAGGCCAAATTCCGAGCAGAGAGACCCCTACAGTTGGTGCATGCAGACCTATGTGGTCCAGTCACCCCAGCAACATTGGTAGGTAACAAGTACTTTCTTTTACTTGCTGATGATTACAGTCGCTGGATGTGGGTTTATATGCTTAAGGAAAAGAGCGGAGCCTTTGAGGTCTTCAAGAAGTTCAAGAAGATCGTGGAGAATGGCTCGGTGCACAGGTTAAAGGTCTTGCGTACAGACCGAGGAGGAGAATTCACTTCCCAGCAGTTCGGAGAGTTCTGCGACCAGGAAGGAGTTCAACGTCACCTGTCTGCACCCCACACGCCCCAGCAAAATGGCGTAGTGGAAAGGCGAAACCGAACTGTGATGAACACAGCGAGGAGCTTGCTCAAGAGCATGCAAGTTCCAGCCCGGTTTTGGGCAGAAGCAGTAAGACATGCGGTCTACCTGCTTAATCGTTTGCCGACCAAAGCGCTAGGAGAGCGTACCCCCTACCAGGCGTGGAAAGGGAAGAAACCCCACTTAGAACATTTGAAAGTGTTCGGGTGCACCGCACACGTGAAGATTGCGGGGCCACATCTCAAGAAGTTGGATGACAGGAGTCAGAAGATGGTGTACCTTGGCGTTGAAGAAGGAAGCAAGGCACACAGACTCTACGATCCACGACGCGGCAGACTCCAAGTGAGCAGAGATGCTGTGTTCGAAGAGGAGATGAAGTGGGATTGGCGCGACGAGAATGGAGAACCCGAGCAGAACTCAGTGGAGTTCATTGTCGAAGACGACCAGGATGTTGCCGAGCAAGAGCAGCCCGGAACACCCAGCTCGGGAACAGTCTTGCCAAAAACGAGGGAACCCAGCCCGGGAGAGAGCACCCCGGATACACCCAGGACACCAAGTCCGAGCAGGACCAGCCCGTCCAGCTCGGGAGATTCCTCCATAAAAGACGGCCCAAGAGGATTCCGACCTCTAGCGGACGTCTACGATCAGACTCAAGAAGTGGAGATGAGCCTGGAGGAACTTTCTTTGTTGTGTGCAGAAGAACCAGCCAATTACCAGGAGGCAGCAGCCGAGCAGGAGTGGCAGGAAGCAATGAAGAAGGAGATGGAGTCCATTGAGAAGAACAGGACATGGGAGCTTACCGACCTGCCCAAAGGTCATAATCCCATCGGCCTGAAGTGGGTGTATAAGCTGAAGAAGGACACTGAGGGGAATGTCCTTAAGCACAAGGCAAGGCTGGTAGCTAAAGGCTACGTGCAGAAGAAAGGCATAGACTTTGAGGAAGTCTTTGCTCCAGTAGCTAGACTGGACACGATCAGACTCATCCTAGCCCTAGCAGCTCATCGAGGTTGGGAAATTCACCATCTGGATGTCAAATCGGCATTCCTAAATGGTGACCTCGAAGAAGAAGTGTACGTCAAGCAACCAGAGGGGTTCGGCGTCACGGGCAAGGAGCAGAAGGTGTACAAGCTATCCAAGGCCCTGTACGGGTTAAAACAAGCACCAAGAGCGTGGAACATCCGCCTTGACAAGAGCTTGAAGAACCTTGGATTCACAAAGTGCTTGAGCGAGCAGGCAGTCTACACCAGGAGTACCGGGCAGGAAACTCTGATCGTGGGAGTGTATGTGGACGACCTGATCGTCACAGGATCCAGCGCAGGAGGCTTAGATGGATTCAAGCAGCAGATGATGGCCGAATTCGAGATGAGTGACCTCGGATTACTTTCGTACTACCTTGGTCTCGAGGTGGAACAGAAGAAGGACTGCATTACGCTGAAGCAGTCGGCCTACGCGAAGAAGATCCTTAAACAGTTCGAGATGGCGGACTGTAACTCGAGCAAGTACCCTATGGAGGCGAAGCTGCAGCTCGGGAAGGATGCTGAAGGGAGAAGAGTGGATCCCATGGAGTACAGACGCGTGATCGGGTGCCTAAGGTATCTCACCCACACCCGACCAGACATTTCACACGCAGTCGGGATAGTCAGTCGATACATGGAGAAGCCCACAAGTGCACACCAGCAGGCGGTGAAGCACATCTTGCGATACGTGAAGGGCACGACAGACTACGGGATCCAGTACAACCGAGGAAGTGGAGTAGAAGTACTAGTCGGCTTTACGGACAGTGATCTGGCCGGTGATATCGATGACAGGAAGAGTACCGGAGGGATGGCGTTCTACCTCAACGGAAACCTGATCACCTGGCAGTCTCAAAAGCAGCAGACAGTAGCTCTATCCTCATGCGAAGCAGAGTTCATGGCGGCAACCGCAGCAGCATGTCAAGCTATGTAGTTGAAGGGGCTACTTAGTGAAGTGACCGGATCCGAGCAGAGACCAGCTACTCTCTACGTGGAAAACAAGTCTGCAATTGCGTTGATGAAGAATCCAGTGTTCCATGGACGGAGCAAACACATTGACACGAAGTTTCACTACATTCGTGAGTGTGTGGAGAAGCGAGAGATCATCGTGGAGTTCGTCAACACGAGGGAGCAACGGGCAGACATTCTTACTAAGGCTCTAGGGAGAGTCAAGTTCGAGGAGATGAGAGAGCTGCTCGGAGTGAAGAGAGTGGAAGCAAGTCAAGCTTACGGGGGAGAATGTGAGCTTAAGCTTGACTTAGTCCGGGTGACGACCAGAACCCAGGACGGGCAGAAACACTTGCGAGGAGTCAGCCCGGGTACCGACCAGAACAGAAGACGGACAGCCGTTCAGCCCAGCTCGGGTGAACACGAGCAGAGTGTCCGGATAGAAGGCAAGCTCAGCCCGGAGCATACGAGCAGGTCAGCTCGGGGACAGAGAGACTGTCCGGGCAGGAAAAGGAAACTCTACCCAGAAAGGAAGACGCGTAGCTTGAGGAGCAAGCAAATCAAGTCAAAGATTCGGCAAGATTATTTAGGGTAGTTTCCTGATTTTGTGCGATTTGGGTAGCTAGGGTTTCGCCTATGAGAGGCTATATAAACCTAGCATTGTACACTTTGTAATGTGTAGAGTCCATTAGAATTTTGAGTTTATCTTCTTGTATTGCCTTCGATTATTAATCAAGAGAATTTCTTCTCCCAAAAGTTTGTGTCCTTTATTTTGGTTCGATTTCTTTTGGTGTTATTCGTGTTCTTTGCAGATCCGTGAATTGGGATCCAACAGATGATTCTTCGTGATTCTCCCTCCTTGGCGAGCTCCTACGGGGAGTGAGGACCTGCAAAAAAAGGTAGATTGGGCCTGTGCCTCGTCGTTTATGGTTGGGCGAGGCTGCCTACGTATCTCAGTTTAAGAGAATCTGGTCCCACGTAGTTCAGGGTTAGTGATAAACGGCGGGTGAATGACGATGTGGTTTGACTCGTCGGACGTGCTAATGTTGGTGGCGCGGGGGTGACCCTTAGCCAGATGGCTGGGTATTACTGGCGTGTAGTATTCTTCGTCGACCTCGTCTGTGTTGGCGAGCTCGTTGTGGCGACGGCCTTAACCTGACGAGGGATGCTCCTTGTCGACCTTGTCGAGGTTGACGAGGGTGCCGCACCTGACAAAGGGTGCTTCTGGTCGACTTTGTCGAGGTTGGCAAGGGCGCCTCAGCTAACAAGTGATGCTCCTTGTCGACCTTGCGGGTGTTGGCAAACTTGACTACCTGGCGAGGGACTCCTTCGTTGACTCGTCGAACAACTTTCCTTTTCGAGACTGAGACTCTATTCTAGATCTCCTCGTAGTCGGGCCTCTGCCAGCAAGCTCTCAATTCTTGCTGGGGGGAGAGAGGGCTACTTTCTAGAGAGAGAAAGCTAGAGAGAGAAGATTTGGAGAAAGCTGTGAGTGAGTGTGGAAATGAGGGGGGAAGGCACCTATTTATAGGAAAATCAATTCAGTGAAATTGCACCTCCAGGGGCGTACGAACTTCTCTCCTGCTACAGAGGGGTTGCCGCGGCCCCTAGCCCTGTCACGGGGGTCATCGGTGCTTCCTGATTCATCTTTGATGTCTTCTGGTTGTCCGCGAGTCCGTATGTTGAGTTCGGGGGAATCCGCAGGATTTCCCGGAGATCTTCGTGGTCTCGGATCTCCTCGTCGTGTGGAATAATTACAAGTTATGCCCTCATTAAGCTATGACGAGGGTTCTTGTCGGCTTTTCAGCTCGTCGCCTCGTCAGCTCGTCGCCTCGTCGCCTCGTTGGCTCGTCGCCTCGTCTGCTTGTCGCCTCGTCGCCTCGTCAGCTCGTCGCCTCGTCAGCTTGTCGCCTCGTCGGCCTTGTCGGCTCGTCACCTCGTCGGCCTTGTCGTCTTCGCCTTTTTTACTCCGGGCCTCGCCAATGTCTTGGTTCGTTGACCTCCGGTCTTTGTCTTTGGTGATGGGCTTTACTTTTGTTGATGGGCTTTGACTTTGGCCAAAAAGGGCCCAATTTTTATATGTTACGAAAAATGCACATAACAGGTGTAAATATAGTAAATTACTTATCGGGTTCTACATTAATATTAAAATATTACGCATAAGTGAGAAATACAAATAAAACAAGATAATTAACTATATTGTAGCTCTTTCAATTGAGAAAAATACCAATACTACAGTTTTAGTAATCAATGGAGAGAGTTCTATCTACACATGCAAATTTTGCAAAATAACACATTAATAGAAACTTTGATTAAAAAAATAAGAAAAACCAACCAAATGCCCAAAAAAACACTTAAGGTTTAAGAGAAATGCCCATAGTTTTATAAAATCAGCTCATACCCATTAATAAAATTTTTTGGACCATATTAACCCTACCATTAGTTATAATTTTTAATTTTTGTAAATTAATTTTTAATAATATATTAATTTTTAAAATTAATTTTTCCTATAATTATGGTTGATACCTTTCCCTTCTTAATTAGGATTTAATTTAATTATGTTATTTATATATGTTAGAAATCCTTTTTCTAAATCTTTTTTGGTAACTACGATGAATGAAATACAGGAAATATTGAGATCTAATTAATTTTTCTTTTTCTTTAGGATATATACTATATCATATGTCAAAATAGGGTTTTAGCTTCTCGACGTGGCCAAAGTTGAAGACTCCGAGAGACGGGGCGATTCGACAGTTTCAGCGCGCGAGAGAGGCGAGTCGGCTGAGTCTGATCGAGCGCAGGTTGCCATTGTCGTCTCTGATTAAAGTCGCGATGAGGCCGCGACCCATCCCACCGCCACTGGCAAAAAAACTTCCCGCCGGCGACTGGACCTCACCATCCCTCGCCCGCCCACCTCGGCCGCAACGTTCCTGCTGCCCGCTAACAGCAACAACAACAACCTTGCCGGTCCTTTGCCGGTTGCGCTCCGCCGCCGTCTCCAGTGATCCACTTGTCGGAGCTGTAAACGGCAATGTAAGAGAGCGAGGCCGCTTCGCAGACGTTCCGCGCCCTGGTGGAGGCACAGGATTCGGTGTTTGTCGGTGATGTGAATGGGATGATCAATCGGATCGCTGGAGTGTTCACTCGGAGATGCTACGACATGGAGTTTGGTAATTATATATACGTATTCATAACTACATATGCATATTTGTAATTATAGTTACGTAATTGTAGTTTAGTAATTACAGTTTCGTAACTATAATTTTTTCGTAATTAAAGTTTTGTAACTACATATACGTATTCGTAACTATAGTTACGTAATTGTAGTTTCGTAATTATAGTTACGTAATTGTAGTTTCGTAATTATAATTATTTTCGTAATTAAAGTTTCGTAACTACATATACATATTCGTAACTATAGTTACGTAATTGTAGTTTCGTAATT
This sequence comes from Parietaria judaica, assembly GCA_954871525.1. NCBI lineage: Eukaryota > Viridiplantae > Streptophyta > Magnoliopsida > Rosales > Urticaceae > Parietaria > Parietaria judaica. The sequence continues at coordinate 43,593,276 of OX940860.1, forward strand.
ATAGTTACATAATTCCAGTTTCGTAATTATAATTTTAAAACTATTATTACAATTTCATAATTACATTTACCACTACGATTAAGTGTATAATGTCTTAATATTTAACAAACCACTACAATTTCGTTTTTGCTATTATTTTTTTAATTTTATTTTACCACATTTTAAGAACGATCATAATCATTCTTTAATTAAAAAAATATTTCAAATCTTCCTATTAATTAGGTTGACTAATTATTCTACGTTTTAAGGTATTTTGAGCAATTAATTAGTTATTTTCAATGCTATATTTAAGTAACATATTTTTAATTAATTAAAAATATGATTTTGTTTAATTTTAATCCATATTTTAAAACTATAATTAATAATTAAAAAATACGTTATTTATTATATCCATACGTCGAAAAAAGACGAATGATATATTGGTCCATATTTCAATTAGTTGGTGTTTTTAATACCAAAACTACGTTTGAGCTTTTTTTTTTTTAAACCTTGAGACCCAAATGGGCATTTGACTCATTTACCCAAAAATAAATAATTAAAAAAAATCTATGAATGGAAAAAATAATATAGATCTTTATAATAAAAAAAGATAAAAACTTATAATTATAGAACGAAATAGATAATAATAATTTTGCTTGGGTATTACGTCTTTACTTAGATATTTAAATTACTGTTTCTCTTTTTTGCTTGGGTATTCACTTGAATCTCAGCGATGTGCAGCTCGTCGGTACTACCGCCTTGGCGGAGATGAAGTTGCCTCCTCTAATGCTCCTTCTCCTCGTTCTGACATTACCAAAACGGATTGAACACTGATTGCTACAGAGGTTGGATTGAACACCACGCTCTGATAAAATGTATCAGTTAAATTTGATAAAATATTGATTATTTAGACGGGTGTGTTTTACTTGAAAAATCGATAACTATATCGAACTCACTGATTGATTAACTATTATTTCGATTTTACTATCAAACTTCATGAGTATATATATTTGAAAAAAGTTCAAAATAAATTACTTAAAAAATATATGAGAATAAGTGTTTAATTTTGTGAGTAAGGTGATTAATCTGTTTTTTTTTATAATGAAAATTGGCACAACAAAAAAATCATGTTTTAAATGAAAGAAAAAAAAACTTTTTTTTCTTTCTATTAAATGTAACACATGGTACAAAAATAATAATAAGTGAGCTTAAGCTAAATAGTCAATTTGATAGTTTAAATTTAACAAAATAGTCAATGTTTAGTTAATATTTGTAAATAGTAAATTAACCATATTAACCATTATAAAAATAATCATATTAACCATTATAACCATATTAACTATTGAAAAAATAGCTAATATTTAACTATTTTGCAAATAAAAACTTTAAGTTTGCTAAAATGCAATGTAAATATATGAATGCGGCTATTCATTATAATAATAATTTTGTAATTAAATTTATACTTTAAAATTTTAATTGGGGCAAAAGTTGTTTGACAGATATAAGTCTTGGTGATTAATTATTTTGATTGGATTGTGTTTTGTAATTCCAGAACCTTCATGCACAGTGTATTAATTGTTTTATTGTTTAGACTTTAGATAATATCATCGTATATATTTTTATTAAATTTTAAAATTATGAAAAAATGAAATATTCTTGTTCGATAGGTGAACTACTATTGTTTATAAAAGTTGATATGAATCGACGTTTATTATTAAATTAGCTTAATTTATAATAATTTTTAATTACACTAATACTATTAGCAATATATAGTTATATTTCTTTTTAACCATCAAAGATATCAAAATACAATATCGTCTGTTACCTTTTCAGATTCCACGTAATTGTTTTTTGTTTTGTTTTGTTTTTTTTATAAATATTTTGCTTTTCTTTCTTTATGCTTATTTATTAACGTAGTAAATAGTGCAATCCACTGCCTTTTGATATTTCAAACCCAATATTATTAACAAATATATAAATTATAGTACACATACTTTAGAATCAATCAGCTGAGAGCTGCATTCATAAATGCATGTTATTTTTATTAAAAATTGAAAATTTGAAAGAAAAAAAATTAGGTTTTTACAGTGTAAGAATAAGAGAGTTTCTATATTAGAGTAGAATTATTCGAAAGGTATCACCCTATATATTGCAATATAATATATAGGAAATATGACACTATAATATATGTACATCAACATTGTGTATATATATTTCACTCAAAAGCTAAATCAGCATATCTATTACTTCTGAAAGAATTTGTAAGCAGATTGCGTGCTTATGAAAATAAATAAAAATGAAGTAAATGAAGTGATTAAAATATGGTAGATAACAAATCATGAGAATATATACCAAACCAAATCTATAGAATACAAATAACGATACAACAGCATAGGCAATTAAATTATTCCATTCAATAGAATTATACTATGAGTATGACATACATAGAAAAAAAGAAAAAAGACACACATGTTTCTGAGTATGACATATTTGTCGAACAAATTTGCAAGAGCTGCCGATCAACTAAACTGGAGACAACTGTGAGAACTGGTGCAAGGATGTGCTCGTCTCCCTCGCTGTCAAAATAGGATGGTCGTTCATCCAGGGTCTTTGCCTTTTTTGTTGGATATAAATCTCGACTCGAGTCCTATTAACGCTCTTGTTCTACGATAGATACACCTTTAGTATAAACCATAAAAAGATAAAACTATCAAAATATTTTTCTTTTCCAGATCTGCTCGTAAAAAGATTAAAGAAGAAAAAACAGTTAAAAACATTGAAGAGAACGCGAACCCAATAAAACATTCATTCACACACTAAAATGAATACATAAAAAAAATAACGTAATAAACAACCGCACAACATAATGAACTTACATTACAAAATTCTGTCAGAATAAAATGACACGGTAGAGGAAGGAGATTGCAAGCATATTTGAATAGAAAAAATTCAAAAATAATAAAATAAAAATGTTAATCTAAAAAATAGAGCTGAAATTACATCTGGTGCTTACAAAATCATCTCTGAATCGTCCTGGAAGCGCTAGATCAAGAAGCTTTCTATGGCTTTGTGATTCAAAAATTCATACATATATTCCATCTTTACAAAAGCTAATGCTGTATTTATAAACTAATAGCAAACCCAACTATTGGTATTTAAGATAAGTAAGACCAAAAACCTATTTATGAGAAATGGCTTTGGTAGACTCTTCACTTCTCAGAATTTAATTACACTTTACTAAATGGTTTTATGCAGTAGACAATTAGTAAGATATAAATGGTTTACATTCAATGTTATGTGGTGGCAAAAATATATTTCATAAAAATATGTAGAAAATCTGAAAAATAGAAAGTAAGAAATCTTTGATTTCTATGGTTCCTAGTCAATGCTCAAAAACTCTCCTTTTATATATATAGATTGGTCTGCTATAATTATTAATATGTGTCATTACGTTTTAAATTGATTGCGGTTACTTTTGTTATTATTATATATGTAGAATATAAAAAAGGGCACTACTTAGAAGCATTAAGCATTTACTGTACTTATTTAATAACTAATAAGAACGTTGTAATAACTTTCACATGTTGCAAATTAACTAACGTACAAAGACAATAGACAAAGTAAAAACATTGTTTAAGTGTGGAAATATTTTTTTTAATTCAAAATTCTAAAAAATTAGCATTTGAGCATGTCTATATAATAGAATTGTCTTAAGAAAACTTTGACATCATGCTTTAATATATGCTAGTGAACGGCACCGCGCTCCGCGCGGTGGCAAGAAAATATTTTTTTTATATAAATAAATATATTAGATATATTAATTCTACAAATTGGTTGTTATAAACGAAATAACAACAACCAAAGCGAACTCACCAATTTCGATTTATTTATCAAGTCATGATATAGCCAAATGTTTATTACATTAGAATTGATAATGTAATATTAATCTCAACGGCTGTATATTAATACTAAAACATTGCGTAAATGTGAAGAAAAAAACTAACATTAAAATAACAAATTTTAAAAACTATATAATAGTTCTATGGAGTTAGCTATTTCTCTTAAGAAAAATATTAGTATTACAGTATTTGAGTAACTAATGAAAAAAAATTATCGACTATATACACAAAATTTACAGTTTACATAAGAAAAATATTAGTATTGCCTTTTGAAATTCTATTTTTCAAGAGTATATTTCATGTGAAATTCTCACACTGAAATTTGAGTTTAATACCATAAATTATGGTGGAGTTAATTTATTGATGTGTGACTTTTTCCCATTGTGTCATAAATAATAATCCTTGATTTTTTAGACAACTAATTTATTGTGGATAGATTATGCTTATATATATGTGTGTTTGTATGTGCCGTTAGCAATGAATATGAGTTTATACACTTAAAACAATGTATCAAACGGGCAATTATCGTAATATTTGAAATAAAATGAAGAAAAAAATGGAAAATGAGAAGGGAAACTTGAAAAAATGTCACAAAAAAACACCATAATTCAAGTTTTGAACCCATATTGGAAAAATACATGTTTCTAAACTTTGCCCAATTTTAGACAATTTTACCCCTAATTAATTAACACCCACATTAATTAACCCACATAATTATTTTGGTACTTTACCCTTTTTTTTCCCCTTTTCCTATCACTCCCCTCTTCTTTCCCGTGTCTCCCTTCCACGCACAAAGAAGTCGAACAAATCGACCCACACAGAACTCGACCCACACGCAGCCACTCGAAGATCTTCCGACCACCGAACCACGTCCTCTCCGCGAGTCCACCGAACCGTCGCGAGTCCGCCAACCCGCACGTCCTCTCCGTGAGTCCGCCGTGAGTCTCCCTTCTCCTCTCGCTCATTTTCATTTGATTTTGCATGAGGTTCGTTCGTTTTCTCTATGATTCTTTTGATTGATTGGTTTGATTTCTTCTCCTCTAGCTTGGTTTGATTTCTGGTTGGTTTGCTTTTATTCTATGGTTTATTTTTTCTTCACTAAGTTAGGATATGGAATCCTTGTTAGTTTTGGTATTTTTCTTCATTAAGTTGCATGAAGTTTAGGTTTTTTTCTCTGGAAGGCTTTGTTAGGAACTTTGTTACAGTTTGAAGGCGTGGGCTTGGGAGGTTGGGGTTCAATGATGAGGAATCGGGACAGTTTCTTCAGATCTAAGGGACAGTAATTTGCATTCTGGGGACACTTTTTGGTAATTTAGGGACAGTTTTCTGGGCAGATCACTTGAAGGTTGTATGAGTCACATTCTTGGGACTGTTTCTTATGATCCTTGGGGACAGTAATTTGTTTTTTGGGGACAGTTTTTGGTAATTCAGGGACAGTTTTCTGGGCAGTTCACTTGAAGGTGGTATGAGTCACATTCTTGGGACAGTTTCGTATGATCCTTGGGGACAGTAATTTGCATTTTGGGGACAGTTTTTGGTATTTTAGGGACAGTTTTCTGGGCAGATCACTTGAAGGTTGTATTGGGACAGTTTCTTCATTTTTTAGGGACAGTAATTTGGATTTAGGGGACAGTTTTGGGTTATTTAGGGACAGTTTTCTGGGCAGTTTCGTGGGAGGTTGTACGATTAACATTCTTCTCTTTTGTTTCAGATTCTCGTTTAGAGTTTCTTATAAACATTGTCATAGACCCTTCGGCACCATGTCAAAACCAATGGGTATGATTTGATTCTTATTTATGTCCATTTAGTTTGTGATTGTCCTTGCTTTTTCTTAATTGATTTTGTACTTTCCCGTGAAAACAGATTTGGATGTATATTTCGAATATGATGGCGAATGGGTTCTTGAAAATGAGAAGTGGAACTACACCAATGCGAAGAATAGTTTTTTCTTAGCGCCGATGGACATTAGTCACACACAGTTGATGGATCAGTTGTATGAAAGACTTGGGGTGGATGAGCGGGTGTATGATCTCAGAATCGAGGTAAAACTATTGCAGCACGGATGTCGACCTGTTGAGTTGGATGTTGATATATTGTTTGTTGTTTTATTTAACTATCTTGTTTTTAAATTGAAGGAGTTGCTACGAAGGTGTGATATATCCAGTTGGTGATGAGTGTAATTGGGTGCTGCCAGACCATTTGAAGAACATTCATGTTGGAGTTCCCCTAGAGAGAAAACGGGCAGGTCGTCCAAAGAAACAAAAGGGGGGAAGGCGTCCGACAAAGCGTCGACCGTCGCAAGGTGAAATCATTGTGGAGCGTAGAAAGTGCTCGAACTGTGGAGTGCTAGGTCATAACCGAGTAACATGTAAATCAAGGGGGTAATTATGTGGAATTACTCGTAGGATTTTGAGGAATATATTTTGTGGCAAATATTTTGTGGAATATATTTTGTGGAATTATTCGTACGATTTTGTGGAATATATTTTATGGAATATATTTTGTGTAAATTATTTTGCCCCAATTTTTAAGTAAGAATGAATCTGCCTGAATATTGTCCCTCGGAATATAAAAAAATTGTCCCTGAACAACACAATAACTGTCCACGGTAAACATAAAAACCTGTCCCTGCTTAAGACAAAAACTTGTCCCGGTTTACACAAAAACTGTCCCACATTTTCCCCAAATATTATCCCTAGTTACCATGATTAATGTCCAGGACTTACATTATAACTGTCCCATATTTTTCAACAATTGTCCCTTGTTTTATACAAAAATTGTCCCTCGACAGCACAATAACTGTCCACGGTAAACATAAAAACCTGTCCCTGGTGAAGACAAAAACTTGTCCCTAGTTACGATGATTAATGTCCAGGACTTAAATTATAACTGTCCCATATTTTTTTTTCAATAATGTCCCTCGGAATATTAAAAAAGTGTCCCTGAACAACACAATAACTGTCCACGGTAAATTTAAAAACCTGTCCCTGGTTATGACATTAACTTGTCCTGGTGTACACAAAAACTGTCCCATATTTTTCCCAAATATTGTCCCATATTTTTCAACAATTGCCCCGCGTTATATACAAAAATTGTCCGTGAACAACACAATAACTGTCCACGGTAAACATAAAAACCTGTCCCTGGTTAAGACAAAAACTTGTCCTGGTTTACACAAAAGCTGTCCCGAGTAAACTTAAAAACATGTCCTTGGTTTACACAAAACCGGGACAAATGCTATACTACATAAACTGAATTCTTTAGCTTACAATTGATTAAGTCAAGGACAAATGTTATTCATCACTCTTTCGTTGCCTAACCACACATCAACAGCATATGCCGCTCTAAAATCTTTGATATTGTCGCTGTGGACTTCAGTCATTGGCTCGCCATGCATGATGTTTTCCACATGCTTCAATGCGAATATGCCACAATCGCCGCTGAAAAAAAAAACTATTAGCGAGTTTCAATTAGAAGTAAATATATCTTCCTTCTTTCAAACATAATTACTTACTTTCTTTTCGCTACCGGAACAACGTGACTTTTCATACGCACAACCTTGAATGGTTTAGCAGCAGCATTCAAGTGCATAGTAGTGCATCCGCATATCTTAAGCAACCCAAGTATACCGCTGCCTAAGTGTTCTAGCAACGATTCGAGACAACTATCACTGCAACACCCCGGATCACTATCGTAGACTTCCAGCCTCCAATATTTCAAATCAGCAACTACACAAACCCAATGCGATTCCCGGACATTCACGACAAAACATATGTTTTCCAAATTTTTCCAACTCGCATGGGCAGTTTCATGATCTCCGGTTACAGCCCATTTCATCTGGGCTAGTTTAGGATCGCAACTTGGGTCCTCTTTCCATCGTTGCATTTTCTCCATGAGCGAGCTCGTCCAGTAGGGACACATGTTCGTGATATGCTGTTTATATCCTTTGAAATACACGCTTCGACGACGACGTCGAAACAAACACATCACTGCATCAATGTGCTGCAAAAAGACAAAGTATAACCAATAATTAGATATAAACTGACCAAATAACTGTCCCTGGTTAACACACTAACTGTCCCATATTTTACGCAAATATTGTCCCTGGTTAACACAATAATTATCCCATATTTTACGCAAATATGGTCCCTGGTTAACACACTAACTGTCCCATATTTTACGCAAAATTGTCCCTGGTTAACACAATAATTGTCCCATATTTTACGCAAATATTGTCCCTGGTTAACACAATAATTGTCCCATATTTTCCTACAATAACCCAAAGAACAAATATTGCAAAGTTTAGAAAATACCGTAGTATAAATCCATGTACGTGGAGTTAGTAGTTCCGTAAACCAGCTTCCATTCTCCTCTCCTTGTATGCACTTCCACTTTTCGGGTGTCCCTTGTTTAATCCACCTTTTCAATGCGGTGAGATGGCTCTTGGTAGGCGGTACGACAACTGTGAACGCATACGGTTCCGATCTCCTTTTCAGCGTCTCAGTGTCCGGGTTGGTAAAGTCATCCATATTTGGGGCCTTCCGTTTCCTCTTCGCCGGTGGCGTCTCCATCAACGGCGAGTCATCCGCAACCTCAATTGGATCTACTATCTGCACTGGTATCGGAACAAGGGGAGAGACAATTATTTCTTGAGAGGCCTGGTTCGTATCTTCGTGCTCTATCTCATGAATCAATGCATCGAACATTATGTTTTCACTCGGAGATCCCTGAGATGGCTGAGATTGCGGAGATGGCTGAGATTGCGTCAAGATAACCCCTTTCCGGGCTCTAACACGTTGCGGGCTCTTTATTGCGACTGCTTTCTTGGGGGTCGTGCTTCTTGTCGGATACTGCTTCCGTGGGCTTGGCTCGGGAGATGGGTCGGGTTTCTTGGGACTCGGGTTTGGTTTCTTCGGGCTCCGGGTTTCTTGGGACTCGGGTTTCTTGGGACTCGGGTTTGGTTTCTTCGGGCTCCGGGCAAGGCTCTTTATTGCGACGGCTTTCTTGAGGCTTCGGGGTTCTTTGGTCTTCTCGGGAGATGGGTCGGATTTCTTGGGGGTCGTGCTTCTTGTCGGGTAATGTTTCCGTGGGCTTGTTTCCGGAGATGGGTCGGGTTTCTTGGGACTCGGGTTTGATTTCTTCGGGATCGGGTCAAGGTTCTTGTGGGATATGCTCTCTGTAGGACTCGGTTTTGATCTTTTCGAGCTGGGCTCGGTGGCTGGGTCGGGTTGCTTGGGAGGTGGTGTCGGGTCGGTAGGTGGGTGTTTCTTGGGGATCGGCATTTGTTTGAGATGGGGATTATACTCAACAAAGTCACGAACAATCTTAAAAATTGTGCTTGTTTTCTTGGTCTGCCAAAAAAAAATACAATTCAACATTTCATTATTACAGATTCAAAAAAAATAGAGCTATTGGTAAAATTATATATAATAAATGTACGAATATAAATATAACGTACCAAGTCAAGGATATTTGCCTCTTGCACTTCTTGTTTCCGTAAAAATTCGTCAAATTTTGCAGCTTCGGCCTCTTGTTTTTTCTTAATGTCATCAAGCATCTTGATTATGCTTGAGGACTCAATTGAGTGACGAGGGGGCAGCGGTACCTCTGTTTCATGTCCATCTCTAGACCGGGCTGATGGCTTCTTCGACGGAGAACTTGGTGACATGTTCTCCTCTTCACGCCCTGCTACAATGTAAGGGAGCACCTCCACCTTCATACATTAAAAAAAAAACACTTACTATAGCTAAATAAAATAATATTTATTACTACAAACTGTCCTCGAAATAACTAAAAAAAAGTACGAAAACTTACATTGTCATCGTCGAGCACATTACCCACTGCAGTGGAAGATATTTGTTTCATGGTAGAAGCAAGGGTTTCTAGCTGCGGGACCACTTTGCACGCCCAAACTTGAAGCATCGGGGCGTATCCGGTCAACTCGTACTTGGGGTATAAGTACTTGCCATCGCCTTTGGATTTTGCTCGGCCTTTATTAATTTCCCGACAAAAGGACTTGGCGGATACATTCCAAACCAACTCGCCCCATGGTTTGGATAAAAAGTAATCCACGTCGTCTACATCTTCCAAATGCTCGTGATGGACAAACTTATCCGGTGGCGTCCCCAAAAGCACCCCCTCAACAAAACAACAAAGCCCGAGCTTGTATACATCTTCAGGGTCAGTGCACTCCGTCAACGTCTTCTCCAAATCGCCATACGTTATCTTATTTTTTACGTCGGGGAAACAAGAAGCCAATAAAAGTTTTTGCGAATTCGGTCGTTTTTTCGTCGCTTTGTCGCTGAGTTTTAAGCCGGTGACGGCAACAAGCTCACGAGGGCCGAATTTACATATAATTTTATTGAATTTGAAGAGAAGTTCATCGGACCTTGGAGATGGAATTCTTCGACAAAGAACTTGATGGACCAGTGCACCCGAAAATTTTGGACGGGGCTCTACAAAGAACTGGCCGAGCGGAGTAGCAAGCACCCTTTCCAACAGATTATGTTCTCGGAAAGACTTGATGATGTTGTCTAAACGAGTGCTGCCGCGGTACCACACTCGATGTGAATGTCGCTCGGTTTCACCAACTACGTAATCCATCTGCGAATCATAACGAAAATAAAACATGATAAATAATCGATAAAATCATCCCCTAATCCATCTTCATTTTCGTGACAATAATTTATTTATGTTCATTTTTATACATTTGGAATTGAATTATTCGTAAAAAGGAACTTTTGAATATATTTATCTATCTTTATTCTTATTATATGCAATACGAGGTATACAACCCGCGTGTTGCTGCGGGTTATATATTTTTCTCAAGAAAAATTTGATAGTTTTGTATTTTTTGTATTTATTTTTAAGTAATCTAGTATTGTTCCAAATGCAAGAAACATGTTTTTTCCTCTGTAAAACAGACCCTAATTTAGACATTTTATCAAACAGATGGAATGCACAAGTTAATAATTCGAACAAATTCACAACATCAAGAATTCCAAAACACTAAATACTGATTCCTAAACACAGTATCAACATTGTAAATCAAAGCCTAAATCACAACACAGCATCAACATTGTAAATCAAACCCTAAATCACAACATAAAACGAACCTCTGAAACAGAATCCCCTCACTTCACCTTGAATTTTGATGAACCTTAACAGTTCGAACAAGCTTTCATTCAGCTTTCATTCAGTTCGAACAAGCTTTTACCCTAACACTACAAATCAAACCCTAAATCATACATTGAAAGCCCTAACTATTGTAAATCAAACCCTAAAACATAAAGGGGGGGTATGGATGAGAATCAGGTTGCGATTGGGCTTACCACGAAGTGTCGGGTTGCAATGCGACCCCAGCCGAGTCGAGGTTGCGAGGCGAGTCCAGGCGAGGACCTTGCCGGAAGCCAGCTGCTTGCGAGGCGAGTCAAGGTGAGTTTGTGCGACGATGTTCTGGGTGGAGTTTGTGCGACGATGTTCTGGGTGGTGTTCGACGGAGAACTCGAGAGAGAGAGAGGGAGGGGAAGAGAAGTTCGTGAGAGAGACAGGGAATAGAAGTTCGAGAGGGAAGAGAAGGAGAGAAGTTCGAGAGGGAAGAGTTCGAGAGAGAGAAAGGGAAGGGAAAGAAAGAAGGGGGTAAAAATTAGGGCAAAAGTAATTAATGTGGGTGTTAATTAATTAGGGGTAAAATCATTAAAAATTGGGCAAAGTTTAGAAACATGTATTTTTTCAATATGGGTTCAAAACATGAATTATGGTGTTTTTTTGTGACATTTTGTCAAGTTTCCCAATGAGAATGGTTGAGATAAAAATGTTAATATATATAAAAGGATACAAATCGGGAAAATGATCCGTTCGAAAAAAAAGGAGTAAAACAACTATTAGAACATGTGTATAATATATGAAATATACAATCGTGTATATATATTACAGGCTTTCACCTTGAGAACTAATTTTGTTATAATTGAATATAGCAGTTACAACTCTAACAGCGCGTGGAAATAAATGTCATTTGGTGGTGTAAATATTTTTTTGAAAAAAATTGTAAAAACTTGAAAAATTAAGATACTCAAATCCTTGCTTGTGTATGTTGCCACATCATACTTGAAAAACTCTCCTTTTATATACATATATAGAAGATATATATATATATATATATATATATATATATATATATATATATATATATATATATATAGATTTGTAGTTAATGGTTTGTTCATTTAATTCCAATAAGACCCTTTGAGTTCTCTAAAATAATGTTACCATTCATCATTTATCTAATTTTATCTATAGACTATTAAAATTCTTTAGAAAACTTTCACATGAGTTTATACATGAGTTTGTACATCTATATATAGACCGCACATACACACATGGAGATTCCCGAGGTATGTGTTCTTTTTCATTATTTGTTTGCATTGTGATCTCTTTGAGATCACATTGTCTTCTTTGTAGTATGTATAAACCCTTAATTTGTGCATTGTTTGTCTTTTTATTCCAGTTCAAATACTTGAGCGGCGAACGAAATTATTTGATCTACCCGACACGACCTGCTTGTGCTTCCTTCTTCCAGATCTAATTTGTCAGAAATTGATGCTATGGAACCGAGGTATGGTTTCATAATATTATCTACTCTTTTCATGTATAGGAGTAAGTTTTCATATTCTATGTGATTCCATGGTTGATAATATATTATCATTAAATGGAGGGAGATAAATTAAACGATGTATTATATGTTTCACCATGTTATGCCGAGAGGAGCTTTAGATTTGATGCCGTTTCGAATTTCATATAGATAGAGTGATTTCTCGAGTGATGCTTGATCATTTGATATTGTTATATTTCCAAATGGCATATTTTATGTTCAATAGGATCAAACTAATGTTTTAAATTCCTTTTAATAAGTAGGAGCCCAAAATGCAAATTCATTCACTATGTATTTTATATTTATGTTGGAAAAACGTTGTGTATGTTTCTTTTTGTCTATTTACAGTGTTTTTTCAACGGTATTTTGACCATCCAAACCTAAGTTTTAAACCAAATAATTGAAACATTTTCCTTAAATTTGAACAATCCCTCGTTATAAAATTGGTTCCATGGCTATAAGAATTAGAACGCATGGTATTTTGGTACAACTTCCCAATTTTGGTATTTTGACTTGCTAATCTATTCAAAGATTCCAAAACAACTACTCCATAGACGTTTTTTATTTATTTTAATTTCTAGTGGAGATGGTCATATTATTTTTAGGATAATAAGCATAAATATCGGTCCTAACTGTTATATTAAAGTGATATTCTATTTTTTTCCTCTAATGATCTATTAATTTATTCTTTTATTATTATTATTATTATTATTATTATTATTATTATTATTATTATAATGCTCCATTTATAAAGCAGTTAATAAATCTTACTAATTTGTTCTTATCTTGTTATGCAGGGAACCTCAAGAAACTTTTTTTCTTCTTCTATGAAAATTAGAAGTACTCTCAGTTTGATGAAAAATAGCAATGGAATCTTGACTGGCGAGTCTTTTTATGAAAAATTTCCACTATTGACAAAGCAAGAGTAAAATGCTTTTCTATTGAGTGGAAAATTCGTGAGCTTGGAAGTGTATATAGGACTTGGGGAGCAAAAGGATGTAAATTCCATTTTGATGTAAATTCCAAAGTTATAAACCAAGATGAAGCGCCATCCTTAAATAGCAATTCTAATTGATGAGATAATTTATAATTTATAAACCAATATGATTTTAACCATGACAAACCTCAATATCTAACTCAAATGTATAGCTCTGTCATTTTGGCCATTTATCAGTATCTTTATTGTGCTTTTATGGTTTTTTTAGCGGAGTAACACTATTGATTGAAGTTACCATGTATTTACTTACAAAATATTTTCGCACGTTAGAACAACTGATACTATTAGCTAAAATTATATATGCGTGTAATTTTTATGTCTCGTTGAGATCGAACACGAGAGCTCTCAAAACGGCATATAGTGGAATTGCAACTAGGTGTTATTGTGCTCTTGTAGTGAATGTGAAGGATTAGCTATTTCGTCTTTAGTGATAATTGTTGGGAATTTCATTACGATTCCCGTCGTATTTATCACGATATAAGCCGTCAATCCATCCAGGCAACATATAAAAAAATTATTTAAAGCGGAAAACTTGTTACACTGCACAACGAACAGACAATCTGATAATCACGATTACAAGACCTGATAAATTATTAGTAATTAAATTTTCATAATTCATTATTAATAATCTAGTCAATAGGAAATAAAAAAAATGGTAAATAAAGGCAAATAAATAAATTGTAAATTATAGTGGATTAATTAATTTTAATTTTTTTGTGTTGTAATAGAAACAATTATACCCAAAACCAAACTCTACAATCGTTTATTTAGTCGGGTAATGTTTGTCGTCAAATGTTACAATGAGTAGATATGTTTCTATTTTTACAAAAATCAATGCGTAAGAAAAATGTTATTTACAAATAACTCGTAATATAGAATAGGTGTTGTTAATCCGTAAAAATGGCTTTAACTTAGAGTCGGATCCAAGGTTCGGGTCCTGAGATTGACTCGTTGAACACGTGGATGAGTGAATGCTGAGTCAACGCAGATTGACTAATGATCGTCAAAGCTGGAGGCGAATCTGTCGTCTTGAATGAGTCTCTGGGCTGTCCTTGACGATCCTCGGTGAACTTCCCTCGTGGTGGCGAGGTCCGTATAACAGCGAAGCTCCTCGTTCGGGTGGAGTTCTAGTCTTGGCGAAGCTCCTCGTCTGGGCGGAGTCCTTGTCTTGGCGATATCCTCGTTTGGGCAAACTCCGGTCTTGATGAAGATCCAAGCTAGTCATGATGATTCTTCGTGATTCTCCTTCCTTGGCGAGCTCCTACGGGGAGTGAGGACCTGCAAAAAAGGGTAGATTGGGCCCGTGCCTCGTCCCTTATGGTTGGGCGAGGCTGCCTACGTATCTCAGTTTAAGAGAATCAGGTCCCACGTAGTTCAGGGTTAGTGATAAACGGCGGGTGAATGACGATGTGGTTTGACTCGTCGGAAGTGTTAATGTTGGTGGCTCGGGGGTGACCCTTGGCCCGATGACTGGGTATTACTGGTGTGTAGTGTTCTTCGTCGACCTCGTTGGTGTTGGCGAGCTCGTTGTGGCGACGGCCTTAACCTGACGAGGGATGCTCCTTGTCGACCTTGTCGAGGTTGACGAGGGTGCCGCACCTGACAAAGGATGCTTCTGGTCGACCTTGTCGAGGTTGGCTAGGGCGATTCCCCTAACAAGTGATGCTCCTTGTCGACCTTGCGGGTGTTGGCAAACTTGACCACCTGGCGAGGGACTCCTTCGTTGACTCGTCGAACAACTTTCCTTTTCGAGACTGAGACTCTATTCTAGATCTCCTCTTAGTCGGGCCTCTGCTAGCAAGCTCTCAATTCTTGCTCAGGGGAGAGAGGGCTACTTTCTAGAGAAAAAAGCTAGAGAGAGAAGCTTTGGAGAAAGCTGTGAGTGAGTGTGGAAATGAGGGGGAAAGGCTCCTATTTATATAAAATCAATTCCGTGAAATTGCACCTCCAGGGGCGTACGAATTTCTCTCCTGCTAGAGAGGGGTTGCCGCGGCCCCTAGCCCTGTCACGGGGGTCGTCGGTGCTTCTTGATTCGTCTTTGATGTCTTCTGGTTGTCCGCGAGTCCGTATGTTGAGTTCGGGGGAATCCGCAGGATTTCCCGGAGATCTTCGTGGTCTCGGATCTCCTCGTCGTGTGGAATAATTACAAGTTATGCCCTCGTTAAGCTATGACGAGGGTTCTTGTCGGCTTGTCGGCTCGTTGCCTCGTCGCCTCGTCGCCTCATCAGCTCGTCGCCTCGTCGCCTCGTCGCCTCGTCGCCTCGTCAGCTCGTCGCCTCGTCGGCTTGTCGCCTCGTCGCCTCGTCGGCCTTGTCGTCTTCGCCTTTTTTACTCCGGGCCTCACCAATGTCTTGGTTCGTTGACCTCCGGTCTTTAGCTTTGGAGATGGGCTTTGACTTTTGTTGATGGGCTTTGACTTTGGCCAAAAAGGGCCCAATTTTTATATGTTACGAAAAATGCACATGACAGGTGTAAATATAGTAAATTACTTATCGGGTTCTACATTAATATTAAAATATTACGCAGAAGTGAAAAATACCAATAAAACAAGATAATTAACTATATTTTAGCTCTTTCTATTGAGAAAAATACCAATACTACAGTTTGAGTAATCAATGGAGAGAGTTCTATCTACACATGCAAATTTTGCAAAATAACACATTAATAGAAACTTTGATTAAAAAAATAAGAAAAACCCACCAAATGCCCAAAAAAACACTTAAGGTTTAAGAGAAATGCCCATAGTTTTATAAAATCAGATCATACCCATTAATAAAAATTTTTGGACCTTATTAACCCTACCATTAGTTATAATTTTTAATTTTTGTAAATTAATTATTAATAATATATTAATTTTTAAAATTAATTTTTACTATAATTATGGTTGATACCTTTCCCTTCTTAATTAGGATTTAATTTAATGGAGTTTGGTAATTATATATACGTATTCATAACTACATATGCATATTTGTAATTATAGTTACGTAATTGTAGTTTAGTAATTACAGTTTCATAACTATAATTTTTTCGTAATTAAATTTTTGTAACTACATATACGTATTCGTAACTATAGTTACGTAATTGTAGTTTCGTAATTATAGTTACGTAATTGTAGTTTCGTAATTATAATTTTTTTCATAATTAAAGTTTCGTAACTACATATACATATTCGTAACTATAGTTACGTAATTGTAGTTTTGTAATTATAGGTACATAATTCCAGTTTCGTAATTATAATTTTAAAACTATTATTACAATTTCATAATTATATTTACCACTACGATTAAGTGTATATTGTCTTAATATTTAACAAACCACTACAATTTCGTTTTTGCTATTATTTTTTTAATTTTATTTTACCACATTTTAAGAACGATAATAATCATTCTTTAATTAAAAAAATATTTCAAATCTTCCTATTAATTAGGTTGACTAATTATTCTACGTTTTAAGGTATTTTGAGCAATTAATTAGTTATTTTCAATGCTATATTTAAGTAACATATTTTTAATTAATTAAAAAAATGATTTTGTTTAATTTTAATCCATATTTTAAAAATATAATTAATAATTAAAAAATACCTTATTTATTATATCCATACGTCGAAAAAATACGAATGATATATTGGTCCATATTTCAATTAGTTGGTGTTTTTAATACCAAAACTAGGTTTGAGCATTTTTTTTTTTTGAAACCTTGAGACCCAAATGGGCATTTGACTCATTTACCCAAAAATAAATAATTAAAAAAAAATCTATGAATGGAAAAAATAATATAGATCTTTATAATAAAAAAAGATAAAAACTTATAATTATAGAACGAGATAGATAATAATAATTTTGCTTGGGTATTACGTCTTTACTTAGATATATTTAAATTATTGTTTC
This sequence comes from Parietaria judaica, assembly GCA_954871525.1. Classification (NCBI taxonomy): domain Eukaryota; kingdom Viridiplantae; phylum Streptophyta; class Magnoliopsida; order Rosales; family Urticaceae; genus Parietaria; species Parietaria judaica. The sequence goes on from OX940860.1 coordinate 43,610,688, forward strand.
TCTTTTTTGCTTGGGTATTCACCTGAATCTCAGCGATGTGCAGCTCGTCGGTACTACCGGCTGTGAGCATAAGCTTGACTTAATCCGTCACACAGAGGAAGTCAGCCCGGGTACCAGCCAGAACCAAGGACGGATAGGAGTTCAGCCCAGCTCGGGTGAACATGAGCAGAACGTCCGGATAGAAGGCAAGCCCGGCCAGAAGCAGACGAGCAGGCCAGCTCGGGGACACAGAAGATGTCCGGGCAGGAAAGAGAAAGTCAGCAACTACCCAGCAAGGAAAGCGCGTAGCTTGAGGAGCAAGTAAAGATCAAGTCAAACATTTGATAGGATTATTTAGGGTAGTTTCCTGATTTGGTGCGATTTGGTTAGTTAGGGTTTCGCCTATGTGAGGCTATAAATATACCTAGCATGTACACTTTGTAAAATGCTGAGTCCATTAGAGTTTGAGTTTACCATCTTGTATTTTGCCTTCGAATATTAATCAGAGAAATTCTTCTCCCATAAGTTTGTGTCCTTTATTTTTCTGTTCGACTACTTTGGTGTTATTCGTGTTCTTTGCAGATCCGTGAATTGGGATCCAACACCGCCTTGGCGGAGATGAAGTCGCCTCCTCGAATACTCCTTCTCCTCGTTCTGACATTACCAAAACGGATTGAACACTGATTGCTACAGAGGTTGAATTGAACACCACGCTCTGATAAAATGTATCAGTTAAATTTGATAAAATATTGATTATTTATTATTTAGACGGGTGTGTTTTACTTGAAAAATCGATAACTATATCGAACTTACTGATTGATTAACTCTTATTTCGATTTTACTATCAAACTTCATGAGTATATATATTTGAAAAAAGTTCAAAATAAATTACTTAAAAAATATATGAGAATAAGTGTTTAATTTTGTGAGTAAGGTGATTAATCTGTTTTTTTTTTATAATGAAAATTGGCACAACAAAAAAATCATGTTTTAAATGAAAGAAAAAAAAAACTTTTTTTTTCTTTCTATTAAATGTAACACATGGTAAAAAAAATAATAATAAGTGAGCTTAAGCTAAATAGTCAATTTGATAGTTTAAATTTAACAAAATAGTCAATGTTTAGTTAATATTTGTAAATAGTAAATTAACCATATTAACCATTATAAAAATAATCATATTAACCATTATAACCATATTAACTATTGAAAAAATAGCTAATATTTAACTATTTTGCAAATAAAAACTTTAAGTTTGCTAAAATGCAATGTAAATATATGAATGCGGCTATTCATTATAATAATAATTTTGTAATTAAATTTATACTTTAAAATTTTAATTGGGGCAAAAGTTGTTTGACAGATATAAGTCTTGGTGATTAATTATTTTGATTGGATTGTGTTTTGTAATTCCAGAACCTTCATGCACAGTGTATTAATTGTTTTATTGTTTAGACTTTAGATAATATCATCGTATATATTTTTATTAAATTTTAAAAATATGAAAAAATGAAATATTCTTGTTCGATAGGTGAACTACTATTGTTTATAAAAGTAGATATGAATCGACGTTTATTATTAAATTAGCTTAATTTATAATAATTTTTAATTACACTAATACTATTAGCAATATATAGTTATATTTCTTTTTAACCATCAAAGATATCAAAAATACAATATCGTCTATTACCTTTTCAGATTCCACGTAATTGTTTTTTGTTTTGTTTTGTTTTTTTTATAAATATTTTGCTTTTCTTTCTTTATGCTTATTTATTAACGTAGTAAATAGTGCAATCCACTGCCTTTTGATATTTCAAACCCAATATTATTAACAAATATATAAATTATAGTACACATACTTTAGAATCAATCAGCTGAGAGCTGCATTCATAAATGCATGTTATTTTTATTAAAAATTGAAAATTTGAAAAAAAAAAAAAAAGGTTTTTACAGTGTAAGAATAAGAGAGTTTCTATATTAGAGTAGAATTATTCGAAAGGTACCACCCTGTATATTGCAATATAATATATAGGAAATATGACACCATAATATATGTACATCAACATTGTGTATATATATTTCACTCAAAAGCTAAATCAGCATATCTATTACTTCTGAAAGAATTTGTAAGCAGATTGCGTGCTTATGAAAATAAATAAAAATGAAGTAAATGAAGTGATTAAAATATGGTAGATAACAAATCATGAGAATATATACCAAACCAAATCTATAGAATACAAATAACGATACAACAGCATAGGCAATTTAAATATTACATTCAATAGACACACATGTTTATGAGTATGACATACATAGAAAAAAAGAAAAAAGACACACATGTTTATGAGTATGACATATTTGTCGAACAAATTTTCAAGAGCTGCCGATCAACTAAACTGGAGACAACTGTGAGAACTGGTGCAAGGATGTGCTCGTCTCCCTCGCTGTCAAAATAGGATGGTCGTTCATCCAGGGTCTTTGCCTTTTTTGTTGGATATAAATCTCGACTCGAGTCCTATTAACGCTCTTGTTCTACGATCGATACACCTTTAGTATAAACCATAAAAAGATAAAACTATCAAAATATTTTTCTTTTCCAGATCTGCTCGTAAAAAGATTAAAGAAGAAAAAACAGTTAAAAACATTGAAAAGAACGCGAACCCAATAAAACATTCATTCACACGCTAAAATGAAATATAAAAGAAATAACGTAATAAACAACCGCACAACATAATGAACTTACATTACAAAATTCTGTCAGAATAAAATGACACGGTAGAGGAAGGAGATTGCAAGCATATTTGAATAGAAAAAATTCAAAAAAAATAAAATAAAATGTTAATCTAAAAAATAGAGCTGAAATTACATCTGGTGCTTACAAAATCATCTTTGAATCGTCCTGGAAGCGCTAGATCAAGAAGCTTTCTATGGCTTTGTGATTGAAAAATTCATACATATATTCCATCTTTACAAAAGCTAAGGCTGTATTTATAAACTAATAGCAAACCCAACTATTGGTATTTAAGATAAGTAAGACCAAAAACCTATTTATGAGAAATGGCTTTGGTAGACTCTTCACTTCTCACAATTTAATTACACTTTACTAAACCCTTTATATTTGTTATTACTTAAAACGATTCAGGTGGTGGTGGCGAACTTTTATGCAGTAGACAATTAGTAAGATATAAATGGTTTACATTCTATGTTATGTGGTTATGTGGTGGCAAAAATATATTTCATAAAAATATATAGAAAATCTGAAAAATAGAAAGCAAGAAATCTTTGATTTCTATGGTTCCATGTCAATGCTCAAAAACTCTCCTTTTATATATATAGATTTGTCTGCTATAATTATTAATATGTGTCATTACGTTTTAAATTGATTGCGGTTACTTTTGTTATTATTATATACGTAGAATATAAAAAAGGGCACTACTTAGAGGCATTAAGCATTTACTGTACTTATTTAATAACTAATAAGAACGTTGTAATAACTTCCACATGTTGCAAATTAACTAACGTACAAAGACAATAGACAAAGTAAAAACATTGTTTAAGTGTTAAAATATTTTTTTTAATTCAAAATTCTAAAAAATTAGCATTTGAGCATGTTTATATAATAGAATTGTCTTAAGAAAACTTTGAAATCATGCTTTAATATATGCTAGTGAACGGCACCGCGCTCCGCGCGGTGGCGAGAAAATAATTTTTTTATATAAATAAATATATTAGATATATTAATTCTACAAATCGGTTGTTATAAACGAAATAACAACAACAAAAGCGAACTCAACAATTTCGATTTATTTATCAAGTCATGATATAGCCAAATGTTTATTACATTAGAATTGATAATGTAATATTAATCTCAACGGCTGTATATTAATTAGAGCTGCACAAGATCATCGCCACTGGCGACTCGACGTCGTCGCGACGGCTTCTGGAGAATCGCGACGCATCGCGAGAACAGCCTGAAAAATCGCGATCGATCGCGAACCTGGACTGCCATCGCGATTCCGGCTTCTGCAGGCCTCTCTCTCCCTCTCTCTCTCTCTCCCTCTCACAGTCTTCTCTCTCTCTCTCTCGGCCTGCCATCGCGACCACATCGCCAGCGTCGCGACTTCAGCCCGCCACGACGCGTCGCGATGCTCGCACCGGCGATTTTGGCGACTAAAATCGCGACGCGCCACGATTCACAAATGTGCAGCTCTAATATTAATACTAAAACATTGCGTAAATGTGAAGAAAAAAACTAACATTAAAATAACAAATTTTAAAAAACTATATAATAGTTCTATGGAGTTAGCTATTTCTCTTAAGAAAAATATTAGTATTACAGTATTTGAGTAACTAATGAAAAAAAATTATCGACTATATACACAAAATTTACAGTTTACATAAGAAAAATATTAGTATTGCCTTTTGAAATTCTATTTTTCAAGAGTATATTTCATGTGAAATTCTCACACTTAAATTTGAGTTTAATACCATAAATTATGGTGGAGTTAATTTATTGATGTGTGACTTTTTCCTATTGTGTCATAAATAATAATCCTTGATTTTTTAGACAACTAATTTATTGTGGATAGATTATGCTTATTTATATGTGTGTTTGTATGTGCCGTTAGCAATGAATATGAGTTTATACACTTAAAACAATGTATCAAACGGGCAATTATCGTAATATTTGAAATAAAGTGAAGAAAAAAATGGAAAATGAGAATGGTTGAGATAAAAATGTTAATATATATATAAGGATACAAATCGGGAAAATGATCCGTTCGAAAAAAAAAGGAGTAAAACAACTATTAGAACATGTGTATAATATATGAAATATACAATCGTGTATATATATTACAGGCTTTCACCTTGAGAACTAATTTTGTTATAAATGAATATAGCAGTTACAACTCTAACAACGCGTGGAAATAAATGTCATTTGGTGGTGTAAATATTTTTATTGAAAAAATTGTAAAAACTTGAAAAATTAAGATGCTCAAATCCTTGCTTGTGTATGTTGCCACATCATACTTGAAAAACTCTCCTTTTATATCCTTTTATATACATATATAGAAGATATATATATATATATATATAGATTTGTAGTTAATGGTTTGTTCATTTAATTCCAATAAGACCCTTGGAGTTCTCTAAAATAATGTTACCATTAATCATTTATCTAATTTTATCTATAGACTATTAAAATTCTTTAGAAAACGTTCACATAAGTTTATAGATGAGTTTGTACATCTATATATAGACCGCACATATACACATGGAGATTCCCGAGGTATGTGTTCTTTTTCATTATTTGTTTGCATTGTGATCTCTTTGATATCACATTGTCTTCTTTGTAGTATGTATAAACCCTTAATTTGTGCATTGTTTGTCTTTTTATTCCAGTTCAAATACTTGAGCAGCGAACGAAATTATTTGATCTACCCGACACGACCTGCTTGTGCTTCCTTCTTCCAGATCTAATTTGTCAGAAATTGATGCTATGGAACCGAGGTATGGTTTCATAATATTATCTACTCTTTTCATGTATAGGAGTAAGTTTTCATATTCTATCCGATTCCATGGTAGATAATATATTATCGTTAAATGGAGGGAGATAAATTAAACGATGTATTATATGTTTCACCATGTTATGCCGAGAGGAGCTTTAGATTAATGATGCCGTTTCGAATTTAATATAGATAGAGTGATTTGTCGAGTGATGCTTGATCATTTGATATTGTTATATTTCCAAATGGCATATTTTATGTTCAATAGGATAAAACTAGTGTTTTAAATTCCTTTTAATAAGTAGGAGCCCAAAATGCAATTTCATTCACTATGTATTTTATATTTATGTTGGAAAAACGCTGTGTATTTTTCTTTTTGTCTATTTACAGTGTTTTTTCAAAGGTATTTTGACCATCCAAACCTATGTTTAATAATTGAAACATTTTCCTTAAATTTGAACAATCCCTCGTTATAAAATTGGTTCCATGGCTATAAGACTTAGAACGCAAGGTATTTTGGTACAACTTCCCAATTTTGGTATTTTGACTTGCTAATCTGTTCAAAGATTCCAAAACAACTCCATAGACGTTTTTTATTTATTTTAATTACTAGTGGTGATGGTCATATTATTTTTACGATAATAAGCATAAATATCGTTCCTAACTGTTATATTAAAGTGATATTCTATTTTTTTTCCTCTAATGATCTATTAACTTATTCTTTTTTTTTTTTTTTTTTTATTATTATTATTATTATTATTATTATTATTATTATTATTATAATTATAATGCTCCATTTATAAAGCAGTTAATAAATCTTACTAATTTGTCCTTATCTGTGTTATGCAGGGAACCGCAAGAAGCTTTTTTTCTTCTTCTATGAAAATTAGAACTACTCTCAGTTTGATGAAAAATAGCAATGGAATCTTGACTGGCGAGTCTTTTTATGAAAAATTTCCACTATTGACAAAGCAAGAGTAAAATGCTTTTCTATTGAGTGGAAAATTCATGAGCTTGGAAGTGTATATAGGACTTGGGGAGCAAAAGGATGTAAATTCCATTTTGATGTAAATTCCAAAGTTATAAACCAAGATGAAGCGCCATCCTTAAATAGCAATTCTAATTGATGAGATAATTTATAATTTATAAACCAATATGATTTTAACCATGACAAGCCTCATATCTAACTCAAATGTATAGCTCTGTCATTTTGACCATTTATCAGTATCTTTATTGTGCTTTTATGGTTTTTTTAGCGGAGTAACACTATTGATTGAAGTTACCATGTATTTACTACCAAAATATTTTCGCACGTTAGAATAACTGATACTATTAGCTAAAATTATATATGCGTGTAATTTTTATGTCTCGTTGAGATCGAACACGAGAGCTCTCAAAACGGCATATAGTGGAATTGCAACTAGGTGTTATTGTGCTCTTGTAGTGAATGTGAAGGATTAACTATTTCGTCTTTAGTGATAATTGTTGGGAATTTCATTACGATTCCCGTCGTATTTATCACGATATAAGCCGTCAATCCATCCAGGTAACATATAAAAATATTATTTAAAGCGGAAAACTTGTTACACTGTACAACGAACAGACAATCTGATAATCACGATTACAAGACCTGATAAATTATTAGTAATTAAATTTTCATAATTTATTATTAATAATCTAGTCAATAGGAAATAAAAAAATGGTAAATAAAGGCAAATAAATAAATTGTAAATTATAGTGGATTAATTAATTTTAAATTTTTTGTGTTGTAATAGAAACAATTATACCCAAAACCGAACTCAACAATCGTTTATTTAGTCGGGTAATGTTTGTCGTCAAATGTTACATATGAGTAGATATGTTTCTATTTTTACAAAAATCAATGCGTAAGAAAAATGTTATTTACAAATAACTCGTAATATAGAATAGGTGTTGTTAATGCGAAAAAATGGCTTTAACTTAGAGTCGGATCCAAGGTTCGGGTCCTGAGATTGACCCGTTGAACATGTGGATGAGTGAATGCTGAGTCAACGCAGGTTGACTAATGATTGTCAAAGCTGGAGGCGAATCTGTCGTCTTGGATGAGTCTCTAGGCTGTCCTTGACGATCCTCGGTGAACTTCCCTCGTGGGGGCAAAGTCCGTATCATAGCGAAACTCCCCGTCGAATTTCCCTCGTGGTGGCGAGGTCCGTATAACAGCGAAGCTCCTCGTTCGGGTGGAGTTCTAGTCTTGGCGAAGCTCATCGTCTAGGCGGAGTCCTTGTCTTGATAAAGCTCCTCGTCTAGGCGGAGTCCTTGTCTTGATATCCTCGTTTGGGCGAACTCCGGTCTTGATAAAGCTCCAAGCTAGTCATGATGATTCTTCGCGATTCTCCTTCCTTGGCGAGCTCCTATGGGGAGTGAGGACCTGCAAAAAAAGGTAGATTGGGCCCGTGCCTCGTCGCTTATGGTTGGGCGAGGCTGCCTACGTATCTCAGTGTAAGAGAATCAAGTCCCACGTAGTTCAGGGTTAGTGATAAACGGCAGGTGAATAACGATGTGATTTGACTCGTCGGAAGTGCTAATGTTGGTGGCGCGGGGGTGACCCTTGGCCAGATGGCTGGGTATTACTGGCGTGTAGTGTTCTTCGTCGACCTCGTTGGTGTTGGCGAGCTCGTTGTGGCGACGGCCTTAACCTGACGAGGGATGCTCCTTGTCGACCTTGTCGAGGTTGACGAGGGTGCCGCACCTGACAAAGGATGCTTCTGGTCGACCTTGTCGAGGTTGGCTAGGGCGATTCCCCTAACAAGTGATGCTCCTTGTCGACCTTGCTGGTGTTGGCAAACTTGACCACCTGGCGAGGGACTCCTTCGTTGACTCGTCGAACAACTTTCCTTTTCGAGACTGAGACTCTATTCTAGATCTCCTCTTAGTCGGGCCTCTGCCAGCAAGCTCTCAATTCTTGCTGGGGGGAGAGAAGGCTACTTTCTAGAGAGAGAAAGCTAGAGAGAGAAGCTTTGGAGAAAGCTGTGAGTGAGTGTGGAAATGAGGGGGGAAGGCTTCTATTTATAGGAAAATCAATTCCGTGAAATTGCACCTCAAGGGGCGTACGAATTTCTCTCCTGCTACAGAGGGGTTGCCGCGGCCCCTAGCCCTGTCACGGAGGTCGTCGGTGCTTCTTGATTCATCTTTGATGTCTTCTGGTTGTCCGCGAGTCCGTATGTTGAGTTCGGGGGAATCTGCAGGATTTCCCGGAGATCTTCGTGGTCTCGGATCTCCTCGTCGTGTGGAATAATTACAAGTTATGCCCTCGTTAAGCTATGACGAGGGTTCTTGTCGGCTTGTCGGCTTGTTGCCTCGTCGCCTCATCGGCTTGTCGGCTCGTCGCCTCGTCGCCTCATCAGCTCGTCGCCTCGTCGGCTTGTCGCCTCGTCGCCTCGTCGCCCTTGTTGTCTTCGTTGACCTCCGGTCTTTGGCTTTGGTGATGGGCTTTGACTTTTGTTGATGGGCTTTGACTTTGGCCAAAAAGGGCCCAATTTTTATATGTTACGAAAAATGCACATAACAAGTGTAAATATAGTAAATTACTTATCGGGTTCTACATTAATATTAAAATATTACGCATAAGTGAAAAATACCAATAAAACAAGATAATTAACTATATTGTAGCTCTTTCTATTGAGAAAAATACCAATACTACAGTTTGAGTAATCAATGGAGAGAGTTCTATCTACACATGCAAATTTTGCAAAATAACAAATTAATAGAAACTTTGATTAAAAAATTAAGAAAATCCCACCAAATGCCCAAAAAAACACTTAAGGTTTAAGAGAAATGCCCATAGTTTTATAAAATCAGCTCATACCCATTAATAAAAAAATTTGGACCATATTAACCCTACCATTAGTTATAATTTTTAATTTTTGTAAATTAATTATTAATAATATATTAATTTTTAAAATTAAATTTTCCTATAATTATGGTTGATACCTTTCCCTTCTTAATTAGGATTTAATTTAATTATGTTATTTATTTATGTTAGAAATCCTTTTTCTAAATCTTTTTTGGTAACTACGATGAATGAAATACAGGAAATATTGAGATCTAATTAATTTTTCTTTTTCTTTAGGATATATACTATATCATATGTCGAAATAGGGTTTTAGCTTCTCGACATGGCCAAAGTTGAAGACTCCGAGAGACGGGGCGATTCGACGGTTTCGGCGCGCGAGAGAGGCAAGTCGGCTGAGTCTGATCGAGCGCAGGTTGCCATTGTCGTCTCTGATTAAAGTCGCGATGAGGCCACGACCCATCCTGCCGCCACTGGCAGAAAAACTTCCCGCCGGCGACCGGACCTCACCATCCCTCTCCCGCCCACCTCGGCCGCAACGTTCCTGCCGCCCGCTAACAGCAACAACAACAACCTTGTCGGTCCTTTCCCGGCTACACTCCGCCGCCGTCTCCAGTGATCCACTTGTCGGAGCTGTAAACGGCAATGTCAGAGAGCGAGGCCGCTTCGCAGACGTTCCGCGCCCTGGTGGAGTCACAGGATTCGGTGTTTGTCGGTGACTTGAATGGGATGATCAATCGGATCGCTGGAGTGTTCACTCGGAGATGCTACGACATGGAGTTTGGTAATTATATATACGTATTCATAACTACATATGCATATTTGTAATTATAGTTACGTAATTGTAGTTTAGTAATTACAGTTTCGTAACTATAATTTTTTCGTAATTAAAGTTTTGTAACTACATATACGTATTCGTAACTATAGTTACGTAATTGTAGTTTCGTAATTATAGTTTCGTAATTGTAGTTTCGTAATTATAATTTTTTTCGTAATTAAAGTTTCGTAACTACATATACATATTTGTAACTATAGTTACGTAATTGTAGTTTCGTAATTATAGTTACATAATTCCAGTTTCGTAATTATAATTTTAAAACTATTATTACAATTTCATAATTACATTTACCACTACGATTAAGTGTATATTGTCTTAATATTTAACAAACCACTACAATTTCGTTTTTGCTATTGTTTTTTTAATTTTATTTTACCACATTTTAAGAACGATAATAATCATTCTTTAATTAAAAAAATATTTCAAATCTTCCTATTAATTAGGTTGACTAATTATTCTACGTTTTAAGGTATTTTGAGCAATTAATTAGTTATTTTCAATGCTATATTTAGTAACATATTTTTAATTAATTAAAAAAATGATTTTGTTTAATTTTAATCCATATTTTAAAACTATAATTAATAATTAAAAAATACGTTATTTATTATATCCATACGTCGAAAAAAGACGAATGGTATATTGGTCCATATTTCAATTAGTTGGTGTTTTTAATACCAAAACTAGGTTTGAGCTTTTTTTTTTTTTGAAACCTTGAGACCTAAATGGGCATTTGACTCATTTACCCAAAAATAAATAATTAAAAAAAATCTATGAATGGAAAAGATAATATAGATCTTTATAATAAAAAAAGATAAAAACTTATAATTCTAGAACGAGATAGATAATAATAATTTTGCTTGGGTATTACGTCTTTACTTAGATATTTAAATTACTGTTTCTCTTTTTTGCTTGGGTATTCACCTGAATCTCAGCTATTTGTGTATTCACCTGAATCTCAGCGATGTGCAGCTCGTCGGTACTACCGCCTTGGCGGAGATGAAGTCGCCTCCTCGAATACTCCTTCTCCTGTTCTGACATTACCAAAACGGATTGAACACTGATTGCTACAGAGGTGGGATTGAACACCACGCTCTGATAAAATTTATCAGTTAAATTTGATAAAATATTGATTATTTATTATTTAGACGGGTGTGTTTTGTGAGCTTAAGCTTGACTTAGTCCGGATGACGACCAGAACCCAGGACGGGCAGAAACACTTACGAAGAGTCAGCCCGGGTACCGACCAGAACAGAAGACGGACAGCTGTTCAGCCCAGCTCGGGTGAACACGAGCAAAACGTCCGGATAGAAGGCAAGCTCAGCCCGGAGCATACGAGCAGGCCAGCTCGGGGACAGAGAAGCTGTCCGGGCAGGAAAGGGAAAGTCAGCAACTACCCAGCAAGGAAAGCGCGTAGCTTGAGGAGCAAGCAAATATCAAGTCAAAGATTTGATAGGATTATTTAGGGTAGTTTCCTGATTTGGTGCGATTTGGTTAGCTAGGGTTTCGCCTATGTGAGGCTATAAATATACCTAGCATGTACACTTTGTAAAGTGTAGAGTCCATTAGATTTTTGAGTTTATCTTCTTGTATTGCCTTCGATTATTAATCAAGAGAATTTCTTCTCCCAAAAGTTTGTGTCCTTTATTTTTCTGTTCGATTTCTTTTGGTGTTATTCGTGTTCTTTGCAGATCCGTGAATTGGGATCCAACAAGTGGTATCAGAGCTTCAATCGAAGAACATGTCTTCATCATCAGAGTCACCAATCGACGGAGCTTTGGTTGCGCAGAAATCAGACTCCAGAGAAGGCACAGTTACACTCCATTACCCCATGCTCACGAAGAGCAATTACGCCGTGTGGGCGTTGAAGATGAGGGTGAATCTGCAGGCGCAGGGAGTATGGGAGGCCGTAGAGAACGGCGGTGTCGAAGGACGCAAGGAAAGAATGGCTCTAGCCGCCATCTACCAAGCAGTTCCGGAAGATGTTCTTCTCATGCTTGCCGAGAAAGATTCAGCGAAGGAAGCATGGAAAACTCTTCAGACCATGCACATGGGCGCAGATCGCGTCAAGGAGGCAAAGGTCCAGACCTTGAAGAGTGAGTTTGAGGTCATGAGGATGAGGGAGAGCTAATCAATTGATGATTTCGCTATGCGGCTCACGTCCATTGTGACCGGCATACGCTCGCTGGGAGACAAGGTGGAGGAGACCACCGTCGTCAAGAAATTTCTCCGAGCAGTGCCTCACAGGTACATGCAGATCGTGACGTCGATCGAGCAGTTCGGCGATCTCAAGACCATGTCGGTCGAGGAGGTTGTTGGTCGTCTCAAGGCCCACGAAGAGAGACTTCGGGGTTACGGTGACAAAGACGAGGAGAAGAACCTCCTGCTCACGCATAAAGAATGGACGGCCAGACAGCGGAAAACCGGGGGAGCCGAGTTTTCTACAAGACCCTCAGGTCGGAACAGCTTTGGTGGAGAAGTCCGAGGACGCGGACAGGGTCGTGGACGGGGTCGAGGTCGGGACATGCGAGGTCGCGGCAGTGGATCTACCCGTCAGGAAGGCACGACCAGGAGAGACAAGAGCACAGTGAAGTGCTACAATTGTCAGAAGCTTGGGCACTTTGCATCTGAGTGCCGGAGCAGGAACCAGGGCGAAGAGGCGAATCTAGCGAGATTCCCAGACGACCAGCCGGCATTGTTGTTTGCCGAGCAGGAAACGCACCTGGACGAACAGAATGACGAGTGTGACGCCAAGGCCCGGGCAGAAGTGATCAGCCCAGAGGCCGAGCAGACCTGTCCGGAGGAGACCAGCGAGAAGGTTTTCCTCATCGAGGATAAAGTTATTGCAAACCTCCTCGTAGACGGAGAGAAGAAGGTCAGTACCGACATATGGTACTTAGACAACGGAGCTAGCAACCACATGACTGGGGACCGAGCTAAGTTTGAAGAGCTCGATGAGAAGATCACGGGCATCGTGAAATTCGGCGACGGATCAGTCGTAGAGATCAGAGGCAGAGGGTCGATCCTGTTCGAGTGCAAGAATGGCGACCAGCGTCTGATGACCCAGGTGTATTTCATCCCGAAGTTGAAAAGCAACATCATCAGTCTAGGACAGATGACTGAGATCGGGAACACAGTGTTGCTGCAAGGGTCCTACCTGAAGATGTGGACCAAGGAAGGAGAGCTGTTGATGAAGGTGGAGCGAACACCCAACAGACTCTACAAGATTCTCCTGAAGACATGCCAGCCTGTCTGTCTTATGACATCGATGGCAGACCCGGCTTGGCTATGGCACGCACGGCTCGGACACGTGAATTTTCATGCGCTCAAGATGATGGGCGAGAAGAAGATGGCCTTCGGGGTTCCGAAGATAGAACACCCCGACCAGCTATGTGAATGCTGCATGATCGCAAAGCAGGCGAGGATACCGTTTCCGATCAAGGCCAGGTTCCGAGCAGAGAAACCCTTACAGTTGGTGCACGCAGATCTATGTGGTCCAGTCACCCCAGCAACTTTGGCAGGTAACAAGTACTTTCTTTTACTTGTTGATGATTACAGTCGCTGGATGTGGGTTTATATGCTTAAGGAGAAAAGTGGAGCCCTTGAGGTCTTCAAGAAGTTCAAGAAGATCGTGGAGAATGGCTCGGTGCATAGGTTAAAGGTCTTGCGTACAGACCGAGGAGGAGAATTCACTTCCCAGCAGTTCGGAGAGTTCTGCGACCAGGAAGGAGTTGAACGTCACCTGTCTGCACCCCACACGCCCCAGCAGAATGGCGTAGTGGAAAGGCAAAACCGAACTGTGATGAACACAGCGAGGAGCTTGCTCAAGAGCATGCAAGTTCCAGCCCGGTTTTGGGCAGAAGCAGTAAGACATGCGGTCTACCTGCTCAATCGTTTGCCGACCAAAGCGCTAGGAGAGCGTACCCCTACCAGGCGTGGAAAGGGAAGAAACCCCACTTAGAACACTTGAAAGTGTTCGGGTGCACCGCACACGTGAAGATTGCGGGGCCACATCTCAAGAAGTTGGATGACAGGAGTCAGAAGATGGTGTACCTTGGCGTTGAAGAAGGAAGCAAGGCACACAGACTCTATGATCCACGATGCGGCAGACTCCAAGTGAGCAGAGATGCTGTGTTCGAAGAGGAGATGAAGTGGGATTGGCGCGACGAGAAGGGAGAACCCGAGCAGAACTCAGTGGAGTTCATTGTCGAAGACGACCAGGATGTTGCCGAGCAAGAGAAGCCCGGAACACCCAGCTCGGGAACAGTCTTGCCAGAAACGAGGGAACCCAGCCCGGGAGAGAGCACCCCGGATACACCCAGGACACCAAGTCCGAGCAGGACCAGCCCGTCCAGCTCGGGAGATTCCTCCATAAAAGACGGCCCAAGAAGATTCCGACCTCTAGCAGACGTCTACGATCAGACTCAAGAAGTGGAGATGAGCCTGGAGGAACTTTCTTTGTTGTGTGCAGAAGAACCAGCCAGCTTCCAGGAGGCAGCAGCCGAGCAGGAGTGGCAGGAAGCAATAAAGAAGGAGATGGAGTCCATTGAGAAGAACAGAACATGGGAGTTAACCGACCTTCCAAAAGGTCACAAGCCCATCGGCCTGAAGTGGGTGTATAAGCTGAAGAAGGACACTGAGGGGAATGTCCTTAAGCACAAGGCAAGGCTGGTAGCTAAAGGCTACGTGCAGAAGAAAGGCATAGACTTTGAGGAAGTCTTTGCTCCAGTAGCAAGACTGGACACGATCAGACTCATCCTAGCCCTAGCAGCTCATCGAGGTTGGGAAATTCACCATCTGGATGTCAAATCGGCATTCCTAAACGGTGACCTCGAAGAAGAAGTGTACGTCAAGCAACCAGAAGGGTTCGGCGTCACGGGCAAGGAGCAGAAGGTGTACAAGCTATCCAAGGCCTTATACGGGTTAAAACAAGCACCAAGAGCGTGGAACATCCGCCTTGACAAGAGCTTGAAGAATCTTGGATTCACAAAGTGCTTGAGCGAGCAGGCAGTCTACACCAGGAGTACCGGGCAGGAAACTCTGATCGTGGGAGTGTATGTGGACGACCTGATCGTCACAGGATCCAGCGCAGGAGGCGTAGATGGATTCAAGCAGCAGATGATGGCCGAATTCGAGATGAGTGACCTCGGATTACTTTCGTACTACCTTGGTCTCGAGGTGGAACAGAAGAAGGACTGCATTACGCTGAAGCAGTCGGCCTACGCGAAGAAGATCCTTAAACAGTTCGAGATGGCGGACTGTAACTCGAGCAAGTACCCTATGGAGGCGAAGCTGCAGCTCGGGAAGGATGCTGAAGGGAGAAGAGTGGATCCCACGGAGTACAGACGCGTGATCGGGTGCCTGAGGTATCTCACCCACAACCGACCAGACATTTCACACGCAGTCGGGATAGTCAGTCGATACATGGAGAATCCCACGAGTGCACACCAGCAGGCAGTGAAGCACATCTTGCGTTACGTGAAGGGCACGACGGACTACGGGATCCAGTACAACCGAGGAAGTGGAGCAAAAGTACTAGTCGGCTTTACGGACAGTGATCTGGCCGGTGATATCGATGACAGGAAGAGTACCGGAGGGATGACGTTCTACCTCAACGGAAACCTGATCACCTGGCAGTCTCAAAAGCAGCAGACAGTAGCTCTATCCTCATGCGAAGCAGAGTTCATGGCGGCAACCGCAGTAGCATGTCAAGCTATGTGGTTGAAGGGGCTACTTAGTGAAGTGACCGGATCCGAGCAGAGACCAGCTACTCTCTACGTGGACAACAAGTCTGCAATTGCGTTGATGAAGAATCCAGTGTTCCATGGACGGAGCAAACACATTGACACGAAGTTTCACTACATTCGTGAGTGTGTGGAGAAGCGAGAGATCATCGTGGAGTTCGTCAACATGAGGGAGCAACGGGCAGACATTCTTACTAAGGCTCTAGGGAGAGTCAAGTTCGAAGAGATGAGAGAGCTGCTCGGAGTGAAGAGAGTGGAAGCAAGTCAAGCTTACGGGGGAGAATGTGAGCTTAAGCTTGACTTAGTCCGGATGACGACCAGAACCCAGGACGGGCAGAAACACTTGCGAAGAGTCAGCCCGGGTACCGACCAGAACAGAAGACGGACAGCTGTTCAGCCTAGCTCGGGTGAACACGAGCAAAACGTCCGGATAGAAGGCAAGCTCAGCCCGGAGCATACGAGCAGGCCAGCTCGGGGACAGAGAAGCTGTCCGGGCAGGAAAGGGAAAGTCAGCAACTACCCAGCAAGGAAAGCGCGTAGCTTGAGGAGCAAGCAAATATCAAGTCAAAGATTTGATAGGATTATTTAGGGTAGTTTCCTGATTTGGTGCGATTTGGTTAGCTAGGGTTTCGCCTATGTGAGGCTATAAATATACCTAGCATGTACACTTTGTAAAGTGTAGAGTCCATTAGATTTTTGAGTTTATCTTCTTGTATTGCCTTCGATTATTAATCAAGAGAATTTCTTCTCCCAAAAGTTTGTGTCCTTTATTTTTCTGTTCGATTTCTTTTGGTGTTATTCGTGTTCTTTGCAGATCCGTGAATTGGGATCCAACATGTTTTACTTGAAAAATCGATAACTATATCGAACTCACTGATTGATTAACTCTTATTTCGATTTTACTATCAAACTTCATGAGTATATATATTTGAAAAAAGTTCAAAATAAATTACTTAAAAAATATATGAGAATAAGTGTTTAATTTTGTGAGTAAGGTGATTAATCTGTTTTATTTTATTTTGTTTATAATGAAAATTGGCACAACAAAAAATCATGTTTTAAATGAAAGAAAAAAAAACTTTTTTTTTTCTTTCTATTAAATGTAACACATGGTAAAAATAATAATAATAAGTGATGAGCTTAAGCTAAATAGTCAATTTCATAGTTTAAATTTAACAAAATAGTCAATGTTTAGTTAATATTTGTAAATAGTAAATTAACCATATTAACCATTATAAAAATAATCATATTAACCATTATAACCATATTAACTATTGAAAAAATAGCTAATGTTTAACTATTTTGCAAATAAAAACTTTAAGTTTGCTAAAATGCAATGTAAATATATGAATGCGGCTATTCATTATAATAATAATTTTGTAATTAAATTTATACTTTAAAATTTTAATTGGGGCAAAAGTTGTTTGACAGATATAAGTCTTGGTGATTAATTATTTTGATTGGATTGTGTTTTGTAATTCCAGAACCTTCATGCACAGTGTATTAATTGTTTTATTGTTTAGACTTTAGATAATATCATCGTATATATTTTTATTAAATTTTAAAAATATGAAAAAATGAAATATTCTTGTTCGATAGGGGAACTACTATTGTTTATAAAAGTTGATATGAATCGACGTTTATTATTAAATTAGCTTAATTTATAATAATTTTTAATTACACTAATACTATTAGCAATATATAGTTATATTTCTTTTTAACCATCAAAGATATCAAAATACAATATCGTCAATTACCTTTTCAGATTCCACGTACAGTTGAACCTTTATAAATTAATAAAGTTAGGACCAGAGAAATTTATTATATTATCGAGTTTATTAATTTATTGAGGTAAAAATTGAACCACGTTAGTATAGCGGGACCGGAGAAAATTATTAATTAATCGCGACTATTAATTTATCGAGTATTAATTTATAGAGGTTCTACTATAATTGTTTTTTGTTTTGTTTTGTTTTTTTATAAATATTTTGCTTTTCTTTCTTTATGCTTATTTATTAACGTAATAAATAGTGCAATCCACTGCTTTTGATATTTCAAACCCAATATTATTAACAAATATATAAATTATAGTACACATACTTTAGAATCAATCAGCTGAGAGTTGCATTCATAAATGCATGTTATTTTTATTAAACATTGAAAATTTGAAAGAAAAAAAATTAGGTTTTTACAGTGTAAGAATAAGAGAGTTTCTATATTAGAGTAGAATTATTCGAAAGGTATCACCCTGTATATTGCAATATAATATATAGGAAATATGACACTATAATATATGTACATCAACATTGTGTATATATATTTCACTCAAAAGCTAAATCAGCATATCTATTACTTCTGAAAGAATTTGTAAGCAGATTGCGTGCTTATGAAAATAAATAAAAATGAAGTAAATGAAGTGATTAAAATATGGTAGATAACAAATCATGAGAATATATACCAAACCAAATCTATAGAATACAAATAACGATACAACAGCATAGGCAATTTAAATATTCCATTCAATAGAATTATACTATGAGTATGACATACATAGAAAAAAAGAAAAAAGACACAAATGTTTATGAGTATGACATATTTGTCGAACAAATTTGCAAGAGCTGCCGATCAACTAAACTGGAGACAACTGTGAGAACTGGTGCAAGGATGTTCTCGTCTCCCTCGCTGTCAAAATAGGATGGTCGTTCATCCAGGGTCTTTGCCTTTTTTGTTGGATAAAGAGTCGGCAAAGAATGGCCTCTTTCCGGTTTTCTTCGCCTCCGATGTGATCTGTTGCTATCCGAAACGCTTTCGCGTGTGTATGGGGGTCCGTCTCCCCCTTGTATGGCGTGAGCTTGACCTTTGGCAGGTCTCCCAACTCTATTCCTCGAATCCTCGCTGTGAACGGGGTGATCCTGGCCTCCCTCACCATTCTGTCAATCTCGGGCGCCGGGCTTATCGCCTGATGCACCTGAGACGCAACTTGTCCGAGCTTAGCTTCCATCTTCGAAGATATCAGCGCCATCGCCTTTTTGACCTCTTCGGCCACCCTTGTCGCTACGTCCACTGTCGAGTCATCCGGCGTGGATCCTGGCGTGCTCTCCGGTTGGCTCGCCACGGCCGGAGGCGGGGTTATGCCGGTATGGAAAAGGTTCCTGATGAGCGACGGGGTTGTCAGGTCTACCGGCGTGTCCGCCGTTAGCACGCCTCCGCTGGCATTTCCTCCAACTCCTCGCGCAGACGATCCAGCTGATTGATCTGCCGGGTGCCGTCTCTCCGCGCGCTCCAAGAGGTTTAGAAGGCGTCTGTTTTCCACGGCATGCTCTTCCGATCTTCGGGTGGACTCCTCCACCTTCCTGGCGGACTCCTCAGCTTTGTTCGTTGCTTCTGTCATTTTCGCCATGGCGTCGGCAAGCTGTTGTTGCATCCTCTGCACGGCCTGATCCTGGGTAGGGTTATCCTCTTCGCCCGACATGCTTCTCCTTCTCTCCGACTTCCTGGCTGTGCGATAGAAAGAAACACTCCCCTCGGTGGACGCCAAACTGTAGAGGGCGTTTTGGGACGCCTTACAGTCACAAGAATAACCGAAAGAACACAAATAAATATGAACGCGATTACTCTTGATTTGTTATGATTCCGAGAGGACTCGGTTTCTTCCGTTTTATAGCTTGGACAATCGGAGATTACACACTCTAGCTCTTGGGAGATCGAGAATGCTATGAATAAGCAAACTCGAGTACACAAGACTTTCTCTCTCAAAACTCACGGCTCAAAAAATGATCCTCCCCCCCTCTCTTCTTGAACAACGAATTTACATGCGTATTTATAGGCTTAGAGTTTCTAGATTAATCCCACAAATCGTGCTAGGGTTTCCCTTTCTTTAGCTCTGATTGTTGTTATCCTTCCATGAATTTCGTTGGATATCCCACGAAATCCTCAACTGAATGAATGAATTTCCTTCTTTTTCGCGATCTTGATTTCCCTCCTCTTTTGATTCGATTGGGTTTTCCCGATGAGACTCTCCTTCGATAAGCCTTTGTCCGATACGCTCTCTTGGGCGATGAGGTTCTGCTTCCCGATAAGCCTCGTATATATGATGCAATGAGGTGTCTTAACGCTGGCAGGTCTTGGTCTTTTGGGGCCTTATCGCTATTGGGCCTTAAACTGCTCTACCTTTTGATGGGCCTTGAATTTTCAAGTATCCTTGCCTCTATTTTCAGTCATCTGGGCATAAAATGACATCAGAAGTGTTGAGGGATGATTTGGCAAAATCTGACCTTAACAGTTAGTCCCCCATTTTATTAAGTGTGAAACACTTGGTAAAATAGACAAAAACCAATTTTCGACAAGGCTTTCCCTTTTTTTTTGTAGCACAAATTCGAAGTGTGCTCCGATAAGGTATATCCCGAAGAGGTATGTCTGCGAAGAGGCACCTCTTCGAAGAGGTTATGTCCCCGAAGAGACTTAACTCTCGAAGACTCTTCCAATTCTCGAGCGTGTGCTGTCATTGGACCCCGATTTGTGTGCTTTTCCAGGCTGTCAATTCTCAAAGGCCGATGTCAATCCCATCAGCATTTAATGCGGGGTTTTCTTCGCACTTGAGTGCTTTTTGGGTTTCATAACGGCTTTTTGATCTCCACCGTTGATTAATTTTCCTCACTTTAATGCTGGGCCGTCGGATAAAAAAAAATGATTCTTCAACTTCGGGTGCCTTCTTCTTATAAATTGGAGTTCGCCTCTGTCCCAAACACTTCCTTCTCCGAAATTCTCAAAACTTTCTGCGTCTCTTCTTTGTGATTCATTTTTTCCAAAATTTTCTCTTGCCTTCAAAAACTTTCCGATCCCATTCTTCTTCTTCGTTCGACAACGGCGAAAACATGTCTCAGACTGGAAAGATTTTTAGGACTCGGTCCCCCAAGTCCATCATGACCGAGAAGTATCTGGAATCTCTGAAAAGAGATTATGTGGATAGCCAACCCTGCTACCTCCGTCTTCCTCGCGCCGGCGAGCTTGCCGATGAGCCTCCAGATGGCTACGTCGCTCTTTATGAGCACCTCTTCCGATCGGTGGAGCTACATCTTCCCGTGCCGCATCTCATAGTCTCCTTCCTCCACGCCTATAAAGTCCCTATCACCCAGGTTAGCCCCAATTCCATACGCCTCCTCCTTTGCACGCTTGCCATCGCTCTCGAGCAGAAAGTGACTATCACTCTGGAGGACCTGATGCGGCTTTTCAAGTGGACGAAGAACCCGAAGAACTTGGGTCGTCTCTTCCTCTCGCATGTTGTGAACCCTCACATCATCCAGAATACTCCCAACAACGAGTCCGGGTGGGAGAATAGGTACTTCTTCGCGGCGCTGGACCGGTTTTCCTTCGGGCCGCATTACGAAGCATTGCCGACGGAGTGGATCACCGATCAGGAACTGCCCAAGTTTAAGCCTACCGCCAACCAAGAAGCCGAGGAGCGCTTTGGTAAGGTGGTCAGGGCTCTTCTAGACAATCCCCGCCGAAATCGGCTCTGTCACATCACAGCCTCCCCCCCCTCGCAGTTTGTGGCCGGCGGGGTTTCGTCTCGAAGAAGTAGAAGGTGGCTCTTCGTCTCTTGTTCGGCGAAAAACTCCTAAGCCAAAAAAGAAATCCCCATTGGCTCCTTGCGGAGGCGGCGCGGTTTCTTCACGTCAGGCGGAGCGGCTCGTCAAGAAACTGTCTGGAACT
Source organism: Parietaria judaica (assembly GCA_954871525.1). NCBI lineage: Eukaryota > Viridiplantae > Streptophyta > Magnoliopsida > Rosales > Urticaceae > Parietaria > Parietaria judaica. Next base: position 43,632,291 of record OX940860.1, read on the forward strand.
CAGAAAGATCTGTCGAAGGCAGGTAATCTCGGTCTCGTGCCTCGGAGCGGGAGCGATAGGATGCTTTCTCACGATAAACCCTTGCCCGAAGGAGTTAGCACTGAGCGACGGTCGAAACATAAGCAAGACGCCGACGCTCTTCGTCCGTCGGAAGATCAGCGTTCTTAGAGAGCTCTTCGCTCTCATGAGGCTTCTCGTCCTTCTGGGGTTTGTCGTGACTCGGAAGCTCACGCCTCTTCGCAAGATTCCTCTCGCGACAAGATTGCTCCGAAGAGGCATGCGTCCGGAGAGGCGCGAGAGGCCCCTCCTCCAAAGAAAATCAAGATTTCCGATTTGCCTAAGGAAACTAAGGCAACCTCCCCGGCTTTGGAGATTGTCTCCGTTGCTTCAAAAGACGGGGCAGCTCTTATCGGGGAAGCAACCCCGATTCTTTTTGCTCCAACTTTCCCCGGCGAGGCCGATTAGGCTGCCGAGCCGACCGGCGGAGGTGCACGTTCCTCTCAGCCTTCTCGTGAGAGGTTCAATTTTGATGAGGATTTTGACGATGTGGTGCCGCCATCGGCTCTTCCGGCCCTTGAGGTATCCTTTGATCATTTTCTTTTCTTCTTCTGTGAGATTTGCTCTGTTGATGTCTGATATCTTTGTGATTTAGGCTCCGGCTTGTCCCGATTTGCCAACTCCTTCCAAGGTTCTTCCCGAGGCGTTTTCCAACCTTGCTGTGGGGACCGCTTCGGTTGACATCCCTCCGTCCGTCGAAACGCCTGCGCTGCCCGACGAACCGCCTGAAGGCGCCGACGAGTTTCTCGCCTTGGAGCCTGTCGAACAATCGGGGTCTCGGAGGAACCTCGTCCTCTTTCTGAAAAGGTTCGGGCCGAAGGGCGTTCCGAAGAAGGGAGTGACCCTTCTTTGGACGCCTTTCTTCCTGAAACTTCCGCCCTCCCCGAGATGCTTCAAATGGGATGCTCCTCGGAGTCGGCAGCCGGAGTCGGCCCCTCTTCGCTTCCTCCTTGCATTTCCGCCGATCCTAAGGGGGCTCTGCTTCTCCCGGCGTCGTCCCCTTTCTCTGACTCCGAGAAGGCGCCCGACGTTCGTCTTGCTTCGGAGCGCTTTCCGGTCGTTCCCACTCCGAATTCTTCACCTGAGGAGTGGAAAAAATATTCCCTTCAGGCTCTTCGGGATCTGGTTTGGCTTGAACCCTCTACGCTTCAGTCTGGCGCTTCCGTGGGCGATATTGAAGGTTACCCCCAAGCCGCTGCCATGTTCTTCAAAGCCTTTGCGCACCTCAATGCTGCCGTGCTCGGTGAACACGATAACGCCTTCGCGGCCTGCCAAGAGGCCATGCAGATTAGGACGACGTTGGATGAGACCGAGGTGCGCCTTGAGCAAACCCTCCTCGGGGAGCGGAAACATCGCGAGGCGGCCGAGCGGTCTGCCCGTGACCTGGACACCACGAAGGCTTTACTAGAGAGAGAGGCTTCCCTTTGTCTGGCTCAGGAGGCTGAATTTGCCGATTATAAGGCCAATGCGGAGAAGGAGATCGAGGAGTGCAGACGTGAGCTTATCAAGGAGGAGAAACGCCACGCTCGCATAGTCCAAAGTTACTCCCGGGCTCTTGAAACGAAGGAATCGAGGTTGGCCCGAATCAGCGAAGCGGTGGGCACGCCGGTTGAGCAGGAGAGCCGGCTCGTTTCTCGGGTTTCTTCCACCCCGAGGCGTCTTGCTGGGGACCTCGAGGTTTCACAGACGGAGACGAACTCCGAGCGCGAGACGCGCCTTCGTCTCTTCAAGAGGTCCCAGAGCAAAGCGGGGCGCGCGGCGGAAAGGTATGCAGCGTTGGAGGAATCCATCAATGCTCATCTTGTCAATAAAGTAGCAAATTTTCTTCCTGTTCACCTTGTCGCCAACACGTCTGTTGTTTTTCTTATGTTTTTTCTATTATCATTATCCGGCTATTTTCAAATTCCTTTTGTAGGTCGATGAGACTCTTCACGTTTCTTGTCCAATAAAGACCACCGAGGATGTGTTAGCATCGTTTCTCGATGAGAACAACGAGCATTCTGCCATCCTCGAGGAGTTCTCGAAAGACATGATATTGCGCACCGTCGCCACGCTCTCCGAGGACCCGAATGATAAAGCATTCCAAGCGCACGACCAGTTTGGAACCTCTGAACCGGTAGGGGCTCCTTCGGATATTCTGGTCTTGTCATTGAAGCGAGATTCTAAGCGTTATGCCGTGGTGGAGAAGTTTCTTACGGATGTCCTGGTTGAGAGCGCGGAGTTTGTCGGCAAATTGCCGACGAGGTTCTTCGGGATGATTGATTTTCCCCTTCGTAACCTACTTTGTAGATGTAATGTATCAACTTGTAAAGGTAGAAATGTATCAGTAAAGGCTGTAAATTTCTAAGTGTGATGCGTTGTTGTTGAAAAGGCTGTAACTTGCGAAGAGGTTATCATCGGGGATGAAACTCGACGCGGCCAAGTTTCGCGTGATGGCGTATACGCCAATAGCCACGTATGCGTTAAAGCGATGAACTTTGGGTGCGGCGATGAGCTTGTCAGTGATACCGGGCTCATCGCGGCGGCGAATGTAGATTTACTCAATACTTTTTCTATCGTAACTCTTTGGTGGCCCTTTTCGCCATTTTTTTTTATATTGGGCATTTTCGTCTTTGCATTTTCGCCATAGTAACTCTTTGGTGGCCCTTTTTGCCATATTTTTTTATATATATTGGGCATTTTCGCCTTTAGCCTTTTCGCCGTAGTAACCCTTTGGTGGCCCTTTTCGCCATGGTATTTTTTTTATATATATATTGGGCATTTTCGCCTCTGGCCTTTTCGCCGTAGTAACCCTTTGGTGGCCCTTTTCGCCATGGTATTTTTTTTATATATATTGGGCATTTTCGCCTTTGGCCTTTTCGCCGTAGTAACCCTTTGGTGGCCCTTTTCGCCATGGTATTTTTTTTTTTTGAGTGTAGATAATGAATTTGAAGTTTGTAGATCGCGAATCTTCTTGTCTTAAAAGACGAGCCTCATTAAACCCTTCGAGTCCCCCAATGGGTGCGGCTCGCGAGGGAAGAGTACTCCGTGTTGGATTGATAAAGCCGAAGCCAAGCATATCATCCCGAACAAACAGGGCCGGGGTTCCCTTTTCAAATAACTTTTCAAAAAACTTAAAAGAAAAGCAAACGTAAAAATCGAAAAAGATACCGAAAAAGGATGAGTAGAGCGGAAGCACTGATGACGCTTATTGATAAAACTTCTTCAAATGTTTTACGTTCCACCTTCTTACTACTTTGACCCCGTCAGTATTCTTGAGCTCGTACACTCCAGGCTTGATGATGTCGGTAACAATGTACGGACCTTCCCAGCTTTGTCCCAGCTTTCCTGCGTTCAGCTCAGCCGTGTTCTGGAAAACCTTTCGGAGGACCAATTCGCCGATTCGGAACCTCCTCGGGCGCACGCTTTTGTTGTAAAAGCGTGCGATGGTGTTCTGATAATTGGCGACGTGAATTTTGGCCCGCTCTCGCCTTTCGTCGATGTGGTCGAGTTGATGAAGCAGGTTCTGGTTGTTGGCTTCTTCGTTGCTTGGGGCCCACGATAGCCGAAAACTGGGGACTCCTACCTCCGCCGGGATCACCGCCTCAACCCCGAATGCCAGAGCGAAAGGAGTTTCACCGGTGGCCGAATGAGGTGTTGTCCGATAAGCCCACAGCACCCCTGGGAGCTCATCCGCCCATAAACCTTTCTTCTTGTCAAGTCGCTTCTTGATGTTATCGGTGATCGTTTGGTTGACCGCTTCGGCGTTCCCGTTCCCCTGGGGATATCTTGGTGTTGAAGTGTTCAGCTTTATCCTCCAACGTGCGCAGAAATCTCTGAACCTTTTCGAGATGAACTGAGAACCGTTGTCCGCGATAATCTCCCTAGGGAGCCCGAAACGAGTAATTATGTTCTTCCAAACGTAACTCTCGACGTCGGAATCCCTGATGTTGGCGTAGGACTCGGCCTCTGTCCACTTTGTGAAGAAATCCGTGACGACCAGCATGAATCTCTTTTGCCTCGTTCCGATTGGCATAGGACCGACGATGTCCATAGACCACTTCATGAAGGGGTATGGTACGGACACCACCGATAGCTCTTCTGCCGGACAGTTGATCGATGGGGCATGTCGCTGGCATTTTTCGCACCTCCTGGCGTGGTTGATGCAGTCCACGCGCATGGTTTCCCAAAAGAATCCTTACAGCTTGGCTTTCTTTAGTAGGTTGCGTCCGCCAGAATGGTTTCCGCATTCTCCGCTGTGGATCTCTTGCATGACGTACCTTGCTTCCTTCTCACCGAGGCAACGTAGATAAGGACCTACGAGGCTTTTTAGGTAGAGCTTTTGATCCAGGATGGCATACCGGGAGCTCTTTGTTTTTATCTTCCTCGCCTATTGCCGGTCCACGGGTAGCTTTCCTTCGAGCAAGTATGTCCGGATGGGGGTTCTCCAATCTTCCGTTCCGGTATCATCCACCACTCCTCGTTCTTCACCTTCATCTTCGTCTTCTTATTCTTCGATGTCCTGGATGTTTTCTTCGTTGGCTTCCAAAACTTTATCGTTGTCACGGGCGTTTTCCTCTTCGGCCGTCATCCCTTCATCGCCCGTTTTCATCTTTTTCTTGACGGGGCCTTCTCCCCTCTTGATGCTGGGTTTGTGCACCGTTTCCACTGTGATTGATCGAAGCTTGCCTACTTGGGTAGTTGATCCCAAACCTGCCAATGCATCGGCGTGGTTGTTATCTCCTCGGGACACCTGTGTCAGAGCAAAGAAGTCGAACTTCTTTTCGAGGGTTTTGACAACCCCGGCGTAAGCCTCCATCCTCTCGTCGTTCTTATCGTACTCTCCGTTGACCTATTTCACGACCAGCTGAGAATCCGAGAAAGCGTTTAGGTTTCTGACCCCGACGGCAAGAGCGGATTGCATTCCGACGATGAGGGCCTCGTACTCTGGTTCGTTGTTGGTGGAACGGTATGCAAGGTGACAAGCTTTCTCCACCACTTCCCCCATCGGGGAGATAAGCCGAATTCCGATTCCTGACCCCGTCGAGGTTGACGATCCGTCGACAAAAAGCCTCCAAATGCCGGCCTCGTCGCTCAATTCTATGGGCTCCTTTGGTAATTCGATGAGGAAATCGGCGAGCACTTGTGACTTCAGGCTTGTCCGTAGCTGGTATTCAATGTCATACGCTCCCAGCTTTATGTTCCACTTCGTGATCCTGCCGGATTGATTAGGGCTCTGAATGATGGAGCGTATCGGCCTATCCGTCATAACGATGATAGTGTGAGCCTGGAAGTGGAAACACAGCCTCTCCGATGCGTCGTACACTGCCAGCGCCAGCTTCTCGATTGTAGGGTATCTTGTTTCAGCATCAAGGAGCTTCCTGCTGATGTAAGAGACCGGCTTCTGTTCTCCATTTTCCTCCCGAACGAGCACCTGGCTTATCGCTTGGTCTGACATAGCGATGTACAAGTATAGCGGCTCTCCGGGCTCTGGCTTTGTCATAACGGGGGGCGATGAGAGATAAACCTTTAGTGCTTGAAAAGCTTCTTCGCACTTGTCGGTCCATTCGAATTTCTTGTTCTTTCTCAAGAGTTCATAGAACAGAAGAGTCCGATCCGCCTGCCGTGAGATGAAACGTCTTAACGCGTTGATCCTCCCCGTCAGCTTTTGGATCTCTCGTCGATTTCGGGGCGACGGCATGCTTTAAATGGCTTCGACCTGTTCGGGGTTGGCTTCAATTCCCCGCCGAGTGACCATTTGACCTAGGAATTTTTCGGAAGAGACCCTAAAAATGCACTTGGTTGGGTTCAATTTCATCTGGTGCTTGTTGAGGACACTGAAACACTCCTCCAAGTGCTCTATATGCATCGTCGCCTTTAGGGATTTGACCACCATGTCGTCAATGTATACTTCCACGCTCTTCTCGATCTGTTCGTGGAACATCTTTGTCATCAACCTTTGGTACGTTGCTCCGGCGTTTTTCAAACCGAAAGGCATAACCTTGTAGCAATAGGTCCCTCTTTCGCTGATGAAGGCTGTCTTCTCCTCGTCGTCCGGATGCATCCTGATCTGATGGTAGCCCGAATAGCGTCCATGAAACTCAGGAGCTCGTACCCGTAAGTGGCATCGACGAGGCGGTCAATGTACGGCATCGGAAAACTGTCTTTTGGGCATGCTTTATTGAGGTCAGTGAAGTCGACGCACACCCTCCACTTGCCGTTCTTATTTTTTACGACGACGGTGTTGGCTAGCCACTGGGGGTATTTCACCTCCCGAATAGTTCCCATCGCGAGCAACTTGTCCACCTCGTCGTTGATGATCTTATTTCGGTCGGAAGCCATCTTCCTCCTTTTCTGTATGACCGGCTTGTGCCCGGGGTCTGTATTGAGCCGGTGGGTGGCCACCGTTGGATCAATCCCCGGCATATCCTCGTGGGACCAGGCAAAGCTTCCCCGATTCTTCTTCAAGAACTCGATCAGCTGAGCCCTGGTCTCTGGTTCGAGCCCGGCGCCTATACCAACAGTCCGAGTTGGATCTGAATCATCGATGCAGATTTGACCTACCTCTTCGAGCTGCGGCCCTCCCATCCTCTCTTCGGCGGCCTGATCCTCTATGTCTTCGATGCTGAGGATCTTGGGAACCCCGGGGATTCCGCCCTTTCCCTTCTTCTTGCGTCGTTTCTTCCTTGTTGCCGCCGGCGGGGGTGGAGCAGCCGCAGCTAGTTATTATTGGTCGGCCGGCTTGCTGTCGCTGCCTTCGGCTTTCTCGATCCCCTTCTGTACGTTCATCGCCCTATGGTGCATCATGTAGCAGATGCGATAGACCTCGCTGCTTCCTCGGACCTCGTCAATGGTCCCCTCTTCTCGGCCCGGGAACTTGATGCATCTATGGTATGTGGACGGGACTGCCCTCATCGAGTGAATCCAAGGTCTCCCTAGGATGACGTTAAAATGCGATCGTACATCCAGTACCATGAACTCCGTCATTCGGCGGACGGTTCCGGCGTAGACGGTAAGATTGACCGTTCCCATCGAGAGGGCTACATCTCCGTTGAAACCCGACACCTTGCGTGGGCATCCTCCGATGGTGAGCCCCTCGATCTTCATCCGTGATAAGCACTCGTGCGTGATGACATCGACCGAACTCCCGTTGTCCACGAGGACGCGAGCGACGTCGCAGCCTCCTATGTTGAGCTCTAGGACCAAGGCGTCATCATGCTCATCGGCACAGACCTCGTCATCGACGAATTCTATCTTCGTGCCCGGACCATCCATCCTCACGTCTTCTCGGACGGATTCCCTTCCCTTACGCTGGTATGCCTTGATGTTATTGATGGAATCATCGCAAAGGCGAGATCCACCCATGATCAGGTCAATCCTCGGCCTAGCAGCTGGTCTCCCGTCGTTGGCGCGCCCCGTCGTGGCCTCTTCGATTGCGAGGCTCCTCTTCGGTGCCTCCTGGTTTCCTGCTGCGTGTTGCGCTGGCGCCTCCTGTCGGTTCGGCCATGACCGGTTGCTGTTGTTCCACGGCTGGGGAGGCTTTTGGGTGAGGTTCTGAAAGTCTCCCCGCTCGATCTTTCGCTGGACCACTCTTTTTAGGGCGGCGCATTCGTCGGATGAATGGCCGTAGTACTCGTGAAAAAAGCAGTATTTATTCATGTCTTTCGGGCATGGCTTCCTCTCGTAGCCTTCTCGGCCGCCAGAGAATCCTCCCCGGTTGTTAGAGGAACTTCCTCGGCCTCCGGAATAGCTTCCTCGGCCCCCTGAGGGGCCAATTCGATTATCGGGGAAATTTCCTGGTTGGGGATCTCCCTGCTGATGATTCTCCGGTGGACGGCTCTCTTGGTTATCGGCTAGGCCTCTCTTTTCATCTACCTGGTAGACTTCATGCCTTGGGATTTCCGAAGCTCTTCGCTCATTTAGACCTTCTCGGTCCCGTCGGTCTCTTCGATCTCCTTCCCTCCTCGCTTTAAATGACGACTCTTCTCGCCCGTCCTTCTTCTCGGGCTTTGTTTTGCCATCGGCTTCTTCTTCCATTCTTCTCCTGATCGCCTTGCTTTCCTCCATATCTATGAAAATCGTCGCTTTATGGAGGGCATCCTCTATCGAATGCGGTAACGATACACACATCTCGTCATTAAACGGGGCTTGATAGTATAGCCCATGTTTCAGAGCCTGGACCGAGACGACGTCGTCTACCTTCGGGATTCGGAACATGACCTTTTTGAATCTTTCCACGTACTGCCGGAGAGGCTCGCTCTTCCCTTGCTTAACGTCGAAAAGATTCGACACTGTCAATTCCGTCTGTACGTAAATGGAGAAGTGTTTTAAGAAAATGGCGACCAACTCATCGGAATCGTTAATGGAGCCTGGTGCCAACTTCGCGAACCAATCACTGGCTCGATCTTGCAGGCTTGCGATAAAGAGTCGGCAAAGGATGGCCTCTTTCCGGTTTTCTTCGCCTCCGATGTGATCTGTTGCTATCCGAAACGCTTTCGCGTGTGTATGGGGGTCCGTCTCCCCCTTGTATGGCGTGAGCTTGACCTTTGGCAGGTCTCCCAACTCTATTCCTCGAATCCTCGCTGTGAACGGGGTGATCCTGGCCTCCCTCACCATTCTGTCAATCTCGGGCGCCGGGCTTATCGCCTGATGCACCTGAGACACAACTTGTCCGAGCTTAGCTTCCATCTTCAAAGATATCAGCGCCATCGCCTTTTTGACCTCTTCGGCCACCCTTGTCGCTACGTCCACTGTCGAGTCATCCGGCGTGGATCCTGGCGTGCTCTCCGGTTGGCTCGCCACGGCCGGAGGCGGGGTTATGCCGGTGTGGAAAAGGTTCCTGATAAGCGACGGGGTTGTCAGGTCTACCGGCGTGTCCGCCGTTAGCACGCCTCCGCTGGTATTTCCTCCAACTCCTCGTGCAGACGATCCAGCTGATTGATCTGCCGGGTGCCGTCTCTCCGCGCGCTCCAAGAGGTTTAGAAGGCGTCTGTTTTCCACGGCATGCTCTTCCGATCTTCGGGCGGACTCCTCCGCCTTCCTGGCGGACTCCTCAGCTTTGTTCGTTGCTTCTGTCATTTTTGCCATGGCGTCGGCCAGCTGTTGTTGCATCCTCTGCACGGCCTGATCCTGGGTAGGGTTATCCTCTTCGCCCGACATGCTTCTCCTTCTCTCCGACTTCCTGGCTGTGCGATAGAAAGAAACACTCCCCTCAGTGGGCGCCAAACTGTAGAGGGCGTTTTGGGACGCCTTACAGTCACAAGAATAACCGAAAGAACACAAATAAATATGAACGCGATTACTCTTGATTTGTTATGATTCCGAGAGGACTCGGTTTCTTCCGTTTTATAGCTTGGACAATCGGAGATTACACACTCTAGCTCTTGGGAGATCGAGAATGCTATGAATAAGCAAACTCGAGTACACAAGACTTTCTCTCTCAAAACTCACGGCTCAAAAAATGATCCTCCCCCCCTCTCTTCTTGAACAACGAATTTACATGCGTATTTATAGGCTTAGAGTTTCTAGATTAATCCCACAAATCGTGCTAGGGTTTCCCTTTCTTTAGCTCTGATTGTTGTTATCCTTCCATGAATTTCGTTGGATATCCCACGAAATCCTCAACTGAATGAATGAATTTCCTTCTTTTTCGCGATCTTGATTTCCCTCCTCTTTTGATTCGATTGGGTTTTCCCGATGAGACTCTCCTTCGATAAGCCTTTGTCCGATACGCTCTCTTGGGCGATGAGGTTCTGCTTCCCGATAAGCCTCGTTGATATGACGCAATGAGGTGTCTTAACGCTGGCAGGTCTTGGTCTTTTGGGGCCTTATCGCTATTGGGCCTTAAACTGCTCTACCTTTTGATGGGCCTTGAATTTTCAAGTATCCTTGCCTCTATTTTCGGTCATCTGGGCATTAAATGACATCAGAAGTGTTGAGGGATGATTTGGCAAAATCTGACCTTAACATATATCCTTTTATATACATATATAGAAGATATATATATATATATATATATATATATATATATATATATATATAGATTTGTAGTTAATGGTTTGTTCATTTAATTCCAATAAGACCCTTTGAGTTCTCTAAAATAATGTTACCATTCATCATTTATCTAATTTTATCTATAGACTACTAAAATTCTTTAGAAAACGTTCACATAAGTTTATAGATGAGTTTGTACATCTATATATAGACCGCACATACACACATGGAGATTCCCGAGGTATGTGTTCTTTTTCATTATTTGTTTGCATTGTGATCTCTATGAGATCACATTGTCTTATTTGTAGTATGTATAAACCCTTAATTTGTGCATTGTTTGTCTTTTTATTCCAGTTCAAATACTTGAGCGGCGAACGAAATTATTTGATCTACCCGACACGACCTGCTTGTGCTTCCTTCTTCCAGATCTAATTTGTCAGAAATTGATGCTATGGAACCGAGGTATGGTTTCATAATATTATCTACTCTTTTCATGTATAGGAGTAAGTTTTCATATTCTATCCGATTCCATGGTTGATAATATATTATCGTTAAATGGAGGGAGATAAATTAAACGATGTATTATATGTTTCACCATGTTATGCCGAGAGGAGCTTTAGATTTGATGCCGTTTCGAATTTAATATAGATAGAGTGATTTGTCGAGTGATGCTTGATCATTTGATATTGTTATATTTCCAAATGGCATATTTTATGTTCAATAGGATAAAACTAATGTTTTAAATTCCTTTTAATAAGTAGGAGCCCAAAATGCAATTTCATCAACTATGAATTTTATATTTATGTTGGAAAAACGCTGTGTATTTTTCTTTTTGTCTATTTACAGTGTTTTTTCAAAGGTATTTTGACCATCCAAACCTAAGTTTTAAACCAAATAATTGAAACATTTTCCTTAAATTTGAACAATCCCTCGTTATAAAATTGGTTCCATGGCTATAAGAATTAGAACGCATGGTATTTTGGTACAACTTCCCAATTTTGGTATTTTGACTTGCTAATCTGTTCAAAGATTCCAAAACAACTCCATACACGTTTTTTTATTTATTTTAATTACTAGTGGAGATGGTCATATTATTTTTAGGATAATAAGAATAAATATCGTTCCTAACTTTTATATTAAAGTGATATTCTATTTTTTTTCCTCTAATGATCTATTAATTTATTCTTTTTTATTATTATTATTATTATTATTATTATTATTATTATTATTATTATTATAATGTTCCATTTATAAAGCAGTTAATAAATCTTACTAATTTGTCCTTATGTGTTATGCAGGGAACCTCAAGAAGCTTTTTTTCTTCTTCTATGAAAATTAGAAGTACTCTCAGTTTGATGAAAAATAGCAATGGAATCTTGACTGGCGAGTCTTTTTATGAAAAATTTCCACTATTGACAAAGCAAGAGTAAAATACTTTTCTATTGAGTGGAAAATTCGTGAGCTTTGAAGTGTATATAGGACTTGGGGAGAAAAAGGAAGTAAATTCCATTTTGATGTAAATTCCAAAGTTATAAACCAAGATGAAGCGCCATCCTTAAATAGCAATTCTAATTGATGAGATAATTTATAATTTATAAACCAATATGATTTTAACCATGACAAACCTCAATATCTAACTCAAATGTATAGCTCTGTCATTTTGACCATTTATCAGTATCTTTATTGTGCTTTTATGGTTTTTTTAGCGGAGTAACACTATTGATTGAAGTTACCATGTATTTACTTACAAAATATTTTCGCACGTTAGAACAACTGATACTATTAGCTAAAATTACATATGCGTGCAATTTTTATGTCTCGTTGAGATCGAACACGAGAGCTCTCAAAACGGCATATAGTGGAATTACAACTAGGTGTTATTGTGCTCTTGTAGTGAATGTGAAGGATTAACTATTTCGTCTTTAGTGATAATTGTTGGGAATTTCATTACGATTCCCGTCGTATTTATCACGATATAAGCCGTCAATCCATCCAGGTAACATATAAAAAAATTATTTAAAGCAGAAAACTTGTTACACTGTACAACGAACAGACAATCTGATAATCACGATTACAAGACCTGATAAATTATTAGTAATTAAATTTTCATAATTCATTATTAATAATCTAGTCAATAGGAAATAAAAAAATGGTAAATAAAGGCAAATAAATAAATTGTAAATTATAGTGGATTAATTAATTTTAAATTTTTTGTGTTGTAATAGAAACAATTATACCCAAAACCGAACTCAACAATCGTTTATTTAGTCGGGTAATGTTTGTCGTCAAATGTTACATATGAGTAGATTTTTACAAAAATCAATGCGTAAGAAAAATTTTATTTACAAATAACTCGTAATATAGAATAGGTGTTGTTAATGCGTAAAAATGGCTTTAACATAGAGTCGGATCCAAGGTTCGGGTCCTGAGATTGACCCGTTGAACACGTGGATGAGTGAATGCTGAGTCAACGCAGGTTGACTAATGATCGTCAAAGCTGGAGGCGAATCTGTCGTCTTGGATGAGTCTCTGGGCTGTCCTTGACGATCCTCGGTGAACTTCCCTCGTGGGGGCAAAGTCCGTATCACGGTAAAGCTCCCCGTCGAACTTCCCTCGTGGTGGCGAGGTCCGTATAACGGCGAAGCTCCTCGTTCGGGTGGAGTTCTAGTCTTGGCGAAGCTCCTTGTCTGGGCGGAGTCCTTGTCTTGGCGATATCCTCGTTTGGTCGAACTCCGGTCTTGATGAAGCTCCAAGCTAGTCATGATGATTCTTCGTGATTCTCCTTCCTTGGCGAGCTCCTACGGGGAGTGAGGACCTGCAAAAAAAAGGTAGATTGGGCCCGTGCCTCGTCGCTTATGGTTGGGCGAGGCTGCCTACGTATCTCAGTTTAAGAGAATTAGGTCCCACGTAGTTCAGGGTTAGTGATAAACGGCGGGTGAATGACGATGTGGTTTGACTCGTCGGAAGTGCTAATGTTGGTGGCGCGGGGGTGACCCTTGGCCAGATGGCTGGGTATTACTGGCATGTAGTGTTTTTCGTCGACCTCGTTGGTGTTGGCGAGCTCGTTGTGGCGACGGCCTTAACCTGACGAGGGATGCTCCTTGTCGACCTTGTCGAGGTTGACGAGGGTGCCGCACCTGACAAAGGGTGCTTCTGGTCGACCTTATCGAGGTTGGCAAGGGCGCCTCACCTAACAAGTGATGCTCCTTGTCGACCTTGCGGGTGTTGGCAAACTTGACCACCTGGCGAGGGACTCCTTTGTTGACTCGTCGAACAACTTTCCTTTTCGAGACTGAGACTCTATTCTAGATCTCCTCTTAGTCGGGCCTCTGCCAGCAAGCTCTCAATTCTTGCTGGGGGGAGAGAGGGCTACTTTCTAGAGAGAGAAAGCTAGAGAGAGAATCTTTGGAGAAAGCTGTGAGTGAGTGTGGAAATGAGGGGGGAAGGCTCCTATTTATAGGAAAATCAATTCCGTGAAATTGCACCTCCAAGGGCGTACGAATTTCTCTCCTGCTACAGAGGGGTTGCCGCGGCCCTAGACTCGAGCCCATGGCCTTTCTTTCTTTTTCTTTCATTCTGTCAGGTGACTCAAACATGTACCAACTCGTTATTGGGTTGCTTCTAGTTGTAGCGAAGGTATATTTTAAAGCCGACATAATAATTTGGATAAAAAATTAAAAATAAGTCACTATACTACTACAAAAAACGAATTTCACTACATTTAAAATAGGGTTAATTGCGGCAAAAGACCTAATTTTTGGTCAAATTCTCTCCTGTGTACCCAACTTCCATAAATAGCGGAAATAATACCCAAATTCAGTGTTTGGGAGTTGACCGAGGAAATCTGTGTATGTGGCTATTAGCCTTTGACACGTGGCATGCCAAATTGCACTTGGCCGCCATGTGGCATTCCACGTAATTATTACCTTATAAATAATTTTTATTAAATTTAAATCTTGATTATTGATTATAATTATTTATTTTTTAAAAACTTGGTAGAACGAAATAAAAATCACCTTTCATGGTTCATTTGAACTCCGTTTCCGATCAGGTTCATGCGTCCAATAAAATTGTTTAATATGTTTAATAATAATAATAAACAATAAACACATACATATTGTTTAAAAAGCCAAGACATAATTAAATACACACCACTTATTCACACAAGTAAAGAGAAAATAGTAGCCATATTTTTATTTAACGAATTTTATTTTTTATTTTTTTGCATGATATTTTTTTTTGTTTTTGCATTTTATAATAATAATTGTTTGATATGTGAGCTTAAGCTTGACTTACTCCGTCACACAGAAGAAGTCAGCCCGGGTACCGACCAGAACCAAGGACGAACAAGAGTTCAGCCCAGCTCGGGTAAACACGAGCAGAACGTCTAGATAGAAGGCAAGCCCGGCCAAGGGAAAACGAGCACGCTAGATCGGGGACAGAGAATCTGTCCGAGCAGGAACGGGAAAGTCAGCAACTACCCAGCAAGGAAAGCGCGTAGCTTGAGGAGCAAGCAAAGATCGAGTCAAAGATTTTACGAGATTATTTAGAGTAGTTTCTCGATTTTGTGCGATTCTGTTAGCTAGGGTTTTCGCCTATGTGAGGCTATATAAACCTAGTATTGTACACTTTGTAAAGTGCTGAGTCCATTAGAGTTTTTTTTAGTTTATCTTCTTCTATTTGCCTTCGATTATCAATAGAGAATTTCTTCTCCCAAAATTTCGTATTCTTCAATTTCATGTTCGATTTTTTTGGTGTTATTCGTGTTCTTCACAGTTCCGTGATTTGGGAACTGTCTTTAGAGCTTCAACCGAAGAACATGTCTTCATCAGAGTCACCGATCGAAGGAGCTCTGGTGGCGCAGAAACTAGACTCCAGAGAAGGCACAGTTACGCTCCACTACCCCATGCTCACGAAGAGCAATTACATCGTGTGGGCGTTGAAGATGAGGGTCAATCTGCACAAGCAGGGAGTGTGAGAGGCCGTAGAGAACGGCGGTGTCGAAGGGCGCCAGGAAAGAATGGCTCTAGCCGCAATCTACCAAGCAGTTCCAGAAGATGTTCTTCTCATGCTCGCCGAGAAGGATTCCGTGAAGAAAGCATAGAAAATGCTTCAGACCATGCACATGGGCGCAAGTCACGTCAAGGAGGCAAAGGTCAAGACCTTGAAGAGTGAGTTCGAGGTGATGAGGATGAAGGAGAGCGAATCAATTGATGACTTCTCTATGCGGCTCATGTCTATTGTGACTGGCATACGCTCGCTGGGAGACAAGGTGGAGGAGACCACCGTCGTCAAGAAGTTTCTCCGAGCAGTGCCTCACAATTACATGCAGATCGTGACATCGATCGAGCAGTTCGTGTTTGGCGGAATTGGTACTGCTCCGGTACCAATTGTTGGGAAAATCCCTGTTTATTATCGCGAATTATACCTTCGAACCGTCCGGATAACATTTAAAAAATTGTATTTTAAGCGGCAAACATGTTAACCCACCAACGGTCCGAACATCGGATAATAACCATATTACAAGACCCGATAAATATTATGTAATTTAATATCCATAAATCAATATCAATAATCTAGTCTTTATAGGAAATAAATAGAAAGTAGTAAATGGTCGCATTTATTAGCCCAATGCATAAGGCCGTACCTCAATTGTCGACTTCTGGCTGCGCGTTCTGAATTTGGTAGGGCTCCGCCGGTGCTGAGGGAAACACCCGTGATCTTTCGGGATATTCTCCTAGATTCCTCATACCGAAGCGTGGGCTTCGCCAGCAGGACTCCGTCGCAAAATTTAAACTGATGGTTCTTTTTAAGCTTCCAGAGTACTAAGTCTCTCAAGCCGAACCAGAGAGATCAGAGAAAAATTCGCAAACCCTTAAGGAGAAGGAGAGTTCGAATTTTTCTCTGGGAAAAGGTGTGAAAAATGTGTACAATGAGCTCCCTATTTATAGGCTCAGACTGTAACCGAATTATAAGAAAAGTGAACATCTGGGACTATTTTACGAAAGACTAATATATCAGTCTTGAATACTAAGTATCTAATACTGATTTATCAGTACCTGATGGTATTCAAGACTGATTTTCATGGGAATAAACTTAGGGACTGATTTTCAGTTGCTAATAATCGGGCACCTTTTTTGAGACTAAATTTCAGTTGCGAATGTATTTTTGTCCTTTAAGATTTTTCAGGCAAACTTATTGGCTACTAAGTTTCTGTAATGCCCGGTATCCTCACATACGTAAATTCTAGGTAATATCGGTAGAATAATTAGTTATGGAGAAAAGTATATTATGAAGCGATTTTTATTGTGGAGTTAATAAATATTATCTTATCGTTTAACGTTAACCCAAAATCTGCTTCTTAGATGCAGTGTGAGAAGCGTGACTCCCGAACGAGAAACCGATGTGCTTATTAATTTTATTATATAAATATATAATTAATTTATTAAGAAATTATTAATGTCTTTTGAAGCAATTATTGATATTTTCTCATATGCTATGTAGAAGTGCATTTTAGTATTTAGAAAATACACATCGTGTATTTGACAACACATGTAAAATTTAAATCTCTTTCTTTTATATTTATTAAGTACATGTCTTGAGATTTAAGTACATGCTTTTATATTTGGGGTTGAGCAATAAAACCTTGTTTCATATTTACCAAATTGCCATTATGAAGCCCCAATGTCGGTTTAAGGAGGAAGAAAATAAAAGCTTGTTCTCATCACTTCAAAAAGAATACTTCCCTTTTGCCTCTCTCTCCTCTGCTCTTGAAATTTACCACCACCGATTTCTATAACAAGATAAATTAGCACATCGGGTTCAGCGGGGGCTAGAAACTTCTCACGAAGCAAGCATATAAGGACTCGAGGTAAGCAGAAATCTTTTTTTAAACTGTTTCACAAGAACAATATAAGGATATTTTATCTTACTTCGAAAGATGAGATTTTGATGGTTAAAAAAATTATGATCATAGCATTTTGGCTATTGTGTACATTGTTGAATTTCTTGTTGTGGGTAGGTTCCAAACTCCGTGTTCCGTAAGAAATGAACGGAACGATACGTATCTAGATGGAGAATAAAAGCACTTATAATGGATTTGTTTTTACCTACCTAGTTCCACAAGTATCGTAGCAAAACGGTAGGAGGAACTGGAATATATTGGCTAGTAAAAGCTAAAATATTCTTTACGGTAGAAAATTGTAGACGTATCCATTCCCCTGTGCTCTGTCGAAATTTCTCGGAACAACGGGGGGAGAAGTGTAAAAATATGAGATGTGAAAAATGATGGTGATAAGGATTACGCCTAGGCAAAGAGTTAAACAATGTACAAGACTTTCACTCGGTGTTAAAATATTTTATGAAGTGTTTATGGAAGAAATACGAAGTTTACACCGAATGTTGAAATTATATGTAATATTGAGGTTTTGAAGTAATGTCATATAAGCTTACTCGATTTCTGCTTATTGAGTTATAGCTCATGTAGTTCTTGTGATACAGGAAACAATCAAAATTAACAGAAATGTTAGCCGGGGATCTCGCTTCATCAACGATGCTTTTGTATATGGACATAGACCTATTGGGCCTACTATATTTTGAGAAAATACTTATCTAGCTAAATGCATTTTGGGCATGTAAGAATACAAGAAACCAGAAACTTATGTTTTGAACGACGTCGTTTATGACGAGGAAAATATATATAATATGAAAGTTTCGATTTTATAGATATCTTATTTATTAATGAAAGACGTAACCTCACCTAATAATAACCAAAGCGTTTAGCGTGGTTATTCAAGGCGGGCGTTGCAGTTTCAGTCCCATATATGTTCCCCTCTTATTCAAAATGGCGCAAAATTATTGGGGACTGATTTTTCAGTCTTTATTATGTGGTGCTCGTAAATGCAAGTAGAATAAACATATTTGACTGTAAAAATTAGTCCTTAATAATCCATAATTGGGACAGATTTATCAGTACCCGATGCTATTGAGGACTGATTTTCATTCGAGTAATATTAGTGACTGATTTTCAGTAGCTAATTTATTTTTGTCCTTTAAGATTTTTCTGGCAAACTTAATGGCTACTGAATTTCAGTCCCCATATGTTCTATTATTATTGAAAATGTCGCAAAATTATTGGGGACTGACATCCAGTCTCTATTATATGGTACTAGTAATAATTGGGGACTGATTTCCAGTCTCTATACTAAGAAGAATGAAAATATTTGTGAGTAAAAATTAGTCCTTAATCGGGACTGATTTCTCAGTATACGATGCTATTGGGGACTGATTTTCATTCCACTAATGTTAGTGACTGATTTTTCAGTTGCTAATATATTTTTGTCATTTACGATTTTTCTGGCAAACTTAATGGCTACTGAATTTCAGTCCGCCATACGTTCCATCATTATTGAAAATGGCGCAAAATTTTTAGGGACTAATATCCAGTATCTATTATGTGGTACTAGTAATAATTGGGGACTAATTAGTGGGGACCGATTTCCAGTCTCTATAGTAAGACGAATGAACATATTTGGGAGTAAAAATTAGTCCTTAATAATCCAAATCTCTATCTAATTTGGGACTGAAATTCAGTCGTTATAGAAATTTTACAGGGGAAAAGATCAAGGACTGATTTTCAGCCTCACTTTATTTGGCACTAATCAAGGAACTTATCCGAAACTAAAACTCAGTTTTCAAAGTGTTTCATATATTAAATTTTTTGGAATTGGCCTTCAGTGTTTAATACATTTCGTTTAGATAATGATCGAGGACTGAATTTCTGTCTCTAATAATTCGGCGCCAAATTATGCATTTTAAACTCTATTTATAACTGATGTTTAGTCTCCGAAATGTTTTATAGAGAAATAATTAGGGAGTGATATTCAGTCTTAAATAAACAACGAATATTCAACCAGGAAACATATTAGAGACTGATATTTAGTATCAATTGGATTTGGCGTGAGAATTAGTTGAAGACTGATTTTTAGTCTCTGAAGTTCAATTGTTGTAAAGGTCGTATTCAACATGTATGTTATTCTACCTTTTATATTGAACAATACGATCAAAGATTATTTTTTGTCTCATTCATATTACCAAATGTTATACTAATGACTGTCCTCACTAAATGTGCTAAATGTCATACACTTACAAAGACAAAATATCCCAATTATGATAAAATAAAAAAATTATGTTTCTTTGTTTTTTTATTGCACTTAAAAGCTATATTGCAATAAACAACATGATCAAAACTATTTTATTTGGTTAACTAACAAAAAAATGAAATATCAATTGCAATACAGCTCAACGGAAGTTGTAAAAAAAATAACTATTTTCCAATTTATATCAAATACACACATTGTGTACTAATGGGGTTGCGATTATTTTCTTTAGATTATTTTTTTATTATTATTATTTTCAGAGAAAAAAAAAATGTAAACACCAGAAACTTCAACTCATAATGCCTGAGATTTAAGCTTTGCAATGTCGGGATGCCAATACTCATTATCAATGCCCAAAGAAAAGAAAAAGAAAGCAATTTAAGATATACACCACTTTTCTTGCAAAAACACCAAACAAAGAACTAATTCCTATATCATCTGCTTTTGCATTTTTTAACCAAGAAAACAAATAATCAATAATCAGATTCTTTAAAAATTGGCAAACATCATAATAAAACTCATGCCAATAATCAGATTCTCAAAAAATGGCAAACATCATAAGAAAACTCATCCAATTATCTTCTTCAGAAGACAGCACTTAGATGTGAATTCTCATATCTATTCATCAGCCGACTTGTGAAAATTTGATCCTGTATCGATTCCCATAACAACACTCAAATTAAATCCTAAATAAAATTTAGAGACCTGTACACGTGAAACTGGTATTGAGCTAGTAGAAATTTGATATATTTAGTGATAATAGCACATGAATCAAGAGCAAACATTCCATCACTTCATCAACCCAAAATCGATAACACCTTCATAATAAAACAGCCAAATATCAACCCAAAAAAACAACCCCGAAATTGATAACACCTTTATAATCCAAGAAACTCAAAGGAAATGCGGGCTTACATGAGCTCGAGAACAAGCGAAGAAGCTCCCCCGCCGCCACTGCAAATTGCTCTAACATTATACTTGTTGTTTTTATGTATCAACACCTGCAATGAAAGTTGAAATCTGAAAGTTAGAAGAAGAAAAATGGTTTTAGGGAATTTTGGTTTTGGTAAGGTTTTACTCCCGATTTTAATTTTGGAGAAGTCCTGCCTAAATACGCTTCTAAAGGTAATCGCGAGTGATGAAGAAAAAATTAAAATTAGGTTGATTTTCACAATTAACATCCATTTAAATAATTTATTTTCATATAATTAAATTTAGATTTAATTATTTGTAATTTTAAAATTTTACTTTATATTTTTAGTCACCAAACGTGAAAT
The DNA here is from genome assembly GCA_954871525.1 of Parietaria judaica. Taxonomy (NCBI): domain Eukaryota; kingdom Viridiplantae; phylum Streptophyta; class Magnoliopsida; order Rosales; family Urticaceae; genus Parietaria; species Parietaria judaica. The sequence goes on from OX940860.1 coordinate 43,652,755, forward strand.
CAAGTAAACGTGCTTTGCCCACCACGCAAGTTCTAACGAAATACACGAAAAACACTTTCCGCCCCAACAAGGAATTCCACCCATTTGGTCACCCATTGTGAAAAGATTGTTAGATGATATTTACACGGACTCAATTTCAACATCTAGAAAAGAAACAACATTCATCAATGCGTAATTGAATATTTTCGGTAATGGTTAAAGACGTATTAGTATAATTATACTATACCCGTAGGGGTGTAACCGGAACAGATATCCATTTTTTTTTTTTTTTGGACTATCCGGAATCGGGATCTATATTCGGATATAGGGTTTAGAGTTTTAGGGTTTAGGTTTTTTAGGGTTTAGGGTTTTGGGGTTTAGGTTTTTGGGGTTTAGGGTATACACGTATTTAGGGTTTAGGGTATAGGGTATTTAGGGTTTAGGGTAGGGTATTTAGGGTTTTAGGGTTTAGGGTATTTAGGGTTTAGGTTTCTAATATATTATTACAGAATTGTGATTCTAGGGTTACTTTCTAACATTTATTACAGAATTGTGTTTCTAGGGTTACTTTCTAACAGATTTTATCACAAAACCGTTGAGGGTTTAGGGTAGATTCAAACATTTTATGAATCGGCTAACAATTCGGTTTTCGAGTATTTCGATGAAATTCATATTCATTATATTTTATACTGATACGTTTAAACTATGTAATTACTATTTTTGGTATATTGCTCTTATTATATTTGGTTTCGATATTGATCCACGAATAGTTTTTATTTTATTTTAAAAATATGTTATATTTAGTTTAAAATCAAGAACTGATACTTATCGGTTATTGATTTCCAATATCGATACCGAGAAATGATACCAAAACCTATTATCAAATTTTAGAATATGTGTATTCATTTTTACTCGGTTTCGGTCTCAATTTTAAAAAAATTATTTTACCGGTTATCGGTACCGGTTTCACCCCTACTAATTATGTTACATTAATTTTTAAATGTTGTATTATTTTTTAAAGAAAATATTAATTAATATATCTAAAATAATTTTTATGGCTGGTAGAGTATATTATGCTCGGCATAAATCCCTAAATCGCAAAGACTGTTCTTTCCAAAAAAAGCTAAAATTTTGACGAACAAATCCAACCCAAATCGCAGCCCCAAATCCAATCCCAAATCGCAATCGCAACATTCAACCGCGCGCTAAGTTCTTCCCTCCCTCGGACGAGGATCTTGCGTTCAATCACGAAGATAATTTCCTTATATAACTCTCTCTAATAATTTCCAAATATAATTAGGTATGGAAACAATCTTATGGTTTCTCTTTTTCGTTTTGTGCAGCGAATTCCTTCCTCATTCACTGCAGGCGATCTCGTGTTCACTGTGGGCGAAAATCCGTTGCCCTAGAGTTTCTTTTCATCAATTCGCTCCAAGTCAATTCTTCCCTCTGCCGGAAATTTCTTGTTCAGCGCTTACGCTGAGGTTACTCGAAGCCCCTACCTGCTTATTCTGATTGCGGATTGGTGTTTTCCTTTCTGTATACCTTGTTGTCGGGTTTTTGTTAGGGACAATTTGATATGGATTTTTGAATCATCAAAAGGAGCTTGGAATTTTATATTAACAATGAAGCGAAATTGTTGTGAATTGGTGTTTATTCTGAATGCAAAGTGTTGCATTATACTCAAACTGTTTATTCTAATTGCGAATTGTTGCATTATACTCAAACTAATGAAGATCATGGTGTCCCGATGTTTTTCGGTTCTGTCCCGGTGTTTTTCGGTTCATTAGTGAACTGTTTTATTGTTAGTTCTTCTGATTTTACCACAATTAAGCTGTTTTATCACTAAGTACGAAAACACTTACACGGTTTCTTTTTACATTTTGTGCAGCGAAGTCTTTCCCTGTTTACTGCCAGCGATCTCGTTTTCATCACTGTGTGCGAAGCTCCCTTGCCGCCGAGCTCGTTTTCATCACTTCGCTCGAAGTCCTTTCCTCACTCTGCCGCGGATTTTGTGTTCATCGCTGCCGCTGAGGTATATTCGAAGCCCCTGATTATGAGTTTTTTGTCCCATTATTTTTGTTCCATTATTTTTGTTCGTTAATTTCATCTCATGATTAATAAAATCTAAAACTTTAAAGAGTGAACAAACGAATTTGCTAACCCTGCACGGTAACTAATTGCAAACATTCTACTTCCAAAATCGATTCTCTTGGCAAAAAATTTTCTCGTCGCATCATATGCATTGCAAAGTAACACTGCAGCTATAATCAAAACCCAACTTATATAACTCCAAAATAAATTACCCAAAATATTCCTCTTAAAAATACTAAAACAACCATTTTTTATGCACTTTTGTTTTCAGTAAAAATAAAAGAACAGGGATGTTAAGTAATGTGTTCAATATTTGCTTGCCAATAAGTTCAAGGCAAACATTTGCTACATAGAGATATTCTTTTTATATATACTTATGTCATGCCATACAGAATCAATATAATTTTTCCTAACAAAAGTTTTTAGTTTGTATCTTACCCTTTAGTGAGTACTATGTTATTTTGTTACATTCTTTTATAGGACCTAACTTGAATAACCCCTGCAGTATCATCAAGTAAGTAAAAAACCGTACATTGCGATGAGAAGAATAAATTACGTATTTTTTTCCCAAAGTAAGATAATCTCCTCTACTGTATCATAAAGTAAAAGCTTACAAATTAGAGAGGATCTACCAAGGGCAATTCTCTCTCTATATAATAATTTTAAATATCAGTCTTCATTCCACTATTAGAGACTGCAGGAATGAAATAAAAGTACTAAGTAGTATTATGTGTAGAAAATAGTAAAATCACTAACTTCTTGCTTCTGCAAATTCCTCCTACGTTGGTCTTGGAAGCTGTAAAAAAACGTAGCAGAGCAAATTTATAATTAGATTTCTTGAAATAATAATAATAATAATAAAGAACACATGACTTCATTAAGGAACATGTAAAAGTAAAATGCAAAACAGAGAAAACCTATACACAAGAACTATAATACAAACTTCTGCCACTATTAATCCTTATTAAACCTTGAACGGGTTCTAGCTACTTGTACGCGCCAAACTCTGTCAGTATAACCAGGAATAAGTATCTCATTACTCTATAAAGGTGATATATACCAATTTGAGGTTATATTGATCACTGGAAGTAGTATACAAACGCAAACACAGACTGAGCCTCACTCTGAGCAAAACTCAGATTATTGACATTCGGGCCAATAAGCAAACCGGCCCAAAGAAGCCCTGTCATACTAACTAAAAAAGAGTCATTGTTTTATAAGCTTAAATTTGGTCGTAGCATAAACTTACTGTAGTCGACCCTTCTTCTTCGCCTCCATCAAGCATCAAGCAAGGGAACATGAGTGAATAATTTAGATGGGCTTCTTGATAATGAAGCCACCCTTGACCAACTTCTTGATGTTCTGACCTGCTCACAAAATATGTATTCAACATAAGCATACAGACAATAAATTTTAGCACAAATGCATAGATTACAAAAAAAATCAGACTAAGAAAATATGAACAATGGATGAATCTTTAAGAATTAGTCATTATAGAGTTGATGAACGGGGAAACAACACTTAATTCAAACAAAACGAGTAAGTGATTCAATAAGAAATTTTTTAAGACTTTGTCGTGCAAATTAGCATTCGCTGCAGCCAGAGTTTGGATAGCCTAGGCGAACGAGTTTCTTCAACGATGTTTTTTTTTTTTTTTAACTGTTATTTTTTTTTAACTTTACACAACGATTTAATTACGAATTTTTTTAACTGTTATTTGTAGTAGTGGGTGTTTGTTTGTGAGGCTTATTTAATTACGTTACTGGTTTGTATAAAGTTTGTTGTTTGAATGGTAAATTAGTTACTGATTTTTTTATTAATGAGGATTTATAACAAGGATCATATCATTTACTCATAAATACTTAAAGTTGTATAATTAAGTGGAACTAACACTAAAATGTTGTATAATTAAGTTTCCTATGCTTTTACAATGATGCTTTAATTCGTGACTGATTTTACTTTTTCCTAAAAGAAGTATAAAGATGTATCAGTATTGTAATGAAGTAGGTTATAACTTTGGAAAACAACTATTGCTTTTAACTGAAATTCACTAAACCAAATTAATTAGAAACTTTAGAAACTCTAGGGGCTAGATTTCTTTCAAGCGTTCTCTTATGACTAGTTTTACTTGAATTTGCCATCTTTTCCTATAATATAGGTATTGTTAATACTTTGTTCATATTATATATACTTAGATATTGTAGCTAAGTTGCAGGATTGTAAAAGATGGATAAGAGTTGGACTAAGATCACGAACAAGGTCGATCCAAGGTTCATTAAGGGAGCGATTGATTTTGCAAAAAGAGGGGAAGCATTCGTTGATAGTGAAGGCCAAATTGTCCATGTAATAAGTGTGGGAATGCAAGGAAATATGCTCCCACAACTGTTACCGGTCATATCATGCATAATGGTTTTGCATCATCATACAATATTTGGGTTTATCATGGTGAACATCTACCGGGATATGAAAGCGACGAAGCGATCAATGAGTATGAAGAAAGTGAAGACGAATTAAATGACGGTGTCGATGATTTACTTGATGATGTTTTTCCTACGGGTGGCCAAACCGAAGGCGAAGACTTCAGAGACGATGCTGATTTGTCTGATCCACGTGAAGACCTAAATGTCGAGAAGTTATTTGTCGATATGGAAAAGCCTTTATACCCAGGATGCGATGAGTTTTCCGTTCTAGGCTTTCTTCTAGAGTTGATGAGCGCAAAGGTTACAAGTAAAATGACAAATATGTCAATGGATTTGATTATGAAGATATGAACTTGGGCTTTCAAGGACGCAAACTTTCCTAAGAACCATTACAAAGCAAAAAAAGTATTTGCGTACTCTTGGACTCGGATATGAATCTATCTATGCTTGTAAATATGATTGTGTACTATTCTGGAAAGAAAATGCAGAATTAGAGAATTGTCCTTTGTGTGGCACTAGCCGTTACGTTGAAAATTGTCAGGGGAAGAAGATACCGGTAAAGTTTTGCGTTACTTTCCAATCACAAGTAGACTCCAGCGGTTATATGCATCAAGGCACATTGCCGCGGATATGCAGTGGCACGATCGGCAAAGAATCAAAGAGGAGGGGGTCATTAGGCATCCAGCAGATGGAAAGGCATGGAAACATTTCGATACATCGTTTCCTGATTTTGCGAAGGATCCTAGAAATGTTCGCCTTGGTCTCCCGAGCAATGGTTTCAACCCTTACGGGGCAATGAGTCTCTCGTACAGTATGTGGCCTGTTGTGCTCATGCCTTACAATTTATCCCAGTGGAAGTCTATGGTTGATGCTTCGTTTATGATGGAATTGCTCATTCCTGGAAGAGATTCACCCGGAAAGGATATTGATGTATATCTTCGTCCGCTGGTTGATGAGTTGAAACTTCTATGGGAAAAGGGTTTTGAAACATACGATTGCCACTCGAAACAGAGATTCAACATGCGAGCCGCACTTCTATGGACAATCAATGATTTTCCTGCCTATGGTTACTTGTCTGGATGGAGCATGAGTGGCTACAAGGCATGTCCGATATGCAATGAAGATTCCAGCAACATACGTATACGGGATAAAATAGCATATTTAGGTCATAGGCGACGTCTCCGCCTCAATCACCCTTGGAGGAAAAAACTGGATTTTAATGGAAAGAGAGAGACCAAGCCTGCACCAAAACCTATCAACGGATATGATTGCTTACGTCAGTTGCGACATCTCATTCCACGTCAACATGGAAAACATCATGCTTATGGCAGAAAGAAAAGGAAAAAGAACATCCGAGATTTATATTGGTCAAAGAAAAGCATCTTTTTTGAACTCCCATATTGGCCCAAGCTGTTAATTCGTCATAACGTCGATGTGATGCATGTTGAGAAAAATGTGTGCGAGAACGTGTTGGGAACCCTTTTAAACATAGAAGGAAAGACGAAAGACACTGACAAAGCTCATCTGGATTTGGAAGACATGGGCATACGCAAGGAGCTTCATTTGGTGAAGAAGAATGATCGCTGGGTCAAACCACATGCTTCGTATGTTTTAACTCGAGAAGAGAAAATTCAGTTTTGCAACCTACTTAAGTCGGTTCGTTTTCCAGATGGGTACGCGAGTAATTTAGCTAAAAATGTTATTGCCGAGCAAGGCAAGGTGCATATGGGCTTAAATCGCACGATTGTCATGTCTTACTACAACACATAATACCTATCGCTATTCGTCCGTTTTTGACAAAAAAAATCTGTGACGCATTGGTGGAGCTTTCCCAATTCTTCAAAAAGCTTACTGCAACCACGTTACACGTGAGGGAGTTGGAAGAAATGCAAGAAGAGATAGTTATTATTTTGTGCAAGCTTGAACGAATATTTCCTCCATCATTTTTTACAGTTATGATGCACTTGTGTGTTCATCTTCCTGAAGAGGCAATTCTCGGAGGAACTGTGCAATCAAGGTGGATGTATCCAGTCGAGAGATACCTTGGCCATTTAAAGAAATATTTCAGAAACAAGGCTAGACCCGAAGGCTCAATCGCAGAAGGTTATGTCGTTGAAGAAGCTATAACCTTTTGTTCACACTACTTTCGAGGTGTTGAATCAAAATTTGACAAACGAGAAAGAATTGATGACAATCCCTCTAGCGATTCTCGAAGCACTGTGTTGGATATTTTCAGAGTGGATGGCCGAGGTATTGGGAAGAAAGAAATTCAAATGCTTCCTAGTACTCTCTTGAAGAAGGCAGTATGATTTATCTACAACAATTGTCAAGAAATTCAACCGTATTTAGAGTAAGTAATTTTTTTAATATTTGTTTATGAACTAGTAATAAGTATCAATCCCATGTCAATCTTCTTATAATTCATCTACCCTTTGCAGGGAACACTTACAATTGTTGCGAAATGAACATTGTTCGTCATCAAATCTCAGCCAAATTCAAGAGTCTACATTCCCTGATTAGTTTGCAAATAAGGTATCAATCTCACTCTATTTTATTATTGGCATTACAAAATCTGTACATCCAGCACATTATAATTGTGTTCAAAATTGTTAACAGATGGCAGATGTGTTCAAGCTAAATTCATCTAAACTCAACGAGGAGTTGTATGCGTTGTCTTGCCAGCCCGATAATCGAGTTTCATTACACAGAGGATATGTAGTGAACGGAGTTAAATTTCTGATAAAGAAAAGGGATGACAATAGGAAAACACAGAATTGTGGAGTGACAGTTCCCGGCGTTCACGAAGATGTTGAAGACGACTATTATGGTTATCTGGAGGAAGTCGTTGAATTGACATTCATAAGAGGATATCATGTTATTTTATTCAAATGCATATGGTTTGACTCTGATCGCCGAAGGAAGCACGTGATATTTGAACCGCATTTCATAAGTATAGACACGTCCCGCAAGGCTTACAAGGAATATCCATTCGTTTTTGCAAACCAAGCCAAACAAGTATTCTATATAAATGATCCTCTTAAACCAAAATCACAATGGAAAATCATCGAAAGAATTACCCACAGGCACTTGTGGGATATTCCAGAAGATCGGGATGCAAATGATTTGGAGCTTGATGTCGACCTTCAACGTAAAGATGTTCCTGCTGAGATTGTCGAAAATGTTGATTTTCAGCGTTCCGATGATCCCTTAGATGATTTTATTGACGAAGGGGCATATGAATCCGATCACAGTCTGGACGATTATAGCTCAGATTCAAATCTAGATGATTCAGACAATGATAAGCCAACTAATGAGATTGAAAATGATGAATCAGACGATGACTACGATTTATGAATGTATTCTTTTTATCTCCGTGCTAATGTTTAGTAATGTTTATATATATATATATATATGCATATCTCGTATTAACTAATACTAGATTTTTTTTTTCAGATCAATGTGGATATTTATGTTGGTGATGATGGCTTCGACCGTTTCAAAAAAAAGACCCGGAGAAGATTCTCGGCGATCCAAAGATCAGTTGGTCATCGACGCTAGTACTTCTGAGATAATACCGCAGTCGTCGCGTGGACGCAAACGTCGTTTGAGTATCACTAAAACTATTGGTAAACTAATCTCTCTCAAAGGATTTACATAAAGTTTAGGGTTCACACCTAAAATGTTAGTTGTAGCTTGAAACCAAGTTAGTTAAAGTGTTTTATTTCTGATTTTTAGAGTTTACTAAAAGTTTGATTACAGTTTGTAATATAATACTTTAACAACTTTATGAATCTCTATAAGCGGCGCAACTACAAAATCCAAGTCAACCTGAAAATGCAGATAAGGCGGAGAATCGAAATGTTGTTCAACCTGAAAATCAACCTGCTGGTCAACCTGAAAATCAACGAGAAAAAGATCCACCGAAGAGGCGTGGTCCTAGTCTTAATCTTAGCGCGACAAAGAATATTGAGAATGAGCGTGATCCTAATTACAAAATTCCTTTGACAATGGCTACGGATTCAAAAGGCTTCGTCGGAAATTCAGCTAAGCAATTCTCAACTGAGTGGGGGATAGTCATTCGCAATGTGTGTCCGACGGAGTTTCATACATGGAATACGGTACCAGACAATGTGAAAATGCAGATGTATGAAAAATTAGGAGTAAGTAAAACATATTTTAACTTTTTAATACGGAGAAACTATTGCGATGATATATTTTCATTTCATATTATAATATTTATTCAATGCAGGCAAAATTCGAATTGTTACGAGGAAATAGAGTTTTCATGGAATATGTAAATGCTCAACTTCAAAACCAATGGAAATGCACCCGGGGTACTTTGAGTGCGCACTGGAAGAACAATGGAGGAAAAACTAATCCACAGTTGGCGAGACAAAAAATGAAACCCGGTTGTCGGAGCCGAGAAGATTGGAATCATTTGTGCCATTATTGTCAGTTAGATTCAACACAGGTATGTGTTAAAGTACATTGTTTTCGTTATTTTAAAGATCTAAGGTGGCGTTTAGTTGGATGTAATTGTTCCATTGTAATTGTAATCGTAATTGTTATCGTAACAGTAATTTTATTTTGATGATGATAGAAATATAGTGCTAGTATAGAAGCTAAACGAGGAAAGCTAGTTAATACATCTAGAACAGGGTCGCGATAGATAGCCAATCACGTATTCTATATGGTAAGATTGATTTTGCTTAATTAATTGATATAAATCAGCATACTTTTGCTTAATTAATTGATAGAAATCAGAGTTAAGTAGTTTAATTAGTTCTTTTATTAACATAATTTTTGTTATTGTAGACTAATCCCAAGACTCAAAAGCCGCCTACCCCGTTCGAAGTGTATCACAAGTTGCATTATGATGCCAAAAAACAAGCCTGTGCGAATTATCACGCACGTATTGAATATGTAAGTTTCTACACCCTTAGAGTTTCATTCAAGTGTCTCTGATATTGATATTGATGTGTTAAGTTATTAAGTGGGTTTTGATCGTTCGCTTCGATATTGAACTTGGCTAGGTTCTTCAGATATTGGTTCTAAATATTGATTCCATGCGGCTTAGTTTAGGTACTTTAAATATTGATTTTAAATATCGTTTCATATGTCTTATTTTGTTAGGGCAATATTACTCGGCATAAATATGATGTGGTTGGAAAGTTACTAGCAAAAGGAATGAGCATAACTCTTGAACTGGAGCATGAATTGGAGAAAGAAGCTATTGAGAGTGTTTGTGCCAAGGTGAAGACAACACAATATGCATTGAAGGTATGTGTTGGACCTACCTTCAGGAAGAAAGATATGTGGATGATATCGGCAGGTGAGTCGTCTCAACCAGCTTCAAGCGAGACCAAATATCCTAAAAATCAGGTTTCTTTGCTTGAGGAGGAATTGAAATTGAACATAGAGAAATTAAAGCAGAGTGACGAGCAATTTGAAAGAGTGACAAGCTTTATCAGCTCAAAGTATCCGGAGTTTCAGAATTTCACGAGCACGGTATCGACACCAACGGCGACTTAAGGAGCAAATGGTTCAGATGAACTACTCAGCGACAATGACCATGACAACGACCACTCGATCTAGGATGTTAGTTTTAAGACTTATGCTTTAAATATTTGCTACGTATTATATATTTATAGATTTTGATTGGTTATGGTTTAGAATTTATAACCAGACTTGTTTTGATTATTGTTTGTTGATTAAATAAATCGAGATTATGGCATGCGTGTTTGCTATTTGTGGTGGTATTTTCGCAGGTACAAATATTGATTTTTAGGAAGCTAGAATTTGTGAATGATGCTATTAGTGATAGTTTGGAAACTAAAAACCAGTCACAATTGTCCTAATGTTAAGAGAACTAAAATTTTGTCTCAAATGTTGATATCTAGTACTGAATATCGTGTGGACAATTGTTTCGGGAACTACTTTTTAGTCCCTAAAAACATTTAGGGAATGAAATGATTTGGTATTATAGACTGATTTCAGTCCTTAAAAGAAATATATTAAGGGTTAGTTACACAATATCAGAGACTGTTTTCAGTCCTAAAAAGAATTATTTAGGGGACTAAAAATACATGGTATTAACAACTTTTATTCAGTCCCTAATATCAAATAAACGGGACTGATTTGAGTTGGTATCGAAAATTAATTTCAGTCTCTAAAAAGAAATACGCGAAATTGAAGTAAACTATCAAAGACTATTTTTAGTCACTAAAGCAACATATGAGAAACTGAAATGAGACTGATATTTAGTCTTGAAAAAAACATATTAAAGACTGAAATTAATTATTATCAAGGACTGATTTTCAGATTCTAAAGAAATGTATTAGGAACTAAATTAAAATGTTTTTAGAGATTAATTTTCACTCCTTAATGGAGACATATTGGAGACTAAAATAACGCGGTATCAAAGACTAATCGACAGTCCATGAAACACTTATTAGGGACTGAAATGACATGGTATCAGAGTCTGATAAGCGGTCTTAAAAAACCATATTAGAGACTAAAAATATTTATTATTAAAGACTAATTTTCAAATTCTAAAGAGCTGTATTAGGAACTAAAATAAAATGATATTGGAGATTAATTTTCAGTCCTTAATAAAGGCATATTTGAGACTGAAATAACGTGGTATCAAAGACTAACCGGCAGTCCATGAAACACTTATTGGAGACTGAAATGACATGGTATTAGAGTCTGATAAGCGGTCTTAAAAAACCATATCAGAGACTGAAAATATTTATTATTAAAGACTGATTTTTAGATTCTCAAGAGCTGTATTGGGAACTAAAATAAAATGACATCGGAGATTAATTTTTAGTCCTTAATAGAAACATATTGGGGACTGAAGTAACATGGTATCAAAGACTAATCGACAGTCCCTGAAACACATTACTAGGGACTGAATTGACATGGTATCTCGCAGCTATTTGGGACAAAATAGACATGTTTAGAATACTGATTTTCAGTCTCTATAGGTGTACAAAAGGGACTGAAATGAAGCATTTTTGGAGACTGATGGTTTAGTCACGAAAGTAATGTATTGGGGACTGAATTGACATGGTCTCGGGTGACATATTGAAGACTGAACATATACGTATCAGAGACTAGGTGATAGTCTTAGTGGCGCATATAACAAGGACTGGTATTTTAGTTACCAATACAACTATTAAGGACAACGCAGTTATAACTGAGCGTTGTGACTGGTAATTAGTCTCCGATTTTAATTCGTGACTGATTTTTAATTATTAGAGACTAAAATTTCAGTCTCCGATACCCTTATTATATTTAAGGTTAAAATCAATTTTCTTAATCCAACGGTTGATATTAAATAATAACCGATCCAATGGATTAAATTGATTTTAGGGTTTTTCTCAAATACCGAAAAATATGATACTTATGCCGCAATTATGAAAAGACCAAGGCCTATCCATTCGAACGTCACATTGTTCCACATTCCAGGGCATAATTCGATTTTACACATATAATATATTTATATATATATTATTTATATATTAATATAAATCTATTAATTATTAATAAGATATTAATAATTAAATTCGACTAATTAAATTATATTAATATCCTCTTATCTCAATATCACACATTCAAATATCATGGTGTCACACCATCATTTAAATTCATGACATGTGATTTAATTTAATAGTTTACCGAAACGATCCCAAACTTAGAAATTCTCTAAATCACAAACCGTGCGTCGAAACGACCCGGTTTCAAAAGCAAAGTTTCTTAGAATTTAATTTCCAACAACTTTAATGTTGAAAGAAAATCCAAATTATACTTTATTTTGTTAGTTAATTTCGGTTACCAAGATATGGTACTTTTGCCATGCTACTGATAAAACTATCTGATGCCTGTCACAAACTTCAGTTTTATAAGTCTTGCCAAATGATTAAACATCTCAAAAAATGTTTCTATCACGTACATATCATCCGTTACGGAGCTATCCTAGGGACCATGGACCCGTATCACTTAAGCTCCAACAAACTGCTAGGGTGTTCGTCAAACCTCGGTTTTATTCCACTATAAACCCGAGGCTGAACTCTTTAGTGATACAATATCTATTATTCCTTTAATTATCCATTGATACAATCAAATTCGGGTTATTGATTTTTCACTTGATGATCCACACATGAGCAGGCGGTTTGTTCCGTTATGCCCCTCATTGCATTTTCATCCTTGACTCAGTCAGTAATATCATGAGTAATCCACTTATGGTTTCGATTCATAAGTTGCGCACGGGTACCTCTCATTTCTCACCACCGACAATCAAGGGAATCATCATGACTCTAAAGAGAGCTATGGGATGCCCATGTCTATGACAAAGCTACCCTTACGGCTGACTATCAAGTTCCCAAAATAATAGTGTTGGGAACAACGGTAATATATTGTGTTCTTTAACGGTTAAATCAAAGAATAATTAAGCCAGCAGCTCGGACTCAAGATCACTCAGGACTTAGATCGAATATCCATTTGACTATCTACTAGTGACTCAACTCCAAGTTATCAGTGACGGTCTTATATGATAACTTCCGGAGTTTAAGTCAGGTCCAGTCCAGTATGAAGACACTTCATACTTAATGCACTTCTAGTGAGTGTGACACACACAAAAATCCAGAATAGGATTGTAACTTAGTCACATTAATGACCTTATACGATTAATGGGCTCCCACCCAGTTAATCGGGATACATACATTTTAAGTTCATTTATTATGATTATTAATTCTTCCTCACATTGACTCTGTTTTGATAAAAATAACATAATTGCATCCTTTATGAACTAAGGATCAAACATTCTATTTTACTCTACTAGAAACTATAATAAGATTAACATAATAAGCACAATCGTTTATTCAACGACTTGTCATAATCATTTACAAATGGATAAAAATATCTTGTTTGAGGACACACATGTCCAACAATCTCCCACTTGTACTTAAAGAAGATGACCCATGTCTTTTAGACCCATGTTCTCCAGATAGGTCGCCTCAAAGCCCACGAGGAGAGACTTCTGGGTTACGGTGACAGAGAAGAGGAGAAGAACCTCCTGCTCACGCATGAAGAGTGGACGGCCAGACATCAGAAAACCGGGGGAGCAGTTTTCTTCAAATTCCTCAGGTCGGAGCAGCTTTGGTAGAGAAGTCCAAGGACGTGGACAAGGTCGTGGACGAGGTCGAGGTCGGGATCAGCGAGGTCGCGACAGTGGTGCACTCAGTCAACAAAACACGACCAGGAGAGACAAGAGCACAGTGAAGTGCTACAATGGTCAGAAGCTTGGGCACTTTGCATCTGAGTGCCGGAGCAAGAACCAGGGCGAAGAGGAAAATTTAGCAAAATTCCCAGACGACCAGCCGACATTGTTATTTGCCGAGCAGGAAACGCACCTGGACGAGCAAAGTGGCGAAAGCGACGCCAAGGCCCGGGCAGGAGTGATCATTTTGCCGATCAGCCCAGAGGCCGAGCAGACTTGTCCGGAGGAAACCAGCGAGAAGGTCTTCCTTATTGAGGATAAGGTTATTGCAAATCTCCTCGTAGACGGAGAGAATAAGTCAGTACCGACGTATGGTACTTGGACAATGGAGCTAGCAACCACATGACTGGGGACCGAGCTAAGTTTGAAGAGCTCGATAAGAAGATCACGGGCACGTGAAATTCGGCGACGGATCAGTCCTAGAGATCAGAGGCAGAGGGTCAACCCTGTTCGATTGCAAGAATGGCGACCAACATCTGATGACACAGGTGTATTTCATCCCGAAGTTGAAGAGCAACATCATCAGTCTAGGGCAGATGACTGAGATCGGGAACACAGTGGTGCTATCAGGGTCCTATCTGAAGATGTGGACCAAGGAAGGAGAGCTATTGATGAAGGTTGAGCGGACACCCAACAGACTCTACAAGATTCTCCTAAGGACGTGCCAGCCCGTCTGTCTCATGCCATCGATGGCAGACCCGGCTTGGCTATGGCACGCACGACTCAGACACATGAATTTTCACGCGCTCAAGATGATGGGCGAGAAGAAGATGGCCTTCGGGGTTGCCAAGATAGAATACCCCGACCAGCTATGTGAGTGCTGCATGATCGCAAAGCAGGCGAGGATACCTTTTTCGATCAAGGCCAAATTTGAGCAGAGAGACCCCTAGAGTTGGTGCATGCAGATCTATGCGGTCCAGTCACCCCAGCAACATTGGCAGGTAACACGTACTTCCTCTTACTTGTTGATGATTATAGTCGCTGGATGTGGGTCTATATGCTTAAGGAGAAGAGCGGAGCCTTTGAGGTCTTCAAGAAGTTCAAGAAGATCGTGGAGAATGGCTTGGTGCACAGGTTAAAAGTCTTGCGTACAGACCGAGGAGGAGAATTCACTTCCCAGCAGATCGGAGAATTCTGCGACCAGGAAGGAGTTCAGCGTCACCTGTCAGCACCCCACATGCCCCAGCAGAATGGCGTGGTGGAAAGACGAAAGCGAACTGTGATGAACACAGCAAGGAGCTTGCTCAAGAGCATGCAAGTTCCAGCCCGGTTTTGGGCAGAAGCAGTAAGACATGCGGTCTACCTGCTTAATCGTTTGCCGACCAAGGCGCTAGGAGAGCACACTCCCTACCAGGCGTAGATGGGAATAAACCTCACTTAGAACATTTGAGAGTGTTCGGGTGCATCGCACATGTGAAGATTACGGGGCCACATGTCAAGAAGCTGGATGACCGGAGTCAGAAGATGGTGTACCTTGGCGTAGAAGAAGGAAGCAAGGCACACAGACTCTACGATCCACGACGCGGCAGACTTCAAGTGAGCAGAGATGATGTGTTCGAAGAAGAGATGAAGTGGGATTGGCGCAACGACAAAGGAGAGCCCGAGCAGAACTCAGTAGAGTTCACAGTTGAAGAAGAAGAGGGCGTTGCCGAGCAGGATCAGCCCGGAACACCCAGCTCGGGAACAGTCTTGCCAAGCACGAGAGAATCCATCCCGGGAGAGAACAGCCCGGATACACCCAGGACACTAAGTCCGAGCAGGACTAGCCCGTCCAGCTCAGGAGATTCTTCCATAAAAGATAGGCCAAAGGGATTTCGACCCCTAGCAAACATCTACGATCAGACTCAAGAAGTGGAGATGAGCCTGGAGGAACTTTATTTATTGTGCGTAGAGGAGCCGGCTAACTACCAGAAGGCAGCAGCCGAGCAGGAGTAGCAGAAAGCAATGAAGAAGGAGATGGAGTCCATTGAGAAGAACAGGACATGGGAGCTCACCGATCTGCCCAAAGGTCATAAACCCATCGGCCTAAAGTCGATGTATAAGCTGAAGAAGGACACCGTAGGGAACGTCCTTAAACACAAGGCTAGGCTGGTAGCCAAAGGCTACGTGCAGAAGAAAGGCATAGAATTTGAGGAAGTCTTTGCTCCAGTAGCTAGACTAGACACGATCAGACTCATCCTAGCCCTAGCAACTCATCGAGGTTGGGAAATTCATCATCTGGATGTCAAGTCAGCATTCCTAAATGGTGACCTCGAAGAACAAGTGTACGTCAAGCAACCAGGGGGGTTCGGCGTCGCGGGCAAGGAGCAAAAGGTGTACAAACTATCCAAGGCTCTATACGGGTTGATACAAGCACCAAGAGCGTGGAACATCCACCTTGACAAGAGCTTGAAGAACCTTGGATTCACAAAGTGCCTGAGGGAGCAGACAGTCTACACCAGGAGTACCGGGCAGGAGATCCTGATCGTGGCAGTATATGTGGACGACCTGATCGTCACTGGATCCAGCGCAGAAGGCGTAGATGGATTCAAGCAGCAGATGATGGCCGAATTTGAGATGAGTGACCTCGGATTACTTTTGTATTACCTCAATATCGAGGTAGAAAAGAAGGACTGCATTACGCTAAAGCAGTGGGCCTATGCAAGGAAGATCCTTACGCAGTTCGATATGGCGGATTGCAACCCGAGCAAATACCCAATGGAGGCGAAGCTGCAGCTCGGGAAGGATGCTGAAGGGAGAGGAGTGGATCCTACGGAGTACAGACGCGTGATTGGGTGTTTGAGATACCCCACTCACACCCAACAAGACATTGCACACGCAGTCGGGATAGCCAGTCGATACATGGAGAAGCCAACAAGTGCACACCAGCAGGCGATGAAGCACATCTTGCGATACGTGAAAGGCACGACAGACTATGGGATCCAGTACAGCAGATGTAGTGGAGCATAAGTGCTAGTCGGCTTTACAGACAGTGATCTGGCCGGTGATATCGATGACAGGAAGAGTACCGGAGGAATGACGTTCTACCTCAGCAGAAACCTGATCACCTGGCAATTTCAAAAGCAGCAGACAATAGCTCTATCCTCATGTAAAGCAGAGTTTATAGCGGCAACCACAGCAGCGTGTCAGGCTATGTGGTTGAAGGGGCTACTAAGTGAAGTGACAAGATCCGAGCAGAGACCAGTTACTCTCTACGTGGATAATAAGTCTGCAATTGCGATGATGAAGAATCCAGTGTTCCATGGACGGAGCAAGCACATTGACAAAAAATTCCACTACATTCGTGAGTGTGTGGAGAAGCGAGAGATCATCGTGGAGTTCGTCATCACAAGGGAGCAACGGGCAGACATTCATAACAAAGCTCTGGCGAGAGTCAAGTTCACAGAGATGAGAGAGCTGCTCGGAGTGAAGAAAGTAGAAGCGAGTCAAGCTTACGGGGGAGAATGTGAGCTTAAGCTTGACTTACTCCGTCACACAGAGGAAGTCTGTTGGTTCCCAATAATAAGATCTACAGCCAAAGAACAATGAAAACAAGAAACAAAGGAAAGAAGAAAAGTTTGGGAGAAATTTTCTTTGATTAATGTCGAATGCAAAGATATCAAAAGTTACAAACTAAAGTCATAAGACTTGTATCTATAGAGAAACTAGAAAGCTAAACCCTAGCTAAACTTCCTAAAATAAACTTAATCAAATCTTTACAATTTACACGTTTCCTAACAGAATGGGAAACAAAATCATATCTCCAAACTTGCTCCTCAAGTTTGGTACCTTCCTGGAATAGCTCTTCTTGACTTCTAGTGTTTCCCGTTTCTGCTCGGGAGAATCGTGCTAGGGTTCTCTTCTGCTAGGGGGCATCTCTGCTCTCCCTAATCTCTACTAAGGCCATCTCTGGTAGGAGCGTTCCTGGTCGGGTCTCTTCCTTGTTGGGGGAAATCTCTGGTTGGACCCATCTCTGGTGGGGGGAATTATTGCTAGGAAGACTTATGCTCGGGCCCTTCTCTGCTAGGGGTTATTGAGTCAGGTCAAGCTTACGGGGGAGAATGTGAGCTTAAGCTTGACTTACTCCATCACACAGAGGAAGTCAGCCCGGGTACCGACCAGAACTAAGGACGAACAAGAGTTCAGCCCAGCTCGGGTGAACACGAGCAGAACGTCCAGATAGAACGCAAGCCCGGCCAGGGGCAAACGAGCAGGCCAGATCGGGGACAGAGAAGTTGTCCGAGCAGGAAAGGGAAAGTCAGCAACTACAACAAGGAAAGCGCGTAGCTTGAGGAGAAAGCAAAGATCGAGTCAAAGATTTGACGAGATTATTTAGGGTAGTTTCCCGATTTTGTGCGATTCTGTTAGCTAGGGTTTTCGCCTATGTGAGGCTATATAAACCTAGTATTGTACACTTTGTAAAGTGCTGAGTCCATTAGAGTTTTTTTTTCAGTTTATCTTCTTGTATTTGCCTTCGATTATCAATAGAGAATTTCTTCTCCCAAAAGGTCGTGTTCTTCAATTTTCTGTTCGATTTCTTTGGTGTTATTCGTGTTCTTCGTTGATTCGTGATTTGGGAACCCACATGATATATTTTTTTTATATATATTATTCTTTTTTTTAAATGTCATTAAATAATTATATGATTATTGGTTATTATTATTAAACATATTAAACAATTTCGTTCCACCCGTAAACCAGATCGGAGGCGGAGCTTGATGTGAACCGTGAACGGTGATTTGTTTTCTTTATTTACTTCATTTGACCCACTTTTCGAAAATGAGTAATTTTATTTAATAATAATAACCAATAATGAATATTTAAATTTAAATATTTATTATTGGTTATTATTGAAAAATAATTTAATTATTAAAAAAAGTTTTTTTTTTTTTAAATATTGTTTTAAATTATTTTAAAAATAATAATTATGTGGCATGCCACGAGGCAGCCAAGTGCCATGTGGCATTCCACGTGGCAAAGGCTAACAGCCACATAGACAGATTTCCTTGGTCAACTCCAAACATTGAGTTTGGGTATTATTGCCGTCATTTATAAAAGTTGGATACATTGGAGAGAATTTGACCAAAAGTTAGATTTTTTACCGAAATTGACCCTTCAAAATATGCAGTGTAAAATTTGCACTACATTTATATATTTATATTGTGGTGCAATCTGATGTGGTGTAAACTTGCACCATGTTTTTTGCAAGCGTAGTGTAACGTAATTTTGTACTATCGTTAAAAAATATGGTGCAATTACAGGGGTTGAAAGGGACAGAGAACAGAGATGTAAATCCTTTTATTAAAAAGAATTATTAGGGGTTGAAAGCTTAAAACAGAAACCCTATCTGCAACCGCAGGTTTCTAAGAACATATAAAGTGGAAGTGGTATGCAGGTTTCTAAAACGATAGCAGGTTTCTAAAACGATATAAACTTTAAAGTATATTCATGGCTTTAAATAATACCTACTTTCAGTTAGAGAGAGATAGATATATGCAGAGATAAAAAAATAATACAATCAGAAGAAAGTAAAAGCATATATTTGTATGCACTCAATCAAAGTATTGATGAGAAACCCTACATGCTAGATTTTAACTTTTAACTTTAAGTATAAATAGAATCATGCTACTTTAAATATAACTTTTAGTATATATAGCTCTAAACTATTCTCATTGTTTTGCTTTTGATTGTATTAAAACAGTTATCTTTGACATTATTTTTGTTGCTTTGATTGATTTTCTTTTAAATTTGTTCGTGGTTTCACTACTACGAACATTGAATTATACTACGGAGATTCAACTACGGAAATTATTATGTTCAGTTGAAACTAACGTTTCAACTACATAAATCAAGATATGTCGTTGGAAATGAAATTATTATCGGGTTTGAATCCTAAAAACAATACAACTCTCTTTTCTAAGACAACACAAAAGTTGTTGAATTGCCGACGTACACTCAATAGTCTTGTTTATGTGTGCATATATCTATCTATGCATGCAATAGAATATAATTATATATTTTGTTTTATCGCAATAGCTTGGTTGAACTTCATACTTCATCATATATATACAATCAGACATTAATGAATTTCAATAGGACATCTATATATATATAATCACAAACTTGGACCATTGATGCTTGCGTAATCATGCTTCATTTGATTTCACACCCTTGTAGTACGCAGTAAAATCAAATGGAAATATAAAATCATAAACTTGCGGAAAAAGTTATAAGGGGTTGAAAGGGACAGAGAAGAGAGATGTAAATCCTTTTAATTAAAAAGAAGGGTTAATGACGGCGAAAATACCCAAAGTTTGGTCAAAGAACCCTTTGTATATCCAAAGTCTAAAAGTCGTGGCAAAAATACCCAAAGTCATATTTGGGGAGTTGACAACTCCATTCTCGTAACGCAATTAACTTACCCGCTAACTCTAGCCACGTGGACAAACGTTGGTTGCTGACATAACAATTTTTTGCCACGTGGACGAGCCCACATCAGCCTCGTTAACGATAAAACAATGAATTAAACACCTATGTGGGCTCGTCCACGTGGCAAAAAATTGCAATGTCAGCGACCCACGTTTGTCCACGTGGCCAGAGTTAACGGGTAAGTTAACTGCGTTACGAGAATGGAGTGGTCAACGCCCTAAATACGACTTTGGGTATTTTTACCACTACTTTTAAACTTTGGATACACGAGGAGTTCTTTGACCAAACTTTGGGTATTTTCGCCGTCATTAACCCTTAAAAAGAATTATAAGGGGTTGAAAGCTTAAAACAGAAACCCTATCTGCAACCATGCAGTCTCTAAAAACATTTGCTAAAATGATACAACGTAAAGGGTTAAATGCGGCAAAAACACCCAACCTTTGGTCAAATGCTCTGTTGTGTATACAACCTCCGTAAATGCCGGCAAAAGTACCCAAACTTGGCATTTGGGAGTTAACCGAGAAAATCAGTCCATGTGGCTGTTAACCTTTGCCACATGGCACTTGGATGCGACGTGGCATGCCACGTAATTATTATTTTCTAAATTATTTTTAGTAAAAAATTATTTTTAGTAAAAAATATTTTTTTTTTTTAATATTTTTTATAATAAAAAATAATTAATATTTAAATTTAAATATTCATTATTGGTTATAATTATATATTTTTAATAAAGTGAGTAGAATGAAATAAAAATCACCGTTCATGGTTAACTTGAACTCCGTTTCTGATCCGGTTCACGCGTCGAATACAATTGTTTAATATATTTAATAATAATAACCAATAAACACATACATATTGTTTAAAAAGTCAAGACATAATTAAATATACACAACTTATTCAAAAAAAAAAAATAGTAGTCATATTTATATATTTAACGAAAAATTATTTTTATTTGTTTGCATGGTATTTTTTTGTTTTTGTATTTTATAATAATAAAATTTTAATATGTTCTTTTTATATATTATTATTTTTTAAAAAACATTGTCATTAAATAATCATATGATTATTATTGGTTATTATTATTAAATATATTAAGCGATTTCATTCCACCCGTGAACTGTGAACGGTGATTTTTTTTCTTTATTTATTTCGTTTGACCCACTTTTCTTAAATGACTAATTATATTTAATAATAATAACCAATAATAAATATTTAAATTTAAATATTCACTATTGGTTATTAAATATTCATTATTGGTTATTATTAAAAAAATAATTAAATTTTCAAAAATTAAAAAAAAATCAAAAAATATATTTTTAAATTATTTAAATAATAATAATTACGTGGCATGCCACGTGGCAAAGGCTAATAGCCACATGGACTGATTTTCTCGGTCAACTCCCAAATACTGAATTTGGGTACTTTTGCTGCGATTTGACCAAAGGTTGGGTCATTTTGCCGCAATTAACCCTAAATAAATTCATAGCTTTAAATAATACCTACTTTCAGTGAGAGAGAGTTACAGATACGCATAGTCTGGGGTGAGCATGGGTTGGGTTGGCCGCCCCAATGCTTTTTATGGACCCGACCCGCTCACATCGGGTCACCAAAAAAAAGCCCGATCCGACCCAAAAAATTTCAATGCCCGAACCAAACCGACCCGATAAAAATCGGGTTGAATTGGTTTGGGCCGTCGGGCCCGAATAATTTAAATTCAACTTTATATTATAAAAAATAATATGAAAAATATGCATCAATGTAACTCAAAGTTCAATGAAAAATACCCCAAACAAATTTAATCAAACAAACTTACACCAAACAAATTCTATTAATATTTAAACTAAGTAAATTCAAGCATAGTCAAGCATAAAAACTACTTACTGCTCATTTTCAAACATCAAACATGTTTAAACTCATTTCCAAGCATATTCAAACAAATTTACTACTCATTTTTAAATATGCTTAAATAAATTCTAACATATCCAAATAATAATAAATTACTACTAACTCGATTTGAAATAAAAACTAAGAGTAGTGGTTGACATTGAAAATGAGAGATTGAACGGTCCTTTAATGTATAAAATTGAGAATGTTAAATTTTAAAAGATTAAAGATTGTACTACTTGAATAAAAATCAATAAAAATTAATATGAAATATATATTAATTACATTGGTCGGGTCGGAGACCCCGACCCGACCCAAGGTTTTGGCCCCGACCCCGACCCGAATAATAGTCGGGTCCAGCCCCATCAGACCCAATTTTGAGCGGGTTAGATTGGGTGGGTTAGTTTGGGGTCGGGTCTCTAACGAGTTGGGTTGGGCCATCGGGTTGGGTCTAAAATGCTCACCCCTACGCACAGATATACAAAAACACACACACAAAAACCCTAAAAGCACAAAAACATCTTGTTATTTGTTTGATTAAAATATTCCGATTATTCCATGTAATTCTTATGCCAAGCTAATTACAAAAATTCATATTGACTATATTTTACTTTTCAACTCATTTAGTTTGTGTACTAACTTTCAATTTTCAGCGTAGAGTAGTATTAATTAGTCACTTTCAGGGTATATATATATTACATATGCTTAAATTAATAAGACATTTTCTTATTAAAATATAATCTAATATAATTGTGAGCTTAAGCTCGACTTAGTCCAGCACACGAAGAAGCTCACCCCGGGTTCCGACCAGAACTCAGGACGGACAAGAGCTCAACCTAGCTCGGGTGAACACGTGAAGAAAGTCTGGACATAAGGCCAACCCAGCCCGAGGTATACGATCAAACCAGCTCGGGGACAGAGAGGTTGTCCGGGCAGAAAAGGGAAAGTCAACAACTACCCAGCAAGGAAGGCGCGAGACTTGCGGAGAAAGTCAGAGTTTATTTAGGGTAGTTTCCCGATTTTGTGCGATTCGGTTAGCTAGGGTTTCACTTTTGAGAGTGACTATATAAACCCAGCATTGTACACTTTGTAAAATGATAGTAAGATTAGTGAGTTTTATTATTTTCGTTCGATTATCAATAAAGAAGTTTTTCTCCCAAATGGATGTTCTTTCTCTCTGTGTTTTTATTATGTTCTTCACATATCCGTGAATTGGTATCCAATAAGTGGTATCAGCGCTCAAGCCGGAGAACATGTCTTCAAAAGATTCGCCAACCGGAGGAGAGCTGGTGGCGCAGAAAACTGCACCAAATGAAGGAAGCATAACACTCCATTACCCTATGCTCACAAAGAGCAACTACGCCGTGTGGGCATTAAAGATGAGGGTAAATCTGCAGACACATGGAGTATGGGAGGCCGTACGAGGCGGCGATATTGAAGCGTGCAAGGAGAGGATGGAACTCATCGCCATCTATCAGGTTCCAGAAGATGACCTTCCCATGATCGTCGAGAATGATTCCGCGAAGGAAGCCTGTAAAACAGTTTAGACCATGCACATGGGTGCAGATCGCATCAAGGATGCAAAGGTCCAAACCTTGAAGAGCGACTTCGAGGTTATGCGGATTAAGTACAGCGAGTTGATTGACGGCTTCACAATGAGGCCCACGTCTATTGTGAGCGGCATACGCTCACTGGGAGACAAGGTCGAGGAGACCACAAATGTCAAAAATTCCTAAGAGCACAGCCTCACAGGAACATGCAGATCGTGACATTGATCGAGCAGTATGGCGATTTCAAAACCACAACGGTTGAATAGGTTGTTGGTCGCCTCAAAACCCACGAAGAGAGACTTCGTGGCTATCGTGATAGAGAAGAGGAGAAGTACCTCCTGGTCATGCATGAAGAGTGGATGGTCAGACAAAAGAAAAGCGAGGAATCCAATTTTTCTTCCAATTCCTTAGGTCGGAGCAACTACGGCAGAGACAGCCGTGGACGTGGTAGAAGTCATGGACAAGGGCGTGGTCGGGACATGCGAGGTCACGGAAGCAACATGCAACGTCAGGAGAGCACGACCAAGAAAGACAAGAGCACAGTGCAGTGCTACAATTGTTAGAAGCTCGGACACTTTGCCTTAGAGTGCCAAAGCAGGAACCAGGGCGAAGAAGCGATCTAGCCAGATTCCCAGACGACCAGCCGGCATTGTTGTTTGCCAAACAAGAAACGTAACTTGACGGACAAGAAGACGAGGTGACAACCCTCGTGGTACGGGAAAAACTCCCACTTAGAGCACTTGAGAGTGTTCGGGTGTACCACACACTTGAGATTGTGGGGCCCCAACTCAAGAAGCTCGACGATAGGAGACAGAAGATGGTGTACCTTGGCGTTGAAGACGGAAGCAAGGCGCTCATACTTTATGATCCACGACGCGACAGACTTCAAGTGAAAAGAGATGATGTGTTCGAAGAAGAAAGGAAGTGGGATTGGCGCGATGAGAACAGAGACCCCGAGTAGAGCTCTGTAGAGTTCGCAGTTGAGGATGAGGAGGAAGTTGCCGATCAGGAGCAGCCGTAACACCTCAACCTAGCAGAACCTTGCCGATTACGAGACAATCCTGCCCGGGAGAGAACAGCCGGATACACCACGGACACCAAGTCCGAGCAGGACAAGCCCATCCAGTTCGAGAGATTCCTCATCAAAGACTGCCCAAAGGGATTTCGTCCCCTAGCAGAGTTTTACGAAATTGCTCCAGAAGTGGAGATGAGCTTGGGGGAGCTTTCTTTGTTGTGCGCAGAAGAGCCGGCTAACTACCAAGAGGAAGCAGTCGAGCAAAAGTGGCAGGAAGCAATGAAGAAAGAGATGGAGTCCATCCAGAGGAACAAGACATGGGAGCTAACCGACCTGCCCAAAGGTCACAAGCCCATCGGCATGAAGTGGGTGTATAAGCAGAAGAAGGACACC
Organism: Parietaria judaica; assembly: GCA_954871525.1. NCBI lineage: Eukaryota > Viridiplantae > Streptophyta > Magnoliopsida > Rosales > Urticaceae > Parietaria > Parietaria judaica. Next base: position 43,677,781 of record OX940860.1, read on the forward strand.
AAGGGAAACGTTCTTAAGCACAAGGAAAGTGTTAGGAATATTGTTTCAGAATTATACAACATTCTAGGGATCACGTTACGGATCCCGTGAATATTATCGCGAAATATACTGTCGAACCGTCCGGGTAACATTTAAAAAATTATTTTAAGCAGAAAAACATGTTAACCGACCAACGGTCCGAACATCGGATAATAACAATATTACAAGATCTGATAAATATTAGGTAATTTAATATTCATAAATCATTATTAATCATCTAGTCTATAGGAAATAAATAGAAAGCAGTAAATGGTCGCATTTATTAGCCCAATGCATAAGGTCGTACCTTAATTGTTGAATTCCGGCTGCGCGTTCTAAACTTGGCAGGGCTCCGCCAGTGCTGAGGGAAATACCCGTGATCTTCCGGGATATTCTCCTGGATTCCTCGTACCAAAGCGTGGGCTTCGCCGGCAGGACTCCGTCACAAATTTTAACTGATGGTTCTTTTTAAGCTTCCGGAGAAATAAGTCTCTTAAGCCGAACCAGAGAGAGATCAGAGAAAATTTGCAGACCCTTGAGGAGAGGGAGAGTTTGAATTTTTCTCTGGGGAAAGGTGTGAAAAATATGTAGAATGAGCTCCCTATTTATAGACTCGGACTGTAACCGAAATAGAGAAATTTTCCCCCCTAAAATTCGAATTCATTAATCAAATATAATTAATTATTTCAATCCAATGGTCTAGATTTAATCTTATCTAAATCCAAGGGATATAATTAATTAGGGATTTAATTAAATAAGAAAGACTTGGATAAAATAAAAATCCAATCTTATCTGCTTTTGAAATTCGAATATATATATATAATAAAATTCGAATTATAATTATTTAGATCCAACGGTTGAGATAAATTTTAAACCGATCTAATGGATAAAATCAAATATCTAAAGACTTGGTAAAAGCCTAATTCGATTTTATCCTTTTACATAATTAGAAAAATATATATTATATATATAATTAATTAATTTCCAATCCGACGGTAAAGATTAAATCTCAAATCGATCTAACGGATACAATTAATTAGACCAAATTCGAAAACTTAAAACTTAGTCACCAAGTTATCAATTTCGAATTCTGGATAGGGTCAAAATCAATTATCTTAATCCAACGGTTGATATTAAATCATAACATATCCAATGGATTAAATTTATTTTAGGGTTTTTCTCAAATACCAAAACATTTGATACTTATGCCGTAAATATGAAAAGTCCAAAACCAATTCACGTGTGAATCAGTTCCACCATCCAAGGTTGCAATTCGACTTACACATTATCATATATAAGTATATATATATTTATTAATATTAATCCATTAAGTATTAATTAATTATTAATAAAATATTAATAACTAAATCCAAATAATTAAATTATATTAATATTCTCTGATCTCAATATCACACATTCAAATGTCATGGTGTCACACCATCATTTAAATTCGTGACATGTGATTTAATTTCATAGTTTACCGAAACGATCACTAACTTAGAAATTCTCTAAATCACAACCCGTACGTCGAAATGACTCTAATTCAAAAGCAAAGTTTCTTAGAATTTAATTTCCAACAACTTTCATGTTGACAGAAAATCCAGATTCTACTTTCTTTGGTCAGTTAATTTTGGTTACCAAGATAAGGTACTTTTGCCACGCTACTGATAAAACTATCTTATGCCTGTCATAGACTTAAGTTTTATAAGTCTTGCCAAATGATTAAACATTTCAAAGTGTTCCTATCACGTACGTATCATCCGTTACGAAGCTATCCTGAGGACCATGGACCCGTATCACTTAAGCTCCAACGAACTGCTAGGGTGTTCGTCAAACCTCGGTGTAATTCCACTATAAACCCGAGCCTGCACTCTTTAGTGATACAGTATATATTATTCCTTTAATTACAGTATGGTGTCCATTGATACAATCAAATTCGGGTTATTGATCTTTCACTTGATGATCCACACATGAGCAAGCGGTTTCTTCCTTTATGCCCCTCATTGCATTTTCATCCTTGACTCAGTCAATAATATCATGAGTAACCTGTTGGACATATGTGTCCTTAAACAAGATATTTTATCCATTTGTAAAAGATTATGATATGTCATTGAATAAAGATAATACTTATTATGTTAATCTTATTATAGTTTCTGGTAGAGTAAAATAGAATGTTTGTTTCCTTAGTTCATAAAGGATGCAATTATGTTATTATTATCACAACAGAGTCAATGTGAGGAAGAATTAATAATCATAATAAATGAACTTAAAATGTCCGTGACCTGATTAACTGGGTGGGAGCCCATTAATCGTATAAGGTCATTAATGTGACTAAGTGACAATCCTATTCTGGATTTTGTGTGTGTCACACTCACTAGAAGTGCATTAAGTATGAGGTGTCTTCATACTGGACTGGACCTGACTTAAACTCCAGAATTTATCATATAAGACCGTCACTGATAACTTGGAGTTGAGTCACTAGTAGATGATCAAATGGATATTCGATCTAAGTCCTGAGTGATCTAGAGTCCGAGCTGCTGGCTTGATTGTTCTTTGATTTAACCGTTAAAGAACACGAAATATTATTGCTGTTCCCAACACTATTATTTTGGGAACATGATAGTCAGCAGTAAGGGTAGCTTGGTCATAGACATGGGCATCACACAGCTCTCTTCAGGGTGATGATAATTCCCTTGATTGTCGGTGGTGAGAAGTGAGAGGTACCCGTGCACAACTTATGAATCGAAACCATAAGTGGGTTACTCATAATATTACTGACTGAGTCAAGGTTGAAAATGCAATGAGGGGCATAACGGTAGAAACTGCCTGCTCGTGTGTGGATCATCAAGTGAAAGATCAATAACCCGAATTTGATTGTATCAATGGACACCCTGCTGTTATAAAGGGAATAATATATAATGTATCACTAAAGAGTGCAGTCTCGGGTCTATAGTGGAATCACTTCGAGGTTTGACGAACAACTAGCAGTTCGTTGGAGCTTAAGTGATACGGGTCCATGGTCCCCAGGATAGCTCCGTAACGGATGATACGTACGTGATTAAAATACATTCTGGATAATGTTTAATCATTTGGCTTGACTTATAAAACTGAAAGGTCTGTGGCAGACGTCAGATAGTTTTATCGTCAGCGTGGCAAAAGTACCATATCTTGGTACACGAAATTAACTGATAAAAGAAAGTTAGAATTTACATTTTCTATGAGCACCTGTTGTTGGAAATTAAATTCTAAGCAACTTTGCTTTTTGAACCAAGTCATTTCGACTTAAGGTTAGTGATTTATAGATTTTCTAAGTTTGTGCTCGGTTCGATAAACTATGAAATTAAATCACATGTCACGAATTTAAATGATGGTGTGGCACCATGACATTTTAATGTGTGATATTGAGATCAGGAATTATTAATATAATTTAATTATTTGGATTTAATTATTAATATCTTATTAATAATTAATTAATAATTAATAGATTTATATTAATAATAATAATATATATTTAATTATATATTACATGTGTAAATCGATGTGGGCTTGCATGAACTAGCCCACACGAGTTTGACCTAGCTAAGGGTTTGAAATTTGCGGCATAAGTACCTAAAGTTTGGTACTTTGGGACAAACCCTAAAATCAATCTTATCCTTTAGATCGGAGATGATTTAAAATCAACTGTAGGATTAAGATGATTGATTTTTGACCTAACCCTAATTCGAAAATAGTAGCTTGGTGACCAAGCTTAGGGTTTTCGAATTTGACCTAATTAATTGTATCCGTTAGATCGGTTTAAGATTTAATCTTTACCGTCGGATTGGAAATTAATTAATGTATATATTTTCGAAGATAATGATGAAGATAAAATCGAATTAGGCTTTTACCAAGTCTTAGAATATTTGATTTTTATCCCAAATTAATTTGATCCATTAGATCGGTCTAAGATTAATCTAAGCCGTTGGATCTAGATAATTAATTTCGAAATTATCATTATTATATATATATATATATTTCGAAATTAAGATAAGTAGATAAGATTGGTTTACCAAGTCTTTCTTATTTAATTAAATCCATAATTAATTATATCAATTGGATTTAGATAAGATTAAATCTAAGCCTTTGGATTAGGATAATTAATTATATTTAATAATAATTTTCGAAATTAGATATATATATAAATATTCGAATTATATTTAAATAAGAAGATAAGATTGATTTTTGTATTTATCAAGTCTTTCTTATTTAATTAAATACAAGTTTAATTCTAACCATTGGATCTAGATGAGATTAAATCTCAACCATTGGATTGGAATAATTAAAGTATTTAATATATATAAAATTCGAATTTAGGAGAGAAAATCTCTAATTCGGTTACGGGCCAAGTCTATAAATAGGGAGCTCATTTACAACATTTTTTACACCTTCCCCATAGCAAAAACTCGAGGTCTCCCTCTCTCTCTAGGGTCTGCGAGTTTTCTGCTCCTATTCCTCCGGAAGCTTCAAAAGAACCTCAGTTAAATTTTGCGACGGAGTCCTGCCGGCGAAGCCCACGCTTTGGTACGAGGAATCCAGGACAATATCCCGGAAGATCACGGGTGTTTCCCTCAGCACCGGCGGAGCCCTGCCGAACTTCAGAGTCCGCAGTCAGAAACGTCAGTTGAGGTACGGCCTTATGCATTGGGTTAATAAATGCAAACATTTACTGCTTTCTATTTATTTCTTATATTTCGACTATGATATTAATAATGAGTTATGAATATTAAATATGTAATATTTATCGGATCTTGTTAAAATGGTTATTACCCGATATCCGTGCCGTTACGATAACAAGTTTTCCGCTTTAAAATAATTTTTTTTTAAATGTTACCGGGACGGCTCGAAGGCTTATTTTGTGGTAATGAAGTCGGGAATCAAACCCCGATTTCCATCAATTGGTATCAAAGCCATGGTTCAAGGATAAATAATTACGTAATTTAATTTAACGGTTTAAAGAATGAATTATTTGATGAATAAATTAATATTTTAAAATTGAAATTTTTAATTTCTAGAAATTTTAAATATTAATTTTTATTAGAAAATATACCTGATCCGAAAAATCGAATCGGGTATGTGGCCGGGCTGCAAGGGGCAGCCCGACCTGCGGCCAAAGGGTGACCAGGGGCTGCCGCTGCAGCCCCAGGGTCAAACCCTAGCAGCCACGGGCCAGGCCCGTGGCAAAGCCCAGCGGAAGGCCCCTGCGGGCTGCCCTGGTGCGCAGCGTACTGGGCTCGGGCATGGCTTGCGGCCCACGCTGCCTGGCAGCGTTATGGGCCAGCAGGCCCAGCCTGAGCCATGCGCTGCCCTGGCCCTCACCTAGGGCTGGACTCGGGTATTCCTTGGGCATGTGAGCCCGGGCTTAAGCCTGGAAGGCCCACGTGCAATATTTTTTAAATATGGGCCGGATTTTTAATCCGAACCGGTACCCGTGAATTAAATAAATTTAATATTAATTATTATTTTTTGAAATTAATAAATTATGAATTAAATTAATTATCTTTAATTAATTAGAAATAAAATATGGATGTTATTTCTGGATAAATAACATTATCTTATTTTATAAAATTCATAAAATTAAATATGGATATTATTTAATGCTTAAATAATATTGTCTTATTTAATATTGAAATATGAATGATAATTCTTTGGAATGATATCATTGACATATTTTTATATTTCATAAATGATTATTAATATGGCCTAAGATCGATTTAATGATAATTCTTTGTGAATAAGTATCATTAATATCTAATTATAAATATTCATCATAGATATAATTTGTTATAACCTATTTTCATAACCCGTAAACGTAGTATCTATGTTTTGACAATTATTAATATGTCGAAATTAAGATAAACATAAATAATAAAGAGTAAATGTAAAAGTGCTTATTACTAGTCGGAAAACTCTCAATCATACAATCTTGTCTGAGGAAGAGGGAATCAAAAGTGGGGCCGGTTCACCATCCACTTCTGGGTGACCGGTTAGGACCCCTCCCATCTACCTGGAGAAAGTATGAATTGACCTATCACTACCGACGAAATAGTAAACACTATAATAAGGGCTTTATTAAGCCGAAATATAAACTTTTAATGTGTCATTAATAGAAAGTTTATAATAAGTTTTAAATAACTTAGTTTTTAAAAACGTTATTTTATAAAACAATGGCAAGTATAGAATAAATCAAAAAGGTCTCCATTATTACTGTCACAAGGTCTGCTGACCACACCGCCTCGAGTCACCTTCGTGTGACCACTCCTCAGGAAAGGTGTGCTTGTGGAAGGTTTGACACCGTGATAGTTCCAAAAGAATATGGGGACAGAGAAATCTTGGAAATGGACCGCGAGTCATCTTCGTATGACCATTCCTTAAGGACGACGTTTCCAAGAGGATCCCGAGAACCGAAAATAATGGGTTAAGCTTGCACGGAAGTTGTTGCTTCCCGACCGTCTATGGTGATAGTTAATACTCATAAGGAACTCGGTAGTTCCTGTTATGAATATTAATTAAGTTTATGACTAAAACTTAGTTTAACCAAAATACACGGTTGATACCGCGAGTCATCTTCGTATGACCATGCCTTAAGGACGGCAACGACGTGTACAGTCGGTTAAATTATCACGAAATAGTTAAAGGGTTTTTTGTTAACGTTTTCCCAGAACATGTTTGCATCATGTAACTATTTTGAATCAATTTTTAACTTAAACATTCTACCTATAATAAAGTTTAATAAGTTTCTTTTTCAATGTCAGTTTAAATGTCAATCCGATTTACATACCGGATGATGATCAAGAGTCCGTTAACTCTTATTCACCTCTTAAGCAAGAATCTGAGGAGCCATTAACGATTTTTGAGAAAGATAATGAATGGTTCAAATACGATAGTGAGTATAATCTACTTGCTCACTATCTTGATCAATATCATCTCAAAAGTCAGGCTTACAAGGATGCTATGCTTAAGACGTCTCATGAGGAGATTGAGAGACTATTAAAGAAAGAGAATAAAGTAACGGGACTTGTCAATGAGGCCATTGCAAAAGATAACAAAAGGAAGACTGAATCGAAGTCTGAACCTGGAAGAAAGGAAAGAAAAGTTGGTTTGTCAGCAATGTGTTTCCAGTGCGGAACAAGAAGGAGAGTAAAGGGGCAACTAAGATGCCGCCTACATCTCAGCTCACAAAAGGGTAAAACCTTTCTGAGCATTACATTAGATTTTATTGGAAGAGATTTCATCTCAGATCCATAGATTAAAATTCTAAACATTGCAAACGTTTTTTTTTTTTACAGAAGTGGCTTCTGCTAAGTTGAAAAACGGACATGGAGCACTATGCATTGAATGCTGGCTCAAACCAAGAGCAAATGGGCATATGATGTGCCGAGAACACTTGCGGGCTTGGAGAGGTAACGACTCTTCTGTTAACCCCAAGTTAGTTTTTTATTGGAGAGAGTTTTTTCTCGTATCCATAGATTAAAATTCTAACAGTTTCTTTTTCTTTTCAGGTGGCGGAAGTTCCTGCGATGGAAGCTCAGTTGCAAACGATAGCGAGTAGTATTCGAGTGTCTCGAAGAAGGAAACTTGTCTTTAAGTTTGAATTCGATTTAAGTTTGAATTCGATTTAAGTTTATTGTTATTTATTTTGCATCTATAAGACCTCAATTTATTTTCAAGATATGTTTATTGCAAGGAATAATTCTTCATCAATAAAAGTGGAATTTTTATTTATTGCAATGTCCATATAAGAATGAATAAATGACATGTTACTTTATTTAATAGTCTCCAATAAATACAATCTTATCTATTTCATAATGTAGAACTCATTTTTAATCATGATGATTAATAGAAAATGAACCTAAAAGATTATTTCTCATGATATGAATTGCCAACAGTGTCTGTTGTCATAAAAGAGTGCGGAAACCACGGTCCCAAATCAGAACCAGATGATACACAGATGTAGTGGGAGGTTGTTAAAACTAAGACACCACGAGTGATCATAGTTTCATTAGAAACTTTCAGAATACTCAGACGTAGTGGGAGGTTCAATAGAACGGTTAAAACACTACGAGTATACTCAGTTGGAATTTCACCTAGCTGTCATAAACACTAGTGTTGAAGATCCCATAAGCTACAAGGAAGCTATGGTGGATCATGATAAGGGAGAATGGCAGGAAGCAATGAACCAAGAAATAGAATCAATGGATTCTAATGAAGTCTGGGAACTTGTAGACTTACCGGATGGCTTCAAAACCATTGGCTGTAAGTGGGTATACAAGCGAAAGAGAGGAGTGGACGGGAAGGTTGAAACCTTCAAGGCTAGATTAGTGGCAAAGGGTTTTACCCAGAGGGAAGATATTGATTTCGATGAGACCTTCACTCCAGTCGCTAAGTTTAAGTCCATCCGGATTCTCATGGTCATAGCCTGTAGTCTCAATTACGAGATTTGGCAGATGGACGTCAAAACCGCTTTCCTAAATGGGTACATTGACGAGAACATCTATATGGACCAACCAGAAGGGTTCGTGCAGCAGGGTCAAGAAGGGAAGGTTTGCAGATTACTCAAATCCATCTATGGATTGAAGCAAGCTTCCAGATCCTGGAATCTAAGGTTTGGTGAGACCATCAAAACCTATGGATTCATACAGAATGTCACTGAGGCCTGCATTTATAAGCTCAATGACGATACCGTGGAAATTTTTCTTGTTCTATACGTCAATGATATTCTTCTCATTGGAAACAGTGTGAAGAGATTATCGGACGTGAAAGCGTGGCTATCTACACAGTTCCAAATGAAGGACATGGGAGAAGCCAGTTATGTTCTTGGGATCCGTATTTTTAGGGATCGCAACAACAGGCTTCTGGCCTTATCTCAAGCAGCTTACATTGAAAAGGTGCTTGAACATTTTGCAATGGCAAACTCCAAGGGAGGTAACTTACCAACCAGACATGGAGTGTTCCTTAGCAGGAAACAGTGCCCAACTTCTCCGGAAGAGCAAGACGAGATGAGGCGGATACCCTATGCGTCAGCAGTGGGAAGTCTGATGTATGCTATGCAGTGTACTAGGCCAGACATCTGTTACGCTGTGGGAATAGTAAGTAGATACCAATCCAACCCAGGTATGGCTCACTGGACTGCAGTGAAAAACATTCTCAAGTATCTTCGGAGAACGAGAGACTATATGTTAGTGTTTTCAGTGTCAGAACTGAATCCACTTGGATACACTGATTCAGATTTTATGTCTGATAAAGACGCGAGAAAGTCGACGTCAGGAGCAGTGTACACCCTTGCTGGTGGAGCGATATTCTGGAGAAGCGTAAAGCAATCCTGTATCGCAGATTCCACATGGAGCAGCCAAAGAATCAGTTTGGCTAAAGAATTTCTACATGGAGCTGGGTGTAGTCCCAGATGTAGATGGGGCACAAACGCTATAGTGTGACAACAGTGGAGCGGTGGCGAATTCTAAAGAGCCCAGAGACCATAACAAGGCGAAACATATAGAGAGAAAGTACCATCTCATTAGAGAGATAGTACGTCGAGGCGACGTACGGGTTGTGAAAATAGATTCGGAAGACAATCTGGCTGATCCATTTACCAAGACGTTGCCAGAGAAAATATTCAGGAGGCATCTGGAAAATATGGGCGTGAAAGACATGGGTCATCTTCTTTAAGTACAAGTGGGAGATTGTTGGACATATGTGTCCTTAAACAAGATATTTTATCCATTTGTAAAAGATTATGATATGTCATTGAATAAAGATAATACTTATTATGTTAATCTTATTATAGTTTCTGGTAGAGTAAAATAGAATGTTTGTTTCCTTAGTTCATAAAGGATGCAATTATGTTATTATTATCACAACAGAGTCAATGTGAGGAAGAATTAATAATCATAATAAATGAACTTAAAATGTCTGTGACCTGATTAACTGGGTGGGAGCCCATTAATCGTATAAGGTCATTAATGTGACTAAGTGACAATCCTATTCTGGATTTTGTGTGTGTCACACTCACTAGAAGTGCATTAAGTATGAGGTGTCTTCATACTGGACTGGACCTGACTTAAACTCCGGAAGTTATCATATAAGACCGTCACTGATAACTTGGAGTTGAGTCACTAGTAGATGATCAAATGGATATTCGATCTAAGTCCTGAGTGATCTAGAGTCCGAGCTGCTGGCTTGATTGTTCTTTGATTTAACCATTAAAGAACACGAAATATTACTGCTGTTCCTAACACTATTATTTTGGGAACATGATAGTCAGCAGTAAGGGTAGCTTGGTCATAGACATGGGCATCACACAGCTCTCTTCAGAGTGATGATGATTCCCTTGATTGTCGATGGTGAGAAGTGAGAGGTACCCGTGCGCAACTTATGAATCGAAACCATAAGTGGGTTACTTATAATATTACTGACTGAGTCAAGGTTCAAAATGCAATGAGGGGCATAACGATAGAAACCGCCTGCTCGTGTGTGGATCGTCAAGTGAAAGATCAATAACTCGAATTTAATTGTATCAATGGACACCCTGCTGTTATAAAGGGAATAATATATACTGTATCACTAAAGAGTGCAGCCTCGGGTCAATAGTGGAATCACTTCGAGGTTTGACGAACAACTAGCCGTTCGTTAGAGATTAAGAGATACGGGTCCATGGTCCCCAGGATAGCTCCGTAACGGATGATACGTACATGATTAAAATACATTCTGAATAATGTTTAATCATTTGGCTTGACTTATAAAACTGAAAGGTCTGTGGTAGACGTCAGATAGTTTTATCGTCAGCGTGGCAAAAGTACCATATCTTGGTACACGAAATTAAGTGATAAAAGAAAGTTAGAATTTAGATTTTCTATCAGCACCATGTTGTTGGAAATTAAATTCTAAGCAACTTTGCTTTTTGAACCAAGTCATTTCGACTTAAGGTTAGTGATTTATAGATTTTCTAAGTTTGTGCTCGGGTTCGATAAACTATGAAATTAAATCACATGTCACGAATTTAAATGATGGTGTGGCACCATGACATTTTAATGTGTGATATTTAGATCAGGAATTATTAATATAATTTAATTATTTGGATTTAATTATTAATATCATATTAATAATTAATAGATTTATATTAATAATAATAATAATATATATTTAATTATATATTACATGTGTAAATCGATGTGGGCTTGCAAGACCTAGTCCACACGAGTTTGACCTAGCTAAGGGTTTAAAATTTGCGGCATAAGTACCTAAAGTTTGGTACTTTGGCAAAAACCCTAAAATCAATCTTATCCTTTAGATAGGAGATGATTTAAAATCAACTGTAGGATTAAGATGATTGATTTTTGACCTAACCCTAATTCGAAAATAGTAGCTTGGTGACCAAGCTTAGGGTTTTCGAATTTGACCTAATTAATTGTATCCGTTAGATCGGTTTAAGATTTAATCTTTACCGTCGGACAGGAAATTAATTAATGTATATATTTTCGAAGATAATGATGAAGATAAAATCGAATTAGGCTTTTACCAAGTCTTAGAATATTTGATTTTTATCCCAAATTAATTTGATCCATTAGATCGGTCTAAGATTAATCTAAGCCGTTGGATCTAGATAATTAATTTCGAAATTATCATTATTATACATATATATTTCGAAATTAAGATAAGTAGATAAGATTGGTTTACCAAGTCTTTCTTATTTAATTAAATCCATAATTAATTATATCCATTGGATTTAGATAAGATTAAATCTAAGCCTTTGGATTAGGATAATTAATTATATTTAATAATAATTTTCGAAATTAGATATATATATATATATATAAATATTCGAATTATATTTAAATAAGAAGATAAGATTGATTTTTGTATTTATCAAGTCTTTCTTATTTAATTAAATACAAGTTTAATTATAACCATTGGATCTAGATGAGATTAAATCTCAACCATTGGATTGGAATAATTAAAGTATTTAATATATATAAAATTCGAATTTAGGAGAGAAAATCTCTAATTCGGTTACGGGCCAAGTCTATAAATAGGGAGCTCATTTACAACATTTTTTACACCTTCCCCAGAGCAAAAACTCGAGCTCTCCCTCTCTCTCTAGGGTCTGCGAGTTTTCTGCTTCTGATCTCTTTTTCTGGTTCGACTTAGGATACTATTCCTCCAGAAGCTTCAAAAGAACCTCAGTTAAATTTTGCGACGGAGTCCTGCCGGCGAAGCCCACGCTTCGGTACGAGGAATCCAGGAGAATATCCCGGAAGATCACGGGTGTTTCCCTCAGCACCGGTGGAGCCCTGCCGAACTTCAGAGTCCGCAGTCAGAAACGTCAGTTGAGGTACGGCCTTATGCATTGGGTTAATAAATGCAAACATTTACTGCTTTCTATTTATTTCTTATATTTCGACTATCATATTAATAATGAGTTGTGAATATTAAATATGTAATATTTATCGGATCTTGTTAAAATGGTTATTACCCGATATCTGTGCCGTTACGATAACAAGTTTTCCGCTTTAAAATAATTTTTTTTAAATGTTACCGGGACGGCTCGGAGGCTTATTTTGTGGTAATGAAGTCGGGAATCAAACCCCGATTTCCATCATAACCCACTTATGGTTTCGATTCATAAGTTGCGCACGGGTACCTCTCACTTCTCACCACCGACAATCAAGGGAATCATCATGACTCTAAAGAGAGCTATGGGATGCCCATGTCTATGACCAAGCTACCCTTACTGCTTACTATCATGTTCCCAAAATAATAGTGTTGGGAACAACGGTAATATATTGTGTTCTTTAACGGTTAAATCAAATAATAATTAAGCTAGCAGCTCGGACTCAAGATCACTCAGGACTTAGATCGAATATCCATTTGACCATCTACTAGTGACTCAACTCTAAGTTATCAGTGACGGTCTTATATGATAACTTCCGGAGTTTAAGTCAGGTCCAGTCCAGTATCAAAACACTTCATACTTAATGCACTTCTAGTGAGTGTGACACACACAAAAATCCATAATAGGATTGTCAGTTAGTCACATTAATGACCTTATACGATTAATGGGCTCCCACCCAATTAATCAGGATACAGACATTTTAAGTTCATTTATTATGATTATTAATTATTCCTCACATTGACTCTAATTTGATAATAATAACATAATTGCATCCTTTATGAACTAAGAATCAAAAATTCTATTTTACTCTACCAGAAACTATAATAAGTTTAACATAATAAGCATAATCTTTTATTCAACGACTTGTCATAATCGTTTAGAAATGGATAAGAAACATCTTCTTTAAGGACAATTTTCGAACAGAAAGGCTGGTAGCAAAAGGCTATGTGCAGAAGAAAGGGATATACTTCGAGGAAGTCTTTGCCCCAGTAGCCAGATTGGACACGATCAGACTCATCCTAGCCCTAGCAGCTCATCTAGGTTGAGAGATTCGCCACTTGGATATCAAATCGGTATTCCTAAACGGTGATATCGAGGAAGAAGTGTACGTCAGACAAACAGAGGGTTTCGGCGTCATAGGTAAAGACGATAAGGTGTACAAGCTTTCTAAGGCCCTGTACGGGTTACCACAAGCACCAAGGGCGTGGAACATCCGCCTTAACAAGAGCTTGAAGAGTCTTGGATTCACAAAGTGCCTGAGAGAGTGGGCTGTTTACATAGGGAGCAGCGGAGAAGACATTCTGGTCTTGAGAGTAGGCTGTTACCACGATGACGTAGTCGGCCTACGCGAAAGATCCTCAAGTAGTTCGAGATGGCGGATTGCAACCCGAGAAAATACACAATGGAGGCGAAGCTGCAGCTCGGGAAGGATACAGAATGGAGAAGAGTAGATCCCATTGAGTATAGATGCGTGATCGGATGCCTGAGGTATGTCACCCACACCCAACCAGACATATCACATGTAGTCGGGATAGTTAGTAGATTCATGAAGGAGCCCACGAGCACACATCCTTTGCTAAGTGAAGGGAACGACGGACTATGGGATCCAATACACAAGAGGAAGTGGAGCAGAAGAGCTAGTCGGCTTCACAGAAAATGATTTAGCCGGTGACATTAATGACAGGAAGAGTACCGAAGGGATGGATTTCTACCTCAATGGGAACTTGATCACCTGGCAGTCTCAGAAGCAGCAGACGGTAGCTCTATACTCATGTGAAGAATATTTCATGGCGGCAACCGCAACAGCATGCCAAGCTATGTGGTTGAAAGGGCTACTAAGCGAAGTGACTATAATTGAGCAGAAGCCAGTTACTCGCTACGTGGACAACAAGTTCGAAATCACGTTGATAAAGAACCCAATGTTCCACGGGCGAAACAAACACATCGACACGCGATTTCATTACATTCGCGAGTGTGTGGGGCGAGAGATCATCATGAAGTTCGTCAGCACAAGGGAGCAACCTGCAGACATACTCACCAAGGCTCTAGCGAGAGTCAAATTCGTAGAGGTGAGACAGCTGCTCAGAGTGAAGAACGTAGAAGAAAGCCAAGCTTACGGGGGAGAATGTGAAATTTAGCTAGACTTAGTCTGGTACACGAAGAAGTTCAACCCGAGTACGGACCAGAACTTAGGACGGACAAGAGTTTAACCCAGCTCGGGTGAACGCGTGAAGAAAGTCCGGAACGAAAGCAAACCCAGCCGATGGTATACGAGCAAACAAGCTCGGGGACGGAAAGGTTGTCCGAGAAGAAAAGGGAAAGTCAGCAATTACCCAGCAAGGAAGGCGCGAGACTTGCAGAGAAAGTTAGAGTTTATTTAGGGTAGTTTCCCGATTATGTGCAATTCGGTTAGTTAGGATTTCACTTTTGAGAGTGACTATATAAACCTAGCACTGCACACTTTGTAAAGTGCGAGTGAGATTAGGGAGATTTATTCTTTGCCTTCGATTATTAATAAAGAGTTTTTTCTCCCAAATTCGTGTTCTTTTCCTTTGTGTTTTCATTGTGTTCTTTGTAGATCCGTGAATTGTGATCCAACAATAATCACCTTTTTATTATATATAATTTTGTATATATAGTAATTTTTTTGTTTTTTTTGTTTTTCCGTAAATATGATCGGTTGAGAGTTGATTGTATTGGAAGTGTATAATTTTATTACACTATATGAATGGCGGGTCATATATTAGCTAGAAAGATTAACAGTAGTGTAAATTGTCCATTATATATATTTGTGTGTGTCTATACTCTATACTATATATATACAGAGAGAAAAAGGTGAGCACTTATTCCTCTATCTAGTCCTTGGAAGGGGCTCTCTCCGTCTTTGTCTTCCTGCTCGATCGCCTCTTCCTCTTCGAGTATGAACTCCACGGAGTTCTGTTCGGGCTCTTCGTTCTTGTCTCGCCATTCCCACTTCTTCTCCTCTTCGAACACGGCGTCTCTGCACACACGCACTTTGCTGCATCGGGGGTCATAAAACCTGTGTGCCTTGCTCCCTTCTTCGGTGCCAAGGTACACCATCGGCTGACTCCGATCATCGAGCTTCTTGAGGTGTGGTCCCACAGTCTTCACATGTGCGGTGCACCCAAACACCTTCAAATTCTCCAGATGAGGTTTATTCCTTTCCAAGCTTGGTAAGGGGTGCGCTCGCCTAGCGCCTTCGTCGGTAGACGGTTCAGCAAGTAGACCGCGTGTCCTACTGCTTCTCCCCAGAACCTCGCCGGGACATGCATGTTATTCAGCAAGCTTCTTGTTGTTTCCATCACAGTTCGGTTTCTTCTCTCCACCACACCATTTTGCTGGGGCGCGTACGGTGCAGTGAGGTGGCATTTAACTCCCTCTTCATCGCAGAACTCTCTGAACTTTTGTGACGTGAACTCTTCACCTCGGTCGGTTTGCAAGGTCTTCAACCTGTGTCCTGACCAGCTGTCCACGAGCCTCTTGAACTTCTTGAAGACTTCAAGGCCTCCACTCTTCTCTTTGAGCGTATAAACCCACATCCAACGGCTGTAATCATCAACAAGTAAAAATAAGTACTTGTTTCCGGCTAAGTTGGCCAGTGTAATTGGACCACACAGGTCAGCGTGCGCTAGTTGGAGGGGTCGCTCGGCTCGAAACTTGGCCTTGATCGGAAATGGCACTCTCGCCTATTTCGCGACCATGCAGCATTCACACAGCTGGTTGGGGTGTTCAATCTTCGATACCCCAAAGGCCATCTTCTTATCTCCCATCATCTTGAGCGCTTAGATGTTTTCGTGCCCAAGTCGTGCGTGCCACAACCAAGCCTGGTCTGCCAAGGACGCCATTAAGCAGACGGGTTAGCCCATATCCAGGAGTATCTTGTACAACCAAGCCAGGTCTGTCAAGGACGCCATTAAGCAGACGGGTTGGCCCGTATCCAGGGCACCACTTTGGTTCCACATCTTTAGGTATGAGCCGACCATCAACATTGTGTTGCTGACTTATAAAATATTTTTATAATATCATACCTCAAAACATATGTAAATAAAGTCATACACAGTTACACACACATATAATTCCATCACAAGTCTCAAATCCAAAACACTAATAAAACATAATCTAATCTAGATCTTAATGTTTTTAAGGATTCCCGGAAATTCCGCATCCGGGATGTTGATGCAGAAAAATGCCTCAAACACTTAGCGGCCCAATTGCTCGTGTTGGGCCGGGCCCAATGTCGTCTTGTTGACTTTTATGACTCTCGGGCTTGGGCTCCTGGACTTTCGAGTCAAACGGACCCTCCACTAACTCAGTACCATAAATCCGGGGCAAACACCACTACCTGTTGCCAAGGGGCCAGGGCTTGGCCTGGCTCTGGTTATAGGTTTGGGACGCCAAAAACGGACCTGGCCACTGCGTAGGGGGGATCACAGTATTGACTTTCCAGTGAACCCTGGTGGACCAGACCCTCGAACGGCGTCACGGTTGCAGATCCGGGTCCTACGGTCTATTCGCTGAGTCAATATATCTGCAGGAGATACAAGACTGAGGAATATAACGAGCACCTCACGGATCTAGAACCTTGGCAAGGAGGGTCTTAGATTGTGCCAGAATTTTCTTCAGGGCTTCCGCTCTAGTGGCATTTCTCGCTCTCTGAACCTGGACAACACAATACCCGAGATCAGGGAAAATCGGGGGTTTTACCCCCTGATTCACTTCCGACGCTCAACATTAGTGGGGTATTTGAGTAGGAAACGATTTGAGAGGGTCTGGAGAGAGTTTAGAGCGAGTTTCCGGGGGTCGGAATGAGTTACCGTTGTGGTGAAAGTGAGCGTCTATTTATAATGAAGCTCGGGCATTAAAACATCAATAACTATTACTCCAGGTGGTCCCCGGGGTAAAATTATATAGTTTTTTGGGTCCTCGGGATGTGGCCGAACCAATGCCGAAAAAACGGCGCCTCAATCCGACGCTGAACGCGCCCGAACATGCGGAAACAGTGCTGGTAGCGCGTATCCCACGCGCGTGGAGCCAGGGCTTGCGTCAGTAGACACGTGTCGCTCTGGGGTTGATTCTCTGTGGCCCTGGTGGCTTTGGCATGCCCAATAGGGGCGTGCCACGTGGAGGGGGTCAAATTTTACCCTTAGTGGCCCTGCAGCGCCGCTGCCACATGGCGGTTGGCCTTTGGGGGCCTGTGGGGCCAACCCGTGTGGCCCCCAGCACCTCCAGGAGGCCCCGGGAGTGTCCTAAGGCCGTTTTCCGCAAATTTTATATCATTTTTGGGTGTTTGATATTTTTGGGATCATCTGGACACTTTATTTTTTGAAAACGGGCTTTCGGTGAATATTTTGGATGAAATTGATTATAATTAATAAAAGAAAAAATAATTTAAATAATTTTTCTTTTAATAATTAAGAAAAACCAATTACGTGAAATACCCGTAACATTAAACCCCCAGTTTCGCGGGAATTTTTTAATTTGCGGGAAACTATAAGTAGAGGATAGGACGGCTCATTCGGATTCATGAGCTTTTTTCACTGGTGAATAGTAAAAAGGTACGTTTTTCTTTAAAATTCCTTAACTTTTATACCGGGTAGCATTTTCGAATTCTGATTTTTGCATTGCGTCCGTCATTCTGTTATCTAGCTTCTCTGTTTCACGGGCCTTGTCCCAATTTTTGAAAAATTGGAGCTTTAGAGTCAAAACCGAAAACGAGCGACTTTTTTCCCTCTAGAATCCGTGAGCCCCAGATGGAGAAATTTGCCGCTCCTTTCTCACCGGAGTCCGCCGTTGCCGGAGAAGGCCACCACCGTGACCAGATCGGCGTGGCGAGCTCGGAGAGGTTGGTGGTGGCCGTCGATGGGGCGGAAGAATAAGAGATTTCTCATTTGGCTTCGTGTGGATCGGGCGAACTCGAACTCGCTCGTGGCAGCGCCGTAGGTTCCGCCGCCGGCGATGGGTGGTTGCAGGAGGACCAGGGCTTGATGGCGACCGGATCTGTGCCGTTGGAGATCGTCGGCGAAAGAGGAGGAGCTCGGCCAAGCTCGGGCTCTCGTGGGTCTGGTTCGCGCGATTCTAGCGAGCTCGAGCTCTCCGTGGCCGGCGGCGAGCTCGAGCTCTCCGTGGCCGGCGCTGCGGGGATTGCCGTCGACGGTGTCGGGTGGCGGTGCGACGGGACGACCTGGGTGAACGGGTCTGGGCCGGCGGCGTGCGACACCGGTGACCGGAGAGTATTGTCGGGTTTGCACTCCTCGCGTGGGCCTGCGGGTTATTTGGCTGCCTTAGCGGCCGCCGGCGAGTTCGGAATGTTCGGGGGAAGTCCTCGTGGGCTCCGGCAACTCATTGCGACGCCGTTGGAGGCGATGGAGGGCGCTGACCCGGTCGGCGTGTTTTCGGGCAGCTTGGGCATGAGCCCGTTCGTCGGAATCGATCCGGGATCCGGCGAGGGGCCCATGGCCGGCAGGGGGTGGTCCCACATTGCTCGCAGAGTTCCGTCGATTCCAGTGGTAACTCCAGTGAACCGGCTCTGCTCCGTATCTGTAGGGGGAGCTCCAACCGGAGTCGTCCATGCTCGGGCGACCGCGGGGTCGTTTCAAAGGGGTGCCCGCGGCGGTCTTGGTGGCTCGGCATTTCCTTCGGTAAATTACACCGTCAACACAACCGGTCGATGGTACCCGATGGACTTTCTGGGTACTCCGGAGTTTCAACGGGTCTTTCGCGGGATGTCGTGGTCGGCGTTTCGATCGCCGAGGTCTATGTCGGGTGACGCGAATATCTCGGTAGCGGATCCCAATTATAATTTGCCTGTTGATTCGGTAGCGGGTCTGAGACTCCCCGTCGTAGATGTAGATATTGCTAGGGCTGCTGTAGGTACTGCTCACGGGGCCTACGACGTGGATGGATCACGTCATGGTGTCGGCATAGCAGGCAGGTCATGCCTGAATTTTGATAGGGTAGTTAGGAGAAGAACCGGGCCCGCTCTGGGTGAGCGTGGCTTTTATCAGTCGCGTTCCCCGATGTTTTTTCCGGATGTCAACATTCCGAGTGTTGTCACCCCGGCAGAGTTTGGGGCCTTTTTTAGGGCTGAGCGTCTTGTCATGCCGGGGGGTATGCGCCCCGTTGGAGGGGGAACTCCCTGGATATCCCCACGATGGAATGGTCGCGGTTCCCTTAGAAAGTCTCCGGCTAGGTTTTTCCCTGCCGATCCCTCCTTTGCTGGAGCAGCTTCTGGTGTCGCTTAACTTGCATCCGCTCCAGGTCAGCCCGGATGCTTGGTGGTTTGCTGCCGGAATCTTCTCGATGTGGCGTGAAGAACGTGGCCGCGACGTCTCTCAGAGCCAGCTCCGAAGACTGCTCCCTTTGACTCTCTCCCAGAATGATCAGAGGATTAACAACTAGGTTTTTCCTCGACCTGTCTGGGGCTTTCGGGTCGGAGCCCTGGGTCCATATTTGGACCCGGACTGGCATAGTCGGTGGGTGTGGGTCCCGAGCACCTATTTGGGATCCGTTCCCCAAGGTTTCGGAATCCTCCGGCTATAACTGAACTCTGACGCCGGGGATCGGGGATCGGGGATCGGGATTTCGTCAGTTTCTTTCTGACGGGGTTTGCCATTCCCGGACGTTTCGTCTCCTACCTAACGAGGACGGCCTGGATATGATCGGGGTGGATGTCTTCTCGGGCTGTGACCGAGTTGCCGCCGGATTTTGAAGAGTGGTCCGGCCTTATGTGTGGTTATCTCCCTCTTCTTGACTTGTGGCAATATTTTGTCCTGCTTCCGACATAGTTGTTTCTTTTTGTAGGTATGGATCGAGGTGACGGATGGTACTGGGGTCTTCCGCCTTTTCCCACCGACGCGATGCCTCCCGATGCCCAGGCTGATTGGGCGGTGACTCCTCCTGATGTGCCTGCCGTGGGCTATGGGGGATGCGAGCTCTCTGGCTAGGATGTCTTTTATGCCGGGGGCGGCGCCTGGCTATGATACCTCATCCTGGGCTCCTGCCTTAGCGCACAGCCAGCACCCGGTGATCAAACCAGTATTCCCTGGTTACGTCCCCATGGGTGGGGCTGTTCAGATGGTATGTTGGCTGACTTTTGGCCTTTCATTTTTCTTTCGCCGTTGCGTATGTGTTTACCATATTGTTGTGTTCCTTCTTTTTGTGTAGGCGCCGATGCCGTATAGCCAGCGCGAGTATGGACTATCCAGTCATGCTGGAGGGCTTCCCTTTGCTGGATCTCAATTGTATGACATGACCCTTTTCTATGGCCGTGCGGGGCCTATCGAGACCGAGATGTGAGAGGCCAACCCTCGGGTGGACCCTCTGCAGTCTGACGGCGCTGCTGCCTAGCAGCTTTTCTGGGATGCTCACGAGGGGCATCTAGCCGTTGTTAGGGAAGCGTCTCGCTTCCAAACTAACTATTCACATTACTCTTCTCAAATTGGTGCTCTTCAAGAGCGTCTGGCGATGAGGGATGCGGAGTTATCGCATCTTCGAAGGACGATCGACCATCGGGTCGAGACAGCAAGGTGGGATGGTTTCATCAGTGGCGTGGTGGACATGCTTCGAGCGAACCCAAACATGTACTTATGTACGTTCTTCTTGTTGAGCCACCAAGTCCCCCCGGAGGTTTTGGCTGCGTTGGCTCGTTTTATTGCCCTTATTCCCCCGCCGGGGCCGGTCATGAGCCTTTCGGTGAAGGGGATATCTTTTTCCGTGGGGGTTCATCCTCCAGGAGCCACCAGTGTGGGCAGCGTGGCTGGTGGGGTTGGCGGCAACATTCCCCCAGTTGACCATGCTACTTCGGTTAACGACTACATTCCTCAGATTGAGCATTTTGCCCCAGACGATGAGGGAGCAGGGGAGGAGGTTGCGGATGGTGAGGGGGTAGAGGAGGAGGCTGCAGATGACGATGTTGACCGCTTTTTGTGACCTGCTGTCTTTTGCTGTATAACAACCGTAGATGTATTTGTATTGTGTTTAGAGCTTGTAGCTCTTAGTCTTGCCGTGTGTGGCGCAGGTTTTTGTAGTGCCCCTAGGTGCGCCTTTGTATGTACAGGTAGGCATATCTTGTTGTAGCGAGTTGTGGGGGCTCATTAGGAGTAGCTATCCACGTTGTACATGTTGTGCTGATCCATGAATGCTAATTCCTTTAGCTTTTTATTTGTATGCTGGTTCTTCGCTCGCCTTTTTACTTATTGCTTCACGATAGAGTTTATCTTCGAGCAACGCTTTGAGTGCTTGAGTTTCGTGCCTGCGTTACCGGGGGTTCGAGACCCGGATTTTCTTAGCCTTTTGTGTACTTGGGGCCAGGTCGCGCTTTATTGAGCGCTACGGGTCCTGTGCTTATATCAAGTTGCGCATCGTCAAGTGCTCAGTTTTTGGCCGAGTAACGCTTCCGGGGCGCTTGGTGTTCTTGGAGCCGGGTCGCGTCATCCTGATGCGCTATATATCCCAGACTTATCACAAGTTGTGCGTCATCAAGCATTCGGTTTTGGGCCGAATGACGCTTCCGGGGCGACTTAGTGTACTTGGAGCCAAGTCGCGCTTTGTTGAGCGCTACAGGATCCTGGTCTTATCGCAAGCTGCGCATCGTCAAGCGCTCGGTTTTGGGCCGAGTAACGCTTCCGGGATGACTTGGTTGCCTGAGTTGGCGGGATCCAGGTCCGGGCCTTTCTCGGTTTTTTTTATTCTTTTTCTTTCTCTCTATCAACCCCCCCCCCCCCCCCCCCCCCACACCCCCCCCAGTTTCTGAGTAATCTTGCAAATGTTAGGAGGAAACTTTAGGAGGTTTCAATTCTCATAAATAAGAAGACTTTTATATATATTATTTGGCGCTTCTTGTGGCGCTCTTCTTTTACATAGGTTAGTAATCGGGACTATTCCCGTGCGTGGTACATCTAGACTTTCGCGGTGATGGACTCGGTTTTTGGCTATTTTCTTAACTTCAGATTGGATCTTAGCTTCGGCTATCTTCTTAGCTTCAGGTTGGATCTTAGCTTCGGCTATCTTCTTAGCTTCAGGTTGGATCTCAGCTTCGGCTATCTTCTTAGCTTCAGGTTGGATCTTATCCTTGGTTGTTCCTTTAGCCTTGACCCTGTCGCGCTTTACTGATGGTATTGTTTCAAGTGCTCGATGTTCCACGGTCGGGGGACCTCGGTACCCCCCATTTCCAATAGTCGATATGTTCCGTCCCGGATCACTTATCTGACGCGGTATGGGCCTTCCTAAGTTGGTCCTGTTGGGAATATTCCATGTGAATTATCACGAAATTGTGCCATCGGACTGTCCGGGTAACATTTAAAAAATATTTTAAGCGGAAAACATGTTATCCGAACAACGGTCTGAACATCGGAAAATAACCATATTACAATACCTGATAAATATTATGTAATTTAATATTCATAAATCATTATTAATAATCTAGTCTTTATAGGAAATAAATAAAAACAGTAAATGGTCGCAATTATTAGCCCAATGCATAAGGCCGTACCTCTATTGTCGACTTCCGGCTGCGCGTTCTGAACTTGGCAGGGCTCCGCCGGTGCTGAAGGAAACTCCCGTGATCTTCCGGGATATTCTCCTAGATTCTTCGTACCGAAGCGTGGGCTTCGCCGGCAGGACTCCATCGCAAAATTTAAACTAATGGTTCTTTTTAAGCTTCCGGAAAACTAAGTCTCTTAAGCCGAACCAGAAAGAGAGGTCAGAGGAAAAATTCACAGACCCTAAGGGAGAGGGAGAGTTAGAATTTTTTTCTGGGGAAAGGTGTGGAAAATGTGTAGAATGAGCTCCCTATTTATAGGCTCAGACTGTAACCGAATTAGAAAATTTCTTACCCTTAATTTCGAATTCCATAATTAAATATAATTAATAATTTCAATCCAATGGTCTAGATTTAATCTTATCTAAATCCAAGGGATATAATTAATTAGGGATTTAATTAAATAAGAAAGACTTGGATAAAATAAAAAATTCAATCTTATCTTCTTATCCTTGAAATTCGAATTTATATATATATATATATATATTAAAATTCGAATTGTAATTATCTAGATCCAATGGTTGAGATAAATCTTTAAACCAATCTAATGGATGGAAATAATTTGGATAAAATCAAATACCTAAAGATTTAATAAAAACTAAATTCGATTTTATCCTTACATATAATTCGAAAATATATATATATATATAATTAATTAATTTTCAATCTGACGGTAAAGATTAAATCTTAAACCGATCTAATAGATATAATTAATTACATAAATTCAAAAAACTAAACTTGGTCACCAAGTTATTAATTTCGAATATATCAATTATCTTAATCCAACGGTTGATATTAAATCATAACCAATCCAATGGATTAAATTGATTTTAGTGTTTTTCTCAAATACCAAAACATTTGGTACTTATGCCGCAATTATGAAAAGACCAAAGCCTATCCATTCGAATGTATATTGTTCCACATTCCAAGGCATAATTCAATTTTACACATATAATATATATAAATATATATTATTTATATATTAATATAAATCTATTAATTATTGATTAATTATTCATGAGATATTAATAATTAAATTCGAATAATTAAATTATATTAATATCCTCTGATCTCAATATCACACATTCAAATGTCATGGTGTCACACCATCATTTAAATTCGTGACATGTGATTTAATTTCATAGTTTACCGAAATGATCACAAACTTAGAAATTCTCTAAATCACAAACCGTGCGTCGAAACGACTCTGTTCTAAAAGCAAAGTTTCTTAGAATTTAATTTCCACAACTTTCATGCTGACAGAAAATCCAAATTCTACTTTCTTTTGTCAGTTAATTTCGGTTACCAAGATATGGTACTTTTGCCACGCTACTGATAAAACTATATGATGTCTGTCACAGACTTCAGTTTTCTAAGTCTTGCCAAATGATTAAAAAAATCTCAAAATGTTTCTATCACGTAAGTATCATCCGTTACGGAGCTATCCTGGGGGCCATGGACCCGTATAAGTTAAGCTCCAACGAACTGCTAGGGTGTTCGTCAAACCTCGGTGTTATTCCACTATAAACCCGAAGCTGCACTGTTTAGTGATACAATATATATTATTCCCTTAATTACAGCAAGGTGTCCATTGATACAATCAAATTCGGGTTATTGATATTTCACTTGATGATCCACGCACGAGCAGGCGGTTTCTACCGTTATGCCCCTCATTGCATTTTCATCCTTGACTCAGTCAGTAATTTTATGAGTAACCCTCTTATAGTTTTGATTCATAAGTTACGCATAGGTACCTCTCACTTCTTACCACCGACAATCAAGGGAATCATCATGACTCTGAAGAGAGCTGTGTGATGCCCATGTCTTTGACCAAGCTACCCTAACTGCTGACTATCATGTTCCGAAAATAATAGTGTTGGGAACAATGCTAATATATTGTGTTCTTTAACGGTTAAATCAAAGAACAATCAAGCCAGCAGCTCGGACTCAAGATCACTCAGGACTTAGATCGAATATCCATTTGATCATCTACTAATGACTCAACTCCAAGTTATCAGTGACGGTCTTATATGATAACTTCCGGAGTTCAAGTCAGGTCTAGTCCAGTATGAAGACACTTCATACTTAATGCATTTCTAGTGAGTGTGACACACACAAAATCCAGAATAGGATTGTCACTTAGTCACATTAATGACTTTTGATGCCGAAAAATGGATCAAACACTGTAGCGGCCCTAAGCTGGATATTGGGCCGGGCCCATCGCCATTTGTTGACTTTCTTAGGCTAGATGCTTTACTCGCTGTTCTTGAAGGATCTGACGGATCGGACCCTCCGCTTACCGTTGGCCCGGAATCAGGTCCTCCGACCCGTTACCGCAAAGTCCTAAGACTCGGGATATAGGTCGGTGACCGCAGAGAATCGGAACCTCCGTAGGGCAGGTCGACGATCGTGGACGGAGCAGTCGATGACTGGGAGAGCCGAGGGTGATGATGATGTGATGCCGCGCCTCGTTGACTATAGTGAGGCTGCCTACGTACCCACTTGTAGCAAAGTGAGATCAGGTCATCTCGTAGTTCAAAGCAGGCGTTGATAGAGCCATTCCTAGCTGGCCTGGACGAGCCTAGAGTTGATGGTCGTGGAGACGTGGATTCCTCCGGCGCTTTCTCTATAGGAGTCGGCAATTCTTCCGGCGTTTCCGCTCTAGTTGGTGGGAGTAGGACGGCGCTCAGACCTTTCTCTGAGGATTCGCTGATTCCTCCGGTAGGCTAGGGATTCTTCCAGTGCTTCCGCCCTAGCTAGCTCCTTTGGCAGATCGGACCCTCCGCTTACCATCGGGCCGGAACCGGGTCCTCCGACCAGTTACCGCAAAGTCCTAGGACTCGGGATATAGGTCGGCGACCGCAGAGAACCAGAACCTCCGTAGGGCAGGTCGGCGATCAGGCGCTTCCGCTCTTGCTGACGCCTCCGTTCCGACCTTAGTCGGGTATTCGTGCCGGAGTATATATATAGAAGAGAGAAAATGGTGTTTATCGCTATATAGAGCATTTGAATCGGAGTTACCAAGCTCCTATTTATAGGATGGGCCAGGGGCCTCGGGATAAATAAAATTAACTTTTTTAGTCCTTCCCGCGCCCTGACACGCGCCCTGACAGGGCACGTCGAAGCTGTTTAGGGCGCGGTAGGGCGATCCGGGATCCGTCAGGGCGCGCGGAGGGCGCGCTATGTTGCTCGGCTTTTATTCTACTAACGAAAATTGTTTTCACACTTTTTGGGCTTTTCAGCTTTGAGATATGAGCCTCTGGCGGGCGTTTTTGGGCCGAAATTTATTTGGGAAAAATCACCCATAACAATGACCTTATACGATTAATGGGCTCCCACCCAGTTAATCAGGTCACAGATATTTTTAGTTCATTTATTATGATTATTAATTCTTCCTCGCATTGACTCTGTTGTGATAATAATAACATAATTGCATCATTTATGAACTAAGGATCAAACATTCTATTTTACTCTACCAGAAACTATAATAAGATTATCATAATAAGCACCATCTTTATTCAACGACTTGTCATAATCTTTTACCAATGGATAAAAATATCTTGTTTAAGGACACACATGTCCAACAGGTCTGAGGACTCCGGCGTCAAGGACTTGGGTGTTTTGGCCCACTTTTCTCAGGACCAGGCTTCCTTCCAAGAAACGTCTCGCCTTGACTTTGGAGTTGTAGTAGTGTTCTACAATCCGTTTCTGGGCGACCAGTCGAGTATAGGCCTCATTTCGCTTTTCTTCGGTAAGGTCGAGTTCTTGCCGCAGGGCCTCATCGTTGCATTTTTCGTCGAAGAATTCGACTCGCGGTGACGGAACGCTTATCTCGGCGGGGATGACATCCTCGATGCCATAGGTTAGGGCAAACGGGGTTTCACCGGTGGCGTTGCGTGTGGTAGTTCGATAGACCCAAAGTACCGAGGGTAGTTCTTCTACCCACTTGCCCTTCTTTTCGTCGAGCTTCCTTTTAAGGGTAGTCTTGATGTCTTTGTTGACTGACTCGACTTGGCCATTTGCCTGGGGGTAGACGGGCGATGAGTAGGTGTTATTGATTCTGAGATCTTGTCAGAAAGCTCGGAGGTCGACATTGTCGAACTGTTTTCCGTTGTCGGTTATTAACGAGGCAGGGATCCCGTGCCGGTAGATGATGTTGCGCCAGATGAAGTTTGTCGTGTTCTTCTAGGTAATTTTTGCGATCGATTCTGCCTTAACCCACTTGGTGAAGTAGTCGATGGCCACTATCGTATATTCGACGCCTCCTGGGGCTTAAGTAGTTTTCCAATCAGGTCGATACCCCATTTGGCGAACGGGCGTGGGACCATCACTGGGCACAGCGGTCCTGCGAGCTAGTGAGACACTTTGGCGAATCGTTGACATTTTTCGCACTTGTGGGAAATCTCGTTTGCGTCTCTCTTGAGGGTCGGCCAGAAATAGTCTTGCTTAAGAGCCTTGAGGGCTAGAGATCTTCCGGCATAGTGGTTGCCACAGATTCCTTCGTGGATTTCTCGGAGGACAAGATTGGCGTCGTTTTTTAGAAGACACTTAAGAAGAGGCTGCATGAACCCATGTTTGTAGAGATTGCCGTTGTGCATCACATATCTCGTTGCTCGGAGCTTGAGTTGCCTTGCTTCATTCCGATCGGCGGGAAGAATGCCGCGTTCCAAGTACTTGACGATAGGTGACATCCAGTCGCCTTCAATGGACGGGCGTTCGAGGGCTTCGACTGGAATTTTGCCCAATTCTTCGTCGTCCGCTTCTGATGCCATCCTGGCTAATGTGTCGGCCTCGGAGTTCTCTGCTCGGGGTATGTGACTGATCTCATACCATGACAGGAACTCCAAGCGACGTTGCGTTTCAGCGAGGTAGGCTGCCAAGTTTTCTTCCTTCGCCTGGTACTCGCCTTCTACTTGCTTTACGATCAGTGTAGAATCACAATGGATTCTCATGTTTTTTGCTTCGAGTTTTTGGGCGATCTGGAGTCCGGCCGGTAGTGCTTCATATTCTGCCTCGTTGTTGGTGGCGTTGAACTTGAAACGGATGGCATAGCGAAGTTTTCCGCCTTCGGGGTTGGTGATCAGGATGCCCGCCCCCGAACCGTGGGCGTTCGAGGCGCCATCGACGTGAAGGTCCCAGAGAGGCCCGTCGGGGCTTGATATTTGTTTCGCAGCCTGAGGCAGCCTATCAAGTTCTTCTTCGGTTTCGACTTCTGTGTCGTATGCGAATTCGGCGATGAAGTCTGCTACTGTCTGCGCTTTTATGGCGACCCGGGGCTGGTACTCCACACCGTATTCCCCCAACTTCTGCGACCATATTGCCATTCGCGATGAGGTGCCTTTGAGGAGTGCTTTGCGCACTGGATGTTCTGTCCTTAATATGATCTGGTGAGCCTGGAAGTACGGGCGGAGTTTCTTGGCGTTGGTGATCAGTGCGAGTGCCAGTTTCTCAATTTGGGCGTAACGTGTCCCGGCGTCAAGGAGAGCTTTGCTGACGTAGTAGACTGGCATTTGCTTCTTTTCTTCTTCTCGGACTAAGACAGCACTGACTGCCCTGGTCGAGACGGAAAGGTCGAGGAACAGGGCTTCCTCGTCTTTTTGTTTTGACAACAGAGGAGGTGACCCGAGGTAGGTTTTTAGCTCTTGGAAAGCGATCTCGCATTTCTCGTCCCAGGCAAAGTTCTTCCCGCCTTTGAGGGCCTGGAAGAAAGGTTGGCATTGATCTGTGGCCTTTGATACGAACCGTCCCAAGGCGTTGATGCGTCCGTTGAGGCTCTGCACTTCTTTGATTCTTCGAAGGCTCTTCATTTCGATCAGGGCCTGAATCTTCTCAGGGTTTGCTTCGATTCCTCGTTGGTTGATGATGAATCCCAAGAACTTCCCAGACTCAACCCCGAATGCACATTTGGCAGGTTCAGCTTCATCTGGTACCTTCGGAGAAGCGTGAATGTTTCTCGAAGGTCTTTAACGTGGTCGGTTTTCTCGAGGCTTTTGACGATCATGTCGTCGACGTAGACCTCCATAGTTTTTCCGATGAGAGGGGAGAACATTCGGTTGACCAATCGCTGGTACGTGGCTCGAGCGTTCTTGAGCCCAAATGGCATGACTTTGTAACAGTAAAGGCCACGGTTGGTGATGAATGTGGTGTGTATTTGATCGGGCTCGTGCATTTGGATTTGGTTGTACCCTGAATACGCGTCCATCATGCTCATGAGCTGGTGGCCGGCGGTTGCGTCTACCAGCTGATCGATCCTCAGGAGAGGGAAACAATCTTTTGAGCATGTTGTGTTGAGGTCGGAATAGTCTATACAGATCCGCCATTTGCCGTTAGGCTTTTTGACCATCACAACATTAGACACCCAATCCGGGTATGTAACCTTTTTTATGAAGTCTGCAGCAATGAGCTTGTTGACTTCTTCCTTGATGGCTTGATATCTTGCTGGGTTAAACGCCCGTCGCCGTTGTATTCGGCGCCCTTCCCTTCTCGGTATTGAGTCTGTGGACGGCGATTTTGGGGTCGATGCCGAGCATGTCGGCATGTGAGCAGGCGAAGACGTCCTTGAATTCTCGCAGGAAGGCGATTAGCTGTGTCTTGATCATGACGGGTAGTTGGGCGCTAATCGAGACGGTTCTTTCGGGTTTGTATTCGTCCACCGTGACTTGGGTTACATCGGAGGATGGTTCCATCGTGGGTTTGCGTCTCTCGTCTCGAGGGTCGAGTTCGCTAAACATTTGGGTCTTCCCGGGGTCAGTGACGGGGTCATCACTTAGATGTTGGACAGCGTGGATGACCAGTTCGTTTTTTCTGGCCTTCGTCCTTTGGGCGTAGCAGGTTCTGGCTTCCTGCTGGCTTCCTCTTATGACACCTATTCCGTTCTCCGTAGGGAAATTCACGAGTAGGTGGAATATGGAGGTGATGGCCTGGAGCTTGTTGAGAGACGGCCTTCCCATGATGATGTTGTACGATGATGGCTGGTCCACCACGAGGTATCTGATCATTCTGGTGGCTGTGGCCCTATCTTCTGACCCGAATGTTGTTGGCAGATCGATGGCTCCTTCGGCAAGAACTGGCTTCCCGTTGAATCCGTAGAGCGGAGTCCTGATGGGTGCCGGGACGAGCCCCCCTAGATTCATGCGTTCTAGGGTCGTTTTGAAGATGATGTCGGCCGAGTTTCCATTGTCGACTAGTACTCGTCTTATCCGGTTGTTGGCGATTAGCGTTTCTATTACGATGGCATCGTTGTGAGGGTGTGAAACTCTCCGAGCTTCTTCTTCTGTGAAAGTGATGGCTTGGCTGGGGAGCACCGCTGCTGAGCCGGTCAGGTTTGTGAGGTTGACTTGGTGTTCCTCGTCATCGCCTTCTAAGGCTCGAGCATATCTCTTTCGCTTGTTGTTGGAATCCCTAGTCTCCGGCCCTCCTAGGATAGTGGACACAACATGGTACTGTGGTGTTTTGCCTTTGGTTCGCTCTTCGTCTTGGCGGGATTTTTTTGGGTAGTCGTCCCGGGATCGTTCATCTTCTCGAGATGGGGGGTCGTCGGTTTTTCCGCTTCCTGCCACGAGTTTTTTTACGAACTCCTTTAACTGCCCGTCTTGGATGAGCTGCTCGATTTGTTTCTTCAGTTGCTAGCATTCTGCCGTCAGGTGTCCGTGATCCTGGTGGTATTCACAGTACCGACTTCTGTCTTTGTTGGCCTTTCTGGGCAAAGGTCGCGGAGGGCTGAATTTTTCCTTGTGGAGGCTGAAGATCGTCGCCGGCGACACAGTCAGTGGGGTGTAATTTGCATCCCTTCGGAAACCATCTGCTAGCTTTGGCCGTTGTTGTTGCCCTTAAGAGTTCGGTTGTTGGCGTTGCTTCTTCCTCTGAGGCTCGTTATCATTGCTCATTTGGTCGTTGCGGCTCTGTTCGTCCAGGCTGAGCTGGCTCCGACTGACAAAGTATTCGTCAGCTGCGATATCTTCTGTCATCCTAGCCATTAGCTCGGCCATGGTGGCAGGCCTTTTCTTGACAAGAGAACACGTGAACTCGCTCACCAGGAGGCCGTCGATTACTACGGTGCGGGCGTCATCGTCGGTGTAGCAGGTGACCTTATTTGCTTCCTCCGTGAACCTTTTTAAATAAGCCTGAAGGGATTCGTCTTTGTGCTGCTTAAGGGACCACAGGTACGATTTCCCCTTCCGCTGTGTTATTAAGCCGGCAAAATGGGAAATGAAGCGTTCCTTTAGCTCTTCGAAGGACTCGATCGACCCCTTGGGGAGCCGTTGGTACCATTCGAAGGCTGGTCTGGCGAGGGTGAGGCAGAAAGCTTGGCACATCGTGGAGGGCGAGCATCCCTTCACCCGCATAGAAAATTGGTATTGCACCAGGTGGTATATGGGATCGCATGTGCCGTCATAAATGAGGTTTAGCGGGAATCGGAGGTCCCCAACGAGGTCTTCGTCGAGTAGGTGGCTTGCGAGAGGGGAAATGATTCCCTCCGCCATGCTTCTTTTGGCAGGGTCGGCGTTGTTTACGGCGGCGAGCTCTCGTATTTCTCTTCTTAATGCCTGGACCTCATCTTTTAGTCCGGCGTCTGGTGGGGGCATTGGTGGGCCAGGTGTTGGGACCGCCCCGGTATCTCGCTCCATGTGGTGAGTGGTGGGTTGTGCGGAGCATTCAGACCTTTCAGATTTGGCATCGCCCGAATCCTCCTGGTAGCGGGGCCTTTCCCTTCGTCGCTCAATGTGCCGTCGCAAGTCTCCTTCGTGGTCGGGACGATTCAAATGGTGGCGGAGGTCTTCCTCGTCTTTGGTGTGTACTCGAATGGGTGCCTGCTGGTGACGGCGGTTTCACCGTGCCCTAACGTTCTCGGTGCCATCCTCGTCTCCCCCCAGACGATCGAAGAATGATCGTCGGGTTGTTTGCGACTGTGCCGGCTCCCGAATGTCTTGACGGTCCGGTTGTCTCACAGGTGGCCTTCGTTGTGTGAGCTCGAGGGCCTCCTCTGGTCTTTCCTCTTCGTTGATGGCTCTAAGGTTGACATCGTCGTGACCAAGGTATCTGGACATCAGGCCGGTTAGCCGGAAGACACTATCTTTTAGCCGGGCCAGCCGCTCTCTCTCTCTCTCTTTTTGTTGACGGCCGGCTCTTGACGGATGCTTGCGTCGGGTTGGTTTTGCCCTTGGGTTCGGCGTGCGTTAACCTAAGCCCGAGTGTTGCGGGCAATACTTCCCGCAGGATGGGAATATGTGCCTTCTGTCAATTTTGACATCGTGGCTTTTTAGGAAAAACTGGGTAGAAAGGTACTTAGAGGCTTATGATTTCGTGGCACCCCCTCCTTCTAGCGCCAAAATGTTGATGCAGAAAAATGCCTCAAACGCTTAGCGGCCCAATAGCTCGTGTTGGGCCGGGCCCAATGTCGTCTTGTTGACTTTTATGACTCTCGGGTTTGGGCTCCGGGACTTTCGAGTCAAACGGACCCTCCACTAACTTAGGACCAGAAATCTAGGGCAAACACCATTACCTGTTGCCAAGGGGCCAGGCCTTGGCCTGGCCCTGGTTACAGGTTCAGGACGCCAAAAATGGACCAGGACACTGCGTAAGGGGGATCACAGTATTGACTTTCTAGTGAACCCTGGTGGACCAGACCCTCGACCGGCGTCACGGGTACAGATCCGGGTCCTACGGTCTATTCGCTGAGTCAATATATCTGCCGGAGATACAAGACTGAGGAATATAACGAGCACCTCACGGATCTAGAACCTTGGCAAGGAGGGTCTTAGATTGTGCCAGAATTTTCTTCAGGGTTTCCGTTCTAGTGGGATTTCTCGCTCTCTGAACCTGGACAACACAATACCCGAGATCAGGGAAAATCGGGGGTTTTACCCCCTGATTCACCTCCGACGCTCAACATTAGTGGACTATTTGAGTGGGAAATGATTTGAGAGGGTCTAGAGAGAGTTTAGAGCGAGTTTCCGGGGGTCGGAATGAGTTACCGTTGTGGTGAAAGTGAGCGTCTATTTATAATGAAGCTCGGGGATTAAAATGTGAATAACTATTACTCGAGGTGGTCCCCGGATAAAATTATATAGTTTTTTGGGTCCTCGGGACGTGGCCGAACCAACGGCGCAAACGGCGCCTCAATCCGACGCCGGACGCGCCCTCATGCGCCAAAACAGTGTTGGTGGCGCATATCCCAAGCGCGTGGAGCCAGGGCTTGCGTCAGCATCTGCGTCAACGCCTGCGTCAGCAGACACGTGTCGCTCTGGGGTTGATTCTCGGTGGCCCTGGTGGCTTTGGCGTGCCCAATGGGGGCGTGACACGTGGAGGGGTCAAATTTGATCCTTGGTGGCCCTGCAACGCCGCTGCCACGTGGCGGTTGGCCTTTGGGGGGCCTGTGGGGCCCATCCGTGTGGCCCCCGGCGTCCCCAGGAGGCCCCGGGAGTGTCCCGAGGCCGTTTTTTGCAAATTTTATATTATTTTTGGGTGTTTTGATATTTTTGGGATCATCTGGACACTTTATTTTTTGATAAAAGGCTTTTGGTGAATATTCTGGATGAAATTGATTATAATTAATAAAATAAAAATTAATTTAAATAAAATTTTTTTAATAATTAAGAAAAACCAAATTACGTGAAATATCTGTAACACGGGATATGTACAATCCTTGGAAAAACGCAACAATATCTATGATAAAATACTTATAAATTAAGTCAGAGTCATACTTATAAATTAACCCGAGATCGGTCCGAAAAAAGTCATCCTGGGATCGACCCAAAAATTAACTCGAGCTCGGTCCTAAAAAGTCAACCCGAGACTAGTCTGAAAAAGTCACGCTTGATATCGAAAAATATGTCACTTATTAATATATATGTTTTCTATGTAAATTATTATTTTTACTAGAATATAACAAGAATTAAATTTGGTCTAGTAGTAAAGGCCTTGACGTGGGTGGGTAAGGTCTAATGTATGATTCTCATTCACGCACATTTGTGAAATAAGATAATGTGAAAATGTCACAGGACGTTTGATTGCCACTTATCTATCCATTTGACTAATAGAAGTTGGCCAAATTTGGATGAAAAAAGAGTCAACCCACTTTAGTTGACTTTACGTGCATATGCCGCTATTAAATGTGCTAGGACCCATGCCGGCGGCTGAGTTCACGGACTTATGCCGTCCTAGTTGGCCTAAGTTCACGAACTTATGCCGCGACTGACGATGTAAAAATTCTACCTAGAAATTGGATGACCTGGAAATCCCACGTGAACGCCTGACTTATTCAAACTTAGATAGAAAGAAAAAAAAATCAACCACACCATAGTTAGCCTAAGTTCACGAACTTATTATTATTCCTACTAGTAATATTGGGCTATTGGCCAGTACTGTGTGCTTAATTGTAAATAAAAAATAAAGAAGGACATCAAACAGTGCTGTCAATAATTTTCACAGCAACTATTTACCATCAAGCTATGTTTGTGACTTATGAGAAGGGCTCGGGACAAAAAGTCAGCATTGATAAGTCAATGTTGTTCGAGCAACATATCGGAGGCGATGGTGGCTCACTTCTCTACCATCCTCAATATGCCCGTGGTGGAGGCGCTCAAGTATTACTTAGGCCTCCCGACTCATGTAAGAAGAAACAGAGTGGCGCTATTCAACAAGATTACTTAAGAATCCACAAACTTCTTCGGGAATGGAAAGCAAAGATGTTATCGGCGGGAGGCCGCGAAGTCGTTGTAAAAGCGGTTATCCAAGCGATTCTCACCTACACTATAAGCCTTTTTAAACTCCCTACTACCACCATCAACGAGATTTATAGACTCATCACCCGTTTTTGGTGGGGGCAGTACGGAGTATAAAAGGAAAATCCATTGGAAAAGATGGGAGGCTATCGCCAAGCCAAATATGGAAGTCGGACGTGGATTTAATGATCTCGATGATTTCAACCGAGCACTCGTCGGCTGCCTTACTTGGTGCATACTCCAACATCCGGGGTGCCTTATGGCTAGAGTTCTCAAAGCTAAGTATTTTTCTGAAATCCTCGATTCTTGACGTAGAATGCAAGCCTCACTTCTCTTTCCTTGGGAAGAGTCTTTCTTGGGGGCGGGACTTAGACCGACGCGGCCTACGATGGAAAATCGGTGAAGGCAATCTCCACGCATTCGCGCAACCATGGATCCCGAGAGCGGGGGCTTTTAAGGTGGTAACTAGGGAATCGGAGGATGAGTTCCCTTAGAGAGTCGCCGACTTCCTCTCCCAAGGGAGATGGATCCGCGAGCTTGTCACGACAATAATGTCCCCCTACGACTTTGAAGCAATCCTACAAATTCCCTTTGGGACCGTCTTGTTTGGCATCCGTGGAGCCACGATGTTGGAAGAAACTTTGGGGGCTCCAAATTCCCACTAAAGTCAAGCATTTGGTGTGGCGGACATGGTTCGATGCATTACCAACTTCCAGAGCGCTTCGTGGATGAGGTATTGATTGTCTCCCCTTTTTGTAGTTTTTGTGGGGCTTTGCCGAAGGGCGCACACCATGTGGGGTGGGGTCGCGCAAGGGGCAAAAGGTGTGGAGAGCCTTGGTTTTACATAGGTGGGTGGATAACGGGGGACATAACGTTCCGTGAACTATGTTTTAGAGCCCTTGAAGGGTTGTCGGAGACCCATTTAGAGTTGTTATGTGATCTTATTTCGGCGGCGTGGTCATACCGGAACCTTAGGATGTTCGAGAACTACACCAAAGTCTTGGAGGCGTGGGTCGAGGAGGTTTCCTTTTGGTTTGAGAACTTTAAAAAGTGCAATCAATCCGCGGAGCTGAGCGTGAGAGCTTGTGAGGTGACACAATCCGGGTGGACTAGGCCGGAACACGAAGGGCTAAAGCTCGATGGGGATGCGGCGTGGGAACCAGGAACGGGGCGGGCCGGTGTCGGAGGAATAGTGAGAGATCATAGGGGACACGTCGTGGGAGTTACGGCCGCTCTCTCTGAAGATGTAGATATTGGGAATCACGTCTCGGATTCCGTGTAAATTATCACGAAATGTACCTCCGAACCGTCCGGGTAACATTTAAAAAAATTATTTTAAAGTGAAAAACTTGTTATCCGTACAACGGTCCAGATATCGGATAATAACCATATCACAAGATCTGATATATATTATGTAATTTAATATTCATAAATCATTATTAATAATCTAGTCATTATAGGAAATAAATAGAAAGCAGTAAATGGTTGCATTTATTAACCCAATGCATAAGGCCGTACCTCTATTGACGACTTCCGGCTGCGCGTTCTGAACCGGGCAGGGCTCCGCCGGTGCTGAGGGAAACTCCCCTAGTCTTCCGGGATATTCTCCGCCGGTGCGTGGGCTTCGCCGGCAGGACTCCGTCGCAAAATTTAAACTGATGGTTCTTTTTAAGCTTCCGGAGAACTAAGTCTCTTAAGCCGAACCAGAAAGAGAGATCAGAGAGAAAATTCGCAGACCCTAAGGGAGAGGGAGAGTTCGAATTTTTCTCTAGGGAAAGGTGTGAAAAATGTGTAGAATGAGCCTCCTATTTATAGGCTCAGACTGTAACCGAATTAGAGAAATTCCCTCCCCTAAAATTCAAATTCATAATTAAATATAATTAATTATTTCAATCCAATAGTCTAGATTCAATCTTATCTAAATCCAATGGAAATAATTAATTAGGGACTTAATTAAATAAGAAAGATTTGGATAAAATCAAAAATCCAATCTTATCTTCTAATCTTATAAAATTCGAATATATATATTAAAATTCGAATTCTAATTATCTAGATCTAACGGTTGAGATAAATCTTTAAACCGATCTAATTGATCAAATTAGTTTAGGATAAAATCAAATATAAAAAGATATAATAAAATTAAAATTCGATTTTATCCAAATATATCATTCGAAATATATATATATAATTAATTAATTTCCAATCCGACGGTGAATATTAAATCTCAAACCGATCTAACGGATACAATTAATTAATCAAATTCGAAAAATCCAAGCTTGGTCACCAAGCTACTAATTTCTAACTATGGATAGGGTCTAAATCAATTATCTTAATCCAACGGTTGACATTAAATCTCAACCGATCCAATGGATTAAACTGATTTCAGGGTTTTGCTAAAATACGAAAACATTTGGTACTTTTGCCGCAAATATGAAAATTTCTTCCCAATGTCAAACGCGTGGAATGGTTCCACTTTCCTTGGCCAATTTTCGATTTACACATTATTTATATTAATATAAATCTATTAATTATTAATTATTAATAAGATATTAATAATTATTTTCGAATAATTAAAGTATATTAATATCCTCTGATCTCAATATCACACATTCAAATGTCATGGTGTCACACCATCATTTAAATTCGTGACATGTGATTTAATTTCATAGTTTACCGAAACGATCAGAAACTTAGAAATTCTCTAAATCACAAACCGTACGTCAAAACGACTCGGTTCCAAAAGTAAAGTTTCTTAGAATTTAATTTCCAACAACTTTCATGTTGACAGAAAATCAAAATTCTACTTTCTTTTGTCAGTTAATTTCGGTTACCAAGATATGGTACTTTTGCCACGCTACTGATAAAACTATCTGATGTCTGTCACAGACTGCAGTTTTATGAGTCTTGCCAAATGATCTTAAAAACATTTCAAAATGTTTTTATCACGTACGTATCATCCGTTACAGAGGTATCCTGGGGACCATGGACCCGTATCACTTAAGCTCCAACGAACTGCTAGGGTGTTCGTCAAACCTCGGTGTTATTCCACTATAAACCCGAGGTTGCACTCTTTAGTGATACAATATATATTATTCCTTTAAATACAGCAGGGTGTCCATTGATACAATCAAATTTGAGTTATTGATCTTTCACTTGATGATCCACACACGAGCAGGCGGTTTCTACCGTTATGCCCCTCATTGCATTTTCATCCTTGACTCAGTCAGTAATATTATGAGTAACCCACTTATGGTTTCGATTAATAAGTTGCGCACGGGTACCTCTCACTTCTCACCACCGACAATGAAGGGAATCATCATGACTCTGAAGAGAGCTGTGTGATGCACATGTCTATGACCAAGCTACCCTTACTGCTGACTATCATGTTCCCAAAATAATAGTGTTGGGAACAACGGTAATATATTGTGTTCTTTAACGGTTAAATCAAAGAACAATCAAGCCAGCAGCTCGGACTCGAGATCACTTAGGACTTAGATCAAATATCCATTTGATCATCTACTAGTGACTCAACTCCAAGTTATCACTGACGGTCTTATATGATAACTTCCGGAGTTTAAGTCAGGTCCAGTCCAGTATGAAGACAATTCATACTTAATGCACTTCTAGTGAGTGTGACACACACAAAATCCAGAATAGGATTGTCACTTAGTCACATTAATGACCTTCTACGATTAATGGGCTCCCACCCAGTTAATCAGGTCACGGACATTTTAAGTCTATTTATTATGACTATTAATTCTTCCTCACATTGACTCTGTTGTGATAATAATAACATAATTGCATCCTTTATGAACTAAGAATCAAACATTCTATTTTACTCTACCAGAAACTATAATAAGATTATCATAATAAGCATCATTTTTATTCAACGACTTGTCATAATCTTTTACAAATGGATAAAAATATCTTGTTTAAGGACAGACATGTCCAACAGTAGATTCGGCATTCACGGTCGAATGCAAAGCCATCCACCATGGTTTGCTCTTCGCCCAAGACCGAGGTTGGGTCATTTCGGAGGTGGAATCCGATTGCCTTCAGACGGTCAAGCTCGTTAGTGGAGTACATCTCCATAACCTTCAAGGACTGATTATCGCAAGTATCGGCAACATCATTAGGACGGGTGTGTTATCCAGGGGTTATCGGTGGACACTGAGAATTTGTAACGAGTCGGTGAATTGCATCGCCAAATCTCGCCTTTCGGGTTTGATTTTGGATTTTTGTGTGCTCTGCCCCGTTTGGCTATCAATCGTGTTGATAGGGATTTAATCCCTATTTAATGAAAGCCTCAATTGCCCCGAACTCTACGATCTTGTGAGTTCAGGCTTCAACACGCATGACTTGGAGTTTGACCGTTGCCTGTTTCTTCAGTTCTTCCTCTTTACTTTATGTTCACTTTCTCATTTTCACACGCTCACTGGGCCCCACAACCCTCTCTTAACTCCTCTTCTTCATATCTCTCTCTGTCTCTCCACATTTCACCCCCCAAAATGGCTTCTTCTTCTTCTTCCTCCTCGAAGCCTCTGCTTCTCTTCACCGCCATTATCGCCGTCCTCGCAACCGACTCGACGGCCTTCAACTGCACCGGCACCGCCACGTGCCACGCGCTCGTGGACTACGTGCCTCCCAACGCCACCACGCTCTCCGGCGTCGCCTCCCTCTTCGGCGTCAAGAAGCTCTACGACCTCCTCGCCGCCAACAACCTCCCGCTCGAGACGCCCGCGGCCGCGCGCAGCGCGCGCGTGGGCGCCAAGCAGCGGATCCGCGTCCCCTTGAACTGCGCGTGCGCCGGCGGCGCCGGCGCCGCGCGCGGCGTGGTGTACACGGTGAAGCCCGGTGACGGGCTGGACAACATCGCGAGGACGATCTTCGCGGCCATGGTGACGTTCCAGGAGATTGCCGCAGCGAGCGGGGTCGCCAACCCGGACCTGATCCTACCGGGGCAGAACCTGACGATCCCGATCCCGTGCAGCTGCGACGCCGTGGACGGCGCCGCGGTGGTGCATTACGGATACGTAGTGGAAGCGGGGAGCTCGGTGGGGGCGATCGCGGCGACGTACGGGGCGAGGGAGGCGGCGCTGCTAAGGCTCAACGGCATGGCCAACAGCAGCGAGCTCGTCGCCGGGCAATTGCTCGATGTTCCTCTCGCAGGTGCAATTTCTCTTTTAGTAATTAACGTGTTTTCTTAGTGCTAAAAATAGAAGACATTTGTGAACTCGAATTTTAATTAGTTTATTTTTATTTCGCGCATTAGATACTCATTTGTTGTTTATAAATTTATTCACGAAAATTTTATTTTTATATACTTTTTTTTGTTTGTTGAGGATTTACTTTTTAATTTTAAAAACAACTAAAATATATTGTTGAGTATATTTTAGTTTCGTTTTTTTATAACTTTTCATTATTACTATTTTTTGAAACTTAGAATTATCATTTTTATTCATAATTATAAGAGTTTTATTTTACGTATCTTTTTATTGAATTTTTGACAAAATTAATTGTCGATTTTACAAATTAAGTTTTAACATATTATTAATTTTCACTTTCAAGTTTCATTTTTTTTGTAAAATATATTGCAAAGTAGAAACATGGAAGATGGGAGTGGCAAATTCCACTTGAAGGAGGAGCTGAACCAGGCAGTGTCCGTTAACTAGAACCAGATCAAAAAAAAAAAAAAAAAGAAGCCCGTTAACTTTATATATAGTGTAAATAAACTCTCGTCTTCTTGGATATCAATAACTTTAATTTAACATTTTTAAAGTAAAATAACAGTGTTCATATTTCGATGTGCAATAGAAATCAGGAGTATCCTAGTTCAAATCTTGACTTAGAAGAACAGCCTGGCTTCTTCTTTGACTATTATGTTTTATTTTATTTTTTTTATAATCTCTCTGTCTGAGTTCTACTATTAATTGCGATCTCAACTTGCTCCCTTCCCCAGATGTTTCTTCAATTTGTATGTTTGTTTGTTGTTTCGTTTTCCATTTTTTTTTAAATTGAAATAATATATATGTATATATAATATATGAGTTGATCTATATAGTATATTGCCTTTTAATTTTCTTACCCTTTTTGTCAGTTTCCGTTTGTCCAATTCAATAATGCCCAACTTTCTTGACCCCATGATTTCGAGTGCAATTTTTCTTATTCACTCCCCCAAATTACGTTCCATTCACTAATTGTGTTAGCTTTTACTCGGTGGTCACCCCACTCCACTTACCACTAGAGCTGTCCGGTGGGTGCGAGTTTCCCGCGCCTGTGACCCGTCCAGGCAATTTCACAGTCGGTTAGGTTGCCCACACTTATCGAATAAGAAATCCGTTTGCTTTTTTTTCTTTTTCTTTAATTATATTTTTAGATACGAAATAATTTATGGAAAAAAATGGAAACAACTTGCTCGTCCCCGGACTAAGTGGGCGGGTTATCACTTGGTGCATTCTACTATTCCACAAGCATATTCTTCATTATTATTGGGAGACTATGATGCCATGTTCGTTTTTTCTTCAATCCATGATTTGTTTTGGCGTCTTTGGATCATCAAGTAGGCTGTGGAAATTTGCCACAATAATGTATAACAGTTTGAAAATTCATAAGATTCGAAAATGTCAAATCTCATCATCTTTGATCCAAATTAAATAGGATCGAAAATTCTAATTCCATAAAGAAAAAGTACTGTTTTGAATTGTCGGATCATATCAAGATTCTACGTTCCAGATGAACTAGTAAACTGGAAAATCTAGTATCAGAAGAAAAGGAACACGAATTTAGGTTATATTTATTTATAGGATAGTATTATCATCACAAAATGTTGGAAGAATCTAATAACGACTAAGTTAGCCCATTGATTTTATTCTTCAGTGATATCATAATAAATAAATTGGATTTATGCTATTCCTTTTGCAGCTTGCTCTTCATCAGTGAGAAACGACTCGTTGGACAGCCCTTTGCTCGTTGCCAACGGGACGTACGCACTCACCGCTCACCAATGTGTCAAATGCTCCTGCGCCTCCGCCAACAATTTCACGTAAGCCCCTAAGTTTAATGACGTGTTCTTTTGCTACTAACTTCGTCAATAAGATATAATGTTGCGTTGAGTATTTGAACTTTTATCTTTGAAGGGAATGTTCAGTTTTCACGGAATTAAAAAAGTTATAAAAAAACGCCATTTAGCAAAATAATAATTTATAATCTTGTGTCGACGATTTTTCCCACGTGCTATTTCAGATTGCAATGTGAGCCATCGGGGCTCAAATCGACCGGCTGGTCGTCGTGTCCTTCAGCTCAATGTGAGCTATCAAACGGGGACAGTTTAGTAATTGGGAACTCATCGGCTACGGTCACGTGCACGGCCAATGCATGTGCCTACGCTGGTTACAACAACGGAACCATCTTAACCTCTCTAGTCGAGCAATCGACTTGTCCAGGTGATTTTGGGTTCACATTGATCGTTCTGATTTAAAAAAAAAATATATATACACGAAGGAATAATGAAAGACGATGGTAGTAATAATACGAGACAATTTAGAGATTCACTTGAAGGATAAGAGGCAGCTTAAGTATCAACACATGAAAAGTACTAAAACGACAATCTATGTAGAAACGACATTATTTGTAAACGATATAAAATGCGATGAGATTGGAAGAACATCAACAATTATCATAAAAATATCTATGCACATTAGCGGCATATGCCCCTATTTTCTTGCAACTAGTTATATTTCCCCCTTTCATACATTATTTATTTATATAGATACTAGCGGCATATACTTCAAGTTACGATATTAGTGCACTTATACTCTTACGTTTCTTTTAAGCAGCACATAACCTCAAGTTTGTAGTTTTTTATCATTCTAAGGCTGAGACCGAGTTAATGTCTTCATCATTACCGTGTTCATCGTTATGCGACGGGCTTAGATGAAGATTTTAAATCAGTCAATTAACGCCTCCAAAAGAATATAACGAAAAGAAAAATCGAATGTATGCCAAAAAAATGATAAAAGTATAAGTGCACCAATAATTATAACTTAAAAATACGTACAATAATATCTCTTATTTATATTAATTCATAATTTCCACAACCGGCTCAGATTAGCATCGGATTTATACTAATTGTCAAGTTTGAGTCCTAAACATCATTTAGAAATAATTTTAAAGTAGTTTAAAATGTTAAAATTGAGATAATAATCTTTGTGTTGCTCATTTGAGATATGATTTTGAATTAAGTGTTATGTTATGAAAAACAGATTCAAATGATAACACAAATGATGCTTCAAAGGTGGGGTTCTATGCTTGGAGTTGGAGCTTCCTTTTTGTCTCTTGCTATTTCTTGGTATTTAAGATGTAGAACAACATGTTCAGAGAAAATAAAGAGGGGGATTTTAGGCCTCAGTTTTGGAATGAAGACATTATCAAGTGTATATCACTATGTCCAATTGGTCACTTTGGAATAATTTATTTATATTTATCTTTAGATTTAGATTTGTTTATGATTTTTTTTTTGAAAGTAGCTTTGCTACATGTGGGGATTGAACCCACAACCTCCACTTTGGAGGTAGTGTGGAATTACCACTAGGCTATCCTAGCAACCACTAGATTTGTTTATGATTGATGATTGTCTAGTGAATCATAATTTGCACGTGCAACGCTCAATGCAATTTATGTTTGCACGTGCACGTGCAAACATGGACTTTGGACACACCGGCTAATCTACGATTTGAGCTTAGGGAGATTAATTATCAGGAAATTTGCAGCTAAACGTCTTCCAACTCTTTTTTTTTTTATATATAAATAAATTATTGAACTCAATTTTTGGTAAAAGTCTTTTAAGTCATCAATTTGTTAAGGTCCTTGATTATTGGTGTTAACTCTTAAGCACCATCTGGCATTCAATTGGCTACGACGTGATAATGCGTCACTTAATTACCACGTGGCATTTAAAAAAGTTATTTATAAAATTAATTTTCAAATGTCTCAAAAAATAATAACAAAAATAATCAGATATTCTTATTCAAATATTTGCTAATTTATATAAAGATAATAAGTTTAGCAAAAAAGTTTTATTTTTATTTTTATCTTTAATTTAATAATCTTAATTATAAAAATATGATAATAATTGTATGATTATAGTTTATTTTAATCTATAAATTATTGATTATTCAATAAAAAGGCTGATTTTTAAATTAAAATTAATTAAAAGATTATTTAAAAACTTCCATGTGGCATTTGAGTGACATGGCAATTTCACGTGGCACTAAAAAGTCAACATTTATGGTTAGGGACCTCTTGGTAAGAAATTGAGGAGTTTGAGGTCCTTAGTTGCTAAAATTTAATTTAAAGGCTTATCTAGAATGAGTTCGAGGACATTAACCGTAAATTTCTCTAATTATTATGAGATACTAATGAACATAAATAAAAATATATATAAAAAAAGACGCAATTTTAGAAAGAAAAATCTACGGAAGGAGTGTGGGGACTAGAGCAAAAAAGCGGGGTGACTTTCCGTACCCAAAGAGTTTAGGCACGTAACCGTTTTTAACACAACTACTCACTTCTCCTAGAGTGAGGTCACGGGTTCAAACCTGATAGGAAGCAAAATGCTTGCCCCCTTTACATTGTAAACTTGGCTAATAGTGTCACCTGTTCTTACAGTACTGAATATATCTAATAATGCAAAATTGCATTGTAACCTTGGCCGATAGCGCCACCCCATTCAAAATAATAATAATTAAATAAACAAATTAAAATAATGTTAAATGCAAATCAATATTTTGTCATTGCAATACTTTTAACTTTTTTGAAGCAAAAGTATCAAAGTTTTCAGATTTTGAGATATGTTTGAACTCTTGTTGTTTCGGTGGATGACTATCATTATAAATATAAAGGTTAATCACGGCGCAAATACCCAAATTTTGGTCAAAGAACCCCTCGTGTACC
The DNA here is from genome assembly GCA_954871525.1 of Parietaria judaica. Lineage (NCBI taxonomy): Eukaryota > Viridiplantae > Streptophyta > Magnoliopsida > Rosales > Urticaceae > Parietaria > Parietaria judaica. Next base: position 43,722,455 of record OX940860.1, read on the forward strand.
AAAATTTAAAAGTGGTGGTAAAAATACCCAAAGTCGCATTTGGGGAGTTGACCACTCCATTCTCGTAACACCGTTAACTTACCCATTAACTCTTGCCACGTGAACAAATCTAGTTTGTTAAGTGTAATCATTATGGGTTCAATTAGTGTTATTAAATATTATTAATTAGGGGTTTAATTCGTTGTTTTGTCGTAAACGAGGCTGATGCGGGCTCGTTCACGTGGCAAAAATTGTAATGTCAGCAACCCACGTTTGTCCATGTGACCAGAGTTAACGGGTAGTTAACGGTGTTACGAGAATGAAGTAGTCAACTCCCTAAATACGACTTTGGGTATTTTTACCACCACTTTTAAACTATAGGTACACGAGGGGTTCTTTGACCAAACTTTGGGTATTTTTGCCGTCATTAACCCTAAATATAAATATGTGATTAGGGCTGTTTATTTTTTAGATTGCTTAATGTTCTAAAGGTAAAAGTATATAAGTTTTAGATATATATATATATATATATATATATATATATTAGTTTTTGTGTTTTGGATGATAATTATTAATATTATGATATGATTATATTGGGAAAATGAGCCAAATGCCCATTTGCGACTCAAGGTTTCGAAAAACTGCCAATTTTTATTCATGGTAATCAAAACGACCAATTAATTGAAATATGAACCAATATACCATTCGAATTAAATAATTAATATTTGGCATTTAAATTACGTTTGAAGTTAATTAATAAATTGAATTAATTAATAAAATAAAAAATCCTTAAATATAGCTAAATAGAATAACTGATTAATCTTAATCATTCCTTAATTATTTTCGAATATTTTCTCCTTATTAATCAGTATTCTAACGATTTAAATTTTAAAAACAAAATTTCAAAATTCCTAAAATCGTAGGAAATAATGAGCACAAACTAATATTGAATCTACAAATAGAAATTGTATTTAAATATAACAATTCGAAACTATAAATTTAATTACGAATCTTGTATATGTATATACGAATACTTTATACGAGAATTGTTTGTGCAAATCGTAATTATCAACCATAACTATATATAGATACCAATACCAAACTGTCAATTTAATTACCAAAAAATTTGTAATTTTAATTATGTATAATGAAGATCCGATTTCGTAATTCCATTTACTTAACTATATCGTCCCATGTACAGAAAGCAAAGGCTTAAAAGGAAATAAACACATAACAATCCAAGGATCTCACACGAAACGTCATTGTTGGTGAGTATATTTACGTATATTTAAAAAACCGTAAATATATTAACAAAATTTTATTGACCTGTAAAAAACTGTATATATATATTTACGAAATTTTATTAACTTGTAAAAAACTGTAAACATATTTACGATATTTTATGAACCTGTTGAACTGTAAATATATTTACAACGCAAAGAACGTGGGTGAGCAGAGGGACGTGTTTCTGAGCTAGGCTCCACTGAAAGATACGAAGCGAAGATGGCGAGAGAGACGGTGAAGAAGATCGATCGATTGAGAAACCCTGTTGGGCGAACAAGCTTTTGGGCAACGGAGAGAAGATGGCGAGACGGAGGAAGGAGACGGGAGAAGGAGACGGCACGACGGCAGCGATGACGCGACAGAAAAGGAGACGGCGTGACGGACGACAACGACTGGGCGACAGAGAGAAGACGACTACGGCGCGAGAGAATGAGAGTCAAATAGGGAAAGAAGACTACGGAGGAGAGAGAGAAAATATGAGATAAATGAAAAAGATTTTGGGAAAAAGTAATAAAATTAAATGAAAACGTAATTAATAAAGGAAGTTGTCAACTATAATTATAAGATAATTTAATTTCAATTTGAAATATATTATAAATAATTAGTATACGAAAATTAATAAATATAATTAATATAGGGTTAATATGGTCCAAAAAAGTTTATTAATGGGTATAAATGAATTGCTTAAAAGTATAAGTAATTCTCATAAACCTTAGGTGCTTTTTGGATATTTTGTGAGTTTATTATATTATATTTGATACTTTAGACACTATATACAAATTAAGTATATATCTTTTCTTCAAAAATATTTTACATTATTCGTTGATAAATTCATTGTCGACCAATTTTGAATTTTTTTTTATATGTTATTCATTGCAGGGCCGTGCCTTAGAATTTCGGAGACTTAGTCGAGGAGAAATTTTGGGGGGCCCTACCTTAATTGTAAAATTCACTTTTGATGCAAAAGTATATAAAATATTTGTATGATAAATAAAAGGAAATCCCATGAAATGCCCAAAATGTAACAAACTATATCAAGATTTGCCTATAGTATGCAAAAATCGTTTTTTACCCATTAATCATATTTTTGGTCCAAATTAACCCTGAGTAATAATTATAATATTAAATTTAATTATATGTCTTCCTAATATGATCAATTTCGCGTAATATACATCATTTAAATTACATTTCATTTAATTTATACATCATTCTCTCTCTTTCTCTCTCTCTTCCGATCAATTTTCTTCTTGCTTGTTCCTTGCTTGGTGAGATCATGTCCCGTGGATTCGTGCTGCGATTCAGTGATCGTCGTTCTTTTCGATTTCATTTTCTGCTAAAATTTTGGGGATTGATTTTCAGTTGGTTTCGTGGAGATGAATTTATACCGGTGTGAGATTGCATTTGTGTGTTTGGTGTATGCATTTGGTTTCTAGGTTTCTTGAATTGTGAATTTTAGGGTGTATAGGGTGTGCTCGACACCCATTTGGGGTTTTGATTTCGTCATCTGGTAATCGATCAGGTGCTCAATTTGATTTTGAGTTTGCGATTTCGAAAGCGAATCTCATTTTTCCAGGGTTTTAATGCACATGATTTCAGTGTATGTCGGGGACGAGAACAAAATTTTCAATCGGATCGCCGGAGTGTTTGCTCGGAGAGACTACAAATTACAAATACAATTTTGGTAATTACATATATGTATTCGTAACTACAAGTTCGTATTTAAAGTTAATGTTTGATAAATACAATTATAGATTTGCAGTTTTGTATTTATAGTTACAGTTCGGTAATTACATATTCGTGCTTTAGATTTCATAACTAGAATTATACAATTTTTAAACTATTATTACAGTTACCTAATTACATTTACCACTACGAAAAGCTGCACATAAGAACTCAAGAATAGTTTGTTATGGATTTGTTTTTTCAGATTTTAATTAACGATTTTAAGCCACGTTTAATTAAAAAATTATTTCAAATAATCCTATTAATTAGGTTAACTAATCCACGTTTTCGAATAATCCACATTTTATGGAATTTTTACATTAAATAGTTTTTTTAAGCTACAATAATTGAGAAACAAATAATTAAGAAACTCGAAATCGATTATTATCTAATTAAAACGAAAATAGTATACAACATTACTAATTAAGAAATTTTAAACGTAAATAAATTAGGAGAGAAATAATTGTCCACAAATCGGTTAATTGGTGGTTTTAATTACTATTTATAGATTTTGGCATTTTTTTAAAAATGTTTGATCAAAATGGGCATTTGACTCATCAACCCGTAAATAAATTATCATTTAAATATGACGCGTCTAGTAGTTTTAGAAACAAAAGTACTCAATTCTGTATAATCACTTTTCTCAACCATGTATTTTTCGGTAGACAACATAGCTAAACAACTCAACCTATCTTGGTAGTAAATCCAAGCATTTGGGTAAGTACAATCCAATTCTTGTATGTAATTCAAAACATCGATCGCTTTATTCCCGTTAGTTAGTATATTCACACTTAGGATTCCCATTCAATCAATCTCTTATCGAAATCCATCCAACTAGTATCATGGCATTAATGTGTATGCTTGTTTCATGATTGTTAAGTTGTTTAGAAATATTGTGCCAGTCTCTTTAAAAAAAAATACTGTGCCAATCATTAAAGCCTTTTCAGCTACTTGACGTCCCTATTTGTTGTTTAGCAAACAACATACAAAAAAAAAAAAAAAAAAAAAAAACTTATCTAGAGAAACTAAATAAACCAGCCATTTTATCTCTTTCTTTTCCCCCGTTCGGTGCAACTCGGGAATAATGAAACGAAGAGAAACACCTATCTGTCATCTCTAGAAAATGTTATATTAATGTCTCTTTGAGAATCTCTTTTAATCAGAAAGTCTATGAGCTCTTGATTCATTAGATTCCAATTTGCTCGGTCATCTTTCTCAAAACAAAAATGACTTGTATCACTCTCATCCTCATTCTCCGTCTCGTTATCCTTTTTATTCTCATTCTCATTCTCATTCATAGCTTCACCAAATTCTTCATCCTTATTCACATTTTCATTCACAGTTAGACTGATTTCTTCCTTCTCGTTCATATCCTCATTCTCATTTTCATTTCTATCGTGACCAATTTCTTTGTTCTCAATAACAAACAATCAAGCGAATTTGAGGAATTTTAGCAAAAAGGAGGGAATTAATGTCGTGAAAAAATTTAAAGAGTATAGTGAAAATCAAGGCCCTAATTAATTTGAGAGTTAAGGCCTAAATATTAAGTTAAGTAAATTTAATTAAATATTTTGGGACTCCTAAATTTAATTTTAGAGATTTTAATAAAAAAAATTAATTTGAGTGATTTTGAGATTCTTAAATTTTATATTTTTCTAAAGACGCGAGCCTACTCCGATTCCGCTCGGGCACGGCCCTAATTCATTGATAACCCTGTTATCAAACTATAAATGATGATGACCGGTAATTGACTAACCGGCAAAACCGATAACCTGAGTCGTGAACTATGATCGGACTAGTGTCTTAGAGACTTAGACGCCCCAACACGACGACGTTTGATGGGAGACACAAAGATTCTCCCAGTAGAAAAGTTGGTGAGTTATTCGTTCGGAGTTTTTTGTTTCTTCTGTTTATTTTATTTTTATTTTAATTTTAATATTTCTAGTCCGTGCGTGCGACAAAGACAAAGTGTACCTCTAAATTTAATTTGTTTTTTATTTCTTTCTTCGAAATAATTGGACTTGATATTTCCTCCGATTCTTCGACTTGCTTACTCTACGAGAGAGACTCGAAAAGAAAGATCTCGTGACCTGATTTTCTCGCATTTTCCCGGGAACCAAACAGACTCCGTGCCTGTTGTTTTCCCTCATTGCCAGTGAAGAGGTTGTCTTTCTTCTCATGCTCTGTAATTTCATTTCTTCTTCTTCTTCTTCTCATTGTTTCAAAGTTTCCTTTCTCGTTCCAATTTGGATAGCGAGTAATTCTCGTGCTGACAATACGAAGGTTCTCACAGAAGCCAGATTCTGGAGATTGAATCTTGTTAGAGCTGGAATTCTAAGCCGTCTTCGGCGAAAATGTCCGCTACGCAATTCGGCGGCGGCTCCGTTTCGAATGGAACAGGCAGAAGAGTCTCGGAGAGATTCAGTCCGATTTGCTCTGTTCGGGGAGGCGAGGAGGCTAAATTCGTTTCTTTTACCGTGGGGAAGAGCGTAGGTCTTAACGATGGAAGACGGTTCAAACCGCTTTCGATCCATAGTCGAAACCGCCGCTCCTCCGTGTGCCGTGTGTTGAGTTCCGATAGCGGTGGCGCGAGTTCCTCCGAGGTCGAGGAAAGAATCGCTTTACAAGAAGAGCCGGTTCTCAACGGAGCCGTAAATGCTGCCCGGTATAGTTTCAATTTCAATGATTTCTGCAATGTGTTACATTTGTGCTCTGTTATGGCCTAAAATCCCCGTTTTTCGTCAATAGTGAGTTGCAGGCGAGGCCGGACGTGAAGAAAGAGCTTTTGATGCTTGCAATCCCTGCCATTGGAGGGCAAGCTCTTGATCCTCTGGCACAGCTTATGGAGACTGCTTATATTGGAAGAATAGGTATACCGAAAACGCATATAAGATCCTCTTACTATTTTAGTCGGGCTTTCGACTTCGTTTTTGTTAATTTTCTTCGTTCATCGTTCCTGGCTTTTTGTTCAAATCATCATGTTGACTGCCTCGTTTCTATAGACCCGTGATCTCGACGTAGCACCGAAGCAAAGGAAAATCGGTCATTAAGTTATTTGTGTTATGTCTGGAAGTGCGAGATTAGGAAACTTTAATCCCTCTTAAGTAGACTCGTAGAGCTTCATGCTGTGTTATGTTTTGTTTGTCCAATTGGCTCAATAAATTGTGTGGGCTCCTTGGCCATGTTCTCGGAGGAGTGTTCTTCTTGCTTATTGTCACATTGGTGACTACCGTTGGCTTATGTGTGCGATTTGGTTGACAAATTCTTGGCTTTTGTGTAGGCACGTTGGAGTTGGGTTCGGCTGGCGTGTCCGTGAATATCTTTAATTATATATCCAAGCTGTTTAATATTCCTCTTCTCAGTGTTGCTACTTCTTTTGTTGCTGAAGACATTTCGAAATATGAACTGGAACACTTTGCTTCAGGTGGCCTTAACTTTTCTAACTTTCTTATTTCGTGCTTTTTTGAGTTTCTTCTCGTTTAAACGTGAAGAGTTTGAATGACGGGTCCCATCTTGATATTTCTTAGTGAAGCATTCTCCGGAAGAAACCAATGGTAGAGCTTCTGATGGAGTGCCTGAGAAAATGGAGCTTCCTTCTGTGTCCACTGCTTTACTGTTAGCTGTCGGAATTGGCATTTTTGAGGCTTTAGCATTGTCTTTCGGTTCTGGGCTATTTCTAAACGTCATGGGCATAGCAGTCGTAAGTCGATTTATTTAAAACATAGGAGCCCGGACTATTTTGCTTAAACTTGTTACTTTTTAGCATATTAATGTATACTCTTGACAGGACTCACCCATGCGTGTTCCAGCTCGACATTTCCTTACGCTCCGAGCTCTTGGTGCTCCAGCTGTTGTAGTATCATTGGCTCTCCAAGGAGTTTTTCGAGGGTTTAAGGATACAAAAACTCCTGTTATTTGTTTAGGCAAGTTTCTAGTGTTTAAAACAAATCTCTGTTATCACTGATTTGTTACTATTGTGTTTGATAAATGCCACCCACAAACTAATTAATAGACCATTTAATGCAGGCATCGGTAATCTTGTCGCTGTGATTTTGTTTCCCGTACTTATGTATTCTTTTCGACTGGGTGCAATCGGTGCTGCCCTATCCACCGTCGTGTCTCAGTATGATTCTTTTTTCCATATTTGGATGACTCAACATTACTTCCATGACGTATTTTTGCAATATTCTAACGTATGATCGTGCTCAACTTTATATTTCACAGATACATTGTTACCATCTTAATGCTTTGGCATTTAAACAAGAGGGCAGTGCTACTGCCTCCAAAATTGGGATCACTGCAATTTGGTGGATATGCTAAATCTGGTATATTTTTTGTAGTTTAGTTACATTATTGAGTCTCGGAAGTCACTCGTAATACATATATCACTGATGCCTTATATTTATTTCTATATGTATGTAGTAGTATGTAATCCTCAGCTTCGATTATGTAAGACTGTCTAGCTGTTTTTAGAAATTTTGGGATGTCGTAGGTGGTTTTCTTCTCGGAAGAACCTTGGCGGTTCTTTCGACCATGACACTGGGGACATCCATGGCTGCTCGTGAAGGTCCCGTCGGTATGGCTGCACACCAGATATGCATACAAGTATGGTTAGCTGTGTCTCTACTGGTTGATTCTTTGGGTGCATCTGCTCAGGTATTGTTTCTATCTGAGATTATTACTTCTTTCTTAGTGAATATATCTAGAATGTATCAACATATCTCTAAGTGGAGGTGACCCCGAAGCCTGATTTCTGGCCCGGTTTTTAGTTTCTTAATTTATTATTTTAGTTTTAGCTTTTAGGGTTCTATTTTAAGCTTAAATAAATCATGCATTGTGTGATGTTCAGACTGTTTATTATTTGATTTGAAGGCTAACTTTGAAAGATATTTGTAAGACCTGGGATGGCACTGTTTTTGGCACTGTCCCGGCTTGGTTTTGCCTGTCATGGTAACCCGTCCCGGTTTTTGGAAATGAAAAAAAAAAAAAAAAAAAAAAGAGGCCAAAAGCCCGGTACATGGTCCAGGTTTCACCACTATATTAATAAGAGGCTATAAACTATTGCTTTAAGATAAGGCGTACACAAATAAATAAATGAAAAAACCTTTTTTCTTGTAATTGTATTGTCAAACCGAAGATATTATTGAGTAAAGTGTGAGTAAGGTAGTATTATTTTGCATAATTAGCAGGTTGATACTTGATATCTCCTGTTGACTTAGTTGTGATTTTTTTTATGTAGGCTCTCGCTGCAAGCTATTTGTCCAAAGGTGACTACAAGAGCGTGAAAGAAACTGCGTATTTTTCACTACAGGCAAGCCCGACCCTTTATCTCATCTCGGCAATTGAGCTTGGATATTTTTTATATATGAGATTGTTTTAGCTATGTGAATGTTCACAGTTATCTTTTGCATTCTCTTATTTTTTTTCTTATGTGTTTCCAGTTAGGACTATTCACTGGCATTACGTTGATGGTGATTTTGGGGCTATCTTTTGGTTCATTAGCAACCTTGTTTACCAAGGATCCCGGAGTATTAGCGATTGTGGGAACTGGAGTGCTGGTATGTGTATAATACAAGCTCATAATTTTTTCCCCATCGTATGTACATATTATTTGCCAAGAGTTTTGATACAGTGATGACACTGATAAACCGTTGCAGTTTGTCAGCGCTAGTCAACCGCTCAATGCACTTGCTTATGTTTTTGATGGCCTTCACTACGGTGTCTCGGATTTTGCATATGTTGCTTGGGCTATGGTAAGCTCGAACATCTAAAATTAAAATTGAAAATCTTTGTCATTTGACAATATTATGGTTTGTTTGTTAGATGGTGGTTGGAGCTATATCTTCGGCTAGTTTGGTTTATGCTCCGAAAGTGATGGGCCTTCCCGGTGTTTGGTTGGGCTTGACTCTCTTCATGGGTTTGCGTGTAGTTGCTGGATTTTACAGGTGAATTTTCAGCATGATGAACTCAACTATGCTCTTTTTCTCACTCTTTATATGGATATATTATTTGTTTTGGAATCAAAGGATGACTTTTTACGTATAGCAAAAAAATGGCCATATATTGTTATAAAAGAGTTATTATCAAACTGTTAAGTAGGATATTTGATTGCGTCGGTAACCCACGATTTAATAGTACTTATGTATTGTTTAGTGGATTCTTTAGTATGGAAAAGGTGAAAGGGACTTAGCAGGGTAATGGGTTGGATTACCTCCTCATAGTCAATTCGTCTTAAGGTGGATTTTTCATGAAACTTGAGCTCTAAAAATAATGGGATCTGATCTAAGATGAGTGAGGTAATAGAGCTAGGATCTTGAGAGGGCATGCTAAAAATCTCACAAGAAAAAAAATAGGACTTAGCAATGTTTATAAGGTCAAGGGTTCGTCTTATTATAAATTGGTTTCAAGGTGGAAATGAAACCACGTGATACGTAACGTGTACTTTTGTGGTCATCTATATATTCGTGATTTCTGTGAATTTCTCAGATTGCTATCCAAAAACGGACCTTGGTGGTTCTTGCACCGTGACGTTCAGAGAGTTGAGGAGGTATGATTTGGTTTTCCATTGGTTGGTTCGATCTTCCTTTTTTTTTTTTTGTTATTAAATTCCAACTGCAGAAATGCTTGAACTCTATTTCTGCAGATGGCCGGTTGAGATGGGCAAATTTTGCAGGAAGTTCAGAGGCATCATACTGAAAATAAAGGTTCAGAGAGCTCAAAGGTTTAGATCACAATTAATTTTAAGCAATTCGACATCGGGTTCTTCACGTTCGATTAGTATTTGCCGTTTGAAGAACAAACTGGGCAACACTGATATTTTTTGTAGTCATCGTTTGATAAGTTATTAACAATTTTGGTAGGAGCATAAATTAGTAAAAAGAAGCTATTCATTGCTGCACTCTTCACTTTTTCAAGAGAACACTCCTAAATTAATTCCATGTCTTTAATAGTTAATTTTTTTACCATATTCTTTTTGTTAAGAAACGGCTAGTAGATTAAGTAATAAACTAATTCATACATACGAAATAAGATTTTTTGTTTTTGTTTTTTTCCTCCTGTTTTGCTTCTATTATTTACTTTAGGGAGCTTAAGCTAAATAGTCAACTTGATAATTTAAATTTGACGTAATAGGCAATGTTTATTTAATATTTGTAAAATAGTCAATTACCTATATTAATCATTATAAAATAGTCATATTAACCATTATAACTATATTAACTATTGATAAAATAGCTAATATTTGGCTGGTTTGCAAATAAAAACTTTAAGTTTGCTAAAATACAATGTAAACATTTGAATGTGGTTATAAATTATAATTTATCTTTATCTATTGATAGCGATTTAGACTGATACGACCCCAACGAGACATGAATTCGAAAGTGTTGAATGACCTTCCTATGCAAAGACACGAGCATAATTTTTTTTTGTTATTATTATATGAAAATCCCAACCCGTTGCCTGTGTAAACACAACAAGCTCAGATAGTAAAGACACAAAAAAAACAGAGATGGAATTCGCTCGGTAAGTCAATGAACGCCACAGAAGAACCCGATAGATAAGTTTGAAAAAAATCCTAAAATCTAGAGGGAAAATTTAATTCACATATACTGTCTAAAAACTTTCAACTGCCACAATTAATGCCTTTGGATCTTATTTGCCACACTGTCTATCTACTAAGACTCCACTCAGTTTTGGAAGAGAAAATTCACCAACTAATACTACATTTGCCCTTATCGAAAGTTAGTGCTCAAAATTTGAGTCTAAAAGATTTTTTCACTTTTCACTTCTCAAATGACACTTATTCTTCAATTATACACTAATCCATCGAGTACTATCCCCGATATCATGGATTATCCTCAACATTGAGGATTAGCCTCGACTTTTAGGGAGAATCCTTGATATCAGTGATAATCTCCAGTCTTCATGAGGATTATCCTCAATGTCCAAGGATAAACAAAGGTTTACGTCGAGGGTTATCCCCGGTTCATTTCGTCAGGAGACCCGATTCGAGATTAAGTTTCACCAATCTAATCACATTTTTCTATTATTTTGTCATCACTTTATCATCGAACTCGCCTCATGATCCCAGATTAGTACAGTTGCACTTATATATATAATTTTTTTCGGCTTCTGTTTAATGACTTTAAACTCGATGCAATTTTAACAATCCAAAATTAGTCACGTCTTTAAGATTTGTTCTTGGTGACGTGACGTTGAATTACATTTTTGCGGGCGATTTTTAATGTAAAAGCATAAAAAGACAGACAGATATATATAAAGAAAGAAATGCTTTTATCGCATTCGATTTGATTACACTAAGAACATTATATATCAGATGACTTTGACACGACCACCCGAAACTCTATAACCCGAGTGTGATATCATACGCTACCGACAATGTCTGATTAATCTGGCCAAGAGGTTGAGCGAGTTTGTCGAATTTCTCGGCCTCTTGACCCGAAACCCTATAACCTAGTAGTATCCCTTTTTTTCGACCTCGAGCAGGATATATTAAACTTCGTCGATGGTCTGATTTATCAGTCCAAGAGGTTGACGGAGTTCGTCAAATTGCTCGACGCCAACAACTACGTAGACCGTAACGAGGAATGAAATTGAATTGAAACATTGCATTATAACGAAATGAAATTGATTCTTTTATTTTTTGAAAGTTGAAACGTCTTAAGAAGCAGGTTTCAAATACAGCAAAGAAAAATGATAGATATAACTCTGATATATATGTCTCATTACTAAGACACTTTTTGTAAAGAGAGTTGTGATATTTCAAGGGGATACGTAATCAGTGGGTCCATAGGGCTCAAACAGCTCGGCGAAGAAGCCATTCTTCCTCTTGGGGTTCCATCCCATGTCCTTGCACAGCTGGTCATTGTACCAAATGTGAAGAGCGCCTATGCACGATCGCCGGTAGTACTGCGCCGAGTAGCGCTTCATGTACTCGTCCCATTTCGCCACGTCCTTCTCCATCTCCCTGATGCTCGGAAGCTCGAATGTCCCGGCCATGAGCTCCGTCACCCATCGGCATCTCATCTCCGACGTGTAGAGGTTTGACACGCTTTCTGAGAATCCAATCACCGCTAGTTGCGGGATTCGTGGGTGCACGCATTCCCTTTGAACATAAAGCAATACGGATTAGCAATTGAAATGCGTGGTTAATTTCAGTGCCGGTCTTGAGTTTGTTGGGACCTTAGCAAAGAGAAATCTAAGGCTTTTGTCGTTGTAAATTAAATTTCAACATACAAGTACACAAGATATACTTATAAATAAGTATTCATTCAAATATGATCAAATATGATGCGTGTTTTCGAGACAAAAATACTAATCAAATTGGCATAGTCAATATTTTGAAGGCTTCTAAATTTGACTATTAAGGCTATTTTGGGAGTCCTTAAATTCGGGTTTTTATTTTATTTTTATTACTATCAGCGTTGGCTTACACCACCTTCACTTAAGCCCAGCCCGGATTAAGTTAAATATTATCAAAGTTTAGTAAAGCCAAAAAGACTCACCTGTAAAGGGGTACTGATTCTTTGGGGTTTCCAACAATGTAGTCCTTGAAAGTAGTAGACTTAAACATGTCCCTGAGCTTCTTGTCGCCTCTGAATCCGGTGGCCAATATAACTAAATCCATCTTCAACGGTGCTGCTTCTCCTTCGACCAACACGCCCTCTTTGCAGAAGCCGAAACTTGGAGCCTTCTTCAGAACAATGCTTCCCTCTTCGACTCTGTCGTAGAATTTCTCGGGCACGGTTGAAATCAGACATCCGTTTATCTCCTGAAGAAAGCTGTGTTTCGGCACCATTCCGTATTTCGCCAACGGAAGCTTGTGTCGTATGTCACTCTCCACAAATTTAGAGAAAGCCCATCTCTGTTAAATTGGATCAATAAGACATCAATCGCTACTAGTGCAGATAATTGATTACAAAACGGTTGTTAAGCGTTCGTGCAAAGTTTGCACAACGGTTATTTTGAGTCAGAGAAACCACTGCCGTAGAATATGAAAGAAGAGATGATTTACCACAGGGGAAAGCAGAGTTGCTAGGAGGCTCAACAAGAAACCTTCCCCGGGCTTATGAACGAGTAATTCGGAGAAGCGATTTAGATATAAGTAGCCGAGAAAGAAGCCCCATGGAAGGTAATCAGGGACGTTCCAGTGCGCGGTTTTGTACAACACAGTGCATGGATTTTGTACTCCTGTAAAGCGTTACACAAATTAGTAGACTTATTTAGAATCTCGTGAATGAAATTAGCCCCGTTAGTTTTTGAACTTGAATTCTTGAATTGCTTGTGGTTCAAGCCACATGATCACATGCATAAAAATATTTGAAAAACGCTCACTAGAAACGGAAACACGAATGAAGTGAAGTAGTGTATGTGTTTTTGTAAGTAGAAGTTCAAGAGCGTCACCATTCACTTTGGAGCATTCCATGGCGATGTCGAGGGCAGATTTTTGGAGGCCTACAACGGTGGTGCGCTTGTCTTTGACAAATTCCGCAGCGGCTTCGTATTCCATTTTGGCGTACTCCATTGAGTGAATCACCTCGCCGCGAAAAGCCTCAGGGCCTTTGGTCGGAGGGAATTCCGGTATATTTGGGACATCGCTAAAACGACCAATGCATAGGATCACAAAGTCCACCATATAAACCTGAAGAATCATATTTCATAGATCATTAGTTTTTTTTCTTGGTCTTGAATTTTGTAAATTAGTTTTGATGTTAAACACCTCAGACTTATCATAAGATTTGATTAAAATTTATAAACTCCTTCAAGAACTTATTTTTACAACTATAACTTCATTATTTTAGGTCTTTTTGGTCCCGGTTCCCGATTATTTGCGTTTCCAAAATCTGCCCGCGTCTCGGTCCTTTTTGTTTAGAAAAAAATCCTAATTCTCTTACACTCGGGATGGGAAAAAACTCGAGAGCGCCAGTTCTAAGTTTTGAATGAAATGATATATTAAAAAACGTAATTGAATACTGCAATACGCAATATAAGACTGCAAAACACAGTCCATTACTACGAGATATAATCCAAAACCAAAAAACAAACGTGATTAATATTTATTAAAAAAAAACATATAATAAAAACTTAAAATCTAAATAATTTGGGAACCAGGACAAAATTTGGATTTTTTTTTTTAAACTCTCCTGATTTCTGACACTTAAAGAAAATATCTCAATTTTTCACCCCTAGTTATCTAGATAATTTTATCCTAACTCTTAGATATTGTTTCCACTAATTCCTCTTTAAGAAATAATACTGTGAAAACCCATTATATAAGGCAATGTACAAATTACTATATATATAACTGTATGTACAACCTATATATACATATACATTAAAAATGTATTTATATATAACTTGTATATGTAGTATGTAAATATTCTCCTTAAAAAATATATATATTTATTAGTTGCTTTTTAAATTCAATGGTAGGAAACCGGAAAATTTGTTTCACCAAAAACAATAGCGTTTCCTTATCTACTACTCGCCAAAAAAAAAAAAAAAAAAAAGTTACAAAGAGACCCCAAAAATAAACCTTAACTCAATTAAATAAAAGATATATGTTAGAAATTATTAACATTAGGAATTATTTCACTCAATGTTTTTACTTAATTAATTAGATGGTTAAGTTTTCATGAGATAACATCCTAAACTTGATATTTCTCCTGAAATTCACTCTTAACTAAGAGGTAATTAAATGATGATTCTGACCTGATTAGGGTTAGCAGTGTCTTGATCTTCCTGAACCACGAGCTTCCATTTCCGTCGACCTTCATCGGAGCCGAACGCCTTTCTGTTGCCGCCCCAAAGCGTCCACGACCTCATCTCCTCCTCCGGGGCTCCGTCGAGCTCGACGCTCAACACCTTGGCGTTGAACTTGATGTGCTTCAGCAAGTCGAAGTGGCGGGCGTAGGACTGGACGTAGTCCAACACTTGATGCTGGTCCGGGAAATCCTCGGCCACGGACTCCGGCCACGGGAAATCAGAAAACTGAAAGGCCAGTTTGGGCGTCTGCAGGCGCGTGGTCTCGAAAGTCTTGACCCAGACGCCACCAATGCCGCCACGGGCCTCGAACACCACGGGCCGGAGGCCCTTCGAGAGAGCGTACTTGCACGCCAGGAGGCCGCTGATCCCGGCGCCGATGATCGCCACCTGTTTCCCGGTCTCCATTGGCGTTATCACCACAGCTTCTCTCGGTGTCTTTGTCTCAATTACGTAGTGAGTGAGGTACTAAAGTAACGTTTTGGTGGCATAACTCATGATTGTTACGTCTTTTATAGAATGAACTGTATTTTTCTTATCTCTCTAAAATGTGAAGTCAACCCTATATTATAATTTGGCGATAACTTAGAATATATATTGTAATAACATTTAATTGTGCTAATACAACTCTCCATGTTTATTTTATGATGATCCAGATTTGGATTGAGATCGAAATATATAAAATATTCACCATGTGACAAAGGATGGTCTCAATTGTCATAAATGGTGGTATAAGTACTTCAAGTTTTTGAAAAATTGACATAAAATTCTTTTTTTTTTGTGTGAAAGTTATCAAACTCTTATTTTGTGTATTCCGTCATATTTTCGTCAAGAATTGCACCACGTGTCACTTTTTTAAACTCATTAAAATGTACCACTATTTATCATTGATAAATTTATTTATTTATTTTGATTAAAAAATGGTATATTTAGCAGCTTCCGCCAAAAAAAAATGAAAATTTGACTTTATATACTTATACCGCTATTTTCCCTATCTTCTATTATATTTTATTTTTGATGGTGCCGCGTAATGTATAGATTCCCGTATGATCTTACAGGTGTAAAAATCTGTTTCAACATTTTAAAATAAAGGGAAAGAAATTATATACAATAAAAGCTAACATGCCAAGCATTAAAAAAAAAAAACGAATTAAGTAGGCCACACCAACCATCACATTATTTTGGTGTCAAAATTAAACAATTGAGGTGTAATTTTAGCACTATATTTTTTTCAAACCCAAGCAAAACACAAAATTTCACACCAAAATAAAAATTCTCTATTGTATATTAAAAAAATCAAAGATTCTATTTATTATTTAATTTAGAGATAATTGCAGCATAAAGACTCTACGGTGTCGGCGACCGATACACTCGGTGTTCTCGACGGTGTCAGCGACACTCTCGATGTTCTCGACGGTGTCCATGATGTATACTTAGCGGTATTGGCGATGCATTCGGCGTTCTTAATGGTGCCGAAAACGTTTATTCAATGGTATTTTTTTTTTAAATCCTATAAAGTAATATTAGTAAATAATTATGACGCATTTAAATACTCTCATTACAACCATTGTGAAACCCGAACCGGGATCAGGGAAATTAGCTTTTTTTTTGTCCCTGTTCCGAAAAAATTGGGATTTTTTTTTGGGTAATGGTTCTGGTTCTAGTAACGGTTCCCAATTCAAAAATTTCCCCATTCCGGTTCCAGTAACGGTTCCGATTCAAATTTCCCGGTTCCGATTCCGATTACGGTTCCATTTCAAAAACTTCCTGGTTCCGATTCTAAATATCTCGGTTCTAAAATTGTTTGACTTAAAAATGACATGTAATTTTTGAAAAATTAGTAATTAAAAATTACATGTAGTATAAAAAACGACAGTGAAAATATATATTACACTAAAAACGACATACTAAAAACTTAAAAATGACATGTAGTTTAAAACCGGAACCAGTACCAAAAACCGGAAAATATTTTTTAGGTACCGGTTCCGAAAACAAGGAACAGGGAAGTACCGGTTCCCGATTTTAAGCTAAATTTCCCGGATTTTTTAAAAAATCGGTCCGGGAAAAAATCTGAAAATGGTTACAAAATTTTTACCCCTAATTTATACCGCAATTAAAAAAAAAAAAGCGTTTGCGGTTGTATACAGTAACGTGACTGGGTAGTATTCTACATAGAATGTGCAAGTTGCACCATTTTGGTGCAACATTTGCTGCTCTGTTGGTGGAATCAGTTGCGGATTTATTATCTCTCGATTGAGGGAAAAAAAAATAATCAAGTCCTTTATTTGAGGCAGCCTCGGACATGAGAAATCCTTACCCTACCCCGCTATTTTCTCAACAACCTTCATTCAATGTCATCACCATTTCACGCGCTTCTCTCAAAATGAAATGCTTCTCTCAAAAACCATGTCACCTCAACCGCCCATAGTATCACCTTAACACAAATATGTTATTATGTGAAGCCTAATTAATTAAGAAAGTGTTGATTAACCTAGGGGTAATTGTGGTATTTCCTCTTGATGTGCTTTTAGACTTTCTTAGTGAGTAAGTTGTCTTGTTAGACAAACTTTGAGTTGTAGGCGTGGTAAGAGTTACTTTTTCTTGGCGTGGGTGTTGTAAGCTGAGAGGGTGCAGCAAGTGTGAGAACAAGGATTTTGTTTTGAGAGGGGAACACTTGTAAACACAAGAGAGAAGAGGGTGAACTCGAGGGTGTATTCGAACAACTCTGGTGGAGATTCTAGTGGATTGTATTTGCAAGCGGCAAGTGGACGTACCTCCCGCATTGGGGGCGAACCACTATAACCTCCCGTGACATCTTTACTTCGTTTCTCGCTATTTTTCGTCTTCGGTTCAAGGGGATTCGGCGTATATTCCCTAACAAAATCCTCCCCCGGCCCGCTCCTCAGCGGCGCCAGTGTACTTGTCCATAGGATTTTCCATTTTCTTAATTCGGGACTTGGATCCCCGTCTTGTAAATTTTTCCGACTTCACTTTCGCTTCAGACTCTCTAAAACTTATATGCAACTCTTTTTTGTAATCTTTACTGAATGTCTTAGTGAAATTTTCTGTGAAGTAGTCACTTAATTAACGGGCCGAACACTACCTGCCTTGTATTAAGGTAGAACCGTAGAAGAGGCAATGGCCTTAGGCCCATTTTTTTTTTTATCTTACATAGGAGGCTCCAAAATATCCTCTAGGCCCAAAAGTTTATCAAAAGAGTTATAGAATTGGGCTTTATTAAGAGTAAAAACTCAATAATTTAACAATTTTCTACACCCATCGCTTGGCTTTGACGAGAAATTTGAGGTGTGCACTCTAGAAAAATTGTGTGTTGCTTTTTTTATTCGACTATCCCTTTAGCAAATTCCATTAAGAGGTGTATTTCCTCAGACTCTTAACAAATTCATCTTCGACGAAAAATGAAGTCAACAACTCTAATAATTAATTGAAGATTTGCCCTATTCATTTCCCCAAAAATAAAATCGTGTGACTCACCACTGTGTAGAATAATGTATAGTTGTTCTAGTTTAATCACTGTGGTACTTTTGCCACAATTTACTTTCTTGTAATTAAGGTTGTAAATACCCAATTCAATCAATGAGAAAACAACTTTTCCCAATTCATTTTCTACATGGTACCAGAGCAAGAAAGTGAGAAAGTTCAAAAACCCTAGCCGCCGTCGCTGCTATCTCCGGCGAATCTCTCCGGTGACGCGTGCTTCTCCGGTATTCCACTGGAAATCTCGCGATTTTTTCCCGCTCTGCGACCCGATCTTCTCCGCGGCGTCTCTATCTCCGGCAAACTCAATCTCAGATCTGAAGCTCAGATCTCCTCCGAGAAAGCCATCTCTCAGTCGCCGTCAATCTTCGGCATTCCTCCGGCGAACCTCCATCACGTCGAACATCTCCAGATCTGGACCAGATCTCAGAATCACCGTTCTTCTCCAGATCTGATCCTCATCGTGTATTCCTCCGGCTTCCGCAAGTCGTCTTCTCTGGCAAAACTCAACCTCTTTCCGTCGCATCTCAGACCAGCTCCAGACCTGCAGAACTCAAGCTCAAAGGCTCTTTCTCAGGCGAATCACGGTCGTCTCCTCCAAGCGACCATCTTCGGCGTCGCGCTCCAGTATTTCCTTTTTCCGGTGATGTTCTGGCGACCCTCAGTCGCTTCTTCCGGCGACGTTCATCGGCGAACATCTCTCAGCGACAAGTCCCATCTCAGCGAAGTGGGTCTCTGCCTTCATCAATGTGTGGGTCCCACGACATCAGCTTTCTCCAGCAAAACGACATCAGCTTGCCTTTCTCAAACGACATTAGCTTTGTTTTGTCTCTCTAGTGGTGGGTCACACGTGCAAAGGAAAAAGGAGAAAGGTCAATTTTTGTCTCTTATCTGTGTGTTCCAACATTCAGTTTGTTGTTCCAACACACAGAAGTTTCAAAAAAAATTATGCTTGTTCCTGCGTGAAAAAGGATGTGCCCACAACCAGAAAATTAATATTTTCTCGACTGGTTCCTACGATAAGTACCTGATAAAATATGTCTTCCTCGACTGAAAGAGTTGTTTCCGTGCACGATCAAAAATCGATGACCTATCACAAATTCAATGCCAATAATTATCTTCAATGGTCTAAATCCATGTTCATGATTGTGAGCGGAAGAGAAAAATGAGGACATCTCACCGGCGAGCCACCCATGCCCGATTCCGATGACCCAAAATACACCTCATGGAAGAACTCCGACTATCTTGTCATGCCATGGCTCACCAACTCAATGATAGATAAGTTCAGTTCAAAATTTCTTCTTTATGATACTGCCACAGAAATTTGGGACTCGGCACGTAAACTTTATTCAAACAACAAGAATACTTCGGTGGTCATCGACCTCGAATCTCGCTTGTACAATCTCTGTCAAGGTGACATGGACATCAATGATTATTTCGATGCTCTGTCCAACTATTGGCTCCAATTGGATACTTATCATATCAAACCTTGGGAGACCTCTAGAGATGCGGCTATCTTCCGGGAATTCATTCAAGAGGGAAGAACTGTACGTTTTCTCTTAGGTCTAAACAAGGAATTCGACGCAATCCGTGGACGAATTATGGCGATTGATCCTCTTCCTGATCCTCAAGAGGCTTTCTCCCTCGTCCGATTAGAAGAGAGTCGCCAGATCATCATGCCTGTGGACAAGACCGAGGGATCCGTAATGTTCACTCCGTATCAACAGGAGCCTCCTATGTTCTCTCAGGCTTCGTCTTCTGGTCCTCATCGAGGACGTCCTCGGGGTGAACATTGCAATAAACATGGTCACCTGAAATCAAATTGTTGGAAGTTACATGGATAACCAACTGGTTCGGGACCAACTAAGTCAAAGTTCAGCTAGAGGGCTCATAGCAATGCCACTGACTTTGACTTTCCTATGGTCACAAGCGCTTTGCCAGACCCTAATCTCAGAGAGGACATGAACCGTATCATGGAACAAATGGAGTCTCTACAGACGTGGATCAACAAACAACACACCACCGGATCTAGTTCCTCAACCGACTTACCAAGTAGCTTCCATGCTCACACAGATTTGACCTCTGTCAGCCTCACCTTAACTCGCCCGAGCAAAACCTGGATCGCTGATTCAGGTGCATCAGACCACATGACGGGTAAAAATAGTTATTTCATCACCCTTGGACCTTGCCCGCGGGGTTCATCCGTTCGGACTGGTGATGGAACTTTCATTCCGGTTGCCGGAATCGGTTCTATCCGACTATCTGGGAACATTACACTTTGCTCAGTGTTATTTGTTCCACAAATTGCTTGCAACCTGATTTCCGTCAGTAAGATCACTCGTGATTCTAACTGCATTTCACGATTTTTTGCCGACTTCTGTGATTTTCAGGTGGTAGGTTCCGGGAAGGTGATTGGCGAAGGGACAATGCGTGAAGGACTCTACATGTTTGACGACACAAATTTTCCAAGCCGCCAAGCTCAGAATCCTGACCAAGGTCGTGTGTTATCAAACATTGTAACTCTTTGGAACAATGTTCATGTAGAAGATCAAGTTGTGTTGTGGCACTACCGTCTTGGTCATCTTAGTTTTCAATACCTTGAAAAAGTGTACCCAAACTGGTGTATTAAGAAAAAATCTTCATCGTATCAATGTCAAGTATGCCAATTCGCCAAACATACACGCAGTCCCTTTCATGCTATTGACTATAAATCATCCAAACCTTTCTCTGTGATTCATAGCGACGTATGGGGACCCTCAAGGGTATGCCATACAAGTGGCTCTAGGTGGTTTATTACGTTTATCGATGATCACATTCGATACCCCTGTGCAAGTTCTCCATACGGACAACGCACGGGATTACTTCAATCAAACTTTTTCTCCATACTTGACTGAAAAAGAAATCGTCCACATAAGCTCGTGTGTGGACACTCCACAGCAAAACAGTATTGCTGAGCGAAAAAACAGGCACATCCTCGAAGTCGCTCGATCCATCTTGTTTGCAAAATCTGTCCCAAAACATTTTTGGGGTGATGCAATTCTCACAGCGACATACCTCATCAACCGTATGCCGAGTAGTGTCCTGAAATTTCTACCTTCTCGTCAAGTCCTCAGTGAAATTCATCCACATCTCCTATCCTTCTCCTCCAACCTACCAAAAAAGGTTTTCGGGTGTTCCACCTTTGTCCATGTTCACAAACAAAATCGATCAAAGCTCGATTCTAGAGCTGTCAAGTGCATCTTCTTGGGTTATCCGTTGCATCAAAAAGGGTATCGATGTTATTGCCCATCTACTCACACTACTTATAACTCAATGGATGTTACTTTCTTTGAGGGTGAGTCCTTCTTCCCCTAATCCGACATTCAGGGGGATAATTCGTGGGAATCTCAAATTTGGGAAATCAATCAAGGTTCCCAATCCATCCCATCATCCTCACCTCAACTTCCGATCGATATCTCTATTCATCCTAACCCAAATCCACCTCAAATCGCCGATATTATCCCAGAGTCACCTCCTAGTTCACCTCATTCTGTTGAACAAGTAGATGTCCCCATGCATCTTCAACTCGACCAAGAACCGGATCCGGCACCTACTACCTCATCTGACCTCTCACGTATGGAAAGGTCCGAACCCGTGATTGATGACTCTGAACTCCATATTGCTCTCCGTAAGGGTGTCCGGAGGAAAGGCGTTCATGGTCACACCGAATATCCCATTGAACGCTATGTTTTCTACCACCAATTACATCCATTATACAGAGCGTTTGTCTCTAATCTTGACAATAGCCAGGTTCCTAGCTCCATTGATGAAGCTCTTCAAATTCCCGTGTGGAAACATAAGGTAGAAGAGGAAATTCGGGCACTGGAAAGCAATGGAACATGGAACCTTACTGAATTACCAAGGGGAAAACACCCTATTGGGTGTAAATGGGTGTTCACAATCAAGTATAGATCATATGGGAGTGTTGAGAGATTCAAGGCGAGACTCGTTGGAAAGGGATTCACTCAAACTCAAGGCATCGACTTTCAAGAAACATTCGCTCCTGTTGCCAAACTGAATACGGTGAGAGTTCTTATCTCACTCGCCGTAAACCTCGATTGGCCACTCTTCCAACTTGATGTCAAGAATGCTTTCCTAAATGGCGATCTTGAAGAGGAAGTATATATGAACATACCTCCTGGATTGGGACAAAACTCCAAGAAGCACTTAGTGTGCAAACTGAAGAAGTCGTTGTATGGCTTAAAACAATCTCCTCGTGCCTGGTTCGAGAAATTCACCAAGGCCGTCACTTCCAATGGATACCTCCAGTGTCAAGCCGATCATACTCTTTTCGTCAAACGGAACAACAATGGGAAGAAGGCTATCCTCATTGTGTATGTTGACGACATCATTCTGGCCGGTGATGACTTTGAGGAAATCATCAAACTAAAGCAAGTACTCGCAACCCAATTCGAGATTAAAGATCTCGGAACTATGAGATACTTCTTAGGCATGTAAATAGCAAGATCAGACGAAGGAATTGCTATCTCCCAGAGAAAGTATGTACTTGACTTACTTCAAGAAACCGATCTACTTGGTTGCAAGCCGGTTGACACTCCGATGGATCTGAACAAGAAGTTCTCCCATTCTGTCGAAAGCGCCCCTGTCGACAAAGGGAGATATTAGAGACTTGTCGGTAAACTCATCTATCTCTCACACACACGTCCGGACATTGCCTACTCTGTCAGTGTTGTAAGTCAACACATGAACAACCCAAACGAGGACCATATGGAAGTCGTGAGCCGAATCTTGAGGTATCTAAAATCTACCCCCGGTCATGGCTTATTGTTCAAGAAATCAGAGAACCGTGAGGTCAAGATCTTCACCGACGCTAGTTGGGCTGGAGAAGCCACTTATCGAAGATCAACCTCGGGTTATTGTTTATATGTATGGGGAAACCTCGTTACTTGGAGAAGCAAGAAGCAATCGGTTGTTTCCCGTAGTAGCGCAGAGTCCGAGTACCGTGCTCTTGCATTAGGCATATGCGAGGGAATGTGGATCCAGAGGCTCTTGAAGGAGCTAAGGGTGGATCAACCAAGGGGTATCAAGATGTTCAGTGATAGTCAATCCGCAATCAGAATCGCCAAGAATCCAGTTCACCACAACCGAACAAAGCACATTGAAATTGATAGAAACTTTATTTCGGAGAAGGTCAATGGAGGCATCGTCGACTTGGGCTACATTCAGTCCAAACTTCAGATTGCGGATATCCTCACCAAGGCTCTACCTCGGTGTTCTTTTGATGATCTGAGTTTCAAGCGTGGGTTGTATAACATATACTACCCATTTTGTGGGAGAGTGTAGAATAATGTATAGTTGTTCTAGTTTAATCCTTGTGGTACTTTTGCCACAATTTACTTTCTTGTAATTAGGGTTGTAAATACCCAATTCAATCAATGAGAAAACAACTTTTCCCAATTCACTTTCCACACACTAGATTTTAAATTCTTCAATAGCTTGAAGTGTTCATAAATCATAATTAATTTTTATTAGAACATAAACATCATAGATGCATCATAATCCACAAGCATATCAGATTATAGCATGTCCTTTCTCCCTTATTACATTATGAGCTTCCACCAATAAAGAGACTATAGTGAAAGCAGGCTCTTAAGCCTGTTTGAGGCCTCCAGAACCGTGTCCCGATGACCAAAGGCGCTGACACGGACATACTCTTCGCCAGCGGGGCCAAATCCGCAGCCTGGTACGGTGCTTATATGCAGTTTCTCAAGAATCTCGGAGAAGACATCCCAAGACTTCATGCCCGGAAAGTGCACCCAAACATAGGGAGCGTTTTTCCCGCCGTACACCCTCAGGCCGAGAGAGGTGAAAGCTTCGGACAATATCTTCGCGTTCTCCATGTAGTAGTCAACCACTGATTGAACAGCCTGAAGAATTTCTAATGTCAAGATCATGGGTTGTTTAAACTCAATTATTTGTAGAACATTATACTTACCGGAAAACCGTCGGGAGAAAGGCAAGCGAGTCCGCCGGCTTGAGCTATGCTGGAAGCCCCGTTGAAGCAAGTGCACACGATGCGGTTGAAGTCGTTTATGACGGGAAACCCGTTCGAGTACAGGAGTTCTTCCGGAACGACCGTCCAACCCAGACGGATTCCCGTGAATCCCGCGAATTTGGAAAACGATGATACCTCGATTGCTACCTGTAACAGAAGTTACCGAGCACGGAAGATAAATCAACAAGAACGAAATTCACTATCTCGTGATTAATGCAATGATGACATTTTTTTAGACCTTTCTGGCACCGGGAATCTCGAAAATGGAGCGAGGACTGTCATCCTGGATGTAGCTAGCATAAGCAGAGTCAAAGACAATAATCGAGCCGTTTCGGCTTGCGAATTCAACGAGTTCTTCCAACTGTTTCCGGGTTGCAGCATGACCGGTCGGATTGTGCGGAGAGCAAAAGAATATGATGTCAGCCCGAGAAGCCGCGGACAGGTCAGGGAAGAAATTGTTATGCGGTCCACAGCTCATATACTCAATGCTCTGGTACTTGCTACCACCCTCGATATCACCGGCTTGTCCGATTATGACGCTCGAGTCTACATAAGCCTGTCCAAAAAAAATTGAGTAAGAAAAGCGTACTAAATCCAATAATTAAACCGATAAGCGAGATCGTACCGGAAAGGACGGGTCTTGAACAGCTATGGTCACGTCCGAACCAAGAAGCAACTGTGAATATTTATGTTGAAGTTAGATCATTAGAGTTTAATGATTTTGGTAAACAATTATTAATAAAAAATGCTAAATCAAACTTCTGATACGAAACGAACAAGGAAAACTTTGCGCCATCGGTTAATAACCTGTAGGCGAGTGATGTCGCACTGTGCGCCGTCGGATATGAAAACTTCCGTGTCTTTTACCAGCTCGTTCTTGTAAAGTACTTCAGCAATTGCCTTCCTTAATACCTGTAGTGAAGAAATGGAAAAATTTGACTCTAACTAATCAATATCACTCTTGTGGGGTTTAATGCAATCAATTTCAAGAAAATAAAATAAAAATCCATTAATTAAATAAAATGAAGACAAGAATTGAAGATCAAGAAAACCTTGTTTCCCTGCTCAGCTCCATATCCGCTATAACCGATATCCGTTGAAAGTCCGTTTGCATACTGCAATACACAAATTATATGCTTATGCCTTTTCTTCGGATAGAACGGGAAAACTTGAAGTACAGGAAAGAAAAAAAAAAATCAAATTTCAAGCTAAGTTTTTAACTTCTTTCTTTTCTTTTTTGGTTGTTTGGTTAGGACCCTCGAGACATCTTGGCGAGTCTCTCCGGGATTTATCACCTTGTTGAATTCCAATTGGCTTATTGGTATGTGTTTCGTGTACGTATCAGAAATATTGCGGAGGGTTTGGGTCTTGTTCTCGAACAAAAAATAATTTGTCTTTATGTATCAATAGTTTTCGATAAGCTCATCAACCCGGTGACGGTGAGTGTAACTTTGATTATTTTTTCAAGTTCTATTAGATCTAAATGAGAGAAAACTCAACATTCAAACTTTAAAAATGACATTTTAATAGCAAAAATTATCATTATAGGATTCAGAGCAATAGGACATATAAGTATGCCGGTTTTTTCTTTCTTTATTTTCGTACGAAAATTATCAGAAAACAAAGTGCAAACTTAGATCAAAGAGAAAATCTTTGACATAATTTAAAATCCGGGGCTAATACTAACATCTGCCATGCATGATGCTACGATCTGCGGTATCGGTTTAGTTGTATCGCCAATCCCGAGGCTTATCAACTTTGCATCCGGAAACTTTTCTAGGTGTTGAAGCTCGTGTCTTGCAATCTGGTTTTAATTCCAATAGAGCTATGAGATTCAGTTGACTCATTGAAAACTATCCAAAGTTAGATACAATTTCAAGAAAACCGTTACGTGTGTGTTCCGAGCATATAACATGAGCTTACAGAATTCGGAACGGAATTTAACATTCTAACGAAATAAAAAAAAATTCACGAATAGTAATTTTTCGATGTCGATCATAAAGTACCTCAGGGAACAAATATCCATTCTGCAATTTCTCTAAGTTTACGTTGCGACGAACTTTCGTACAGAACCCTGTAATTTTACAACAGAGGTCAAATTTCAACAGAGCTAATTTCGAAAGAATTAATTTCTTTAGAGAGAACTCGAATGTGCCGTACTCAATTGCTCGGTTCGGGACTTCAGTCTGCGAAACGACCAAAACATAGAAAAGCAGAGCATGTCAGTGAATGACTGAATGCAATCCGAAAAATAAATAATTAGAAACGCGGCGGATAGTAAGTCTAAACTACGAGCTAATACCCGGCCCGGCCAGTCGTTAACGGCTGCAGGAAAATCTCACGGGACATTGCAGATATAACAAGTTAAAGTACTGTTTAATGCAGGTTTATGGTTAATGGTATAACTCGGTCGTTATTTATACATTACATGAACAATTATTTATAGATGTTACACGTCCATGTCAACGTATATATATGGTGTATGAATTAAAATGCACATTAATAGTCTAATGATCAAGTAATAAGAGATTTTTAAGTCTATGTTCCGCGCCACCTGTTGTCTTAGTACAATATTATATTTATATATAGGGATGATCACGGCAAAAGTATCCTAACTTAGACCAACCGAAGTGGCAGAGGTCCAAAATAGGTACCCAAAGTCAACAAATATGAAGCCAAATATTTTTTCGTCCAATTTTTTTTCCTTCGAATTCAAATGAGAGAAGAGGCAAGATTGCTAGATGAGCACGTAAATGTGTATCTTAGATATGATTTAATAGCACCATGCTAAACTTGGCCAACGGGTATAAAAAAAAATAGACGAAAAGATGTGTCGCCTCATATTTCTTGACTTTAGGTGTTTTTGCTGCGATTATCTCTTACGAATAAATATTTTCCATAACAGAATTAATTCTTAATTCAAGAAAATTTTGAGCAACATTTTCTAGGAAGCAAACGTTGCATGAAGACGACAGGTTCGTTATGTGCCTATATATATTTAATATAAAACTTAAATGATTAAATCATACAAAAATTTTAACTCTATTTTCCACACCACCTAATCCATCTCTTCGTCTTTCACTTTCGTTCCCACTGCAATGCATAGAAAAATTCACGAGGTTTTTCGTCCTCGATATACTACAATTTTAAGTTGACCAAAATAACCAATTATTTAGAGAGAAAAGATTTGTCACCGAACTAACAAAGAACTTACCTTTTCCATTCTGTCAAATACCATTCCTCTCTACAGTATAATCCTTCTTTCAATCTCTGTAAAATTCATGACGTCAAACAAAGAGTCGATTTGTTATTGTCTCTAATTGAATCTTTTTCATTGCTCGATTTATAATTGATAAGACAATGATTTTTAGTATAACAACGATGTAAGTGAAGGATAGTACCCGAAATTGGGGTGAGGCCCAAATTGGCCCACCGACCCAATGAACTTACGAGGTCCAAATGGATTGTCATTAAAAGTACGGGCCCGTGTGGGCCCGATGAATTATCAGAAATGAATTAATAAATTTATCAAATTAATTATTAATTAAAATGACTTAATAAACTTGACTTATTTAATAAATAAAGTCTAGGTCATTAATACTTGTGGCTATATACCTTAAATAAACAGTTAATGAGATCAGAAAACGTAATCCATTCCCATCCTCCAGAGAAAATAGTCGCAGGATCCTCCCCCTAGTGTTCTGTGAGTTTTTCATTCCTCGTCCCGTGATTCATTCACCGAAAAAGGAGTTAGTATTCCGACGATGTGTTTTTCGATCTACACTATAGAGTAATAGAGACCCCGCAGTGATGTGGTGAACGAGATAGAGGTTCGATATTTTTTGAATTGTGATCTGGAGCACGAGGAAAGGACGAGGCCGCGTGAATCCCAAGACAAAACGTCCAGAAAATCCAGGGGCCAAAGTCGCAAAAGTTTGGTAAAATATAAAACTGTCTTCATTTACGTATTTAATAGATTATTTATTCGAGGGTATCTCGAGATTTTCGAATCGGGATTGAGTTAAATCCTTGAAAAACCCAACAATAAGTACAATCTATTTTTTTATAACAAAAAATTAACAATAAGCACCAATTCTTTATTTTAGCCGGACAAGTAGTCAAATTATAATAGCAACAAGCCACATGTTTACCGTTTAGCTTCCATGCTTCTACCTCAATTAATCGAAATACCACGAGATGTCCAATTGAACATCACATCGCATTTCCACATCATTCGACTACTATGTCCCATGCGACATGGCTACTTTATCACACGCCACATGGCAATTTTATCGCACGCCACATGTTTTTTTTTTTTGTTTTGTTTTTTTAAATTCAAACTTTTTGATAATCTTTTTTATTTTTTTTTGTTTCTGAAGTATTTAATCATTTTAATTATTTTTGTGATGGGTGAAACTGAGTCCAAGATCTTTTTTCCAATATTTGCAACTGGAACCAGAAATCCGATCCGAGTAATACCCTACCTATTAATCTAAACAAAGATTATAAAATATTTAATAAATTATTTATAAATTATTTTAAATATATAAATAAAATAAAAAAATACACATGACAGTCAACTGGACGTCACATGGCATTTGACTTATGGAGGTGTATGGATTAAAAACGACGTCACAATATTAAAGTTTGACTACTTTGTCAAGCTAAAGATTGAATTGTAGCATACATCGCAACTTTTCAAATAAAAATTAGCATTTTCATCTCTACTATCTCACATTTTTTTTATATTTATTTTAACTTTTCAAATAAAAATTAGTATACATCGCAACTTTTCAAATAAAAATTAGTATTTTCATTGCAACTTGCCCGTGTGTTATCTTACAAACATATATGCAATTTCAATGTAAAATGAATCTAGGACAATCTTCTTGTTTGTGGAATCTTAGAGGTATACCAGACATTATCAACAAGATGTTATAAACTATTTCCTTATTAAACAAGCATTAAGCACGGCATAAGTTATATAAATTTCATATTATTCCTGAATTCACAACTAGAAATCACGAGGAAAAACTCTACATGATTAAATCTCCACAGATATAATTTCTACGAGTATGTTATGCAAAAAATTCAACACTTGTCATATTATAGAAGGAAGAAAGCGACTGCATAAATTTCCAAGAAAATACATACTTAAATAAGATATTTAATAAGTTTTTTTAATGTCAACCATAAACCTGCTAACAAAGAATAATAACAAACTCTAAAGATGGAAGAGAAGTAATGCACGGAATGTTATTCTAGTGAACACGTGTTGACTAATCACCTAACTCGAGATACAACAAAAGTCAAACACCAAAAAACAAAAAAGTCTACATAAAAATAAGAAAAAAATAGGTGGCATGTTTTTTTTTTTTTTTTTTAAGTTATTCAAATTTATAAGTATATTTTTTTAGAACTTAAAAGTAATAAATAAACACTTAAAAGTGTTAAAAACTGAAAATTCATTGGTTACTTTTTTACGCTGTTGCTGTCCAGACGTTTAATGACATGTGTGGCGCGCTGATGATGCCACGTCATTATCAAACTTTAGTCAAAATTTTACATTTTGCCAACATTTACTACAAACGTTTTTTTCTTCACAACGTGTACCAGCAAACCTCTTTTCTTTCAGAATATGCAATTATTCAAAACTTGAAAATTTGGCTGAAATGGTGGTACATAATGGGAAAACGCAAAAATTTAGCTAAAATAGGATAATAGCGCGGCATGATCATATGCGTGCCCCACGTATCTAGGCAATAACCATTTGACTATTTAAGTATTTTTACCACTACTTTTACGTTTGAGAATATACCTGAAACTTAGAATGACTTAGGGTATTTATGGTGTTATTTTCTCTCATAATACTATTGATGGTCAATATGGCATTGACTCTCAGCAATAATTAATAAGCAACAAAAGAACTCATAGTCCAAACTTAATCAGTCAAATGATAACCAATTCAATAGGATATTCAACAATTCATGAAGAATAAACAAAGGAAAAAGAAGCACAAAGTCAGGCGTTGCTGGAGAGTTTACATTGGAGGACAACGATTTTAAACATTGTTGAGAACGACTAACTTAAATTACTCTTTAAGCTGGGAAGAGAGTTCTGACAATGGCTCCGCGAGACGATTTTGACACGGTTTTCTTCGCATCAAAACCGGAAAATTACATAAACGTCCCTTCCCGAAGGCAAACAATAGTCAAAACCAGACACAAGATCTCGTCCTCTTCAGCCATTCTTAAGCCTGAAGGCTGATTTTGATAAACTTTAGGACTGGGTAGTTTCATATGATTTCGAATTCTTTTGCAAATATTAGAAATACGTATCTGATCAGTACTAAGTAGTACTAACCAAGGATTTCAAATTTCCCGAATATTTGTAGAATGTCCGACGAATAATCCGTTTTTCTGCCCTATATTGAAAATTTGTATGTTATTTTCCTTTGTCTTTGTCCAAGTTTTCATGGAATACTGAGTTGTCGTTTCCACAGTTCCAAAAGTTTTGGTTTGTTTTTTTAATTGTAATTATAATATTATATTTGTATAAAAAATGTAATAATGTATTTATTTTTATATAAATTACAACCGTATTCCATATTTGTTTCAAAATTGCATTTGAAAATTTTAATTGTATATAAAAAAAATATAGCATTTCTTACCTATATTTATATAGTACTATAAATATTATTAACATAAAAACTCATCGGTAAATGGTTTACCGTAAACATAAATCTCATCCATAAACCTGTTACCATTGGTAAATCCATAAGATGAAATTATCGAAATTTATTCGATTACGGTTTTTAAGACCTTAGTAACTTTGAACTAATCACTTTGGTCCTCAGCTTACCCTAACTTATTAGTCCGTATCCATCCGCCTTTTGATTTTTTCTTTAAATTTCAGTTCACACTCTTAAATTTATCACTTTATTTTAATTTGTTCGCTGAATTTCACTTGATTCTGTTCTCCCTCTAAACTTTTATTTTCTATCAAAATATCATATCCCTGCTATATGTTTACCACATAAATTCAAAGATAGTTCTTCTCATTTTTATTCGGTAATTTATTTTGAAAAAAAAAAAGATGTTAAATTATGGATTTTTCATTCACGGAATCCATAACTTAAACGATTTGTACCCACTTAAATTTTCCGGAAAAATCATTTGTGAAATTATCTATAATAAAAAAATCATGAGATTTTAAAAATATTTTCCAAACATTATTTGATTGTCTTATTATGTTGTTTTAATTGTTCTAGAAATAATTAATTTAGAGAAATATAATTTAAATCTCATGTCACCTTATTTTGCTAAATTGGTTTAACTAGGATAATGTTAGAATAATTGTGATTAAGTTTTGTTACTTTTTCACTTTAATAGTTTTGATTATTAATTAGATTAATTAGAATCATTAAGATTTATTAGATAAGTCTTTAATTAGCATATGCTTTTATCTAAGTGTAAGTTAGATTATTATTAGTTTAATGTTATAAGATGTTTAAAAGGAACTGAAACAAACAAATTGGTTAGTTTAATTAAAACCCCTCAACATGAATATCAAGTGTATAATCCACCTGCTCTGACCCTCGTCAAGCTCTCGAACGTTCTGAACAGACCTACCTGGTTAGTAGGGGTGAACAAACGAGTATTCGGTTCGGTTTTCATAAGTATTAATAAAGATTACCGCATTTTTGGTTTTTTCAATTTTAAACCGAAAGCCGCGCTATTGAACTTTAAAACCAATTTTACCACTTACCGATATATCGGTTTTGAATTCGGTTTTAACCGCATTTTTACAAAACGCAATATAGCATCATATATTTTAAAAATCAAATTAATGCTACATAACCTAAAGTGTAAAAGAAAAGAACCAATCGATGAAATAATTTAAATGGAGTAAGTTCTCTTACGGCTTTTATTCATTCTTATTCAAACGGGAAGAAATGATTGCAATAACAACAAAAACTATTCAAAATAAAATAAGATTGAATGAATCAATGACAAAATCCATGCCAAAATATTGTTATATATATAGATATTAAATGCTAAAAGTCTTACATTTATCTATTTTTAAATATCTAAAAACATACAAATTTATTATCGGGTTAATCGGTAATCGGTAGCGGTTTTTACCGTGAAAACCGTAATCGCTACCATTTAGCAAAAAGCGGTAGTGGTTTAAACCGCATTTTTTTATATTCTAAAAAAAACATAAATTTTCAATAGTAAAAAAATCGGTAAATTAATGTCATCGGTTTTAGATTCGGTTTAGGGTCTTTTTTGTACACCCCTACTGGGTAGGATGGATACCAATTAGATTTTGGGAAGGCGCGGATGACTCTTACCTAGTCCGCCGGTTTTAGTGCATGGTGGTGCTTGACGAGCGAATCCTAATAGGGTTAGGTAATTGGACATGTTAAGATGTTTTTCGACTCCCGATGAATCCTAATATGATTGGGCAACTGAGAACTTTTTAGATCTTTATAAGAAGTTAGGAGTAAAAGGGTAGTTTTATTCCATAACTAAAATATAGATTATATTACATGTAAGTATAAGTGTTATTTTACGTTAAGTCTATAACAATAATGTCAGATGAAGGTTGTTGTATTTATTGTTACTGACAAATAGCATTATTAAAAGTCTTTTTATGCTATTATGTATATATGCTCAACTAACAAGTTTGCTAATGTTTTCTTTTAGGCTTTCATAATGGTTATGGGGGCAAGGGAAATGTTTCTCAAGGTAAAAAAGATGAACCCGCTGTACTCTGGGAATTTTGATGTCTGGTACAAGAATCTGAGAAGTGTTTTCTCCGAATAAAAACCGTTACATGTGGTGGAAAAGGTTCCTGTGACTTGCCCGGGTTTGTAGGGAGCTCAATCGGATTGGAATACTTACACTAAGTATGTCAGCGAATTCGTTGATGTTTCTCACCTCATGCTCGAATTGATGATACCGTCAGTCAGAAAAGAGTCCGAATCTTTTGAGCCTTTTAACATGATAAGGTTCTTGGATAGGAAGTACGGGTACCTCACCAAAATTAAGAGCTACCAGATCACGCGTCAGCTCTTCCAAAAAAAGATGCACCAGACCCACTCGGTCACCTCGCATTATTAGAAGATGATCGAACTGGAGAACCGAGTGAACGCGGCAAACATTTCATTTGGATCGGAGCTTTTGAAGTTCGGGATCTTGAATTCTCTGACTCCAGATTTCAGCGACACTGTTGAGACGATTCTTGGTGGTAACACAATGCACCATCACAATATTCTTGACACACTTCTGTTAGCTGAGATGAAAATACTCTTGGAGAAGAAGAGAAAATGGAAGATACACAACGAAGCGGTGACAAAAAGAATGAAGATCAGTAACTCCTCCACTTCAGGTATAATTGTTATATCAAGCTTTTATGTTTTCAAAATGAGTATGAAATTCAGCACAAAGTATTAAAGTGGTTTATGCTTTCTGTTTTGTCAAGTGCTGGAGATAATTAACATGGAGCTTGGGGCAAATTGGAGCATGCATGGACAGATTGGAGCACTTGAGAGTAGCGCCCAATATTCCGTTAGCGTCTCTTACAAGAAGACGGCCAATTGATGAAGTCTTTTAATTATGAGTGTCATTTAAATTTCAAGAATTAATGTTCATTGAATTTAGGAGTTATTAGTTTTTTAAACAATTTTCCGTACTAGTCTTTTGAATAAATGATTGTCATTTCTTTTTCTTTCGACTTAATTTCATTATATTAAGGTTGTTATTAGTTATGAAATAATTGTTCTTCAAGGCAAAGTTATGATCAATAAATTAGTCATTAATTTAATTGACATTATTCGAATGAATAACTTTTTTCTTTAAAAACAGTAACTTGCTCATTTATTAATATTATACGTAAACGGTTAAAATAAAATCTACTCACCCAAGTATATCTTTGTGATTATCAAGTTGTACTAATCAATAAGAAACACATAAAAGGATCCATGAAGATGAAAACCTTGTTTCTCTATCAAGTATGAATCTTACGAGAAATGTAATTCTTATTAGACATAGCCAATTGATAACATTCTATTTAAAAGGACATACAGAGATAGAATGCAGTAATGATTCATTACTCATTAAGGCTAAAAGGGAGGCTTTTTAAGTACTATGATACTTTTGTTAATGAAAAGATAAGACTATGTCTTTCTTTAAGATACAAATCAAAGTTACATGAAAGGTTCAAGATACTTAATTCTAGTAAAAAATCACTATAGAAGATAATCTTATCGTTTTAATTTGATCAAAGCGATATGTATTTGAGTGAACGATTTGAAGCCTTATATGAGAGACGATGAATCATCACATCATTGACTCCCCCATACAAACACACATAACTGATGCTAAGTATATGAGGAACCTAACCATAGTTAAGATCTGGTTCAGGCAATGATGAAAGGAACGTAGTAAACCAAGTCCCTGTGGGACAATCACACTTCGAAACCATGCAACCACACTTAAATGTGTTCCGTCAAACAATGTTTCTATGACATCATATTAGATATGTATTTGGGTAAAACCCCTCCGGTCATAAATAGTTCTCAGAAACTCAGACGACCATATCAAGAGGTTGATTAGAAATGGTCTAGACTCGGACTCAGAAAACTATTTGTTCATGAGATATCCTAAGGAAACGAGAGGTTATTTACTTACTACAATCGAAAAACTCCTAAAGTATTTTGATAGTGGAATCTGGGCATAAGAAAGAAGAATTCTTGACTAAAATGCTAGTGGGAGAAACATCATACATATGACAAGTCTATGACTTATTGAATTAGAAGGAACAGTTGATAGGATGCATAGATAGTTCAACCGAAATTTAATGAACCCTTAAAAATGTTCTTGAGGGTTCCACCTTAATTTTGGTGCACTTTATGATACTCAAGATCCCCAAATGGTTGAGGACTTCAGACAGGCTACAAAATGTGATCTTCGTAATATGCAGGAATCGTCAAATAATACACTAACACTGCAAGGATCTGACTGAGGTCGCCATGCACCTAAGATGTTGAACCTGCTTAAACCTTCTGGATAAGCATGAACTCAATTACTTTTGTGATGACAAACCAAAGTCTTATAAAGAAGCAGCGGGAGGGAATGACTCTGAGATATGGCTTGAAGTCATAAAATCGAAGATGGACTCCATGTAAACCAATTAAGTATGATACTTAATGATTGCACCAAGATGGATAAAACCCATTGGATGTCAATGGGTCTTCATAATAATTTAGAAGAACATGGATGACAACGTACGGACATACAAGATGGAGACTGGTAAGGAAATTGTTCCTACCATCTCTGTCAGCCATATCCAAGTTCATAACGATTTTGTTTGAAGTTGCCACATTTCCTAAATCTTGCAAATGATAATACCGACTGTCTTTCTTAATTGTTTTGAAGGAGGATTTGTAAGTGACACACCCTGAAAAGTTCACGGTCTAAGCTGACATACAATTATTATAAGCTGAATAGATCGAATAACGATCTACACCAAGCGTCTCATAGTACGAATCAACATCTTAATACAATTAACATGTTTGATTTTATTAAGCACCTAGATATCCTACAAATGTATAACAAATAGTGGGAGCAAAGACGATATTCTAAAATCTATATGTATATGACACATATATGATAGAAATTGATATACTAGAACTCAAAACAATATGGGGATATTATTGGAAAAGTGTTGGGATATACCAGAACTCAAATCTATATGTATATGAAACCAGCCTTAAGTAAGCATGAATGAGACCTAGAATACATGTTTTCATTAGTTTAATGGTAGGAACCATCAAATGCACTCATCCAGTCATATCAAATTAAAGAGAAATATTCTATGTTACTGTATGATTATTGGTTATAGTAATTGGATGACATATTTAAGACATTAAAGGCTACCAATCTAAACCAGAATAAGTTCAGAAATCAAACAGAATATGTTCTGTCTGAAAGGTGGAACAGTCACTTAGGCTTATGCCAAGACAGACTATTGTAACAGACTCAACCATTAAAACCAAGTACAAAACTACATGTAAGGTAGATATTAAGACAATCTGGATAGAGATTTTGTTCTCTAACCTAAATATGATGTTGAATAAAGCTAAGTCAGCAGCACTCAATTCTAGCTGACAAAAGAGCCATCAACCAAGCTTATAAATTCATATCATAAGAAGTTGCGAAACACATACTTGAAAAATCCACCTCATCGTTTTGATGAGATATGGATACACAAAGGATTGATACGTATAGCACATAGTTGATCACTTAAGACAAATATTTTGTCTAGCAGAATATATATGTTGTTTGACACATTTGAGACCCCTGCAATAACAAGCGAAATTTAATGTACAGGACATTATTTTGCATAAAGTATCAGTTGATGTACTTCCTTATACAATGGCAAGTTTCGTTTTTTCTAGAGTTTTACACCCATATCACATTTAAAACAAAGTCCCTAGATTGTTATACAAGATAACTCTCTTAGACGTCCCTAATCAAGTGTCATTATGCGAAATAAGGGGGCACGTATGACACATCGAGAATAGTATGCGATAATAAGATAAGAATGGTTATTGCCTTAAGAGAAGTCACAATCTTTTATCACATTGACCGGAGCTATGAGAACTCTAGTCGGACATAGCCGTGTTCTATGAGATTCACATGGTAAATATTAAAACTTAGGAAAGTGGGACTGAAATCTCAAGAACAGACAAATATACGCAAAAGCAATCTTAAGCCTGAACAAGATCATAGTTCATTACCTAACGAGTTATACACTTTGAGAGCAGTTCAATGATGTTCGTAACTGATAGTTATAACAACTGTTCTTGGGTATATCACGAACTCTATAGAATGGGAATGGTTAAACAAGATGGCATTCGTCTCTCCTTCTTGGAGTTATACAACTTAGGGCCTCCTGTATGGAGCGGATCATGAAACGCGTGGTCACGCTCAAGTTGGTAATGGTTACAATTGGTTAATTCAATGATACAAATCCTAGAAAAACAGGAAATTGGAAACTGACAATACAGAAGTACCGAATCCATGGTCTATGTCACTCTCTGAGATGTATAGATGAAAAGAAAATGTTGCATGGAAAAAAAGATGTTATTTTGATTATCGAAGACAAGATTAAAGTTGGATCACCGAATTTTGTGGATTGGGGGTAGCGATGTCTTACTAAATATCTCTTGCTACTAGTGGTTTAATCACCCATGCCCAATACAACAAAATTCTACAGGGTCACACCAAACTCGCAACGGAAGCGGAGTTTCGAGACTAAATGACTGTAACTGGTCCAGAGGCACTAAAGATTTTATTACATGGAATTCAAATCCCTGAAATCTTCATGCAATTGGAAAATTGTAGGAACTTTGTGGCACCAATGCCCAAAAATTAGGGATTGGCCTATATAGGCCCATATGAATTAATAAGACTAATTAAGAGTATTAATGTGATTTATTGGGCTTGATGAGTATGATTCATAAAGCCCATTAAGCCATACTAAACTTTATTCCTATACATGGAGACAAGAGTAAATGGGAAATGTGCAATTAATTACACATACACAAGAAAGGAAGCTTCCTGATTCTCTCTCCCTAGCCTTTAGAATTCAGACATCTCCCTTTCAAGAGAGGTGGCCGAATTGTACTAGCTCCCGAAAGGTTCTTTAATTGTTTTCTAAGCACTGGAGAGGAACAAGTATAATGATTTGGTGATTTCCGGTCTCAAGCAGACATTCCTTTATACGACATGGTGTATGAAGTAGAGAACCGTGCAATTGGACAGCTCGTGATCGATAAAAAGGCAAGGACTAGCAAGGCGATTCATCCCCGACGTTTGCGTGGGAATCCGTTTATGAAGAAGAATACGAGAAGAGTTCTGTAGAGAATTAATTCTCAACCGAGTAATTTTAATATAACGATGTTATCTAGATCATGTTTCTAGGAATCCCCAAAATTTTCGCTTCCGGGGATATGTGAAATCATAGAAAAACCCAACAAAAACCTCACTCAATAAATCCAAAGCCTAATTTCAAATTCCAAAACCGTCGAAATAGCATATATTCATTAAACAGAATTCAAACCATAACATAATTCATTAAAACACCTTATATCCTTTACTTCAATTCTGAAACCCAAAACCCAATCCACAATTCCAACACATTATAAACTAAATCAATAAATTCCAAAACCAAATTCACAATTCAAAACCTAAATCAATAAATCCAATCATTTCAAATTAAAATTCGGATTAAACTCAAACTAATTCCGAAACCCAAATCAATTTCGGATTAAATTAAAACTTAATTTCAAACTAATTCCAAACCCAATCCCTAAATCAAACTAATTTCAAAAACCAAATCAATTCAAACAAATTTTGTTGTTCAAATTCGGTTTAATTAAAAAACAAATAAAAATTAATGAAATCGTGATAAAAAAAAAAAAAACAAAAGGACGAGACTCACGAAATGGCGTGTTAATGGCGATGGATGATTGGGCAACGACGAGCGACAACGGACGAAGGCGAATCTCCCTTTAAGGCGGTCGACGGCGCGCAAGAGAGCGAAATGAGAACGTTTAGGGTTTTTTTTTTTTTACTTTTATGCGAAATGAATTTCGAATTGCGTTTGTTTGGGAATTATAAATTGACAGTCGCCGTGGCGTATTTAAGTACCAGCTACGACACGTCATGTTGGACGACAGTATTAAGTGTCGTTGTTATAACCGCCGCGGTGCATAGTATATCGAATATGCACATAACCTGTTCCAAAATTTCAAACTATAATTATATACTACTTATACAGTTTGTCAAAAATATATATGTTTATTGTACATTGATTATATTTCTTTTGTTCATATGCATTGCTACTTCTTTTCGTATAAAGCTATATAGCATTTTTCCTCATTATGATAGCGTGCAATGTCAAATCTCACGAAACTTGAGTTCAACGCTCTTGACATCTTTGGAAATAACTATTTAGCGTGGATTCTTGATGCTGAAATTCACCTGAGTACTATCGATCTTGGAGATATCATAAAAGAAGGAAATACGACTACTCAACAGAATAAAGCGAAAGCCATGATATTCTTGCGTCACCATATCCATAAAGGATTGAAATCTGAATATTTGACGATCAAGGACCCGCAGATCCTTTGGAATGATTTAAAAAAAAGGTACGACCACCAAAAAATGGTAAAGCTCGCTATGATTGGTTGCACTTGCATTAACAAGATCATAAAAGTGTATGTGAGTATAATTCGGCGATGTTTAAAATTACTTCCCAAATGAAATTGTGTGGCGAAAATATTACTGATAAAGACATGCAGGAGAAAACATTTTCTACTTTTCATGCCACTAACATGCTCTTGCAGCAGCAATATTGTGAACGGGATTTTGAGAAATATTCTGAATTAATATCATGTCTCCTCATCGCTGAAAAAAATAATGAACTTTTGATGTAAAACCACTAATCTCGCCCAACCGGAGCAGCGCCATTCCATGAAGCGAATGCGATAATAAGTAATGGATACGGGAATAATAAGCAATTTGGACGGGGACGTGGCCATGGTAATGGACATGGTCGTGGTCGCGGTTATGGAGGTGGTCGTGGTGGTAATTTTGGAGGTGATTGTGGTCGCGGTTATGGACGTGGTCGTGGTTTTAATCACCAAAATACTTCAAATTTCAAGAACCAATCAAACTACCACCAGAAGTGGACAAATGATACAGGCAAGAAAGATGGAAATACGGTGCCCAACAGTAATGAAAGCATATGCCATACATGTGGCGAGACAGGCCATTGGAGTCGCACTTGCCATACATCTAAGCACCTAGTTGATCTTTATCAAGCTTCTGTGAAAGGAAAAGGCGTAGAGACGAACTTTGCCGAGAATAACACCAATTTGGAAGTCGGAGATTTCTTTGTAGATACCAATTGAGATTTTGACAAACTGATCAATTATGCGAAAGCTTAGAGAAATTATTTATGATGTTTTTATTTATTTTCTTTTCCAATATTTGGGTGTCTACATTTTATCATGTTTAAGTATTTTTTTTATATTTTTCTTTCCAATGTTAGTGTTTTTGAATTTCGATATGCATTGTCATTGATTTATCATGAATAAAATATTAGCCTACCTTTTCTTGAGTTTTTGAAATTTATTTAAATATTTTAAGTAAGAAAAAAAAACATTGAAAGATATTGAAAATTAAAATAGCATGTGAACTAAAATGAGCATTCTCTATTCAAGTATTATATGATGAATAGATAAGAGAAAATAAATTGTAAGCTCGCTAATAGAACCAGAAGTTCTCTAATAGAACTAGAAGTTCGCTAATGGAACCTGAAGTTCACTAATGGAACCTGAAGTTCGCTAATAGAACCATAAGTTCATTAATAGAACTAGAAGTTCGCTAATGGAAGCTGAAGTTCACGAATATTGGCATGACCGATGTGGCTATACCAAATCAATAAATTATGCAAAAAAGAGTTGAGAATTTACATTTGTTGTTAGCATGAAAATTGTAATTATCCCGGATAAATAATTTATTAAAGAACTTTATAGTTCATAAATTAAATTCTCGTATGGTGACTTATTTTTAAAGTATTTACTGAAACATTAGCATGTTGCAATTAGAAAAACTGGAACTTCATATGGGCCCATATATTAACTAGTGAAATATTATAAGTAGATGCATCTACAAAATATCAAGAAATATATATTAAGTAGCAACTTGAAGTTTGCGAGATAATTCCAGATTATGAAATGAGTTTCGTTGACTGCTAAATGAAAAAGGCATCTTATATGATGAGTATAAGAATCACCTTATTGGTCTAATCAAATATTTTGTTAATACCTCCATATTGACTATCGACAATTATAGTAAATAAAGTTCCCTACGAATTAGGGATATCATGCATGAAGCCAACGATAAAAATTAAAGATCTCCCGATTTATAAGGTTCCCATCTAATTTTTTTTAGGTGCTCTATGATATTGTAATCCCCACCACAACACATAATTGATGGGTTCTCTCCAGACGAGAGAATATTTGACTGATAATTCTGTCACAAAGAAGGGAAGAAGATAGACAGTTGAATATACATATAGAAATTGAAATTACTATGATCCTCGTTTATACTTCCAATCACTGAAGAAAGATGACAAATATATATTGAACTGTCAGGCTCCAATCCTAGTAGGATATTTAAATTGAACTAAGATATTAACATGTACTCGATTCCCAAAGGTAATAACGAAATTGCAAGGAGCAAATAATTAAATGCCATATTAAGGAGGTAGGTTTTCCTGAAGAAACCATGAACATAACTATTACAAAACCATAGAAGGTTATCAGGTACCTGGAAATTATTGAAATATAAAAGAGCTCGAAAGTTGTGTCGTTATATTGAACAAATGGGAACAAAAGTTATTGAAAATTGTCGACAACATATTACAGAAAATTAGCGCTATATAAATAAAAAAGAAATATAGAGGATCTTGAATATTGAAATTGAAAACTAGTTGGCCAAATATGAAGACGCGATAGTGGACAAGTAGTCCAAACATTTTGAAGGTGGGCATGTCAGTGGAGTACAAATGTATATGCGAAGTTATATTGAATTAAAATTATGTGAGCATTTCGTGAATCCTTGCATTTAATGTCCTTTGTGGTGGATTTAGTATATATGAAAGTATTAACTTTTATGATATGCGTCTAACAAATGTGATCACAAAAGACTTATGAATTATGGATTGCGAAGAAAAACAAAATCCTATGATATATGTATCGGAGCATTAGTTAAATGCTTATGATGAGTTTCTATAAAGAAAATATATAACTCTTTGACCAAGGGTACATTATTAATCAGAAGCTTTGACGGAAATTTATTATAAGTTTTATGATGAACATAAGTCGTAAGAGTTCCTGAAGAATTCATTGAGGCAATTTATTGATTGAGAAAGAGTTTAATGAGAATTCATTCATCATATAAAAGAGTTAGTAGAACTCTATACGATTTAGAAATATTCATTGAGTACCCCAATGATTATGATATTTATAAAATATTTTGTTTTAGTGATGAACCTATTACATTATAGTATCTTTGGAATAGTTGTGTTTTTATGTTGTTTTACAGGTTATCTATGACATAAGGATCGTTATTGGATAATGAAGTATATCATCAAAAAAATTCTCTCAGTTCGCGGGAAAATGCTTACAATGAAGTTAAATATTCGATTCAAGCAATTGTCTGGCGGATTTTCTCACAAAGACCAGCTCACAAGATTGGAATGATACAACTCCGAGAAGTCAAATGTTCTTGTCATCTGGAGCTGGAGGCATTTTCTGAACCGATCGAGGGTTTCCTCACGGCTCGTTCACTTTTTATATTGACTCTGCTTTTGCCTTTGAAGCTGAACTGATTGTTGTTATGTTTGCTATTTTTTTTTTTTGAATGGGTATGTTTGCTATTGAAAAGGCTAAGGAGTTTCATTAGGAGAAGGTGTGGCTAGAATGTGAGTCTAGCCATGTTGTTCAGCTATTTTTAAAAAATATCACGTGAAGTTCCTTGGAGGTTGCGAGCTCGGTGGTCTAAATGTCTTCATTTCCTTGAGACTATTCAGTTCAGGATAAGTAATATATATAGAGAGGGGAATAGAGTGGCAGATGCCTTAGCTAATTATGGGGCTCAATGTTTGGGTCATCATTGGTGGGTTTATCACCCTGCTTTTATCGATTCATTTGTTAACGATGACATTTGTATGAGAGAGAACTTTCGGTTTCGTTAGTTCTCTGCTCTTTTGTTTATAAACTTTTAAATTTTTATTTATATTATTATGAGTTTCATTTCTTATTTTGCGTTCATTGAGTGTCGGTCTCTTTGAAACTTAGACTCGCATTATAAGATTGTGGACCTCCATCTTTTATTTAAAAAAAAAAAGAGAGAGAAATTAAGCTTCCCTCTGGAGATTTTGTTCGAATTCTGTTGAATACTAGAAACATAACCTAATTCCAACCGGTTTCGAATATAATAAAAAAAAAAAAAACTCATCAGGACAATTACAAATAATTATTGTTAAGGTCGGATTTCGTCAAATCCCTCCTCCTCAACACTACTCATGTCATTTTATCCCATAAACGACGTGAAATGAAAGCAGGGAAATTCGTTGACTATCGGTCAACGAAGAAGCACGCTCGAAGATTCAAACCCGCGA
The DNA here is from genome assembly GCA_954871525.1 of Parietaria judaica. Classification (NCBI taxonomy): domain Eukaryota; kingdom Viridiplantae; phylum Streptophyta; class Magnoliopsida; order Rosales; family Urticaceae; genus Parietaria; species Parietaria judaica. Next base: position 43,766,040 of record OX940860.1, read on the forward strand.
TGAAGTCCAACTGGCTTAGAAGCAATCCACGATGAAACATTTCACCGCGCCTCGACGAGGAAACCTTGAGGAAGAATCCGCGGAGAAGAAGTTCCTCGCAGAAGAACTTCATCGCATGAAAGCTCACCGAGGAAAAACTCATCGCAATACCTCAACGAATTAAATAAAGGAAGAAGTCAAAATCGCGAGAATAAAGGAGAATCAGTTAATCAAGTGAGGAAATCGTGGGATTATCGATGTATTCAAGGAAGGTCAGCAACAAATCAAGCAAGAAGAAAGGAAACCCTAGCGAGATTCAAGGAACAAGAAGGGAAACGAATTCTAGAAACCCTAAGGCTATAAATATGCATGGAAACCTCATTAGAAAGAGGGGGGAAAAAAAAAGGGATCCCGTGAGAAACCATAGAGAGAAAAGTGTATTCTTAAGTCCTCAGTTGCTAAAGTCTATAGTAATTCGAGCATTTGAGATCGGAAGAGAGTCTTAAGAGAGTTCATTGTAATTTCATCCTTCAATTGTCCAGCTATAACGGAAGAAACCGAGTCCTCATCGGAAATATAGTAAATCAAGAATATTCGTGTTTATATTTTTATTGCGTTCTTCGTTTATTCTTGTGACTGAAAAGGGTGGTGCAAATCGTCCTCAACAATTATGTGAGGATATTATTAGGAATAATATCGAATTAAAAGAATTATGGATAGGCACCAGGATCAGGCTACTTGATCATTCTTTAATTTTCTTGCTGTTGGGCTTGGAATAGTCTAAGCCTTTCTTGCTGTTTGCTAGGCTTATTTATTCTCTCTGGACTGGGTCCGTTAACTTAATTACTATGATGTTTACATAAAAATAATACATCAAAATGATTAAAAAAAATCATAATTAAAATTGAAACACTATTCATGTTGATAATTTCTCCTAATTCCATCATTTTATGATCAGTAGTTTCTATTCAACACACAATTCTTTACAAAAAAGTATTTTTACCAGCCAGACAATGAAGACCAGTGCCGGCTTTTTGGATATGTTCACTACCAATGCCGGTTTTTCTTTCTTTCTTTTCAGTGAGTACTGCGTGGTGCGTGCTTCAAATAACTTTTATTATGATCAATTTATACAATAACCCAAAAATTTTGATTTTAAAGAATAGAAGAATATAACCTTAAAGGAAGAAAAAAAAAACTCATTATTTTCCACAAATTCTCAAACTAATCCTCCAAGTTTCATAATTATGAAAATGACTTTTTTGGACAAAAATTATTCTAAAAATATATTATTATTTTTTTAAGATTTCGAAACTTGGTGAATTATTTCAAAAATGAATAACAAATTGAGTGTCAGTAGAGGTGAAACCGGGTAGGGTACCCGGTTTTTTTGAGGTACTCGGTACCCGGATCCGGAAACCGGGTATCCAAAAATTGATAGCCGGATCCGGTATCCGGAATCCGGGTATCTAGTTTTTGATACCCGGTATCCGGTTTTGAAAACTACCCGAATTTACTACCCGCTTTTAAAAAAAAAAAATTATATCATCTCAAAATTAAAATGCATATAAAAAAAAAACATAATCTCGCGCATCAAGCATATGTACATCACACGAATCCTAAGAAAGAGACCCTAAAAAATTAAAGGAAAAATAAATAAATAATTAAAATAAACCGGGTATTAAACCGGGTACCCGGTTCTTAGAATTTTAATACACGGTACCAGTATCCGGTTCTAATCCAGATACAGGTACCTGGTTCCGGAATCCGGATTTGGATTCGGATTTTAAATCCGGATATGGATTCGGATTATTACCCGGTTTCCGGGTATTATTTGCACCCCTAAGTGTCAGTCATTTCCTAAAATTGTTTCTTATAAATTAGCTTAATGAAGATATAATGAGCTGCACCTGATTTTAATAACGCATGTCATGAAGGAAGTTCGATCCCTTGAACTTTATGAAGACAACTTAGAATGAAGTAGCTTTTATCAACCTTATTACTGAGAAGAATAAACCAAATAAGATACAAGAATTGCCAGCAAAACCGATCAAAATTAGAATTAATCTTCTTTACTCATATATAGCGTGGCTGCAAGAAAAGAGTCGAAATGAGATTCAGCTTTATAGAAACGCGTAAAAGATAATATATTGATGGTCAATTTTCAAGTCCTTAAAAAGTATGGTATTAGTGTCAAAAGATGAATAGGGCGGTGGTGGTGGATGGCACTAAAGAGAGTAATCTTTGGAAAAGCAAAAGCATAATAATAATCCTAATCCTGTTAAAAGAAATCATCAAAGCAAAGCCTGCCATCAGAATCTTTACTACTATACTATGTGAAGGCTACGAATTATACCAACGAGTAAAGCGCACACACTAAGTAAAGTGATATTATAGTAATGGGTCTAAAGCTGCTTATTCAACAAGTTAAGAACCTTTTAATTTAGGGTTAATGACGGCAAAAATACTCAAAGTTTGGTCAAAGAACCCCTCGTGTACCCAAAGTTTAAAAGTGGTGGCAAAAATACCCAAAGTCACATTTGGGGAGTTGACCACTCCATTCTCGTAACGCCGTTAACTTACCTGTTAATTCTGGCCACGTGGACAAATATATTTTGTTAAGTGTAATCATTAGGGGTTCAATTAGTTGTGTTAAATAATATTAATTAGGGGTTTAATTCCTTGTTTTGTCGTAAACGAGGCTGATGTGGGCTCATTCACGGAGCAAAAATTATTATGTCAGCAACCAACGTTTGTCCACGTGGCCAGAGCTAACGGGTAAGTTAACGGCGTTACGAGAATGGAGTGGTCAACTCCCCAAATGCGACTTTGGGTATTTTTGCCACCACTTTTTAACTTTGGGTACACGAGAGGTTCTTTGACCAAACTTTAGGTATTTTTGCCGTCATTAACCCTTTAATTTATTAGTCTTATAATAATTAGGGTTAATTGCGGCAAAAAGACCCAACCTTTGGTCAAATGCTCTGCTGAGTATACAACCTCCGTAAATAGCGGCAAAAGTATCCAAACTCGGCATTTGGGAGTTGACATAGAAAATTTGTCCATGTGGCTATTAGCCTTGGCCACGTGGCATGACACACGGCACTTGACCGCCACGTGGCATGCCACGTAATTATTATTTTAAATAATTTAAAAAAATATTATTTTTTAAAAACTTTTTAATTTTTTTAAATTAAATTATTTTTCAATAATAACCAATAATGAATATTTAAATTTAAATATTCATTATTGGTTATTATTATTAAATATAATTATTCATTTTAGGAAAGTGGGTCAAACGAAATATATAAAGAAAAAAAATCACCGTTCAGGTTTCACTCAAACTCCGCCTCCGATCCAGTTCACGGGTGGAACGAAATCGCTTAATATGTTTAACAATAATAATCATGTGATTATTTAATGACAATTTTTTAAAAAAAAAAATAATAATAATAATAATAATATATAAAAAAAAACATATTAAACAATTATTATTATATAATGCAAACGCAAAAAAAAAATATCATGCAAACAAATAAAAATAATTTTTCGTTAAATATAAATATGACTACTATTTTTTTAATAAGTGGTGTGTATTTAATTATGTCTTGATTTTTTAAACAATATGTATGTGTTTATTGGTTATTATTATCATTAAACATATTAAACAATTTTATTCGATGCGTGAACCGGAACGGAAACGGAGTTCAAGTGAACCGTGAACGGTGATTTTTATTTCGTTCTACCAACTTTTAAAAAAATAAATAATTACAACCAATAATGAATTTTTAAGTTTAAATATTCATTATTTGTTATTATTGGGAAAAAAATTTAAAAAAAATATTAAAAAATATATAAAAAAAATATTTATAAAAAATAAAAAAAATAATAAAAATTATTTAAAATAATAATTATTACGTGGCATGCCACGTGGCGGCCAAGTGCCATGTGGCAAAGGCTAATGGATAAAAATTTTCGGTCAGCTCCCAAATTCTGAGTTTGGGTACTTTTGCCGCCATTTACGGAGGTTGTATACACAGCAGAGCGTTTGACTAAAGGTTGGGTCTTTTACCGCAATTAACCCTAATAATTATTATACGAAATATCACTCAACTTATCACTTTATATCAAATTGATCTTTGATGTTTGAACCTTCTTTTTTAATCAATTTGCTTCTTCAATTTATAGATTTTGTATCATATAACACCCCCTCAATGGTTTTTTTGAGATGAAACAAAAAATAAATAAATAAAATAAAGGAGTAAGATGATAAAAAAGACTCGGAGAGCCTATCTTGAAAGTGGGAAACATATAACGGGGAGATGCATTTTGATACAAATCCAAAGTTTACGGGGGAATTGGTATACAATGATAAATTTAGGGAGTAAATTGGGACAGAATAATAAGTTGAGGGGGTTGAGATGAAACAAAAAAACAATCAAGGAGTAAACTGATAAAAAATAAAAGCTCATAGAGCCCAATGATAACGAACAAAAAATTTAGGAGGTATAAATGATATTTACTCTAAATTTAGACCACCAAAACCATCACCTCACTCATCTCATGCATGCAAAACTAGCATGAAAACTAGCTTTGGTCTTTGACAGCTCCGAAACCATGAATTCCACAGCGCAGAGGCTTGTCGTTGAGGTCGTCGGCGCAAGGAACCTTCTCCCGAAAGACGGCCACGGCACGTCGAGCCCTTACGTGGCCGTGGACTACTACGGGCAGCGGCGGCGCACGCGGACAGCGGTCGGCGACCTGAGCCCCACTTGGAACGAGGTGCTCGAGTTCAGCACCGGAAAGCCGTCGGAAGTGTTCGAGGACGTCCTCGAGCTGAGCGTCTTCCACGACAAGAGCTACGGCCCCACGCGGAGGAACCTCTTCCTCGGCCGGCTCCGGCTGAGCTCCTCTCAGTTCGTCCGGAAAGGCGAAGAGGCGCTCATCTACTTCCCGCTCGAGAAGAAGAACTTGTTCAGCTGGGTTCAGGGCGATATCGGCCTCAAAATATACTACGCCGATGCTGCGCCAACGCAGCCTCCGGAACCGGAAACAAAGCCGGCTGAGCCTGAGCCTGAGCCTGAGCCTGCTCTAACTCCGGCTCCGGCTCCTGCCGAGGCATCTTCAGAGCCAGCCGCAACTGAAGAGAAGTCGGAGCAAGCCGTAGAGCAGCCTGACAATAATATGCCAGAAGTGCAAACAACAGAGCCCCTGCCTCCGCAAGACTCGGTGCCGGAGAACGTTTCTTCTGTGGAACCACCACCTCCTCCACCTCCACCAGAACCGTCGGTCGATGCCGTGCAACGGGAGGGTTATGAAGTTGACACCACTGTTGCAGCTGATGTAAAATTCAAAGGTCCGCAACCAATCAGGAGGCCGATCTCCGGCGATGGGTTCAGCCTATCCGATCCGTTTGAGATCATGACTACTCCGGTTGAACGGCCGTCATTCGATCTTGTCGAGAAGATGCACTATGTTTTTGTCCGGGTCGTGAGAGCGAGGTCGCTTCCGACCAACGGCAGTCCGGTGGTCAAGATCTCGGTGTCGAACCACCGCGCCTGCTCGAAGCCAGCGAGGAAAACGGCCTTCTTCGATTGGGACGAGACCTTTGCCTTCTCCCGTGACTCTCCCGAGTCCTCCTCCATTCTGGAGATATCCGTGTGGGACCCGTCCGGCGGCCGGGACGGTTTCATGGGAGGGATTTGCTTCGACGCGGGAGAGATTCCGTTGCGGGATCCACCTGACAGCCCGTTAGCCCCGCAATGGTACAGATTGGAGGGAGGCGGAGCCCACCACGGGGACCTTATGCTTGCCACATGGGTCGGCACCCAGGCCGACGACTCATTCCCCGACGCCTGGAAGACCGACACTGCTGGAAACCCCAATGCCAGAGCCAAAGTGTACCAATCTCCCAAGCTGTGGTACCTCCGGGCGACGGTCCTCGAAGCGCAAGACGTTGTTCTTCCCGCGATGACGCCTTTGAAGGAGCTAACATTCCAGATCAAGGCTCAGCTCGGTTTCCAAGCCTTGAAGACCAAGCCGGCCACAGCGAAAAACGGCGCTCCGTCGTGGAACGAAGACCTACTCTTCGTGGTGGCCGAGCCTTTCGGTGAGAATCTGGTTCTCACTCTCGAGACCCGCAGCCGGAAAGGATCAGTATCTTTGGGCAACGTTACCGTACCGCTGACGGAGGTGGAAAGGAGAGTCGACGAGCGGAAGGTCTCTCCCCGGTGGTTCAACGTTGAGAATGCAGCAGATGCTTATGGAGGAAGACTCCATCTCCGCCTCTGCTATGACGGTGGATACCACGTGATGGACGAAGCCACCAACGCCTGCAGCGACTACCGCCCCACCGCCAGGCAGCTCTGGAAGCCGCCTGTAGGCACCGTTGAGCTGGGCATTATCCGCTGTAAGAACTTAGTTCCAGTCAAGACCACCGCCACTGGAAAAGGTTGTACAGATGCGTACTGCGTCGCCAAGTACGGCCCCAAGTGGATCCGTACGCGCACGGTGTCCGACAGCCTAGACCCGAAGTGGAACGAGCAGTACACTTTTCAGGTCTTCGATCCGTGCACAACATTGACCATCGGTGTCTTCGACAGCTGGGAGGGCTGTGAAATCGACGGTGCAAAGGACACCCCACGTCCCGACTTCCGAATCGGAAAAGTCCGAGTCAGAATCTCGGCTCTCGCACCGGGGAAGATCAACCGCAACACGTATCCACTATTTGTGCTGTCCCCGGTTGGGCTGAAGACGATGGGCGAAGTGGAGATTGCCGTCCGGTTTGTCCGTGCTTGCCCGAAGCTAGACTTCATCCACGCTTACTCGCAGCCGCTGATGCCAGCAATGCACCACCTCAAGCCGCTCGGTGTCGTCCAACAGGACATGCTGAGGACCTCAGCCGTCAAGATCATCTCCGCGCACCTCTCACGCTCAGAGCCACCTCTGCGGCGTGAGGCGGTGCTCTACATGCTCGACGCAGACTCGCACGCATTTAGTATTCGGAAGCTACGAGCCAACTACCTGAGGATCGTCAACGTGACGGGGAACGTGATCGACGCCATTCACTGGGTGGACGACACCCGGACATGGAAGAACCCGACAGCGACAGCGCTCGTGCACGCGCTGCTGGTCATGCTCGTGTGGTTCCCTGACTTGATCGTCCCGACTCTCGCGTTCTACTTGTTCGCAATCGGCGCGTGGAACTACCGTTTCCGTTCGCGGATCCCGCTTCCTCACTTCGATCCGAAGCTCTCCCTAGCGGAGGCCGTGGACCGCGACGAGCTCGATGAGGAATTTGACCTGCTTCCGAGCCGCAAGCTGCCCGACGAGGTCAGGGCGAGGTACGACAAGCTACGAGTAATGGGCGCAAAGGTTCAAGTTGCTCTTGGCGACCTGGCTGCTCAGGGCGAGCGAGTTCAGGCGCTGGTGACGTGGCGCGATCCATGCGCCACAGGGATTTTCATCGCGCTTTGCTTTGTCTTGGCAACGGTTATGTACTTGGTGCCATCCAAAATGGTGGCAATGGCATCCGGTTTTTATTATTTCCGTCACCCGATCTTCCGGGACAGGATGCCGTCCCCGGTGCTGAACTTCTTCCGCAGGCTTCCGTCGCTGTCCGATCGAATTATGTAAGAGTTATGATGACATGCCTCTAGTATTTTTCTAATAAGTATTTTATAGTGGCTCCATAAGATTGAATGTTTTAGTAAAATACAAATATATTATTTGAAGTAATTACAGAGTTTTATTAAGACTAGAGATTCTTCTGTAACTCGGATAACTTGATGTGAATCCCTTTCCCGAATCCCAGCATGGGACTCCGCGAAACGTTTCCTGTCTCGACTTTTTCCCACCTGAAGAAAAACGGAACATAACCGATTAAAAATGGGACAAAATCGGTCTCACGAAACGATTTTGAAATAAGACACCTATATTTGGTGAGCAAAACATGGAAAAATGTTGCCAAGAAAACTCTGCTGTACTCTGCGCCAGCGCATTGTCGCACGCCTCCTCCGAACGGCATGAAATTCTTCGATACAAACCGCGGATCGAGGTCCTGAATTCCAATCCATTTGATCAGTTTTATATTACATGAGAGCATAAAGAACCTTAACATTTTGAAAATGGCACAAGTCATGAGAAATCGAACCTTCCAACGCCATGGATTGAAATGGAGAGGATTCTCAAAGGTGTTGGGACTCAGCTGCTGAGCAGAGGTCACCATCATCACTGTCCAACCTTTTGGAATTGTAAATCCTGAAACAAATTAAAAGCTACCCCAATTTAGTGCAAAAATGTTCTCAAAATAACAAGCGAGAACTACAAGAATTGACATTACCTTTCACAGGGATATCTTTCAATGCTCTTCGAAATAACCCCGGTGCCACACTTCCGAGCCTAAGCGTCTCGTTAATGACCTATGTTTCGAAGAAGCAGTACTATATATAACAAAATCTAAGTAAATGACATAACATTATAAACGATATGTTGGGAATCGACTCAATCAACCAGGATGCGTTCAAGATCCGATCTTGATCAATGATCTTGAATTATCGATACACAAATATACGCTCACAAATCTCTAGGAAACCCCGATCATATTATTGATCCACCAAAAAGTAGTCTTACAAACGCCTCACGATCATAGCCTTCTCGCCTATGAACTCAATCTTGGTCGCATTCTCTCGCCGTTGACTATCTTACACTCTCGGTTTTTTTTTTATAACAATCAATACTCTCTTATCTTTCTCTCACCCTAGGATTTTGTGTATTCGGTAACTAGACTAGGATTCCCCTTTAATAGATTCAATTCGGTATCGAACCCATATTACAAATATGCCCGTATTGTCTAACTACCTCGAACGACTTTTCCCCACCTAGTCAATTAGAAGGCTCTATTTAAAAGACTTTGTTCTACATGTAACAGAAAACTCACTTGAAGAGTGAAAGTCATTGATTTGTACTCTTCCCATGTGAGTGAAGAACTTGGATCTTCCCTGTTCTTGAGGATTGACTCATGCTCAGCCTGATCAATTTCAACTAGTATCATGGTCAGCTTCACTTTCTTTATATAGAATTATAGACCGAACGAGGCTGCGGTTTCGGCTGAGCTTACAGTCATCTCCTCGGCCACTAAAGGGTGCTCCGACACTAACTTAATAGCTAGCGCTATCACAGCCGAAATTGAGTCGAAACTGGCGAATAAGACCCCGAAAATCATATGCACAACAAAGTCCTCGGACAAAAATCGTTCCGTCTCCATGTCGACGATAATGTGATCTAGGAAATCCCGATGTACTGTCTCCAATGATTTGCACTTCACCTTCAGTATATCTCCGAAGAACGTTACTATTTTCTTTTGTGCCTGCGTCGGTTTTCTATCAGAATGTACGTTGATGTTTAGCTTTTTTTTTTAAACTTTAAACCGGATTTTCGATTAGTTGATCCATATATTTTTACCTTTAAGCATTGATGGTAAGCCGTCCCAGGAATATTCAAGGGAAAAGACAGATAACCTTGTCTGATTCTAGTGTATGTTTCACTCAATTTTTCCAGCGAATTTTCGGCTTCGTAACTCATCATTTTTTTTGCACTGAAGTCCAGAACCATCTGTGCATGGTTACAGAAACATGGGCTCATAAAAGAAATGAGAACTCAAGAGACAAATTAATTGTTAATCACTTACAGTTGAAGCAGCATCTTTGACTTCAACCGAGGCTCGCATTGACCATGAACTCAGAGTCACGTTGACCGCTTGTTCAATCTGAGGAATCAATGTTTCCTTGAGCCTCTCGGCGCCAAAGTGACCAAGGAGTGCGCTGCGAACGTACTTGTGGACAGCGCCGACCTGATTGGTCCGAGATTCTCCTTCGTGGCCGAAGATCTTCGAAAACGTGTCCAAGTACCAGAGCTCAACGAGCCTTCCTTCTTGCTGAAAAAGACTATGGTTGAACTCGGGATCCGCGGAGATTACCACGGGCCTACCAGCTACACTTGTTTTGAAAATAGTCCCATACCTGAAATTGAATCCATTGAAAAAACTCTTTAAATTAATCAAAACTTGTTATAAATCGAACACAAAATAGCAACAAAAGTAAAGAGCAAAACAATGCAGAAATTTTGTGTGAAAACTCTATTTAAGAAAAAAAAAACATGAGCGCTTAAGAAAAAAAATGATTATGAACGAAAAAATTTAGAACATATGGGAGAGATATATTGTGGAAAGAAAAAAAAAGTGCGCGCGTAAAAGATCCAATAAAATCCGTTACACCGCAAAGCTAGAAGCGAGACAAACCAAGAACGGGTTCGGGCCACAAATGCTAGTAGTAGATTACGCTGATTACCAAGTAAAAAGTTATGCCTCCATATCATATCATATAATATAAATGCATGGATATACGGTCATGATAAGAATATTCACCAAGTACCTTTGAATCCTGGTTTTGATGAAAGGGTGAAGATCAAGAGAGTAACTTGGGATGATGAGAGAGAGAGTCTCTCCAATGAGAGGGAACCCCATCGAGCCAGGTGGCAGAATCCCATTGCATTTAGTACGCCTCCATCTCCTAATCCAGTTACTAATCCATATTACCACTAATCCCACCACCACTAATCAACTTTCTTCATACTCCACATCTCTCAAACCTAATTATACCTACTTTAATCACAGAGTCAATCACCTCAGATTAAGAAAAATGATCAAAACCAAACCAAAATTATAAAACGCTAGTTGGTAATTTTTTTTTTCTTTATTTGCAAGATTATTAGTTATTATATAAATACCATATATTTAACATTTTTTTTACTTCAAATAGTTTTTTTTTTTTTTTTTTTTGCTTCAAGTCAAGAAGGAAAAGTTCTAATGATCCAAGAAAATGTTACGTAAACGAAAGTTGACACTTACGTTGAACACAAAAATAAGAGATAATAGCGACAAACGTGTCCAAGTTTAGCGAAATTTGTGGTCATAGAAGTTTCATTTGTAAAGGCTGAAGTACTCAAGTCGCGTAAAAATGAGTTTGTGTTTTGCGTCTCCAATCCATCATGTCTTTCCAATTGGTTGATATTAACGTGTCCTTAGATTCTCCCACGTTTTATTTCACGCATTTTATTATGAGGATACGTGGTAAATGAGGATATATTACATGTCATTATAAATTAATGGGAGTGACATAGTGAAGACGGAACACACATGCCCTGCACTTTTACGCGCGTTGAGTACTTTGGCATTTAGAAATGAAACTTGTGTGTATGATCACCACTAATTTTATCTAAATTTGAATACATTTGCGGCTACTATCTCAAGAAAAAAAAATGTGTTAGAATGGAAATAAAAATGTTTAAACACTATAATTCATAGGCGAAAGTACCTAACGTCGCACTTTTGTCGCCGACCAACTAACACCGTTAGATACCTGCCTACGTGGCCGTTAGGCTGTCTCATGTGGCGTGCCACGTGGCACAAGCTGCCACGTGACCAAAAGTTGGGTACTTTTGCCGCTACGTAGCATTTTTTAATTTTTTCTATTTTTTTTTCTTTCTTACTGGTCTAAATTATTTTAATTTTTTTTACACATATCAAACATAATCAAATAATTTTATAAACTATGTATTTATAAAAAGAATATGTCTTATTTTTTTAAACAATCAAATAATTCTTTAAAAATTATTAGTTTTAATTTATTTTAAAATTATTTTTTTCTCCCGTGGCACATATTTTAATTTTTTTACATATGTCAAATATAATCATATAATTTTATTAAAAAAAAGTATTTATAAAAAAATATTCTTTTAGGAGTAATTTATAATTTTTAAATACATGATATTATTTAATATACACACATGTATTGTAAACCTTGTTTGATATTATAAAAAATTATTTAATATACAGACATGTATCGTAAACCTTGTTTGATATCTTAAAAATAAGAAAAAAAAATATCACAAGAACAAAAAATTAACATATATTGTATATAAATATATATGTATATGTGTGTATTAAATAACAATTGGGTTTGTGGTTTCGAATTTTTATTAGTACCAAAAACGAATATTTTAGTTTTTTTTTTCATTTTAAAACCAAAATAACGCTATTAAGGTTAAACACAATTTTTACCAATCACCAAACTTTCGGTTTAAATTCAGTTTGAACCGTATTTGATACAATTTTTTTTTAATCATGCCTTAATTTTAATATTAAAATGCCCATGATATTATATACAATAATGTTTTAGTTTCAAAAATTTAATATAATGTATTTAAAAATTAGAAATTATTCCTATAAGAAAAACAAAAAATATTTTTTTATAAATACATATTTTATAAAATTATTTGATTATATTTAACATATGTAAAAAAAATTAAAATATGTGCCACGGGAAAGAAAAAATAATTTTTTAAAAATAAATTAAAACAAATAATTTTTAAGGAATTATTTGATTATTTATAAAAATAAAACGTATTCTTTTTATAAATACATATTTTATAAAATTATTTGATTATCTTTGATATATGTAAAAAAATATATATATGTGTGCCAACGGGAAGGAAAAATTTTAAAAAAATGCCACGTTTCGGCGAAAGTACCCAACTTTTGGCCACGTTGCGGCTTGTGCCACGAGGCACGCCACATGAGACAGCCTAACGGCCACGTAGGCAGGTGTCTAACGGCGTTAGTTGGTCGGCAACAAAAGTGCAACGTTAGGTACTTTCGCCTACATTTATTGAGGTTGGGTACCTATCGGAGAATATTATCGAAGGTTGGGTATTTTAGCGTCAATTAACCCTATTAATTATGAGATTTGATTCATTACGATAAATAAGATTGATGTGAATAATCTCATAATGTTATCAAATTTAAGTATAATACTAGTAATACACATATATGGGATTCATGCATGTAAAGAATATTTTTCACCTAACAAAGAGTAGAGAAAATATTATCCCATTCTCATGCATTAACAAAGGGTAATTTCTTATTCGTTTTATACAATTTGATGATCTTAAAAATCAAACAAATTATTATTCTACACATTTTTCCCAATCCAGGCCGACAAAAATGTAATATAATATAAATATTTCAGAGACAACACTTACAAATTTAGAGGATACATATGCTCAGGACTTCTGATCATGCCATTGCCATGAAAGTATGTAGTTGAAGGTGGTGAAAATGTATTTGAGAAGAAGAAGAAGAAGAAGAAGAAGAAGAAGAAGAAGAAGAAGAAGAAGAAGAAGAAGAAGAAGAAGAAGAAGAAGTAGAGCATTGATGGCCACAAATCTGCCACGATTAAAGCACGTGTTTGCCTTCACCATAATTCTAGAGAAACTCACCATGCATTGCAGAGGCTGAATTCAACGACAAGTTTTTTATGACACAATTTTCTGTATATAATTCACTATTAAAAGAAAAGGGTTAATGACGGCAAAAATACCCAAAGTTTGGTCAAAGAACCCCTCGTGTACCCAAAGTTTAAAAATGGTGGCAAAAATACCCAAAGTCACATTTGGGGAGTTGACCACTCCATTCTCGTAACGTCGTTAACTTACCTGTTAATTCTGGCCACGTGGACAAATCTGTTTTGTTAAGTGTAATCATTAGGGGTTCAATTAGTTGTGTTAAATAGTATTAATTAGGGGTTTAATTCCTTGTTTTGTCGTAAACGAGGCTGATGTGGGCTCGTTCACGTGGTAAAAATTATTATGTTAGCAACCCACGTTTGTCCACGTGGCCAGAGTTAACGGGTAAGTTAACGGCGTTACGAGAATGGAGTGGTCAACTCCCCAAATGCGACTTTGGGTATTTTTGCCACCACTTTTAAACTTTAGATACACGAGGGGTTCTTTGACCAAACTTTAGGTATTTTTGCCGTCATTAACCCAAAAGAAAATAATAACTTAATTATTTAGTTGCTATAGGACAAATACATATATATTTTTGCCACAATCAGAAAATAATAACTTAATTATTTAGTTGCTATAGGACAAATACATATATATTTTTGCCACAATCAGAAAATATATATTGTTAAATACTGGTATCTTTCTGGTAAAAAAGAGTCGACATTATAAACAATCCACGGTTGGAGACAAACAGCACGAACCTTAATCGATTTTCAATTTCTTTTATGAAAACTAAAACTTCCCAAATATTTAATTTCAAAACCGACTATACAGTAAATTACTCGGATTATTCCCGGGAAAAAGGAAGAAAAAATCATGCATTTTTTTATTTTTTATTTCGGGGAAGAACAAAGCCAGCTCCAGAGAAGCCGGCAATAAATAGCATCATCAAGTCATGAGCATAAAACACAATTTCACATCTCAGTCGAGCTTGGAGAGAACGGCATCGACCACTTCTTGTGTGTGACTCTGTCCGCCGAGATCTTTCGTCCGGTATTTGCCCTCCGCGATCACTCGCTTCACGGCGGTCTCGAGGCGGTCAGCGAACGACGGGAACTGAAGGTGACGCAGCATCATAGCTGACGAGAGGAGCAGAGCCACTGGGTTCGCTTTCTTTTGCTCCGTCAGCTTCTCGTTTCCTACGTTACCGGCTGAGGCGCCCTGCTCGAACACCGCATGTTCAGCTCCCACATTCCCTGCAGATCACACAGAACTTAATCACACAACCATAGCTAAATGGATCATCCGGATTTTTTTTACATTATTCCTAAACACACAAAACACATATCGAAAAGCCAATCGAGTTACACCAAGGTGATGAATCCCCGAAACTTTATTCTGAATCACGCAAAATCATTGTTTTTTCTTTCGAGAGAAGAGCATAAACTCTCCAAAAAAAATTTGAGGGTTCAAATCAATAACCACCAAAACTTCAAAGAAATTGGCCAAGGGTGTATATTAGGCAGGCTCCTAGACCTAATTAGGTTTATTCTAAAAATACTAAATTACCCTTATTGACAATAAATAATAAAGTACGTAAAACAAATCGCTAATCCCCTCTTTGGCCTTCCATCGCGCCTAGACATGAGCTAGGGGCTATCAGATTCAGAGTTAATTGAATCATCTTAGGAGTGCCAAACCAACGTATGAATGTCCATGTAAGCTTAAGGTCCCTAAGTCCTTTTCCACAATCATTTATCATTCTCATAAATCTAACAAAGATAACAAAGTGAGAATCTGGAAGACGAAAACAAGCAAACCCGCATTCCATTTATAAAACTTCATTTCGCCAACAACGGAAAGGACTCCTTTCAAAGGAGGTACGTCGATCTTAAATAAAATGCAACCGTGAACTTAAATATATGACGCCCTTCTATAAATTAAGTGTTTTTCTCACAATTAATGATTTTTTAATTCCGAAGTAAAAACGAGCGTGCTTGAACATATCAGATAAAATTGATACCTCCCGGCATGACTCCCGTGCCACCAGCAATACCAGCTGCTGTATTAGCCACTAGATTACCGTACAGAT
Source organism: Parietaria judaica (assembly GCA_954871525.1). Lineage (NCBI taxonomy): Eukaryota > Viridiplantae > Streptophyta > Magnoliopsida > Rosales > Urticaceae > Parietaria > Parietaria judaica. The sequence goes on from OX940860.1 coordinate 43,781,455, forward strand.
TAGGCGTGACCTGTAAAGCATAAGATATCACGTGAATTTGCAAGATTTATGTAAAAGAACACAGAAAAGGGAAACAAAAATATATTAAAAGCATTGTTAAGTAACTCGTATCTGCGCACATGAATCATATGAAATGGTTTTGAATATCACATACCATGACATCAAACTGCTCAGGCCTGGATACAAGTTGCATGCAACAGTTGTCTACAATAATCTCGTCGTACTTGATACTCGGATATTTTGTCGCAACCTCACGGCAAGATTCTAAGAACAGACCATCCGCAAGTTTCATGATGTTGGCTTTGTGCACAGCTGTCACTTTCTTTCTATTGTTCAGGTAGGCGTACTCAAAGGCATACTTAGCTATACGCTCCGAGCAAAACTTTGTTATCACCTAGCAGAATGAATAAATCAGAGAAAAACAACGACAGAGACAATAGACTAAGAACTCAACTGTAGGAAAAATAAAAACCGGACATCCCTGAGATAACACAAAACGTGCAAGTGCTTGTTGAGAATTATAGAACTTACATGCCTAACTGCCAAAAGACAGCATATAATTTAATGACAACCAATGTTACACAATTTCTTCTAATGAAAGAAAATCACCGGTAACTATTCGGATGCATATTTAGTACGATCAAGTCCTTACGACACCCACGTAACAAAAAAAAATACCAAAATTGGAAGCTTTCGAGTATCAGAAATTCAAGTAGAGTAACAATATACAACATCAATAACCACTACAAGAATTTGGAATGCATCAATCAACTGAAATCAAACATCGTTATCACTTTCAACAATTCAAAATTCTCCGAGTCGTTGCAAGAAAAACTCAAATCTGTATGCAATCAGCAAGCCCCAGTGCACCGAACACACCCACGTTTTTCAAAGCAAAATCCAAGCCTCTGAAATTCCATTACTTGTGCTAACATCTAATTTTAATCATTCATCAAAATAAAAAAATCCCTTCACTCTCACAACCAGAAACAACTCAGCTCTATACTCAGAGACGCCCTAATTCACAATATACCCTCAAGAAATCATCAAATGCCAAAATTGAAGCTTTTGCCAATCCGAAATTGTAAATTTTATTTATTGCAAGTATCTCTGACTCTAATTCACAGTAAGCACCGGCAACGTCAATATTAAAACCAAAATGCAAACTTACTAAACTTAATAAACAGGGCCAATTACCAAAGCTTGGAAAACTATACCTTAAGGCTTTCAACGACGCCGGGGACGACCTCGTGCTCGAGGCCGGCGTACTCTCCCTCGGTGTTCTCCCTGATCACGACAATGTCCACGTTCTCGTGCCGCGTCGGAAGCCCCGGCAGGTTGAAGCAGTTGACGAGCGAAGCGTACAGGTCGAGCTCCTTCCTGAGCTGCACGTTGAGCGAGTTGACTCCGCCTCCGACGGGCGTCTTGAGCCCGCCCTTCAAGCACACCTTGTTCTTCCGGATCGAGTCGAGGACCTCCTCGGGCACGCGCTTCAGGTCGCCGTGGACGTCGTAGCGCTCGAAGTAGATCGGCGCGTGCATCGCCTCCATCACCTGCTCCACGGCGTTCGTGACCAGGGGTCCGATGCCGTCGCCGGGGATGAGCGTCACCGTCCGCGGCGTGCCGTCGCCGGGGCGAGGCATGTAGGTCACCGATCGGGAGAGCCCCGGCGGCGGCGCGGCGGCGGATCTGCCGGCGAGGCTCCTGAGGATGGGGAGGGCTCGGCGAACCATGATTTGGGAGGAGGGATTTAGGGTTTGGTTGGTGATTCAGAGAGAATGAGGCGAAGAAGGAGGTGGAGACTGTGGAGGGGTTGACATGGTAATCGGAATGAAATGACTGATCATTTGTGAATGTTGAGGGTCTTTTTTGCAAATTTGAAGAGTCTGTTATTGGCGGCTTTGATTGTGAGGGGTCGGTAATGCAAATACTAATAAATACAGAAAATTTATTACCAACCAATACAATTCAAAAAAATTGAGATATTTGCGGCAACAAAAACTTGCATGTTACAAAATGTATGATGTATATTCTTAATTTTTTTTTGGGGTGATAAAATTTTTTGGCATCTGGCAAGCTGGTCATGTCGAAATGACGCCTTACATTCTCGGGCTAGAGTTGTACAGTTGAACCTGGATAAATTAATACTCGATAAATTAATAACCTCGATTAAATAATAATTTTGTCCAGTCCCGACTCGGGCCTAGCTAGCTAAATTAATAATTCGCTAAATTTATAAGATAATAATTTTTGTAAAAGTATATAAGTCACAACTGATATATAAATTAATAATTAAATATAAAAACATAATATAACATTGCATAACTAGTTAAGAAACCATCTTATATAGAAACAAATTACACTAATTTTACAAATCATGTAGTGTTTTAAAAATATGATTATGAAGCTATTTACTTATATATTCTTGAAATTTATGTATGATTCAACTTCAACTCTAAGCTTCCGTATAACTTTAAGACTGTCTGGTCTTGTATTTTCGTGATATAACAAAGAATTATTTAAAGTGATTGTCGCTACAACTGCACCATAACATGAAACAAGCTCTATTTCAGTAATATCATCTTCAAACTATGTATTATGATTACAATATTCTTGACATGTTATGCAGGAAATTTTTTTCCTAATTATAATGATTATATAACTAATATTTTATAAACTAATAATTCACTAATATAATAAATTTTGACGGTCCCAACATTATTAATTTATAGAGGTTTTATTGTAGTTTGTGTTGGGCTTGGACCTACCTATTAGACCTTATATAAGCTTTTTAAAGAGAATAACGACTTGTCGTTTATGCTGATTTATAAACGAGTTTATAAAGTCGTATCCCAATTATTATTTTCCTTATATGTTGTGGGTTGTAACTTGTAACTATATGGCTTTTATACATAAATTATGTTTCATTGCTTGGTTTAAATTGAGGGGGAAAAAAGAAGAAAAAAAAAACCATTTTGGTGTTAAATGAAAAATATTAAATGTTCAAGGCTAAACGAAAAATATAATATTTTTAAGGTTAACATGTTAATATCTCTATGGGTTTAAAGTAAATGATGTGTGAGTTTTTTTAGAGTTTAAGCTAATAAGATATTGTTTTTCAAAGTAAATTAAAAATCATAAAAGGGTTAATGACGGCGAAAATACTCAAAGTTTGGTTAAAGAACTGCTCGTGTACTCAAAGTCTAAAAGTGGTTGCAAAAATACCCAAAGTCACATTTGGGGCGTTGACCACTCCATTCTCGTAACGCAGTAAACTTACCCGTTAACTCTGGCCACATGGACAAACGTGGCTTGATGACATAGCAATTTTTTGCCACGTGGGCGAGCCCACATCAGCTTCGTTTACGACAAAACAACGAATTAAACTCCTAATTGGGCTCGTCCACGTGGCCAAAAATTGTTATGTCAGCAACCCATGTTTGTCCACGTGGCCAGAGTTAATAGGTATGTTAACTGCATTACGAGAATGGAGTGGTCAACGCCCCAAATGCGACTTTGAGTACTTTTGTCACCACTTTTAAACTTTGAGTACACTTGGGGTTCTTTGACCAAACTTTGAGTATTTTTGCCGTCATTAACCCAATCATAAAATAAAGAATCTTAATTATGCGTAGATACGTAAAAATTACGAGATTGTCTTAAAAATTATCTCAGAAATATTTTTTTATACATTTTCATCTACTTTTTTTTTATCAATTTTACCAAAGAGATTAATTGAGCTCCTTTTTTTTTCAAAAGGATCGGTTGATAACTAATTGTCACGTCCCGCGCAATTCTCCATTCGAAAAGCCACATTTTAGGGAGGTTTATAGAGGAAGTCTCCGAATTTCTCTAGAAGAACCTACATTATTCTTGAAGGATGGAGAAGGGTGTGGAGTATCCTAGAGTTCTCTAAAGTATTCAAGAAAGATATGAAGCCTAAAGAGTGGAGAGTATTCTAGGAAATCCTAGTTAAATGTATTAGTTTCTAGACTAGGTAGAATGGTCATGACTTCCCAGCCAAAGCATTAGTGACACCTTTTATGAAAGGTCAATTTGACCTATAGGGCTTTTTACGAGATTTATTTAAACCGTAAACAAAATGCCTAACTTAATTACAATAACACCAAGCAAATAATAATGCTTAATTAAAAAGGCCTGATTCTAATCAATAACAATGCATTTGATTTCCACAGAATCTTATAATCTTTTTCATAACAAACCTTCATCAACTATATGGCAAGTAGATTCAAATTTAATCAAAAAGGGATGACAGTGAATTTCCAGCCTCAGAATCCTGATTAATACTAACAGGCAGAAAACTACTTGCAATTACAAAACCAAACCTCAATCTCCAAGAGTCGCGAATCTAGTAAACGTATTTGACGACATCGGTTTTGTATCAATTACTGTGTCTGTGTTGAAGCGGAAGGAGCACTACCCAGTCCCATTTTCTGACCCAACAAAGCAAGTTGTTCAACAAATTCCATGCCCGTCAGTATTTCCGTCGTCCCATAGATGACATGCTTCGTGGGCTGTTGACGCTGTACAAGCTCTTGCAAGCTCCCATATTCCACGTAATTGCCACCACCGATCATGAACACGATAGCTTCCTTGAAAGGTCCTTTCAGATAGCCCCCACCAGATCCCGAGCTCGACTTAGGAGAACGAGGATCGAAAAGGAGGTAAGAATCGACTTCGGGATTCGGTTTCCCTTCCATCAGAGCGTCCACGGTTCTGGTCAGCGCCAGCTGGCGATCGTTCGACAAGAGATTCTTGACACCGGCTGTCACAGCACTGATTGACTGCCCGTACAGCTTCTCAGCCCAATCGACAATGTTGCTTCTGCTAGCGGAATTGGCAGAGGCTAACGAGACGTTCAGTGATTTGATCTTCTTCACGTACTGAAACGCACTGGTTTCAACTTCTGACTCCCTGAGAGCTGTTTCCACTGCCTCCACTTCGGCTTGATTAATGGCTTCTAGAGAGAGAAGATACATGATAGAAAATCGCAGCTTGTCCATTTTGGTGCCTTTCCCTCTAAGCACGCCCAAGAGATCATTTCGATCGATTCCTCCTCTGATGATCATATCGTTCTCCTTTTTGGCATACGAATCTAGTGACCTGTCTTTGATTTCACCCAACAAAACAGTTGCAATGTTTGTATGCTTATCGATGACTTGCTTCCTTTCAGTCAACTCTGGAAGCGAGTTCACCGCGTTCATCAGATGTTTGGTGTTTCCAATCAAGTTGGTCCCGTCAAACTCGGCACCGTCAGTTCCACCGGTTCGTCTATTGACATCATCAACATCCTTTTTGTACTTGTTCAATTGGGTCTCTATCTCAACCGCAACTTCAGGAAACTCCAGAGATCCGTTCGCCACCCAAAACGGATCTGAAGAATCCAACTCGAACGATTTACTTCCTCCTTTTTCCCCAGGAACATTCAGCCGATTTAGCCTCAAACCTAGAATATCATGTACCAAAGGCCGGTACCTGAAATCGTGTTGTATTCCCACTGACAGCTCAAAGTTCCGATCAAATATGCACAGAATTGGACGCTGGAAAGAGCTCGCGAAGTTCCCGCCTTCCGTGAACAGATTGTTCTTGTACAGCAAGTGGTCACGTAATTTCTGGTCCAAAGCCGAAGCTACCAGCTCCGCGGGACCGCCACGTGGGCACCTAATGACTGGAATCACTGCAAGTGTAGCCAAAACACAGAACAAGCCACCTGCTATCTTCTCCACAATCTCCTCGATTTCATGATCGCCGGCAGATGGGTCGTTAAGCTGGACATACGTGAACTTCTGGGCCAACGAGAAAAAATCATCTTCCAACGTCACAAACTCCAAATACTGATCGTGAACCTTCGAAATCCTACTAATGGAATCTGAACTCAGAGTCCCGGAAGCCAGGTCTTCAAGTAGCGGGCGAGGAATCGACGACGAGAAGTTCAAGTGGAAACTATCGTACAGCGAGCGAGAAGCATCGGCGACGATTCGCTGAATGTTTGCCGGGCTGGGCTGAATAAAGTAAACAGCGGGCACGTCAAGGACGGGTTTCCGATCCTTGTCAATCAGGAAGTAAAGAGTCACCCCATGTTTTCGGAGATCCTTAACGTTGATCAAAGGGGATAGCATGTTCTGGCAAAATCGATCGTAGATCAAGATCTTGTAAACCTCCTCGTTCGCAGTCCCCGTCAAATTCACAGGTTGATTCAGATTCAGCATCCGTATTATGCATTCTGAACCCATAAAATTCAATAGTCAAAATCAGAAGAAAATAAGAGTGGATCAAACACACCACACCAGATCCCAAACAAGAATCGCTATTCTAGTTCCTAGATAGAATCTCCATTTCACCTCAAAGAAGAGATCCAATTTCATACAGCCAAATTGACAAGAAACCAACGCTAATTTCCAGAATGCGAGATCTAAATCACGCACCAGCTTTGATCACATCAACCAAAACTATAATCGCAATTAAACTGCTGAAATTGAATTGCGAGAAGAAACCAGAGAGCGAAGATCCAAATAACGAAGGAAAGAGAGAGTTGAAAGCACCTGTTTGCCGTTGACGAAGATTGAGACTCATGGTCGGAGAATCAGCGCAGGAAGTTGGGGGTGATTGTTTCAGACCTCTCGAAGAAGAAGAAGTGAAGGATTGTTTTCTCCCAGAAATGCATGCAAGTTTATGCTATTCATTCACCAAATTCCAGCCCTAGGAGTAGGAAGAGAGAGCCTTTGTGTTTCGTTCGTCTGTCAAGAAACGACATGTCACTCACGTTTCTTCCTTCATTAGAAAATGACATGTCGTTTTATCATGAGAGAAAAACTTCTCGGTAGTAGAGAGCAATTGGAAAAACTTGATTATTTATTAAGAATTTTTATATTACTTTTTTCACTGTCAAAAAATAATTTTTTTTAAAAAAATTGAGATATTTGCGACAAAAATACTACAAAATATCTTTTTGTACTCGGCTTATTTCAAATTTTGTTTTACCATAGTAAAAAAATTCAAAAAGCTAAAAGTGATTCTGCCGTAAAAAAAAATGAAACTAACTTCAAGACTAATTTTTGGGTTTTTTGGAACTTTTTTTACGATAAATTACATTTTGAAACTTACAGCAAGGATTTGTTTGGTTTTTGAAATCTTCACCACGACAAAATGAAGTTTGAAATATATGACGTGTAAAAAGACACTTTGTAGTTTGTACTATGTAGTACTTTTGATGCAAACATCCTTTTTTTTAACATGTTAGTATTTTTGCCGTAAATATCTAAAAACAACTCAGGCCCGATTAGAGGGTGATTAGCCAACACAGGACAGAGAAGAGGAGACGGAAATGGAATCAACGGCGTCGTTTTCGAAAAACCGATACTGGATTCTCAGGCATGGCAAGAGCATTCCCAACGAGATAGGCCTCATCGTTTCATCTTTGGTATCTTCTCTCTTTCCCCCTTTATATATATGTGTGTGTGTATATATATATATACACATATATACTAAACTGTGATCGTACGGACAGGAAAATGGCACTCTGCCGGAGTACCAATTGGCACCCGAAGGCATCAACCAAGCTCATTCTGCCGGAATCTTGTTCCAAAAGGTACTTGCGCGCAGGGGTGAAACCGGAACTGAGAACCAAGAATTTAGATTTTTTATGTCATTGTCCCGGTTTTTTTTTTTTTTTTGGGAACCGAACAAAATCATGTCCAGGTTTCGATTTGAAAAGGTCCATTTTTTTTTCTTTCAAATCGATGACCAGGACCGAAACTGGGAAAAGCATAGAAGTCTCAGTTTTACTAAAACCGATCCAGGACCCGATTGGAACCGGGAACCGAGACAAGCATAGGAGTCCAAATTTTACTAAAACTGGTCCACGACCGGAACAACCATAGGAGTCCCAGTTTTACTAAAACCGGTCCCGTACCGAAACCGAGACAAGCATATAAGTCCCAGTTTTACTGGACTGGAACCGTGTACAATTTTATTTTATTTATACAAAAAACCCAAGTGCAAATGGGAAATATTGAATGGGTGTCGGGTTTAGGAGTTGAAGGAAAATGGAATAGCAATGGAAGATGTTCGCATCTGTTACTCTCCGTTTTCAAGAACCGCTCACACTGCCAAAACCGTTGCTTCCGTGCTTGATATTCCCTTCCATGGCTCACAATGCAAGGCGAGTCTCTTCAATTTCATACTATCAAGTTGAAATGATTTTACGAAAACCCGTATTCATACTTCGATGCGCAGGCTATGGAGGATCTTCGTGAGCGTTACTTTGGCCCTTCGTTCGAGCTGAAATCGCACGAGAAGGTGAAGCAACGGATCGAATCGCCTTCCTTCGGGTCTATTTTACGCTTTTTAACACTTTCAACAGTATGCAGAGATCTGGGCTCTTGACGAGAACGACCCGTTCCTGAAGCCAGAAGGCGGCGAAAGCGTCGATGATGTTGCTTCGAGGCTTGCGAAGGCTGTGGCGGCCATGGAGGCGCAGTTTCACGGGTATCAAACTTAAAATTTTAGCTCACTCGAATTGGTTTTTTAATGTCTGTTATGATACGATAAATGCCGATCTTGCAGGTGTGCGATTTTGGTGGTTAGCCATGGCGATCCGCTTCAGATCTTGCAGACAGTTGTGAATGCAGCTAAGCAACAGACGGAAACCGATTGCAATGGCTTGGCTTCAAGAATTCAAGCGGCCAGGGTCGCTCCCGTTTTGTCGCAGCACCGGAAATTCGCACTGCTCACCGGAGAGCTACGTTCAGTTATATAAGAGTTAATGTACTTTTGTAACAGCGCAAAAAAGCGCTCTGACATTATTCAAGATTTATTTTTTCTACAATTCAGGTGCCTAAATTTCCCGGGAAAGAATAAGAGTACGTTTATAATAAGATTTCTACGTTTGAAGAGTCTAACTCTGACACCTTTTGCCTTTAACGGTCCTGCAATGCTGTCATTTTCAAATCGATATTTCCCTATTTCAATAATCGTATGCAAGTACATAATAAATTAGTTATATGCTTACTGGGGCTTTACCAGTTTTAGGCATGTGTCGAGATCGACATCCCTGAAAACGCAACAAAAGGCACACGTAAAACAGAATATATCGATTTTCAGAAGTCTAATTCTTTCGATAAGTTTACAAAAAAGTGATTGAAGGCACATCTCATAGGCCTCTCTGTAAATAGGATCCCATTCATTGGGAAAGTTATATACAAAAAAATGTAGTTCACCCTTAAATATAGTAGTAGAAATGCGAATCAGACCAGCCTCGTCGCAGAAGTATCACGGAATTTCTCTTCGAATATTTCAACCAAACTCCATTACCACTACTCTTTGGTGAGCCATCTCCGGCCTCTAATCTGATAACCGCCATAACTTTGGTCACTGCTGCTTTCACCACCACTTTCTGCGCTATTATACTCCGATTTTCGGCGATGATGCTTTTTTCCCCGGGAAACGGCGCTATCACTAACACTCCCATTCAGGAGAGGATCATCGATTCCCCGAATTACCCTTTTTGCAGCAGGTGATCCTACAAAAGTGTCGTCCTTCGTTCTTCTTTTGTCCTTGTCGTGTTTCTTTATGTTCTGAGAGATCTTGTGAAGTTTCTCGTTGAACCTCGTTATCCCCTTCTCAACCGGCACAACTGCTTGGCTTACGGTGAACTTCACGTCCTTCACAATCTGCAACAGTAAATTCACAAGAAACAGTTAGCTGGTAGCTTAATCTGGATCCTATGGAAGATTGTTATGGTCTCGTTTTGTGAATCTTGTCACGGGTATAGAACTAGTGAAACTAAACCCTCAAGAGAAACAAAGCTAAACTTACAAAACTAAATTATTGAATAATACTTTGTTTTCCCTTCTCATTGTTTAGGGCTCTTTAAACGAGTAACTGGCAGTAACGACTCTTGAACTTTGGTTACATCCTGAACTTTAGTTTTTGGCAAAGTTTCCCCCTAAATATTCAAAAAGTGACAACAAAAGTTAACATGTACCAAACACAGTTATTTTATAGTACTTAAGTCAATTTTATTATTTTCTCCAATTTCGTGGGACTGATCAACTTTTCTTCAAGAATTAGATTTTTCACAATAGTCTCATAATATAGTATATTGATATCGTTCGCTAATTAATGGATAGTAAATACTCTTTAGCAAGTCATGTGTTGTGCAAAAAGTTAACACTTTCAGTCATTCTCTAATGTGTATGAAGCAATGTTCTACTTTTTGAAATTTTATGGGCATTGCTGCCAAAAATTAAAGTTCATGGAGCGGAGCAAAGTGCACCAACATACAAAGTTCAGAAAGCATTGATCCAATTAGTCCTCTTTATATAGAGAAAATTGCTAACTTGATTTAACCCAAAAAAATAATTTAATGAAGGGCTGGTTCTTACTTGATTCAACCCTAAAACATAATTTAACACAAATGTAATTTAATGATTAAACTAACATAATTTAACTAGATCTACAAAATAAGAACGGCTAAACATTCAAGTTTAGAAAAGTGAAGGTGTGGTATTTAAAACGTAGATTTGAACTTACAAATCCTCCACCGCCGAGGAAAACATCTCGAACGCTCTCTTTGACTGTCATACCACTCTTGGCATTAACTTCTGGAGTGGGAAGCCGAAGTTTGGTCGGGCGCTCACTCTCCCACACTTCATCGGGATCTAAAGGGCAGTCAACCGAGGCATAGTCTCCAAGAACGGCCACGTTTCCAGCGTAACGTTCTCCCATCAACTCATATGGTTTTGCAGGAAACACATAGAGATGGACTACAGAAGCAATGCACATCTGTGCTGGATCAATGCATAGATTTGTTAAACATTGTGGTTTGAGAAATATATAACTGTAAAGACAGATTTTTAGAATGTGTAGAACGAAATAATAAGCCGTTAGGTTCCGTAACATTAGTTACAACTTATATTTGTTTATTAGGTTATTTTGTAATGTCGTATTATTTAAATATGTTACGTTAGTCATTTATTTATGTTCAAGTATGTTTTAGGGTTTAAGTTAAGAGGTTATAGAATTTGGTTGTAAGGCTTGGTCTATTTAAGGGAACTAATTCAATGAGGATGAAAGCTAAAAATATTATATTTAGTGTTAGTTAGTGTTGGTTAACTTAGTCTCTCTCTAGAACAGAGGAGCTTGGCTTGGGAAGAGTGAGGCAATCACAGACTCCTGTTAGGAGATCGAGATCCCGGGTCAGAACATAAATTAAACTAAACTCTAATAAAAATAAAATATAAATAGTCACGATTAAATCCTATGATTTGTCTACAATAATCACCAAACTTTGGCCATATGGATTCTGGAATGTCTGCACAAAGAGATATTTATTGCCTTTAATACAAGCCAGAAGCAAGAAAATATCATGTCAGACACAAATAAAGGGTAATTTCAAAATTCATGACATAAACTACCTCTATGCAAATGATGAAATCTTGGACGCTCGTCTTTAACTGCAATCCTTGTGCTATTGCACTTTTGAACAAACCGAGGGAATAGAGAACAGCGATTGCCACACCTTGCCACCAAGTCAAGAACACAATTGACTTAAACGTCAGAAACTTGTACAACGGTTTTATGTGAGCCAACTCGTCCTTTGTGACAGTATAGAACTGAACTAGACAGTACAAAGCCCATGACTGACTGAAATTCAGAACAACCGCAATGTACGGATACCTGCAAATGAAATAGGTACAACAATTAGAATCAGATGTCATGTCGTCTTTTCCTGTCTTGTTATCAAGATATATGGACTTACACTATGAATCGAGACATATAATTAACATTTCGCAAATACAGATACCAATAACTGCTTGATAAAATGTGTGTAGAATTTGATTTTCATTGCTAAAGTAGGCATTAAAAACAGTAAAACAGCATTGCTGTTGTGCAAACTATTATAAACTCACAATATTTTACAAATTAAAACTAAGGTATCTTACCCACATCCCAACTTAAATTCTCCTTCACAATATACATCAAAGGCTTCAAGAATCACGGCCAAAATAGCAGTTAAAGACTTGATAATCATCTGCCGGATAAAAGAAAAGTAAATACATAATTGCATAAGGTTGACGAGAATTATAAAGGCCTGAAGAATTGCTGAATAACAAATAGGAAAGAATTGTGTTTCTCAAAGTAAGCAACATACATACTGAACAATTCCGAATTTGATAATCTGGTAAAACCACTGGCCAAGTTTCCACGGTTTCAAGAAATAGTTCATAGGAAAAGGATGATTCACAGTTCCCTTGTCCGAACTTTGTTCAAGTAGAGGAGTATTCAAACTTGCACGTCCTTGTCTTTCCATAAATTCAATGGTTCTCTCCTCCCCACCTAGAAAAAGAAAAAACAAATTGAAAAAAATAAATAATACATGAAGAATTGTTTATATTAAAAATTATAATTAAGATATGGGCATTTATAAATTCAGTTCAATCATAGTTGCTCATTTTTTAAGCCGATACAAATACCGGCAAGACCGAATGATGCAATAATTTGCTGCCATAAACTTTTAAATTATAAGAATCAACAATGTAGAACTACATAACCAATCAAGTCACTAAAAAACACAAACGAAAGCGCTTGCATTTCAAATGCGGATTTCAAGATTGTGAAGAAGAAGAAAAAAGACGTACCTAAGCACGCAACCAAGTATCTTCCGAAGCAATACATTGCAAATGACTCATAGCAATCCCGGAGTATCCCACAATCAACACTAATTGATGGGTCTGCTAATGATACAAACTGTCGATATAAAAGTCGAAAGCAAGAATCTGTCAGGTTGTACAACTGAAAAAACCATTTAGCTCAAATGATGCAGATCAGAAAGTTTAACTTCTGAAAATCATATCGTAAATGGGGAGTTATCATCAAAAAGACCCTCAAAAACTTTACAAAGATATATAAACATTGATGTAAAGAACTTACAGATTCTACTGCATAGCAGGGAACCATAAGGATAACGCCGACCAAGAATTTTTGTTCCTGATTGATGGCAACAGGTTAGACATGAAATTCGATTTATATAAAAACAAATTATTGGAATAAATTTTACCTCGGGATTCTTGTAAGCCGAGAGGTGCTCGAACAGAAGGTATATCGAAAGGGTAAGAGTAATGAGCACAAATAGACCGGCCAGTAAACTCGCCCATGCAGGCGGTGCGTAGTTCAGCTCGGTTACAAAATCCAAGTAAGCTTTTATCCTCATCGGCTACAAACTTGAGATCACCCAATGTTCAGCTAAGCATTAGGCTTCCAATCAAAAGCCACACACATACAAACCTGTTAACACAGACTATATATATATGTATATACATGTATATAAGTTCAGAAATACAACAGGAAAATGATCAACCAGATAACCCACGATCGAAAGAAGATGGAAAAAACAGCATCGACAAAGATCGCAACAGTGCGTGAAGATGGTATTAGAGGACACGAAATTCCATGAATCGAGAGATGTCTTTGCAATCAAGAACGATCAGGTGAGAACCGATGGCTTTAGCGAGTTCAAGGAGACGAAAATCCCGAAGAAAGCTAGATGATGAAGCACGAATTTGAAAGTAGAAGCACGGTTTTTTACCTGATCGTAGCGAAGAGCGATGGAGGTTTTGGGTTCCCAAATTGAATAAACCCTACAAATCAGCCATGGGAGATCGCTGAAGCTCCGAGGAGGAGGAGAATTCAAACACGTGCGAATTGTTTCTTGCGCTGTGTGTTTGTGTGTCGGATTTTTATTTTTAAGATCATCGCGGCTTTGGTCAACGTAATAGTTAGCTGCCTAACTAAAAAGTTGGATGAGATATTTGCGGTAAAAGTATTATAAAATATCTTTTTGTACACAGCATATCTTAAATTTAATTTTGTCGTGAAAAAAAAAATTTCAAAATGCCAAAAGAAGCCCTGTTGTAAATTTAAAATTTTGTTTTTATCGTAATAAAATTCTTAAAACCAAAAAACAGTCTGCAGTAAGCTCTAAGATTTATTTTATTGTGGCAAAAAATGATCCTGCTATAAGTTTTATGTCTCTTACGGTAAAGTTTTTTTAGTTTTTTGAAATCTTTACCAGAAGAAAATAAACTATAAAATATACCGCGTATGAAAAGATACTTTGTGATACTTTTTTTTGCAAATATCCCTAATTGAAATGAGCAATTGAAATAAATTGTTAAAAGATCTCGTTTAGAAACATACCCTCCAAATACCCCCTGTTAAGAAACAAAAACATTGTTCACCGAAGACTTTCAAAATGCCAAAAAAAGCCCTGTTGTAAATTTAAAATTTTAATTTTATCGTAATAAAATTCTTAAAACCAAAAAACAGTCTGCAGTAAGCTCTAAGATTTATTTTATTGTGGCAAAAAATGATCCTGCTATAAGTTTTATGTCTCTTACGGTAAAGTTTTTTTAGTTTTTTGAAATCTTTACCAGAAGAAAATAAACTATAAAATATACCGCGTATGAAAAGATACTTTGTGGTACTTTTTTTTGCAAATATCCCTAATTGAAATGAGCAATTGAAATAAATTGTTAAAAGATCTCGTTTAGAAACATACCCTCCAAATACCCCCTGTTAAGAAACAAAAACAGTGTTCACCGAAGACATGAAACTAAATAAAAACTCAAATAAGACTATTCTTGCAAAAAGCCCGTGAGCACTTTCGGAAACAAAGTTGATTTTTGTTTTTTATGTAGGTCTAGAGAGCCTCTACTTTTTATTTTTGCGGAAGTAAAGCCTAAGTATTCAAAACCAGTCAAAATATTCCTTCAAGTGTACTATAATTTTTCTTTTATAAGAAATTATTTTACTTTTTAATAACTCAAAGTAACCTATTATTCACGAATTTATACTTATATTATTACATACCCTCTAGCTTCGTAAGAAAAGAAATACATCATACAAGATTGTAAGGTGTATTTCTTTTTACGAGTCCGCAAAGAAGAGTTGATCAGAAGACGACAACAAGCATATAAGCTGTCGAGGACGACGGACTATGCAAACCAGAAAATCTAAAACGCGACCGGACAAATAACAACGTCGAAACCACGCACCCCATAAATTACTAAACACCGACGTTGGATTTCCTTATTATTATCTTTAACTATAAAAGTTTCTTCCGATATAAAATTCCGAATGGAGGCAAGAAAATTCTAGGATCATTATCGGTACTAGAATTTTCATTATTACCCCCGCTATATATATATATATATATATATATATATATATTTATCCACACCGTTTAATAATCCGATCGTTGTTCCAATTGGCATTCTCAATTTACTTAGACATCATTTGCATGGGAAACTTCACTCAATAATTTTCCCTTTACGATAAATTCTCAAAGTAATCATTCAAATTTCATAATTCTGAAAATAATTTTTTTGGACAAAAATTGTCCCCATTTTTGGACAAATGTTGTCTTGAAAAGGTCATTTTAAGAATTATTAAACTTGGTCAGAATAAGTGATAAATTATAAATCATATATAGAGTGAAGTTTCCCTCTGTAATCTAATACCCCGCTAAAGAACATTGAATTGAACCGTCGTTTGCCATAGAGTTTTCTTGCCTCCATTCGAACTTTGCCACCAGTCCCTGCGGCTTCTGTGGCCTGTTGCCTACTCCGCAGCGCAGACTTAAACCAGTTCTTGTTTCTACCCGTCTCTTGTTGCTGTTTCCTTGGCTCCGTCGGTGGAATATGTAAGTCAAGTTAATTATATTTGTACAGTACGTGAATTCCGACTCATTTACAAAATAAATACCGGACACCCCCTACCACAAAGGCACAAACTACATATGCAAGTGGTTCTTCCAGTCTATAAAACGAAGTTTGCTGGGGTAAGTCTGTCTGGCGTTCTCTCGCACCAAGGCGAAATTCGCTCTCTCGGAAGTCGGTTTCCCCACCACCTTAGTGGTACTAGTCTAACAAATTTTCACTTGAACTGCCAAGACTCGGGTTGCTCATTCCCGTTGAAACCTTACTCAGCTCACCATAGAATAAATTTATAATGCCATTTTTTGAGGAGCAACTTTTGCTGTCTGAGACTGATATGAGACCAATATTCAAAAAATGCATTAAAAGTATGTTTTAATTCACTTTTTTCCATTTCTTTAAGAAATTCCGAAAGATATACACATACAGTCATACACAAATAATTATAAATCCACATACCCCATAAAAAAACAACCATACATTGATAACTTAACGTCCTGTGAGGGCATAAAGAATTGGCCGTTGTCAAGAAGACGACTTCATATCCGACAATTGGCAGCTTCAAAAGAAAAAAACTTAATCAATGCGAGCAACGATAATATAGAAGTTAATATCTTAGCGGAAAATAAGCATAAAAGGGTGTCAACTGATACAAATCGTGCTTCGAAAAGGGTATGATTACTCACTACAAAACACAAATTGGTTGAGATCGAGACTCACTCGACCCTGCTTGGCGGTGTCAAATGAATCAAAGAGGTTTCTGCAACAAAAAATGAAGATGAATTAGCCTCTTTGGTGCTCAAATTGTGATCACCAATATAATGAACCACTTAGGAGCTGAATCATAAGTTGAAAGGTGTTAACTTGAACTTCTGTATAATATACCCAAAGAAAATAAAGCAAACAC
The DNA here is from genome assembly GCA_954871525.1 of Parietaria judaica. NCBI lineage: Eukaryota > Viridiplantae > Streptophyta > Magnoliopsida > Rosales > Urticaceae > Parietaria > Parietaria judaica. Next base: position 43,798,099 of record OX940860.1, read on the forward strand.
AGCCACAGCGTGAATTCAAACGAAACTTACCGGGCTGACTGCAAAAATATACACAGAGATATGAAGTCATCTAAACGAAATCTCCCGTTCTTCTTTTGATCAAAGCTCTGTAAATAGTAAAAGAGAGAATTATCAGCCGTTAGTGATGCAAACCGATGATTCGTTTATTATTCAAGCATCCAACTTTTTATATCCAATTATTCAGAAAAGCGTAAACTGATATACCTCACAGACAGTGTAAAATGCAGGAGAGTCCAGTGAGAATCCGATTTTTCCCAATGCCTGCCATACAATATTAATAAAAAGAGAATAGAGAGAGAGGCCAAAATAGAGGAAATACGAATTAAAAAAATTACCTCATATACATCGTCCGGGACAAGGTAACCACGATTCCTAAGAATCGAAAGAAAAAAAGCGAGTACGAAAAATCAGTGATTTGGAAGTAGCCAACTTTTTCGAGCAGAAACGAATGAAGAACAAAGTTATACGGCGGGGTTTTATCAAGCTAATCACAGAGAAAACAGTGATTCTGAACAAATTATAGATTAAGATGAATTGAAGATCATCGTAGACATCACCTTTCGCGATCCGAAAACGCTTGTTGTACCTGCGAAGAACAACACAGCTTGTAAGGTGATGACACAAAGAAATCTCAACATTCAATTTTCAAGAAAGATTTCTATGCTAACCTTGAGCAAGAACTTGTTAAGCGCAACGAACTCTACATATGATCAAAAGAGCAGAAAATCAATTTACAACCAATCTACACAACCGCTTCAAAAATCGAATACATAAACATATATTTGTTTACCTTCAAAGCTCATAGTTCCATTGCGATCAAAATCATACATCCTAATAATTCAAAAAAAAGAGTTAAAGCTTAATGAGAAAACTGATATGAAAAGGATTGGCACCTGATCATTTGCTGAACAACGGAGGTAGGAAATTCGAGGTTTCCAACAGCGAGAGCTTTCTGTTTCGCCATTTATTTACACCAAAAGCAAGAACATCAAGATCACGATCACGATCACGATCAGAGAACTTCGACGAAGAAGAAACCTTACCTTGAGCTGTGAGGCTGTGATGTTTCCCGCTTTCTCCGAGTCAACTCGGTCGAACCACTCTCTCAGAATCGCCGAGTTTGGATTCTCCATTGGAACGCGTCAATTGATCAACTCAGATTCCTTCTTTCTCATTCTCTGCTAAAACGAAACTCAAGCTATGCCTCCTCGTGTTTGTTACTAAACGTCGTCGTTTTTAGACAAGTGTCGTTTTTCACATTCAAGTTTCATTTGTAATATTTACCACTGATTTATGGAGTCATGGGACGAGCGTAATAGAAAATAACGTGGCATTGACGGTTTTCGACTGGAAATAACCCGACCGAAAAGATGGGGTCTCGGCATTTTAAATGAGCTTCGTTGTTTCGGGCCTCGAAAGGGCTTCGATATAATGTTGACACTTCATAAGTTGATAAAAGTATTGATCCATCACAAAACATGTGAAACTCCATGGATTATATAAAAATCAAGTACAATAACTTACATTAAGAAGTCACAATTTTGTGTTGCATGCCCTATTAAGAATACTTGGCAATACTATTCCTAGAATTTGTTGATGCCCAATCACAGATCTAATGATTCTTTAGCTCTCTTCCTCGCCAAAAACCGCTCCTTAGCTGCAGAAACGGCGTCTTCGCCTCTTTTATGATGGTTTGTGAGCTTCGGTTGTTCCTTCGGAGGCTCTTCAGCTGATACACTTTCCTCTGGCTTTGCATCAATAGGCTTAGAACTTCTCTCTCCGAAAGAGGTATGACTTTGGTCAACCTCTTTCTGAGATGATTCTCTCGGTGAGTTCAAGTCTTCTTGTGGCTTCTGTTTATCCAGCGGTTCGACAGGGGCTTCTTTGTCTTCCGACTTGTTTGACTTCCCTTGTTCCAAGAGCTTCGCTGATTTCCGTTCTTCAGCATCATTCGAACCAAAAGCGACATTTTTTCCCAGGTTGAAGTAGAAATCGCTTAGGTCCTTCTTCTTGGTAACCTAAACATGACAAGTGAATTTCGAGCGTGAGTAATCGTTCGAGAATAGGCGTAATTTGTACAGTAAAACTTCTATAATGCCATTTACAGTCTACCAGTTAGTTCATTCCTCTTTACCCCAAATACTGTTAACGTGTTCAACAAATCAAGCAACCGCGAAAATAAACCGAAAGTAGTTGAATATCACACCACCCTAAGAGTGACATGAGACTAATCTAACCGGTCGATATAATTACCCCTAAATTCATGAAAGTGAACGACAAGATGACACAATATTATGAATCAATTACTATGTCTACCGTAAGGTCAGCATCGCACATGTTAAAATCCGCATTGATCAGTAAATTTATGCGAGATAAAACATGGGACAAACTTCTAGCAAAGAGTATGGATACATACATCATCTTTTTCCTCTCGAAGTTCACGAAGACGTTCTTCCTCGAGCCACTTTGCTTGCTCCGCGAGTTTCCTTTTGTAAGCGCTCGTGACAAATTTGTCCTTGTCTGCATAGAGGTGGTCCTCTTGAGTTCTCTCTTTAGCTAGCTTCCTTTCGTATACAATTTCCTGCTCCTTCTGTCGTCGCTCCGCTTTTTTAAGGAGATTTTCAATATATTTTGGCTGCACAAGAAAAAAAAAATCATCAACAATCACTAAAGAACTCTTATCCAAACCCGAAACTAGATCAATCAGTTTTCTCACATAAAGGAGGAAAAGTCTACCTTTCTCTCATCCCGATCTTGCACCTTGGGTTTAACGGTTTTGGCCTTCATCTGATCATAAACTCCGTCGTAATCGAATGCCGAAGGGTCCTCTTCCAGAGCTTTCCTCTGCTGCTCCTCAATCTTAGGAAAAACACAAACGGATCAGAAAACGCATTAAATCATCACCTATGCAAACCCTGCTACGAAAATTGTAGAGTAACAGGACTTACATCCTTGAGAGACTTGTTTTTGGAAGCCTGGCGAGAGATTTCCTTCTCAACATTATCGTCATCGTCGTTCCCGAAACCTAACACGGTAGGAAGCGGACGCCTAGCTGGCTGCTTCTTAGGCTGCGTCCGGAGGTTCAATCCGTACTTGCTCATGATGCCCCGCTACTTCTGCGCAATTTTTGACCGGAAAAGAAAAAAATTCACTTTCAAAATCACGGAACTATGAAGAACATGTATATATCTTGATCATGATCAAACAATATAAACTAAAAGAAGCTTGTAAAGTTGTTGACGATGAGCTAAACACCATTATGAGGGTATTGATTAGCTTAATCCTATCTCAAAATCGAAATTAACCGGACGACGAGTCCGATCCGGTACTCCATGAAGAAATTTAAAATCACTAGAGTGATGAGAGATTACGAAAAGAAGTTGGATATGAAAGAGCAAATCCAAATCTGTTCACGTCCAACACGACCACAAACGATCGTAATGTGCTCGAAACCAACAATTCCAGGCCAATCCATTGAACATGCAGTCTGAATCAGAATCCACATACTAGGGACCTCACCTTGGTTCCAGATTACCGGCATCACAAAGACAGATTGCAAATTGAAACTCTCTATATGCTAACCTTGAGGTCTCAACTATGGCGCCAAGTCTCGGCTGAGAGCACTAGGGCTTGAGGAGAAAGGCGATGTCGGAGACGGGAAGATGGGAGTCGGAGAGTGGGTTGAAGAGGAATGGCGATTTGGGAGATCATTTCAATACCAACTGACAGGACAGCAGGCCCAATTCAAAGTTGAGAACTGGGCCGAATTTCCTTCTCCACTGCAGAATAGATAAATGTTTAATGCGGTAAATGAATGAGATATTAATACTAACATATTTATATATTTAATTATTGGTTGGTGGCATAAGGTAATAATATAAAAAATTGGCATAAATATTTAAGTTTTTTTTAAGTCAACCCTAGCCCGGCCCAAAAAAAAAAAAAAAAGCACGCGTGATAATAAAAAAAATGGTAAATGAGCCAAATGCATATTTGTGACTCAAGGTTTAAAAAAATGCCCAAACCTATTTTTGGTAATTAAAACCACCAACTAATTGAAATATGGACCAATATACCTTCTTTTTTTTTACGTGTGGATAAGTTAAAAGAAAAACCCATGAAATACCCAAAAATCACATAAGGTTTAAGGGAAATGCCCATACTTTCAAACAATTCATTTATACCCATTAGTAACCTATTTTGGACTATTTTAACCCTAAAACTAATTACATTTTTAATTTTCGTTTTAATTATTTTTAAATTAATTTCGAAATTTAAAACCAACAATAATGACGGTTGACATTTTCTAGCATATTTATTACCTTTTATTTTAATAGATATTGAATAATTAATTTCAAATTCAAAAATTAATTTGGTATTTCAACCACCTTCTTCAATCATTAATTTCTTCATCTGCTTTTTTTTTTCTTGTCATCGCTCGCATGCTTGCTGCGCAACCTCTTTCTCGCCATCGCCTCGATTGCTTGCCGCGCCTCATCTCCTCTCGCCGTCGTTCCTCTCTACTCGTCGTTGCGCATCATCCTCCGTCGCGCCACCTCCCCGTCGCTGGCAGCCCCGCGCCTCGCGCCGTCATGTAGCTTCCCGTCGCATCTCGTCGCCTCCCGTTGCCTCCGTCACCTCTCCTTTGCCTTATCGTCTCTGATTAAATCCGTGATGAGGCCGCGACCCATCCATACGCCGCCGGCATAAAAGCTTCCCGCCGGCGATCGGACCTCACCATCCCTTCCCGCCCACCTCGGCCGCGACGATCCTGTCGCCCTCTAACAGCAACAACAACAAACTTTTTGGTCCTTCGCCGGCGACACTCCGGCGATCCACTTCTCGAAACTGGAGACGGCTATGTCAGAGAGCGAGGCTGCTTCGCAAACGTTCCGCGCCCTGGTGGAAGCACACGATTTCAGTGTTTGTCGGAGAAGAGAATGGATTCGCCAGAGTGCTCGGAGATGCTACATGGAGTCTTCGTAATGACAAAAACCATTTGGTAATTATATATACGTATTCATAAGTATATGTGTATTTGTAATTATAGTTACGAAATTATAGTTTTGTAATTACAGTTTCGTAATTATAACTATATATACGTGTTTGTAATTATAGTTACGTAATTGTAATTCGTAATTGTAGTAACGTAATCGTAGTTTCGTAATTACAATGTTTTTTGTGATTAAAGTTGGTAACTACATATACGTATGTGTAACTATAGTTACGTAATTGTAGTTTCGTAATTATAGTTACGTAATTTCAATTTCGTAATTACAATTTTGAAAACTATTATTACAATTTCGTAATTATATTTACCACTAGGATTAAGTGTATGTTGTCTTACTATTTAACAAACCAATTCAATTTCGTTTTTGCTATTATTTTTTGAACTTTTCTTTACCGCATTTTAAGAACGATAATAATCATTCTTTAATTAAAAAAATATTTCAAATCTTCCTATTAAATAGGTTGACTAATTATTCTACGTTTTAAGGTATTTTGAGCAATTAATTAGTTATTTTCAATGCTATATTTAAGTAACATATTTTTAATTAATTCAAAAATGATTTTATTTAATTTTAATTGACATATTAAAACTGTAATTAATAATTAAAAAAAATACATTATTTATTATATCCACACGTAAAAAAAAAAGGAAAGGTATATTGGTCCATATTTCAATTAGTTGGTGGTTTTAATTACCAAAAATAGATTTGGGCATTTTTTTGAAACCTTGAGTCACAAATGGGCATTTGGCTCATTTACCCTAAGTTAAATAACGTAAAAATCAATTAGTTATTCGAATTAATTAAATCAAAATTAAATTCTTTCCTTAAATATAGCTAAAACAATAACGATTTAAAATTATCCCTATTAATCATTATTCAAGATTCAAACGATTTTATTTTAACGCTTTTATTTCAAAATTCAAAATTTTAAATTATTTTAACGATTTAAATTTTAAAAACAAAATCAATTCTATTCTAATAGGTAGATATTATTTGCCTTTTTTTCTTTTTGCAGAACCATTTTTCGTTGATGGTGTTCATTTGAAATAGTGTTTTAAACTTGTATTCGATGTTAATAAGATATTTCTAAGATGTAACTATGTCTTTGTAATTTAAGTTACGTATGTCTTTGTAATTCGTAATTAAAGTTATGAATTTATAATAGTATTTATTTGTAATTGTAATTTAAGTTACAAAATTATAATAGTAAATCACTATACCTGTAAATGTAATTTAAGTTACGAATTTATAATACATTTAAGTTACGAATTTATAATAGTAAATCACTATACCTGTAATTGTAATTTAAATTACGAATTTATAATAGTAAGTTACGAGTTTAGGTTACGAATTTATGGGTTAATTAACGAAATACTCATTTTGTGCAAACCTTTTAAAAAACTATCCATTGTGGGTAGTTTTTTACACACACAATGGGTAGTTTTTAAAAAGGTTTGACACAAAATGGGTATTTCGTACAATTTCCTATTTATTAAATGTAATTGTAATTTAAGTTACGAATTTATAAAAGTAAATCACTATACATGTAATCGTGACAGAGAAGGCGACGGAGAGGCAACGGGAGGACGGGAAGCTACGCGACGGTGCGAGGCGACTGGACTTGGCGACGGGAGGCGACGGGACTTGGCGACGGGAGGCAACGCGATGATTGAACAATCGGGGAGAAAAGAGAGACGGTCGACCAATTCTAGAAGAGAGAGATAATGAGTAGTAAAAAAAAGGTCGATACCAATTAATGTAAATTGTTTTAATTTTTTTTAAATAACATAATATTGTAATTAAAAGGTGGAAGTTGTCACCCACAATTATAGGAAAAATAATTTCGAAATTAAAATATTTAATTAATAATAATTAAACAAAAATTAATATTTAGAACTAATATTAAGGGTAATATGGTCCAAACAAAATTATTAATGGGTATAAATTAGTTTTATGAAATTATGGGTATTTCTCTTAAACTTTAGATGTTTTTTAGGCATTTGGTGGGTTTTCTATAAAAAAAAATTAAAGGGTAAATTGCGGCAATAATGCACAACCCCTGGTCAACATGGATTTTAGGTCCCAAATCTTTCAAAGTGCTGGAAAAAATGCACAACCTGCGTTGACCGTGAAATTTGTTGGTACTTCTGGTAAGGACGTTAACTGTGCTGATGTGGCATTGTATTATTGTCAAATGGATAGCCAATTGTGCAAGAGATGACAAGTTTAACATTAATTAACATAACCTAAACTACGGTATATACTGCAATTTACCCTATTAAGTTATGTTAATTAATGTTACACTTGACACTTCATGTCCAGTTGGCTATCCATTTGGCAATAACATGATGTCACATCAGCACAAGTTAACATTATTAATAAAAGGACCAACGAATTTCACGGTCAACGCAGGTTGTGCATTTTTGCCAACACTTTGAAATGTTGAGGACCTAAAACCCCTGTTGACCAAAAGTTGTGCATTATTGCCGCAATTTACCCAAAAATAAATGTGTCACTTGTTGTTAGATATGTTTTTCATAAATAAATTGTAATTTGATAAGAAATTACCACGAAAAAAAAAAAAAACAGTTTGTGCACTGGTAAGGTGCTTGGGGTTCTAGGCTAGGTCCTCGGTTCAAATCCCTCTTAGTACAAATTTTTTTTTCTTCTCTCATGATGATGTGGTGGATAACGTGGTGGCCGAGTTAACAATCGTCAGTCAAATATGTTGTGATTATCCCTTAATTCTCCACTATTAAGTATTCACATGTTTGCATATGATTTGATCATTTTAAAACTTAAAATAAAATTGACAACGAATACTAATTCTTGCATATAGTGGTCAAAACACGTTATACGAAAAAAAGAAAGATAATATACATCAATCATGTTGTCATGCGGTAAAAAAAATATGATCAATAAAAGCGAAAACATAATCAAATAATACGTAGTCACATTAGAACTTTTTTTTTTTTTGAAGGCATAGTCACATAGAACTTGATGGTATAAAATTAAAGAATAATCTTAATATTTTATGTCAATTTTTTTTTTACATTATAATTTTTTTTTTGTCATTATCACGATTTTCTTCCCCCACACGTGAGAACTCTATTAATAAAATTGAAATGGAGTTACTACGTAAGTGATCTCCGACTATTAGTTGAAAAAAATATATATTAAACGGGAAACTTCATAAAACATTCCTCAAAACACCATAAATTATTTTATTACACCTCAAAACATCATAATTGGAAATACATTCTTTTTAAATTTTATGTACCAAAATACCCTTTCAAAATATACATATTGTGTCCTAAAAAATGGACATATTGCCTCCTGAAAAATGGACAAGTCGCGTCCGGAAAAATGGACACAACTAAGGGTATTTTGGTACATAAAATTTAAAAAGATTGATTTTAGAATTATGAAAACTTGAGGTGTAATAAAAAAATTTGTGGTGTTTTGAAGTTCATTTTATGAAGTTTCCGTATTAAACTTCTTATAACATATGAGTATTTTTTTACCGAAAATAGCCGAAAGCAATTAGATACATACAATTTTACCGCCAAAACAGTCTGCATGTATAGCGTGTATGTAAAGATGTGAGCACGAGCCATGTCGCTCTCTGGTTGGATCTCCAAGCTCAGAGGCTCATCCACCACTCTTCAATGGCGGGACCTTCTCCGCCACTTCCGCCAAATGCGACGATCCGGCTTCGAAGTTTCCGACCCGACTGCGCTACATCTCGTCATGAAAGCATCTTCGAATGTCTCCTTCGCCTCCGGAGAATCCCTTCACGGGCTCTTCATCAAGAAGGGTTCCCAATCGCACACTTGCCTCGGAAATTCCACCATCGACTTCTACGCCAAATCCGGGCGCTTGGACGACGCGCTTGCTGTTTTCAACTCGATGGTCGACAGAGACTCGGTGTCTTGGAATGTGATCGTCAATGGCTTCCTTGCTTGTGGCGCCTTGGAAGATGGGTTGCGATGCTTTGAAGAGGCGAGGAGTTCTGGGTTCGAACCCAATAACTCTTCACTGGTCATGGTTATGAAGGCGTGTCGAGACTTGGGGGCGAAGAAAGAAGACGGAAAGCTTCACGGTTATGCGATCCGGAACGGGTTTATGGCGATTAAGTCGCTGCAAAACTGTGTTTTGAGCATGTACTCGGAGTATGATATGGACGGTGCTCGGAAGCTGTTCGATGAAATGTCCGAGAGAGACATTGTCTCGTGGAGTTCTCTGATCAAGGGATATGTGTATTTTGGAGATGCCCGGATAGGTTTCGACATGTTTTTGAACATGTTTGAGGTCGGAGTTGAACCGGACGGTGTCAGTTTGGTTAGTGCGTTAAAGGCTTGTGCTGCTTTAGGCAATGCAAGTACAGGGAAAGTTGTACATGGGTTCACGATTCGCAGAGGTTTAGAACGTGATCTGTTTGTTACGAACTCTTTCATTGATATGTACTCAAAATGCGGTGAACCAGAATCCGCCTTTAAGGTATTCACTGACATGGCTATGAGTACGAGGAATAAGGTGTCGTGGAATTCCATGATATCGGGTTTTGTCATCAACGAGAAATACTTGCAAGCACTTTCTTTGCTCTATGCTATGAGGAAGGACGGGGTCGAAGCTGACGAGGTGGCGATTGTGAATATTCTCCAGATATGCAAGTATTTCGAGGAGGCATTGCAATGCAAATCAGTCCATTGCACAGTGATCCGAAGAGGGTATGAATCAAATGAATTGGTTATAAACTCGTTGCTTGATGCCTATGCAAAGTGCGATCTCGTTGAGTATGCACGTTTTCTTTTCAAACGGATAAAACGAAAGGATGAGGTTTTATGGAGCACTATGATTGCCGGGTTCACTGTTGGTGGACGACCCGATGAAGCAATCGCCACTTTCGAGGAGATGATACAAGCAAAAGAGAAGCCTAATGCGGTAACGATCATAAATCTTCTTGAGGCATGTTCAGTTTTAGCTCAACTGAAAATATCAAAATGGGCACATGCAGTTGCCATGAGATTAGGGTTTTCTTCGGACGTGGCTGTGGCAACAGCGGTTATTGACATGTACTCAAAGTGTGGGTCAGTAGAAGCTTCTAGAAGGGTTTTTGACCAAACTCGGGTGAAAAACATCGTCTCATGGAGTGCAATGATAGCTTCGCACGGCATGAACGGTCAAGCAAGCGAAGCCCTAGCGTTGCATCGTGAAATGACGCTTCAAGGTTTGAAGCCGAACGCAGTGACCACTCTATGTGCCTTATCCGCTTGCAGCCACGGAGGATTGGTCAGAGAGGGTCTCTCTTTTTTCAACTCAATGACTCGAGATCTCGGTGTTGACCCAAAAACCGAACATTACTCGTGCGTGGCAGACATGTTGGGTCGTGCCGGGATGCTCGATTCCGCCATGGAGTTCATAAAAAGCTTGCCCGAAGGATTAGCGGTCAGTGCAAAAGCCTGGGGCTCTCTGCTGAGCGCTTGTAAAAGCCACGGAAACACCGAGCTCGTTTCGGAAGCTTTCTCTCGTCTTGTCGAGCTGGAACCGTTGAGCTCAACGGGTTACTTAATGGCTTCTAGTTTGTACGCTGCAAGCGGGTTATGGGCGGAAGCAGCCGATATGAGGAGGCTAGTGAGGCAGACGAGAGTGAAGATTGTCGCCGGTTACAGTGCAGTGCAATATGGTAACACTTGGTGTAAGTTTGTTGCCGGAGATTGCTCCCATTCGCGTGCCGGAGAAATATATTCCATGGTGGAGTTGTTGCATTGTTGTATGAGGATAAAGAATAAGGACTTATTAGAGAGTGATCATTTGTGTACATAACACCCATTTAGGAAACACAAAATGCAAGCTGAATTCTAATATTCTCATTGATATTTACAACAAGGATAAAGAAGTTGATAACTTTAGGGATATTTGCCAAAAAATAATAATAATACTCAACTGTTAAAGAAAGTATGATATTTTAAGAAGAAGTGAACCAAAATTGATCGCTCATCAATGTTACCTACAAACAAAACGCCTATTTACTTGAAAAAAAAAGTATCGAATTTTTATTTTTGTCATTCCGAATTAATTATAACCTTGAGACTTGAGAGTGGTTTTCAAAATAAAACATGTATTTCTAATCTTTTCTTTTCTTTGGTAGAACAAATTATGAATAAAAGTAATTAAGTTTTTTGTTGTTGTTGTTTTTGTTAACTCGCTGTCGTTTGACTATAACACGGTTGAATTCGATTAAGCCCGTAGAATCAAGTTCAAGTAATTTGACATATTGGATTATATTGAATAATTAAAAGCGATTCAATGATCCAAAAGATAAAAATGATACTTAATTATGAGTTACTTAAATCACACAATAGGCATTCGATCTTAATCTCATTGTAATACGACGTGTCGTTTCTGAAACGGGATGAAGTCCTCACCAGCACAAACAAACCACTAGAATGTTTAATTAGAAAAGTCTCACGGGGATCGGATGTTGCAAATAACTCGTCAATATATAGAATAAAATGATTAAAAGAGATCGAAAAGATATGGATGAGGCAATGGATTACCAAATTGTAACACGTGTCATTAGAATTTATTTTTTAAAGAAAACGAGAGTGAAAGCTTTGACTAATTTATTATCCAACTCTAACGTTTCGATCTAACGGCGTTAAAGGTCTGACCAAAATTCAACTGTAATAGATTTAAGAGTTATTAGCGGCAAATGTTAGTAAATTTTCATTAATTCAGATGGTATGAGTTTAAAGTAAAAAATAATAGTAAAAATACTTAAGTTGAGTAAACTGAAGAAACACACAACTTTTTATTTTTATTTTTTATATCCTGATGTTGGTCTAAAATCACGTGGTATGATATGATGAACGTTGAATAAAATTAAAGTGACATGACAGCTAACATCCGTAACAAAATGTGGACGAATATATACATCGCCTCAATTTTATGTTTCTAGTTTTGCAATTTAAATCATCAGTTAATCAAAGTTGTATACTTATGCCGTCAATTTCCTATGATTTAACGGACTTCTCAACATTATTTTGCGTGTCGTCTTGCCATTAATTTGCTGCAAAGAGGAAAGAGACACAGACACTTATTATGGTCTCCTGCTCCGCATCGCAGAGAATCTTTCCCTCTGCCGAGTACGACTCGCCGAACTCGTTACGCAACTCAGCGAGTCAGTGCAGTGTAGTCTTCCCTCTCTCTCAAATTTCTGAAGCTCTTTCAATCTCCTGGAAATGGTGTCCCGTTCGAGCTCTCTTCGCGCTTTTCTCCTTTTACAGGTAACGAGCTTGATTTCGTTTGTTTTGACTATGATTTGGTTGCTTATCACGGAAGTTATCGGCTCGGAAGCTGAATCGTTTGGCGTTTGCGAGTTTTCAGTGCAATCGTGCTAGATTTTTTGATGTTTGATGAACTTTGGTACTTCTGTTTGATCGTTGTAGATTGTTTTGGTCGCCTCTATCACAAGTGCAGAGAAAACGCAGTCGGTTCTGGTTTCCGACTTCAAATATGGGTAAGCTCGCTTGATTCAGAGCTGAATTTGCACAATCTGATCATCGATACAACCTTATATACAGATTATACAGATGATTGTATCCGTAAACTTATAGCTATATACAGGTCTTGTACACGTTTTGTTAATATGCTGTAATCAACCATCATAAATTTGATAAACGTTTAATTAAGCACTTAAGGTTATTTGAGTAATTTTGATTTTTCGTTTTTAGCGTTCGACTAGGGTATTAGGAAGCAACCGTAGGCGTCAAAACACAAGCTGAGTATTAGAAGGATTTTCGACTTTGCGTTCTTTTGGAGTGCCTCGGACCTCGGTCTCGAAGGATTGGTCCGAGCTATTTGATTTCTGCAATTTTTCGATCAATAAAGGGGAAGTGGATTATCGTATTGATAATCTCCGTAGGCCGGAATATTTTTCTGCGTGCTTATGATATATTTTCTCGCTATTTTGGTACCGGATCCCATCAAAATTATCTTAGGAAATAGAGTATAGTGAATACATTATCGTTGGACTAGTTATAGCAATTTTGAGAAGATGGCAATTTGAAGGTTCGAGGCTCGCCTTAGGCGAGGTAAATTTTTGTCGCCCCTTGACGAAAAGATAAATTTAATCAAAACTAGTATAAATAACCGAAAGTAGTTAAGATCATTCTAACATGAAGCCTCTATGTCTTTAAATGTAAAAGCATAAATAAATATCTGTAAGAGTTTTCTGTGCTTCGCGTGTAAATACAAATATTGTTTTTTTTTTTTTTTTTTTTTTGGGGCCCTTAAATTTTAGAGCCCTAGGCGCAAACCTCCCTCTCCTATATCGAGGGCCGGCTCTGGAAGGTTTTACTATAAATATGGGCTATACATTTGGACTGATGTGTCCGACTGGTTTCAATGTCTTTCTATAACTATACTAGAGACATAATTCTGATTGTTGATTTATCGCTAAGATATTGCTACACCTTTTTGTAGATCATATTACATACTAACTTATGAACGAATGCATGTTTTATTGCTTGTATTGTTCTGTCAACTATGTTTTTACGTGGAAAGGAATTGTAAAGACGAAATTAAGGTGGTTGCTGAATTTTCTTAACTGCGGTTTGTTTACCTATTATTTTTTTGTCAGGGAAAAACATTCTGAAGAATATTGTGCAATGTATGATATATGTGGATCGCGCACCGATGGGAAAGTTCTGAACTGCCCTTATGGTTCGCCGTCTGTCAAGGTATACGATTTCTGTGTAGTAACCATGAAGATACATCTATGGCTACTCTCACTATTCTTATGGTTTTCTCTTTAGTTTTCAATTTTGAAAATGAGAGACTTGGTCGTGTCTATTGTAGCCGGATGAACTATTCTCTGCAAAAATTCAAAGTTTATGTCCATCAATCAGTGGAAACGTTTGTTGCACCGAGTTCCAGTTTGACACTCTGCGTGGACAGGTTCAGCAAGTAAGCCCCTATTTTACATGTTCAATTCAAAATATATTTTTGCATTCAATTTCTTAGATATCTTATTTGATTTTAATATGTGGAGTGCATTCATTTTTAGATATTTTTTTAGTATTCTTTGTAGTTCCGTTTTTTTTAATAGGCGAGTATTTTATAAAAGCAAAAATAGTTTTAAATGAGGGCTAGAACCTTGTATCTCAAGAATACAAGTTCAAATCCTCAATCATCTGAGTAAGCCATATTAGCATGATTTCTTTCTATTTTATTGGTTGTTTATTGAACTGGTCTAAGATTAGCCGGTTAATTGCAGGCCATCCCATTTCTTGTTGGCTGTCCGGCGTGCTTGAGAAACTTCTTAAATCTTTTCTGCGAGCTTTCTTGCTCTCCAAGTCAGAGTCTCTTTATAAATGTGACTTCCACATCCCAGGTCAGTTTTACTGGTCTTAAACTCTTACTAACTAATGTTTTGTGTATTTTGGAGAGAGAGGATAATTCTCTTATGTAAGTAAATTGCGGTCGTAAGCTACATATGTATAAGCACATGTTAACATAATGAAATTCTCATTTCTTAGATTTCCCCTCTCTAATAACAGGGTCACAGTGCAAAACCAATCATTATTATTATATTTTTAATTTTTTATCATAAGCTCCTCCTTGTGAGCGTGCTAGAAAAAATTCGTACTGTATATATTTAATGTCACCGGGTATCCAGTTCAGCGTGACCATATCATTTCTTGGTCAACTTCTTTACAGGTCAATGGAAATTTAACAGTGGATGGGATTGACTATTTCGTAACTGATAGTTTTGGTGAGGGGCTTTTCAACTCATGCAAGGATGTAAAGTTTGGGACTATGAATACAAAGGCCATTCAGTTTATTGGGGCAGGCGCTACAACTTTTCAAGGTTATCTTTTTTCTTTTGACTAACCTTATTAAGGCCATCCGGTTGCTATCACGGTAGTCCGATATTATGTCCTGTGCTTTGATTTTCACGGAGTTGAGATATGAAAGAAAGTAAAACTTTTTATGTAAACAAAGAAATAAGGCTTTAAAAGAAAATTAAATTAAATAACCCAGTTTCAAATGAAGGAAATTTATTCATATCGTGTTTGTTTTATGAGTGCTAAAGTACAATAGTTATTCCTAACCGAAATTTGGTAACAACCTCCTTTGTAAAATCCACCAGTGAAATCCAATCTTGACCATGTGAACCATGTAGATCAGAAATAGTAAACATAAATTCATAGGTGTATGTGCAGGCTTTTTTTTATTTTTTGCGGACTACTGGCCTTATCTGTAATAATATCTCCCTTCAAGAACAATTAACGTAAAGATTCTCATTTTAGGGACTATATTATTATTAATAATTTGCTTCCTGCATTCCATTTATAAGATTTTCATTTTTCATTTTTTGAAATAGTTAAAATCTTTTGTTTCCAATTCTTTCTTGGCAGAATGGTTTGCATTTATCGGTCAGAAAGCACCCCCAGGTTTTCCTGGTTCACCGTACTCGATCAACTTCAAATCGAGCGTTCCCGAGCCAATGAGGCCAATGAATGTATCTGCTTATTCATGTGCTGACACTTCACTCGGATGTTCTTGCGGTGATTGCCCTTTGTCTCCTGCTTGTTCTGATAATGAACCTCCCCCTCAGCCGAAACAAGATGCATGTTCACTCAAAATTGGATCCCTTAAGGTCAGAGTTGATGCAATACAAAAGTTTAATTTATGTTTATAATGTCACCAACATGACTTACCCAGGATATATTTATGTTTAATTATGTTCAGGGTTAGGGTTAAGTTATGTAAGGCCCGGCACAGCGGCCATGATGTCTAAACCATATTTTTGTTTGGCTTATTTATTTATCCCTAAACAATGATACAATAAATCAAGTTTATTCAACAAAGTAGTTAAATAATTTAGCGTAGTTTTTGTCTAGAGTTTATGTTAAACACCATACAGAAAGATAGTTTCGCCGGTTTTATACCACTGATGGTATCTATAATTTGGGACCTCAAAAATAAGTTCCATATATTTTGCTGGAACCTTTCCATTCCGTTTAAACTTTTGTCCAGCTTTATTACATTTCGCTTTTCGGTTCTTAAACAATGTTGCAGATAAATGTTAAGCCTTTTATTAACAATTTTTTTGTTTTCAGGTTAGATGCATTGATCTTGCACTTACCATCGTGTATATTATCTTCATATCTACATTTGTCGGGTGGAATTTGTTTCGTCATAGAAGAGAGGCGACATCTTCTCCATCCAACAGAGAACCGTTATTGGATGTCCTTCAGGGTGGTGACTCTGTCAAGCCGCCCGAGATCGAGGTTAAATTTTGTGTTCCCTTAGCCATATGTTCTTATGTATTTAGCTAACAATCAAATTTATATATAAGAGCATCTCCAACGCTATACAATTTTGGTGTTATAAAATTACGCCATTTTCGTGTAATTTTAACACCATTTTTTTTTCATCTCCAACCACAACAATAAATTTCACACTAAATGAATATTCTCCATTATTATATTATTAAATCAAAGATTCTTTTTAT
Source organism: Parietaria judaica (assembly GCA_954871525.1). Classification (NCBI taxonomy): domain Eukaryota; kingdom Viridiplantae; phylum Streptophyta; class Magnoliopsida; order Rosales; family Urticaceae; genus Parietaria; species Parietaria judaica. The sequence continues at coordinate 43,814,656 of OX940860.1, forward strand.
TATTTAAGTAGATGTACTCTAAATAATTAACCAAACATTATTTCTATTTTCGTTTTATAAAATTTAGAATATAAAAACAGAATATGAATTTGGAATTCATAACTAATCAGCCATACAGAAAATATATCCTAAATAATCAACCAAACATTTTTTTCTACTTTGATTTTAGAAACTTACTTTTTTTTTTTTTAATGCGGGAGGTCTTTTTTTCTTCTTTCTAAAATATAATGAAAACCATTAAGAATAAATATACATTAAATATACATATATTTATATATATGTTTCACCCAAGGTTCTAAATGCCGATGTCGACGCCGTTTGGCCTAATAAATGTAGTTATGCTTTTTTAATTACTGGGTAATTAGTGATTTGAAAATAAAAATACTGCTTTGTATATTTGTTATTAATGATATGCAGATAATCAAGTTCTTGATAGTAAAAAAAATCTGAAAAATAGGTAATTAGATTTCCTTGTATCATGTCAATTTGTAGAACCTGACTCTTAATACTCTAATGGCAGGTATTTCCTCTATTAAAAAGTGGGAACCGACAATCGGCGGTTCAAGGATACATGTCCAGATTTTTCAGGTTTGCAGCCACTCACCATTGCGTTATGTTATCTAGTATCTTATGGGTGATCACTCCTTGAATGACTGGGTTTCTTTAATGTACATAAGGGCTTATGGGATTTGGATTGTGCGAAATCCCGCTCTTGTCCTATGTTTTTCATTAGCAATCGTTCTTGTGCTTTGTGTTGGTCTAGTACGGTTCAACGTGGAGACACGGCCAGAGAAGGTACATGTTTTTCATCTCTAGCATCGGCTTAAAGTACTATACAGATGATAAATCTATGCTACTGGAAGTATGATAAAGTTACTATTTTATGCAAAACACTAAAGAAAAAAAAACCTTTTCTTTTTCTTTTTTCTGTTTTGCAAATGGTAATAGTTATTTTTACAGAGGTTGGACGTTAAAATATAGAAAAACTTTTGCAGCTTTGGGTAGGTCCTGGAAGTAGGGCAGCAGAAGAGAAGCAATTTTTTGATAGCCATCTTGCACCCTTTTACAGGATTGAACAGGTTTTCATTCTTTCTTCCTCTCTTTTTTTTTTTGTCAGTTACTTTGCTGGATACGTTGGGTTGTCACACAAACATAATTTAGTTTGACTGGATGTCACACAAACATTTGGGTTGAAATTGATTTTTTGGTTTTCCATGTACGATTTCAATAGTGCATCCTCAATGGTCTATTACTCTGTTACACGTAGGGAATAAAATTGCTTTTACTTCTGTTTCAGCTCATAATAGCAACCACTTATGACCCCAATCTTGGCAAGCAACCAAGTATTGTAACAGAGGAGAATATTCAGTTACTCTTTGAAATTCAGAAGAAGGTAGTTTATTTGCTTGATAATTTCACTCTCTAAGTTACTTTTTTATCCAAAAATCCAATCTCTTTCCTCACTTTTGACAGGTTGATGGAATTCGTGCCAACCAGTCTGGTTCAGTTGTTGCTCTAACCGACATTTGCCTGAAACCCCTCGGCCAAGACTGTGCAACTCAAAGTATTCTTCAGGTTTTCCTACACAACCTCTTATATCTATGTGATGAGGGAAGCTTTGCATGAGCTGGTTTTCGTTTTTCAAATAAACTTGACGTCTACTTCTACTAAATAATTTGTTTGTGTGTGGATCGTTTTCGCTTTTCCAGTTGGTTGACATACTCCATTTCTTTTCTTATTCTGAGATAGTATTACAAAATGGACCCGGATAACTATGACATGTATGGAGGAGTTGAACATGCCGAGTATTGTTTCCAGGTACATTGTCTAACCTTCATGTCATCATTATTCAAATAATGTTTAGGAACAATATAATTAATTGATATGGATTTACTAAATCTTAGTTTCAGCATCTGCTTTAGTCAATATTTCATGGAATAAATTTTCGGTCAAATAAACTAATGATCTTAATTTTTGCACTTTTCTTGATTAAATAAATATCATGATCATCTGGAATGTCCACCTCAGCACTTCACTACTGCCGAAACGTGTTTGAGTGCATTTAAGGCTCCACTTGATCCTAGCACTGCATTAGGAGGCTTTCCTGGAAATAATTATTCAGAGGTAAAAATATTAATTTATTGATCCATATGTTTCTGTTTGGTTGTGTGATACGACCCGGAATAGAAATCAAAGAGAAACAAAACCCCAGTTTCTCATTCTAGACTTAAGACAGGGAAAACTCTCCCAATAATGTTCAATAGGAGAACTCAACATGATTGCTAAACCTAGATTAGGCACCTATATATAGGATTAGAAGCCCTGATCAGATATTTATTGTAAAATACCCCAAAAACAGTAATGAGATATGACAGCTACAAAATAGAGAATTATGAATTATTTTACAGTTCTATCAATGAGGTTCAATGCCCCTACATCAATGACGGCTAAACCTAAGTTAGGCGCTTATATATAGGATTAGAAATCATGATTTCTTATTTATTGTAAAATACCCCTAATATCTGTACTTAATGAAAATACCTAATTCATAATTAAATAAATATAATCCACTATTGTGCTACTAACTTCTTTAAGTTTTCAGGCGACTGCATTTGTTGTTACCTACCCAGTCAACAACGCAGTCGGTGAAGGGAATGACCAGGCTCTGTCTTGGGAAGAAGCTTTTATAAAGTTAGCAAAGGTGTAAAATTACTTACATAACTTCAGTTTATCTATGAGACTATGACTATCATAATGGTGCGGTTTCTGATTTTTGCATTTTTTGTATTTTAAAACAGGACGAGTTAATCTCAATTGTTCAATCCAGCAATCTTACTCTGTCATTTTCATCTGAAAGTTCGATTGAGGAGGAACTGAAGAGAGAGAGTACCGCAGATGTCATCACAATATTGGTAAGTCCTCAGAAATGATGTGCAAAAGTTCTCTCATGATTAATTACTTTCTCTGTGAGTTTTGAAATATTACTTGATTTCATTTTAATGAGTTTGTGTGAGAGCTTAAGAACTTCTTGGTGTCAGGTGAGCTATCTGGTAATGTTTGCTTATATATCAGTGACGTTAGGAGATGCGCCTCGATTATCTTCTTTCTACCTCTCATCAAAGGTTCAATTTTTTCCTTTAACCTGGAATAAAGTTTCCTTTATATTTGTGCATGCAAGTGCTACATTTATATTTATATATCTGGTATCCTCAATTTCATTAGATATAAAAATTTTAGATGCAGAGATTAAGATGGCGACAATTATTAAATTAACACTTATTAAGTTTTCATGTTACCAGATTAACTTATCTGAGCATTCATGACTGAGAATTCGAATCAGCATGGTGTTTCTCAGATATTTTTACTTGTCCCCTTATTTATTTTTCCTGGTGTACTAATAGTGCAATCAGATATGTAGTATTTTTCTGTCAAAAAAAAAAAGATATGTAGTATTTTATAAAATAAATTCTTTTTATAGGTTATTGATAGAATCCAAACATAACTATGCCAAAATCCGGCTAACGGTGAACTCCTGTTAGACTCTATTGCACGAACCAATGAATGACGAAAGGTTGCTCCTTCGAGAGGATTGAGGCTCTTTAATGATTGTTTGGTTTTGTACCTCCAAGACATTATTGGGAGAGTTTCCTGGGCTAAATCTTGAATTAGATACCAGGGTTTCGTTTATCAATAAAGAGTTCTCATATTTTCTTTGATTGTCGGTTTGGTTTGTAAATATCCACATACCATTCTTTTGGGTGATTGATTTTTAATCTATTCTGGATCTGTTGATTTTAAGGTGTTGCTCGGTCTTTCTGGAGTTCTGCTAGTCATGCTTTCTGTCCTTGGCTCGATAGGGCTTTTCAGTGCTCTTGGAGTCAAATCTACGTTAATTATTATTGAAGTTATTCCATTTCTTGTCCTCGCTGTAAGTGTTTTTTTAACCCATAGAATCATATTTATTTGCAAGAGTATATCACTTATTTAGTAGCAAAACAGATGATTACTTGGGGAAATGAAGTCCAGTTTATATAACTATGCTCTTGAATTATTTAACTTCCTTTGAAGGATTCCTTGGAATAATTTAACTCAATTTCAGGTAGGTGTAGATAACATGTGTATTTTGGTGCATGCTGTCAAAAGACAATCGGTGCACTTACCTTTAGAACATCGAATAAGCAATGCGCTTGTTCAAGTCGGTCCATCTATAACACTAGCCAGTTTATCAGAGGTTCTGGCATTTGCAGTTGGAAGCTTTATTTCTATGCCAGCTTGCCGAATCTTCTCCATGTTCGCAGGTTTTTTTATTTTTTTATTTTCAAGTAGAAACATATACTTACCTTTCTATATGCTTACCTAGTTCTTTTTTCTTTGTTTGTGTGTCTTATCTTCCTTTTGGTAGCTATGGCGGTTCTGTTGGACTTTTTTCTGCAAGTCACCGCTTTTGTTGCGTTGATAGTTTTTGATTTCTTGAGAGCTGAGGATGACAGGATTGACTGCTTCCCTTGCATTAAAATCCCTACTGCTTCTGTGGATCCTAATGCCGGTAATCATTTAAATTTGATTTTTCATGTTCTAGCTGGAAAATTTCTTATTATAGAATTGGATTTATAAATTTGTATTATTTTCAGAGAGCCACGACCGAAGAGATAGCTTCCTTACTCACTATATGAAGGTAGCTTCTTTTGGTTTTTAGGAACTTTTATAATTTGCAGGATTTCGATAAGTATGGAATCAAACCAGTAAAGTTCTTAGTTTGGTCATTCGCGCACTTGTGCTCCTTCTTATGTACAAATTATATACCTTGATCGATAATGGGTTTAAAAGAAATTTAAAATTCATTATTGACCTAACCTCTTATTGTTCTATTATTTTTGGATTGATGATATCAAAGCAAAAGGTCTTGTGTTTAACCCTTCCAATTGTAATTTTTAGCTATAAATGTTTCCATTTAAAAGTATTGAATATTTTCAGAAATTTGATACTGATTTGGATTTTAGATAAAATATTTATCTGCAAAACATGTGCCTTATGTGAGGGCATGTCGTAATAGCTTGATTTTTTTGGATTACCTGTTAAAATAACGAAAAATATTTTTGTATTTTTTTTTTCATTCAGATTTTGGAAATGATCTAGTTTTTACCTAATGTATTTGTGCATTATAGGAAGTTCATGCTCGTATTCTTGGAATTTGGCCAGTTAAAATGGTTGTCCTTGCAGTCTTTTTAGCTTTTACATTGTCAAGCATTGTAAGTCTCATGTTTTGCTTCAATATTTATAATTCTGTTTCATGATTAATTAATTTTTTTCCCTTAACTCTTTGAATACACATCTCTTCACATGCTTCCATATTCTTTTAGGCATTATCTACAAAGATTCAACCTGGTTTAGAGCAGCAGATTGTTCTTCCGCGAGACTCCTACCTTCAGGTTTATTATTTCTTTTCATAATGAAATTATTTAATTATTTACTTACAGAGGTAATTTATTCATGATTGAAACTTCTTGCAGGGATATTTTAATGATATTGCGGAGTATCTTAGAATTGGACCTCCATTATACTTTGTTGTTAAGAATTTCAACTACAGGTATGTTTTCTCTCAGTCATGTGTTGCTAGTCAACTTCTAACTGTTGATATCTATCATTATACCGAAGATTATGAATTATTTATTTGTGCAAGTGAAGTGAAATTCGCGTGACTCTCTTCTGCAATTGTTCTTAAAATCATTTACAAACTGTATTGCTTATGTTTGCGGTTCCCAGAAGAAATTTCCTACCTAGGGGAACATCAATCTTTTTTATTTGGTGGAATAAAAAGTGAAAGAAATAAATATCTAGAGTTTAAGGCTATGTATCAATTTATCATATCTACAGATTTTCAATTGAAATAGTAGTTTTCTACACTGATTTCATCTGGTTGTTTCAGCTCGGAATCGACGCAAACGAATAAGCTATGTTCCATTAGTGCCTGTGATACAAATTCTCTCTTGAATGAGGTAAAGGTTTAAGTGGATCAGAAAATATGTTGAATTTATTTCCCTCATATCAATTGCATAATATTATCTTCTTCTTTTATTTTATTTTTTTAAATTATGACTTCCAAATTCTTTGGAAGCCTAGTGCTAATGTTTTTCCTTGTGCTTCTTTCTTCTATTTTCTCTTATTAGCTGCTTCATACTTTTGCATTTGTGAAAGAAATGCAGAATGTAACTGACATATTGTGCAGAAAAATGAAAGTTGAAAAGCTTGATCAAATATGTTTCTCTTTCTCTACAGATATCAAAAGCTTCTATAATACCAGAATCAACTTACATTGCTAAGCCAGCGGCTTCGTGGCTTGATGACTTTCTGGTGTGGACTTCGCCAGAAGCTTTCGGTTGCTGTCGGAAGTTTATAAACGGTTCTTATTGTCCACCCGATGATCAGGTTCTTATTTTTATTAAATAGTTATGTTTCTTGATATCTTACTTAGATATGGGTATTTTGGTATTTCATGTTTATTGGTTTGAAAGGGTTTCCAAGCCTATATAAGGCACCCACCTCTATGGATTTTGCCATGTTTTTATCGAATACACAACACCTTTTGGCAGAGTTTTGGTCTTGCTCTCGATTGTCTGAACGTGTTAAATTGTCAATTAACAAAAAGAATAATATATATATATATATATATATATATATATATATATATATATATATATATATACATTGTTTGTTTTCGCAGCCTCCTTGCTGTGCACCCGATGAAGGTCCTTGTGGTTTAGGTGGAGTCTGCCAAGATTGTACAACAGTAATGCCCTTATCACGAACATAAAATTTATTTTTATAGTCTCCTTGTTCTATTTCGGAGCTGCCTCGGATGTAATATGTGAATATTTTGAGAGGATAATGTCTGAACGTTTTGAACTTTTGACAGTGCTTTCAGCATTCTGATTTGGTCAACGATCGTCCATCTACTCTCCAATTTATGGAGAAGCTTCCGTGGTTCCTCGATGCACTACCATCTGCTGACTGTGCAAAAGGTGGTCACGGGGCTTATACGAACAGTCTGGATCTGAATGGTTTGTACTAAATATCTTCCGTTGCCTATTAATCTTTTTAAATCAAGAGCTTATGCATGTTTGAGATGAATAATGCCTGTATTTAATTTTCATCTAACCGGTTTCAGGTTATGAAAGTGGTGTTATTCAGGCTTCAGAGTTCCGAACCTATCACACTCCTCTGAACAAACAAGTAAAGCTGATAAAATTGCAAATTAGAATGCTTGCACAGTTGTGAAATTTCTGATTTCTTTTTTTCTTTTTTTCATCTCATTTCTTTGATTGAACTTTTAAGGTTGACTTTGTCAATTCAATGAGAGCCGCAAGGGAATTCAGCGCAAGAATGACCGCATCGTTGAAGGTTTTATCTACCTGGCACTAGTGGGCATTGCCTTTGGGTTTCAATCCAATTACCGTGCTCATGATGCTTCTTTGTGCAGATGCCTGTTTTTCCATACTCTGTATTCTACATTTTCTTTGAGCAATACCTTGACATATGGAGTGTTGCCTTGATGGACATTGCTCTTGCCCTTGGTTAGTATTTCACAAAAATTATACTAAATTTCCTACTCGTATTTGAATGATGTTTGTTCTTTTATATAAAATACTGAAATGGTATTAGTCTCTGAACAGTTCTTGATTCAGAAACCTAAAATGTTAATTATATTCTCTCATGCTTTTCTCGATCTATAAGTTAACACTGCTTGATACTTTAAACTTGGTAAGATTACTTTATATTCAATTTTATTTTTCCAATAATAAGTGTCTGGTTTTGTATTGTGACAGGGGCCATTTTTATTGTCTGCCTAATTATAACTTCAAGGTATGTTTTCTGCACCGGTCTAGTTTAGATAAGATGTGCTGTTTAGAATATAGATAATTTAAGTACCCCTATATATGAGGGAGAGAAAATTGATTTATTCCCAAATTGTCCAAACTCCAAAAATCTATTTCTTACCAAAATACCCATTGAAGTTTAATAATGCATTGTCCTCAAAGTGCTTACAAAACTAGGTTTTTTTCCCTTTTGTTTTTTCACCTTCGGCGAGGGTTAGTATTGCCAAGAGGGAATAAGAGGCATAGTTGGACAATGTGGGAATAAAATCTGAGTTTCACTCATATATAAATAAAGGTAGTTTTTGAATTTTCCCACTGGAAATTCTCGGATGACCTTATTCTCATTTTCTCGTTTATTTTGGCAGTTTATGGAGTTCAGCGATCATTTTACTCATTTTAGCAATGATTGTTGTGGACCTGATGGTATAAGTTTTCCTCAGTTGATCGTTAATATTCATAATTTATGATTTTTAGTACTATGCCAAATTTGTCCTTGACTTGTCAACACGCTTCAACCAAAATATTCAGGGCGTGATGGCCATTTTGGACATTCAGCTAAATGCGGTATCCGTTGTAAACCTGATAATGTCATTAGGCATCGCTGTCGAGTTCTGCGTCCACATATCACATGCTTTCCTGGTTTGTATAATCTTCTCGACCTATCGACGTGTTTAGAACTTTGATCTTTGAAATAGGAACCGAAAATCTTGTGGTTGAATTGGTCTCGTAAAAAAATGGAATTGTCAGAGAAGGCTTCCGTAGCTTCTTGAGAGAGTATCAATTTTCCCCTTGATCTTTTATTTAATGCAGCAATTCATCAGAGGAATTTCCTCTTATACTTAGAAAACGTAGCAGATTCCCCTTGATCTTGAGTTGTGGCAACTTTACCCCTTGCACTCTCAAAAAGTTAATAGATTGCCTCCTATCATTTTAAAGCAGAAAAAACTATTATATGTTCCACCAAAATTGTTGAAAATACCATTGAAGTGTACAAATCACATTTTCAATACATATAAGTTCTTTCCATTAATTTTAATGGATAAGATGCAATCTGCTTCATTTTTCAAAGTACATTAGGTACAATCAGGGGATAAACGGCTACGTTTTCAAAATACAACGGGTATTGCCGCCACAAATTAAAGTTCAAGGGGCATTTACCAATTACTGAAAAAATAAATTCCTATTTATTTCCTCTTGGGAAATTCAATCCTATGAGTCTTTGCTTAATTATTGGACTTTTGATTTCACAGGTGAGCCGTGGAGATAGAAATCGTCGCATGACAGAAGCTTTGGGTACCATGGGAGCTTCTGTCTTCAGGTTTCTCTTTTTTTCTTATCGAATAACGATGCTATTTACAGTTTTAGCCTTGATGATGATGACTAGCTTTCTTTTAGTCTTAAATTTCAGTACTAAGCCTTATAGCTATAAAAACATTGTATCACTAAGAATCTAAGATAGTTGTAACATCGATCTTCGTACTTTAGTATTTTACTCGACTATTATTTGTTCTGAAGCTTAATAACATGCCATCAAAATTAAGGCTTTAACAGGCTTATATAATACGTCCCAAAATTGGTTCTCGAAATGAAGCTTCACCAACTTTCATTAAACCTATTCTACTCTCTTTTGAGAGAGATTCGGTTTTATGAATGGTTGTTAATTACATTTCTCATGTGCATAAGGTCTACCAAAAACTTACTACACGTTAAAGGGCCGGACCGAACCGAACCGAACATTAATAAACTATTCATAAGCATAACTAATTATTAATAACTAATTTGAACAACGAAAATTTAATGACGAATTAAAATCTAATAACATATTATGTTGCCAGTAGTATTCCGAAAGTTCTTGTTCAGGAGAACAAAATCTATTGACAGATTTTGTAACCTTTTTTTTTTTACATGTTCTTTCAGTGGAATTACTCTTACGAAACTAGTCGGAGTCCTTGTTCTTGGCTTCGCAAGATCGGAAATTTTTGTGGTATTTAGTCCTTCACCGTTTAATTGGTTTAACGTTTGAATGTTAAAGATTCGATTATAATTTTTTACTGGGTTTTTCAGGTCTACTATTTCCAGATGTATCTGGCATTAGTTCTGATTGGTTTCTTGCATGGCCTTGTATTCCTGCCTGTAAGTCACAATTTACACACTCCTTTGAAGCTTCCAAGACTACGTGTATTGTTTCCGAGTCATTATAAGAGTTACTCGATGTAACGCCCTTTTAACCCTGCTAATTGATGCATTTTGCCCCCCAAATTTAAGTTTTCAGCAAAAATAAAACTTTGAAAAATAGCACTTCGTCTCTATGTTGTAGAATGACAAAATGTCAACCGAACGTGTTTTGTTTTGTTTTTGTTTTTTTAATTTTCAGGGACACACATAGTTTAAATGCGTTACTCTCGTTATACAGAGTTTATATGAATGTGTCTTAATTATCTCAATTTTTAATTTGCAGGTTGTATTGAGCTTGTTTGGTCCACCAGAAAGAGAAGAAGATGAATCTGCTTCACATTTGAGCTAATTAATTGGGTGATCCTCACCTCATGTGTGTAAATATAACCGAAAATGTCATATTCCTAGGTGACACTTAACTTGGAAGAAGAACGAGACGCTATAGTAATGATATTTCTAACTTTGATAAATTAATATTCGATCAATTAACCACTTCGATTAAGTAACGCTTTGGATGGTCACGACTTTAATTTCTGAAGGTACCAACAATATTAGTTTATAAAGATTTTACGCGAAACATAGAGTTGGCCCGTTAATTAAATCGAAACCACGCATCTATAAATCATAGTTACCCGTAAATAAAAGCATATAAACAGAAACTAATAAATGTCATAAACACCAAACGATTAGAGCTTAGAAGCTATAATGATGCGAAAATTCAAAAACAGGATCGTTGAAAAAATCTATTAAAACTCCTTATGTGAGGCTCGGAATTCGGTCAAAATCCTGAAACTTCATTGCAAAGCATGAGTTCCTTTTAATCGGACCGTTTCTACGAAAAATTATTGCCGCGCCATTTTTCATCGCGTTGGTCCCACCGCTCCGTAAACGGTAACTCATTTAGGAAGAGACTCGGCGGTAACGACATCTTGGAAGAGCTTCAATTGTCGAGTAGAGCTTCCTCCAGGCCCAAGAGCTTTTACAGCGAGCCTCTTGAGAGACTTGGCTCTCTCCCTCATCCTCTCGCCCTCCTTCTGACGCAAAACCCGATCCAAACATCTCTCCAACCCCTCTCGGGTTAAAACCCCGCCTTCGAGCCCGATGCCAATCTCCCATACGCTCTCCACCATGCGGCGGTTCAGCCTCTGGTCGCCCAACAAAGGGCGACAGATCATGGGTACGCAGCCAGCCATGCTCTCCAGCACCGAGTTCCACCCGCAATGCGTCACGAAGGCGCCCACAGCAGCGTGGTTCAGAATCTCTGCCTGCGGGGCCCACGGCACGACCAGGCCGCGTTCCCCGATACTGTCCAGAAACCCTTCGGGTAGACATGCCTTGCCGTCGTTGCTGAGAGACCATACGAACGGAAAACCGCTTCCCTCAAAGGCATCCGCTATGGCCGCGAGCTCAGCTGGTGGCGGCAACTTGACGGAGCCGAAGCTGACGTACACCACCGAGGCTATTGCCCGCTTGTCGAGCCACGCCTCTGGGCTATCGACCTCACTGGAAATGATATTTTTTAGAGTTAAAACTTTTCCAAAAATATTATTAAGTGTAGGGCTCCACTTAAAATATATCCCCCACTTACTTAATTTTCTGGTTTCGCCACTGAACGGAGCCGTCGTTGGATGGCGAGGGCGATAGCGCTAAGTTGAGCGGGCCAACCTCGAGAAACTGGCTCAGTTTGGAGGTGAGATCGTCGCTGATGGTTGGGTTTAGATCAGTGAAGGAGTTGAGAAAAACTGCAGTGGCTCGCGGCAGCGCAAGGCCCATTTGGTGCAGCATTTTGGAGAACGGCGAGTCTAGGTTTCCGGAGACGACTCCCTCCGGGAGATCCTCGACTGTTACTTTCGACATTCCGGGTATGAAGCTCAGGCAGTTCTCTTCTTCGTCGTCGTCTGCGAGATTAAAAAAAAAAAAAAAAACTGTTGGATCAGCCATGAACATGATCATGCATGACTTTTTAGTTCATACTTCATAACCAATTATTACAATACTCAAAGTTTTATTTATTGTTAAATAAAACATTTAAAGTCTAGTTAAACATTAGTTACGTATTAATCATTAATCAAGTAACTGAGGTTGCAGTATTAAATAGAGATATTGGTGGTAAAAGTACCACATTGTATTTTTTTTTACACAGCATATTCAATTTAATTTTTTTGTGGCAAAAATTTTCAAAAAACCAAATAATGGTTATGCCGTAAGAATTTGTAACTTACAGCATGACTATGTTTTGGTTTTTGGAACTTTTGTCACGATAAAAATAAAATTTAAAACTTACCGCTTGTCCCTTTCTTTTAAACTCTTGTGCGGATAAAATGAGAATATGCCGTGTATAAATAGGTATTTCGTGATAATTTTGCCGCAAATATCCCTATTACATATAATACCGCTGTATTGAAAATCTAAGAAATTTATTTCGTTGCCAATATGTGATTATTTATTTTCCCAGTTACTTAGAAAAGTGATGAATGTTGACCTTCCTTAGTAGTCACGTCACCGATCCTCTGCCGGATGAGATCAGTGTGAATATGAGCGGAGAGGGACACCGCCCCTGCAGTCCAGAAGGCCACCCACGGCACCCTCATCTCGGCCGCCATTTCCACCCCGAACCAAAGGAAGGCGTCCGTGACGAGGCACGTGACCGCCCTCCCAGCCTCCGCCTCCGCAGCCGCCACACTCGCCCTAAGGCTCGTCGGCGCCGCCTCCAGGAAGAGCTCGATGCGCTCCTGCGGCCTCCCTGAGAAGGCGTATCCCTCCGCCACGCCGTCCCAAACGTCGTACGCCTTCACGCCGTCACAGACGCGGCTGGGGCCAAAGACGGAGACGTTGCTTTCAGCGGTGCTGAAGAACGAGAAGGTGGTCGCGGGGGAGGAGGCGGCCATGCGGAGGACGGCGGACAGGAGCGGCGCGGCGTGCGTGCTGAAGGGGAAGGCCACGGCGGCCACGTGGGCAGGGCACGACGACATGGTGTATTGGAATTGGGTGGTAGTAGTGATGGGTGTTTCTAAGCGTATGTTGCTTATAAAGGCTCTTGTGTGTTTGACTTTGAGGGCGGTAGATGGGCGTGGGGGTTAGCACGCACAATACCCATCGGATGGATGCGATGAGATATATAGTAGACCGTCCTTTATTGAATATATATATATATATATATATATATATATATATTAATATATATGTAAATGAGCGAACACATCTTTAACGAAATAGGCTCAAATGGGCTAAGGTGGATCAAGATCTATACCAGAGTTTTACGTGGTTCGATCCGTTAACGATGTACCTATTCAGGAAGTGTGCACTATGATCTTTTGTAAACGTTACATAAATGAGTGTACATAGCAGACTTTTCCGAGGGTCCCAAGTGGAGGGTGAGATTACAAGAGCGGGATCCGAGTATCCCTTAATGAGAAAAGGGTAAATCGTAAGAAAAGCTATGCTCGGGACATAAGGGGAGGCAGGTCCTAAATTTGTCGGGGCCTTAGGCGAAGAATAATTTTATGGTCCCGTTCGAAATTATAAAATTAAATTTCAATGTGAAAGTACATATTATATTTGTTTGTATAATTAGTAATACTCATTCAAATACGACACATCTAGCGTTTTTAGAGACAAAAGTACTAATGAAATCTATATAGTCGAGTTTCTCGATTATATATTTTTCGATAAAAATAATTTTAAGATCATTTGAGGCCCCGTAAGTTCATACTTTTCATTTCTATTACAGGCGCGGGCCTACTCAGTCTCCTCATTGGACCGACCTTGACTGTCAAGATCCTCATAAAGCCCAACCAGTCGCTCTTTGTTGGAATTTATTAATAATAAATGACCAATAAATGTTCTAATAAATGAGCTAGTATAATGTGTTAGTGAAGAGTAAATGTGGGAATGTGAAAAGTCCCACATTGATTAACTACAAAGAGTTTGTGCAATATATAAGGAAAACAATAGTGAAGTGAGCTCAACATGTGGCATAGTGATGAGTATGCCACATGAGTGCCATGTGGAGGCGAGGTGGCGAGACCATGCCGCCTTACGCTTTCGCAACGCCGCCCTCGCCGGTGTTGCCACCGGCTCCGACTCCGGCTCGGGATCGGGGTCGGGTGCGTGGCCGTAGAGGCGCTAGTGGCGTCTTGTAGGCGCACTTGAGGCACTTGAGCACGTGGCATTGGGCGAGCGGCGTAAGCTGGGCTTTCTCGCGGCGATTCTCGCCTCGCCATGTGTCAGTCGGCAGTTACTAGCCGTTGGGGGCGGTTTCTGACCGTTTTCCCGTTTTCCGTTTTCAGACCAATAACTGCCACTTGTGAAGGGTCGCTACCTTCACAACGTGTAACTGTTTTTGGGACTTCTTATTTTCGTTTTCTGAAACAGAAACGAGAAAAAACTGCATTCTGAATCATTTCTACTCTCTGAAAACACTTCCAGAAACGCGTTCTTGCTTACGGTCGGAACTTCGTTTCGTCTTGCGATTTCCGGCCAAAGGCTTGTCTTATCCTGGGTGTTCTTGCAAGCAGACTCGAAGACGTTTTTGAGTGCTCGAAACACTATTAGGAAAGTGATCATATGCACGATTCAAGCCGTGACGTTTTCAACCTTGAAGAAATTTCCAACAGTCTAATAGTGAGTTCGATCATGGCCACCGACGCTTCCGTTTCAAGCATCAAGGTGATGAACCAAGACCTCGTGAAGTTGGACCGTTTTGACGGGACGAACTTCACTCGCTGGCAAGACAAGATGATCTTCCTCCTGACGGCCTTGAAGATCTTCTATGTACTCGACCCGGAGTTGCAGCCCATTCCCGAGCCGACGGATGACGATACCGACGAGATCAAGGCGGAGCGCAAAAAGCGCAAGGAGGACAAACTGCTGTGCCGCGGTCACATTCTGAACACGCTCTCCGACCGTCTCTATGATCTCTACACGGACAACTCTTCGGCGGTCGAAATCTGGAAGGCGCTCGAGTTCAAATTTCGGGCAGAGGAGGAATGTACGAAAAAGTTTCTCATTTCTGAGTACTTTGATTTCAAAATGTCCGATGCAAAGCCGATCCTCGCCCAAGTGCACGAACTGCAAGTGCTCGTCAACAAACTGAGGGCCGTGAAGATTGAGATTCCGGAACCTTTTCAAGTCGGCGCAATTATTGCGAAATTACCGTCGTCTTGGAAGAGTTACCGGAAGAAGTTGCTTCACAATTCCGAGGATTTCTCACTGGAGCAGATCCAGAAACACCTTCGAATCGAAGAGGAATCGAAGGAAAGGGAGAAATCCGATGGTGTCGGAAACTCCAAGGCCAACGCGGTGAGCGCGAAAGGCAAAAAGCACGACGGGAAGAAGAACGTTTACGGTCCTAAGAAGGATCAAAAGTTCAAGACATCCGGTGCTTCGAAGGGGCCCAAAACCGGCTGTTTTGTGTGTGGCAAACCCGGTCACTACGCGAGAGATTGTCGCGTCCGAAAGGCCCAAACAACAAGGTTAACGCCACGAAGACCGATGACAACATTGTCGCTACTGTGAGCGAAATTATGGCGGTCAAAGGCAAGGTTCAAGGATGGTGGTACGACACTTGTGCCACTGTTCATGTCTCCTACGACAAAACGGCTTTCAAGACCTATTCTGAAGTCAACGATGGACAACAAGTTCAGATGGGAAATGAGGGACGCTCGAAGATCGTCGGCACCGGCACCGTGGAGCTTAACTTTACTTCCGGGAAGAAAGTGACGCTGGTTAACGTGCTTCACGTGCCGGACATGTCTAGGAACCTTGTTAGTGGTGATTTATTGGGTAAACCGGGTATTAAGTCTGTTTATGAGTCGGGCAAGTTGATCTTGACCCGCAATGGTGTATTTGTTGGTAAAGGGTATTCCGCGGACGGAATGGTTAAGCTTTGTATCGTTGACAATGTTATCAATAAAGTTTCTACTTCCGCGTATTTCAATTGTTCAATTACTTTATGGCATAGTAGATTAGCTCACATTGGTGTTAGCACAATGAAAAGGTTAATTAAATCCGGTTTGATTTCATGCAACGTTGATGATTTTGAAAAATGTGAAATTTGCGTTAAATCGAAAATGATTAAGAAACATTTTCATAGTGTTGAACGTAACACAAATCTATTAGATCTTGTGCATTCTGATTTGTGTGAATTTAACGGAATGAGAACCCGAGGGGGCAATCGGTACTTTATTTCATTTATTGACGATTGTTCGAGATTCACTTACGTTTTTCTTTTAAAGCATAAAGACGAAGCTTTTAATGCTTTTAAAATTTATAAAGCGGAAGTGGAAAATCAATTGGGAATAAAAATCAAAGTCCTTAGAAGTGACAGGGGCGGAGAATATTTCCCAAATGATTTTAATGCGTTTTGTGAAGAAAACGGCATTATACACGAGTGTTCTGCACCACGTACACCACAACAGAACGGGTTAGCTGAACGAAAAAATAGAACGTATCAAGAGATGATAAATTCTATGTTAATGCATTCTGAATTGCCATTTAGTTTGTAGGGTGAAGCTTTGTTATGTGCATGTCATATATTGAACAGGATTCCTTTAAAGAAGACCGGTATTTCACCGTACGAACTTTGGAAAGGTCGTGCACCGAACATCGGTTACTTTAGAGTGTGGGGCTGCGTTGCTTACTACAAGAACATGGATTCGAAAAGGACCAAGTTGGGTTCTCGCGGGATTAAATGTGCTTTTGTAGGATACGCGGCCAATAGTAAGGCATATAGACTTCTTGACTTGGAGTCTAATGTGATAATTGAATCACGAGATGTGGAATTCTTTGAGAATTTTATCACGAAGGATAAAGATTCTGAGATACCCATAAATGAAGAACCTCGTGAGGAGAGTTCTTCACGGGTTATTGAAAAACAACCCGAGCTTCGGATTAGCAAGAGAGTTCGAAAGGCTAAGGATCTAGGACCGAACGAAATAGATTCTCAACTCATTTCCTTTTACTTAGTAGAAGGAGATATGGAGAATTTTGTTCGTAAGATTCCTATCATTCTTCTAGTGGAAGATGATCCAAAAACCTTTAAGGAAGCTGTAGCTTCACGGGACTCTGCTTTTTGGAAAGATGCTATCCAAGACGAGATGGATTCAATTATGTCTAACCACACTTGGGAGCTTGTCGACTTACCCAAAGGGTCGAGACCCATTGGATGTAAGTGGGTGTTTAGAAAAAAGTATCATAGTGATGGTACTTTAAACACCTACAAGGCTAGATTAGTAGCCAAAGGATTTCGACAAAGGGAAGGGATCGATTACTTCGATACTTATGCATCGGTAGCGAGAACGACAACAGTTAGGATACTGTTTGCGTTAGCTTCATTGCATAACCTCTTTGTTCATCAAATGGATGTCAAAACGGCATTCTTAAATGGAGATCTCGATGAGGAGATTTACATGGAGCAACCGGAGGGTTACGTGCTTCCGGGGAATGAACAAAAGGTTTGCAAACTTGTCAAATCAATATATGGTTTGAAACAAGCTCCTAAACAGTGGCATCAGAAGTTTGACTCGGTCATTCTTGCAAATGGATTCGTTCACAACGTTTGTGACAAGTGTTTGTACACAAAGGTGCGTGGAAACACTGTGATATTCCTTTGTCTTTACATTGATGATATGTTGATCATTAGCAACGAGATGAACAGAATTTTAGAAACGAAGAGGTTTCTATCTTCTACATTATAGATGAAAGATCTTGGACAAGTTGACACGATTCTAGGAATCAAGGTTAAGCGAACCAGTGGGGGTTATGAACTTAGTCAATCGCACTATGTTGAGAAAGTGCTTGATAAGTTCAAACATTTGAAGTTCAAAGAAGTGAACACCCCATTTGATCCTAGTGTTAAACTTGAGAAGAATAATGGGAGAGTTGTGGCTCAGTTGGAGTACGCAAGTGCTATCGGTTGTCTTATGTATTTGATGCAATGCACTAGACCCGATATAGCATTTGTTGTTAGTAAAATGAGCAGATTTACTAGCAACCCCAACGGTGAGCATTGGAAGGCTATCGGGAGGATTTTTGGCTATCTTATGAAAACCAAAAATCTCGGCCTCCAATATGGTAGGTTTCCTACCATACTTGAAGGATATACCGACGCTAGTTGGAATTCGAGTGTCGGAGATAACAAATCTACGGCGGGATGGGTTTTCACACTTGCCGGAGGTGCAATCTCTTGGAAGAGCAAGAAACAAACGTGTATTACTCATTCGACCATGGAGTCAGAGTTTGTAGTTCTTGCTTCCGCTGGTCAAGAGGCTGAGTGGTTGAGGGACCTTCTTTTAGAAGCTCCGTTGGCTAAGGACAATATATCGAAAGTGTCGATACATTGTGATAGTCAAGCTACTTTAGCTAGAGCAAACAACGAATTGTATAACGGGAAGTCTAGACATATTAGTCTAAGACATGACTACGTAAGGAAATTGATCAAGGATGAGATCATTTCACTTTCGTTTGTGCGTACCAGCTATAATTTAGCTGATCCTTTTACTAAACCATTCGCTAGAGATTTAGTAAAGTCTACCTCGAGAGGTATGGGACTGAAACTCCTTGAGTAAGAGTTCCAACAATGGTGGCAACCCAATCTAACGTTAGGAAATCCTTAACTTTAGATTCAATGGGTAACAACAAATCGTTGATTTGGATGTGTGTAACATTGTACTACAATGTTAGCTGTTGCATTTGGAGGGTTGAGTTATTTATAACTCTTAATGAAGTTCAGTGATGAGGACATGTATCTGTAAAGCAACAGAGATACTGTAAGAACTTCACCTATGTGAATTTAGAGATGGTGCCGTCTTAAAGTGAGAGTTGGAGTTTATCTCATGAAAAATTCACGAGACAGGAAGAGCACATGGCCATTAACGGTGCTAAGCGAGAGATGTAGGCGAAGAACTACTAAAGGGTGTGTGTAAGGCTTCACCGATCTTATCACAAGGAATAACAGGTTCAAAGCCTAGCTACCTGACATTCCGATAAGATCTTGTGTTGTATTTACTAAGGTCAGGTTCAAATCGAAAGATACCTAACTGTATTAGCACCCTTTGCTACTTTTCTGGAAATTATACTTATATCATTAGAACAGTGGGGGATTGTTGGAATTTATTAATAATAAATGACCAATAAATGTTCTAATAAATGAGCTAGTATAATGTGTTGAGTGAAGAGTAAATGTGGGAATGTGAAAAGTCCCACATTGATTAACTACAAAGAGTTTGTGCAATATATAAGGAAAACAATAGTGAAGTGAGCTCAACATGTGGCATAGTGATGAGTATGCCACATGAGTGCCATGTGGAGGCGAGGTGGCGAGACCATGCCGCCTCACGCTTTCGCAACGCCGCCCTCGCCGGTGTCGCCACCGGCGACACCGGCTCGGGCTCGGGATCGGGTGCGTGGGCGTAGAGGCGCTAGTGGCGTCTTGTAGGCGCACTTGAGCACGTGGCATCGGGCGAGCGGCGTAGGCTCGGGTCTCGGGCTTTCTCGCGGCGATTCTCGCCTCGCCATGTGTCAGTCGGCAGTTACTAGCCGTTGGGGGCGGTTTCTGACCGTTTTCTCGTTTTCCGTTTTCCGTTTTCAGACCAATAACTGCCACTTGTGAAGGGTCGCTACCTTCACAACGTGTAACTGTTTTTGGGACTTCTTATTTTCGTTTTCTGAAACAGAAACGAGAAAAAACTGCACTCTGAATCATTTCTACTCTCTGAAAACACTTCCAGAAACGCGTTCTTGCTTACGGTCGGAACTTCGTTTCGTCTTGCGATTTCCGGCCAAAGGCTTGTCTTATCCTGGGTGTTCTTGCAAGCAGACTCGAAGACGTTTTTGAGTGCTCGAAACACTATTAGGAAAGTGATCATATGCACGATTCAAGCCGTGACGTTTTTAACCTTGATGAAATTTCCAACACTCTTTTTATCTCTTATTTTTCAGCAGGAGAACCAGCCTCTTTTATAGGCGAGTTCCAACTTTTTGTGTAGCGTTGGAGCGGGAAACATAGGGTTGGCCCGTTAACATTGGCTAGGCAATCCTTAGTCAAACAATGATAAAGTGATGGTTCTCCTACCAGATGTTAGGAGTCATGTATTCTCCCGTATTGTCATGTCTCTTTGAGCATCTCTTCGGTGCATGTGAGAGGGGGACGAGTGTGTGCGAGAGGCTCCTCGATGGGGAATCTCAACTCGGAACTAGCTAGCCCGAATATTAACAATTAAGATGTCATAGACTATAACTCGTACATTTAGCTATAAAAATGAAGTCTTAAAATCCCTAATTTTTTTAGTTTTTTTTTTAATATTAAAATTAACTAAAAAAAGCTCATGATGCTCTACTTTTATTTGTGGTCGACTTGAACTGTTTCATCCAGTATCGAAATATTGAAGAGAGAATATAGAATTGTACTTCTTGATTGCTTCACAATAATCTAAAATATTGATTTTTTTTGGTAACTAATTGATAAAAAATACTCTCTCGAGTGAGATATATAATGCACGAGTTGACATTTTCATTTTTTTAACGAATTTGTTATTTTTTGAATTATGATGACATTTCTACTCAAATCTAAAATTCAATGGACAAAGTGCACCTACACACATAGTTTAGATGCGTTACTGTCAATTACTCTTGTTATAAATACAGTGTTTATGTAAATGTGCCTCAATTATCTCATTATCTGATGAGTTGCAAGTTATGTTGAGCTTGCTTAGTCCACAGAAAGATAGATGATTGAGCATCAAGAAGATGATCTCCTTCACATTTGAGCTAATTAAATAAGTGATCTTCATGTGATGGACCAATTTCTGATACTGCAAATCTGAAATATTGTGTCTTACTAAAGTCTGAACTGAATAAATTGCGCAAATCCTTTGACCGATTTCTTTTATTTTATTTTGAACAATTTTTTCTTAGCTGATGTTATGAGTGATTTTCGGAGCTTAGAAAGTAACGGCCCGTTCCGAAAAAGTTAACTCGGACCCGGCCCAAAAAATCAACTCAAACTAGATTTATATTACCGACACGGGATTGTTCTAGAAAACATGCCTTAAGGGGAAACTGTTGGACATATCTTAATATGTGCCTTTTATTCAGATGATAATCTCATTGCATAAGCATGGTCATCTTTCTTTTAAAGAATAAGTCTTATTAATGTTAATCTTATATAGTTATACCCAAGATATTATAAAAAATAAATGTTTCATCCTTAATTCTTTACGTTTTGCAATTGTGCCATATAATCACACAAAGTCTATGTGAGGAGGTTTAGCAAGCACAACGTTAAGAACTTAAACAATGTAGGTCCATAGTTTAGATTAGAAAGTGAGAGCTTCTAATCAAGAACGACTATTAACGAACTCAATCACAAATTAGTGTGATGACACTGGATCATAGTCTTGGTCCTGCACTATTGAGTACATTGGGTATGTAGTAGTGTCTCCATATACTGGACACTAGACTTAAATATGAATCATCACGTAAGTCCAACACTAATGAAAATAAGATTAAGTCGCTTAGATGATCGGATGGAATCGGTTGATGTCTTGAATTATTTTGGACTTGTACGGTTCAGCTTAAATGATCTTTGATTTGATGGATAAAGTTTACGACTGTATTCCCAATACCATCATTTTGGGGTCAGACGGTTGACTGAGATAAGTTGCATGAATACATATATGGATAATGAGTTTATGATTTATTCATTATGATTTATGGGAAACAAATAAATACTCAAGGCCAACTCTACGACTTCATAACCCATTGAGTGAGTAATTTGTAACAATCATATATTGAGGTATAGTGTCGTGAAAAAGAGCAGTACAGTAATATACTCTTTTCATGAGAATCATAACAACACGAAAACCTAAATTGTGTTAATCTGATTGTATCAATGGACTCCTTTGTCAGGAATATAATAATATTATGTTCTAAAGAATTCAACTTCGGGCTAGAGTGGAGTGTTATCAAAGTTAGTGATTTTTTTTATTTTCACCATAGCTTAAGTACGTATGTCCATTAGTCCCCTTTGTAGCTCCATAAGAATGATGTTGCATTTATTATACATAAGAAATATATAGTAGATCCAATTAGACTAGATTCGCGATTTCGGTCACGAAATGTCCATTCACCATAAAAGTGGCAAAAGAACCAAAGTTTTGGTATTACTCGGGAAGTTGAAAAAATATAATTGAATTTGTTTCCTGGACACCTCTAGGGTTGTGGGAAATCAAATTATGATAATTTATCATTTTGGATCGTGTCATTCTAAAACACGGTTTGTGTTTTATGGCCATAATAGATTTTTTGTTGAGGTCGAAATTGTCACTGTTGTTTAAAACCTAATTGAGAGAAAATTAAATATTGAATTTATTTCCTGGAATATTTAATTATTAATATAATTTTAATTATTGGATTTGATTAGGAATATTTGTTTTTAATAATTAATTATAATTAAGTAGACGTATATATTAACCGAATTTGAATAATTTAATTTATTGAATTATTAATTTCAAATTAATTAAATATATATATATATATATGATTATATATTTTCAAAATTAAGGAGATATCAATCTTGGAAGATTTGATTCCGGAAGATTTGTTTTGCTTAACTCCAGATTAAATCTTTCTTGAAAGATTTAAAAAGATTTGGATAATATTCATTAGCTTATTTAATCTTTATGATTAAATTAAAGATAATGAGGGAATATCTCTAAGTGGTTAAGATTTGATTTTACCTATAAATAGGGTGAACCAAAAATCAGAAAACACAACCTTCTTCTCTCTTTTTAAATTGTGCCATCTCTACCTCCCCATTTCTCTCTGGTTTCGTTTTTACCTAGAGAGAATTTCTCGGTTCATACTTTTTTGGGGTTTTGTGACTCAGAGGAGTCCGCACATCCTGGCGGTCTAATTCCGGAGAACACATTGGAAGATTATTGGGAGATACTTCTACCATCAAAATTGAAGACAGTGAGGGCGCATATCTCAGAGGAAAGCCGGTTCAGAATCAAATCTGAGTGCGCAGTCGAAAACGACAAATAAAGATAAGGTACGCACTGTATTTATTGATGTGGAAATTATTTATTATTTCTCACACCCAAATCTGTATCACTAGATTTATGAATTGAAAATCATTAGAAAAATTATTATCACGATCATGGACATAAAATTAATTTTGAGTTGTGTAAGCCGGATGGGGTAATAGGAATTACTTATGAGAGTTTAATTCTAGTTAAATATTTTTTAAAAGTTACCCCACGCGTTGTACATTAACTGACAATTTTAATTTTCCGCGAATGTCCACTCAATAAAAACATACTTTTACTGGTCGACGTGACCCCTAAAAGTGAAAAAAAAAAAACATGTTTTTTGGGATCGCAGAGACCCCTAAAAGCCAATAAAAATGAGAAGCCTTTTAAATGCATTTAGGGGTCCCAACAATCGGTGAAAGTGAAAAACATACCTTCCTTTAAGAGCCGTAGAAGAAGAAAAAAATACCTTAGAGGGTCTAGCGACTCTTAAAATAAAGAGCGCTTTGGAGAAATAGCCAAACTTGAAAGTGTGTTTAGCAAAATAGTCAAACTTTGGTTAATTTTGTAAACTAGCCAATTAACCATTTAAAATGAAATTCCAATTACATTATTGCCCTCATATTTTAATAAAATTAAAAAATTCATTTATTTTCATTAATTGAAAATATTGCTATTAATTGAAATAAGGGATAATTACGGCAAATATACCCAACCTTTGGTCAAACTTCCTCCCGTGTACCCAACCTTTAAAATTGGCGGCAAAAGTACCCAACCAGCGTTGACTGTGTCTTTGGCTAAAAAACGTTAACTTTTGCCGTTAGCATAGTACACGTGTCCGTTGCAATGACATATTTTTTCAATGCTGTTTAATATGTATGAAATTTGATTAGTTCATGTGTGTGTTTTGGTAGATTATTTGCTGATTAATTTGTTGATTAATCTGATAGATAGATTAATTCAGTTAGTTTAACCATTAATTCAGTTAAAAATGATAGTATAAATTTCGGGTGGCTTATGTGGCATGTACACGTGTACTATGCTAACGACAAAAGTTAACGTTTTTTAGCCAAAGTCACAGTCAACGCTGGTTGGGTACTTTTGCCGCCAATTTTAAAGGTTGGGTACACCGGAGGAAGTTTGACCAAAGGTTGGGTATATTTGCCGTAATTTTCCCTTGAAATAACTATTAATAAGGTAATAACCAAAAACCAAACCCCATTTTTTTGTATAATTCAAATTTTAAATTCAAAACATTCATATAATTTTCGGATTTATTTTTTTTCCAGAAAATATCAACAAATTAAAAACGCAAATTAACGTAAATCAACAACGAATTAACGTAAATCAACAACGAATCAACGTAAATTAACAACGAATTAACGTAAATCAACAACGAATCAACGTAAATTAACAATCAAAAATATTATTCATATTAAAATTTAAATACAATAATCAAATATTTTAAATACAAAAAATAATCTCTCTCTTTCCCGTAAGACCGCAGAAGTTTCGCCGTCGATCGTCTCGGCTCGGTGTTTCCGAGCGAGTGCTCTGATGGAGGAGCTCCTTCGCGCGCGACGGGGGCAGCAAAATCTCATCGTCGTTGGAGGCGCCGAAGCCGGCGGTGCTGCTCCCACCCAGAGACGGGGATCCCAACGGCCTGAAAAACGACTTCCTGCCCTCGGCACTCCCTTCCTCATCCTCGCCGGAATCGTCGCTGTCGCTGGCCAAGTCCCCGTAGAACAAGATGAGCTCGTTGTCGGGCTGCAGCGCAGCGTTGGGGGAGGAGCTGGGGCGGGGCTTGGGCGGCGTCTCGCAGACGCAGTCATCGTAACGGTGGAAGAAATGGACGGAGGTGATCTCGGTGTCGGCGAAGCTCACACGGCGAGCGCGCTTCCTCTTGATGCGCAGGGCGCGATTCTCGCCCTCCGACTTGCTGCGAGGGGTCTCGTCGGGGACCTTAGACGCCATGGATTCGCTTGGAAGATAAACAGAGAGAGAGAGGATCGATGAAAATGGTTCAAATTGGTTATTAAATTCCCAAATTTGTGCATAATTAATTAAGCTTGATTTGTGCTGATTTTTTTTTAATTAATTACGAAAATTATAACTAAAATGATTAATTAAAGGGTATTACAGCGATAAAAACTATTATTAAAATGCCACCTCATGTTAATTGGCTAGTTTACAAAATTAACAAAAGTTTGGCTATTTTGCTAATCCTATGTTTGAGTTTGGCTATTTGGAGCAATTTTCATTAATATGTTCTTTTAGTATGTGTTAACTTACTATGCACGTTAATATGCACATTAATATTTGTTAGTATGTATTTGCACGTTAATTTGCACGTAATTATGCACGTTAGTATCTGTTAATATTAATATGCAAGTTAATATGCACGTTAACATAAAAAAAAATCATAATATATATTTAACGATATTAAATTTAAATTATAAAAAGGAAATAAATTTTGCTACAAAATTGTTACCAATATAATTTGAATACCAAATCACATACCATAATTAACGCATGTACAATTTATGAAGGGTTTATGGGTTGACCAACAAGTGGCAAAACACCATGTATACCAAAATCGACACGCAAAATCAGCAAGCAAAAATACATTTCAAAATTCAAAAACAAAAATTGAATAGTTTTCTCTACATTCACGGGCGAAAAATGCACTCTTGAGTCTTGACGATCGAGGAGTTCAATCAATCCATCAGGGACTTAGTTTTAACAACACTGCAAGAACCAGCGACCAAAATGTTAACACGTACGTATAAACACATGTAAACCAAAACAAACACAAAATAAGCGTGAAATAACATGAATAAATAAAAACAAATCCAAATAAATTTGAATTAAAACGGATATTAACAAAAATAAAATAATATAAAAAAAACAAACAGAAGATAAACAATAAACAATAAACCAATATAAAAAAAATAAAATAAACAAGAATATACACAAATCTACACTATTTTAAAACAGATATTAACATGAATCAATGAATATTAACATGAATCGACGAACTCATTCCCCTCGAATCTTTTGAGGAACTGCGTCTTCCCCACCGCCGTCACAAAGTTTGGTTCCTCCAAATACATCCTTGTCGTCGGATCCGCCGTAAGCATAGCCCACATCTCCAGGCCGGTGAACGCGTCGCGAACGAATTCGGCGGCTCCGTGCTCGATCAAGAAGTTATCGCTGCGGCCGCTTCCGCATCTGCCAAGATGGACTTCAGAGCGTCGTTAGTCGGATCGATGGTGAGGCCTTTATTGTACGACGTGAACGCCGGAGGAGAAAGCGGCGTTGCCTTTGACTTTAGCTCGTTGACCAACATGATCGAACATCTGATTTGGCCGATTGGCCGTCATGATCGAACAGGATTGGATCGCCGGATTTATCATCGGTAATGAGAATCTGGAGCTCTGCAGGAACTGGCAACAGTGGCCGCACAGCGCGGCGGAGACGGCGAGGGATTGGAGGAGACGCTCTGCCCTGCTTTGATGAGCGAGGGAAGGAGGTCGGCTGCGTCAATGAGGTTTGCGGCGACGAGGCTTTGCGACAGACGTTTTCACGCAGAGAGAGAGAGAGAGATATCAAAGAGAGGGAGCGAGCGATCAAAAAGAGAGAATAGGGAGATGGTTGAATAAGCCAACTAATTAGGCATTTAATAATTGCTCAATTAATAACAAATCTTTTAAAAATTAATTCGATTGTATTTAAGCCACATTTATTTTGAAAACGAATTATAAAAAATTAGTTAAAAATCGTGGTTAATTAGAAGGGTATTACAGGAATAAAAACTGATATTAAAATGCCACCTCATAAATTTTGGCTATTTTGTAAAGAAAAAGGCAATGTTGGCTATTTTGCTAATCAAACGTTTTGGCTACTAGAAGCAATTTCTTTTTCTTTTTTTCTTTTTTTGACAGGACGTACTAAAGTTAACATAAAGTAAGAGTTTGAAACGGGGTCGATTTGTCTACTAGTAGAATAGGCTATTTGCGGTAAAAATTCCCAATTTATTTTCAAGTGAGATAGCGTAGACTCAACTTTTTTTTTTTTTTGGAGTTGCAATTGTACCCAAATTCGTGTTTACAGCGGACTGTTAGAAATTCATCTATTTTTCCGTTAGTCCGTTTAGTCTTAAACTTAAATACTTTTGTCGTTCTTCTTCTTCTTCTTCTTCTTCTTCTTCTTCTTCTTCTTCTTCTTCTTCTTCTTCTTCTTCTTCTTCTTCTTCTTCTTCCCGATCCTTGTCTTCGTATCATCTGCTAACGGATATCGAAGGAGACGACTTCCTGATCCTTGTCTTCATATCATCTGCGAACGGATATCGAAGGAGACGACGGTGAGGTGTAGGATGGAACGTTGAAGGTTGAGGTCGAGCTTGAGCATTCCGACGAGGAAGGAAATGACACACCATATGCCTCAGGTGCGTGAGCGTCACAACCTCGAAGAATTTGCAGAGCAGAGGAACATAGGCTTAGGAAACATCTAGGGTTCGAATTCGAATCCGTGGCGAAAAACATTGAAGCTCCTTTGTCGCTTTGAAAGCTGACATCTGGTTATAGGGTACTCCTTTGGTGTTGAATCGGTAGGAAAACCTGGATTTCCAAGTGTTGTTTTAGTAAACAAACCCTAGACGATCTTATACATGATGACTGTGTAATGACCCAATTTTCTCACACCTAGAACCGTAAGGAATACTAGATTATATTTGGGTTACAAGGTACATATTGATGATAACTGAATGATAAGTTATGGATGATATTTATTGTGAGTGTCTATATGTTATGCATTATGCATTTAAAAATTTGATGGACGGAAAAGAATTTCCGTAAGACACAAGTAATGTTACTCCCGCTATGTTTGCTAGTACTACCGCTATGCCGCTAGTACTTCCCACTATGTTTGCTAGTACTACTGCTATGCCGCTAGTACTCCCACTATGTTTGTTAGTACCAGCGCTATGCCGCTAGTACTCCCGCTATGCTCGTTAGCACTCCCACTAGTCATTTCGAGATCCGCATAAGATACTCATTAAGGCGGGGTTAATATAAAAGCTTCCGAAATTGGAAGAATGATGTATCGTATCAATAAGTTTCAATGAGTAAGAAACGATACCGAGAAATAAAGAGAGAAAATGTATGATATAAATCATTCATCATGAGGGGAAAATATGATTTAAATTTTAAACAAAGTATCGTCAAAGTTTACTAAAAAGTCAACTAGGCCGGAATGAATATTTCCGAGTCCCGGATGAAACCAAAAATATCATTTTTGGAATCTACATGAAAAATGATTAAAGATAGGTACGTTCAAAGTAAAATTTTCATTAAGGTCCTTAACTTTTAGAAAAGTTGCACTATGGCCCAAAATTGCCAAAAAGTTGCAATTATGCTCCTAATCCGATTTTCAACATTCTAAACTCATCTTTGATGTCCATACACATGCTCAAAACTTCATGTATGCTGAAATTTGAATAAAGTCTCTCTTAGAAATCAAAAGAAGCATTAAGATCATTTTGTCTTATATGTTTGTCTTATACACCACCCAAATGAACCAATGGCCTCATAGGAGTGCATGGCATTAATGATGAACCCTTAAGCAACCACTAACGCCTCACATCAGAAAAATAGAGCCAATAAGAGTTTTGGCTGATTCCAAGACATGATAGGGCAAGAATGATGACTTTTATGAAGCATACTCCACCTAGAACATGCAAAATTCTCTCTCACACACAAATTCATTTTTTTCTCTCTCTAGATCAGAAAAGAAACTCCCTCTTTAGCCCTCTATCTCTCTAATAAATGTTATGATGTGAAGCCTAATTCAATTGGGAAAGTCATGATTAGCTTAGGGGTAATATTGGTATTTCCTCTTACATTGCTTTTAGACTTTCATGATGGAAAAGTTGTCTTCTTGGACAAGCTTTGACCAAGGCTAAGTAGAGAGTTTGGTGGGTTTCTTCCTCCATTAGAGAGAGAGAGTGAGAAAGACTTGTAAACACAAGAAAAGTGTGAGTGAGCTCGAGGGTGTATTCGAACAACTCCGTTGGAGATTCTAGTGGATCATATTTGCAAGCGGCAAGTGGACGTACCTCCCGCATTGGGGGCGAACCACTATAATCTCCGGTGTCACTTTATTTCGCTTTCTTGCCATTATTTCGTCTTCGGTTTGAAGGGGATTCGGTGTTTATTCCCTAACAACTGGTATCAGAGCAACCGGGTTGTGTTGCGATCTAGAAGACGATGGGTGGAAACGATGGGTTAGGGCAAAGCTTGAAGTTCGATGGTTCGGACTACGCATTTTGGAGAATGCAAGTCGAAGACTACCTTTACGGTAGAGAGCTTCATCTTCATTTGGGTTCGAAACCAGAGGATATGGATGAGGCGGAATGGGCTTTGCTCGACAGAAAAGTGCTCGGAGTTGTGCGGTTGACGTTGTCGAGGAATGTCGCGCACAACGTGGCGAAGGAGAAGACTACGGCGAGCATGATGAAAGCTCTCTCCGATATGTACGAGAAACCCTCGGCGAACAACAAGGTATTTCTCATGAAGAAACTTTTCTATTTGAGAATGGAAGAAAGTGGGTCTGTAGCTACTCACTTGAACGAGTTCAACACCATAGTCAATCAATTGTCGTCCGTTGAAATAGATTTTGATGATGAAGTTCGTGCCCTAATTTTGTTGGCGTCTTTACCACCGAGTTGGGAATCGATGAGGGCAGCGGTTAGTAACTCCGTGGGTACTGCCAAGTTAAAGTTCAACGATGTCAGAGATCGTATTCTTGCAGAGGAAGTTCGGAGAATCGATTCAGGGGAAGCATCGTCGAGTTCTGCGTTGCACACACAACGCAGAGGCAGAGGAACCGAGAAGAGCCACAACCGGAACAAGGGCAGATCAAAGTCAAGAAATGGCAGAGGTCAGTCAAGATTCGGACGAAAAATGGAGTGTTGGAATTGTGGTAAAACGGGCCACATGAGGAAAGATTGTAGAGCTCCGAAGAAGAAACATGACAACAGAGAAGACGCCGTAAATGCGGCTACCGAAGAAGTCGGTGATGCGTTATTCTTGTCGGCCGACAACCCGGTCAGTGGAGTTATTGAGGATAAGGGTGATGCGCTATTGTTGTCCGTTGATAGCCCGATTGATAGTTGGGTGCTTGATTCGGGAGCGTCTTTCCACACCGCTCCGAACAAAGAGCAAATGGAGAACTACGTTGCGGAGAACCTCGGGAAAGTCTATTTGGCCGACGGCATACCACTAGATATTGTTGGTACCGGGGACATCACCTTGAAGATGCCAAACGGACGCACGTGGAAGATTAAGAAGGTTCGACATGTGCCGAAATTGAAGCGCAACTTAATTTCGGTGGGCCAACTCGACGGAGAAGGCCACACGATAACCTTTGGTGGTGGAGCGTGGAAGGTAGCAAAGGGTGCTTTGGTCGTTGCCCGCGGCCATAAGACCGGCACCCTTTACATGACGACAAGTTGTTCCGACTCGGCCGCGCTCGTGGACAATGCCAACAAGTCCGAGTTGTGGCACAATCGACTTGGACACATGAGCGAGAAAGGTATGAAGATTCTCGTGAAAGACGGAAAGATTTCCGAGCTCAAGTCGGTGGACCACCATTTGTGCGAGAGTTGTGTGCTTGGGAAACAACGGCGAGTTAGTTTCTCAAATGGAGGGAGAGAGTTGAAGACCGAGAAGTTAGAATTGGTTCACACGGATGTGTGGGGACCGGCCCTGGTTGCTTCTCTCGGAGGGTCACACTACTATGTAACGTTCATCGACGACTCAACAAGAAAGCTTTGGGTCTACTTCATGAAGCACAAGTCCGATGTGTTCACCGTTTTCAAGAAGTGGAAAGCTTTGGTTGAGAATGAGACAAGCTTGAAGTTGAAGAGTTTGAGATCCGACAACGACGGAGAGTACATTGACGGAAACTTCAAGAGATATTGTGCCGAACATGGGATTAAGATGGTGAAGACCATCCCCGGAATGCCTCAACAAAACGGGGTAGCGGAGAGGATGAACCGGACCATAAATGAGCGTGCAAGAAGCATGAGGTTACACTCCGGGCTACCGAAGACGTTTTGGGCCGATGCGGTTAACACCGCGGCGTACTTGATCAACCGAGGACCATCCGTTCCATTAAATTTCCGAATTCCGGAAGAGGCTTGGAGAGGGAAGAAGGTAAACCTTTCTCATTTGAAAGTGTTTGGTTGTTTGTCTTATGTTCATATTGATGCCACTTCTAGAAGTAAGCTTGATGCAAAGTCTAAGAAGTGTTATTTTATTGGCTATGGTGACTCCGAGCTTAGTTATCGTTTCTGGGATGACCAAAACCGGAAGATCATCCGAAGCAGGGACATCATCTTCAATGAACAAGTGTTGTACAAAGACAAGCTTCGGGAAGTCCCGGAAAGCCGCGTAACGGAGAATGAAAAATAAGCGGTGGTTGATTTGAATGAGTTTCCGGCACACGAGTCGCAAAGGGCTGCCCCGGAAGTGGGAGAACAAGCAGCCGAAGAAGAAGAACATCGGCATGAGAGTGATGAAGAAGGCGATGAAGAAGTTGAACCCCCGTCAAGTCAACAAACGCCGATCACCGAGCTACGCCGATCTTCTCGGGTGAGAAGGCCATCACAAAGGTTCTCACCGTCGCTCAACCATATTTTGCTCACCGACAAGGGTGAACCCGAGAGCTATGATGAAGCTAAGGAAGTCGATGAATCGAGCAAGTGGGAGTTGGCGATGAAGGACGAGATGGACTCATTGTTGTGCAATAAAACGTGGGAATTAGCCGAGCTACCGGCGAAAAAGAAGGCGTTACACAACAAGTGGGTCTACCGGATAAAGGAAGAACACGACGGGAGAAAGCGCTACAAAGCGCGGTTGGTCGTGAAGGGCTTCCAACAAAAGGAAGGCATTGACTACACCAAGATTTTCTCTCCGGTAGTCAAGTTGGTAACTATCCGAACCGTCCTTGGATTGGTGGCGAAAGAAGATCTACACCTTCAACAAATGGATGTGAAGACGGCGTTTCTTCACGGGGATTTGAAGGAAGAGATCTACATGAGACAACCGGAAGGCTTCGAGGTCAAAGGCAAAGAAAAGATGGTGTGCAAGCTCCAAAAGAGTTTGTACGGCTTGAAACAAGCTCCGAGACAATGGTACAAGAAGTTCGACTCTTTCATGAAGAAAGCCGAGTTCGTGAGGTGCGAGGCGGATCATTGTTGCTACTTCAAGAGACTTGAAGACTCTTACATGATTTTGCTCCTCTACGTCGATGACATGCTCATAGTGGGAGCAAATCTTCATGAAATCGAGAAGTTGAAGAAAATATTGTCAAGGGAATTTGCGATGAAGGATCTTGGTGCCGCGAAGCAAATCCTCGGGATGAGGATTATCCGAAGCAAGGATGGGTTGAAACTTTCACAAGAAGAATATGTGAAAAAGATCATCAAGAAGTTCAACATGGAAGATGCCAAGCCGGTTGGAACTCCTTTGGGTAGCCATTTTCGGTTATCTAAAGATGACTCGCCAAAGACCGAGGAAGAGAGGGCACACATGGACAAGGTTCCGTATGCTTCGGCTATCGGGAGCCTCATGTACGCGATGATATGTACGAGGCCCGACATTGCACATGCAGTGGGAGTTGTTAGCCGATTTATGAGCAATCCGGGCAAACAACATTGGGAAGCCGTGAAGTGGATTTTCAGGTACCTCAAAGGAAGCTCAAGTTTAGCGTTGTGCTTTCGGAAGTCAAGCTCGGGGCTTGAAGGGTTCGTCGATGCGGACAACGGCGGGGACGTCGACAGTAGAAAGAGCACCTCCGGGTATGTTTACACATTCGGAGGTACGGCAATCAGTTGGCTTTCAAGGTTGCAAAAGATCGTTGCTCTTTCTAGTTGTGAAGCCGAGTATGTGGCTATAACGGAGGCTACGAAGGAGATGATTTGGCTTCAGTCTTTTCTACAAGAGTTGAACCATAATCAAGAGAGCTACGTGCTCTATAGCGATAGCCAGAGCGTCATTCATTTAGCGAAGAACCCCGCTTATCATGCCCGGACAAAGCACATACAACTTCGGTACCACTTCATCAGATCGGCCTTGGAGGACGAGGTGCTAGTTCTTGAGAAGATCGCGGGAAGTGAGAATCCCGCGGACATGTTGACGAAGGCCGTGCCATACGAGAAACTGAAGTTGTGTGCAACTTCAGTTGGGCTCCTCGAGTGATGATCGGAACCGCCGCTTGCAAGCTTGAAGACGGATGATTGCAATTAGTCTTCAAGTGGGAGATTGTTATGATGTGAAGCCTAATTCAATTGGGAAAGTCATGATTAGCTTAGGGGTAATATTGGTATTTCCTCTTACATTGCTTTTAGACTTTCATGATGGAAAAGTTGTCTTCTTGGACAAGCTTTGACCAAGGCTAAGTAGAGAGCTTGGTGGGTTTCTTCCTCCATTAGAGAGAGAGAGAGTGAGAAAGACTTGTAAACACAAGAAAAGTGTGAGTGAGCTCGAGGGTGTATTCGAACAATTCCGTTGGAGATTCTAGTGGATCATATTTGCAAGCGGCAAGTGGACGTACCTCCCGCATTGGGGGCGAACCACTATAATCTCCGGTGTCACTTTATTTCGCTTTCTTGCCATTATTTCGTCTTCGGTTTGAAGGGGATTCGGTGTTTATTCCCTAACAATAAACCCCAAGAACAATTTCTTGAAGAAACCCTCCAAGAAGACCACAAAGATCATCATCTTTGTATCAACTTTTCCAAGAAGAAGAAAGGGGTAAGAACACCTCTTGCATGTCGATTTCCCTAACGTTTCTCTCTCTGAAAGTTATGCTCATTTTTACTCCATATTTTTTTGTGCTAAGGCCACAAAATCATGGAGAAATAATCGTGAAGATCCGATCTCAAACGCTCCATTTATCCCACAAACCGTGTCATTGCTCAAAGTTCCAAAGAAATAGGTAAGGAAACCTCTTCCATGTTGATTTTCTTCATGGCCATAAGATATGAACTTATGTTCATAATGTTCTCTCTTATCCTAGCTCAAAATCTAGACTTCTCTAACCTAAGGTCGTTGTGAAGAGCACCTAAGTTTCCAACTACACAAGTATTAACTTTGTTGGAGAAAAACTCAAGAAAGGTATAACCTTCAAACTAAAAACCCTCACTCTTTTGATGAAAGGTTATCATGCTTATTTATGATTTAAGTAAGTCATGCACGAATGGTTTTGTGTATTTTCATGAATTTGGCCCAAGAGCCTTATGTTTGATGATGATTGAATGACATGCATGTTGCTGGAATTAGGGTTTTGATGAAGTCCGATTTTGTAGGGGTCTTAACCAGACCAAATGAACTCAAAATACAAAAAATGACCTATGTATAGATAGATATATATGTCTATTATAACATACTGAAAATTTGGAGCCCTTCAAGTTACGATTTTTAAGATATGAGTCGTGCACTATTAATGCGCAAAACTGTTTTCACTTCCAGGCAGATCTGGAAGTTTGGATTTAGAACACATTTTCACCAACCTAATATTTTATAAATTCTTATGAAAATTATATGATATAGGTATATTACTTATTGAATTAATAGAGTTAGTTTTACTGAAAAATATACTCCGGTTAGTTCAAAACAATTCACGGAGTAATGACATGCAAATCTGTTTTCGGTTTTAGACAGATTGTGAACTATGTTAGTAAAATGCTTTAAACGATGATCTATAGTTTATATTTTGGTGGGATAAAAATATATGTTATAAATAAGTTAGTTAAAGAGACATAGGAATTGGTTTTGTTCCAAAACAAGCCCTGATTGATTTTATAAAAATCACACACCGGAGGTCGCAAATTGTTTTTCATAAATAAGGGCGGATTTGAGTTCATGCTTAAAAATACATATATATGATTTACCAAGGGATTTTATTTTCAGGAAATGAACTAAATACTTGATAAATGTCAAGTTTATAGTAATGACAATTAGTTGTATGTTAAAGCGAGTTTTCGTTTACCGGATAGAGGTTCTAAAGTAAGCATATACAAGTTATTCTACCATTTGAGGTAGAATTGTGACCCGAACAATAAAATAGTTTCAATTTCGAGTAATGGGGCTATGATATTAAAAATAAAACACAGAGGTTAAGATAATAACCTAGGAGCTCTAAATAATTTACGATTATAAAAATGATCACACCGAGGTTGTCTCAGACTTTCAAGATAAAGACTATGTTTACGAAATATGATAATACAAAACTCAATGAGTTATTAACGAAAGGAATAGTCTCTATTTAAATAGATACGAATCTTAAATGATGATTCTACGGCATGAAAATACTTGTACACTTACTTGAAGTTAAGTCGTACAATATTACGTAGATCTTTAAACAAAGGAATGTGTTGATACAAAATCGGATAGTGTTGAAACCTTAGTGCCCTAGAATTCCAGCAACGTAGAGCATGCATGTAAACCTGGATCCAAAAGAGTCGTCTGGTCGGATTAAACAGGGAAGTAAGGTGTCCATAAGTGTGATAGGCTGTAGCTTGAAGTGCAGCGAGGACACCAGGTGAGTACAGATCTCACTACAGCATGAATAGTTTTCAAATGAAAAGATGAAATTTGTCAAGACATGAATATATGTGATGTTTGGGAGCATTGACTCTGATGCACGAATGATTGATTGGGAGCATTGACTCTAAGGCATGAATGATTGATATGTGTGGTCCTTGATGGACATTGATATGATTATATGGATCATTATGAATCCTATGATGTTAATGTATCATGTTATTCCAAGTGTTGGTATTGGAAAAGAAAAGAATGTATGATGGGAAGAATGATTGAATGAGCTTTGATTTATGTCATAATGCATGTAGGCATAATAGGGTCACCTTAATTAACAAACATGACCAATGTTTTCAAAGCTCGTGTCGTGCCACCCGATCGGGGTATAAACATGTTATGAATGGGGCTTTAAGCCCAAGGTCGTGTTGGCTGGGGACCTTGCAACCCTCAGACCATCTGCGGCTGCGCGCAAAAGGGCACATACACATATGGGTGATCACCAGGCAAGACAGGGCCAATCCCTTGAGCCAGTTAAAGGAAAAGAAAGGAAATGTTTTCAGAAGTAACCCAATAATATAACATAATTGGACATACATATATGCATGATTGACATATGTTTTTGTGAGGATAATGTCTGTACTCGCTGAGCGTAAGCTCACGTAATATGTGTTCATGTTGTAGGTAAGAAACCCATCATGAATTTGTTATGGTGGACTCGCGAAGGAATGATGATGCGCGCGGTGGTTATGAGTTAGGATGGGTAACCGCTAAAGTTTCCGAATATTTTGATGAACAAAGTAATTGACGTATGTTTTATTAACTACGGTTTATGTTTTGGGATTATGGTATTATATTGCCTCCCTATGTTAAGAATTTACGTATGAAATGATTGTCTCGGGTTCGCAATCCGAGTCAATAAGTATGAAGAATTATATTGGACTTTTCAAAAATGATTTTGGTAAACTATTTAATAAGCCTTCAAAGTTTTATGAAGGTCTCATGTTTTTTTTAAGATTTCCAATAATGGTCGTTTTGAATATTTTATACTAAAGCGTTGATCTTAAATTTCTTATAGGAAGTTTAAGACGTACGTGCTTATGTGAACAAGTGAGATGATGTTTAAAAAAATATATATTCCTAAATTTTCGTAACAAAGAGCTTTTATGAAATCTAAAGAAAGTAAGTAAGTGAGTTTAAGTCGTAGCGGACGGCGCTAGGCTGGGTCGTTACAGACTGTAATCTAACTTCGGGATTAATATCAACAACATCAGTTTTATAAACTTCGTCGTTGGTGATGCAAACCTTGAATTTGGAATATGTGAGCGTGTAAGAAGTTGACAAGTGACCTATGACGGATGAGTCATAACGGAAACCACTTGGAACTACGGTGACATGAGAAAAATTATTTTTGATACTTTTACCATGATAAAATAGGATTAGGAATATGCTAGAAATTTTATATACTTTAAGATACGTTTTCCCAGTATATACCGTGTGTATATATATATATATATATATATATATATATATATATATATATATATATATATATATTCTAGACCATTTAATTTTTATAACTTCTAAGACAAACTTATGTTTTGAAATAAATAAAAATAAAAATGTTATGTGTATTTTTCGAATTATCTAAAAATTGGTCCCTATTGGCAAAAGTCAAAGTCCACCAACAAAGTCAAAGACCAAGGGCCCGAGACCCAACACATTTGGCGAGGCTCGGAACCCCGAAGGTCCAAAAGTCAAAGCCCAAGACCAAAGCCTATCATCATAAAAGGCAATCCTGGCGAGGTCCCTTGGCAAGCCTCCTCCGAATATTATTTTCTTGGATTATGGAGAGGATAAGCCTCCTCGCCCTGGCGAGACCCCCTCGCCAATAGCATTGACGAAGGGATAACTTGCAATAATTACATACGATGAGGAGATCCGAGCTTACGAAAGTCATCAGGAAGTCCTCTAGATTCTTTCGGACTCAACATACAGGCTTGTAGACACCCGGAAGACGCTACAGACGAGCCACGAAGAAACCACCGAGCCCCCTCGCCACGACAAGGCGCCACGGCAAGCCTCCATGGCAAGGCTAAATGGCGCCATTTATTGATTAAATAAAGGGGAATTAATTCCCCTAAATCAAAGAGAAGTGGTTACATCTTTTTCCTATAAATAGGAGTCTTCTCCTTCTCATTTGACACATTCTCTCACAGCTTTCTCCAAGGCTTCTCTCTAGAATTCGCCCCCTCCTCTGCCTCGCCCTGGTAAGCGCCTTTTGTCGCCCCGGAGCTCGCCAGGAATGATCGAATAGAGCTGAGACTAGTCAAAGACTAAGGTTCACCAGGAAAGTTCTTCGACAAAGTCATATGCCTCGCCTAATATACGAAAGGCATCGACCAAGACTACCCTCGTCGGTCAAGACCCTCGCCACACGAGTCAGTCTATACTCGCGCCATCTACCACGACACCCTTGCCGGTAATACCCTCGCGATTGGCGACGGTCAACCCCGCACCGCCAACAACGGCATCTCCAACTAGCCAAACCACATCGTCAGTCATCCACTTATTACTAACCCTAAACTACGTGGGACCTGATTTTCATCGAGATACGTAGGCAGCCTCGCCCAACCATAAGCGACATGGTGCAGGACCAATCTACCTTTTTTTGCATGTGCTCCCTCGCCTACCGACGACTTCGCCGAGGAAGAAAAATCATCAAGGATCGCCAAGAACAACCTGGAGGCTCGCCAAAGACGAAGGAGTCGCCTCTAGCTTTGACGATCGCAAGTCAACCCGCGTTGACTCCACGTTTGGCCGCCCACGCGACCACCTGGTCCAGCCCGGGGCTCGAACCGTGGATCGGGTTATAAGTTAAGCCATTTTTGCGCATTAACAAAAAATATTTTAAAATTCGGTTTTGAGTTACCCACTATTCATGTTCTGAATTTTTTAACCTCTAAATCTGAAACCTATATACGGTTTTTTATTCTGGATGTTGTTTTTTGAAAAACAAGATGCGTTATAATACAATTTTAAACCAGATACGATCTAAAAAAAAAAAAAGATCCGGTTCACAGTGAAGTTTAAAACCCGCATTCTCGAGTTACATAAAAAAAATGTTTAATTTTATGCCAATAAAAAATTATATATTAATACGTCATAATTGAAGAAGAAAAAAGAGTGATATATAGTATATAGTAGATAGAGGTTTGTCATTTGTAAACTCCTAATCGATTCGTACCTCTGCTTTCCCTTCTACTTGTTGGAAGCTCTCTCTCGATATTCTCAGAGAAACTCGTTTCTTGAAGCTCGGTCTCTAATGGAATCCCCAGTTGGCGAAGAAGAACTAAGCGTGGAAGAGCTAACTTCCAATCTGTCCACCTACAAAGATCAGCTTCTTCAGGTATTTCTTGGACAATCTACACTTTCTTTCTGGTTCGTTGCCATTCGAATAATTGATATTATATAATTTGTTTCAATTGATGAAATTAGGGTTCTTGTCAGTTCTCTTTTGAGAGCTTATTTCTTTCATATGAATTCTGATTCTGTAGAAGCACTTCTCTCTGAAACGCAGAAATTCAGAATTTGGGTATCGAGATGAAGAAAAATATAGTAGATAAGAAAAAATATACCAT
Organism: Parietaria judaica; assembly: GCA_954871525.1. Taxonomy (NCBI): domain Eukaryota; kingdom Viridiplantae; phylum Streptophyta; class Magnoliopsida; order Rosales; family Urticaceae; genus Parietaria; species Parietaria judaica. Next base: position 43,853,979 of record OX940860.1, read on the forward strand.
CACTATATACGAAAGTGATCATATTTGGTGATCATAGTTATAATTCTTTTATCCCTGTCAATTAGGTCAAACAAATTTTAGCCGATGAACCCGGAAACTCGGAATATGCGGACATGGAAAGGGAACTCACCGAGGTACTATATCTTATTTTCAGTTTCTTGGGAATACAATGCACACAGTTCAGTTACTGTTGTTCAGTGTGCTTGAATTCATAAGTTTATGTGAGTTTAAATTGAGACGGGTTTTATGAAATCCGTTCGTCATTATTAAGCTTTTAGGGATCGCAGAACGAGAGTTGTATGAAATTTTTTTTGGTTGACTAGATGACTGCAATTACCATTCTTCCTTTATTTCCTCGTCTCTTTTGAAGGAATCGGCATGTTGCTCGAACAAGCAACATCACTAACCGCTGAAGGCTACAGAATATTGTAAGGTGAGGACGTATTTGTCGTAAATGTAGTTTATATCATCTTGAAAAAAATTCAAAGTCTAGTTTGATCGTTTTCGAGGTAGGACGTATCAATGTTGTCTTGTTTCCTTTGCAGGTGTGCTTGTCGGTAGCGCTCGCTGATTGCAGATGTTCATTATCAGAACTAAGTTTGAAATAAATATAATTTTATTTTTCATGCGTCAGTCAGCAACCGTATATATGTATTTCAGCAGTAATCGAAATTATGTTTGAAATAAAGTTTAAACAATGCAGGTTATTGCGCTGACGGAAGAACTGCTCGCAACAGCAAAGAAACACGAGAATTCTGAATCAAATACCGAGGGAAATGCTCCAAGTTTACGCCAGCATGATTGGGATTCTAAGGTAATGGGTCCTGTTTGGAAGAAACCGGCAGAAAGACTATAGATATGTATATATTGGGGTTATCTTATTGGTTTGAACACAAAGGATAATTACTTTCGCATTCATACGGTGCCAACGTTAAATGTCGCTGACATTGGAGCTCTTTCTAATTGTTGCGTAATGTAGCTTTTGTAACTCTGTTTTTAGGATTCTGCGAGTGTCTCTGATCATCCAGAGAAGTTTGCTGTCGGCACAAAGGTCCAAGCGGTTTATAGTGAAGACGGGGAATGGTATGTATTAGGCGCTATTAGTTAGTTTCTTTTTCCGTTTTCAAAATAAATTCTACGTGTTCTTTCTTCTCTTTCCCGTCTTTGATTTGTTGAGTTTCCAGGTACGACGCAGTAATAGAAGGCACTACTCCTAATGGATATTACGTCTCTTATGAAGGATGGGGTAATAAAGAAGAGGTATGGCGTACAATCACAGCTTCTTTTTTTTTCTTCGAAGAGCGAATGAAAATGAATCTGAAGAGCTATTAATATGATTGATGAACTTCCCAATGGGAAGTTCCCATTATTATCATAGTTTTTCATTGTACTTTCACTCATTGATTTCTTCCTGGTAAATTTTTTAACACACCATGTAATTATAGGTCGAGCCTTACAATATAAGGGCAATTGAAGAAGGTGCGGTTAATGCTTTGGCGGAGGCTGAAAGGGTGGCCGAAGCTACAAAACAAGATTTAAAACGGAAAGTTGCTCAAGCTGCTTCAGTTGACTTTGAATCACGAAGCATGCCAGCAAAGCTTCGTATAGAAGCCAATGACCCTGATGATGTCGTAAGTTATACGAGTTTCTGTGAATATATATATATATAATGTTTTTTTTTCTGTATCTGAGGCGTCGCATTTGTAAATGACCAGTACTCCATGTAATTAAGCGAGGCTAATTTGGATGTAGTCAGTTTTAGTAGTTAATGTCGCCCTAGTCCTGGCTCATGAAATTCCATGTGATCTCTAGTTCAAAGCATTTCCATTATTCCTATATCTTAGATTTCATTGAATTTTCTTTAAAGACTCTGAAGCATACTAATTTAGCCACAGTAGCGAATAGAAATGTCTGCAAAAACGCCCGACCTAATCTATAAGAAAATATAGAAGTCGTATTTGATAAAAACTTATTTTCGTGGTTATAACTAGCTAGACTTCAATAAGTAAACTTGGATCATAAGAAGAAATTGCAAAACCCTAGATTAGAAATTCGGCTTAGATACAACCTTCATCTGTTCATCACTTGTACTCTTTTTTTTTCTCTTTAATTCTACGTTAAAGGTCAGTCTTTTTGTTTGATATGCATGTTTACAGAAAATTGCTAAACGAAAGAAGATACACGCATTCAAGTCGAAGATGAGGTTTGAACAGCTTGAAGTTTCACAGAATAAACGCCAAAATGCTTGGCAGCAATTCCAGACTGCGAAAGGAAAGACTAAGAAGGTATCTCCAATAGTGTTCTTGTATCCTTAAAATAAACCAAACATATCAAAGGCCCTTTCATGTGTAGATGCTTTACAAATTGAGTAACTGGCAATGGCAGTAATGGCCCCTGAACTATGCAGCTTGGATGAGTTTGCCCCTGTATTTTTTTTTATTGCACTCTGGGAACATTACTGCCAATTACTCTTGCAACTTTCGGAATGTGGCTAATTCTTTAATGCTTGCTCTCCGTAACATAATAGTTGTTGCGTATCGCACCATTGCACAGTTTTTCGGTTTTACTATGCTTCAAGCTTTAAAAATTTAACTATACTTCTCAAGCCAATTTTGGTCTTCCTGTCGAGATAAATCCGAAATGAGAGTGTGAAACACCATCTACTGTTTCACTTTCAACTAGGTTGCATTACTTGGTCTTATTTATTCTTGGTTTCTTGATGCTTTTTCAGATTGGTTTCTTCTCGGGACGCAAACGAGAGAGCATCTTCAAATCTCCCGAGGATCCTTTTGGTAAGGTTGGAGTGACCGGAAGTGGAAAGGGTTTAACGGACTTCCAGAAGAGAGAAAAACACTTACATGTCAAGGGAGCAGGAAGCGCTGAGACCGACGAATAGGCCGTTTTTTTTTACTTGCTCTGTTTCTCCGGAATACAACCCGAAGCTTAAAAACGTTCCTACTTGCAAAAAAGCCGTGAAGTGCGTTATTGCTAGCTTTGTTGTAGACATACATTTCTTCTTCTTGCTATTAAGCATTTCCTAGTTTTCTTAATATGGTCTTCCTCCGTACGTGATTAAGTTTTAGGATGTAGCAGCGACGTCAACAACGCTGGGTAATAGACGACGCCACTGAAACCGCAAAACCAAAATCTCGCTGATGCTAACCCAAAATATTGCATTTTTCTCGCCCAAGAGCCACTCCGCCGTGGTGTGGCTCTCCAACCTAGCGCCCAATACCTGCGCCAAAATGGCGTTGGTTCTTGATTTGCTCAAGTGCTGCGTCAGATTCGACGTAGCACTGTTCATTTCGGTAAATTTTTATTTATTATTTGTTCCTGTAATTTATAATTTACACAAGTGTCACTATATCATATTTATCTCTAAAAAATTTCATATTTTTAATTCATTATATTAAATATTTTAAAATACAACATTGAAATTTGTGGTTTGGAAAAATTAAAATGACATTATTAATAATACCGAAACGAAATAATATTACGACATCGAAATGCGAAGAAGACGGCATTAAAGTAATAAAAAAAGACATTACAAAAAAATTTGCAACGCATGAACTAATAATGTTTGGGAAGCACTTTGAAATATTACGAATATGAATCGGATTACGAAGTGATGTTTGTTCTTCAGCTCTCTTTTGTAAAATTTTGGCTTCTTCAACTTCTGAATATGCATGAACATGAGATAGCATTTAAATCTACTTTTAATATTTTATTTTCTTCCGCTAGGTAGTTTGGCTTTTTTCACCCCAAAAGTTAGTTAGAGTTAGTTGTGGATGGACTCCTCCAAAGGAACGGTAGGTAGACCACTGATACATGTCGCTTAACAAAAACCAGTTAAATTAAAGTAAAAAGCTAAGGCGGGATATTTTTGTAGATATTATTATAGTACTTTTGCCGCGACAAAAATAGTTGTAGCTCTCTCTCCCGGCAAGGCAAGGCAAGGCAAGGCATCATGGAGCAGCAAGCCACAGGCTTTAGCAGAGCCCTTCTCAAGAACTCCGCCAATCCCAACCTCGCATGGCTTCTCTTCAAGCGCCTCGCTCTCTCCTCCCCCTCCGCCCTCTCCCCCGCCGCCGTCTCCACTCTCTCGCGCTCCCTCGCCGCCGCCAAAATGCGCAGCGAGATCAACTCTCTCCGCCAAATCCTCGCGGCTCTCTCATGCCCTGAAACGGCGCACTCTTCCCTTCTCTCTCTCGTCCGAGCGCTCGCCGAGTCTCCGGGCCTCGCCGGAGAGGCAGTCTCGCATTTCAAGTCCCTCCGAGCTCAGTTTCCCGAGAGGGTACACTCCGTTTCCCTCTACAATTCGCTTCTCAGATCTTCGCTCCGCGAGAAGGGTTTGGATTCTCTGTCGTGGCTTTACAAGGACATGGTTGATTCCGGGGTTAAGCCCGAGACTTTTACTTGTAATCTCTTGATCAGTGCGCTGTGCGATTCGGGTCATTTGGAAGATGCCCGCGAGGTGTTTGACAAAATGCGCGTCAAAGGTTGTTGCCCGAATGAGTTTGGGCTCGGGATTTTGGTTCGTGGGTATTGTAGGGTCGGGCTCGCTGACCAAGCGTTGGAGCTTTTGGATAAGATGACGGGCATTTCGCCGAATCGGGTGGTTTATAACACTTTGATTTCGAGTTTTTGTAGAGAACGCAGGACGAATGAAGCTGAGAAGTTAGTAGAGAGGATGAGGAAAGAGAATATGTTACCAGACGTCGTTACCTTCAACTCGAGGATTTCGGCTCTCTGTAAGTCGGGAGAAATTCTCGAAGCATCTAGGATCTTCCGAGATATGCATACTGATGAAGAAATGGGCCTGCCGAGACCGAACATTGTAACATATAATTTGATACTGGAAGGTCTTTGTAAAGAAAAAATGTTAGGAGAAGCAAAGGACTTGTTCGAGTCGATGAAAGAAAAGGGTGATTTCGTCAGATTTGATAGTTATAATATATGGTTATTGGCTCTGATGAGAAATGGGAAGATGTTGGAGGCCAGGTTGCTCCTTAAAGAGATGGTGGATAGAGGAATGGAACCGAATATTTCCACGTATAATATTGTGATGGACGGGTTGTGTAGGAGTGGAATGTTTTCTGATGCCCGAACGGTAATCAAATTGATGAGAAGCAGCGGTATTTCGCCGGATACGATAACGTATACTAGTTTGCTACATGGGTACTGCAACAAAGGGAAAATCCTCGAAGCAAACAATGTGTTGCAAGAGATGATGTCAAATAACTGTGCTCCAAACACCCACACTTGTAATACTTTGCTGAACAGCCTTTGGAAAGAGGGAAAGGTATCGGAAGCGGAGGAGTTGCTGCAGAAGATGAACGAGAGAGGTTATGGTATAGATATCGTGACTTGCAACATTGTGCTTGACGGTCTATGTAACAACGGGAAATTGAATAAAGCTATTGAAATTGCGAGTGATATGTGGGTTCACGGTAGTGCTGCTCTTGGTCACCTTGGGAATTCCTTCTTTGGCGTTTTTGAAGAACGTAACGATGGAAGAAATTGCAGGCCCGACCTAATCACTTATTCAATCGTCATCAACGGACTGTGCAAAGCTGGAAAGCTCAATGAAGCCAAAACAAAGTTGGCGGAGATGATGAAGAAAAAGGTTTCCCCTGATTCCGTTATCTACAACACGTTTATCCACAGTTATTGCAAAGAGGAGAAGATTTCGTCAGCATTTCGGGTTTTGAAGGACATGGAAAAGAAAGGTTGCAACAAAACCCTCGAAACATATAATTCGTTGATCCTAGGATTAGGATCTAAAGAGGAAGTCTTTGAAATATATGGATTGCTAGATGAAATGAAAGAAAGAGGGGTTTCTCCTAATACCTCCACGTACAACAATATGATGTGCTGTTTCTGCAAAGCTGGTCGGGTTAAAGAAGCCGCTTCTCTTTTAGATGAAATGCTAAAAACTGGTATATCGCCTAATATTACTTCCTTCGAAATAATAATCAAAGCTCTTTGTAAGGCGGGTGAGTTTAAAGACGTAGATGCGGTGTTTAATCTAGCTCTGACTGTCTGTGGGCACAGACAAACGTTGTATAATATGACATTCAACGGGTTATTCTCTGGAGGGGAAATCTCAAGAGCTAAAATGGTGTTCATAGGTGCACTAGACCGAAATTTTCACGTGGGAAATTTCGTATATAAAGATCTCATTGGAAAATTGTGTGAAGAGGAAAAGTTAGAGGAAGCCACGAAGATTATTAATATTATGATGGATAAGGGACGTGGATTCGATCCGGCGGCTTTCCTTCCTGTGATTGATGGTTTGAATAAGAAAGGAAACAAACATGAGGCTGATCAACTTGCTGAGAGGATGTTAGAAATGGCTTCAGAAGGTAGCGTGAAAAATAAAGCCCGGGTTACGAAAAAGAACGTGGTTCATAGAAGTATGCAAACGGATTGGCGAGCCCTAGTTCACAGGTATGAGGAGTGCAGAGTTAACACAAAACTGATTTTTTGTTTTGTTCATTATGTGAATTACCACCATCCACTGAAATTTGAATAATTCTGTTCAAGGCATTTTAGGTCTTTTAAATAAAGTTGCATTCGGAATTATGCCATGTCCACAAGTTTGAAGATGCTAGCAAGGATGGGCGTACAACCCAAGTGTGAACCATATGTTTAAATAGGAAATAAGATCCAATGACATAAAATAGAAGCAAATATGGTGTTTATGGTAGACCTGCGATTGAAACCGTCCTTTTATGTCTTAATGTTTTATTTATGTCATTGAGGGTATTTCGATCAATATCTTGGTTTTGTCATTAGGGGTTTCAGTCACCTTGGGCTGTTTGAGTTTGTATGGTTTGTTTGGATTATCTTTCTCTTCGCGTCATTAGGAGAGTGTTCGACCTTGTTCTCGAAGGAAAGGCCGTTTTTCATTCGTTACTCTTTAGAGAAAGATGGGGAATTCATCACCTTTGTTCATTCCTGCTGGTCGAATTGCGTTTTATTTCTTTTCAGATCCTATCATGATCATAATAAGTACTTAAATTATATGCTAGTTTGTGTTAGTGGTATATCTTTAGCTTAGCCTAAGATTATTACTTGAACCAGTTTCGCAGTATTATTGGACCACTCTAAATTTCTTTCTTCCATATGATTATAATCTTTTTAAAACTCACAATTTTGTTTCCTTTTCTGACAGGGATGACGGTAGCGGGATCGCACTGGACACTCTAAAAAGGGTAATACAGAAAGGGTGGGGGCGTAAAAGTATATCAGATCTGCAGCCTCAGGAGGATGAGCTTCTTGATTACTAGCCTCATACTCTTTTTAAATCATTTTCAGGTACACCAATAGTAGTAAATGTTATGCATAAAGTCTCAAAATTGTCTCTGTTAATCTTTCTTTGCACCAAATAAAACTGATGTACTTCTTACATTTTGCACCAAATAGAACTGATTCGCTTCCCGACTTTTCGGGAGACGGACGAAGCTACCGAATTGATGAAAATAATTGAGTCTTGTTGTTCTGTGGCATGCTATCGAAGATAGGTATGCTCGGCTTAATGATGCGGAGGAGTTTTCAGCAAAGTCTATGACGACAGAGTTGTCACTAAGCATTGCCCGGCTCGACGCGCTTTTCTTTGAAGGTCTGGAAAGCCCCGGTTCCGAGAAAGGTTCAGGTTTTTGCTTGGTTGGTTGCCTGTCAAAGAGTCAACACGGCTGAACCGCCAAGAGGCATAACCCCCATCTTACGTTGCTTCCTAGTGGGTTTGTTGTGCTTATCACACTCGGAAGAGCTCGACTATATCTTTATTCGTTGCTACACAACAATCGCAGTTTGGGCGTGGCTTTTCGCCAAACTGAAGATGGAGGAGGCCGGATTCGCAACCGTCACCGGTCTGTTTCAAATTCATGAAGTTCCGTGACAATATAAAAAATGGCAAGCTACAGTGAAAACTAGAATTCTGATGACTCTTTGGTGCATTTGGAACACGTGCAATAAATTCCTCTATAACGATGTTTCTTGGAGTTTGAATGGTCGGGTAGATAACACAAATCATTGTATGGCTCTTTGGGTTTTTTTAGCGAGTATTCTCGTGCGAATTTTTCAAGAAATTAGTTGGTTCTCTTAAATGAGCAATTTTCTTGTTATGCTTTTGGTCGGTTTCGGTTTAGACGGCCAGACCGTTCCTGGGCCGACTAATCTAAACCATATTTTTTCTTTGCAGTGTATCTTCTATCCATTAAATTTGTCTCTTTTAAACAACAAATAAAGAATTGATGAACTTTATGTATAACCTTTACGAAGTAATAAGTTGAAAAAAAGTTAATATATATGAAACACAATAATTGAGCACAGCAAATTCTATACAAATACATATATAATCATAAGATACGTATAGTCATGATTTATTTGACGTTTTTATGGAACTAAATAACCCAACTAATTAGCGACTATCCTCTTAAACTAATAAACTTGCTTTCAAATTTTCAGCATAAACCAACGATATATAGTGAACCTAAGAAGAGCTGTTACAGTTCAGTAAGAAAGGAACTTGCGGTGTGAAAAAAAAAAAAAAAAAAAAGATTAGGAACTTCGGCCAAAAATATATATATATATTTATGTCACTTCTATATCCGTGGAAAAAAATTATTGGAAACTTTCGCCGGTATTATCCCTTTAATGAAAAATTGTTTTTCTTTTTTATCAATTAAGGTCGAATGGCCAAATCTACACTAAAAGCATAAAAGAGATGATATTTTCACTAAAAGAGGTACTAAATCTGAAAATCTATCTTAACGAAAAAGTAATTTCCGTTATTTATAGAGCCGAGTGGCTAAATCGCAAATCCACACTTACACTGTAAAAGAAAGAGAGAGGCAACCAAACTTGCTTGGACTAATGGTTAATCCACTATAATACTCTTCAAGAGGTCTTGGATTCAATCACTTGAGACGCAGAAATTGTGTATATATGTAATCTTGATCGATAGTGCATGCGGCTAATAGTGCCGGTTGTTCTTACCTTGAAACTATATCTTGTTATACGAGTACATGACACATGTAATCTTGGCCAACAGTGTCACTCCATTAAAAAAAAAAAAAAAAAACTATTCATGTAAACAAAAACCAGTCATTTGACACACTCAAAGCTCAAATAAAGCAAGCTTACAAGAACACAACTAACTTTATAAAACAGAATCGTAAATAATATATTAATTTTCAATTCACAAACCGTGAAACAAAAAATAAACATTATGAATCAATTCACTAATGAACTAGATACGGCCTATAATACTGTTAATACTAATTTATTAATAACTTGTTAACTAAGCTAGCTAGAGACTGAGCCTGAGATCCAAATAGCTGCAACCCTCCATGACAACAGGCCGGTTCAAGTCAACCCCAAGAAAGACCCGGCCCGATACCGCACCCGGCTCCAGTTGACGGGTCCCACTTGCCAAGAGAAGCAGACAGGTGGCGACCTCATACTCGTCGGTGGGAGGCTGTGACCGCGACCTGCAGGAAGGAGGGGGGTTGATGCCACGCCAGCACCGCTCGGGATGGCACCGCATGTGGCCGAAGAGGGCCTTCCACGAGAAGAACTTCCTCCCGCACTCGCTGCAGGGCGCAACGACATTGTTTTGAAGCAGGGGTGGAGCCTTCTCGGGTCGGATCTTCGGGTGCTTGGGGCAACGTTTCTTGGTTCCGGGGCTCCGCCCGAGCTTCAGTGGGCCCGTCACCACATCAGGGTCCGAGGCGGTGGTGAGGTTGTTCATATTTTTGGTAAATAGAGAAGCAGATCGAGTAATTGAGAGGAACTGCACAGCGAGTGTTTGTTGGTACGTTTTCTTCATGTAATGTTTGGCGGTTATTTTTTCGGTTGGGAAAGGACATAATGGGGGTACTTACGTGTGTTTTTTAGGACGTGAAATTACTGTTATGCCCCACGTTCACGATTGCTATTTTCATCTGCAAGCCAAGGGTAAAATGGGTAAAACGTAGATACGTGTGGAGACACTGCCGTAGGCCCGTAACACAATGCGAATTAGGATTTGTTTTTCGCAAAATACTTACGGAAAGTGCAAATTCGGATCTTCTACTTTACTGTAAATTTTAGAGGTAAAGTATTTTATTTTAGAAAAATTTAAATGAAAATGCAATATAAATTCTAAATTTATTAGTCAAAAATATTAAGCCTAAAGTAAATATACCTTTCTATCAGTGGATTTTCCCTCGTGACCTTGCTTCACTTCCCGATCTTGATTGTGGCCGCCAAACACGCCGGAATTTGTTTATTTAATTATGTTTATTTAATTCCTTGCACAACTTGGTCCCCGGAATTTGTATCCTGGATCGGCCTCTACATCACTTGAATGGTGCAAGAACTCAAATTTAACATTCAAGAAAGATGTATATCCTCTTAACAGATTATATATAATAAAAAGTTAGTACCTAGTGTCACTCGCCTTTTATTTTCGATCTATGCTAACCACACAAAAAAATTTCTTTCCTCGGAAAGTTTCAATCTCTTTTCTTTTTCTTGAAATATTTTCTTTAAATTTATTTTCCCTCAAATTTTTCAGGTTCCAGAGTACAAGAATGGGAAAACCAAATATCTTTTCTTATGAGTTATGATAACACACACCTAAGGGCCCACAATAATAAGAATAAGAATAGTAGCAACTACAATATAAATAAATACTGTTACACTATGTTGCTTATTCCCCACGTGCTCATTTCTCCTGCTGGGGTTGACGAGTCGAGGGCGATGATGCACTACTCTTCAACGGCTTACCGAGGATATTCATCGCCTCGCCACGCTGTAATTCTTTTGCTGCACAAGACGCCGATGAAAATTAGACTTCATCATTGCAAAAGAAATGCAGAGCTCAAAAGAGTAATGTCAATATGATATCTGACTTCTCGTAGCTGAGAAATTATGAAAATTAAAGCAACCGACTCCGCCGTAATTAAATCAAGACCAGGCCGGTATAGCAATAGTTTCAGGCAACTATCTATGTATCTTTCTCTTAATCACAGAGCAGAAAACAAAAACTACAAGCCCGCAGAGAGTAATGACATTGATAAAAGTAACATGAAAAAAAAAAAAAGTTTCGAAGCAAGTCGTAAATCTGCATTAAATCATTAATGAACTTTCTCTCGATACTCCTGGCAAATCATCACATACATTCTTGACTAAACAGCTATATTCCGGGATAGTGTTGGGAAATAATCACTTACAAGTGACGGAGGGGTAAAGATGCGATTAGTGTTTTATTTTCGTTTTGTTCTTTTATTGTCCCAACAATATCTTGGAATAAAAAGCAATGTGTATTCCAGGATAGTGTCAGGAAAATAATCACTCTCTAATTCAGTGAATAATTCCTCAAACCTATCACATTGCTGGCACTCTTAGAAATAAACCAAATACGACGACCTAATAAGCTGGACCTTGCAATAATAAACCGCAAAAACATAGATAACGAAAGTAAACACAATTAATTTAAATAACAAACATAAATACAGATAAAAATTTAATATAATTAACATTACCTTCCTCCAAAGAAAGTTGGATAGACCTCTTTTCCAACTCAACTGCATGGCCACTTAATTCGCCGGAGCTAAGTGTGTGAAGCACTAAACAAATCAGATAAATCATCATCAATCGATTTCGACCCAAAAAAAAGAACAATAAGCGAGCATCTAAATGTTCAAATGCTTACGGTTAACATAATTCTCTTGCTCTCGTTGGTCCAGTTTTTTCAATAATGACTGCAGCCGACTGTACCGGGCTTCCCAGTGCAGATTTCTCAGTACTTCTAAATTACCCGACATTGCAAGTGGGCGGTGATTGGGTTCTACAGATGGAAACCTCGAACCAGATTTCCCCATCGATTGAATTGCTGAAGATGTCATTGGAACAGGGTAACAAGTCACTTTCGGTTCCTTAATCGGGGAAACAGGTCGCACGGTCCCTTTGTTTGGTATTGGGTTCAGAGACTCGTGGTTGATGTTCGCACTATCACAAGCAATTCTCTTGCCTAACTCGACCTCTGACTTTCTGCGCACATACACTAGTTGCCCATTTGGGTTGTTATTGCCAGGAGATCGGTTTTGAAAAGGACTTTCTGGGCACTCGGGTGAGGTTCTCTTGACACCAGAAAGCTTTATGGTATTGGGGACGGTGACGCTTTTGTTGTTTTCTAAATTTTGTAAAGCTGTATGCTTCCTAGCAACAGCTTTTATTTCCTCATCCCCAGAAGGCAAGTCGGTTTCAGATTGACCTGAACTGTGGTTGCTGATTTTCGAATCGATGTTTTGCTCAACCATTTGAAGCATTTACTCGCTGCCACAGAATAAAGTCTTCATCAGTCTTTAGCAATTGTAGATATAAAAAAAAAAAAAATGCATAAGAAACTAAGCTTATGTGAAATATTAGTAAAACAAGGTCGATCCATACTTATTAGTTCCTAAATTTCCAACGACTTATTATGTTTGTATCTAACAACTTTTGTTTGGGCAAGAACCGAGGTCAGCCAAGACTCCAAACCATATCTTATTCGACATTTTTTGAGAATATGTAGCACAAGATTTAAAGTCTGAATTGAGCAGTGAAAAAAGGGTAGATTTAATTTTGAAAAAAAAAAAAAAAAGTTGAAATCTTGGAAGCATTTTCTCTAAACGTCCTTAGACCATCTCCAACCGATCACTTTATTTTTCACTCTATTTCTCATTCTATTTCTTAGTACACAGTAAATCAACTCCAACCGAACTCTATTTCTCACTCTATATCTCACTTTATTTTCATTCTCTTTATATTGTATTTACACTCATACCCCTGTATTTATTTATTAATTCTTAATTAGATCACATATTCAAATTACTTAAAATCACTCGGCAAAACATTAACTTATCTATTGAAATTTTATTTGATTGTATTTTTTTTAATGTATTTTCAGTTTTTAAATTATTTATGCTCTCTTTTAATTCTAGTGTAATTGTGTTTTGTACTACTTTCTATGTAATCGTGTTATGTATGAATTTTTAATATAATTGTGTTTGTGCAAATGTCATTATGGTCTTTTAAATTATGTAGAATAACATATTTTTATAAGTTGAATACTTTAGCCTACCGAAAATAGTTTTTAAGACATATAATTACTCTTTATAATTAATATTGAGGATAAATATTAAATAAATTTATAAACTTTTGATATTTATATAATTTTAAGACTTTTAAAGGACTAAAAAGCAAAAAAAAGAGAAAAGTTTTTAGCGCGGTGAACAGTGTCGCGCTATATGTTCACAAAATCAGTTCCACGCTATTATAGCGTAGAGTTTAAAGCTCGGTTGGTGCTTTCACGCTATTTTGGCGTGCATTATACAGCTCCACTGGAGCTGCTCTTAGCCATTGAAATCCCGGATTCATAACAAAGCTTTTTCCCCACTTTTAACTCTTACAAGTTGGGTATCAGTAGTATTCGCGTTCAAGTTCAAATTTCATTTTGAGGATCACATGCTAAAAAATAAATGCAAGTTGACTTTTACTGAGTGAGAACTGACAATTACGAGAAATGCGTCCTACTGTCGTGTCGAGAGTCGGAACAAAGTTGAGTTTTACGCACCACCAATAAGAAGAGAAGCAAGTTGAAAATACCAATCCAACTTTGAAAAGACAAGGATAACATGGATTGTGCATCAAGCCATCACCAGTAAATACAACAGAAACACTGAACATCGGGATTAGCAAAAAAAAAACGCGTAGGCGCTACAAACATGAGCAGCATGGAAAATCGAAATAAGAGATTAATGCCTCCAAAAGCCTTAAAAATATAATGCCTCCAAAGAGAAGCAACTTGGACAAAGAGAAAGTAACTTAGACAAATCAAACACAAGTCAATAACCTCACACCGATCAATCGCATATTGCTTAATGCGCAATCGATCCAACACACTTGAAAACAAACAAAAAAACGGCAGATTCCCCCTGAAATTTTTTTAAATACGAAAACCCTAAATACTAAACAATGCGAACTTTTCACGAACCTTTCTCTTTGGAAAAAAATTGTACAAACCGAAATTCGAAAGAGCATTACACGATCAAACGGCATTAATCATCACTGCATGACACGAACAAAAAGGGGAAAGGATTTTTTTTTCTTTCAAAACGATCATATTCCATTCATGCATATTCAAACCCTTGCGGGTTTTCAGCGAACTTCGTGAAAATCGAACCTCTGAACAAAATAATCACTTCATACCATCCGAAAAAACCCAGGACTCGAAGAATCTTAAGCCACGACCTCTATCAACAACAAATTTAATCAGGAAACGCAGAAATTTCCGAAAGAGAGAATCAAACGGAACGAGAAACATCGATATTTGAGCACAGATTGAAAATATTCCAAACACAGAGAATCGAAGCGAAACCCGCGGAATCGAAATCAGGATTCGAGAGAGAAGAGCATGAAGTTGAAGATTGAATCCGAGAGAGGAAGGAGAATTTACCTGGTTAGCTCATCATCGTAGACGATTTCCGAGGAACAGAGGGTTTCGTTTTCATGGCAACAAACTTTGGCTCTAAACCAAACCTGGGAACCAAGGCTAAGCAAATATTTTCTATTTAGTCCCTTTCTTGCACCTTAAATTTTCAATTTGGTCCTTTTAGTTGATTTCATTACAAAACTGCGCCCCTGAAGAATAATGTAAGATTTTCACTCTGACCCAATGTGTTTCTTCTCTTTTCCCGTGGAGTTACTGAGATACCGTTTGAAGATACCTATAAAAACCTGCATAATTTATTTTATGAGATGATTTCGGAAAATGTTTTCAAATTTAAGTGAAGTTGAACTTGAAATCATGTACTTAAGTTCTATTTGTAAAGATCGAAGTACTCAAGTCGTGTAAGACTTAAGTTTACCATGTTGGCTTATAGTGACCGCGTCATCGAACTCTCATTTACCACATTTTCTTATCAGAATATATAACACACGAAGATACGATGACACGTAAGCTAATGGGAGTGACATTTACTACTATTTTTTTATATATATTACAAAGTTACCTCATAGTTACCTCATAATTTAAAATTGTAGTTTA
Organism: Parietaria judaica; assembly: GCA_954871525.1. Classification (NCBI taxonomy): domain Eukaryota; kingdom Viridiplantae; phylum Streptophyta; class Magnoliopsida; order Rosales; family Urticaceae; genus Parietaria; species Parietaria judaica. Next base: position 43,869,058 of record OX940860.1, read on the forward strand.
GTAAATTATTCAATTAAAATTGTGTACGATTCACAGTTTTTTCTTTACAAGAAAAAAAAAAAATATAGTTTATACTAAATGTCAGAAAACCATGAATAAGAATGTAAAGAGCTTTAACTCAGGTCTCAACCTAACAAATAACAATAGTGTCGTGTCAGGCAGTTTCATAGATCTGCAACTTGTCAATGTTTATGACAAATATAACCCCTTACCTAATTTTGAAGCCAAAGCGGAATACAGAATTTAAACGGTAAATAACATATCATTCTATTCAGTTAAAATAAAAATAGATACAGAACCACTAACTCTATCACTGACTGAAGTTAATATTTTATATTGCACAATGTATCTCTTATAATATTTATATATAACCGTTTTAAGTCTTGAGTCTACCTTTCATCATAATTGCCATGCTTGATGATAACGTGAAATTGAACTTGGTTGTATATATTAAGTAAGATTCTTACTCTAATCTGCTCCTATTATTTGAAGGCGTAAACACAGTAAAAAAAAAAAAAAAAAATCAGTTTTACCGCTATCGATTACCAAAATTTACTATTATTATTCCGGTCTTGATTCACTATAAAGTTCTCAATCAGAACACACTTCATTTATGCAATTCGATTTCGATTTCGCTCCTTTTTTTTTTCCTTTTTTTCTTTTCACCCCTTAATCAAACACTAAAATTGCTTTCTGATTTGCCTATTGTCTAATCTAATGTTCTTTTGATAAGGAAAACGGGACATAGGAAGAAATAATCGAGAGCCAAATTTACCTACAGATGGATGTTTAGTTTCTATATTTGTATACATGAAATTGATTTGTTTTTATAAGTTGTTGAGAGAAGAAGAAAGTTGTTTGTAAGTAGCAGAAGAAGCAAATTATAAGAGAGGAAAGAGTGTTTATATATCTCAAAATAATAAGCCGAGCATTTACCAAAATAATAATAAAAAAGACGTAAAATGTACATTATCACTTCTATGATGAGAGAGAGAGAGAGAGTTCTCCGATCGATGTGTGTGTGCTCTGCTCGCAAGACCCCGACTCCATATTTGTCTAAGTTTACATCTCCAGACAACCAAATTTTCAGTTCAACACAAACACCAAATCCCGATTTACTGCCCCAGATTCCCTAGAAGCCGATCCACAGCCGCGTGAACGTTGCCAGAAGTCGCACGCAGCGCCCTGATGTTCTCTTGGGTGTCGAAGAAACCCATTTCCTGAAGCTGACTCAGCTGAGTCGCATATAGCTCTTCTGGCGGAACTGCAAGATCACAGACGAAATCAGATTAAAAACCCGATGGTTTCAAAATCCCAGATTTATATTCCGGATTTAACAGACAGGACTGAAATCGGTTAGGGTTCCGCTTTTGGGATGTTGAGAACCCAGAACCCCGTAGGTTCATATAACCAGACCAGCGGCATTTATCTCAAATTAGACTTACTAATTTAACAAATTTTAATTAGCCATCAATTATACAATAAACACATAAATATAAAAATTACCTCCAAAATCCGATTCAGGTTTTTGAATTCTAAAATCCGGTTTTGCTTTAACAAACCTGGAAATCCTATTCTGGTTTCCGGGTTCACAAAAACAATTGGGTTCTGAACTTGGTTTTATTCCTAAATTTGACCATAAGAAGGGGAATTCTAACCATCTGGGTTGGTTGGCGCTGCGAAGCTGCCAGCCCCGAGCCCACCAAACATGTTCATCAGCAAGTCCAGCCCAGCGTTATTCGGCGTTCCTGTTTATTTAATTTTTTTAATCAAGAATCTTAATGAAATTGCAGTTCATAGAAACCAAAAGAATAAACATGACATTTGTACGTACCTGCAGTTGCACCGGGCTGCGTCGAATCCCTGCAGTACGGCACCATAATATGAGTAAGACAGGTTGTAAAACAATTTTTGACTCATTAACAGAAGCCGGTCTATGTTGTTGAATAAACTAAGGTTGAATTATGAGATGCGCATTTTAAAAAGACAACAAATTTAAAGAGCTTATTATAGGTTTTGGGCCATATCAGTGGCTCATCATAGGTTAACAATTACTGTATTCTTCATCAAATTAACTATAAAATGTAGTAGTACAAAGATGAGAGGTGATTCATCAAGAAAAGTTAAGTACTATCAAGTTCCAATCACTCAGTAAATCGGGGAGATGCAACTAAACTCACGTGGTTGATGGTTGTCGATTGAGCTGAGATAAAAGCGACTGCTGTAAAGTGAGCATTTGCTGCGAAATAAGATAAGTGAAGTCAAACTTAGTGATGCAGAGTGTGTACTTGAAAGAAAATTTTAATCTCGTTAGCGGTCTGATGATAAACTAAATATCCATAGGAAAAACATGAGCCTGTTTAGCATCATATTATGTGATTGACATTATAAACTACAATACAAGGATCACAAAATTAGAGTAAGCTAAGTATATTTCTAGATAAGCCTTAGTGACATGTACCTGCATCGTCTCAGGGTTTGTCAACTGCCGAAGAATTTCTGGATTTTGCATCATTTCTCTAAGTTGAGGATTCATATCAACCATGCCGCGAAGTTGAGGATTCATGTTTAGAATCTACAATTAAAAAATAGTATTTAAAAATCATGGAAAATTTCCTAAGCCATAGAAAAAAAAAACGATTTCGAAGAAATACCTGATTCATGTATTGGGGATTTGAGAGCATGCTCTGCATCATCTGTTGATAAGCCGGGTTTTGTAGGAGTTGATTCATCTGAGAAGCATCAGGCATTCCACCACTCAGCATCTGGTCCATGTTAGGAAGGCCAAGCCCTCCGAGACCAGCAACGCTTGGTGGAGCTCTCGTCTCTGCAGCCCGATTTGGTCGTGTAGGGTTTGTCTGGGTCCCTCCTGATAATTTACACAATGTTATGTTATTTAATTATTCCCAACAGAATGCCCGTTAACGAGACAAATGCCAGTAAAGAAGTGGAAAATAATGCATCAACAAGCAACTTAACAACGACTCATGTGTTGGAAGAATAAACAGAGGTTTAAAATAACCTATATCGACTCTAGGGGGAATAAACTCAAATCATATATGTCTTTGAACGAAATGAAAAGAAGAATTACTTAAATATCTACCTAGTTCGTAAAGAAGAGAGGAGCTTGAATTTAAAATTAGTATCCGCTCTTTTTGATGAAAACCTTACTTAATCTGTAGATTGATGTAAAGTTATGATCTAAGATTAAATAATATATGCATGCTAAGTGTTTGTGTTTTAACGGAAGATAGATCGTACCTAAATATTCTATATGACATGTATATATAATTTTATCCTCGGATTAAAAAAGCAAACCAACGTCTTTTCTGATTAAAAACCGATCATAAAAAAGTAGAGATTTATACAAAACTCGCTCTGATACAAACTGCTGGAAATATGCGGTCAAGCAAGACATTTTCCTCAGTGAATGTGTATAGAAGGAAATAACCATCAACAGATGTGGAAAATAAGAATTAATGGTCGCACAAAATAAGAATGAGCTAAACGAGGAAAGTTGAGCCGAGAAATGCTCGACATGGTAACGTAAGAAGAGTATACAAATAAGAAGCTTTACCAACAGCACTGCTCCAAGGGTTAGGAAGTGGGTTTGTGTTCGGAACAGCGGGACCCTGAGTTGCGTCTGCCCCGGCGGTCAAAGGGTTATTCGATCCGTCCCTTGCTTGGGCCCCACCTTGGCCCCCCAACAGAGCAGCAAACGGGTTTGAGCCCGCATCATTGCCAGCGTTTCCAGTCATTGTGGTGGCATTGAGAAACGGCTCCTGAACATTCTCATACATGCGCCTCAGCATATTAAACCCCTCAGGAGACGACTCTATGTTGCTCATAGCTCTGTCAGTGTTCCTCATCATCTCACGCATGAGCTCAGGATTCCTTGCTGCTTCCAAAGTCTGACGAAGAATGCCGGGATCATTAAGCACATGTGCAAGCTCCGGATTCCGGTCAATGATCTCACGCATCTGCGGATTGCTCATAATCAGTCCCCGCATTAAGTCAGGGTTGTTCATTAGGCTCTGAATCGCGGGCATGTTCATTATCTCTCTCATCATGTTGGGATTCTGGGTCAGTTGTTGTTGCACTTGTTCAAACTCCGGAAGCCCGGCCCCAAACAAACCAGCCCCAGCTCCACCGCCACCACCACCACCAAGTGGGTTTAAGCCCAGTCCAGGAAACAAAGATGCTCCGAGCCCAGTACTATCGAGCCCCGAGCCATCCGTAGGACCCACTCCTCGTGTCACACCGGGCGTAGCATTAGCAGCCGGAGCTGCAGAAGCAGCTGGCGCCGAAGCCGGGGAAAACCCGCGCACCATGTGAACTGTATGATCCGACGCCAAACCTTCAACAAGAGAAGACAAGTCAACATAGATTATTAATCAGATTAGTCAACTTCCCCACAAACACACTGTAAGACAGAGTCACCGATCATTTCTTTCCGTTAATAACCAAGTTTCTAATCATAAAATTCTCGCCGATACACATTCATCTCGAACCAATTCGATTATACGGAATCAAAATTAGGAAATCGAAAACCTCACCGTAGCTCAGTAGGGTTTGATCGTCCTTCAAGATGCGACCTTTGTAGATCAACCTCTGCTGATCAGCGGGCACATCGGAATTCTGAGCCAGCAATGCCTTGAACGCCTCAACCGTGGCTTCGAGGCTCGTCTGAACCGTGAACTTGGTGCCGTTGGAGCACCGCACGTTCACGGCCACAACGCCCTCGTCAGCGCCGACTTTAGGCTCGCTGGAATCGCCCTCCGCGCCCATGGCTCAACAGATCGATCCGAATCGCAGCAAACCCTAACCCTAATCCACCTCCAGAGAGAGCTTTTGCTCACGCGAGGCAACGCGCAAGGTATCTTTGGAGAAGAAGGAAGCGATTGTATCAAACAATTTCTTTCTTTCTTTCTTTCTTTCTCTTCCTTCGGTTGAAGAGATGAAAAATAATAAATTAAAAATAAAAATATATAAATTGGGGAAAGAGAAATAAATCGTATATTAATTAGTGCCGGTGATGAAGTACGAGAGGGGTCGCGTTCTCTGCGGTTAGGTTCGCATATTCCGTGCGAGCGAGCACTGGGAGCTCTTACTATTCGTACGGTTACCAATGATATTGCGACACGTGTAATTCATCTCGGTTGTTGTGTTTGGGCCTGGGCAATGGATTACTTGAAGGCCCATTTAATTCTCATGTTATTTTTAATTTGGTAAATAAGGATATTTTACGACAAAAACACAATAAAGTATTAAAATTACTATTATCGTGGTAGATCATACTTATTATATGTGATTTTTTCCAAATCGATTTCGGCCCAAAAACGCCCCCCGGAGGCCCATATCTCGTAATCGAGAAGCCCAAAAAATGCTGAAATAATTTTTATTATTTAAATAAAGATTAATTGATAAAACGCATCTTCCCCACGCCGTAACGGGACGTCAAGGCACGTTTCGCACCCTGTCAGGTTGTTACGCAGCGCCGCAGTGCGGAAGGACTAACATGACAATATTTTGCTGCACCGAGGCCCCTGGCTTTTCCTATAAATAGGAGTTCGATTCATTCAAACGGTAACTCCGATTCAAACGCTCTATATAGCGATAAACACCGTTTTCTCTCTTCTATATATATATATATATATATTATGATAGGAATACCCGACTAAAGTCGGAACTGAGGCGTTAGCAAGAGCAGAAGCGCCCGATCGCCGACCTGTCGTACGGAGGATCCGGTTCTCGGCGGTCGCCGACCTATATCCCCAGTCCTAGGACTTTGTGGTAACGGGTCGGAGGACCCGGTCCCGGGTTGACGGTTAGCGGAGGGTCCGATTAAGGTACGATCGCCGATCCGCCCTACGGAGGTTCTGGTTCTCACCGGTCATTGACTTATAACCTGAGTCTTAGGACTTTGCGGCAACGAGTCGGAGGACCCTGTCCCAGTCCGACGGTTAGTGGAGGGTCTGATCTGCCAGATTTCAGCCGACTGACCAGAGAAAAGGCGCCGGAGGAATCCACGACTCCCCCACAATCAGCTTCAGGCTCGCCCAAGCCAGCCCAAAAACGGCTTCATCAACGTCTACTTTGAACTACGAGATAACCTGATCCCACTTGGTTGCAATTGGGTACGTAGGCAGCCTCACCACACTCAACGAGGCGCGGCATCACATCATCATCATCCCTGTCTCCCAGTCATCGACTGCTCCAGCCAAAATCCTCGACCTGCCCTACGGAGGTTCCGGTTCTCTGCGGTCGTCAACCTATATCCCGAGTCTTAGGACTTTGCGGTAACGGATCGGAGGACCCGATTCCGGGCCAACGGTAAGCGGAGGGTCCGATCCGCCAGATCCTTTAAGAACAACGAGTCAAGCATCTAGCCCAGGAAAGTCAACAAACGGCGATGGGCCCGGCCCAATATCCAGCTTTGGGCCGCTACAATGTTTGATCCATTTTTCGGCATCAACAATACTTATGAGCCAATTTATGTCCCGATGTTAGTATTTTCTTCGGTGAATTCGTTAAATGACACTTGTCAACAACTAATTCGTCCACGTTAATGTATTTAAATTTGTTTACGCACATTGAATTATAGGAATTGACAACGAAAGTACTTAAGTATTAATGATTGGTACCGTAGTCCTTACAAACTTCTGAAAATCTTTTAATTTATTCTCTTTTTTTTTTCAATTTTACACATCAATTGTTTTTTTAAAGTTATGTATACCCTTAATTATGCTTATAAATTCCATAATTTGTTTCTTATGATTTGAGCTCTTTTCTTAATTTTATAATTATAACAAAATTAATATTTATAAATATAAAATTCAAGGATTCAAGCCTTTTTTATTTACAATTTTTGGAAGTTTTGAAAGTTAAAATAAATAAATATTTAAGATTTCCATCTCTAACTATCTCTTAACTAAACAAACTAACCCCTTTCATATGAGTTCCTATCAAGTATCAACCACCAAAGAAAGTTGCTCCTTTTGTAGGCTAATGATTCACCCAATCTGTTTCAGTGTTTTGTTGTCCATGGCATGAAAGAAAGTGAGTGTCTCATAATGAATGAACATGGTACTTGTTGATCTTAACCAATCATAATAATTGTATGAGATTTACTCAGAAAATGGAAGACTTTTATAGGTTACTATGTACAGAAAGACTTCAAAGAAAGCTACACTTGTATTGTATCTCTATTACAATAGCACAGAGTTAATATGAGATTCAAAACTTCACATTTTGCTGTTTGAATCTCAGTGCAATCTTTCACAGCACAAGGAATATATAAGAGAAGAGAAAACTATTCAACAAAGACTTGTCTAAGATGAATCAGGGAATGTGCTCACACTTACTCATGAGCTGCAAAAGGGAGTTCGATTTCCTCTGCGCTCTGCTCGTCCCCGACCGCGCCAGCTCGACCAGGTGTTCGTAAATGCCGAACTGAAGAGCTGCGAGAACGAACGACGAGTTGCTCAGGCCGAGCTCGAGCAGTACCGACGTTGCACACTCTTTGTTCTTAGGTGTCCCGCTTGCTACGATGTCGACGAGCGTCTCGATGAACGAGAGCCTCCCGATCTCGCTCTTCCCCTCGGGGTGCGACGCGAGGAGCTGCAGGATCGAGAGCGCCTCGTCGACCATTCCCATGCTTTTCTCGCCCAGCAGATTCATCAGCGGCGGAACTATGCCTGCTCTAATGGCGCGGGACTTGTTGGTCTGGCTCAACGACAGATTGAACAGCGCAGTGGCTGCGTCTTTCTTGCCCCGGACCGTGCCGGAACACAAGAGCTCGACGAGAGGGGGAATCCCGTTGGCCGTCCCAACGAGCGACTTGTTCTCGTCGAGCATCGAGAGGCTGAAGAGAGCGGCCGCGGAATTCTCCCGCGCGGGTGCCGTCCCGCTCTTCAGGACCTCGATGATCGCTGGGACGGCTCCCTCTCCGGCAACGAGCTTCTTGTTTGCCTCGTCGATCGAGAGGTTCAAGAGGGCGGTGACGGTTTGTTCTTGGATGTCGGAATCCGGGTGTGAGAGGAGGCGGACCAGAGGTGGAATCCCTCCGACGTTCGCGATCAAGATTCTGTTGTCGGGATTCTCTTTTGAGAGCATTCGGATCTTGACGACGGCTTCTTTTCTCTCGGAGAGGTTCCCCGAGTGGAGGCTTTGGACCAGAGAGGACACTTCTTCTATGATCTCCGGAGAACACCCAAAAGGCGTGCGGATTTTCGGGTCTTTTCTGGGCAGCTCGTAGTTGTTCTGCTCGCACCATTGGCGAATCAGATTCTTCAGCGCGTAATTCGGCGCCAACGACAGATTCTCCAGCGTCTGTCCCGTCTTCGGACACGTCCGTCGATTCGAATATAGCCACTTCTGTATGCTCGCTCGTTCGTAAGTCTGTGACAACACACAAACAAGGCATTTAGTTTATCCTATCTCCTAGTTTACCCAAAGTTATCATCAAAATCAGAACAAGCTTGCCTGTCCACTGGCGACAATGACCGGATCCGTCATGATCTCTAGCGTGATCGGACACAAGAACTCGTGAGGAATCAGCGAAGACGGACACCTCTGCAGCGTCTTCGAGGCGGGACCGTCGCCCAGAAGGGACTCTCCAACGCCCGCCACCTCGCTGAACCTGCCCAAAAGCTCGGCAATCTGCTGCAGGCTCTCGCCACTGGCTCGCCTGCGCTTCATGAGCCTCCGCACCGCCTCGGCCTCCTCTTTCAGGTCCGCCACGGTCTGCAGCTCCAGCTTGCTCGCCAGCCTCTCCAGAATGGCGCTGTCGGCATTCCGCTCGTCGCTCCTCTTCGAGAAGACGACCATCAGGTCCATCGCCAGCTCCATGTCCTGCGTGTCCGACCGCCTCTTCGCCCGCTCCAGCTGCATATGCATCAGCTCAACCTGCAAAATCTCAAACCAAATTATACAAAAGAACAGATCCGTTTGGCTTCGACATGAAATCGAGAAACCGAAACCGACCCGAATCGAATCACCTGCTCTTTGACTTCGACGGAGATTCCGAGCTCATCGTAGGGCATTTCATCCAAAACCCGATTGAGCTTATCGTAAACAGAGTAGAATCTGCCCATCACAGCTTCGCTCTCCAGAACCTGACCAAATCCGAATCCACATTATCACCATTGTTCCCGAAAACACCCCTGCAAGAAGAAGAAGAAGAAGAATTGGAGTAGTGACCAAGTAAATCTTGCTGCCGGTGGTGCAGTCCTTGAGGAGCTTCTTGGCGGGGAGCAGCGCCGTGCGGAGGCTGACGAGGCTGTTGAGCGCGGCGGCGGAGATGAGGACGGTGCCGTTCTCGCGAATCTCCTCGAGGAGCGGCACGAGGAGCTGCAGGCGGCGCATGAGGTTGACGCACTCCTTGCGCAGAGTGCGGCGGAAGCCGGCGAAGGAGGCGGCGGCGTCGATGAGCGCCAGCAGCTCGCGCACGACGTCGTCGTTGTCGTCGTCCGGCTTCTTCTCGCGCTCTGCACCTTCCATTGCCTGACTCTGTGGTAAGGAAAAAGACACAACTTTCTGTGTTTAACTAGAGTCTAACGCCAAGCTCCCTCATGTTCCTAGTCAAGCTCTGTCTCTCACTTGTCGCTCGACAGATCTTCTTATTTTTAATTCATTTTTTTTATTACCTCTTCCATTCCAGGTATTGCTTTCAAATTCTTTTTATTTATTCCTTATAAAAAACAAAATCAGAAATTAGTTATCACCGGAAAAGAACTGACCAAACCATGAATTACATACCGAGAGATATAAAATTTTATATAAATTTATACTAAGAAATGTATAAAAATTAAAGTATAAATGTACAAAAATAAAAAAAGGGGGTTTGAATCACACCCTAGATAATTTTAGGTCAATTGGGCAAGCGTGATACCAATACAAAGTAATAGTGGTAGTAGTATCCAAAATTAGGGCATAAAAAAGTTAGACCGAAAAAATTAGTCATCTGCCACGAGCGTCCCCTTGGTTGCCACGTGACATGCCAAGTCATTATTCTATATTTTTTTTTATTATTATTATTTACAAGATGTTATTAAACAATATGTTGGCATCACAAATTTTAATAGTGATATTTCTCTAAATGTATTGCCATCACGCCGGGAATACCATTAATTGGTATTTCTCTAAATTTGTGATGCCAACACATTTCTTGATAAATTTAGTAAATAAATCATAATGTGAAATTGAAATTTCATGTTTTTTTTTTTTTTTTTTTTAATTGGACTGTCTATCCCGGATAATAAGCTAACCGGTTTTAACAAACCTAGGATAAAATTTATGTTTCCCATCCCCACTTCACGCTAATGCTTCAAGTTCTTAAGTTACTTATCGGGATAATTGATAATTGAGGTAAGAGTATTTAAGCTATAGTCAACTTGTGAGGAGAGTACCAAGGTCTTATTGTGAAGAACAAAGTATCAAAATAAAACAAAAGTTTACAACCAGATAATTTCGTTCAACTGTCATTTCTTCTGTTAAAGTTCCGCTGTTTGTTTTTTTTTTTTTTGAAGGAAAGTTCCGCTGTTTGTTAACCCTTCCTTTATTTCCCACTATTTTTTTATTTATTAGTGAAGCTAAAGTGAGAAATAAGAAGAGGTTTAGATGTGACGGAACATTAGCCAAAGAAACAACACTTAACTAGAATTATATGGTCATACACTTTTATTTCACTTAGGTACTTTGTTCATAATAAATAAATAAATAAAAAAATTATAATACTCTCTTCCCATTCAATTACAGATTAAATACTTTCATGTTAATTATCACTGACTTATTAAATACAAGAAGAATGAAATTATACTTTAGTTACCGAATTTAGAACTGTTCTATAAATAAGCCGAAGCACATTATAATATATGCCAGAAAGAAATAGTTAGACTAATTAAAGCTCTATTTTTTCATGGCGTTAAGCTATGATCTTAATTAAAATACGTGATTTAATTACAAATTAGGATAAATAATCACCTCGAAAACAAAGATTAAAGGAGTTGAAAAACAGTTGAAGATGTCGGTTTCACGCGGTTTTTATTGACAATGAGACGCGTCTTCACGTGCGCCTTTTTCGTGGGTCCCACTCCTTGGCTGGCTCTGATTTTCGGGTGATCTGTCATCAACATGGACCCACTTTTATTACTAAAATATAATACCCAAATTATGCTTTACTTTTACTTTACACTGTGTTTGGACATTAGTGATACTAAATAATATCACTAATATTTATATGGGTTAATGATGGTGAAAATACCCAAAGTTTGGTCAAAGAACCCCTCGTGTACTTAAAGTTTAAAAGTGGTGGTAAAAATACCTAAAGTTATATTTGGTGAGTTGACCACTCCATTCTCGTAACACCGTTAACTTATCCGTTAACTCTGGCCACGTGGACAAATCTGTTTTGTTAAGTGTAATCATAAGGGGTTTCATTAGTTGTATTATATAGTATTAATTAGGGGTTTAATTCGTTGTTTTGTCATAAATGAGGCTAATGTAGGCTCGTTCATGTGGCAAAAATTGTTATGTCAGCAACTCACGTTTGTCCACATGGCCAGAGTTAACAGGTAATTTAACGGCGTTACGAAAATAGAGTGGTCAACTCCCCAAATGTGACTTTGGGTATTTTTGCCACCACTTTTAAACTTTAAGTACACGAGGGGTTCTTTGACCAAACTTTGGGTATTTTCGCCATCATTAACCCTATTTATATTTAAGCAGATTTTCTCTTTGGAGAATTTTGTTTTCTATAGTATATCGCTTGATTTTTTTTTTTTTATCAATTTGCTACTAAAATTTATAACTTTAATCACTTTATCTCTTAAACTTTTTTATTAATAATTTTGTATCTCAATTCTCAACTTTTAACTGTATCAAATAATACATTTTTGTAAGATATTATTAATTTTGAAAGGAAATTATTATAATCAACAACAGTAGGAAAAAAGAATGTTGTAAGAAGAAATATTGAGAGAGCGACATTTTGATAGAGATTTTATATAATAAAAACTAATTAAAATATAGAGTGTTGAAAATAAAAAATTTATCTTCAAAATTTGACGGATAACTAAAAAAGAATAACACTAGAGAAATGGCATTCGAAAATAGATTTTATGAAAGAAAAAAATTATAGAAAAATACATTTTTTTATAAATTAGAAGAAAATAATAATAAACGTATGACATTAGTGTTGGGGGTATTTTTATAAAATTTATTTAATAAAGGAAGATTATTTAATTAATTATTTTTTATTAAATAAATCATTTTTTAACCCCAAAACGCCTTCCGGATGCCCGTTTTCGCAAAACAGAGTGTCCAGATGTTTCTAAAAATATCGAGATACTCAAAAAAGTCATAAATTTTATAAAATTTGGCCTCGGGACACTCCCGAGACCATAAAACGGCCCTGAGAGCACCCCAGGCAGGCCCCATGGGCCCACACACGCCTCCACACGCTGCCACGTGTTAGCTGCTGCCTCCATGCGTCTGCCCACGCGCCTCACGTGCCCTCTGGATGGCTGACGTCAGCCCTATGATGTCAGCAACTTGGGACGCAAGCTTCACCGGCGTGAGGCGCACGAAAGCCGCGCATGTGGGAGCGTGGAGGCTCCGATTGAGACGCCGTTTGCAGCGTTGGATCGGGCACGACCGGAGGAGTCAGAAAACTATATAATTTTACCTCGGGGGCCTCCTGGAGTAATTTATAATCCCGTTTTAACCCGCTGGATCCTTCTATAAATAGAACGTCGATTTTCACTAAACGGTAACTCATTAAAACTCCCTCTAAACACCTCCCCCTTCCGGATGCCCGTTTTCGCAAAACAGAGTGTCCAGATGTTCCTAAAAATATCGAGATACTCAAAAAAGTCATAAATTTTATAAAATTTGGCATCGGGACACTCCCGAGACCATAAAACGGCCCTGGGAGCACCCCGGGTAGGCCCCATGGGCCCACACACGCCTCCACACGCTGCCACGTGTTAGCTGCTGCCTCCATGCATCTGCCCATGCGCCTCACGCGCCCTCTGGATGGCTGACGTCTGCAGCTTGGGACGCAAGCTTCACCGGCGTGAGGCGCACGAAAGCCGCGCATGTGGGAGCGTAGAGGCTCCGATTGAGACGCCGTTTGCAGCGTTGGATCGGCCACGTCAGGAGGAGTCAGAAAACTATATAATTTTACCTCGGGGGCCTCATGGAGTAATTTATAATCCCGTTTTAACTCCCTGGACCCTCCTATAAATAGAACACCGATTTTCAAACTCCCTCTAAACACCTCCCCCTCGGGTATTACTCTAATGTTGAGCGTCGGAGGTGAATCATGGGGTACCCCCACTCCCCCCATTCTTTCTTACCTATTGTGTTGTTTTTCCCAGGTTCTGAGCGCGAGGAATCCAATTAGAGCGGAAGCCCTGGAGAAATTTCCGGCATGGTTTACGATCCTCCCAGCTAGGTTCTGTTCTACGTGGTGCTCGTGCGATCCCCTAGTCCATTATCTCCAGCAGATATACAGACTTCGCGGATAGACCGAGGACCCGTATCAGGACCCACAATGCGGACCGAGGGGTCTGACCCCCTAGGAATTATCCAAAGGTCCGGACGACAGAGGAAGCGACTAGAGCGGAAACTCTAGAAATGGTTCTGACACGACTGTACGATCCTGCCTGTCTAGATTCTGATTTTACAGGACACGTGTGTCGTCCCCCAGTCTATACTAACTTTGCGGATCGGCCGTGGACCTGGGTCGACGTTAGGAACCCAGGCGGAGGGGTCTCGTCTGTCAGAGCTCGCATCGGGATCTGACCGAGACCCTCCTTACGTGGACACCAGGTCCCTAATGCTATCTCGTGCCTGTAACCCAGCCTAGTCTGCTACTGGCAACGAGGTTATAGGCAACGGACAGTGCCCCGATTACTGGTCCACTGACAGTGGAGGGTCCGTCTGACCCGAAGTGCGATGGGTCAACGCTCTATAGCCCACTCGAAGTCAACAAACGGCGTTGGGCCCGGCCCATACCAAACTATTGGGCCGCTCAAATGTGTGATCTAATTTTCAGCATCAACAATTAGGATACAAATTCAAAGTACGGAAAGAAGTTAATGTAATGTGATAAGTTTCGAGAGTGAACTGATAAAGAAAATTAATATTAAATATAACAAGTTCAAAGAATAAAATGATAAAACAAATTGATATTTATTTTCTTGCGTCACCTGCGTGCGTGTTTGCGGAGCAAATAAATTATTTTTTCTTCACATATTTATAAAATAAAATAAACCCTTCTATTTTTGTCTCAAAACTTGGAATGGCTTTAAGAGTTTTTTTTTTCTTTTCTTTTTCCCTTCTTCTTCGAATTGTGTCAGCTCTTTGCGATGGGACTTTGGAACTTACTGATACGTTTTGACTTCTAATGTAAAAAATAAAAATAAAATTACATTTATAAGTCAAACTGACCATCCCTAAAAAAAGACTATTAATTGGACCCGTTTGGCACAACTTAATTTTTACAAAAATTATTTTTAGTTTTAGTTTAAAAAACACTCTTTAAAAAAAAAAACTAACAGGTGTTTGGTAAATTGTTTATAAAACAGTTGTTGTTGGTAACAAAAACTAATTTAGCGTTTGGTTAAACAAATTATTTAGGTTAAAATAGACAAAACCGTATTTTTGTTTTTAGAAAAAACCAAAAGCTACGAATTCTAGCTTTTACGATTCATGTACAAAAATCTAAAATCGTTGTTGTGTTTTTTGGAAAAACAATTTTTGCCAAACACCTGAAAAACGGTTTAGTTTATTTTAAAAACAAAAACAGGGCTAAATAAACTGTGCCAAACGCACCCATTATTTCTTATTGGGAAAATAGCGGCGAAAGTCCTTAACTCTGTATATTTGTTGCAGCTAAGTCTCTATACTCAAATTTTGGTGGCAAAAATCCCTACCGTTAGAATCTTGTTGCACATCAGTCCTCGTGCCGTTATCATATTGTTAAGTGCCAAGCTGGCTATATATGTGTCATCCATGTCACCAAAAAAAATTAAGGCAAAAGTATCAAAAGTAAAAAATGCTAAAAAATTATAAACCGTTAAATTCACATAGCACGGTGAAATTAAACCACATTTTTTATGGATCCACCATTGTAAGCTATAAATCCAATTCTACCGTTAATTACAGAATTTCAAGAAAGAAAATGAAAATATATGTAAACGACAAAATTAAATCACAAAGAAAAAAGAAAAAAGAAAACGACAAGAATTTTCAAAATGGTGGATCCATTAAAAATGTGGCTTAATTTCACTATGATATGTGGATTTAACGGTATAGAATTTTTTTGAATTTTTTATTTTCAGTACTTTTGTCTGAAGTTTTTGGTGACATGGATGACAAGTATGCAGCCAATGTGGCACTTAACGACATGATAACAACATAAGGACTAATGTGGAACAAGATTATAACGGTAGGGACTTTTACCATCAAAATTTAAGTATAGGGACTTAGCTGCAACAAATATGCAGAGTCAGGGACTTTCGCCGCTATTTTCCCTTTCTTTTTCTATTACTCAATAATTATGTTTTCTTCCAGCGTGATCTTTTTGTCTAATTTCATAAACAAAATCCGTTAGATTAACACTACCGAATCACTATATTTTTTATTTTATTCTAGAGTAAATGTTGTTGAGGTAAAAAATCACATCCGCAGTCACGAATTCATGATTGGTGTAGTTCTGCTTTTAAGGTACCTCAGAGCTCGAGTCTTTCTGCTAAAACTTAATCACGTGGTGAAAAATAAGTTTTGAAGAGAGTAAGATACTTGAAAATTTTGGTGTGAGTATACTATATTTTTGTCAACGAATTTTTTCGATCCCCTTTTACATTGTTTTACCTCTCTATTTATAGAGCTTAGTAGGGGTGTGCATGGGTTGGATTGGGTTGATCCGAGGTAAAAGATGAACCCGACCCGATCTTTATTGGGTTTTGGAAAAGCAACCCAATCCGACCCAAATTTTTTGAAGGCCCAATCCAACCCAACCCGAAAAACCCTGGGTTGGGTTGGGTTATTGGATTGAAAAATAAAAAATAAAAAATTACCGAATAACATTGAAATTTAAATTGTCAATTAATAAACATAAGTTTAATATAATATTTTTAAACATCCAATTCAAAAACTAAACGTTATTATAGTCTTAAACATTCAATAAAATAATTAGGGAACATAGTCGTAAACTAAAGTAGAAATGTGGTCGTAAACATAAACTAGAAACGTAGTCATAATCATTAAATAATAACTACATATAAAGATGAAATTCTAGATGCATTTTATTTTTTACTTGTACGTTTTTACTTACTTAAAATACATAAATATATTAAAAAAAATAAGTAATTAATTATTAAAAATTGATTGGGTCAATTGGGCCAGCCCAACCCAATGCATCCGGCCTAACCCCAACCCGACTATTTATTCGGGTTGAACCCAACCTAACCCGATAATTATTGGGTTAATTGAGTTGGGTTAGATTGGAGTTGGGTTCAATTGGGTTGGGTTAAACTGTTGGGTTGGTTTTTTTTTTTTTTTTTTGCACACCCCTAGAGCTTAATAATCAAATGCCAACCTCATAAATGGTCGGTTACAAATTGTGTTTAATTCCCTCATAATTCCATTAATTACATATTATTTGTTAAGCATCAATCACGAGTGTAACTTTCGTCATTATCCCCGAAGCGCCGTCCGTGCCATGATGATTGCTCCTTGTCTTTGTCTTCGTCGTCTGGTTGCTAGATTCGTCGCTTAATTTTGCTTCTTCTGGTGCTTTTTGGCGACGATATCTATTGATGAGGCTTTGTCGATAGAACTTGGTCGACAAGATTATACCGATGGCTCATCCTCGTCGATTGACATCTTCATCACCTTCTCTTGCTACGCATTCTTCTTTTGACTGTTGGCTTCTCCCCTAATCGACCTCTTTGACTTGGTCAATGGGCTTTTTATTGGTGTTAGACTTCTCCTACTGCCCAATCTCGTAAATGACAGAGATAGATTTCGTCATATCAATGCAAATTGACGTGGACGAAATCGTACCTCCACAAATGTCACAACCCTTGTGCAATTTTGTAGTTTTGGTGTTCGGGTGGATTTGGTTATATAAGGGCTGAATAAAAGATAAATTATAAAAGTAAAACAATCATTTGTTAAATTTTTATTTGAAAACATAAACAAAATATTATTTAAAAAATTTGATGGTACAATATTCTTATTTTTTAAGTATTTTTTTAGGGTTAATGACGGCAAAAATACCCAAAGTTTGGTCAAAGAACCCCTCGTGTACCCAAAGTTTAAAAATGGTGGTAAAAATACCCAAAGTCGCATTTGGGGAGTTGACCACTCCATTCTCGTAACGCCGTTAACTTACCTGTTAACTTTGGCCACACGGATAAACGTGAGTTGCTGACATAACTATTTCTGCCACGTACGAGCCCACATCAGCCTCGTTTACGACAAAACAACGAATTAAACCCCTAGCTAATACTATTTAATACAACGAATTGAACCCCTAATGATTACACTTAACAAAATAGATTTGTCTACGTGGCCAGAGTTAACAGGTAAGTTAACAACGTTACGAGAATGAAGTGGTCAACTCCCCAAATGTGACTTTGGGTATTTTTGCCACCACTTTTAAACTTTGGGTACACGAGGGATTCTTTGACCAAACTTTGGGTATTTTCGCCATCATTAACCCCCTTTTTTTTTTATTAATAGTGGCATATATATCCAAGCCCTGCTAAATTAGGGGCACATAATTCAAGCTCAACTTTAATGTGATTTTAATGCACCCAAGTTTAATTTATGGTTTCACATGGAATACACATTTGGGTTATGGCTTTTGTGTGGAACAAAGTTATTTTGTTCCATCGTTTTGGGCTGCATAGGACTTGACTTGTCTTCTTCTCTCGAGTGGTTCTCTCGAGTGGTGGCTGAAAAAAGGTGTTCAATATTAACCTCAGTTTTGAATCATTGTAAATGACAACAAGGATAGAGTTGGTTCTCTCTTTACACATTTTGGTCTCAACTTTGGTGAATCACTTCACACGTTCTACAATTTTTAAACACTTAAAAAAAAAACCTTTGGCCAAGGTGAACGTCTACCATGGAAGATGGAAGGTGAAGGGAGTTCAGTTGGACGTCCTGCAAGTGGAGCTTGCACCCGTGATCAATCGAAAGTTGCCGGAGAGTTTTCGTTCAACGTGCTACAATAGTAAGGGGGAGCATTTTTATGTTTCTCTAATATTGAATAATGATATTGTAATAACCTTATGTAACACTCTGATTGATTATTCTGAGTGAGTGCTCCCAGAGTAGATTGTCCTACGGATTTTTGCGAATTGGGTTACCAAAAAAATGTAGTGTCCATTTTATGTTTGAATTTATGCACCAAAATAACGCATAACATAACTGCGTGAGAATCTGACTTTTACCGTTTCAATTCATTTAGTCTACTTTTCCTTAACGGCATTAAGTGTCACTAATTTAAGTACTTTTACAACCCATTTTTTTATTTTTTTCTTCGAATTATCTTTTTTCTCTCTTCAAATTCAAACCCTACAAATATTGGCCTCATCCTTCGTTCTATCAATGGTGGACGCACCATCATCGACGACAGCAACAACACCGCAACAAATTCCGTCGTTGTCGGCGATGCCATTGGGTTTTTTCGGCATCTCAACGGATCTGATGGTTCTAGGAAAATCATTGAATAAGGTATTCACTTCGTTCAGTCGGTATATTCGTATACAGGGGCGGAGCCAAGGGGGGCAGAGCGGGGGTGGCCGGCCCCACTTGGTCTGAGCTCGTTATTTTGGTTTTAATTTGGTCATATTACTATAAGTTTCTATATAAATAATAAACATAACATTTGTACACTAAATGTCACTCCAATATGGTGGACTTTTGTTGCTCTTCCAAGTTAAAGCCCTGAGTTCCATTCCCAATCCCAGCATATTTTTTCATTTTTTTTAACAATAATTTTTATGATTATAATTTTTTTTCATGGTCTTTTGTACTTTTACTTAATTACAAGTATACTAAAATAATTAGAAATTACAAAACTAAAGAATAAAGACGTGCAAAATTTTAAATATTAAAAAAAATTATATTAATATTTTGAGAACGTAATATGTAGAATTCTAATCATATAGTGATCCTAATGAATTATTTTCATAAACCGAAAGTTCATAAAAAAATATTTATAATGCAATTTATATAGTAGTTTCAATCAAGGATTTGAATGCCGTTTTTGTCGAAAAATCGTTTGCCGTTATCGACGGAGTAATCGTTTACCGATGGATTTATCGATGGAAAACCTATAAAAATTATCGTTTGCCGTTATCGAAACTTATCGAACTTATCGATGGATTTATCGATGGAAAACCTATAAATAAATAAATTATAATAACAATTATTATTTACAAATTATAAGTTGTAACTTGTAAGTCAAAATGCTCTCTTTAGTTATTTACTATTAGATAAAATATGCTTATTGGATAAATTTTGGAAAGAGTCAAAGTCATATTTTACTAAAATAAAATATTTTAAAATCACCAATTGTTAATTATATAAAATCTGCCAACTTGAAGTTGTATAAATTTTTTTGAAGAACTAGCTCAATTTAACCAATTTCCTAAAAATATGTACTTTTGCCTCAATAGTTGGAAAACATCAAATTACAAAAAAAATTATGTCAACCACACAATTTATGAATTATATACAATATTATAAAATGAAATTACACCAAAAAAGTCGATTAACTAGCTCAATTAACCAATTTTTGAAACATATGTACTTTTGCCGCAATAATTGGACAATTTGGGAAATCGTCAAATTGCAAAAAAAAATTATGTCAAACTCACAATTTCCTAATTCTATACATTGTTAAACAATGAAATTGTTGGACATATGTGTCCTTAAACAATATATTTTATCCATTCGTAAAAGATTATGACAAGTCGTTGAATAAAGATGATACTTATTATGATAATCTTATTATAGTTTCTGGTAGAATAAAATAGAATGTTTGATCCTTAGTTCATAAAGGATGCAATTATGAATTATTATCACAACAGAGTCAATGTGAAGAAGAATTAATAATCATAATGAATGAACTTAAAATGTCTGTGACCTGATTAACTGGGTGGGAGCCCATTAATCGTATAAGGTCATTATTGTGACTAAGTGACAATCCTATTCTGGATTTTGTGTGTGTCACACTCACTAGAAGTGCATTAAGTATGAAGTGTCTTCATACTGAACTGGACCTGACTTAAACACCGGAAGTTATCATATAAGACCGTCACTGATAACTTGGAGTTGAGTCACTAGTAGATGATCAAATGGATATTCGATCTAAGTCCTAAGTGATCTTGAGTCCAAGCTGCTGGCTTGATTGTTCTTTGATTTAACCGTTAAAGAACTCGAAATATTACCGCTGTTCCCAACACTATTATTTTGGGAACATGACAGTCAGCAGTAAGAGTAGCTTGGTCATAGACATGGGCATCACACAGCTCTCTTCAGAGTCATGATGATTCCCTTCATTGTCGGTGGTGAGAAGTGAGAGGTACCCGTGCACAACTTATGAATCGAAACCATAAGTGGGTTACTCATGATATTACTGACTAAGTCAAGGATGAAAATGCAATGAGGGGCATAACGGTAGAAACCGCCTGCTCGTGTGTGGATCATCAAGTGAAAGATCAATAACCCGAATTTGATTGTATCAATGGACACCCTGCTGTTATAAAGGGAATAATATATACCGTATCACTAAAGAGTGCAGCCTCGGGTCTATAGTTGAATCACTTCGAGGTTTGACGAACAACTAGCAGTTCGTTGGAGCTTAAGTGATACGGGTCCATGGTCCCCAGGATAGCTCCGTAACGGATGATACGTACGTGATTAAAATACATTCTAGATAATGTTTAATCATTTGGCTTGACTTATAAAATTGAAAGGTCTGTGGCAGACGTCAGATAGTTTTATCGTTAGCGTGGCAAAAGTACTATATTTTGGTACACGAAATAACTGATAAAAGAAAGTTAGAATTTAGATTTTCTATCAGCACCATGTTGTTGGAAATTAAATTCTAAGCAACTTTGCTTTTTGAACCAAGTCATTTCGACTTACGGTTAGTGATTTATGGATTTTCTAAGTTTGTGATCGGTTCGATAAACTTTGAAATTAAATCACATGTCACGAATTTAAATGATGGTGTGGCACCATGCCATTTTAATGTGTGATATTGAGATCAGGAAATATTAATATAATTTAATTATTTGGATTTAATTATTAATATCTTATTAATAATTAATTAATAATTAATAGATTTATATTAATATATAAAAATATATATATTAATATATTTATATGTGTAAATTCGAATTAGGGTTTAATATATGAAACCCTAGATAAATTCGAATGGTATGATTTGGTCTTTCCAAATTTGCGGCATAAGTACCAAATGTTTTGGTATTTTAGCAAATCCCTAAAATCAATATTATCCATTGGATCGGTTATGATTTAATATCAACCGTTGGATAAGGATATTGATAAATTCGAAATTAATAACTTGGTGACCAAGTTTCATTTTTCGAATTTGATTAATTAATTATATCCGTTAGATCGGTTTAAGATTTAATCTTTACCGTCGGATTGAAAATTAATTAATTATATATATTTATATATTTTTCGAATTATGGTTTATGGATAAATTCGAAATTGTTTTTAATAAATCTCTTTGTATTTGATTTTATCCTAAACTAATTTGATCCATTAGATCGGTTTAAAGATTTATCTCAACCGTTGGATCTAGATAATAATAATTCGAATTTTAATATATATATATAATTCGAATTTTATAAAGATAAGAAGATAAGATTGGATTTTGATTTTATCCTAATCTTTCTTATTTAATTAAATCCCTAATTAATTATATCCATTGGATTTAGATGAGATTAAATCTGGACCATTGGATTAAAATAATTAATTATATTTAATATATGAAATTCGAAATTAGGGAGGGAATTTCTCCAATTCGGTTACGGTTTGAGCCTGTAAATAGGAGGCTCATTCTACACATTTTTCACACCTTTCCCCAGAGAAAAATTCGAACTCTCCCTCTCCCTCAGGGTCTGCGAATTTTCTCTCTGATCTCTTTTTCGGGTTCGGCTTAGGAGACTATTTCTCCGGAAGCTTAAAAAGAACCATCAATTAAAATTTTGCGACGGAGTCCTGCCGGCGAAGCCCACACTTCGGTACGATGATTCCAGGAGAATATCCCTGACGATCACGGGAGTTTCTCTCAGCACCGGCGGAGCCCTGCCCGATTCAAAACGCGCAGCCGGAAGTCGTCAATAGAAGTACGGCCTTATGCATTGGGTTAATAAATGCAACCATTTACTGCTTTCTATTTATTTCCTATTATGACTAGATTATAAATAATGATATATGAATATTAAATTACATAATATTTATCAGATCTTGGAAATAATTATTATCCGATATCCGGACCGTTGGACGAATAACAAGTTTTTCCGCTTTAAATTAATTTTTAAATGTTACCCGGACGGTTCGGAGGTACAATTCGTGATAATTTTCAAGGAATCCGAGACGTGATTCCCAACAGAAATTACATCAAAAATATTAAAAATATAGCTCAAGTTCAACAATTTCCGAAAAATAAATAATTTTACCGCAATTATATAACAATTCGAACAAACACTAAAATCACCCCAAATCTGCAAACAAAAAAAAAATCACACAAACTATTATAATTCATCCATATTCCCTAATAAACCTAAAAAAAATCAAATTCAACAATAACATTTGATTCAAAACCTAAAATGTACAATCAAAGTATCATGAAACTCAAACTTGAACTTTCATTCAACCTAATAGCTTTCTATGTAACTATATGAAATATAGAATAAAATTTTGAAAATTTGACATGATTCATACATATACAACATTTAAACTTCAAAACACTCAAGATCCACTAAAAAAAAACCCTAAAAATACCTTTAAATTCCAAAATTAAAAGAAATTGGAACTTTTGCCGCGAAAAAGAAAATACTATGCTGGGGTTGACTTATCGTTTTTGACCGAAAAGTAACAAGCTTTTCGAAAAAATACACTTGAAAACGTTGCTCGATAAGTGACTTGCTTTTCGAATAGAAAAATCGCGATAAGTATAAAACGACAACGATAAGAGGAGATAAGTTACCGAGAAGTGGTTTTCAGCGATAAATCGCTCGATTATCGCGAAATTTCGAACCTTTATCTTGTTTTATTTTAAAATTTAGGGTCTACTAATTTTCGCCCCCTCTTAGTCAAAGTTCGGGTTCCGCCCCTGTTCGTATATCCCTTGCCCGAGCAATGAACTACTTTCACGATGCGTGTTGGGGCTCTACCATTAGTCGTCTATAGGGATCTGGGATTCGGTATTGAATCAATCCTTAACTTCGTTCGGTCACTTCAGATGACGGTGATTCTAATAGTGAACTAGCTCACGGAATATTGAAAGTACAATAAAATTTAAACTTACGTACACTAAAGCCAAAGTAAGTTGAACTTAAAGTATATATATCACTGAAAATAAAACTTCTATCTAGAATGTCACAATTATGTATAACTTGAATATATTACTACTATTAACTTTCTATATATATATATATATATATATATATATATATATATATATATATATATATAAACTTAAATACTTGCCAATAATATTGACTACAACTTAGTTTAAGATTATTATCTGTAAAAAAATTTTACTTTGCTCAACTAACTAACTTTGCAATTTAGGCACAACGAAGATTTCATTAAAAAAAAGAAACTAAAAATATATCTTTTTTTTTTTTTTTTTATGTCTTTTTTGTTTGCTTCTTGTGTAATATTTTGTCAATTAAGTTTAAAGGGGCTGTCTTGCTTAGCCGTGGCAAATTTGTGACAATATGAATTTGTGCAATGCAAGTAAGAAAGAACTTCCTAGTGAGTAGATTGATGTTCCATTAAGTAAACTAGAGCGAGAAAGTTTAGTATATTTTTGCACATACGCTTTGCTCATAACTTGAGAATTTTGTTCTGAGTAAGCACTCAACCTTCGAAGACACTCTGATCATATATGAAGTTAACTACACCGTACTAGGGCTGAAACCAGAACCGGGAATCGGGACTTTGACTATTTTTTGTCCCTGTCCCGGAAAAATCAGGACACAGTTTTCTGTCCCGGTTTTGGTTTTGGTTCTGAAAAGTCCTTGTTTTTGTTTTAAATCAGAACCGGGACCGGGATCGGGACACCGATTAAAATCCCGATTTTTTTAGGACCAATTTTCAGGACGAAAACCGGGAAAAATCCGGGACAAAATCCAAGATAGAAACATGAAAAAAACCAAATCCAAAATACAAATTACCAAATGCAAGATCCGAGTTCACGTCGAGAACTTCACAATGCCAAATCCAAATCTCAGTGCAAAAAACCGAGTCTAAAATGCTAAATAGTAAATACCGAGTACAAACAAATTATTTTTTTATAACAAAACGACATATAAGAAATGACATGTTAAATAAATTACCGAGTAATGGCTGAAAAATAAATGACATGTTAAAATAATGGGCTGGAAAAAAAAATAATGGATTAAAACCCTAATAGTAAATGACTTATAAGAAATGACATGCTAAAAAAGACAAACTTATAACAAAACGACATAAAACCGGAACCGGGACAAGAAAACCGGGAATTTCATATTTTGAATTGGTTTTGGTTTTGGTTTTTCAAACCGGAACCGGGACGTCCCTTTTTAGGTTATAGTAAAAAGAAAAAACTGATTTTTTTGCCAAAAACGGTCCGGTACCGAGACCAGAATTGGGACAAAACCGGGAACTGAGTACAAAATTTTCACCCCTACACCGTACCTCATGGCTCGCCTCATGGTGCGAATAGCCGTGTCACTAGAGTTTCCGGAGCAGCCGTAAGCCTTATATGAAGGGGATGCTTGGGGCGGCGCCAGGGTTGTGCTTGAAGGGAGGCAAAGTAGGCAGCGCCTTCAGTAAATTTTCCCCCAAATTTAAGATCCCAAAAAACTAATTTAAATGCTCCAATTTAATTAATATAAGTTGAATGATTTAGTTAGAGTGTCTATCGAAAAATATATAATCGAGAAAACCAATTTCACACGTCATATTTGAATGAGTAACTATTTATTATAAAAATATCTTTCATATTTGTATCGAAATTTAAATTTGGTAAGGGCCCCAAAATTACTCCTCGCATCAGGCTCCGAAAATCTTTGGCATAGCCCGTGCCACAATCAAATTTCTTTAAGTGTTAAAAAAAATGATATTATATCAATTTAAAACCCTCTTAATTTTGCGTGAGTTTTTTTTTTCTTACAGTAAGAACGAGCATACTCCGCATTCTCTCAGGAGGCGGCTGGATGTATTGAGTTGTTAACTTTCTAGTCCAAAAATAAATACCTCCTCCATCACCTTGGACTTGGCTACAACAAATATTTTTTGTTAAATTGAAGTATTTGTTTTTTGGGATATTTGCGAAAAAAGTATATATGTATATTTTTGTGAGCGGCATATTTTAAATTTTAACTATCATGGCAAAAGTTCTAAAAAATTTAAAAATAATTGCGACGTAAGAAATTTAGAACTTACAACATGACTATTTTTGGTTTTTTTAGAACTTTTACCGTGATCAAATGAAATTTAGAATACGCAGCGCACAAGAAGATTCTTTGGGGTACTTTTGCCGCAAATATCTATACTTATGTTATGGAGAAAGCTAAAAAAAAACATATATGTTAAAAGAGTAATTAATGAGACAAAATTTGATGCATGGATGGTGGCCGAGACACAACACAAGGCGGGCAAATGCATGAATAAGTGCGCAAATGGGTCGCCACGAGATCTCCTTCACTGCCGACACTCAACTCATCGCCTCTGTATTCACTGTGAAATTTCCAGATAAGATAAGAGTAATTGCACTAATGACCATTCAATTTTACATTTTGAATTTTGCAACAATGTTCTTTATATTTTCATAACATATGTTTTACAGTATTTTTTTTTTAAATTAATACTTGATAAAATAATATTTTTGTAAGGTCTTGACTCTAATTAATATTACTAAATTTTACATCTACAAAAGAATAACCTCGATATTAAAATAAGATTTTCTAGTCCCAACAATACTAATTTGTAGAGATTTTATTGTATATTTGTATACATGCGTGTTAAAAAAGTACATAAAATTTTAATTTGTGCGCAACACTCGGTTTACTTAGAGTTTTTTCATCATTTGTATTTTTTTCTTCAAATTATATACGTCATTTTTAATCTGACAAATTTCATAATTTAATATATTGAACTTAATTATTTATTAACTAGATACAATATGTTCTACTAGTACATAATGTGTGGAACACCCGTTAATATGTTTTTGTTATTTTTTAAAAGAAAAATCCACCAAATGCCCAAAAAGCATCAAAGATTTAAGAGAAATGCCGGTAGTTTCTTAAAACTCATTTATGCCCATTAATGATATTTTTTTATCAAATTAACCCTCATATTTATTAATTAGAATATAATTAATATTTAATTCAAAATATATATCTTAATTAATATATATATATATATATATATATATATATATATATATTAAACATATATATCAATTCTCTCCATTTTTATCCTCCCCGATCCTTCCACTCCAGTCTCCCCTCTATTCTCCTTCCCCAAACCCTAAAACTGCCCACCACATCTCGCCGCCAGCAAGACCACTACCACGGCCAACGTGGGCCTCTCCCTTGCGCGCCTTGGCTTCTACGTCGTTCGCCATCAATGTCGACGTCGGCCTCCGCAACCTCGACCTCTTCCGCTGCCTCGAGATTCGCGTCAACTACATGTGGTCGAGGTCCTCAACAGGGATCGCCGCCTCAACAGGGCCCTCGTCGGTGACATACGATGGTCAAACTTGGAGGTCCTCAACAACGATAAGATGCGCTCCACGACCCTCATCGGCTTTGGCGGCAATGCCCTTGTCTGGCTCGTCGACGCGCTGAAGGACCACGCCGAGATCTCCCCCGACTTCATCATCGTCGACTTCCCTGCAGGGATCGACGCCGTATTCATCACCGCAATCACGCCCAACATCACGAGCCTTTGCGAAGCCGGTAGGGTCATATGGCTGCTTGAGTGCAACAACATCAGGGTCATCAAGATGACAGTGAACCGGGTCAGGAAGGTGATCAAAGATGAGGACACGGTGTCTGTGCTCGATGTGCAAGAGATGTTGGGCGTGTTATATAGTTACAACTTCATAATTATAGAACTCTTTCGAAACTACATACGTAAATATTGTTACATTTTCGTTAATTACAATACATAATTATAGATTCGTATTTAAAATTACATGAGACAATATTTTTAGTTACGATTTCATTTAGAATACTGATTAATATAATAAAATTGATTTTTGAATTTTTTTTAAATTTAAATATTTTGAATATTGATTAATAGGGAGAAAATATTTCAAAATAATTAAAGAATGTTTAAGATAAATCAGTCAAAAATTTGAAAGGTATATTGGTCCATATTTCAAAAAATTGAAGGGCGATGTCGGAGAGCGAGGCCGCTTTGCAGACGTTTTGCGCACTGGTGGAGGCACATGGTTTCGGTGTTTGTCGGGGATGAGAGCGGGATAATCAATCGGATCGCCGGAGTGTTCGCTTGGAGAGGCTACAACGTGGAGCCTTGGTAATTACAGTTACAGTTTGGTAATTACATATACGTATTCGTAATTACGGTTACAGTTTGGTAATTACATATACGTATTCGTATACATAAGTGTAATGCAAATTATATTTGTATTGGTAGTTACACAATAACTACAGTTACAATAAGTACATATACGTAATAATAAAACATTGACATAATAATGATTTATCTACATATACGTAATTGCAAATGATTGCATATACATAACTGTAGTTACGTAAATGTAACTAGAATTACATTTACGTACATGTTATTCGAGTCACTTATTCTGAATTAAGTACAAGGCACTCAAGTTATATATACATAATTGTAACTAAAACTACTAATACGTTAATTAATGTAACTATAATTACATCTATGTATATTTAATTTGAGTTACTTTTTCGTAACTGTAATTACGTAAATGCAATCAAAATTTCATTAATGAAATTTTACTTACATTTACGTAACTATAATTAGGAACGAGTAACTCAATTTACATATACATAACTATAATTACGAATAAGTAACTCATATTACATATACGTAAATATAACTACAATTACCAATGTGTATTTATAGTTATATTAATTTACCAATGTGTAACTATAATAGACTTTTTTCTCATTTGCTTTATAATTTTCAGTGCTTATATATTAAAATTAATTTAGTTTTGAGGTTGAATTATTATTTCCAGCGTATAATTCAAAAAAGTATAACTAGAATCCTTATTTTTGCTATAGAATAGAAAGATTAATTAATTTATAATAAAGGAAAGAAATTTGTATTTAAATAACATGGCTGAATCCTTATGTTGCTACAATTAAGGATGATTAAATTTAGGGGCCCCAAAAAATTAATTCATATTACTTAACTTTAATAAATGGGCCCCTACCTAATTCTCAAATTAATTAGGGCCTCTAAATTAATCAATATCACTTAACTTGATAGAATACAGAGAAACAAATGTGATAGATGCTTCAGAGATTGCAAGTGAATTGAAAACAGTGTCAAATTTCATTGAAAAGCGAAGAGCTCAAAGAAAAAAAAAGTAATTTGATGATAGTGGCAGTGAAGCAGTGACACAATCTGGCAAATAAATGTTCAAAACACACTATTTTCTCCACAATGTTGATAAGCTATATCTTCATTCAATATCAAGTTAAAACATCTCATTTGGTACTTTGAAATAGCTTATATAGTTATTTTAAAAAAATGAAGTAATTTTTTTTTTCATTTAGGTTTGAACAATATTTCAGAATTTTGTAAAGCAATTTGGGCTTTTACTTGATATGAAGAAGCTAAAAGCTGCATATAGAGATAGTTTGAAAAGTTTTTGCACTAACCTTACAAAGGCAATGAAGCACAATGAAGTATCAGATAGTGATGCGAATGATCTCTTGAAGGAATTAGAAATCCTATGTGTTAATGTGCCAACTGAGAGGGAGAGAGCGATCGATGTTTTGAATTACATACAAGAATTGGATTGTAGTTATCCAAATACTTGGATTGCCTACCGAATCATGTTAACCATACGGGTCACAGTTGCGTATGCAGAAGCTTCTCAAAGTTAAAATTGATCAAGTCTTATCTTTGGTCAACCATGTCTCAAGATAAGCTGAGTGGTTTAGCTACATTGTCTATCGAAAATGACATGGTCGAGAAACTCTATTATGCAGAGTTGATTAGCACTTTTTCTTCTAAAAATGCTAGAAGCGTCTTATTTGAATGAGAATTTATTTATTATATAAATATTGTATATACTTTTGTATCAAAATTGATTTTTGCAATAACGGTAGGGTGCCCCAAAATTCTCCTCGCCTAGGGCCCCAAAAATCTCAGGCACGGCCCTGATAGTGCAATTGACTTAAACTTTGACGGCAAGGTTATATTGGACGAAAGTCATGGATTTCTTTACTTTGTTCCAAGGATTTGAATGCCGTTTTTGTCGAAAAATCGTTTGCCGTTATTGACGGAGTAATCGTTTACCGATGGATTTATCGATGGAAAACCTATAAAAATTATCGTTTGCCGTTATCGAAACTTATCGAACTTATCGATGGATTAATCGGTTATCGATGGATTTATCGGTGGAAAACCTATAAAAAAATAAAATAAATTATAATAACAATTATTATTTACAAATAATAAATTGTAACTTGTAAGTCAAAATGCTCTCTTTAGTTATTTACTATTATATAAAATATGCTTATTTGATAAATTTTGGAAAGAGTCAAAGTCATATTTTACTAAAATAAAATATTTTAAAATCACCAATTGTTAATTATATAAAATCTGCCCACTTGAAGGTGTATCAAAAAAATTGAAGAACTAGCTCAATTTAAGCAATTTCATAAAAATATGTACTTTTGCCTCAATAGTTGGAAAACGTCAAATTACAAAACAAATTATGTCAACCACACAATTTATGAATTATATACAATATTATAAAATGAAATTACACCAAAAAAGTCGATTAACTAGCTCAATTAACCAATTTCTGAAACATATGTACTTTTGCCGCAATAATTGGACAATTCGGGAAAACGTCAAATTGCAAAAAAAAATTATGTCAAACTCACAGTTTCCTAATTATATACATTGTTAAACAATGAAATTACATCAAAAATATTAAAAATATAGCTCAAGTTCAACAATTTTCGAAAAATAAATACTTGTATCGCAATTATATAACAATTTGAACAAACACTAAAATCACCCCAAATCTACAAAAAAAAAAAAATCACAAAAACTATTATAATTCATCCATAATCCTTAATAAACCTAAAAAAAATCAAATTCAACAATAACATTTGATTCAAAACCTAAAATGTACAATCAAAGTATCATGAAACTCAAACTTGAACTTTCATTCAACCTAATAGCTTTCTATATAACTATATGAAATATAGAATAAAATTGTGAAAATTTGACATGATTCATACATATACAACTTTTAAACTTCAAAACAATCAAGATCCACTAAAAAAAACCCTAAAAGTATCTTTAAATTCTAAAATTAAAAGAAATTGGAACTTTTGCCGCAAAAAAGAAAAAACTATACTGGGGTTGACTTATCGTTTTTGACCGAAAAGTAACAAGCTTTTCGAAAAAATACACTTGAAAACTTTGCTCGATAAGTGACTTGCTTTTCGAATCGAAAAATCGGGATAAGTATAAAACGACAACGATTAGAGGAGATAAGTTACCGAGAAGTGATTTTCAGCGATTAATCGCTCGAAAATCGTTCGAAAATCGCGAAATTTCGATCCTTACTTTCTTCAACCAAAACTTCGACCCCAATTATTTCTTACATCTTCTTCTTCGATTAAGGAGATGCAAATATTTGTGATTAATGCGTAATATTTTTTTGTTAGCATTACATATAATTAATATAATTAAACATTCAATACAACAGTAAATTCACACAAATAAATCAATACGATAATACAAAGTACAAACCATGGTTTCGATTTTCGCGATAATCGAGCGATAATCGAGCGATTTATCGCTGAAAACCACTTCTCGGTAACTTATCTCCTTTAATCGTTATCTTTTTATACTTATCGCGATTTTTCGATTCGAAAAGCAAGTCACTTATCTCTCAAACTTATCAAGTGTATTTTCTCGAAAAGCAAGCTACTTTTCGGTCAAAAACGATAAGTCAACCCTGGTATAAAATTTTCTTTTTTTGCGGCAGAAGTTCCAACTTCTTTTAATTTTGAAATTTAAATGTATTTTTAGTGATTTTTTTAGTAGATCTTTAGTGTTTTGATGTTTAAATGTTGTATATGTATGAATCATGTCAATTTTTCACATTTTTATTCTATATTTGTAGTAGTTACTTAGAAAGCTATTAGGTTGAATGAAAGTTAAACTTTGAGTTTCATATTAGTTTAATTGTACATTTTACGTTTTGAATCAAATGTTGTTGTTGAAATTCATTTTTTTTTTTAAGTATATGATGGAATATAGATGAATCAAGATGGTTTGTGTGATTTTTATTGAATTTTTGCAGATTTGGGTTAAATTTAAGGGTTTATGCAAATTATTTCTAATTGCGACAAAAGTACCAATTTTTCTAAAAATATTGAATTTGATATATTTTAATTTTTTTCTGTAATTTTATTTTGTAACATTGTATATAATTAGGAAACTATTAGTTTGACATAATTATTTTTGTAATTGATGTCTTTCTGAATTATGACCTTATTGCGGCAAAAGTACATATTTTTTGAAATTAGTTAAGTTAAGCTAGTTAGTCTATTTTTTTATGTAAAATAATTTTATAACATTGTATATAACTTATAAAATGTGATTGACATAATTATTTCTAATTCAACATTTTCCCGAATTGCAACCTTATTGCGGGAAAAGTAAATATTTTTTTTGAAAATGGTCAAATTGAGCTATTTCTTCGTTTTTTTTTATGTAACTTCATTTTGTAACATTGTATATAATTCTTATACTGTGATTATGACATAATTTGTTTTGTAATTTGACGTTTTTCAATTATTAAGGAAAATATACATTTAGTATTTTATGTTATAAAAAAATATTTTATGTATGAAAATATATATGAAAATATTTTATAAGTTTTCCATCGATAAATCTATCGATAAGCGATTAATCCATCGATAAGTTCGATAAGTTTCGGTAACGGCAAACGATAAATTTTATAGGTTTTCCATCGATAAATCCATCGGCAAACGATTACTCCGTCGATAACGGCAAACGATTTATCGGCAAAAACGGCATTAGAATCCTTGGTACAAACGATGGTCTTCCACCAAATATAAGAATTGTGACAAACTTGCATTTGGGTATTTTCATTTAACCATATGCAAGTAAATCACATAGTGAAAGTTCTAGGATATGCCCGAATCGGATATTAGATCCATTGGGTTCTCGGGTTTTGACCCGACTACATAAATTAGGCAACGGTCCCACCCGGGCAAGAGAATTAATTCTGAGGTCGTTAATTAATTATATGAATTAATTAATGATCACTTAATGGGCTTAGATCCATTAAATGGGCCCGTAGCCCATTAGGTCAATTGGTGTTGTGTACTATATATACACACTTAAAGCTCGTAATTAGGCATTGATCATAACCCTAAACACAGAGAAAATCGCCTACTCCCTAGCTCAGAGCTCGCGATTTCCTCTTCTCTCCAGTTCTTCGTCGGTTTCTCATCCAAACACCGAGAAGGACCTAACCTGTCCAACGGGGTGTTTTCCGGTCATCAAAGACGTTCCCGCAGCGACGTAGTGGACGAAATAGACCCACTGCAATTGACGTGCTCGATCCCGGAGATACGAGAATTCGGCCAAGCGAAGAACGGCACAATCCATAACGTTTTGGTATAGTTGGCTTAAGTACCAAATCTTCGGTAACGATTTCTAAACGATTTCTTAATATTCGAGATTAATCTAGATCTATATTATTCGATGATATCCCGTGATTTCCGCCTCGGGATTGAGAAAAGTCATAAGAAAACCCAACAGTGGTATCAGAGCCGGTCTGATTAATTTTCAAAAATTAGTTGTCCGGAATAATTTTATGAATTTTTCTGTGTGATTAGATTTTCAGTGGGAGCAGTAGAAAATTAATTACGTTAATTTTAGTGTTCGGGACTCGTTTGTGCTCAGTTTCATTTTTTTTTTATGAAAAACAATTTTTTTTAAAGGTGACCCAATATGGCAACACCACCGCAATGCTGCCATGCGCGCCATTTGACCGGAGGCGCAAAACAGCCGCGGGTAGGGTTTCTAAAACCCTAGTCAAACCATAATCTGATTATGGTTGGTTGGTGGGCCTGGAATTGTTCCAGGCCCACGGGTTTTGGGTTGGGTCAAACCCAGCCCAAGTAAAAAGGTCCAGGTTTGACCTGGAACAAGACCCATGAGTCAGGGTTGACCCGACCCAAGTCTGACTTGGGTCAAACCCTGATCCGACCCGACACGGGTCCACCTTGACCCGAGTGAAACCCGACCCAGATACGGTCGGATCCGGGTCAAACCCGACATGACCCAGGTCCGCCTGGTTCCGACCCGACCCAGAGCGATGACCTGGGTCAACTACGCCTCACCCGGCCCAGAACTGTTCTGGGCCATTCGGTCAGGCCCACGGGCAGGGCATCTGATGCCCAGCCCGATCTGCTGCGCTGCCCGCGGGCAGCCCGTGCTCGTATCCCGGTCTCGTTTTTAATTTTAATTTTATTTTAATTTTTAATATTTTAATTTAGATTATTATATTATTAATAAGAAATAGAATTGATATTAGGATTTGAAAATCTAATTCACAAAAACTTTGTAAATAGGATTTACTCAGTTCTAAAACTTCATTGCATTTACGGTTTAATATTTTATTATTATTTATAGTCCTATTATTAAGTTAAATTATAAATAATAATTTCTAAAATGTTTAGAGGTCATTTATTAGGACTTTGTAAAGTACTAAATCTTATTTTATTCTCATTAGAGGTCATTTATTTTATTCTTATTTAATTAAGTAACATATTTTTGGTATAGTTGGCAAAAGTACCAAATCTTCGATAACGATTTCTAAATGATTTCGTAATATTCGAGATTAATCTAGATCTATATTATTCGATGATATCCCGTGATTTCCGCTTCGGGATTGAGAAAAGTCATCGAAAAACCCAACAAAGCAAGATACTTAGGGGTTTTGAATACATAATTACGCATGTTTAAATAACAATTACATAATTATCTATCTGAAAACATATTACTTAATGTATTTTGTAATGATTTTTTATTAGACAAATTAGTATTGGCTTTGGAAAACAGCTAGGAATGTCTCTAGCTATAGGGAACGTGAGATATGATCATATCTAAGTGTTAACTCTATTTTGGGGCTCCAAAGTTAAAGTATAAACAAATTGAAGTGACATTTTCTGGTCACAAATCTCAAAAGACAAATAAATATATCAAAATATATTTGGTCCCACATTCATTTCTTTTCTTGCCCACTACTCAGTACTCACTAATGTCAAGGAACTTCATCATATTTATGTTGTTATCCAAATGAAGAGCAAGAATTAAAGTATATCAAATCAATACAAAGGTAAATACACATTGACACTTGTAAATTAGGGATAATGTTCCTAAGCCATGTGACACATTAAATTTCTTTAGAGGAGAGGTTTGTGGGAGCCTCATACAATCTTTTCTAGTTTTTCCCTTCTTTTTAAAGTGGTGAAGAGCGTATAATTTTAGACGTTCAAACATATATATATATATATATATATATATATATATATATATATAATATTAATGGCTCCACTATATGCATTAAGTTAGGTGGATAATAACGATGATATAAAAGTACTCAAATTATAGTTAGCTGCGTTGATGAATATTTAAGTTTTGTTCGTGAAAAAAAAAGAGATTAAATTCAGGCTAACACGAGCTCGCATGAGGCAGAGAGGTAAGACGAGAATGCAAGAGGCGGCACCTACAGACCCGCATCGACTCGAGAGACGACTTTCTCATTGGCACAATGACTTAAGAGACCGTGCTGGTGGCACCACGAAGAGGCGGTGCAGGTGGTGATGAGCGCGGAGAGGATATGACAAATAAAAAAAGAGGATAAAATGATAAATTAATTTTTTAATATAAAAATAAGTGCAAGTTACGAAAAATATGATTTATATTATTTTTTATGGCAAAAATTCTCAATGATAAACATCTTGGCAAAATTAATATAATTTTTTCTGCTAATTCCCTGCCATGAAATTCCATGCGTCGGCATATGACTTGACCACATTTTTAATTATTTGACCGAGTACAAGTTATAAAAACTTAAGAGTTGACAAAGAGCACTAAGTTCTCCCATAGAGCCAAACACATGGTATGCAAGAACTAATGTATTATAAGTTAATTGTGTCGCCATGTTGCCAAAAGGGACGAAAACATGGTCGAAAAGAGTGAAACCGTAAACAAATTATGTGCCGCAGCGTGAAACTTCATGGTAATGAGTTAATAGAAAATCTTAGGGTGCGTTTGGTTATGGTCTCTGAGACCAGTTTCTGGTTTTAGTTTCAAACAGTGTCATATTGGTTTCGCAGACCACGTTTGGTTACCAGTTGTCTCTGTTTTCTCAGACTGGTCTCGCAGACCACTGAAATTTCAATAAAGGAAAACAGAAAACACCTTGAAGTTGTTTTCTGTCTTTGGTCTCAATCGTACAAAATAAAACCATAATAATATATTATCATTCTATAATAGTATTATATTAATTATAATAAGATATTAACTATGAAATTAACTCATATAATAAAATTATTAAAAATATTTTTATATATAATTATATATTTTAATGATATTACTATCATATTAACAAATATACTTAAATTGTGTATATTATTAAATACTAACTTAAATACAATGATATATAAACTCTTGAAACGGAATATTTACTACGTTATATTACATTATTTAAACATGTAATTAGAGTCATGAAATATGAATAATTTCTGTATTATGGCAAAAAATTATTGACATAATATTAATATATATTACTTTCAAATAAAACATACTTTCTTTATAGTATCATAAATTGCGTTTTATTGTATTTTTTTCATTTAAATTCAACCACGGATTAACAAAAGACTAGACAAACAGTGTTTCAAAAATCAAACTCCCAAACTGGTTCGATAGACTAAACTCTCAGACTGATTTTTCAAACCAAATTGCAAAACTTGTTTCTCAAACCAGTTAACCAAACACCACCTTCACTACTTTTGCCAAATTTTTTAAGTATAGAGAACTTTTGTCAGAAAAAAAAAGTATTGTAGAATATGACATTTTTTTGGAACATATGGATATTTTTGCCACTAATATCCCATAAATAAATAAATAATAATAGTAATAATAATAATAAAATGAAAAGGCGTGAACACGCGCCAAAGCCGTTGGACGGACCGTCACGACCTTTCTCTTCTCTTCTCCATATACTAGCCGTTATTTTCAAACCAAAAAACATGCTTTTCTCCGTCTAAAATCTCCTTTTTCTCTCTAATCATTCGTCACTAAACAAGCTCTTTTGAATATGCAGAATGAAACCCAGAAAAACCCTTCAAGAAAGCAGCCTAAACATACATATTTCTTCGCTTTTTAGCTGAGTGTTGAATCATTAGCTGCTTCCATGGTAAACCTTTTTTTTTTCTTTTTTTTTTTTGAATTCTGGGTTGCTTTGTTTGAAGTGATTTGAGTAATTTTTTGCGGGTTTTTTTTTTTGGATCGATTGTAGGTCTTATAATCAAGATTGTGAAGAAAGTATGGAAGATACTTATCATCGTCGAAGGGCTTTGAGCAATATCAACCCCAACATTTTGGAAGTTGCTCGTGAACCATGTTTGATCAATAAAAGAAATTATTATCAAGGGTATAATGATTCTTGTTTTTTTATTTATTTAGTCCTGAATCGAATTTCTAGTTTATTATGTGTATTGATGATGATGATGATTGTCTGCTTGGTATTTGTGAAGGACTTTTGCCGCTCAGGTTGTTCAAACCCGCTCTAATCAAGTAATTTGTTTCATCATTTTTTATTTTATCGGTTAAACAAAGCGAAAACTCGGAAAGTAGTTTCATGTGTCTGAATTCGGTTTGAATGGTTTAAAGGAACGCCGTGGCAAAATTAAGGACCTACTGAAGTTAATTGGGCAAAATTCTGAAGGGAATTGTGACATTGTGGACCTTGAGAATTCTGGAGATGTCCCGTTTTTCGTGAAGCACACGGCGGCGATTCTTGATGAGGTCGATGAGGTGGTAAGAACCTTGATTTCTCTTGTTGCACAAATGGGTTCTTAGTGGGGTGTTGTCTGAAATTGATGTTATAGGAGGAGGTCGAAATGGAAGACGTGGACGGAGAAGAGGAAGAGCCCGTTATTGATATCGATGATGGCGATCAGAAAGATCCTCTCTTTGTGGTTGAGTACGTCAATGACATTTACGATCACTACAGAAAAACTGAGGTAAACCATGTAGTAAATATATTATGAGCCATTTCACCAATGTTGTGAGAATTTCGAGTAATGTTCATGACAGAGATTGAGCTGTGTCGCCTCGAATTATATGGTTCGCCAACCGGAAATCAACGAGAAAATGCGAGCAATCCTGATCAACTGGCTTATCGAGGTATATCATTTCGGCTTTATTACTTCTAACGTGGAATATAAGTTTTCTTACGAAACCAATTATGAACAGGTTCATCACAGGTTTGAGCTTATGGAAGAGACTTTGTTCCTTACAGTCAACCTCATTGACCGGTTCTTGGAGTGCCGAATAGTGACCCGAAAAACGCTTCAACTGGTTGGAGTCACAGCCATGCTTTTAGCTAGCAAGTATGAGGAAGTCTCCGTCCCTTTTGTCGATGATTTCGTAATTATTACAGACAAGGCCTACACGAAGAAAGATGTTCTCGACATGGTAAACGAACCGTGACTTAGTATCCACGAAGTATTCAGTAAATTAGTCGTTAAATTAGCGTAATATCTGCAAGAAACAACTTTTAACTCTTAATGATAGAAGACTAGCCAAAACTAAGCTTTAACAGTTTTTCTACAATTCAAAAAGGGGTATTTATCGCAAATCCAGTATTCAATGTTACGATTTACATGGCTCCGTAAGTCCCCATAGTGTTCAAATTCGGTACTTAACCCGTTAAAAACAAACAATAGGATTATGCCATTCCAAAATGCACTTTTTAGGTTCCATATTTTGCAAATACCCGAAAATATTATGTATGAATTTGCAGTAGAAGATTTCGGAACAGAAATGAACTCTAGAAGAAGACGATATGTCCCGTGTGTTTAGGATTAAAGTCGTCATAAATTAAATCGAGTAGGGCTGGTCCCCGGCCCATTAAGTCGTTAATGAGAAAAGTAGCAATAAATATTCATAATCTCTCTTCAAGAGGGAGTATTGTGCTAGTGAGTGTTGGCCGAAATTTCCATTTCCGAGTTCATATATTTTGGGCACGTAACGGAAGAATTCTAAAAACTGGCATCCATTTGTGTACAGGAGAGAGTAATTGTGAACACTCTACAATTCAATTTCACTGTTCCGACCCCACTGGTGTTCATCAAGAGGTTTCTCAAGACAGCAACATTCGACAAAAGGGTTAGTTTCATATTGATCATTCATTCGTTCACATAATTAAATTCTAACACACAATTTTATAAACAATTCAGATTGAAATATTGTCACACTTTATGATTGAATTATGCTTGGTGGAGGAGCGAATGCTCGAGTTCTCGCCGTCGCTGCTGGCCGCGGCCGCAATCTACACTGCTCAGTGTAGTGTGTGCAGGTCCAAGCAGTGGAGTAAAACTAGCCAGTGCTACACTAATTATACACAGACTCAACTCTTGTAAGTTCTTCAATTAGCGGCAAAAATACCAGACTTCGAGTGAAATTACACTTTCATACCTAAGCTCAAAGATTGACAGTAAAAATTATATTCGCGGAATGTAGTAAAAATTTTTAATGCCACGTCATGTGCCATATGTTGCCATGCCTTCCACGCATGTGACATGACGTGGCATGTGGCTATTCAAATATTTTTGCTGCATTTGGTGTGAAATTAAGATATTTTTACCGTCAATCTTTGAGCTTGGGTATAATAATGTAATTTAGTCGAATTCAAATATTTTCGCGCTATTACCTTTTAGTTCTATAATGTAAGGTGATTATTTGTATACATTATATATATATATACATGTTATTGTCAGAGAATGCTCGAGAATGATGGTCGTTTTCCATCAAAATGCCGGGAAGAACAAGCTCACGGGAGTGTACACCAAGTACAACACAAGCAAATTCGGGTTTGCTGCGAAAACCGAACCGGCAGATTTTCTTCTATTAAGTTTCTGAAAAAGCTCAGTGGAGTGTACAAACACTAGCAATATTGTTGCACAAGATATTCCTCTATTAAAGTTTGAGATTTTTGCTACAACTTTGTCATTGAAATC
The DNA here is from genome assembly GCA_954871525.1 of Parietaria judaica. Classification (NCBI taxonomy): domain Eukaryota; kingdom Viridiplantae; phylum Streptophyta; class Magnoliopsida; order Rosales; family Urticaceae; genus Parietaria; species Parietaria judaica. The sequence goes on from OX940860.1 coordinate 43,908,876, forward strand.
AATGTGTTGTACTCATCTGACTTGCTTTCTTGAAGTCTATTTTGCACAATTATATTATGGATAGATAGATAAAGGATATTTTTGGCCTTACATGCATGCATGCAGTAGTGTTTATTATTTATTTGTTAATATTGACTTTTCAGTTTTCACCTCCTTGTATATTATTACACCAAATGTAAAAATATTAAATTACAAGATAGATCAGCTTTCTTTTTGTTTTTCTCCCTTCGTGTTAAGTACCAGGTTTAGATGGCCGAGATAACTTATAAAGTCGTTGTTTATTTTTCAAAAAAATAAATACATTCTAATTAATCGATGGATATGGTCTTAGTTCATCCAGCAGAAAAACCATATATGCGGGGATGCAGCGATCGCTCAAAGCCAGCCGACGAATCGTGTGTCTACTGATATAATTAAATTTAAATTACCGTTACTTGACGTGCAATTTGTATAGGGAAACTTCATAAAACATCCCTCAAAACATCATAAATTATTTTATTACACCTCAAAACATCATAATTCTAAAAACAACCTTTTCAAATTTCATGTACCAAAATACCCTTTTAACTTGTCCTGAAAAATGGACATATCGCGTCTTTAAATGGACAAATTGTATCCTAAAATATGGACAAGTTGCAGGGGTATTTTGGTACATGAAAATTGAAAAGGTTGTTTTGAGAATTATGATGTTTTGAGGTGTAATAAAATAATTTATGATGTTTTGAGGGATGTTTTATGGAGTTTCCCTTTGTATAAAACCCGAAGTGAATAGTGTTAATTCTTTGTCGGCTGTATTGAATTAATTCAATCCTACGTCGGAAAATATCCCTATAAATGGAGCAGTCCTCGCCTTAGTTCAACATACAATTCAACCATCTCGATTTTCTGGTTCGGTGTTCAAGTCCAATAAGTTTAAGTTAACTGACTTGTTTCGAAGCGGGTTTAGAATCCAAAATCATCCCGTTAGTAGTAAGCTAACGCCGACGAATCTCGAGCAAGATTGAGCTGGCGATCGCATCTCGGGAATCCCTATAGTTTCTTTATTTTGCAGAAAATTACCAAATCTAGAACACACGGAAAGCTTCATAAATTCAACACGACAAGCTCAAGCTTAACAAAATCAAATAAACCCACATTGGGTGCGTTTGGCACAACTTATTTAGCCATGTTTTTGTTTATAAAATAAACTTAACCGCTTTTCAAGTGTTCGGCAAAATTGTTTTTCTAAAAAACACAAAATCGATTTTGAATTTTTGTACATGAATTGTAAAAGCTAGGATTCGTAGCTTTTGGTTTTTTCTAAAAACAAAAATACGGTTTTAGTCTATTTTAGTCTTTTTAGCCTAAATAATTTTTTTTACCACGCTATATCAGTTTTTGTTACCAGCAACAACTGTTTTATAAACAATTTACCAAACACCTGCCGGTTTTTTTCAAAAACAGATTGTTTTTTAAACTAAAACTAAAAACAATTTTTGTAAAAATTAAGCTGTGCCAAACGGGCCCATTATATCCATAATTTGCTTTTACTTTTTTGTTTCCGTGGTATAAAATCTAAACACGTAAATTGAACCATCGGTTTTCCTTCGATAACTGTATTTAGAACCTTGGCCCCGAATGATATAAAAGTGCAGTTTCTGTTGCTAGATTTTTCACATGATTGTACATCGATACCCTCTACAATTGGCATTGCAAAAATATCCAAAAGAAGCTTAAAAAATATTGCTCTTTCTTTGTTTGTATCCAGGTCATAAAAAGAATCAAGAGTCGGCAAAATTGCAGTTTTCGAGATAGGGGTTATCAAACATGACGTACTTGGACCAGTACGGCTTGTACTTCGAGATGGCGAGCTCAAGCCAAGGCTTGTAGTTCCCGTTGTAGTGGATTACTGCAGCGTTCTCGATCTCAGTTTGGTTTAAAGCCGGGTCATAACCAAGGCCCAAGACATGCCAGTCTCTGTCAAGTGGATGCGTAAGATTGTAGAATGTAATCAGCCCCGGTGGCAGACTTCCCAGCTTCCAAAGAGTTCGGTCTTCGTTCTGTGACACGGGTGTAGGGTTAGTTACAACAAGTGAGCATTGGGATTTGAATAGTTTACCAAAGTTGCCAAAAATGTAAAATGTACTATGATTTTTTATAATAATAAAAAAAGGTGCAACGAGGCGCTGCATTTGGGTTCTTGAAGAACTAACTAAACTGACGAAAAAGAGCAACAAATCACGTTCAATCCATTTGGTTTCGGATAAGTAACAAGACTTTCCAAAAAGCGCAACAAAGAGCATCAAAGCGCGTAAAAATACATTTTATTTCTAAATAACTAACCAAATTGCGAAAAGCAAGAGAGAGATCATCAAAGCTTGTAAAAAGAATTTTGGTTTGTCAACCAAACTAGCAAAAGAGTGAAGCTAAGGGCATAAACATGCATTTTGGTTGGTTTTTGAATAACTAACCAAACTAACGAATAAGAGCATAGAAGTTCGTAAAATGCATTTTGATTTAAATAACTAACTAAGCTAGCTAGAAAGTGCGAGTAAGCGCGTATTATTCCTATTATGCATATACAGACTAGCAAGTTACTTGCATGCCAAGGTTCAAGATGATAAGGCCGAGGAAACTTACTGCGTCTTGCCAACGATGATATATCCCAGTTATGTTCTGCCTCTTCCACTCATTCAAATCGAACATGTTCATACCATATGCCCAACCACAGGCATTTGGGTCGAAGTTACTAGCGATAAGCGGGTTTGAAAAGTTTAGGTACTTATCAAACCTGTGGAAGCTCTCTTTACAGGTCTCCACAGCGCCATTCACCATCCCCTTCAGATCAACCGACCAGAGAGGAGTCAGATCCTTCTGAACAACGATGTCATCATCCAAAAACAAGATCTTGTCCAGCTTCGGATAAACCTCGGGAAGATAAAACCTGAGGTGGTTAAGCATTGACAAGTATTTAGGATTCCTGTACTTCAGATTATCCGCTCCTAAAGAGAGTGACGAAGGGTGATTTGCCTTGAAGTAGTACTCCTTCAGCTGTGCGGATTCAAGTTGTCGAAGAACTGAGCAGTACGAGGAATTCAGCCACTTAAAATCAGCAATGTTCTGAACTTCGACCGTTGCCTTGGGAGGAGGGTTTGTGAGAAACCACATCTTCATAGCAGCAAAGCTTAATTTGTCGGTGACGATATGGAACACGTGTTTTTCAGGCTCCTTGGCGTGAAGAGCAGAGGAATTGACGACCACCGATGCTGCAAGTACGTTATCCGAGAACAGAGCGTAGTGGTGGAGAGAAGGGTCTTCGAGCTTTTGGGTGTTGTCAACGTCTTTTCGGTTGTTATATCCTTGCAGAAAGTAGTCAGCCGCAAGCTGAAGAGGAAGGCAGTGTAACGGTTTTGGGACGGTTTTTGCAGCTAGCTGAGTCAAGAACGCGCCCATTCTCTTTTGGGCTTTTACATTTTCTTCGGCAGATTGAAGCATCGCTCTGAACTTTCTTGACACAACTGGGCAATCGTATAAGTTGTCCTTCGCAGTAGATAAAATCCGACCCATTGCTTTTGCGTGCTCAAGCGCTCTAACATTTAAGAATTTGAGAAACAGTGTGAGAAAGAGGCATTCCAATGTGCAGGGTTGAGTTAAAGAAACGGGCATATTATTAGTTAGTGTAATTGGCAGCAATGGTACCTCAACTTTATTTTATAGTGCACTTTGCCTCGTTGAACGTTGTTTTGGTGCACTTTTTGCTTTTTAATATTTATTTATGGGGCTATTTTAACAGCAGAACTTTTATTTTGCACCAAAATAAGAGTTCAGAGGGAAAATGCATCAAAAATAAATGTTCAATTGAATAAAAATGCACCTATGAGTAAAATTGAGGGAGACTGTTGCTAATTACCCGATTCATTAATTCATTATCACGAAACATGCAGAGACTGTTTTAATACCTTGGCTGTAGCTCGGCATCAGAACTTGCTTCTCGAATAGCACTTGAACTTTTTTGGGATTGTCTTATGAGAGAATCATAAAGAGTGGTTTCATTCTTTGACCTGGCGATGCTGGCATAAGCTTTTGCCATTATTATTTGGTCTCGAATCAGTTTCAACATAGAATCAGAATTCGGATTATCATAATCTCTCCTCCATATGCTATATTTTCTCTTGACAGTGGTGTCAAGATTTTTAGAGCGTTCGATTGCTGCTTCCGCCATCTGGCGGTCAGCTTCTTTATCTTGCTGCAGTAGCTCTATTGTTCGAAGATTTCTCCTTTCTTGCCGCAATTTCTGAAAATCCCGGAGCAGATTACTACTTAGCCACTACAACAACAACAACAAAAACATCAATGAAGAGTATTACTTTTAGAAGTTCACCTGCCGCGTGATCTTCACTGGATTCGTTAAAGAGAGAAAAGGATGCTGATTTCCAGTGTCTCTAGATTGATGCTCATCTTTCTCCTTGGTTTCCAAAGCTTGGAGTGAGTCCTTTTTGGTCTGAGAAAAGGAAGAACATCCAGTAAGTCGCCTGTCAATTTGTGAAAAATAACTTAAACGACTATCATTATCCCAACTAGAAACTAAATGGTGGCATCAGATCAGGGTAGTATGTTTTATGTAATAATCCTCTCGTTCCACAGAATTTCTCCGTCCACATCAAGCAAAGAATACCTGCTTCGACTGGTGAAGGACATCTGTCGGGTTCTCCAAAACCCACGAAGCAGATAAGTCCTTTATTTTCACCCTTTGAAGACGTAAATCACCGGTAGTGTCTGTGTATGACACTGTTATGTCAATGTCCTGTTCAAAATTGAAAAATTTGAGAAACACTGATGATTCCCGGCATTTTCTCTTAACTAAGTTTAACCTTCTATGTACTAAGTACCTTTTGACCTGCAAGCGATCCAAGTCCAGTAACAGAAGAAGCATCCTCTTCCTGTAGATATAGTTATACGAACAAAGTTAGTTCAAGCTAAATATAATGCAGAGACCCACAGTTTTGACAATCATTGAGCAGGTGATTTAAAGGTTGGATATGATATGCCTATTGTCAGACTCGGCGCCCTAATTTTCTGTGTCTACACATATGTATGTAACTATATGTGTGTTCACCTTCACAATTATACTTCACATAAAACATGTACATGAACAAATAAAAACATGCCTTTTGAGACCCATTTAAATCATCGTGTACATAAACATTTGGTTGCTTCTCGCATTTTTTTACACTCCTTCCTCCCTTCGACTTTTTACGAGATGCAAATCGCGCGCAATTCACAAGGATGAGACTCAGAAGCCACAATTTATTTATTTGAAATAGATGATGGGGAATACCGTACCTTTCTTCCTCGGCATTGCTCGCAGTCATACACTGACCGTCGGGCAACAAGATCCCTCTGACTGGAAAAACGAATATCGTAACAAGAAAAACCATAAGCAACATTGTTCTATCTGACTGAAATCTAAAATCCAAAATCTCTTTTCACAAAGACCTTACATTGTCGAAAAGTCTGAATCAGGTCCGGCAATAACGACACGCAGAACAACCTGGATTCGCAATCAAACAAGGAGGCAATGACTTCACTATGAATATAAGTTACACAACTTCCACGCAATTCGAAGAACAAAACACCATAGATTTCATCTAAATTATCGATCAGATAACGAATAGATACGGAAGCAAAGCCAATGTTTACAGTACACAAATCTCAAATAAAAATCCCACAATAAACCCTAGAGAACCGAAGACAAAGAGAGAAAGAACACAACGAACAAACCGACAGCGCTCCGTGCCGCGATTCCGAAACTCAAAACTAGAAAATCCATAATTTCGCAAGCTCAATCAGAAAAAACCAAAGCTCATCGTCCACAAAGTAGACGAGAATGTACAGAGAGAGAGAGAGAGAGAGAGAGAGATCAAACCGGTACCACTGAAACGCAGACGAGAAGCAGTGAAGCGCGGGTAGGAGAAGCAACTGGAATCGCTCTCATGGCCGAAAACGCAGAGTCTGAAATCCTGCTTGATTTATATTTTCAGAGAACAATGGAAGAAGTGATCGCCATGGAATCACAGTTTCGATTCTCTCCTCTCTTCTTCTTCTTCTCTCACGTAGCGCGATCGAAGAACACTTTGTTTCAGTTCAGCCGGGTCGGATTTTCCAGTTGGGTCGGGTGCTATAATTTGCTCATTCGGATCCCAATTTCATCAAATAATTATTTGAGAGAAAATTAACTAAAATCGAATTGCGATATCAAATTTGTTATACGATAAAATTTACTAGTTTTTACTGTTTAACTTTAAATCTCTTCTTTAGAAACACAAAATAACGCAGATATTCTCGAGGGTAAGTTTTTTTTTTTTACGTTAACTCATCTGTTTGCAGTAATTATTCTCAAATTGTAATTGTTGAATCTAATTTACGAAGGTGATTTTTTATTTTTATTAACCTCGATATAGGGAATGTTATTTAATATAAACCCCGATATTGAGGATTAACACCGATAGACCACTACAAACGAAAAACTTAAGTACATTTGTCGTAATTATTCCTTTTATTAATTGGTGACAACACAATGAGGACAGATTACACGGCGTAATAGTTTTTCTTGCAATTCGATCATTAACCATGTTCACTAATTTTGCATAATTATAACATAGATTTAAAGCGTTCATCAAATTAATAGGAAAACATCAATAATTCTTATCTCTTATTATTATTACTTTTTTTATATATAAAGAAACAAATATCTCAAATTCGATTTTTTCTTTTGGTCGATTTTAGTTTCGGCAACCGGACATCCAGGCCACTTTGTGGGCCGGCTGATCTTAAACTATTAAACTATGCACTATCTTTACATTATAATCTTTTTCTATCAATAAAATATTGTCTGTCAAAAAAAAGATAGAAATATATTCAAGGCTACATAATTTATTTTTCTAAGATTTTTTTAAGATCAGTATCGGTGTTATTAAACCCGATCCACTGTATTAGAGTTTAAGCTTAGTTTCTAATCACTAAAATTACTTGTAAATAACAATAATGTTTTATGTATATATTATAAGGTACAAGGCAAAAAGCAGAATCTTTAAATTCTATCAACAAATGTGACAACTCTTCCAAACATATTCAACAAAAGTCTTGAAATAATTACATCACTATTTCACTGCTCGTACAACAACAAACTCCCTAAGCAACTTCCAATATAAGCACTCCTGTTTTTCGAGGCTGTTACCGCCTCGGCGACTGTTGCTGGTACCGGCCTCTCTCTTGCCTTGTTTGAAGGGGCGAGTGATGCTGGAGATGGTGACGTGGCACCGGGTGTGTGGACCGACTCCGCGGGTCTCTCGGAACCCTAGGCCTTTCATCAGAAGCTTCAACCCGCACCAATGTCTCAACAACCTCTTTCATTGAAGGTCGGTTCTTGGGTTCGGACTCGATGCACCTTAGTGCGAGGTTAGCTATCCGAAACGCGGCTTTGGATGGGTATTTCCCTTCCAACCGAGAGTCCATGATGTTCTTTAGTTTGCGTTTATCGGATAAGTAGGGCTTTATCCACTCTGTCAAGTTGTGTCTCCCACTCGGGCGATTCTGGTCCAATGCTCGTAAGCCGGTGAGCATCTCGACCAAGACTACGCCGAACCCGTAGACATCGCTCTTTACGTACAAGTGCCCTGTACAAACAGAAAACACAAATCCAACATCAAAATGCAGGTGAAACCGGCTCGGTTCGGTTTTAAGAAGTTTTTTTTACAACAGAGCTGAATTTATTTGGTTAGAAAGCCCATTACTGAAACCAAATAATAGATTCATTTAGTCGGTTGAATTCGATTAAATCTCACCATGAAGTGCTAATAGGATTTTCGAAAATCCTTTGAATCGGTTGAAAATGATTTATTTAGGTAATAACCTGTCTTAAAACATGTTTAAAATAACATGTGATGACAGTAACATGATAACAAGCATTATACATATATACAAATATTTATTATCGTCAAAAGAAATCTGGAAATTTATTTTTAATTCGCCGTTTTTCCTTGAATGTAAGCAATAACTGATCCACTATAATATTCGGTTTTCGTGAACTGCTTCCAACTAGCGACATTTTCCAATACTTTTGACGAAATTCAGTCATTTTTCAGACAAACACAAGTTCAGGTGACTTGAACTCGGGAATCACCTGTGGCGACGTACTCGGGAGCAGCATAGCCGTATGTGCCCATAACCCGTGTCGTCACGTGGGACTGACTCGCCGAGGGACCCATTTTTGCAAGGCCAAAGTCGGAGATCTTCGCATTGTAGGACTACAGCACAAGAGTAAAGTTAGATAACGGGCAGAAGCGAAGCTATCAAGAAAAGAGTCATTCGAAATTCGACATATAGATATATGTTTAGACTGCAAATTACATACAGCATCGAGCAAGATGTTAGAAGCTTTGAAATCTCTATAAATCACTTGCTTCTCTGACGTGTGCAAGAACGCCAAGCCTCGAGCGGCTCCGATTGCAATTTTGAGACGCAGCTCCCACGAAAGTGGCTGAACTACCGAGCCCCCTATAGCATCGAAGAATAATCAACAAAAACAACTTAATTGATTTGTGGAAAGAGTAAAACTCAAATCAGTGACGGTTTTCACATACTTCCGAATAGATGGTTTTCCAAGCTTCCCTTTTGCATAAACTCGTAACCTAGCAAGAGTTCTTGGTCCTCCCAGCAGTACCCAAGAAGCTTCACGAGGTTGGGATGCGAAACTCTCCCCAAGAAATTCACTTCCGACTACAGAACCCGACGCGAAATTGGGAACAAATTCACAACCGTCAGTCAAAACAGGTGAGAAAACGCTACGCCACGATATCAACATGGAACAAGCGAAAGAACTCCTAAAATAGACTCAAACAAGGTTGATCTTGCCAACTAATTGATCGATTCTCGGATTTAAACTCGAATTCGACTTCAATGATCTCTTTCTTTCAAGAGCCCAATCAAGCTAATGAATCCCTAATTTTCTCTCACTATCTAATCAAACAAGCTCAACGAATTCCGAATTAAACAAAGAATGCAAGCCAAAAGCATCAACAATCGCTTGGAATTTCACCTGCCACTCCTCGAAACCCTGCAAGCTCTCGGAATTGAGCTTCTTGACGGCGACGACGGTGCTCTTTCCGGCGCCCTTCTCGTCGAGCCAGCCCTTGTAGACTTTCCCGAAGCCGCCCTCGCCGAGCACCGTGTCGGCCCTGAAGTTCTTGGTGGCGGCCTTCAGTTCGGCGAAGGAGAAGGTCCTGAGGTTGGGCGTGGGCAGGATCTGGCCGTTGGGGTAAGTCTCGTCGCCGCCGCTCGCCGCCGAGAACTCGCTGGTCCGGGAGGTGCTGCTCCCTTTGGACGACGCGGGGGTCGACGCCGTTTGACTGTTGGTCGTCGTGCTCGTCTGCGAAATCCCTGCTCAAAAGAGGTTCTGCAACTCAGAAAATGACGATATATACGTACATATGTATATATATATATTACTGTGATTACCAGTGGAGCTTGGTGTTGTGGCGTTATCAGCGGAAGTGACGCAACAGTTCCCCATGATTGAGGTTTCTGTGAATGAGAAGAAGAAGAGGAAGATGATGATGATGAAAGCTGCTTTGGTTTCTTCCTTCAGCACAATGCTTTTCATAATAAAACTATTCAAATATATCTCTCTCTCTATTACATACATATATATATATATATATATATATTATTAAAATCTATATTGACTTTGCAAATGCTCTTGCTTAGTCCCACTTTATGAAGTGCGGTTTACACTTTGAATATCTCAGGCAAATCTTCCACAAGTTGTGAGTTCAATTACAGTAACACGTAAAAATTATATGGTTAATTGTTTTTATAATACGTACATTTGTAATTTTAGTTAATAATATTATTTTAATTAGAAAAACACGGTTAATTAAAATGCGAGAAAACATCTACAAATTAATACGGTTATAATCATAAAATTTTATTATAATATTGGTTAGAGCGATAATTAATAATAGTAGTTAGAGTCAGAATTATATAATTTTTTTAATTATATTATTAATTTTATCGAATATTAATTTATAATAATAAATTATGGATTGAAGTATAATTTAAAATAATATATATGAAACTCAAGGAATGAATATTAAGAAGAATAATAATAAAAAAAAAAGTTGTGAGTTCAATTTTCGGGTATGTAAAGAAGATGAAACTTTGGGAATCGCTTTGAAGACCAGTTCATCGAGCTAGATAGCTTACAAAGGTGGGTTCCATAGTAATTAATAACGAAATTGCCATTGCAATATATATATTTTTTAAATAATCTTTTTAATTAAATTATTACTTTCTCAGCTAAATTTCCAAGTCAAACGGCCGTGTTTGTTGCTTCTTTGAAATTAGTCAAATACATGCAAATTCAACCTATCTTATGTCTTGATCTCAAATGTTGTCCCTAAACTTTAATGTTTCCTTTTCTTTTAAAAAATGATGATGGAAATTTTTCTTATTCACAATACACGTACAAGTGTAGGACCTACACATTGAATTGGGCGAGCTTGACCTGTTATGGTCAGTGCGTGGAGCAATGCTCGCTTCTGAAGAGCTATTACCGTTCACTCCGGTCTATGAGCCCCAACCTACAATGTCACAATACGGAGAGCGACGGACTATGAGTTGAGTTTTACGGGTTTTATAAGATAAAACATGTTGCACTTTTATGGGGCGTTGTGGATTTTACCGAAGTATTAGATAGTAGAATTTTACGGGGACAATGCAGGTCTTTTACATGATAAATTAGTTTGCTCGATATTTGAATGCTCGATAAATTATCATCTAATGAAATTGATTAGTGAATTATGAAGTTGAGTAACGAATTATAAAATAAAAATGAAATTGATTAGTGAATTTTAAAATTGAGAGGTCAAATAGCAAATATGAAAGTGATTAGTGAAAGAATAAGTAATTTTTAAATTAATTAAATTGAAGCGAATGAATTTCAATTTGATTGTCAAATATTCAAATTGAGAGGTCAAATATTAAAATGATAACATCGGGCTTAGGGGTGTACTTAAGTGAGCTAGGGAGCAAGTTTAAGTGGGTTGCAGGGCGGGCTTAAGTGAGCTTTCGAGGTGGGGTGTGTTCGAGAAGGGCCTAAAAAAAAAAAAAAACCAGCTTGACCTTATCAACGTCCAGGTCTAACCCGGAACACAAAAGACTAGAGCGAGGTGGGGCCGAACCCACCCACTTTTTTTATGAGGCAGGTCTTTTCCGAATCTTGTATGATTTATATATTACATGTTCTCCAATAATTATACGCGTCGGGTGTTTCACAATAGTTTCGGAATCTTATAATATTAATACCGTGCATTATTTATTACAAGAAATACATTTGAATAACTATGTGTTGGTGTTAGACACATTATTCGCCTTTTGTAACGCTTATATAGCAATGCCCTTATAGCATTACTTAAAAAATAAAAAATAAAAGTACAAAAATAAAAATAAAATATTGATTATAATTGATAACTACTCTTCATTTTTAATCAATAGGGAGAGCGAGAGAGTTTAAAACTATCGTGGGACCAATCTTAAAGTAGTAGAAGATATGGAAAATTGCAGATAATCAAACTAGTCTTTCTAAATTGATTGTTTAGAAATGAAAGGGGCTTAAATCTTTTTCCCTTGCCTTGCCCAGCAAGTTGCAATCATGTGTATTTAAATAATTGGGGCTCATCGGTTGTTGAATTTGGACAAATATGCCGTTGGAAACTTGTGATCTGTTTTTTTCAGGAGAAGAATTTTAATTTCGATGTTTGCATGTCACCTTACTTTAAATAATGGCAAGTATTGTATGTCTTATACAGAAAATTTATTAACTAACAAGCACTGCTTTACTTCACAATTCGAAAAAGTAGCACTTTAAAATTTGTAAATTCTAAAATAATGCACTTCTGTAGCGTAGCGTTTGCTCTCCATTTTGCCTTCGACATTTTCTCTCTCGCTCTCGAAGTCAATCTCCGATGCGCTTCTCTCTTCTTATGCTCCAACTTCGACCAACCCTAATGCAACGGCAAAACATCAAAATGGTGTGCCTTTCTCACCCAATGGGACTGTGTTTGTTGCACCAAAATGGTGCAACATGTAGATTCCAAATAGTAACCCCTCAAATTTGATGGGTTACTCTAGACCACGGTAAAATACTTTTATTAATATTTTATTTATATATTTTATTTTTTTGTATATGGAATAGATGTTACAGTTGGAGCTGCACAAAGAAATCGCCACGTGGCGTCGCGATGGTTCGCGAACCAAAAACGTGGTTCGCGAACAATCGCGATTTTGCGGCAAAAATCGCGATTGTTCGCGAACAAGGCCAAAAATCGCGAACAGAGATCTCTCTCTCTCTCCCTCTCTCCGTCTCACATGGCCTCTCTCTCTCTCTCTCTCTCTCTCGCGATGGTTCGCGATGGTTCGCGAACGTGATTCTCGCGATGGTTCGCGAACGTGATTCTCGCGATTTTTGGCGATTTGTTCGCGAACAGCCGCGAACAACGTTTGTGCAGCTCTAGTTACAGTGTGTAATTAAAATGTGTATGTATATGTAAACAATATAAGTATGTATTGTTAGAAACCTTGCGGCATAAGTGCCCAAAGTTTTGGGATTGGGCCGAACCGGGCCCACGTGAGTTAAATGAGTTGATTCATGTATTGATTAGAAAATCATGTAATTAATGAGGTTTGACTTATATGATAATAAAACATATTAATTACATATGGACAACTTGCGCTAATCAATAAGAAACGCATTAACAAGCTCCATTCAGATGGACACCTTGTTTTGTTTGATTGAGAATCTTACAAAGTGTGTGTATCTTATTTGATATAGCCCAATTGATAACAACTCATTCAAAGGGACATCCAGAGATAGAATGTTGTATTGGACTTAATTACATTGAGATGTATTAAGCTCATTACTCATCAAGGCAAATGGGAGGCTTAAAGTACTACATTACTTTACTGATTGTCAGAGAGTATGACTATGTCTTTTATAGAAACAGGTCTAAGTTACTTGAAAAGGGTTCAAGATAAACAATTGTAGTAAAGAAATCAGTCGAACAATATAAGTGTGAACCGTTTAATATAATTAATACGGTGCACATCTTATACGATCGGTTTAAGGCCTTTTATGAGAGACGAAGAATCATCACATCATTGATTCCCTTACAAGTGTCCATTTTATGAAAATATTTGTTTGGAGAAACCTAAGTGTATAATATACAAGGTTCAGGCAATGATGTAAAGGGACGAAGTAACCTGATTCCCCATGGGAAAGATTTTCACTTCAAAGCGACCACGCTTAACGTATTCCGTCAATCAGTGGTTCCTATGACACCATATGAGATATGCTTTTGGGAGAAACCCATTAAGTCATAAATAGTTCTCCGAATTTCGACATCCACGTCCAGAGGTGGTCTAAGCTCGGATTCAGATAACTATTTGTTCATGAGATATCCTAAGGAAACGAGAGGGTATTTGCTTACTACGACCGAAAAACTCCACAAAGTGTTTGATGGTAAAATCGGAGCTTTTAAGAAAGAAGAGTTCTTGACTAAAATGCTAGTGGGAGCAACACCATACTTATTATAAGAATATGGCTCATTGAACTAAGAGCACACTTTATGATTCTCAAGATCCCCAAATGGTTGAGGACTTCAGATTCGCTGCCAACAACGGCCATCATGAAATGCATGAACTGTCATATGATACACTAACGCTGCAAGGATTTGACTAAAGTCACCATGCACTTAAAAGTTGAACCTACTTAGACTTACGAATAAGCAAGGACTCAACATTTTCGTGATGGCACACCAAAGTCTTATAAAGAAGCAGTGGGAGAAAGTAACTATGAGATATGGCTCGAGGCCATGAAATCTGAGATAGACTCCGTGTAAGCCAAATGGATAAAACCCAATGGAAGTCAATGGATCTTCGTAAAGAGGAACATGGATGGCAATGTGTGGACATATAGAATGAGAGACTGGGATGAAATGGTTATACCAGAATTGTAGTATGGGCTACAAATGAAATGTTCTCTCTCACCTTGCCATATCCAAGTCTATGAGGATTTTGCTTTAAGTTGCCACATTTATTAAAATTAGCAAAAGTATAAGGACTATCTTTCAAGTTCTTGAATGAGGATGTGTAACTGACACAACCTGAAGAGTTCACAGTCACAGCTCACATACATTTTGTATAAGCTGATCAGATCGAATAACGGTCTATATCAAGCGTCTCATAATATGAATCGACGTCTTAATGTCATAACATGTTCGGTTTCATTAAGTACCTAGACTTCATATAAGTGTATAAGAAACATTGGGAGCAAAACGATCTTCTAAATATCCATATGTGTGTGACATGTTTGTGATAAGAAAATAGATATACTGGAACTCCAATTATGTGGAGAAGTTGATGAAAGTATTTCTCAACAAAGACTAAAGTAAGACTACCTAGAAATAGGAGTCAAGATCTATCACGAATATGAGCTGAAAGAACTACCAGTCATATTTTGAGTGCATAAGAATGGAATATATAAAAGGAAGTTTTGTATGATTCTGTTAACTGGTTTACTAGTATAAATCATCAGATGCACTCATCCGGTCATATCAATTTTAAAAGGAAGTGTTCCTTAATTACCAGATAATTCTTGGTCAGTGTAATTGGACGACATATTGAAGGCATTCAAATTATTGCCACCTTTCTAACCAGAATTAATTCAGAATAGGAAACAGAATGTGTTCTGTCTAAACAGTGGAGCAGTCAACTGGGCTTAAAAGCCAAGATAGACTATTGTAGCAGACTCGACCACTGAAACCAAGTGTGAAAATACCTGTGAAGTAAATGTTAAGACAGTCTAGATAGAGAATTGTTCTCCAAACCAGATGTGATTCTGAACAAAAGCTAAAGCCAGTACCACTCTATTGTAGCTAACAAGAGAGTCATCATTCTAGCTATTTGATTCAGATCACATGAAGCTGTAAGTCACATACTTAGAAATCCAATTCAACTATTAACGAGATTTTGGATAAAGTGTTTTAGACGTTAATAACATGCTCAATCACTTATGACAATTATATTGCCTAGCAGAATCTATATGGTGCTTGGAACCAGTAGCAAACAAATCTAGTGTACGAAACATTATTTTTAAAGAGTTTTAGTTGA
This sequence comes from Parietaria judaica, assembly GCA_954871525.1. Lineage (NCBI taxonomy): Eukaryota > Viridiplantae > Streptophyta > Magnoliopsida > Rosales > Urticaceae > Parietaria > Parietaria judaica. Next base: position 43,924,080 of record OX940860.1, read on the forward strand.
TGTATTTTGAAATACAAAGGCAAGTTTCATTGTTTGAGAGGATATACCAAATATCACTCTTAAATAAGGTCCCTAGACTGTCATACGAGACGACTTTCTTAAATGGTTCCTAGTCAAGTGTTGGAAATCACGTCTCGGATTCCATGAAAATTATCACGAATTGTACCTCCGAACCGTCCGGGTAACATTTAAAAATTAATTTAAAGCGGAATAACATGTTATCCGTCCAACGGTCCGGATATCGGATAATAACCATTTAACAAGATCTGATAAACATTATGTAATTTAATATTCATAAATCATTATTAATAATCTAGTCATAATAGGAAATAAATAGAAATCAGTAAATGATTGCATTTATTAACCCAATGCATAAGGCCGTACCTCTATTGACGACTTCCGGCTGCGCGTTCTGAATCGGGCAGGACTCCGCCGGTGCTGAGGGAAACTCCCGTGATCTTCCGGGATATTCTCCTGGAATCCTTGTACCGAAGTGTGGGCTTCGCCGGCAGGACTCTGTCGCAAAATTTAAAATGATAGTTCTTTTTAAGCTTCCGGAGAAATAGTCTCCTAAGCCGAACCAGAAAAGAGAGATCAGAGAGAAAATTCGCAGACCCTAAAGGAGAGGGAGAGTTCGAATTTTTCTTTGGGGAAAGGTGTGAAAAATGTGTAGAATGAGCCTCCTATTTATAGGTTCAAACCGTAACCGAATTGGAGAAATTCCCTCCCTAATTTTCGAATTTCATATATTAAATATAATTAATTATCTCAATCCAATGGTCCAGATTCAATCTCATCTAAATCCAATGGATATAATTAATTAATGATTTAATTAAATAAGAAAGATTTGGATAAAATCAAAAATCCAATCCTATCTTCTTATCTTTATAAATTAGAATTATATATATATATATAAAAATTCGAATTATCATTATCTAGATCCAACGGTTGAGATAAATCTTTAAACCGATCTAATGGATCAAATTAGTTTAGGATAAAATCAAATATTAAAAGATTTAATAAAAACAATTTCGATTTTATCCTTAAACCATAATTCGAAAAATATATAAATATATATAATTAATTTTCAATCCGACGGTAAAGATTAAATCTTTGACCGATCTAACGGATATAATTAATTAACCAAATTTGAAAAATGAAACTTGGTCACCAAGTTATTAAATTCGAATTTATCAATATCCTAATCCAACGGATGATATTAAATCATAACCGATCCAATGGATTAAATTGATTTTAGGGATTTGCTAAAATACCAAAACATTTGGTACTTATGTCGCAAATATGGAAAGACCAAATCATACCATTCGAATTTAGCTAGGGTTTCATATCATGAAACCCTAATTCGAATTTACACATATAAATATATTTAAATATATATTTTTATTTATTAATATAAATCTATTAATTATTAATTAATTATTAATAAGATATTAATAATTAAATCCAAATAATTAAATTATATTAATATTTCCTGATCTCAATATCACACATTAAAATGTCATGGTGCCACACCATCATTTAAATTCGTGACATGTGATTTAATTTCAAAGTTTATCGAACCGATCATAAACTTAGAAAATCCATAAATCACTAACCGTAAGTCGAAATGACTTGGTTCAAAAAGCAAAGTTACTTAGAATTTAATTTCCAACAACATGGTGCTGATAGAAAGTCTAAACTCTAACTTTCTTTTATCAGTTAATTTCGTGTACCAAAATATGGTACTTTTGCCACGCTAACGATAAAACTATCTGACGTCTACCACAGACCTTTCAGTTTTATAAGTCAAGCCAAATGATTAAACATTATCCAGAATGTATTTTAATCACGTACGTATCATCCGTTACGGAGCTATCCTGGGGACCATGGACTCGTATCACTTAAGCTCCAACGAACTGCTAGTTGTTCGTCAAACTTCGAAGTGATTCCACTATAGACCCGAGGCTGCACTCTTTAGTGATACGGTATATATTATTCCCTTTATAACAGCAGGGTGTCCATTGATACAATCAAATTCGGGTTATTGATCTTTCACTTGATGATCCACACATAAGCATGCGGTTTCTACCGTTATGCCCCTCATTGCATTTTTCATCCTTGACTCAGTCAGTAATATAATGAGTAACCCACTTATGGTTTCGATTCATAAGTTGCGCACGGGTACCTCTCACTTCTCACCACCGACAATCAAGGGAATCATCATGACTCTGAAGAGAGCTGTGTGATGCCCATATCTATGACCAAGCTACCCTTACTGTTGACTATCATGTTCCCAAAATAATAGTGTTGGGAACAACGGTAATATATTGTGTTCTTTAACTGTTAAATCAAAGAACAATCAAGCCAACAGCTCAGACTCAAGATCACTCAGGACTTAGATCGAATATCCATTTGATCATCTACTAGTGACTCAACTCCAAGTTATCAGTGACGGTCTTATATGATAACTTCCGGAGTTTAAGTCAGGTCCAGTCCAGTATGAACACACTTCATACTTAATGCACTTCTAGTGAGTGTGACACACACAAAATCCAGAATAGGATTGTCACTTAGTCACATTAATGACCTTGTACGATTAATGGGCTCCCACCCAGTTAATCAGGTCACGGACATTTTAAGTTCATTTATTATGATTATTAATTCTTCTTCACATTGACTCTGTTGTGATAATAATTCATAATTGCATCCTTTATGAACTAAGGATCAAACATTCTATTTTACTCTACCAGAAACTATAATAAGATTATCATAATAAGTATCATCTTTATTCAAAGACTTGTCATAATCTTTTACAAATGGATAAAATATCTTGTTTAAGGACACATATGTCCAACATCAAGTGTCATCATGCGAAACAGGGACACATGTAACATGACTGAGACTAGTATGTGATAGGAAGAAAAGAATGGTTCTCAACTTAGGAGAAGTCGCAGTCTTATATCACATTGACCGGAGCAACGAGAGCTCTGGCCGAACAGACCCACGTTCTATGAGATTCACATGGTAAATATTAAACCTTAGGAATGTGGGACTGAATTCTCAAGAACAGACAAATTTATGCAAAAAAAAAAAAGGATTTCTTACATCTGAGCAGATATCATATTGCATTACCTAGCGAGTGACAAACTTTCAAGGAGTTAAACGCTATACGTAACTGGTGGTTATAAAAGCTGACTTTGGGTTTGTCATAAACTTTGTTGAATGGATTGATTACTGCAAGATGATAATCATCTCTCCTTATTGGAGTAATACAACTCAGGGCCTCCTTGTTATGGAACAAATCATGAAATGCGTGGCCACGCTCAAGTTGGTAACATAGTTACACTTGGTTAATTCAATGATTTCGGTCCAGGAAAACAGGAAACTGGAAAATGGCAATACAGAAGTACCAAATCCATGGTTTATGCCATTCTCCGAGTAGTATAGATGTAAAGGAATCAAGTTAAGTGAAAGAACCAAAAATTATTTCTCAATTGTCATTAACAGGATAAAACATCGGATCACCGAAGTTTTGTAGATTGGGAGTGACGATGTCTTACTAGAGACCTCTTGTCACTTATGGATTAAAACCCATGGCCAACACTGCGAAATCCTATAGGGTCACACCGAACTCGCAACGGAAGCGGAGAAAGAAACGAAGTTTCAGAATACAAGATATTGCTGAAAAGAAAGTACTCATCGGAAGGCCTTAACTGGCCAAAGGCACTAAAAGATAGTTACCTGGAATTCAAATCTCGGCATCTTTGTGCAAGTGGGAGATTGTTAGAAACCTTGCGGCATAAGTGCCCAAAGTTTTGGGATTGGGCCGAACCGGGCCCACGTGAGTTAAATGAGTTGATTCATGTATTGATTAGAGAATCATGTAATTAATGAGGTTTGCCTTATATGATAATAAAACCTATTAATTACATAATATCCTATTTCCTTTTATATGATGAGATCATGTAAAAGAGGAAACTTATTAATTACATGAGATACACATTAATGGAGATTATTCTCATTGATGGTGTTTATTCTCATTAATGGACTTAATTCTCCTCTCCCTATAAATAAAGAACTCAAGAAAGCCAGCCATTCACTATTCTCGGATTACTTTTCACGAGCACTATTCACAGCATTTCCAAATAGAGAGAAAACTCAAGTTCTACTATCTCCGAGAGTCTTGTTCGTGTTCTAATCATCCTAGAAGAATTAGTATTCGGAGAGGGTGATTTCCGGCCATAAAGGTGTTCCAATTGTCGACGTGGTGGACTACGTAGAGGCCGAACATTTGAGCGGCTTGTGATCGACGTGGAGCAAAGGCTAGGCGCATCATCATCGCGGGAACAACGTGAAGATCCGTTTGTGGTTAAAGTAAGGAGCGTTCTGTAGAGAATATATTCTCAAACCGGTATGTATAATTTTGATTGTAGCTATGTCATCTCGATTGCATTATTTTTCTAGGTTCCCGGATATTCATCTTCCGCATCCGGGAAGTGCGGAATCCTAGGAAAAACCCAACATGTATAATATTTTTTGTAAATTTTTATTTTTAATTGATATTAACTTACAAATTTATCAAAATGTAATATCTAAATTGATTAAATACACACGTAACAAAGTTTAATTAAAACATTAAAAACGTAATAAACATGTATTATAAGTTAAAATCAAACACAAAAACTACATAAAAATAAAATAAAAGCAATAATATAGTTATAAAAATACATTATATAAACTAAAATATAATTTAAAAGCCGAGAAAATTACTTCCGGTTCCGCTAAGATTATTATAATATTACTATTAAATATTATAAATGAGCAATAACTATTTATTGAATAATATAGATTTATTAAAACTATTAAATAATAAAAAGATTCTTTAATTTAATAATATAATAATAGAGAATATTATTTTTGGTGTGAAATTTGGTGTTGTGGTTGGGTTTGAAAATAAATTTAGTGCTAAAATCACACTAAAATGATGTAAATTTGACACTAAAATGGTGTTATGGTTGGGGTTGCCCTTAATGTCGTTGATGTTCATGTTGCCGGAACCCATCATTATTACGTCTTCATTTATAGCAATCATTCATTTTCTGGTTGTTGTTCCCGTTGAAGAAGAAAAACGAAAAGAAAAAGGAAAGATAGTCAAAGAAAAAGAGAAAAAAAAATGAGCGACAAAAATACTCAAGTTTAAGTGGCACTTAACGTTGTTAAGGGAAGTTTAAGTGGCACTTAAAGTTGTTAAGGGAAAACGGATGAACTTCTAAAATCTACAGTAAAGTATAACTTAGGTACATTTTTCTTTGAAAAAAGAATTGAGTCGATGCCGCCTCAAACGAGTACAATTTGAGTACATATGCCACCGTATAGGATGAATAATTTAAGATTACTAAAATACCTTATTTTATGCATTGTTTTTTTTTTTTAATTTTTTTTACCCGATTCAATACTTTTGGACGGAGTAGGTGCTATATCCACCAAAATTATAATCGAATAGCTACTTTTTTTTTTTATTATTATTATTTTCATGCCAAATCCCAAACATACTTGATATGGATATTTGTCAATAACACTTAGTATGGATATTTGTTTATATTTTACTATTTCTTTATCCCACTTAAGAAAAGTTTTATTTGTTGCTAGTGCATCACCCTTTTCGATTTTTTCGATTTTGTTAGCTTGAGATCCACTTCCTAATCTTGGCACTTTTCTTCAATAATTATAAAGTATTATCAAGTAGAAGAAAAAAAGAAAATTAAAATGCTATTCTGTCATGATCATATGTGAAAGAATAGTCATTTAAATCCCCAAATTTCTTCCTTTTGATCAACTAGATTTAAAATATTGAATTGGCATCATGAATCACGACATTGATATGTAAGAGAAGAGTCACTTAATTATTTACTTTATTGTAATTTATTTTTTAATAAATGATGGTGAAATATAATTTCTCTATCGGTACATTGTTTTATTCAAACGAGTGAATTAAATAATTTCTAATAGGGGTGAACCTCATACCTGGAACCGTTTCATAAACCCTAAACCGGATTGCATCCTGATTCAAGTCAGATTCCGAATCCGGTTACCCACATCCGAACTAAAATATATGCATGTTCTGGACTTTAATTTTTGAAAAATAAGATACATGAAAACTGCTTTGCAGCCCAAGCTTAGGAGAATTTTTTTTTTCTCAAATAAATTTTATAAACATTCAAGTTTTTACTTAATTTTCACTATTTCCTTCACCGAGAAGAGGGTTAAAATATTTTTATTTTATTTTCTACTCTTTAAATTCAAATTCAAAATTTTAAATTTTACCATACTGGATACATGCAAATAACTAGGTAAACCTCGGACCCATTTTAGAATCCGAATCCGAGTATTATATTGGATTTTGAAAATAAAAACTTGGATTTCAAATTAACCGAATTTCAAAACCTGGATCCAAATTTTAATTTTGCTAAAACTCAGATTATGGATCTGAATTCGAGGTACCCGAACCGGTTTTACCCTTAGTTTCTAATAAATAATATGAATAATCTAAACCTTAAATATCAAATTAATGGTTAATTTTTCTATAAAAAGTGTGATGAGAACTTATATAATAATAATAATAATAATAATAATAATAATAATAATTGCGGCAAAAAGACCCAACTTTGGTCAAATGCTCTACTGTGTATACAACCTCCGTAAATGGCGGCAAAAGTACTTCAAACTTGGCATTTAGGAGTTGACCGAGAAAATCAGTCCATATGGTTGTTAGCCTTTGCCACATGGCACTTGGCTGCCACGTGGCATGCCACCTAATTATTATTTTTTTACTAATTTAAAAAATATTATTTTTTTAAATTTTTTAAATTTTTTTATAAAAATAAATTATTTTTCAATAATAACCAATAATGAATATTTAATAACCGATAATGAATATTTAAATTTAAATATTCATTATTGGTTATTATTATTAAATATAATTATTCATTTTAGAAAAGTGGGTCAAACGAAATAAATAAAGAAAAAAAATCACCGTTCGTGATTCACTCAAGCTCCGCCTCCGATCCGGTTCACGGGTGGAACGAAATCGCTAAATATGTTTAATAATAATAACCAATAATAATCATATGATTATTTATTGACAATTTTAAAAAAAAGAATAATATATAAAAAAAACATATTAAAAAATTATTAATATAAAATGCAAACACAAAAAAATACCATGCAAACAAATAAAAATATTTTTTCGTTAAATATAAATATGACTATTTTTTTTTTTGAATAAGTGGTCTGTATTTAATTATGTCTTGACTTTTTAAACAATATGTATGTGTTTATTGGTTATTATTATTAAACATATTTAACAATTTTATTTGACGCGTGAACCGATCGGAAACGGAGTTCAGGTGAACCATAAACGGTGATTTTTATTTCGTTCTACCCACTTTATTAAAAATAAATAATTATAGCAAATTTCGTTCTACCCACTTTATTAAAAATAAATAATTATAGCAAATAATGAATATTTAAATTTAAATATTCATTATTTGTTATTATTAAAAAAATTATAAAAAAAAACAAAAAATAAATTAAAAAAAATTATTTAAAAAAATAAGTACGTGGCATGCCACGTGGCAACCAAGTGCCATGTGGCATGTCACGTGGCAAAGGCTAATAGCCACATGGATTGATTTTCTCGGTCAACTCCCAAATACCAAGTTTGGGTTTTTTTGCCGCCGTTTACGGAGGTTGTATACACAGCAGAGCATTTGACCAAAAGTTGGGTCTTTTTGCCGCAATTAATAATAATAATAATAATAATAATAATAATAATGAAACTCGCTCTCTTTTTTCTTTTCTTTTTTAATTTCCAACACTAATTTGAAGTTGCAGCTATAAACTCTCCATTAAGCATTCAATGCAAATGACTAACAAATCAAAAGTTCAAAAGTACTTTTTTCAATGAAAATAACCAAAGAATTAAACAAAAGAAAAGGAAAGAATGTGAGCCAAACTTAGATGCAAGTAGGTTTGAATTTGATGGGTCTGAATAAATTTTGTGTAATGAAATTATATAAATAAATAAAAAAACATGTGTTCTCTTGCATTGTTGTAATTTCTTACTGTAAAGTTTCAAGTGGTAACTTATTATTTTGTCGTATTAAAACCGTATTTACTATATTTTTTTCTTTTTTATTTACATATTAAGGTATCGATTTGTTACTACACTATTGTCCATACTAAAAAAGAAGTATGTCAGCCACAAGTGTTCCGTCCATCTTTCATCTGTCGATGGAAACGTGTCCTACTCAAATAGTTTCAAATATTTTTATTTTTATTAATGTTGTTGACAATTTATTTAATTTAATTTAATTTTTAATACTCATGTCCCATATCCGATTGTTATAACGTCAACGTTTTAGTTTCTTTTGTAAGATTTATACACATGATTTATGTAACTGTTAATTCTAAAAAATAAATCAATTGTGAACCCGACCAACGGTTTGAGTCCCGGGCCAGACCTAATGGTCGCGCGGGTGGTCTAAGGTGGAGTCGACGAGAGTGGACTAATGTCTCGACTTAGCTAGAGGCGAATATTTGTCTCTGACGAGGCACGAACTGTCCTTATGGCTGATTGGCTTGGCAATGACAAAGTCGTCGTCTCCGGCGAGTCTCTGAGTAAGGAAATCACCATAGAGTAAGGTCTATAGCAAGCCCTAGGCTCGAGATCGGCGGTCTTGACGGCAACGTCCTTGATGGTGAGATGCTCCGAGTCGTCGAGATACTTCTAGCGAGATGACTTCAAGCTATGTCTTGATGATTCTGCGAGGCGCCGAATTGTCCTTGGCGGCGTCACTTGATGGCGTCTAGGCGGCGAGATGTCCCTGTGATCTGCACATGTAGAACACGTCTAGGGGAAGCGATGGGTGGAACCCTTTGATAACTTTGTGACACTTGTAATTGAGTACGCTTGAAGATATGAAAATGATAAGGAGAAATAATATTCGATGCCCAACTTCGCGAAAGGCTGCCTACGTTGATCTAACTAGATGACGGGGCTAAGCGTCGGAGCTAGGCAACGTTGCTAGACAGTATGTTTATACAGCGCGACTAGACAACGTAGCTAGACGAAGCAACTACGCGCCAAGTAGAGGTGAAACCGGAACCGGAAATTCTACATTTTTTGTCCCGGTACTTGAAAACCGAGAAAAAAATTAGTTCTGGTTCTGGTTATAAAAAAAATCCCGTTTTTTTTTCAAACCGGAACAAAATTTGGGAAAAATTTAGGGAAAAAAAAAACCAGGAACCGGAACCGAAACCGAAACAGGGTAAAATTCGGGAAAAGTGAAAAAATGTATCAAGTCCAAATTACCAAAATCAAATACCAAATAAAAAAATTATAACATAAGAACATGATCAAAGATATCATCCACACATAAACAATATTATTATATAATAAAAATTAAAAATATATATTATCTATATTTAAAACCGGAACCGGGACAAAAACCCAGGAATTTAAAGTTTCATCCCGGTTCTAGTTCCCGATTTTAAAATTATATTTCCCTGATTTTATTTCTACAAACGTTCCGTGACTGGTACGGGAATCGGGACAAAATCGGAAACCATGTACAAAATTTTCACCTTTAGCGCCATGGCTATGAGGCGTCGAGTCGACATGTCTAAGGTGACAAGTCTGGATGACGGAGCTAGGAACCAAGGTGGTGGTTCCAAAGGTCGAGCATCATTGCGAAGGGTCCTTGGATGCCAAGGGTCGAAGATCGACAGGGGTTGTAGATCTACAGGGATCAAATATCATCTTTATCCCTGCCGAGTGAGGATATGTGAGACCCTAGTAAGCGGAGTGTCGGAACCTGACTCGCAGGAAGAAAGAAAATTCTAGAGAGAGAAGCTCTCATTTTAGAGAGAGAATTCCATACTTATAAGAAGGTCCCAAATGACAGTGAAGGTATTTCTGTTAATAGGAAAAGAGAGGAGTCGTTTCTCCTCGATTTAGGGGAGTAGAAAGAGAATATCCCCCTAATACCCCTTTGTGATAGCGTCTAGCCTTGTCCATGGAGGGGCAGTTGCGCTCCCTTGCCAGGCGTGGTGGTCGTCGTTCCTGCGTGTTGTCTGTCGCCTAGGTACATTGCCGCGTAGTACACCTTCCCTTGGTCATATGATGAAGGAAGGGTTGTCGGTTGCACCTAGGGTCGCCGTAGCTTCCTTGGGTTGTCGAGTTACTGCTACATTGTCGTCGGCAGACTCATGGGTTGTCATGGCCTAGGTGGGTCGTCCCGACTGACTCCTAGGGATGTCCCTTTGGCCTTTAGGCTTCGTCTTTGGTATCCGGTCCTCCGGGCCTCGCCAAATGAGTTAGGAATTGGGTTAATGGGCCTTAACTCGGGTCGAAGGACCGTTGACTTCAATCAATGGGTCTTGCCTTTGTCTTTGGAATCCACATTTTTAATGAACCCAAAAATACGATATAACAGTAACTTAACTATAGATTCTAGTACGAAGCTTAATTAAAGATCAACAACAATTTTAAATGGCTTAATCATTCGTCCTTCAACTTATCGTAGTTTGCAAATTAATAACGTTGACAATTATTGTAACAATTTGGTCCTTGAATTTATTTTTCACAATTTACCCAGCACTATGAAAATCGAGATCTCTAATAATAATAACAATTTCCAAGCATTTTTGAAAGCTCAAAGCTCTCTAGCACTTTCGCCTTATAAAATTCATTGTTGGACAACTTAATTATTGAATTACTTAAATTATTTTTAGGGTTAATGACGGCGAAAATACCCAAACTTTGGTAAAAAAAAAAACCCCTCGTGTACCCAAAGTCGAAAAATGGTGGCAAAAGTACTCGAAGTTACATTTGGGGCGTTGACCAATTTTTTCTGTCCATCCGCTAAAGGTGCCGTCCATATGGCCGTTAGCCTCTTTCCACGTGGCACGCCACGTGGTCGTTGAACAAAAGTTTGGGTATTTATGCCGTGATAAACCAAAGTTTGGGTATTTATGCCATGATAAACCAAAGTTTGGGTATTTATGCCGTTATAAACCATTTTTTATTTATTTTTCGGTTGTTGACGTCATCTAAATAAATGTCAAAATATTATGGCTTTGGTAGGACTCAAATCCATCACTTCCCCCTACACACACACACACAAAAAAACAACATAACCACTAATAAGTGACATAGTAATAAAAACATATGTCTTGTTGGCACCGGATTCAAATTGACTTATTCAGAACGGGGTTGAGTTGATTTTTTCGGATCAGGGTCGAGTTGATTTTTTTGGAACGGGGTCCCGTTGACTTTTTTGAACCGGGGTCGAGTTGACTTTTTCGGACTATGGTCTGGTTGACTTTTTCGTACCGAGGTTCGGTAGAATTTTTCGTACCAGATTCAGGTTGACTTTTTTGGTATAGATTTGGGTTGACTTTTTAGGAACGGGGTAGACTTGAATTTTTTGTTCCGGGATTGAGTTGAATTTTTGGGACCGGGTTAAGCTTTCTATTACTATCTCATTTATTAATAAAAAGTCAAACCAATCCTGTTCCAAAAAGTCAACCCGACCCCGTTTCGAAAAAGTCAACCCAAACCCGTACCAAAAAATTCAACCCGATCCCGGTACGGAAAAGTCAACGACACCACGGTGTCTGAAAAAGTCAACCTGATCCTGGTCCGAAAAAGTCAACCTGACCCCGGTCCAAAAAAGTCAAACCGACCCCGTTCCAAAAAAGTAAACTCGACCCCGGTCCGAAAAAATCAACCCAACCTCGTTCCGAATAAGTCAATCTGAACCCGGTGCGAAAAAGATATAAGTCAATCTTATTTTTGTCAAGATATAACGCGAATGGAATGTGGTTTAGTGGTTATTTTGTCCTTATATGTGGGGGGAGGTGATGGGTTCGAGTTATACCAAAGCCATAATATTATGACAGATGACGTCAGGAACCGAAAAATTTAAAAAAATGGTTTATAACGGCATAAATACCCAAACTTTGGTTTATCACGGCATAAATACTCAAACTTTGGTTTATCACGGCATAAATACCCAAACTTTAGTTCAACGACCACGTGGCGTGCCACGTGAAAAAGGGCTAACGGCACCGTTAGTGGATGGACGGAAAAAACTGATCAACGCCCCAAATTCAACTTTGGGTACTTTTGCCACCACTTTTCGACTTTGGGTACACGAAGAATTCTTTGACCAAAGTTTGGGTATTTTCGCCGACCGGTTTTGGTTTCGAACGGAACCGGAGCCCAAGCGGTGAGACATGCATTTCAAGCTTGAATGAAGCGTGTGACCATACAATGATTGACTACACATGTATCGTCCTCAAAGCTTAACAAATATATATATATATATATATATATATATATATATATAGTGTGTGTGTATATATATATATATACACACACATACTTGTTTCTCGTATGCCATATTGCGTTGACTCAGATTTTTGTTTGGCGCGTTGAACTATTCCGTGTAACACAAGGCATCGTGTGAATCCGAGGTATCGAAACTGCCAAGAAAAACAAACTTCATACATACTTTCACACCTTTCCTAATTGGAATATTAACGGTACAAGTACCAATTTTATTTCAAAAAACATTATTACATACCACAAGTACTTTCTTACAAGCTATTATCGTATTAGAGTTTTGTCAACTTTGTTCGGCCAAAAAAAATATTACTCATCATTACTTTTTCAAAGAGAATCGGTACAATTGTCACTAGTATCCGGCGCAAAATAAAAAATTATAGCGATTCATGTCCCAAAATTTTGGACGTCCAGCGATTATCTGCGTGTAGCTTTAGTATTTGACAATCACGCCCCCTATAGTATACTATCAAAATGTGGAATTTCGATCCCGAACCGCAAAGTTCAGGGGCATTGTGGGAATAGAGAGAATCTGTAAACTATGATTATTGGAGAATAGAAGAGAGTTTTGAATGTTGATAGATAACTAAACAAATATTATTGTAATGATAGTGTATATAAGGTTACAAATGATAGCTCTGTTGTTATTTGTGGGACCTAAAATTAGGAGATACATTAATTTTGTACAACATCAACCTACTCTTTTACAACACAGTTAAACTCCAATTTCAGGGACCAATTTTTTCTTTTTCTTTCAAATTGGTCCCTTGAAACTTGAAGCGACCAACTACAAGCCCACAATTCTCTATGGTTAAACAACTCTAAAGAGAAACAAGAATGTTCAATTATTCTCAAAGCTGAAGTGCTAAGTCGGGTTGTGCCGAATCAACTTTGCTGGAAGTAGGAGACCCCGGAGACTGGAATCTTACGTTCAGATCCGGTGGGACCGAATCGGGAATCTGTTGTGGCCGACTATTCTGATTCGGTCTCGGGTTCTGAGACATACTCTGCCAAGATGGATTAGGTCTCGGGTGAGACCCTTTGTTTCCCATCTGAGCAGCTAGGTTGAAGCCGCTGAAGCCGTTCATGCCGGGGTGAATTGTTGGGCCTTGATGGGCCGGGGAAGGCCTGACCCCAGAATGGGGCTTTGTTCCTTCGAGAGTTTCCGGGGATGGTCTGACGGGTTCGGGAGATCTGTTGGAAGTTCCGGCGAGCGGAACGGCGTCAGCGGAAACTGGGAGAGACTTGATTGAGGTAGAACTAGACAGGGGATGCTTATCCGATGGGTGATTACCATCTCCTGCATTCACCGGTGATTTATCTAACTTCAAATCAGGGGAGCAACTTTTTTCGATGTGGTGGGAGTGAGCTAGATCGGGTAGATTCCGACATACTGAGAGCTTTCCTGATAATTGCGAGAGTATTAGTGGCATCTTACGTTGTGGTAAGTCGTTTTCTCCGACCCACCCGGGGCCAAAGTTGACTCCAGCTGGCAGAGACTTCTCTATTTTCGCAGCAGCAATTTTCCAAGCCACTGGTCCCAGATCTGCAGCAAATCGAGCTAGACTCCTTGCGTAACCATGCTCCACGAGAACGCCAACCTGGGTCATATAGAAGCTCAGTCAATGAACTAACTACGGAAAACGACCAATCCAGAGATCTACAACGACTTTGCTCGATTGACTGAGCAAATTTGAAGTAAAATAAGCATGAATGAACTAAACTAGGTATCTAATGTCATGAGTTATTCCTCGCATTGACATTATATCAGAGTCTGCAAAGCTCAAACGACGATCACACCATAACATAATAATGAGTTAAAACAATTTTTATAAGGTCATACGCTACTCTTCTCATTTCTCATTGCTAATTGGTTTTAAGATAACTCAAATTTTCTAGTCAGACCCAATCTTACATAAGAACTTCTATTCTAAAGAGAACTTACAGGCATCAGTTGCTTCCTTTCTCCATCGAAAGTCGATAGCACAGACGGATCACGTATACTATCCGAAGCACTTGATTGCATATATGTTACGCGTCTGCTCTCCTCGGAAACAACTTGTTTTTTCCCATGCCTCATATTACCCTTCATAAAAGAGCCTACAGAATTTATACCAATGGTCAAGATCCATCTATTCTCAAGAAAATCCAATTCTTTGATTGATGAAAGACGGAGCTACAAAACCAGGTTTCAGACCTGCTAATTCGTCGCTCCTCTCAAATCTGTTATCAGCCGAGAAGTTTGAAAACAAATCATAATTATTCCGGACTGCATGCAACCTTCCAGAAGAATCTGCCAAGCCAGATTTGTCTAACAGAAGAGATCCGTGTCTTGATTCTTGCCTCGGTAGCAATGAGTGATTTTCTCCCGCAGAAGTAGGAGTGACGACTGAGGAAGACTCCGTTACCGGCTTTTTCAAATTTTTTGTCGGTGGTCTGCCTCTTCGTACAATTTTGAATTCCGGTTCGTTATTATCGCTGTCTTGCCTTAAACTGTCAAAGTTTTTCTTTGCCAGTTCGTGAATAGAGCGTGCCTAGAAAGAGTGATATAAAATTGAGTTCAACATACACCAAATAACACAATTTGAATGAGATTAAACGGAGTGCAATACTGATTGTACCTGTCGAAAATATATGGTGTCCGGGGAGTTGTACTGCATTGCATTGGAGCAGATTAAGAAAACGTCTTTCTGAAATATGATGATAAAACCAAGTTCAGTTCTTGTGAGGCCAATGTAGAAATGAATATTAAAAAAGAGAGAACGCATGAAAATCATTAAACATGCCATTAATCAGATATTAAAAAAAAAAATCACAATTTGAAAACTTGAAATTTTTTTATCATGAAGATGACCGTTATGCTTTTATATCTTAGATCGCAAGAGAACAGGAAGCGCAGGAACTGAAGTACAAGTAGGGACTAACGATGAAATTGAAAGCAAACAGCGACCGATCAGCCGATTGACAATAAAAGACGGGAAAACAGAAAGAAATGAAGAGAAAAATACATAACAAGTTATAATAAAGGTCATAAATAGAGAAATATATATGCATACTGATTTAATCTTTCAAATGGAGATCATCACAACAAACCATTTAGTTAAACTAACCAACCAAAGTGCATGATATATTCTACACCGGTGTTTCATGTTTCTAAGTTCGTAAAGAACCGTGCAAAATGTAATCTTTGAAATGAAAGAGTTGACCATTCTGTGCCCAATTCTTCGAAGAATTAAATAATCGTAAAAACTTCGCACGCAAATAAAGCTGACAGTTCCATCTCACTATATTTGCTCAACCATGACCATTACATGAGCTCGAAAACATTTTGTTTCGCTTACCAGGAACGAAATATGAAAATATAGTAAAAAATACCAGCAATCAACCCCGATCAATAAAAATGTTATAAACGAGAAGCTAGAAGATAGTAAACAAGAGACAGCTGGCAAAACCTACCTCAAACTGCTCGAGGCTGGCATAAGATCCACCGCTAAGTTTCTTCCTCACGGTGGAAAAATCCATCGGATCATCAATGACTTCGTGGTAATCCGGAAGCTGCATAAACCACAGGCATTAAACCGTTACAGAACCAAACAGCATTCAAGTCATTGGATATTCTTGCATCATTCTTCATGAAAACGAACCTCTTCAGGATCCACAGGATCGGAGAAAACGCCATAAGTATCCTTCCTGTAGTAAAATCAAAACACTTCATCAGAATGACACACAAAAGGCGCATCAAACAAACCGAAGCACAGCTCACAAATCCAAAAGGAACCCACTTCTGAAGCCGATCGAGAACAAACTGCAACAGCTTTTTATCAGGCAAAGGCGTCGAAGGTCCCGGCTCCAACTTCGTAGCTCCTGAAGATTCATGAAACTATATACATAAGCCCTAAAACCCCACAAAACCGAAAGTACAGTTTAAAATATGCAACCTTGAAAGCTGTTCGGTTGATTTGCTCCAGAAATGGACTTCTCAACCTGAAAAAAAGAACAGGAAAACGAATCTGACTGACATAACATGACCCAACAAGCACAGACTTATACATATACATATATATAAGTAAATGTATAATGGGCGTTTAAACCTCGGACTAACAAAGTAGATGTGGAAGAATAATGATTGTTTAGAAAGGAGAAAAGACAAAGGTGAGCTTTTCATCAGATATGACAGCAAAAATCATTATTAGCTCGATAAACAAAAACAAAAACTGATTAAATGCAAGTAAATCGAAAAACCCACCAAATCAAAGTTCACAAGGAATTAAACTAAATAATAATATAAAAAAAAGCTTAAGTATTGGCAATACAAGATTCCCAAAAGCGAGAGACCAAGTCAACCCATTCACTGAAATTCCAAGGGAAGGAAAGGCATAGTTCAATAAAGGTGCGAAATTCAAGGAATTTTCAATTAACGTCATCCATATATAAATAAACCCAATTTCAAAAAAAAGCAAAATTGGCGCTTTCGAACAATGCACTACAAACCCATAGATAAAAATGCGAGCTTTACTTTCCCCAAATCCCCAAATCCTCAAATTACCTTCACTCCAGATCCGTCGGCGATCGCATTGATCTTCCCCTTCCTGCCGCCGCCAGCGGCGGCCTCGTCTTCCTCGGCGTCCGAATCGGAGCCTCCGGAATCCCGCGACGATTTCTGATTCCGCGGCAGCCGGAGGACGAGCTTGAGCTTCTTCTCGCGGCGCCTCCCGGCCAATTCGTCGTCGTCCTCGTCCTCCTCCGGCGATTCCTCGCCGGGGTTAGGGTTCCGGCGGGCGGATCGGCGGGTGGGAGTGGCAGTGGGGTAATTATCGCGCGAGGGAGGGGCTGAATTGTGGGTGATCCTCCTCTTGTGTTGAAGCTGTCGCTGATGCTCTTCCTCTTGCTCCTTGAGGTTTCGCTTTTGGAGATCCAAGAGAGAAGGTCGTCCTTTCTTCTTCTTCTTCTTCTCCACTATCTTACCCATCTCTCTGTTCTCTCTCTCTCTCTCTCTCTCTCTTCGTCCCTCTCTCTCCTCTCTCTCTTGTGACAGACAAACAAACAGGGTGTTTTTTTTTTTCAGAAAAAATAAAATAAAATTGAAGGATTAATTTAATTGCTTTGTTATCCTCAATTTACGCGCAATCTTAACTTTGGCCCCTCTTCTTAAATATATTTTTAAGTTGATCCCACCAAGTGCAATTTTGAGTTGCTTTTTATCTTTATAATATAGTTAAATATACTTTGAAAGATTTGTAGTTTAGTCCTGGAATAATTATATATCTGTTTTTTTAATGATTTTTTTTTTTAAATTAGTAGTTGAAGAATTTAAAACATAATATTACTTTAGAATATATGAAAAGAACTGAAATATCCAATTCCGTTTCTCAGACAAAAAAAATTTATAACATTTAAATTTTCCAATAACCTATATTAATAGTATTACTAGAGATATTTTACTCGATAAATAAGCATAGATCTTTTAAGTCAATTTTAATACGTAAGAAGACTAAAAATGATTTCAACATATTACTTGTAATTTTAGAAAGAAAAAAAAGAAAATTGACTGTAGGACCCAAACTTAGCCTAATTGATCATGGAAAATTTGCTACATAAGTTTTTAAGAGTTTGGGTTACGACTTATTTCAAATAATAAAAATTATTTCCCAATACTAATAAATTATAAAGTTCTTTAGAAAGAAAAAAAAAACATTCAAAGTTTGTCATTATCAAGATTTTAAATACCGTTGCCGACGAAAAATCAAGACTATATTTTACAGGAATGGTCGCGAGTTTATAGATGAATTTTTCAAAAATATTTATCGATAAAAAATAATATTTATAATTTTATATAAAAATAAAAGTCCGCAAAGTAAGCTAATGACTTCTAGAGTTGTGTAATTAATCACAAGAAAACAAGTTAATCATGTGGATTGAGTTTTTAATTTCATGAAAGTAACCATCGTTTGCTATTCTTATAACTTTGTCATTTGACGATTTTATTATATTTATTTATCATTTCAGTATAAATTAAAATAAAATAAACGAACTGGATATTCCCTATATAATATATATATATATATATATATATATATATATAAAAGCATGAATACAAGTTTTCTCAACAAATTTTTTATTATGGCATCTTGAAATGCTATTTTTTTTAGAATTTTGAATTAAATTTAAATACTCATACCAATAATTTAAGATGCATTTGAGAATTTATGATGAGCACTAATAATACCAATAATTATATTAAAGTCTCAATTATTTCAAATAACAATCAATTTTTTAAATGGTGATTAACAATCAATTTTCTAATGCCTCATGCACATATATGCTCTCATATTTTTTGAGATTATATTACACATATATGCTCTCATATTTTTTGAGATTATATTTTTTTTTTCTGGTTGTTTTTGTCGAAAGTAATATAAAATTGGAGAAAAGAAGATGCAACAGTAGTTATACTAAGGGGGTTGCATCATGAGTTGTTATAGACAATGAGATTAAAAAAATGGTGAATTATTTATTTAGGAATTGATTTATGTTTAGGGCGAATTGTCAATAATCTATATATATAAAAGCATGAAGACAAGTTTTCTCAACAAATTTTTTTATAATGGCATATTCAGATGCTATTTTTCTAGAATTTTGAATTAAATTTAAATGATGACAAAATTTTCTCAACAATTCTCTTATAAAGACATGCTCAAATGCTAATTTTTGAGAATTTTGAATTAAAAAAAAAACTCATACCAATAATTTAAGATGCATTTGAGATTTTTGTTTTGATTATGTCCACGAAAAATTGTATTTGGTACGTGAATAATTAATTTTAGAATATGCAAAGAAAAATGCGATAATAGGGACTAAAGTACCTAAATCATGTTATACAATTTGTTTACTATATATATATATATAATGTATTTTCATTTCTTAATTTTCACAATTTTAATTTAAAAAATTATAAAAATTTAATCTTATTCAATTGTTTATATATATATAAATACGTTAAAATAAACAAATATATATATTTAATGTATTCTCATTTATTTATTTTTAAAATTTTAATTTAAAATATTATAAATTTAATCTTATTCAAGTACTTATTTCTATATATATATATATATATATATATATATATATATATATATATATATATACACGTTAAAAACTTAAAATAAAATGGTGCATATCAAAAGGCAATAGTATGCAATGCATTCAATTGCTTCTTCATTACGCTAATTGTATTGATTAATTTACTCATTTGACAAAATAAAACTTTAATTTTTTATGTAACTCTTTAGAAACAAAAGGCTGACCTTTCAAATGCATGCATATTTAAAGCATCCTTTAAGATTTTTTTATTTTTTTTAAAGGAACATTATTAGCAACGTATGTGGCTTATAATGCTCATTTTATAATATTTATTACACATTTTATCAGTCATTTAGTCATATTTATTACACATTATTAGTCATTTAGTTTTTCAACCTTTGGTTTATCCACTTTAATGCATGGATTATATTATTCATGTCTTTTCATATGTATAGATTTTCCTCTATAAATAGACTTTTTTACAAGAAACGATTTTTATAATTATGGTATTTTTCGACATATATTTTTTCTCTCTTTTCTCTCTAACTTCTTCTTATGTTCTTATAATTTGTTTACCTTGTCTTGATTTTCATACTATTTTTGTAGAACGTCAATATTTTCCAAGGTGAAATGGCTTATAATGTTATCATTTGAGATCCACAAGCTAAGTGACGGTCTTCATCTTTAATTTAAAAAATATTTACATTTTTTATTGGCGTTCAAGAAATTGTATAGAGTCATATGACATATGCTGTTATTAATTTTGTTTGCTTTATCTATTTTTCTCAATTTTCGAAAATTGAAACCTGCGATAAAAAATGGCAGAGTTGAGAAATAGTCTTAAGCTGTATCTATTTACCTTTATTTATTTAATTTTATTATTTTATTTGTATATAAAGTAATATAGTTAGCACTTTTTATATATATTTAGCTTGGTTATGTAACTTACAATAAGACACGTTAGCATATTTACCCCTTCGATTTGTTCATCCCTTTTCATTTGTTCATCCCTTTTCATGTAATAAGTTAATCAAACAGTCATCGAGTAAGCATCAATTCAATATAATATTACTGCAGTTTTCAGTTATATATATAATCATTACAAAGAAAGTATCAATTAAGTCTCTTTTCTTTTATTTTTGGTGAAAAATTATCACATAGAGAGAGACAAACTCATTCATGTATTATATTGTGAATGGTTAAATGTTTGTATTGATATCTTATTAATTATGAAATTTAATTGGAATAGAAAAAGTCATTATTGATGCATATAAGGACATAGATTCCACGAATATTAGTTTGGTGTACTTTTTTTCTTTTCTTCTCAATTTCAACACGAATATATCACTGATTGTTTATATATATATATATATATATATATATATATATATATATATATATATATATATATATATATATATATGTGTGTGTGTGTGTGTGCATGTTCTTTTTTCTTATTTTCAAGTTATTTATACGTTGTTCTTTTTATTGTGGCCACAGTCAATTCTTTTTCCAACGGCAGTTTTCCAGTTAATATTGGCTAAGGTTTTGGTACCTTCTTCTCAGCTCAAAGGGTTTATATATATATATATATATATATATATATATATATATATATATGTGTGTGTGTGTGTGTGTGTGTGTGTGTGTGTGTGTGTGTGTGTGTGTGTGTATAGATTGTATATTTACAAATAGCATTTAATATTCGTTCATGAATATTTGTTTAACAATTTAAGCCATGTTGTTTCACGATGCGCGCTTCATGCAATAAAGTTTGTTTCTCCGTTATGTAAATAACATCAATATATATAAATAAATAAATATATATATATATATATATATATATAAAGAATGTGGTTTGGTTTGGTTTAGCTGACCAAAATCAAACAAACATGATAACAAGAAGAAAAGTTGGCGGCAAGTTCCGAGCAGTATAGTCAACGCGGTCAATCGGTAATTCAAGATGGTGCAACATAAATTCGCTACATTCTTTTGCATATTAAATTGCTATATTTCATCAGTAGCAGACTCAATTCTTCGTCTTCAATGTCAATTTTCATTTTCACGGTGCCATAGCAGAAAACTATGCGTTGAATATTTTATGAACACCACTGCTTAAGGCAAATCAAAAGAATAAAAACAATTGTTCACAAAGATAAACAAATACTCAAATATGGAACTGTTCGTGAGATAAATTTTGGCTACTTAACATAATCAAACACATACAAAACTATATAAAGATTTTTGAGAATGCACGGAAGTTAATCGTTTAAATGGCAGTGATGATTTTTTAACATATAAAGATTTCCAATAAAATATTTTTCTTACAATTTCCAAATATTTTATTGGTCACTTCATGTTTATGACACTCTCTTGAATTTCTTTATTATTTTTTTACGAATAGACTTTTTTTTTTAATGAAAATAATGGATACATGATATAATTATATGAATAGTTTTTTTTTTTAATTCTAAAAAAAAGGAATTTAAAATATTTTTGTAACAATATGCAATGTCATCAACTAAACATTTTATTTATATATTTAGATAGATAGAATAATTTACTGCTCCAATTTTAAATACATAAAAAAAAACTTTCCATATATATATATATAAAATAATGAATGATTTAGTCCATTTTAATTTAATGTTATTGACAGTGAACAAGTCATTTCATATTAACCAATCTACTTTAATATAAGTTTTTTTTTTTTCAAAGTACGTAAAACTCTTACGAATACGCTCATAATTGTTCAACAAATCTTTTTATAGAACTTTGGGGAACTCTTCTAATTTTGTTATATATATATAATCATATTTATTAAAAATCATCATAGTCATTGCACAACAAAATTGAGCACTTGCTGACTTTAATGTTGGTATATTTCTTCTTATTACAACGTTACAATCAAATTAATAAGTTTGTTCAACATTTCGGTAAAAATGTGTAAGTAATACTATGTTACTCCACTTCAAAACTGAGCGTTTGCTGAGTTCAATGTTAATTTTTTTATTATTATTATTATTACAATGTTACAATTAAGTTAATTAATTTCTCAATTTAACATTTTTCATAAAATTTATCAATAATATTACGCGGTGCCGTCCACTAGTTATTAATATAATATTTGGAATGGAGCCCATGCCATTGGTTGATGGATGATGGTTCGTAGGTAGCTAACAGTAGTGTACGACGTCTATGCAGCAAGCATGTCGTTGGCTCATAAAAAACATGTCGTTTGGTAATAATGCCTGGTAAGTCACTAAAAGTAGTATAATGTTTACTGTGCTTTATAATGGGATAATGGCGGTAAATGTATTTAATTTTTTTTTTTTTAAAAAAATTAGGCGGTTCAATTTCAAGCTCTTAATTATTATTATTTTTTTTTTGTCACAATTTCAAGCTCCTAATTGAAACAGTTTAGTTTTTTTTTATATATATATAAGTAGAGTCGAGAATCACTGAACATGTCCCGAAAAATGCACATAACATTAACCCCTCAGTTTCTTGAGTAATTGCATTGCGCGAGAAACTTTATTTCCAAAGCTTAAGGTAACTTGTATTATTTGGCGAGGGTCCGGGTTGTCAGAGATGTTAGCCTCCTCTCCGTCCTCTCAAAGAACTGCAAATTTTCCTTCAATTGGGCTTCGTAAAACATATCTTCAAAAAGTTCTTACAAGAACTTTAAAAATTTAAGAATGTTTAACATGAATGCATTGGTGAAATTATTACCTCCAAGGTTTTCCTCTTCGCTTCTCTGACCTTATTGTCTCCGAGGAACTTGATCGCCGCGTTCGGCGTTTGATGACTTTGGTAGCCGTCGCTGTTGGGCTTTGTTGGTGCCCGGCATGTTCTCGCCGATGCTAGCTCGTATCAATCTTTAATGTGGCGACATTCCTTGATGATGACACGTCCGGGCTTTTGTCGCCTGTAGATGATATAGTATTGAAGTATTAATTTAAAGTTTTAGTTCTGTTCTTATCTCGTCGTTTGTCGAGTTTGCGCATCGTGGCGCGTCTCGGTTGTCTTGGGAGTGCACTTCTTTTATGATGGATGGGTCGTCACCCGTGTTGTATCCTTCAAATAGTGTGTGTTCCAGTCGGGTAGCTAATATTGGTATATATATATACAGTTATGGTTGATAATTACGATTTACACAAACAGTTCCCCGTATAAAGTATTCTTATATACATATACAAGATTCGTAATTAAATTTACAGTTTCGAATTGGTATATTAAAATTCAATTTCTGTTTGTAGATTCTATATTAATTTGTGCTCATTATTTCCAACGATTTTAGGAATTTTGAAATTTTGTTTTTAAAATTTAAATCGTTAGAATACTCATTAATAGGGAGAAAATATTCAAAAATAATAAAGGAATGATTAAGATTAATCAGTTATTCTATTTAGCTACGTTTAAGGAAATTTTTTTATTTTTATTTTGATTTTATTAATTAATTAGAATTATTAATTAATTTTAAACGTAATTTAAATGCCAAATATTAATTAATTAATTAATTCGAAGGGTATATTGGTCCATATTTCAATTAATTGGTGGTTTTGATTACCATAAATAGAAATGAGCATTTTTTCGAAACCTTGAGTCACAAATGGGCATTTGGCTCATTTATTATTTTTTTAATTACAAATGGAATATTTAAAAGGTTTAAAAACGTGACACGTTATGCGGTTGGGAGCAGAATCGTGACGGAAGACACAAAATAAGAGTTTGACAACTTTTGTCACCCAAAAAAATAAGAAAAGAATAAGAACTTAATATCAACTTTTAAAAAAAACTTTGAGTACTTATGCCGCTATTTTAGCTAAACACAAAGATAGTCTTCTTAAATAGGCGTTTTATTTGTAGGCAACTCTTATGGGCAATCAGTTTTTAAGAATTATCGCCCAATTCAAAAATACATATTCTTGTGGTAGTCCCTTTCTTAGTAAAATATATATATATACATAATAAAATCACATTTCTAACTAAGAAATGTCGTATTTTTTTTAACATGCGAGTTTTTTTTTTTTTTGGCAAATATCCCTAAATATATCAACTTCTTTATCCTTGTCGTAAATCCCAATGAGAATATTACTCCTACATAAATTCATTTGTGTTCCCTAAATCGGTGTTATGTACACAAATTATCACTCTATTAATCAGTCCTTATTCTTTATCCTCATACAACAATGCAAGAACTCCACCATGGAATATATTTCTCCGGCACGGGAATGAGAGCGATCTCCGACGAGAAACTTGCACCAAGTGTTACCAAATTGCACTGCACTGTAACCGGCGACGACATTCACTCTTGTCTCCCGAACTAGCCTCCTTATATCGGCTGCTTCCGCCCATAACCCGCTTGCAGCATATAAACTAGAAGCCATCAAGTAATCCGTTGAGCTCAACGTTTCAAGCTCGACAACACGAGAGAAAGCTTCCGAAACGAGCTCGGTGTTTCCATGGCTTTTACAAGCGCTCAGCAGAGAGCCCCAGGCTATTGCATTGAATGCTAATCCTTCAGGCGAGCTCTTTATGAATTCCATGGCGGATTCGAGCATCCCGGCACGGCCCAACATGTCTGCAACACACGAATAATGTTCAGTTCTTGGCTCAACACCGTGATCTCAAGCCATTGAGTTGAAAAAAGAGACCCTCTTTGACCAATCCTCCATGGCTGCAAGCGGATAAGGCACATAGAGAGGTCACTGCGTTCAGCTTCAAACCTTGAAGCGTCATTTCACGGTGCAACGCTAGGGCTTCGCTTGCTTTGCCGTTCATGCCGTATGAAGCTATCATTGCACTCCACGAGACGATGTTTTTCTCCCGAGTTTGGTCAAAAACCCTTCTAGAAGCTTCTACTGACCCGCATTTTGAGTACATGTCGAGAATCGTTGTTGCCACAGCCATGTACGAAGCAAACCCTAATCTCATGGTAACTGCATGTGCCCATTTTGACATTTTCAGTTGAGCTAAAACTGAACATGCCTCGAGAAGATTTATGATCGTTACCGCATTAGGCTTCTCTTTTGCTTGTATCATCTCCTTGAAAGTGGCGATTGCTTCATCGGGTCGTCCAACAACAGTGAACCCGGCAATCATAGTGCTCCATAAAACCTCATCCTTCCATTTTATCCGGTTGAACAGAAAACATGCATACTCAACGAGATCGCACTTTGCATAGGCATCAAGCATTGAGTTTATAACCAATTCATTTGATTCATACCCTCTTCGGATCACCGCGCAGTGGACTGATTTGCATTGCAACGCCTCCTCGAAATACTTGCATATCTGAAAAATATTCACAACCGTCACCTCGTCAGCTTCCACCCCGTCCTTCCTCATAGCATAGAGCGAAGAAAGCGCTTGCAAGTATTTCTCGTTGATGACAAAACCCGATATCATGGAATTCCACGACACGTTATTCCTCCTACTCATAGCCATGTCAGTGAATACCTTAAAGGCGGATTCTGGTTCACCGCATTTTGAGTACATATCAATGAAAGAGTTCGTAACAAACAGATCACGTTCTAAACCTCTGCGAATCGTGAACCCATGTACAACTTTCCCTGTACTTGCATTGCCTAAAGCAGCACAAGCCTTTAACGCACTAACCAAACTGACACCGTCCGGTTCAACTCCGACCTCAAACATGTTCAAAAACATGTCGAAACCTATCCGGGCATCTCCAAAATACACATATCCCTTGATCAGAGAACTCCACGAGACAATGTCTCTCTCGGACATTTCATCGAACAGCTTCCGAGCACCGTCCATATCATACTCCGAGTACATGCTCAAAACACAGTTTTGCAGCGACTTAATCGCCATAAACCCGTTCCGGATCGCATAACCGTGAAGCTTTCCGCCTTCTTTCTTCGCCCCCAAGTCTCGACACGCCTTCATAACCATGACCAGTGAAGAGTTATTGGGTTCGAACCCAGAACTCCTCGCCTCTTCAAAGCATCGCAACCCATCTTCCAAGGCGCCACAAGCAAGGAAGCCATTGACGATCACATTCCAAGACACCGAGTCTCTGTCGACCATCGAGTTGAAAACAGCAAGCGCGTCGTCCAAGCGCCCGGATTTGGCGTAGAAGTCGATGGTGGAATTTCCGAGGCAAGTGTGCGATTGGGAACCCTTCTTGATGAAGAGCCCGTGAAGGGATTCTCCGGAGGCGAAGGAGGCATTCGAAGATGCTTTCATGACGAGATGTAGCGCAGTCGGGTCGGAAACGTCGAAGCCGGATCGTCGCATTTGGCGGAAGTGGCGGAGAAGGTCCCGCCATTGAAGAGTGGTGGATGAGCCTCTGAGCTTGGAGATCCAACCAGAGAGCGACATGGCTCATGCTCACATCTTTACATACACGCTATACATGCAGACTGTTTTGGCGGTAAAATTGTATGTATCTAATTGCTTTTGGCTATTTTCGGTAAAAATACTTATATTGCACAAAAAGTTTATTTATTTTTCAATAAAATACTAGTCGGGCATTACTCACATAATGCTTCATCTTAATTTTGGAACTCTACGTGGTGGAGGAAAACCGTGGTGGTTATGGTAAAATAAATTAATAATATAAAAATTTGATATAAAAATGATATGAATTCGTAACTCGGTCGCCAATAGAAATACATAATTATGTCATCCTTTATATCAGACTGCATAATTGTTCCAAATCCGATAGAACTTGATAACTCTTATAGGCGACGAATACTTTAAACTAATTTTGTAGTACTCTGTAATGGCAAAACGTATAATTTTTAAACTAATTTTTTTGAGTACCTTTTTCACTATGCTAAATCTGTCAAACGAAGAATACAAAGCCAAACAATGCTTCTTATTGTGACTTTGAATAAATTGTCAAGATTAAGGTCTAAACAACATATCATTTGAAGCTTTATCGTCGTTTCCAAGACTCTAAACACGGACTATGAGCAGGGTCATTTCTTCATGCTACACTTCGTCAATTGTGAGATAAAATTCACTTTATAGCCATCAAAATAGTTTCAACTCTGACCGACCTCACTTGAGTTCAATCATAGTGAGACACAAACACTACGTATAAACGTAATTGTGACCAATAGTAACAGATGTTCTTAGCTGTGTAATCTTGACAAATAGTACAACTCCAATAATAGTAATAATAAATTTAACTCTTTAATCTGTCGGACAAAAATACCCTCGCTTAGTTTCGGAAACCCCTGCCCCCTAGTATCATCTCTCTCTCTGCCTCCCGTTTCATGTTCTTCCATGGAAGCAGGCAGTCAATGATTTCGAGTTTAAAGTAATTAAAAAACCTCCAAATCCAAACAACTTCCTTTGTTGTTTCACAAGTTGCTGCTTGTGAAGGCTGGGAGAGAATCCGATTCTACTTCGAATGAAATAGGGTGCGGGAAAGGTGATGGTGAGAGCTGAAAGAATAATAAAAGTTGATGGAAATCACGGTTTTCGCATTTATTTTGGAATTTTACCCGAAACACTTTAAAACAAAAGTGCAACCCATTTTCACATAACATTTTAATAAACTGCCATTACTCTTAAATATTTGCTACTAATAGCAATCTCTGGGCATCAAACAAAACTGGTAAAGAAGCATACATGATGAAGAGAAAAAAGAACTATTCAAGTAAGAAGCTACAGATTTCACTGCATACCGGGCGAAGCCGAA
Source organism: Parietaria judaica (assembly GCA_954871525.1). NCBI lineage: Eukaryota > Viridiplantae > Streptophyta > Magnoliopsida > Rosales > Urticaceae > Parietaria > Parietaria judaica. Next base: position 43,952,246 of record OX940860.1, read on the forward strand.
AGACAGGTGCTTTTTCAAACAAACCGTAAGACAAATCAAAATATGCAAGTTCCTAGTCAAAGAGACTGAATCCCATGTCCTGCAAACAGAAGAGAGCAAATCAGAGAGTGCATAAAACAGAAAGACCAAAAAAATCGGAATCTTTTTTCACAAATCGAACAACTTACATCATCGGATTCCTCTTTCTCTTCAACCTTCTCCTCCTTCGACTCCGCAGCTGCCGGAGCGGCACCGCCGCCAGCTGAGGGAGCGGAGTAAGCAACCGCACCGCCACCGGACGGCACGGAAGCCAACTTGGACCTTCCAGTGGCGATCAGCTCCGTGATGTCCTTTCCACTGACCTCAGACAAGAAAAACTCCAACCTCTCATCCTCAGCGTCGGCTCCGACTGTGAATAAACAACTCGGAATTACTCACCCACTGCTCTCATTCATAATAAAAATATGAACTAAAGGATTATTTATTACTGATTGCTTGAGAGTTGAGCAAGAACAGAGCAAACATCCAACGGAGTGTTCATATATACATATTCCTAATTGATTAGGCTAAAAACGATTTGAAATGAAAGGCATTTATCGATAAAACAAGATGCGCTCAAGTGTGAAAAACCCTAGATTCTGATATCAAACCAGTAATTCACGAATGCAAATGAGTGCCGTTCGAGCGAGAGAGAAAGAAAGGTGTACCAGAAGCGAGGATCTTCTTCAAATCCTTGGCGGTGGGAGAAGAGTTGCCTCCCAGAGCGGCCAACAAGTAAGCGGCGACGATCTTCATCCCTGTCGAAACCTAAATGTCACAGGCGGTGGATTCAGGCGCCTATAGATACAAATTCGCACACTTGAGTCTAAAAGCGAAGAGGAGGGATTGCAATGGCGTACCTTGGACGAGAGAGAGAGAGAGAGAGAGAGAGAGCGCTCTGCAGATTTGGCGCTAGGGTTTGCTAGCGTTCGCTCGGCGGCTTCTCTTTTTCTTTTAAATCCAAATTTTATTTTTATTTAGCATTTTTTATTTGTGTCGCGATGACTAATTTTTTATTTTTTGAGAAAGAAAATAATATATCGGTATATTATTAGAGATATTTACTAAGAAAATACTTTGGGAAATTGCTTTGTGACACTTTAATAATGTGTGATTCGTAATCAAATTTGTTTGGCCTATTGTAAACCTAATACAATACAAAGACTATTCGAGAAGTCTTTAGCTCAATCTCATCCGGACGCAAATTTTGCATATCTTTGTAATATTGGCTGATAGTATTTGCAGCTAATACTGCTACTCAAGGATTTCAATGCCATTTTTATCGATAAATCGTTTGCCGTTATCGACGGGCAACTTTTAGAGAGAGAAGCTCTAGACAAAGCAGAGAGAGAATGTCTCAAATGAAGAGGAGTGGGCTCCTATTTATAAGAAAAGATAATAACCACTTCTTCCTGAATTAGGGGAAATTAATTCCCCCTTATTTTCTTTTGGGTTGATTGCGGCAATAATGCACAGCTTTGGTCAACAGGGGTTTCAGGTCCCCAACCTTTCAAAGTGTGGGAAAAAATACACAACGTTTGTTGAATGTACGTTGGTCCTTCCTTTAGGGATGTTAAATTATGTTGATGTTGCATCGTTAAACTGCCAAATGGACTGCCAACTTGTAATATTAATTACATAACTTAATTAATAAGAATAAATTAAATCAGATTTTAATTATGATTAAAAAAAAATTAATACTTTAAATTAAATAAATAATTTTTACTCCCCCTAAAAATCTAACAGACTCTTCGTCGAACATGACTAAAATTTTGAAAAACGACGGATTATTAAACACGACTAAAATTTGCAAAGATTACATAACGACAATTTATTAGAAACGACTAAAATTTTGGAAAAACGACCGATTATTAAAAACAACTGTAATTTAAAAAACGACATAGTAAAGCTGTGAATAATATTGAAGCACGAGTTTAAAAATAGGAACTACGCGTTAAATAAGTATTGCTCGTTAATTTAAAGTTTTAATTTATTTTTTGAATCATAATTAAAATATGATTTAATTTATTCTTATTAATTAGGTTATGTAATTAATATTACAAGTTGGCAGTCCATTTGGCAGTTTAACAATGCCACATCAGCATAATTTAACATCCATAACGGAAGGACCAACGGATTTTACATTCAACAAACGTTGTGTATTTTTGCCCACACTTTGAAAGGTTGGGGACCTAAAACTCATGTTGACCAAAGGTTGTGCATTATTGCCGCAATTAACCCTTTTCTTTTAATAAATTCCCCACCCCCTTGCTATTGGGAGGCTTGCCGCGGCTCCTTGTCTTGGCGAGGGGCTTGTCGATTACTTCATGGATCGTCTGTAGCGTCTTTCGTGTATCTACGAGCTTGTATGTTAAGTCTGGAGGAATCTAGAGGACTTCCCGATGACCATCGTAAGTTCGGATCTCCTCGTTGTGTCCAATTATTGCAAGTTATCCCCTCGTCAGTGTTACTGGCGAGGGGGTCGTCGGGGACCTTGCCAGGAGGCTCGCTTTGGGACCTCACCAGGAGGCTCGTCGGGGGACCTTGCCAGGAGGCTTGCCAGGGGACCTCGCTAGGATGCTCGTCGCGGGACCTCGCCGATAAATCGTTTGCCGTAAATGACGGATTAATCGTTTACCGATGGATTTATCGATGGAAAACCTATAAAAGTTATCGTTTGTCGTTATCGAAACTTATCGAACTTATCGATGAATTAATCAGATATCGGTGAATTTATCGATGGAAAACCTATAAAATGTTTTCATACATATTTTACACTAAAAACATAACATAAAACATTAATGTCACAAAATATAACCATAAAAGTCTCATACAAAATAATGAAATATATAATATTATTAACTTATTATTAACTTACTAATAATATAAAAGTCTCAACTCAAACTAATAATATTAAATTATTCGATAAATTAATAATCTCAATAAATAATAAAATTCTACGGTCCCAATAGTTTTAGAATCATATTTTCAAAACTAATCACATAGAAGACAAAGTATTTCTGAAAAAGCAATAGTTTTATAATCATATTTTAAGAAGATTACATGATTAGTTAGGTATCTTTTTATTTAAACTGATTTCACAATTACTCACTTAATGATTTAATTTATTTATAGTGATTTCATAATTAGTTATTTAATAATATTATTTTTATATTGAATTATTAATTTATATATTACTTGGGACCTATATACTTCTAAAAGATTATTTTCTTATAAATCTAGCGAATTATTAATTTAATTCTAGTTGGTTCTAAGCGGAGACCGGACACAAACATTATTTAATCAAGGTTATTGTTTTATCAAATATATACTGTGTTGATGCAGAAAATCGGATCAAACACTTAAGCGGCCCAATTGCTCGTGTTGGGTCGGGCCGAATGTCGTTTTGTTGACTTTTGTAAGTTTAGGGTTTGGGCCCCTGGCAATTTCGAGTCAAACAGACCTTTCACTGACACGAGACCTGATCCGGGCCCACACCACTACCTGATCACAGGTTCAGGACCCCGCACAAACTAGGTCTCCACGTAGGGAAGGTCGCAGTATTAACTTTCAAGTGAAACCTGGTGAATAACACCCTCGACATGCGCATTGACCCTGATCCGGGTCGTACAGTCTATCCGCAGAGTCAGTATATCTGCCTGAGATACAAGACTAGAGGATAGAACTAGCACCACGCGGATCTAGAACCTTAGTAGGGAAGGTAGTAAATCGTGCTAGAATTTTCTCTAGGGCTTCCGCTCTAGGCGAACTTCTCTGTACTCGGACCTGGGACAAAGAAAACCCGAGGTCGGGGGGGACCCCTGATTCACCCCCGACACTCAACATTAGAGTGATATTTGAGAGGGAGGCGAGCAAGAGAGGGTTTTAGAGAGCTTTGAGCAAGTTTTGGCAAGTTAGAATGAATTCGAAAGAGTTATCGTTTAACTGAAATTGGAGCTTCTATTTATAGGGGAGTCCGAGGACTAAAACACGATTATAAATTACTCCGGGAGGCCCCCGGGGCAATATTAAATAGTTTTTTGAGTCCCCCCGGACGTGGCCGATTCAACGCCGCAAATCGCTTCCTCATCGAAGACCGAACGTGCCCTCACGCGCGCGCGGTCACGGCTGACGTCAGCCCTTCTGAGGGCGCATGAGCGCACATGAGGAGGGTAGGAGACTCGTGGCTGTGCATGGGGCTACGTGGCAGCGTGTGGGAGCGCGTGGTGGCTAGTGATGGCGCGTGTGGGGCCTGTGGGGCCCACCCGAGGTGCTCCCGGCCCATTTTAAGGGTTCCGGGAGTGTTCCGAGGTTTTTTCTTGCAAACTTTATGACCTTTTTGAGTATCTTGATATTTTTAGGAACATCTGGACACTTTATTTTGCGAAAACGGACTTCCGGTGAATATTTTGAGCTAAAATTGACTTTATTTAATAAAAAAAAAAAATTATATAACTTTTCTTTTATTAATTTATTCAAAATCAATTACGTAAAATACCCGTAACATACTGTATATATATATAGTAGAATTTTATTGAATTAATATTCGATAATTGATAACTTCAATTAAATAATATTTGTATAGTCTCAACTGTAATTAATAATATTAAATTATTCGATAAATTAGTAACCTCGTTAAATAATAAAATTCCACGTTCTCGACTTGGAAAGATTGTGTACTAATAATAATTGTTAACATTCTAGGTCGCTAAATATCACTTCCATTTTGTGATAAATGCTAGTAAATATTATAGAGAGATTGATGTATTTAAAAGCGTCGATCACAGTACAGCATCAAAATTATATTACGTAAATGAAGCAAATGCCTATTTATGATTTAAGATTTTTTAAAAATGCCCATTTTTAATTATGGTAATTATAACCACCAACAAATTTAAATATGGATTAATATGCCCTTCTAATTAACTTACATTAATCTTAATTTCGGTTTTTTTTAATAAAAATTAAAAAACAATTTTTTTCCTTAAATGTAGCAAACTATATAATTTAAAATAAATCTTTCCTATTTTTTTGGATTAATCAAATATTACTTGAATTATTCTTCCCTATTTTAACGTTTGTAACAAATCATATTCTTGATTTTTTGGTCCCTATTAATCAGTATTAATTTCAAAATTTTCTCCCCTATTAATCAGTATTTTAAAAACAAAATTTCAAATTATTTCTCTGCACTTTTAGGAATTTGTACTTATATTTACGTAACTATATTTACGATTCTATATTTACGTGACTATATTAACGATTCTGTATTTACTAGTAAATAAATTTACGAAATTTTTATAAAGCTGTAGTTATAAAACTGTAAATATAGTTACGAATTTCAATATAAAAATGAAACTGTATTTATATATACGAAGATGGTAAAATATTTACGAAGTTAATTTTGTAATTATATATACGAAACGCAGAATATTTCGTAATTATATATACGATACTGGTAACTATAAATATAAAAGCGTAATAAATAATGTACTCGTAAATTTAATTACGAAATTGTATACTAAATTGTAACTATAATTACAAAACTACAATTCGGTAAATGTATTTACCAAACTGTAACTTTAAATACGAAATTGTAATTTGGTAATTTTAATTACAAAACTGCAATTAGGTAACTGTAACTGTAATTACCAAAGCCGAAGTTTGACCAAAGCCAAAGCCAAAGCCGATGAGGATCGTGGAGCGCATCTTGTCACTGTTGAGGACATGGAAGTTTGACCAGCGTATGTCGCCGACGAGGGCCCTGTTGAGGCGGCGATCGCTATTGAGGACCTCGATCACGTGTAGTTGACGCGAATCTCGAGGCAACGGAAGAGGCCGAGGTTACGGAGGCCGACGTAGCCATTGATGGCGAACGACGTAGAAGCCAAGACGCGCAAGGGAGAGGGCCACGTTGGTCGTGGTAGTGGTCTTGCTGGTGGCGAGATGTGGTGGGCAGTTTTAGGGTTTGGGGAAAGAGAAGAGAGAGGGGAGAGGGGAGACTAGAGTGGAAGGATCGGGAAGGATAAAAATGGAGAGAATTGATATATATGTTTAATATATATTAATTAAGATATAGATTTTGAATTTGATATTAATTATATTCTAATTAATAATTATGAGGGTTAATTTGGTCAAAAAAATATCATTAATGGGCATAAATGAGTTTTATGAAACTATGTGCATTTCTCTTAAACATTTAATGTTTTTTGGGTATTTGGTGAGTTTTTCTTATATATATATATATTCATGAATGTGTATACATTTGTAGCATGCGTTGTTGCTGGAGTTGCGATTTTGTTCGTGGTACTCAAGTTGAAGAAGATACCACTAATTTTGTTTTGCAACAAGCGTAACAAAGCTCAGTAAAATATTGAGGCCTTTCTTAAAATTCAAGGACCCCTCCAACGTAGAAGGTATCACTATTCGGATGTCAAGAAAATAACCAAATTGATGTAGGAAGAGGATTAATATCGGAAAGAATAAAACCGCAAATTGCAACAATAATGTCGACTTTTCATTTAGCAATATACTAAGCTAGAAGAAACCATTACACTCCAATATTACATTTAGTAATCGAGCACCAAACATAGAGGGAGAGGGAGAGATGAATAAAAAAGGAAATAAATCAACAATCAAACTACGTAATTAAGGAGCAAATATTCATTAATAAAAGATGATATTAAGACACTAAAATCAGCTCATAAATGACGCCAATTAGTGTCACTGATTCCGGGCTTCAAGCACGCTATGCACACGTCGAACTTTCCATGCAACGTCACTTCCCGGTATGTCGGTCCCACGTGCCATCATTCTCCTGGGTGTCAAAAAATTCGTCCCGAATTTGAACCGCCGGTCCATGATGCCATCCCCACCATCACCACGCTCGTATCGACGCCAAAGCTGCCGCCATAAAAATACCTCATTGCTTTTGCAATTCTGTAGCCGTTTCTCGATGTCTCCGAGGTTTCCTTTTAGAGTGGGTAGCTTGCACACGGTAACTTTGGTTATGATCGTTAAGACCTTCACGTCAATGAACATGCTCGGTGCGGCTGCTTCGGTGGTCTTATTCGCCTCCAAAATAGTCTCATCATACATGACTTTTTTGTACTCCGCATCGTCGTATATGGACTCATCGTAAAGGGCGTCTCCGTCCATGTCGTTTTTGTACAAGACGACTTCGGCGTACTCTTCCTCATCGTGCTCCACTTCGTCGTAAACGGCTTCAGCGTGCTCTGCTTCGTCGTAAACGGCCTCATCATAGGCAGATTCGGCGTACTCCGCCTCATCGTACACAGACTCGTCATAGATGGCTTCGATGTACTCTAACTCATCGTACACTGGTTCGTCATAGACGACGTCGTCGTACTCCACCTCATCAAAAAATTTCATAAGGAACGGTGACTCCCACTGTGTGTCGTTCTCGAGTCCATCCGCGTGCGACCTTGGCGGGCGCTGAGCGTCGGCGAACGGCGCAAAAGAGTTGTCGTCGTTGATAGTTTCGGCTCCACCACAAGCAACCGGGGTCACTGGGCGATGTTGGAGAAGCATCTCCATCACCTCAGCGAGCTCTACCAATCGTCAATGAACACCGGCGAGATCTTCACGTCGATAAATGTCATCCAAATCAGCCTCTAAGACTCCCACACGTCGGTTTTTACGCGCCATGCGTGGAAATGATCGGAATGGCTCTGATACCAACTGATGTAGGAATTAAGAGGATTAATATCGGAAAAAATAAAACCGCAAATTGCAACAATAATGTTGACTTTTCATTTATCAATATACTAAGCTTGAAGAAACCATTACACTCCAATATTACATATAGTAATCGACCACCAAGCATAGAGAGAGAGGTAGATATGAATAAAAAGATAAATAAATCATCAATCAACTTACGTAATTAAGAAGCAAATATTCAATAATAAAAGCTGATATTAAGACACTAAAATCAGAGCCCATAAATGACGCCAATTAGTGTCACTGATTCCGGGCTTCAAGCACGTCATGCACACGTCGAACTTTCCATGCAACGTCACTTCCCGGTATGTCGGTCCCACGCGCCATCACAAATCCTTCAAGGAGATAATAGGTAAAGGTGGATTCCGAGACGTTTACGAAGGAAAGTTAAAAGACGGCACCCTCACGGCCTTTAAGATGTTGAACCAGAAACATGGCGATACCGGCGAAGGATTTATAAATGAAGTAGCGACCATCAGCAGAACTTCCCATATAAATATAGTCACTTTTGGGATTTTGTTTCGAGGGAAAGAAACAAGCTCTAATCTACGAATTCATGCCCAACGCTTCTCTCGAGACATTCGTGTTCAATGAAACCATCGAAACTGAATATCGCCATCACTTGAATTGGGAAAAAACACCACCAAATCGCACTAAGCATCACGAGGGGACTCGAGTACTGGCACCGTGGCTGCAACACCCGAATTGTCCATTTCGACATAAAGCCTCACAACATTCTTCTCAACGCGGATGTGCAAGTCTGGGTAGTCAACCGCTTACTCCCGTAGCGCCGGTTAAATTGGATATTGATGAAGGTCAAATTCTCGCTAAAAAGGCTAAGCGTAAAGGTTTCCTTTCGAAAGGACCGAATCAAGGGAATATCAAATCTTGTAATGTGCAAAGTCGGGCTAGTCAACCGCTTGCTCCCTTACCAGATCTTGCGGACGTTCAAATTCCCGCTAAAAAGGCGGAGAGCGCGCCTTTGTTTCAAAAGGACCTATTGACGGTGTTGGCGGAACTTGCGCGATTGATCCGGCGACGTCTATTCCAAAGACGCCCATTTCAATTAAGGGTGGTGTCGACTGTCTCCTCTTTTCGGAGGGAATTGTTGAGCACGTCGCAACCGGGAAAGTGTTCATAAAAAATGGGCCGGATGACAAAAAAATTCACAAGATACCGTTGGATAGCAATCATCGTCGGGTGTTAATTTAAGTGTCGATGTCTAAAGACCCTATTCCTCTCCCGGTATCGAATTAATGGTTAGAAACAGTTGAAGAAGCGTTGGGGACCTTTGTGCCTTGGCCAATGTCTCTTATTGAAGAATTCAACTCCAAAGGTAGTCGAGCTCCCAAACCTAAGCCCAAAAATATTGCCAAAAGTGCGCATTACGATGAAATGGCACAAAAGATTAAATTGAACATCGTTCATCCAGAATTGGGAGCGTTAGCATATTATGCAAACAACTATATGCTCGCAAAGGGACAAAAGATCGAAGTTGAGCTTGATAAAAGTTTGTGTGATTTCACTCCGTTGTTAAATTACAATGATACACGTGCTTTTCTCCTCTCTCATGACTTGACCACATGGATAATGATTTGTCAAAGGTATGTTTCCATTTTCATTTGTGATTTCTTAATTATTAAATATATGAAGTATTGATTCATTTGTCATATATAAATTATTGTTACATTTATTTGTAATTATTTTCTACAAAATTACCTTACCATGAATCTGGACACGTACAGTTTTCTTCCGCCATATGAAGACATCGGATTCAACACCAAAACAGGAGATGCCAAGAAAAATGCACTGAAAGTTGATGGTGACAAATACTACAAGATTATGAAAAATTGCAAGAAAAGGCAAAAGATGGTTAATGCCTTATAATAGTCGTCACCATTGGATTCTTCTTGTTTTTAACCCTTGGAGTAGCACCGTGACAAAATTTGATTCTCTCCCCAATTCAAGCGGTTTAAATAGCCATTTAGAGATTTTTTTTGAAGAGTAAGTATTCTAAAACATAATCATTTTTATGTTTATGATGATGTCTTTTTAACTCAAGTGATTTGAATTGTTTAACTTTTTTTTTTTTTTTGTAGCATTGAAGACATATTCAAGCTTAATCACGACACCGGCCTCATGAGACATTCGATGATAAAATCGTTGAATTCAAAAGGATGTCCGAAACAACCGGGAAATCATGAATGCGGATACTTCGTCATGAAGTTCATGCACGAAATTGTCAAAAATGGTATGGCTTTCATTGATAACAAACTTATTTATAGTGTTAACGAAATAGATGGATTAAAAGTAGAATTAAGTATGTATATGCTATCAAAGTTTAACGGTATTATTTTGTATGTATGAATGATATATTTTGTTTGTACTAGTATTACGGATGATGTTAGTATTAATATAAATGCTTTTAATTTTAAAATTTGTTTTATATTTTATTTAATAAAATATCAATTATTAATTAATTTTATAGGTTCTATTGGTAATCGAAAGAGGATATCAAAGCTACCGGGCGATTTTTATTAAAAAATCGCCCGTTTTTTTTTAGTGGCACTTTCAACGACGCAAAAAACCGTCGTCCAAAAAAAAACGCATCCGGAAGAAAATTGTTGCCACTGCTTTACGATATGCACGATGGTTCGTTCCATCGTTCGAAACAATACTACGCCGAGGCACAATAAGAAAGCCGCGGCTCAATTATAACGAGCCCCGGCTTATATTGGTAGCTTACAGCCTTTCGAACGACGGGTTGTACCGTTGTAAAACGGCACAAATATACGCCGCGGCGAACCTACAACATGCCACGACGTAACATCACTCAGCCATATCACTTCTGGCGACGGAAATGTACCGTCGTGTTGAGATCCAAAAATACGCCGCGGCTTATTTATTGCATGCCGCGGCATAAATTCACTCCTAACACCACTTCGAACCACGGAAATATTCCGTTTGTTTGTACACATCACGCCGCGGCAAGTTTGTAATCACATCGCGGCGTGAACAGTTATCCGACTACGGATACCTTCTGTGGTCGGATTTTCTTTTTGACCATGGAAAGAATTCCGTGGTCGAAACTTACGAGCATGGAGGATTCAACCAAAGTCCTTAAACATCCTTAAACATGGTCGAAATTTTTCAACCATGATTTTTAACTATGGTTAATCCTTAGTGCAAAACTTTCTATGTACACGTTATATTTTATCACATCGGTCCCACACTTCATGAATGCGAGCTCTCCCTAGTCCTAACCCTAACGCACCATCAAACCTTCAATAGGTATTGAATAGAGCCAAAAATATCACGTGAAGTAAACTTAACCGAAAAGCGAATAACTCCTGAAAAAATCAATAAAAACCTTCGGTAACACTTCACCTACTATAGATAGAACAGACAGAGATTCTGTCAAAAAAAAAAAGGACAGAGAGATATACATACCGTATTCATGTCAGGATAAATCTCTTTAAGAATGAAAAATGAAAAATAAAAAAAAAATATTAGGCGATGATAATAACAAAGTAGAACAAATCGGTCCATTTTGTCTAGCATGATGTGCACGTGTTTACACCATATACATTGCATGAAAACATTTTGCCACCTAACAGCATCTATATATAGATCATCCTATATATAGTGAGTGAAAAATATTAACTAACAAGTAGTAGTATTTCAAACATGATGGACAGGCTTGGAGATCCCACCGGGCTGCAGGGGCGAGACGGCAAGGCCGAGCAAGAAGGCAGGGACCCTCGGGGACCAACGAAGGGCGGCACGGCCGGCAGCGGGGGAGACGAGCACATCAAGTGCTCGTGTGGGCAGCATTGCGGCTGCAATCCGTGCACCTGCGCGCACAGCGTCGTCTCCACTAGAGTCGGAAAGGCTTACTGCAAATGCGGGCCCGGTTGCACGTGCGCCACGTGTGCATCCTGATGAGCACTTCGTAAATGATCATATGTAAATATGCTCAATAATACGGCTATGTATGCTTGTTGTAAACTTTATATATGCGTATTTAAAGTTTTTCCCTTCTTTACTTCTTTTCTTTCGTTATTTTGTTTGGCAGTGAGCCAGTGACAGTTTCACCCTCAGAACAGGGAAAGTAGTTGATTTTCATTACGAATAATGAAAAAGAAAAAATAGAAATTTGGAAGTTTTCAAGATGTATCACTTATTGTTGAATAAGTTGTTCAAGAAAAAGATTTAGATGCTAAATCAGTATTCGTATAAACCAAGGTTTAAAATGCCGCTTGCCGATTTCGTTTCGCATTTTCTGTTTTACGGATATATCGCTTGCCGATGAGTATGTCGATGGGCAAATCATAATAAAAGGGCATGCCGCATATACCGCACTTTTCGCATGGGCATACTGCATGCCGATGGGGTTTTCGACGGATATTTTGTAAAAAATATTTGAGTATTTAAGCAAGGTTCAAAACTACATATTTAATATATACAAGACATAATTATATACAACAAAACACATTTGTAACTTAAATATGTAGGTGAAATGTATAATATTAAGTCACTTTATTAATTTAAGTGTATAATATTAAGTCAAATTATTATGTGAAGTGAATATGTATGTTAATTAAGTGTGTAATATTAAGTAAATATGCATGTTAACAAATTTAATATTAGTTGAAGTGTATAATATTAAATGAATATGTATATTAAGTGTATATGTATGTTAGGTGAAGTTAATATGTATGTTAAGTGTATAATATTAAGTTAAATTATTAGGTGAAGTGTATGTGTATGTGTATGTTAAGTGTGAATGTGTGATATTAGTTGAATAACAAAAAAGTCCCACATTGATAGATGACAAGAGTTTGGTGATGTTTATATACCAAATATTAGGGACAAGGGCTTGGACCCTTTGGGTTATAGGATTTTGTGGATGGGGGAGGACTCACACAAATGTTACACCACCACAAGCGCGCACCGCCGCCGTCCGACCGGCCGGACGTGGCGGAGTGGGGTGCTCTTGTGTGAGTATAATTATTTTTGCCAAAAGTTTAATTGGTATTTTTGCCGAAATCTACCAGAAATATAATTTTTTGCGAAATTCCAACCATTTTACACACAAAAACGGAAAACGAAATTCCATCCAACGAAACGACGAGGCTTTCGTTTCGCATACCTCCGAAAAACGAAAATCGGTCGAAATGTCGTTGGAATTTCGCGAAATTTAAAACCTTGGTATAAACTATATATATTATAAAAATAATCTACATACATGCTAGTGTTATGGTATATATGATTATATTACTAGTTTCCACATACCGCGGCCTGAGTACTCGGCTTATGCGGCCGCGGCGGCCACAACCGTGAGTTTTCACTGAAACTCACGGCTGCGGGGCCAAGCCGCAAGGTTTAGCGGAGTGGTCAACCGAGCCCAGAAGCCATCACACCACGGATACCAAAGCTTACCCAAACATGTTTTGTTATTTTTTAAAGCTTGAATAATCATGTTCTACTTTGAAAACTAGACTTCTTTGTTTTGCAAGAAATTAATTAAGGTTTGTAAAGTGCAAAAACGACCAAATTTCATGGGGCGATTTACCAATTACTCCATGTTGCTGATCCTAAGAATGTCAAGAAACGAAAGGATATATTGAGTTCATGGGTATTTGTTGATAAACAGTTCTTAGATTTTTTTTTTTGATGGATTCTTAGTAGATTATTTGTTATAATGGAGAAAATACCATTTTTTGTGGACACAACACAAACTACTCGATGATCGATATCAAAACTTATAGGAGCCCAAGCCAAAGCCCACACATAATGGCTACTTTTTCTTTTCTTATTAATCCAATAATGATAAAAAATAATTAATTCAATAATGATTAAAAAAAAACATTTAGGATGCGTTTCTTTATATTAAGATTCAACTGTTTGAATCTTAACTAGCTGAAAAATCAACCCGACCCAGATCTGAAGAATCAACTCGAATTCTATTTGGAATAGTCAACTGAACCGTTTAGGGGAAAAGTCAACCCGAATTTGATCCAAAAAGTCAACTCAAACTCCGCATGGAAAAGTAACCCCAAACTCGGTCTGAAAAGGCGACTCAAGGTCCCGCCCAAAAAAACAACCCGAGCTTGGTCCAAAAGTCAACCTGAAATTGGTTTGAAAAAGTCCCCCCGATCTCAGTCTAAAAAGGCAATTCGGGTTTGGCTAAAAAAAAAAAAAAAAAAAACAACTCGAGCTTGATTCTATAGAGTAAACCCAAAATCAGCTTGGAAAAGTCACTTCAATCTCGGCCTGAAAAGGTAACCCAGGTTTGGCCCAAAAAACCAACCCGAGCTTGATTCGAAAAGTCAATCTGAGCTCGGCCTGTAAAAGTCATTCAAATCGTGCCCGATTTTGTATTTATAATTTAACTTTTTTTTTTTATCGGTATATACAGTAAAACCTCTATAAATTAATATTGTTGGGACCGACAAAATTTATTATATTATCGAATTATTAATTTATAAAATTAGTTATATAACCATTATAATTAGAAGAAGAAAAAATTCTATTTATTTCAAGAATATTGTAATCATAATACATTTTTTTTTCCGATGATAATATTGAAATGAAGCTTGTTTCATGCAATGATGCTATTACAACGACAATCTCTTTGAACAATTTTTTTTTACATCACGAAAATACAATACCAGAACATTATTAATGCTACACGAAAGCTTAAAGTTGAAAGTGAAGGAGACATAAATTTCAAGAATATACAAATAACTTCATAGTCGTATTTGAAAAACATGACATGACATGGTTAATTAATTAATTAATTAGTGTAATTTATTTTTATTTAAGATAATTTCATAATTAGCTATGCAATGTTATATTTCATAGTGAATACATAATTATAAGGGATAATAGCGGCTAAAGTAGCCAAACTTTTATGACTTGTGTCGATAAAGGTCCAAACTGGATTTATAGCGGTAATAGTAGCCAAACTCGGTCAATCTGTGGCAAGCACCAATTCCGTCCAATCAAACATAACCGTCGTTAGTCTCTCGCCACGTCACTTCCACGTCGGCGTGGTTCCGAGCGCCGGTTGCGTTCGTTGGCGACCTCAAGGTGGCGGCGGCAAGCTGCGTGAGGAGGGTGCCTAGATCAATCGGCGCCCGGAGTTTGTGGAGGAGCTGACCGGCGTATTTCCCGAACTCTTGGCGAGCTCGAAGGAGCTCGGAGCAGTGGCTCGCTTCGCGGCGGGGTTCGTCTACCTGTGGTTTTGTCGTGATGTCGCCGTGATCACGGCGGTGAGGATCCTGATTGCGATCCCGGCGCCGGCGATGTGGTTGCGAGCGTGCCACGTGGAAGTGACGTGAGAAGAGACTAACGGGTGTTATGTTTGACTGGACGGAATTGGTGCTTGTCATAGATTGACCGAGTTTGGCTACTATTACCGCTATAAATCCAGTTTGGACCTTTATCGACACAAGTCATGAAAGTTTGGCTACTTTAGCCGCTATTATCCCTAATTATAACTAGTTATGCTTTAATTTATAATATATATGTGATATTATAATTTTTATATTGAAATATTAATTTGGGACCTATATATATACTTCTAAAAGTATTATTATCTTATCAATTTGACGAATTATTAATTTAGCCGGTAAATTTTTATCGAAGATAAATTAATTATTTAATCAAAATTATTAATTTATCGAGTATTAGGACTGTAACCAAAACCCGGAATCCGGTTTTAAATCCGCATCCGCATCCGCATCCGCATCCGATTTTAAAATCCGAATCCGAATCCGAAATCCGGATACGGATATCCGGATCCAGATTTAAAACCGGATTCGGATAAGGGTTTTGTTATTTAAAAATCCGGATATCCGTATCCGGTTTAAAACCCGGTTTATTTTAATTTTTTTAATTCATTTTATAGGGTTTTTAATTTTATATGTATTAGAATATGACAATATGTATTAGATTTGTTCAGTTTTTTGGACAACGGGAAGATATGTACTAGACTTGTACGGGTTTTTTAGTGGTTAAAAGTAAAAGACACGTTTTATCTTTTTTTTTTTTTAATAAAAACCGGATCCGGATATTCGGATAATAATATCCGGATCCGGATTTCAAAACCGGATTCGGATACCGGATCCGGGTTTTGATAATAGATATCTGGATTTTCGGATCCGGATATCGAGTTTCGGATATCCGGAAATTCGGATCCGGATTCGGATAGTTCCAAAAAACCGGATATCCGCTCCGGTTACAGCCGAGTATAATTTATCTAGATTCTACCGTACCTAATCTACTAATTCACTCACCCGGTAATTGTCAATTTATAGAAGTGAAGTCAAATATATAAAATAAAAGAGAAAGTGGCTATCTCCAAAGTCCAAACTACTGTAGTATGCCCCTATGGCCCTATCCTTATGATAATTAACGGGTGACTGAAAGACCGTCATAATCATAAAGTTATACTTTTACTATATGTATACTGTATATATATAGTATATACCAAGGATTTGAATGCCGTTTTTGCCAAAAAATCGTTTGCCGTTATCGACGAAGTAATCGTTTACCGATGGATTTATCGATGGAAAACCTATAAAAATTATCGTTTGCCGTTATCGAAACTTATCGAACTTATCGATGGATTAATCGGTTATCGATGGATTTATCGATGGAAAACCTATAAAAAAATAAATTATAATAACAATTATTATTTACAAATTATAAGTTCTAACTTGTAAGTCAAAATGCTCTCTTTAGTTATTTACTATTAGATAAAATATGCTTATTTGATAAATTTTGGAAAGAGTCAAAGTCATATTTTACTAAAATAAAATATTTTAAAATCACCAATTGTTAATTATATAAAATCTGTCCACTTGAAGTTGTATCAAAAAAATTAAAGAACTAACTCAAGAACTAACTCAATTTAACCAATTTCCTAAAAATATGTACTTTTGCCTCAATAGTTGGAAAACGTCAAATTACAAAAAAAAATTATGTCAACCACACAATTTATGAATTATATACAATATTATAAAATGAAATTACACCAAAAAAGTCGATTAACTAGCTCAATTAACCAATTTATGAAACATATGTACTTTTGCCGCAATAATTGGACAATTCGGGAAAACGTCAAATTGCAAAAAAAATATATGCCAAACTCACAGTTTCCTAATTATATACATTGTTAAACAATGAAATTACATCAAAAATATTAAAAATATAGCTCAAGTTTAACAATTTCCAAAAAATAAATACTTTTACCGCAATTATATAACAATTAGAACAAACACTAAAATGAAAATCACTCCAAATCTGCAAAAAAAAAAATCACACAAACTATTATAATTCATCCATATTCCTTAATAAACCTAAAAAAATCAAATTCAAATATAACATTTGATTCAAAACCTAAAATGTACAATCAAAGTATCTTGAAACTCAAACTTGAACTTTCATTCAACCTAATAGTTTTCTATGTAACTATATGAAATATAGAATAAAATTGTGAAAATTTGACATGATTCATACATATACAACATTTAAACTTCAAAACACTCAAGATCTACTAAAAAAAACCCTAAAAATACCTTTAAATTCCAAAATTAAAAGAAATTGGAACTTTTGCCGCGAAAAAGAAAAAACTATGCTGGGGTTGACTTATCGTTTTTGACCGAAAAGTGACTCACTTTTCGAAAAATTGCACTTGAAAACTTTGATGGATAAGTGACTTGCTTTTCGAATCGAAAAATCGCGATAAGTCTAAAACGACAACGATAAGAAGAGATAAGTTACCGAGAAGTGGTTTTCAGCGATAAAGCGCTCGATTATCGCGAAATTTCGAACCCTGGTACATACCGTAAAAAAAAGGTAATAATTGGAAAATTAGTCAAAATAAATAGGTATGAGGAAATAATAATTTAAGAGTGGTTCCAAAATTAACTTTACGCCATCAAGTACTTGTTGAGTCAGGCACGGCGCGGAATGGGCTGAAACATGACTGATGATTGCTATTTACATACATGATTATTAGCGGCATAAATATTCAAATCTTGACTTATTGAAACGGCATGAATTTAATATATATATATATATATATATATATATATATATATATATATATAAATAACAATAAAAATATTCAAAGTTAATAATTTTACGCTATTTATGTCAATTATTTTACAGATTAGTCAAATATCACGTGGTACGATGGACGTTGGACAAAATAAAAGCGTGTATATTTTGAACAAGTTGATGCAACATGGAATTTGACAAGATCCGTAAAAAGGTAGATAAAATATGTATTTTAATTTAATTTTATTTACTTTTAATATTTTTACTGCTATTTTCCACTTTGAACTCGTTCGGCTTTAGTTGATAAAAATTGAGTACTTATGCCCCCTTACAAAGAATATTGTGTTGGTCTTGTGGGTCCCAAAAATAGCTGTAGATCACAAATGGTCGGTTGATAACAGTGGTGGTGGTGCTGCCCTTTGGCTTTTCTCATCTCCAACTTACCCACTTGACTCTCACTCCAAACAAAAATACTTTGACTAATTGGCATTCATATGGCTTGGTTTTTCTTAGTTACAAAATGGTGGGAGGAAGTCTCTATTTATAGACTTCAATGGAGACTTCTAGATAGTACATGAATTACATGATTACTTTAGTACTTAGAGTATTCTAGAACATATAACTAATACAAGACTTATCTAGAACTTCTAAATCATACAAGATAATTCTAGATTCCTTACATATTACAAGAGTATTCTAGAAGTCTAGTAATTACAAGACCCTTCTAGAAACTTACATATTAAAAGAACTCTAGAAACTAGTAAATACTAGGATACACTAGAAAATTCTAGAGACTTAATAAATCAAGTTTATATTTTCAACACCCTCCTTTAAACTTGATTGGTTACTCCGAGAATGCTCCGCAGCTTAACGAAACGGTCTTGCTTGAGTGGCTTTGTAAAAATGTCGCTATCCGGTCTTCTGACTTCACGTACCTCAGCTCCACTTCTTTATTTGCCACGCATTCCCGTATGTAGTGAAAGCGGGTGTCGATGTGCTTGCTCCTATCATGGAAGACTGGATTCTTTGCTAATGATAGCGCTGATTTGTTATCAACACGAATCTCGGTGGCCTCTTCTTGCGGCAGTCGTAACTCATTCAACAAATTTCTTAGCCAAATCGCATGACAAACACATGCAGTTGCAGCGACATATTCGGCTTCACAAGTGGACAATATGACGATCGGCTGCTTCTTCGACATCCATGTGAAAGCAGTATCTCCCATAAAGAATACGAATCCATTTGTACTTTTTCGATCGTCTATGTCTCCTCCCCAGTCGCTATCACTATACCCAACCATATCTAAACTGCAAGAAGTTGAATAAAGTAGGCCATAGTTGGTCGTACCTTTGATGTACCGAAGTATTCTCTTCGCGTATTTGAAGTGAGTAGTTGTTGGAGCTTCAATGTAGCGAGAGATTACTCTAATAACACAGAGAATGTCCGGTCTTGTACAAGTTAAGTACCGCAAACTTCCAACGAGGCTTTTGAAGAGAGTTGGATCCACCTTTTCTCTGTTATCCAGCTTTGACAACTTAGCTCCGCATTCCATTGGGGTGCTTACCGGATTAGAATCGTCCATCTTAAACTTCTTCAGGACTTCTTTAGCATAACCTTCTTGCTTGATGAAGATTCCGGTGTCTTGTTGCTTCACTTCAATCCCCAAGTAGTAGGACATGAGTCCTATGTCTGTCATCTCGAACTCTTTCGGCATTTCTGCCTTGAACTCCTTAAACATAGTTGAATTACCACCTGTGAAGATCAGATCATCTACGTACAGGCACACGACCAACATATCTCCATCTTGAACTTTGATGTAGAGAGCATGCTCATATGGGCACTTCTTGAAATTTCTCTCTTGGAAGTACTTGTCGATTCGAGCATTCCAGGATCTCGATACTTGCTTTAGACCATATAAAGCCTTTTTCAACTTTAAGACTTTATCTTCTTGACCCTTTACTTCGTATCCCGTTGGTTGCTCGATATAGACCTCTTATTCAAGGTTCCCGTTTAAGAAAGCAGACTTCACATCCATTTGATAAATCTTCCACTTGTTTTGGGCCGCCAGGGAAATTATCAATCTAATGGTTTCAAGTCGAGCAACGGGAGCGAATACCTTGTCATAGTCGATGCCTTGCCTTTGGCTATAGCCTTTTGCTACCAATCTCGCTTTGTATCTCTCCACGTCTCCTCTGGCATTCTTCTTCGCCTTGTAAACCCATTTGACTCCAATCGCCTTATAATCTTGTGGAAGTGCAGCGAGCTCCCATGTATCATTCTTTGTGATGGATTTGATTTCTTCATCCATCGCATCTCTCCATTTCTTACTTGCAACCGCCTCTTGGTAGCTCAATGGTTCATTGTCGCCAAATAAGCAAAAGAGATTGACATCATCTTGGACTTCAGTTACCTGGTATAGGTCTTGTAAACTTCTCGTTCATGGCATCTTTAATCTTTCGCTGGATGACTCTCCATGCTCTTCAATTGATGAACCTGGTGGAGTGACTGACTCTTCAAGATCTTCTTGTTAGGAATCACGTCTCGGATTCCGTGAAAATTATCACGAATTGTACTTCCGAACCGTCCGGGTAACATTTAAAAATTATTGTAAAGCAGAAAACTTATTGTAAAAATTATTCAACGGTCCGGATATCGGATAATAACCATATAACAAGATCTGATAAATATTATGCAATTTAATATCATAAATCATTATTAATAATCTAGTCATTATAGGAAATAAATAGAAAGCAGTAAATGGTTGCATTTATTAACCCAATGCATAAGGCAGTACCTCTAATGACGACTTCCGGCTGAGCATTCTGAATCGGGCAGGGCTCCGCCGGTGCTGAGGGAAACTCCCGTGATCTTCAGGGATATTCTCCTGGATTCCTCGTACCGAAGCTTGGGCTTCGCTGGCAGGACTTCGTCGCAAAATTTAAACTGATGGTTCTTTTTAAACTTCCAGAGAACTAAGTCTCTTAAGCCGAACCAGAAAGAGAGATCAGAGAGAAAATTCGCAGACCCTAAGGGAGAGGGAGAATTCAAATTTTTCTCTGGGGAGAGGTGTGTAAAATGTGTAGAATGGGCCTCCTATTTATAGGCTCAGACTGTAACCGAATTGGAAAAATTTCCTCCCTAATTTCGAATTCTTTATATTTAAATATAATTAATTATCTCAATCCAATGGTCTAGATTTAATCTTATCTAAATCCAAAGGATATAATTAATTAGAGATTTAATTAAATAAGAAAGATTTGGATAAAATCAAAAATCCAATCTTATCTTCTTATCTTTATAAAATTCGAATTATATATATATATATATTAAAATTCGAATTATCATTATCTAGATCCAACGGTTGAGATAAATCTTTAAACCGATCTAATGGATCAAATTAGTTTAGGATAAAATCAAATATTAAAAGATTTAATAAAAACAATTTCGAATTTATCCATAAACTATAATTCGAAAAATAATATAAATATATATAATTAATTTCCAATCCGACGATAAAGATTAAATCTTAGACCGATCTATCGGATATAATTAATCAATCGAATTCGAAAATCAAAACTTGGTCACCAAGTTATCAATTTCGAATTCATCAATATCCTAATCCAACGGTTGATATTAAATCATAACCGATCCAATAGATTAAATTGATTTTAGGGTTTTTCTCAAATAACCAAAACTTTTGATACTTTTGCCGCAATTATGAAAAGACCAAAGTCTATCCATTCGAATGTGTATCGTTCCACATTCCAAGGCCCAATTCGATTTTTACACTTTATAATATATAAAAATATATTATTTACATATTAATATAAATCTATTAATTATTGAATAATTATTAACAATATATTAATAAGAAAATTCGAATAATTAAATTATATTTATATTCTTTGATCTCAATATCACACATTTAAATGTCATGGTGACACACCATCATTTAAATTCGTGACATGTGATTTAATTTCATAGTTTACCGAAACGATCACAAACTTAGAAATTCTCTAAATCACAAACCCTATGTCGAAACGACTCGGTTCCAAAAGCAAAGTTTCTTAGAGTTTAATTTCCAACAACTTTCATGTTGACAGAAAATCCAAATTCTACTTTATTTTGTCAGTTAATTTCGGTTACCAAGATATGGTACTTTTGCCACGCTACTGATAAAACTATCAGATGTCTGTCACAGACTTCAGTTTTAAGAGTCTTGCCAAATGATCTTAAAAACATTTCAAATGTTTTTATCACGTACGTATCATCCGTTACGGAGCTATCCTGGGGACCATGGACCCGTATCACTTAAACTCCAACGAACTGCTAGGGTGTTCGTCAAACCTCGGTGCTATTCCACTATAAACCCGAGGCTGCACTCTTTAGTGATGCAGTATATATTATTCCCTTTATTACAGCAGGGTGTCCATTGATACAATCAAATTCAGGTTATTGATCTTTCACTTGATGATCCACACACGAGCAGGCGGTTTCTACCGTTATGCCCCTCATTGCATTTTCATCCTTGACTCAGTCAGTAATATTATGAGTAACCCACTTATGGTTTTGATTCATAAGTTGCGCACGGGTATCTCTCACTTCTCACCACCGACAATCAAGGGAATCATCATGACTCTGAAGAGACTGTGTGATGCCCATGTCTATGACAAAGCTACCTTTACTGCTGACTATCATGTTCCCAAAATAACAGTGTTGGGAACAACGGTAATATATTGTGTTCTTTAACGGTCAAATCAAAGAACAATCAAGCCAGCAGCTTGGACTCAAGATCACTCAGGACTTAGATCGAATATCCATTTGATCATCTACTAGTGACTTAACTCCAAGTTATCAGTGACGGTCTTATTTGATAACTTCCGGAGTTTAAGTCAGGTCCAGTCCAGCATGAAGACACTTCATACTTAATGCACTTCTAGTGAGTGTGACACACACAAAATCCAGAATAGGATTGTCACTTAGTCACATTAATGACCTTATACGATTAATGGGCTCCCACCCAGTTAATCAGGTCACGGACATTTTAAGTTCATTTATTATGATTATTAATTCTTCCTCACATTGACTCTGTTGTGATAATAATACATAATTGCATCTTGTATGAACTAAGGATCAAACATTCTATTTTACTCTACCAGAAACTATAATAAGATTATCATAATAAGCATCATCTTTATTCAACGACTTGTCATAATCTTTTACAATTGGATAAAAATATCTTGTTTAAGGACACACTATTCCAACACTTCTCCTATCTCTTGGATTATTGGTTGCACCATCTCTTCTTCTTCTTCCTCAAAATAAGGAAGAAAATTGTACTCGTCTTCTTGAATATCCCAATTCCATGAATCTTCTTCATCAAACTCTACGTCGCGACTAATGATAGTCTTTCCATTGATTGGATTGTAGAGCTTGTAACCTTCGGAATTTGAGTCGTACCCGATGAATATTAACTTCTCGGTCTTGTCATCGAGTTTTGATCTCTTTTCATCGGACACATGAGCATATACTATGCTTCCGAATACTTTGAGATGAGCGACTCCTGGCTTTCTTCCACTCTATGCTTCTTGTGGCGTCCTTCCACGAACACTCCTAGTCGGCGAACGATTTGCGAGGTAGATTGCACAAGCCACTGCTTCGGCCCAAAATTCCCTGGGCATTCTCTTGCTCTTTAACATACTTCGAGCCATGTTGAGTATGGTTCGATTCTTTCTCTCCGCCACTCCATTTTGTTGGGGAGTTCTTGGAACCGTCATCGGTCGACAAATTTTGTTATCTTCACAATATCTCCTGAACTCATTTGAAGTGAACTCACCACCTCGATCGGATCTCATGGCCTTTATGTCGAAACCAGTTTCTTTTTCCACCAAAGCTTTGAACTTTCTAAAGTTTTTAAATACTTCTGACGTCTCCTTCAAGAAATACACCCATGTCTTTCTTGAAAAATCGTCAATGAAGAGGAGAAAGTATCTGGTCTTACCAAGTGATTGTGGTTTGATTGGACCACAAACATCGGTATGGATGAGCTCAACTTGCTTTGTGGCTCTTGACGTAGACTCCTTCGGAAAGCTCTTCCGGCATTGCTTCCCGAGTAAGCATCCTTCACAAAGTTGGTCTGGTTGATTGATGCATGGCAGGCCTCTAACCATCTCCTTTCTTGACAATAACTCAAGACCGCCAAAGTTGAGGTGTCTAAACCGCAAGTGCCATAGCCACGATGAGTCGATATAGCAAGCCTTTAGACACTATGCCACGTCGTATTGGATGCTTAATTTGAACATTCTATTCTTTGTCATAGGCACCCTTGCAATCAAGTTGTTTTTGTCATCTCTTAAGAAAAGACACCTTTCTTTCAGTTGGATATCGTAGTCCTTCTCGAGCAGTTGACCCAAGCTCAAGATATTATTCTTCAGATTCGGCACAGAGTAGATGTCTGAGATGAATTGATGACCTCCGTTCTTCAAGCGTATGAGAATTTTACCTTTGCCTTTGACTGATACCTTCGATTCATCTCCGAAAGAGATGTTTCCGGTCACCGCTTTGTTGAGCTCCACGAACATGTTTCTTTGTCCACACATGTGATTGCTTGCTCCGGTATCAAGGTACCATATGCTCTCCTCTCCGACGTTCTCTGCGCGCGCCACTAGTAAGGTGCCTTCTACTCCGCTTTTGTCTTCGACGAAGTTGGCCTTTTCTTCAACGTTCCTTGGAAATTTGCACTCCGAAGCATAGTGTCCGAACTTGTTGCAGTTGTGGCATTTGATGTGGGATTTATCGTATCTCCGCCATATAGTTCCTCTTCCACGGCCTCTTGTTGCTTGTAAACTCTGGCTTCGTTCTCCATTATTGAAATTGTTGTTGTGAAAGCCTCCTCTTCCTCGTCCTCTTCCTCTTTGGCCTCTATTGTTGCCAAAGTTTGCTTCCTTCAAGTTAAGTTGAAGTAGTTGTTCTTTCTCCTCCTTTTTCCTTTGCTTCGTCTTTTTCTTTTCTTCATATGCTTGCAAGGAACCCATGAGTTGCTCAATTGTCATGGTTTCCAAATAATTCGTTTCTTCAATGGTGGTGACGATGAACTCGAAGCTTGTACTCAAGGTGCGAAGAATTTTCTCTATGACTTTAACTTCGCTAATTTCTTCACCATTTCTTCTCAATTGATTGACTATTGCCAATACTCTTGAGAAATAATCGGAAATTGATTCCGAATCCTCCATGAACAACCGCTCAAACTCACTTCTAAGAGTTTGAAGACGAATCTTTTTAACTTGCTCAATCCCTTTGTTGCAAGTTCGTAGCTTCTCCCAAGCCTCCTTCGCCGTCGTTGCATTTGCTATATTCTCGAATCCATACTCATCAACCGCTTGGTAAATGAGGTAGAGAGCTTTCTTGTCTCTCTTCCGTGAATCTCTCAAAGCTTCCATTTGAGCTTGAGATAAACCAACATCTTCATGCTCCTTATGGCCTTTCTCGATGACTTCCCACACGTCTTGTGCTCCAAGGAGCGCCTTCATCTTGATACTCCAATTGTCGTAGTTGCTCTTGGTGAGCATCGGAACTTGGAAGGGAATCATTCCTCCGTTTGCCATTTTGATCTTATGGCTCTGATACCACTTTGTTGGGAAGTATATTGGAGAAGATGGAACTTTTAGTGGGAAAGAATAAACTTGTATTGTATTGATCACTTGGCTTGGTTTTTCTTAGTTACAAAATGGTGGGAGGAAGTCTCTATTTATAGACTTCAATGGAGACTTCTAGATAGTACATGAATTACATGATTACTTTAGGACTTAGTAGAGTATTCTAGAACATCTAACTAATACAAGACTTATCTAGAACTTCTAAAACATACAAGATAATTCTAGACCCCTTACATATTACAAGAGTATTCTAGAAGTCTAGTAATTACAAGACCCTTCTAGAAACTTACATATTAAAAGAACTCTGGAAACTAGTAAATACTAGGATACACTAGAAAATTCTAGAGACTTAATAAATCAAGTTTATATTTTCAACATATATCCCTATACTAGATAATAGGGTTTGCCAGTTCGGCAAAGTAAAATATTATACTTTGTATTGGTTTTCCACAGTACCAGTTAGATGCCATGCCAGTCCCATAGTGAGCTAGCAAATCATCTTTTCTACTAAATTTTTTTGGGGCAGATACTAATTAAAGTTCATCGAAATACCGATACTCGGTTTCGATTTCTTCCATTAAGAGCTAGTAATATGTGTCGATGCAATCATATACGTGTTTATGAATGCAGAAATATATACCACTTGAAGAAAATAGATCGAATCTCGTACAAACTTCGTGGGCTTCTCAATCGGAAGATGGTGATTTTCCGCAACAGGTACAAAACCTTTACACATTTAAAAAATAAATAAAACATATGTATATATATATATATATATATATATATATATATATGTCTAATTTATATGAATGGCAGGACATGGTGGGAGCTTTGATGAAGGATGGCATGTTACACTACGCATCGTTTAGAATTATATTCCCACTATATTCCCTTTCAGAGTATTGTAAGCACGTTCCATTACCTTCAAAAGAGTGATTCTTTAGGCGTTTCGCATGAATGTGGCATTTAATCAGTTGTAATTGCTTAATTGTAATCGTAATCGTATTTGTACTTTATTAAGACCGTAATCGTAATTATAATATATTACAATGTTCACTTATGTTCGATGGCAAAGGTAGAGTGGGGTGAGGATGGACAAGTGCCCACTCTCCATTTTTTATTTAAATTTTATTAGTATTTTAATATAAAAATTAAAATCCTAATAATGTCACAACTATCCTTAATATAAATATTTGTTAAGGATTCTATCACTAACCCATAAAAATAGGAACCAAATTTAATCATGGTACGTATGAGTACTGTATCTTGTGCTATACTCCGTACTCACTAACCCATAGAAATAGGAACCAACCAGCAACCTTGGTTATATATATATATATATATATATATATATATATATATATATATATATATATATATATATTATTTTATTTGGTTTTAATTTACCCATAGATATAGAACTAAGTAAGATAAAAAAATAGAACTAAGTTAACTATTATTTAATAGATATGATCGTTGTTAATGAAAAAAAAAATATTATTGATCAATATGGATTAAACATACACATTGTTAACGTGGTTTTCCACCTGTCAATACGACTTGTGAGTGTATGATATTTTGAATATGGATTTTTGTGGAATTCGATCCTTCGCGTTGCAATCTCTCAAGCACTCCGCACGTATATGTATATGTATATATATATATATATAAGCAAGTAAATAAGATGTGGGTTTTTTTTTTATAGAGGTTTGTCTCAAGGCGGTAGTTAACTACGTCCTCTGTTAGTTTATTGCGACAATAAACATGGACGGACAGCTACAGGCAACAAGTCACGTCTAAGAAGAGAGAAAGAATAGAAGAAGTAGAGAAAATACAAAGGAAAACTCTCAAGAGACAAGAATGCCGGACAGGAAAGCTCTCGATGTATTGTCTCAGGAGTTGTGTCTGTTGATCTCTAGCCAAGCTTGGTATTTATAGGCTTCAAATCTTCCCGTTGAACTTATTGGAATCTTGGAGTCGTTCTTCCGAGCTGACCGGGCTTACTGGCTTGTCTTGCTGACACGTGCCCCACGACTGCGCGTTCCACGCCGAGCTGGATTCTTGACTAGATAGATCCGTTGAAGTTTTGACTTTGTGCTCCTGGTCTTTCGTCCATTTTGAATTGATGAGGCCGGATAGGAAATATGACTGTTTCGCCCTTCCTTTCTCTTGCATGATGACGAATAGATTTTGGGCTTTAGACGGGTAGCTTCCTGTTCTTTGGGTCTGTGACGGCCAGGCGTCCTGATGGGCTTTGGGTCTCGCTAGTGGACTTTTATGAATACTAAGTATTCTTTAAAACCTTTTATTTATTTAGTTATAAATTTAATTAATTCATAACTTTATGCTACATGTCGTCTTAAATAAACGACGAATTTGCACATCAACACAAATTATGCTTAATATTTTGTCGAGTAATCTTTTTAGAAGTATTATTATTATCGTGTGTTCGACATATAATATGATAGTTCTTTGAGAAAAAGTAAATCTATATATATATATATATATATATATATATATATATATATATATATATATATATATATATATATATATATATATAAAAGGAGAATCTCACGTGGATGACATGGCAATATAGAGAACCAAAGATTCAAGAATATTATTTTTTTCTGAATTTTGAATTTTTTTTCATGAAAGAATTAATGTCTTGGTGAAACAATCTCATCGCACATAGAGAGACTACTCAATACTCATTCATATTCATTATTGTGGATGGTTTAATATATATATATATATATATATATATATATATATATATATATATTGATGTTTTATTAATTGAGAAAGTTAATTGGAATAGAAAAAGTCATATTAAAAGTGAAAAGCATGGATTCGTTCATGGATATAAAAGGACATAGACTCTCATGAGTCATAATTCATGAATCTTATTGTGGTATGTTTTTTTTCTTCGTTCTTCTCAAATTTATTTTTTAACCTTTTTTTTTTTTTTTTTTTTTTATAGTGGCTATTGGTGATGCTTCTTTTCGATGATAGCTTCGTCTACAATTTGTGAGATACGATATCTCCTTCTCTGCATTTTTATATATACATATATAGCTAACTATGTACATAAATAATTTTCTTCTTCTTATTTTCATGTTCTTCATTATTCTTTTTACAATTGTTATATTCGATTCTTTTGGCAGCAACTTTCCGGTTAACACTCACTAAGATTTTGGTACCTCTTTCTTTGCTCAACGGGTTATATATATATATATAAAAGTAGCATTTCATATTCGTTCATAAATTGGTTTGACAATTTAAGTTTAAGATGCGCTCTTCGTAGAAAATATATAATTTGTATTTTTTTATTGGAATGACATCAATAAATATATTGATATATATACACACACGTGAAACGGTTTCTTTTTTCTTTTCTGTAAATGGTTGTTTAGAAAGAAAAAAAAAAGATGGTATTGTTGAGCAAAGACAGCGGCGAGCAGGCATTGCCGGCCACGCAGTATAGCCGGCGGTCATGATTTAAGGTGGCCTACTAGCTTCGTACGGCTCAACTTCTTAAATTCTTCTATGTCCACGGTAAATATGTTTTCTGAGCTTTTATATATATATATATATATATATATATATATATATATATAAACTACAATCAAACATATTTACAAAGTATAATTTTGCCTGCGTGTTTTTAAATCAATGCCAACAAAATGTTGATTTTTTAAAAGTGAAATTAAGTTCTTTTTTGTGATAGTTAATATATTTTATTATTAAAATTCAAAACAATAATCTATCTATATATGTATATAAATAAAGGAGAATCTCACATGGATGACATGGCAATGTAGAGAACTAAAGATTCAAGAATACTAGTTTTTTCAAAATCTAATTAAATTTGCTACATTTTTGTTATTAATTTACTATGTTTTATCAGTTGGATACTTTCTAACAAATCCTCCATGTTAAGCTTAAAATAAATAGCAAGTATTCATGGACATTAATAAAATCTGTGTGACAAATAATATATAGCCTCATTATAATTTGTTTTGATATTTAATCACTAAATTGAATACTTTTTATCTTTAGTTTCTTTACTTTAAAAATGAAAATAACCACTTTGGAATATTTTTATATTTTTTTATGCATCAATTTGCATTACGTTTACTAATAAATTTTCTATTGGTTGAGTTTATACTGACTTAACTATGATATGACTTAACTATGATATAGTTTTTTTTTTTCTTTTCTATTGGTAGTTAATGATTTAAAGAAAAAAACATAAATCGTAAAGATCAATCTTATATCATATCTCATATTGATGACATTTATTTGCGATTTATATATATATGTTTTTTTTTTTTTTGAGGGATATATGTTATTTATTGATTACATGTTATATTGTACACTAAGAGCCCAATAGGCCTAATCATGTTATGTTTAATAGGATGATTATTTGACTGTTGCATAACTCATCAAAGAAGTTGAAGCGTAAATGTCTAAAACAACTTACCTTTAGAACCCCATTGGCTTCGTTCCATATACAAACAACAATCCTTATTTTTTTTCTTTCTAAGAAATTTTTTTTCTTTCTCTTTCTTAGCAAAAGTATCTAATATCCTTTTTCAGATTAGGCAATATGTTTCTACTTCTACAGCTAAAAATGAAACGTTGTACATGGATCAACCATGAGTCCAACCCGACGTTGCAGCAACGACAATGAAAATTGACCCAAGAAAACTCTACTCCAAATTCCAGCACACGAACTCCACGACGAACAGCGGTTGCGTCAAAGCTATGGGATAGTGACGGCGACCTATTTCCGAGCTCCAAACATTGGCAAATTCCGAGCAATGATGACATCGCTCAAGACCATTTTGTAACTTTAAGCATCGGTTTCCATCATATTTGACAATAAATTTATGATTATCAATCATTTTAAATAACAACTTTATTTGAACTTATTTTTTTTTGTTCATATGCGCTTAGAAAAACTAAAATTCTACACTTAAATTATATAATCATTAACTTTTTTTTTATGTTTAGTATTATATCAATGATAGACATTACATCAAATATAATGTGTCGTTAGTTGATATGAAGAAAACTAAAAAAATAACAAAGGATCCATGCCTCTATTATATTTCAGCTATGTTTGCAGTTATAATTACAATTTCTAAACAATTACACAAAAAATAAAAATGTACCATCAAAAGTAAAAGCCTCTAATATATTTCAGTTAAATATAATTAAAAAGGTGATCTTTTTCAGTTATATTTACAATTTTAAACAATTGCACAAAAAATA
The DNA here is from genome assembly GCA_954871525.1 of Parietaria judaica. Taxonomy (NCBI): domain Eukaryota; kingdom Viridiplantae; phylum Streptophyta; class Magnoliopsida; order Rosales; family Urticaceae; genus Parietaria; species Parietaria judaica. Next base: position 43,983,010 of record OX940860.1, read on the forward strand.
AAGTATACCGTCAAAAATCAAAAGTGAATTTACAACCATAATCAAATATCTGAAGTGTCACGTAGGACACCACTAACGGAGTTTGACGGAGGAAACCAAATTACTTACTATAGCCACCAAAAAAAAAAAAACTTGAGTACATAATTCAAATTGTTTGAAACATTGGGTACTTTAGCCGTAATTTATCCAATATCTGAAGTGCCACGTAGGACACTGTTGACGTGGTTTCCCACTTCAAACAGTCAAGTGTGACTTGTGAGCGTATGATATTCTTGAGATTGATGATTTGGTGGAATTCGATCTCTCACGTTGCAAGCTCTCGATTCACTCTCGATATATGTATATAAATATAAGCGATATAGATGAGACGAGGGTTTTTTTTATAGAGGTTCGTCCCAAGGCGGTAGTTGACTACGTCCTCTGTTAGTTTATTGTGACAAATGACATAGACGGACAGCTACAGGCAGTGAATCACGTCTAGAACAAAAGAAAGAATGAGAAGAAATGAATAGAATACAACGAAATCTCAAAGTAAGCAGAAATGCCGGGTAGCGAGCACTCGATGTATTCTCTCAGGGATGTGTGTGTTGATCTGAGCTTGAGCTTGATATTTATAGACTTCAATTCTTCCCGTTGGACTTCCAGGAACCGTGGGGTCTTCTCTCCAAGCTGAACGGGTTGAACGGCTCGCCTTGCTACACGTGTCCCACGACTGCGTTCTCTTCGTCGTGTTTGAATTATGCCCATTGAAGACTTGACTCCGTACTCCTGGTCTTCCGTTGAGGTTTGAATTGGGATGCCGGGTAGAGAATGTGACGATTCTACCCTCTTCTTTCTGGGCTGATGACAGATAGCATTGGGCCTTTGGGCTTTTTAGGCCGAGTGGCTTTGTATCCGTTGGGCTTCGTATGATTGAGAGCTCTAGTGGGCTTCTCAATTGGGGTTTTATGGATATCGATTTATTCCTTTAAAACCTTTAATCTTTACTTGTAAATTTAATTAATTCACAACTTTAGCACTTTATGTCATATTAAATAATGACGAATTTGTACATCAACAGTCAGCCCCCTACTATAAAAAATACAAAGTAAATTTTATAGTATATACTCGATGAAATCATGTAAAATTCGTGCCGGATAGAATTAATTAAATCTGTGACTTTTGCCACAAATCTGCATATTCCGGGCAGGATTTTGGATAATTTTGAGATATGATGGACGAGTAGGATCTTGAAGCTGTAACTGTCGCTTCGAATTTTGGGCGGGAACAGTTATAACACGTGTTCCAATTTGCGGAGTTCGAAGAGAATAAACCCTTCACATTCTCCTGACACATCTGTCATGCTGATGTGTCACCGGATAGCTCGCTGATCTCAACCGTAGGATGAGGTTTGTTACGATTTTCGAGGAAACCCTAACCGTAGGATCAACGACGGTTTTCGAGTATAAATACTCGAGTGCTTCGCATTTAATGGGCACGTCTCTTCATCTTCTGCCCGTCACACGTCTTGTCGAAGGTAACCTCTTTCTCTCTCCTCTATATATATCATGTTTCGTATTTGAATACCATTTTTGAATTTTAGAGAGAGAAAGCTCGAGTTTTTTAGAAGGAGAAGTTCTGCATATCACCATTGAAGGTGCTCCGAGATTAATTCCTTCGTGTTCTTCGTCAACTGAGTCTAGGAATTCCAGGTTCTAGCCTTTTTCTTGTTCTTGTCTTTCATTTGTGAGTTTTCTAGGAGGCTTTTCTGGGTATTTAGAGATTATTTCTCTGGTTTCGGGGTGGTTTTTGTGCTCGTCCAGGAAGTTTCGGTTTTTTTCTTAAGATATTTCTAGGAGGAATGGGTCCTAAAAAGGTTACAGAGAAATGGCGAACGGAGTTTCTAACTACAGATTCTCCAAAGTCAATTCTAAAACCTAAGGATATTACTAGGATCCGGGTTAAATATAATATCCCGCAGTATATCTCGCTCAGGTTGCCGGGTTCGAATGAACATGCTGACGAGCAGAATACAGACGGGTGGATTTGCGTATACGAAAGGTTTTTTGAGTCCGGGGGGCTTAGATTTCCTATTCCCGAGCTCGTATTGAGATATTTTTACTATTTAGGTGTTTCTAAAGGGCAGTTTAGTCCTAATTCGTTTAGGATCTTGACGGCCTTGCTTGTCCGGGCTCACGAGTGTTTGTATACACTTACACTCGAAAATATGTTGACGGGCTTGGTCGTCAAGGCTAATGGTCAGGCTAAGGGTAGATTCTTTCTATCCGTCAAGGAAGGGGAGGTCATTGCTGGTCTACCCAAGAAGGAAAGTGCTTGGACCCACAAGTACTTCTTTTTCCTAGCCGGTCAGGAGACACTTGGATCTTGGCCGGGCTACAAGAATGTATGGGTCCATGAGATAGGTGAGGTGCTGGGTTGGGTTTGCGAGATTTTCTATTCGTATTTTTTAATAAGTTTGCTAATTTCCTTTTTCTTTTCCTATGCAGTTGAGGATCCTAAGAAGCCTAAGTTTCCCTCGATTAGGGAAGAGTGGAGGGCTTTGAAGAAGAACCTTTTTCTGAACGGTCCTGAACTGTGGTCATCATTTACTCGGGAGAGGCTCGAGTCCGTCGGATTGTGGCCCGAAGAGGTCGAGGAGGAATTTTACGAGTACGACACTAACGCTCCAGAACTTCCTGGTAAGGTTTCTAGTTTTGGTGTTTTTATTCTCTTGGATTGGTTTTGCGATTTTTGACTAAGTTCAGATTTTGGACGTGCAGAGGATATAGAAAACTTATGTCCTAAGGGTTTGAGTCTCCGCCAAAAGCGGAAACAGGGAGAGCAGGCTAGAACCTCCGGCTCGGCGTCGCGGACGGCGTCGGAAGGTCTGCCCGGTGCATCGACACATGCTGGAGTTTCTCGTCAAGGGATGAGCAGAAGGATTGAGGAAGCTCCCGCTAGGGAGACTCTTGCTGAGGTCGCCCCTAGGGCGGCCAAGGAGAAATATGTCGTCGAGCTCTCTGACGACGGGGACAATACCCCGGAAGCCATGCCTTCGGCGAAGGTTTACGAGGAGAAGAATACCCCTCCACTTGCTCCTGTCCGTCCTTCTAAGGACATGGCCCGTCCTGCTCAGGACAAAGTCCTCCCGAGGATGGGATCGGAGGCTGCAGTGAAGCGGCCACATGAGGGGGGTAGATCCGAGATTCGGAAGAAGGCCAGGGGTGATCCGGCCCCAAAAGAAGTGGTCAGGGCCTCTGAGAAGGCCAAAGGGAAGGAGGTCGCTCACGAGGCTGAGCGCCCTAGGGAGGCTTCCCAGGACCGGGGAGAAAATGAGGTCGGCTCCTCTCGTGATCGGGGGTAAGGTCAAGGAGAAAGAGGTCTCTCGCAAGGCCGGGTGTACTTAGTAAGGGGACAAGGGTCTCAACAAGGCGCCTAAGGTCGCGGCCGGGCTCCTCCGGCAAATTACTAATGGCGGGGTCGGCAGAGTTCCTAGGTCCATTACCGAGAAGCCGATCTACAAGGCTGTATCGGCCATGACGGTTCACGTAAGTGTCCACTAATCTTCTATTCGCCCTAGTTTTGTTCTTTCAATTGTCAAAAATTTTCTAACTCTATTTTTTGGACGTGCAGCTCACGGCGACTATAAACGACATGGTTCTCGATTACGAGGACCAATTAGAGGAGGCGAAGGAGGGGGCGCAAGCTGCCGAGCAGCTTGCGTTGAAAGAGAGGGAGTTGGCCGATGCTATATCGGCCATCCGGGCAAAGGCTAACCAGGTCGAGGTCATGAGTCGGAAGGTTGCCGCCGCCGCCGCTAGGATCAAGGGCCTAGGGAACACGGTTGAAGACCTCCAGGAAAAGCTACAGAACGCTACTCAGGTGGTTGAGGAAGCTCAGAAGACAAGCAAAACAGATACTAGGGCGATGCTGGCTTCAGATGCGGCGAAGAGACGGGCAGAGGAGGTGGCCAAGAAGAAGGAGGAGGAGGCGACGGCCTTAAAGGAGGACATGCAGCGCCTTGTCGCTGAGCTGGCCGAGGCCCGGCAGCAGTCACTCGACCGAGAGGCCGAGAAAGACGCCATCCGTTCCCGCTATTGCCGAAGGGTGAAAGAGAGGGATGCGCTGCTCGAGTGGTATAAAGGTACGGCCGCCGATAACTGCTGTCTGGATCAGGCCGAAGGTTGCCTCGAGCTGGTCCAAGACATTATTGACGGCAACGTTCAAGATTTTGAGGCCGAGAAGGAGGTCCTAGAAGGCAACGTTATTCGCTACCAAGCTCTCTTGGATGCAGTTCCTGCGCCGCTGATAGGGTCTCCGGCTATGTCTCATGATGCTGAGTTGACCGAGTTTCCCTTTGCAGATTTAAGCCTTCAGCCTGAGCAGCCGACCGCTAGCGAGTCCGTCATCGAAGATCTTACTTCCGAGGAGCCCACCGTGGAAGGGTTCACTCTCGACAAACCCGTTGAAATGCCTATCCTGATTGAGCCCGTCGCTGAAGAGTCTGTGGCCGAGGAGAAGGCGACTGAGGAGGCTGTAACCGGGGAGCCCATCGAGCATGGAGGCCTGGCCGGCGGGGAAGAGGAAAAGGAAGAGAAAGAGGAACATGAGGTCGAGGATGTTCCTGGGGTTGACGCATAGAGTGCCCCCCAATTTTTTTTTTGTTTTTAGCTAAATAAGGCCTAAGGCCAGAACAATTTCTACGGGCAAGTCTACGGCGGCTTGAACCCCTTTTTTGTACGGTTTGGAAATGCCCGCGGTTAGGGCCTTTGCTTATTTCTTTCTATATTAATATTTCTTTTGCTTCTTAGTTAATTTTCTCCTCATGCCTTTTCTAATACTTGCTATATTTTACTCGGCTAATTGGGGTCTCTAGACTTTTGCACGTCTATTATATATGTGGATTAAGGAATTCGAAACAATGCGAAACTTTGAAATTTGCTAAGTATGAAAAATGCACGAATACCTTGTAACCTGATCATTCTGTTGGTGCTTCCCGTCGAATGTTTCTTGCTCGTCTGTTTGTTGTAGTCCGTACGCTTTGTTTCTAGAATAAACATATCTGTCGATACAAGATTAATATGAGCATTTGTTTAAAGGGGTAGGCTTGCTGCCTAGTGGGGCTTGTTGCCTCAGGTGATGGGTTTGTTACCCGAATAGGCTTGTTGCCTTAAGTAATGGGTTTGTTACCCGGATGGGCCTGTTGCCTTAAGTGATGGGTTTGTTACCCGGATAGACCTGTTGCCTTAAGTGATGGGTTTGTTACCCGGATAGGCCTGTTGCCTAAAGTGATGGGTTTGTTACCCGGATAGGCCTGTTGCCTAAATTGATGGGTCTGTTACCCGGTAGGCTTGTTGCCTAAAGAAAAGTTTAGGATGTTTTGCCTCTTGGTTCACAAATCTGTCGAGTTTACTATTCGTAATTAACGGGCCTATATGGTTTTGAGTTCGGATTGAGACTGTGCCCGTTGTTTAGGACGGGCTGCCTACGTACCCCATATTTGGGGATCAAGTCATTACGTAGTTCATGGGAGACCGGGTAGGTCGGGTTAGGCGTAGTATTTCCTGAGGTGCATGGCATTCCAACTGCGGAGGACTCTCGTTCCTTCCGGAGTGGCTAGCTGGTATGCTCCAGGTTTTAGTACTTCAGTGACGATGTAAGGTCCTTCCCAGTTGGCCCCGAGCTTACCCGCGTTCAGCTCGGCGGTGTTCTGGAAAACTTTTCTGAGGACCAGCTCTTTCACTATAAATTTCTGACGTTTGACCTTTCAATTGTAATACCTTGCTATCGAATTTTGATAGTTGGTAATTCTTATCAAAGCCTGATCCCATCTTTCGTCGATATGATCGAGCTGGTCTTCCCTCATTTCGTCGTTGAGTTCCGCGTTCAAAGGTGCGTGTTCCCTTCGAAGGCTGGGTGTCTCTATCTCTGCTGGTATTACAGCCTTGGTGCCATATACCATTGAAAATGGAGTTTCCCCGGTGGCCCTACGCGGGGTAATTCTGTAGGACCATATGACTCCTATGAGCTCATCAGCCCACCGTCCTTTTTTGGTGTCTAGGCGTCTCTTGATTCCATCCACTATAATCCGATTGTCTACCTTGGCTTGGCCGTTGCCTTGGGGGTATCTCGGAGTGGATGTGTTCAAGGATATTTTTCAATTAATGTAGAAGTTTTGGAATCTCGTTGAAATGAACTAGGGTCCGTTGTCAGCTATTATTTCCCTTGGGAGACCGAATCGACTGATGATGTTTTTCCATAAAAAATGTTCTACATCGACATCTTTGATGTTCGCGTATGCTTCGGCCTCCACCCATTTGGAGAAGTAGTCCGTTACGACGAGTAGGAATCTTTTTCCAGCCGGGGCTAGGGGAAAAGGTCCGACTATGTCCATAGACCATTTCATGAATGGGTATTGTACTGAAACTGATGAGAGTTCTTCTGCTGGCCGGTATATATATGGGGAATGTCTTTGGCATTTGTCGCATTTTTTGGCATAAACTTCACTGTCTGCTAACATGGTGATCCAGAAGAAGCCTTGCCTTTTTGCTTTGTTTGCCAAAGATCTTCCTCCAGAATGGTTACCACATTCGCCGTCATGGATTTCGCGGAGTACAATTTGAGCTTCGGTCTTTCCTAAGCATCTTAGGTAGGGTCCGGTATAGCTGCGTTTGTATAATTTTCCCCCGATCATGCAGAATCTGGCGCTTTGGATTCTCAACTTCCTGGCCTTCTGCCTGTCCTGGGGCTTGGTTCCGGTTAGAATATATTTGACGATTGGGGTTCTCCAATCGTCTTCTTCCATCTGAATGCTGTAAACTTCACGTGTCACGCTAGATTCGTCTATTGTTTCGACTGGAATTATCCTTTTTATTTCGGGATCCGAAGTGGACGCTAATCCAGCCAATGCGTCTGCCGACGCGTTCTCGCTCCTCGGTATCTGGATCATCTCAACGTGGTCGAACTATTGAATTAAACCCTTTACTACCGAAAGATATTTTTCCATTCTATCGTCACGGGTGGCGTACTCGCCACTGATTTGACTAGTAACTAGCTTGGAGTCGGAATGGGCCCTTATCCTTCGGGCTCCTACGGCTTTTGCTAGTTTGAGGCCGACAATGAGGGCCTCGTATTCGGTCTCGTTGTTTGTCGCGTGGAATTTCAATCTGAAACATTGTTCCAACACTTCTCCCGTGGGGGATATCAAACGAATTCCGATCCCGGATCCACCTTGGTTTGAGGCTCCATCGACTTTGAGTCTCCATTCTCCATCTTCGTGACCCTCTTTCGAGCCATCGGCCGGTAATTCGATTAGAAAGTCAGCCAGTACCTGTGATTTCGCACAGGTACGGATTTTGTATTCTATATCGAACTCGCTTAGCTCGACTGCCCATTTTGTGAGTCTTCCCGATTGGTTCGGGCTGTGGAGGATGATCCTCAAAGGTTGGGTGGTCATGACCATGATAGTGTGGGATTGGAAGTAAGGCCGGAGTTTTCTTGCTGCGGTTATCATTGCCAACGCGAGTTTTTCGATAGCCGGGTATCTGGTTTCAGCATCTTCCAGGGATTTGCTGATGTAGAATATTGGTCTTTGCACACCGCGGTCCTCTCTCACTATTACCCCACTCACCGCCGATAGTGAGACATCCAAGTATAAGAATAACGGCTCTCCCAGGATCGGTCTGGTAAGTATGGGCGGCGTGGAGAGGTATCTTTTCAGCTTTTGGAATGCTTCCTCGCACTCTTCGGTCCATTCGAACTTTTTGTTCCCCTTCAACAGTTTGTAAAAGGGTAAACACTTGTCCGTAGCCCTTGATATGAACCGATTAAGAGCTGCGATTCTCCCGGTCAGCCTTTGTGTCTCCCTAACAGTCCCTGGGGAGGGCATGTTCTGGAGGGCTTTTATCTGGTCGGGATTAGCTTATATTCCTCGCTGTATATGACCAAGTAACCCAAGAATTTCCTCGAAGTTACCCCGAAGGTGCATTTTGTCGGATTAAGCTTCATTTGATACTTCCGTAGTATCGCGAAGCACTCTTCTAAGTGGGCTACATGATCTGTTGCTTAGGAGGATTTTACCAACATATCATCAATATAGACCTCCATAGTTTTGCCGAGCTGCTCGGCAAACATCTGGTTGACTAACCTTTGATATGTGGCTCCGGCATTTTTTAACCCGAAAGGCATAACTTTGTAACAGTATATCCCCATATCGGTTATGAATGCCGTTTTTTCTTGGTCCTCTGGGTGCATGAGGATCTGGTTGTACCCCGAGAATGCGTCCATGAATGACAATAATTCATGCCCGTACGTTGCTTCGACCAGGCGGTCAATGTGGGGCATTGGGAAACTGTCTTTGGGATAAGCTTTGTTTAGGTCAGTGAAGTCGATGCAAACTCTGGCCTTTCCGTTCTTCTTTTTCACTACGACTGTATTTGCTAGCCAGTCCGGGTACTTGACCTCTCTAATGGATCCGGTTTGCAGCAGCTTTGTGACTTCTTCGTTTACAGCTTGGGCTCGGTCTGGACCTAGCTTTCGCCTTTTCTGTTTCACCGGCTTATAGATGGGATCTACATTTAGGCGATGGGTTGTGATGCTCGGGTCTATTCCGGGCATATCCTCATGGGACTAAGCAAAACAATCCCGGTTCTTAGTGAGGAATTTGAGGAGTTCTTTTCTGACGTTATTGTCCAGTCCTTTTCCTATCCCTACCCGGTGATCCGGATTATCGGGATCGATTTGTACTTGGACTGTCATTTTCACGTTGGGACCGTCCGGATCGGGAGTCCCTTCCTGGTCGTCTATCTTTTTTCCTTCTACCGACATTAGTTGCTATGCGGTAGATTTCTCCTTTCCGGCCTTAGCGGCCTGGATATTCCGGAATGCGCTCATATAGCAGATTCTGGATTGCTTTTGGTTTCCCTTGATTTCAAAAATTTATCCTTCCCTATTCGGGAAGCGTATTAGTTGATGGTAAGTTGATGGTTCGGCCTTCATCATATACAGTTAGGGTCTTCCCAGTATCATGTTGTAAACTGACGGCAGTCCAACACCAGGAAGTTCTTTGTCCTTCCCACCCCTGCTGCTGCGATTGGCAACCAAACCGTCCCTATTGAATTGATGGTTCCTCCATCAAAGCCGGTTAGCGGGATAGCTTCCCTGTTGATCTCTGTTTCTTCGACTCCCAGCTTCAACAATGGTTCCAGGAAGATCACGTCGTATACGAGGCAACTAGAAGTGTGACGACCAGCGCGGCATCGTGCGGTCCGATCAGCGTGGCCGCTTCAATGTCTTTGAATGAGATTTCAAAATATGGCTCTTGCCTCGGAACGACTATTGGTCCGGCCTTGAGACTCCGCTGGTGAGCCTTGATGGAATTGACTGAGTTTCCGTGCAGTTGCGATCCTTCTACTATCGTGTAGATTCTTCCAATGGGCTCGGGGATCTCATTAAGCTGTTCGCCGATGTCTTCTGCTTCCTCATACATCTGCTCGTCTGGTTCTTCGAGCATGTGTACCCGTCCTCTTTTGTTTGGCTGGGCATTTTCTCGTGGTGTCCATTGCTGCTCGACTCTCTTTTGGCTGTTCTGAGGTTGGTCTTGAGGGGGGTTCTGCTCGGGTGCTTGCCCGCTTTTCAGCTCGTTGTCGAAGTTTATTTCTCCCAATTCTCCATTAATGTATTTTTCCGCCAGGCGGGCATGAAGCACCATACAGTTTCTTGTATGGTGTCCGAACACCTTGTGGAAGTTGCACCATGCTTTGGGGTCGTGTTTTGGGAAGATTTTGTTGCTGTACGGGGGGAAGTCTCTTGAACTTACTAGCACTTCCCCTGGTGCATCTTCAACTTCTGCATGTACTTCGAAGTCTGCGGTTTCCGAATTTACGTTGAAGACGTATGGATTTTGCGGATTCGGTCCGTTGTTTCCTCTTGGATTTCTGGTTTGAAAGGGATGTTTCTGAACGGGAGAGGTGTTTCTCGGTCCTCGGAAGGCGTTGTTGTCGCCTCCGGTCCTAGACTGCACTGGATGGCCGGGTGGGCCCTGGTTTCGCTGATGGCCGGGCTGGAGGTTATGTTTTCTTTGCAGCACTTCTAGCTCTTCATCGTGCTTGATCCAGTTGGATGACCTATGGATCACGTCTTCAATGGAGCTGTAACGATTCACGACGATGTCCGTTTTGAACTTCGAGTCGTACCATAGTCCGGCTGTGAGGGCGGCTATGGCGGTTTCATCACTGATCCCTTTTATCTTGACCATGGTCTTTTTGAACCTGGTCATAAAGGCCCGAAGTGGCTCTCCTCTCTCCTGCTGTAAAGCGTAGAGGTTTGCCACCCTGGTCTCAATTTCCATGAACATGGAAAAGTGTTTGAGAAACACGGTTGTCAGCTGTTCGAAGTTTTCGATGGATCGTGGCTCTAATTTTGAGAACCACTCCATTGCCGGGCCGGCCAGATTTTCCGCGAAGTACTGGCATAGCCCTGCGTCCACTTCGTGTGCTTCCAGGTTTGCCCGTCCCATAGCGATCCTAAAGGATCTTAGGTGTACTTTGGGATCAGTCGTCCCGTCGTACCTTGGCAGATTCACACGCCCGCAATCCCTGAGCTTTACGCTGGTTATGGCGAGTGAGAAAGGGGTTCTTCTCGACTCTTCCACTAACCGCTCAATTTCAGGGGCAGCGGTGGTAGCGTTGTGCACTCGGGAGTGCACGCGAACGAGTTTCTCGTTCATTTCTTCCATTGTGCGTTTAAGCTCCTCCAATTTTGTACCTCGAGGAGCCGGTTCGGGGCGCACGGGTTGGAGGGATTCCTGTCCGTATACCGGGTTGGGATACCTCGGATATATGACCGGTCGGCCCTGGAGGCCCAAATTGATGTCGCGGCTTTGCTCGTACACCGATGAATAGCTAGGGTGGTCGGAGCGTTGGCGACTGCTTGACGCGAAATTTTCTGTTCCAGTCGGGTTGGTCCTCGACAAAGGAGTGAAAAGGGGTTGCCATCCGTCGGGAGGCGGCGGGGGCGTTAAGGGTCTACGGCCGCTGGGCAGTCTGGGCTGGTTTCGCCTCCGTGCTTGCGGATTGTCCAGGTTAGTGAAGTCGAAATGGACCGCACTGAGGTTAGCCTTGCTTTGATGCCCAGACCCTTGCTCCGGATTTATCCGGCTAGGATTTGAGTGTTGCTCATTTTGAGCTTGATTTGCCAAGAACAGGTCGAGCTGCTTGCGCAGCTCTCGGTTCTTGGCGTTTCTTGCCTCTAGTTGAGACTTCGAGGCGTCAGATTCCGTGTTCTGTCCGGCATTAACAACCTCGGACCCAGTCACGGTTTGGTCTTCGTTGTTGCTCATGTTTGCAGAGTGCTTTGAGCTTGTAGATGTCAACGAGATTAGTTTCCTACAGACGGCGCCAAACTGTTGACGTGGTTTCCCACTTCAAACAGTCAAATATGACTTGTGAGCGTATGATATTCTTGAGATTGATGATTTGGTGGAATTCGATCTCTCACGTTGCAAGCTCTCGATTCACTCTCGATATATGTATATAAATATAAGCGATATAGATGAGAAGAGGGGGTTTTTTTTTATAGAGGTTCGTCCCAAGGCCGTAGTTGACTACGTCCTCTGTTGGTTTATTGCGACAAATGACATAGACGGACAACTACAGGCAGCGAATCACGTCTAGAACAAAAGAAAGAATGAGAAGAAATGAATAGAATACAACGAAATCTCAAAGTAAGCAGAAATGCCGGGTAGCGAGCTCTCGATGTATTCTCTCAGGGATGTGTGTGTTGATCTGAGCTTGAGCTTGATATTTATAGACTTCAATTCTTCCCGTTGGACTTCCAAGAACCGTGGGGTCTTCTCTTCGAGCTGAACGGGTTGAACGGCTCGCCTTGCTACACGTGTCCCACGACTGCGTTCTCTTCGTCGTGTTTGAATTATGCCCGTTGAAGACTTGACTCCGTACTCCTGGTCTTCCGCTGAGGTTTGAATTGGGATGCCGGGTAGAGAATGTGACGATTCTACCCTCTTCTTTCTGGGCTGATGACGGATAGCATTGGGCCTTTGGGCGTTTTAGGCCGAGTGGCTTTGTATCCGTTGGGCTTCGTCTGATTGAGAGCTCTAGTGGGCTTCTCAATTGGGCTTTTATGGATATCTATTTATTCCTTTAAAACCTTTAATCTTTACTTGTAAATTTAATTAATTCACAACTTTAGCACTTTATGTCATATTAAATAATGACGAATTTGTACATCAACAGACACCACTAACGAATTTTGATGGAGGAAACCAAATTCCTTAACAGAATCAACTTTAGGTACTATATCCACCCAAAAAAAGCTTGAGTATACATAATTCAAACTGTTTGAAACATTAAGTACTTTAGCCACAATTTACGTTTATTATTATTATGTAACTTCGCTTACTTTTCTTCATATTAAAACATCTCATAAGTGTTCCTTTCATTTCAAATTTGCGCTTTATAATATATTTTTTTTATCGTTAGATTTTCCTTCATATCTTAATAACCTCCTTAATTGGTGACTTTTGATTTCATAGATTAATAACGTTAAGACTTTGGTATGTCATATTCAAGCCTTTCGATTAGCTAGAATACATATATGATGTTAAATGTAATTAATGACAAAACTTATTGTTTCATGTTTAATCGATAACTGTCATTTTTAATGCAATTATAAATGTTAGTAATATATATTGATGTGGTGAAAGTATGATTATGACTTTTAACGTTTGAAAAATTATAATTGACATTGGTCATGTGATACTAGAGTTAAATCGACTCTACGTGATATAGTTGATACATGATACATTAGTATTTGTTAGCTTTCTTTTATTAAATGTTATACTGGTATAGAGATATCATATATGTATTAAAAAGTCCATTGTTCTTTTTATTTTATTTTATTTTTTTCTCTCTTTACCATTCAATATGCACGGAAGTATAATTGATTACAAATGTAAGATGTGCTCCGCCTATGGATAAATTATTTGGAACATATAACTTGAAGGGTATATAATATTGTTACTCTAATGAGCATATAAAAAGTTCGTCAATGAATACAAAGAAAATCAAAATATGAGTGAAATATGTGACGATGAATAAAGGGCATTAGATAATTTAAGTCACTTTTTACAATATTTTTAATTTTAAATTCGATGTGTTTATATATCAGCGTATTTTATGAAAACATTTTATTTAAGTTAATAAAAATACTCAAACAATAGTTATATATAAAAAACAAAAACAAAAAAACTATAACAGTTAAATTATATTGACATGAATTAGGGCTGTAACGAAAACCCGGAATCCGGTTAAAAATCCGTATCCGTATCCGATCTTAAAATCCGAATCCGAATCCGTATCCGAAAACCGGATTAAAAACCGGATCCGGATACGGGTTTTGATTTTATAAAATCCGGATATCCGTATCCGGTTTTAAACCCAGTTAATTTTAATATTTTAATTTTTTTTAATATATTTTAATTCTTTAGGTTTAGGTGACTCTATTCTTGTCGATTTGAAGACGGCGATTTGAATGCATTTTTAATTTTATATGTATTATGTGACAATATGTATTAGATTCGTTCGGTTTTTTGGACAACAAGAAAATATGTAGACTTGTACGAGTTTTTTAGTAGTTAAAACTAACGTTTTATCTCTTTTTTTTTTTTAATAAATAAAAACCGGATCCGGATATTCGGATAATATCCGGATCCGGTTTTAAAACCGGATTCGGATATCGGATCCGGGTTTTGAAATTAGATATCCGGATTTCCGAATATCCGAAAATCCGGATATCCGGTTTTTCGGATCCGGATATCGATTTCCGGATATCCGGTTTTTCGGATCCGGATTCGGATAGTTCCGAAAAACCGGATATCCGCTCCGGTTACACCCCTAACATGAATGTCCTACTTGATGATAATATAAAATTATATCGACTCAAATGTTATTATTGTGACATAATTACAATCACTTTAATATTATATATAATTTTCTCTTTATAATAAAGTTAAACATTTATTACATAACATATGAATAAGATTAATATTTGATACACTATATGAAGAATATATATAAAATATATCATTCGTACGCAAAAAATAAGTCAATTGTACGATGACCCAACCCAATCTGTTAGAGACCCGATCCCAATCTAACCCGCCCAATTTAACCCGCTCAATATTCGGTCGGATCGGGTCGGACCCGACTATTATTCGGGTCGGGGTCGGGTCCAAAACCTTGGGTCGGGTTGGGGTCTTCGACCCGACCAATATAATTAATATATATTTCATAGTAATTTTTATTCAAATAGTGCAATCTTTAGTCTTTTAAAATTTCTCATTCTCAATTTTATTTACACTCAAAGACCGTTCAAGCTCTCATTTTCATGTGTTTACATTGTTTAGTGTATGTTTGTTTAATTAAATTTGTTTGGGGTATTTTTACTTGAATTTTGAGTTACATTGATGCATTTTTTTCATATTGTTTTTTGTTATATAAGAGTAGATTTTAATTAATCGGGCCATGGCGACCCAACCTAACCCAACCCGATTTTTTATCAGGTCAGTTTGGTTCGGGCATTAAAAAAATTTGGGTTGGATCGGGAATTTTTTGGGAACCCGAAGTGATCGGGTTGGGTCCGTAAAAAGCATCGGGGCACCCCAACCCAACCGATGCTCACCCCTATTTGTTATGTATTGCCTAAAAATAGTAAATATTAAAAAATATTGTTTTGTTTTTTTAATTGAATATAATATAATATAATTTAATATATGAAAGAAAAATTATATATTAAATTTTTTGCTTCTTGAGCGCAAATTTTAATTCCTTTACAAAACTTATTGTGTCACTAAACTCAAAAGAATAGCGCGATGAAGATATGTTGATGCGGGAAAGAGTCTCCTAAGAGATAGTTAGAAGTAAAACTACTATTTTTTTGTCTATATGATTTTTTTTACTTTGTATAATCTTATTTAATGTAACGTGCATACTTTGAAAATATATTTATCTCTGTGTTTATTGGTAATTTAATGACGATGGACTGAAAGAAACAAAAAATTTGAAGATACTTTGTACTATTTTTTAGCATGACGTTAATCATTCACAATATTTTATCGTCACCGCGCGGAGCGCGTTGCCTTTCCACTAGTTAATAAAAAAGCCAGTATACTAAGAGATATTCATGGTTCAAAAAAGCCAGCTTCGCCATTGTATTTATGTTTATGTAATGATCGTGGACGTAATCAATGAATATTTTACTAAAATACCTTTAAATATTAAAGTAATTTATTTTTTAATAATTAGGAGTTAATGGCAAAATTAGCTCTTTATTAAGGCGTCCTAGCGCAAATAGTCCCTCTGAAATAAAAATAATAATAATAAAAAAAAACACGAATGGCCCTTTTTTTACGCTTTACTGGCGTAAAATAGTCGCTCTGTAAAATAAATAATAAAAAATTGGCACAAATGGTCTCTTTGTTACGGTTAGGGATGGAAATTTGAGGCCAGACACAAAGCACGGAACGGTTACGACACGATTTAAACGGGTTTGGGTGTACTATAAATTGATTTGGGTCCAACCGTGTCGAACACGATTAAATAACGAGTAAACACGGCACGAACACGGTAACACGATAGGACCCAATTAGACACGATTAAGGAGCAAAAAGTTGAATTTATGCATTTTATATATGTTATTAAGCGTTTTAATAATTATTATATATAATATTTATGCTTTTTATTATATTAATTGCATTGTTCAGTTGATGAACATAAAAATTGTTAGTAAAGTTTAAAGTTTTAGATAATATAATTAAATCAATTAAGTTAAACAAGTGTAAATTGAATTTATTTATCATTTTAAAATATGTGAATCTGTTAAATGGGTTAAACGGGTAGACACGATAAACACATCATTTAAATAGGGCGGGTCTGGGTCTCATCTTCTAATATAGTTAATAAATGGCGCGGATCTGGATCTACGTAAAATAAGTAAAAAAAACGATTCAGACCCGGCACGAACACGATACGTAACACGAACACGGCACGAACATGATCAGTAAAAATAGTGGCACAAAAGATAAAGATTTAGTGGCGTAAATGGTCTTTATCTATTAAAATTGACAAAAAAAAAATGATTTAATTTTGCGGGTAACTCTTTAATTTTATATATTTTAAGTCTAATTAATATATTCCACTAACAATTTTTATATCAATGAGAGTTCGGGATGCCACGTGGCAGTAAGAAAATGACAATTACAACGCCACGTGGCATTTACGCCACGTGGCATGGACTAACGCCATCCAACAGAATATAGCCAGAAGTGATAAATGAGAGTTTGGCTACTCGCT
Source organism: Parietaria judaica (assembly GCA_954871525.1). Taxonomy (NCBI): domain Eukaryota; kingdom Viridiplantae; phylum Streptophyta; class Magnoliopsida; order Rosales; family Urticaceae; genus Parietaria; species Parietaria judaica. The sequence continues at coordinate 43,999,356 of OX940860.1, forward strand.
ATTTGTTTGGCATTTAACATTATTGTTAGTAACACTTTTTATGTTTATGCCGCGATTAACTTTGTATTATTACTAGTGGACCGGCACCGCGCTTCGCGCGGTGACTTAAAAATATTAATTACAAATATTGTTACAATTTATTGAATGAGTTGCGCTAAAAAATATGTGTTGTAATTGAAAATTTTACGTCGACGGGCAGTTTTACATCGACACACATATTAATTTCAAATATTTAAATTTAAAATAAATAGGTGAAATAATATTATCCTCAAATGAAGCGATAGTATAATAAAAAGGTACTTTTAATGATGTGGAAAATTATGGGTAAAACCTCGCATTAACTATAACAATAATCGAACACTTGAAAAATAAAATTAAAAATTCTTATATTTTATAAGAAGTTGTTTTAAGTCAAATGGTTGATTTTTTATTCATTTAAAATTTATGTAATTAACAAATTGTCGAAGAGCCATCAACTAATATTTCTATTTATATTTTTGTCTTAGTATTTTTAAAATTGTTCGGTAAATTTTTTTGTTTAATTGTTTTTATGTCCATTATGTATACATTCGTCATTTTTCGACCTTGTAAATTAAAATAAAGCTTAGAAAAAATGCAGCGATGTCCCTTAAAATTATATGTTTGTATAATGCTTCAAATGAAAAATTGAAATGCAAAATTTGATTTTCTATACTTTAACTTTTATTTTTGATAAAAAAATATACATTCAAGTTTCAAAAAGTTTCAAAAACACATAAAGTACTTCTGAAACAATTATTTCAAAATCTGGATGAGATACAAATCCTTCCACCCTTCTTGTTCATTTTCACCCTTATTAAATATATACCAGCGAATTAATTTTTGAAAAAAATATTAAATAAACAAATACGGCAATTATAATCCTTAGGAAATTATTCAACATAAGATAAACGATGAATTAGACGAATTTTATATATGATTTAAAAACATTGCTACCGGAAACTTACAATCAATTCTTATTTTTACTTTTATGTAGTGATGAAAAATATTAAGTGAATAAAAGTATGAGTGAGTGGTCACTTACAATCAATCATTTTTCATGTCTTATTTTATTTAGAGATTAAAAATATGAGTGAGTGAAAAATTTGTCAAATTTTCTTTACATATTCATCATTCATTTTCGTGTTGACAGTGCACAATCAACAAAAAGCTAATCATTCTAAAAAATTTAGATTTAGATAAACTTTCTCATTCTTTAAAAATATGAAACAATATCAATACAATTATGTTGAATATATAATTTATTATAAAAGCTTATCGTTAACAAAGGAAAAAAAAAAAAAGAATAAAAGAAAAACTTTTTTGCCCTTAACAATCAATATTTAGATAAAAGAAAAACTTTATAGCTCCTAACAATCAATATTTAGATATAGAACGTTAGATATAGAGACAAAAAGGATTACTTAGAACTTTATACCTTTAAGTGATTGATTATCCTGAATTACCATTCGTCGTCGGGGGAGTCGTAGTAGTCACACTTGTCCGTGCCAATGGAACTCTGTAGTCTCACGAAAATGGCTGAATAATGAGGCAAGGAGTTGAATCCGAGAAGGTGGTTAATGACACTGGAAATTTAATCTGAGCAAAATAAAAAAAGTTGAAGTTGATTACTCGGAACACGCCTCCTCACTAACTAAAAAAAAAAACTCTTCGTAAGAGGGCATGCCTCCTCACTAATATGAAACTTAAATATAAGAAAATGTAACATATATTTCTTAAATTGTAAAGCATATTCTAAAGTTACTACCCATGTTGGATATAAGTGAAAGTATAAGTAATTTTCATTAAAATGAAATCTACTCCACCAACTTTTGTGCCTTGTTTATTTAAAATCTTAGAATATTCATTAAAACAACAAACTAACTACGCACTCAATCTTACAAAAAAAAAAAAAAAAAACACTTTTCATTCTATTTTTCGCCAAAATATACACCTAATGTCATGAATTTTATTTTATATTTTCAACTTTAGTATAAACTCTAAGAAGTTAGAGTTAAATGAGGTAGACCTTAAGCGCTCGATTAAACTTTCATAGCAGGATCGTCTTTGCCTCCAGTACTTGTTCAGTTGATGACGTTGGAAGAGCCTCATCAATATCTAGCTTTAACCATCAATATGCAAAGAAAATAAATTTCATGTGCTTGTATGTAAGCAAGGAATATATGTAGACATGAAAGTGACGGATGACGACTTTGATCGCAGGTCTTAGAGCTGACATTTCATACATCGAACAATCTAGATGGAATTAAATGGTTGTAACTCATTAATCCAAATTTTTGAAATAATCGGTAAGGACTAAAAGGGGTTTATAGACAACTCAGAAAGCTTACCAAGAACAAAAAAATAAGTTGGATCAGTATGGTATATAAGCAAGAAGTTCAAGCACATATATATCCCCACAACCTGTAATACAAATTTATAAATTTAAATAAGTTTGCAGAGCTAAGTAAAAAACTATTTAAAAGTTAAAAAACTGTATTGAGCTAGTAAACGATGAAGCAACTTCATAGAAACTGTAATGCTCTGCTATTTTTTGAAGATCACTTCTTAAGGTAAAGTGAACGAAAGAATCCTAATGATCGTAACACTTTGTTTGATGATCATCGACCACAATTATCAGCAAATCAGTAAATAAAACATATATATCGTACGCAGATCTAAAAACCATTAAAGATACAAACTTCTATACTCATACCTAGACTTCGCTTACTGATTTCATATTCCCGGCCAAAATAATGCATATGCCAACCCTGTCTGCCCAATGCTTCAGCAGAACCATGAAGCTTCAATAAGCACTGTCAGGACCGTAAGTAAAAAGACAAATAATGTTAGCAATTAACCGAAACAACATTTGAAACTTGTAATGTGGTTCCAACTAAAAAAACGCGACAAAGACTTGTCTCCGACTTATATAAATAAAAGAACTTGTGATTTAATAAACGAAAGAAAGAAATAAAGCAAAGCTATAAGTAATCTGTTAGAAAGTAGAGCTCGATATACCTAGAAAGCTAGCAGGAGTGGTCAATCTTTTTCTTCATTTGAAGCATTAAGGAGCTAAAAGAGTTACCCTATCCACCGTTAGAAATTTTAACAGAAGCTCCGTTAGACCTGCAACCATATAAGAAACACATTGAAAAATTACACAATTGATCACGTTAGAACTAAATGGAAGGTCACATCTTTAGAAACGATGAAAATAAATAAAATTTCTATTTAAGATACTTCCACATTGAAGATTCTCACATGCTTCAATTTCATAACTTGAAGTAGAACTGTACAACTAAATGATTAATTAAAACCTAACCTTGTCACATAAATAAACAGAGTCAAGACTATTAGAGAGAATCAAAAGCTCACCTAAGGCGCCCCAGAAGTACCTGAGTAAAAAAAATATGTACAATTAAATCTATATTTTAATGGCAGAAATCCTTAAAAATTGTAAATGAAAATTTATCACTTATAGATGTACAATTAAAATTTAATGGTCAAAATCCTTAACAAATTTGTATCATTAAATTTTATCACTAATAGTTTTAAGTTTATTTATTACCATGAGTCTCCTGAAATAAAAGCAACTGCTAAATTCTAATAACTCTCTCACATCCAAAACATCTATAATAGAAAGCACGTTCATAAAAATATAGAATGCTAACATCATAAATCGTCCCAACCAAAATCATTGTTGACTAACTTAGCCGTGCTTCCAGAAAAGTTTCCGAGTGCAAGTTGGTGTCGTCTTAATGAAGCACACTCTAGCCTAGTGAAAAATGACGGCAATCCAAAAGCTATACATAATGAAACAGAAACCTAAATTACAATTATCTATACTAAAAAAACAACATTGGGAGACTGTGGACCTCTGTAACCATTTGCACCACATTGGCACCCAAACTAAAAATATAGCCAATATTATGTAGAAGACAAGCTCAATGTTTTTTTTTTAAAGAAACATCGATTATATTAAAAAATATATCGAACATGTCATCATCAAATTAATAAATACAGTATTTGTTATGAGCTATATAAGCATAAGAAGGATATGGGAGAATCAATTTCTTATTTACCTGTGAATGGTTAGTGTCAAATACATTGGGAGTCTGAGTCGGTCTTGCAGCATGGTTCACCCCACCGCGGGAGAGGAGGCGTCATCAAGAATCACTGCAGAGTTTCAGTAACTGAACCTGGGAGTCGGGAGAATATATTAAGCTTTAGAGTTGAGTCCCGTTTAGGACTTTCCTCAAACAAATACAATGCTTAAGAAAAAGTTCTACTACCACAGACTTTTTAGTGAAACTATCCAAATACAACTAAAAAAAAACTTCATGAGAAGTAGTCCAAATACATCTCGAAAAGAATTAATGATGAAAAATAGATTAAAATCTAAAACTAAGAAAGCAAACCTGAAAGGCAATCAGTGTAATGAAGGAGCAGAGTCTCGAATTTGAAAGGGAGATGAAGATAGCCGAAGGCCCATAGCAGATGGAAGGATTGAGCGTAAGGGAGATGGCAGGATTCGACACTTGACGGACTTGGCGATGGCGGTGGGCGTGGTAGATACACTTGGCCAAAGCGATGAGCGACAGAGAGAGAAACTGAACTGTCTGGTAGGACTTGGGGCCTCGATTGCCGTCGATGAATGGAGACGGAGGGTGGAGAAGAGAGAACAATAACGAAGATGGAAATCCAGCGGCGAAAGAGAAAGAGAAAGATAAAAAGAGAGATTATAATCTATTAGACAGTTATTCATTAGAAAAGGTACAACTTTTGTTGAAGAGTTTCTAGCGATCATTCATATTTTTTGAAAAGAGAATAATTTACGTATACGTAAAAATCAATAAACTAATAAACTAATTGGTTGAATCGCACGATGTGCCTTTTTTATTTACTTTAATTTTTTTTGCTAGTTTTTTTTAACGAAAAGGTATCAATATTTTTACATTTTAAAAATAATTCAAAAAAAGGAGAAAAAAGAATGGGACTAAAAATGATAGTTTTTGGCCGACACTATTCCCGAAATCATTGCCCTTTTATATATATAGATTATTATTATTAGGGGCAAATAGCCAAATAGTCAAACTTCAAACTCTAATTAGCCAAATAGCCAATGTTTTAATTAATATTGCCAAATAGCCAATTAACCACGTTAATAAATCACGAAAGACCGGATTACCCTTGTATTAACGTGGTTAATTTCTTTAAAAAAAATTAATTTTATTTTTGAAAAAAAAAATTAAATTTTTTGTTAAAATTTTAATCACGATTTTTTATTTTTAAACAAATTAACTCTGTTAATAAACGTATTAACGAAGTTAATTTGTTTAAAAATAAATTAATTTTTTTTATAAAAAATAAATTATTTTTTTTTGAAAAAAAAATTAAATTTTTTGTTAAAATTTTAATCACGATTTTTTATTTTTAAACAAATTAACTCCGTTAATACACGTTAATTATGTTGGATCCCAATTCACGGATATGCAAAGAACACGAATAACACCAAAGAAATCGAACAGAAAAATAAAGGACACAAACTTTTGGGAGAAGAAATTCTCTTAATAATATTCGAAGGCAAAATACAAGGAGATAAACTCAAACTCTAATGGACTCAGCAACTATACAATCGACACTTTACAATGTGTACATGCTAGGTTTATATAGCCTCTTGTAGACGGAAATCCTAGCTAACAGAATCGCACAAAATCAGGAAACTACCCTAAATAATCTCGCCAAATCTTTGACTTGATTTGCTTGCTCCTCAAGCTACGCGTCTTCCTTTCTGGGTAGAGTTTCCTTTTCCTGCCCGGACAGTCTCTCTGTCCCCGAGCTGACCTGCTCGTATGCTCCGGGCTGAGCTTGCCTTCTATCCGGACACTCTGCTCGAGTTCACCCGAGCTGGGCTGAACGGCTGTCCGTCTTCTGTTCTGGTCGGTACCCGGGCTGACTCCTCGCAAGTGTTTTTGCCCGTCCTGGGTTCTGGTCGTCACCCGGACTAAGTCAAGCTTAAGCTCACATTCTCCCCCGTAAGCTTGACTTGCTTCCACTCTCTTTACTCCGAGCAGCTCTCTCATCTCTTCGAACTTGACTCTCCCTAGAGCCTTAGTAAGAATGTCTGCCCGTTGCTCCCTCGTGTTGACGAACTCCACGATGATCTCTCGCTTCTCCACACACTCACGAATGTAGTGAAACTTCGTGTCAATGTGTTTGCTCCGTCCATGGAACACTGGATTCTTCATCAACGCAATTGCAGACTTGTTGTCCACGTAGAGAGTAGCTGGTCTCTGCTCGGATCCGGTCACTTCACTAAGTAGCCCCTTCAACCACATAGCTTGACATGCTGCTGCGGTTGCCGCCATGAACTCCGCTTCACACGAGGATAGAGCTACTGTCTGCTGCTTTTGAGACTGCCAGGTGATCAGGTTTCCGTTGAGGTGGAACGCCATCCCTCCGGTACTCTTCCTGTCATCGATATCACCGGCCAGATCACTGTCCGTAAAGCTGACTAGTACTTCTGCTCCACTTCCTCGGTTGTACTGGATCCCGTAGTCCGTCGTGCCCTTCACGTAACGCAAGATGTGCTTCACCGCCTGCTGGTGTGCACTCGTGGGCTTCTCCATGTATCGACTGACTATCCCGACTGCGTGTGAAATGTCTGGTCGGGTGTGGGTGAGATACCTCAGACACCCGATCACGCGTCTGTACTCCGTGGGATCCACTCTTCTCCTTTCAGCATCCTTCCCGAGCTGCAGCTTCGTCTCCATAGGGTACTTGCTCGAGTTACAGTCCGCCATCTCGAACTGTTTAAGGATCTTCTTCGCATAGGCCGACTGCTTCAGCGTAATGCAGTCCTTCTTCTGTTCCACCTCGAGACCGAGGTAGTTCGAAAGTAATCCGAGGTCACTCATCTCGAATTCGGCCATCATCTGCTGCTTGAATCCATCTACGCCTCCTGCGCTGGATCCTGTGACGATCAGGTCGTCCACATACACTCCCACGATCAGAGTTTCCTGCCCGGTACTCCTGGTGTAGACTGCCTGCTCGCTCAAGCACTTTGTGAATCCAAGATTCTTCAAGCTCTTGTCAAGGCGGATGTTCCACGCTCTTGGTGCTTGTTTTAACCCGTATAAGGCCTTGGATAGCTTGTACACCTTCTGCTCCTTGCCCGTGACGCCGAACCCCTCTGGTTGCTTGACGTACACTTCTTCTTCGAGGTCACCGTTTAGGAATGCCGATTTGACATCCAGATGGTGAATTTCCCAACCTCGATGAGCTGCTAGGGCTAGGATGAGTCTGATCGTGTCCAGTCTAGCTACTGGAGCAAAGACTTCCTCAAAGTCTATGCCTTTCTTCTGCACGTAGCCTTTAGCTACCAGCCTTGCCTTGTGCTTAAGGACATTCCCCTCAGTGTCCTTCTTCAGCTTATACACCCACTTCAGGCCGATGGGATTATGACCTTTGGGCAGGTCGGTAAGCTCCCATGTCCTGTTCTTCTCAATGGACTCCATCTCCTTCTTCATTGCTTCCTGCCACTCCTGCTCGGCTGCTGCCTCCTGGAAGCTGGCTGGTTCTTCTGCACACAACAAAGAAAGTTCCTCCAGGCTCATCTCCACTTCTTGAGTCTGATCGTAGACGTCTGCTAGAGGTCGGAATCCTCTTGGGCCGTCTTTTATGGAGGAATCTCCCGAGCTGGACGGGCTGGTCCTGCTCGGACTTGGTGTCCTGGGTGTATCCGGGGTGCTCTCTCCCGGGCTGGGTTCCCTCGTTTCTGGCAAGACTGTTCCCGAGCTGGGTGTTCCGGGCTTCTCTTGCTCGGCAACATCCTGGTCGTCTTCGACAATGAACTCCACTGAGTTCTGCTCGGGTTCTCCCTTCTCGTCGCGCCAATCCCACTTCATCTCCTCTTCGAACACAGCATCTCTGCTCACTTGGAGTCTGCCGCGTCGTGGATCGTAGAGTCTGTGTGCCTTGCTTCCTTCTTCAACGCCAAGGTACACTATCTTCTGACTCCGGTCGTCCAGCTTCTTGAGATGTGGCCCCGCAATCTTCACGTGTGCGGTGCATCCGAACACTTTCAAATGTTCTAATTGGGGTTTCTTCCCTTTCCACGCCTGGTAGGGGGTACGCTCTCCTAGCGCTTTGGTCGGTAAACGATTAAGCAGGTAGACCGCATGTCTTACTGCTTCTGCCCAAAACCGGGCTGGAACTTGCATGCTCTTGAGCAAGCTCCTCGCTGTGTTCATCACAGTTCGGTTTCGTCTTTCCACCACGCCATTCTGTTGGGGTGTGTGGGGTGCGGACAGGTGACGCTGAATTCCTTCCTGGTCGCAGAACTCTCCGAACTGCTGGGAAGTGAATTCTCCTCCTCGGTCTGTACGCAAGACCTTTAACCTGTGCACCGAGCCATTCTCCACGATCTTCTTGAACTTCTTGAAGACCTCAAAGGCTCTGCTCTTTTCCTTAAGCATATAAACCCACATCCAGCGACTGTAATCATCAACAAGTAAAAGAAAGTACTTGTTACCTGCCAATGTTGCTGGGGTGACTGGACCACATAGGTCTGCATGCACCAACTGTAGGGGTCTCTCTGCTCGGAATTTGGCCTTGATCGGAAACGGTATCCTCGCCTGCTTCGCGATCATGCAGCACTCACATAGCTGGTCGGGGTGTTCTATCTTGGGAACCCCGAAGGCCATCTTCTTCTCGCCCATCATCTTGAGCGCGTGAAAATTCACGTGTCCGAGCCGTGCGTGCCATAGCCAAGCCGGGTCTGCCATCGATGCCATAAGACAGACGGGCTGGCATGTCTTCAGGAGAATCTTGTAGAGTCTGTTGGGTGTTCGCTCCACCTTCATCAACAGCTCTCCTTCCTTGGTCCACATCTTCAGGTAGGACCCTTGCAGCAACACCGTGTTCCCGATCTCAGTCATCTGTCCTAGACTGATGATGTTGCTTTTCAACTTCGGGATGAAATACACCTGGGTCATCAGACGCTGGTCGCCATTCTTGCACTCGAACAGGATCGACCCTCTGCCTCTGATCTCTACGACTGATCCGTCGCCGAATTTCACGCTGCCCGTGATCTTCTCATCGAGCTCTTCAAACTTAGCTCGGTCCCCAGTCATGTGGTTGCTAGCTCCGTTGTCTAAGTACCATATGTCGGTACTGACCTTCTTCTCTCCGTCTACGAGGAGGTTTGCAATAACCTTATCCTCGATGAGGAAAACCTTCTCGCTGGTCTCCTCCGGACAGGTCTGCTCGGCCTCTGGGCTGATCGGCACACTGATCACTTCTGCTTGGGCCTTGGCGTCACACTCGCCATTCTGTTCGTCCAGGTGCGTTTCCTGCTCGGCAAACAACAATGCCGGCTGGTCGTCTGGGAATCTCGCTAGATTCGCCTCTTCGCCCTGGTTCCTGCTTCGGCACTCAGATGCAAAGTGCCCAAGCTTCTGACAATTGTAGCACTTCACTGTGCTCTTGTCTCTCCTGGTCGTGCCTTCCTGACGGGTAGATCCACTGCCGCGACCTCGCATGTCCCGACCTCGACCTCGTCCACGACCTTGTCCGCGTCCTCGGACTTCTCCACCAAAGCTGTTCCGACCTGAGGGTCTTGTAGAAAACTCGGCTCCCCCGGTTTTCCGCTGTCTGGCCGTCCACTCTTCATGCGTGAGCAGGAGGTTCTTCTCCTCGTCTTTGTCACCGTAACCCCGAAGTCTCTCTTCGTGGGCCTTGAGACGACCAACAACCTCCTCGACCGACATGGTCTTGAGATCGCCGAACTGCTCGATCGATGTCACGATCTGCATGTACCTGTGAGGCACTGCTCGGAGAAACTTCTTGACGACGGTGGTCTCCTCCACCTTGTCTCCCGGCGAGCGTATGCCGGTCACAATGGACGTGAGCCGCATAGCGAAATCATCAATTGATTCGCTCTCCCTAATTCTCATGACCTCAAACTCACTCTTCAAGGTCTGGACCTTTGCCTCCTTGACGCGATCTGCGCCCATGTGCATGGTCTGAAGAGTTTTCCATGCTTCCTTCGCGGAATCTTTCTCGGCAAGCATGAGAAGAACATCTTCCGGAACTGCTTGGTAGATAGCGGCTAGAGCCATTCTTTCCTTGCGTCCTTCGACACCGCCGTTCTCTACGGCCTCCCATACTCCCTGCGCCTGCAGATTCACCCTCATCTTCAACGCCCACACGGCGTAATTGCTCTTCGTGAGCATGGGGTAATGGAGTGTAACTATGCCTTCTCTGGAGTCTGATTTCTGCGCAACCAAAGCTCCGTCGATTGGTGACTCTGATGATGAAGACATGTTCTTCGATTGAAGCTCTGATACCACTTGTTGGATCCCAATTCACGGATCTGCAAAGAACACGAATAACACCAAAGAAATCGAACAGAAAAATAAAGGACACAAACTTTTGGGAGAAGAAATTCTCTTAATAATATTCGAAGGCAAAATACAAGGAGATAAACTCAAACTCTAATGGACTCAGCAACTATACAATCGACACTTTACAATGTGTACATGCTAGGTTTATATAGCCTCTTGTAGACGGAAACCCTAGCTAACAGAATCGCACAAAATCAGGAAACTACCCTAAATAATCTCGCCAAATCTTTGACTTGATTTGCTTGCTCCTCAAGCTACGCGTCTTCCTTTCTGGGTAGAGTTTCCTTTTCCTGCCCGGACAGTCTCTCTGTCCCCGAGCTGACCTGCTCGTATGCTCCGGGCTGAGCTTGCCTTCTATCCGGACACTCTGCTCGAGTTCACCCGAGCTGGGCTGAACGGCTGTCCGTCTTCTGTTCTGGTCGGTACCCGGGCTGACTCCTCGCAAGTGTTTCTGCCCGTCCTGGGTTCTGGTCGTCACCCGGACTAAGTCAAGCTTAAGCTCACAAATTATTTATTGTTTGTTTTTTTATTCTATTTTTCAGTTTTAATGCCTGGCTATGGTGTATGGCTATAATTGCAACAATTTTTTTTTCTTTTTATGTATGCATAGTCATATATAGCTATGCATGATAACTTTGATATGGTTATTGCATATGGGTATCTGATTGTGTTTCTGTACAACTTTTCTTCTTTACTTATGTCTTATAGCATTTTTCTTTGTGTCATCGGGTTCTTTTTCTTATAATTGAATATTTTAAACTTATAAGTCTTGGTTAACTTCTAACGTGTTTAATGGCTTGAGCAGTGATGCTCAACACATGAATGGTAATGTAGCTCTTCATATCGGTTTAATTATGATCATTTCCGTTGAACTTGAATCTCTATGCAATTTAGTTCTTCACAACTATTGCATTAACTCATGCTCATTCATTTCCAAACAAGGTTAGATAGGTTGGAATTTAAATTTTGTATGATGATCTTCAAACAAATAGCACTAAAACCATGAAAGATTTCAAGCAATCGTGTTTATGAGCCACGCTAAATCTAATAAAAATCAAATATTCATGCTTTCATTGAGCTAAAGCAAAACAAAACATATATAAACTATAAAGTATTTTTTTAGAATAATAATAATAATAATATTACTGTCGTTAAAAATAATGTTAAATATACTATAAATGAAATCAAGACTTCTTTCTCTTCATGCATCTTACTCTCTTATAAATTAAGGAGGTATTTCGGCCTACTTATATAAATAAATATTAGTTAAGGCTAAAATTAGGAAGAACCGATAGAAACTAATTAACTATAAAAAATTATTTCCAATACATTATATGTAGTAAAAAGTAGCAATTATTATTATTATACATGGCTACAACAATATTTATAATAAAAAAATAACACTGATTAGACGTTGTTTTAAAGTTAATAAAAATAATTAGTAATATATTATTACTTGGCTGTAAGGAAATTTAAAAAAAATATATCCAGACTGAATATTCACAATCACGACATGGTGGTAAACTATTTGATATGAATTATATAATTATTGTTTATAATTTCTTACGTAATGTTCAAGCTTTTAATGTAACGTTCAAGCTTTTAATTTGAAATTCTCTTTTCTGAAATTTCTACATTAAAAAAAAAAAAACTATGAATAGCCACCAATCTTTAATTCCATTAACATCAACCCCATTTAATATTTTCTCAAAATATTTTTTTTAAGCTTAAGTAAATTAGTGCATCATGCATGTTAATGTTATTTAGTTTTTTTTTTCTTTAAAAAAATGTTATTTAACTTTTCCAATTCCACAAGACTCTTCATTGTAATTAACGCAGAGTTTCATGTCATCTAAACTCTCTCATTGTGATTAAATGTTATTAATTTGTGAGAACTTAAAGTCCGACTTTATTGTATTAATTTTTGTAAGACACAATATTTTGATTAAGAAATATAAAAAGACAATATATTGCCATACAATGTATAAACTGAAGTTTCTGATTAAATAGCCTCAATTTCCTATTAATATTTCTCACATTTTAGACTTTCCCGTGGTTTTTTATTTGAAGCAAATTCTATTATTGTGCCCTCTTCGATTAAATGGTTGTTCTGTTTAAAGTGAGTTCACATATAATTGTTTTAATATTCTATTCTTATTGGAGGAGAAAACTAATATAATACTTCGCCCACTATATATCATATTAAGTTTCATATGAATTATAAAATTGTAACTATTGAGGTGTATTTTTTAAAATATAATATTAAGTTTCATATGAATTATAAAATTGTAATTATTGAGGTATATTTTTAAAAATATAACTCCATTGACCTTCAAATACGTATATATTTAAGAACTCATACAAAAGATTATTTAAGAAGTTTAACTTTTAAAAATAAAAGAATAATTAAATAAAGTAGAAACAACATATAGTTATTACTAAAATCAATGTATACGTATGATGTGTATCGATATATATAATATATGCACGGCAAGAAAATATTGTAGATATTTTTTTCTTTTCAAAAATCTCGTATATACATAAAAATTCTGAACTAATGTCACATTTTTATTTATATATAACATTCTATATTGGGTGACTTCGTAGATAAAAATGTTAAAAAACTTTTGGTCTTCCATATTTTTAACATTTAATAAGATATGTGTATTTTAATATGTATAACATATTATGTTCCATTGAGAAATCATATGTATATAATTCTTTGGGTTGTATATCTTTGGCAACAAAAAAAAAAAAAACTTGAAATGATGCTCTAAAAATCATATATTATACATAAAAAAAAATTGAAGCGATTTGTTAGATTCTAAAAAAAACTACATGCACCACTACAACAAATAGTTGTTTAGACAACTGCAAATCACAGTCGTGTAAATGCTTAAACGACAGTGACACGCTGTCGTGTAAATTGAAGTCGTTGAAGGTTAAACGACAGTAAAATGTACTGTCGTGTAAACCTTTACAACGACAGTGAAATGTACAGTCTTGTAAATCTTTTAAACGACAGTGGTTCATAGTCGTAAGAGGACTGGAAAAAACGACAATGAAACCTCGTGGTCGTGTAACGAGAATAACGAAGCCGCGGCTAGATATTTTTATGCCGCGGCTTGTACTATATTTCAGATGCAATTAATATTTCTTGTATTTAAACCAGTTCGGGTTTTGCTCTTTTTTTTTCTTCGGTTTGCTACAGTTCTAATTTCTGAAATACGTCCCTGTCGAATAACATTAAACATATATAATTATATAAACATAATTAAAACTATACTAAATAACACTCATCAATAAACAAAAGATAATTGATATCACATAACAATATTCATAATATAGACAAATAACAACTGTGTAATATCCGGCACATCAAAATAACAAAGAAGCAAATCTATTATCAACAACCATATAAGATGTTTAACCACAAAAGCATTGAAAATAACTATTCATCAATATCAACAAGATTAATAAACGTGCTCACGTAATCGGACCATTCGGTTCGAACTTCATCAATTTCTTTTGGATGGTATGCATCTCTAGAACGAATCTGCCCCTCTCTTTTGTTGACAATGTCGCGCATAAAACGTAGAACATAATATCCACATTCAAAACCTCCAGGTTGTTTTGGGTTCTTTTTTGGGATTTGAATCGGCGATCGAGTAAGCGGCATTCCTTTGAGTCAATTTGACAATAGCGAAAATCCTGAAGAAAAAAAATTCAATAAAAACAAGTAGTAGATCATATTTTTAATTTTTTTTAACCCTTAATCAAATAAACTAAAACCAAATCACCAATCTCAGTTGCGTTCAATGACTGAAAAACAAGAAACCAGATCCTAACACAAAAGATTATTCTAAAAAAAAGGATGATAAATACATTGAGAAGTCGATGAGTATTTTCAAGCCTCAAATGAGATTTTGAAGTTTGATCTATCTAGATTGCATGAGCTATGTTCTACCGATGTTGAAAGTATATCACTACAGTAGATCATATTATTGCACTAATATCCGTTCAACAATTCTCCTTTTTTGGATTCACGCTTCTATTTTTTTTTTCTTCACATACATATATAATTAAATTTAATAAATATTGAGGATAACATAACTTAAAAAAATCAACAACTACTAAGTTCGACATGCATGTACGTCTATTGATTACAATAAAATATATTTTTGTAAGAGAATAATTATCAATATTTTTATATTGTGAGCAATTTGTTTTTCCGTTAAAACGTGGTGAAACGAAAAGCGATAAAAAATATTAGGGTTTGAAAACTAAAATGACCTGGGGGATTAAAAACTAAAACATCGAGCGAATTGTCTATTAATTGTTGTACTGGGCTCTATCAAGCTTATATTTAATAATATAACCGACAATAACATTAAAAAAAGCATAAACGTAGATGTTGGTCTTTTGATTATTACATCTAAATAATAAATTGAAAATATTTTATATTATTATAGATATTTACCAACATTTTTTTATCGCCACCACGCATAAACAAAAGGATGTTTATTAGAATTCTCTATATATTTAATTGTAGTTATTATTAAGCCAGGACTTACCATATTTATAGTAATAACATAATGGACAATAAAATTAACAAAAAAAAAAATCAAGTTTTTTTATTCGACCAAGATGTTGAACTTTTGATTAATTTACAATCTTAAAAAATTGATAACTTTTTCATATAACTTCACTAATATATTTTATTGTCACCGCGCGAAGCGCGGTGCCCGTCCAGTAGCATCTCTAAATATAAAATGTATTAAGACAACAGGTGGCGTCGAACATAGACTTAAAAATCTCTTATTGCTTAATCATTGGACTATTAATGTGCATTTTATTCATACACCATATATACATTGATATGGGCGTGTAACATCTATAAATAACTGTTCATGTAATGTATAAATAAGGACCGAGTTATACCATTAAGCATAAGCCCGAATTATACAGTACTTTAACTTGTTATATCTGAAATGTCCCGTGAGCTTTTCCTGCAGCCGTTAACGACTGGCCGGGCCGGGTATAAGCTCGTAGTTTAGAATTACTATCTATCGCTTTCTAATTATTTATTTTTTGGATTGCATTCACTGACATGCTCTGCTTTTCTATGTTTTGGCTGTTTCGCATGAAGTCCCGAACCGAGCAATTGAGTACAGCACATTCGAGTTCTCTCTAAATCAATTAAGAGATATTGCATGTGATAGCCAAATTGAAATGTTTGATTAGCCAAATAGCAAACCTTTCATTTTTCTTTGCAAAATAGCCAAATGGTTATTTAATAACATATTTTATACCTATAATACCCTTTTAACATATTAACGTGTATTAACGTGGTTAATTTGTTCAAAAAAAAATTTCATTTTATTTTTTGAAAAAAAAATAATCTAATTTTTTTTTTAAAAAAATTAATTTATTTTTAAACAAATTAACTTTGTTAATTTGCTTAAAAATAAAAAATCGTGATAAAAATTTTAACAAAAAATTTAATTTTTTTTTCAAAAAAATAATAATTTATTTTTAAAAAAAAAATTAATTTATTTTTAAACAAATTAACTTCGTTAATACGTTTATTAACGTGTATTAACGTGTATTAACGGAGTTAATTTGTTTAAAAATAAAAAATCGTGATTAAAATTTTAACAAAAAATTTAATTTTTTTAAAGAAATTAACGACGTTAATACAAGGGTAATCCGGTCTTTCGTGATTTATTAACGTGGTTAATTGGCTATTTGGCAATATTAATTAAAACATTTGGTTAATTAGAGTTTGAAGTTTGGCTATTTGGCTATTTGCCCCTTATATTTATATATAGGGATGATCACGGCAAAAGTATCTAAACTTTGACCAACTTTGGTGGCAAAGGTAAAAAAATAGCAAAAGGTACTTAAAGTCAACAAATGTGAGGCAACATATTTTTTTGTCCAATTTTTTCGTCGAATTCAAATGACAGAAGATGCTAGATTGCTAGATGACCCATGTATATGTATCTTATGCAAGGTTCAAAATGCTGTTTTTGCCGAAAAATCGTTTGCTGTTATCGATGGAGTAATCGTTTACCGATGGATTTATCGATGGAAAACCTATAAAAATTATCGTTTGCCGTTATCGAAACTTATCAAACTTATCGATGGATTAATCGGTTATCGATGGATTTATCGATGGAAAACCTATAAAAAAAATAAATTATAATAACAATTATTATTTACAAATTATAAGTTGTAACTTGTTAGTCAAAATGCTCTCTTTAGTTATTTACTATTAGATAAAATATGCTTATTTGATAAATTTTGGAAAGAGTCAAAGTCATATTTTACTAAAATAAAATATTTTAAAATCACCAATTGTTAATTATATAAAATCTGCCCACTTGAAGTTGTATAAAAAAATTTGAAGAACTAGCTCAATTTAACCAATTTCCTAAAAATATGTACTTTTGCCTCAATAGTTGGAAAACGTCAAATTACAAAACAAATTATGTCAACCACACAATTTATGAATTATATACAATATTGTAAAATGAAATTACACCAAAAAAGTCGATTAACTAGCTCAATTAACCAATTTCTGAAACATATGTACTTTTGCCGCAATAATTGGACAATTCGGGAAAACATCAAATTGCAAAAAAAATTATGTCAAACTCACACTTTCCTAATTATATACACTGTTAAACAATGAAATTACATCAAAAATATTAAAAATATAGCTCAAGTTCATTAATTTCCAAAAAATAAATACTTTTACCGTAATTATATAAACAATTCTAAGAAACACTAAAATCACCCCAAATCTGCAAAAAAAATAACAAAAATCACACAAACTATTATAATTCATAAATATTCCTTAATAAACCTAAAAAAATCAAATTCAACTATAACATTTGATTCAAAACCTAAAATGTACAATCAAAGTATCATGAAACTCAAACTTGAACTTTCATTCAACCTAATAGCTTTCTATGTAACTCTATTAAATATAGAATAAAATTGTGAAAATTTGACATGATTCATACATATACAACATTTAAACTTCAAAACACTCAAGATCCACTAAAAAAAAAACCCTAAAAATACCTTTAAATTCCAAAATTAAAAGAAATTGGAACTTTTGCAGCGAAACCCTAAAAACTAAACTGGGGTTGACTTATCGTTTTTGACCGAAAAGTAACAAGTTTTTCGAAAAAAAAATACACTTGAAAACTTAGCTCGAAAAGTGACTTGCTTTTCGAATCGAAAAATCGCGATAAGTATAAAACGACAACGATAAGAGGAGATACGTTACCGAGATGCCCAATTTCAGCGATAATCGCTCGATAATCGTTCGAAAATCGCGATTTTCGATTCCTTGATCTTATGTATGTTTAAATAGAACTATGCTATATGCTAAACTTGATCAACGTCTACAAAAAAAAAAATTAGGAAAAGTGTGTCACCTCACATTTTCCGACTTGGGTGTTTTTGCCGTAATTATCTCTTGTGAACATAAATTTTTCCATAAGAGAATGAAATCTTAATTCAAGAAAGTTTTGAGCAACATTTTCTAGGAAGCACACGTTGCATGA
The DNA here is from genome assembly GCA_954871525.1 of Parietaria judaica. Lineage (NCBI taxonomy): Eukaryota > Viridiplantae > Streptophyta > Magnoliopsida > Rosales > Urticaceae > Parietaria > Parietaria judaica. The sequence goes on from OX940860.1 coordinate 44,017,363, forward strand.
AGACGACAGGTTCGTTATGTGCGTAAATTAATGCAAGAATATTTGGTGTATTTTCCACACCACCTAATCCATCTCTTCTTCTTCTTTCTCTTTCGTTCCCACTGCAATGCTTAGAAAAATTCAAGAAGTTTTTCGTCCTCGATATACTACAATTTTAAGTTGACCAAAATAACAATTATCTAGATAGACAAGATTTAAGTCACCAAACTATCAAAGAATACATTTTCCATTCCTCTTTACAGTATTATCTCAATCCTTCTTCCAATCTCTGTAAAATACATGATGTAAAACAGAGAGTCGATTTGTTATCGTCTCTTGTTGAATCATTTTCATTGCTCGACATAAAATTGATAAGAATAAGACAATGATTCTTAGTATAATAACGATATAAGTGAAGGACATGATCGAAATTGGGATTAGGTCCAAATGAACCCACAAGCCTAATGGGCATACGGGTCGAAATGGACTGCCGTTAATTATCGGGCTCACTCACACGGGTCCGGTGCGTTATCAATGAATTAATTAATTAATCTGAGTTATTATAATTAAATGATCTAAAGGACTTGATCTTTTTAATGTGTGTTTAAGCCTGACTTGACTCAACCCCTAGCAGAGATCTCCCCACCAGAGCTTTCCCTAGCAGAGAAGGGCCCGAGCAGAAATCTTCCTAGCAGGAATTCCCCCACCAGAGATGGGTCCGACCAGAGATTTCTCCCAGCAGGAAGGGACCCGACCAAGAATGCTCCTACCAGAGATGGCCCTAGCAGAGATGAGGGAAAGCAGAGATGCACCTAACAGAAGAGAACCCTAGCAGGATTCTCCCGAGCAGAAACGGGAAACGCTAGACGTCAAGAAAAACTATTCCAGGAAGGTACCAAACTTGAGGAGCAAGTTTGGAGATATGATTTGGTTTCCCATTCTGTTAGGAAACGTGTAAATTGTAAAGATTTGATCAAGTTTTTTTTAGGAAGTTTAGCTAGGGTTTAGTTTTCTAGTTTCTCTATAAATACAAGTCCTGTGACTTTAGTTTGTAAATTTTTGCTCTCTTTGCATTCGACATTAATCTGAGAAAATTCTCCCAACTTTCTTTGTCCTTTGTTTCTTGTTCTTTGTTTCTTTTGGCAGATCCATTCCCATTGGGAACCAACATTTAATGGGTAAAGTCCATTATTAAGACTTGTGGCTATCAGTACACCGTTAGTGAGCTTAGATTACCTAATTCATTCCTATAAAGTCGCAGGCTCCACCCCCTAGGGTTCTGCGAGTTTTTCATTCCCCGAGTGTGAGAGAGAGTCGTCATACAAGCACAGAGAAGGAGCTAGTATTCCGAGGAGTGTTTTTTTTTTCCCCTGATCTACACTGTGTAGAGTTCCTACAACAATGGTGAACGAGATAGAGGTTTGATATTCGAGTTGTGATCTATAGCACGAGGAAAGGACGAGGCGGCACAAATCTCAAGAAAAATCGGCTAGATAGTCCAGGGGGCAAACTTCGCAGATATTTGGTAAAATTTGAAACTGGTATTTTCTTTATCTACATATTTAATCTAGATTATTTATTCGAGGATATCCCAAAATTTCTGCCTCGCGATTGAGATAAATCTCCAAAAACCCCGAGTCTAAGTACTGTTATGTGCATTTTTCGTAACATATAAAATTGGGCCCATCTTGGCAAAAGTCAAAGCCCATTAACAAAAGTCAAAGCCCATCACCAAAGCCAAAGATCGGGGGCCGACAAACCAAGACATTGGCGAGGCCCGAAGTCAAAAAGGGAAAGAGGACAAGGCGACGAGGCGACAAGCCGACGAGGCGACAAGCCGACGAGGCGACAAGCCTGACAAACACCCTCGTCATAGCTTGACGATGGCATAACTTGTAATTATTCCACACGACGAGGAGATCCGAGACCACGAAGATCTCCGGAAAATCCTCCGGATTCCCCGGAACTTAAAATACGGACTCGCGGACAACCGGAAGACATCAAAGACGAATCAAGAAGCACCGACGACCCCTTTTGCAGGGCTAGAGGCCTCGACAACCCCCCTGTAGCAGGGGAGAAATTCGCAGGCCCCTAGAGGTGCAATTTCAGGAATTGGTTTTCCTATGAATATGAGTCTTCCCCCCCCTCATTTCCACACTCACTCACAGTTTTCTCCAGAGCTTCTCTCTCTAACTTTCTCTCTCTAGAAAGTCGCCCTTCTCTCCCCCCAGCAAGAATTGAGAGCTTCCTGGCTGAGGCCCGACTAAGAGGAGATCTAGAATAGAGTCTCAGTCTCGACAAGGGGAGTTGTTCGACGAGTCAACGAAGGATCCCTCGCTAGGTGGTCAAGCTTTCCAACACCCGCGAGGTCGACAAGGAGCATCCCTTAACAGGTTAGGCGCCCTCGCCCATCTCGATAAGGTCGACAAGAAGCACCCCTTGTTAGGTGAGGCGCCCTCGCCAACCTCGACATGGTCGACAAGGAGCATCCCTCGTCAAGTTAAGGTCCTCGCCACAGTGAGCTCGCCAACACCGACGAGGTCGACGTAGAACATCTCACGCCGGTAATACCCAGCCATTTGGCCAAGGGTCACCCCCGCGCCGTCAACATCGGCACTTCCGACGAGTCAAACCACATCGTCATTCACCCGCCGTTTATCAATAACCCTTAACTACGTTGGACCTGATTCTCTTAAACTGAGATACGTAGGCAGCCTCGCCCAACCATAAGTGACGGGGCACGGGCCCAATCTACCCTTTTTTGCAGGTCCTCCCTTACCGTAGGAGCTCGCCAAGGAAGGAAAATCACGAAGAATCCTCAAGACCAGCTCGGAGCTTCATCAAGACCGGAGTTCACCCAGACGAGGATATCGCCAAGATAGGGACTCCGCCCAGACGAGGAGCTTCGCCAAGACAAGGACTCCACATGGACGAGGAGCTTCGCCGTGATACGAACTTCGCCACCACGAGCGAAGTTCGACGGGGAGCTTCGCCGTGAAACGGACTTCGCCCCCACGAGGGAAGTTCGCCGAGGATCGCCAACGACAGCCCAGAGACTCGTCCAAGACGACGGATTCGCTTCCATCTTTGACGATCATTAGTCAACCCGCGTTGACTCAGCATTCAACCATCCACGTGTTCAGCGGGTCAATCTTGGGACCTGAACCTTGGATCCGACTCTAAGTTAAAGCCATTTTTACGCATTAACAAGTACTATCTTTTTTTTAATTAGCGATAAGCACTAATTATTTACTTTAGCCGGACAAAGTAGTCAAATTATAATAACAACATGCCACAAGTTTGCCGTTTAGCTTCCATCTACCTCAGTTAATCAAAATGCCACAAGATGTCCAATTGAATGTCACATGGCATCGCCACATCATTCGACTACCGGGTCGCATGCCATTTGGCGACTTATCACACGCAACGTGGCTACTTTATCGCATGCCATGTGGCTTTTTAGTTTTAGTAAATTCAAACTTTTTAATAATCTTTTAATTTCTAAATTTTTTAATTATTTTTGTAATAATTTTTGTGACGGGTGAAACTAAGTCCAAGACCTTTTTTTTCAATACCTGGAAACTGGAACTGGCCGATCCGAGTATTGAAACACCCTACTTATGAATCTAAAAAATTGTTATAAAATAATTAATAAGTTATTTATAAATAAAAAATACACATGACATCAACTTGACGCTACGTGACATTTGACTTACGGAGGTGGATGGATTGAAAACAACATCACAATATTAAAGTTTAACTCCTTTGTCTGGCTAAAGATAGAATTGGGGTACTTATTGTAACTTCTTAAATAAAAATTGATATTTTATCACTACTATCTCGTAATTTTTTTTAACTAATCGATTACGCTAAATTGGATCGAGTGCCCCTGTGTTATCTTACAAATATCTATACAATTTCCATGTAAAAGGAATCTAGGACAAGCTTCTTGTTTGTGGAATCTTAGAGATTTACCAGACATATCAACAAGATGTTATAAATTATGTTATAAATTATTCCCTTATTTAAACAAGCATTAAAGCCCGGCATTTATATAAATTTCACATCATTCCTGAATTCACAACTAGAAATCACGAGGAAACTCTACTTGTATAAATCTCCGCAGATATTGACATTCTAACATAATTTCTACGAGTATGTTATGCAAAAATGTCAACACTTGTCATATCATAGAAGGAAGAAAGCGACTGCATAAATTCCAAGAAGATAGATACTTAAATAAGATATTTAATTAAGTTTTTCAATGTCAACCATAAACTTGCAAACATAGAATAGTAACAAACTCCAAATTTCTAACATAAAAGATGGAAGAAAAGTAATGCACGGAATGTTATTCTAGTGAACACGTGTTGACTAATCACCTAACTCAAGGTACAACTAAAGCCAAACACCAAAAAACAAACAAGTCGAAAAACTAACGGCATAAATTTTTTTAAGTTATTCAAATTTACAAATATATTTTTAAAATTTAAAAGTAATGGAAAAAAATTCTCAAAGTGTTAAAAATTATAAATCTATTAGTTTCTCTTTTACGCAGTCATTGTCCAGACGTTTGATGGCATGTGTGGCGCGCTGAAGATGTCACGTCATTATCCAATTTCAGCTAAAATTTCACGTTTTGCAAACATGAACTATAAGTTTTTTCCTTCAGTGTGTACCAGTAAACTTCTTTTCTTACTGAATTTGTAATGATTCAAAACTTGAAAATTTAGCTGAAATGGTGATACACGTTGGCAAAATGTAAAAATTTAGCTAAAATATGATAATAGTGCGGCATGATCATCTGCACGCCACATGTGTTATTTTATGTCTAGGCAATACCGGTGTCAAAGAAGAATCAATGGGTTTCCTAATTTAACAATTATTACATTTTTACCCTTACTTTTACGTTTGATATTATAACTATAACTAGGTTGAACAAAAGAACCGTTAATCGAATTTTTTTACCGAATACTGATTAAACCGATACAGATTAGACTGCAAATCGAATAAAATCGGTTAAAACCGAAGATACTGAAAGAAAATTGAATACCCGGATTAGAATGAAATAGGGTTTTCGGTTTTGATATAAAAACCGCAACCGCATACCCGTTTATAATGCTTTATCACTAAATCTTTCTTACTTTTTATCGGTGATAGTTATGCTTATCACAATGTTAAAAATAGTATTTATATCATTCTTTATCCAGCAATTATTTTTCTGCAATACTTGTTTTATTGTGTAATTGTGGATAATAATAATTTAGACTTACTTTTCTTAGTAATTTTTGGGTTATTACTTATTGCTTCAATGTTGTAGGGACTTTGATGCAAGATATTATAAGTATAATTATCAATTAAATTTCCTTGATTCATGCTTAGGATTATTGTCATTTAATATGAGATTGTCTTCATCTAGTCTCTTTTATTTACTTTGATTTAGTTATAACCATATTAGGAATATGGTATCAATAATTTATGGATTTTATTAAGGGGTTCTTGTAGTATATAATGAAGAATTATACTTATGTTATTATTTAGTTTATCATGAATTAAAAACATTGAGCTTTTGCTCGAGAAAGTCGAGTTTATTCTCGCAAAGATGTGTTCTTCGTGTTCTTCATAGTCCGGTCTACATCAGACTTATAAGAACTATATCAATGTTATTTATGTATTTTAGAACTTAATTATTTTTTGTATAATAGTTTGTGTAGCGGATCTTAGAAGCGGTAAATGTGGTATAAAAAACTGATATTATCGCAACCGAAACCGAATACCGATTATACGCCAGATGCGGTTTTCTTCTTAAAAAATAGGGCATTCAGTTTTCATTACAAAAATACCAAAATGCGGTATTCGGTCTATTATTTGTCATATACCGCACCGAATACCCGCTTGTTCACCCCTACCTGTCACTTTGAACGACTTAAGGTATTTACATCCCTATAATTTTCTCTTGTAATACTATTGATGGTCAATATGGCCTTGACTCTCTCACGGCAATAATTAATAAGCAACAAAACAACTCATAATCCAAACTTAATCAGTCAAATGAGAACCAATTCAATAGGGTACTCAACAATTATATGAAGAATGATAAACAAAGGAAAGAAGCACAAAGTCAAGCGTTGCTGGAGAGTTTACATTGGAGGACAGCGATTTTAAACATTGTTGAGAACGACTAACTTAAACTACTCTTTAAGCTGGGAAGAGAGCTCTGACAATGGCTCTGCGGGACGCTTTTGACACGGTTTTCTTCGCATCAAAACCGGAAAATTACATAAACGTCCCTTCCCAGAAGCAAACAATCGTCAAAACCAAACACACGATCCCATCCTCTTCAGCCATTCTGAAACCTGAACGCTGATTTTGATAAACTTTGGGACTGGCGAGTTTTAATATGATTTCGAATTCCTTTTCACGCGTAGTTTGCGAATTTCAGAGATACAGAAATACATATCTAATCAATAAACATAGCTAGTAAGTAAAACCAACCAAGGATATATAATACCTGTAAATTTCCGAAGAATACTCCGTTTTTCAGACCTATACATATCAACAATTTGTCCGTTGTTTGTCTTTTTTTTTTTTGAAGGAAAATGATCTATTGGCATTCATTAAGATTCAAAAGGGACGGAGTCCCGACGTACAACGTTTACAAGCCACTCCGGGCAATCGAACCCCGAAAAGTCCGTGGGTAAAAAGGAAAGACGAGCTTTCGCGATACAATTAGCTAATTTGTTACAAGATCTAGGAGTCCAATTGTAGCTATTGGAGAAGCCCACCGACCGGGCCAAGGAAGCGATATCCAACAAAATTGCCCCCCGAGTGCCGGAAAGATTCCCTTCATTGGCCAACCGCGTTGCTTGTAAACAATCGGACTCAACGGCGGAGACAATCCAACCCCGGGTTTGAGTAAAAAGGAGCCCCCAACGGATGGCGATGCACTCGGCCGTCAAAGCCGAATCCACATGTTCGATTAGCGAGGCTGAAACCCCCACAACCGACCCATTCCGGTCTCGAACGACCACACCAAGACCCGCACGGCCGGACATCACATCCCACGCGGCGTCCACATTTAGCTTGAGCCCTCCATCCTCGGCTCCTTTCCAAGACGTCCGACTAACCTCCATGCTAAGTCGATTTGAGTCCATGGTTCGGTCTTGGCGTTTGTAGCTCGCATACCAACTAGTAACCTCCTCCACCCAAGTTTCCGGTGACTTAATATAGCCCTCAAAAAGACGAAGATTCCGATCATTCCAAGAAGCCCAAATGAGTCCGCAAAAGAACTCTAAGTTCGGGGTATTGAGGGTCTCGAAAGCCCGGAAACAAAGTTCCCGGAATGGAAGATTCTCCTTTTTTTCAACCCATCTTTGAAGAAGCGAGCATCCCCACCCTCCTTAGCTCTTTCGCAACTCCAAATCGCATGGATAGCGTCCTCCGGGAGAGCCCCGCAAAACCTACAAAAAGGTAGACAATCGATACCTCTTCCCCGTAGCGCACCTAGAGTCGGAAGCACTTCAAACCACACCCGCCAAACTAGGTGTTTCACTTTGGGCGGGATTTGTAAGCTCCACATCTTCTTCCACCAATGTGCATAGTCGTCACTAGAGCTTGAAGGACCTCCCCGGCCGTCCATCCGAGCTAAGCGGTACCCCGATCGAACCGTATACAATCCATCTTCCTCAAAGTGCCAAACTAAACGGTCTTGGGCTTGTCTCACGTTTATGAGAATCTTCAAAATGGCTTCGGCATCAAAAGGAGACATTAATGCCTCAACCACCTCTTTGTTCCATTCTCCATCATTGATGAAATTGGATACACACCATGGGTGCTCGTCATCCGGCTCTTCCGAAAATACCTTGAAAGCCCCCGCTCTTGGAATCCAAGATTGCTTGAAGGCTCTCAAGTTGCCTTCGCCGATTTGCCAACGGGTACCGCGGCGGACCAAATCTCTTCCCCAACAAAGGCTTTTGCAAAGGAAGGAGAAATGACCCTTGTTCTCAAAATCGAGCACCGACGAGTTCGGGAAGTATTTAGCTTTTAGAACTCTAGCCATCAAACTTTCCGGGTGTTGAATGATACGCCAAGTGAGACGTCCCAAAAGGGCTTGATTAAAGTCCCCAAGGTCCTTGAAACCTAAACCACCCTCCGCTTTTGGCTTTGCGATAAACTCCCACCTTTTTCCAATGAATCTTCCGCTTGTCTTCCGATCCTCCCCACCAAAACCGAGTGGTAATTCCATGAAGGTCCTTTCCGTTGTTTTGCTTTGTTGTTGTCCAAGTTTTCGTGGAATACTCGGTCGTCGTTTTCCTTAGTTTTCCAAAAGTTTTTGTTTTAATTTTAAAAAAAATATTGCAATTTTAATCCTATATTTGTGTCAAAAATGTAATAATATCTTTACTTTTATATAAAAATTACAATTTACCCTGTATTTGTTTCAAAATTGCATTTAAAACTATTATTTGTAAGTAAAAAAATTGTATTTCTAACTTATATGTATATAGAACTATAAATATTATTAATATAAAAACTCCTCGGTAATCCTTACAGTAAAACTCATCCATAATTCCGTTGTCATGGGTAAAAGCGTAAAATAAAATTATCGGTGTTTCTTCTTAACTTTGAACTAATCACTTTGGCCCTCTAGCTTATCCTAACTTATTAATCCGTATCCATTTGCCTTTTTTTTTTTTTTTTTTATCAGTCCACACTCTTGAACTTATCACTCTATTTTAATTTGTTCGCTGAATTTCACTTGATTCTGTTTTCTCTAACTTTTAATTTCTATCAAAATATCATATCCCCGCTATATGTCTACCACATAATTCTAAGGGTAGTTCATCTCATTTCACTTAGGAAAAATTACGACAAAAGTCACTAAACTCATTTGTACGTCGAAGTTAAATCCCTATGCATTATGTTTGGAGGTAAAAGTGTTAGGAATTTTGTTGTAATATGGATGGATTCACTGCCGGTCTTGTGCTAAGGCGAGTAAGGCGGTGGCCTTAGGCCCAATTTTTTTTGCCCGTTTTTTAACACTGCATCAAAGGGCCCAAAATATGATTTTAAGGGCCCAAATGTTAACCTAAACAAGGCTTATGGTTTACTTCGCCTCGGGCCCTTCGGTCCATAGGGCCGGCACTGGATGGATTATAACCCGTCCATTCCCATGGTGACTGCCATTTTTTTTAGTCAAAGATGGAGGCTGGAAATCTCGCAAAGCGAACTCGAATCCCAACTAGGTTGGCAACCAAGGAACACAAAGTAGGAATTGGGGCTCGAAATAATATAAGTGAACGTATCAAAGTTTACAAACAAAAACAAAAGAGAAGAGAACTATCTAAATTTAAAGTTCTCTCTCGAACAAATGTCGTCGTTTACAAAAGACAAAGTAAAATCTGGATGCGAAGGCCACCAATGATAACCCAAATTTTGAGCACCAAAACTAGCTAAAGCATCGGCTACTCTACTTCATTCTCGAAAGATATGGGATACATTGAAATTAATGCTTTCCACATAGTGGATACATTTCGACCAGCGAGCTCGCAGCTTCCAAGGAACCAAACTCGATTTCTTCTGAAAAAGTTTGACGACGTATGTAGAATCGCACTCGAGCCACAAGTTATCCCAATGAAATTCCGTAGCCTTTTCCACCGCAAGTACTGTAGCCATCACTTCAGCTTCATACGCGAAAGCAGACTAAATATGAAAAGAGAACGAGCCATGAGGAAATCCATGACAGGTTCTAAAAATGCCTTCAGCTCCCGCCACTCCAGGAGTACCCATAGAAGAGTCGTCTGTGTTACACTTCAACCACATTGTAGGAGGGAAACGCCATACAACATGAATTATTTTTGGAGCTTCTCTAGGTTGAATGTCAATGCCGAAAAATCTTCAAAACTCTGAGATCCTCCAAGGTGCTTCCCATCCCCAACTTGAAGAATTGTACTTCCTTGATAAGTCGCCAGACATGTCTCAAAAAAATGGGAATGTTAGGAATCTCGTCATCAAATACACATGCATTTCTAGTGTGCCAAATTAGCCAAATCGTCGAAATAATAGCAGTATTCCAAAGCGCAAAACCTGAGGGTTCAGATTAACAGAATCGGCGTTAGAGGGCAACAAGGCTAGCGACCCTCCTCTATTAATAGGATTAAGAAAAATGCCAAAAATAATAGCCCAAATCGAACCCGCAAAATTGCAATGAATAAATATATGGTCAGAGTCCTCCACCTGGTTATGGCATAAACGACACAGAGAAGCTAACGAGAATCATTTTTTCTGCAACATTGGCTCCGTTGGAAGGAAGCCTAAGAGACCTCTCAAACAAGTAATAGACTTCCATGGTGGAAGAAATTCTTTCCATAAAAACTTATGCCGCTGTGGTGATTGCCATTTAAAATATTTATTTTATTAGAAATTGTGTCAAACTGATTTTATAAATAAATAGATGCGAAAAAATAATAATCAAAAAAATTAAATAAAACATTTATCAACTCAATGCAAAAGGCTATACTTAAATCGTACGCTTATTGGGGAAATTTGAGCACAAACAGAACTTTGACGTCTCATTAGGGAGTCGGACAGAATCATATAGAATATTCTCCTAAAGTGATGTCGTACCGTAGTGTCCGCTTCACAAACTAAACCTCGACACCAAAATTACATTGACCGGCTATGTAGACTTTCGGGGATAGAAATCTCACACAGCCGAACTGATGGAGAATTTAAGAGAAATCAAACTTCCCAATAGAGATTTTGTTCGAATTCTGTGGTGTTGAATACTAGAAACATAGCCCAATTCCAACCGGTTTCGAATATAAAAGAAATAAATAAATAAAAAATTCATCAGGATAATTACAAATAATTATGTGAGGATATTATTAGGAATAGTATCGAATTAAAAAGAATTATGGATAGGCACCAGGATCAAAGCTATTAATAGAAAAACCCATGACATGCCCAAAAACCACCTACGGTTTAAGGGAATTACCCATACTTTCAAACAATTCATTTATACCCATTCAAAAAATATTTTGGACCATATTAACCCTGATTTTAATTATATTTATTTATTTTCGTATTTAATTATTTATTATATATTTTAATTTTCGAAATTAAATTATCCTAAAATTTTGGTTGAAAACTTCCCCTATTAAATAGGTTATCATTTAATTTTGTTACTTTGACCCAAAAATTAAATCTTTTTCATTTAATATCATCTCAAGCCCTCCACCTTCGTCAGCTTCTCTCTCTCTCTCTCTCTCTCTCTCTCTCTCTCTCTCTCTCTCTCTCTCTCTCTCTCTCGACTTCTCACGACGGATTGACCACCATCGCCGGATTCGGCCGGAGAGCGCGGGGACTTCGGGCGTGGCTTCGGCGACCATGGACGCGGCGGCCGAGGAGGTGACCGTGGCCGCGGTGTTTGCCGTCGCGAGGAAGAGGAGAAGTGGGTCTCAGTCACAAAGCTCGATCGCCTCGTGAAAGAGGGCAAATCACCTCCATGGAGCAGATCTACCTCCACTTGCTTCAAGACCTTCATCGTCGTCGGCGACTCGGCTAGCCACGTCGGGATCAGAATGAAGTGCAGCAAGGAGGTGGCGACTGCGATTCGCGGCGCGATCATCCTCTCCAAACTCTTGATCGTAATTGTAAATTTTTACAATTTTTTGTAAATATATTTAAAGTTTTAAGGTAATATTTGATTTTTGTAAATGATTTTACAATATTTTGAAGTGATAATTTCTCTTGGAGGGACAATATTTTTGTAAATAGATTTACACGCTTTTTATAAATGTTTTTACACTTTTTTGGAGTTATTTTACACGAATTTGCATTTGTGGATATGTTTATGAAATTTCAAAATCGTGTCAATATTTTCCGTAATTTAAATTACAGATTTGTTGGTAAATTAACTTCATTGGTTTTGGTATATATATACAGTTATGTCAGTTGGTATTATCAAATTTCACAAATGTTCACGTATTAAATTTCCGTATATATATATACTAGATTTGTAATTGTATTTACAGTTTCAATTTGGTATATTTATATACAATTCCAAATATAATGTACAGTTTGTTGATTCCAAATTACAATTTACAGTTTTTCAATTGAACTTATAATTTCGTATATATATATATATATATATATATATATATATATATATATATATATATATATACTAGATTAAAACATATTTTCGAATTAATTATTTTTAAGGAAAATATTCGAAAATTAAATAACAAAATTTATTTGGTTTGCTACATTTAAGGAAAAATTTTGTTTTTTTTTTAATTTTAATTAAAAAAATGAAATTAAGATTAATTTGAATTAATTAGAAGGGAATATTAGTTCATATGTTAATTTATTGGTGGTTATGATTACCATAATTAGAAATGAGCATTTTTTGTAAACCTTGAGCCACAAATGAGCATTTCATTCCTTTAATTTTCTTGCTATTGGGCTTGTTATAGTCCAAGCCTTCTCTGCCTCTAATTAAATTATTATGGACTGGGTCCGTTAATTTAATTACTGATGTTTACATAAAATAATACATCAAAATGATATAAAAAAAAATCTTGATTAAAATTGAAACATTATTCATGTTGATAATTTCTCCTAATTCCATCATTTTAGGATCAGTAGTTTCTATCAACACACAATTCTTTACAAAATATTTCAGCTTTCATTACCGGACCAAGTCCTTAAAACCTCAATTTATAAGCTCTCTCATATACTTACATAAAGTATATGTCTATAATAACATATTCATAAGAAGCTATTTCAAGGGGACAGTGGACACACTGTATTTAAGCTCCAATAGCACTCTAAGTTTCATACTGAATACAGTAGAAATTCATTAAATTAATACTTATAAATTAATTATTTCGATAAAATAATATTTTTGTATGGTCTCGACTCTAACTAACATGACTAAAGTTTACCTCGATAATATAATAAAATCCTCAGGTCCCAATAATATTAATTTATAGAGGTTTTACTATAATTTCAAAGCTACCCCTCTAAAAGTCTGGCACCATGCACTCTTTTGTAACACCGTATATTATAAATACGCCTGAGACAAGTTTCTTCCCCAAAAAGTGTGACGAGAATGTCGTCAATAACATTGTTCTTGTTGTGAGTGGCTCAACTGAGAAGGCCCAGGAATAAGGCCCATGTCCATTAGGCACAAACGACACTAAGGCTTTTTCAAGAAAGCATGAACTCAGCTTTCGAAAACAACTCGTTGTTAAGCTGAGCGCAGAGACATGTCGTATTGAGGTTAAATTACACATGGCTTAATCCAAGCCATCGGTGGTTGCTGATCCAACGGTCCATGCTTGCTCGTGCCCTCAGCTCATATAAAAGGGAAGCGAAGCTTGCCCTAATCCACATCGTGAAGAAAGCAAGGAAGGGGAAAGAGAGAGAGCTGTGTCGCCAGCTAGAGTCTGAGTCCAAAGCCTCTTTCTCCAAGGATCTTCTCGGGGTAATCCGAGCTACACGGCGAGGCACAATCGTCACTGATTGTTCCGGTGAGACTTAGGGTTTCACTGGATCTCCAACTAACTTGAATCAGTTGGTCGATGAGCCATCGTAGATTTTGATGAACAAAATAAGTATTAAAAATATGTAAAGTTGATTTAATAAAATCTTACTTTAAGTTCAATCATTGAATTGAAATATTTTTAATTTCGGTTTCATAATTTTCTTTTATGTATAAATTGTGATTTATACTGTGGTAATTTTTTCTCATGATTAAATAAATAAATTGTTATTTAAGTTTAATCACCTTTATTAAATTTAATAAGTTGTATAATTATATTGATAATTATATACTATTCGAATTTAATAATAAAAAGGTGGAGAAAATTAATTCCTTAATTCTCGTCGGTTAATTTAAGAAAATGAGGATCAATGACATGTCATATTCTCATTTCTTGGATCATGGCATACGAATTATTAGAGAAAAATAGTAAAAGGAAAATTCATATTAATACGTATGATAAAGTATTTGATTTTTGGATTTTTGTTTTAAACATCAAACCTATGCGCAAATCATTAGGGTTGGAATTTGTCTTTTGACTTATTCTTAAAACAACCTACGCACAAAATAAGAGGAGATATACATGCTTGGTTAATTAAATAATTGATTTAATTTTAATCAAAATAAATTGGCTATATATATATTAGATGTGTACCACAGTTTTAACCTAAGCCTCATGTGCGCATGCTTTTGGAAAGCAATAGAAGAATTTTTCTCCCATTTGTACGCTAAAAGATATTCTTTCTCCTATTCGCATCCTACTGGTGGCGAAGCTTTGGGGAGAAAACTTAGAGGCAAAACTTTCTATCTTTATTCTTTCTCTCTCGTCTCTTAATCTCGAAAACACCCGAAAGCCATAACATTGAATCTATCGTGGTGGTTTGATCGAAGACGGATGGAAGATTCGCGAAGATCGATGACGAAAACTGTGAATAAATTCCAGATTTATAAGTGTTTTTAATCCTATAATTGTTACATGATTTTTCAAATTTTATCCAATCGTTGTTTACGTAATAAATTTATTTTGCATGCATGATAATCGTTTTTAACGTTCTGGTTATTTTAGTATGTTGAAAATCTGTTTTCATATTAAAAAGAAATTTTGAAATTCCGCCGTAACTCGTTACGTTCATTATTTATATTAAAAAGCTTAATTTTGTTAAAAAGCTTAATTTTGTTCCAACAGAGAACTGGTCCTTCGGACGAAGAGACAATGTTGGCAAATAAAGAATGAACGAAATGAAAATCGTGGTCCCAAAAGTAGGGTTTTTCTCTTTGTACTCGATCTCAGAGACGAAATGGGAAGGAAACAATGAACATCACTAGATTTCGAATTTTGGAACATTCATAACCAAGTTTCAATTTTCTCACCACTCTGTCTTCTAGTTATGAACAATACGTTTATTATTTTAATACCATGCTATTTTAAGGTCTTGAGTGTCATCACAAATTCTAAAATACCATGCTATTTAAAATAATAATATTAAATTATGTACAATATTATATGTAATCAATTTTTTTACTATGCTATTTAAGGTATTGGAATCATAAATTATCTCATTAATTAGCATTGCTATTTAAGGATGGCTTGTCATCTTGGTTTATAACTTTGGAATATATACTTAATTTTTCTGCTAAAGTAATGTGGTTATAACTTATATCACATACCCTATAAATATTAATTGAGACATTCTGCATGCAATGTCCACTTCCACGATTCCATCCTTCTTGTGAGACTTTCATATAAACTTCTCTCCTCATCCCATTTTTAGTGGTGAGAAGTCCTTCCGGCCTCCTTTCTAGGGTAAAAAAAGAAAACTGAGATTTTAGGCAGTTTTTTCTCATCTTTCCACTGCCATTTCTCCTCCTCCCTCTCCGAGAAGAGGAGCTTCTCTGCGCACTGCTCCTTGTCCAATCAGTAAGTTTTCAAACTTTTCTGTTTTCAGTTCTTGCGTTTAACTGCCAAAGTCATTGCTATATGTCCTACAGAAATGACGATTTCCCTGTTTATATCAATTTTGGTATTATTTATTATGCATTTATTTTTGAACTAAAAAAAATATAAATTGTTGTTTGTTATTTAATAAAAAAATATATTAACATGCATCTTTTATCGTTTCTAATTCTCTCCGAACTTGTTAATAAAAACACATTATAACCATAAAGATTGTTCTTAGTTATTAAGAAATAACTCTTTAAATAATGCCAAATGAAAAAAAAATTTACTCATTCTTTTCAAAAGAACATGATCTCTTGCACCATGTTTTGATTTTGGGTAAAAAAAAAAAACATTTAAACATAATAAAATAATAATCCCAAAAAAAGTAGATAATTATTTTTATCATATGTACAATTGTAACTATAAACATTGAAACATAAAACTTATTCATTTCAATGCTGTCAGTGTTGGGAGACAAAGTGGCCCGCAAGTGGATCAGAACTGTATTGCTGTTCTGGTTCTTCAGTATTGGGAGTGGATTAGAGGTTTGTGAAAATGGCAAGCTCAAGATTCAAACTGTCTCTTGCCCACAAACCATAACAGTCACCAATTATCTCAATCTCACTGAAAATCAGCTTCTTGGATTGGCTATGGAGTTTTCTGAATCAGATCAGGTATTGTGCTTTAACTAAATGCTCATCGTGCTTGGTTTATTTATATTTATGCCATTTCACGGCCAACAATATCTGGGGGAAATTTTTTAGACCAAAATGATATATATAATCAAAATAAAAAATATAATCGAAGGTCGTCAAGTTTTAGATTATTTAAACATGAAGCTTATAATATTTTAGATTAAAAAGTAAAAAATAAATTTCCGTATAACTTTGTGTTTCCATAATGAGCACATACTAATTTTGTGATTATATGAAAGTTGGATTTTATAAATGCTTATTTTTGAAGTAGTTTTGTCATTAGTCATAATTTTCCTCTTTAAGACACATAATCCGTAGTTTTAGCCCGCTTTTCTGACTATTATACGTTGTATTGTATTTTTGTATTGCCGGTATTATCATTCTCTTACAGTTGAGATTGTCGTTAGTATGAAAACACATTCAATACTAGGCTCGTGCCAAGATGTTCTAAGTAGTAAAATTACGTACGAGCGTAAGTTACGCATATGCTTTCGATGATGCCGAAAAAACCGGTTTTGTTAGTTGTTAAGTTTCCATTATCTATATATATATAGATATTTACCAATTTTTCCCTTTTCAATCATGTCTTACAGATGGTAGCATTGGAGTGTAGCAAAGGACCGATATCTCGAACCATGGAAAATTATGGCATGTCTTGTTACGTGAAGATCTTGCGCCCGGAAGAGTCGTGCTCAAGAAAGCAACTAAAAAAGGTTGCGGAAAATTTTGAAATGGCGGACGAGTGGCCTTTGGTTCAAGAAGAAAGCACTGTGTGGTGGCGGTACTTATCGTTTTTAAAAAAAGAATATGTATCCCACGCTTTCCACTATGTAATTTCAGCCACATCTAATATTTTTCAAGAGGTACGATTTCTGATGTTTTAAATGAAGTTCATTTAATGGCGGTACAAATTTCTTATGACGTTTTCCCGAAATTTGCAAATAGATTATAGATTTTATCGTAAATCAGATTTTTTTTCTTTGTATTTTCGAAATTCTAATTTTCCTTCTCTCTTTATAATCCCTTCCAGACAAGTAAATATCGGCTATTCGGAGAATTGCTTACGGAATACTTGTGGGTGTTCGTTATAGTTTCTTTGAGCTTCACAGTAGCTTTATACACGCGGCATAGAATGCTATTATCTGAGCAGCCACAAAAACTGCCAGTCTTGAGCCTCCATCTTCCAAAGGGTGTTCGCGTACTTTTTTGCATGGGAGGAGTAATGCTATCAGTTTGGTTGTTTCGGCACTTCAGCGCAGAAGACACATCGTGGAGAAAACAAATGCTTGTCAATATGTGTGATGAGCGGGCCAGGCTATTCGAGGATCAATTTAACTCTACCAAGAATAATATTCATGATTTAGCTGTGCTTGTTTCCACCTTTCATCATGGGAAACTACTTTCGGGGATCGATCAAGTAACTTTTCGGAATTTGTATTTGAAACTATACATTATAATTGAAATTTATAAAACCTGCTTTGGTACTCTATGTCTGGTGTTTCGGTACGATAAAATAATTTTCTATTCGGTGCTCCATTTTGCAGAAATCATTCAGCGAATATGCAAGGAGAACGGCTTTCGGAAGACCACTCACAAGCGGTGTGGCTTATGCCCTCAAAGTCGTTCATTCGGAGAGAGAGCGATTTGAGAAGGCATATGGATTTAAAATAAAGAAAATGGAAGCCGCGTATCATCAGATTGTCCACGCCCAATATTCTCTTCCAAAAAAATTGGATACGGCACCGGCAAATGACGAATATGCCCCGGTCGTATTTGCTCAAGAATCCGTTTCCCATATCATATCCATTGACATGATGTCTGGAAAGGTATGCTCTAGGCTCTGAAAAGTTTTGCTCTGTTCCGTTTTGTTCTTGCAATTTCATAAAACCATGCTTGATTTCTTCGATTTTTTTTTTATAATTATTAAAATTTAGGAAGACTGTGAGAATGTTCTCCGAGCAAGGGCTACCGGACTGGGAGTTCTAAGTTCTCCTTTGAAACTGTTGAAGTCGAACCAGCTCGCTGTGGTGCTCACGTTTGCGGTCTACAATAAAGACATGCCTTTGAGCGCTACTCCCGAGGAACGAGTCGAAGCCACTAAGGGGTACTCATATAAAGCTTTTTAGACTCTTTTTTTTTCCTATACGCTTATTCTTTTTATTAATTAAATTAAATTTATAAAGATACCTCGGAGCATCTATTGATTTCCCGTCGCTACTAGAAAAGCTTCTGAACCAACTTGAAAGCAAGGAAACGATTGTTGTAGACATTTACGATACAACGAACGCATCTTCTCCAATTAATCTGTGCAGAGAGGATGTCACCGACACCTATTTTTTGCGGGTTAGCCCCCTCGACTTCGGGGACCCGCTCCGCAACCACGAAATGCATTGCAGGTTTGGTTATGACTATACTTCCAAAGTGTAAACCCGAGAAGAAGTCAAAAGTCAAACTTGCTTGACTTTCCCATGTTTTATGTTTTTCTCCGACCAGGTTCAAGCAACAATCTCCTTGGTCTTGGAGAGCAATAATGTGGTCTTCTGCTGTTTTCATTATCACTTTTTTTGTCGCTCACTATAGTAAGATGGTGGAACGCAAAGCTCGAGCCGAAGCGGATGATATGGAGAAATCTCAGGTGCATTTTTTTTTTCATACCTTGTCCGCGTAATATGATGCATTATTTGCATGATTCTTGCTATTTATTGAAGAAACCGTCGCTAAGTTTCCGTCTTATGCAGTTTTTATCAACCGTCTTCGAGAAGATCACGATACCGATGAATGGTATTTTAGGTAATTTGGAATTCATTACATGCATAAAGATAGTGTTGCCACGAAGTTTCACTTTTAAATAGAGTCACAATTACTCCCTCAACTTTGCTCCCGGCCGGTGCATGTTGCCTCTTAGCTTTTTGATTTTTAATTAGCATAATTGCCCACCTACACTTTTAGAATAAGCACATTGCTTTTACAAGTTAAAAAGTATATGAAAATGTTAAACATGACTTATTTAAAGGGTTTTTTTTTTGTAAATTTTATTATTTTTTCTAATTTTTAGGACTTTCAATTGTACTTTTTTTTCTTCTTCCCGAATCGGACTTCTTGATTGCTTTGCAGTAGTATCATAATCCAGTTGATAAAAATAAATTATTGTGCTACTTTTTTAAAAGTTTAGAGGGTTCAACAATAAGATGATAAAAGTCCGTCAAATGTTGCGCATTGTGCTACTTTTTTTTAAAAGTTTATGTGCTACTTTTTTGAAAGTTTATAACTCAAGGGGCGAAGTTCACCGAAATGAAAAGTTCAAGAACATTACTGCCACTCTATGAGATATTTAGTAGTATGATACAATACCTATTTGATTTTCAGGAATGCTGCCAGAACTTGATGCCAGTCAAGAAGACTTTGCCTATACCGCCAGTGTAGAAGGCTTAGTTTTATTGGTAGATAAGTTAGTTGACGAAGCCAAGATAGAATCTGGAAGACCAGAACTCGAAGACGTGCCTTTCGATCTCCGAGCAGTACTCAACAATGTTCTCTCGCTCTTCTCAAGAAAATCAAGCAATAATGGAATCGAGGTAAAAGTGAAATCGGATTTGATTTGATTTTTTATTAGATTTTACGTTGATTCTCAAACCGGAGGTGGCGGTTTATGTCTAGAACGGTGTTGTTGAAGTTGTGAACGGTGATCCGGGACGCTTTCAACAGAAAATCACCAAGCTTGTTGAAAATTCTATGAAGATCGGGTACGCTATATCCCATCTCGGGTACCTCCAGGTCGGGTGCACATCCAGCAGCGTCACCCAGGTCGGGTTCCTGAATAATGACCCCAATCGCCCAAGGCTCCAGGATGGGTACGTAGAAGAAGACGCAGGAAATGATTTCAGGAGAGGCGCACAACAAATATCGTAGAATATTGTATAGCTTATTTTAGTTTGTACAATTTAGTACTTTTGCCGTTATTATTATTTCTTGTATTAGAGGTGTATATACCAATTATTCATGAATGGAAAAACAATTCTTCCCGTATTTAGCTTCATATATAAATGGAGAAGCTGAAAAGGTAAGCACGGTGGGTACGAAGGGCTTCCCGCTTCCCACTTCCCACTTCCCGCAGAACCATGAAAATGTACGAGTTCATGAACAGCAAAGTGCTCTTCAAGACGGTGAGGCAGAACGATAATCTGAGAAAGCTAATGCCGGTAATCGTGCACGTGAACTATCACGTTGATAAGCTTACGCGAATGAAATCGGTCGTGGATTTCTATGTCAACGGCAAACTCAACGCGCTGAACTCTTTCCCGGTTGGTTCGGACTGGTGAGGCTTTTGGGCTCTTCATAAGTAACTATTTCAAGCATATAGAGAACTATTTTCTCACGATATGAATTTTGAACATTTTACATAAACAGAGTTTGAAGTATTTTCAAGAGAATTCTAATGTTGGCCTTTATTATTAACTATTATTAATGTAAGTATATTCCTCGAAGAATAAAAATCAGAAACAGCTGACCCTTGGTTATTATTAAAGGAATACTCGGTGGAGATTTACGAATAGTCGGGGACTAGCTGGGAACCACACGTTGCCGACGATGTTCAATTGCAATTCTTCATGATGCACTACTACAAAAAAGGGGTTGGACTACACTTAAAGAGTGTAGTTGGAGCTCTTCGACTACACTCTTTATGTGTCGTCGGATCCTCCATCGTATGATATCCAACGACACTTAATTTAAGTGTCGTTGGAGGTGGAACTGGACTACACTTAGAAAGTGTAGTCGGAATCCAAATTCGCCGCGGCATAATAATAGTTTTGCCGCGGCGAACAGTCCGACGACACATAATAAGTGTTGTGTGAGGTGATTCCAAAACTCGAAAATGTCCAACTTTCGCCGTACAACCAATTTTGCATTTAACTGAGTAACCTGACAAGTTCCCGTACGCCGGGAAGTCGTTGATTGTCCACATTAACATTGCTTTTAATTTGAACTCTTCTTGTAGGTGCGCATCCATGATCGGCATTCCTTCTTCCCACATAATCTTCAAATCATCTTTGGCTCGAGCATATAATTTAGCCAACCCCGGCGTTGATAATTGGCGTTGACGAGGTCATTCACCGCATTCGAAGCGAGCGGTAATTCGGTGAAACCACGCTCGGAGCAAAGTTTCCGCGTGCATATCTTCGCGTAACGGTTCTTTGCCGGTTCCGTCATTAAGGGCATATGCGGCGGCGGAGGCGGAGGAACCGTTTCATTGACCTCGTCTTCAGGAAAATCAGTGCTCCAGTGCTTTCCCCGTTTCGCCGTTTCTTTCCTAACACCCCGTCTTACTTTAGGCGCCATTGAAATCTGAAAAAAAAAATAGCATATATTCATTTCACGGAATTCAAACCAAAACATAAACTAAATTTTAAAACCAAAATATATTCGCATTAAAAATCGGCCTAATCACAATTCCTAAACAAAATTAATTCACAATTCCTAAACTAAATCAATTTACAATTTCAAAACCTAATCACAATTCACAATTCCTAAACCTAATCACAATTCACAATTTCAAAACCTAATCACGATTCACAATTCCAAAACCTATTCACAATTTCAAAACCTAATCACAATTCACAATTCGTAGACCTAATCACAATTTACAATTCCAAAACCTAATCACAATTTCAAAACCTAACCACAATTCACAATTCCTAAACCTAATCACAATTCACAATTCCAAAACCTAATCACAATTTCAAAACCTAATCAAATTCACAATTTCAAAATCATAAAATTGCATAAAATCAAAACCTAATCGCATAAAATCATTAAAAAAAACCCCCAAAATCGATGTTCAACCCTAAAAATCGAAAAATCCTACAAATTCAAGCAAAAACACAAAGATTCAAGCCTAACCTTTAGACGGCGGGCGACGGCAAGCGACGGCGGGCAACGGCGGGCGAAGGCGGGCGACGGCGAATGGGTAGAGGTCGCGGCGGCGAGCGAAGGCGAGAGAGAGAGAGAAATATTAGGGGATTTCGGCTCCTGTTTGGGATAAAACACGACTCTCGCCGCGGCAAACTTAAATTCGCCGCGGCGAGTCATCCCAACGACACTAAAAAGTGTCGTTGGACATGAAGGTCGTTTTCCATCCCGACGACACTAATATATGCGTAGTTGGAACACTACCCGCCGCGGCAAATATTTGTTTTCTTCAACCCCTCCAGACGACACTCATATATGTGCGTAGTTGAACACTGTTCGCCGCGGCAAATATTATTTTGCCGCGGCGAATACATGATTCCGACGACACATAAAAATTTGCGTCGTCGGAATTCTATTTTTTTTAACTCCGACTACGCATAATAATTTCCATCGTCGAATATATGATTCCAACGACGCTTTTTGTCTTGCGTAGTGGAAGCTCCGTAGTATAATCAAATATTTGTAGTAGTGATGGGTCCTTATATTCTGAAAAACTTGTCCCTGACAAGAAGATACTGCTTCAAACTTGCTTGTTCGTACATGATTTAGCTTCATCATGCCTAACACTTCGTGGGTGAAACCGGGCTGGGTTCATTTTTTTTTTCTCGTCTTTCTAGTAAGATGGTGGAACGCAAAGCTCGAGCCGAAGCGGATGATATGGAGAAATCTCAGGTGCATTTTTTTTTCATACCTTGCCCGCGTAATATGATGCATTATTTGCATGATTCTTGCTATTTATTGAAGAAACCGTCGCTAAGTTTCCGTCTTATGCAGTTTTTATCAACCGTCTTCGAGAAGATCACGATACCGATGAATGGTATTTTAGGTAATTTGGAATTCATTACATGCATAAAGATAGTGTTGCCACGAAGTTTCACTTTTAAATAGAGTCACAATTACTCCCTCAACTTTGCTCCCGGCCGGTGCATGTTGCCTCTTAGCTTTTTGATTTTTAATTAGCATAATTGCCCACCTACACTTTTAGAATAAGCACATTGCTTTTACAAGTTAAAAAGTATATGAAAATGTTAAACGTGACTTATTTAAACGGTTTTATAGCAATTGCTTCTTCTTGCGCTGGAAGACGAAGATCTCAGCGCCTTTCAATATTTTAAACACGAGAACACTGAGAGAGAGAGCTGGTCGTATACGTCCATTTCAAATTTGATAAAAAATTATTCCTAAAATCATGCATAATTAATAAAAAAATAAAAACAGAATTGATTATATTTTAATTTAAAAATAAAAAACGAATTTTAATAGGTTGAGGGGCGATTTATGTATGGAAAAATTAGTTTTCAATGCCACATCATCCTGATTGGCTATTTTGCTAATTAAAACCACGCGTTTGTTAAACTGAAATATAAACGTTGGAATGTGGTTATCTATTATGATTTCTCTTTAATATATTGTTTGGTTAGCTACAAAAGTTAGATTCAATCGAAACAAGTAAGAAAGCAGCGTCCTTCTAAAATCGGTGAGAAAAATAATGATTAAAAGCAATTAAAATTAAAATATAAAAACATTTTATGAAAATGCTAAAATATATATATAAAAAGTGGACCCACTTAGCACTGATGTATGGGTTAACATTCAATAGAATTGATTTTCGTTTTGGGCCCTAAAGTACATATTTTGAGGCTCTTATTAAGTTTTTATTTTTGTTGCAACTTTTAAAATTTAAACCCTTCAAAAGACCAAACCAATGAGAACTGCGATGGATTTTCCAGCTATACTTTGTGGCTATTACTTTTTCCCTTAAACTGAAGATTCCGGTGCGGTCATTTCGACACAACAAGTACGAGAGATTCATTCCCCCAGCGTACCCCTATTACGGAGCTGTATTTTCTAGGGTACAGCTCTCTTTCTTTCTTACCCCTAAAGCTAAAAAAGGGTACGGGCAAGAGGAAGCGTGCCCGACCCACTTTTGCTTATTTTTGTACAATAAAGGAAACGAACAAGCCCGCTTCTGCCAAAAACTGAATCACGCTGCTCGTTTCTGTTTCCTGTGAAAAGAGTTTGCATTTTTTTTTTTTACCGAAATGAGTTTTGCCCATCTCTGCTACTACTATGCCTCAGCCGCCATTTTTTCGAAGATGGCAATTTGCATATTTATACGTTTTACTAGAAAACTCTTGTGTTTTAAGAAGATTTATCATTCTCGGATAATTTCATCACATGAGCTTACCTTCTGACTACTTTAATTGCAGATGGCAGGTTTCTTTGTCGTCACGGCGGTTCACCTTTACCGCAAGTAGCTTTCGGGAGAGTGGTACAGAAATAACTCGCTAATTAGACAAATCTAATTCTCGGAAGGGAAGTTTTGATTAGATATGATATATACAGAAATGAGGGGTATTTAAAATACTCGTAGTATGAATGTGGGCCTATACTTCTGTTTCCTCACAAGCTTTAGGTAAGTTTATCAGAATTTGTTATTTATCAGCAAAATTGCATTTATTTTTATTTTGTGATAAATTATAATTGCAACTTGTATTTACATAATAAAATCACAATAGTAACCTGTATTTTACTAAAACCCGTCCGTTTATGTTTTACCCGTAAAATCTTCACAATAGTAACCTGTATAGTATTTACTATTTACGTAGCTTGTATGTCAATGGCAAACTCGTCGCTCTGAACTCTTTCCCGGTTGGTCGGACTGGTGAGGCTTTTGGGTTCCTCGTAGATAACTCATTTCTGACGATATGAATTATGAACATTTTACTTGAACAGAAAGTTTCCAGTCATTTTCACGAGAATGCTAATGTTGGTCTTTTGTTTTAAAGTAATTAGGAAAGTGTTTTAATTATCTCTTATTTTTCCTTCTTTATATTATTTATGGGTATTAGCAATTAGCAATGACTACTTATGATCACAAGCTTATTTCCAACTAGCTATACAGTTATAAAATACTTTTTCTATATGCATGTAGCAAGACATGTTAGCTTATTTTCAAGAATCAAATCACCCAAAAACCACTGGCACACGCCTGTTTGATTGTTGGGTGGAGTTATTGTTCATCTAGGCAAAAATTTAGTTGTTCTACGGTTTTCGGAGCGCCTCGTGTCATCGTCGGATCCGGCGGCAGTATTGCAGCCATTACTTCCATCGTATCCTTCTCATCATATTCGTAAGAATTTAGATAGAAAACATATAGAAAACATATATATTAATAAGTGACATATTTTTCGATATCAAGTGTGACTTTTTCAGACTAGTCTCGGGTTGACTTTTTTGGACCGAGCGTCGATCCCAGGATGACTTTTTTCGGACCGATCTCGGGTTAATTTATAAGTATGACTCTGACTTAATTTATAAGTATTTTATTAGATATTGTTGCGTTTTTCCTAGGATTGTACATATCCCGGATGCAGAATTTCCGGGAATCCTAAAAAACATTAGATGAGATTATGTTTTATTAGTGTTTTAGATTTGAGACTTGTGATGGAATTATATGTGTGTGTACTGTGTATGACTTTATTTACATATGTTTTGAGGTATGATATTATAAAAGTATTTTATAAGTTTTCCGTCGAAAAGTATCGAAAAGTGTTGATAATCCGTCGATAATCATCGAAAAGTATCGGTAATCGGTAAGGTACAGTATTATAAGTTTTCCGTCGGTTAATCGGTAAATTATCGGTTAATTCGTTGAAAACGGCAAACGATTTATCGACAAATTCGGTAAGTTGAACCTTGGTCAATACCACATAGTGTATAGTTAAATATCACATGACATTGCTTTGTAATTTTTTTATTGCCACGTGGCATCCCAAACTCTCATTAATAGAACAATTGTTAGTGCAATATTTTAATTGGACTTAAAATATATAAAATTACAGAGTTACCCTCAAAATTTAACCAGAGTAATTTTTATTTTTATTTTGTCAATTTTAATAGATAGATACCATTTACGCCACTAAATCTTAATAAAGAGATCTTTTTGCCATTATTTTTGCCATTATTCTTTTCTCAATACTTTAATCTTATCATGTCACCGGCGTCGCACGGTGCCGGCCCAGACCCGCTCGCCCAGGTCGTCCCGTCGCACCGCCACCCGTCGCCGTCGACGGCAATCCCCGCAGCGCCGGCCACGGAGAGCTCGAGCTCGCTAGAATCGCGCGAACCAGACCCACGAGAGCCCGAGCTTGGCCGAGCTCCTCCTCTTTCGCCGACGAGCTCCAACGGCACAGATCCGGTCGCCATCAAGCCCTGGTCCTCCTGCAACCACCCATCGCCGGCGGCGGAACCCACGGCGCCGCCACGAGCGAGTTCGAGTTCGCCCGATCCACACGAAGCTAAACGAGAAACCCCTTACTCTTCTGCCCCGTCGACGGCCACCACCAACCTCTCCGAGCTCGCCACGCCGATCTGGTCAAGGTGGTGGCCTTCTCCGGCAACGGCGGACTCCGGTGAGAAAGGAGCGGCGAATTTCTCCATCTGGGGCTCACGGATTCTAGAGGGAAAAAAGTCGCTCGTTTTCGGTTTTGACTCTAAAGCTCCAATTTTTCAAAAATTGGGACGAGGCCCGTGAAACGGAGAAGCTAGATAACAGAATGACGGACGCAATGCAAAAATCAGAATTCGAAAAAGCTACCCGGTATAAAAGTTAAGGAATTTTAAAGAAAAACGTACCTTTTTACTATTCACCGGTGAAAAAAGCTCATGAATCCGAATGAGCCGTCCTATCCTCTATTTATTGTTTCCCGCAAATTAAAAAATTCCCGCGAAACTGGGGGTTTAATGTTACGGGTATTTCACGCAATTGGTTTTTCTTAATTATTAAAAGAAAAATGATTTAAATTATTTTTTCTTTTATTAATTATAATCAATTTCATCCAAAATATTCACCGAAAGCCCGTTTTCAAAAAATAAAGTGTCCAGATGATCCCAAAAATATCAAAACACCCAAAAATGATATAAAATTTGTGGAAAACGGCCTCGGGACACTCCCGGGGCCTCCTGGAGACGCTGGGGGCCACACAGGTTGGCCCCAAAGGCCCCCAAAGGCCAACCGCCACGTGGGAGCGGCGCTGCAGGGCCACCAAGGGTCAAATTTGATCCTTCCACGTGTCACGCCCCCATTGGGGACGCCAAAGCCACCAGGGCCACCGAGAATCAACTCCAGAGCGACACGTGTCTGCTGACGCAGGCGTTGACGCAGACGTTAACGCAAGCCCTGGCTCCACGCGCGTGGGATACGCGCTACCAGCACTGTTTCCGCGCGTTCGGGCGCGTTCGGCGTCGGATTGAGGCGCCGTTTGCGGCATTGGTTCGGCCACGTCCCGAGGACCCAAAAAAGTATATAATTTTACCCCGGGGACCACCTGGAGTAATAGTTATTCACGTTTTAATCCCTGAGCTTCATTATAAATAGACGCTCACTTTCACCACAACGGTAACTCATTCCGACCCCCGGAAACTCGCTCTAAACTCTCTATAGACCCTCTCAAATCCTTTCCCACTCAAATACCCCACTAATGTTGAGCGTCGGAGGTGAATCAGGGGGTAAAACCCCCGATTTTCCCTGATCTCGGGTATTGTGTTGTCCAGGTTTAGAGAGCGAGAAATCCCACTAGAGCGGAAGCCCTGAAGAAAATTCTGGCACAATCTAAGACCCTCCTTGCCAAGGTTCTAGATCCGTGAGGTGCTCGTTCTATTCCCCAGTCTTGTATCTCCTGCAGATATATTGACTCAGCGAATAGACCGTAGGACCCGGATCTGTACCCGTGACGCCGTTCGAGGGTCTGGTCCACCAGGGTTCACTGGAAAGTCAATACTGTGATCCCGCCTACGCAGTGGCCAGGTCCGTTTTTGGCGTCCCGAACCTGTAACCAAGGCCAGGCCAAGCCCTGGCCCCTTGGCAACAGGTAGTGGTGTTTGCCCCGGATTTCTGGTCCTGAGTCAGTGGAGGGTCTGTTTGACTCGAAAGTCCAGGAGCCCAAGCCCGAGAGTCATAAAAGTCAACAAGACGACATTGGGCCCGGCCCAACACGAGCAATTGGGCCGCTAAGTGTTTGAGGCATTTTTCTGCATCAACATCCCGGATGCAGAATTTTCGGGAATCCTTAAAAACATTAAGATCTAGATGAGATTATGTTTTATTAGTGTTTTAGATTTGAGACTTGTGATGGAACTATATGTGTGTGTAACTGTGTATGACTTTATTTACATATGTTTTGAGGTATGATATTACAAAAATATTTTATAAGTTTTCCGTCGAAAAGTATCGAAAAATGTTGATAATCCGTCGATAATCATCGAAAAGTATCGGTAATCGGTAAGTATTAGAAGTTTTCCGTCAGTTAATCAGTAAATTATCGGTTAATCCGTCGAAAACGGCAAACGATTTATCGACAAATTCGATAAGTTGAACCTTGTTCAATACCATTGTAGTGTGTAGTTAAATATCACATGACATTGCTTTGTAATTTTTTTATTGCCACGTGGCATCCCAAACTCTCATTAATAGAATAATTGTTAGTGCAATATATTAATTAGACTTAAAATATATAAAATTACAGAGTTACCCTCAAAATTTAACCAGAGTAATTTTTTTTTTTTTTTGTCAATTTTAATAGATAGATACCATTTACGCCACTAAATCTTAATAAAGGGATCTTTTGTGCCATTATTTTACAGAGACACTGTTTGTGTTACTAAATTCAGTAAATTGTAACAAAGAAATCATTTGGGCCACTTTTTTATTATTTATTTTACAGAGGTATTATTTACGCCCTAAAGCGTAAAGGGACCATGACTGTTTGTGCTGGCTTTTTTTTTTTTTTTTTTTTTTTTTAACAGAGTGACTATTTGGGTCAGTATGCCTTAATAAAGAGCTAATTTTGCCATTTAACTCCTAATTATTAAAAACTAGTGGATAAAACCGCGCTTTGTGCGGTCGTGAAATATAAAAGAAAATATATATTAAAAATATACATATACCGTTAATTGTGCGTTAAAAAAAATATACATATATTTAAAACAAAGGTTATGACAACTTAGACCTGTTCATACGGGGCGGGCCCACTGCGGGCCTGCCACCCGGCCTGCCACCCGCAGGCCCGTCAGCCCGCAAAGCCCGAGGCCACTCGGGCCTGTCCGACCCGAGGCCCGTCTGGGTCAGCCCGCCCGCAGCCCGAGGTGGCTGCGGGACCACGGGCTTCTACCTTTTTTTTTTTTTTTTTTTTTTAAACGTGGATCATTGGATGATTATATCTAACGGCTGTGAGAGATCCAATATATATTTGTTAGAAAAGTACCTTAACATTTATGTAATTGACCAATTAATAGAATTGGTTGGTATAAGTACCAAATTAATATATTTTGGTACATGTTCTGCAAAATAACGGCTATTTAGTACCCGAAATAAAAAATATTTTATTTTCATTGTATACTAAATAATAAAAAGCGGCTATATTTAAACAAATCATTAATAAAAATTAAATATCTACAGTTATGATATATTGTTAGTATAATATATCACTATTAGCATAATTAGGTATATTGCTATACCTAATTATATATAATATATTACTGTTATATTGTTACTTAGGTATATTACTGTTATAATATATTACTGTTAGTATTATAATTAGTATAATATATACAGTTTCGTTATAATGTATTACTGTTATAATATATTGTTAGCACTAAGCATATAGTATACTCTTAGTGTTAGTTTTATATTGTTACACAGTTTCGTTAGTTTAGTATATTATATTGTTAGTTATACTATATAGTAACGTAAATATGGAACATGATATAAATACAATAACGTAAATATTTGGGCATAAATATGAAATGATGGGCTGCATTTGCAATTAACTTTTATTTAAAAAAAATAAAAATTAAATGACGCGGGGTCGGGCCGGGCAGCCCGAGGTGGCTTCGGGCTCGGGCCGGGCAGCCCGTGGGGCCCGCCCGTATGAACAGGTTTATGACAACTCCAACATAAAATTTTATAATACAATAAATTTTACACCAAAAACTGGAATTGTTCTATGATATTCGAAAGTAAAACTGAGAAAGAAAAAAACTCTTCAATTTGTACCAATGAGATATATACCCACAGTCCTACACATAAATTAAATTAAATAAAAATGAAAAAATCGAATTATGGAAGAGCCACTCTCACCTCCCCTAAACCCTAAACCCATGACCATTCGTACACGCTCGTCATTGACTCTGGTTGTCGAAACCCTAGCTCTGGTAGTCGCCTTGGTCGGTGTTAAGCGTCAAGATGGCAATGGAAGTGGCTGAATGCACTTGCGCAAAATTTCAAGGAGCTAAGTCAAAATTAGCAGATTCAAAGAGCAAGAGAGGGCTAAGCTACTCGATTAAATGAATGAAGAATCATTTTATTTATTATTAAAAATCTAAAACTCCCGAAATATTTTTCATATCAAATTGTTTGGTCTTTGATAGGAATTACAACTTCATCCAAAAATGCAATAGGTGTCTCGAGAGAGGACATTTTTATTTTTTGTAAAGACATAACAATCAGTATTCATAACGTAAAATCTTAGACTTACACAACTTATAATGTGCTAACAAAATCGCATAGAAAAGCAAAATCGTAAAGCTGTACAACAAAGAGAAAGAAAAGAATATACCAGAGAGGCCATAATAATGGAGGCGACAGATGCCAAAATTGAGAGAGGTGAGGGATTGAGAGTTGCCACGACGTGGTTGTCTGCGAGAGAACGTTCGGCAGATTCGCAAAACCACAGAGAAAATGAGGAGTCATGCGGGTCGATGATAATTGAGGAAACAAACTGGAAGAGTTGCTGAGCCAGAGAACCGAGAGGGGGCATAGAAGGAGCTTGAAGGATTGAACAAAAAATGTTGAGTTAAAAAGAAAGAGAAAACAGAAAATGAAAAGCCACACTAATCAATTGAGCCGTATTAAAAACTAAATGAAAAGCCACCTAATGAATAATATTAGCCATGTAACGTGCATAACTCTTACAATTTTACACAAAATGAATGAACAATAAATGAAAGCAACAACAAAGCTAATTGAATGCCGGAAGAATGACAATCAGTGAAAGGATGTGTAACAAATAATAAACAATAAAAAAATAGAAAATTAGGAATCAAAATGTATGTTTTACTTTCTATATATTGCCATGTCAAACACATGAGATTGAAATTTTATCTCATATATATATATATTATATATGTATGAGAAATTATAACTAATAGCCATATCACTACGTTTAGATTGCATTTTATCAAACGTATAAAATGTATGTTTTACTTTCTATATTGCCATGTCAAACACATGAGATTGAAATTTTATCTCATATATATATATATATATATATATATATATATATATGAGAAATTATAGCTAATAGTCATATCACTACGTTTAGATTGCATTTTATTAGTTAGCTTAAGTTCCCTATAATCCAATGGTCTTTTGATATTCTTATAAGTTACATGAATTTATAAATTCGTAATTAAGTTGCACTAACTTTTATGATTAACAATGTTAAGAATAAAAATAAATAAAAAATTAGAAATCTCAATGACTTGATCTTGTTAAGCCAAATTGTCAAGTTGCTATACAATTTCTTCTTTTCTCAATACTTTAATTTTATCATGCCACATCACTTGTGAGTTCCTCCTTTTATAATATATAGATGTTAAGAATAAAAATAAATAAAAAATCTATAAAAATTAGAAATCTCAATGACTTGATCTTGTTAAGCTAAATTGTCAAGTTTCTATACAATTTCTTCTTTTCTCAATACTTTAATCTTATCATGCCACATCACTTAGAGCTGAATCTCACGGCGTCACGACTCGTCGCGGGCAAAATCGCCAAAATCGCGAGGAGCCTCGTCGCGATGAGCTGCGTCGCGAGAAATCGCGGAGGCTGGGGTGTTTTTTGCGGCATATGTACCTGTTTGCTTGAAATGTTTAATTTTATTAGTTTTTACCCAAATTTAATTACCAAACTTTATTAATTATTTCAAAATTATATTTAAGTATGTTAATTATTTAAAATTATTATTTATAATTTATTTTTTTGAAAATTAATATTTAAGTATGTTATAATTTATTATTTTGTAACATATTAATAATTTTGATTTGTATTGTTAATGTTTAGTTTGTAAGATATTAATAACATATTAATAATTTTAACAAATATAATTAACAAATAAATAAATATGATAAAACGAGATATTTAAAAAAAAAGTTGTATTATTCATTGTGCATATTACAATAAGGTGGAAGAAAGCTGTAAATATTCAGTGTAAATATTACAAGATGCCTCACTAAAACCTCTCATGTAAAACCCTCCTTAGGGACTTAAAACCAAGAGAAGAAAGAGCACATCATTATTGGCGCTAACTTTGCATCACTCGGGGAATAAGGCGTTAAACCTTTCAGTCATTAGCTCCAGTTCGGTTTGTTCGGACCGTTCGACAATCACGGGGTTGTGGAACATCAAATCATTCAACACCACTATTTGCTCGACGTGTGTGTTGGTGGTTGACGCCCTCCGGTCGTTTATGACATACTGAGCCATACTGAATGCGCTCTCCGAAGCAACGCTTGAAATGGGGATGGACAGTATATCCCTCGCCATTCTCGCCAATATCGGGAATCTGTCCCGTTGATTCTTCCACCACTTGATCACATCGAATTCAGCTTATTCGTCGTCGAACCGTAGGCCATAGTACCGCTTCACTTCTTCCGATGCGCCTTCCGGTATGTCCGCCCGTGCCGGAGCCATACTGGATTCCGATGCTTCCCCGCGATCTAGTTGTTGCTTGAGTCTCCGGCTAAACGCTAGTCCGATCTTCGTTGGGCTTTCCATTACTGCCCTTTGCTCCTCGAGTGCGTTGTACTGTGGGAACCGCAGGTCGTATTCACTGTACAATGCAAAAAACGCTTCATTAACAACCTTAATATAATTCCGGTAATCCACCCCTATGTTTTCCCCGCATGCTAACATCATTGGCCCCCAAGTAAACGAAAAACGAGGATCTAGTATAGCACCGAAGCAAAACGAAAACGGGGGTGGATCCCAGTAAGTTTGGAATTTTGCAACCATTCCCGGAATAAGGGGAGAAATAATAGGGTCATTTTCGAATTCTTTAAAAGCACACGTAATTTGATATAGACCCGAAAGACCATGATTCAAAGAGGGTCTTTTTTTTGTTCGAAAAATTTAAAGTAATAACATAAAAGGGTTTGAGAAATTCGGTGAATTTCAAGGCAGTTTCCCATTCTGTCTCTGTGATCCGCGCCTGGGGCTCGAGTTCCATTCCGAGGAAGTGGTCCAAAGGCAGCCTCTGTCTACACACAAATGAAACCATTAGATACGTAGAGTTTCATCGTGTATTATTGTCTAATCCAAACTTGTTAGCTCTATGATTGTTGTCTTTAAAAAATTTTCTCCACCTACTGGTGGTTTGAGGATGCCGGATCCAATCAACAAAACCGCGTATTTTTTCAACATGTCTTGCAATATGATGTTCGCCCGTTCGTGCAATTAAATTTATTATGTGACAAGCACACCGTTGATGTAAAATATTTCGAAATGGAGAAGAGGGCAAACTAGATTCCAAGATAGTAATGGCGGCATTGTTGTTTGAGGCATTGTCTAAGGTAATGGAAATAACACGATTTTGTAAACCCCAATCATTAAATAATGTAATTAATTTATCGGCAATGTTTTGTCCGGTATGAAGACCCTCGAATGGCGATAGATTTAAAAGTCTTTGACATGGATTCCACTCATCGTCTACGTAATGAGCGGTCAGACTCAAATAATCGTTTAAACTCGGACCGCTCCACAAGTCGGTGGTAAAAGCAACGTTTATGCTAGACATTTTGAAAAAATTGACTAAAAGGTTTTTTTGCATAGCATATGCGGTTTCCATGTCCTGGGTATAAGTCGTATGGGAAAACTCCTGGTACATCGAATTAATCCTTTGCATATATCGTGTATGGTTGGGATTTTCGACAAAACTCAGCGGCACGCCCGTAGAAATAATCCATTCGAGGGTCCATTTTCGTAAATTAACAGCAGAAAGAGCACTTACATGTGCTGTGTTTACCTCATGAATCTCCCCGGTTGGGAAGCATACCCTTGCGTGTCGGTTTAAGTAGCCGGTTCCCTGGTCCCCCATCGCATCTAGAGTGTGCCCGCACTTTTTGCACGTGGCAAGTTTAATACGTTGGCCATTCTCCACCCGCCGATCTTCGTGAAAAAAGTTCCACACGGGGGCAGTGTTTGGTCGTCCCCACGCCAAGCCATGAGAATTTGCTCTATTAAAACAAAAGGAATATTACAAGAGTTTAATATTAATCATATTGATTTAATTAAATGTCATAGAGTTAAATAAAAAAGTTAACAAAAATAAAAATGGTATTTTCTATGTGTGAAAATAATTATCAAGCTCTTTTGGAAGGAACTCCCCGAGGTTCCACGGCCAGATCGACTGGAAAGGATGCTATGATCTCGCTTTAGGCCCAAGCTTTTCTAGACAGAACTCCCCGAGGTTCCCAGGCTAGCTTGGAGGAGATTGCAAAGCAAACCTTATTTAAAAACCAATCTTTCTAAGACACCATAATCCGTAAAAACTTTATAATTATCACCACACATAAAAAATACAATTTTTAATTTTTTTAACTTATTTAACTAACCAATGATTATTTAGCGATTAATTTATTACTTAGTTATTAATATATTACTAGCTTATTAATTATTGATTATTAATTATTAATGATTAATTATTAATTATTACTACTTACTAACTTATTAATTATTAATTATTAATAATTAATAAAATAGAAAAATGACTAATAGTTATACATAGAGAAATGACTAAAGGTTATTACCCGGTTGAAGGACGTCGAACACGTTGAGGACAAGCAACGGAGGCTTCACCGCTATCTTGATTGGAAGGTAGAGGAGAATAGCAGTGGTACGAGGCAACATTTGAACCATGGACCGAGGGCGGCGGCGGAAAGTCGTCCTCGGCATCATCGGGATGTTGAGTTTCGTCGTCGTCAGCGTCGGCGTCGTGGTCGTGTTGTTGAAACATGAGATTGAAAAAAGGATCGTTATTTCCCCCCTAGATTGAGCTACCGCGTCGACCAATTCTCGGGGCACAAGATTGGGATTGACGTTGTGCATGCCCACCGCCCGGGTTAAACTAGGTCTAAGAGACCGAACTGTATCATCGGAATAATTTGGATTTGGAGGGGAGAGAAATATTTCTTGGGGTAGCATAACGGGAATGTAGTCGTCGGGTGTAGGTTGCGATGTTCCCCCTTGTTGAAATTGGGGTTGGAAATTCCTAGCCGTCCTTCGACCCCCGGAACTACCGCCGCTTCTTCGAGACATAATGACTAAAAAATAAAACTTTAGAACTTGAGAACTTGAGAGCTTTAGAGGGAAAAAACTTAGAGAATTGAGATAATTAGAGAGAGATATGGAAGATTGGTGTGAGGAAATGAGGGTATATATGAGAGGTGGTATTTATAGGGTTTGAGGAGAGAGTGGGGTAGTTGAATAATTATTGTGGTGGGTGAATAATTATTGTGGTTGGGTAATAAAATTCGGGTAAAAAGTGTTATTATTGCCACAAACAAACACAAAAACCACCTCCCTCACGCGAATTGCTGACGTGGCTCATTGTGAGCCGTCGATTGCCCATCACGCGGATTGCCATCTCCCCATCGCGAACAGCACTCCACGTTGCGATTGTCGCGATTTTTGGGCCCACGTCGCGATTCGTCGCGATTTCCCACAAAACGTCGCAATTCGTCGCGAACGTGAATAGTGAATCGCGAGTTTCAGCTCTAACATCACTTGTGAGTTCCTTCTTTTATAATATATAAATTAGATGACTTTAATATTTAAAGGTATTTTAGTAAAGTATTCATCGATTACTTATGATTTTACTCCACGCTCATTACATAAATATAAATAAATAATTGAGCATCGTAATAAGTTACAATTACGATTACAGTTCTATTAAATTACAAATACAATTACGATTACGGTTAAGCAATTACAGCTAATTAAATGCAACCTGATCTTAAACGCCTAAGAATCACTCTTTTTAAGGTAATGGAACGTGCTTACAATACTCTGCAAGGGCCCATAGTGGGAATGTATTTCTATACAATGCATAGTGTAGCATGCCATCCTTCATCAAAGCTCCCACCATTTCCTGCCATTCATATAAATTAGACGTATATATACACATGTTTTATTTACCTTTTTTCTAAAATGTGTAAACGTTTTGTACCTGTTGCGGAAGATCACCATCTTCCGATTGAGAATTGATCAATAGCTTGGCTGCTCGGTGGAGAGGAATTGGGTCTCTCTCCGCTTGTCCGCTCTCAATTAGGCCCATCAAAGCCCAAGAAGTTTGTACGAGATTCGATCTATTTCCTTCAAGTGGTATATATTTCTGTATGCATTCATAAACACGTATATGATTGCATCGGTACATATTACTCTCTTAAGGGTGAAATCGGAACTGAGTACGGGTATTTCGATGATTGCATCGACTCGTATATGATTGTAACTGGTATTGTGGAAAACCAATACAAAGTATAATATTTTACTTTTCCGACATGTCAAACCGTATTAGCTAGTATATATATATTTCAAAGTATAATTTGAAATAAAATATATATATTCTAGAGAGAAATAATATAGTTGATGTTGAGAACTTTGACCGTTAAAAAAAGAAAAAGATTGATTTTATTATCACCATAAATCAATATATAAGTACTTGAGTCGCTATTAACCTTAATAATAAGAATAAATTATTACCTTGGTGGAACATGAGAGGTTGCTTTCACCCCAACCCCCATCCTCTCCTTGACAAGAAAGCAGAAATTTAACAGATTTTTGAATGGCTGTGCAGTTGTTATAAGTTTTCCCGGCAGCCGTTAATCCTTTAATGGCAAACCACGTTCCGTACGTGAAACAAACCCCCCAACTCCCGTACCTATAGCAACAACAACAAAAAAAGAGATTAATTTATCTCATTTTTATGCGAATATGAATCGTGGTTCAAGACCTTTTGAACATATATACTAAAATTAACCTAGTTAAATGAATAAGTTCGATTAATTTATCTCATCGTATTATAAGCAACATTTTTTAAGAAACTAAATAAGTCCCACTCGATATACAAATTAATAATGCAGGATAAATACAAAATAATATTCCAGAACGAATTGTGAAATCACTATAAATAAAATCTAACGTTATAAAACTAATTATGAAATCAATCTTCATATTCCCAATGTTGATATCGTACTAAATTTTTATAATCATATTAGTATTTTTTATATAAGCTAAGTAGAAAGCTTTCCTGCCAGTTAAATGAATATATAATTACTAGTACTTGATTACATAAAATTTTATCAATTTATGTATTATAAATTACTAAATTAATAGTTAATATATTACTTGATATTCGATGATATAGTTTTTTTTATTAGTTCCAACACTATTAATTAATGTATTATGCATACATACCACGAGCCATTTCGCATTTGTTGGTCTTGCAAGAACTTAGAAGCGCTTGTGATGAAATTGGTGATCTCTTCTCCCCTATGGCCTGGATATTGCCTCTTAAATAAAGCCAGAGCTATGATCGCCGACCCGGTGCATTCAACAAATTCATGTTCAGACACAGCGTCGGCGAATTCGATTGGATTAAGTGACTGGAACATTCCGATCAAGCCGAATAAAGCTATATCAGCATCGAATTAATAAGCAAAAATGGAAGTATAAATATATTCAATCCTCTTACTTTCAGCCACTCGTATGCTCCAGCGGGTTCCCATGCGGGTACGCCGCCGTTCTTGCTCTGCAGTAAATAAAAGATAATTAGTTCGTGGAAAAATGATTAAGAACATGAAAATATTATTAAACGTATATAGTAAATTAGGGGTGGCAATGTGCGGCTGGACACGAAACACGAAACGGTTACGACATGATTTAAATGAGTCTTGGTCTACCATAAATGGATCTGAGTCCAATCGTGTCGAACACGATTAAATAACGGGTAAATACGACACGGACAAGATAACACGATGAGATCTAATTAGACACGATTATAGAGCAAAAAAATATAGTTTTATGCAGTTTATATATATGATAAGTGTTTTAGTACTTATTATACATGAGATTTATGTTTTTATTTATTTTATTAATTATGTCGTTCAATTGATATTCATAGAAATTATTAATAAATTTTAAAATTGTACATCATGTGAATAAATAAATTAAGTTTAGTGAATGTAATTGTACATCAAGACCCAAACGAACACAACATGAAACCCGAGCTGTCACCCCTATAGTAAATATTCAACCTGGAAAGAAAGCAGAATGTTAACGGAGTCATAAAGCCTCTCTTTTTCCATCTGTTTGCCTACAATCTCTGCCGGAAGCGATGACAATAGAAGACAACACTACAGCTCACAAGAAAAAAGAAACAATTATCTTATAGATAACATATATAGCATGAGTGAATAGATATCCAAGGCCTAATTAAATCATTATGAAGAAAAAAAATAAGATTGAAAACGATAACGGGTGATTTTTAAAATACTTTTCTAGCTAATGTCCTAGTTTATTTGGCTTTAAAAAGCGGGGCATGATCCCAATCGCGTTTTTGGGAAAGCTCGTTTTTAAAAAATATATTCGTAAGTTAACCGCTTTATAGGAAATTCGTAAAATATATTTACAATGAAGTAAAAATTAAACTGAACTATAAGAATACATTTAAATCAAATAATATAACTTAGAACTAAAAATGGGGAAAAGAGCGGGCTTGTTTTATCCTCGGACCAATTTTGGCTTCCATGTGTTTTTATTTTTAAACAAAAACCCATTTTAAAACAAAAAATGCGAAAACAGAATGTAAACCATAACTGAAACCGTACCTCAATTGACGACTTCCGGCTGCGCGTTCTGAATCGGGCAGGGCTCCGTCGGTGCTGAGGGAAACTCCCGTGATCTTCCGGGATATTCTCCTGGAATCCTCGTACCGAAGCGTGGGCTTCGCCGGCAGGACTCCGTCGCAAAATTTTAACTGATGGTTCTTTTTAAGATTCCGGAGAAATAGTCTCCTAAGCCGAACCAGAAAAGAGATCAGAGAGAAAATTCGCAGACCCTGAGGAAGAGGGAGAGTTCGAATTTTTCTCTGGGGAAAGGTGTGAAAAATGTGTAGAATGAGCCTCCTATTTATAGGCTCAAACCGTAACCGAATTGGAGAAATTCCCTCCCTAAAATTCGAATTCTATATATTAAATATAATTAATTATCTTAATCCAATGGTCCAGATTTAATCTCATCTAAATCCAATGGACATAATTAATTAGGGATTTAATTAAATAAGAAAGATTAGGATAAAATCAAAAATCCAATCTTATCTTCTTATCTTTATAAATTTCGAATTATCCTATATATTTATAATAAAATTCAAATTTATTATCATCTAGATCCAACGATTGAGATAAATCTTTAAACCGATCTAATGGACCAAATTAATTTAGGATAAAATCAAATATAAAAAGATTTAAAGAAAACAATTATAATTCGAAAATTATATAAATATATATAATTAATTAATTTTCAATCCGACGGTAAAGATTAAATCTTAGACCGATCTAACGGATATAATTAATTAACCAAATTCGAAAATTTAAACTTGGTCACCAAGTTATCAAATTCGAATTTATCAATATCCTAATCTAACGGTTGATATTAAATCATAACCGATCCAATGGATAATATTGATTTTAGGGATTTGCTAAAATACCAATACATTTGGTACTTATGCCGCAAATTTGGAAAGACCAAATCATACCATTCGAATTTGGCTAGGGTTTCATATATGAAACCCTAATTCGAATTTACACATATATATATATATATATATACAAATATATATTTTATTTATTAATATAAATCTATTAATTATTAATAACATATTAATAATTAAATCCAAATAATTAAATTATATTAATATTTCCTGATCTCAATATCACACATTAAAATGTCATGGTGCCACACCATCATTTAAATTCGTGACATGTGATTTTAATTTCCAACAACATGGTGCTGATAGAAAATCTAAATTCTAACTTTCTTTTATCAGTTAATTTCGTGACCAAAATATGGTACTTTTGCCACGCTAACGATAAAACTATCTGACGTCTGCCACAGACCTTTCAGTTTTATAAGTCAAGCCAAATGATTAAACATTATCCAGAATGTATTTTAATCACGTACGTATCATCCGTTACGGAGCTATCCTAGGGACCATGGACCCGTATCACTTAAGCTCCAACGAACAGCTAGTTGTTCGTCAAACCTCAAAGTGATTCCACTATAGACCCGAGGCTGCACTCTTTAGTGATACGGTATATATTATTCCCTTTATAACAGCAGGGTGTCCATTGATACAATCAAATTCGGGTTATTGATCTTTCACTTGATGATCCACACACGAGCAGGCGGTTTCTACCGTTATGCCTCTCATTGCATTTTCATCCTTGACTCAGTCAGTAATATTATGAGTAACCCACTTATGGTTTCGATTCATAAGTTGCGCACGGGTACCTCTCACTTCTCACCACCGACAATCAAGGGAATCATCATCACTCTGAAGAGAGCTGTGTGATGCCCATGTCTATGACCAAGCTACCCTTACTGCTGACTATCATGTTCCCAAAATAATAGTGTTGGGAACAGCGGTAATATTTCGTGTTCTTTAACGGTTAAATCAAAGAACAATCAAGCCAGCAGCTTGGACTCAAGATCACTCAGGACTTAGATCGAATATCGATTTGATCATCTACTAGTGACTCAACTCCAAGTTATCAGTGACGGTCTTATGTGATAACTTCCGGAGTTTAAGTCAGGTCTAGTCCAGTATGAAGACACTTCATACTTAATGCACTTCTAGTGAGTGTTACACACACAAAATCCAGAATAGGATTGTCACTTAGTCACATTAATGACCTTATACGATTAATGGGCTCCCACCCAGTTAATCAAGTCACGGACATTTTAAGTTCATTTATTATGATTATTAATTCTTCTTCACATTGACTCTGTTGTGATAATAATTCATAATTGCATCCTTTATGAACTAAGGATCAAACATTCTATTTTACTCTACCAGAAACTATAATAAGATTATTATAATAAGTATCATCTTTATTCAACGACTTGTCATAATCTTTTACAAATGGATAAAAAATATCTTGTTTAAGGACACATATGTCCAACAGAGAGCATGCACAATACCTTTTCCAATAAAGCGAAATGAGCAGTGGAACATCTCGATTATGCAAGATTGAAAATTTCGGGTGGCCAACGAATTTTCACTGAGTAATTAACACATTATTTTTTGTTATATATTTATATATATATATATTGAAATGTCACCTTTTGAATACATCCGAAGGTTATGTATCGACTGTTCTCGTCTTCATAGTGAATGTGTTCCATTGTCTTTCGCAAAGCCCTCTCTCTCACCAATTTGTTGAGCGGCCAACGAGTGAGCATAGGTTCTGTGCAAATGTACAAAGTGTCCCACAGAAAGTCCTGCACCCAGGGACGAGGACCATAGAGATCTTCCTGCGGGAAATAGGAGAGCAAGAGTTTTACAAATCCATGTACTGTTGTAATATCGACACAATTTTTGAAAGATCACCTTAGCGCAAAGATGACGAGTTTTGCTCCAGTTGATTTGGTTGTAAGGCTGCGCGTAAAGCTCGTCTCTCAGCTCAAGAATTAGCGGTGTGACGGGGCCCACAAATCTCTTACCGTTTAGATACGACATCGGCATGAAAACCATTCGACACTGACACCCTATGTTAGCTGCACATTTCATTTCGTTCAATTCTTTTTTTCTTTTTTTTTTTACTCAAGTTGCACTATTTATCAAGATTACATGTATTCACGTTACAAGATATATTCACATTGTAAGAACAAATGACACTCTTGGCCGCAATTACATATATGTATGCAATTTCTATGTCTAGTTGGAATCAAACCAAGGACCTCTCGTGGAGTCGTTTAGTGGATTTACTACTAAGCTTGCTTTGTTCAACTCTTAGAGTCATGAATAAGCTGGATAGAAGTTCTCATACATATATAGTTAATAAAAGTGATCTCTACATATTTTAATTCCCGTAAGTCTGAAAAATATTGATTGAGGGAGTGTTTTAAGTGAGTGCCTTTTAATTTTTTTTGGTGTGGTTAATCCTTGAACGTGAACCTCGTATCTCAAAAGTTCGTCTAGTTCAAAGAGTCAGCTATATGAGCTAATATTTTACGGGAGAACATATTATGTATCGGATACCATATAGATCACAACCATTAAACTTAATGAAACTATATCACCAAATACGTGAATTACCGGGAGAAATCGGAAGAAAGGAAGGAACGAGCCAAAATTCTGGTGCCATGGGTTTGCTTCCGATCCATTCAAACACGCCCAGAATCTGCATCTCACGGCGAGAGTGAGTAATGGACTTACATATCATTATAAAAGTCAACGATATATATATATATATAGGGAAACTTGAAAAAAAGACTCCCAAAATGCAAGTTCTACCCGTTTTGTTCCCCGATTTAATGTATCTGAAAAATTGTTCCTCAAATTGTCTCTCAAACTATATTTGCCCAAAATACCCTTTTTACCATGATTTTTTACTCATCCTCATCCCCATCCCCCCTCTCGCTCGTCTCCTTTCCTTCTCCTCTCTCTGCGAACCCAACTATCACTCTGTCTCCTTTTCTCTCTCCTTCAATTCGACCCTCACTCCGAAGACTTCTCTCTCTCTCACTATCTCCTTCTTTTTCTTCTTTCTCGTTCCTCCGTCGACTCTTCAGCGATGCCGAAGACGCCTAACGACGAAGCTTCTCTGACTCCGGTTTATGGCGACTCTGACGCGACGAAACTTCTCCTAATCTGACCGACGGCGACGTAAGCGAGTCCGACGCGACCACGATGACTCCGACGCCGACCCACGGAGCTTCGAGTGCACGGTATGTTTTTTGTCAGAGAATTTTGTAGTTGATTTAGGGCTGATTTTAAGGTCTGTTTGATTTAGGGCTGAATTCTGAGTTTTTGGTAACGATTGATTTCTTAGTTTGGAAGTTTAGGGTTTGTCAGCTACAGATTTTGGGTTTTTTTCCTTAACTTTGGTTTGGAAAATTGAAGTGGAAGCTGGTCATTTGTTAAGTATTGGGCTGAATATTATTGATTTGATGCTGATATCTTGTTTGATAAAATGCCTCAATGCACTACTGGGTTTGGCAGCGATTGATTTCTGGGTTTGATTTCTACGGTTTGTTTGTACGGTTTGTTTGTCGGGTGTGTGGAAATAAAGTTTATTTTTTGCACTCCAGCTGTTCGATTTTTTGCCTGCTATTTGATGGTGTTATAGTTATGATGGGTTCTTTTCTTTGCACCCAAGATGTTCGATTATATAAATGTTAATATTGCTGGTTGTAATTAGATAGTTTTTTCCCTCAGTTAAGGATGCAACTGATGTAGCTATTGTTCAGAAGATTGTTTCCAACCGCAATGGGTCAAACATTCTCGAGCTGTAGAAGAGCTTTGACGACATTGGTTGCGAAGACTTCATCTATGAAGAGAAAACAAGCAGTGCAAAGCGTGGAAGTGTTTCTGAAAGTGGCTACATCAATTATTGATATTTTCTCATGTGCTATGTAGAAGTGCATTTTAGTAATTTAGAAAATACACATCATGTATTTGACAACACATGTAAAATTTAAATCTCTTTCTTTTATATTTATTAAGTACGTGTCTTGAGATT
The DNA here is from genome assembly GCA_954871525.1 of Parietaria judaica. Classification (NCBI taxonomy): domain Eukaryota; kingdom Viridiplantae; phylum Streptophyta; class Magnoliopsida; order Rosales; family Urticaceae; genus Parietaria; species Parietaria judaica. Next base: position 44,061,350 of record OX940860.1, read on the forward strand.
TAAGTACATGCTTTTATATTTGGGGTTGAGCAATAAAACCTTATTTCATATTTACCAAATTGCCATTATAAAGCCCCAATGTCGGTTTAAGGAGGAAGAAAATAATGTTTAGCTTAAAATATAGACTTACTCTTCAAGTTTGACACTTTCACAACTTAGTGTAAGATAGTCTAATTTCAATCCTCTTCCTAAAAATGAAAATTTTCGTGTTTGATAGTTTTACACATAAAGTTAGATAGTTTCCTCTTTGGGGTTTGACAGTTTTCTCAAGTTCGATAGTTTTTCACATAAGGTCCGATAGTCTTGCGTTAGAAGTTTGATAGTTTATTTTAGGTTTGATAGTTTTCCACGTAAAGATTGATAGTTTTACTCTTCAAGTTTGACACTTTAAGAGTAAAACTATCAATCTCAAACTTTAAGAGTAAAACTATCAATCTTTACGTGGAAAACTATCAAACCTAAAATAAACTATCAAACTTCTAACGCAAGACTATCGGACCTTATGTGAAAAACTATCGAACTTGAGAAAACTGTCAAACCCCAAAGAGGAAACTATCTAACTTTATGTGTAAAACTATCAAACACGAAAATTTTCATTTTTAGGAAGAGGATTGAAATTAGACTCTCTTACACTAAGTTGTGAAAGTGTCAAACTTGAAGAGTAAAACTATCAATCTTTACGTGGAAAACTATCAAACCTAAAATAAACTATCAAACTTCTAACGCAAGACTATCGGACCTTATGTGAAAAACTATCGAACTTGAGAAAACTGTCAAACCCCAAAGAGGAAACTATCTAACTTTATGTGTAAAACTATCAAACACGAAAATTTTCATTTTTAGGAAGAGGATTAAAATTAGACTCTCTTACACTAAGTTGTTAAAGTCTCAAACTTTAAGAGTAAAACTATCAATCTTTACGTGGAAAACTATCAAACCTAAAATAAACTATCAAACTTCTAACGCAAGACTATCGGACCTTATGTGAAAAACTATCGAACTTGAGAAAACTGTCAAACCCCAAAGAGGAAACTATCTAACTTTATGTGTAAAACTATCAAACACGAAAATTTTCATTTTTAGGAAGAGGATTAAAATTAGACTCTCTTACAGTAAGTTGTTAAAGTCTCAAACTTTAAGAGTAAAACTATCAATCTTTACGTGGAAAACTATCAAACCTAAAATAAACTATCAAACTTCTAACGCAAGACTATCGGACCTTATGTGAAAAACTATCGAACTTGAGAAAACTGTCAAACCCCAAAGAGGAAACTATCTAACTTTATGTGTAAAACTATCAAACACGAAAATTTTCATTTTTAGGAAGAGGATTGAAATTAGACTCTCTTACACTAAGTTGTGAAAGTGTCAAACTTGAAGAGTAAAACTATCAATCTTTACGTGGAAAACTATCAAACCTAAAATAAACTATCAAACTTCTAACGCAAGACTATCGGACCTTATGTGAAAAACTATCGAACTTGAGAAAACTGTCAAACCCCAAAGAGGAAACTATCTAACTTTATGTGTAAAACTATCAAACACGAAAATTTTCATTTTTAGGAAGAGGATTGAAATTAGACTCTCTTACACTAAGTTGTGAAAGTGTCAAACTTGAAGAGTAAAACTATCAATTTGGTACATTATAAAGCCCCAATGTCGGTTTGAAGGAGAATAAAATTAGACTTCTTTACACTAAGTTGTCAAAGTGTCTAACTTCAAAGAAAAAACTATCTAACTTTACGTAGAAAACTATGTAACTTAAAATAAACTGTCTAACTTCAAAGAGAAAACTATCTAACTTTACGTAGAAAACTATCTAACTTGAAAAAACTGTCTAACCCCAAAGAGAAAACTATCTAACTTTATGTGTAAAACTATCCGACACTAAAATTTATATTTTTATTTTTATTTTTTATAGAAGTGTGTGTATGACTTTATTTAATATGTTTTGAGGTATGATATTATAAAAATATTTTGTAAGTTTTCCGTCGAAAAGTATCGAAAAGTGTCGATAATCCGTCGATAATCATCAAAAAGTATCGGTAATCGGTAAGGTACAATATTATAAGTTTTCCGTCGATAATCCGATAAGTTATCGATTAATCCGTCGAAAACGGCAAGCGATTTATCGGCAAGTTCGGTAAGTTGAACCTTTGGAAAAACACTCTAACTTTATATAAAAAAAAACAGTCCAACATAAAACTGTAACATTTAGATGAAGGGATTAAAATTAAACTTTTCTTAAAAATGTGAACCCAAAAAGTGTCTACCTAGGTATGGAAAACCCTCTAACCGAAACTACCTAAAATTTAACTTTGAAGGTAACTAATTCATTCATGTTATCAAACAGTTTATGTGGAGTCTATCTTAGTTTCTTTCCCATTAAATCGACTAAACTAAACAACCACAAAATAAATAAATATACAAAAAATAAACAAAATAAATAAATATAAAAGAACTACTCAATCATCATTGACATAGTTGATAAAAAATCAAAGCATTACATAAAAAATGTCATAGTTGATAAAAAATCAAAGCATTACATAAAAAATGTGAAGTTGTTTTTTTTTTAAACCACAAACAAACTGTCTAACAATACTCACAAAGTTGTCTAAAAAACTAACTTCAAAAGACTAAAGTAAATAGGAGAACAAAAGTTGTAAAAAAACATTACATAATATTTAATAATTTACACATAATTTACACATAAAAAAATTAGTCAACATTTACACATAATTTACACATAATTCGCATCTAAAATGCTACCGAGTTCGAAAATTGGAAGCTCTAGCGGATCTCACCGTTTTCTGCTTCCGCTAGGCAAATCCGAGATCACTGTTTTCTACTCCGCCGCTGCAAAAAAAAATTAAAAAAAATCCATAAACCGAAAATCGCAATACCACAGAGGCAATACGTCGAACACCTGGTGGAACCATCAATCTTCCCCTTGATTGGAAACAACAAGCTTTTAATCACTGTAAAACCCAAACCAACATACCCTAGAAATCAACCCAATCAATATACCTAACATGAACTCAGAAACTTAATATCTAACATAACTTTAAACTTAATATTTAACAATCGAACCAAAAAGACGGTTGCCGAAGAGGTCCACGACGACGACCTGAGGCGACGGCGCTATTGATCTGGGATTCGAAGAAGAGTGAGAAAGTGAAGACTCCCTGGTTTGAGAAGTCGCCGTTTACAGAGGGAGAGGGGAGCGACGAGTTTGAAGCTTCCGCCGGCGAAGGGAGCGAGCGATGGATTTCGAAGAAGGCTCTTTGGTTATGGGTTTCGTCGAGTGGGAAAGAGGAGAGAAAGGAAGTCTGGTTCTTGGTTTCGTCGAGTGGGGAAAGAGAGAGAGAGAGAGAGGAAGTCAGGTTGGCTGAGAGAGGGAAAGGAGAGGGTGAGTGAAAAAAATGGGTAAAAAAGGGTATTTTGGGCAAAAACATGGCAAAATACAAATTCGGGAATAAAATTTCAGAAATATGAAATCGGGGAACAAAACGGGTATAACTTGCTTTTTGGGGGTCATTTTTTCAAGTTTCCCTATATATATATATATATGCGCACCGCGAGCCAAGTTTTCCCCCAAGAGGGTATGTGGGTGACAGAGCCGTGGTCGAGAATCCACTTTCTAGCCCGCGCGCAAGCCCGATCCTGGCCACCCTCCGGCCCTTCGCCGAGCAGCCTCATGCAGATGTAGCTGAGCGCCGTGTTGAACATTGTGCTGTGCCCTTCTATGTGAAGCCCCCACCCGCCGTCTTCGTTCTAAAAGCCCCAGCCCAGCCCAGCCCAGCCCCCACACACACATCACACTTTTTTTATTAGCCATTTAAGTGTGTATTACTGTATATATATATAATTATATATTTATTATTACCTGATGATTATAAATGTAACGCAGAATCTCCTTGCGGTGCTCTGCTGGGAATATGGTGTTGAGATGGCCCGTGATGTATAGGCTCATAACCTACACTTATAAGTTATAAGAGCTTCCTTAGTAATTTCATGGCATATAGTTATATATGGAAAATGGCGGTATAAGTACTTAGATTCTTTGAAAAGTGGATATTAAGTTCTCAGTCTTTTTATTTTGTGACAAAAGTTGCCAAACTCTTATTTTGTGTATTCCGTCATATTTTCATCCAGAATCGCGCCACGTGTCATGTTTTTTAAACCTATTATATATACTATTGTTTATCATTGATAAATCAATTCAATTTTTTAATTAAAAATGACATATTTAATAGGTTTAAAAACGTGACACGTGATGCAGTTCGGGGCGGAAACAAGATGGAAGACACAAAATAAGAGCTTGGCAATTTTCGTCACAAAAAAAAAAAAAAAAAAGAACGGGAACTTGATGTCAACTTTTCAAAGACTTTAGATATTTATGTCGCTATTTTCCCCAATATATATAGAGTATATATATATATATATATACACATTACCAAAGGAGGAAGGAAGAATAGTGGACCGGCACATTCGGCTGGCCAATGACCGTCGCTGGCCTGCAACGCAGAGAAGAAATGGACAGCTCTTTTCATGGAAGCTGAAGCTTTTTCGTATGTAATCCCTTCGTCCTCTTCAATCTTCACTGCAGGAATTTTCTGTTCGAACCTCTTTTCTCTCAAGGACTGCAATTTTTTTAGAAATATTGATTATTTGGATAGTAATTTTTTGTCTTCTAATAATAATAATAATTTTTTTTTATTATTTTATGATGAAACTTGTTCAAGTATTTGAGTATAAGCGGCCAGCTTCTTCACACCAAAAACAAGAAAATAATGAAACGAGTTGCATACGAACCTGCATTTGCCAGAGGAGGTCGGAGTTGGCTTTGACCTGGTGGCGGTTGTCGAAGAAGTTGCGGCGAGCCTTTTCAACGGCGCTGCGCTCCTCCGGCGAGCCGGCGTTGGCATCGAACTCCCAAACCTGCCTTCCCAAGAAGTTGTTTGTGCTGAACAAGTTCACGAATTTTCCACTCAATGGAAAAGCATTTTACTCTTGCTTTGTCAATAGTGGAAATTTTTCATAAAGAGACTCGCCAGTCAAGATTCCTCTGCTATTTTTCATCAAACTGAGTGTACTTCTAATTTTCATATATTTACAGAGAAGAAGAAAAAAAGCTTTCTTGAGGTTCCCTGCATAACAGATAAGGACAAATTAGTAGATTTATTAACTGCTTTTTTACCATGTGCTACATTTAATAGAAAGAAAAAAAAAAGTTTTTTTTTCTTTCATTTAAAACATGATTTTTTTGTTGTGCCAATTTTCATTATAAAAAAAAAAAACAGATTAATCACCTTACTAACAAAATTAAACACTTATTCTCATATATTTTTTAAAGTAATTTATTTTGAACTTTTTTCAAATATATATACTCATGAAGTTTGATAATAAAATCGAAATAAGAGTTAATCAATCAGTGAGTTCAATATAGATATCGATTTTTCAAGTAAAACACACCCGTCTAAATAATAAATAATCAATATTTTATTAAATTTAACTGATACATTTTATCGCCACCGCGAAGCGCGGTAAATCCCCTACACTTCCAAGTTCACGAATTTTCCACTCAATGGAAAAGCATTTTACTCTTGCTTTGTCAATAGTGGAAATTTTTCATAAAGAGACTCGCCAGTCAAGATTCCTCTGCTATTTTTCATCAAACTGAGTGTACTTCTAATTTTCATATATTTACAGAGAAGAAGAAAAAAAGCTTTCTTGAGGTTCCCTGCATAACAGATAAGGACAAATTAGTAAGATTTATTAACTGCTTTTTTACCATGTGCTACATTTAATAGAAAGAAAAAAAAAAGTTTTTTTTTCTTTCATTTAAAACATGATTTTTTTGTTGTGCCAATTTTCATTATAAAAAAAAAAACAGATTAATCACCTTACTCACAAAATTAAACACTTATTCTCATATATTTTTTAAAGTAATTTATTTTGAACTTTTTTCAAATATATATACTCATGAAGTTTGATAATAAAATCGAAATAAGAGTTAATCAATCAGTGAGTTCAATATAGATATCGATTTTTCAAGTAAAACACACCCGTCTAAATAATAAATAATCAATATTTTATTAAATTTAACTGATACATTTTATCGCCACCGCGCGAAGCGCGGTAAATCCCCTACACTTCCAAGTTCACGAATTTTCCACTCAATGGAAAAGCATTTTACTCTTGCTTTGTCAATAGTGGAAATTTTTCATAAAGAGACTCGCCAGTCAAGATTCCTCTGCTATTTTTCATCAAACTGAGTGTACTTCTAATTTTCATATATTTACAGAGAAGAAGAAAAAAAGCTTTCTTGAGGTTCCCTGCATAACAGATAAGGACAAATTAGTAAGATTTATTAACTGCCTTTTTACCATGTGCTACATTTAATAGAAAGAAAAAAAAAAGTTTTTTTTTCTTTCATTTAAAACATGATTTTTTTGTTGTGCCAATTTTCATTATAAAAAAAAAAACAGATTAATCACCTTACTCACAAAATTAAACACTTATTCTCATATATTTTTTAAAGTAATTTATTTTGAACTTTTTTCAAATATATATACTCATGAAGTTTGATAATAAAATCGAAATAAGAGTTAATCAATCAGTGAGTTCAATATAGATATCGATTTTTCAAGTAAAACACACCCGTCTAAATAATAAATAATCAATATTTTATTAAATTTAACTGATACATTTTATCGCCACCGCGCGAAGCGCGGTAAATCCCCTACACTTCCAAGTTCACGAATTTTCCACTCAATGGAAAAGCATTTTACTCTTGCTTTGTCAATAGTGGAAATTTTTCATAAAGAGACTCGCCAGTCAAGATTCCTCTGCTATTTTTCATCAAACTGAGTGTACTTCTAATTTTCATATATTTACAGAGAAGAAGAAAAAAAGCTTTCTTGAGGTTCCCTGCATAACAGATAAGGACAAATTAGTAAGATTTATTAACTGCTTTTTTACCATGTGCTACATTTAATAGAAAGAAAAAAAAAAGTTTTTTTTTCTTTTATTTAAAACATGATTTTTTTGTTGTGCCAATTTTCATTATAAAAAAAAAAACAGATTAATCACCTTACTCACAAAATTAAACACTTATTCTCATATATTTCTTAAAGTAATTTATTTTGAACTTTTTTCAAATATATATACTCATGAAGTTTGATAATAAAATCGAAATAAGAGTTAATCAATCAGTGAGTTCAATATAGATATAGATTTTTCAAGTAAAACACACCCGTCTAAATAATAAATAATCAATATTTTATCAAATTTAACTGATACATTTTATCGCCACCGCGCGAAGCGCGGTAAATCCCCTACACTTCCAAGTTCACGAATTTTCCACTCAATGGAAAAGCATTTTACTCTTGCTTTGTCAATAGTGGAAATTTTTCATAAAGAGACTCGCCAGTCAAGATTCCTCTGCTATTTTTCATCAAACTGAGTGTACTTCTAATTTTCATATATTTACAGAGAAGAAGAAAAAAAGCTTTCTTGAGGTTCCCTGCATAACAGATAAGGACAAATTAGTAAGATTTATTAACTGCTTTTTTACCATGTGCTGCATTTAATAGAAAGAAAAAAAACAGTTTTTTTTTTCTTTCATTTAAAACATGATTTTTTTGTTGTGCCAATTTTCATTATAAAAAAAAAACAGATTAATCACCTTACTCACAAAATTAAACACTTTATCTCATATATTTTTTAAAGTAATTTATTTTGAACTTTTTTATAATATATATACTCATGAAGTTTGATAATAAAATCGAAATAAGAGTTAATCAATCAGTGAGTTCAATATAGATATCGATTTTTCAAGTAAAACACACCCGTCTAAATAATAAATAATCAATATTTTATCAAATTTAACTGATACATTTTATCGCCACCGCGCGAAGCGCGGTAAATCCCCTACACTTCCAAGTTCACGAATTTTCCACTCAATGGAAAAGCATTTTACTCTTGCTTTGTCAATAGTGGAAATTTTTCATAAAGAGACTCGCCAGTCAAGATTCCTCTGCTATTTTTCATCAAACTGAGTGTACTTCTAATTTTCATATATTTACAGAGAAGAAGAAAAAAAGCTTTCTTGAGGTTCCCTGCATAACAGATAAGGACAAATTAGTAAGATTTATTAACTGCTTTTTTACCATGTGCTACATTTAATAGAAAGAAAAAAAACAGTTTTTTTTTTCTTTCATTTAAAACATGATTTTTTTGTTGTGCCAATTTTCATTATAAAAAAAAAAAACAGATTAATCACCTTACTCACAAAATTAAACACTTATTCTCATATATTTTTTAAAGTAATTTATTTTGAACTTTTTTCAAATATATATACTCATGAAGTTTGATAATAAAATCGAAATAAGAGTTAATCAATCAGTGAGTTCAATATAGATATCGATTTTTCAAGTAAAACACACCCGTCTAAATAATAAATAATCAATATTTTATCAAATTTAACTGATACATTTTATCGCCACCGCGCGAAGCGCGGTAAATCCCCTACACTTCCAAGTTCACGAATTTTCCACTCAATGGAAAAGCATTTTACTCTTGCTTTGTCAATAGTGGAAATTTTTCATAAAGAGACTCGCCAGTCAAGATTCCTCTGCTATTTTTCATCAAACTGAGTGTACTTCTAATTTTCATATATTTACAGAGAAGAAGAAAAAAAGCTTTCTTGAGGTTCCCTGCATAACAGATAAGGACAAATTAGTAAGATTTATTAACTGCTTTTTTACCATGTGCTACATTTAATAGAAAGAAAAAAAAAAGTTTTTTTTTCTTTCATTTAAAACATGATTTTTTTGTTGTGCCAATTTTCATTATAAAAAAAAAAAAACAGATTAATCACCTTACTCACAAAATTAAACACTTATTCTCATATATTTTTTAAAGTAATTTATTTTGAACTTTTTTCAAATATATATACTCATGAAGTTTGATAATAAAATCGAAATAAGAGTTAATCAATCAGTGAGTTCAATATAGATATCGATTTTTCAAGTAAAACACACCCGTCTAAATAATAAATAATCAATATTTTATTAAATTTAACTGATACATTTTATCGCCACCGCGCGAAGCGCGGTAAATCCCCTACACTTCCAAGTTCACGAATTTTCCACTCAATGGAAAAGCATTTTACTCTTGCTTTGTCAATAGTGGAAATTTTTCATAAAGAGACTCGCCAGTCAAGATTCCTCTGCTATTTTTCATCAAACTGAGTGTACTTCTAATTTTCATATATTTACAGAGAAGAAGAAAAAAAGCTTTCTTGAGGTTCCCTGCATAACAGATAAGGACAAATTAGTAAGATTTATTAACTGCTTTTTTACCATGTGCTACATTTAATAGAAAGAAAAAAAAAAGTTTTTTTTTCTTTCATTTAAAACATGATTTTTTTGTTGTGCCAATTTTCATTATAAAAAAAAAAAACAGAGTAATCACCTTACTCACAAAATTAAACACTTATTCTCATATATTTTTTAAAGTAATTTATTTTGAACTTTTTTCAAATATATATACTCATGAAGTTTGATAATAAAATCGAAATAAGAGTTAATCAATCTGTGAGTTCAATATAGATATCGATTTTTCAAGTAAAACACACCCGTCTAAATAATAAATAATCAATATTTTATCAAATTTAACTGATACATTTTATCGCCACCGCGCGAAGCGCGGTAAATCCCCTACACTTCCAAGTTCACGAATTTTCCACTCAATGGAAAAGCATTTTACTCTTGCTTTGTCAATAGTGGAAATTTTTCATAAAGAGACTCGCCAGTCAAGATTCCTCTGCTATTTTTCATCAAACTGAGTGTACTTCTAAGTTTCATATATTTACAGAGAAGAAGAAAAAAAGCTTTCTTGAGGTTCCCTGCATAACAGATAAGGACAAATTAGTAAGATTTATTAACTGCTTTTTTACCATGTGTTACATTTAATAGAAAGAAAAAAAAAAGTTTTTTTTTCTTTCATTTAAAACATGATTTTTTTGTTGTGCCAATTTTCATTATAAAAAAAAATCAGATTAATCACCTTACTCACAAAATTAAACACTTATTCTCATATATTTTTTAAAGTAATTTATTTTGAACTTTTTTCAAATATATATACTCATGAAGTTTGATAATAAAATCGAAATAAGAGTTAATCAATCAGTGAGTTCAATAAAGATATCGATTTTTCAAGTAAAACACACCCGTCTAAATAATAAATAATCAATATTTTATCAAATTTAACTGATACATTTTATCGCCACCGCGCGAAGCGCGGTAAATCCCCTACACTTCCAAGTTCACGAATTTTCCACTCAATGGAAAAGCATTTTACTCTTGCTTTGTCAATAGTGGAAATTTTTCATAAAGAGACTCGCCAGTCAAGATTCCTCTGCTATTTTTCATCAAACTGAGTGTACTTCTAATTTTCATATATTTACAGAGAAGAAGAAAAAAAGCTTTCTTGAGGTTCCCTGCATAACAGATAAGGACAAATTAGTAAGATTTATTAACTGCTTTTTTACCATGTGCTGCATTTAATAGAAAGAAAAAAAAAGTTTTTTTTTTCTTTCATTTAAAACATGATTTTTTTGTTGTGCCAATTTTCATTATAAAAAAAAAAAACAGATTAATCACCTTACTCACAAAATTAAACACTTATTCTCATATATTTTTTAAAGTAATTTATGTTGAACTTTTTTCAAATATATATACTCATGAAGTTTGATAATAAAATCGAAATAAGAGTTAATCAATCAGTGAGTTCAATATAGATATTGATTTTTCAAGTAAAACACACCCGTCTAAATAATAAATAATCAATATTTTATCAAATTTAACTGATACATTTTATCGCCACCGCGCGAAGCGCGGTAAATCCCCTACACTTCCAAGTTCACGAATTTTCCACTCAATGGAAAAGCATTTTACTCTTGCTTTGTCAATAGTGGAAATTTTTCATAAAGAGACTCGCCAGTCAAGATTCCTCTGCTATTTTTCATCAAACTGAGTGTACTTCTAATTTTCATATATTTACAGAGAAGAAGAAAAAAAGTTTTCTTGAGGTTCCCTGCATAACAGATAAGGACAAATTAGTAAGATTTATTAACTGCCTTTTTACCATGTGCTACATTTAATAGAAAGAAAAAAAAAAGTTTTTTTTTCTTTCATTTAAAACATGATTTTTTTGTTGTGCCAATTTTCATTATAAAAAAAAAAACAGATTAATCACCTTACTCACAAAATTAAACACTTATTCTCATATATTTTTTAAAGTAATTTATTTTGAACTTTTTTCAAATATATATACTCATGAAGTTTGATAATAAAATCGAAATAAGAGTTAATCAATCAGTGAGTTCAATATAGATATCGATTTTTCAAGTAAAACACACCCGTCTAAATAATAAATAATCAATATTTTATTAAATTTAACTGATACATTTTATCGCCACCGCGCGAAGCGCGGTAAATCCCCTACACTTCCAAGTTCACGAATTTTCCACTCAATGGAAAAGCATTTTACTCTTGCTTTGTCAATAGTGGAAATTTTTCATAAAGAGACTCGCCAGTCAAGATTCCTCTGCTATTTTTCATCAAACTGAGTGTACTTCTAATTTTCATATATTTACAGAGAAGAAGAAAAAAAGCTTTCTTGAGGTTCCCTGCATAACAGATAAGGACAAATTAGTAAGATTTATTAACTGCTTTTTTACCATGTGCTACATTTAATAGAAAGAAAAAAAAAAGTTTTTTTTTCTTTCATTTAAAACATGATTTTTTTGTTGTGCCAATTTTCATTATAAAAAAAAAAAAACAGATTAATCACCTTACTCACAAAATTAAACACTTATTCTCATATATTTTTTAAAGTAATTTATTTTGAACTTTTTTCAAATATATATACTCATGAAGTTTGATAATAAAATCGAAATAAGAGTTAATCAATCAGTGAGTTCAATATAGATATCGATTTTTCAAGTAAAACACACCCGTCTAAATAATAAATAATCAATATTTTATTAAATTTAACTGATACATTTTATCGCCACCGCGCGAAGCGCGGTAAATCCCCTACACTTCCAAGTTCACGAATTTTCCACTCAATGGAAAAGCATTTTACTCTTGCTTTGTCAATAGTGGAAATTTTTCATAAAGAGACTCGCCAGTCAAGATTCCTCTGCTATTTTTCATCAAACTGAGTGTACTTCTAATTTTCATATATTTACAGAGAAGAAGAAAAAAAGCTTTCTTGAGGTTCCCTGCATAACAGATAAGGACAAATTAGTAAGATTTATTAACTGCTTTTTTACCATGTGCTGCATTTAATAGAAAGAAAAAAAAAGTTTTTTTTTCTTTCATTTAAAACATGATTTTTTTGTTGTGCCAATTTTCATTATAAAAAAAAAAACAGATTAATCACCTTACTCACAAAATTAAACACTTATTCTCATATATTTTTTAAAGTAATTTATTTTGAACTTTTTTCAAATATATATACTCTTGAAGTTTGATAATAAAATCGAAATAAGAGTTAATCAATCAGTGAGTTCAATATAGATATCGATTTTTCAAGTAAAACACACCCGTCTAAATAATAAATAATCAATATTTTATCAAATTTAACTGATACATTTTATCGCCACCGCGCGAAGCGCGGTAAATCCCCTACACTTCCAAGTTCACGAATTTTCCACTCAATGGAAAAGCATTTTACTCTTGCTTTGTCAATAGTGGAAATTTTTCATAAAGAGACTCGCCAGTCAAGATTCCTCTGCTATTTTTCATCAAACTGAGTGTACTTCTAATTTTCATATATTTACAGAGAAGAAGAAAAAAAGCTTTCTTGAGGTTCCCTGCATAACAGATAAGGACAAATTAGTAAGATTTATTAACTGCTTTTTTACCATGTGCTGCATTTAATAGAAAGAAAAAAAAAGTTTTTTTTTTCTTTCATTTAAAACATGATTTTTTTGTTGTGCCTATTTTCATTATAAAAAAAAAACAGATTAATCACCTTACTCACAAAATTAAACACTTATTCTCATATATTTTTTAAAGTAATTTATTTTGAACTTTTTTCAAATATATATACTCATGAAGTTTGATAATAAAATCGAAATAAGAGTTAATCAATCAGTGAGTTCAATATAGATATCGATTTTTCAAGTAAAACACACCCGTCTAAATAATAAATAATCAATATTTTATCAAATTTAACTGATACATTTTATCGCCACCGCGCGAAGCGCGGTAAATCCCCTACACTTCCAAGTTCACGAATTTTCCACTCAATGGAAAAGCATTTTACTCTTGCTTTGTCAATAGTGGAAATTTTTCATAAAGAGACTCGCCAGTCAAGATTCCTCTGCTATTTTTCATCAAACTGAGTGTACTTCTAATTTTCATATATTTACAGAGAAGAAGAAAAAAAGCTTTCTTGAGGTTCCCTGCATAACAGATAAGGACAAATTAGTAAGATTTATTAACTGCTTTTTTACCATGTGCTACATTTAATAGAAAGAAAAAAAAAAGTTTTTTTTTTCTTTCATTTAAAACATGATTTTTTTGTTGTGCCAATTTTCATTATAAAAAAAAAAACAACAGATTAATCACCTTACTCACAAAATTAAACACTTATTCTCATATATTTTTTAAAGTAATTTATTTTGAACTTTTTTCAAATATATATACTCATGAAGTTTGATAACAAAATCGAAATAAGAGTTAATCAATCAGTGAGTTCAATATAGATATCGATTTTTCAAGTAAAACACACCCGTCTAAATAATAAATAATCAATATTTTATTAAATTTAACTGATACATTTTATCGCCACCGCGCGAAGCGCGGTAAATCCCCTACACTTCCAAGTTCACGAATTTTCCACTCAATGGAAAAGCATTTTACTCTTGCTTTGTCAATAGTGGAAATTTTTCATAAAGAGACTCGCCAGTCAAGATTCCTCTGCTATTTTTCATCAAACTGAGTGTACTTCTAATTTTCATATATTTACAGAGAAGAAGAAAAAAAGCTTTCTTGAGGTTCCCTGCATAACAGATAAGGACAAATTAGTAAGATTTATTAACTGCTTTTTTACCATGTGCTACATTTAATAGAAAGAAAAAAAAAAGTTTTTTTTTTTCTTTCATTTAAAACATGATTTTTTTGTTGTGCCAATTTTCATTATAAAAAAAAAACAGATTAATCACCTTACTCACATAATTAAACACTTATTCTCATATATTTTTTAAAGTAATTTATTTTGAACTTTTTTCAAATATATATAGTCATGAAGTTTGATAATAAAATCGAAATAAGAGTTAATCAATCAGTGAGTTCAATATAGATATCGATTTTTCAAGTAAAACACACCCGTCTAAATAATAAATAATCAATATTTTATCAAATTTAACTGATACATTTTATCGTTACCGCGCGAAGCGCGGTAAATCCCCTACACTTCCAAGTTCACGAATTTTCCACTCAATGGAAAAGCATTTTACTCTTGCTTTGTCAATAGTGGAAATTTTTCATAAAGAGACTCGCCAGTCAAGATTCCTCTGCTATTTTTCATCAAACTGAGTGTACTTCTAATTTTCATATATTTACAGAGAAGAAGAAAAAAAGCTTTCTTGAGGTTCCCTGCATAACAGATAAGGACAAATTAGTAAGATTTATTAACTGCTTTTTTACCATGTGCTACATTTAATAGAAAGGAAAAAAAAAAAGGAAAAAAAAAGTTTTTTTTTCTTTCATTTAAAACATGATTTTTTTGTTGTGCCAATTTTCATTATAAAAAAAAAACAGATTAATCACCTTACTCACAAAATTAAACACTTATTCTCATATATTTTTTAAAGTAATTTATTTTGAACTTTTTTCAAATATATATACTCATGAAGTTTGATAATAAAATCGAAATAAGAGTTAATCAATCAGTGAGTTCAATATAGATATCGATTTTTCAAGTAAAACACACCCGTCTAAATAATAAATAATCAATATTTTATCAAATTTAACTGATACATTTTATCGCCACCGCGCGAAGCGCGGTAAATCCCCTACACTTCCAAGTTCACGAATTTTCCACTCAATGGAAAAGCATTTTACTCTTGCTTTTTCAATAGTGGAAATTTTTCATAAAGAGACTCGCCAGTCAAGATTCCTCTGCTATTTTTCATCAAACTGAGTGTACTTCTAATTTTCATATATTTACAGAGAAGAAGAAAGAAAGCTTTCTTGAGGTTCCCTGCATAACAGATAAGGACAAATTAGTAAGATTTATTAACTGCTTTTTTACCATTTGCTACATTTAATAGAAAGAAAAAAAAAAGTTTTTTTTTCTTTCATTTAAAACATGATTTTTTTGTTGTGCCAATTTTCATTATAAAAAAAAAAACAGATTAATCACCTTACTCACAAAATTAAACACTTATTCTCATATATTTTTTAAAGTAATTTATTTTGAACTTTTTTCAAATATATATACTCATGAAGTTTGATAATAAAATCGAAATAAGAGTTAATCAATCAGTGAGTTCAATATAGATATCGATTTTTCAAGTAAAACACACCCGTCTAAATAATAAATAATCAATATTTTATCAAATTTAACTGATACATTTTATCGCCACCGCGCGAAGCGCGGTAAATCCCCTACACTTCCAAGTTCACGAATTTTCCACTCAATGGAAAAGCATTTTACTCTTGCTTTGTCAATAGTGGAAATTTTTCATAAAGAGACTCGCCAGTCAAGATTCCTCTGCTATTTTTCATCAAACTGAGTGTACTTCTAAGTTTCATATATTTACAGAGAAGAAGAAAAAAAGCTTTCTTGAGGTTCCCTGCATAACAGATAAGGACAAATTAGTAAGATTTATTAACTGCTTTTTTTACCATGTGCTACATTTAATAGAAAGAAAAAAAAAGTTTTTTTTTCTTTCATTTAAAACATGATTTTTTTGTTGTGCCAATTTTCATTATAAAAAAAAAACAGATTAATCACCTTACTCACAAAATTAAACACTTATTCTCATATATTTTTTAAAGTAATTTATTTTGAAATTTTTTCAAATATATATACTCATGAAGTTTGATAATAAAATCGAAATAAGAGTTAATCAATCAGTGAGTTCAATATAGATATCGATTTTTCAAGTAAAACACACCCGTCTAAATAATAAATAATCAATATTTTATCAAATTTAACTGATACATTTTATCGCCACCGCGCGAAGCGCGGTAAATCCCCTACACTTCCAAGTTCACGAATTTTCCACTCAATGGAAAAGCATTTTACTCTTGCTTTGTCAATAGTGGAAATTTTTCATAAAGAGACTCGCCAGTCAAGATTCCTCTGCTATTTTTCATCAAACTGAGTGTACTTCTAATTTTCATATATTTACAGAGAAGAAGAAAAAAAGCTTTCTTGAGGTTCCCTGCATAACAGATAAGGACAAATTAGTAAGATTTATTAACTGCTTTTTTACCATGTGCTACATTTAATAGAAAGAAAAAAAAAGTTTTTTTTTCTTTCATTTAAAACATGATTTTTTTGTTGTGCCAATTTTCATTATAAAAAAAAAACAGATTAATCACCTTACTCACATAATTAAACACTTATTCTCATATATTTTTTAAAGTAATTTATTTTGAACTTTTTTCAAATATATATAGTCATGAAGTTTGATAATAAAATCAAAATAAGAGTTAATCAATCAGTGAGTTCAATATAGATATCGATTTTTCAAGTAAAACACACCCGTCTAAATAATAAATAATCAATATTTTATCAAATTTAACTGATACATTTTATCGCCACCGCGCGAAGCGCGGTAAATCCCCTACACTTCCAAGTTCACGAATTTTCAACTCAATGGAAAAGCATTTTACTCTTGCTTTGTCAATAGTGGAAATTTTTCATAAAGAGACTCGCCAGTCAAGATTCCTCTGCTATTTTTCATCAAACTGAGTGTACTTCTAATTTTCATATATTTACAGAGAAGAAGAAAAAAAGCTTTCTTGAGGTTCCCTGCATAACAGATAAGGACAAATTAGTAAGATTTATTAACTGCTTTTTTACCATGTGCTACATTTAATAGAAAGGAAAAAAAAAAAGGAAAAAAAAAGTTTTTTTTTCTTTCATTTAAAACATGATTTTTTTGTTGTGCCAATTTTCATTATAAAAAAAAAACAGATTAATCACCTTACTCACAAAATTAAACACTTATTCTCATATATTTTTTAAAGTAATTTATTTTGAACTTTTTTCAAATATATATACTCATGAAGTTTAATAATAAAATCGAAATAAGAGTTAATCAATCAGTGAGTTCAATATAGATATCGATTTTTCAAGTAAAACACACCCGTCTAAATAATAAATAATCAATATTTTATCAAATTTAACTGATACATTTTATCGCCACCGCGCGAAGCGCGGTAAATCCCCTACACTTCCAAGTTCACGAATTTTCCACTCAATGGAAAAGCATTTTACTCTTGCTTTGTCAATAGTGGAAATTTTTCATAAAGAGACTCGCCAGTCAAGATTCCTCTGCTATTTTTCATCAAACTGAGTGTACTTCTAATTTTCATATATTTACAGAGAAGAAGAAAAAAAGCTTTCTTGAGGTTCCCTGCATAACAGATAAGGACAAATTAGTAAGATTTATTAACTGCTTTTTTACCATGTGCTACATTTAATAAAAAGAAAAAAAAAAGTTTTTTTTTCTTTCATTTAAAACATGATTTTTTTGTTGTGCCAATTTTCATTATAAAAAAAAAAACAGATTAATCACCTTACTCACAAAATTAAACACTTATTCTCATATATTTTTTAAAGTAATTTATTTTGAACTTTTTTCAAATATATATACTCATGAAGTTTGATAATAAAATCGAAATAAGAGTTAATCAATCAGTGAGTTCAATATAGATATCGATTTTTCAAGTAAAACACACCCGTCTAAATAATAAATAATCAATATTTTATCAAATTTAACTGATACATTTTATCGCCACCGCGCGAAGCGCGGTAAATCCCCTACACTTCCAAGTTCACGAATTTTCCACTCAATGGAAAAGCATTTTACTCTTGCTTTGTCAATAGTGGAAATTTTTCATAAAGAGACTCGCCAGTCAAGATTCCTCTGCTATTTTTCATCAAACTGAGTGTACTTCTAAGTTTCATATATTTACAGAGAAGAAGAAAAAAAGCTTTCTTGAGGTTCCCTGCATAACAGATAAGGACAAATTAGTAAGATTTATTAACTGCTTTTTTTACCATGTGCTACATTTAATAGAAAGAAAAAAAAAGTTTTTTTTTCTTTCATTTAAAACATGATTTTTTTGTTGTGCCAATTTTCATTATAAAAAAAAAACAGATTAATCACCTTACTCACAAAATTAAACACTTATTCTCATATATTTTTTAAAGTTATTTATTTTGAACTTTTTTCAAATATATATACTCATGAAGTTTGATAATAAAATCGAAATAAGAGTTAATCAATCAGTGAGTTCAATATAGATATCGATTTTTCAAGTAAAACACACCCGTCTAAATAATAAATAATCAATATTTTATCAAATTTAACTGATACATTTTATCGCCACCGCGCGAAGCGCGGTAAATCCCCTAAACTTCCAAGTTCACGAATTTTCCACTCAATGGAAAAGCATTTTACTCTTGCTTTGTCAATAGTGGAAATTTTTCATAAAGAGACTCGCCAGTCAAGATTCCTCTGCTATTTTTCATCAAACTGAGTGTACTTCTAAGTTTCATATATTTACAGAGAAGAAGAAAAAAAGCTTTCTTGAGGTTCCCTGCATAACAGATAAGGACAAATTAGTAAGATTTATTAACTGCTTGTTTTACCATGTGCTACATTTAATAGAAAGAAAAAAAAAGTTTTTTTTTCTTTCATTTAAAACATGATTTTTTTGTTGTGCCAATTTTCATTATAAAAAAAAAACAGATTAATCACCTTACTCACAAAATTAAACACTTATTCTCATATATTTTTTAAAGTAATTTATTTTGAAATTTTTTCAAATATATATACTCATGAAGTTTGATAATAAAATCGAAATAAGAGTTAATCAATCAGTGAGTTCAATATAGATATCGATTTTTCAAGTAAAACACACCCGTCTAAATAATAAATAATCAATATTTTATCAAATTTAACTGATACATTTTATCGCCACCGCGCGAAGCGCGGTAAATCCCCTACACTTCCAAGTTCACGAATTTTCCACTCAATGGAAAAGCATTTTACTCTTGCTTTGTCAATAGTGGAAATTTTTCATAAAGAGACTCGCCAGTCAAGATTCCTCTGCTATTTTTTATCAAACTGAGTGTACTTCTAATTTTCATATATTTACAGAGAAGAAGAAAAAAAGCTTTCTTGAGGTTCCCTGCATAACAGATAAGGACAAATTAGTAAGATTTATTAACTGCTTTTTTACCATGTGCTACATTTAATAGAAAGAAAAAAAAAGTTTTTTTTTTCTTTCATTTAAAACATGATTTTTTTGTTGTGCCAATTTTCATTATAAAAAAAAAACAGATTAATCACCTTACTCACATAATTAAACACTTATTCTCATATATTTTTTAAAGTAATTTATTTTGAACTTTTTTCAAATATATATAGTCATGAAGTTTGATAATAAAATCAAAATAAGAGTTAATCAATCAGTGAGTTCAATATAGATATCGATTTTTCAAGTAAAACACACCCGTCTAAATAATAAATAATCAATATTTTATCAAATTTAACTGATACATTTTATCGCCACCGCGCGAAGCGCGGTAAATCCCCTACACTTCCAAGTTCACGAATTTTCAACTCAATGGAAAAGCATTTTACTCTTGCTTTGTCAATAGTGGAAATTTTTCATAAAGAGACTCGCCAGTCAAGATTCCTCTGCTATTTTTCATCAAACTGAGTGTACTTCTAATTTTCATATATTTACAGAGAAGAAGAAAAAAAGCTTTCTTGAGGTTCCCTGCATAACAGATAAGGACAAATTAGTAAGATTTATTAACTGCTTTTTTACCATGTGCTACATTTAATAGAAAGGAAAAAAAAAAAGGAAAAAAAAAGTTTTTTTTTCTTTCATTTAAAACATGATTTTTTTGTTGTGCCAATTTTCATTATAAAAAAAAAACAGATTAATCACCTTACTCACAAAATTAAACACTTATTCTCATATATTTTTTAAAGTAATTTATTTTGAACTTTTTTCAAATATATATACTCATGAAGTTTAATAATAAAATCGAAATAAGAGTTAATCAATCAGTGAGTTCAATATAGATATCGATTTTTCAAGTAAAACACACCCGTCTAAATAATAAATAATCAATATTTTATCAAATTTAACTGATACATTTTATCGCCACCGCGCGAAGCGCGGTAAATCCCCTACACTTCCAAGTTCACGAATTTTCCACTCAATGGAAAAGCATTTTACTCTTGCTTTGTCAATAGTGGAAATTTTTCATAAAGAGACTCGCCAGTCAAGATTCCTCTGCTATTTTTCATCAAACTGAGTGTACTTCTAATTTTCATATATTTACAGAGAAGAAGAAAAAAAGCTTTCTTGAGGTTCCCTGCATAACAGATAAGGACAAATTAGTAAGATTTATTAACTGCTTTTTTACCATGTGCTACATTTAATAAAAAGAAAAAAAAAAGTTTTTTTTTCTTTCATTTAAAACATGATTTTTTTGTTGTGCCAATTTTCATTATAAAAAAAAAAACAGATTAATCACCTTACTCACAAAATTAAACACTTATTCTCATATATTTTTTAAAGTAATTTATTTTGAACTTTTTTCAAATATATATACTTATGAAGTTTGATAATAAAATCGAAATAAGAGTTAATCAATCAGTGAGTTCAATATAGATATCGATTTTTCAAGTAAAACACACCCGTCTAAATAATAAATAATCAATATTTTATTAAATTTAACTGATACATTTTATCGCCACCGCGCGAAGCGCGGTAAATCCCCTACACTTCCAAGTTCACGAATTTTCCACTCAATGGAAAAGCATTTTACTCTTGCTTTGTCAATAGTGGAAATTTTTCATAAACAGACTCGCCAGTCAAGATTCCTCTGCTATTTTTCATCAAACTGAGTGTACTTCTAATTTTCATATATTTACAGAGAAGAAGAAAAAAAGCTTTCTTGAGGTTCCCTGCATAACAGATAAGGACAAATTAGTAAGATTTATTAACTGCTTTTTTACCATGTGCTACATTTAATAGAAAGAAAAAAAAAGTTTTTTTTTTCTTTCATTTAAAACATGATTTTTTTGTTGTGCCAATTTTCATTATAAAAAAAAAAACAGATTAATCACCTTACTCACAAAATTAAACACTTATTCTCATATATTTTTTAAGGTAATTTATTTTGAACTTTTTTCAAATATATATACTCATGAAGTTTGATAATAAAATCGAAATAAGAGTTAATCAATCAGTGAGTTCAATATAGATATCGATTTTTCAAGTAAAACACACCCGTCTAAATATTAAATAATCAATATTTTATCAAATTTAACTGATACATTTTATCGCCACCGCGCGAAGCGCGGTAAATCCCCTACACTTCCAAGTTCACGAATTTTCCACTCAATGGAAAAGCATTTTACTCTTGCTTTGTCAATAGTGGAAATTTTTCATAAAGAGACTCGCCAGTCAAGATTCCTCTGCTATTTTTCATCAAACTGAGTGTACTTCTAATTTTCATATATTTACAGAGAAGAAGAAAAAAAGCTTTCTTGAGGTTCCCTGCATAACAGATAAGGACAAATTAGTAAGATTTATTAACTGCTTTTTTTACCATGTGCTACATTTAATAGAAAGAAAAAAAAAAGTTTTTTTTTCTTTCATTTAAAACATGATTTTTTTGTTGTGCCAATTTTCATTATAAAAAAAAACAGATTAATCACCTTACTCACAAAATTAAACACTTATTCTCATATATTTTTTAAAGTAATTTATTTTGAACTTTTTTCAAATATATATACTCATGAAGTTTGATAACAAAATCGAAATAAGAGTTAATCAATCAGTGAGTTCAATATAGATATCGATTTTTCAAGTAAAACACACCCGTCTAAATAATAAATAATCAATATTTTATTAAATTTAACTGATACATTTTATCGCCACCGCGCGAAGCGCGGTAAATCCCCTACACTTCCAAGTTCACGAATTTTCCACTCAATGGAAAAGCATTTTACTCTTGCTTTGTCAATAGTGGAAATTTTTCATAAAGAGACTCGCCAGTCAAGATTCCTCTGCTATTTTTCATCAAACTGAGTGTACTTCTAATTTTCATATATTTACAGAGAAGAAGAAAAAAAGCTTTCTTGAGGTTCCCTGCATAACAGATAAGGACAAATTAGTAAGATTTATTAACTGCTTTTTTACCATGTGCTACATTTAATAGAAAGAAAAAAAAAGTTTTTTTTTTCTTTCATTTAAAACATGATTTTTTTGTTGTGCCAATTTTCATTATAAAAAAAAACAGATTAATCACCTTACTCACATAATTAAACACTTATTCTCATATATTTTTTAAAGTAATTTATTTTGAACTTTTTTCAAATATATATAGTCATGAAGTTTGATAATAAAATCAAAATAAGAGTTAATCAATCAGTGAGTTCAATATAGATATCGATTTTTCAAGTAAAACACACCCGTCTAAATAATAAATAATCAATATTTTATCAAATTTAACTGATACATTTTATCGCCACCGCGCGAAGCGCGGTAAATCCCCTACACTTCCAAGTTCACGAATTTTCAACTCAATGGAAAAGCATTTTACTCTTGCTTTGTCAATAGTGGAAATTTTTCATAAAGAGACTCGCCAGTCAAGATTCCTCTGCTATTTTTCATCAAACTGAGTGTACTTCTAATTTTCATATATTTACAGAGAAGAAGAAAAAAAGCTTTCTTGAGGTTCCCTGCATAACAGATAAGGACAAATTAGTAAGATTTATTAACTGCTTTTTTACCATGTGCTACATTTAATGGAAAGGAAAAAAAAAAGGAAAAAAAAAGTTTTTTTTTCTTTCATTTAAAACATGATTTTTTTGTTGTGCCAATTTTCATTATAAAAAAAAAACAGATTAATCACCTTACTCACAAAATTAAACACTTATTCTCGTATATTTTTTAAAGTAATTTATTTTGAACTTTTTTCAAATATATATACTCATGAAGTTTAATAATAAAATCGAAATAAGAGTTAATCAATCAGTGAGTTCAATATAGATTTCGATTTTTCAAGTAAAACACACCCGTCTAAATAATAAATAATCAATATTTTATCAAATTTAACTGATACATTTTATCGCCACCGCGCGAAGCGCGGTAAATCCCCTACACTTCCAAGTTCACGAATTTTCCACTCAATGGAAAAGCATTTTACTCTTGCTTTGTCAATAGTGGAAATTTTTCATAAAGAGACTCGCCAGTCAAGATTCCTCTGCTATTTTTCATCAAACTGAGTGTACTTCTAATTTTCATATATTTACAGAGAAGAAGAAAAAAAGCTTTCTTGAGGTTCCCTGCATAACAGATAAGGACAAATTAGTAAGATTTATTAACTGCTTTTTTACCATGTGCTACATTTAATAAAAAGAAAAAAAAAAGTTTTTTTTTCTTTCATTTAAAACATGATTTTTTTGTTGTGCCAATTTTCATTATAAAAAAAAAAAACAGATTAATCACCTTACTCACAAAATTAAACACTTATTCTCATATATTTTTTAAAGTAATTTATTTTGAACTTTTTTCAAATACATATACTTATGAAGTTTGATAATAAAATCGAAATAAGAGTTAATCAATCAGTGAGTTCAATATAGATATCGATTTTTCAAGTAAAACACACCCGTCTAAATAATAAATAATCAATATTTTATTAAATTTAACTGATACATTTTATCGCCACCGCGCGAAGCGCGGTAAATCCCCTACACTTCCAAGTTCACGAATTTTCTACTCAATGGAAAAGCATTTTACTCTTGCTTTGTCAATAGTGGAAATTTTTCATAAAGAGACTCGCCAGTCAAGATTCCTCTGCTATTTTTCATCAAACTGAGTGTACTTCTAATTTTCATATATTTACAGAGAAGAAGAAAAAAAGCTTTCTTGAGGTTCCCTGCATAACAGATAAGGACAAATTAGTAAGATTTATTAACTGCTTTTTTACCATGTGCTACATTTAATAGAAAGAAAAAAAAAAGTTTTTTTTTTCTTTCATTTGAAACATGATTTTTTTGTTGCGCCAATTTTCATTATAAAAAAAAAAACAGATTAATAACCTTACTCACAAAATTAAACACTTATTCTCATATATTTTTTAAAGTAATTTATTTTGAACTTTTTTCAAATATATATACTCATGAAGTTTGATAATAAAATCGAAATAAGAGTTAATCAATCAGTGAGTTCAATATAGATATCGATTTTTCAAGTAAAACACACCCGTCTAAATATTAAATAATCAATATTTTATCAAATTTAACTGATACATTTTATCGCCACCGCGCGAAGCGCGGTAAATCCCCTACACTTCCAAGTTCACGAATTTTCCACTCAATGGAAAAGCATTTTACTCTTGCTTTGTCAATAGTGGAAATTTTTCATAAAGAGACTCGCCAGTCAAGATTCCTCTGCTATTTTTCATCAAACTGAGTGTACTTCTAATTTTCATATATTTACAGAGAAGAAGAAAAAAAGTTTTCTTGAGGTTCCCTGCATAACAGATAAGGACAAATTAGTAAGATTTATTAACTGCTTTTTTACCATGTGCTACATTTAATAAAAAGAAAAAAAAAAGTTTTTTTTTCTTTCATTTAAAACATGATTTTTTTGTTGTGCCAATTTTCATTATAAAAAAAAAACAGATTAATCACCTTACTCACAAAATTAAACACTTATTCTCATATATTTTTTAAAGTAATTTATTTTGAACTTTTTTCAAATACATATACTTATGAAGTTTGATAATAAAATCGAAATAAGAGTTAATCAATCAGTGAGTTCAATATAGATATCGATTTTTCAAGTAAAACACACCCGTCTAAATAATAAATAATCAATATTTTATTAAATTTAACTGATACATTTTATCGCCACCGCGCGAAGCGCGGTAAATCCCCTACACTTCCAAGTTCACGAATTTTCCACTCAATGGAAAAGCATTTTACTCTTGCTTTGTCAATAGTGGAAATTTTTCATAAAGAGACTCGCCAGTCAAGATTCCTCTGCTATTTTTCATCAAACTGAGTGTACTTCTAATTTTCATATATTTACAGAGAAGAAGAAAAAAAGCTTTCTTGAGGTTCCCTGCATAACAGATAAGGACAAATTAGTAAGATTTATTAACTGCTTTTTTACCATGTGCTACATTTAATAGAAAGAAAAAAAAAAGTTTTTTTTTTCTTTCATTTGAAACATGATTTTTTTGTTGCGCCAATTTTCATTATAAAAAAAAAAAAAAACAGATTAATCACCTTACTCACAAAATTAAACACTTATTCTCATATATTTTTTAAAGTAATTTATTTTGAACTTTTTTCAAATATATATACTCATGAAGTTTGATAATAAAATCGAAATAAGAGTTAATCAATCAGTGAGTTCAATATAGATATCGATTTTTCAAGTAAAACACACCCGTCTAAATATTAAATAATCAATATTTTATCAAATTTAACTGATACATTTTATCGCCACCGCGCGAAGCGCGGTAAATCCCCTACACTTCCAAGTTCACGAATTTTCCACTCAATGGAAAAGCATTTTACTCTTGCTTTGTCAATAGTGGAAATTTTTCATAAAGAGACTCGCCAGTCAAGATTCCTCTGCTATTTTTCATCAAACTGAGTGTACTTCTAATTTTCATATATTTACAGAGAAGAAGAAAAAAAGCTTTCTTGAGGTTCCCTGCATAACAGATAAGGACAAATTAGTAAGATTTATTAACTGCTTTTTTACCATGTGCTACATTTAATAAAAAGAAAAAAAAAAGTTTTTTTTTCTTTCATTTAAAACATGATTTTTTTGTTGTGCCAATTTTCATTATAAAAAAAAAAAACAGATTAATCACCTTACTCACAAAATTAAACACTTATTCTCATATATTTTTTAAAGTAATTTATTTTGAACTTTTTTCAAATACATATACTTATGAAGTTTGATAATAAAATCGAAATAAGAGTTAATCAATCAGTGAGTTCAATATAGATATCGATTTTTCAAGTAAAACACACCCGTCTAAATAATAAATAATCAATATTTTATTAAATTTAACTGATACATTTTATCGCCACCGCGCGAAGCGCGGTAAATCCCCTACACTTCCAAGTTCACGAATTTTCCACTCAATGGAAAAGCATTTTACTCTTGCTTTGTCAATAGTGGAAATTTTTCATAAAGAGACTCGCCAGTCAAGATTCCTCTGCTATTTTTCATCAAACTGAGTGTACTTCTAATTTTCATATATTTACAGAGAAGAAGAAAAAAAGCTTTCTTGAGGTTCCCTGCATAACAGATAAGGACAAATTAGTAAGATTTATTAACTGCTTTTTTACCATGTGCTACATTTAATAGAAAGAAAAAAAAAAGTTTTTTTTTTCTTTCATTTGAAACATGATTTTTTTGTTGCGCCAATTTTCATTATAAAAAAAAAAAAAAACAGATTAATCACCTTACTCACAAAATTAAACACTTATTCTCATATATTTTTTAAAGTAATTTATTTTGAACTTTTTTCAAATATATATACTCATGAAGTTTGATAATAAAATCGAAATAAGAGTTAATCAATCAGTGAGTTCAATATAGATATCGATTTTTCAAGTAAAACACACCCGTCTAAATATTAAATAATCAATATTTTATCAAATTTAACTGATACATTTTATCGCCACCGCGCGAAGCGCGGTAAATCCCCTACACTTCCAAGTTCACGAATTTTCCACTCAATGGAAAAGCATTTTACTCTTGCTTTGTCAATAGTGGAAATTTTTCATAAAGAGACTCGCCAGTCAAGATTCCTCTGCTATTTTTCATCAAACTGAGTGTACTTCTAATTTTCATATATTTACAGAGAAGAAGAAAAAAAGCTTTCTTGAGGTTCCCTGCATAACAGATAAGGACAAATTAGTAAGATTTATTAACTGCTTTTTTACCATGTGCTACATTTAATAGAAAGAAAAAAAAAAGTTTTTTTTTCTTTCATTTAAAACATGATTTTTTTGTTGTGCCAATTTCATTATAAAAAAAAACAGATTAATCACCTTACTCACAAAATTAAACACTTATTCTCATATATTTTTTAAAGTAATTTATTTTGAACTTTTTTCAAATATATATACTCATGAAGTTTGATAACAAAATCGAAATAAGAGTTAATCAATCAGTGAGTTCAATATAGATATCGATTTTTCAAGTAAAACACACCCGTCTAAATAATAAATAATCAATATTTTATTAAATTTAACTGATACATTTTATCGCCACCGCGCGAAGCGCGGTAAATCCCCTACACTTCCAAGTTCACGAATTTTCCACTCAATGGAAAAGCATTTTACTCTTGCTTTGTCAATAGTGTAAATTTTTCATAAAGAGACTCGCCAGTCAAGATTCCTCTGCTATTTTTCATCAAACTGAGTGTACTTCTAATTTTCATATATTTACAGAGAAGAAGAAAAAAAGCTTTCTTGAGGTTCCCTGCATAACAGATAAGGACAAATTAGTAAGATTTATTAACTGCTTTTTTACCATGTGCTACATTTAATAGAAAGAAAAAAAAAAGTTTTTTTTTTCTTTCATTTAAAACATGATTTTTTTGTTGTACCAATTTTCATTATAAAAAAAAAACAGATTAATCACCTTACTCACATAATTAAACACTTATTCTCATATATTTTTTAAAGTAATTTATTTTGAACTTTTTTCAAATATATATAGTCATGAAGTTTGATAATAAAATCAAAATAAGAGTTAATCAATCAGTGAGTTCAATATAGATATCGATTTTTCAAGTAAAACACACCCGTCTAAATAATAAATAATCAATATTTTATCAAATTTAACTGATACATTTTATCGCCACCGCGCGAAGCGCGGTAAATCCCCTACACTTCCAAGTTCACGAATTTTCAACTCAATGGAAAAGCATTTTACTCTTGCTTTGTCAATAGTGGAAATTTTTCATAAAGAGACTCGCCAGTCAAGATTCCTCTGCTATTTTTCATCAAACTGAGTGTACTTCTAATTTTCATATATTTACAGAGAAGAAGAAAAAAAGCTTTCTTGAGGTTCCCTGCATAACAGATAAGGACAAATTAGTAAGATTTATTAACTGCTTTTTTACCATGTGCTACATTTAATGGAAAGGAAAAAAAAAAAAGGAAAAAAAAAGTTTTTTTTTCTTTCATTTAAAACATGATTTTTTTGTTGTGCCAATTTTCATTATAAAAAAAAAAACAGATTAATCACCTTACTCACAAAATTAAACACTTATTCTCATATATTTTTTAAAGTAATTTATTTTGAACTTTTTTCAAATATATATACTCATGAAGTTTAATAATAAAATCGAAATAAGAGTTAATCAATCAGTGAGTTCAATATAGATATCGATTTTTCAAGTAAAACACACCCGTCTAAATAATAAATAATCAATATTTTATCAAATTTAACTGATACATTTTATCGCCACCGCGCGAAGCGCGGTAAATCCCCTACACTTCCAAGTTCACGAATTTTCCACTCAATGGAAAAGCATTTTACTCTTGCTTTGTCAATAGTGGAAATTTTTCATAAAGAGACTCGCCAGTCAAGATTCCTCTGCTATTTTTCATCAAACTGAGTGTACTTCTAATTTTCATATATTTACAGAGAAGAAGAAAAAAAGCTTTCTTGAGGTTCCCTGCATAACAGATAAGGACAAATTAGTAAGATTTATTAACTGCTTTTTTACCATGTGCTACATTTAATAAAAAGAAAAAAAAAAGTTTTTTTTTCTTTCATTTAAAACATGATTTTTTTGTTGTGCCAATTTTCATTATAAAAAAAAAAACAGATTAATCACCTTACTCACAAAATTAAACACTTATTCTCATATATTTTTTAAAGTAATTTATTTTGAACTTTTTTCAAATACATATACTTATGAAGTTTGATAATAAAATCGAAATAAGAGTTAATCAATCAGTGAGTTCAATATAGATATCGATTTTTCAAGTAAAACACACCCGTCTAAATAATAAATAATCAATATTTTATTAAATTTAACTGATACATTTTATCGCCACCGCGCGAAGCGCGGTAAATCCCCTACACTTCCAAGTTCACGAATTTTCCACTCAATGGAAAAGCATTTTACTCTTGCTTTGTCAATAGTGGAAATTTTTCATAAAGAGACTCGCCAGTCAAGATTCCTCTGTGAGCTTAAGCTTGACTTAGTCCGGGTGACGACCAGAACCCAGGACGGGCAGAAACACTTGCGAGGAGTCAGCCCGGGTACCGACCAGAACAGAAGACGGACAGCCGTTCAGCCCAGCTCGGGTGAACACGAGCAGAACGTCCGGATAGAAGTCAAGCCCGGCCAGAGGCAGACGAGCAGGCCAGCTCGGGGACAGAGAAGCTGTCCGGGCAGGAAAGGGAAACTCTACCCAGAAAGGAAGGCGCGTAGCTTGAGGAGCAAGAAAAATCAAGTCAAAGATTTGGCAAGATTATTTAGGGTAGTTTCCTGATTTTGTGTGATTTGATTAGCTAGGGTTTCGCCTATGTGAGAGGCTATATAAACCTAGCATTGTACACATTGTAAAGTAGCAGAGTCCATTAGAATTTTGAGTTTATCTCCTTGTATTATTGCCTTCGATTATTAATCAAGAGAATTTCTTCTCCCAAAAGTTTGTGTCCTTTATTTTTCTGTTCGATTTCTTTGGTGTTATTCGTGTTCTTTGCAGATCCGTGAATTGGGATCCAACAAGTGGTATCAGAGCATCAATCGAAGAACATGTCTTCATCATCAGAGTCACCAATCGACGGAGCTTTGGTTGCACAGAAACCAGACTCCAGAGAAGGCACAGTTACACTCCATTACCCCATGCTCACGAAGAGCAATTACGCCGTGTGGGCGTTGAAGATGAGGGTGAATCTGCAGGCGCAGGGAGTATGGGAGGCCGTAGAGAACGGCGGTGTCGAAGGGCGCAAGGAAAGAATGGCTCTAGCCGCTATCTACCAAGCAGTTCCGGAAGATGTTCTTCTCATGCTTGCCGAGAAAGATTCCGCGAAGGAAGCATGGAAAACTCTTCAGACCATGCACATGGGCGCAGATCGCGTCAAGGAGGCAAAGGTCCAGACCTTGAAGAGTGAGTTTGAGGTCATGAGAATGAGGGAGAGCGAATCAATTGACGACTTTGCTATGCGGCTCACGTCCATTGTGACCGGCATACGCTCGCTGGGAGACAAGGTGGAGGAGACCACCGTCGTCAAGAAATTCCTCCGAGCAGTGCCTCACAGGTACATGCAGATCGTGACATCGATCGAGCAGTTCGGCAATCTCAAGACCATGTCGGTCGAGGAGGTTGTTGGTCGTCTCAAGGCCCACGAAGAGAGACTTCGGGGTTACGGTGACAAAGACGAGGAGAAGAACCTCCTGCTCACGCATGAAGAGTGGACGGCCAGACAGCGGAAAACCGGGGGAGCCGAGTTTTCTACAAGACCCTCAGGTCGGAACAGCTTTGGTGGAGAAGTCCGAGGACGCGGACAGGGTCGTGGACGAGGTCGAGGTCGGGACATGCGAGGTCGCGGCAGTGGATCTACCCGTCAGGAAAGCACGACCAGGAGAGACAAGAGCACAGTGAAGTGCTACAATTGTCAGAAGCTTGGGCACTTTGCATCTGAGTGCCGGAGCAGGAACCAGGGCGAAGAGGCGAATCTAGCAAGATTCCCAGACGACCAGCCGGCATTGTTGTTTGCCGAGCAGGAAACGCACCTGGACGAACAGAATGGCGAGTGTGACGCCAAGGCCCGGGCAGAAGTGATCAGTGTGCCGATCAGCCCAGAGGCCGAGCAGACCTGTCCGGAGGAGACCAGCGAGAAGGTTTTCCTCATCGAGGATAAGGTTATTGCAAACCTCCTCGTAGACGGAGAGAAGAAGGTCAGTACCGACGTATGGTATCTAGACAACGGAGCTAGCAACCACATGACTGGGGACCGAGCTAAGTTTGAAGAGCTCGATGAGAAGATCACGGGCAGCGTGAAATTCGGCGATGGATCAGTCGTAGAGATCAGAGGCAGAGGGTCGATCCTGTTCGAGTGCAAGAATGGCGACCAGCGTCTGATGACCCAGGTGTATTTCATCCCGAAGTTGAAAAGCAACATCATCAGTCTAGGACAGATGACTGAGATCGGGAACACGGTGTTGCTGCAAGGGTCCTACCTGAAGATGTGGACCAAGGAAGGAGAGCTGTTGATGAAGGTGGAGCGAACACCCAACAGACTCTACAAGATTCTCCTGAAGACATGCCAGCCCGTCTGTCTTATGGCATCGATGGCAGACCCGGCTTGGCTATGGCACGCACGGCTCGGACACGTGAATTTTCATGCGCTCAAGATGATGGGCGAGAAGAAGATGGCCTTCGGGGTTCCCAAGATAGAACACCCCGACCAGCTATGTGAGTGCTGCATGATCGCGAAGCAGGCGAGGATACCGTTTCCGATCAAGGCCAAGTTCCGAGCAGAGAAACCCTTACAGTTGGTGCACGCAGATCTATGTGGTCCAGTCACCCCAGCAACTTTGGCAGGTAACAAGTACTTTCTTTTACTTGTTGATGATTACAGTCGCTGGATGTGGGTTTATATGCTTAAGGAGAAAAGTGGAGCCTTTGAGGTCTTCAAGAAGTTCAAGAAGATCGTGGAGAATGGCTCGGTGCACAGGTTAAAGGTCTTGCGTAAAGACCGAGGAGGAGAATTTACTTCCCAGCAGTTCGGAGAGTTCTGCGACCAGGAAGGAATTCAGCGTCACCTGTCCGCACCCCACACACCCCAACAAAATGGCGTGGTGGAAAGACGAAACCGAACTGTGATGAACACAGCGAGGAGCTTGCTCAAGAGCATGCAAGTTCCAGCCCGGTTTTGGGCAGAAGCAGTAAGACATGCGGTCTACCTGCTCAATCGTTTGCCGACCAAAGCGCTAGGAGAGCGTACTCCCTACCAGGCGTGGAAAGGGAAGAAACCCCACTTAGAACATTTGAGAGTGTTCGGGAGCACCGCACATGTGAAGGTTGCGAGGCCACATCTCAAGAAGCTGGACGACCGGAGTCAGAAGATGGTGTACCTTGGCGTTGAAGAAGGAAGCAAGGCACACAGACTCTACGATCCACGACGCGGCAGACTCCAAGTGAGCAGAGATGCTGTGTTCGAAGAGGAGATGAAGTGGGATTGGCGCGACGAGAATGGAGAACCCGAGCAGAACTCAGTGGAGTTCATTGTCGAAGACGACCAGGATGTTGCCGAGCAAGATCAGCCCGGAACATCCAGCCCGGGAACAGTCTTGCCAGAGACGAGGGAATCCAGCCCGGGAGAGAGCACCCCGGACACACCACGGACACCAAGCCCGAGCAGGACCAGCCCGTCTAGCTCGGGAGATTCCTCCATAAAAGACGGCCCAAGAGGATTTCGACCTCTAGCAGACGTCTACGATCAGACTCAAGAAGTGGAGATGAGCCTGGAGGAACTTTCTTTGTTGTGTGCAGAAGAACCAGCCAGCTACCAGGAGGCAGCAGCCGAGCAGGAGTGGCAGGAAGCAATGAAGAAGGAGATGGAGTCCATTGAGAAGAACAGGACATGGGAGCTTACCGACCTGCCCAAAGGTCACAATCCCATCGGCCTGAAGTGGGTGTATAAGCTGAAGAAGGACACTGAGGGGAATGTCCTGAAGCACAAGGCAAGGCTGGTAGCCAAAGGCTACGTGCAGAGGAAAGGCATAGACTTTGAAGAAGTCTTTGCTCCAGTAGCAAGACTGGACACGATCAGACTCATCCTAGCCCTAGCAGCTCATCGAGGTTGGGAAATTCACCATCTGGATGTCAAATCGGCATTCCTAAACGGTGACCTCGAAGAAGAAGTGTACGTCAAGCAACCAGAGGGGTTCGGCGTCACGGGCAAGGAGCAGAAGGTGTACAAGCTATCCAAGGCCTTATACGGGTTAAAACAAGCACCAAGAGCGTGGAACATCCGCCTTGACAAGAGCTTGAAGAATCTTGGATTCACAAAGTGCTTGAGCGAGCAGGCAGTCTACACCAGGAGTTCCGGGCAGGAAACTCTGATCGTGGGAGTGTATGTGGACGACTTGATCGTCACAGGATCCAGCGCAGGAGGCGTAGATGGATTCAAGCAGCAGATGATGGCCGAATTCGAGATGAGTGACCTCGGATTACTTACGTACTACCTTGGTCTCGAGGTGGAACAGAAGAAGGACTGCATTACGCTGAAGCAGTCGGCCTACGCGAAGAAGATCCTTAAGCAGTTCGAGATGACGGATTGCAACCCGAGCAGATACCCTATGGAGGCGAAGCTGCAGCTCGGGAAGGATGCTGAAGGGAGAAGAGTGGATCCCACGGAGTACAGACGCGTGATCGGGTGCCTGAGGTATCTCACCCACACCCGACCAGACATTTCACACGCAGTCGGGATAGTCAGTCGATACATGGAGAAGCCCACGAGTGCACACCAGCAGGCGGTGAAGCACATCTTGCGTTACGTGAAGGGCACGACGGACTACGGGATCCAGTACAACCGAGGAAGTGGAACAGAAGTACTAGTCGGCTTTACGGACAGTGATCTGGCCGGTGATATCGATGACAGGAAGAGTACCGGAGGGATGGCATTCTACCTCAACGGAAACCTGATCACCTGGCAGTCTCAAAAGCAGCAGACAGTAGCTCTATCCTCGTGTGAAGCAGAGTTCATGGCGGCAACCGCAGCAGCATGTCAAGCTATGTGGTTGAAGGGGCTACTCAGTGAAGTGACCGGATCCGAGCAGAGACCAGCTACTCTCTACATGGACAACAAGTCTGCAATTGCGTTGATGAAGAATCCAGTGTTCCATGGACGGAGCAAACACATTGACACGAAGTTTCACTACATTCGTGAGTGTGTGGAGAAGCGAGAGATCATCGTGGAGTTCGTCAACACGAGGGAGCAACGGGCAGACATTCTTACTAAGGCTCTAGGGAGAGTCAAGTTCGAAGAGATGAGAGAGCTGCTCGGAGTGAAGAGAGTGGAAGCAAGTCAAGCTTACGGGGGAGAATGTGAGCTTAAGCTTGACTTAGTCCGGGTGACGACCAGAACCCAGGACGGGCAGAAACACTTGCGAGGAGTCAGCCCGAGTACCGACCAGAACAGAAGACGGACAGCCGTTCAGCCCAGCTCGGGTGAACACGAGCAGAACGTCCGGATAGAAGTCAAGCCCGGCCAGAGGCAGACGAGCAGGCCAGCTCGGGGACAGAGAAGCTGTCCGGGCAGGAAAGGGAAACTCTACCCAGAAAGGAAGGCGCGTAGCTTGAGGAGCAAGAAAAATCAAGTCAAAGATTTGGCAAGATTATTTAGGGTAGTTTCCTGATTTTGTGTGATTTGATTAGCTAGGGTTTCGCCTATGTGAGAGGCTATATAAACCTAGCATTGTACACATTGTAAAGTAGCAGAGTCCATTAGAATTTTGAGTTTATCTCCTTGTATTATTGCCTTCGATTATTAATCAAGAGAATTTCTTCTCCCAAAAGTTTGTGTCCTTTATTTTTCTGTTCGATTTCTTTGGTGTTATTCGTGTTCTTTGCAGATCCGTGAATTGGGATCCAACATCCTCTGCTATTTTTCATCAAACTGAGTGTACTTCTAATTTTCATATATTTACAGAGAAGAAGAAAAAAAGCTTTCTTGAGGTTCCCTGCATAACAGATAAGGACAAATTAGTAAGATTTATTAACTGCTTTTTTACCATGTGCTACATTTAATAGAAAGAAAAAAAAAGTTTTTTTTTTCTTTCATTTGAAACATGATTTTTTTGTTGCGCCAATTTTCATTATAAAAAAAAAAAAAACAGATTAATCACCTTACTCACAAAATTAAACACTTATTCTCATATATTTTTTAAAGTAATTTATTTTGAACTTTTTTCAAATATATATACTCATGAAGTTTGATAATAAAATCGAAATAAGAGTTAATCAATCAGTGAGTTCAATATAGATATCGATTTTTCAAGTAAAACACACCCGTCTAAATATTAAATAATCAATATTTTATCAAATTTAACTGATACATTTTATCGCCACCGCGCGAAGCGCGGTAAATCCCCTACACTTCCAAGTTCACGAATTTTCCACTCAATGGAAAAGCATTTTACTCTTGCTTTGTCAATAGTGGAAATTTTTCATAAAGAGACTCGCCAGTCAAGATTCCTCTGCTATTTTTCATCAAACTGAGTGTACTTCTAATTTTCATATATTTACAGAGAAGAAGAAAAAAAGCTTTCTTGAGGTTCCCTGCATAACAGATAAGGACAAATTAGTAAGATTTATTAACTGCTTTTTTACCATGTGCTACATTTAATAGAAAGAAAAAAAAAAGTTTTTTTTTCTTTCATTTAAAACATGATTTTTTTGTTGTGCCAATTTCATTATAAAAAAAAACAGATTAATCACCTTACTCACAAAATTAAACACTTATTCTCATATATTTTTTAAAGTAATTTATTTTGAACTTTTTTCAAATATATATACTCATGAAGTTTGATAACAAAATCGAAATAAGAGTTAATCAATCAGTGAGTTCAATATAGATATCGATTTTTCAAGTAAAACACACCCGTCTAAATAATAAATAATCAATATTTTATTAAATTTAACTGATACATTTTATCGCCACCGCGCGAAGCGCGGTAAATCCCCTACACTTCCAAGTTCACGAATTTTCCACTCAATGGAAAAGCATTTTACTCTTGCTTTGTCAATAGTGGAAATTTTTCATAAAGAGACTCGCCAGTCAAGATTCCTCTGCTATTTTTCATCAAACTGAGTGTACTTCTAATTTTCATATATTTACATAGAAGAAGAAAAAAAGCTTCCTTGAGGTTCCCTGCATAACAGATAAGGACAAATTAGTAAGATTTATTAACTGCTTTTTTACCATGTGCTACATTTAATAGAAAGAAAAAAAAAAGTTTTTTTTTCTTTCATTTAAAACATGATTTTTTTGTTGTGCCAATTTCATTATAAAAAAAAACAGATTAATCACCTTACTCACAAAATTAAACACTTATTCTCATATATTTTTTAAAGTAATTTATTTTGAACTTTTTTCAAATATATATACTCATGAAGTTTGATAACAAAATCGAAATAAGAGTTAATCAATCAGTGAGTTCAATATAGATATCGATTTTTCAAGTAAAACACACCCGTCTAAATAATAAATAATCAATATTTTATTAAATTTAACTGATACATTTTATCGCCACCGCGCGAAGCGCGGTAAATCCCCTACACTTCCAAGTTCACGAATTTTCCACTCAATGGAAAAGCATTTTACTCTTGCTTTGTCAATAGTGTAAATTTTTCATAAAGAGACTCGCCAGTCAAGATTCCTCTGCTATTTTTCATCAAACTGAGTGTACTTCTAATTTTCATATATTTACAGAGAAGAAGAAAAAAAGCTTTCTTGAGGTTCCCTGCATAACAGATAAGGACAAATTAGTAAGATTTATTAACTGCTTTTTTACCATGTGCTACATTTAATAGAAAGAAAAAAAAAAGTTTTTTTTTTCTTTCATTTAAAACATGATTTTTTTGTTGTGCCAATTTTCATTATAAAAAAAACAGATTAATCACCTTACTCACATAATTAAACACTTATTCTCATATATTTTTTAAAGTAATTTATTTTGAACTTTTTTCAAATATATATAGTCATGAAGTTTGATAATAAAATCAAAATAAGAGTTAATCAATCAGTGAGTTCAATATAGATATCGATTTTTCAAGTAAAACACACCCGTCTAAATAATAAATAATCAATATTTTATCAAATTTAACTGATACATTTTATCGCCACCGCGCGAAGCGCGGTAAATCCCCTACACTTCCAAGTTCACGAATTTTCAACTCAATGGAAAAGCATTTTACTCTTGCTTTGTCAATAGTGGAAATTTTTCATAAAGAGACTCGCCAGTCAAGATTCCTCTGCTATTTTTCATCAAACTGAGTGTACTTCTAATTTTCATATATTTACAGAGAAGAAGAAAAAAAGCTTTCTTGAGGTTCCCTGCATAACAGATAAGGACAAATTAGTAAGATTTATTAACTGCTTTTTTACCATGTGCTACATTTAATAGAAAGAAAAAAAAAGTTTTTTTTTCTTTCATTTAAAACATGATTTTTTTGTTGTGCCAATTTCATTATAAAAAAAAAACAGATTAATCACCTTACTCACAAAATTAAACACTTATTCTCATATATTTTTTAAAGTAATTTATTTTGAACTTTTTTCAAATATATATACTCATGAAGTTTGATAACAAAATCGAAATAAGAGTTAATCAATCAGTGAGTTCAATATAGATATCGATTTTTCAAGTAAAACACACCCGTCTAAATAATAAATAATCAATATTTTATTAAATTTAACTGATACATTTTATCGCCACCGCGCGAAGCGCGGTAAATCCCCTACACTTCCAAGTTCACGAATTTTCCACTCAATGGAAAAGCATTTTACTCTTGCTTTGTCAATAGTGGAAATTTTTCATAAAGAGACTCGCCAGTCAAGATTCCTCTGCTATTTTTCATCAAACTGAGTGTACTTCTAATTTTCATATCTTTACAGAGAAGAAGAAAAAAAGCTTTCTTGAGGTTCCCTGCATAACAGATAAGGACAAATTAGTAAGATTTATTAACTGCTTTTTTACCATGTGCTACATTTAATAGAAAGAAAAAAAAAAGTTTTTTTTTTCTTTCATTTAAAACATGATTTTTTTGTTGTGCCAATTTTCATTATAAAAAAAAAACAGATTAATCACCTTACTCACATAATTAAACACTTATTCTCATATATTTTTTAAAGTAATTTATTTTGAACTTTTTTCAAATATATATAGTCATGAAGTTTGATAATAAAATCAAAATAAGAGTTAATCAATCAGTGAGTTCAATATAGATATCGATTTTTCAAGTAAAACACACCCGTCTAAATAATAAATAATCAATATTTTATCAAATTTAACTGATACATTTTATCGCCACCGCGCGAAGCGCGGTAAATCCCCTACACTTCCAAGTTCACGAATTTTCAACTCAATGGAAAAGCATTTTACTCTTGCTTTGTCAATAGTGGAAATTTTTCATAAAGAGACTCGCCAGTCAAGATTCCTCTGCTATTTTTCATCAAACTGAGTGTACTTCTAATTTTCATATATTTACAGAGAAGAAGAAAAAAAGCTTTCTTGAGGTTCCCTGCATAACAGATAAGGACAAATTAGTAAGATTTATTAACTGCTTTTTTACCATGTGCTACATTTAATAGAAAGGAAAAAAAAAAGGAAAAAAAAAGTTTTTTTTTCTTTCATTTAAAACATGATTTTTTTGTTGTGCCAATTTTCATTATAAAAAAAAAAACAGATTAATCACCTTACTCACAAAATTAAACACTTATTCTCATATATTTTTTAAAGTAATTTATTTTGAACTTTTTTCAAATATATATACTCATGAAGTTTGATAATAAAATCGAAATAAGAGTTAATCAATCAGTGAGTTCAATATAGATATCGATTTTTCAAGAAAAACACACCCGTCTAAATAATAAATAATCAATATTTTATTAAATTTAACTGATACATTTTATCGCCACCGCGCGAAGCGCGGTAAATCCCCTAC
Source organism: Parietaria judaica (assembly GCA_954871525.1). Lineage (NCBI taxonomy): Eukaryota > Viridiplantae > Streptophyta > Magnoliopsida > Rosales > Urticaceae > Parietaria > Parietaria judaica. The sequence goes on from OX940860.1 coordinate 44,100,381, forward strand.
ACTTCCAAGTTCACGAATTTTCCACTCAATGGAAAAGCATTTTACTCTTGCTTTGTCAATAGTGGAAATTTTTCATAAAGAGACTCGCCAGTCAAGATTCCTCTGCTATTTTTCATCAAACTGAGTGTACTTCTAATTTTCATATATTTACATAGAAGAAGAAAAAAAGCTTCCTTGAGGTTCCCTGCATAACAGATAAGGACAAATTAGTAAGATTTATTAACTGCTTTTTTACCATGTGCTACATTTAATAGAAAGAAAAAAAAAAAGGAAAAAAAAAGTTTTTTTTTCTTTCATTTAAAACATGATTTTTTTGTTGTGCCAATTTTCATTATAAAAAAAAACAGATTAATCACCTTACTCACAAAATTAAACACTTATTCTCATATATTTTTTAAAGTAATTTATTTTGAACTTTTTTCAAATATATATACTCATGAAGTTTGATAATAAAATCGAAATAAGAGTTAATCAATCAGTGAGTTCAATATAGATATCGATTTTTCAAGAAAAACACACCCGTCTAAATAATAAATAATCAATATTTTATTAAATTTAACTGATACATTTTATCGCCACCGCGCGAAGCGCGGTAAATCCCCTACACTTCCAAGTTCACGAATTTTCCACTCAATGGAAAAGCATTTTACTCTTGCTTTGTCAATAGTGGAAATTTTTCATAAAGAGACTCGCCAGTCAAGATTCCTCTGCTATTTTTCATCAAACTGAGTGTACTTCTAATTTTCATATATTTACAGAGAAGAAGAAAAAAAGCTTTCTTGAGGTTCCCTGCATAACAGATAAGGATAAATTAGTAAGATTTATTAACTGCTTTTTTACCATGTGCTACATTTAATAGAAAGGAAAAAAAAAAAAGGAAAAAAAAAGTTTTTTTTTCTTTCATTTAAAACATGATTTTTTTGTTGTGCCAATTTTCATTATAAAAAAAAACAGATTAATCACCTTACTCACAAAATTAAACACTTATTCTCATATATTTTTTAAAGTAATTTATTTTGAACTTTTTTCAAATATATATACTCATGAAGTTTGATAATAAAATCGAAATAAGAGTTAATCAATCAGTGAGTTCAATATAGATATCGATTTTTCAAGAAAAACACACCCGTCTAAATAATAAATAATCAATATTTTATTAAATTTAACTGATACATTTTATCGCCACCGCGCGAAGCGCGGTAAATCCCCTACACTTCCAAGTTCACGAATTTTCCACTCAATGGAAAAGCATTTTACTCTTGCTTTGTCAATAGTGGAAATTTTTCATAAAGAGACTCGCCAGTCAAGATTCCTCTGCTATTTTTCATCAAACTGAGTGTACTTCTAATTTTCATATATTTACAGAGAAGAAGAAAAAAAGCTTTCTTGAGGTTCCCTGCATAACAGATAAGGACAAATTAGTAAGATTTATTAACTGCTTTTTTACCATGTGCTATATTTAATAGAAAGAAAAAAAAAAGTTTTTTTTTCTTCTTTCATTTAAAACATGATTTTTTTGTTGTGCCAATTTTCATTATAAAAAAAAAAACAGATTAATCACCTTACTCACAAAATTAAACACTTATTCTCATATATTTTTTAAAGTAATTTATTTTGAACTTTTTTCAAATATATATACTCATGAAGTTTGGTAATAAAATCGAAATAAGAGTTAATCAATCAGTGAGTTCAATATAGATATCGATTTTTCAAGAAAAACACACCCGTCTAAATAATAAATAATCAATATTTTATTAAATTTAACTGATACATTTTATCGCCACCGCGCGAAGCGCGGTAAATCCCCTACACTTCCAAGTTCACGAATTTTCCACTCAATGGAAAAGCATTTTACTCTTGCTTTGTCAATAGTGGAAATTTTTCATAAAGAGACTCGCCAGTCAAGATTCCTCTGCTATTTTTCATCAAACTGAGTGTACTTCTAATTTTCATATATTTACAGAGAAGAAGAAAAAAAGCTTTCTTGAGGTTCTCTGTATAACAGAAAAGGACAAATTAGTAAGATTTATTAACTGCTTTTTTACCATGTGCTACATTTAATAGAAAGAAAAAAAAAGTTTTTTTTTCTTTCATTTAAAACATGATTTTTTTGTTGTGCCAATTTTCATTATAAAAAAAAAACAGATTAATCACCTTACTCACAAAATTAAACACTTATTCTCATATATTTTTTAAAGTAATTTATTTTGAACTTTTTTCAAATATATATACTCATGAAGTTTGATAATAAAATCGAAATAAGAGTTAATCAATCAGTGAGTTCAATATAGATATCGATTTTTCAAGAAAAACACACCCGTCTAAATAATAAATAATCAATATTTTATTAAATTTAACTGATACATTTTATCGCCACCGCGCGAGGCGCGGTAAATCCCCTACACTTCCAAGTTCACGAATTTTCCACTCAATGGAAAAGCATTTTACTCTTGCTTTGTCAATAGTGGAAATTTTTCATAAAGAGACTCGCCAGTCAAGATTCCTCTGCTATTTTTCATCAAACTGAGTGTACTTCTAATTTTCATATATTTACAGAGAAGAAGAAAAAAAGCTTTCTTGAGGTTCCCTGCATAACAGATAAGGACAAATTAGTAAGATTTATTAACTGCTTTTTTACCATGTGCTACATTTAATAGAAAGGAAAAAAAAAAAGGAAAAAAAAAGTTTTTTTTTCTTTCATTTAAAACATGATTTTTTTGTTGTGCCAATTTTCATTATAAAAAAAAACAGATTAATCACCTTACTCACAAAATTAAACACTTATTCTCATATATTTTTTAAAGTAATTTATTTTGAACTTTTTTCAAATATATATACTCATGAAGTTTGATAATAAAATCGAAATAAGAGTTAATCAATCAGTGAGTTCAATATAGATATCGATTTTTCAAGAAAAACACACCCGTCTAAATAATAAATAATCAATATTTTATTAAATTTAACTGATACATTTTATCGCCACCGCGCGAGGCGCGGTAAATCCCCTACACTTCCAAGTTCACGAATTTTCCACTCAATGGAAAAGCATTTTACTCTTGCTTTGTCAATAGTGGAAATTTTTCATAAAGAGACTCGCCAGTCAAGATTCCTCTGCTATTTTTCATCAAACTGAGTGTACTTCTAATTTTCATATATTTACAGAGAAGAAGAAAAAAAGCTTTCTTGAGGTTCCCTGCATAACAGATAAGGACAAATTAGTAAGATTTATTAACTGCTTTTTTACCATGTGCTACATTTAATAGAAAGGAAAAAAAAAAAGGAAAAAAAAAGTTTTTTTTTCTTTCATTTAAAACATGATTTTTTTGTTGTGCCAATTTTCATTATAAAAAAAAACAGATTAATCACCTTACTCACAAAATTAAACACTTATTCTCATATATTTTTTAAAGTAATTTATTTTGAACTTTTTTCAAATATATATACTCATGAAGTTTGATAATAAAATCGAAATAAGAGTTAATCAATCAGTGAGTTCAATATAGATATCGATTTTTCAAGAAAAACACACCCGTCTAAATAATAAATAATCAATATTTTATTAAATTTAACTGATACATTTTATCGCCACCGCGCGAAGCGCGGTAAATCCCCTACACTTCCAAGTTCACGAATTTTCCACTCAATGGAAAAGCATTTTACTCTTGCTTTGTCAATAGTGGAAATTTTTCATAAAGAGACTCGCCAGTCAAGATTCCTCTGCTATTTTTCATCAAACTGAGTGTACTTCTAATTTTCATATATTTACAGAGAAGAAGAAAAAAAGCTTTCTTGAGGTTCCCTGCATAACAGATAAGGACAAATTAGTAAGATTTATTAACTGCTTTTTTACCATGTGCTACATTTAATAGAAAGAAAAAAAAAAGTTTTTTTTTTTCTTTCATTTAAAACATGATTTTTTTGTTGTGCCAATTTTCATTATAAAAAAAAAAACAGATTAATCACCTTACTCACAAAATTAAACACTTATTCTCATATATTTTTTAAAGTAATTTATTTTGAACTTTTTTCAAATATATATACTCATGAAGTTTGATAATAAAATTGAAATAAGAGTTAATCAATCAGTGAGTTCAATATAGATATCGATTTTTCAAGAAAAACACACCCGTCTAAATAATAAATAATCAATATTTTATTAAATTTAACTGATACATTTTATCGCCACCGCGCGAAGCGCTATAAATCCCCTACACTTCCAAGTTCACGAATTTTCCACTCAATGGAAAAGCATTTTACTCTTGCTTTGTCAATAGTGGAAATTTTTCATAAAGAGACTCGCCAGTCAAGATTCCTCTGCTATTTTTCATCAAACTGAGTGTACTTCTAATTTTCATATATTTACAGAGAAGAAGAAAAAAAGCTTTCTTGAGGTTCCCTGCATAACAGATAAGGACAAATTAGTAAGATTTATTAACTGCTTTTTTACCATGTGCTACATTTAATAGAAAGGAAAAAAAAAGGAAAAAAAAAGTTTTTTTTTCTTTCATTTAAAACATGATTTTTTTGTTGTGCCAATTTTCATTATAAAAAAAAAACAGATTAATCACCTTACTCACAAAATTAAACACTTATTCTCATATATTTTTTAAAGTAATTTATTTTGAACTTTTTTCAAATATATATACTCATGAAGTTTGATAATAAAATCGAAATAAGAGTTAATCAATCAGTGAGTTCAATATAGATATCGATTTTTCAAGAAAAACACACCCGTCTAAATAATAAATAATCAATATTTTATTAAATTTAACTGATACATTTTATCGCCACCGCGCGAAGCGCGGTAAATCCCCTACACTTCCAAGTTCACGAATTTTCCACTCAATGGAAAAGCATTTTACTCTTGCTTTGTCAATAGTGGAAATTTTTCATAAAGAGACTCGCCAGTCAAGATTCCTCTACTATTTTTCATCAAACTGAGTGTACTTCTAATTTTCATATATTTACAGAGAAGAAGAAAAAAAGCTTTCTTGAGGTTCTCTGCATAACAGAAAAGGACAAATTAGTAAGATTTATTAACTGCTTTTTTACCATGTGCTACATTTAATAGAAAGAAAAAAATAAGTTTTTTTTTCTTTCATTTAAAACATGATTTTTTTGTTGTGCCAATTTTCATTATAAAAAAAAAAAAACAGATTAATCACCTTACTCACAAAATTAAACACTTATTCTCATATATTTTTTAAAGTAATTTATTTTGAACTTTTTTCAAATATATATACTCATGAAGTTTGATAATAAAATCGAAATAAGAGTTAATCAATCAGTGAGTTCAATATAGATATCGATTTTTCAAGAAAAACACACCCGTCTAAATAATAAATAATCAATATTTTATTAAATTTAACTGATACATTTTATCGCCACCGCGCGAAGCGCGGTAAATCCCCTACACTTCCAAGTTCACGAATTTTCCACTCAATGGAAAAGCATTTTACTCTTGCTTTGTCAATAGTGGAAATTTTTCATAAAGAGACTCGCCAGTCAAGATTCCTCTGCTATTTTTCATCAAACTGAGTGTACTTCTAATTTTCATATATTTACAGAGAAGAAGAAAAAAAGCTTTCTTGAGGTTCCCTGCATAACAGATAAGGACAAATTAGTAAGATTTATTAACTGCTTTTTTACCATGTGCTACATTTAATAGAAAGGAAAAAAAAAAAAGGAAAAAAAAAGTTTTTTTTTCTTTCATTTAAAACATGATTTTTTTGTTGTGCCAATTTTCATTATAAAAAAAAACAGATTAATCACCTTATTCACAAAATTAAACACTTATTCTCATATATTTTTTAAAGTAATATATTTTGAACTTTTTTATAATATATATACTCATGAAGTTTGATAATAAAATCGAAATAAGAGTTAATCAATCAGTGAGTTCAATATAGATATCGATTTTTCAAGTAAAACACACCCGTCTAAATAATAAATAATCAATATTTTATTAAATTTAACTGATACATTTTATCGCCACCACGCGAAGCGCGGTAAATCCCCTACACTTCCAAGTTCACGAATTTTCCACTCAATGGAAAAGCATTTTACTCTTGCTTTGTCAATAGTGGAAATTTTCATAAAGAGACTCGCCAGTCAAGATTCCTCTGCTATTTTTCATCAAACTGAGTGTACTTCTAATTTTCATATATTTACAGAGAAGAAGAAAAAAAGCTTTCTTGAGGTTCCCTGCATAACAGATAAGGACAAATTAGTAAGATTTATTAACTGCTTTTTTACCATGTGCTACATTTAATAAAAAGAAAAAAATAAGTTTTTTTTTCTTTCATTTAAAACATGATTTTTTTGTTGTGCCAATTTTCATTATAAAAAAAAAAAAAACAGATTAATCACCTTACTCACAAAATTAAACACTTATTCTCATATATTTTTTAAAGTAATTTATTTTGAACTTTTTTCAAATATATATACTCATGAAGTTTGATAATAAAATCGAAATAAGAGTTAATCAATCAGTGAGTTCAATATAGATATCGATTTTTCAAGAAAAACACACCCGTCTAAATAATAAATAATCAATATTTTATTAAATTTAACTGATACATTTTATCGCCACCACGCGAAGCGCGGTAAATCCCCTACACTTCCAAGTTCACGAATTTTCCACTCAATGGAAAAGCATTTTACTCTTGCTTTGTCAATAGTGGAAATTTTCATAAAGAGACTCGCCAGTCAAGATTCCTCTGCTATTTTTCATCAAACTGAGTGTACTTCTAATTTTCATATATTTACAGAGAAGAAGAAAAAAAGCTTTCTTGAGGTTCCCTGCATAACAGATAAGGACAAATTAGTAAGATTTATTAACTGCTTTTTTACCATGTGCTACATTTAATAGAAAGAAAAAAAAAAGTTTTTTTTTTCTTTCATTTAAAACATGATTTTTTTGTTGTGCCAATTTTCATTATAAAAAAAAACAGATTAATCACCTTACTCACAAAATTAAACACTTATTCTCATATATTTTTTAAAGTAATTTATTTTGAACTTTTTTCAAATATATATACTCATGAAGTTTGATAATAAAATCGAAATAAGAGTTAATCAATCAGTGAGTTCAATATAGATATCGATTTTTCAAGTAAAACACACCCGTCTAAATAATAAATAATCAATATTTTATTAAATTTAACTGATACATTTTATCGCCACCGCGCGAAGCGCGGTAAATCCCCTACACTTCCAAGTTCACGAATTTTCCACTCAATGGAAAAGCATTTTACTCTTGCTTTGTCAATAGTGGAAATTTTTCATAAAGAGACTCGCCAGTCAAGATTCCTCTGCTATTTTTCATCAAACTGAGTGTACTTCTAATTTTCATATATTTACAGAGAAGAAGAAAAAAAGCTTTCTTGAGGTTCCCTGCATAACAGATAAGGACAAATTAGTAAGATTTATTAACTGCTTTTTTACCATGTGCTACATTTAATAGAAAGGAAAAAAAAAAGGAAAAAAAAAGTTTTTTTTTCTTTCATTTAAAACATGATTTTTTTGTTGTGCCAATTTTCATTATAAAAAAAAACAGATTAATCACCTTACTCACAAAATTAAACACTTATTCTCATATATTTTTTAAAGTAATTTATTTTGAACTTTTTTCAAATATATATACTCATGAAGTATGATAATAAAATCGAAATAAGAGTTAATCAATCAGTGAGTTCAATATAGATATCGATTTTTCAAGTAAAACACACCCGTCTAAATAATAAATAATCAATATTTTATTAAATTTAACTGATACATTTTATCGCCACCACGCGAAGCGCGGTAAATCCCCTACACTTCCAAGTTCACGAATTTTCCACTCAATGGAAAAGCATTTTGCTCTTGCTTTGTCAATAGTGGAAATTTTCATAAAGAGACTCGCCAGTCAAGATTCCTCTGCTATTTTTCATCAAACTGAGTGTACTTCTAATTTTCATATATTTACAGAGAAGAAGAAAAAAAGCTTTCTTGAGGTTCCCTGCATAACAGATAAGGACAAATTAGTAAGATTTATTAACTGCTTTTTTACCATGTGCTACATTTAATAGAAAGGAAAAAAAAAAGGAAAAAAAAAGTTTTTTTTTCTTTCATTTAAAACATGATTTTTTTGTTGTGCCAATTTTCATTATAAAAAAAAACAGATTAATCACCTTACTCACAAAATTAAACACTTATTCTCATATATTTTTTAAAGTAATTTATTTTGAACTTTTTTCAAATATATATACTCATGAAGTTTGATAATAAAATCGAAATAAGAGTTAATCAATCAGTGAGTTCAATATAGATATCGATTTTTCAAGTAAAACACACCCGTCTAAATAATAAATAATCAATATTTTATTAAATTTAACTGATACATTTTATCGCCACCACGCGAAGCGCGGTAAATCCCCTACACTTCCAAGTTCACGAATTTTCCACTCAATGGAAAAGCATTTTACTCTTGCTTTGTCAATAGTGGAAATTTTCATAAAGAGACTCGCCAGTCAAGATTCCTCTGCTATTTTTCATCAAACTGAGTGTACTTCTAATTTTCATATATTTACAGAGAAGAAGAAAAAAAGCTTTCTTGAGGTTCCCTGCATAACAGATAAGGACAAATTAGTAAGATTTATTAACTGCTTTTTTACCATGTGCTACATTTAATAGAAAGGAAAAAAAAAAGAAAAAAAAAAGTTTTTTTTTCTTTCATTTAAAACATGATTTTTTTGTTGTGCCAATTTTCATTATAAAAAAAAACAGATTAATCACCTTACTCACAAAATTAAACACTTATTCTCATATATTTTTTAAAGTAATTTATTTTGAACTTTTTTCAAATATATATACTCATGAAGTTTGATAATAAAATCGAAATAAGAGTTAATCAATCAGTGAGTTCAATATAGATATCGATTTTTCAAGTAAAACACACCCGTCTAAATAATAAATAATCAATATTTTATTAAATTTAACTGATACATTTTATCGCCACCACGCGAAGCGCGGTAAATCCCCTACACTTCCAAGTTCACGAATTTTCCACTCAATGGAAAAGCATTTTACTCTTGCTTTGTCAATAGTGGAAATTTTCATAAAGAGACTCGCCAGTCAAGATTCCTCTGCTATTTTTCATCAAACTGAGTGTACTTCTAATTTTCATATATTTACAGAGAAGAAGAAAAAAAGCTTTCTTGAGGTTCCCTGCATAACAGATAAGGACAAATTAGTAAGATTTATTAACTGCTTTTTTACCATGTGCTACATTTAATAGAAAGAAAAAAAAAAGTTTTTTTTTTCTTTCATTTAAAACATGATTTTTTTGTTGTGCCAATTTTCATTATAAAAAAAAAACAGATTAATCACCTTACTCACAAAATTAAACACTTATTCTCATATATTTTTTAAAGTAATTTATTTTGAACTTTTTTCAAATATATATACTCATGAAGTTTGATAATAAAATCGAAATAAGAGTTAATCAATCAGTGAGTTCAATATAGATATCGATTTTTCAAGAAAAACACACCCGTCTAAATAATAAATAATCAATATTTTATTAAATTTAACTGATACATTTTATCGCCACCGCGCGAAGCGCGGTAAATCCCCTACACTTCCAAGTTCACGAATTTTCCACTCAATGGAAAAGCATTTTACTCTTGCTTTGTCAATAGTGGAAATTTTTCATAAAGAGACTCGCCAGTCAAGATTCCTCTGCTATTTTTCATCAAACTGAGTGTACTTCTAATTTTCATATATTTACAGAGAAGAAGAAAAAAAGCTTTCTTGAGGTTCCCTGCATAACAGATAAGGACAAATTAGTAAGATTTATTAACTGCTTTTTTACCATGTGCTACATTTAATAGAAAGGAAAAAAAAAAGGAAAAAAAAAGTTTTTTTTTCTTTCATTTAAAACATGATTTTTTTGTTGTGCCAATTTTCATTATAAAAAAAAACAGATTAATCACCTTACTCACAAAATTAAACACTTATTCTCATATATTTTTTAAAGTAATTTATTTTGAACTTTTTTCAAATATATATACTCATGAAGTTTGATAATAAAATCGAAATAAGAGTTAATCAATCAGTGAGTTCAATATAGATATCGATTTTTCAAGAAAAACACACCCGTCTAAATAATAAATAATCAATATTTTATTAAATTTAACTGATACATTTTATCGCCACCCCACGAAGCGCGGTAAATCCCCTACACTTCCAAGTTCACGAATTTTCCACTCAATGGAAAAGCATTTTACTCTTGCTTTGTCAATAGTGGAAATTTTTCATAAAGAGACTCGCCAGTCAAGATTCCTCTGCTATTTTTCATCAAACTGAGTGTACTTCTAATTTTCATATATTTACAGAGAAGAAGAAAAAAAGCTTTCTTGAGGTTCCCTGCATAACAGATAATGACAAATTAGTAAGATTTATTAACTGCTTTTTTACCATGTGCTACATTTAATAGAAAGAAAAAAAAAAGTTTTTTTTTTCTTTCATTTAAAACATGATTTTTTTGTTGTGCCAATTTTCATTATAAAAAAAAACAGATTAATCACCTTACTCACAAAATTAAACACTTATTCTCATATATTTTTTAAAGTAATTTATTTTGAACTTTTTTCAAATATATATACTCATGAAGTTTGATAATAAAATCGAAATAAGAGTTAATCAATCAGTGAGTTCAATATAGATATCGATTTTTCAAGAAAAACACACCCGTCTAAATAATAAATAATCAATATTTTATTAAATTTAACTGATACATTTTATCGCCACCGCGCGAAGCGCGGTAAATCCCCTACACTTCCAAGTTCACGAATTTTCCACTCAATGGAAAAGCATTTTACTCTTGCTTTGTCAATAGTGGAAATTTTTCATAAAGAGACTCGCCAGTCAAGATTCCTCTGCTATTTTTCATCAAACTGAGTGTACTTCTAATTTTCATATATTTACGGAGAAGAAGAAAAAAAGCTTTCTTGAGGTTCCCTGCATAACAGATAAGGACAAATTAGTAAGATTTATTAACTGCTTTTTTACCATGTGCTACATTTAATAGAAAGGAAAAAAAAAGGAAAAAAAAAGTTTTTTTTTCTTTCATTTAAAACATGATTTTTTTGTTGTGCCAATTTTCATTATAAAAAAAAACAGATTAATCACCTTACTCACAAAATTAAACACTTATTCTCATATATTTTTTAAAGTAATTTATTTTGAACTTTTTTCAAATATATATACTCATGAAGTTTGATAATAAAATCGAAATAAGAGTTAATCAATCAGTGAGTTCAATATAGATATCGATTTTTCAAGAAAAACACACCCGTCTAAATAATAAATAATCAATATTTTATTAAATTTAACTGATACATTTTATCGCCACCCCACGAAGCGCGGTAAATCCCCTACACTTCCAAGTTCACGAATTTTCCACTCAATGGAAAAGCATTTTACTCTTGCTTTGTCAATAGTGGAAATTTTTCATAAAGAGACTCGCCAGTCAAGATTCCTCTGCTATTTTTCATCAAACTGAGTGTACTTCTAATTTTCATATATTTACAGAGAAGAAGAAAAAAAGCTTTCTTGAGGTTCCCTGCATAACAGATAATGACAAATTAGTAAGATTTATTAACTGCTTTTTTACCATGTGCTACATTTAATAGAAAGAAAAAAAAGTTTTTTTTTTCTTTCATTTAAAACATGATTTTTTTGTTGTGCCAATTTTCATTATAAAAAAAAACAGATTAATCACCTTACTCACATAATTAAACACTTATTCTCATATATTTTTTAAAGTAATTTATTTTGAACTTTTTTCAAATATATATAGTCATGAAGTTTGATAATAAAATCAAAATAAGAGTTAATCAAACAGTGAGTTCAATATAGATATCGATTTTTCAAGTAAAACACACCCGTCTAAATAATAAATAATCAATATTTTATCAAATTTAACTGATAGATTTTATCGCCACCGCGCGAAGCGCGGTAAATCCCCTACACTTCCAAGTTCACGAATTTTCCACTCAATGGAAAAGCATTTTACTCTTGCTTTGTCAATAGTGGAAATTTTTCATAAAGAGACTCGCCAGTCAAGATTCCTCTGCTATTTTTCATCAAACTGAGTGTACTTCTAATTTTCATATATTTACAGAGAAGAAGAAAAAAAGCTTTCTTGAGGTTCCCTGCATAACAGATAAGGACAAATTAGTAAGATTTATTAACTGCTTTTTTACCATGTGCTACATTTAATAGAAAGAAAAAAAAAAGTTTTTTTTTCTTTCATTTAAAACATGATTTTTTTGTTGTGCCAATTTTCATTATAAAAAAAAAAACAGATTAATCACCTTACTCACAAAATTAAACACTTTTTCTCATATATTTTTTAAAGTAATTTATTTTGAACTTTTTTCAAATATATATACTCATGAAGTTTGATAATAAAATCGAAATAAGAGTTAATCAATCAGTGAGTTCAATATAGATATCGATTTTTCAAGTAAAACACACCCGTCTAAATAATAAATAATCAATATTTTATTAAATTTAACTGATACATTTTATCGCCACCGCGCGAAGCGCGGTAAATCCCCTACACTTCCAAGTTCACGAATTTTCCACTCAATGGAAAAGCATTTTACTCTTGCTTTGTCAATAGTGGAAATTTTTCATAAAGAGACTCGCCAGTCAAGATTCCTCTGCTATTTTTCATCAAACTGAGTGTACTTCTAATTTTCATATATTTACAGAGAAGAAGAAAAAAAGCTTTCTTGAGGTTCCCTGCATAACAGATAAGGACAAATTAGTAAGATTTATTAACTGCTTTTTTACCATGTGCTACATTTAATAGAAAGAAAAAAAAAGTTTTTTTTTCTTTCATTTAAAACATGATTTTTTTTGTTGGGCCAATTTTTATAATAAAAAAAAACAGATTAATCACCTTACTCACAAAATTAAACACTTATTCTCATATATTTTTTAAAGTAATTTATTTTGAACTTTTTTCAAATATATATACTCATGAAGTTTGATAATAAAATCGAAATAAGAGTTAATCAATCAGTGAGTTCAATATAGATATCGATTTTTCAAGTAAAACACACCCGTCTAAATAATAAATAATCAATATTTTATCAAATTTAACTGATACATTTTATCGCCACCGCGCGAAGCGCGGTAAATCCCCTACACTTCCAAGTTCACGAATTTTCCACTCAATGGAAAAGCAATTTACTCTTGCTTTGTCAATAGTGGAAATTTTTCATAAAGAGACTCGCCAGTCAAGATTCCTCTGCTATTTTTCATCAAACTGAGTGTACTTCTAATTTTCATATATTTACAGAGAAGAAGAAAAAAAGCTTTCTTGAGGTTCCCTGCATAACAGATAATGACAAATTAGTAAGATTTATTAACTGCTTTTTTACCATGTGCTACATTTAATAGAAAGAAAAAAAAAGTTTTTTTTTTCTTTCATTTAAAACATGATTTTTTTGTTGTGCCAATTTTCATTATAAAAAAAAAACAGATTAATCACCTTACTCACATAATTAAACACTTATTCTCATATATTTTTTAAAGTAATTTATTTTGAACTTTTTTCAAATATATATAGTCATGAAGTTTGATAATAAAATCAAAATAAGAGTTAATCAAACAGTGAGTTCAATATAGATATCGATTTTTCAAGTAAAACACACCCGTCTAAATAATAAATAATCAATATTTTATCAAATTTAACTGATAGATTTTATCGCCACCGCGCGAAGCGCGGTAAATCCCCTACACTTCCAAGTTCACGAATTTTCCACTCAATGGAAAAGCATTTTACTCTTGCTTTGTCAATAGTGGAAATTTTTCATAAAGAGACTCGCCAGTCAAGATTCCTCTGCTATTTTTCATCAAACTGAGTGTACTTCTAATTTTCATATATTTACAGAGAAGAAGAAAAAAAGCTTTCTTGAGGTTCCCTGCATAACAGATAAGGACAAATTAGTAAGATTTATTAACTGCTTTTTTACCATGTGCTACATTTAATAGAAAGAAAAAAAAAAAGTTTTTTTTTCTTTCATTTAAAACATGATTTTTTTGTTGTGCCAATTTTCATTATAAAAAAAAAACAGATTAATCACCTTACTCACAAAATTAAACACTTATTCTCATATATTTTTTAAAGTAATTTATTTTGAACTTTTTTCAAATATATATACTCATGAAGTTTGATAATAAAATCGAAATAAGAGTTAATCAATCAGTGAGTTCAATATAGATATCGATTTTTCAAGTAAAACACACCCGTCTAAATAATAAATAATCAATATTTTATTAAATTTAACTGATACATTTTATCGCCACCGCGCGAAGCGCGGTAAATCCCCTACACTTCCAAGTTCACGAATTTTCCACTCAATGGAAAAGCATTTTACTCTTGCTTTGTCAATAGTGGAAATTTTTCATAAAGAGACTCGCCAGTCAAGATTCCTCTGCTATTTTTCATCAAACTGAGTGTACTTCTAATTTTCATATATTTACAGAGAAGAAGAAAAAAAGCTTTCTTGAGGTTCCCTGCATAACAGATAAGGACAAATTAGTAAGATTTATTAACTGCTTTTTTACCATGTGCTACATTTAATAGAAAGAAAAAAAAAGTTTTTTTTTCTTTCATTTAAAACATGATTTTTTTTGTTGGGCCAATTTTTATAATAAAAAAAAAATAGATTAATCACCTTACTCACAAAATTAAACACTTATTCTCATATATTTTTTAAAGTAATTTATTTTGAACTTTTTTCAAATATATATACTCATGAAGTTTGATAATAAAATCGAAATAAGAGTTAATCAATCAGTGAGTTCAATATAGATATCGATTTTTCAAGTAAAACACACCCGTCTAAATAATAAATAATCAATATTTTATCAAATTTAACTGATACATTTTATCGCCACCGCGCGAAGCGCGGTAAATCCCCTACACTTCCAAGTTCACGAATTTTCCACTCAATGGAAAAGCAATTTACTCTTGCTTTGTCAATAGTGGAAATTTTTCATAAAGAGACTCGCCAGTCAAGATTCCTCTGCTATTTTTCATCAAACTGAGTGTACTTCTAATTTTCATATATTTACAGAGAAGAAGAAAAAAAGCTTTCTTGAGGTTCCCTGCATAACAGATAAGGACAAATTAGTAAGATTTATTAACTGCTTTTTTACCATGTGCTACATTTAATAGAAAGAAAAAAAAAAGTTTTTTTTTCTTTCATTTAAAACATGATTTTTTTGTTGTGCCAATTTTCATTATAAAAAAAAAACAGATTAATCACCTTACTCACAAAATTAAACACTTTTTCTCATATATTTTTTAAAGTAATTTATTTTGAACTTTTTTCAAATATATATACTCATGAAGTTTGATAATAAAATCGAAATAAGAGTTAATCAATCAGTGAGTTCAATATAGATATCGATTTTTCAAGTAAAACACACCCGTCTAAATAATAAATAATCAATATTTTATTAAATTTAACTGATACATTTTATCGCCACCGCGCGAAGCGCGGTAAATCCCCTACACTTCCAAGTTCACGAATTTTCCACTCAATGGAAAAGCATTTTACTCTTGCTTTGTCAATAGTGGAAATTTTTCATAAAGAGACTCGCCAGTCAAGATTCCTCTGCTATTTTTCATCAAACTGAGTGTACTTCTAATTTTCATATATTTACAGAGAAGAAGAAAAAAAGCTTTCTTGAGGTTCCCTGCATAACAGATAAGGACAAATTAGTAAGATTTATTAACTGCTTTTTTACCATGTGCTACATTTAATAGAAAGAAAAAAAAAGTTTTTTTTTCTTTCATTTAAAACATGATTTTTTTTGTTGGGCCAATTTTTATAATAAAAAAAAAAACAGATTAATCACCTTACTCACAAAATTAAACACTTATTCTCATATATTTTTTAAAGTAATTTATTTTGAACTTTTTTCAAATATATATACTCATGAAGTTTGATAATAAAATCGAAATAAGAGTTAATCAATCAGTGAGTTCAATATAGATATCGATTTTTCAAGTAAAACACACCCGTCTAAATAATAAATAATCAATATTTTATCAAATTTAACTGATACATTTTATCGCCACCGCGCGAAGCGCGGTAAATCCCCTACACTTCCAAGTTCACGAATTTTCCACTCAATGGAAAAGCAATTTACTCTTGCTTTGTCAATAGTGGAAATTTTTCATAAAGAGACTCGCCAGTCAAGATTCCTCTGCTATTTTTCATCAAACTGAGTGTACTTCTAATTTTCATATATTTACAGAGAAGAAGAAAAAAAGCTTTCTTGAGGTTCCCTGCATAACAGATAATGACAAATTAGTAAGATTTATTAACTGCTTTTTTACCATGTGCTACATTTAATAGAAAGAAAAAAAAAGTTTTTTTTTTCTTTCATTTAAAACATGATTTTTTTGTTGTGCCAATTTTCATTATAAAAAAAAAACAGATTAATCACCTTACTCACATAATTAAACACTTATTCTCATATATTTTTTAAAGTAATTTATTTTGAACTTTTTTCAAATATATATAGTCATGAAGTTTGATAATAAAATCAAAATAAGAGTTAATCAAACAGTGAGTTCAATATAGATATCGATTTTTCAAGTAAAACACACCCGTCTAAATAATAAATAATCAATATTTTATCAAATTTAACTGATAGATTTTATCGCCACCGCGCGAAGCGCGGTAAATCCCCTACACTTCCAAGTTCACGAATTTTCCACTCAATGGAAAAGCATTTTACTCTTGCTTTGTCAATAGTGGAAATTTTTCATAAAGAGACTCGCCAGTCAAGATTCCTCTGCTATTTTTCATCAAACTGAGTGTACTTCTAATTTTCATATATTTACAGAGAAGAAGAAAAAAAGCTTTCTTGAGGTTCCCTGCATAACAGATAAGGACAAATTAGTAATATTTATTAACTGCTTTTTTACCATGTGCTACATTTAATAGAAAGAAAAAAAAAAGTTTTTTTTTCTTTCATTTAAAACATGATTTTTTTGTTGTGCCAATTTTCATTATAAAAAAAAAACAGATTAATCACCTTACTCACAAAATTAAACACTTATTCTCATATATTTTTTAAAGTAATTTATTTTGAACTTTTTTCAAATATATATACTCATGAAGTTTGATAATAAAATCGAAATAAGAGTTAATCAATCAGTGAGTTCAATATAGATATCGATTTTTCAAGTAAAACACACCCGTCTAAATAATAAATAATCAATATTTTATTAAATTTAACTGATACATTTTATCGCCACCGCGCGAAGCGCGGTAAATCCCCTACACTTCCAAGTTCACGAATTTTCCACTCAATGGAAAAGCATTTTACTCTTGCTTTGTCAATAGTGGAAATTTTTCATAAAGAGACTCGCCAGTCAAGATTCCTCTGCTATTTTTCATCAAACTGAGTGTACTTCTAATTTTCATATATTTACAGAGAAGAAGAAAAAAAGCTTTCTTGAGGTTCCCTGCATAACAGATAAGGACAAATTAGTAAGATTTATTAACTGCTTTTTTACCATGTGCTACATTTAATAGAAAGAAAAAAAAAGTTTTTTTTTCTTTCATTTAAAACATGATTTTTTTTGTTGGGCCAATTTTTATAATAAAAAAAAAATAGATTAATCACCTTACTCACAAAATTAAACACTTATTCTCATATATTTTTTAAAGTAATTTATTTTGAACTTTTTTCAAATATATATACTCATGAAGTTTGATAATAAAATCGAAATAAGAGTTAATCAATCAGTGAGTTCAATATAGATATCGATTTTTCAAGTAAAACACACCCGTCTAAATAATAAATAATCAATATTTTATCAAATTTAACTGATACATTTTATCGCCACCGCGCGAAGCGCGGTAAATCCCCTACACTTCCAAGTTCACGAATTTTCCACTCAATGGAAAAGCAATTTACTCTTGCTTTGTCAATAGTGGAAATTTTTCATAAAGAGACTCGCCAGTCAAGATTCCTCTGCTATTTTTCATCAAACTGAGTGTACTTCTAATTTTCATATATTTACAGAGAAGAAGAAAAAAAGCTTTCTTGAGGTTCCCTGCATAACAGATAAGGACAAATTAGTAAGATTTATTAACTGCTTTTTTACCATGTGCTACATTTAATAGAAAGAAAAAAAAAAGTTTTTTTTCTTTCATTTAAAACATGATTTTTTTGTTGTGCCAATTTTCATTATAAAAAAAAAACAGATTAATCACCTTACTCACAAAATTAAACACTTTTTCTCATATATTTTTTAAAGTAATTTATTTTGAACTTTTTTCAAATATATATACTCATGAAGTTTGATAATAAAATCGAAATAAGAGTTAATCAATCAGTGAGTTCAATATAGATATCGATTTTTCAAGTAAAACACACCCGTCTAAATAATAAATAATCAATATTTTATTAAATTTAACTGATACATTTTATCGCCACCGCGCGAAGCGCTGTAAATCCCCTACACTTCCAAGTTCACGAATTTTCCACTCAATGGAAAAGCATTTTACTCTTGCTTTGTCAATAGTGGAAATTTTTCATAAAGAGACTCGCCAGTCAAGATTCCTCTGCTATTTTTCATCAAACTGAGTGTACTTCTAATTTTCATATATTTACAGAGAAGAAGAAAAAAAGCTTTCTTGAGGTTCCCTGCATAACAGATAAGGACAAATTAGTAAGATTTATTAACTGCTTTTTTACCATGTGCTACATTTAATAGAAAGAAAAAAAAAGTTTTTTTTTCTTTCATTTAAAACATGATTTTTTTTGTTGGGCCAATTTTTATAATAAAAAAAAAACAGATTAATCACCTTACTCACAAAATTAAACACTTATTCTCATATATTTTTTAAAGTAATTTATTTTGAACTTTTTTCAAATATATATACTCATGAAGTTTGATAATAAAATCGAAATAAGAGTTAATCAATCAGTGAGTTCAATATAGATATCGATTTTTCAAGTAAAACACACCCGTCTAAATAATAAATAATCAATATTTTATCAAATTTAACTGATACATTTTATCGCCACCGCGCGAAGCGCGGTAAATCCCCTACACTTCCAAGTTCACGAATTTTCCACTCAATGGAAAAGCAATTTACTCTTGCTTTGTCAATAGTGGAAATTTTTCATAAAGAGACTCGCCAGTCAAGATTCCTCTGCTATTTTTCATCAAACTGAGTGTACTTCTAATTTTCATATATTTATAGAGAAGAAGAAAAAAAGCTTTCTTGAGGTTCCCTGCATAACAGATAATGACAAATTAGTAAGATTTATTAACTGCTTTTTTACCATGTGCTACATTTAATAGAAAGAAAAAAAAAGTTTTTTTTTTCTTTCATTTAAAACATGATTTTTTTGTTGTGCCAATTTTCATTATAAAAAAAAAACAGATTAATCACCTTACTCACATAATTAAACACTTATTCTCATATATTTTTTAAAGTAATTTATTTTGAACTTTTTTCAAATATATATAGTCATGAAGTTTGATAATAAAATCAAAATAAGAGTTAATCAAACAGTGAGTTCAATATAGATATCGATTTTTCAAGTAAAACACACCCGTCTAAATAATAAATAATCAATATTTTATCAAATTTAACTGATAGATTTTATCGCCACCGCGCGAAGCGCGGTAAATCCCCTACACTTCCAAGTTCACGAATTTTCCACTCAATGGAAAAGCATTTTACTCTTGCTTTGTCAATAGTGGAAATTTTTCATAAAGAGACTCGCCAGTCAAGATTCCTCTGCTATTTTTCATCAAACTGAGTGTACTTCTAATTTTCATATATTTACAGAGAAGAAGAAAAAAAGCTTTCTTGAGGTTCCCTGCATAACAGATAAGGACAAATTAGTAAGATTTATTAACTGCTTTTTTACCATGTGCTACATTTAATAGAAAGAAAAAAAAAAGTTTTTTTTTCTTTCATTTAAAACATGATTTTTTTGTTGTGCCAATTTTCATTATAAAAAAAAACAGATTAATCACCTTACTCACAAAATTAAACACTTATTCTCATATATTTTTTAAAGTAATTTATTTTGAACTTTTTTCAAATATATATACTCATGAAGTTTGATAATAAAATCGAAATAAGAGTTAATCAATCAGTGAGTTCAATATAGATATCGATTTTTCAAGTAAAACACACCCGTCTAAATAATAAATAATCAATATTTTATTAAATTTAACTGATACATTTTATCGCCACCGCGCGAAGCGCGGTAAATCCCCTACACTTCCAAGTTCACGAATTTTCCACTCAATGGAAAAGCATTTTACTCTTGCTTTGTCAATAGTGGAAATTTTTCATAAAGAGACTCGCCAGTCAAGATTCCTCTGCTATTTTTCATCAAACTGAGTGTACTTCTAATTTTCATATATTTACAGAGAAGAAGAAAAAAAGCTTTCTTGAGGTTCCCTGCATAACAGATAAGGACAAATTAGTAAGATTTATTAACTGCTTTTTTACCATGTGCTACATTTAATAGAAAGAAAAAAAAAAGTTTTTTTTTCTTTCATTTAAAACATGATTTTTTTTGTTGGGCCAATTTTTATAATAAAAAAAAAACAGATTAATCACCTTACTCACAAAATTAAACACTTATTCTCATATATTTTTTAAAGTAATTTATTTTGAACTTTTTTCAAATATATATACTCATGAAGTTTGATAATAAAATCGAAATAAGAGTTAATCAATCAGTGAGTTCAATATAGATATCGATTTTTCAAGTAAAACACACCCGTCTAAATAATAAATAATCAATATTTTATCAAATTTAACTGATACATTTTATCGCCACCGCGCGAAGCGCGGTAAATCCCCTACACTTCCAAGTTCACGAATTTTCCACTCAATGGAAAAGCAATTTACTCTTGCTTTGTCAATAGTGGAAATTTTTCATAAAGAGACTCGCCAGTCAAGATTCCTCTGCTATTTTTCATCAAACTGAGTGTACTTCTAATTTTCATATATTTACAGAGAAGAAGAAAAAAAGCTTTCTTGAGGTTCCCTGCATAACAGATAAGGACAAATTAGTAAGATTTATTAACTGCTTTTTTACCATGTGCTACATTTAATAGAAAGAAAAAAAAAAGTTTTTTTTTTCTTTCATTTAAAACATGATTTTTTTTGTTGTGCCAATTTTCATTATAAAAAAAAACAGATTAATCTCCTTACTCACAAAATTAAACACTTATTCTCATATATTTTTTAAAGTAATTTATTTTGAACTTTTTTCAAATATATATACTCATGAAGTTTGATAATAAAATCGAAATAAGAGTTAATCAATCAGTGAGTTCAATATAGATATCGATTTTTCAAGTAAAACACACCCGTCTTAATAATAAATAATCAATATTTTATTAAATTTAACTGATACATTTTATCGCCACCGCGCGAAGCGCGGTAAATCCCCTACACTTCCAAGTTCACGAATTTTACACTCAATGGAAAAGAATTTTACTCTTGCTTTGTCAATAGTGGAAATTTTTCATAAAGAGACTCGCCAGTCAAGATTCCTCTGCTATTTTTCATCAAACTGAGTGTACTTCTAATTTTCATATATTTACAGAGAAGAAGAAAAAAAGCTTTCTTGAGGTTCCCTGCATAACAGATAAGGACAAATTAGTAAGATTTATTAACTGCTTTTTTACCATGTGCTACATTTAATAGAAAGAAAAAAAAAAGTTTTTTTTTCTTTCATTTAAAACATGATTTTTTTGTTGTGCCAATTTTCATTATAAAAAAAAAACAGATTAATCACCTTACTCACAAAATTAAACACTTATTCTCATATATTTTTTAAAGTAATTTATTTTGAACTTTTTTCAAATATATATACTCATGAAGTTTGATAATAAAATCGAAATAAGAGTTAATCAATCAGTGAGTTCAATATAGATATCGATTTTTCAAGTAAAACACACCCGTCTAAATAATAAATAATCAATATTTTATTAAATTTAACTGATACATTATATCGCCACCGCACGAAGCGCGGTAAATCCCCTACACTTCCAAGTTCACGAATTTTCCACTCAATGGAAAAGCATTTTACTCTTGCTTTGTCAATAGTGGAAATTTTTCATAAAGAGACTCGCCAGTCAAGATTCCTCTGCTATTTTTCATCAAACTGAGTGTACTTCTAATTTTCATATATTTACAGAGAAGAAGAAAAAAAGCCTTTTTGAGGTTCCCTGCATAACAGATAA
This sequence comes from Parietaria judaica, assembly GCA_954871525.1. Lineage (NCBI taxonomy): Eukaryota > Viridiplantae > Streptophyta > Magnoliopsida > Rosales > Urticaceae > Parietaria > Parietaria judaica. Next base: position 44,122,693 of record OX940860.1, read on the forward strand.
GGACAAATTAGTAAGATTTATTAACTGCTTTTTTACCATGTGCTACATTTAATAGAAAGAAAAAAAAAAGTTTTTTTTTCTTTCATTTAAAACATGATTTTTTTGTTGTGCCAATTTTCATTATAAAAAAAAAAACAGATTAATCACCTTACTCACAAAATTAAACACTTATTCTCATATATTTTTTAAAGTAATTTATTTTGAACTTTTTTCAAATATATATACTCATGAAGTTTGATAATAAAATCGAAATAAGAGTTAATCAATCAGTGAGTTCAATATAGATATCGATTTTTCAAGTAAAACACACCCGTCTAAATAATAAATAATCAATATTTTATTAAATTTAACTGACACATTTTATCGCCACCGCACGAAGCGCGGTAAATCCCCTACACTTCCAAGTTCACGAATTTTCCACTCAATGGAAAAGCATTTTACTCTTGCTTTGTCAATAGTGGAAATTTTTTATAAAGAGACTCGCCAGTCAAGATTCCTTTGCTATTTTTCATCAAACTGAGTGTACTTCTAATTTTCATATATTTACAGAGAAGAAGAAAAAAAGCTTTCTTGAGGTTCCCTGCATAACAGATAAGGACAAATTAGTAAGATTTATTAACTGCTTTTTTACCATGTGCTACATTTAATAGAAAGAAAAAAAAAAGTTTTTTTTTCTTTCATTTAAAACATGATTTTTTTGTTGTGCCAATTTTCATTATAAAAAAAAAAAAACAGATTAATCACCTTACTCACAAAATTAAACACTTATTCTCATATATTTTTTAAAGTAATTTATTTTGAACTTTTTTCAAATATATATACTCATGAAGTTTGATAATAAAATCGAAATAAGAGTTAATCAATCAGTGAGTTCAATATAGATATCGATTTTTCAAGTAAAACACACCCGTCTAAATAATAAATAATCAATATTTTATTAAATTTAACTGATACATTTTATCGCCACCGCACGAAGCGCGGTAAATCCCCTACACTTCCAAGTTCACGAATTTTCCACTCAATGGAAAAGCATTTTACTCTTGCTTTGTCAATAGTGGAAATTTTTCATAAAGAGACTCGCCAGTCAAGATTCCTCTGCTATTTTTCATCAAACTGAGTGTACTTCTAATTTTCATATATTTACAGAGAAGAAGAAAAAAAGCTTTCTTGAGGTTCCCTGCATAACAGATAAGGACAAATTAGTAAGATTTATTAACTGCTTTTTTACCATGTGCTACATTTAATAGAAAGAAAAAAAAAAGTTTTTTTTTCTTTCATTTAAAACATGATTTTTTTGTTGTGCCAATTTTCATTATAAAAAAAAAAAACAGATTAATCACCTTACTCACAAAATTAAACACTTATTCTCATATATTTTTTAAAGTAATTTATTTTGAACTTTTTTCAAATATATATACTCATGAAGTTTGATAATAAAATCGAAATAAGAGTTAATCAATCAGTGAGTTCAATATAGATATCGATTTTTCAAGTAAAACACACCCGTCTAAATAATAAATAATCAATATTTTATTAAATTTAACTGATACATTTTATCGCCACCGCACGAAGCGCGGTAAATCCCCTACACTTCCAAGTTCACGAATTTTCCACTCAATGGAAAAGCATTTTACTCTTGCTTTGTCAATAGTGGAAATTTTTCATAAAGAGACTCGCCAGTCAAGATTCCTCCGCTATTTTGCATCAAACTGAGTGTACTTCTAATTTTCATATATTTACAGAGAAGAAGAAAAAAAGCTTTCTTGAGGTTCCCTGCATAACAGATAAGGACAAATTAGTAAGATTTAATAACTGCTTTTTTACCATGTGCTACATTTAATAGAAAGAAAAAAAAAAGTTTTTTTTTCTTTCATTTAAAACATGATTTTTTTTGTTGTGCCAATTTTCATTACAAAAAAAAAAAACAGATTAATCACCTTACTCACAAAATTACACACTTATTCTCATATATTTTTTAAAGTAATTTATTTTGAACTTTTTTCAAATATATATACTCATGAAGTTTGATAATAAAATCGAAATAAGAGTTAATCAATCAGTGAGTTCAATATAGATATCGATTTTTCAAGTAAAACACACCCGTCTAAATAATAAATAATCAATATTTTATCAAATTTAACTGATACATTTTATCGCCACCGCGCGAAGCGCGGTAAATCCCCTACACTTCCAAGTTCACGAATTTTCCACTCAATGGAAAAGCATTTTACTCTTGCTTTGTCAATAGTGGAAATTTTTCATAAAGAGACTCGCCAGTCAAGATTCCTCTGCTATTTTTCATCAAACTGAGTGTACTTCTAATTTTCATATATTTACAGAGAAGAAGAAAAAAAGCTTTCTTGAGGTTCCCTGCATAACAGATAAGGACAAATTAGTAAGATTTATTAACTGCTTTTTTACCATGTGCTACATTTAATAGAAAGAAAAAAAAAAGTTTTTTTTCTTTCATTTAAAACATGATTTTTTTGTTGTGGCAATTTTCATTATAAAAAAAAAAACAGATTAATCACCTTACTCACAAAATTAAACACTTATTCTCATATATTTTTTAAAGTAATTTATTTTGAACTTTTTTCAAATATATATACTCATGAAGTTTGATAATAAAATCGAAATAAGAGTTAATCAATCAGTGAGTTCAATATAGATATCGATTTTTCAAGTAAAACACACCCGTCTAAATAATAAATAATCAATATTTTATTAAATTTAACTGACACATTTTATCGCCACCGCACGAAGCGCGGTAAATCCCCTACACTTCCAAGTTCACGAATTTTCCACTCAATGGAAAAGCATTTTACTCTTGCTTTGTCAATAGTGGAAATTTTTCATAAAGAGACTCGCCAGTCAAGATTCCTTTGCTATTTTTCATCAAACTGAGTGTACTTCTAATTTTCATATATTTACAGAGAAGAAGAAAAAAAGCTTTCTTGAGGTTCCCTGCATAACAGATAAGGACAAATTAGTAAGATTTATTAACTGCTTTTTTACCATGTGCTACATTTAATAGAAAGAAAAAAAAAAGTTTTTTTTTCTTTCATTTAAAACATGATTTTTTTGTTGTGCCAATTTTCATTATAAAAAAAAAAAAACAGATTAATCACCTTACTCACAAAATTAAACACTTATTCTCATATATTTTTTAAAGTAATTTATTTTGAACTTTTTTCAAATATATATACTCATGAAGTTTGATAATAAAATCGAAATAAGAGTTAATCAATCAGTGAGTTCAATATAGATATCGATTTTTCAAGTAAAACACACCCGTCTAAATAATAAATAATCAATATTTTATTAAATTTAACTGATACATTTTATCGCCACCGCACGAAGCGCGGTAAATCCCCTACACTTCCAAGTTCACGAATTTTCCACTCAATGGAAAAGCATTTTACTCTTGCTTTGTCAATAGTGGAAATTTTTCATAAAGAGACTCGCCAGTCAAGATTCCTCTGCTATTTTTCATCAAACTGAGTGTACTTCTAATTTTCATATATTTACAGAGAAGAAGAAAAAAAGCTTTCTTGAGGTTCCCTGCATAACAGATAAGGACAAATTAGTAAGATTTATTAACTGCTTTTTTACCATGTGCTACATTTAATAGAAAGAAAAAAAAAAGTTTTTTTTTCTTTCATTTAAAACATGATTTTTTTGTTGTGCCAATTTTCATTATAAAAAAAAAAACAGATTAATCACCTTACTCACAAAATTAAACACTTATTCTCATATATTTTTTAAAGTAATTTATTTTGAACTTTTTTCAAATATATATACTCATGAAGTTTGATAATAAAATCGAAATAAGAGTTAATCAATCAGTGAGTTCAATATAGATATCGATTTTTCAAGTAAAACACACCCGTCTAAATAATAAATAATCAATATTTTATTAAATTTAACTGATACATTTTATCGCCACCGCACGAAGCGCGGTAAATCCCCTACACTTCCAAGTTCACGAATTTTCCACTCAATGGAAAAGCATTTTACTCTTGCTTTGTCAATAGTGGAAATTTTTCATAAAGAGACTCGCCAGTCAAGATTCCTCCGCTATTTTGCATCAAACTGAGTGTACTTCTAATTTTCATATATTTACAGAGAAGAAGAAAAAAAGCTTTCTTGAGGTTCCCTGCATAACAGATAAGGACAAATTAGTAAGATTTAATAACTGCTTTTTTACCATGTGCTACATTTAATAGAAAGAAAAAAAAAAGTTTTTTTTTCTTTCATTTAAAACATGATTTTTTTTGTTGTGCCAATTTTCATTACAAAAAAAAAAAACAGATTAATCACCTTACTCACAAAATTACACACTTATTCTCATATATTTTTTAAAGTAATTTATTTTGAACTTTTTTCAAATATATATACTCATGAAGTTTGATAATAAAATCGAAATAAGAGTTAATCAATCAGTGAGTTCAATATAGATATCGATTTTTCAAGTAAAACACACCCGTCTAAATAATAAATAATCAATATTTTATCAAATTTAACTGATACATTTTATCGCCACCGCGCGAAGCGCGGTAAATCCCCTACACTTCCAAGTTCACGAATTTTCCACTCAATGGAAAAGCATTTTACTCTTGCTTTGTCAATAGTGGAAATTTTTCATAAAGAGACTCGCCAGTCAAGATTCCTCTGCTATTTTTCATCAAACTGAGTGTACTTCTAATTTTCATATATTTACAGAGAAGAAGAAAAAAAGCTTTCTTGAGGTTCCCTGCATAACAGATAAGGACAAATTAGTAAGATTTATTAACTGCTTTTTTACCATGTGCTACATTTAATAGAAAGAAAAAAAAAAGTTTTTTTTCTTTCATTTAAAACATGATTTTTTTGTTGTGGCAATTTTCATTATAAAAAAAAAAACAGATTAATCACCTTACTCACAAAATTAAACACTTATTCTCATATATTTTTTAAAGTAATTTATTTTGAACTTTTTTCAAATATATATACTCATGAAGTTTGATAATAAAATCGAAATAAGAGTTAATCAATCAGTGAGTTCAATATAGATATCGATTTTTCAAGTAAAACACACCCGTCTAAATAATAAATAATCAATATTTTATTAAATTTAACTGATACATTTTATCGCCACCGCACGAAGCGCGGTAAATCCCCTACACTTCCAAGTTCACGAATTTTCCACTCAATGGAAAAGCATTTTACTCTTGCTTTGTCAATAGTGGAAATTTTTCATAAAGAGACTCGCCAGTCAAGATTCCTCTGCTATTTTTCATCAAACTGAGTGTACTTCTAATTTTCATATATTTACAGAGAAGAAGAAAAAAAGCTTTCTTGAGGTTCCCTGCATAACAGATAAGGACAAATTAGTAAGATTTATTAACTGCTTTTTTACCATGTGCTACATTTAATAGAAAGAAAAAAAAAAGTTTTTTTTTCTTTCATTTAAAACATGATTTTTTTTGTTGGGCCAATTTTTATAATAAAAAAAAAACAGATTAATCACCTTACTCACAAAATTAAACACTTATTCTCATATATTTTTTAAAGTAATTTATTTTGAACTTTTTTCAAATATATATACTCATGAAGTTTGATAATAAAATCGAAATAAGAGTTAATCAATCAGTGAGTTCAATATAGATATCGATTTTTCAAGTAAAACACACCCGTCTAAATAATAAATAATCAATATTTTATCAAATTTAACTGATACATTTTATCGCCACCGCGCGAAGCGCGGTAAATCCCCTACACTTCCAAGTTCACGAATTTTCCACTCAATGGAAAAGCAATTTACTCTTGCTTTGTCAATAGTGGAAATTTTTCATAAAGAGACTCGCCAGTCAAGATTCCTCTGCTATTTTTCATCAAACTGAGTGTACTTCTAATTTTCATATATTTACAGAGAAGAAGAAAAAAAGCTTTCTTGAGGTTCCCTGCATAACAGATAAGGACAAATTAGTAAGATTTATTAACTGCTTTTTTACCATGTGCTACATTTAATAGAAAGAAAAAAAAAAGTTTTTTTTTTCTTTCATTTAAAACATGATTTTTTTTGTTGTGCCAATTTTCATTATAAAAAAAAACAGATTAATCTCCTTACTCACAAAATTAAACACTTATTCTCATATATTTTTTAAAGTAATTTATTTTGAACTTTTTTCAAATATATATACTCATGAAGTTTGATAATAAAATCGAAATAAGAGTTAATCAATCAGTGAGTTCAATATAGATATCGATTTTTCAAGTAAAACACACCCGTCTTAATAATAAATAATCAATATTTTATTAAATTTAACGGATACATTTTATCGCCACCGCGCGAAGCGCGGTAAATCCCCTACACTTCCAAGTTCACGAATTTTACACTCAATGGAAAAGAATTTTACTCTTGCTTTGTCAATAGTGGAAATTTTTCATAAAGAGACTCGCCAGTCAAGATTCCTCTGCTATTTTTCATCAAACTGAGTGTACTTCTAATTTTCATATATTTACAGAGAAGAAGAAAAAAAGCTTTCTTGAGGTTCCCTGCATAACAGATAAGGACAAATTAGTAAGATTTATTAACTGCTTTTTTACCATGTGCTACATTTAATAGAAAGAAAAAAAAAAGTTTTTTTTTCTTTCATTTAAAACATGATTTTTTTGTTGTGCCAATTTTCATTATAAAAAAAAAACAGATTAATCACCTTACTCACAAAATTAAACACTTATTCTCATATATTTTTTAAAGTAATTTATTTTGAACTTTTTTCAAATATATATACTCATGAAGTTTGATAATAAAATCGAAATAAGAGTTAATCAATCAGTGAGTTCAATATAGATATCGATTTTTCAAGTAAAACACACCCGTCTAAATAATAAATAATCAATATTTTATTAAATTTAACTGACACATTTTATCGCCACCGCACGAAGCGCGGTAAATCCCCTACACTTCCAAGTTCACGAATTTTCCACTCAATGGAAAAGCATTTTACTCTTGCTTTGTCAATAGTGGAAATTTTTCATAAAGAGACTCGCCAGTCAAGATTCCTTTGCTATTTTTCATCAAACTGAGTGTACTTCTAATTTTCATATATTTACAGAGAAGAAGAAAAAAAGCTTTCTTGAGGTTCCCTGCATAACAGATAAGGACAAATTAGTAAGATTTATTAACTGCTTTTTTACCATGTGCTACATTTAATAGAAAGAAAAAAAAAAAGTTTTTTTTTCTTTCATTTAAAACATGATTTTTTTGTTGTGCCAATTTTCATTATAAAAAAAAAAAACAGATTAATCACCTTACTCACAAAATTAAACACTTATTCTCATATATTTTTTAAAGTAATTTATTTTGAACTTTTTTCAAATATATATACTCATGAAGTTTGATAATAAAATCGAAATAAGAGTTAATCAATCAGTGAGTTCAATATAGATATCGATTTTTCAAGTAAAACACACCCGTCTAAATAATAAATAATCAATATTTTATTAAATTTAACTGATACATTTTATCGCCACCGCACGAAGCGCGGTAAATCCCCTACACTTCCAAGTTCACGAATTTTCCACTCAATGGAAAAGCATTTTACTCTTGCTTTGTCAATAGTGGAAATTTTTCATAAAGAGACTCGCCAGTCAAGATTCCTCCGCTATTTTGCATCAAACTGAGTGTACTTCTAATTTTCATATATTTACAGAGAAGAAGAAAAAAAGCTTTCTTGAGGTTCCCTGCATAACAGATAAGGACAAATTAGTAAGATTTAATAACTGCTTTTTTACCATGTGCTACATTTAATAGAAAGAAAAAAAAAAGTTTTTTTTTCTTTCATTTAAAACATGATTTTTTTTGTTGTGCCAATTTTCATTACAAAAAAAAAAAACAGATTAATCACCTTACTCACAAAATTACACACTTATTCTCATATATTTTTTAAAGTAATTTATTTTGAACTTTTTTCAAATATATATACTCATGAAGTTTGATAATAAAATCGAAATAAGAGTTAATCAATCAGTGAGTTCAATATAGATATCGATTTTTCAAGTAAAACACACCCGTCTAAATAATAAATAATCAATATTTTATCAAATTTAACTGATACATTTTATCGCCACCGCGCGAAGCGCGGTAAATCCCCTACACTTCCAAGTTCACGAATTTTCCACTCAATGGAAAAGCATTTTACTCTTGCTTTGTCAATAGTGGAAATTTTTCATAAAGAGACTCGCCAGTCAAGATTCCTCTGCTATTTTTCATCAAACTGAGTGTACTTCTAATTTTCATATATTTACAGAGAAGAAGAAAAAAAGCTTTCTTGAGGTTCCCTGCATAACAGATAAGGACAAATTAGTAAGATTTATTAACTGCTTTTTTACCATGTGCTACATTTAATAGAAAGAAAAAAAAAAGTTTTTTTTCTTTCATTTAAAACATGATTTTTTTGTTGAGGCAATTTTCATTATAAAAAAAAAAACAGATTAATCACCTTACTCACAAAATTAAACACTTATTCTCATATATTTTTTAAAGTAATTTATTTTGAACTTTTTTCAAATATATATACTCATGAAGTTTGATAATAAAATCGAAATAAGAGTTAATCAATCAGTGAGTTCAATATAGATATCGATTTTTCAAGTAAAACACACCCGTCTAAATAATAAATAATCAATATTTTATTAAATTTAACTGATACATTTTATCGCCACCGCACGAAGCGCGGTAAATCCCCTACACTTCCAAGTTCACGAATTTTCCACTCAATGGAAAAGCATTTTACTCTTGCTTTGTCAATAGTGGAAATTTTTCATAAAGAGACTCGCCAGTCAAGATTCCTCTGCTATTTTTCATCAAACTGAGTGTACTTCTAATTTTCATATATTTACAGAGAAGAAGAAAAAAAGCTTTCTTGAGGTTCCCTGCATAACAGATAAGGACAAATTAGTAAGATTTATTAACTGCTTTTTTACCATGTGCTACATTTAATAGAAAGAAAAAAAAAAGTTTTTTTTTCTTTCATTTAAAACATGATTTTTTTTGTTGGGCCAATTTTTATAATAAAAAAAAAACAGATTAATCACCTTACTCACAAAATTAAACACTTATTCTCATATATTTTTTAAAGTAATTTATTTTGAACTTTTTTCAAATATATATACTCATGAAGTTTGATAATAAAATCGAAATAAGAGTTAATCAATCAGTGAGTTCAATATAGATATCGATTTTTCAAGTAAAACACACCCGTCTAAATAATAAATAATCAATATTTTATCAAATTTAACTGATACATTTTATCGCCACCGCGCGAAGCGCGGTAAATCCCCTACACTTCCAAGTTCACGAATTTTCCACTCAATGGAAAAGCAATTTACTCTTGCTTTGTCAATAGTGGAAATTTTTCATAAAGAGACTCGCCAGTCAAGATTCCTCTGCTATTTTTCATCAAACTGAGTGTACTTCTAATTTTCATATATTTACAGAGAAGAAGAAAAAAAGCTTTCTTGAGGTTCCCTGCATAACAGATAAGGACAAATTAGTAAGATTTATTAACTGCTTTTTTACCATGTGCTACATTTAATAGAAAGAAAAAAAAAAGTTTTTTTTTTCTTTCATTTAAAACATGATTTTTTTTGTTGTGCCAATTTTCATTATAAAAAAAAACAGATTAATCTCCTTACTCACAAAATTAAACACTTATTCTCATATATTTTTTAAAGTAATTTATTTTGAACTTTTTTCAAATATATATACTCATGAAGTTTGATAATAAAATCGAAATAAGAGTTAATCAATCAGTGAGTTCAATATAGATATCGATTTTTCAAGTAAAACACACCCGTCTTAATAATAAATAATCAATATTTTATTAAATTTAACGGATACATTTTATCGCCACCGCGCGAAGCGCGGTAAATCCCCTACACTTCCAAGTTCACGAATTTTACACTCAATGGAAAAGAATTTTACTCTTGCTTTGTCAATAGTGGAAATTTTTCATAAAGAGACTCGCCAGTCAAGATTCCTCTGCTATTTTTCATCAAACTGAGTGTACTTCTAATTTTCATATATTTACAGAGAAGAAGAAAAAAAGCTTTCTTGAGGTTCCCTGCATAACAGATAAGGACAAATTAGTAAGATTTATTAACTGCTTTTTTACCATGTGCTACATTTAATAGAAAGAAAAAAAAAAGTTTTTTTTTCTTTCATTTAAAACATGATTTTTTTGTTGTGCCAATTTTCATTATAAAAAAAAAACAGATTAATCACCTTACTCACAAAATTAAACACTTATTCTCATATATTTTTTAAAGTAATTTATTTTGAACTTTTTTCAAATATATATACTCATGAAGTTTGATAATAAAATCGAAATAAGAGTTAATCAATCAGTGAGTTCAATATAGATATCGATTTTTCAAGTAAAACACACCCGTCTAAATAATAAATAATCAATATTTTATTAAATTTAACTGACACATTTTATCGCCACCGCACGAAGCGCGGTAAATCCCCTACACTTCCAAGTTCACGAATTTTCCACTCAATGGAAAAGCATTTTACTCTTGCTTTGTCAATAGTGGAAATTTTTCATAAAGAGACTCGCCAGTCAAGATTCCTTTGCTATTTTTCATCAAACTGAGTGTACTTCTAATTTTCATATATTTACAGAGAAGAAGAAAAAAAGCTTTCTTGAGGTTCCCTGCATAACAGATAAGGACAAATTAGTAAGATTTATTAACTGCTTTTTTACCATGTGCTACATTTAATAGAAAGAAAAAAAAAAAGTTTTTTTTTCTTTCATTTAAAACATGATTTTTTTGTTGTGCCAATTTTCATTATAAAAAAAAAAAAACAGATTAATCACCTTACTCACAAAATTAAACACTTATTCTCATATATTTTTTAAAGTAATTTATTTTGAACTTTTTTCAAATATATATACTCATGAAGTTTGATAATAAAATCGAAATAAGAGTTAATCAATCAGTGAGTTCAATATAGATATCGATTTTTCAAGTAAAACACACCCGTCTAAATAATAAATAATCAATATTTTATTAAATTTAACTGATACATTTTATCGCCACCGCACGAAGCGCGGTAAATCCCCTACACTTCCAAGTTCACGAATTTTCCACTCAATGGAAAAGCATTTTACTCTTGCTTTGTCAATAGTGGAAATTTTTCATAAAGAGACTCGCCAGTCAAGATTCCTCTGCTATTTTTCATCAAACTGAGTGTACTTCTAATTTTCATATATTTACAGAGAAGAAGAAAAAAAGCTTTCTTGAGGTTCCCTGCATAACAGATAAGGACAAATTAGTAAGATTTATTAACTGCTTTTTTACCATGTGCTACATTTAATAGAAAGAAAAAAAAAAGTTTTTTTTTCTTTCATTTAAAACATGATTTTTTTGTTGTGCCAATTTTCATTATAAAAAAAAAAAACAGATTAATCACCTTACTCACAAAATTAAACACTTATTCTCATATATTTTTTAAAGTAATTTATTTTGAACTTTTTTCAAATATATATACTCATGAAGTTTGATAATAAAATCGAAATAAGAGTTAATCAATCAGTGAGTTCAATATAGATATCGATTTTTCAAGTAAAACACACCCGTCTAAATAATAAATAATCAATATTTTATTAAATTTAACTGATACATTTTATCGCCACCGCACGAAGCGCGGTAAATCCCCTACACTTCCAAGTTCACGAATTTTCCACTCAATGGAAAAGCATTTTACTCTTGCTTTGTCAATAGTGGAAATTTTTCATAAAGAGACTCGCCAGTCAAGATTCCTCCGCTATTTTGCATCAAACTGAGTGTACTTCTAATTTTCATATATTTACAGAGAAGAAGAAAAAAAGCTTTCTTGAGGTTCCCTGCATAACAGATAAGGACAAATTAGTAAGATTTAATAACTGCTTTTTTACCATGTGCTACATTTAATAGAAAGAAAAAAAAAAGTTTTTTTTTCTTTCATTTAAAACATGATTTTTTTTGTTGTGCCAATTTTCATTACAAAAAAAAAAACAGATTAATCACCTTACTCACAAAATTACACACTTATTCTCATATATTTTTTAAAGTAATTTATTTTGAACTTTTTTCAAATATATATACTCATGAAGTTTGATAATAAAATCGAAATAAGAGTTAATCAATCAGTGAGTTCAATATAGATATCGATTTTTCAAGTAAAACACACCCGTCTAAATAATAAATAATCAATATTTTATCAAATTTAACTGATACATTTTATCGCCACCGCGCGAAGCGCGGTAAATCCCCTACACTTCCAAGTTCACGAATTTTCCACTCAATGGAAAAGCATTTTACTCTTGCTTTGTCAATAGTGGAAATTTTTCATAAAGAGACTCGCCAGTCAAGATTCCTCTGCTATTTTTCATCAAACTGAGTGTACTTCTAATTTTCATATATTTACAGAGAAGAAGAAAAAAAGCTTTCTTGAGGTTCCCTGCATAACAGATAAGGACAAATTAGTAAGATTTATTAACTGCTTTTTTACCATGTGCTACATTTAATAGAAAGAAAAAAAAAAGTTTTTTTTCTTTCATTTAAAACATGATTTTTTTGTTGTGGCAATTTTCATTATAAAAAAAAAACAGATTAATCACCTTACTCACAAAATTAAACACTTATTCTCATATATTTTTTAAAGTAATTTATTTTGAACTTTTTTCAAATATATATACTCATGAAGTTTGATAATAAAATCGAAATAAGAGTTAATCAATCAGTGAGTTCAATATAGATATCGATTTTTCAAGTAAAACACACCCGTCTAAATAATAAATAATCAATATTTTATTAAATTTAACTGATACATTTTATCGCCACCGCACGAAGCGCGGTAAATCCCCTACACTTCCAAGTTCACGAATTTTCCACTCAATGGAAAAGCATTTTACTCTTGCTTTGTCAATAGTGGAAATTTTTCATAAAGAGACTCGCCAGTCAAGATTCCTCTGCTATTTTTCATCAAACTGAGTGTACTTCTAATTTTCATATATTTACAGAGAAGAAGAAAAAAAGCTTTCTTGAGGTTCCCTGCATAACAGATAAGGACAAATTAGTAAGATTTATTAACTGCTTTTTTACCATGTGCTACATTTAATAGAAAGAAAAAAAAAAGTTTTTTTTTTCTTTCATTTAAAACATGATTTTTTTGTTGTGCCAATTTTCATTATAAAAAAAAACAGATTAATCACCTTACTCACAAAATTAAACACTTATTCTCATATATTTTTTAAAGTAATTTATTTTGAACTTTTTTCAAATATATATACTCATGAAGTTTGATAATAAAATCGAAATAAGAGTTAATCAATCAGTGAGTTCAATATAGATATCGATTTTTCAAGAAAAACACACCCGTCTAAATAATAAATAATCAATATTTTATTAAATTTAACTGATACATTTTATCGCCACCGCACGAAGCGCGGTAAATCCCCTACACTTCCAAGTTCACGAATTTTCCACTCAATGGAAAAGCATTTTACTCTTGCTTTGTCAATAGTGGAAATTTTTCATAAAGAGACTCGCCAGTCAAGAATCCTCTGCTATTTTTCATCAAACTGAGTGTACTTCTAATTTTCATATATTTACAGAGAAGAAGAAAAAAAGCTTTCTTGAGGTTCCCTGCATAACAGATAAGGACAAATTAGTAAGATTTATTAACTGCTTTTTTACCATGTGCTACATTTAATAGAAAGAAAAAAAAAAGTTTTTTTTTCTTTCATTTAAAACATGATTTTTTTGTTGTGCCAATTTTCATTATAAAAAAAAAACAGATTAATCACCTTACTCACAAAATTAAACACTTATTCTCATATATTTTTTAAAGTAATTTATTTTGAACTTTTTTCAAATATATATACTCATGAAGTTTGATAATAAAATCGAAATAAGAGTTAATCAATCAGTGAGTTCAATATAGATATCGATTTTTCAAGTAAAACACACCCGTCTAAATAATAAATAATCAATATTTTATTAAATTTAACTGATACATTTTATCGCCACCCCACGAAGCGCGGTAAATCCCCTACACTTCCAAGTTCACGAATTTTCCACTCAATGGAAAAGCATTTTACTCTTGCTTTGTCAATAGTGGAAATTTTTCATAAAGAGACTCGCCAGTCAAGATTCCTCTGCTATTTTTCATCAAACTGAGTGTACTTCTAATTTTCATATATTTACAGAGAAGAAGAAAAAAAGCTTTCTTGAGGTTCCCTGCATAACAGATAAGGACAAATTAGTAAGATTTATTAACTGCTTTTTTACCATGTGCTACATTTAATAGAAAGAAAAAAAAAGTTTTTTTTTCTTTCATTTAAAACATGATTTTTTTGTTGTGCCAATTTTCATTATAAAAAAAAAACAGATTAATCACCTTACTCACAAAATTAAACACTTATTCTCATATATTTTTTAAAGTAATTTATTGTGAACTTTTTTCAAATATATATACTCATGAAGTTTGATAATAAAATCGAAATAAGAGTTAATCAATCAGTGAGTTCAATATAGATATCGATTTTTCAACTAAAACACACCCGTCTAAATAATAAATAATCAATATTTTATTAAATTTAACTGATACATTTTATCGCCACCGCGCGAAGCGCGGTAAATCCCCTACACTTCCAAGTTCACGAATTTTCCACTCAATGGAAAAGCAATTTACTCTTGCTTTGTCAATAGTGGAAATTTTTCATAAAGAGACTCGCCAGTCAAGATTCCTCTGCTATTTTTCATCAAACTGAGTGTACTTCTAATTTTCATATATTTACAGAGAAGAAGAAAAAAAGCTTTCTTGAGGTTCCCTGCATAACAGATAATGACAAATTAGTAAGATTTATTAACTGCTTTTTTACCATGTGCTACATTTAATAGAAAGAAAAAAAAAAAGTTTTTTTTTCTTTCATTTAAAACATGATTTTTTTGTTGTGCCAATTTTCATTAAAAAAAAAAAACAGATTAATCACCTTACTCACAAAATTAAACACTTATTCTCATATATTTTTTAAAGTAATTTATTTTGAACTTTTTTCAAATATATATACTCATGAAGTTTGATAATAAAATCGAAATAAGAGTTAATCAATCAGTGAGTTCAATATAGATATCGATTTTTCAAGTAAAACACACCCGTCTAAATAATAAATAATCAATATTTTATTAAATTTAACTGATACATTTTATCGCCACCGCGCGAAGCGCGGTAAATCCCCTACACTTCCAAGTTCACGAATTTTCCACTCAATGGAAAAGCATTTTACTCTTGCTTTGTCAATAGTGGAAATTTTTCATAAAGAGACTCGCCAGTCAAGATTCCTCTGCTATTTTTCATCAAACTGAGTGTACTTCTAATTTTCATATATTTACATAGAAGAAGAAAAAAAGCTTTCTTGAGGTTCCCTGCATAACAGATAAGGACAAATTAGTAAGATTTATTAACTGCTTTTTTACCATGTGCTACATTTAATAGAAAGAAAAAAAAAAGTTTTTTTTTCTTTCATTTAAAACATGATTTTTTTGTTGTGCCAATTTTCATTATAAAAAAAAAAACAGATTAATCACCTTACTCACAAAATTAAACACTTATTCTCATATATTTTTTAAAGTAATTTATTTTGAACTTTTTTCAAATATATATACTCATGAAATTTGATAATAAAATCGAAATAAGAGTTAATCAATCAGTGAGTTCAATATAGATATCGATTTTTCAAGTAAAACACACCCGTCTAAATAATAAATAATCAATATTTTATCAAATTTAACTGATATATTTTATCGCCACCGCGCGAAGCGCGGTAAATCCCCTACACTTCCAAGTTCACGAATTTTCCACTCAATGGAAAAGCATTTTACTCTTGCTTTGTCAATAGTGGAAATTTTTCATAAAGAGACTCGCCAGTCAAGATTCCTCTGCTATTTTTCATCAAACTGAGTGTACTTCTAATTTTCATATATTTACAGAGAAGAAGAAAAAAAGCTTTCTTGAGGTTCCCTGCATAACAGATAAGGACAAATTAGTAAGATTTATTAACTTCTTTTTTACCATGTGCTACATTTAATAGAAAGAAAAAAAAAAGTTTTTTTTTCCTTTCATTTAAAACATGATTTTTTTGTTGTGCCAATTTTCATTATAAGAAAAAAACAGATTAATCACCTTACTCACAAAATTAAACACTTATTCTCATATATTTTTTAAAGTAATTTATTTTGAACTTTTTTCAAATATATATACTCATGAAGTTTGATAATAAAATCGAAATAAGAGTTAATCAATCAGTGAGTTCAATATAGATATCGATTTTCCAAGTAAAACACACCCGTCTAAATAATAAATAATCAATATTTTATTAAATTTAACTGATACATTTTATCGCCACCGCACGAAGCGCGGTAAATCCCCTACACTTCCAAGTTCACGAATTTTCCACTCAATGGAAAAGCATTTTACTCTTGCTTTGTCAATAGTGGAAATTTTTCATAAAGAGACTCGCCAGTCAAGAATCCTCTGCTATTTTTCATCAAACTGAGTGTACTTCTAATTTTCATATATTTACAAAGAAGAAGAAAAAAAGCTTTCTTGAGGTTCCCTGCATAACAGATAAGGACAAATTAGTAAGATTTATTAACTGCTTTTTTACCATGTGCTACATTTAATAGAAAGAAAAAAAAAGTTTTTTTTTCTTTCATTTAAAACATGATTTTTTTGTTGTGCCAATTTTCATTATAAAAAAAAAACAGATTAATCACCTTACTCACAAAATTAAACACTTATTCTCATATATTTTTTAAAGTAATTTATTTTTAACTTTTTTCAAATATATATACTCATGAAGTTTGATAATAAAATCGAAATAAGAGTTAATCAATCAGTGAGTTCAATATAGATATCGATTTTTCAAGTAAAACACACCCGTCTAAATAATAAATAATCAATATTTTATTAAATTTAACTGATACATTTTATCGCCACCCCACGAAGCGCGGTAAATCCCCTACACTTCCAAGTTCACGAATTTTCCACTCAATGGAAAAGCATTTTACTCTTGCTTTGTCAATAGTGGAAATTTTTCATAAAGAGACTCGCCAGTCAAGATTCCTCTGCTATTTTTCATCAAACTGAGTGTACTTCTAATTTTCATATATTTACAGAGAAGAAGAAAAAAAGCTTTCTTGAGGTTCCCTGCATAACAGATAAGGACAAATTAGTAAGATTTATTAACTGCTTTTTTACCATGTGCTACATTTAATAGAAAGAAAAAAAAAGTTTTTTTTTTCTTTCATTTAAAACATGATTTTTTTGTTGTGCCAATTTTCATTATAAAAAAAAAAACAGATTAATCACCTTACTCACAAAATTAAACACTTATTCTCATATATTTTTTAAAGTAATTTATTGTGAACTTTTTTCAAATATATATACTCATGAAGTTTGATAATAAAATCGAAATAAGAGTTAATCAATCAGTGAGTTCAATATAGATATCGATTTTTCAACTAAAACACACCCGTCTAAATAATAAATAATCAATATTTTATTAAATTTAACTGATACATTTTATCGCCACCGCGCGAAGCGCGGTAAATCCCCTACACTTCCAAGTTCACGAATTTTCCACTCAATGGAAAAGCATTTTACTATTGCTTTGTCAATAGTGGAAATTTTTCATAAAGAGACTCGCCAGTCAAGATTCCTCTGCTATTTTTCATCAAACTGAGTGTACTTCTAATTTTCATATATTTACAGAGAAGAAGAAAAAAAGCTTTCTTGAGGTTCCCTGCATAACAGATAAGGACAAATTAGTAAGATTTATTAACTGCTTTTTTACCATGTGCTACATTTAATAGAAAGAAAAAAAAAAGTTTTTTTTTTCTTTCATTTAAAACATGATTTTTTTGTTGTGCCAATTTTCATTATAAAAAAAAAACAGATTAATCACCTTACTCACAAAATTAAACACTTATTCTCATATATTTTTTAAAGTAATTTATTTTGAACTTTTTTCAAATATATATACTCATGAAGTTTGATAATAAAATCGAAATAAGAGTTAATCAATCAGTGAGTTCAATATAGATATCGATTTTTCAAGTAAAACACACCCGTCTAAATAATAAATAATCAATATTTTATTAAATTTAACTGATACATTTTATCGCCACCCCACGAAGCGCGGTAAATCCCCTACACTTCCAAGTTCACGAATTTTCCACTCAATGGAAAAGCATTTTACTCTTGCTTTGTCAATAGTGGAAATTTTTCATAAAGAGACTCGCCAGTCAAGATTCCTCTGCTATTTTTCATCAAACTGAGTGTACTTCTAATTTTCATATATTTACAGAGAAGAAGAAAAAAAGCTTTCTTGAGGTTCCCTGCATAACAGATAAGGACAAATTAGTAAGATTTATTAACTGCTTTTTTACCATGTGCTACATTTAATAGAAAGAAAAAAAAAGTTTTTTTTTTCTTTCATTTAAAACATGATTTTTTTGTTGTGCCAATTTTCATTATAAAAAAAAAACAGATTAATCACCTTACTCACAAAATTTAACACTTATTCTCATATATTTTTTAAAGTAATTTATTTTGAACTTTTTTCAAATATATATACTCATGAAGTTTGATAATAAAATCGAAATAAGAGTTAATCAATCAGTGAGTTCAATATAGATATCGATTTTTCAAGTAAAACACACCCGTCTAAATAATAAATAATCAATATTTTATCAAATTTAACTGATACATTTTATCGCCACCGCGCGAAGCGCGGTAAATCCCCTAGTATATATAAAAAGACAATTTTCATGTTTGAGGTGGCAAAATAAAGAAGCAAAGATGAGAGAATTCTATTTTTTACATTTTGATATTTTTTTAATAATGTGAAAGGGTTTTATTTTCTTTTTATGACATATGCATATTTCATTTAATAATATGAATGAATTTTATTGCCATATAATATATGAAAAATCAATATTTTTTGGCAAATATAGAATTTGTATTTTCTAATATAAAAAAGGCAATTATAAATCCGATGACCTAAAATCTTTTTGTTGTGTTTACAATAGCTTATAAATCTATATCGATTAATTGATAGGACTTGGATTTTTTTATTGTGTTCGTACAATATTATAAGTAATCAATTATTTTACTCTGCTATTTAAGGTCTATGATTTAATATATATAGATTATGTACAATATTATATGTAACCAATTTTTTTACTATGCTATTTAAGGTATCGGAATCATAAATTATCTCATCAATTAGCATTGCTATTTGGCCTGTAATCTTGGTTTATAACTTTGGAATATACATAATTTTCCTGCTAAACTAATGTGGTTATAATCGTTTGCATGCATGATAATCGTTTTTAACGTTATGGTTATTTTAATACGTTGAAAATCTGTTTTTATATTAAAAGAAAATTTAAAATTCCGCCGTAACTCGTTACTTTCATTATTTATATTAGAAAGTTGAATTTCGTTTCAACTGAGAAGTGGTTCTTCGGACGAAGAGAGAATGTTGGCAAATAAAGAATGAACGAAATGAAAATTGTGGTCCCAAAAGTAGGGTTTTTTTCTCTTTGTACTCGATCTCATGGGCGAAATGGGAAGGAAACAATGAACATCACTAGATTTCGAATTTTAGAACATTCATAACCAAGTTTCAATTTTCACACCTCTCTTGTCTACTAAAACGTTTATTATTTTAATACCATGCTATTTTAAGGTCTTGGAGTGTCATCACAAGTTCTAAAATACCATGCTATTTAAAATAATAATATAAAATTATGAACAATATTATATGTAATCAATTTTTTTACTATGCTATTTAAGGCATTGGAATCATAAAATATCTCATCAATTAGCATTGCTATTTAAGGATGGATGGTCAACTAGGTTTATAACTTTGGAATATATACTTAATTTTTCTGCTAAAGTAATGTAGTTATAACCTTATATATATCACATACCCTATAAATATTAATTGAGACATTCTGCATGAAATGTCCTATTCTCGTCCTTCTACTGCCATTTCTCCTCCGATCTCTCCGATCTCTTCTCCTCCTCCCACTCCGAGAAGAGGAGCTTCTCTGCGCACTGCTCTCTCCCTAACCTGGATAGTGTTTGAGTGTAAGAGGATGAACTAATGAATACCTGAGATCAGGATAGAAGAGAAAGAAAAAATATTTGGAGTTTCTGTTTAGTGTGTTTTTTTTTTTTTTGTCTCACTTTTAATAATGTGCTTATTTAGCATTTTTCCTTTAAATATTTCGACTACTCTAATGGATGTGTTGAAATCTGGTTGGAGAACTTCAGAACTTGTTTTCTTGAAAATTGATATGACAGTGACTAATTCAATTAGCTATCCCTTTTTTATTTTTTTTATTTTATATTCAACTGAAAAATGTGGTTGTCTAATGCAGTCAATCCAACTACGACGCTTGGAGCTTCCGGGTCAAGCACTATCTCCTGGCCCGAACCCGAACCCGAACCTAAATATGAACCCAAACCTAATGTTGAACCCAGACAGAATCCTAAATATGAATTCAAACCCAAGCTTGGTCTTGAACGCGAACCCAAACCTAGTCATTAACCCAAACCCAAACCTGAACCCAAGTTCGGACTTTAGGCCGTACGAACGGTTCTTTAAAGATGTGTTACGCGGAGAATGGGACGCGGTGAAGAGATTTCTGGATGAATGCCCCGAGGCGGTGAGGGTTCGGAGCCCCGGCGGTTTGGGCAAGAACGCGCTCCATGTGGCAGTCACGGAGGGTCATTTGCACGTGGTAGAGGGGCTGGTAAGGCATATGACACAGCAGGACATGGAAATGGAGCGGAATGATGGCTTCACGGTTCTTGCCGCTGCCATTGAAGTGGGCGAATTGCAGATCGCAAAGTGCTTGCTCCAGAATAACACGCGGTTGATCGGATTCGTTCAGGCATCGTACGGGCTTCCAATCATGCAAGCCGTCGTGAGCGGTCAGAAACATATGGTTCATTATCTCTATTTCGCTACGCCTGATGAGGATCTGCTTCTTCCGGACGAAGGGCGGCGCGGTGCTTCGCTTCTTTCTCAGTGCATATATGTGCAGCATTTGGGTATATAATACACTCAACTTCCTCTCTCCTTTAGTATTTTTTACTCATATAAAATTGGTGATATATTTCTCACTTACGACCGAAGAGAAAATTACGATAATATAAAGACAACATAATAACATATCACTATATATATTAAAACATTTAGATATCGCGTTGCATTTGCTGGAGCGTGCACCGTTTTTGGCCTTAATAGACGATCATCCTGGGAAATCACCCGTGCGCGCTTTAGCGGGTGCCAAGATCTTTCCCAGTGGGAGCTCTCTTACATTTTGGCAACGATGGCTTTATAACTGTAAGTGTATTGCTTCTACGCTGTGTTAATAACACAAACTTTGCTTTGAAATTCTAACAGAATTCCATGTCTGTTATTTCTGTTTTGGTAGGTATAAATATACCCGATAGTACTATTACGAGTCACATATCTATAGATATACAAATTCAACAAGCTGATGTGGCAAGGGACCAATACGACACCGCATTGAATACGTTAAGGAGCTTTCTACGATTTTGCAAATTGCGTAAAGTTCTCATGTGCTTGCTGCAATGTGGATGGTCGCATCTTGGTGGACTCTTGGGTAATGATTTTTCAATTTACTTAATAGTCGATAAATTAATAATCTCGATAATACTTTTATATGTTCTCGACTCTAATTAACATTAGTAAATTATCTATCGATAAATTAATAACCTCGATAATATAATTAAATTTTATGGTCCCAACCAAGGTTCAGAATGCTGTTTTTGACGATAAATCGGTTGTCGTTTTTGACGGATTTATCGATTGCTTACCAATTAATCGATGGAAAACCGATAAATCTGTAGATTATCGTTACCAACACTTATCGATGATTATCGACACTTATCGATGGAAAACCGCTATAATAATTTTAAGAATATATGTACTCGGTTTTTATAGTGATGTTAAAAATATAAAAAATAAAATCATTTCATACTCAAACATGTGTAAATAAATATTTACACCAATGCATATAAATAAACATAAGTCTTAACAAACAACAAGAAATGAAAAGGTTAACTAAAACAACAAGAGCAATGAAAAGATCATTAACTCAAAAATTACAATAACAATAAATATTTAATTAAAACAAACAACCAGAAAAATCAAAAGACTAGCTCAAAAATCCCAAAAAGATGTATTCTTGGTACTTTTGCCGAAACAAAGAGAAACTCACGGATTAAGCTCAAATATGCAATTAAATTACATACAAATCACATATTATTATTACAATATATATTTAGTAAAAACAAACAGCAAGAAAAATGAAAAGATTAGCTTAAAATCCCAAAAGATTAACTTTTGGTACTTTTGCCGAAATAAAGGGAAATGCAAGAATTAAGAACAAATATGAAAATAAATTACATAAAAATCACAAATGTATAATTATCTAAAATATTATAAAGACATAACATAAAAAAAGGAGTAAATTTTGTAAAATCAACAAAACTCAAACTTTAGGTACTCTTGCCTTGCATGCTTAAAAATCTGAAAATACAAGCGATCTGATTTTTTTTTTTCTTCAATAACTACATATTTTCATCTTAAAACATTCATAAAAATTCAAAAAAAAAAAAATCTTTGAATATTGAGAAAGATTCAATATTTTCTCATTGTTAAACATAAACTATGTTGGATCCCAATTCACGGATCTGCAAAGAACACGAATAACACCAAAAGAAATCGAACAGAAAAATAAAGGACACAAACTTTTGGGAGAAGAAATTCTCTTGATTAATAATCGAAGGCAATACAAGAAGATAAACTCAAAATTCTAATGGACTCTACTCTATACAAAGTGTACATGCTAGGTATATTTATAGCCTCACATAGGCGAAACCCTAGCTAACCAAATCGCACAAAATCAGGAAACTATCCTAAACAATCTCGCTAAATCTTTGACTTGATTTGCTTGCTCCTCAATCTACGCATCTTCCTTTCTGGGTAGAGTTTCCCTTTCCTGCCCGGACAGCTTCTCTGTCCCCGAGCTGACCTGCTCGTCTGCCTCTGGCCGGGCTTGCCTTCTATCCGGACGTTCTGCTCGTGTTCACCCGAGCTGGGCTGAACTCCTATCTGTCCTTGGTTCTGGCCGGTACCCGGGCTGACTTCCTCTATGTGACGGATTAAGTCAAGCTTATGCTCACATTCTCCCCCGTAAGCTTGACTTGCTTCTACTCTCTTCACTCCGAGCAGCTCTCTCATCTCCTCGAACTTGACTCTCCCTAGAGCCTTGGTAAGGATGTCTGCCCGTTGCTCCCTCGTGTTGACGAACTCCACGATGATCTCTCGCTTCTCCACACATTCACGAATATAATGGTACTTCGTGTCAATGTATTTGCTTCGTCCGTGAAACACTGGATTCTTCATCAACGCGATTGCAGACTTGTTATCCACGTAGAGAGTAGCTGGTCTCTGCTCGGATCCGGTCACTTCACTAAGTAGCCCCTTCAACCACATAGCTTGACATGCTGCTGCGGTTGCCGCCATGAACTCTGCTTCGCATGAGGATAGAGCTACTGTCTGCTGCTTTTGAGACTGCCAGGTGATCAGGTTTCCGTTGAGGTAGAACGTCATTCCTCCGGTACTCTTCCTGTCATTGATATCACCGGCCAGATCACTGTCCGTAAAGCCGACTAGTACTTCTGCTCCACTTCCTCTGTTGTATTGGATCCCGTAGTCCGTCGTGCCCTTCACGTAACGCAAGATGTGCTTCACCGCCTGCTGGTGTGCACTCGTGGGCTTCTCCATGTATCGACTGACTATCCCGACTGCGTGTGAAATGTCTGGTCGGGTGTGGGTGAGGTACCTTAGGCACCCGATCACGCGTCTGTACTCCGTGGGATCCACTCTTCTCCCTTCAGCATCCTTCCCGAGCTGCAGCTTCGCCTCCATAGGGTACTTGCTCGAGTTACAGTTTGCCATCTCGAACTGTTTAAGGATCTTCTTCGCGTAGGCCGACTGCTTCAGCGTAATGCAGTCCTTCTTCTGTTCCACCTCGAGACCAAGGTAGTACGAAAGTAATCCGAGGTCACTCATCTCGAATTCGGCCATCATCTGCTGCTTGAACCCATCTACGCCTCCTGCGCTGGATCCTGTGACGATCAGGTCGTCCACATACACTCCCACGATCAGAGTTTCCTGCCCGGAACTCCTGGTGTAGACTGCCTGCTCGCTCAAGCACTTTGTGAATCCAAGATTCTTCAAGCTCTTGTCAAGGCGGATGTTCCACGCTCTTGGTGCTTGTTTTAACCCGTATAAGGCCTTGGATAGCTTGTACACCTTCTGCTCCTTGCCCGTGACGCCGAACCCCTCTGGTTGCTTGACGTACACTTCTTCTTCGAGGTCACCGTTTAGGAATGCCGATTTGACATCCAGATGGTGAATTTCCCAACCTCGATGAGCTGCTAGGGCTAGGATGAGTCTGATCGTGTCCAGTCTTGCTACTGGAGCAAAGACTTCCTCAAAGTCTATGCCTTTCCTCTGCACGTAGCCTTTAGCTACCAGCCTTGCCTTGTGCTTAAGGACATTCCCCTCAGTGTCCTTCTTCAGCTTATACACCCACTTCAGGCCGATGGGATTATGACCTTTGGGCAGGTCGGTAAGCTCCCATGTCCTGTTCTTCTCAATGGACTCCATTTCCTTCTTCATTGCTTCCTGCCACTCCTGCTCGGCTGCTGCCTCCTGGTAATTGGCTGGTTCTTCTGCACACAACAAAGAAAGTTCCTCCAGGCTCATCTCCACTTCTTGAGTCTGATCGTAAACGTCTGCTAGAGGACGGAATCCTCTTGGGCCGTCTTTTATGGAGGAGTCTCCTGAACTGGACGGGCTGGTCCTGCTCGGACTTGGTGTCCTGGGTGTATCCGGGCTATTCTCTCCCGGGCTGGGTTCTCTCGTCTCTGGCAAGATTGTTTCCGAGCTGGGTGTTCCGGGCTGCTCCTGCTCGGCAACATCCTGGTCGTCTTCGACAATGAACTCCACTGAGTTCTGCTCGGGTTCTCCATTCTCGTCGCGCCAATCCCACTTCATCTCCTCTTCGAACACAGCATCTCTGCTCACTTGGAGTCTGCCGCGTCGTGGATCGTAGAGTCTGTGTGCCTTGCTTCCTTCTTCAACGCCAAGGTACACCATCTTCTGACTCCGGTCGTCTAGCTTCTTGAGATGTGGTCCCGCAATCTTCACGTGTGCGGTGCATCCGAAAACTTTCAAATGTTCTAAGTGGGGTTTCTTCCCTTTCCACGCCTGGTAGGGTGTACGCTCTCCTAGCGCTTTGGTAGGCAAACGATTAAGCAGGTAGACGGCATGCCTTACTGCTTCTGCCCAAAAACGGGCTGGAACTTGCATGCTCTTGAGCAAGCTCCTCGCTGTGTTCATCACAGTTCGGTTTCGTCTTTCCACTACGCCATTCTGCTGGGGCGTGTGGGGTGCGGACAGGTGTCGTTGAATTCCTTCCTGGTCGCAGAACTCTTCGAACTGCTGGGAGGTGAATTCTCCTCCTCGGTCTGTACGCAAGACCTTTAACCTGTGCACCGAGCCATTCTCCACGATCTTCTTGAACTTCTTGAAGACCTCAAAGGCTCCACTTTTCTCCTTAAGCATATAAACCCACATCCAGCGACTGTAATCATCAACAAGTAAAAGAAAGTACTTGTTACCTGCCAAAGTTGCTGGGGTGACTGGACCACATAGGTCTGCATGCACCAACTGTAAGGGTCTCTCTGCTCGGAATTTGGCCTTGATCGGAAATGGTATCCTCGCCTGCTTCGCGATCATGCAGCACTCACATAGCTGGTCGGGGTGTTCTATCTTGGGAACTCCGAAGGCCATCTTCTTCTCGCCCATCATCTTGAGCGCATGAAAATTCACGTGTCCGAGCCGTGCGTGCCATAGCCAAGCCGGGTCTGCCATCGATGCCATAAGACAGACGGGCTGGCATGTCTTCAGGAGAATCTTGTAGAGTCTGTTGGGTGTTCGCTCCACCTTCATCAACAGCTCTCCTTCCTTGGTCCACATCTTCAGGTAGGACCCTTGCAGCAACACTGTGTTCCCGATCTCAGTCATCTGTCCTAGACTGATGATGTTGCTTTTCAACTTCGGGATGAAATACACCTGGGTCATCAGACGCTGGTCGCCATTCTTGCACTCGAACAGGATCGACCCTCTGCCTCTGATCTCTACGACTGATCCGTCGCCGAATTTCACGCTGCCCGTGATCTTCTCATCGAGCTCTTCAAACTTAGCTCGGTCCCCAGTCATGTGGTTGCTTGCGCCGTTGTCAAGGTACCATACGTCGGTACTGACTCTTTTCTCGTCATGTGTGAGGAGGTTTGCAAAAACCTTGTCCTCGATGAGGAAGACCTGCTCGCTGGTCTCCTCCGGGTAGCTCTGCTCGGCCTCTGGGCTGATCGGCACACTGATCAGTTTTGCCCGGGCCTTAGCTACGCCTTCGCCAATCTGCTCGTCCAGGTGCATTTCCTGCTCGACAAACAACAATGCCGGCTGGTCGTCTGGGAATCTTGCTAGATTCGCCTCTTCGCCCTGGTTCCTGCTCCGGCACTCAGATGCAAAGTGCCCAAGCTTCTGACAGTTGTAGCACTTCACTGTGCTCTTGTCTCTCCTGGTCGTGCCTTCCTGACGGGTAGATCCACCGCCGCGACCACGCATGTCCCGACCTCGACCTCGTCCACGACCCTGTCCGCGTCCTCGGACTTCTCCACCGAAGCTGTTCCGACCTGAGGATCTTGTAGAAAACTCGACTCCCCCGGTTTTCCGCTGTCTGGCCGTCCATTCTTCATGCGTGAGCAGGAGGTTCTTGTCCTCTTCTCTGTCACCGTAACCCCGGAGTCTCTCCTCGTGGGCTTTTAGGCGACCAACAACCTCCTCGACCGACATGGTCTTGAGATCGCCGAACTGCTCTATCGATGTCACGATCTGCATGTACCTGTGAGGCACTGCTCGGAGGAATTTCTTAACGACGGTGGTCTCCTCCACCTTGTCTCCCAGCGAGCGTATGCCGGTCACAATGGACGTGAGCCGCATAGCGAAATCATCAATTGATTCGCTCTCCCTCATCCTCATGACCTCGAACTCACTCTTCAAGGTCTGGACCTTTGCCTCCTTGACGCGATCTGCGCCCATGTGCATGGTCTGAAGAGTTTTCCATGCTTCCTTCGCGGAATCTTTCTCGGCAAGCATGAGAAGAACTTCTTCCGGAACTGCTTGGTAGATAGCGGCTAGAGCCATTCTTTCCTTGCGCCCTTCGACACCGCCATTCTCTACGGCCTCCCATACTCCCTGCGCCTGCAGATTCACCCTCATCTTCAACGCCCACACGGCGTAATTGCTCTTCGTGAGCATGGGGTAATGGAGTGTAACTGTGCCTTCTCTGGTGTCTGGTTTCGGCGCGACCAAAGCTCTTTCCATCGGTGACTTTGATGATGAAGACATGTTCTTCGATTGAAGCTCTGATACCACTTGTTGGATCCCAATTCACGGATCTGCAAAGAACACGAATAACACCAAAAGAAATCGAACAGAAAAATAAAGGACACAAACTTTTGGGAGAAGAAATTCTCTTGATTAATAATCGAAGGCAATACAAGAAGATAAACTCAAAATTCTAATGGACTCTACTCTATACAAAGTGTACATGCTAGGTATATTTATAGCCTCACATAGGCGAAACCCTAGCTAACCAAATCGCACAAAATCAGGAAACTACCCTAAACAATCTCGCTGAATCTTTGACTTGATTTGCTTGCTCCTCAATCTACGCATCTTCCTTTCTGGGTAGAGTTTCCCTTTCCTGCCCGGACAGCTTCTCTGTCCCCGAGCTGGCCTGCTCGTCTGCCTCTGGCCGGGCTTGCCTTCTATCCGGACGTTCTGCTCGTGTTCACCCGAGCTGGGCTGAACTCCTATCCGTCCTTGGTTCTGGCCGGTACCCGGGCTGACTTTCTCTATGTGACAGATTAAGTCAAGCTTATGCTCACATTCTCCCCCGTAAGAATCGGGTTCGCATGCACCACACTTAAGATGAACTCGACGTTGCCGGCATACACGGCTGAAACCAGAGCGTCCTGGATTCCGGCCCTCTTTATCTTCTCATCATCAAAAGTATTTTCGAAAATACTTTATCGAAAATACTTTTGATGATGAGAAGATAAAGAGGGCCGGAGTCCAGGACGCTCTGGTTTCAGCCGTGTATGCCGGCAACGTCGAGTTCATCTTAAGTGTGGTGCATGCGAACCCGATTCTTGTCTGGAATCAGTATGTCGCGAGAAGAGTGTTTGAGGTGGCTGTGGAGCAACGCCAAGCCAAGATCTTCAACCTCATTTACGGCCTTCGGGAAAAAGCAGTCATCGTGAACTATCGTGACGAGAACAGCAATAACATGCTGCACAAGGCCGCTTATGTGGCGCCTTCAAGGCTGCTGACGCTCATTCCGGGAGCGGCTTTGCAGATGCAAGCAGAGCTGAAATGGTTTAAGGTAACATTTTTTTTATTATTAAAAGACCACTTGTTCCAAATTTATTAAAGTACTCCTGGCTTGTTTAGGAGGTCGAGGCGCTCGCAACCCCAGCAGCCCGTGAATGGAGAAACAAAGAGTACCTGCAACCGCGCGCTCTCTTTACCGAAAACCACAAACTATTAATGGAGGAGGGAGAGAAGTGGTTGAAGGCAACGGCAAAAAACTCCTTTATGGTTAGCACTCTTATCGCTACAGTCGCTTTTGCTGCAGCAATTACCTTTTCAGGCGGGTATGATCAGAACACAGGCTCTGCTGTGTTTTGGAATACCAAGTTGTTCCAGGTGTCCTTGACGTCCAATGCTGTCGCGCTGCTTCTTTCAGTGATGACGGTGTTCATGTTCTTTTCAATCCAGAAGGCGCGATACAAGGAAGAGGATTTCCTCAAGTCGCTGCCTACGAAGCTCATCATAGGACTCTCGATATTTTTCCTGTCAATAGTTTTTATGATCATCTCCTTTTGCACCATGTTTTACCTGATTTTTCAAGGGAACAAATGTGTCTATGTTCCGATCTTTAGCGTTGCGGTCATTCCCGTTGTCCAGTTTGGCTTGATACAATTTAGGCTTCTGGTCGACGTCTTCTTGCCTACTTATGGGAGAAGCATTTTTGATAGGGACCTCAAACGCTGGAATTAGGTTCGACATCATTTTACCTACTTATTATATTCATCTTCATTTCCACGATTTGATTTCAAAACTTCATATATATAGGAATCGACCAAGCTCTACAAGCTTTTGTGGACCACGGCGCCGTCTCAAGGACCATTGACGCAAACGTGTCTGAGGCCGAGAGCATTTACAGCGCGCTTGAGAAGCTGAGAATTGGCTGGGGCTACGATGGCTCTTAACTGCAGCTAGAGCGCGTCGATTATTTCAAGAAAAGCTTCGACAGTCTGCTCGACACACTCCAAGAGAAGGCGAACTCTCTCAAACTGGTCAGCCCGTGATTGTGCCGGCTCGGTTTTACGTCTTGCGGTTTTGATCACTTGTATTGTATTGTATTGATCACTTGGCTTGGTTTTTCTTAGTTACAAAATTGTGGGAGGAAGTCTCTATTTATAGACTTCAAAGGAGACTTCTAGATAGTACATGAATTACATGATTACTTTAGGACTTAGTAGAGTATTCTAGAACATCTAACTAATACAAGACTTATCTAGAACTTCTAAAACATACAAGATAATTCTAGACTCCTTAAATATTACAAGAGTATTCTAGAAGTCTAGTAATTACATGACCCTTCTAGAAACTTACATATTAAAAGAACTCTAGAAACTAGTAAATACTAGGATACACTAGAAAATTCTAGAGACTCAATAAATCAAGTTTATATTTTCAACACCCTCCCTTAAACTTGATTGGTTACTCCGAGAATGCTCCGCAGCTTAACGAAACGGTCTTGCTTGAGTGACTTTGTAAAAATGTCGGCTATCTGGTCTTCTGACTTCACGTACCTCAGCTCCACTTCTTTATTTGCCACGCATTCCCGTATGTAGTGAAAGTGTGTGTCGATGTGCTTGCTCCTATCATGGAAGACTGGATTCTTTGCTAATGATAGCGCTGATTTGTTATCAACACGAATCTCGGTGGCCTCTTCTTGCGGCAGTCGTAACTCATTCAACAAATTTCTTAGCCAAATCGCATGACAAACACATGCAGTTGCAGCGACATATTCGGCTTCACAAGTGGACAGTATGACGATCGGCTGCTTCTTCGACATCCATGTGAAAGCAGTATCTCCCATAAAGAATACGAATCCACTTGTACTTTTTCGATCGTCTATGTCTCCTCCCCAGTCGCTATCACTATACCCAACCATATCTAAACTGCAAGAAGTTGAATAAAGTAGGCCATAGTTGGTCGTACCTTTGATGTACCGAAGTATTCTCTTCGCGTATTTGAAGTGAGTAGTTGTTGGAGCTTCCATGTAGCGAGAGATTACTCCAACAACATAGAGAATGTCCGGTCTTGTACAAGTTAAGTACCGCAAACTTCCAACGAGGCTTTTGAAGAGAGTTGGATCCACCTTTTCTCTGTTATCCAGCTTTGACAACTTAGCTCCGCATTCCATTGGGGTGCTTACTGGATTAGAATCGTCCATCTTAAACTTCTTCAGGACTTCTTTAGTATAACCTTCTTGCTTGATGAAGATTCCGGTGTCTTGTTGCTTCACTTCAATCCCCAAGTAGTAGGACATGAGTCTTATGTCTGTCATCTCGAACTCTTTCGTCATTTCTGCCTTGAACTCCTTAAACATAGTTGAATTGCCACCTGTGAAGATCACATCATCTACGCTACAGGCACATGACCAACATATCTCCATCTTGAACTTTGACGTAGAGAGCATGCTCATATGGGCACTTCTTGAAATTTCTCTCTTGGAAGTACTTGTCGATTCAAGAATTCCAGGCTCTCGATACTTGCTTTAGACCATATAAAGCCTTTTTCAACTTTAAGACTTTATCTTCTTGACCCTTTACTTCGTATCCGTTGGTTGCTCGATATAGACCTCTTATTCAAGGTTCCCGTTTAAGAAAGCAGACTTCACATCCATTTGATAAATCTTCCACTTGTTTTGGGCCGCCAGGGAAATTATTAATCTAATGGTTTCAAGTCGAGCAACGGGAGCGAATACCTCGTCATAGTCGATGCCTTGCCTTTGGCTATAGCCTTTTGCTACCAATCTCGCTTTGTATCTCTCCACGTCTCCTCTGGCATTCTTCTTCGCCTTGTAAACCCATTTGACTCCAATCGGCTTATAACCTTGTGGAAGTGCAGCGAGCTCCCATGTATCATTCTTTGTGATGGATTTGATTTCTTCATCCATCGCATCTCTCCATTTCTTACTTGCAACCGCCTCTTGGTAGCTCAATGTTTCATAGTCGCCAAATAAGCAAAAGAGATTGACATCATCTTGGACTTCGGTTACCTGGTATAGGTCTTGAAAACTTCTCATTCGTGGTGTCTTTGATCTTTCGCTGGATGACTCTCCATGCTCTTCAATTGATGAACCTGGTGGAGTGACTGGCTCTTCAGGATATTCTTGTTGGGAATCACGTCTCGGATTCCGTGCAAATTATCACGAATTGTACCTCCGAACCGTCCGGGTAACATTTAAAAATTATTGTAAAGCGGAAAACTTGTTATCCATTCAACGGTCCGGATATCGGATAATAACCATATAACAAGATCTGATAAATATTATGCAATTTAATATTCATAAATCATTATTAATAGTCTAGTCATTATAGGAAATAAATAGAAAGCAGTAAATGGTTGCATTTATTAACACAATGCATAAGGCTGTACCTCTAATGACGACTTCCGGCTGCGCGTTCTGAATCGGGCAGGGCTCCGCCGGTGATGAGGGAAACTCCAGTGATCTTCCGGGATATTCTGCTAGATTCCTCGTACCGAAGCTTGGGCTTCGCCGGCAGGACTCCGTCGCAAAATTTAAATTGATGGTTCTTTTTAAGCTTCCGGAGAACTAAGTCTCTTAAGCCGAACCAGAAAGAGAAATCAGAGAGAAAATTCGCAGACCCTAAGGGAGAGGGAGAGTTCCAATTTTTCTCTGGGGAGAGGTGTGTAAAATGTGTAGAATGAGCCTCTTGTTTATAAGCTCAGACTGTAACCGAATTGGAGAAATTTCCTCCCTAATTTCGAATTCTTTATATTTAAATATAATTAATTATCTCAATCCAATGGTCTAGATTTAATCTTATCTAAATCCAATGGATATAATTAATTAGGGATTTAATTAAATAAGAAAGATTTGGTTAAAATCAAAAATCCAATCTTATCTTCTTATCTTTATAAAATTCGAAATATATATATATATATATATTAAAATTCGAATTATCATTATCTAGATTCAACGGTTGAGATAAATCTTTAAACCGATCTAATGGATCAAATTAGTTCAGGATAAAATCAAATATTAAAAGATTTAATAAAAAAAAATCGAATTTATCCATAAACTATAATTCGAAAAATAATATAAATATATATAATTAATTAATTTCCAATCCGACGGTAAAGATAAAATCTTAGACCGATCTAACGGTTATAATTAATTAATCAAATTTGAAAATCAAAACTTGGTCACCAAGTTATCAATTTCGAATCCATCAATATCCTAATCCAACGGTTGATATTAAATCATAACCGATCCAATAGATTAAATTAATTTTAGTGTTTTTCTCAAATAACCAAAACTTTTGGTACTTTTGCCGCAATTATGAAAAGACCAAAGTCTATCCATTCGAATGTGTATGGTTCCACATTCCAAGGCCCAATTTGATTTTTACACTTTATAATATATAAAAATATATTATTTACATATTAATATAAATCTATTAATTATTGAATAATTATTAATAATATACTAATAATAAAATTCGAATAATTAAATTATATTAATATTCTCTGATCTCAATATCACATATTTAAATGTCATGGTGACACACCATCATTTAAATTCCTGATATGTGATTTAATTTCATAGTTTACCGAAACGATCACAAACTTAGAAATTCTCTAAATCACAAACCGTACGTCGAAACGACTCGGTTCAAAAAGTAAAGTTTCTTAGAATTTAATTTCCAACAACTTTCATGTTGACAGAAAATCCAAATTCTACTTTCTTTTGTCAGTTAATTTCGGTTACCAAGATATGGTACTTTTGCCACCCTACTGATAAAACTATCTGATGTCTGTCACAGACTTCAGTTTTATGAGTCTTGCCAAATGATCTTATAAACATTTCAAATATTTTTATCACGTACGTATCATCCGTTACGGAGCTATCCTGGGGACCATGGACCCGTATCACTTAAGCTCCAACGAACTGCGAGGGTGTTCGTCAAACCTCAGTGTTATTCCATTATAAACCCGAGGCTGCACTCTTTAGTGATACAGTATATATTATTCCCTTTATTACAGCAGGGTGTCCATTGATACAATCAAATTCGGGTTATTGATCTTTCACTTGATGATCCACACACGAGCAGGCGGTTTCTACCGTTATGCCCCTCATTGCATTTTCATCCTTGACTCAGTCAGTAATATTATGACTAACCCACTTATGGTTTTGATTCATAAGTTGTGCATGGGTATCTCTCACTTCTCACCACCGACAATCAAGGGAATCATCATGACTCTGAAGAGAGCTGTGTGATGCCCATGTCTATGACCAAGCTACCCTTACTGCTGACTATCATGTTCCCAAAATAATAGTGTTGGGAACAACGGTAATATATTGTGTTCTTTAACGGTCAAATCATCAAAGAACAATCATGCCAGCAGCTCGGACTCAAGATCACTCAGGACTTAGATCGAATATCGATTTGATCATCTACTAGTGACTCAACTCCAACTTATCAGTGACGGTCTGATATGATAACTTCTGGAGTTTAAGTCAGGTCCAGTCCAGCATGATGACACTTCATACTTAATGCACTTCTAGTGAGTGTGACACACACAAAATCCAGAATAGGATTGTCACTTAGTCACATTAATGACCTTATACGATTAATGGGCTCCCACCCAATTAATCAGGTCACGGAAATTTTAAGTTCATTTATTATGATTATTAATTTTTCCTCACATTGACTCTGTTGTGATAATAATACATAATTGCATCCTGTATGAACTAAGGATCAAACATTCTATTTTACTCTACCAGAAACTATAATAAGATTATCATAATAAGCATCATCTTTATTCAACGACTTGTCATAATCTTTTACAAATGGATAAAAATATCTTGTTTAAGGACACACATGTCCAACAATCTCCCATTTTTACTTAAAGAAGATGACCCATGTCTTTCAGACCCATACTCTCCAGATGCCTCTTGAATATTTTCTCTGGTAACGTCTTGGTGAATGGATCAGCCAGATTGTCTTCAGAACCTATTTTTACAACCCTCACGTCGCCACGACGCACTATTTCTCTTATGAGATGGTATTTGTGTTCTATATTTTTCGCCTTGTTATGGTCTCTGGGCTCTTTAGAATTTGCCACCGCACCACTGTTGTCATAGTATAGTGTTTGGGGCCCATCTACATCTGGAACAACTCCCAGCTCTATGTAGAAATTCTTGAGCCAAACTGATTCTTTGGCTGCCTCACAAGCTGCCACGTATTCAGCTTCCATTGTGGAATCTGCGATACAAGATTGCTTTACGCTTCTCTAGAATATCGCTCCACCAGCAAGGGTGAACACTGCTCCCAACGTCGATTTTCTCGCGTCTCTATCAGACATAAAGTCTGAGTCAGTGTAACCAAGTGGATTCAGTTCTGATCCTGAAAACACTAACATATAGTCTCTCGTTCTCCTAAGATACTTGAGAATATTTTTCACGGCAGTCCAGTGAGCCATACCCGGGTTGGATTGGTATCTGCTAACAATTCCCACAGCGTAACAGATGTCTGCCTAGTACACTGCATAGCGTACATCAGACTTCCCACTGCTGAAGCATAGGGTATTCACCTCATTTCGTCTTGCTCTTCCGGAGAAGTAGGGCACTGTTTCCTGTTAAGGAACACTCTATGTCTGGTTGGTAAATTACCTCCCTTTGAGTTTGCCATTGCAAAACGTTCAAGCACCATATCAATGTAGGCTGCTTGCGATAAGGCTAGAAGCCTGTTGTTGCGATCCCTAAAGATACGGATCCCAAGAACATAGCTGGCTTCTCCCATGTCCTTCATCTGGAATTGCATAGATAGCCACACTTTCACGTTCGATAGCCTCTTCACACTGTTTCCAATGAGAAGAATATCGTCGACGTATAGAACAAGAAATATCTCCACGGTTTCATCATTGAGTTTGTATATGCATGCCTCAGTGATGTTCTGTATGAATCCATAGGTTTTGATGGTTTCATCAAACCTTAGATTCCAGGATCTGGAAGCTTGCTTCCATCCATAAATGGATTTGAGTAATCTGCAAACTTTCCCTTCATGACCCTTCTGCACGAACCCTTCTGGTTGGTCCATATAGATGTTTTCGTCAATGTACCCGTTCAGGAAGGCGGTTTTGACGTCCATCTGCCAAATCTCGTAATTGAGACTACAGGCTATATGGCCATGAGAATCCGGATGGACTTATACTTAGCGACTGGAGCGAAGGTCTCATCGATATCAATACATTCCCTCTGGGTAAAACCCTTAGCCACTAGTCTAGCCTTGAAGGTTTCAACTTTCCCGTCTACTCCTCTCTTTCGCTTGTATACCCACTTACAACCAATGGTTTTGAAGCCATCCGGTAAGTCTACAAGTTCCCAGACTTCATTAGAATCCATTGATTCTATTTCTTGGTTCATGGCTTCCTGCCATTCTCCCTTATCAGGATCCATCATAGCTTGCTCATAGCCTATGGGATTTTCAACACTAGTGTTGGTAACAGCTAGGTGAAATTCCAACTGGGTGTGCTCGAAGCGCTCAACGGGTCTTTTGAACCTCCCACTACGTCTGAGTACCCCTTGGTTCTGATTTGGGACCGTGGTTTCCACACTATCTTCGACAACATGCACTGTTGTCGGCGTTGTGACTTTGTCACCTGACAATTCCTCAAGCACTATTTTGCTTCGAGGTTTGAAGTTCATCATATAGTCTTCTTCCATAAATGTAGCATTTGTAGAAACAAATACTTTCTTGCATTCTGGACTATAAAACAAACCCCCCTTTGTCTCTTTGGAATATCCCACGAATAGACATACTTCAGTTCGTGATTCCAGCTTATTCCTGTTTCCTGTCCGCACATGTGCTGGACAACCCCAAATTCTGTAATGTCGCAGGTTTGGTATTCTACCATTCCATAATTCAAGGGGAGTTTTTGAAACAGATTTTGATGTCACAACATTTAAAATATTGGTTGCCGTCAACAAAGCATATCCCCAGAATGAGTTGGGTAGTGATGAATAGCTCAGCATGGACCTTACCATTTCTAGTAGGGTCCTGTTCCTCCTTTCTGCAACACCATTTTGTTCTGGTGTGCCAAGAGCAGTCAATTGAGATACTATACATTTTTCAATCAAGAGATCACTAAACTCATGATCAAGGTATTCTCCTCCGCGATCTGACCGAAGAGATTTCAATGATAGTCCAAGTTGATTTTCACTTTCTGCTAGAAATTCTCTGAACTTACCCAAGGTTTCAGATTTCTTAGCCATTAAGTAAACATAACCATATCTTGAATAGTCATCAATGAAGGTGACAAAATATTTAATTCCACCCCTCGCCTGTATGTTCATAGGACCACATACATCTGTGTGGACGAGTTCTAAATATCTTGTGGCTCTTTGACCTTTTACAGAAAAAGGTATTTTCGTCATTTTAGCCTCTATACAAGATTCACAAACAGGCAAAGAACCGATTGTTAGTTCTTTAAAGGGTCCCTCCTTTACCAGCCTGTTTATCCTGTCTAGATTAATATGACCTAATTTTAAGTGCCACATATATGTTTGGACATCATTATCAATTTTGGGTTTCTTAATTGTTCTTGGCATAGCCAATTTGAACATTTCAGCATTCATGCAACTCTCATAATCTAGTCTCGGAATATACAATCCATTTTCTGCTTTGGCAGTACAAATGTATACACCGTCTTTCGTGATAAATCAATGGGACCCACGAAAGTTTAAGGTGTAGCCTTGTTTGTACAACAAAAAAGCCGATAGTATATTCCTGCAGACATTTGGGTAATAAAATACATTATTAACAAATAAGAATTTATTCCCAAATGTCAGTCGCAAATTTCCCACAGCTTTTGCTTGTAGAAACTCACCGTTTCCTACCTTTAAAGCTGGTCCTTCATTTATTTCTTCTAATGAATCAAGGGACTGAAGAGAATTACATGCATAATCGTTTGCTCCTGAATCCAAGATCCAGTTGAAGGATGAGTTGTCAACGAAGCATGATTCCAATACTGAATAATCAGCATTGTTTGTTCTCCCATTCTCGAAAGTTTCTTCCTGGTTTCCAATTGTTCTCTTCCTCTCGTTCATTGAGTTTGATGCATTCTGATCTACCATTCGGAGTTTCTTTGAGGATCCACTCATGGCCAGTTTGCTTAGGGATTTTGTGACTTTTGTATGATCGCTTTGGTTTTTAGACTTGAGCGTCAGAGCAGAGAGTTCCATTTCTTGTTTGTCGAAAGACATTTTAACTGGCATTGAAAAAGAAACTTGTTAAACTTTATTATAGGTGGAATGTTTTTGAAAAAATATTTTGTTTGAAATAGTTACATGATGCAAACATGTTCTGGGAAAACGTTAAATAAACCCTTTAACTATTTCGTGATAATTTAACCGACTGTACACGTCGTTGCCGTCCTTAGTGGCATGGTCACTCTTGGGTGACTCGCGGTATCAACAGTGTAGTTTGGTTAAACTAAGTTTTAGTCATAAACTTAATTAATATTCACAACAAGAACCACCAAAGTTCTCTATGATTATTAACTATCACCATAGACGGTCGGGAAGCACCAACTTCCGTGCAAGCTTAACCCATTATTTTTGGTTCTCGGGATCCTCTTGGAAACGTCATCCTTGGGGAATGGTCACACTAGGGTGACTCGCGGTCCATTTCTAAGATTCCTCCGTCCCCATATTCTTTTGGAACTATCACGGTGTCAAACCTTCCACGAGCACACCTTCCTTGGGGAATGGACACACTAGGGTGACTCGAGGCGGTGTAGTCAGCAGACGTTGTGACAGTAATAATGGAGACCTTTGTTTTATTCTATACTTGCCATTGTTTGTAGGAAATAACGTTTTTAATTTCTAAGTTACAAAAACTTATTATATAAACTGTCTATTAATGACACATTAAAAGTTTATATTTTGGCTTTATTTATTACGACATGTAATTTTAAATAAGCCCAAGAAATGCGTTTTATTATTTCGTCGGTAGTGATAGATCAATCCGTACGCTCTCCAGGTCGATGAGAGGGGTCCTAACCGGTCACCCATAAGTGGATGGTGAACCGGCCCCACTT
This sequence comes from Parietaria judaica, assembly GCA_954871525.1. Taxonomy (NCBI): domain Eukaryota; kingdom Viridiplantae; phylum Streptophyta; class Magnoliopsida; order Rosales; family Urticaceae; genus Parietaria; species Parietaria judaica. The sequence goes on from OX940860.1 coordinate 44,161,398, forward strand.
TTGATTCCCTCTTCCTTAGGCAAGATTGTACGGTTGAAATTTTTCCGACTTATAATAAACACTTTTACATTTACTCTTTATTATTTATATCTATCTTAATAATGATTTAACATAGACACTATGTTTGAGGGTTATGAAAATAGGTTGTAACAAATTATATCTATGATGAATATTTATAATTTTATGTTAATGATACTTATTCTCCAAGAATTATCATTAAACAATTTTAATGCCCGTTAATAATTATTTATGAAATATTAAAATAAGACAATGATATTATTATTCAAATATTATCATCCATATTTTAATTCATTAAATAAGACAATGTTATTTAATTATTAAATAACATCCATATTTAATTTTTATGAATTATTAAAATGAGATTATGTTAGTTATCCGGAAATAACATCCATATTTTAATTTATTAAATAAGACAATTTTATTTTGATTATTAAATAACATCCATATTTAACTTAAATTAATTAATCAAACATAATTATTTTTAATTCATAAATATTTTATTTCATTTAAAAATGATTAATAATCCGATTTAAAAATTACACGTGGGCTTTCCGGGTTAAAACCCGGGCCCACGTGCACTTGTCGAGCCTAGCCCTTGCGAATCGGGCTGGGCCGAGCACTCGGGCAGGGCCCCTAGAGCCCGGTTCGCTGCCAGGCAGCGCTCCCAGGGCTTACCCGAGCAGGGGGTTTGGGCCAGGCCCATGCGCTGCCCACGGGCTGCTGCCAGCAGCCCCAGCGCGCCCCCTGCGGGCTGGGCGTAAGGCCCACGGGTTGGGTAACCAGCCCAACCTCCCATTGGGTTCGCTGCAAGCGAACCCTAGCCCACGGGTCAGGCTGTTTCGGCAGCCCGGCCCATTACCCGGTTTGAAATTTCGGGTAGGGTAATATTCTTATTTTAAATTAATATTTAAAATATCTAGAAATTCAAAATTTCAATTTTACATAATTAATTTTATTCATCAAATAATTCGTTCTTTAAACCGTTAAATTAAATTACGTAATTATTTATCCTTGAACCATGGCTCTGATACCAATTGTTGGGAATCACGTCTCGGATTTCGTGCAAATTATCACGAATTGTACCTCCAAACCGTCCGGGTAACATTTAAAAATTATTTTAAAGCGGAAAACTTGTTATCCGTTCAACGGTCCGGATATCGGATAATAACCATATAACAAGATCTGATAAATATTATGCAATTTAATATTCATAAATCATTATTAATAATCTAGTCATTATAGGAAATAAATAGAAGACAGTAAATGGTTGCATTTATTAACCCAATCCATAAGGCCGTAGCTCTAAAGACGACTTTCGGCTGCGCGTTCTGAATCGGGCAGGGCTCCGCCGGTGCTGAGGGAAACTCCCATGATCTTCCGGGATATTCTCCTGGATTCCTCGTACCGAAGCTTGGGCTTCGCCGGCAGGACTCCGTCGCAAAATTTAAACTGATAGTTCTTTTTAAACTTCCGGAGAACTAAGTCTCTTAAGCCGAACCAGAAAGAGAGATCAGAGAGAAAATTCGCAGACCCTAAGGGAGAGGGAGAGTTCGAATTTTTCTCTGGGAAAAAGTGTGTAAAATGTGTAGAATGAGCCTCCTATTTATAGGCTCAGACTGTAACCGAATTGGAGAAATTTCCTCCCTAATTTCGAATTCTTTATATTTAAATATAATCAATTATCTCAATCCAATGGTCTAGATTTAATCTTATCTAAATTCAAAGGATATAATTAATTAGGGATTTAATTAAATAAGAAAGATTTGGATAAAATCAAAAATCCAGTCTTATCTTATCTTTATAAAATTTGAATTATATATATATATATATATATATATATATATATATATATATATATATATATATATTAAAATTCAAATTATCATTATCTAGATCCAACGGTTGAGATAAATCTTTAAACCGATCTAATGGATCAAATTAGTTTAGGATAAAATCAAATATTAAAAGATTTAATAAAAATAATTTCGAATTTATCCATAAACTATAATTCGAAAAATAATATAAATATATATAATTAATTAGTTTCCAATCCGACGGTAAAGATTAAATCTTAGACTGATCTAACGGATATAATTAATTAATCAAATTCGAAAATCAAAACTTGGTCACCAAGTTATCAATTTCGAATTCATCAATATCCTAATCCAACGGTTGATATTAAATCATAACAGATCCAATAGATTAAATTGATTTTAGGGTTTTTTTCAAATAACCAAAACATTTGGTACTTTTGCCGCAATTATGAAAAGACCAAAGTCTATCCATTCGAATGTGTATGGTTCCACATTCCAAGGCCCAATTCGATTTTTACACTTTATAATATATAAAAATATATTTTTTACATATTAATATAAATCTATTAATTATTGAATAATATATTAATAATTAAATTCGAATAATTAAATTATATTAATATTCTCTGAACTCAATATCACACATTTAAATGTCACGGTGACACACCATCATTTAAATTCGTGACATGTAATTTAATTTCATAGTTTACCGAAACAATCACAAACTAAGAAATTCTCTAAATCACAAACCGTACGTCAAAACGACTCGGTTCCAAAAGCAAAGTTTCTTATAATTTAATTTCCAACAACTTTCATGTTGGCAGAAAATCCAAAGTATACTTTATTTTGTCAGTTAATTTTGGTTACCAAGATATGGTACTTTTGCCACGCTACTGATAAAACTATCTGATGTGTGTCACAGACTTCAGTTTTATGAGTCTTGCCAAATGATCTTAAAAACATTTCAAATGTTTTATCACGTACGTATCATCCGTTACGGAGCTATCCTGGGGACCATGGACCCGTATCACTTAAGCTCCAACGAACTGCTAGGGTGTTCGTCAAACCTCGGTTTTATTCCACTATAAACCCGAGGCTGCACTCTTTAGTGATAAAGTATATATTATTCCCTTTATTACAACACGGTGTCCATTGATACAATCAAATTCGGGTTATTGATCTTTCACTTGATGATTCACACATGAGCAGGCGGTTTCTACCGTTATGCCCCTCATTCCATTTTCATCCTTGACTAGTTAGTAATATTATGAGTAACCCACTTATGGTTTCGATTCATAAGTTGCGCACGGGTATCTCTCACTTCTCACCACCGACAATCAATGGAATCATCATGACTCTGAAGAGAGCTGTGTGATGCTCATGTCTATGACCAAACTACCCTTACTGCTGACTATCATGTTCCCAAAATAATAGTGTTGGGAACAACGGTAATATATTGTGTTCTTTAACGGTCAAATCAAAGAATAATCAAGCCAGCAGCTCGGACTCAGGATCACTCAGGACTTAGATCGAATATCCATTTGATCATCTACTAGTGACTCAACTCCAAGTTATCTGTGACGGTCTTATTTGATAACTTTTGGAGTTTAAGTCAGGTCCAGTCCAGCATGAAGACACTTCATACTTAATGCACTTCAAGTGAGTGTGACACACACAAAATCCAGAATAGGATTGTCACTTAGTCACATTAATGACCTTATACGATTAATGGGCTCCCACCCAGTTAATCAGGTCACGGACATTTTAAGTTCATTTATTATGATTATTAATTCTTCCTCACATTGACTCTGTTGTGATAATAATACATAATTGCATCTTGTATGAACTAAGGATCAAACATTCTATTTTACTCTACCAGAAACTATAATAAGATTATCATAATAAGCATCATCTTTATTCAACGACTTGTCATAATCTTTTACAATTGGATAAAAATATCTTGTTTAAGGACACACTTGTCCAACACTTCTCCTATCTCTTGGATTATTTGTTGCACCATCTCTTCTTCTTCTTCCTCAAAATAAGGAAGAAAATCGTACTCGTCTTCTTGAATATCCCAACTCCATGAATCTTCTTCATCAAACTCTACATCGCGACTAATGAAAGTCTTTCCATTGATTAGATTGTAGAGCTTGTAACCTTTGGAATTTGAGTCGTACCCGATGAATATTAACTTCTCGGTCTTGTCATCGAGTTTTGATCTCTTTTTATCGGACACATGAGCATATGCTATGCTTCCGAATACTTTGAGATGAGAGACTCCTGGCTTTCTTCCACTCCATGCTTCTTGTGGCGTCCTTCCACGAACACTCCTAGTCGGCGAACGATTTGCGAGGTAGATTGCACAAGCCACTGCTTCGGCCCAAAATTCCCTTGCCATTCTCTTGCTCTTTAACATACTTCGAGCCATGTTGAGTATGGTTCGATTCTTTCTCTCCGCCACTCTATTTTGTTGGGGAGTTCTTGGAACCGTCATCGGTCGACGAATTTCGTTATCTTCACAATATCTCTTGAACTCATTTGAAGTGAACTCGCCACCTCGATCGGATCCCATGGCCTTTATGTCGAAACCAGTTTCTTTTTCCACCAAAGCTTTGAACTTTCTAAAGTTTTCAAATACTTCTGACTTCTCCTTCAAGAAATACACCCATGTCTTTCTTGAAAAATCGTCAATGAAGAGGAGAAATTATCTGCTTTTACCAAGTGATTGTGGTTTGATTGGACCACAAACATCGGTATGGATGAGCTCAAGTTGCTTTGTGGCTCTTGACGTAGACTCCTTCGGAAAGATCTTCCGGTATTGCTTCCCGAGTAAGCATCCTTCAAAAAGTTGGTTTGGTTGATTGATGCATGGCAGGCCTCTAACCATCTTCTTTCTTGACAATAACTCAAGACCGCCAAAGTTGAGGTTTCCAAACCGCAAGTGCCATAGCCACGATGAGTCGCTATAGCAAGCCTTTAGACACTTTGCCACGTCGTATTGGATGCTTAATTTGAACATTCTATTCTTTGTCATAGGCACCCTTGCAATCAAGTTGTTTTTGTCATCTCTTAAGAAAAGATACCCTTATTTCAGGTGGATATCGTAGTCCTTCTCGAGCAGTTGACCCAAGCTCAAGATATTATTCTTCAGATTCGGCACATAGTAGACGTCTGAGATGAATTGATGACCTCCGTTCTTCAAGCGTATGAGAATTTTACCTTTGCCTTTGACTGATACCTTCGATTCATCTCCGAAAGAGATGTTTCCAGTCACCGCTTTGTTGAGCTCCACGAACATGTTTCTTTGTCCACACATGTTATTGCTTGCTCTGGTATCAAGGTACCATATGCTCTCCTCTCCGACGTTCTCTGCGCGTGCCACTAGTAAGGTGCCTTCTACTCCGCTTTTGTCTTCGACAAAGTTGGCCTTTTCTTCAACGTTCCTTGGAAATCTGCACTCCGAAGCATAATGTCCGAACTTGTTGCAGTTGTGGCATTTGATGTGGGATTTATCGTATCTCCACCATATAGTTCCTCTTCCACGGCCTCTTGTTGCTTGTAAACTCTGGCTTCGTTCTTCATTGTTGAAATTGTTGTTGTGAAAGCCTCCTCTTCCTCGTCCTCTTCCTCTTTGGCCTCTATTGTTGCCAAAGTTTGCTTCCTTCAAGTTAAGTTGAAGTAGTTGTTCTTTATCCTCCTTTTGCCTTTGCTTCGTCTTTTTCTTTTCTTCATATGCTTGCAAGGAACCCATGAGTTGCTCAGTTGTCATGGTTTCCGAATCATTCGTTTCTTCAATGGTGGTGACAATGAACTCGAAGCTTGTACTCAAGGTGCGAAGAATTTTCTCTATGACTTTAACTTCGCTAATTTCTTCACCATTTCTTCTCAATTGATTGACTATTGCCAATACTCTTGAGAAATAATCGGAAATTGATTCCGAATCCTCCATGAACAACCGCTCAAATTCACCTCTGAGAGTTTGAAGACGAATCTTTTTAACTTGCTCAATCCCTTTGTTGCAAGTTGGTAGCTTCTCCCAAGCCTCCTTCGCCGTCGTTGCATTTGCTATCTTCTCGAATCCATACTCATCAACCGCTTGGTAAATAAGGTAGAGAGCTTTCTTGTCTCTCTTCCGTGAATCTATCAAAGCTTCCCTTTGAGCTTGAGAGAAACCAACATCTTCTTGCTCCTTATGGCCTTTCTCGACGACTTCCCACACGTCTTGTGCTCCAAGGGAGCGCCTTCATCTTGATACTCCAATTGTCTTAGTTGCTCTTGGTGAGCATCGGAACTTGGAAGGGAATCATTCCTCCGTTTGCCATTTCGATCTTATGGCTCTGATACCACTTTGTTGGGAAGTATATTGGAGAAGATGGAACTTTTAGTGGGAAAGAATAAACTTGTATTGTATTGATCACTTGGCTTGGTTTTTCTTAGTTACAAAATTGTGGGAGGAAGTCTCTATTTATAGACTTCAATGGAGACTTCTAGATAGTATATGAATTACATGATTACTTTAGGACTTAGTAGAGTATTCTAGAACATCTAACTAATACAAGACTTATCTAGAACTTCTAAAACATACAAGATAATTCTAGACTCCTTACATATTACAAGAGTATTCTAGAAGTCTAGTAATTACAAGACCCTTCTAGAAACTTACATATTAAAAGAACTCTAGAAACTAGTAAATACTATGATACACTAGAAAATTTTAGAGACTTAATAAATCAAGTTTATATTTTCAACATATATCCCTATACTAGATAATAGGGTTTGCCAGTTCGCCAAAGTAAAATATTATACTTTGTATTGGTTTTCCACAATACCAGTTAGATGCCATGTCAGTCCCATAGTGAGCTAGCAAATCATCTTTTCTACTAAATTTTTTTGGGGCAGATACTAATTAAAGTTCATCGAAATACCGATACTCGGTTTCGATTTCTTCCAATAAGAGTTAGTAATATGTGTCGATGCAATCATATACGTGTTTATGAATGCAGAAATATATACCACTTGAAGGAAATAGATCGAATCTCGTACAAACTTCTTGGGCTTCTCAATCGGAAGATGGTGATTTTCCGCAACAGGTACAAAACCTTTACACATTTAAAAAATAAATAAAACATATGTGTATATATATATATATATATGAATGGCAGGAAATGGTGGGAGCTTTGATGAAGGATGGCATGTTACACTACGCATCGTTTAGAATTATATTCCCACTATGGGCCCTTGCAGAGTATTGTAAGCACGTTCCATTACCTTCAAAAGAGTGATTCTTTAGGCGTTTCACATGAATGTGGCATTTAATCAGTTGTAATTGTTTAATTGTAATCGTAATCGTATTTGTACTTTATTAAGACCGTAATCGTAATTATAATATATTACAATGTTCACTTATGTTCGATGGCGAAGGTAGAGTGGGGTGAGGAATGTTCACTTATGTTCGATGGCGAAGGTAGAGTGGGGTGAGGATGGACAAGTGCCCACTCTCCCTTTTTTATTTAAATTTTATTAGTATTTTAATATAAAAATTAAAATCCTAATAATGTCTCAACTATCCTTAATATAATTATTTGTTAAGGATTCTATCACTAACCCATAGAAATAGGAACCAAATTTAATCATGGTACGTATGAGTACGTGTATCTTGTGCTATATCTTGTGCTATACTCCGTACTCACTAACCCAAAGAAATAGGAACCAACCAGCAACTTTGGTTATATATATATATATATATATTATCTTGTGCTATACTCCGTACTCACTAACCCATAGAAATAGGAACCAACCAGCAACCTTGGTTATATATATATATATATATATATTATATTTTATTTGGTTTTAATTTACCCATAGATATAGAACTAAGTAAGATAAAAAATAGAACTAAGTTAACTATTATTTAATAGATATACTCTTTCTTAATAGATCGTTGTTAATGAAAAAAAAAATATTATTGATCAATATGGATTAAACATACACATTGTTAACGTGGTTTTCCACCTGTCAATACGACTTGTGAGTGTATGATATTTTGAATATGGATTTTTGTGAAATTCGATCCTTCGCGTTGCAATCTCTCAAGCACTCCGCACGTATATGCATATATATATATATATAAGCAAGTAAATAAGATGAGGGTTTTTTTTTATAGAGGTTTGTCTCAAAGCGGTAGTTAACTACGTCCTCTGTTAGTTTATTGCGACAATAAACATGGACGGACAGCTACAGGCAGCAAGTCACATCTAAGAAGAGAGAAGGAATAGAAGAAGTAGAGAAAATACAAATGAAAACTCTCAAGAGACAAGAATGCCGGACAGGAAAGCTCTCTATGTATTGTCTCAGGAGTTGTGTCTGTTGATCTCTAGCCAAGCTTGGTATTTATAGGCTTCAAATCTTCCCGTTGGACTTATTGGAATCTTGGAGTCGTTCTTCCGAGCTGACCGGGCTTACTGGCTTGTCTTGCTGACACGTGCCCCATGACTGCGCGTTCCACGCCGAGCTGGATTGTTGACTAGATGGATCCGTTGAAGTTTTAACTTCGTGCTCCTGGTCTTTCGTCCATTTTGAATTGATGAGGCTGGATAGGAAATATGACTGTTTTGCCCTTCCTTTCTCTTGCATGATGACAGATAGCTTATGGGCTTTAGACTGGATAGCTTCCCGTTCTTTGGGTCTTGTGACGGCCAGGCGTCCTGATGGGCTTTGGGTCTCGCAAGTGGACTTTTATGAATACTAAGTATTCTTTAAAACATTTTATTTATTTAGTTATAAATTTAATTAATTCATAACTTTATGCTACATGTCGTCTTAAATAAACGACGAATTTGCACATCAACACAAATTATGCTTAATATTTTGTGGAGTAATCTTTTTAGAAGTATTATTATTATCGTGTGTTCGACATATAATATGATAGTTCTTTGAGAAAAAGTAAATCTATATATATATATATATATATATATATATATATATATAAGGAGAATCTCACGTAGATGACATGGCAATATAGAGAACCAAAGATTCAAGAATATTATTTTTTTTCTGAATTTTGAATTTTTTTTCATGAAAGAATTAATGTCTTGGTGAAACAATCTCATCGCACATAGAGAGACTACTCAATACTCATTCATATTCATTATTGTGGATGGTTTAATATTCTTGAATCTTTTATTAATTGAGAAATTTAATTGGAATAGAAAAAGTCATATTAAAAGTGAAAAGCATGGATTCGTTCATGGATATAAAAGCACATAGACTCTCATGAGTCATAATTCATGAATCTTATTGTGGTATGTTTTTTTTCTTCGTTCTTCTCATATTCATTTTTTAACCTTTATTTTTTTTTTATATAGTGGCTATTGGTGATGCTTCTTTTCGATGATAGGTTCGTCTACAATTTGTGAGATACGATATCTCCTCTGCATTTTTATATGTACATAAATAGCTAACTATGTACATAAATAATTTTCTTCTTCTTATTTTCATGTTCTTCATTATTCTTTTTACAATTGTTATATTCGATTCTTTTGGCAGCAGCTTTCCGGTTAACACTCACTAAGATTTTGGTACCTCTTTCTTTGCTCAACGGGTTATATATATATATATATATATATATATATATATATATTGTTAGTTCCTAAAATAATTGGAACTTTGCCCAAGACTCAAGGAGAAGAAACGACAAAGCTGAGCCACCAAAAACACACTCACATATGTATATTTTGATCAGTAAGATATTGGGAGGAGGTATTCTTTATTAGCCGAATTACTAAGCTTGGAGAGATGATGGAATACAAGCACAATGCATACCTATTTATAGTGAAAAATAAACTTGAACATCAAGAAAACTTGATACACGCCTTAAGCAAGTGGCATTAAAATAATAATAAAATATTAGATAAACTTGCTATGCAAGTTGTAAGAGCTTCAGTCAAGCTTAACCTTATCCACAACATTTTGCCTCGTAAGCTTGACTTGGCTCGAGGTTCTTTACGCCGAGCAATTCTTGCATCTCCGCGAATTTAATTCTCGCTAGAGCTTTGGTGAGAATGTTAGGTCGCTGCTCTTTGGTGCTGACAAACTCCACGATGATCTCTCGGTTCTCCACACACTCGCGAATAAAGTTAAAGCGAGTGTCGATGTGCTTGCTGCGTCCATGAAACACTGGGTTTTTCATCAGCGCAATCGCAGACTTGTTGTCGACGTAGAGAGTTACTGATTTATGCTCGGCTCTTGTTATTTCACTCAGTAAGTTCCTTAGCAATAATGCTTAACACGACACTGCGGTCGCTGCCATGAACTCGGCCTCACAAGATGAAAGGGCCACAGTTCTCTGCTTTTGTGACTGCCAGGTGATCAGATTCCCGTTGAGATAAAACGTCATCCCTCCGGTACTTTTTCTGTCGTCGATATGACCGGCTAGGTCACTGTCGGTAAAACCGACCAGTTCTTCAGCTCCACTTCCTCTTCCGTACTGGATCCCATAGCTCGTCGTTCCCTCACGTAACGAAGGATGTGCTTCACAGCCTGCTGCTGGTGAACACTAGTAGGCTTCTCCATGTGACGGCTCACCATGCCAACTGCATATGAGATGTCAGGTCGGGTGTGGGTTAGGTACCTGAGACACCCGATGACATGCCTATACTCTGTGGGATCCACTGGAACTCCTTCTGCATCTTTCCCAAGCTTTAACTTTGGTTCCATCGGATACTTGCTCGGGTTACAATCCGCCATCTTGAATTGCTTCAGAATCTTCATCACGTAAGCCGACTGCTTTAGCGTGACAAATTCCTTCTTCTTATCGACCTCGATGCCGAGGTAGTATGAGAGTAGTCCGAGGTCGCTCATCTCGAACTCCTTCATCATCTGCTTTTTGAATCCATCGATGCCTTCTGCACTGGATTCGGTCACGATCAGGTCGTCGACGTACACACCGACGATGAGGGCCTCCTTTCCTGAGTTCCTCGTGTAGACCGCTTGCTCCTGGGAACACTTTTTGTAACCAAGACTCTTCATACTCCTGTCGAGTCGAGTATTCCATGCACGTGGTGCTTGCCACAGCCCGTAAAGAGCTTTTGACAACTTGTACACCTTGTGCTCTGTAGTCTTGTCGACGAAGCCTTCCGGCTGAGCAACGTAAACTTCTTCTTCCAGTTCACCTTTCAGGAACGCGGATTTGATGTCAAGGTGGTGGAATTTCTAGCCTCGGTGAGCTGCGAGGGCTAGGATTAGTCTGACTGTGTCGAGTCTGGCCACTGGAGCAAAGACTTCTTCAAAGTATACTCCCTGCTTCTGCACGTAGCCTTTGCAACCAATCTGGCCTTGTGCTTGAGAACCTTGCCTTCTGAGTCCTTCTTGAGCTTGTAGACCCACTTCAGACCAATGGACTTGTGACCTTTTGGAAGATCGACTAGTTCCAATGTCTGATTCTTCTCAATGGATTCCAACTCTCGCTTCATCGCTTCTTGCCATTCCTTCTCGGTGGCTGCCTCGCGGTAATTGGTTGGTTCTTCTTCACTCACCAGCAAGAGCTCCTCTGGGCTCAAATCAAGCTCTCGCGCTTCTTCGTAGACGTCGGACAAGGTACGGAAGCCTCTTGGTCCGTCCTTAATCGACGAGTCTCCCGAGCTGGTTCCTCCCGAACTATCTCTCTCTTGGATCGGAGTGATCATCCCTGATCCTGGGATGGGCGAGCCTGGTGGTGAGTTCGTTCCAGTCGTGCTGGTTCCAGGCGAATTGATTTTCGTCGAACTGGGCGTCGCTAGTCCTTGGAAGGGGCTCTCTCCCTCTTCCTGCTCGACCGCCTCTTCTACTTCGAGTATGAACTCTACCGAGTTATGTTCGGGCTCTCCATTCTCATCGCGCCAATCCCACTTCTTTTCCTCTTCGAACACGGCGTCTCTACTTACATGCACTTTGCCGCATTGGGGGTCGTAAAACCTGTGTGCCTTGCTCCCTTCTTCGGCGCCAAGGTACACCATCGGCTGACTCCGATCATCGAGCTTCTTGAGGTGCGGTCCCAGAGTCTTTACATGTGCGGTGCACCCAAACACCTTCAAATGCTCCAGATGAGGTTTCTTCCCTTTTCACACTTGGTAAGGGGTGCGCTCGCCTAGCGCGTTCGTCGGTAGACGGTTCAACAAGTAGACCGCGTGTCGTACTGCTTCTCCCCAGAATCTCGCCGGGACTTGCATGCTCTTCAGCAAACTCTTTGGTATGTCCATCACAGTCCGGTTTCTTCTCTCCACCATACCGTTTTTCTGGGGCGTGTACGGTGCAGTGAGGTGTCGCTCTACACCTTCTTCTCCGCAGTACTCTGCGAAATTCTGAGACGTGAACTCGCCTCCTCGATCTGTTCGCAGGTTCGAGGGCTCCACTCTTCTCCTTGAGCGTATAAACCCACATCCAACAGTTGTAGTCGTCAACAAGAAAAAAGAAATACTTGTTGCCAGCTAGGGTGGCCGGGGTGATTGGACCACATAGGTCAGCGTGCACCAGTTGGAGGGGTCGCTCTGCTCGGAACTTAGCCTTGATCGGAAATGGCACTCTCGCCTGTTTTGCGACAAAGCAGCATTCACATAGCTGATTGGGGTGCTCAATCTTCGGTACCCCAAAGGCCATCTTTTTCTCTCCCATCATCTTGAGCGCGTAGAAATTTACGTGCCCAAGTCGTGCGTGCCACAACCAAGCTGGGTCTGCTAGAGACGCCATTAAGCAGACAGGTTGGCCCGTCTCCAGGAGTATCTTGTACAGCCTGTTCGGCGTTTTCTTCACCTTCATCAACAGGGCGCCGCTTTGGTTCCACATCTTCAAGTACGAGCCGGCCATCACCACCGTGTTGCCGACTTCCGTCATCTGACCAAGGTTGATGATATTACTCTTCAGCTTCGGGATGTAGTAAACCTGATTCAGCAAGTGTTGGTCCCCGTTCTTGCACTGGAACAGGATGGACCCTCTGCCTCTGATGTTGACGATCGATTCATCGCCGAACTTCACACTCCCAATGATCTTCTCATCGAACTCTTCAAACTTAGCTCGATCTCCCGTCATGTGGTTGCTTGCACCATTGTCTAAATACCAGACGTCAGTATAGACATTCTTCTCTCCGTCTACGAGGAGGTTTGCAAATAACTTTGTCCTCGATAAGCATGACCGTCTCGTCGGTCATCTTCTCCGGGATGGGCCTCTTCTCGGCCATCATCAGCTCGGGCTCCGGGCTCGACTTCACGTCGACTGGCTCCTCCAGGTCGGTCTTCTCTCTGACCGATTCTCGCCCAGGTTCAGCGTCGATCTCGTCTTCGACGCTCGTCTCCTCGTCTCTCCGCACTTCAACGTTCCTTTCCTGCTGGGCGAACATCAGCATTTGCTCGTCTTCATGGAATCTTGTCAGATTCGCTTCATCGCTGTGCTTTTTACTGCGGAATTCCGATGCATAGTGCCCGAGCTTCTTACAATTGTAGCACTTCACCGTGCTCTTGTCTCTTCGGGCCGTGGTGCTTTCTTGGCGGGGTGAGCTACTGCCGCGACCTCGCATGTCACGACCTCGTCCTCGTCCTCGGCCTCTACCACGTGCTCGGTTATCTCCGCCGTACCCGCCACGGCTTGACGAGCTTGAAGAAGACTCAGCTCCATGATTCTTCTTCTGCTTGGCCACCCATTCTTCATGTGTCAACAAGAGGTGCTTCTCCTCTTCGTTCTTCACCGTGACGCCTCCCATTTGCTTAGCCATCGCTTCTTGGCTTACTAGCAAATTCTCGAACTCTACAAGTTATGGTTGAACAGGCCATCCTTGTACAACAATCACGAAGCTTCGGTACTCCGATCCCAACCCGTGGATTATGATCCTCTTCATATGAGCTTCTCCAATTATGCACTTCGGATCAAGGTCGCTAATATCACGACATATCGACTTGACCTTGTGGAAATACTGAGCAATCGTCACGTCGCGTTGTGAGATTGACAGTAGCTCGTTCTCCAAGAGTTGTAGCCTCGCATCGTTTTTCTTAGAGAAAAGCGTCGTGAACGTCTCCCATGCTTCTTTCGGCGTCTTGTCTCCCGAATATGCTCCAATATCTCTTCTTCAACGGTGGTCTTTAGGGCGAACATCGCTTTGCCTGCTTTGATTTTCCATTTGCGCAAGGTGCCGTTAGCATCTTCCTCCGGCGGCGTAGTTTCGCCTCCGCCGACGACCTCCCATAGGTCGTGCCCTTGCAAATAGGACATCATGCATGTTGCCCATGTGTTATAGTTGTTGCTGTTGAGTTTCTTGATTCCTCCGACTACTTGGAGATCACCTATCGTGTTGGCGGTACCTCGACACAAAGAAAACTCTCACAAAAAAATCTCAAGAAATCGTTTCTGATGTGGAAGATCACTCGAAACCGCAACCACAGAGCATACTAAGACTTTCAAGAGACCTGACAACAACACTCACAACCTCGCTCTGATTCCAAATGTTAGTTCCTAAAATAATTGGAACTTTGCCCAAGACTCAAGGAGAAGAAACGACAAAGCTGAGCCACCAAAAACACACTCACATGTGTATATTTTGATCAGTAAGATATTGGGAGGAGGAATTCTTTATTAGCCGAATTACTAAGCTTGGAGAGATGATGGAATACAAGCATAATGCATACCTATTTATAGTGAAAAATAAACTTGAACATCAAGAAAACTTGATACACGCCTTAAGCAAGTGGCATTAAAATAATAATAAAATATTAGATAAACTTGCTATGCAAGTTGTAAGAGCTTCAGTCAAGCTTAACCTTATCCACAACATATATAAAAGTAGCATTTCATATTGGTTCATAAATTTGTTTGACAGTTTAAGTTTAAGACATGTTGTTTCACGATGCGCTCTTCGTAGAAAATATATAATTTGTATTTTTTTATTGGAATGACATCAATAAATATATTGATATATATACACACGTCAGACGGTTTCTTTTTTCTTTTCTGTAAATGATTGTTATAGAAAGAAAAAAAAATGGTATTGTTGAGCAAAGAAAGCGGCGAGCAGGCATTGCCGGCCACGCAGTATAGCCGGCGGTCATGATTTAAGGTGGCCTAATAGCTTCGTACGGCTCAACTTCTTAAATTCTTCTATGTCCACGGTAAATATGTTTTCTGAGCTTTTATATATATATATATATATATATATATATATATATATATATATATATATATATATATATATATAAACTACAATCAAACATATTTACAAAGTATAATTTTGCCTGCGTGTTTTTAACTCAATGCCAACAAAATGTTGATTTTTTAAAAGTGAAATTAAGTTCATTTTTGTGATTGTTAATATATTTTATTATTAAAATTCAAAACAATAATCTATATATATATATAAAGGAGAATCTCACATGAATGACATGGCAATGTAGAGAACTAAAGATTCAAGAATACTACGTTTTTTCAAAATCTAATGAAATTTGCTACATTTTTGTTATTAATTTAATGAAATTTGCTACATTTTTGTTATTAATTTACTATGTTTTATCAGTTGGATACTTTCTAACAAATCCTCCATGTTAAGCTTAAAATAATTAGCA
The DNA here is from genome assembly GCA_954871525.1 of Parietaria judaica. Taxonomy (NCBI): domain Eukaryota; kingdom Viridiplantae; phylum Streptophyta; class Magnoliopsida; order Rosales; family Urticaceae; genus Parietaria; species Parietaria judaica. Next base: position 44,176,813 of record OX940860.1, read on the forward strand.
AGTATTCATGGACATTAAAAAAATCTGTGTGACAAATAATATATAGCCACATTATAATTTGTTTTGATATTTAATCACTAAATTGAATACTTTTTATCTTTAGTTTCTTTACTTTAAAAATGAAAATAACCACTTTGGAATATTTTTATATTTTTTTATGCATCAATTTGCATTACGTTTATTAATAAATTTTCTATTGGTTGAGTTTATACTGACTTAACTATGATATGACTTAAGGGTTAATGATGGCGAAAATACCCAAAGTTTGGTCAAAGAACCCCTCGTGTACCTAAAGTTTAAAAGTGGTGGCAAAAATACCCAAAGTCACATTTGGGGAGTTGACCAATCAATTCTCGTAACGTTGTTAACTTACCGGTTAACTCTGGCCACGTAGACAAATCTGTTTTGTTAAGTGTAATCATTAGGGGTTCAATTCGTTGTATTAAATAGTATTAGCTAGGGGTTTAATTCATTGTTTTGTCGTAAACGAGGCTGATGTGGGCTCGTCCACACGTGGCATAAATAGTTATGTCAGCAACTCACGTTTATCCGTGTGGCCAAAGTTAATAGGTAAGTTAACGGCGTTACGAGAATGGAGTGGTCAACTCCCCTAATGCGACTTTGGGTATTTTTACCACCATTTTTAAACTTTGGGTACACGAGGGGTTCTTTGACCAAACTTTGGGTATTTTTGCCGTCATTAACCCTATGACTTAACTATGATATAGTTTTTTTTTTCTTCTAAAATCATTTATTAGTGGTAGTTAATGATTTAAAGAAAAAAAACATAAATCGTAAAGATCAATCTTATATCATATCTCATATTGATGACATTTATTTGCGATTTATATATATATATGTTTTTTTTTTTTTGAGGGATATATGTTATTTATTGATTACATGTTATATTGTACACTAAGAGCCCAATAGGCCTAATCATGTTATGTTTAATAGGATGATTATTTGACTGTTGCATAACTCATCAAAGAAGTTGAAGCGTAAATGTCTAAAACAACTTACCTTTAGAACCCCATGGGCTTCGTTCCATACACAAACAACAATCCTTATTTTTTTTCTTTCTAAGAAATTTTTTTTCTTTCTCTTTCTTAGCAAAAGTATCTAATATTCTTTTTCAGATTAGGCAATATGTTTCTACTTCTACAGCTAAAAATGAAACGTTGTACATGGATCAACCATGAGTCCAACCCGTTGCAGCAACGACAATGAAAATTGACCCAAGAAAACTCTACTCCAAATTCCAGCACACGGACTCCACGACGAACAGCGGTTGCGTCAAAGCTATGGGATAGTGACGGCGACCTATTTCCGAGCTCCAAACATTGGCAAATTCCGAGCAATGATGACATCGCTCAAGACCATTTTGTAACTTTAAGCATCGGTTTCCATCATATTTGACAATAAATTTATGATTATCAATCATTTTAAATAACAACTTTATTTGAACTTATTTTTTTTTGTTCATATGCGCTTAGAAAAACTAAAATTCTACACTTAAATTATGTAATCACTAACTTTTTTTTTTTTTATGTTTAGTATTATATCAATGATAGACATTACATCAAACATAATGTGTCGTTAGTTGATATGAAGAAAACTAAAAAAATAACAAAGGATCCATGCCTCTATTATATTTCAGCTATGTTTGCAGTTATAATTACAATTTCTAAACAATTACACAAAAAATAAAAATGTACCATCAAAAGTAAAAGCCTCTAATATATTTCAGTTAAATATAATTAAAAAGGTGATCTTTTTCAGTTATATTTACAATTTTAAACAATTGCACAAAAAATAAAAGTATACCGTCAAAAATCAAAAGTGAATTTACAACCAGAATCAAATATCTGAAGTGTCACGTAGGACACCACTAACGAAGTTTGACGGAGGAAACCAAATTACTTAACAGAATCAATTTTAGGTACTATAGCCACAAAAAAAAAAAAACTTGAGTTCATAATTCAAATTGTTTGAAACATTGGGTACTTTAGCCGTAATTTATCCAATATCTAAAGTGCCACGTAGGACACCACTAACGAATTTTGATGGAGGAAACCAAATTCCTTAACAGAATCAACTTTAGGTACTATATCCACCCAAAAAAAGCTTGAGTATACATAATTCAAACTGTTTGAAACATTAAGTACTTTAGCCACAATTTACGTTTATTATTATTATGTAACTTCGCTTACTTTTCTTCATATTAAAACATCTCATAAGTGTTCCTTTCATTTCAAATTTGCGTTACATTTTTTTATAATATTTTTTTTATCGTTAGATTTGCCTTTATATCTTAATAACCTCCTTAATTGGTGACTTTTGATTTCATAGATTAATAACGTTAAGACTTTGGTATGTCATATTCAAGCCTTTCGATTAGCTAGAATACATATATGATGTTAAATGTAATTAATGACTAAACTTATATTTTCATGTTTAATCGATAACTGTCATTTTTAATGTAATTATAAATGTTAGTAATATATATTGATGTGGTGAAAGTATGATTATGACTTTTAACGTTTGAAAAATTATAATTGACATTGGTCATGTGATACTAGAGTTAAATCGACTCTACGTGATATAGTTGATACATGATACATTAGTATGTGTTAGCTTTCTTTTATTAAATGTTATACTGGTATAGAGATATCAGATATGTATTAAAAAGTCCATTGTTCTTTTTATTTTATTTTATTTTATTTTTTTCTCTCTTTACCATTCAATATGCACGGAAGTATAATTGATTACAAATGTAAGATGTGCTCCGCCTATGGATAAATTATTTGGAACATATAACTTGAAGGGTATATAATATTGTTACTCTAATGAGCATATAAAAAGTTCGTCAATGAATACAAAGAAAATCAAAATATGAGTGAAATTTGTGACGATGAATAAAGGGCATTAGATAATTTAAGTCACTTTTTACAATATTTTTAATTTTAAATTCGATGTGTTTATATATCAGCGTATTTTATGAAAACATTTGATGTAAGTTAATAAAAATACTCAAACAATAGTTATATATAAAAAAACAAAAAAACTATAACAGTTAAATTATATTGACATGAATGTCCTACTTGATGATAATATAAAATTATATCGACTCAAATGTTATTATTGTGACATAATTACAATCACTTTAATATTATATATAATTTTCTCTTTATAATAAAGTTAAACATTTATTACATAATATATGAATAAGATTAATATTTGATACAGTGTATGAAGAATATATATAATATATATATATAAAATATATCATTCGTACGCAAAAAATAAGTCAATTGTACGATGACCCAACCCAATCCGTTAGAGACCCGATCCCAATCTAACCCGCCCAATTTAACCCGCTCAATATTCGGTCGGATCGGGTCGGACCCGACTATTATTCGGGTCGGGGTCGGGTCCAAAACCTTGGGTCGGGTTGGGGTCTTCGACCCGACCAATATAATTAATATATATTTCATAGTAATTTTTATTCAAATAGTGCAATCTTTAGTCTTTTTTTTCATATTGTTTTTTGTTGTAGATTTTAATTAATCGGGCCATGGCGACCCAACCTAACCCAACCCGGTTTTTTATCAGGTCAGTTTGGTTCGGGCATTAAAAAAATTTGGGTCGGATCGGTAATTTTTTTGGGAACCCGAAGTGATCGGGTTGGGTCCGTAAAAAGCATCGGGGCGCCCCAACCCAACCGATGCTCACCCCTATTTGTTATGTATAGCCTAAAAATAGTAAATATTAAAAAATATTGTTTTGTTTTTTTAATTGAATATAATATAATTTAGTATATGAAAGAAAAATTATATATTAATTTTTTTGCTTCTTGAGCGCAAATTTTAATTTCTTTACAAAAATAATTGTGTCACTAAACTCAAAAGAATAGCGCGATGAAGATATGTTGTTGCGGGAAAGAGTCTCCTAAGAGATAGTTAGAAGTAAAACTACTATATTTTTGTCTATATGATTTTTTTTACTTTGTATAATCATATTTAATGTAACGTGCATACTTTGAAAATATATTTATCTCTATGTTTATTGGTAATTTAATGACGATGGACTGAAAGAAACCAAAAATTTGAAGATACTTTGTACTATTTTTTAGCATGACGTTAATCATTCACGATATTTTATCGTCACCGCGCGAAGCGCGTTGCCTTTTCACTAGTTAATAAAAAAGCCAGTATACTAAGAGATATTCATGGTTCAAAAAAGCCAGCTTCGCCATTGTATTTATGTTTATGTAATGATCGTGGACGTAATCAATGAATATTTTACTAAAATACCTTTAAATATTAAAGTCATTTATTTTTTAATAATTAGGAGTTAATGGCAAAATTAGCTCTTTATTAAGGCGTCCTGGCGCAAATAGTCCCTCTGAAATAAAAATAATTTAAAAAAAAAAAGCACGAATGGCCCTTTTTTTTTACGCTTTAATGGCGTAAAATAGTCGCTCTGTAAAATAAATAATAAAAAATTGGCACAAATGGTTTCTTTGTTACGGTTAGGGGTGGAAATTTGAGGACAGACACAAAGCACGAAACGGTTACGACACGATTTAAATGGGTTTGGGTGTACTATAAATGGATTTGGGTCCAACCGTGTCGAACACGATTAAATAACGAGTAAACACGGCACGAACACAGTAACACGATAGGACCCAATTAGACACGATTAAGGAGCAAAAAGTTGAATTTATGGATTTTATCTATGTTATTAAGTGTTTTAATACTTATTATATATAATATTTATGCTTTTTATTATATTAATTACACGGTTCAGTTGATGAACATAAAAATTGTTAGTAAAGTTTAAAGTTTTAGATAATATAATTAAATCAATTAAGTTAAACAAGTGTAAATTGAATTTATTTATCATTTTAAAATATGTGAATCTTTTAAATGGGTTAAACGGTTAGACACAATAAACACATCATTTAAATAGGGCGGGTCTGGGTCTCATCTTCTAATATAGTTAATAAATGGCGCGGATCTGGATCTACATAAAATAAGTAAAAAAAAAAAACGATTAAGACCCGGCACAAACACGATACGTAACACGAACACGGCAGGAACATGATCCGTAAAAATAGTGGCACAAAAGATAAAGATTTAGTGGCGTAAATGGTCTTTATCTATTAAAATTGACAAAAAAAAAAAAGATTTTGATTTAATTTTGCGGGTAACTCTTTAATTTTATATATTTTAAGTCTAATTAATATATTCCACTAACAATTTTTATATCAATGAGAGTTCGGGATGCCACGTGGCAGTAAGAAAATGACAATTACAACATCATGTGGCGTTTACGCCACGTGGCATGGACTAACGCCACCCAACAGAATATAGCCAGAAGTGATAAATGAGAGTTTGGCTACTCGCTATTTGTTTGGCATTTAACATTATTGTTAGTAACACTTTTTATGTTTATGCCGCGATTATATGATTATTATTATTATTATTATTATTATTATTATTTTTACTTTCAAAACCCATTATAGTTTGTTTAGTATATAAATTTGGAAATTTTTGTATTAGCTGGATAATGAAGACTTATGCCATTTGACCAAGGCCAAAGTACATACGGATTGAATTGGTGTGAATTAAACAAATAATTAGGGCTGAAATATTTATCCGCCATCCGCTGATCGCAATCGTATCCTATTCGCTCCGCTACGAAATATCCGTTTTTTTATTCATTTTTAATCAACCGCTTAATATGGTTATGGATATCCGCAACTGCTTTTCAGAATTGGATTGGTTAATGGTTATATATTTTAATTTAAATTGGATATCCGCTTTAACCGCAACCAGATTTTAAAAATAAAAAATAATTAATTAAATATATATTATATATAAATATTTTTTATTTTATTTTATTTTATTAGTGCTATCGGTGGATTGGATTGTCCCTTATATTAACCTAGGTAGGTTATATTCCTACTCTGTCCATTGTTGTCTTTGTGCTTTGATTACTTTGAATATAGTATTTATTATAATTCAGATTTCATCTTGGCTTTTTAATAATCGTTGTTATTCATATTTGTATCTCTAGAATATGTAGCTAGAGCTGCAAGTGGCGATGTCACGATGCATCACGACTCGGATCGCCAAAATCGCGAAAATGGCCGTCGCGATGCGTCGCGACGCGTCGCGACTATGCCAAATCACGATGCATCGCGATGCGTCAGATTGATGACGTGGCGAGGTGAGATTTGGCGAGAGAGTTTGGCGTGGATTTTCACCACAAATCGCGACCCATCGCGATTTTGACCAAATAATCGCGACCCATCGCGATTTTGCCAAACCCGTCGCGACCCATCGCGATTGACCCAAACCCATCGCGAGTTGCAGCTCTATGTAGCTACTATTCTAGTGTTAGACCATATCTTTTTGTGGTCTTTTATGTCATACAAATATGGTTTGGTACTTTGGTTATTTATGAAATATTATTTATGATATTTTTGAATGTTTTATGTTTCACTATTCTTACTATATTTTTATGTATGATGTATTTGTTTTTTCACTAACAAAATTAATTGGATAATATCCGCTATCCGCCTTAAATTAACCAATTCGATCCGCTAACCGCTAACCACATTTAAATTGGATAATCGAAAATAAAAATGATTAATGGATACAATTATTTTATATCCACATATGTGGATAGGTTAGTCAACATGCCCATATCATATCCTATCCTATCCTATCCACTTTCACTCCTACAAATGATCATGAATCAAAGCATTGACATAGACAGGACTCGATTGGCGTGACAAAATGCAATTAAATTAAACTAGTTATGTGTTTCAGTGCGACGTGACTGGGCATGATATTAACTAAAAGAGGCTACCAAACTCAAGTGAACTCGGCCCAGGTCCACCCGCTCGACTCGTAAAAAAAAGCGGGTTTGCCCCGTCCCGCTCTGTTTTTTTTGTGGGCCGGGCTAAGCTCGTCCCTATCAAAAGGGTCAGGCTGGGTTATGCTTTCTTAGGCTCGCCCCGCCCTGCCCCGAAGCCCAAATAAACCCGCCCCGTGGCCAATCTGACCCGTCCCGATTAAAAGCCCACATAAACCATATTTTTATATTAAAAAACTATTAAGTTGTAATACTCATGAGAATATTAAAAAAAATTACTTATAAGAATTATCTTTATATTACATAATTTATTAATTTATTTCGTATATATATTCTATGTATCTCTTTAATTTTCTAATTAAACAATTTTAACTTTATTAACCAATTTAAAAATTCGCTAATCGATTTGAACATTCTCTTATTTTAATTTTAGTTTGAAAATGAATTGATCAATTACAACATTGAACAATTACAACATAATTTCTTAATTCACTAGTTTTGACTTTACAATTTATAATTACTAGCCACTTTCATAAATCACTATTCTAATTTTATATTCAGTAATTAATTTCAAAATCACTTATTCTCATTTTATTATTCACTTATCACTTTCATATAATTATTTAAGTATAACTATATAGCCAAACTAGAAAAACTATTTTGCAAAATAACTAACCTTTTGATTAATATTGCCAAATAGCCAATCAACCACATTAATAAATCACAAAAGACCTTATTACCCTTACAATTAAATAAATACATTATTTAATTAAAATAAAAAAAATTGTGATATAATTAAAATAAAAAATAAATCTTAATATTTAAATTTGAATCAATTAATTATCACTTATTAATTCCTTAAATTAAGGATTTTTAAATAAACAATATTTGACTTCCTTCTTCTTCTCTCTTCGACTCACTCCAGTGCACGTTTCTCACTCCTACGAAACCATCACTCGACGAAGAGAAATCGAGAGCCTCGACAAACCCATCACTCGACGTGTATTAACCACATTAATACAACCTAATAACTAACAAAAACGTGAATTAACCACATTAATACAACCTAATATATAAAAAGCGTGAATCAACCACATTAATACAATCTAAAATCTGTATATCAACCAACTATTTAACAGTTATATAAAAGGTTCATATTGAAAGGAAAAAAAATCGATTTTCATAGTGACGATGAACATCATGTGATGAAAAACTCGTACAACCCAAATATCGATTTTATAACAACCACAATTGGAACATTATCTGATCCCGATGATGTTTCTAAACTCGAATTAGCCGCCGTTTCCACTACCGTCGATGCCGTTTTCCTAGCCGGTTCCCCACCCGTTTACTTCTTCGCACTTGATCTCGTCCTCCTCATTATATTTAACATAAAAGTGAATTAACCATATTAATACAACCAATACAACCTAATATTTAACATTAATACAACCTAATATCTAACAAAAAGTGTATTAACCACATTAATACAACCTAATATCTAACAAAAACGTGAATTAACCACATTAATACAATCTAATATCTAACAAAACGTGTATTAACCACATTAATACAACGTAATAACTTACAAAAACGTGAATTAACCACATTAATACGATCTAATATATAACAAAAACGTGAATCAACCACATTAATACAACCTAAAATCTACATATCAACCAACCATTTAACACTTATCATCCAAATCCAAAATCGAAATACGATCTAATTATTAGTTTTGCTGATTTTTTTTCTGGTGAGTAGAGAAATGAGATGGGCCGATAAGTGTACCGCTTCCGACCATTGGAACGGAGATCTTGAGCGATTCCACCCTCTATGAAATGCTTTTCGCCACGAGACAACCCCATCTTCTCTACTCACCAGAATAAAAATCAGCAAAACTAATAATTATAATATCATGTAGAATGAATCAGTAACCCCAATATCATGATCACGTGTAGATATTTTTTACCTTCGATCGACGGACAGAGGGAAGGCTCCTATTTATAGGAAAACCAATTCCCTGAAATTGCACCTCCAGGGGCCTGCGAATTTCTCCCGTGCTACAGAGGGGTGGTCGAGGCCCCTAGCGTTGCAAAAAGGGTCGACGATGCTTCTCGATTCGTCTTTGATGTCTTCCGGTTGTCCGCGAGTCCGTGTGTTGAGTTCGGGAGAATCCGGAGGATTTCTCGGAGATCTTCGTGGTCTCGGTTCTCCTTGTCTTGTGGAATAATTACAAGTTATGCCCTCGTCAAGCTATAACGAGGGTGCTTGTCAGGCTCGTCGCCTCGTCGCCTTTTGGACTCCGGGCCTCGCGAATGTCTTGGTTCGTCGGCCTCTGGTCTTTGGCTTTCGTTGGTGGTCTTTGACTTTGGTGATGGGCTTTGACTTTGCCAAAATGGGCCCAATTTTTGTATGTTACGAAAAATGCACATAACATAATCTTTCCGAGTTCTACTATTAATTGTGATCTCAATTTGCTCCCTTCCCCAGATGTTTCTTCAATTGTATGTTTGTTTGTTGTTTCGTTTTGCATTTTTTTAATTGGAATAATATTATATATATATATATGAGTTGATCTATATATTATATTGCCTTATAATTTTCATTACCCCTTTCGTCAGTTTCCGTTTGTCCAATTCAATCATGCCCTACTTTCTTGACCCCATGAGCTCCAGTGCAATTTTTCTTATTCACTCCCCAAAATTATGTTCCCTTCACTTATTGTGTTAGCTTTCACTCGTTGGTCACCCCACTCCTCTTACCACTAGAGCTGTCCGGTTTGTGCGAGTTTCCCGCGCCTGTGACCCATCCAGGCGATTTCACCGTTGGTTAGGTTGCCCACGCTTATCAAAAAAGAAACCCGTTTGCTTCTTCTTCTTTTTCTTTAATTTTATTTTTAGATACGAAATAATTGATAAAAAAAATATGGAAAACAACTTGCTCGTCCCCGGACTAGGTGAGCGGGTTCTGTCCGCCCAGAAACAATCATAAATCTGGTCTGCCCGTGCCTAATAAAAGCGGGACAACAAGGCCCGCCAAGGAAGAACTTTTAGTCAGTTTGTGTTCTAAGTTCTTAAATATCTATGCACGCCTTTGTAGACTGAAATCACTTATTGCTTAGTGCATTCTACTATTCCACAAGCATATTCTTCTTTGTTATTGGGAGACTATAATGCCATGTTAGTTTTTTTTCTTCATTCCATGATTTGTTTTTGCGTCTTTGGATCATCAAGTAGGCTGTGGAAATTGGCCACAATAAGGTATAACAGCTTGAAAATTCATAAGATTCGAAAATGTCAAATCTCATAATCTTTTATTCAAATAAAATAGGATCGAAAATTCTAATTCCAGAAGAAAAAAAAAAAATACTGTTTTGAATTGTCGGATCATATCAAGATCCTACATTCAAGATGAACTAGTAAACTGGAAAATCTCGTATCAGAAGAAACGGAACTAGAATTTCGGTCCTCTTTATTTATAGGATAGTATTATGACCACCAAATGTTGGAAGAATCTAATAACGACTAAGTTAGCCCATTGACTTTATTCTTCAGTAATATCATAATAAATAGATTGGATTTATGTTATTCGTTTTGCAGCTTGCTCATCGTCAGTGAGAAACGACTCTTTGGACAGCCCTTTGCTCGTTGCCAACGGGACGTACGCACTCACCGCTCACCAATGTGTCAAATGCTCCTGCGCCTCCGCCAACAATTTCACGTAAGCCCCTAAGTTTAGTGATGTGTTCTTTTGCTAGTAACTTCGTCAATAAGATATAATTGAGATGGTTGCGTTGAGTATTTGAACTTTTATCTTTGAAGGGAATGTTCATTTTTCACGGAATTAAAAAATTATAAAAAACGCCATTTAGCAAAATAATAATGTATAATCTTGTGTCGACGATTTTGCCCTCGTGCTATTTCAGATTGCAATGTGAGCCATCGGAGCTCAAATCGATCGGCTGGTCGTCGTGTCCTTCGGCTCAATGTGAGCTATCAAACGGGGACAGTTTAGTAATTGGGAACTCATCGGCTACGGTCACGTGCACGGCCAACGCATGCGCCTACGCTGGTTACAACAACAGAACCATCTTAACCTCTCTAATCGAGCAATCGACTTGTCCAGGTGATTTTGGCTTCACATTGATCGTTCTGATTAAAAAAAAAATATACATGGAAGGAATAATGAAAGATGATTGTAGTAATAATACGAGACAATTTAGAGATTCACTTGAAGGATACGAGGTAGCTTAAGTATCAACACATGAAAAGTACTAAAACGACAATCTATGTAGAAACGACATCATTTGCATTAAGCAAATGGTTTAAATTTGTAAACGATATAAAAAGCGATGACATTCGAAGAAGATCAACAATTACCATAAAAATATTTCTGGACATTAGTCTTTTCTTGCAACTAGTTATATTTCCCCTGTTCATACTTTAATTATTTATATAGATACTAGCGGCATATACTTCTAGTTATGATATTAGTACACTTATATATACTCTTATGTTTCTTTTAAGCGGCACATAGCCTCAAGTTTTTATTTTGTTATTAGTTCTAAGGTCGGGAGCGAGTTAATGTCCTCATCATTACCTTGTTCATCGTTCGACCGACTTAGATGAAGATTTTAAATCAGAAATTAACGCCTCCAAGAGTATATAACGAAAAAAACTTGAGAATATATGACGAACGAAATATGGCAAAAGTATAAGTGCACCAATAATTATAACTTAAAAATACATACGGTGATATCTCTTATTTATATTAGTTCATAATTTGCATTACCGGCTCAGATTAGCATCGGACTTATACTAGCTGTCAAGTTTGAGTCCCCGTGTCAAATGCGCATTAAAATCCTACCAAAGGTCATGATTTAGAAATAATTTTAAAGTAGTTTAAACTGTTGATAATAATCTTCGTGTTGCTCATTTGAAATATGATTTTGAATTAAGTGTTATGTTATGAAAAACAGATTCAAATAATAACACAAATGATGCTTCAAAGGTGGGGTTCCATGCTTGGAGTTGGAGCTTCCTTTTTGTCTTTTGCTATTTCTTGGTATTTAAGATGTAGAACAACATACATGTTGAGAGAAAATAAAGAGGGGGATTTTTTAGGCCTCAGTTTTGGAATGAAGACATTATCAAGTGTATATCACTATTGCCAACTGGTCACTTTGGAATAATTTATTTATATTTATCTTTAGATTTAGATTTGTTTATGACTGATGATTGTCTAGTGAATCATAATTTGCACGTGCAACGCTTAATGCAAATTATGTTTGCGCGTGCACGTGCAAACATCGACAATGGACGCACCGGTGAATCTACAATCTGAATTTAGGGAGATTACTTGCAAGGAAAATTTGCGGCTAAACATCTTCCTACTCATCATTTTTTTTATGTAAATAAATTATTGAATCAATTTTTTGCGGTTAAAGTCTTTTAAGTCATCAATTTGTTACAAGTAGGTCCCTGATCATTAGTGTTGATTCTTAAGCACAATGTGGCATTCAATTGGCTACAACGTGATAATGCGTGTCACTTGATTGCCACGTGGCATTAAAATATATATATATATATAAAATTTATTTTTAAATGTTACAAAAAAATAATAACAAAAAGAAACAGATATTCTTATTCCAATATTTGCTAATTTATTTAAAGATAATCTATATATATTAAAAAGGAGGAACTTACAAGTGATGTGGCAAAGTGAAATCCAAGTATTGAAAATCTCTTTTTTCTTAGAGTTTCACCAACATCATTGCATTCTAAGATCAAAGGATTGAGAATTCCTTTTTTCTTAGAGTTTTGAATTTTTTTTTTACAAAAATAATTAATATAGTTAATCAATACATTTATATTATACTCATTAATACACATCCAATAAATTTGAGCGACTAAAAATATGAATGAAAAGAATACAAAGAGATTTAGGGTAAAGAACTCAATTTATTGGCATAAATGGTTTGTATTCATGGAATAACATGAATAGGGATAGCAAAAGACTTAATAGTAAAGAGCTCCATTTATTGACATAAAATAAATAGGAGGAACAAAACGTTTGGTATCAAACTATGTGTATATATACATAGTTTCACTCCAAACTTCCCACTTTGTTTACCATCTGTTATTGGTATTTTTAATATAAAAAATTATAAGGGAAGATTAATTTATCAAATTATATAATTAATATTATATAATTTGATCCAAAGTCTGGCACACGCTCGTAGTGTAAAAAATGACGAACAATGACTCATGTAGTCGCGCCAGCCGTGCAAGCCGCGCCGGCCGCGCCAGCCGCGCAGACAATATACTAATTGCTCAAGGGCCCAACAATGTAATTATTAATTACTCAAAGGTCCCTACACCCTCGTATAAATAGGAGCTTCATTTCAATCAAAGAAAATGTGGTTCAAACACGAAACAATTCACTTAAACGCTCTATAAAGCGATAAAAACCTCCTTTTTCCGTTCTATTAAATATCCCGACTTAAATACCCAACTAATGTTGAGCGTCGGAGGTGAATAGGGAGGTACCCCCTCCCGTTCTATTTTGATTTTTCACTAAAATAAGATTTAAAAATAAAACATATCCTGGATGTACGATGATAAATCTATGTTGAAATCCAATATAGAAATACTGGTGTAAAATCGATAAACGTAGGATCTAAACCGGGAAACTGACTTCAATACGACAACTAATCATGGAACAAAATTAACAAAATAGACACAATTAATAGGTACATACCAGGTCTATTCGTGGGAGTTTAGGTAAACTCGCATTTTCTTAAGGACAGCTCCTTTGGTGTAGGAAGAACCGGAAAAACTAAACACGCGATCCCTTCCGCATAATGAGCCTACACTCGTCTTACCACACATGCGCTCAAATTAGCAAGCTGGCCATAGCAAGTTTGGCGTCCAGTCAATGGCTTGCTTTCTCACTTTCAAAGCTTCTGGATTATTCGATACTGCTGAAAGGAACGAACCTTTTTCGCAAAAAACTCTCACCTCTCGACCGCATCCGTGCTCATCCGTGCTCCACTGCAAGATTGTCCTTTTTCATAGCTCATGAAAAGCGACATCCACATTGGTGGATGTCGATCAATGTATATCTCAGACAACAATACAATAATACTCGACATGCGTGAATTTTGAATATCAAGAAAGAATTTATGCGCTTCCAAGCAAAATTATAACTAAGGCTAGATGAAACCATAGCAATCCAAACAAATCAAAATTAATTTCTTGCATTTTGGATTCCCATAAGACTTCAAACCTCCAATCTCATTCATATCCTAATCCCAGAATGTGAACCCAAGCAACTAAGTGGAGAAAACTTTATGTGTGATATCATGATATTTTTTTTTTTTTTTCGAAAAGTCTTGAAGTCTTATTTGGTCTTACAAATTGGTTCAAATCCCAATCACTTGTTGCTATGGTTCAAAGATAACTAATCAAATACTGCCACGAAGACAACAAGAGAGAACTTTATGTGTGATATCATGATAATGTTTTTTTTTTTTGGAAACTCTTGAAGTCTTATTTGGTCTTACAAATTGGGAGGCAATATATCACTTTCATTTCTATACATACACACACAAAAAAAGTAAAATGTATTTTCACATGTCAAATTTTCTTCCTAACACGCTTAGATACTAAAAACAAAACAAAGCAAAATATCTCATATGTCCTCTATAATCAACCGGAACAAATTGGATAGAACATGGTAGAATGAAAAGTAGAGCCCATATCAACTAATATCATAGAGAACAAATTTCTGTGTTAAATTTAACAGATGGCGTGTGAAAGTAGATTTTGGTAATTAAGATACATAATTTTTTTTATACCGGGTAGCTAAAGGAAAAGCATGATTACATTTCTATGATACGGGCTACCAAAAATCAATCAATATAATTTTTAACTTTACACACAAGGACCAAATCAGAAGGACGGATCTAAAGGTACTAAATATTAATTTGTTTTCATTATGCATTATAACAGTGAAAACTTCATAATCTAGTTAGAAATGACATAACATTTGACAATTAGAGAAGAGAATGCGAGTCATAAAGAAGTACCTCTGAAAGTCAAAAATCACCAAATATTGGATTCCCTCTCTCGGTCATCACTTAAGAGCACCATTCTTAAATTGAAAAAATTGACTGCAGATTCAAAAACTATATTTAAGGAATAAAAATAAATTAACAAATCAATACTCTATTTTTGCGTCTGATACTTACACTTATAATTGAATACAATTCATTCAACATTGTGAATACGTCAAATTATTTATTTATCACTGATAAACATTAAACATAACATGTTACAACAATGTCGATTGGGCATAGTATAAAAAATATTTTAGAGGCACATATTCCTCCGGGGGGGCGATTGGGACGTGGACATAAGGGTCTTTATGACACAATCCATAAGTCGATTCATTTTTAATTAGGTCAAACATATATGCCAATAGATGTCACTCTTTGATAAACAATGTGTAAATCATTTCATTCTCGAGATATTATTTCTGAAACTAATAATAGCGCGGAAATTTCATTTGTGGTACTAATAGCATGTAAAAAGGAAAGTATTTTATAAGTAGTTTATATGAAGTATGAACTAATGAGTACAAACGCACCTTATATTTTTTTCTAAAGAAAAAAAAACCATAGAGAGAAGAGTGTTCTGAAACTTTAATGTTCGGTTTCTCCTATTATCAAACACTTGGTTCCAAGTAGAAATAGATCATTAAATAATTAATCAAGTAGCAATAGATCATAATCGATCAAATAGATAGATTAGTATTGCAAATCTTTATTAGAAATAATATTGCAAATCTTTATTAGAAATAATTCAATAGCATCAGATTAGTAAAACTATGTGTAAAACTAATCTATCATCAAAGTGTAATAGTAAAACTATGAGTAAAAGTAAAACTAATCATAAAACTATTAGCATAAACAGATAGATTATATAATAATAATAATAACAAAAAACACACCGATGGAGGCCAGAGAAGAAGACTTCCACAGGACTCAATGAGTGATTGAAACACAAAAACCAAACGTATATTGAAAATCAAAATATTTGAAGACTAACATAAATAAAATTTTGTAAGCCAAAACCAATTAATTTCATAAAACCAAAAATCGGAAACCCTATGAAAGAGGAACTTACCAGGATGACATCAAAGAGCGTGGCCTAGTGAAGACTCGATGAGTGATTGAAACTCGAAAACCAAACATAAATTGAAAATCGAAAATATCTGAAGACTAACATAAATAAGATTAAAACTTAATCGAGAGCCAAGCGTTGGTCTCTGTTTGTAGAAAAAAAAAACCAACAAATCCTCAAACTTAGAAGTTAAAAGACAAACATGGTTCTCTTCATGACAATATGAGAGTTAAGAGATTCAGCATTCTTTCCACTGATGAAGTCGGATCTTTTGCATATTCAAGTCTAAGTCCGAAGTTGTCTCCATCAGACTCCATTATTTTTCATAGTGAAGCTTTTCTTTTTCGTCGACTGTTGCACCACAACGAAAAGAACGGAAAACTTGAAATTACAAAGAGAGCAAAGACAATAAAAACTGAAAGTGTTCAAGAGTTTCCAATGAAAGAGTAACAATTACACATCGTCTTCATCTTTTTTTGGTGTGCTTGAAAGGAGACGGCAGTTAGGGCTGCATATTTGAAGACAGACCGTGGTTTCTTGAAGAAGGGGCTTTGCCAGAAAGAAGAGAAGAAATAAGTAACTAAGCGATAAAAAAAAAAAAAAAAAAAAAAAACTGACTCTAAAATCATAGATGCATCACTAAAATTATAAAAACAAAAAAATTACACATAATCGTTTTTTAATTTAAGAGACGGCATGTAAAAATTGACCTGGTTAATTCAGATACATAAAGTTTCTTATATATGTAGCTATAAAAACGATGATTACATTTCTAATAATACTCGGTTCTTAAAATCAACCACTCAATTTTTAACTTCACACATAAAGACCATAGCAGAAGGGCAGATCTAAAGGCATTAAATCAGTATATTATTTTTATCGTTATGCGACATAATTACATTTCTGTATAAAAGTCAAAGATTTCGATATGAAATTCTATTGTGAAAACCTAATCAAAAGTTGTGATACAGCAAAAAATTTAAATTGTGATTGAGAAACATTATCAAGAAGTTGTGATTGACGTAAGAAACTTACAGAGAGACGACGAATCTGTATAACTTTTGTGTCGATATCATTTTTCATTTATCTTCTTGATCTGTAAAATTCAAGACAAAAAAAAAAACCGAATATTAAAAAATAAATTGGATATTGAACACTTCTAAGTCTGACCTTTTCTACTTGAGCATTACTTCGAATATCCATAAAAAAACTTTAATTTAAAAAACATGAATAATCTATATTATGATTCAAAAAAATTAATAGAACAAATCTGCATGTAAGCACATATAGGAAAATATAAATTGCCTATATCAAACTGCACCAAAAATGTATAATTGTGAAAATAGAGAGAAGCGACGTTGTTTTTACATTTGTCTCATATCGGAATAACTGGACCAAAAAACTCGTATCTATCAATAAAAACCAGAACCAAGAATCACAAATAATAAAGTATCATTAGAAACTCTTCACCAAAAGTTGTACCTTTTCCCAAATGAATAACTGTCTAATTCGATCAAACGGTAACAAATTATAAAACATTAAGCATAGATTATATGATAATAACAATGACAAAAAAACTCACCGATGGAGGCCAGAGAACAAGAGCGAGTCGATGAATGATTGAAACTCGAAAACCTAACAAAAATTGAAAATAAAAAATATTTGAAGACTAACATAAATAAAATTAAAACTGTGTAAGTCAAAAACAAATTAATTTTTTAAAATAAAAAATCGGAAACCGTACGGAAAAGGGACTGACCAGGATGAGATCGAAGAGCGTGGACTGGTCGAAATTGACAAAGTCGACGTCGCAACTCTTGAGGTCATCGGCGGCGGCAGCGACGGAGCGGTCTTCAGGGGTCGGCGCGGTGGCAGAGGCACGGCATCGACGTGCTTCTAGCAGTACTCGATGACTTTGGAGAGAATCTTGCTGGTGACGGTCGTCATCGATCGTCTTTGCCGAAGACATCTTGATCCGATGATAGAGTCGATTAGCGATGAATTAGGAACGCATGAATCAACGCACTTCCGCAATGAAAAACCGTCGCCGCATAGAGTCGATTTCAAACCTAACCGAGATCAGAAATCTAAGCAAACAAAATTCTACCTAAAAAGCCAAATAGAAATCGCAGAGCCATAGGAGAAGAAGAAAGAGAAATCGCATAACAACAGAGCCATTAGAGAAGAAGAAGAGAAAGGTACCTTGAGGGAGAGGAAGACGCGCGTAGAGGAGGCGCCTCTCTTCCAACGAATTCCAAGGAGCGGTTATTGTTATCTAACGAAGCAACTATTGAGTATGTGTAACTGTTTTATTTATTTTATTTTACTAATAAAGAGTCGCGAAAACCGAGTTTTGGTTTTTCTATTTAAAAAAAATAAAAAAAGGAGAAAATAGAATGGGGTCTAAAAACGTTGTTTTCTAAGCCTGATGTTATTTTGCTTTTATATATATATATAGATTTTTTGGACCAAATTAACCCTGATTAATAGTTCTAATATTAAATTTTATTATATTTCTTCATATTTTTAAGTTTGGCCAATTTCCCGTAATATACATCATTTAATTACATTTCATTTAATTTACATCATTCTCTCTCTCTCTCTCTCTCTCTCTCTCTCTCTCATCTTCCGATCAAGAACGAACAACCAAATCAAAATTATTAGTGAAATCGAATCGATCAATTTCTTCTTGCTTGTTCCTTGCTTGGTGAGATCATTTATGTCCCATGGATTTAAGCTACAATTCGGTGATCGTCGTTCTTTTCGATTTCATTTTCAGCTGAAATTTTGGGGATTGGTGTTCAGGTGGTTTCGTGGAGATGAATTTATAGCGATGTGAGATTGCATTTGGGTGTTTGGGTGTATGCATTTGGCTTATTGTAGGGTTCTTGAATTGTGAATTTTGGGGTGTACAGAGTGTGTTCGACTCCCATTTGGGGGTTTTGATTTGGTCATCTAGTAATCGATCAGGTGGTCAATTTGATTTTGAGTTTGCGTTTTCGAATGTGAATCTCGTTTTTGCAGGGTTCTAAAGCACTTGATTTTGGTGTACATCGAGAACAAGAGCGGGATGTTCAATCAGATCGCCTGAGTGTTCGTTCGGAGAGGCTACAACGTGGAGCCCTTCGTAATTACAATTACAATTTTGGTAATTACATATACGTATTCGTAACTACATATACGTATTCGTAACTATAGTTACGCAACTGTTACAAAAAATACATTTATATTTACGTATATTCGTAATTACAGTTACAATTTCGAATTTACAATTACAACTTTGTATTTAAAGTTATAGCTCGGTTAATATAATTATAGATTTGCAGTTTTGTATATACAGTTACAGTTTGGTAATTACATATTCGTGCTTTAGATTTCATAATCACAATTTTGTAACTAGAATTATACGATTTTTAAACTATTATTACAGTTACGTAATTACATTTACCACTACGAAAAGCTACACCTAAGAACTTAAGAATAGTTTGTTATGGATTTGTTTTTTCATATTTTAATTAAGGATTTTAAACCATGTTTAATTAAAAAAATTATTTCGAACAATCCTATTAATTATGTTGACTAATCCACGTTTTTATGGAATTTTTACATTAATTAGTTTTTTTTAAAACTACAATTAAGAAACAAATAATTAAGAAACTCAAAATTGATTATTACCTAATTAAAATGAAAATAGTATCCAACCATTATTAATTAAGAAATTTTAAATGTAAATAAATTAGGTGAGGTATAATTATCCACAAATCGGTTAGTTGGTGGTTTTAATTACTATTTATAGATTTTGACATTTATTTGAAAATGTTTGATCAAAATGGGCATTTGACTCATTAACCCATAAATAAATTATCATTTAAATATGACGCGTCTAGTAGTTTTGGAAACAAAAGTACTCAATTCTGTATAATCGATTTTCTCAACCATGTAATTTTTCGATAGACAATATAGCTAAACAACGCAACTTATCTTGGTAGTCAATCCTAGCATTTGGGTAAGTACAATCTAATTCTTGCGTGTAATTCAAAATATCGATCGCTTTATTCCTGTCAGTTAGCATGTTCACACTTAGGATTTCCAGTCAATCAATTTGTTATTGAAATCTAGCCAGCTAGTATCATGACATTAATGTGTATACTTGTTTCATGATTTTAAGTTGTTTAGAAATATTGTGCTAGTCATTATAGCATTTTCAACCAAGGTTCAACTTACCGAGATTGTCGATAAATCGGTTACCGTTTTCGACGGATTAATCGATAGCTTACCGATTAACCGACGGAAAACTTATAATACTGTAGCTTACCGATTACCGATACTTTTCGAAGATTATCGACGGATTATTGACACTTTTCGATACTTTTCGACGGAAAACTTACAAAATATTTTTATAATATCATACCACAAAACATATGTAAATAAAGTCATACACACATATAATTCCATCACTAGTCTCAAATCTAAAACACTAATAAAACATAGTCTCCAACGCGTATAAAGTATAAACTATCAAACACATAGTCTAAAACTCAAACACATAATAGATAGATAATAGATAGATAATACTCAAACCGACTTCTCCGACCTCAGAAAAACGACGATCTCCTGTGGGCTTCCAGAACACCGGTGGCACCACTTGCTTCCAGATGCATGTTCAGATATGTGTTCCAAAACAAGCCATGTGGTTCGAAATGCGTACGGAAGTAACTCACGTGGTACTCATATACGTGTTGCTCCGTAAAGATGCCACGATTTGGATACAACGGATGCGCCCAGACACCGTTCTCGAACACAGGGTGCGGAGTTGCAAACTGAGTGCTCACCGAAGTTCCCAGCGACATCGTCTCTAAGTACTCAGACATTGAGTCGACGGGGTTCTCGCTCTGAGAGTGATAGTCACTTCCAAAGTAGAATCCAACAGCAGAAGATGCGTCGTCTTGTTGTTGAGGAGACTGCTGGTCGCCGTACTGTCGGTCGGGAATGTAGCCCATGTTGGCAGGGTCGTAGTTCAGGTCACCTGTTTTGTAAACATATTAGTTGACATTCATATATACATACAATCAACAAAATTAAACTAAACGATACATTTGAAGAAGAATAGTAATCACCTGTACCTCTCTGCCCGCCACCCCATCCTCCCTGGGTGTCACCTCCCCAACCTCTCTGGCCACCACCCCATCCTCCCTGGGTGGCACCTCCTCCCCCACCCCAGCCACTATGCGAAGGGCTATGGGGAGGGGAACTACGATGAGTACCAGTCGTATGAGTATGATGTTGACTGGAACTAGGCCCAGGAGCGGTTGAGCCGCAGTCAACTCCTCCATGAACCCCCGGGGGGTCGGGGGTAGGACCGAGTCTTTGCTCACCAAGGACTCGGTTGATCACAACTCCGTATGATCGAGCCTCCTCGGCGATCTCTGGGTCTGGGTTTCCATCTTCGTCATCGAGGTGGACTGGTCGGATCCACTCTACAATTGCGTCCTCGAAGTCAACACCTGCAGAGGCTATAGCCAAAGACTTCGTGAGGTACTCATACGGATCGGCTTTGTCGACCTGGTCGTACTGCGCCCTCAAGTCTCGCAGCGCTAGCTTCTGGTTGTAGTTGCAAAACACTAGCTTCTCAAGTGTCGCGTACGCCAGACGATTGCGAAGCTTGGTGTGGATCAGGGCAAACATGCTCCAGTTCCTCTCACACGCTGAGGCAGACGCGGTCTGCGACAAAATCCGCATTGCTAGCCTCTGCAATGTGGGGCACGGACTCCCGAATATGCTCCACCACTCAGCTGTAAATAATTCAAAAAATTAAAACTTAGCATGTGTAAAACTTAGCATGTTGATGTGTAAAACTTACCGGGTGCAAGAGTCTTCCGTGCTGCCACGCATGACCGCTCGCGCAACGGACCTACAGCGTCACGAAACCGCACACACTACAATAAAAGAAAGTAAGTTACATTTTATTTAATCACAAGAAGTAAAATTACGAAATTAAAGTAAGATCTTACCTCAACGGCCAGATGTGTCACGTCGTCATGAGGAAACAAACGGTCGTAGACCCTGGTGACATCTCGGATGGCGTTTTCTGGCATCTCAATGTCTCGCTCGTAGGCGATTCTTGGGTTCAAAAAGTGGGCCGCAATATGCAGTGGATGCTGCAAGTTTCGATGCCATCTCGCCTCCACAATTTCGATTGCCCATTGTTTTCCTTGAAGTGCACGGAGGTCCGCCACGATGATTTCGAACAAGCGATACACCATACCCATCGTCGGATGCACCTCGGTGTCGACGAGGCGGAGTGCTGTGTACAAGGGGGCGAACACGCTCAAGGCATTGTCCACCGAAGCCCAAAAAGAGTCGCTCAAGCACAATGTGGCCGCGGCTCTCCCTTCTCTCGTCTCCTTGAACGATGAGGTATCCCACCAATCGGATATAAACATCGCCTTGAGTCCAGCCTTCTTCCCCTTTAAGCTGGTCAGGGAGAGAAAATTTGTGGCAAACCTTGTCGCCCCCGGACGGATGATCTCACCCTTGCATGTCTTCCTCATGGTATCGAGCACCTGGCCGTGGTTGTAGATAAACTTCGTGATGAGTCTGCACCCCTTCACGGTCTCATCGATGCTCTTCCTTTTTCCGATGTCGTGAAACATCAAGTCGATGCAGTGAGCAGCGCACGGTGTCCAGTACAAATTGTACTTCTCCATCAAATCTTGACCGGCTCTTTTGTAAGCAGCGGCGTTGTCGGTCACAATTTGCACGACGTTATGCTGGCCGATCTCCTCAATCACTGCAGAAAATATCCTACCCAAGTAATGCGCATTTTTGGCGTGGGAGGATGCGTTGATTGCCTTGATAAACACTGTCCTCCCCGCCGAAAAGATCATGATGTTCAGGATTGACATATTCGTCGGTCCGGTCCAACCGTCCGACATGATCGTCACGCCAAATTTCCGCCACACAGGAATCTGATCCTGCTTGTACTTCTGCCACTCATCGTACTCAAGAGTCAGATACTTTCCCGCTATGTCCTTTGACGTGGGGTACGGGCATCCAACGCCTACACTCGTAAAATGCAATATTATTAATAGTTAACTTAATACGTAATCGGAAATTCAAACAATCATAACAATAAATTCATAATTAGGTTACCTGCTTCGGCTACGCAAAACAACATGTTACGAAAAATAAGATCGTCTGCGTGGCACCACGGAACCCCTTTGTGGATTAAGTATTTGGCTATCGACTTGCCCACCTTCAAAATAGTCTTCGGTAAAAACATTAAATCGAGTCTTTTCTGTTTTTTCGAAGGCCTATCGAACAGCGCCGGGGTGGTGGCGGCACCGGCGCTGCTTGCACCGCCTCTGCTCTGGTCTTCTTCCCATTGTTTGGCCGCTGCCTCCTTACTGCTTTTTCTCACTTGCCGTGCTACTTCTCTTTCATAGTCCACCGGCTGGCTCTCGCCTTCATCGGAAGAATCATCAACGCTCTGGTAAATATTTTCCCGTATATTAACTGTCATATCGTGCCTCTTCTGCTTCTTCTTTTGGGCACTCTGCATAGTCTCCCTGATGAGGTTCCGCACATCGTTCGGGACTTCGGTACACGGCGCGACATTTTTGTTCTTATCGTTGCCGGCCAAATGTTGTTTCATTCTGGTGATCCCGCCACCTCTGATCTCCTTCCCGCAGTAGTTGCACTTGAAACCCGAGTTGTTGCTCGGATCCATATAAGGAGTACAATGCTCCCTCGCAATGTTGTCTTTACTCATCTTCAAAGTTCAACCTAAACAACAATAAGAATTACGAGACTAGTTATAAACAACAAGACAAATCGCAAAAATAGGTACTTTTACCGCAAATAATAATTTTATCTCAAAAAACAAATTAAATTCCACCAAAAAATCAGATTAATATTTAAAAAAATATTTACTAAAGGAAAACACCCAAAAATATGAGTATATTACCTAACAAATAAACGAAACAGAAACTTCAAACACTTTTGCCTCAATTACGTCAAATTCCGAAATACCTTCAAATCTGCAAATAAATTCCACCAAAAAATCAGATTAATATTTAAAAAAATATTTACTAAAGGAAAACACCCAAAAATATGAGTATATTACCTAACAAATAAACGAAACAGAAACTTCAAACACTTTTGCCTCAATTACGTCAAATTCCGAAATACCTTCAAATCTGCAAATAAATTCCACCAAAAAATCAGATTAATATTTAAAAAAATATTTACTAAAGGAAAACACCCAAAAATATGAGTATATTACCTAAAAAATAAACAAAACAGAAACTTTAAACACTTTTGCCGCAATGATGAAAAATTCAGAAATACATTCAAATCTGCAAATAAAATACACCAAAAAATCATATTAATATTTCAAAAAGTATTTATTAAACGAAAAGACCCCAAAAAATGAAAAATTACTTCACAAATCACATTATGTATATTTTGAATACTTTTGCCACAATTATTAAGAAATTCGAATTCTACTCAAATCTGCCTAATATTATACAGAAATCTTCCTAATATTATACAAAAATCTGCCTAAAATAATGACAAACTAATTTTCATCAAGAACATATCAAAAAAACAACTCAAAATGATAAAAATATCAAATCTTCTCATTGTCATACATAACTCATATGAACTATTAAGTCTTTAGTTTTGGAACTCATACAAATCTTCTCAAATTCGTGAAAACGAGTACATATCAAAGAAAAAATGCAAGATTCATATAGATCTACCAATATAAGTCCTAGATCTACCAAAAAAATCGAAAAAATACGAAGAAATTAGGTAAAAAACGCTTAAATAAAAACTTTAGAAACATTTGCCATTTATCTCGAAATCGTTGAAAAGAGTGGAAGCAATCGAAAATCGTGGATCTTACCAGTTCGAAAATCGGCGCTTGGCATAAGATTTGGCGAGGCTCAGGCGAGAAAGGCGAGAAAAGAGGGGAAAACCCTCTTTTCACCGAAAAAAGATGAATTTATACCAAAGAAATTGTTTTTTAATTTAACCGAAAAGTACCTAATTTTAACACTGAAAAAAACGAAAATCGACTGGTAAATGTCTTATCGATTTTCGAGATAATCGTCGAAAAGCATATAAAACGATAACTGTTAGAGCCGGCAACTTACCGGTAACTACCGAAAAGCTCGAAAATCGCCGATTATCGTCGAAAATCGTCGAAAATGCGAACCCTGTTTTCAACTACTTGACCTACCTCTTGTTGTTTAGCAAACAACATAAAAAAAAAAAAAAAAATCTTATCTAGAGAAACTAAATAAACCAACCACTTTATCTCTTTCTTTTCTCCCGTTCGGTACAACTCGGGAATAATGAAACGAAAAGATACACCTATCGGTCATCTTTAGAAAATGTTATATTAATGTCTCTTTGAGGATCTCTTTCAATCAAAAAGTCTATGAGCTTTTAATTCATTAAATTCCATTTTGCAAGGTCATCTTTCTCAAAACAAAAATGACTTGTATCATTTTTATCCTCATTACGTCTCGTAATCCTTTTTATTATCATTCTCATTCATAGCTTCACCGAATTCTTCATCCTTATCCACATTTTCATTCCCAATTTGACTGATTTTCTTCATTCTCGTTCATATATCCTCATTCTCATTTCCATTTCTATCTTGACCAATTTCTTTGTTCTCATTAACAAACAATCAAGCGAATTTGAGGAATATTAGCAAAAAGGGCGGGGAATCAATGTCGTGAAAAAATTTAAAAAGTATAGTAAGAATTAAGGCCCTAATTAATTTGGGAATTAGGGGCCCAAATAGTAAAGTTAAGTGATTTTAATTAAATTTTTTGGGGTTCCTAAATTTAATTTTAAAAAATTTAATAAAAAAAAATAACTTAAGTGATTTTGCGACTTAAATTTTATTTTTAAAGAGCCTCTATTTTTTTTTTTTTTTTTTTAATAAAGACGTGGGCCTACTACGACTCTCCTCAGGCACGGCCCTGATTCATTGATAACCCTGTTATCAAACAATAAATGATGGTAACCGGTAATCGACTAATCGGCAAAATCGATAACCCGAACTATGAATTAGACTACTGTCTTATACGACCCAACACGACGACGTTTGATGGGAGACACAAAGATTCTCCCAGTAGAAAAGTTGGTGAGTTATTCGCTCTCGGAAATATTTGTTTCTTTTGTTTCTTTTATTTTAAATTTAATATTTCTAGTCCGTGCGACAAAGACAAAGTGTACCTCTAAATTTAATTTGTTTTTTATTTTTTCGAAATAATTAGACTTGATATTTCCTTTGATTCTTCGACTTGCTTACTCTAACGAGAGAGACTCGAAACGAAAGATCTCGTGACCTGGGTTTCCATTTTCTCGCATTTTCCCGGGAACCAAACAGACTCCGTGCCTGTTGTTTTCCCTCATTGCCAGTGAAGAGGTTGTCTTTCTTCTCATGCTCTGTAATTTCATTTCTTCTTCTTCTTCTTCTTCTTCTTCTTCTTGTTTCAACGTTTCCTTTCTCGTTCCAATTTGGATAGCGAGTAATTTTCGTGCTGACAGTTTGAAGGTTCTCACAGAAGGAAGACCGATTCTGGAGATTGAATCTTGTTAGAGCTTGGATTCCACGCCGTCTTCGGTGAAAATGTCCGCTACGCAATTCGGTGGCGGCTCCGTTTCGAATGGAATAGGCAGAAGAGTCTCGGAGAGATTCAGTCCGATTTGCTCCGTTCGGGGAGGCGAGGCTGCTAAATTCGTTTCGTTTACCGCTGCGAAGAGCGTAGGTCTTAACGATGGAAGACGGTTCAAACCGCTCGCGATACGACGTCGAATCCGCCGCTCCTCCGTGTGCTGTGTGTTGAGTTCCGATAGCGGTGGCGTGAGTTCCTCTGAGGTGGAGGAGAGAATCGCTTTACAAGAAGAGCCGGTGCTCAACGGAGCCGTAAATGCTGCCCGGTATATTTTCAGTCTCATTGATTTCTGCAATGTGTTACATTTGTGCTCTGTTATGGCCTAAAAATCCCCGTTTTTCGTCGATAGTGAGTCGCAGGCGAGGCCGGACGTGAAGAAGGAGCTTTTGATGCTTGCAATCCCTGCCATTGGAGGGCAAGCTCTTGATCCTCTGGCACAGCTTATGGAGACTGCTTATATTGGAAGAATAGGTATACCGAAAACGCATATAAGATCCTCTTACTATTTTAGTCAGGCTTCCGACTTCGGTTTTGTTAATTTTCTCCGTTCATTGTTCTTGGCTTTTTGTTCAAATTATTACATTGACTACCTCGTTTCTATAGACCCGTGATCTCGACGTAGCACCGAAGCAAAGGAAATCGGTCATTAAGTTATTTGTGTTATGTCTGGAAGTGCGAGATTAGGAAATTTTAATTCCTCTTAAGTATAGATCTGTAGAGCTTCATGCCGTTTTATGTTTTGTTTGTCCAATTGGCTCAATAAATTGCGTGGGCTCTTTGGCCATGTTCTCGGAGGAGCGTTCTTCTTGCTTATTATCACATTAGTGACTACCGTTGGCTTATGTGTGCGATTTGGTTGACAAATTCTTGGTTTTTGTGTAGGCACGTTGGAGTTGGGTTCGGCTGGCGTGTCCGTGAATATCTTTAATTATATCTCCAAGCTGTTTAATATTCCTCTTCTCAGTGTTGCTACTTCTTTTGTTGCTGAAGACATTTCAAAGTATGAAGTGGAACACTTTGCTGCAGGTGGATTTAACTGATCTAACTTTATTACTTCCTGCTTTTTTGAGTTTCTTCTTGTTTACACGCGAAGAGTTTGAATGAAGGGTCCCGTCTTGATATTTCTTAGCGAAGCATTCTCCGGAAGAAACCAATGGTAGAGCTTCTAATGGAGTGCCTGAGAAAATGGAGCTTCCTTCTGTGTCCACTGCTTTACTGTTAGCTGTTGGGATTGGCATTTTTGAGGCTTTGGCATTGTCTTTCGGTTCTGGGCTGATTCTAAACGTCATGGGCATAGCAGTCGTAAGTCGAGTAATTTAAAACATAGGAGCGCGGACTATTTTGCTTAAACTTCTTAATTTTTAACATATTAATATACTCTTGACAGGACTCACCCATGCGTGTTCCAGCTCGACATTTCCTTACGCTCCGAGCGCTTGGTGCTCCAGCTGTTGTAGTATCATTGGCTCTCCAAGGAGTTTTTCGAGGCTTTAAGGATACAAAAACTCCTGTTATTTGTTTAGGCAAGTATTTAGAGTTTAAAACAAACCTCTGTTATCACTGATTTGTTACTATTGTGTTTGATAAATGCCACCCACAAACAAATTAATAGACCATTTAATGCAGGCATCGGTAATCTTGTCGCTTTGATTTTGTTTCCCGTACTTATGTATTCTTTTCGACTGGGTGCAATTGGTGCTGCGAACTGGAGTGCTGGTATGTGTATAATATAGCTCGTAATTTTTTCGCCATCGTATGTATATACTCTTTGCCAAGAGTTTGGATACAGTGATAACACTGATAAACCATTGCAGTTTGTCAGCGCTAGTCAACCGCTCAATGCACTTGCTTATGTTTTTGATGGCCTTCACTATGGTGTCTTGGATTTTGCATATGTTGCTTGGGCTATGGTAAGCTCGAAAGTCGTAAATTAAAATTGAAAATCTGGGTCATTTGATAACATTATGGTTTGTTTGTTAGATGGTGGTGGGAGCTATATCTTCGGCTAGTTTGGTTTATGCTCCGAAAGTGATGGGCCTTCCCGGTGTTTGGTTGGGCTTGACTCTCTTCATGGGTTTGCGTGTAGTTGCTGGATTTTACAGGTGAATTTTCAACATGATGAACTCAATTATGCTCTTTTCTCTCTTTATATGTATATAGTATTTGTTTCTGAATCAAAGGATGAGTTTTTACATATAGCAAAAAGATGGCCTTATATTATTATAAAAAAGTTATTATCAAACTGTTAAGTAGGATAATTGAGTGCGCGGTAACCCACGATTTAATAGTACTTATGTATTTTTTAGTGGATTCTTCAGTATGGAAAAGATAAACGGGCTTGGCAGGGTAATGGGTTGGGTTGCCTCCTCATAGTCAATTCCTCTTAAGGTGGATTTTTCATGAAACTTGAGCTCAAACGAGTACCGGTCTAAAAATAACGGGATCTGACCTAAGATGAGTGAGGTAATAGAGCTATGATCTAGAGAGGCATGCTAAAGTCCCCATGAAAAAATAGGACTTAACAATGTTTATAAGGTCATGGGTTCCTCTTATTATAAATTGGTTTCAAAGTGGAAGTGAAACCACGAGATACGTAACGTGTACTTTTGTGGTCATCTATATATCCGTAATTTCTGTGAATTTCTCAGATTGCTATCCAAAAACGGACCTTGGTGGTTCTTGCACAGTGACGTTCAGAGAATTGAGGAGGTATGATTTGGTTTTCCTTTGGTTAGTTCGATCTTCCTTTTTTTTTTTTTTTTTGTTATTAAATTCCAACTTTAGAAATGCTTGAACTCTATTTCTGCAGATGGCTGGTTGAGATGGACAATTTTTGCAGGAAGTTCACAGGCATCATACTGAAAATAAAGCTCAGAGAGCTCAAAGGTTTAGATCACAATTAATTTAAAGTATATCGACTTCAGGTTTATCACGTTCGATTAGTATTGGGAAACTTGAAAAAATGTCACAAAAAAACACCATAATTCAAGTTTTGAACCCATATTGAAAAAATACATGTTTCTAAACTTTGCCCAATTTTTGACGATTTTACCCCTAATTAATTAACACCCACATTAATTAACCCACCCACATAATTATTTTGGTACTTTACCCACTTTTCACCCTTTTTCGATCGAGTCTTGTTCCCTTTTGGTTTCTCTCTCGCACAAACTCAGAGCACCCCCTTGTTTCGACCACGTTCATCTCCCTGACCACAAACGCACACGATTCTGACCACGAATCGTGATCCCCAGTTTTCCACTCTTCTCCCCAAATCAAAACCCAGATTTATACCTCCTCCCCAAATCGCGAAACCCTAATCGTGCTCTGAACCTCCGCTCATCCAACGACCACAGCAACCCACAACGACCTCTCCGATGACGACCGCGGCGACCTCTCCGACGACGACCACAACGACCTCCGCCCAGACCACGACCACAGCACCTACGACGATAGCGAGTTCCAAAGTCAGTAAGGTTCGTTTCTAAAGTCAGCGAGGTTTCATTTACTTTTCAATGTATGATTGGTTTGATTTACAATTTTAGGGCTTTCAAAGTATGATTTAGGGTTTGATTTGCATTTAGAATTAGTATGTGTGTTGCATTTAGGGTTTCGTGGGTTGATGCTGTGTTTAGGAATCAGTATTTAGTGTTTTGGAATTCTTGATGTTGTGAATTGGTTGTAGTGGAACTTGTGCATTCCATCTGTTTGATAAAATGTCTAAATTAGGGTCTGTTTTATAGAGGAAAAAACATGTTTCTTGCATTTTTAGGGAAGTTTTAGGGGATGATTTTATCGATTATTTATCATGTTTTATTTGCGTTATGATTCGCAGATGGATTACGTAGTTGGTGAAACCGAGCGACATTCACATCGAGTGTGGTACCGCGGCAGCACTCGTTTAGACAACATCATCAAGTCTTTCCGAGAACATAATCTGTTGGAAAGGGTGCTTGCTACTCCGTTCGGCCAGTTCTTTGTAGAGCCCCGTCCAAAATTTTCGGGTGCACTGGTCCATCAAGTTCTTTGTCGAAGAATTCCATCTCCAAGGTCCGATGAACTTCTGTTCAAATTCAATAAAATTATATGTAAATTCGGCCCTCGTGAGCTTGTTGCCGTCACCGGCTTAAAACTCAACGACAAAACGACGAAAAAACGACCGAATTCGCAAAAACTTTTATTGGCTTCTTGTTTCCCCGACGTAAAAAATAAGATAACGTATGGCGATTTGGAGAAGACGTTGACGGAGTGCACTGACCCCGAAGATGTATACAAGCTCGGGCTTTGTTGTTTTGTTGAGGGGGTGCTTTTGGGGACGCCACCGGATAAGTTTGTCCATCACGAGCATTTGAAAGATGTAGACGACGTGGATTACTTTTTATCCAAACCATGGGGCGAGTTGGTTTGGAATGTATCCGCCAAGTCCTTTTGTCGGGAAATTAAGAAAGGCCGAGCAAAATCCAAAGGCGATGGCAAGTACTTATACCCGAAGTACGAGTTGACCGGATACGCCCCGATGCTTCAAGCTTGGGCGTGCAAAGTGGTCCCGCAGCTAGAAACCCTTGCTTCTACCATGAAACAAATATCTTCCACTGCAGTGGGTAATGTGCTCGACGATGACAATGTAAGTTTTCGTACTTTTTTTTAGTTATTTCGAGGACAGTTTGTAGTAATAAATATTATTTTATTTAGCTATAGTAAGTGTGTTTTTTTTTTTTAAATGTATGAAGGTGGAGGTGCTCCCTTTCATTGTAGCAGGGCGTGAAGAGGAGAACATGTCACCTTCAAAGGGCGTTTCCACACCAAGTTCTCCGTCGAAGAAGCCATCAGCCCGGTATAGAGATGGACATGAAACAGAGGTACCGCTGCCCCCTCGTCACTCAATTGAGTCCTCAAGCATAATCAAGATGCTTGATGACATTAAGAAAAAACAAGAGGCCGAAGCTGCAAAATTTGACGAATTTTTACGGAAACAAGAAGTGCAAGAGGCAAATATCCTTGACTTGGTACGTTATATTTATATTCGTACATTTATTATATATAATTTTACCAATAGCTATATTTTGTTGAATCTGTAATAATGAAATGTTGAATTGTATTTTTTTTTGGCAGACCAAGAAAACAAGCACAATTTTTAAGATTGTTCGTGACTTTGTTGAGTATAATCCCCATCTCAAACAAATGCCGATCCCCAAGAAACACCCACATACCGACCCGACACCACCTCCCAAGCAACCCGACCCAGCCACCGAGCCCAGCTCGAAAAGATCAAAACCGAGCGAGCCCAGCTCGAAAAGATCAAAACCGAGTCCTACAGAAAGCATATCCCACAAGAACCTTGACCCGAGCTCGAAGAAATCAAACCCGAGTCCCAAGAAACCCGACCCATCTCCGGAAACAAGCCCACGAAAACATTACCCGACAAGAAGCACGACCCCCAAGAAATCCGACCCATCTCCCGAGAAGACCAAAGAACCCCGAAGCCTCAAGAAAGCCGTCGCAGTAAAGAGCCTTGCCCGGAGCCCGAAGAAACCAAACCCGAGTCCCAAGAAACCCGACCCATCTCCGGAGCCAAGCCCACGGAAGCAGTATCCGACAAGAAGCACGACCCCCAAGAAAACAGTCGCAATAAAGAGCCCGCAACGTGTTAGAGCCCGGAAAGGGGTTATCTTGACGCAATCTCAGCCATCTCCGCAATCTCAGCCATCTC
This sequence comes from Parietaria judaica, assembly GCA_954871525.1. Taxonomy (NCBI): domain Eukaryota; kingdom Viridiplantae; phylum Streptophyta; class Magnoliopsida; order Rosales; family Urticaceae; genus Parietaria; species Parietaria judaica. The sequence continues at coordinate 44,209,293 of OX940860.1, forward strand.
AGGGATCTCCGAGTGAAAACATAATGTTCGATGCATTGATTCATGAGATAGAGCACGAAGATACGAACCAGCCCTCTCAAGAAATAATTGTCTCTCCCCTTGTTCCGATACCAGTGCAGATAGTAGATCCAATTGAGGTTGCGGATGACTCGCCGTTGATGGAGACGCCACCGGCGAAGAGGAAACGGAAGGCCCCAAATATGGATGACTTTACCAACCCGGACACTGAGACGCTGAAAAGGAGATCGGAACCGTACGTGTTCAAAGTTGTCGTACCGCCTACCAAGAGCCATCTCACCGCATTAAAAAGGTGGATTAAACAAGGGACACCCGAAAAGTGGAAGTGCATACAAGGAGAGGAGAATGGAAGCTGGTTTACGGAACTACTAACTCCACGTACATGGATTAATACTACGGTATTTTCTAAACTTTGCAATATTTGTTCTTTGGGTTAATCTAGGAAAATATGGGACAATTATTGTGTTAACCAGGGACAATATTTGCGTAAAATATGGGACAGTTAGTGTGTTAACCAGGGACAAAATTTTTTGGGCAGTTTATATCTAATTATTGGTTATACTTTGTCTTTTTGCAGCACATTGATGCAGTGATGTGTTTGTTTCGACGTCGTCGTCGAAGCGTGTATTTCAAAGGATATAAACAGCATATCACGAACATGTGTCCGTACTGGACGAGCTCGCTCATGGAGAAAATGCAACGATGGAAAGAGGACCAAGTTGCGATCCTAAACTAGCCCAGATGAAATGGGCTGTAACCGGAGATCATGAAACTGCCCATGCGAGTTGGAAAAATTTGGAAAACATATGTTTCGTCGTGAATGTCCGGGAATCGCATTGGGTTTGTGTAGTTGCTGATTTGAAATATTGGAGGCTGGAAGTCTACGATAGTGATCCGGGGTGTTGCAGTGACAGCTGTCTCGAATCGTTGCTAGAACACTTAGGCAGCGGTATACTTGGGATGCTTAAGATATGCGGATGCACTACCATGCACTTGAATGCTGCTGCTAAACCATTCAAGGTTGTGCGTATGAAAAGTCACGTTGTTCCGGTAGCGAAAAGAAAGTAAGTAATTATGTTTGAAAGAAGGAAGATATATTTACTTCTAATTGAAACTCGCTAATAGTTTTTTTTTTTCCAGCGGCGATTGTGGCATATTCGCATTGAAGCATGTGGAAAACATCATGCATGGCGAGCCAATGATTGAAGTCCACAGCGACAATATCAAAGATTTTAGAGCGGCATATGCTGTTGATGTGTGGTTAGGCAACGAAAGAGTGGTGAATAACATTTGTCCTTGACTTAATCTATTGTAAGCTAAAGAATTCAATATAACACTTGTCCCGATTTTGTGTAAACCAAGGACAGGTTTTTAAGTTTAGTCGGGACAGTTTTTGTCTTAACCAGGGACAGGTTTTTATGTATACCGCGGACAGTTTTTGTGTTGTTCAGGGACAGGTTTTGTGTAAACCAGGACAAGTTTTTGTCTTCACCAGGGACAGGTTTTTATGTTTACCAGGGACAGTTATTGTGCTGTCGATGGACAATTTTTGTATAAAACATGAGACAATTGTTCAAAAATATAGGACAGTTATAATGTAAGTTCTTGGCATTAATCATCGTAAGTAGGGACAATATTTGGGAAAAATATGGGACAGGTTTTGTGTAAACCAGGACAAATTTTTGTCTTCACCAGGGACAGGTTTTTATGTTTACCAAGGACAGTTATTGCGCTGTCGAGGGACAATATTTGTATAAAACACGGGACAATTGTTGAAAAATATGGGACAGTTATAATGTAAGTCCTTGGCATTAATCATCGTAAGTAGGGACAATATTTGGGAAAAATATGGGACAAGTTTTGTGTAAACCGGGACAAGTTTTTGTCTTCACCGGGGACAGGTTTTTATGATTACCAGGGACAGTTATTGTGCTGTCGAGGGACAATTTTTGTATAAAACACGGGACAATTGTTGAAAAATATGGGACAATTTTTTTATATTCCGAGGGACAATATTCAGGCAGATTCATTCTTACTTAAAAATTCGGGCAAAATATATTCCACAAAATATATTCCATAAAATATATATTCAGGCATATACATGTAATAATTCCACAAAATCCTACGAATAATTCCACATAATATATTCCACAAAATATTTTCCACAAAATATGTTCCCCCCTTTCGTTCCTACGAATAATTCCACACAATTACCCCCTTGATTTACATGTTACTCGGTTATGACCTAGCACTCCACAGTTCGAGCACTTTCTACGCTCCATAATGATTTCACCTTGCGACGGTCGACGCTTTGTCGGACGCCTTCCCCCCTTTTGTTTCTTTGGACGACCTGCCCGTTTTCTCTTTAGGGGAACTCCAACATGAATGTTCTTCAAATGTTCTGGGAGCACCCAATTACACTCATCACCAACTGGATATATCACACCTACGTAGCAACTCCTTCAATTTAAAAACAAGATAGTTAAATAAAACAACAAACAATAGATCAAAAAAGGAAAAACTTAAACATATACCTGTACGTCTCGAGCAAATAAAACGGCGAACAATATGTGTAGTTGCCTAAATTGCGTTTGAGGGCAGCAGCCGCAACGTGAACGCAAGGAATACCAATTGCTTGGAACTCGCCACATTCACACTCTTTTTTCCTTAGATCTACAACGAAACTTCCCGACGGTGTAATGACTTCGAATTCAAGCGTATCGAGATTATGAATAGTTAACAGTCACGCTGCATCAAGGGTGTCTTTCAACTCTTTCTCGAGTTTGGGTACAAGAGTTGAAGTGTTATTTTGACCTACGGTTCGCTTCTCATAAAACCAATGTTGGAGAGTAAACCGAAGGTATTCAAACATATTTGTTATCGGAAATGTCCTGGCAATCTTAAGAACAGAGTTAAAACTTTCCGCATAATTACTCGTCATGGCGTCGTACCTGTTACCGCCGAAATGAATACGTGTCCAATACGGAAAGCCAATTTCTTCCATATATACTGCTACATCTGGGTAATGGTTCCTCAACAAGTTCCAGTAGTATTGAAAGTCGCTCATCCGAAAAGCGTACGCAGCATTAAACACCAATTTGGTCGGATCTTCACTTTTAAACGTATGGATGATGTTCCTTTTGAGGTGGGCCCAACAAAAACCGTGATGAGCATGAGGGAAAATGGTCTTCACCGCAAAAATTATACTGTCGTGCCTATCGGAAATAATGGCTGGATCTTCAACGGGCCCGATGGCTTCCTTTAACTTCGTCAGAAAATAAACCCAAGAGTCATTGTCTTCAATATGTACAACTCCATACGCGATAGGAAACAACCTTGTTTCACCATCAAGTGCCACTGCCGTTAACAATTGACCACCATACTTGCTCTTGATGAAGGTGCCCTCCACGCATATCATTGGCCGACACGTTTTAAATCCTTGTAAACAAACTCCAACGGCAGCAAAGGCATATTTGAAACGACCCGCTTCCATCACAAAATCAGTTATCGATCCCAAATTCTTTTCCTCCATCACATGCAAGTAGCGTGGTAACTTCGAGTACGAATCCTCGGGTGTGCCCATTGCGTATGCCATGGCTTTTTCTTTGCATCTCCATGCCTTCTCATATGTTAGCTCAACACCGTAATGGCTTTTCAAATTTTCTTGCAAAGCCTTTGGCGTGAACGGTGAGCCCGTAGTAGAAAACTTATCCTTATAAATCTGCCCAACAACTCGGGGAGCTGCTTGCTTATGCTCTAGCTGACAACGATCAAGGGAGCAAGTATGTTCGTGGACAAACCGAGTTATCTTATACAATGGTGCGGTTTTAATAAGTACCCGTGCATTCAATTTCCACGTGCATGTATTGTCCTTGCACCTCACATGCCATAATTCCGGGTTAGATTTGGATACTCTAAACTGAAAGTTATTTTTAATCGCGTGAATTGACAGTTTAATCTGCAACTCCTTCAAATTTTTAAATATCTTTCCCTCTGAAAACTCAAACAATGTACCTTTACACGACGACTCGGGATATGACTGTAAATCCTCCGCATAAAACCGTGGGTCAACCCATAAACGGTCATCCACATCTTGCGTCGGGGTCGGGAAATACTCGGGCACATCGCTTCGGGCATCAGAAGAATATGGGAACTCGGGCACGGTACTTTGGGGATTTGAAGAGGATGGGAAGTCGGGCATGGTACTTTGGGGATTTGAAGAGGATGAGAACTCGGGCACGGGACTTCGATGTCTTCGAGATGGTTCAAAATCAGGGACTAGCTGGACATCAACGTCCACGATGGCATCATTGTCGTCTGCTAAATGAACTTCGTGAAAAACCTTTTCTTCACACCGCTCTGAAGATGGCATTACAATTAACTTTTTCAATACCGGAGTTACGTAGAGTATGTTCTTTCCACGGCGAACAATATCAAGTATCTGACGATCAACATCCAACTCAACAGGTCGACATCCGTGCTGCAACAGTTTTACCTCGATTCTGAGATCATACACCCGCTCATCCACCCCAAGTCTTTCATACAACTGATCCATCAACTGTGTGTGACTAATGTCCATCGGCGCTAAGAAAAAACTATTCTTCGCATTGGTGTAGTTCCACTTCTCATTTTCAAGAACCCACTCGCCATCATATTCGAAATATACATCCAAATCTGTTTTCACGGGAAAGTACAAAATCAATTAAGAAAAAGCAAGGACAATACATAAATAAGAATCAAATCATACCCATTGGTTTTGACATGGTGCCGATGGGTCTATGACAATGTTGATAAGAAACTCTAAACGAAAATTTGAAACGAAAGAGAAGAATGTTAATCGTACAACCTCCCACAAAACTGCCCAGAAAACTGTCCCTAAATAACCCAAAACTGTCCCCGAAATCCAAATTACTGTCCCCAAAAAATGAAGAAACTGTCCCAATACAACCTTCAAGTGATCTGCCCAGAAAACTGTCCCTAAAATACCAAAAACTGTCCCCGAAATCCAAATTACTGTCCCCAAAAAATGAAGAAACTGTCCCAATACAACCTTCAAGTGATCTGCCCAGAAAACTGTCCCTAAAATACCAAAAACTTTCCCAAAAATGCAAATTACTGTCCCCAAGGATCATAAGAAACTGTCCCAAGAATGTGACTCATACCACCTTCAAGTGAACTGCCCAGAAAACTGTCCCTAAATTACCAAAACTGTCCCCAAAACGCAAATTACTGTCCCCAAGGATCATAAGAAACTGTCCTAAGAACGTGACTCATACAACCTTCAAGAGAACTGCCTAGAAAACTGTCCCTAAATTACCAAAAAGTGTCCCGAGAATGCAAAATACTGTCCCTTAGATCTGAAGAAACTGTCCCGATTCCTCAACATCGAACCCCAACCTCCCAAGCCCACGCCAAAAAACTGTAACAAAGTTCCTAACAAAGCCTTCCAGAGAAAAAAACCTAAACTTCATGCAACTTAATGAAGAAAAATACCAAAACTAACAAGGATTCCATATCCTAACTTAGTGAAGAATAATAAACCCTAGAATAAAAGCAAACCAACAAGAAATCAAACCAAGCTAAATCAATCGAAAGAATCATAGAGAAAACGAACGAACCTCATGCAAAATCAAACGAAAATGAGCGAGAGGAGAAGGGAGACTCACGGCGGACTCACGGAGAGGACGTGCGTACGGCGGACTCGCGATGGAGGCACGTGGTTCGGTGGTCGGAAGATGTTTGAGTTCGAGTTGCTGCTCGAGTTTTGTGTGGGTTCGAGTTCTGTGTGGGTCGAGTTCTTTGTTGCTTGCCTTGGTCGAGTTGTGTGTGCGATGGGAAGGGAAGACACGGGAAGGAAGGTAGAAAGGAGAGAGAAGGAGAGGGCAAATTAATTATTTGGGTTAATTAATGTGGGTGTTAATTAATTAGGGGTAAAATCGTCAAAAATTGGGCAAAGTTTAGAAACATGTATTTTTTCAATATGGGTTCAAAACTTGAATTATGGTGTTTTTTTGTGACATTTTTTCAAGTTTCCCTTAGTATTTGCCGGTTGAAGAACACAAACTGGGCAATACTTTGATTTTTTTGTAGTCTAAAGTCTAAACATCGTATCATAAGTTATAGCAATTTTGATATAAGCATAAATTAATAAAAAGAAGCTAATTATTGCTGCACTCTTCAGTTCACTCCATCAAGAGAACACTCTGAAGTTTGAACTTACCTGCATATAAGTCTTTGATAGTTAATATTTTTTTACCCTTTATAACATGTTTCTTCTTCTTAAGAAACGACCATTTGACCCAAAACCCAATAACATAGTAGTATCCATTTTTTCCGACATCGAGCGGGATATATTAAATTTTGTGGATAGTCCGATTTATCAGTCCAAGAGGTTGACGGAGTTTGTCAAATTGCTCGACACCGACAACTACGTAGACCATGTCAAATTTCTCAACCTCTTGACTCGACAACTCGCAACGAGGAATGAAATTGAATTGAAACATTGCATTATAACGAAATGATATAACTCTGATATATATGTCTCATTACTAAGACACTTTTTGTAAAGAGAGTTGTGATATTTCAAGGGGATACGTAATCAGTCGGTCCATAGGGCTCAAACAGCTCGGCGAAGAAGCCCTTCTTCCTCTTGGGGTTCCATCCCATGTCCTTGCACAGCTGGTCATTGTACCAAATGTGAAGAGCGCCTATGCACGATCGCCGGTAGTACTGCGCCGAGTAGCGCTTCATGTACTCGTCCCATTTCGCCACTTCCTTCTCCATCTCCTTGATGCTCGGAAGCTCGAAAGTCCCGGCCATGAGTTCCGTCACCCATCGGCATCTCATCTCTGACGTGTAGAGGTTTGACACGCTTTCTGAGAATCCAATCACCGCTAGTTGCGGGATTCGTGGGTGCACGCATTCCCTTAGAACATAAAGCAATACAGATTAGCAATTAAAACGCTTGGTTAAGTTCAAGGCCGGTCTTGAGTTTGTTGGGACCTTAGCAAAGAGAAATATAAGGTTTTTGTCGAAATTGTAAATTAAATTTCAATGCATAAGTACAAAAGATATACCTATAAATAACCAGTCATTCATATATGATGCGTGTTTTCGAGATAAAAATACTAATCAAATAGGTATAGTCGATATTTTGAAGGCTTCTAAATTTGATTATTAAGGCTCTTTTGGGGGTCCTTAAATTTGGTTTATTTTTATTTTTTATTACATTAGCTTACTCTACCTTCCCTCGAGCCCGGCCTGAGTTTTTATTACATTATCCAAAAACACTCACCTGTAAAGGGGTACAGATTCTTTGGGGTTTCCAACAATGTAGTCCTTGAAAGTAGTAGACACAAACATGTCTCTGAGTTTCTTGTCGCCTCTGAATCCGGTGGCCAATATGACCAAATCCGTCTTCAATGGTGCCGCTTCTCCTTCGATCAACACGCCCTCTTCACAGAAGCCAAAACTCGGAGCCTTCTTCAGAACAATGCTTCCCTCTTCAACTCTGTCGTAGAATTTCTCGGAGACGGTTGAGATCAGACACCCGTTTATCTCCTGAAGAAAGCTGTGTTTCGGTACCATTCCGTATTTTGCCAACGGAAGCTTGTGTCGTATGTCACTCTCCACAAATTTAGAGAAAGCCCATCTCTGTTAAATTGGATCAATAAGACATCAATAGCCACTAGTGCAGATTATTTTATTACAAAACGGTTGTTAAGTGTTCGTACAAAGTTTGCACAACGGTTATTTTGAGTCGGAGAAACCACTGTCGTAGAATATAAAAGAAGAGATGATTTACCACAGGGGAAAGCAGAGTTGCTAGGAGGCTCAACAAGAAACCTTCCCCGGGCTTATGAACGAGTAATTCCGAAAAGCGATTGAGGTATAAGTAGCCGAGAAAGAAGCCCCATGGAAGGTAATCCGGGACGTTCCAGTGCGCGGTTTTGACAGCACAGTGCATGGATTTTGTACTCCTGTAAAGCGTTACACAAATTAGTAGACTTATTTAGAATCTCGTGAATGAAATTAGCTCCGTTAGTTAAGCATTTGAGCCTGAATTCATGAATTGCTTGTGATTCACGCCACGTGATCACATGCATAAAAATATTTGAAACGGAAACGGAAACACGAACGAAGTGAAGGAATGTATATGTTTTTGTAAGTAGAAGTTCAAGAGCGTCACCATTCACTGTCACCATTCACTTTAGAGCATTCCAATGTGCCACGGGAAATATTTTCTTTTTAAATAAATTAAAACTAATAATTTTTAAGTAATTATTTGATTATTTAAAAAAAATAACATATTTTTTTATAAGTATTTTATAAGTACATATTTTATAAAATTATTTGATCATGTTTGATATACGTAAAAAAAATAAAAACATATTGGCCAACGGGAAAGAAAAAAAAAAAAAATTAAATGTCACGTGGCGCCCAACATTTGGCCATGTGGCGGCAAAAGTACCCAATCTTTGGCCACATGGTATGCCACATGAGACAGCCTAACGGCCACGTAGGCAGTGTCTAACGGCGTTAGTTGGTCGGCGACAAAAGTATGACGTTGGGTACTTTTGCCTACGTTTATTGAGGTCGGGTACCTATCGGAGAATATTGACAAAGGTTGGGTATTTTTGCCGCAATTAACCCTAAATAAAAAGATAGGTATTAGGAATTATTTCACTGAATGTATTTAATCAATTAATTAGATGGTTAAGTTTTCATGAGATTACATCCTAAAGTTGATATTTCTCCTCAAATTCACTCTTAACTAAGAAGTAATTAAATGGTGATTCGGACCTGATTGGGGTTAGCAGTGTCTTGATCTTCCTGAACCACGAGCTTCCATTTCCATCGACCTTCATCGGAGCCGAACGCCTTTCCGTTGCCGCCCCAAAGCGTCCACGACCTCATCTCCTCCTCCGGGGCCCCGTCGAACTCGACGCTCAACACCTTGGCGTTGAACTTGATGTGCTTCAGCAAGTCGAAGTGGCGGGCGTAGGACTGGACGTAATCCAACACTTGATGCTGGTCCGGGAAATCCTCGGCCACAGACTCCGGCCACGGGAAATCAGAAAACTGATAGGCCAGTTTGGGCGTCTGCAGGCGAGTGGTCTCGAAAGTCTTGACCCAGGCGCCCCCAACGCTGCCACGCGCCTCGAACACCACCGGCCGGAGGCCCTTCGAGAGCGCGTACTTGGACGCCAGGAGGCCGCTGATCCCGGCGCCGATGATCGCCACCTGTTTCCTGGTCTCCATTGGCGTTATCACCACAGCTTCTCTCGGTGTGTTTGTCTCAATTACGTAGTGAGGCACTAAAGTCACTTTTTAGTGGCTTAACTCATGATTGTTACGTCTTTTTTCTCTTTCATTTATAGAATGAATTGTATTTTTCTTATTTCTCTAAAATGTGATGTCAACCCTATATTATAATTAGGAGATAAATTAGAATATATATTGTAATAATATTTAATTGTGCAAATACAAGTTGTAAAGACGTATTTTCGCGTTGCACATATAATATGACGTTATAATCGTGAACGATAAGAATAAAGAGAGTGCGGAAAAGTAAAGGAACACCAATACTTTTTGGTAACGCAGTTCAGACTTCCTGTCACTATTTCTACGGGGCACTCACCCAGATTAATCAACCAAGAGATTACAGATGAAGATTACAATCAGTAATACAAACATGATACAAAGCATAAACAGGAAACTCCCCCTTGTTGTCACGACAACAGCTTTGACATCCGAAGTAAACTCTTGATGAACTTGCAAGATCCCCTTGCAACAATCAGCTACGAACGTCCCGTCCTTCTTCACTTCACTCGTGAATTGCTGATCGACTTCTCCCGAAGATTCTAGAGAATATCTCTGTAAGTGCTAACGAAATAGGACCTCATCAGCCGGGACATATAGGAGCTGCTCGCTAATTCCTCTTCATCAATCAGCTTCTGAAATCTCTCCCTTGAATAGAATAAATACGCAAATATTCTTCATTCATTCCAGCGTAATATTCATCATTAACTTCAAAGAGATATACACTCAATCACTCCTTGATTGAGGATGCGCCTTATGACTTTCCTGAAATAACTTAGCAGCTGTCATGACATCAAGGATGTTGATACTTTCCATAAATAGACAAAAACGAATCATGAAATAATGAATACTCAATAATCGCAAATCATGATTCAACAAACTCCCCCTTAGGCAATTTATGGCACAGCTGATTTCAGAAAGTCGCAGAGATCTTCAGACACGGAACTGACAGAGCAGCAGGCAGGATGACATCTGTTGTCATGGCAGCGGAGGCAACATCAGACTTTTTGCACTTGTAGACCTGCATAAAATGTTAGTGTACCTGAAGATTTCCTGAAAACATTTCAACCACAATCGTGCAATAAACAAACATTCATCCAAACAAAAACAAGCAAGCAGTTCAAACATACAAACAAACAAGTTCTAGTGATGCATGAGTTTGAAACTGAATAAAATAAAAAGGCTAAAAATGTTTGCACGACCGTGATTTCTCCCCCTTGGGCCTGGAATTGGCGAAGGGGAACCGACTCAAACTGGCTTAGGATGAGCAGGAAGAGGAGGACGCAGCACTGTAGTCATCGTCGTCTTCATCAGCAGTGGTTTTCTTCTCGATGGTGAGAGGATCTTCTTCTTCAGAGGATGATTCATCATCATCGGCAGAGCTTTTCTCGTCGTCCTCCTTGTCGTCCTCGTCGTCGTCATTCTGGGCGTCTTCCTCGGCATTCTCCTTGTCGCCATTGTTGTCGTCCTCCTGAGTGTCTTCCATGGCAGCATCAATGGTCTCATTATTAGCTTCAGAGGTGTGATCTGCAGGCATAGAGGAAGAAGTAGGAATGTCCTTTGGGTCGACTGTGGCGGGGGTCCTTGCACGGGCTGGAGAGTATGAGTCAGAGAAATCGATCTCCGGGATCTTGGCCGGTGTGCGACATTCACCCGAGGCTTGAGTAGTCTTGACCCACTTCTTCAGGTGCTCCACTTCACTCGCTATGGCGAAATGAATGCAAGGTTCTGTTCTAGGGTTTTGCTGATGCGATCCAAAATGGAGAGAAACAGATTACCGCCTTCGATGCCTTCAGCAGAGATGGCTGGTGTCGCGCTAGCAGGGGTGACAGTGGAGGCACGATTGATCAGATCACAATTTTCTCCTTTGAAGTTGGTCTTGTTGATCTGAATGGGATCGGCGTTGATAGACATCTCCTCCTTATTCTTGAGACCGGGATTCTGGGTCCGCAGAATGGTTGTGATGAGGCATGGATATGGCAGATTTGTTGACGTGACATTTGACTCACTGAACCTCATGATGTTGTCATAAATAATATGACCAAGGTCTATTGGCATCTTGGAGATGAGGGAAAAATGGAGCTTACCACAATCCATTGTGACAGTGTTTGAGTTCGTGGAGGGTAGAATGTTGCCCTGAACTAGCTTTCAGAGAATGTAGTGGAGGGCTGTCAGCTTGGAGGCACTGAAGTTGACTGCATTGGCTGACCACTTGAGCTTGTCCTTCTTGGAGAGAGCACGCAGTATGAGCTGAGGGTCTTGCAGAGAGGGGTCGCCTAGTGTGATGACATCATCAGAGACTTCCCAGCCAATAGCTTCATTGATGACGGCGGGGGAAAACTCGTACATTCTGCCACGGACATAGACTCTGGAGAACCACTTGGAGGTTGGCTCACTGCAGCCTCGCATAAGATTGGCGTAGAAGTCATACACCACAGCAGTAAGATGGTGAGTAAGAGAGGTGGAAACCTTCAGTAACCCAAGCTCTTGAAGAGTGTCAGGGACTGTTGTGTTCTTGAATTTTTCCAAGCTTATGATGCGCTCATTTGTGAGCTTGCGCTATCTGTAGAAGTACATCCTTTTCTGAACAGAAATGTCGTAGTATTCCAAGTGAATGGCATCTGCTGATACGGCACGAGACACCTTCAGAGGAGCAGTTTTCTTCTTCTTCTTGGTAGGAGCCTTTGAAACAGCAGTAGGAGCGGTGTCCAGCTTTCCTTTGCCTTTGCCTTTGCCTTTGGCTTTAGCAGGAGCTGCTGGTTTCTTGACCTTGGGCTTTTTGGAGGGCTTGGTCTTGAAGTGTTGTAGTTCAATGTCAGCTTGGCGTTTGGACCTGGTGAGACGAGAGGCTTGCAGGTCAGAGTCATGGAGTTGAGGCTTTGATGCAGAGTCAGCAAGAAGATCCAAATTCTCCGACTTGGAGGTAAGAGGAGATCGTGACTTCGGGGAAGGGGTGGATGACTTCTGCAGAGTTGCAACTGAAGCAGCGGCTTGTGAAACATGTTGTTTGTCAGAAGAAGTGAGGGATGCAGAAGGAAGACTTGTATCAGTAGAGGTTGTAGCCTTTAAGGAGATGTCTGCTGTCTGGACATCAGGAAGAGCATCACTCGATAGGGGTTCTTCAGAGACTGCCAAGGATGCAGGAGGCTTAGCTGAGGCTTCAGGAACACCAGTGGAGACTGAGGTACAAATGTTAGGCTCAGTTTCACGCTGCTTGGATGAAGGCCCTGGTGTGGTGACAGAGGGTATGACAGGCAGCGTAGCGTCAGAAGCATCTGTAGCAGATGGAGACTCGGTTGCAGATCTATCAGAGGGTTCCTTTAGTTGAGCACTACTTCCAGCGATTCCCACCATTTCTGAAATAGTCTCGGAGGCAAGGGTGGAGAAGACTGGCATGGACATGGAGGTGGTGGCAGAGACACTATTGTAGATTGAGCCCAGGACAGCCTGAACGGTTGGATCATGAAGAACTAAGCGTTGTTCAGTGGTCAACTGAGAGTCCTGAATAGTGGCAACAATGTCCCATGTCGTCTCAGTGGGTTGGGATGATGGAGGAACCTGATAGATGGATTTATGCTAAAGCAATTAAAGTAATGCCTAAAGTTTAATCACGAAGTGTGTGCCTATGTAAGCCCTAGATCATACAACCTAACCCGAAACATATGTTCGAAATAAAAATTCCACAGATAAAATCAACCATGCAAACATTATAGACATATAAATCAGCCAAAGATACTGAAGCAAAGAAAAACTAAGAGAAACCTGATGCATGGAATCAATGGGTGAAAGATTAGGAAGAGCAGGTGAGATGGGGGGGTTAGGGTTCGTCATTGGCTCGGCAGTGGGTATGGCAGTGATCGGAACTGCAGCAATGGGTTCGCCTGACCCTGTAGCATCCTCCTTCGACTTCTTAGATTTCTTTGTCTTCTTCAGAGCGGGTTCATGGGAGGTACTCTTTCCAGTTCTTGTCTTCGCCATTGGAGAAATCGGGTGGTCGAAGAGAGAGAGAGATGAGAAAAGAGAGGGATGGAGAGAGCGAAGAGAGAGAGAGGGAGAGAGGGAGAGAGAGAGAGAGAGAGAGGGAACTGAAGAAGGCGTGTAGGGGTGGTTAAGACACAAACTACGAGAAAAGAGGAAGGAAGTGGGAAAGATGGAGTAATGGGAGAGATTTGAAATTTTTTGAAATTAAACTCAACTTCCATTTTTAGAATCAATTAATTGGAATAAAATCCCATGAATTTTGTCGAAAAAGAAAAAGAAATATCTCCCCTTTTTTATTGTTTTTATTTTTATTTTATATTTTTTTTGAAATTTATTTCTTATTTTAATTTTGGAGAAAATATGAAGGAGCAAAGAAGAAGAAAATAAATAATGAGAAACACACATACACACAAGCACTCAAGAAGAAGAAAAAAAATAGTAAGGAAGGATATTAGATCCGGCAGATGCCTATTTTGCGTCGAAGATCTTCAAAGCGAGACGCATCCAGTGGTTTGGTATAGATGTCAGCAAGGTTCTCTGTTGTCGTGACATGGTCCATGACAACAATCTTTTTCTCCACCAGCTCGCGAATGAAGTGATGCCTGATGTCAATGTGCTTGGTCCTTGAATGCTGGACATGATTTTTGGAAATATTGATAGCACTTTGGTTGTCACATAGAAGCTTGAGGCTTTGATGATGCACTCCATAGTTGCTGAGCATTTGTTTCATCCAAAGTAATTGTGTGCAGCAACTAGAGGCATCAATATATTCTAATTTGGCAGTGGAGAGAGAGATGGAGTTTTGCTTCTTGCTGAACCAAGATACCAAATTTTCTCCAATGAAGAAACATCCTCCGGTGGTGCTTTTTCTATCGTCAGCATCTCCAGCCCAATCGGCATCACTATAACCTGTCAAACAAAGAGGAGAACCACGAGAATACCATAGGCCATAATCAATTGTGCTGGAGACATACCTGATGATCCTTTTAGCAGCAGTGAGATGTGATTCTTTCGGATTAGATTGATATCGTGCACACACACCTACACTTTGACATATATCTGGTCTACTAGCAGTAAGGTATAATAAGCTGCCTATAATACTGCGATAGAGTTTAGGATCAACAAAGACACCATCCTGGTCTTTAAAAAAAAAATCGGATGTGAAGATTGGTGTCCAGACAGCACGTGACTCAGAAAGTCCAAATTTTTTGACAATGTTTATAGCATATTTAGATTGAGAGATAAAAAGGCCATTGTCAGTCTGAGAAACCTGTTAGCCAAGAAACATGGAGAGTTCTCTGACCATACTCATCTCGAATTCTCGTTCCATCATTGAGACAAACTCTTTCACTAATGCACCTGAAGTAGATCCAAAGACAATATCGTCAACATAAATCTGTGCAATGATAGTGTTAGAGTGATACCTGTGAATGAACAGGGTTTGATTGGAGCCGCCTCGTTGGTATCCTTTGTTTTCAAGATGTTTAGTGAGTCTTTCATACCACGGACGGGGTGCTTGCTTGAGGCCGTACAATGCTTTGTTTAGTTTGAAAACATAGTGTGGAAGATATGGATCTTCAAACCCTTGTGGTTGGACTTCTTCCTCAATAACTCCATTTAAGAAGACACTTTTTACATCCATTTGATATAGCTTGAAATTTAGGCTGCATGAGATGGCAAGTAGGAGTCTGATTGATTCAAGACGTGCAACCGGAGCAAAAGTTTCTTCAAAATCCACTCCTTCCACTTGAGTATATCCTTGAGAAACTAGTCGGGCCTTGTTTTTTTTTATCACGGAGCCTTTTTCATCTGTTTTATTTTTGAAGATCCACTTTGTTCCGATTACATTAACATTGGAAGGACATCCCACTAAATCCCAAACATTGTTCCGTTGAAACTGATTGAGCTCCTCTTGCATGGAATTAATCCAAAATTCGTCTTCCAAGGCTGTCTTGATATTGGTAGGTTCTAGTTTTGAGGTAAAACAACTCAGTCCAGCAAGTTCCTTGTAGTCAAGTTGGTGAACTGTGCGTTTACTCCGTTCGGAATTTACAGAACCAATGACTTGAGTGATTGGATGATTCTTTGCAACTCTGGAGGAAGGAACAATTTCGTCGGGTATGTCTGTTGGTGCGTCTTCAGGTGTCACACCAGAAGCTGCATTGTCAGGAGAGCTTGATGATGCTTCAACAAATGGTTTTGATGAATGAGTGGAAGTAGAGGATTTGTCTATGGAAGATTCTCTATGCATGGTGATTAGGTCCTCTAGAGATCTCGGAAGACTAGATGTGACAGCTGTTGTCGCGGCAGGAGGCTCATCATCAATGACTACATTGACAGATTCCATGATTACTTTGGTTCTTTTGTTATAGACCCGATAGGCATGACTTATAACAGAGTATCCGAGAAAAATCCCTTCATTACTCTTTGGGGCAAACTTTGAGGTGTGCGACCTGTCATTCAAAACAAAACAACGACTTCCAAAAATATGAAAATATGAGACATTTGGTTTCTTACCTCGCCAAATATCATAAGGAGTTTTATTTGTTTTGGGGCGGAAGTATACTCGATTGATAATGTGACACGCTGTGTTGACTGCTTCTGCCCACCACTTTGGATTCAGCTCCTTAGAATTTAGCATCACTCTGGCCATCTCTTGTAGAGTCCTATTTTTTCGTTCCACGACTCTATTTTTTTAGGAGTTATTGGAGCAGAGAACTCATGAGAGATTTCATTTGCATTGCAATATTTGGCAAACATTGAGTTTTCAAATTCCTTCCCGTGATCGCTTCGAATGCATACAATTTTTCCAATAGAGATTCCTTTTTTATTTTGAACTTGTGAGCACAAGTTTATGAAATTCTAAAAAGTTTCACTTTTGTCCTGCAAGAATTTAACCCACGTGAATCTAGAAAAATCATCAACACATACAAGAATATACCTCTTTCCCCCTGAGCTGATGACTGTTGTCAGACTAATGAGGTCGATATGAAAGAGTTCAAAAACTCTGGCAGTGAAAATGGAGCTGACAGCTTTGTGACTATTCTTTTTCTGTTTTCCAAGTTGGCAGGGTCCACACACACCGTTGTGAGATTTTCTAAGAGTAGGAAGACCAGTGACACCTTGGTTGTGAGATATGTTTAGTAAGTGGCGATCATTGATATGACCTAACTTTTCATGGCAGAGATCCCACGTAGCGTCAGAGGTTCTGAAACACATATCATTTTTCACAAGAAGATAACAATTGTCTACAGATCTTTCTCCTGCCATGACATGGGTTAGATCATCACTGAAAAAACAAAACATTTGGTGCGAGTGAATAAGACATTATGTTCAGTGTCACAAATCTGGCTAATACTGATCAGGTTGGCTTTTAGATTTTCAACGAGAAGAACACCCGTCAACTTTGGATAGCCAGGGAGCATCAGATCTCCTACTCCAATTACATCGCTTCTTCGACCATCACCAAAGGAGACTTTGCCACAAAACCTGGTAATGTTAATCAAATATTCTCGACGTCCAGTCATATGACGAGAGCATCCACTGTCAAAATACCAAGCTTCTTCAGCAGTAGAATGAAGAGATGTATAAGCAACGAAACTGTTGAAATCATGAACATTAGGTTTGGGTATTTATTCTCTTCTAAATTTTCCAATATTAAAATTTTGGAAAGAGTCATCCTTAGTGATTAGGGTTAACTTTCTTCCATTGAAAAGACTCTTAAACAGAATGTTGCACTGATCAATTTTGTGGCCTGGAAAATGACAAAAGTTGCATCTTGTCACGACACGAGACTTCACAAGAGAATCAAGTTGTTCAGTGCAAGGAGTAAAAGTTGATTCAAGAGGCGGAATGGTTTTTAATACTGGATTTTGAGATTTGATAAAAAAATTCCTGGATACAAACCTTTTGTTACTAGAGCGAGGTTGGAACTTGTTCACCTGATTTTGCAGAATTGTAATACGGATCAAATTGTTGAACAGCATAGGTGGGTCCCATTGCTGGTGTTTTCGGAAATATTCTTTCCTTTTATTCTTTGTAGCCTATACCACGAACATCTCCACTCCTTTTGGATTGATCAATGATTTCATCTAGCTTCACCTTTCCCGTGTTGAATTTTGAAATGGAGTCTTCAAGACTTTGGATTTTCTTGTTATTTTCTGACATCTTTTGAACAGGATTTCTGGAGACCAGATCAGAGGAGTGCAATTTGTTCGAGAGAGATTCAAAGGTCTTCTTGTATTCATCGACTTGCAAGGTTAGTACACAATTTTCATCTAGAACTTTAGAGTTTTGATCACATACCTGAAGCCAATTCTTGTACATCTTATCGAACATTTCTTGAATATCTTCCTCAGAGGATGTGTCCATGATTTTGTCGTCAGATTCTACTGTCATATCTGCTGACGTACCAACACCTTCTTGTTCGTCAGAGGAGTAAGAAATGAGACGACTGGAGAAGGGAACAAAATGATTTACAAGTCCTCCTTCTTCATCATCATCATCTTCATTGTCGTCTTCAGATCTTTCATGGTTGACTGGAGCATGATATGATTTGGACTTGTTCTTCTTCACAGTGTTGATGCATTCATTTTGATAGTGGCCAAAACCTTCACATTCTCTGCATTGGACTCCTTTGGATGAGCTTGAAGATTCTTCATATTTATTTTTATGATATTTTGATGAGCTCTGTTTTGATGAAGATTTGAATCCTTCTCTTGAATTTTTTTTCTTTGTATTGAATTCATTTAGTGCCCTGCCAAAATTTTTGGTTAGTAAAGCAAGATCATCAACAATATTTTCATAGTTACCTGAATCTCAAGTGGATGAGCGAAATGCCAAACTCTTCTCTTGCTTAATCTCGAGATGATTCAGTTCAAATGTCTTCAAGATCCCCATTAGTTCTGCCATGGACATGGATTCAATCTTTTGGTTTTCTTCGATGGCTGAAATCTTAGGGAATAAGTTTTTTGGGAGTTATCTGAGAGTTTTCCAAACTAATTCAGCATCCGAGTATCCCTTTCCAAGACGAGTAGCTTGATTAGCCAGTTCTTGAAGACGAGCATTAAAGTCAGAGACAGATTCATTTTCCTCCATCTTTAGATTTTGAAATTGAGAGGCTAGATGTTGTCTCTTGGATGCTCTAACAGTGTCTGTTCCTTCATGAAGGAGTTGAAGGCATTTTCCCAAGCCTGTTTGGCAGTAGTGCAGGTGGCCATCTGGTTGAATTGCCTTTGGTCAATTGCAGAGACAATGGCATTGAGAGCTTTAGAATTTGCAAGAGCAACTTCCTTTTTGGCAGCATCCCAACTCGTAAGGGGCTTTGTTGACGCGATACCATTGACGATAGTGACAGGATGCGTCCAACCTTCTACGATGCTTGGCCATGCATTGACATCGATAGATTGAATGTAGATGATCATTCTGGCTTTCCAGTAGGAGTAGTTTAAACCATCCGGTATAGGAGGCCTTATAATTCCAGCAGATTCTCTAGATCCCATTTTTGAAAATCGTCAAGCAGATCTTTTTACGCTTTCTCTGAAATCAAAGCAAACGTTTAGCGTACCCGCTCTGATACCAATTGTAAGGACGTATTTTCGTGTTGCCCATATAATATGACGTTATAATTTTGAACGATAGGAATAAAGAGAGTGCGGAAAAGTAAAGGAACACCAATACTTTTTGGTAATGCAGTTCGGACTTTCTGTCACTACTTCTGCGGGGCACTCACCCAGATTAATCAACCAAGAGATTACAGATGAAGATTACAATCAGTAATACAAACAGGATACAAAGCATAAACAGGAAACTCCCCCTTGTTGTCACGACAACATCTTTGACATCCGAAGTAAACTCTTGATGAACTTGCAAGATCCCCTTGCAACAATCAGCTACGAACGTCCCGTCTTTCTTCACTTCACTCGTGAATTGCTGATCGACTTCTCCCGAAGATTCTAGAGAATATCTCTGTAAGTGCTAACAAAATAGGACCTTATCAGCCAGGACATATAGGAGCTGATCGCTAATTCCACTTCATCAATCAGCTCCTGAAATCTCTCCCTTGAATAGAATAAATACGCAAATCTTCTTCATTCATTCCAGCATAATATTCATCATTAACTTCAGAGAGATATACACTCAACCACTCCTTGATTGAGGATGCACCTTATGACTTTCTTGAAATAACTTAGCAGCTGTCATGACATCAAGGATGTCGATACTTTCCATAAATAGACAAAAACGAATCATGAAATAATCAATACTCAATAATCGCAAATCATAATTCAACACATTATATACAATAAAGCTAACATGCCAAGCATAATAATAATAATAATAATAATAATAATAATAATAATAATAATAATAATAATAATAATAATAATAATAATAATAATAATAATAATAAAACTCAAATTAAATAGGCCACACCAACCATTTCCAAACTATACAATGTAATTTAACACTCTTTTTTTTCTTCTTTCAAAACCCAACCAAACATTAAATTTCATCCGTCAAAAGAATATTCTTTATTATTATATTATTAAATTAAAGATTCTCTTTATAATTTAATTTAGAGATAATTACAGCATAGAGACTCTACAATGTCGGCAGTGTCGGTGACGCACTCGGCGATATAGGTGATATATACATTCGGTGTTCTCGATGGTCGCTGACGTATTCGGCGGTGTCGGCGACGCTCTCGATGTTCTCGACGATGTCCGTGATGTAAACTTGGCGGTATTGACTACGCACTCGGTGTTCTTGAAGGTGTTGGTGACGTTCATTCGATAGTATTATTAGTAAGTACTTATGTGATTCGAGTCTGGGATTGAGCTCGTCGAATCCGTGGAGTGTCCCTCGCGTAAGAGGAACGATCGCCTCTGCCTCTTCGTCCAGCCCCTCTGCGCGCCGTCTTGATACCTGTGCGATATTAGAGAGAGAGAGACAGAGAGAGAGAAAATTTGCTTCCCCAAACCCTAATCCTAATAAAGGATTAAAGTTTATGATTTGGAAGATCATTTTATTTCTTAATCCAAGGACTATATATAGTCCAATAACAAACCCTTCATAAAACGGGAAATTCTAAATCGAAAGGGAGATTGACTTAATGAAAAAAATCTATATATAATAAAAGGGGAACTAAAAAGTGACATGGCATGATGTTATTCAAGCATTAAGAATTCTAATTTTCACAACTCAATATGAAGTTAAGGAATGACTCCAACAAAGGATTGAGAAATCTTTTTTCTAAGAATTTGCAATTTTTATAAAATATGAATTTAATGTAATATTGATTAATGCATAGAATTGTAAGTGCACAATTTTTTATTTTTTTTTGCATTAACAATATTTTTAAGTGACACTTAACTCTTTTTACATGCAACTTAAACATATATAAATTTACAAATTTATTTTTTCTAACATTTAATCATTTTAAACAATTTGTATCTCATTTTAAGTTTTATGATTACATCACTGTTACTCTTTTCAATAATTTTATATAGCCCACTTTTAATTTTAAAAGATTTTTAATATGTTTTTAATCAAAATATTACATCTATAAAAATAAAAAATCTATATCTATATGTATTAAAAGAAGGAACTCACAAGTGACATGGCCAGTAGTGATGAAGGTGTTAAGAATTCTATTTTTAAGAGAATTTATAAATTTTTTAAAAAAAGTAGAATAAAAGGATTGAGGATTCCTTATTTTTAGAGAATTTTTTTAAAGTGTAAAATTGTAATTTTTTTTTAAATTGTAACATTTAATGTCTCATTTAGATCTTTCATTTATTTTGTAAAGAATTTACCATATTTCTTTTCTATAAGTACATGCCTTATTCAATTATTTTGGTTAGGAATGTCAAAAGTCTTCTTTAGCTACATGACAAAGCAAAAAAGAAAAAGAAACTTTGAAATTTACATTTTTACATTTCATACGTATAAAATATAAAGTACATAAAAATAATAGCATAAAAGTTTAAAAAAAAAATACATGTAATAACTTTTTATGTATATACAATATATCATATATGTGAATATAATATTATTGTTCATATGTTTATGTAAAAAAAAAAAAAAAAACTATCTACTTATTTACACTGTTTAACTATTCTTTATTTATACCTGATGTCAACTATATATGCATTTAGCGTAATATGTGCAAAAAAGTTCTATTACCGCGCAAAGCGCGGGTAATTCACTAGTATAACAACAACTACTAACATCATCATTTACAAACATATAAACAGTACTTAACAAATAAATGTAATTGTTAAGACTATTATTTGTAGTAAACTAATTACATCATTTGGGATGGGCGAACCACAAGATCTACTCTACGAAAGAGGCCTCGTTAAAACCATGCAAGACAGAAAACCCCATTGGAGAAATGCCCAGCAAGGAAAAAGAGCGCATGATCTTGTGCCAAAGCTTCCCGTTTACAAGAATAAGATAGAAAACTAAAAAGTTTCTATGCTCGATAAATCATTAAAATCTATGAGCTTCATCAAACTCAGATCTTCTTCGGAGCACGTTTCTGTGGTTTCTTCGATTTCTTCAACCTCTAAGCCTTCGAATAATGCGTCCCAGAGCTCCTAATATTTTTTATTAGATAATTTGACGCACGATTGAGTAGTAATGCACAATATATAATTTTTTATATATGTATATATATATATATATATATATATATATATATATATATATATAATACTCACATCATCGTTCTCTTTTAATTGCGGTGGATCTTTAACTTCTTGGCGTGCGTATAGGTCATGCGAGAACTGCATTACATGAAATAAACAAATAAATTAATTCAACGAACATTTTGGTTCATATGCTATTATGTACATAAACTTGTTTATGATCATATATATTCACCTGCATAGGGTCTTCTAATGGAGGTAGATCTTCATTATATTTTGCTGCTTCGAGATAAGTTTGACCAAGTTGCTGCAAATTAGTATTATGAATGACGATTAGTAAGTGAATAAAGTCTGTAACTTTTGATAATTCGGTTGTCATGTTACAATATACTTACGATATTAAGGTATTGGGGAAGAACATCTGGAATCTGACCAAACATTTTGGTTTTGTATTTTATTCGACAAATCACCCACTCTTAAAACTGTGAAAACCGTGTTAGTTAGAGAAAAAAAAAAAACATAATTATTTGAGTTGAAAATCATGAAATAAAGGCACTCACTTTGTCTCCGGGAAGCGTATCCGTCATGAGATATTGAGTCTTCTTCTTCTCCGACGCTTGTTGCTCAAAAAAATTCAAGGATTTGACAGTGCCGACGTTTCCGAGATCGCGGTGTGTGTGGCTCAACTTCCAGCCTCCGTTGTTGGAGTGCAAACTCCTCTTGGCTCTCTTTCCCTTCCCACTGATGCTATTTGCTTCTCTCTTGACCAAATAGTATCTTTCGAAATCCTCCATATATTCCACGTGATTCCCTACATTCATGCAAGCCGTGTACATATTATAGTAATAATACTTTATATTAAACTGACCGTTAAAAAAAATCTAGTCATCATGAAAACTAAGCATAACATCATCATTAAATAGCTAGTCAAATACTTTAGATATTTTCTATTATATAGATATCGCAAAAGTTTAATAAATCAATCTCCTATATTCAGTCATTAATTTATATCACAATTAATCCCGCGAATATAGGAGAGCACGGATATCCGTGTTTCTCTATTTTTTTTCATTTGGCGGACCCGGATAAATCCGACTCCGTATTTTTTTTTTTATTTTTTTTTCGAAAATTGTGTTTTGGTCCTTGATCTTTCAAACCGAAAAATTTATACTTTTTTCGGGTTTTAGCGGGTTTAAATTTCAAATATCAAATTATATTTTAACGGTTTTAACGGGTTTGAAATTCAAATTTCAAATTTTAAATATGATAAACATGGAGACAAATAATTAGAGAAATAATGGGCCTCGTTAAAACCTCTCCGAGTCCCCCAAAAGGGTGCGGCTCGGGCGAGGAAAGAGCGCCCTAAGGTTTTTATTTATATAATAGAGCAAATACAAATATGTCATACAATTACAAACCGATTACTCCGGGTTCGCCACATTAAGCTCGTTGAAATAGTCTAACAACTCGTTGTCTATCATTTGATTATCTTGCGTTCGCTTTTCTGCCAAAATCCAATCCTTAGAAAGCATAAGGATTTCTATTGGTTCCCGCTCTCGGATCGCTTCACCGAAACACGCCGCACCGATTTGACAATGGCAAACGACAATATAAATCACACTCCTCACACCCACTCTTGCGTTAGTGGAAATATAATGGTGTTGCTCTCATAAACACACAGAGAGAATTAATCTTGGAAGGAAAATATAGAGCACAATGTTTGAAGAGAAAAGACTTCTCTGTATTAGAGTGTCGAATGCAATATAAAATGGAAGTTAACATTACAAGCCACATGTAGTGTTTATATAGGAACACACTTGATAAGAAATTACAATATTTCCCTAACTTACTTCAACTTCAAGTAAAAGAAACTTTTAATATTAAAACTATTTAAAATAAAACGTGCAGCGGATAAAACTTGCTCTGCAAGTATTTGGATAAAGCCCAAGTCAAGCTTATGTATTTTCATAATTTCTACCAAAAACGCCTTCGTTGACTTGCGTCGAGCCTCCAATAGGCGTCCCGCCAACGAGAAAGCCGCTTCCGATGACACCGTGGAGACTGGAACGGTGAGGATGTCGCGAGCCACCAATGATAAAACCGGGTACTCAAGACGATTTACGCGCCACCATTCAAGTATGTCGAGGCCTTCGTCGGGACACGGTGCTGGTGGAAGGTTACAAAAGACGTCGTACTCGTTGATTCTTCGGCGGTTTGCTCTTCGGGGACGACGACCTCCGGAACTAGTGCTTGCTCCGCTATGTTGTGACGCCGAACTTGACACCGTCGATGATCCTCCGTGCCCGCCTGTATGAGTTAGGTTGTAAAACACCCGATGCGTCAAAACATAGGGCGCCCCGGGTGCGTTGCTCGGGGGCGGCGTCGGGACGTTTTCTGTGTCTCCTTCTTGCTCCATGTGCTTGTAATACTTCGTCTCGTACTCCTTGTAAAGAAGCCTCATCTTCAATTCCGCGTCGGGATAGTGTTCGTCAAGGTACGGATCTCCCGTCAATTGTTGCATCATCGCCAAGATCGCCTGCAATTTACCGAGCTTTAATGTAGGATCTATGATTATAGCCGCGAAAAACAAAAATGGAATATGTTTCCAATAAACCCTAAATTTTTCAATCATCGGTGTCAAAACATTTGCAAATAAAGGGTTTTGTTTTGCTTTATCAAAATGAACAATAATATCAAAATTGCAAGCTAAAGCTAAATGAGATGTAGGTTTGTAAACATGAGATAAAGTAATGGTAATAGTATAAAAAAGGGATAGAAAAGTCTGGAATTTGACAGCCATCATCCAATCGGATTCGTCGAGGTAGTCGTCCACGTGTCTGAACTCTTGTCCGCTGATCCAGTTTGTAACTAGCTCCTTGTACGGTATGACCGCCTCCAACATCAAGTAGGTAGAGTTCCACCGGATAGGCATATCCGGAGAGAACACTCGCTCCGCTTTGTGGTATTCCCTGCAATATGCTAACCAAGATTCCGTGCGCATAGTAGATGATCGTATGTACATAATGGCACTCCTAATTCGATCTATGCTTGGCGAAATAATATTTAACCCCGCTTGAACTATCAAATCGATAATATGGCATGCACATCTTTGATGAAAATAATCGGCCCTAAAATTATCGAGACTATCCTTTAACACATCAACGGTTATGTTGTGGGGGCTAGCATTATCTAATGTAATTGAAACTACCCTATTGCTAAGGTTCCAAAATGTCAACGCATTCAATATAGCCTCGGCAATGTTAACCCCGGTATGCCTAACACGCTTGGGTTTAAATCCTAAAATACGCTTTTCTAATTTCCAATCATCGTTAATAAAATGAGCTACAATGGAAATATAATCATCGTTAGCGTGACCTTTCCAACAATCCGATGTTAAAGCAAACTTGTACGACGCTTGTTGAAATAATTTGTCTAGCTCAATTCTTTGTTCATCATAAAACTGAATAATTGTCTCTCTAGTTACATGACGCGAGACATACCGGTAGTTTATCGTGGCGATGAAGGCTAAAAACTCGTTGAAACCATCTCCCTCGGAAAACGATATCGGTAAACCATCGCGTATGATAAATCTAGCGAGAGCTTTCCTATAAATGAGATCGGATAAGCGACTTACCTCCTCCACTTTCTTACGCTTTCGGAATGCAATGGCGTGTTCTTTGAGGTACAATGTGCCTTGAGTTTTTGGATCGGCTGCCTTTATTTCTCCGCAAGTTTGACATTTCCCGATCTTTCCTCCTTTCCTGTAGTATGATTAAGAATATAAAGCAGAAAAAAGTCATTTCTCTATACCGGAGATGTTAGGTTCTTCCTCTTTCTCGGCTTTGGCGGTGGCGGGTTTGCCGGCGGCGGAATAGGAGGCCGACTAGAACCAAGAGGCCGACCACGAGCTCGGACCGGCGGCGGCGGTGGAAGAAGTTCTTCTACTTCGTCCTCCTCTTCGCCCGCCTCTTCGTCGTCATCGTCGTTGTCGTCGTTCCCGCCTTCGGGACCTTCGTAATTTGGATCGTCGTCTCTTCCGTCGTTCATGTTCGTCGATCCCAAAGCATCTTGGTTTTGGCGATATTTGTTTTGGGCATCGTACGCCTCTTGCTCGCTCGACCATTCCGGAATATTACCTGTAGCATTTTGAAGCAAGTTAGTAAAACCACCGAATTGTTGACCATAAAATCCCGGAACGATCGCATTGGGATGAATTTGTGGCGACGGTAGACTAAAGGAACCCGGAGCATTTTGTTGGTAAACACCGCCATAATATGTATGTTGTATTTGTTGTTGCACCAGAGTTGAATGCGGAATACTATTAACCGACCCGGTTTCGGAACCGGTCCGTCCTTTTCCTCGGCGATCATTTCGGCCTCGAGAACGGTTATCGCTAAAGTAACTAAATTAAACTATATTATAGCTAAATTAAACTATATAATATAAATATAATAGATATTATGATAATAATATTGCTAGAATAACTAAATAAGTAACTAAATTATAAGAGTATTAATATAACTATAAGATAACAAAACTATAGCTTAAAATCGGATTTTTTGAGAGCTTGGGCGAGTTGAGAGAGTATGAGATGAAGAGAAGGAGTTGGGTGAAAAAAATGAGGGAGAAGTGTGGTTTTTATAGGGAAAAAATGGAGAGAATCGAGTAAAGTGGGTATAATTAATACCCAGCGATCAAAAACAGAGGGTCACTTTTTCAATTGTAGAAAAATTTTCGAGACCACGCGGGAGAGCTGTTGGGCAACGGCTCTGTCATCCACGCCGTACACGTGGCGCATCGCACGGCTCAAGACATAGAGTTGTTGCACCAATTTTATTTTTTTTAAATTGTCGGACCCGGATTAATCCGGGTCCGTATTTTTGTCGGACCCGGACCTCCGAGTCTGTAAAAAAAATGGAGGGTCCGATGGATCCGACCCTCCTACATTTCCAGGACCAATCACAATTTAATAACTTTTAATGCCAAGAGTGATGTTGTAAGCTTTATAGGAAATAGTTTTGGAAATGAAGGAGATCACTTGGGTGTGAGTAGTGGGCGTATACGTACAGTTGAAATGGCTTGGGTGAAGCGCGTAGATGTCCTCTTGGGTTATGAGTGCGTCGCTCGGAAGTGGAACGCCATTCAACATGGCGGGAAGGTAGTATTTGTTGATGTGGGACTTCGTCCCATCAAAAAACGACAATGATTTGCCTCAATGTGGCTAAACGACATCGAGCTCAACTAACGACACCATGAGCCAACGGACGACATCGAGGAAACATATCCATGACGCACAACGCAATGGGCCAAATTCCTCAAATAAGGCCCATTCAAACACCAAAAAACCCTAGCCCCATGACGGTCCACGAAGACTAAGCAAGCCCACGAGATTAGGCGCATTTCCCCCATGCTGACCAACCCGAGCTGTTGCCACGTGGATGAAGACCAGGCACCACGTTATCACCTTTATATGTGGCATCCGAAGCAAAGCGTGGGGAGGAGAGCTCAGTCAGATAGCCGTTGCAAAGACCTACGATTATACATGTTGCGATATGTACTATAAATAGACACACGATGTAATAGCATAGGAGAACACCTTTTACACATTCCTCTTAGCAACTACACTTTGTACTCACCTTGTGATAGAGTAATAACAACATCTTCTCTTTATTGTCTGCATTCCTTATTGATTCACTGCCTTAGCTATTCTCACCGAAGTGGATTTACTACGGACAAACGAGATCCACCATCTTTTCATATCGTACCAAAGTGTAATCACTTTGTGACAGTTGGTCGTGATTATTCACATCAATAGTATTGAAGGATCTGGTGATCAGTCGGTTTGAACAAAAATCCGATCAGCAAATCTTGATAAACCGGGATTTGCTGCAAATTATATGATAATTCATGATATCATTGTTAATTATTAGTACACATGAATCAATGTATGTGATAGTAGTTAAAATTTCAAGTGACTTACAATATTTTCAGTGTAGTACTCATGGAAAATGTATATGATCTCGGCCGAAACTGTGGCTTTATCTTTGATTCGGCAGATCACCCATTCTACTGTAAAAATAATTATAAGTTTTTAAGAGTTAGAAAATCAAGAAAATGAATTGGAATATTTATGATATATGAAGGGAAAAAGATGTATACTTACTTGGTCTCCGAAAAGTGTGTACACCGTCATGAGATAGTCAGTCTTTCTGGAGTTTTCGTCGCAGAAGTTCAAGGAACTGACGGTGCCGAGGTTTCCGACGGTGCGCTGTGAGGTGCTCATCCTCGAACCTCCTCCAATGTTGCAGCGTAGCTCGCTTGGCCTTGCCGCCGTTGCTGCTATTTGCCTCTCTCTTCACAAAGTAATACCTTTCGTAGTCATCCATGTACTCCACGTGACCCCCTGAACACATACATCCAAAATCAAGAACTTACGTACAAATGTAAAATCAAGAACTTACTAACATATGTAAAATCAAGAACTTATCCAAAGTCAACAACTTACTAACATATGTAAAATCAAGAACTTACGTACAAATGTAAAACAAAGAGCTTATACATCCAAAATCAAGAACTTACTAACATATGTAAAATCAAGAACTTATCCAAAGTCAACAACTTACTAACATATGTAAAATCAAGAACTTACGTACAAATGTAAAACCAAGAGCATATACATCCAAAATCAAGAACTTACAAACATATGTAAAATCAAGAACTTATACATGCAAAATCAAGAACTTACTAACATATCATGATTCGTTTTTGTCTATTTATGGAAAGTATCGACACCCTTGATGTCATGACAGTTGCTAAGTTATTTCAGGAAAGTCATAAGGTGCATCCTCAATCAAGGAGTGGTTGAGTGTATATCTCTCTGAAGTTAATGATGAATATTACGCTAGAATGAATGAAGAAGATTTGCGTATTTATTCTATTCAAGGGAGAGATTTCAGGAGCTGATTGGTGGAAAGGAATTAGTGTGCAGCTCCTACATGTCCCGGTGATGAGTGTTGGGAATCACGTCTCGGATTCCTTGAAAATTATCACGAATTGAACCTCCGAACCGTCCGGGTAACATTTAAAAATTAATTTAAAGCGGAATAACTTGTTATCCGTCCAACGGTCCGGATATCGGATAATAACCATTTCACAAGATCTGATAAATATTATGTAATTTAATATTCATATATCATTATTAATAATCTAGTCATAATAGGAAATAAATAGAAAGCAGTAAATGGTTGCATTTATTAACCCAATGCATAAGGCCGTACCTCTATTGACGACTTCCGGCTGCGCGTTCTGAATCGGGCAGGGCTCCGCCGGTGCTGAGGGAAACTCCCGTGATCTTCCGGGATATTCTCCTGGAATCCTCGTACCGAAGCGTGGGCTTCGCCGGCAGGACTCCGTCGCAAAATTTTAACTGATGGTTCTTTTTAAGCTTCCGGAGAAATAGTCTCCTAAGCCGAACCAGAAAAGAGAGATCAGAGAGAAAATTCGCAGACCCTGAGGGAGAGGGAGAGTTCGAATTTTTCTCTAGGGAAAAGGTGTGAAAAATGTGTAGAATGAGCCTCCTATTTATAGGCTCAAACCGTAACCGAATTGGAGAATTTCCCTCCCTAATTTTCGAATTTCATTAATTAAATATAATTAATTATCTTAATCCAATGGTCCAGATTTAATCTCATCTAAATCCAATGGATATAATTAATTAGGGATTTAATTAAATAAGAAAGATTTGGATAAATCAAAAACCCAATCTTATCTTCTTATCTTTATAAAATTCGAATTATCCTATATATTTATAATAAAATTCGAATTATCATTATCTAGATCCAACGGTTGAGATAAATCTTTAAACCGATCTAATGGATCAAATTAGATCGGTTTAAATATATATAATTAATTAATTTTCAATCCGACGGTAAAGATTAAATCTTAGACCGATCTAACGGATATAATTAATTAACCAAAATTCGAAAAATGAAACTTGGTCACCAAGTTATTAATTTCGAATTTATCAATATCCTAATCCAACGGTTGATATTAAATCATAACCGATCCAATGGATAATATTGATTTTAGGGATTTGCTAAAATACCAAAACATTTGGTACTTATGCCGCAAATTTGGAAAGACCAAATCATACCGTTCGAATTTAGCTAGGGTTTCATATATCAAACCCTAATTCGAATTTACACATATGAATATATATAAATATATATTTTTATTTATTAATATAAATCTATTAATTATTAATTAATTATTAATAAGATATTAATAATTAAATCCAAATAATTAAATTATATTAATATTTCCTGATCTCAATATCACACATTAAAATTTCATGGTGCCACACCATCATTTAAATTCGTGACATGTGATTTAATTTCAAAGTTTATCGAACCGATCATAAATCCATAAATCACTAACCGTAAGTCGAAATGACTCGGTTCAAAAAGCAAAGTTGTTTAGAATTTAATTTCCAACAACATGGTGCTGATAGAAAATCTAAATTCTAACTTTCTTTTATCAGTTAATTTCGTGTACCAAAATATGGTACTTTTGCCACGCTAATGATAAAACTATCTGACGTCTGCCACAGACCTTTCAGTTTTATAAGTCAAGCCAAATGATTAAACATTATCCAGAATGTATTTTAATCACGTACGTATCATCCGTTACGGAGCTATCCTGGGGACCATGGACCCGTATCACTTAAGCTCCAACGAACTGCTAGTTGTTCGTTAAACCTCGAAGTGATTCCACTATAGACCCGAGGCTGCACTCTTTAGTGATACGGTATTATTATTCCCTTTATAACAGCAGGGTGTCCATTGATACAATCAAATTCGGGTTATTGATCTTTCACTTGATGATCCACACACGAGCAGGCGGTTTCTACCGTTATGCCCCTCATTGCATTTTCATCCTTGACTCAGTCAGTAATATTATGAGTAACCCACTTATGGTTTCGATTCATAAGTTGCGCACGGGTACTTCTCAGTTCTCACCACCGACAATCAAGGGAATCATCATGACTCTGAAGAGAGCTGTGTGATGCCCATGTCTATGACCAAGCTACCCTTACTGCTGACTATCATGTTCCCAAAATAATAGTGTTGGGAACAGCGGTAATATTTCGTGTTCTTTAACGGTTAAATCAAAGAACAATCAAGCCAGCAGCTTGGACTCAAGATCACTCAGGACTTAGATCGAACATCCATTTGATCAAATACTAGTGACTCAACTCCAAGTTATCAATGACGGTCTTATATGATAACTTCCGAAGTTTAAGTCAGGTCCAGTCCAGTATGAAGACACTTCATACTTAATGCACTTCTAGTGAGTGTGACACACACAAAATCCAGAATAGGATTGTCACTTAGTCACATTAATGACCTTATACGATTAATGGGCTCCCACCCAGTTAATCAGGTCACAGACATTTTAAGTTCATTTATTATGATTATTAATTCTTCTTCACATTGACTATGTTGTGATAATAATTCATAATTACATCTTTTATGAACTAAGGATCAAACATTCTATTTTACTCTACCAGAAACTATAATAAGATTATCATAATAAGTATCATCTTTATTCAACGACTTGTCATAATCTTTTACAAATGGATAAAATATCTTGTTTAAGGACACATATGTCCAACAATGAGGGCCTATTTCGTTAGCACTTAGAGAGATATTCTCTAGAATCTTCGGGAGAAGTCGATCAGCAATTCACGAGTGAAGTGAAGAAGGACGGGACGTTCGTAGCTGATTGTTGCAAGGGAATCTTACAAGTTCATCAAGAGTTTACTTCGGATATCAAAGCTGTTGTCGTGACAACAAGGGGGAGTTTCCTGTTTATGCTTTGTATCCTGTTTGTATTACTGATTGTAATCTTCATTTGTAATCTCTTGGTTGATTAATCTAGGTGAGTGCCCCGCAGAAGTAGTGACAGGAAGTCCGAACTGCGTTACCAAAAAGTATTGGTGTTCCTTTACTTTTCCGCACTCTCTTTATTCCTATCGTTCACGATTATAACGTCATATTATATGTGCAACGCGAAAATACGTCTTTACAATTGGTATAAGAGCGGGTACGCTTAACGTTTGATTTGGTTTCAGAGAAAGCGTAAAAGATCTGCTTGACATTTTTCAAAATGGGATCTAGAGAATCTGCTGGAATTATAAGGACTCCTATACTGGATGGTTCAAACTACTCCTATTGGAAAGCCAGAATGATCATCTACATTCAATTTATCGATGTCAACACTTGGCCGATCATCGTAGAAACTTGGGCACATCCTGTCATCTTCGTCAATGGTGTCGTGTCATCAAAGCCCCTTACAAGTTGGGATGCTGCCGAGAACGAAGCTGCTCTTGCAAATTCTAGAGCTCTCAATGCCAATGTTTCTGCAATTGACGAAAGGCAATTCAACTAGATGGCTACCTGCACTACTGCCAAACAGGCTTGGGAATGCCTTCAACTCTTTCATGAAGGAACAGATACTGTTAGAGCATCCAAGAGACAATATCTTGTCTCTCGGTTTGAAAATTTAAAGATGGAGGAAAATGAATCTGTCTCTGACTTTAATGCTCGTCTTCAAGAACTAGCCAATCGAGCTTCTCGTCTTGGAAAGGGATACTCGGATGCTGAACTAGTTTGGAAAACTCTCAGATCTCTTCCCAAAAACTTCCTCCCTAAGATCTCTGCCATCGAAGAAAAGCAAAAGATTGAATCCATGTCCATGACAGAACTAATGGGGATATTGAAGACATTTGAACTGAATCATCTCGACATTAAGCAAGACAAGAGTCTGGCATTTCGCTCATCCACTTGAGATTCAGGTAACTCTGATACTAATGTTGATGATCTTGCCTTACTAATAAAATTTTTTGGCAGGGCACTAAAGAAATTCAATACAAAGAAAAACTTTTCAAGAGAAGGATTCAAATCTTCATCAAATCAGAGCTCATCAAAATATCATAAAAATAAATCTGAAGAATCTTTAAGATCCTCCAAAAGAGTCCAATGCAGAGAATGTGAAGGTTTTGGCCATTATCAAAATGAATGCATCAACACTGTGAAGAAGAACAAGTCCAAATCATATCATGCTCCAGTCAACCATGAAAGTTTTGAAGACGACAATGAAGATGATGATGATGATGAAGGAGGACTTGTAAATCATTTTGTTGCCTTCTCCAGTCGTCTCATTTCATACTCCTCTGACGAAGAAGAAGGTGCTGGTACGTCAGCATATATGACAGTAGAATCTGACGACAAAATCATGGACACATCCTCTGAGGAAGATATTCAAGAAATGTTCGATAAGATGTACAAGAATTGGCTTCAGGTATGTGATCAAAACTCTAAAGTTCTAGATGAAAATTCTGTAATAACCTTGCAGGTCGATGAATATAAAAAGACCATTGAATCTCTCTCGAACAAATTGCACTCCTCTGATCTGGTCTCCAGAAACCTTGTTCAAAAGATGTCAGAAAAGAACAAGAAAATTCAAAGTCTTGAAGACTCCATTTCAAAATTCAACACGGGAAAGGTGAAGCTGGATGAAATCATTGATCAATCCAAAAGGAGTGGAGATGTTCATGGAATAGGCTACAAAGAACAAAAAGAAAAAATATATCCGAAAGTACCAACCATGGGACCCAACTATGCTGTTCAACAATTTGATCCTTATTACAATTCTGGAAATCAGGTGAACAAATTCCAACCTCGCATTATTAACAAAAGGTTTGTATCTAGATTTTTTTTTATCAAATCTCAAAATCCAGTATTAAAAACCATTCTGTCTCTTGAATCAACCTTTACTCCTTGCACTGAACTACTTGATTCTCTTGTGAAGTCTCGTGTCGTGACACGATTCGACTTTTGTCATTTTCCAGGTCATATAATTGATCAGTGCAACATTCTGTTTAAGAGTCTTTTTAATGGAAGAAAGATAACCCTTATCACTAAGGATGACTCTTTTCAAAGTTTTAATACTGGAAAATTTAGAGGAGAATGGATACCCAAACGTAAGGTTCATAATTACAAATGTTTCGTTGCCTATACATCTCTTCATTCTACTGCTGAAGAAGCTTGGTATTTTGACAGTGGATGATTTCATCATATGAATAGACATCGAGAATATTTGATTAACAACTCGCTATCCGAAGTTGACGGGTGTTCTTCTTGTTGAAAATCTAAAAGCCAACCTGATCAGCATTAGCCAGATTTGTGATACTGAACATAATGTCTTATTCACTCGCACCAAATGCTTTGTTTTTAGTGATGACCTAACCCATGTCATGGCAGGAGAAAGGTCTGTAGACAATTGTTATCTTCTTGTAACAAATGATGTTTGTTTCCAAACCTCAAATGCTACGTGGGATCTTTGGCATGAAAGTTAGGTCATATCAATGATCACCACTTGCTGAACATCTCTCACAACCAAGGTGTCATTGGTCTTCCTACTCTTAGAAAATCTCACAATTGTGTGTGTGGACCCTGCCCACTTGGAAAACAGAAAAGGAATAGTCACAAAGCTGTCAGCTCCATTGTCACTGCCAGATTTCTTGAACTTCTTCACATCGATCTCATTGGTCCGACAGCAGTCATCAGCTCAGGGGGAAAGAGGTACATTCTTATATGTGTTGATTTTTCAAGATTCACGTAGGTTAAATTCTTGCAGGACAAAAGTGAAACTTTTGAGATATTCAAAACCTTGTGCACACAAGTTATAAATCAAAAGGGAATCTCTATTGGAAAACTTGTCCGCATTTGAAGCGACCACGGGAAGGAATTTGAAAACTCAATATTTGCCGAATACTGCAATGCAAATGGAATCTCTTATGAGTTCTCTGCTCCAATAACTCCTCAACAAAATGGAGTCGTAGAACGGAAAAATAGAACACTACAAGAGATGGCCAGAGTGATGCTAAATTAAAAGGAGTTGAATCCAAAATGGTGGGCAGAAGCAGTAAACAAAGCGTGTCACATTATCAATCGTGTGTACTTCCGCCCCAAAACAAATAAAACTCCATATGAGATCTGGCGAGGTAAGAAACCAAATGTTTCCTATTTTCATATTTTTGGAAGTCGTTGTTTTGTTTTGAATGACACGACGCATACATCAAAGTTTGCCCCAAAGAGTGATGTAGGGATTTTTTTAGATACTCTGGAACAAGTCATGCCTATCGAGTCTACAACAAAAGAACAAAAGTGATCATGGAATCTGTCAATGTTGTCATTGATGATGAGCCTCCTGCCGCGACAGCTGCTGTCACATCTGGTCTTCCGAGATCACTAGAGGACTTAATCACCATGCATAGAGAATCCTCCATAGACAAATCCTCTACTTCAACTCCTCCATCAAAGCCATTTACTAAAGCATCATCAAGCTCTCCTGACAATACAATCTCTGAGGTGACACCTAAAGACGCACCAACAGTCACACCCGATGAAATTGTTCCTTCCTCCAGAGTTGCAAAGAATCATCCCATTACTCAATTCATTGGTTCTGTCAATTCGGAACGGAGTAAACGCATAGTTCACTAACCTGACTACAAGGAACTTGCAGGACTGAGCTGCTTTACCTCCCAACTAAAACCTACCAATATCAAGACAACGTTGGAAGATGAGTTTTGGATTAATGCCATGCAAGAAGAGCTAAATCAGTTTCAACGGAACAATGTTTGGGATCTAGTGGAATGTCCTTTCAATGTTAATGTAATTGGAACAAAGTGGATCTTCAAGAATAAAACAGATGAAAAAGGCTCCGTGATAAAAAAAAAAAAACAAACAAGGCCCGACTAGTTGCTCAAGGATATACTCAAGTGGAAGGAGTGGACTTTGTAGAAACTTTTGCTCCGGTTGCACGTCTTGAAGCAATCAGACTCCTTTTTGCCATTTCATGCAGCCTAAACTTCAAGCTATATCAAATGGATGTAAAAAGTGCCTTCTTAAATGGACTTATTGAAGAAGAAGTCTACGTGCGCCAACCTCAAGGGTTTGAAGATCCATATCTTCCTCACTATGTTTTCAAGCTAAACAAAGCATTTTACGGCCTCAAGCAAGCACCCCGTGCGTGGTATGAAAGGCTCACCAAACATCTTGAAAACAAAGGATACCAACGAGGCAGCTCCGATCAAACTTTATTCATTCACAAGTATCACTCTAACACTATCATTGCATAGATTTATGTTGACGATATTGTCTTTGGATCTACTTCAGGTGCATTAGTGAAAGAGTTTGTCTCAATGATGGAACGAGAATTCGAGATGAGTATGGTTGGAGAACTCTCCATGTTTCTTGGTTTATAGGTTTCTCAGACTGACAATGGCATTTTTATCTCTTAATCTAAATATGCTAAAAACATTGTCAAAAAATTTGTACTCTCTGAGTCACGTGCTGTCAGAACACCAATCTCCACATCCGAATTTTTTTTTAAAGATCAGGATGGTGTCTCTGTTGATCCTAAACTGTATCGCAGCATTATTGGCAGCTTATTATATCTTACTGCTAGTAGACCAGATATATGTCAAAGTGTAGGTGTGTGTGCACGATATTAAGCTAATCCCAAAGAATCTCACCTCACTGCTGCTAAAAGGATTATCAGGTATGTCTCTGGCACAATTGATTATGGTCTATGGTATTCTCGTGGTTCTCCTCTTTGTTTGACAGGTTATAGTGATGCCGATTGGGCTGGAGATGCTGACAATAGAAAAAGCACCACCGGAGGATGTTTCTTTATTGGAGAAAATATGGTGTCTTGGTTTAGCAAAAAGCAAAACTCCATCTCCCTCTCCACTGCTGAATCATAATATATTGCTGCCTCTAGTTGCTGCACACAATTACTTTGGATGAAGCAAATGCTCAGCGACTATGGCGTGCATCACCAAAGGCTCAAGCTTCTATGTGACAACCAAAGTGCTATCAACATATCCAAAAATCCTGTCCAACATTCTCAAACCAAGCACATTGATATCAGGCATCATTTCATTCGCGAGCTGGTGGAAACAAAGATTGTTGTCATGGACCATGTCACGACAACAGAGAACCTTGCTGACATCTATACCAAACCACTGGATGCGTCTTGTTGGAAATCGGGGTTTGAATTCCGACTCCATTACCACGAAATATGCCTCCGAGCCGTCCCGGTAACATTTAAAAAAATTATTTTAAAGCGGAAAACTTGTTATCGGAATAACGGCACGGATATCGGGTAATAACCATTTCAACAAGATCCGATAAATATTACATATTTAATATTCATAACATATTATTAATATAATAGTCGAAATATAAGAAATAAATAGAAAGCAGTAAATGTTTTTGCATTTATTAACCCAATGCATAAGGCCGTACCTCGGTTGACGTTTCTGATTGCGGACTCTGAAGTTCGGCAGGGCTCCGCCGGTGCTGAGGGAAACACCCGTGATCTTCCGGGATATTCTCCTGGACTCGTCGTACCGAAGCGTGGGCTTCGCCGGCAGGACTCCGTCGCAAAATTTAACTGAGGTTCTTTTTAAGCTTCCGGAGAAATAGTCTCCTAAGCCGAACCAGAAAAAAAAGAGATCAGAAGCAGAAAACTCGCAGACCCTAGAGAGAGAGGGAGAGCTCGAGTTTTTGCTCTGGGGAGAGGTGTGTTGAATATTGTAAATGAGCTCCCTATTTATAGACTTGGCCCGTAACCGAATTAGAGATTTTCTCTCCTAAATTCGAATTTTATATATATATAAATACTTTAATTATTTCAATCCAATGGTTGAGATTTAATCTCATCTAAATCCAATGGTTATAATTAAACTTGTATTTAATTAAATAAGAAAGACTTGATAAATACAAAAATCAATCTTATCTTCTTATTTAAATATAATTCGAATATATATATATATATATATCTAATTTCGAAAATCATTATTAAATATAATTAATTATCCTAATCCAAAGGCTTAGATTCAATCTTATCTAAATCCAATGGATATAATTAATTAGGGATTTAATTAAATAAGAAAGACTTGGTAAATCAAAAACCAATCTTATCTACTTATTTAAATATTCGAAATATATATATATATATTAATGATAATTTCGAAATTAATTATCTAGATCCAACGGCTTAGATTAATCTTAGACAGATCTAATGGATCAAATTAATTTGGGATAAATATCAAATATTCTAAGACTTGGTAAAAGCCAAATTCGATTTTATCTTATCATTATATTCGAAAATTATATATTACATATATAAATAATTAATTTCCAATCCGACGGTAAAGATTAAATCTTAAACCGATCTAACGGATACAATTAATTAGATCAAATTCGAAAACCCTAAGCTTGGTCACCAAGCTACTATTTTCGAATTAGGGTTAGGTCAAAAATCAATCATCTTAATCCTACGGTTGATATTAAATCATCTCCGATCTAAAGGATAAGATTGATTTTAGGGTTTTTGCCAAAGTACCAAACTTTAGGTACTTATGCCGCAAATATTAAACCCTATCTAGGTCAAACTCGAGTGGACTATATCATGTAGGCCCAATACGATTTACAATGTAACATGTATAATTAAATATACATTATTATCATTAATATAAATCTATTAATTATTAATTAATTATTAATAAGATATTAATAATTAAATCCAAATAATTAAATTATATTAATAATTCCTGATCTCAATATCACACATTAAAATGTCATGGTGCCACACCATCATTTGAATTCGTGACATGTGATTTAATTTCATAGTTTCTCGAACCGAGCACAAACTTAGAAAATCCATAAATCACCAACCGTAAGTCGAAATGACTTGGTTCAAAAAGCAAAGTTGCTTAGAATTTAATTTCCAACAACATGGTGCTGATAGAAAATCTAAATTCTAACTTTCTTTTATCAGTTAATTTCGTGTACCAAGATATGGTACTTTTGCCACGCTGACGATAAAACTATCTGACGTCTGCCACAGACCTTTCAGTTTTATAAGTCAAGCCAAAATTAGAAATTATCCAGAATGTATTTTAATCACGTACGTATCATCCGTTACGGAGCTATCCTGGGGACCATGGACCCGTATCACTTAAGCTCCAACGAACTGCTAGTAGTTCGTCAAACCTCGAAGTGATTCCACTATAGACCCGAGGCTGCACTCTTTAGTGATACGGTATATATTATTCCCTTTATAACAGCAGGGTTTCCATTGATACAATCAAATTCGGGTTATTGATCTTTCACTTGATGATCCACACACGAGCAGGCGGTTTCTACCGTTATGCCCCTCATTGCATTTTCATCCTTGACTCAGTCAGTAATATTATGAGTAACCCACTTATGGTTTCGATTCATAAGTTGCTCTCACTTCTCACCACCGACAATCAAGGGAATCATCATCACTCTGAAGAGAGCTGTGTGATGCCCATGTCTATGACCAGGCTACCCTTACTGCTGACTATCATGTTCCCAAAATAATAGTGTTGGGAACAGCGGTAATATTTCGTGTTCTTTAACGGTTAAATCAAAGAACAATCAAGCCAGCAGTTCGGACTCAAGATCACTCAGGACTTAGATCGAATATCCATTTGATCATCTACTAGTGACTCAACTCCAAGTTATCAGTGACGGTCTTATATGATAACTTCCGGAGTTTAAGTCAGGTCCAGTCCAGTATGAAGACACTTCATACTTAATGCACTTCTAGTGAGTGTGACACACACAAAATCCAGAATAGGATTGTCACTTAGTCACATTAATGACCTTATACGATTAATGGGCTCCCACCCAGTTAATCAGGTCACGGATATTTTAAGTTCATTTATTATGATTATTAATTCTTCCTCACATTGACTCTGTTGTGATAATAATAACATAATTGCATTCTTTATGAACTAAGGAAACAAACATTCTATTTTACTCTACCAGAAACTATAATAAGATTAACATAATAAGCATTATCTTTATTCAATGACATATCATAATCTTTTACAAATGGATAAATTATCTTGTTTAAGGACACATATGTCCAACAATCTCCCACTTGTACTTAAAGAAGATGACCCATGTCTTTCAGACCCATATTCTCCAGATGCCTCCTGAATATTGTCTCTGGCAATGTCTTGGTAAATGGATCAGCCAGATTGTCTTCCGAAGCTATTTTCGCAACCCGTACGTCGCCACGACGTACTATCTCTCTAATGAGATGGTATTTTCTCTCTATATGTTTCGCCTTGTTATGGTCTCTGGGCTCTTTAGAATTTGCCACCGCTCCACTGTTGTCACAGTATAGCATTTGTGGCCCATCCACATCTGGGACTACGCCCAATTCCATGTAGAAATTCTTTAGCCAAACTGATTCTTTGGCTGCCTCACAAGCTGCCACATATTCAGCTTCCATTGTGGAATCTGCAATACAGGATTGCTTTACGCTTCTCCAGAATATCGCTCCACCAGCAAGGGTGTACACTGCTCCCGACGTCGATTTTCTCGCGTCCTTATCAGACATAAAGTCTGAATCAGTGTATCCTAGTGGATTCAGTTCTGACCCTGAAAACACTAACATATAGTCTCTCGTTCTCCGAAGATACTTGAGAATGTTTTTCACTGCACTCCAGTGAGCCATACCTGGGTTGGATTGATATCTACTTACTATTCCCACAGCGTAA
This sequence comes from Parietaria judaica, assembly GCA_954871525.1. Taxonomy (NCBI): domain Eukaryota; kingdom Viridiplantae; phylum Streptophyta; class Magnoliopsida; order Rosales; family Urticaceae; genus Parietaria; species Parietaria judaica. Next base: position 44,249,934 of record OX940860.1, read on the forward strand.
CAGATGTCTGGTCTAGTACACTGCATAGCATACATCAGACTTCCGACTGCTGAAGCATAGGGTATACGCCTCATCTCGTCTTGCTCTTCCGGAGAAGTTGGGCACTGTTTCCTACTAAGGAACACTCCATGTCTGGTTGGTAAATTACCTCCCTTGGAGTTTGCCATTGCAAAACGTTCAAGCACCTTATCAATGTAAGCTGCTTGAGATAAGGCCAGAAGCCTGTTGTTGCGATCCCTAAAAATACGGATCCCAAGAACATAACTGGCTTCTCCCATGTCCTTCATTTGGAATTGTGTAGATAGCCATGCCTTCACGTCCGATAATTTCTTCACACTGTTTCCAATGAGAAGAATATCGTCGACCTACAGGACAAGAAAAATTTCCACGGTTTCGTCATTGAGCTTATAGATGCAGGCCTCAGTGACGTTTTGAATGAATCCATAGGTTTTGATGGTCTCATCAAATCTTAGATTCCAGGATCTGGAAGCTTGCTTCAATCCATAAATGGATTTGAGAAGTCTGCAAACTTTCCCTTCTTGACCCTTCTTCACGAACCCTTCTGGTTGGTCCATATAGATGTTTTCGTCAATGTACCCGTTCAGGAAAGCGGTTTTGACGTCCATCTGCCAAATCTCGTAATTGAGACTACAGGCTATGGCCATGAGAATCCGGATGGACTTATACTTAGCGACTGGAGCGAAGGTCTCATCGAAATCAATACCTTCCCTCTGGGTAAAACCCTTTGCCACTAGTCTAGCCTTGAAGGTTTCAACCTTCCCGTCCACTCCTCTCTTTCGCTTGTATACCCACTTACAGCCAATGGTTTTGAAGCCATCCGGTAAGTCTACAAGTTCCCAGACTTCATTAGAATCCATTGATTCTATTTCTTGGTTCATGGCTTCCTGCCATTCTCCCTTATCAGGATCAACCATAGCTTTCTTGTAGCCTATGGGATCTTCAACACTAGTGTTTGTGACAGCTAGATGAAATTCCAACTGGGTGTGCTCGTAGCGTTCAACTGGTCTTTTGAACCTCCCACTACGTCTGAGCACTCCCTGGTTCTGATTTGGGACCGTGGTTTCCGCTTTATCTTCGACAACAGGCACTGTTGGAGATATTGTGACGTTGTCACCTGACAGCTCCTCGAGCACAACTTTGCTTCGAGGTTTGAAGTTCATCATATAGTCCTCTTCTAGAAATGTCGCATTTGTTGAAACAAACACTTTCTTGCTTTCCGGACTATAGAATAAACCTCCTTTTGTCTCTTTGGAATATCCTACAAATAGACATACTTCCGTTCGTGATTCCAATTTGTTTCTGTTACAAGTCCGTACATGTGCTGGACAACCCCATATTCTGTAATGTCGCAGATTTGGAATTCTGCCATTCCATAATTCTTGAGGTGTTTTTGAAACAGACTTTGACGGTACAACATTCAGAATGTTGGTTGCCGTCAGCAAAGCATGTCCCCAGAATGAATTTGGAAGCGATGAATAGCTTAGCATTGCCCTTACCATTTCTAGTAAGGTTCTATTTCTCCTTTCTGCAACACCATTTTGTTCTGGTGTGCCAGGAGCAGTCAATTAGGATACTATACCTTTCTCAATCAAGAGGTCACTGAACTCATGATCCAGGTACTCTCCTCCTCTATCTGATCGAAGAGATTTTAATGATAGTCCAAGTTGTTTTTCAGCCTCTGCCAGAAATTCTCTGAATTTACCCAAGGTTTCAGATTTCTTAGCCATGAGGTAAACATAACCATATCTTGAATAGTCATCAATGAAGGTGACGAAGTATTCAATTCCCCCTCTCGCCTGTATGTTCATAGGACCACATACATCAGTATGGACGAGTTCTAATGGTTTAGTGGCTTTTTGACCCTTTGCCGAAAAAGGTCTTTTGGTCATTTTAGCCTCTATACAGGATTCGCAAACAGGCAAAGAACCAATTGTGAGTTCTTTAAGGGGTCCTTCCTTAACAAGCCTGTTTATCCTGTTTAGATTAATATGACCCAATCTTAAGTGCCACTTATAAGTTTGAACATCATTATCAATTTTAGGCTTTTTAATTGACTTTGGAATTGCTAATTTAAACATTTCAGCATTCATACAGCTCCCATAATCTGGTCTTAGAATATACAATCCATTTTCTGCTCTTGCAGTACAAATATATACTCCATCTTTTGTGATGACCCAATGGGATCCACGAAAGCTCAAGGTGTATCCTTGTTTGTACAACAGAAAAGCTGAGAGTATATTCCGACAGACATTTGGATAATAATATACATTATTAACAAATAGAAATTTGTTGCCAAATGTCAGCCGCAAATTCCCAACAGCTTTAGCTTGTAAGAACTCTCCGTTTCCTACTTTTAAAGCTGGTCCCTCATTTATCTCTTCTAATGAATCAAGAGACTGAAGAGAATTACATGCATGATCGTTAGCTCCTGAATCCAATATCCAGTTGAAGGATGAGTTCTCAACGAAACATGATGTCAATGTTGTATGATCAACATTGATAGTACTCCCATTCTGGAAGATTTCTTCCTGGTTTCCATTTATTCTTTTCCTCTTATTCATAAAGTTTAGAGCAATCCGTACGAAATAGTTAAAGTGTTTTTGTTAACGTTTTTCCCGAGCATGTTTGCATCATGTAACTATTTCGAACCTTTTTACCTAAAACATTCTACCTATAATAAAGTTTAATAAGTTTCTTTTTCAATGTCAGTTAAAATGTCTTCCAACAAACAAGATATGGAAATCTCTGCAATGACGCTGAAGTCTCAAATGCAAAGCAATTTGGTTGAAGTCACAAAATCCCTAGGCAAACTGGCCATGAGTGGATCTTCAGAGAAACTCGAACCGACTGTACACGTCGTTGCCGTCCTTAAGGCATGGTCATACGAAGATGACTCGCGGTATCAACCGTGTAGTTTGGTTAAACTGAGCTTTAGTCATAAACTCAATTAATATTCAAAGAACTACCAAAGTTCCTCATGATTATTAACTATCACCATAGACGGTCGGGAAGCACCAACTTCCGTGCAAGCTTAACCCATTATTTTCGGTTCTCGGGATCCTCTTGGAAACGTCGTCCTTAAGGAATGGTCATACGAAGATGACTCGCGGTCCATTTCCAAGATTTCTCCGTCCCCATATTCTTTTGGAACTATCACGGTGTCAAACCTTCCACAAGCACACCTTTCCTGAGGAGTGGTCACACGAAGGTGACTCGAGGCGGTGTGGTCAGCAGACCTTGTGACAGTAATAATGGAGACCTTTAATTTATTCTATACTTGCCATGGTTTTATAAAATAACGTTTTAAATACTAAGTTATTAAAAACTTATTATAAACTCTCTATTAATGAAACATTAAAAGTTTATATTTCGGCTTAATAAAGCCCTTATTTATAGTGTTTATTATTTCGTCGGTAGTGATAGGTCAATTCATACTTTCTCCAGGTAGATGGGAGGGGTCCTAACCGGTCACCCAGAAGTGGATGGTGAACCGGCCCCACTTTTGATTCCCTCTTCCTTAGACAAGATCATATGATTGAGATTTTTCCGACTAGTAATAAGCACTTTTACATTTACTCTTTTTTATTTATGTCTATCTTAATTTCGACATATTAATAATTATCAAAACATAGACACTATGTTCACGGGTTATGAAAATAGGTTATAACAAATTATATCTATGATGAACATTTATAATATGATATTAATGATACTTATTCTCAAAGAATTATCATTAAATCGATTTTAGGCCATATTAATAATTATTTATGAAATATAAAAATATGTCAATGATATCATTCCAAAGAATTATCATTCATATTTTAATATTAAATAAGACAATATTATTTAAGAATTAAATAATATCCATATTTAATTTTATGAATTTTATAAAATAAGACAATGTTATTCATCCAAAAATAACATCCATATTTTATTTCTAATTAATTAAAGATAATTAATTTAATTCATAATTTATTAATTTCAAAAATAATAATTAATATTAAATTTATTTAATCCACGGGTACCGGGTCGGATTAAAAATCCGGCCCATTTTTAAAAAATATTGCACGTGGGACTTCCGGGCTTAAGCCCGGGCCCACGTGCCGTGGACTTGCCTTGGCCTAGGGCTCGGGAAGGGTAGGGCAGAACGCTGCCAGCCCTATGGGCCTACAGGCCCATTACGCTGCCAGGCAGCGTGCTACCCGAGCCTAGTTCCGAGGCCCTTGGCGCTGCCAGGCAGCGCCCTTGCGCTGGGCTTGGGCCTGGCCAGGGACATGGCCCATGGGTTGCAGCGAGCAGCCCTTGCTCGCTCCCTGTGGGCTTGACCCGAGCCCCTCGGGCTGGAGACCAGCCCGGTCTCCCACTGGGTTCGCTGCCAGCGAACCCTTGCCCACGGGTTGGGCTACTTCGGTAGCCCGGCCCATTACCCGGTCCGGTTATGGGTCGGGTAATATTCTAATTTTAAATTAATATTTAAAATATCTAGAAATTCAAAAATTTCAATTTTAAAAATATCAATATATTCATCAAATAATTCGTTCTTTAAACCGTTAAATTAAATTACGTAATTATTTATCCTTGAACCATGGCTCTGATACCAATTGTTGGAAATCGGGGTTTGAATTCCGACTCCATTACCACGAAATATGCCTCCGAGCCGTCCCGGTAACATTTAAAAAAATTATTTTAAAGCGGAAAACTTGTTATCGGAGTAACGGCACGGATATCGGGTAATAACCATTTCAACAAGATCCGATAAATATTACATATTTAATATTCATAACATATTATTAATATCATAGTCGAAATATAAGAAATAAATAGAAAGCAGTAAATGTTTTTGCATTTATTAACCCAATGCATAAGGCCGTACCTCGGTTGACGTTTCTGATTGCGGACTCTGAAGTTCGGCAGGGCTCCGCCGGTGCTGAGGGAAACACCCGTGATCTTCCGGGATATTCTCCTGGACTCCTCGTACCGAAGCGTGGGCTTCGCCGGCAGGATTCCGTCGCAAAATTTAACTGAGGTTCTTTTTAAGCTTCCGGAGAAATAGTCTCCTAAGCCGAACCAGAAAAAAAAAAAAAGAGATCAGAAGCAGAAAACTCGCAGACCCTAGAGAGAGAGGGAGAGCTCGAGTTTTTGCTCTGGGGAGAGGTGTGTTGAATATTGTAAATGAGCTCCCTATTTATAGACTTGGGCCGTAACCGAATTAGAGATTTTCTCTCCTAAATTCGAATTTTATATATATATAAATACTTTAATTATTTCAATCCAATGGTTGAGATTTAATCTCATCTAAATCCAATGGTTATAATTAAACTTGTATTTAATTAAATAAGAAAGACTTGATAAATACAAAAATCAATCTTATCTTCTTATTTAAATATAATTCGAATATATATATATATATAGGGAAACTTGAAAAAATAACCCCCAAAAAGCAAGTTATACCCGTTTTGTTCCCCGATTTACTGTATCTGAAAAATTATTCCCCAAATTGTCTCTTTTTTTTTTTTATTCCCAAAATACCCTTTTTTACCAATTTTTTTCACTCACTCACTCTCTCCCTCGTCTCCTTCCTCGTCTCCTTTCCCTTTCTCTGTGAACCCAATATCTCTTTCTCCTTTCCATCTCTCTTTGAACCCGACCAAACCCACAAGCTCAAAACTCAGAGGCCTACTTCGAAACCCAGACCCTCGCCTCCTTGTTCGAAACCCGACCCTCGAGCTCTCTTCAAAACCCACCATCGAAACTCTCTTCAAAACCCACCGAGGTGATGGCCGCTCTCTGCGGCGGCGGAGGCAGCGAGGAGCCTCCAGGCGCTGGCGCTGAGGAAGAAGGCGGAGATCGAGTAAGATCCGACGCTGATGCCCTTCTTTCTCAGGTAAGATTCGTTGGTCGGGTGCGTCTTGGTCGCAACTACCCTTTTGATTTCTTGAGCTCTGCTCAAACTCTGTGGTCGTGTATTGAGTTCGTTGCAAGGGTTCGGAAGCGAAGAAGGAGCAAAACCCACTTCCCAAACTTGACTTTCCTAGAAGCTTGGCTCCACCTTTAATGGCTGCCCTTCACACTCTCTCTCCCATCGCCTTCAATGTTCCACGTAAGGCTCCTTTTCATTATTTATCTCTTCAACACATATTTAGACTCAACATGTTTAATAAGTAGCTTGAAGTATTCCATGAATCTCCCTGTATATGTTGAGTACATGGAAGACTAAGTCATTTATGGTGAATGGCTTGAGATTTTTCTCGGTGATTCCAACCCTTGATTTTGTAGAGATAAGTAAAACCGGGACTTAAAATCGAACCGTATTAACGAAAATGAGTACGGCTATAACCGATATATATACTGTAGAAAGAGTTGTCGTTGCGGCTATAACCGATATATATACTGTAAAATGAGTACGGCTATAACCGCCCACTGGGGAAGTTTCCTAGTTTAACTATCGTATTAGAGACCGGGGTATCGTTTATTAGTAAAATTTCTCGTTTCAGTTTGATTACTGGCTCGGGTCTTATCATTTGCACATTCGCTAGATCACGATGTTGTAGACTCGAATTAGGTAAGGCGTTAGACTTTTGTGTCTAAAGTTGTAATTATATTGGCTTGAAACATTTATGTTGAATGGGTTTGAACTTTTAGGGGTTACCCATTAATCATAGGCCATGCAATGGAAGTTTCAATTTGATAGCATTTGGGTACAAGGGTTTGACAGATTCTTGTTTTATTTTGGGTATGATTTTGGCAACGATTATAAGTTTGACAGTTTTATGTTCTTAAACATATTTGATCGTGGTTTAGGAAAATTCTTATTCTCTCGTTCTTTAGGTATGGAGTCTGTTGCGCGTGAAGATATTTGGCGTCAGGCCCAAGTGTGGTACCCTTCGAGGATCCGGTTGGCGGGACTCATTGAAAGCTTCGAGGAACTCGGTTGTTTGTTTTTTGGGTTGATAGTATAACCTCTGGCGGATTAATAATATTTAAATAGGAACAATTTGTTTGTAATTTGTCTGTTAAAGTTCCAGTTAGATAGTTTTGCGTATCAATGGAGACACTATTTAAATGTTTACATACTTTTTTAGTGAGGTTAGACAGTTGTCTAATTTTAAACAAATTGTCTAATTTTACAACACAAATTGTCTAAACCGACTACAAATACTGTCTTAAAAGTTCTTCTTAAACATATCTTAAAAACTTTCGGGTTTGACAGTTTTTAAGTTTCGGTTAGAGAGTTCTTCTTAAAAGCTCTTCTTACATTTTTATGGAGAATAAAATTAGACTTCTTTACACTAAGTGACTAACTTGAAGAGGAAAACTATCTAACTTTACGTAGAAAACTATCAAACTTAAAATAAACTGTCTAACTTCTAAGAGAAAACTATCTAACTTTATGTGTAATACTATCTAACTTGAAAAAACTGTCTAACCCCAAAGAGAAAACTATCTAACTTTATGTGTAAAACTATCCGACACTAAAATTTACGTTTTTATGAAGGAGAATAAAATTAGACTTCTTTACACTAAGTGACTAACTTGAAGAGGAAAACTATCTAACTTTACGTAGAAAACTATCAAACTTAAAATAAACTGTCTAACTTCCAAGAGAAAACTATCTAACTTTATGTGTAAAACTATCTAACTTGAAAAAACTGTCTAACCCCAAAGAGAAAACTATCTAACTTTATGTGTAAAACTATCCGACACTAAAATTTACGTTTTTATGAAGGAGGATAAAATTAGACTTCTTTACACTAAGTGACTAACTTGAAGAGGAAAACTATCTAACTTTACGTAGAAAACTATCAAACTTAAAATAAATTGTCTAACTTCCAGGAGAAAACTATCTAACTTTATATGTAAAACTATCTAACTTGAAAAAACTGTCTAACCCCAGAGAGAAAACTATCTAACTTTATGTGTAAAACTATCCGACACTAAAATTTACGTTTTTATGAAGGAGAATAAAATTAGACTTCTTTACACTAAGTTGACAAAGTGTCTAACTTGAAGAGGAAAACTATCTAACTTTACGTAGAAAACTATCTAACTTGAAATAAACTGTCTAACTTCCAGGAGAAAACTATCTAACTTTATGTGTAAAACTATCTAACTTGAAAAAACTGTCTAACCCCAGAGAGAAAACTAACTAACTTTATGTGTAAAACTATCCGACACTAAAATTTACGTTTTTATGAAGGAGAATAAAATTAGACTTCTTTACACTAAGTTGACAAAGTGTCTAACTTGAAGAGGAAAACTATCTAACTTTACGTAGAAAACTATCAAACTTAAAATAAATTGTCTAACTTCCAGGAGAAAACTATCTAACTTTATGTGTAAAACTATCTAACTTGAAAAAACTGTCTAACCCCAGAGAGAAAACTATCTAACTTTATGTGTAAAACTATCCGACACTAAAATTTACGTTTTTAAGAAGGAGAATAAAGTTAGACTTTTTTACACTAAGTTGACAAAGTGTCTAACTTGAAGAGGAAAACTATCTAACTTTACGTAGAAAATTATCTAACTTAAAATAAACTGTCTAACTTCAAAGAGAAAACTATCTAACTTTATGTGTAAAACTATCCGACACTAAAATTTAATTTTTTTTGAAGGAGAATAAAATTAGACTTCTTTACACTAAGTTGACAAAGTGTCTAACTTGAAGAGGAAAACTATCTAACTTTACGTAGAAAACTATCAAACTTAAAATAAATTGTCTAACTTCCAGGAGAAAACTATCTAACTTTATGTGTAAAACTATCTAACTTGAAAAAAACTGTCTAACCACAGAGAGAAAACTATCTAACTTTATGTGTAAAACTATCCGACACTAAAATTTACGTTTTTATGAAGGATAATAAAATTAGACTTCTTTACACTAAGTTGACAAAGTGTCTAACTTGAAGAGGAAAACTATCTAACTTTACGTAGAAAGCTATCTAACTTGAAAAAACTGTCTAACCCCAAAGAGAAAACTATCTAACTGTATGTGTAAAACTATCCGACACTAAAATTTTAATTTTTTTTTATGGAGAATAAAATTAGACTTCTTTACACTAAGTTGACAAAGTGTCTAACTTGAAGAGGTCAACTATCTAACTTTACGTAGAAAACTAGCTAACTTAAAATAAACTGTCTAACTTCAAAGAGAAAACTATCTAACTTTATGTGTAAAACTATCTAACTTGAAAAAATTGTCTAACCCCAAAGAGAAAACTATCTAACTTTATGTGTAAAACTATCCGACACTAAAATTTACATTTTTATGAAGGAGAATAAAATTAGACTTCTGTACACTAAGTTGACAAATTGTCTAACTTCAAAGAGAAAACTATCTAACTTTATGTGTAAAACTATCTAACTTGAAAAAATTGTCTAACCCCAAAGAGAAAACTATCTAACTTTATGTGTAAAACTATCCGACACTAAAATTTAAATTTTTTTGAAGGAGAATAAAATTAGACTTCTTTACACTAAGTTGTCAAAGTGTCTAACTTCAAAGAGAAAACTATTTAACTTTACGTAGAAAACTATCTAACTTAAAATAAACTGTCTAACTTCAAAGAGAAAACTATCAAACTTTACATGTAAAACTATCTAACTTGAAAAAACTTCTTTACATTAAGTTGTTAAAGTGTCTAACTTGAGGAGCGAAACTATTTAATTTTACGAGGAAAACTATCCGCATAACCTTGCAATATTTTGTGAAATAAACTAACCGTCTAACTTCAAGAGGAAAACTATCTAACCTTACCTAGAAAACTATCCGCCGAGAAACAAACTGTCTACCCCGAAAGGGTGAACCATCAAACTTTATGTGTAAAACTATCCGACAGTAAAATTTACATTTTGATGACGGGGAATAAAATTAGACTTATTTACACTATGTTGTCAAAACTTAACTTGAGGTGTTATATTTAAATTTTTGTGATAGTTAAGGGGAAGCTTAACTAAAATTTTATATGAAATTACACTAAAAAAATAAAAATACAGTATTATTGTACAATGAACTATCTACCTACCAAGTAATTGTCTACCAAGTAAAGCTAAACTTGTAATGTGTCTAACTAGACACCAAAAAACTGTCTGACCATATTTTTGTGTAATAAAATTAGACAATTTTTTAAGGGTTAACTACAAGCATATTAAACATATATTAAAATGTCATTAACTACAAAAATATTAAAATATTAAACATTACCCATAAAATGTCTAACTTCACTACAAGAATTGTCTAAACGTACCACAAAAAATTTCTAAACGGAAGAGTGTATAAACATGTAAATGATGTATAAACGTGCAAATGGTGTATAATATAATCTAAGGCCAAAAATGATATATAGTAAGAAAGTCTTCTTTAAATATAGGGTTCTTAAATATATATACATTCATAATTATCAAATCCTCCATGAAGAGCATGCCTGGGCTCGCCCCACACGGGAGAACCAAATCCTCAGGGTGAATCACGCGAACCTCGGTGCTTCGTGCATCAACAGCGGGTCTGGGCCGGAAGCTCGTGCTGCTCTTGCTGAGAGAGCGATCCAAGGGTGAAGTTGGTGAAGGCTTGCAGAGCTCCGACGGTAATGCACAACCTGAAGTGAAAATCGCACAAATCGCTTCTCATCGACATCCCAGTGATATAGCGAGCTAAAAAGTCCTTGTTCTTCCTCTTCCGGAGCTGCGAAAAAAAATACATAAACTGAAAATCGCAACACCACAGAGGCAATACGTCGAACACGTAGTTGCAAACCGTGTTCCGTGTAACAAAAAAAAACTCGCAATAGAAAACCCAGAAATCAGTTTTTGTTCATTTATATTCTAATGAGTAATGATGTTCATCATGTTCTTAGTCATCTGGGAGAAAAATTCTACAGAAAATATACACAAATCAAAACATAAGGAATTATTTCAAGAGAATGAAACAAAATGAAAATATACACGTGTAAGACTACACCAAACAAAGAGACTCAAGCTTCATAGCAGAGCTTCACTATCATACTATCAATGAAGATCAAACACACTATACTGATAAATCCACCAAAAACAACCATTTAAAGATAATGAAATTCTATGCAAGACATATTGAATGAGGTTTGCCTCTCTCCCTCGCTCAACAAAAAAGCGAAGAGCAATAAAAAAGTCCTAACTTTTTGGAGCTACGAGAAGAAGAAAACGTACCAGAAGCTGCAATAATAGACGATGGAGCTTTAAACGCCGAATCTCCAACCTTGACCTTCAGCCCCGAATCTTCAAACACAAAATCTTTAAATCGAGCAACTGATAATTAAAAAACCACAAACCATTATCGAAGAAACCAGCACAGATCTCGAATCCTGAATCTCGAAACCACAACAACGATGAGAAATGAGAGAGGAACCTGGACCATCGACGAGTGAGGGATGCGCGGCTGAGGGACCAGCGGCGGAGAGAGAGCGCTTCGAAGAAGAGAGAGAGAGAGCGAATCTTCCAAGGCGAGGTTCGATGCCCTTTCGAAGAAGAGAGAGAGAGAGAGAGCGAAGGGGGAGGCGCGGGTTCGCTGCTCTGAGTTTTTGGGTGTCGTGCGATGGGTAAGAAGGAGGCGAGGGTTTGAACGCGATGGGTTTGCCGGCAATGGAGGCGAGGATTTCACCGATCAGGCGATGTTTTGGGTTTCTATGATGAGAGTGAGGGTATTTTTGCACAGAGAGAGGGTTAATGGAGGGTATCGTGTTTGCAGAGAGAGAGAGAGAGGGAGGAAAGAGTCTGAGTAAATTGGGAGGGTAAAAAAAGGGTATTTTGGGCAAAAACATGCCAAAATACAAGTTTGGGAATAGAATTTCAGAAACATTAAATCGGGGAACAAAACGGGTATAACTTGCATTTTGGGGGTTATTTTTTCAAGTTTCCCTATATATATATATCTAATTTCGAAAATCATTATTAAATATAATTAATTATCCTAATCCAAAGGCTTAGATTCAATCTTATCTAAATCCAATGGATATAATTAATTAGGGATTTAATTAAATAAGAAAGACTTGGTAAATAAAAAACCAATCTTATCTACTTATTTAAATATTCGAAATATATATATATATATTAATGATAATTTCGAAATTAATTATTGTTGATGTACAAATTCGTCATTATTTAATGTGACATATAGTGCTAAGGTTGTGAATTAATTAAATTTACAAACCATGACAAAAGGCTTTAAAGAAATAAACTGGTATTCGTAAAAGCCCATTTGAAGAAGCCCAAAGAGATTCTCAGTCAGACCAAGAACCAATGGACATAGGCTACTCGGCCCAATGAGTACTAAAGCCCAAATCCACTCGGTAGCAGCCCAGAAAGACGAGGGTAGAGTCGTCATATTCTCTACCCGGCATCCCATTTCAAATTCACACGGAAGACCAGGAGCACGAAGTCAAGTCTCCAACGGGCATAATTCAAACACGACGACCAGAACGAAGTCGTGGGACACGTGTAGCCAGATCGTCCATTCAACCCGGTCAGTACGGAGCGAAGACCCCTCGATTCCTGGAAGTTCAACGGGAAGAATTGAAGTCTATAAATGCCAAGCTCAAGCTCAGATCAACACACATGCGCACTTACAACCTCGAGTGAATACACTGAAGAGTTTCTACCCGGCATTCTTGTCATTTTGAGATCTTATTGTGTTCTTTCTTTTCCTCCCCATTTCTTTTCGCTCTCAGACGTGATTTAGCTGCCTGTAGCTATCTGTCTATGTTCATTGTCGCAATAAACTAACAGAGGAAGTAGTCAACTACCGCTTTGGGACGAACCTCTATAAAAAACCCCTCGTCTCATTTATATCGCTTATATACTTATATATATATCGTGAGTGAATCGTGAGCATGCAACGTGAGAGATCGAATTCCACTAAATTGTTTCATTCAAAAATATCATACACTCACAAGTCACACTTGACTGGTTGAGGTGGGAAACCACGTCAACAGTTTGGCGCCGTCTGTGGGAAATTGATCTCGCTAACTCCTAAAAGCTCAAAGCACTCCGCGAACATGAGCAACAACGAAGTCGCAATCATGAACGGGTCTGAGGTGAACAACCCAGATCCAAACACGGAATCAAGCAACCTACAGTCTCAGCTAGAGGCCAGCGCTGCAGAGAATCGAGAATTGCGCCAGCGACTCGAATCTCTGGAAGCCAACCAAGCCCGAAATGAGCGTCGCCAAAACGCTAACCGGACTAATCCGGGACAAAGCTCTGGGAGTCAAGGCCTGACCGGGCTCGACGCTGTCCACTTCGACTTTGCCGATGTGGACAATCCGCAAGCGCCAAGGCAAAACCAGCCCCGACTACCCAGCGGCCCTAGGCCCGCGACGCCTCCCCCGCCTCCTGAAACAGGAACACCTCTTTTTACCCCCCTGACGGGCTTCTACCCGTCTAATGCGGGGAATGTTGCTTCGAGCAGTCACCAACGCCCGGGACCCCAAAACCGACAATCGGGGTACGAGCAAAGCCGTAACATCAGCCAGGCCCTCAACGGCCACCCGGTCACGTACCCGAGGTATCCCAGCCCGGTGTACGGACAGGAACCCCTCCATGCTGTGCGTCCCGAACAAGCTCCCCAACGCACAGAATTGGAGGAACTCAAACGCTCAATGGCCGAAATGAATGAGAAGCTCATTCACGTGCGCTCCCGCGTACACAGCGCCACTACCGCTGCCCCCGAGATAGAACGTCTAGTGGAGGAGGCAGAAAAGACACCCTTCAAGCCCGTCATAACTAACGTCATACTCAGGGAAGGCGGACGAGTATATGTGCCTAAGTACGACGGGACAACCGATCCCAAAGTACATTTGAGGTCCTTCAGGATTGCGATGGGGCGAGCCCATCTGGAAGCGCACGAATTGGACGCCGGGCGCTGCCAATACTTCTCTGAGAATTTGGTCGGCCCGGCGATGGAATGGTTCTCGAAACTTGAACCGCGTTCCATAGACAACTTCGGACAGCTAACGACCCTTTTTCTCAAACACTTTTCCATGTTTATGGAAACTGAGATCACGGCGGCGAACCTCTATGCTTTACAGCAAGAGAGAGGAGAGCCCCTCAGAGCTTTCATGACCAGGTTCAAAAAGACCATGGTCAAAATAAACGGGATCAGTGACGAGACCGCCATAGCCGCTCTCACGGCCGGATTATGGTACGACTCGAAGTTCAAAACGGACATCGTCGTGAATCGTTACGACTCCATCGAAGACGTAATCCACAGATCATCCAACTGGATCAGGCATGACGAAGAACTCGAAGCCATGCGAAGGAGACACGGGTCTCTACCCGTCCACCAGCGGAATACCGGGCCACCCGGGCAACAGCCGCCACCCAGGGCCGGGAATCACAGCGTCCCGTTCAGGGGACAAAGGAACCCCCCTCCAGTCCAGAAGCACCCATTCCAAACCCAGAATCCGAGGGCCAACAACGGACCGAACCCGCGGAGCCCGTACGTTTTCAACGTAAATTCGGAAACCACGGAGTTCGAAGAACAGATCGAGGCAGAAGAAACTCCTGGAGAAGTCCTGGTCAACTCGAGAGACTTCCCACCATACAGCCACGAAGGTTTCCCAAAGCACGACCCGAAAGCGTGGTGTAACTTCCACAAGGTATTCGGACATCATACGAAGAATTGTATGGTACTCCGTGCTCGCCTAGCGGAAAAGTACATAAATGGAGAGTTGGGGGAAATAAACTTCGGCAATGAGCTAAAAGGTGGGCAGCCGGTCGAGCAAAGCCCTCCCTAAAACCAACACCAAACCGGCCAGAAGAGAGAAGAGCAACACAGGACGCCGCGCGAGAGCATACAGCCTAGCAAAAGAGGACGAGTACACATGCTCGAGGAATCAGACGAGCAAACATACGAAGAAACGGAAAATTCCGGAGAGCAGCTCAGCGACATCCCCGAGCCCATCGGTAGAATCTACACTATCGTGGGAGGTTCCCAACTGCATGGTAACTCGGTAAACTCCATCAAGGCCCATCAGAGGAGGCTCAAAGCCGGACCGGTAGTCGTACCGAGGCAAGAGCCAGACTTCGAGATCTCATTCAAAGACAGTGAAGCGGCCACAATGATTGGTCCGCACGACGATGCGTTGGTCGTCACACTCCTAGTCGCCTCGTACACGATGGACAGGATCCTAATCGATAACGGGAGCTCAGTCGACGTGATCTTCCTGGAGCCATTGCTGAAGCTGGGAGTAGAAGAAACAGAGATCAACAGAGAAGCCATCCCGCTAACCGGCTTCGATGGAGGAACCATCAATGCCATTGGCACGGTGCGACTGTCCATCGCAGCAGCAGGGGTCGGGAAGACCAAAAACTTCCTAGTGTTGGACTGCCCGTCAGTTTACAACATGATATTAGGAAGACCTTGGCTGCACATGATGAAGGCCGTACCGTCAACCTACCATCAACTAATACGCTTCCCGAATAGGGCGGGAAAAATCGTTGAAATCAAGGGAAATCAAAAGCAATCCAGAATTTGCTACATGAGCGCGTTCCGGAACATCCAGGCCGCCAAGGCCGGACAAGAGCGAACTACCACATAGCAATTAATGGCGGTAGGAGAAAAAGAGGATGACGGACAGGAAAGGACCACCGATACGGACGGACCTAACCTGGAAATGACGGTCCAAGTCCAGATCGACCCCGACAACCCGGACCACCGGGTAGGAATCGGGAAAGGACTAGACAATAACGTCAGAAAAGATCTCCTCAAATTTCTGACCAAAAATCGGGATTGTTTTGCTTGGTCTCACAAGGATATGCCCGGCATAGACCCAAGCATCACAACCCATCGCCTAAATGTAGACCCGAGCTACAAGCCGGTGAAACAAAAAAGGCGAAAGCTAGGCCCGGACAGGGCCCAAGCCGTAAACGAAGAAGTCACAAAACTGCTGCAAACCGGATCCATCAGGGAAGTAAAATACCCGGACTGGTTAGCAAACACAGTGGTCGTGAAGAAGAAGAACGGGAAGGCTAGAGTTTGCATCGACTTTACCGACCTGAACAAAGCTTGTCCAAAAGACAGTTTCCCGATGCCCCATATCGACCGTCTGGTCGAAGCAACATGTGGGCACGAACTACTGTCATTCATGGACGCATTCTCGGGATACAATCAGATCCTAATGCACCCCGAGGACCAGGAAAAAACGGCATTCATAACCGATAGAGGAATATACTGTTACAAAGTTATGCCCTTCGGACTAAAAAACGCCGGAGCCACATGTCAAAGATTGGTCAACCAAATGTTCGCCGAACAACTCGGTAAAACTATGGAAGTCTACATCGATGATATGCTGGTAAAATCCTCCCAAGCAACGGATCACGTGACCCACCTAGAAGACTGCTTCAACATATTACGAAAGTATCAAATGAAGCTCAACCCGACGAAATGCACCTTCGGGGTAACTTCAGGAAAATTCCTAGGTTATCTGGTCACACAGCGAGGTATAGAAGCCAATCCCGACCAGATAAATGCCCTCCAGAACATGCCCTCCCCAAGGACTGTTCGAGAGACACAAAGGCTGACTGGGAGAATCGCCGCTCTTAACCGGTTCATATCAAGAGCCACGGACAAATGTTTACCCTTCTACAAACTTTTGAAAGGTAATAAAAAGTTCGAATGGACCGAAGAGTGCGAAGAGGCCTTCCAAAAGCTGAAAAGGTACCTCTCCAGCCCACCAATACTCACTAGACCAATCTTGGGAGAGCCATTGTTTTTATACCTGGCTGTCTCACCATCGGCGGTGAGTGGAGTAATCGTGAGAGAGGACCGCGGAGAACAAAAGCCGATCTTCTACATCAGTAAATCTTTGGAAGACGCTGAAACCAGATACCCGGCAATAGAAAAACTCGCGCTGGCAATGATAACCGCAGCGAGGAAGCTTCGGCCCTACTTTCAGTCCCATACCATCATGGTAATGACGACCCAACCTTTGAGAATCATCCTCCACAGCCCGAATCAATCGGGAAGGCTCACGAAATGGGCCGTCGAACTAAGCGAATTCGACATAGAATACAAGATCCGAACCTGTGCGAAATCACAAGTATTGGCTGACTTTCTCATCGAATTACCAGCCGACGGTTCAAAAGAGGGCCACGAGGACGGAGAATGGAAACTCGAAGTCGACGGCGCGTCAAACCAAGGCGGATCCGGGATCGGAATTCGTTTGATATCCCCCACGGGAGAAGTGTTGGAACAATCATTTCGATTGAAATTCCACGCGACAAACAACGAGACCGAATACGAGGCCCTCATCGCCGGCCTCAAACTAGCAAAAGCCGTGGGAGCCCGGAAGGTAAGGGCCCACTCCGACTCAAAACTAGTTACCAGTCAGATCAGTGGCGAGTATGCTACTCGAGATGACAGGATGGGAAAATACCTCTCGGTAGTAAAAGGCTTAATACAACAATTCGAACACGTCGAAATAGTCCAAATACCGAGGAGTGAGAACGCGTCGGCAGACGCACTGGCCGGGTTGGCTTCGACTTCGGACCCCGAGGTCAAAAGGATAATCCCGGTCGAAACGATAGACGAACCCAGCGTAACCCGCGAAGTTTGCAACATCCAAATGGAAGAGAATGATTGGAGGACCCCAATCATTAACTATATCCTAACCGGAGCCAAACCTCGAGACAAGCAAAAAGCTAGGAAACTAAGGATCCAAAGCGCTAGATTTTGCATGATCGGGGAAAAATTGTACAAACGTAGCTATACCGGACCCTACCTAAGGTGCCTAGGAAAGACCGAAGCTCAAATAGTACTTCACGAAATCCATTCAGGAGAATGCGGCAACCATTCGGGAGGAAGATCTTTAGCAAACAAAGCAAAAAGACAAGGCTTTTTCTGGGCCACCATGTTGGCGGACAGTGAAAACTACGCCAAAAGGTGCGACAAATGCCAAAGACACTCCCCGTCCATACATAGACCAGCAGAAGAACTCTCATCAGTCTCAGTCCCGTACCCGTTCATGAAATGGTCCATGGACATAGTAGGACCGTTCCCCCTGGCCCCGGCCGGGAAAAGGTTTCTACTCGTCGTGACCGACTACTTCTCAAAATGGGTGGAAGCAGAATCGTACGCAAACATTAAAGATGTTGATGTAGAAAATTTCCTATGGAAAAACATCATCAGTAGATTCGGCCTCCCAAAAGAGATAATAGCTGATAATGGACCACAATTCATTTCAACGAGATTCCAAAACTTCTGCATAAACTGGAAAATATCCTTGAACACGTCCACTCCGAGATATCCTCAAGGCAATGGTCAAGCCGAAGTAGCTAACCGGGTAATAGTGGACGGAATCAAAAGACGCCTAGACACCAAAAAGGGACGATGGGCAGACGAGCTCATAGGAGTCCTTTGGTCCTACAGAACTACCCCGCGTAGGGCCACAGGGGAAACCCCTTTCTCAATGGTACACGGCACTGAAGCCGTAATACCAGCAGAGATAGAGACACCCAGCCTTCGAAGGGAACTCGCCTCTTTGGACGCAGAACTCAACGACGAAATGAGGGAAGACCAGCTCGACTACATCGACGAAAGACGAGAACAAGCTTTGATAAGAATTGCCAACTATCAAAACTCGATAGCTAGGTACTATAATTCAAAGGTCAAACGTCGAAAATTCATAGTGGGAGAGTTGGTCCTCAGAAAAGTTTTCCAGAACACCGCCGAGCTGAATGCGGGCAAGCTCGGGGCTAACTGGGAAGGACCTTACATCGTCACCGAAGTAGTAAAACCTGGAGTATACCGGCTAGCCACTCCGGACGGAACGAGAGTCCTCCGCGGCTGGAATGCCATGCACTTAAGGAAATACTATGCCTAACCCGACCTACCCGGTCTCCCCTGAACTACGTAATGACTTGATCCCCAAATCTGGGGTACGTAGGCAGCCCATCCTAAACGTTGGGCGCAGTCTCAATCCAAACCCAAAACCGAATAGGCCCGAGAATCATGGATCGCAAGACTCAATAGAACCGGCCTAAAAGGAAAAATGTCCCGAAACTCCCGTCAAGGCGACAGGCCTACCCGGGTAACAGACCCATCACCTAAAGTAACAAACCTACCCGGGTAACAGACCCACCGCATAAGGTAACAAACCTACCCGGGTAACAGACCCACCGCATAAGGTAACAAACCTATTCGGGTAACAAACCCCCACATAAGGTAACAAACCTACCCGGGTAACAAACCCATTGCATAAGGCAACAAGCCTACCCGGGTAACTAACCCGTCATATATGGCAACAAGCCTATCCGGGTAACAAACCTAACCGGGTTTCCAACCCGTCCCTTAAGGCAACAAGTCTGACCCCCCTGAAAAAATATGTGACAACATACATGTGATTTCTTACAAATGTGTTTTTCAGAAAACACGACCTGCGGAAAATTGTGATGGACGGACAGAACAGATTAGACGAGAAGTGTCAAAGGAGCTCAACGACAAAGGGTACCCGTACATTTCTCATACTTAGCTAATTTCAAACCTTCGATCTTTTTGTTATTCATCCGAGTATACGATAGGACATTCGGAACCTCGAATAGAAAAGCAAATATAGAAAAGTACGATTAGAAAAATTATTTAGAAACGCGAACGAATAGAATATAGCGAAAAATCAAGAGCATAACATAAAATAAAAATAGCAAAAGCCCTAACCACGGGCATATCCAAATCTTACAAAAAAGGGTTCAAGTCGCCGTAGACTTGCCCAGAGATATTGTCTTGGCCTTAGGCCTTATTAATTGAAAAAAAAAAAAAGGGGACACTCTATGTGTCGACCCCGGGTACCCCCACGACCTCTCGGTCCTCCTCCTCCTCCTTCTCTTCTCCTTCTCCTTCGCCGGCTTGGGCTCCACGCTCGACGGTCTCCTCGGCAGCGGCGGGCTCATTCGGGGTCGGCTCTTCGAGGATCACCTCCTCGGTATCGGCAACGGCGGGCAAGGTGGGCTCACCAAGGACGGCCTCTCCGGCCACGGGATCTTCAACAATGGGCTCGATGGCGGGATCTTCGGAAGCGGACTCCTTGGCGGATGATTGCTCAGACCGAAGGCTCAGATCTACAAAAGGAACGTCGGTCAGCCCGGCATCTGGAGACAGAGCCGGAGACCCTATCGGCGGTGCCGGAACAGCATCCAAGAGAGCTTGGTAGCGAGCAGCGTTGCTTTCTAGGACCTCCTTCTCAGCCTCGAAATCTTGGACGTTGCCGTCAACGATGTCTTGGATCAGCTCGAGGAAACCTTCGGCTTGATCCAAGCAGCTATTGTCAGCGGCCGTACCTTTATACCACGCGATTAGCGCGTCCCTCTCCTCCACCTTTCGGCAATATCGGGCACGGACTGCCTTCTTCTCGGCTTCGCGATCAGCGGATCGTTGCCGAGCTTCAGCCAGCTCGGCAGCAAGGCGCTGCACGTCCTCCTTCAAGGCCAAGGCCTCCTCCTCCTTCCTCTTGGCCAGCTCTTCTGCCCGTCCCTTGGCCGCGTCAGATGCCAGCATCTGCCTGGCGGCCGCCTCGCTCGCGCCTTGAGCCTCCTCAATCGTCCGGGTAGCGTTTGACAGCTTCTCCCGGAGATCGACAACCGTATTCCCGAGCCCCTTGATCCGAGCATCACAGGCGGCGACCTTCTTGCCCATCACAATGATCTGGTCCGCCTTCTCCCGGATGCCCTGCACGGCATCTACCAACTCTCTCTCCTTCAGCGCAAGCTGCTCGGAGGCTTGCGCGCCCTCTTTAGCCTCATACAATTGGTCCTCATAATCGAGGACCATGTCGTTGATGGAGGCGACGAGCTGCACGTCCAAAAACCAAAAGTTAGAAAAAATTTAGGAATAAAATAAACACCCAAACCTAAAACCGACAAAACTTACCAGAGTTGTAGCCGCAGCCATATCCTTGTACGGCCTCTTCTCCGCGATGCTCCTGGGGACCCTGCCGACCCCACCATTAGTAATCTGCCGGAGAAGACCGGCCGCCACCTTGGGTGCCTTGTGGAGACCCTTGTCCCCCATCCAAGTGCACCCCGCCTTCCGGGAGACCAGCTTCTCCCTAGGCTGCCCTTCGACCACTGGGGGAGCCAACCCCGTCTCCCTCACCTCACCTCGGGAGGCCTCCTTCGGGCGTTCGCTCTCCCGAGCCACCCCCTTACCCTTCTCCAAGGCCCTCGCGCCTCCTTTCGGGACCGAGTCCCTCCTCACTACCTCCTTCGGGGCCGGATCCCCCTTCGCCTTCTTCCGGACCCCAGAGTCCCCTCCTTCGTGCGGCCTCTTCGCGGCCACCTCTGAGCCCGTCCTCGGGGCAGCTCCATCCTGAGAAGGACGAGCCACGCCCTTGAAAGGACGAGCAGGAGCAGAAGAAGGGGCAACCTCCCTTTCCGAAGGCCTCGCCAAAGGCGTGACCTCCGGGGTGCTCTCCCCGTCGTCGGAAAGTTCGACGACATCCTTCTTCTTGATCGCCCCAGAGGCGACCTCAGCAAGAGGCTCCCGAGCAGGAGTCTCCTCATTCCTCCTACTCGTCTCCTGACGAGCAGCCTTGGCCGGCGCAGATGCGCCAGGCCCCCTCTCCTCAACCCGTCTGCTCGTCTCCTGACGAGCAGCTCCAGCAGAGGCCGAACCTCCGGTTTGACCCTCCTGCCTCCGCTTCTGACGAAGACTTTGACCCTTCGGGCGAAGAGCGTCCATATCCTCTACACGTTAAAAACCCATACTTAGAAAAAAAAAAAAGATAGACAATACAAAACAAAGCTAAAAAGACAGATTTAAGAGTCTTACCCGGAAATTCCTCCTCGTCAGGCTCAACCCAAAGCCCGGTAGCTTCGAACCTCTCTTTTGTGAAGTTCGACCACAGCTCCGGACCGTTGGGGAACAGCTTCCTCTTCAAAGCCTTCCACTCCTCCGTAATCGGGCGAGACTTAGGCTTCTCAGGGTCCTCGACTGCACAAGATGAAGACAAAAAATTAGCAAACACATAAAAACAGCCGAATAGAAAAAAATAGTAAACCTAACCCAGAACCTTACCTATCTCGTGGACCCATTCATTCCTATAGCCCGGCCAAGAACCGAGCGTTTCCTGACCGGCCATGAAGAAGAAATACTTGTGGGTCCAAGCACTCTCCTTCTTGGGAAGACCGGTTATGATCTCCCCTTCCTTGACGGATAGGAAAAACCTACCCTTGGCCTGACCGTTGGCCTTAATGACCAAGCCCGTCAACAAGTCCCAGATTGTAAGTGAATACAAACATTCATGGGACCGGACAAGCAGGGCCATCAAAATCCGGATAGAATTCGGGCTAAGTTGCCCGATAGAAACCCCAAGGTGAGTAAGATACCTTAGGATGAGTTCAGGAATAGGAAATCTAAGCCCCCCGGACTCAAAAAACCTCTGATACACACAGACCCAGCCGCCCGAATTCTGCTCGTCGGCATGTTCGTCCGGCCTCGGCAACCTAAGTTCTATCGACTGGGGAATCTTATATGCTACCCGGATTCTAACCAAATCTTTAGGTGTCAGAATTGACTTAGGAGAATCTGTAGTCAGAAACTCCGTCTGCCATTTCGAGACCGTCTTCTTAGGACCCATTCTACCTAAAATATCCTAGAAAAAACCGAAGATAATATAGACGAGCACGAAACCCAGAAAACCACCTAGAAAAAGAATTCGAAACCCTCTATAAAACCAGAAAAAAACTATTCAAAATACTCACGACGGAAGAGCAAAAGGACAGATGAAGAATGAAGAACCTGGATCTCTAAAAACACGAAGAAAAATCGGATGACACCTTTGGCGATGGCGAATGCAGAGCTTCTCTCTCTAAAAGTTCAAAGTTTTTCTCTCTCTAAAATTCGGAAATGATATTCGAATACCACATAGAGTATATATAGAGGAAAGAGAAAGAGGTTACCTTCGAACAACGTGCGACGGGCTGAAGCTGAAGAGACGTGCCCATTTAATGCGAATCACTCGAGTATTTATACTCGAAAATTGTCGCTGATCCTACGGTTAGGGTTTCCTCAAAAAACGCAACAAACCTCATCCTACGGTTGAGATCAGCGAACTATCCGGCGACACGTCAGCACGACAGCTGTGTCAGGAGAATGTGAAGAGTTTATTCCCTTCGAACTCCGCAAAATGGGACACGTGTTGTAACTGTTCCCGCCCAAAATTCGAAGCGACGGTTACAACTTCAAGACCCTATCCGTCCATCTGATCTCGAAATTATCCAAAATCCTGCTCGGATTATGCAGATTTGCGGCAAAAGTCACAAATTTAATTAATCCTATCCGGCACGAATTTTACATGATTTCATCGAGTAAATACTATAAAATTTACTTCGTATTTTTTATAGTAGGGGGCTAACTGTTGATGTACAAATTCGTCATTATTTAATGTGACATATAGTGCTAAGGTTGTGAATTAATTAAATTTACAAACCATGACAAAAGGCTTTAAAGAAATAAACTGGTATTCGTAAAAGCCCATTTGAAGAAGCCCAAAGAGATTCTCAGTCAGACCAAGAACCAATGGACATAGGCTACTCGGCCCAATGAGTACTAAAGCCCAAATCCACTCGGTAGCAGCCCAGAAAGACGAGGGTAGAGTCGTCATATTCTCTACCCGGCATCCCATTTCAAATTCACACGGAAGACCAGGAGCACGAAGTCAAGTCTCCAACGGGCATAATTCAAACACGACGACCAGAACGAAGTCGTGGGACACGTGTAGCCAGATCGTCCATTCAACCCGGTCAGTACGGAGCGAAGACCCCTCGATTCCTGGAAGTTCAACGGGAAGAATTGAAGTCTATAAATGCCAAGCTCAAGCTCAGATCAACACACATGCGCACTTACAACCTCGAGTGAATACACTGAAGAGTTTCTACCCGGCATTCTTGTCATTTTGAGATCTTATTGTGTTCTTTCTTTTCCTCCCCATTTCTTTTCGCTCTCAGACGTGATTTAGCTGCCTGCAGCTATCTGTCTATGTTCATTGTCACAATAAACTAACAGAGGAAGTAGTCAACTACCGCTTTGGGACGAACCTCTATAAAAAACCCCTCGTCTCATTTATATCGCTTATATACTTATATATATATCGTGAGTGAATCGTGAGCTTGCAACGTGAGAGATCGAATTCCACTAAATTGTTTCATTCAAAAATATCATACACTCACAAGTCACACTTGACTGGTTGAGGTGGGAAACCACGTCAACAATTATCTAGATCCAACGGCTTAGATTAATCTTAGACCGATCTAATGGATCAAATTAATTTGGGATAAATATCAAATATTCTAAGACTTGGTAAAAGCCAAATTCGATTTTATCTTATCATTATATTCGAAAATTATATATTACATATATAAATAATTAATTTCCAATCCGACGGTAAAGATTAAATCTTAAACCGATCTAACGGATACAATTAATTAGATCAAATTCGAAAACCCTAAGCTTGGTCACCAAGCTACTATTTTCGAATTAGGGTTAGGTCAAAAATCAATCATCTTAATCCTACGGTTGATATTAAATCATCTCCGATCTAAAGGATAAGATTGATTTTAGGGTTTTTGCCAAAGTACCAAACTTTAGGTACTTATGCCGCAAATATTAAACCCTATCTAGGTCAAACTCGAGTGGACTATATCATGTAGGCCCAATACGATTTACAATGTAACATGTATAATTAAATATACATTATTATCATTAATATAAATCTATTAATTATTAATTAATTATTAATAAGATATTAATAATTAAATCCAAATAATTAAATTATATTAATAATTCCTGATCTCAATATCACACATTAAAATGTCATGGTGCCACACCATCATTTGAATTCGTGACATGTGATTTAATTTCATAGTTTCTCGAACCGAGCACAAACTTAGAAAATCCATAAATCACCAACCGTAAGTCGAAATGACTTGGTTCAAAAAGCAAAGTTGCTTAGAATTTAATTTCCAACAACATGGTGCTGATAGAAAATCTAAATTCTAACTTTCTTTTATCAGTTAATTTCGTGTACCAAGATATGGTACTTTTGCCACGCTGACGATAAAACTATCTGACGTCTGCCACAGACCTTTCAGTTTTATAAGTCAAGCCAAATGATTAGAAATTATCCAGAATGTATTTTAATCACGTACGTATCATCCGTTACGGAGCTATCCTGGGGACCATGGACCCGTATCACTTAAGCTCCAACGAACTGCTAGTAGTTCGTCAAACCTCGAAGTGATTCCACTATAGACCCGAGGCTGCACTCTTTAGTGATACGGTATATATTATTCCCTTTATAACAGCAGGGTTTCCATTGATACAATCAAATTCGGGTTATTGATCTTTCACTTGATGATCCACACACGAGCAGGCGGTTTCTACCGTTATGCCCCTCATTGCATTTTCATCCTTGACTCAGTCAGTAATATTATGAGTAACCCACTTATGGTTTCGATTCATAAGTTGCTCTCACTTCTCACCACCGACAATCAAGGGAATCATCATCACTCTGAAGAGAGCTGTGTGATGCCCATGTCTATGACCAGGCTACCCTTACTGCTGACTATCATGTTCCCAAAATAATAGTGTTGGGAACAACGGTAATATTTCGTGTTCTTTAACGGTTAAATCAAAGAACAATCAAGCCAGCAGTTCGGACTCAAGATCACTCAGGACTTAGATCGAATATCCATTTGATCATCTACTAGTGACTCAACTCCAAGTTATCAGTGACGGTCTTATATGATAACTTCCGGAGTTTAAGTCAGGTCCAGTCCAGTATGAAGACACTTCATACTTAATGCACTTCTAGTGAGTGTGACACACACAAAATCCAGAATAGGATTGTCACTTAGTCACATTAATGACCTTATACGATTAATGGGCTCCCACCCAGTTAATCAGGTCACGGATATTTTAAGTTCATTTATTATGATTATTAATTCTTCCTCACATTGACTCTGTTGTGATAATAATAACATAATTGCATTCTTTATGAACTAAGGAAACAAACATTCTATTTTACTCTACCAGAAACTATAATAAGATTAACATAATAAGCATTATCTTTATTCAATGACATATCATAATCTTTTACAAATGGATAAATTATCTTGTTTAAGGACACATATGTCCAACACGTCTCGCTTTGAAGATCTTCGACGCAAAATAGGCATCTACCAGATCTAATATCCTTATTTACTATTTTATTTAATATTAATTTCCTTGTGTGGTTGTGTGTATGTGTGTTTCTCATTATTTTTTTTCTTTTTTCTTTCATATTTATACCAAAATTAAATAAAAACAAAAAAAAAATCAAAATATACAATAATAAAAAAAAGGGGTATTTTTTTTCCCGACAAAATTCATGGGAATTTATTCCAATTAATTGATTCTAAAATTAGAAGTTGAGTTTAATTTCAATTTTTTTCAAATTCTTCTCATTACTCCCACTTTCCCATTTCCTTCCTCTTTTCTCGTAGTTCGTGTCTTAACCACCCCTACACGCTTTCATCATTTCCTTCTATCTCTCTCGCTCTCTCTCTCCGCTCTCTCCATCCCTCTTTTTCTTCATCTCCCTCTATTCAACCACCCGACTCCTCCAATGGCGAAGACAAGAACTGGAAAGAGTACCTCCCGTGAACCCACTCTGAAGAAGACGAAGAAAAGTAAGAAGTCAAAGGAGGTTGCTACAGGGTCAGGCGAACCCATTGCTGCAGTTCCGATCACTGCCATACCCACTGCTGAACTAATGACGAACCCTAACCCCCCCCCCCCCTCATCTCACCTGCTCTTCCTGATCCTTCACCCATTGATTCCATGCATCAGGTTTCTCTTAGCTTTTCTCTGCTTCATTACCTTTGGATGATTTATATGTCTATGATGTTTGCATGATTGATTTTATCTGTGGAATTTTTTATTTTTTTGAACAGTTATTCGGGTTAGGTTGTATGGTCTAAGGCCCACATAGGCACACACTTTGTGATTAAACTCTAGGCATTACTTTAATTGCTTTAGCATGAATCCCACTCTCAGGTTCCTCTATCATCCCAACCCACTGAGACGACAGGGGACATCGTTGCCACTATTCAGGCCTCTCAGTTGACGACTGAACAGCGCTTAGTTCTTCATGATCCAACCGTTCAGGCTATCCTGCGCTCAATCTACAACAGTGTCTCTGCCACCACCTCCATATCCATGCCAATCTTCTCCACCCTTGCCTCCGAGACAATTTTAGAAATGGTGGGAATCGCTGGAAGTAGTGATCAACTGAAGGAACCCTCAGATAGATCTGCAACTGAGTCCCCATCTGCTACAATTGCTTCTGACAGTATACTTGTTGGTCATGTGTGTCCTTAAACAAGATATTTTATCCATTTGTAAAAGATTATGAAAAGTCGTTGAATAAAGATGATGCTTATTATGATAATATTATTATAGTTTCTGGTATAGTAAAATAGAATGTTTGATCCTTAGTTCATAAAGAATGCAATTATGTTATTATTATCACAACAAAGTCAATGTGATGAATAATTAATAATCATAATAAATGAACTTAAAATGTCCGTGACCTGATTAACTGGGTGGGAGTCCATTAATCGTACAAAGTCATTAATGTGACTAACTGACAATCCTATTCTGGATTTTGTGTGTGTCACACTCACTAGAAGTGCATTAAGTATGAAGTGTCTTCATACTGGACTGGACCTGACTTAAACTCCGGAAGTTATCATATAAGACCGTCACTGATAACTTGGAGTTGAGTCACTAGTAGATGATCAAATGGATATTCGATCTAAGTCCTAAGTGATCTTGAGTCCGAGCTGCTGGCTTGATAGTTCTTTGATTTAACCGTTAAAGAACATAATATATTACCGTTGTTTCCAACACTATTATTTTGGGAACATGATAGTCAGCATTAAGGGTAGCTTGGTCATAGACATGGGCATCACACAGCTCTCTTCAGAGTCATGATGATTCCCTTGATTATCGGCGGTGAGAAATGAGAGGTACCCGTGCGCAACTTATGAATCGAAACCATAAGTGGGTTACTCATAATATTACTGACTGAGTCAAGGATGAAAATGCAATGAGGGGCATAACAGTAGAAACCGCCTGCTCATGTGTGGATCATCAAGTGAAAGATCAATAACCCGAATTTGATTGTATCAATGGACACCCTTCTGTATTTAAGGGAATAATATATACTGTATCACTAAAGAGTGCAGCCTCGGGTTTATAGTGGAATAACACCGAGGTTTGACGAACACCCTAGCAGTTTGTTGGAGCTTAAGTGATACGGGTCCATGGTCCTCAGGATAGCTCCGTAACGGATGATACGTGCGTGATAAAAAAAACATTCTGAAATCAGATTGTTTTATCAGTAGCGTGGCAAAAGTACCATATCTTGGTAACCGAAATTAACTGACAAAATAAAGTAGAATTTGGATTTTCTGTCAACATGAAAGTTGTTGGAAATTAAATTCTAAGAAACTTTTCTTTTGGAACCGAGTCATTTCGACGTACGGTTTGTGATTTAGAGACTTTCTAAGTTTGTGATCGTTTCGGTAAACTATGAAATTAAATCACATGTCACGAATTTAACTGATAGTGTGACACCATAACATTTGAATGTGTGATATTGAGATAAGATAATATTAATATTATTTAATTATTCGAATTTAATTATTAATATATTATTAATTAAATCAATAATTAATAGATTTATATTAATATGTAAATAATATATTTTCATATATATTATATGTGTAAAAATCGAATTATGCCATG
This sequence comes from Parietaria judaica, assembly GCA_954871525.1. NCBI lineage: Eukaryota > Viridiplantae > Streptophyta > Magnoliopsida > Rosales > Urticaceae > Parietaria > Parietaria judaica. Next base: position 44,278,765 of record OX940860.1, read on the forward strand.
GAATGTGGAACAATATGCATTCGAATGGATAGACTTTGGTCTTTTCATAATTGCGGCAAAAGTACCAAATGTTTTGGTATTTGAGAAAAACCCTAAAATCAATTTCATCCATTGGATCAGTTATGATTTAATATCAACCGTTGGATTAGGATAATTGATTTATTCAAAATCAATAACTTGGTGACCAAGTTTTGATTTTCGAATTTACCTAATTAATTATATCCGTTAGATCGGTCTAAGATTTAATCTTCACGTCGGATTGGAAATTAATTAAATATATATAATATATATTATTTTCGAATTATAGTTTTGGATAAATTCGAATTTTATTTTTATTAAATCTTTTAATATTTGATTTTATCCTAAACTAATTTGATCCATTAGATCGGTTTAAAGATTTATCTTAACCGTTGGATCTAGATAATTAGAATTCGAATTTTAATATATATATATATATATATATATATATTCAAATTTTATAAGATAAGAAGATAAGATTGGATTTTTTATTTTATCCAAATCTTTCTTATTTAATTAAATCCCTAATTAATTATATCCATTGGATTTAGATAAGATTAAATCTAGACCATTGGATTGAAATAATTAATTATATTTAATATATAGAATTCGAAATTATTGAGTGAATTTCTCTAATTCGGTTACAGTCTGAGCCTACAAATAGGAGGTTCATTCTACATATTTTTCACACCTCTCCCCAGAGAAAAATTCGAACTCTCCCTCTCCTTCAGGGTCTGCAAATTTTCTCTCTGATCTTACTTTCTGGTTCGGCTTAAGAGACTTAGTTCTGCGGAAGCATAAAAAGAAGCATCAGTTTAAATTTTGCAACGGAGTCCTGCCGGCGAAGCCCACGCTTCGGTACGGGGAATCAAGGAGAATATCCCGGAAGATCACGGGAGTTTCCCTCAGCACCGGCGGAGCCCTGCCCGATTCAGAACGCGCAGCCGGAAGTCGTCAATAGAGGTACGGCCTTATGCATTGGGTTAATAAATGCAACCATTTACTGCTTTCTATTTATTTCCTATAATGACTAGATTATTAATAATGATTTATGAATATTAAATTACATAATATTTATGAGATCTTGTGATATGGTTATTATCCGATATCCAGACCGTTGTATGGATAACAAGTTTTTCCGCTTTAAAATAATTTTTTTTAAATGTTACCCAGACGGTTCGGAGGTACAATTCGTGATAATTTTCATGGAATCCGAGACAAGATTCCAAATAATTGGTATCAGAGCCATGGTTCAAGGATAAATAATTACGTCATTTAATTCAATGATTTAAGAACGAATTATTTGATGAATAAAACTAATTATTTAAAATTGAAATTTTTAAAATTTCTAGATTTTTTAAATATTAATTTAAAATAAGAAAGTTACCCGACCCAAAAATTCGGACCGGGTAATGTGACCGGGTTGCATGGTGCAGCCCAGCCCGTGGTAGGCGCCAAAGGGGCTGCCGCTGCAGCCCCAGGGTTTGGGCGCCACAAGGCCCACGGGCAAGCCCACAGGCAGGCCTACGCCAGGGCCCCTGGGCCAGGGCAAGGGCGCCTGTACGGGCCCAGCGCGCGGGCCACGGGCCACGGGCCACGCTGCCTAGCGGCGTAATGGGCCTGCAGGCCCAGCCCGAGGGCGCGCGCTGCCCTGGCCCGCCCGTGGGCTGGCCGTGCCCATTCCACGGACACGTGGGCCCGGGCTTAAGCCCGGAGGGCCCACGTACAATTTTTTTTTTTAAAATAGGGCCGGATTTTTATTCCGACCCGGATTCTCGTGGATTAAATATTAATTATTGTTAATGAAATAAATATTTATGAATTAAAATTAATTATGTTTGATTAATTAATATAAATTAAAATATGGATGTTATTTCCGGATAAATAACATTGTCTTATTTTAATAATTCATAAAATTAAATATGGATGTTATTTAATAATTAAATAACATTGTCTTATTTAATAAATTAAAATATGGATGATAATATTCGAATAATAATATCATTGTCTTATTTTAATATTTCATAAATAATAATTAATGGGCATTAAAATGTTTAATGATAATTCTTAGAGAATAAGTATCATTAACATAAGATTATAAATATTCATCATAGATATAATTTGTTATAACCTATTTTCATAACCCTCAAACATAGAGTCTATGTTTAAATCATTATTAATATGTCTATATAGGATAGATATAAATATTAAAAGAGTAAATGTAAAAGTGTTTATTATTAGTCGGAAAACTTTCAACCATATAATCTTGCCTAAGGAAGAGGGAATCAAACGTGGGGCCGGTTCACCATCCACTTCTGGGTGACCGGTTAGGACCCCTCCCATCGACCTGGAGAGCGTAAGGATTGATCTATCACTACCGAAGAAATAATAAACATATATCATGGGCTTATTTAAAATTATGTGTTATAATGACTAAAGCCAAAATATAAACTTTTAATGTGTCATTAATAGATAATTTATATAATAAGTTTTTATAACTTAGAAATTAAAAACATTATTTACTAAAAACTATGGCAAGTGTAGAATAAAACAAAGGTCTCCATTATTACTGTCACAACGTCTGCTGACCACACCACCTCAAGTCACCCTAATGTGTTCATTCCCCACGGAAGGTGTACTTGTGGAAGGTTTGACACCGTGATAGTTCCAAAAGAATATGGGGACGGAGGAATCTTGGAAATGGACCGCGAGTCACCCTAGTGTGACCATTCCCTAAGGACGACATTTCCAAGAGGATTCCGAGAACCAAAGATAATGGGTTAAGCTTGCACGGAAGTTGGTGCTTCCCGACCGTCTATGGTGATAGTTAATAATCATAGAGAACTTTGGTGGTTCTTGTTATGAATATTAATTAAGTTTATGACTATAACTTAGTTTAGCCAAACTACACGGTTGATACCGCGAGTCACCCTAGAGTGACCATGCCACTAAGGACGGCAACGACGTGTACAGTCGGTTAAATTATCACGAAATAGTTAAAGGGTTTATTTAACATTTTTCCCAGAACATGTTTGCATCATGTGACTATTTCAAACAAATATTTTCAAAAACATTCTACCTAAAATAAAGTTTAATAAGTTTCTTTTTCAATGCCAGTTAAAATGTCTTTCGACAAACAAGAAATGGAACTCTCTGCTCTGACGCTCATGTCTCAAAACCAAAGCGATCTGGAAAAAGTCACGAAATCCCTAACCAAACTAGCCATGAGTGGATCCTCAAAGAAACTCCGAATGGCATATCAGAATGCATCAAACTCAATGAACAAGAGGAAGAGAACAATTGGTAACCAGGAAGAAACTTTCCAGAATGGGAGTACAAGCAATGTTGATTATTCAGTAATGGAATCATGCTTCGTTATCAACTCATCCTTCAACTGGATCTTGGATTCAGGACCAAACGATCATGCATGTAATTCTCTTCAGTCCCTTGATTCATTAGAAGAGATAAATGAAGAACGAGCTTTAAAAGTAGGAAACAGTGAATTTCTACAAGCAAAAGCTATGGGAAATTTGCGACTGACATTTAGGAATAAATTCTTATTTGTTAATAATGTATATTATTACCCAAATGTCTGCAGGAATATACTATCGGCATTTCTGTTGTACGAACAAGGCTACACCTTAAATTTTCGTGGGTCCCATTGGGTCATCACGAAAGATGGTGCATACATTTGCACTGCCAAAGCAGAAAATTTAATTGTATATTCTGAGACCAGATTATGGGAGTTGCACGAATACTGAAATGTTCAAATTGGCGATCCCAAGGTCAATTAAGAAACCCAAAATTGATAATGATGTCCAAACATATATGTGGCATTTGAGATTGGGTCATATTAATCTAGACAAGATAAACAGGCTGGTAAAGGAGGGACCTCTTAAAGAACTAACAATCGGGTTTTTGCCTGTTTGTGAATCCTGTATAGAGGCTAAAATGACCAAAAGACATTTTTCTGTAAAAGGTCAAAGAGCCACAAAACCATTAGAACTCGTCCACACGGATGTATGTGGCCCTATGAACATACAGGCGAGAGGTGGAATTAAATATTTTGTCACCTTCATTGATGACTATTCAAGATATGGTTATGTTTACTTAATGGCTAAGAAATCTGAAACCTTGGGTAAGTTCAGAGAATTTCTAGCAGAAAGTGAAAATCAACTTGGACTATCATTGAAATCTCTTCGGTCAGATCGAGGAGGAGAATACCTTGATCATGAGTTTAGTGATCTCTTGATAAAAAAAAAAGGTATAGTATCTCAATTGACTGCTCCTGGCACACCAGAACAGAATGGTGTTGCAGAAAGGAGGAACAGGACCTTACTAGAAATGGTACGGTCCATGCTGAGCTATTCATCACTACCCAACTCATTCTGGGGATATGCTTTGTTGACGGCAACCAACATTTTAAATGTTGTGCCATCAAAATTTGTTTCAAAAACTCCCCTTGAATTATGGAATGGCAGAATACCAAATCTGCGACATTACAGAATTTGGGGCTGCCCAGCACATGTGCGGACAGGAAACAAGAATAAACTGGAATCACGAACTGAAGTATGTCTATTCGTGGGATATTCCAAAGAGACAAAGGGAGGTTTGTTTTATATTCCAGAAAGCAAGAAAGTATTTGTTTCTACAAATGCTACATTTCTGGAAGAAGACTATATGATGAACTTCAAACCTCGAAGCAAAATAGTGCTTGTGGAATTGTCAGGTGACAAAGTCACAGCACCGGCAACAGTGCCTGTTGTCGAAGAGAGTGTGGAAACCACGGTCCCAAATCAGAACCAAAGGGTACTCAGACGTAGTGGGAGGTTCAAAAGACCTGTTGAGCGCTACGAGCACACCCAGTTGGAATTTCACCTAGCTGTTACAAACACTAGTGTTGAAGATCCCATAGGCTATAAGCAAGCTATAATGGATCCTGATAAGGGAGAATGGCAGGAAGCCATGAACCAAGAAATAGAATCAATGGACTGTAATGAAGTCTGGGAACTTGTAGACTTACCGGATGGCTTCTAAACCATTGGTTGTAAGTGGGTATACAAGAGAAAGAGAAGAGTGGACGGGAAGGTTGAAACCTTCAAGGCTAGACTAGTGGCTAATGGTTTTACCCAGAGGAAGGTATTGATTTCGATGAGACCTTCGCTCCAGTCGCTAAGTATAAGTCCATCCGGATTCTCATGACCATAGCCTGTAGTCTCAATTACGAGATTTGGCAGATGGACGTCAAAACCGCCTTCCTGAACGGGTACATTGACAAAAACATCTATATGGACCAACCAGAAGGGTTCGTGCAGAAGGGTCAAGAAGGGAAGGTTTGCAGATTACTCAAATCCATTTATGGATTGAAGCAAGCTTCCAGATCCTGGAATCTAAGGTTTGATGAGACCATTAAAACCTATGGATTCATACAGAACATCACTGAGGCCTGCATTTACAAACTCAATGATGAAACCGTGTAGATATTTCTTGTTCTATACGTCGACGATATTCTTCTCATTGGAAACAGTGTGAAGAGGCTATCGGACGTGAAAGCGTGGCTAACTACGCAATTCCAAATGACGGATATGGGAGAAGCCAACTATGTTCTTGGGATCCGTATCTTTAGGGATCGCAACAACAGGCTTCTAGCCTTATCGCAAGCAGCTTACATTGATAAGGTGCTTGATCGTTTTGCAATGGCAAACTCCAAGGGAAAATTTACCAACCAGACATGGAGTGTTCCTTAACAGGAAACAGTGCCCTACTTCTCCGGAAGAGCAAGACGAAATGAGGCGAGTACCTTATGCTTCAGCAGTGGGAAGTTTGATGTATGCTATGCAATGTACTAGGCTAAACATCTGTTACGTTGTGGGAATTGTTAGCAGATACCAATCCAACCCTGGTATGGCTCATTGGACTGCAGTGAAGAACATTCTCAAGTATCTTCGGAGAACGAGAGACTATATGTTAGTGTTTTTAAGATCAGAACTGAATCCACTAGGATACACTGATTCAGCCTTTATGTCTGATAGAGACGCGAGAAAATCGACGTCGGGAGCAGTGTTCACCCTTGCTGGTGGAGCGATATTCTGGAGAAGCGTAAAGCAATCTTGTATCGCAGATTCCACAATGGAAGCTGAATACGTGGCAGCCTGTGAGGCAGCCAAAGAATCAGTTTGGCTCAAGAATTTCTACATAGAGCTAGGAGTTGTTCCAGATGTAGATGGGCCCCAAACACTATACTGTGACAACAGTGGTGCGGTGGCAAATTCTAAAGAGCCCAGAGACCATAACAACACGAAACATATAGAACATAAATACCATCTTATAAGAGAAATAGTGCGTCGTGGCGACGTGAAGGTTGTGAAAATAGCTTCGGAAGACAATCTGGCTGATCCATTCACCAAGACGTTGCCAGAGAAAATATTCTGGAGGCAACTGGAGAATATGGGTCTGAAAGACATGGGTCATCTTCTTTAAGTACAAGTGGGAGATTGTTGGACATGTATGTCCTTAAATAATATATTTTATCCATTTGTAAAAGATTATGACAAGTCATTGAATAAAGATGAGGCTTATTATGATAATCTTATTATAGTTTCTGGTAGAGTAAAATAGAATGTTTGATCCTTAGTTCATAAAGGATGCAATTATGTTATTATTATCACAACAGAGTCAATGTGAGGAAAAATTAATAATCATAATAAATGAACTTAAAATGTCTGTGACCTGATTAACTAGTTGGGAGCCCATTAATCGTATAAGGTCATTAATGTGACTAAGTGACAATCCTATTCTGGATTTTGTGTGTGTCACACTCACTAGAAGTGCATTAAGTATGAAGTGTCTTCATACTGGACTGGACCTGACTTAAACTCCGGAAGTTATCATATAAGACCGTCACTGATAACTTGGAGTTGAGTCACTAGTAGATGATCAAATGGATATTCGATTTAAGTCTTGAGTGATCTTGAGTCCGAGCTGCTGGCTTGATTGTTCTTTGATTTAACCGTTAAAGAACACAATATATTATCATTGTTCCCAACACTATTATTTTGGGAACATGATAGTCAGTAGTAAGGGTAGCTTGGTCATAGACATGGGTATCACACAACTCTCTTCAGAGTCATGATGATTCCCTTGATTGTCAGTGCTGAGAAGTGAAAGGTACCCATGCGCAACTTATGAATCGAAACCATAAGTGGGTTACTCATAACATTACTGAATGGGTCAAGGATGAAAATTCAATGATGGGCATAACGGTAGAAATCGCCTGCTCGTGTGTGGATCATCAAGTGAAAGATCAATAAACCGAATTTGATTGTATCAATGGACACCCTGCTGTATTTAAGGGAATAATATATACTGTATCACTAAAGAGTGCAGCCTCGGGTTTATAGTGGAATAACACCGAGGTTTGACGAACACCCTAGTATTTCGTTGGAGCTTAAGTGATACGGGTCCATGGTCCCCAGGATAGCTCTGTAACGGATGATACGTACATGATAAAAAAAATTGAAATGTTTTTAAGATCATTTGGCAAGACTCATAAAACTGAAGTCTATGACAGACATCAGATAGTTTTATCAGTAGCGTGGCAAAAGTACCATATCTTGGTAACCGAAATTAACTGATAAAAGAAAGTATAATTTGGATTTTCTTTCAACATGAAAGTTTTTGGAAATTAAATTTTAAGAAACTTTTCTTTTGGTACCGAGTCGTTTCCACGTACGGTTTGTGATTTAGAGAATTTCTAAGTCTGTGATCGTTTCGGTAAACTATAAATTAAATCACATGTCACGAATTTAAATGATGGTGTGACACCATGACATTTGAATGTGTGATATTGAGATATGAGAATATTAATATGATTTAATTATTCGAATTTGATTATTAATATTTTATTAATAATTAATCAATAATTAATAGATTTATATTAATACGTAAATAATATATATTTATATATTATAAGTGTAGAAATCGAATTATGCCTTGGAATGTGGAACCATATAGATTCGAATGGATAGACATTGGTCTTTTCATTATTGCGGCAAAAGTACCAAATGTTTTGGTATTTGAGAAAAGCCCTAAAATCAATTTAATCCATTGGATCGGTTATGATTTAATATCAACCGTTTGATTAGGATATTGATATATTCGAAATTAATAACTTGGTGACCAAGTTTTGATTTTTCGAATTTAGCTAATTAATTATATCCGTTAGATCGGTCTAAGATTTAATCTTTACCGTCGGATTGGAAATTAAATAATTATATATATAATATATTAATTTCGAATTATGTAATTGGATAAATTCGAATTTTATTTTTATCCTAAACTAATTTGATTTTATATTTGATTTTATCCTAAACTAATTAGATCCATTAGATCGGTTTAAAGATTTATCTTAACCGTTGGATCTAGATAATTAGAATTCGAATTTTAATATATATATATATATATATATATATATATATATATATATATATAAATTCGATTTTTATAAGATAAGAAGATAAGATTGGATTTTTGATTTTATCCAAATATTTCTTATTTAATTAAATCCCTAATTAATTATATCCATTGGATTTAGATAAGATTAAATCTAGACTATTGGATTGAAATAATTAATTATATTTAATTTATAGAATTCGAAATTAGGGAATAAATTTCTCTAATTCGGTTACAGTCTGAGCCTACAAATAGGAGGCTCATTCTACACATTTTTCACACCTCTCCCCAGAGAAAAATTCGAACTCTCCCTCTCCTTCAGGGTCTGCGAATTTTCTCTCTGATCTTACTTTCTGGTTCGGCTTAAGAGACTTAGTTCTGCGGAAGCTTAAAAAGAACCATCAGCTTAAATTTTGCAACGGAGTCCTGCCGGCGAAGCCCACGTTTCGGTACAAGGAATCCAGGAGAATATCCCGGAAGATCACGGGAGTTTCCCTCAACACCGGCGGAGCCCTGCCCGATTCAGAATGCGCAGCCGGAAGTCGTCAATAGAGGTACGGCCTTATGCATTGGGTTAATAAATGCAACCATTTACTGCTTTCTATTTATTTCCTATAATGACTAGATTATTAATAATGATTTATTAATATTAAATTACATAATATTTATCAGATCTTGTGATATGGTTATTATCTGATATCTGGGCCGTTGTATGGATAACAAGTTTTTCCACTTTAAAATAATTTTTTTAAAATGTTACTCGGACGGTTCGTAGGTACAATTCGTGGTAATTTTCATGGAATCCGAGACGTGATTCTCAACAATACTGCCTGTCATACCCTCTGTCACCACACCAGGGGCTTCATCCAAGTATCCAGCAACTGAGCCGACCATCTCTACCTCAGTCTCCACTGGTGTTCCTGAAGCCTCAGACAAGCCACCTTCATCCTTGGCAGTTCCTGGAGAACCCCCATCGCGTGATGCTCTTCCTAATGTCCAGACAGCAGACATCTCTCTGACGGTTACAACCTCTGTTGATACAAGTCTTCTTACTGCATCCCCCAGTTCTCCTGGCAAACAGAATGATCCACAAGTTGCTGCTTCAGTTGCTACCCTGCAAAAGTTATCCACTCCCTCCCTGAAGTCAAGATCTCATCTTGCCTCCAAGTCAGAGAACTTGGATCTTCTTGCTGACTGTGCATCAAAGTCTCAACCCCATGACTCTGACTCTCAAGCTTCTCGTCTCATGAGGTCCAAGCGCAAGGATGACATTGAACTTCAATACCTCAAGACAAAGCCCTCCAAGAAGCCCAAAGTCAAGCCACCAGAGGCTCCTGCTGAAGCCAAAGGCAAAGGAAAACTTGATGTCAATTCTGTTGCTCTTTCAAAGGCTTCTGCCAAGAAGAAGAAGAAAGCTGCTCCCCTGAGGGTGGCTCGTGCCGTGCCAGCAGATGCCATCCACTTGGAATACTTCGACACTTCTGTGCAGAAAAGGATGTACTTCTACAGACAGCGCAAGCTCACAAATGACCGCATTGTTAGCCTGGAAAAATTCAAAAACACAACAGTCCCTGACACTCTTCAAGAACTTGGCTTGCTGAAGGTTGCCACATCTCTTACTCACCATCTTACTGCTGTGGTGTATGATTTCTACGCCAAACTTATGCGTGGCTGCAGTAAGCCATCCTCCAAGTGGTTCTCCAGAGTTTACGTCTGCGGCAGAATGTATGAGTTTTCCCCCTCCGTCATCAATGAAGCTATTGGCTGGGAAGTCTCTGAGGATGTCATCACACTAGGCAACCCTTCTCTGCAAGATCCTCAGCTCATACTGCGTGCTCTTTCCAAGAATGAAAAGCTCAAGTGGCCAGCCAACGCAGTCAACTTCAGGGCCTCCAAGCTGACAGCCTTCCACTACATTCTCTGGAAGCTAGTTCAAGGCACTATTCTACCCTCCACGAACTCTAACACCGTCACAATGGATTGTGGTAAACTCCTATTTTCCCTTATCTCCAAGATGCCAATAGACCTTGGTCAGATTATCTATGACAACATCATGAGGTTCAGTGAATCAAATGTCACGTCAACAAATCTGCCATATCCATGCCTCATCACAACAATTCTGGGGACTCAGAATCCCGGTCTCAAGAACAAGGAGGAGATGTCTAATAACGCTGACCCCATTCTGATCAACAAGACCAGCTTCAAAGGAGAAAATTGTGATCTGATCAAGCGTGCCTCCACTGTCACCCCTACTGGCGCGACACCAGCCATCTCTGCTGAAGGCATCGAAGGCGGTCATTTGTTTCTCTCCATTCTGGATCGCATCAGCAAAACCCTGGAACAGAACCTTGCCATTCATCTTGCCTTAGCCAGTGAAGTGGAGCACCTGAAGAAGTGGGTCAAGACTGCTTAAGCCTCTGCTGAGGGTCGCACACCGGCCAAGATCCCGGAGATTGATAGCTCTGACTTAGACTCTACAGCCCGTGCAAAGACCCCAACCACAGTCGACCCAAATGACATTCCTACCTCTTCTTCCATGCCTGCTGATCACACTTCTGATGCTGATGATGAGACTACTGATGCTGCCATGGAAGACACTCAGGAGGACGACAACAATGACGACAAGGAGAATGCCGAGGAAGACGCCCATAATGACGACGACAACGACGACAAGGAGGAAGATGAGAAAAGCTCTAACGATGATGATGAATCCTCCTCTGAAGAAGAAGCTTCTCCCACCGACGAGAAGAAAACTACTACTGATGTCGACGACGATGACTACAGTGCTGGTTCTTCCTCTTCCCGCTCATCCTAGACCAGTTTGAGACGGTTCCCCTTCGGCAATTCCTGGCCCAAGGGGGAGAAATCACAGTCGTGCAAGTATTTTTAGCCTTTTTATTTTATTCAGTTTCAAACTCATGCATCACTAGAACTTGTTTGTTTGTATGTTTTGATTGCTTGCTTGATTTTTGTTTGAATGAATGTTTGTTTATTGCACAATTGTGGTTGAAATGTTTTCAGAAAATCTTCAGGTACACTAACATTTGATGCAGGTCTACAAGTGCTCAAAGTCTGATGTTGCCTCCGCTGCCATGACAACAGATGTCATCATGCCTGCTGCTCTGCCTGTTCCGTGTCTGAAGATCTCTGCGACTTTCTGAAATCAGTTGTGCCATAAATTGCCAAAGGGGGAGTTTGTTGAATCATGTTTTGCAATTATTGAGTATTCATTATCTCATGATTCGATTTGTCTATTTATGGAAAGTATCGACATCCTTGATGTCATGACAACTGCTAAGTTATTTCAGGAAAGTTATAAGTCGCATCCTCAATCAAGGAGTGATTGAGTCGAAATCTCCCTGCTGTTAATGCTTGATATCTCGCTGGAATGAATGAAGAGATCTGTGTGATATTCTCCATTCAAGGGAGAGATTTCAGGAGCTGATTGGTGGAAAGGAATTAGTGTGCAGTTTCTATATGTCCCGGCTGATGAGGTCCTATTTCGTTAGCACTTACAGAGATATTCTCTAGAATCTTCGGGAGAAGTCGATCAGCAATTCACGAGTGAAGTGAAGAAGGACGGGACGTTCGTAGCTGATTGTTGCAAGGGGATCTTGCAAGTTCATCAAGAGTTTACTTCGGATGTCAAAGCTGTTGTCGTGACAACAAGGGGGAGTTTCCTGTTTATGCTTTGTATCATGTTTGTAGTACTGATTGTAATCTTTATTTGTAATCTCTTGGTTGATTAATCTGGGTGAGTGCCCCGCAGAAGTAGTGACAGGAAGTCCGAACTGCATTACCAAAAAGTATTGGTGTTCCTTTACTTTTCCGCACTCTCTTTATTCTTATCGTTCACGATTATAACGTCATATTATATGTGCAACGCGAAAATACGTCTTTACAGGTGGGTTTGAACAGAAACCCTACCGGGTGTGTGTAAGCCGCCATTAAAGTAAGTCGAAGTTTGTATTCGAACGGATGGCGCAGAGCAGATGCTTCTATGCTTGAGAGTGTTTAGACTTTAGAGAGTAAGGTGGCTACTGGCTAATGATATTTATATCCATTTATAAGATATTGTTATCATATAAGATATAATGTTTTTATTATATCGTATAAGATATTTTTATCATATAAGATATAATGTTTATATTACATCCATATAAAAATCGTTATATCATAACTCATAATTTATAAAAGGAATTTAATTTTAATAAATAGATGGTATGTAGTTTTTAAATATATATAAAATTAAAGGCTATAATAAAGCAAATTCTAAGTTATGAATACAGCCATTTTTTCTTCTTCTTAAATTTAAATGATGGGAAAGTATTAAAAGCAACTAAAATACACTTTTTTGGGATATTAAAATACACTGTATATTAATAAAATTGCACATATATATATTTACGCTACTAACGCTAGTTAGTTCACATTATAATCTCAAGTGATTCTCAACAATGTTTGTTACTGAACATTATTATTTACGCATAATATCTACCAATTATTGTGGCAGATCCACGTGTAAGGGAATGATGCTCCCTTAATATCCTCCTCAGCGGCTCCAATATAGTTGTCCATAGGATTTAGGATTTAAGGGTGAAAGCGGACCGGGTACCCGGTTTTTTTTTTTTTTTTTTGCCAGACCCGGTACCCGGATCCGGAATCCGGGTTTCTTAATATTGAAAACTGGATCCGGATATTTTTCAAAAAAAAATCCTGAAATCCGGATCCGGGTTAAAAACCGATTTTTGTATTGAAAAACCGGTTTTTAAACCCGGATCCAGATTTCATGCAATTTCAATTTTAAAATAAAATTTTGCGTAGTAACCCGGATTTGAACTTGAAGTTATATTAAAAAAAATTGAAATAATTATAATCAAAGTTCATATATCATAATATATCTTAAACATCCACATTGCTACATATTAATAAACCTAATATCATCCAGTTTTCTAAACATAGTTAATCATCCTGCTATACATCCGGATTGCTACACATAGCACAAAAAAAAAAAAAAATCCGGATTGCTACGGATTGCTATACATAGCACAAAAACATTTAACAACGTCATTTTGGGCTAAATAAAACGACATTACTTTGTACTAAAACATGAGTAATCCACTTAGAGAAATAATAAGGTACTTTTTGGGTAAAAAAAATTATAAATATTTATATATATATTTAATAAGCGGGTTTTAGTAGTCTACTATTCGGGTTCCGGGGTTTCTATTCTCTAAATCCGGGACCCGAATCCGGTTTAATCCGGATGTGGTTTTTTTAATAAACCGGTTTCGGTTTTACCCGGATTAACACGGTTCCGGTTTTTTAAAATGCGGTTACGGTCCGATGCGGTTTAAAGCCCGTATTTCCGGGTTTTATTTACACCCTTAATTATATTTGACTAGCAATGAATTTATGGATCAACAGTTTAAAATTCGGCTAAAACTGAAAGAACCATATAGTTATTGACAGTATTTAAATGCTCTCAAACTCAATTTATAGGTATATCACGAGCACATATGGTATATTAATAGAGTTTCCGTAAGATTTTGAAAAATCATAAATAATGAGTATACTGCAAAACTAATATGTAAATCGTAAATTTGTTTTTAAAATTAATCATATATAAAAATGTTAAAAAATTATGTGGACAACACATTGATAAATATACAAAATATGGGTTGTGATATAGTGATCATTTTACAAAATGAGTGACTAATGAAGACAATATTAAAAATTAAGAAGTATCTTAGACAATTTTTCTTAAAAATAAGATAACATTTTATCTTTTTAGCATGTTCTGTTATTTCTTGTGTTGGCTATTTTGGTGACTACAACTATATCAACAGCTACAACCATAACTACAGCTACATTATGCAAATCGTATCTGTCTATTGCGATTTTCATGGAAAGTTATATATTTTTCTTCAACAGATTTGAGCGATTTTCATGAGCAATATTCTCTGTGGATTGATTCAATCAATTAGTGATTTATTCACTAGATTGATTATTTAGTTGTATATTTATAATTTTACAAATTTTGAGACTTAGTTGCTATTTTCAAGGGAGATGGAAGCTACAAATCTTACCTATTAAATACCTATCAGAAACTGCCTAATTATCTGGTTAGACAACCCTAAATTAAAAGAAAATACAAAGAGAGTAAAAAAATGGTTGTTTTTTGTAAACAACCCAAAATCAAGCTTGCGGTTTTTACGTCATGCAGAAGACCAAGTTTGTTGCTCTTCAAGAATATTCGAGGGGCGTTACAAAAAAGCATGCACATATCAATTTTAAAGTCACCAGGCTTGAACATTTTGGTTTGGTATATTGGTAAATTAATATTTTGGTATAGGATTGTTGTGTACACCCCTTAGTCTAGGATTGAATATAATAACCGAAACCGGTTTTTAAAACACCCAAATCGAACCGCATCCGAATAAAAGATAAACTCGTATTCGGATTCAAAATCGGATTCCGATTTCGATTACCTGCATCTGGATTAAATCCAAGTGCGGGTTCCGAGCTTTGGTTTTGGAAAATTGGGCACCCAAAAACTCTTTTGAAACCCGAGTTTTAAGAGTAAAATAGTTATTTTTAAATTTATATTTTAGCCGTTTCCTTTCTACATAGTAAAATAGTTCTGTAATATTTAAATATAGATGTTCAAATTATACCAAACCGGATCCAGATAGATAACCGGGTAAAATCTGAATCCCGTAAAAAAAAAAAAAAAAAACCCACAACAGTTTTGAAATCCAAATTCGACTAATAAAACCGGAGTTTGAAAAGATCTTGCAAAACTTGGCTTTCAGTTTTAGGTTTGGGATATTACGAAAATTCGAGTATCCGGACCGTTTTATCTAGGCCTGTAAATAAAACCCGCAAATGCGGGTTTTTAACCGAAACCGGACCGAATCCAGTTAAAAAAAAACCCAAACAGAATTAATACCGGGTTAAACCGAAACTGAATTTTGAAAAACCCGTAACCGAATTAAACCGGTTCCGAGTTTCGGGTTTTGAGTTATAAAACCCGAAACCCGGTTAGTTGGTTACTAAAACCCGGATTTTTTAAATAAATATTAATTTATTTTTATAATGTTTATAAACTTGTTTTTGCTAAGTATTATATTTATAAACTAACATTAATACTTACTCAATATTCACTCAAAAACGTCATCTATGTTTACAAAGTTTGAATTGATGTATTTAAGATTAGGTAATATTATGTATTAATGGCTTTATAATTATTTTTACTTCAAATAAAAAAAAAAAAAAAAAGTGGGTTAAAATCGGGTTCGGGTTTAAAATCCGGGTTTTCAAATAAAAATCGGGTAAATTCCCAAACCCGGATTCCCGGGTTTTGTCTTTAAAAAACCGGGTTCGGGTTTGAAAAATCAAACCCCCAAAATCCGGGTTCGGGTTTCGGATAATGAAAAAAAAAAAAAAAAAAAAAAACCTGGTTTTTTACCCGGTTTCAGCCCTAATAGGATTTTCCGTTTCCTTAATTCGGGACTCGAATCCCCGTTTTGTAACTTTTATTGACCTATTTTTTGTTTGAGACACTTCAAAACCTCTATGTAACTCTTTTTTGTAATCTTTAAAGGAAAATAGTGAAATTTCTCGTGGAGTGTGCACTTAATTAACGGGCCTAACACTACCGGCCTTATATTAAGACAGACAAGGCGATGACTTTAAGCCAAATTTTATTTTTTATAACCTTACATTGGAGCCCCCAATAATTTAAGCTAAAAAATTAAATATCAGCAATCCTCTACACCCACCACTTGGCTTTGACCAGAAACTATTCAAGAGGAGACCTTTGAGGCGCATTTTCCTGAGGCTCAAAACAAGTTCATATTCAACGAAAAATCAAGTCATTGAAGATTAAATTTGCACTATCCATTTCCCCAAAAATAAAATCGCGTCGATTCACCAACTGAATTTCAAATTCTTGAATAGCTTAAAGTGTTCATAAATCATGATAATTTTTTAGTAGAACATAAACATGCATAGATGCATTATAATCCACAAGCATAAATCATTATAATCCACAAGCATACATTATGAACGTCTGCCAATTAAGAGCCTATAGTGAAAGCAGGCTCTTAAGCCTGTTTGAGGCCTCCATAACGGTGTCCCGGTGACCAAAGGTGCTGACACGAACATACTCTTCGCCCGCGGGGCCGAACCCGCAGCCCGGTACGGTGCTTATATGCAGTTTCTCAAGAATCTCGGAGAAGACATCCCAAGACTTCATGCCCGGAAAATGCACCCAAACATAGGGAGCATTTTTTCCACCGTACACCCTCAGGCCGAGAGAGGTGAAAGCTTCGGACAATATCTTCGCGTTCTCCATGTAGTAGTCAATAACTGATTGTACAGCCTGAAGAATCTCTCGGCAATTAGTATAGTATGTCAGGATCATGAGTTGTTTGAACTGAATTATTCGTGGAAGATTGATTAAACTTACCGGAAAACCATCAGGAGAAAGGCAAGCGAGTCCGCCAGCTTGAGCTATGCTGGAAGCCCCGTTGAAGCAAGTGCACACGATGCGGTTGAAGTCGTTTATGACGGGAAACCCGTTCGAGTACAGGAGTTCTTCCGGAACGACCGTCCATCCCAGACGGATTCCCGTGAATCCCGCGAATTTGGAGAACGACGATACCTCGATTGCTACCTGTAAAAGAAGTTACTGAGCACGGAACATATATCAACAAGAACGAAATTCACTATCTCGTGATTAACGCAATGATGACATTATTTTAGACCTTTCTGGCGCCAGGAATCTCGAAAATGGAACGAGGACTGTCATCCTGGATGTAGCTAGCATAAGCAGAGTCAAAGACAATAATCGAGCCGTTTCGGCTTGCGAATTCAACGAGTTCTTCCAACTGCTTCCGAGTTGCAGCATGACTGGTCGGATTGTGCGGAGAGCAAAAGAATATGATGTCAGCCCGAGAAGCCGCGGATAGATCAGGAAAGAAATTGTTATGCGGCCCACAGCTCATATACTAAATGCTCTGGTACTTGCTTCCACCCTCGATATCACCGGCTTGTCCGATTATGACGCTCGAGTCTACATAAGCCTGTCCAAAAATAATTGAGTAAGAAAAGAGTACTAAATCCAATAATTAAATGGATAAGGGAGATCGTACCGGAAAGGACGGGTCTTGAACAGCTATCGTCACGTCCGAACCAAGAAGCAACTGTGAATATTTATGTGGAAGTTAAGATCATTACAGTTTAATGATTTTAGTAAACAATTGTTAATACAAAATGCTAAATCAAACTTCTGATACGAAACGAGCAAGGAAAACTTTGCGCCATCGGTTAATAACCTGTAGGCGAGTGATGTCGCACTGTGCGCCGTCGGATATGAAAACTTCGGTGTCTTTTACCAGCTCGTTCTTGTAAAGTACTTCAGCAATTGCCTTCCTCAATACCTGTAATGAAGAGATGGAAATTTTTTACTCTAACTAATTAATTTCACTCTTGTGGGGTTTAATGCAATCAATTTCTTAAAAATAAAATAAAAAACCATTAATTCAATTCAATAAAATAAAGACAAGAATTAAAGATCAAGAAAACCTTGTTTCCCTGCTCAGCTCCATATCCGCTATAACCGATATCCGTTGAAAGTCCGTTTGCATACTGCAAAATAAAAATTATATGCTTATGCCTTTTGCTTCGGAAAGAACGGGAAAAGTCGAAGTACGGAAAAGAAAAGAAAAAAAATTAAAATTCAAGCTAAGTTTTTAGCTTCTTTCTTTCTTTTTTGGTTGTTTGGTTTGGACCCTCGAGACATCATGGAAAGTTTGTGCCTTGCTCTCGAAGGAAAAGCAATGTTTTTGTGCGATAAGGAATAAACTCTCCGGGATTTATCACCTTGTTGAATTCCAATTGGCTTATTGGTGTGTTTTTCGTGTATGTATCAGACATATTGTGGCGGGATTTGGTCTTGTTCTCGAAGGAAAGATAATTTATTTTTATGTATCAATAGTGTTCGATAAGGTCATCATCCCGGTGACGGTGAGTTTAGCTTTGATTATATTTTCAACTCCTATTAGATCTAAATGAGAGAGAACTCAATATTCAAACTTTAAAAATGACATTTTAATAGCAAAAATTTGCAGAGCAATAGGACTTATAAGTATGCCGTTTTTTTCTTCCTTTATTTTCATGTGAAAAATATCAGAGAGAACAGAGTGACTTAGATCGAAGAGAAAATCATTGACATAATTTAAAATGGGCAATAATACTAACATCAACCATGCATGATGCTACGATCTGTGGTATCAGTTTAGTTGTGTCGCCAATCCCGAGGCTTATTAACTTTGCATCCGGAAACTTCTCGAGGTGTTGAAGCTCATGTCTTGCAATCTGGTTTTAATTTCAATAGAACTATGAGATTCAGTTGACTCATTGAAACTATCCAAAGTTAGATAGAATTTCAAGAAAACGATTACGTGTATGTTCCGAGTATATAACATGAACATATAAATACTTACAGAATTCGGAACGGAATTTAACATTCTAACGAAATAAAAATTTCACGAATAGTAAATTTTCGATGTCGATCATAAAGTACCTCAGGGAATATATATATCCATTCTGCAATTTCTCTAAGTTTACGTTGCGACGGACTTTTGTACAGAACCCTGTAATTTTACAGCAGAGGTCAAATTTCAACAGAGCTAATTACCGAAGAATTAATTGATTTAGAGAGAACTCGAATGTGCTGTACTCAATTGCTCGGTTCGGGACTTCAGTCTGCGAAACAACCAAAACATAGAAAAGCAGAGCATGTCACTGAATGCAATCCAAAAAATAAATAATTAGAAACGCGATAGATAGTAATTCTAAACTACGAGCTTATACCCGGCCCGGCCAGTCGTTAACGGCTGCAGGAAAAGCTCACGGGACATTTCAGATATAACAAGTTAAAGTACTGTATAATTCGGGCTTATGGTTAATGGTATAACTCGGTCCTTATTTATACATTACATGAACAGTTATTTATAGATGTTACACGCCCATATCAATGTATATATGGTGTATGAATAAAATGCACATTAATAGTCCAATGATTAAGCAATAAGAGATTTTTAAGTCTATGTTCGACGCCACCTGTTGTCTTAATACATTTTATATTTATATATAGGGATGATCACGGCAAAAGTATCTAAACTTTGACCAACTTTGGTGGCAAAGGTAAAAATATAGCAAAAGGTACTTAAAGTCAACAAATGTGAGGCAACATATTTTTTTGTCCAATTTTTTTCGTCGAATTCAAATGACAGAAGATGCTAGATTGCTAGATGACCCATATATATGTATCTTATCTATGTTTAAATAGAACTATGCTATATGCTAAACTTGATCAACGTCTACAAAAAAAAAAAAAAAAAAGGGAAAAATGTGTCACCTCACATTTTCCGACTTGGGTGTTTTTGCCGTAATTATCTCCTGTGAACATAAATTTTTCCATAAGAGAATGAAATCTTAATTCAAGAAAGTTTTGAGCAACATTTTCTAGGAAGCACACGTTGCATGAAGACGACAGGTTCGTTATGTGCGTAAATTAATGCAAGAATATTAGGTGTATTTTCCACACCACCTAATCCATCTCTTCTTCTTCTTTCTCTTTCGTTCCCACTGCAATGCTTAGAAAAATTCAAGAAGTTTTTCGTCCTCGATATACTACAATTTTAAGTTGACCAAAATAACAATTATTTAGATAGACAAGCTTTAATCTGTAAAGATTTGATCAAGTTTTTTTTTTAAAGTTTAGCTAGGGTTTAGCTTTCTAGTTTCTCTATAAATATAAGTCTTATGACTTTAGTTTGTAACTTTTTGCTCTCTTTGCGACATTATTCTGAGAAAATTCTCCTAACTTTCTTTGTCCTTTGTTTCTTGTTCTTTGTTTCTTTTGGCAGATCCATTCCCATTGGGAAGCAAAATTTAATGGGTAAAGTCCATTATTAAGACTTGTGGCTATGAGTACACCGTTAGTGAGCTTAGATTACCTAATTCATTCCTATAAACTCGCAGGCTCCACCCCCTAGGGTTCTGCGAGTTTTTAATTCCCCGAGTGTGAGAGAGAGTCGTCATACAAGCACAGAGAAGGAGCTAGTATTCCGAGCAGTGTTTTTTTTTTCCTGATCTACACTGTGTAGAGTTCCTACAACAATGGTAAACGAGATAGAGGTTCGATATTCGAGTTGTGATCTATAGCACGAGGCGGCGCAAATCTCAAGAAAAATCGGCTAGATAGTCCAGGGGGCAAACGTCGCAGATATTTGGTAAAATTTGAAACTGGTATTTTCTTTATCTACATATTTAATCTAGATTATTTATTCGAGGATATCCCAAAATTTCTGCCTCGCGATTGAGATAAATCTCCAAAAACCCCGAGAATAAGTACTGTTATGTGCATTTTTCGTAACAAAAGTCAAAGCCCATTAACAAAAGTCAAAGCCCATCACCAAAGCCAAAGACCGGGGGCCGACAAACCAAGACATTGGCGAGGCCCGAAGTAAAAAAGGGAAAGAGGACAAGGCGACGAGGCTGTTGGACATATATTTCCTTAAACAAGATATTTTTATCCATTTGTAAAAGATTATGACAAGTCGTTGAACAAAGATGATGCTTATTATGATAATCTTATTATCTGGTAGAGTAAAATAGAATGTTTTATCCTTAGTTCATAAAGGATGCAATTATGAATTATTATCACAAGAGTCAATGTGAAGAAGAATTAATAATCATAATAAATGAACTTAAAATGTCCGTGACCTGATTAACTGGGTGGGAGCCCGTTAATCGTATAAGATCATTAATGTGACTAAGTGACAATCCTATTCTGGATTTTGTGTGTGTCACACTCACTAGAAGTGCATTAAGTATGAAGTGTCTTCATACTGGACTGGACCTGACTTAAACTCCGGAAGTTATCATATAAGACCGTCACTGATAACTTGGAGTTGAGTCACTAGTAGATGATCAAATGGATATTCGATCTAAGTCCTGAGTGATCTTGAGTCCGAGCTGCTGGCTTGATTGTTCTTTGATTTAACCGTTAAAGGACACAATAAATTACCGTTGTTCCCAACACTATTATTTTGGGAACATGATAATCAGCAGTAAGGGTAGCTTGGTCATAGATATGGGCATCACACAGCTCTCTTCAGAGTCATGATGATTCCCTTGATTGTCGGTGGTGAGAAGTGAGAGGTACCCGTGCGCAACTTATGAATCGAAACCATAAGTGGGTCACTCATAATATTACTGACTGAGTCAAGGATGAAAATGCAATGAGGGGCATAACGGTAGAAACCGCCTGCTCGTGTGTGGATCGTCAAGTGAAAGATCAATAACCCGAATTTGATTGAATCAATGGACACCCTGCTGTTATAAAGGGAATAATATATACCGTATCACTAAAGAGTGCAGCCTCGGGTCTATAGTGGAATCACTTCGAGGTTTGACGAACAACTAGCAGTTCGTTGGAGCTTAAGTGATACGGGTCCATGGTCCCCAGGATAGCTACGTAACGGATGATACGTACGTGATAAAGACATTGAAATGTTTTTAAGATCATTTGGCAAGACTCATAAAACTGAAGTCTGTGACAGACATCAGATAGTTTTATCAGTAGTGTGGCAAAAGTACCATATCTTGGTAACCGAAATTAACTGACAAAAGAAAGTAGAATTTGGATTTTCTTTCAACATGAAAGTTTTTGGAAATTAAATTCTAATAAACTTTTCTTTTCGTACCGAGTCGTTTTGACGTACGGTTTGTGATTTAGTGAATTTCTAAGTTTGTGATCGTTTCGGTAAACTATAAATTAAATCACATGTCACGAATTTAAATGATGGTGTGACACCATGACATTTGAATGTGTGATATTGAGATCAAAGAATATTAATATGATTTAATTATTCGAATTTGATTATTAATATTTTTATTAATAATTAATCAATAATTAATAGATTTATTTTAATAGGTAAATAATATATATTTATATATTATAAGTGTAGATCGAATTATGCCTTGGAATGTGGAACCATATACATTCGAATGGATAGACTTTGGCCTTTTCATTATTGCGGCAAAAGTACCAAATGTGTTGGTATTTGAGGAAAGCCCTAAAATCAATTTAATCCATTGGATCGGTTATGATTTAATATCAACCGTTTGATTAGGATATTGATATATTCGAAATTAATAACTTGGTGACCAAGTTTTGATTTTTCGAATTTAGCTAATTAATTATATCCGTTAGATCGGTCTAAGATTTAATCTTTACCGTTGGATTGGAAATTAATTAATTATATATTTATATTATTTTTTCGAATTATAGTTTAAGGATAAATTCGAAATTGTTTTTTATTAAATCTTTTTATATTTGATTTTATCCTAAACTAATTTGATCCATTAGATCGGTTTGAAGATTTATCTCAACCGTTGGATCTAGATAATGATAATTCGAATTTTAATATATATATATATATAATTCGAATTTATAAAGATAAGAAGATAAGATTGGATTTTTTATTTTATCCTAATCTTTCTTATTTAATTAAATCCCTAATTAATTATATCCATTGAATTTAGATGAGATTAAATCTAGACCATTGGATTGAGATAATTAATTATATTTAATATATGAAATTCGAAAATAAGAGAGGGAATTTCTCCAATTCTGTTACGGTTTGAGCCTATAAATAGGAGGCTCATTCTACACATTTTTCACACCTTTCCCCAGAGAAAAATTCGAACTCTCCCTCTCCTTTAAGTTCTGCGAATTTTCTCTCTGATCTCTCTTTCTGGTTCGGCTTAAGAGACTTAGTTCTCCGGAAGCTTAAAAAGAACCATCAGTTTAAATTTTGCGACAGAGTCCTGCCGGCGAAGCCCACGCTTCGGTACGAGGATTCCAGGAGAATATCCCGGAAGATCACGGGAGTTTCCCTCAGCACCGGCGGAGCCCTGCCCGATTCAGAACGCGCAGCCGGAAGTCGTCATTAGAGGTACGGCCTTATGCATTGGGTTAATAAATGCAACCATTTACTGCTTTCTATTTATTTCCTATTATGACTAGATTATTAATAATGATTTATGAATATTAAATTACATAATATTTATCAGA
Source organism: Parietaria judaica (assembly GCA_954871525.1). Lineage (NCBI taxonomy): Eukaryota > Viridiplantae > Streptophyta > Magnoliopsida > Rosales > Urticaceae > Parietaria > Parietaria judaica. The sequence continues at coordinate 44,302,388 of OX940860.1, forward strand.
TCTTGTTAAATGGTTATTATCCGATATCCGGACCGTTGCACGGATAACAAGTCATTCCGCTTTAAATTAAATTTTAAAATGTTACCCGGACAGTCTGGAGGTATAATTCGTGATAATTTACATGGAATCCGAGACGTAATTCCCAACAGAGGCGACAAGGCGACAAACCGACGAGGCGACAAGCTTGACAAACACCCTCGTCATAGCTTGACGATCGCATAACTTGTAATTATTCCACATGACGAGGAGATTCGAGACCACGAAGATCTCCGGGAAATCCTCCGGATTCCCCGGAACTTAAGATACGGACTTGCGGACAACCGAAAGACATCAAAGACGAATCAAGAAGCACCGACGACCCCTTTTGCAGGGCTAGAGGCCTCGAAAACCCCCCTGTAGCAGGGGAGAAATTCGTAGGCCCCTGGAGGTGCAATTTCAGGGAATTGGTTTTCCTATGAATATGAGCCTTCCTCCCCTCATTTCCACACTCACTCACAGTTTTCTCCAGAGCTTCTCTCTCTAACTTTCTCTCTCTAGAAAGTCGCCTCTCTCTCCCCCCCAGCAAGAATTGAGAGCTTGCTGGCTGAGGCCCGACTAAGAGGAGATCTAGAATAGAGTCTCAGTCTCAACAAGGGGAGTTGTTCGACGAGTCAACGAAGGAGTCCCTCGCTAGGTGGTCAAGCTTTCCAACACCCGCGAGGTCGACAGGGAGCATCCCTTAACAGGTTAGGCGCCCTCGCCCATCTCGATAAGGTCGACAAGGAGCACCCCTTGTCAGGTGAGGCGCCCTCACCAACCTCGACATGGTCGACAAGGAGCATCCCTCGTCAGGTTAAGGCCCTTGCCACAGTGAGCTTGCCAATACCGACGAGGTCGACGTAGAACACCTCACGCCGATAATACCCAGCCATTTGGCCGTGGGTCAGCCCCGCGCCGTCAACATCGGCACTTCCGACGAGTCAAACCACATCGTCATTCACCCGTCATTTATCAATAACCCTGAACTACGTGGGACCTGATTCTCTTAAACTGAGATACGTAGGCAGCCTCGCCCAACCATAAGCGACGGGGCACGGGCCCAATCTACCCCTTTTTTGCAAGTCCTCCCTCACCGTAGGAGCTCGCCAAGGAAGGAAAATCACGAAGAATCCTCAAGACCAGCTCGGAGCTTCATCAAGACCGGAGTTCACCCAGACGAGGATATCGCCAAGACAGGGACTCCGCCCAGACGAGGAGCTTCGCCAAGACAAGGACTCCACATGGACGAGGAGCATCGCCGTGATACGAACTTCGCCACCACGAGGGAAGTTCGACGGTGAGCTTCGCCGTGAAACGGACTTCGCCCCCACGAGGGAAGTTCGCCGAGGATCACCAACGACAGCCCAGAGACTCGTCCAAGACGACGGATTCGCTTCCATCTTTGACGATCATTAGTCAACCCGCGTTGACTCAGCATTCAACCATCCACGTGTTCAGCGGATCAATCTTGGGACCCGAACCTTGGATCCGACTCTAAGTTAAAGCCATTTTTACGCATTAACAAGTACTATCTTTTTTTTTAATTAGCGATAAGCACTAATTATTTACTTTAGCCGGAAAAAGTAGTCAAATTATAATAACAACATGCCACAAGTTTGCCGTTTAGCTTCCATCTACCCCAGTTAATCAAAATGCCACAAGATGTCCAATTGAATGTCACATGGCATCGCCACATCATTCGACTACCGGGTCGCATGCCATTTGGCGACTTATCACACGCAACGTGGCTACTTTATCGCACGCCATGTGGCTTTTTAGTTTTAGTAAATTCAAACTTTTTAATAATCTTTTAATTTCTAAATTTTTTAATTGTTTTTGTAATAATTTTTGTGACGGGTGAAACTAAATCCAAGACCTTTTTTTTCAATACCTGGAAACTGGAACTGGCCGATCCGAGTATTGAAACACCCTACTTATGAATCTAAAAAATTGTTATAAAATAATTAATAAGTTATTTATAAATAAAAAAATACACATGACATTAACTTGACGCTACGTGACATTTGACTTACGGAGGTGGATGGATTGAAAACAACATCACAATATTAAAGTTTAACTCCTTTGTCTGGCTAAAGATAGAATTGGGGTACTTATTGTAACTTCTTAAATAAAAATTGATATTTTATCGCTACTATCTCGTAATTTTTTTTAACTAATCGATTACGCTAAATTGGATCGAGTGCCCCTGTGTTATCTTACAAATATCTATACAATTTCCATGTAAAAGGAATCTAGGACAAGCTTCTTGTTTGTGGAATCTTAGAGATTTACCAGACATATCAACAAGATGTTATATATTATTCCCTTATTTAAACAAGCATTAAGCCCGGCATTTATATAAATTTCACATCATTCCTGAATTCACAACTAGAAATCACGAGGAAACTCTACTTGTATAAATCTCCGCAGATATTGACATTCTAACATAATTTCTACGAGTATGTTATGCAAAAATGTCAACACTTGTCATATCATAGAAGGAAGAAAGCGACTGCATAAATTCCAAGAAGATACATACTTAAATAAGATATTTAATTAAGTTTTTCAATGTCAACCATAAACTTGCAAACATAGAATAGTAACAAACTCCAAATTTCTAACATAAAAGATGGAAGAAAAGTAATGCACGGAATGTTATTCTAGTGAATACGTGTTGACTAATCACCTAACTCAAGGTACAACTAAAGCCAAACACCAAAAAATAAACAAGTCGAAAAACTAACGGCATAAATTTTTTTAAGTTATTCAAATTTACAAATATATTTTTAAAATTTAAAAGTAATGGAAAAAAATTCTCAAAGTGTTAAAAATTATAAATCTATTAGTTTCTCTTTTACGCAGTCATTGTCCAGACGTTTGATGGCATGTGTGGCGCGCTGAAGATGTCACGTCATTATCCAATTTCAGCTAAAATTTCACGTTTTGCAAACATGAACTATAAGTTTTTTCCTTCAGTGTGTACCAGTAAACTTCTTTTCTTACTGAATTTGTAATGATTCAAAACTTGAAAATTTAGCTGAAATGGTGATACACGTTGGCAAAATGTAGAAATTTAGCTAAAATATGATAATAGCGCGGCATGATCATCTGCACGCTACATGTGTTATTTTATGTCTAGGCAATACCGGTGTCAAAGAAGAATCAATGGGTTTCCTAATTTAACAATTATTACATTTTTACCCTTACTTTTACGTTTGATATTATAACTATAACTAGGGTTGAACAAAAGAACCGTTAATCGAATTTTTTTTACCGAATACTGATTAAACCGATACAGATTAGACTGCAAATCGAATCAAATCGGTTAAAACACACTACTACAAATATGTGATTATACTACGGAGATTCGACTACAGAAGCAAAAAAGCGTCGTTGGAAGTCGAAATCCGACGACAGAAGTAAAAATACGTCGTCGAATTTTAAAAAAAAATACACTTCTGACGACGGAAATTTTTATATGTCGTAAAAAATAATAATTCGCCGCGGCAAATACTAATTCGCCGCGGCTAATTGTGATCCGACGACACAAATTTCTCCGTCGTCGGAACAGCAAACGACAACGACACTAAAATGTGTCGTTGGAATAATTCGCCGCGGCGAACTATCGTGTTTTAAGTGTTTCGCATCCCCTCACGAACCCTAGCCGTCTGCACGCCGTCTGTCTCTCTCTCTCTCTCTCGCTCGCTCTCGCCTCCGCCTGACCATTCTCAAACCCTAGCCGCCGTAGTTTGCCGTCGCACGCCGTCTCTCCTCTCGCCGTACTTTGCCGTCTCTTGCCGTCTCCCGCCGTGTTTTGCCGTCTCTCGCCGTCGCCCAAAGAATTAAGGTATGATTTTTTTTCTTCGATTTAATAGTGGAATTTAAAGTTTTGAGTTTGTGATTGATATAGGAATTAGATTTCTAGGGTTTTGATTTTGTGATTGATTTAGGAATTTAGTTCGAAAATGATATTTGAATTGTGATTAGTTTAGGGTTTGATATTGTGATTTTATTTAGGTTTTGGAATTGTGAATTGATTTTGTATCGACTTAGGATTTGGAATTTAAAGTTTTGAATTTGTGATTGATTTAGGAATTAGATTTCTAGGGTTTTGATTTTGTGATTGATTTAGGAATTTAGTCGAAAATTATATTTGAATTGTGATTAGTTTAGGGTTTGATATTGTGATTTTATTTAGGTTTTGGAATTGTGAATTGATTTTGTATCGAATTAGGATTTGGAATTTAAAGTTTTGAGTTTGTGATTGATTTAGGAATTAGATTTCTAGGGTTTTGATTTTGTGATTGATTTAGGAATTTAGTTCGAAAATTATATTTGAATTGTGTTTAGTTTAGGGTTTGATATTGTGATTTTATTTAGGTTTTGGAATTGTGAATTGGGGTTTCGAAAATTGTGATTAATTTAGGTTTTGATTGGAATTGGAATTGTGAATATATTCTTCTTCTATTTATTTTTTTCAGATACAATGGCCCCGAAATTGAGACGGAAAGTAACGGCGAAACGGGGCAAGCATTGGCGCGACCCAGAAGACGAGGTCCAAGAAACGGTCCCAGAGCCTCCACCGCCGCCGCCGCCGGAGAATGCTTTTAAGACGACTGCGGCAGAGACCCGCTACAAGCAGATATGCACGCGGAAACTGTGCTCCGAGCGTGGGTTCACAGAATTGCCGCTCGTATCAAATGCGGTGAATGACCTCGTCAACGCCAACTATCAACGAAGGGGTTGGCGGGAGTTCATGATTGAGCCTGTGAACGTGGCGTATCACAGCATTGTCCTCGAGTTCTACGCGGCCCTTCCCGACACAATCAAGGATGGGTTCGTCTGGGTTCGAAATGTGCGCGTCCCCGTCACTTCGGAGACCATAAATGCGTACTTTGGCACTCCGAATCTGACCGTAGAGGAGGATCAACACAATCATTACCCAGGTCCGGGGATGGAATTGGACAAGGCCTTTTACGACGACATGGAGGCGGTCATTGCGCATCCCGTTGTGCAATGGCATTCAAGAGCTGGGGAGTCTCGCCTTGAAAAGAGTCAGCTGTCTGTGATCGGGAAAATTTGGATGTACTTTGTCGGTTTCCATCTTTACCCGCATCTTCACTTCACGGAGCTTCAGTTCGATTTTCTGAAGCTTATCTACGCCTGCGCAAAAGGGTTGAACATCGATGTCGGTCGAGAGATTCTCCACCACATGAACAAGGTCATCTACACCACTGGGAAGAGCGCATTGGGATTCCCCTTTCTCATTTCCGGTCTTTGCATTAATGCCGGGGTATGTTTTATGCCTGTATTTGATTAATTTGTATGTTGTTATATTTTTTTATACTAACTTTAAATATTGAATTTGATTTTTTAGGTCGAGATTAAACCTCTGGATCTCCAGTTTGCCAAAGGAGGTGACTTCGACGACGCTTGGATACGGACATTGCATCCATCGGTGATTCACGCATCACGTAGACTCCAACATCTTGTGATTCAACCCGCCCAACCAGAGCTGGAGTATACGTACGACGACATTCCCATGAGGGTGTATATGGCTCATAGTCAGCGAGCGATGTACGAGTTCATGAGTTACGACCGTAGCTACCGGATGGCTCAAGATCCGAACTTCCAGCCACCAAATCCGTATCCAGCTCCGGTCTGGCCGGCAGGATATCCCGACTATTATCCCTTTCCCTGAGAGGCAGGCGGCTCCGGCAATGCACGCGGCGGAACAAACGAAGGTGGCGGTCAAGACGGGATGGACAAAGATGTGTGAACAATTTTTAATTATCTTGCTATTTTGTTTATTTTTCTTTATTTTTGAACAATTTTTAATTATCTCGGTATTTTGTTTACGTTGTTGAACAATTTACAGTTTAATAAGTATTTGTTGAATTTGGTTTTTATAATTTAAAATTTATAGTTTATTACTTTTTTAAAATTATGTTTAATTATTTTCCATATTTACTTAATTATTTAAATGTATTTCATTTTCGAAATAAAAATTGAAAAAATAATTTAATTACTATGTTTATTTATTTACTTAAATACAGTAAAATACAATAATTAAAAATTTGAAATAATTTCTCCCAATAAAAATTCAACGACACAAAAAAATGTCGTCGAAAGTCATATTAGCCGCGGCAAATAATAATATGCCGCGGCTAAACCTGTCTAAAAATCAACCCGTAGCCTTTGTAATATTTTGAAATAGGTTTAGCCGCGGCGAAGTATAAATCGCCGCGGCCGGTGAGACGACGACACTTATTTGTGTCGTTGGATAGGATCCGCCGCGGCAAATTTGTTTTTGCCGCGGCTAATACTGGATGAAAATCAACCCGTAGCCTCTGTAAGATTTTGAGACAGCTTTAGCCGGGGCGAACTATAAATCGCCGCGGCTGGTGATACGACGACACTGTTTTGTGTCGTTGGATAGGATCCGCCGCGGCTAATAATAATATGCCGCGGCGAATGCCGCAGATCTGAGTTTTTAAAATACGAACCTATTATTATTTTCCCCACTTTTTTCTCTATACTCTCCTCATACTCTATCCACTTTGCACTTAGTCAACTTAGGCGACTTGGTTGAAGGATTTCAACTTTATGTTCGCGGTTTGTCTACGGGAAGGAAAGGTATTATTTCTCAAAATTCCGGATCTTGTTAAGTAGATTTGCATTATGGCTTCTAGAGAATGGATGAAGGAAAATAGATTGAGCGATGCTTACCGACGAGGTGTTCAAGAGTTTTTGGATGTTGTTACATTAAATTGTAGAAAAGGAGAATTGATTCGGTGTCCTTGTCTTATATGTGGAAATTTAGTTTCAAAATCGATGAAGGATGTCGAATCGCATTTATTTGCATTTGGTATAATGAGTTCATATGATCATTGGTACTTTCACGGGGAAAAAATTCGTGGTAGAAGAGTCGATGATTATGTACACGAACAAGACGTCGAAGAGGATGATGTGAATGGTATGTTGAATCGCGCCGAAGAACATTATGTGGGACAACCAGAATTATTTGAGTCGATGGTGGGTGATTTTGAAGCTCCTTTGTTTGATGAGTGTAAGCGTTCGAAAATAGGGTTCTTGGTGACTTTATTTCATTTGAAGGCGGCAGGAGCTTGGTCAAATACTAGCTTTACGCTATTGTTGGAAGCTCTTCGGGATGTGCTTCCGGAGGGAAATAGAGTGCCATTATCCATGTATGACGCAAAGAAGACGTTGGGGTTGTTAGGTCTTAAGTTCGATAAGCTTCATGCATGTCCTAAGGATTGCGTACTGTATAGGAATGAGCATGAATGTTTAATGGAATGTCCGGTGTGCGGTGAGTCAAGGTGGAAGATAGGGAAGAAGCCTCACGACGGTGTGAAAGGGGTTCCACAAAAAGTATTATGGTACATCCCCCCGTTGACGCGCTTTAAACGCATGTTTAACAACCCCACTCACGCAAAGAACATGATTTGGCACTCAAAAAACCGCAGTAAGGATGGCGTTATAAGACACCCCGTTGATGCTGCACAGTGGAAATCTTTTGACGCCCATCATCCGGAATTCAGCGCAGATCACAGGAATTTGCGTCTCGGTTTGGCCACCGATGGGATTAATCCATTTGGTAACATGAGTAGTCGATATAGTGTTTGGCCAGTAATACTCATCAACTACAACCTCCCTCCGAAATTGTGTATGAAGCGTAAGTTCTTAATGTTGACACTTTTAATCTCGGGACCGAGCCAACCGGGAAATGACATTGATGTCTACTTGGCACCATTGATCGACGATTTGAAGATTATGTGGGAGGAAGGAATGATGATCATGGATGCGCACCTTCAAGAAGAGTTCAGATTGAAAGCAATGCTAATGTGGACAATCAACGACTTCCCGGCATACGGGAACTTGTCAGGTTACTCAGTTAAATGCAAAATTGGTTGTCCTGTTTGCATAAAAGATACATGTTCGACCCGGTTGAAGCATGGGAAGAAGACAGTTTTTCTAGAATGCGAAGAAGTTAAATGGACATAAAGAATTTCGAAGACCTCCAAGAATTTTAAACGGCGAAGATGTCTATAAGTTGATTTGCGAAGAGACTTATCCGGTGCTCGGAAAAAGAAAAATTAGGGGTAAGAAAAAGTCGTATGAAGATAGACCGTTCAAGAAAGTATCAATTTTATATGAACTCCCGTACTGGAAGTCGCATTATGTTCGTCATTGTTTGGACGTTATGCACATTGAAAAAAATGTATGTGAGGCAATTGTCGGTACTTTGCTTGATGATCCAAATAAAACAAAGGACGGGAAGAAAGCTCGAGAAGATCTCATTGAATTGGGTATAAGACCGAATTTGCATCCCGAGACTCAAGGAAAAAAGACATTTTTACCACCGGCTGTGCACACGTTATCTCGAGCGGAACGAAGGAAGTTTTGTGAATGGCTTGCGGCCGTAAAAGTTCCCGAAGGTCGTTCTTCAAACTACAAGAGGTTTGTATCTATGAAGGATTTGAGACTTATCGGAATGAAGACTCACGATTGTCATATGTTGCTTCAACAAATACTTCCTCTTGCTTTGCGAGGTTTTTTGTCAAAGGAAGTTCGATATGCCATTTCCAAGTTTTGTGTGTTTTTCAACAAAATTTGTGCCAAAACACTTAAGATATTGGAACTCGACGAAATACAGGCGGACTTGGTTAAAACTCTATGCATGCTCGAGACGTTCTTTCCACCCTCATTTTTCGACATCATGATTCACATAACTGTTCATTTAGTACGCGAAGTGAAGTTTTGTGGACCTATATTTTTACGGTGGATGTATCCAATTGAGCGATATATGAAAGTCTTGAAAGGGTATGTGAAGAATTACAATCGGCCAGAAGGGAGCATTGTCGAGTGTTATATGGCGGAGGAGTCGGTTGAGTTTTGTGCTGAGCATTGCGCGAAGGCTCCGCCAATTGGGGTGCCTAAACTCGCCGTTGCGGAATCAAAAGGCTTGTCCTCAGGTAAAAATTTGATATATTATAATTTCATTTATAATTAATAATAAGTATGATGTTTTAATGCGCAGGAAATCCTTCAACTGTCAACCGAAAAGAATGGGAGCAAGCCGTTCTATATGTATTGCACAATTCACCCGGTATGGAGCCCTTTATTGATGTGCATGTGAATGAGTTGAGGCGTATTTATCCAAAAAAGTCAAAAAATGATAAATGGCTACAAGAAGAGCACAACCGTACGTTTCCAAAGTGGTTCGATGGATATTTATATCCAAGAAGAAAGCATTATGATGAGTCCCTATTGAAGATCTCTGGTGGCCCTTCACAAGTAATAATCAGGTACACATCGTGGTACGTTAACGGGTACACGTTTTACACAAGGGAAAGAGACGAAAAACACCCCGTGCAAAACAGTGGTGTTACATTATTTGCGGAAGGAATGCATGTTGCGTCGGCCAAGGATAAGAATCCAGTACAAGCTATTATGAGCTACTACGGCTATGTAGAAGATATTTGGGAGCTAGATTATTGTGGTTCGCGAGTTGCATTGTTTAAGTGCAAATGGGCGGACAACAACTACGTAAAAGTCGACGACGACGGAGTTACAGTGGTTGACTTTAGACGAGTGGGCTACACTAACGATTCATTTATAATGGCATCCCAAGCAAATCAAGTGTTTTATGTCTCGGACCCGATTGATCCAGAATTATCTCTTGTCGTGCATGTGAAGGCGAAAAACGTAGAAGAATATTTCGATGAAGAAGCCGTAGACATCACAACCATCGCACCATTTTCGAAGAAGCTACCAAGCATTGATGAGGTTGAGAACTTTGATGATGATGACGTTTCCAAGTTGCGACGTCTAGATATCCCGTCAACAGAAATTGAATAAAATAATAATAAGTTTTTATGAGTACTTATTTTATGTTTAAACATTTGTTATTATTTCATAATATAATTTCTTAATGTGATTTTAGTTATAATGTGAGACATTTTTTTAATTTTTTCAATGCTTGATATAATTATAGATATCATCAATGCTCGATATTAAATGTGAAAACACATTTAAGCTTTTTAATATTAAATGTGAAAACACATTTCTCGATAATATTATAATAATAAGAATTTATAAGATTTTTAGTAATATATGAATTTAATAATAAGTTGGCTACCCTAACCCTAAACCCTAAACCCTAAATCCTCAACCCTAAACCCTAAACCCTAAACCATAAACCCTAAATGCATTAGTTGGTGTTATCAACTTAAGCGAACCAAAAAAACCCTACAAATATAGAGATATTCTTCATCGAAAACTATAGAATATGGTTTCAATGAGGTAACATATATTGTGTAATAATTAAAACGTATATTAATTAACATCAATTTTTCAACTTTTCAACAACTTCATGAATATTTTACTTTAATTTTTTAAACTATTTTATCAAATATAATATAGTATAATTTAATAATAATAATCTAATCTAAGAGTGATAAAACAGATTTTATATTTTTTCGAAGTGTAAAAGATCGGAAAAAAATAATAAATCGTTATACGCCGCGGCATATATTTTTAAGCCACGGCGCGTCATGGATTTGAAGCACTACCCGCCGCAACAAATATTGGATTGCCGCGGCTAGGTTGTTCAACGACACATAAATGTGTCGTCAGAACAGTACTCGCCGCGGCTAACAACAACACGCCACGGCGGGTTCTGCACCAAAGTAACCCGTAGCCACGGGTTGGATTTTATGTATCCCGCGCCGCGGCAAATATTGGCTTGCCGCGGCTAAGCTGTTCGACGACACATAAATGTGTCGTCAGAACATTACTCGCCGCGGCTAACAGAAACAAGCCGCGGCGGGTTCTGCACCAAAGTAACCCGTGGCTACGGGTTGGATTTTATGTATACCGCGCCGCGGCAAATATTGGCTTGCCGCGGCTAGGTTATTCGACGACACATAAATGTGTCGTCAGAACATTACTCGCCGCGGCTAACAGAAACAAGCCGCGGCGGGTTCTGCACCAAAGTAACCCGTGGCTACGGGTTGGATTTTATGTATACCGCGCCGCGGCAAATATTGGCTTGCCGCGGCTAGGTTGTTCGACGACACATAAATGTGTCATCAGAACATTACTCGCCGCGGCGAATTTATGTTCGCCGCGGCGAGAGTCGGGCTTCTGCACGACGTATATTGTTTTGTGTCGTCAAAATCCCAAATTTTCGATTTCTTTTCACCTTTAATCAGATTCCCTCCATTTTTCTCTCTCATTTCAGCCTTTCCCTCCTTTTTTTCTTCACTTCTCACTTTAGTTCTCTTCTCTCTTTCTCTCATCCTCTTTACCCTCCTTCTCTCTCTTTCTCTAGACGCTGCCGTTGCAGTCGCCGTCGCCGTCGCCGTCGCTGGGAGGAGAATCCGAGCCACCAACTAGTCTACTCTCTTGAACAAGGTTAGAATGCGAGCCCTAAATTCATATTACATTTTTCATGTATTTTTGTGTTAAAATAGTATTGTTTATAGTTTGTGAGATGATATTTTGATGATATAGAGAATATCTCTTAGTGGGTTAATGAATTTGTTGTTGCTTTTTTGTTCTTGTTGATTCTTGTTATGGTTTGTTGTTGGGTTTACAATTAATTTGATGATTTGGTTGGTTGTTGTTGGTCATGGGTCTAGGAAAAATTGCTATTACACTATGTCGAAATGAGACGAATCACCCGAACGGTGAGATGTCGGATCGAGAATCTTCACCCGAACTTGAAGAAACTAGGCTATCACCCGGTTAGTTCATATTTATTTGCATTGGTAATTGTTGTATTCGTCTAGTTTCTAAGATTGAGTTAATTATATTAGGCGAGAAAGAAACAAAACAAAGAAGAAATCTAAAAGCTCAAGGAAGAAGAAAAGTGACTCTATTAAAAAGAGTCACTTTATCAAAGCATAAGGGGGAAAAATCTGTGTTAAATTTGATGAGAAAGAGCAACCGGAAGATACGGAAGGTGATCTTTTAGGAAGTTGGATTGGTGTGTGTACTCGGGAGTTCGCTCCAATAACTATAATCGATTGGAGAGATAAAAAACATGATAAGGTGAAAGAACGGATATGGAATGAAATCGAGCAAGCATTCGTTGTTCCACCATGGTTCAAGGGAAAATGTTTGTCAAGTGCATCGAATGCGGCAAGACAATTCCGGTACGATCTCGGTACCCTATTCAAGAGAGATGGCACGGATAAAGAAATTTATAATCGACCGGATATTGTTGAGAAGTATTACACGAGCATCACGGCCGAAGTGTGGAAGGAGTTTGTGAATAGTAGATTAAGCAAAAGGTTCTCTAAACTCTCGAAGCAAAATAAAGCTCATAGAGAGCAAGTAGAATACCTTGCACATACGGGTCGAAACGGATATCGGAAGATTGATAAAAAAATTGTAAGGGTTCTAATTTTGTATTTTTTAATCTTACTTTATTGCCAAGCATCGAATAACATGTTTATTTTGTTTCGTAGTATGCCGAAAGTGGAGTATGGGCCACCCATTCCACACTTTGGTGCGTCACGAGGAAGAACCCCGATGGTTCATTAAAGGACCCAACTTTGGAGCCAATAATTGAGAAAATAGTAAGTACTTAGTAGTTTTGATTCTTTTTATTTATATTAAATGTAGTTTGATTCTCTTATCATTGTTGTTTAATTGTTAGGACGAATATGTCACGCAAAAAGAAAATGGCGAGTTGGAATCCGATGAGGAGGTCGACGTGTTGACAAGAGCGTTGGGAAAGAAAGACCACCCCGGAAGGGTTCGGGGACAATCGAAATACGTCACAAAGCGAGCATATCACCGAGCATCCAACTCAACGCCGAATGCCGTCGTCAAAAACCTCCAAGCGCAAATAGAAGAAATGAAAGCGGAAAATGCGGCGAAAGATGCGAAAATGGAAGAATGGAAGTCACAAATTGAAGCTTTCATGAAACAAACAATGACTCAAAATTTTGAAGGGAGTAATGATGCTTGCTCCCGTGGCGGCACTCCGGTTAGTCAACCTCTTGCTCCGGTTAGTCAACCGCTCGCTCCGGTTAGTCAACCGCTCGCTCCGGTTAGTCAACCTCTCGCTCCGGTTAGTTCGGCGAAAAAGACTAAGCCCATACAGGTCGAAAATGAAAGCGGTGTTGGCCAAAGGGGATCGAGGGATGTACGCCCGGCGACGTCTCATCCAAGGACGCCGGTTTCTGGGGATGGTGGCGTCGGATGTCTTCTCTTCGACGACGCTTTTAAGGACCATGTCGCAACGGGGAGGGCATATAACCTTTGTAGCCCGAGCGATGAACCTTTTCTCAATAATGAGTCCGCGTCGGCGTATACTTGGGTGTTAATTGAAGTGGTAACTTGTCTGGTCCGTCAATGGCCTCTCCAAAAAGAAACCCAATGTTTGGAATATCTCGATGACGCGGTCGGCAAATTGTGCCTTGGTTGACATCTTTAGTCAAGAAAGTTGGTTCCGAAGGTAGTCCAACTCTCAAATCCAAGCCAAAAGAGGTTGCCAAAATTGCGGAAGACGGAAAAAAGATTAAGTTGGCGTCCGTTGTCCCGGAATTGAGATCGTTGGCCGATTATGCCAACAATTATATGCTTGCAAAGGACATCATGTTGAAAGTTAATGATACAACTTGGATAAGTTTCGATGATGTACGAGAGTTTCTATTGCTCGAGGACGTGTGTGTGCAGTGGCTATCGATTTGTCAAAGGTATGTTTTCTATTTTTACATACTTATTTCCTTTGAAAATATGGATAATTTGTTTTAGTTGTACTTATAGTATGTTTGTATATATTTGTAGTTATTTATCACAAACATACATGCTAAAAAGTGATAAGAAGGACTTGTACGGCTTCATTCCGCCATATAACGATTTGAACTACAACCGTCACGCCGAAAAAGAAAGGAGGACAGAAGCATTGAATGATGACGTGGTTGTTTGCTTCAACAATATAAAAAAATGCAAGAGAGACAAATTGTGGTTGATGCCATACAATAGTCACAATCATTGGACTCTCCTCGTGTATAATCCTTGGCGCAATAGTGTGATCGTATTCGATTCACTTAAAAGTTCAAGAGGTTTGAATCCGCATTTAACCGAGTTTTTTGAAGAGTAAGTTCCTTTTTCAATATTGAATTATGTTTTTTTTTATTATTGATGTTTCAAATAAAAAATTCCGTATATTTAACTTTTAACTTTTTTTGTAGGCTAGGGAAAAATTTCAAGTTACACCATTCAACCGGCATGAATTTGCACTCAGTGGTGAAAGTGACGATTTCAAAAACATGTCCGAAACAACCGGAAAATCACGAGTGCGGATATTTCGTCATGAGGTTCATGCACGACATCGTCATCAAGGATACTTCGTATGTTGATAAAAAAAATATATATAGTTCAAAAGAGATAGATTTTCTTAGAGTTAGATTAGGTTTATTATTTCTTCAAAAATATTCTAAGTATGATGAAGAATAGAATACATTCTTAGGTATATGGACACGGTATCTATTTGTAATTATGAACGATACTTTTTGTAGGTACGGAAGTATATTTTGTATAAATCGGTTAATTTTGTAATTTATTTTATAAAATATATATTATTCATAGGAAATACAAAGCATCCGGGCGATATTTTCGCCTGGTTTTTTTAATTTTATATGGGCATATTCGACGACGCATGGAAAACCATCGTGGGAAGTGGAATATTTTGGCCAATCGGGCTGCAAATAGCCGCGGCAAACATAAATGTGCCGCGGCGTGTTTTAATCCGACGACGCATAAAAGTGTCGTCGGAATGAAACCTGCCGCGGCGCAAAAAAAGACGCCGCGGCGCACATTTTGCAGGGAGATTAATTATGGGTTCTTTGTGTATAATCGCCGCGGCTAAGTTAAATTCGCCGCGGCTGATTATGTTCCGATGACACTTACTATGTGTCGTTGGACAAAGTTCGCCGCGGCGCGTTTATATTTGCCGCGGCGAATTAGATTGATTATATGCGTTCTGTGTGAATAATTGCCGCGGCGCTAAGATAAATTCGCCGCGCCTGATTATGTTCCGACGACACTTACTATGTGTTGTTGGACAAAGTTAGCCGCGGCGCGTTTATATTTGCCGCGGCGAACTATTGATCCGACGACACTTATTAATTGTCGTCGGACCCATATTTCGACGACGTAAGTTTTTCCATCGTCGGATATCCAACGACGGTGGATCCGACGACACATAATAAGTGTAGTCGAATCTTCGGACTACACTTTTTAAGTGTAGTCGTATCCCTTATTTGTAGTAGTGACAGAAGATACCGAAAGAAAATTGAATACCCGGATTAGAATAAAATAGGGTTTTCGGTTTTGATATAAAAACCGCAACCGCATACCCGTTTATAATGCTTTATCACTAAATCTTTCTTACTTTTTATTGGTGATAGTTATGCTTATCACAATGTTAAAAATAGTATTTATATCATTCTTTATCCAACAATTATTTTTCTGCAATACTTGTTTGATTGTGTAATTGTGGATAATAAGAATTTAGACTTACTTTTCTTAGTAATTTTTGGGTTATTACTTATTGCTTCAATGTTGTAGGGACTTTGATGCAAGATATTATAAGTATAATTATCAATTATATTTCCTTGATTCATGCTTAGGATTATTGTCATTTTATTTACTTTGATTTAGTTATAACCATATTAGGAATATGGTATCAATAATTTATGGATTTTATTAGGGGGTTCTTGTAGTATATAATGAAGAATTATACTTATGTTATTATTTAGTTTATGATGAATTAAAAAAATTGAGCTTTTGCTCGAGAAAGTCGAGTTTATTCTCGCAAAGATGTGTTCTTCGTGTTCTTCATAGTCCGGTCTACATCAGACTTATAAGAACTATATCAATGTTATTTATGTATTTTAGAACTTAATTATTTTTTGTATAATAGTTTGTGTAGCGGATCTTAGAAGCGGTAAATGTGGTATAAAAAACTGATATTATCGCAACCGAAACCGAATACCGATTATACACCAGATGCGGTTTTCTTCTTAAAAAATAGGGCATTCAGTTTTCATTACAAAAATACCAAAATGCTGTATTCGGTCTATTATTTGTCATATATCGCACCGAATACCCGCTTGTTCACCCCTACATGTCACTTTGAACGACTTAAGGTATTTACATCCCTATAATTTTCTCTTGTAATACTATTGATGGTCAATATGGCCTTGACTCTCTCACGGCAATAATTAATAAGCAACAAAACAACTCATAATCCAAACTTAATCAGTCAAATGAGAACCAATTCAATAGGGTACTCAACAATTATATGAAGAATGATAAACAAAGGAAAGAAGCACAAAGTCAAGCGTTGCTGGAGAGTTTACATTGGAGGACAGCGATTTTAAACATTGTTGAGAACGACTAACTTAAACTACTCTTTAAGCTGGGAAGAGAGCTCTGACAATGGCTCTGCGGGACGCTTTTGACACGGTTTTCTTCGCATCAAAACCGGAAAATTACATAAACGTCCCTTCCCAGAAGCAAACAATCGTCAAAACCAAACACACGATCCCATCCTCTTCAGCCATTCTGAAACCTGAACGCTGATTTTGATAAACTTTGGGACTGGCGAGTTTTAATATGATTTCGAATTCTTTTTCACGCGTAGTTTGCGAATTCAGAGATACAGAAATACGTATCTAATCAATAAACATAGCTAGTAAGTAAAACCAACCAAGGATTTATAATACCTGTAAATTTCTGAAGAATACTCCGTTTTTCAGACCTATACATATCAACAATTTGTCCGTTGTTTTGCTTTGTTTTTTTTTTTTTTTTTTAAGGAAAATGATCAATTGGCATTCATTAAGATTCAAAAGGGACGGAGTCCCGACGTACAACGTTTACAAGCCACTCCGGGCAATCGAACCCTGAAAAGTCCGTGGGTAAAAAGGAAAGACGAGCTTTCGCGATACAATTAGCTACTTCGTTACAAGATCTAGGAGTCCAATTGTAGCTATTGGAGAAGCCCACCGACCGGGCCAAGGAAGCGATATCCGACAAAATTGCCCCCCGAGTGCCGTAAAGATTCCCTTCATTGGCCAACCGCGTTGCTTGTAAACAATCGGACTCAACGGCGGAGACAATCGAACCCCGGGTTTGAGTAAAAAGGAGCCCCCAACGGATGGCGATGCACTCGGCCGTCAAAGCCGAATCCACATGTTCGATTAGCGAGGCCGAAACCCCCACAACCGACCCATTCCGGTCTCGAACGACCGCACCAAGACCCTCACGGCCGGACTTCACATCCCACGCGGCGTCCACATTTAGCTTGAGCCCTCCATCCTCGGCTCCTTTCCAAGACGTCCGACTAACCTCCATGCTAAGTGGATTTGAGTCCATGGTTCGGTCTTGGCGTTTGTAGCTCACATACCAACTAGTAACCTCCTCCACCCAAGTTTCCGGTGACTTAATATGGCCCTCAAAAAGGCGAATATTCCGATCACTCCAAGACGCCCAAATGAGTCCGCAAAAGAACTTTAAGTTCAGGGTATTGAGGGTCTCGAGAGCCCGGAAGCAAAGTTCCCGGAATGGAAGATTCTCCGTTTTTTCAACCCATCTTTGAAGAAGCGAGCATCCCCACACCTCCATAGCTCTTTCGCAACTCCAAACCGCATGGATAGCGTCCTCCGGGAGAGCCCCGCAAAACCTACAAAAAGGTAGACAATCGATACCTCTTCCCTGTAGCGCACCTAGAGTCGGAAGCGCTTCAAACCACACCCGCCAAACTAGGTGTTTCACTTTGGGCGGGATTTGTAAGCTCCACATCTTCTTCCACCATCGTGCATCGTCGTCACTAGAGCTTGAAGGACCTCCCCGGCCGTCCATCCGAGCTAAGCGGTACCCCGATCGAACCGTATACAATCCATCTTCCTCAAAGTGCCAAACTAAACGGTCTTGGGCTTGTCTCACGCTTATGGGAATCTTCAAAATGGCTTCGGCATCAAAAGGAGACATTAATGCCTCAACCACCTCTTTGTTCCATTCTCCATCATTGATGAAATCGGATACACACCATGGGTGCTTGCCATCCGGCTCTTCCGAAAATACCTTGAAAGCCCCCGCTCTTGGAATCTAAGGTTGCTTGAAGGCTCTCAAGTTGCCTTCGCCGATTTGCCAACGGGTACCGCGGCGGACCAAATCTCTTCCCCAACAAAGGCTTTTGCAAAGGAAGGAGAAATGACCCTTGTTTTCAAAATCGAGCACCGACGAGTTCGGGAAGTATTTAGCTTTTAGAACTCTAGCCATCAAACTTTCCGGGTGTTGAATGATACGCCAAGTGAGACGTCCCAAAAGGGCTTGATTAAAGTCCCCAAAGTCCTTGAAGCCTAAACCACCCTCCGCTTTTGGCTTTGCGATAAGCTCCCACCTTCTCCAATGAATCTTCCGCTTGTCTTCCGATCCTCCCCACCAAAACCGAGCGGTAATTCCATGAAGGTCCGAGCTATATGTCTACCACATAATTCTAAGGGTAGTTCATCTCATTTCACTTAGGAAAAATTACGACAAAAGTCACTAAACTCATTTATTCATCGAAGTTAAATCCCTATGCATTATTTTTGGAGGTAAAAGTGTTAGGAATTTTGTTGTAATATGGATGGATTCACTGCCGGTCTTGTGCTAAGGCGAGTAAGGCGGTGGCCTTAGGCCCAATTTTTTGCCCGTTTTTTAACACTGCATCAAAGGGCCCAAAATATGATTTTAAGGGCCCAAATGTTAACCTAAACAAGGCTTACGGTTTACTTCGCCTCGGGTCCTTCGGTCCATAGGGCCGGCACTGGATGGATTATAACCCGTCCATTCCCATGGTGACTGCCATTTTTTTTAGTCAAAGATGGAGGCTGGAAATCTCGCAAAAAGCGAACTCGAATCCCAACTAGGTTGGCAACCAAGGAACACAAAGTAAGAATCGGGGCTCGAAATAATATAAGTGAACGTATCAAAGTTTACAAACAAAAACAAAAGAGAAGAGAACTATCTAAATTTAAAGTTCTCTCTCGAACAAATGTCGTCGTTTACAAAAGACAAAGTAAAATCCGGATGCGAAGGCCACCAATGATAACCCAAATTTTGAGCACCAAAACTAGCTAAAGCATCGGCTACTCTACTTCATTCTCGAAAGATATGGGATACATTGAAATTAATGCTTTCCACATAGTGGATACATTTCGACCAGCGAGCTCGCAGCTTCCAAGGAACCAAACTCGATTTCTTCTGAAAAAGTTTGAAGACGTATATAGAATCGCACTCGAGCCACAAGTTATCCCAATGAAATTCCGTAGCCTTTTCCACCGCAAGTACTGTAGCCATCACTTCAGCTTCATACGCGAAAGCGGACTAAATATGAAAAGAGAACGAGCCATGAGGAAATCCATGACAGGTTCTAAAAATGCCTCCAGCTCCCGCCACTCCAGGAGTACCCATAGAAAAGTCGTCTGTGTTACACTTCCACCACATTGTAGGAGGGAAACGCCATACAACATGAATTATTTTTGGAGCTTCTCTAGGTTGAATGTCAATGCCGAAAAATCTTCAAAACTCTGAGATCCTCCAAGGTGCTTCCCATCCCCAACTTGAAGAATTGTACTTCCTTGATAAGTCGCCAGACATGTCTCAAAAAAATGGGAATGTTAGGAATCTCGTCATCAAATACACATGCATTTCTAGTGTGCCAAATTAGCCAAATCGTCGAAATAATAGCAGTATTCCAAAGCGCAAAACCTGAGGGTTCAGATTAACAGAATCAGCGTTAGAGAGCAACAAGGCTAGAGACCCTCCTCTATTAATAGGATTAAGAAAAATGCCAAAAATAATAGCCCAAATCGAACCCGCAAAATTGCAATGAATAAATATGTGGTCAGAGTCCTCCACCTGATTATGGCATAATCGACACAGAGAAGCTAACGAGAATCATTTTTTCTGCAACATTGGCTCCGTTGGAAGGAAGACTAAGAGAACTCTCAAACAAGTAATAGACTTCCATGGTGGAAGAAATTCTTTCCATAAAAACTTATGCCGCTATGGTGATTGCCTATTAAAATATCTATTTTATTAGAAATTGTGTCAAACTGATTTTATAAATAAATAGATGCGAAAAAATAATAATAAAAAAAATTAAATAAAACATTTATCAACTCAATGCAAAAGGCTATACTTAAATCGTACGCTTATTGGGGAAATTTGAGCACAAACAGAACTTTGACGTCTCATTAGGGAGTCGGCCAGAATCATATAGAATATTCTCCTAAAGTGATGTCGTACCGTAGTGTCCGCTTCACAAACTAAACCTCGACACCAAAATTACATTGACCGGCTATGTAGACTTTCGGGGATAGAAATCTCACACAGCCGAACTGATGGAGAATTTAAGAGAGAAATCAAACTTCCCAATAGAGATTTTGTTCGAATTCTGTGGTGTTGAATACTAGAAACATAGCCCAATTCCAACCGGTTTCGAATATAAAAGAATTAAATAAATAAAAAATTCATCAGGATAATTACAAATAATTATGTGAGGATATTATTAGGAATAGTATCGAATTAAAAAGAATTATGGATAGGCACCAGGATCAAAGCTATTAATAGAAAAACCCATGAAATGCCCAAAAACAACCTAAGGTTTAAGGGAATTACTCATACTTTCAAACAATTCATTTATACCCATTCAAAAAATATTTTGGACCATATTAACCCTGATTTTAATTATATTTATTTATTTATTTTTGTATTTAATTATTTATTATATATTTTAATTTTCGAAATTAAATTATCCTAAAATTTTGGTTGAAAACTTCCCCTATTAAATAGGTTATCATTTAATTTTGTTACTTTGACCCAAAAATTAAATCTTTTTCATTTAATATCATCTCAAGCCCTCTCTCTCTCTCTCTCTCTCTCTCTCTCTCTCACGACTTCTCACGTCGGATTGACCACCATCGCCGGATTCGGCCGGAGAGCGCGGCGACTTCGGGCGTGGCTTCGGCGACCGTGGGCGCGGCGGCCGAGGAGGCGACCGTGGCCGCGGAGGCCGTCGCCGCGGTGTTTTCCGTCGCAAGGAAGAGGAGAAGTGGGTCTCAGTCACAAAGCTCGGTCGCCTCGTGAAGGAGGGCAAATCACCTCCATGGAGCAGATCTTCCTCCACTTGCTTCAAGACCTTCATCGTTGTCGGCGACTCGGCTAGCCACGTCGGGATCAGAATGAAGTGCAGCAAGGAGGTGGCGACTGCGATTCACGGCGCGATCATCCTCTCCAAACTCTTGATTGTAACTGTAAATATTTACAGTTTTTTGTAAATATATTTAAAGTTTTAAGGTAATATTTGATTTTTGTAAATGATTTTACAATATTTTGAAGTGATAATTTCTCTTGGAGGGACAATATTTTTGTAAATGGATTTACACGCTTTCTCTAAATGTTTTTACACTTTTTTGGAGTTATTTTACACGAATTTGCATTTGTGGATATGTATATGAAATTTCAAAATCGTGTCAATATTTTCCGTAATTTAAATTACAGATTTGTTGGTAAGTTAACTTCATTGGTTTTGGTATATATATACAGTTATGTCAGTTGGTATAATCAAATTTGACAAATGTTCACGTATTAAATTTCCGTATATATATATATATATATATATATATATATATATATATATATATATATATATATATATATATATATATATATATATATATATATATATATACTAGATTTGTAATTGTATTTACAGTTTCAATTTGGTATATTTATATACAATTCCAAATATAATGTATAGTTTGTTGATTCCAAATTACAATTTACAGTTTTTCAATTGAACTTACAATTTCGTATATATATATATATACTAGATTTAAAAATATTTTCGAATTAATTATTTTTAAGGAAAATATTCGAAAATTAAATAACAAAATTTATTTGGTTTGCTACATTTAAGGAAATTTTTTTTTTTAAATTTTAATTAAAAAATGAAATTAAGATTAATTTGAATTAATTAGAAGGGAATATTAGTTCATATGTTAATTTATTGGTGGTTATGATTACCATAATTAGAAATGAGCATTTTTTTTAAACCTTGAGCCACAAATGGGCATTTCCTTCCTTTAATTTTCTTGCTATTGGGCTTGTTATAGTCCAAGCCTTCTCTGCCTCTAATTAAATTATTATGGACTGGGTCCGCTAGTTTAATTACTGATGTTTACATAAAATAATGGGTTAATTGTGGCAATAATGCACAACCTTTGGTCAACAGGGGTTTTAGGTCCCCAACCTTTCAAAGTGTGGGCAAAAATACACAACGTTTGTTGAATGTAAAATCCGTTGGTCCTTCTGTTAGGGATGTTAAATTCTGCTGATGTGGCATCGTTAAACTGCCAAATGGACTGCCAACTTGCAATATTAATTACATAACTTAATTAATAAGAATAAATTAAATCAGATTTTAATTATGATTCAAAAAATAAATTAATACTGTAAATTAAATAAATAATTTTACTCCCCCCTAAAAATCTAACAGACTCTTCGTCGAACATGACTAAAATTTTGAAAAACGACGGATTATTAAACACGACTAAAATTTGCAAAGATTACATAACAACAGTTTATTAGAAACGACTAAAATTTTGGAAAAAACGGCCGATTATTAAAAACAACTGTAATTTAAAAAACGACATACTAAAGATGTGAATAATATTGAAGCACGAGTTTAAAAATAGGAAGTACGCGTTAAATAAGTATTGCTCGTTAAGTTAAAGTTTTAATTTATTTTTTGAATCATAATTAAAATATGATTTAATTTATTCTTATTAATTAAGTTATGTAATTAATATTACAAGTTACAATGCCACATCAGCAGAATTTAACATCCCTAATGGAAGGACCAACGGATTTTACATTCAACAAACGTTGTGTATTTTTTCCCACACTTTGAAAGGTTGGGGACCTAAAACCCATGTTGACCAAAGGTTGTGCATTATTGCCGCAATTAACCCTAAAATAATACATCAAAATGATATAAAAAAAATCTTGATTAAAATTGAAACATTATTCATGTTGATAATTTCTCCTAATTCCATCATTTTAGGATCAGTAGTTTCTATCAACACAAAATTCTTTACAAAATATTTCAGCTTTCATTACCGGACCAAGTCCTTAAAACCTCAATTTATAAGCTCTCTCATATACTTACATAAAGTATATGTCTTTAATAACATATTCATAAGAAGCTATTTCAAGGGGACAGTGGACACACTGTATTTAAGCTCCAATAGCACTCTAAGTTTCATACTGAATACAGTAGAAATTCATTAAATTAATGCTTATAAATTAATTATTTCGATAAAATAATATTTTTGTATGGTCTCGACTCTAACAAACATGACTACAGTTTACCTCGATAATTTAATAAAATCCTCAGGTCCCAATAATATTAATTTATAGAGGTTTTACTGTAATTTCAAAGCTACCCCTCTAAAAGTCTGGCACCATGCACTCTTTTGTAACACCGTATATTATAAATACGCCTGAGACAAGTTTCTTCCCCAAAAAGTGTGACGAGAATGTCGTCAACAACATTGTTCTTGTTGTGAGTGGCTCCACTGAGAAGGCCCAGGAATAAGGCCCATGTCCATTAGGCACAAACGACACTAAGGCTTTTGCAAGAAAGCATGAACTCAGCTTTAGAAAATGACTCGTCGTTAAGCTGAGCGCAGAGACATGTCGTATTGAGGTTAAATTTCACATGGCTTAATCCAAGCCATCGGTGGTTGCTGATCCAACGGTCCATGCTTGCGCGTACCCTCAGCTCATATAAAAGGGAAGCGAAGCTTGCTCTAATCGGCATCGTGAAGAAAGCAAGGAAGGGGAAAGAGAGAGAGAGCTGTGTCGCCGGCTAGAGTCTGAGTTTGAAGCCTCTTTCTCCAAGGATCTTCTCGGGGTAATCCGAGCTACACGGCGAGGCACAATCGTCACTGATTGTTCCGGTGAGACTTAGGGTTTCATTGGATCTCCAACTGACTTGAATCAGTTGGTGGATGAGCCACCGTAGATTTTGATGAACAAAATAAGTATTAAAAATATGTAAAGTTCATTTATTAAAATCTTACTTTAATTTCAATCATTGAATTGAAATATTTTTAAGTACGAAATTGGTTTCATAATTTTCTTTTATGTATAAATTGTGATTTATACTGTGGTAATTTTTTCTCATGATTAAATAAATAAATTGTTATTTAATTTTAATCACCTTTATTAAATTTAATAAGTTGTATAATTATATTGATAATTATATACTATTCGAATTTAATAATAAAAAGGTATAGAAAATTAATTCCTTAATTCTTGTCGGTTAATTTAAGAAAATGAGGATCAATGACATGTCATATTCTCATTTCTTGGATCATGGCATACGATTTATTAGAGAAAAATAGTAAAAAGGAAAATTCATAATACGTATGATAAAGTATTTGATTTTTGGATTTTTTTTTTAAACATCAAACCCTATGCGCAAATCATTAGGGTTGGAATTTGTCTTTTGACTTATTCTTAAAACAACCTACGCACAAAATAAGAGGAGATATATACATGCTTGGTTAATTAAATAATTGATTTAATTTTAATCAAAATAAATTGGCTATATATATATTAGATGTGTACCACAGTTTTAACCTAGCCTCATGTGCGCATGCTTTTGGAAAGCAACAGAATAATTTTTCTCCCATTTGTACGATAAAAGATATTCTTTCTACTATTCGCATCCTACTGGTGGCGAAGCTTTGGGGAGAAAACTTAGAGGCAAAACTTTCTATCTTTATTCTTTCTCTCTCGTCTCTTAATCTCGAAAACACCCGAAAGCCATAACATTGAATCTATCGTGGTGGTTTGATCGAAGACGGAGGGAAGATTCGCGAAGATCGATGACGAAAACTGTGAATAAATTCTGGATTTATAAGTGTTTTTAATCCTATAATTGTTACATGATTTTTCAGATTTTATCCAATCGTTGTTTACGTAATAAATTAATTTTGAATGCATGATAATCGTTTTTAACGTTATGGTTATTTTAGTATGTTGAAAATCTGTTTTCATATTAAAAAGAAATTTTGAAATTCCACCGTAACTCGTTGTTGGTTCCCAATAATGGATCTGCAACCAAAGAACACACAAAGAGCAAGAACAAAGGAAGAAGGAAGCTTTGGGAGAAAGTATTCTCTTTGATGAATTCGAAGGCAAAATTACAATAATGGAGTTACAAAAATTAAACACTAACACTAGTATTTATAGGAGACCAAAAACGAAACCCTAGCTAACCTTCCTAAAATAAACTCAATCAAATTTTTTACATTTACATTCGAATCCTAACAGAATCAGGAAACCAAATCAAATCAAATCTCCAAACTTGATCCTCAAGTTTGGCTTCTGGTCGTGTGTCCCTAGCAGGGCTGCTAGGGTGTGTTTCTGCCCGGGACATTCCTGCTCGGGGCTCGTCTGCTAGGGAGCCATCTCTGCTCTCCCTCATCTCTGCTAGGGCCATCTCTGGTAGGACCGGTCCTGGTCGGGTCCCTTCCTGCTAGGAGAAATCTCTGGTCGGACCCATCTCTGGTGGGGAGCTCTCTGGTAGGAGAACTCCTGCTAGGAAGATCTCTGCTCGGGCTCTTCTATGCTCGCTTTGGTGGGGAAATCCCTGGTGGGGAAATCTCTGCTAGGAGTTGAGCCAAGTCAGGCTTAAACTCACATTCTCCCCCGTAAGTTTGACTTGGGACGAGGTTCTTCACTCCGAGCAGCTCTCTCATCTCCGCGAACTTAACTCTTGCTAGAGCCTTGGTGAGTATGTCTGCCCGCTGCTCCTTCGTGCTGACAAACTCCACGATGATCTTCTTCTTCTCCACACACTCGCGAATATAGTGATACCGATTGTCTATGTGTTTGCTCCGACCATGAAACACTGGGTTCTTCATCAGTGCTATTGCGGACTTGTTGTCCACGTAGAGTGTAACTGGCTTCTGCTCGTCTCCAGTCACTTCACTCAGAATCCCCTTCAACCACATAGCTTGACATGCTGCTGCGGTTGCTGCCATGAACTCCGCTTCACATGAGGATAGAGCCACAGTCTTCTGCTTCTGAGATTGCCAGGTGATTAGGTTCCCGTTGAGGTAGAACGCCATCCCTCCGGTACTCTTCCTATCATCAATGTCACCGGCCAGATCACTGTCAGTGAAGCCGACTAGCTCTTCTGCTCCCCTGCCTCTTCCATATTAAATCCCATAGTCTGTCGTTCCCTTCACGTAGCGCAAAATATGCTTCACGGCCTGATGGTGTGCGCTTGTGGGCTTCTCCATGAAACGGCTAACTATTCCGACTGCGTGAGAAATGTCTGGTTGGGTGTGGGTGAGATACCTCAGACACCCGATCACGCGTATGTACTCTGTGGGATCCACTTCTCCTCCTTCAGCATCCTTCCCGAGCTGCAGCTTCGCCTCCATTGGGTATCTGCTTGGGTTGCAATCCGCCATCTCGAACTGCTTGAGGATCTTCTTCGCGTAGGCCGACTGCTTGAGCGTGATGCAGTCCTTCTTTTGGTCCACCTCGATGCCGAGGTAGTAAGAAAGTACTCCAAGATCACTCATCTCGAACTCGGCCATCATTTGCTTCTTAAATCCTTCTACGCCTCCTGCGCTGGATCCAGTGACTATCAGGTCGTGCACATAGACTCCGACGACCAGGACTTCTTCTCTGCTGCTCCTGGTGTACACTGCCTGCTCCCTTGAGCACTTTGTGAATCCAAGACTCTTCAAACTCTTGTCGAGGCGTATGTTCCACGCCCTTGGAGCTTGACGTAGCCCGTATAGAGCCTTGGAGAGCTTGTACACCTTCTTCTCCTTGCCCTTGACGCCAAAACCTTCAGGTTGACTGACGTAGACTTCCTCCTCGAGGTAACCATTTAAGAATGCCGATTTGACATCCATGTGGTGAATCTCCCAACCTCGATGAGCTGCTAGGGCTAGGATGAATCTGATCGTGTCTAGTCTTGCCACGGGAGCAAAGACTTCCTCGAAGTCGACTCCTTGCCTCTGCACGTAGCCTTTGGCTACTAGCCTTGCCTTGTGCTTTAGGACATTCCCCTCGGTGTCCTTCTTGAGCTTGTAGACCCACTTCAAGCCAATGGGCTTCTGACCTTTGGCAGGTCGGTGAGCTCCCATGTCTTGTTCTTCTCTATGGACTCCAGCTCCTTCTTCATTGCCTCATGCCATTCTTGCTCGGTAGCTGCCTCTTGGTAGTTAGCCGGCTCCTCGGCGCACAACAAGGAAAACTCTTCTAGGTTCATCTCCACTTCCTGAGACTCTTCGTAGACTTTTGCTAGGGGGCGGAATCTCCTTGGGCCATCCTTGATCGAGGAATCTTCTGAGCTGGACGAGCTGAGTCTGCTCGGGCTGGGTGTCCTGGGTGTACCCGGGCAGGAATCTCTGGTAGGGGTACCAGAGCTGGTGGGGGTACCAGAGCTGGTAGGGGTACCCGAGCTGGACGGGGTACCCGAGCTGGAGGGAGTACCCGAGCTGAATGAGCTGGTGGGGGCACTTTCTTGCTCTACTACGCCCTCTTCTTCTTCGACTATGAACTCAACTGAGTTCTGCTCGGGGTCTACGTTCTCATTGCGCCAATCCCACTTCTTCTCTTCTTCGAACATGGCATCTCTGCTCACCTGGATCTTGCCGCGTCGGGGTTCAAAAAGTCTGTGTGCCTTGCTTCCGTCTTCAACACCAAGGTACACCATCGACTGACTCCTGTCATCGAGCTTCTTGAGATGGGGACCCACAGTCTTCACATGTGTGGTGCACCCAAACACCCTCAAGTGCTCCAAGTGGGGTTTCTTCCCATTCTACGTCTGGTAGGGAGTGCGCTCTCCTAGCGCCTTTGTTGGCAAACGATTTAGCAAATAGACTGCGTGTCTAACTGCTTCTCCCCAAAACCTCGCTGGTACTTGCATACTCTTCAGCAAGCTCCTTGTTGTATCCATCACTGTCCGGTTTCATCTCTCCACCACACCGTTCTGCTGGGGAGTGTATGGTGCGGTCAGGTGGCTCTCGACTCTTTCCTCATCGCAGAACTCTCCGAACTGCTAGGATGTGAACTCTCCACCTCGTTCTGTTCTCAAGACCTTCATCTTCTGTTCTGACCCATTCTCCACAAGCCTTTTGAACTTCTTGAAAACTTCCAAGGCTCCGCTCTTCTCCTTGAGCGTGTAGATCCACATCCAGCGACTGTAGTCGTCAATAAGTAGTAGGAAATACTTTCTTCCGGCTAGAGTTGCTGGGGTGATTGGACCACAGAGGTCTGCATGCACCAGTTGGAGAGGTCGTTCTGCTCGGAACTTGGCCTTGATCGGGAATGGCACTTGAGCCTCTTTCGCGATCATGCAGCATTCGCATAGTTGGTTGGGGTGTTCAATCTTGGGAACCCCAAAGGCCATCTCCTTCTCTCCCATCATCTTGAGCGCGTAGAAGTTTACGTACCCAAGTCTCGCATGCCACAACCAGGCCGGGTCTGCTAGGGAAGTCATTAAGCAGACGGGCTGGCCTGTCTCAAGGAGAATCTTGTACAACCTGTTCGGCGTTCTCTTCACCTTCATCAGCAGGTTGCCACTTCTGTTCCACATCTTCAGATAGGGACCAGACATCACCACTGTGTTGCCGATCTCTGTCATCTTTCTGAGGCTGATGATGTTACTCTTCAGCTTTGGGATGTAGTACACCTGGGTCATGAGGCGTTGGTCCCCGTTCTTGCACACGAACAGGATGGACCCTCTGCCTCTAATTTCGACGATCGAGCCATCGCCAAATTTCACGTTCCCTGTGATCTTCTCATTGAGTTCTTCAAGTTTAGCTCGGTCTCCCGTCATGTGGTTGCTCGCGCTATTGTCTACGTACCATACATCGGTAGAGACTTTCTGCTCTCCGTCAACGAGGAGGTTCGCAATAACCTTGTCCTCGATCAGGAACACCATCTTCGAGCTGGTCTGCTCTCTGGTCTCTGCTCTCTACTGTCTGGTCTCTGCTCTCTGCTCGGAGGTCTCTGGTCGATGGTTTCTGCTCGGATTCCGAGCAGGTCTGCTCTCTGCTCTCCGGGCAAGTCTGCTCCCTGCTCTCCTGGCAAGTCTGCTCTCTCTCGCCTACGAGGATAGTCTCCTTGTCTTCTTGTCCGTCCAGGATCATTTCCTGTTCGGCAAACATTAATGCTGGCTGGTCTTCATCGAATCTCATCAGATTCGCTTCCTCTTTGTGGTTCTTGCTGCGGCACTCTGAAGCAAAGTGCCCAAGCTTCTGACAATTATAGCACTTCACTGTGCTCTTGTCTCTCCTGGTCGTGCTTTCCTGACGGGGTGCACCACTGCCGCGACCTCGCGTGTCACGACCTCGCCCTCGTCCACGACCTCTACCACGTCCTCGACTGTCTCCACTGTAGCTACTCCGACCAGAGGAGCTAGAAGAAAAGTCTGCTCCCCCGCTTTTCTTCTGTCTGGCCGTCCATTCTTCATGCGTGAGCAGGAGGTGCTTCTCCTCTTCTCTATCACCGTAACCCCGAAGTCTCTCCTCGTGGGTTTTGAGGCGACCAACAACCTCCTCGACCGTCATGGTCTTGAGGTCGCCGAACTGCTCAATCGATGTCACGATCGGCATGTATTTGTGAGGCACTGCTCGAATACCGGTTACAATGGACGTGAGCCGCATAGCGAAATCATCAATTGATTCGCTTTCCCCCATCCTCATAACCTCGAACTCACTCTTCAAGGTCTGGACCTTTGCTTCCTTGACGCGATCTGCGCCCATGTGCATGGTTCGAAGTGTCGACCACGCCTCCTTTGCGGAATCCTTCTCGGCGATCATGAGAAGGACATCTTCCGGAACTCCTTGGTAGATGGCGGATAGTGCCATCCTCTCCTTGCGCCCTTCGACATCGCTGCCTTCCACAGCCTCCCAAACTCCTTGCGCCTGCAAGTTCACTCGCATCTTCAACGCCCACACCGAGTAATTACTCTTCGTGAGCATCGGGTAATGGAGCGTCACATTCCCTTCCTTTGATCCGATCTTCGTCGCCGTTGTCAGCTTTCCTCCGGTGGACTCACTTGGTGACGACATCTTCATTGGCACCTTCGCTCTGATACCAATTGTTGGTTCCCAATAATGGATCTGCAACCAAAGAACACACAAAGAGCAAGAACAAAGGAAGAAGGAAGCTTTGGGAGAAAGTATTCTCTTTGATGAATTCGAAGGCAAAATTACAATAATGGAGTTACAAAAAATTAAACACTAACACTAGTATTTATAGGAGACCAAAAACGAAACCCTAGCTAACCTTCCTAAAATAAACTCAATCAAATCTTTTAGATTTACATTCGAATCATAACAGAATCAGGAAACCAAATCAAATCAAATCTCCAAACTTGCTCCTCAAGTTTGGCTTCTGGTCTTGTGTCCCTAGCAGGGCTGCTAGGGTGTGTTTCTGCCCGGGGCATTCCTGCTCGGGGCTCGTCTGCTAGGGAGCCATCTCTGCTCTCCCTCATCTCTGCTAGGGCCATCTCTGGTAGGACCATTCCTAGTCGGGTCCCTTCCTGCTAGGAGAAATCTCTGGTCGGACCCATCTCTGGTGGGGAGCTCTCTGGTGGGAGAACTCCTGCTAGGAAGATCTCTGCTCGGGCTCTTCTCTGCTCGCTCTGGTGGGGAAATACCGGGTAGGGAAATCTCTGCTAGGAGTTGAGCCAAGTCAGGCTTAAACTCACACTCGTTACGTTCATTATTTATATTAAAAAGCTTAATTTTGTTCCAACAGAGAAGTGGTCCTTCGGACGAAGAGACAATGTTGGCAAATAAAGAATGAACGAAATGAAAATCGTGGTCCTGAAAGTAGGGTTTTTCTCTTTGTACTCGATCTCAGGGGCGAAATGGGAAGGAAACAATGAACAACACTAGATTTCGAATTTTGGAACATTCATAACCAACTTTCAATTTTCACACCACTCTGTCTTCTAGTTATGAACAATACGTTTATTATTTTAATACCATGCTATTTTAAGGTCTTGGAGTGTCATCACAAATTCTAAAATACCATGCTATTTAAAATAATAATATTAAATTATGTACAATATTATATGTAATCAATTTTTTTACTATGCTATTTAAGGTATTGGAATCATAAATTATCTCATCAATTAGCATTGCTATTTAAGGATGGCTTGTCATCTTGGTTTATAACTTTGGAATATATACTTAATTTTTCTGCTAAAGTAATGTGGTTATAACTTTATATCACATACCCTATAAATATTAATTGAGACATTCTGCATGCAATGTCCTCTTCCACGATTCCATCCTTCTTGTGAGACTTTCATATAAACTTCTCTCCTCATCCCATTTTTAGTGGTGAGAAGTCCTTCCGGCCTCCTTTCTAGGGTAAAAAAAGAAAACTGAGATTTTAGGCAGTTTTTTCTCATCTTTCCACTGCCATTTCTCCTCCTCCCTCTCCGAGAAGAGGAGCTTCTCTGCGCACTGCTCCTTGTCCAATCAGTAAGTTTTCAAACTTTTCTGTTTTCAGTTCTTGCGTTTAACTGCCAAAGTCATTGCTATATGTCCTACAGAAATGACGATTTTCCAGTTTATATCAATTTTGGTATTATTTATTATGCATTTATTTTAGAACTAAAAAAAATATAAATTGTTGTTTGTTATTTAATAAAAAAATATATTAACATGCATCTTTTATCGTTTCTAATTCTCTCCGAACTTGTTAATAAAAACACATTATAAGCATAAAGATTGTTCTTAGTTATTAAGAAATAACTCTTTAAATAATGCCAAATGAAAAAAAAATTTACTCATTCTTTTCAAAAGAACATGATCTCTTGCACCATGTTTTGATTTTGGGTAAAAAAAAACATTTAAACATAATAACATAATAATCCCAAAAAAAGTAGATAATAATTTTTATCATATGTACAATTGTAACTATAAACATTGAAACATAAAACTTATTCATTTCAATGCTGTCAGTGTTGGGAGACAAAGTGGCCCGCAAGTGGATCAGAACTGTATTGCTGTTCTGGTTCTTCAGTGTTGGGAGTGGATTAGAGGTTTGTGAAAATGGCAAGCTCAAGATTCAAACTGTCTCTTGCCCACAAACCATAACAGTCACCAATTATCTCAATCTCACTGAAAATCAGCTTCTTGGATTGGCTATGGAGTTTTCTGAATCCGATTGTGCTTTAACTAAATGCTCATCGTGCTTGGTTTATTTATATTTATGCCATTTCACGGCCAACAATATCTGGGGGAAATTTTTTAGACCAAAATGATATATATAATCAAAATAAAAAATATAATCGAAGGTCGTCAAGTTTTAGATTATTTAAACATGAAGCTTATAATATTTTAGATTAAAAAGTAAAAAATAAATTTCGGTATAATTTTGTGTTTCCATAATGAGCACATACTAATTTTGTGATTATATGAAAGTTGGATTTCATAAATGCTTATTTTTGAAGTAGTTTTGTCATTAGTCATAATTTTCCTCTTTAAGACACATAATCCGTAGTTTTAGCCCGCTTTTCCGACTATTATAAGTTGTATTGTATTTTTGTTTTGCCGGTATTATCATTCTCTTACAGTCGAGATTGTCGTTAGTATGAAAACACATTCAATACTAGGCTCGTGCCAAGATGTTCTAAGTAGTAAAATTACGTACGAGCGTAAGTTACGCATATGCTTTCGATGATGCCGAAATAACCGGTTTTGTTAGTTGTTAAGTTTCCATTATCTATCTATATATATATATATATATATATAGATATTTGCCAATTTTTCCCTTTTCAATCATGTCTTACAGATGGTAGCATTGGAGTGTAGCAAAGGACCGATATCTCGAACCATGGAAAATTATGGCATGTCTTGTTACGTGAAGATCTTGCGCCCAGAAGAGTCGTGATCAAGAAAGCAACTAAAAAAGGTTGCGGAAAATTTTGAAATGGCGGACGAGTGGCCTTTCGTTCAAGAAGAAAGCACTGTGTGGTGGCGGTACTTATCGTTTTTAAAAAAAAAGAATATGTATCCCACGCTTTCCACTATGTAATTTCAGCCACATCTAATATTTTTCAAGAGGTACGATTTCTGATGTTTTAAATGAAGTTCATTTAATGGCGGTCTAAATTTCTTATGACGTTTTCCCAAAATTTGCAAATAAATTATAGATTTTATCGTAAATCAGATTTTTTTTCTTTGTATTTTTGAAATTCTAATTTTCCTTCTCTCTTTAGAATCCCTTCCAGACAAGTCAATATCGGCTATTCGGAGAATTGCTTACGGAATACTTGTGGGTGCTCGTTATAGTTTCTTTGAGCTTCACAGTAGCTTTATACACGCGGCATCGAATGCTATTATCTGAGCAGCCAAAACTGCCAGTCTTGAGCCTCCATCTTCCAAAGGGTGTTTGCGTACTTTTTTGCGTGGGAGGAGTAATGCTATCAGTTTGGTTGTTTCGGCACTTCATCACAGAAGACACATCGTGGAGAAAACAAATGCTTGTCAATATGTGTGATGAGCGGGCCCGGCTATTGGAGGATCAATTTAACTCTACCAATAATAATATTCATGCTTTAGCTGTGCTTGTTTCCACCTTTCTTCATGGGAAACTACTTTCGGGGATCGATCAAGTAACTTTTCGGAATTTGTATTTGAAACTATACATTATAATTGGAATTTATAAAACCTGCTTTGGTACTCTATGTTTGGTGTTTCGGTACGATAAAATAAATTTCTATTCGGTGCTCCATTTTGCAGAAAACATTCAGCGAATATGCAAGGAGAACGGCTTTCGGAAGACCACTCACAAGCGGTGTGGCTTATGCCCTCAAAGTCGTTCATTCGGAGAGAGAGCGGTTTGAGATATATATATATATATATATATATATACTTCTCAGCTTGCACGTCGGAGTAATGGAAGACTCAGCTTGCTACGTGTGGGAAGGAAAGCTAACTGGACTTTATACGTGGAGGAGATTAACTTAGACACGTAATACTATATATACTCATATATATATAATATATGTATATATATATATACGTACATACATGTATATATATATATACATATATATCCGTTGATAATAGATATCATTAATTAAACGACATCACTTTCCACTTAACATAGATATAGGAAAACTTTGCCACTTAACATAATATATGCATAAAAATGACTCATAAAATAAACCGATATTACACAACAAGGCTTTGAGTTCAAAACCGCAAGACGTAAAACTGAGCCGGCACAATCACGGGCTGACCAGTTTGAGAGAGTTCGCCTTCTCTTGGAGTGTGTCGAGCAGACTGTCGAAGCTTTTCTTGAAAGAATCGACGCGCTCTAGCTGCAGTTGAGAGCCATTGTAGCCCCAGCCAATTCTCAGCTTCTCAAGCGCGCTGTAAATGCTCTCGGCATCGGACACGTTGGCGTCAATGGTCCTTGAGATGGCGCCGTGGTCCACAAAAGCTTGTAGAGCTTGGTCGATACCTATATATATGAAAGTTTTGAAATCAAATCGTGGAAATGAAGATGAATATAATAAGTATGACAGAGAAACTGTCCGAGCAGAAAAGGGAAAGTCAGCAACTACCCAGAAGGGAAAACGCGTAGCTTGAGGAGCAAGCAAAGATCGAGTCAAAGATTTAACGAGATTATTTATGGTAGTTTCTCGATTTTGTGCGATTCTGTTAGCTAGGGTTTCACTTTGAGAGTGGCTATATAAACCTAGCATTGTAAACTTTGTAAAGTGTTGAGTCTATTAGAGTTCGAGTTTATCTCCTTGTATTTTTTGCCTTCGTTATCAATAGAAAATTTCTTCTCCCAAAGTTTGTGTTCTTCAATTTTTGTTCGATTTCTTTGGTGGTGTTCGTGTTCTTTGCAGATCCGTGATTTGGGATCCAACAAGTGGTATCAGACCTTCAATCGAAGAACATGTCTTCATCAGAGCAATTACGCCGTGTGGGCGTTGAAGATGAGGGTAAATCTGCAGGCGCAGGGAGTGTGGGAGGCTGTAGAGAACGGCGGTGTCGAAGGGCGCAAGGAAAGAATGGCTCTAGCCGCAATCTACCAAGCAGTTCCAGAAGATGTTCTTCTTATGCTCGCCGAGAAGGATTCCGCGAAGGAAGCATGGAAAACAATTCAGACCATACACGTGGGCGCAAATCGCGTCAAAGAGTCAAAGGTCCATACCTTGAAGAGTGAGTTCGAGGTTATGAGGATGAGGGAGAGCGAATCGATTGATGATTTTGCTACGCGGCTCACGTCCATTGTGACCGGCATATGCTCGCTGGGAGATAAGGTGGAGGAGACCACCGTCGTCAAGAAGTTTCTCCGAGTAGTGCCTCACAAGTACATGCAGATCGTGACATCGCTCGAGCAGTTCGGCGATCTTAAGACCATGACGGTCAAGGAGGTTGTTGGTTGCCTCAAAGCCCACGAGGAGAGACTTCGGGGTTACGGTGACAGAGAACAGGAGAAGCACCTCCTGCTCGCGTATGAAGAGTGGACGGCAAGACAGCGGAAAACCGGGGGAGCCGAGTTTTCTTCAAAATCCTCAGGTCGGAGCAGCTTTGGTGGAGAAGTCCGAGGACGCTGACATGGTCATGGACGAGGTCGAGGTCAGGACACGCGAGGTCGCGGCAGTGGTGCTCACCGTCAGAAAAGCACGACCAAGAGAGACAAGAGCACAGTGAAGTGCTACAGTTGTCAGAAGCTTGGGCACTTTGCATCTGAGTGCCGGAGCAGGAACCAAGGCGAAGAGGCGAATCTAGCGAGATTCCCAGACGACCAGCCGGCATTGTTATTTGCCGAGCAGGAAACGCACCTGGACGAACAGAATGGCGAAAGTGACGCCAAGGCCCGGGCAGAAGTGATCAGTGTGTTGATCAGCCCAGAGGCCGAGCAGACCTGTCCGGAGGAAACAAGCAAGAAGGTCTTCCTTATTGAGGATAAGGTTATTGCAAACCTCCTCGAAGACAGAGAGAAGAAGGTCAGTAACGACGTGTGGTACTTAGACAACGGAGCTAGCAACCACATGACTGGGGACCGAGCTAAGTTTGAAGAGCTCGATGAGAAGATCACGGGCAACGTGAAATTCGGCGATGGATCAGTCGTAGAGATCAGTGGCAGAGGGTAAATCATGTTCGAATGCAAGAATGGCGACCAGCGTCTGATGACCCGGGTGTATTTCATCCTGAAGTTGAAGAGCAACATCATCAGTCTAGGGCATATGACTGAGATCGGGAACACGGTGGTGCTATCAGGGTCCTTCCTGAAGATGTGGACCAAGGAAGAAGAGTTGTTGATGAAGGTGGAGCGGACACCCAACAGACTCTACGAGATTCTCCTGAAGACATGCCAGCCCGTCTGTCTCATGGCTTCGATGGAAGACCCGGCTTGGCTATGGCACGCACGGCTCGGACACGTGGTTCCCAAGATAGAACACCCCGACCAGCTATATGAGTGCTGCATGATCGCGAAGCAGGCAAGGATACCTTTTCCGATCAAGGCCAAATTCCGAGCAGAGAGACCCCTAAAGGTTGTGCATGCAGATCTATGTGGTCCAGTCACCCCAGCAACATTTGCAGGTAAAAAGTACTTCCTTTTACTTGTTGATGATTACAGTCGCTGGATGTGGGTCTATATGCTTAAGGAGAAGAGCGGAGCCTATAAGGTCTTCAATAAATTCAAGAAGATCGTGGAGAACGGCTCGGTTCACAAGTTAAAGGTCTTGCGTACAGACCGAGGAGGAGAATTAACTTCCCAGCAGTTCAGAGAATTTTGCAACCAGAAAGGAGTTCAGCGTCACCTGTCCGCACCCTACACACCCCAGCAGAACGGCGTGGTGGAAAGACGAAACCGAACTGTGATGAACACAGCAAGGAGCTTGCTCAAGAGCATGCAAGTTCCGGCCAGGTTTTAGGCAGAAGCAGTAAGACATGCGGTCTACCTGCTTAATCGTTTGCCGACCAAAGCGCTAGGAGGGCGCACTCCCTACCAGGCGTGGTATAGAAACAAGCCCCACTTAGAGCACTTGAGAGTGTTCGGGTGCACCGCACATGTGAAGATTGCGGGGCCACATCTCAAGAAGCTGGATGATCGGAGTCAGAAGATGGAGTACCTCCGCGTTGAAGAC
The DNA here is from genome assembly GCA_954871525.1 of Parietaria judaica. NCBI lineage: Eukaryota > Viridiplantae > Streptophyta > Magnoliopsida > Rosales > Urticaceae > Parietaria > Parietaria judaica. The sequence goes on from OX940860.1 coordinate 44,339,676, forward strand.
AGAAGTAAGGCACACAGACTCTACGATCCACGACGCGGCAGACTCTAAGTGAGTAGAGATGTTGTGTTCGAAGAAGAGATGAAGTGGGATTGGCGCAACGACAAAGGAGAACCTGAGCAGAACTCAGTGGAGTTCACAGTTGAGGATGAAGAGGGAGTTGCTGAGCAGGATCAGCCTGGAACACCCAGCTCGGGAACAGTCTTGCCAAGCACGAGAGAATCCAGCCCGAGAGAGAGCAGCCCGGATACACCCAGGACACCAAGTCCAAGCAGGACCAGCCCGTCCAGCTTGGGAGCTTCCACCATCAAATATGGGCCAATGGGATTACGACCCCTAGCAGAGGTCTACGATCAGACTCAAGAAGTGGAGATGAGCCTGGAGGAACTTTCTTTATTGTGCGCAGAGGAACCGGCTAACTACCAGGAGGCAGCAGCCGAGCAGGAGTGGCATGAAGTAATGAAGAAGGAGATGGAGTCCATTGAGAAGAACAGGACATGGGAGCTCGCCGACTTGCCCAAAGGTCATAAACCCATCGGCCTGACGTGGGTGTATAAGCTGAAGAAGGATACCGAAGGGAATGTCCTTAAACACAAGGCAAGGCTGGTAGCCAAAGGCTACGTGCAAAAGAAAGGCATAGACTTTGAGGAAGTCTTTGCTCCAATAGCTAAGCTGGACATGATCAGACTCATCCTAGCTCTACTAGCTCATCGAGGTTGGGAAATTCATCATCTGGATGTCAAGTCAGCATTCCTAAATGGTGGCCTCGAAGAAGAAGTGTACGTCAAGCAACCAGAGGGGTTCGGCGTCGCGGGCAAGGAGCAGAAGGTGTACAAACTATCCAAGGCTGTATACGGGTTGAGACAAGCACCAAGAGTGTGGAACATCCGCCTTGACAAGAGCTTGAAGAACCTTGGATTCACAAAGTGCCTGAGGGAGCAGGCAGTCTACACCAGGAGTACCGGGTAGGAGATCCTGATCGTGGGAGTATATATGGACGACCTGATCATCACTGGATCCAGCGCAGGAGGCGTAGATGGATTCAAGCAGCAGATGATGGCCGAATTCGAGATGAGTGACCTCAGATTACTTTCTTACTACCTTGGCATCGAGGTGGACCAGAAGAAAGACTGCATCACGCTGAAGCAGTCGGCCTACGCGAAGAGGATCCTCAAGCAGTTCGAGATGACGGATTACAACCCGAGCAAATACCCAATGGAGGCAAAGCTGCAGCTCGGGAAGGATGCTGAAGGGAGAGGAGCGGATCCCACGGAGTACAGACGCGTGATCGGGTGTCTGAGATAACTCACTCACACCCGACCATACATTGCACACGCAGTCGGGATAGTCAGTCGATACATGGAGAAGCCCACAAGTGCACACCAGCAGGCGGTGAAGCGCATCTTGCGATACGTGAAGGGCACGAAAGACTACGGGATCGAGTATAGCAGAGGAAGTGGAGCAGAAGTGCTAGTCGGCTTACAGACAGTGATCTGGCCAGTGATATCGATGACAGGAAGAGTACCGAAGGAATGGAGTTCTACCTCAATGGAAACCTGATCACCTGGCAGTCTCAAAAGCAGCAGACAGTACCTCTATCCTCATGTGAAGAAGAGTTTATGGCGGCAACCGCAGCAGCGTGTCAGGCTATGTGGTTGAAGGGGCTACTAAGTGAAGTGACCGGATCCGAGCAGAGACCAGTTACTCTCTACGTGGATAATAAGTGTGGAATTGCGTTGATGAAGAATCCAGTGTTCCATGGACGGAGCAAGCACATTGACACGAAATTCCACTACATTCGTGAGTGTGTGGAGAAGCGATAGATCATCGTGGAGTTCATCAGCACAAGGGAGCAACGGGCAGACATTCTTACCAAGGCTCTGGCGAGAGTCGAGTTCACAGAGATGAGAGAGCTGCTCGGAGTGAAAAAAGTAGAAGCGAGTCAAGCTTACGGTGGAGAATGTGAGCTTAAGCTTGACTTACTCTGCCACACAGAAGAAGTCAGCCCGGGTACCGACTAGTTAGAACCAAGGACGAACAAGAGTTCAGCCCAGCTCGGGTGAACACGAGCAGAATGTCCAGATAGAAGGCAAGCCCGGCCAGGGGCAAACGAGCAGGCCAAATCGGGGACAGAGAAGCTGTCCGAGCAGGAAAGGGAAAGTCAGCAACTACCGAGCAAGGAAAGCGCGTAGCTTGAGGAGCAAGCAAAGATCGAGTCAAAGATTTGACGAGATTATTTAGGGTAGTTTCCCGATTTTGTGCGATTCTGTTAGCTAGGGTTTTCGCCTATGTGAGGTTATATAAACCTATTATTGTACACTTTGTAAAGTGCTGAGTCCATTAGAGTTTTTTTTTTAGTTTATCTTCTTGTATTTGCCTTCGATTATCAATAGAGAATTTCTTCTCCCAAAAGTTCGTGTTCTTCCATTTCCTGTTCGATTTCTTTGGTGTTATTCGTGTTCTTCGTAGATCCGTGATTTGGGAACCAACACTTAATCCGTGAGTTTCTCTTTGTTTCGGAATAAGTACCAAGAATACATCTTTTTGGGATTTTTGAGCTAGTCTTTTGATTTTTCTTGTTGTTTGTTTTAATTAAATATTTATTGTTATTGTAATTTTTGAGCTAATCTTTTCATTGCTCTTGTTGTTTTAGCTAATCTTTTCATTTCTTGTTGTTTGTTAAGACTTATGTTTATTTATATGAGTTGGTGTAAATATTTATTTACACATGTTTGAGTATGAAATGATTTTATTTTTGGTATTTTTAACATCACTATATAAAACCGAGTACATATATTCTTAAAATTATTATAGCGGTTTTCCATCGATAAGTGTCGATAATCCTCGATAAGTGTTGGTAACGATAATCTACAGATTTATCGGTTTTCCATCGATTAATTGGTAAGCAATCGATAAATCCGTCAAAAACGACAACCGATTTATCGTCAAAAACAGCATTCTGAACCTTGGTTGGGACCATAAAATTTAATTATATTATCGAGGTTATTAATTTATCGATAGATAATTTACTAATGTTAATTAGAGTCGAGAACATATAAAAGTATTATCGAGATTATTAATTTATCGACTATTAAGTAAATTGAAAAATCATTACCCAAGAGTCCACCAAGATGCGACCATCCACATTGCAGCAAGCACATGAGAACTACTTTACGCAATTTGCAAAATCGTAGAAAGCTCCTTAACGTATTCAATGCGGTGTCGTATTGGTCCCTTGCCACATCAGCTTGTTGAATTTGTATATCTATAGATATGTGACTCGTAATAGTACGATCGGGTATATTTATACCTACCAAAACAGAATAACAGACATGGAATTCTGTTAGAATTTCAAAGCAAAGTTTGTGTTATAAACACAGCGTAGAAGCAATACACTTACAGTTATAAATCCATCGTTGCCAAAATGTAAGAGAGCTCCCACTGGGAAAGATCTTGGCACCCGCTAAAGCGCGCACGGGTGATTTCCCAGGATGATCGTCTGTTAAGGCCAAAAACGGTGCACGCTCCAGCAAATGCAACGCGATATCTAAATGTTTTAATATGTATAGTGATATGTTATTATGTTGTCTTTATATTATCGTAATTTTCTCTTCGGTCGTAAGTGAGAAATATATCACCAATTTTATATGAGTAAAAAATACTTAATGATGCAGCGGAAAATACAACTAGAAAAGATAGATAAAGTTACCGGGATAGTCGTTCTTGATCGTTGATTCGGCGCACGAATACCCGATCGAATAACCTTCCTTCGCCTATTGATTCGCGCACGAATGCTAGACTCCGGGCATCCAATCACCGTTGATTCGCGCACGAATACCAGCTCTTAGGCATCAAACTCGACGCTCACTCACGAGGCTCTCGATTTTGGGAAAGAACTCAAAGTTCCAATTCTCATTCATAAAAATCCCCATCTTACAAGACAACAATGTGATGCTTATATAGTGCATCAACAAAACCCTAAGCGTAAATGACATGTAGTTTCTTAAAATTAAAATGACAACAAAATAAGCAAAACGACATGAAAATTAAAATACAAGCTTATCCGCTGAAAATATGACGTCAGACTTTTAGGCCCTTTCTGGTCCAGTTTTGGCAGAATTCTTCACACGCTGTCGTAGCCAACATCTCAAGCTTCGATTTGATATGCAAACCGCACAAATCGGACGCTCGAGTCAAAAGATACGGCCAATCAAAGTTGGGACTCTCGCGATTGCCTCGGATTGGGCCTTTCCTGAGATGCTTCGGACCCGCATCATTCTCTCCGAGATAGAAAGAATTCGTCCTCGAATTCGGGTGCACGTTGTTGGGTTTATGCGGGCTTTTCTCGGAACGCTTTAGGCTCGAACCATTCTCTTTGTAGTGGAAAGAATACGCCCTTGAAATTTGGCCGGCTTCATTGGGAGGTTCCGGCGGCTCATCGGGGTTGAATTTTATGAAGACCGTGTCGGCTCTCTTGTCGGGCGGCTCATCGCGCGTGGCTCATCCTCAAGATCCTTGGTCGGGTCTCCGCGTCGCTTGTCAAATGCCTCGTCGGGTAGCTCATTGCGTAGTTTTTCAAGGACCAACAAAAAACCCACCTCGGCTTCCGTTAGCTCCTCTTTGGGTCGAGTTAGGAGAATCGATATCGGTAGGGGCTGATTCGCCTTTCTCGGTGCCGTTTCCTCGGATTCTTTGCTCGGCACCAAATTAGTCTCGGCCCTCTCCGTTGGGTCCACACGCGGCTTACAAACAACAAGAGGCATGCTCTCGTAACTATTGACATTCTCCTCGTGGTTCTCCTCTTTTTCATAGACGGCTTCGTCGTATACGGTCTCGGGATAGACATCATAGACAGGCTCGTCATAGACGTCATACTTCGGCTCATCGTATACGGGGTCTTCGGATTTTGCCTCCTCAAAAATGAGCCAAAAGTGACTTGGAGGGTCACCACCGTCTTCTCCCAAGCACTTGTCGTGTATTAAGATTTTCGGGGCTGTTTGGGCTTTACGGAGCGTTGTTGTCAGGCTATAGGGCATGCTAAGCACACAATAGAGTGGTGTAGGGGCTGTTTGGCGCGTGTTGTGCACGTTGTGCCTATCGTTGGGCTTGCTAAGGCATTGTGACACGAAGTGGGGCATGGGTTGGCTGTGGGGAGCTGTGCCGAAAGTCATGGGGTGCTCATATGCTGCCTGGGCACGCTTTGGCGCTGTTTGGGCACGCTTGGGAGCTGATTCGGCCATTGCAGAATTTTGTCGAACACTTGGTGTGTGCAGTGGGGAAAAACTATTTTTTGATGAATTTGAATCACTTTTTTCCCGAATTTCGTTAGATCCTCCACCTTTTCTCCGTGAACATCGTTCCTCCCTTCCGTTATGCTCAACCAAGACAATTTTGAGCCTTTCAACGAACCAATCCAAGCTTCTCTCTAACTTTTCGCTAAGAACAGAATTAACCTCGTCCTCGCGTTGTTGCCGACACAAATCAAATTGCGACGGCATCTTCAAGATCTCAAGCTCTGATACCAAACTGATGCAGCGGAAAATACAACTAGAAAAGATAGATAAAGTTACCGGGATAGTCGTTCTTGATCGTTGATTCGGCGCACGAATACCCGATCGAATAACCTTCCTTCGCCTATTGATTGGCGCACGAATGCTAGACTCCGGGCATCCAATCACCGTTGATTCGCGCACGAATACCGGCTCTTAGGCATCAAACTCGACGCTCGCTCACGAGGCTCTCGATTTTGCGAAAGAACTCAAAATTCCAATTCTCATTCATAAAAATCCCCATCTTACAAGACAACAATGTGATGCTTATATAGTGCATCAACAAAACCCTTAGCGTAAATGACATGTAGTTTCTTAAAATTAAAAATGACAACAAAATAAGCAAAAAGACATGAAAATTAAAATACAAGCTAAAATCCGCTGAAAATATGACGTCAGACTTTTAGGCCCTTTCCGGTTCAGTTTTGGCAGAATTCTTCACACGCCGTCGTAGCCAACATCCCAAGCTTCGATTTGATATGCAAACCGCACAAATCGGATGCTCGAGTCAAAAGATACGGCCAATCAAAGTTGGGACTCTCGCGATAGCCTCGGATTGGGCCTTTTCTGAGATGCTTCGGACCCGCATCACTTAAGGAGAGAGGAAGTTGAGTGTATTATATACCCAAATGCTGCACATATATGCACTGAGAAAGAAGCGAAGCACCGCGCCGCCCTTCGTCCGGAAGAAGCAGATCCTCGTCAGGCGTAGCGAAATAGAGATAATGAACCATATGTTTCTGAGCGCTCACGACGGCTTGCATGATTGGAAGCCCGTACGATGCCTGAACGAATCCGAACAACCGCGTGTTATTCTGGAGCAAGCACTTTGCGATCTGCAATTCGCCCACTTCAATGGCAGCGGCAAGAACCGTGAAGCCATCATTCCGCTCCATTTCCATGTCCTGCTGTGTCATATGCCTGACCAGCCCCTCTACCACGTGCAAATGACCCTCCGTGACTGCCACATGGAGCGCGTTCTTGCCCAAACCGCCGGGGCTCCGAACCCTCACCGCCTCGGGGCATTCATCCAGAAATCTCTTCACCGCGTCCCATTCTCCGCGTAACACATCTTTAAAGAACCGTTCGTACGGCCTAAAGTCCGAACTTGGGTTCAGGTTTGGGTTTGGGTTAATGACTAGGTTTGGGTTCGCGTTCAAGACCAAGCTTGGGTTTGGATTCATATTTAGGATTCTATCTGGGTTCAATATTAGGTTTGGGTTCATATTTAGGTTCGGGTTCAGGCCAGGAGATAGTGCTTGACCCGGAAGCTCCAAGCGTCGTAGTTGGATTGACTGCATTCGACAACCACATTTTTCAGTTGAATATAAAATAAAAAAAATAAAAAAAGGGATAGCTAATTGAATTAGTCACTGTTATCAAGAGGCAGAGCCTCGAGGAAGAAGAAGAAAGAAAGGAAGAGAGAATTTGGAAGAAAATCTTGCAGTCTTTATTGAATGAATTAATTGAATTACAAACAAATGATTGGGGTATTTAAATACCAATCAATGAAGCACATGATATCGTACGGAGCTTTATATGAGACTTTATAAAATAGTCTAATAGCTCAAGAATAAACATGTGCTTATTTACATAATTACAAACAATATATAAACGACATGAAACTGGCCAACGACATTAAACCTGCAAAAAGAAACGACAAAGAAAACACGAAATAACAGAAATAATTCCCGGCATAAGTATCCGGAGTTATGAACTTTGTTGATCTTATTACTCCCCCTCAAGATGTCAGTGCAAAAATGTTTAGAAGTGACATCTTGGATAATAAAGGAAGCAAAGTTTGGGAAGTTAAAGATTTGGTAAAAATATCTGCAAGTTGATTATTTGATCTAATCGGTAGAAGCTTCAATCTATTTGCTTTAATAAGATCTCGTGTATAGTGACAATCAATTTCTATATGTTTAGTTCGCTCATGAAACGAGGGGTTTGAAGCAATATGAATTGTTGACTGATTGTCACAATATACAACGGGCAAGGGTAAATTAGTAATCTGCAAATCACGTAAGAGTTGTATGATCCACACAACCTCAGCAGACGTGGAAGCTAAAGCACGGTATTCAGATTCTGCAGATGACCTGGAAACCGTAGTTTGTTTCTTAGACTTCCAAGAAATTAAACTATCATTATAAAAGATACAAAAACCTGTAATCGATCGTCGGGAATCAGGGCAAGTACCCCAGTCAGCATCAGAGTAAGCCTTTATACCTACATTAAGAGAGTTAGTAGGATAAAATAAACCTAGACCAGGTTGACCCTTTAGGTATCTAAGCAGCCTATGTGCAGCCTGCAGATGAACATCACGAGGAGCTGACAGAAATTGACTAAGGCAATTTACTACAAATGTAATATCAGGACGCGTTATTGTAAGATATAAAAGGCGTCCAATGAGTCTTCTATAAGGAGTAGGATCTGCTAATGATTCCCCAGATGTTGAACTGAGAGCCAAATTTGGTTCCATGGGGGTTTTAACAGGCTTTGAATCAATAAAGTCAAAGTCATTAAGAAGCTGAAGAGTATAGAGTCTTTGAGAGACATTAATGCCACGGGCTGTTCTGGTAATTTCAAGGCCAAGAAAATACTTGAGATTGCCAAGATCTTTTAATTTAAAAATATTAGCAAGATCAGCCTTGACAGAATTAATAATCAAAGGATTTGGTCCTGAAAGCAGGATATCATCAACATAAAGAAGTAAGGCTACAAAAGTATTATTTGCACCACGAATAAAAAGAGAATAATCACTCTTGGATTGAACAAAACCAAGTCGTGTGATCTCTTGAGTGAATTTAACATTCCATTGTCTTGAAGCTTGCTTAAGACCATATATGGATTTATTCAACTTACAAACAAGTTTCTGGGATGAATCAAACTCCCCCTGAGGTGTGTAACCCAATGGCATATTCATGAATACTTCCTCATCAAGGTCACCATTGAGGAAAGCATTGTTAATGTCTAATTGAGCTAGGATCCATTTATTAGCTGCAGCTAAGGCAAAGATCAACTTAACAGTAACAAGTTTTGCCACTGGAGAAAAAGTATCAATATAATCAATTCCTTCCTGTTGATTATAACCTTTAGCAACAAGACGAGCTTTTCTCCTAGCTAAAACACCATCAGAAGTAAATTTATTTTTATATACCCATCGACATCCAATAGGCTTTTTATCCTTTGGGAGGGGCATCACAGTCCATGTATTATTAGAGATCATGGCTTCAAGTTCTCCATTCATAGCATCTCTCCAACATTCATATTTATTTGCTTGATTAAAATGTTGTGGTTCAGCATTTAAAGTACAAGCAAATACAAAAAATTTATGATTAGTGGAGAGCATGTCATATGAGAGGACACGTGAAAGATTATGAGGTGAAGTGTAATTTTTAGTAACAACACCACAATGATAATCATTAAGATAGGTAGGCCTCTTAATATCTCTTGTAGACCTTCTAATGTTTTCTGTGCTAGAAGAAAAAGACTGAGTATTGTCGATTTCTGCAGCAGGGGCAAAATCGTCAATAGCAGTTTCTTCAGGAAAATTGTGATCTGTTCTATCAGGAAGCTGAGCATATTTGTCTATCAGAGAATTTGAACTAGGATCATCAATGCTCGGAAGGACTAAATCATCAAAAGGATTAGTTAAAGGATGACTTGAACTAGAGCCTTCAAAAGGAAAATTTTGCTCATGGAAAACTACATCACGAGAGATAAAAAATGTTTGTAAATCCAAGTCATAAAGTTTATATCCTCTATAACCTGTAGCATATCCCATACACACATTTTCTAGCTCTAGCTTGAAACTTGTTGCGATTAACTTGTAAAGTAGAAGCAAATGCTAGGCAGCCAAAATTCTTCAAAAATTTATAATCAAAAACTCTCCTGTATAAAACTTCATAAGGACTCTTATTTTTAAGGATGACCGTAGGAGTTCTATTAATTAAGAAAGTGGCAGTTAATAAACAATCTGACCAGAAATTTAGAGGTACCTTTCCTTGAAAAAATAGTGCCCGTGCCACATTCAAGAGATGTTGATGCTTGCGTTCAGCAACTGAATTTTGTTGTGGAGTCTCTACGCATGAAAATTGATGTTGAATTCCAAGGCTTCCAAAGAATTCTGTAAAAGCCAGCTCACGCGCATTGTCAGACTTAAAACCTTTAATTTTGGTTGAGAATTGTCTCTCAACCATGGCAATAAACTTTGGCATAATGCTATGCACATCTGATTTATGAACCATGAGATAAGTCCAAGTAAATCGAGAGTGATCATCAACGAGAGTCAAAAAATATTGATAGCCATTATGGGATTTTTGATAAAAAGGACCCCAAATATCACAATGAATTAGATCAAGAATATTGTCACAGATGTTACTATTTGAGGGAAAAGGCTTTCTCTTTTGTTTAGCTAGAGGACAGATCAAACAAGGATCATTTTGCTCATGTGCAGAAATATCCAAAATACCCTTCAGAGGCATAAGAGCCTTGAGTGATACATGTCCTAGTCTAGAATGCCATAGTTTTGCATCCACTTTATTACAACTGAAATTTGAAATATCTGAAACACTACTATCTAGGATGTACAAATCATCATGGACATCACCCCTGCCAATCATTTTGGTCCTCGTATTGTCCTGTATCACACACAAGTTGTCAGTAAAACTAATACGACCACCCGTGTGCGTGGTCATGACCTTGACAGACAATAAATTGAATTTAAAACTAGGGATCAACAGAACATCCCTTAATGTAATCTGAGAATTTATTTTAACATCACCATAAAAATGTACTGGAATAACTTCTTCACTTGGAAGAGTGACTGTCGAGCAACTTAACGGTTTCAGCATGACAAAATCATGCTTATTGTTAGCAATGTGTTTAGTGGCTCCCGAGTCAATTATCCAGGCATTTTTAAGGTTATGTTTACTATTCATAGCACGCATGTAATTTAATGAACCTGTTGTGAAGGTTGCGAGGTTCACAGAAGTGCTGGTGCTAGATCCTTTGTTGGTGTTCTTCATGTGGTCTGAGAGCATCCCGATGAGCCTTTGACATTGCAAGTCAGTAAGGCTGTCCATTGCTCCATCTCCTGCAGCTCCATTGCTGACCTTAGTTTCCACAGCATTGCTTTGAGACGCCTTGAACCTTGGCTGCATTCCAGGAGGATAACCATGTAGCTTGTAGCATTTGTCCATGGTGTGACCAGCCATCTTGCAGTGAGTGCAAAAAGGCCTGTCTCGAGCCTTGAATTGTCTTCTTGGGAACATATCTTGTCTAGCTGTCATGGCCATTGAACTTGCAGGCTCCATCAGAGAATTTTCAGAGCCAATGGATCTTTGCCTTTCTTCTTGCACACATAGTGCAAAGATCTTGTTCATAGGAGAGATTGGATCCATCAACAAGAGCTGACCTCTTATGGCTGAGTAAGTGTCATTCAAACCCATGAGAAACTTCATGCCATATTCAACATTGTAGAATTATGTGCATGTCTTGGAGGTGCACTGTGGCTTGAAGTCATTCAGCTCTTCCCAGATTGACTTAAGCTTGGTAAAGAAAGTAGAGATTGAGTCTTGACCTTGTTTGAGGTTAGCAAGATCGCGTCTGAGCTCAAAGATTCTGGGGCCATTGCTTTGCCTGAATCTTTCTCTGAGATCTGTCCAAATTTATGAAGCTGTGTTCCCAAAGAGAATCGATTTTGCGATCTCTTTTGACACGGAATTGAGGAGCCAAGCAACAACTACATTGTTGTTTCTGATCCAGGAGTTTATGAGCCGATCATCTTCTCCAGTAGGTTTCAGAATGGATCCATCTATGAAGCCGATTTTGTTCTTGACTGAGAGTGCAATGAGAACTGACCTCGACCAGGAAGCGTAGTTGTCACCGGTGAGGAGTTGAGAAACGAGCACTGCACTCGTACTGTCAGAATGATGGAGATAATAGACACTCAATGGATCATCAATTGGGGCTTTCTCGTTGTGTTTCTGAACAATCGCAGCCAGCTTGTCTGATTCTTCCATGAAGAAGCAATGGAAGACAACGCCGTACAAGAAGATTGGAAGAGCTTTAAACCAGATCTAAAATGGCGGATTCATGGTTTCTCTTGCTCTGATACCATATCAAGAGGCAGAGCCTCGAGGAAGAAGAAGAAAGAAAGGAAGAGAGAATTTGGAAGAAAATCTTGCAGTCTTTATTGAATGAATTAATTGAATTACAAACAAATGATTGGGGTATTTAAATACCAATCAATGAAGCACATGATATCGTACGGAGCTTTATATGAGACTTTATAAAATAGTCTAATAGGATCAAGAATAAACATGTGCTTATTTACATAATTACAAACAATATATAAACGACATGAAACTGGCCAACGACATTAAACCTGCAAAAAGAAACGACAAAGAAAACACGAAATAACAGAAATAATTCCCGGCATAAGTATCCGGAGTTATGAACTTTGTTGATCTTATTAACTGTGATATCAATTTTCAAGAAAACAAGTTCTGAAGTTCTCCAACCAGATTTCAACATATCCATTAGAGTAGTCGAAATATTTAAAGGAAAAATGCTAAATAAGCACATTATTAAAAGTGAGACAAAAAAAAAAAAAAAAAAAAAAAACACACTAAACAGAAACTCCAAATATTTTTTCTTTCTCTTCTATCCTGATCTCAGGTATTCATTAGTTCATCCTCTTACACTCAAACACTATCCAGGTTAGGGAGAGAGCAGTGCGCAGAGAAGCTCCTCTTCTCGGAGTGGGAGGAGGAGAAGAGATCGGAGAGATCGGAGGAGAAATGGCAGTAGAAGGACGAGAAGAGGACATTTCATGCAGAATGTCTCAATTAATATTTATAGGGTATGTGATATATATAAGGTTATAACTACATTACTTTAGCAGAAAAATTAAGTATATATTCCAAAGTTATAAACCAAGTTGACCATCCATCCTTAAATAGCAATGCTAATTGATGAGATATTTTATGATTCCAATGCCTTAAATAGCATAGTAAAAAAATTGATTACATATAATATTGTTCATAATTTTATATTATTATTTTAAATAGCATGGTATTTTAGAACTTGTGATGACACTCCAAGACCTTAAAATAGCATGGTATTAAAATAATAAACGTTTTAGTAGACAAGAGAGGTGTGAAAATTGAAACTTGGTTTATGAATGTTCTAAAATTCGAAATCTAGTGATGTTCATTGTTTCCTTCCCATTTCGCCCATGAGATCGAGTACAAAGAGAAGAAAAAAAACCCTACTTTTGGGACCACAATTTTCATTTCGATCATTCTTTATTTGCCAACATTCTCTCTTCGTCCGAAGAACCACTTCTCAGTTGAAACGAAATTCAACTTTCTAATATAAATAATGAAAGTAACGAGTTACGGCGGAATTTTAAATTTTCTTTTAATATAAAAACAGATTTTCAACGTATTAAAATAACCATAACGTTAAAAACGATTATCATGCATGCAAACGATTATAACCACATTAGTTTAGCAGGAAAATTATGTATATTCCAAAGTTATAAACCAAGATTACAGGCCAAATAGCAATGCTAATTGATGAGATAATTTATGATTCCGATACCTTAAATAGCATAGTAAAAAAATTGGATACATATAATATTGTACATAATCTATATATATTAAATCATAGACCTTAAATAGCAGAGTAAAAAAATTGATTAAGTATAATATTGTACGAACACAATAAAAAAATCCAAGTCCTATCAATTAATCGATATAGATTTATAAGCTATTGTAAACACAACAAAAATATTTTAGGTCATCGGATTTATAATTGCCTTTTTTATATTAGAAAATACAAATTCTATATTTGCCAAAAAATATTGATATTTCATATATTATATGGCAATAAAATTCATTCATATTATTAAATGAAATATGCATATGCCATAAAAAGAAAATAAAACCCTTTCACATTATTAAAAAAATATCAAAATGTAAAAAATAGAATTCTCTCATCTTTGCTTCTCTATTTTGCCACCTCAAACATGAAAATTGTCTTTTTATATATACTAGGGGATTTACCGCGCTTCGCGCGGTGGCGATAAAATGTATCAGTTAAATTTGATAAAATATTGATTATTTATTATTTAGACGGGTGTGTTTTACTTGAAAAATTGATATCTATATTGAACTCACCGATTGATTAACTCTTATTTCGATTTTATTATCAAACATCATGAGTATATATATTTGAAAAAAGTTCAAAATAAATTACTTAAAAAATATATGAGAATAAGTGTTTAATTTTGTGAGTAAGGTGATTAATCTGTTTTTTTTTTTTTTATAATGAAAATTGGCACAACAAAAAAAATCATGTTTTAAATGAAAGAAAAAAAAAACTTTTTTTTTCTTTCTATTAAAAGTAGCACATGGTAAAAAAAAAAAAATAATAATAAGTGAGCTTAAGCTAAATAGTCAATTTGATAGTTTAAATTTAACAAAATAGTCAATGTTTAGTTAATATTTGTAAATAGTAAATTAACCATATTAACCATTATAAAAATAATCATATTAACCATTATAACCATATTAACTATTGAAAAAATAGTTAATGTTTAACTATTTTGCAAATAAAAACTTTAAGTTTGCTAAAATGCAATGTAAATATATGAATGCGGCTATTCATTATAATAATCATTTTGTAATTAAATTTATACTTTAAAATTTTAATTGGGGCAAAAGTTGTTTGACAGATAAAAGTCTTGGTGATTAATTATTTTGATTGGATTGTGTTTTGTAATTGCAGAACCTTCATGCATAGTGTATTAATTGTTTTATTGTTTAGACTTTAGATAATATCATCGTATATATTTTTATTAAATTATAAGAATGTGAAAAAATGAAATATTCTTGTTCGATAGCTGAACTACTATTGTTTATAAAAGTAGATATGAATCGACTTTTATTATTAAATTAGCTTAATTTATAATAATTTTTAATTACACTAATACTATTAGCAATATATAGTTATATTTCTTTTTAACCATCAAAGATATCAAAATACATATATTGATATCTTGTATACATATATTGATATCTTGTATATATATTTCTTAAAAATGTTAATATATATATATAAGGATATAAATCGGAAAAATGATCAGTTCGAAAAAAAAAAAAGAGTACAACAACTATTAGAACATGTGTATAATATATGAAATATACAATCGTGTATATATATTAAAGGCATTCACCTTGAGAACATTTTGTTATAAATGAATATAGCAATTACAACTCTAACAACGCGTGGAAATAAATGTCATTTGGTGGTGTAAATATTTTTATTGATAAAATTGTAAAAACTTGAAAAATTAAGATGCTCAAATCCTTGTTTGTTTATGTTGCCACATCATACTTGAAAAACTCTCCTTTTATATATATATAGATTTGTAGTTAATGGTTTGTTCATTTAAAACTCATGTCGGCACCGCGCGAAGCGCGGTGCCGATAATTGAACAATAAAGTAATAAAAAAAATAATAAAAAAATCATTTTAGAGCTTATTAATGTCAGTTAATAATTTAATGTTGTTTTTCTTTTTTCAAAAAATCATAGACGTTCTTTTTTCAAAAGATATTAACACAAATAAACAAATAATACTATGACGTAAAATAACTACCAAAAATGCTATAAAAAACGTAAACAAATCATTCATTTGCAAACTACTACGATATAAACTATAAAGTAAAAATAAGATAGACTTATAATTGCTCTTATTATGATGTAATGAGATATTTAATTGTTTGAATAATTATAACAAACTTCTTTTCAAGAGATATATATCTAATTCAATTGTATTTTCTCAATCGAAATTTCCACCGCGCTTCGTGCGGTGGCATACTTTCTTAAAAAAAAAATATGAATATATTGATCAATTTGGTTCGCTGCTGTAATTGATAAACATACATAACCATTTAACTCGTTAACTACTCAATGTTGTGTAATATTACTGATATTTTTTAATATATATATATATATATATATAGAACCTTGGATTCAAAGGTTACTGTAGTCTGTAACTATTGCTCATCCACATAAAAATAATGAATTGGTGATTTATTAGGTAATATTATCGAGTAATAACCACATAAAGTTACTGGAGAGAGAAAAACATAAACTGATATGTAATTCACGTAATCTAACATGACTTATGCTACCAAATATTTGAGTTATATATAAGATTAAACTCTATGAACAACACAATACAACTGTACCATCTCGATACAAATTAACTTATATTGCTTGAAAAATTTCTCTAGGTTTGGTTATTAAATGTAGAACTACTCCACAGCCATCGCTAACGGAGAACTTATATTTTCCTAATCTCTTCCACAGTTTTTCTCATCAACATCCCAAACACAAAAATAAGAGCTATGACAGATTCTTTGTTGCTCCAGAGGACTGAGACTGGAGCTTTTATGCATATACGTATATATAACACTGGGAAGAAATGAACATCAATCTAAAAGAAAAAAAAATCGGACCAAAATCGCTTGAACACATTTGAAAGGGAAATAAAATAGTTATGGTTGGTATCTTAAAAAACCAAGAAAACTCACCAATTTGAAGCACTTACTAGTATTCAACATTGCTAGTTTTATGTGGTTGTGAAGAGTCAAATATATCTGCAAAATCAGCTCTAAAGAATCTCTAAACTATCTACCTTATGTGTTTAGATATATGAAGTTTTTACGTTTTGATATTAGCATGAAGAACATGAAACGAAAAAGAAAAGTTCTATCTGTTTTCTCATCACCGTCCAGGTGGTTTGAAGTATTGTAGTTTCCGGCAACTGAACTTTCATTTCCTATATTGAGAAAATTAAAACTGAAATTTAAAAAAAAAAAAAAAAAAAAAAAACTTGAAAATAAAGAGAAGAAACACAACCGAGGAATTAAAACCAATTCAGTAAAAAAAAATACGTATTTTTACCTGAATTTGGACTTCGTAGTTCGACGCGGAGGAGGCTTGTTCATATACTTAGCGATATTATAGGCCAAACCGAAATCCTGCGATGGTAAGGCAGAAGCTCTATGAAACTGATGTCACAACGCAATAAAAAAGAAGCAATTGTAGGATAAAATCTCTTAGTGGTTCACCATTTTATAGTTATATCATATATGACATATGATCAAATACATGCACTACGATTCATTCAGCAGCAAAATAGATGCTATACTTTTCAACAATACTCAACATCATAAAAAAATTAAGGCTAAACAGTGCAACACGGCAAAAAGATTAGGCGCTTTTTTTAGCATAAAGTGAGAGTGTGAGAAACGTATGAAGCGTTTGAGAACGGAGAAGCTAAGTTTAGAAAATGGACTGGAGAATGATGGCGGTGTTGGCAGACAACTGAATCCACCACCAACACAGCCAAACGAACACAACACAACACAACCAATTCACGGGTGAGCATTTGGAAAACGCTTTGCTGATGGTTCGTAGATCTTCATTGGAGAGGCGTCTCAAATCTCTTCACCAAGGACTTGAATGATTTCATATTTTTATTTAGTAGAAGATGAAGGAACCCGAAGGCTAAAAGAACAACCAAAATGAGATGAAGGAACCCAAAGGCCAAAAAATAACCAAAATGAGAATTTAGAACGATTGATTCACTTAATGGTAGATTTAAAGCACTGATTTTAAGTAAATAATGGTAATTACCAAAAAAAAAAAAACCCTATAACCATTTTATATATGATAATCCACTAAAAATATCTATAAACAGGGGATAGTTACTTACATTGCAGCCGGAGGGGCGAATGAGATTGGACGATGGCAGAAACAACGCTGCGAAGATGAAGCGAATGAAAAACCACAAATTCAAATCCAGAAATGAATAAATCTTTTGGAAGAAAACAATTTTTATTTTGATAGAATAAGAAGAAAACAATTGAAATAACCACAAATGAATCTATATTTACCGCGAACACGACGGAGAGTTGCTTACATTGGAGTCAGGATCGAAGAAGTCACTACAATTGCAACTAAATAACCATGCTTTGAAGTTTCAAGCTATAACCAAAATTTGCTCATAGAAAGAAATCGAGTTTTTACCTTCAAACTTGATGCTGATGGTAGCAATCTTCTTTAGATCAACATCAACAGCAGCGACATAATGCTTCTTCCTCTGTCTAGTGAATCAATAGCAAAATAAAAATATATAAATACCCTGACGACGGTGAAGGGGGCAAAGTCAAGAGAGGTGAGACATTGAGGGATCGAACGAAAAGAGAATTGAGAAGCGGGAATGAAAGGCCACAATATTAAATTTCACATTAATCAACGTAAATAAATGACAATAAATGATGAGTGTAAATGAAATAAAAAAGCTGAATGGGTGATATCAACAGACCAAATGAACAAAGTATTTTTTTTCCCAAAAAAAATGAAAAAATCTGAAAAAATAGGAAACTTGCAATCTTGATTTTTTATGTTGCCACCTCACCTTCATGAGATTCTCCTTTTATATATATATAGATAGAAGATAGATTGTCTCTAAAATAAATATATCGTGATATTATAAAAATATATATATATATAGATGAATCCGTTCAAATTAGATAAAACACTTATTCAGTTTAATTATATTTTGAAAATTATATTGAAATCAAATAATATATGCAAATCAAATATCTTAAAAAATACTTATGTGACCCTTTCTTTTTTAGAATCAAAATGACAATAAAAATGTAACAAAGAACAACAAAATAACAATTAAGGTTCCTGAAATCATTAAATAAATAATAAGTCTCAATTTACATAAAACTTCATATTGATATAACATTTTATTTGAAAAACAAAATGAACCGAATTTGAAACTCCAGATGAGACTCCAACTGAAAAACGACAACCAAAAAAATCCCTGAATTAACGATTTTTTATGATGAATTAACATAAATAAGAATCCCTGAAATGAAGCAATATTGATAACTAATTTCCCTAACCAAATAAATCCCTGAATTAACGATTATTTATGATTGAATTAACATAAATAAGAATCCCTGAAATGAAGCAATATTGATAACCAATTCGAATTAAAATTATACAGCAAATTAACGATATTTTGCTGGTGCTTTAATGTTATTGCGCCTTAATGTTATTGCGGGTGTGACTACTGTGGCCTATGGGACACACACATATATGATATATATATATATATATATATATATATATATATATATATATATATATATATATATATATATATATATTTATATATATACATTTTCACACAAACACACCTAATACGATCCCATGTAAGGAGTGTAAAAATATATATATATACATTTTCATACAAACACACCATATAATGTTATTGGTGCTTTCTAAATTTAAAGGAAAAAAAATGCATTTTTTTATAAAAAAAATAAAATAAAATCTTCCCTGGAAGGAGTGTAAATAAATATACTACACCAAATACAACATTGAAAACTTCATATTACTAAGTTCTTCGCTACCGTATTTTCAAGCTTTTATATAGAAACCGATAGCTTCAAATAGTTCCTAATTGCCATGGAATTCATAGAAACACACCTAATACGTAACCCGATCTCAGGATCATGCTATTTAACATGTGATATTGGAAGCTACGAATCAGGAAAATCTTACTTCGCCCGTTCAAGTGCCAACGATGCTTCAAACCTCTCTCTCCATGCCAGGAATGTCTCGACCTTCACCGCTTCTCCATGGGGTATAATTACCTGACAATTAAGGAAGTTTGAAAAATTAAAAAAATGCCATTATCAGATAGGAACATCCTCCAATTCTAGTGCTGATTGTGTTATATCAAACTTATATTGAGTTCCATATGACTATGAAAACAAGTTATATAAATTTTGGCACTAACCTAGATGACTGAGTTTTGTTAAAATATCATTCCTATATTATGTTCTTTTCAAGCAGTTTTTCTGATCAATATCAAAGCACATCTTTTAGACGATCATTGAAAACCATTTGATCCATGTAAGCTTAGCTGAAAAAAAACGAACTATTAAAAAAAAAACATTTCAACCTTAATTAAGAAAATCCCTGAACAAATAGTGAGAGGGTATGAGAAAGTGAGAGAGAGACCCCTGCAAAGGAAAAAGTGTGTATCAAAACTGTATTCATTGACATGAAAACAGATAGTTGCACAGAATATCCACAAGAAATTTTATAAATATAAGAATCTCACCCCCCAAATTGACGGAAAAGGCAGCCGAAGTAGTAAATCCCTGAAGAATAAGAAAAAGACAATGAGGAAACAAAAATCCAGGAAATTGCCATCTAATCGGAGAATTGACGCAACGTTAACTGATCAAAAAAACCCTGAAAAATAAACATAACCAAAAAATGATATAAACATAAAAAGCACCGAAGGTCAAGAACGACTTACTCTTTTCCCCAGAGTTTAACTTCGGTTCCTCCGTATTCCGGTAAAAGAACCGTCTCTCCTTCCTTCAGATTTACGGGATTAAGCTTCTCATCTCTGTCACGAGCTCCTTGACCCATGGCGACAAATTTTCCCGAGTTGAGCTGATTCACCAATAACGTTATACAATGAGAACAAAACAGAGAACTGAAGGAAAATCTTCATGAGTAAATAAATATGTGTAAATCTGATTGAACCAACTTGATTTCCATTAAAGCATACCCAAAAACAACTTAAATAGAAGGTCAAAATATTCCTCTAATTCGCTTGAAGAAGAGGCTATGGAGCTACTGGTCACACCCAAATCAAAATCAAGAGATCAAGTTGGGCGAAATTCCATTGGAGATCATCCGAGAGAAGAGTGAAATACCTTATGAAAAATGCTTCCTCCGAGCAAGAGAGATGAATGCAGCCAATGGAGGCGGTTGTTTAAGGCGGTTATTTCAGGTCGGCGTCACACGACCTGAAACCGGCTCGAAGAAAGCGTCGGAGCTCCGGGTTCCGAAAGAAGTGCTGCCTTAGTTTCGTGGGTTGTTAGGGCTTGCGATCTCAAATCGAAATTGATTGGGAAAAAGCAAGCACTACTCACCTATCGACGAAGCAAGTGCGTGAGAGGAATTCGTCCGGGTTGGCTCGCGAGGTCGCCAGAGAAAGGGAGCGAAGATATGCAGGGGAGGTGGACAGTTCTTCACCGGAAAGGGTTAAGGAGAGAAAGAGAAACAGGGTTTGATTGCAAGAAGATAAAAGGACGGAATGAAAGAGAAACGACAACGTATCTCATGTATGTATGTATGTAATAAATTGGGAACTTACGAAATATGTATGGAGAGAGAAGTGCCAAATAGTAGTGCAGTTTAAATCTTAAATCTTGTGAAATTAACATTCCTAAATCTTGCCTTCTCAATCGTGCCAGTTCATTGTTGAAAAACTGTCTCTATATAGATATAGATAGAGCTGCACATGTGAGTTGCCACTCACGGTTCGACTCATCGCGACTTGTTTTTGGGAGTCGCGACCCATCGCGAATTTTGCGGTAAAAATCGCGAATCGTCGCGATTTGCTGCACCCATCGCGATGCCTACCCACGCTGATCCGCGCACTCTATCGGACGGCCAGGATCACGCCACGTCATCAATCCGTGTGGTGTGTATTTTTGTGGCAATAATAACACGTTTTTCACCTGAAATTTGTTCCGTCTAAATGAACTTAATAATTATTTTCACACATACAAATTATCTTTTTCTAACTTTTTTTACTTATTTAAGTAAATTTCACACATTATCTTAATAAAAAATACCGGTTTTTATTTTGTTTATCATATTTATTTATTTTTTTTATCATATTTATTAATTTTAAATTAAATAAATTATAAATAATAATTTTAAATAATTAAATTCGGGTAAAAACTAATAAAATTAAACATTGGAAATATATTAGAACTTTTGCCGCAAACAAAGCATTTGAACACCCTTTGAAATCGCGATGCGCCGCAAGCAATCGCGATCTCCTTCCCCGCGATGCGCAATTTGGCGACTTCTGCCGATTAAGTCGCGATCAATCGCGACCATGAGTTGTGCAGCTCTAGATATAGATTTACAATTAAGCAGACAGCCCAATATTACTAGTAGGAATAATAATAAGTTCGTGAACTTAGGCTAATTATGGTGTGTTTGATTTTTTTTTCTTTCTATCTAAGTTTGATCAACTTTCGTAAGTCAGGCGTTCACGTGGCATTTCCACGTCATCCTATTTCTAGATAGAATTTTTACATCGTCAGTCGCGGCATAAGTTCGTAAACTTAGGCCAACTAGAGCGGCATAAGTCCGTGAACTCAGCCGCCTGCATGGGTCCTAGCACATTTAATAGCGGCATATGCACGTAAAGTCAACTAAAGTGGGTTGACTCTTTTTTCATCCAAATTTGGCCAACTTCTATTAGTCA
The DNA here is from genome assembly GCA_954871525.1 of Parietaria judaica. Taxonomy (NCBI): domain Eukaryota; kingdom Viridiplantae; phylum Streptophyta; class Magnoliopsida; order Rosales; family Urticaceae; genus Parietaria; species Parietaria judaica. The sequence continues at coordinate 44,361,628 of OX940860.1, forward strand.
AATGGATACGTGGCAATCAAACATCCTGTGACATTTCCACGTCATCTTATTTCACAAATGTGCGTGAATGAGAATCATACATTAGACTTTACCCACCCACGTCAAGGCCTTTACTACTAGACCAAATTTAATTTTTGTTATATTCTAGTAAAAATAAAAATTTAGATAGAAAACATATATATTAATAAGTGACATATTTTTCGATATCAAGCGTTTCAGACTATTCTCGGGTTGACTTTTTTGGACCGAGCTCGAGTTAATTTTTGGGTCGATCCCAGGATGACTTTTTTCGGACCGATCTCGGGTTAATTTATAAGTATAACTCTGACTTAATTTATAAGTATTTTATCATAGATATTGTTGCGTTTTTCCTAGGATTGTACATATCCCTGATGCGGAATTTCCGGGAATCCTAAAAAACATTAGATGAGATTATGTTTTATTAGTGTTTTAGATTTGAGACTTGTGATGGAATTATATGTGTGTGTAACTGTGTATGACTTTATTTACATATGTTTTGAGGTATGATATTATAAAAATATTTTATAAGTTTTCCGTCGAAAAGTATCGAAAAGTGTTGATAATCCGTCGATAATCATCGAAAAGTATCGGTAATCGGTAAGGTACAGTATTATAAGTTTTCCGTCGGTTAATCGGTAAATTATCGGTTAATCCGTCGAAAACGGCAAACGATTTATCGACAAATTCGGTAAGTTGAACCTTGGTCAATACCACATAGTGTATAGTTAAATATCACATGACATTGCTTTGTAATTTTTTATTGTCACGTGGCATCCCAAACTCTCATTAATAGAACAATTGTTAGTGCAATATTTTAATTGGACTTAAAATATATAAAATTACAGAGTTACCCTCAAAATTTAACCAGAGTAATTTTTTTTTTTTTTTTGTCAATTTTAATAGATAGATACCATTTACGCCACTAAATCTTAATAAAGAGATCTTTTGTGCCATTATTTTTACAGAGACACTGTTTGTGTTACTAAATTGTAACAAAGAAATCATTTGGGCCACTTTTTTATTATTTATTTTACAGAGGGATTATTTACGCCCTAAAGCGTAAAGGGTCCATGACCATTTGTGCTGCCTCTTTTTTTTTTTTTTTTTTTTTAAATAGTGACTATTTGGGTGAGAATGCCTTAATAAAAAGCTAATTTTGCCATTTAACTCCTAATTATTAAAAACTACTGGATAAAACCGCGCTTTGCGCGGTCATAAAATATAAAAGAAAATATATATTAAAAATATACATATACCGTTAATTGTGCGTTAAAAAAAATATATACATATATTTAAAACAATGGTTATGACAACTCCAACATGAAATTTTATAATACAATAAATTTTACACCAAAAGCTGGAATTGTTCTATGATATTCGATAGTAAAACTGAGAAAGAAAAAAGCTCTTCAATTTGTACCAATGAGATATATACCCACAGTCCTACACATAAATTAAATTAAATAAAAATGAAAAAATCGAATTATGGAAGAGCCACTCTCACCTCCCCTAAACCCTAAACCCATGACCATTCGTACACGCTCGTCATTGACTCTGGTTGTCGAAACCCTAGCTCTGGTAGTCGCCTTGGTCGGTGTTAAGCGTCAAGATGGCAATGGAAGTGGCTGAATGCACTTGCGCAAAATTTCAAGGAGTTAAGTCAAAATTAGCAGATTCAAAGAGCAAGAGAGGTCATCCAGTCCTCCAAGCTAAGCTACTCGATTAAATGAATGAAGAATCATTTTATTTATTATTAAAAATCTAAAACTCCCGAAATATTTTCCATAGCAAACTGTTTGGTCTTTGATAGGAATTACAACTTCATCCAAAAATGCAATAGGTGTCTCGAGAGAGGACATTTTTATTTTTGTAAAGACATAACAATCAATATTCATAACGTAAAATCTTAGACTTACACAACTTATAATGTGCTAACAAAATATATGTTACACTTACACAGCATGTAATGTGATAGACTGATAGTACTACAATAATTTACTTCACACAGAGGTAAGTATAGATCAAAATCAATCCCAATTAGAAACTCATATGACAAACCATAAGTTATAATATATATATATATATATATAGGGAAACTTCCGTTTGTGTGCCCGGTAGAGCATGTGTTTTTGGAAAAGTACCCGACTTTGTTAAATTACAAAAATATGCCCGAAATCAGATTTAACTCACTACTTGAGTTAACTTAACTCACCCTTGCTGAAAAAAAAAAAAAAAAACACGAAGCCCTTCTTTTTCCTCCTTTCTCTCTGCCTCACTCACGAACAAGCCTAACTCTCCCTCTCAACGGCGATTTCTCCCTCCCTCTCTGTGTCGCCCTCAGCCACCCTCTCTTTCGCTCTCCCTCTCTGCGTCAGTCACTCACCCTCTCTCTCGCCCTCAGTCGCCGAATAGCTGCGTCGCCCCTTGTCGGGAGGAGGAGGATTCGGTGTTGCCAGAACCTAGCGCACGGTCGTCCTCAGTCGCGAGGAGAAGGAGGAATCGGTGTTGCCGAGCGGGCATCCTCCGTTGCCGAAACCCATCGAGCTTTGCCGAAACCCCGGACCGAAACCTTCGGTAAGTTTCCGTTTGCCATGTTTATCGGGTTTGATTAGGGCACGATTATAGTTGGATTTTGACTTCGCTTAGGGCTTGGGTTTGACTTCTCTCAGCTCCTGATGACTTCGCTTAGGGATTTTGGCTTGAAAATGCACACAATCTGTTTGATGATATGCAACAATGAAACTATGTGTTTATAATTAAATTATTATTATTTTCTTATTAAAACTAGTTGATTACCATTTATCAATTATTATTAGTTTCTAACAATACGGAGTTTTTTTTTTTATATATAAGCTCGTCAGAAATCAGTTTGGCGTGGCTCCACTTGCGGTTCCGATGCGGGTGAACCTCTCTCTAGCAAACGACGTGGTCAATTGTCCCAAAACCAGCTTGCTAGGTCAGTTCTGTGATACATTTTATGCTTGTGATTAAGCTTATAGGAACTACTGATTAGTTTAGTGTTCTTTTCAAGGTCAAAGCTAGGTCTTTTAATGGAAGCTTAGGGTTTGTTGAGCATTATGTTGATAGATTCCTTAAACACCAAGTTGTTGATAGATTCCTTGGTGGGTTTTGCATATTTGATGGTAATTTAGTACATAGATTGAGTGATCGACTAGAGAGATTTTAGCAAAGAATGGAGATTTCTAGCCTATGCAAAGGTTGTTGGCTTGAATCAGCCCCTTTTTTTCTTTTTGTTTACATAAAGACTTTATTTTTAAGTTTGACGGAGAAGACGATACAAAGATTATGGAACTGTGATTATGTTGTAGGTGTATTGCTCTGATGTCACTGTGAACGGACATTGCCATGGTGGTGTCGTGCTGCTCCAACATAAACAAGTTGCTATTTGAATTTTGGTGTTGCAGATTTGCAATTTTTTTAAGGTTCTAAGGCTGAGCCAAGCCTGATGTATGTTATTCTAAGTTTATCATCATTATTATACAGAATTGTATTTTTGACTACTAAGTACTAGTAATTATATTATTTGATCAATTATGCATGATGTTGTATCAATCATTCCATAGTGTTTTTTTAAAACAAAAAATAACATAAATCTACAGAAACACTTTTTACCTAAACATAAAAAGTTTTTGCCTAAACATAAATACATTTTGCTAAACCGAAAATAAAATAAATCAACATAAACAGTTCTTGCCTAAACATAAACACTTTTTGCCTAAACATAAACACTTTTTTAAGCAGTTTTTTTAAACCGAAAATAAAATAAATCTGCATAAACACTTTTTGCCTAAACATAAACAGTTTTGCCTAAACATAAATACTTTTTGCTAAACCGAAAATAAAATAAATCAACATAAACACTTTTTGCCTAAACATAAACAGTTTTTGCCTAAACATAAACACTTTTTTAAACAGTTTTTTGAAACCGAAAATAAAATAAATCAACATACACACTTTTTGCCTATACATAAATAGTTTTTGTCGAACACATAAATATTTTTTGCCTAAACATAAACAGTTTTTGTTTAACCCAAAATAATATAAATCAACATATATAGTTTTTGCCTTAATATAAATACTTTTTGCCTATACATAAACAATTTCTGTTTAGCCCAAAATAAAATAACTCAACATAAATAATTTTTGCCTATACATAAATACTTTTTGCCTATACATAAATAGTTTTTCTCGAAAACATAAATATTTTTTGCCTAAACATAAATACTTTTTGTTTAACCCAAAATAAAATAAATCAACATAAACACTTTTTGCCTAAACATAAATACTTTTTGGCTATACATAAACAGTTTCTGTTTAGCCCAAAATAAAATAACTCAACATAAATTGTTTTTGCCTATACATAAATACTTTTTGCCTATACATAAATAGTTTTTGTCGAACACATAAATATTTTTTGCCTAAACATAAATACTTTTTGTTTAACCATAAATAAAATAAATCAACATAAATAGTTTTTGCCTTAACATAAATACTTTTTGCCTATACATAAACAGTTTCTGTTTTGTTTAGCCCAAAATAAAATAACTCAACATAAATAGTTTTTGCCTATACATAAATACTTTTTGCCTATACATAAATAGTTTTTGTCGAACACATAAATATTTTTTGCCTAAACATAACTACTTTTTGTTTAACCCAAAATAAAATAAATCAACATAAATAGTTTTTGCCTTAACATAAATAGTTTTTTCCTATACATAAACAGTTTCTGTTTAGCCCAAAATAAAATAACTCAACATAAATAGTTTTTGCCTATACATAAATACTTTTTGCCTATACATAAATAGTTTTTGTCGAACACATAAATATTTTTTGCCTAAACATAAATACTTTTTGTTTAACCCAAAATAAAATAAATCAACATAAATAGTTTTTGCCTTAACATAAATACTTTTTGCCTATACATAAACAGTTTCTGTTTAGCCCAAAATAAAATAACTCAACATAAATAGTTTTTGCCTTAACATAAATACTTTTTGCCTATACATAAATATTTTTTGCCTAAACATAAATACTTTTTGTTTAACCCTGATTTATTTTATTTTGGGTTAAACAAAAAGTATTTATGTTTAGGCAAAAAATATTTATGTGTTCGACAAAAACTATTTATGTATAGGCAAAAAGTATTTATGTATAGGCAAAAACTATTTATGTTGAGTTATTTTATTTTGGGCTAAACAGAAACTGTTTATGTATAGGCAAAAAGTATTTATGTTAAGGCAAAAACTATTTATGTTGATTTATATTATTTTGGGTTAAACAAAAACTGTTTATGTTTAGGCAAAAAATATTTATGTGTTCGACAAAAACTATTTATGTATAGGCAAAAAGTATTTATGTATAGGCAAAAACTATTTATGTTGAGTTATTTTATTTTGGGCTAAACAGAAACTGTTTATGTATAGGCAAAAAGTATATATGTTAAGGCAAAAACTATTTATGTTGATTTATATTATTTTGGGTTAAACAAAAAGTATTTATGTTTAGGCAAAAAATATTTATGTGTTCGACAAAAACTATTTATGTATAGGCAAAAAGTATTTATGTATAGGCAAAAACTAATATATACTTTTGCCTAAACATAAACAGTTTTTGCCTAAACATAAACAGTTTTTGCCTAAACATATATACTTTTGCCTAATTATAAACAGTTTTTGCCTAAATATAAACACTTTTTTAAACAGTTTTTTAAAACCGAAAATAAAATAAATCAACATAAACACTTTTTTCCTAAACATAAACAGTTTTAGCCTAAACATAAACAGTTTTTGCCTAAATATAAACACTTTTTTAAATAGTTTTTTAAAACCGAAATAAAATAAATCAACATAAACACTTTTTGCCTAAACATAAACAATTTTTGCCTATACATAAATACTTTTTGCTAAACCGAAAATAAAATAAATCAACATAAACAGTTTTTGCCTAAATATAAACACTTTTTTAAAAAGTTTTTTTAAACTGAAAATAAAATAAATCCAACGACACAAGTATGATAAACTTTTCTTGCACAAAGTGGTTAAATAGATTTATTTCTTCAAACCAACGGTTTTTTTTCTTATTTTTTTGTGATTTTATTTACAAAGCTTAATAAATTTCTCACTTAAAAATAATAACATTATCCGATTGATGTGCAAGAGTTGGATGCCGATGATGTAAATCTTTGTAGCATTTGGATACTATTGCCACTTAAAAAAGAGAATGAAAATATATCGGACACATGTAGTATAAAATTAGATACTTATGCCGAAGATGTCAACTAACTATTATCTATAAATTCTTGCTCTCAAACCAGTAAGCTTATTAGACACACGTTTTTGGTGTTGGACGTCACCGAAGAAGAATAATCAGAGCAATGGCGAGAAATGAGGACGAGAAAAGTCAACGCTCGGTCATGGTGCCATGCCCGTACCAAGGCCATATCACTCCCATGTTTTAGCTCGGCAAAGCCCTTCACTCCGGTTATCAATGCCGTAAACGACACGACATTTCTAACGGACTTTGTGTCGAACACTTGGCGTGCGACGTTGCAGACAGATCAATGAAGTTCAACGCCCTTCATCAACGCCTTCTCAAAGAGCTCAAACCCCTCGTTCCACTCGCTTCTGGAGGCATAAGCCTAGATCACCGTGCCCCACGAAACCTAATCCCTCTCGAGCACTTCGTCGAACAGCCGGCGAGCAACGTCCACCATTTCCTTGTACGCACACAGGACTTCATCGAAAACCCCATTCCTCACGTATGCGAAGACGAGTAGATTCCACGGAAGCGTGTGAAGCACGTTCGAAGTTTCGGCGACGACATGCGCGTCGGCGAGGAGGCCGAAGGCGGAGTAGAAAGCGACCATCTTCGGAACCAGAACTAGGTTCCGTTCGAAACCCGATGAGATGACGTGGGCATGGAGCCGTATGCCATGGGAGAGCGACTTGAGGTTAGTGCAAGAGGATAGAAGAGAGGGAATGGTCTGTAAGAAAATGTCGTAGGAGTTGGTCGGGAATGGTTAAGTTTTTTTTTTTTCTTCAGCAAGGGTGAGTTAAAGTTAACTCAAGTAGTGAGTTAAATCTGATTTCGGGCATATTTTTGTAATTTAACAAAGTCGGGTACTTTTCCAAAAACACATGCTCTACCGGGCACACAAACTGAAGTTTCCCTATATATATATATATAAATAAAACAATTGAGATAGAGATTGATTATCTTACCTAGGAAAAATAAGTCACGAATCTCAAGTCGAGCAAGAACTCATGTCGTTGGCCAGATAAATCGCATAGAAAAGCAAAATCGTAAAGCTGTACAACAAAGAGAAAGAAAAGAATATACCAGAGAGACCATAATAATGGAGGCGACAGATGCCAAAATTGAGAGAGGTGAGGGATTGAGAGTTGCCACGACGTGGTTGTCTGCGAGAGAACGTTCGGCAGATTCGCAAAACCACAGAGAAAATGAGGAGTCATGCGGGTCGATGATAATTGAGGAAACAAACTGGAAGAGTTGCTGAGCCAGAGAACCGAGAGGGGGCATAGAAGGAGCTTGAAGGATTGAACAAAAAATGTTGAGTTAAAAAGAAAGAGAAAACAGAAAATGAAAAGCCACACTAATCAATTGAGCCGTATTAAAAACTAAATGAAAAGCCACCTAATGAATAATATTAGCCATGTAACGTGCATAACTCTTACAATTTTACACAAAATGAATGAACAATAAATGAAAGCAACAACAAAGCTAATTGAATGCCGGAAGAATGACAATCAGTGAAAGGATGTGCAGCAAATAATAAACAATAAAAAAATAGAAAATTAGGAATCAAAATGTATGTTTTACTTTCTATATATTTCCATGTCAAACACATGAGATTGAAATTTTATAATATATATATATATATAGGAAAACTTCAGTTTGTATGCCCGGTATCAAAGGCGAAGGCATTAAGGGTAGAGGGTGGACACGTGCCCCTCCTCTATTTGTTGTCTTCAATTTTTATTATTAATTTTTAATAAAAATATAATATAAAAAGGTTAAATCCCTATATTATCTAACCATAGTGTAACGTAACGCTGTTTTTTCTCCCCCTATATCAATAAATATTTTAAAATTAAATATCAATTACATCTAGATTAAATTCCTATAATTTCCTCTTATTACTTTTCTCTCCCAATTTATAGAAACACACACGTTCTGATTCGCGTGGCGTCAATGAGAATGTTCTACACATTCAAAATATTAAATTTCGATGTCGAATTCTACAATAAGTAGTTTTTTTTAGATTATGTTTTTATTTATTTAGTTTGATTATTTAATGAGTATTAAGATTTTCAGCAATTAATATTTTTTATCATTTATTTTTGCATTAATACCTTCAAGAAAATTATAAAAAATTAAAAAATTAGTGCCCCTCTTGGTTTAAAAAGCTAGTTTCGCCACTGCCCGGTATAACATGTGTTTTTGGAAAAGTACCCGAATTTGTTAAATTACAAAAATATGCCCCAAAGTCAATTTTAACCCAAGTCTATGGTTAATTAACCCAGCCCCTCTCCCTCTTTCTCTCTCAGCTCCCGAGTCTCTCCCCTCTCTCTTTCTCTCTTTCCCTCTCCTTCTCCTTTCCTCACTCCGACTTCTCCGTCGTCGCCATCGAACGAGACCAAGGCGACCCGCTTCTTAAATCATAGCTCTGCTCAGAAGAACCTCCATTTCCTCTCCTTCTCTGTCCGTACGCTTCCGAGATTCGTAGTCAATCCTCCGTCCCGCTCAGCTCCTGCGACTCTCTGCTACTCGTCGATGGCCGGAGGTGAGCCCCACGCGCCGCCGTTGGAGAAGCAGTTCGAGAGCTTCCGCTCGCAGCTGGACGAGTCCGGAGCGCTTCGGGAGCGAATCCGAGCTGTGGTTATGGAGGTTGAGTCCACGGCCAGGCTCATGCACGCTGGTCTGCTTCTGGTTCACCAGTCCCGACCTACTCCTGGTACGTAGACCTCCAGGAAATGGATTTTTTTTTTATAGTTGGTCTGTTTGGAAGCTAGGGTTTGAGAAACGTGCTTGAAATGCAGAGGTTTTATTGGGGTTTCTTGACCCTTCCTCTCTTATATTCCTATTTCTGTTTGCTGTTGTGAGTGGAAAATGGCGTTTTGCAAGTTTTGATGCTGATTTGAACTAAATTATTTCATGTTAGGGATTTGGTTACTGGTTGGATTTTGATTCAAGTTTACGTATTTTGTTTTTGGAATGCACATAATATGTTTGACGATATGCATCAATTAGATTGCATTCTTTGTTTGATTTGATAGTGAGAGGAAATTAGGGATTCATAAGCTTGAATTGGCAGCGACAACTCGAATTTGATAAACATTCAAACTTCCTTTGCGTGCTTGAATTGGCAGCGACAACTCGAAGCTTGTCTCCTGCGACGGCGACAGGCAGGTCTTCTACTGGGACGTCGCCACCGGCCGCGTCATCCGCAAGTCTCTCTCTCTCTTTCTCCTCATCTAACAATGGAATCGATTTCGATCCTTTTTGGTATGTGACGAGGTTTTTTGTTGATTCGCAAGTCGATGCCGTGAAGTTCAACAAGTACGCTTCGGTGGTGATGTCGGTGGGTTACGATCAGTCCCTGCGAGCTTGGGATTGACAGTCCAACAACACCGAGCCAATTCAGATTTCGCCTTGTGAACCCATGCTCCGCTCGTTTGGAGTCCTTGATCACAAATAGCGAAACTGTTGATTACTTTTCATATTGGTTCATTTTGATCGTTACCTTCTCTGTTGTTAAGTTTACTTTTAATGGAGCTAGTCGCACACTGTTGAATCTCGGGAAAGGCTTAGCGTTTTGTTGTAATGTATAGCGCGGGATAATTTAAAGACTTTTGGATATTTTGTAACTCTTTTGTGACTTTTGTAAACCTTTCGTTAGCGCGCGGAAGGATATAAACAGTTTTTGCCTAAACATAAACAATTTTTGCCTAAAGATAAACAGTTTTTGCCTAAACACAAACACTTTTCGCTAAACCGAAAAATAAAATAAATCAACATAAACACTTTTTGCCTAAACATAAATACTTTTTGCTAAACCGAAAATAAAATAAATCAACGTAAACAATTGTTGCCTAAACATAAACAGTTTTTGCCTATACATAAACACTTTTTGCCTAAACATAAATACTTTTCGCTAAACCGAAAATAAAATAAATTAACATAAACACTTTTTGCCTAAACATAAATACTTTTTACTAAACTGAAAATAAAATAAATCAACATAAACACTTTTTGCCTAAACATAAACAGTTTTTGCCTAAACATAAACACTTTTTGCCTAAACATAAATCACTATAAACACTTTTTGCCTAAACATAAATTTTTTTTTCCTAAACATAAATACTTTTTGCTAAACCGAAAATAAAATAAATCAACATAAACACTTTTTGCCTAAACATAAACAATATTTGCCTAAACATAAACAGTTTTTGCCTAAACATAAATACTTTTTGCTAAACCGAAAATAAAATAAATCAACGTAAATAATTTTTGCCTAAACATAAACAGTTTTTGCCTAAACATAAACACTTTTTGCCTAAACATAAATACTTTTCGCTAAACCGAAAATAAAATAAATCAACATAAACACTTTTTGCCTAAACATAAATACTTTTTGCTAAACCGAAAATAAAATAAATCAACATAAACACTTTTTTCCTAAATATAACAGTTTTTGACTAAACATAAACACTTTTTGCCTAAACATAAATCACTATAAACACTTTTTGCCTAAACATAAACAGTTTTTGCCTAAATATAAATACTTTTTGCTAAACCGAAAATAAAATAAATAAACATAAACACTTTTTGCCTAAACATAAACACTTTTTGCCTAAACATAAACACTTTTTTAAGCAGTTTTTTTAAACCGAAAATAAAATAAATCAACATAAACACTTTTTGCCTAAACATAAACAGTTTTTTCCTAAACATAAATACTTTTTGCTAAACCGAAAATAAAATAAATCAACATAAACACTTTTTGCCTAAACATAAACAATTTTTGCCTAAAAATAAACACTTTTTTTAACAGTTTTTTTAAACCGAAAATAAAATAAATCGACATAAACACTTTTTGCCTAAACATAAACAGTTTTTTCCTAAAGAAAAACAATTTTTTAAATAGTTTTTTTAAACCGAAAATAAAATAAATCACTATAAACACTTTTTGCCTAAACATAAACACTTTTTGCCTAAACATAAATACTTTTCGCTAAACCGAAAAGAAAATAAATCAACATAAACACTTTTTGCCTAAACATAAATACTTTTCGGTAAACCGAAAAGAAAATAAATCAACATAAACACTTTTTAAGCAGTTTTTTTAAACCGAAAATAAAATAAATCAATATAAACACTTTTTTCCTAAACATAAACAGTTTTTGCCTAAACATAAATACTTTTTGCTAAACCGAAAATAAAATAAATCAACTTAAACAATTTTTGCCTAAACATAAAAAGTTTTTGCCTAAACATAAACACTTTTTTAAACAGTTTTTTTAAGCCGAAAGTAAAATAAATCAACATAAACACTTTTTGCCTAAACATAAACAGTTTTTGCCTAAATATAAAAAGTTTTTGCCTAAACATAAACACTTTTCGCTAAACCGAAAATAAAATAAATCAACATAAACACTTTTTGCCTAAACATAAACAGTTTTTGCCTAAACATAAACACTTTTTTAAACAGTTTTTTTAAACCGAAAATAAAATAAATCAACATAAACACTTTTTTCCTAAACATAAACAGTTTTTGCCTAAATATAAACAGTTTTTGCCAAAACATAAACACTTTTCTCTAAACCGAAAATAAAATAAATCAACATAAACAGTTTTTGCCTAAACATAAACAGTTTTTGCCTAAATATAAACACTTTTTTAAACTATTTTTTAAAACAGTTTTTAAATATAAACACATGTTTAGGAAAAAACTGTTTATGTGGATTTATTTTATTTATGGTCTTAAAAAAACCCTATGGAATGAAGAACAAAACTGTTTATGTTAAGGCAAAAAGTGTTTATATGGATTTATTTTATTTATGGTTTTAAAAAAACCGTATGGAAATAAGAACAAAACTGTTTATGTTTAGGCAAAAACTGTTTATGTGGATTTATTTTAGTTTTGGTTAACAAGAAAATCCTATGGAATGAAGAACAAAACTGTTTATGTTTAGGCAAAAACTGTTTATGTGGATTTATTTTATTTATGGTTTTAAAAAAACCCTATGGAATGAAGAACAAAACTGTTTATGTTTAGGCAAAAACTGTTTATGTGGATTTATTTTATTTTTGGTTTTAAAAAAACCCAATGGAATGAAGAAACCATATAGAATAAAAAAAAATCAATTTACACTTTTTGCCTACATTTAAACAGTTTTGTTATTCAAACCGTAGGCAAAAAGTGTTTAAGTGAATTTTTTTATTGTTGCACCAAAAAAAAACCATTGGGTTTGAAATACATAACCGTTTAAATTTAGACAAAACTGGAAAGTTTCTACTCGTCTTAGACAGTTTCGTTATTATTTTCCCAACAAGTAAACCCATAAAATATACTAAAAGAACAATAACTTGATAACGTAATCATTAAACGCTAATTTTATCAAATTTAAAATGACTTAGTGTAAACATGAGTTTAAAAATAATTAGAATTTATAAGCAAATCATCTGCAACACAAGTTTGATTACTTCTTTATAAATACGGATTTCCTATACGAATTTATAATTTTGGTTTAAAAAAACCCTATGGTTTGAATTTTTTCTAAAAAACAAAAATAATTTTATTTTTTTAGCCTAAATAATTAATTTTATTATATATCTTCATGTCTATTTCTTGAATATACTCATTCTATGAATAACACCGACATTCATTTGACTCATTTAAATAAACACCACGCAAAATTCTAGATGCAATCAACCAAATACTAATTGTGATCACAATTCATATTAAATTAAAAATTTAGTACAAAAATTCTATGAAGTAATCCCTCGCGGTCTTATTCCTATTTAGCGGCTATATGCAATGAAAATTCCTCAGACAATTCCAAAATAAAAAAGATTAAAGAAGAACTTATCATATACACATTAGAATACGATAAACTCAACTCAATATTCAATAAATTAAACGCAAAGCACATCGATTCTGAGGGCGGTTTTGTTTCGCTCAAAAAGCGATGATCTATCAGTTGAAACGATCACAAATGATTCATCGCCGATCACAGTCCATGGATCGATGTTCGAAGGAACATTAGGTCCTCCGGCTTCAAAACCTGAGACGGTCTTTCGAAGTTAGAACCGTGAGTTTCAAACACATTAAAAACTTGTCTTCTTCAATTCGATGTAAAACAATAAAAGAATTGCAGTGTAATCGAATTTAACCTCGGTTGCCCACGAGCTCGGCCCAAATTCCACCGGCCCCAGCGTGATTTATCTCCTGTAGTATAACAGTTTAAGATAAGAATCGAAAATAGACTTTCTATCCTACTATTCCTTGTTAAAATCGAGATTCTCGGGTTTACTTTACGGGCTTAAAACGGCATCAAATAATAAAATGAGCCGGAATTATCGAAATGGAACACCTATTTTCGGAACAGGGGACGAATTATCTCGAAGAACAGGCTGAAAAAGTTTTCGGAAACCAGCTTTCCGGATTGTTCGGAACCGTTCACTCGCAGCACCGCGGTTCTGCTTGCTTCGAGCTCAGAAGCAATGAATTTATGGAAATTAGGAAGAAACAAACAGACTAAATCATCGAAGCCCTAAATCAACAAATGAACAAAATTGAAGCCCTAAATCATCAAACCTGTAGTCTTTAGAGATTGTCCAGGGTTCGCGGAGGGGAGGAAAGATACACGCAGCTTCGAAGAAGCGTCAAAGTCCTGGTGGCTTCGAGGGTCCAAGCGGGGAGCGTGAGTCGAAGTCAGAACCAAGTTCAGAGTCGCCGTGGACCGTCGGTACGGTCGATGTGAGCTTCGCCGGCGTCAAAACAGCCGTAAACAAGACCTAATCAAGCACTAAACAAGCCCTAATCAAACACTAATCAACCCGGGCAAAACAGCAATCGCTCGGAAGACCTAATCAAGCACTAATCAACCCTACAAAAACAGCACTAAATCGTGCCCTAATCAAGCGGGAAGCCAAATCAAACCGAAATCAAAATCCTGTTGGACATATGTGTCCTTAAACAAGATATTTTTATCCATTTGTAAAAGATTATTGTAGAGGGCGATTTTCACCACCCTTTTCCAGTCACAAAGATAATCACCAAATAACAAGTAAACAACAATAATTGATGAATATCTCTGTTTTATTATATTTTCCGAAAATGAGCTCGGTTTTCTTCTGTTGAATAGCTGGACAGATGAAGGATCATGAGCCTCAAGCTTCTCTCAGTTTCCTTAGCCTTTTCTATTACAAGATTTCTTTCTCTCTTTCCAAGCCTTTTTCCTCTATTTTTCCCGAACCTTTACAAATGAGGCTTATCTTGCCTTTTATAGAGTTTACAATGCCTTCCCCTCGCATCCTTCCCGCCTTTTTCTCTTTAATCATTCACTCTCTGGCGTGATTTGAGGGCAGCATGGTTAATCCTTGCTTTATGTCACTTACGAGCAGGTTGCCGTTATGGGTAGGTGAGCCTCATTAAATGCGCATCTCGTCAGCCGTCATTCGGCTCTGCAAGCCTCGTCGCTGGTGTTCTCATCGAGTGAGTAGGTCGGCTTCATTAAATGCACATCTCATCAATGGTCATTCGGCCCTGCACAATCATCATGACGAAATTTCTCGTCGGGTGCGATGGGACGCTTCATCGCAGCTTGCTCTCATGTGGCTGTGTCTCCTCGTGGGTGAGCCTCCTCGGGGGTATTCTTCCTCGGGGATGTGCCTCCTCGGGGATAATCCCCCTCGGGTGATGAACTTCCTCGCCTCTCCCCATGTCGTTTACGGACAAAACGACACGAGTTCTGTTGAGGATGGATTTGACCAAATCCGACCTTAACAATTATGACAAGTCGTTGAATAAAGATGATGCTTATTATGATAATCTTATTATAGTTTCTGGTAGAGTAAAATAGAATGTTTGATCCTTAGTTCATAAAGGATGCAATTATGAATTATTATCACAACAGAGTCAATGTGAAGAAGAATTAATAATCATAATAAATGAACTTAAAATGTCCGTGACCTGATTAACTGGGTGGGAGCCCATTAATCGTACAAGGTCATTAATGTGACTAAGTGACAATCCTATTCTGGATTTGTGTGTATCACACTCACTACAAGTGCATTAAGTATGAAGTGTCTTCATACTGGACTGGACCTGACTTAAACTCCGGAAGTTATCATATAAGACCGTCACTGATAACTTGGAGTTGAGTCACTAGTAGATGATCAAATGGATATTCGATCTAAGTCCTGAGTGATCTTGAGTCCGAGCTGCTGGCTTGATTGTTCTTTGATTTAACCGTTAAAGAACACAATATATTACCGTTGTTCCCAACACTATTATTTTGGGAGCATGATAGTCAGCAGTAAGGGTAGCTTGGTCATACACATGGGCATCACGCAGCTCTCTTCAGAGTCATGATGATTCCCTTGATTGTCGGTGGTGAGAAGTGAGAGGTACCCGTGCGCAACTTATGAATCGAAACCATAAGTGGGTCACTCATAATATTACTGACTGAGTCAAGGATGAAAATGCAATGAGGGGCATAACGGTAGAAACCGCCTGCTCGTGTGTGGATCATCAAGTGAAAGATCAATAACCCGAATTTGATTGTATCAATGGACACCCTGCTGTTATAAAGGGAATAATATATACCGTATCACTGCAGCCTCGGGTCTATAGTGGAATCACTTCGAGGTTTGACGAACAACTAGCAGTTCGTTGGAGCTTAAGTGATACGGGTCCATGGTCCCCAGGATAGCTCCGTAACGGATGATACGTACGTGATAAAGACATTGAAATGTTTTTAAGATCATTTGGCAAGACTCATAAAACTGAAGTCTGTGACAGACATCAGATAGTTTTATCAGTAGCGTGGCAAAAGTACCATATCTTGGTAACCGAAATTAATTGACAAAAATAAAGTAGAATTTGGATTTTCTGTCAACATGAAAGTTGTTGAAAATTAAATTCTAAGCAACTTTTCTTTTGGAACTGAGTCGTTTCGACGTACGGTTTGTGATTTAGAGAATTTCTAAGTTTGTGATCGTTTCGGTAAACTATGAAATTAAATCACATGTCACAAATTTAAATGATGGTGTGTCACCATGACATTTAAATGTGTGATATTGAGATCAGAGAATATTAATATAATTTAATTATTCGAATTTTATTATTAATGTATTATTAATAATTATTCAATAATTAATAGATTTATATTAATATGAAAATAATATATTTTAAATATATTATAGTGTAGAAATCGAATTGGGATTTTGGAATGTGGATCCATTCACATTCGAATGGATAGACTTTGGTCTTTCCATAATTGCGGCAAAAGTACCAAAAGTTTTGGTATCTGAGAGAAACCCTAAAATCAATTTAATCCATTTGATCGGTTATGATTTAATATCAACCGTTGGATTAGGATATTGATGAATTCAAAATTAATGACTTGGTGATCAAGTTTCATTTTTCGAATTTGATTAATTAATTATATCCGTTAGATCGGTCTAAGATTTAATCTTTACCGTTGGATTGGAAATTAATTAATAATATATAATTATATTATTTTTCGAATTATAGTTTAACGATAAATTCAAAATTGTTTTTATTAAATCTTTTTATATTTGATTTTATCCTAAACTAATTTGATCCATTAGATCGGTTTAAAGATTTATCTCAATCTTTCCCAAGAGAAAAATTCGAACTCTCCCTCTCCTTTAGGGTCTGCGAATTTTCTCTCTGATCTCTTTTTCTGGTTCGGCTTAAGAGACATAGTTCTCCGGAAGCTTAAAAAGAACCATCAGTTTAAATTTTGCGACGGAGTCCTGCCGGCGAAGCCCACGCTTCGGTACGAGGATTCCAGGAGAATATCCCGGAAGATCACGGGAGTTTCCCTCAGCACCGGCGGAGCCCTGACCGATTCAGAACGCGCAGCCGGAAGTCGTCAATAGAGGTACGCCCTTATGCATTGGGTTAATAAAAGCAACCATTTACTGCTTTCTATTTATTTCCTATTATGACTAGATTATTAATAATGATTTATGAATATTAAATTACATAATATTTATCAGATCTTGTTAAATGGTTATTATCCGATATCCGGACCGTTGGACGGATAACAAGTTATTCCGCTTTAAATTAATTTTTAAATGTTACCCGGACGGTTCAGAGGTACAATTTGTGATAATTTTCATGGAATCCGAGACGTGATTTCCAACAATTGGTATCAGAGCCATGGTTCAAGGATAAATAATTACGTAATTTAATTAATGGGTTTTAAAGAACGAATTATTTGATGAATAAAATTAATTATTTAAAATTGAAATTTTGAATTTCTAGATATTTTAAATATTAATTTAAAATAAGAAAATTACCTGACCCGAATAATCGGACCGGGTGGTTGGACCGGGCTGCCCTTGGCAGCCCAGCCCGAGAACTGCACGAACAGGGGCTGCCGCTGCAGCCCCAGGGAGTTCGCCAGGGCGAAGCCCACGGGCAAGGCCCACGAGCAAGGCCCTCGCCAAGGCCACTCGGCCAGGGCAAGGGCACCCGTGCGGGCCTGGCGGGCTGGCCGCAGGCCACGCTGCATGGCAGCGGAATGGGCCTGCAAGCCCAGCCCGATGGGCTTGGGTAATTGCCCTGGCCTACCCGTGAGCTATCCCTGCCCAATCCACGGGCACGTGGGCCCGGGCTTAAGCCCGGAGGGCCCACGTGCATTTTTTTAATATAGGTCGGATTTTTATTCCGACCCGGATCCCGTGGATTAATTATTAATTATTATTAATGAAATTAATATTTATGAATTAAAATTAATTATGATTAATTAATATGAATTAAAATATGGATGTTATTTCCGGATAAATAACATTGTCTTATTTTAATTAATTCATAAAATTAAATGTGGATGTTATTTAATAATTAAATAACATTGTCTTATTTAATAAATTAAAATATGGATGATAATATTCGAAGAATAATATCATTGTCTTATTTTAATATTTCATAAATAATTATTAAAGGGCATTAAAATGTTTAATGATAATTCTCAGAGAATAAGTATCATTAACATAAAATTATAAATATTCATCATAGATATAATTTGTTATAACCTATTTTCATAACCCTCAAACATAGTGTCTATGTTTAGATCATTATTAATATGTTTATATAGGATATATATAAATAATAAAGAGTAAATGTAAAAGTGTTAATTATTAGTCGGAAAAATTTCAAACGTACAATCTGCCTAAGGAAAAGGGAATCAAAAGTGGGACCGGTTCACCATCCACTTCTGGGTGACCGGTTAGGACCCCTCCCATCGACCTGGAGAGCGTACGGTTTGATCTATCACTGCCGACGAAATAATAAACACATTTCTAGGGCTTATTTAAAATTACGCGTCGTAATAAATAAAGCCAAAATATAAACTTTTAATGTGTCATTAATAGACAGTTTATATAATAAGTTTTTATAACTTAGAAATTAAAAACGTTATTTCCTAAAACAATGGCAAGTATAGAATAAAACAAAGGTCTCCATTATTACTGTCACAAGGTCTGCTAACCACACCGCCTCGAGTCACCCTAGTGTGTCCATTCCCTAAGGAAGGTGTGCTTGTGGAAGGTTTGACACCGTGATAGTTCCAAAAGAATATGTGGACGGAGGAATCTTGTAAATGGACCGCGAGTCACCCTAGAGTGACCATTCCCTAAGGACGACGTTTCCAAGAGGATCCCGAGAACTGAAAATAATGGGTTAAGCTTGCACGGAAGTTGGTGCTTCTCGACCGTCTATGGTGATAGTTAATAATCATAGAGAACTTTGGTAGTTCTTGTTATGAATATTAATTAAGTTTATGACTAAAACTTAGTTTAACCAAACTACACGGTTGATACTGCGAGTCACCCTAGAGTGACCATGCCACTAAGGACGGCAACGACGTGTACAGTCGGTTAAATTATCACGAAACAGTTAAAAGGGTTTATTTAACGTTTTCCCAGAACATGTTTGCATCATGTAACTATTTCAAATAAAATATTTTTCTAAACATTCTACCTATAATAAAGTTTAATAAGTTTCTTTTTCAATGCCAGTTAAAATGTCCTTCGACAAACAAGAAATGGAAAAGTCTGCTCTGACGCTGAAGTCTCAAAATCAAAGCAATCTGGTAAAAGTCACAAAATCCCTAAGTAAGCTGGCCATGAGTGGATCTTCGGAGAAACTTGGAATGGCAGATCAGAATGCTATAAGCTTTCTAAACAAGAGGAAGAGAATTGATGGAAACCAGGAAGAATTCTTCCAGAATGGGAGTACAAGTAATGTTGATCGTTCAACATTAGAATCATGTTTCGTGGACAACTCATCCTTCAACTGGATCTTGGATTCAGGAGCAAACGATCATGCGTGCAATTCTCTTCAGTCTCTTGACAAATTAGAAGAGATAAATGAAGGACCAACTTTAAAAGTAGGAAACGGGGAATTCCTACAAGCAAAAGCAGTAGGAAATTTGCAACTGACATTTGGAAATAAATTTTTATTTGTTGATAATGTGTACTATTATCCAAATGTCTGCAGAAATATACTTTCTGCTTTTCTGTTGTACAAACAAGGATATACTCTAAACTTTCGTGGATCCCATTGGGTCATCACAAAGGATGGAGTATATATTTGTACTGCTAAAGCAGAAAATGGATTATATATCCTAAGACCAGATTACAGTAGTTGTATGAATGCTGAAATGTTTAAATTGGCAACGCCAAAGTCAGTCAAGAAACCCAAGATTGATAATGATGTTCAAACGTACCTGTGGCATTTAAGATTGGGTCATATTAATCTAGACAGGATAAACAAGCTGATAAAGGATGGACCCCTTAAAGAACTAACAATCGGTTCTTTGCCTGTTTGCGAATCCTGTATAGAGGCTAAAATGACTAAGAGACCTTTTTCTGCAAAAGGTCAAAGAGCCACTAAACCATTAGAACTCGTCCATTCAGATGTATGTGGTCCCATGAACATACAAGGAAGAAGAGGAATTGAATACTTCGTCACCTTTGTTGACGATTATTCAAGATATGGTTGTGTTTATCTCATGGCTAAGAAATCTGAAACCTTGGGTAAGTTCACAGAATTTCTAGCAGAGGCTGAGAATCAACTTGGACTATCATTGAAGTCTCTTCGATCTGATCGAGGAGGAGAATACCTAGATCACGAGTTCTGCGACCTCCTGATCGAGAAAGGTATAACATCTCAATTGACTGCTCCTGGCACACCGGAACAAAATGGTGTTGCAGAAAGGAGAAATAGGACCTTACTTGAAATGGTAAGATCAATGTTAAGTTATTCATCACTACCCAATTCATTCTGGGGATATGCTTTGTTGACGGCTACGAACATTCTAAATGTTATACCGTCAAAGTCTGTTTCTAAAACACCCGTCGAATTATAGAATGGCAGAATACCAAATCTGCGACATTACAGAATTTGGGGATGTCCTGCACATGTACGGACTGGAAACAAGAATAAATTGGAATCACGAATGGAAGTTTGTCTGTTTGTGGGATATTCCAAAGAGACTAAGGGAGGTTTGTTTTATAGTCCAGAAAGTAAGAAAGTATTTGTCTCAACAAATGCTACTTTTCTAGAGCAAGATTATATGACAAACTTCAAACCTCGAAGTAAAGTTATACTCGAAGAGCTGTCAGGTGACAAGGTCACAATATCTCCAACAGTGCCTGTTGTGGAAGATAGTGCGGAAACCACGGTCCCAAATCAGAACCAAGGGGTACTCAGATGTAGTGGGAGGTTCAAAAGACTTGTTGAACGCTACGAACATACCCAATTGGAATTTCACCTAGCTGTTACAAACACTAGTGTTGAAGATCCCATATGCTATGAGCAAGCTATGATGGATCCTGATAAGGGAGAATGGCAGGAAGCCATGAACCAAGAAATAGAATCAATGGATTCTAATGAAGTCTGGGAACTTGTAGACTTACCAGATGGGTTCAAAACCATTGGCTGTAAGTGGGTATACAAGCGAAAGAGAGGAGTGGACGGGAAGGTTGAAACCTTCAAGGCTAGACTAGTGGCTAAGGGTTTTACCCAGAGGGAAGGTATTGATTTCGATGAAACCTTCGCGCCAGTCGCTAAGTATAAGTCCATCCGGATTCTCATGGCCATAGCCTGTAGTCTCAATTACGAGACTTGGCAGATGGACGTCAAAACCGCCTTCCTGAACGGGTACATTGAAGAAAACATCTATATGGACCAACCAGAAGGGTTCGTGCAGAAGGGTCAAGAAGGGAAAGTTTGCAGACTTCTCAAATCCATTTATGGATTGAAGCAAGCTTCCAGATCCTGGAATCTAAGTTTTGATGAAACCATCAAATCCTATGGATTCATACAGAACATCACTGAGGCCTGCATATACAAACTCAATGATGAAACCGTGGAGATATTTCTTGTTCTATACATCGATGATATTCTTCTCATTGGAAACAGTGTGAAGAGGCTATCGGACGTGAAAGCGTGGCTATCTACGCAATTCCAAATGAAGGACATGCGAGAAGCCAGTTATGTTCTTGGGATCCGTATCTTCAGGGATCGCAACAACAGGCTTCTAGCCTTATCACAAGCAGCTTACATTGATAAGGTGCTTGATCGTTTTGCAATGGCAAACTCCAAGGGAGGTAATTTACCGACCAGGCATGGAGTATTCCTTAACAGGAAACTGTGCCCTACTTCTCCGGAAGAGCAAGATGAGATGAGGAGAGTACCCTATGCTTCAGCAGTGGGAAGTCTGATGTACGCTATGCAGTGTACTAGGCCAGACATCTGTTACGCTGTGGGAATTGTTAGCAGATACCAATCCAACCCTGGTATGGCTCACTGGACAGCAGTGAAGAACATTCTCAAGTATCTTCGGAGAACGAGAGACTATATGTTAGTGTTTTCAGGATCAGAACTGAATCCACTAGGTTATACTGATTCAGACTTTATGTCTAATAAAGACGCGAGAAAATCGACGTCGGGAGCAGTGTTCACCCTTGCTGGTGGAGCGATATTCTGGAGAAGCGTAAAGCAATCCTGTATCGCGGATTCCACAATGGAAGCTGAATACGTGGCAGCTTGTGAAGCAACCAAAGAATCAGTTTGGCTCAAGAATTTCTACATAGAGCTGGGAGTTGTTCCAGATGTAGATGGGCCCCAAACACTATACTGTGACAACAGTGGTGCGGTGGCAAATTCTAAAGAGCCCAGAGACCATAACAAGGCGAAACATATAGAGAGAAAATACCATCTCATTAGAGAGATAGTACGTCGAGGCGATGTACGGGTTCTTGAAAGGACGGTAAAGGAGAACAGCGGTGGTACGAGCCGACAACGGAACTATGGACTGAATGAGGCGTCCGAACGTCGGCATCATCGGGGCGTTGAGTTTCGTCGTCGTCGTCGTCGGCGGCGGGTTGCTCTTGAAACATGAGGTCGAAAAATGGATCGTTGGTTCTCGTTGCCCTAGATTGAGCTACCGCGTCGACCAATTCTCGGGACACAAGATCGGGATTGGCGTCGTGCTGGCCCATCGCCCGGACTAGACTAGGTCTTAGAGACCGTACTGTATCATCGGGATAATTTGGATTTGGTGGGGAGGGAAATATTTCTTGGGGTAGCATAACGGGAATGTAGCCGTCGGGCGTAGGTTGCGATTGATCCCCGATTTGAAATTGGGGTTGCGAATTCCTAGCCGCCCTTTGACCCCCGGAACTTTCCGCCGCTTCTTCGAGACATAATGAGAGAAATTGAGAACTTGAGAACTTTAGAACTTGAGAACTTTAGAGCTTTAGAGGGAAAAAATTTAGAGAGTTGAGAGAATTTGAGAGAGAGATGGAAGATTGTTGGTGAGGAAATGAGGGAGGAAGGGGTGATATTTATAGGGTTTGAGGAGAGAGTGGGGTGCGTGAATAATAGTGGGTAAAAAAAAATAAAAATTTGAAATTTTAAGGTTGAATTCGAATAAAGTAGGTAAAAATTGTGGTTGGGTAATAAATTTCGGGTGAAAAACGTGTTATTATTGCCACAAACAAACACACCACACGGATCCATGACGTGGCATCATCCTGGCCGTTGATGAGAAGCTCGGATCGCCACATCGCGCGTCGCGACGCATGCCCAGAATCGCGACGAATCGCGACTTTTGCCGCAAAATCGCGATGCATCGCGATCCCAAGGCACGCATCGCGACGCGTCGCATCGCGTGTTGCGATTTAAATGTGCAGCTCTATTGCAATATATTAAGTCACGAGAGTAATTTTGGATAACTATAACACATTCATGGTCAAGGAAATATAGATTGCAACACTCATTAATCATCATGAAAATCTATTACGGTAGCGTTTTTTTTTTCTTTTTCATTCTCATTTTTTTTACCTTCCTTTTTACGGTGATTGCTTTTAAAGTAACGTAGTGGGTGAGGATTGTGTGGATCTAAAAAGTCGTTTTGCATGACTTAGTAATATTTTGAAGATATATATGATTTCATTTATCTTGAATGCAGATTTTGATAAGCATTTTATTAACGTGAGACAATGCATTTTATTAATACAAAAATACAAAGTCGATAAATATGAGACAATACATTTTATTAATAGAATTTTAATATAAATTTTTCAATTATAACAAACAATTAAATTATTCATTTTTAAATTTATACTAAATTTATCATCCTTCGCGCGATGCCAGTCCACTAGTTATATGTATAATAGAAACACATAATTTAATAAACCCTAAACAACTTGAAATATCAATACTTGAATAAAAAATCATAATTGCATTAAAACTTGGTATAGAAAAACTTAACAATAAAATTCATATGTAGCTGACACGCAAGTTTTAGCCGGAACTTGACATGATAATTCAAAGCTAGATCAAGAAAACTAGAACTTAACTCTAAAATTCTCTTCTCTTCTCTTCTTCCGACTTGCTCTCTGTCTATTTCTCCCAATTTCGAATGAATGATGATTAAACCATACTGCTTCCTTTTTACACACACATGATGAAACTGTTCCATATTTTGTGGATCTTATGCGTGATATTGTTTGGAGGTTGTTGCTGATTTTGTGCATTGGCTTTGGTGATGTAGTTTGACTTAGTCTTCGTGGGTCCCACTTGTAGTAGCTACTAGCTTGGCTGAAAGGATCCACATTCTAATATGACTTCTTTATATTTGCTCTATGGTACTTGATCTTTTCTTTGTGTTAATTGCTCCAAAAGTCCTTGCGTTATTTATCTGTTTCCTGAAGATATCAACGATAAAATCAATTCAAATAAAAACAAGCTAAATCAAAATCAATTAGGTAAAATCACAAGGAGTAATCTCAAGTTTTTTTGGTTACGTGAATAGCACAATTACCATAGTTTTATTCTAATAATTTAACAATTATTCTCAATTAAACTATATAAATTAAAGCTATTTTTGTAATTATCATGTATCAACCGTTCTCGTGATGTAGTTAAGTGTTCGGGGATTAAGCTATCTGATATTTAACAATAAGAATAAAACAAACACGCAAGCAAATCATTTAAATTAATCTTGGTAATTAATCTTCTAAATTCCTATAATGCAGCTATACCATCCTAATATCGATTTGGAGGGAAATGTCTGCCTCAACATTCTAAGAGAGGACTGGAAGCCGGTTCTGAATGTGAACACCGTAATATACAGACTCTTTCATCTCTTCACGGTACTAACCACAATACAATATCATGTTTCGCTCGGATCATCACTTTTCGTCCTTTTCTGCATCAACCAAATCACGAATATCCCCTCAATCATGAGGCGGCTTCTGTTTTAAGGGACAATCCGAAGTTGTTTGAATCTAACGTGCGGAGGGCAATGGCCGGCGACTATGTTGGGTAAGCCTACTAATTACACGTTGCGTAAAATAATTCCGAGAAAGCAGTTTGTCCCTCGAATTTTAGTTTGTGACAACAATACCTCAATTCCTTCAAAATGTAGCATATTCCCTCTCAAGCGTTGGGAATTGTTTGAAAGAACAATTGGTATTGCAGACACAAATTAAAATTCATAAGCAAATTGCATTCTTCTCAAAATATCGGGAGGCATTACTACCAGCAGCAGACACAAATCAAAATATCTATCCTCAAAAATTTCAACGGTTCTACTTTTTCTCCACGTGGCTTCGGAAGGCAAGTCCCGTTCAGAGTTTCCCTACTCTCGCCGGGGACTTCGTGACTTTCTCGATTAATGTGACCGTGGTGGTTTCTACCTTTATTTCGCGTATCTAATATCTCTTCGAGGGAAGGGAAGAGTGTATTTGTGTCTCCATGTTCATAGAACATCTGTTCCTGTACCATAAAACTAACTCTTACGTTTGTCTAGAGAATTGTTGTGCAATATTGTTCTTTGCTAAATTGTTTGCTTTTCGACTTTGCCATAGCCGAAAAATGATGACGGTCGCGGGCAAGGACTTTGAACCGACAGTCAGGAAACTGGTAAAATTAGTTTTGACTTTAATTAAGTGGTTTCCAGGTTTGAAAGTGAAAAAAATGTGGTTTTCAATACTATTGGTTCGAACACTAGACATAAACCTCAGTTTTCCACCTTTCGCATGAGGATCGGATCGGTTAAGGTTTAGTTCGATTCTTGTAGTAGCATAAGCCACTAATTGAGTAATCTAATTTAATTAATTAGTATACTATAAAAAATGATTAATTTATTATGTTAATCTTGTGTCCGGACCGGATAAAATGTTAAACGGAAAAGCACTTAAAGCCTATCCAGTGTGCATTTATGATAGGGTCGATGACGGGAAAAATACATAAAGTTTGGTCAAAGAACCTCTCGTGTACCTAAAGTTTAAAAGTGGTGGCAAAAGTACTTAAAGTCACATTTGGGGCGTTGACCACTCCATTCTCGTAACGCAGTTAACTTACCCATTAACTCTGGCCACGTGGACAAACGTGGGTTGCTAACATAGCAAGTTTTTGCCACGTGGACGAGCCCATATCAGCCTCGTTTACGAAAAAACAATGAATTAAACCCTCGATTGGGCTCGTCCACGTGGCAAAAAATTGCTATGTCAATAACGTTTGTCCGCGTGGCCAGAGTTAACGCATAAGTTAACCGTGCTACGAGAATGGAGTGGTCAATGCTCCAAATATGACTTTGGGTACTTTTTGTTAGAAACCTTGCGGCATAAGTGCCTAAAGTTTTGGTATTGGGCCGAACCGGGCCCATGTGAGTTAAATGAGTTGATTCATGTATTGATTAGAGAATCATGTAATTAATGAGGTTTGACTTATATGATAATAAAACCTATTAATTACATAATATCCCATTTCCGATTATATGATGGGATCATGTAAAATAGGAAACTTATTAATTACATGAGATACACATTAATTGAGATTATTCTCATTGATGGTGTTTATTCTCATTAATGAAGATGATTCTCCTCTCCCTATAAATAGAGAACTCAAGCACCATCTCTCACAACACACCATTCACTATTCTCGGATTACTATTCACGAGCACTATTCACATCATTTCCAAAGAGGGAGAAAACTTGAGTTCTACTATCCCCGAGAGTCTTGTTTGTATTCTAATTTTCCTCGAAGAACTAGTATTCGGAGAGGGTGATTTTCGGCCATAAAGGTGTTCCGATTGTCGATGTGGTGGACTACGTAGAGGCCGAACATTTGAGCGACTCGTGATCGATGTGGAGCAAAGGCTAGGCGCATCAACGAAGCGGGAACAACGTGAAGATCCATTCGTGGTTAAAGTAAGGAAGCGTTCTGTACATAATATATTCTCAAACCGCTATGTCATCTCGATTGCATTATTTTTCTAGGTTCTCGGATATTCATCTTCCGCATTCGGGAAGTGCGGAATCCTAGGAAAAACCCAACAATGGTATCAGAGCCAATTCTTTGGTGACAAGCTATTATTGGATTTTTCGGTTTAGAATTATTCTTTAATGTTTGATTAGAGGTTCCGGAAATTTAATGGGAGTGTTTATGGGTAAAAGTAATTTTATGAAAATTAAATTGTCGGAATTACGAAATTGGGTTAAATATTATTTTATGAAAATTACCTATTTTGTGAATTACGGGAATTGGCAATGAAAACACCGAAGTGGCAACGGCGCGGAGTTCATCGCGCCGCCGCCATGACGGCGCATTCACGGCCATCGAATTAGTGGCCGAAACCTTAGGGTTTACACCCACGGGTTTAAGTTTTGCGGGCTGCCAAAGCCCAGCCACTAATGGGCTGCATTAGGTTAATTAGCCCACTGCCGATTTTGGTCCAAATGGGGCCAATAGCTGACGGGCTGATACCCAAGCTCGTGCCAGAGCCCAAATGGGCCTAATTGCCCACGGGCTGGCAGCAAAGATCTGGCCCAAAAGGGCCTCTTGGCCCACGGGTTGGTGCCCAACCCGAGCCCATGGAGCTTGGCTGCCCACGCGAGGTCAGGCCCATGCGGGCCTTCTTGCCCACGGGCTGATGCCCAGCCCACGGGCCTTTGGGCTTTCCTTGCCCACGGGCTTTGCCCGAATGAAGGGAGCCCACGGGCTCCTCATGTGGGGGCCCACGGGTAAGCCCATACGGGCCACGGCCCAGACCCACGGGTCAGGCACTTGCTGGCCCGACCCACGACCCACGAGTCGGACTGGGTCAACGACCCGGGTTGACTTTCTCGACCCGGATCGTAACCCGACCCAAATTAAATATATATATATATATTATTTTTAAGGGTGCTTTAATTAGTGTAATTAGAATAAGTAACCATTTATTTTTCCGAAAAATAATTTATGAAATTATCTCTAATAAGGAATTCATGAGATATTAATTGTCTTTTCTTTTATTGATTAGGCCTTTTAATTTATTTTAAATAGTCATGTTAGTAAATAAGAAATTAAAATCTCATGTCGCATTATAAGTTAAAGTGGTTTAGCTAAGGATAATGTTAGAATAAATTTGATTTAGTTTAATTACTATATCAATTTATTATATGATTGTTAATTAGATTAATTAGAATCATTAAAATTTATTAGATAAGTCTATAATTAGCATAGCCTTTTGTCTAACTTATGTTAGATAATTATTAGGCTAGTGCTAAAGATCTTTTAATGGAGCTGGAACAAACTAATTGGTTAGTTTGATTGAAACCCCTCAATAAGAATATCAAGTGTATAGTCTTCCTATTTTAGACCCTCGTCAAGCTCTCGATCGTTCTGGACAGACCTACCAGGGTAGGATGGATTCTCGGTTCGATTTTGAGAAGGCGCGAAGGACCTTGTTGTCTGCCGGTTCAAGGTAGGGTGGTGCTTAACCAGTGAACCCTAATAGGATTAGGCAACTGGAGATGTTAAGGTCTTTTTCGAACCTTAGAAAACCCTAATAGGATTAGGCAACTAAGGACTTCTCAGATCTTTAAAAGAGCTAAGAGTAAAAGGATAGTTTTATTCTATAACTAAATAGAGATAAATTTTATTTTACTCTATGTCAATAATAATAGTGTTAAATGAGGGTTACTGCATTTATTATTTATGCCAAATAGCATTATTAAAAGTCCTTTAGTGCTATTATGTATTTATGCTCAACTAACAAGTTTGCTAATGTTAGGCTTTCATAATGGTTATGGGAGCTAGGGGAATGTTTCTGAAGGTAACTAAGCAGAACCCGCTACACTCTACGAACTTTGATGATTGTATATGAATCTGAGGAGTGTACTCTCCGAAGAAAATCTGTTACATATGGTTGAAAAGGCTCCAGTAGACTACCCCGGCCTACTGGGAGGTCAAGATGACTTGAATATCAACTATAGGTATGTCAGTCAGTCTCTCGATGTTTCTGACCTTATGCTCGGATCCATGATACCGTCAGTCAGAGTGGAGTGCAAGCACTTGGAGCCCTATCATATGATAAGGTTCTTAGAAAGAAGATACAGGGACCTGAATAAGTTCAAGAGGTTCCAGATCACGTGTCGACTCTTCGAAAAGAAGATGCACTGGTCACAGTCTGTCAAAGAACATTTTGATAAAATGGTATCTCTGGCAGACAAAGTGAACGCAACTGGCATTTCCGTTGGACCGCAGCTTTTAAAGTTTGCGATCCTGAATTCTCTTACCCCAGAGTTCGGCGATACGGTTAAGATGATTTTGGATTGTGACTCGATTCAAATCCATAATCTTCTTGACATACTGTTGACCACCGAAAGGAACATACTTTGGGAAAGAAATGAGAAGGGAAAAGGAAAGATGCACAATGAAGTGACAAGGAAGAGGAAGAGAGACGGCAACCCCTCGTCTTCAGGTATAATTGTTATAACCTATCTCTCTATGTTTTATTTGACAAATATGAGATACAAACTCAAAGTACTAAAGTTGTTTATACTTTCTGTTTTGTCAGGTACTGAAGTACAGAAGAGACATGAGGCATGTTGGAACATAGCTAGGATGGAAGCCGCGCCTGTCGAGGCCGACAACCCTACCTATTTGACTTTCCAAGCGAAGCAGTTGATGGAGGTTTCTAAATAATGAGTGTCATTTTCGAGTCATTGTCAGAGAATATGACTATGTCTTTTATATAAGCAGGTCTAAGTTACTTGAAAGATTTCAAAATAAACAATTGTAGTAAAGACACCAGTCGAACAATATAAGTGTAAATCGTTTCATATAATTAATGCGGTGCACATCTTATACGATCGGTTTAAGGCCTTTTATTAGAGACGAAGAATCGTCACATCATTGATCCCCTTACAAGTGTCCATTTTATGAAAAAATATTTGTTTGGAGAAACCAAACTGCGTAATATACAAGGTTCAGGCAATGATGTAAAGGGACGAAGTAACCTAAATTCCCCATGGAAAGCTTTTCACTTCAAAGCGACCACGCCTAACGTATTCCGTCAAATGGTGGTTCCTATGACACCATATGAGATATGCTTTTGGGAGAAACCCATTAAGTCATAAATAGTTCTCTAGATTTCGACATCCACATCAAGAGGTGGTCTAAGCTCGGATTCAGACAACTATTTGTTCATGAGATATCCTAAGGAAACGAGAGGGTATTTGCTTACTACGACCGAAAAACTCCACAAAGTGTTTGATGGTAAAATCGGAGCTTTTAAGAAAGAAGGGTTCTTGACTAAAAGCTAGTGGGAGCAACATCATACTAATTATAAGAATATGGCTCATTGAACTAAGAGGAACAATTGATAGGATACATTGACAGAGCGCTTTATGATTCTCAAGATCCCCAAATGGTTGAGGACTTCAGATTGGCTGCCAACAGCGGCCATCATGAAATGCATGAACTGTCATATGATACACTAACACTGCAAAGATTAGACTGAAGTCACCATGCACTTAAAAGTTGAACCTACTTAGACTTGCGAATAAGCAAGGACTCAAAATTTTCATGATGGCACACCAAAGTCTTATAAAGAAGCAGTAAGAGAAAGTAATTATTAGATATGGCTCGAGGTCATGAAATCTGAGATAGACTCCATGTAAGCCAAATGGATAAAACCCAATGGAAGTCAATGGATCTTCGTAAAGAGGAACATGGATGGCAATGTGTGGACATATAGGATGAGAGACTGGGATGAAATAATTCTACCAGAATTGTAGTATGGGCTGCAAATGAAATGTTCTCTCTCACCTTGCCATATCCAAGTCTATAAGGATTTTGCTTGAAGTTGCCACATTTATTAAAATTGGCAAAAGTATAAAGACTGTCTTTCACGTTCTTGAATGAGGTTGTGTAACTGACACAACCTGTAGAGTTCACAGTCATTGCTCACATACATTTTGTATAAGCTGATCAGATCGTATAACGGTCTATGTCAAGCGTCTCATAATATGAATCGACTTCTTAATGTCTTAAACTGTTCGGTTTCATTAAGTACCTAGACTTCATACAAGTGTATAAGAAATAGTGGGAGCAATATGATCTTCTAATATCCATATGTGTATGACATGTTTGTGATAAGAAAATAGATATACCAAACTCCAATTATGTGGAGAAGTTGATGAAAGTGTTTCTCAACAAACACTAAAGTGAGACTACCTAGAAATAGGAGTCAAGGTCTGTCACGAATATGAGCTGAAAGAACTACCAGTCATATTTGGAGTGTATAAGAATGGAATATATAAAAGGGAGTTTTGTATAATTCTGTTAACTGGTTTACTAGTATAAACCATCAGATGCATTCATCCGGTCATATCAATTTTAAAAGGAAGTGTTCCTTAATTACAAGATAATTCTTGGTCAGTGTAATTGGACGGCATATTGAAGGCATTCAAACTAGGGTTAATTGCGGCGAAAAGACCCAACCTTTGGTCAAATGCTCTGATGTGTATACAACCTTCGTAAATGCCGACAAAAGTACCCAAACTCGGTATTTGGGAGTTGACCGAGAAAAGCTATCTTTGTGGCAATCAGCCTTTGCCATGTAGCATGCCACATGGCACTTAGCCGCCACGTGGCATGCCACGTAATTTTTATTTTTCAAATATTTTTTTAAATTATTGTTATTTTTTAAACAAAATTATTTTATATTTTTATTTTCAATAAAAAATTATTTTTTTCCAATAATAACAAATAATGAATATCTAAATTTAAATATTCATTATTGGTTATAATTATTTATTTTTAAAAAAGTGGGTAGAACGAAATAAAAATCACCGTTCACGGTTCACTTGAACTCCGTTTCTGATCCGGTTCACGCTTCGAATAAAATTGTTTAATATGTTTAATAATAATAACCAATAAACACATACATATTGTTTACAAAGTCAAGACATAATTAAATACACACCACTTATAAAAAAAATAGTAGTCATATTTATATTTAACGAAAAATTATTTTTATTTGTTTGCGTGATATATTTTTGTGTTTGCATTTTATAATAATAATAATTGTTTAATATGTTTTTTTATTTATATATTATTTTTTTTAAAATTGTCATTAAATAATCATATGATTATCATTGGTTATTATTATTAAACATATTAAGCAATTTCGTTCCACCCGTGAACCGGATCGGAGGCAGAGCTTGAGTGAACCGTGAATGGTGATTTTTTTCTTTATTTATTTCGTTTGACCCACTTTTCTAAAATGAATAATTACATTTAATAATAAAAACCAATAATGAATATTTAAATTTAAATATTCATTATTGGTTATTATTGAAAAATAATATAATTTTAAAAAAAAATTAAAAAGTTTTTTTTTTTAAATGATATTTTTTAAATTATTTAATAAAATAATAATTACGTGGCATGCCACGTGGTGGCCAAGTGCCATGTGGCAAATGCTAATAGCCAATTGGACAAATATTCTCGGTCAAGTCCCAAATGCCGAGTTTGGGTACTTTTGCCGCCATTTACGGAGGTTATATACACAGCAGAGCATTTGATCAAAAGTTGTGTCTTTTTGCCGCAATTCCAACAAAGTAATTTATTTCGGAGTTCGGACAATTCCCAACATCAACACGGCCTACCATTGTGACGCTTGTTTCATGGATATCCAAATGCTAATTGTGGACGGGTATGTATTCTTTCTTGTTAAGTTGTGAATATTATTTGCTTCGTTTATTTTTAATACAAATTTTCAGATAGAAGTAGATTATTCTATTTTTTTAATATGTAAAATCGGACGATGCTTGGGTAAAACTAGTCATTGATCGGTGCCGATTTATTCACCATTCTCAAAGAAAAAACTGGAGACAACTTAGGACGATGCTTCCCTATTCTCGCCACGTACGTACCATGTTTCGAATTATCGTCCGAAAGTGTGTCCAGTTTTTTCTTTCTTTCTTACAAAATGACATATCTATTCCATGAATATTAAATTATGGAGGTTGAGGCTGTTATATCTTCATATAATTTATTAAAATATAATGCCTTGATATGCATGTCGTTCACAATTTATAAGCTGCGACTGGCAATTCTACCAAACGACATTAGTATCACCAAACTGGAATAAAAATCATTGATGCCAAACTCTTTTTATTTTTATTTATATATATTTAATTTAGGTAATAAATATTTTAATTATAGGATTAATAGTTAGGACTTAAGAGGATAGCTATCTTGACTACTTGGAGTCTGAATAATTCGATTACAATTAGATACTGAACTGTAGAATACAATGTATCTCCAAAACGACAGTAGAAATTATGAAACGACATTATCATACAAAAGCCAATATATATTGGAAACAGCAACACAATAAAACGATTAATGGTAGGGATATGTAACAAGTTAAGACTTCGTCATTTTAAAATGACAATTACCCAAGAATATATACAGCATTAATCAGATAACAAGATATTAAATAATAATAATAATAATAATAGTAATAATAATAATAATAATAATAATAATAATAATAATAATAATAATAATAATAATAATAATAATAATAATAATAATAATAATAATAATAATAATAATATAAATAAAGTCTAGTGCACAGAAATGGTTTTTTTTTTCTTCTTCTTAAGAATCAATTGATTTTTTTTTCTCTTAATATAGTTGTGCTGTTTTTAATTTGCTCACAAATCATACTCGAGGTCAAATTTGTAATCTGCTCGATTCTATAGTTTTATTTATTTATTTCATGTAAAATGAAATTCTCTTCATTATTAATGCTACGGTATATGTTTATACACATCCAAAATTCTATATAAAAAGTAGCAGACGAAAGTAGAGTCGAATTTTATTTTATAGAGAAAATTATCCTTGCGAATATGGTAATGAAAAAAAAACAAAGGAGACAAACAACGATGCTTTGTTCAAAGATTGTTAAAAGCATAATATAGACACCCTATTATTTGTATACTTTAACCTTAATTAGTTGTATATACTATATATAGGTATATGTATATATGTAGACTACTCCCGGATTCTACAACTTAAGCATATCTCAACTTCCAAGCAAAGCCTATACTTTTAAAATACCAATTATTATAGTTATTATTTATTTTGTACACTTTTGTTTTCCTTCCATGAGAGTAGAAGTATTTTTATTCTCAAATTGGTTTTATTATGTATAAATTTATTGTGTCGATTTTTTGTTGTTGCTTTGTGATTGGTTTAAAAATGATATGATATAATGTATAATAATTTACCATGCATATATAAATCAGTAATGTAACAGTATATATAGTGAATACTAGATGCAATACTATTTGACATTATTAGAAATTCACCGACTTCTTTGTGTGCATTGTGCAATAATGAAATTGTAAAATTTATTTTAAATTACGGTGAAAATATAGTTATTCGCTCACCATGCTGTGATGGTGGAAGAAAAAAAAAAAAATATTCGCATGCGGTAAATAAGAAAAAACTCATAGTAAAACAATAAAGTAATATGCCAAATTCTAAAGAAATATAATATATATTTTCAGTGTACGCTATATGTTTGAAGTAATACAAGTGTCATCCCTGAAAAAAAAAATATAGAAAAATTGAGAAAACTCCTGATTTTAAATATAGTAAATAAATAATTTATTGTTCTTTGAAAAGTTATTAAAAAAATTGAAAAATTGAGAAAACTCCCAATTTTAGGTGTAGTAAAGAAATATATTATTGTTCTGAAAAATTATTACTATTGGTGTGTGTGAGACTATAGTGATCTACATATAATGTAATTGTTTACTTAGTTATTCAATTTTATATAGTTTTAGAAACCTAAGTGGTTCCATTCCATATATCATATTCATATGTATAGGAGGGAGGGAGAGTTTTTACTCATGTCCTAAAACTATATAAAACTAGTGGATTACTCACGCTTTGCACGGTGGTAGAAAACATAGTTTATAAATTTTAATAAATATAGTAAACATATTTTTTTAAGAACGAATTATTTGATAATATAATTTTAATATTATTATATTAATTTTAGCTAATTTGATCGCATATTCAAATAAGAATCATGATTTATTTGAATATTTTCATTGTAAAGTGAAAAAAAGAGAAAGTGAAAATAAAAATATTTCATCTTAAAAAAACTTTTGTTCATAGGTAAGTTAAAACGTAACATGAGAATGAATAACTTTAATTTGCATAAATACAAATGATGTATTTGATCAATTAAAAGTAGAACTCAAA
Organism: Parietaria judaica; assembly: GCA_954871525.1. Taxonomy (NCBI): domain Eukaryota; kingdom Viridiplantae; phylum Streptophyta; class Magnoliopsida; order Rosales; family Urticaceae; genus Parietaria; species Parietaria judaica. The sequence continues at coordinate 44,397,020 of OX940860.1, forward strand.
AGTCTAAATAGAATATGAAAGAGCAATTATGTTTGGAAGAGGAATCAACTATATAAACTTAAAATAGGAATAATAACTCCATTGTAATTGGAAGGAAATAACAAATATGTTTGGAATTAACTGACATCAAATGAATAACTACTGACATTCTAAATTGTATTTTTAAAAAATCAAACTTTTTATAAAAATGAGAATTGCTATATTCCTCTGACAACATCGTGTCTCCCCTTAAAATAAAAATTGTAAAAAGTAAATATTAAAGCAAATAAAAATATTAAATCAGATTTATTTATTAAATTATGTATTGTAATAATTTTCAAAAAATTTTGCCGTCTAACTCATTTATTGTTGTTTTTTGGTTTGTAATATAATCTTTGATTTTTAAATAGATTCAGCAAATATGAGTGTACATATTTAAATTTTTAATTAGACATGAGTGTACACATATTAATTATCTCTGTAAATATGCATAGTAGAATAGCACGTCGGAATTACAATGTTCTCAATGTTCTTCCTTAATTGGTTATCATTTGGTAATTCTATAAGATTCAATATATATATATATATATATATATATATATATATATATATATATATATATATATATATAGATATTTAATACATTAAATAGAACTACGTTCGTTCTTACCTATCTGAACTTTAAATAGTCCATAAACAACTCTCCCATGAATGAACTTGCAATTTAGCCTAGCAAAAGAGAGAATTTTTTTTTTTTAAAAGTGGCAATAAATAAATAAATAAATAAAGGTGTATAACAATATACCATGAATAATTTATGGAGCAACAGAAACACTATAAGTAGCCCCGGTTAGTAGCAGCAGGATTGCAACAAAATAGAAGGATTAAAAAAATGACTCAAAATTATCAACGAGAAACTTGGTTTTTTTTTTTTTTCTCAATTGTTCCATAATTCCTTCCATAGGAAGTGGGTAATAATAGCATGGAATGAGTAAAGTTGTTCCCCATTACACATTACTAAAAAATCATTACCTGAAACCAAGGTAAAATAAGAAATATTAAAAAATAATTTGATACAATATTGAGATTTATAATCTATAAATATATATTTACTATTTAGATATATATATATAATTAGATAATTTGATAAATCCATGGGATAAAAATAAAAAAAGCCATATGTATAAAATGGACAATAACAAAAATAAAAATTCATATGTGTGAACATCATAGCAGAAGTCGATTTTGAACAATTAAAGCATTTGGCCATTGTTTCACTGTTTTCTAACGCTTTCGCCAATTCTCGATTAACACAACCTTCACAAAAGATCATCGGTGGAGGATCAAGCCCTAATTGCCCCGCCATGTGAAGTATATTCTTGTGTGAAGTTGCCCTATTAACCTCATAGTGGTGCACAAGATAGACATAATTTATCCGTTCACTCTTCTTTGCTATTGTACAAACCTCATTGTCATTATTCATTGATCTTCCATTGTCACTGCTCAAGACAAATCATTACTGCTAGAAAGTACTCAATTTTCCAACAACAAAAAATCAGAGAAAAATAGAATAAAAAAGTAGAATGATAGAGATAATAGAATGCTTTGTATTTCATCTTACAAAACCTCTATTTATAGGCTAATATAATATAATGAAAAGACATCATTTTAATTTGCATAAATACAAATAAATAAATTTAGACATTAACAAGAGAAATCAAAAGTCTAGACATAAGTATAAATGAAATAATTTTAGCATTAATAGAGAGAAATCAAAAGTCTACACATACTTCTCTAAAAAAAGAATTTCATACCAAAAAAAGAAAAAAGAAAAAGAAAAAAGACGTGGATAACTAAAAGTCATGCACAATAACTGAAAGTCATGCACATACGTGGAATCTTGTAAGTTGGTTGTAAGTTACATAAATTTAAAGATTATGTTACAATTTCTATGACATTCAATGACAATATGAAGAACAAAAAAATAATTGAAAGCCTATGTTATTAACATTATACATGTGAGGTTAAAGATAAAGCCCACTCACCTAAGCATATTTTTGCAATTATCAACTTGCGCTAATCAATAAGAAACATATTAACAAGCTCCATTAAGATGGACACCTTGTTTTGTTTGATTGAGAATCTTACAAAGTGTGTGTATCTTATTTGACATAGCCCAGTTGATAACAACCCATTAAAAGGGACATGCAGAGATAGAATGTTGTATTGGACTTGATTACATTGAGATGTATTAAGCTCATTACTCATTAAGGCAAATGGGAAGCTTAAAGTACTACATTACTTTACTCATTGTCAGAGAATATGACTATGTCTTTTATAGAAGCATGTCTAAGATACTTGAAAGAGTTCAAGATAAATAATTGTAGTAAAGACACCAGTCGAACAATATAAGTGTAAATCGTTTAATATAATTAATGCGGTGCACATCTTATACGATCGGTTTAAGGCCTTTTATGAGAGACGAAGAATCGACACATCATTGATCCCCTTACAAGTGTCCATTTTATGAAAAAATATTTGTTTAGAGAAACCTAACTGGGTAATATACAAGGTCCAGACAATAATGTAAAGGGACGAAGTAACCTAAATTCCCCATGGAAAGCTTTTCACTTCAAAGCGACCACGCTTAACGTATTCCCTCAAACGGTGGTTCCTATGACACCATATGAGATATGCTTTTGGGACAAACCATTAAGTCATAAATAGTTCTCTAGATTTCGACATCCACATCAAGAGGTGGTCTAAGCTCGGATTCAGACAACTATTTGTTCATGAGATATCCTAAGAAAATGAGAGGGTATTTGCTTACTATGACCGAAAAACTCCACAAAGTGTTTGATGGTAAAATCGGAGCTTTTAAGAAAGAAGAGTTCTTGACTAAAATGATAGTGGGAGCAACATCATACTAATTATAAGAATATGGCTCATTGAACTAAGAGGAACAGTTGATAGGATACATTGATAGAGCGCTTTATGATTCTCAAGATCCCCAAATGGTTGAGGACTTCAGATTGGCTGCCAAAAGCGGCCATCATGAAACGCATGAACTGTCATATGATACACTAACACTGCAAAGATCAGACTGAAGTCACCATGCACTTAAAAGTTGAACCTACATAGACTTACGAATAAGCAAGGACTCAAAATTTTTATGATGGCACACCAAAGTCTTATAAAGAAGCAGTGGGAGAAAGTAATTATGAGATATGGCTCGAGGCCATGAAATCTGAGATAGACTCCATGTAAGCCAAATGGATAAAACCCAATGGAAGTCAATAGATCTTCGTAAAGAGGAACATGGATGGCAATGTGTGGACATATATGATGAAAGACTGGGATGAAATAATTCTACCAGAATTGTAGTATGGGCTGCAAATGAAATGTTCTCTCTCACCTTGCCATATCCAAGTCTATGCGGATTTTGCTTGAAGTTGCCACATTTATTAAAATTGGCAAAAGTATATAGACTGTCTTTCAAGTTCTTGAATGAGGTTGTGTAACTGACACAACCTGAAGAGTTCACAGTCACAGCTCACATACATTTTGTATAAGCTAATCAGATCGTATAACGGTCTATGTCAAGCGTCTCATAATATGGATCGACGTCTTAATGTCTTAAACTGTTCGGGTTCATTAAGTACCTAGACTTCATACAAGTGTATAAGAAACAGTGGGAGCAATATGATCTTCTAATATCCATATGTGTGTGACATGTTTGTGATAAGAAAATAGATATACCGAACTCCAATTATGTGGAGAAGTTGATGAAAGTTTTTCTCAACAAACACTAAAGTGAGACTACCTAGAAATAGGAGTTAAGATCTGTCACGAATATGAGCTGAAAGAACTACCAGTCATATTTTGAGTGCATAAGAATGGAATATATAAAAGGGAGTTTTGTATAATTCTGTTAACTGGTTTACTAGTATAAACCATCAGATGCACTCATCCGGTCGTATAAATTTTAAAAGGAAGTGTTCCTTAATTACAAGATAATTCTTGGTCAGTGTAATTGGACGGCATATTGAAGGCATTCAAACCTGCTGACAAGAAAACATTCGTGAGTACGAATGCTCATTTTCTACAGTAGGAATCCATGGAAAATAGCATGCAGAGGAGAAAAATTGTGCTAAAAGAAATGTTGGGTGAGGGTACTTGCAACCCAAGAGTAAGAACTAGTCTTTCACCAACATTGAAAGAACAACAGTCAGAACCAGTTCAAGTGGTACCTCGACGTAGTTGTAAGGTTGTACGACAACCCGACAGATACATGTCTTACGGAGAAGCTCTAGTAGCTGTCTCGGACAAAGACTTGGATGACTGCTATCGTACCATGAGGCCATTAATGGTTCTGAAGCAAACTTATGGCAAGAAGCCATGAACGTTGAAATGCAATCGATGCATGACAATGATGTCCGGAAAGTTGTAGATCTACCTGAAAGGATTAAACCCGTACTGTGTAAATGGATCTATAAAAAGAAAAGAGGGCAGGATGGGAATGTAGAGATATTCAAAGCAAGGATTGTGGCTAAGGGTTAAACTTAAAAGGAAGGTATTGATCATGAAGATACCTTCTTGCCACTACTCATGCTAAAATCCACCCGAATTCTTCTATCTATCGCCTCCGTTCTAGATTATGAAATATGCCAGATGGATGTCAAGACTGCGTTTCTGAATGACAATCTTGACAAACGGATTTATATGGCTCGACCAGACGGGTTCATGGAACAAGGAATAGAGGGCAATGTTTGCAAGTTGCTAAAGTCCGTATACAGACTAAAGCAAGCATCTAGATCATGGAATATTAGTTTTGATGAAACTGTAAAAAGTTACGGATTTATACATTCGAAAGATGAGCCTTGCATTTATAAGATGATAAAAGAAGGTAAAGTCATTTTTCTTGTCCTATACGTAGATGACATAGTACTTATCAGAAACGATACTAGTAAATTATCAGAGGTTAAAGGCTGGCTTGCAAAGCAATTTGATATGAAAGATTAAGGAAAGGCGGCTTATATTTTGGGGATTCAGATCTTTAGGGATCAGAAGAGCCGAACTATAAGACTCTTCTAGGCAACTTATATAGATAAGGTGATGCCCCAGTTTCATATGCAAGACTTGAAGAAAGGTATGTTACCTTTTAGACATGGAGTGCATCTATCGTCTGATATGTCTCCAAAGAAAGATCGAGAGATAAAATACATGAAAAACATACCCTACACTTCAGCCGTAAGAAGTCTCATGTATGTAATGCTTTGCACAAGGCCTGACATTTGCTACGCGGTAGGCGTGGTAAGCCGTTATCAATCCAATTTTGGACACGAGCATTGGAATGTTGTTAAGCATGTTCTTAAGTATCTATGGAGAACAAGAAGCCACATGCTCACATACTCAAGTAATGACCTGACTATGACGGGTTAATCCGACTCCGACTTTCAAGCGGATAAAGATTCCAGGAAATCCACTTCGGGATCAGTGTTTATCCTGAATGGAGGAGCCGTGGTCTGGAGGAGTATCAAGCAAACGTGTATTGCTGACTCGACCGTAGAAGCTGAATATGTAGTAGCTTGTGAAGCTGCGAAAGAAGTTGTTTGGCTTAGAAAGTTCTTGAAATACTTAGAAATTGTTCCAAGTGCCGACGAGCCCATGACACTTCATTGTTTCAAAAATAGAGCTGTGGCTAATTCAATTGAACCAAGAAGTCATAAGAGTTCTAAACACATAGAACGGAAATATCACCTCATAAAGGATATTGTTCACAAAGGGCGATGCTGAAGTTAAAAGGTTCTCGATTGCAGACAATATTGCCGATCAGTTTACCAAGGAATTACCAAATAACACTTTCGAGTCTCATTTAGAGGGTATGTGGATAAAATATCACTCACACATCATTTGAGATCAAGTGGGAGTTTGTTAGAAATAATGTATACAAATGAGAGATTGAGAGATCTTTTATAGAACGTATTTGTCAATGTAATTGCTGATTAAATAAATTGAATAAAAGTATGCACTCTTTGAAAGTATGTGTTTAGACTAAAATAAATCTATGCCCATAGACTTCTAGTTTACGAAAAAGGAAGTTAAGTTGTGACTAAACAAGACGCTCCTTTTTAGACTTTTTAGAAGGTTTAAAAAGAGAAAGTTTACAATCTTAGAATCAACTGGGCAGTTAGATTCAAGTACAATTGTAAAGGAAGTTTGTAATGTCGGGTCTTGTGACATCGGGAGTTGGACTCCACAAACTTGCCTTAGATATCTTAACGAAGATATTAAACTAGACCATTGATGGTTGGGATAAATGTGAAATGTCATTTGTCACCTTTTATCCAATATCACACATCAAGGAATTTTTCCGTGATAATCTTAATCCTGAGTGAACACATAATGTGTTGAGATGTCTTACGAGATTTGATTAGTCAATGAGTGAGATTCACTATAGTGAGTCAATATCTCGATGGTCGGTACCGCTAAGATATCTCAATGACATTAGGGTCTTCACAGATATGGAATTTATGCAATATCTCCAGTATAACGTCATACTTTGTTCGGGGATCGTAAATGAACAACCAGGCATAATGTTCGATGACTTAGTAACTCATCGATCTAAACATGTGACTTGTACGGACAACTCACAATATATGTTTCTCATTTACAATACAACAAAGGAGTTGATGACAAAAATAACTAGAAAGGTCAAATGGTGTTTTAGAACACTCCTTTCTACTTAATGATACACATAAAGGATTATACAGAAAAATACATTGTGGATCGTATGACAATACGATAGCTTTTATCAAACAGAAAATGATAGCGCACGTGATCTGAGAGATACTCGGTATTTGGCCCTGTCGTGGTATCGGCCAAGTATCAAGATTAAAGATGGCCAAATAAATGAATTTGTGATGCCACATCTTTTATCTAAAGCTTTGATCAAGTGGGTCCATGAGGTCTCAGCGTTAAATCATAGAACGAAATTATGATTGAATAAAGATAAATTAGAAATATGAAATAATGTTTTTGAAACATATTTCATGTTAAGTAACGACTTAAATGATTTCTAATATTAGTTCCAAGTGAATCAATCTCTTAATTCTAAATATTGATTTAGAAAATTAATCCGAATTAATTTGGTTAGTTAATTTAATTCACAATGATCAATTGATTTAAATGTAACATTTTATGTGACCAAATTGATAACATGTACATGTGACCAATTGATAAATGTTATAATGGGGCACAAAATAAGTAATGACTTATTGGGCACATTAAATATGCATGTGTACATATAGGTCACGAATTTATTGGATAAATATACCTAGGATTAATTAGTTTTAATACATGATTCTTTTTGGAAGAATAAATGAATAATTTAATTAATTTTTTTGTATAAGAATTCGAATTCTATGGTGGAGAGAAAATAAGAAGCATGTCTTGTCCTAGATTCACTCACATATGAATTTAAATTAATGAAGAGATAATTAATTAATTAAATTGCTTAATTATCATTGGATGAGAATAAAAGGCATGTATTAATGAGGTGTCATGATCTCCTTTATTCAATAAAGTGTACATGATGATGTGTTATCATCTTAGACACTTTGACCATGGTGAATTCGAATTACCATGAATTAAGCAAAGGAAAAGTTCAAAATTACATGTTGAATATTCATAAAGATGACACATGTTATAATTTGAATTTTCCCCCGTTGGACTACGAGAAGATGGCGCACATTCTAGGGAGTGAGACTATGAATTTTGAATTCCATTTTCTTGGTGATGATGCCCATAAATACTAGATCATCTCACAAAAAGAAAGAAGCTTTTTCTCTCCTCTCTCTCACTAGAATTCGACCATATATAGTCGTTCATAGGCAAGGAAATTTTATTTCTTGTTCTATAGTTCAATATGAGGCTACTCTCGATATTCCATTAAGTTCTACGATCTTAACAATGACTCTTCTAGCGGTTGTTTGATCCAGTTCTTCAAGGAAAGTGCGCGCGATCTCCGATTACGCTACAAGAGGTATAATCATGTTTCATGTATACATATACGTATATATAATGATAATATGATTATGTGTATATATACATATGTGTGTGTGTTTATGATTGTGATCATGAATGTCGTAGAATAATTTTTAAACGAAAAACCGCATGCATGAAAATTTTAATAAACATGCGGTTAAACTTTTACGTAGAAAATCATTTTTACGTAGCTTTAATAATTTTTTTTATATTCCGCCGTAAATGTTACGTTCAAATTTTTATAAACCGGTGTAAAATGTTCCTACAACCCTGACCTCACGGCCCTCCTCAAACTATGTGGACGAGCGCGTAGACCAGATGGTTAAAAAGGGGCTAGTCGATGAGGTGCGCATCTTTTTTCGAGCCTGGTGTCGACTTCTCCTCTGGAATATGGTGCGCCATAGGCGTGTTAGAGATGGCCAAGTGCTTCTCGGCCGAGCCGGAAAATACGAAGGAGGAATGGCGTCTTATCACGATGGTGATCGCCGAGATGAAGAGCAAAGCGCGGAGGCTGTTACATCGTCTGAGGGAGAAGATTCAACAACTGCGCATCGCGGCCGGCTGGGACATGTTACAGTTTGATGTCACCGAGGTGTTCGAGCGCCGCGCCGATGCGGCGGTGAAAGAGGCAGCGTGGAAGGAGCGTATGCTCATGCCGTGATTGGAGATCATCGGAGATTTTCTGGAGAAAGATGGGAAATGAAAGAAGCTATACACGAATGGATAGTCGGAGATGTCTGGTTTTGTGAGTCGTGGGCTAAGAGGCTATAAACTATACATATATGTATAGTTTATAAGATGTCTGATTTTCCTCTTCTCTTTCACCATAACCCCAAGTCTCTCATTGTGGGCTTTGAGGTGACCGACAACCTCGTTGACTGACATGGTCATAAGGTCGCCGAACTGCTCGATCGACGTTACGATCTGCATGTACTTGTGCGGTACGGCTCTCAGAAACTTTTTGATGACGGTGATTTCGTCCACCTTGTCGCCTAACGAGTGGATACCAATCACGATTGTTGAGGTCGAAAATCGGCCTCCGCAGTAACGGAGTTACGGGGGTGTAATTTTGAGTTTAGATTACCTTAGAGCTCTGGGTCTTTCCGTTAAAACTAGATCACGTTGAAAGAGATGAGTGTTCTCCAGAAAACGAGTCGGGTTGCTTTGTTGAGCGAGTGGGCTTCAAAGAGAAACCCTTTTTCACGTGTGTATCGATGGTGCAAAAATGTGCGATCCCTTGTACATGGGCCTTAGCCCTCTATTTATACTTAGCTAAGATATTCAAATCAGCCCTCGTAATTAGGCTATTACAATTGAGTTTGATTCCCTCATAATGGTCATAAGTGCATGGCTGCAATCACGGGCGTAACTTTCGTCGCATCGACGAGCAGATGATGAAGAAGTGACGCTTCCCTATTTTCCCTAAGTGCGCTGTCGATGGCGGTGTTGAGTTTCAAAAGATAGTTCCGTTACCCGAGGTGATCTGAAGCGTCGCAACCTTTCACGAATCCAACTGTCTTCTATACACGTGTCTCCTTATTATAATTCGTCACGTCTCTTCAATTAACTCGTGTCTTTTCAATCAGGAGCGCGTCAACGCGTGTCCCCTTGGCGTCAAAAAACACTCGAGTATACCTCGTGCATTCCAAACGTCGCTTGATCTGGGCCCTTGATTTAGTTTCGCGCCGTCCATCCTCGTCCATCGGATTTGCATGCGCTGATAGTTTTTAAATCTTCGACCTTCACATTCTTTCCCATTTCTTTTGTTCTTTCGAATCTTTTCTCGATTTCTCTCTGCAAATTTTCTTTCAATCTCCTTGATTCCTTCCGAGATTTCCAGATTTCCTTCCTCTTTTCTCTTTCGTCTTCAAAGTTTGTCCTATAAATTCGAGCACAATGTCATTCTCTTCTACCACTGCTCTCTCCTTCGAATTCCCACGTTCCCTCATGGTGGGAGAGGATGTTGAAATGATTTATGCCTAATATTTTTGCTCTGAGGGTGTGGTTGTTCATGCTCCTACGCCAGGCGAACACCCCATAAAGGTTGAAGAAGGTTGGACCTGCGTCTATGAAGCCTTCTTCACTAACGCTAGCCTCTACTTTCCTACGCCGAGCTCGCTTATGACGTATCTCTATGCACTGTAGCTTCCTCTGGCGCAGGTTTATCCACTCTTTCTCTGCCTCTTCGTCGGCGTTCTGACGCTGGCGGCTGAGTGTGGGAAGATTTTCAAGCTCGGTGATTTGATGAAGATCTTCTCGGTGGTTCCGTAGCCAGATTGCCGTGACAAGTTCTCTCTCGCCTTCCTCTCTGGTGACAGACTTCTCTCTGAACTTCCTCGGCGGGAGCCTCGATGGATGGAGCGCTACTTCTTTGTGAAGGTTGATAAGCCAGCCTTCGGACCTTTCTTCAAGTTCCTCCAGACGAAGCTTGTCGCTGGGCCCCAGGACTAACCTTTGTTGGCAAATCCTTAGGATTTCAAGGATCTGTATTCCCTCCTGCTATATAGTGAATATAGAAGTTAGTCGCTGATTACTCCGGCTCAGACTTTCAAGGCTGATGTATGGGCGATGAGTCTTGTCTATGGGCTTGATCCCGACTTGTCTCTTTGTGTTTTCCTTAAATGCGAGCAAAAGACGGCGACGACTCTGACGACAGCTCCAACGATGGATCCTAGAAAGAGGAAAAAAGCAAGATTCATGGATATCTGCGATACTTTTTGGTCTCCTTCTCGTCACTAAAATGCAGGTTTGGTTCCCCCATAAATAAGGAGCCGACCTTCCCCGTAGACGAAACAGGCATGGAGAAGAGTGTCGATGCCAATGCTGAGAAGTCTATCAACGCACCCTCGGCGTCTCTTCTGGCGACCAGGGAACTTAAAGTTCCTTCCGCGTTGGCATGTTGCTTGAAGAGTCCAGTGAAAAAGTCCGACCTCGCTCTTCTGGACAGAAATGCTGCCAAAACTCTAGGTGGCGTTCTGGTCATCGTCGTCGGCTGAGCCTCTTATTGCGACGACAACTCCTGATTGTCTTTCTTCTCCTCAGAGAGATAAAATGGTGTTTGTTGCTTGGAAGAGCACCAATGGTGAGCCCCTCGTCAGCATTTAGGTAGCCAATCCTTTTTTGCTTTCCTCCGCCTCTTCTGGCGGTGCTCAGGGATCACTCCCGTCCGGGGGTGATCATAGTATTTATACTATGTTCCCTGTTTCCCTGACCATTTCATCGACGGTTATACCAACCAAAACAACTAGGGCTTCGACGGGGAACGTTGACAAGGGCAAGTCTCTTTTGCGCGATGAAGACCTTGCCCAACTATCCATTCCATAGCTTCCTGCTCCAGCGATGGGCGCTGCCGAGGCTGGGGTGTCTTCAAGGAATCTCCGCTCGTCTCTTACCTACGCCAATAATCTCTCCCACTCCGGATTCGCGAAGTTAGTTGATGCGGATATTCCGACGACCTTCTTCACTGACGAAGAATGGAGGCGTTTTTCTGTCGAGGCTCTGGAAGACCTCTCCTCGACGGATTATGCTAATGACCTCGAGCAGGTTTACGATGCCAAAGATGTCGGCAACGAGGAGTATTCCTTCTTTGTCGCCGACGCCCTTCGAGGCATCGCTCAGCTGAACGACCATCTCCTCTAGTTCAAACGTCTCACCTCTGCCAAAAGTGGCGAGGTTGATTCTCTTAGCTCCCAGGTTTTACTTATTCTTCTTCTGTTACTCTTTCTCATGCTTTGGTATTGATTCTCACGATTCTTTGTTTATTCTAGCTCGAGCGGGTTAAGGAGGATTTTCGTACCACCTCTATTCTCGATAACGGGCTTTAGAAAGAAAACCTAAACCGCCTCGAGGACCTGGCTGCAGTGAGGGCGTCTGTGGCAAGGTTGGAGGAGGAACTTTCTTAAGAGTGCACTCGGAGTGGGTAGGCTACTGATGGTTTGTTCGCCCATAATTCTGCGCGCGAGGATGAGGTCGTGGAAAGCGAAGCTAAGGCCGAAACGATTTCTCGTTGCCTTTCCTTGCTTGCCGATGAGAATGCTTGGTTGATGGATCGGGCTTTAAAGGCTGAATCCGCCTTGACTCTCGTCGGCGATGATCTCGAGTCTTTCCAAAGCGAGGCTGCTGCAGAGAGGAGCGCCCGAAGGGAACTCTACTGCGTCGGCCAAGAGAAGCTTGAAAGAGTTGCAGCAAGGTACCAAGCCCTTGATGCCTCTGTCGATTTTAATCGTGTTCAGGCTGGATACGAGGATAACATCTCTCTCGCCCAAGGTCTCCTCACAAGTATGGAAGACGTCGAGCTCCGTCATCGCGTTGTGGGATGGCAAGCTCTTCGAGAAAGGTTTGCCCGAGATGTCGAGGAGTCAGAGACAAAGGCTGCCGAGAATCCTAACTCTCTGCTTCTGACCCCGAAATGTCCTCCTCGATTCAGAGCGTCTCCCTTGCTGGACATTGCCGCTGGTCGCATCGTTCACGGGTTGTCTTCTCAATCCCATGAGTACGGCTCCAACTTGGGAATTCTTCGTCGTCCCTCTGAATCCAAAAATGTAATCGCAGAGGATTCTGAGTACTCCTCATAATTAGATAAACTTTGTAATTATTTTGTACTTTGTAAGAAATTTGAATAAAAGTTTTGTTTTTCCGATTATCCTTTTCCTTGCTCTAAACTCAAGCTTTGTTGCATGGTTTAATTCCAAGAATAAGACTACTTTTTTTTTTGAAATTGTACCTCTTGATCATAATCTTAATATGACCTTAACTGAGATAATGAAAAGATAAAAAATATTGTTTGTTCAAAGCATAAACTTAATGAAAATCTTGTCTTTTGAAATCATTCTCGTCGCACAGCTTGTGTTGAAAATAATTTCTCTCGTGTAAAGTATAAGTTACGCTCGCTGTTATGAAAAATCGTCATGCAACTTATTAGTAATGTAAAGATCTTTCGTGTCATGTACTCGTCGTCTAAGCTCCTCGTACACTGTACCCTGCTTGTCGCTTGGCGACCGATAAGTAGAAAAAGTTGTTTCTTTTGTATAGAGTACTTTGAATTATTTTTTCAAACTCTGCTTGCAGTACTCACCGTCGTCTAGGGGTTGGGAGAAGCTCGTTCCCGCCTATGAGAGGGATTGAGACCTCAGCTCATAGACCTTGCAGTCCGAATCTTGGTTCCGCTCATCCTGGGTTCCAAGACCGTTCCGAATGTTTGTTTGATAAACAATCCTGACCCTCGTCGGTATCAGGTTCTTGTAGGTTCGTGATCAAGGGATCACTGTTTGTCGTTGGTACGAATCTTGGTTCCATTCATCATGGGTTCCAAGACCGTTCGTAATGTTTGTTTGATAGGCAATCCCGACCCTCGTCGGTATCAGGTTCTTGTAGGTTTGTGATCAAGGGATCACTATTTGGCCAACGATTGGCAAGAATATATGTATGTATAATTATGCATGTTATATATAGCCTCTCCTTTTTGACGACCAAGAGGCCGAAACAACTATAGATAGATAGCTTCGTCGCTGCGAGGAGTTATTTTTTCGGATAAGGAAGCTAGTACTTCCCTCGATTTATCGGGAAATGTTGTGACCCTCATCGGTATCATACATCTCTGTATCCGAGGAGGTAATAATCATGACGCTCGTTGTTATAATAGTTTTCCCTTCCTCGGATGGTTTAGGTAAGCAAATTTATGGTTCCCTAGATTTATCGGCAAATTATATGACCCTCGTCGGTGTCACACATCCCCATATCCAAGTAGGTAGTAACTATGACCATTGCTGGTGTCACAATTCTCCTCTGGTCGGACAGTTCGGGTAAGCAAGTCAGTGCCTTCCTTTTTATGAAAATTGCAATCCTTGTCTTTTTTTTTTTGTTGGATAAGCAAGCTGATACTTCCCTCGATATATCGGCAAATATTGTGACCCTCATCGGTATCACACATCTCCGTATCAGATGAGGTAATAATCATGACCCTTGTTGTTATCATAGTTTTCCCTTCCTCGGATAATTTAGGTAAGAAAATTTGTGCTTCCTTAGATTTATCGGCAAATGATATGACCCTCGGCGGTATCACACATCCCCGTATCCAAAACACTCACAATCGCTAGAAGTACTTTGTTGCTACTACTACGCGTTTCTGTTTAACCGCTAGTGTTTGGCGATAGCGGTTTGCACGATCATTCAACAAAAATTGAGGACGCGTAACAAAATTTATAAGTTTTGATGTCTTTATAATAATTACAAATAGAATGTATTTATTGCTTCGAAACCTTCACGCATTCATGAAACCCATCTTAAAGTCCTCGAAAGACACCTACTACTCAATTGGGTGAACAATTACTCATGACCACCACCCCATATTAAATGAACCTATGTGTATCAAATCATAGCGTGTTCGACACGTGAATGTAAATATTTCAATTAAAATGTTCGTGAAATTACAAAACACTCGCAATCGCTAGAAGTACTTCGTTGCTAGTGCTACGCGTATTTGTTTAACCGCTAGTGTTTCTCGATAGCGGTTTGCACGACAGTTCAACAAAAAATGAAGATACGTAACAAAATTTGAAAGTGTTGATGTCTGTACAATAATTACGAAAAGAATGTAATTATTGCTTCGAGACCTTCACGCATTCATGAAAACCATCTTAATGTCCTCGAGAGACACCAACTACTCAATTGGGTAAACAATTACTCAAGACCACCAACCCGTATTAAATGAACCTATGCGTATCAAATCACAGGGGGTTTGACACGTGAATGTAAATATTTCAATTAAAATGTTCGTGAAATTACAAAACACTCGCAATCGCTAGAAGTACTTCGTTGCTACCGCTACGCGTATCTGTTTAACTACTAGTGTTTGCCGATAGTGGTTTGCACGATCGTTCAACGAAAAATGAGGACGCGTAACAAAATTTATAAGTGTTGATGTCTGTATAATAATTACCAATAAAATGTAATTATTGCTTCGAGCCCTTCACGCATTCATGAAAACCATCTTAATGACCTCGAGAGACACCAACTACTCAATTGGGTGAACAATTACTCATGACCACCAACCCGTATTAAATGAACCCATGTGTATCAAATCACGGGGGGTTCGATACGTGAATGTAAATATTTTAATTAAAATGTTCGTGAAATTACAAAACATTCGCAATCGCTACAAGTACTTCGTTGCTACCGTTACGCGTATCAGTTTAACTGCTAGTGTTTCCCGATAACGGTTTGCACGATCGTTCAACGAAAATTGAGGACGCGTAACAAAATTTATAAGTGTAGATGTCTGTATAATAATTAAAAATAGAATGTAATTATTGCTTTGAGCCCTTCATGCATTCATATAAACCATCTTAATGTCCTCGAGAGACACCAACTACTCATTAAATGAACTTATGTGTATCAAATCACGGGGGGTTCGACACGTGAATGTAAATATTTCAATTAAAATGTTCGTGAAATTACAAAACACTCACACTCGCTAGAAGTACTTTGTTGCTACCGCTACGCGTTTCTGTTTAACCGCTAGTGTTTGCCGATAGGGGTTTGCACGGTCATTCAACAAAAATTGAGGACGCGTAACAAAATTTATAAGTTTTGATGTCTGTATAATAATTACAAATAGAATGTAATTATTGCTTCGAAACCTTCATGCATTCATGAAAACCATTTTAATGTTTTGGAGAGACACCAGCTGCTCAATTGGGTGAACAATTACTCATGACCACCAACCCGTATTAAATGAACCTATGTGTATCAAACCAAGGGGGGTTCCACACATGAATGTAAATATTTCAATCAAAATGTTCGTGAAATTACAAAACACTCGCAATCGCTAGAAGTACTTCGTTGCTACTGCTACGTGTATCTGTTTAGCCGCTAGTGTTTCCCGATAGCGGTGTGCACTATCGTTCAACGAAAATTAAGGACGCTGTTAATGCGTAAAAATGGCTTTAACTTAGAGTCGGATCCAAGGTTCGGGTCCCGAGATTGACCCGCTGAACACAAGGATGATTGAATGCTGAGTCAACGCGGGTTGAATGTTGATCGTCAAAGCTGGAGGCGATTCCGTCGTCTTGGATGAGTCTCCGGGCTTTCGTTGAGGATCCTCGGCGAACTTCCTTGGTGGTGGCGAAGTCCGGTTCACGGCGAAGCTCCTCGTCCGGGCGGAGTCCTTGTCTTGGCGATGTCCTCTTCTGGGCGAACTCCGGTCTTGATGAAGCTCCGTGCTAATCTTGATGATTCTTCATGCTTTTCCTTCCTTGGGGAGCTCCTATGGCGAGGGAGGACCTGCAAAAAAGGGTAGAATGGGCCCGTGCCCCGTCGCTTAAGGTTGGGCGAGGCTGCCTACGTATCTCAGTTTAAGAGAATCAGGTCACACGTAGTTCGGGGTTAGTGATAAACGGCGGGTGAATGACGATGTGGTTTTGCTCGTCGGAAGTGCCGTTGTAGGCGGCGCGGGGGTGACCCTTGGCCTGATGGCTGGGTGTTACCGGCGTGATGTGTTCTTCGTTGAACTCGTTGGTGTTGGCGAACTCACTGTCGAACTTCCCTTGTGTTGGCGAAGTACAGCGAGAGCCTTGACCTGACGAGGTGTGCTCCGCTGTCGACCTTGCCGGGGTAAGTGGCCTCGTATGACGAGGGGCCTTATCCTGATGAAGGGACGCTCCTTCCTCTGTCGACCTCGCAGGTGGTGGTGTGGTTACCCACCTGGCGAGGGACGCCTTAGCTGACTCGTCGAACAACCTTTCTTCTCAGGCCTAATACTCTGCTTCTAGATCGATCTCAGCTCTTATTCAAGTCCTTCCTCCTATAGGAGTTGACGAATTTTTAGAGAGAGAAAGCTAGAGAGAGATGCTCTGGAGAAAGTTGTGAGTGAGTGTTGAAATGAGGGGGAGAAGGCTCCTATTTATAGGAAAACCAACTCCCTCAAATTGCACTTCGTAGGGGCCTGCGAATTCCCTGATAATTGCACCTTCAAGGGTCTGCGAATTCCCTGAATATTGCACCTCCAGGGGCTTGCGAGTTTCTCTTCTGCAGAAGGGGTCGTCGGTGCTTCTTGATTCGTCTTTGATGTCTTCGGGTTGTCCACGAGTCCGCTTGTTGTGTTCGGGGAAATCCAGAGGATTTCCCGGAGATCTTCGTGGTCTGGGATCTCCTCGTCGTGTGGCATAATTACAAGTTACGCCTTCGTCAAGTTATGACGAGGGGGCTTGTCGCCTTGTCGGCTTGTCGCCTCGTCGGCTTGTCGCCTCGTCGCCTTTTGGACACGTGAATGTGAATATTTCAATTAAAATGGTCATGGAATTACAAAACACTTGCAATCGCTAGAAATACTTCGTTGCTACCGGCGTGATGTGTTCTTCGTTGACCTCGTTGGTGTTGGCGAACTCACTGTCGAACTTCCCTTGTGTTGGCGAAGTACAGCGAGAGCCTTGACCTGACGAGGTGTGCTCCTCTGTCGACCTTGCCGGGGTAGGTGGCTTTGTATGACGAGGGGCCTTAACCTGACGAAGGGACGCTCATTCCTCTGTCGACCTCTGCAGGTGGTGGCGTGGTTACCCACCTGGCAAGGGACGTCTTAGCTGACTCGTCGAACAACCTTTCTTTTCAGGCCTAAGACTCTGCTTCTAGATCGATCTCAGCTCTTATTCAAGTCCATCCTCCTATAGGAGTGGACGAATTTTTAGAGAGAGAAAGCTAGAGAGAGATGCTCTGGAGAAAGTTGTGAGTGAGTGTCGAAATGAGGGGGAGAAGGCTCCTATTTATAGGAAAACCAACTCCCTGAAATTGCACTTCCTAGGGGCCTGCGAATTACCTGATAATTGCACCTTCAGGTGTCTGCGAATTCCATGAATATTGCACCTCCAGGGGCTTGCGAGTTTCTCCTCTACTGAAGGGGTCGTCGGTGCTTCTTGATTCGTCTATGATGTCTTCGGGTTGTCCGCGAGTCCGCTTGTTGTGTTCGGGGAAATCCAGAGGATTTCCCGGAGATCTTCGTGGTCTTGGATCTCCTCGTCGTGTGGGATGATTACAAGTTACGCCCTCGTCAAGTTATGACGAGGGGGCTTGTCGCCTTGTCGCCTCGTCGGCTTATCGCCTCGTCGCCTTGCCGGCTTCGTCACCTCGTCGCCTTGTCGGCTTTATCGGCTTGTCGCCTCATCACCTTGTCGGCTTCGTCGCCTCGTTGCCTTGTCGGCTTCGTCGGCTTGTCGCCTCGTCGCCTTGTCGGCTTCGTCGCCTCGTCGGCTTGTCGCCTCGTCGCGTTTTGGACCCCGGGCCTCGCCAATGTCATAGTTCGTCGGCCCTGGGTCTTTGGCTTTGGTGATGGGCCTTGACTTTCCTTGATGGCTTTGACTTTTCTTAACGGGCTTTGACCTTTGCCAAAGGGGGCCCAATTTTTATATGTTATGAAAAATGCACATAACATTAACCCCCCAGTTTCTTGGGTAATTATATTGCGCGAGAAACTTTTCTTTTAAAACTTAAGGCAACTTGTGTTATTTGGCGAGGATCCGGGTTTTCAGAGATTTTTGTCTCATCTCCGTCCTCCCAAGGAACTGCAAATTTCGTTTAACTGGGTGTTTGTAAAATATTTTCGAAAATATTCGCATAATAAGCGTAAAAAATAATTCGAGCATAGTCAAAGACATAGGCGAATTAATTAAATAACTCACAAGTCACTTTTTTATGATTTTATTTGATTTTTGGATTTTTGGAGGTTCGTAGGCACAATTTGTAAAATAAAAGCCTTTTTAAATTAATTTTGAACTCCGAAAATAAATCCAAAAATAAATAAATAAAATCAAGTGACATAATAAGTGTGAAGGTAAATAAATACTTTGAAAATAATAATTGCGCGTTAAACTTGAAACTTTAAAAAGTTCCTTACTTATTGCGCAATTTTGTACTTGTAATAAATACCGTAAATAATTAAATAATTCATGAAATCCTGGGAAAATAATTTTATTTTGGTTTTCATGTTTGAAAATTAAAAATGAAACTTTATAAAGTTACAAAATTTAATTTCCAAGGCTTTTTAAATAACCTTTGAAAATAGTCTTTTTCACTTAAAAACGTATAAAAGCCCATTTTTGATCGTTTTTGATCATTTAAAATCTAAACATCAGCTTTATGGGCCTAGTTTATGCGATTTTTGGGCTGCAACAAGCTATAAAATTCGAGTTTTAATAAAAAGGGAAGGTGAGATTAGGGTAGAATATTACCTCATAAATACCTTGTAGGGTTTAAGGCATTTCCTCTTCATTCCTCCACTCCCAAAATCGCGATTTTCTTCTTCACCGGGAAGCTTTGACGGCTGCATTTCCTTGGCTCGTGAAGATGGTGATGATTTCCGGTGAGATTGGTGGGGAATTCTCTGTTGACGACGTCCTTTTATCCGGTACGTTCTCTTTGTCGAGTCTTTTTGTTGACGTCGATATTACGGTCACCATTGATGGTGTTCCGGCGAACTTGGATGATTGGACATCGTCTCTTGAAGATCTATTCCGTGTAGGTGATGGTGCGGGAATCGAATTTCCGGCGAAGCTCGTGGAGGAGACCGAACTCGGTCTTGGTCTTGGCGTTGACTCGGCGATGGCGGTGTGCATGGCGAGGACCTGGGCTGCATGGGCCCTTTTGGCATGTCGGGGATGATCGGCGGTGATCAGGCGACGGCGTCTGGGCTGGTACGGTAGCTGGAGCGGCGTGTGGTCCGGCGGAAGGCGTGCACGAGGTCGTTGCGGGCTCCGTGGCGATCGGCTCGGTGGTTCTTTTGGCGGGCACTCCGGTGAGTGCTCCGGCGGCGATGGTGATGTCCGTTGGTGGCGGTGAGGTTGTCTTCAACTCCGGCAAACTTACTCCGGCGAAGGGGCCGCCAAAAGTGGTGGCGGAGTCCGATTTTGACGGAAACTTTGATTTTGAAAGCTTCGAGACTCCGATCGACGATCCGATTTTTGCGTTGGGTTCGTCGGGACCGGGGATATCTCCTGCCAAGGAAATTATCATTCCTAGGCCAAGCGTACCGGTATCCGGGCTCGGTAAGGACCTCTCGTTGTTGATTCGTCTTTTGTCATCGGCTTTGGCGGAGAGCGTTTTGTCTTCTGAGTTTTCTGGACGTGCTGTGGACTTTGCAGGTGGCTTGGCGAATGGAGGCGGATCTCCCGGCGAGCATGGCTCTGAGCCTTCGGTCCTTGATGGTGCCTCTGACGTAGAGTTTGCTGATGTCAATACGTATGATGTCGTCGAGGAGCAGGGCGTTGGCGGTGACTGTGTCTGTGAGGCGCCCGTTGTTGAGCAGGGAACTGCAAGCGAGCGTCTTGCCATCGTGGGCTTTGCCACTGGCGAGGGTCCTCCTGCTGACGAGACGCCCAGACAACGTCACTGAGTCTTTGTTGACGTCGTTCCTTGCTCTTCATGGGTTGTCGCATATCGCCGGTCTCCGAGTTTCTGCTGCTGGTGAGCTCCCTTGCGATCGTGTCCCCGGTTTTCTACCGATGCACTTGGAGAGTCTTCGTCATGGGTTGGGCCTTCCTCTTCGGCCGTTCGTCCATGATATTCTGATGTCGCTGGGCGTGCCGACCTTCCAGGTTGTGCCGGGATCTTTTCGTGCCTTGGCGACGTGCTTCTCAGCTTGGCGGGTTCTCTCTCGTCGATCTTTGACGGTCGAAGAGTTCCGCACTGCTTTCCGTTTTACTATCGCACTTTGGAGGCTGGAGAGTACATGGTGTCTTCGTCGTATATTCGTCTGGAGCTGCCTCGATGTAGGCTGGATCCTCTCTGGCATTGTCAATGGGTTTGGGCTCTGATGACCTTGCTTGGCTCGTCTCTGCCAGACTTCAGCTCTCGGGTGTTACATCTGCCGTATGAGCACACGTCTGGCTCGGGGGCTTTTGGTAGTTTGATCTCGGGGTTGGTGAAGGAAGGTCGTCTACTTCCCTTTACGGAGCCTAAGCGGTGGATCTCGGCAGGCTTCGTTGCTGATTCACTCGGAGGTTTTGTTGATGTTGATGAGGCAGATGCGCATACTCTGGTTCCTCTTCAAGTGCTTCCTCCGGCTGAGGATGATGCATCTCGGTCTTCTTCGCGGGAAGACACTCATCCTTCTTCGAGGACGGACGTCCGTCATTCTTCGAAGGAAGGTGTTCGTCGTTCTTCGAAGGAGGGTGTTCGTCGTTCTTCGAAGGAGGGTGTTCGTCGTTCTTCTCCAGCGAAGGCTTCGCCGAAGGCGAAGGCTCCAGCTTCTGAGCGGCGTATTCCTTTGGTGGTCGTTCGTCCTTCGGCTGCTCCAGCTTTGTCGACTCCTGCAGGTATAATTTCCTTTGCTTGGTCTTCAGTAGCTGTGCTGTTCTCCATTGCCTTGTTAGCTGTTTGTGCAAGTTCGTCTGGCTTCAAGAAGTTTGTTCCTCAGATGCGTCCTCGAGCCTCTGTCGTTGCTTCCGGTGCTCGTGCTGCTCCCGGTGTCCAGGCTGCTCCGGCCTCTAAGTCATCTGGCGAGGGCCTTGATGATCGTTCCTACCGTCTTCTGAAGCGGCGGTTATCGTCGGAGAGGATGTCTTCGTCTCGTCGTTCACGCTCGCCGTCTCCTGGCGAGGCAGGGGATTCTTCTCGTTGTCTTTGTCAGCGTGGCGCTGATCTTGGTGGGACGTCATCTCTAGTTGTGGCTTCAGAGGGCGGGATTTGCAGATTGCCAGGCTGCTCATCTTCAGGAGAATGGTCATCTTGCTCTTTCCTTCAGGTTCCTTGACGTCCTTGGTGCTCCAGACTCTGTTTGTGACACGGAGCCTCTCAACTTGACGCTTCCCAGAGATTAGTTTCTCTTTTCTTTGCCATTATGATTTATAGACATTTTCGGGCTTTGTTTTAGCCGTACTCCTTGCCCTGGCACGTTCATTTGGCCTATTTTTCCTTTTCACTTCGTACTTGTTTCATGACATTTATGCATTTTAATATAATTTGAACGTTGGTTTTTGTTCATACCTTTGCTTTGTCGAGTGAGTGCACTCTGCTGCAACTGTAGGGTCGTCACCCTTTTATAACCTGCAAGTAATACAGTTTTGTCCGTAGACGATGTTATGCCTTTGCTCGCCGGGTAGCTATTCCGACGAGTTTAGGCTGCCTATTATAGCCTGGCGGAGGATTTATCCGGATCGTGCCGGTGCCTATTATTGCCTGGCGAAGGGTTATTCGGATCGTGCCGGTGTCTATTGTTGCCTGGCGAAGGGGTATCCGGACCGTGCCGGTGCCTATTATTGCCTGGCGAAGGGGTATCCGGATCGTGCTGGTGCCTATTGTTGCCTAGCGAAGGGGTAACCGGATCGTGCCGATGCCTATTATTGCCTGGCGAAGGAGTATCCGGATTGTGCCGGTGCCTATTGTTGCCTGGCGAAGGGGTATCCGGATCGTGCCGGTGCCTATTGTTACCTGGCGAAGGTCTTCGACGCATGGTCGGTCTTTTTTTTTTCTTTTTTTTAGGGCCGGTATATACCGTAGTATATACCGTAGTACCCCCCGAGTTTTGGCGTAATCTGCCTTGCAGTTTCGGGAAAACTTTTAGAGCATTTCGTAAAAAACGAATTTATTCATAAATAAGGCTGGTCTTTCATAATAGACTTTACCTTGCGCATTGCGCTTTATTTAAAAGGATACGGGGCTTTCACCTTGCCTTCAGTAGTGTGGGTTGGCTGGTAGGACTGGTAGCTCGTCTTGGTGTAGACAGTCGACTATCGCAGTCATCCACTTGGGCTCGTCTTCGGTGTTGATGGCGAGAATTTCTTAGTAGGCGGTTGACTCTTCCTCCGTCTCTTCGTCGGGGGTCTTGCGCCATTCATCTTCTCCTTTTCCGCTCCTTGCTCGAGCTAGCGTGGCTGCTTCGTCGTTGGCGGTTGCAGGGATCCAAGTGATCTCGTGCCATGTCAATGGCTCGAGGCGCTCCATGGCTTCTTGCAGCTGAGTCAGCGCCTTGTCCTCTTGTGTCGGTAGTTCGCCATTCATCTGACTTGCGATCTTCTGTGAGCTGCAGTGTACCTGTAGATTCTTCACGTCGAGCCTTTCGGCGAGGTTTAGGCCGGCAAGTAGCGCTTCGCATTCGGCTTCGTCGCTGGAGGCTTTGAACTCGAACTTGATGGCGTACTTCGACTTTTCTCCTTGAGGGGTGATGAAGACGATTCCTGCTCCTGCGCTGGTGTCGTCGTTGCTTCCGCTGATGTGCATACTCCATACCGGCCCGTTGGGCGCGGTTCTTCTGCTTGGCGGTGCGTCATTCGTATCCTTTCTTCCTTCAGCTGCGGGGGTGTCGGCGCCGTGAGTTTGCTTTGCGACTATGTCAGCCTTCGCTTCTCTTTTCTTGGCGACCCGTGGTTGGCGTTCTTCTTCGCTCCTTCGCTTGGCGTGGTTGATCTTCCGCTTGATAAAGCGTAGGCGGTTGGACATCTTGTCGATGATGCGCCTGTACGTCGCGTAGTCTGGAGAGTCTTCTGGCGCAGCTCCACTCGTCTTCCTGGATTGGTCCAAGGTCTTCTCGTATTGTCGCAGGAGGGCGAATATTTCTCTCAGTCCGATAACGGCTGTTAGATTTTTCGTATCCTCTCCTGGTTCTCCTCGTGTGGCGATGCTGAGGTTGTTGACTCCTTTGCTGATGGCGGCGACTGTGGCTGTGCTCCGGCGTACTCCCTTCTCGTAGCAGGCTCGTGACTCAGCTTGGCTTCCTCGCATGATTCTGACTCCGCTTGGCGTCGGGAATTTGACGAGTAGGTGATAGGTGGATGTCACGGCCTGGAGTTGGTTGAGTGTGGGCCTTCCGATGATGACGTTGTATGACGAAGGCATGTCGACGATGAGATAGCTCACCATTTGAGTCACCCTAGGTCCGTCTTTGGCCCCGAAAGTCGTCGGCAGCTCGATGGATCCTTCGGTCGTCACGCGTTCTCCTACAAAACCGAATAGCGGTGTACGAACTGGGTTTGCGATGATTCGACCCAAGCTCATCTTGTCGAAGGCCGTCTTGAGATTATGTCGGCTAAGCTTCCGTTGTCGATGAGGATCCTTCTGACCATGCTGTTGGCGATCTGTGCTTCCACGACGATGGCGTCGTTGTGCGAGTGATAAATGGTCAGAGCTTCGTCTTCTGTGAAGGTGATGGCTTCGCCTGTGCGGATTGGAGGTGTTGAGCCCATCAGGTTAACCTGGTTTGGCGACCACCCTTTCTCCGTTGCGCGTGCATAGCTCCGTCTGCTTTGGCCTGAGTTTCCAGTTCCTGGTCCTCCGATGATCGTTGATACGACGTTCAGTGGGGTTGCCGCTATGGCTTTCCCTCGGTCATCGCCTTGAGTCGTCGGTGGCGCCATTGTCAGGAGTGGGGCTGGCATTTCTCCGTCGCTTGCCATTATCTTCTTGACGAACTCCTTTAGTTGCCCTTCCTTGATCAGATCTTCAATTTGGTTCTTCAGCTGGTAGCACTGCGACGTCATGTGACCATAGTCACGATGGAATTGGCAGTATCGGCTTTTATCCTTCCCCGGCCTGCTAAGCGGAGGGGGTTTCTTGAACTTGTCGCCGTGCATCGCGTAGATCTCGCCCGGCATTGTCGTCAGCGGCATGTAGCCATTGTAGATGAGGTTGCTTGCGAAGTGTAGGTCGCCTACGGCTTCTCTGTCGAGCAGGTGTGGTGCAAGTGGGGACAGAGTCCCGTCAAGCACGGCACGGCCTCTCACACCACGGTCCTGGACAGAGCGCAAGTCTTGGATTTCCTTCTGCATCCCTTGGAGGAGGTTGAATACGTCGTCGCGCTGCGGTTGGCGAGGCTCCTGGTGACCTAGACGACGGTCGGGCGAAGCCCTGCGGTCGCGTTGCTGGTCTTCTTTGTAGTATTCGAGGTAGCTAACTTCAGCTCGTCTTCCGTCTTCGCGTCTTGGTGAGGGTTGACAACCCCGCGGGCGGTCTAGGTATGCTCTGGCAAGGTTGCGGTCTTTATCACGACGGTTCCCTTGGCGACCCTCTGGGCGATTCTGGCGAGGGTCTGGGATGTTCCGTCGGTGCTCTGTGTCGTTAAATTCTTCGGCCTGACTAATCTCCTGACGACCTCCCGGGCGAGCCTTGCGAGGGTCTGGGTAGTTCCGGCGATATTCAACGTCTTCGGGATCTTCGGCCTGGCGAACCTCCTGATGACCCCCCGGGCGAACCTGGCGAGGGTCCGGGTAGTTCCGGCAGTCTTCGGCATCTTCGGGATCTTCGGCCTGGCGAACCCCCTGACGACCCCCTGGGTGAACCTGGCGAGGGTCCGGGTAGTTCTGGCGATCTTCAACGTCTTCGAGATCTTCGGCCTAACGACCCCCCGGGCGAACCTGGCGAGGGTCCGGGTAATTTCGGTGATCTTCAACGTCTTCGGGATCTTCGGCCTGGCGAACCTCCTGACGACCCCCCGAGCGAACCTGGCGAGGGTCAGGGTAGTTCCGGCGGTCTTTAACGTCTTTGGGATCTTCGGCCTGGCGAACCTCCTGACGACCCCCCGGGCGAACCTGGCGAGGGTCCGGGTAGTTCCGGCAATCTTCGGCGTCTTCGGGATCTTAATCTTGGCGAACCTCCTGGCGACCCCCCGGGCAAACTTGGCGAGGGTCCGGGTAGTTCCGGCGATCTTCAACGTCTTCGGGATCTTCGGCCTGGCGAACCTCCTGACGATCCCCCGTGCGAACCTGGTGAGGGTCCGGGTAATTCCGGCGATCTTCGGCGTCTTCGGGATCTTCGGCCTGGCGAACCTCCTGACGACCCCCCGGGCGAACCTGGCGAGGGTCCGGGTAGTTCCGGCGGTCTTCAACGTCTTCGGGATCTTCGGCCTGGCGAACCTCTTGATGACCCCCCGGGCGAACCTGGCGAGGGTCCGGGTATTTCCGGCGATCTTCGGCGTCTTCGGGATCTTCAGCTTGGTGTACCTCCTGGCGACCCCCCGGGCGATCATGGCGAGGGTCGGGGTGGTCCTGGCGACCTCCGTTGCCGTTGCTATCTCCTGTGCTTTCCCGGTCATGAACGTCGACTGACCTCTGCGAAGCGTCGTTGACACCATCTTCATTCCGGATCTGAGCTGGTGGAACTTGGCGAGGCGGCTGAGTCCACCTGGCGAGGGTCTGGCCCTCGTGTTGAGCGCGATGCTGGTCGTCGGTTGCGGCGTCGCGCGTTGTAAAGCACTGTCGCGGCTTGTCATGTCGAATGGCGATCGTCGTGCTCCGTTCTTCCGACGATTGCTGGAAGGGTCTCGATGCGTGTTCTCGGGCTACCCCTCCTTCTAGCGCCTAACTGTTAATGCGTAAAAATGGCTTTAACTTATAGTCGGATCTAAGGTTTGGGTCTCGAGATTGACCCGCTGAACACAAGGATGATTGAATGTTGAGTCAACGCGGGTTGACTGTTGATCGTCAAAGGTGGAGGCGATTCCGTCGTCTTGGATGAGTCTCCGGGCTGTCGTTGACGAGCCTCGGCGAACTTCCTTGGTGGTGGCGAAGTCTGGTTCACGGCGAAGCTCCTCGTCCGGGCGGAGTCCTTGTCTTGGCGATGTCCTCTTCTGGGCAAACTCTGGTCTTGATGAAGCTCCATGCTAATCTTGATGATTCTTCGTGCTTTTCCTTCCTTAGCGAGCTCCAATGGCGAGGGAGGACTTGCAAAAAAGGGTAGAATGAGCCCGTGCCCCGTCGCTTATGGTTGGGCGAGGCTGCCTACGTATCTCAGTTTAAGAGAATCAGGTCCCACGTAGTTTGGGTTAGTGATAAACGGCGGGTGAATGACGATGTGGTTTTGCTCGTCGGAAGTGCCGTTGTAGGCGGCGCGGGGGTGACCCTTGGCCTGATGGCTGGGTATTACCAGCGTGATGTGTTCTTCGTTGACCTCGTTGGTGTTGACGAACTCACTGTCGAACTTCCCTTGTGTTGGCAAAGTACAGCGAGAGCCTTGACCTGACGAGGTGTGCTCCTCTGTCGACCTTGCCGGGGTAAGTGGCTTCGTATGACGAGGGGCCTTATCCTGACGAAGGGACGCTCCTTCCTCTGTCAACCTTGCAGGTGGTGGTGTGGTTACCCACCTGGCGAGGGACGCCTTAGCTGACTCGTCGAACAACCTTTCTTCTCAGGCCTAAGACTCTGCTTCTAGATCGATCTCAGCTCTTATTCAAGTCCTTCCTCCTATAAGAGTGGACTAATTTTTAGAGAGAGAAAGCTAGAGAGAGATTCTCTGGAGAAAGTTGTGAGTGAGTGTCGAAATGAGGGGGAGAAGGCTCCTATTTATAGGAAAACAAACTCCCTGAAATTGCATTTCCTAGGGGCCTGCGAATTCCCTGATAATTGCACCTTCAGGGGTCTGCGAATTCCCTGAGTATTGCACCTCCAGGGGCTTGCGAGTTTCTCTTCTGCAAAAGGGGTCGTCGGTGCTTCTTGATTCGTCTTTGATGTCTTCGGGTTGTCCGCGAGTCCGCTTGTTGTGTTCGGGGAAATCCAGAGGATTTCCCGGGGATCTTCGTGGTCTCGGATCTCATCGTCATGTGGGATGATTACAAGTTACGCCCTCGTCAAGTTATGACGAGGGGGCTTGTCGCCTTGTCGGCTTGTCGCCTTGTCGGCTTGTCGCCTTGTCAGCTTGTCGCCTCGTCGCCTTTTGGACCCCGGGCCTCGCCAATGTCATAGTTCGTCGGCTTGGCTTTGGTGATGGGCCTTGACTTTCCTTGATGGATTTGACTTTTCTTAACGGGCTTTGACCTTTGCCAAAGGGGGCCCAATTTTTATATGTTACGAAAAATGCACATAACAGACGCGTAACAAAAATTTTAAGTGTTGATGTCTGTCTAATAATTACAAATAGAATGTAATTATCGCTTCGAGACCTTCACGCATTCATGAAAACCATCTTAATGTCTTCGAGAGACACCAACTAATCAATTGGGTGAACAATTACTCATGACCACCAACCGGTATTAAATGAACCTATGTGCATCAAATAACGAAGGGTTCGACACGTGAATGTGAATATTTCAATAAAA
Source organism: Parietaria judaica (assembly GCA_954871525.1). NCBI lineage: Eukaryota > Viridiplantae > Streptophyta > Magnoliopsida > Rosales > Urticaceae > Parietaria > Parietaria judaica. Next base: position 44,425,050 of record OX940860.1, read on the forward strand.
ATGGTCATGGAATTACAAAACACTCGCAATCGCTAGAAGTACTTCGTTGCTACCGCTACGCGTATCTGTTTAACCGCTAGTGTTTGCCGATAGCGGTTTGCAGGATCGTTCAAAATAAATTGAGGACGCGTAACAAAATTTATAAGTGTTGATGTGTGTATAATAATTACAAATAGAATGTAATTATTTCTTCGAAACCTTCACGTATTCATGAACACTATCTTAATGTCCTCGAGAGACACCAACTACTCAATTGGGTGAACAATTACTCATGACCACCAACCCGTATTAAATGAACCTATGTGTATCAAATCACGGGGGGTTCGACACGTGAATGTAAATATTTTTAAATTCAAATGTTCGTGAAATTACAAAACACTCGCAATCGCTAGAAGAACTTCGTTGCTACCGCTGCGCGTATCTGTTTAACCGCTAATGTTTTCCTATAGCGGTTTGCACGATCGTTCAACGAAAATTGAGGACTCGTAACAAAATTTATAAGTGTTGATGTCTGTATAATAATTACAAATAGAATGTAATTATTGCTTCGAGACCTTCACGCATTCATGAAAACCATCTTAATGTCCTTGAGTAACACCAACTACTTAATTGGGTGAACAATTACTCATGACCACACACCCGTATTAAATGAATCTATGTGTATCAAATCACGGGGGGTTCGACACGTGAATGTTAATATTTCAATTAAAATATTCTTGAAATTACAAAACACTCGCAGTCGCTAGAAGTACTTCGTTGCTACCGCTACGCGTATCTGTTTAACCGCTAGTGTTTCCCGATAGCGGTTTGCCCGATCGTTAACCGAAAATCGGGGACACGTAGCAAAATTTATAAGTGTTGATGTCTATATTGTTGGGAATCACGTCTCGGATTCCGTGTAAATTATCACGAATTGTACCTCCGAACCGTCCGGGTAACATTTAAAAAAAAATATTTTAAGCGGAAAACTTGTTATCCGTTCCACGGTCCGGATATCGGATAATAACTATATAACAAGATCTGATAAATATTATGTAATTTAATATTCATAAATCATTATTAATAATCTAGTCATTATAGGAAATAAATAGAAAGCAATAAATGGTTGCATTTATTAACCCAATGCATAAGGCCGTACCTCTATTGACGACTTCCGTCTACGCGTTATCAATCGGGCAGGGCTCCGCCGGTGCTGATGGAAACTTCCGTGATCTTCTGGGATATTTTCCTGGATTCCTCGTACCGAAGCGTGGGCTTCGCTGGCAGGACTCCGTCGCAAAATTTAAACTGATGGTTCTTTTTAAGCTTCCAGAGAACTAAGTCTCTTAAGCCGAACCAGAAAGATAGATCAGAGAGAAAATTCGCAGACCCTGAAGGAGAGGGAGAGTTCGAATTTTTCTCTAGGGAGAGGTGTGAAAAATGTGTAGAATGAGCCTCCTATTTATAAGCTCAGACTGTAACCGAATTAGAGAAATTCACTCCCTAATTTTGAATTCTATATATTATATATAATTAATTATTTCAATCCAATGGTCTAGATTTAATCTTATCTAAATCCAATGGATATAACTAATTAGGGATTTAATTAAATAAGAAAGATTTGGATAAAATAAAAAATCCAATCTTATCATCTTATCTTTATAAAATTCGAATATATATATATATATATATATTAAAATTTGAATTCATATTATCTAGATCCAACAGTTGAGATAAATCTTTAAACCGATCTAATGGATCAAATTAGTTTAGGATAAAATCAAATATTAGAAGATTTAATAAAAATCAAATTCGAATTTATCCAAAACTATAATTCGAAAATAATATATAATATATATATAACTAATTAATTTCCAATCCGACAGTAAAGATTAAATCTCAGACCGATCTAACAGTTATAATTAATTAGCTAAATTCGAAAATCAAAACTTGGTCACCAAGTTATTAATTTCGAATATATAAATATCCTAATCCAACGGTTGATATTAAATCATAACTGATACAATGGATTAAATTGATTTTAGGGTTTTTCTTAAATACCAAAATATTTGGTACTTTTGCTGTAATTATGAAAAGACCAAAGTATATCCATTCGAATGCATATCGTTCCACATTCCATGGCATAATTCGATTTCTACACATATAATATATATGAAAATAAATTTACATATTAATATAAATCTATTAATTATTGATTAATTATTAATAATATATTAATAATTAAATTCAAATAATTAAATTATATTAATATTATCTGATCTCAATATCACACATTCAAATGTCATGGTGGCACACCATCATTTAAATTCGTGACACGTGATTTAATTTCATAGTTTACCGAAATGATCACAAACTTAGAAATTCTCTAAATCACAAACCGTACGTCGAAATGACTCGGTTCCAAAAGAAAAGTTTCTTAGAATTTAATTTCCAACAACTTTCATGTTGACAGAAAATCTAAATTCTACTTTCTTTTGTCAGTTAATTTCGGTTACCAAGATATGGTACTTTTGCCACTCTACTGATAAAACTATCTGATGTCTGTCACAGACTTGAGTTTCATGAGTCTTGTCAAATGATCTTAAAAACATTTCAAATGTTTTTATCACATACGTATCATCCGTTACGGAGCTATCCTGGGGACCATGGACCCGTATAACTTAAGCTCCAACGAACTGCTAGGGTGTTCGTCAAACCTCGGTGTTATTCCACTATAAAGCCGAGGCTGCACTCTTTAGTGATACAGTATATATTATTCCCTTAATTACAGCAGGGTGTCCATTGATACAATCAAATTCGGGTTATTGATCTTTCACTTGATGATCCACACATGAGCAGGCGGTTTCTACCGTTATGCCCCTCATTGCATTTTCCCAAAATAATAGTGTTGGGTACAACGGTAATATATTGTGTTCTTCAACGGTTAAATCAAAGAACAATCAAGCCAGCAGCTCAGACTCAAGATCACTCAGGACTTAGATCGAATATCAATTTGATAATCTACTAGTGACTCAACTCCAAGTTATCAGTGACGGTCTTATATGATAACTTCTGGAGTTCCAGTGAGTATGAAGATACTTCATACTTAATGCACTTCTAGTGAGTGTGACACACACAAAATCCAGAATAGGATTGTCACTTAGTCACATTAATGACCTTCTACGATTAATGGGCTCCCACCAAGTTAATCACGTCACAGACATTTTAAATTCATTTATTATGATAATTAATTCTTCCTCACATTGACTCTGTTATGATAATAATAACATAATTGCATCCTTTATGAACTAAGGATCAAACATTCTATTTTACTCTACCAGAAACTATAATAAGATTATCATAATAAGCATCATCTTTATTCAACGACTTGTCATAATATTTTACAAATGGATAAAATATCTTGTTTAAGGACACACATTTCCAACAATCTCCCACTTGTACTTAAAGAAGATTACCCATGTCTTTCAGACCCATATACTCCAGATGCCTCCTGAATATTTTCTCTGGTAACGTCTTGGTGAATGGATCAACCAGATTGTCTTCCGAAGCTACTTTCACAACCCTCACGCCGCTATGACGCAATATTTATCATATGAGATGGTATTTGCGTTCTATATGTTTCGCCTTGTCATGGTCTCTGGGCTCATTAGAATTTGCCACCTGGAACAACTCCCAACTCTATGTAGAAATTCTTGAGCCAAACTGATTCTTTGGCTGCCTCACAGGCTGCCACGTATTCAGCTTCAATTGTGGAATCTGCAATACAAGATTGCTTTACGCTTCTCCAGAATATCGTTCCACCAGCAAGGGTGAACACTGCTCCCGACGTCGATTTTCTCGCGTCTCTATCAGACATAAAGTCTGAATCAGTGTAACCTAGTGGATTCATTTCTGATCCTGAAAACACTAACATATAGTCTCTCGTTCTCCGAAGATACTTGAGAATATTCTTCACTACAGTCTAGTGTGCTATACAAGGGTTGGATTGGTATCTGCTAACAATTCCCACAGCACAGATGTCTGGCCTAGTACACTGCATAGCGTACATCAGACTTCCCACTGCTGAAGCATAGGGTATTCGCCTCATTTCGTCTTGCTCTTCCAGAGAAGTGGGGCACTGTTTCCTGTTACGGAATACTCCATGTCTGGTTGGTAAATTACCTCCCTTGGAGTTTGCAATTGCAAAACGATCAAGCACCTTATAAATGTAAGTTGCTTGCGATAAGGCTAGAAGCTTGTTGTTGCGATCCCTAAAGATACGGATCCCAAGAACATAGCTGGCCTCTCCCATGTCCTTCATCTAGAATTGCGTAGATAGCCACGCTTTCACGTCCGATAGCCTCTTTACACTGTTTCCAATGAGAAGAATATCGTCGACGTAAAAAAAAAAATAGAACAAGAAATATATCCACGTTTTCATCATTGAGTTTGTAAATGCAGGCCTCAGTGATGTTCTGTATGAATCCATAAGTTTTGATGGTCTCATCAAACCTTAGATTCCAGGATCTTGAAGCTTGCTTCAATCCATAAATGAATTTGAGTAATCTGCAAACTTTCCCTTCTTGACCCTTCTTCACGAACCCTTCTGGTTGGTCCATATAAATGTTTTCGTCAATGTACTCGTTCAGGAAGGCGGTTTTGACTTCTATCTGCCAAATCTCGTAATTGAGACTACATGCTATGGCCATGAGAATCCAGATGGACTTATACTTAGCGACTGGAGCGAAGGTATCATCGAAATCAATACCTTCCCTCTGGGTAAAACCCTTAGCCACTAGTCTAGCCTTGAAGGTTTCAACCTTCCCGTCCACTCCTCTCTTTCTCTTGTATACCCACTTACAACCAATGGTTTTGAAGCCATCCGGTAAGTCTACAAGTTCCCAGACTTCATTAGAATCCATTGATTCTATTTCTTGGTTCATGGCTTCCTGTCATTCTCCCTTATCAGGATCCATCATAGCTTGCTCATAGCCTACGGGATCTTCAACACTAGTGTTTGTAACAGCTAGGTGAAATTCCAACTGGTTGTGCTCGTAGCGCTCAACAGTGTGATCATAAGTTTGACTTGTCAAACTAGAACTTGGGCATCAAGTTTCTAAAATGTTTCTTTATTATTCTATTGCTGAAATAAAAATAACGTAAGAGACAAGTAAGCTTGGGAAACAAGCATGCTAGGGTAAAAATGTAATTTCTTAGTCATGGTGTTACTTATAAATAACACCCCTTTGTAGCTTTCAAATGTATCTCCCAGCTTTGTATTCGACTAATATAATCAGAGAAGTATTTTGTTTTCCTCCTTGCATTCTCATATACATAGTTATATATATACAAATAAAGAGTGGAGTGAGTGGTGTTCCTTAGCCTCTTTGGTGTCGTTTTATTTGTGGTGGCTTCGGAAGATTGTAGTTTCGGCAACGAACTTGCTTTAGGAACCAACATTTGGTATCAGAGCGAGGTCTCTTGAAATTCTTAATATGCTCTGTGGTTGCGGTTCTGACTGATCTTCCACATCAGAAACGATTTCTTGAGATTTTACTGTGTGAGCTTTCTCGATGCCGAAGTACATGGAGTCGCCTAGTAAATCAACTGGAGAAGAGACAACGGCAATGAAGATCGTGAAGGAGGGAAACGTGATGCTCAATTACCCGATGCTCACGAAGAGCAACTACTCGGTGTGGGCGTTGAAAATGCGAGTAAGCCTGCAGGCGCAACGAGTTTGGGAGGCCGTAGAAGAAAGAGATGTCGAAGTGCGCAAGGATAGGATGGCTTTCGCCGCCATCTATCAAGGAGTTCCGGAAGATGTCCTTCTCATGATCGCCGAGAAGGATTCCGCAAAGAAGGCGTGGGAGACGTTGCGGACGATGCACATGGGCGCAGAACGCGTAAGAGAAGCTAAGGTTCAAATCTTGAAGAGGGAGTTCGAGGTTCTCCGTATGAAACACGGTGAATCCGTGGACGTGTTCTCTATGAAGCTTTCATCTCTTGCAACGGGTATCCGCTCACTAGGTGAACAGGTGGACAAAACCACTGTGGTCAAGAAATTCTTAAGATCTGTAACTCACAGATACATGCAGATCGTGACATCGATCGAGCAGTTCGGCGACCTCAAGGCTATGTCAGACGAGGAGGTTGTCGGTCGTCTAAAGTCCACGAGGAGAGGCTTCGAGGCTATGGCGATAGAGAAAAGGAGAAACACCTCCTGCTCACGCATGAAGAATGGAAGGCTAAGCAGAAGTGGAACCAGCGAGAAGGTTCTTCTTCAAGCTCGTCGAGTCGTAACAGATACGGCAGCGAGAGCCGTGGACGTGGCAGAGGCTGAGGTCGAGGACGTGGTCGCGACCAGCGTGGTCGAGGCAGTGGCATTCCTCGCCAAGACGGCGCCACCCGCAAGGACAAGAGCACAATGAAGTGCTATATTTGTCAGAAGTATGGTCACTACGCAAATGAGTGTCATACTAAGAACCGCGACGAAGAAGCGAATCTGGTGAGATTCGATGACGACGAGCACACACTTATGTTCGCCGAGGAGATGGTGGATTTAAGTAGCGACGAGCACCACGACCAGTATGTGGTCGACGAGACATACGTCGAGCAGGAGCGCATACGACCAGGTATCCAGCGAGGAGGTACCTGACAACCAAAGTACTGAGCAGAGTGGACGAGCTGATGATGGCAGAGAAGCCCAGCTCGACCAGCAAGAACGACGAGCAAACCAGAAAGCTGATGCTCAATGAAGACAAGGTTGTCGCCAACCTACTCGCAGATGGCGAAGAGAAGGTCTATACCAACATCTGGTATTTAGACAACGGAGCCATCAACCACATGACGGGTCATCGAACAAAGTTTGAAGAGCTCGACGAGAGGATCACAGGAAACATGAAGTTTGGCGATGGTTCTATCGTCGACATCAAGAGCAGAGGGTCCATCCTGTTCAAGTGCAAGAATGGGGACCAGCGCCTGTTGACCGAAGTCTACTACATACCGAAGCTGAAGAGTAATATCATCAGCTTAGGACAGATGACGGAGATCGGTCACACAGTGATCCTATCCGGAGAGTTCCTAAAGATGTGGAACAGCGATGGCGCCCTATTAATGAAGGTGAAGAGATCACCGAGACGGTTGTACAAGATCAACCTGGTGGTAGATCAACCGATTTGCTTGATGGTGTCGATCGCAGACCCAGCGTGGCTATGGCATGCGAGACTTAGGCACGTGAATTTTCACGCACTCAAGATGATAGGCGACAAGGAGATGGCCTTTGGGGTACCAAAAATTGAACACCCCGACCAACTATGTGAATGTTGTATGGTCGCGAAATAGGCAAGAGTGCCATTTCCGATCAAGGCCAAGTTCCGAGCAGAGCGACCCCTCCAACTGGTGCACGCTGACCTGTGTGGTCCAATCACCCCAGCAACCCTAGCCGGAAACAAGTACTTCTTTTTGTTTGTTGATGATTACAGCCGTTGGATGTGGGTGTACACGCTCAAAGAGAAGGCAGGAGCCTTTGAAGTCTTCAAGAAGTTTAAGAGGCTCGTGGAGAACCAGTCAGGACATAGACTGAAGACCCTGCAAACAGATCGAGGAGGCGAGTTCACGTCTCAGAATTTTGCAGAGTACTGCGGAGACGAAGGTGTAGAGCGACACCTCACTGCACCGTACACGCCCCAGCAGAATGGCGTGGTGAAGAGACGGAATCGAATCCTCATGGACACTGCAAGGAGCTTGATGAAAAACATGCAAGTCCTGGCGAGTTTCTGGGGAGAAGCAGTACGACATGCGGTCTACTTGCTGAACCGTCTACCGACGAAGGCGCTAGGCGAGCGCACCCCTTACCAAGCGTGGAAAGGAAAGAAACCTCATCTGGAGCATTTAAAGGTATTTGGGTGCACCGCACATGTGTAGACTGTGGCACCACACCTTAAGAAGCTTGATGATCGGAGTCAGCCGATGGTGTACCTTGGCGCCGAAGAAGGGAGCAAGGCACACAGGTTTTACGACCCCCGACGCGGCAAAGTGCATGTGAGCAGAGACGCCGTGTTCGAAGAGGAAAAAAAGTGGGACTGGCGCGATGAGAACGGAGAGCCTGAACAGAACTCGGTGGAGTTCATCCTCGAATACGAAGAGGCGGTCGAGCAGGGTGAGGGAGAGAGTCCCTTCCAGGGGCTAGCAACGCCCAGCTCGACAGAAACCAGTTCGTCTGGAACCGGTTCACCACCAGGCTCGCCCAACCAAGGATCAGTAATGAGCACCCCCATCCTAATGACAGCTAGTTCAGGAGGACCGAGCTCGGGAGACTCATCAATCAAGGACCGACCAAGAGGGTTCCGTACCCTGTCTGACGTCTACGAAGAAGCGTGAGAGCTTGATTTGAGCCCAGAGGAGCTCTTGCTGGTGAGTGAAGAGGAACCAACCAACTACCGCGAGACAGCCACTGAGAAAGAATAGCAAGAAGCGATGAAGTGAGAGTTGGAGTCCATTGAGAACAATCGGACGTGGGAACTAGTCGACCTTCCAAAAGGTCACAAGTCCATTGGTCTGAAGTGGGTCTACAAGCTCAAGAAGGACTCAGAAGGCAAGGTCCTCAACCACAAGGCCAGACTGGTCGAAAAGGGCTACGTACAGAAGCAGGGAGTAGACTTTGAAGAGTTCTTTGCTCCAGTGGCCAGACTCGACACAGTCAGGCTAATCCTAGCCCTCGCAGCTCACCGAGGCTGGAAAATCCATCACCTGGATGTCAAATCAGCATTCCTAAATGGTGAACTGGAAGAAGAAGTATACGTTGCTCAGCCAGAAGGCTTCATCGACAAGACCGTGAAGCACAAGGTGTACAAGTTGTCAAAAGCTCTTTATGGCTTCAGACAAGCACCACGTGCATGGAACACTCGACTTGGCAGGAGTATGAAGAGCCTTGGTTTCAAGAAGTGTTCCCAGGAGCAAGCAGTCTACACGAGGAGCTTAGGAGAGGAGGCCCTCATCGTCGGTGTGTACGTCGACGACCTAATCGTGACTGGATCCAGTGCAGAAGACATAGATGGATTCAAAAAGCAGATGATGAAGGAGTTCGAGATGAGCGACCTCGGACTACTCTTATACTACCTCGGCATCGAGGTCGATCAGAAGAAGGAATGTGTCACGCTAAGGCAGACGGCCTACGCAAAGAAGATTCTGAAACAATTCAAGATGGCGGATTGCAACCCGAGCAAGTATCCGATGGAGGCAAAGTTGAAGCTCGGGAAAGACGCAGATGGAAAACCAGTGGATCCCACGGAGTATAGGCGTGTCGTCGGGTGTCTCAGGTACTTAACCCACACCCGACCTGACATCTCATATGCAGTTGGCATTGTGAGCCGTCTTATGGAGAAGCCTACCATTCTATACCAACAGGCTGTGAAACACATCCTTCGTTACATGAAGGGAACGACGAGCTATGGGATTCAGTATGGAAGAGGAAATGGAGCTGAAGAACTGGTCAGTTTTACTGACAGTGACCTAGCCGGTGACATTGATGACAGAAAAAGTACCGGAGGGATTGCCTTTTATCTCAACGGGAATCTGATCACTTGGCAGTCGCAGAAACAGAAAATTGTGGCCCTATCGTCTTGTGAGGCCAAGTTCATGGTAGCGACCGCAGCTGCGTTTCAAGCGTTGTGGCTGAGAAACTTATTGAGCGAAGTGACCGGAGCCGAGCAGAAGCCAGTGACTCTATACGTGGACAACAAGTCCGCGATCGCACTAATGAAAAACCCGGTGTTTCATGGACGGAGCAAGCACATCGACACTCGCTTTCACTTTATTCGCGAGTGTGTGGAAAAGCGAGAGATCATCGTGGAATTTGTCACCACCAAAGAGCAATGTGCGGACATACTCACCAAGGCCCTAGCGAGAGTCAAGTTCGCGGAGATGCGAGAATTGCTCAGCGTGAAGAACCTTGAGGCAAGTCAAGCTTACGGGGGAGAATGTGATCATAAGTTTGACTTGTCAAACTAGAACTTGGGCATCAAGTTTCTAAAATGTTTCTTTATTATTCTATTGCTGAAATAAATAAAAAAACGTGAGACAAGTAAGCTTGGGCAACAAGCATGCTAGGGTAAAAATGTAATTTCTTAGTAATGGTGTTACCTATAAATAACACCCCTTTGTAGCTTTCAAATGTACCTCCCAGCTTTGTATTCGACTAATATAATCAGAGAAGTATTTTGTTTTCTTCCTTGCATTCTCATATACACAGTAATATATATACAAATAAAGAGTGGAGTGAGTGGTGTTCCTTAGCCTCTTTGGTATCGTTTTATTTGTGGTGGCTTCGGAAGATTGTAGTTTTGGCGAATATCTTGCTTTGGGAACCAACAAACAGGTCTTTTGAACCTCCCAATACGTCTGAGTACCCCTTGGTTCTGATTTGGGACCGTGGTTTCCACACTCTCTTCGACAACAGGCACTGTTGTCGGCGTTGTTACTTTGTCACAAGATCCTTTTTTGTGAATAATTTCTCTAATTTCATTGTCTATTAACATCCATGATTAAAAATGACATTTGATTTTTTTAAATCATTTAGAGCAATTAGAGACTATAGATAGAAAAGTAACTGTCACAGTATTTATCAGGATATTGCAAAATAATTCAAAAAATAAGACCTTTATTAATAAAGAATTATTCCATGCAATCAATATCCAAAAATAAATCGAGGTCTTAACAATGCAAAATTAATGATAACAATAAACTTAAATCGAATGTAAACTTAAAGCATGCTTCCTTCTTCGAGACACTCGAGTACTAGCCGCTTTCGTTCTCTGCTGAGTTCTCATCGACAGAGCTCCTGCTGAATCCTAAAAAGAAATGAACAAGCGTTAGTATTTTAATCTATGGATCTGAGATTTGAATCTCTCCAATAAAAAACTAATTTCGGGGTTAACAGCAGAGTCATTACCTCTCCAAGCCCGAAGATATTCTCGGCACATCGTCTACCCCTTTGCTCTTGGTTTGAGCCAGCATTCAATGCATAAAGCTCCATTTCTATTTTTCTTCGTAGCAGAAGCAACTTCTGTATTGAAAAACGTTTTCAATGTTTAGAATTTTAATCTACGGATCTGAGATTTGAATCTCTCCAATAAAAAACTAATGTAGCATTCAGAAAAGGTTTTACCCTTTTCTGAACTGATGTGCAGTCTGCATCGCAGCTGACCTGGCACTCTCTTCCTTGTTCCACATTGGAAGCACATTGAAGATAAACCAACTTTTCTTTCTTTTCTTCCGGGTTCAACTTTCGATTCAGTCATTCGTTTGTTATCTTTTGCCATTGCTTGAGTGACAAGAGCCGTTACTTTGTTCACCTTTTTCATTAGTCTCTCAATTTCACCCATCGCGGCTTTGAGTACCGAATCTTTAAAGGATTGAATCTTGTTTGGATACCGGTCTAATAAGAAACTGAGTAACTCATATTCATTATCAGACTTGAACCAAGCAGTGCCTTCTTCAAATATCGGTAGCTCAAACTCAGATGGAGGACCAGAGTTGACGGAATCTTGTTTATCATCCGTGACATTAATAGCTTTAGACATTTTAACTGGCATTGAAAAAGAAACTTATTAAACTTTATTATAGGTAGAATGTTATTGAAAAATATTTTGTTGAAATAGTTACATGATGCAAACATGTTGTTGGGAAAACGTTAAATAAACCCTTTAACTATTTTGTGATAATTTAACCGACTATACACGTCGTTGCCGTCCTTAGTGGCATGGTCGCTCTAGGGTGACTCGCGGTATCAACCGTGTAGTTTGGTTAAACTAAGTTTTAGTCATAAACTTAATTAATATTCATAACAAGAACCACCAAAGTTCGCTATGATTATTAACTATCACCATAGACGGTCGGGAAACACTAACTTCCATGCAAGCTTAACCCATTATTTTTGGTTTTCGGGATCCTCTTGGAAACGTCGTCCTTGGGGGACTTTGCTTGATGATCAAAACAAGACAAAAGACGGGAAAAAAGCTAGAATGGATCTCAAACATTTGAAGATTAGACCCAATTTGCATATTGAGAATAGAGGGAAAAAAACAATCTTACCACCTGCAAAATACACATTAGTTAGAGCAGAGAAACGAAAGTTGTGTACGTGGATGACATCGATAAAGGTTCCTGACAGGCATGCCTCAAACTATAAAAGATTCGTTTTTACGAAGGACTTGAAACTTATTGGGATGAAGACGCACGATTGTCATGTGTTGCTACAAGAAATGTTACCACTTTCTTTGCGGGGAATTGTGCCAAAGGATGTTAGACTTGCCATATCCCGATTAAGTAAGTTTTTCAATTCAATTTGTTTGAAGATTATTGATCCGGGCGATTTGGAGGCATTGCAAGCACAGTTGGTCGAGACAATATGTTTTTTCGAGAAGTTATTTCCACAATCTTTTTTTGACATCATGACTCACTTAACTATTCATTTAGTTCGTGAAGTTCAATTGTGTGGACCGATTTGTTTACGATGGATGTATCCAATCGAAAGATATATGAAGGTTTTAAAAGGTTATGTGAGGAATCACGGTCGGCCGGAAGGGAGCATAGTAGAGAACTACATCGCTGAGGAGTCAGTAGAATTCTGCTCAGAGTATTTAGCCAAAGGAATCGCAATTGGGTTGCCGCCGGATACATGTTTTGAATCGAAACCCTTATCAATGGGTAAAATACATTAACTCATTTATAAATTAATTCTTTATCGTATCAATTTATTTGGTTTGAAATTCATTACTAATTCATTTACGCTAATGGTGATATATAGGCAATCCTACGATCGTGGATACTAAGGAACGAGAGCAAGCCATTCTATACGTGCTCCACAATGAGCCGGAATTTGAACCGCTTATTGAAGTTCATAAGAAAGAATTGTTAGCTACACATGGAAGGAAAGTGAGAAATAAAAATTGGTTACAAAAGGAGCACAACAGCTCGTTCCCAAATTGGCTACGAAAACGCTTGTACAAAGAGAACGGATATTCAAGGAAGTTAAGGAACATATCCGAAGGCCCTCCACTATTGGTAATAAGGTACAGTGCATGGCATATTAATGGTTTCACATTTTACACACGAGAAAGAGACGACAAACACCCCGTTCAAAATAGCGGTGTTATAGTTTTTGGTGAAGGGATGCATGTTTCGTCAGCGAAAGATAAGAACCCAAAACACAGTGTTATTACTACGGGTACATAGAAGACATATGGAAACTCGATTACTGTGGTCACCGAATTGCATTGTTCAAGTGTAAATGGGCCGACAACAATTACGTTAAAGTTGACAATGAAGGAGTTACAACAATCGACTTTAGGAGGATCGGTAACAAAAACGATTTGTTCATGTTGGCGACGCAAGCTAGTCAAGTGTTTTTTGTCTCTGATCCGGCCAATTCAGAATTAAGTCTAGTAATTCATCTAAAACCAAGAATTGTTGAAGACATGACTGACGAAGACGAAGACATTTGTAGCATCACCCCTTTTTCAGAAAATTTACCACCAATTGAAAGTGTGGAGGATTTTGATGATGATGTTTCCAATTTGTGTCATTTAGATTGACATATGTATCGAAACGTTTAATGAAATGTATTTTTTTAAACTTTCGAATTATATTATAATCATTAGTTGTCTGGAAAAATTGTAGTTGTTCTCAGTATCTCACATAGAATAATTACCCTGACAGCCTCAGCCAAATTGTGGATAGCTGCGGCCATGTTATACAGAGAGCATGTTAATTTTTTTGTCTGGTATGGCTGCAGCTAGAACTTTATGGCCGCAGCCATAATGCTAATTCGTCTTATTTTTCCCCTGCCGCTCCTGTTATCTGCGCGGCGATGTTATACAGATTCTATATTTTCTATTTTTCACATGTGCGAGATTATCATGGGTGCGGCTAAATTGAAAAATTAATAGTAGAGTTTTTTTTATTTGTTTAATATATTTTCCAAATTTTCCACAAAAAACCGTTGCAAATAATTCCCAAAACAGAAGTGGTAATAAAAAAATATGATTAATCTCATAAGTGCATCGTCATCCAAAACGGTCGTCTTCCATTCCCACCATCATTCATCTTCACCCGTGACGTCTTCTTCCGCCGAGTTGACATCTTCTTCCGCCGCGTTGATATTTTTCCCCGCATCAGGCACGCCTTGAGGATCCTGCGGACGGTTCGGTCGAGGATGCGGTCCATAAAGTGGCGCCATGAAACTTGGAAACTCCGGATTTTGACGACCAAGTGGCGTGTATTGAGGAAATGGGGAACTCGCCGAGGAAAAGTGTCGGGCGCCATATTCGGACACTTCCTTCATGTATCTACTCATGTTCTGCACTTCGTCAAACGTATTCTGAGCACTAAAACACAAGAACTCACCGATAGGATCATGTACGACCCGTATCGACCCCATGAGCGGTGGTAGAGCCGCACCGGCACCTTCATCATCCTCGCCGTCATTATCCCCCGCTAATTCTTCCACCTCGAATTGAAGAGCCTCCGCAGAGGGTTTGATCGACGTCTCGATATAGCTCTTTTTGTCATTTTTGACATGGCATTCTTCATCACGTCGTTTCGACATTTTTTAATTCCACGTGTCATTCAAATCTCTGTGATAAAAATCACGAATGGAAGAGCGTTTTTATTTGTCGGACTGACATTGCACATCATCCTATATATCCATCCACCTACAAAAATAATCCATTATGTATAATATGTATTAGTACTAAAACGTAACGATATAACGTGAAAAAAATTAGTTTTGGAATAAAATACCTTCCGACATCAAAAACCTTTCCGGTCATGAGGAAATAACTGGGCGCCATGACGTCTTCGTGAACCTCAGAAAAGTGCTTCGTCTGAGAAAGACGGCTAGCACAGAAATACACCAGGACCTTCGCGAGCCGAGTAAGATAACGCGGGTCCATATACCGTGTGCTGTTTTTTGTCAAACATTGCGGGTGCCTAATGCATGTCGCGCGAGCCACAGCTTTCCAATCGATTTTCTCTCCGCGATAAAACGTTACACCGGGATCTCGTCCCTGCACAATGTTGTCCAGGCCATAATGTTCGTTGATGATTTCAGCATTAATCTTGAAACTTACACCACGAAGGGTGATTATTTCGCTATCTAAGGAATCCAGCAAGTTCGCGTAGAATTCGATCGCCAAAGTGCAGTTTCCTTGAATTTGCGGTTGTTTCGAGAACTTTTCCCATCCTTGTTCTTCAATTATTTCATGGATGCGTCTGACGACGCCACTCCTCTCGCACGGGTTGAGTTCAAATCCCCGTTCCATAACGAAGGAGCGGTTCTTCATTTGATTGTACCGCACTTTAGCATCTTTACTCATGTAGAATTCTCCACCTCTATAATAATCTCCCGCATCCTCCTCCTCTTCCTCTTCTACCACTAGTTCTTCAATGATAGGCTCCGTTTGTGGCGTCGCTCATCGTTGCTTTCCGGCCGTTGTCCGTGAAGAACTGGCACCATCACAGAAAGTGGTAGTTTTTTGCTTCTTCGGCGGCATCACAACCTAAATTATCAACTGCAACAAAATAAACATATATATAAAAAGTCTAAAAATATAACTATTAATTAAACATGCTCAAGTGGTTATTGATTTAAACGCTCTCACTTGTCAAGTGGGAAAAATATTATGTTGGAACCCTTGTCAAGAAAAAGTAACACAATTAAACCAATAATGAAAACCTTACATGAAAGGCTGGAACCTAGATCTTGAAAATCACACTTTTTAAACCAATTAAACCAATTTACTATCGTTGTTGTTCCCTATAAGCTATAGGCTATAGCTGCGTGGCATCAACCCATGAAAATAAGCACCTTAAGACCTTCTTATTTGATATAAAAATTAATACATTAATAAATTCATGACAAATAATAATACGTGATTGCATTGATTTAGAGTTAACAAGTAAATTAAATTAAACGATCAATGAATAAAGTTCGAAAATGTGTATATTCTATATTCCAAGCAATTGAGTGTAATACAATTTGAATTCTTTACAAACAATATTTTAGATTGAATACGTGAGGGAAATATTAATCATGAATTTGACAAACTTATTCATTTTAGTGCAATTTTGTTCTAACACATGATAAATGAAAATTATGTAAGATATATGTTGTAAGAGAGGTCATTGATTTTCAACGTTCCCATTTCAAATAATTCGAATGAGGTTTATATACGACACGAAATTCATTTTGAAAAAGACACCATATGTACAATTATTGCCAACAAGGAATAATTGTAACAATACAAAAATGATCACGAATCATGCAATTTCGAAACAGCTAATTTCAATATTGAACAGCTATGCAATTTGTTAAGTTACACACAAATTTGCAATACGTTTGTGATAATTTGAAGGTGCTCTTGAAGATATATGGCAAAGATCTTGAAAATCAAACTTTTTAATTTTTCTATCTAGTGTTTCAACAACACACAAATTAAATAAAAGATCACAAAAATCGAGTTTGACAATTTATCAAACACATGATGCGCACAAAATTTTGGATTACATATTAACATTACAAAATTTATAATAACTTTCCCAAAATAAACAACACCAAATATAAATCACGAAATCATTCCCCAAAGTAAATACGAAATCAAAATCTCGAAATAAAACTACAAATAAAAAACAAAGTCAAATAACAAAATCAAAATCGTACTCAAAATCACAGAATCATACCTTTAGGCCAGTGGGGAAACGGTGACGGAGGATCGCTACGGCGGTGGAAGGCCAACTCGAGTCGGCGGGAATGATCTCACTGCGGCGAGAGGCGGTAGAAATTAGGGTAGAAAGTTACAGCGCACGGTAGAAAAAAGAATTAGGTTTAAGTCTTATACTCCGATACAGCTGCGGCTACGAATTACTGGCCGCGGCGACACATTTAAAAAACAACAAAACGACACTTCTTAAAAAATGTCGCACAATATCGTTGCGCATATGTAAATAGCCGCAGCTGAATATAACTGGCCGGGGCCGACGAGAAATTTTTAATTTTTTTCAAATTCGAAGGACGCTTAATTTACAACGATTTAATAATAACGTTACGGAAAGTTTACATGCCGCAGCGATATTATTTTTGGCCGCGGCCAACGGGGAATTACACAACAATTTTCAAATGTTGTTGTGTAAAAATGGTCCTTTTAATATTTTGCACAACACTATTCCGAAAACTGATGTGCAAAGTTATTTTAAACAATATTAAATTATATATGTTGTGCAAAAATAGTTGTGTATTGCATTATTTGTAGTAGTGTATCACGAATTGTACCTCCAAACCGTCCAGGTAACATTTAAAAAAAATATTTTAAAACGGAAAACTTGTTATCCGTTCAACGGTCCGGATATCGGATAATAACAATATAACAAGATCTGATAAATATTATGTAATTTAATATTCATAAATCATTATTAATAATCTACTCATTATAGGAAATAAATAGAAAGCAGTAAATGGTTGCATTTATTAACCCAATGCGTAAGGCCGTACCTCTATTGACGACTTCCGGCTGCGCGTTCGGAATCGGGCAGGGCTCCGCCGGTGCTGAGGGAAACTCCCGTGATCTTCTGGAATATTCTCCTGGATTCCTTGTACCGAAGCGTGGGCTCACCGGCAGGACTCTGTCGCAAAATTTAAACTGATGGTTCTTTTTAAGCTTCCGGAGAACTAAGTCTCTTAAGCCGAACCAGAAAGAGAGATCAGAGAGAAAATTCGCAGACCCTGAAGGAGAGGGAGAGTTCGAATTTTTCTCTGTGGAGAGGTGTGAAAAATGTGTAGAATGAGCCTCCTATTTATAGGCTCAGACTGTAACCGAATTAGAGAAATTCACTCCCTAATTTCAAATTCTATATATTAAATATAATTAATTATTTAAATCCAATGGTCTAGATTTAATCTTATCTAAATAAAATGGATATAATTAATTAGGGATTTAATTAAATAAGAAAGATTTGGATAAAATCAAAAATCCAATCTTATCTTCTTATCTTTATAAAATTCAAATATATATATATATATTAAAATTCGAATTCATATTATCTAGATCCAACGGTTGAGATAAATCTTTAAACCGATCTAATGGATCAAATTAGTTTAGGATAAAATCAAATATTAAAAGATTTAATAAAAATCAAATTCGAATTTATCCAAAACTATAATTCGAAAATAATATATAATATAATATAATTAATTAATTAATTTCCAATCAGACGGTAAAGATTAAATCTTAGACCGATCTAGCGGATATAATTAATTACCTAAATTCGAAAATCAAAACTTGGTCACCAAGTTATTAATTTCGAATATATCAATATCCTAATCCAACGGTTGATGTTAAATCATAACCGATCCAATGGATTAAATTGATTTTAGGGGTTTTCTCAAATACCAAAATATTTGGTACTTTTGCCACAATTATGAAAAGACCAAAGTCTATCCATTCGAATGCATATGGTTCCACATTCCATGGCATAATTCGATTTCTACACATATAATATATATGAAAATATATTATTTACATATTAATATAAATCTATTAATTATTGATAAATTATTAATAATATATTAATAATTAAATTATATTAATATTCTCTGATCTCAATATCACACATTCAAATGTCATGGTGGCACACCATCATTTAAATTCGTGACATGTGATTTAATTTCATAGTTTACCGAAACGATCACACACTTAGAAATTCTCTAAATCACAAACCGTACGTCGAAATGACTCGGTTCCGAAAGCAAAGTTTCTTAGAATATAATTTCCAACAACTTTCATGTTGACAGAAAATCCAAATTCTACTTTATTTTATCAGTTAATTTCGGTTACCAAGATATGGTACTTTTGCCACGCTACTGATAAAACTATATGATGGCTGTCACAGACTTGAGTTTTACGAGTCTTGTCAAATGATCTTAAAAACATTTCAAATGTTTTTATCACATACGTAGCATCCGTTACGGAGCTATCCTGGGGACCATGGACCCGTATCACTTAAGCTCCAACGAACTGCTAGGGTGTTCGTCAAACGTCGGTGTTATTCCACTATATACCCGAGGCTGAACTCTTTAGTGATACAGTATATATTATTTCTCTAATTACAGCAGGGTGTCCATTGATACAATAAAATTTGGGTTATTGATCTTTCACTTGATGATCCACACATGAGCAGGCCGTTTCTACCGTTATGCCCCTCATTGCATTTTAATCCTTGACTCAGTCAGTAATATTATGAGTAACCCACTTATGGTTTCGATTAATAAGTTGCGCACGGGTACCTCTCATTTCTCACCACCGACAATCAAGGGAATCATCATGACTCTGAAGAGAGCTGTGTGATGCCCATGTGTATGACCAAGCTACCCTTACTGCTGACTATCACATTCCCAAAATAATAGTGTTGGAAACAATGGTAATATATTGTGTTCTTTAACGGTTAAATAAAAGAACAATCAAGCCAGCAACTCGGACTCAAGATCACTCAGGACTTAGATCGAATATCCATTTGATCATCTACTAGTGACTCAACTCCAAGTTATCAGTGACGGTCTTATATGATAACTTCCGGATTTTAAGTCAGTATGAATACACTTCATACTTAATGCACTTCTAGTGAGTGTGACACACACAAAATCCAGAATAGGATTGTCACTTAGTCACATTAATGACCTTCTACGATTAATGGGCTCCCACCCAGTTAATCAGGTGACAGACATTTTAAGTTCATTTATTATGATTATTAATTCCTCCTCACATTGACTCTGTTGTGATAATAATACATAATTGCATCCTGTATGAACTAAGGATCAAACATTCTATTTTACTCTACCGGAAACTATAATAAGATTATCATAATAAGCATCATCTTTATTCAACGACTTGTCATAATCTTTTACAAATGGATAAAATATCTTGTTTAAGGACACACATGTCCAACATGTATAATAATTACCAATAGAATGTAATTATTTCTTCGAAACCTTCACGCATTCATGAAAACAAACTTAATGTCCTCGAGAGACACCAACTACGCAATAGGGTAAACAATTACTCATTACCACCAACCCGTATTAAATAAACCTATATATATCAAACGGGGGGTTTGACACGTCAATGTATATTTTTTAAATAAAATGTTCGTGAAATTACATAACAATCGAAACAGCTAGAAGTTCTTCATTGCTAGCACCACGCGTATCTGTTTAACCGCTAGTGTTTCCCGATAGCGGTTTGCACGATCGTTCAACGAAAATTGAAGACGCGTAATAAAATTTATAAGTGTTGATGTCTGTCTAATAATTACAAATAGAATGTAATTATTGCTTCGAAACCTTCACGTATTCATCAAAACCATATTAAAGTTCTCGAGAGACACCAACTACTCAATTGGGTGAAATATTACTCTTGACCACCAACCCGTATTAAATCAACCTATGTGTATCAAATCACAGGGGGTTCGACACGTGAATGTAAGTGTTTTGATTAAAATGTTCGTGAAATTACAAAACACTCGCAAACGCTAGAAGTACTTCGTTTCTACTGCTACGCGTACCTGTTTAACTGCTAGTGTTTTGCCGATAGCGGTTTGCACGATCGTTCAACGATAATTGAGGACGCGTAACAAAATTTATAAGCGTTGATGTCCGTATAATAATTACCACTAGAATATAATTATTGCTTCGAAACCTTCACGCATTCATGAAAACCATCTTAATGTCGTCGAGAGACACCAACTACGCAATTGGGTGAACAATTATTCATGACCACCAACCCACATTAAATGAACCTATGTGTATCAAATCAGGGGGGGTTCTACGTGTGAATGTAAATATTTTTAAATTAAAATGTTCATGAAATTACAAAATAGTCATAATCGCTAGAAATAATTCATTGCTACCGCTACGCGTATCTGTTTAACCGCTAGTGTTTCCCGATAGCGGTTCACGATTGTTCAACGAAAATTGAGGACGCGTAACAAAATTTATAAGTGTTGATGTCTGTATAATAATTACAAATACAATGTAATTATTGCTTCGAGACCTTCACGCATTCATGAAAACCATCTTAATATCCTTGAGTAACACCAACTACGCAATTGGGTGAACAATTACTCATGACCACCAACCCGTATTAAATGAACCTATGTGTATCAAATCACGGGGGGTTCGACACGTGAATGAAAATATTTCAATTAAAATATTCGTGAAATTACAAAACACTCGCAATCGCTAGAAGTACTTTGTTACTACCGCTACGCCTATCTGTTTAACCGCTAGTGTTTCCCAAAAGCGGTTTGCCTGATCGTTAACCAAAAATTGAGGACACGTAGCAAAATTTATAAGTGTTGATGTCTGTATAATAATTACCAATAGAATGTAATTATTGCTTCGAAACCTTCACGCATTCATTAAAACCATCTTAATGTCCCTCGAGAGACACCAACTACTCAATAAGGTAAACAATTACTCATGACCACCAACCCATATTAAATGAACCTATATATATATATATATATATATATATATATATATATATATATATATATATATCAAATCACGGGGGGTTTGACACATCAATGTAAGTTTTTGAATTAAAATGTTCGTGATATTACAAAACAATCGCAACCGCTAGAAGTTCTTCCTTGCTCGCGCTACACGTATCTGTTTAACCGCTAGTGTTTCCCGATAGCGGTTTGCACGATCGTTCAACGAAAATTGAGGACGCGTAATAAAATTTATAAATGTTGATGTCTGTCTAATAATTACAAATAGAATGTAATTATTGCTTCGAAACCTTCACGCATTTATTAAAACCATCTTAAAGTCCTCGAGAGACACCAACTACTCAATTGGGTGAACAATTACTCATGACCACGAACCCGTATAAAATCACATAGGGTTCGACACGTGAATGCAAATATTTCAATTTAAATGTTCGTTAAATTAGAACACACTCACAATCGCTAGAAGTAGTTCGTTGCTACCGCAACGCGTATCTGGTTAACCGCTAGTGTTTCCCAATAGCAATTTAAACGATCGTTCAATGAAAATTGAGGACGCGTAACAAAATTTATAAGGGTTGATGTCTATATAATAATTATAAATAGAGAGTAATTACTGCGTCAAAACCTTCATGCATTTTGAAAACCATCTTAATGTCCTCGAGAGACACCAACTACTCAATTGGGTAAACAATTACTCAAGACCACCAACCCGTATTAAATGAACCTATGTGTATCAAACCACGGGGGGTTCGACAGCAGAATGTAAATATTTCAATTACAATGTTCGTGAAATTACAAAACACTCGCAATCGCTAGAAGTACTTTGTTGCTACCGCTACGCGTATCTTCTTAACCGCAAGTGTTTCACGATAGCGGTTTGCACGATCGTTCAACGAAAATTGAGGATGCGTAACAAAATTTATAAGTGTTGATGTCTGAATAATAATTGCAAATAGAACGTAATTATTGCTTCGAGACCTTCACGCATTCATGAAAACCATCTCAATTTCCTCGAGAGACACCAACTACTCAATTAGGTGAACAATTACTCAAAACCAACAACCCGTATTAAATGAACCTATATGTATCAAATTAGGGGGGTTCGACACGTTAATGTATATATTTCAATTAAAATGTTTGGGGAATTACAAAACACTCGCAATCGCTTGAAGTACTTCGTTGCTACCGCTACGCGTATCTGTTTAACCTCTAGTGTTTCCCGATAGCGGTTTGCACGATCGTTTAACGAAAATTGAGGACGCGTAACAAAATTTATAAGTGTTGATGTCTCTATAATAATTTCAAATAGAATCTAATTATTGCTGTGAAACCATAACGTATTCATGAAGAGCATCTTAATGTCCTCGAGAGACACCAACTACTCGATTGGGTGAACAATTACTCATGACCACCAACCCGTATTAAATGAACCTATGTGTATCAAATGACGGGGGCTTCGAAACGTGAATGTAAATATTTTGAATTAAAATGTTCGTGAAAATACAAAACACTTGCTACCGCTACGCGTATCTTTTTAACCGCTAGTGTTTCCCGATAGCAGTTTGCACGTACGTTCAACGAAAATTGAGGACGCGTAATTTTTTTTATAAGTTGTTATGTCTGTATAATAATTACAAGTAGAATGTAATTATTGCCTCAAAACCTTCAAGCATTCATGAAAACAATCTTAATGTCCTCGAGAGACACCAACTACTCAATTGGGTGAAAATTTACTCATGACCACCAACCTATATTAAATAAACCTATGTGTATCAAATCATGGGGGGTTCGACACGTGAATGTATATATTTCAATTGAAATGTTCGTGAAACTACGAAACACTCGCAACTGCTAGAAGTACTTCGTTGCTACCGCTACGCGTATCTATTTAACCGCTAGTGCTTCCCGATAGCGGTTTGCACGTGTTGGGAATCGGGGTTTGAATTCCGACTCCATTACCACGCAATATGCCTCCGAGCCGTCCCGGTAACTTTTAAAAAATTATTTTAAAGCGGAAAACTTGTTATCAGAATAACGGCATGGATATCGGGTAATAACCATTTCAACAAGATCCGATAAATATTACATATTTAATATTCATAACATATTATTAATATCATAGTCGAAATAAGAAATAAATAGAAAGCAGTAAATGTTTTGCATTTATTAACCCAATGCATAAGGCCGTACCTCGGTTGACGTTTCTGACTGCGGACTCTGAAGTTCGGCAGGGCTCCGCCGGTGCTGAGGGAAACACCCGTGATCTTCCGGGATATTCTCCTTGACTCCTCGTACCGAAGCGTGGGCTTCGCCAGCAGGACTCCATTGCAAAATTTAACTGAGGTTCTTTTTAAGGTTCCGGAGAAATAGTCTCCTAAGCCGAACCAGAAAAGAGATCAGAAGCAGAAAACTCGCAGACCCTAGAGAGAGAGGGAGAGCTCGAGTTTTTGCTCTGGGGAGAGGTGTGTTAAATGTTGTAAATGAGCTCCCTATTTATAGACTTGGCCCGTAACCGAATTAGAGATTTTCTCTCCTAAATTCGAATTTTATATATATATAAATACTTTAATTATTTCAATCCAATGGTTGAGATTTAATCTCATCTAGATCCAATGGTTATAATTAAACTTGTATTTAATTAAATAAGAAAGACTTGATAAATACAAAAATCAATCTTATCTTCTTATTTAAATATAATTCGAATATTTATATATATATATATATATCTAATTTCGAAAATTATTATTAAATATAATTAATCATCCTAATCCAAAAGCTTAGATTCAATCTTATCTAAATCCAATGGATATAATTAATTAGGGATTTAATTAAATAAGAAAGACTTGGTAAATCAAAAACCAATCTTATCTACTTATTTAAATATTCGAAATATATATATATATATTAATGATAATTTCGAAATTAATTATCTAGATCCAACGGCTTAGATTAATCTTAGACCGATCTAATGGATCAAATTAATTTGGGATAAATATCAAATATTCTAAGACTTGGTAAAAGCCTAATTCGATTTTATCTTATCATTATATTCGAAAATTATATATTACATATATAAATAATTAATTTCCAATCCGACGGTAAAGATTAAATCTTAAACCGATCTAACGGATACAATTAATTAGATCAAATTCGAAAACCCTAAGCTTGGTCACCAAGCTAATATTTTTTCGAATTAGGGTTAGGTCAAAAATCAATCATCTTAATCCTACGGTTGATATTAAATCATCTCCGATCTAAAGGATAAGATTTATTTTAGGGTTTTTGCCAAAGTACCAAACTTTAGGTACTTATGCCGCAAATATTAAACCCTAGCTAGGTCAAACTCGTGTGGGCTAGATCATGCAGACCCACTTCGATTTACAATGTAACATATATAAATAAATATACATTATTATTATTAATATAAATCTATTAATTATTAATTAATTATTAATAAGATATTAATAATTACATCCAAATAATTAAATTATATTAATAATTCCTGATCTCAATATCACACATTAAAATGTCATGGTGCCACACCATCATTTAAATTCGTCACATGTGATTTAATTTCATAGTTTATCGAACCGAGCACAAACTTAGAAAATCCATAAATCACTAACCGTAAGTCGAAATGACTTGGTTCAAAAAGCAAAGTTGCTTAGAATTTAATTTCCAATAACATGATGCTGATGGAAAATCTAAATTCTAACTTTATTTTATCAGTTAATTTCGTGTACCAAGATATGGTACTTTTGCCACGCTGACGATAAAACTATCTGACGTCTGCCACAGACCATTCAGTTTTATAAGTCAAGCCAAATAATTAAACATTATCCAGAATGTATTTTAATCACGTACGTATCATCCGTTACGGAGCTATCCTGGGGACCATGGACCCGTATCACTTAAGCTCCAACGAACTGCTAGTTGTTCGTCAAACCTCGAAGTGATTCCACTATAGACCCGAGGCTGCACTCTTTAGTGATACGGTATATATTATTCCCTTTATAACAGCAGGGTGTCCATTGATACAATCAAATTCGGGTTATTGATCTTTCACTTGATGATCCACACACGAGCATGCGGTTTCTACCATTATGCCCCTCATTGCATTTTCATCCTTGACTCAGTCAGTAATATTTCGTGTTCTTTAACGGTTAAATCAAAGAACAATCAAGCCAGCAGCTCGGACTCAAGATCACTCAGGACTTAGATCGAATATCCATTTGATCATCTACTAGTGACTCAACTCCAAGTTATCAGTGACGGTCTTATATGATAACTTCCGGAGTTTAAGTCAGGTCCAGTCTAGTATGAAGACACTTCATACTTAATGCACTTCTAGTGAGTGTGACACACACAAAATCCAGAATAGGATTGTCACTTAGTCACATTAATGATCTTATACGATTAATGGGCTCCCACCCAGTTAATCAGATCACGGACGTTTTAAGTTCATTTATTATGATTATTAATTCTTCCTCACATTGACTCTATTGTGATAATGATAACGTAATTGCATGCTTTATGAACTAAGGAAACAAACATTCTATTTTACTCTACCAGAAACTATAATAAGATTAACATAATAAGCATTATCTTTATACAATGACATATCATAATCTTTTACAAATGGATAAAATATCTTGTTTAAGGACACATATGTCCAACAGCATGATCATTCAACAAAAATTGAGGACGCGTAACAAAATTTATAAGTGTTGAGGTCTATATAATAATTACAAATAGATTGTAATTATTGCTTTGATACCTTCAAGCATTCATGAAAATAATCTTAATGTCCTCGAGTGACACCAACTACTCATTTGGGTGAACAATTACTCGTGACCACCAACCCGTATTAAATCAACCTATGTGTATCAAATCACAGGGGGTTCGACATGTGAACGTATATATTTCAATTAAAATGTTCGTTAAATTACAAAACACTCGCAACCGCTAGAAGTACTTCGTTGCTACCGCTACGCGTATCTGTTTAACCGCTAGTGTTTCCTGATAGCGGTTTGCACGATCGTTCTACGAAATTTGAGAATGCGTAACAAAATTTATAAGTGTTGATGTCTATATAATAATTACAAATAGAATGTAATTATTGCTTTGAAAGCTTCACGCATTCATGAAAACCTTCTTATTGTCTTCGAGAGACCTCAACTATTCAATTGGGTGAACAACTACTCATAACCACCAACCTGTTGGACATGTGTGTCCTTAAACAAGATATTTTTATCCATTTGTAAAAGATTATGACAAGTCGTTGAATATAGATGGTGCTTATTATGTTAATCTTATTATAGTTTCTGGTAGAGTAAAATAGAATGTTTGATCCTTAGTTCATAAATAATGCAATTATGTTAGTAATATCACAATAGAGTCAATGTGAGGAAGAATTAATAATCATAATAAATGAACTTAAAATGTCCGTGACCTGATTAATTGGGTGGGAGCCCATTAATCATATAAGGTTATTAATGTGACTAAGTGACAATCCTATTCTGGATTTTTGTGTGTGTCACACTTACTAGAAGTGCATTAAGTATGAAGTGTCTTCATACTAGACTGGACCTGACTTAAACTCCGGAAGTTATCATCTAAGACCGTCACTGATAACTTAGAGTTTAATCACTAGTAGATGATCAAATGGATATTCGATCTAAGTCCTCAGTGATCGTGAGTCCAAGATGCTGGCTTGATTGTTCTTTGATTTAACCTTTAAAGAACACAATATATTACCGTTGTTCCCAACACTATCATTTTGGGAATATGATAGTCAGCAGTACGGGTAGTTTGGTCATAGACATCATCACACAGCTCTCTTCATAGTCATGATCATTCCCTTGATTGTCAGTGGTGAGAAGTTAGAGGTACCCGTGGGCAACTTATGAATCGAAACCATAAGTGGGCTACTCATGATATTACTGACTGAGTCAAGGATGAAAATGCAATGATGGGCATAACGGTAGATACCGCCTGCTCATGTGTGGATCATCAAGTGAAAGATCAATAACCTGAATTTGATTATATCAATGGACACCCTGCTATAATTAAGGGAATAATATATACTGTATCAATAAATAGTGCAGCCTCGGGTTTATAATGGAATAACACCGAGGTTTAACGAACACCCTAGCAGTTTTTGTTGGAGCTTAAGTGATACGGGTCCATGGTCACCAGGATAGCTCCGTTACGGATGATACGTACGTGATAGAAACATTTTTGAAATGTTTAATCATTTGTCAAGACTTATAAAACTGAAGTCTGTGACAGGCATCATATAGTTTTATCAGTAGCGTGGCAAAAGTACCATATCTTGGTAACCGAAATTAACTGACAAAAGAAAGTAGAATTTGGATATTCTGTCAACATAAAAGTTGTTGGAAATTAAATTCTAAGAAACTTTACTTTTGGAACCGAGTCGTTTCGACGCACGGTTTGTGATTTAGAGAATTTCTAAGTTTGTGATCGTTTCGGTAAACTATGAAATTAAATCACATGTCACGAATTTAAATGATGGTGTGACACCATGACATTTGAATGTGTGATATTGATATCAGAGGATATGAATATAATTTAATTATTCGAATTTAATTATTAATATCTTATTAATAATTAATTAATAATTAATAGATTTATATAAATATATAAATATTTATATATATTATATGTGTAAAATCGAATTATGCCTTGGAATGTGGAACAATATGACATTCAAATGGATAGGCCTTGGTCTTTTCATAATTGCGGCATAAGTACCAAATGTTTTAGTATTTGAGAAAAACCCTAAAATCAATTTAATCCATAGGATCGGTTATGATTTAAAATCAACTGTTGAATAAAGATAATTAATTTTAACCCTAAATATAATTCGAAATTAATAGCTTGGTGACCAAGCTTAGTAATTCGAATTTATGTAATTAATTATATCCGTTGGATCAGTTTAAGATTTAATCTTTACCAGTCGGATTGGAAATTAATTAATTATATATATATAATTTCGAATTATATGAAAGGATAAAATCGAATTAAGTTTTTATTAAATCTTTAGATTTTTGATTTTATCCTAAATTAATTTAATCCATTAGATCGGTTTAAAGATTTATCTCAACCGTTGGATCTAGATAATTACAATTTGAATTTTAATATATATATATATATATATATATATATATTTATATATATATATATATTCGAATTTGATAAGATAAGAGGATAAGATTGTTTTTCGATTTTATCCAAGTCTTTTCTTGTTGAATGAAATCTCTAATTAATTATATCCATTGGATTTAGATAAGATTAAATGTAGACCACTGGATTGAAATAATTAATTATATTTAATTATAGAATTCGATTTTTAGGGGAAATAACTTCTCTAATTCGGTTACAGTCTGAGCATATATATAAGGAGCTCATTCTACACATTTTTCACACCTTTCCCCAGAGAAAAATTCGAACTCTCCCTCTCCTTAAGGGTCTGCGAATTTTTCTCTGATCTCTCTCTGGTTCGGCTTAAAAGACTTAGTTCTCCGGAAGCTTAAAAATAACCATAAGCTTAAATTTTGCGATGGAGTCCTGCCGGCGAAGCCCACGCTTCGGTACGAGGAATCCAGGAGAATATCCCGGAAGATCACGGGTGTTTCCCTCAGCACCAGCGGAGCCCTGCCAAATTCAAAACGCGCAGCCGGAAGTCGACAATTGAGGTACGGCCTTATGCATTGGGCTAATAAATGCGACCATTTACTGCTTTCTATTTATTTCATATAAAGACTAGATTATTGATTATAATTTTTGAATATTAAATTACATAATATTTATCGGGTCTTGTAATATATTTATTATCCCGTTGGTCGGTTAACATGTTTTCCGCTTAAAATACAATTTTTAAATGTTACTCGGACGGTTCGAAGGTATAATTCGTGATAATAAACAAGGATTTTACCAACAATTCCCAACAATTGGAATCAGAGCAATACCAATTTCCAACACAACCCGTTTTAAATGAACCTATGTGTATCAAATCACGGGGGGTTCGACACGTGAATATATATATTTAAATTAAAATGTTCGTGAAATTACGAAACACTCGCAACCTCTAGAAGTACTTCGTTGCTACCGCTACGCGTATCTGTTTAACCGCTAGTGTTTCCCCATAGCGGTTTGCACGATCGTTCAACGAAAATTGAGGACGCGTAACAAAATTTATAAGTGTTGATGTCTGTATAATAATTAGAAATAGAAAGTAATTATTGCTTCGATACCTTCACGCATTCATGAAAACAATCTTAATGTCCTCGAGTGACACCAACTACTCAATTGGGTGAACAATTACTCATGACCAAAATCACGTATTAAATGAAACTATGTGTATCAAATCACGGGGGTTCGACATGTGAATGTATATATTTCAATTAAAATGTTCGTTAAATTACAAAACACTCGCAACCGCTAAAAGTACATCGTTGCTACCGCTACACGTATCTGTTTTACCGCTAGTGTTTCCCGATAGCAGTTTGCACGATCGTTCAACGAAAATTGAGGACGCGTAAAAAAATTTATAAGTGTTGATGTCTATATAAAAATTACAAAGAGAATGTAATTATTGATTTGAAAGCTTCAGCTTCATGCATTCATGAAAACCATCTTAATGTCCTCGAGAGACCTCAACTACTCAATTGGGTGAACAATTACTCATGACCACCAACCTGTATTAAATAAACCTATGTGTATCAAACCACGGGGGGTTCAACACGTGAATGTATATATTTCAATTAAAATGTACATGAAAATACAAAACACTTGCAACCGCTAGAAGTACTTTGTTGCTACCGCTACGCGTATCTGTTCAATCGTTAGTGATTCCCGATAACGGTTTGCACGATCGTTCAATGAAAATTGATGACGCGTAACAAAATTTATAAGTGTTGATGTCCGTATAATAATTGTAAATAGAATGTATTTATTGCTTCGAGACCTTCACACATTCATGAAAACCATCTTAATGTCATCGAGAGACACCAACTACTCAATTGGGTGAACAATTACTCATGACCACTAACCCGTATTAAATGAACCTATGTGTATCAAATCAGGGGGGGGGGGCGTTCGACACGTGAATGTTAATATTTCAATTAAAATGTTCGTGAAAATACAAAACACTTGCAACCGCTAGAAGTACTTCGTTGCTACCGCTACGCGTATATCTGCTTAACCGCTAGTGTTTCCCGATATCGGTTTGCACGATCGTTCAACAAAAATTGAGGATGCGTAACAAAATTTATAAGTGTTAATGTCTGTATAATAATTACAAATAGAATGTAATTATTTCTTCGAAACCTTCACGCATTCGTTAAAACCATCTTAATGTCCTCGAGAGACACTAACTACTCAATTGGGTGAAAATTACTCATGACCACCAACCCGTATTAAATGAACCTATGTGTATCAAACCACGGGGGGTTCGTCACGTGAATGAATATATTTTAATTAAAATGTTCATGAAATTACAAAACACTTACAATCGCTAGAAGTACTTCGTTGCAACAGCTACGCATATCTGTTTAACCGCTACTAATTCTCGATAGCGGTTTGCACGATCGTTCAACGAAAATTGAGGACATAAGAAAATTTAAAACTCTTGATGTCTGTATAATAATTACAAATAGAATGTAATTATTTCTTTGAAACCTTCACGCATTCATGAAAACCATCTTATTGTCCTCTAGAAACACCAACTACTCAATTAGGTGAAGAATTACTTAACACCACTAACCCGTATTAAATGAACCTATGTGTATCAAACCACGAGGGGTTCGACATGTGAATCTATATATTTCAATTAAAATGTTCGTGAAATTATAAAACACTCGCAACTGCTAGAAGTACTTCGTTGCTACCGCTACGCGTATCTGTTTAATCGCTAGTGTTTCCCGATAGCGGTTCGCACGATCGTTCAACAAAAATTGAGGACACGTAACAAAAATTTACAATTGTTTATGTCTGTATATTAATTTCAAATAGAATGTAATTATTGCTTCAAGACCTTCACGCATTCATGAAAACCATCTTAATGTCATCGAGGAACACGAACTACTCAATTGGCTGAACAATTACTCATGACCACCAACCCGTATTAAATGAACTTATATGTATCAAACCACGGGAGGTTCGACACGTGAATGTATATATTTCAATTTAAATGTTCATGAAATTACAAAACACTCGCAACCGCTAGAAGTACTTTGTTGCTACCTCTACGCTTATCTGTTTAATCGCTAGTGTTTCCCGATAGCGGTTTGCACGATCGTTCAACGAAAATTGAGGACGCATAACAAAATTTATATGTGTTGATGTCTGTATAATAATTGCAAATAAAATGCAATTATTGCTTCGAGACCTTCACGCAATCTTGAAAACCATCGTAATGTTTATAAGTGTTTATGTCTTGAAAACACTAGCGGTTTGCACGATCATTCAACGAAAATTGAAGAGGCGTAACAAAATTTATAAGTGTTTATGTCTATATTATAATTACAAATGGAATGTAATTATTGCTTTGAAACGTTCACACATTCATGAAAACCATCTTAATGTCCTCGATATACACCAACTACTTAATTGGGTGAACAATTACTCATGACCACCAACCCGTATTAAATGAACCTATGTGTATCAATTCACGGGGGGTTCGACACGTGACTGTATATATTGTAATTAAAATTTTCGTGAAATTAAAAAACACTCGGAACAGCTAGAAGTACTTCGTTGCTACCGCTACGCGTATCTAATTAACCGTAGTGGTTCCTGATAGGGGTTTGCACGATCGTTCAACAGAAATTTAGGACGCGTAACAAAATTTATAAGTGTTGATGTCTGTATAGTAATTACAAATAGAATGTAATTACTGCATCGAAACCTTCACGCATTCATCAAAACCATCTTAATGTCCTCGAGAGACACCAAGTACACAATTGGGTGAACAAATACTCATGACCACCAACCCGTATTAAATGAACCTATGTGTATCAAACCACGGGGGGTTCGACACATGAATGTATATATTTTAATTAAAATGTTCACGAAACTACAAAACACTTGCAACCGCTAGAAGTACTTCGTTGCTACCGCTACGTGTATCTGTTTAATTGTCAGTGTTTCCTGATAGCGATTTGCACGATCGTTCAATGAAAATTGAGGACGCGTAACAAAATTTATAAGTGTTGATGTCTGTATAATAATTGTAAATAGAATATAATTATTGCTTCGAGACCTTCACGCATTCATGAAAACCATGTTTATGTCCTCGAGACACTAACTACTCGATTGGGTGAACATTTACTAATGACCACCAACCCGTATTAAATAAACCTATGTGTATCAAACCACGGGGGGTTCGACAAATGAATGTATATATTTCAATTAAAATGTTCGTGAAAATACAAAACACTCGCAACCGCTAGAAGTACTTCATTACAATCGATACGCGTATCTGTTTAACCGCTAGTGTTTCCCGATAGCGGTTTGAACTGTCGTTCAACGAAAATTGAGGACGCGTAATAAAATTTATAAGTGTTGATGTATGTATAATAATTACAAATTGAATGTAATTATTGCTTCGAAACCTTCACACATTCATGAAAACCATCTTAATGTCCTCGAGAGACACCAACTACTCAATTAGGTGAACAATTACTCAGGACCACAAACCCGTATTAAATGAACCTATGTGTATCATATCACGGGGGGTTCGACACGTGAATATAAATATTTCAATTAAAATGTTCGTAAAAATACAAAACACTTGCAACCGCTAGAAGTACTTCGTTGCTAGTGGTACGCGTATCTGTTTGACCACTACTGTTTCCTGATATCGGTTTGTACGATCGTTCAACAAAAATTGAGGACGCGTAACAAAATTTATAAGTGTTGATGTCTCTATAATAATTACAAATAGGATGTAATTATTGCTTCGAAACCTTCACGCATTCATGAATACCATCTTAGTGTCCTCAAGAGACACCAACTGCTCAATTGGGTGAACAAGTACTCGTGACAACCAACCCGTATTAAATGATCCTTTGTGTATCAAACCACAGGGGGTTCAACACGTGAATGTATATATTTCAATTAAAATGTTCGTTAAATTACAAAACACTCGCAACTGCGATAAGTACTTCGTTGCTACAGCTACGCGAATCTGTTTAACCGCTAGTGTTTCCCGATAACTGTTTGCACGATCGTTTAGCGAGAATTGAGGACGCGTAAAAAAATTTATAAGTGTTGATGTCTGTATAAAAATTAAAAATAGAATGTAGTTATTGCTTCGAAACCTTCACGCATTCATGAAAACCATCTTAATGTCCTCGAGAGACACCAACTACTCAATTGGGTGAACAATTACTCATGACCACCAACCCGTATTAAATGAACCTATGTGTATCAAACCACGTGGGGTTCGACACGTGAATGTATATATTTCAATTAAAATGTTTGTGAAATTACAAAAGACTCGTAACCGCTAGAATTACTTCGTTGCTACCGCTACGCTTATCTGTTTAATCGCTAGCGTTTCCCGATAGCGGTTTGCTCGATCGTTGAACTAAAATTGAGGACGCGTAACAAAATTTATATGTGTTGATGTCTGTATAATAATTTCAAATAGAATGTAATTATTGCCTTTAGACCTTCACGCATTCGTGAAAACCATCTTAATGTCCTCGAGAGACACCAACTACTCAATTGGGTGAAAAATTACTCATGACCACCAACCCGTATTAAATGAACCTATGTTTATCAAACCACGGGGGGTTCGACACTTGAATGTATATATTTTAATTAAAATGTTTGTAAAATTACAAAACACTCGAAACCGCTAGAAGTATTTCTATGCTACAGCTACGCGTATCTTTTTAACCGCTAGTGTTTACCGATAGCGGTTTGCACGATCATTCAACGAAAATTGAGGACGCGTAGAAAAATTTATAAGTGGTTATGTTTGTATAATAATTACAAATCTAATGTAATTATTGTTTCGAAACCTTCACGCATTAATGAAAACAATCTTAATTTCCTCGAGAGACACCAACTACTCAATTGGGTGAACAATTACTCATGACCACGAACCCGTATTAAATGAACCTATGTGTATCCAACCACGGGGGGTTTGACACGTGAATGTATATATTTCAATTAAAATGTTCGTGAAAATACAAAACACTCGCAATCGCTAGAAGTACTTCATTGCTACCGCTACGCGTATCTGTTTAAGCGCTAGTGTTTCCCGATATCGGTTTGAACTATCATTTAAAGAAAATTTAGGACGCGTAACAAAATTTATAAGTGTTGATGTCTGTATAATAATTACAAGTAGAATGTAATTATTTCTTCGAAGCCTTCACGCATTCATGAAAACCATCTTAATGTTCTTGAGAGACACAAACTACTCAATTGGGTGAAGAATTACTCATGACCACCAGAAGTACTTCGTTGTTACCGCTACGCGTATCTGTTTAAGCACTAGCGTTTCCTGACAGCGGTTTGCAAGATCGTTCAACGAAAATTGAGGGCGCGTAACAGAATTTATAAGTGTTGGTGTCTGACAGCGGTTTGCAAGATCGTTCAACGAAAATTGAGGACGCGTAACAAAATTTATAAGCGTTGATGTCTGTATAATAATTACCACTAAAATATAATTATTACTTCGAAACCTTCACGCATTCATGAAAACCATCTTAATGTCCTTGAGATACACTAACTACTCAATTGGGTGAATAATTACTCATGACCACTAACCCGTATTAAATGAACCTATGTGTATCAAATCACGGGGGGTTCGACACGTGAATGTAAATATTTCAATTAAAATGTTCGTGAAAATACAAAACACTTGCAACCGCTAGAAGTACTTCGTTGCTACCGCTACGCGTAGCTGTGTTAATCGCTATTGTTTCACGATAGCGGTTTGCACGATCATTCAACGAAAATTGAAGAGGCGTAACAAAATTTATAAGTGTTTATGTCTATATTATAATTACAAATGGAATGTAATTATTGCTTTGAAACCTTCACACATTCATGAAAACCATCTTAATGTCCTCGATATACACCAACTACTCAAATGGGTGAACAATTACTCATGACCACCAACCCGTATTAAATGAACATATGTGTATCAAATTACGGGGGGTTCGTCGCGTGAATGTAAATATTTTATTTAAAATGTTCGTGAAATTACAAAACACTCGCAACCGCTAGAAATACTTTGTTGCTACCGCTACGCGTATCTGTTTAACCGCTAGTGTTTCTCGATAGCGGTTTGCATGATAGCGGTGCATTAATTTATTATATTTATATTGCAGCGAAAAATTCATTTAATTCCCCTAAAATTACTCGTGTGTATCAAATCAATTGGACCGCTAGACGTAGTTCATTTCTACCGCTAACTATTTCCTCTTACCGCTGATCTGCGTGTAAGTACAAATATACCCTCACTAGTACTATAAAAGGGCAACGAAACAAACCCTAATGTGCAATCTCAATTCACACCACTTTCCTGGGCTACTTTGGGAAACCCTTATCCAAATCTAGTTTTGTCCGTAACCTAAATATAACATGTTTGAACTACACCACCCAAGGCGTTCATGTTTGTCAACACGCCCCCGTCTTCATCATCGTCGTAAGCTTTTTTTAAAGCATTTCTTTATTCTTTTAAAAATTAGCCTGATTCTAACTTCCTTGTTCATTTGTCTTACGTATATCAGAGTAGGACTTAACTGAGCCATTATGCTACCCAAAAAATAGATGCGACCCGTGAAGAACACCCGACATGCCCATCGGGGAAGTACGAACATGTTATGAGTTGCAAGAGCGTCTTAGCCATCAATTCTGCCATCGAGCTAGCAGCGCCACTGACAGACACGAGCCACTGAACTATGGACATTTTCTTCATAGTTCATTGGCTTTTGTATGTCCTTCGTTCAATTTTCTCGTCTTGCTTTTTTCAAGCAGAAAGGACTTGTTGAAAGCGGACTTGTTGCCACTTTTCTGGTGGAGATGAATCTCGAGGAAGAGAGGTCCAACCATCAATTCTTCACTGGATATTATAAGGCTTATCAGGCTCCCTCCTCCGGTTTTATACGAGTTGTTTTTATCCATGATTATATCATCCCGTTTATCAGGGAAGTACGAATCTTATATGCTTCGAGAGTGTCCTATGTATTTGTATTTGTTTTTTTTAATATGTTTGTACTTGTATTGTTTAATAAACAAATTTCTAAACAATACAAGTTGTATTCTTGTATTTGTATTCCAATTAAATTATTACTTACACAGCGGCAAGTATCGATTTATATAGCGGCAAGTATCTATTTACATAGCGGTAATCGTATTATTAATACAAAAAGCGAGTGATATTTACTAATTTTTTATTCTTTAATAAACAAAAATCCAATGTATTCTTGTATTTGTATTCCAGCCTTATTCCAATTAAATTATTACTTGTAGAGCGGCATGTATTTATTTACATAGCGGTAATCCTATTATTATCACAGAATGCGAATGATATTTACTAATTTTGTATTCTTTAATAAGCAAAAATCCAAACAATAGAGGTAAGTATCTATGATTTAGCAGCAAGTATCTATTTACAAAGCGGTACGTATGTATTTACATAGCGGTAAGTATCTATTTACATAGCGGTAATTATATAGCAGCAAGTATCTTTTTACATAGCACTAATCCTATTATTAATACACAACGCGAATCATATTTGCTAATTTGGTATTCTTTAATAAGCAAAAATAAAAATAATACAAATTGTATTCTTGTATTTGTATTCCAATTAAATTATTACTTATACAGCGGCAATTATTGATTTATATAGCGGCAAGTATCGATTTATATAGCGGCAAGTATTTATTTACATAGCGGTAATCATATTATTAATACACAACACGAATGATATTTACTTATTTTGTATTTCTTAATAAGAAATAATCAAAACAATAGCGGTAAGTATCTATTATATAGCGGCAAGTATCTCTTTACACGGTAAGTATGTATTTACATAGCGGTAAGTATGTATTTACATAGCGGTAAGTGTCTAGCGGGAAGTATCTATTTACATAGCGGTAATCCTATTATTTACTAATTTTGTATACTTTAATAAGGAAAAATAAAAAATATACAAATTGTCTGCATAGCGGTAATTTTTTTAATAAATTGTTTGCGTAAATTTCTGCGGCATATCTCATTCTGGCTTTCTCTGCAAAATGGTCGCTGAATAAGTTAAGCGGGCGGTTTACCATATCGAGCTCTATGAACTTCATGCAGAAGATCCTACAATCTCATGTTCCTCCCTTTGGCAATTTATTTTGAGGGCAAGGCACCCGCCTCCATGTCCACTCTCTCCCTTTGAGATGATCAAACTGATCAGCGAATGTCAAAATCCAAGGAAGAATGGTCTTCAGAGCAAGCATGACATCACCGATTTTCTTATCATTGGCGTATGTAATGGTGGAATCATACACAACAAACTCCGCCTTCAATAAATTCGCCTTGCATGAAATCCAATGTTGTGAGTCAAGGTTTATCGAGAGGTAGAGCCGCTCTTTATGAATCCATTCGCGTTCGTAGTCCCTTTCAATAGCACCATTGACATATTGCATAGCGGCTATTACGTTATATGCATCGTTCATTAGATCCTTTGGTTGACCCGTGAGAGCCCATGTATTAATGTTATTCATGAACAACGTATGGAGAAGGACGATTTTATCCGAATTAGGAATAGTCTCTGGAAGCTCAATCAGTCTTTTTGAGAGGCCTTTAATGATTTCGTTTAGGTGCTCTAATCAATTGTAAATTGATTCAATATTATAATAGATATAAATGATTAAATTATTAATGTAATCCTTGAAGACTGATTACCACATCATCAGGCCATTCGGATCGGGTTATGAGCGTTTTCCACCATTTGTAGTCTCTGTTTTGCAGCAAGGAGCTCTCACCACCCGTTACGAGTGTTTGGAACTTATTCTAAACAGTCATGAAGTGATTGTAGATATCAACACGAAATATCTCAAGCGGTCGAAGGCGGGAGCCGCACTTTGATTTCCCTGTGTGATCTAGAAGTAAACCGATATTGTTACTTATGCATACCGCTATGCATAGTAAAATCATACCGCTATTCATAGTAAATAAATAATACCGCTATTGTTAACTACGATAACCGCTATGTAAGATTTATTTTAAAATATTCGTACTCCTCTAGAACCACCATGTTTGACGATCGTGTTGGTCGCTTCATTCCCCTCCTTACGCTTCCTCTCCTCCTCTTCCACCTTCTCCTCCTCCATCTTACGCTTCCTCTCCTCCTCCACCCGCTTCTCTCTTCCTCGTCCAGCTTCTCCTTCTCATCCATCTTCCGCTTCCTCTCATCCTCCTGCTTATCCTCCTCCTCAATCTTTCGCTTCCTCTCTTCCTCCTTCAGCTTCTCTTTCTCCTCCTTCTTCCGCTTCCTCTCCTCCTCCTCCTTCTTCTTCTCCTCCTTCTTCCGCTTCCTTTCCTCCTCAATATTCTGTGGCTCCTCCTCGTCCTCCTCCTAGATACCCTTCTTTTGCTCCTCTTCCTCCTCGACATTGTTTCCTTCATCCACCTTGTACAACTTCCCCACTTTGCTTGCATAGTCAAATGGATCGGAATGATTCACCTTCGACCTTTGGTCCGCTTCATTCTTTTCTCTCTCAACATCGGCATTATACACATCATCGTACTGAGAGCCCAATACTTCGCTTAAGTTCAAATCTGGATCGAAGAGGTATGCCGGCATTGTGCCATCACTCACAGAAACCGGTGACAATTGAGCAACACCACCATCTGTTTCTTGAACTTGACGCAATCCTTCTGCTGAGCCCAGTTTGTCGATCGCCTCCTGCTCCCGAATGTTGTCATTCGTACTCGGGTAGGAATTCACATCTAGAGGTTCTATCTCAGTGTCAAAGTCTCTTAATCCAAGCCCTCCCTCAATGATACTCGATCTGAAGGCACCCCCGGTCGTAAATACCTATATAAGCACCTTGCCGCTTCTATTACCGCATCTTCTTCGTGGTCGAGAGGGGAATGATGTCCCTGACTAAACAACAAGTTGGTGGCGTCGTGGTATAACTGACCTATCAAATCTACATAGTGCGATAAATTTTGTTGATCCAATGCCGAAGGAGGAGTGGTCGCCGTCTCATTTTCCCGTCGTTCAACCCTCTGCCGCTTGTTCGGGGTTTTAGACGCCGAAACGGGAGCGGAGGAGTGGGTACTATGTCTCATTCTTGAGATTTATGGTGGTGACGATCCACTATCGGACGTGCTCTAGCTCTCAACGTACCGTCAGTTACGACGTGGGCATCCAGACGGCGATGCAAGGCTCGGTCTCTCACCTCCGCCTCGTTGGGACTTGGAAACCAACTTCTTCTTTCTTGGAAGGGGTGAAGGCAATTTACGTTGCCTCACGCATTTTGTTATCCGTGTCGCTCTGGAGATGGCGGCGTCTAAATGATCCGCTCACGTCTCTCCAACAAATCAACGAGCGTTTCAAAATTGAAGTTTGGAGAATTTACATGCGGCAGGAGAGATTGAATAAACGACATCGCTTCTTCCTCTGGTGTGGGAAAGAGCATACTCTTTTGTTCCTATAATATAATATTGGATATCATTACTTAGTTACCGCCAGAGATGACTATCAATCCCGCCTTACCGCTAAAGTTGACACTCATATATACTATACCGCTACAAACGACTATAACCGCTACGTGACCACTATGATATAATGGCATGCCACGTGTGGAGCAACTGGCCTGTGGAGCACTTTTCTTTATATTGAACTCCTTATGCTTTATCCCGATTCGCCTAATGGTTCATCTGCACATACTAGGTGCGCCGACGGGAGCTTCTCGAAGGTCAGCTAAGTACGCTGCCACCACTGGTAAAC
The DNA here is from genome assembly GCA_954871525.1 of Parietaria judaica. Classification (NCBI taxonomy): domain Eukaryota; kingdom Viridiplantae; phylum Streptophyta; class Magnoliopsida; order Rosales; family Urticaceae; genus Parietaria; species Parietaria judaica. The sequence continues at coordinate 44,465,584 of OX940860.1, forward strand.
ACTCATACGCCAAAAACTGCATGAAGTTTGAATGTTAATTTGAATTATGTGTAACAACCATTTATGCGGTGAAAATAAATATATTCAAACATTTTACATATACCTGTATCGAGTAAACGAGCCCCAGAAGGATCATATCTACACAATTTAGTTTTTTCTCGATGAAGTCAAAATACTTATCCACCAGTTCCTTCGAAACCTTATGATGAAGTTGCTTCATTGAGTACTCGAATGACAGTGTCCCCTAAGGATAGCCAACGAAGAAAGCAATGTCTTCTACCATTGCAAGCAGATTATCATCTGGCATCTGCGTCGGTCAGTCCTTGAAACAGATCACTCCGAAGACGATGCACAGGCAGGCCAAACGCTTCTTATCATCGCTGCCCAATGGTTTTATGTGAATATCCTTAGGTCGATCCTGAATATTCTTGACAGTAATCCGGTTCTTCTCCGAAGGCCATAAGCTTTTTCAGAAATCATTGTAGAACGCTCGTGACTGATCCTCGTTTTGAGGTAACCTTGGCACCGGGTGGCAAAGCAGCTTGGTAATGATGGCGAATTCCTGAATGCCGTATCGCAATGGGACGTCGTTTACCAAGAACCACAGCTCACCTGCGTCCTTTTGTTCTGTCGTCATTCTCACCATCAAACTCCACAACAATAGGGCAATGTGCTCGTAGTGTGTCGGGACATCTAATAGATGCCCAAATTGTGTGCCCCGGAACCACTGAAGCTCATCCTTATTCAGTAATCCTTTAATGATAGTCGTCACTGTGTCGAATTGAGTTTGCCTGGTGGTAAGCTTATTTTTGTAGTGTTCATTCTTCTGCAACTCAGTATGTAGAACTAACGTTTGCTGCAAATCGAATCAAGAATAAGATATTAAACAACAGGAGTTAACCAAAACATAGAGGTTTACCTAGCGGTGTTTATCTATAGCCAGCGGTAGTTATCGAAAATTGGTATAACTAGCGGTATTTATCCATAAATAGTGGTATAAATAACTAGCGGTAGTTCTCGAAAACATAGCGGTATGGCTAGCGGTAGTTGACCAAACCATACCGGGAGTCGTCAAATCTTACTACATTCATCATCTCAATATTCCTTTAAACCCTAAACTGGACCAAACCCTAAAATCCATGTACACTATGTAAACTGTAACATCGATACAATTTCAAAGTTCAAACAGTACCAGAAACATCGAAATGTTTAAAAATAGACATTTCCCTTCATTCAAGATACTCAGTATATGCCGAAGAACAACAAAAGACGATGATCGGTTCCGAAATATGCTTCATGTTTCCTGGTTGCACGTCTCGAAGGGAAGAAGAAGATGGTCATTTATGTAGCAGTGTGAAGGAAAGACAATAGAGGCACGAAAGTATGTCGTCAGTTGTTGGAAGGAGGCCGGAGGATGAATCGTCAATGGCGGTAGAAAGATAAAAAAGGGTCGGTTTTGGAGGGAAAACGAGGGGAAGCCGAAGAGGTAGGTGTGAGAGAAAATAATAAATAATATTATAAAATCTTACTGTATTAACCACCCCAAAGGGTAAATTCGAGATTTCGTAAAATACAGTGTAAACCAAAAGGGCAAAATTGCCATTCCAAGTTCCTTAGATTTAAAAATAATGCGAAAATGAAATAAGGGATTAAAAAATAAATGTAAAAGAAATATCAGGTTATAATGAGGGTATGCACCGAAACGACATATCAGATAAGGTCTTTTAGCCAATTCTTTCTTCACAAGGGTTCCAAAAAAATGTTTCGTTTAGGGCCCTTCAATAGTCATGCCGGTCCTGATAATAGTTCCATTTAGGTTTCTAAAAGACAAAATAGAGTTGTTGTGTCGAATTTTGCTCTTATCATGAGTATTTGAATGTCGTTTTATGGCGTTCTCCCATCATAGTATCGTTCTACTAATAATTTCACTTTCTACATTAACTATCGTAGCCTTGTCGGGTTGTCGGATTTGTCTTCTCAGGTCCGGGCTTCGGTCTTGGGCTTGCCTTCTGGACTTCTGTTGGTCTGAGCCCTTCCAAATGGGCTTGCGTGCTTTGACTTTACGATGTGGGGCCCATTATTTAAAATAGTACTTTTACCGCAAGTTTAGGGTTTTTAGGGTTTACGGTTTAGGACTTATGGAATATATGCCTCGACAAAAGAAACGAGAACATAAGGCAGATGTTTCTAAAAGAACAGGAACATATGCCCCTAGTAACCTTGGTACCAAATTAAATACACTAAGTACTTATGTCGCTATGAACATTCTTTATCAAAAATATGATTTTTTACAACATTCTTTGTCAAAATAGTACTTATGTCATTTTTTTATTATAAAATGAAAATATTTTTGATAAAGATAAAAGTTTCATATGACATTTTTTCTTACAAATATAGAATTCAAAGCATAATGTAAGATTGAATTTCAGTCTGATGCATTCTTTTGCACTCTAGGTCCAAATAAGAGAATTAGAGAATCTTCGGTTTTTAATATTGAAATACCGAATAATAAAGTCTAAGTTTCTTAAACAGTTAAATTGATATAAAAAATACAATGATTTCTTAATTAGTAAATCAAATGAAAAATCTTACGAGGGAACATTAATATCACCATTAATCTCTCAAAATTCACGTGATTTTGGGATGGAATTAATATGATGATTTCACAAATCTATTCTCATTAATATATATATATATATATATATATATATATATTCTCACTACTCACATAGTCATATTCGGCTGTCATAGTCATCACTCGTGGAGTTATAATCGGATGATGAGATGATGAAGACAAATTTCAACGTGAAGAAGCCGAAAGTGGTGTTTGTCATGGGCGCGACCGGCACCGGAAAGTCGAAGCTCTCCATCGATATCGCGGCGCGATTTCCAACCGAGATCATCAACTCCGACAAGATTCAGGTGTTGTAACAAGATATTATAATATGTCTACAACGGCTTCGATTTAACATGTGTTAATAGGTTCAACCCTGCAGGGGCGGAGCTACATTGGAATAGGCTTGCACTGAAAATGGCATAAAATTGTTAAAGAAATGGAATTTAAAAAGTATTTAATATTTAATTGATACGTAAATTATCAAAGAGGCTTGTTGTTCCAGGCCCAGCGTAGCAGATCTAACTGGTCGACCCTTAGCTTAAGGTTCATTGGCTTTTGAAGTTTAATAGATGTGTAAATATGTTTATAACTAAATACGTTGCTATAATAATTCCAATTAAATATATTATTTTTGTCTAATAATATTATTCAGACTGCAATATGTTATAACAAGTTTTGTAAATATGTATGTTATTATAATATTTATTTTTTTATGTAAGAATCATGTAATTAGTCACAATAATTAACAATATTATTATTAAGTATTAAGGAACGATATTACCAAAAAATACAACTTAATTTAAAGAGCTAATTAAAGATTATTTCAAATTATTTATATATAATAACTGATTAAATATCACTAGTTATCTTATAATATACAGAACAATTGTTAGTTGTATATGATAAAAGTTTTTCTATAACAGCTTCAAAATATATCATCCGCAGAGCCGGCAATACGCCAGACTATAATATTTTATAAAAAAGTAAGTATTATATTTTATAACAAGTTATCACGATTTCTCTAACTATTTTTTCTAGGTACCCGTAACTTATTACACATAATTATTATCTTTTTGTGAGTTATCGATGATAATTTGGTTTATCGGTAATGTTTTTGCCATGTTATCGAGTAAGAAAAAAAAAGCGCATGTTCTCGTCACAATATCATGCTATTGGTCAAGTTTCGTATTCTGCCCAAAATGACATAATGTTATCAGTCAAGTTTCGCATTTCTCGAAAATATCATTTATCGGTCAGCATTTTGTATTTTGGCCAAAATATCATGTTATCGGTCAAATTTCGTATTTCAGTCATACAATTCCGTCATCAATCGCTCATTTTGCAAAAATGAAAAAAAAATATTACTTAGAAAAACCGTTAAATATTTACATTAAACGATCACCTAAACTTAAATCCTTGCTCCGCTGCCGAGTTGAAGTATGGTTGTAATAGGATACAAATTAGGTTAATGTGAATTTTTATTTTTTTTTCTCTGATCATCAGGTCTACAACGGCCTAGACATCGTCACCAATAAGCTCCCTGAGGCCGAGCGTGGCGGCGTCCCACACCACCTCCTTGGTGTCATCGATGACCCTGCTGCCGACTTCACTCCCAACCAATTCCGAGCCCTCACACTCGACGCCATTTCGGCCATCACCATGCGTGGAAACATTGCACTCATTGTAGGTGGCTCAAATTCCTACCTTGCGGCTCTCGTGGATGACGCCTTCCTTGCCGCTTATGCATGCCTCTTCCTCTGTCTCGACGCTGACCTCCCGGTGCTCTTCGACTATGTGGACGAGCGCATAGACCAGATGGTCAAAGGGGGGCTAGTCGATGAGGTGCGCAGCTTTTTCGAGCCTGGTGTCGACTTCTCCCGCGGGATATGGCGCGCCATAGGTGTGCCGGAGATAGCCAAGTGTTTCTCGGCCGAACCGGAAACTCCGGAGGAGGAAGAGCGTCTTATCATGATGGCGATCGCTGAGATGAAGAGCAACACGCGGAAGCTGGCGCGTCGTCAGAGGGAGAAGATTCAGCAGCTGTGCAACGAAGCCGGCTGGGACATGTTGCGGTTTGACGTCACCGAGGTTTTCGAGCGCCGCGGCGACGCGGCGACGAAAGAGGCAGCATGGAAGGAGCGTGTGCTCGTGCCATGCTTGGAGATCATCGGAGATTTTCTGGAGAAAGATGGGAAAAGAAAGAAGCTATAAGTCGGAGATGTCGGGTTTTGTTTAGTCTTGGGCTTAGAAGCTATAAACTAAATATATATATATATATATATATAGTTTTGATGTGACGATAATATATATAAGAAGATGATGAGACAAGTTGGATCGTTAGTGTCACTCTTATAAGTTATGTCTTTATTCCTTTGAATTGAATTAGGTCAATTTTCTTTGTGGATGAGATGGTCGTGCTGATTCTATTTTGATGTCTGTGCCTTACAAGTTTATACGTAAATTGTCAATTTGTCACGCATGCATGCATGCATTGATCCAAAACCATTCATCAAATTTGCAATTCCAATCAAAGACTAAAGTACAAAAAACCGATCTTTCGGGTTCTCGGGGCACCCGTTTTATTGACGAAGGATGACTCACCTACACCAACCAACACAAGTTCGCGACGCCGCCACCCAGACAAATGTAGGAAATTGTTTAAAATACTAAGGCAGTTGGGCAAGAAACGACGCTTTTGACGGACGCGTTGGGGTAAAACAGATCTGAGAAGTGAGATTCTGAGAAGTGAACTTCCTTTGAATTGAATTAGGTCAATTTTCTTTGTGGATGAGATGGTCGTGCTGATTCTATTTTGATGTCTGTGCCTTACAAGTTTATACGTAAATTGTCAATTTGTCACGCATGTATGCATTGAAGTGGTTAAACTTGACACTTGACCTTATCCATAGCAAGTTGTACTTGCTTAGATAAGTGATGACGTTTTTTTCTTACTTGAATAACAAATATGTGAGGGTATTATGGTCATTTCTAAGTAAATAAGTTTCCTATAAATTGAGGTAGTGTGGTATGTAATAAGCACTCCATCTCTCCTACTTCATTTAATTCGATTGCTTCCAAATTCCAGTTGTCTCATTCTCTATCTTTATTTCACATATATAATATACATATTTATATACATGCATAAAGAGTGTGAGTGGGCATAGTAAAAGTGGTGTGACTTATAGTATTTTGTGGCAGAAGTTACAAAATACTTTGAACCAACATTAGGTATCAGAGCGGGGTTACGAGTGTTGTTGTCAGGTCTCTTGAAATTCTGAGTATGCTCTGTGATTGCGGTTCCGACTGATCTTCCACATCAGAAACGATTTCTTGAGATTTTACTGTGTGAGTTTTCTTTGTGTCGAGGTATTGCCAACACGATGGGTGATCTCCAAGTAGTCGGAGGAATCAAGAAACTCAACAGCAACAACTACAACACATGGGCAACATGCATGATGTCCTATTTGCAGGGGCACGACCTATGGGAGTTCGTCGGCGGAGGCGAAACTACGCCGCCGGAGGAAGATGCTAACGGCACCTTGCGCAAATGGAAAATCAAAGCAGGCAAAGCGATGTTCCCCCTGAAGACCACCGTTGAAGAAGAGATATTGGAGCACATTCGGGACGACAAGACGCCCAAAGAAGCATGGGAGACGTTCACGACGCTTTTCTCTAAGAAAAACGATGCGAGGCTACAACTCTTGGAGAACGAGCTACTGTCAATCAAACAACGCGACGTGATGATTGCTCAGTATTTCCACAAGGTTAAGTCGATATGTCGTGAGATTAGCGACCTTGATCTGAAGTCCGTAATTGGAGAAGCTTGTATGAAGAGGATCATAATCCACAGGTTGAGACCGGAGTACCGAAGCTTCGTGATTGTTGTACAAGGATGGCCTGTTCAACCATCACTTGTAGAGTTCGAGAATTTGCTAGCAAGCCAAGAAGCGATGGCTAAGAAAATGGGAGGCGTCACGGTGAAGAACAAAAAGGAGAAGCACCTCTTGTTGATACTTGAAGAATGGGTGGCCAAGCAGAAGAAGAATCATGGAGCTGAGTCTTCTTCTAGCTCGTCGAGCTGTGGCGGGTACGACGGAGATAACCGAGCACGTGGTAGAGGCCGAGGACGAGGGCGAGGTCGTGACATGCAAGGTCGCGGCAGTAGCTCACCCCACCAGGAAGGCACCACAGCCCGTAGAGACAAGAGTACGGTGAAGTGCTACAATTGTCAGAAACTCGGGCACTATGCATCGAAATGCCACAGTAAAAAGCACGGCTATGAAGAGAATCTGACAAGATTCCATGAAGACGAGCAAATGCTGATGTTCGCCCAGCAGGAGAGAAACGTTAAAGTGCAGAGAGAGGAGGAGACGAGCGTCGAGCGTGAGAGCGACGCTAAGCCCGGGCGAGAAGCGGTCGGAGAGAGGACCGACCTGGAGGAGCCAGTCGACGTGAAGTCGAGCCCGGAGCCCGAGCTGATGATGGCCGAGAAAAGGCCCAGCCCGGAAAATATGGCCGAAGAGACGGTCATGCTTATCGAGGACAAGGTTATTGCGAACCTCCTCATAGACGGAGAGAAGAATGTCTATACCGACGTCTGGTATTTAGACAATGGTGCAAGCAACCATATGACGGGAGATCGAGCTAAGTTTAAAGAGCTCGATGAAAAGATCACAGGGAGCATGAAGTTCGGCGATGAGTCGATCGTCGAAATCAGAGGCAGAGGGTCCATTTTGTTCCAGTGCAAGAACGGAGACCAACACCTATTGACCCAGGTGTATTACATACCGAAGCTGAAGAGTAACATCATCAGCCTTGGTTAGATGACGGAAGTCAGCAACACAGTAGTGATGGTCGGCTCATAGCTGAAGATGTGGAACCAAAGCGGCGCCCTGTTGATGAAGGTGAAGAGAATGCCGAACAGGTTGTACAAGATACTCCTGGAGACGGGCCAACCCGTCTGCTTAATGGCGTCTCTATCAGACTCAGCTTGGTTGTGGCACGCATGACTTGGGCACGAAAACATCTAAGCGGTCAAGATGATAGGAGAGAAGAAGATGGCCTTTGGGGTACCAAAGATTGAGCAACCCAATCAGCTATGTGAATGCTGCATGGTCACAAAATAAGAGAGAGTGCCATTTCCGATCAAGGCCAAGTTCCGAGCAGAGCGACCCCTCCAACTGGTGCACGCTGACCTATGTGGTCCAATCACCCCGGCCACCCTAGTTGGCAACAAGTATTTCTTTTTGCTTGTTGACGACTACAGCCGTTGGATGTGGGTTTATACGCTCAAGGATAAGAGTGGAGCCCTTGAAGTCTTCAAGAAGTTCAAGAGGCTCGTGGAGAACCAGTCAGGACATAGACCGAAGACCCTGCGAACAGATCGAGGAGGCGAGTTCACGTCTCAGAATTTTGCAGAGTACTGCGGAAAAGAAGGTGTAGAGCGACACCTCACTGCACCGTACACGCCCCAGCAAAACGGTGTGGTGGAGAGAAGAAACCGGACTGTGATGGACACAGCAAAGAGTTTGCTGAAAAGCATGCAAGTGCCGGCGAGATTCTGGGGAGAAGCAGTACGACACGCGGTCTACTTGCTGAACCGTCTACCGACGAAGGCGCTAGGCGAGTGCACTCCTTACCAAGCGTGGAAAGGGAAGAAGCCTCATCTGGAGCATTTGAAGGTGTTTGGGTGCACCACACATGTGAAAACTGTGGGACTGCACCTCAAGAAGCTCGATGATCAGAGTCAACCGATGGTGTACCTTGGCGCTAAAGAAGGGAGCAAGGTACACAGGTTTTACGACCCCCAACGCGGCAAAGTGCATGTGAGAAGATATGCCGTGTTCGAAGAGTAGAAGAAGTGGGACTGGCGAGACTAGAACGGAGAGCCCGAGCAGAACTCGGTGGAGTTCATACTCGAAGAAGAAGAGGCGATCGAGCAGGAAGAAGAAGAAAATCCCTTCCAGGGACTAGCAACACCCAACTCGACGGAAACCAGTTCGCCTGCAACCAGCTCACCGCTAGGCTCGCCTAACCCAGGATCTGGTATGATCACCCCAATCCCAATGACACCTAGTTCTAGAGGAACTAGCTCAGGAGATTCGTCAATCAAGGACGGACCAAGAGGGTTTCGTACCGTGTCCGACGTCTACGAAGAAGCACAAGAGCTCGATTTGAGCCCAGAAGAGCTCTTGCTGGTGAGCGCTGAGGAACCAACCTGCTATAGCGAGGCAGCCACCGAGAAGGAATGGCAAGAAGCGATGAAGAGAGAATTGGAGTCCATTGAGAAGAATCAGACGTGGGAGTTTGTCAACCTTCCAAGAGGACACAAGTCCATTGGTTTGAAGTGGGTCTACAAGATCAAGAAAGACTCAGAAGGAAAGATCCTCAAGCACAAGGCCAGACTGGTCGCAAAGGGCTACGTGCAGAAGCAAGGAGTGGACTTTGAAGAGGTCTTTGCTCCAGTGGCCAGACTCGACACAGTCAGGCTGATCCTAGCCCTCGCAGCTCATCGAGGCTGGAAAATCCATCACCTGGACGTTAAATCGGCGTTCCCGAATGGTGAACTGGAAGAAGAAGTCTACGTTACTCAACCGGAAGGCTTCGTCGACAAGACCGCAGAGCACAAGGTGTACAAGTTGTCAAAAGCTCTTTATGGGTTGCGGCAAGCACCACATGCATGGAACACTCGACTCGACAGGAGTATGAAGAGTCTTCGTTTCAAAAAGTGCTCCCAAGAGCAAGCGGTCTACAGGAGGAACAATCGAGACGAGGCCCTCATCGTCGGTGTGTACGTCGACGACCTGATCGTGACTGGATCCATTGCAGAAGGCATAGATGGATTCAAGAAGCAGATGATGAAGGAGTTCTAGATGAGCGACCTCGGACTACTCTCATACTACCTTGGCATCGAGGTCGATCAGAAGAATGAATGCGTCACGTTGAAGCAGTCGGCTTACGCGATGAAAATTTTGAAGAAGTTCAAGATGGCGGACTGTAACCCGAGCAAGTATCCGATGGAACCAAAGTTAAAGTTCGGGAAAGATGCAGAAGGAACCCCAGTGGATCCCACGGAGTAGAGACGTGTCGTCAGGTGTCTCAGGTACCTAACCCATACCCGAGCGGACATCTCATATGTAGTTGGCATAGTGAGTCGTCACATGGAGAAGCCTACCGGTTTACACCAGCAGGCTCTGAAGCACATCCTTCGTTACGTGATGGGAATGACAAGCTATGGGATCCAGTACGGAAGAGGAAATGGAACTGAAGAATTGGTCAGTTTTACTGACAGTGACCTAGCCAGTGATGTCGATGACAGAAAAAGTATCAGAGGGATGGCGTTTTACCTCAACGGGAATCTGATCACCTGGCAGTCACAAAAGTAGAAAATTGTGGCCTTATCGTCTTGTGAGGCTGAGTTTATGGCAGCGACCGCAGCGTCGTGTCAAGTGTTATGGCTGAGAAGCTTATTAAGTGAAGTGACTGGAGCCGAGCAGAAACCAGTGACTCTCTACGTCGACAACAAGTCCGCGATCGCACTGATGAAAAACCCGGTATTTCATGGACGCAACAAGCACATTGACACTCGTTTTCACTTTATTCGCGAGTGTGTGGAGAACGAGAGATCATCGTGGAATTCGTCACCATTAAAGAGAAACGTGCAAATATTCTCATCAAAGCCCTAGCTCGTGTCAAATTCGGGGAGATGCGAGAAATGTTGGGCGTGAAGAAACCCGAACCAAGTCAAGTTTACGGGGGAGAATGAAGTGGTTAAACTTGACACTTGACCTTATCCATAGCAAGTTGTACTTGCTTAGATAAGTGATAACGTTTTTTTCTTACTTGAATAACAAGTATGTGAGGGTATTATGGTCATTTTTAAGTAAATAAATTTCCTATAAATAGAGGTAGTGTGGTATGTAATCAACACTCCATCTCTCTTACTTCATTTAATTCGATTGCTTCCAAATTCCAATGATCTCATTCTCACTCTTTATTTCACATATATAATATACATATTTATATACATGCATAAAGAGTGTGAGTGGGCATAGTAAAAGTGGTGTGACTTATAGTATTTTGTGGCAGAAGTTACAAAATACTTTGAACCAACATTAGGTATCAGAGCGGGGTTACGAGTGTTGTTGTCAGGTCTCTTGAAATTCTGAGTATGCTCTGTGATTGCGGTTCCGACTGATCTTCCACATCAGAAACGATTTCTTGAGATTTTACTGTGTGAGTTTTCTTTGTGTCGAGGTATTGCCAACACGATGGGTGATCTCCAAGTAGTCGGAGGAATCAAGAAACTCAACAGCAACAACTACAACACATGGGCAACATGCATGATGTCCTATTTGCAAGGGCACGACCTATGGGAGTTCGTCGGCGGAGGCGAAACTAAGCCGCCGGAGGAAGATGCTAACGGCACCTTGCGCAAATTGAAAATCAAAGCAGGCAAAGCGATGTTCGCCTTGAAGACCACCGTTGAAGAAGAGATATTAGAGCACATTCGGGACGACAAGAAGCCCAAAGAAGCATGGGAGACGTTCACGACGCTTTTCTCTAAGAAAAACGATGCGAGGCTACAACTCTTGGAGAACGAGCTACTGTCAATCTCACAACGCAACGCAACGCGACGTGACGTTGAGATTCCCTCTTCCTTAGACAAGATCGTATGATTGAGATTTTTCCGACTAGTAATAACCACTTGCACATTTACTCTTTATTATTTATGTCTATCTTATTTTCGACATATTAATAATGATTAAAACATAGACACTATGTTTACAGGTTATGAAAATAGGTTATAACAAATTATACCTATGATGAACATTTATAATTAGAAAATTAATGATACTTATTCTCCAAGAATTATCATTAAATTACTTTGCGGCTTATTAATAATTATTTATACAATTTTAAAATAAGCCAATGATATCATTCCTAAGAATTATCATCCATATTTTAATATTAAATAAGACAATATTATTTAATCATTAAATAATATCCATATTTAATATTATGAATTATATAAAATAAGTCAATGTTATTTATCCAGAAATAACATCCATATTTTATTTCTAATTAATTAAACATAATTAATTTAATTCATAATTGATTAATTTCAATAATAATAATTAATATTTTATTTAATTATTCCAAGGGTACCGGGTCGGATTAAAAATCCGGCCCATATTTAAAAATATTGCACGTCGGCCTTCCGGGCTTCTGCCCGGGCCCACGTGCCCGAGGAATACCCGAGCCTAGCCCCATGGGAGGGCAAGGGAAGCGCGCGGCTCGGGCTGGGCCTTCAGGCCCATTACGCTTGCAGGCAGCGTGGGCCGCAAGCCCGTGCGCGAGGCCAGCGCGCTGCGCGCCAGGGCAGCCCGCAAGGGCTTTGCTCTGGGCCTCGCCCGATGCTGGGCCTTGCCACGGGCCTGGCCCGTGGCTGCTAGGGTTTGACCCTGGGGCTGCAGCGGCTGCCCCTGGTCATCCTTTGCCGTGGGTTGGGCTGCGCCATGCAGCCCGGCCACATACCTGGTCTGAATTTTTTTCGGATCGGGTATATTCTCTAAATAAAAAATTAATATTTAAAATATCTAGAAATTGAATTTCAATTTTAAATTATTAATTTATTCATCAAATAATTCGTTCTTTAAACCGTCAAATTAAATTACGTAATTATTTATCCTTGAACCATGGCTCCGATACCAATTGTTGGATGTCAAATTACCGTCGGGGTTTGATTCCCAATTCCATTACGCCGAAATGTGCCTCCGAGCCGTTCCGGTAACATTTAAAAATTATTTTAAAGCAGAAAACTTGTTATCGGACCAACGGCATGGATATCGGGTAATAACCATTTTAACAAGATCCGATAAATATTACATATTTAATATTCACAACTCATTATTAATATCATAGTCGAAATAAGAAATCAATAGAAAGCGGTAAATGTTTGCATTTATTAACCCAATGCATAAGGCCATACCTCGGTTGACGTTTCTGGTTGCGGTCTCTTAAGTTTGGCAGAGCTCCGCCGGGGCTGAGGGAAATACCCGTGATCTTCCGGGATATTCTCCTGGATTCCTCGTATCGAAGCGTGGGTTTCGCCGGCAGGACTCCGTCGCAAAAACTTTAACTTAGGTTCTTTTGAAGCTTCCGGAGAACAACGTCTCACTAAGCCGAACCAGAAAAAAGATCAGAAGCAGAAAACTCGCAGACCCTAGAGAGAGAGGGAGAGCTCGAGTTTTAGCTCTGGGGACGGTGTGAAAAATGTGTAGAATGAGCCTCCTATTTATAAGCTCAAGACTGTAACCGAATTGGAGATATTCCCTCCCTATTTTTCGAATTTATATAATTAAATATAATTAATTATTCCAATCCAATGGTCCAGATTTAATCTCATCTAAATCCAATGGATATAATTAATTAGGGATTTAATTAAATAAGAAATACATGATAAGATCAAAATATTTAAACTTGTCTTCATATATATTAAATTCGAATTATATATATATACACATATAAAGAATTCGAATTCTATTCTGATTATCTAGATCCAATGGTTAAAAATAAATCTTAAACCAATCTAATGGATCAAATCAATTAGGGATTAAATCAAATATCCTAGGGTTTTATCAAAACCCTAATCCAAAAATCTTATCCCTATAATTTCGAATTATATGTTATATATATATATATATTATTAATTGATTTCTAATCCGACGGTAAAGATTAAATCTTAAACCGATCCAACGGATACAATTAATTAGGTCAAATTCGAAAACCCTAAGCTTGTTCACCAAGCTTCTATTTTCGAATTACCATTAGGGTTAAAAACAATTATCTTAATCCAACGGTTGATATTAAATCATAACCGATCCAATGGATTAAATTGATTTTAGGGATTTTGCTAAAATACCAAAACATTTGGTACTTATGCCGCAAATTTGGAATAACCAAAACATGTTTCGAATTTAGCCAGGGTTTCTAATATCCAAACCCTAATTCGAATTTACACATTTAAATATATATAAATATATATTTTTATTTATTATTATAAATCTATTAATTATTAATTAATTATTAATAAGATATTAATAATTAAATCCAAATAATTAAATTATATTAATAATTCCTGATCTCAATATCACACATTTGCCACACCATCATTTAAATTCGTGACATGTGATTTAATTTCATTGTTTATCGAACCGAGCACAAACTTTGAAAATCCATAAATCACAAACCGTAAGTCGAAATGTCTTGGTTCAAAAAGCAAAGTTGCTTAGAATTTAATTTCCAACAACATGGTGCTGATAGAAAATCTAAATTCTAACTTTCTTTTTATCAGTTAATTTCGTGTACCAAGATATGGTACTTTTGCCACGCTGACGATAAAACTATCTGACATCTGACATAGACCTTCAGTTTTATAAGTCTAGCCAAATGATTAAACATTATCCAGAATGAATTTTAATCACGTACGTATCATCCGTTAGGGAGCTATCCTGGGTACCATGGACCCGTACCACTTAAGCTCCAACGAACTGCTAGTTGTTCGTCAAACCTCGAAGTGATTCCACTATAGACCCGAGGCTGCACTCTTTAGTGATACGGTATATATTATTCCCTTTATACAGCAGGGTGTCCATTGATACAATCAAATTCGGGTTATTGTTCTTTTACATGATGACTCACACATGAGTAGGCGGTTTTTACCGTTTTGCCCCTCATTGCATTTTCCTTCTTGACTCAGTCAGTAATATTATGAGTAACCCACTTATGGTTTCGATTCATAATTTTCGCACGGGTACCTCTCACTTCTCACCACCGACAACCAAGGGAATCAAGACCACTCAGGACTTAGAACTAATATCCATTTGATCATCTATTTGTGACTCAACTACAAGTTATCAGTGACGGTCTTATATGATAACTTCTTGAGTTTAAATCAGGTCCAGTCCAGTATGAAGACACTTCACACTTAATGCACTTCTAGTGAGTGTGACACACACACGTAATCCATAATAGGATTGTCACTTAGTCACATTAATGACCTTATACGATTAATGGGCTCCCACCCAGTTAATCAGGTCACGGATATTTTAAGTTCATTTATTATGATTATTAATTCTTCCTCACATTGACTCTGTTGTGATAATAATAACATAATTGCATCCTTAATGAACTATGGAAACAAACATTCTATTTTACTCTACCAGAAACTATAATAAGATTAACATAATAAGCACCATCTTTATTCAATGACTTTTCATAATCTTTTACAAATGGATAAACATCTTGTTTAAGGACACATATGTCCAACAGTGAAGGCCTTTCGGATAGCAACAGGACGAGTGAACGCGCGGGGACCGGAACGAAAGGCCATCATGTGCCACCTGTTCGTCGACAGTTTGCAATGATCGGCTTTGGAGTGGTTCGCGAAACTCCCGCCGAACTCCGTCAGCTGCTTCGACCATCTAGTCTCCCACTTCCTGTGCCATTATTTGATGTATGTACAGAATGAGGTAAACATCACCGACCTTTGGTTACTGGAAAAGGACGAGGGGGAAACCCTACGGAAGTTCATCGGGAGATTCAAAGAGGTCATGGCCCGAGTCTCGAAGTTATATGACAGTGTCGCCATCCAGGATCTGAAACACGCGTATGGTTCAAAACACCTTTCCGAGAAGAGTTGATCAAAGTGCGCCTGTCGACAATCGAAGACGCCCTCCACAGAGCATCTGTGTTCATGCAAATGGAGGAGGAGAGCTCGGCGTTGGCGAGAAAGTACGAGTCGAGGGGCAAGTGAAAGTAGATGGAAAAGAAGGAGGGCAATGACCAGGGAGACCACCCATCGACGAAGGCAAAGCAAGGGGAGGAAGGCAGGCAAAGCTCCGGACAGCAACACGCTAGGGAGGCCCCGAAACGAGCGGTCTATCAGGTTGAAGAAAGGCAAGACCGTGCGGGGGGACAAGGAGGCTACGACCGTAAAATGTGGCCCAAAGACCAGAACAAATTCTGCAGCTTCCACAACTTCAAGGGACACTCCACCGAGGCGTGCGCCATGCTGAAGAGGAGGCTGGCCGAGAAATACGCGAGGGGAGAAATGCCGGGTATCGACGTCGGGAAACCCCGCGAGCAGTGGGGGGATTATCGACAGCAATATCCGCGGGAAGACTCGGCAAGGGACGACGGAAGCGGCCGACCACGACAACGAAAGAACCCTGCTGACGACCAAATGACGGTCCAGCGTGTCAGGCAAAACTCTGATGCCGACGAACCCCTGAGGGCGAGGAAGAGGATATAAATGATCATGGGAGGCTCGCACTTATGTGAGGATTCCGTTAACAGCATCAAGGCCCACAAAAGAAGAGCAAGGGAGCATAACCGAGGGGACGTCGTGATGACCGGAGGCGGAGTGGAGATAGCTTTTGTCGAAGATGAAGCTTGCGCCGACCTACAAGATGACGCGTTGGTCTTGTCGCTGGGCATCGGCAACTGCGACGTTGGTCGAATCCTCGTCGATAACGGGAGCTCGGTATACGTTATTTTCCTCGAGGCCCTCAAGAAGATGGAGATCGAGGGGATCGAGATCCAAGGAAAACCACGGAGCGTCTCCGGATTCAACGCCGACGTCGCCACCTCCTTCGGAATGATCGATCTGCCAATATGCGCGGGAAACTTGATCCTCGGTCGGCCATGGATACACTCCATGAGGGCCGTCCCGTCAACGTACCACCAAACCATCAAGTTCTCTAGCCGAAGGGGAAAGGTGGAATAAGTAAGAAGGAACAAGGACGCCTATAGGACTTGTTACCTGATGAGCTATCGATCGATGACACAGGAGAAAGAGCGGCGGGAGAAGGGTCACGCATAGCAGTCAATGTCGCCACTCGAAACCACGAAGCGGAGGGAAGCGGAGGGGTCAGTCAAGCAAAACGGCGATGACGACGAGCGAGCAATAATGACAGGGCAACCGAGCCTGGAGGTAGTAGAGCAAGTATGCGTCGACGACGAAGATCGGACGCGGACCATCGGCGTCGGGGCCGGTCTCAAGCAGAATTTGAAACAACGGCTGATTGGGTTCCTAAAGAAGAACCTGAGAACTTTCGCATGGTCCCAAGAGGACATGTCGGGGATCGATCTGACGATCATGGCGCACCAGCTCAACACTGACCCTAGCCACCGACCAGTCAAGCAGAAAAGGAGGAAATTGGCTCCCGACAGGAATAAAATAATCAACGACGAGGTGGACAGGTTGTTGTCGATAGGGGCCATCAGGGAAGTCAAATATTCTGAGTGGTTGGCAAACACCGTCGTCGTTAAGAAAAAAAGCGGCAAATGGCGGGTATGTGTGGATTACACCGATCTCAACAAGGCACGTCCCAAAGACAGTTTTCCCATGCCGCATATCGACCGACTCGTCGAAGCAACCCACGGATACAAGCTGCTAAGCTTCATGGATGCCTACTCAGGATACAACCAGATCAGGATGCACCCGGAAGACGAGGAGAAAACCGCCTGTATCAGCGAAAGAGGAATCTACTGCTATCGGGTGATGCCCTTCGGATTGAAGAATGCCGGGGCAACCTACCAGAGGCTGGTGACCAAGATGTTCAACGAACAAATCGGCGAGACAATGGAGGTCTACATTGACGATATAGTGGTCAAGACCCTGAAAGCAGCGGCGCACGTGGAGCACCTGGAATGATGCTTCGAGGTCCTCAACTGGCACGGGATGAAACTCAACCCTGCTAAATGCACCTTCCGGGTAGCATCGGGAAAATTCCTCGGCCACCTGATCACGCGCCGAGGAATCGAGGCCGACCCCGATCAAATCGACGCGATCCAGAGCATGCCTTCGCCCCGAAACAAGCGCGAGGTCCAAAAGCTAACCGGAAGGATTGCCGCTTTGAACAGGTTCATCTCGCGCTCGACCGACAAGGGACTCCTCTTCTACCAATTTCTGAAGAAAAATAAGAAATTCGAATGGACGAAGGATTGCGAGAGGGCGTTCCAGGAACTCAAGAAATACCTTTCGTTGCCCCCGGTAATGACGAGGCCAGTCCTTGGGGAGCCGTTGTACCTATATGTGGCAGTGTCAGGCGAAGCCATCAGCGGGGAACTGGTTCGAGAAGAAAAGGGTGAGCAAAGACCCGTCTCCTATATCAGCCGTAAAATCCTCGGGGCCGAGACGAGGTACCCGCAAGTGGAAAGGTTGGCTCTAGCCGTATTCGAAGCATCGTCAAAATTGCGCCATCATCCACAGTCCCAACCAGTCAGGAAGGCTAACGAAATGGTCGATTTGACTAGGTGCGTACGATATAGAATGTCGAGTTCGCACAAGCCTCAAGTCCTAAGTCTTGGCCGATTTCTTGATCGAGCTCCCCGCCGACGAGGCAGAGCTCAGCGACGAAGACGGAACATGGAAGTTGTACGTTGACGGATCAGCAACGACGTAAGGGTCGGGAATCGGGGTTAGGCTGGTCTCCCCTATTGGGGGGGTCATGGAAAAGGCATGCCGGCTCGGTTTCTGTGCAACGAACAATGAAGCGGAGTACGAAGCACTGATCATTGGGATGGAGACAACCTTGGCCATCGAAATCAAGCACCTGGAGGCATCGTCGGACTCCCAGCTGGTAGTCAATCAAGTGAATGGGGAATACGAGCGACACGACAGAAGAATGGAGGCTTACGCCCGGGTCGCGGAAGACATTTCCAAAAGATTCGCACGATTCAGTCTTACCCAAGTGACGAGGGGCGACAACACATTCGCCGACGCCCTCGCTGGGTTAGGATCGACGACGGAGGCATGGGCGCCGCGAACGGTCTCGGAGGAAACGATAGGGAGACCTAACATCCCGAGGGTCGATGGCCCAAAGAAGAAAAAGACGAAAGTCGACGCGCCACCAGGCGACGTGGGGATACTGAACATCGACGACGAGAATCAGGAGGACATTACGGAGGAAAGTGACGTAATCAACGATGATGATGGCGACGACTGGCGAGCACCACTCATCAGGTACATACTCGACGGCGTGGTGCCCAATGATCGACAAGAAGCTCGGAAAATCAAGTCAAAAAGCTCGCGGTACGTGATGATACAACAGAAGCTATACAAGCGTAGCTTCACCGCGCCTTACTTGAGATGCCTCGGGAAGGGTGAGGCGGAACATGTAATGGGGGAAGTCCACGAGGGAGAATGTGGGAACCATTCCGGCGGCCGGTCTCTCCTGAGGAAGATCAAGAAGCAAGGCTTCTTTTGGGAAACCATGGTCAACGATTGCGGTTCGTATCCAAATACAAACAATTAAGGCGTCGGTCGAAAAATCACGATTGTAGAGGGGGTTTTTCACTACCCTTTTCCAGTCACAAAGACAATCATCAAATAACAAATAAATAACAACAAATGATGAATATCTCTGTTTTATTATAATTTCCGAAATGAGCTCGGTTTTCTTTCGTTGAATAGCTGGACAGATGAAGGATCATGAGCCTCGGATTTCTCTGTTTCCTTGGCCTTTTCTCTATTACGAGCTTTCTTGCTCTCTTTTTCTGAGTCTCTTTTTCTTATCTTTCTCTCGAACCCTCTTTTTCGCCCTGGCAAATGGGGCTTATTTTGCCTTTTATAGAGTTTACAATTTACATTATGCCCCCTAGCATTTTTCCCGCCTTTTCCCTTTTTAATCATTCGCTTCCCAGAGTGATTCGATGGAAGGCATGGCGGATTTCTGCTTTACGTCGCTTTCGAGCAGACTGTCGTTTTGGGTAGGTGAGCTTCATTTAATGCACGTCCCTTCAGCCGTCATCGGGCCTTGCAAGCCTTGGCGCTGGCGCCTTTTATCGAGTGGGTAGGTGAGCTTCATTAAATGCACGTCCCTTCGGCTGTCATCGGGCTCTGTATAATCATCATGACGAAATCCCTCGTCGGGTGTGATGGGACACTTCTCCGCAACTTTGTTTTGTGTGGCTGTGCTTCCTCGCGATCAAACCTCCTCGGGATGATCCTCGTCGGAGATTATTCCACTCGCGGTAGGGCTTCCTCGGAGATTATCCTTATCGGGGATAATCCCCCTCGGGGATGTACTTCCTCGGGGATCATCCTCGTCGGGGATAATCCCCCTCGGGCTGAGCTTCCTCGGAGATTATCCTTGTCGGTGATAATCCCCCTCGGGGCTGAACTTCCTCGGAGGTTATCCTCGTCGGGGATAATCCCCCTCGGGGTTGAACTTCCTCGCCCCCTTTCATGTCGTTTGTGGGCAAAACGACACGAGTTATGTTGAAGATGGATTTGACCAAATCCGACCTTAACAACGATGGCTCTAAAAATTACGTCGGAGCCACAAAATCCAATCGGAACCCCGACGTCGAAGGCATCCACATCATCACCCGCGGCGCCGACGACGATTGGCCCGACGAAGCTGACGAATAACATCATCCACAAAGATTTCTAGAAAAGCCAAATGCTCGGGAACCCGACCCGGGAACCACTCCCGCATACGAAGCGAAGGCATCGAAGGGCCGACAACAGATTCGCTTCCACCCTGCAGAAGGAAAATTGTGAAAACGATCGAAATAGAAAAGATGCAGATGCAAAGGAATCATGTTTATTAAATTTTTCGGCGCTTAAAACAGCGAAGTCGAGGTTACAAGATAGATAATACAAAAAAAAAAGGGGGGGGGGGGGGGGGGACCGATCTCGAATCCTACTACGCGAAATCAACAGCCTCTACCATTTCTCGCACAAAGCCTTAGGAAGAGTCAGGCGTCTGTCACCCCTCGGTCTGAGAAGGCTGGGCCGAAGTAGACGGAGCTCCTCGATCCTCGATTGGAGCAAGCTCGGCCCGCTCCCCGACCGGAGCAAGCTCGGCAAGCTCCCCAACCGGCGCAGACAACGCCTCCCGCCCCTTGGCTTGATTCGAAGCCGATGCTGATGCTCGTGCCCGACACTCCTGGAGCGCAGCCGCATGAAGGACGAGATTGGAACCATACTCGCCTTGCAGCGCGGAAGCAAGAGAGGTGTCGCCCAGATCCAGCATCGCCAATCGCCGATCGTCAACACTCGGAGGGTCGTTCTGAGATAGAGTGGGGGAATCGGGATCCTCGGTAGCCCTCTGCTCCAGCTAATTAATTTATACCCACTAATAATTTTTTTAGACCATATTAACTTAATTATTAGTTATCATAAATAATTTTCGTATAATAATTATCAGTTATATTTAAATTTTAATTTTTTTTTTTATAATTAAGATTAATAACTTTCCGTATTTATAGTGATAATCATTTAATTGTTTATTTTTTCAAATAATCTTCTCATTTAATGCATATATTATTTGAGCTCGAAAGGGAAAGCTCGAACAACCCCACATCCTCGAGCTCGAGCTCCTGACAATGGTGGTTATGTTCTGTCGGGACTGCTAAAGGGAGGGACTTTGGTTGTGTGCGGGGTTCTGATCCTCGGAAGAAAGAGCACGTTGGCGAGCGAAGGCGCGAATGCTGGCTATGGCGTCTTACAGCAGAACATACTTGTAACGACCCGCTTTCTCGGGCCCGTTACTTGTTCAATAAAACTAGTCAAAGTCTCGGTTTATAAAATATATTTACGAAAAAAATATATAAGAAATAAAATTCTTAAATATTAGTAAATATTTATTTTTTATAAAATATATATAAACTTTATAAAAAAGTACTCCGGACTGGCTCCGATTGAAAATGAAGCTTTGGAGTTCTTTGAATTTTATAATCGTACAAAAATAATTTGCGAAAAATCACAAGATCGTTTTATCCACCGTATGCACTCGTATATATCGCATCGCTGATTCTGTTTTCTCCGCAAGTTATCGATTTTCACCCGATTTTGCAACACAACTATAGTGAGCTAACACAGTATGTAAAAAAAAATTTACTCACAAAAATAATTTATGCAATGCATGTAATGCGATGCCAAACGATATCGTCTTATGGATTTCTCAGAAAATATAATCTTGGGCCCTGCGTACATAAACCAGCGCTACACAGCCAACAACGTATCATTCCGATATATCACATCTCGATACACTCGAAGGCCAATACATATTATATCATTAAGAGACGACGCAGTTCGATACATTGTACCATTCTTAGACTTCCCGTCTCGATACGTTGTACCCTTCAGAGACTACATGACTCGATATAACAATGAGAGATTTAAAATCTCGGCACGACGCGATTTTATAAAAAGGTCATACATATATATTTAGTATCATAATAGAATATATATGTATGCATAAATGCTCATGCTTATTCTGCATAAAAATAATAGATTTTAAATAACAAAATTATTTTAACACATAATTCAAACACTATCAAATTATACAAATTATATTATTATCGTGCTGCAATTAGTACTTTTACGTACCTCTTAAAAAAAAGACTATGAAACATGCTTGCTTCATCACTCTATTTCTCTATCCCACGAGAGTTTGGAGGCTATTTTCTCTCATTTGTTTTTGCTATGATCAGACCATATGATCATATATATAGAGAGAGAGTAAAGGTATAACTCGGTTTGGGATAGAAAGATACTGATAAGTTTTAAAATACTTTCAGAAGTAAAAATATAACACGTGGCCAAATTAACAGGTAAAACTTAGTGTTCAAATGTGATAAGGTTAAGGGATAAGAAGACACGTATAAACTTATTAATCATCAAAGAAACTTAATAATTAAATAATATATGTAAAATAAAATTATGATAGTTATCTACATATAGTAAAAATGATTTAGGGTAAAAAAAAAGATAATCATGGGGGTTGAAAAGTTAATAAGCTTTGCATATTTGCATCAAAATACCAAAATAATTATTTATTATGTGGCTCATATATTTTAAAATATTTTTATCAAATAAGCCACTAAAAAAATATACTACTAATTTTATAATCATTGGAACATCAAAATAATATTATAGAAAATCATATAATGATATCACTTTTTTTCTTTTTAAATACGGATATTAAAATACTGATGGCGAGGAACGCTGTGAGTCATTAAGCTTGATTCAATCAGCCAAGATTATAGGAGCTTGGACTAGGCTTAGTCGCTAGTCTTCAATTGTTTGTTAGCAGAGCTATTATTTAGCATTTAGTTACTTAGTGATTAGCTAGGGTTTTAATCGTTTTGTTTCCCTTTAAATATCTGCCGCATGTAATTCATTCAATTAACTCCAGTATTTGTAATTCCTCTTCTTCGATATATACAAAGTATATTTCCTCCATTCTCTATCTCTATCTTTGTTGTGTTACGATTATATATACATATAATATATAAACATCAGAGAGTGCTATCTTGTGAAGAGTATGTTGTCGTTCGATGATCATACAGTGAGCGTGATTATCAAGTGGTGATTATACCGAGTGGTATTCTTGGTGTATTGTTTCTATTTCTTTGTGTTTTGGCAAACCGATCAATATTTGGAACCAACATTTGGTATCAGAGCCAGATGTCGAAGCACATGCCGTCACCGAGCAAAGCCACCGGAGGAGATATGGCAGCGAGGAAAATTGAGAAAGAAAGAAATATAACGCTCAATTTTCCGATGCTCACGAAAAGCAACTACTCGGTATGGGCGTTGAAGATGCGGGTAAAACTGCAAGCCCAAGGAGTTTGGGAGGCCGTCGAAGACGGAGAGGTCGAAGTACGTAAAGATAGGATGGCTCTCGCCACCATCTATCAAGGAGTTCCGGAAGACATCCTTCTCATGATCGCCGAGAAGGATTCCGCAAAAGAAGCATGGGAGACGCTGAGAATCATGCATATGGGCGCAGAGCGCGTCCGAGAAGCAAAGGTTCAAACCTTGAAAAGTTAATTCGAGGTTCTTCGAATGAGGGACAGCGAGTCGGTAGACGACTTCGCCATGAAACTCACATCCATCGTGACTGGTATCCGCTCGTTAGGCGACAAGGTGGACGAAATCACAGTTGTCAAGAAGTTTTTGAGAGCCGTACCACACAGATACATGCAGATCGTGATGTCGATCGAGCAGTTCGGTGACCTTAAGACCATGTCGGTCGAGGAGGTTGTCGGTCGCCTCAAAGCCCACGAAGAGAGACTTCGGGGTTATGGTGACAGAAAAGAGGAGAAGCACCTCTTGCTAACGCATGAAGAATAGGTGTCGAGACAGAAGAAAAACGGAGGAGCCGAATTTTCTTCTAGTTCCTCAAGTCGGAGCAGGTACGACGGAGATAGCCGATCACATGGTAGAGGCCGTGGACGAGGACGAGGTCGTGACATGCGAGGTCGCGGCAACAGCGCATCCCGTCAGGAAGGCACAACGACCTGAAGAGACAAGAGCACGGTGAAGTACTACAACTCTCAGAAGCTCGGTCACTACTCAATAGAGTGCCGCAATAGTAACCATGGCGACGAAGCGAATCTTGCGAGATTCCATCAAGATGAGACCGAGTTGATGTTCGCCGAGCAAGAGGTGAACTTGGAAGTGCGGAGAGACGAGGAGATAAGCCTCGTAGGCAAGAGAGAAGTTGAGCCCGGGCCTAAACCGATCAAAGGAAAGATCGACCCGGAAGCCGAGCTGATGATACCGGAGAAGCGACCAAGCTCGAAGAAGAAGATTACCGAGCAGGATTTTTCGGTGATGCTTATCGAGGACAAGGTTATAGCAAACCTCCTCAAAGACGGAGAAGAGAAAGTCTATACCGATGTATGGTATCTAGACAATGGTGCGAGCAACCACATGACCGGAGACCGAGCCAAGTTTGAAGAGCTCGATGAGAAGATCACGGGAAAATTGAAGTTCGGCGATGACATATGTGTCCTTAAACAAGATATTTTATCCATTTGTAAAAGATTATGACATGTCATTGAATAAAGATAATACTTATTATGTTAATCTTATTATAGTTTCTGGTAGAGTAAAATAGAATGTTTGTTTCCATAGTTCATAAAGGATGCAATTATGTTATTATTATGACAAACAGAGTCAATGTGAGGAAGAATTAATAATCATAATAAATGAACTTAAAATGTATGTGACCTGATTAACTGGGTGGGAGCCCATTAATCGTATAAGTACATTAATGTGACTAAGTGACAATCCTGTTCTGGATTATGTGTGTGTCACACTCACTAAAAGTGCATTAAGTGTGAAGTGTCTTCATACTGGACTGGACCTGACTTAAACTCAAGAAGTTATCATATAAGACCGTCACTGATAACTTATAGTTGAGTCACAAATAGATGATCAAATGGATATTAGTTCTAAGTCCTGAGTGGCATTGAGTCCGAGCTACTGGCTTGATTGTTCTTTGATTTAACCGTTAAAGAACACAAGATATTACCGTTGTTCCCAACACTATTATTTTGGGAACATGATAGTCAGTAGTAAAGGTAGCTTGATCATAGACATGGGCATCACACAGCTCTCTTCAACGTCATGATGATTCCCTTGGTTGTCGGTGGTGAGAAGTGAGAGGTACCCGTGCGCAACTTATGAATCGAAACCATAAGTAGGTTATTCATAATATTACTGACTGAGTCAAGGAGGAAAATGCAATGAGAGGCAATACGGTAAAAACCGCCTGCTCATGTGTGAGTCATCAAGTGAAAGAATAATAACCCGAATTTTATTGTATAAATGGACACCCTGCTGTTATAAAGGGAATAATATATACCGTATCACTAAAGAGTGCAGCCTCGGGTCTATAGTGGAATCACTTCGAGGTTTGACAAATAACTAGTTGTTCGTTGGAGCTTAAGTGATATGGGTCCATGGTCCCCAGGATAGCTCCGTAATGGATGATACATACGTGATTAAAATACATTCTGGATAATGTTTAATCATTTGGCTATACTTATAAAACTGAATGGTCTGTGGCAGACGTCTGATAGTTTTATCGTCAGCGTGGCAAAAGTACCATATCTCGGTACACGAAATTAACTGATAAAAATAAAGTTAGAATTTAGATTTTCTATCAGCACCATGTTGTTGGAAATTAAATTCTAAGCAACTTTACTTTTTGAACCAAGTCATTTCGACTTACGGTTTGTGATTTATGGATTTTCTAAGTTTGTGTTCGGTACGATAAACTATGAAATTAAATCACATGTCACGAATTTAAATGATGGTGTGGCACCATGAAATTTTTATGTGTGATATTGAGATCAGGAAATATTAATATAATTTAATTATTTGGATTTAATTATTAATATCTTATTAATAATTAATTAATAATTAATAGATTTATATTAATAAATAATATATATATTTATATATATTAATACATGTGTAAATCGAGTATGGGCTTGCATGACCTAGCCCACACGAGTTTTACCTAGTTAGGGTTTTAATATTTGCGGTATAAGTACCTAAAGTTTGGTACTTTAGCAAAAACCTAAAATCAATCTTATCCTTTAGATCGGAAATGATTTAATATCAACCGTTGGATTAAGATGATTGATTTTTGACCTAACCCTAATTCGAAAAATAGAAGCTTGGTGACCAAGCTTAGGGTTTTCGAATTTGACCTAATTAATTGTATCCGTTAGATCGGTTTAAAATTAATCTTTACCGTCGGATTAGAAATTAATTATCTATAATTATTAATTATATGCAATTTTTGAATTATCATTAATGGATAAAGTCGAATTTAGGCTTTTACCAAGTCTTAGATAATTTGATTTTATCTTGAAATAATATGATCCATTAGATCGGTTTATGATTTATCTTAACCGTAGGATCTAGACATTATTAAAATTCGAAAAATGAGTATATATATATATATATATATAAATCTAAATTATAAAGATAAGGAGATAAGATTGGTTTTGGATTTTACCAAGTCTTTCTTATTTAATTAATTAAATCCCTAATTAATTATATCCATTGGATTTAGATAAGATTAAATCTTAGCCTTTGGATTAGATTAATTAATTATATTTAATATAATTTCGAAAATAATATATATATATATATATATATATATATAAATATGCGCATATATTTACGATAAGCTAAGATTGGTTTTTATATTTACCAAGTCTTTCTTATTTAATTAAATACCTAAATAATTATAACCATTGGATTTAGATGAGATTGAATCTTAGCCATTGGATTAAGATAATTATTGTATTTAATAATATAGAAATCGAAAAAATGATGAGTGAAAATCTCTAATTCGGTTACGGTCTTAAGCCTATAAATAGAGGAGTCATTCTACACATTTTTCACACCTTCCCCAGAGCAAAAACTCGAGCTCTCCCTCTCTCTCTAGGGTCTGCGAGTTTTCTGCTTCTGATCTCCTTTCTGGTTCGGCTTAGTGAGACGTTGTTCTCCGGAAGCTTCAAAAGAACCTCAATTAAAGTTTTGCGACGAAGTCCTGCCGGCGAAGCCCACGCTTCGGTACGAGGAATCCAGGAGAATATCCCAGAAGATCACGGGTGTTTCCCTCAGCACCGGCGGAGCCGTGCCGAACTTCAGAGTCCGCAGCCAGAAACGTCAACCGAGGTACGGCCTTATGCATTGGGTTAATAAATGCAAACATTTACCGCTTTCTATTTATTTCTTATTTCGACTATGATATTAATAATGAGTTATGAATATTAAATATGTAATATTTATCGGATCTTGTTAAAATGGTTATTACCCAATATCCGTGCCGTTGGTCCGATAACAAGTTTTCCGCTTTAAAATAATTTTTAAATGTTACCGGAACAGCTCGGAGGCACATTTCGGCGTAATGGCACCGGGAATCAAAGCCTGACGGTGATTTTGACTCCCAACAATTGGTATCAGAGCCATGGTTCAAGGATATATAATTACGTAATTTAATTTAACGGTTTAAAGAACAAATTATTTGATGAATAAATTAATAATTAAAATTGAAATTGGATTTCTAGATATTTTAAATATTAATTAAAATTAGAAAATTACCCGACCCGAAGAAACCCTGACCGGGTAATGGGCCGGGCTACAATCGTAGCCCAACTCGTGGACTCTCTCTGAGGACTGCCCTGGCAGCGACGCTGCCTGGGCTTGCCTGTGCCTGGGCCGAACCGAGTGGGCCTCGGTTACGGGCCCAGGAAATGTTGCCGCTGGCAGCGACCAGGGCAAGGGCAGGACGCTGCCCAGCAGCGTCCAGGGGCTTCCCGCCCAGCCCGATAGGGCAAGGGAATGGGCATAGAGGCCCAGCCCGATGGCAGCGTTCTGCCAGGGCTTTTCCCGAGCCCGGTTTAGGCCATTCCACGGCTCGTAGGCCCGGGATTTTACCCGGAAGGCCCACGTGTTATTTTTATAATATGGGCCGGATTTTTAATCCGACCCGGTACCCGTGGATTAAATAAATTTAATATCAATTATTATTCTTGAAATAAATAAATTATGAATTAAATTAATTAACTTTAATTAATTTAGAATAAAATATGGATGTTATTTCTGGATAAATAACATTGTCTTATTTTATAAAATTCATAAAATTAAATATGGATATTATTTATTTATTAAATAATATTGTCTTATTTAATATTAAAATATGGATGATAATTTTTTGGAATTATATCATTAACATATTTTAAATATTTCATAAATAATTATTAATAGAGCCTTAAATCGATTTAATGGTAATTCTTTGAGAATAAGTATCATTAATATCTAATTATAAATATTCATCATAGATATAATTTGTTATAACCTATTTTCATAACCCTAAACATAGTGTCTATGTTTTGATAATTATTAATATGTCGAAAATAAGATAGACATAAATAATAAATAGTAAATGTGAAAGTGGTTATTACTAGTCGGAAAAATCTCAACCGTACGATCTTGTCTAAGGAAGAGGGAATCAAAAGTGGGGCCGGTTCACCATCCACTTCTGGGTGACCGGTTAGGACCCCTCCCATCTACCTGGAGAGAGTATGTTTTGACCTATCACTACCAACGAAATAATAAACACTATAAATAAAGGCTTGGATAAGCCGAAATATAAACTTTTAATGTGTCATTAATAGAAAGTTTATAATAAGTTTTAAATAACTTAGTATTTAAAAAACGTTATTTTATAAAACTATGGCAAGTATAAAATAAATAAAAAAGGTCTCCATTATTACTGTCACAAGGTCTGCTGACCACACCGCCTCGAGTCACCTTCGTGTGACCACTCCTCAGGAAAGGTGTG
This sequence comes from Parietaria judaica, assembly GCA_954871525.1. Classification (NCBI taxonomy): domain Eukaryota; kingdom Viridiplantae; phylum Streptophyta; class Magnoliopsida; order Rosales; family Urticaceae; genus Parietaria; species Parietaria judaica. The sequence goes on from OX940860.1 coordinate 44,494,375, forward strand.
CTTGTGGAAGGTTTGACACCGTGATAGTTCCAAAAGAATATGGGGACGGAGAAATCTTGGAAATGGACCGCGAGTCATCTTCGTATGACCATTCCTTAAGGACGACGTTTCCAAGAGGATCCCGAGAACCGAAAATAATGGGTTAAGCTTGCACGGAAGTTGGTACTTCCCGACCGTCTATGGTGATAGTTAATAATCATAGGGAACTCGGTAGTTCCTGTTATGAATATTAATTAAGTTTATGACTAAAACTTAGTTTAAACAAACTACACGGTTGATACCGCGAGTCATCTTCATATGACCATGCCTTAAAGACGGCAACGACGTGTAGAGTCGGTTAAATTATCATGAAATAGTTAAAGGGTTTAGTTAAATTATCATGACCAGAACATGTTTGCATCATGTAACTATTTCGAACCAATAATTTTCCTATAACATTCTACTTATAATAAAGTTTAATAAGTTTCTTTTTCAATGCCAGTCTAAAATGTCGAACCCGATTATGTCACTGCTTTCGAACAACACTCTGGCCGGAAGCAACTTTCCGAAATGGAAGAGCAATATTGTCTTAATCAGTGAAAACATACGCTTTGTTCTCACTGATGAATGTCCCCCTGCACCGGCTGCTAACAGCGCCAGAGGTGTAAAGGAACTCTATGACTCTTGGGTTCATGCAAACAATCGTGCTAAGGCATATATGCTGGCTAGCATGTCTGATTCACTGAGGGTCAAGCTAGAGGAAAAGGACACTGCTTATGAGATCATGGAATCTCTCCAGGGAATGTATGGAAAGCAGTCTTAGCAAGCTCAACATGAAGCAACTCGTAGCTACATGAATGCCAAAATGAAACCAGGGACATATGTTCGTGACCACGTTATAAGCATGACCAATTGATTTAATGAGGCTGAGCTGCATGGGGCCGTGGTGGATGAGAAATCTCAGATCAATATTATTCTTAATTCGCTGTCACCTGAGTTCGTTCCATTCACCAGCAACTACATTATGAACAAACTGAAATATGGTTTGACACAGGTGATTAATGAGTTGCAAACCTTTGAGGACATCTCGGGTTTGGTTAAAAATAAATCTGAATTGAACGTGGCGTTCAAGAAAGGATCTTCTTCCAAGAACTCAAAGATGAAGAAAAGGCCCGGTCCTAAGAAAAAGTGGGGAAAGAATTTCCAGCCAAAGACAGGAGGCAAGAAAGCTGCTGAGAAAGGAAGATGCTTCCTTTGTAAGGAAAAAGGACATTGGAAAAAAAATTGTCCCAAGTTCCAAGGTGAAAAGAAGAATGAAACTGGTGAGTGTCTCACCCGATAAGTTTCTTATCACACATTTGTTTTAGAAAGTCTTTTCTCCAAAGATCTAAAACTGTAACATGTGACATTCTTTGTTTTTCAGCAGCAGCTAAGGAGTAATTGTCGGAAGTCATCCGAGAGTCTCGGAGATTTATGTCGGCACAATTAAGAGACTCAATTTTTATTTTACTCATTTATTTGATGTAAGGATCTTTTGTTGAAGGGTGATTCGAAAAACCTTTCATTTTTTTTATTTTGACAATTTGTTTTATTAAATAAAATTCACTTTTCAGATCCTATGCAATATTGAGTAAATATCTGAGTTCTTCATTGTTAGATAAACCTTTAATCAAAGGTTGATATCTAATCATAGTGATAATATCATTATGATGGAAATAAGTGACAATACGTAAGTAATTGTTGTACCAAGTGACAAGATGTCACAAGAATTGCCAACAGTGTATGTTGTCATATAAGAACGCGGAAACCACGGTCCCAAATCAGAACTAAAGGATACTCAGACGTAGTGGAAGGTTCAAAAGACCAGTTGAACGCTACGAGCACACCCAGTTGGAATTTCACCTAGCGGTTACAAACACTAGTGTTGAAGATCCCATAAACTACAAGGAAGCTATGGTTGATTCTGATAAGGGAGACTGGTAGGAAGCCATGAACCAAGAAATAGAATCAATGGATTCTAATGAAGTCTGGGAACTTGTAGACTTACCGGATGGCTTCAAAACCATTGGCTGTAAGTGGGTATACAAGAGAAAGAGATGAGTGGATAGGAAGGTTGAAACCTTCAAGGCTAGACTAGTGGCAAAGGGTTTTACCCAGAGGAAGGAATTAATTTTGATGAGACCTTCGCTCCAGTCGCTAAGTTTAAGTCCATCCGGATTCTCATGGCCATAGCCTGTAGTCTCAATTTCGAGATTTGGCAGATGGACGTCAAAACCGCATTCCTGAACGGGTACATTGACGAAAAAATCTATATGGACCAACCAGAGGGGTTCGTGCAACAGGGTCGAGAAGGGAAGGTTTGCAGATTACTCAAGTTCATTTATGGATTGAAGCAAGATTCCAGATCTTGGAATCTAAGGTTTGATGAAACGAACAAGACCTATGGATTCATTCAGAACATCACTGAGGCCTGCATTTATAAACTCAATGATGAGTCCGTGGAAATATTTCTTGTTCTATACGTCGACGATATTCTTCCCATTGGAAACAGTGTGAAGAAATTATCGGACGTGAAGGCGTGGCTATCTACGCAATTCTAAATGAAGGACATGGGAGAAGCCAGTTATGTTTGGGGATCCGTATTTTTAGGGATCGCAATAACAGGCTTCTGGCCTTATCTCAAGCAGCTTACATTGATAAGGTGCTTGAACGTTTTGCAATGGCAAACTCCAAGGGAGGTAATTTACCAACCAGACATGGAGTGTTCCTTAGCAGGAAACAATGCCCAACTTCTCCGGAAGAGCAAGACGAGATGAGGCAGACACCCTATGCTTCAGTAGTGGGAAGTCTGATGTATGCTAGGCATAGTACTAGTCAAGACATCTGTTATGCTGTGGGAATAGTTAGTAGTGTTGGGAATCTCGTCTCTGATTCCTTGAAAATTATCACGAATTGAACCTCCGAACCGTCCGGGTAACATTTAAAAATTAATTTAAAGCGGAATGACTTGTTATCCGTCCAACGGTTCGGATATCGGATAATAACCATTTCCAAGATCTGATAAATATTATGTAATTTAATATTCATATATCATTATTAATAATCTAGTCATAATAGGAAATAAATAGAAAGCAGTATATGGTTGCATTTATTAACCCAATGCATAAGGCCGTACCTCAATTGACGACTTCCGGCTGCGCGTTCTGAATCGGGCAGGGCTCCGCCGGTGCTGAGGGAAACTCCCGTGATCTTCCGGGATATTCTCCTGGAATCCTCGTACAGAAGCGTGGGCTTCGCCGGCAGGACTCCGTTGCAAAATTTTAACTGATGGTTCTTTTTAAGCTTCCGGAGAAATAGTCTCCTAAGCCGAACCAGAAAAAAGATCAGAGAGAAATTCGCAGACCCTGAGGAAGAGGGAGAGTTCGAATTTTTCTCTGGGGAAAGGTGTGAAAAATGTGTAGAATGAGCCTCCTATTTATAGGCTCAAACCGTAACCGAATTGGAGAAATTCCCTCCCTAAAATTCGAATTCTATATATTAAATATAATTAATTATCTTAATCCAATGGTCCAGATTTAATCTCATCTAAATCCAATGGACATAATTAATTAGGGATTTAATTAAATAAGAAAGATTAGGATAAAATCAAAAATCCAATCTTATCTTCTTATCTTTATAAAATTCGAATTATCCTATATATTTATAATAAAATTCGAATTTATTATCATCTAGATCCAATGCTTGAGATAAATCTTTAAACCGATCTAATGGACCAACTTAATTTAGGATAAAATCAAATATAAAAAGATTTAAAGAAAACAATTTCGATTTTATCCTTAAATTATAATTCGAAAATTATATAAATATATATAAAAAATTAATTTTCAATCCGACGGTAAAGATTAAATCTTAGACCGATCTAACGGATATAATTAATTAACCAAATTCGAAAATTTAAACTTGGTCACCAAGTTATCAAATTCAAATTTATCAATATCCTAATCCAACGGTTGATATTAAATCATAACCGATCCAATGGATAATATTGATTTTAGGGATTTGCTAAAATACCAATACATTTGGTACTTATGCCGCAAATTTGAAAAGACCAAATCATACCATTCGAATTTGGCTAGGGTTTCATATATGAAACCCTAATTCGAATTTACACATATGTATATATATATATATATATATATATATATATATATATATATATATATATACAAATATATATTTTATTTATTAATATAAATCTATTAATTATTAATTAATTATTAATAACATATTAATAATTAAATCCAAATAATTAAATTATATTAATATTTCCTGATCTCAATATCACACATTAAATGTCATGGTGCCACACCATCATTTAAATTCGTGACATGTGATTTAATTTCAAAGTTTATCGAACCGATCACAAACTTAGAAAATCCATAAATCACTAACCGTAAGTCGAAACGACTTGGTTCAAAAAGCAAAGTTACTTAGAATTTAATTTCCAACAACATGGTGCTGATAGAAAATCTAAATTCTAACTTTCTTTTATCAGTTAATTTCGTGTACCAAAATATAGTACTTTTGCCACGCTAACGATAAAACTATCTAACGTCTGCCACAGACCTTTCAGTTTTATAAGTCAAGCCAAATGATTAAACATTATCCAGAATGTATTTTAATCACGTACGTATCATCCGTTACGGAGCTATCCTGGGGACCATGGACCCGTATCACTTAAGCTCCAACGAACTGCTAGTTGTTCGTCAAACCTCGAAGTGATTCCACTATAGACCCGAGGCTGCACTCTTTAGTGATACGGTATATATTATTCCCTTTATAGCAGCACGGTGTCCATTGATACAATCAAATTCAGGTTATTGATCTTTCACTTGATGATCCACACACGAGCAGGCAGTTTCTACCGTTATGCCTCTCATTGCATTTTTATCCTTGACTCAGTCAGTAATATTATGAGTAACCCACTTATGGTTTCGATTCATAAGTTGCGCACGGGTACCTCTCACTTCTCACCACCGACAATCAAGGGAATCATCATCACTCTGGAGAGAGCTGTGTGATGCCCATGTATATGACCAAGCTACCCTTACTGCTGACTATCATGTTCCCAAAATAATAGTGTTGGGAACAGCGGTAATATTTCGTGTTCTTTAACGGTTAAATCAAAGAACAATCAAGCCAGCAGCTTGGACTCAAGATCACTCAGGACTTAGATCGAATATCCATTTGATCATCTACTAGTGACTCAACTCCAAGTAATTAGTGACGGTCTTATGTGATAACTTCCGGAGTTTAAGTCAGGTCTAGTCCAGTATGAAGACACTTCATACTTAATGCACTTCTAGTGAGTGTGACACACACAAAATCCAGAATAGGATTGTCACTTAGTCACATTAATGATCTTATACGATTAATGGGCTCCCACCCAGTTAATCAAGTCACGGACATTTTAAGTTCATTTATTATGATTATTAATTCTTCTTCACATTGACTCTGTTGTGATAATAATTCATAATTGCATCCTTTATGAACTAAGGATCAAACATTCTATTTTACTCTACCAGAAACTATAATAAGATTATCATAATAAGTATCATCTTTATTCAACGACTTGTCATAATCTTTTACAAATGGATAAAAAATATATTGTTTAAGGACACATATGTCCAACAAGTAGATACCAATCCAACCTAGGTATGGCTCACTCGACTGCAGTGAAAAACATTCTCAAGTATCTTCGGAGAACGATAGACTATATGTTAGTGTTTTCAGGATCAGAACTGAATCCACTAGGATACATTGATTCACACTTTATGTCTGATAAAGACGCGAGAAAGTCAACGTCAGGAGCAGTGTACACCCTTGCTGGTGGAGCGAGATTCTGGAGAAGCGTAAAGCAATCCTGTATCGCAGATTCCACTATGGAAGCTGAATATGTGGCTGCCTGTGAAGCAGCCAAAGAATCAGTTTGGCTGAAGAATTTCTACATGGAACTTGGTGTAGTCCCAGATGTAGATGGGCCACAAACTCTATACTGTGACAACAGTGGCGCAATGGCAAACTATAAAGAGCCCAGAGACCATAACAAGGCAAAACATATTGAGAGAAAATACCATCTCATTAGAGAGATAGTACGTCGAGGCGACGTACGGGTTGTGAAAATAGATTCGGAAGACAATCTGGCTGATCCGTTTACCAAGACGTTGCCGGAGAAAATATTCAGGAGGCATCTGGAAAATATGGGCGTGAAAGACATGGGTCATCTTCTTTAAGTACAAGTGGGAGATTGTTGGACATATGTGTCCTTAAAAAAGATATTTTATCCATTTGTAAAATATTATGACATGTCATTGAATAAAGATAATACTTATTATGTTAATCTTATTACAGTTTCTGGTAGAGTAAAATAGAATGTTTGTTTCCATAGTTCATAAAGGATGCAATTATGTTATTATTATCACAAACAGAGTCAATGTGAGGAAGAATTAATAATCATAATAAATGAACTTAAAATGTCCGTGACCTGATTAACTGGGTGAGAGCCCATTAATCGTATAAGGTCATTAATGTGACTAAGTGACAATCCTATTCTGGATTATGTGTGTGTCACTTTCACTAGAAGTACATTATGTGTGAAGTGTCTTCATACTGGACTGGACCTGACTTAAACTCAAGAAGTTATCATATAAGACAGTCAATGAAAACTTGTAGTTGAGTCACAAATAGATGATCAAATGGAGATTAGTTCTAAGTCCTTAGTGGTCTTGAGTCCGAGCTAGTGGCTTGATTGTTCTTTGATTTAACCGTTAAAGAACACAAGATATTACCGTTGTTCCCAACACTATTATTTTGGGAACATGATAGTCAGTAGTAAGAGTAGCTTGATCATAGACATGGGCATCACACAGCTCTCTTCAGAGTCATGATGATTCCCTTGGTTGTCGGTGGTGAGAAGTGAGAGGTGCCCGTGCGCAACTTATGAATCAAAACTATAAGTTGGTTACTCATAATATTACTGACTGAGTCAAGGAGGAAAATGCAATGAGAGGCAATACGGTAAAAATCGCCTGCTCATGTGTGAGTAATCAAGTGAAAGAATATTAACCTGAATTTGATTGTATCAATGGACACCCTGCTGTTATAAAGGGAATAATATATACCGTATCACTAAAGAGTGCAGCCTCGGGTCTATAGTGGAATCACTTTGAGGTTTGACGAACAACTAGCAGTTCGTTGGAGCTTAAGTGATATGGGTCCATGGTCCCCAGGATACCTCCGTAACGGATGATACGTACGTGATTAAAATACATTCTAGATAATGTTTAATCATTTGGCTAGACTTATAAAACTGAAAGGTCTGTGGCAGACGTCAGATAGTTTTACCGTCAGCGTGGCAAAAGTACCATATCTTGGTACACGAAATAAACTGATAAAAAGAAAGTTAGAATTTAGATTTTCTATCAGCACCATGTTGTTGGAAATTAAATTCTAAGCAACTTTGCTTTTTGAACCAAGTCATTTCGACTTACGGTTTGTGATTTATGGATTTTCTAAGTTTGTGTTCAGTACGATAAACTATGAAATTAAATCACATGTCACGAATTTAAATGATGGTGTGGCACCATGACATTTTTATGTGTGATATTGAGATCAGAAAGTATTAATATAATTTAATTATTTGGATTTAATTATTAATATCTTATTAATAATTAATAGATTTATATTAATAAATAATATATATATATTTATTTATATATAATAATACATGTGTAAATCGAGTATGGGCTTGCATAACCTAGCCCACACGAGTTTGACCTAGTTAGGGTTTTAATATTTGCGGTTAAAGTTTGACCAAGATTAAGGTTTTCGCATTTGACCTAATTAATTGTATCTGTTAGATCGGTTTAAAATTTAATCTTTACTGTCGGATTGGAAATTAATTATCTATATTTATTATTTGCAATTTTCGAATTATCATTAAAGGATAAAGTCGAATTTAGGCTTTTACCAAGTCTTAGATAATTTGATTTTATCTTTTAATAATATGATCCATTAGATCGGTTTATGATTTATCTTAACCGTAGGATCTAGACATTATTAAAATTCGAAAAATGAATATATATATATATATATATATATATATATATATATATATATATATAAATCGAAATTATAAAGATAAGGAGATAAGATTGGTTTTGGATTTTACCAAGTCTTTCTTATTTAATTAATTAAATCCCTAATTAATTATATCCACTGGATTTTTATAAGATTAAATCTTAGCCTTTGGATTAGATTAATCAATTATATTTAATATAGTTTCGAAATTAATATATATATATATATAAATATGCGCATATATTTATGATAAGATAAGATTGGTTTTTATATTTACAAAGTCTTTCTTATTTAATTAAATACCTAAATAATTATAACCATTGGATTTAGATGAGATTGAATCTTAGCCATTGGATTAAGATAATTATTGTATTTAATAATATAGAAATCAAAAAAATGATGAGAAAAAATCTCTAATTCGGTTACGGTCTTAAGCCTATAAATAGAGGAGTCATTCTACACATTTTTCACACCTTTCCCAGAGCAAAAACTCGAGCTTTCCCTCTCTCTCTAGGGTCTGCGAGTTTTCTGCTTCTGATCTCCTTTCTGGTTCGGCTTAGTGAGACGTTGTTCTCCGGAAGCTTCAAAAGAACCTCAGTTAAAGTTTCGATTTATATTAATAAATAATATATATAATTTAATTATTTGGATTTAATTATTAATATCTTATTTATAATTAATTAATAATTAATAGATTTATATTAATAAATAATATATATATATATATTTATATATATTAATACATGTGTAAATCGAGTATGGGTTTGCATGACCTAGCCCACACGAGTTTGACCTAGTTAGGGTTTTAATATTTGCGGTATAAGTACCTAAAGTTTGTACTTTAGCAAAAACCTAAAATCAATCTTATCCTTTAGATCAGAAATGATTTAATATCAACCGTAGGATTAAGATGATTGATTTTTGACCTAACCCTAATTCGAAAAATAGTAGCTCGGTGACCAAGCTTAGGGTTTTCGAATTTGACGTAATTAATTGTATCCGTTAGATCGGTTTAAAATTTAATCTTTACCGTCGGATTGGATATTAATTATCTATAATTATTATATGCAATTTTCGAATTATCATTAATGGATAAAGTCGAATTTAGGCTTTTACCAAGTCTTAGATAATTTGATTTTATCTTGAAATAATATGATCCATTAGATCGGTTTATGATTTATCTTAACCGTAGGATCTAGACATTATTAAAATTCGAAAAATGAATATATATATATATATATATATATATAAATCTAAATTATAAAGATAAGGAGATAAGATTGGTTTTGGATTTTACCAAGTCTTTCTTATTTAATTAATTAAATCCCTAATTAATTATATCCATTGGATTTAGATAAGATTAAATCTTAGCCTTTGGATTAGATTAATTAATTATATTTAATATAATTTCGAAATTAATATATATATATATAAATATGCGCATATATTTATGATAAGCTAAGATTGGTTTTTATATTTACCAAGTCTTTCTTATTTAATTAAATACCTAAATAATTATAACCATTGGATTTAGATGAGATTGAATCTTAGCCATTGGATTAAGATAATTATTGTATTTAACAATATAGAAATCGAAAAAATGATGAGTGAAAATCTCTAATTCGGTTACGGTCTTAAGCCTATAAATAGAGGAGTCATTCTACACATTTTTCACACCTTCCCCAGAGCAAAAACTCGAGCTCTCCCTCTCTCTCTAGGGTCTTCGAGTTTTCTGCTTCTGATCTCCTTTCTGGTTCGGCTTAGTGAGACGTTGTTCTCCGGAAGCTTCAAAAGAACCTCAGTTAAAGTTTTGCGACGGAGTCCTGCCGGCGAAGCTCACGCTTCGGTACGAGGAATCAAGGAGAATATCCCGGAAGATCACTGGTGTTTCCCTCAGCACCGGCGGAGCCGTGCCGAACTTCAGAGTCCGCAGCCAGAAACGTCAACCGAGGTACGGCCTTATGCATTGGGTTAATAAATGCAAACATTTACCGCTTTCTATTTATTTCTTATTTCGACTATGATATTTATAATGAGTTATGAATATTAAATATGTAATATTTATCAGATCTTGTTAAAATGGTTATTACCCGATATCCGTGCCGTTGGTCCGATAACAAGTTTTCCGCTTTAAAATAATTTTTAAATGTTACCGGAACGGCTCGGAGGCACATTTCGGCGTAATGGCACCGAGAATCAAACCCTGACGGTGATTTTGACTCCCAACACTACGCGCTCAAGATGATGGGAGAGAAGGAGATGGCCTTTGGGGTGCCTAGGATTGAGCACCCAAACCAGCTGTGTGAATGCTGCATGGTTGCAAAACAGGCAATAGTGTCGTTTCCGATCAAGGCCAAGATTAGAGCAGAGCGTCCCCACCAACTAGTGCACGCGGACTTTTGTGGTCCTATCACCCTGGAAACCCTAGCCGGTAGCAAGTACTTTCTCTTGCTAGTTGACGACTACAGGCGTTGGATGTGGCTGTATACGCTAAAGGAGAAGTCAGGAGCCTTTGAAGTCTTCAAAAAGTTCAAGAGGCTCGTCAAGAACAAATCAGGACACAGAATGAAGACCCTGAGAACTGACCGAGGTGGAGAGTTTACGTCCCAGCAGTTCGGAGAGTTCTGCGATGAAGAGGGAATCGAACGCCACATGACTGCACCGTACACTACCCAACAGAACGGTGTGGTAGAGAGAAGGAACCGGACTGTGATGGACACAGCAAGGAGTTTGCTGAAGAGCATGCAAGTCTCGGCGAAGATGTGGGGAGAAGCAGTCAGACATGCATTTTATCTGTTAAACCGTTTGCGAACGAAGGCGCTAGGAGAGCGCACCCCGTACCAAGTGTGGTGTGGGAAGAAGCCTCATCTGGAGCACTTGAGAGTATTTGGGTGCACCGCTCATGTAAAAGTTGTGGGCCCAAATCTCAAGAAGCTCGATGACCAAAGTCAAACAATGGTGTACCTTGGAGTTGAGGACGAAAGCAAGGCACGCAGATTCTTTGACCCCCGACACGGCAAGATTCGAGTGAGCAGAGATGTCGTGTTTGAGGAAGAGAAGAAATGAGAGTGGCGTGATGAGAATGGCGAGCCCGAACAAAACTCAGTTGAGTTCGAACTCGAAGAAGGCGAGGAAGACATTGCCGAACAGGAAGGCCCAACAACTCCGAACTCGGGCATGTTATTGCCGATCCCGGACGCAACGACTTCCAGCTCAAGGCTAGTAACACCCAACTCGGGTGTATCACCGCCAATGTCACCACCAATTTCACCCAGCTCAGGTTTGGGTATAATGACCCCGACTTCACAGATAGGCAGCTCAGGTGATTCCTCGATCAAGGATGGTCCGAGGGGATATCGTCCGCTAACCGATATCTATGAAGATGCTCGCCAATTAGACATGAATCTTGAAGAGTTAGCACTGCTATGTGCCGAAGAACTGGCAAACTACCGAGAGGCAGAAACTGAGCAGGCCTGGCAAGAGGCAATGGAGAAGGAGATCGAGTCAATCGAGAAGAACAAGACATGGGTGCTCACCGACCTGCCCAAAGGTCATAAGTCCATTGGTCTGAAGTGGGTCTATAAGTTGAAGAATGACACCGAAGGAAACGTCGTCAAGCACAAAGCGCGCCTGGTCGCAAAAGGATACGTGCAGAAGCACGGAGTTGACTTCGAGGAAGTTTTTGCTCCAGTAGCGAGGCTCCACCCAATCATGTTGATCTTAGCCCTCGCTGCTCACCGAGGTTGGGAGATTCACCACTTAGATGTCAAGTCGGCATTTCTAAATGGTGACCTCGAGGAGGAAGTATATGTCAAACAACCCGAAGGTTATGTCGTCAAGGCTAAAGAACACAAGGTGTACAAGCTCTCCAAAGCCTTTTACGGGCTACGTCAAGCACCTAGAGCATGGAATTTACGCCTTGACAAATGTATGAAGAGTCTCGGGTTCGTGAAGTGTTCTCAAGAGCAGGCAGTGTACACAAGGAGCAACGCAGAAGAAACACTCATTGTTGGAGTGTATGTGGACGACTTGATAGTGACTGGATCCAGCGCAACAGGCGTGGCAGGATTCAAGAAGCAGATGATGGCAGAGTTCGAGATGAGTGACCTCAGACTACTTTCGTACTACCTCGGCATTGAGGTGGATCAGAAGAAGGACTGCATTACGCTGAAGCAGTCGGCTTATGCAAAGAAGATCCTTAAGCAGTTTAAGATGGGAGACTGCAACCCGAGCAAGTATCTGATGGAGGCAAAGCTACAACTTTGGAAGGATGCGGAAGGAACCGCAGTGGATCTTACAGAGTACAGACGTGTCATCGGGTGTCTTAGGTACCTTACCCATACCCGACCTGACATCTCACACGCAGCCGGCATGGTGAGTCGTTACATGGAGATGCCTACCAGTCTGCACCAGCAGGCTGTGAAGCACATCCTACGCTACGTCAAGGGAACGACTAGCTACGGGATTCAGTACAGACAAGGATCTGGAGCCGATGAACTGGTCGGTTTTACCGACAGTGACTTAGCCGGTGATAATGACGACATGAAGAGTACCGGAGGGATGGTGTTCTATCTCAATGGGAATTTAATCACCTAGCAGTCAAAGAAGCAGGAAACTGTGGCCTTATCATCTTGTGAGGCTGAGTTCATGGCAGCGACCGCGGCAGCATGTCAAGGGTTATGGCTGCGAAATTTGTTGAGCGAGGTTACCAGAAGCGAGCAGAAGTCAGTGACTCTCTACGTCGACAACAAGTCTGCGATCGCATTGATGAAGAACCCGGTGTTTCATGGACGCAGTAAGCACATCGACACTCGTTTTCACTTTATCCGCGAGTGTGTCGAAAAGCAGAAGATCATAGTTGAGTTTGTCAGAACTGGAGAGCAACGTGTGGACATACTCACAAAGGCTTTAGCGAGAGTCAAGTTCGCGGAGATGAGAGAGCTACTCGGCGTGAAGAACCTCGAACAAGTCAAGTTTATGAGGGAGAATGTGAGTCAGTAAGCTTGACTCAATCAGCCAAGATCATAGGAACTTGGACTAGGCTTAGTCGCTAGTCTTTAATTATTTTTTAGCAGAGCTATTATTTAGCATTTAGTTACTTAGTGATTAGCTAGGGTTTTAATCGTTTTGTTTCCCTTTAAATATCTGCCGCATGTAATTCATTCAATTAACTCCAGTATTTGTAATTCCTCTTCTTCGATATATACAGAGTATATTTCCTCCATTCTCTATCTCTATCTTTGTCGTGTTACGATTATATATACATATAATATATAAACATCAGAGAGTGCTATCTTGTGAAGAGTGTGTTGTCGTTTGATGATCATACAGTGAGCGTGATTATCAAGTGGTGATTATACCGAGTGGTATTCTTGGTGTATTGTTTCTATTTCTTTGTGTTTTGGCAAACCGATCAATATTTGGAACCAACAAACGCGTGGCCTAAGGCTCTTTTGGTGCTTCAGGTGTTCAAGGAGCAAGGCGTTATCTTGGCCGTGCTTCTGGGTCACTCTGCGTTATTCTCCATGGCTGAGACTTCAATCACCACAGTTTGGCCTTGGAAGGTATTAGATTAAGTTAAGTGTGTTTTGGTTTAGGCTGGTGAGTTACTTATTTGTAACTTTTTACTCGCAATTGGTATATTAAAATACAATTTCAGCTTTTAGATTTCTAGAAGTTCAACAGGTTAATAAAATTTTATAAATATATTTATAGTAGTAAAATTTTGTAAATATATTTACAGGTTAATAAAATTTTATAAATATATTTATAGTAGTAAAATTTTGTAAATATATTTACAGGTTAATAAATTATTAAACAAAAAATTTAGGTGGTAAATATTACGTACGAATGATTTTGAATGAATTTTTGCGATTGTTTTTTCTAATTTTCAAACGATAAAATCCTTATAAATAAGGAAAAAAATATTTCAAGATAATCATTTAATCAGCTAATTCAAATAATTAAGGTTTTTTTTACATTAATTAATTATTCTGTTTAGCTAAATTTAAGGAATTTTTTTTAATTGATATTTAAATGATTACCTAAATCGACATCAGCTATTAAAATTGATAATTAAATGCAAAATAATATTATAAAACGTAAAAATGAGTAAGGGTATATTAGTCCATGTTTCAATTAATTGGTAGTTTTGATAACCATAAATAGGTTTGAGCATTTTCTTGAAAGGTTGAGTCAAAAATGGGTTTGGCTCATTAACCATTTTTTATATTTGATTAAATATAAAATACAAAATTTAAACCCTTAAATTTAAGTGTTTGAGGCGCTAGCCAACACCGGCCCTACATAAGAATCTCATAAGGACTCCGTTGAGAAAGAAAATCTCTAAAGGCGATATATAAATCATAATTGATGTGATAAACATTTTTAGTCACTATCTCTCATTTAGTTACTTGTGTAATTACAAATGTAAGTTTATCATGTATATTAGTTTAAAAAGACCGAAGTCTCTTTATAACTTCCTTTTTTCTTCTTTGATTTTTTTTCTTCTAAGTTTAGACTTTACGTTATCTCATTCAATGTCATAGTAATTGAAATATTGCATACCCAATTATTACAATAATTTTTAATAAACGTCCACTCTTGATGGTATTGATAACGATGATCTCTTATCAACTGTGGTATATAAATGCATGCATATAAAATTCCATGTTTGTTAAAACGTTGACATTCAAATACATATGTATATATAGAAAGAGATCAGGTCATTGCCAATGCTCAATGATCGCTTATCAATTGTGGTACATATAAATGCATAATAAATCAGTTTTATTACACTAAACAATCTCTTATCGATTGTTGTATATTACACTGTGTTTGTTTACATTAAGATTAAGACGTCTGAATCTGAATGCAAATCTGAATATTAAGATGTGACATCTGAATCTGAATGAATACAAATTAAGTCTGTTTGTTTTTTAGATCTGAATACAGATCTGAATGCATCTTTATTTTTTCGAACTAAATTTTTTTATTAGCTTTAATAAATGCTTATTTTTTTAAATAAAAATACAAACATAAAATTAATTCAATTATCTGATGAAATGTAAATAATTTTTTTAAACACTAATTGGTATTTTTTTATAATAATAACACTAATAATAATAATAATAATAATTTATAATAAATTTTAATATAATACATTTTCTTAAATACTTCAACTTGAAATGATACATTATAGGCAAATTCTATCGTAGAATAGCATTTTTTTTATAATCAATTTTTTATATATATTTTATTTTAATGATTATTTGATTTATTTATATTAATAAATTTGTAAATTTATATTTATAAAACGTAAAATTATATATAACATTTTAAATATATGAACTAATAATATATTTTTCTAACTTTTAGTTATAAATTTAAGATAATTTTATATTTTAATATATTTTTATTAAAAAATCAAAATTCATATTTTTTTAAAACGTCGAAAATATATCTTTCCACCTATCATTGGATTCGTCTTGTCTCAAGCTTTGCAATGGTATTTTTTATGACTCCATTGGAGATATAGAAATAAAGTTATGAAGTTTTGAAGTTTTTTGTTAAGAAAGTAATTAGGAGAGAGAATCTGAATGCCATTAAGTTACTTTTACAAATCTGATTCATTAAGAGGCAAAAAGATGCATTAAGATGTTTAAAAAAGAAAAAAACAAATGCACTTAATAGACTTAAATCTGGCCCATTAAGATTAAGAGGTCTATTAAATCTCTCTACGTTTCTTGATAATCGACTTCAGATTATATATATACATAGAGAGAGAGAAAGATTGCAAATAAATGCACAATAACTTTTTATGTTTCTCTAAACTTTAACATTCAAATATATATGTAAATAGAAAAAAGATGAGAGAGAAGGTGTCAATGCTCAACGATATGTTATCTATAAATGCATAATAAATTAGTTTTATTACACTAAAACTCTTATCAATTGTTGTATATTCACTAAATCTCTCTACGCTTCTTAATAATCGACATTCAAATTACATGCAAATAAATGCATAATAACTTTTTACATTCAAATATAAATGTAAAAAGAAAAAGATAAGAGAGAAGGTGATTGCAACTTGCGATGCTCAACGATCTCTTATCTATTATGGCATGTACATGCAAAATAAATTAATTTTATCTAAATCTCTTATTAATTGTTGTAAATTACATCGTTTCTTTAGGGAAACTTGTAAAAATGGCTCAAAAAAACACCATAATTCAACTTTTGAACTAAGATTCAAAAAATATATAATCTTAAACTTTGACCATTTTTAGACTATTTTACCCTTAATTTAACCTAACACTATAGTTAGTTTAACCTAGCTTTTTTAACTCACCCTCTTCACTCTCTCTCTCACGACCTCACTTTCTCACTCTTTTTTTTTTCTCCCTCTGCAACTGCAAGCTCCAACGTCCGTCTTCGCCGTGCCTCCGTCCCGACCCAGCATGCACGTCGACCATTGAACGCCCCGACTCCGCCGTGCCTTTAACCCGAATCCATTGCGAGCTCGCTCCCCCCGGCAACGCACGACGTTCCTCCTTCTCTTTATCTCGCGCGCCCTTCTTCACTCTGCCGGTGACCGAAAGCTCGCAAACCCTCTGCATCTCTCTCTCTCGGTTGGTAAGCTTTTGTATCTTGTAGAAAGCTCTCATATCTCCATGTTTTGGTTTGAAGGTTGGATTTTTCAGTTTTGATTTAGAGTTTGACAGAAAAATTAGGGCTTTTTACAAGTGTTGGTTTGAAGGTTTGATTTTTCACTTTTGATTTAGGTTTGACAGAAAAAAATTAGGGCCTTAACATGTTTTATTTTCAAGGTTTAATTTAGGGTTTAACAGAAAATTAGGGCCTTTTACATGTTTTAGTTTGAAGGTTTGATTTTAAGTTGATTTGAGGGTTGATTTAGGGTCGACTTTGCGAGAAACGGTTATGTCTTGTTGCAAATACAGTTAGTGTTAGTGAGTGATTATCATTATTTTGGTTTATTCTGATTGAGAATTCAATTGTTAAATAGTTTCTTCAATGATGAGGCTCGGCATCCTCGACGAAGCTCGCATACACACGGACCAAACCCGCTTCTTCTCGGATTCCTCTCGACTTATATGATCTTCCATGAAAGATTTTTTTGAATACATTGATCTTTAAAGTCGTCTATGTAGAATGAATATCTGATTATATTGTATTTATTATTTAATATTGTGATGTTATATCACAATCTCACTGTATAAGGGATTAGTATTAGTTTCCTCATGTTTCTTGTTACATGTTTGTAAACTATAAACCTTAAACCCTAACTCTGTTTGAGAATTCAATTGCAACAGTTTCCTCAATGACGAAGCTCAACATCCTAGACGAAGACCAGACCCGCGTTTTCTCGGAGTCCTCTCGATCCAAAAGGATGCTCGGACCTAGTTCACTTCAGTATAAGATCTTGATTTTCTATGGCTATATTTTTGTTTTTACTTATACGATCTTCCATGAAAGTTTTTTTTTTTTTTAATACATTGATCATTGAAGTAGTCTATGTATGATGAATATCTTATTATATTGTATTTATCATGTAAAATTGTAATGTTATATCACAATCACATTGTATAAGTGATTGGCATTAGTTTTCTCTTATGTTTCTTATTACATGTTTCTTAACTTTAAACCTTAAACCCTAACTCTGTCAAAACTGAAATTGCAGTGCTATTTTTGTTTACTCTCTTATTCTAGAAAGACAATATAGTAATTTTACGTCGAAACTCATTTCAGGAACAAAAACCATGGGTAGATTCATAAATGAAAAAAAAGAAAAGTGAAACTTCCAAAAATTGTCATCGAACCACCCGAAAAATATCCTTGTATTACCTAAAAATTGTATAGAGAATCATAGAAAATTGTCCTTGAAAGACTCAAAAATTGTGCTTGTATACCCAAAAATTATCCCGGGAATCATAAATAATTGTCCTTAACACCAAAAAACTGTCCGTGAAACAATAAAAATTTATCCTTCATTCAAATACCCTCAAATTATCCTTGAAACACCAAAAAACTGTCCTTGGAACACCAAAAAATTGTCATTTGAATACCCAAAAATTGTGCTTGAACAATCCAAAAACTGTCCCGAGAATCATAAATTATTGTCCGTGAAACACCTGAAATTTGTCCTTCGAATACCCAAAAATTGTCCTTGAAGAACTTCAAAACTGTCCCTGGAATTATAAATTACTGTCATTCAATCACCCAATAATTGTCCTTCAAACTCCCAAATAATTGTCCCACAATCATAAATAATTGTCCTTCAAACACCCACAAATTGTCCTTGGAATCATACATTATTGTCCTTGAAACACCCCAATAATATCCCAAGAATCATAATTATTGTCCTTGAAACACCTAAAAATTGTCCTCGAAACACTAAAAAAATTGTGTTTGTATACCCAAAAATTGTCCCGGGAATCATAAATAATTGTCCTTAACACCAAAAAACTGTCTGTGAAACAATAAAAAATTATCCTTCATTCAAATACCTACAAATTATCCTTGGAACACCAAAAGACTGTCCTTGGAACACCAAAAAATTGTCCTTTGAATACCAAAAAATTGTGCTTGAACAATCCAAAAACTGTCCCGAGAATCATAAATTATTGTCCGTGAAACACCTAAAATTTGTCTTTTGAATACCCAAAAATTGTTCTTGAAGAAATTCAAAACTGTCCCTGGAATTATAAATGACTGTCCTTGAATCACCCAATAACTGTCCTTCAAACTCCCAAATAACGGTCCCACAATCATAAATAATTGTCCTTCAAACACCCACAAACTGTACTTAGAATCATACATTATTGTCCTTGAAACACCCTAATAATGTCCCAAGAATCATAATTATTGTCCTTGACATATCTAAAAATTGTCATTGAAATACACACAAACTGTCCCGAAATCATAAATAATTGTCCTTCAAACACCCACCCACCCAAAATTTGTCCATGATTTATTAAAAAAGTGTCCTTGGTACACCAAAAATTATCTTTTAACACCCAAAAATTGTTCTTTAACATCCGAAAATTTGTCCGTCAAACACACAAAAAATGTCCTTTTAACACACCAAAAAGTTATCCAAGACATTCATTTTATTTAAATTTAAAACCTATACAATTTTTATTATTTTATCTTAAAACTTACATATTCATAACAATATTTGTTCAAGGTAACACACATACAACATTATTTGTTCAAGGTTACACACATACAACATGGGATCAATTAAGAAAATATGGAGACGATACAAATGCTAGAAATATAGTGTCATGTACTCTTGTAACATTATAAACACATAGCACAATGATGAACCAATATACCCGCAAATCACAACTTGGTAGAAAATTTGCACTGGAAAGAAGAACAGGGGAGCCAACTAATAAGCCCAATCATAATAAGATCCATAATTGTATTCTTTTTTTTTGAAGGCCATAATTGTATTCTTTGTGCATTCTTCTTTGTGTTCATAATTTACACAAAATTGGAAAATGTATTTGATTTACCAATCATAATAAGCCCCATTTATAACTTACAGAGGCTATGTATGTAATCTTTAAATAGGCTTCATTTATAATCTCAAGATAAGGCTTCTCTGCAAACATCTCAACACTTCACGACCCTCCCCGAATCCATGTAAACCCTAATTATGTCCGTGTAGATGCCGTATGTACTCCTTCAACCTCGGAAAGTACCTCGCAGCCCTGGCAATGTCGTTCATCGTGACGAGGACCTGATCACAACGCGGTAAGCCGATAGATTGAAGACGCAGTTCGAAGCCTCCAATTCTGTTACCTACTTATTAATAATAACCACTATAACTTAATGCATGTAATATTCTTGTAAAAAAAAATTAAAATTCCAAAAAAAAAAAAAAAAATGTAAACATTGAGTTCTATTTTGCCATTGTCATCTGCTTGAGATTTTGTTTATATATATGTATATATATGTGTATATAAGATGTATTTATTTATTTAATTTTATGCATTAGTTAAAGTTTTAAAATAATAAAACTTTTATCAATAATTACAGCATAATTTTTACCTAAAAAAGTTTTTACTCTCAATAATTACAACTCAATATTACCTTATACAAAATATTCTAAATACAAAACTAATTAATTACAATATGACACACATAAAATTTACGTAAATATGTTGTTTACATGAGTTTCTAAATAAAATTAAATAAATATATTTTATGCGGACAGATTATACATTTTTTTGTCTATGTTTTGACGTATAAAAGTTAATACACTACTAAAAAAAAGGGTTGGACTACACTTAAAGAGTAGTTGGAGCTCTTCGACTACACTCTTTATGTGTCGTCGGATCCTCCATCGTATGATATCCGACGACACTTAATTTAAGTGTCGTTGGAGGTGGAACTGGACTACACTTAAAAAGTGTAGTCGGAATACAAACTCGCCGCGGCATAATAATATCTTTGCCGCGGCGAAAAGTCCGACAACACATAATAAGTGTTGTGTGAGGTGATTCCAAAATTCGAAAATGTCCTCGGACATGCTAAAAGCCGCGGCGAATATATTTTCGCCGCGGCGTATTTATCCCAACGACACTAATAAGTGTCGTTGGAATGAATATTGGCCGCGGCAAATATAATGTTGCCGCGGCTAATATTCATCCCAACGACACTAATAAGTGTCGTTGGGATAAATTTTCGCCGCGGCAACATTATATTTGCCGCGGCCAATATTCATTCCAATGACACTTATTAGTGTCGTTGGGATAAATACGCCGCGGCAAATATAATTTTGCCGCGGCATTTTTTTGCCCGATTGCATTGATAAAATACTTTCCGCGACGGTTTTTCATCCGTCGTCGAATATGCCGATATAAAATTAAAAAAACCGGGCGATTTAAATCGCCCGGATGCTTTGGTACCTGTAAATAATAAATAATATATATTTAATTCCGAAAATTAACCTATTTATACGAATAATCTTCCGTACCTACAAAAAGCGTCGTTCATACTTACAAATAGTACCGTCATTATATACCAAAGAATGTAAGACCGTCCATATGCATAATATTCTATTCTTCTTCATACTTTGCAAATTTTTGAAGAACATATGCACCTAATCTAACTCTAAGAGAATCTATCTCTTTTAAACTATAAATATTTTTTTTATCAACAAGCGCAATACCCTTTATGACGATGTCGTGCATGAACTTCATGACAAAGTATCCACACTCGTGATTTCCCGGTTGTTTCGGAGATGATTTTGAAATCGACACTTTGACCACCGAGTGCATATTCTTGCCGGTTGTATGGTGTAACATGAACGTTTCACCGAGCCTACAAAAAATGTAAACGTTAAATATACAAAACCTTGTATTTGAAATACATCAATAATAAAAACATAATTCTATATTCGAGAATACTTACTTATCAAAAAACGCGGATAAATGCGCATTCAATCCTCTTGAATTTTTAAGTGGATCAAATATGGTCACACTATTGCGCCAAGGGTTCAACACGAGGAGAGTCCAATGATTGTGACTATTGTATGGCATCAACCACAATTTGTCTTTCTTGCATTTTGATATATTCTTTAAGCAAACCTCCACATCATTTTCCAATTCTTTGGACCTCTTATCTTCGTCGTCGCCGTAAGAGTTGTAGTTCATGTCATTATACGGAGGAATAAAACCGTACAAATCTCTCACATCACTTTTTGCCATGTATGTTTGTAACAAATAACTACAAATATAATATAAAGAAAAGTAGAATAAATTATTCATATTTTAAAATCATTAAGAAATAAGGAAATAAAAAAGAATATGTAAAAATAGAAAACATACCTTTGACAAGTCGTTATCCAATTCACATTCAAGTCCTCGGAGAGTAGAAATTCGCGCATATCATCGAAAGTTAAATAAGTTAAATCTTGACCCAAACTTTTATCAAGATTCACTTCGAGTAATGCATTCGGTGCGACCATATAATTGTTGGCATAATCGGCCAACGGTCTCAATTCCGGGACAACGGTAGACATCTTAATCTTTTTTTGGATCTTGTGCACTTTTGGCAACCTTTTTTGGCTTAGGTATGAGAGATGGACTACCTTGGGAATCGACTTTCTTGATTAACCTTGTCGGCCAAGGCACTAAGTTCCCGATCGCGTCATCGAGAAATTCCATACATTGCGTTTCCATAGGGAGATGAATATTAGGCATCGGAGCATCTACCACTTTAATTAACACCCGAGTATATTCGCCCGCCCATTCTTTATTGAGAAAAGGTTCCTCGCCCGGGATATAACGTTTATATGCCCTCCCCTTTGCGACGTATTCTTCAAAAGCGTCCGAGTAGAGAAGACATTCGACGCCACCATCACCCGAAATGGGCGTCTTTGGATGAGAGGCCGCCGGTCGTACATCCTTCAAGCCCCTTCCGCCAACACCGCTTCCATTGTCGACCGATACGGGCTTAGTCTTTTTTCCCGAACTAACCGGAGCGACGGGTTGAGTAACCGGTGCGAGCGGTTGACTAATCGGAGTGCCGCCACGGGAGCATGCATCGTTACTCCCTTCAAAATTTCGAGCAATTGATTGTTGGACAAATAGTTCCATTTTTGACTTCCATTCTTCCAAAGCCGCATCTTTCGCCTCGCTTTTCGCTTTCATTTCTTCAATTTCCGCTTGGAGGCTTTTAACGACGGGATTCGGCGTTGAGTTGGATGCTCGGTGATGTGCTCGCTTTGTGACGTATTTTGATTGTCCCCGAACTCGTCCGGAATGATCTTTCTTTCCCAACGCTCTTGTCAATACGTCGACTTCCTCATCGGGTTCAAACTCGCCATTTTCTTCTTGCGTGGCATATTCGTTCTAACAAAAAACAACAATTATAAGAGAATCAAATATACTACTTATATTTGCACTACATTGTATAAGTACTTACTATTTTCTCTATTATTGGCTCCAAAGTTGAGTCCTTTAATGAACCATCGGGGTTCTTCCTCGTGACGCACCAAAGTGTGGGTAAGGTGGCCCATTCTCCATTTTTGGCATGCTAAGAAACAAAATAAACATGTTATTCAATTCTTGGCAATAAAATAAAATAAAATAAAAATACAAAGTTAGAACCCTAACTAGTAGTTGATCGATCTTCCGATATCCATTTCGGCCCGTTCTCGAGAGGTATTCAACTTGATCTCTATGACCTTTATTTTGCTTCGAGAGTTCCCCAAAATTTTCGCTTAATCTAATTTCCACAAATTCCTTCCATACTTCGGCCGTGATGCTCGTGTAGTACTTCTCAACAATATCCGGTCGCTCATAAATGCTTTTACCCTTGGGATGTTTATTGATTAGAGTAGAGAGATCATGCCGGAATTGTCTTGCCGAAGTCGCGGCACTTGATAAACATTTTCTTTTGAACCATCCCGGAATATCAAATGCTTGTTTGACTTCATTCCATATCCGTTCTTTCACCTTACCATAACTTTTATCTCTCCAATCGATAATAGTTATTGGAGCGAATTCCCTAGCTAACACACCAATCCAACTACCTAAAAAATCACCTTCTTGTCCTTCCGGTTGTTCTTTCTCATCAAATTTAACATGAACTTTTTCCCCCTTATGCTTCAATACATTTATTCTTCTCATTAGAGTCACTTTTCTTTGTCCTTGATCTTTCTAGTTTTCTTCTCGGTTTTGATTCATTCTCGTCTATACCTCCATAAAATAATTAACTAAATCTTAGAAACTAGTTCAATACAACAATTTTGAATGCATATAAAAATAAGCTAACCGGGTTTGATTTCACGTTCGTGTGATTCTTCTCGATCCCGTACATCACGTTCGGGTGATTCGTCTCGAAAATTCATCTACAAGTTCATGAACCCACAAAAATATATCAATAAATTTCGAAAAATATAAACCCACCAACAAACCAAAACACAAATCAACAAAAATTAAAAACCATCAACAAATTCATGAACCCATTAAGAGATATTCACTAAATCATCAAAATATCATCACATAAACTATAAACAATATTATTTTAACACAAAAATGCATTAAAAATGTAATATCAATTTAGGGCTCAAATTCTAACCTTGTTCAATGTAATATCAACGTGAATAGACTTGTTGATGGCCGGCGTTCTCTTCCACGGCGACGGCGACGGCGACGGCGACGGCTGAAAAAGAGAAAAGGAGAGAAGGGAGAATGAGAGAAAGAGAGAAAAGAGAGAAGGGAGAATGAGAGAAAGAGAGTGAAAAAAGCTGAAAAAATAGAAAAAAAGGGAGGGAAACTGAAATAACGCGGAAAAAATCGAAAATTTGGGGGTTCGACGACACAAAATAGAATGTGTCGTCAAAATTCCCGAAACACGCCGCGGCAAACTTAAACTTGCCGCGGCGAGTCGTACGACGACACTAATAAGTGTCGTCGTATAGAATACATGCCGCGGCATAACATATTTTGCCGCGGCTAATCCTGATACAAATAAACCCGTAGCCTCTGTAAAATTGGATGCAGGATTAGCCGCGGCACAATATTGTGTGCCGCGGCGACTATAACCAACGACACTTAAATGTGTCGTCGTACAGCACACTTGCCGCGGCACAATATTATGTGCCGCGGCAAATTCTGGAAGAAACATACCCGTAGCTTTTGTTAAAATGGATGTAAATTTCGCCGCGGCTAAAATAACAATGCCGCGGCTAATTTAGATCATTTTTTTATTTTCCATTTATCACTTGAAAAAAAAAAAAAAAAACCTCTTATTTTACTCTTAGTTTATATTATTACACTTTATTTATATTATATAATTTATAATTAGTAAATGAACACCACGAATGCATTTCCCAAGTAAAATTATGCAAAAAGGGTTTTAGGATTTAGGGCTTAGGGTTAGGGTTAGGGTTAGGGTTTAACTAATTTAGGGTTTAGGGTTTAGGAACCAATTTTATTTAAACAAAAATTAATTCAAGAGTACGTAATGAAATTATTTCCCAAGTAAAGGGTTTTAGGGTTTTAGGGTTTAAGGTTTAGTGTTTAGGGTTTAGGGTTAGGGTTATGGTTTAACCATTTATTAAATTCTTAAACAACGAATTTTATTTAAACAAAAAATAATTTCAAGAGTATATAATTAAATTATTTCCGAAGTTTCCTTTTGCCAAAAAGGGTTTTAGGGTTTAGGGGTTAGGGTTAGGGTTAAGGTTAGGGTTACTTAGGGTTAGGGTTAAGGTTAAGGTTAAGGTTAGCTAGGGTTCTTGTAGAGGGGGTTTTTCACCACCCTTTTCCAGTCACAAAGACAATCATCAAATAATAAATAAAATGACAACAAATGATGAGTATCTCTGTTTTATTATGATTTCCGAAATGAGCTCGGTTTTCTTCCGTTAAATAGCTGGACAGATGAAGGATCATGAGCCTCAGATAATTCTATTACAAGATCTCTATTTCTTGCTTTTGCTGAGTCTTTTTTCTCTCCCTTTTCTTCGAATCACCAACTGACCAACCTCTACAAATGAGGCTTATCTTGCCTTTTATAGAGTTACAACACTTTTCCCTTCTATCTTTCCCGCCCTTTTTCTCTTTAATCATCACTCTCTGACGTGATTTGAAGGCAGCGGGGTTTATCCTCACTTTATGTCACCTCCGAGCATGCTCCCGTAATGGGTAGGTGCGCCGCATTAAATGCGCGTCTCGTCAGCCGTCGCTGACGCTCTCATCGAGTGAGTAGGTCGGCTTCATTAAATGCCCGTCTCTTCGGCTGTCATCGGGCTCTGCATAATCATCATGACGAAGTTCCTCGTCGAGTCGTGATGGGACGCTTCATCGCGACCCGCTTGCTCGCGTGGCTGCGTCCCCTCGCTGATGGACCTCCTCGGGGTATTCCTCCTCGGGGATGTCCTTCCTCGCTGGTGAACTTCCTCGCCTTCCTCATGTCGTTTATGGACAAAATGACACGAGTTGTGTTGAGGATGGATTTGACCAAATCCGACCTTAACAGTTAGTCCCCCATTTTATCAAGTGTATACACTTGGTAAAATAAAGTGTAACTGCCTTGGGGATTGGCACTAACCGGCGCCGATTGACTCGTGGTCGGTGACTCCTTCTTCGGCTCCTCGCGTGGTCATATTATGACGTTGCTCCCTTCCCTCGCTAGGCTTCCTTTGCTTTCCTAAGCCCCAGCGAAACTCTCAGCGACGAAGATTTCTCAACGTTGCTCGGGTCCGGGACCCACCTCGATTTTGCTTTCCCAAAAATCTGTCAGCCTCGAATCTTACGCACGTCCCTTCAGCATTGAATGACCATCCTTTTTTGCATTTGAGGGCCTGTAGAGATTTATAACGGGCCTTTGAAATGAACCGTTGATGAGTTAGCAGGCTTCGATTTTGGGCCGTCAGATTAAGGACGTGCCTACTCATCACTCTTCCCTTTCTATAAATTCGAAATTCAAAACCATTTTTCCAGGCATTTTCGTATTTTTTTTCAAGAATTCTTTCCAGGTTTCTTTTTACTGTTGTTCATCCTCATCTCCTCGTCCCCGAAATTCTTCCTCCTTCTCCCTCAGACGCCTCGATGGGTCCATCCCGCTCCGGCCCAATCTTCAAGACTCGGAGTCCCCCTTCCGTCATGACGGAGGAAGGCTTGAAGTATATCGTCGATAACCACACTGATTCAGGGACCTGCTTTGCCCGTCTCCCTCTCGAGGGCGAGTTCGCCGATGAACCTCAGAGCGACTTCGTTTGCGTCTATGAATCGTTCTTCCGCATCGTCGGCCTTCGCTTCCCGACGCCGCTCCTGGTCGTGGCGTTTCTCTACGCCTTCGGGGTTCCGATTGCTCAGGTGAGCCCTAACACTCTTCGCCTCCTCCTTTGTACACTGGCCATTGCATGTGAACAGAAAGTGGAGCTCACGCTCGAGGACCTGATGCGTCTCTTCAAAGTCTCCCGTAACCCAAAGAATCTGGGTCGTTTTGCCATCTCTCATCGCGTCTGACCGCACATCCTCCTGAACACGCCCTCAAACGAATCCGGCTGGGAGAATAAATATTTTTTTGTTCGTGTGGACAATTCTAACTTCGGTCCCCACCATGCTTTCCTACCGACGGATTTGGTGCTCGAGGGAGCGGACCTCCCTCGATTCAAGCTTGAAGAGAATGAGGAGGCCGAGGCGCGGTTCAAGAGCATCCACGCTGCTCTCCTTGCCAATCCCAGGCGTGATTGGAGTAAAGACTTCGGGGGCCAGTGGCTTGAGAAATCTGGGGTTTATCAATTGGCCCGAATACACGGGGCGCCCCCTAACACTCTTCTCCCGAAAGGTTTCCTTCGCGAACCGGCCCCGGAAGGGTCTCCCGTGGAGCGGAAGAAACCTGCTCCGAGGCCGAAGAAGAACGCCGAGGATATAGTCGTGGCTACTAGGGATAGCGCTCCCGTCGGTCGGGATCGGGAGGCGCACAGATCGTCGAGGTCCCGGGCAGGGTCTGACGCTCCTCGCTTCATGGGGCTCACCCCCCGAGAGGGCGGTTTCTCGAACAAACGCCCCGTCGAGGATACTGGTGACGAGCGGCGAACAAGGGCGAGGACGGAGTCCGCGGCCCGCCCCTCGCAAGATACCTCCCGCTCCTCGAGGGGATCTCCTCGGGAAGAAAACTCCCTGGGCAAGCGCCCCGCCGAGGAAGCGCGTGATGCTTCTCTGGCGAAGAAGGCGAGGGTTCCCGACCCGACTCCTGAACTCGAGGCGGCTGACCCGTCTCAGGGAGCCGCGGGAGGGACTTCGGGCACCGCGCCTGTCGAGGGCACAACGGGGAGGACAAGGCCGGTGGCGGACGTGTGCGTACACCCCGCCGAGATCTCGCGAGAGAGACTGGAGATGGAAGACATCGAGCACCTGGTCGTCGCGCCGGATGCTCCTCCTCCTCCTCCGTCGGGGGCTGAGGACCCCATTCCTCTTTCTGCTTCGGGGCCCGCGACCCGGTCTTCCCGGTCACCGCCTCGGGGAATCCCTGATGAAGCGATGCGAAACCCGGTTGTGGCCTTAACGCCTCCGACTCAACCTTTGGTCAAAGGGACCAATGCTCCCAACGACGGAGATACGGGGCCCGTTGGCGAGGAAGACGCTCCAGGACAGATCCTCCCCGGGCCCACGAAAGAACACTCAAGGGCGCTCCCCGACGTGAATCCCGCTAATCCGAAGCTTTCTCCCGACGTTCCCGGCGTCGAGGCTCTCGAGGGCTCAATGGCCTGGCCTTCCCCTTGTCTTACCGGCGTCTCCAGCTCGCAAGTACCTCTTGTCGCTCCTCCCGGCGCGTTGCCCCAATTAGCGGATGGCTTGACGCAGCCTTCCGAGCCGTCCCTTGACCTCGAGGGAATCCCCGAGGAGGTTCCTGCCGGGTCGCCGCGGCCTCAAACCAGCTTCCCAATCTTGCCGCCTCCGGGAGCACTTCCCGCGGCTGAAGCTTCTCATGGGCTCGTCGAGCCTTCCAGCGATCCCGTGGGGAACCTAGAATTGGTTGACCGCGTTGTCCAGGGGGTGGCCCAATTGTCGGACGTTATCGTGGCCATGCAGCTATCCGCCGCTAGGGTAGAGAGAAAGAGCAATGAGTTGTCGGCAGAACTCTCGTTAGTCCGGGAACAGTTTGAGGCTTCCACCCACGACGGGCAGAAGTTCCAGGGGCAGATCGAGAAGCTTTCCTCGGAGCTCGACGAAGCCAAATCCACCTCGGAGTCGGAAAGCTCATTGCGCCGGGCCGCCGAGGCCGAGCTCAATGACGCCAAGTCCATCTTGGAATCGGAAGTTTCGCTGCGTCGGGCCGCTGAAGCCAAACTCGCGGATCAGCAAAACTCTTACGCTGTTATGGAGGCGAGCCTCTCCGACAAGCTCCGGCTTCAAGCGGAATGCCTTGCTCAGATAGGCGAGGCCGTTGGCGTATCGCCTGAACGGGAAGACCAGCTGGTGTCCGGGGTCAATGCCGCGCTGAGGAAGCTCGCCGATGACCTTGAGGCTGCGCGAGTCGAGGCAGTTGAGGAGCGTCGTGGCCGGGAGCGCCTGTTCGAGGAGGCTCAAGCCAAGTTGGAGCGTCTGTCGGTGAAGTATGGTTTTCTTGATCAATCAATCAACGCCCATCGCTTGGCCGCTGCGTACCAGGCCAACATCGCCTTGGTCGAGAAGAACCCCCTGTTGGCACAAGCCGGGGGCCTCGATACACGCTTATCCTCGTGGCGCGAAAGCCGCGATAAGCACCGGGCCGTGGTTAAAGAGCTGGACCAGAAGTCTGCCCGGGATCCCGGATCTCCGCCGCTCTCTCCCTGCAATCCGCCAACCTCGGACTGTCGGAGACTTGAAAGCCTTGCCTCGGAGGTGGTAGCCCTTGGATCGGCATCGCGCGATGGATCCGGCCCGAGCACCGAGACCCCGGCGCTCCCAGAGGCCACGGTATAGGATGTTTCCTTAGAGCCTCCCTTTCTATTTCCCGCTTTTGTAAACTTCGCATTTCGTGGCTTGTGCTGTATTTTCACTGTAATCCAAGCATAATTACCGTATGAATATAAAGAAATCTTTATTGGGTTACCTTTTTCTTTCATCGTCGAATCTTTTTTCTACTATCGCCCTTGTATGCTTGCCCTTTCCTTATCCCTTCTCTTATCGGGCTTCTTTATTGTTTCTTCCGTATTCCCATTCTCTCTTTTTCTCCTCAGGCTAGAGGTGGCGTCGTTGTACTTTGCCCTGACACTTTTTTCCCCCGCTACGGAGGAGGTCACGAGGGGGCTGGGGAGTCTGCCCCTGCCCTTGCGCCGGTGAAGGTTTTATCAGGGAACGAAGGCATTTCCCCCGAGGCTCTAGAGGCTAAGATCGCCGAAAGTAAGGCCGAGCGCGATGAATATAGACGCCTCCTCGCTATTGCCGAAGAATCCCTTCTCGAGGAGCGGCAGCGTTATCGGCGGTGCGAGGACACTCTTTCGGCCCAGCTCCGGCAGAAGAATGAGTGTTTCAATCGTATCGCCGATGCCATAAACCTGTCGCCTGGCCGGGAGGAGCAAATCTCCTTCCATGTCAAGGCCACGCTGAGGAAGCTCGTCAAGGATCGCGACGCAGCCAGGAGTTGGGCTATAGAGGAAGAATTCTCCCGCCTACGCCTCTACCACCAAGCGGTTGACAAGCTGAAGCGTGCCTCCGAGAGGTTTGGTGTGCTTGAGGGGATTGCTCGTACTCAGCGCCTGCTGGGCGGCGTGCTCTCGAATATCAAACTCGTCGAGGGATTACCTTCCCGCTCGACTGTTGGCGAGCTCCGAGCCAAACTGCCAAGGTGGCGCAAGTTGGAGCGGGAGTACCTGGCTGATTTGGCCAGGCTGGAGATGAAAACCTCCGGTGACCCAAACTCTCCTCCGCTTTCTCCCTGTCTTCCCCAAGGCGTTGCTAGGGTGCGCTCGCCGGATTTCGACGTTCTTCCCTCCTCGTCGAGTACGGTATGAGATGGATCAGCACAAATAATTCGTAGTTCTTACCTCTTCCTTCTGGGGTCGATCCTTTACTCTTGGTTCCTTCTCTGCAGGCCGATAGCAGGGCTGATGCGGATTTAGCAAGAGTTTCTTCGGTTAAGCCTCAAGGGCTTCCTGCTGACGATCCTGCTTGCCCAATTGCGGACGACATCATTCGTCAGTGCTGCGACGTCATTATTCAAGAATGTGCCGATGCGGTTTTGGATCAAGACTCCTCTAATGATGGCGTTGCGCGGGGGAATCGGTCCCTGCGAGAGTTATAGTATGCATATGTATCCGGGGTGTAACTACGACTTGTAAATAATGATACTGCGTTTTGTCTTTTTTGAATCCAATGGACATGTGATGACGATGATTTTCTTTAGTATGAGTTTGCTTGCGATCTTCGAATCTCTGTGAGGGTTAGCTTGGTGCCTTTAGTCGTGAATGTGATTTTTCTTTGCTCGGTACTTTCGTTGTGGGCACTCTCGCCTCTTTTGATTTTTGCTCGGCACTCTCGCCGTGGGCACTCTCGCCTCTTTTAGTTTTTTCTGCTCGGCACTCTCGCCATAGGCACTCTCGCCTCTTTTGATTTTTGCTCGGCACTCTCGCCGTGGGCACTCTCGCCTCTTTTAGTTTTTCTGCTCGGCACTCTCGCCGTGGGCACTCT
Source organism: Parietaria judaica (assembly GCA_954871525.1). Classification (NCBI taxonomy): domain Eukaryota; kingdom Viridiplantae; phylum Streptophyta; class Magnoliopsida; order Rosales; family Urticaceae; genus Parietaria; species Parietaria judaica. The sequence continues at coordinate 44,525,655 of OX940860.1, forward strand.
CGCCTCTTTTAGTTTTTCTGCTCGGCACTCTCGCCGTGGGCACTCTCGCCTCTTTTAGTTTTTCCGCTCGGCACTTTCGCCGTAGGCACTCTCGCCTCTTTTGATTTTTGCTCGGCACTCTCGCCGTGGGCACTCTCGCCTCTTTTAGCTTTTCTGCTCGGCACTCTCGCCGTGTATAGGATCTCGGCCTGTTTTGCCGGACCGGGCTTGCTCGGCACCCTTAGCCGTATATAGGATCTCGGCATGTTTTGCCGGACCGGGTTTGCTCGGCACCCTTAGCCGTATATATTTTCTTGGTGTTCTTGCCGTAGTTGTCTTCTGTGGGTATCGCTAGGTTTCGTCGGGTACGAGCCGACTAATTCCCAGGATCCCTTAGGCACTCTCGCCTTGTATATGTCTTCGGCGTTCTTGGTAGCCCGGGCTTGCTCGGCGCCCTTAGCCGTAAATAGGATCTCGACATGTTTTGCCGGACCGGGTTTGCTCGGCACCCTTAGCCGTATATAGGATCTCGACATGTTTTGCCGGACCGGGCTTGCTCGGCACCCTTAGCCGTATATAGGATCTCGACATGTTTTGCCGGACCGGGTTTGCTCGGCACCCTTAGCCGTATATAGGATCTCGACATGTTTTGCCAGACCGGGTTTGCTCGGCACCCTTAGCCGTATATATATGTATATATATTTTGAAATTTTCTCGGCGCTCTCGCCGGATCGGGCTTGCTCGGCACCCTTAGCCGGTTTTTTTTTTTTTGCCAATACACTTTCCCTCCTAATTGGTGTTACCACCGAGCAGAGTTGCATACACACTTTGCCAACTTTATAATTTGCTCGCTCCCTAACAAATAAAAATAAAACAAAAAAGAAAAGAAACACACACATACATAGACATCAGAAATCCGACACAACGAACCCAAACAAACTTCTATCACCTACGATAATCTACTAATGGTAGTTTAAAAGGGGTAGCCGCCCCAATTCTCTCCTCGCTCCGAGCAGCTTATGAGCCTTACTCCGGGCTCACTCCTCTTCGATGATCGAGCAGGCTGACGACGCGATTTTCTCCATAGAGCTCCTGCTGGGGCGGCCGAAGTTACATTCCGGGCAGAGGTTAGTGTACCACGTGGTACCGAGGATGTAGCACGACCTGCAAAAACCGCAAACACGCCCATCCCGCCATCGCCCAAAACACGGCGGGCGGACGGAGTCTCTTGCTTGAATCCTCGTTGGCTTCGCGTAGACCAGGACATTTCTGTCGCACCGTCTGCAGAATTCCATGTCGAGCAGACGACCGCGTGAGGCATGCGCCTGTTCCTCGGAATGGTCGGCTGGATTCCCTGCCGCGAGCAGAGGGGGAAGGTCCTCAAGTTTGACCTTGGTTCCCTCCACGAATCTGGGAAGCAAACCGTTGACCCTCAGGAATTTTATCCCGTGCTCGATGGTGGACAAGTTGCTGACCACGTCATCCAAGGTGATTTGGTGGCAGCGTGGCAGGCATAGCTTCACGAGCGTCGGGTTGCCCCGCATGATCGTCTCCACCGCGGTGTTGGTGATCCCGAAGCACCCATCCAACGTCAAAGTCTCCATCTTCCCTTGAGATCTCCTTGCCAGCCTCAGGAGATTGTCGTCTTCCATCCGCTCGCTCAACGGGTTGTAGATGCTGATGTTGCGCCACAGAAGGCTGTTTCCCCGAACTTCGTCGCGCAATGACGTGCATACCATCTCCACCGCGAGGAGCTCCTCGGGCGTAAGATATGGCAGAACCAGTTCCAACGCGGGGTGTGGTTCACCCGGGATCCTTGACTGCTCTTGGTCCCGCTGGCCCTCCGCGATATCCTCGTCCATTGGACATGGCTCGCTGCTTTCCGGCCATTTCTCGTGCTTCCAGAAGTCCGTCATCTCGTAATCATCTTCTCCTCGTGCCTCAGTTGCGCCCTCTTTGGGCCATCCCCAGTCTTCATCCACGATCATCTCTGACTCGTCTGTGTGACTCTGGCCAGCATCTCCTTCTCTGGGCGCCATCTTCTCCTCGTGTGCTTTCCCGGCCTGTATTTCAAAAAACACTAGCAAGCACTGGTTTCGGAGTGAGAAAGGATCTTTTGTTTTCTGGGTTGAGAGAACGATACTTATCTGGGAGTTAATCGAGTTGGTTTCTATTTCCGCAGACTCGTTGCTTTTGATCTTCTCCAAACTTCCCATTTTATAAACGTTGGTTGTTTCGCAAGCGACCCTTCGCATTCTCTCTTTCGCTGTCGCTTCACGACGTTTCGGAAGTTGCTCCCCTTCGTCGATACGCGTGCCCTCCTTTTTCTGACCAACCGTCTATCAATCGGCTTCTCTTAAATGCAAGGAGTCCGTACGTCTCCCCTTCTTACGTCACTCATGTCCCTTGAGTTGCCTCTTTATACTCTGCTTGCTATTTTCGCGCGCTTAACCGTCGAGCGCGTCGCTGACGATGGCGTCGTTTGATAGCGTCATGTCCCTCCAAATTCCTGGCTGTGAGTTAGAAAGAAAACAAAGCCCCTCGGTGGGCGCCAAACTGTAGAGGGGGTTTTTCACCACCCTTTTCCAGTCACAAAGACAATCATCAAATAATAAATAAAATGACAACAAATGATGAGTATCTCTGTTTTATTATGATTTCCGAAATGAGCTCGGTTTTCTTCCGTTAAATAGCTGGACAGATGAAGGATCATGAGCCTCAGATAATTCTATTACAAGATCTCTATTTCTTGCTTTTGCTGATTCTTTTTTCTCTCCCTTTTCTTCGCATCACCAACTGACCAACCTCTACAAATGAGGCTTATCTTGCCTTTTATAGAGTTACAACACTTTTCCCTTCTATCTTTCCCGCCCTTTTTCTCTTTAATCATCACTCTCTGACGTGATTTGAAGGCAGCGGGGTTTATCCTCACTTTATGTCACCTCCGAGCATGCTCCCGTAATGGGTAGGTGCGCCGCATTAAATGCGCGTCTCGTCAGCCGTCGCTGACGCTCTCATCGAGTGAGTAGGTCGGCTTCATTAAATGCCCGTCTCTTCGGCTGTCATCGGGCTCTGCATAATCATCATGACGAAGTTCCTCGTCGAGTCGTGATGGGACGCTTCATCGCGACCCGCTTGCTCGCGTGGCTGCGTCCCCTCGCTGATGGACCTCCTCGGGGTATTCCTCCTCGGGGATGTCCTTCCTCGCTGGTGAACTTCCTCGCCTTCCTCATGTCGTTTATGGACAAAACGACACGAGTTGTGTTGAGGATGGATTTGACCAAATCCGACCTTAACAGTTCTAAACTTTTTCATTAAGTTACAAACTAATTATGTCAAACTTAGTGTTGACTAATTATATATAATGTTACAATAATAAACTACATCAAAAAATGTAAAAATATATCTCAAATTCACCACTATATTAAGTATAGGTACTTTTGCCGCTATTCTAAAAATAATTTTCAGAGAGATTTATAAGTCTGCCGCGGCATATTTTTATTAGCCGCGGCATAATATTTAATCCGACGACACTTTTTAGTGTCGTTGAAATGTTAGCCGCGGCAACTTTATAAGTGGTTGCGGCATGTTGAAAAAGTTGTTTTGTTTTTCTATCTTTTACACATTGAAAAAATTAAAAAAATCAACGGTAAGTACTTGCTTCTGACAATTTAACTTGAATCACATCAGTAACTTATATTATGAAATAATAATAAATGTTTAATCATAAATAAAGTCATAAAAATACATTATTAAACAAGTAGAATGAAATATAAAATTATTATTAATATTGATAAGTGAATATTTCATTCAATTTCTGTTGATGGGATGTCTAGACGTCGCAACTTAGAAACATCATCATCATCAAAGTTCTCGACCTCTTCAATGCTCGGTAGCTTCTTCGAGAATGGTGCGATGGTGGTTATGTCTACGGCTTCTTCGTTGGAATATTCTTCTATGTTTTTTGCCTTCACATGCACGACAAGAGATAATTCTGGATCAATTGGGTCGGAGACATAAAACACTTGAGTTGCTTGGGATGCCATTATAAATGAATCATTGGCGTAGCCCACTCGTCTAAAGTCAACGACTGTAATTCCGTCATCGTCAACTTTTACGTAGTTGTTGTCGACCCATTTGCACTTAAACAATCCAACTCGCAAACCACAATAATCAAGCTCCAAGATATCTTCTACATATCCGTAGTAGCTCATAATAGCTTGTACTGGATTCTTATCCTTGGCCGACGCAACATGCATTCCTTCCGCAAATAACGTAACACCGCTGTTTTGTACGGGGTGTTTTTCGTCTCTTCCCCTTGTGTAAAACGTGTACCCGTTAACGTACCACGATGTGAACCGGGTAACTACTTGTGAAGGGCCACCGGAGATCTTCAATATTGTCTCATCATAATGCTTTCTCCTTTGATATAAATGTTCATCGAACCACTTTGGAAACGTACGGTTGTGCTCTTCTTGTAGCCATTTTACAGTTTTTGACTTTTTCGGATAAATACGCCTCAACTCATTCATATGCACATCAATAAAGGGCTCCACACCGGTTGAATTGTGCAACACATATAGAACGGCTTGCTCCCATTCTTTTCGGTTGACAGTCGAAGGATTACCTGCGCATCAAAACATCAAAGATCAGTTATTATTTTAACGATATTTTTTATATAATAAAATTATTAATTATTACCTGAGGATAAGCCTTTTGATTCCGCAACGGCGAGTTTAGGCACCCCAATCGGCGGAGTTTTCGCGCAATACTCAGCACAAAATTCAACTGACTCCCCCGCCATATAACATTCGACAATGCTCCCTTCTGGCCGATTGTAATTCTTCACGTACCCTTTCAAGACTTTCATATAACGCTCAATCGGATACATCCATCGTAAAAATATGGGTCCACAAAACTTCACTTCTCGTACTAAGTGAACAGTTAAGTGTATCATGATGTCGAAAAATGACGGTGGAAAGAACGTCTCGAGCATGCATAGGGTTTTAACCAAGTCCACCTGTATCTCATCGAGTTCCAATGTCTTTACTGTTTTGGCACAGATTTTGTTGAAAAACTCACATAACTTGGAAATGGCATACCGAACTTCCTTTGACAAAAAACCTCACAATGCAAGAGGAAGTATTTGTTGAAGCAACATATGACAATCGTGGGTCTTCATTCCGATAAGTCTCAAATCCTTCATAGATACAAACCTCTTGTAGTTCGATGAATGACCTTCGGGAACTTTAATGGCCGCAAGCCATTCACAAAACTTCCTTCGTTCCGGTCGAGATAACGTGTGCACAGCCGGTGGTAGAAATGTTTTTTTTCCTTGAGTCTCGGGATGCAAGCCCGGTCTTATACCCAATTCAACGAGATCTTCTCGAGCTTTCTTCCCGTCTTTTGTTTTATTTGGATCATCTAGTAAAGTACCGACAATCGACTCACACACATTTTTTTCAATGTGCATAACGTCCAAACAATGACGAACATAATGCGACTTCCAATACGGGAGCTCATAGAAAATTGATACTTTCTTGAACGGTTTATCTTCATACGACTTTTTCTTACCGCTTAATTTTCTTTTTCCAAGCACTGGATAAGTCTCTTCGCAAATCAACTTATAGACAGCTTCGCCGTTCAAAATTCTTGGAGGTCTTCAAAATTCTTGATGTCCATTAAACTTCTTCGCATTCTTCCTGTACGGGTGATTTAACGGTAAAAATCTCCTATGATCGAGAAAAACTGTCTTCTTCCCATGCTTCAACCGGGTCGAACATGTATCTTTGATGCAAACAGGACAACCAATTTTGCATTTAACTGAGTAACCTGACAAGTTCCCGTACGCCGGGAAGTCGTTGATTATCCACATTAACATTGCTTTTAATTTGAACTCTTCTTGTAGGTGCGCATCCATGACCGTCATTCCTTCTTCCCACATAATCTTCAAATCATCGATCAATGGTGCCAAGTAAACATCGATGTCATTTCCCGGTTGGCTCGGTCCCGAAATTAAAAGCGTCAACATTAAAAACTTCCGCTTCATACACAATTTCGGAGGGAGGTTGTAGTTGATGAGTATTACCGGCCAAACACTATATCGACTACTCATGTTTCCAAATGGATTCATCCCATCGGTGGCCAAACCGAGACGCAAATTCCTGTGATCTGCACTGAATTCCGGATGATGGGCGTCAAAAGATTTCCATTGTACAGCATCAACGGGTGTCTTATAACGCCATCTTTACTGCGGTTTTTTGAGTGCCAAATCATGTTCTTCGCGTGAGTGGGATTGTTAAACATGCGTTTAAACCGCGGCAACGGGGGAATGTACCATAATACTTTTTGCGGAACCCCTTTGACACCGTTGTGAGGCTTCTTCCCTATCTTCCACCTTGACTCATTGCAGACCGGACATTCCATTAAATATTCATGCTCATTCCTATACAGTACGCAATCCTTTGGACATGCATGAAGCTTATCGAACTTCAAACCTAACAACCCCAACGTCTTTTTTGCGTCATACATGGATAAAGGCACTCTATTTCCCTCCGGAAGCACATCCCGAAGGGCTTCCAACAATTGCGTAAAGCTAACCAACCTCCTGCCGCCTTTAAATGAAATAACGTCACCAAAAACCCTACTTTCGAACTCTTACACCCATCAAACAAAGGAGCTTCTAAATCATCCACCATCGACTCAAATAACTCCGGTCTTCCCACAAAATCCTCTTCTGCGCATTTCAACAAACCGTCCACGTCATCCTCTTCGACGTCTTGTTCTTGTACATAATCATCGACTCTTCTACCACGAATTTTTTCCCCGTGAAAGTACCAATGATCATATGAACTCATTATACCAAACGCAAATAAGTGCGATTCGACATCCTCCATAGATTTTGAAACTAAATTTCCACATATGAGACATGGACACCGAATAAATTCTCCTCTTCTATACTTAAATTTAACAGGATCAAAAAACTCTTGAACACCTCTTCGGTAATCATCGCTTAATCTATTTGCTTTCATCCATTCTCTAGAAGCCATAATGCAAATCTATTTAACAAGATCCAGAATTTTGAGAAATAATACCTTTCTTTCCCGTAGACAAGCCGAGAAGACAAAGCTAAAATCCTTCAACCAAGTCGCCTAAGTTGACTAAGTGTGAAATGGATTGTGTATGTGGAGTGTATAGAGAAATAAGTGAAAGGAAATCCTAAATAAGAGTTATAAAATCTCAGATCTGCGACATCAGCCGCGGCACATTAAATAATGCCGCGGCAGAACTTCTCCGACGACACTTTTTTGTGTCGTCGTACAACTCGCCGCGGCAACTATGAATTTGCCGCGGCTAAAACAACCTCAGAAATTACAGAGGCTACGGGTTGTTTTTCGCACAGTTTTGCCGCGGCAAACATATATTCGCCGCGGCAAACACAATTTGGCCGCGGCATATCACAGTTCGCCGCGGCTAAACAATGCTCAGAAATTACAGAGGCTACGGGTTGATTATCGCACAGTTTTAGCCGCGGCGAACATATACTTGCCGCGGCTAACAAAAATTAGCCGCGGCAACATACTATTCGCCGCGGCTAATGTGTGTTCAGAAATTACAGAGGCTACGGGTATATTATCGCATAGTTTAGCCGCGGCGAATATTATGTTGCCGCGGCTAATATTTGTTAACGACGACACTTTTTTGTGTCGTTGGAAATATAGCCGCGGCAACTATATAAATGGCCGCGGCAGATTTTAATTCACATTTTCAAATTGTTGTATTTGACAGAAATTAAGTTGTTTTTTAAATTGTTATTTCAAAACACTTAAATAATTAAGTTAATAAACAAAATAATTAAACATTGTAAATTATTCAAAGAAATTATAAAAACCTAATACAACAAAAACTAATCATAGTAAATTGTTCAAAAATAAAAAAATAATAACATAATTTAAAATTGTTCAAAGAAAAAATAACAAAATAACAGTTCCTCATGCGTCTTCGTCAATTCCGTCTTTGTGGTGGCCGCCTGCATTGCCGGAGCCACCTGCATTGCCGGATCCGCCTGCGTCACCGGGAAAGGGATAATAGTCGGGATACCTCGCTGGCCAAACCGGAGCTGGATACGGATTTGGTGGCTGGAAGTTTGGATCTTGAGCCATCCGGTAGCTGCGTTCGTAGCACATGTAGTTGTACATTTCCCGCTGACTGTGAGCCATAAACGCCCTCATGGGAATGTCATCATATGTAAACTGTTGCTCCGGTGGGGTGGCGCCAATCACAAGTGGTTGGAGCCTAGGTGGCCCTTCAAGCACCGATGGCTTCAGACTCCTTATCCAAGCCTCATCAAAATTACCTCCTTTGGGAAACGTGATTTCGCGATCATATGCCTCGACCTAAACAATCAAATTCAATAAAATTTAGTATCAATAAAATAACAACATTCAAGTTAATCAAATGATAGTTTAGTATTATATAACACTTACCCCGGCATTCATGCAAAGACCCGAAATAAGGAAAGGGAATCCCAATGAGCTCTTCTTGTGGTCGTAGTTGACGTGGTTCATGTGGTGGAAGATCTCCCGACCCACATCGATGTTCAACCCTTTTGCGCCGGCGTAGATAAGCTTCAGAAAATCGAACTGAAGCTCCGTGAAGTGAAGATGCGGGTAAAGATGGAAACCGAATAAGTACATCAAAATTTTCCCGATCTTAGACAACTGGCTCTTCTCAAGGCGTGATTCCCTAGCTCTTGAATGCCATTGCACACCAGGCTGCGCAATCGTTGCATCGATGTCGTCGTAAAATGCCTTGCCCAACTCGACCTCAGCACCCGGGAACGCGCACATTTCGAACTATCACGAACCCGTCATTGACGTTGTCAGGAAGGGCCGCATAGAATTCGAGGACCATGCTTGTGTACGCCGTGTTCTTTGGCTCGAGCATATAATTTAGCCAACCCTGGCGTTGATAATTGGCGTTGACGAGGTCATTCACCGCATTTGAAGCGAGCGGTAATTCGGTGAAACCACGCTCGGAGCAAAGTTTCCGCGTGCATATCTTCGAGTAACGGTTCTTTGCCGGTTCCGTCATTAAGGGCATATGCGGCGGCGGAGGCGGAGGAACCGTTTCATTGACCTCGTCTTCAGGCATTTCAACATTCCAGTGCTTTCCCCGTTTCGCCGTTTCTTTCCTAACACCCCGTCTTACTTTAGGCGCCATTGAAATCTGAAAAAAAAAATAGCATATATTCATTTCACGGAATTCAAACCAAAACATAAACTAAATTTTAAAACCAAAATATATTCGCATTAATTAAAAATCGGCCTAATCACAATTCCTAAACAAAATTAATTAACAATTCCAAAACTAAATCAATTCACAATTTCAAAACCTAATCACAATTCACAATTCCTAAACCTAATCACAATTCACAATTTCAAAACCTAATCACGATTCACAATTCCATAAGCTATTCACAATTTCAAAACCTAATCACAATTCACAATTCCAAAACCTAATCACAATTTCAAAACCTAACCACAATTCACAATTCCTAAACCTAATCACAATTCACAATTCCAAAACATACTCACAATTTCAAAGCCTAATCAAATTCACAATTTCAAAATCATAAAATCGCATAAAATCCAAACCTAATCGCATAAAATCATTAAAAAAAAACCCCCAAAGCATTATTCAACCCTAAAAATCGATAAATCCTAAAAATTCAAGCAAAAACACCAAGAGATCATGCCTAACCTTTGGACAGCGAGCGACGGCAAGCGACGGCGGGAAACGGCGGGCGAAGGCGGGCGACGGCGAATGGGTCGAGGTCGCGGCGGCGAGCGAAGGCGAGAGAGAGAAAGAGAAATTTAGGGTTGGTGCGAAATGAGGGATTTCGGCTCCTGTTTGGGTTAAAACACGACTCTCGCCGCGGCAAACTTAAATTCGCCGCGGCGAGTCACCCCAACGACACTAAAAAGTGTCGTTGGACATGAAGGTCGTTTTCCATCCCGACGACACTAATGTATGCGTAGTTGGAAACATCACCCGCCGCGGCAACATAATATTCGCCGCGGCGTATATTTGAATTCTTCAACCCCTCCAGACGACACTCATATATGTGCGTAGTTGAACACTATTCGCCGCGGCAAATATGAAGTTGCCGCGGCGAATACATGATTCCGACGACATATAAAAATTTGCGTCGTCGGAATTCTATTTTTTTTTAACTCCGACTACGCATAATAATTTCCATCTTCGAATATATGATTCCAACTACGCTTTTTGTCTTGCGTAGTGGAAGCTCCGTAGTATAATCTCATATTTGTAGTAGTGATAAACCTAGAAAGCATATCGATTATGTAATGATCATATAATTCTTATTCTATTTTTGTGTTGTTCTTTTTTTTTTATTATTATTCTTATGTTCTTATTATTTATTAATACATCTTTATTATGTGATTTAGCGATGAATAATGCTTCAACTCGAGTCCACTGAAGAGGAATTCAACATCCATGCAAACAAATTTTGGTAAGTATTTTTGTTTTTTCCATTCTTTTTTCTCACTACACTATTTTTGTATTTTGGTAAGTAGTTTTACAATTGTGTTTTTTTTTTATAAATATTATTTGCTTGATTCAATGCAATTAATAGGGCTTTATCTTAGTTAAATTCTTATGTAAGTGTACAGTGTATATATAATATATGTTCAATTTGAGTGTATAGTGTATATATATCCACAATTCACATATATATCACACATGCATGTGTCTATTTTCATTTTATTTGCTTCTGTTTTTTTATAAAATGAAGATCATCGTTATCATTAATCTCTCTCTCTCTCTATATATATATATGTGTGTGTGTTTTTATGCAGAAAATCTGAATATTACGGATGCAAGCTGTCGGATTTTCAAAGGTGATCCAACATTAGTATAGAACGATGATGTTAGGAACGGTGACAACGATGTTGGTTAAGAAAATGACCACGGCGGCTTAAAGAACGACGACAAGACAACAATTCGAACAACTACCATAGTTGTGTTAATTAGAAGAAAAAATGTGTGTAATTTTATCTTTATTAAATGGTGATCAATGTTTAGAAATTTAGTGCAAAAAGATATATTTTTGCTTCCTTGATTCCAATTTACTATTACATACATCCATGTTTAGCATCACAAAAAGATTGTTTTACACTAACACATTGACTTTCAAAAACCATTGTATGATTCATAGATCCTTTGAGAACGTAAAGTAAATAATCATTTGCGTAGAATCAAGATTTTCAAGAGTTGTATTCAACCAATAGTTATACACTCATTATATATATAAATAGTTTTTCTGTATAATATAACCATATTCATATATTTCATATAATGGCGTTTGGACATCGGAAATATTTATTACAAATACAACAAAAAAATTTATTTGTATAATAAATATTAAATTTTCTTTTACTATAATGAAATTAATTAAGGAGTAAAAAAATTATTACTTCTTAAAGTTTTCTAATATAATCAGATCAAAGAAGGATTCATGATTAAAAATGTTTAGTATAATGGATCTGGTAAAAGAAAATAACTTGGAAATAAAGCTAATATAATGGCAAATGTGGCTCGTTATATGAATGATATGTTGGTTTTTAATTGCCAATTTCTTCTATTTTTCATTATAACTTATAGTTGGGCTTTTTAGCAAAATACCCAATTTGAGTGAAACTTTTTTAAAAAACCCTCAAAAGTTCACCATAATTAAAGAAACACTCATTTGGTGTTATATGGACAATTATACCCTCAATATATCGATCACATCTTCATTCGAGCTCCATTCTTCTTCACGAAGCCTTCGATCATCATTCTTCTTCGACAAAGCTCGGGATCTCCTTGTGATTACTTGCGATTCCTAGCTTCGATCACGTCTAGAAAATTCTGCGATTGCTTGCGATTCAATCATCTTCTCCAGGTTCGTTTTCATTGATTTTGAGGATTGGCGCTGTTTGGCTGGCGAGAAAATTCGCCGAGAAAATTCGTTTTCATTGATTTTGATTCTTCTCTGTGATATCGAACCAGAACTGGAGAAAATTCACCGAGAAAATTCACCGGTTCGCGCCGTGTTCCAGGATCGGAGTACATAGGTAATTCCTGCTCTTTTCTCATCCTTGTTACGCAAAGTTGATCGAAGCTTATACTCATTGATTCTCGTTTCGAATCGATGGTTTTCTCTGGTTGGTAAGTGGGTTCGATTCCTAGGGCTTTCATCGTCTTCAATCGCTTATGGCTAGAGATAGGTTTGTTTGGAATTGAAGCTCTAATGATTGTGGGAAGCTAGACTTCGCGGGGCTTCGATTGTTTCGATTTTCTCGAGTTTCATCGATGTCGGAAAAGAGCAGGCTTCCTTCGAGGCTCCATTTCATGTTCCTTCTAGTCATGTCCTCTGTGTTTCTTCTTCAATTCAGCAATGGCTCGCTGACGGCCAGAACGATGTTCAAGCTGACTATCGTCAATAATACCGCATATCACGTTAAGCCCGACGTAAAAAAAAAACTGATTGAAGCTCCGTTGCCTTCTGTTATTGCCTTGCGCACCAAGAATTTCCGAGAGTACTTTATAGGATCACCCAAGAATTTCCAAGACAAGCTTGTCCGGCATGATTTGTCGGTCAATCTGAGCGAGAAGGTTCTTGCACTAATTGTTGCAGCTCTGAGTCTTAATGCAAATGCCCGTCCATGTCTTGCTCCGCTTTTCGCACAGCTTTCCTTCCACCACTGTTATTTAAAAAAATATATTATTACACGAGTTTAATGGAAAATCTTATATGGTGCAGGTTCATTAATGTCGGCCTCGGATGGATCATCAAGATCGTCGCACACTAAAAATTTAGCCAACCATGGTATATTGTAATACTAGATTAAGAACTCTTATTGTCTACACAAGAAGTCACTTCATTGTGGAGCATGTGTTAAATTAGGCCATAACAAACGTTCTTGCCTTAAGTTTCCGAAATGATTTAATCGTTGTATCATTTTGGAAGGCCACAACAGTGATTATATCTTTACACTATGACACAAGTTAGAAAAATGTAACTGACTTTACATTTATGATATATACAATTACATTTATGATATAAATGTTCATTAGAGTTACACTTATGTAAATGGAGTTACATTGTTGTAACTGGAATTAAATTTTTGTAACTGAAGTTACACTTATGTAACTGAAGTTACACTTTTGTAACTTGAGTTACAATTTCGTAATTTAGTGTTTTTTCTTTATTGGAATTAATTTGGAAGTATTAAAACAATTTTTGAAACCGAAGTTACACTTTTGTAACTCGAGTTACACTTATGTAATTAGAGTTACACTTTTGTAACTGGAGTAACAATTTTGTAACTGCAGTTACACTTTTGTAATTGGAGTTACAATTTCGTAATTTTAGTCATATATAATTACAATTATGTTACATATGGTACATATAAAATTACACTTATGTTACATTAGTGTTTTTTCTTTATTGAAATTAATTTGGAAGTATTAAAACAATTTTTGTAAGCGAAGTTACACTTTTGTAACTGGAGTTACAATTTTGTAACTGCAGTTACACTTTTGTAACTGGAGTTACAATTTCGTAATTCTAGTCATATATAATTACAATTATGTTACATATGGTACATATATAATTACACTTATGTTACATTAGCGCTTTTTCTTTATTGGAATTAATTTTGAAGTATTAAAACAATTTTTGTAACCGAAGTTACGCTTTTGTAACTCAAGTTACACTTATGTAACTGGAGTTACACTTTTGTAACTGCAGTTACAATTTTGTAACTGCAGTTACACTTTTGTAACTGCAGTTACACTTTTGTAACAGGAGTTACAATTTCGTATTTCTAGTCATATATAATTACAATTATGTTACATATGGTACATATATAATTACACTTACTTTACATTAGTGATTTTTCTTTATTGGAATTATTTTGGAAGTATTAAAACAATTTTTGTAACCGAAGTTACACTTTTGTAAGTCGAGTTACACTTTTGTAACTAGAGTTACACTTTTGTAACTGGAATTACAATTTTGTAACTGCAGTTACACTTTTGTAACTGGAGTTACAATTTCGTAATACTAGTCATATATAATTACAATTATGTTACATATGGTACATATATAATTACACTTATGTTACATTAGTGCTTTTTCTTTATTGGAATTAATTTGGAAGTATTAAAACAATTTTTGTAACCGAAGTTACACTTTTGTAACTCGAGTTACACTTTTATAACTGGAGTTACAATTTCGTAACTGCAGTTACACTTTTGTAACTAGAGCTGGAATTTCGTAATTCTAGTCATATATAATTACAATTATGTTACATATGGTACATATATAATTACACTTATGTTACATAAGTGCTTTTTCTTTATTGGAATTATTTTGGAAGTATTAAAACAATTTTTGTAACCGAAGTTACACCTTTGTAACTCGAGTTACACTAATGTAACTGGAGTCACACTTTTATAACTGGAGTTACAATTTTGTAATTTAGTGCTTTTTCTTTATTGGAATTAATTTGGAAGTATTAAAACAATTTTTGTAACCGAAGTTACACTTTTGTAACTCGAGTTACACTTATGTAGCAGACACTTATGTAACTGGAGTTACACTTTCGTAATTCTAGTCATATATAATTACAATTATGTTACATATGGTACATATATAATTACACTTATGTTACATTAGTGCTTTTTCTTTATTGGAATTAATTTGGGAGTATTAAAACAATTTTTGTAACCGAAGTTACAATTTTGTAACTCGAGTTACACTTATGTAACTGACACTTATGTAACTGGAGTTACACTTTTGTAACTGGAATTACAATTTCGTAATTCTAGTCATATATAATTACACTTATCTTACATATGTTACATATATAATTACATTTATGTTACATTAGTGCTTTTTCTTTATTGGAATTAATTTGGAACTATTAAAACAATTTTTGTAAGCGAAGTTACACTTTTGTAACTCGAGTTACACTTATGTAACTGGAGTTACACTTTTGTAACTGGAGTTAAAATTTTGTAACTGCAGTTACACTTTTGTAACTGGAGTTACAATTTCGTAATTCTAGTCATATATAATTACAATTATGTTACATATGGTACATATATAATTACACTTATGTTACATTAGCGCTTTTTCTTTATTGGAATTAATATGGAAGTATTAAAACAATTTTTGTAACCAAAGTTACACTTATGTAACTGGAGTTACAATTTTGTAACTGGAGTTACAATTTTGTAACTGGAGTTACAATTTCGTAATTCTAGTCATATATAATTACAATTATGTTACATATGGTACATATATAATTACATTTATGTTACATTAGGGCTTTTTCTTTATTGGAATTATTTTGGAAGTATTAAAACAATTTTTGTAACCGAAGTTACAATTTTGTAACTCGAGTTACACTTATGTAACTGACACTTATGTAACTGGAGTTACAATTTCGTAATTCTAGTCATATATAATTACACTTATCTAACATATGTTACATATATAATTACATTTATGTTACATTAGAGCTTTTTCTTTATTGGAATTAATTTGGAAGTATTAAAACAATTTTTGTAACCGAAGTTACACTTTTGTAACTCGAGTTACACTTTTGTAACTATAGCTACAATTTCGTAATTCTAGTCATATATAATTACAATTATGTTACATATGGTACATATATAATTACACTTATGTTACATTAGTGCTTTTTCTTTATTGGAATTATTTCGGAAGTATTAAAACAATTTTCGTAACCGAAGTTACACCTTTGTAACTCGAGTTACACTAATGTAACTGGAGTTACACTTTTCTAACTGGAGTTACAATTTTGTAATTTAGTGCTTTTTCTTTATTGGATTTAATTTTGAAGTATTAAAACAAATTTTGTAACCGAAGTTACACTTTTGTAACTCGAGTTACACTTATGTAACAGATACTTATGTAACTGGAGTTACACTTTCGTAATTGTAGTCATATATAATTACAATTATGTTACATATGGTACATATATAATTAAACTTATGTTACATTAGTGTTTTTTCTTTATTGGAATTAATTTGGAAGTATTAAAACAATTTTTGTAACCGAAGTTACAATTTTGTAACTCGAGTTACACTTATGTAACTGACACTTATGTAACTGGAGTTACACTTTTGTAACTGGAGTTACAATTTTGTAATTCTAGTCATATATAATTACACTTATCTTACATATGTTACATATATAATTACATTTATGTTACATTAGTGCTTTTTCTTTATTGGAATTAATTTGGAAGTATTAAAACAATTTTTGTAAGCGAAGTTACACTTTTGTAACTCGAGTTACACTTATGTAACTACAGTTACACTTTTGTAACTGGAGTTACAATTTCGTAATTCTAGTCATATATAATTACAATTATGTTATATATGGTACATATATAATTGCACTTATGTCACATTAACGCTTTTTCTTTATTGGAATTAATATGGAAGTATTAAAACAATTTTTGTAACCGAAGTTGCACTTTTGTAACTCAAGTTACACTTATGTAACTGGAGTTACAATTTTGTAACTGGAGTTACAATTTCGTAATTCTAGTCATATATAATTACAATAATTTTACTTATGGTACATATATAATTACACTTATGTTACATTAGTGCTTTTTCTTTATTGGAATTATTTTGGAAGTATTAAAACAATTTTTGTAACCGAAGTTACACATATGTAACTCGAGTTACACTTTTGAAACTGTAGTTACACTTTTGTAACTGGAGTTACAATTTCATAACTGCAGTTACACTTTTGTAACTGGAGCTACAATTCCGTAATTCTAGTCATATATAATTACACTTATGTTACATTAGTGCTTTTTCTTTATTGGAATTAATTTGGAAGTATTAAAACAATTTTTGTAACCGAAGTTACACCTTTGTAACTGGAGTTACACTAATGTAACTGGAGTTACAATTTTATAATTTAGTGCTTTTTCTTTATTGGAATTAATTTGGAAGTATTAAAACAATTTTTGTAACCGAAGTTACACTTTTGTAACTCGAGTTACACTTATGTAACAGACACTTATGTAACTGGAGTTACACTTTCGTAATTCTAGTCATATATAATTACAATTATGTTAAATATGGTACATATATAATTACACTTATGTTACATTAACGCTTTTTCTTTATTGGAATTAATTTGGAAGTATTAAAACAATTTTTGTAACCGAAGTTACGCTTTTGTAACTCAAGTTACACTTATGTAACTGGAGTTACACTTTTGTAACTGCAGTTACAATTTTGTAACTGCAGTTACACTTTTGTAACTGCAGTTACACTTTTGTAACAGGAGTTACAATTTCGTATTTCTAGTCATATATAATTACAATTATGTTACATATGGTACATATATATTTACACTTACGTTACATTAGTGATTTTTCTTTATTGGAATTATTTTGGAAGTATTAAAACAATTTTTGTAACCGAAGTTACACTTTTGTAACTCGAGTTACAATTTTGTAACTGGAGTTACAATTTCGTAACTGCAGTTACACTTTTGTAACTAGAGCTGGAATTTCGTAATTCTAGTCATATATAATTACAATTATGTTACATATGGTACATATATAATTACACTTATGTTACATAAGTGCTTTTTCTTTATTGGAATTATTTTGGAAGTATTAAAACAATTTTTGTAACCGAAGTTACACCTTTGTAACTCGAGTTACACTAATGTAACTGGAGTCACACTTTTGTAACTGGAGTTACAATTTTGTAATTTAGTGCTTTTTCTTTATTGGAATTAATTTGGATGTATTAAAACAATTTTTGTAACCGAAGTTACACTTTTGTAACTCGAGTTACACTTATGTAACAGACACTTATGTAACTGGAGTTACACTTTCGTAATTCTAGTCATATATAATTACAATTATGTTACATATGGTACATATATAATTACACTTATGTTACATTAGTACTTTTTCTTTATTGGAATTAATTTGGGAGTATTAAAACAATTTTTGTAACCGAAGTTACAATTTTGTAACTCGAGTTACACTTATGTAACTGACACTTATGTAACTGGAGTTACACTTTTGTAACTGGAATTACAATTTCGTAATTCTAGTCATATATAATTACACTTATCTTACATATGTTACATATATAATTACATTTATGTTACATTAGTGCTTTTTCTTTATTGGAATTAATTTGGAACTATTAAAACAATTTTTGTAAGCGAAGTTACACTTTTGTAACTCGAGTTACACTTATGTAACTGGAGTTACACTTTTGTAACTGGAGTTAAAATTTTGTAACTGCAGATACACTTTTGTAACTGGAGTTACAGTTTCGTTATTCTAGTCATATATAATTACAATTATGTTACATATGGTACATATATAATTACACTTATGTTACATTAGCGCTTTTTCTTTATTGGAATTAATATGGAAGTATTAAAACAATTTTTGTAACCGAAGTTACACTTATGTAACTGGAGTTACAATTTTGTAACTGGAGTTACAATTTTGTAACTGGAGTTACAATTTCGTAATTCTAGTCATATATAATTACAATTATGTTACATATGGTACATATATAATTACATTTATGTTACATTAGGGCTTTTTCTTTATTGGAATTATTTTGGAAGTATTAAAACAATTTTTGTAACCGAAGTTACAATTTTGTAACTCGAGTTACACTTATGTAACTGACACTTATGTAACTGGAGTTACAATTTCGTAATTCTAGTCATATATAATTACACTTATCTAACATATGTTACATATATAATTACATTTATGTTACATTAGAGCTTTTTCTTTATTGGAATTAATTTGGAAGTATTAAAACAATTTTTGTAACCGAAGTTACACTTTTGTAACTCGAGTTACACTTTAGTAACTGGAGTTACAATTTCGTAACTGCAGTTACACTTTTGTAACTATAGCTACAATTTCGTAATTCTAGTCATATATAATTACAATTATGTTACATATGGTACATATATATTTACACTTATGTTACATTAGTGCTTTTTCTTTATTGGAATTATTTTGGAAGTATTAAAACAATTTTTGTAACCGAAGTTACACCTTTGTAACTCGAGTTACACTAATGTAACTGGAGTTACACTTTTGTAACTGGAGTTACAATTTTGTAATTTAGTGCTTTTTCTTTATTGGAATTAATTTTGAAGTATTAAAACAATTTTTGTAACCGAAGTTACACTTTTGTAACTCGAGTTACACTTATGTAACAGACACTTATGTAACTGGAGTTACACTTTCGTAATTCTAGTCATATATAATTACAATTATGTTACATATGGTACATATATAATTAAACTTATGTTACATTAGTGTTTTTTCTTTATTGGAATTAATTTGGAAGTATTAAAACAATTTTTGTAACCGAAGTTACAATTTTGTTACTCGAGTTACACTTATGTAACTGACACTTATGTAACTGGAGTTACACTTTTGTAACTGGAGTTACAATTTTGTAATTCTAGTCATATATAATTACACTTATCTTACATATGTTACATATATAATTACATTTATGTTACATTAGTGCTTTTTCTTTATTGGAATTAATTTGGAAGTATTAAAACAATTTTTGTAGGCGAAGTTACACTTTTGTAACTCGAGTTACACTTATGTAACTGCAGTTACACTTTTGTAACTGGAGTTACAATTTTGTAACTGCAGTTACACTTTTGTAACTGGAGTTACAATTTCGTAAATCTAGTCATATATAATTACAATTATGTTACATATGGTACATATATAATTGCACTTATGTCACATTAACGCTTTTTCTTTATTGGAATTAATATGGAAGTATTAAAACAATTTTTGTAACCGAAGTTACACTTTTGTAACTCAAGTTACACTTATGTAACTGGAGTTACACTTTTGTAACTGGAATTACAATTTTGTAACTGGAGTTACAATTTCGTAATTCTAGTCATATATAATTACAATTATGTTACATATGGTACATATATAATTACACTTATGTTACATTAGTACTTTTTCTTTATTGGAATTATTTTGGAAGTATTAAAACAATTTTTGTAACCGAAGTTACACATTTGTAACTCGAATTACACTTTTGAAACTGGAGTTACACTTTTGTAACTGGAGTTACAATTTCGTAACAGCAGTTACACTTTTGTAACTGGAGCTACAATTCCGAAATTCTAGTCATATATAATTACACTTATGTTACATTAGTGCTTTTTCTTTATTGGAATTAATTTGGAAGTATTAAAATAATTTTTGTAACCGAAGTTACACCTTTGTAACTGGAGTTACACTAATGTTACTGGAGTTTCAATTTTATAATTTAGTGCTTTTTCTTTATTGGAATTAATTTGGAAGTATTAAAACAATTTTTGTAACCGAAGTTACACTTTTGTAACTCGAGTTACACTTATGTAACAGACACTTATGTAACTGGAGTTACACTTTCGTAATTCTAGTCATATATAATTACAATTATGTTAC
Organism: Parietaria judaica; assembly: GCA_954871525.1. Lineage (NCBI taxonomy): Eukaryota > Viridiplantae > Streptophyta > Magnoliopsida > Rosales > Urticaceae > Parietaria > Parietaria judaica. The sequence continues at coordinate 44,546,222 of OX940860.1, forward strand.
ATATGGTACATATATAATTACACTTATGTTACATGAATGCTTTTTCTTTATTGGAATTAATTTGGAAGTATTAAAACAATTTTTGTAACCGAAGTTACAATTTTGTAACTCGAGTTACTCTTATATAACTGACACTTATGTACCTGGAGTTACACTTTTGTAACTGGAGTTACAATTTCGTAATTCTAGTCATATATAATTACAATTATATTACATATGGTACATATATAATTACACTTATGTTACATTAGTGCTTTTTCTTTATTGGAATTATTTTGGAAGTATTAAAACAATTTTTGTAAGCGAAGTTACACTTTTGTAACTCGAGTTACACTTATGTAACTGGAGTTACAGTTTTGTAACTGGAGTTACAATTTTGTAACTGCAGTTACACTTTTGTAACTGGAGTTACAATTTCGTAATTCTAATCATATATAATTACAATTATGTTACATATGGTACATATATAATTACACTTATGTTACATTAGCGCTTTTTCTTTATTGGAATTAATTTGGAAGTATTAAAACAATTTTTGTAAGCGAAGTTACACTTTTGTAAATCTAGTTACACTTATGTAACTGGAGTTACACTTTTGTGACTGGAGTTACAATTTTGTAACTGGAGTTACAATTTCGTAATTCTAGTCATATATAATTACAATTATGTTACATATGGTACATATATAATTACACTTATGTTACATTAGCGCTTTTTCTTTATTGGAATTAATTTGGAAGTATTAAAACAATTTTTGTAACCGAAGTTACACTTTTGTAACTGGAGTTACACTTTTGTAACTGGAGTTACAATTTTGTAACTGGAGTTACAATTTTGTAACTGCAGTTCCACTTTTGTAACTGGAGTTACAATTTCGTAATTCTAGTCATATATAATTACACTTATGTTACATTAGTGTTTTTTCTTACTTGGAATTAATTTGGAAGTATTAAAACAGTTTTTGTAACCGAAGTTACACCTTTGTAACTCGAGTTACACTAATGTAACTGGAGTTACAATTTTATAATTTAGTGCTTTTTCTTTATTGGAATTAATTTGGAAGTATTAAATCAATTTTTGTAACCGAAGTTACACTTTTGTAACTCGAGTTACACTTATGTAACAGACACTTATGTAACTGGAGTTACACTTTCGTAATTCTAGTCATATATAATTACAATTATGTTAAATATGGTACATATATAATTACACTTATGTTACATTAGTGGTTTTTCTTTATTGGAATTAATTTGGAAGTATTAAAACAATTTTTGGAACCGAAGTTACAATTTTGTAACTCGAGTTACACATATGTAACTGACACTTATGTAACTGGAGTTACACTTTTGTAACTGGAGTTACAATTTTATAATTCTAGTCATATATAATTACACTTATTTTACGTATGTTACATATATAATTACATTTATGTTACATTAGTGCTTTTTCTTTATTGGAATTAATTTGGAAGTATTAAAAAAAAATTTGTAGGTGAAGTTACACTTTTGTAACTCGAGTTACACTTTTGTAACTGGAGTTACAATTTTGTAACTGCAGTTACACTTTTGTAACTGCAGTTACAATTTCGTAATTCTAGTCATATATAATTACAATTATGTTACATATGGTACATATATAATTACACTTATGTTACATTAGCGCTTTTTCTTTATTGGAATTATTTTGGAAGTATTAAAACAATTTTTGTAACCGAAGTTACACTTTTGTAACTCGAGTTACACTTTTGTAACTAGAGTTACACTTTTGTAACTGGAGTTACAATTTTGTAACTGCAGTTACACTTTGGTAACTGGAGTTACAATTTCGTAATTCTAGTCATATATAATTACAATTATGTTACATATGGTACATATATAATTACACCTATGTTACATTAGTGCTTTTTCTTTATTGGAATTAATTTGGAAGTATTAAATAAAATTTTGTAAGTGAAGTTACACTTTTGTAACTCGAGTTACACTTTTGTAACTGGAGTTACACTTTTGTAACTGGAGTTACAATTTTGTAACTGCAGTTACACTTTTGTAACTGGAGTTACAATTTCGTAATTCTAGTCATATATAATTACAATTATGTTACATATGGTACATATATAATTACACTTATGTTACATTAGCGCTTTTTCTTTATTGGAATTATTTTGGAAGTATTAAAACAATTTTTGTAACCGAAGTTACACTTTTGTAACTCGAGTTACACTTTTGTAACTAGAGTTACACTTTTGTAACTGGAGTTACAATTTTGTAACTGCAGTTACACTTTGGTAACTGGAGTTACAATTTCGTAATCCTAGTCATATATAATTACAATTATGTTACATATGGTACATATATAATTAAACCTATGTTACATTAGTTCTTTTTCTTTATTGGAATTAATTTGGAAGTATTAAATAAAATTTTGTAAGTGATGTTACACTTTTGTAACTCGAGTTACACTTTTGTAACTGGAGTTACACTTTTGTAACTGGAGTTACAATTTTGTAACTGCAGTTACACTTTTGTAACTGGAGTTACAATTTCGTAATTCTAGTCATATATAATTACAATTATGTTACATATGGTACATATATAATTACACTTATGTTACATTAGCGCTTTTTCTTTATTGGAATTATTTTGGAAGTATTAAAACAATTTTTGTAACCGAAGTTACACTTTTGTAACTCGAGTTACACTTTTGTAACTAGAGTTACACTTTTGTAACTGGAGTTACAATTTTGTAACTGCAGTTACACTTTGGTAACTGGAGTTACAATTTCGTAATTCTAGTCATATATAATTACAATTATGTTACATTTGGTACATATATAATTACACCTATGTTACATTAGTGCTTTTTCTTTATTGGAATTATTTTTGAAGTATTAAAACAATTTTTGTAACCGAAGTTACACTTTTGTAACTCGAGTTACACTTTTGTAACTAGAGTTACACTTTTGTAACTGGAGTTACAATTTTGTAACTGCAGTTACACTTTGGTAACTGGAGTTACAATTTCGTAATTCTATTCATATATAATTACAATTATGTTACATATGGTACATATATAATTACACCTATGTTACATTAGTGCTTTTTCATTATTGGAATTATTTTGGAAGTATTAAAACAATTTTTGTAACCGAAGTTACACTTTTGTAACTCGAGTTACACTTTTGTAACTAGAGTTACACTTTTGTAACTGGAGTTACAATTTTGTAACTGCAGTTACACTTTGATAACTGGAGTTACAATTTCGTAATTCTAGTCATATATAATTACAATTATGTTACATATGGTACATATATAATTACACCTATGTTACAGTAGTGCTTATTCTTTATTGGAATTAATTTGGAAGTATTAAAACAATTTTTGTAACCGAAGTTACACTTTTGAAACTCGAGTTACACTTTTGTAACTAGAGTTACACTTTTGTAACTGCAGTTACATTTTGGTAACTGGAGTTACAATTTCATAATTCTAGTCATATAAAATTACAATTATGTTACATATGGTACATATATAATTACACCTATGTTACATTAGTGCTTTTTCTTTATTGGAATTAATTTGGAAGTATTAAATAAAATTTTGTAAGTGATGTTACACTTTTGTAAGTCGAGTTACACTTTTGTAACTGGAGTTACACTTTTGTAACTGGAGTTACAATTTTGTAACTGCAGTTACACTTTTGTAACTGGATTTACAATTTCGTAATTCTAGTCATATATAATTACAATTATGTTACATATGGTACATATATAATTACACTTATGTTACATTAGCTCTTTTTCTTTATTGGAATTATTTTGGAAGTATTAAAACAATTTTTGTAACCGAAGTTACACTTTTGTAACTCGAGTTACACTTTTGTAACTAGAGTTACACTTTTGTAACTGGAGTTACAATTTTGTAACTGCAGTTACACTTTGGTAACTGGAGTTACAATTTCGTAATTCTAGTCATATATAATTACAATTATGTTACATATGGTACATATATAATTACACCTATGTTATATTAGTGCTTTTTCTTTATTGGAATTAATTTGGAAGTATTAAAACAATTTTTGTAACCGAAGTTACACTTTTGAAACTCGAGTTACACTTTTGTAACTAGAGTTACACTTTTGTAACTGGAGTTACAATTTTGTAACTGCAGTTACATTTTGGTAACTGGAGTTACAATTTCATAATTCTAGTCATATAAAATTACAATTATGTTACATATGGTACATATATAATTACACCTATGTTACATTAGTGCTTTTTCTTTATTGGAATTATTTTGGAAGTATTAAAACAATTTTTGTAACCGAAGTTACACTTTTGTAACTCGAGTTACACTTTTGTAACTGCAGTTACACTTTGGTAACTGGAGTTACAATTTCGTAATTCTAGTCATATATAATTACAATTATGTTACATATGGTACATATATAATTACACCTATGCTACATTAGTGCTTTTTCTTTATTGGAATAAATTTGGAAGTATTAAAACAATTTTTGTAACCGAAGTTACACTTTTGTAACTCGAGTTACACTTTTGTAACTGGAGTTACACTTTTGTAACTGGAGTTACAATTTTGTAACTGGAGTTACAATTTTGTAACTGCAGTTACACTTTTGTAACTGGAGTTACAATTTCGTAATTCTAGTCATATATAATTACACTTATGTTACATTAGTGCTTTTTCTTTATTGGAATTAATTTGGAAGTATTAAAACAGTTTTTGTAACCGAAGTTACACCTTTGTAACTCGAGTTACACTAATGTAACTGGAGTTACAATTTTATAATTTAGTGCTTTTTCTTTATTGGAATTAATTTGGAAGTATTAAAACAATTTTTGTAACCGAAGTTACACTTTTGAAACTCGAGTTACACTTTTGTAACTAGAGTTACACTTTTGTAACTGGAGTTACAATTTTGTAACTGCAGTTACATTTTGGTAACTGGAGTTACAATTTCATAATTCTAGTCATATAAAATTACAATTATGTTACATATGGTACATATATAATTACACCTATGTTACATTAGTGCTTTTTCTTTATTGGAATTATTTTGGAAGTATTAAAACAATTTTTGTAACCGAAGTTACACTTTTGTAACTCGAGTTACACTTTTGTAACTGCAGTTACACTTTGGTAACTGGAGTTACAATTTCGTAATTCTAGTCATATATAATTACAATTATGTTACATATGGTACATATATAATTACACCTATGCTACATTAGTGCTTTTTCTTTATTGGAATTAATTTGGAAGTATTAAAACAATTTTTGTAACCGAAGTTACACTTTTGTAACTCGAGTTACACTTTTGTAACTGGAGTTACACTTTTGTAACTGGAGTTACAATTTTGTAACTGGAGTTACAATTTTGTAACTGCAGTTACTCTTTTGTAACTGGAGTTACAATTTCGTAATTCTAGTCATATATAATTACACTTATGTTACATTAGTGCTTTTTCTTTATTGGAATTAATTTGGAAGTATTAAAACAGTTTTTGTAACCGAAGTTACACCTTTGTAACTCGAGTTACACTAATGTAACTGGAGTTACAATTTTATAATTTAGTGCTTTTTCTTTATTGGAATTAATTTGGAAGTATTAAAACAATATTTGTAACCGAAGTTACACTTTTGAAACTCGAGTTACACTTTTGTAACTAGAGTTACACTTTTGTAACTGGAGTTACAATTTTGTAACTGCAGTTATATTTTGGTAACTGGAGTTACAATTTCATAATTCTAGTCATATAAAATTACAATTATGTTACATATGGTACATATATAATTACACCTATGTTACATTAGTGCTTTTTCTTTATTGGAATTATTTTGGAAGTATTAAAACAATTTTTGTAACCGAAGTTACACTTTTGTAACTCGAGTTACACTTTTGTAACTGCAGTTACACTTTGGTAACTGGAGTTACAATTTCGTAATTCTAGTCATATATAATTACAATTATGTTACATATGGTACATATATAATTACACCTATGCTACATTAGTGCTTTTTCTTTATTGGAATTAATTTGGAAGTATTAAAACAATTTTGTAACCGAAGTTACACTTTTGTAACTCGAGTTACACTTTTGTAACTGGAGTTACACTTTTGTAACTGGAGTTACAATTTTGTAACTGGAGTTACACTTTTGTAACTGGAGTTACAATTTCGTAATTCTAGTCATATATAATTACACTTATGTTACATTAGTGCTTTTTCTTTATTGGAATTAATTTGGAAGTATTAAAACAGTTTTTGTAACCGAAGTTACACCTTTGTAACTCGAGTTACACTAATGTAACTGGAGTTACAATTTTATAATTTAGTGCTTTTTCTTTATTGGAATTAATTTGGAAGTATTAAAACAATTTTTGTAACCGAAGTTACACTTTTTTAACTCGAGTTACACTTATGTAACAGACACTTATGTAACTGGAGTTACACTTTCGTAATTCTAGTCATATATAATTACAATTATGTTAAATATGGTACATATATAATTACACTTATGTTACATTAGTGGTTTTTCTTTATTGGAATTAATTTGGAAGTATTAAAACAATTTTTGTAACCGAAGTTACAATTTTGTAACTCGAGTTACACTTATGTAACTGACACTTATGTAACTGGAGTTACAATTTTGTAATTCTAGTCATATATAATTACACTTATTTTACATATGTTACCTATATAATTACATTTATGTTACATTAGTGCTTTTTCTTTATTGGAATTAATTTGGAAGTATTAAAAAAAAATTTGTAAGTGAAGTTACACTTTTGTAACTCGAGTTACACTTTTGTAACTGGAGTTACACTTTTGTAACTGGAGTTACACTTTTGTTACTGGAGTTACAATTTTGTAACTGCAGTTACACTTTTGTAACTGGAGTTACAATTTCGTAATTCTAGTCATATATAATTACAATTATGTTACATATGGTACATATATAATTACACTTATGTTACATTAGCGCTTTTTCTTTATTGGAATTATTTTGGAAGTATTAAGAAAATTTTTGTAACCGAAGTTACACTTTTGTAACTCGAGTTACACTTTTGTAACTAGAGTTACATTTTTGTAACTGGAGTTACAATTTTGTAACTGCAGTTACACTTTGGTAACTGGAGTTACAATTTCGTAATTCTAGTCATATATAATTACAATTATGTTACATATGGTACATATATAATTACACCTATGTTACATTAGTGCTTTTTCTTTATTGGAATTATTTTGGAAGTATTAAAACAATTTTTGTAACCGAAGTTACACTTTTGTAACTAGAGTTACACTTTTGTAACTGGAGTTACAATTTTGTAACTGCAGTTACACTTTGGTAACTGGAGTTACAATTTCGTAATTCTAGTCATATATAATTATAATTTTGTTACATATGGTACATATATAATTACACCTATGTTACATTAGTGCTTTTTCTTTATTGGAATTAATTTGGAAGTACTAAAACAATTTTTGTAACCGAAGTTACACTTTTGTAACTCGAGTTACACTTTTGTAACTGGAGTTACAATTTTGTAACTGCAGTTACACTTTTGTAACTGGAGCTACAATTTCGTAATTCTAGTCATATATAATTACAATTATGTTACATATGGTACATATATAATTACACTTATGTTACATTAGTGTGAGATCCTGTATTTTTAGAGCCCTCAAATAGAATATAGATAAGTATTTATTCTATTTTTATTCCTAATTAATTTAAGATTTTTATATAAGGTAATAGGAAATATCTTTGATATTTTAATAAAAAAACAATATTTTTATGCTATTTTAAAAGCTGCGAAAATATTATTTAATTAAAGCTATATTTAAACCTAATTAGGCTAGGGTTTTAGGATATTCTCTCATTCTTTACCTTGCCTTCTCCTAAAACTTAGAAATCTCTCTTAGAGAAAAAGTGAGAAATACTCTTTGTGCTCATCTTCTTATCAATCAAAAGGTTCTCAAATCTCATAATCTAAGGTATGATATAGTTTATCCTTCTTGTTAGATTATTAATTTTCGTAGTGAATTTTTGACGAATTTTCCGAGATTTTTGTCTCTCAAACTACAAAGCGGTTTTGGTCGAAATTTTAACCACTGCTTCGAATTGGTTCATAAAGGTTACATATTAAATTTCAGGTTTTTCAGAGCTATAAATCGCTCGAAATTGATTTTTCAATTTTTACTTGTCAGAGAGAAACCGAAAAAGTCTGCAGAGCAGATTTTGATTTTAATTTTTAGAAATTCATAGAGTCCGAATTAGGGTTTTTATCTAGAGATAGATTTTGTGGAGAAGTCAGTTTTAAGCATGTTTCACGTTTTACGAAATTCAAAAAGATGCCGGGATCTAGCCCGAAATCGTGTTTTAGTATTTCTGCCGAATTAAAAAGTTAGGATATCGCATAGTTGCAGCCTTTTTCTGAAAATTATCAAAACACAAAAGTTCTTTGTTTTCAAAAAATAATGGCAGTTTGTTAAGAACGCTTTTTCCAGTTCCTTACTGATTTTATTATATCCAGAAAATATCTAAAAAGTCCTTTTTTATGCATACAAGTACAAATCTCGTTTTAGTCGTAAAGCCAAGTCTTAGGATTTTTATGAGTGACCAGGTTCTAATTCATAGTTGGGTATATATTATCTAGGAACGTCGCTCGTAAAGGTGCCTTCGTCAGAGTCGCTAGTAAGACGATCGTAGCGTTTCAGGTGAGTTCAACCTCACTGCAGTACGAATTTGTTTGAAAATAAAAGTACATTTGAACATGTTCGTTGTGTGTTTTGTTTGAATATGTTGGATATGTGAAAAATGTTTTCTTGTTATATTGTTTCATGAATGACTGCATTAGATATGTTATGAGGATTCAACGACGTTGAAACGTCGTGAAAGATTTATTATTGTGTGACGATCGATGTGATTGTCGAGATATGAAGAATGACATTCACGATAAATGGTGATATACGATGTGAAATTGTGAAAATGATTATTATGGTTATGTATGAATCTTCTTGTCATTTATGCATGTTAACAATATAAACAAGTATAACATAGGAATTAAGTGTCGTGCCCCCTCTATCGAGCGAGTCGTGTGAGGCTTATGATATTTTAAAAAGATCCCAAAAAAAGAGAGAATGGGACGATGATTAGATTTCTCCCCGAGTTGAAAGGAACGAAGAAGGGATTAATCTGACGGTATCATGAACCGTCCAATATATTGACCTTAGGCTTCGGGACATGTGCACCCCCGTCGATCTATTGAGTCTCGCGCGAATGAAGTGGTACGTACACAATGGTGATCACCTAGGGCAAGATTAGTAATAGATTCCTAAAACGTAAACAAAAGCATAATTGGTCATTTGCATGTTTTGTTTGCCTTATGTATATTTTGTGAGAAAATAGTTGTATCTCACTGAGCTTTTAGCTCACACAAAATGTTTTTCGTTCGTACTGTAGGTAAGAAACCTATGATATGATTTTGGGGTGGATTGGACGGTGACAGTGGAGGATGTGCGAGAGATTGGGTGAATGGGTAATCACTGTGAAGACGTTTTCCGCATATTTATTCCATACATGTTCTTAGTTTTAAAAAGGGAATCCCTGATAAATAGTTTTACTATTTTCTTTATTTATTTACTTTTAAGTTATTCGAAGAAAAAAAAATGGCCAAGTATTTTCAAAGAATTTTAAAGTAGTCAGTAAGTGACGGCTTAGAAAAAGTCGGGTCGTTACAATTAGTGCTTTTTCTTTATTGGAATTATTTTGGAAGTATTAAAACAATTTTTGTAACCGAAGTTACACTTTGGTAACTCGAGTTACACTTTTGTAACTGCAGTTACACTTTGGTAACTGGAGTTACAATTTCGTAATTCTAGTCATATATAATTACAATTATATTACATATGGTACATATATAATTACACCTATGTTACATTAGTGCTTTTTCTTTATTGGAATTAATTTGGAAGTATTAAAACAATTTTTGTAACCGAAGTTACACTTTTGTAACTCGAGTTACACTTTTGTAACTGCAGTTACACTTTTTTAACTGGAGCTACAATTTCGTAATTCTAGTCATATATAATTACAATTATGTTACATATGGTACATATATAATTACCCTTATGTTACATTAGTGCTTTTTCTTTATTGGAATTATTTTGGAAGTATTAAAACAATTTTTGTAACCGAAGTTACACCTTTGTAACTCGAGTTACACTAATGTAACTGGAGATACAATTTTGTAATTTAGTGCTTTTTCTTTATTGGAATTAATTTGGAAGTATTAAAACAATTTTTGTAACCGAAGTTACACTTTTGTAACTCGAGTTACACTTATGTAACAGACACTTATGTAACTGGAGTTACACTTTCGTAATTCTAGTCATGTATAATTACAATTATGTTACATATGGTACATATATAATTACACTTATGTTACATTAGTGGTTTTTCTTTATTGGAATTAATTTGGAAGTATTAAAACAATTTTTGTAACCGAAGTTACAATTTTGTAACTCGAGTTACACTTATGTAACTGACACTTATGTAACTGGAGTTACACTTTTGTAACTGGAGTTACAATTTCGTAATTCCAGTCATATATAATTACACTTATCTTACATATGTTACATATATAATTACATTTATGTTACATTAGTGCTTTTTCTTTATTGGAATTAATTTGGAAGTATTAAAAAAACATTTGTAAGTGAAGTTACACTTTTGTAACTCGAGTTACACTTATGTAACTGGAGTTACACTTTTGTAACTGGAGTTACAATTTTGAAACTGCAGTTACATTTTTGTAACTGGAGTTACAATTTCGTAATTCTAGTCATATATAATTACAATTATGTTAAATATGGTACATATATAATTACACTTATGTTACATTAGTGCTTTTTCTTTATTGGAATTAATTTGGAAGTATTAAAACAATTTTTGTAAGCGAAGTTACACTTTTTTAACTCGAGTTACAGTTATGTAACTGGAGTTACACTTTTGTAACTAGATTTACAATTTTGTAACTGCAATTACACTTTTGTAACTGGAGTTACAATTTCGTAATTCTAGTCATATATAATTACAATTATGTTACATATGGTACATATATAATTACACTTATGTTACATTAGTGCTTTTTCTTTATTGGAATTAATTTGGAAGTATTAAAACAATTTTTGTAAGCGAAGTTACACTTTTGTAACTCGAGTTACACTTATGTAACTGGAGTTACAATTTTGTAACTGCAGTTACACTTTTGTAACTGGAGTTACAATTTCGTAATTCTAATCATATATAATTACAATTATATTACATATGGTACATATATAATTACACTTATGTTACATTAGCGCTTTTTCTTTATTGGAATTAATTTGGAAGTATTAAAACAATTTTTGTAAGCGAAGTGACACTTTTGTAAATCGAGTTACACTTATGTAACTGGAGTTACACTTTTGTGACTGGAGTTACAATTTTGTAACTGGAGTTACAATTTCGTAATTCTAGTCATATATAATTACAATTATGTTACATATGGTACATATATAATTACACTTATGTTACATTAGCGCTTTTTCTTTATTGGAATTAATTTGGAAGTATTAAAACAATTTTTGTAACCGAAGTTACACCTTTGTAACTCGAGTTACACTAATGTAACTGGAGTTACACTTTTGTAACTGGAGTTACAATTTTGTAATTTAGTGCTTTTTCTTTATTGGAATTAATTTGGAAGTATTAAAACAATTTTTGTAACCGAAGTTACACTTTTGTAACTCGAGTTACACTTATGTAACAGACACTTATGTAACTGGAGTTACACTTTCGTAATTCTAGTCATGTATAATTACAATTATCTTACATATGGTACATATATAATTACACTTATGTTACATTAGTGGTTTTTCTTTATTGGAATTAATTTGGAAGTATTAAAACAATTTTTGTAACCGAAGTTACAATTTTGTAACTCGAGTTACACTTATGTAACTGACACTTATGTAACTGGAGTTACACTTTTGTAATTGGAGTTACAATTTCGTAATTCCAGTCATATATAATTACACTTATCTTACATATGTTACATATATAATTACATTTATGTTACATTAGTGCTTTTTCTTTATTGGAATTAATTTGGAAGTATTAAAAAAAAATTTGTAAGTGAAGTTACACTTTTGTAACTCGAGTTACACTTATGTAACTGGAGGTACACTTTTGTAACTGGAGTTACAATTTTGAAACTGCAGTTACACTTTTGTAACTGGAGTTACAATTTCGTAATTCTAGTCATATATAATTACAATTATGTTAAATATGGTACATATATAATTACACTTATGTTACATTAGTGCTTTTTCTTTATTGGAATTAATTTGGAAGTATTAAAACAATTTTTGTAAGAGAAGTTACACTTTTTTAACTCGAGTTACAGTTATGTAACTGGAGTTACACTTTTGTAACTGGAGTTACAATTTTGTAACAGCAATTACACTTTTGTAACTGGAGTTACAATTTCGTAATTCTAGTCATATATAATTACAATTATGTTACATATGGTACATATATAATTACACTTATGTTACATTAGTGCTTTTTCTTTATTGGAATTAATTTGGAAGTATTAAAACAATTTTTGTATGCGAAGTTACACTTTTGTAACTCGAGTTACACTTATGTAACTGGAGTTACAATTTTGTAACTGCAGTTAAACTTTTGTAACTGGAGTTACAATTTCGTAATTCTAATCATATATAATTACAATTATATTACATATGGTACATATATAATTACACTTATGTTACATTAGCGCTTTTTCTTTATTGGAATTAATTTGGAAGTATTAAAACAATTTTTGTAAGCGAAGTGACACTTTTGTAAATCGAGTTACACTTATGTAACTGGAGTTACACTTTTGTGACTGGAGTTACAATTTCGTAATTCTAGTCATATATAATTACAATTATGTTACATATGGTACATATATAATTACACTTATGTTACATTAGCGCTTTTTCTTTATTGGAATTAATTTGGAAGTATTAAAACAATTTTTGTAACCGAAGTTACACCTTTGTAACTCGAGTTACACTAATGTAACTGGAGTTACACTTTTGTAACTGGAGTTACAATTTTGTAATTTAGTGCTTTTTCTTTATTGGAATTAATTTGGAAGTATTAAAACAATTTTTGTAACCGAAGTTACACTTTTGTAACTCGAGTTACACTTATGTAACAGACACTTATGTAACTGGAGTTACACTTTCGTAATTCTAGTCATGTATAATTACAATTATCTTACATATGGTACATATATAATTACACTTATGTTACATTAGTGGTTTTTCTTTATTGGAATTAATTTGGAAGTATTAAAACAATTTTTGTAACCGAAGTTACAATTTTGTAACTCGAGTTACACTTATGTAACTGACACTTATGTAACTGGAGTTACACTTTTGTAATTGGAGTTACAATTTCGTAATTCCAGTCATATATAATTACACTTATCTTACATATGTTACATATATAATTACATTTATGTTACATTAGTGCTTTTTCTTTATTGGAATTAATTTGGAAGTATTAAAAAAAAATTTGTAAGTGAAGTTACACTTTTGTAACTCGAGTTACACTTATGTAACTGGAGGTACACTTTTGTAACTGAAGTTACAATTTTGAAACTGCAGTTACATTTTTGTAACTGGAGTTACAATTTCGTAATTCTAGTCATATATAATTACAATTAGGTTAAATATGGTACATATATAATTACACTTATGTTACATTAGTGCTTTTTCTTTATTGGAATTAATTTGGAAGTATTAAAACAATTTTTGTAAGCGAAGTTACACTTTTTTAACTCGAGTTACAGTTATGTAACTGGAGTTACACTTTTGTAACTAGAGTTACAATTTTGTAACTGCAATTACACTTTTGTAACTGGAGTTACAATTTCGTAATTCTAGTCATATATAATTACAATTATGTTACATATGGTACATATATAATTACACTTATGTTACATTAGTGCTTTTTCTTTATTGGAATTAATTTGGAAGTATTAAAACAATTTTTGTAAGCGAAGTTACACTTTTGTAACTCGAGTTACACTTATGTAACTGGAGTTACAATTTTGTAACTGCAGTTACACTTTTGTAACTGGAGTTACAATTTCGTAATTCTAATCATATATAATTACAATTATATTACATATGGTACATATATAATTACACTTATGTTACATTAGCGCTTTTTCTTTATTGGAATTAATTTGGAAGTATTAAAACAATTTTTGTAAGCGAAGTGACACTTTTGTAAATCGAGTTACACTTATGTAACTGGAGTTACACTTTTGTGACTGGAGTTACAATTTTGTAACTGGAGTTACAATTTCGTAATTATAGTCATATATAATTACAATTATGTTACATATGGTACATATATAATTACACTTATGTTACATTAGCGCTTTTTGTTTATTGGAATTAATTTGGAAGTATTAAAACAATTTCTGTAACCGAAGTTACACCTTTGTAACTCGAGTTACACTAATGTAACTGGAGTTACACTTTTGTAACTGGAGTTACAATTTTGTAATTTAGTGCTTTTTCTTTATTGGAATTAATTTGGAAGTATTAAAACAATTTTTGCAACCGAGGTTACAATTTTGTAACTCGAGTTACACTTATGTAACTGACACTTATGTAACTGGAGTTACACTTTTGTAACTGGAGTTACAATTTCGTAATTCTAGTCATATATAATTACACTTATCTTACATATGTTACATATATAATTACACTTATGTTACATTAGTGCTTTTTCTTTATCGGAATTAATTTGGAAGTATTAAAACAATTTTTGTAAGCGAAGTTACACTTTTGTAACTCGAGTTACACTTATGTAACTGGAGTTACACTTTTGTAACTGGAGTTATAATTTTGTAACTGCAGTTACACTTTTGTAACTGGAGTTACAATTTCGTAATTCTAGTTATATATAATTACAATTATGTTACATATGGTACATATATAATTACACTTATGTTACATTAGCGCTTTTTCTTTATTGGAATTAATTTGGAAGTATTAAAACAATTTTTGTAACCGAAGTTACACTTTTGTAACTCGAGTTACACTTATGTAACTGGAGTTACACTTTTGTAAATAGAGTTACAATTTTGTAACTGCACTTACACTTTGAAACTGGAGTTACAATTTCGTAATTCAAGTCATATATAATTACAATTATGTTACATATGGTACATATATAATTACACTATTGTTACATTAGTGCATTTTCTTTATTGGAATTAATTTGGAAGTATTAAAACAATTTTTGTAACCGAAGTTACACTTTTGTAACTCGAGTTACACTTATGTAACTGACACTTATGTAACTGGAGTTACACTTTTGTAACTGGAGTTACAATTTCGTAATTCTAGTCATATATAATTACACTTATCTTACATATGTTACATATATAATTACACTTATGTTACATTAGTGCTTTTTCTTTATTGGAATGAATTTTGAAGTATTAAAACAATTTTTGTAACCGAAGTTACACTTTTGTAACTCGAGTTACACTTTTTTAACTAGAGTTACACTTTTGTAACTGGAGTTACAATTTCGTAATTCTAGTCATATATAATTACAATTATGTTACATATGGTACATATATAATTACACTTATGTTACATTAGTGCTTTTTCTTTATTGGAATTATTTTGGAAGTATTAAAACAATTTTTGTAAGCGAAGTTACACTTTTGTAACTCGAGTTACACTTATGTTACTGGAGTTACAGTTTTGTAACTGGAGTTACAATTTTGTAACTGCAGTTACACTTTTGTAACTGGAGTTACAATTTCGTAATTCTAATCATATATAATTACAATTATGTTACATATGGTACATATATAATTACACTTATGTTACATTAGCGCTTTTTCTTTATTGGAATTAATTTGGAAGTATTAAAACAATTTTTGTAAGCGAAGTTACACTTTTGTAAAACGAGTTACACTTATGTAACTGGAGTTACACTTTTGTGACTGGAGTTACAATTTTGTAACTGGAGTTACAATTTCGTAATTCTAGTCATATATAATTACAATTATGTTACATACGGTATATATATAATTACACTTATGTTACATTAGCGCTTTTTCTTTATTGGAATTAATTTGGAAGTATTAAAACAATTTTTGTAACCGAAGTTACACTTTTGTAACTGGAGCTACACTTTTGTAACTGCAGTTACACTTTTGTAACTGGAGTTATAATTTCGTAATTCTAGTCATATATAATTACAATTATGTTAGATATGGTACATATATAATTACACTTATGTTACATTAGTGCTTTTTCTTTATTGGAATTATTTTGGAAGTATTAAAACAATTTTTGTAACCGAAGTTACACTTTTGTAACTCGAGTTACGATTTCGTAACTAGAGTTACAATATTGTAACTGGAGTTACAATTTTGTAACTGCAGTTACACTTTGGTAACTGGAGTTACAATTACGTAATTCTAGTCATATATAATTACAATTCTGTTACATATGGTACATATATAATTACACCTATGTTACATTAGTGCTTTTTCTTTATTGGAATTAATTTGGAAGTATTAAAACAATTTTTGTAAGCGAAGTTACACTTTTGTAACTGGAGTTACAATTTCGTAATTCTAGTCATATATAATTACAATTATGTTATATATGGTATATATATAATTACACTTATGTTACATTAGTGCTTTTTCTTTATTGGGATTATTTTGGAAGTATTAAAACAATTTTTGTAACCGAAGTTACACCTTTTTAACTCGAGTTACACTAATGTAACTGGAGTTACACTTTTGTAACTGGAGTTACACTTTTGTAACTGGAGTTACAATTTTGTAATTTAGTGCTTTTTCTTTATTGGAATTAATTTGGAAGTATTAAAACAATTTTTGTAACCGAAGTTACACTTTTGTAACTCGAGTTACACTTATGTAACAGACACTTATGTAACTGGAGTTACACTTTCGTAATTCTAGTCATATATAATTACAATTATGTTACATATGGTACATATATAATTACACTTATGTTACATGAATGCTTTTTCTTTATTGGAATTAATTTGGAAGTATTAAAACAATTTTTGTAACCGAAGTTACAATTTTGTAACTCGAGTTACTCTTATATAACTGACACTTATGTACCTGGAGTTACACTTTTGTAACTGGCGTTACAATTTCGTAATTCTAGTCATATATAATTACACTTATCTTACATATGTTACATATATAATTACACTTATGTTACATTAGTGGTTTTTCTTTATTGGAATTAATTTGGAAGTATTAAAACAATTTTTGTAAGCGAAGTTACACTTTTGTAACTCGAGTTACACTTATGTAACTGGAGTTACAGTTTTGTAACTGGAGTTACAATTTTGTAACTGCAGTTACACTTTTGTAACTGGAGTTACAATTTCATAATTCTAGTTATATATAATTACAATTATGTTACATATGGTACATATATAATTACACTTATGTTACATTAGCGCTTTTTCTTTATTGGAATTAATTTGGAAGTATTAAAACAATTTTTGTAACCGAAGTTACACTTTTGTAACTCGAGTTACACTTATGTAACTGGAGTTACACTTTTGTAACTGGAGTTACAATTTTGTAACTGCAGTTACACTTTGAAACTGGACTTACAATTTCGTAATTCTAGTCATATATAATTACAATTATGTTACATATGGTACATATATAATTACACTATTGTTACATTAGTGCATTTTCTTTATTGGAATTAATTTGGAAGTATTAAAACAATTTTCGTAACCGAAGTTACACTTTTGTAACTCGAGTTACACTTATGTAACTGACACTTATGTAACTGGAGTTACACTTTTGTGACTGGAGTTACAATTTCGTAATTCTAGTCATATATAATTACACTTATCTTACATATGTTACATATATAATTACACTTATGTTACATTAGTGCTTTTTCTTTATTGGAATGAATTATGAAGTATTAAAACAATTTTTGTAACCGAAGTTACACTTTTGTAACTCGAGTTACACTTTTGTAACTGGAGTTACAATTTCGTAATTCTAGTCATATATAATTACAATTATGTTACATATGGTACATATATAATTACACTTATGTTACATTAGTGCTTTTTCTTTATTGGAATTATTTTGGAAGTATTAAAACAATTTTTGTAAGCGAAGTTACACTTTTGTAACTCGAGTTATACTTATGTAACTGGAGTTACAGTTTTGTAACTGGAGTTACAATTTTGTAACTGCAGTTACACTTTTGTAACTGGAGTTACAATTTCGTAATTCTAATCATATATAATTACAATTATGTTACATATGGTAAATATATAATTACACTTATGTTACATTAGCGCTTTTTCTTTATTGGAATTAATTTGGAAGTATTAAAACAATTTTTGTAAGCGAAGTTACACTTTTGTAAATCGAGTTACACTTATGTAACTGGAGTTACACTTTTGTGACTGGAGTTACAATTTCGTAATTCTAGTCATATATAATTACAATTATGTTACATATGGTACATATATAATTACACTTATGTTACATTAGCGCTTTTTCTTTATTGGAATTAATTTGGAAGTATTAAAACAATTTTTGTAACCGAAGTTACACTTTTGTAACTGGAGTTACACTTTTGTAACTGCAGTTACACTTTTGTAACTGGAGTTACAATTTCGTAATTCTAGTCATATATAATTACAATTATGTTAGATATGGTACATATATAATTACACTTATGTTACATTAGTGCTTTTTCTTTATTGGAATTATTTTGGGAGTAATAAAACAATTTTTGTAACGAAGTTACACTTTTGTAACTCGAGTTACAATTTCGTAACTAGAGTTACAATTTTGTAACTGGAGTTACAATTTTGTAACTGCAGTTACACTTTGGTAACTGGAGTTACAATTACGTAATTCTAGTCATATATAATTACAATTAGGTTACATATGTTACATATATAATTACACCTATGTTACATTAGTGCTTTTTCTTTATTGGAATTAATTTGGAAGTATTAAAACAATTTTTGTAAGCGAAGTTACAATTTTGTAACTGCAGTTACACTTTTGTAACTGGAGTTACAATTTCGTAATTCTAGTCATATATAATTACAATTATGTTACATATGGTACATATATAATTACACTTATGTTACATTAGTGCTTTTTCTTTATTGGAATTATTTTGGAAGTATTAAAACAATTTTTGTAACCGAAGTTACACCTTTTGTAACTCGAGTTACACTAATGTAACTGGAGTTACACTTTTGTAACTGGAGTTACAATTTTGTAATTTAGTGCTTTTTCTTTATTGGAATTAATTTGGAAGTATTAAAACAATTTTTGTAACCGAAGTTACACTTTTGTAACTCAAGTTACACTTATGTAACACACACTTATGTAACTGGAGTTACACTTTCGTAATTCTAGTCATATATAATTACAATTATGTTACATATGGTACATATATAATTACACTTATGTTACATTAATGCTTTTTCTTTTTTGGAATTAATTTGGAAGTATTAAAACAATTTTTGTAACCGAAGTTACAATTTTGTAACTCGAGTTACTCTTATATAACTGACACTTATGTACCTGAGTTACACTTTTGTAACTGGAGTTACAATTTCGTAATTCTAGTCATATATAATTACACTTATCTTCCATATGTTACATATATAATTACACTTATGTTACATTAGTGCTTTTTCTTTATTGGAATTAATTTGGAAGTATTAAAACAATTTTTGTAAGCGAAGTTACACTTTTGTAACTCGACTTACACTTATGTAACTGGAGTTACAGTTTTGTAACTGGAGTTACAATTTTGTAACTGCAGTTACACTTTTGTAACTGGAGTTACAATTTCGTAATTCTAGTTATATATAATTACAATTATGTTACATATGGTACATATATAATTACACTTATGTTACATTAGCGCTTTTTCTTTATTGGAATTAATTTGGAAGTATTAAAACAATTTTTGTAACCGAAGTTACACTTTTGTAACTCGAGTTACACTTATGTAACTGGAGTTACACTTTTGTAACTGGAGTTATAATTTTGTAACTGCAGTTACACTTTGAAACTGGACTTACAATTTCGTAATTCTAGTCATATATAATTACAATTATGTTACATATGGTACATATATAATTACACTATTGTTACATTAGTGCATTTTCTTTATTGGAATTAATTTGGAAGTATTAAAACAATTTTTGTAACCGAAGTTACACTTTTGTAACTCGAGTTACACTTATGTAACTGACACTTATGTAACTGGAGTTACACTTTTGTGACTGGAGTTACAATTTCGTAATTCTAGTCATATATAATTACACTTATCTTACATATGTTACATATATAATTAAACTTATGTTACATTAGTGCTTTTTCTTTATTGGAATGAATTATGAAGTATTAAAACAATTTTTGTAACCGAAGTTACACTTTTGTAACTCGAGTTACACTTTTGTAACTGGAGTTACAATTTCGTAATTCTACTCATATATAATTACAATTATGTTACATATGGTACATATATAATTACACTTATGTTACATTAGTGCTTTTTCTTTATTGGAATTATTTTCGAAGTATTAAAACAATTTTTGTAAGCGAAGTTACACTTTTGTAACTCGAGTTACACTTATGTAACTGGAGTTACAGTTTTGTAACTAGAATTACAATTTTGTAACTGCAGTTACACTTTTGTAACTGGAGTTACAATTTCGTAATTCTAATCATATATAATTACAATTATGTTACATATGGTAAATATATAATTACACTTATGTTACATTAGCGCTTTTTCTTTATTGGAATTAATTTGGAAGTATTAAAACCATTTTTGTAAGCGAAGTTACACTTTTGTAAATCGAGTTACACTTATGTAACTGGAGTTACACTTTTGTGACTGGAGTTACAATTTCGTAATTCTAGTCATATATAATTACAATTATGTTACATATGGTACATATATAATTACAATTTTTGTAAGCGAAATTACAATTTTGTAAATCGAGTTACACTTATGTAACTGGAGTTACACTTTTGTAACTGGAGTTACAATTTCGTAATTCTAGTCATATATAATTACAATTATGTTACATATGGTACATATATAATTACACTTATGTTACATTAGCGCTTTTTCTTTATTGGAATTAATTTGGAAATATTAAAACAATTTTTGTAACCGAAGTTACACTTTTGTAACTGGAGTTTCACTTTTGTAACTGCAGTTACACTTTTGTAACTGGAGTTACAATTTCGTAATTCTAGTCATATATAATTACAATTATGTTAGATATGGTACATATATAATTACACTTATGTTACATTAGTGCTTTTTCTTTATTGGAATTATTTTGGAAGTATTAAAAAAAAATTTGTAACCGAAGTTACACTTTTGTAACTCGAGTTTCAATTTCGTAACTAAAGTTACAATTTTGTAACTGGAGTTACAATTTTGTAACTCTAGTTACACTTTGGTAACTGGAGTTACAATTACGTAATTCTAGTCATATATAATTACAATTATGGTACATATGGTACATATATAATTACACCTATGTTACATTAGTGCTTTTTCTTTATTGGACTTAATTTGGAAGTATTAAAACAATTTTTGTAAGCGAAGTTACACTTTTGTAACTGGAGTTACAATTTTGTAACTGCAGTTACACTTTTGTAACTGGAGTTACAATTTCGTAATTCTAGTCATATATAATTACAATTATGTTACATATGGTACATATATAATTACACTTATGTTACATTAGTGCTTTTTCTTTATTGGAATTATTTTGGAAGTATTAAAACAATTTTTGTAACCGAAGTTACACCTTTGTAACTCGAGTTACACTAATATAAATGGAGTTACACTTTTGTAACTGGAGTTACAATTTTGTAATTTAGTGCTTTTTCTTTATTGGAATTAATTTTGAAAGTATTAAAACAATTTTTGTAACCGAAGTTACACTTTTGTAACTCGAGTTACACTTATGTAACACACACTTATGTAACTGGAGTTACACTTTCGTAATTCTAGTCATATATAATTACAATTATGTTACATATGGTACATATATAATTACACTTATGTTACATTAATGCTTTTTCTTTATTGGAAATAATTTGGAAGTATTAAAACAATTTTTGTAACCGAAGTTACAATTTTGTAACTCGAGTTACTCTTATATAACTGACACTTATGTACCTGGAGTTACACTTTTGTAACTGGAGTTACAATTTCGTAATTCTAGTCATATATAATTACACTTATCTTACATATGTTACATATATAATTACACTTATGTTACATTAGTGCTTTTTCTTTATTGGAATTAATTTGGAAGTATTAAAACAATTTTTGTAAGCGAAGTTACACTTTTGTAACTCGAGTTACACTTTTGTAACTGGAGTTACAGTTTTGTAACTGGAGTTACAATTTTGTAACTGCAGTTACACTTTTGTAACTGGAGTTACAATTTCATAATTCTCGTTATATATAATTACAATTATGTTACATATGGTACATATATAATTACTCTTATGTTACATTAGCGCTTTTTCTTTATTGGAATTAATTTGGAAGTATTAAAACAATTTTTGTAACCGAAGTTACACTTTTGTATCTCGAGTTACACTTATGTAACTAGAATTACACTTTTGTAACTGGAGTTACAATTTTGTAACTGCAGTTACACTTTGTAACTGGAGTTACAATTTCGTAATTCTAGTCATATATAATTACAATTATGTTACATATGGTACATATATAATTACACTTATGTTACATTAGTGCATTTTCTTTATTGGAATTAATTTGGAAGTATTAAAACAATTTTTGTAACCGAAGTTACACTTTTGTAACTCGAGTTACACTTATGTAACTGGAGTTACACTTTTGTAACTGGAGTTACAATTTCGTAATTCTAGTCATATATAATTACACTTATCTTACATATGTTACATATATAATTACACTTATGTTACATTAGTGCTTTTTCTTTATTGGAATGAATTTTGAAGTATTAAAACAATTTTTGTAACCGAAGTTACACTTTTGTAACTCGAGTTACACTTTTTTAACTAGAGTTACACTTTTGTAACTGGAGTTAAAATTTCGTAATTCTAGTCATATATAATTACAATTATGTTACATATGGTACATATATAATTTCACTTATGTTACATTAGTGCTTTTTCTTTATTGGAATTAATTTGGAAGTATTAAAACAGTTTTTGTAACCGAAGTTACACTTTTGTAACTCGAGTTACACTAATGTAACTGGAGTTACACTTTTGTAACTGGAATTATAATTTTGTAATTTAGTGCTTTTTCTTTATTGGAATTAATTTGGAAATATTAAAACAATTTTTGTAACCGAAGTTACACTTTTTTAACTCAAGTTACACTTATGTAACTGGAGTTACACTTTTGTAACTGGAGTTACACTTTTGTAACTGGAGTTACAATTTTGTAACCAGTTACACTTTTGTAACTGGAGTTACAATTTCGTAATTCTAGTCATATATAATTACAATTATATTACATATGGTACATATATAATTACACTTATGTTACATTAGTGCTTTTTCTTTATTGGAATTATTTTGGAAGTATTAAAACAATTTTTGTAACCGAAGTTACACTTTTGTAACTCGAGTTACACTAATGTAACTGGAGTTACACTTTTTTTGTAACTGGAGTTACAATTTTGTAATTTAGTGCTTTTTCTTTATTGGAATTAATTTGGAAGTATTAAAACAATTTTTGTAACCGAAGTTACACTTTTGTAAATCGAGTTACACTTATGTAACTGACACTTATGTAACTGGAGTTACAATTTCGTAATTCTAGTAATATATAATTACACTTATCTTACATATGTTACATATATTATTACACTTATGTTACATTAGTGCTTTTTCTTTATTGGAATTAATTTGGAAGTATTAAAACAATTTTTGTAACCGAAGTTACACTTTTGTAACTGGAGTTACACTTATGTAACTGGTGTTACACTTTTGTAACTGGAGTTACAATTTCGTAATTCTAGTCATATATAATTACAATTATGTTATATATATAGAGATTCTACATAAGAAATGGTGCAAGTTTGTAAGTCAGAGAAACGGTGCGTTTTCGCTCTTTTAGCGATAAACAAAACGATATTAAAAGTGTATTTATTATGGAATCAAATTTCAATATATTTCTTAAAATAATAATTTAGTGCTTTTTCTTTATTGGAATTAATTTGGAAGTATTAAAACAATTTTTGTAACTGAAGTTACATTTTTGTAACTCGACTTACACTGTTGTAACTGGAGTTACAATTTCGTAATTCTAGTCACATATAATTACACTTATGTTACATATTAAGAGATTCTACATAAGAAATGGTGCAAGTTTGTAAGTCAGAGAAACGGTGTGTTCGCTCTTTTAGCGATAAAACAAAACGATGTTAAAAGTGTGTTTATTATGGAATCAAATTTGAATATATTTCTTAAAATAATAATTTAGTGCTTTTTCTTTATTGGAATTAATTTAGAAGTATTAAAACTATTTTTGTAACCAAAGTTACACTCTTGTAACTAGAGTTACACTTTCGTAACTGGAGTTACACTTTCGTAATTCTAGAGTTTCAAGAAACATTTTCTTCAATTAGATGAGCTTTAAAGTCTTAACTATGTAACATATATTCTGCATGCTTCTGATTAAACACATGTAATCCGAAAAGTAAAGGTAATAGTCATAAGAGTTTAAAATGAAGAAAAAATAAAGGAAACAAAGACCGAATGTTCGAACATGTTAATGACTAAAAACTAAATCACACATTATCTTTCTTCGCACCCCTTCTTGTAACTTTTCTCTGAAATGTGTTCATAGGCGCTTTTTTAACCTTTTTAGCTTCTTCCTACAAATACATGAGGTATGTAGGTTACTAAAATCACATAAAGTAATGTCATTACAGATACGTAATTCCAGTTACACTTGTGTAACAGAAATTACAACCTGAAATTAAAATTAAAATTGACCACAAGTGTTACCTTTTCAAGCATTTGTGTAATGCCAAGGCTGAAACTAGGAGGCTCAATAGTTCTGTCAACAGGATTGTTATTCACCTACAAATGTAATTACACACAAGGCTGAAACGTTGATGTGTATTGACTTTGATTCCACGTCTTCGGTTTTGCAATGGTACAAGAAACTGAAATACAAGAAGTTATGTAACAGTTATGTAACTGAAGTTACACTTATGTAACTAAAGTTACACTTTTGTAACTGCAGTTACAATTTTGTAACTGTTAATACAATTACGTAACTACAGTTACCTTCCACTTATGTAATTACTATACGTGTAATAAGAGTTACACAACGTAACTTGAGTTACCTTTATTTTATCTTTTTCCTCCGATGGGTGTTTCGACTTCATTTTTGGGCTAGAGGACGTCGCCTTTGCTAAATCGCTACTTCTTTTCGATTTCATACCTACAATAATTTAAAGGAAACATAATAAGCAAGAAAATCTGAACGTACTTAACCGTGCCCTTGCTCGATCTGCATGTAATGGGGTTCAATCAAAATCAAGTAAGCTTATGAATACGATAAACTCATCGATACTAAGTGATCATTGAGCGATGAAGAGGATACCGAATTTCTTTAGCAAGAAAAAATCATAATGAATCAAATCATGGAAATTAAATACGTAACCAATATATACGTAAACGTATGAGAAAGCCCAATGAGAAGAAGAGAGAAGCAGTGTGTTTCCATGAGGCACTCCCAAACTCGAAGAAGAAGAAGAAGAATGGCAAATCTAAGAAGAAGACTCGGTCTCAGTCTCTCTTTGGGCTTCCTCATCCTGACATTGATGGAGACACAAGTGGTGTCTTCCGGTCAAGTGTACAAGGTCGGAGATTTGCACGCTTGGGGAGTTCCCACTTCACTCAACTCCAAAGTCTACGCCAACTGGTCCAAACAACAAGCCTTCGCCATTGGAGACTCCCTCCGTAAGTCCTCTTGCACCCAATTACTCAGATCATATCGTGCCCTAACTTTTTGTTTGAGGAATTAAATACGTAAACATTTTCTGCTCAAATATACTAGATAGAAGAATTGAAACAAGATCGTGCCCTAACTTTTTGCCAAATCAATGACCAAATCACGCGATGAAACAAGCTCCTACACTCCAGAACCGGCACCAATTACAGAATCAAACCCTAGGTGAGAGAAAGGGCCGAACCTGACTGAGAGCGGAGGCGATCGAACGAGCGAATGGGTTGAGGGCTTCGAACGGTCCGGCGGCGAATCGAGGGAGGCGATCGACGGAGAGGAGCGAGAACAGAGAATGAGCGAGAGAGAAGGAGCAGAGAAGGAGAAGGGTATTTTTGGAAAAAAACCTTTAAATTGAGTATGATTTGGATTAATTAAACATTGAGTAGTTTTTAAAATAGTTTGATTTTAATTGAGTATTTTGCTAATAAGCCCTAACTTATATTACTCACTAACTTTTTATGGCTAATTATAATATGGGCGATGTTGGTTTTTAATGGCTAACATATATCTATTCGCTTTTATATTTGATCTATTCTGTTTTTTTTTTAATGGGTGTTTGATCTATTCTTGAAAGGTGACATTTGATAACTTATATAGTTGCTTTTATGTTGATTCTTACATTTGGTGGTTTTGAAGATAAATAGTCGAAATAAATAGCATTGGGTTAAATTTATTTATTTAGTTAATCTTATTTTTGTGTTATATCTGTAATTTGTAAACGTCCTTTTATTTTGATGATGTAGAAGATGTAGTGAGTGATAAGAGAAATTAGAGAATTAGTAATTGGTCATTAATTAGTGGCATCAAATATCATGAAAAAAATTCATAATAACTTAGACACCTTAATTATGTGCATTAAAAAAATTCAAAATGTTTACTAGGATAGAATATAGTATGCTGAGAATGACAATATCTGTATATATATTCTTAAGATGTTACAAAGTTTTTTTGAAAATGTTTGATAAATTAAATTTCAAATAATATATTGTTTGACGAAAAAATTAATTAATGTGTATTTTTATTTTTTATATTATTTTTGCATTATTTTCATTATATCTTGATTTAATTTATCTAATAAAGTTATTTTTTTATAATACGAATATGTTGAAAATACCGAAATAGATTCGTGATTCACTATTTGAATAAACTATTAAAATAAAAGCAAGCTTATTTATATAGTATTATCAATAATGCGCTATTGAATAAAAATATACAATTTTTAAAAATAACGTCACAGTTTTGTACTCATTTAAAAAAAAATAGTATATCAAGAACAAATTTATTTAATATATTAATTTAAAGTTTAAAATTATATTTTTATACCCGCGCTCGCGCGGGCAATCCACTAGTTGATGTAATAAAAAAAATTCAGTGTTACAAATATACGTCGATTCACTATATATCTACAAGAATATAAATTTTGATTTGCGCTAAAGGATATTCAAATTCAATATTCAAATTTTCATAATTAAAATATTACCTGAGTGGTAACTATGGGACAAAGTAATACTTTTAATTAGGGGTGAAAATTTTGTCACCGTTTCCCGGTTTCGTCCCGGTTCCGGTACCGGTTCCGGACCGGTTTAAGAAAAAAATAGGGAAATTGTGTTTAAAACCGGGAACCGGTACTTCCCGGTTCCCGATTTTCGGAACCGTGAACCGGAACCGGGAACCAGAACCGTTTTTCCCGATTTTTGGTACCGGTTCCGGTTTATGTATTTTTATGTCATTTTTTAAATATTTCATGTCGTTTTGGTTTAATATGTCATTTTATTTTCTTTACATGTCGTTTTTTACCATTAAAAAAATTAGGGTTTATGCCTCCTTCCTCATTCCTCTCTCTCGCTTGCGACTCTTTATCTCCACCTTCTCTTTGCTTTTGGCTTTTCCTCGTCTAGGTTTGATTTTCTTCTGTGAAATATCTTTTATGGTTTATTCTATGTCAATTGCACCCCTTCGAAAGGCTTGATTTCCTCGCTTTCTTTTTTGATTTCGGTTTCTTTTCCTTCTCTCAAGTTTTTCTTTTTTTCTTCGAATGATTCCAGCCCTCTTATGTGATTTCGGCGTTGCTTTCCTCCCGACTCCAGAGAAGTCGAACGCTTTACTCCCGGTTTTAGTCACGATTTTTTTCACGATTCTCTCACGAATTTTTCCCGGTCCCGGTTCCGGTTCCGGTTTTCAAAAAAAGGGGGAAATATACAATTGGAACCGGGAACCGGTACCAAGAAAAAAAATCCCGAATTTTCGAGATAGGTACCAGAAAATAAAAATATACCGGTTCCCGGTTCCGCTTTCACCCCTACTTTTAATTATTTATCTTTATAAAAAAATGCAGACTACTTGAGTTATTTTTTTATTTAATAAGAGAAATGGTTATAAAACTATTTATGAAAGAAAAGTTTATCTAAATATTTATATATATATATATATGATAGATTTGCCATTCATAAATAATTGCAATTTAAGATATTTTTTTGGTAGGATGGTTAGTTGAGTAGGTTATTGGGTGGCGTTAGTTTAAAAGTAGATCTAATTAGTGAAAAATATTTTAACAATTCAGAGATCATATGGCCCAGGCCTAATTGAAAATACGAAATTCAATTACAACATAAAACTGAACATTAGTTTAATACAAAATATTTGTTTCGAGCAAATTTTAATATACATAATGATTTTTTCTGATTAAACGTAAAACTAAAATGTTGTAGATAATTTTTTTATCTTTCTAACTGTAGTTTATTTATAAATTTTGGATAAAAAAATGTGTAGGTTATACCAAAAATACGAAAGCTTTTTTCACATTACATCTTTCATATTTTTGGCATAACTCACTGTTTTTTTGTCCAAAATTTATAAATAAACTACCGTTGGAAAGATAAAAGATTTACAACTTTGTAGTTTAACATTTCATAAAAGTTATTAAGTATATTAAAATTTACTCGAAACAAAAATTTTGTATTAAACTAATGTCCATTTTTACGTTGTAATTGAAATATTGGAATAATAAAAAACTTTTTTTTACAAAACTTAAAACACCAAGGTTGTAGATCTATCTCTTATCTTTCCAACCATAGGTTATGCATAAAATTTGGACAAAAATTGAGTGATTTATGTCAAAAATACGAAAAGTGTACATATCACTCGCTGACGGTCAAGTGACGGAAAACACGAAAAAATCTAGCGGAATAAAGTTTGGGTACATTAGCCATCGAAAATAAACATTGAGTACATAATCCGCAGAAAATCAAACATTGGGTACATTAGCCGCAATTTACCCTAATATATATAGGTGATGGAGTAGCTAATATACATGTATATGGTTTGTAATAAATAAATAAATAAGTTAAAACTATATTTATAATGGGAAAATTCATTATCTACCCATACGTTTGGGTGAAATTCAAAAGTTGGTGATGAATGTTCCAAAATTAAAAAAATAGTGATGTTCATTGTTTCCTTCTCATTTTCCCCTTGTGATCGAGTATAAAGAGAGAAAAGAAACTAGCGGTGCCCATTTTCACTCGCCGCCTAACCCCTTTCTCTCAATCTCCCTCCAATCAACATTTTGGGACCACTAAATCCATTTCCATTTTTGGGAAAACTTTCCTCCTGGAGCTCCGCAATGTCCTTCCACGGAAGATGCTCCCATTGGTGTCTTTCATCCCGCCGTCTTCGTCGTCGACCCTGTTTGGTAACTTTTCCTATCTTAGACCCATTTCACGTTTTTATTTGCCCAGTTCAAAGTCGGATTATCTCCTCGCTTGAAAATGTGTGAATCTTTGTGTACTCAGGAACACCATGTCGGTCTTAATTTTACAGAACTTGGCGTTTTTCACTCCGATGTCAGAGTGTGAGAACACCGAAGTCGGTCATCGCGGTTCCCGACTTCGGAGATATTAAGACCAATGTCGGGGATATAATCCTCGGGGTTGTAGTTCGGGGTTAGAAAAACCGAGGTCTGTCTTCGGACTTGCTAACTTTCGATGCTTCCGGGTCGGGCTAACTATCCCTGATCATCGAGTTCAGTGATCTCGGTTTCCGAGTTCGGAAGTATTAAGACCGATGTCGG
Source organism: Parietaria judaica (assembly GCA_954871525.1). NCBI lineage: Eukaryota > Viridiplantae > Streptophyta > Magnoliopsida > Rosales > Urticaceae > Parietaria > Parietaria judaica. Next base: position 44,576,491 of record OX940860.1, read on the forward strand.
GGTTAGTATCCGCGGGGTTGCAATTCGTGTTAAAAATTATGAGTTCGGAGATATTAAGACCGATGTCGGAGATAATATCACTGACTTTTAATATGCTATCACGGAACACCAAAGTCGGGCTTACTATCTCCGAACACTGAGGTCGGGGTTACACAGATGTCTGTCTTCCAATTTATCAATTCCGAGGTTGACGATCCTAACATGATTCCTTTCTCTATTAGGTCATTGCTTCGGAGAGCGGAAAATTTGCATACATGGGTCACACGGCTAGCGGAAAATCCGCATACATATGCTCTTGGTGCGACCCGATGGCCTCTTGCCCCAACCGGCCTCCTCGTCTACGCTGGGAATTTAGATCGTCATCTCCTTTCGTCTGCGGCGACCGAAATTAATACTTAAGTGAGGCTTAAACGAAGGCAGAATGAGGACGAGCGAGCATAAAATGTTTCAGCAGGCGAAGAATAAAGTCGGGGGGGGGGGGGCAGAAAATGTTCTAACAGGCGTAGGGGAGACCTGCCACTTACTATCCCCGGCGTTGCAAGGGTTGGACTTGGGTACGCTCATTGCTCTTGTGTACCTGAGTGACGCCGAACAACGGCATGATGGGGACGACCAAAAAATGTTCCAACAGCTCAGAGTTGGACTCTAGTAACCTGTGGTAATGGACGGGATAATGTTCCAACAACTTGGCTTAGGGATTAAATGTTTGTTTGTGGCTCATAATGAATCAAAATGTAATGTCATTGCAAGTTGATGCAAAGTATGTTCAAAATGTATGTTCAATATGTATTGTATGCGATATAATGAAGTTGTTTTTCTGTTCGTTTGTTGCAACTAATTTTGTATTTTTAACTCCGACCTTCGCTTTGGTAACTTCCGAAGTCGGTTTTGATATTTTTGTGACTGGGATAGTAAGCCCGACCTCGTTAATTATATGCCCAAGTTCGGTAATATTAAATCTTCGTGGTCAGTGATCGTAATAACGACGACTTGAGTAGTTATAATTCCGACTTCGGGATAAGAAGCCCAACCTCGATAGTTATTACCCCCGACATCGTAGACAAGAAGCCCAATATCGATATTTGTATCCCCGACTTTGGTATATTACCCACGACCTCGGTCGGCTTTCATAGTTTGGATATCGGTGAACGTAAAGCCGACATCGTTACCTGTATCCCCGAATTTGGTTTAAATAAATTCTGGGTCGGCGATAGTAAGCCCGAGTTTGGTTATCATTTATACAAAGATAATATCACAAAGTCAAACAATAAAATACGATAGTAACAAGGGATAACAAATGAATTATTCGTAAGTTATAATAATAATAATAATAATAATAATAATAATAATAATAATAATAATAATAATAATAATCAGTTCACCGTCTACTAAAAAATTATTCTACGTAAAATACTAAAAAATGTCGCAAGATTTACAAGTCTTCCGGTTGTGACCGCCTTTCCCGAATTTTGAGCATAGGTAAGGCGTTTAAATTTTCTAGGCCGACCGGGCTGTCTTTTATACTTGGGCACTTTAATGCGGCGGTTTCGCAAATCGTCCGTTAGATCCCAACTAAACTCGTCGCCCACCAGGTTAACGGAAGCGTTCCACAGTTGCTGACATGTCTCCCTCTTGTAGTAATCGGTTACGAAATTATACATATCACCAATCACGAGTTTGATAACAGCGGCCAAGTGATCACAAGGATACCGAAGGACCTGGAACATTCCGCAAGTGCAAGTTCTCGCGAGCAAATTCACTTCTCTGTCCCTGCCACCGTCGCGGACGACGAATTAGTGGTCGTTGATTGGTTGAACGTTAAGATGCAACCTGCGCTCCACCGACCTCCTAACGTCTGTCTCCCATGGTTGGTATAGTTTTGTGGTGAGCTTCAATGATGCTGCCTGACGCTCCGCAAACCAAGCCATGCATTTGTACCGGTAATACTCGAGAAGTTGTCCTACAGGTGCTGCCCGTTCCTGCGCCATTACCCTATTCAGGCTCTCCGCATGGTTGATTGTTGCTATGTTGTATTGCTTCCTCGGGAAGTAAGCGCATGCCTAAAACTCGAGTCTGTTATCGAGTAGAAACTTCTCGACTCTCGGGTCTATCTCCCGACTCCTCCTCATGCAAGCATGGACATCGCACTTCCGAAAGGATTTCGATGCAAGTACCATGTTCCCATGACACTCTCCAGGCTTGAATTTTTTTTTTATGTTAAACTCTATGTGATGAATGCAATAACAGTGATAGGCCTCCGGGAAGACATCGGCTACGGTGTTTACATTTCTGCCTAACCGGTCGGATATTAACACCAGATCTGGTATGATGCAGCCCTACATGGCCTGCTTCAACCTTGTCAAAAAGTAAGTTCAGGTCACCGTACTCTCGGTGTCCACTATGCCAACGGCGAGGGGGAAGATTTGGTTCGCAGGGTCATGCATAACAGCAACGATCATCGTTCCTCTGTACTTCTATTTAAGATGGGTTTCGTCAACGACGATGATCGGACGGCACAAAGAGACTCCCTGCAACGAAGGTCCCAAAGAAATGAGGCAATATTGGAATCGTCCTTCAGCGCGACAACGAGATCGGTCACGGTGCCCGGGTTTCGCTTCTCTAGTTAGTGGAAATAGCCAGGTAACTTGGAGTAAGACTTTTCTGGGGATCCCTTTCACGTCTAAGCCTTCCCGTAATAAACTTCGGCACCCAAATATTGTTTCATATGATCCCGAATCTGGTGTGGCATGTACGCCAAACCGTCAACCTTTTATCGGTCTTTGTACATGTAACCGACGACGCACGGCTTCAATTCCCTTTGTGCCTGACGTTACGGCTCCAACGCACATGTGTGCTCTTCATGCAACACAGTTATGGTCCACATAGTGGTCCTAAGGTTTTTCTTTCGCCGAACTCGCCACCTGCAACCTGCCCCTCTACATTTCACAAACCAATACCGTCTATCCGAGGTTTTGACTAAGTAATGAGCCTTTGTGTGCACGGCATACAATGAGCATTGCTTAATAGGGTCTGCCTTTGAGAATTACCGTTGGCCGAAAAATACCACCGCTTTGTGGGATCCTGAACTTTCTGAGTCAACTTTTTCTTGTTCTCCAAATTGAGTGAACAACGACGCCGGAGGAACAAATGACGGGAGCGGGTGCGATGGTCCTGGGGGTGCGGGGATACTTTGGCATGGAAATACCGCTTGGGTACTTTCGGGTATAAAGTATGCCGGTACATTTCGCTCAACCTCAGCTAGAAGGTCTTGGTCAAGGATCAACCTAATAAAATGCGCCATGGCCGGATATGGATCACTCATCAACAGATCACTAAACACGTGGTCCACAATGGGGTCTGGGTTAACGTACGGCTCGTCGTCGCCGAGTCTAACGCATTCTGCTAACTCGGTTTCTGCTGTCTTTGGAACGTGCTGGAGTGACCATGTGATCCCCCATACGCGGGATCCCAGAGGATTTACCGCATGCGGCTTCAATCTAGTTGGGATCCGTCACAACCCGTCCCGGAACATTGATGCTGGAACTTCCGCTGGTATTGACGTTGACAGGTTGGGCAATGGGCAGGGAACACCGAAAAATGTCTTGCGCATAAAACTAACGCGCAACGGGATGCGATCCAGGAAACTCATCTGCTACAGGTTGTGCATGAAGTTGGTAACGTGTAGGTCGTTGTCAATGACAAACGGAGTTTCTGCTCGGCCTCAAGCAACATATTGTGCCCCGAGTTTTAAGTAGTACATAGAGCGATCGACTGGTAATTGAGCGTATAGCGTGTCAATGAGATCAGCGTACTTAACCGTGTTCGAGATAACAATTAAAGTGTTCTTCGGGGACGTGTAGATAAACTCTCCGGCACGTTGGGTCCACTGCTCATCGTACCATACAGCGACGCTATCTGAAAAGAATTTATTCCACAAAGACAAACAACGATGATTAAAAGACAGGGAGGAATAACATGGACATATATAACCATCGAAGTCGGAGAAATATAATGACTGAATGAAAATAAATTTCGGTACTAATATTCGAATTCGGAGATGAACATAACTCCGATGTCCGTTGTGGCTGACCGAGGTCGATGCTAAAAATTACACCGACTTCGGCCCTAACCATAATGCCCACATCGGATACTATGGTCATCTCCGACTTCGTGCATTGCCTAGGTACGATGACCGATTTCGGAGATACATTGGTCCGAGATATTATCCGAAATCGGCGTTATGGTTAACCGAATGGGGTGTTAATGGCCGAATATTCTATTTTTCCCAAACATGAACTCCGAACATCTACAGTACTACCTAAATTAGAAGGGAAAGAAACCATAGATAAACGCAGAACGCTTACCCATGACCATGACTAGCTCCGTTTGTAGTAAAGGCAGAACCCTATATCATTTCAAATTTTTTAGGTTTCCTATTTTTTTAAAAAACTAAACGTTAGTGTCTCTCATAATTGACGCAATAAATATTTTTAGTCAATTATCTATCATTAAGTTACAAATATAATCAGTGTTACAAATGTACCTTGATTCAATGCATATCCACAAGGAATATAAATTTTGATTTTGATAGTAAAGGAAATGAAAATTCAATTTTCAAAATTAAAATATTACTTGAGTAATGGTCCTAATTATGCGACAAAGATATAATTTTATCTAAATTATATATATATATATATGACTATGATAGATTTGTCATTCATAAGGAATTGCAATTTAAGATATTTTGTGGTAGGATGGTTGACTGAGTTTGAGTAGGTTATTGAAAATAGTTAATCTAATAATTGAAAATTTTTTCACAATTCAAAGGTCATGGGCTCAGGCCTACTTAGCCTGGCCCAAAGACCGACTTTCTATTTTTAATTTGTAAAAGATCAAACAAAAAAAAGTCTCATATTTACATTTTTTTATTTTCTTCTTTCTTTCTCTCTCTCAATTATATTTTGTAATAAATAAATAAGTCGCAAATATATAATTATAATAGATATAAAACTATATGTGATTGATTAGTAATTAGTAACATCCGAATTTTAAATTAGAAAGCTTTTTCATTTTAGACGATGTATTTGTAGGAAATGCCCGAAACCGGGATTTGAGTCTGTTGGACATTTCGGGTCCGACCCGGCCGCAATTAAGGTAACGGAATTTATGGCAGTCCCGGTAATTAATTAATAATAATTAATTATGACCTAATGGGCTTTAACCCTGTCACTGGGCCCAAAAGCCCATTAGATCATTATACCTTGTGGGCTATTTAAGCCACATAGGATGGCCAAATTGGCAGACCACACACAACAGAGAAGCAAAGAATTCGAATTCCCTCTAGCAAAACCCTACAGGCCGAAGTCATCCCTCACGTCTTCCAGTTGGTTCGTCGTTCAATCCCCGAGATTAACCTAGCTGTTCTTCGACGAGGATTTCCAGTCTTAAAGACGTTCCTGTGGCGTCATGGTGGACGAGCTAGAGGCTTTACACTTGTGAAGCTAAGATCTGAATCCCGAGCACACCAATTGGTACTGTTGGCAAAAATACCAATTTTCAGTAACATTCGAATCTCTATCTTGATTATCGTATTTAATCTAGATCTTTTAGTTTCGATGACTTCTCGGGTTATTCCGCACCCCGAGATCGAGAAAATTCAACAAAAAACCAAACAGTGGTATCCGAGCCGGTGTGATTATTTTACGAAAATTAGATATTCGGATTCGTATGAATTTTCTAGAATTTTTTGTGTGTTTAGATTTTCAGTGGGAGTTTTGATGAATTAATTGTGATTAATTTTGTTCGAAAGAAAAAAACCCGTGTGCGCGTTTTATTTTTATTTTTTATTTGGCCGGAGCACCACCGTGAGTGGCGGCGGCGTTCTCATCACCGCCGCCAAACCACGGCGGCTCACGGCTCACGTGCCAGCGACGCGCACCCCGAGGCCGCCGGCTAGGGTTTCATAAACCCTAGCCGAAACCCTAACGATTAGGGTTAGGGCTCGGGTGGGCTGGGTCAAACCCGGCCCACGAAGGGATGGTCAAGGTCAGACCTGGAACCTTGGTCGGGTGACCCTAGTTGGACTCGGGTCAAGACCCGACTTGGGACCCGACCCGGATCCGCGTCAAACCTGACCCGGATCCGAGTCGGATCCGGGTTCAGACCTTACCCAGATTTGATCTGGGTCGGGGCCCAGGTCAACTGTTGACTTGGGCCGACTTCGAGCTGGGCCACTGGAGGCCCACAGGATGGGTTAAAACCTAACTCTCTGCCCGATCAAATGGGGTTGCCATTTGGCAGCCTGTGCGAGCACGGTTTCCCGCCCGTGCTCGCATCCCGAACCCGATATTTTATATTATTAAATATTGTTTATTTAATTTTAAATTTCTATTAACAATTTGATAAATAAATAATATCGGGCTATAGAAAATCTAAAACATCGTTATGTAAATCCGATTTACATTTTTGAAATTTGTCTTGAAGAATATTAATTTTTCATTATATTTACTTTAATTATTTCAAAAATATTATCTTTTATAATATTAAAGATTATCTTAATTATAATGAAATCTATTCTTAAAATTTTGAAATTAATATTTTATGAAAATATTTATTCTAATTATTAGATGTAATTGTTAGAGTGTGTAATAAATTAAATAGTTGATAATGAAATAATTTTTTAATTAGATTAATTATCTAAGTATTTAATTTAGGATATGTTCATAATCCGATTATGATCATATTCTAGTCTATTATTTAATAAGTTCTTAATGAGTTTATTTAATGATAAACTAAGTTTGTGGATCACCAATATAAAACCCCTCAAATATATTAGATTTTGGGTCTTCCTTGTATTGGGTCCTCGTAATGTGTTTGAGCGGAAATAAGTAGACCCGCCATGCTGGTGGGGTATTTTTTCTTAACATATCACAAAGCACGAAGGATGCCATATCCAGTTCCTTCGGCCCAATACAATGGTTTAATCTAACCGGGTTACCTTACAAGAGAAGGTACCGGAGACTAAGTGAGAAAAATCGGTTAGTTTTCAATAACAGGTTATTTTTCTAACTGTAAGTAATTATATCGGATATAAGTACAATAATTTTTTTATACTTAGGTATTTAAATTATTAGAGTTGATGAGAGTACCTATTCTAATATATTTAATTACAAAATATTATTAAACTCCTAATAATATTAAAGCATGATTTTGTTTACCTTAATTATGCTTCTGAATTGAATTTGTATTGTGCTCATTAAATCTTCATTTGTACTTTGTAGAAAATACAAAATGTCTAACAGCTCACTAAGATCGATCCTTGAAAAGGAAAACATCTTAAATGGGAAGAATTTCCCAGAATGGCAAAGACGCCTCAAAGTAGTGCTCAGGCATGAAAAGAACGAGTACATAGTGACTGATGAACCTCCTGAGGAACCGGTGGCTACTGCCTCCCGTGCAGATAAGGATGCTTATAAAAAGTATACCGAAGACGCTGCTGATGTCTCATGTCTCATATTGGCCATCATGACATCAAGTCTGATGGAGCAACATGAGCTCATGTCTGCATGGGAAATGATTCAACATTTAAAGAAGATGTATAAGAAAGAGGCTCGACACGCCCGATTATAGATCATGAAAAACTTGCTCCGAGCAAGAATGAATGAAGGAGTCAATGTAAGCGATCATGTCCTGAGAATGATCGTCTGGTCTGAAACTCTGACTCGTTTAGAGATCAAGATACTAGAAGATGTTTACATTGATATCTTGTTGAACTCACTCCCTGACTCGTATAATCAGTTCATACTTAATTATAATATGTCTTCTGAAGCAAAGAGTCTTCACCAATTCCACAACATATTAGAGACAGTTGAGGGGAATGTTACCAAAGTAAATGCCAAAACTGTGATGGCATTTACTGGTGTACGTAAACGGAAGAAGCAGATGAGCCACCAAAAGAAAGGCACTGCATCCCATAGTCTGAAGGTTCAAGCAAAAGCTATGAAGCCAAAGAATGGGAGTGAAAATGATCATAAGTGCTTTCACTGCGGGAAGCACGAGCACTGGAAAAGAAACTGACCGGTGTATAGTGCAAGAAGATGAACAAGAGTGGAGACTTCATCTCAGGTATTAACGTTATAGAATTTAATCTTACTACTTCTACAGACTGGGTATTATATACGAATTGTGGTACTCATATTTGTATTGATGTGCAGAGTCTGCAGAGAAGTAGGAAGCTGAGGAAGGGCTATACCAACATGCGCGTTGCCAACAGAGCACCTGTTGCTGCTGAAGCAATGGGATAAGTTTGATCTCAAGACTCCCCAGGGGATAATGTTAGAACTTAATGACTGTCATTTCGTACTTTCGATTACCAAAAACATAATTTCAATTCCTGAATTGGATGTTTTAGGTTTTAATTATACCATTGGAAACAAATGTTGCTCTATTTTCAAAGATGGTAATCATTATGGTACTGCTTATTTATCTAATGGTTTATATTCTTTAAATAATCGTCATTATCCCATCTATAACATTGAATATAAAAGACACAGTCCGAATAAACCCAATATGGCTTATCTCTGGCATTGTCGACTCGGCCACATAGGCGAGAAACGCATAACAAAACTTCAAAGCGAAGGGATGTTGGAAGATTTCAAATATGAATCGTTCGAAACTTGCGAATCTTCCCTAGCAGCGAAAATGACCAAAGCCCCTTTCAAAGGGACTTATGAGAGGAAAACTGAGGTCTTGGCCCTCATACATTGTGATGTATACGGTCCATTTCCTTATATTGCCAAAGAAGGCTTTAGATACTTCATCACCTACAATGATGATTTCAGTAGGTATGGTTATGTCTATTTAATGAAACAAAAGTCTGAATCCCTTGAGAAATTCAAGGAATTTAAGAACGAAGTTGAAAATCAGACAAGCAAGAAAATCAAAGCACTTCGATCCGATCGGGGACGCGAGTATTTGAGCGATGAATTTAAAGCCTTCTTGAAAGAGATGGGTATCATATCACCATTGACTCTGCCTGGATCACCACAACTAAATGGTGTTTCGGAAACACGTAATCGGACCTAATTAGATATGGTCCGATTCATGATGAACGAAACGGAGCTGCCTGAATCCCTATGGGGTTATGCACTTATGACACCTGCAACCACACTTAACTGTGTTCCATCAAAGACGGTACCTACTACGCCATATCAGATGTGGCATAATAGGAAACCGAGTTTGCGTCATATGAAGATCTGGGGTTGTGAGGTTTACGTCAAAAGACTTACAGCAGAGAAACTCGGTCCAAGATCAGACAAATGTCACTTTGTGGGATACCCAAAGGAAACTCATGGGTATTATTTTTACAACCGCAATAGTCGCAAAGTTTTTATGGCTAGAACAGGGATATTTCTAGAAGAAGATTTCATTTCTAGAAAATCTAGTGGGAGAAAAATTGTTTTTCAAGAAGAACATAAACCACAAAGCGTTGAGGAAACGTAGATGGATAAAGAGGATGCTCACACATCAATTGATGAAAGTCATGATCAGATCGTGACAGATACTCAAACGAAAGAGAACGTTCTTTATGATGTAGCCATTCAAGACGGCATAAGTGAGCAACCTGATTACGCAGTGACATCGCGTAGGTCAATTAGAGATCGTCAAGCTCCTCTCAAACTGAATTTCCTTGTTTCAATAGAAGAAGAAACAATTCATGATGATGAAGATGACGAACCTAATACCTACAAGGAAGCGATGGCTGGAGATGACTCTGACAAATGGCTTCAGGCCATGAATTCTGAGATGGATTCCATGTATACGAATCAAATATAGGACTTAGTTGATGCACCCGATGGATCTAAGCCCATTGGGGTGCAAGTGGATTTTCAAGAAGAAAACTGACATGGATGACCACGTACAAACGTACAAAGGGAGATTAGTCGCAAAAGGGTTCCGACAAATTCATGGTATAGACTATGGTGAGACATTCTCGCCTGTTGCCATGTTCAAATCCATACGTATCTTGCTTTTCATTGTCGCTTTCTATGATTATGAAATCTGGCAAATGGATGTGAAAACCGCCTTCTTGAACGGATTTCTAGAAGAAGATGTGTACATGACTCAACCAAAAGGCTTCATAGATTAGAAACATCCTTCAAAGTTATGTAAACTGAACATATCGATCTATGTTATGAAGCAAGCATCTCGCAGTTGGAATCGTCGCTTCGATGAATCAACCATTTTTTTATAACATTCGAATCTCTATCTTAATTATTGTATTTAATCTAGATCTTTTAATTTCGATGACTTCTTGGGTTATTCCGCACCCCGAGATCGAGAAAAGTCAACGAAAAACCCAACAGTATTTTGATCGATCCAAATGATAAAGTATGCTTGATTTTTTAAATGGTTAGTCACAAGTATAATATATATAATGGCACATTATTTATATATTTAATAACAATCAGGTCTGGGCCTGAGTTTATTGGCCTTGTCCTTTACAAATTGAATATACAAACATTAATTCCTCTACAAATTTGAAAACGATCTCAAGTTTGCAAAAAATTTGGTTTATAAAGTATAATGAAAGATGTTATATGCATTTTTCGTAACATATAAAAATTGGGCCTCTTTTGGCAAAAAGTCAAAGCCCACCGGCAAAGTCAAGACCAGAGGCCGACGAACCAAGAAATTGGTAAGGCCCGAAGTCAAACGGACGAAGCCTGCGAAGTACCATGGCCGACGAAGCCGACGAAGTACCATGGATGACGAAGCCGACGTTGGTCTGACAAGCATCCTCGTCACAGCTTGACAAAGACCTTGGTCTGACAAGCATCCTCGTCACAGCTTGACGGAGGAATAGCTTACAATTATTTCACACGACGAGGAGATCCGAGCTCGCGATGACCCTCGAGAAATCCTCCAGATTTTCCCGGATTCAAAATACGAACTAGCGGACAACTAGAAGACATCGAGGACGAATCAAGAAGCAATGACAAGCCCTTCGACAGGGCAAGGGGCCGCGGCAAACCCCCTCATGCAAGGGAGAAATTCACAGGCCCCTCCTTGTGCAATTTAAAGGAATTGGTTTTCCTACAAATAGGAGCCTTCCCCTCCTCATTTCCACACTCACTCATAACTTTCTCCAGAGCATCTCTCTCTAGCTTTCTCTCTCTAAAAAGTCGCCCTCTCTTCCTCCAGCAAGTATTGAGAGCTTGCTGGTAGAGGCTCGTCTAAGAAGAGATCTAGAGTAGAGTCTCAGCCTCGACTCGAGAAGTTGTTCGTCGAGTCGTCAAGTAGCGTCCCTCGTCAGTTCAAGGCCCTTGCCACAACGAGTTCGCCAACACCGAAAAGGTTAACCCTAAGCATCACACACCGGTAATACCTAGCCAAGGGTCTCCCCCGCGCTGCCAACATCAGCACTTCTGACGAGTCAAACCACATCGTCACTCACCCGCCATTTATCACTAACGCTGAACTACGTGAGACATGATTCTCTTAAACTGAGATATGTAGGCAGCCTTACCCAACCATAAACGACGGGGCACAGGCCTAATCTACCCTTTTTTCGCAGGTCTTCCCTCGCCGAAGGAGCTCACCAAGGAAGGGAACTCACGAAGAATCATCAAGATCAGCTCAGAGCTTCACCAAGACCGGAGTTCGCCTAGACGTGGACATCACCAAGACTAGGAATCCGCCTAAACGAGGAGCTTGGCCAAGACAAGGACTCCGCCCAAACAAGGAGCTTCGCCGTGATACGGACTTCGCCACAACGAGGGAAGTTCGACGAGGAGCTTCGTCGTGATACGGACTTCGCCCCCACGATGGAAGTTAGCCGAGGATCGTCAAGGATAGCCCGGAGATTCATTCAAGACAACAGATTTGCCTTCAACTTAAAGGATCATTAGTCAACCCGCGTTGACTCAGCATTCAATTATCTAGGTGCTCAACGGGTCTAACCCGCGACCCGGGACTTGGATCCGAATCTAAGTTAAAGCCATTTTTACGCATTAACAATTTGGCGCAAGAAGGAGGGGTAGCCGATAACAAGCCTCAGGACCCTTCCAACATTCATCAGAAGAACTCGCGACGCCGCAACCGACGACCAGTATCACGCTCAACACGAGGGCCCAAACCCTCGCCAGGCAGACTCAGCTGCCTCGCCAAGTTTCACATGCTCAGATCGGGAATGAAGAGGTGTCAACGACGTTTCATAAAGGTCAGTCGACGCTCACGACGAGGAAAGCGCAGGAGATAGCAACGACGCCGAAGGTCGCCAGAACCACCCGCCTCAGGACCCTTCCAACATTCATCAGAAGAACTCGCGACGCCGCAACCGACGACCAGTATCACGCTCAACACGAGGGCCCAAACCCTCGCCAGGCAGACTCAGCTGCCTCGCCAAGTTTCACATGCTCAGATCGGGAATGAAGAGGTGTCAACGACGTTTCATAAAGGTCAGTCGACGCTCACGACGAGGAAAGCGCAGGAGATAGCAACGACGCCGAAGGTCGCCAGAACCACCCCGACCCTCGTCAGGCTCGCCCGGGGCGTCGTTGGGAGGTTCATCAAGACAAAGACTAAGAAGACGCCGAAGGTCACCAAGACCAACCCTACCTTCGTCAGGCTTGCCCGGGGGGTCGCCGGGAGGTTCGTCAAGAGGAAGACCAAAAAGACAACAGAGGTCGCCAGGACCACCCCGACCCTCGTCAGGCTTGCCCGGGGGGTTGTTAGGAGGTTCACCAGGCCGAAGTCATAGAAGATGTCGAAATTTGCTGGGACACCCGGACCCTCGCCAGGCTCGCCCATGGGTTGTCAGGAGGTTCGCCTGGCCGAAGATCCTGAAGAAGTCAAAGACCGACGGAACTACCTAGACCCTCGCCAGGCTCGCCCGGGGGGTCGTCAGGACGTTAGCGAGGCTGAAGATCCCGAAGACATTGAAGACCACCAGAACTACCCGGACCCTCGCCAGGCGCGCCTGGGTGGTCGTCAAGAGGTTCGCCAGGCCGAAGATCCCGAAGACGTTGAAGACCGCCGGAACTACCCGGACCCTCGCCAGGCTCGCCCACGGGTTTGTCAAGAGGTTTTCCAGGCCGAAGACTTTGACAACATGGATCACTAACGGAACGCCCCCGACCCTCATCGGGCTTGCCTAGACAGTCGACACGGGAACCGTCGTAATGAAGACCAGAACCCTGCCGGGGCGTATCAAGACTGCCCGGGGGGTCCCCCGAGAGATCGCTAACTCTCACCAAGACGTGAAGAAAGAAGGCGAGCCAAAGTTATCAACCTCAAAGACGACATAAAATACCAGCAACACAGCCGCCAGGCCTCGCCCGACTGCCGCCTAGGTCACCTGGAGCCTCGCCAGCCGTAGCGTGACGATGTATTCGACCTCCTCGAAGGGATGCAGAAGGAAATCCAAGACTTGCGCTCTGCCCAAGACCGTGGCGTGAAAGGCCGTGCCGTGCTCGACAGGACTCTGTCCCCACTCGCACCACACCTCCTTGACGGAGAAGCCGTAGGCGACCTACGATTCCCAAGCAACCTCGTCTATGACGGGAAATGAGATCTTGTCTACCACCTTGTCTAGTACTAGACGATCATGCAGATGAAGAAATGCTCAGCCTCGACGATAAGTTAGGCATTCTGCCTAACCCTAATGGGAACAGCGTTCGAATGGTACCAGCGGCTACCTAAGGTGACAATCCACTCTTTCAACCAGCTCAATGACCTTTTCCTCGTTCGCTTCGCCGGTGCAATGACTCAAAGATAGGAGAAATTATACCTCTGGTCGATAAAGCAGAAGACCGACGAATCCCTGCAGAAGTTCATCAACCGCTTCGTCAATGAATCCAACAAGGTAAATGACTACACCGACAACGATGCCGTCATCGCCCTCATCGACGAATTGTAGACCGGGGAGTTCTTAATCTCCCTCGTGAAGAGAAGACCGTCGACCATGATGGAGCTTACAACGAGAGTAGCTCAGCACATCTCCGTGGTAGAATACCTCGCTAGCAGGAAGCCAACGGAGCCAGGGAGCTACCGACGAAGCAACGACCGCTCCCCCGACAAGCCGAATGTGAAGAAAAGCCGCATCGATGAAAACCGGAGCCGAAACTAGAAGGAAGTCAGGCGACGAGGAAACCATTCCGCCTCGAGAAGAAAGACTACACGGCTGTGACAACTACTCCAGACGAAATCTTTGCCATGCATGGCGACAAATTTAAGAAGCCTCTTCCGTTGAACAAGCTAGCGAAGGACAAGAGCCGATACTGCCATTTCCATCGTGACTACGGTCACATGACGCCGCAGTGCTACTAGCTAAAGGAGTTTGTCAAGAGGCTCATGGCGAATAGCGAGGGCGTGTTGACCCCAGTCTTGACGATGTCGCAGCAGACAACTCCGGGAGACGATCGATGGAAAGCCATAGCGACAACTTGCTGAACGTCGTATCGACAATCATCAGAGGACAAGGAACTGGAGACTCAGGCCAAGGCAGATGAAGCTACGCACGCGCAGCGGAGAAAGGATGGTCGCCAATCCAGGTTAACCTGATGGGCACGACGCCTCCAATCCGCACTGGCGATGCCATCACCTTCACCGAAGACGAAGCTCTTATTAGACATATTCTGTATATGCCCTCTATTCAGATGCTAATCTCGCTTGTATAAGATTATGGTCGTTTACCTAGAAATGAAAGGTTCTTGTTAATGTTAATCGTATGTAGTTATCTACGGATTATAGATATAACTATCAGTTTGATCTTTAGTTCTTTAACTTTTTCATTTATGGGTTTAGGGTTTAGGGTTTAGGGGATCCCTGGAATCCTAAATCACACACAACACATCCTAAAAATTTCAGAAAAGTCGTTTTCTCTTAGCCTGTCTTAGTTCCTGCGAATTTCTCAGGGATAAATTCTTCCTGGGATTTTGTTTTTAGGGTTTACAAGTTATTCTAGAAGATCCCACGCTCTTGGCGGCGTAATCCCTGAGTCATACATCGGAAGACAACTGGGAGCTATCTTAAACATTTTAAATTAAATTTAATTAATTCATCACGATCGGGAAAATTAATTGTAAGTTGATTTTGATACAGACGGTTTGACAGGGTTTTTGGTATGAGACTCTAACCTAGTAAATTTTTTTAAAGGTCAAACCGTGTGCCTCAATCAATGATTACAGCTTCTTAGGACTCGGCGGTGACCGATTCGGGTCTAGATCCGCAGGCACGACTTGGAATTGGTATCATAGCGACGTCGATTCCAGAAGCTCTCACCATCCACCACCCGGACAACAATACCATCGTCGTGGAAGCACAGATTGCCAACTGCATGGTAAGGAGGATCATCATCGACAACGGGCGTTCAACTGACGTGATCTTCAAGACGTCCTTTGATAAGATGAACCTAGGCAGGGTCATTTCCAGCCCCGTCCGTACACCACTATTTGGTTTTGCAGGAGAACGCGTGACGACCAAAGGATCGATCAAGCTACCAACGACCTTCAGCGCCAAAGATGGACCTAGTATGACTCGAATGGTGATCTATCTCATCGTTGAAATGCTTTCGTCATCAACGTCACCATCGGAAGGCCCACGCTTAACCAGCTCCAAGCCGTGACTGACATCCACATATCACTTACTCGTCAAGTTCTCGAGGCCAAGTACAATCGGAATCATACGAGGAAGTCAGGCCGAATCACGGGCGTGCTACGAGAAAGGAGTATGCCGAAGCACATCAACGGTCACTGCCATCAGCGAAGGAGTCATCGACCTCAACATCGCCAGACGAGGAGAACCAGGAGGAGCCCCAAAAAATCCAACGACCGTTATTGGACTGAGAGAGATATTCGCCCTTCTGCGACAATACGAGAAGACCCTGGATCATTCCACGAAGACGAACGGAGTCGAACCAGAAGATTCTCCAAACCACACAACGTACACGCGCCTCGTCGACAAGATGTTCAACCGCTTACGTCAAATCATGCGAAAGATTGGCCTCGCCAAGCAAAGGATTGAAGAAGAGCATCAGCCAGGGGTCGTCAAGAAAAGAGAAGCAAAGGTTGACATAGTCGCCAAGCATACTCATGGAGCCGACACCCCCAAGGCTGAAGGGAGAAAGAAGGCAGAGGACGCACCGCCAAGCAGAAGAATCGCGCCCGATGGGCCGGTATGGAGCATGCACATCAGTGGAATTAGCGGCGACTCTAACGCAAGAGCAGGAATCATCATCACCTGCCCTCAAGGAGAAAATTTGAAGTACGGCATCAAGTTCGAGTTCACAGCCTTAAGCGACGAAGCCGAATTCGGAGCGATACTCACCGGCTTGGACCTCGCCAAAAAGCTCGAGGTGAAGAATTTACAGGTACACTGCAGCTCACAGAAGATCGCAAGCCAGACGAACGGCGGACTACCAACACAGGAAAATAAGACGTTGGCACGGCTACAAGAAACAATGGACCACCTCCTGCCATTGACATGGTACGAGATCTTTTGGATCCGTGCAACGGCCAACGGCGAAGCTGTTGGACATATGTCCTTAAACAAGCTGTTTTAACCCATTTGTAAAAGATTATGACTTGTCGTTGAATAAAGATGATACTTATTATGTTAATCTTATTATAGTTTCTGGTAGATTAAAATAGAATGTTTGATCCATAGTTCATAATGGAATGCAATTATATTATTATCATCACACCCGAGTCAATGTGAGGAAAAATTGATAATCATAATAAATGAACTTAAATTGTTCGTGACCTGATTAACTGGGTGGGAGCTCATTAATCGGATAAGGTCATTAATGTGACTAAGTGATATAATCCTATTCTGGATTAAGTGTGTGTCACACTCACTAGAAGTGCATTAAGTATGAAGCGTCTTCATACTGGACTGGACCTGACTTAAACTCTGGAAGTTATCATATAAGACAGTCACTGATAACTTGGAGTTGAGTCACTAGTAGATGGTCAAATGGATATTCGATCTAAGTCCTGAGTGATCTTGAGTCTGATCTGTTGACTTGATTGTTCTTTGATTTAACCGTTAAATAACACAATATACTGTTGTTCCCAACACTATTATTTTGGGAACATGATAGTCAAAAGTGAAGGTAGCTTGATCATAGATATGGGCATCACACACCTCCCTTTAGAGTCAAGATGATTCCCTTAATTCTCGATGGTGAGAAGTGAGATAGACCCATGGCCAGCTTATGACTCGTAATCATAAGTGGGTCGCTCAAAATATTACCGACTGAATTAAGGATGAAAATGCATTGAGGGGCAATATAGTAATACCGCCTGCTCATGTGTGGATCATCAAGTGAAAGATCAATAACCCGAATTTGATTGTATCAATGGACACCTTGCTATAAAAGGGAATAATATATACTGTATCACTAAAGAGTGCAGCCTCGGGTTTATAGTGGAATTACACCGAGGTTAACAAACTTCTAGCGGTTCGGTTGAGCTTAAGTGATATGGGTCCATGTTCCCAAGGATAGCTCCGGAACGGATGATACGTACGTGATTAAATATACGTTTGTTTAATCATTTGATAGGATTTATAAAACTGAAGTCTGTATCAGATTTCGGATAGTTTTACCCTGGCAAAAGTACCAAAGTTTGGTACCGGAAATTTAACTGTCAAAAGATGAATGAATTGAATTTTGTCATCAACTGGAAAGTTGTAGAATATTTAATTCTGTGCAATTTATCTTTTGGAACCGAGTCAATCCGACTGACGGTTTGTGATTTATAGATTTAATGAGTTTAACCTAAAGTTTCAGGTTGCATTAATTAAATCACGTGTCACAATATATAATGGTGGGTTTGTCCCACGACATTTTAATGTGTGATATGAGATAGCAGAAATTATAATATAATTTAATTATTTGGATTTAATTATTAATAGGATTTATTCCAGATTATTAATAATTAATTAATAATTAATAGATTTATATTATATATTAATATATATGAAAGGTTGCACGCAACGTTTGCACGTGACCAAAAATACATTGAGATTGTTTACACAATCAGATTCGTGTGTTTTTATATATTAATAATATATATATATATATATATATATATATATATATATATATATATATATATATATATAAAGAAGAAAGGATGCAGGATGCCAACCTGAGAGTGGGTGCAGTATTTGTACACGTGAATTGGTTATGCAACTATTGCATAATTGCGGCATAAGTACCTACTCTTTAGGTATTTGAGAAAAACCCTTAAATTAATTTAATCCATTGGATTGGTTTAAGATTTAATCTTGACCATTGGATTGGAAATTAATATTTTATTTATTTAAAAGGGAATTTTGAAATTGATAAATAATAATAAACTTGGTGACCAAGTTTGGTGGTTCCGAAAATCTCTCAGTCAATCTAATCCATTGGATCAATCTAGATTTAATCTGGATTGTTGGATTAGATTTATTTTCTTATTTAAATTAAAAAATCTGACCCATTGGTTTTCAACCAATCAGATGATCCGGATGGAGGGAATTTCTCACAGATGGTTGGAACTGAACTCTATAAATAGGGAGCTCATTCCACACTTTTCTTCACACCTCAGAGCTCAAAAATTTCGTGACCCCTTATTAGGGGATGCAAAAATTGACTCTTCTCTCTCCCCCCGGTTCGGCTTTGTGAAATCTTTTCTCCGGTAGCTTCAAAAGAACCATCAGTTAAATATTTTTCAGAGTCCTGTCATCGAAGCCCACGCTTCGGTACGAGGATTCCAGGAGAATATCCCGGAAGATCACGGGAGTTTCCCTCGCACCGGCGGAACCCTGCCAATGAGGTACGGCCTTATGCATTGGGTCGATAAATGCAAAATTTCTTTTATTGTATTTATTTATTTTCCATTGACATTAGATTTAATAATGTTGTTATGAAATTAATTGTGATAATTAAATTGCTAATTATTTATCCGATCGCTTTATCCTAATTACTCGATGTCAGTGCGTTGTTACGGAGTAACTATTCCGACTTAAAATTATTTTTAAAAGTTACCCGGACGGACTGATGAGAGCGGTATATTCGAGGTGATTTGGACGGGACATTAAACGTAATTTTTTAATGAATTTGCAATCAAAGCTATTTCCTTATTTTTAAGGAAAATTGGCATAATAGCCAGATCCAATTTCCAACAAATGGCATCAGAGCTAGATCAAATTCCCAACAATTGGTATCAGAGCCCGTGTTCGTGGATAAATAATTACGTAATTTAATTTAGGGTTTTAAATGATCAAATTATTTGATGAATTATTAATTTTAAAATTGAAATTTTGAATTTCTGGATTTTTAAAAGTAATTTAAAATACCCGATCCAAAATATTTGGACCGGATATGAATTAGGGTTGCTTTTTCGCAACCCTAACCAATTGGCCAAGGCCAAAGGGGAAAAGGCCAGGGCTCTCTGCAGCCCTGATGGGCCGAAAACCCTACTGGGTCATTGGCCCCAGCCAGCCCGCAAGCCACCAGCCTAAGGCACAACCGAGAGCCTCTAAGGGCCTGGCAGCCAGTCGCTGGCATCGCGTTTGGGCGAAGCCCGTGCACTGGGCTTTGGGCGTGGCCTAGGTATTGGGCCTGGGCGCGCCTGGCTAGTGCTTTCCCAGCCCATTCCAAGGGCTGGGCATGCCCTAATCCGCGGACACGTGGGCCCAGGCTTAAGCCCGGATGGCCCACGTGTTATTTTAAATAAAGGTCGGAATTTTAATCCGACCCAAAAACCCGTGGATTATTTAATTTTATTTTTGAAATTGAGATTTATGAATTAAAATTAATTATGATTGATTAATTAATTAAAATTAAAATATGGATGTTATTTTTGATAAATAGCATTATCTTATTTTAATAAATTAAAATATGGATATTATTTTTGATGAATAACATTGTATTATTTTAATAAATAAATAAATTAAAATATGGATGTTATTTTTTTTTTTTATAAATAACATTGTCTTATTTTAATAAATTAAAATATGGATGTTATTTCTTGATAAATAACATTGTCTTATTTTATATTATTCATAAATTAAAATATGGATGATAATTCTTTTTAAAATGATATCATTGGCTTATTTTATATTTCATAAATAATTATTAATGGCTTAAATATGAATGATAATTCTTTTGAGAATAAGTATCATTGACATATTTTAATGATTCATCATAGATATAATTTGTTAGATACAATTTTTATAACATGCGAACATAGTGTCTATATTCGCTGAACATTATTAATATGTCAGAATTGGAATAGATATAAATAATGAGCAATAAAGAAGATTTATTTATTATTAGTCTGAAAAATCTCAACCGTACAATCTTGCCTAAGGAATAGAGAATCAAAAGTGGGGCCGGTTCACCATCCACTTCTGGGTGACCGGTTGGAACCCCTCCCATCGACCTGGAGAGCGTACGTGTTGACCTATCACTACCGGTGAAGTAATAAATAAATAACTAGGCTTATTAGATATTACCTCGGTAATTATAATGCCTTAATATAAACCTTTTAATGTGTCATTAAATAGAGTTTATAATAAGTTTTAAATAACTTGAAATAAAAACGTTATTTTCTAAAAACAATAGCAAGTATAGAATAAAGTATAAAAGGTCTCCATTATTACTATCACAAGGTCTGCTGACCACACCGCCTCGAGTCACCCTAGTGTGTCCATTCCCCAACGAAGGTGTGCTTGTGGAAGGTTTGACACCGTGATAGTTCCAAAAGAATATGGGGACGGAGGAATCTTGGAAATGGACCGCGAGTCTCCCTAGTGTGACCATTCCCCAAGGACGACGTTTCCAAGAGGATCCCGAGAACCGAAAATAATGGGTTAAGCTTGGACAGAAGTTGGTGCTTCCCGACCGTGTATGGTGATAGTTAATAATCATGAGGAACTTTGGTAGTTCTTTGAATATTAATTGACTTTATGACTAAAACTTAGTTTAACCAAACTACACGGTTGATACCGCGAGTCACCTTAGAGTGACCTCGCCATTAAGGACGGCAACGACATGTACAGTCGGTTAAATTATCACAAAATAGTTATTAGGTTTATTTAACGTTTTCCCGGAACATATTTGCATCATGTAACTATTTCAAACCTATAATTTAAAACATTCTGTCTATAATAAAGTTTAATTAGTTTCTTATTCAATGCCAGTCTAAAATGTCGATCTCTAAAATATCATTGCTATCTAAGAATCTGATGTGTATTTTGTCAAGACAATATAAGTCTAAATAAGTGATTTAGTTCGCTTATTGATTATCTTTTGTTCCCAGCCGGTATTCCCACTCGAAATTACAAGGGAGTAATTCGAAAGTTCTTTAACTTGAGAAATTGTTGAAAGGTAAACAATGATAAGATAATCACCCTACCAAAAGTCAATGATTGGTTAAGGTTGAAACCTTTGACTGAATCCAGGATTCAGAAGACAATCATTAATGTAAGTTTGACTATGTTAGTCAAAACATATTGGGATGAATATTTCAATTAAGGTAGTGGGAGCAAGTCGTTTATAAATAAAGCAAGTCATTTATATATAATAAAATGTTATTTTCAAGAACTATATATATTATACCCGTGACTTACGTGGAAATTCAAATGTCCACTTATGTAAACAAAGTTTTATCATTTTAGATAATAATAATAATTATCTTAAGAAATGATCTAGTTGTTTACATTGATTGTCCGGTGAAATGAAATAAACAAGCTTTAAATGTCAACGTATATAAACAAGGATCTATCATTTTACATAATAATTATCTTAAGAAATGATTTAATTGTTTATATGGAACGCTATGACAAATAAACGAGCTGAAACCCTTATGAAATAATAAATGAATATTATGGATATGAAGTCCAGAAAAAGGTTAAAGATAGAAAGTGATTGATCATACCTAAGGCATCTACAAATAGTCAAATTAATTTAGATAAGATAAACAGGATGGACCAATGCGTGAATTGTTTGTCAATTCCCTGCCTATTTGAGAATCTTATCTAAATGTTAAAGTGACTAAAAGACCATTTTTCTGTAAAAAGGTCTAAGAGCCACAGTTCCTATAAAGCTTGTTCATACTTGGTGTATGTGGTCCATTAAACAAGCTCGAGAGGGATATGAATACTTTATCTAATGATTATCAAGTATTCAAGGTAATGGTATGAATGCAAACTAAATTAGAACTTTTGTGAGTTCAAGAAACTTATTACATAAACCGAGTTTTTAACTCGGTAAATCACTATTGGCTCTTCAGTTATTCCGAAAGGAATAAGTCTGAACTTTTAGTTCTATAATCTCGTAAAGAAGAAATAAACGGTTCCCAGCACACCAGCACAATGAGGTGTTGCAGAAAGGAGGAACTAGAACTTTTTTTAGAAATGATTAATCTGAAGGTAATCATTTTACAATATTCATTTAGTGGGTACTTAGACAAGACATAGTTTATGATCATATAAGAGAGTAATTGTTTTACCAACGATAGTAGCTTTTTTGGAATATGATTATATGATAAACTATGAACCTCAAAGCAAAATAGTACTAGAGGAATTGTCAACAGACATAGTAATTACATGATCAACAACGACTGTTGAAAATCAGATTGAGGAAACCACAGGTCCCAAATCAGAACTCTGGGTACTCAAACGTAGTGGGAGGTTCAATCATTAGATTGGACGCTATGAGAACTAGAAAGAGATAAACGTTGTCGTGTCGGCAGTAACGTAATGATCCTTTGACCTTTAACAAGGAAATAAAGGATACTGATCATGGGAAACGGCAGGATGCCATGAACCAAGAAATAGAATCTATGGATTCTAACCAAGTCTAGAAACTTGTAGACTTTTTGGATGTATTCAAACTCATTGGCTGTAGGTGGATCTACAATTGCAAAAAGATGAATGGATGGAAGGTTGAAACCTTTAAAGCTAGTTTAGTGGACAAGGGTTGAACCCAGAGAGAAAGTATTTATTACGAGGTAACTTTCTCTTCAGTTGCTAAAGTCCATTCTGTCGATAGTCTAACGTCTCATATATGAGATTTGATAGATGGAAGTCAAAACCGCTTCCTGAACGGGTACTTTGACTAGAACATCTATATGGTGCAACCAGAAGGTTCATGCAGAAAGATCAAGAAAGGAAGGTTTGCAGATTACTTAAATCCATTTATGGATTGAAGCAAGCTTCCAAGATCTAGGAATCGAAAAGTTTGATGAGATATCAAGACTTACGGATTCACTGAAATATCATTGAGGGCCTGCAGTTATAAACTCAATGATGATAAATGTGGTGGTTTTCCTTGTGTTATACGTCGACATACCTTTTGATCAGAAACGATTGAAAAAGTTATTGGACGTGAAAGCATGGTTAGTCAAATATGGGAATTGTTAGCAGATCCCAATCTAACCCAGGCATGGTTCACTAAATAGCAGTGAATAACGTTCTCAAGTATCTTCGGAGATTGAAAGACTATATGCTAGTGTTCAGAATATTATCTAAATCCACTGAACTACACTGACTCAGACATTATGTATAACCGTGACTCGAAAAAGTCCTAGTCGGGAGCAGTGTTCACCCTTGTTGGTGGAGCGGTATTCTGGAGAAGCATTAAGCAATCTTGTATCGCAGATTCCACAATGGAAATTGAGCATGCAGAAGCCGTCAGGTAGCTAAGGAATCAGTTAGGCTTAAGAATTTCTACACAGAGCTGGGAGAAATTCCAGGTGTAGATGAGCCCCTAACGCTGTACTGTGACAACAGTGGCGCAGTGGGAAAATTCTAAAGAGCCTTGAGACCATAATAAGGTGTAGCATATAAAACGTAAATACCATCTCATTATAGAGACTGTATATCAAGGCGACGTAAGGGTTATGAAAATAGCTTTATGAGACAAACTGGCTGATCCATTTGCCAAGACGTTGCCAGAGAAAATATTCAGGAGGCATCTGGAGAATATGGGTCTGAAAGACATGGGTCATCTTCTTTAAGTACAAGTGGGAGATTATTGGACATGTGTCCTTAAACAAGCTGTTTTAACCCATTTGTAAAAGATTATGACTTGTCGTTGAGTAAAGATGATACTTATTATGTTAATCTTATTATAGTTTCCGGTAAAGTAAAATAGCATGTTTGATCCATAGCTCATAATGGAATGCAATTATGTTATTATCATCACACCCGAGTCAATGTGAGGAAAAATTGATAATCATAATAAATGAACTTAAATTGTCTGTGACCTGATTAACTGGATGGGAGCTCATTAATCGGATAAGGTCATTAATGTGACTAAGTGATATAATCCTATTATGGTTGGGCGAGGCTTCCTATGTATCTCAGTTTAAGAGAAACAAGTCCCACGTAGTTCGGGGTTAGTGATAAACGGCGGGTGAATGACGATGTGGTTTTGCTCGTCGGAAGTGCCGATGTTGGCGGCGCGGGGGTGACCCTTGGCCCGTTGGCTGGGTATTACCGGCGTGATGTGTTCTTCGTTGACCTCGTTGGTGTTGGCGAGGGCCTTAACCTGACGAGGGATGCTCCTTGTCGACCTTGTCGGGGTAGTTGGCCTCGTGTAACGAGGGGCCTTTCTTCTTCCTTTGTCGACCTTGTCGGGGTAGGTGGCCTCCTGTAACGAGGGGCCTTATCCCGACGAGGGATGCTCCTTCCTTTGTCGACCTCACAGGTGTCGGCGTACTCGACCACCTAGCAAGGGACGCCTTCGCTGACTCGTCGAACAACTTCTCTTTCTCGAGACTAAGAATCTTCTTCTAGAACGATCTCAGCTCTTATTCAAGTCCTTCCTCCTATAGAAGTGGACGAATTTTTAGAGAGAGAAAGCTAGAGAGAGATGCTCTGGAGCAAGTTGTGAGTGAGTGTGGAAATGAGGGGGGAAGGCTCCTATTTATAGGAAAACCAACTCCCTGAAATTGCACCTCCTATTTATAGGCGCCTGCGAATTCCCTGGAAATTGCACCTTCAGGGGTCTACGAATTCCCTGAATATTGCACCTCCAGGGGCTTGCGAGTTTCTCCTCTGCAAAAGGGGTCGTCAGTGCTTCTTGATTCGTCTTTGATGTCTTCGGGTTCTCCGCGAGTCTGTTTGTTATGTTCGGGGAAATTCGGAGGATTTCCCGGAGATATTCGTGGCCTCGGATCTCCTTATCGTGTGGACTGATTACAAGTTACGCCCTCATCAAGTTATGACGAGGGGGCTTGTCGCCTTGTCGCCTCGTTGCTTCGTCGGCTTGTCGCGTCGTCGTCGGCTTGTCGCCTCATTGCCTGGTCGGCTTGTCGCCTCGTCGCCTCGTCGGCTTGTCGCCTCATCTCTTCGTCGGCTTGTCGCCTTGTCGCTTCGTCGCCTCGTCGGCTTGTCGCCTCGTTGCCTCGTCGCCTTTTTGATCCCGGGCCTCTCCAATGTCTTAGTTCGTTGGCCCCGAGTCTTTGGCTTTGGTGATGGGCCTTGACTTTTCTTAATGGGCTTTGACATTCACCAAAGGGGGCCCAATTTTTATATGTTAACGAAAATTGCACATAACATTAACCCCCCCAGTTTCTTGGGTAATTGTATTGCGCGAGAAACTTTTCTTTTAAAACTTAAGGCAAATTGTGTTATTTGGCGAGGATCCGGGTTTTCAGAGATTTTAGTCTCCTGTCCGTCCTCCCAAAGAACTGCAAATTTCCTTTAACTGGGTGTGTGTAAAATATTTTCAAAAATATTCGCATAATAAGCATGAAAATAATTCGAGCATAGTCAAAGACTTAAGCGAATTGATTAAATAAATCACAAGTCACTTTTTTATGATTTTATTCGATTTTTGGATTTTTGGAGGTTCGTACGCGTAATTTTTAAAATAAATGCCTTTTAAATTAATTTCGAACTCCGAAAATAAATCCAAAAATAAATAAATAAAATCAAGTGACATAATAAATGTGAAATTAACTAAATAATTTGAAAATAATAATTGCGCCTTAAGCTTGAAACTTCAAAAAGTTCTTTAATTATTGCGCAATTTTTACTTGTAATAAATACGGTAAATAATTAAATAGCTCATGAAAACTGGGGAAAATAATTTTAATTTGGTTTTCATGTTTGAAAATTAAAAATTAAACTTTATAAAGTTCCAAAGTTTAATTTCCAAGGCTTTTTGAATAACCTTTGAAAATAGTCATTTTCACTTAAAACGTATAAAAGCCCATTTTTTATCGTTTTTGACCATTTAAAATTTAAACATCAGCTTTATGGGCCTAGTTTATGCAATTCTTGGGCTGCAACAAGCCATAGAATTCGAATTTTAAGAAAAAAGGGAAGGTGAGATTAGGGTAGAATATTACCTCATAAATACCTTGTAGGGTTTAAGGCAACTTTCTCTTTCTATTCCTCTTCTCCAATTCACGATTTTCATTCTCCGGGAAGCTTTGACGGCTGCATTTGTAATGCTCGTGATGGTGATGGCTTTCTCCGGCGAGCTTGGTGGGGAATTCTCCGTTGACGACGTCCTTTTATTGCGGTACGTTCTCTTTGCCGAATTTTTTTGTTGACGACGAAATTCCGGCCACAATTGACGGTGCTCTGGCGAACTTGGTTGATTGGACGTCGTCTCCTGAAGATATATTCTTTGTAGGTGACGGTGCGGGAATCGAAATTCCGGCGGGTGTCCTGGAGGAAGCCGAACTCGGCTTTGGCGTGGGTGGCTTTGGCGACGTGCATGGCGAAGACCCGGGCTGCATGGGGCCTTTTGGCACGTCGGGATCTCTCGAGGAGGTGCGAGCGACGGCGTCTGCGGTGGCGGCGGGCAGCGGCGTGGCGGCCGGAGGGGTGTTTGGCTCCGGTTTGTGCGTGGCCTTCGGTGTGGGCAGCGCAGGAGCGGGTTCCGGGCTCCACGGCGTGGCGGGATCGGCCAGTCTGGGCTGGTCGGCGGCGACTGCGGCGGCGGAGGGTGGCGACGCGGTCTCCGGCGCAGTGGCGGTCATCGGCGGTCGTGGAGCTCGTGCGGTTTGCTCGGCGATCGTCCCGGCGGTTCCTTCGGCGGGCAGCGGCTTGGCGGACACTCCGGCGAGTTTTCCGACGACGATGGTGATGTCCGTTAGTGGCGGTGAGGTTGTCTTCAACTCTGGCGAACTTGCTCCGGTGAAAGGGCCGCCAAAAGTGGTGGCGGAGTCCAACTTCAACGGAAACTTCGATTTCGAGGGCTTCGAGACTCCGATCGACGATCCAATTTTTGCGTTGGATTCGTCGGGACCGGGGCTATCTATTGCCTAGGAAATTATCATTCCTAGGCTAAGCGTACCGGTCTCCAGGCTCGGTAAGGAACTCTCGTTGTTGATTCGTCTTTTGTCGTCGGCTCCGGCGGAGAGCGTTTTGTCTTCTGAATCTCTTGTACGTGTTGTGAACTCTGCAGGTGGCTTGGCGAATGGAGGCGGATCTCCCGGCGAGCATGGCTCCGAGCCTTCGGTCCTTGATGGTGCCTCTGACGTAGAGTTTGCTGATGTCGATACGTCTGATGTCGTCGAGGAGCAGGGCGTTGGCGGGGACTGTGTCGATGAGGCGCCCGTTGCTGAGGAGAGACCTGCAGGCGAGGGTCTTGCCATCGTGGGCTTTGCCGCTGGCATGGGTCCTCCTGCTGTGAGACGCCCAGACAACGTCTCTAGCGTGTTTCGGCCATCTGTCCTAAGCTGATTGTGCGTAGCCACGTCACTGAGTCTTCGTTGACGTCATTCCTTGCTCTTCATGGGTTGTCGCATATCGCCGGTCTTCGAGTTCCTGCTGCTGGTGAGCTCCCTTGTGATCGTGTCCCCGGTTTTCTGCCGGTGCATTTAGAGAGTCTTCGTCATGGGTTGGGCCTTCCTCTTCGGCCATACGTCTTTGATCTTCTGAATGTCGCTGGGCGTGCCGGCCTTCCAGGTTGTGCCGGGGTCTTTTTGTGCCTTGGCGACGTGCTTCTCAGCTTGGCGGGTTCTCTCTCGTTGATCTTTGACGGTCGAAGAGTTCCGCACTGCTTTTCGCTTCTACTG
This sequence comes from Parietaria judaica, assembly GCA_954871525.1. NCBI lineage: Eukaryota > Viridiplantae > Streptophyta > Magnoliopsida > Rosales > Urticaceae > Parietaria > Parietaria judaica. Next base: position 44,604,525 of record OX940860.1, read on the forward strand.
TCGCACTTCGGAGGCTGGAGAGTACATGGTGTCTTCGTCGTATATTCGTCTGAAGCTGCCTCGATGCAGGTTGGATCCTCTCTGGCGTCGTCAATGGGTTTGGGCTCCGATGACCTTGCTTGGCTCGTCTCTGCCAGACTTCAGCTCTCGGGTGTTGCGTCTGTCGTATGAGCACACGTCTGGCTCGGGGGCTTTTGGCAGTCTGATCTCGGGGTTGGTGAAGAAAGGCCGTCTGCTTCCTTTTACGGAGCCTAAGCGGTGGATCTTGGCAGGCTTCACTGCTGATTCGCTCGGAGGCTTTGTTGATGTTGATGAGGCAGACGCGCATGCTGAGGTTCCTCTTCAAGTGCTTCCTCCGGATGAGGATAATGCACCTCGGGCTTCTTTGCGGGAAGGCGTTCGTGGTTCTTCGAGGACGAATGTTCGTCGTTCTTCGAAGGAGGGTGTTCGTCGTTCTTCGAAGGTGAAGGCTTTGCCGAGGGCGAAGGCCCCAGCTTCTGAGCGGCGTATTCCTTCGGTGGTCGTTCGTCCTTCGGCTGCTCCAGCTTCGTCGACTCCTGCAGGTATAATTTCCATTGCCTTGTTTTCTGTTGTACAGGTTCGTCTAGCTTCAAGAAGTTTGTTCCTTAGATGCGTCGTCGAGCCTCTGTCGTTGCTTCCGGTGCTCGTGTTGCTCCCGGTGTTCATGCTGCTCCGGCCTCGAAGTCATCTGGCGAGGGCCTTGATGATCGTTCCTTCCGTCGTCTGAAGCGGCGATTATCGTCGGAGAGGGTGTCTTCGTCTCGTCGTTCGCGCTCACCATCTCCTGGCAAGGCTGGGGACTCTTCTCGTCGTGTTTGTCAACATGGCGCTGGTCTTGGTGGAACGCCATCTCCAGTTGTGGCTTCAGGGGGCGACTCTCGTGGTGACGTGCCTGTTCCTGCTGCCGTTCCTTTGTCAAGTTAGGTTTCTGAGTCTGGCGGTTCGTCGAGCGTCGAGCGTGCGGTGAGTCTCAAGCGCCTTTGCGTCAAGAGCGTCTCCGATCTTCGTCCTCGGGTGATCGCGTCGGTGGTGGATGCTCCGGACTCGGCTTTGGTTGTTGATGACTCCTCTTGTCACATGAAGGTACGTACTTTTCGGCATTCTTACTTACTTCGTCGTATTGCTTTTCTTCATGCTCATTGTTTGTCTTCTAGGCCTTGTTGATGTCGGCGGAGGTGGCTCGTCGTCTTGAAGCTTCCAATACCCTGTGTATGTCTTTGAAGGGTGTCTTGAAGAACATTGTTGCCGAGCATGATGCGTTGCAGGGCGTGGTGACCAAGACGAGGCTCGAGGTCAAGATCTCCCGGGCTGAAGGCATGCGCGAGGGTCGTCGAACCGTTGAAGATGAGCTTCATATGGCGAAGGACCATATCGCAGCTTTAGAGGCTTCTTTGGCGAGGCGTGAATCCCGGATTGAGCGTCTTCAACGTGATGTCTCCGAGGCTGCTTCCTCCCATGCTAAGTTGAAGACGGATGCTGATGCGAGTCTCGTTTAGACAGAAGCGACGTGGCATGCAGCTTCCAACAAGGTGTACTGGTCGGGATTTGCGAAATGCCAGGCGGCTCATCTTCAGGAGAATGGTCATCTTGCTCTTTCCTTTAGGTTCCTTGACGTCCTTGGTGCTCTAGACTCCGTTCGTGACACGGAGCCTCTCCGCTTGACGCTTCCCAGAGATTAGTTTCTCTTTTCTTTTCCACTATGATTTATAGACATTTTCGGGCTTTGCTCTGGCCGTGCTCCTTGCCCTGGCATGTTTGTTTGGCGTATTTTGCCTTTTTGCGTCATACCTGTTGAATGACATTTATGCATTTAGTATAATTTGAACTTTGTGTTTTGTTCATACCTTTGCTTTGTCGAGTGCGCGCATCGTGGCGCATTGTAGCAGTATGTGAGTGCACTCTACTGCAATTTGTAGGGTCGTCACCCTTTTTTGACTTGCAAGTAGCATAGGTTATCCGTAGACGATAATATGCCTTTGTTCGACGGGTAGCTAATCCGACGAGTTTGGGCTGCCTATTATTTCCTGGCGAAGGGGTTCCGGATCGTAATTGCCGGTGCCTGTTATCCTGGCGAAGGAGTTCCGGATCGCAATGCCGGTGCCTGTTTATCCTGGCGAAAGAAGTTCCGGATCGCAATGCCGGTGCCTTTTTATCCTGGCAAAAGGAGTTCCGGATCGCAATGCCGGTGCCTGGTTTATCCTCTGGTGAATGAGTTCTTCCTATTGTTACCTGGCGAAGGTCTTCGGCGCATAGCCAGTTTTTTTTTTAGGTCCCGGTATAACTTCTGCAGGGATTCGTCGGTCTTCTTCTTGATTGACCAGAGGTAGGATTTCTCCTTTATTTGAGTCACTGCGCCGGCGAAGCGGGTGAGGAGCAGGTCATTCACCTGGTTGAAAGAGTAGATGCTCGCCTTGGGTAGTCTCTGGTACCATTCGAACGTCATTCCAATAAGGGTTAGGAAGAATGCCTGGCATATCATCGAGGCTGAGCACTTCTTCATCTGCGTGATCGTCTGGTACTGGACAAGGTGGTAGACTGGATCTTCTTTCCCATCGTAGATGATGTTGCCGGCGAAGCGTAGGTCGCCTACGGCTTCTCCGTCAAGCAAGTGTGGTGCGAGTGGGGACACAATCCCGTCGAGCAAGGCACGGCCTCTCACGCCACGATCCTGGACAGAGCGCAAGTCTTGGATTTCCTTCTGCATCCCTTGGAGGAGGTCGAATACGTCGTCGCGCTGCGGTTGGCCAGGCTCCTGGTGACCTAGGCGGAGGTCAGGCGAGGCCCGGCGGTCGCGTTGCTGGTCTTCTCTATAGTCTTCGAGGTAGATAACTTCAGCTCGTCTTCCATCTTCGTGTCGTGGTGAGGGTTGGCGACCCCCCGCGCGGTCTTGGTATGCCTCGGCAAGGTTGCGGTCTTCATCACGGCGGTTCCTTTGGCGACCCTCTTGGCTATCCTGGCGAGGGTCTGGGATGTTCCGTCGGTGCTCCATGTCGTTAAAGTCTTCGGCCTGGCGAACCTCCTCACGACCCTCCGGGCGAGCCTGGCGAGGGTCCGGGTAGTTCCGGCGGTCTGCAACGTCTACGGGATCTTCGGCCTGGCAAACCTCCTGACGACCCCCCGGGCGAGCCTGACAAGGATCCGGGTAGTTCCGGCGGTCTTCAAAGTCTTCGGGATCTTCGGCCATGCAAACCTCCTGACGACCCCCTGGGCGAGGGTCCGGGTAGTTCCGGCGGTCTTCAACGTCTTCGGGATCTCTGGCCTGGCGAACCTCCTGACGACCCCCCGGGCGAACCTGGCGAGGGTCCGGGTAGTTCCGGCGATCTTTGGCGTCTTCGAGATCTTTGGCCTGGCGAACCTCCTGACGACCCCCCGGGCGAACCTAGCGAGGGTCCGGGTAGTTCTGGCGATCTTCGGCATCTTCTGGGTCTTCGTCTTGCCGACCCCTCGGGCGATCCTGGCGAGGGTCGGGGTGGTCCTGGCGACCTCCGTTGCCGTTGCTATCTCCTGTGCTTTCCCAGTCGTGAACGTCGACTGACCTCTGCGAAGCATCGTTGACACCGTCTTCATTCCCGATCTGAGCTGGTGGAACTTGGCAAGGCGCCTGAGTCCGCCTGGCGTGGGTTTGGGCCCTCGTGTTGAGCGTGATGCTGGTCGTCGGTTGCGGCATCGCGCATTGCGAAGCACTGGCGCGGCTCGTCATGTCGAATGGCGATCGTCGTACTCCAAGTTTTTCTGATGAATGCTGGAAGGGTCTCGAGGCTTGTTCTCGGGCTACCCCTCCTTCTAGCGCCAAACTGTTAATACGTAAAAATGTCTTTAACTGAGAATCGGATCCAAGGTTCGGGTCCCGAGAGTGACCCGCTGAACATGTGGATAATTGAATGCTGAGTCAACGCGGGTCGACTAATGATCGTCAAAGCTGGGGGCGAATCCGTCGTCTTGGATGAGTCTCTGAGCTGTCCTTGGCGATCCTCGGCGAACTCCCCTCGTGGTGGAGAAGTCCGGATTACGGCGAAGCTGCTCGTCGGGTTTCCCTCGTGGTGGCGAAGTCCGGGCGAGGTCCCTGTCTTGGCGAAGCTCCTCGTCTAGGCAGAGTCCATGTCTTGGTGATGTCCTCGTCTAGACGAACTCCGGTCTTGATGAAGCTCCGAGCTGGTCTTGATGATTCTTCGTGGTTCTCCTTCCTAGGGAGCTCCTACGGCGAGGGAGGACCTCCAAAAAAGGATAGATTGGGCCCGTACCCCGTCGCTAATGGTTGGGCGAGGCTGCCTACGTATCTCAGTTTAAGAGAATTAGGTCCCACGTAGTTCGGGGTTAGTGATAAATGGCGGGTGAATGACGATGTGGTTTTGCTCGTCGGAAGTGCCGATGTTGGCGGCGCGGGGGTGACCCATGGCCCGTTGGCTGGGTATTACCGGCGTGATGTGTTCTTCATCGACCTCGTTGGTGTTGGCGAGGGCCTTAACCTGATGAGGGATGCTCCTTGTCGACCTTGTCGGGATAGGTAGCCTCGTGTAACGAGGGGCCTTATCCCGACGAGGGAATATTCTTCCTTTGTCGACCTTGTCGGGGTAGGTGGCCTCGTGTAACGAGGGGCCTTATCCTGACCAGGGATGCTCTTTCTTTTATCGACCCCACAGGTGTCGGTGTACTCGACCACCTAGCAAGGTACGCCTTCACTGACTCGTCGAACAACTTCTCTTTTTCGAGACTACGACTCTTCTTCTAGAACAATCTCAGCTCTTATTCAAGTCCTTCCTCCTATAGGAGTGGACGAATTTGAGAGAGAGAAAGCTAGAGAGAGATGCTCTGGAGAAAGTTGTGAGTGAGTGTGGAAATGAGGGGGGGAAGACTCCTATTTATAGGAAAACCAACTCTCTGAAATTGCACCTCCTAGGGGCCTTCGAATTCCCTGAAAATTGCACCTCCACGGGTCTGCGAATTCCCTGAATATTGTACCTCCAGGGGCTTGCGAGTTTCTCCTCTGCAAACGGGGTCGTCGGTGCTTCTTGATTCATCTTTGATGTCTTCGGGTTGTCCGCGAGTCCGTTTGTTGTGTTCGGAGAAATCCGGAGGATTTCCCGGAGATCTTCGTGGCCTCGGATCTCCTCGTCGTGTGGAATGATTACAAGTTACGCCCTCGTCAAGTTATGACGAGGGGGCTTGTCGCCTTGTCACCTTGTCGCTTCGTCGGCTTGTGGCCTCGTCGTCTTGTCGCCTCGTCGCCTCGTTGCTTCCTTGGCTTGTCGCCTCGTTGCTTCGTCGGCATGTCGCCTCGTCGCTTCGTCGGCTTGTCGCCTCGTCGCTTCGTCGGCTTGTTGCCTTGTCGCCTCGTTGGCTTGTCGCCTCGTCGCCTCATCGCCTTTTTGATCCCAGGCCTCGCCAATGTCTTAGTTCGTCGGCCCCGGGTCTTTGGCTTTAGTGATAGGCCTTGACTTTTCTTAATGGGCTTTGACATTCGCCAAAGGGGGCCCAATTTTTATATGTTACGAAAAATGCACATAACAAATATATATATATATATATATAAATAAAGAAGAAAGGATGCCAACCTGGGAGTGCGTGCAGTATTTGTACGCGTGAATTGGTTAGGCAACTATTGCATAATTGCGGCATAAGTACTTACTGTTTAGGTATTTGAGAAAAACCCTTAAATTAATTTAATCCATTGGATTGGTTTAAGATTTAATCTTGACCATTGGATTGAAAATTAATATTTTATTTATTTAAAAGGGAATTTCGAAATCGATAAATAATAATAAACTTGGTGACCAAGTTTGGTGGTTGAGAAAATCTCTCAGTCAATCTAATCCATTGGATGAATCTAGATTTAATCTGGACTGTTGGATTAGATTTATTTTATTATTTAAATTAAAAAAATCCTAGGATTAATCTGAGTCATTGGTTTTCGACCAATCAGATGATCCGAATGGAGGGAATTTCTCACTGATGGTTGGAACTGAACTCTATAAATAGGGAGCTCATTCCACACTTTTCTTAACACCTCAGAGCTCAAAAATTTTGTGACCCCTTATTAGGGGATGCGAAAATTGACTCTTCTCTCTTCCCCCGGTTCGGCTTTGTGAGATCTTTTCTCCGGTAGCTTCAAAAGAACCATCAGTTAAATATTTTTCAGAGTCTTGTCATCGAAGCCCGTGCTTCGGTACAAGGATTCCAGGAGAATGTTCCGGAAGATCATGGGAGTTTCCCTAGCACCGGCGGAGCCCTGCCAAAGTTAGAACGCGCAGCCGGAAGTCGTCAATGAGGTACGGCCTTATGGATTGGGTCAATAAATGCAAAATTTTCTTTTGTTGTATTTATTTATTTTCCAATGACATTAGATTTAATAATGTTGTTATGAAATTAATTGTGATAATTAAATTGCTAATTATTTATCCGATCGCTTTATCCAAATTATTCGATGTCAGTGCGTTGTTACGGAGTAACTATTCCGACTTAAAATTATTTTTAAAAGTTACCCGGACGGACTGATGAGAGCGGAATATTTGAGGTAATTTGGAAGGGATGTTAAACGTAATTTTTTAATGAATTTTCAATCAAAGCTATTTCGTTATTTTTAAGAAAAATTGGCGTAATAGCCAGATCCAATTTCCAACAAACGGCATCAGAGCTAGATCAAATTCCCAACAGAAGCAGCCACACTAGCTCGAGCAATGAGCGGAAGAGGAGAAGACGAATAGCGCAAGACCCCCAACAAAGAGATGCAGAATGAGTCAACTGCCTACGAAGAAATCCTCGCTATCAACATCAAAGATGAACCCAACCGTATGACTTCGACTGTTGGGTGTCTATGCCAGCGCGAGCTACCAGGCAACCCACACTACTGAAGTCACATTGAATACCCTATATCCTTCTCAATAAAGCGCAATGTGCAAGGCCAAGTCTACTCAGTAGACCAACCTGATTTATGAATAAATTCGTCTTTACGAAATACACTGAAAGTTTTCCCGAAACAGCAAGGCAGATTACGCCAAAACTCGTGGGGTACTACGGTATATATACCATCCCAAAAACAAACTATCAGACTACGTGCCGAAGGCATAGCCTGACACAGCAAGTCCGGCCAAGTGCTGAAGACCTCGCCAGGTAACAAAAGGCAATCCGGCTACGCGCCGAAGGCTTAGCCCGACACGGCAAGTCCAGCCAGGTGCCGAAGACCTTCGCAATGTAGCAATAGGAACTGGCACACACACCGGACTCCTTCTCTAGGTCACAATACGCACCGGCACACACACCAGACTCTTTCTGTATGTCACAATAGGCACCGGCACACACACCAGACTCCTTCACCAGGTCACAATAGTCACTGGCACACACACCGGATTCCTTCGCTAGGTCACAATAGGCACCAAAACACACACCGGAATCCTTTGCCAGGTCACAATAAGCAGCCCAAACTCATCGGATTAGCTACCCGGCGATCAAGGGCATACGATCGTCTACAGACAACCTATATTAATTACAGGTCAAAAACGGGTGACAACCCGATAATCGTAGCAAAGTGCACTCATAAGAGTTCCACAACGCATCATGACGCGCACACTCGACAAGCAAAGGTATGCACAAAAATCGAAGTTCAAATTATACTAAATGCATAAATTTCATCAAACAGGTACATAACGAAAAGGTAAAACATGCCGAATAAACATGCCAAGGCAAGGAGTAGGGCTAAACAATGCCTTAAAATGTCTATAAATCATAGAGGCAAAGAAAAGAGAAACTAATCTCTGGAAAGCACCAAGTTAAGAGGCTACGTATCACGAATGAAGTCCGGAGCGCCAAGGACGTCAAGGAACCTGAAGGAAAGAGGAAGATGACCATTATCCTGAAGATGGGCCGCCTGGCAATCTGCAAAGCCCGACCAGTACACCTCGTCGGAAGCTACAAGCCACGTCGCCTCTGTCTCAGCCAAACTTACGTCAGCATCCGCCTTCAGCTTAGCGTGGGAAGAAGCAGCCTCAGAGACATTCTTCTAAAGATGCTTGATCCGGGAATCACGCCTCGCCAAGGAAGCCTTCCAAGCCGCGACCTGGTCCTTTGCCACACGAAGCTCATCTTTGATTGCTCGACGACCCTCGTGCACGCCATCAGCACGAGTGATCTTGATCTCGAACTTCGCCTTGGTCACCTCGCCCTGCAGCGCATCAGGCTCAACAGCGACCTTCTTCAAGTCACCGTTCAGAGACGCACACAGAGCATTTGAAGCTCCAAGACGAAGATCCACTTCCACCAAAAAAAGCAAGGCCTAGAAGACAAACGACGAACATAAAGAGGAGCAATACGACGAAGTAAGCAAGAACGCCAAAAAGTACGTACCTTCGCCTGATAGAAGGAGTCATCAACAATCAAAGCCGAATCTGGAGTACCCACTACCGACGCAATCACTCGAGGACGAAGATTAGAGACGCTCCCTACACAAAAGCGCTTGAGGCCCACCGCGCGCCCGACGCTCGACGAACCGCCAGACTCAAAAATCTTGCCTAACGGAGGAACGACAACAGGAGCACACACGTCACCACGAGAGTCGCCCCCTGAAGCAAAAACTAGAGATAACATCCCACCAAGACCAGCGCCATGCTTAAGAACCCGACGAGAAGAGTCCCCAGCCTCCAGGAGATGGCGAGCGTGAACGACGAGACAAAGACGACTTCTCCGACGACAATCATTGGTTCAGTCGGTGAAAGGAACGATCATTAAGACCCTCGCCAGACGACTTCGAGGTCGGAGGAACATGAGCACCGGGAGCAGCATGAGCACCGAAAGCAACGGCAGAAGCCCGAGGACGCATCTGAGGAACAAATTTCCTGAAGCCAGACGAACCTGTGCAACAACGAATGAAGCAATGGAGTACCATACAGCTACTGAAGACTAAGCAAAAGGAATTATACCCGCAAGAGTCGATGAAGTTAGAACAGCCGAAGGACGGACGACCACCGAATGAATACGCCGCTCAGGAGCAGGAACCTTTGCCTTCGACGAAGCTTTCACTGGAGAAGAACGACGAACACCTTCCCTTGAAGGAGGACGAGTATCAGCCCTCACTGCAGAAGAACGACGAACATCTGCCCTCGAAGAACAACGAACGCCATACTACAAAGAGGGAGGAGGCACATCACCCTCAGCCGGAGGAAGCACCTGAAGAGGAATCGAAGCAAACACATATGCCTCGTCCACATCAACAAAGCAACAGTCTAGAGCTGAAGTCAGGCAGAGACGAAACAAGCAGAGACTGCGGAGCCCAAACCCATTGACGATGCCATTGGGAAGCCACCCTCGATCGAGGCAACTCCGTGCGAGCGTACGACGAAGACACCATGTGTTGAGGATCACACCTCGGATCCCAAGAATATTATCGCGAAATATGTCTCCGAACCGTCCTGGTAACATTTAAAAAAATATTTTAACGCGGAAAACTTGTTAACCGACCAACGGTCCGGATATCGGATAATAACCATTTCACAAGATCTGATAAATATTAGGTAATTTAATATTCATAAATCATTATTAATAATCTAGTCTATAGGAAATAAATAGAGAGCAGTAAATATTCGCATTTATTAACCCAATGCATAAGGCCGTACCTCAGTTTTGGACTTCTGGCTGCGCGTACTGAACTTGGCAGGGCTCCGCCGGTGCTGAGGGAAACACCCGTGATCTTCTGGGATATTCTCGTGGATTCCTCGTACCGAAGCGTTGCCTTCGCAGGCAGGACTCCGTCGCAAACTTTAACTGATGGCTCTTTTTAAGCTTCCGGAGAACTAAGTCTCTTAACCCGAACAAGAGAGAAAGGTTAGAGGAAAAATTCGCAGACCCTTAAGGAGAGGGGAAAGTTCGAATTTTTCTCTAGGGAAAGGTGTGTAAAATGTGTAGAATGAGCTCCCTAGTTATAGACTCAGACTGTAACCAAATTGGAGAAATTCTCTCCTTATATTTCGAATTATACATATTAAATATAATTAATTATTTCAATCCAATGGTCTAGATTTAATCTTATCTAAATCCAAGGGATATAATTAATTAGCGATTTACTTAAATAAGAAAGAATTGGTAAAATCAAAAACCAATCTTATCCTCTTATTATAAATTTCGAAATATATATATATAATAAAATTCGAATTATAATTATTCAGATCCAACGGTTGAGATAAATCTTAAACCGATCTAAATAGATCAAATTAATTTTAGGATAAAATTAAAGATTAAATCTTAAACCGATCCAACGGATACAATTAGTTAACCAAATTCGAAAAACCCTAAGCCTTGTCACCAAGCTATTAATTTAGAATTATGGATAGGGTCAAAATCGATTATCTTAATCCAATGGTTGATATTAAATCGTAATCGATCCAATGAATTAAATTGATTTTAGGATTTTGCTCAAATACCAAAACATGTGGTACTTATGCCGCAATTATGAAAAGACATAGTCTATTCAAATTCGCGTGGAATCTGTTCCACGTACCTTGCAACCCAAATCGATTTGCACATATATATATAAATCTATTAATTATTAATTAATTATTAATAAGATAATAATAATTAAATCCAAATAATTAAATTATATTAATTTCCTCTGATCTCAATATCACACATTCAAATGTCATGGTGCCACACCATCATTTAAATTCATGACATGTGATTTAGTTTTTTACTTTGCCGAATCGATCACAAACTTAGAAATTCTCTAAATCACAAACCGTATGTCGAAACGACTCGGTTCCGAAAGCAATGTTTCTTAGAATTTAATTTCCAACAACTTTCATGTTGACAGAAAATCCTAATTCTACTTTCTTTTGTCAGTTAATTTCGGTTACCAAGATATGGTACTTTGCCACGCTACTGATAAAACTATCTGATGTCTAACACAGACTTCAGTTTTATAAATCTTGCCAAATGATTAAACATTTCAAAATGTTCCTATCACGTACGTATAATCCGTTACGAAGCTATCCTGGGGACCATGGACCCGTACTACTTAAGCTCCAACAAACTGCTAGGGTGTTCGTCAAACCTCGGTGTTATTCCACTATAAACCCGAGGCTGAACTCTTTAGTGATACAGTATATATTATTCCCTTTATTACAGCAGGGTGTCCATTGATACAATCAAATTCAGGTTATTGATCTTTCACTTGATGATACACACATGAGCATGTGGTTTTTACTGTTTTTCCCTTCATTGCATTTTCATCCTTGACTTAATCAATTTTATCATGAGTATATAGATGAAGAGCCAAAGGTTTCTAACGTAATAAAACATCTTCCAAGTTTTTTTCTTTCTTTCTGTATTTCGGACGTGTTAAAATAAAATAAATAACGCTCATGCATAAATAATATGAAATATCAACCACTTTCTCATTTATAAATAACTCATGCATAATACGTGTTTCTTAATAAAATAAATAACTCATGCATAAATAATATGAAAAATCAACCAATTTCTCATTTATAAATAACTGATGCATAATGCGTATTTCTTCTTTATCAATTGGAACTTTTTTATAATTGCATGGTTTATTTCTTTTGTAATGCTACATATATTAAACGTAGCCGTTTAATATTGAAATTGAGTCATTGAGTGATAGTTTTTCTCTTTAAAAATTGTATAAGGATAATATTTAAAAGAGCTTATTAAATAGGTACGTAGCCAATGAATGGGCAATAGATGATGAATGTTTTGAACAAAATAATGAACATTGTAATTGAGTGACTTCAAATGCATAAGTTGAATGCATGTTTCTTTCTATATAAAAAAAATTACAAATGCTAAAAAAATTAGAATTCTCTATTCTTGATTCTTATGATGCTATATCACCTGTGAATTATGAAAAAAATTAGGATTCTCAATACTTAAATTTTATGATGCCATGTCATTTGTTGTTTCCTCCTTTTAAGATATATAAATTCTTTATGAGAGCTCCTAAATTAGGAAGAAGTATAATATGCCTAACAAAACTCTTATTTGCAATTCTCAGTGGTTCCTTTATTTCCTCTATCATTATTTTCTTTAAATTGAGTTAATTGTGGCCAAAATACTCAACCTTTGACAATATTCTCCGATAGGTACCTAACCTCAATAAATGTAGGCAAAAGTATCTAACCTCGCGCTTTTGTCGCCGACCAACTAACACCGTTAGACATCTACCTGTGGCCGTTAGGCTGTCTCATGTGGCGTGCCACGTGGCACAAGCCGCCACGTGGCCAAATGTTGGGTACCTTCGCCACCACGTGGTATTTTTTATTTTTATTTTTTAAATTTTTCTAATTTTTTTCTTTTCAGTTGCAAACATGTTTTTATTTTTTTTTTACAAATATCAAACATAATCAAATAATTTTATAAAATGTGTATTTATAAAAAGAATATGTTTTATTTTATAAATAATCAAATAATTCCTTAAAACTTTTAATTTATTAAAAAAAATTCTTTCCCGTGGCATATATTTTGATATTTTTTTTACATATGTTAAATATAATCAAATATTTTTATAATAAAAATAATTTTTGTTTTTCTTACGGTAATAATTTACAATTTTTAAATACATTATATTAAATTTTTGAAACTTAAATATTATTGTATATAATATCATGGGCATTTTAAATATTAAAATTAGGGCATGATATAATTTTTGAAGACATATAACATATATGAAACTAAGAAATGATTAATATTTTTTTTTGTATCAAATGCGGTTCAGTCTGAATTGAAACCGAAAGTTTGGTGACTGGTAAAAATTGTGTTGAACCTTAATAGCGTTATTTTTTGTTTGAAAGTGAAAAAAAACTAAAATATGCGTTTTTGGTACTTATATAAAGTCGAAACCACAAACCCAATTGTTATTTCATACACACGCACACACATATATATATATACACAATATATGCTAATTTTTTGTTCTTGTAATGTTTTTTTCTTATTTTTACAATATCAAACAAGGTTTACGATACATGTGTGTATATTAAATATTTTTTTATAATATCAAACAAGGTTTACTATACATATATAGACGTCTTCTGTTTGTAAAAGAACACTCCCATTTTTGCACTTGTATTCGATAGCTATATTAATAGAGAGAATCTATTTCTCCTCTTGTCATAGCCATTTTTTTCCACTACAAAGAAATAGTCGTTTCTTTCCTTTGAGTGTGCCGATTTATTCCGTGTGTCTTCCGTGACGATCGCAATGGAACCAACATTTGGTATCAGAGCGGGTTTGTGAGTGTTGTTGTCAGGTCTCTTGAAATTCTTAGTATGCTCTGTAGTTGCGGTTCTAACTAATCTTCCACATCAGAAACGATATCTTGAGATTTTACTGTGTGGGTTTTCTTTGTGTTGAGGTACTGCCAACACGATGGGTGATCTCCAAGTCGTCGGAGGAATCAAGAAACTCAACAGCAACAACTACAACACGTGGGCAACATGCATGATGTCCTATTTGCAAGGACACGACCTTTCGGAGGTCGTCGGCGGAAGCGAAACCATGCCACCGGAAGAAGATGCTAACGGCATCTTGCGCAAATGGAGAATCAAAGCAGGCAAAGCGATGTTCGCCCTGAAGACCACCGTTGAAGAAGAGATATTAGAGCACATAAGGTACAACAAGACGCCTAAAGAAGCATGGGAGACGTTCGTGACGCTTTTCTCAAAGAAGAATGATGCGAGGCTACAACTCTTGGAGAACGAGCTACTATCAATCTCACAACGCGACATGACGATTGCTCAGGATTTCCACAAGGTCAAGTCGATATGTCGTGAGATTAACGATCTAAATTCGAAGTCCGTCATCAGAGAGGCTCGTATAAAGAGGATCATCATTCACGGGTTGAGACCGGAGTATCGAAGCTTCGTGACTGTTGTACAAGGATGGCCCGTTCAACCATCACTTGTAGAGTTCGAGAATTTGCTTGCAAGCCAATAAGCAATGGCTAAGAAAATGGGAGGCGTCACGCTGAAGAATGAAGAAGAGAAGCACCTCCTGCTGAAACATGAAGAATGGGTGGCCAAGCAGAAGAATAACCATGGAGTTGAGTCTTCTTCTAGCTCGTCGAGTCGTTGCGGTTACAGCGAAGATAGCCCAGCACGTATTAGAGGCCGAGGACGAGGGCGAGGTCGTGACATGCGAGGTCGCGGCAGTAGCTCACCCCGCCAGCAAGGCACCACAGCCCAAAGAGACAAGAGCACGGTGAAGTGCTACAATTGTCAGAAGCTCGGGCACTATGCATCGAAATGCCGCAGTAAGAAGCACGGCGAGGAAGCGAATCTGACAAGATTCCACGAAGATGAGCAAATGTTGATGTTCGCCCAGCAGAAGAGGAACGTTGAAGTGCGGAGAGACGAGGAGACGAGCGTCGAAGGCAAGATCGACGCTGAACCCGGGCGAGAATCGGTCAGAGAGAAGGCCGACCTGGAGTAGCCAGTCGACGTGAAGTCGATCCCGGAACCCGAGCTGATGATGGCCGAGAAGAGGCCCAGCCTAGAGAAGATGAACACTGAGATGGTCATGCTTATCAAAGATAAGGTTATTACGAACCGCCTCGTAGACGGAGAGAAGAAAGTCTATACCGGCGTCTGGTATTTAGACAATAGTGCAAGCAACCATATGACGAGAGATCGAGCTAAGTTTGTAGAGCTCGACGAGAAGATCACAGGGAGCGTGAAGTTCGGCGATGAATCGATCGTCGAAATCAGAGGCAGAGGGTCCATCCTGTTCCAGTGCAAGAACGGGGACCAACGCCTGCTGACTCAGGTTTACTACATACCAAAGCTGAAGAGTAACTTCATCAGCCTTGGTCAAATGACGGAAGTCGGCAACACAATGGTGATGGTCGGCTCATACCTAAAGATGTGGAACCAAAGTGGTGCCCTGTTGATGAAGGTGAAGAGAACACCGAACAGGTTGTACAAGATACTCCTGGAGACGGGCCAACCCGTCTTCTTAATGGCGTCCTTGGCAAACCCGGCTTGGTTGTGGCACGCACGACTTGGGCACGAAAACATCTAAGCGGTCAAGATGATGGGAGAGAAGAAGATGGCCTTTGGGGTACCGAAGATTGAGAACCCCAACCAACTTTGTGAATGCTGCATGGTCGCGAAACAGGCGAGAGTGCCATTTCCGATCAAGGCCAAGTTTCGAGCCGAGCGACCCCTCCAACTGGTGCACGCTGACTTGTGTGGTCCAATTACACTGGCCTACTTAGCCGGCAACAAGTACTTATTTTTACTTGTTGATGATTATAGCCGTTGGATGTGGGTTTATACGCTCAAAGAGAAGAGTGGAGCCCTTGAAGTCTTCAAGAAGTTCAAGAGGCTCGTGGACAGCCGGTCAGGACACAGGTTGAAGACCTTGCAAACCGACCGAGGTGGAGAGTTCACGTCACAAAAGTTCGGAGAGTTCTGCGATGAAGAGGGAGTTGAATGCCACCTCACTGCACCGTACACACCCCAGCAAAATGGTGTGGTGGAGAGAAGAAACCGAACTGTGATGGACACAGCAAGAATCTTGCTGAATAGCATGCAAGTCTCGGCGAGGTTCTGGGGAGAAGCAATACGACACGCGGTCTACTTGCTGAACCGTCTACCGACGAAGGCGCTAGGCGAGCGCACCCCTTACCAAGCTTGGAAAGGGAATAAACCTCATCTGGAGCATTTGAAGGTGTTTGGGTGCACCGCACATGTGAAGACTGTGGGACCACACCTCAAGAAGCTTGATGATCGGAGTCAGCCGATGGTGTACCTTGGCGCCGAAGAAGGGAGCAAGGCACACAGGTTTTATGACCCCCGATGCGGCAAAGTGCGTGTGAGCAGAGACGCCGTGTTCGAAGAGGAGAAGAAGTGGGAATGGCGAGACAAGAACGAAGAGCCCGAACAGAACTCCGTGGAGTTCATACTCGAAGAGGAAGAGGCGATCGAGCAGGAAGACGGAGAGAGCCCCTTCCAAGGACTAGATAGAGGAATAAGTGCTCACCTTTTTCTCTCTGTATATATATAGTATAGAGTATAGACACACACAAATATATATAATGGACAATTTAGACTACTGTTAATCTTTCTACCTAATATATGACCCGCCATTCATATAGTGTAATAAAATTATACACTTCCAATACAATCAACTCTCAACCGATCATATTTACGAAAAAAAAACAAAAAAACAAAACAAAAAAATTACTGTATATACAAAATTATATATAATAAAAAGGTGATTATTGTTGGATCACAATTCACGGATCTACAAAGAACACAATAAAAACACAAAGGAAAAGAACACGAATTTGGGAGAAAAAACTCTTTATTAATAATCGAAGGCAAAGAATAAATCTCCTAATCTCACTCGCACTTTACAAAGTGTACAGTGCTAGGTTTATATAGTAACTCTCAAAAGTGAAATCCTAACTAACCGAATCGCACATAATCGGGAAACTACCCTAAATAAACTCTAACTTTCTCTGCAAGTCTCGCGCCTTCCTTGCTGGGTAATTGCTGACTTTCCCTTTTCTGCTCGGACAATCTCTCCGTCCCCGAGCTTGTTTGCTCGTATACCCTCGGCTGGGTTTGCTTTCGTTCCGGACTTTCTTCATGTGTTCACCCGAGCTGGGTTGAATTCTTGTCCGTCCTAAGTTCTAGTCCGGACTCGGGCTGAGCTTCTTCGTGTACCAGACTAAGTCTAGCTAAATCTCACATTCTCCCCCGTAAGCTTGGCTTTCTTCTACGTTCTTCACTCTGAGCAGCTGTCTCACCTCTACGAATTTGACTCTCACTAGAGCCTTGGTGAGTATGTCTGCACGTTGCTCCCTTGTGCTGACGAACTTCATGATGATCTCTCGCCCCACACACTCGCGAATGTAATGAAATCGCGTGTCGATGTGTTTGTTCCGCCCGTGGAACATTGGGTCCTTTATCAACGCGATTTCGAACTTGTTGTTCACGTAGAGAGTAACTGGCTTCTGCTCAATTATGGTCACTTCGCTTAGTAGCCCTTTCAACCACATAACTTGGCATGCTGTTGCGGTTGCTGCCATGAAATCTTCTTCACATGAGGATAGAGCTACCGTCTACTGCTTCTGAGACTGCTAGGTGATCAAGTTCCCATTGAGGTAGAAATCCATCCCTTCGGTACTCCTCCTGTCATTAATGTCACCGGCTAAATCACTGTGTCTGTGAAGCCTACTAGCTCTTCTGCTCCACTTCCTCTTGTGTATTGGATCCCATAGTCCGTCGTTCCCTTCACTTAGCAAAGGATGTGCTTCACCACATGATGGTGTGTGCTCGTGGGCTCCTCCATGAATCTACTAAATATCCCAACTACATGTGATATGTCTGGTTGGGTGTGGGTGAGATACCTCAGGCATCCGATCACGCGTCTATACTCTATGGGATCTACTCTTCTCCATTCTGTATCCTTCCCGAGCTGCAGCTTCGCCTCCATTGTGTATTTTCTCGGGTTGCAATCCGCCATCTCGAACTGCTTGAGGATCTTTCGCGTAGGCCGACTGCTTCATCGTACTTTGGGTATGTCAGCAACCAACGTTTGTCCACGTGGCTAGAATTAGCGGGTAAGTTAATTGCGTTACGAGAATGGAGTGGTCAACTCCCCAAATATGACTTTGGGTATTTTTACCACGACTTTTAGACTTTGGATATACAAAGGGTTCTTTTACCAAACTTTGGGTATTTTTGCCGTCATTAACCCTTCTTTTTAATAAAAGGATTTACATCTCTCTTCTCTGTCCCTTTCAACCCCTTATAACTTTTGCCGCAAGTTTATGATTTTATATTTCCATTTGATTTTACTACTACGAGGGTGTGAAATCAAATGAAGCATGATTAAGCAAGCATCAATGGTCCAAGTTTGTGATTATATATATATAGATGTCCTACTGAAATTCATTAATGTCTGATTGTATATATATGATAAAGTATGAAGTTCAACCAAGCTATTGCGATAAAACAAAATATATTATATTCTATTGCATGTATAGATAGATATGCACACATAAACAAGACTATTGAGTGTACGTCGGCAATTCAACAACTTTTGTGTTGTCTTAGAAAAGAGAGTTGTATTGTTTTTAGGATTCAAACCCGATAATAATTTCATTTCCAACGACATATCATGACTTATAATGTTGAAACTTTAGTTTCAACTGAACATAATCATTTCCATAGTTGAATCTCCGTAGTATAATTCAATGTTCGTAGTAGTGAAACCACAAACAAATTAAAAAGAAAATCAATCAAAGCAACAAAAATAATGTCAAAGATAACTGTTTTAATACAATCAAAAGCAAAACAATGAGAATAGTTTAGAGCTATATATACTAAAAGTTATATTTAAAGTAGCATGATTCTATTTATACTTAAAGTTAAAAGTTAAAATCTAGCATGTAGGGTTTCTCATCAATACTTTGATTGAGTTCATACAAATAAATGCTTTTACTTTCTTCTGATTGTATTATTTTTTTATATTATTTTTTTATCTCTGCATATATCTATCTCTCTCTAACTGAAAGTAGGTATTATTTAAAGCCATGAATATACTTTATAGTTTATATCGTTTTAGAAACCTGCTATCGTTTTAGAAACCTGCATACCACTTCCACTTTATATGTTCTTAGAAACCTGCATATGGTTGCAGATAGGGTTTCTGTTTTAAGCTTTCAACCCCTAATAATTCTTTTTAATAAAAGGATTTACATCTCTGTTCTCTGTCCCTTTCAACCCCTGTAATTGCACCATATTTTTTAACCATAGTGCAAAATTACGTTACACTACGCTTGCAAAAAACATGGTGCAAGTTTACACCACATCAGATTGCACCACAATATAAATATATAAATGTAGTGCAAATTTTACACTGCATATTTTGAAGGGTCAATTTCGGTAAAAAATCTAACTTTTGGTCAAATTCTCTCCCATGTATTCAACTTCTATAAATGGCGGCAATAATACCCAAACTCAATGTTTGGAGTTTACCAAGGAAATCTGTCTATGTGGTTGTTAGCCTTTGCCACGTGGAATGCCACATGGCACTTGGCTGCCTCGTGGCATGCCACATAATTATTATTTTTAAAATAATTTAAAACAATATTTTAAAAAACTTTTTAACTTTTTTAATAATTAAATTATTTTTCAATAATAACCAATAATAAATATTTAAATTTAAATATTCATTATTGGTTATTATTATTAAATACAATTATTCATTTTCGAAAAGTGGGTCAAACGAAGTAAATAAAGAAAACAAATCACCGTTCACGGTTCACTCAAGCTCCGCCTCCGATCCGGTTTACGGGTGGAACGAAATTGTTTAATATGTTTAATAATAATAACCAATAATCATATAATTATTTAATGATATTTTAAAAAAAAGAATAATATATAAAAAAAATATATCATGTGGGTTCCCAAATCACGAATCTACGAAGAACACGAATAACACCAACGAAATCGAACAAGAAATTGAAGAACACGAACTTTTGGGAGAAGAAATTCTCTATTGATAATCGAAGGCAAATAAAAGAGGATAAACTAAAAAAAACTCTAATGGACTCAGCACTTTACAAAGTGTACAATACTAGGTTTATATAGCCTCACATAGGCGAAAACCCTAGCTAACAGAATCGGACAAAATCGGGAAACTACCCTAAATAATCTCGTCAAATCTTTGACTCGATCTTTGCTTGCTCCTCAAGCTACGCGCTTTCCTTGTTGTAGTTGCTGACTTTCCCTTTCTTGCTCGGACAGCTTCTCTGTCCCTGATCTGGCTTGCTCGTTTGCCCCTGGCCGGGCTTGCCTTCTATCTGGACGTTCTGCTCGTGTTCACCCGAGCTGGGCAGAACTCTTGCACGTCCTTAGTTCTGGTCGGTACCCGGACTGACTTCCTCTGTGTGATGGAGTAAGTCAAGCTTAAGCTCACATTCTCCCCCGTAAGCTTGACCTGACTCAACAACCCCTAGCAGAGAAGGGCCCGAGCATAAGTCTTCCTAGCAATAATTCCCCCACCAGAGATGGGTCCGACCAGAGATTTCCCCCAGCAAGGAAGAGACCCGACCAGGAACGCTTCTACCAGAGATGGCCCTAGCAGAGATTAGGGAGAGCAGAGATTCCCTCTAGCAGAAGAGAACCCTAGCACGATTCTCCCGAGCAAAAACGGGAAACACTAGAAGTCAAGAAGAGCTATTCCAGGAAGGTACCAAACTTGAGGAGCTAGTTTGGAGATATTATTTTGTTTCCCATTCTGTTAGGAAACGTGTAAATTGTAAAGATTTGATTAAGTTTATTTTAGGAAGTTTAACTAGGGTTTAGCTCTCTAGTTTCTCTATAAATACAAGTCTTATGACTTTAGTTTGTAACTTTTGCTCTCTTTGCATTCGACATTAATCAAAGAAAATTTCTCCCAAACTTTTCTTCTTTCCTTTGTTTCTTGTTTTCATTGTTCTTTTGTTGCAGATCTTATTATTGGGAACCAACAGACTTCCTCTGTGTGACGGAGTAAGTCAAGCTTAACTCGCTTCTACTTTCTTCTACTTTCTTCACTCCGAGCAGCTCTCTCATCTCTGTGAACTTGACTCTAGCCAGAGCCTTGTTATGAATGTCTGCCCGTTGCTCCCTTGTGATGACGAACTCCAGGATGATCTCTCGCTTCTTCACACACTCACGAATGTAGTGGAATTTTTTTGTCAATGTGCTTGCTCCGTCCATGGAACACTGGATTCTTCATCAACGCAATTGCAGACTTATTGTCCATGTAGAGAGTAACTGGTCTCTGCTCGGATCCGGTCACTTCACTTAGTAGCCCCTTCAACCACATAGCCTGACACGTTGTTGCGGTTGCCGCTATAAACTCTGCTTTACATGAGGATAGAGCTACTGTCTGCTGCTTTTGAAACTGTCAGGTGATCAGGTTTCTGTTGAGGTAGAACGTCATTCCTCCGGTATTCTTCCTGTCATCGATATCACCGGCTAGATCACTGTCCGTAAAGCCGACTAGCATTTCAGCTCCACTTCCTCTGCTGTACTGGATCCCGCAGTCTGTCGTGCCCTTCGCGTATCGGAAGATGTGCTTCATCGCCTGCTGGTGTGCACTTGTGGGCTTCTCCATGTATCGACTGACTATCCCGACTGCGTGTGAAATGTCTTGTTGGGTGTGAGTGGGGTATCTCAAACACCTAATCACGCGTCTGTACTCCGTGGGATCCACTCCTCTCCCTTCAGCATCCTTCCCGAGCTGCAGCTTCGCCTCCATTGGGTATTTGCTCGGGTTGCAATCCGCCATCTCGAACTGCGTAAGGATCTTCCTTGCGTAGGCTGACTGCTTCAGCATAATGCAGTTCTTCTGTTCCACCTCGATACTAAGGTAATACGAAAGTAATCCGAGGTCACTCATCTCAAATTCGGCCATCATCTGCTGCTTAAATCCATCTACGCCTACTGCCACGATCAGGATCTCCTGCCCGGTACTCCTGGTGTAGATTGTCTGCTCCCTCAGGCACTTTGTGAATCCAAGGTTCTTCAAGCTCTTGTCAAGGTGGATGTTCCACGCTCTTGGTACTCGTATCAACCCGTATAGAGCCTTGGATATTTTGTACACCTTCTGCTCCTTGCCCGCGATGCCGAACCCCTCTGGTTGCTTGACGTACACTTCTTCTTCGAGGTCACCATTTAGGAATGTTGACTTGACATCCAGATGATGAATTTCCCAACCTCGATGAGTTGCTAGGGCTCGGATGAGTCTGATCGTGTCCAGTCTAGCTACTGGAGCAAAGACTTCCTCAAATTCTATGCCTTTTTTATGCACGTAGCCTTTGGCTACCAGCCTAGCCTTGTGTTTAAGGACGTTCCCTTCGGTGTCCTTCTTCAGCTTATACATCGACTTCAGGCCGATGGGTTTATGACCTTTGGGCAGATCGGTGACCTCCCATGTCCTGTTCTTCTCAATGGACTCCATCTCCTTCTTCATTGCTTTCTGCCACTCCTGCTCGGCTGCTGCCTCCTGGTAGTTAGCCTGCTCCTCTGTGCACAATAAACAAAGTTCCTCCAGGCTCATTTCCACTTCTTGAGTCTGATCGTAGACGTCTGCTAGGGGTCGGAATCCCTTTGGCCTATCTTTGATGGAGGAATCTCCTGAGCTGGACGGGCTAGTCCTGCTCGGACTTGGTGTCCTGGGTGTATCCGGGCTATTCTCTCCGGGATGGATTCTCTCGTGCTTGGCAAGACTGTTCCCGAGCTGGGTGTTCCGGGCTGATCCTGCTCGGCAACGCCCTCCTCATCTTCAAATGTGAACTGTACTGAGTTCTGCTCGGGTTCTCCATTCTCGTCGCGCCAATCCCACTTCGTCTCCTCTTCGAACACAGCATCTCTGCTCACTTGGAGTCTGCCGCGTCGTGGATCGTAGAGTCTGTGTGCCTTGCTTCCTTCTTCAACGCCAAGGTACACCATCTTCTGACTCCGGTCGTCCAGCTTCTTGAGATGTGGCCCCGCAACCTTCACATGTGCGGTGCTCCCGAACACTCTCAAATGTTCTAAGTGGGGTTTCTTCCCTTTCCACGCCTGGTAGGGAGTACGCTCTCCTAGCGCTTTGGTCGGCAAACGATTGAGCAGGTAGACCGCATGTCTTACTGCTTCTGTCCAAAACCGGGCTGGAACTTGCATGCTCTTGAGCAAGCTCCTCGCTGTGTTCATCACAGTTCGGTTTCGTCTTTCCACCACGCCATTTTGTTGGGGTGTGTGGGGTGCGGACAGGTGACGCTGAATTCCTTCCTGGTCGCAGAACTCTCCGAACTGCTGGGAAGTAAATTCTCCTCCTCGGTCTGTACGCAAGACCTTTAACCTGTGCACCGAGCCATTCTCCACGATCTTCTTGAACTTCTTGAAGACCTCAAAGGCTCCACTTTTCTCCTTAAGCATATAAACCCACATCCAGCGACTGTAATCATCAACAAGTAAGAGAAAGTACTTGTTACCTGCCAAAGTTGCTGGGGTGACTGGACCGTATAGATCTGCATGAACCAACTGTAGGGGTCTCTATGCTCGGAATTTGGCCTTGATCGGAAACGGTATCCTCGCCTGCTTCGCGATCATGCAGCATTCACATAGCTGGTCAGGGTGTTCTATCTTGGCAACCCCGAAGGCCATCTTCTTCTCGCCCATCATCTTGAGCGCGTGAAAATTCACGTGTCCGAGTCGTGCGTGCCATAGCCAAGCCGGGTCTGCCATCGATGCCATAAGACAGACGGGCTGGAACGTCTTCAGGAGAATCTTGTAGAGTCTGTTGGGTGTTCGCTCCACCTTCATCAACAGCTCTCCTTCCTTGGTCCACATCTTCAGATAGGACCCTTGCAGCAACACCGTGTTCCCGATCTCAGTCATCTGTCCTAGACTGATGATGTTGCTCTTCAACTTCGGGATGAAATACACCTGGGTCATCAGACGCTGGTCGCCATTCTTGCACTCGAACAGGATCGACCCTCTACCTCTGATCTCTACGACTGATCCATCGCCGAATTTCACGCTGCCCGTGATCTTCTCATCGAGCTCTTCAAACTTAGCTCGGTCCCCAGTCATGTGGTTGCTAGCTCCGTTGTCTAGATACCATACGTCGGTACTGACCTTCTTCTCTCCGTCTACGAGGAGGTTTGCAATAACCTTATCCTCGATGAGGAAAACCTTCTCGCTGGTCTCCTCCGGACAGGTCTGCTCGGCCTCTGGGCTGATCGGCACACTGATCACTTCTGCCCGGGCCTTGGCGTCACACTCGCCATTCTGTTCGTCCAGGTGCGTTTCCTGCTCGGCAAACAACAATGCCGGCTGGTCGTCTGGGAATCTTGCTAGATTCGCCTCTTCGCCCTGGTTCCTGCTCCGGCACTCAGATGCAAAGTGCCCAAGCTTCTGACAATTGTAGCACTTCACAGTGCTCTTGTCTCTCCTGGTCGTGCTTTCCTGACGGGTAGATCCACTGCCGCGACCTCGCATGTCCCGACCTCGACCTCGTCCACGACCCTGTCCGCGTCCTCGGACTTCTCCACCAAAGCTGTTCCGACCTGAGGGTCTTGTAGAAAACTCGGCTCCCCCGGTTTTCCGCTGTCTGGCCATCCACTCTTCATGCGTGAGCAGGAGGTTCTTCTCCTCGTCTTTGTCACCGTAACCCCGAAGTCTCTCTTCGTGGGCCTTGAGACGACCAACAACCTCCTCGACCGACATGGTCTTGAGATCGCCGAACTGCTCGATCGATGTCACGATCTGCATGTACCTGTGAGGCACTGCTCGGAGGAATTTCTTGACGACGGTGGTCTCCTCCACCTTGTCTCCCAGCGAGCGTATGCCGGTCACAATGGACGTGAGCCGCATAGCAAAGTCGTCGATTGACTCGCTCTCCCTCATCCTCATAACCTCGAACTCACTTTTCAAGGTTTGGACCTTTGCCTCCTTGACGCGATCTGCGCCCATGTGCATGGTCTGAAGAATTTTCCATGCTTCCTTTGCGGAATCCTTCTCGGCAAGCATGAGAAGAACGTCTTCCGGAACTGCTTGGTAGATAGCGGCTAGAGCCATTCTTTCCTTGTGCCCTTCGACACCGCCGTTCTCTACGGCCTCCCATACTCCCTGCGCCTGCAGATTCACCCTCATCTTCAACGCCCACACGGCGTAATTGCTCTTCGTGAGCATGGGGTAATGGAGTGTAACTGTGCCTTCTCTGGTCTCTGTTCTCTGCGCGACCAGAGCTCCGTCGATCGGTGATTCTGATGATGAAGACATGTTCTTCGATTGTAGCTCTGATACCACTTGTTGGATCCCAATTCACGGATCTGCAAAGAACACGAATAACACCAAAGAAATCGAACAGAAAAATAAAGGACACAAACTTTTGGGAGAAGAAATTCTCTTGATTAATAATCGAAGGCAATACAAGAAGATAAACTCAAAATTCTAATGGACTCAGCTCCTTTACAATGTGTACAATGCTAGGTTTATATAGCCTCTCACATAGGCGAAACCCTAGCTAATCAAATCACACAAAATCAGGAAACTACCCTAAATAATCTTGCCAAATCTTTGACTTGATTTTTCTTGCTCCTCAAGCTACGCGCCTTCCTTTCTGGGTAGAGTTTCCCTTTCCTGCCCGGACAGCTTCTCTGTCCCCGAGCTGGCCTGCTCGTCTGCCTCTGGCCGGGCTTGACTTCTATCCGGACGTTCTGCTCGTGTTCACCCGAGCTGGGCTGAACGGCTGTCCGTCTTCTGTTCTGGTCGGTACCCGGGCTGACTCCTCGCAAGTGTTTCTGCCCGTCCTGGGTTCTGGTCGTTACCCGGACTAAGTCAAGCTTAAGCTCACACTGGGTTGAACTCTTTTCCGTCCTAAGTTCTGGTCCGTACTCGGGCTGAGCTTCTTCGTTTACCAGATTAAGTATAGCTAAATCTCACATTCTCCCCCGTAAGCTTGTCTTTCTTCTACGTTCTTCACTCTGAGCAGCTGTCTCACCTCTACGAATCTGACTCTCGCTAGAGCCTTGGTGAGTATGTCTGCACGTTGCTCCCTTGTGCTGACAAACTTCATGATGATCTCTCGCCCCACACACTCGCGAATGTAATGAAATCGCGTATCGATGTGTTTGTTCCGCCCGTGGAACATTGGGTTCTTTATCAACGCGATTTCGAACTTGTTGTCCACGTAGAGAGTAACTGGCTTCTGCTCAATTATGGTCACTTCGCTTAGTAGCCATTTCAACCACATAGCTTGGCATGTTGTTGCGGTTGTCGCCATGAAATCTTCTTCACATGAGGATAGAGCTACCGTCTGCTGCTTTTGAGACTGCCAGGTGATCAAGTTCCCATTGAGGTAGAAATCCATCCCTTCGGTACTCTTCCAGTCATTAATGTCACCGGCTAAATCACTGTGTCTGTGAAGCCGACTAGCTCTTCTGCTCCACTTCCTCTTGCGTATTGGATCCCATAGTCCATCGTTCCCTTCACTTAGCAAAGGATGTGCTTCACCACATGCTGGTGTGTGCTCGTGGGCTCCTCCATGAATCTACTAACTATTCTTACTACATGTGATATGTCTGGTTGGGTGTGGGTGAGATACCTCAGGCATCCGATCACGCGTCTATACTCTATGGGATCTACTCTTCTCCATTTTGTATCCTTCCCGAGCTGCAGCTTCGCCTCCATTGTGTATTTTCTCGGGTTGCAATCCGCCATCTCGAACTGCTTGAGGATCTTTCGCGTAGGCCGACTACTTCATCGTACTTTGGGTATGTCAGCAACCAACGTTTGTCCACGTGGCTAGAGTTAGCGGGTAAGTTAATTGTGTTACGAGAATGGAGTGGTCAACTCCCCAAATATGACTTTGGGTATTTTTACCACGACTTTTAGACTTTGGATATACAAAGGGTTCTTTTACCAAACTTTGGGTATTTTTGCCGTCATTAACCCTTCATTTTAATAAAAGGATTTACATCTCTCTTCTCTGTCCCTTTCAACCCCTTATAACTTTTGCCGCAAGTTTATGATTTTATATTTCCATTTGATTTTACTACTACGAGGGTGTGAAATCAAATGAAGCATGATTAAGCAAGCATCAATGGTCCAAGTTTGTGATTATATATATATAGATGTCCTACTGAAATTCATTAATGTCTGATTGTATATATATGATAAAGTATGAAGTTCAACCAAGCTATTGCGATAAAACAAAATATATTATATTCTATTGCATGTATAGATAGATATGCACACATAAACAAGACTATTGAGTGTACGTCGGCAATTCAACAACTTTTGTTTTGTCTTAGAAAAGAGAGTTGTATTGTTTTTAGGATTCAAACCCGATAATAATTTCATTTCCAACGACATATCATGACTTATAATGTTGAAACTTTAGTTTCAACTGAACATAATCATTTCCATAGTTGAATCTCCGTAGTATAATTCAATGTTCGTAGCAGTGAAACCACAAACAAATTAAAAAGAAAATCAATCAAAGCAACAAAAATAATGTCAAAGATAACTGTTTTAATACAATCAAAAGCAAAACAATGAGAATAGTTTAGAGCTATATATACTAAAAGTTACATTTAAAGTAGCATGATTCTATTTGTACTTAAAGTTAAAAGTTAAAATCTAGCATGTAGGGTTTCTCATCAACACTTTGATTGAGTGCATACAAATATATGCTTTTACTTTCTTCTGATTGTATTATTTTTTTATATTATTTTTTTATCTCTGCATATATCTATCTCTCTCTAACTGAAAGTAGGTATTATTTAAAGCCATGAATATACTTTATAGTTTATATCGTTTTAGAAACCTGCTATCGCTTTAGAAACCTGCATACCACTTCCACTTTATATGTTCTTAGAAACCTGCATATGGTTGCAGATAGGGTTTCTGTTTTAAGCTTTCAACCCCTAATAATTCTTTTTAATAAAAGGATTTACATCTCTGTTCTCTGTCCCTTTCAACCCCTGTAATTGCACCATATTTTTTAACCATAGTGCAAAATTACGTTACACTACGCTTGCAAAAAACATGGTGCAAGTTTACACCACATCAAATTGCACCACAATATAAATGGCGGGTCAATTTTACACTGCATATTTTGAAGGGTCAATTTCGGTAAAAAATCTAACTTTTGGTCAAATTCTCTCCCATGTATTCAACTTCTATAAATGGCGGCAATAATACCCAAACTCAATGTTTGGAGTTGACCAAGGAAATCTGTCTATGTGGTTGTTAGCCTTTGCCACGTGGAATGCCACATGGCACTTGGCTGCCTCGTGACATGCCACATAATTATTATTTTTAAAATAATTTAAAACAATATTTTAAAAAACTTTTTAACTTTTTTAATAATTAAATTAATTTTCAATAATAACCAATAATAAATATTTAAATTTAAATATTCATTATTGGTTATTATTATTAAATACAATTATTCATTTTCGAAAAGTGGGTCAAACGAAGTAAATAAAGAAAACAAATCACCGTTCACGGTTCACTCAAGCGCCGCCTCCGATCCGGTTTACGGGTGGAACGAAATTGTTTAA
This sequence comes from Parietaria judaica, assembly GCA_954871525.1. Lineage (NCBI taxonomy): Eukaryota > Viridiplantae > Streptophyta > Magnoliopsida > Rosales > Urticaceae > Parietaria > Parietaria judaica. The sequence goes on from OX940860.1 coordinate 44,632,603, forward strand.
TATGTTTAATAATAATAACCAATAATCATATAACTATTTAATGACATTTTTAAAAAAAGAATAATATATAAAAAAAAATATCATGTGGGTTCCCAAATCACGAATCTACGAAGAACACGAATAACACCAAAGAAATCGAACAGGAAATTGAAGAACACGAACTTTTGAGAGAAGAAATTATCTATTGATAATCGAAGGCAAATAAAAGAAGATAAACTAAAAAAAACTCTATTGGACTCAGCACTTTACAAAGTGTACAATACTAGGTTTATATAACCTCACATAGGCGAAAACCCTAGCTAACAGAATCGCACAAAATCGGGAAACTACCCTAAATAATCTCGTCAAATATTTGACTCGATCTTTGCTTGCTCCTCAAGCTACACACTTTCCTTGTTGTAGTTGCTGACTTTCCCTTTCCTGCTCGGACAGCTTCTCTGTCCCCGATCTGGCCTGCTCGTTTGCCCCTGGCCGGGCTTGCCTTCTATCTGGACGTTCTGCTCGTGTTCACTTGAGCTGGGCTGAACTCTTGTTCGTCCTTAGTTCTGGTCGGTACCCGAGCTGACTTCCTCTGTGTGATGGAGTAAGTCAAGCTTAAGCTCACATTCTCCCCCGTAAGCTTGACCTGACTCAACAAGGCTAGCAGAGAAGGGCCCGAGCATAAGTCTTCCTAGCAATAATTCCCCCACCAGAGATGGGTCCGACCAGAGATTTCCCCCAGCAAGGAAGAGCCCCGACCAGGAACGCTCCTACCAGAGATGGCCTTAGCAGAGATTAAGGAGAGCAAAGATTCCCCCTAGCAGAAGAAAACCCTAGCACGATTCTCCCGAGCAGAAATGGGAAACACTAGAAGTCAAGAAGAGCTATTCCAGGAAGGTACCAAACTTGAGGAGCAAGTTTGGAGATATTATTTTGTTTCACACACTCACGAATGTAGTGGAATTTTATGTCAATGTGCTTGCTTCGTCCATGGAACACTGGATTCTTCATCAACGCAATTGCAGACTTATTGTCCATGTAGAGAGTAACTGGTCTCTGCTCGGATCCGGTCACTTCACTTAGTAGCCCCTTCAACCACATAGCCTGACACGCTGTTGCGGTTGCCGCTATAAACTCTGCTTTACATGAGGATAGAGCTACTGTCTGCTGCTTTTGAAACTGCCAGGTGATCAGGTTTCTGTTGAGGTAGAACGTCATTCCTCCGGGACTCTCCCTTTCATCGATATCACCGGCCAGATCACTGTCCGTAAAGCCGACTAGCACTTCTGCTCCACTTCCTCTGCTGTACTGGATCCCGTAGTCTGTCGTGCCCTTCACGTATCGTAAGATGTGCTTCATCGTCTGCTGGTGTGCACTTGTGGGCTTCTCCATGTATCGACTGACTATCCCGACTGCGTGTGCAATGTCTTGTTGGGTGTGAGTAGGGTATCTCAAACACCCAATCACACGTCTGCACTCCGTGGGATCCACTCCTCTTCCTTCAGCATCCTTCCTAAGCTGCAGCTTCGCCTCCATTGGGTATTTTCTCGGGTTGCAATCCGCCATCTCGAACTGCGTAAGGATATTCCTTGCGTAGGCCGACTGCTTCAAAGTAAGGCAGTCCTTCTGTTCCACCTCGATACTGAGGTAATACAAAAGTAATCCGAGGTCACTCATCTCGAATTCGGCCATCATCTGCTGCTTGAATCGATCTACGCCTCCTGCGCTGGATCCAGTGACGATCAGGTCGTCCACATATACTGCCACGATCAGGATCTCCTGCCCGGTACTCCTGGTGTAGATTGTCTGCTCCCTGAGGCACTTTGTGAATCCAAGGTTCTTCAAGCTCTTGTCAAGGTGGATGTTCCACGCTCTTGGTACTCGTATCAACCCGTATAGAGCCTTGGATATTTTGTACACCTTCTGCTCCTTGCCCGCGATGCCGAACCCCTCTGGTTGCTTGACGTACACTTCTTCTTCGAGGTCACCATTTAGGAATGTTGACTTGACATCCAGATGATGAATTTCCCAACCTCGATGAGTTGCTAGGGCTAGGATGAGTCTGATCGTGTCCAGTCTAGCTACTGGAGCAAAGACTTCCTCAAATTCTATGCCTTTTTTCTGCACGTAGCCTTTGGCTACCAGCCTAGCCTTGTGTTTAAGGACGTTCCCTTCGGTGTCCTTCTTCAGCTTATACATCGACTTCAGGCCGATGGGTTTATGACCTTTGGGCAGATCGGTGACCTCCCATGTCCTGTTCTTCTCAATGGACTCCATCTCCTTCTTCATTGCTTTCTGCCACTCCTGCTCGGCTGCTGCCTCCTGGTAGTTAGCCTGCTCCTCTGTGCACAATAAACAAAGTTCCTCCAGGCTCATTTCCACTTCTTGAGTCTGATCGTAGACGTCTGCTAGGGGTCGGAATCCCTTTGGCCTATCTTTGATGGAGGAATCTCCTGAGCTGGACGGGCTAGTCCTGCTCGGACTTGGTGTCCTGGGTGTATCCGGGCTGTTCTCTCCCGGGATGGATTCTCTCGTGCTTGGCAAGACTGTTCCCGAGCTAGGTGTTCCGGGCTGATCCTGCTCGGCAACGCCCTCCTCATCTTCAAATGTGAACTGTACTGAGTTCTGCTCGGGTTCTCCTTTGTCGTTGCGCCAATTCCACTTCATCTCTTCTTCGAACACAGCATTTCTGCTCACTTGAAGTCTGCCGCGTCGTGAATCGTAGAGTCTGTGTGCCTTGCTTCCTTCTTCTACGCCAAGGTACACCACCTTCTGACTCCGGTCATCCAGCTTCTTGAGATGTGGCCCCGCAATCTTCACATGTGCGATGCACCCGAACACTCTTAAATGTTCTAAGTGGGGTTTCTTCCCATCTACGCCTGGTAGGGAGTGCGCTCTCCTAGCGCCTTGGTCGGCAAACGATTAAGCAGGTAGACCGCATGTCTTACTGCTTCTGCCCAAAACCGGGCTGGAACTTGCATGCTCTTGATCAAGCTCCTTGCTGTGTTCATCGTCTTTCCACCACGCCATTCTACTGGGGCATGTGGGGTGCTGACAGGTGACGCTGAACTCCTTCCTGGTCGCAGAATTCTCCGAACTGCTGGGAAGTGAATTATCCTCCTCGGTCTGTATGCAAGACCTTTAACCTGTGCACCGAGCCATTCTCCACGATCTTCTTGAACTTCTTGAAGACCTCAAAGGCTCCGCTCTTCTCCTTAAGAATATAGACCCACATCCAGCGATTGTAATCATCAACAAGTAAGAAGAAGTACGTGTTACCTGCCAATGTTGTTAGGGTGACTCGACCGTATAGATCTGCATGCACCAACTGTAGGGGTCTCTCTGCTCGAATTTGGCCCATTATCTTGAGCGCGTGAAAATTCACGTGTCCAAGTCGTGCGTGCCATAGCCAAGCCTGGTCTACCATCGATGGCATGACACAGACGGGCTAGCACGTCCTTAGGAGAATCTTGTAGAGTCTGTTGGGTGTCCGCTCAACCTTCATCAACAGCTCTCCTTCCTTGGTCCACATCTTCAGATAGGACCCTGATAGCACCACTGTGTTCCCGATCTTAGTCATCTGCCCTAGACTGATGATGTTGCTCTTCAACTTCGGGATGAAATACACCTGGGTCATCAGACGCTGGTCGCCATTCTTGCAATCGAACAAGGTTGACCCTCTACCTCTGATCTCTACGACTGATCTGTCGCCGAATTTCACGTGCCCGTGATCTTCTCATCGAGCTCTTCAAACTTAGCTCGGTCCCCAGTCATGTGGTTGCTAGCTCTAATGTCCAAGTACCATACGTCGGTACTGACTTTTATCTCTCCGTCTACGAGGAGATTCGCAATAACCTTATCCTCAATAAGGAAGACCTTCTCGCTGGTTTCCTCCGGACAAGTCTGCTCGGCCTCTGGGCTGATCGGCACAATGATCACTCCTGCCCGGGCCTTGGCGTCACTTTCGCCACTTTGCTCGTCCAGGTGCGTTTCCTGCTCGGCAAATAACAATGTCGGCTGGTCGTCTGGGAATCTTGCTAAATTCGCCTCTTCGCCCTGATTCTTGCTCCGGCACTCAGATGCAAAGTGCCAAAGCTTCTGACCATTGTAGCACTTCATCTTTATGCCGAGTAATATTGCCCTAACAAAATAAGACATATGAAACGATATTTAAAATCAATATTTAAAGTACCTAAACTAAGCCGCATGGAATTAATATTTAGAACCAATATCTGAAGAACCTAGCCGAGTTCAATATCGAAGCGAATGATCAAAACCCACTTAATAACTTAACACATCAATATCAATATCAGAGACACTTAAATGAAACTCTAAGGGTGTAGAAACTTACATATTCAATACGTGCGTGATCATTCGCACATGCTTGTTTTTTTGCATCATAATGCAACTTGTGATACACTTCGAACGGGGTAGGCGGCTTTTGAGTCTCGGGATTAGTCTACAATAACAAAAATTATGTTAATAAAAGAACTAATTAAACTACTTAACTCTGATTTCTATCAATTAATTAAGCAAAAGTATGTTGATTTCTATTAATTAATTAAGCAAAATCAATCTTACCATATAGAATACGTGATTGGCTATCGATCACGACCCTGTTCTAGATGTATTAACTAGCTTTCCTTGATTAGCTTCCATACTAGCACTATATTTCTATCATCATCAAAATAAAATTACTATTATGATAAAAATTACGATTACAATTACAATCGAACAATTACATCCAACTAAACGCCAACTTAGATCTTAAAAATAACGAAAACAATGTACTTTAACACATACCTTTGTTGAATCTAACTGCCAATAATGGCACAAATGATTCCAATCTTCTCGGCTCCGACAACCGGGTTTCATTTTTTGTCTCGCCAACTGTGGATTAGTTTTTCCTCCATTGTTCTTCCAGTGCGCACTCAAAGTACCCCGGGTGCGTTTCCATTGGTTTTGAAGTCGAGCATTTACTTATTCCATGAAAACTCTATTTCCTCGTAACAATTCTAATTTCGCCTGCATTGAATAAATACTATAATATGAAATGAAAATATATCATCACAATAGTTTCTTCGTAATAAAAAGTTAAAATATGTTTTACTTACTCCTAATTTTTCATACATCTGCATTTTCACATTGTCTGGTACCGTATTCCTGTATAAAACTCCGTCGGACACACATTGCGAATGACTATCCCACACTCAGTTGAGAATTGCTTAGCTGAATTTCCGACGAAGCCTTTTGAATCCGTAGCCATTGTCAAAGGAATTTTGTAATTAGGATCACGCTCCTTCTCAATATTCTTTGTCGAACTAAGATTAAGACTAGGACCACGCCTCTTCGGTGGATCTTTTTCTCGTTGATTTTCAGGTTGACCAGCCGGTTGATTTTCAGGTTGAACAACATTTCGATTCTCCGCTTTATATGCATTTTTAGGTTGACTTGGATTTTGTACTTGCGCTGCTTATAGAGATTCATAAAGTTGTTAAAGTATTATATTACAAACTGTAATCAAACTTTTAGTAAACTCTAAAAATCAGAAATAAAACACTTTAACTAACTTGGTTTCAAGCTACAACTAACATTTTAGGTGTGAACCCTAAACTTTATGTAAATCCTTTGAGAGAGATTAGTTTACCAATAGTTTTAGTGATACTCAAACGATGTTTGCGTCCACGCGACGACTGCGGTATTATCTCAGAAGTACTAGCGTCGATGACCAACTGATCTTTGGATAGCCGAGAATCTTCTCCGGGTCGTTTTTTTGAAACGGTCGAAGCCATCATCACCAACATAAATATCTACATTGATCTGGAAAAAAAAAATCTAGTATTAGTTAATACGAGATATGCATATATATATATATATATATATATATATATATATATATATATATATATATATATATATATATATATATATATATATATATATATATATATTACTAAACATTAGCATGGAGATAAAAAGAATGCATTCATAAATCGTAGTCATCGTCTGATTCATCATTTTCAATCTCATTAGTTGGCTTATCATTGTCTGAATCATCTAGATTTGAATATGAGCTATAATCGTCCAGACTGTGATCGGATTCATATGCCCCTTCGTCAATAAAATCATCTAAGGGATCATCAGAACGCTGAAAATCAACATTTTCGACAATCTCAGCAGGAACATCTTTACGTTGAAGGTCGACATCAAGCTACAAATCATTTGCATCCCGATCTTCTGGAATATCCCACAAGTGCCTGTGGGTAATTCTTTCGATGATTTTCCATTGTGATTTTGGTTTAAGAGGATAATTTATATAGAATACTTGTTTGGCTTGGTTTGCAAAAACGAATGGATATTCCTTGTAAGCCTTGCGGGACGTGTCTATACTTATGAAATGTGGTTCAAATATCACGTGCTTCCTTCGGCGATCAGAGTCAAATCATATGCATTTGAATAAAATAACATGATATCCTCTTATGAATGTCAATTCAATGACTTCCTCAAGATAACCATAATAGTCGTCTTCAACATCTTCGTGAACGCCGGGAACTGTCACTCCACAATTCTGTGTTTTCCTATTGTCATCCCTTTTCTTTATCAGAAATTTAACTCCGTTCACTACATATCCTTTGTGTAATGAAACTCTATTATCGGGCTGGCAAGACAACGCATATAACTCATCGTTGAGTTTAGATGAATTTAGCTTGAACACATCTGCCATCTGTTAACAATTTTGAACACAATTATAATGTGATGGATGTACAGACTTTGTAATACCAATAATAAAATAGAGTGAGATTGATACCTTATTTGCAAACCAATCAGGGAATGTAGACTCTTGAATTTGGCTGAGATTTGATGACGAACAATGTTCATTTCGCAACAATTGTAAGTGTTCCCTGCAAAGGGTAGATGAATTATAAGAAGATTGACATGGGATTGATACTTATTACTAGTTCATAAACATATATTAATAAAATTACTTACTCTAAATACGGTTGAATTTCTTGACAATTGTTGTAGATAAACCATACTGCCTTCTTCAAGAGAGTACTAGGAAGCATTTGAATTTCTTTCTTCCCAATACCTCGGCCATTCACTCTGAAAATATCCAACACAGTGCTTCGAGAATTGCTAGAGGGATTGTCATCAATTCTTTCTCGTTTGTCAAATTTTGATTCAACACCTCGCAAGTAGTGTGAACAAAAGGTTATAGCTTCTTCAACGACATAACCTTCTGCGATTGAGCCTTCGGGTCTAGCCTTGTTTCCGACATATTTCTTTAAATGACCAAGGTATCTCTCGACTGGATACATCCACCTTGATTGCACAGTTCCTCCGAGAATTGCCTCTTCAGGAAGATGAACACACAAGTGTATCACAACTGTAAATAATGATGGAGGAAATATTTGTTCAAGCTTGCACAAAATAATAACTATCTCCTCTTGCATTTCTTCCAACTCCCTCACGTATAACGTGGTTGCAGTAAGTTTTTGAAGAATTGGGAAAGCTCCACCAATGTGTCACGGATTTGTTTTGTCAAAAATGGACGAATGGCGATAGGTATTATGTGTTGTAGTAAGACATGACAATCGTGCGATTTAAGCCCATGCACCTTGCCTTGCTCGGCAATAACATTTTTAGCTAAATTAATCGCGTACCCATCTGGAAAACGAACCGACTTAAGTAGGTTGCAAAACTGAATTTTCTCTTCTCGAGTTAAAACATACGAAGCATGTGGTTTGACCCAACGATCATTCTTCTTCACCAAATGAAGCTCCTTGCGTATGCCCATGTCTTCCAAATCCAGATGAGCTTTGTCAGTGTCTTTCGTCTTTCCTTCTATGTTTAAAAGGGTTCCCAACACGTTCTCGCACACATTTTTCTCAACATGCATCACATCGATGTTATGACGAATTAACAGCTTGGGCCAATATGGGAGTTCAAAAAAGATGCTTTTCTTTGACCAAATTAAATCTCGGATGTTCTTTTTCCTTTTCTTTCCGCCATAAGCATGATATTTTCCGTGTTGACGTGGAATGAGATGTCCCAACTGACGTAAGCAATCATATCCGTTGATAGGTTTTGGTGCAGGCTTGGTCTCTCTCTTTCCATTAAAATCCAATTCTTTCCTCCAAGGGTGATTGAGGCGGAGACGTCGCCTATGACCCACATATGCTATTCTATCCCGTATACGTATGCTGCTGGAATCTTCATTGCATATCGGACATGCCTTGTAGCCACTCGTGCTCCATCCAGACAAGTAACCATAGGCAGGAAAATCATTGATTGTCCATAGAAGTGCGGCTCGCATGTTGAATCTCTGTTTCGAGTGGCAATCGTATGTTTCAACACCCTTTTCCCATAGAAGTTTCAACTCATCAACCAGCGGACGAAGATATATATGAATATCCTTTCCGGGTGAATCTCTTCCAGGAATGAGCAATTCCATCATAAACGAAGCATCAACCATAGACTTCCACTGGGGCAAATTGTAAGGCATGAGCACAACAGGCCACATACTGTACGAGAGACTCATTGCCCCGTAAGGGTTGAAACCATCGCTCGGGAGACCAAGGCGAACATTTCTAGGATCCTTCGCAAAATCAGGAAACGATGCATCGAAATGTTTCCATGCCTTTCCATCTGCTGGATGCCTAATGACCCCCTCCTCTTTGGTTCTTTGCCGATCGTGCCACTGCATATCCGCGGCAATGTGCCTTGATGCATATAACCACTGGAGTCTACTTGTGATTGGAAAGTAACGCAAAACTTTCACCGGTATCTTCTTCCCCTGACAATTTTCAACGTAACGGCTAGTGCCAGACAAAGGACAATTCTCTAATTCTGCATTTTCTTTCCAGAATAGTACACAATCATTTTTACAAGCATGGATAGATTCGTATCCGAGTCCAAGAGTACGCAAATACTTTTTTGCTTCGTAATGGTTCTTAGGAAAGTTTGCGTCCTTGAAAGCCCGAGTTAATATCTTCATAATCAAATCCATTGACATATTTGTCATTTTACTTGTAACCTTCGCGCTCATCAACTCTAGCAGAAAGCCTAGAACGGAAAACTCATCGCATCCTGGATATAAAGGCTTCTCCATATCGACAAATAACTTCTCGACATTTGGGTCTTCACGTGGATCAGAAAAATCAGCATCGTCCCTGAAGTCTTCGCCTTCGGTTTGGCCACCCGTAGGAAAAACATCATCAAGTAAATCATCGACACCGTCATTTAATTCGTCTTCACTTTCTTCATACTCATTGATCGCTTCGTCGCTTTCATATCCCGGTAGATGTTCACCATGATAAACCCACATATTTTCTGATGATGCAAAACCATTATGCATGATATGACCGGTAACAGTTGTGGGAGCATATTTCCTTGCATTCCAACACTTATTACATGGACAATGCATTTGGCCTTCACTATCAACGAATGCTTCCCCTCTTTTTGCAAAATCAATCGCTTCCTTAATGAACCTTGGATCGACCTTGTTCGTGATCTTAGTCCAACTCTTATCCATCTTTTACAATCCTGCAACTTAGCTACAATATCTAAGTATATATAATATGAACTAAGTATTAACAATACCTATATTATAGGAAAAGATGGCAAATTCAAGTAAAACTAGTCATAAGAGAACGCTTGAAAGAAATCTAGCCCCTAGAGTTTCTAAAGTTTCTAATTAATTTGGTTTAGTGAATTTCAGTTAAAAGCAATAGTGGTTTTTCAAAGTTATAACCTACTTCATTACAATACTGATACATCCTTATACTTCTTTTAGGAAAAAGTAAAATCAGTCACGAATTAAAGCATCATTGTAAAGGCATAGGCAACTTAATTATACAACATTTTAGTGTTAGTTCCACTTAATTATACAACTTTAAGTATTTATGAGTAAATGATATGATCCTTGTTATAAATCCTCATTAATAAAAAAATCAGTAACTAATTTACCATTCAAACAACAAACTTTATACAAACCAGTAACGTAATTAAATAAGCCTCACAAACAAACACCCACTACTACAAATAACAGTTAAAAAAAATCGTAATTAAATCGTTGTGTAAAGTTAAAAAAAAAAAAAATAACAGTTAAAAAAAAACCATCGTTGAAGAAACCCGTTCGCCTAGGCTATCCAAACTCTGGCTGCAGCGACTGCTAATTTGCACGACAAAGTCTTAAAAAATTTCTTATTGAATCACTTACTCGTTTTCTTTGAATTAAGTGTTGTTTCCCCGTTCATCAACTCTATAACGACTAATTCTTAAATATTCATCCACTGTTCATATTTTCTTAGTCCGATTTTTTTTGTAATCTATGCATTTGTGCTAAAATTTATTGTCTGTATGCTTATGTTGAATACATATTTTGTGAGCAGGTCAGAACGTCAAGAAGTTGGTCAAGGGTGGCTTCATTATCAAGAAGCCCATCTAAATTATTCACTCATGTTCCCTTGCTTGATGCTTGATGGAGGCGAAGAAGAAGGGTCGACTACAGTAAGTTTATGCTACGACCAAATTTAAGCTTATAAAACAATGACTCTTTTTTAGTTAGTATGACAGGGCTTCTTTGGGCCGGTTTGCTTATTGGCCCGAATGTCAATAATCTGAGTTTTGCTCAGAGTGAGGCTCAGTCTGTGTTTGCGTTTGTATACTACTTCCAGTGATCAATATAACCTCAAATTGGTATATATCACCTTTATAGAGTAATGAGATACTTGTTCCTGGTTATACTGACAGAGTTTGGCGCGTACAAGTAGCTAGAACCCGTTCAAGGTTTAATAAGGATTAATAGTGGCAGAAGTTTGTATTATAGTTCTTGTGTATAGGTTTTCTCTGTTTTGCATTTTACTTTTACATGTTCCTTAATGAAGTCATGTGTTCTTTATTATTATTATTATTTCAAGAAATCTAATTATAAATTTGCTCTGCTACGTTTTTTTACAGCTTCCAAGACCGAAGTAGGAGGAATTTGCAGAAGCAAGAAGTTAGTGACTTTACTATTTTCTACACATAATACACTTAGTACTTTTATTTCATTCCTGCAGTCTCTAATAGTGGAATGAAGACTGATATTAAATTATTATATAGAGAGAGAATTGCCCTTGGTAGATCCTCTCTAATTTGTAAGCTTTTACTTTATGATACAGTAGAGGAGATTATCTTACTTTGGGAAAAAAATACGTAATTTGTTCTTCTCATCGCAATGTACGGTTTTTACTTACTTTATGATACTGCAGGGGTTATTCAAGTTAGGTCCTATAAAAGAATGTAACAAAATAACATAGTACTCAATAAAGGGTAAGATACAAACTAAAAACTTTTGTTAGGAAAAATTATATTGATTCTGTATGGCATGACATAAGTATATATAAAAAGAATATCTCTATGTAGCAAATGTTTGCCTTGAACTTATTGGCAAGCAAATATTGAACACATTACTTAACATCCCTGTTCTTTTATTTTTACTGAAAACAAAAGTGCATAAAAAATGGTTGTTTTATTATTTTTAAGAGGAATATTTTGGGTAATTTATTTTGGAGATATATAAGTTGGGTTTTGATTATAGATGCAGTGTTACTTTGCAATGCATATGATGCGACGAGAAAAAAACTTGCCAAGAGAATCGATTTTGGAAGTAGAATGTTTGCAATTAGTTACTGTACTTGATCTAATACTTAATACTATCCACAGGGTTAGCAAATTCGTTTGTTCACTCTTAAAAGTTTTAGATTTTATTAATCACAAGATGAAATTAACGAACAAAAATAATGGAACAAAAATAATGGGACAAAAAACTCATAATCAGGGGCTTCGAATATACCTCAGCGGCAGCGATGAACACAAAATCCGCGGCAGAGTGAGGAAAGGACTTCGAGCGAAGTGATGAAAAGGAGCTCGGCGGCAAGGGAGCTTCGCACACAGTGATGAAAACGAGATCGCTGGCAGTAAACAGGGAAAGACTTCGCTGGACAAAATGTAAAAAGAAACCGTGTAAGTGTTTTCGTACTTAGTGATAAAACAGCTCAATTGTGGTAAAATCAGAAGAACTAACAATAAAACAGTTCACTAATGAACCGAAAAACACCGGGACAGAACTGAAAAACATCAGGACACCATGATCTTCATTAGTTTGAGTATAATGTAACAATTCGCAATTAGAATAAACAGTTTGAGTATAATGCAACAATTTGCATTCAGAATAAACACCATTCAAAACAATTTTGCTTCATTGTTAATATTAAATTCCAAGCTCCTTTTGATGATTCAAAAATCCATATCAAATTGTCCCTAACAAAAACCCGACAACAAGATATACAGAAAGGAAAACACCAATTCGCAATCAGAATAAGCAGGTAGGGGCTTCGAGTAACCTCAGCGTAAGCGCTGAACAAGAAATTTCCGACAGAGGGAAGAATTGACTTGGAGCGAATTGATGAAAAGGAACTCTAGGGCAACGGAGGTTCGCCCACAGTGAACACGAGATGGCCTGCAGTGAATGAGGAAGGAATTCGCTGCACAAAACGAAAAAGATAAACCATAAGATTGTTTCCATACCTAATTATATTTGGAAATTATTAGAGAGATTTATATAAGGAAATTATCTTCGTGATTGAACGCAAGATCCTCGTCCGAGGGAGGGAAGAACTTAGCGCGCGGTTGAATGTTGCGATTGCGATTTGAGGTTGCGATTTGGGATTGGATTTGGGGCTGCGATTTGGGTTGGATTTGTTCGTCAAAAATTTTGCTTTTTTGGAAAGAACAGTCTTTGCGATTTGGGGATTTATGCCGAGCATAATATACTCTACCAGCCATAAAAATTATTTTAGATATATTAATTAATATTTTTTTTCAAAAATAATACAACATTTAAAAATTAATGTAACATAATTAGTAGGGGTGAAACCGGTACCGATAACCGGTAAAATAATTTTTTTAAAATTGAGACCGAAACCGAGTAAAAATGAATACACATATTCTAAAATTTGATAATAGGTTTTGGTATCATTTCTCGGTATCGATATCGGAAATCAATAACCGATAAGTATCAGTTCTTGATTTTAAACTAAATATAACATATTTTAAAAATAAAATAAAAACTATTCGTGGATCAATATCGAAACCAAATATAATAAGAGCAATATACCAAAAATAGTAATTATATAGTTTAAACGTATCAGTATAAAATATAATGAATATAAATCTCATCGAAATACTCGAAAACCGAATTGTTAGCCGATTCATAAAATGTTTGAATCTACCCTAAACCCTCAACGATTTTGTGATAAAATCTGTTAGAAAGTAACCCTAGAATCACAATTCTGTAATAAATGTTAGAAAGTAACCCTAGAATCACAATTCTGTAATAATATATTAGAAACCTAAACCCTAAATACCCTAAACCCTAAAACACTAAATACCCTACATTAATTATTATGTATAGTGACTTATTTTTAATTTTTTATCCAAATTATTATGTCGGCTTTAAAATATACCTTCGCTACAACTAGAAGCAACCCAATAACGAGTTGATATATATCTTCTTACATTGGTACATGTTTGAGTCACCTGAAAGAATGAAAGAAAAAGAAAGAAAGGCCATGGGCTCAAGTCTACCTCTCGACGTTGTGATTGAGAATATTCTGACACGAACCTCGCCGGAGACGGTCCGGGCAACCCGAGTCGTCTGTAAGTGGTTCAACGAGGCTACACAGACGTGGAATTTCGGCGAGAAGTTTCGCTCGAGAACGAAGACTACAATCTACGGGTTCCTCATTGAGTATATGAACTTCGATCTCAGGCGCGAATACTTCTCGATGAACGAGCCCCCAAGAAACCTCTCTTTCGGCTTCCTCATGCAGTATATGAGCTTCTGTCGACTCAGGCGCAAATACCTCTCTTTAGGCTGCTATCCTTTGATACCCTTCAAGATCGAAGCCATCGCGAAGCAAGGCCTCTTTCTCTGCCGGTGTGAAGGTGAAAGATGGAATCAACCACCATCGTTCTTTGTCTACAAACCGGCTACGCAGCAGGTGCGGGAGATTCCAAGGCCGAAAACCCGGTATTCGACAGAGAGATTCGTCATGACGGTTCTTTCCTCAAACCCTAACGAGCTCCGTTACAAGATCGTCCGATTCTCCCAGCCCAAGTGCTCTTTTTTTTATTACAAGTCAAAGAAGTACAGCATCTACCGGTGCGAGGTTTTCGATTCAGCCACGTGGACGTGGAGGCTTTTGCCAAAGGACGTTAGGGTTCCGTTCTTGAAATGTGTTCTGTTCAAAGAACCGGTGGTTTCAACAGCCGGGTTCATCTACGCCCTAACCTGTGAGCGGAAAATTTTCGCCTTTGATTGGGAGACGGAGACCTTCCACGAGTCAGCTTCATTGCCAGCCCCGCTGAGCGAAGGCGAGGGCAAGTTGACGCTGCTCGACTGCGGAGGGAAGCTCAGTGCAAGTTTCTTGGCGGAACCGTACACTTGCATGGAGTTGTGGGTATCGGAGGGCCGCGGTGATGCTAGAGTTTGGAGCATGAGGAGCCGAGTGAATGTCGAGTGCAGGAAGGCATGTGTTTTCCACTACGCCAGCGTATTGGCCATGGCGTCAAATGACGTCGTTGTATTGAGGACGTGTTCGGGCATTGAGTTCTTTCGGCTCGGAAGCGAAGATTTGTCAGAGAACGAGGTGGTGAAGACGCTGGATTACCATAATACGAGCATGGTCGAGTTCTTTTGCGTCGAATCCGACGAGCAAGCGGTTGATCCGAGATTTTTAAAGATGAATTAATGGAACAAGGTTTGTATAAAAGCGGAGGAAATTAGCTTGAGGCCATGCAGTTAATTCGGAGTTTAATCATTTAGTTTATTATAATCTTCATTTTTATGTAGAAACTGATGTTATTTCAAGAGTGTTTATGGTTATATCTGTTGGTTTGAATTGGGATCGTTTACCGAAAAACACACGATAATAATCTGCAAAGAAAAACTTCAAACAACAATGGGTGGAAATGAACACACGTCTCTCACAACTCTGATCAACGAACACACTCAAGGAACGCCACTCACAAAGATGAATCACTCACGTCTCTCTCTGTATTGGTTTAGCTATATAAATATATTATATATGTATATATAATATTGAATGTTGATCAGATGGGAGCGAATGGAATAAACAAGGAGAGGATAAAGAGAATAGCTTCTCTGTATAAGATCGAAGAATATAATTGTTGGAGTTAAATAAATGTTTACAAAATGCTGCTATTTAAAGAGAGAGTAAATGCCAACCCTAACAAATAAAATACTCTAATCGCATGAAACTTATAGCGAAGTAATAGGTCAAAGAACATGTGCTTGTTATTGACGTGATTAATTCTTCCTCAATGCATGTAGACGTGAGTTAGTTGAAAGCTTATCAACTCACAATATCAACTAGTGGATATAAGTCATTGCACCTCATGCGATTGCGATAAATATCGTTTATAATTTTAATAAAAAAATTTAAAGAAATTTTGTACTTTATTGTAATTATAGATGAAAGATCTATATGATATCAATAAACGTTAGTAGTATTATCGTTTATAATAGGAAAAATTGTTGAACGGCCATGCATTAGTATTATTAATTGCTTTTGAATATTATTAGACAATCAATTAATTAGATTGTAATATTTTAATAAGAAAATAAATCAACATTGAACTTTGCAAGTGCTCAATTCTATATAGCAATGAAATAGTATTACTTGTAAATTTTAACAAAAAAATGTTATTATGATTAGTTTGATTGTAATGTTGTAATAGTTAGAAATAAAACAAAGTTGAACTGAGTGAGTGCTCAATTTTATTTTATTTTTTTAATATTTGTAATAGGAAGAAATAAATCCACATTGAAAGAAGAAGCAAGTATTCAATTTTTGTTGTGTAACTTCCTGGATGATTTCTAGTAAATGTGATCGTGTCTATATGTATATAAAGAATAGAATAGTTCGCTCAAATTTTATTTATTTGCTTGAAAGATAGGCATGAAAAAAAAAACGTACATATTGACACCATAAATTGATCACTCGGATATATTGTTTTTGATTTTTTGATTTTTGATTTTGTAAAAAATTTACACTTTTGACACCATATTGTATCGTGACATATATTATATTACATGAATACTTTTTTTGTTTCATCTACATGTTGTAATCGAAAAACCTATTTGGGTAAAATATTGGTTTATAAACTATAAATTATAAATTATCTCATCAATTAGAATTGTTATTTAAGGATGGCGCGTCATCTTGATTTATAACTTTTGAATTTACATCAAAATTGAATTTACATCATTTTGCTCCCCAAGTCCTATATACACATTCTAGGCTCACGAATTCTCCACTCAATAGAAAAGCAATTTACTCTTGCTTTGCCAACAGTGGAAATTTTTCATAAGAAAAAACTGGTCAGTCAAGATTCCATTGCTATTTTTTATCAAACTGTGAGTACTTCTAATCGTCATATATTTACATAAATAGAGAAAAAAAAAAAGCTGCTTCTTGAGGTTCCCTGTTATTAATAGATATAATAGATAAGGACAAATTAGTAAGATTGATTAGTAAGATTTCATTCAATGTTTCTTTCAATTTGACAATACATATGGTCTAAGTCCATGTAATATAGACAAGCTACACCAAAACATGAGATCCCTACTTCAACAATTTATCGAGGCTCTATATACACAACGGTAAACAAAACCCCACTCCATCAACATCTCTCAAGACTTCAACCGAGCCATTTTGACAACCTTAGTTTGTACTTACACACAACCTTATTCATAGTGGATGTAGGTTGTGCCATTTGTTGAGTATGTTATTTGTGTGTTTCTTTCTTTTTGAATTTAAGTTTTTCTACGTACTATCTTTTAATAACATTATAATTTTTATTTTATAATTGATACTTTTATCGAAATTTGCAATTGAGTATGATATAGCACGATGAGGTAGGTTAAAAGGATTCATAGCTCTAACTTTATAGATTTTTATATATTTAGGATTAACACATCCATACAGTCAGTTCATTTAATTTTTTAGATTGAGAAGTTATTACATTTAAGTTGTTTATCTAAAAGTTTTTATTTTCTTTTTATGACATATGCATATTTCATTTAATAATATGAATGAATTTTATTGCCATATAATATATGAAATATCAATATTTTTTGGCAAATATAGAATTTGTATTTTCTAATATAAAAAACGCAATTATAAATCCGATGACCTAAAATCTTTTTGTTGTGTTTACAATAGCTTATAAATCTATATCGACTAATTGATAAGACTTGGATTTTTTTTATTGTGTTCGTACAATATTATATGTAATAAATTTTTTTACTCTGCTATTTAAGGTCTATGATTTAATATATATAGATTATGTACAATATTATATGTAATCAATTTTTTTACTATGCTATTTAAGGTATTGGAATCATAAATTATGTCATCAATTAGCATTGCTATTTAAGGATGGCGTGTATTTGTTCTACCTTATATAATATTTCCTTTATATATTATTTGTATTTTTTTTATATCCTCTATTTTCATATTTTGTAAGAATACACCCTCTGGGCTCTGGTTAATAAAAAAACAAAAAAAGAGTTAAAATAACTCTAAGATGTAAAAAGAAAAATACTCTATGAATAGTGTAGCTTGAACTCTTAATCTTCGCTAGCCTGATTGATAACGTGATCAGGTTCTGTGCCACCTCCGCGGAGTTGCTACTCGAATCCATTGCCGCCACTTTCGGGATCACAGACCAGTCCGATCGTCCAACCGTCTTCACGAGCACCTTCTGGAGCAACAACCTTGACAACGTCCACCAAAACTACACCGTACTCGAAGCGCCTCGGGAGATCTCGGCCTCCCAAATGATTGGTTGTCACTCCTTCGCGTACCCGTACACCGTCTTCTTCTGCCACACCCAAGACAGCGAGACTAACGGGTACCATATCTATCTCCGCGGCGACAACGGAGACGAGGTCGACGCAATCGCTGTCTGCCACATGGACACGTCGGAGTGGATCCCAACGTACCGGCCGTTCATCGAGCTCGGGTCTAAGCCGTAGGGCTGTAACCGGAGCGGATATCCGGTTTTTTGGAACTATCCGAATCCGGATCCGAATTTCCGGATATCCGAAAGCGATATCTGGATCCGAAAATCCGGATATCCGAAAATCTGGATATCCGAAAATCCGGATATCTATTTTCAAAACCCAGATCCGGTATCCGAATCCGGTTTTGAAATCCGGATCCGGATATTATCCGAATATCCGGATCCGGTTTTTATTAAGAAAAAAAAAAGATAAAACGTGTGTTTTAACCACTAAAAAAACCCGTACAAGTCTAGTACATATCTCCGAATCCGGTTTTAAATCCGGATCCGGATATCCTTATCCGGATTTCGGATTCGGATTCGGATTTTAAAATCGGATGGATTTAAAACCGGATTCTGGGTTTTGGTTACAGCCCTACTAAGCCGGGTGATCCTGTGTGCCACTTCTTCCCCGCCCATGAGAACCTTCTGTGGGTCCACGCTCCTAAACCCCATCGCTCGAGCCGAGCTGCTAATTAATGGATAATCCAACCAAGCACAAATATATTGAAATATGTTTTTGCTGTGATTATAATTATGGATTTAAAGGGAAACTTGCAAAAATGGCTAAAAAAAACACCATAATTCAACTTTTAAACTCGTATTAAAAAAATACATAATTCTGAACTTTGTCCAATTTAAGACATTTTTACCCCTGATTAACATTGGGGAGGTTGTATGATTAACATTCTTGGGACAATTTCTAAAGATTCTTGGGGACAGTAATTTGAATTTAGGGGATAATTTTTGGTAATTTAGGGACAGTTTTCTGGGCAGTTTTGTGGGAGGTTGTATGAGTAACATTCTTTGGACAGTTTCTTCAGATTTTGGGGACAATAATTTGGATTTTGGGGACAATTTTTGATAATTTAGGGACAGTTTAGGAATTAATTAATCAGGGGTAAAAATGTCTTAAATTGGACAAAGTTTAGAATTATGTATTTTTTAAATATGAATTTAAAAGTTGAATTATGGTATTTTTTTGAGCCATTTTTGCAAGTTTCCTTTTATAAATAAGGTCATGTTTGATATTGATATATATATAGATTAGCACAACGGACATCAAACTAAAGATAATGAAATCCAACTTAATACGAGTAAGTAAAATAAAAAGACTTAAATATTAGAAATGTAACCATAAGAAAATCGATAACATTGAGGCCATTCGTGTTCTTCGCACATTGGATCAATTTGCGGATTAAACATTAAGTTAAACTTAAATTAAGCTTTTCCTAATCACTAAATTTAGAATAATTTTGTAATATGGTATTTATGTTTATTAGCCTTGACCTTAGCTTTTTACCTATTTGCAATCAAGTTGCATTGTCTTATGTGTAAATACACCAATCGGTTAATGAATTTTATTTTCTTCAAAATGTTCAATATGTATAGGAAGGCTAAGGGGGGCGGCCAAGCTTGGGTGACCGCTGCGAGCAGAGACCCCTCGGTAACTATTTTTTGTTTCGTTTTTTTCTTTCTAAAATGATCTTTTGAACATCAAATTCGATCTTTGATCAATAAAATTTCATATATTCTTTAACTTTTTCACCTTAGGTATATCCGTAAATTATATTTACCGGTGGCTCCAAAGCCTTCAGCCGGGCATTGGCCACTTTGAATGGGGACTTAGAACTGGTGAGAAATTGATAAGTCCAAGAATGTATTGGGCAGTAGAGAACAGACAAAGAAACAAGAGAGTTAAGGTGATCGAAATTTCAAGAGGTTCACATTCACATTCTTGTTTGGCTTGGCCTGCAACATTTCATTATGTGTCTTGTAGTTCCCACTTCCCCTATTCTCTTTCATTTTCACTCATATCTCCTCCTTTTTTACCCTGAAGCCTGAACCCAAAAATCAACCAAACTCAAACAACGGTATCTTTTTTTACCATAAAAATATTACTCTGACAATGGTACAGACTGCGAGTCTTATTAATTTACATTTCCCATGTTGGTTAACTTTCTGTAGGCTGTAATCACACTATTTTTCCAACATAGCAATCTACACTAAAGGACAACAATATCACAATGAGTCCTACTTTAGTGTGTGACCGAACCTAAACTAAAAGCCCCATTCTCCACTACTCCATCAACAAAAGCTTATTACCTACAAGGCTAAAACTATAAGACTCGTATATAATAAAAGAGGAATTGGCATCAATGACCTTCGATTTTGTATAGTTGTGCATTTTTACCTCTTATCATGTTTTGGGTAAGAATACTTCCACTTGTGAAAAAATAGCACCTCGCAACATATGTGCAACATGTGATTTATAAGACTTTTTTTTATTTTTTTTATAAGACTTCTATTCAAACATTTTTTTTTTTTGTTGAAAAACTAAACTCATCAATTATGGTTAATTCATAATAATTCGAATAAATTATTTTTTCTTGGCTATTGATTGGCAAAAATACGGTAGAATAATTCATATGTGAGATATTAACAGTAAAAATATTCAAAGTTGACAAACTTTGAGTGACATATGTTTATGTCCACTATTTTTACGGACGTTGATCAATGCCAAGTTGATTGAAATATACATCACCTCAATTTGTCCAACGTCTGTTATACCACGTGACATTAGACTAACGTCTGTAAAAAAAAAAAAAAAAAAAAAAAAAAAAAAGTCGACGAAAATATGTGCGTCCTAGTTTTGTTGACTTTAAGTATTCTAGTCGTTGTTTTTTCACTTTAAACACATGTCTCTTCAGTTGATAAAAGTTTGAGTACTTATACAACCCTTCAACTTTATAAACTGGGCAAATTGCAAGAATGACCTTATTTGGGACTTGGTAGAGGTTTATACCCTCGGTACTGTTCACATGTTTGGTTCATACCCTTCATTAAACGATGTGTGCCCTTTGCAGTTCGTTGGGCTCGATTTTCTCTCTCCTCTTATTTTATTATTTCTTCTCTCTCCTCCTTTTTAATATTATTTCTTTCCCGTCATGTTTCTCTCTCCTCTATTATTCGTCTTCTTCTTCGACTCCACAATTGCCGAGAAACCCTAAGCTCCCATTGTTTCTTCGCCGATTCATCGTATTCCTTCTCGTCATCTTCTGCGTTACCCTGCCAACGATTAGCGAATCTTTCAGCTCGATTATATATCAAGAATTGACTCATTCGAAGGTTAGCCCAGTTGAATAAAGTAATCGTAATACTGTTTTCAATTTCTGGATAACATATAGTGGTATGAATATCTTATGTAACGGTACCGAAACCTGTAGGCCGGTTTTAGGTCTTACTCTATGAATCCTTAAGTATAAACTATAAACTAAGGTTAGTCAATGTAATCAAGTAATTTTATTGTTGTTTTCAATTGCTGGATAAAATATAGCGGTATGAATATTTTGTGTAGCGGTACCGATATATGTAGGCCGAATTTACGTCGTACTCTATGAATCTTTGAGTATAAACTATAAACTAAGGTTATCCGGTGTAATCAAGTAAATTTTATTGTTGTTTTCAATTTATGGATAAAAATATAGCGGTATGAATATATTATGTAGCGGTACCGATATCTGCATGACGAATTTAGGTCGTACTCTATGAATCCTTAAGTATAAACTAAGTTGCAAACATACCGCTACAATATGTTATGATATAGTTGTATCCTATAAGCCTATAGCGGTTTAATTTAAGATTGAAGTATGTTTTTGTTTGCAGGATGGATTGTCAGTGTTGGCGGAAAGTGGATTT
The DNA here is from genome assembly GCA_954871525.1 of Parietaria judaica. Lineage (NCBI taxonomy): Eukaryota > Viridiplantae > Streptophyta > Magnoliopsida > Rosales > Urticaceae > Parietaria > Parietaria judaica. The sequence goes on from OX940860.1 coordinate 44,654,416, forward strand.
TCAATAGAGATTGTTACAAGTAGTTGTGGGAGGGAATAAGTGATACTGCAAATGCTGTTACCGTTTCAAAGTTTGCAAACATACCGCTACATTATGTTATGATATAGTTGTATCCTATAAGCCTATAGCGGTTTAATTTAAGATTGAAGTATTTTTTTGTTTGCAGGATGGATTGTCAGTGTTGGCGGAAAGTGGATTTTCAATAGAGATTGTTACAAGTGGTTGTGGGAGGGAATAAGTGATACTGCAAATGCTGTTACCGTTTCAAAGTTTGCAAACATACCGCTACATTATGTTATGATATAGTTGTATCCTATAAGCCTATAGCGGTTTAATTTAAGATTGAAGTATTTTTTTGTTTGCAGGATGGATTGTCAGTGTTGGCGGAAAGTGGATTTTCAATAGAGATTGTTACAAGTGGTTGTGGGAGGGAATAAGTGATACTGCAAATGCTGTTACCGTTTCAAAGTCTGCTTTGAACAACATTTCTGATTTGAAGGAGTTTTTATATAACAAGTTTGATATTGTCCGAAAATTTGATTTGAAGTTAACTTATTACCCAGTTGATCACAGTACTCAGCCAATAGCCATTGCTGATGAGCCTGACTTTGAATCATATATTCGGACACCAGATAGACCGTCAAGGTTGAAACAGGTGCACGTCGAGCTAGTGAAAAATGCATCTCCTGAAGTAGGTACCTAACAAACAACATTTGTGAAAGAAGAGTACCGAGTGCGGCATGTCGACGTACCGGATGCTGTTTCGTCCCCGGATGCAGAAGGTGTGATACTGTCGCCATTGAGAGGGTGTTCTAATAACTTTGCGGGATCCTCTACTTTTCCTATCGATTTTGAGTCGGGGGAAGAATGATATATGCATAGTTTTCCCGATGGTATGGATCTTATAATTGGTCAGAAGTTTGCATCAAAGGCTGAGTTGAGAAGTGTTGTGTCAGAGGGTGCTGCAGGACGCTTCGGAGTGAAGTTGATAAAGTCGGACAAGAAATTATACGTAGTCAAATGCCTCGATGAGACATGCGGTTGGAGTTTACGTGCAGCGCTGTGGGCAGAGGGGACGTTTAGAATACGTACATATCACAGCGTCCACACTTGTTCCGTTGACGCACGACAAGGTTTACGCCGGGCCACTTCGTCGTTCGTTTGCGATGATATCATATGCAGATACAGTGACCAAAATATGGAACTACCGGACCCGAATGAGATCCGGAGGCATATGGCAGATAAGGGTTACAAAATCACTTACTGGATGGCTACGAGTGGCAAGAGACTTGTCGAATACAAGATTAGAGGTACCCCTAGCCAGAATTTCGCGTTGTTACCGGCGTTTTTTTTTTTTTTATGGTTGAAAATCAAAACCCGGGTTCCTTGACCTCAATTAAATGTAACATAGAAGGGGCTTTTGAGTATTGTTTCTTGGCATTGTACGCGTCGATTCAAGGCTTCAAAAGTATGAGGAAGGGTATTTCGATCGCCGCACATCGCATGAGTGACGAGTACCAAAGTTCCTTACTCGCGGCAAGTGCTACGGCTTAGCCGTATAATATGGCAAGTCCGGCCAGGTGCCGAAGACCTTGCCAGGTAACAAAAGGCATTCCGGCCAGGTGCCGAAAGTTTAGCAAAGAAATAAGGCAAGTCAGGCTAAGTGCCGAAGACCTCGCCAGGTAACAAAAGGCATTTTGGCCAAGTGCCGAAAGCTTAGCCGAATAATACGGCAAGTCCGGCCAAGTGCCAAAGACCTTGCCAGGTAACAAAAGGCATTCCGTCCAGGTGCCAAAGGCTTATCCAAATAACAAGGCAAGTCCGGCCAGGTGCCCAAGACCTTCGTCAGGTCCTAATACGGCTACACTCACTTGCTACTCGTCGGATTAGCTACCCGATGAGAACGCCCACTGTCTACGGACAACCTATACTACTTGCAGGTCAAAAACGAGTACAACCCTACAATCGCAGCGGAGTACACTCCCAAGATTGCTACTACGCGCCACGACGCACACACTCGACAAGCAAAGGTATGAACAAAAAACAAAGTTCAAATTATACTAAATGCATAAATGTCATCAAACAGGTACGTAACAAAAAGAAAAACCATGCCAAACAAACAACAAAGGCAAGGAGTAAGGCTAAACAAAGCCCAAAAATGTCTAGAAATTATAAAAGGCGAAGAAAAGAAAAACTAATCTCTGGGAAGCACCAAGGATGTCAAGAAACCTGAAGGAAAGAGCAAGATGACCATTCTCATGAAGATGAGCCACCTGGCAATCCGTGAAGCCCAACTAGTACACCTCGTCGGAAGCTGCGTGCCACGTCGCCTCTGTCTCAGCAAGACTCACGTTAGCATCTGCCTTCAGCTTATCATGGGAAGAAGCAGCCTCGGAGACATCATTCTGAAGACGCTCGATCTGGGAGTCACACCTCGCCAAGGAAGCCTTCAAAGCCGCGACCCGGTCCTTCACCACACGAAGCTTATATTCAACGGCTCGACAATGCTCGCGCACACCATCACAACAACGAATAAAGTAATAAGAAACAATACAGCTACTGAAGACCAAGCAAAATGAATTATATACCTGCATGAGTAGACGAAGCTGGAGTAGCCGAAGGACGGGCGACCACCAAGGAATAAGCCGCTCAGGAGTAGGAACCTTCGCCAGAGAAGAACGAGGAGCAATTTCCTTTGAAGGACGACGAACATCCGCCCTCGAAGAATGACGAAGACTCTCTAAGTGCACCGGGAGAAAACCAAGGACACGATCACAAGGAAGCTCGCCTTCACCAGGAACTCGACGACCAGTGAGATGCGACAGCACAGGCAGAGCAAGGAAGGATGTCAAAGTAGAATTAGAGACATGGCTGCGCACCATCAGCTTAGGACAGAAGTCCGAAACGCGGTAGCGACGCTGTCTGAGCGTCTCGTCAGCAGGAGGACCCTTGCCAGCGGCAAAGCCCATGATGACAAGACCCTCGCCTACAGGTCCATCATCAACAACGGGCGCCTCATCGAAAAACTCCCCGCCAGCGTCCTGCTCCTCGACGACATCAGACGTATAGACACAAGCAAACTCTACGTTAGAGGCACCATCAAGTACTGAAGGCTCGGAGCCATGCTCGCCAGGAGATCCACCACAAGCCATAAAGCCACCTGCAAAGTTTACACCACGTCCAGGAGACTCAGACGACAAAACACTCTCCATCGGAGCCGACGACAAAAGACGAATCCGCAACGAGAGATCCTTACGGAGCTCGGAGACTAGCATGCTTAACCCATGAGTGTTAATCTCCTTGGCAAGAGGTAGCCCTGGTCCCGATGAGTCCAACGCAAAAATCGGATCGTCGATCGGAATCTCGAAGCCCTCGAAATCAAAGTTTCTGTCGAAATCAGGCTCCGCCGCCACTTTTGGCGAACCATTCGCCAAAGCAAGATCACCGGAGTTCAATCCAACAAGTGGTATCAGAGCGTGGTGTTCAATCCAACCTCTGTAGCAATCAATGTTCAATCCGTTTTGGCAATGTCAGAACGAGGAGAAGGAGTATTCAAGGAAGCGACTTCATCTCCGCCAAGGCGGTAGTACCGACGAGCTGCACATCGCTGAGATTCAGGTGAATACCCAAGCAAAAAAGAGAAAAAGTAATTTAAATATCTAAGTAAAGACGTAATACCCAAGCAAAATTATTATTATCTATTACGTTTTATAATTATAAGCTTTTATCTTTTTTTATTATAAAGATCTATATTATTTTTTCCATTTATAGATTTTTTTTAATTATTTATTTTTGGGTAAATGAGTCAAATGCCCATTTGGGTCTCAAGGTTTCAAAAAAAAAATGCTCAAACCTAGTTTTGGTATTAAAAACACCAACTAATTGAAATATGGACCAATATACCATTCGTCTTTTTTCGACGTATGGATATAATAAATAACGTATTTTTTAATTATTAATTATAGTTTTAAAATATGGATTAAAATTAAACAAAATCATTGTTTTAATTAATTAAAAATATGTTACTTAAATATAGCATTGAAAATAACTAATTAATTGCTCAAAATACCTTAAAACGTAGAATAATTAGTCAACCTAATTAATAGGAAGATTTGAAATATTTTTTTAATTAAAGAATGATTATTATTGTTCTTAAAATGTGGTAAAACAAAATTAAAAAAAATAATAGCACAAACGAAATTGTAGTGGTTTATTAAATATTAAGACAATATACACTTAATCGTAGTGGTAAATGTAATTATGAAATTGTAATAATAGTTTTAAAATTATAATTACGAAACTGGAATTATGTAACTATAATTACGAAACTACAATTACGTAACTATAGTTACGAATATGTATATGTAGTTACGAAACTTTAATTACGAAAAAAATTATAATTACGAAACTACAATTACGTAACTATAATTACGAAACTACAATTACGTAACTATAGTTACGAATACGTATATGTAGTTACAAAACTTTAATTACGAAAAAATTATAATTACAAAACTACTGTAATTACTAAACTACAATTACGTGACTATAATTACAAATATGCATATGTAGTTATGAATACGTATATATAATTACCAAACTCCATGTCGTAGCATCTCCGAGTGAACACTCCAGCGATCCGATTGATCATCCCATTCACGTCACCGACAAACACCGAATCATGTGCCTCCACCAGGGCGCGGAACGTCTGCGAAGCGGCCTCGCTCTCTGACATTGCCGTCTACAGCTCCGACAAGTGGATCACTGGAGACGGCGGCGGAGCGTAGCCGGCAAAGGACCGACAAGGTTGTTGTTGTTGTTGTTAGCGAGCGGCAGGAACGTTGCGGCCGAGGTGGGCGGGAGAGGGATGGTGAGGTCCGGTCGCCGGCGGGAAGCTTTTCTGCCAGTGGCGGCGGGATGGGTCGCGGCCTCATCGCAACTTTAATCAGAGACGACAATGGCAACCTGCGCTCGATCAGACTCAGCCGACTCGCCTCTCTCGCGCGCCGAAACTGTCGAATCGCCCCGTCTCTCTGAGTCTTCAACTTTGGCCATGTCGAGAAGCTAAAACCCTATTTCGACGTATGATATAGTATATATCTTAAAGAAAAAGAAAAATTAATTAGATCTCAATATTTCCTGTATTTCATTCATCGTAGTTACCAAAAAAGATTTAGAAAAAGGATTTCTAACATATATAAATAACATAATTAAATTAAATCCTAATTAACAAGGGAAAGGTATCAACCATAATTATAGGAAAAATTAATTTTAAAAATTAATATATTATTAATAATTAATTTACAAAAATTAAAAATTATAACTAATGTTAGGGTTAATATGGTCCAAAAAAATTTATTAATGGATATGAGCTGATTTTATAAAACTATGGGCATTTCTCTTAAACTTCAAGCGTTTTTTTGGGCATTTGGTGGGTTTTTCTTATTTTTTTTAATCAAAGTTTCTATTAATGTGTTATTTTGCAAAATTTGCATGTGTAGATAGAACTCTCTCCATTGATTACTCAAACTGTAGTATTGGTATTTTTCTCAATAGAAAGAGCTACAATATAGTTAATTATCTTGTTTTATTGGTATTTTTCACTTATGCGTAATATTTTAATATTAATGTAGAACCCGATAAGTAATTTACTATATTTACACCTGTTATGTGCATTTTTCGTAACATATAAAAATTGGGCCCTTTTTGGCCAAAGTCAAAGCCCATAAACAAAAGTCAAAGCCCATCACCAAAGCCAAAGACCGGAGGTCAACGAACCAAGACATTTGCAAGGCCCGGAGTCAAAAAGGCGAAGACGACAAGGCCGACGAGGCGACGAGGCGACAAGCCGACGAGGCGACAAGTCGACGAGGCGACAAGCCGACGAGCCAACGAGGCGACGAGCCGACGAGCTGATGAGGCGCTGAGGCAACGAGGCGACGAGCCGACGAGGCAACCAGCCGACAAGCCGACAAGAACCTTTGTCATAGCTTAACGAGGGCATAACTTGTAGTTATTCCACACGACGAGGAGATCCGAGACCACGAAGATCTCCGGGAAATGCTGCGGATTCCCCCGAACTCAACATACGGACTCGCGGACAACCAGAAGACATCAAAGACGAATCAAGAAGCACCGACGACCCCCGTGACAGGGCTAGGGGCTGCGGCAACCTCTCTGTAGCAGGAGAGAAATTTGTACGCCCCTGGAGGTGCAATTTCAGGGAATTGATTTTCCTATAAATAGGAGCCTTCCCTCCTCATTTCCACACTCACTCACAGCTTTCTCCAAAGCTTCTCTCTCTAGCTTTCTCTCTCTAGAAAGTAGCCCTCTCTCCCCCCAGCAAGAATTGAGAGCTTGCTGGCAGAGGCCCGACTAAGAGGAGATCTAGAATAGAGTCTCAGTCTCGAAAAGGAAAGTTGTTCGACGAGTCAACGAAGGAGTCCCTCGCCAAGTGGTCAAGTTTGCCAACACCCGCAAGGTCGACAAGGAGCATCCCTCGTCAGGTTAAGGCCGTCGCCACAATGAGCTCGCTAACACCAACGAGGTCGACGAAGAACACTACATGCCAGTAATACCAAGCCATCTGGCCAAGGGTCACCCCCGCGCCGCCAACATTGGCACTTCCGACGAGTCAAACCACATCGTCATTCACCCGCCGTTTATCACTAACTGTGAACTACATGGGACCTGATTCTCTTAAACTGAGATACGTAGGCAGCCTCGCCCAACCATAAGCGACGAGGCACGGGCCCAATCTACCCTTTTTTGCAGGTCCTCCCTCGCCGTAGGAGCTCGCCAAGGAAGGAGAATCACGAAGAATCATCATGACTAGCTTGGAGCTTCATCAAGACCGGAGTTCGCCCAAACGAGGATATCGCAAAGACAAGGACTTCGCCCAGACGAGGAGCTTCGCCAAGACTAGAACTCCGCCCGGACGAGGAGCTTCGCCGTTATAAAGACCTCGCCACCACGAGAGAAGTTCAACAGGGAGCTTCGCCGTGAACCGGACTTTGCCCCCACGAGGAAAGTTCGCCGAGGATCGTCAAGCCGACGAGGCGAAAAGCTGACGAGGCGACGAGGTGACGAGGCGACGACGTGACGAGGCGACGAGGTGACGAGGCGACGAGCTGATGAGGCGACGGGCCGACGAGGCGACGAGCCGACGAGGCGACGAGCCGACAAGCCGACAAGAACCCTCGTCATAGCTTAACGAAGGCATAACTTGTAGTTATTCGACACGACGAGGAGATCCGAGACCACGAAGATCTCCGGGAAATTCTGCGGATTCCCCCGAACTCAACATACGGACTCGCGGACAACCAGAAGACATCAAAGACGAATCAAGAAGCACCGACGACCCCCGTGACAGGGCTAGGGGCTGCGGCAACCTCTCTGTAGCAGGAGAGAAATTTGTACGCCCCTGGAGGTGCAATTTCAGGGAATTGATTTTCCTATAAATAGGAGCCTTCCCTCCTCATTTCCACACTCACTCACAGCTTTCTCCAAAGCTTCTCTCTCTAGCTTTCTCTCTCTAGAAAGTAGCCCTCTCTCCCCCCAGCAAGAATTGAGAGCTTGCTGGCAGAGGCCCGACTAAGAGGAGATCTAGAATAGAGTCTCAGTCTCGAAAAGGAAAGTTGTTCGACGAGTCAACGAAGGAGTCCCTCGCCAGGTGGTCAAGTTTGCCAACACCCGCAAGGTCGACAAGGAGCATCCCTTGTTAGGTGAGGCGCCCTTGCCAACCTCGACAAGGTCGACCAGAAGCACTCTTTGTCAGGTGAGGCACCCTCGTCAACCTCGACAAGGTCGACAAGGAGAGTCCCTCGTTAGGTTAAGGCTGTCACCACAACGAGCTCGCCAACACCAACGAGGTCGACGAAGAACACTACATGCCAGTAATACCCAGCCATCTGGCCAAGGGTCACCCCCGCGCCGCCAACATTGGCACTTCCGACGAGTCAAACCACATCGTCATTCACCCGCCGTTTATCACTAACCCTGAACTACGTGGGACCTGATTCTCTTAAACTGAGATATGTAGGCAGCCTCGCCCAACCATAAGCGACGAGGCACGGGCCCAGTCTACCCTTTTTTGCAGGTCCTCACTCACCGTACGAGCTCGCCAAGGAAGGAGAATCACGAAGAATCATCATGACTAGCTTGGAGCTTCATCAAGACCGGAGTTCGCCCAAACGAGGATATCGCCAAGACAAGGACTCCGCCCAGACGAGGAGCTTCGCCAAGACTAGAACTCCACCCGAACGAGGAGCTTCGCCGTTATACGGACCTCGCCACCACGAGGGAAGTTCGACGGGGAGCTTCGCCGTGATACGGACTTTGCCCCCACGAGGGAAGTTCGCCGAGGATCGTCAAGGAAAGCCCAGAGACTCATCCAAGACGACAGATTCGCCTCCAGCTTTGACGATCATTAGTCAACCTGCGTTGACTCAACATTCACTCATCCACGTGTTCAACGGGTCAATCTCAGGACCCGAACCTTAGATCCGACTCTAAGTTAAAGCCATTTTTACGCATTAACAACACCTATTCTATATTACGAGTTATTTGTAAATAACATTTTTCTTATGCATTGATTTTCGTAAAAATAGAAACATATCTATTCATATGTAACATTTGACGACAAACATTACCCGACTAAATAAACGATTGTTGAGTTCGGTTTTGGGTATAATTGTTTCTATTACAACACAAAAAATTTAAAATTAATTAATCCACTATAATTTACAATTTATTTATTTGCCTTTATTTACCATTTTTTTTATTTCCTATTGACTAGATTATTAATAATGAATTATGAAAATTTAATTACTAATAATTTATCAGGTCTTGTAATCGTGATTATCAGATTGTCTGTTCGTTGTACAGTGTAACAAGTTTTCCGCTTTAAATAATTTTTTTATATGTTACCCGGATGGATTGACGGCTTATATCGTGATAAATACAACGGGAATCGTAATGAAATTCCCAACAATTATCACTAAAGACGAAAAAGTTAATCCTTCACATTCACTACAAGAGCACAATAACACCTAGTTGTAATTCCACTATATGCCGTTTTGAGAGCTCTCGTGTTCGATCTCAACGAGACATAAAAATTACACGCATATATAATTTTAGCTAATAGTATCAATTGTTCTAACGTGCGAAAATATTTTGTAAGTAAATACATGGTAACTTCAATCAATAGTGTTACTCCGCTAAAAAAAACCATAAAAGCACAATAAAGATACTGATAAATGGTCAAAATGACAGAGCTATACATTTGAGTTAGATATTGAGGTTTGTCATGGTTAAAATCATATCGGTTTATAAATTATAAATTATCTCATCAATTAGAATTGCTATTTAAGGATGGCGCTTCATCTTGGTTTATAACTTTGGAATTTACATCAAAATGGAATTTACATCGTTTTGCTCCCCAAGTCCTATATACACTTCCAAGCTCACGAATTTTCCACTCAATAGAAAAGCAATTTACTCTTGCTTTGTCAACAGTGGAAATTTTTCAAAAAAAAACTCACCAGTCAAGATTCCATTTCTATTTTTCATCAAACCAAGAGTACTTCTAATTTTCATATATTTACATAAATAGAGAAGAAGAAAAAAAGCTTCTTGAGGTTCCCTGCATAACAGATAAGGACAAATTAGTAAGATTTATTAACTTCTTTATAAATGGAGCATTATAATAATAATAATAATAATAATAATAAAAAAGAATAAATTAATAGATCATTAGAGGAAAAAAAAAATAGAATATCACTTTAATATAACAGTTAGGAACGATATTTATGCTTATTATCCTAAAAATAATATGACCATCTCCACTAGTAATTAAAATAAATAAAAAACGTCTATGGAGTTGTTTTGGAATCTTTGAACAGATTAGCAAGTCAAAATACCGAAATTGGGAAGTTGTACCAAAATACCATGCGTTCTAAGTCTTATAGCCATGAAACCAATTTTATAACGAGGGATTGTTCAAATTTAAGGAAAATGTTTCAATTATTTGGTTTAAAACTTAGGTTTGGATGGTCAAAATACCTTTGAAAAAACACTGTAAATAGACAAAAAGAAAAATACACAGCGTTTTTCCAACATAAATATAAAATACATAGTGAATGAAATTGCATTTTGGGCTCCTACTTATTAAAAGGAATTTAAAACATTAGTTTGATCCTATTGAACATAAAGTATGCCATTTGCAAATATAACAATATCAAATGATCAAGCATCACTCGACAAATCACTATATCTATATTAAATTCGAAACGGCATAAAATCTAAAGCTCCTCTCGGCATAACATGGTGAAACATATAATACATCGTTTAATTTATCTCCCTCCATTTAACGATAATATATTATCAACCATGGAATCGGATAGAATATGAAAACTTACTCCTATACATGAAAAGAGTAGATAATATTATGAAACCATACCTCGGTTCCATAGCATCAATTTCTGACAAATTAGATCTGGAAGAAGGAAGCACAAGCAGGTCGTATCGGGTAGATCAAATAATTTCATTCCCCGCTCAAGTATTTGAACTGGAATAAAAAGACAAACAATGCACAAATTAAGAGTTTATACATACTACAAAGAAGACAATGTAATCTCAAAGAGATCACAATGCAAACATATAATGAAAAAGAACACATACCTCGGGAATCTCCATGTGTGTATGTGCGGTCTATATATAGATGTACAAACTCATCTATAAACTTATGTGAACGTTTTCTAGAGAATTTTAATAGTCTATAGATAAAATTAGATAAATGATGAATGGTAACATTATTTTAGAGAACTCAAAGGGTCTTATTGGAATTAAATGAACAAACCATTAACTACAAATCTCTATATATATATATATATATATATATATATATATATATATATATATATATATATATATATATATCTTCTATATATGTATATAAAAGGATATAAAAGGAGAGTTTTTCAAGTATGATGTGGCAACATACACAAGTAAGGATTTGAGTCTTAATTTTTCAAGTTTTTACAATTTTTTCAATAAAAATATTTACCCCACCAAATGACATTTATTTCCACACGTTGTTAGAGTTGTAACTGCTATATTCATTTATAACAAAATTCGTTCTCAAGGTGAAAGCCTGTAATATATATACACGATTGTATATTTCATATATTATACACATGTTCTAATAGTTGTTTTACTCCTTTTTTTTCGAACGGATCACTTTCCCGATTTGTATCCTTATATATATATTAACATTTTTATCTCAACCATTCTCATTTTCCATTTTTTTCTTCACTTTATTTCAAATATTACGATAATTGCCCGTTTGATACATTGTTTTAAGTGTATAAACTCATATTCATTGCTAACGTCACATACAAACACACATATATATAAGCATAATCTATCCACAATAAATTAGTTGTCTAAAAGTTCAAGGATTATTATTTATGACACAATAGGAAAAAGTCACACATCAATAAATTAACTCCACCATAATTTATGGTATTAAACTCAAATTTCAGTGTGAGAATTTCACATGAAATATACTTTTGAAAAATAGAATTTCAAAAGGCAATACTAATATTTTTCTTATGTAAACTGTAAATTTTGTGTATATAGTCGATAATTTTTTTTCATTAGTTACTCAAATACTGTAATACTAATATTTTTCTTAATAGAAATAGCTAACTCCATAGAACTATTATATATTTTTTAAAAATTTGTTATTAATGTTAGTTTTTTTCTTCACATTTACGCAATGTTTTAGTATTAATATACAGCCGTTGAGATTAATATTACATTATCAATTCTAATGTAATAAACATTTGGCTATATCATGACTTGATAAATAAATAGAAATTGTTGAGTTCGCTTTGGTTGTTGTTATTTCGTTTATAACAACCAATTTGTAGAATTAATATATCTAATATATTTATTTATATAAAAAAATATTTTCTCGCCACCGTGCGGAGCGCGGTGCCGTTCACTAGCATATATTAAAGCATGATGTCAAAGTTTTCTTAAGACAATTCTATTATATAGACATGCTCAAATGCTAATTTTTTAGAATTTTGAATTAAAAAAAATATTTCCACACTTAAACAATGTTTTTACTTTGTCTATTGTCTTTGTTCGTTAGTTAATTTGCAACATGTGGAAGTTATTACAACGTTCTTATTAGTTATTAAATAAGTACAGTAAATGCTTAATGCCTCTAGGTAGTGCCCTTTTTTATATTCTACATATATAATAATAACAAAAGTAACCGCAATCAATTTAAAACGTAATGACACATATTAATAATTATAGCAGACAAATCTATATATATAAAAGACAAATCTATATATATAAAAGGAGAGTTTTTTTTTTAGCATTGACATGGAACCATAGAAATCAAAGATTTCTTGCTTTCTATTTTTCAGATTTTCTCTATATTTTTATGAAATATATTTTTGCCACCACATAACATTGAATGTAAACCATTTATATCTTACTAATTGTCTACTGCATAAAAGTTCGCCACCACCACCTGAATCGTTTTAAGTAATAACAAATATAAAGGGTTTAGTAAAGTGTAATTAAATTGTGAGAAGTGAAGAGTCTACCAAAGCCATTTCTCAGAAATAGGTTTTTGGTCTTATTTATCTTAAATACCAATAGTTGGGTTTGCTATTAGTTTATAAATACAGCCTTAGCTTTTGTAAAGATGGAATATATGTATGAATTTTTCAATCACAAAGCCATAGAAAGCTTCTTGATCTAGCGCTTCCAGGACGATTCAGAGATGATTTTGTAAGCACCAGATGTAATTTCAGCTCTATTTTTTATATTAACATTTTATTTTATTTTTTTGAATTTTTCTATTCAAATATGCTTGCAATCTCCTTCCTCTACCGTGTCATTTTATCCTGACTGAATTTTGTAATGTAAGTTCATTAAGTTGTGCGGTTGTTTATTACATTATTTTTTTTATGTATTCATTTTAGTGTGTGAATGAATGTTTTATTGGGTTCGCGTTCTCTTCAATGTTTTTAACTGTTTTTTCTTCTTTAATCTTTTTACGAGCAGATCTGGAAAAGAAAAATATTTTGATAGTTTTATCTTTTTATGGTTTATACTAAAGGTGTATCGATCGTAGAACAAGAGCGTTAATAGGACTCGAGTCGAGATTTATATCCAACAAAAAAGGCAAAGACCCTGGACGAACGACCATCCTATTTTGACAGCGAGGGAGACGAGCACATCCTTGCACCCGTTCTCACAGTTGTCTCCAGTTTGGTTGATCGGCAGCTCTTGCAAATTTGTTCGACAAATATGTCATACTCATAAACATGTGTGTCTTTTTTCTTTTTTTCTATGTATGTCATACTCATAGTATAATTCTATTGAATGTAATATTTAAATTGCCTATGCTGTTGTATCGTTATTTGTATTCTATAGATTTGGTTTGGTATATAATCACTTCATTTACTTCATTTTTATTACGCAATCTGCTTACAAATTCTTTCAGAAGTAATAGATATGCTTATTTAGCTTTTGAGTGAAATATATATACACAATGTTGATGTACATATATTATAGTGTCATATTTCCTATATATTATATTGCAATATACAGGGTGATACCTTTCGAATAATTCTACTCTAATATGGAAACTCTCTTATTCTTACACTGTAAAAACCTAATTTTTTTTTTTTTACAAATTTTCAATTTTTAATAAAAATAACATGCATTTATGAATGCAGCTCTCAGCTGATTGATTCTAAAGTATGTGTACTATAATTTATATATTTGTTAATAATATTGGGTTTGAAATATCAAAAGGCAGTGGATTGCACTATTTACTACGTTAATAAATAAGCATAAAGAAAGAAAAGCAAAATATTTATAAAAAACAAAAACAAAACAAAAAACAACTACGTGGAATCTGAAAAGGTAATAGACGATATTGTATTTTGATATCTTTGATGGTTAAAAAGAAATATAACTATATATTGCTAATAGTATTAGTGTAATTAAAAATTATTATAAATTAAGCTAATTTAATAATAAACGTCGATTCATATCTACTTTTATAAACAATAGTAGTTCACCTATCGAACAAGAATATTTCATTTTTTCACATTTTTAAAATTTATTAAAAATATATACGATGATATTATCTAAAGACTAAACAATAAAACAATTAATACACTGTGCATGAAGGTTCTGGAATTACAAATCACAATCCAATCAAAATAATTAATCACCAAGACTTTTATCTGTCAAACAACTTTTGCCCCAATTAAAATTTTAAAGTATAAATTTAATTACAAAATTATTATTATAATGAATAGCCGCATTCATATATTTACATTGCATTTTAGCAAACTTAAAGTTTTTATTTGCAAAATAGTTAAACATTAGCTATTTTTTCAATAGTTAATATGGTTATAATGTTTAATATGATTATTTTTATAATGGTTAATATGGTTAATTTACTATTTACAAATATTAACTAAACATTGACTATTTTGTTAAATTTAAACTATCAAATTGACTATTTAGCTTAAGCTCACTTATTATTATTATTTTTTTTACCATGTGTTACATTTAATAGAAAGAAAAAAAAAAGGTTTTTTTTTTTTCTTTCATTTAAAACATGATTTTTTTGTTGTGCCAATTTTCATTATAAAAAAAAAAAAACAGATTAATCACCTTACTCACAAAATTAAACAATTATTCTCATATATTTTTTAAGTAATTTATTTTGAACTTTTTTCAAATATATATACTCATGAAGTTTGATAGTAAAATCGAAATAAGAGTTAATCAATCAGTGAGTTCGATATAGATATCGATTTTTCAAGTAAAACACACCCGTCTAAATAATAAATAATCAATATTTTATCAAATTTAACTTATACATTTTATCGCCACCGCGCGAAGCGCGATAAATCCCCTAGTATATATAAAAAGACAATTTTCATGTTTGAGGTGGCAAAATAGAGAAGCAAAGATGAGAGAATTCTATTTTTTACATTTTGATATTTTTTTTAAGATGAGAGAATTCTATTTTTTACATTTTGATATTTTTTTAATAATGTGAAAGGTTTTTATTTTCTTTTTATGACATATGCATATTTCATTTAATAATATGAATGAATTTTATTGCCATATAATATATGAAATATCAATATTTTTTGGCAAATATAGAATTTGTATTTTCTAATATAAAAAACGCAATTATAAATCCGATGACCTAAAATCTTTTTGTTGTGTTTACAATAGCTTATAAATCTATATCGATTAATTGATAGGACTTGGATTTTTTTTATTGTGTTCGTACAATTAATCAATTTTTTACTCTGCTATTTAAGGTCTATGATTTAATATATATAGATTATGTACAATATTATATGTAACCAATTTTTTTACTATGCTATTTAAGGTATCGGAATCATAAATTATCTCATCAATTAGCATTGCTATTTGGCCTGTAATCTTGGTTTATAACTTTGGAATATACATAATATTCCTGCTAAACTAATGTGGTTATAATCGTTTGCATGCATGATAATCGTTTTTAACGTTATGGTTATTTTAATATGTTGAAAATCTGTTTTCATATTAAAAGAAAATTTAAAATTCCGCCGTAACTCGTTACTTTCATTATTTATATTAGAAAGTTTAATTTCGTTTCAACTGAGAAGTCGTCCTTTGGACGAAATGAAAATTGTGGTCCCAAAAGTAGGGTTTTTTTTCTCTTTGTACTCGATCTCATGGGCGAAATGGGAATGAAACAATGAACATCACTAGATTTCAAATTTTAGAACATTCATAACCAAGTTTCAATTTTCACACCTCTCTTGTCTACTAAAACGTTTATTATTTTAATACCATGCTATTTTAAGGTCTTGGAGTGTCATCACAAATTCTAAAATACCATGCTATTTAAAATAATAATATAAAATTATGAACAATATTATATGTAATCAATTTTTTTACTATGCTATTTAAGGCATTGGAATCATAAAATATCTCATCAATTAGCATTGCTATTTAAGGATGGATGGTCAACTTGGTTTATAACTTTGGAATATATACTTAATTTTTCTGCTAAAGTAATGTAGTTATAACCTTATATATATCACATACCCTATAAATATTAATTGAGACATTCTGCATGAAATGTCCTCTTCTCGTCCTTCTACTGCCATTTCTCCTCCGATCTCTCCGATCTCTTCTCCTCCTCCCACTCCAAGAAGAGGAGCTTCTCTGCGCACTGCTCTCTCCCTAACCTGGATAGTGTTTGAGTGTAAGAGGATGAACTAATGAATACCTGAGATCAGGATAGAAGAGAAAGAAAAAATATTTGGAGTTTCTGGTTAGTGTGTTTTTTTTTTTTTTTTTTTGTCTCACTTTTAATAATGTGCTTATTTAGCATTTTCCTTCAAATATTTCGACTACTCTAATGGATGTGTTGAAATCTGGTTGGAGAACTTCAGAACTTGTTTTCTTGAAAATTGATATGACAGTGACTAATTCAATTAGCTATCCCTTTTTTTATTTTTTTTATTTTATATTCAACTTAAAAATGTGGTTGTCTAATGCAGTCAATCCAACTACGACGCTTGGAGCTTCCGGGTCAAGCACTATCTCCTGGCCCTAACCCGAACCCGAACCTAAATTTGAACCCAAACCTAATATTGAACCCAGACAGAATCCTAAATATGAATCCAAACCCAAGCTTGGTCTTGAACGCGAACCCAAACCTAGTCATTAACCCAAACCCAAACCTGAACCCAAGTTCGGACTTTAGGCCGTACGAACGGTTCTTTAAAGATGTGTTACGCGGAGAATGGGACGCGGTGAAGAGATTTCTGGATGAATGCCCCGAGGCGGTGAGGGTTCGGAGCCCCGGCGGTTTGGGCAAGAACGCGCTCCATGTGGCAGTCACGGAGGGTCATTTGCACGTGGTAGAGGGGCTGGTAAGGCATATGACACAGCAGGACATGGAAATGGAGCGGAATGATGGCTTCACGGTTCTTGCCGCTGCCATTGAAGTGGGCGAATTGCAGATCGCAAAGTGCTTGCTCCAGAATAACACGCGGTTGATCGGATTCGTTCAGGCATCGTACGGGCTTCCAATCATGCAAGCCGTCGTGAGCGGTAAGAAACATATGGTCCATTATCTCTATCTTGCTACGCCTGACGAGGATCTGCTTCTTCCGGACGAAGGGCGGCGCGGTGCTTCGCTTCTTTCTCAGTGCATATATGTGCAGCATTTGGGTATATAATACACTCAACTTCCTCTCTCCTTAAGTATTTCTTACTCATATAAAATTGGTGATATATTTCTCACTTACGACCGAAGAGAAAATTACGATAATATAAAGACAACATAATAACATATCACTATATATATTAAAACATTTAGATATCGCGTTGCATTTGCTGGAGCGTGCACCGTTTTTGGCCTTAACAGACGATTATCCTGGGAAATCACCCGTGCGCGCTTTAGCGGCTGCCAAGATCTTTCCCAGTGGGAGCTCTCTTACATTTTGGCAACGATGGATTTATAACTGTAAGTGTATTGCTTCTACGCTGTGTTTATAACACAAACTTTGCTTTGAAATTCTAACAGAATTCCATGTCTGTTATTCTGTTTTGGTAGGTATAAATATACCCGATATTACTATTACGAGTCACATATCTATAGATATACAAATTCAACAAGCTGATGTGGCAAGGGACCAATACGACACCGCATTGAATACGTTAAGGAGCTTTCTACGATTTTGCAAATTGCGTAAAGTTCTCACGTGCTTGCTGCAATGTGGATGGTCGCATCTTGGTGGACTCTTGGGTAATGATTTTTCAATTTACTTAATAGTAGATAAATTAATAATCTCGATAATACTTTTATATGTTCTCGACTCTAATTAACATTAGTAAATTATCTATCGATAAATTAATAACCTCGATACTATAATTAAATTTTATGGTCCCAACCAAGGTTCAGAATGCTGTTTTTGACGATAAATCGGTTGTCGTTTTTGACGGATTTATCGATTGCTTACCAATTAATCGATGGAAAACCGATAAATCTGTAGGTTATCGTTACCAACACTTATCGACGATTATCGACACTTATCGATGGAAAACCGCTATAATAATTTTAAGAATATATGTACTCGGTTTTATATAGTGATGTTAAAAATACCAAAAATAAAATCATTTCATACTCAAACATGTGTAAATAAATATTTACACCAACGCATATAAATAAACATAAGTCTTAACAAACAACAAGAAATGAAAAGGTTAGCTAAAACAACAAGAGCAATGAAAAGATTAACTCAAAAATTACAATAACAATAAATATTTAATTCAAACAAACAACCAGAAAAATCAAAAGACTAGCTCAAAAATCCCAAAAAGATGTATTCTTGGTACTTTTGCCGAAACAAAGAGAAACTCACGGATTAAGCTCAAATATGCAATTAAATTACATACAAATCACATATTATTATTACAATATATATTTAGTAAAAACAAACAGCAAGAAAAATGAAAAGATTAGCTTAAAATCCCAAAAGATTAACTTTTGGTACTTTTGCCGCAATAAAGGGAAATGCAAGAATTAAGAACAAATATGAAAATAAATTACATAAAAATCACAAATGTATAATTATCTAAAATATTATAAAGACAACATAAAAAAAAGGAGTAAATTTTGTAAAATCAACAAAACTCAAACTTTAGGTACTCTTGCCTTGCATACTTAAAAATCTGAAAATACAAGCGATCTGATTTTTTTTTTTTTTGAATAACTACATATTTTCATCTTAAAACATTCATAAAAATTCAAAAAAAAATCTTTGAATATTGAGAAAGATTCAATATTTTCTCATTGTTAAACATAAACTAACATTCAGGTTATTAACTCTTTAGTTTTCAATTAAAGAAAGAAAAACTTACAAAGGGCTAACAAACTGAGAGCTGCCGATGGCTGATAAATTGAGATATCACGGGCAGCGAGTTAAAAGGGTTCAACACGTGACAGCAGAGCCGACAAACTGAGAAACAGAGAGCCCACGTCATGGAGACCTCTAACAGGGAAATGGAAACGAAATCGGATAAGCGTCAACAGTTAACTTTGCATGAAATCAACATTTACAGGCAAGAAGCCCAAAAGAAATGACATACATCGACCTCGAGGAGAGGTTTTACGTGTTCAAACCTATAAAAAATTGCATTACAATAGTTGAACATACAATCCTACGTACCTCCATCTTTTCAACCTATAAAAAATCACACATCAGTGACTAAATACAATCCATGATAAGTATACAATTATATATATTAAGGATATTAGAGTGTTCACAACACAGTAGTCGTCGATGAGCAAACGGGGGCGAGACGGGAGTGAGAGCTGACTGCGATCTTAAAAACACCATGAGGAAAAAACATAGAAAAATCACAGAACCTGACTATTACCTGAGGTGGAGATGACTGCTCACCGATCGACTACAGTAGAAGGATGTTCGGAGAAAGGGAGGAGAAGCGAAGAATAAGAAGAAAGAGTGAAGGTGAAGAAATAAGAGAATAAAAGCTAAAACGATTTGTCTTCTCAACGTAAAAACCGATCAATACTATTGATATTAGTGAGTTTTAAATTACATTTTTCTCAAACATTTTCCTACTTCATATTAACTCTTTGACAATGAATGAGTAAGGGAAATAACTACTTGCTATGTTCAACATGTCTAAATTCTATAAAATGAGAATTTTCATTCTCTTTGTTTACAATCCGCCATGTATCGTTGTAAAACTGTCCTTTTATATATATATAGATTTAATTTCTCTCAAAAGAAATGAGATTGGGCTGGTGAAGATTTGGTGAAAATTTCTGTCCTGAGAACAATTTTTGCTGGAACAAGTGTTGATCACCTTTTAGTTCCTAGATTTAATCTTTTATTTCAAAGAATTTCTTCAAATTATATTAATATGCTTCATGTGATTAGAATTTAGGTTTTAGACCTTACAAAGCTTAAGCTCTAAAAAATAATCACCGATAATATATACGCTTTTTTTTGTTTGCCAATTGATGCAGACATAAAGACCTTATACAAGACCAAAATGCACCATGTTCAAAGCCTAGAAATGCTGAAACACATGTGCAGAGTCATCGAAAATACTTTTGATGATGAGAAGATAAAGAGGGCCGGAGTCCAGGACGCTCTGGTTTCAGCCGTGTATGCCGGCAACGTCGAGTTCATCATAAGTGTGGTGCATGCGAACCCGATTCTTGTCTGGAATCATTATGTTGCGAGAAGAGTGTTTGAGGTGGCTGTGGAGCAACGCCAAGCCAAGATCTTCAACCTCATTTACGGCCTTCGGGAAAAAGAAGTCATCGTGAACTATCGTGACGAGAACGGCAATAACATGCTGCACAAGGCTGCTTATGTGGCGCCTTCAAGGCTGCTGACGCTCATTCCGGGAGCGGCTTTGCAGATGCAAGCAGAGCTGAAATGGTTTAAGGTAACATTTTTTTTATTATTAAAAGACCACTTGTTCCAAATTTATTAAAGTACTCCTGGCTTGTTTAGGAGGTCGAGGCGCTCGCAACCCCAGCAGCCCGTGAATGGAGAAACAAAGAGTACCTGCAACCGCGCGCTCTCTTTACCGAAAACCACAAACTGTTAATGGAGGAGGGAGAGAAGTGGTTGAAGGCAACGGCAAAAAACTCCTTTATGGTTAGCATGCTTATCGCTACAGTCGCTTTTGCCGCAGCAATTACCTTTCCGGGCGGGTATGATCAGAACACAGGCTCTGCTGTGTTTCGGAATACCAAGTTGTTCCAGGTGTCCTTGACGTCCAATGCCGTGGCGCTGCTTCTTTCAGTGATGACGGTGTTCATGTTCTTTTCAATCCTGACGGCGCGATACAGGGAAGAGGATTTCCTCAAGTCGCTGCCTACGAAGCTCATCATCGGACTCTCGATATTTTTCCTGTCAATAGTTTTTATGATCATCTCCTTTTGCACCATGTTTTACCTGATTTTTCAAGGGAACAAATGTGTCTATGTTCCGATATTTAGCATTGCGGTCATTCCCGTTGTCCAGTTTGGCTTGATACAATTTAGGCTTCTGGTCGACGTCTTCTTGCCTACTTATGGGAGAAGCATTTTTGATAGGGACCTCAAACGCTGGAATTAGGTTCGACATCTTTTTGCCTACTTATTATATTCATCTTCATTTCCACGATTTGATTTCAAAACTTCATATATATAGGTATCGACCAAGCTCTACAAGCTTTTGTGGACCACGGCGCCGTCTCAAGGACCATTGACGCAAACGTGTCCGAGGCCGAGAGCATTTACAGCGCGCTTGAGAAGCTGAGAATTGGCTGGGGCTACGCTGGCTCTCAACTGCAGCTAGAGCGCGTCGATTCTTTCAAGAAAAGCTTCGACAGTCTGCTCGACACACTCCAAGAGAAGGCGAACTCTCTCAAACTGGTCAGCCCGTGATTGTGCCGGCTCGGTTTTACGTCTTGCGGTTTTGATCACTTGTATTGTATTGTATTGATCATATCCCATCAATTTTGTTAATTGCTGCACTTTGCCCTTTGACATTTTAGCTTTTGGTATAAATGCCCCCCAATTTTTCAAAAATTAGCATTTCTCTCTACGCATAACAGAATGATGAAAAACGTTAACACTGCTAAACACATGGCTTATTTTAAGGTGTGTTTGTCAGTTTTACTGTTTTCTCCAATTCGGTTCCGCTTTCATCGTCATTTTTATTTAAGAATTTTCAACTAGTTTACAATAATCTCATAATCTAGCACATGGACTAAAATACACTTGAGTTAATCATGAGTTGCGTACAAATAATATCTTTCATTAGGGGGGTATTTCTGCTAAAAGTTTAAATTCAGTGGTAAAATGCACCAATATGCAAAAGTGAAAGGGCATTACTGCAAATTACTCAATATATTTACAGATATTTTTTCATGCTCTGAAAAAATTTAAATGAATCGATTTCAAGTTTCAACTAGTCTGCTGCATTAAATGAATTCTCCATGTGTAAATGCACAAAAATTTGAAGAATAATTAATCGGATCTTCATATCGATGCACGTTATTCCTTGAATCAATTTATCAAAATTTGTGCTTATTGCTCCTCAAAGAAAGTTCAGTGGGCAACTTGACAACATTCAAATATTTTTTTTCAAACAGTTAATAAAATATGTGGGAAAGTTGTCAAGATTACAACTTAAGTAAAAGGATTCTCTAATGTTAATGACTCCATGAGTTATTTCACTATTGTTGGTGTAAAAAAAAAACTTTATCAGTCGTGATACGTGGAATTATGTTTTTAAATTTGTTACATTTGTGAAATCGATACCTCTCGTTAAAATTTGTTACATTTGTTACTCTACCGGCAAGCATTGAGTAGCGATCCGGCTTTTGATCGGGTGCTTATTTGCGTGTTTTGCATATCAAATGGAAGTGTGAGATGATAACTACCTGAACACATGCTAATCCACCCAAATTCCCATTTCTAAGCTGTTGAGGAGCAAGCAGCGAAGAAAGCTCGTGGAGAGCAGCGGAAGAGTTGATACCACCCGGCTAAGTTAGACTTGCATTGTATTTAGTCAGTCTTAAGCTATCATAGTTATTTGCCGTAGCCAATTAGCTTGACCCATTGAGTTGTTGTCACGTATTAAGAATAAAACGATATGTCGTTTATACTAATTTATAAATTACGACCAAATGGTACCCCCAACACTTAACCCTATTCTATTTAGTATGAAATCTTTGATATAAATTTTATCGAATTTATTGTCATTAAATTTGAGAGAGCTAAGTGGTGGAAAGAAAATATAAATTGGTATCTAAATTCGAATTCCTCTTTTACAAGGCCGAATAAAGTTCTACAATATTTAGTTTACGAACTTAATATTATTTACTTCACTAGACTAGGATTTATTTCAAATAGTTGTGAAATTCTGATTGCTCTCCTTAGGAGGAAATTGGCCGGGTTGATTTCTTGTAACTTAAATATTGTGTAAGGTTAGTTTATAGATAAGCAACAGTGTTTTTTTCTTCTTCTTTTCTTTCTATATTGCAATGGAGCTAGTCGACTTTTGTAGTTTTTTGAGATTTATATCGAGTGTGATTCTGATTAATCGGCTTACACAATGATTTTCGATTGTGAGTCTAGTTAATCAGTCTTTCATTCGCAACCAAGAGGCTGCTAATTGGAGCAAGGACTCACTTTTTAGTTCGAGTCAAAATCTGCTAAGTGGAGAAAGAACTCACTTTTTCATTCGCAACCAAGAGGTCAACTAAGTTGTCAATGAATTTTTCCTCATGTAATCAAGAGGTCGGCTTATAGAGATCACGAGATCGTAGCCCAATTAAGAGGCCAACTTTAAGATAAGTTCTAAGGGAAGTACACAAAGACTTCCTTTTTGGTTTAGTGTGCATTTGTTGGGGTTTGACCCTGATCGCGAGAGTAAACTGCAAGCTGATTTTCGGAGACCATAACTTTTGACTTGGGTGTCTAATTTGCGCATTCAAATTGAAGCTTGAGATGATAACTACATGCATACATTACTTATTTTGTCCGAATACTAGTTCCGAGCTAGTGAGGAGGTGATCAGCAAACAGAACCCCAAAGAGCAGCAAGAGAGTGATGTACTTTTAGGGCAGCGAGAGAGTGATTGATGTACTTTTAGAGCGCCGAAAGAGTTGATTCCTCTTTATTAAGTTGGAACATTTATTCTACCTAATCATATTACCAATCGGTTATGAATTAGTTACTATGTTTATACCAAATTACCAACTGATTTGCAATGAAAACTCATGATAATTAACCACAAGAAGTTATAATTAAAGTCATGTTTGGCGTGTGAGTTGTGACATATGGTTGAGGATTAATCATTTTCTACTTAAACTCTCTTGCTCCTTTTTATTTTCATCTTTTAACATTATGATATCGTCTTTGGATTTAACACTACTATATTACGGATTACTTCCAAACTAAAAATTGAAAGAAAATAATAATTTTATAGGAAAAGTTTAAAATTTAAACTCATTTAATGGAATTATATGAATTATTTTATTATTAACTATATTAATTTATATATAAGTAAAATTTTAAAATATTATTATTTTACGTAATATCCATCGATTATCATTATACTCATAAAATCTAATCGACACAATTAATAATCAATTTTTAAAATGCTTGAACTTTTCTTTTATCAATATACCTATAACTAATCGGCACACCCGTAAAATAGATTTGCCGAGCGGTTACGGGATGGTCAGGCTCCTAAACATTGGTATGATAGATCAATATTGCTAAAGAATATTCTAGATTTATTTAGAGTATTATAAATTATGTTTATCTAGAACAATCTAGGTTAGATTTAATTAGAATCGCTTAGAATTAGAATTATCTAGAATGTATTTATTACTCTTTAGAATAATCTAGAAGTATAATAATTTAGAACACTTGTACATGTATAAATAGCCTTTTACCCTCAATGAAATATACAACATTTTTCCTCTCCATTTTCTTTGTTAACATGGTATCAGAGCCACTCTCCAAAATTAGCCACCCCACTCCAAATTAGCCACCCTTCAAAATTAGCCATCCTACTCCAAATTAGCCAATCTCCGAAATTAGCCAATCTATTTTTTGGGTTCGAAATTTATCTCTTTCTACTCCAAAATCTTATCATCATTCAATCTATTTGAAATTCCTTTTTTTTTTTACCAATTTGTTTTAGCCTCGTCCACACGCCTCCACACGCCACCCTCCGACAACCGTTTTTTTTTTTCTTTCGATTCCATCACCGCCCACTACTTCGTCTACTTCTATTGCTTGTGTTGCTCTGAATCACCTTCGTAGCCTTCGTCATCTTACTTCCTACTTCCCAATTCAATATGGCTGAACAAAAAGCTGTCGGTGATTCAGAAATGGTGCCCGTACTCTCGAAGATTACTGACCACAAGTTGAATGGTTCGAACTATCTTGATTAGAGCAAGACCATTCGTTTGTTTCTCTGAAGTATTGACAAAGACAATCACTTGACCGACATTGCTCCAAGTGACGAGTCACGACAAGCATGGCTTCGTGAGGATGCTCGCCTTTTTCTACAAATCCGAAACTCCATTGATGCTTAGGTGATTGGTTTGGTCAATCATTGCGAGTACGTCAAGGAATTAATGGATTATTTGGATTTCCTTTACTCCGGAAAAGGAGATCTCTCTCGCATTTCGATGTGTGCAAAACTTTCTATAGAGCTGAAAAGCAAGACCAATCACTCACCACTTATTTCATGGAGTTCAAGAAGACATATGAAGAGCTCAACATGTTGCTGCCTTTTAGCCCCGACGTGAAGGTTCAACAACAACAACGGGAGCAAATGGCCATTATGAGCTTTCTTGCAGGACTCCCTTCAACCTTTGAAACCGCAAGGTATCAGATTATCTCTGCTGGCACCGATATTTCCTCTCTCCAAGAAGTGTTCAGCCGTGTTCTTCGTACGGAGGGATCCCCACCTACTCATGACAGTGGAGCCTTGCTATCTCGAAACATGAATGACTCAAGGCGCTCTGGTAACTACAAACCTGGACGTCCATGAACTCTTGACTCTCTCCCTAAAGAGTTTAGAACAATCACTTGTAACTACTGCAAGAAACCAGGTCACACCAAGCACGAATGTCAGAAGCTCCTGTACAAGAATCAGAATAACCACTCGGCCCACGTTGCATCCGCTTCTGATGACTTGATTCGTGTTCCTGCTGATGAGTATGCCAAATTTTCTGAGTACTAGGAATCACTAAAGACTTCAAAACCCTCTGTCACTGCCATTGCTGAATCAGGTAATTCGAATGCGTGTCTTCTTTCCTTATCCTCCAAATGGGTCATTGATTCTGGTGCCACAGATCATATGACAGGTAATTCCAAATTCTTTTTTACTCTTACACCTCATGCTTCCACATCCACAATCACTTTAGCCGATGGATCTCCCTCAAATGTTAATGGATCAGGCACTATCACACTCACTCCTTCTCTTTCACTGTCTCATGTTTTGCATTTCCCCAACTTATCGTTCAACCTTTTGTCCGTTAGCTAACTCACAAAAAAGCTGAAATGCTCAATCTCATTTTTCCCCGACTCTTGTATTTTCCAGGATCTCGTGATGAAACGGATTATTGATAAAGGACATGAATTTGGAGGCTTTTACATTCTTAACACATCTAAACCTATTGTGTGTTCCACCGTCACATCGGCTTTTCAAGAACATTGTCGTTTAGGTCATCCTTCTCTTCCTCTCCTCAAGCAGCTTTATCCGCAATTTAGTTCAGTGTCCTCATTAGATTGTGAGTCATGTCAGTTAGCTAAACATCATCGCCTTAGTTCTAGCCCTAGAGTCAATAAGCGTTCTAACGCTCCCTTTGAATTAGTTCATACAGATGTTCGGGGTCCTTGTCCTATTGTGTCGAAACCAGGATTCAGATACTTCGTAACTTTTGTGGATGATTTTACTCGTGTAACCTGGTTGTTTTTAATGAAAAGTCATTCTGAATTATTCTCATTGTTCTGTTCCTTTTGTGCGAAGGTTCGTACTCAATTTAACGTCTCTATTCACACCCTCTCTAGCGATAATGCCAAAGAATACACTTCAAGTCAATTTGATACTTACATGGCCCAAAATGGCATTCTCCACGAAACGTCTTGTGTTGACACTTCGTCCCAAAATGGAGTTGTCGAACACAAAAACCGACACCTTCTCGAAACTACACGTGCCTTACTTTTTGAAACAGGTGTTCCAAAATGTTTTTGGGCTGATGCAGTCTCTACAGCCTGTTTCCTCATCAATCGGATGCCATCATCGGATCTTCATGGTGCAATTCCCTATCCCGCTCCCAGTGTTGCACCTCAACCTATCCCTCGATCACCTATCGTGTACACTCGACGCGTCCACCCCGCACCGCACACACTCATCAATCCTCCAGAGACATGTCCTGCACCAGGTCCCTCGTCATCAGATCCATCTTTGACTGATGATCTTCCCATCGCATTACGTAAAGGTAAACGTCAGTGTACCTATCCTATTTCTTCGTCTATCTCATATAATCTTTTGTCGTCATCTTCACGTGATTTTGTTTCATCCCTTGACTTTATCACCATTCCTAAAGCTGTTCGTGAAGCCTTAGATCATCCTGGTTGGCAGAAAGCAATTACAAATGAAATGAATGCCTTCGATGACAATGGTACTTGGGAACTTGTTACTCTTCCTTCATGAAAACGAGCAATTGGATGTAAATGGGTCTTCACGGTCAAAATGAATCCGGATGGAACACTTTCTCGATTAAAAGCTCGCTTAGTCGCCAAAGGTTTTGCCCAAACCTACAACGTTGACTATTCCGATACCTTCTCTCCAGTTGCCAAATTGACGTCCGTTCGACTTTTCATTTCTTTAGCGGCAACTTATAATTGGCACCTACACCAACTAGACATTAAGAATGCATTTCTACATGGGGACTTACACGAAGAGGTATGCATGGAGCAACCACACGATTTTGTTGCTCGGGAGGAGTATGGCAAAGTATGTCGTCTTCAAAAAGCATTATATGGGCTAAAACAAAGTCCCCGTGCTTGGTTCGGAAGGTTTAGTCAGGCCCTTGAACAGTTTGGGCTATTCAAAAGCAAATCTGACAACTCTGTATTTTTCAAGAATACGGAAGACGGTATCATTATCCTTGTCGTTTATGTTGACGACATCGTGATTACAGGAAGTGATACTGTTGGTATTTCGTCTCTCAAAACCTTCCTCCACACTCAGTTCCACACAAAAGACTTGGGGACATTAAAATACTTCCTGGGCGTTGAAGTAACGAGAAGCAAAAAAGGTATATACTTGTCTCAGAGGAAGTATGTACTTGATTTGCTCTCCGAGACAGGAAAACTAGGGGCCAAGCCATGTAGTGCCCCAATGACCCCCAATATGCAGCTTAAGAAAGAGGTAAAACCAATGAATGATCCTGAACGTTACAGAAGATTGGTCGGCAAATTGCACTACCTCACTGTAACACGCCCAGACATTCCATACTCCGTCAGCATAGTAAGCCAATTCTCGGCATCTCTGACAGTTGAACATTGGGCAACATTAGAGCAGATCTTGTGCTATTTGAAGGGAGCATCAGGGCGTGGAATCTTATACTCAAATCACGGTCATACTTCCATTGAATGTTTTACAGACGCAGATTGGGCATGATCCAAGATTGATAGGAGATCAACTACTGGCTATTGCGTCTTTGTAGGAGGGAACTTGATCTCATGGAAAAGCAAGAAGCAACATGTTGTGTCAAGATCCAGTGATGAGTTGGAGTACAGAGCCATGGCACAAGCAACATGTGAAATAATGTGGATACATCAACTACGGACAGAGATAGGCCTCAAAGTCTCCTTGCCGGCAAAGTTATGGTGCGACAACCAAGCTGCTATTCATATCGCATCAAATCCAGTATTTCATGAAAGAACAAATCACATTCAGATCGACTGTCACTTTGTTCGCGAGAAGATTCAACAAGGCTTGGTTTCCACATCATATGTCAAGACGGACGATCAAATAGGAGATATTTTCACAAAGGCTCTTAACGGGGTCCGGGTCAATATCTTTGTAACAAGCTGGGCATGATTAACATATATGTTCTAGCTAGAGGGGGAGTGTTAAAGAATATTCTATATTTATTTAGAGTATTATAGATTATGCTTATCCAGAACAATCTAGGTTAGATTTAATTAGAATCACTTAGAATAAGAATTATCTACAATGTATTTATTACTTTTTAGAATAACCTAAAAGTAGAATAATCTAGAACAGTTGTACTTGTATAAATTACCTTCTACTCTCAATAAAATATACGATATTTTTCCTTTCTATTTTCTTTGTTAACAAATATTAAGAAGCTTGGAGTTTTGTGCAATAACTACTAACTAACTAGTCATATGGATTAACGATTAAGAGACCACCGCCATTATTCCCCAATAAAAGTGAGGTTTTAATAACCATAACCACAATCATAAAATATCAACCAAATTATTGGTCTGTTTCTTTAATTCCACATTAAGTAGATTTTTTTTTTTTTTTGAAAGATACATTAAGTAGATTGTCAACATGCTACTTCTTGAAAAAAATATCAGAGACATTATTATTAAAATAAAATCTAATATGAAATTTTAATGTAAATTTATGAATAGTGACCATATTGAGACAGTGCTATTGAGTAAAGACGCATAGATGATATACATAAAGTGGATCACGTGACGATGCATTATTAATGTACTTTGTGGAGCCCAAAAATATGAAATATAAATAAGGAATAATAAAAAGGAGGGTTGCAAAATTTGCAAAGAACAAAAGCTTAGTAGATGAGATGCTATTTCTAGGACCGCTTTGCATAAATATCTTATCATTTAACACTTACATATCTTAGTTTTAGCCTTATGGATTCTAATATAATAAGCCTCTAATCTTGGTCACAAACGACAAAATTAGCATATCATTGTATATAGGGGTGTGCATAAAACCCGAAAATGCGGGTTTTAAACCGAAACCGGACCGAATCCGATTTTAAAAAACCGAAACCGAATTAAAACCGGGTTAAACCGAAACCGAATTTTTCAAAACCCGCAACCGGAATAAACCGGTTCCGGGTTCCGGGGTTTGAGTTATAAAACCCGGAACCCGGTTAGTAGGTTACTAAAACCCGGTTTTTTTTAATGAAATATTTAATTTATATTTATAATTTTTTAAATTAGTAGTGTGATAAAAAATGAAAAATAGAAACTGATATCTTTATAATTTGTCGTTTCTCACTTTCTTATCTCTCACCCAAAACGACAGCCCCCAGTGTTAGGGTTTCTATTTTCTAACTTTCATTTCATTCCACTCTCTCTCTCACGTTTCTCACTTTCTCTCGCCGTCGCCCCTCTCTCTCTCTCTCTCTCTCTCTCTCTCTCTCTCTCTCTCTCTCTCTCTCTCTCTCTCTCTCTCTCTCTCTCTCTCTCTCTCTCTCTCAGTCTCCCCTCCTCTCTGCTCAGTTCCTCACGCCGGCGTTACTGCTCTGCTCACGCCGGCGTCACGCAATCGACTCAATCCTCGACTCCGACTACCAAGCCCTAATCCTCTCGCGCTAACGACTGATTTTTTTCTCCGTTTGGGGGAATTCAATCTCTTGGTATGTTTTTTTATCTCAATCAACTCTCTGGAATTAGGGCTTTCGAACTCTCTGGATTCAAGTTTCTGTCGACAGGTTTTGCAGAAAAATATTAATCTGGGTGTCAAGTTTCTTCTGTGATCTTTGGCTAGATAAGGATTTTAGAAATTAGGGTTCCTTTTTAGAGATTCTTGGTCTAATCAATTGAATTTCGCGATTCTTGTTTTTGGCTGTACTATTGCTTCGAATCATCTTTCGGAACTTGATATTATTATGCTGAGGCTGATTTTGGTTTGTAGTTGTGTTTGATGTGAATTGTATATGTTTGTGTAATCGACTTATGTTTGGATGCTGAGGCTGATTTATATGTTTGGTTTATATGTTTGGTTTATTGTGGATGCTGAGGCTGATTTATATGTTTGGTTTGTAGGGTTTATGTATACTGATTTTTAGGGACTTAGGGTTACTGGGTTACTGATTTTATTATTAGGGATTTAGGGAAACTGATTTTTAGGGTTACTGGGTTACTGGTTTACTGGGTTTCTTCTTCAATTCTGATTTTTCTGAGATGTCACTTGAAAATAGAGTGTTGTTTTTATGATAGGTTTTGAAAATGGAGATGTCACTTGAAGAGGACTCACAAGCAGATTTCGTTGAACTTGTCGATGATGAGATCAATCAAGTTGCACTATCAGGAACATTTAGATGAATCACTAGATGCATATGAAGAGGAGCCTTGATTCGGTAATCCATTTACTTAATTTGTTTATTTGTTTGATACTTTTATATTGTGATCTAATTTTTTTCTATGTCCTGTTATGTTTACAGAGGAAGCGGACGTGTCGACGACGATATTGCTGTGATCGGAAGCTATTGCCGTATTTGTTTTGAATTTGTTGTGTCTCTGTTTGTTTTTATTTGGATAAACTTGTTGTTGTGTTTGGATTATTGTTGTGTTTAGAACCGGTTTTTATTATTTTTATGTCTTTAAATTGTTTTTTCTGTTTTTTTTTTCCCGGGTAAAAAACCGGGTTTAAAAAAACCGGATTTAAAACCCGAACCTGAATAAAATTCGGGTTCGGGTTTTGAAACCGGGTTTTAATTTTAAAACCGGGTAATAACCCGAACCCGGATTTCCGGGTTTTCTATTTTAAAAACCGGTTCCGGGTTTTAAAAATGAAAACCCGGAAATCCGGGTCCGGGTTCCGGGTTTTTAAAAAAAAAAACCGGGTTTTGGACCCGGTTGCAGCCCTAATTGTATATTATGAAGCTTTTCAGTCTTATTTTAAATGATTTTTAAATTCTTGGTATTCGCCATGTCCAAGGAATAATAACAGACCCAAAAAGAAATCATCGAAAGAGTTAGATTTGGCAGTTTCACATTGTTTCAAACAACTCTAATCTTAGTAAAGTTTTCTTATTTAAGCTCCAATTTCACTTCCGTTAAATTCTTCGTTTATTTATCAAGTGACAAGTCCAAAATTCCTAAATAATCAAAATTTATAGTAATTTACATAGTAACATTTTATTAATGTGACACTTCAAAAGATTTCCCCGTAAAAATAAGAAAGAAGAAAAAAATCAAATATTTCAGAGTTCGGATTTTATCCTAATTTTTACATAGAAATCACTTAAATATAAATATATAATATATAAATATCCAGATAAAATCCGACTAATTCTGATTACATTTTTTATCCGGATTTAGAAATTCAGACCCATAAATCCGATTTTGGGATTACAGCTCAAAGGTTCTAATATATATATATATATATATATATATATATATATATATATATATATTATCAAGTTCAAAACTTTAGTGTGATGTAAGTAAATCCCAATTGAATTTATTTTGTAGAGATGACCAAAGATTCACAGTAAGCATCTAATCTGGGTGCCAAAAATGTCAGTTTCTGAATTGCTGTCAAAGCAATCCACTCTCTGACAAGCTTCAAACTTTCTATCGTCACTGATAATCGGAAAGAGAATTTCAAATACATCGTTGAGTAGTTTACTTTAGCTGAGGAAACACCAAAAATGTCATGTATTTATATAAATTCTGAAGAATAAAAAAAGAACCCAATAAAGTGCCACAATTTCTCTCTTTACAAACCAACCCAAATAAATGAAGAAGGCAAAAAGCTCAAGCGAAGCTTCAGTTCATCGTCCATGACCATGGCCATGGCGTGGGGTCAGTCCAAGGCGTTGGGCCCGGCGCAGGCCTTCAACACGGGGCTCCATATCCACTGCACCAAGAACTTCCTACCTTTCCTCCCGTTCATGTTGAACGTCCGGCCCGCGCCGTCCCGCATCACCTGCCCGATGTACCCGCCCCCGCCCCCGCTCCCGTACAGCCCCTCGCAGAGGTCCCCGATCTCGGTGGGCGCCGTGGGGTCCTCCCCCGCGTACCACGCGTTCACCAGCGGGTTCGAAGCCAGCTCCGCCAGCTCGTGCGCGATTACGCTGATCATCCCGTCCACGCCCACGTCCGCGTTGGGCGGGGCCAGCGCCGCTGTCCCGCTCCCCGCCATGTACCCGGGGACCGCGAACGGGTACGCGCACACCTCGGGGCACTGCTTCCCCGAATTCCCCACCCACGCGTACGGCAGCGTGTACCCGACCAGCGACGGGAACGTGAAGTAGTGGAACCCGCACACGGCGCGGCAGAAGTCCTGCACGGTGACGTCCGGCGACGTCAAAATGAGGTAGACACCGTGCTTGTGGTCGACGGGGAAGCCGCCCGCGGAGACGGCGTTGGCGATGACCTGCTGGACGGAGAGGCGCGTGAGGTGCGTGCCGTGGGAGTACTTCCGGTCGGAGTAGTCTCCCGCGACCACGACGGAGCGGGAGACGTTGGCGCCGGTTTGATCAGTGTAGAGCGAGACGGTGCGCCACCACTCGGCGACGGAGGGCGACGGCGCGGCGCGGCGGTCGGAGGTGGAGATGGAGAGGAGAAAGTCCTTGATGAGGAGGCGCTGGGGGAGAGCCCACCGGCCGTACCAGATGAGGTAGATGTTGATCGGCGCGGAGGAGAGGACGGGACCCATGTGGTACTGCAGGTTCACGAGCTCCGACGAGCCCTCGTACCTCTTCGACGAGGCCAGCGCGCGCGGCGGGAGCTTCGGGTTCACGAGCTCCGCTGAGAGGGTCTGCGTGGCCGGAGCGGCGAGGGAGGTGCGACGGAGGAGGAGGAGCGCGGCGGCGGCGAGGAGGAGGAGGTGGAGTGAGAGCGACATGGTTGGGTTTGGTTTGGAGTGAAGAGTGTGAGAGTGGAGAGAGAGAGAGAGAGGCGTTGATGTTTTATGTATGGGTTTGGGAGGGAAATGGGCTGGAGACAGCTGCAACGAGTGGGCATTCTCTCTCTCTATCTCATTTACATTTACTTTTGGTTTTTCTCTTTCTTTTATGTTTGGCTTTTCAAACTTAATCTTGGGAACTCAAATAGTTAACGGCAACAAATTTACTTAGGAAATTACTACAAATGCCCTCTAACTTTGCTTCTTGCATTACTTTACTTTAACCTTTTGAATTATAGTTTTGGGTTATTAGTGGTACAAGTACCATTTTCTTTCAAAGGGTGAGACAACATCAAGGGTTTTAGGGTGGTGGCGAATCGGATAAAGGGTGCTCTCGCTTCTCTAATCTCCGAGGCCCTAAGCGCCTTCGTCCCCGGAAGACTCATTGCGGACAATGCGGCAATCGCCTTTGAGCTCCTCCACTAGCTTAAGACGAAATCCAAGGGTAAAAAAGGAGCTCTAGCCTTAAAACTTGACATGAGCAAGACTTATGACCGTATCGAGTGGGGATTCGTGCTTGCCATGCTTAGAAAAATGGGGTTTGGGGAGAGAGTTCTCAAGGTGGTTCGGGATTTTATTTCGACACCGGTCTTCTCCATTGTTATTAATGGAAGAGTAGGCGGATCGTTCACGTCGTCGAGGGTCTCCGGCAAGGATGCCCTCTATTTCCTTATCTCTTTTTAATGTGCGCGGAAGGACTCTCCGCCCTCATTCGTGGACAAGAGCGCTTGGGGCTTCTTCGCGGATTCACATGTAAGCCTGCGGCCCCTCCGGTTTCGCATCTCCTTTTTGCGGATGATTGCATTATTTTTTGCATGGCAAATGATGATTGTTGTCATGCAATTAATTCCATCCTCATAGACTATGAGAAAGGATCGGGTCAAAGGGTAAACATGGACAAATCGGTGATGTGTTGCTCGAGTAACATCCCGAAAACGATGGCGGTCCACTTCTCTAATATGGCATGCCCGTCACGAAGGAGCTTGAATCTTACCTTGGTCTACCGACTCATGTTGGGAGAAATAAAATGGCGCTTTTTAGCACGATCACGAAGAAGGTCCACAACCTCCTTCGAGATTGGAAAGCGAAGATGTTCTCGGCGGGAGGCCGCGAAATCCTTGTGAAAATGGTTATCCAAGCAATACCGACGTACACCATGAGTCTCTTTCGGCTTCATACCACCATCATCAATGAACTCCACCGTCTCATCGCCCGGTTTGGGGGGGGGGGGGGGGGGGTACGGAGGATAAGAGGAAAATCCATTGGGAAAGGTGGGAACTTCTTGTTAATCCAAAGGCGGAGGGTGGACTCGATTTTAAAGACCTCGGCGACTTTAACCGGGCTCTCGCGGGACGACTTACGTGGTGCATAAGACAACATCCGGAGGGTGATGGCGAGAATGCTAAAAGCGAAGTACTTCCCGAATTCATCGGTTCTTGAGGTAGTTTGCGAACCCCATTTTTCTTTTCTTGGAAATAGTCTTTGTTGGGGTCGCGACTTGGTCCGACGGGGGCTACGTTGGCAAATCGGCGAAAGAAACCTTAGGGCCTTTGCGCAACCATGGATCCCGAGGACGGTGGCCTTCTTGGCGGTAACAAAGGAACCGGATGACAGGTACCCATGGAGAGTAGCCGATCTTATCTCCAACGGGGCGTGGAATTATGATCTTGTCACGTCCATGATGACTACCTTTGATGCCGACGCAATCTTGAAAATCCCGTTGGGGGATCTGGATTATAAAGATCGGTGGGTGTGGCATTTTGAAGATGATGACATCTAGACGTGTTGGACATATGTGTCCTTAAACAAGATATTTTATCCATTTGTAAAAGATTATGACAAGTCGTTGAATAAAGATGATGCTTATTATGATAATCTTATTATAGTTTCTGGTAGTGTAAAATAGAATGTTTGATCCTTAGTTCATAAAGGATGCAATTATGAATTATTATCACAACAGAGTCAATGTGAAGAAGAATTAATAATCATAATAAATGAACTTAAAATGTCTGTGACCTGATTAACTGGGTGGGAGCCCATTAATCCTATAAGGTCATTAATGTGACTAAGTGATAATCCTATTCTGGATTTTGTGTGTGTCACACTCACAAGAAGTGCATTAAGTATGAAGTGTCTTCATACTGGACTGGACCTGACTTAAACTCTGAAAGTTGTCATATAAGACCGTCACTGATAACTTGGAGTTGAGTCACTAGTAGATGATCAAATGGATATTCGATCTAAGTCCTGAGTGGTCTTGAGTCCGAGCTGCTGGCTTGATTGTTCTTTGATTTAACCGTTAAAGAACACAATATATTACCATTGTTCCCAACACTATTATTTTGGGAGCATGATAGTCAGCAGTAAGGGTAGCTTGGTCATAGACATGGGCATCACACAGCTCTCTTCAGAGTCATGATGATTCCCTTGATTGTCGGTGGTGAGAAGTGAGAGGTACCCGTGCGCAACTTATGAATCGAAACCATAAGTGGGTCACTCATATTATTACTGACTGAGTCAAGGATGAAAATGCAATGAGGGGCATAACGGTAGAAACCGCCTGCTCGTGTGTGGATCATCAAGTGAAAGATCAATAACCCGAATTTGATTGTATCAATGGACACCCTGCTGTTATAAAGGGAATAATATATACCGTATCACTAAAGAGTGTAGCCTCGGGTCTATAGTGGAATCACTTCGAGGTTTGACGAACAACTAGCAGTTCGTTAGAGCTTAAGTGATATGGGTCCATGGTCCCCAGGATAGCTCCGTAACGGATAATACGTACGTGATAAAGACATTGAAATGTTTTTAAGATCATTTGGCAAGACTCATAAAACTGAAGTCTGTGACAGACATCAGATAGTTTTATCAGTAGCATGGCAAAAGTACCATATCTTGGTAACCGAAATTAACTGACAAAATAAACTAGAATTTGGATTTTCTGTCAACATTAAAGTTGTAGGAAATTAAATTCTAAGCAACTTTTCTTTTGGAACCGAGTCATTTCGACGTACGGTTTGTGATTTAGAGAATTTCTAAATTTGTGATCGTTTCGATAAACTATGAAATTAAATCACATGTCACGAATTTAAATGATGACGTGTCACCATGACATTTAAATGTGTGATATTGAGATCAGAGAATATTAATATAATTTAATTATTCGAATTTTATTATTAATGTATTATTAATAATTATTCAATAATTAATAGATTTATATTAATATGAAAATAATATATTTTTAAATATATTATTGTGTAGAAATCGAATTGGGCTTTTGGAATGTGGATCCATTCACATTCGAATGGATAGACTTTGGTCTTTCCATAATTGCGGCAAAAGTACCAAAATTTTTGGTATCTGAGAAAAACCCTAAAATCAATTTAATCCATTGGATCTGTTATGATTTAATATCAACCGTTGGATTAGGATATTGATGAATTCGAAATTAATGACTTGGTGATCAAGTTTCATTTTTCGAATTTGATTAATTAATTATATCCGTTAGATCGGTCTAAGATTTAATCTTTACCGTTGGATTGGAAATTAATTAATTATATATAATTATATTATTTTTCGAATTATAGTTTAAGGATAAATTCGAAATTGTTTTTTTATTAAATCTTTATATATTTGATTTTATCCTAAACTAATTTGATCCATTAGATCGGTTTAAAGATTTATCTCAACCGTTGGATCTAGATAATGATAATTCGAATTTTAATATATATATATATATATATATATATATATATATAATTCGAATTTATAAAGATAAGAAGATAAGATTGGATTATTGATTTTATCCTAATATTTCTTATTTAATTAAATCCCTAATTAATTATATCCATTGGATTTAGATGAGATTAAATCTGGACCATTGGATTGAGATAATTAATTATATTTAATATATGAAATTCGAAAATAAGAGAGGGAATTTCTCCAATTCGTTTACGGTTTGAGCCTATAAATAGGAGGCTCATTCTACACATTTTCACACCTTTCCCCAGAGAAAAAATTCGAACTCTCCCTCTCCCTCAGGGTCTGCGAATTTTCTCTCTGATCTCTCTTTTCTGGTTCGGCTTAGGAGACTATTTCTCTGGAAGCTTAAAAAGAACCATCAGTTTAAATTTTGCGACGGAGTCCTGCCGGCGAAGCCCACGCTTCGGTACGAGGATTCCAGGAGAATATCCCGGAAGATCACGGGAGTTTCCCTCAGCACTGGCGGAGCCCTGCCCGATTCAGAACGCGCAGCCGGAAGTCGTCAATAGAGGTACGGCCTTATGCATTGGGTTAATAAATGCAACCATTTACTGCTTTCTATTTATTTCCTATTATGACTAGATTATTAATAATGATTTATGAATATTAAATTACATAATATTTATCTGATCTTGTTAAATGGTTATTATCCGATATCCGGACCGTTGGACGGATAACAAGTTATTCCGCTTTAAATTAATTTTAAATGTTACCCGAACGGTTCGGAGGTACAATTCGTGATAATTTTCATGGAATCCGAGACGTGATTTCCAACAAGACGGTCCGCTCCGGATATCGCATCGCAAGAGCCGAGGTATGTGGAGGACCGTCGTGCTCGGCTACCATGGAACCGCAATGGTGGAAGAAACTTTGGGGGTTGCAAATCCTGCCAAAAGTAAAAGCACCTAGTTTGGAGAGCTTGGTTCGAGGCTCTCCCCACGCATGGAGCGCTTCGTGGACGAGGTATAGATTGTCTTCCTTTTTGTAGCTTTTGCGGAGCTTTGCCGGAGAACGCTCTGCATGCGGTTTGGGGTTGTAAGAGGGCCGAAGCATTGTGGGAGCGCTCATCCTTGCATAGATGGGTGGAAAAGACGGGCGATGTCCCTTCCCGTGAACTATGTCTTCGAGCCTTTGAGGGGTTGCCGGTAGCCGACTTGGAACTCTTTTATGGGCTTATTTTGGCGACATGGACGGACCGGAACCTCCGGATGTTGGAGCATCTCACTAAATCGCCCGACGTTTGGGTAGAGGAGGTCGGGTGATGGTTCGCGAGCTTCAAGAAATGCTCTCGGAACCCAAACTTGGCCGATTTAACAAGAGAGACGGACAAAAAAAGATGGGCGAGGGCCGATCATGGAGGTCTCAAACTCAATGTAGACGCGGCATGGGATGAACTCACGGGACGCGCGGCTATTGGTGGGATTGTGCAGGACTCTCATGGACATGTCGTGGGTGTGGTTGTCGAGCTCTTCGAGCATGTGGACTCGGCGTTGA
The DNA here is from genome assembly GCA_954871525.1 of Parietaria judaica. NCBI lineage: Eukaryota > Viridiplantae > Streptophyta > Magnoliopsida > Rosales > Urticaceae > Parietaria > Parietaria judaica. Next base: position 44,693,226 of record OX940860.1, read on the forward strand.
CGGCCGAATGCAAAGCTATTCTCCATGGTTAGCCACATATGTTGTATATAGATATATGCTAGTATTATTTGTAATCTGTCAGTATCTGACCCCGATATAACACAACAAATTGGTACCAGAGCAAAGTTGAGTTTGGACTTTGAGAAGTTTGTGTTAACGTTTCATGTGCACGAAAAGTGTTTGATCATTGTTTCCTTGGAGCTTTTTGGTTGTTTTGTGATGGCATCGACTTCAAAAGTTGATATTGAGATGAAAGTAAGATGAAGTCATAAAGATGATTAGATAGGAATCGGTTGATGTCTTGAGCTATCATGGACTTATACGGTTCAACCTACATGGTATTTGATTTAATGATTAAGATTACGAGCGTAATCCCAATGTCATCATTTTGGGATCAGACTGTTGACCAGGATATGTTGCATGAATTCAGATATGGATAATAAGTTTATATTTTCCTTATTATGATTTATGGAAAGCAAATAAGTACTCATGACCAGCTCAACGGATTCATAAACAGTTTAGCGAGTAGTTTGCAATGATCATGGAATAAGGTAGTGTGTCAATGAGGTATTATGGTAAATCGCCTGTATGACGAGAATCATAAGAATACGAAAACCTAGATTCACGTTAATTTGATTGTATAGATGTACTCCTGAGTCTGGAAGATAAAATTACTTCGTACTAAAGAGTTCAACTTCTAGCTATAGTGGAATATTATCGAAGTTGGTGGAAGTTCTTCACTTCCATCAAAGCTTAAGTACGTATGTTCAATAGTCCTCTTTTTAGCTACTTAAGAACGAATAATATGTTTATTAGACATAGGATAGAACCAATATAGACTTGATTTATGATTGTTGTAATAAAAAGTCAACCACCCTAATAGTGGTAACAATACCAAAGTTTGATAAAATATTGGAAACTCTAAATAGATGAATGAATTTATTTCTTGGACACCTCCGGGGTTGTGACATTTAACTTTAAAATAGTGGATGAAATACAAACTGTCATACAATTTTAGAGAATGTGAACTTTACCACCCACAAAAAATAAGAACCAATCACGACGATGGAAAGAGTACTAGTACTGTCCCTGCGATTATTTCCAAAAAAAAAAAAAAAATACAAACCGACAGCCCATTCATTAGTTTGTTGCTTTTATGATGAGTAGGACCAAATAATTTTTTCTTGTGTCTTAATGAAGTCGAATGTCTTTACAACAATTTGAACGTGAGGTCCCAATCTCATCAAATTCCGATGGGTATTTTTGCCATAAAACATCTTGAATTACAAAACAGAACAAATTAATGATGACTAGTGGGCAATACAAGTGAATGAGGCGATGAATTTATGTTTAGTTTTTTGAGTAGTTGGAGTTTTTTCATGTAGTTTTCACTTTTCATATCGGTCGTCTTTTGTCTTTTATGTTTGTTTTGTTGTATTATTATTTTTCTTACATCTAATTTGTTTTGAAAAAACATTTTTTAGTAAACTCTATGAAAATTATCTGGTCTGTCTTTCATTTGACATCAGATAAAATTTTTATTTAAATAAAATTATTAATTTAACGAAATTTTACTGTTAAAATAATTTTGATTAGAAAAAACAAGTTTCTTGTACAAATAAAATGTGAGGGGAATTGTAAGAAAACAAATGCAGGTGAGCAAAATGTCAACTTAATGCCAATATTGTCAATGATTTTACTCGATGTTTCATATTTTGCCTGAATTCTTCATAATGATCGGTGAAAGTTTCACTTTTGCGGTCGTCCAAAATTTCCCAAGTCAATCATTCCAAAACTTCTCTAACTGCAAACATATTAAGTATATATAGTTGGATGTGTGATCATGTGACATGTTATTAGCATTTATAATGAGATACGTAACAAGATTAAGGGTAAATAACAGCGTGAGTACTCAAATATGCTATAAATTTGATAATAATTTTCACGCTCGTCAATCTGTTTCTAAAGTCTGATCAATACTTAAAAAAAAAAAAAGACAAAAAAAATTGTAAAATTTAAGACGTAATAAGTATTCAAGATTCAACGATACATATAAAATTTCTGAACGGAATTTTAGAGAGAAACAAAATAATAGACGTTGAGATCTTTGGCGGAGAAAAAACAATTGAGTTTATGCAATTATAAAATTTCAAATATTAAGTACTTATAACACATCTTCGTTAAATAAATTTAGCAACAATAAAGTTTTCCATTAATCGATGATGTATTATCATATTCAGTAATTATTAATGTTAAGCTATTATATCATTTGCACTCTATTTCTTAGTATTTCTCTATACAAAAAAAAAAAAAAAAAAACTGTTAGAAACATAATACACATCCATAAACAGTTTATATGTTATATACATATAATCCTAAAAAAACAGGTTGAAGAATTGAAGTATATATAATGTGTGGTCTTGCATTAAATTAAAGAGTTTAGCTGGTAATTAATTGGCTATTTGCTAGTGGGTTTTATTGCCCAAGATCAGTGGAAAATTACACACTGCCAAGATTTCAGCCAATAATTTAATCTTGAAATTATGGCCTAATTTTATTAAATTCAAGCTAGTTTGAAACATTATCGAACATTTAATATCTAAATCTGAGACAGACCTTTAGTTTCACTGTTTTACATACGGCAAGGCGTTACAGTGGCCTCAATATATTTTAATATTGACCAATATTTATAATACAAGTAGTTATGACTTATGACCCTTAAGGTAAAATATATAAATGAAAAGAAAATATTGGCATTAAAATTTTGACCTAGTGGGTAGTGATACTTCATTTTTTGTTGTATTTATTGCAGTATTGAATTACCATTGATGTAATAAGCAAGCTGTTTGTGTTCTGTTCAAGTATGGACATGTAACATTTTCATTGAAAGTTATGAACTTGTGATTCGTAAATTGTCTTTTAAATGCTACATTAATTGAGTAGCAAAAACATAGGCATGCGAGCACGATGCGGACTGATTTTTTATTTTACTTTTATTTACCTTATTTACTAGTAAATAAGAGTTAACATCTACCTTTATTTACGTATTTACTCCATAAATATGTCTTACAAAAGAACACATCAGTCAACATCTTTGGCGGAACTCGAATGCATCAGTTGTTGTACGTGGTTGTATTGCTAATTAAGATCTTTTCTTGTCTATTTGAATCCTTACTTTTGCTCTTTTTATCAAGATTTTTTTTGTTAGTCTTTCACTGTTAATTTTTCTCTAATATCTTATTTTTCACTTATAATTGAGTTCGAATTCTTACTTTCACTCTTTTTACCAAGATTATTTACTATTGTTTCACTTATTGCTTTTCTCTTAACATTTTATTCTTCACTATAATAGAGTTCGAATCCTTATTTTCACTCTCTTTACCAAGATTTTTTTACTATAATTTCACTTATAGCTTTTCTCTTAACATCTTATTCTTCACTTATAATAGAGTTCGAATCCTTACTTTCTCACTCTTTTTACCAACATTTTTTACTACAATTTCACTTATAACTTTTCTCTTTAACATCTTATTCTTCACTTATAATTGAATTCGAATTCTTACTCTTACTCCTTTTACCAAGATTTTTTTACTATAATTTCACTTATAAGTTTTCTTATGACATCTTATTCTTCACTTATAATTGAATTTGAATCCTTACTTTCACTCATTTTACCAAGATTTTAATACTATTACTTCACTTTTAACTTTTCTCTTCACATTTATGCTTTCGCTTATAATCGATTTCTGGTTACGCTAGTTGCATTCACTCAAATCTACAGACCACGAAATGACATGTGTTGCGAGCAGAGACGAAGGCATGTGAGATTGAGGAGGGACACGTGCCCCCTCTGACATAGCAGAATTTATAATATTTAATTGATCATTCATAACAATATTCATAGCTCAACTGGTTTATACGGCCTCGTTTTGGTAACCATGATACAATGTGGCAAGTGTTCGATTTTTCTCCATTGCATATGCCATTTGTTTTTGTTTGTATTAAAAAAAAACATAAAGTAGTTAGTGGATAAGTCCTTAAGCATGATTGATTCTATGCATATACGAGGTATATAACCCGCGCGTTACTGCGGGTTATTTCTTCTTCTTTCTCTTAGCAATAGAACTGTTTTATGTTTGAAGCTTGTGTTTTGTTGTGTATTAAACTAATTGCCTAAGAATTAATGATACGGATTCGAACCTTTAAGTAGTCATGTTGCCAATTGCCATAAGGTAAATTATTTTTACCCCGAAGTTGTTCAGCTTTATTATATATCCTCACGCCCAACTTTTAAATAGAATCAATTTAGTTGTTGACGCTTAATATTTTATATAACTGATCCATTTTTAATTTAATTGGGTATTGGGCGGAGAATATTTATATGCATAACGTGGGTTGCATTTTCCACTCCCTTCTGGAGATATTGTTGGGTTGATCTGGGTCAGACTTATTAAGTGGTCTCTTAATAGTTTGTTTAATAAAAATGACGATGAAGTAATATTTAAAGATCATCTTCTAGACACGATTGAACTCCTAATCACTTCAATTTCTGTACAAAAAATTCAAAAAATCAAGGCAAAGAAGTCCTAGGTAATAAATTTGTAGTATTTTTCTTTTAATCTTGAGTACTCATTGACCTGACTTTATTTTGTAAAGCCCCGATACAAAAACAATATTATCATCTCTAAAGCAAACTTTTTTCAAGTAAATATCTATTATTTATGAAAAAAATGGAAAAATATTGCTGCAAATACATAAAGTAAATTCCTTACATCTTCCTCTTTATATCATAAGTTATAGTGACGAACATGAAAAGTGAAGAAAAAAACAAAAACAATAACTTTTTGGCACGAAATAAAATTTTGACACTTTTTTTTATAACTTTTGAGTAATATTATTGTTAAAAAGGATTAAAATTATGTTGATACAATTAGTCCTAAATTAGGTACTTATGCCATGAATAGTTTTAGTATTTAATGGTACGGTGCGTTGGATGTTGGGTATAATTATAATTTAATAGAAACACAACGGCAATAATAAAAAGTTTAAGATGCAGCCACTTGAGGTTTTTTAATTGGCGAGAAAATAGTTGATACAATTAGTCCTAAATTAGGTACTTATGCCGTGAATAGTTTTAGTATTTAACAATTGTACAGCGCGTTGGATGTTGGGTAAAATTGTAATTTAATAGAAACACAATGACAATAATAAAAAGTTTAAGATGCAGCCACTTGTAGCTTTTTAATTGGCAAGAAAAATATTGTAGACTCTACAGTGATTTTGCACTCTCATTTAGTTATATAGGATAATATGTATTACTGAACTATAGTGTTAAATATACCGAAAATATAAAGTATATATTCAATGTTACATATAATACAACAATATTCTATATTCCATGTAAATATTTTCTTCCTAATTTGTTTTTATGCTATAGTTGTAATATTAAAATTTAAAATTATATTTAAAATAATAGATTTTTTCGAATAAAAATACTAGTGCCCCTTCTTAAGTGCACGGTTGGCTTCGCCTTCGCCTAATTGCGAGAAAACATAAAAATAAGGTTGATGCCCAACCTCGATGAAGAGGCTTGAGCCCACGACACCTCTATTCTACCCACTTAACCATAGCTCCTTCACGTACGCTTCATATTGACAAAAAAGGAGGCTATTATTGAGATGAATTGGCGAATAAAAGTTTGTATAATTCAGGTTTCAAGTAAGCTTATGAAAGTAAATACGCTGTATTCCAAAAACTTGTTTAATTGATGAAAGTTTATATATATATATATATATATTAACAATGACCATACTAAGTGTAACATCCATCACCTATGGCTACAAGATTATGACTCCCCTCGTGGTGCTTGAAGTGGCCCATTTGACAACACCGCGTAAACCAAATTGCACCGTTCAATTATACTAAAGTTTTAGCCTTTGGGGAACTTTAATAATGAGTCAACAATTGTTGTTGTGAGATTAGAAATCTAGGATAATGAAGCTAATGTCTCACAACAATCGTCCCGTCTCAATCTCATTGCATCCTTACTGCCAAAAGGGTTCCAACTTTGGAATTTATATGGGGTTGCACATAATGTTGATGTTGCCACGTTAAGCGCCACCGGGTCATAACTATATGCACTCGTATATGTACTTAGATTCTTTAGTCGTAAAAAAAACAGAGTCAAATTCAATGAAATAGTAGATCTGTCAAATATAGTACAAATTAAAAAAAAAAAAAAAGGTCTCAAATAATTTAATTAAATAATAAAAAATATTAAACTAAATTAAAGTTATGTGAAACGTGAGACGTGTCTTTCTATAAATGTTTTTTTTAGTATAAAGATTGGATAATCTACTAATATTTTAACCAAATTAGACCAAGTTTCTCTTTCTCTCAACTTGAATATACTTTTTGCTACGATAAAAAACCTATCTATTCGCCCATGTAAATTACTATAACTTAGGTACATATTGTTGTGGTCAAATTCGGTTTCAACAACCAAATGGGCCAACACACGCGTGACCAAGGCCCAAAAGAGAGAGAACGATCCGGAACAAAGAAAATCCCTAATCAAATGAAAAGAAGAGGCCCAAGTCGAACGAAAGCCCATCTGAAACAAAGATGCAAAGATCGGCGCCAACTTGGTCGAAAGAAGACTAAGACGTACGATGACCTAGTCAAGGCCGAATGAAGGAGGTCTTGCCCGCTCCAACACAAATTGGAGCACGGACCGTTCGACCTCAAACGATCTGGAGAAACATTATTCCCCGGTCCCGACCGAGCGACAACATCAACTCGGTAGAACAATGTCTGTCTCCTAAAAAACGACAAGGCTCTGTGCACGTCCAGGCCACCATAACAAATTCAGAGGGGACCACCAGATTATGGTTTCTGTTAACACCTTGTAATCATAGCCCATTATGAGGTCCAAATATCTACATATAAATAGTATAAGATGTCACTCATAAAAGTCAAGGATAGCCGATTAAGACAAGTACTAAGTCCTTTACCCCAAAAAAGAGTACAATCTCTTATCCCAAGAACATTCTCTATTCTCTTTTCTCCGTTTTAGCTATAGATTTACCAAATGAGAATCCATGTTGCACTTTGCTTTCTTCATAATCGCAAGTACTAAGACAAAAGAATGGAATGATTCAAAGGCATTTTTCATAGCTATTTTCAGTTTATCTCTCGTCTTTATCTTTTCTAAACTGATTATTTTTCACGTACGATATAAACGGAGACGTACGACCCTAATTTGTTCAATGGAGAACACCCTATAAACGGCGTTGCCAGTTGCCACGTACGACGCCGTGACTGTTGATAAAACGGTTTTTACCCACAACACATACATACCATATATTATCCCTTATTTTCAAAATAAGGCTAATTATAGCTAAATTTTGCTTTTTAAATACCCGTTATTTTCAATTTTAATAAAAATATACCCTTCTATATTTAATAACAACTAAGCCCAAATACATTTTCAAAGTGTATTTTAGTTTAATTTTATACTCCCACTATTTAATTTTGAAAAATAAAAAATTATCTCTTATATTCTAACACATTGTTTTTTTACACTATAATTTTTTATTTATTTATGACAAAAACATACATATTATCACAAAAAACTAAAATATTATAAATTAATGTTGTTCTTAATAAAGTTAATTGAATAATATGACTATGACATATGTTTTAATTATTTATAAAAATAAAAGACAAAATTTACGATAAATAAAAATAAATAGCTTAAAAAATAAATTTTCCTTTATTTATGTCGAAAGATGCTGTAGAAAGACGGCTGTGCGTGAGCTGTCAACGGTTTGATGCAGCTTCATAATTTAGTGACGTGGGTCCCAAGGAAAAATATCTTTCTAAATTTTGGGAGTCGAAAGTTTTGAGAGTAGTATCATATCACTTGCTTTTAGGAGTTGAAAAATATCTTCACCTGACTTGCTTTTGGGCACCCATCAGTCAAGATTTAGGAGTTGAAAATATTAGAGTAATTGTCTTGCAAGCAAAATGCAATTTCATCAACAATATTACGATGATCCAATTTTGAAACATAATCTTTTTTATTTATTATAATCGAAAGAGGTATGTTTTGCAAAGATCGTAGGAAACTTTTGCCAAAATCTATAAACTAAAACGCAAACTGCCCACTCTTGAAAGGTTGGAGGCATTCTTGCCAATTAATCCAAAATCATATCAAGTGGATTTCACAATTTTAACCAATCGAATTATATCAAATAAATTTATATATCTTTATTTGTGAATAAAAACATTGTAAACTATTGCATTTTGTAGTAAAATCTGATGCATTATGCAGTTATATACTAGACTACTAGTGATATGCTCTTAGAGTTCTTAATGATAATTGAGATAGTAGCGGTATAAATATTAAAAATATTTAAAAAATTAATATTAAATACTCATTTTTTTATTTTAACCGGACAAAGTACTAATTTTTGAAATTGTATGTATAAAACAAGTACATTTTTTTGGGTTTTTTTTAATACATATCATATATAATATTAAAATATCATAGATATTTAACGGTAGTTTTGGAAAGTGAATCAGTACTCGTGCTGCAAATATCCGTGATAGTTTGAGAAAACGTTGTCGTTTTCTCAAAATCTAGTCACACAATTTTGTCGTAATCAGGACAAATCAAAACGACACTAATTCTGTCGTAGAATATGAAAAAAAAAAAGAGGATAAAAAAGAAAAAAAGAGAAAACGCCGATCGTTTTTGGTGTCTCCCTCGTTAGCAGTTCTTGGCTTCTTCTCCATTTCTTCTCTCTCTCTCTCGATCGGAGAGAAGCGAAGAGCGATTGCAAAACCCCACGTCGCAGCGCATCGCCGTACTTCTCGTCACTGCTCCGGCGACGGAGATTCCGCCACGGCGGCTGATTTCATGGTTTGATCTCCGCGGCGAGAACGCTGCGCAGCTCCGCCTGTCCGGCCATGGCGTCACCGCAGAATCAGGCAGCGAATGTGGATCTGTTCGATGCGTATTTCCAGCGAGCCGATTTGGACCGCGACGGCCGAATTAGCGGCGCCGAAGCCGTCGCTTTCTTCCAAGGCTCTGGTTTGTCGACGCCTGTACTCGCGCAGGTTCTCTCTACCTTCCTTTATACGCATTTGGAATTATGTTTGTGCAACTCTGTGTCGCTCCGTTGGCGTGCGTGGTCGGAGTAGTATCTTGTGATCTTAGGCGAACGAGGACTCGTTTGGATCGGACTGTGTGAATCACTCTCTAAATATAGGTCGTAGCTTGATAGAAACTTGAATTACTCCTTATTGCTGAGTAGTAATTCAATTCTTTATGATGTCTGCTCGTTCATTTGGAGTTGATTTGAGTTGGATTATTGAGATTAAGATTTGATGGGAAATGTTTGTGTTTGAATGAATTTGGAATAATAACTGAAATTCCTGCACTGCTGTGTCTAGCCGCGAAGTAACGTCGGTGCAAACTGGGCACGGGCGTGAAGGCTAGTACCTTTTTGTGGGCAAGTATTCTAGTACAAATAGGTGCCCAGCCATGATCCAAAACACTCTTAGTAATTGGATTGCAAAAAAAAAAAAAAAAAGATGGGCCAAGAAATATAGGATATTGTCGAATAACCTATAAAATTTACAAATTATGTAATATTTAGAGCTTTTTCTAGACATTGTCGCATTAGTAAGACAGGAGAACAAGAGGAGGTTCATGAGGGGTAAAACGAGAAAGCCATTTTCAGTGTGGGGCCGGCAGTTTGGGTTAAGATGCAAACTTACATAGTCCGAAGTTTCCTTAAATGGTATTGGGTTAATTAGCTTGGACCCTAAATCAAAAAAATTATGGGTGACTACTGACTATGATAACTACCATGTGGTTGATACCAAGATACAATATCAAACTACCATGTTATTTATACATAGTCATATAGCTCAATTGATTGATCACAACTCTATGGAACCTTTCTCTATATGCTAGTTTTGAGTACGTACGTTAGATACTTTCTGTGTGCTAGTTTTGAGTACCGGCACTGTAGGTAAATGCTGTTATATCTGTCAATACAACCTGAGTATAGTTAAATCAGGTTGAGAAAATGGATCAAAGGAACGGTAAGGTAATTTAGATAGTGCTTTCCTGTTCTACTGAGAGGATAGTGTATCTTATAACTGATTAAGGTTTTTAGAAGGTTCCAATTTTCATCTTTGCGATGTCAGTGGATGACAACTGCTTTCCTAGGTTTAGTTTGTGTCATTGCATCCGCTTTGGTGTTAAGGTGTAAATTTACCATAAGATGAGATATATATACTATACTGCAGTTCAGTTACCATAATTATAGTCAGGTTGAGCTTATATGTGTATTTTTAATTATTTATGAAAAAAATTTGGCAGATATGGGCACTTGCTGACCAGAGGCAAGCTAACTTCCTGGGCAGGGCTGAGTTCTATAATGCCCTTAAACTTGTTACTGTGGTACAAAGTAATCGTCAACTTACGCCAGATATCGTGAAAGCCGCCTTGTATAGCCCCGCTACAGCTAAAATACCCGCACCCAAAATAAATTTTGCAGCCACACCTCAAGTGCCACCTGGCTCTTCCACGTCAGCACCTCAAATACCTGCCCCAAAAATAAATTATGCAGCCACACCTCAAGTGCAACCCGGCTCTGTCACATCAGCAGCTCCTAAGCCTCCGCTACCCACACCCGTTCCGTCTCCTCAACCGATGCAAAATGTTGCTACACAAGGGTTTCCTAGGCCCGGGTCTGTTGCTGGGTCAACTGATTGGGCTCAAACCCAAAACAAAGGGACCACTTCTACGGCGGGTCTTGATAGCTCTGGACTTGCTCCTTCTCTATTATCTGCATCACAACCGAAACAAATGGGAGCGCCGGCTAAGCAAACTGGGAATGGATTTGCTTCTGACTCGTTCTTTGGAGGTGACGTGTTCTCTGCAAGTCAACCGCAACCAAAGCCCGGTCCACCTGCAAATGCCTTTTCTTCAGGGCCCCAAGTTCCAGTTAGGCCAATGGCTATTGGTCCAATGCAAAGTCCAGTGACGGCACAAGTATCTGGTGGTCATTTTCAGGCATCCAAGGCAATTGTTGCAGCACCTAACAAGCCGTCAGCTCCGTCACCTCAGCCCCAAGTTCCGTGGCCTAAGATGACTCAAACTGATGCTCAGAAATATATGAAAGTATTTGTTGAGGTTGACACGGACAAAGATGGAAAAATCACCGGTGAACAAGCTCGCAATCTGTTTCTCAGTTGGAGACTGCCTAGAGGTAAACATTAGATTTTTCTCGAAGTGAATTATAGTTTATAAAAGGTATTTCTAAACATTCTCATGGTATTTATAAAGATATCTCACTATTATGTAACAGAGGTTCTAATGCAAGTGTGGGAACTATCGGATCAGGATAATGATAGTATGTTATCTCTTAAGGAGTTCTGCGTTTCTTTATATTTGATGGAGAGATATAGGGAAGGACGACCTATTCCAGCAGTTCTCCCTGGGAACCTTTTATTCGACATTTCCAACCTTGTTCAACCTACGCCTAACAACAGCAATGCAGCTTGGAGACCACCCGGTATATAGTTCGTTAATCGAATTCTGCTCTTCACATTTTTTATATCGGAAAACTATGTTGTTCAATATAACCACTACTTCTAAATGTTCTATGTTTAATTTTCCAAATATTGGTCTTGTCTTTTAAGTTTCTTAATATGCAAAATCGCATTATTTTCTGCAAAAGCAAAAATGATAAGAAACTTGATGTGAAGAAGAAACTAGATGGAGAGACCATTATTGTTAGGAATTGTGTATCTAGTCAGATATGAGCATGGGTGTGTGTAGAGTGGACTCTGGCATAATCAATGTAACAGATTTGAACAGATTTGAACAGATTCCACTTGCTTGGTAAAAAGGCTGGCAGATCTTATATAGAGTGGTGTCATTTTTTTTATAAATATTTTTAGTGGTGATATAGTAGTATGATCCAAGATTTGATCCCTATACGGGAGCTCACCAATCTTTGTAACTGGTTATTGGCTACCATTCTCATTCACTTTAGATAGACCAAGGATTACGATCTAATGGGCCGGACCAGGCACAACCAAATTTAACCCCTAAACATAATTAAGCAGTCCAAATAGCATAATTAAATAATCATTTATTACCCATGTAACACATTGATAATCTTATCGTATGTTTGGGGAAATCAAATCTTTTCTTTTCTTTTTCTTAAGTTTTTGAACTCCAAAATACAGGAGGTTTTGAGCAACAGCAAACTATTCCTGCTACAGGGGCTAGGCCTCCGCTGCCTGGACCTCGGCCACCGATCCCAAGGTCAGCCCAGGCTGAGGAGGAGCCTAAACCTAGCAAGCCAAAAGCAAGAGTTCCAGAGTTGGAGAAGCACCTCATAGACCAACTTAGCACAGAGGAGCAGAATGCACTCAATTTAAGATTTAAAGAAGCCAAAGAAGCTGACCAGAAGGTATTTCTTTAACCGTCTCCTCCAAATCTTTGGCAAGTAACGCGTTTATCATGGATCACGAGTGAATATTAGCACTTTACTTTGCTGGATTGAGTTTGAATGAATCAAAATATTGTATATGTTTCCTTTTTCTTTTCTTTAAGCTATCTTCATTCTGAAGCTATTTAGTTCGAAGGCTTTAGATTTTTCTCACCCAGCTCTATTTGGTCCTGAAGGTAGAAGAACTGGAGAAGGAAATTTTGGATGCAAACCAGAAAATTGATTTTTTCCGCACGAAAATGCAAGAACTCGTGAGTATTAATTTTACTGTGTAAATTTTTATTCATTATTATTTAGGTTTATACGTCATTATATTCCCTGTTTGCTCCATGATAGTTGGGAAATGATCAATTTCATGTGTATTCGAAAGTAGTGGTCGCTTTGCAGTGTCAATCAAGCACTGAAAAATTGATAAAGGCTCTTATGCTGACCGATGTCTATCTTAGTGTATCTTTTTTATTATTATTTAGCTGCACTAGTCTGAATAAAAAAATTATTAATAATTGGATGTGGCTAAAAGTTCTTGTGATTTACCGCCCATTGCATTATATAGTCCTTTGTAATCTCACGCAAAAAAATGATTAGGGTTGCTTTATTTTGAAAGAAAATCCTTTGTCAGTGGACTGAAACTTTGGAAGTTTTTTTGACTTGTCGGAGAAATGCAATTTTTCATTTGTTCATGTATAGTGGTATAGTTTCTCCTTTTGTCTGCTTTCAAATTAAATGGAGACATAATAAAAATGGTTTTTAAATGTGCGTTCACTTACTGCCCTTCTCTCTGTTTCAAGGTTCTTTACAAGAGTAGATGCGACAATCGGATTAATGAGATAATGGAAAGAACGATCGCTGACAAAAGAGAGGTATCTAAATGAGGTTCTTCATGAATTTTATTATTGTCCAAGACCATTTTAAAGGTAACAGCTTCAACACTACATTCTGCAGGTTGAATCGCTTTCCAAAAAATATGAAGAAAAATACAAACAAACTGGAGATGTAGCTTCCAAGCTAACTCTTGAGGAATCTACATTCCGTGATATCCAGGTATTTATTCGTTATGATTAAGGAAATTCACGAGCTTATCAAATGTTTGTCCACCTTGTTCTCTATTATCCCTATAAAATCCTTGATTCTTTTACGGCACGATTTCAATTACAATGTAATCAAAACTAGCTACATTATGTAGATCTTTCATATTTTTCATTTCTCTCAGTGCCATTACTTAATTTAGATAACTCCTGTGACTTTGAGAATTGTCTTTTTTTATTTCTTCTTTTTTTTTTTCCTTTTTTTTCCCCTCTCCTTTTTAAAGCTGCTTGTGCTTTTTTACGTACCTGTATAAATTTGAACCAAAACTCTAAACAAGAGAGAATTGTAGGAGAAAAAAATGGACTTGTACCGGGCAATTGTCAAGATGGAACAAGATGGCAGTGGGGAAGGTGTACTTCAGGTAAGTAAAGTAACAATTGTAGTTGGCTAATTAGTCAACTTTTCACTTTATAGAGTTTGTCTAAGTTTTCAATTCAAATTTTCAGGGTCGTGCCGATCATATTCAGTCAGAGCTAGATGAAGTTGTGAAATCCTTAAATGAGCGATGCAAACAATATGGTTTACGTGGAAAACCCATAACATTAACTGAGCTTCCATTCGGTAAGATTTTTCACATATCACGGTTTTAATGGCTCACAACTCTTTGGTACAACAAACAAATGAAAAATCCACTTGAAGATTATTTGATTTTGCCAGTATTATGGTACCAACGTACCCTATTAGTTTATCCGTTCTCCCGGAAGCCCAAGCCAAACAATGCAATTTTATTTTGAAAGCTTTTGCTTGTTCGACATTGTTTTATTGTGTTTTGACCGTTAACTAAATTATTCACCAAACTTCAAACACGTGACAATTATGAATTAACTTAATTTTAAAAATAGAAGGAAGGGGCACGTTGTGACATCGCGAATAATGTAGGAAATGGAGCCTGGACGTGTTGATATAGGGGAAAACTGTTACACAACTTTATGTGCTGGCTTGACTTAAAAAATTATTTATATTTGTTAGTAGACAAATGCTGTTAAAGAATTCTTGAGCTTGTAGGTTATCTTAATTACTTTTATGCCCTTCATTGTTTTCCTCGTTTCACACGCGTTCTCTCTTGATGTCTTACTATTAGGCTGGCAACCGGGCATTCAAAAAGAAGCGGCTGACTGGGATGAAGAGTGGGACAAATTTCAAGATGAAGGTATGTTTTAAGACGGCATGACATATTTCTAGGCATATTATTCCATAGAAAAGTGCATTATATGATATAGTGAAGAGTCTAGTCTAGTTATCTATATTTGTACAAATTGATCGCTCTAAACTTTGATCCTTGACATGCCGATAGGACCCAAACCAATGATCGAATAGAAATGAGAACTATTTATCTATAAACATATCCATGATCTCTAATTTGAGAGTTAGAGCGGGAAAACTCTTCCAATGATGTTCAATAGGAATCTCAACTAGTCAAAACATGCCCGCTGGTCCTAACGACTAGCGCCTTATATCGGCTTAAATAACATTTATGGTTCTAGACTTAGAATACTCCTAATGAAAGAAATACAGTTAGTGACGAAATAACGCGGGTCTAAGACTCGCATGCCAATGTTTGGTTTTGGGACTGATTGCCTGAAGAGGTTATGGTCACTTTTTCTTTTCATTTCTGTTAGATTTTGGCTTTCCATGTCTCGTATTTTTGTTAAGAGTTACACTTCAATATCCTGTTCTCATCAGTTGATTGTTTTATTTAATCTTTTTCAAGGATTTGCACAGTAATTTATGATCCTTAAGTGTACCTGGTGTGGCTTTTTCAGGGTTTTCTTTTGTCAAGGAGCTCACTGTTGACGTGGAAAATATCATAGCGCCTCCAAAACAGAAACAGATCAAAGAACCCTCCGCTGTTGAGACTCCACAGGCTCTATCTTCGCCTAATGGCGATGTCAAGGTGGAGAAATCTGAAACCGTGGATGAGCGAGTTGTTGAAAATGGATCTCACAGTAAGAACGAAGAACTAATCAAAAGTGCTCCAAACAGCCCAATGGGGCCCAACAGTCCCATGGCTCCCAACAGTCCGATTGGGCCCAACAGTCCAATGGCTCCCAACAGTCCAATCGGAGCAAACAGCATGATTGGAAGCCCATCCGGAGAATCGTCATATTCTAACTTCGGAAAGGGATTTGATGCATCGCCCAGATTCAAGGAAACCCAAAGGTATTCTACGTGCATAGTTTTTAATTTTATTTTTCAATCTAGTAAGAGTAAATTACAGTTGTGTTCTGTGAACTTGTCCCATTATCTCAGTTTTTCTATGATACCTATTTTTGTATCAGTTTGGCCCATGAAATTTGTGAATAGTAATATACTACTATGCTCCACTAAATATCTGGCGGGTCCTGGTAAAGGATAAAATCGGCCTTTCGTTATTCTGTGACTCTGTTGTTGGGTAGTTCTCAGGGAATGTACGTGCAAATGTTAATAATTATAATGGAGATGGAGAAAATTGCTAGACTTTACAAGTTCCGTGGAGTGGGCTAATTGATACAAAATAAAACTGCACCGGGCAAAATTGAGATGGGCAACACGTTTAGGGACGTGTGATAATTATTATATCGTTGTTCGCAAGTTCTGATCCAAAGCAATATTGCAGTAACATAAATTCTTACTATAGCAATATTGATCTTCTTAGGAATAACTCTATTACTTCTAATCCTGCAAAATTATTTATTGGATTTTTTTCCTGGTATAGCGACGCGGGCTCTCTTTTCTCTGGTGACAAGAATGCGGACGATTCATGGGGGATGGACGACATGAACGACGATATCGACTCAGTTTGGGGTTTTAATGCTACTACCACAACTAAGGCAAGTTTATATTTCTTTCTACTAGTTTTACCGGTTTTTATATTTTCTTATGGGAACAGATATTGAGACCAGTAAACAAATGGTATTTACCGGTTTTAAACCAGGATCGAAACATACCAGTTTAAAACCGTTAAATAAACTGGATTTTACCGGTTTCTATAAAAAATACATATTAGTATAATATAATTTTGTTGTATAAAAAAACGGGACCTGGAATTTCCCAGTTCCTATTTGTGAAAACCGGTCCTGGTCCCAATTCCCAATCTTGGACCGGGAATGACTGGTTTCAGTTATATTGAAAATGATCCCTGGTTCTTAAACTAGTACCAGTAATCGATAAATTTATGTATTTCATCCTACCTTAAAAAATCACTGTGAAAACTGGTATTTTCTTAAATTCAAAATCGACTTTGGTGGCAAACTGAAGCAACCTCAGACTCCCTGCCAAAACAATCTTCAGCAGAAAAGAGCGTCTAAAAATGTTTCAAATTCTGATCGCCATTCATCAACCTAACCTCTTTTGTAATCGCCAACCTATCAGGATACGGACCATGACAGAAACAACGACAACTACTTTTTCGGTTCTGAGGACTTCGGCCTAAACCCCATCAAAACTGGGGCACCCCAACAAAGCTCGTTCTCCCAGAACAACACGCGTTCGTTCTTCGACGATTCCGTTCCGAGCACTCCCCTTTATAACCTCGGCACCTCCTCGCCGGCTTTCAAGGACGGCTCAGGCCCGTCTTTCGACAGCTTCTCAAGGTTCGATTCGTTCCGGACTTACGACAGTGGATTCCCTCCAAATGACACGTTTGCAAGATTCGATTCCATGCGAAGTAGTAGAGAATTCGATACCCAAAGCCACGGGTTTCCGCCGCTAGATGACACCGACCCATTCGGGTCTTCGGGGCCGTTTAAGTCATCCTTCGATGCCCAAACTCCGAGAAAAAGCTCCGATAGTTGGAACGCCTTTTAGTCTTTCTCAGTTTGTATTCGTTAAAAAGCCTTGCTAGAGCAGTATATAGATTTGATGATGCCTTTATTGTTGGACTGTTTTGCCCTCGCGTGGTGCTTGTGATGTAATTTTGTATTTTGTATGTCTTTTTTTGTGTATTTCTCTTCCTTTTCTTTTTTTTTTCTAAATTTTATTTTACTCTAGCTGTTTTTGAGGCGGAAATTCGTTTCGGGTTTCTGAGCATTTTTTTTTGTTTTGTTTTGGTATACATTTGATGAATATATTTCTTATTGAGTGGTGCCTTGCTTCTTCTCTTTCATAAATAAAGCTCTTCTTTTGCTTCTTTTGCTTACGACGCTGATATTTTAACTGATTTCTCTCTACTATGTCGTATTTTCCATTGGCGGAACTAGGAATCCAAGTACAAAGATAATTTGGCTAATGCAAACAATCTTAGCTCAAGTTAAACCTACTATATGTGCTTCAATTTAAATTCTAGGGCCGAAAAGATAATTCAAGAACCAGCCTTGCCCACAGGAAGAGCTAGCTATTCTCAAAACCGGCCCTGAGTTGTAGTTGCCACGACAAAAATAAAAATAAAAAATCGGGGCTTATAGCGGGTAAAGATACATGTATTGGTGGAGCCGACTTGATGAAAAATTTATTTTGGCGATATTGCCAAATGATTCTTAAAGCGTAATGGGACGGTATCGCCCCCGTCAAGGGGTGATGTCGGGCCATAATGTGGGGATATGGTCCCATGAAATGGTTGAAGTTCAGCCAATATGTACTAAAATAATTCAGATCGAACACATTCGCATCCCGGAGGTCAGACATTTGAAGTGGCATTCGCCTTCTTGCATTTTAATGGACGAGGCCGTTCTCTGGCAGATAACGGTCAACGAAAACATTTTCATTATATTGCAAAGTAATCTTTCAAAGTTGTATTAGAACGCACAATATCGTCTGTTTCAAAATTTTATGTCCGAAGAATTTGTAACCGTGTTGTCTCTCATTTAAGACGATAGTGTTTCACAAAACGAAACCACCTTTGTAGAGTCAAACAATATTGTGTCAAGTTTAGACGATATCGTCTTACATTTTGGCGCAAGGTGCAAAATTTCGGGAAAATCGCTCGACTTTCGGGCCGATTTTCGTTTTTCGGAGGCTACCGAAACGAAAGCCTTCTCGTTTCGCTGTCGTTTTCCCTTTTGCCGAGACTTTCGCAACGACAATCGCATTTCATGTCGTTTATCGTTTTTTGCCTGCAAAACGACGAAAAGTGGTTGGAAATTGGAATTTCGCATTTTTGGTAGATTTCGGCAAAAATACCAATTAAACTTTCGGCAAAAGTAATTACACAAGAGCACCCCACCCCACCTCGCCACGCCCGTCCGGTCGGACGGCGGCGGCGCGCGCGTGTGGTGGTGTAACATTTGTGTGAGTCCTCCCCCATCCACAAAATCCTATGACCCTAAGGGCCCAAGCCCTTGTCCCTAATATTTGGTATATAAACATCACCAAACTCTTGTCATCTATCAATGTGGGACTTTTTGTTTTCAACTAATATCACACATTCACACTTAACATACACATACACTTCACCTAATAATTTAACTTAATATTACACACTTCAAATAATATTATACACTTAACATACATATTAACTTCACCTAACATACATATACACTTAATATACATATTCATTTAATATTATACACTTCAACTAATATTAAATTTGTTAACATACCTATACAATTAACATGCATATTCACTTAATATTACACACTTAATTAACATACATATTCACTTCACATAATAATTTGACTTAATATTATACACTTAAACTAATAAAGTGACTTAATATTATACATTTCACCTACATATTTAAGTTACAAATGTGTTTTGTTGTATACAATTATGTCTTGTATTTATTAAATATGTAGTTTTGAACCTATATAAATATCGTGCTTAAATACTCAAATATTTTTTACAAAATATCCATGCGAAAAGTGCGGTAAATGCGGTATGTCCATGCGAAAAGTGCGGTAAATGCGGTATGCGGCATGCCCTTTTTTTCCCTTTTGCCCATCGACATACCCATCGGCAAGCGATATATCCGTAAAACGGAAAATGCGAAACGAAAACGGCAAGCGGTATTTTAAACCTTGTTTTGGCGTTACCGTGTAAACTTGTGACGATGTACTCGTCAGAACGCCCGATAGAATATAGATAATGCTGGATTTTCAAATCGCCTCCATGCGAGATAACAAAGAATATGTACAGAAAATGCAAAAATAAAGTCACCATGCTGATTTGATCTGCAAAAGTTCTAATCTATCAATCTAGCGGGCTAATTATTTTTGCCGGTAAAGAACTTTGACTTAAGGACAGAGTCGGTGAATTCATGGAAGCTAGCTTTTTGCAGCTCAGTTATGTGAAAATCCAGGCTTTCACAAAGCCGGAGTCGTGCGGCCTGCTTTAGGAGGGCTCGAAATTACCGAGATAGGACCGAAAAATGCCAAAAATCCAGTACATACATGGTCCCAATTTCACCCATAAACCTTCTGATGTACCCGTGCTATTAACATCCAAACGTCGCAAGAAGCCGTAGGGACGACGAGCTGAGGGCAGAAACGACAAGCAGGGCAGATTGTCGTCTATGTGGCAGTGATGTTCTTTATTTATTTCAGCTTTCCAGTTTTAGTTATTTCTCATTTTAGTTGTTTTCTATTTGAGTGGTGTCTGTTTTAGGAATAAAATCTCAAGGTCAGTCGCATAAAGCATGCACCTAGGGTTAGGGAATGTTTTGTTCTCAGTTTGGTCGACTTCTTGACAGAGAGAGCCTCGGAGAGTGACGGCCGAGCTCTCGAAGGATTCGTGCCTCTGTTTCGCAGTTATTTAATAAAATCTTCGGGAATTCATCGCCTCGGTGAATTACCGCTTTCTCCATATTCTCTATAATTTGTCTCTGTGATTAATTTCTGGGATTGGGATCTGAGATCCATCACCTTCCTAAGAGTCTTGAGATTTTATGGAAGTTTTCAGAATCTAGCTGCAAAACTGGCTCTTGATGATTGAACTGGTATGAATGGCAAGCGTGAGAAGCTCGTCTTTGCTCGGCTTTTCAGATATTGGAGATCTTCAAAAGTCGAGTGGATTTCTCGGAATCGCAAAGCATAAAATTGTTCATAGCTTTTTCAAATCGAAAAATACGAGAACGCTTACGGAGAATCAATCTCACCATTCATTCTTCTGCAACTATTTATGTCCCTTTGTATTCGTACATTGCCATGAACAATCGTATTTAACTCGGAAATATTAAGTAACAGAAAATCAATTGTTCCTATTGAATAGATATCATGCAGTTCCAATCTCCATCTCCTAACAATGAGATATAAGAAGATAAATATATGAACAAACAACCCTTTTCTTATTGAACAAAAAGCTATAATACACTACACACAATTGTGTATAATAATCTCAAGCATTGCGTACCAAAACCACATACGTAGCTCAGCTCTTCACCGCAAACATGGCTTCCAAGGCGTACCAAGTCCCCGAGACACCGAGAAAGACGCCCATAACGAAAATGGCGATATCGGCGAACAAGGCCCATCTTCCCATCTCGTCCCTGAAGACCAGAAAATGGAACAGCGCAGGCAAAACAAACCCCAAAGCGCAGCAAACGCAACTGCCCACGAGGGACAAGAAATCCGCAAAATTCGGGACGAACAACGCCACCAAACTCACCACCAGAACGAGCACCCACCTCGCCCAGAGGCAAAACCTCCCAGACCAGAAGCGCCTTTCGGCGATTTCGTACACGGGGTTCATCATCAATGGCAGCGTGAAGAACAGGTTCACGCACAGCCCGAGCTTCACCAGCGTGCTGACCAATCCCGGCCCCAAATTTCCGGTGATCATGTCCTGCGTGTCCTCGCCGAACGCAAAGTAACCCAGCAACCCGAAACCGCCGTACATTAAAGATATGAACACCATCGTCAGCGCTAAGATCTTCCCGAACTTCCGCTTCTCTTTCATCTCCGATTCGAGAGGAAGGACCATTCCGATTCCCTCGAAGGAGTAGACAATCACGCCCAGGCCGTAGAAGAAGTCGGAGAATCCGCCAAAGGCCTTCACTACGGGTGCGACCTTCACTACCATCAGAATCTCCTGGACCATCACGACGGCCATGGCCCCGAGATCGACCACGTCCGCGAAGATGCTCAACGGAGCCAAATGCGTGAGCGTCTTGATCGAATTCAGCCCCAATTGGAACGGAAAGCACCCCCAGATGTAGAGGCTCTTCGAGGAGTCGAGCAACTCGGCCATGGTGGTTCCGATGAAGATCAGATAGCCGACGCAGAAGCCGGCCTGGGCGAGGATTATGAGCACGTCGACAACCAATTTCCCAGCCGACCCGCAGACGGCGAAGCCGAGGTCGCCGAAGGAGGGGATTTGGGAGTAGCCGTTGAGGGTTTCGAGGCGGCGGCGGGTCTGGACGAGGAGCATCATGCAGTGGTGGGTGAGGGCGGCGACGGCGAAGATGGTGGCGAGGCTCGAGGCCCAGCCGGTGCGCTTGAAGGTGTACGGCAGGCCGAGCACGCCGGAGCCGACGATGGCGATGAAGACGTTGGCGAAGGTCTTGCCCGGCGACGAGAGCTGCTTCTTCTCGCCGATCAGAGGCGTGTCCTCTCGCGGCGGCGGCGACGGAGCTCGGAGAGCTCCGGAGGAGGAGCTGGCTTCCTTGTCAAACCCCATGGGTGCCCAGAATCGCAGAGCTCGAAATCGGAGATGGGTTTTCCTATCTTATGGATTCAGACAGAAAGTCGATTGCTTTGAATCGGAGAAACTAGTTGTTCAGCTTCGGAAGAAGAAGGGTTTTTTTCTGAAGGAAAAATATGAAGTTTCTTTCTTTATAGCGAAATGGGTAGTCTTCTTATCTTGGATTGTATGAAGATACGAAGAGATTGAATAAAAAGTTAATTACTTCACATGAATCTACGCTTAACGCGTGTCACGTAAAAACAAAGGCAATGAAATTCATAATTATTCATATGACTAGCTTTCTTCTAGTTCTGTCTCGGTAATCTTGTGGATCGGATTTATTTATTTATTTAATTTTTTGGGTTGATTGCGGCATAAATATCTAACTTGTGGTCAGAGTTGGTGGCATATATCAAACCTTGTCAAGAAACGTTTTGAGGGATTGACCAGTATCATTGTTTCCTTTTTCGTCACTTCCCGCCACGTATCCGTTAACACCTCGTCACATGTCTAACATAAGATGCCATATGTGCAGCCATGTTAGCCACCATTACCAAATTAAAATAAAACCTTGAATTAAAACAAAGAAATTAAACAAAAAAAAAGTTAATTAAACCGAAACAATTAAAATTCTTTATCAGTTTTAAAACCCGCCATTACCATATGGCAAATGAGGCATCCGTTGATGGCGTACATGTAGCCCGTAATTAACAACCATGTGGCTGATACGAACGGAAAAACGAACGGCGATATAGGTCAACCCTCAAAGCATTCCTTGAGTACTATTTCCGACACTTTTGGAGATTGGGTATATGCCATCAACTTTGACCATAAGTTAGGTATTTTTACCAAAATTAATCCTAAATTTTGTTTCTAGTTCTTAGTAACCTGAGCTGCGATTGGCGACGTCGCGACTCGTCACGACGGAATCGCCAAAAATCGCGACTGTTCCGGTCGCGACGCGTCGCGGCGCCGGCAGTCGTGGCTACTCGCGATTTTCTTGGCTATTTTTGCGGCAAAAGTACTTGTTTTTTTGAAATGTTTTTTTTTTTTACTTTTTACCCGAATTTAAATATAAAACTTTATTAATTATTTCAAAATTATATGTAAGTAAGTTAATTATTTAAATTTAATATCTATAATTTATTTTTTTCAAAATTAATATTAAAGTATGTTATAACTTATTATTTTGTAACATATTAATAATTTTGATTTTTATTGTTCATTTTTAAGTTGTGACATATGTTAATAAATATTAGTTTGTAACATATTAATAATTTTAACAAATTTACTTAACATATAAATAAACATGATAAGACGAGATATATAAAAAAAAAGTTGTATTATTCATTGTGAATATTACAATAAGGTGGAAGAAAGCTGTAAATATTCAGTGTAAATATTACAAGATGCCTCACTAAAACCTCTCTTGTAAAACCCTCCTTAGGGACATAAAACCAAGAGAGGAAAGAGCACATCATTGGCGGTTACATTGCGTCACTCGGGGAACAAGGCGTTAAACCTTTCAGTCATTAGCTCCAGTTCGGTTTGGTTGGACCGTTCGGCAATCACGGGGTTGTGGTACAACAAATCATTCAACACCACTATTTGCTCGACATGTGTGTTGGTGGTTGACGCCCTCCGGTCGTTTATGACGTACTGAGCCGTACTGAATGCGCTCTCCGAAGCAACGCTTGAAATGGGGATGGACAGTATATCCCTCGCCATTCTCGCCAATATCGGGAATCTGTCCCGTTGATTCTTCCACCACTTTATCACATCGAACTCCGCTGAATCGTCGTCGAACCGAAGGTCGTAGTACCGCTTAACTTCTTCCGGTGCGCCCTCCGGTATGTCCGCCCGTGCCGGTCCCGTGCTGGATTCCCCTGCTTCCCCGCGATCTATCCGTTGCCTGAGTCTCCGGGCTAAACGCTAGTCCCGTCTTCGTTGGGCTCTCCATCACTGTCCTTTGCTCTTCTTGTGCGTTGAACTGTGGGAACCGGGCGTCGTATTCACTGTACAATGCAAAAAAGGCTTCGTTAACAACGTTAATATAATTCTGGTAATCCACCCCGAGGTTTTCCCCGCAGGCTAACATCATTGCCCCCCAAGTAAACGAAAAACGAGGATCAAATATAGCACCGAAGCAAAACGAAAACGGGGGTGGATCCCAGTAAGTTTGGTATTTTGTAATCATCCCCGGAATAATGGGAGAAATAATAGGGTCATTTTCAAATTCTTTGAAAGCACACGTAATTTGGTAAAGACCCGAAAGACCGTGGTTTAAAGAGGGTCTTTTTTGGTTTGAAAAATTTAGCGTAATAGCGTAAAATGGTTTAAGAAATTGGGTAAATTTTTGGGCCGTTTCCCATTCCGCCTCCGTGATCCGGTTCTGTGGCTCGAGTTCCATCCCGAGGAAGTGGTCTAAAGGCAGCCGCTGTCTACAAACAACTGAAACCATTAGATATGTAGAGTTCCAACGTGTATTATTATCTAAACCAAACTTGTTAGCTCGATGATTGTGGTCTTTACAAAACTTTCTCCACCTACCAGTGGTTTGAGGATGCCGGATCCAATCAACAATGCCGCGTATTTTATCAAGATGGTTAGCAATTTGATGTTCGCCGGTTCGTGCAATTAAATTTATAATGTGACAAGCACAGCGTTGATGTAAAATATTTTTAAACGGCGAACCGGGCAAACTAGATTCCAAGATTAAAATGGCGGCGTTGTTGTTTGCGGCATTGTCTAAGGTAATGGAAATTACCCGGTTTTGTAAACCCCAATCATTAAATAATGCAATTAATTTTTCGGCAATGTTTTGCCCGGTATGACGACCCTCGAATGGCGATAGATTTAAAAGCCTTTGACTTGGATTCCACTCGTCGTCTACGTAATGGGCGGTCAGACTCAAATAGTCGTTTAAACTTGGACCGCTCCACAGGTCGGTGGTAAAAGCGACGTTTATGCTAGACATTTTAAAAAAATCGACCAAAAGGTTTTTTTGCATAGCATATGCGGTTTCCATGTCTTGGGTATAAGTTGTACGGGAAAACTGCTGGTACGTCGGATTAATCCTTTGCATATATCGGTATGGTTGGGATTTTCGACAAAACTCAGCGGCACGCCCGTAGAAATTATCCATTCGAGGGTCCATTTCCGTAAATTAACTGCAGAAAGGGCACTTACCTGTGCTGTGTTTACCTCTTCAAGCTCCCCGGTCGGGAAGCATGCTCTTGCGTGTCTTTTCAAGTAGCCGGTTTCGAGGTCACCCATCGCGTCTAGTACTTTGCCGCATTTTTTGCACGTGGCGAGTTTAATGCGTTAGCCATCCTCCAACCGCCGATCTTCGTGGAAAAATTGCCACACTGGGGCCGTGTTTGGTCGTCCTCACGCCAAGGCCGAAGGAGTTGCGCTGTTAAAACAAAGGAATATTACATCGGATTAATAATAAATTAAATATTACAAAAAATATTACATTTATTAAATCTTAATATTAATCATATTAATTTAATTAAATTTCATATAGTTAATTAAAAGAGTTAACGAAATTAAAAATGGTATTTTCTATGTGTGGAAATCATTATCAAGCTCTTTTTGACGGAACTCCCCGAGGTTCCACGGCCAGATCGACTGGAAAGGATGCTATGATCTCGCTTTAGGCCCAAGCTTTTCTAGACAGAACTCCCCGAGGTTCCCAGGCTAGCTTGGAGGAGATTGCAAAGCAAACCTTATTTAAAAACCAATCTTTCTAAGTCACCGTGTTCCATTAAGAACTTTATAATAATCACCACACATATAAATTACCATTTTTAATCCCGTTAACTTAAAAATTCTCAAGAAAATCGTTTCTGATGTGGAAGATCAGTCGGAACCGCAACCACAGAGCATACTAAGACTTTCAAGAGACGTGACAAATTAATTAATTAAACTAAAATAATTAAACTATAATATTTAAGGTAAAAAAATTAAACGAAATTAATTAATTAAGATAATATGATTAAATGATTATTAAATCTCAAGAAAATCGTTTCTGATGTGGAAGATCAGCCGGAACCGCAACCACAGAGCATACTAAGACTTTCAATTGATTATTATTTAATAATTATTAATTATTAAAAATTAAAAATTAATTATTAATTCTTATTTATTAATTCTTATTTATTACTTATTAATTTTTAATTATTATTTATTACTAAGTACTAACTTATTAATTAATAAAAATTAATAATTAATGAAATAATTAATAGGATTAAAGGTTATTACCCGGTAGAAGGACGGCGAGCACGTCGAGGACGGGCAACAGAGGCTTCACCGCTATCTTGATTGGAAGGTAGAGGAGAACCGCGGTTGTTAACCCCAACATTTGAACCATAGACCGAGGGCGGCGTTTCAAAGTCGTCAGGATCGGCATCGGAGGGACGTTGAGTTTCGTCGGGATCGGGACCTTCGGGACGTTGAGATTCGTAATCGGCGTGTGGTTGAAACATGAGATTGAAAAAAGGATCGTTATTTCCCCCCTAGATTGAGCCACCGCGTCGACCAATTCTCGGGACACACGTTCGGGATTGGCTTGGTGGTGGGCCAACGCCCGGACTAGACTAGGTCTTAGAGACCGTACTGTATCGTCGGGATAATTTGGATTGGGAGGGGAGAGAAATATTTCTTCGGGTAGCATAACGGGAATGTAGTCGTCGGGCGTAGGCTGCGATGTTCCCCCGAGTAGAAATTGGGGTTGCAAATTCCTAGCCGTCCTCCGACCCCCAGAACTACCGCCGCTTCTTCGAGACATAATGAGAGAAATTTAGAAATTTAGAAATTTAGAACTTTAGAACTTTGGAACTTTAGAGCTTGAGAGTGGAAAAAACTTAGAGAATTGAGAGAATTTGAGAGAGAGTTGAGAGATTGTTGGTGAGGAAATGAGGGAGAAAGATGTGGTATTTATAGGGTTTGAGGAGAGAGTGGGGTGGGTGAATAATTATTGTGGTGGGTGAAATTTATTTGAAGTTCGGGTAAAAATTTTGGGATTTACGCCCAAAACAAACACAAATTTTCCACCCCCTCGGATCAATGACGTGTCGGCTTGTGATTGGCCGAGAGCTTTTCACGCGGATCCTGGGTTCCTGGTCGCGATTAACGCCTCACGTCGCGACTAGTCGCGATTACGACCCTTCGATCGCGACGCATCGCGATTCACGCCGTCCTCGTCGCGACGATCGCGACGTCCACAGTATGATCGCGAGTTTCACCTCTATTAGTAACAAAGATTAGTTAATCTCACGGTTTACTTTACCGATAAAGTATCGATAGTTGGATTTTAAGAATATATTAATGTACAATAAGAGGGGACGATTTTTTTGAGTAATTAACTTACATGAAAATAATTACTCGGTATATTATTTTTTACTTACATCGTAAACAATGTGATATTGAACGAATTGCATGTAATTTTACCGTTGTAAAAGAAAAGATAAATAACAAAAACGTTTCTAAATTTTGGATTATAAGTAAATTTGGGAATAAAAGTATGAAAAATGTATAAAACAATAATAATAATAATAATAATGCGAATTGGGAGCTATGACCGAAAATTAAGAAAAAAATGAATTTAAATCGTGATAAAGTGAAAAACATATTAATGAGAGGCGGATGCAAGTTGATAGGACGTGGGGTTTAAACCACCCTCTTCAACAACAAAAAAATGTTTGTACATATAGTGTAATTTTCCCCTATTTTGATTTAAGTATAACCTAAATGTCATTTTCATTTTATAGTGCAACTTTCCCCTATTTTCATTTTGTAGTGTAATTGTAAATAAATAACTCAATCCCCTGATTTTGATTTAAGTATAACCTAAATTTAATTTTTGACAAAAATTTTATAGTGCAACTTTCCCCTATTTTCATTTTGTAGTGTAATTGTAAATAAATAACTCAATCCCCTGATTTTGATTTAAGTATAACCTAAATTTAATTTTTGACAAAAATAAAAAATAAAAAAATCTACCCCACCACCCCAAAATGCAAATCATAGTTCTGCCACTGATATCTGTAATAAAATGAGTTTCAACATCGGTAATACAAAAACAAATCAGTAAAAGTCATTAACCAATACATTGACAATCATTATCGATTGAACCAAATAAACGGATATAAGCAATGGGATGTAAAAATCGATTTTAGGGTATATTAACAAACAACTTGTTTATTTTCTACAATTATACTCTTGGTAAGTTTACAATGCATTTGCGTTACAAAATATATTCAGTAAAAAACAAGTGATATTATTAGCTAAAATTATGTATAAAAAAAGATAAACATTTACATCTTATTAAAATTAGACTCTGAATATTATAACAAGTTAAAGAAGTGTAAAAGAAGTAAATATTTGCGTTCTATTAAAATTGACTTTGAATATCTTTTAAGGAGATGTGTAATAAAATTACTACTAACCTAAACAAACTTCCTTGTTACTGAAAATATCATAAAATGAGGAGGCATGGTACTAGAAAATATCGTATGTATAGAAATATCATAAATCTAGGAACTTGTAGTATCAGAAAATATCCTAAATATCACAAAAAGAAAAAAGAAAAAAAAAAAGGTGAGAGTTTCTCTTTTAGAATGGTCACGTCCCGGTCAACTCAAGTGGTCCAAGCTGTCACGATGGCGATGTGGAGCCAAGCCATAATTGAATAAGAGAGTCGTGCCATGGCGGCTAGCTAGCTATATGCATACATATGTGCCTTTTCCTATATATTAAAATCGGAAATTCATATTAAATCATCATCACTGAAGTCTGAAAACGCTGTATTATTATTGTCGTTTATACCAACAAGCATTTTCTTTTATTGCAATTATTTTATTATCATAAATGACTTTCATGGTTTTGACAAGGGAAACTTCAGTTTGTGTGCCCGGTATAGCATGTGTTTTTGGAAAAGTACCCGAGTTTGTTAAATTACAAAAATATGCTCAAAACCAATTTTTAACCCAAGTCCATGGTTAACTTAACCACCCCTAACTCTCCCTCTCTGTTTCTCTCTTTCCCTCTTTCCTCTCTCACCGACTCTCACCCATCTCTCTCTTTCTCTCTTTCCCTCTCTCTCTCCTTTCCTCACTCTGACTTCTCCGTCGTCGCCATCGACCGAGACCGAGGCGACCAAAGCTCCCAATGCCTCTCTCTCGACCGAGAGCCCGATGACCCCCCTCGCCATTTGATTTAGGGTTTGTTGAGAATCGAAGCTCAACCTGCATCGTCGATAGATTTCGAAGCTCTTCAAGCCCTTGCCCAACTCTTGACGGACGAGAGACTCAGCCACCCTTTCTCTCGCTCTCCCTCTCTGCGTCGCCGTCAGTCGCTCACGATTTTGGTAAGTTCCGTTTGATTAGGGCACGATTTAGAGTTGTTTTTGTAGGGTTGATTAGTGCTTGATTAGGTCTTCCGAGCGATTGTTGTTTTTCCCGGGTTGATTAGTGTTTAATTAGGGCTTGTTTAGTGCTTGATTAGGTCTTGTTTACGGCTGTTTTGACGCCGACGCCGACGAAGCTCACACCAATCGTACCGACGGTCCACGGCGACTCTGAACTTGGTTCTGACTCCGACTCACGCTCTCCGCTTTGACCCTCGAAGCCGCCAGGACTTTGACGCTGCTTCGAAGCTGCGTGTATCTCTCCTCCCCTCCGCGAACTCTGGCCAATCTCTAAAGACTACAGGTTCGATGATTTAGGGCTTCAATTTTGTTCATTTGTTGATTTAGGGCTTCGATGATTTGGTCTGTTTGTTTCTTCCTAATTTCCATAAATGCTTTGCTTCTGAGCTCGAAGCAAGCAGAGCCGCGGTGCTGCGAGTGAACGGTTCCGAACAATCTGGAAAGTCGGTTTCCAAAAACTTTTTCATCCTGTTCTTCGAGATAATTCGTCCCCGGTTGCGAAAATAAGTGTTCCATTTCGATAATTCCGGCTCATTTTAGTATTTGATTCCGTTTTAAGCCCGTAAAGTAAACCCGAGAATCTCAATTTTAACAAGGAATAGTAGGATAGAAAGTCTATTTTCGATTCTTATCTTGAACTGTTATACTACAGGAGATAAATCACGCTAGGGCCGGTGGAATTTGGGCCGAGCTCGTAGGCAACCGAGGTTAAATTCGATTACACTGCAATTCTTTTATTGTTTTACATCGAATTGAAGAAGACAAGTTTTTAATGTGTTTGAAACTCACGGTTCTAACTTCGAAAGACCGTCTCAGGTTTTGAAGCCGGAGGACCTAATGTTCCTTCGAACATCGATCCATGGACTGTGATCGGCGATGAATCATCTTTGATCGTTTCAACTGATTGATCATCGCGTTTCGAGCGAAACAAAACCGCCCTCACATAATAATAATAATAATAATAATAATAATAATAATAATAATAATAATAATAAAAGAAATATGACGGTAAAATTGGCCATCGAAGTAACATGGACAATGGAACAAATATGTATCGTCGAAAAACATAAAGGTACAAATGGTGACGGTAAACTGTTTAATGCATTGTATTTTTTATTTTGCTGATTGTTTGATTTTTTTTATTACATTTATAAACAATCTAATCTTTCAAGTCAAGTATTATCTTATACATAAAATATATACGATTAAGATTATTTTTTAGACCTTAAAAAAATATTAAGGATTTAAATCATGTGGTCTCCTGGACTAATAATATCGAAACGATGTGAATCACGAAAGAAGCATTTCACATTAAATCAACATAAATAGTTTTTGCCTTAACATAAATACTTTTTGCCTAAACATAAACAGTTTCTGTTTAGCCCAAAATAAAATTACTCAACATAAATAGTTTTTGCCTATACATAAATACTTTTTGCCTATACATAAATAGTTTTTGTCGAACATATAAATATTTTTTGCTTAAATATAAACAGTTTTTGTTTAGCCCAAAATAAAATAAATCAACATAAATAGTTTTTGCCTATACATAAACAGTTTCTGTTTAGCCCAAGATAAAATAACTCAACATAAATAGTTTTTGTCTATACCTAAATACTTTTTGCCTATACATAAATAGTTTTAGTCGAATACATAAATATTTTTTGCTTAAACATAAACAGTTTTTGTTTAGCCCAAAAAAAAAAAATCAACATAAATAGTTTTTGCCTTAACATAAATACTTTTTGCCTATACATAAACAGTTTCTGCCTAAACATAAATACTTTTTGCCTATACATAAATAGTTTTAGTCGAACACATAAATATTTTTTGCTTAAACATAAACAGTTTTTGTTTAGCCAAAAAAAAAAAAAAAATCAACATAAATAGTTTTTGCCTTAACATAAATACTTTTTGCCTATACATAAACAGTTTCTGTTTAGCCCAAAATAAAATTACTCAACATAAATAGTTTTTGCCTATACATAAATACTTTTTGCCTATACATAAATAGTTTTTGTCGAACACATAAATATTTTTTGCCTAAAAATAAACAGTTTTTGTTTAGCAAAAAAAAAAAAAAAAACAACATAAATAGTTTTTGCCTTAACATAAATACTTTTTGCCTATACATAAACAGTTTCTGTTTAGCCCAAAATAAAATTACTCAACATAAATAGTTTTTGCCTATACATAAATACTTTTTGCCTATACATAAATAGTTTTTGTCGAACACATAAATAGGCAAAAAGTATTTATGTATAGGCAAAAACTATTTATGTTGAGTTATTTTATTTTGGGCTAAACAGAAACTGTTTATGTATAGGCAAAAAGTATTTATGTTAAGGCAAAAACTATTTATGTTGATTTATTTTATTTTGGGCTAAACAAAAACTGTTTATGTTTAGGCAAATAATATTTATGTGTTCGACAAAAACTATTTATGTTGAGGCAAAAAGTATTTATGTATAGGCAAAAACTATTTATGTTGATTTATTTTATTTTGGGTTAAACGAAAACTGTTTATGTTTAGGCTAAAATTATTTATGTATAGGCAAAAAGTATTTATGTATAGGCAAACACTATTTATGTTGAGTAATTTTATTTTGGGCTAAACAGAAACCGTTTATGTATAGGCAAAAACTATTTATGTTGATTTTTTTTTTTTGGCTAAACAAAAACTGTTTATGTTTAGGCAAAAAATATTTATGTTAAGGCAAAAACTATTTATGTTGAGGCAAAAAGTATTTATGTATAGGCAAAAACTATTTATGTTGAGTTATTTTATTTTGGGCTAAACATAAACTGTTTATGTATAGGCAAAAAGTATTTATGTTAAGGCAAAAACTATTTATGTTGATTTATTTTATTTTGGGCTAAACAAAAACTGTTTATGTTTAGGCAAATAATATTTATGTGTTCGACAAAAACTATTTATGTATAGGCAAAAAATATTTATGTATAGGCAAAAACTATTTATGTTGAGTTATTTTATTTTGGGCTAAACAGAAAATGTTTATGTATAGGCAAAAAGTATTTATGTTAAGGCAAAAACTATTTATGTTGAGTTATTTTATTTTGGGCTAAACAGAAACTGTTTATGTATAGGCAAAAAGTATTTATGTTAAGGCAAAAACTATTTATGTATAGGCAAAAAGTATTTATGTATAGGCAAAAACTATTTATGTTGAGTTATTTTATTTTGGGCTAAACAGAAAATGTTTATGTATAGGCAAAAAGTATTTATGTTGGGGCAAAAATTATTTATGTTGAGTTATTTTATTTTGGGCTAAACAGAAACTGTTTATGTATAGGCAAAAAGTATTTATGTTAAGGCAAAAACTATTTATGTTGATTTATTTTATTTTCGGTTTAGCAAAAAGTATTTATGTTTTGGCAAAAACTGTTTATGTTTAGGCAAAAAGTGTTTATATTGATTTATTTTATTTGCACCCAAAAAAACCGTTGGGTTTGAAATACATAACTGTTTAAATTTAGACAAAACTGGAAAGTTTCTACTCGTCTTAGACAGATTCGTTACTATTTTTGAAAATATTGGATAGCTTTTTAATTAACTTTTTCAAATATTATTGTAATTTTGGTAATAACATTTTTATTTAGAAATTAAGTGCTCTAGAGTGAATAACATAAGTATTTTCGCAACAAGTAAACCCTTAAAATATACTAAAAGAACAATAACTTGATAACGTAATCATTAAACGCTAATTTTATCAAATTTAAAATGACTTAGTGTAAAAATAATTAGAATTTATAAGCAAATCATCTGCAACACAAGTTTGATTATTTCTTTATAAATACGGATTTCCTATACGTAATCTGCATCGCTCGAAAACCCAGACACTCTTCCACCCTGCAAAGATTCAACAACCGATAAAAATGAACAAAGCCGAGGCTGAGCAGCGGAGATTTTTGACGAAGGGGGTTATGCAGTCGAACCACCGTTTGGCAATTGGCAATATCCCAAACTCATGGTCGGACCATACCTAAACAAGAGAACAAACAACATTACAAAAAAAAATATCCATTCAATATCAACCGAGTAACTACATCATCCAATAAATCACCCCTAAATCTCAAACCGAATTAAGCCTAAAATCAACCCCAAAATCAAACCCAATCAACCCCTAAATCGCCCCTAATCAAGCCCTAAATCAACCCCTAAATCTCAAACCGAAACAAACCTCAATCAAACCCTAATCTCAAATAAACCTAAAATAATACCTTAATCTCAAATAAAATAAACCCTAAGATCAAACCTTAATCTCAAATCTGACCATAAGCTAATCAAACCTTAATCTCTAATAAATCTAAAATAATACCTTAATCTCAAATAAATTGAAAGTAAAATGATGCCTAACCTGAGTTTTAGGGAAATTCGAGTCGATGGCTGGGCGAGGGCGAGGGCGAGGGCGAGGGCGAGGGTTTCGTCGGACGGTGGGCATGGCTGGTGTTACCCGATATCATCGCGTTCCAAGCGACCACGTCTTTCACGGGCATTGCACTGAACACCAAACGGGCATTACAATAATCAAGCACTAATCAACCCTACAAAAACAACTCTAAATCGTGCCCTAATCAAACAGAACTTACCAAAATCGTGAGCGACTGACGGCGACGCAGAGAGGGAGAGCGAGAGAAAGGGTGGCTGAGTCTCTCGTCCGTCAAGAGTTGGGCAAGGGCTTGAAGAGCTTCGAAATCTATCGACGATGCAGGTTGAGCTTCGATTCTCAACAAACCCTAAATCAAATGGCGAGGGGGGTCATCGGGCTCTCGGTCGAGAGAGAGGCATTGGGAGCTTGGGTCGCCTCGGTCTCGGTCGATGGCGACGACGGAGAAGTCAGAGTGAGGAAAGGAGAGAGAGAGGGAAAGAGAGAGATGGGTGAGAGTCGGTGAGAGAGGAAAGAGGGAAAGAGAGAAACAGAGAGGGAGAGTTAGGGGTGGTTAAGTTAACCATGGACTTGGGTTAAAAATTGGTTTTGAGCATATTTTTGTAATTTAACAAACTCGGGTACTTTTCCAAAAACACATGCTATACCGGGCACACAAACTGAAGTTTCCCTTTGACAATATGTTCATTAAACTTTCATCCGTATACTTTACGGAAAAGTTTGAGTCAAGACTACGTAAAAAGGATGATTGAGTAAGACATATTATTAGCATAACAACTCGGTTGGTCGTATGGATAGAGAAGAAGTGTAGGCCGACCGCCGACCGGTCAAATGGAAAAAGGAGGCCTCGTAAAAAGAAAACGAATGCTCGGAAGCTACTGCGCTCCGAGGCAACAAGCATTTCGCAAAGGCGAAGTCTTGCAGAGCCTCAAACCTCGAGCACCTTCTGTGTTCGGAGACATCTTTTACCGGTCACCACCACCCAAACACGTGAATAACGACACAGGATTCCCAAGGTCACTCCCTTACTTGCCCGCCAGGTAAAGACGGGACGTCGGGTTTCACTCTGTAAGACGTCCCACTGCTTTGAGAATTGAAGTATGATTAGCTACCATTAATATTTAATATGGCGTATAGCAGGACATCATTGCCACTAAAGAGACGGAACAAAATATCATGTAAGAGGCAGAGGGGTTTATATGAATTTATTATATTGGGGTATTAGTGGGAGTTTTGAACTCCACCCCTCCTCTTCGGATCCGCCATTGACTTAGAGCGAAAATCGACGCAAACGGTGCAAGTTTACGAGACAGAACTGGAGAAATGATCCCACTACAAGCATACCTCCTAAAGAAAATGTGATGTAAAAAGAAATACGAAAAACACGGAGAACACGTCTTTGCGAGATAAAACTCGACTTCACAAGTAAAAGCTTGATTTTTTATGTAATCATCAACTACTTCATAGTCATACAATCATTGATCCCCATTATAACAGCAATTAGGCAAGACTAATCTTCCTAAAATAGCTACAAGGAATTTAAGTTAAATGAAAGAAAGTAAAAGCAAATATCACATAATCAACCTAATAAATAAAATAAGAAAATAAATTAATATACATGATTTGGTAATATTATTGATTTGCCGTTTGCAATGATCGTGCTCCACCATTTATGCATGAATATGCATGATTTCATAATCTTCTTGATTTGCTATATTGATCTTACACTCCATATGTATTTATGTATATAAGTGGTTGTGGTTTTACGCAACAGATGAGAATGAGTGTGTATCTGTGATTTGCGATGTGATGTACGGTGTTCAAATGGTGTTGTGCTGATTTTGTTGTGTATGGTGCTCATATTGGAGAGAGAGACGTCCATATTAACATAAATTTAATGAAAATTTGATGGAAGTTGACCGAGGCTAACATTTTAAGACTTTGACAATATATGCCGAAAAATAAAGATTGGGGACATAATGACAATATTTGAATAAGAATGGGAAAATATGCCGTCATTTACCCACATAAAATTTAATGAAAAATTGAAGAAGGTTGACCGAGGTTACCATTTTAAGACTTTGAGAATATGCGCCGATGAAAAAAAAAATATTAGTAACATAACTACGATGTTCGAATAAGAACGGAAACATATATGTCGACGTCATTTACCCTTAATTGGAATATGCTCTTTCAATGTTTAAAGTTATAATGCTTTCATGAGCAAGCTATAACTTATAATGTTAGCAATATAAAGGTAAAACCCCTAAAGCAAAACTATACATGAGATTAGACCTGGGCATACGGGCGGGCCCCACGGGCCTGGGCCCGACCCGGCCGAGCCCAAAAAATCATCAGGCCTCGGGACCCGCGACTGTGGTCTTGTTCGGGCTGCCCGGCCCGAGCCCGAGGTGCCTGCGGGCTGCCCGGCCCGCGCGAGCAGCATTTCTTTTTTGTTTTTTTTTTGTTTTTCTTAAATTGCAGATTTGGTCCCTGTCGTTTTCTTAGAGAATTTAATGCCCACATTGCAGGGTTGGTAGTACCGAGAGCATGCATTTGGATTTTGGATTTGATAGAAATACTGCAGTGCAAAATGTTTAAAATGTGTAAGGCAATGTGGTGTATTTTTTTTATTAATGTGTTAGTTAAAATGTGTAATATAAATAATTTATATAATATATTAAGATAAATATAGAGAAAGAAAATAATTCTAATTATATTGCTTCATAAAGTCGTAACAAAAATACAAAGAAAAACGGTAAAAATTACAACAATTAATCTTCTTCGTTGTTGTCGGTATTGTCGTCACGGTAGAATTGGTCGAATTGAGCGTTGTTGCATTGCTCGGTTTCTTCGACTCCCTTGTGCTTCCGGCGATCGGCTCTAATCCAATCCCTCAAAATCATAAGCTCCTCGATGTGGTCCTCCGTTAGCGAATGTCGTCGATCGCCAATTAGATTTTTGCTTAGACTAAAGGCGGATTCCGATGAGACCGTTGAAGCCGGGATGCAAAGGAAGTCGCGTGCCATCCGTGATAGAATGGGAAACTCCGTCTTGTTGTCTTCCCACCACTTGATGATCGGGAAAGTGCGCTCTTCCGTTGAGAACATGAGTGGTGGCATATTTTTGTACTTGGTCACTTCATCGATGACCCGTCTTGGCTCGTCTCGGCGTACGAGGGAATGTCTCGGTGGCCCCATGACGCTTGTGCTTGGTTGATTTCCATCCGCCACATCATCGTATCTTCTCGTCATTTCGTTGATAAACGCAAAGGGTGACGGGTCCGTTGAAATTGGAGTTTGCGTCGGTTGAGCCGCTACCGCCGTGCTTGGTGCTTGTGGTCTCCATCGTTCTTCGTATTCCCTATACATATTATCAAAAGCAATCTTAATGTCCTCAAAATAAGAAGCATAGTACAATCCATCATCATCACCCGATATTTTATCTCCGATTCCACGTAAAAGATAATCTAAACTGATAAATCTAGCCCTTGGATCTAAGATTAATGCTATAGCGTAAGAAAACGGAACCGGATCCCAATACAACCGATATTTTTCCATCATGTTAGTAATGATAGGAATAAGCAATGGATTACCAACATAACTAGACCTAGTAATTGTGGATATTATTTCATATAATGTAGGAATGCATAAATATAAAGTAGTACTATTTACGTTAGATAGCAAAACGGTATTAGTATAAAAGCATTTAAGAAAATCATAAAATGTCTTAGCCATGATCCAATCGTCGTCGTTAATGTACTCTTGCCCCCGGGTTCCTTGGATCCAAGTGTGGAACAAGTATCGGTAGTCGAGAACTCGGTGCAACATTTCATACGTCGAATTCCACCGCGTTGGGCAATCCGTCTTGAATTTCCTAGGTAGAATCTTGTTCTCTTTGCAAAACTCGATCCACTCTTGGACTCGGTGATTACTAGCTCGCATAAACTTGATGTTGTCGCGGATCCTTTCAATATGCTTGCTAACAAATGTTTCACCGGAGTTTGATCTTGAAGAGTTGCAAATTGAGAGCTTGATCTTGCAAATTCAGAAAATTAGAGAGTAGAGTGAATTGTTGTGATTTAGTTTTTGAATGGTGTTATATTTATAGATAAAAATGAGTAGATTAATTAATTATTATTTTTTTAAAATAATTTTGCTGAATATAGCGTTTTAATTTATTTATTATTATCTTAAATTTTTATTTTTATTTTTTGGGGGCTAAACTAGTCGTTATTAGCACTAAAATAGCAAAATAGCCGTTATTAGTGTACTTCTGGTACTTATACCTACCTATTTTAACAATTAGTGTCAGCCCCCTTAAATGAATTGGTACTTTTTCCCTGCTCCCTTTGAAAATTCCCTCAGCCATTAGATTTGCAGCCAATTGAATAATCCAACGGTCATCATGCTTTAAAAAAAAAAAAAAAAAACACTGCAGCCCGTGGGCCCGTCAGCTTCTCGGGCTGCGGGCGGGGAAGTTTTACTCGGGCCACGGGCCGGGCTGACCCGAGCCACCTCGGGCTTCACTACCCGCGGGACCCGTCGTCGACTGACGGGTGGCAGGCTGCCCGTGGGCCCGCCCCCGATTGGACAGGATTACATGAGATTACAAACTATGAAAAACAAAAATGGAAACCGAAACCAAGCTTGTTTGTCCTAGTGTTAACTCCACTACATACCTCTCCAAGAGGTCCCAAGTTCAAACTCCATGGGACGCAAACACGTGCCATCTTTACGTATATAAACTTGGCCAATAATGCTACTTGTTCTTCCATTGAATGTATCTAGTAATGCGAGAGTACATTGTAGCATTGGCCAATAGTGTCATCCACATTAAAAGAACAAAAAAAAAAAAAAAACTGAAACCTAATTTGCATGATAAATTTTTTTTACTAGAAGTAAAAACCTAATATTCTCATAAGCATTTTCATCAATCTTCATATACAGTTAACGTCCCACGTCGGAAAGACAGAAGATTACAAAGTGAAGGGAGTTAGAAAATCCCACATAGAAAGATTACAAAGATGTCATATTGAAAGAGTGATATAAATAACATGAGTATTAGAATGAAAACTAACTCCTGCCCCTTCCCACCAAACGAAAACGACAATGAAATCCCGACTTAAACCGGGAATGTCGTTGGAACTTGTTATACAATCTATAATACGTCAAATCGTGTAAATTAGTCGAACTTAAAGATTACAAGCATGTATTTACATATCAATAAGAATATTCCTGACGAAACTTTTTAATCAACTTCAAAAATAAGAATATTCCAAAAATAAGAATATTCCTGACGAAACTTTTTAATCAACTTCAAAAACCAAAAACAAGTACAGGGAGTGAATAATGCAAACCAAAAAGTCGCCCAAGAGGAAAGTTTAAAGAAGAAATAAACGAGTTATCTTCAACTCATCTTCAATAATGCATAAAATAAAAAAATTAAGAGAGAGAGGGTTATCTTCAACATATCTTCAATAGCTATGTACAATTTGAATTCATATAAAATAATAATTTTGAAAGTTATCTTCTTTTGTGTCTTTTTTTTCCCTTCAAAATGAGGTCGATAACATGCTTACCAAACAATAATGGTTTATCTTCGACAGCTTATATAAAAATTAATGGTTACTGAAGATAAGTAACCAAGAAGCCCCAAAAAAGAGAAACCGGCGAGAAGCCGCCGAGTAATCTTAATAACTTGCACACAATATACGAATACAAAAAAATTGTAAAGCTCAAAAAACTGTCCTGAATAGATGGTAAATTACACTACGTTGGATGTGCATATTTAGGAAAGACGTGGAAGAAGCTACAAGATCATAGATTTCCCATTGCCTTAATGTCACAAAAACTGAGTGCCATTAGCACTATCTAGGCTAAGATTCTAAATACAGATGCTGACGTTGTTTCACTCCCTTTATTTTACGGGCATGCCACATGCCAGCAGAATTATCAACGAGAAAATAGGAAAAAGGGCATGCCGCATAAATTTCACGGGCATGCCGCATGCCGATGAAAATTTTGACGGAAAAGTTGGATAATAATTTTAAATATTTCGACAATTTTTTTATATAGGTTCAAAATTACTTATTTATCACCATACGACATAAATAAATAACTAAAAAATCACACTTATATTAAGACGTCGTATTGACAGGTTATAGTTGTATTTATATAAAAATAAAAATTATCCTTGTAACTTATATAAATATATGGTTACAATTAAAATAACACATCATACTGATAGGTCATAGTTGTTCAAGGGCATGACGCATGCCGAACCCATGCCGGTTGCCGTAACTCTCAAAAAACGGACATGCCGAAGACACGCCGAAGGCGTGTCGGGAAATATAAAACCATTGGCTTCCAGGCCTTCGTTGCACGTCGAAAGAATGATATTTGACAATGTTAGGGACAAGGTTTGTAATAAAGTTAAAACTTAGAAGGGTACGAAATTATCCATGCGGGAAGTATGTATGACCTATTTTTGCCTCTCTGTTAGTCTCATTTATGATATCCATAAAATTTGTGCGGACTTTTAGTGAGGAGGCGGAAGAGATCATCGAAAGACCCACTGGTCAAAATGGATCGATGTCGCAACAAGTGTGGGGGTGGTCTAGGCTTTAGGGAAATGATTTTTTTAATCAAGCCATGCTCGCGAAGAATATGTAACATCTTATTTTGTTATTGAATTCGCTCGTGGGTAAAGTGCTCGCAGTTTGTTAGTATCCTAACGGGGATGCTCTCTCGGCACAGATGAGTTCGTCTACTTCTTATGTCTGAAAAAGTCTATTTTAAGGCCACCCCATCATTTCTCTGGGTTCTCGTTGGTGGGCCAGTAACAAAGAAAATGTAGACATTGTGAGTGACAATTGGATTCCAAGGATTGGTTTGTTCAGTCTTTAGGGATACCAATCTGACTTTGCCTCAATATACGACTTCATATCGACATCCTTGTCCAACAACATAATGACATATAGTGAATTAAGATATGGAAGATTGCGGTCCTCCGAATTTTAAACTTTACTTGTGATGAGTTTGTAAAAAGGTTGTTCCGACTAGCACTGTTTCTATCTGGCCGAAAAATTCAGATGGATAAGGGTTCCCCTATATGTCATCTTGAGCACAAGACGGTTGGGCATTGCTTTTGGGGATGAAAACTCACTCGAAAAATATGGAAACTTGCGAGTTTTTGTGGTCTTCTGGACCACTTCGAACTAAGAATTGATCATCTTTGTCTCATTTCATCGGCCCTCACCTCTTTCAGCCCAGGTAATTCTACATTTTTTCTCTGATCTTATGTGGCAAATATAGAATAATAAAAATAATACGCGGTGAATGAAAGTAAATCGGCCCAGAAGGCCGAGAATCCAAAGAAAAATAACGATTTGAATTCTCTAGCGAGGAAGCCTACCGAGGCAGGTTGCGTTGATACTTGATATGTATGTTGACATTTGACACCACGGTCGATGGCCCTCGGAAATATTATGGGTGGCATTGACTTAATGACTCGTAATCATAATATACGAAGAATGCATCCTTGCATTTCCAAAATTAACTTTTATAGCTACATGGTTTTCCCTCAACCCATTCATTTAAAAACGATTAAATCTCTAAATCGAAAGTTCATTATTCTTTACAGTTTAGATTCTATTACCTCCGATATTCATCAATTAACTAGTCAGATTAAGTACGTGATTTCCTACTTTAACCTAAAATGCTGCAACGCTCTCGCGCGTGATCTTACTAAACTCAAGACCGAAGTCTCGAGTAAATATTGAATTGTTACCCTCGAATAATTCTAGCGGTAACAAAAGAGTTCGACTTTTTGTTGTCGTTTGTTGCCGATGGTAATTCGAGAAATAGTAATCTTTTTCGGCACACTCGGAAGGTATGATGATGAGCTCCTCCATAAAATAATTAGAATTTTTGAACTAAAGAAAAGAGTGTTTCCTTGTCTTCGGTCGCTCACGTAAAAGGCACTCTTCGTTTATAATTACGAAAATAAATTAATATAAATGGTTAAGTAATAATTAATTAATTAATTAATTAATTTTAACTTTCTCTCTCGAAATTAATCAAAACTATGTCATAGAAACTCTCTGCTCAGAGCTCAGCTTCAGAGCAACAATGGCGAAATTTTTCTGCGATTTCCGGTTCCTCCTCTTCCTAGCAGCCGCTGCGTTTTTCTACATCCAGGTTCGGATCAAATTCATGTTCATGGATCATGCCTGAATGTTTTGCGCAAATTGATTTCTCAAAATTATTTGGATTTCGCTTCTTATGTTTTTGTTTCGAAGATGCGGATTTTTTCGACGCAATCCGAATACTCCGATCGCCTCTCTGCAGCGGTACGACCTTTCAATTTGCTTCATTTTGTTGTTGTTGTCATCGTCTTCATTCATTTCCAGTTTGATCCAAATTGTAGAAGCTGGTTTCGATATCGTGTTGTCGTTAGGCTGAAATCACTGAAGCTCTATGAATTGGATAACATCGTGCGTATTTTTCAATAATGCCTGCCATTGATGTCCTGACGAGTAAATTGGCTTGCTTAGTGCGATATGCTTGTCTAAAAACGCAGTTCTTGTGATGAGCCGCGCATATTCGATATGATTATTGGAATTAAATCGAAGTGCGATGTAATTTTCGTTCCGTTTCTTCGTTCATTTCCAGTTTGATCGAAGACGTTAGAATTCGGTTTATTGTTTTCATCATCTTCCATAAATAGCTTATGAGGTTTGCTTAGGGTGTTCGAATTCACTGTTGCTTTAGTTAGCTTAATCAGAATCGGTTTCAATTGCAGAAGAGGAGACATCAGATTTGAAATTATTCTTTCACGAATCACTTTATGCATTTGTTGATTACTGTTAAGACTGATTGCATCTTCTTTCAGTTTGTCAATTCCTTATTAATGGTTTGGTAGCAGTGCGTAATTTATTTAAGCTCTTAGTATCTAAATGATAGATCCTGAGCGTTGAGAATAAATGACGTTAAGAAGTTTAATTTTCGTTAGGGGTTAATCAATTGTAATGTGGTTTAGAAACATAATTGTCGTTTTTAGATTATTAAGTCGGGCCGGTCCGGCTCATTAGATTGTAATTTCGGGCTCTATATAAGAGAGCTTAAGTCAATGAGAAAGGGAGCCCTAAAACCAATCACAAACTTGAGTCTCTATAAGAGGAGAGGCTTGGGTCTAGTGAAAGTTGGCATAAGTTCCCAATTTTGTTCAATCGTGTTCATTGTGTTCTTGATTTCGGGATTTGCGATCTTGGCTTGTAACACTAACTTGTATAATTTTTTGTACATTATATTGAACTAGAGATACTCTTCGGCTCCATCGGGTTATAGCATGTTCTGTCTTATTGTTATATATGTCTTACTAGACTATAGACATCTTGTTTGCCGCTTTCCCGTTGATTATCAAAACTAATTGAACTGCTTAAGTACTGAAAAGAACGTATGTTTCCTGGAAAATGATTGTATTTTTTTCTTTTTTCTTTTTTCAGATTCAATCTGAAAACCAATGTACAAGCCAGTTAAGATCACTGATAGATCAGATAAGCATGCAGCAAGAGCGCATTGTGGCCCTAGAAGGTGGATAATTTACTAATACAGATTAAAATGCAATTTCTTTTGTTCACTTACATTTAATGAGCTATATTCCGTTGACCCTTTTCAATCTATGTAAAACGTTTCGGGGCTGTAATGTATCAAGCGCGCTATGAACTTAGCGTAAACTGTCTCTATTTTTCTCAATAAAATGGAGTAGTTACATGAAAATATAACACCAATTCTCTTCCTACGTACCACGATTTCAGATGCAAGGAATCGCCGTGAAGAAGAATGTGCGCAGCTGAAGTCCCTAATTCGTGACCTTGAAAGTATGCTCTTATAAATCAAGCTTCGTAGTTTCTTTTTTTAGTTGAGAAAAAAAAAATGAATCGGAAAGTTTGATTTTAGTGCACACGTGTATTACATTGTAATCCACAAGATTGTTTATCTATTGGCATAGTAAAATAGTCTTGTTTATTGTCTTTATGTTTTAGAGAAAGGTGTCCAAAAGATGATTGATAAAGTTCAGGTTAGGATGAAAACATACATTTTCTTCTTCTTTTTCATTCATTTAAATTTTTTATAAATTTTAATTTTGCTAATGTAGCTTTTGCGTGACTCCTTTAGGGGCCGGTTGCAGCAGTCGTGGTTATGGCATGCAATCGTGCTGATTATCTCGAAAGGACCATCAAGTCTATTTTAAAGTAAGTTTTCTGGCTAGAAAAGAAAAATCAAAAGTTGAGTTGATGGCTAATTTATTGCTGTAAGTTTTCCGTTTGTAGATATCAAACTTC
Organism: Parietaria judaica; assembly: GCA_954871525.1. Taxonomy (NCBI): domain Eukaryota; kingdom Viridiplantae; phylum Streptophyta; class Magnoliopsida; order Rosales; family Urticaceae; genus Parietaria; species Parietaria judaica. The sequence continues at coordinate 44,737,575 of OX940860.1, forward strand.
TGTTGCTTCGAAGTTTCCCGTGTTCATTTCGCAGGTAAGTTTTTGCTTCTATCATTTAAGCAGAACTTTCTTTCTCTCATAGTTCATTTAGAAGAACTACCATTTCTGTCTCTTTCGTAGGTCGTTTATGATTCAAATAGAACGGGCTGAACAATGTTGTCTTATTTTTCTGTACCCAGGATGGATCTCATCCAAACGTAAAAAGTAAGGCTTTGAGTTATGATCAAGTCTCGTATATGCAGGTAGATAACAATACACACACATATACATGTAGTATCATTTTGTATATCAGAGGACTGCTAAAGTGAATTTGTAACGTTTGCTAGTGGTTGGTTGGGCTTTATGCATAAAATTAAGGAAGTTGGCCTCTGTTCTGTTTCGTCTTTTAAAAAAAGTGCTTTACTTTATTGAGCGATTTGTCCCTGCTTGTGATATTTACTAAGCCAGAAAACCCGATGATTTAAAGGCATTCACTAATTTTAAGCTACGATATGATGTTTTGTCTAGTTTGGCAATGATGTAGATTCAAAAGTTAAGGGTATATGTACCTTAGGCTCTTTATGCAATAGCATTTCCCCAACTTTGACCCATAAATAAGTGCTTGCGATGCTGCTTCAGATGCTTCTACAAAATAACGATTCATTAGTCTTGTTTGGATACATAATAATAACGATTAAAGTGTAGTGGCCTCTGTAAAAAAAGCTTCCTAAATTTTAAATTCAATTTTTTGCAGCATTTGGATTATGAACAGGTGCATCCTGAACATCCTGGCGAGTTGATTGCATATTACAGGATTGCGCGTAAGATTTCTATTTTTTATTTCATTTAATTTTAGGACATTTAGAGTAGACTCGTCACTTATTCCACCCTTTTTAGGTCATTATAAGTGGGCATTGGATAAATTGTTCTACAAACATAACTTCAACAGAGTGATCATTCTTGAAGGTAAGATTCTATTTCCTTAATTATTTTTGTCCGGTAATACTAATTTCTTCTCCACAGTTGGAGGAAATGCATGGTCATAACATGACATGTTTTTAACCAGATGACATGGAAATAGCTCCTGATTTTTTCAATTACTTCGAGGCTGCTGCTGATCTCCTTGACAAGGATAAGTATGTCTAATGTTCAAATTGAACTCATTATAAATATATATAAATATATAGTAATTCTGGTCCCAAAATTATGCGTTCGTCGGCCACAATTTCAGTACTTAACTGGTGTAGGTCCATCATGGCTGTTTCCTCGTGGAATGACAACGGGCAAAAGCAGTTTGTTCATGATCCTTGTGAGTTTCCTTCAATATTCTTCCTTCACTGTAGTTTATTGAATCAACCTTAGTCTTACTCTGTTTGAATGAAGCAAGGTGATACACTATCTTGTAATTTTGGCTTGTATTTTTGTTTTGTTTTGTTTTGTTTTGGGTTATTTATGTCTGTTTATAATTATTTTGTAGATGCACTTTACCGCTCGGACTTCTTCCCGGGACTTGGATGGATGCTGACTAGATCCACATGGGATGAGCTGTCACCCAAGTGGCCAAAAGCATATCCTTGTTATCTTGGTTTTCTTTCATATCTAGGCTATTTTCTGAATATGAATCTGTTACGGTCCCGAATATGGGATCTACTCACGGGTCCCGTGGAACCCCGTTTCCCTATTTTGACCACACTAAACTACGAGACTAATTTACTGAATAGTTCTTGCCGCTATTCTCATTGAGTTATGGTCCCTTTAGTATTAACTAAAAAACATAATATAATAATCAAACCCTCAAACATGATTAATTAATAAGACATAGAATAGCATAGATAACATAGTTGATTTATGCCTAATGTTACGAACGTAACAATTTTTGGTGTCATTTCAAACCTTTTCCTTGACAACACTTCACTTACTGGGATGACTGGTTGAGGCTAAAGGAAAATCACAAAGGTCGTCAATTTATTCGTCCCGAAGTCTGCAGGACCTATAACTTCGGTGAGCATGTATGTATACCGAACTTTTGTTAATTACTGGCCCGGTATATTTTTTCGTTTTTGCTTCGTGTTTTATCAATATGCCTTTTTCATGAAATCTGAAGTACACTTACTCACATGTCATATTGTTGTTTTTGGGGATTCTGTAAATAATTTTATTTAATAATTGTGAACATACACCTCATACCCTGGCAAGCTAACAAAGCAGTAACAACAATAATTAACTTTAATTAAGTCCTACACAAAAGGAACATATCTAATTAGCAACAAAAACACTAGATAATTACATATAATCACTAATACAAAGTAATATTAACTTTCTATATCTCTACTCATACCTACCCCATTCCTGTTACATTTAGACACGGCTTTTTTAGAAAGAATTCCGTGTTGGAAAGATTAGTCCCTGCTTCTGCAAGATTTGAAGTGATTTATTTTACATTGAAGAATTGTAGTTCTTTTTGATCCAGATAATGACATGCTTATAACAGACCTATAATCCCGTAAAACCAATAAACAGTATGTAAATGTATACGTGTCCAAGGAAATAATTTCCATGTCGCTTCAGATCTATGTGTCATAGACTCGTCCCTTTGTTTCCTACAAAGGGGTTGGTTTTGCTCGATTCCGAGTTCGAGATCAATTTTGAGTCGAATCTGCTTTCGGAATTAACCTATTCATTTTGAGATCTCTGCAGGGATCCAGTTTAGGGCAATTTTTCCAACAATATCTCAAGCCAATTAAGCTAAATGACGAGGAGGTACCAACTCCATTCTGCGCCTTCCATAACTTTTTTATTTCCAACTGTGTTTTCTTACTGAATGTTCTTCTTCACTTCCGAGAGATTGACTGGCAATCAAGGGATCTGAGCTACCTGACGGAGGTACACTGCATATCTTACTGTAAAATTTTGCTGGTTGTGCTGCTACTATACATCACACTTGTTTATTTATATTTATATGAATTTTTTTATTTTATGTTCTTAGAACAATTATGTAAAGCACTTTGCTGAAATGGTGAAAAAAGCTAAACCCATTCAAGGATGGGACGTTGCGCTGAAAGCCTCCAATGCTGCCGGTGATGTGCGTATAATGTATATAGATCAGCCGGACTTTGAGCGAATCGCTGGTCAATTTGGCGTTTTTCAGGAGTGGAAGGTAAGTCTTTCTTTCTTTTTTTTTTTTCGTTTTGCGTTAACGTAAAATCATTGAGAAAAATCCTAGGATTAGTATTTGATTTCATTGGGATTTGATAGCATTTAATTTAGTGTATTAATCTGTTTCCTCATTTTTAGATGTTCTAGAATATTTTCATTGGTTCTAGGTATTCTACCGCGCTCTCATTATTTTTGGATCTTTGTTACGGATGCCTTCTTTGGTAAGACGTACCAATGAAGGAAGCCAGACATGGACTCAGAAATGGGGCCGTGTGACGGGCTTGGGAATATCAAGCTAGACAATTTAATTTCGTAAATTAAAGTCTTATGTTACACATCATTTGAACATTAGTCATATACTTTAATCACGTCATTTTTAAGTATTTTACTTGTCATTTTATAATGAGGCTTGAACGGTATCGTTTTGAACTAGCTATAAATGGGAATGATTCGGAAATTGAGAAACACAACTCCCTTTACGAGATCAATTTTCTAGAGAACTCTTCTCTCAACAAGTTGTAATCTCTATACATCGAGGCTTATGTACAGTTTGAAATACACATGTTAATTGTTCAACTCTACTCTTTTTTATTTTTTTTATAATTATCAATGAACTTATATTATATGAGCCTTTCAATTGTTTATTTGAGTTCATCTTCCTTGCTTTTCCTCTGACTTTCTAGGATGGTGTACCAAGAACGGCATACAAAGGAGTAGTTGTTTTCCGCTACCGGTCATCGAAACGCATATTCTTCGTTGGTCCAGATTCTCTCAAACAACTTGGGATTGCAGATTCTTAAAGGTTAGTACTAAGAACTTGGATTTTTTTTAACAATGCTATGAAGATTCCGTATTTTTTTACCGAGTTCATTGCCTTATTGATCCAGATTCCGAGGGCTGAATAGGTCGGACTTTTTGTGGTTCGAGCTCCTCAACAACTGATACTCAAATTCCCAAATTGCCCCTAACAATGTAACTTAACACAACTTGCTCAGTCGCTTTGTAATTAGCAGGCTTGTGGAGCAAGATAATTTTTATACACACAAGGGGGTAGAGATAAATTATGTAGAGACCAAATTTGTAAGGACTTATTTATTTAGTCTTTTGTTTCCTTGGATCTTCGGATTATGTAGAGACCAATTTTTTAGAGAAATATTACATGGATAATATAGATTTTACCTTTTATCGGGTCGGTTTAGTTTTCGTCTTCGGGAATTGGGACTATTATAAGCATAAATATGTCGACGCCAACTGTACAGTATGGGCCTAATTTAACGGGTTTGCCGGTGGGGAGATTATAACTTTTTAAATGGCATTATCGATTTGTGCCGGTCAACTTACAGGAGTGTCGATGGGTATTCCGTAAAACAATAAGAATTGCATAAATATGCAAGTATACGACAATAAATACTGTTTTTTTGAAAGGTTGGTTATGGGTCCAAAATTAAAAAGTGTCTTCTTTGAACGTCTAAATGACGGATTTTGATAAAAACGAAAGTCAAAACCTTAATGTCAAAATAGCCTTCTTAAAATAGATTTGGAACCAACAATTAGATTTTTTTTTTATATACTAAAAATAGATGAGTTAAGGTTTAAAAACTTATCCATGACAGTGTCTTGCATTATTTTGTGCCTCAAAGGAAATATTTGCTGATAAAATGTTGAAAAATAGTTGACTAAAATTTCTCAATTAACTACGACGAGTGTAAAATTTCTCAATTAACTGTTAGTTAACTAAAACTTAAAACGATTTTTTAATAAAAAATATTTAGAATTTCTTTAGTATTTCACTTGATAATTATTTTTAAGTATTTTTAAACTAAAATTTTCATTATGTTTTTATGTTAATTATAATTAAAATCATTAAAGAGGGTTATTATAATTTCAGGGGAAATTTGCTTTTTTATACCCTTTAACTTTTATTTTTGGCAAAAATATATTCTCAGAGTTTAAAAAAATAAAACAACTAAAGTGTACCCTTGGTGTATGATTTGATAATTTTATCCTTCATCTTCCTATTTTTTAATTATTTATTTGAACAATTCAAAGAATAAATTATAAACATAAGATATATGTTAGTGAAAAAAGACAGTAAACAAAATATAAGAATTTTAAAAATTGTTAATGAGGAGTAATTTTGAGTTTTTAAAAATTATATTCATTAGAAGGTATATATAAAAATAAAAAATAAAAAGACTTTGAGGGTATACTTTAGTTGTTTTTGAAACTTAAGGGTATATTTTTGCCAAAAATAAAAGTTGAGGGTGTAAAAAAAGTAAATTTCCTAATTTCGGGAACGAAAAGGTCTAATCGACACCAAATTCATAAAGACGAAGGTCGTTTTTGCTATTTCTGAAAAGGACGGGTCAAATCCATCAATCCCTCGTAAAAGAGGGGCCAATAAAGCAAATAATACTACTGAGAAAACCTAAACTGGCTTTCGCCGTTTCACTCTGCCCTCCGTTCCCGCCGAGCTCCAACTGAACCATCCATGGCGTCCACGAAGAAGACGAAGACGAAGAAGACGAGCGAGACGCTCGCTCACCTGAAAACCCTAGGCCTCGAGCTCCTCACCTCGCGAGCTCACGTGAACAACCTCCCCGCCCTCCTCTCCTTCGTCTCCCCCTCCTCCCCGCCGCAGCTCGTCCTCGAGTCGCTCCTCTCCCTCCAGTCCTTCTTCTCCACCGTCGTCTCCGACCTCCCTTCCCACTCCAAGGCCTCCGAGCTCACGGGCTCGCAGGACGATCCCGAGCTCATCTACCGCGCCTGGCTCCGAGCCAAGTTCGACGAGTTCGTCAATTCTCTCCTCGACGTTTCGCTCTCTCCCGACTCCGACGATGCTCTCAAGGTAAGGCTTGTTTTCGGTTGATAATCCGTTTGGTTTTAGCGAGTTTCTCTGATGATCGCGTCTCTACAGGAGATGGTATTGGATGCTTTAATGGAGTTCGTGAAGATTGGGACTGGTGGAAGATTGAACTCTGCTATATACCACAGGCTTCTTCACAGCATTGTAAGTTTGCGATACTCAATGCAGAATAGTAATGAATAGGCACAGTATTTAATCGAATTCGTTTATCTTAATTCATCAGATTTATGCAACGACATCGACCGACTTGTTATTAGACTTTCTGGCATCGAAGTACTTCAAATACATCGACGTTCGGTGCGATCTCTCTCTGCGTTTTGCCACGAGAACATTGATATTTCCAGTGTGTGCTCTATTCTCTGATGAATCTGTTTTTCGCAGGTACTTTACGTACATTAGCGTGGAGAAGATTACTAGGATTTTAAACGCGAAGAACGTCCCTGGTACTTTCTTTACGCAATCCTGACACTGTTTTATGCTCATCTCTTTGTAAGCTATTTCGTGATCGCTAATTTGTCTGACTTACGTTTTTCTATTAGGCACGAAAGGAAACACGGAGAATGATTCTGAGGAAAGGTAAATGACTATGTATATGCGTGAGTTCGTTCGATGTGTACTAGTTGTTGAATTGAACATTGATAGATTTTGTGGATCCAATTTTTTTAGTTTGTGTGAGTAAGACAAACAAAAATGATTACCTTGCAGCAAAAAGCAGGTTGTACGCAAATTACTTTCCGTTTTATCACGCATTCCGGCACCAGACAACGCAGTTGACATGGCCAATATGTGGTGTGAGTCAGGTGATTTTGCTTAATAAAGTTAGCCTTGTTGATTCATTGATCTCGATGGCATGCCCTTTTTTTCCTTTTCTTTTCATTGATCATGTTTGAGATTGTTTTTGGAAATAGGCGAACTTGAAGACGGGTCTGCAAAGGAAAAAGGAGAACAAAAGATGAAAACCGAGAAGCATAATATAAAGGTGAACATGAACAGAGATATCCGGTGTTGCTGACGTTGTAAAGCTTTTATCTGTTGTAATTTCCAGTAATGGATTTATTGGGTGGTTCCTTATGTCTCATATCGATCATGAGACCGAAGTTTAATGTAAGTTCTTTTGTTTTATCGTGTTTGCAGGTGTTGTCTGCGTCAACTATTTCAAAGAGAGCGAAACTTAAATTTACTAAAGCGTGGATTTCTTTCCTTAGGCTGCCGCTCCCGCTTGATGTGTATAAGGAAGTAAGATGATAATATATGTTTCTTTTATAGTCCCATAAACTGATTACTTAGATTTATTTTATGTATGTCATTGTATTTCGATTAGTATTTTTGTCATTTCAACTGAGTTTTTCAAGGATTGTGATTGTAACCTTAGATTGATGATAATTTATATTATTCTTTGGAAAGCAATTTTTTGCGTTGGTCGTGTACATGTTTTGGAGATTTGAGACACTGGTATATCTTCTTGTTTTCTGATGAAGCTGCCGGTTTCATGGGCAGGTTCTTGTAAGTCTCCATCAAGCAGTTATTCCATATCTTTCGAGCCCCGTTATGCTATGGTAATTTTCTTTTCTTTTTTCTTTCTAAAATTGGTTGAATAATAGAGAGAATAAAATTAATAATTCTTATTTTTTTTTTGGGCCAATGACTGAATAGTTCTTGTGTATTGATATCAGAGGTATGATATATAGGTTTTATTCAATAGAGTAACATTTATTCTAAATATCATAGTATTAACTGTCAAATATTAATAATATTAAAGAATGATATGATGAAGAAGACAGTTAAGTTTCCCTAACATGAAGGTTGATGGTTATATTCTTCCTAAATTGGACAGTTCCATTTGAATATAATTATATATATATATATATATGTTAGTTCTCTGTTTTATACTACGTTAATTTGACTATCCATCTTCTGATTATACAGTGACTTCCTGACAACGTCGTATGACGTCGGCGGGGTTATTAGTGTGATGGCACTTAGTAGTCTCTTTATCCTCATGACACAACACGGTTTAGAGTACCCCAATTTTTACGAAAAACTTTATGCAATATTGGTGCCTTCGGTCTTCATGGCAAAACATCGAGCAAAGTTTCTTGAGGTAAATGAATTGTTAATCTTACTAATCATGCGGTTTCGTAATATTCAGAACCTATTGTTGCTAAGAAGGGGCGATTCTATTTGCAGCTTCTTGATTCTTGCTTGAAGTCTCCACTTCTCCCTGCATATTTGGCGGCTGCTTTTGCAAAGAAGCTAAGCCGACTGTCCATTTCGGTGCCGCCCTCGGGATCGTTGGTCATTGTGGCTCTGATTCATAATATTCTAAGAAGACATCCTTCAGTGAACGGTTTGGTGCACAAGGTATCAGCGTATATACACTCTAGTTCACTTTTTACTGTATATATTGTGTTTCTGAATGTGCATCGAGGAACTGAAATAGTAGTTTTACGTTATGATTCTAAATCACACTCTCCGACTTGAAATTTAGTTTGGAACGCAAGAAATTCATGTTTATTTGCTGTGAATTGTGATACTCGGTTTAAGAGAAGTAACCAATAAATCAGACAAGATATAGTTACCATATAAGATCGAGTGATGCGCATTCATAGCGGTAAAACAAAGGCTCTAGTGATTTTTAACCTAGTGATGTAGTTGTGAATTGTGTTTGACTAGTTCCATGTGATTTTTAACCTAGTGATGTAGTTGTTTTACTGAGTGAATTGTTAAAACGCTCGCTTCTTTCGGCTTTGTATCATCCCGAGAATCAGAGTTCAATGACATCTATCAGTTCTATATTTCCTGACAAGCCAAATTAAAAAATGTAATGCAGGAAGATGCAACAGCTAAAGACGAATCGGACCGTGCAGACATGCCAGTGGAAAAATTAGGCATTGATCCTTTTAATATCGGCGAAAGTGACCCAAAAAAGTCGTCTGCCCTCAGTAAGTCTCGTCTTCTCTCATTCAATACCCAAAATATACGTAACATATTATTTTGTGTTAATTCTGCGCATTGAAACAGGGAGTTCGCTTTGGGAGATCGACACGCTCCGACACCATTATTGCCCTCCCGTTTCAAGGTACGTATTCCAACCTCAGCTTGAGTTTCTCGCCAATTGCTAAAATTGACTTGCCATTTTCTTTTTTCTTCCTTTTCCAGATTCGTTTTGTCGCTCGAGAATGATCTGACAGTTAGAGCCAAAACAACAGAAATGTCCATCGAAGATTTTAGCTCGGGTTCATATGCTACAATATTCGGGGACGAGGTAGATACTGATATTGCTTTAAGCTTACTGATTATCTTACATCCTGCGACATCTCTGAACTGATGTGAAACTCATTTTCGCAGATTCGACGAAGGGTTAAACAGGTTCCATTGGCGTTCTACAGAGCGACTCCGGTATCATTATTTTCAGAGTCCAATTTTGCCGGCTGGACCTTCAAACTTCAAGATGATATAGCAAGGAATGAGACCGTAGAATCGAGAGAAAGCGGTGATAGCCCCGCAAAACGACAACGAATCTGAGTCATTATGAATACTTATGAATCTATTTTTTCTCTGTGACAAATTTTGACCTGCCATTAATTATGCATTTCTCGTATTCTGTTATTTCGTGACATTCAAAATTAATACATTCCGATAAAGCGGTTTATATACAAAGGGCCCTGACTCGGACTCGAACTCAATTCAAAAGATGTATTACCAAAAATAATAATATAAATATAGTGCCGAATCTATATTACATACAAGACATGTCAAATGCTAGAGCTACGCTACCAAAAGTGAAACGGACAACTACCACCAATATTTCAATTCCCGGCAGCAAGGTTAGAATCAGCTTTTCCGTCGCTGTCCAAGGCCTCCTGGAGCAGATTGAGGCCTTCGGTGGATATGCTGCGGTTGATCTTGAAGCGCGGGATCTCAATTCGTGGCGGAGGATCCGGCGAGAAGCACACGACAACTACAGTGAGGTTGTCGCAGGAATTGCGCTTCAGAGCCTCCCGCACGAGCTCTCGGGCGCACCGCTCGGGGTCGTTGTGGGCTGTGAGTTCCTTCCGGGCCAGAGTTACCGCCCCTTGGCTGCTCATCACATCCCAGAGACCATCACACCCCAAAATCAGGAACTCGTCTTCCTCACACAGCGCAGCCTCTTGGAGCTCTGGCTCGGCACTCAGGGGACAGCTGGCCCCCTTTGGCCCCTTCATGTGCCAGTCTCCGAGGGCACGGGACACCGACAGCTGGCCGTTCAGGTACCCATCGTACACGACTCCGCCGAGCTTTTCAATTCTAGACTTCTCGGAGGTGAAATTTGGTTTGTGGTCCTTTGAGAGCTCAATGGCTCGACCCCGTTTGCCTAACACGGCTCTACAGTCACCGGCGTTGGCCACCACCATCGTCCTGTTAGAATATAAAATTTAAATATATTTTTTCTTTGTGTAAAATAAGATAATAACACTAAACAAGCACTTTTGTAATGTATACAAAATAAATTTGTATAAAAAAGAACCTGGAAATTTCAGTTCCATTTATTCACCGATTAACCGCTTTTCGTAATTCTGGTACCCCCGATAACCAATTCGCTTTGATAGTCAGTTTTGATTGACCGTACTCCATTTCTTTGGTTAACCGGATTTTAAAATACTTTCGGTTATTTCAATCAAATCGGTGTTTAGAAAGCCCTACGGGCACTTTAATTCCGGCGGAGTTAAGACATGAATTCAACCTGAGAACAAGTTCAACATTAAGTGTGGGACATGGTTCTGACCTTCCAAATATGAGGGCGGTAAGAGCAGTTGTACCGGACGAGCGATCGAGAGAACCGTCATCGGCAAAGGCATTATCGGCATTGAGAAAAGCTCTCTTCACGGACTTCTCCACACAAAAGGGAAAATCAGCGTCCTCCACTATGAACTGCAGAATGTTCTTTCTGATGAACGATGCCGCGTCTGTACCGCCATGCCCGTCAAACACCTGCAGCGATATACCGATATTCAGTTCACAGAAGAACGAAAAACAAAAATACACAAACAGTCAATAAAAAGTACCAACCCCATAGAAAGCTCCTGGAGAAGGGCAGTTCACTGTTGGATCGAGATGTTCGACGAGATCGTCTATACAGACATGCTCGTCTTCCATATACGGTTTTGACCCAATCTCCGAACAGCTTCCTGAGCGGAAAACAGGCACGAACGTCGAGTCACCGTCCAAAACGGACTTGTAGCTAATATTCCCAGCACCGCATTCCTAACAAAAAGGAATGCAAAAAGGTGAAATCAGTAACATCCAAAAGGAATAAAATCGGTAACTCGCAATCTAGCATTCGTTAAGCTACATTTGCCTGCTCGCTCACCGCTTCATTGGCGTGATCCAAAGGCGCTGAGCTCACGGAATGCCGGATCGCAGAGATGTGCCGAGGCGGCTTCCCGATGCTCGCTTCTTTATTATTGGTCTCCACGATTTCCGATTTCTCGTCTCTCGCCACCGTCACGTTCACCTTTCTGTAGCTTCCGTCCACTAAAGATAGCGGAGGCGGGTAATCTGTCCCGGCCGCCATTTTCTCTCCCGAACATCAACTCGCTTATTGACGATTTTTCGTACCCAACAAGCAATTCAAACAATTTCTGATCTACTTTCTAATTTCACTTCTTCGTTGAGAGATTATATTCACCTGAACAAACAAAGAAAATACCCAATAGCATCATAAGCCAAGATCGAGCGATACAAGAATCTGTTGAGCAATATGAATTTATCCCCCAAAACACCCCTGGAACTACAGGAACGAAGACGATTCAGCAAACCCATGTAATCAACGAAGCAGAAAATGAAATTCACCGAATTAAGAGAGCTGGAGAAATCAAGAAAAGAATGGAGCGATTGGAACGAACCTTAAAAGGATCGGCGAATTGAAAAGGAGAGGAGGGGAGAAAGGCAAATGATAGACAATAAAGAAGAAAAGAGGAGGCTTTTTCGGTGATAAATGTGGAGTTGTGTGGTTGAATAAAGATCCAGAGAAAGAGAGAGAAGGGGGTTTAGTAGTCTGACAAGGAAAACCAATGACGAGTCATGTGCTTTCCCTTTTTTATTCTTATTATGATTTTTTATTTATTTTTCAGAAAATATGATAAAAAATAAAATTAAAGTTTGAGTTTTTTTTTTATTTCTATTTGTTTGCCGACCATCGGCATCGCCGGTATCGCATCTCCTCTTCGCGGACGATAGCATCCTTTTTGTGAGGCCACGGAAGGTTGCATTGCTATTAGATCTATATTGGTGGTGCATGGAAATGGGTTGGGGCAAGCGGTTAATATAGAGAAATCCGTAATGTGTTGCTCGAAAAACACTTGCTCGGAAGACGTGGCTCTTTTTTCACAGGTTCTCCATATTCCGGTTGTGGAGGAGCTCAAATCCTACCTTGGGCTTAACATTCATGTGGGTAGGAATAAGGTGGTGTTTTTTAGCCGGCTCACGAGCCGTGTCCAAAAACATCTTCGGAATTGGAAAGCTAAGATGTTCTCGGCGGGCGGGCGAGAATTCCTTGTGAAAGCGGTGGTTCAAGCAATCCCGACGAATGTGATGAGTCTCTTTAGAATCCTGGCAAAGACAATCAAAGATCTACATGGGCTTACCGCCCGCTTTTGGTGGGGAGGCACGGAGGAGAAACAGAATATCCATTGGAGGCGATGGGAGCTCATTGCTAAGCCAAAGGCGGAGGGAGGTCTCAGCTTCAAAGACCTTGGCGACTTTAATCGGGCGCTTGTGGACCGTCTTACATGGAGGATTATCCAACATCCGGAATGCTTGATGGCTAGAGTTCTCAAAGGCAAGTATTTCCTAAATTCGTCGGTGCTCGAGCTCGAAAGTAAGGGTCATTTCTCCTTCTTGTGCAAGAGTCTTTGTTGGGGGAGAGACTTGATACGTTGGGGGTATTCGGTGGAAACTCGGGAACGGGAATTTGAGAGCTTTCAAGCAACCTTAGATCCCAAGGGCGGGAGCTTTTTTGGTAGTTACCGAGGATTGCCTCCCTTTTGTAGCTTTTGGGGCTCTCCCGGAGGATGCTCTTCACGCCATTTGGGCTTGTGAAAAGGGCCCAAGCAATGTGGATGAGTTCGTCTTTGCATCGGTGGGTAGACAAAACAGGCTTCGTCCCCTTCCGGGAACTTTGTCTCCGAGCACTTGAGGTACTTTCAATGGAAAATTTGGGGTTGTTTTGTGGTTTGGTTTAGGCAACGTGGTCCGATCGCAATTTATGGCTTTTTGAACACCAAACGAAGGCTCCGAAAACTTGGGTTGAAAAGGTAACTTGTTGGCTTGCGAGCTACAAGATCTATACCCAGAAAACCGGGATGGACCAAGCGGATAAAGCGGCTAGGCGGCGGAAATGGGGAGGAGCTGAGGACAGTAGGCTTACGCTCAACATCGACACCGCGTGGGACTAGTCTTCGGGTCAAGCGGGTGTCGCCATCGTCATTAGAGATCACCGAGACACAATTCTAGGCGTTGTGGCGTCCCTTATTGAGAGCGCGGACTCTTCGTTGACTGTCGAATACCACGCCTTGCCTTGTGGTTTACGTTTCTCCCAGACCCGGGGCTGGAGGCTTTCGGTAACGGAGTCGAACTGTCTTAAGGCAATATAATTGGCGAACGGCGAGAAGTTTCATGGCATCCAAGGACTGATTTTAACGGATATTGATTCTTTGGTTAGAGTAGTAGGACACCATGGGATGTGCCGGTGGATACCTAGAGGTTGTAATGAAGTAGCCAATTTTGTTGCAAAAACACGGCTTGCTTAGATGTGTTCGGATTTTATGTGTAGTGGCAGCCCCGAGTCGTTTTGCACAGAGAGAGTTCATCTCCTCTGCTTATTAATGAAATCCTTTATTTTTCAAAAAAAAAAAAAAAGAAGATCTTATGTCTTATTGTTACAAATGGAGAGAGAAAGAAAAAAAAAAGTAGATTGGGTCTTATTTTAGAAAGAGCAAAGTTGAAAACACGTATTTGGTGTTTTGTTTTTTCCCTTTGCAAAAGTTAAAAAATGAAAAATATTAAAATACATATATAACAGACCAAACGAAAAGAGAATGAGCTAAACCTTTAATTTTCTCCCAAACACATGTTGTCGTTTACAAAAATCTAGGCGCAAACCATCAATAATGATAAAAATTCAGAGCACCAAAACTAGCCAGTGTGGTAGCGACTCTATTTCCCTCCCCATATGAGATATTCTAAAATTAATGATTTCTACAAGTGATGCATTTTGACCAACGAGCATGTAACGTCCAAGGAATCAAACTCGACTTCTTCTGAAAAAGTTGAACAATATATATAAAATTGCGCTCGAGCCATAAATTATCCAAATGAAATTCCAGCCTTTCAACCGAAAATGTTGCAGCTATCACTTCAAATTCATATGCAAAACCACAATTGTTGACGTGGATTTCCACTTCAACCGTCCTAGACTTTTGAAAGCCTAGTTGATTTTGTATGCATGTGTATTTGCCGTATAAATCCCAATTTTGCGTCTTATACATACCCTCGGACGTATATATATATATACAGTGTGTGTGTGTAATTTGACATACGAAACTTTTAGAGAGGTTCGTCCCAATGTGGTAGTTGACTACATCCTCTTGAATTTATTGATAGTTTCATAGTACATTCGAGGGAGAAGATAGAATTCAATCACTCAATATAATTGAACTCGGCTCCACGTCCTCTGGCTGATAAGGCCTTCCTTCTCTCCCATGCGTCCGATTTGTTGGGCTTTACAGGGCTCAGGAATGTCCTTCCAAGTTGCCACGTGGTCGAGAGAATAAATCTCTTAACCACGACTTGGCATTGGGCTTTTATAGCCGTTGGAGAGTTTTGAACGCCTAGCAGTGGACGGGTTCCCAAGTAGACTAGGTCAGCCTGTGGAACTTTGGAAGAGTCATGGTTTGACCTACTAGGAATCGAATAACTTCCTTGTGGAAATTTGGGTTGGATAGTGCGATATTCGGGTTATTGGGCTTTTGTGAGGTCCAAACCGAATATTTGGCTAAGTGATTTAGCCTTTATCGAATAATTAATCAAATGGTTGTGGCAATTCAACTAATTTGTTCACATTCCTATGTGCACATGTGCCGCATTGTAATTATTGTAAGTCTTGGGTTAGATTAAATCTAAATCAATTAACTTGTTTTATCGTTAAATATGATAAGATTTCGTTATCACTATGTGACATGTAGTTTGGTCATATAATGACATACTCGTACATCAACAACAATCAATATGAAAAGAGAACGAGTCAAGAGAAAATCCACCGAAAGTTCTAAAATGCCTCCAGCCTTTGTCACTCACGGAGCACCCATAGAATAACCATCACTGTTACATTTTAACCAAGCCATACGGGGAAAACGCTACTAAAAGAATGATATTTGGAGCTTCTCTGGGTTGAATGTCAATGCCGAAAATCTTTAAACTTTTGTGGTCTTACATGGTGCTATTCGACGCTAACGAGAAAGAATTTGCTTTCTTGATAAGTTTCCAGACATGTCTCAAAAAATATATGAACGCTAAGAAAATTCATATGAATTTTTAAATCTGTTTTAAATGTTTGTCACTTTCATTAAAATTAAAAAAAAAACAAAAACAAAAACAAAAACAAATTTGTGCTCTTTTCATCATTTAAAATCATCATGTTTTAATCCTAATCAGTTATTTAAAAAAAAAAATTTGTTGTAAACTATCTCAATATTTCATCTCTTTCCATATTCTCTCTAAGCGTTGTCTTTTTTAAATTCCCCATTTTTACAATGCAAAAAGTCTCAAAGATTGTTCTTTTCTAAAATAGTAGATTTTTCTTAAAATTTAAAAATAAAAAATACTAATATTCTACGGAAAGGTGACATTAATTAAGAGGAAAAATTAATTAAAATATACAAAATAGTCATATTGTCATATGTGGGAAATAGTCATATTGTCAATTGGGTGTTGTTAAGTTTAGTAAAATTGCAATATGACTATTTCTTAAGAATGACCATTTTAAAAACCTTTTAAGAGATTCTCTAAATCACATAGAATTGTAATTGATTTGACTATTTATTTTATGATAACGTATCAATCTTCAATCTCTTATATTTGTTTCCCTCTATAATTGGTCTATTTTAAATTCTAGATTCATACAAATACTGATTTTGACGTGTGATGAAAGCATGTATAAACTTACAAGCCTAATTAATGGCGAGACAATAAATACCAAATTTGTTCGAGAAGTCGATTACAGAGGAAAACATTGAGTTGGTAAATTACGATCTCTCGTTTATGTATAATAATGTTGAACACGTCCAATTTGCATAATAATTTTAGTTACTCTTATTACATACTTAAATGAATATATAAAGCAATATAATTTGCATAATTGACAAATTAATAAATTCAACTATAAATCATCATTCACTAAAATGTAGCAAAACACGTTTTAACACCTTAAGACACGCTGGCGTGTTATTCCACGTCACTTGTTATGCTGGCATGTCACGCTAGTTTGAGTGGAGTGGGCATTTTTTTTTTTTTTTGAGTTACTTGCGATAAAAATACTTGATCGATGATGTTTACATTTGAAATCATATGTTCAAACTTTGACAACAAATATATCTAACGTTACGTTTCTGTAGTTCTTCGTCTTTTTTTTTTTGGTCTATTAACTTCTATTTGACAGGCCATGCGGAGATCCACGTCATACTGATAACTTTTTTTTTTGTCTGTCAACTTATATTCGGTAATCTTGAAGCATTTTAAAACAATAAAAATGAAAAAGCAAAATTATACTGTCAAGGTGATCATGCTCTCTTTTGCGGAGAGATTTTAAAAGTGGAGATTTCAATAACTGAGAACACTACTCACAATCACTTGACGTGCCAATTAGAAGTATAACATAGAAGGAACAAAAAAAAGACTGAGCACACGACGAATGGTAAAATTACCATTAAGTCATGTTTACCGCAATTAACCACAAAAATATTGTGCTCGTATGACGTGACATAACACGTGAACATGTCTGTTTCATTATACCTTGGTGAAATAAAATATTTTTACCACCCATTTTAACAATATTTCATCATTTTTACTAGGTCTCATGTTATGCAAACACAATAAATATTTAAGGGTTAATGGCGGTAAAAATACTTAAATTTGGTCAAAGAACTCCTCGTGTACACAACGTTTAAAAGTAGTGGCAAAAATATCCAAAGTCGCCTGTTGACCACTCAATTCTCGTAACGCAGTTAACTTACTCGTTAACTCTGGCCACGTGGACAAACGTGAGTTGCTGACATGACAATTTTTTGTCACGTGGACGAGCCCAATTAGGGGTTTAATTCGTAGTTTTGTCGTAAACGTGGCTGATATGAGCTCGTCCACGTGGCAAAAAATTGTTATGTCAGCAACCTACGTTTGTCTATGTGGCCAAAATTAACGGGTAAGTTAACTGCGTTACGAGAATGGAGTGGTCAACTCCCCAAATGTGACTTTGAGTATTTTTGCCACCACTTTTAGACTTTTAGTACACGAGGGGTTCTTTTATCAAACTTTGAGTATTTTCGCCGTCATTAATCCAATATTTAAAATACCAACTGTTTATTATATTAGCAAAATACGTTTTTTGTTTTGTTTTCAAATATTTAGGTAAAGTGTGATGTGAGTCGTGAAGTACATAACCTAAAACGTCTG
Organism: Parietaria judaica; assembly: GCA_954871525.1. Lineage (NCBI taxonomy): Eukaryota > Viridiplantae > Streptophyta > Magnoliopsida > Rosales > Urticaceae > Parietaria > Parietaria judaica. The sequence continues at coordinate 44,755,282 of OX940860.1, forward strand.
GTACGATCCCAGCCGTCAATGATTGGAAGTTGGACACGTGTCATTGACAAAACTGAGAAGCATTGGAGACTTAAAAACGACGAAATAAAAGATGTCGTAACGTGGCGACTGGCTTCAGTGAGCCTTAACGCTGAATATATATATATATATATATATTATATATATATATACTTCTCTCATTAGAGCTTAGACCAAACTATTTGGACATTAATTCCTCACATTATTTGATAGAAATGAGCTCTTTTATTAGAAAAAACAACAGTAACAGTCCTTCTATTACTGATTTTGAGAGAAATAGCGATAACGACCAATCGGTTATAAATTTAGTGAGCAAATAGCTCGATTTCGTTGAAAATATTAAAGTTTGAAAAATAAATATAACATATATATTTTAGGGACTAATAAAAATAAAAATATATATCTCAATGTTCGAAATTTTGAGCCGTATCAATTTTTATGATACACATTTTTAAGGATTTATAACAAACAAATTGTGTTTCTCTCCAAAATTTAGAGACTCAACATGTAAAATAAAAGAAATTGGTTCCTTGTGCAAAATTGAAATTTAGTCTGTGTCGAAATTTTCACGAAATTTGATGGACATAAGAAATTTTGTAGTCCATATTCCGAAAACAGGGATGTAACAAAACCCCAAGAAATGAGGGTTTAAAACTGTATTTAGATCGGATCAGATTTTGAAAATCGCATAAGGATTAAAACCTAGTCAAACTTAATCTAATTTTTCAAAAAGATCCGCATCCGGTTTATAACCGAATCCGGGTTCCGAGTTTAGGGGTTCAAAAACCCAAAACCTATATAAGTTACACAATTTTCAAAAGTATTTTTATTTTTTTAGAATTTTTTCTTTGATTTTTATATGATTTTTTTTCTCTTTTTTTTATTTTATTTTTTTTAGTATTTTTGTAAGTGAAAATATTAATTTTAGTTAAAGATTTAGTATTAAAATATTTTGTATTAATAAAAATTAAAATTTTATTTTATTTTGAATTAAATCTTGATTCGAGTTTAAAATACGGGTTTTGATTTTAAAACTAGGTTTAACCCGGAATCAGAAATCCAGGTTTTAAACTTTTAAAATTGAATTCAAGTTTCGAGTTTGGCCGAAAAAAACCGCTTGGTTATGGTTCTCGTGAATTCTATTTTTGAATTCAAAAAGCAAATTTGGAATTTACTGATTGGTTATGTTTTTTGTTCAACTGTATAAAAAAATAACATTTTTAAAAAATATGCCAAAACTATTAATTCTCACCTATCATTGGATTATTCTGTTGGACATGTGTCCTTAAACAAACTGTCTTTTCCCTAATGTAAAAGATTTTGACCAAAGTCGTTGAATAAAAGATGTTACTTAATATGTTAATCTTATTATAGTTTCTGGTTGAGTAAAATAGAATGTTTGTTCCATAGTTCATAAAGGATGCAATTATGTTATTATTATCACAACCGAGTCAATGTGAGGAAGAATTAATAATCATAATAAATGAACTTAAAATGTCTGTGACCTGATTAACTGGGTGGGAGCCCATTAATCATACAAGGTCATTAATGTGACTAAGTGATAATCCTATTCTAGATTAAGTGTGTGTGTCACACTCACTAGAAGTGCATTAAGTATGAAGCGGCTTCATACTGGACTGGACCTGACTTAAACTCCGAAAGTTGTTATATAAGCCCGTCACTAACAACTTGGAGTTGAGTCACTAGTAGATGATTAAATGGATATTCGATCTAAGTCCTGAGTGACCTCGATCCTGGACTGTTGACTTGATTGTTCTTTGATTTAACTGTTAAAGAACACATTTACTGTCGTTCCCAATGCTGCTATTTTGGGAACATGATAGTCAATAGATAAAGGTAGTTTGGTCATAGACACGGACATCACAGAGCTCTCTTCAGAGTCAAGATGATTCCCTTGATTGTTAGTGGTGAGAAGTGAGAGGTACCCGTGCGCAACTTATGAATCGAAATCATAAGTGGGTTACTCACAATATTACTAACTGAGTTGAGGATGAAAATGCAATGAGAGGCAAAACGGTAAAAACCGCTTGCTCGTGTGTGGATCATCAAGTGAAAGATCAATAACCCGAATTTGATTGTATCAATGGACACCTTGCTATAAAGGGAATAATATATACTGTACCACTAAAGAGTGCGGCCTCAGGTTTAACGAACCACTAGCAGTTCGTTGGAGCTTCAGTGATACGGGTCCATGGTCCCCGGGATAGCTCCGGAACGGATGATACGTACGTGATTTAAACATTCGGTATGTTTTATCATTTGTCAGGATTCATAAAACTAGAGTATGTGTCAGACTTTGGAAGTTTTATTTTTGACGTGGCAAAAGTACCAAAGTTTGGTGCTGGAAATTTAACTGATAAAATAAAGTTGAATTTAGATTTTTCATCAACTGAAAAGTTGTTGGAAATTAAATTCTAAGAGACTTTGCTTTTGGAACCGAGTCGTTTCGACGTACGGTTTGTGATTTAGAGAATTTCCAAGTGTACGATCGTTTTCGTAAATATGTAAAATTTAATCACATGTCACGAATTTAAATGGTGGTGTTGCACCACGACATTTAATGTGTGATATTGAGATCAGAGGTTAATAATATAATTTAATTATTTGGATTTAATTATTAATATTCTTATTAATAATTAATTAATAATTAATAGATTTATGTTATTTAAATAAAAATGTATATTTGGTATATATATGAATGTGTAGAAATAATGCAGCCCAAGTAAATGTGTGAGTAGGGCTTACACGAATTTATTTGGATTTGGAATTTCCAAATATGCGGCATATGTACCTATGTTTAGATATTAATGAAAAAAACCATTAAATTAATTTGGCTCATTAGATCGGTCAAGTTTGATCTTAACCGTTGGATCATGATAATTAATTTGGTAAACTAACCGTTGGTGAAGTTTGATCTTAACCGTTGGATCGAAATTGCTTAATTAAATATATCCATTGGATTAGTTTAAGATTTAATCTTAATCATTGGATTGAAAATTAATTAACATGTATATATGGAAATGCAAATTTCGAATTCTTTATAATGGAGGTCGATTTTTTTGCTTGGTGAACAAGTAATGAGGCTTGACTTTATGCTAAATCAATATGGTCCATTAGATTGGCTATGGAATTAATTCCAACCACCGGATCAAGGTTATTGATTTTGAATTTTCCATATGGGTACATAGAGAATTCGAATTCTATTATATAAAGAAGTGATTGGATAATTGATTTATTCATGGTTTCCCTATTTGGTTAAATCCCTAATTAATTAGAACCATTGGATCTTTGGTGATTCAATCTTGGCCATTGGTTTGAGTAATTAATTATATTTACCTATCATAGAATTCGAAATTCAAGGAAGGAAACTTCCCCTATTGGTTTTTTCATGAGCCTATAAATACAAGGTTCATTCTACACATTTCACACACCTTCCCCAGAGCAAGAATTTGATCTCTCTCTCTCTCTCTCTATAGTCTGCGAATTTCTTAGCCTTTGATCTCTCTTTTCCGGTTCGGCTTAGTGAAACGGTTTTCTCCGAAAGCTTTAAAAGATCCACCAGTTAAAGTTTTTGCGACGGAGTCTTGTCGGCGAAGCCCACGCTTCGGTACGAGGAGTCCAGGAGAATATCCCGGAAGATCACGGGAGTTTCCCTCAGCATCGGCGAAGCCATGCCCAATTCAGAACGCGCAGCCAAAATCGTCATCACCTGAGGTACGGCCTTATGCATTGGGTCAATAAATGCAAACCTTTATTTACAGTTTATTTATTTCATATAGACTAGATTATTAATAATGAATTTATGAAAAGTTAAATTAGTAATAATTTATCAGATCTTGATTTTGGTTATTATCCGATGTTCAAATCGTTATACGGGTAACAAGTTTTTCCGCTTTAAATATTTTTTAAATGTTACCCGGACGGCTTGACGGCATAAATCGTGATAATATTATCGGGAAACGTAATGAACTTCCCAACAATTGGTATCAGAGCCATGGTTCAAGGATAAATAATTACGTAATTTATTTAAGGTTTTAAAAATGAACAAATTATTTGATGAATAAATTGATTTTAAAATTGAAATTTAATTTCTAGATATTTTAAAATTAATTTAATATTGGGTAATTACCCGACCCGAACTTTTCGGATCGGGTATTGGGCCAAGCTGCACTAGGCAGCCCAACCCGTGGGGGTCACGAAGTGGGGCTGCACAGCAGCCCCGGGTACTTCGGCCAGGCCCAGGCCACGGGCAAGCCCGAGCCCAGGCCATTCGGCCACCACACGAGCGCGCGCCCACGGGCAGCCCGCGTGAAGCGTGGCCCAGCCCAGCGCGCGATCCCTGGCAGCGACGTGGGCCAGCGGGATACAAACATTATTTTCTAAAATTTAGATTTAGAAAACATACAAACATAGGCCTAGTAAAAAGATCCACGAGTTTCCATTTTTTTTATAAAAAAAAAAACCCACGATTTTTCAATTTTGTGATTATGAGCTATAACACCTCGTATTAATTATAAAGTGTTATTTAGTAGTCCTAGCATTCTAATCATTAAAGATTTGACCTTTTGATGAATTCTCTCATTGGGCATTGCAAGCAAGCAATGATGTTCATACTTCATAGGCAAAAAGGTGTTGGTATTTATAAATGGAGCAATCTCTTTCAGTTAGTGCCTTGCAATTTCAGAACAGACCACCACCATTCCATTCCATGCCACTTTCATATTTACTTTAAATCAAGATTTTCTTCCATAATTTCTTCGCCATTTATGTGCTAAATTATCTATTAATGAGACATCCTTGACACTATTATTTCGTTGATCAATGATCAATCTATATAAGATGTATATAATAGTAATGACGTGTCTCGAAAAGTTCTCTAATTATACCATAAGCTATGTAACTCCAATCACAACACAAAATTTGGTATCAAAATTACACATTTAGTGTAAATTTAACAATAACTTTTTTTTTATCACCAACCACAACACTAAATTTCATATTAGAAAATATTTTATATTATAAAAAATATTTTTATTATTTAATTGAAAGATAATTGTGGTGGCATAAATACTTTACGGTGTTGACGATGTGTACTCGGCAGTATTGTCGACGTACTCAGCGTTCTCGACAGGCTGTTGATGTACTCGATGGTATCGGCGACGCACTCGGCGTTCTCGACAGCGCTGTCGATGTACTCGATGGTATCGGCGACGCACTCGGCGTTCGCGACAGCGTTGTCGATGTACTCGATGGTATCAGCGACGCACTCGGCGTTCGCGACAGTGTACGAATGTACTCGGCAAAAAAAAAAAACACTTGGGTCAAAAGGTCCTCAAGGAAAGAATATGAAAGCTGTTGAATAAGCCCAAAAACACAAGGCCAAATATTTGAGCATGCGAATTAAAAGATATCCCCACAAATTTTAAGTGACCACTCAAATTGTTTTTCTCTCTTCCATACAACAACAACAAGCACTCACTCACTACTATGAAACTTTCAAAATGAAAAAAGGAAATGGAAATGGTTTTCATGAAAGTTTCCATTAATCCAAGTTTTCTCTTCTCACTTTTCACCCACTCTCTTCGGAGACAACTCAGAAACAAATCTCTTCAAATAAAAAAAGATTAAAAATTTATTGGCATTCTTTTCTTGCTTCCTTCAGCCCATGCTCATGTGAGTCATTTTTTTATTTTCATTTTTATTCCTTGCCTCGCTCCTCAAACTTAATCACCATTATTCCCTTCTTAGTTCTTAGTTTTCAGTTGAGAAACTCTGTATTTTTTATGTCAGAAACCACCAAGTTTTCTCTTTAATTTCCATCTTTTAGCCACTTTGCTTCATTGGGATAATTTGTTATATGTATTGGGTTTTAATTGCTGAATAATGTGTAGGAAGAGAAGAGCACACAATGAATTGTGCTTGGTCTCTCCCAGTGCTGCTCCTCGCGTTTCTCTGCTTCCGGGCAAGCTCGGAAAGAAGAGCGTCGTGGCCGGCCTCCGTGAATGTCGGAGCTATCTTCACGTTGAGGTCCATCAACGGAAGGGTCTCGAAGATCGCCGTTGAGGCTGCCGTGAAGGACGTGAATTCGGACGAGACGGTCCTCGGGGGAACGAAGCTGTCGGTAACGTTCCACGATTCGAACTACAGTGGATTTCTTGGCATCATTGGTGGTACAGTTCCGTTCTCTCTTCATCACTGTTCTATGTTTCATCTCATTTGTTCCTTGACCAATAAAAAAAAAAACGTATGTTTTGTTGCGTACAAGTCAAGTCTAGTCCTTGAACTTGCTAGTTATGTAAGCGTAATTCCTGATTAAACTGTCCCAAACAAAGCAAGACTTTTTGTGCAAAATTTGTGTCCCAAACTGAGATTGTTTTTAGATGAAATGACAAATTTGTCCTCCAAAACTAAAGGGCTGTCTATGTTTCCTCCAAACTGGACAGTGAAGAAACTCTAAAAAGGGAGGAGACACAAAAGTCTATTGAACCCGGATTTCCAAAGCCGGTTCCGCTTCCGGATTTTCAAAAGGAAACTTAATAAAATAACTCACCCTCTAGTAGGGTGCAAATAAAACCCGAAAACCGGGTAAAAACCCGAATCCGTATCCGAATTTAAAACCCGAATCCGAATCCGGAATTCGGATCCGGGTACCCGGTACCCGGTTTAAAACCGGGTTCGGGTACCGGGTAGTGAAATCTTAAAAACCGGGTACCCGGTACCCGGTTTGTTTAATTTTTATTTTTATTTTTTAAATATTTTAGGGTTAGGGCTCGACACTCATCTCTCATTTTCATTTCTCATTATAGGGTTTCATTAAAATATTTTTTAAATTTTTTGATGCGCGGACGGTGAAATGATGATGGAAAGCCGAAAGAACTCGAAGTGCTTTATCATATGTTTTTTTTAATGCATTTTAAATTTTAGACAATGGATGCATGTTTTTTTATATACGAGACATGTAATGTTTATTTTGAGATAATTTAGTTTTTCTATTAAAAAAATAAAACGGATCCGGGTAAAAACCCAGATCCGGTTGAAAAATCCGAACTTGGTTTCCAAACCGGGTACCGGGTACTAAAACCGAGTACCAATTTTCAACTACCCGGAATTAGGGTACCCGGATTTCGGGTACCGGGTAGTAAATTTCAACTACCCGGAAACCGGGTCCGGGTACCGGGTACTTAAAAAAACCCGGGTACCCGACCCGGTTTCACTCCTACCCTCTAGCAAATTTTATAATTATGAAAATGATTATATTTGAACAAAAATTATCCCGAATTACGAAACTTGGTGGATCCGGGTTCTTACGAAATAAAAAACCGGGCACGTCGAGATTTCACGCTAAACCACCACGTGTCTCTCTCTCTCTCTCTCTCTCTCTCCTTGCAGCGTTAGGCTACATGGGTTCGGACACAGTGGCTATAATTGGTCCACAAAACGCAGTGATGGCTTACGTACTCTCACACCTGGCTAACGAACTCCACATTCCATTGCTCTCCTTCACTGCTCTGGACCCTGGCTTGTCCTCCCTTCAGTACCCTTACTTCGTCCAGACCGCGCCCAGCGACTCCTTCCAGATGTCCGCCATTGCCGACCTCGTCAGCCACTTCGGCTGGTACGAGGTCGCCGCCATCTACACCGACGACGACCAGAGCCGCAATGGCGTCACCGCGCTGGCCGACAAGCTCTCCGAGCGCCGCTGCAGGATCGTCTACAAGGCCGCCCTCCCGCCCGACCCCAAGCCGAACCGGACCGACGTCTTAGCCCAGCTGGTGAAGCTCAGAATGATGGAGCCTCGCGTGTTCATCCTCCACACGTTCTCCACGTCGGGGCTGCTGGTCTTCGAGGTGGCTGAGGAGCTTGGCATGATGGGAAAAGGGTACGTCTGGATCGCCTCCACGTGGCTGTCCACGGTCGTCGACTCGAACTCACCGCTCTCCGGTAGGGTCGCCAGCTCGATCCAAGGCGCGCTCACGCTGCGCCCGCACGTGCCGGATTCGGAGAGGAGGCGGGCGTTCGTGGCGAGGTGGGACCGGCTGAGCAACGGCACGGTTGGGCTGAACCCGTACGGCCTTTACGCCTACGACACGGTTTGGATCCTGGCACGGGCTCTGAGGAGGCTCTTGGACCAGGGAGGTTCCGTTTCGTTCTCCAAGAACACAAGCCTGAGCTCTATCCAGGGAGGGGCCATGAATCTCGGCGCTTTGACCAGATTCGATGGCGGAGAAGACCTCCTCCGGAACATCTTCGAGACCAACATGTTGGGTCTGACCGGGGATGTGAGGTTCAACCGAGACAGATCAACTGTGAGGCCCTCCTACGAGATTGTCAACGTGATTGGCGATGGCTATAAACAGATTGGGTATTGGTCGAGGCAGTTCGGGTTGTCCGTTGTGTCGCCAGAGGCACTTCGCACACGGAGAGCTAACCGGTCGATGGTGAACGAACATTTGGACAGCGTAGTTTGGCCGGGAGGAGCGACAGACAAGCCTCGCGGGTGGGTTTTCCGCAACAACGGGAGGGAACTGAGGATCGGGGTCCCGAACCGAGTGAGCTACAGGAGTCTTGCATCGCAAGTTAAGGGCACGAATGTCATCCAAGGATACTGCATTGATGTTTTCCTGGCGGCTGTGAAGCTGATGCCTTATCCGGTTCCGTTTCGCTTCTTTCTTTTCGGAGACGGCCTTGACGATCCGAGCTATCCCGACATTGTCAACATGGTTGCTTCAGGTGTAAGTAAACAGAAAAATCATTATTTTTCTAGTCATGTCCCTTGCTTTTTCGCACTTCTCTACTTTATTTTTGGAGCCTCGCTTCTGAATTTCTAAAAAACTAAGATTTATGATGCCAAACTAGTAGATTTTATGTCGCTCATTTCGACAGACAAAAACGTCGAATAAGAGGGAAAATTGCGATTACGCGATAAGTTGAGCGGGTTTGGCTGATATGTGTTGTGAAAACAGAAAATTCAATATGATTTTGCAGAAGCTTGATGCTGCGGTTGGCGACTTTACGATCATCACGAACCGAACAAAGGTTGTCGATTTCACTCAGCCTTACATCGAGTCGGGCCTCGTTGTTGTGACGTCGGTCAAGAAGCTGAACTCCATTGCATGGGCATTCTTGAGGCCTTTCACTCCACTCATGTGGGCTGTCACGGCCGCTTTTTTCCTGATCGTCGGAACAGTTATTTGGATCCTCGAACACCGAGTCAACGACGAGTTTAGAGGGACTCCTCGGAAACAGCTCATCACAATTTTATGGTAACACATTTTACCACCTCATCTAGAAGCAAAGTACAGTAGAACTCTATATATTAATACTGTTGGGACGGAAAAAGGAAAAAATTAATATATTATCGAGGTTACTAATTTAGTGAGTTTAATTAGCGTCGGGAACGTACGAAAGTTATTAATGTAACGAGGTTCTACTGTATCTGATCGTCTTAGATTTATGAGAATCTAAACTATGTTTTTCTTCTCCTTAAATTGCAGGTTTAGCTTCTCCACAATGTTTTTTGCACACAGTAAGTACTCAATCATGATACGGCCCGGGAATTCCATCTGAGAACGGGACGGAAGACAAGAACGCTAGTCTCTCGCAAGCCTAAAAATCCTATTTTAGCAAAGATCTGCATAGCTCTCTATGTTAGACCCTTAAAGGTTTTCTATAGGAGAAAAACAAAGAAAAGAATAAGCTAGTAGTACTATTATGGGTAGATCAGTCTTTTGAGGCTTGAGTTTAAGAAGCTGTCATTAGGGATCATGATATGTTTAATTAAAGTAAAGTAGAGTTAATTGTATCTTAATATTCATCGTTTTCCACTTAACGTGTCCAACACGCTAACCATGGATGTGCTCAAATTTTCAGGAGAAAACACAATGAGCACGTTAGGCCGAATGGTTATGCTGGTGTGGCTCTTCGTCGTCCTGATAATCATTTCGAGCTACACGGCTAGCCTCACTTCCATTCTCACGATCCGACACCTGGCGTCGCCCATCACCGGGATTGATTCCTTGATAACGAGCAACGAGCCAATAGGCTTTCGCGTAGGCTCTTATGCCGTGAAATACTTGAGGGAAGAGCTCAGCATTCCTTGGTGAAAGATTACGTTAAGGCCCTGCAGAACGGAACCGTGGCCGCTGTGATCGACGAACGGCCGTACGTGGAGCTCTTCCTCTCGGATCACTGCTTGTTCGCCATCCGAGGCCCGGATTTCACCAAGAGTGGCTGGGGATTTGTGAGTATTTTCAAGCATTTATTCATTGTGAATTTGCATTTGACTCATTATGATACATTTCTTACTTAGGCATTCCCGCAAGACTCTCCGATGGCCATCGACATGTCGACGGCGATCCTGACACTCTCGGAGAACGGAGACCTCCAGCGCATCCACGACAAGTGGTTATCGAAGAAGGTGTGTCCTCCGGGGAGCTCCGACATTCAGTCGGACCAGCTCGCATTGGAGAGCTTCTGGGGAATATTTGTGATAATTGGCATAGTGTGCTTCGCTGCTCTTATCATGTACATCTGCAAGATCTCACGCCAATTCGTCAAGAGTTTTCCGAAAGATTCTCCGGGTCCCGGAACCGGAACCGGAACCGGAAGTTCGCACTCGGAGCGCGTTATTCGGTTCTTAGAGTTCATAGACGACAAGGAGGACGGAACAAAGAGAAGGTCGAAAAGGAAATGGAATGACGTTGACAGGGATGAAGTATCGACTAAAAATGGTAATGCTGCGGAGGACTATAGAACCGTGCATTTCTGAACCTTCCTTCATCGCATTATTATACTAAAAATAAATTAATTAATTAATTTTGTGCAATTTTCCATAGAAATACCTTTTATATTTTTACAAATAATAGGTTAATCAATAAAATGAAACGTAATATTAATTCGTGTTCAACATGTAGCTTATTTGTGGATGCTTTAATCAATTTTATTAGGAAATATAGCGGCATAAGTACATGAAGTCTTCTATTTGTTTTCATTAAGTTTCCCTTTTTTTACGGCGAAAGTTCCCAAACTCTTGTTTGTCTCTCCAATCTCCTTCCGTCACTTTTTCCGTCCGAAAATGATAAGCGCCACGTGTTACTCATACTCGTAGTCTTTCAAATGACTCTGATAAGCTCACATTATCAGATCACATTTTTTAGTCGGGGAAAGTTTCAATACTCTAAAGTTGTGAATCAATGTCACGTGGCATCCAATTGACTGCCACATAACATGCCATGTTATTTGACTGCCATATGACATGTCACGTAGTATTTGTTTAATAATTATTCTTATTAATTTTTTATAAATTTAAAAAATATTTTTTACAAATAACAAAATAAAAAATTTACTCGATTTTTTAACCCACGTTTTTATCCTCCAGAATTAAAATCCAAAAATACTAATTCAACCTTTAAAAACACAAATATAACATATGGTAACTAATGGCGGGGATGCCAGCAAAGGCAAAGATATTTATGCGATTGGTATTAATCTAGAATTATTGATGAGTAGGCCACATCATTGAGTCGTAAAAAGTAGGAAACAACACTCCATTCTTTTTTACATGTGGAGTAAACATAATTATTGTTTTTTTAAATTATTGATCTAATATCATTAGCAGTAAGTGCATGAGTAGATGCCACTTGTCCATCAATTTTTTTACATGTGGAGTAAACATAATTATTGTTTTTTTAAATTATTGATCTAATATCATTAGCAGTAAGTGCATGAGTAGATGCCACTTGTCCATCAATTAGGCGATCCTTAAACTCATTGATTGATTAATCAATATTAATACAAATGATCAATAGGACTGAATTCTTCTATTCAAATGCTCCTTTTTCCCGATGGCTTTTGAAGGTTTCAAACAACTTTTTCTCCTCTTCGATTCTTCTATAAAGCAATCCCATAAACTGAAATTGCACCCGAGAACCAAAACAAGAAAAATATCAATATTCTCCGTCATACTCATGCATTGAGCCATCTTTATTTAATGAATCAATTACCACCACCCTCGAGGATCTTTGTTGTTCGATACCGAGACATGTTCAGTAAGAAATATTGTCCCGTAGCAAGAAATGACCCTTCTTCCCGTAAGAAGAAAAAAAATTAATATCTTGAGTGCCACTGTAGAAGTATCAAAATAGATACATATGTTATCGGATAAAATGCGGCCAAAGTATTTAATGTTTATATTTTTTGTGATTATGTACCCAAACTTTGGCCGCATTTTACCCTATGTTATCTTAGCTTATGGGCCGAGATATGTAAGTTGAATTGCTTAGGTTTGAACATTGAGATTTTTTATTTATATACTAGGAATGTTATTGCTCTCTTTATATTTGTTCCATGTGGGGCTTTACAAACAAATCTATATTATTAGTTACCATTTATTTCTATTTGCTCCATGTTGGACTTCTACACTGAGCCAAATAGCTAATTATGTGTATTATAATATTATTTAGTATCTTTCGATCTTGTTTTTAGTCCAATAATACATTTTATGCACATGTTTAATGTACCAACCTATTTGTTGGTAATAAGGAATTGATACATAGAACAATGTGTTTTACATACATACACGTCAAGATATTTTGGAATAACACGGTTTGTAGAGTTTTCAAATAAATAATAATTATTCAAGCTATAAAGCCAAAAATAAAATAAAGTCTATGTATAAAGAAAATATTATCAATATAATAAGTTCGCTGGTCCAAATCTAGTGAATGAAAACGGTGTTTGGATGCATTCCTCTATATCCTTGTTTAATAAAGTCTATGTATAAAGAAAATATTATCAATATTATAGATTATTTAGCCTTGTTTTTGTTTTTAGAATAAACTAACTGTTTTTCATGTATTTGACAACACAAAAAACGACTTTAGATTTTTGTACAACATGTTTAAATTGAAGATTCACAACTTTTGGTTCTGAAAACAAAAATATGATTTTTAGTTTTTTTTTTTATAAATAAAATCAATTTTTAAAAAATAAAATTATATTAACCAGTATTATTATTTAATCGATGTTATTAATTTATCGAGTATTAATTTAATTAGGTTACTTGTGATACACTTTTAGAATATATACACTTTTCGAATATGAAGAGGAGGAGGAGGAGAAGAATTGAATATCGGCAACTAGCTAATTTTTCACATTATTTAATTAACTAGTGGAAAGAACCGCGCTACGTGCGGTGGCGATAAAATATCAACGACGATTTTCAAACTACATAAATTATCAATAAATATAAACAAAGATATATATATATATATATATATATATATATATTCAGAAAATTTGAAGATTAGCCGTGTTTTTAAGAAAGTCATGCCTAATGTTTTCAAGTTAGAAATCTATATATATATAAAAGCAAAATAACTTCATGTCTCAAAAACAACATTTTTTTTACCTTATTCTATTTTCTCCTTTTTTTAAATTTTTTTATTAGAAAAAATAAAAGTCGCTCGACACATCCCTTCACTTTTTATTTTCTTTTTTCTTAAAATAATTATTTATTAGAATCTCAAACGTTGTAACTTATAAAATCTTTTCTTAATAAAAAATTAATTTAATAACTGTTTGCCAAGTGTTGTAACTTAATGAATATTTTCATAATATTTTTTTTATTGATAACGGTTTTATATAGAACACACATCAACTAAATCGTTTTTTAAATTTAATTCGTTAAAAAATATTTTAAATATTTTAAATCTGCTACGTTGTTTTTTATAATTATGTATCAACCTATAAATAAGGAGCAATAATTTTTATTGATAAATATTTTATATAAAACAAATACACATCAATTAAATCATTTTAAATTTAATTCGTTAAAAAATAATTCAAATATTTTAAATCTGCTACGTTGTATTTATTCGTTGTTTTTAATAATTCAAATATTTATTTCGGTTATCTATTAACCTATAAATAAGGAGCAATAATTAAAATAATTTTTTAGGTATAAATATATAAGGAAAAATGAACTGTATATTGATAAAAGAGATGACGATTTCTAATAACCATTGTTTTGAAGTATTTGACTCCTTATTCTTTTTCTCACTTTTTTAATTATTTTTAATAAAAAATGAATAGACACCTCTACGTGAAAATTCAACCGCTCTCAATATTTCTTCATATATATTTATATATTTTTTTTTCACATTTTCTTGAAATATAATATTTGCTAAACATCGTTTGAAAGAAAGGATGCCTCATATCATAAATAAAATGAAAGGTAGTTAATAAACGTTACCCATACAAAAATAAAAAGATGCATACTAATAATGAATCAAAGCAACAACGTGTTTTCATTAAGAAGATCAAAGAGATGCACTTCTTCATGAATATGCACCTTGCAAAAGTCGTATCTTTTGCCTTTTTCAGTATTTATACCGGTCCTTCAAAGAAAAATAAAAACAAAACAAAATGCATAGTCTTATTTATTACTTGGTCTAACCAAATGCAATAACGAATAACAATCATATTATATATTCATCATCTACAGCCATCTTCTTCGGCATTGCTAACGGAAAAATAGCGATGATCTCACGATCAACAATGACAAAGCAACGAACAATGAGAAAACCTGCCATGTCCATTCCATAAAGATATTATTATTTTCTTTGCATTTGGATCCCGTTCTGGATTCCGATGATCTCACGTTTTGCATTTGCATCAAGCTGATTTTATACCCTTTCATGGCTTCTCTGTATCCCTCTGTCTCTCTCTTTTATAGTCTTGATACGATATGTGTCCTATCATTTTCCTTTGTCCATTGTCTATGCCGCCTCACTATACAGCTTTAGGTATGTTGATGCATCTCATTCTTTTATACGTACCTTTTTTAAATTAGTTTAAACAGAAAAAATAATTCGATACACATAGATCTCAACGGTAGCTTTGTTAAATAACTGTAAATAATTATAATTATTTAAAAAAAAAAAAACATACGAGTGAATGTTTTTTGTAGTTGCAAATATATATTAGGTAATTTTTATAGTTCCTATTTGTTAGGTAATTTCTATAAAGAGAATCGTAAAATACATTTTCATTCACGAAGATATATATATATATATATATATATATATATATATATATATAGAGAGAGAGAGATCTTATTTATTAGGAAATTTTAATAAAAATCAATAATTATCTGACTAAATACGAATACTAAAAATATGTAAGAATTCATTTATATAAGGATTCATTTATAAAAACCGTTTTAATTATTTAATATATATTATATATGTATATTTGTTCAAATGAATCAGTATCTGATTCATTTATAACTGATTTGTTTATAGATTACTACGTACAAAACAGATTTCTTAGATGATGCCCTTCATAAATAACTGATTCATTTATGATTCAATTTTTATACGAATAATTATAACTGATTCATTTTTAAAACCTGCCAAAAAATAATATACACGTAGAAATGAATCCAAACCTGTCACATTTTATAAAACAGATTATTTTAAGATCGAAGTACGTATTTTATAACTGATATTTTCTTCAATAGTCGCTTCTCCACAATCAACCAACCGCTCTTCTCCCACATGACAGTTATATATAAATCATCATGTTCATGTTATGTTCTCGGAATGAAGGCGACACATGCCTGCTCTCGAAATCCGTCAATATTCATGCGGTAGTCTCTCGCTGTTCTCTTTGAAGACGAACCCTCCCTTCCACTCAGGTTACCCACTCTCATTTAAAATCGTTTTTCCTAAGTCGTAAAGATTTTTTTTTTCCTTTTCTGAATCTGAAATAGATCATTAATGTTTATTTATATTCAAGTTTTGATGGCAAGAGTTGGCGTAGTCAAAGTATGGCCTTCTTTTTAATTTTTTGTTTTTATACATGTTCATGGGTAAAGGAAGAGCCAGTTTGCATTATTAATTCATGATTTTCTGTTTACATGAGGTTAGTGTTTATGGTTGCATCGAAATCGAATGTTCCAGAAAAAATTACTTGCTTGTGGTTTAGGGATGAAATGTGTATTTGAGGTTTTGGGTTTCCTGTTTACACTAATTTTTGTTATTTTTTTGAAGAACTTTCCATGCTTGCCGATTATTGGGCTCAATGTGGATTTCCAGGAGTTCCTCTCTGCCGATTACTGGGCTCATTGTAAGAATAAATAATAGCAATATTGTATTTTTGGTTGTTGTAACTTTCCGGTATTAAAATTTGTGAAAAAATAGTCCATGTTACTGCAGTTTAATTTTAAGTTTAACGATTTCATGTTACTGAAACCCGGGTCACCGTTTAAACTGTGGATTTTTAAGGATTCTGCTACATCATAGGTTGTGTGCGCATGAATACGATGATGAAGTCGTCACAGCAAATGATCGGGAAACACTACTCTTTGGCGAGTAGTATACGGCCAACTCTTTCAATCGTTACCAATTTTTAAAACTGTCACAAAATATATTGTACACCGTAAAACCGCCGCTCAGAATACCTTTTCTCATGCTTCTTCTTTCGATCTCTCAGATCTCTCTCTCACTACACCTTCTTCAAGCCGCTGCTTGACAGGGATTCTCACAGATTCAAAGTTTTTCTAGGTATGTTCGTACCGAATATCTTTTTTCAATTGATTCCGCTGGGTTAGATTATTTTTCTTTGAATTTTTTTTTATTGATCATGGGTTGTGAAATTACGCTTTCTAAGAACTCACTCTCGCTACACATTCAAAAAGCCGCTGATTGATTGGTATTCTTCCAGATTTGAAGGTTTTCAAAGGTATGTTCGTGTCGATCCGCTTTTTTTGATTAATTTGTCCCTAACATTTTTTTCATGATCCACAACTGTAATGTTACTCTTACTAATGTTATGATCAGATTCCGAGTTTGATCATCGGTTCGATTTGGATTTTTTAGAGTAGTGGGTCGCTGTTTTTCAAAATGGTTATACGATATTGAAAGATTGCCTATGTTTTGTATGTATTCATTTTTTTGGTTCCTTATGCTTTGTTGTTGTGCAACTTGATAAATCATTGACATAAAAGTCTGATTCTTTTATTCAAACTGGTTGATAAATTAACTAATTAAATTATTATTTTTAACTCTTATTTGATTCCAGATTGTAAGTTCGTTTATGCTCCGATACCACATCTCGATCCAGAGGCAGGACCACGTCTTCATCTCGAACAAGGTCGATCTCTCTTTTCTACTTTTCCAATGGTGCTTTTTCTATATGAGATCACGCATTTTAATTGATTACTGCAATCAATTAAAGTTAATTAGTAAGTAAAAAAGAGATCACGCCATTTAATTGATTACTGCAATCAATTATATTCTATATATATATAAAAGCAAAATAACTTCATGCCCCAAAAACACTAATTTTTTCCTCATTCTTTTTTCTCCTTTTTTTGAATTATTTTTAATTAGCAAAAATTAATACCTCGCTGCTCGCTCGTCGTGTCTTCTGAAGACTCCTCTTCTGATTCAATAGACGCATCCTTTACAAAGAGTTGCAGCTTTTATAGAAAAAAGAAGCACAATTCCAACTTTAAAACCGTTCATTCAAACGGTTACACTCATCCTCTTCTTTGATTCTTCTCCCGGAGACGGTTCGCTCTCTTTTCCTCTTCCTCGGCTATGGGTTCTTCTCGGATCTTCCCAATTAGGTTCTTCTTCTTCTTCTTCTTCTTCTTCTTCTTCTTCTTCTTCTTCTTCTTCTTCTTCTTCTTCTTCTTCTTCTTCTTCTTCTTCTTCTTCTTCTTCTTCTTCTTCTCCTCCTCCTCCTCCTCTAATGGCACTGTACTTGTGTTTTGCGATTTTGATTTATAATTTTGTTTCCTTAGTTTTCTGATCTCGGTTAGGATTGAAATCGATTCTATGCGGCGACGGTTTTGCTTGCGGAAGTGCGTCGAATCACGTGTTCCGCTTTTCGATCAAATGTTGCCATTTACTTCGCAGACGAACACACCATGATGTGACCCACTCTCAAATCTCGACGGCGCCGAATCATCGGAGCGACTCACATCCTCGGTGATTCCCAGTATTCATAGTGTTTTTATTCATTTCACTTTATATTGCTTAAGTCTTAAAAAAAATTCTTACTTGAATCCGTAATAGGACATTGAAGTTAATGATCACAAGATATTGCTTAATCATAGTCAAAGTATGATCTTTTTGTTTAAAATTTTGCACAGATTCTTGGGTAAAGGATGAGTCTGGTTTTGCATAATAACGGATGCAACTATAAGTCTATAACGGATTTTTTCAGTTACAGATTGATGATTTTGTGTTTACATGACATTATTGTTTACGGTTGCATCGAATTCGAATGTTACAGACAAATTCACACTGATACTGAAACCTTATTACATGTACAGATTGGTTTACCGGTAATTCCCGATTTCCCATCATCGGAGTCCATTCGAACCGACAAGCATTACGCCCGACTTTAAACGCCACAGAAGTGGAAGCAATCTTCGACGCTCCATTAAAAATGTTCCTCATGGTTAGTGGTGTCCATCTTCAGAACGATTCGATAAGGGGTGAAAACATGAAATTCACAACAACAAAAAATAATGCCGCGAACTAAAACAATGATTCATTGGCTTCAATGAGTTTGTTTCGATCATCAAATTAAAGTTCAGTCTTTTCTTTATTTATTTTTTAATTTTAAATATTTCAAAGTGTGTTTCTTTCTTCTCAGATATATCCGGTCGGCCGCGTCAACGATGAACATTCTTGCCATGCCCAAAAAACGGGTCATCAACTCTATTTCATTTCACCGGTGAGAGTTATTTACTAAAATTTTAGGCTATATTATTGGGCACTTCTTCGGTTCTTCCTTTATGGGTTAGTTATGGAGAATTTATACAATTTTGGATTTTAATCATAGTTTCTCCTTTGTTCTTTATATACATTTGAATATAGATAATGCAATTTATCAATGTCCATCTTTTAATAGAGTTTATTCTGCTGATATAGGCTTTAGATAAATTTATGCCCAGTAGACATAAGGTTTAATAATATTTACCAATTTAAGATTGATTTATTTTTATGTTACTATTTTTCAGTTTATATTAGACTGTGTTTCATTTTTTATATACATAATAATTTGTGGTTCATTTTTTGGCATTGTGCTTTGCTTCTCCGGTGAGAATTCCAGTAATATTATATTTTATATATATTTATATATACATTGCGAAAATATATCATCAAGTCTTATGTTTCTAATTGTCCATTAATCATGTTTCATCTCACCATTTAGTATTTAAAAGGCACATTAAAATACACATCAAAATATCCAAATATTCGTGTTTGCTTAAGGATGCTAAGTACAATAAATTTAAATTTTAAGTTAATTTATGATTATATTTATATGTTACCATTTTTATATTGATTTAATAGCTTTGTTTCTACAATCGTAGTTGAATTCAGGTCTTTGTTTAGTGTTTTTCTATCGATCTGTATTTTCGTTACCGGGAAGTGTTTTGGTTTTATAACCTTCCAAGAAATGCCTCAATAAAATATTCAATCACCGTTGTTCCTATGTAAAGTTACCATTTAAACAGTTCAAACCGAAAACATCATCTAGCATGCGTCGATGCTCAAGCACTCTTGAGTCACTGCGTCAATTCAGCAGGATCACTCTTAGTTGAAGGCACAATAGTTTTCTTTATCTTTCTCTTTTATGTAAGTTATTTGAGTTTTCAAATGCTTTGGGAACTATGCAGGTTTTTATACACGAGCCTCTTTACAAGGGCTTATCTCCTTTAGATCCATTGCATCGTGCTAGCGTCAAAAGTACTTTTCTGTCGTCATTTTTGTTGATATATATATTTATAGGTTATATTGCTTTGCTAAACGCTAATTAGTTAATTATAATTTTCTAAAAGCCATTGTTGATCCCCCATAATCTTTAACAAATTAAACAAACTATTTTGAAACAAGTAACTCTATATACATGTGGGTCTGTTAGCACGACAAAAAATTCCAACGAAAACCACCATATGAGTTTATTGTTTTCAATAGATATACCACAACTATCAAGTGGTAATAAAAGTTACACAACTATTAGATACATGTATTTATTTCTCCACTAGGTATATTAATTTATATTTTATACATTGTATCATTAGGTCTGTTATTCATATTACTATTTGAGCATACAATTGAATTTTGACAAGGAGAACAATGGAAGAGACGGAAAATGTTGAAACATAAGTTTAATTTTATGATATCAAATAGAAGACTTAAGTGTGATAGTTTTTTCATCGTCACCTTTCTTATGTGCAAAAACCGATTCGACAGTCAATTTATAATCATACTTTCTTAATGAAATTCTTTTAAGTTACAATGTAGATTTGTATCGGTACATGATAAGCTCATATCTTTTGTTTACTTATCGTCATATATTTCACTCTCGCGCTTTATAATAATACGGTAACTTTAGTTAAGTTTTCAGGTGTATTAGGTTAAAAATTTCAAGCGCCTAAACTAAGTAAACATCTTAAGTAACATTAGTGCGTAATTAGATAAATCATATGATAAATGTATATTTCGTTATGTAGAATTTGATACTCACAAAATGACAATGAGCACATGGATGAATATGAAATTCCTACTTAGTTAGACTAATATATTATTTTTAGGAAATTGACCCAGATTGATGGACATTTTTATGAACTTGAGCTTTTCGCATGTTCGTTTCCTTGATTTTTTTTCTTTACCATCGCGGGTTTTGATATTTTGATATCTTGTCACCGGCGATTTATCGTGCTCGATCCAAGGCATGTGTTATCTCCAAATGGCTTATTTTATCGGGAAATAATAAAATTCTTTGAATAACATAACATATTAATCACCGATGAGTTATACTGAATTTTTTTTAGGTTTGTTTATTGATTTCTATCATGAGAAATCATATCTCAATACTTCATGAAGGCTACATCTCATTTCTGGTGCTATTTATTACTTATTTCAGCATCGGCAACGGAAGTGATCGCAATTCGTACAACGACAATTCGTCGGAAACATAGAGTAAAACCGTGTTTTAAGAGTTCTTCGATCAGCTGTGGCGGAGACTAGATGTGTAATCGTGGATACCGGTAAGTCATATATTTCTTCTTAAAACCTTCCACTAATTCTCATTCACCACATGACTCTGGATTTACTTGAATTTATTCCTGATCCACATATATACTTTAGCTTTTTAGATTGATTCCTTCATAATACGTTATTTCTTCCCAGAACCAGATCTCGATTTTCTTTGGCCCAATGACACCGGATTTTTCTATAATATCCATCAATAGTGCAAATCCTTGGAAGTGTGAAACCTCATGATTCTCTCTCTTCAACTCCGACAAGTGTTCTCCACCGACGTTTAAGGCCGACGCACTGGACTCCGATCATATTCCGTGCAACCTTTTTATTTGGATTTTTTTCCCATCCAATTTGTAGAAAAAATATCTACGAATATGTGAAAACCGCACCGACAATTACCATGAATCCTTTGTTTCCTCCAAATACATAATTACCAAGAAAATTCATAAGGTAATGCCCCTTTATTCATTGTTTTCCTACAATTCTGAATAATCGAGCTTTTACCTCTAACTGTATTTCGTTTAGAGATTATTAATGAATGGGGCTTTAAGAGTCAAATTCTGCTACGAAATTGGAATTTCGATTATAAATCATGTCCTTTACTGTTTTGTTACATCTTTAAAAATTTCTAATGCAGGACTTAGAAAATTTCAGATAATTATTTTTAATTTTTCTCTTTGTTTTCATCATGTTTTTTTGGTTGTTCAAACATTGAATACTGTTTAAAACGAGATGCACCCTGTTGCACCTTTACAAAGTTAAGTTGTTTTACCAATTCACATTATAAGAAATGTCAAAAAAATTACCAGAGTTACTATAACATCGAGATGTTAAAATAAAAAGTAGAATAATATTTTTTTGGTTGTTTTTTTTTTTTACTTACCGACTTTTAGTTGATTTTAAGACCGTGTTAGAACAAATTTTTATTCATTTTTTGGTTTTATTTGATTATTACTTTTTTTTCATCTTTATCAGTGTGCTCTGGTTGTCTTAACCTTCGACGATAATACGCCTCAGTCCGTCTAAGTTGTCGAGATGTGATCTTTACTAGAAACAAGTACGTGCTAAGGAATTGTAGTTGCCTTTATTATTCTTCTTTAACCCATTTCATAGTTTTAATATATTTAAATTTATTCATTCATAAGAATATTATTTTTTATACTAAGGATCTTTGTATGTCGTGCTTTTTCTTAATATGAGTTTTTTTTTTAATTAAATTAACCGATGTTTCCTCATTGACAACCTATGACTATATAACCCCAAGTCATTTTTTTGTAAAATACAAGCTTAGATGAACTTTATTTAAAAATACATGTAACAAACTAATCATCGTCGATCCATTCTCGCTATCTTTTTCCTCTAAACAATTTTACAAAATGCTGATATTTAATCATTTGTATTGATACTTTTTTTTTTATTTTGTAAACAATAACAAATAATTAATTAAATTAAGACTCACTCTTGACTTAAAAACAAATATTATATAGATAATTCCTTAGGCTTGTGGGTCAAATCAATACGTTCTAAGAAGAAATATTTGAATATCAATCTCATCGATATGATCAATTTAAGAAGTCTCATACCAAATCCCATCAATCAAATCGCTTTTCTAGAATACAAGACATCTAAGTCATACAAGTAAAGAGACTTATACATTGATAAGAAAAATAAAAAAGGTGAACGGTGATTGGATTGATGATAAAATAAAATTTTGGGTCTCGAACAGTGATTGGATTGATGATAAAATAAAATCTTGGGTCTCGAACAGTATTGATGATAAAGACAGAGAATTCTTGGTTAAGTTCTCCACCTAAACGACAGGATAAAGGATTGATCAAATTCTATTGGGTCCCCAAAATAAAATGAGTAATATCGGGTCGGGTGAATTCAATATAGACGCATGTTGTCATTCCAGCCTCCCTTCTCCTTTCAGGGCCTATCCGAAAGAATATCGAGTACTTATTGGTCGTGAATATCTGAATAGCATGGACCACTCCGTGGATATCTTTGCTTCAAAATAAAACAATTAGAATTAGTCGATCAACTAGAATGTGTATTATAAATATATAGAGGATCTTTCAATTAAGAAAATATGTCGACATGAGACGAAGAGAAATGTCTATCTATTTTATTTACTTATTCAGTTAAACTAATGATTTGTTATCGGAGCAGATTGCAACACCCATTTCATCAGGGAAAAGCCATCTTTTTCTCAATAATGTCTTTGTCATTTGACCCAATAGTGTTTCGTTAGATAGGAACAACTTTGATAAATACTGATTAGATAATTCACTATTGGTTCTAAGCATCTCTAGCGATAAATATACAATTTGAAGTACTTTTCTTGCGTATTCTTAATAAACCATCGTTTATATATAGATGACATTTGAATTCTAATGTAAAATTATATCCCTAATATGTATTTTTTTTTCTTTATAAGAAAACTCATTTGTTAACATTTCTATAAAAGGTTATAAGATGATCATTTATCAATGAATATTTTTCTTTATCAAAATTAATAATTCATTTATTCTTACAAAGTTAATTAATTGAGAACGAGCATGATAATAATTTATTTCAATGTTTTTTAAATAAATGATTATATTTACTATAATCATTTATTAATATAAACAATAAATATATTATATATATATATATATATATTCAGAAAATTTGAAGATTAGCCGTGTTTTTAAGAAAGTCATGCCTAATGTTTTCAAGTTAGAAATACTTTATTAAAGCAAGAATTAAAAACTATAATAATCTTAACTGTTTATATGATTCTTTGTAAAAATGATTTATCTTTCTCCACCGGCAATTGTATTGAAGGGAAAATGATGTAAAATAACACATCAACAAAACCCTGCGAAAAAAATCAAAATAAGCATATTGAATTACAATTATGTAGGTACTATCATGGTAATCTAATATTTACGTTTACTTTTGGGGATGTAATAATTTTCAAAAGAAATGAAACTTTGTAATATTTGGTTAGCATGTAAGAATGTGAAGACCATATAATTATTTTTTTATAAGAGTAATGGAACTCCCGAAAACAAAAGAAATAAAAACCATGTAATAATCGATAAAAAACAAAAAACAAAAAAACAAAAACAAAATACAGGGGATTAAAAATCGAAGAAAAAAACATAGTGTTTTATTTGTTAATAAAAAATCAAATTGGAATAAACAAAATAACTAAAAAGTGTGAAGAAAGGAATTACTGTAATTTTAAGTTTAAAATAATTAATTTAATTTACCCAAAAATTTAAAAGTGTAAACACTCTAAAGGGCCATTGCAATCAAACATAAAAAATGACTTTAACACAATTAAGAAGGAAAGAAATAAAAAATATTATATTGGTGGAAAATTCTCAAATTACACATGAATGAAAATTCATGACCGATTACAGGGTTAACATGAAACTTAAAAAATTGCAACCTAACAATCTAAAACCGCTGAATATATATATATATATATATATATATATATATATATATATATATATATACATATATATATACATACATACATACATATATATTGCCACAAATTGGTTACAAAAAATAACCCAAAAAAAAAAATTGGACGATAACTCAACGAATCATGCGCCGAAACATACTCTTACCGGTGAAACAATAGAGAGATGACTCATGGTTACACATGGCGGAGGAGTCTCGTCGGAGAGCCCTATACGGAGGCGAGGGAAATTTTGAGAAGCCCGAGAAACATCATGAGACATGTAAAAGAAAGAAAAAAAATTAAGAACAAAGCGAATCACATTCGCTTTGTATAGTGAAATTTCTCAATAAAACTATAATCACATTAATCAAATAAAAAAGAAAACGTTAAATACCTTATACTCAATAATCCAATCCAATTTTATCAGCTCCAAAGTTTAGCACTTATGAAATCAACATCTAAAACACTTCATAATAATTGAAAAAATAAAAATCTTACAACACTTCTTCGAAATAAATCATCATACTTTTGGATATTTTGAAGTGAACACAATCGGCAACAAAGCGGAGAATTTGAAGCAGAAATTCACCGGTGAGTTTTTCATTTGTTCTCTAAAATCTCAACTAATGAAAAATAAATTACGATTGAACAGTAACATAGAAATAAAGTGTAACAAAAAATACAAAACACGTTGATAAAAACATACCTTGATAGAAATTCCATGAGGACCAAGTGTTCTATGATAAATGACAAACTACAAAAACAAAGAGCAAATTAGGACTAAAATGTTATCTTAGGATTGAACAATAGTAGTATATAAAGACATGAAAAGAGCACGAAGAGTATAATAATTTTTTATTTGAATCTAAAAAATAGTCACCAACAATTAAGATAGGAAGAGTCCAATGTATTAAATAAATGGTTACAAAAAATTCTTATGTGTTTAATTAGATATAAATAATATGGATTAATGTGCCATTAAATGAAAATGAAAATAAAAATAACGTTGCATTTAGAATGGAAAAGGAATGGACTTACAATTTTAAAGTCTTGAAATTAAGAATATTCTTGATCTTATGAATATGTAAAAAACGTTATATGCCACTTTAAAATTTGTTATGCATTAAAGATGATATTTTTGTGTACTTAATTAATATTCTTTATTCAGTAACATAAAATATATGCCTCGGTAGATTATTATGCATTAAAGTCTAAAGATGATATGTTGGCGTGTTTAATATTCTTTGATTGGATACTTAAATTGTTGAATTAAAAAAAATTATAAATTTTAAAAAATAGGAATCTTATATTTCTTTGTTTTCTATCATGCCATGTCATACTTGAAAAACCTTCCCTTTATATATATATAGATATATAGATTAAGAAAGATCAATTGAGATGAAAGAAGTCGATTGATATAGAGAACTTTTGTATACCTAGATAATAATAATCAAATAAATGCACGTCTCAATGCACTGATTGAAATAGAGTGTAGCATATATGTTACACTAATAATCACTATTAATCACTAATCAATGAATACTTTGTCTCTTCGTTAGTGCTTGCCATACACATATGCGTGATATCTTTGTATAAAAAATAAAATATCTGAAAAAAATAGGAATGGAGAATCTCTTGTTTGTTAGTGTGCCACTTCATCACTAAAAAACCTCTCCTTTTATATATATAAAAGTGGACGGCTTCGTGCGGTAACGATAAGGTATGTGTTAAAAAATGGATGCAACTATTTACAACTTTATTATTTATATTGTATATTTTAACCAAAACATTCGCATCGAATTTAGCATTTGCTGAAAAGGTTATCATCGAGTCACATCGTCATTTTTATTATCAAATATAAATATAAATATTTTAAAAAAATTAAAATCGTAACTATAACAATAGAAGATTTTGCTAAAAATTGTCAAACGTGGAAAGTTCTTCATTATTAATACTAATAGCTGAATAAGCGAATAATGTATAAAAATGAAAATAAAACATATTATTTATAAGTTTTCATAAAATGGTCGTTTTACTATTTAAGTTAATTTGTTATTTAAGTTAATTTGTGACAAAATAATGCACTACAAAAGATGATCACTATATCTAAATAAAAAAAAAAAGTAAGGAAATGATAATTCATATAGAATGAAATTAAAATCATAGATAAGTAATTAGAAAAACGTGTCAAAACAATGATGACAATTAGAACCCAAGAGTTGTATGATTCAGATGTAATTAATCTTTCAAGTGTGATTATTAGCATGTTTTCAAAGGAAAATAAGAAGACAATTTTTTTTAACACCCAAACGATATATAATGATTTTTCAAATGTAGCACCTACTAGTACAATAACACTGTATCCATACACAAACAAAATTCGTACTCACAAAAACTGTATACTGATTTTAAAGTAATCTGAAGGTATTAGACTAAATCGTATTAGACAAATGTAAATTTTGGCTATTGTCGACTTTAGTTCACCGCTTTTTTTCTCTTCTTTTTCATTTTATCACAAAAGGCTGTAAATTTATTTGCGATATGCTATGTATCTAATTGACTTTAAATTAACTTTTCATTCCAAGTTCATATAGACACTAAAGTTAAGAAAAGATTCATGTTAATTAGGAATAAAATCTCTTTAAATAGAACTTACTTTATTAGAAATGTACGACTACAACCTTTGTGTTAGAAGGTGGATCTGTGAATAAAATTTGTCATTTACTGTTATTCTCCTATCCATATATTTCATGTACACAATATAGATTTTCAATTAAAATTATACCAATCTAGATGGGGTTTACTTGATGTTGGCTATGGAGTAGAGAATCACTGGCTAACAAACCTACTCCAACCTTATGACTTGCAATTACATAACAGGCTAACGAAAACTAAAAGTGAACATCATCCCTAACATACTGAAATGAAATATAAAAATGGAAATGTGATAAGATTATCATAAAAGGATAAATAAGAAATGAGCTTAAATCATTTTTATTACAATCACAGAATATGCTAAAGAAAATACATATATATAATATCAATATCAATATGGACATCTTCACGACCAAATCGAAAATTTCACATTGAATTTTCACGTACTCGATATATATCTTTTGAGAAGCATTTGTGTTATCCTCTTCCGAAAATAAACAATTTTAGTGAAACACATAACAATAACATATATTTAATTTAAAAAAAACTATTTAATCCCACGTTTCTCAACTCTATAAATCAAATCCAAAGTGAGATCACAGCTTTTAAATAACAACTCTATAGTAAACTGGTTGAGAAAAAATTGTAGTCAATTTGTGAAAATTGGTTGAAAAATTGAAGAAAAAAACTTACTCTTGATTGAATAAATTTCCATGAGAAATCAACAAAAGGAAAAAAGAAAGAAATTAACTGGATATGGAATAATCTATTTTATTATTAAAAAACAACTCAACAGAAAAATTTGAAACCAAATTTTGGGAAAATAAGATACTTACCAGAAACGCGATGACCTTGTTCTTAATAGAAGAAATCCCTTGAAAATAAACAAAAGGATATACAATGCCCATAATCAATTCAAACTCACTGAAAAAATTGAAATTAATCTCCGGAAAATAAGAAACGTACTGAAAATGCGACGACCTTATTATTGACAGAAAAAATCCTCTTGAAAATCAACAAAAAGATTATAATATTTAGCAAAAAAAAAATAAATCAAAGATTGATAAAAGCAATACCTTGAAGCTTCTAAAAACTCCACGCTTCATTAGCAATTTTGACACAAACTAAATAAATCAAAGAACATCACAATGTTGAAGATGGAACAATATTGGCATATAAAGACGAATGATGGTATAGGAGTTACAATGGTTATTGAATTTTAATTGAAAACAATCATCAATGTTCAATTAGGAGTAGAGGAAGAGTCTATAATTTCATGCTTACAAAAATTTCTATGTGTTTATACGTATAAATACTATGTATAAAATAGATAACTAAGGAAGTGGCATAACAAAATATATAATTTTTTTTTCTTCTTACACATCAAAAGTCTTTATTAATTGTGACATTAACTCACAAATTGTTAACACATGAAATAAATTGTTACACTGACTCACACTAATGGAAATGTTAATGTGTTAGTGGGGGAATACATACTTGGAATTAATTGCCTCATGGTTAGGAAGAATAAAACTACCAAGAAACTCTATGTCTAAAAAATTAGGAAACATCAATTCTTGTTTCAAGGGCTGTAACCGGAGCATGTATCCGGTTTTTTGGAACTACCCGTATCCGGATCCGGTTTTCCCAGTATCCGAAAATCACTACCCGTATCCGAATCCGGAAATCCGGATACCTATTTTCAAAACCCTGTTTAATTATCCGTATCCGGTTTTGAAATCCGGATTCGGATATTATCCGGGTATCCGGAATTCTATCCGGATCCGATTTAGAAAAAAAAAGGGTTAAAACGTATGTCTCATTTCTCAACCACCATAAAAAAACGTACATATGTTGACATTGTTTCAACTAACAACCACCAAAAAAACTGTACAAATCTATTACGTATTCTAATACTTATGAAAATAAAAATGCATGAAAAAAACGTTCTCGCCATCTTCATTCCGCGCCATCTTTTCTTCATTCACGTGCATCATCATCATCATCATCACCATCATCATCATCATCATCATCATCATCATCATCATCATCATCATCATCATCATCATCATCATCATCATCATCATCATCATCATCATCATCATCATCATCATCATCATCATCATCATCATCATCATCATCATCATCATCATCATCATCATCATCATCATCATCATCATCATCATCATCATCATCAACTACAAAGAAGATAATACACAAATGTGACTTCGAAGTAATCTTCATTCTTCTAACGTACTCTTTAAAGCGCTTCAAACGTGCCGGAGACGATCTAACATATCTGACAGCATTCCATATTGTCAAAATAGATACGGCTAATATTTTCAACTCTTCTCCAATAATGAGGTTGAGAATATGACATGAGCAACGAACATGCATAAGCCCTCCATCTTCACTTAATTCCTAATCATCTGTTGTCATCTTCGTCTTCAATTTAGCAATGCACACATCATTTGCATAAGCATTATCCACTGTAATTGACTGGATCTTTGTGATTCCCCAATCTTTGAAACAAGTCATCAATTCGGTAGCCAATGTCTCCTCTTTGTGATCCTCTACTTGAGCAAACCTGATAATTCTCTTTTGCAAATTCCAACCCGCATCAATCCAATGCACGGTAATGCACATGTATCCGATATTTTGGTTCGAAGTCTAACAATCGGTCGTTACACTTACCTACGGGTGAAATAAGAACAACGTAATTATCGAAAAGACTTATTTAAAAGAAATAATAAATTCGATATATTTTAAACTTACCATTTGGTTCCGTAAAATATTCTTCAACGTACTTTTGTTTTCCTCAAACAATTTCCGGTTTGCCTTGAAATGTTGAAAAATGTTGGGTTCATGTACCTTGAGTACGTTTTGAATCCTTCTCCTTCAACATGTCGAAACGGGAGTTCATCAACCACAATGTAACATGCTACCGCTCTCCGAAAACCCTCTTTCGTCCAACTACCAACTTTGAGCTCACTTCCCGTCCCATCTTGTTTCGTGAAATGCAGTATATTGGACTGCTTACTCATTCGCCGCTCTTCCGCCTTGGGACCTTTTTTGCATGTCTCAAGATGATTATTGAGAGATTTCGTACCAAATCTAGAAGGGCATATTATCATGGCTTCACAATGAATGCATGATGCCTTGTCTTTGTCTACCTTGATGAAATGATTCCATGCATCTGAAGCATTAGCCCTTTTCCGCTTAGTACTATTTTCGGGTTATGACTGCGATTGACATCGAGCGGTACTAACTGCCACCGAGTTTTCTTCACTACTTTGAATTGTCAAATTCTCCATTACGGCAAAATCTTTGTTCACCTGAAAATTAATTGCCAATCATATGAATACTGCATAACAGAAAGAACAGAAGTATGAAATTAATTGCCAAGCATATGAAAAGTATTAAATTATTCTTTAAACTGACTAATGATGACATTCTCAATAGACAAATAACTTATGCAGAGTGTGTGTGTGCATTGTGCAACTATATTGTAAGAAAAATGTATGCAGAGTGAAATTAATAGAAACTTTACCCGTTTATATGTAAAGAAACACTGATTAAACACATTGCTAAACATTGAGTATTCAATGCTAAGCATTGAGTACACAGAAGCACGTACCTGAAGAGTGAAGAGTAGGCAAATCGAACAATCTTAAATCACAGTGCAATCTTAAGCCAATCGAACAGTCCGACAGAGGCAATCGAACTCTTAAGAGTTAAGCCAAGCAATCACAGTGCAATCGAACTGAAAATAAGAAACGAGGAAAAGATCTGAAAATAAGAAATGAAATTAGGAGAGGAAAATAATATTGAGGGTGAGGGACTTATAGAGAGGCTGATTGCGAGGAAGACAAGCTGGGAGAGGCGGGAGGGCTGAGAGCGAAGTTCGGAGAAGATCTTAAAATAAAATAAAAAATGAAATGAAGAGAGGCAGAGATCGAGGGAGAAAGACGAAGATCTGATCAGACTTACATAGAGGCGGAGAGCGAGGAAGAGAGGCTGAGAGCGGCGCGAGGCGGCGACGGACGAGGGCTTGGAGGCGGAGCAAGTAACCCTAGAAAATGAAATGAAATGTCGACTCGAAGGGAGAGTGAGTACTGAGTATTGAGACTTGAGTAACCCTAAAAATTGAATTAAAAAAAATAAAAAATTGAAAATAAACCGGGTTTTAAACCGGATACGGGTATCCGAATTTTTAAATAACAAAAACCCGTATCCGTATCCGGTTTTAAATCCGGATCCGGATACGGATCCGGATACCCGTATCCGGATTCCGGATTCGGATTTTAAAATCGGATACGGATGCGGATGCGGATTTAAAACCGGATACCGGGTTTTAGTTACAGCCCTCGTCACTCAAAAACTCTCATTTTATATAATAATCCTTAGTGGGTGGTCTGATCATTTCTTGTTTAATACTCTCTCTAATTACATTTACACTAGTGGACCGACACCGCGCTTGCGCGGTGATGTAAAAAACAATTCATAAATTAAGTAACTTATTAGTATTATGTATTTATAGATATACATCAACACCATTAAACTAAATGGTTGATTAATTTTTCTTCCCTGTAATAATGTGATTATGATTTTGTACTAATATTCACATATATTTTTTTGAAAATATGAAATAAATGATTATCATAAGTATTGTCATTCAATTACTTGAATTTGTGAGGAAAAAAAAACAGTGATGAAATTCAATTAAAAAATAAATATCGATTGATATTCACCCTCCTATAACTCTCTACAATTGAGTTCTACATTAGAATCCAAATGCCATGGATAAGTAGTTTTTACAATAATATTTTATTTTTGATTAAGTCATTGGTTAGCCAAATGTTTTAATTAGTTATTTATAGATATTATTTTCAAAATAAAGTAAAACTATCAGCGACTATCAATTCAATAGAGATGATTAAATTTGAGTGTTTTGTAGATTTGTTTAGACCCATAAGATTGACATAATTTAACAATGTCTGAAAGATTTCTAAAAACAAATGTTATAGTTATCTTGAGGCTTCTAGTTCTAAGTGTATTTGATACTGAATTTAGATTTTTTTTATTAAATGTTGAATTGTAACGTTGATGTTTATCATTATTTTTTGTCGATGATGATCCGTCAGCTACATGGTATATACAAATAATTGCTTAAAAAAAATTAGAACTATTAATAATGCCTAAATATCACCACCAGTATATATGCAAGGGTGCCAACCATATATCTGCCTCTATATAATAATTCGCCTGTGAAATCCAATAATTTTTTTTTTGGCTATCCGTAGAAAATCAACAAATATAGATTCAAATCCCAGTATTATTAACTTCAATGCGGCTGCGAATCATCAAACAAATTTACCCACAAAGATATTATTGATCGATGGTTATCGTAATAATTCATAGCAATTCAGTGGGATGTCTAGGTAAACTTACATCTTCTCAAGGTCGCTTCCTGTGTAATGGGGAGACCCGAAAAAGCACCTAATCATCTAGAAGAAAAAAAATACTAAAAAAATAAGAAAAAATAAAACCAAACTAACAAAATGAATATATATACATGAAAAAAAAAAAAAAACAATTATTGATTATGTCCTAAAGCTTAAAAATAAAATTATACACAAACAAAACTCACATTTGCGGAGTAGCGTTCCCGAGAAAATTGAAACCAAGCACTGAACTTTTTTGGTTGAAACTCCATAGCCATCATGATGCAACTTCAATGCCAAAATTAAACTCAGTGCAAATCTCAACCGTAAGCCTTAGATTTCAAGTGTTCTTCTCTGTGCAGATATTTCATCACAATATCAAGTGCATAAGTTAACGGCATGCTATAAATCTAAACTAATAAATACTAAATTACAATCAATATTGTAGAGAAGACATTGGCAAAACTTTAGATTTTTAACAATTTACAACGTCAAATTCACTAAAGAAACATGTTTTTTTTTTACACATTACATACCATGCCTATCTTTTTTGAATTCTTAAATGTTGTACTTGCTGCTAAAAAGAAACTAAATAATAAATCGGCGAGTGTAAGGAGACGGTCTACGTGAAACCGGCTTATTACCACTGCGAAATGCATCTTTAAAAAAAAGCAGAGCAGAGCCGCATAGGCTGAGCAGTGGCTTCATCAAGAAGTGTTCGGTAGACGACCTTAGAAAGAATGCTTAGAAAGAGTAGTTCAGCAATGTACGGACTGTTGGTTTAAGAGGTGGTTAAATATGTGAATACTTGATGATCAATATTCAACCGGAAAAAATGTAAAACTATTTGAGTAACCCCTAAAGGTAAAATAGTGCAATAACCGAGACCAAACATTCTCATTAAAATAGACAATTACTCTCACTGGAAAAACGGCAGAGGCAACTCGCGTTCTGAGAGTAAAAAACAAAGAACCCATAAAACATATCTAAAGTCGGAATTCACCAGAGATTCTCACTATTGCAAATACACTCATTATCTAAACCCACATCGAAAACATCATGTGAAAATAAAATGTGATCCATAATATAAACTGTGTATTACCTAATTTTGAAGTACTTTGCACCATTTCTGTTCAAGGAACATCATGGATGTAAAGGCAACCACATTGATTGTCACGTATAGCAACTTTACGAGTCCCGCTAATTTCCTGCATTTTCCTTCATTAAATGATGATTCTTTCAGAAAAAAGATGCAGAATAATTAAAACAAAAAAAGTAAAAAAGATAATGATGTGAGGATAAACACAGAAGAAAAAGAAATGACATTAGATATATTCATTTTGTTCCATATTTATTGTAAATGAAATTTGTAAACGATAATCATTTATGAACTGTTGAGGGCGATTTGCACCACCCTTTTCAGTCACAAGAATAATCGAAAGAACACAATAATGATATGAACACGAATATTCCTGATTTATTATATTCCCGAAAAGGACTCAGTTTTTCCCGTTTGATAGCTGGACACTCGGAGTATGATGAACAAATATACGATATGCTCTCTAATCTCAATATAATCATAATACAATAGATCGGTAATAAAAAAATAAAAGAAATCTCTCTTTTTCTGGAGTTTCTCTCTCTAAAAAACTAGCTTCTCTCTCTAAAAACTCATCTTCTCCGTCTGGAGTCTCTCCTTCCCATCTCCTCCTTTCTCCTCATTTCTCATCCTTTATAAATGAGGCTTAACTTGCCTTTTATAGAGCCTACATTTGCCTTTTAACGTCTTTCCCGCCCTTTGTCGCATCCAATCACTAGCTTCCCTAGGAGTGATTTTAGGAAAGCATGGTTAACCCATGTTTTGCGTCATTCTAGGGTAGTTGGCCACGGTGGGTAGGTGGGATCGGCATGGGCGTCATTAAATGCACATCTCGTCAGTTGTCATTCGGCGCCGCACGCAACTCGGGGTTTTTGCGACGAGTTTCTTCCTCATGGATTCTTCCTTGAGCAACCTCGTCGAGAGAACCATATTGTCTCAGGCCCTTCGTCAGAGCATCTCCTTGCCCCTATTCGACGTCGTTTTGCACCATAATGACACGTCTTGTGTTGTGGATGGATTTGACGAAATCCGACATCAACAGTTAGTCCCCCATTTTATCAAGTGTAAACACTTGGTAAAATGAAAGACGAGTGTAACGGTGAACTGTCAAGGATATTTGCGAACTCCGTCGGCCACTTTAGTTGACGCGGTTACCCCGAGAAACTTTGTCGGAGAACCTCATCATAGTCGGTTGATCGGTGGATTCCGTTCGAGAAGCTGGTGCAGAATCTTGCTGAGTTGTAACTGGTTTCGTTGGGTGAAGCATCTTTCTTATGGCGGCGAGCTTCTCTTGGCGACAAGCTCTTTGCGTCGATAAGCTCGCTTATAGTAACGAGCTCATCGCAGCGATGAGCTTCTTCCAGTGGTGATCTTCCCTTCGGCTACAAGCTCCTCGCGACAACGAGCTCGCTTAAAGCGACGAACTCCACGCAGCGATGATCTTCTTCGACAAGCTCGTCGTGACGACGAGCTCGCTTATAGCGATGAACTCCTCGCAGCGATGAACTTCTTCCAGCGATGATCTTCTTCGACAAGCTCCTCGCGACGACGAGCTCGCTTATAGCGACGAACTCCTCGCAGCGATGAACTTCTTCCAGCGATGGCCTCCTCGCGATGACGATGCCTATGTCACGGATGCAATAACCTTGGCCTTGCTCATGACTAACTCTTTCTTCACAGTGCTTTTCTTCACTGATCCTCGAAGTTGACGATCGCTTCGTCGGCTCCTTGTGTGGTTATGTCGCCGAGCTATTTCTTCTCCTTGTCGTGCTTCCTTTATTCTTCTCGCTGTGTGTTGTTCTCAGGTTCTTCTTCGAAATTTGGCGTGGTTCCCTGGTCATGAGCCAGGGTACTCGGTCGTCATAGAAGACCTCGTTGGCGACGTCATTCGCCGATGGGAGCTGATGCGGCCCAGGCATCGTTTATTTTTCATCGAGAGACTTTCCTTGTTTATTTAAACTCTGTAAACATTGTAATATATACTTCGAAGATAAAAGTGTAAATGTAAATATATACTTTGTAAATGTAAGACATATTTTAGAAGTATGAATATACAAATCTGCTTGTACTTTGAAAATTGCAAACTATTGAGATGTATGGATATATATGTCCCCCCCCCCTACACATTTTATTGCGAAAAGGGAGGAAGAGAGTATCCTGATTCAAATTCGTCACCTCGCTTTCTATTTGTTTGAAGAATCGCCTATAGTTCCTCGGAATGTGTGTCGTCGTCGGGCATCACGCCTTACTTTGTTGTATAAGAGGAAAATCCGTGCTCGTCGGAAAGGAGTGTCCCTCCCGACGGCACATTGGTCGTGATCGAGGATCACTGTTTTGGGCACTCTCACCTCTTTTTATTCTCGGCACTCTCGCCTTTTGTTTGGGCTCTCTCGCCTCTTTTATCTCCGCACTCTCGCCGTGGTCACTGTTAAGGTCGGATTTGGTCAAATCCATCCTCAACACAACTCGTGTCGTTTGGTCCATAATCGACATGAGGGGAGGAGAGGAAGTTCGTCACCCGAGGGGGATTATCCCCGATGAGGAACATCCCCGAGGAAGGGTACCCCCGAGGAGGTTCATCCACGAGGAGACGCAGCCACGCGAGCAAGCAAGTTGCGATGAAGCGTCCCATCACACCCGACGAGGAACTTCGTCATGATGATTGTGCAGGGTCGAATGACCCTTGACGAGACGTGCATTTAATGAAGCCGACCTACTCACTCGATGAGAGCATCAGCGACGAAGGCCTGCAGAGCCGAACGATGGCTGACGAGATGCGCATTTAATGCAGCGCACCTACCCATAACGGTAGCGTGCTCGGAAGTGACATAAAGTAAAGATTAACCATGCTGCCCTCAAATCACGCCAGAGAGTGAATGATTAAAAGGAAAAAATGCGGGAAAGATGCGAGGGGAAGGCATTGTAAACTCTATAAAAGGCAAGATAAGCCTCATTTGTAAAGGTTCGGAAAAATAGAGAAAAGAGGCCCGGAAAGAGAGAAAGAAATCTTGTAATAGAAAAGGCTAAGGAAATAGAGAAAATCGATGTTCATGATCCTTCATCTGTCCAGCTATTCAACGGAAGAAAACCGAGCTCATTTCGGAAAATATAATAAAACAGAGATATTCATCAATTATTGTTGTTTGTTTGTTATTTGGTGATTATCTTTGTGACTGGAAAAGGGTGGTGAAAATCGCCCTCTACAGTTTGGCGCCCACCGTGGGGCTTTGTTTTCTTTTTAACTCATAGCCAGGAATTTGGAGGGACATGACGTTATCGAACGACGCCATCGTCAGCAACGCGCTCGACGGTTGAGCGCGCGAAAATAGCAAGCAGAGCATAAAGAGGCAACTCAAGGGACAGGAGTGACGTAAGAAGGGGAGACGTACGGACTCCTTGCATTTAAGAGAAGCCGATTGATAGACGGTTGGTCAGAAAAAGGAGTGCACGCGTATCAACGAATGGGAGCAACTTCCGAAGTGTTGTGAAATGACAGCGAAAGAGAGGATACGAAGAGTTGCTTGCGAAACAATCAACGGTTATAAAATGGGAAGTTTGGAGAAGATCAGCAACAACGAGTCTGCGGAAATAGAAACCAACTCGGTTAACTCCCAGATAAGTATCGTTTCTCTCAACCCAGAAAACAAAAGTTCCTTTCTCACTCCGAAACCAGTGCTTGCTAGTGTTTTCGAAATACAGGCCGAGAAAGCACACGAGGAGAAGATGGCACTCAGAGAAGGAGATGCTGGCCATAGTCACACAGACGAGTCGGAGATGATCGTGGAGGAAGGCTGGGGATGGCCCAAGGAGGGCGCAACTGAGGCACGAGGAGGAGATGATTACGAGATGACGGACTTCTGGAAGCACGAGGAGTGGCCGGAAAGCAGCGAGCCATGTCCAATGGAGGAGGACATCGCGAAGGGCCAGCGGGATCAAGAAGAGTCAAGGATCCCTGGCGAACCGCACCCCGCACTGGAACTGGTCCTGCCGTATCTCATGCCCGAGGAACTCCTCGCGGTGGAGATGGTGTGCACCTCACTACACGACGAGGTTAGAGAAAATAACCTTCTGTGGCGCAACATCAGCATCTACAACCCATTGAGCGAGCGGATCACAGATGAGGATCTCCTGAGGCTGGCGAGGAGATCTCAAGGGAAGATGGAGACTTTGACTCTGTACGATTGCGACGGGGTCACCAACACCGCGGTGGAGACGATCATGCGGGGCAACCCGACGCTCGTGAAACTATGCCTGCCACGCTGCCACCAAATCACCTTAGACGACGTGGTCAGCAACTTGTCCACCATCGAGCACGGGATAAAATTCCTGAGGGTCAACGGTTTATTTCCCAGGCTCGTGGAGGGAACCAGGGTCAAACTTGAGGACCTTCCCCCTCTGCTCGCGGCAGGGAATCCAGCCGACTATCCCGAGCAGCAGGCGCCTGCCCCACGCGGTCGTCTGCTCGACGCAGAGTTCTGCAGGCGGTGCGACAAAACTGTCTTGGTCTACGAGAGACCAACGAGGGCTCAAGCAGGAGACTCCGTCCGCCTGTCGGGTTCTGGGCGACACCTAAATGGGCGTGCTTGCGGTTTTTGCAGGTCGTGCTACATCCTTGGTACTACGTGGTACACTGACCTCTGCCCGAAATGCAACTTCGGTCGCCCCAGCCGGAGCTCTATGGAGAAAATTGCGTCGTCAGCCTGCTCGATCATCGAGGAGGAGTGAGCCCGGGAGGATCATACGCTGCTCCGCGCTAGGAGGAGATTGGGGTGGATACTTTTTTTTTTAACCGCTAGTAGATTATAATAGGTGAAGTTTGTTTGGGTTTGTTTTCCTTTGTTTTTCCTTTCTTTTAAAGACTATGTGTGTATGTTTTTTTTCTTTTGGTTATAAGGAGTGAGCAAATTTATAAAGTTGGCAAAGGGTGTATGCAACTCTGCTCAGCGATAGTACCAAATAGGAGGGAAAGAGACTTCGTATCATTCAAAAAAAAAAAAAGGTGCCGAGCAAGCCCGGTCGGGAGAAGGTGCCGAGAAAATTACATAAAATATATATATAAATATGTATATAATGATATATACACAGTAGCATATATATATGTGCACACAGTACAGTGACAAATAAATATATACTAATTATATACGGCTAAGGGTGCCGAGCAAGCCCGGTCCGGCAAAACAGGCCGAGATCCGTATATACGGCTAAGGGTGCCGAGCAAGCCCGGTCCGGCAAAACATGTCGAGATCCATATATACGGCTAAGGGTGCCGAGCAAGCCCGGTCCGGCAAAACATGTCGAGATCCATATATGCGGCTAAGGGTGCCGAGCAAGCCCGGTCCGGCAAAACATGTCGAGATCCATATATGCGGCTAAGGGTGCCGAGCAAGCCCGGTCCGGAAAAACATGTCGAGATCCATATATACGGCTAAGGGTGCCGAGCAAGCCCGGTCCGGCAAAACAGGCCGAGACCCTATATACGGCTAAGGGCGCCGAGCAAGCCCGAACGGGCGAGAGTGCCAAAGAGACGACTAAGGCGAGAGTGCCTATGGGGTCCTGGGAATTAGTCGGCTCGTACCCGATGAAACCTGGAGATACCCGCGAGAGACAATTGCGGCAAGAGTGCCAAGGAAAAGAGATACGGCGAAAGTGCCGAGCAAAAATATATACATATTTATACAGCTTAACGGCTAAGGGCGCCGAGCAAGCCCGAGCCGGCGAAAGTACCGAGCAAAGAGAAATTACTTTTTCTTACGACTAAGGGCCTCCGAGCGGACCCGTACAAAATTTGAAAATCGCGAACAAGCTCATAATAAAAGTGTATATATAAAGATCATCATCATCATATGCTCGTCAAATTCAAAAAGTATGAAATACGGGATATCATCATTTACAATTCATTATCCACACCCCAAGCGCAGACACCTATTATAAACTCTCACAGGGACCGATCCTCTCGCCTGATGGTACCATCGACGGGATCTTGGCCCAAAACTGCATCGGCACATTCTTCAATAATGGCGTCGCAGCGTTGACGAATGATGCCTTCCACAAATGAGCAAGCGGGATCGTCAGCATGGAGTCCCGGGAGCCTACCCGAAGAGGTTCCTGCAACGTTCGCATCGGCTCTACCATCAGCCTGCAAAAGAGGAACCAGAAGTAAAGGATCAGCCCCGGAGGGAAGAGGTAAAACTACGAATTACGAATTATTTATACTGAGCTACCTCATACCGTACTCGACGAGGAAGGAAGAACCTCAAAACCGGGCGAGCTCGCTCTAGCATCACCCGGAGGGAGACAGGGGGAAAGCGGGGGAGAGTTTGGAGCACCGGAGAGTTTCCTCTCGAGCTTGGCCAAATCAGCCAAGTACCCTTGCTCCAGCTTGCGCCACCTTGGCAATTTTGCTTGGAGCTCACCAACGGTCGAGCGGGAAGGTAATCCCTCGACGAGCTTGATATTCGAGAGCACACCGCCCAGCAGGCGCTGAACACTGGCAATCCCCTCGAGCGCACCGAATCTCTCGGAAGCATGCTTCAGCTTGTCAATCGCCTGGTGATAGAGGCGTACACGAGAAAATTCCTCCTCTACCGCCCAGCTCCTGGCTGCGTCGCGGTCCTTGACAAGTTTCCTCAGCACGGCTTTGACGTGGAAGGAGATTTGTTCCTCCCGATCGGGCGACAGATTTATGGCATCGGCGATTCGATTGAAACACTCATTCTTTTGCCGGAGCTGCTCCGAGAGAGTGTCCTCGCACCGCCGATAACGTTGTCGCTCCTCAAGGAGGGACTCTTCGGCAATGGCAAGGAGACGTCTATATTCGTCACGCTCCGCCCTACACTCGGCGAGCTTAGCCCCTGCGGTCTCGGGGAGAACATCGCCGCTTCCCGATATAGCCCTCGCCGGGGCAAGAGCAAGCTCGGACTCCCGGGCCCCTTCGTCACCTCCTCCATCACTGGGAGAAAAGGCGTCAGGGCAAAGAGCAACGGCACCACCTCCGGCCTGCGAATAAAAAAAAAGGAGAGTGGAGATACGGAAGAAACAATAAAGAAGCCCGACGAGAAAAGAGATAAGAAAAAGACAAGTATACGAGGGCGATAGTAGGAAAAAGCTTGATGACGAAAAGAAGAGGTGACCCGAGAAGGATTTCTTTATTTCATATGATAATTCGCTTAAATGCTTGGATTACAGAAAGAGCCACAGAAGGCGGAATTTACAATAAAACAGAGGGAAATTGAAAGGGAAGCTTCGAGAAAACGTCCTATACCATGGGCTCTGGGAGGGCCGGGGTCTCGGTGCTCGAGCCGGATCCATCGCGTGATACAGACCCAAGGGCAGCCTCCTCCGAGGCAAGGCCTTCGAGTCTTCGGCCGTCCAAGGCTGCCGGCTTGCAGGGGGAGAGCGGAGGAGAGCCGGGATTCCGAGCGGACTTCTTGTCCAGTTCTTTGACCACGGCCCGGTGCTTGTCGCGGCTTTCGCGCCACGAAGATAAGCGGGTGTCGAGGCCCGTGGCTTGCGCCGTCAGGGGGTTTTTCTCGACCAAGGCAATATTGGCATGGTACGCGGCGGCCAAGCGATGGGCGTTGATTGATTGATCGAGAAAATCATACTTCGCCGAGAAGCGCTCCAGCTTGGCTTGGGCCTCCCCGAACAAGCGCTCTCGGCCGCGGCGCTCACCGACTGCCTCGGCTCGCGCGGCTTCAAGGTCCTCGGCGAACTTCCTCAATACGGCGTTGACCCGAGACGCCAGCTGATCTTCCTGTTCGGGCGATACGCCGATGGCTTCGCCAATCTGAGTGAGGCATTCAGCCTGAAGCCGGAGCTTATCGGAAAGGCTCGCCTCCTTAACGGCACAAGAATTTTGCTGTTCCGTGAGCTCGGCCTCAGCGGCCCGGCGCAACGAGCTTTCGGACTCCAAGGCGGATTTGGTCTCGTTGAGCTCAGCCTCAGCGGCCCGGCGCAATGAGCTTTCGGACTCCAAGGCGGACTTGGCTTCGTTGAGCTCATCCTCGGCGGCCCGACGCGACGACCTTTCCAACTCCAAGGCAGATGTGGCTTCGTCAAGCTCCGAGGAAAGCTTCTCGGCCTGCTCCTGGGACTTCCGCCCGCCGCGGGCGAAAGCCTCAAACCGTCCCCGGACCAACGTAAGCTCTGCCGACAACTCACTGCTCTCTCTCTCGGCCCTGGCGGTCGATAGCTGCACGGAGGTAATCACGTCAGTCAGCAAGGCTACCCCCCGGGCAACGCGGTCAAAAAGTTCCAAGCCCCCCGCGGGATCGCTGGAAGGTTCGACGAGCTCGTAGGAGGCTTCGGCCATGGGGAGTGCCCCCGGAGGCGGCAAGGCCGGGAAGCTGGCTTGGGCCTGTGGCGACCCGGTAGGTGCCTCCTCGGGGTCAAGGGATGGCGCAGGAAGCCGCGCCGAGTCATCCACTGATTTGGGCGACGCGCTAGAAGGGATGATAGGAGGTATTTGCGAATCCGAGACGCCGGTAGAATTGGGAGAAGGCCGGACCGTTGAACCCTCGAGGGCCTCGACGCCAGGTGTGTCGGGAAGAAGCTTCGGGCCATCGAGATTCACCTCAGGGAGCACCCCGGACTGTTCCTCCTCGAGACCAAAGAGGATCTGTTCTGGAACGTCTTCCTCACCGGCAGGCCCCGTATCTCCATCGTTAGAAGCATTGGTCTTTTTGACCAAAGACTGAGTCGGAGGCATTGAGGCCGCGACCGGGTCCCGCGTCGCTTCGTCGGGGATTCCCCGAGGCGGTGACGGGGAAGACCGGGTCGCGACCCCCGGAGCAGAAAGAGGAATGGGGTCTTCGGCCCCCAACGGAGGTGGAGAAGGAGCATTCGGCGTGACGACCAGATGCTCGATGTCATCTAACTCCAGTCTCTCCCGCGGGTCCACGGTGGGGCGTGCGTGTGCGTCCGCCGCCAGTCCCGTCTTCCCCACTGCGCCCTCGATAGGCGCGGTGCCCGAGGCTCCCTCTGCTGTTCCTCGAGACGGACCAGCAGCTTCGAGTTCAGGAGTCGGGTCGGGAACTCTCGCCTTCTTCACGGGGGAAGCACCACACACTTCCTCGGCGGGGCGCTTGCCCGAAGAGCCTTCTTCTCGAGGAGATCTCCTCGAGGAACGGGAAGTATCTGGCGAGGGGCGAGCAGCGGACTCCGTCCTCATTCTTGTTCGCCGCTCGTCACCAGTATCCTCGACGGGGCGTTTACTCGAGAAACCGCCCTCTCGGGGGGTGAGTCCCATGAAGCGAGGGACGTCGGATCCTGCCCGGGACCTCGACGGTCTGTGCGCCTCCCGATCCCGACCAACGGGAGCGTTGTCCCTAGTGGCAACGACTTTATCCTCGGGGTTCTTCTTCAGCCTTGGAGCGGGTTTCCTCCGCTCTACGGGAGATCCCTCCGGAGCCGGTTCGTGAAGGAAACCTTTCGGGAGAAAAGTGTTAGGGGCGCCCCGTGGATTCGGGCCAACTGATAAACCCCTGACTTCTCGAGCCGCTG
Organism: Parietaria judaica; assembly: GCA_954871525.1. Taxonomy (NCBI): domain Eukaryota; kingdom Viridiplantae; phylum Streptophyta; class Magnoliopsida; order Rosales; family Urticaceae; genus Parietaria; species Parietaria judaica. The sequence goes on from OX940860.1 coordinate 44,798,548, forward strand.
GCCCCCGAAGTCTTTGCTCCAATCGCGCCTAGGGTTGGCAAGGAGAGCAGCGTGGATGCCTTTGAACCGCGCCTCGGCCTCTTCATTCTCCTCGGGCTTAAATCGAGGGAGGTCCACTCCCTCGAGCACCAAATATCTCGGTAGGAAAGCATGGTGGGGACCGAAGTTGGAGTTGTCCACGCGAACAAAGAAATACTTATTCTCCCAACCGGACTCGTTCGACGGCGTGTTCAGAAGAATGTGCGGCCGGACGCGATGAGAGATGGCAAAGCGACCCAGATTCTTCGGATTGCGAGAGACCTTGAAGAGGCGCATTAGGTCCTCGAGCGTGAGATCCACTTTCTGCTCACATGCAATGGCGAGTGTGCAAAGGAGGAGGCGAAGAATGTTGGGGCTCACCTGAGCGATCGGAACCCTGAAGGCGTAGAGGAACGCCACGACCAAGAGAGGCATCGGGAAGCGAAGACCGACGACGCGGAAGAACGACTCGTAGACACAGACGTAGTCGCTCTGAGGCTCGTCGGCGAATTCGCCCTCGAAAGGGAGACGTGCAAAACAGACCTCTGAGTCAGAATGGTTGTCGACGATAAACTTCAAACCCTCTTCCGTCATGACGGAAGGGGGACTCCGAGTCTTAAAGACTGGACCGGAGCGGGAAGGAGCCATCGAGGCGTCTAAGGGAGAAGGAAGAAGAAGCTTGGAGGTGAGGGAATGAGGATAACAACGAAAAAGAAACTCTGAGAAAGTTCTTGAAAATACGAAAATGTCGGAAAAAGTGGGTATGAACTTTGAATTTACAGAAGGGGGAGAAGGATAGATAGACACGTCTTAATCTGACGGCCCAAATTCAAAGCTTGCTAACTCATCAATGGTTCGTATCAAAGGCCCGTTATAAATCTCTGCAAGCACTCGAATGCGAAAAGGGGGTGGGCATTCGATACTGAAGGGACGTGCGTAAGATTCAAGGCTGACAGGTTTTTGGGAAGGCAACCAAGGTGGGACCCAGACCCAAGCACGGTCGGAGAAGCGAGAGAGTCAGGCTTCCCTGATCGTTAACAGGGATCTTCGCGGAAAAACTCCTCGTTCGGCGTCATTGAGAAGTCTTCATCGTTACGAGTCTCGTCGGGAAAGCTATCTTTTCATATTTACAAAGTTCAGGTTTATGTTCACCCCCCTTTTTGCCTTCGAGGCATGTTTTTAGTTTCTTACAGAATTTAGGTAAGCAAAGGAGGCTTGCCGAGGAAAGGAAGCGGTTTAGCAATATAACCATGCGAGGAGCCGAAGGAGAAATCACCGACCAGGAGCCAACCGGTGCCGGCTAGGGCCGACCCCCGAGGCAGTTATACTTTATTTTACCAAGTGTATACACTTGATAAAATGGGGGACTAACTGTTAAGGTCGGATTTGGTCAAATCCATCCTCAACACAACTCGTGCCGTTTGGTCCATAAACGACATGAGGGGAGGAGAGGAAGTTCGTCACCCGAGGGGGATTATCCCCGATGAGGAACATCCCCGAGGAAGGGTACCCCCGAGGAGGTTCATCCACGAGGAGACGCAGCCACGCGAGCAAGCAAGTTGCGATGAAGCGTCCCATCACACCCGACGAGGAACTTCGTCATGATGATTGTGCAGGGTCGAATGACCCTTGACGAGACGTGCATTTAATGAAGCCGACCTACTCACTCGATGAGAGCATCAGCGACGAAGGCCTGCAGAGCCGAACGACGGCTGACGAGATGCGCATTTAATGCGGCGCACCTACCCATAACGGTAGCGTGCTCGGAAGTGACATAAAGTAAAGATTAACCATGCTGCCCTCAAATCACGCCAGAGAGTGAATGATTAAAAGGAAAAAATGCGGGAAAGATGCGAGGGGAAGGCATTGTAAACTCTATAAAAGGCAAGATAAGCCTCATTTGTAAAGGTTCGGAAAAATAGAGAAAAGAGGCCCGGAAAGAGAGAAAGAAATCTTGTAATAGAAAAGGCTAAGGAAATAGAGAAAATCGATGTTCATGATCCTTCATCTGTCCAGCTATTCAACGGAAGAAAACCGAGCTCATTTCGGAAAATATAATAAAACAGAGATATTCATCAATTACTGTTGTTTGTTTGTTATTTGGTGATTATCTTTGTGACTGGAAAAGGGTGGTGAAAATCGCCCTCTACAGTCACTCTCGCCTCTATTTTTCTCTTTGCTCGGCACTCTCACCGAGCAATCTTCTTAGGCACTCTCGCCTATGTATTTTCTTTATTCGGCACTCTCGCCGTGGGCACTCTCGCCTCTTTATTCTCTGCTCGGCACTCTCACCGAGCAGTCTTCTTAGGCACTCTCGCCTATATTTTTATTTGGCACTCTAGCCGTGGGCACTCTCGCCTCTTTATTCTCTGCTCGGTACTCTCACCGAGCAGTCTTCTTAGGCACTCTCGCCTATATTTTTTATTCGGCACTCTCGCCGTGGGCACTCTCGCCTCTTTATCCTCTGCTCGGCACAGTCACCGAGCAGTCTTCTTAGGCACTCTCGCCTATATTTTTTATTCGGCACTCTCGCCTCTTTATTCTCTGCTCGGCACTCTCACCGAGCAGTCTTCTTAGGCACTCTCGCCTATATTTTTATTTGGCACTCTAGCCGTGGGCACTCTCGCCTCTTTATTCTCTGCTCGGTACTCTTACCGAGCAGTCTTCTTAGGCATTCTCGCCTATATTTTTTATTCGGCACTCTCGCAGTGGGCACTCTCGCCTCTTTATCCTCTGCTCGGCACACTCACCGAGCAGTCTTCTTAGGCACTCTCGCCTATATTTTTTATTCGGCATTCTCGCCGTGGGCACTCTCGCCTCTTTATTCTCTGCTCGGCACTCTCACCGAGCAGTCTTCTTAGGCACTCTCGCCTATATTTTTTTTATTCGGCACTCTCGCCGTTGGCACTCTCGCCTCTTTATTCTCTGCTCGGCACTCTCACCGAGCAGTCTTCTTAGGCACTCTCGCCTATATTTTTTATTCGGCACTCTAGCCGTGAGCACCCTCGCCTCTTTATTCTCTGCTCGGCACTCTCACCGAGCAGTCTTCTTAGGCACTCTCGCCTATATTTTTATTCGGCACTCTCGCCGTGGGCACTCTCGCCTCTTTATTCTCTGCTCGGCACTCTCACCGAGCAGTCTTCTTAGGCACTCTCGCCTATATTTTTTATTCGGCACTCTAGCCGTGAGCACCCTCGCCTCTTTATTCTCTGCTCGGCACTCTCACCGAGCAGTCTTCTTAGGCACTCTCGCCTATATTTTTATTCGGCACTCTCGCCGTGGGCACTCTCGCCTCTTTATTCTCTGCTCGGCACTCTCACCGAGCAGTCTTCTTAGGCACTCTCGCCTATATTTTTTATTCGGCACTCTCGTCGTGGGCACTCTCGCCTTTTTATTCTCTGCTCGGCACTCTCACCGAGCAGTCTTTTTAGGCACTCTCGCCTATATTTTTTATTCGGCACTCTCGCCGGTTTGGGCTTGCTCGGCACCCTAGCAGTATTTTTTTTATTTTCTCGGCACTCTCGCCGGTTTGGGCTTGCTAGGCATCCTAGCCGTATTTTTTATTTTCTCGGCACTCTTGCCGGTTTGGGCTTGCTCGGCACCCTAGCCGTATTTTTTTATTTTCTCGGCACTCTCGCCGGTTTGGGCTTGCTCGGCGCCCTAGCCGTATTTTTTTTATTTTCTCGGCACTCTCGCCGGTTTGTTTGTAATTTTGTAGATATATGTATATTGTTACCCTTTTTGCGATGAAGCCAACCAACTTCGTCGCCGATTTTGCGCCTTGGTTAGGATAGACCTCGCCCTGTCTGCATCAAACTTTAGTTTTTATGAGGGTCGTCGTCGTCGGGCGCGTCTCAATCAGCTCTTCTCGAAATGTCGCTTTGAGACGCAGACCGTGCCTTAGGGTTTGGATGGGGATGACGTCTTGATCCCGAGACCCTCGCCTGGTGTCCTTGGATTTGCCAACGAACTTTCGTAGGGGATCTCCCTCTTCATCGAGTTGTGCTTATAGGAAATTGGCGACTATCCCGTCGAAGCAACCGACGGACGGGCGTCGCCATTTTCGCGCTCTTGGTTTTCTCGAACCTTTTTGTGAGAAACTTCTTCGTACTTCGTGCTTCTAGACTTTTCGACCGTCTTTTTACCTCCGGCCTCGTCGACCATCTTCTTTCTTCCGGCCTCGTCGACCATCTTCTTTCTTCCGGTCTCCTCGACCGTCTTCTCGCCTCTGGTCTCGTCGACCATTTTTATGCTTTTGGCCTTGTCGGCCGTCTTCGAGCTTCTGGGCATCCTCCGCCATCTTTCAGCTCCTGGTCTGGTCGACCATCTTCCAGCTTCTGGTCTTGTCGACCATTTTCATGCTCTTGGCCTTGTCGGCCATCTTCGAGCCTCTGGGCATTCTCCGCCATCTTTAAGCTCCTGGTCTTGTCGACCATTTTCCAGCTTCTGGTCTTGTCGACCATCTTCATGCTCTTGGCCTTGTCGGCCATCTTCGAGCTTCTTTTGGTAATGGCGTCTTCGTTGATGATCTCCCAGTGGAGGTGGGCTTTCTTTGGTGACGAGCTGTCTGGTGACGAGATCTTTTTGGTGACGACCTTCTATTAGTGACGAGCTCCTCGAGCTCTTCTTCGTAACGATTTCCTCGAGCTCTTCTTGACTAGCTCCTCGATCTTCTCTTCGTGATGAGCTCCTCGAGCTCCTCCTTGTGATGATCTCCTCGAGCTCCCCCTTGATGAGCTCCTCGAGCTCTTCTTCGTGATGAGCTCCTCTTCGTTACGAGCTCTTCTTCGTGATGAGCTCCTCGAGCTCTCCTTCGTAATTAGCTCCTTGAGCTCCTCCTTGATGAGCTCCTCGAGCTCCTCTTCCTCCTTGATGAGCTCCTCGGCGCCCTAGCCGTATTTTTTTTTATTTTCTCGGCACTCTCGCCGGTTTGTTTGTAATTTTGTAGATATATGTATATTGTTACCCTTTTTGCGATGAGGTCAGCCAACTTCGTCGCCGATTTTGCGCCGTGGTTATGATAGATCTCGCCATGTCTGCATCAAACTTTAGTTTTTATGAGGGTCGTCGTCGTCGGGCGCGTCTCAATCAGCTCTTCTCAAAATGTCGCTTTGAAACGCAGACCGTGCCTTAGGGTTTGGATGGGGACGACGTCTTGATCCCGAGACCCTCGCCTGGTGTCCTTGGATTTGCCGACGAACTTTCGTAGGGGATCTCCCTCTTCATCGAGTCGTGCTTATAGGAAATTGGCGACGAGCCCGTCGAAGCAACCGACGGACGGGCGTTGCCATTTTCGCGCTCTTAGTTTCCTCGAACCTCTTTGTGAGAAACTTCTTCGTACTTCGTGCTTCTAGACTTTTCGACCGTCTTTTTGCCTCCGGCCTCGTCGACCATCTTCTTTCTTCCGGTCTCCTCGACCGTCTTCTCGCCTCTGGTCTCGTCGACCATCTTTATGCTTTTGGCCTTGTCGGCCGTCTTCGAGCTTCTGGGCATCCTCCGCCATCTTTCAGCTCCTGGTCTTGTCGACCATCTTCCAGCTTCTGGTCTTGTCGACCATCTTCATGCTCTTGGCCTTGTCTGCCATCTTCGAGCTTCTTTTGGTAATGGCGTCTTCGTTGATGATCTCCCAGTGGAGGCGGGCTTTCTTTGGTGACGAGCTGTCTGGTGACGAGCTCTTTTTGGTGACGACATTCTATTGGTGACGAGCTCTTCTTCGTAACGATTTCCTCGAGCTCCTCGATCTTCTCTTCGTGATGAGATCCTCGAGCTCCTCCTTGTGATGATCTCCTCGAGCTCCCCCTTGATGAGCTCCTCGAGCTCTTCTTCGTGATGAGCTCCTCTTCGTTACGAGCTCCTCGAGCTCTTCTTCGTGATGAGCTCCTCGAGCTCCTCCTTGATGAGCTCCTCGAGCTCTTCCTCGTGATGAGCTCCTCGATCTCTTTCTCGTGATGAGCTCCTCGAGCTCCTCTTCTTGACGAGCTCTTCGAGCTATTCTTTGTGATGAGCTCCTCCTTGATGAGCTCCTCGAGCTCTTCCTCGTGATGAGCTCCTGGAGCTCCTCTTCTTGACGAGCTCCTCGAGCTCCTCCTTGATGAGCTCCTCGAGTTCCTCGAGCTCATCTTCGTGACGAGTCTTCCAACATCTGTAACTTTCTCATCGAGCGTCCGATTTGAGCAAATGACCTATCAAATCGAAGCTCAAGACATAATCTTCGAGAAAAACTAGAAATCACATGTAGATGATAAATAGAAACGAGAATATGGTCCGAGGAGCGACGGGCGACGAGCAGGCGTTTGACGAAGCCATCGCTCTCGGCGACCAATCTTCTGGCGTCCATAACTTTTGCCTCGAGCTTCTGATAGGGGCGAATGACCAATCGAATTGAAGCTCAAGGAAAGGCCTGTAAGAAAACGTGGAAAGAATGCAGTTTTATTTATCGAAGGTAAAGATTAGATCAGTGCTCGGCGTCGTCGTTGTCGTCGTTCGTCGTCATCTCTTCGAGCTCCTGGCTGTGAGTTAGAGAAAAACTAAGCCCCGCGGTGGGCGCCAAACTGTTGAGGGCGATTTGCACCACCCTTTTCAGTCACAAGAATAGTCTAAAGATCACAATAATGATATGAACACAAATATTCCTGATTTATTATATTCCCGAAAAGGACTCGGTTTTTCCCGTTTGATAACTGGACACTCGGAGTATGATGAACAAATATACGATGTGCTCTCTAATCTCAATATAATCAGAATACAATAGATCGGTAATAAAAAATACAAAGAAATCTATCTTTTCTGGAGTTTCTCTCTCTAAAAAACTAGCTTCTTCCTATCTCCTCCTTTCTCCTACTTTATAAATGAGGCTTAACTTGCCTTTTATAGAGCCTACATTTTCCTTCTCACGTCTTTCCCGCCCTTTGTCGCATCCAATCACTAGCTTCCCTAGGAGTGATTTCAGGAAAGCATGGTTAACCCATGCTTTGCGTCATTCTAGGGTAGTTGGCCACGGTGGGTAGGTGGGATCGGCATGGGCGTCATTAAATGCACATCTCGTCAGTTGTCATTCGGCGCCGCACGCAACTCGGGGTTTTTGCGAGGAGTTTCTTCCTCATGGATTCTTCCTTGAGCAACCTCGTCGAGAGAACCATATTGTCTCAGGCCCTTCGTCAGAGCATCTCCTTGCCCCTATTCGACGTCGTTTTGCACCATAATGACACGTCTTGTGTTGTGGATGGATTTGACGAAATCCGACATCAACAGTTAGTCCCCCATTTTATCAAGTGTAAACACTTGGTAAAATGAAAGACGAGTGTAACGGTGAACTGTCAAGGATATTTGCGAACTCCGTCGGCCACTTTAGTTGACGCGGTTACCCCGAGAAACTTTGTCGGAGAACCTCATCATAGTCGGTTGATCGGTGGATTCCGTTCGAGAAGCTGGTGCAGAATCTTGCTGAGTTGTAACTGGTTTCGTTGGGTGAAGCATCTTTCTTATGGCGGCGAGCTTCTCTTGGCGACAAGCTCTTTGCGTCGATAAGCTCGCTTATAGTAACGAGCTCATCGCAGCGATGAGCTTCTTCCAGTGGTGATCTTCCCTTCGGCTACAAGCTCCTCGCGACAACGAGCTCGCTTAAAGCGACGAACTCCACGCAGCGATGATCTTCTTCGACAAGCTCGTCGTGACGACGAGCTCGCTTATAGCGATGAACTCCTCGCAGCGATGAACTTCTTCCAGCGATGATCTTCTTCGACAAGCTCCTCGCGACGACGAGCTCGCTTATAGCGACGAACTCCTCGCATCGATGAACTTCTTCCAGCGATGGCCTCCTCGCGATGACGATGCCTATGTCACGGATGCAATAACCTTGGCCTTGCTCATGACTAACTCTTTCTTCACAGTGCTTTTCTTCACTGATCCTCGAAGTTGACGATCGCTTCGTCGGCTCCTTGTGTGGTTATGTCGCCGAGCTATTTCTTCTCCTTGTCGTGCTTCCTTTATTCTTCTCGCTGTGTGTTGTTCTCAGGTTCTTCTTCGAAAGTTGGTGTGGTTCCCTGGTCATGAGCCAGGGTACTCGGTCGTCATAGAAGACCTCGTTGGCGACGTCATTCGCCTATGGGAGCTGATGCGGCCCAGGCATCGTTTATTTTTCATCGAGAGACTTTCCTTGTTTATTTAAACTCTGTAAACATTGTAATATATACTTCGAAGATAAAAGTGTAAATGTAAATATATACTTTGTAAATGTAAGACATATTTTAGAAGTATGAATATACAAATCTGCTTGTACTTTGAAAATTGCAAACTATTGAGATGTATGGATATATATGTCCCCCCCCCCCCCCTACACATTTTATTGCGAAAAGGGAGGAAGAGAGTATCATGATTCAAATTCGTCACCTCGCTTTCTATTTGTTTGAAGAATCGCCTATAGTTCCTCGGCATGTGTGTCGTCGTCGGGCATCACGCCTTACTTTGTTGTATAAGAGGAAAATCCGTGCTCGTCGGAAAGGAGTGTCCCTCCCGACGGCACATTGGTCGTGATCGAGGATCACTGTTTTGGGCACTCTCACCTCTTTTTATTCTCGGCACTCTCGCCTTTTGTTTGGGCTCTCTCGCCTCTTTTATCTCCGCACTCTCGCCGTGGTCACTGTTAAAGTCGGATTTGGTCAAATCCATCCTCAACACAACTCGTGTCGTTTGGTCCATAAACGACATGAGGGGAGGCGAGGAAGTTCGTCACCCGAGGGGGATTATCCCCGATGAGGAACATCCCCGAGGAAGGGTACCCCCGAGGAGGTTCATCCACGAGGAGACGCAGCCACGCGAGCAAGCAAGTTTCGATGAAGCGTCCCATCACACCCGACGAGGAACTTCGTCATGATGATTGTGCAGGGTCGAATGACCCTTGACGAGACGTGCATTTAATGAAGCCGACCTACTCACTCGATGAGAGCATCAGCGACGAAGACGGTGATCGAATGAGATTTGGAGGAGAGAAACTGAGGAAGACGAAGACGGTGATCGAATGAGATTGATTGATTGATTGATTGATTTATTGATTGATTGATTGAAGACAAAGAGAGAGTTGACGGAGAGAATAGTGAGGAAGCGTTATACCGATTAGAGAGAGGGAGGAAGTTGCAACATTATTATTTGGGTAAAAGTTACAACTCCTCGTTATTTTTTTAGAGAATTACAACTCCTCGTTAAGTACTCATCGAAAACAAAATGTTTCTTTAAAAAATTATTTTTAAAATCATAAAGAAAAAAAATAAACAAAAGGTATGAATATTTTTCCTTTAAAATTTAATTCTAAAATTTGAGAAAAAAGAATGAGGCAAAATTTGATGGTTTTTGGACGACACACTCCGAAATCATTGTCCTTTTATATCTATATATATATATATATATATTACAGTCAGCATTTGGTTTGCTTACGTTCATCATCTCTTGTCTCGCTCTCACTCTTAATCCTGTCTGTAAAACCCTAATCCTGATCTCTCGCTTCCATGGCATTCTCGCTCCAGCAATCCCCGGTCAACCCCGTAACGCACCCTCCTCGCTCAACGCCTCTCTGCCGCCACAAGCCCTTCCTCCTCCGCTGCAACCTCTCTCTCTCCTCGCGACCCTCCACTCTCTCCCTCACCGCCGACCCCGACCCCGCCTTCGCCTCCGTCAGGACCTTCGCTCCCGCCACAGTCGCCAACCTCGGCCCGGGCTTCGACTTCCTCGGCTGCGCCGTCGACGGCGTCGGCGACTTCGTCTCCGTCGCCGTCGACCCGGCCGTCCATCCGGGAGAGATCGCCATCGCCGGCATCACCGGCGATAACGCCGCCAAGCTGAGCAAAAACCCTCTCTGGAACTGCGCCGGCATCGCCGCCATCGAGGTCATGAGAATGCTGGGCGTCCGATCCGTGGGGCTCTCCCTCTCGCTCGAGAAGGGCTTGCCGCTCGGCAGCGGGCTCGGCTCCAGCGCCGCCAGTGCCGCGGCGGCCGCAGTGGCTGTGAACGAGATCTTCGGAGGGCGGCTCGGGCTCGATGACCTGGTTGCTGCGGGGCTTAAGTCGGAGGAGAAAGTCTCCGGCTACCACGCGGACAACATCGCGCCGGCGATCATGGGCGGCTTCGTGCTGATCCGGAATTACGAGCCGCTGGAGCTTCTGAGGCTGGCGTTTCCGGCAGGGAAAGAACTGTTCTTCGTGCTGGCGAGCCCGGAGTTCGAGGCTCCGACGAAGAAGATGCGGGCGGCGCTGCCGGAGGAGATCGGGATGGGCCACCACGTGTGGAACAGCAGTCAGGCAGCGGCGCTGGTGGCGGCGGTGCTGACGGGGGACTTGGAGGGGCTGGGAAAGGCGCTGTCATCTGATAAAATTGTGGAGCCAAAGCGAGCCCCACTGATCCCGGGCATGGAGGCGGTCAAGAAGGCGGCCATCGAAGCTGGAGCATTCGGTTGCACCATCAGCGGCGCGGGACCCACCGCCGTGGCGGTGACGGACGGGGAAGAGAAGGGGAGAGCAATCGGGGCACAGATGGTCGCTGCTTTCCTCAAGGAAGGGAAGCTGAGGGCCACCGCTACCGTTAACCAGCTCGATCGGACTGGTGCCCGGCTCGTAGGCAGCGTTCCCAGATGAGCTTCACTTCTCCTCTGCCTGTAATTTTGAAGGATTATCGGTTTGTTGTAGATGTAGGAATAAGAATTGGTTCTGGGTTGGGTTTTGTTCTTCAAATTTGTTGTCTTTTTCCATGTCTTGAAATTAATCAAAACTCGCACACTTTCAGATATCAAGACACAGACTGGTTTTTTGTGAGTGTCTTCAGAGGAAAGAAAGAAGAAGAAAAAAGTTGGTATATGACCATTTCTGTTGCTTTCTAATTCCCAATATAATAAATGTTTGACGTGAACATTTCACTTAACAAGTCCTTTGCTTGTGCATGTCACCATTGAGAACTTGCCGATTTCACATATACCCCAACAATCACAAACTAGTTGTTACTTGTTATCTCCATGGAAGCCTTGATTTTAGACCAGCAATTTTCCCAAAGATGTCTTTCACACGAAACTCTTCTCTCACCAAACACCTCTTGTGAAAATCTCTCGCCAAAACACACTTCAATGGCCCTTCCCCTTCCTCTCTTTCTCCTCGGGACACGCTCCGTTTATGTCCTCGTCGTCTCGGCGTCCGTGATCGTCGCCCTCGCCTTTGTGGCGGTCGCCTTGGTGACCTGGCAACTCGCTTGGATCCTGTGGTACCACAACATGTCGGTCAGGGGCAGGCGTTGCCGGGACAAGAGGGCTCTGCAGTTGCTCGCCAGAACCAAGTACGATCCCGGGGCCAACGCGAAGCTCGCGGAGTGTGCAATCTGCTTGATGGAGTTTGTGGAAGGGGAGACGATAAGGCTGTTGCCTCGCTGCGGCCACGGCTTCCACGCGGAGTGCATCGACAGGTGGCTCGACGGGCACTCGTCTTGTCCGTATTGCCGTGGCGTCGTCTTTCGGAACGTTTCGATAATGCTTTAGGTGTTGAGTTGTTCAGTGTCGCTTATGTTTTTTGGTCGTAAACTTGGAGACGAGTGATTGCTGTACATGTGCTTTGAGGTGTGAAATGGAAATGATGAATAGAGGAGCTTGGAATTGGCTTCTCTTGATTGATTCTTTGCTTGTTTCTCTAATTGCGTGGCTAATTTTTTTAGCAATCTGCCATTTAAATTCTACGTTTTGTTAGGAATATGAAAGAAATTTGCTCATTGACCTTCCACCTAACTTGATTTGCAGATATACATTCCTTCAAAAACAAATATTATATTCTAATATTTTATAAAAAAAATAAAATTAAATGTCAAAATTGCCCCTTCTGGAATAAACACATTTCACTTCCAGATTTTTTTTTTTTTTTTTTTTATGGTTTTACATTTAACAAAAAATTCTCCCTCCAAACTCCTATGAGAAGAACCCATTTTGAAAATGCGCGGCAAAAGAACCAAAACTGCTCCACAGTGTAGACATGCGATAATAACAGTGCAGAAATTCCATATCGCAGCTCAGTTATTCTACCAAGGGGAATTCACCAAAACAGTGAACTTATTTTAACTTTATTGCTGAAAATTGAATAAAATAGGGGGCCAAATCCCTCGATACGTCAATTAGTTGTATAAAGTATAAACTATAAAGGATAATGCAGTTGCTCGCACTGTTCTTTTCTAGTCGTGGTATTTAGTTGGATATGGTATGCCCTCTCTGTCAATTTACATGAAATGATTGGCCATTGTTTTTTAGGATGTGAATTCATTCGTAAAATCTGAAAATAAGCGGGATTTTGAGGTATTTTAAACTTGTTCAAATTAAGAATCGATTTCTTTGCCTCATTTCTTCAGCATTCCTCTGTCAACCTGGATGAGTTGCATTTTAAGTGGCAAATATGAAATAATAAAAATAATGTTGTGAATGGAAGTAAATAGATGACTCTACATGATATTGTTGAGAGGGGCTTAATTACTTCTCAGAGTTTAAGGAGGCTCACAAGACAGGAATTTCGAATAAGTATAACAAGACATTTGCTCCGGCTTAGGAGCCTCCCGGGGTGGGTTGTATTGATATATGTGTTGACGCTCCAATTGATGGCCGCGGGGAGGGTTATGGCATTGGCCTAGTGCCTCGTTATTATACAATTGTTTCCTTGCGTCGGAAATTAATTTTTATCGGAACGGGTTTTCCCCCCAATTTACGGAAGCTTCAACTATTTGTCGGGGTGATGAAAAGGCGTACTATCGGGGACGGTCGAAGATTCCCATTTAGTCAGATTGTTTTTGGGTGATTAATGCTCTAAACAGTAAGTCGGTTTGTCTTTATGATTCGGGATCTATTATTTTCAATACTCATCGATTTGCTACTCAAATCGAGTCTATAGTTTGAAATCACGCATGATATGACTAAACTCATAATTAAGTCCACAAGAAATATTCTTTCGCTAAACTTTGTTCCACCTGTGTTGATTTTTGTTTTTGAATGATTCTTTTAAACAAGGGAGTCCGATCCTTGGTCGGGACACTCGGTTGGTCGTTGCCCGTGATAATTTGATGTCTGTGAGTACTCTTCCACCCGATTAAGATAGAAGTCTCACAAGATAAAATCAATAAAATTGATAATAAATCATACGTATCGCACATCCTTGTCGCAAGGACGTGCATATTAATTTGGCTGTGTTTGATTCCTTCACCAACAGCAATGAATCTCACTTGATCCGAACTTGGAAGTACCAAGAATTGGTATATTTACAAGGTCACTTCTCATACATTTGATTGTTCTTTCACTTGTAAGCCTCAAGAGCTACTTACAGTAACAAGGCACAATCTATGTCGTTAGGCTTCAATCTTTCAACTCCAAAACCCGATATTCATTGTACCAAAATACAAGAAATGACAAGAGAGAATTTCTACACATAGCGAAATCAAAAGCATCGACAAACCCAAAACATAAAAATGAAACCAATAATCGAGCACCAAATGTCAAAATTTTCCACCTTTTGCACCGGTCATCAAATCAGAAAATCAGTCGCTCTTGCCAGCCTGCTTGGCCCCAACGGAGAAGAACTCGGTGATGACTTCAAGAGGCATACCCTTCGTTTCCGGGACCTTCAAGTACACAAACACCCACGAGATGGCGCAAACAATTGCGTACATGCCGAAAACGCCCGTGAGACCGATGGACTTGAGCAGAACGGGCAGTGAGTAGGTAACAATGATGTCTCCAATCCAGAACGTGAGAGCGCAAATGGCAATGCAGAGCCCACGGACCCGTGTGGGAAAGATCTCTGCACATAAGATGTTAGGAATCGGGCCGAAGCCCATGACAAAGAAGCAGAAGTAGAACACGACGCTGGCAGTTGATATCGACGCATGAACCACACTTCCCATATTAACAATGCCTCCGAGGACGAGGATCAGAAGAGACAAAATCAAGACAGGAATCGTGGTGAGCAGCAAGGTCCTGTTTGCGGAGAGACAAACCCGAATAAACAAAACAAAACAAAAAAACCGTGAAAGTGCACTGAAGCATAAGCAAGGAAGAAGAGAGCTACCTTCTGCCAGAGACGTCCATGAGCCTCATGGCAACCGCGATACAAGGAAGCATAAGCAGAGTTGTCACAGCGCTGATGAGCAAAGACGAAGAAGACGAGCTAATCCCTAAGTTTGAAAGGAGGACACCGACACCCGCCTGCTCGAGAATTTGAGGTGTGTAGTAGAGGACTCCATTGATTCCCGAGAACTACGAAGACACGCATGAAAGAAAAAATTAGCAAGTACTGCAAAATCATGTCCAGTCTTTTAAATAATCAGATAATGTCACTAACCAAGATTTCTCTATGTTTATTTTAATTATATTTTGTTATTTTTATTTTTTATAACCGCGGTATCCCGGTAATTTTTTCTTTCAACTAATAACCACGGGGCCCTAGCATTATCGACCATGAGACTACCCCAGTGGCTCCAACTGTTGCATCCAGGGGGAATCGAACCTGGGATGTGCAAGATCCCAAGTATTGCCCTTACTACTAGACCATACGTATCATGGAAATAGAATTAGTCCCATAAGATTTACCTGTTGAAGGATTTGAAGTCCCACACCAACAACCAAAGCATGTTTAACTCCCGGTTCAAACAGATCTCTCCAGCTCGGCCCTTGAGAAGCTGCAGCCGGGTGAACCATAGCCGGTCCGACTGGGTTCTGATTCATGAGCTCCTGCGAGTAAAGGGCCGGTTGGCTCACAAGGGCAGCGGCCTGAACGTATTCGCCTTCAGCCGGAGCATCACCGCCGGCGAGTGAAACAATTGAGCCTCTTCGGGACCCGGGAACACCCTCTTGGTGCAAGTAGATCCTCTTGAAGCCTCCTTCCTTTTTTCCGTCCTCGCCCTCCCTCTCGGTCCATTTCCACGCCAGCTGCCACCCACCTCCGATCCCTGTGCTGCCACCGTCCCCAGCGGGTCCGTGGAGCAAGCTGCTCTGCCTTATGTTGGAGAGGCTTCCGTGGGCAGGGGCAGCGATGTCTTTGTCCATGCTCGTGGCTTGGCGGGAGATCAGTGGGCTCTGCAAGTTGTCATCAGAGTCTCCGCCGGCTGCGTCGGAGGCGTAATCGTCGCCTTCTCTGGCGAGGCTCTCCTCGTCCCAATCCTCGGTTCTCGGCGGAATGTTCCCTCCGACGCTGAACATGCTTCCGAAGTGTGGGAAGAGCATGCTCCTCATGCTTCCGCTCTCCGGCATCTTCTCGTGGACGCTGCCGAAGAGAGTAACAAGAGGGTCGACGAGCCCGCTCTGGTTGACCATGCTTCCGTGGCGCGACACAAGGCCGATGGCGCTCTGCCCCGTCACAGGCTTGGCGAGCCAGGACTGGCCGTGCTCTGGACCGTATATCTTGATTTGATCTTTCTCCTCGGTAGCCTCCTGGTCCTCGTTAAAATCGTTGGCCGGGCCGATGATATACTCCTCTAAAGAGGTGTCGCCTCCGACTCCAAGTCCCTCAACCAGCAATGCCATTTCGCCTGCCAATCATCAAATTCCCAGTAATTTTATCATCTTAATTCGTGTTTCCCAAGTCTAAGATCTCTCGATTTTCAAGAAAATAGTTGTTAAGATCTTGAATTATTCGAGATCTCAATGCCAAACCATAACATTAAAGCGGAAAAGCCACGAAAGATTGCAAACCTGCAACGTCTTCCCTGCCTCGCAGCCTCTGCAGAACAGCCTTGGCCTCGACCATCCGCCCTTTGCTAACGAGCCAGCGCGGCGACTCCGGCAGGAAAAACACAGTCAACAAGAAGTAAATAACCGACGGAATCGACAGCACGCCGAGCATCAGCCTCCAATTCGGAGAGGGCGTCAGCGACATGGCGAAGACCATGCAGTACGAGAGGAACATCCCGCCCGACCCGGTGAACTGCGGGAGCGTGTTGAGCAGCCCCCTGATCTCCGGCGGAGCCGTCTCGGAGATGTAAACGGGGACGAGCGTAACCGAGAGGCCGATCCCGAACCCGTCCAGCAGCCGCGCCAGCAAGAGCACGTACACGTTGGGCGACCAGAGCATGACGATGCTGCTGAGGAAGTAGAGCAGCGACGACATGATCAGCAGCGGGCGGCGGCCGAGCGAGTCGGCGACCGCGCCGGAGCACGTCGTGATCACGGTGGCGCCGATCAGCGACGTCGCCACGATCAGCCCTTCCAGCGTCGGCTGAGCCTCCAAATTGAACTCCTTCTTTATGTACAACACAGCTCCTGCAAAACCCAAACCCAAATCCAAAATTCCGATCCAGATTCAACACAGACACGAACAGAACCAACGAGGGTTTCGAAAAACGAATCTGGTTACCTGCGATGGTGGCATTATCCCAGCCCTGGAGGAGATTCCCGACGGCGGCGGCGACGGCGACAAGCACAGCTCCGCTCATGTTCCCGGCAGGCAGGCAAACAGATCAAGCGAGTCTGTGGGGAAGAAGAAGAAGGAATCAGATGTTATATATGGGCAGGCGGAATTGTTGGAGAGGAAAGGCGTTTGGCAAACAAACAGAGCAATTCCATTTCTACCTTTCGGAG
This sequence comes from Parietaria judaica, assembly GCA_954871525.1. Classification (NCBI taxonomy): domain Eukaryota; kingdom Viridiplantae; phylum Streptophyta; class Magnoliopsida; order Rosales; family Urticaceae; genus Parietaria; species Parietaria judaica. Next base: position 44,815,139 of record OX940860.1, read on the forward strand.
AAAACTAGTTTGAGAGAGAAGCAAACAGCTCGGAATGACATAGAAATCGTAACAAGAAAAATACCGATTCGTCAGAGGAGAGAGAGAGAGAGAGAGAGAGAGAGAGAGAGTGACACCTGCGTCCTCGTCTGGTTCACTCTCTGCTCTGCACGTAAGCTGCTCTCTCTGATCTCTATTTCGCTCGTATCCTCACTCCTATTTTGTAATAAGAGAGAGAGAGAGAGAGAGCAATCCGCAATGCCCCTTTACTTTTACGTTTGTGCACTTTGGCCCTCTCATTTACTTTTTCTTCTCTTGCAGGAACACTTCACCTATTTTTAAAAGGTTGACGGAGCAAGTTAATTTGTTCTTGAATTATCAATTAAATGCATATATTTAAAATTATTTATCTAATTTTTTGTCGATAAATTTCCGCGATGAAAAATTACGGGTTAACGCATAAATTAATTAAATATCAACTTGAAAACATTTCCGGCAATTAACTACTTGAACAAGAAATCATTCACAAACTTCAAGAAATTAAGAAAAAAGTTCAATTAATTTATATCTTTCAGTCATGATTTTGGACGGATTCAGAGTGCTGGCCTGGCTGGCTCGGAACAAGCTTTCTCGCGCATATTTACGTACAAGTTAACGAAAAAATATAATTTTGAAGTGAGTAGAAAGAATGTAATAGCTTGAAGAAATAGCGAGGGATTAGTAGTAGTAAGAAATAAATTTAGTGGGAAATTATGTCATTTACTAAAAATAAAAATGAATCAAGAAGTACAGAGACTCGGCCAAATGAGGTTAGTATGCCACAAGTGTGATGCAGAGATCGCGGAGAGCCACTCTGTTTGTTTCTTTTTTCATTTTTCATTTAATATTTATTTATTTGTGTGAGATTGCAATAATGCAGTCTCTCTCTCTCTCTGTGTCTCTGTGATATCGTATAATGAGTCCAAATACCCCACAACATGGTGCTGATTTGAAGCTAGGGAATCTACTCATTTGTCTCCTCAATTTTTTTAATACAAGAACGAACGAATCAAGAATCAAAACTTAATTTCATGTCATGTCTCGCATTAAAATTATAAAGTTGCCTAATCATGTTGTAGTAGAGCGTGAGTGATGATTATCAACATATATAGTCGTATTGTCACGGGGTTAATTTTTTCGTTATCTTTTTCTAAACGAAATTCCCTATGCGGCGTCGAATTCCCCCGAATCCGACCAGCCTTAACAACCGAGGCCCTTCCTCAATTGGATTCACTCACTCTCACCAAGTATTTAAATCACTCAAGACAATCATATACGAGGCACACCTCAACCTTAAGCTTTATTAATACTCAAAAGGATTACAGACTCTGCTGACTCGGCACCTTAACTCGTGCACGGCCCGTACTCGAATCTCTAAGACTTATCCCTAGAAAGACTTAACTCTAAGCCTAAACTAATACTAGAGAATAAACGGAATGAATAAACTCGGCCAACATGGCTCTTTAAATAGGCAAGGCTAAGATAATCTTAATCCTAGTCGAAATCTAACTCTAGGGCGCGATCCTATCTTCAGGCAATCTTTAGCACACGTTTTCCCCTTGGCCGCTATCTTCTTCACGCGTCTTTCCTTTCTTGGTCCGCAAGCTTCGTAGGCAATCCGCATGAAGGCTGGCTAAAACGCGTGGGTGATCCGTCGCTGGGTAAAATCCGGGTAGAATGTCTAGGTGTAAGGGTAGTCTAGGTGGGCTTCGGTAACGAAGGGCTAGGCGACTACGGCAGGCCTCGAGGACTTTCCATCCCGTTGCCTGTTGCGTAGTGCTGGTCGGGAGCTGAAACCGCTCTCCTGACGAACCCAAGGCAGGGTGAAACCAGCGATGGCGACAAACGTGTGGATGGCTGACTCGGTTAACGGACTTACCGAGTGTCGCACGGGCGTCTTGCGGGTGTGCCCGCTTAAGCCTGTGCCACATATATAGTGTGTGTGCCACGCATTAATTTCATGGTATTTTGTATATCTCGAAAGAGAAATAAAGTTACCATTTAATGGCTTCTTTTTGTTGATGTGAATAATCACGACCACCTGTCACGAAGTGATCGCACCTCGGTACAATACAAAAGATAGTGGATCTCAATGATTCGTAGTGAACCCACTTCGATGAAAGACGATGAAGACGATGAACAGTAAGTAAATTGGATAGTAAGGATGAAAAGAATATTATTTCTTGATAACGAAGTGATTAATGAGTACGATTGTAGAGAGATTTTTACTATAGAGATCGTGTGTCCTTTTTTACATCGTAGGTCCCTATTTATAGCCCAAGTACAATGTCTATTTCCCTAATTACGTGCAACGGCTATAAGACCGAGCTTCTCCCCTCGTGCTTTGCTTGGGTGCCACGTGTAAAGTCGATTCAGTGGTGCCAGGTCCTATTCGATGTGGCAGCAGCTTGAGTTGGTCAACGTAGGAGGATTGCGCCTGGTCTTGTGGGCTGCTTGATCTTCGAGGACTGGTCCATGAAGCGTGTGACCTTTGAATGGGCCTTCCTTGGTGTTATGGGCCATCTTCGCGCTAAAGCCCACGTTGTGCACCGTGGAGGCTTACTCTTTGCTGTCGTATGATCAAGGTGTCGTTTCGGGATGGTAGCTGAGCTTAATGTCGTATGCCGATTGAGAGGCCATGACACTGTCGTTTCGTGCCTTAAGGGCAAGTTCATTGTCGTTTTATGAGGGGACGAAGTCCCACATCAACACTTTTGATGCACATAACTTCAAGGGTAAACTGCGGCTAATGTACCCAATGTTTGATTTTCTGCGGATTATGTACTCAATGTTTATTTTCGACGGCTAATGTACTCAATGTTTGATCCGTTAGATTTTTTGGGTTTTCCGTCAGTTGACCGTTAGAGAGTTATATGTACACTTTTCGTATTTTTGACATAACTCACTCATTTTTTGTCCAAATTTTATGTACGACCTATGGTTGGAAAGATAAGAGATAGATCTATAACTTTAATGTTTTAAGTTTTGTAAAATCAGTTTTAAAAAAATACGAAATTTCAAGTACAACGTAAAACTGGACATTAGTTTAACGTAAAATATTTGTTTCGAGCAAATTTTAATATACTTAATGACTTTTTATGATGAAACGTAAAAGCAAAAAGTTGTAGATAAATGTTTTATCTTTCCAACGGGTGTTTATTTATAAATTTTGGATAAAAAACGAGTGAGTTATGCCAAAAATATGAAATATTATTTCACATCACATCTTTTATATTTTTGGCATAACTCACTCATTTTTTGTCAAAAATTTATAAATAAACACCCGTTGGAAAGATAAAACATTTATCTACAACTTTTTTCTTTTAAATTTCATCATAAAAAGTCATTAAGTATATTAAAATTTGCTCGAAACAAATATTTTGCATTAAACTAATGTCCAGTTTTACGTTGTAATTAAAAATTCATACTTTTAAAAAACTGTTTTTACAAAACTTAAAACACAAAAGTTTTAGATCTATCTCTTATCTTTCCAACCATAGGTCGTGCATAAAATTTGGACAAAAAATGAGTGAGTTATGTCAAAAATACGAAAAATGTACATATAGTGGAGGATAACTCTCTAACGGTCAACTGACGGAAAACCCAAAAATATCTAACGGATCAAACATTGGGTACATTAGCCGCCAAAAATAAACATTGGGTATATAATCCGCAGAAAATCAAACATTGGGTACATTAGCCGCAGTTTACCCTAACTTCAATCATTATACATGATTTTTTACACTCGATTTTACCTATTACTTATATTTTAGAGAGAAATTTAGATTTACTCAAAAAAATAGTTTATTACGTAAATTTAATATTTTCATTTATACAGTTCTTAGTTTTTGTTTCTTTCTTTCTTTGTCAATTTATTTGAGATTTGAATTCATTTAACGAAATTCTAAACTTTCATCTTTAACTAAAAGGTTTAATAAAACCATGATTAGAATTTAGAACCAAAAAATTATGTACAGCAGTTGTTTGATTTACAAAGAACAATCTAGTAATTTACTATAACTTTATTAAAACAACAAATAAAAGAATAAAAATTGTTTAAGCATTTGTTATAATTCACTTATTTATTGTCATGGTTTATATATAATTCAACTCTCATTTAGAAGTAAAATAAATATCTGCAATTTTTAATTATAAGGTTTTCATATAAGTCTCTTAACATGATGAAAATAGTCCGAAAAATATTTACATCTTTTTAGTTTTAAAATCATATTAAGAGGATATGAAAAGCATGCTGAAAAGTATTAAGGGCACTTATTTCTGAAGAATTTTTTTTTTTACCATAATTTATCATCTTAATTTTTTTTAATGGAAACCTTTTAAAGTGAAAAGTTATAGATTCTTATTGTTTTATTTTTATTTTTATATAATAAGAGTTGAACCGTACAATTTAAACAATATATAAGTGAGTTATAAGAAAAATATCACTAATATTCGTCTCAGCCTAAAACCCTAAACTTAACAAAGTTTTTATAAGTTGAAAACTTTTTCCTTTAATAACGTTCAGGAATATGCCGTCCCAGTTTGTAAGAATTAAGAAATTTACGTCGCAAATATATAATAATATTCTAAAATATACTAAATAGCAACAATTTTTTGAAATTCCCATTCATATACATAATTTCAAAATGAAATATATATATATATATATATATATATATATATATATATATATATTATAAGCTTGTGACTTGAATTTATTTTCTTAGACCGTTACTCCATGTAATGGGTAATTGACACTTGTGTTCCTTGACATTTAGTTCAAACCTTATGTGCATACAACTCATTAACTTTCTTAATAGAAAAAAGGGAAAATTACGACAAAAATACCCAACCTTTGGTCAACCTGCCTCCCGTGTACCCAACCTTTAAAACTGGCGGTAAAAATACCCAACGTGCGTTGACCGTGACTTTGGCATAAAACCGTTAATTTTTCCGTTAACATTTGCAATGTGGCCGTTAGCGGCAAAAATACCCAAACTTTTTTTTTGAAAAAAAAAAATAATTTTTAATTTTTTTAATATGCATATTATATAATCAAGTTATGACCAAAATATACATATTATATTATCATAACTTGAGGATATATGCGCTAAGAGTTTCACACATATATATACATATTATATAATATTGCTTTGAGATGTCATGCTATATATTTAGCTTAGTCCCCTAAATGTCTTACGATCAAAGGTGCCGTTTTAGGATATTTAAAAAAAAAAAAAAAAAGCCTAGATACAGACCTGTCCGGGAAAAAAAAATTCTCGGACAAGTCCGGATCCGGGTTATTTTATTTTTTTTAGTTAAAAGTGTTTTATTTATTGTTTAGTTCCTAATACCGTTTTATCTGGGCCGTTGATCTTGATCATCCAACGGCCCAGGCCCAGAATTAAAGGGCTTTAATTTTTTTAAAATAAATATCCGGATCCGGACATGTCCGAATATTTATTTATCCGGATCCGTGTTTTTCCGAACCCGGATATGTCCGGGTCCGGGTTTTTTAATTATTATTTTTTAAATCCGTATTAAATATCTAATAGATATTTTGGGGACTAATTAAGATAGTCAAATGTAATAAAAACAATATGATTAAGTTTTTGTTTAAAGTTTGACTATCAACCTTAAATTAACTATGTAATTGTTTTATTCATGATTAGGTTTAGTCAATTGATGTTTTGACTAACTTTTGTGTTATTCTATGTATTTGAAATTCAAGTATTTATCACTAATCAAGTAAAGAAAAAAATATATAAATTAAAAAAATTAATTTTTTTTTTCAAAAAAAAAAGTTTGGGTATTTTTGCCACTAACGGCCACATTGCGAATGTTAACGGAAAAATTAACGGTTTTATGCCAAAGTCACGGTCAACGCACGTTGGGTATTTTTGCCGCCAGTTTTAAAGGTTGGGTACACGGGAGGCAGGTTGACCAAAGGTTGGGTATTTTTGCCGTAATTTTCCCTAGAATTTTTTCTATATATCTTTCTAATTTTGCTCTTTAGAGTTCTTTAACTTTGCTTTTTTGGCTGCTAAAGCCTCTCTCAACTTTTTTAATACGCATTATGAATATGAGCCAAATAATAAATTCATAATCTATATTATTTTCGTAGTTTTAAGTAACTTTATGCTCTTTAATATAAACCAATATAATAATACGTCCTCATCAAATAGAATAACAACAAAATTTTAGATATTTATATGATATAATATAAGCGTTTTGATATTTTAAATCATATTGCAGTGATTATTTTTATCTTTCAATAGAAAAATTCAAATTTAAATAGTCAAATCAATATTTGTCGTTAAAATTTTAAGAGATTGACAAAGTTGAACAAAATAATGGTTGATGGGGAGATTTATAGCTTATTGCAACGTGGGATATAATTTATTTGATAATTAAAGAGATTTTAAAGCTGATAAATAAAGTTTAGGGGGTTAGCCGCCAAAAACTTGAAGTTGGAGGGGTATTAATTCTTTTCAATAAAGTTAAAGGGAGTTCAGATGCCAAAATAAAAAAATAAAAATAAAAAAATGAGGGATTTGGATGCCTTATTATAAAATTGAGGAGTTCAGGCATCAAAAAGGAAAAGTTAGAGGGTATTTAATAATTATTAACAAAATTAAGAGAGTTATCTCTACATATATTAAATTACCTATTATATAATTAGCATTTTATCATTAACTAAACATAATTTTCATATTTTCAACATTATTAGTTTTTCAAATCCAAACTTTGACCAATTGAGGTGCACGGATCAAAATTAAAAATAGCGATAAAAGTAGCTAAAGCCAACAAAATTGAAACGAAACCTGTTTTTGTCTCTTTTTTTTTTACGAATGTATGTCGAATGCCACGTGATATGGCAGACGTAGGAAAAAAAAAGGCGATACATATTTCAATCAACTTGACACCACGTGGTATTAGACCAGCGTCCATAAAGAAAAATGGACGAAATCTTGTGTCACCTTAGTTTTGTCGACTTTGGGTATTTATGCCGCTATTTTTATTGGACTCGTATCGCTTTAATTTGTCAAATTTTGAGTACTTATACCGTTAATATCTCATTATTAAATGTAGATTGCTATTTAGTGATTAAAGTAAAGCAGAAAAGTGGGAGATTTTAGTAAATAATTTTATAATCTCCAATGGTTGCATGCACATCTGCCCAGCACATCACCAGCTCAGACTATTCATGAATATTCTTATTTTTTTTCTCAATTAATGTATTTATTTGCAAAGTGACAACTTCCATGTAGACAAAAATCTACCTCTTTATTTATCTTTATATAGAAATTTTAAAATAGTTTATAGTCTTTTTATTGGCTTTGCATACATTAATTAAATGCATGTTGTGCTTGTGCATAGAGTGAAGAGGTCTTCTTCATATAACTTCACTATCACTACTTTTGGATCCAACAAATACAAAACTATATTTTTCATAATATATTCTTCCCTCGTATTTAAAATTGTTCAAAATGGACCGTACATTTTAAGTATTTAAGAATTAAAACCAAAAACTTTATAATTGATTTTTTATTTTTATTTTACACTAGTTTATTTTTCTCGTTAACATTAAACTTTGAACAGATGTATGTATTTCTTTACGTTGTAAGTTGACATTGTAAAGGAATGTTGCGTGTGAGAATGTTACATTTACATGTTTTTAAGGCGATTGGGACGGAGCAATTAAAAATTCAATTATAAAGTCTTTGAATATTAATTCCGTGGCAGTTAAAAAATATGTCTGTCACGTTTTGAATAATTTTGAGTACTTATTAGTGCGAGTGTGCAACTTTTAAATTTTTATTATTTATTTTTGGTACTCATGGGGCTATTTTGTAATAATTTTTTTTAAATACCAATTATCATAATTGATGCAGATTTGCAAGGGAATATTTTCAAATCATATATAATTATATCAATAATAGTACTTCCAATTCCTAAAAAAAAAAAGGATTAACAAGTTACAAATTCCAAAAAGGACTTTAATATCCTCTTTGATTGGTCACTCTCTCGCATTTGTCTTTTATTGCTTTTATTGAACCAAATATAATATAAGAAAACTATTTGCTCATCAAAAGTAAGTATTTAATATCCAATAATTGGTTTGTTCCTTTTCTTCTTCTTCTTCATATTTGCTTTCTTTTTTATTATTTACGTGAAGGCATATCTTTTTCAATCTCTATCTTTCAAGTTTCAAAGCTTAGCTTTGTATGTGTAGATACACAAATTAGGCAATTTAAAAATACAAGAACTAATTATACAGAGCATCAGATCTGGGTTTTTTTTTTCTATCTTCAAAGTTCAAATTAAGACGCATTCCAAAATCCAAATACTAGTCACTGCCACATACTTCCTTTTTATTTTCTCTTTTAATGGGTCCAACGATGTAGCTGAGCTGATCTTGATCTACTCTAACCGAGTGATTTTAAGAAAACTTCAACCATCTATTCTCAAAAAGGAATATCAACATAAAAGTGTCATTTTTTATTTTTATGCCGGATAAAGTTGTCAAATCATACTAATAGGCCTATCTTTGGGCTCCTTATTCCATTGGTGTGAGGCCTATGAGAAAAATCTATGGAATGGACCTATTGGTTTTGTGTTTATGAAGGCTCCTTATTATGTCCGAGAACACAACACAAAATGATCCCATGGTCGATGGGCTAGTATCCAGAAGGAAGCACGGGCCTGATTTCCAAATCGATCCCCGGAAGACCAGGTTGTGACACATCACGACTTTAAAGTCTTCTTTGTGTTCTACTACTGCTCGACAAACTCCGTACATCCCCTCACAGTCCATCTACCTCAAAATGACGTCAAGTTGTTCATGGCTAGGAGTTAAACCGGATCCATCTACCTCAATACCTCGAAACCAAAATTTTGAATACCCGGTATAATGTATTGGTCATGCGCATTGGCGGAAGCATTCATTGAGGGGGTGTGGTTCAAACCACCCCCTCCAATTTTTTATTTTTTTTATAATAATACCTTAGTTTTAATTTTTTTTAGTGTTAATTTATATAAAATTTTATTTAAACCCCCTTTAACTGTTACCAAAATTTAAATATAACACTCTCAAGTTAAATTTTTGACAAAAAATTATATCTAACCACCCCCCGGTACGTAAATCCTGGTTCCGCCACTCATGCGACTAGATTTTTCACCCGGAAACAATAAATACCAATATTTAAACAACAGGAACCACTTAAGACTCGGATTCCGGTTCAACGTACCCTATGATTTGGATTGACATCCAATTTCCAAATCTTAAAGAACTGGTTTATCGAACGTGATCATAATTTTTTTTAATAAAATAATATTTATTTACTAAATATTACTAAATTTATTATGTCACATACATTAGATTGCTAAATATTTTATTTTTATTAATAAGTTATAACTTTCATATGCTTAACCTACTTTTATATAATAATAAAAAGGCATTATATAGTAATCTAACACGTAAAATGTTTTTTTACTTGTCCGATATTTTTTGTATTTCGTTGTGCATTTTTAGTTGAAATATCTCTTTAAATTTTGTTGACTTAATTCTTACAATTTTTTTTATATGAATAAAAGAAAGTCTGGATACGATTCTTAAAACCATTTCTCAGTTTTTTAGGTACTTTAATTTTCGATTCTGGTATTCAGGTATTATAAAAAATAAAAAAAATAAAAACTTGATTTTGGATCCCGTTTCACCCCTACCAATTAATGATAAAATTAGTTATGAAAATAATAAAAAAATTATTTTTATAAAAAAATTATCTTTTAATTAAAAAAAATTCAAATTTAATGTCAAATGTCAAGTGGTATCCCACGTAGTACAATTCATTGTTCACTATTGGAAATACCCGTAAAACTTAAATAACTTTAGTAGAGGACAATCTATTTCACTTTTTTCCCGAAAACGAATACATCGAGTTTTTCTATCCACGCCCAATAACAGCGACTTCAAGAAGTAATATATGTGTTTCAAGTTTTTATCATCAAGACCAATACATGATGTGTTTGTTTGCACGTAATAAACATTTGAATCTTACTCAGTCAGATTTTTAAATTTAATTTATTAGGTTAATAAATAACTAAATGATCAAATTAATTTACTCATATTTTTTTTATGAACACGTTTATTAATAAAATAATTTTTCAAATTAGTTATTTATTGTATCAATAAAATAGTTTATACTAATTATTTTTTAATAAAATAATATTAAAATGAATTAATATAATATATAATATCATTTAATGTTATAAATAAAATTCTAAATATTTTGATTGGTTTAAAAGTTAATACTATATTGAAGATGTATATTTCATAAAAAAAAATGATAAATTATTTTAAATATTTATTTATGGTAGGTAATTTTTAAATTTGTAATAAAATAATTAATTTATCCAATATTATATACTAAAACTTAATTAAAAAGTAAAACTACATTCAGTATTAAAAATACAAACAAACTTATTTGTTATGTAGATTCAAATGTCACATCTTATTTGAATACTAAGATGTAGATATAACTTCAGACGTATGAATCTTAAATCTTATGGTGTGTTTGTTTGCATTAAGATTCAGACGTCTGAATCTTAATGCACATCTGAATATTAAGATCTTACATCTGGATCTGAATGCTTGAAAATTAAAGTCTGTTTGTTTTTTAAGATCTGAATGCAGATCTGAATGTAATTTTATTTTCTAATTTGTACTATATTTATTAAAAATTTAATATATAAGATACTTTTTTAAATACTATGAAATATAATATTAAATATAGTATTAATTTTTAAATTAATCAAAATATTTATAATAACATGATTAATATTTCATAAGAGCATTTATTTTTTTAATTAAGTTTTATTAGATAATATTATTAAGTAAAATTATTATTTTGTTACAAAATTTTAAAAATTCCTATCATATATAAATATTAAGATAATATGTTAAATATTATAAAGTATAAATATATGATATAATATTAATTTTTAAACTAATCAATTTTTAGGATTTTATTCATGTCATTAAATAATATTATATAAAATTTTAATACGAAATAATTAGTAGAAATTATTTATTATTAAAATAAATCCCTAATTTGAAAATTTATTTTTTGAATAAAGGTATCCATAATTTTTTTATGAATTAATTTATTATTTAGTTAATTATTTATTTAATAAGTTATTATTATTTTTAATTTAGTTAATTTATTTATTAAAAAACGAATTTCATAGTTTTTTAAAAAGCATTAAAACTATATCTTCCCACCTATCATTGGATTCCTCTCGTCGCAACCTTTCCGATGATGTATTATATGAGTCAATCCGATGCTCGAAAAAAAAGTTATGGAGTTTTGAAGTTTTGAGGAGGAGAGAGAAAAATATAATAATAAAAAATTAATAACTTGGCCAAACATAAAGATATAACGTGAGAAATAGAGAAAATGAGATAAGATGTGGACAAATAATGAGAAGAAAGAGAAAAATAATAGGTCTTAATATCATTCAGATTGAGTTTCACATCTGACCGAATAAGTGGTCATTCAGACTTATTAAGAGGTTTTAAAATAAAAAAACAAATGCACTTAATAGCCCTGCATCTGACCGATTAAGATTCAGATGTTTATTAAGTGCAAACAAACACACCCTTAATGTAAACAAATACATCCTTATAGATAAAAAATGGTTGAACTTCAACACCTTATTTTTAATAATCAATCGTGGTTTCTATACTTAATAATGTCGTTGGGGATACCAATCACCAAAGTTTGAGCTAACAATCTCTTATGTGAGAGTTAAAATTTTATACAAAAGGTAGGTGATTTTAACATACCCGACATCAATAATTGTTATCCCCGATAACATAGGCGGAAGTACCCTTTGGGAGGTTGGGGTAGAGCTGCACACCCATAGATCGCGATCGATCGCGAAAAAATCGTGAAAAATCGTGAAAGATGGAGTCGCGACGCGTCGTGGCTGCCGGAATCGCGACCGGTCGTGGCTTCGTCGCGATGGCAGGCCGAGAGAGAGAGAGAGTCTGTGAGAGGGAGAGAGAGAGAGGGAGAGAGAGAGAGAGAGAGGGCTGCAGAGGGTGGAGTCGCGACTTTCATCCCCGTTCGCGACCGTTCGCGATTTTCAGCCCACCATCGCGACGCCGTCGCGACTCGCCGGAAGCCGTCGCGACTCGTCGAGTCGCCAGTGGCGACCATCGCTGTGCAGCTCTAGGTTGGGGTTCAAACCCCCTTAAAAAGACAAAAAAAATAAAATAAAATTGTACACTTAATAATTTATTTTTTTAGTATATATTCACATAAAATTTTATTTTGACGCGTTCATTTTTCAATGAAAATAAGATATAATCCTCCAATTATAATTTTTTATTTATAAAATCTAACCCCTCGATATGTATTTTCTGATTCTGATAATGAGATATTCTTCTATTCCGGGGTTAGCAATCCCTTGCATGATTTTTATCAAACCTACTTCACAAGTGGTTTTAAATTTTAATTAAAAGCCCAAAGAAGACAAAATAGAAAATACCTTTAAAGGTTTGAACTTGGAATACTTTCATATATTTCGGAAGCTGAAACGTGGCTTCACAACCAGCGCCAGAAAAAAGAACCAGCCAAAGCCAAAGCCATCGCCACGTCACCACATGGAGACCTGATTCTCCAACCCTTTTGGCGTATCGACACGTGTCGGGCCTCGAACTCCTTTGCCCTTCTTCGTCGCCGCCAAAGACACGAGCTTGCAGTTGCTGTTGGACTTGGGGTTTCTGGGTTCAGCATTGCACACACGTTTGAATGACAGAGCGAGAGTTGTGGAGGAGGAGAGTGTGCGAAGAGTACTCTCCGGGGTATTATGGACTTTGCACGCTCGGAGGAATGCTCAGTGCTGGGACTACCCATCTCGCCATCACGCCCCTTGATGTTCTCAAAGTTAATATGCAGGTACTTTCTTTCTTCTCTCAAACTTTGCTACTTTTGCCGGTTTCTTTTGTTTCTGGATTCATATGATACCTGCTTATAACTGTATCCACAGATGTAGTCTATGTTATAATGATCAGTGAGTTATATCAAGCTGAAACTGTATATGTTTTCCTGCTGTCTGTTGAGTTTCACAGGACTAGAACAGAGAAAACCCCATTTCACGAATACCGGTTTGTCAAATTGCTCTTCAGTGCCTTTCTTAGAAAGAAAGTTCTTAGAAAGAAAGAAAGAAAGAAAGAACAAAAAAAAATGTAGATCAAACATTCAACCTTGATAAAATTTCGCACCCTAAAACGTGATTAAATAACGAGTAATTAGAGGTAATGCCCGTTGAAGTGGGCGTGTTGGTGCAGTTTGTCTCTTGAACTTTAGTTTTTGGGAGCAAAGCTTTTATGTACTTTCAAACGGTAGTACATTGCCCCCCGTCAACGTGTTATGAAATTTCTTAACTCATGCGCAATGGCATTCTCGTCAATTTGTTATTTTTCTTCAATCTCGTGGGACTCCCGTTCTTGTGTAACTCGACTCATTGGTTGCTTCAGAGTCATCCGACACGTTATTACATTGATCGCATTCGATAATTAATTTACAAAATACGTTCGAGTAAGTAATTTGTATCTTTTTTAATTTTTAGAATGTAATATTTTGTAACAAACTTTAAGCTACAGAGGCAAACCAACGCGCAATGATTGGGAGGTATTACTGCCAATTACTCGTAAATAACCTGAATGAACATAATTAACTGCTTCTTTATATCTTCTTCATGAGATTGTTTTTATTTTGTATTTCAGGTGAACCCAGTGAAGTACAACAGCATTGGATCAGGGTTTTCCACTCTCTGGAGAGAACAAGGCCCATCTTCCCTTTGGAGAGGTTGGTCGGGTAAGCTTGTCGGGTACGGGGTTCAGGGAGGCTGCAAATTCGGTCTCTACGAATACTTCAAGAAACTTTACTCTGACGCCTTGGGCGGTGATCGGAACAGGAGCTTCGTGTTCTTCCTCAGCAGCGCCTCCGCTCAAATCTTCGCTGACGTGGCGCTCTGTCCTTTCGAAGCCGTCAAAGTCCAAGTCCAAACACAGCCCGTGTTCGCAAAGGGACTGGCTGACGGGTTTCCGAAGCTGTATTCGACCGAAGGGCTTTCCGGGTAATTCACTCAGTTCGCTTGCAAGATGATTTCATGTTGTGTTTCTCACTTCTGTTTTTTAGCTTACTCATTGTAATTTCTTGGCTCCAGCTTTTATAGGGGGCTTCTTCCACTTTGGGGTCGAAATCTTCCATGTAAATATCTCAATTTTCCTTGCCTTACAATCAACTTAGGTTCTCATTGGGCTGAAAAACTAAACAATGTGTCCAAATTTTCAGAAACTCCACAACCTTAATGGTGGAAAATGTATTCAAGCTGTACTCAACTGGGGCGGTATAGACCCAAGTCTTTTTTTCAGTGGCATATGTACTCAAGTTCCAGTTTACTACGGCTTGAATATACCTAAATTGCACTTTACTGCAGCTTGAATATATCCAATGTCCCCAAAAAACTCCCTAAATCCTTAGTAAAGTGGAACATGGATACATTTGCCATTGAAATAAAGGCGGGCCTATGCCACCCCGGTTAAGTACAACGTGTGTAATGTTGCCACCATTAACCCTTAATATTATACGGACTTGCGTATTACTGTTAGACTACTAAGAAAAGGGTGATATTGAGCTTTGTTACTTATGTCCGTTTATGTCTTTTCCCTTCAGTTATTGTCATTAGGGTCAATTAAGGTATTTCATGTAATAAGGTTTCCCTTGGTTTAGTACATACGTATAGCTTCAAGGCAACGTTGGGGAGAGCGTTGATCGTTCTCTCGAGGGAATGATCATTCGTTATTTTGTTATTGTGTTGCAATATCGATAAATATTAATGGTGTACTTCGGTGAAATCCCGTTGGTTCTAGACTCTTCATGTTATCTCGGGAGTCGGGTACGTCACAAACATGCTAGGTTTCTCATGGAGCTAAAAACTAAACAAGACATATTTTTTGGCAGTCTCGATGATAATGTTCACGACGTTTGAGCACTCAGTGGACTTCTTATACAGCAATGTGATTCAAATGAAAAAAGAAGATTGCTCAAGAGCTCAACAGCTTGGAGTGACGTGTTTAGCGGGCTACACAGCTGGCGCTGTCGGCACCGTAATCTCTAACCCTGCAGACAACGTCGTTTCCTCCCTCTACAACAAAAAAGCCCAAACCATTTTGCAGGTAACTTCCGGTGCAAGAAATCCATTTCTTTTGTTATGGAAGTGTATTTGACATTTTATGATCATGCAGGCTGTGAAGAATATTGGGTTTGCAAATTTGTTTACGAGAAGTCTTCCTGTTCGGATAGCGCTTGTTGGGCCCGTTGTCACGATGCAGTGGTTCTTCTATGACACTATTAAAGTGTTCAGTGGACTGTAAGTTACGTTCTGAACTCATTTCTTAAACCAAAAAAGAAGAAGAACTAATCGTCATCGCCCTCTCTTTAGAGGAACACCCGGCAAAAGTGTATTATACAGCCTGTGATCTCGATCTCGTTACTGAAGTCGTGTCTTCTTTCAGAACCTCACTCTCTCTCTCTCTCTCTCTCTCTCTCTCTCACACACACACACACACAAGCCAAGTCTATATTAAAGAACCAAGAATACTTTCAAAATGACAGTCAAATATTCACAACCCTACTTCAAAACAGAATAGTCGAGTGTTAAGCTCAGATACCCGAAGTGAAGTTCTTCTGCAAGCAGTTTATGCGCTTAAACCCTTGCTTCGGACTCGATCTTTCGTGATGAGAGTTGTACCTTGAAATCCATTGTAACATGCCAAACTCAAAAAAATATAGTATCGTCAATTTCTTTTTGCTCGTTCCAAGTTCAAGTACAATTTTTACAAATAAGAATCCTAAGAAGACATCCGTAACACAATAAACTTCCCTCAGGAAACTTATCTTGTGCCACAAGATACCTAGTAAGATAAAAATGCAAAGCATGGCCTAATTAGCTTTCTGTTCAAGAGATCGCTGTCAGAAATCCGTCTACTCGAGATTTCAGTGACGGAAATCCGGATATCAGTTCCATTGTTTGAAAAACTAAGAGACGTAACACCTCTGCTTTCGGAGACGGGTAAAAATGTCACTTAGCTCAAACATCTTCCAACAATTCAGTACCGTGCATCATTTCACATTTCGTCTGTCGTCGTTTGTTAGAAGCCGGAGCTTCTGAATGTTGAGTACTTTCTCTATTTAATTATTTTCACAACTCAGCATTCTAACACCAATGTTTTTGCAAAATTATTTTAGGCCGACAAGCGGGGGAATCAGCAAGCAGACCGATAAAGCTAATACGTCAACATAACTATATATGTGTATTTATATATATATATATATATATAGCGTATAGATGAAGCCGATACGTGGCGACTGGGAATTCGCAGTCAATAAGTTTCAGTTTTATATGAGGCTATCTATTATTTGGGCGTTTTAGTGTGAGAAAGAAGTTGAGATGATAACAGATATATTATGTATACAGTATTTTGATTTTGAAACATGATATACAAATTATAGAAACAAACATTAAATATTAACATGGCATATTAATTGTATTGCTTTAGTGTAGTTTGAGTTTGAGTTTGTGGTAGCTATTCAATGTTGTGACTTGTTGACACTGAAAGAAAGAAAGGTACTGCCTTTGACTTTCACAAACCTTGTGAAATACACGACATGGATGAATTTCCGTCTGAATTTCCACTACTTGTAATTTTTTGTGGCAAAAGTACTTTAACTTTGACAACTTGAGGTGAGATGGTTTAAAGTGAAAAAATAGTGATAAATTTTTTGAAGTCAACAGCCTAATACATTTTTTGTCCAACGTTTTTTTTTTTTTTTTTTAAATCATACTTAAAGTTATTTATTAGCATAATATATTAAATCATACTTAAAGTTAAAAACACATATTTTTTAGGTAAGTTTGATTACTCTGTGATTATCCACTTTCGAAGCATATTAAGCTTATTATAACAACATTGTATTTAGGAATGGGTTCTTGTTTTTTTTTTCTTTCTCTTTAATCGATTTCGATTGTTAGCAATTTTGTGAATTAAAAAAAGTAGATTTTTTTAAATGAAAGAGATGTTATTACAACCAAGGTTCTAAGACTAAAACTTCTGACTTGCCTTCGATGCGTTCTCAATCTGTCTAGAATTTTGGGTTGTCGATTGCTGTAATAGTTTAAAGGGAGCTTAAGCTAATTAGCTTCTTAATGGTTTAAAATTTTCAAAATAGCTACTGTTTGGTAAATTTTGTGTTATAGCCAATAAACCACATTAAATGATATAAAATGACAAAATTAACCTTTATAATTAATTAATAATAATAATTTATTATTTAATAACCACATTAAATTGATTATAACCATATTAAATTGATTACACAGATTTTTTTTTGAAAATACAAATTGCAATAAAATAGGAAACCATAACCAACATATACGTGCTTGATCATTTTGATTGTTTGACTGGCAAATGACATACTCAGTATAACCAATATTCCAAATCATACGCAAATTCAGCAAGAAAAAAAATTCAAAATTCAAAACCAGAATGGTTTATTTCTGTTAATGTCAGTGAAAATAATTTTCTCACCCACACGTTTTAATATGATTAATATGATTTATTTCGTTTTTTTAAAGTATTACGCGTATTATCTTGCAAGTTCTCACGTGACTTAACACATATTGACACAAATAAATACAAAATTAACACGAATAAACAAAAAATACAAAATAAACGTGAAAAATACATCTCCATTAACGTAGAGAAAATGCATCTCCACATGAATTAATAGCTAATGACACGAATAAACAGGCATAAACACGTCAAAAACATAGTAAAAAACAAAATAAAAAACAATTGAATTAACACGAATAAACAGAATTTACACGACAAAACTAGGGAAAAAAATCCGAGCCGACCCAACCGCCCATGCCTCTGACAATGGTCAAATTGAGCTCCGACTCGTCTCCAAGCATCGAGCAAAGGAACTGCTCATCTTTGTCCCTGCCCTCTTCGCCACTCTTGAATCCGATGCCTTTTAGCTTCATCGTCTTCCTCGGGCTAGCCATATACTGCTTCCCCGGACGACGACGCGCTTTTGCTTGTTCCTCCGGCGCTCCTCACCCATCAGATTCTCCAAACAGCTCGCCTCCAGAAACCCCTCCGACGAGCCCGAGACCGATGTCGAGGCTTCGCTGGAGGTCGGCGGCCTTGCCAGGATCTCGTCGTCCGAGCTCTCCAACATGGCCAGGATCTCGGCGGCCTTGCCAGGGCGTGGATCACCTTCGTGGCCGTATCCGTATCAATTTTCTTCTCCTCTGGGCCCGTCCGATTGGTGGGGTCCTGGGATTTGGAGCGTCGATTGAGATTCTTCTTACCCTGCTTCATCGTCTTCATGGAGGTGCAAATCTTTTTTGAATATCTCCCTTGAATATTGATTATACGTATCGTGTATTATAAGAAATAAGGGTAAACTGCGGCTAATGTACCCAATGTTTGATTTTCTGCGGATTATATACCCAATGTTTATTTTTGGCTGCTAATGTACCCAATGTTTGATCCGTTATATATTTTTGGGTTTTCCGTCAGTTGACCGTTAGAGAGTTATATGTACACTTTTTGTATTTTTGACATAACTCACTCATTTTTTGTCCAAATTTTAAGCACGACCTATGGTTGGAAAGATAAGAGATAGATCTACAACTTTAATGTTTTAAGTTTTGTAAAATTAGTTTTAAAAAAATACGAAATTTCAAGTACAACGTAAAACTGGACATTAGTTTAATGCAAAATATTTGTTTCGAGCAAATTTTAATATACTTAATGACTTTTTATGATGAAACGTAAAACTAAAAAGTTGTAGATAAACTTTTTATCTTTCAAACGGTTGTTTATTTATAAATTTTGGACAAAAAATGAGTGAGTTATGCCAAAAATATAAAAGATGTGATGTGAAATAATATTTCATATTTTTGGCATAACTCACTCGTTTTTTATCCAAAATTTATAAATAAATATCCGTTGGAAAGATAAAACATTTATCTACAACTTTTTACTTTTATGTTTCATCATAAAAAGTCATTAAGCATATTAAAATTTGCTCGAAACAAATATTTTGCATTAAACTAATGTCCAGTTTTACGTTGTGCTTGAAATTTCGTATTTTTTTAAAACTGATTTTACAAAACTTAAAACATTAAAGTTGTCGATCTATCTCTTATCTTTCCAACCATAGGTCGTGAATAAAATTTGGACAAAAAATGAGTGAGTTATGTCAAAAATACGAAAAGTGTACATATAACTCTCTAACGGTCAACTGACGGAAAACCCAAAAATATCTAACGGATCAAACATTGAGTACATTAGCCGCCAAAAATAAACATTGGGTACATAATCCGCAGAAAATCAAACATTGGGTACATTAGCCGCAGTTTACCCAAGAAATAAACATTTATTCTAATTAATTATAACACACACAGTTAAACAACTGGTTGTATTTCAAATTAATACCTAAAATCATGGAACTTTTCAACAAATTGTTAATTATACTTGTGTTTTATAGGAAATGAATTATTAATTAGTATTAATCTGTAAAGTGAAAATAATATGGTGAGGGGCAAAATATGTGTATATATATATATGGGAGCTTAACGTCACGTCATAGAATTTGGCTATTTTGAAAATTATAATCATATGTTTGATAAAACGCAATTTAAACGTAGTAAGGAGGCTATTAGCTATGATTTCTCTAGTTTAAATATAAGAAAAAAGAAGAAGAAGGAACAAAGAAGAAACAATAGAGAAAATAAATAAGAAGAATCGAAAAAGTAGTGAAATGAAAAAAACAAAAATTAAATTTATATGAATCTCATTCTCATTCGTTATTATATATGATTTATATTAAATTGTATTTATAATTTTTTTTATATATAATTACAATTGTATATTTACATAATAAAAATATAATTTTAAATTCTACTTTTTAAAAAAAATTGTCAGTAAATCCATCGACTTATCCGTAAACTCTAGTCGGTAAATTTATTGTCGGTAATTTTTTTTCAAAAACTTTATCGATAAACAATAAATTAATAAAATAAAATTATGGATTTCGGTATTTAAAACATTCGTGACAACGTATTGATAATGAAGATGAGTATAATTCAATAAAGAAATTGAGTAATAAAGGAAGCTAAAAAGCTGAGTTTAAGAAAAAGGTTAATGACGTCAGCTCAAAGAGACATGCATGCATCACAAAGTCAAGCAGACGCCTGAGACACGTTCGCCACTTCATGGCTTTGAATTGAACAACTTTCTGGCTTTTTGTGTGTAAAGACGTTGGTACCCTCACCTCCCAAAGAACAAGTCAACCTTTTTGGTTGACCTGGTCAATCTTCTCTCTTTCGATGCGATTTGCTCTCTTTCGCTACTTCGTCTTCTATAAGATTGACGATGAAAAATCATTTACATGATTATTTATGAGTATGACTACTAATTAAGAGTTTTTCTTAATAATAAAACATTATTTCCCATGAAAATAATCAATATTACATTTTTGCGGAGCCTAATGATAGAAATTGTTGACTAAATTTTATGATTTATTTATGACAAAATACTTATATTAATATAATATTTTAAGTATAATAAATATTTTTGTATTTTATGTTCAATTACAAAATTATTCTAAAAAATTAATTCAAAATATATATTTCAGATATTTGCGTTTATTTCTTCATCTATTTTAATAGATATAGATCACATCCCAAAATGATCATTTATACACATATTAATTGATAGAGCATTCTCACCCCAACCGTATGTTGGTAAGACCATGGCCGTCAGCCATGATATTTTCGGAGCTCGAGGCAACGGAGCAATTTTGGGAGCCCTATCGAAATTATATAATTAAATTTCGATATAAGAGTATAAAAAATACTGAAATTCAAGCAATATAAGATGATATTTTTGGCATATGATTAATCAAGCAATATAAGCATAATTAGCATGTATTAATATTAAGTGACTATTGAACTTTCTTCAACTTATCAATACTAGTCTAGTCTTAAAAAAATAAAAAAATTAGAAAGTGGGTATAATATTTAAAACCGAGTTTGGACTCTGGCATATAAATAAACTTATAGTATTTATATGATATATAAGAAATATGTGCACCAAAAATACCAAAAGATTAGTGAAAGTGATGGCATATTCTACTTTTTTAGCGTTATGTTCCTAATATTATTAAAAGTGTAAATCTTAAGTACCAATTTAGTACTTAAGATTTACTCTTTTGAGAGCATCGAGAATATATACTACGACAAAATTTATATACGTACACTTTTTATTTTCACTTAATATATAGATATTTTGTGGTAAATATTTCATATATATACTCTTGATTCCCACGAAGACCAAAGTATAGAATATGCAACAAACTGTGGTAGGTAAAATTCAACACCCGGAAATGTCAAGTACATATTTTTATGATAAATTGTTTTGTTAATAATAGCTATTACTTTTATCGTTAAGTAAACCCAATGAAGAGAAGATACGAGCCAAGACAAAATGAGTATACTATATACTATCATAGTACGTGTTTATTATTATTATTATTATTATTTTTATTTTTATTTCAATTTGGTATCTCTAGTGCTTAACATTTTATAAGTCCATATCAAAACAATTGATATTGACTTATCCATAACATTTAATTTATTAAGATTATTATTATGGACCAACGTAATATGGGCATGGGTTATGACGGCAAAAATACCCAAAGTTCGGTCAAAGAACCTCTCGTGTACCTAAAGTTTAAAAGTGGTGGCAAAAATACCCAAAGTCACATTTGGAGAGTTGACCACTCCATTCTCGTAAAACCGTTAACTTACTCGTTAATTCTGGCAACGTGGACAAACGTAAGTTGCTGACATAACAATTATTGTCATGTGGACGAGCCCACATCAGCCTCGTTTACGACAAAATAACGAATTAAACCCTTAATTAATACTATTTAATACAACTAATTAAACCCCTAATGATTACACTTAACAAAACAGATTTGTCCACGTGGCCAGCGTTAACGGGTAAGTTAACGACGTTACAAGAATGAAGTGGTCAACTCCCCAAATGTGACTTTAAATATTTTTGCCATCACTTTTAAATTTTGAGTACACGAGGGGTTCTTTGACCAAACTTTGGGTATTTTTGCCGTCATTAACCCTATAGGCATTAAGAATATACTCAATAACTCGCAAATATAGGTCACTAATGATGCTCACTGTACATTATTTTTCTTCTTTCAAACTACTACACTGAAATTATTATGTTTTTTTAAAATAATAATATGTGAATTATAGAATAAAATAAAAACGCTTACGCATGTAGCTGACTATGTTAAGAAGATATATAAATCGCAATATTAGTAAACAATTCTTAACAGTTTAATCCCACTTCCTTTCTCCAATGCTATCCACTTCTCATTTATTTGTTTAACATTGTTCAAAAAAATCCTCTCAAATATACCCGAAATTCAAAAACTTTTTTTAATATTCATAAATTCTAAATATTCCAATGGATAATTTTAGAGTTTATAAACTTTGAAATAAATAGTGAATTTTCTTTATTAATATTATCATCATCTTTATTTTATCTAAATCTGAACCAAAAGATCTAAAATTCCCTTTCTACTATCACTATAGCTACCACAAAAGAGCGATAAATAGTATTATATTTCGGTGGTTGCTAGGATAGCCTAGTGGTAATTCCACACTACCTCCAAAGTGGAGGTTGTGGGTTCGATCCCCACAAAGTATTCATTAAAATAAAAAAATAGTATTATATTTCTTTCCCTCTTTTGGATTTACTTTTCATCAAAGTATTCATTAAATCTTTCTCTTATAAGCTCTCCTTGTTTTGGATATACTTTCCAATATTTTATTCATTGGCGGATGTACCTGGAGAGGGGGTGTGGTTCAAACTTCAAACCACCTCCTCCAAAAAAAAAAAATATATGTAAATAATACTCTATTTTCAAAAGATTTAATGTAAATATATATAAAATTATAGTTAAATCCCCCTTTAACTTTCACCAAATTTAAATACAACTCTCTCAAATTAAATTTTTGACAAAAAAATTATATCTAACCCCCGGTACATAATTCCTGGTTCCACCACTGAATCTATTTTCTTCTAATGGCTGAAAGAACACAAGTAAGACAATTGAATAAGTACCATAAATCGGAATCAGAGTTACCAAAATTTTGGAATGACTAGAGCTGAAAGTCACGACGTCGCGACTGGTCGCGACCAAATCGCCAAAAATCGTGACTGTTCCGGTCGCGACGCGTCGCGACTCTTGCAGTCGCGATGGCTCGCGATTTCTCGCGACTCGCTGGGCGTTGTTTGCGGCAAATGTACCTGTTTTCTTGAAATGTTTATTTTTAGTACTTTTTACCCGAATTTAATTATCAAACTTTATTAATTATTTCAAAATATTCTTTAAGTATGTTAATTATTTAAAATTAATATCTCTAAGTTATTTTTTTCAAAATTAATATTTAAGTATGTTATAATTTATTATTTTGTAACATAATAATAGTCTTGGTTTTTTATTGTTAATTTTTAATTTGTAACATATGTTAATAAATATTAGTTTGTAACATATTAATAATTTTAACAAATTTAATTAACATATAAATAAATATGATAAGACGAGATATTTAAAAAAAAAGTTGTATTATTCATTGTGAATATTACAATAAGGTGGAAGAAAGCTGTAAATATTCAGTGTAAATATTACAAGATGCCTCACTAAAACCTCTCTTGTAAAACCGTCCTTAGGGACATAAAACCAAGAGAGGAAAGAACACATCATATTGGCGTTTACATTGCGTCACTCGGGGAATAAGGCGTTAAACCTTTCAGTCATTAGCTCCAGTTCGGTTTGGTCGGACCGTTCGGCAATCACGGGGTTGTGGAACAACAAATCATTCAACACCACTATTTGCTCGACGTGTGTGTTGGTGGTTGACACCCTCCGGTCGTTTATGACATACTGAGCCGTACTGAATGCGCTCTCCGAAACAACGCTTGAAATGGGGATGGACAGTATATCCCTCGCCATTCTCGCCAATATCGGGAATCTGTCCCGTTGATTCTTCCACCACTTTATCACATCGAACTCGGCTGAATCGTCGTCGAACCGTAGGCCGTAGTACCGCTTCACTTCTTCCGGTGCGCCTTCTGGTATGTCCGCCCGTGCCGGACCCGTACTGGATTCCCCTGCTTCCCCGCGATCTAGCCGTTGCTTGAGTCTCCGGCTAAACGCTAGTCCCATCTTCGTTGGGCTCTCCATCACTGTCCTTTGCTCTTCCTATGCGTTGAACTGTGGGAACCGGGCGTCGTATTCACTGTAAAATGCAAAAAAGGCTTCGTTAACAACGTTAATATAATTCTGGTAATCCACAGCGAGCTTTTCCCCGCAGGCTAACATCATTGCCCCCCAAGTAAACGAAAAACGAGGATCAAGTATAGCACCGAAGCAAAACGAAAACGGGGGTGGATCCCAGTAAGTTTGGTATTTTGTAATCATTCCCGGAATAATGGGAGAAATAATAGGGTCATTTTCAAATTCTTTGAAAGCACACGTAATTTGGTAAAGACCCGAAAGACCGTGGTTTAAAGAGGGTCTTTTTTGGTTTGAAAAATTTAGAGTAATAGCGAAAAGACTTTTAGGAATTCAGTAAATTTCTGGGCCGTTTCCCATTCTGCCTCCGTGATCCGCGCCTGGGGCTCGAGTTCCATTCCGAGGAAGTGGTCTAAGGGCAGCCTCTGTCTACACACAAATGAAACCATTAGATACTTAGAGTTCCAACGTGTATTATTGTCTAAACCAAACTTGTTATCTCTATGATTGTGGTCTTTACAAAATTTTCTCCACCTACCGGTGGTTTGAGGATGCCGGATCCAATCAACAATGCCGCGTATTTTATCAACATGTCTTGCAATTTGATGTTCGCCCGTTCGTGCAATTAAATTTATAATGTGACAAGCACAACGTTGATGTAAAATATTTCTAAATGGAGAAGCGGGCAAACTAGATTCCAAGATTAAAATGGCGGCGTTGTTGTTTGCGGCATTGTCTAAGGTAATGGAAATTACACGGTTTTGTAAACCCCAATCATTAAATAATGCAATTAATTTATCGGCAATGTTTTTTTTCCGGTATGACGACCCTCGAATGGCGATAGATTTAAAAGTCTTTGACATGGATTCCACTCATCGCCTACGTAATGAGCGGTCAGACTCAAATAGTCGTTTAAACTTGGACCGCTCCACAGGTCGGTGGTAAAAGCTACGTTTATGCTAGACATTTTGAAAAAATCGACCAAAAGGTTTTTTTGCATAGCATATGCGGTTTCCATGTCCTGGGTATAAGTCGTACGGGAAAACTGCTGGTACGTCAGATTAATCCTTTGCATATATCGGGTATGGTTGGGATTTTTGACAAAACTCAGCGGCACGTCCGTAGAAATAATCCATTCGAGGGTCCACACTGGCCATCGCGATTTCACCCGTGAGTCGCGATTCATCGCGATTTTCTCACGCGCGACGCGACTCATCACGGGGTGAATAGTGCGTCGCCAGATGCAGCTCTAGGAATGACAATATTGATGTAGAACTTCAGGTCTCTACGGAGGCAGAAATTGTACTAATAAGTTTATTTTCTTGAAATTGTCTTTTGACTTCAAATTAATATTTAATAATAAAAAATCTCTATATTTTTTATTTTTTCACATCAGTTCTTATAAAATCCTCACAAAACCTCTCCAAAATTTCATCTTAAAAAAAATTTGAATTATTTTCTAAAAACTAAACAAAAAATACATTTTTGTTCAAATTAAAAAAATCAATTTTGGTTCAAAAACTAAACAAAAAATACATATTTTTTCTTTGTAATTTTATGTTTTTTTTCTTCTTCGAGGAAATAAAATGTCAAGTGGATTAATAGTAGACAGCACAGTTAAATTTACAATTTAAATAAGAGATGATTGAGTTATGAAAAATAAAATAAAATTGTGCATTAGCATTTTAAAAAAAATGAACAATCAACATGAGCTTAACAGATTTATAAAGTTTGGGCTTTTAAAAAATTTAGAGTTGTGACTCAATTTAAATATTTTTGAAAACTTATTACTGCAAATAAGTCGCCTTCCAATCCCAATGAAGATATAGCAAGAGTCCTCTCTTCAATCTAATTTCAAACAAGTTGTTGCCTTAATTTCTAAATATATGGTTTATATAAGGTTTTAAATTTCGGGAAATTCCGTGCGAAATTCGCTCGAATTTTGTTTTTCGAGGGTTTGCGGTTCGAAAACCTTGTCGTTTCTCTATCTTTTTAACAAATTTCGCGAAATTCGCATGAGCACGGGTGTGGAAAAGTGCGAAATTTGGTTTTCGACAAAAATACCAATTAAACTTTCGGCAAAAATAATTATACTCACACAAGAGCACCCCACCCCACCCCACCCCGGCCCGGCCGGGCGCGCGCACGTGTGGTGGTGTAACATTTGTGTGAGTCCTCCCCCATCCACAAAATCTTATGACCCAAAGGGCCCAAGCCCTTTTCCCTAATATTTTGTATATAAACATCAGTAAACTCTTGTCATCTATCAATGTGAGACTTTTTGTTATTCATTCAACTAATATCACACCTTCACACTTAACATACACATACACTTCACCTAATAATTTAACTTAATATTATACACTTCAAATAATATTATACACTTAGCATACATATTAACTTCACATAACATACATATACGCTTAATATACATATTCATTTAATATTATACACTTCAACTAATATTAAATTTGTTAACATATATATACAATTAACATGCATATTCACTTAATATTACACATTTAATTAACATACATATTAACTTCACATAATAATTTGACTTAATATTATACACTTCAACTAATAAAGTGACTTAATATTATACATGTCACCTACATATTTAAGTTACAAATATCTTGTATTTATTAAATATGTAGTTTTGAACTTATATAAATATCTTGCTTAAATACTCAAATATTTTTTTACAGAATATTCGTCGAAAACCCCATCGGCATGCGGTATGCCCATGCGAAAAGTGCGGTATATGCGGCATGCGGTATTTATTTTTTTTACAATTTTTTCATCGGCATACCCATCGGCAAGCGATATATCCGTAAAACGAAAAATGCGAAACGAAATCGGCAAGCGGTATTTAAAACCTGTCAATATCTTACAAAATAACGATAAAATAATTTAAACTTTTTCCACGAAAAATAGATACTTTTGATATAATATGATAAATATTATTCCGTCATTTACATATATTTAATTAATTACTTCTGCCGCTATTATTTTATAAATATGTTGTAAAGCCGCGTCGTATTAATTTGGCTTTTGATTATTATTTTTATTTATTGCAAAAAGCGAAATAATGAGAGCGCACAGAGTTTTAGCTGGTCAGCACTAACCTTCGGTGTTTCCTAGCAATACCATCCCAAAATATAATCCTAAATTAAATAAATAAATAAATAAATAAATAAAGACAAGTCTCTCTTGCTAATATAAAGGAAATATTTGGGGAAAAAACTTCACAATAATAGTAATACAAAAACTCTCTATTTTCTCCATTGATGATTTCTTGATTCTTTCGAGAGCTCATCATCGTCATCTTCTTCCCCATTTCTTTGACTGGTAACTTCTCCTTCTCTCGATTTCCTTGTACGGAGCTCGCGTCTCTATATTCCATGTTCCTTCTTGTTTCGTCTCTGTGATTGGAGATTCGATCTTTGTGTGAATCTTCAGTTGACTTTTTCATTGGCTTCTCTTTGTATCCCCAGAAATTGGAAATTCCAAATGTGTTTCGTATGTTGATTCCCGGTTTGATTCGATTTTTTTTTCTGAGATTTGATTGATTTGGGTTTCCATTACGAGGTGATGATTCTTGCAGTTGATCATGAAAACTAACTGTTTTTGCAGATGATGAACAGACTGTGATAAGGATTCCTGGTAGTTTTGAGGGGGATTTGTAGTGTTTCATGGGCAACACATGCCGTGGATCTTTCGGCGGAAAATTCATTCAGGGCGACGAGAGCCAGCCCGAGAACCAATACGCTTCAAAGCGGCAAACTGCGTCTGACTGTTCGGTCTCCCACCATTCGTCAACGAGCGTGAACTCGCAGAAAGATCAGCAGACCTCCCAAGAACTCGCCAAAGAAGGCGCCAAACCGAAGGCCAACACCGCGTCGATCAAGAAAGAGAATAGCATCATCATGAGGAGAGGCGTGGATAACCAGGCGTACTATGTTTTGGGCCACAAGACGGCCAACATTCGCGATCTCTACACTCTGGGACGGAAGCTAGGGCAGGGGCAATTCGGGACGACGTACCTGTGCACCGAGAACTCCACGGGGATTGAGTACGCGTGCAAGTCGATCTCTAAGAGGAAGTTGATCTCGAAGGAGGATGTCGAGGATGTGAGGAGGGAGATTCAGATAATGCACCACTTGGCGGGCCACACGAACATTGTGACCATCAAGGGTGCGTATGAGGACTCGCTTTACGTCCATATTGTTATGGAGCTCTGCGCCGGTGGCGAGTTGTTTGACCGGATTATCCAGAGAGGGCACTACAGTGAGAGGAAGGCGGCTGAGCTGACGAGGATTATTGTGGGTGTTGTTGAGGCCTGCCATTCGCTCGGGGTTATGCACAGAGATCTTAAGCCGGAGAACTTCTTATTGGTCAACAAAGATGATGATTTCTCCCTCAAAGCCATTGATTTTGGCCTCTCTGTGTTCTTCAAACCCGGTAAAGAAAACAGTTCTTTTAGTTATCTTTGTTTCTATATCTTAGTTCTTAGATTTATCCACTCTGATTCTCTTGGCCGTGTTTGTCTGAGAAGACATTCACTTATATTTCCTTGAGATAATGATAATTAGAGTTCAAGCAATAACAGCAAAGCAATAAGTATTGTCGGTTTAATTCAATGCCTCGTAATTTCATTTTGTACTATCAGGCCAGATTTTCACAGATGTTGTTGGAAGCCCGTATTATGTCGCTCCCGAGGTACTCCTTAAGCACTATGGTCCGGAAGCAGATGTGTGGACTGCGGGGGTCATACTCTACATACTGTTGAGTGGAGTACCGCCATTTTGGGCAGGTTATTGACTTCGCTTTTAGATGCTAGTGACATTTTCCATGTAAGTTTATTCCCTAAGTAACTGGTCGTTGTTTGAATTCAGAAACGCAGCAGGGCATATTTGATGCAGTGTTGAAGGGGCATATTGACTTTGATTCAGACCCATGGCCCGTGATATCTGATAGTGCCAAAGACCTGATACGGAAGATGCTGTGCTCTAGGCCTTCCGATCGCTTGACAGCGCATGAAGTCTTATGTATGTTTAACTCGTCTTGACCATCTTATGTCGATAGTATTTTGCATGCTTTAACGAAAATACTATATTTTTTTTTTCTCTTTTTCTGTGTAGGCCACCCTTGGATTTGTGAAAATGGAGTTGCTCCTGATAGAGCTCTTGATCCGGCTGTAATGTCTCGTCTCAAACAGTTCTCTGCGATGAACAAGTTGAAGAAAATGGCTTTACGGGTGAGTGATATCTGGTGATAGAGAGAGCGATGAAACGCAAACACGCATTAAACGATATTTACTTGCCATTATTATTTTTTATGTATCAATAGGTAATAGCGGAAAGCCTCTCCGAAGAGGAGATTGCTGGTCTAAGGGAAATGTTTACGGCAATGGATACTGATAACAGTGGTGCCATCACTTTCGACGAACTGAAAGCCGGGCTGAGGAGATATGGATCCACCATGAAGGATACTGAGATACGAGATCTCATGGAAGCCGTAAGTTGCTTGTTCATGCTATTATCAAGTATTTTCTTTTAGTTAGTTTTATTTATTTACACCTATTTGGTGAACGGTCTTTTTTGTAAGCTAAGTGACACGGCCCGAGATTGTGATGAGCTGTCATAATGTGAATGGATAACACTAAGAATGCTAATCTTCCACAAACTTGAATCTCCCCTCTCTTTGAGAGAGATAGGATAAT
The DNA here is from genome assembly GCA_954871525.1 of Parietaria judaica. NCBI lineage: Eukaryota > Viridiplantae > Streptophyta > Magnoliopsida > Rosales > Urticaceae > Parietaria > Parietaria judaica. The sequence goes on from OX940860.1 coordinate 44,845,355, forward strand.
TTTCTATGAAGCTATTTTCTCAAACACTAATTAAAGTTAACGACACAATTTCAATTGGTTGCCAATAAAAATAAATCACATAAATGCATATAATAAAAATGCCCACTCCTTGGGCTTGGTTGACTAGGGGATTGGCCGGGGAATGCGTTTACGTATTTGTTAAGTCTTCTCAGATAATGGAAACATATCACCAAGCTATTATGGGTTGTTTACAGGCTGATGTGGACAACAGTGGCACCATCGACTATGGAGAGTTTATCGCTGCAACAGTCCATCTCAACAAACTAGAACGCGAGGAACATCTAGTTGCGGCATTTCAGTATTTCGATAAGGACGGGAGTGGATACATTACAGTCGACGAGCTCCAGCAAGCTTGTGCGGAACATAATATGACTGATGTTTTCCTTGAAGACATCATCAAAGAAGTCGACCAAGATAATGTAAGTCCAATTATACAGATTGTCTTCGTATATAGTTCTTCTTCACTAGGTGATCTCATTTCAATGACCAACATTGCCTGCAGGATGGAAGGATCGACTACAGCGAGTTTGTTGCCATGATGCAGAAGGGCAATGCGGGAATTGGCAGACGAACGATGAGGAATAGCCTTAACATAAGCATGAGAGATGCACCGGGTGCTCTTTAATTCCGTCGCAGAATGCGTGTAAGTACTCAACCCCGTATGTTTCTCGTATTTATTGTTAGAAAACTTCCTAACAAAGTCCATTAGGTTTAAATTTTAAAGTAAGTCGATGCTCTGTATGAACCTTTTGATTTGTTTACATATTTCGTGTTGTGAGCAATAATTTATCCTAAAGTATTGTCCATGTCTCGTAGCTTTTGTATTCGTAAATAGTTTCGATATACAAACTAAGTTAACAAAAACCGTATATAAGGTTCTCGTATAGGCTCCGAGACAAAACTACTGAAAACGCCCTTACTAATATAGGGATTAGGAAACCACCGAAAGCGCCCTTACGAGGATAGCAATTTATTCGGGTTTGGCACATTTCCAGGTTGTACAGCAAAGCTTGAGGAGATTTGAAGATAGGATTTTTCACACCAATTTGAAGTTGTAAGCAAGAAGAGGACAACGATGATGATGATGATGATTTTGGGTTGTGGATTTCTCTCCAGAGTGCTGTATGTAATATGACCTAAGAAACATGTAGTTGTTGTCTTTCTTTTGTATTGTCCACTCAACTTTTGGAGCATAATCATTGATTGTTTTCTGTTTTGAGGGTTTTGTTTTGTTTGGAAGAAAAGAAATTGACACATCAGATATATTGCCATTGTGCTTTCTTTTGTTTCATAATTTGTATATTCTCTTGCAATGGTAAAAGTAATTGGCCTTTTTTCATCAAGACTAGAAATTAAATGTTGTTCCTACCAACACTCTTATTATTAAATTATATTTTTATTTGGTATTAATTGACATTATCATAAATAACTAATTTTATAATACTGTGCTCTGGCAAAATGGAACTTCAATGCAAGAATCGAATAAATGTGGAAGAAACAAGGCACTACAGGCCAGAAATGAAGTCTGTCTTGATCTTGAACAAAATATTATGAATTTGAGCGAAAGCAACGCCAAATATTTTGTGTTTACATGTATGTATGTATAAACTATACTCTATATAAGAGTTCACATGGGCTGACTAAAAATTTATAATAAAAAAAAGCTAATGATACAAGACAAATAAGATACAAAACATTCTCATATCGAACGGACTCGTAAGTGCTCTCATATCGGAGGAGTTCCTGTGTTCATAAAAGAGTTACAATTAACGCACGCGAGATCATACCATTTTCTTTGTGCAAGAATTCATTTGTGAATTTATATAAAGCTCTAAAGAATACATTTTTCCTTGATGTGTGTTTTTTTCATTTATTATTGTGATTCTAAAAAATGTTAGAGTCAAATATTGTCAACAATAATTCTGACGGCGAAAACACCATTAACGTCATCCTGATTGTTATTATGAACTCATCTCTCACACATATTGAACAATTTTCTTTACGGAATTTGAATATAATATTCTATTATTAAATGGACATTTGAAGAAGAAGAAAAAAAAAAAACATTTATGTTAATTTTCAAAAAAAATCTAATTATATTAAATAAAAATAGTAAATTATATTACATAATTTGTATTTATGTTTTCAATAAAACTGCCAATAAAATTATTTAATTTATGGTTAATCTCAGACAAAAGTATTAATATTTTTTTAAAAATAATTTGTAAGTTTCAATTCTTTTTTTCGCCCGGACAAACTTTCAATTCTTTGGTTTTGTATCCATATTGGTAAATTCTTTGGTTTTGTATCCACATTGGTACATTCGCCAAAATTTCTGTCTCCCAAAGTTACATGTTGATGTGCATATTGGTCTTTTTATTGGGACGACATGTCGTATTAATTATGAATTAATTAAATTCGTAGTTAAATAATAAAAGACACAAAAGAATATGAAATATTCAAATGGGCCCAACACCAAACTAAAAGCCCACGAACAAAAGCTAAAGGGCCAAAAGCCCAAAAGCTATCCGGGAGCAACAAAGCAAGAAAATGGCAAAATCGTCCAAATTCTGTCTGAATCAATTGACTCAAGGCGAACGAACAGAAATCAACCTCACAACGACTCTATTAAGTCAAATACTCTAGCTCGGCGGAGAAGGCGCAAACGTGAAGCACATGTCAACTAGATAACTAATCAATCCGTCCAGTTCGGAGCTACGACCCCAAAATTCCAGGAAGCTCAACGGGAAGAATTGAAGGCTATAAATACCATATCAAGATAAATAATAAGAAACACGTTCACAGAGAGAATTACTTGCACATTTTCAATCTAGAGATATATCGTGCGGAGTAGGGGTGAACAAAAGAAACCGTAAACCGATCAAACCGATACCGATTAAACCGCAACCGTTATTAAAGCGGTTAAAACCGAATATACCGAGAAAAAACCGAATACCCGAATTAGGATTTAATAGGGTTTTCGATTTTAATGTGAAAACCGCAACCGCTTACACGGTTTTACCGCTTTTATTAAATTCAATAGTATATTTTATTATTGTCTATTGAACATACATATCAACACGTCAAAAAGATTTTTCTTCACTAATCTCTCGGTTCGGTGCATTGTGTAATATTAGTAGTGTGCTTATGTGTAATATTAGTATTTAGTAGTATGTTTATGTGTAATATTATTTATTATTAATAGTAGTTAGTTTATGTAGATGTGAATATTAAAAGCGATAAATGCGGGTAAAAAAACCGATATTTCCGCAACCGATACCGAATACCGATTATACAGTAAATGCGGTTTTCATGTTTAAAAATAGAGTATTCGGTTATTATTTTTAAAATACCGAAATGCGGTATTCGGTCTTTTATTTATCAAAAACCGCACCGAATACCCGTTTGTTCACCCCTAGTGCGGAGAGTTGTTTTGCTTCTATTCTCCCCTTTTTACTTTCCGAACACGATCGATGCCCATAGCTTTCTATTCATGTTCATTTCCATTTCAATAAACTTACAGAGGACGTAGTCAACAATCGCCTTGGGATAAAACCTCTCTAAAAATCCTCAGTCTCATATTATTATTTTATATATGCATATGTATATATTTTACGAGTGTCAGAAAGTTTGCAATGCGAAGATCATTATCCACCTTATTGAGCATAAATCACATATTCACATTCATTGCAACCGATGAGGTGGGAAACCACGTCAACATTACACATGCCACGTGTCACACAAATAAGGTTTTTCAGTATTTAACAAAGGGTTAATCCTGGCAAAAACTCCCAATACTTTCCTAAAACACACTGCACCAAAACTAATTCAAGCACACCCACATTGGTGGGAACCAAAACGATGGTCCGAATCCCTGCACATTTTGTGAGAAACAACCTGACATAATACTCAATCGACAATTTTAGCAATTCGGCGAGCTAAAAGGATTTTCCCAAGTCGTAGCTCTTGCTTTGCCTATGCGAAATTAGAAGTACACGGAGACCTAGTAGAACAACTCTTTATCTGTAACTTTGTCGAGTCTGACGAATGAACTTGTTCTCATCGGAACCACAAAAGAAGAGTGACATGTGGTATATGTAACGGTGGAGAACGAAAATTTTGATGGAATTACTAGTGGGGATACGAAACCAACGAATTAAAACTTTATCCGTGGAAAAAAAAACTAATATGTCCATTTTTTAAAAGTATTAAAACATTTTGCCGGGATTAACTTGTAATTTACATTGGATTATGAATAAGGGAAAATTACGGCAAAAATACCCAACCTTTGGTCAACCTGCCTCCCGTGTACCCAATCTTTAAAATTGGCGGCAAAAATACCCAACGTGCGTTGACCGTGACTTTGGCATGAAAACGTTAATTTTTCCGTTAACCTCTGCCATGTGGCCGTTAGCGGCAAAAATACCCAATTTTTTTTATTGAATTTTTTTTTCTTTACTTGATTAGTGATAATTACTTGAATTCCAAATACATGGAATAACACAAAAGTTAGTCAAAACATCAATCGATATGTGCTTGTATAATCTACATTTGTTGATAAAAATCTTATTATTGATATTTCCCGCTCGTGCGGAAATAGATATCGGAACGCGTCAGCTCATGCTTGAGAAGATGTTAGATCAATTTATTTATTTGTTAGTGCATCAACGCTTCTTGACAATTCGCAATGTTCCTTCAAATTCCGAACCTTTAAATTGCTTCGAAATATAGTGTATAAGAGACTGAATTGTTGAAACAAGACAGAATTAACTGTTTCCTGACTAATATGTTACTTCTAATGAGCTCAATTCTGGTCTCCTACCAGTTACGAAATCCTTGATCCGCTGTTTCCGCAGCATACTAATGATTTCCGGAATAGGCGCATAGAGGCGGGTTTATATCGACTTGCTACTTCGAAGGTTGGTTCGGTTTCCATGTATTTTCTTGTATGCATATTTGGAATAGGAACCGCGATGCCGTTCCTTCTTACTATCTCAGCCTGTCGTGATTCGGTTTTAATCTTAATTTAGAGATCCGTATACGGAACCTAGTCAAGCGGCCTCCTCCGGTGAATAACCAAAACCAACAATATGCAACACAGCTTGTTGATAATAACCCCCTTCCTATTGGTGGAGAGGATCAGAAATCGCAAGGTTCTGATCAGAAAGCGCAATCGAAGAGAGAAGCGGGCAAAGGAGAAGATGAGAAAAGAGAGTGATTGATGATATTCAGAGAACACTTCAAGCGAATCAATTTCTCTAATAAACAATAATGGCAATAGTAAAAACAAGTTTTTCAATTCTCAGTGTATAAAATAAATACATCTTCCGTTAAAGAAATTTAAGCTAGTACCTGATTGTCTGATACTGCGCTTCGTATTATATTACTAATAGTAATAAAAAAGTACCGATTGTAATTTGGTATGAAACTACTGATGAAATTCATTGTTTAGATTGTGTCTGATTTTTATGTATTCATGTACACATCGGACTCATGAGTTGTTGAATTTGTTGTATCATGTTATCGTTGATTTTTTTTTTTACATATATTTATTAGCCTATTGTACATATATGAATCACTGCACTTAAAATTTCATGCATTTGCCAAAGGAAAATTAGAAGAATTGCAATACTAAATAGTTTTTACTTTATTCCATTACATCACAATTCATCCTATTAATAGGTTATGATAAAATAAGTAATCAATTAAGAAAAAAAAATGCAAATCCACCGCACACATTGTAAACAAATTTTTTTATTTTCGCACCAGCCAATTAATAAAAACAAAATTTATGCATAAAAAACAAAAATTCTTTTAAGGTTCCTAAGTAGACAGTTAGGGTAATGGAGTAACTGACTCAAACTATTACCCATGATGATATTAGAAGAAAAAAATTTATCATAAATTAAAAAACATAAAGCCTTGACCCGGCTCGATTTTTCGTCAACGACCAACTTAAAAAATTGAGCAAACAATTACTAAATAAGGTATACATTTACAATATTTTAATCAATAATGTGTAAAGCACAAGAATTATTAGTTACATATTTCATCTTTCAAAGAAATTGGATTTTAAAATAGTTACATATTTCATCTTTCAAAGAAATTGGATTTTAAAACAGAAAATTTCATTTATTTATTTATTTATATTGTAACTTCTTTCCTTGTATATTACATTTCATACGAAGAGAACGTGTACCACAGAGTAAATGAAACTTATAAGTACGTGTAAAAAAATACTTTGTACAATATTCAATTTGTGGATAAAATAAGCTGTATGATTACAGTAAAATATATTTATACAAAAAGATAGCATAAAAATCAATATATAGATGAAGTACAAAGTTTTGTAATCAATTTGCATCAATTAATAACTGCATGGAGTATACTAAAAGAGAAAAGAAAAAGAAGGTGAAAAAAAAAATAGAATCAAGACCCAAAGTGGATTAGAACATGGACATTTATTACAGTACCGAACATTTACGCATATATATCTTTTAATTATATTACTTGGTGTGCATTGATTGTATATATAAAGACATCTATAATTTATAAGCACTGACCACTATTATATCATATGAATTTCTTAAAACAATACCTGGATGGCTGAAATAATTATATGTTATCCTCTAATCGTAACGATATCGAATTTGATATGCAATAAATTATCTCTATATTTATTCACTTTTAGTTAATTGCTTGATTTGGTCATGGATAACGGTAATTGCTTTTAAAAATTGGATTGGTTAGTGGTTAAATTTTTCACTCTAAAGTGGATATCCACTTTAACCGCAATCAGTTTTTAAAAAAAAAAATACTAAAATACATATATATTTAAGGGTAAATGAAGCAAATGCCCATTTGTGACTCAAGGTTTCAAAAAAAATGCCCAAATCTATTTTTGGTAATTAAAACCACAAACTAATTGTAATATGGACCGATATACCCTTTTTTTTAAATATCAAATAATTAAAAAATAATTAATCATCCTTAATTGTAGCAATAAATAAGGATTCAACTGCATTATTTAAATACAAATTTCTTTCATTTATTAATTAATTAATCTTCCTATTTCGTAGCAAAAATAAGGATTGTAGTTATACTTTTGGAATTATACACTGGAAATGATAATTCAACGTAAAAATTAAATTAATTTTAATAAAAAGTCTATTATAGTTACACATTGGTGAATATAATGTAACTATAATTACACATTGGTAACTGTAATTATATTTACGTATATGTAATATGAGTTACTTATTCGTAATTATACGTATGTTTACGTAAAATGAGTTACTCGTTCCTAATTATAGTTATGTAATTGTAACTATAATTACATTTACGTAATGTAGCTATAATTACATTTACGATTCTGTAATTCAAATAATGATTATAGTGTTTCGATCCCTAAACACACGAACACAGATACATTTACGTAATTGTAACTATAATTACATTTACGATTCTATAATTAGAATTACGATTATAGTGTTTAAATCCCTAAACACCCGAACACAGATCAGTAACATCAAATACCATGCACGAGGAAGTGGTTTGAGGCGATCTTGGAGATGGTTTTCTCGGCGAGGGAGCGAAGCTCGGAGCGGGTCTACTGGCCGTGGGAGAGCGGGTCGACCTCGACGATGATGTGGTGCGGGACGCTTCCGCGGTCGGCGACGGTGACGACGGAAGAAGGAGACGCCACTGACGAGCTTGGGGGCTTCACCATGGTTGTGCTCGTGAAGAAGAAGGAAAGTGTGATTAAATAATATGATTTTTTTGGAAAAGTATCATAATTATATGATATCCTAATTAATGGTAGAAATTGTCAATCATAATTATAGGAAAAAGTAATTTTGAAATTAAAATATATTATTAATAAATATTACACGAAAATTAATAATTATAATTAATATTAAGGTTAATATGGTCCAAAAAAGTTTATTAATGGGTATAAATTAATTTTATGAAACTATGGGCATTTCTCTTAAACTTTAGGAGTATTTTGGGCATTTGGTGGATTTTCTATATATTTAATTATTTATATATATATTAAAAATTATATTTTAGGTTTAATAATTTGCTTAGATGTTTGAGTTAATTTTATAAAATAATGCATGCCTCTTTCTATCTTCTAGTTAGGTTACCATAAATTATTTTGAGATGAGATTATAGGTTGCATTTTTGGATCTTTGTGATAGTGAAAGCTGTATATATTTTAAGGACCTTTCATGTGATATATATGTTATGTTAGTAGAATGAGTTATTTATGACACTTATGCTTACATTTTATGGAATTGTGGTATTGAAAGGTTGTGTTTATATTTTATGGAATCATATTATTATGTAAAGTTGAGATATTTATTCATTATATGTTAATATATATATATTATTATTATTATTAGAATGTTTGTGTTGTTAAAGCTTAAAACATTATACGTTAATGTATTTATTTTTTTACTAATAAAATTAACTGGATAATATCCGCTATCCACTTCAAATTAACCAATTCAATATGCTAACCGCTAACCACTAACCACATTTAGAGAGGATAATCAAAAAATAAAATGGTAAGTGGATAAAATTAAATTATATCCACATATGCGGATATGGTTGTCCAACATGCTCATATCCTATCCTATCCAGTTTCGCCCCTTCCTCCGGTTTCTCATAAATAATAATAATGACCGAGAAATATGAAAGGGCAAAACTAGCTGTCATTGTAAAATTAATGAGACTTCAATTTATACAAAGATGTAATTTCCAAACATAAGCAGTTGCGTTAAAAAAGTTGAAGAGACAAAATCTATTAAATAAAAGCGAGATTTTATTATTAGATAGATTTTTATTAAAAAAATTTATAAATTCTAAGAAAAATAAATTTCTCAATTGCTCGATTCCATTGCATCACACCAATATATAATTAATTTAAGAAAAATCAAATTTTCAATTGCTTCAAGATATCGTTATTCTAAATTGTTAATGTATTATAAACTTTCTTATGTATTATGTGAGCTAACATGCAATTATGAAGACTCGTATTAGTTCTTTTACCTGGTAATGGTGTTCGGTGGAATTGAACCTGCCGAGATACAATCAACAAAAGTTATTAGACATGAATTTATTTAAAAAAAATCGATATAGATAATGTTGTAGCCAAGCAAAATGATAGCTTATAAATATAACACATAATCTAAAAACATTAGAAAAAGAGTTTGTTTGAGAGATATAACTGATGCAAAGTGTACACATACCACATCCATTTAAAAAAAAAACTGATAGATTAAAAAAAAAAGGTTAAGAAATGTATTTTTTGTGTATTTTCATCACACAAAAGACTATTTATAAGCTAGTAAAAATAGAATGAAAAGGCACTAAAGACTTTAATAAATGAATTTGATCATAAATACAAATATAAAAATTTAATCGCGGAGAAATTAAAGGTTAGAGCATAAATGATAATAAATCTATAGAACAGAAAAGATCAAAGGCCATCTAATTAGTAATCACTTTTCGTTAAAAAAATATATTTAATATTTTTTAGCCCCCTTAGAGAAAGGGGCTACTTTCTCTGTACTTTGTTATAAATTTTTCTTTTTATGAGGAAAAAAAATCCAATACTTTGTTTTAATTGTGCTACTGCTGTCACTTCACTTGTGAGATTTTTTTATTTTTTTTTATTAGATATAGAATATGTGGGCATACGATTTGATTGTTTTGCAGTGACAAATATTTGGGAAATCGAAAGCCTGTAAGTTTTTTCCTTCGATCTTCAATAAATTATTTAAAGGCATGCAATTATTGTGTTTATTCGTTGCATTGCATCTATTATATTTTTACACCCTTTTGTGCATTATACATATTAAAAATACTAATATCTATCGGCTAACTTTTTTTCTTTCTCCACCGCAGTGTAGTTCTCTCAATCTTACACCATGTTTTTTTTTTATTTTTGGCTTAAATAAACATATACATCATAACCGAACACATTAAACGAGGCGCTAAGATATTATGAATTTGGGCGAAAGCAACGCCAAATATTTTGTGTTTACATGTATATATATAAACTATACTCTGTATAGACAAAGAGATCACATGGGCTGTTGTCTATTCTTGCCAGTAAAAAATTATAAAGATATCAAAAAGTTAATGATACAAAACAAATAAATAAACAAAATATTAGTAAGCTATGATTTCTATTATTTTTTCTTCAAATTTGGGCTTCATTGATGACTATCTATACTATATATTCTCCAAGGTTTCAGAAGCTTGAGATACTTCCTGCACAAGGAACCCAAAACCAAAACAAATTGAGTTTAAATTTAAATTGTCAATGCCCATTGAAGGACCTTGGAATAGGGGTGAAGTTTTGGGCCCGGAGCCCGGTTTCGTCCCGGTACCAGCCCGGGCCTTTTCCTGCTTCTGATATAATTTCAATTTTTCTATGATAGTTTTATCCTTTGAAATTTATTTTAGCTCAACTTCATCTATTACTTGGAAGTTTTGGCTAGATTTAATGGTTATTATTTGAGTTGAATATTTTTTTTTTCTTTGGTCTATTAACAATTTTAAAAATAGTATAACAAACACATAGTTACAAAAAGCGGGCCAAGTTTCGGCTCGGTCCCGGTTTATTGAGGGATTGAACGAATACTACAGCATTGAATTTAAAAAGAAGGAAACTCACCTTTATAGTAGCGTTTCTTGAGAGGGTGATATTGGAAGTGATGGCTCGGCCAGGGCTTAGCAGCCACCCGGCTTCGCAGCACGTATCGCCTTCTTTCGACACTTTCATTGAGCACCATAGTTGCTTAGGAAGCAAAATGACGTCGCTCTCATATCGAACGGACTCACGAATGCTTCCATCTGTAAGCTGTCGGAGGAGTTCCTGTTTTCATAAGAGAGTTACAATTAGAGAACGTCACAAGCAATATGCTTAACGCAACCGAGATCACATCATCTTCTTTGTGCAAGAATTCATTTGTGAATTTGTTTAGAATCGTAATAAGCATAATGTGAATTTGTTAAAAACCTAATTAAATAGCATGGCAGAATGAATTAACATAATAAGCATAATGTTAAGAACGTAACACTTTATCAATCACGCATCGCATCGACTACAAGTAAACGAACAAGGAAGCGTTTGAACTAAGCAAAAATCACCATTCTGAAAAGATTTCGAGCTTTGGATAGCGATTCAATGAAACCCGTAAACCACAGCGGAAATATAAACATGCTCAAACCTGAGAGCCATCATCAAATCTGGCAACAGCATTTGAGCTCTTCCAAACACCAACCACTTCCGAAGCCGTCAGAGCAGGCGTAGACGCAAAAGCAGAATCCTTGATTGCACATCCACCGAGCTGCTCGCCATTCCTAAACGGCCCATACCACTGCTCAACAAAAACCCTGATTCCCTTCAACACAATCTTGTCGTCCACCACATGGATCACCTGAGGAACCAAACGTTTTATTCAAGGAGATGAATAACTAAAACAACAAATTTCTTTTACAGGAACAAAAAAGTGAGCACGGGTCACCATCGGATCCGTGCCTCGGTGACTGACCTTAATCACCCTCACACGGGACTCCCGATCTTGAGGATTAACCAAGCAGTGCTCCAATTCCATCATCTGTTGGGAACCCTTTTCTTCAGCTGGCCACACAGACATGTAGCTTCCATTGGGTTGATACGCAAACGCAGAGACGCCGTCAACGCTTCTCTCGTCAACGGTGTACCTTGTGGCAGCATCGGCTTCACATCCAACAGTCGGAAGCAGCTTTATCAGCTTGTAATGAAGGATAGGGTTCTCCTGATCAGCAAGAGTCGGGCATTGGGTTTGCCAGTCGAAGACCTTCACTTCCCATTCACGGAAAGCTCCCGGGACCACATTTTCGGGAAGTTCGATAGGAATTCCTCCCGTCGAGAAGTCTGCTCCGAACCCGTCCCACTCGCCGGAAACATTTCTGGCAAATTCCAACCACGCTTCGAAAGACGAGTAAATCGAGTGACACCAAGTCAATCACACTACAGTATTACTTGGAAAGAATCTAAAAGTTCAACATCTGAAACACAAATGGTTTCACAAATTTTGAGTATTTTGGCCGAAATTATCCCAAAAAATATCAGGGTCAGAAAATTGATTCTTCGTTCTTAGCTTTTCTTTTGCACGCATGATTTCTAACATAATCTTACTGTCCTCTGATGTGAATTCAAGGTATACACGGACGATGATGAAGCAAAGAGAAAGAAGAAATCGTACGAGTGTCAGTAGTAGAGGTTGAAGTGAGACCGGTGCCATTAGTGTGGCTGTGAAGCTCCGTTTTCCCGACATCCGAGCTCGTGAAATCGGTTTTGGCTGCGGAGGAAGATGAATTCCGAAGGAAGGTTGGTGTTCCTGGGCGAGGAAGCCAGCAAGAGAGAAACCGAGAGCGAGGAAGCTTCCTGTGCGAAGAGAAAGAAGAAGCGGATGGCAATGGAGTGGAATAGAAAGGCAAAGCCATGTCTTATGGTTCTCTCTCTGCGAGAGGAAGAAGAAGAAGAAGAAGAAGAAGCGACGAGAGCTTAATGGCTATGGAGGTTGAAGAGGGAATATTCTGTTTAGCTTCTGGGATCAACGTCGATATACGACGTCAAGTTTTGCTTTCGGTTTCGGCCACACGTCGTTTCTCAGTGTTCCGCTTTCTCTACTTTTGACTTTTGAGTGTGCAAGACCAAGTATGTCGCGATTAATCGGTGGTTTACCGGTTAATCGTTGTTATTTTTGTAATACTTAATCGCTGGTTTACCGGTTAATCGTTTTTAAGGAATTAATAAGTTATCAAACGTAATCGTTATTTTTGTAATAAGTTGTCAATAAATTCGATTACGGTATTAAAAAATAAAAGAGATAATTTGTTTATGTATCTAGCTTATCATGTTTAAAAAAGAGATAATTTGTCTATGCATCGCCAAATTAACGATTATCGCTCAACTTTGTATTTTATTTATAATTCACTCATTCTTTGATTGATTTCCACAATGAAATTCTTATTTTGGAGTTATGAGGTAGATCGGTAACTTTGCATTTTTATGTTAAAAAAAAAAAAAACCCTTTTTAAAGAGGGGTAAAAAATAGCTCAATTATTTCGTTTAAGTTCTCTTTCGTCGATGTTTTTTTGTCTTCAAGCATTTCAGTTGTTTTTAGCAACGTTTGATACAACATTTCAGTTTAAAAGCAAATGTAGTACTAGTTACTAGATTTTCTCTATTGTAGTATATATGTGATTCTATGGTCGTTTCTTTCAAATTTATCGATTTCTCGGCAATTTCAATTTATGGGGCAACGTATCTATCATTTAAGTTTTGGATTATACAATTTTTTAAGTTTGTTTTTCTTATTATTTTTCTTGTTGTTTTGATGAATATTTATATTTCTAAAATCTATAGATACGTGATTTCATGGTTTATTTTCAAAATCTAAAAAAATAAATTATATTAAAACTTCTACAGCAAAAGAACTCAAATAACCAATAAATCTATATCTTATCATTTTTCTTTCCATAAATCCGTCGGTAAGGGACAAATTTGAGATGGTCAGTAGCCGGCCAGTTTATCGTCAAAAATGATAACTTAGAACCATGCTCGGTCGGTAGCTAACTCTCATTCGCTCACATCGAGTTGACAAAAAAAAAAAAAAAAAAAGATTTGATCTAAAAAATTGAAAGGCTCAATCAAAACTTAAAATACACAAAGCATACATAATTCAAACATAAAACACGAAGTCAACATAATCCAAATCGAGTTGTAGTGAGGCTTGGCGTATGGAACAAGCAGCGAGCGAAGGGAGATGGAGAGAGGCGCAAGTTGGGGAGATACAATGGAAGGGATGAATACATAACAAAACAGAAACAAAATCCTATTCATGGTTGCAGAAATATTATAAGATTTTGCTGGATCGTCGGGTCAACCCAACCCGGCAACCCTGACACACTCAACCTGACCTCAGTCTTGAATAATATTTGGTTTCGCTCCAACCAACTCAATTATGAGCGGGTCAGAGTAGCCGGGGTTGTTTGGGGTTGGGCCGAATCCATATTGGATCAGGCTTTCGTGCTAGATATTTTCTTAGCTCGGCCCTAATCTCCGACATCAAAATCTGGGTCGAATTTTTTGTTTGCAAACTATATTATATGTGATTATTGCTCACAACACCGAGAATCTCGATCGCATGCTTCACGTGTCGATCCATCGCATGATGATATATGCTCGCAACTAATCTTGTTAATACAGTATAATTTACGGATTCGGTTCTGGATTTCACAGTTCCGATAAAAACCAGAAACCAAAATTTTATAGTTCCGGTTTTATCCGGAATCAGAATTTCTGGATCCGGTTTTTACCTAAAAAGTGGAATCTAGTTCCGAATTCCACACTATTTTTTTTTTAATTAATACAATGTTTATATTTGAATTGGGAAATGTTTAAATTTGAATCGGGTAATCAATTAAAAAAGATAACGTTTTTCATCGAGTATTATAAATACTTCACAAAAATGCCTAAACCGAAACCGTAAAAAAATTGAGACGGTAATTGAAAAATACGTCGTTTATTGATTTATTGAAAGTTGAGCATGATAATTGATACATAAACAAATACTTCGAATAAACTAGTAGTCTTAGGGATTGAAATAATCGTAAACATCGTTGTTGTTGCGTGTTTCCTCTTGAGCTCGTTCTTAGGCTTGGACCCAATCTTTGCTTAACGCGATGATCTCAACTATAAGCGGCTTCATTGATTTCTGTCGGTCGTCCAAGATGCGTCCGACACTAGAGAAGGCCGCCTCCGACAAAACCATGGACACCGGTATGGTTAAGATGTCACGCGCCATCAAGAAAAGGATCGGATATTCTCATCGCTTCGATCGCCACCACCTTAGAGCGTCTATTATCCCGGATGGCGGTAAAGGATACGGCGGGTTGTTACACCATTTGTCGAATTCGTTGAGGCGTGGACTAGCGGCGGCGGTTGGTGAAGAAGAAACCTGTAGCGCCGCGACCAAGAGATAGCCATGAAGATGCCACCTAGCTAAAGTTGTGGAAATCTCGTTTTGCCTCCGTTATATGTTGCCCGTAGATCACTTGTATGTCTTGACACTCCTCCGCCTCCGTCTTGTAGGGATTTCCAGAAACACGCTCCATCCTATCAAGTATGTCATGCAACTTCCCTGGCTTGAAGCACAAATCAAATATAAGTCCCACACAATAAAGAAAATGAATATTCTTATAATATAGATTAATTTTAGAAACCATAGCACTTAATATTTCGAGGAAAAAAAAAAGATTGCTAGAATAGTTATCAAAATGATATATAATATCAAAAAAATTCATGCACGCTAAGTTTGACGTCGTAGAATAAACTTGAGATAATAAAACCATCGTGCCGTAAGAAAGTTTTTAAAAACCATAAAATCGCGGGCCTGAATCCAATCACCTTCTTCTTAAAACTCTTCGTTAAATCCATCTGGACAATTTATCCATAACATCAAAATATCTTTGTACGGAAAGGCCAATTCTAACATTAAAAAAGTAGAGTTCCACCAGATCGGCATGTCGACTGAAAATGATCGTGGTTCGACGCCGTAATTAATGCAAAGTTGTTTAAAACTATGAACTCTTTGGTTTGATGCTTTTAAAAATTTAATGGCCTCTCTAATTTTATCAATACACGGTCCAATTTTTTCCATGCTCGCTTTGACGATTAAATTAATAATTTGACATGCACAACACTGAAAATAATCTGCACGAAAATCGGCTAATTCAAGACGCAACGAATCAACGGCAACATTATTAGTCGAAGCGTTAACTAAGGTAATTGAAATAACACAGCTAAATAGGTTCCAATCTCCTAAAACACCTAATATCTATTGCGAGATGTTAGCCCATGTGTGCCTAACGTGCATAGCTTGAAAAATTATGATGCGTTCTTGTAATTTCCAATCATTGTCTACGAAATGCGCAACTATGGATATATAATCACAATTAGCATTACTTTTCTAACAATCGGACATTAACGAAATTTGATAACCTAAGCTATTTAATTGTTCCATTAACGTCTTTCTTTGTTATTTATAAAATTTAATGATATCCGCCAATGTCGTGAAACGGCCCAATAATTTCCGGGAGCTACCCTAGCCATCATTTTATTAAAACCGGGAGCTTCTACGTAGCTAATTGGAAGATCGTCACGAATAATCATTTTTACAATTTCTATCCTTTAATCTTCTAAAGATAGAGTACTTACCATGGAGGCTTGGTTGTGCTTATCCTTGCAATGTGATGCGTGGCTTCGTAGGTAGGACGTTCTATATGTATCGGAGTAGGCTTTGAGCTTGGTCCCGCACGTCTGACATATCGCGTACCGCATATCGTTGACCTCTTCAGAGTTCAACATATTTAAAGTTCAAAGTTGCAATTTAGTGTAATAACTAATAAGTGACATTGTTGTGATCACTTTTTAAGAGTAATAAGTACGAATTAGTTAAAATAATTTAATATTTAAGAACTTTGACAACTAGTTTTAATTGTCTCCCATCAGTTAAAATATGCATAACCCTCAGAGTAGTTTTTCAAAAAGCATCAATTTGCTATAATTCTGTTTGGAATAATAGAACACACTTCATTGTCCAAATCATTATACAACGGTAGATGTGATTCATTTGAAAGTTTTGAATAAGTTTTTTTTTATTATTATATAAAAATCAGAAACTGGACTTTTAAGATTCCGGACCAGTCCGGCTCTTTTTTGTTGGCTAAAAGGCCCAGTTTACCAGAAGCGGGGCGGGCCGAAATCGAGAGCTATGTTCAAATTTTTATCTTCATAGAAAAATATCTTAGCGTGCTTACTCCCTGTGATTACTGTCTTCTCGTTCGGGGCAAGGCAAATGTATGTCGTTTCAGCTGAAAACATACAAAACAGAAACTTTGACATGAATCTCTCTCTATTATGATTCTTGTGGATCCCTTGCCAACTTTGTCGTTTCTAGTTCTACTTCCCAAAAAACATATTTGATATTAGCGATATAAGTATTTTAATCTTAATTAATTAAAATTATACGAGTACAAAGTAAAAAAAATAACAGTAAAAATATTTAAAGTCAATAAAATTGAGACGACACATATTTTTTGGTACACTTTGTTTTTTTTATAAACGTTGGTCAAATGTCATATGACATCATGTTGTTCGAATATGGGTCGCCTCAAATTCTGGTTAACGTCCGTCTTACCACGTGAAATTTTACCAGCGTCCGTCAAAAAGGGTTGACGAGACGAGACTATGCATCCCCTCAGTTTTATCAATTTTAGATATTTTTGTTGCTATTTTTTTTTTCATTTTGAACCCATCATGCTTTAGTTTGTCAAAATTCGGTACATACGCTGTTAATAGAACTCTTGAACTGCGTTTTCGTCGGTGGGTGTGTGGACCCACTCGACGGTCAAATTTCCACGACACAGCTTAGCTTTCCCTTTCCCTTTCATTATTTTTCGTGAGTAAATGTGCCAATCATAACATGACACGTGGAACACCGACACTTTCTTAGCCACCGAAGCAAGGAATGATTTCCACCATTTGCTGCCAACTATCTCGGAAGCCAAACAAGAAGTAATTGCAAATCCAGTTGTGGCCATCTTCGAGAGATACTAACGGCACAAATACCAGTTATTATTTTTTTAAAAAATTTATATATTTTAGCAAGATAAAGTTATCAAATTTTAATAAGAAATACTATTTCTATATTATAATATTCTGTAAAAAAATATCTGTAACATGTTATTATTAGAATTTGACAATTTTATCCTGACAAAAAATAGAAGATATTTATTGCCACTTTTTATTAAAATTTGGTATTTATACCGGTAATAAGTTTGTCCTGATTCAGCGCATTTTCAGCTGTAGATTGGAAATCGTTATCCTAGCTGGCAGTCATGGGCCCACCACTTTTTTTATTATTTGTCAATTGTCACCGACGATCCAAGAAACTAAAATAAAATAAATTGATCCAACAAAGCACATGATAATTAAATTAAATTAAATAAATTGTGCATGTTACTACGCATTTTCTTAGGCCCCAAATCAAATAATACCACGAAAAAGAAGCCATAGAATCTGATGACTCAAGTTACGAATAAAGCAATGGCAAGAACGCACCAAATTGAAGTGATTTCCCACCACAAAATCAGGGTCAAATTTGGTAATTTCACTAAGAACATGGAAGCTGAACAAAATAAAAATATTTAAAAGACTAGAAAAGAATATATATTACAAATGAAGACATTACAGTTCAATTTTTGAACTAGAAAAGAAACACAAGATATATATTATATCCAATAAAATAAAAAAATAAATAGAACAATCATATATTTTCGCTACTAATCTAACAATTTACGTCCTTGATCACCTCACATATCGTACATTTTTAGTTACAGATCTCAAGAATATTCAACACAATAAAATCAATAACTTTTGCCACTAAAAACGAAGAGATCAACACAAGACTTTCCCATTATTCTCAAAAAACCGGTCCGGCCGATGCCGCCTCAGCTGATCAAACGGGCCCTGTCGCCGTCGTCGAAGTTCTTGGCGTAGTCGCGGGAATTGTACCTGCAGGTCTGGGGGAGGCCGACCTTGTCGGGGCTCCGCACGATGCGGCGGATCTCCGACCGGAGCTTGAAGGCGACGTGGCGCCAGGTGCCCCGGGTGTGGGAGCCGAGCGCCTTGGTCTCCTCGTCGTTCATCTCGAGATCCTGCGCGAAGCTGGGCTTGCGCGAGAGCACCCAGGCCCAGCCCCAGTCCCACCACTTGCGCAGCGACGCGCCCGCCTGCTCGCCTATCGCCGACACCGACTGGGTCCTCCTCAGCGCCCATCTCGACGCTGCGGCCGGCGCCTCGGCAGAGTAGAGCACCGAGGAGAGGCGCCTCCTGAGCACGCCGCCTTCGTCGGAGGAGACGGGGAGTGTTTGGCTCCTCTTCTGGAAGGTGTGGACTATGGAGCTCATCTTTGGTTTCTTTCTGTATATGGGAATGCTTGGATTCACGTGTTTTGGTTAACTTTTAAGAGAGAAAAGAGAGAGAGAGTTGTGAGCAGCAGTGACCAGGCTGGGTTTATTCGTTTTCGCGTGAGAGAGGAAGAGAGTCTTTGAATATATGGTGGAGAGATGCTGTCATGCAGTGGGATCCACATCACTAAATTTAACTCCCATTTTTGTCTCACCACTACCCAATGCCAATCAAATATAAAAGGGTTATTAGCTGTGAAAATACCCAAGTTATTTGAAAGTTAATTTACAAAGTTGTGGCAGAAATATCTAACTTTTTTTTTAAATGGTGGATCGGTAAACCTCATTCCCTTTTCAGTTAGTTTTCTTACTATTCCCGTCATTAATGATGTCAACAACGAAAATCGCGATGCTATTGAGGAGATGAATTGAGAATTTGAGAAAGAAATCGAGTAGGAAAATAAGAATTTTCGTTGTTGATGTTCTGAGAATTTGTGTTTACATCCAAGTTTATTTTAATGTTCGTGGCTTTTTTTGATCGTTTGAGTTTATTTGTTGTTAATGTCATCACTGGCAGAAATAGTATAATAATAATAAAATAAAAAAACTAATGAAAAAGTAAATGAGGTCTACCGATCTACTAAAAAAGGTGAACTTGAATACTTTTTCACAGTTTTATGCCACCCATTTCCAAACACCTTGAGTACTTTTATCGCTAATAACCCAATATAAAATAACTAGGTCTGGTCCGATGAAATTCAATTTTAATTCAGACCTGAATTTACTTTTTCTAAGACCAAATCCAGCCCAATTACAGTTTAAACTCCACATTTTTTTTAGTTTTTGTTCATCTTTATATTTTCAGTTTATATGGTTACTCAAGGTTTAAATGCAGCCTAATTTACAGGTATATTACGGAGACAATGGGTAATGGAGTTTTCATTAGGTTTTTAAAACTCACAACCGATTGGTACACCGCAAAATCGATAAATAAACCGCAAATATTTTCGTAACAATAATAATATTTATTGTCAAGTGACATATATAGAGTGATTGAGGTATATTTACGACGTGAGATCATGATTCATATAGCAACACAAGCCTGAGACCCAAGCCTACGCTGCTTACACGATGCCTTCACTTCCACGCCTCCGATCCTGAGCCTGAGTCGTCAACAACAATACCGGCGAGATGGGTGGTGCGAGCTTGAAAGGTAAAGAAAATGTTAAATGCCACGGCGTGCCGCCAGAATGTCATTTATTTTGTAGATATGCGGAATGAAATCCCTTAGAAGCCGATACCATTTTCCCAAATTTCTCGGGCATGTTGCTGGAATGTCCATTTTTCCTACTTTTCCATGGAAATTCGACCATGTATAGACATTTTTTTCTCATTTTCCACGAAAAATTCGATGGAAAACCCAGCGTGCTAGGCTAAATATTCTGGTTTTTGGATTTAGGGTTCTTTTGAAGTTTCAGATCGAATATTTTTTAAAATCAATGTTTTAGTGTTAGTTTTAGGGGATAATTCTTGTGTATTAGTGTTAATATGGTTGTTATCTAGTAGAACTACTAAGTTTTAGCTATTTTTTTTAGTGATTTTGAATTGTTGAATTGTTGATTTTTTTATCTTGACGTTAATGTTTGAATTTTGGATCTTGATGTTGAATTGTTGATGATCTTGAATTCTTCATGATGATTTGTCGATTAGTAATTATTAAATTATATTAGTTGATTAGTTACTTAATAAATAAGTTAATTAATCAATAGTTAATTTAGGGTATCATCAATTAATCATAAGTTATGTTGTTAATTTAAATGACTTAATTATTGTTCATTTAGTTGATCTTTAATATTAATGTGGATTAATAATTTTTAGTTAATTAATCATTAGTTAGTTTTAGGGTTTTGTTTAGGGTTAGGGTTTATGGTATAATTTTGTGTTTAAAATTTAGGGTATAATTTGTTTGACTAATTACGAGTGTGCTTTCTTGACTATGTATGTCTTATATTTATTAAATTGGTGATTTCGAACCTATGTAAAAATAATTCTTGACTACACACAATTATTTTCTAAAATTTTCTTCGATATTCTCATCACCATGCGGTATGCCCGTGAAATTTATATGGTATTTGCGGCATGCCCTTTTTTCGAATTTGCCCACCGTCATATGAATTGCCCGTAAAATGGAGGGAGCGAAACGGCGCGCCAGACAACATTTAACACCTTTAAGGTACAGAGCATAGTCTACCCACCTCACCTGATTTCCAAGTGGCATAGCTCTCACTCATCCACTTGTTGAGCTCACATCATCAATGAATCCCTTGTAAACATTACAAAACCTTTACACTATTCTTTCAAAAAATACATATAAAATTTCAAGTTTTTAATCAATGTAAGACATAATAACATTTATATAAAATTGACAAAATAATAATTAGAAACTTATATTTATAATAAATTACAAATATAACTCTTATTTTATATAAAATTTTAACTATAACCTATAAATATATAGCATTGACATAAACTTTAAATATTCATTGGTAAGTTACTCCAAAGAACTCAGGGGTAAACCATTTATCTGTTGACAATTGACATGCAGGTAAAATGAAAGTTGCGGTTTCTAATCGATATTGGTCTTTGAAACCGTGCTTTCCAGTTCAACTACACTTGTGACGGTTGAGGTGAGAAACTAGATCAACAATTTTTTTTTATTTTTATATATGTTTTTGTATTTTGGCTCATGAAATTGATGCATATGCAAATAAATTTTGTGTATATATTGTCAAATTAGATCATCATATTTTCTATTACTTCTCACAAAAATTCGCAGGAATATCGCGTCCATATTTATGAACAAAATTCTAGTGAAAGAGAAATCTCTTTCTGGTCTATCCCCCTCAAAATTTAGAGAGAATTTAATGAAGAATGAAAATAGTAAACGTGTCGGCTGGCATGTCCAGATCTAAGTCTGACGGAAAAAAAAAGACGTCTTCCTTACTTTCTTACACTTAATTGCTTCCCTTATAATAACCTCTTCCATTTACGAAAAAATATATTTAGACAAAAAAATATTTGAAATAAAAAATAAATATTTTGTCACTGTAAAAAGCAGAATAAGAACATTTCGATTCTGTTTTGTTCAAAAATGAGAAATCCAGCCATATTTATAGCATCACTTTATATATACAATTGTTTTGGCAATGAAATATTAATAACTTTGCAGTAAAAATACATAAGTGTTGTCCAATCAAGGAACATCTAAAATAAATAAATTGTGACAAAATTATCCAAAATCAACGAATGTAAGCCGATACATTTTTTCATTCATTTTTTCCGTTTAATTCAAATGAGAAGAGATGTTAGATAGCTGAATGAGCATATTTATGTGTCTCTTAAGTATGATTTAATAGCACTTTGCTAAAAAATCAACCAACAACCGAAATTTCTTTTTTGACAAAATAAATGTGTCACTTTATATTTGTTAACGTAGGATATTCGTATCATTATTTTTTCATTTTAATCTCTGCCGCCTCAGTTGCTCAAAACTTAAGTGATTTTGCTACGATTATCCTTTTTAAAATTATAGACTACGTATCTTTATGTGTGACCGGAACCCATGCATTAAACATGCTTGAAAGGGATTTTAAACAAATATAAACTCATATTTTCAATATTGTATGAGTAACAAGTTATTGTCTCAAAACTACATTAATCAATCGCTTAAGGGAGCCTGGAATTATATATATATATATATATATATATATATATATATATATATATTCATCTGCTTTCATAAACCACAAATTAACGCATCTTATATAATTGAATAATTTAATTTTTTTTTACTTTTTTTTTTATCTAAAAGCATATACCAATATCCTCTAGCATTAAAGATGTTGCATTCAATTGTCACAAGTAGGGGTGGAAATTTTGTAACCGTTTCCCGGTTTTGTCCCGGTTCCGGTACCGGTCTCGGACCGATTTTTCAAAAAATCTGGGAAATTTAGCTTAAAACCGGGAACCGGTACTTCCCGGTTCCCGATTTTCGGAACCGGGAACCGGAACCGGTACCTAAAAAATATTTCCTGGTTTTTGATACTGGTTCCGATTTTAAACTACATGTAATTTTTAAGTTTTTAGTATGTCGTTTTTAGTGTAATATATATTTTTATTGTCATTTTTTATACTACGTGTAATTTTTAATTACTAATTTTTCATAAACTACATGTCATTTTTAAGTCAAACCCTTTTAGAACCGGGAAATTTAGAATCGGAACCGGGAAATTTTAGAAATGGAACCGTAACCGGAATCGGAACCGGGAAATTTGAATCGGAACCGTTACCGGAATTTTTTTTAATCGGGAACCGTTACCAGATTCGGAACCGTTACCGAAACCGTGACAAAAAAAAATCCCGATTTTTCGGAACAGGGACGAAAAAAAGCTAATTTCCCGGTTCCCGGTTCCCGGTTCCGGTTTCACCCCTAGTCACAAGTATGATTTATGCAACTTGTTTTGTTCTTAGAATTTAACCTACTGATTTTTTCTTGTCGTTTTCCATCTTTCTGTTCCTATGTTATTCTAGTGTGCCTAACTTTTAAAAATGGAAAACAAATTATGCATTTTTGAATAATGAAATCAATATTTATGTAATATGCAAGTAAGCTAGAATAATTTAGGATCGGTAAATACAGTAGCGAAAACAAGGATTTCAACTTAGGAGTTTTAGTTTAATTTTTTTTAATAAAATAAAAAGAGTTAATTTGCAATTTTGAAAAACTTAAGACCAAAAAATAGTAAAAAGAAAATATTAGGGTACTTCAGCCATTGAGTTTATATAACAAAGGTCAAAGTAGTCGTGTAAATACAATATATTAGAAATATATTTTACCTTACTGATCCAGGTCTGTTTTTGTTGTGTTTTGTGTTTTTTTTTTTTTTTTTCATTTCAAAATTATGAATTCGGATAAAATCTGAAACCAAAAGTTTTACTTATAATTATCCAGACATTTTATAAGCTATTATATATCTAAAGTTGATCTTAAAATTAGAACCAATGGAGATCCAACAATTTTAATTAAAAAATACTATCAAAACCGGAATCAGATTTTTTTGTAAAAATTTGGAGCTGAATTACTAGACCCAGAAAATTTTGGAAACAGTAATTACTAATTACTGATTCCGGACTTTGGCAAAAGTACTAAAACCAAAAAAGAGTTTTCAGATTTGGTACTTTATTTACAACATTAGGTCAAAGCAATATGGATGTGAAAAATATTCAACAGCTATGCTTGAATGCTTTCTTTCTCCTATGAAAATCTTTCACTGTGTCTCTAGTTAGCGTCTAACGTGAAACAAGTCTATGTGTGATAAGTCTTTGAAATATTTTGATTTGTGCCTCATTCTCTATTATACTTAATAGTAATTGGTTAATCATAATTATTTACTCTCTCGTAATTCTCTAGTTATTGAATCATAGCTGGTGATATTGTTGGTGGGGCCGATCGGCGCCTAGGTTCCCAAATTTTAAGGACCTAATTTTATAGAAATATTATTGTATAGTGAATTAAATATTTTAAAGATATTAATTTTTTAATTATTTTAAAGGCCCTAAAAATTTACTTTCGCTCAAGGCCCCGACTAAACACGACAAACTCAGGGCTGACAATGATTGTTGGAAATCGGCTAACATATCGGTGAAAATCACGTTACATAATGTTTACAACGGAATAACAACTTCATAGTCGCTTACAACGGATTTTAGCGGAATACGCTACATCGTGAATAACAGAACGAATAGTGTTATTAATGCATGCCTGGAATTCGAATACTTATTACCTATTGTTGCTTGTCGCCCTGTTGGAACTTCAATCGACATGGATCCGAAGATCATAAGTTAAGTCTATAAATTGAGCACGGTTTAACAAGGATCTGGTGTGGGCTAGATAGTTACTTGCATGCCTCAGTACAATCTTTGTACCTACTCATGGAAGTCGAATTTCAACTCTTCATAGTTCATAAATCCAAGGGACATGGCAAATAAGTTCAATTCCTTATAGTATATTTGATGTACGACGTATTGGTCTACAACAGTTTCCACAGCAGCGCACATGACCAATATCGGAAAGGAAATAATTAACCCCCGGATTCTTACAATCAATCTCATTGTCCAACCACGAAGACAATTTATTCTTGCATGTTTTTTAGCTTTATTTCCTTCATTTATTTCGTTTTATTTTATTACCATCATTTGGGCATTTGTTGCCTCTTTTTGTCATTTATTTCCTTTATTATTTATGGGAATCCTTCTTCTCCCTTTGGAGCTGGAAAAACGAATTTAGTTGTTGCATGATTAAGAAAATTCGAGCTTTAACGTTGTTCAAGAAATAAGTCCATCGATTTCATATCATATCGAATAAGCATGTTTGAATGTTATGTAAACACATTTAAATAAATAAATTGCATGCTTTCATTTAATAAAAATAAGGCCTAAACAACAATTTTGTATTGATGAAATTTATTTAAAATTTATTTATTAAACAGGAATAATTCCAAAAAACTGATATTGGATTAGTCTCTAAAACATATTTAGGAGTCTTTCTTATAACATTTGTTCAACGGAATGGTTGTTGGTTGTGTGCATGGTCGCCATTTTTGTGGAGATTGATTTGAGCCCCACGTCTAGTTTCGAACTATTATGCGTTGAGAAGCACGATGAGCCCAACAGTGGGTACCAAACTGTTAAAGGTGATTTTACACGTCACTAATCTCAAGAGAATACGCGGAGATCTTGCTTTTTTGATGATGTTCCGATTTGAAACCTCGATTATGGTTCCCGATTTGTGCTGCTGCGACATTGGTAATTACTTTTTATTCATCAATTAGCATGAAAATCTAAAGCAATTAAAGAAGATTAGGAGGATCTGCTGATCTGATTACGTCGAGCAAATGGAGGAATTTCTGAAAGCTTTGGTTTTTTTTTTGGTTGGGTCAGTATTTTTTGTTGGGGTTGGACCTTGGCCGTATGTCAGCTTCTAGAAGGAATAAATCATAAATGACTTGTTGATTTATAAACGAAAGTCGTATCACATAGACAATGTTAGATAATCCTCGCTTGAGATTTGCTTTTTATTGTTTTTCTTAATTATGCAATTATCGCTAAAACTATAAGCAATTTTTGCGTCTGGTTTTCAAGGTTTTGTTCGGTTTATTACTATGAGTTATGGGTTTTGCTTAGATGAAGTAGTTGTTTTTCTTCTAGCTTATATACTCGCAGACTACATTTGCTGAAAAAAAAGTTTCAGTTTTATATTCAATAGAAAGAAGAAGAAAAATAAAAAAAACTTATAGTTATAAAGTTTTCTAAGTTCTGGTCTTCAGGACTTAATTTTCTCAACAAATATAAAAAATGAAATCGTACATGCACAAGAATTATGGTCTTTAAAAAATATATGAATTGATTTTTTTTGGTTGGATGAAAGTTTGAGAAATGGAAAATTAAATTCAAATGTTCTAAATTCTAATGAAGCTATGGTTTATATAAAAAAAATAATGCATTGTGAACTAAAAAATATTCGGTATTTGATATATAATATTGAAAGATTATAATTTATTTTGGTTGATATTTATAATTTTTTATACTACATGTATTTTTTAATTTTAAATATTTCAAAATTACATGTTGTTTTCAAGTCAACCACTTTAGTATATGTCGTTTATAACCAATACCAAAAAAAAAAAAAAGTTCTCGGTTTTTTCGGAACATGGACGAAAAAAGAGCTAATTTCCCGATTCCGGTTTCACCTTCTGCCCACAACTATTCAAAACTAAAAAAAAAAATAGTAGTATTGTTTCACAAACACAATTAACAACTTAATCTCTCGGAAAAATTCACGTGGTAAATGCACACCACTAAAAAATAATGCAGTGTCTTCCACGTACGTAATGTGGAACCCTAATATTATCTCACGCGCTCATTGGTGACGCACCCCCCATGCGACTGCGAGACATAGACATGCTTCGAAGAAAAGCTTGCCATGAAAACCAACCTTAAAGCCTCAGTCTTCCTATAAAATCCTTAAATATATGAAACAAAGAACACTATGTTTTATTGTTCACTTTAAAGCAACTCATGAAATCACAACTATAAATAGCCACCCAATAACCCCTTCCTTCAACTCACACTCTCAACATCTTGCTCTTGACTTCTCTCTTTCAACCTCCAAAAATGGCTCTCTCTGTGCTTTCCAAGCTCGCCCTCTCGGCGCTGCTCTGCGCGTCTCTCTTCGCCGGCGCTTATTCCACGGCGAGCGACGAGTTTTCAATCCTTGGCTACTCGCCCGAGCATTTGACCTGCATCGACAAGCTGATCCACCTCTTCGACTCGTGGATGTCGAAGCACAGCAAGATCTACAACAGCATCGAGGAGAAGGTCGAGAGGTTCGAAATCTTCAAGGAGAACTTGAAGCATATCGACGAGAGGAACAAGATCGTCTCCGACTACTGGCTCGGGCTCAACGAGTTCGCCGACTTGAGCCACGAAGAGTTCAAGAGGAGTTACTTGGGGCTTAAGTCTGACTACACCGCGAGGAAAGCGTCGGATCCGGCGAGCTTCAGCTACAGAGACATTGTTGACATTCCCAAGTCCGTGGATTGGAGGAAGAAAGGAGCCGTCTCTCCGGTGAAGAACCAAGGCTCATGCGGTAAGTTATCGTGTCGTTACGTGTCGTCTTGAGCCCGTGAACAACCGAGCGTTCAGTGCAATGTTCACAAGCATTTAGAACCGAGCATTCGGTTTGGTTTTCACGACCATTTTAGTGCCCAAAAATTGAAAGCCTAATTTTTTTTTAAATTCGATCATTTAATTCTAAAAATAATCATTTTACTTAGTTATAAATCATATTTAGTCTATAATTCATATTTTTATAAATTATATCCAACTTAATTCATTTACATGAAGAATATATTGCAAATAAATGTAAATATAAATTCAGTATTATATAGATATAAACTCTGAAACATATAAGGGTTTAAGGGTTTAAATTAAATATTGATACTGGTGTTATAATTAAAAGCCTAATGTTTGTTTGAAACACTAATTGGATATTAAAAACGCTTATTATGATAGATCCGGTATTCCCGGTATCCGTATACCAGTTTTGAATTCGGTTTTTGTGTTTGTTGGTTCACCCTTATCCGAGGTGACAAAATTTTCCATGTTTTTGGCGCGACTTTGCAGGAAGTTGCTGGGCTTTTTCGACTGTGGCCGCGGTGGAAGGCATTAACCAGATCGTGACCGGAAACTTGACATCCTTATCGGAGCAAGAACTCGTCGACTGCGATAGGTCGTTCAACAACGGCTGCAACGGCGGTCTCATGGACTACGCCTTCGAGTTCATCATGTCCACCGGAGGCCTCCACAAGGAAGACGATTACCCGTACCTTATGGAGGAAGGCACCTGCGAGGAGAAGAAGGTAATTCTATAACGGCTTCGATAGTTCAAAACTCCGAAGCCAAATTCTCACAGCTCTTTCAAACTTCGATGCAGGAAGAGATCGAAGTGGTGACCATCGATGGCTACCATGACGTGCCGGCCAACGACGAGCAGAGCCTCATCAAGGCATTGGCTCATCAGCCTATCAGCGTCGCCATCGATGCCTCGGACAGAGATTTCCAGTTCTACAGTGGGGTGAGCTTCTTGTCTCTTGACATGCCCCGTCTGTTTTTTTTTCTTCATGCATACACCTGCATGATTTTCCTTGGCTGGTCGGGTTTGCAGGGAGTGTTCAACGGGAGATGCGGAACCGAGCTAGATCACGGAGTCGCGGCCGTCGGATACGGCTCAGCCAAGGGCTCGGATTACATCATCGTCAGGAACTCGTGGGGATCAAAGTGGGGCGAGAAGGGCTACATAAGGATGAAGAGGAACACCGGAAAGCCCGAAGGACTTTGCGGTATCAACAAGATGGCTTCATATCCCACCAAGAAGAAATGAGATGCTTCATCTTACCCTGGTATACTAAGCCAGAGATTCCGGTTCTGGGCCTCAAAACCGAATTTCCGGCTATTAGTACACCACCGCTGATTCGCTTCCTAAGCAAACCTTTGTTTTTCGTTGTCGCTTGTTTCCCTATCTCGGAGCCAGCGTTGTTAAGCTCGCTTGTAACTTTGCTTATTTGTTCAATAAAATTTCTAGACTGTCCTACTAAGGGGCTTCCCTTAACGAAATAAACATTAGCTTATCATTTCGTATGCCTTATCAATAATGGGGCTGAATACAGCATCTCAATACTTCTATATAAATAAATAAAAGTAAAAAGTAAAAACCTTACTTCATAAGATAAAAACGCATTCACCGAATGTCGGTATTCAATATTAGCGGTACAATCAGTTTTTAACCGCATTTACCGCTCAAAGAATATGACCAACCTATACTAATAACTTCTTAACATGAATTTATAATAAAAGTTCTTTCAGACATAATTATTAAACAAGAAAATAAATATAAATAGTAAAGGTCAATACACGATCCAATACAAAATCTAAAAATAAATATTTAAGTCTAGTCAAAATGCAGTATATTAGGTTCGTTCTATTATAAAACTGAATACCCTTACTGAATAGTATGTGGCATTCAATATTCTGAAGCGGTATTCGGTTTTTGGTCAATACATTCGATTTTTATTGTTGAAAATTTGATATTCGGTATATCTGTTTTCCGGTTTTTTATTTATTTATTTTATATCGTTATATCCATTTATAGGACTCATAGCAGACGATGGCACAAGCAAATCATATTGAATTTATTTCTATTAATTGGATGGTCTTTATTAGATCTCTGAAGTTCCTCCAAGTTGCAATAAAGTGGTGAACTGAAGACTGGAAAGAATGTGATAGAAATCAACCTAGAACTTCATTAAATTTAAAGACGCAATCATATAGCCGTCCTCCGAGAAACTGCGCGACTTCGTGATGCTTTACCTGTAAATGCAGAAACTCACCATCAGTCTTGCTTCTATCGGTATAATTACATGAAATCTAGT
Organism: Parietaria judaica; assembly: GCA_954871525.1. Taxonomy (NCBI): domain Eukaryota; kingdom Viridiplantae; phylum Streptophyta; class Magnoliopsida; order Rosales; family Urticaceae; genus Parietaria; species Parietaria judaica. The sequence continues at coordinate 44,875,459 of OX940860.1, forward strand.
GTAGCACAATTGAGAAACTCACCATTCCAATTTTGAGAGAATCACACTTGAATTGAGCATAAAGATTTGTCTCTATCCCGCGACCCTGCAAAACGGCATGAAAGGTTTTACTCATTCGATATAACCCATTTTGAGTCTAATAATTCGTAATAAACATTTTAAAATAAGGGGAGAAACGGGAGTGCCAACCGAAACCATACATACCATTCCTTCTAAAATTACTAGATCCGCGTCACTTGCCAGGTACGCGAGTTCTTGCGAGACGCTGGTGAGATCAATAACCTGTAACATACATATGAAAATATTACTCAAAATCTAAAACATTTTTTCTGATAAACTGGAGATTATGAAAATAAATCAAGCTTCGGGATTCGGAATCTTACTGGTAAATCATTGCCAGAATTTGCAATCAGAAGTTTTGAAGTATCAACACCCATGAGCTCTCCACTCTTATCCTTCAACTGATAAAAACCCCAATTATTAATCAGAATTAACATTTTTTCTTCTTTTGGAATAAAGTAAAAAACCTAGAGATTTTTTTTTTTTTATAATTACCTTTGCTATAATTTCAATCAGCTCAAGGTAAGTTACATCATTGATGGAAGGCAAATCATTAGCTGCCAACACAACCTTCGCAAAAAGAGCTTATGTCAAGCAAACCAAAACAAAAATGAACAAAATAATTAAAGTTGAATAAAGTTCAAGCATGGCCTCTATTAGGAACTGAAAGGTTTGCTTCTCTTTTATCTTTATCGATTTGGTACCGAAATATAAACACAGCCGCCAAAATCTAAAGTTGAAAATTTCCATAGCTTTAATGGTGCAAACCTGTGTTCCGCGTCTAATTAACTCCCTTGCAAATGGCAATATACCCAGTATAATATCAGCACCAGAATTATCTACAAAAATGACAGCCTGTTGAGAAACCAAATAAAAAAAAAGCTTGTTAGGCCCGCATGTTGTCAGAGTTTTTAACCTTGATGAATATTGAAATGGTAGCGCTGGGAAAGGAAAAAAAATCTAACTCGCCTTTTTCCAACATTTTCTGCTCCACTTTATCCCAAAAGTGTCCAAGTCATCAATAACCCAAGGTCGAGGGACGATATTTTGACAGCTAGCTAAGAAGGACATTCCATCCTTTGAGAAAACTTCTGCAAGCTTCAAAAAACGAGACCGCTATTACCTCAAACGAAAGTCGGTATTAACCTTAAAGTTTACCATCTCCTATACTCAAAATTTCCCATTCCGTAAAAACGGATATACTGCTCAAAAATATTACAAACTTGTTTAACTGTCGGGATAAATCAAAAGTACCTGTGCAGACCCAAGATCAAATATGTTCCCAGCAAATATTCCTCTGACCAGATTCTCGAGACGCTTTCCCTCGTCTTCAATAGCATCATTTAGGCTAACCACATTCTCAAACAGCGATATAGCTTTTGCGTTCTCTTCATCCTATCGGTTCATCACAAAAACAAAAACTAATAAGCGGCTTTCTCAATTATGTCCCGGAATAAAGCAACAACAAAAGTACAAGAGGGACGGAATCAAGAACGATGAACTTTGAATCAGAATCGCCAACCTTCACCAAACCCAGATCTCACTTCTTTGAGAGAGATTTAAGTTTGTGATTTTTTTTTTTTATCTTTGCTATCTTTCTCATTAATGACCATGTGCTCTCTTATATAGAGAAAGAGAAATACAAACTAACGGGCCGGACCGACCCGACTTAATTAAACATCTACGACAATTAACTCTCAAACAACATTACCATCGATCACCCTTAACGCAAATTAACTCTCGGGACATATCACCGATCTTCCAAAACTATTTATTTCTCTATTTTTATCAAACCCGCCATGAATTGGCGCCTCGCAATCACTAATCCTTTAGCTAGATTTAACAAGACATTCAACAAAGAACAAAACCACCAATCCAAAATGATTTTCGTCGATCACACACAGAATCAGCAATAACCTAAAGCCATGCAAGCAAGCAAACAAACCAACCAACGAACCTTGACTCTCTTGAATATATCCTTGAATCCCAATTCCCTGAGAATCAGCTCCCTGAGTCTGCAAAGATGCTAAAAGCGACAGAATCAAGCACAAACTCATTCAAAAACGAAGTTTTCATCACAGAAATTGGCTCACAACGCAATCAGGTGGTCCTCCATGGCTCTCCGGATCCTTCTTGAAGCTCTCAAGTATCTCAGAATACCTTTCCGAAAAGCAAAACCGCTTAATTTCCACAGAAAAACACAAACAGGCCTTCTGTATTCGAACAATCATACCTCTGAGCGAATTTTTCAGCCTTGATCGCAGCATCGGGAACAGTGGGGTCAGTCTCAGCTCGTTTCCTGCGAGGATTGGAGTGAGAAACCGAAATCGAGATCGAGATTGAAGAGGAGAGGGAGAGAGAGGTACTTGAAGGAAGGGATGGAGTTGAGGAAGAGGTCGATCCATGAAATCTCAGTGGGGGTGGGCTTGCGAGGGTTGTCAGAGGGGAATCTGTAGGGAATGGTGCAAGCTCTGTAGTTGGACTCGATCGGAGTTATCAACAATGGAAACGCCACCATTTCTGAAGCGCTTTCCATTTCTCCACTTCTCTCTCTGCGTGCACTCTGATAACAACAAACCAGAAAGAAAAGAACCGCTTTAATATATAATGGGTAATTTGCGGCGAAAATTATCGAATTCACCGGTTTCTTACCCATAAGTCACTAAATTTATTTTTTGACGGTGAAAGTCATTGTCGTCGTACTTTTATTGCAAATACATACCTACAACGTTAAATTTCACATTTTTCACAAAGTTAGATACGCCACATCACTTGATCGTCCTCCCGACCGCGGCATACTACCCATAGTAGCTCGCCTGAATACGGGTGCTAGAACGCGGTCGCGAGGACGGTCAAAAAAGGCTTACATATGGTATGTAAGACAATTTATATTGTTACGACAAAATATATCTCTGTCGTTCAAACATTTGGGCTGTAATTACAAAAGCCCAACATCCGAATAAGTTCAATTGACCAGGTCAAAGGAGGTTTGGTCAAACAAGCTACGAGGGAGACAGCGACGAAGGAACGCGACGAGGATCTTCACCAGCAAGGGAGTACCCCAATATCGACTCCATCGACGAAACCTTGTCGATGAAGTCGATCGCCAATTAACAGAGGAAGCGACGGTTTAGACCGACGACGAGACACATCCACGTCGATAAGGCCTAAAATACAGACAACGAAGACAGAATGCGGAATTGGAGCAATCAGCTGGGGCGTTGCTTGCGTGGCGCATGCAACGCCCCAGCCGATTAACGATGACGATTACGCCTATGATTACAGCCATGCCATTATGGTCATTATGAAGGAATCAAACACAAATTGTAACAGTCCGTTTATGAGGACTGATTCGAATTATTTAGCTCATTATAAATAGAGGGCTAAGGCCCATGTACAAGGGATCGCAATTTTCGCTATCAATACACACGCAAAGGCTTCGACATTGAGGCTCATCACAAAAACCACCCGACTCATTTTCTTAAGCACTCGTCTCTTTCAACGTGATCTAGCTTTAACGGAAAGACCCGAGCTCTGAGGTAAACTAAACTCGGACTTACACCCAACCGTAACTCCGTGACTGCAAAGGTGAATTTTTCACCTCAACAGTGATGTGGCATGTCAAACATGAAGAAAGTAAGTGGCCTTTGACGTTATAAGTGTGTATTTACAATAGAAGTGTGACGTTAGCGATTTTTGCTGCCAAAAAATGAGTTTTAATGACTTATTTGTAAGAAATTGATGAGTTCAACGACTTTCTCCGCTAAAATATGAGTTTATTAACTTATTTGTTAAAAAAATTATGAGTACGATAACTTTCGTCACAAAGTTCCAAGTTCCATATATATACATATAATATCAATTAAGCCCCCAATTTACCATTTTTATCTTTGTTTAACTTCTCGATTTAAAAATATCATATAATACCCATAATTTTATAATTTTATCAATCTTTAGCCTGATTTCTGTTAATTTTTCTATGGAATAATATTTTTCTTTTGTATTAGTACATTGTTAAGGTCGGATTTGGTCAAATCCACCCTCAACACAACTCGTGTCGTTTTGTCCCATAAACGACATGAGAAAAGGCGAGGAAGTTCATCGCCCGAGGGTCAAGGAAGGCGCACCCTCGAGGAGGATCATCCTCGAGGAGGATCATCCGCGAGGAGGTGTGGCTAGCGTAAAGGCCGACTGCGATGAAGTGTCCCATCACGCTCGACGAGGAACTTCGTCATGATAAATTGTGCAGAGCCGAATGACTATTGACAAGAGGTGCATTTAATGAAGCTCACCTACCCACTCTGACCGCCTGCTCAAGAAGCATGGGTTCATCACGCTTCCTTCATTCCCGAGGAGGTATAGTCGCGAGGAGGTCCAGCTAGCATGAAAGCAGACTGCGATGAAGTGTCCCATCACGCTCGACGAGGAACTTCGTCATGATGAATTGTGCAGAGCCGAATGACTATTGACAAGAGGTGCATTTAATGAAGCTCACCTACCCACCCTGGCCGCCTGCTCCAAGGGTGACGAAGAAGCATGGGCCTGTCACGCTTCCTTCCAACCACTCCCGAAGGGACATGAGAAAAGGCGGGAAAGAGGAGGCAAGGGCCGAGGAAAACTCTATAAAAGGCAAGAGAGGTCTCAGATGAAAGGGTTCGCAAAAAAGAGAGGAAAAATCAGAGAAGAGAGGAAAGATCTTGTATGAGAAAGAGAAAGAACCTAAAGATAAAGATATTTATTTACGTTCGATCCTTCAACTGTCCAGCTATTCAACGAAAGAGAACCGAGCTCTTATCGGAAATAATAAAAACAAAGATATTCACTGATCATTGTTGATTAACTTGTTCATTGTGTTTATTTTTGTGACTGGAAAAGGGCGGTGAAAATCGCCCTCTACAGTTTGGCGCCCACCGTGGGGCATGTTTTCTTTCTAACTCACAGCCAGGAATTTGAAGGAGCGAGACGTTACCAAGCGACGCCATCACCAGCAGCGAGGCCCGATCTCGAGGAGATCGGCGGTGGCTGCTCGAGGTGATGATCAAACGCGCGAAAATGGCGAGGAGGGCCTAAGGAGCAACTCAAGAGGCGGGAGTGACGCAAGGGGGGAAGACGTACGGACTCTTGGCATTTAAAAGAAGTAGACGTATAGTCGGCCAGCCAGAAAAGGAAACGCACGTGCATTAATGAATCAGAATGATTCCCGAGGCGTCGCGAAGAGACAACAGTGTCAGGGAATGTGAAGAGTTTACGCGTAATGCGAAGTGACAGTTATAAATAAGAAGTTAGCAGGAGCGAAAGATGGAAGACGGTTTTCACTCTCAGGGAAACCTTGATCACTCTATCCAGATAATCCCAAAGTTCCGTTTTACTTCAAAACCGGTGTTTGTTAGTGTTTCCTCGATACAGGGGGAGAGAGCATACCAAGAAAAGATGACGTTCAAAGAAGGAGTTACAGACCAAGGCTATACGGACGAGTCCAAGATGGTCATCGAAGGAAGTTGGGAATGGCCCGAGGAAGCCATGGCGGAAGCGCGCGAAGGAGGTGATCACGTGACGACAGACGGCTGGAAAATGTGGAGTGGCCAGGGAGCGACGAGCCGTGTCCAATGGTGGAGGACACCACGGAGAATCAATAGGGCCAGGAGCAGCAAAGGGTCTCAGGCGAACACTCCCCACACTTTTCCTCGGCGAAAGCTGGAGAAACCGGGAAACCGCACCCCGCAATGGAACTCGTCCTGCTGTACCTGAGCCTCGAGGAGCTCCTCGCAGTGGAGATGGTGTGCACGTCGTTGCGCGATGAGGTTCGGGGGAACTGCCTTCTGTGGCGCAACCTCAATGTCGACGACCCGATGAGCGAGCAAATCGAAGATGAGAATCTTCTGAGTTTGGCAAGGAGGTCTCAAGGGAGAATGGAGACTCTGATGCTGAATAGATGCTTCGAGATCACCAACGCCGCTTTGAGGGTGGTTCTGCAGGATAACCCGACGATCGTAAAGTTATGCTTGCCGAGCTGCCACCAAATCACCGTGGACGACGTGGTCAGCAACTTGTCCACAATAAAAACGGGATAAAGTTCCTAAGGGTCAACAGACTTAGTTTCAGCTACGAAGAAGGAGCCAAGGCCAGACTCGAAGACCTTCCCGCACTGCTCGCGGCAGGGAGCCCGGCCGGCGACCTCGAGCCGCAAACGCCCGCACCATACGGCCGCCTGCTCGACCTGAAGTACTGCAGGAAGTGCGATAAGGACATCATGGTTTATGAGAAGCCCACGAAGAATGGAGGGAAGAGCACCCCTCGCCCGCCGTGTGTTTACCAACGCCACGGGAGGCGTGCTTGTGGCTTTTGTAGGTCTTGCATAAGCCTTGGTCTCACTTGGTACGTCTGTGTCTGCACGGACTGCAACGATGGACGCCCTAGCTGGGACTCTCTGGAAAAGGTCGTGTCTTCAGCCTGCTCGATCAGCGACGAATAAGCCCCGAAGTAGGACGCACGCACTGCTCAACACGAAAGAAGGATCGGTCTACCGAGAAACCCCCACGAGTCCCTTTCGGGTTGATCGCTTGATAAAAAAAATGTGTGTTTTGATTTTCATATCTATATGTATGTTTGTTTTTTACATTAAGGAACGAGAAAAGTCATAAACTAGCAAGAATATATGTACATAATTCTGCTCGGCGAGAACGCCGAGTAGGAACAAGAAGTATTCTCAAAAGTATATAAAAAAAAAAGAATGAATATATTTACGGCTAAGGTGCCGAGCAAGCCCGAACCGGCGAGAGTGCCGAGAAAATTATAAAAGAAAAATATACGGCTAAGGGTGCCGAGCAAGCCCGAACCGGCGAGAGTGCCGAGAAAATTATAAAAGAAAAATATACGGCTAAGGGTGCCGAGCAAGCCCGAACCGCGCGAGAGTGCCGAGAAAATTATAAAGAAAAATACAGCTAAGGGCGCCGAGCAAGCCCCAAACCGGCGAGAGTGCCGAGAAAATTATAAAAGAAAAATATACGGCTAAGGGCGTCGAGCAAGCCCCAAACCGGCGAGAGTGCCGAGGAAGCGAAAGGGCGAGAGTGCCTATGGGGCCCTGGAAACTAATCGGCTCGTACCTGATGAAACCCAGCAACACCCACAAGTATTAACTACGGCGAGAGTGCCGAGAAAAAGAGGTACGGCTAAGGGCGCCGAGTAAGCCCGAGCCGGCGAGAGTGCCGAGCAGAATGAAAATATATTTACGGCTAAGGGCACCGAGTAAGCCCGAGCCGGCGAGAGTGCCGAGCAGAAAAAGAAAGAAAATATATTTACGGCTAAGGGCGTCGAGTAAGCCCGAGCCGGCGAGAGTGCCGAGCAGAAGAAGAAAGAAAATATATTTACGGCTAAGGGCGCCGAGTAAGCCCGAACCGGCGAGAGTGCCGAGCAGAAAAAAAATATATTTACGGCTAAGGGCGCCGAGTAAGCCCGAGCCGGCGAGAGTACCGAGCAGAAAGAAGAAATATTTACGGCTAAGGGCGCCGAGTAAGCCCGAGCCGGCGAGAGTGCCGAGCAGAAAGAAAAAAAATATTTACGGCTAAGGGCGCCGAGCAAGCCCGTACCGGCGAGAGTGCCGAGAAAACATTTCACCCATAAACAAGTTCATAGATCGTGAGCAAACTCATAAAAAAAATCATCATATGTTCATATCGTTCAAACACGAGTCACAGGGTATTATTTACAATTCGTTCATTCACACTCTTAGAAGTTATACGTATTGAGTTCCGGCAGGGACTAGTCCTCTGACCCAGTAACGCCGTCAAAAGGAAACTGACGAAGAACCGCCTCGGCGCATTCCTCGAGAAGGGTGTCGCAACATCGTTGGAGGATGTCATCAACTACCAGGCGCGCCGAACTACCGCCGGTAAGCTTCGGTGAATTGCTCGGAGAGGCTTCCGTGGGGCGAGGAGTATCCGATCCACCTTCAACCTGCGGGGAAGAAGCGGAGAGCAATGCAATAAACCACGGCGGGCAAAAGGTACCACGAAAGAAGAAACAAGGGCAAAAAATCTGTTTTCATTCATCGGAAAAAGATTACAACAGCTAACCCAAAAGAAAAAAGGAGAAACACAAGATAATAAGCTAACTGCACTATACCGCGCCCGACGAAGAGGAAGGAATATCGGGGTCCGGCGAGCGCGCCTCGGGGGCACTCGGAGGGAGACAGGGAGAAAGCGGAGGAGAGTCAGAGCCGCTGGCGATCTTCTTCTCCCGCTCAGCTAAGTCGGCCCGGCATTCCTCCTCCAACTTACGCCACCTCGGCAGCTTAGCTCGGACCTCGCCAATAGTCGAACGAGAAGGAAGCCCCTCGACGAGTCTGATATTTGCAAGGATGCCGCCTAACGCACGTTGGGCTGGAATAGTCTCCTTGAGAGCATCGAACCTCTCGGAGGCGTGTTTCAACTTGTCGGTCGCATCAAGATAGAGGCGCACGCAGGAGAATTCCTCCTCTATCGCCTTGCTCCTGGCCGCATCGCGATGCTTGGCAAGTTTCCTCATCACGGCCTTGACATGGAAGGAGATATGGCTTTCTTGGCCGGGTGGCAAATTTATGGCCTCAGCGATCCGGGTGAAACACTCATCTTTTTGCCGGAGCTGCACGGAGAGCCTCTCTTCGCACCGATGATAACGCTCTCGTTCCTCGATAAGGGATTCCTCGGCAATGGCGAGGAGGCGTCGATCTTCGTCTCACTCGGCGAGCTCAGCCTTTGCGGATTCACGAAAGACAACTTCAGTCTCCGAAAGTCCCCTCGCTAGATCCGGAACCGACGACGGCCCCTCCACCCTCTCGGAATTCTCTCCTTCGCGGGGGAAGGGGGCGTCGGGACGAAGAGCACCAATACCACCTTCGTCCTGCAACGGAAGAAAGAAAACAGGTATACGGGGGCAATAACGGAGAAACTTGGCGATGAAAGGAAAAGGTAACCCGAAAAGGATTTCTTTTTATTTATTCATTAATTCGCTGAAATACTTGGGTTACATAAAGGGCCACAACATTCGAAATTATAAAAAAAAAAAAAAAAAAAAGAGGAAATTGGGAGGGAAACTCCAAGAAAGCATCCTATACCGTGGTCTTCGAAGGCGCCAGGGAATCGATGTTCGAGCCGTATTCGTCGTGCGGTGAGGACCCGAGAGAAACCCCCTCCGAGGCAAGGGTTTCAACCCTCCGGTTGTCGAGAGCTGGCGGCTTACAGGGGGAGAGCGGCGGAGAGTCGGTATCCCGGGAAGACCTTTTGTCTAGCTCTTCTGCCTCAGCCCGGTACTTGTCGCGGCTTTCGCGCCACGAAGGCAGGCGGGTCTCGAGACCCTCGATGGGTGCCGCAGGAAGGACCTTCTCGGCCAGACCGATATTGGCTTGGAACGCGGCGGCCAAGCGATGGGCGTTGATGGATTGATCGAGGAAATCAAACCTCGCCGAGAGGCGCCCCAGCTTGGCTTGTGCTTCCTCAAACAGACACTCTCGGCTGTGACGCTCTTCAACTGCCTCGGCTCGCGCAGCCTCTAAATCCTCGGCAAACTTCCTCAGCACGGCGTCAACACGGGACACCAGGTGGTCTTCTTGTTCGAGCGGCACGTCGACAGCTTCGCTGATCCGAGCGAGGCGTTCGGCCTTCAGCCGGAGCTTATCGGAGAGATCCGCCTCCTTAGCAGCAAAAAAGTTCTTCTGTTCCGCGAATTCGGCCTCCGCCGCCCGGCGTAACGAGATCTCCGACTCCAAGGCGGATTTGGTCTCGTCGAGATCCGAGGAAAGATTCTCAGTCTGCTCCTTAAGTTGGCCCTGGACCAGCGCAAGCTTCGCCGACATCTCACTCGCTTTTCTCTCAGCCTTAGCGGTGGATAGCCGCTCAGAAGCAATCACGTCTTTCAGTCAGTCTACCCCCCTGTGGACATGGTCGATAAGTTCCGAGTACCCCGCGGGCTCGTTGAGAGGATTGACGAGCCCGTGAGGAGCTTCGGCCTCCAGGGTGAGGTCCCTGCACGTGGCGGAGGAGTAAGTCTCCTGATCCCCAGGGGGTGCGCCCGAGGATAGCATGGCCAGGAAGCTAGCTTGAGCTCGCGCCGAGTCGTCCGGGGAAGGGGATGCGCCTCGATGCGGAGAGTTATTGTCCCCCGATGATATTCATAGCACGCCGGGAGGAGTGGTGAGAGACACCTGAAGATCAGGAGCACCGGCAGACTCGGAGGTGGGCTGAACCCCTGAGCCCTCAAGGGCTGCGACACCAGGTGCGTCGGGAAAGGCCTTCGGGCCAGAAGGATTAGCCTCGGGGAACGCCCCAGGCTAATCCTTCTGGCCCGATCAGTTTATATATACAAGCTGTGTTAATTTATATATACAAGTATTGTACGATCAGTTTAATGGTGTAGTCGAGTTAGATACGGCATTACACGAGTAATAAACACGGCAAGTATCTTCTTTTCTTCAAACACCAGTGATAAATGGAACAATACTTTGTATATATAAATTAACACACACACACACACACAAAAAAAAAACGAATCAGATATGAATTACACGGTTATTTCTCAAACTTTAGCTCAAAAAAGTTGGCTTTGCTTTATCTTAAGAAGAACAATCACAAAAATCACCCGACTAATTTTCTTAAGCACTCGTCTCTTTCAACGTGATCTAGCTTTAACGGAAAGACCCGAGCTCTGAGGTAAACTAAACTCGGTCTTACACCCAACCGTAACTCCGTGACTGCAAAGGTGAATTTTTCACCTCAACAGTGATGTAGCGTGTCTAACATGAAGAAAGTAAGTGGCCTTTGACGTTATAAGTGTGTATTTACAATAGAAGTGTGACGTTAGCGATTTTTGCTGCCAAAAAATGAGTTTGATGACTTATTTGTAAGAAATTGATGAGTTCAACGACTTTCTCCGCTAAAATATGAGTTTAGTAACTTACAAAAATGATGAGTACGATAACTTTCGTCACAAAGTTCCAAGTTCCATAAATATACATATAATATCAATTAAGCCCCCAATTTACCATTTTTATCTTTATTTAACTTCTCAATTTAAAAATATCATATAATACCCATAATTTTATAATTTTATCAATATATAGCCAGATTTCTGTTACTTTTTCTATGGAATAATATTTTTCTTTTGTATTAGTACACCAGGATCCAAATAAAGAGCAAAACACGACATGCGAAATCTAAAGATTTCGAATAAAAAACTAACAAAAATCTAGCAGAAAGATATTATAGGTAAAATTACAAAACTATGAGTGTCATATGGTCATTTTACAAAGTGCGAGCTACGTGAAGACAAAAACAAAAAGGTAAGTTAAAGGGTTTTCGGAATCGATTGTCCCTAATGTATATACTGATGGGAAAACCCCTAATAACGTTGTATAAAATTTAGACAAAACTCTTAATGCTAAATTTTAGCGACAAAACCCCCCGTAACGTCATATACTTGCATTCTAAAGAAAAATAGGATTAAGTGTTACGCTGACATGCCATGTCACATGTCACGATGTATAGGGGGTTTAACGTTTACGAAGCCTCGTAATTTATTTATGCGGCTAGGAAAAGCCCCTGCAAGCCTAACGTCTATATGCGGTATGCTAATATATTATTAAATATCATTTTCCATTACAATGCAAGAAATACGTAACGTGTAAAATTTACATCCAGATTTTTTTGTGCAAATTTTAATAATTTGAGGATCTTGACATCAATATCCCTAAAAAAAAAAAAAAAAGAGATATCACTGACTGCATCACGGAATGTTTCCGTGACCGCGACCTCTTTTTTATTTTGAAAAAAAAAATATTGCTTTCGTTCAATGATAGAGGGTATTTAGCTTAAAATATAAAATAGAGGTTGTTTTAATTTAAAAAAGATGGAAAACCCAGCAGCTGCAATACAATGAATCAATGATTATATATATATAATGATAAAAGGATTTCACTTTATAGCAAATGAAACCCAACTTCATCCACTCTTCCCCAACCATTGTTGCTCTAGTTTTGTGTTTGAAGCTTGCTCAAAGTTGGCATTTTAACTTTAAATCATTCCAAACCCATATAATCAAGATGTCAAACCTATAAATCAAACATCGATTCGCTCTTCTTCCTTCTCATCTTCCGGCTCTTTGACGACGACGAGCTTGGGGTATAAATCAAACCCAGATCTGTGCGCAACTTTGTTCCTTCTCCTTCGATTACTAGAGGTACAAACAGCAGCCGAGAGGACGTTCTTCACCCAGGGGCTTCACGCGTGGATGAGGTGGCTGGGGAAGCCATTGGCCCCAACAGAGCAGATCAAGTAGTGTAGAATAGATGAGCCTCAATTCCAAATACAATCATTGACGTCATCACTGACAGAAATAATAATAAAAATAATAACAAAAAAGTGGATGAAGTCTAGCGATCCAAAAAAAGAACAAAAAAGTGAGCTTGAGTACTTTCTTTTGCCACATTTTTTTTTTTTTTTTAAGTTGGCTCTATACAGCCCCATTCCCAATCAAAGTGGGTACTTTTGCCAGTAATAACGTTTTTTTCCTTTAAAATGATAGTTGATTCGTACAACTTGGACGATAAATGAGTCAAATGTCCGTATTTAACACTACTAATATTGGCTATATATCCAATAACAATATTACGATCAGTTTAATGGTGTAATCGAGTTAGATACGGCATTACACGAGTAATAAACACGGCAAGTATCTTCTTTTCTTCAAACACCAGTGATAAATGGAACAATACTTTGTATATATAAATTAACACATACACACACACACACACAAAAAAAAAAACCGAATCAGATATGAATTACACGATTATTTCTCAAACTTTAGCTCAAAAAAGTTGGCTTTGCTTTATCTTATGAAGAGCAATCTCAAATATCAGAAGTCAGAACTATAATTTTGAAAATTTTCGCATTCCTTTTTATATATAAAATCTTTTACTCTGTTTAATTTGATTAAAAGCATTTAGATTAAGTATTCTAACATTATTGCTGCGATTATTACTCTTTCACCTCTCATTATCACTTCAAGGAGGAACTACCCTTAATTAGCTGCTTAATTTGCCATTTTCTTAACTGCTTCCCTTCGTCTTTACGAAGAACACCCGCGAGAAGAATTCCCGCACCAATCCTTCGCTCGAAAATCGATATGATGGGACCATTCCAACCGTAGTTCATTTTGAAGAGAACGAAAAATCCCGGGTGGCTAGTTTCGATTCAACTATATTTCTGAAAGACGGTCTCTTACTGCTCTAAAAGATTTTGTAACTATTAATCATGTATTACCAATGTCAAGAGATCTTGTATTCTTTAAGAAAACCGAAACCCTCTTTAAAAAAATCAAGCAATCGATGTAAAATGGCGATACGTACATCTACACGAAACACGAAACGTTCGGGATTTAGGATCAGCAAATACCTACTTGAACCCCTCATTTCTTCGCCTTTGCAAACCTGAGGCACCGGTACTTCTCACCGCTGACGGTGATTTCGAGAGCTCCGTCGAGGTTATCCTGATTCGAGGCCGTTCCCATCAGGACGCTCTTCTCTTTTTCCAAGTTCTCCTTCTCCATCTTCAGCCTCACTTCCTGTCGTGCAATCTCCGCCTGAACAGGGAAAGAAACAACACACTTTGTAGCTCTTCTTTATCAATACAAACAGGAAGCTCAGAGAGCAACCGTATGATCATGATGGGACATACGATCTTACATGATTACAAGCATAAATTAGCAGGATCAACGCCGAAATTGAAGATACGTTCTCTAATGGTGGATCAAACAGACAAACAATGGTGAAATTGAAAGCAGACCTCGCGGCGAGAGAGCTCGGCCTTCCAAGCAGCCTCGCGCTCGGCGACTTCGCGCTCGCGCTCCTCGATGTAGCTCTGCATCTCCCTCTCCTTCATGATTCGGTCCTGAATGTCAGCCTCCAGAGCCTCCTTGAGCTCCTGCACGAACTTGTCCACCACCGACTTTATCCGAAGAGACATCCCGATCCAAACCCCTTACGAACTCGACCTTGCTTCGCTAGCTTTGGATGCTCAGACCGTCGAACGAGACCATTGAATTCGTTGCCAGTAATCTAGGGTTCCGATGAAGGTTCTTGATCCGCCGAATTCGTCCACTGTTCTTGGCCAAGCAGAAGAACTTAGCGAGCGAGAGAGAGAGAGAGAGAGACAGAGATTGGGCTTTACCTGTCCCCACTCATCTACGGGTTTATATTTGTGCTTTATTTAGCATAGTTTTTTATTCTATAATCCCTGATTATTTGTTGGTTAATTGCGGCATAAATAATTAATTTCTGGTCAAAGTTGGTGGCATTGTAAGAAATGCCCGAAATCGGGATTTGAGTCCATTGGACTTTTCGGGTCCGACCCGACCACAATAAATGAGTTCGATAATTATTGTGATCACGGTAATTAATTAAAACTAATTCATTATGACCTAATGAGCTTTAACCCTGTCATCGGGCCCAAAAGCCCATTAGGTCATTATACCCTGTGGGCTATATAAGCCACAGGGTGGTCATAATTTCGAAACCAAGCCTCCACAGACACAAGAATATTCGACCTCCTCTCTAGAAACCCTAGAGGCCGAATTCTCTATCTCCCATGCTCCCGTCGGTTTATCGTTCAATCCCCGAGATTAACCTAGCTGTCAATCGAGGAGGATTTCCAGTCTTAGAGACGTTCCCGCAGCGACGTGGTGGACGAGCTAGAGGCTTTGCACGTATGAAGCTTGTTGGGTGTCTGATTCCGAGGAATCCCTACTAATTGATTATCGATCACCCTATGGGTGCGTATGGTAACCTTTGAAAAATACTTCGCAAGGATTAGGGTCACATACCAATAATCCAAATACCCTACCCGGCTAATAGGATTCAAAAATCAATCTTCCCGATCGTTGATATTCAACTTTTGAATTAATTGAGCCTTTGAGTTTTCATAAATAATTATTATATCAATAAATAATATTGCGTACCTTTTTAGTCGCTTCCGTTGCGCAATTTTGATCTTGATTCTGATTTTCGTTCTTCGCGCTCTTGAGCTCCTGCGAATTTGCTTGATTGAATCTCGAAGATAGCTCCCACGAGTCTTCCGATGTATACTCCGGATCTACGTCGCTGGGATGTCTGGGCTCCCACTGAATAGAACCCTAAACCCTAATTCGAATTTTCCCTGAATGATGCCTCAAAGAAAAATCACAGAAACTAAATAGAGAGTGTGTGTTTTTCGGTTTCAGGTGTTCCCTGTTTATAGGGAATGACTTAACCGCTTTGAGAAAATCTCTCAACCAACTGTGAAAGATTTACTCAACCATATGGAGATATTCACTCTAAGATTTGATTTAATTAAATCAAATAAAGAATAAATATAATTCAAAATTATTATTCAATTTCTCTCTTTAAATATTTCAGGTATAAATACTAATATTTAATTTCTCTAATTTTCTATTTAAATAACAGTGTCATATTCAGCCTAAGCTAAAAACTGTTATTATCATAAATCTCAAACCGTCTGTCAGAATGACACGATTCAAAAAGATATTTGTATTAGAATTTGATTTCCTACAACCCTAGAGTTGTCCAAGGAACAAATTCATAATCTTTTTATAGTTTCTGTATTGACTAAAAGTTTTGTACTTTTGCCACTTTAGGGTAATCGTGATTTTCATATAACCAAGTCACAAATCATATCTGATCGATTCTATTCTATGTTCTAAGAACGTAATTGAATTTGCAATTTTGATCTTATGGAGCTACAAAGGGGACAAATGGACACACGTACACACATACATATATAAAGGCGTGTTCTAAGAATAGGTTGAGGAATTGTTTGTTTAGGAACATAATTTCAAACTGCATTGTTTCGAGCTTGATTGATATCCGAGTTATTAATTAGTAGAGCTTTGTACTTGAAGTTAAAATTAATTAAATTTTTTGGCTAGTTGTTATATGTTAAGTTCAAAATGTTGTTTTCTTTATGGGCAATCTATATTCCTTATGTCTGCAGGATACACACCTTCATTGCGACGAGTCCAATCCACATGGAGCACAAGCTGAGGAAAAGTAAGGAACAGGTGATCGAGATTGCTAGGAACATGGTGAAGTTTGCGCGAAGCTTGGGGTGTGATGATGTTGAATTTAGCCCGGAAGGTGTGTGTCCCTTCTCTCTTTCTGTATCTCATTTGTGTATTTATTACATGTTTCATCCTGAAGATGAACGCCCGATTTATTAAGTAGGTTTTTCTAAGTGCGGTGTGTTGCGATGAAAGCAGATTTTTCATTTTTGTGTATCTTCCTCTTTCCCTTATTATTTTTATTTATATTTTATTTCCTCTTTATTTTCCCTTAGATGACTTTCACTAACAGAAGGTACTATGTGTCTGATGATATGTTTTGTTTTTCCTGCTTTTGAGGGTGGGTCAATGCCCTATGCTTATAAGTTATATCCACTATCCTTTCGAGAACGTTGAACTCTCTGAGAAAAATTTCCGAGGAATTTGTAGCAGGTCTTGATCAGACTCGTGGATGGTTGGTTTTCAGAGAAAAAATTTCCGGGGAATTTGTAGCAGGTCTTGATCAGACTCGTGGATGGTTGGTTTTCATTTTCGTATGCGATCAATTGTATTTTATGTTCCGTAGACAAACTCACAACATATTCTCTAATTGTTAATTTTTCTATTTTCACCGTTCAGGCTCTACACCCTGATGGTGTTGTCTACTACTGTATTATTTGGAAACCCGGTATTTAAGAATCTCATCTGCAATGGGCTAGTCCTGGCTGAGGATGGAAAAAAGATGAGTAAAAGTTTGAAGAACTACCCTTCTCCGATGGACGTTATTGGCGATTATGGAGCCTTTAAGTTTATTGAATATATATATATTTGTTAATTGATATATGGTTCGATAAAGGCCTTTGTCCATTCATCGAGATTTTATTAAGAAAATTAATCTATCTCTCAAAGAAATTCACGAGAAAATTCAAGTCACACACACATCGAGATTTTATTCAGAAAATTAGTCCATCTCTCAAAGAAATTCAAGTCATGAACATATACGAGAAAATTCAAGTCATACACGCATCGAGATTCTATTCGGAAAATTAATCCATCTCTCAAAGAAATTCAAGTCAAAATTAATCCATCCCAAAGAAATTCAAGTCATAAACATATACGAGAAAATTCAAGTCACACACACATTATTCAGTCAAGTCATACGAGATAATATCGTTGTTGCATTTCAATTGAATATGTAGCCAAATGTAACTGTTGCATTTCAATTGAATATGTAGAAAACTGAGGCTAAATGTATGTAAATGTAGAGTGAATCAGTGACAAAATACCATTTTAAGCAATTGTCACTAATTTTGGACAGCGTACTAGCCAAATATCAAGATATTTATATACTAGCAGTGTTATTGTTTTCTTTGTATTTGTTCCATGTGAGACTTTTCAAATTCAAACAAATGTGTATTTTTTCTCATTTACATTTGCTCAATGTGAGACTTCTCCACAAAGTCAAATAGTTAATTATGTATATTATCAATTTATGTAGTATCTTTTAATCTTGATTATCCACAAATCCAAAAAGTTAATTATGTCTATTTTGTTTTCTTATGTTTGAGCATGACATGATTTTATTTACATATATTTGAGTACGACATGATTTTATTTGACTATTTACATATGTGATCAGAGTGATACTATATTTTATTTACATATGTAAACTTAGTAAATATATTATTGAAACTGTTTTAGTGGTTTTTCATCGATAATCCTCGATAAGTGTAGATAATCCGTCGATAATTCTCGATAAATGTCGGTAATGATAAGCTACAGTTTTAGTAGTTTTCCATTGATAACCCTCGAAAATCCATCGATAATCCTCGAAAACGGCAACCGATTTATCGGCAAAAACGATATTTTGAACCTTGGAAAGAATCTTCTTCTCTGTTCATCGTCTTCCCTGTTCACCAAGCCCTAAAGCAGCATCAACAACCAGAATTAGAAAGAAAAATAAAAATAAAATAAATAAATAAAAATGATCCTCAGCTAGCTCACCGTGCGCCGATGAGCTTGATCTCCTCCCATTGCGCCAGGTCGCATTCGTCGATCTTCTTAATCCCCTCCGCGAGGTACTCGTTGCCGGCTTTAGCGAGCTTGTATGTAGAGTTAACATTTTATACCTTGCTCTATTCTTAGTACTAGAGTTAACATTTCACACCCATTCTTTTCACTTATATTATATATATAGATGAATAATATCAGGAAAGATCATGTCAAAATCCGGATTAACGAGTAAAGTGATTTCTATCATTAAATCATGTTTGCATATTTTTTGTTGAAGGAACAGTTTGCATTACCTTTGAAATCTCATAAATATTGCAAAACAAAATCCAATTATTAAATATATAATCTCGCAACAATCGCTCAGAGTCAAGTCAACTATACCAATCCCAAAGTCACTAATATAATATATACAGAAATCACCGCCTAATTTCAAAACCATTTTTATTTTTCGAAAAATTATTTCTCAGAACCATTTCCCAACTTTCGAGAGTTTCCCCTTCGGCAAGAAATCACCGCACATAATTATAAATATGGGTTAATGACGGTAAAAATACCCAAAGTTTGATTAAAGAACCCCTCGTGTATCCAAAGTTTAAAAGTGGTGGTAAAAATACCCAAAGTCCCATTTGGGGAGTTGACCACTTCATTCCCGTAACGCCATTAACTTACCCGTTAACTATGGCCAAGCGAACAAACGTGGGTTGCTGATAATGATATAAAATTTTTTGCCACATGGATGAGCCCAAATCAGCCTCGTTTACGACAAAACTACGAATTAAACCCCTAATAAACACTATTTAATACAACTAATTGAACCCCTAATAATTACACTTAACAAAACAAATTTGTCCACGTTGCCAGAGTTAATAGGTAAGTTAACGGCGTTACGAGAATGGAGTGGTCAACTCCCTAAATGCGACTTTGGGTATTTTTGCCATCACTTTTAAACTTTGGGCACACGAGGGATTCTTTGACCAAACTTTGGGTATTTTAGCCGTCATTAACCCTTATAAATATTCACACTTTCCTTAATTTCCAAAAACGCCCAAAAGAATCCAAACTCGACAGTTTCCACCCCCGAAAACCCCGCACCCAAAACCCCCATCTCTCTCTCGCTCGCTCGTCACACTTTCCATCGAAAGCTTCGATCGAGAGCTCCAATGGCGGAGAACAACAATTACATGAAGGAGTGCATGAGGAAGCTGGCGATGTGGTACACCAGGACGTTCCGGCCATTGATGACCCACGACGAGCTCGAGCCCATCATGGCCACGCTCGGCTTCGTGGGGCTGCCGCCGGCGAGCAGCGCCGCCGCCGGAGGGGTGTGGAAGGAGTACGCCTTCTGCGCCGGCAGCGCACGCCGAGCCGACTCGGCGGCGCGGGCGCCGCCGCGGCCGAGGCTGCCGTACCCGCGCGTGGACGGGCTGCACATCTACACGTACCGCGCGTTCATCGACGCCGTGAACTTCTACCTCGAGATGGGCGACTTTTCCGATCTCTTCCACGTCCGGTACGCAACGACTTTTCTCATTCACTTTGACTACTCTGCTTTTTTCATTTTTTTAATTAATTAATTATCAAATATGACGTGTGATTTTGGTAGGATTCATGACCTAAAAAAAGAAAACGGAATATAAAAAAATGTTGCTTTATTTTCAGTTAAGTCGTTTTGAGTGTGCCTCGTTGATGAAGTAAGAAAAAGACGAGGCGAGAACAACAAGTTTCTGAAATGTTTGGTGCATGCCCTATAAAACCTCTAGAATCCAATAAATAAATACAAAAATCTCATATTTTTAACTAAATTAAATTATGATTTTTACAAAATTTCATCAACTCCGAAAATCCAATAGGAGCCCATAAGTCCCCAAAATCCCATATTTTTAATATTTTTCCAATGATATTTTAAATAGGAATGGTACGGCAAAGCACATCACTATAAACTACGAAGTGTCTCGTAATATGCGGTATATTTTAAATTTTATTTTATCGTGATAAAAAATTTGAAAAGACCAAAAAAAAAAAATTCTACCTTTAAGAAATGTGAAACTTACGACAAGACAAAATATTGATTTTCGATTTTTTTTTTTTTCACAATAAAAAATAAATTTGTAACTTATGGTAAGATTATTTTTGTTTTTTTGGAACTTTTTTACGACAAAATGAAATTTGAAATATACCGAGTACAAAGAGATATTTTGTGGTACTTTTGCTATAAATATCCCTTTTAAATGCTATAATTTTATGGAACACGGGTGTGTTTATAACCGTAAAATCTAATCTACAACTGATTTTCGGTTTTTAAAATCCTACAGAACATTCTACCGTCGGTTATTGATATGCCCGTAAAATTGTCCAGTAGCCAGTTATTGATTTGCAGACTCTAAAACATTGATAAATTAATCTTTAGGTATTAAAAATATAAACTCATAAATCACCAGCTTAATCAACATATCAACTCATCAATCACCAGTTCTGAGATTTATTTTAGCATCTTCCTTGTGATGTCATGTTTTCTCTTCTCTTAAACAAAAAAACATCTCTTGTGTGCCATGGAATCAGGGGTTTGCCTCTCCACAGAGCTCACGACAGGAGCCGAAAATGGCGACGGATCGAGGAAGACGACAACGTGTTCGTGTACAGAGATGGAACACTAGACCAGTCCATTTTCAATCACTATCACTTCGACAAGAGCGGTGCTGACGGCGAACGCGACAACTCTGCCGGGATTCGGGCAAAGGGCAATGCAGCCGCCTCGGCCACCACCTGCATTGTTCCTCTCAAAGATCTTATTCCGATCCCCACCCGGTTGGAGAGAGTATGAGCCACAAAGGGCTCAATTTTTTCATTTTATTTCTCAAATTCATTTTTGCCTTTGTTAAGCTTGTCTTGTTTAGTTTGAAGGGTTATGGAGAAAATGAATTGAATAGGGCCTCTAATTTTTGGCGACGTTGTAAATTCGTTATACATATCATCAACAAGAAAAGTGCATTTGTTATTTTTTTTTGTCAGTGTTAAATGTCTTTAAGAGTAATTAGCACATATATACTAACATTCCCTACCAAGATGAAAGTTCTATATATATATATACATATATATATTCCGGTCATTGATCAATAGCCATACGAGACACTCTCCGATGTGAGCCGGCAACTACAGGCATAGCCGCATAGGCGAAACTTTGAGGCATGGAGCCTCGCTGCCCGGAACGTGAACAAACCTTGCCGTGAACGAAGATCAAAATCGTACCTATATGTGAAGGACCCTTAATGATGATGCCATGCAAAATCCCATGCAAATCGGTCTTACGTACATGGAGGCTCGAGATCGACACACGAGAAAGAGCGCTGTAAATTGCTCGTGAGTTAACTCGAGAAGATCAACTTTCAATTCTCCCGATCATCAGCGATTTGGCACATTTCTATCATTTACTTTTAGCATTTAATTATGTTATTTACTTCTTTATTCGCGTTATTTATTTCCCGCTTTATCGTTATTTGTTTCCGATTTTATCTTCCTCTTCCTCCCGTGTCCCGTCCTTGCATGCACTCGACATCTTCTATATGTAGTAGACTTAATATGCAGCTTTTGGCAGCTTGATGATAATAAGATAAAATCGACTTCTTGCAGTTTCGTTCTTTCCGATATTCCGTCTCTACGTCACACAACATGGATAATGCAGCGCATAACGTGGACGAGTTGACTTACGACACATGTCGTTTCAATGGAAAATAACAGATGCAATTTGGAACATACGGCAAGACAAAAATCGATGCGATTAATACTAATACTAAACACGAAACCAAAACTTATCGTTACATTTTGAAAAGACGAGCCCAAACAAAAATGACCTTTTAGTCCAAACTCTAAATCCCTTGAGAAATCAAGAAATCAAAAGTTAATTCTTATTCACTAATTCTATGGTTTTTCACTTTTTTTTTTTTTTTCTATGCCTGCCATTAACAAAAGTGTCTCAAGCCATTTGATTAAGACATTTCGCAGTTTAGCCTTCAAAAAAAAAAAGACATTTCACAGTTTTTTTTTTTTTTTTCTGATTGAAATGTGTCCAAACATAAGAACTGTGTGAACTTGTTCTTCAGTTTTTCACGGTCACTTAAGAACTGTGTGAACTTGTTCTTCAGTTTTTCACGGTCACTAAAAGGAAAGACTCACATTTGGGAATAATGCAAGGATATTTGTAGCGAAAATACCTACACAATGAAAGTAATTAAGTTTTTTGATGGCATAAAATTTCAATGATGTAAAAAAAAAAAGATCATAAAATTATTATTTTTTCGTTAATTCTCTGCCTTGAAATTTCACGTGATAACGTATGATTTGTCCTCATTTTTCGTCTCCTTTGACTGCTTATAAGCTACAAAAACTTCAAAGAGACGACGAGCAATAAGTTCTCGTTTAGTAGCCAAAACGTGTACAACAATGCAAAATAAAGACACTATTGCTCAGTCATGTAACCACTTAGGTCAAAAGGGGCGAAAATTTAGTTGAAAAGAATGAAAACGTAGACAAATCATGCGTCAAAATGTACAACTTCATGGTACAGAGTTCATGGAAAAGTTCAATTACTTTTGCGGATCTGTGACAAAATATATATATATATATATATATATATGTCATATATTTTGTAATATGTATGTATTTTTGCCGCAAATACTCTTAAATTGATCGAAACGAGTCACCGGTGGAGAAGAACGAAATAGTGGGGAAGTGAAAATAGGATTTAAGGGTTACATTTTTTTATACCATAAGCTTAAATACTATGTACCTCATAATCGTTGCTCGCGGTGAAACGTGTATAAATAAGCGAGCATACCTCATCCGGTCATTTTTGAAAAATTAATTATAGTAGAACCCTTATAAATTAATACTGTTGAGACCAGGAAACTTTGTTATGTGTCGAATTTATTAATGTATCTTAGAGATAATTTAGTTATGCTAGTTAGAGTTAAAGTTACAAAATAAAATAAAATAGTAGCTAATCGAGGTATTTAACTATCGAATATAATAAAACGGCGTTCTACAGTATTCTAATAGAAAATTAAAGAGTTTAAAAAGATTAAGTTTTAAATAAATCGGCGCGGTCTGGCCGCGACCATGAAAAAGCCACCGAAGAAGAACCGGGGGCCGGGACAGGTTCCCATATGATCACTCTCATACAAAATGATATGATTTCCATTTCTTCTCTTTTTCTATAGTTAATGCCACACTCGAAAAAATAAATGAAAAAGCGAGAAAAAGCAGTACTTTTTTCCCATGGTTTAAGTACCCGTGGACCAACGCGCCTCTTTAAATTTTCCCTCGCGCAATGTGCCCACACAATTTTTGCCGTAGTTTTTGACAAAGGTGAAACCTTTAACAACAACAGCAGAGTTGAAGCAAGCCTCTTCTGCTGAGCTGAGAGAGAAAGAGGTGATCTTTGTCTTCCTCAACCTTCGAAAGGGAAGACAGAAATAAACCCTCTTTGAGGTTGGAGGAGATCACATACATGGCTGCACTCAAAATCATCACTCTTGGACTTGGTTGCTTGATGACGATGATGATGATGATGATTCAGTGGCAATCATCATCATGCGTGGGTATGGCTGCTTCAAACACAAGCCAAGCCTGGAAAACTGCCACTGCAACATACTCCAACGACAAAGATGCCTCTATCATCGATGGTACTTCTTTTCTCTTCTTTAACTATTGCCATTAATATGGTTATTTATTTCCATATTTTAAACATTTGAAAGAAAAAAAAAAAGTTCTTTCTTTCCAAAACTAAATTTTTACATGTATAAACAAACTCAAGGTCTAGATTAATTAGCCGTTATTTAAAAACTAAAACATAATTTATATGTATCAAAACTCCGGAATCCCGAACTTCGGTTCCGGGAAGCACTAAATATGGCGCTTGTAAATCAGCAGCCCTTTCCTTAATCAGCATCATTACCCGTTAATATGGTTAACATTTCCGTATTTATAACATTTGTGAAATAAGAAGAAAGAAAAAGAAAAAAAGAAAGCGAAACTCGGGATTCGGGATTTTTTTTTTCAAAACTAAAATTTTGTTTCTGATTATAAATTTTTAAATGTCTAAACAAACTTAAGGTCCGGATTAATTAGCCGTTATTTAAAAAATAGAACAGAATTTATATGTATTAAAATTCCGGAATCCGAAATTCCGTTTTGTAAATGAGTAGGCGTTTGATGTGGCAGAAGGAGCTTGTGGGTACGGCGACCTTCACGGATTTACATACGGGAAGTACAGCGCGGGGCTGAGCAGCATCATGTTCAAGAGAGGCAGCAGCTGCGGGGCTTGCTACGAGGTGAGATGCGTTGACCACATTCTGTGGTGCCTCCAAGGAAGCCCCTCCGTTGTTCTCACCGCCACCGACTTCTGCCCCCCCAACTTCGGCCTCTCCGCCGACTATGGTGGCTGGTGCAACTTCCCCAAGGAGCACTTCGAGATGTCCGAGGCGGCATTCACCGAGATTGCAGACAGGAAAGCAGACATTGTCCCAATTCAGTATAGGAGGTAATATCAGATGGAAACTCTCAAAAATATTATTTTGATAACTTAAACTTGACAAAATCTGATGGATACTACTCCGTTTTACTGTTTTATTGCTTTAAGTTTGTAATTAAGTAATTACGTATTTGTTTATTATTATTAATAAAGTCCGTCAGGTCTCAATGATCTAATATAGGCGCCAATTATGATTTGATAGGGTTTTGGTTCAGTTTTGATTTTACTTCGGTTAACCGACGATACTCTTGGGAGAGCGACGTCCGAGAGTCTCGTCGGTTAACCGTGACTTGTGTTGTCGGTTTTCATTGAAATATATCCTAATGGGGATTCACATTTGTGGATTCCCGTCGGTAGAATATGTCTCGCTGTGTTTTATACTTTTATTATCCGGGAAACATCAAATCACTCTATAGGGACCTTCATCATTTATTTATTATTTTAAACTACTAATTTACGTAATTGTAAAAGTAACATTCTTACAAATTTTAGGACAAGAACACCGTTACAATTTCAGAAGAAAAAGAAAAATTGGAATTTTTAGAATATTTTTGTAATCCTCCCAGTCAAAATTCACTATGTTCGAAATACGAAAGTTGTATATCTATTTCATATTTGTCCAATGATCTTTGAGTTGACATGTTTGATTTTGCCTGAAAATATTAGGAAGATTATTTTTACAATTAAGTAAATTTCGAGGTTAAAATACCGAATACGTGATTATCAAGGATATTTTACCGATTCTTCTTTGAATATTATAAATCTTTGGATAGGGTGAAGTGTGCGAGGAGAGGAGGGGTGAGATTCACAATGAGTGGGAGTTCCCATTTCTACCAAGTTCTGGTAACCAATGTCGGCCTGGACGGCGAAGTGGTGGCCGTGAAAGTGAAGGGGTCGAGAACGAGTTGGATTCCGATGGCGAGAAATTGGGGGCAGAACTGGCAATGCAGTGTCAATCTCAAAGGGCAGCCTCTGTCTTTCGAGATCACTTCCAGCACCGGAAAAGTACTCACTTCTTACAGCGTTGCTCCGGTGGACTGGCGGTTCGGTCAGACGTTCGAAGGGAAGCAGTTCTGATGAACACATTTGCTGTTATGAAACCACATTTTAGACTAGTTTTCGTTCCAAATCGTCAGCTATCTTGAAAAGATTGTCAAAAAGAGGCGAAAAAAGCCGAAGAATTTGGAACAAGGGTCCCAGTTTTGTCACTTAATGTATTATGTTTTACAAGAATTAGATAAATGTGAATGGAATCTATTACCTAAAGTAATGCTATGCATTATATGGCTTTTGAAGTTGCATTATTAATTTATAACCGTAAATCGGCTTGTGGGCAGTTTGGGGTTTCTCGACTTTTAAACATTGGTTTCAACGATATTAATTTATAGAGGTTATTGTAGGTGAAATATATGAACGCTCTAAATCCCCGATAACGCACAATGGGATCCGATCTTGGACATTACCAGCGCGGGATGCATTGAGTGACTGGCACTGAGTAGGCTGCCTTGACCTGGAGATCGTGCAACAACTTATCGATATTGTGTGCGACATACAACTTCTCCTCCGACTCGGAATGCATGAATACAACATCGTGTTGCAAAAGGCAATGTCGTAACGATATTTTACGATATCGTCGTAACTCATAAGAAGGGCACAATATCAGATCTCAATGTACGATATGGCCTCGTTAAGGCATGGTATCTTACTTGAAAGGGGGCGGTATTTGGCTTTGACCGTTTCTTATAGGAATCGAAGGTGAGAATTACAAAAGAAAACATTTGAAAAATAAACCTAAGATTCAAAGAAGAGTAAACCTAAGAAAACATTTAAACATGCACTCGGGTCGGGCAGCGTTGGGCTGCCAAGGCCCGCCCGATAACCAAGACTATAGTTGAAAAGTGGGTGTAAAATCCAAAGTTTTTTTTTTTTTTTTTCTTTTCTCAAACCCGGATCCAGATTCGGGCAGTATAAGTTTAAAACCCGAATTTCCTGTTTTGGATTTAAACACGGCTTATAACTCAAAAACCTGAATTTAAATCAGGATTCTTATTTAATTAAAAAATAAATACTTAATTTTTAAAATACTAAATTTTCAAAATATTTTAAGTTATAAAAATACTAAAAAAAATAAGAAGATAATGTTCAATAAAGAAGAGAGAAAGTCGTATCAAAATCAAAGAAAAACATCTAAAAAATAAAAATATTTCAAAATTGAGTTTGAGTAACGTATAATCTCGGCTCTCGGTTTTTTGAACCGCTAAATCCACATTCTAGATCCGATTTTAACATTGGACGCCGTTTTCAAACAATCGAATTCAATTAACTTGATTTTAATCCGGCACTGATGCGATTATTCTTTTTTTCTTCGTGTCTTTGCCAGTGGCGGATCCAGGATTTTCCAATGGGGGGGGCCGAATTTTTTTTTTTGTCATCAAATTCACAAAATTTTGGTATACTGTCATTACAAAATTTCCATATTAATTCGCTAGTAACATAATGACATTTACATCGTAAAATCCCGACATAAGTACATCGAACGTATATAATAATATTTTCACTACCGCATTTTCCATCATGTAACAAAAGAGAACAATTCTTTCCGTTTTTCACCTTTTTCCATCCTTGAAATCCTTCAACTGTAAAAGCATTGGCTCCGTTCCACTCTCTTTTCTAAATAAGAAACAAGGTAAACAAAATATGGCATTCCGATAGGGGGAATATTCTAACCATGTTGAGCCGAGCTTATACCAAGATTCTTGAAAACTTCTTAAATGATTTTCTCCTTTTTGTGGATATGTTCCTTCTTTCTTTGGTTGATAAGGTCCCAATTTGATGAAAGCTCTCCGTACTTCGTCGCGCATATGAGTTGGATAAGTGCAAATTTGTCGTCGTTTTCCTGGATCTCTCTCCACTTTGTTGATATCAAACTCAACTTCATCTGCTAACTCTGCTTCATCTTGAACCTCTTCTTCATCTTCATTTCCTTGTATTTCCATAGCATGAACCTCTTCTTCATCTTCATTTCCTCGTATTTCCGTAGCATGTTCCTCAGAATGCAAATTTCTTTCAGTATTTTCGACCTCATTCACTGAACTTTGAATACTAGTTCTCTTGAAAAACGCATCGATTGTTCCTTTCTTCATCTAAAAATCATAAATAAATTTTTATTCACACATTCAATGAAAAAACAGATTCAATATTAATACCTAAAATTGCAATTTGCATTAAAATCAACTTAAAATTGAAGAACATATTCAATAATAAACCTAAGATTCAATAGAAAATATGGTAACATAATCAATATTTAAAAGGAATTCAATAATCAATTCCAAAATGATAGAACAATTACATCGTAGCACACCGAGGTGTGAGTCGAACTGTGTGGTGAAGAAGACAAAGATAGAGACTCGAGCTCCCTCTGCGGCCCCAATTCTGTCCGTAGATGAGAGCGAAAATCACAAAACTCACCAACTCACTGTGAAACGCCGTCGCGTCGGGACCTGGAGCCACAAGAGTGCAGTCAAACTTCAGAGGAATGGCGGAGGGTAGAGGCGGCAGATGAGAGCAGGTGGAGAGACGATATCACAAATATGAGAAAAAGAGAGTCAGAGAGATAGTCGTGGAGAGAGAGGAAAGAAAGAAGGAAAATTAAAAAAAGATCAGGTTGAAAAGTGAGGAAGAAAGGAGTGGGGGCCTATAGTTTTTTTTTTCTTTTGACAGAGGGGGGGCCCATAGTTAATGGGTTGACTCTGATCCAAAAATTTTGGACCCATCTAGTGTATTATATTAGAGAGTGGGGGGGGCCACGGCATCTTCTTCAATACACTTGGATCCGCCACTGGTCTTTGCTACACCCTACCCTGCCTTGGACTATTTAGGAATATTAGCGACATAAATATCAAGATCATTTGAAAAACCAACATTAATTACCCATTCTTTATTTTAATTGGATAAAATATCAATATTAATAATTTATTCGACTAAAACAAAAAATAAATATTTAACATTAATTTTTCAAATACTTTTGATCTTTTGGTATTTATGCCGCGTATGACCGGACTAGTTACTACAGTTGACTGCAGCATTTTATCTTTCGTTATCCTCTAAAACTCACTCGAATCAGCAAAGCCAGAAGAAGAAGAACTCGACAATGGCGACCTTCGCTGGTTCCACCTCATGGATGAGGACTCGCCTCTCCGCCGACCTCGCTCCTCCCTTTCTCCGTCGATCCTCTCTCTACCACGCCGCCGCGCCGGCCTCCACTTTCTCGCGGAGGACCAGGACCTTCTCGGTCTCCGCGTCCGACGCCAACGTGCGAGTCCGCTTCGCTCCTTCGCCGACGGGGAATCTTCACGTCGGCGGAGCTAGAACCGCCCTCTTCAACTACCTCTTTGCCAGGTTTCGATTTCTTGTTCTCTTTAGGTCGTGCTCTATGAATTTACAAGAATAAGATTCGCTCATCAGTTTGGTTCACTGTCAGGTCTAAAGGAGGGAAATTCGTTCTGAGGATTGAAGACACTGACTTGGAGAGGTCTACTAAAGAATCCGAGGAAGCTGTGCTGCGAGATCTGTCATGGCTAGGCCTTGAATGGGATGAAGGTTCGTGCTTCTCCAAACCTCCCTCTTTTGGCCAATTTAAGTGGTTTACATATTTTTAAGAAATGCACGAAACTTGACGAAGACTAAGCCGCTTTTGGTGAGAAGCGACCCGAATCCGTTCTTCGCTCGGCCCGTTTTGTAGCTTCACGATGCGACGTATTTTATTAGATGTTTTGGGGCACTGGAAAGATCAGTTTTAGGATTTAAACATAGCCGTTAGCCTATCATTTGATTTTCGCACGCTATCTCGCTCTCCTTCGTTTGTAGGACTTCTTCAATCATAGCGGGTCTTCTCCTCTCCCTGTATTTTTCTTCCAGCAATGGTTTCTACTTAAAATACTTGTGTCGTTTTTTTTGCGTCAGATTCTTTCTTTTTATTTTTTTTAACAACTAACAAGAAACGTGAAGTATGAATGCCATGAAGTTCTACATTGGAATCGGAAGAAATGATTTCGTGGGTTGATCATAATATTAAGTAAAATAAAATTCCAGGACCCGGTGTTGGTGGAGACTATGGTCCATATAGGCAATCAGAAAGAAATTTGTTGTACAAGCAACACGCAGAGAAGCTTTTGGAATCCGGTCAGGTTTATCGCTGCTTTTGCTCAAGTGAGGTATTTCTTTGGACCACGAGACTTAACTTGGTACGTGGTGGTACATTTATGTTCGGGATCTTTACATTGTTGTACTCAGGAACTGGAGAAAATGAAGGAAATTGCAAAACTAAAGCAGCTACCTCCGGTGTACACAGGCAAGTGGGCCAGTGCAACAGAAGAGCAAGTACAAGAGGAACTGGCTAAGGGAACCCCTTTTACTTATAGATTCCGTGTGCCCAAGGAGGGACGTTTGAAAATTAAGGACCTTATCCGAGGAGAGGTAATCCTTTATTTTACCAAATTTCACAAGTAAATTTTTTTTCATACAATTTTAGGACGTATTCTAAGAGTTTTAACCATTAGATTAGTCCTTTGAGCGTCTGTATTTGTTCTTGCTTCAATTTTTTTACTTGATACTGGTTTTTCCGGGCTGGATTCGATGATGGTGTAGAGATAAATGGGAGCTTTAAATTACATCTGTTGCTGCATGTTTTTTTAACAAGATCAGCTGATAGTCCGTTTGAATTATTCCTAAGTAGAATCTTTTAGGCTATTAACTTTTGTTCATAGTGTTATGAAGGTCATTTGGAATTTGGATACGCTTGGAGATTTTGTGATAATGAGGAGCAATGGACAACCTGTGTATAATTTTTGTGTCACGGTGGATGATGCGACCATGGCAATTTCACACGTTATTAGGTAATTTTTAAATATTAGATTGCCATACGATTATTTTATAGGGCAGATGGGTTTGTGATCTTCTGTATACGTGTTCTCATTCGCCTAAAAAATTCAGAGCAGAAGAGCACTTACCAAACACGTTAAGGCAAGCACTGATATATAAGGTAAGAATGGTGTATAAGATTTTGATTTTGTGAATCATCTTATTTTTCCTGTAACGAGGGAGTATGACATTCTCACTACAGGCTCTTAGACTCCCAATGCCAAGCTTTGCTCATGTTTCCTTAATTCTGGCACCAGACAGAAGTAAACTGTCGAAACGGCACGGTGCTACTTCAGTCGGCCAGGTAATGGTTTATCAATTAATATGCATATTTTTGTTTTTCTTAAGTCTAGTTGACCGATAACTATCATATAACAGTTCAGGGAGATGGGCTATCTTCCTCAGGCAATGGTGAACTACCTGGCATTATTAGGCTGGGGCGATGGCACTGAAAATGAATTTTTCACTCTTGAGCAACTTGGTTGGTTTTTTTACTCTTATTTTATCTTCATTTATGAAAAATTATGATATAAGCATGATGACTGTTAAGATAGAGATGTATAAACATCGTACTTTTTTTTTTTAATCTTATTAATATGGAGCTGAATCTTCTTTGCAGTTGAGAAATTTTCTATTGGTCGGGTTAACAAGAGTGGTGCCATCTTTGACTCGACAAAGTTAAGGTGGTCATGGATTGTTATTGAATATGTTCTCCGGAACAATAAATTCATTTAATAATAATTTCTGGTTAACTGCAATCCCTAGCACTTGAAACTGGCAAATTGATTGTTGTTTCATTAGCACTCTCTTTGGATGATGTCTCGTTCTCATATATTTAGAAGCTCAAATTTTTATTATCATCGCTCTGTTGTGATATTTTCTATTCTAAGTTATTTGCTCATGGTTTCTCCTTTCTATGACTAAGGTGGATGAATGGTCAACATCTAAGAGTGATTCCCTCCGAAGTGTTAACAAAGCGTATCGGTGAGCAATGGAAAAATAGTGGTATCCTTAGAGAATCAGAAGGGCCATTTGTTGAAGTAAGAACTATATCGCTGCACGTTTCATATATAAACCATTTAAGTAATTGTTACATGACTAGGGGTTAACATGTTTGAAACATTTATTATGGTATTAGGAAGCAGTTCAGCTCCTGAAGGATGGGATTGACTTGATACCAGATTCCGATAAAGCACTGTCAAACTTGCTCGCTTATCCTTTGCACGCCACCTTAAGCAGGTGATTCTGAATCTCCTTTATACATAATTTCGGCTCTACTATGCAAGTGACCCCTTTTATTAGCTAGCTAACTGGTAGGACCCAAACACGATTCCGATTCGAATCACAGCCAACGGGATCTCGCCAATGTGATGAATCCCTTTCTTTTTCTTTATTACAATGCAAGAAACAATGAACAATTGCTGGCCTTTCCTTCAAGAGCAAGTTCTGCTAAGCAATACAAGACAAAACAAAGCATAACTCATTGACGGCCACGTTATGGGCGCCGCTTATAGAGTTGGACAAACCCTAATGACCCAGAAAAGAAAGAGACCAAAGTACCTTTAACAACACAGTTGACTGAATATCCCACATGAGGTGGACAAACCTTAATGACCCAAACAAGAAAAGACCTAAATACCCTTAATAAAATAATTGACTGAAAGACCCCCAATAAAATAAATAACGAAAAAAGACATAAAGGACTAGACTTAAAGGATTAAACAACCGTCTTGCCCAACTTACCAGCCACGCATAGCATTAGCTTGTATTTATGTTCTCCAAAACCTAAAGAATAGCATACACCATCCTTAAATTTGATTGTATTTGATGGCCGGCTATACCGAGTATGATACATAGTGCTAATAAACCAAAGTGTAGAGTATACATCTTCGTTGTACATATTACTGTTATAATCATAATTAATTATGTAAAAATGATTCTGTTTGCAGTTCTGAAGCTAAACCTGTCTTGGAAGACAAGCTTTCTGAATTTGCAGGCAGCCTCATAGCTGCTTATGACAGTGGCGAAATCCTGAGCGCACTCAAAGAAGGCCCTGCTGGATTGCAAAAGTGGATAAAGACCTTTGGCAAATCGACAAAGCGCAAGGTGAGTTCTCTCTTCTCTCTAACCGTTATTTATCTGATCTTTTAGATATTTGCAGCTATGTCTCATAGCCTATCGCGATATTGCAGTTTTCCAGTCAACTTGACAGTTAATTGCTTGACAATATCTATTAAATTTTGAGTCGTGTGCAATGCACATGTGATATGGTTTAGTGGCAAGATTGTGATTTTACGTGATAATAGATGAATATTTGCAACTATGCTTGCTTGAAAATTGTCATTATTTTCAACAAGATCTTGGGACATAACTGCAAAAGTTCATTAATTATCATGTGAAAATGACAATTATGTCCTTGAATAGCATTTAGAAAGGTTTCACATGTTTACAAGGTTATCTCTTCTTATCGAGAGAAGGTGTACGCAAAAGTCTAAATACAGATAATAGAATTGCAGCAGAATTACATAGAATAAATACAAATCAGATTAGAATAATTGGTGACCAGGACCAGATATTTCGATGTAGTATTCACCACAATGAAATTGTAATGTTCAGTATTGAATATTCGAATATCTCAATACGAAATCGTCATTACAAGTTAAAAACAGAATATGCTAAAATAAAATTGGGGGAGAAAGCTGCGACAACACGACAAATTAGGGGAAGCATAGCTTTAAGTTACTCATTATTATTTTTGGCTCAAAATGTCCTTCCATATGCCAGGGGAAATCACTGTTCATGCCTCTCCGAGTGCTCCTGACGGGGAAACTCCATGGCCCCGACATGGCTTCATGTGTGACGTTGATCCACAAAGCCGGAGCGTGTGGTGTCGTCGATTCTCAGGCCGAGTTCGTGCCTTTGAATGAAAGGTTCGAAATACTGAGGCAGCTTGACTGGGAAGCGCTAAGCCAGGATCCTCCGCTTGTGGAGGCCGCCACCGCTTCCACATGAGTTTCGGTCGCCTTTTCACCTTCCCAGTCAGTTTTGTCATTCAATGTCTATTTCCCCGGCTTTTTTCTAGGTTTTTGCTCTTTGTAGTTGTCGAATTTCTTTTGGAAGAGTAATAATGTGTAAAACGGATGTTAGGAAGCAAGTCCCAGTATAGTGTGTTCCTACGTTATGTCAAGTTATTTTCTCTCAATATAGTGACATTATTTTACAGTTATTCATTCAAATCCGTAAAATATGCTAGCCATACTTAAAATTTGAGTACTTTACCCGTTCCGTTATGTATATGATTCAATATGCCAACTTATTAGAAACAGACGATAACCTCGGCTCTATTTATCGGTATGAGCAAGATATTGAATCAAAGTAGATTTTCCAATGACTCACTTAATGATTTAGTTCTTAAATATGATTTCGTAATTTATATAACAGTAATTCGAAGAGTAACACCTTTTTTCTTTCTTAGTTGTACATAAAACCTCGCTTGATTACACAAAATTTTATTATAGACGTGCATTCCGTATGTTTATTTGTATTTTTCAAGTACTTTCCTAGGCAATTTTATTTTTATTTTTAAAAGGAGATATGAAATGGTAATGCATCAGATCATCATCAAGCGTTAAAAGGAGTTCATTTTTTGTTGTTGAAAATGTGTGAAAAAACTTTTGAATGCTGGTTTAGATTGTTTATCTATTATATTTTTGGAGTTCCTTTGTCTATCACATTGTATGGATAAAGAATATTTTTTTACTTGGCTCTTCTTTATTTCTTTGTTTTCCAATCGAAATCAAAGCGGTGTCGTTATCGAACTATCGTAAGATTTAAACGCAATAGTATGAATCGCATGAGAATCAAACACGAAAACAAGACAAGCTGAGATTCATTTCATATGATGAAAGAGTTTCAGATACGAGTCCTCGTAAAAATTATGGACCCAAGTATTCATTA
The DNA here is from genome assembly GCA_954871525.1 of Parietaria judaica. Classification (NCBI taxonomy): domain Eukaryota; kingdom Viridiplantae; phylum Streptophyta; class Magnoliopsida; order Rosales; family Urticaceae; genus Parietaria; species Parietaria judaica. The sequence goes on from OX940860.1 coordinate 44,909,993, forward strand.
AAAATGCTTATTTAGATGGAAAGATGATGATCAACTCGCGGTTCGTACGATGTCAGGTTGCGTAGCTCAGTCACTGACAATCTTTTTGATGCAATCCAATGCCTTCTCAAACACAGCTTCTTCCAACGCGAAGTTGAACCTGCAGTATCCGGGAATGCCTGTCCACGAGCCGCTGTTGATGCACAAACCGGTGGCCTTGTGAATGACTTCCCTGATGTTTGAATCGTCAAGCTTCGCTTCTTTTGGCGGCTTTGCGACCATGGAAAGGCCAGCGCAAGGCTCAACCACGTCCCATCCACAATCCTCCAACGTCTGTTCGCAATATTGGTTTTGCATGACTTACAATCTCAAGCTTAAACAAAGTTCTAGATTGTCCAGACAGTCGAACCAAATATGGCTCTTGCACAATTAAAATCTTTTTTAGCAGATCCAAGAATACCTTGTTTACTTGAAAAAATAGCATATTACCCCCTACACATTTACAAAATGACACAAAAAAAAAAATTGATTCAAGGGTATTTCTGTCATTTTTTTATTTTTCTCCATTTTGTGGAACTTTCAACTTGATAATTGGGACTAATTCTTCATAATAGTCCCACAATCTATTTACAAAAATACCCTTGAGGAGATCATTTGATGAGTACAGGGTTATATGTTACGTTTTGAATTCGTAGGGGGTATTGTTGTTACAACCTAAAGTTCGAGGGGAAAACTAGACCCCACAACTTCCAATTCGATCAATACTAAGGAAAAAGAAAAAGACGAGAGAAGAGAAGAGATTAACCTTTTTCAAGCACTTTGCCCGATTCTCCAAAATGCTTCTATGTTCAGCGATAGAGTCCCAAAGATCTCCAGATTTTTGCTCCCTTGAGCTCAACAGCTTATTCACTGCATATCTGACGGTGCTATGAGGTTTATTCAAACCCGGGAAGCTGTTAAAAGCGTCCACCAAAAGAGGGTCATTCAAAGCGACAAACCCAAATTTGAGTGCCCCAGTTAGCATCTTTAGTGACAAGCCTCCAAGCAAAGACACAGAAAACCGTGGCTTGGCTAAAGTAATCTTTGAGAGACTTTCAGCCAAATTCCAGCCACCCCATCTCTCCGAGTCAAACTCAAAACCGGAAAATGAAGTGTCAACGACAACTTTAGCCCCGATTTTGGCACATACATGTAACAAATTCCCCATCTCTTCATTGTTGTATATCAAACCAGTCGGGTTTATTGTTGGACCGGAAATGTACACCAAAGGCTTATGCACGGTGTCAAGGGCTTCGTGAAGTGCCTTCTCTGTCAGCTTGAAACCGTCTTCAAACTTAGTCGGTATATGCACAACATTTGCATGCAGAAATTTAGCAGTAGAGACATAGTTTCCGTTGGTTCCGGTCGGAAAGCACAAAGTACCGCCTTCTAGGACACAGCAAAGCACTAACTTGCTGAACAAGGCAAGCGTACTGTCGGCAAAAATGAGCTCTGTGTCAGTGGTGTCAACGGGGAAACCATAGTTGCTCTTCACAAATTGCTTCATGCACGGAATCACGTCTATTTCGTGCTCTGACATGTTTTGACGTGCAAAGCTTTCGAAAATAGCTGCTTGGATGGAAGATGGCATGGGAAGGAAGCTTTGATCCACGTCCATGTGAATCAATGGTGAGTTCTCTGGCTCGGTGATTGACAACTCTGCGCTCTCCAGGACTGATATTGCGGAATTAGAAAAGCCTATCATTTCCAATGATTTAGCTTTTTCGGCTTCCCTCTGAAAGATATGCATCAAAATCAGCATAATAAGTAATTTTCCCAGGGGTGAAAGCAGGATCTGGTATTTTAAGATTTTTTGTCCGGGTCCCACTTTGACTGGGAGATTTAGGGTTGATTTAATTAGTAATTCTGATTCTAATTTTTAACTTTTTATTTTTATTTTTTAAACCGGTAAAAAATGGGTGTCTCAGAGGTTTAAAAAAGAATAACCCAAAAAAAAAAAAAAAAAAAACCCTAAAAACGAACCTTTAAATTTTTCCTAGATGTACCGGAACATGTAAAAAAAATCCCTCCACAGTTCAATTCTGAACTGATATATTATAACATGTATCTAATTAACACAAAGAGAACTGAATGAAACTAAACTGGTGCGTCAATATGCTAAAACTTACACAAATATATGAAGTATCTGTAATGGATAGTTTAGATTTTGTTGTATTCTAAAAACCCTTGGATAAGTAAATTGCTAAATGACTGCTTCACACAAAGAAATAAAAGTCAAATTATGAGAAACAGACCTGTGCAGGTGGATGCCGGTCGGCAAGCTGAAAAGCGAGAAGTTCGTGGAAAAGACAACCGTAATAGCTTTGACTAATCAGTGCGGTGTTTCCTTCTAACAGTTCTACAGTCTTCGACAAGGACTTGAATATGCTCTCATCTTCTGAAATCACAAACGCTACTTCTAAATCTGAATAAACCTGCAAAAATATTTTCTTAAGATAATGCATAACAACGAAATTCTCAATAGAAGGCATTCAAAGGTGTAAGGCTGTTAATATGGTAAAGATGGATACCATTTTTCGTATTTTTAAATCCCGCAAAAAAGAATTGGTGCTGACAGTCTAGATTAATTAGCCGTTATTTAAAATGAAATAAAAACGGAATTGATATATGTTAATAACCCGGAATCAAGAATTCAAATTAAAAACATTATAAATTTTTTTAACACCACTTCAAGTTATGTGGTTGATGAAATTGGAGTAAAAAATTAATTAACTCAATACCTGGTTTTTCAACAGTCCACAAATAATTGCTGCATGAGAGGGTAGCGGCGATTCTGCAATAAATTTAAGAACGCCAGTGGAACTTGGAAGGCTGGATAGTTCAAACTGATCGGATATGTCTATGAAAAGACGGGATCCTATTTCTCTTGTAACATTTAAAAGGTGAACGAATGCTGCGCTTGTGACGGCCTCAAATTGAGCAATCCCAGTAACTACAACCTGTGGTTTTAGCTTTTTTATCAGCTCTATCATTAGCTCTGACTGCCGAGGGGCTTCGATCACTGTAAGCGCGTTTTCTGCAGGGTCAGCATTTTCTGTTTCCTGTAATAACACTAAAACCAGTCATTATCGTCTTCTTTTTTTTTTTAATTAATAAAAAAACTCAAACTCCATAGAATTTATGCAAAGATTGCATCCCAAGTTAGCTTTATTGTTAAGTGCCAAATATAATCATTTTTCACTGTAAAAGGATTATCGGATAAATGAAAGATGCATAAACTTCACTTGCTATTATTTCCTTATGATAATTAGCAGATAAGCACATGTTCAGAGCAACAAACTATGATTTAAACGAATTAAAGTGCTAATAAGTTCTGAATAATAACCGACAAAACGGGAATGAGCATACCTGAAGAGCCAAAGAAGTTAGCCACTGCTTGGGAAGGAGTCGAGTTAGATGTTCGTCAACAATTGCAAGACGAGGCGAGAACAATTGCAAAACATTCTCAATTGCCACAGCTCTTGAAGGAAATACGACAACGTTCTACCCAAAACAATGAGGAAAAAACAAAAAGATCAATAGCTTACTACACAGATGTAACTTATGCTTTGTTCTTTGTTCTTATACTTATTTTTTCCTTTTGAAAGAAAAGAAAATTGGATTTGTATAAAAGAGACTCAAAGTTGATTAATTTTCTTACATCTGCACGGAGCGGAACACGGTGATACGTTTTCATAAAAGCAGCAATGAGGTTGCGGAATTGTCTGCTTCCAGCTGGCGGCTCATATGAGCAAAAAGAACTCTTATTGAGAATGCTGGCTAAATAAGCTAAGAAAGCAATCTTCTCGTCAGCAACAGCGTCATCTGAAAAGGACAGATCTAATGAACTGCCAACATCTTGGAAGCCACCTCGAAGAAACTCAAAAATTCTCTTAACCTGCAAATGCATTTAAATTCAAATCAGTATCCTCATATGCAGTAAATACTTTCCTTTGAAATCCAAAAATTAAATTCAACACATGCCTGATTTGGTTGACGGATTTGGCAGCTATAAACCGACAAAGCATGAGAGATTCGGCCACCGGCCTTACCATAGGCCCAAGCTGTTCGAGCACAAATGGGCTGATCACCAGAAAGCCCCATGAAAAACTCAAAACGATGTGGACTATTCTTCTCGATCTCAACAAGAGCTGAAATATCAGTGTCGGAAGCCTGCAATAACCCGTATCAATTAAAAGAAATAAATAAAAATGACCCATATCATTGAGGTTCGAAATCGAACATGCCATTACACCCTCAAACCAAACAAGGACAACTAATAGAACCCGAAGCAAAACCAAACATAAAATTAGGCCAACAGGAATACTCAAACGCAGATTCCCGGACACTCTTTATAGTCAATCAATAAACCAAAACGTCCTTCCTTCGAGAGCATGCAAACACTTCTAATGGGAGTACTCCTTCTATACGATACCACAATCCTATTATAAGTAAAAACTGTCTAAGCTGTGCCTAACACAACACAGAGACGAATAAGGGCATGACAAAGGTTTAAAGCACCAAAATACCCTTGCCTTTACGTTTATACGACATTTATTTACCTGCAGAATCTTTGTCTGCCAAAGTTTATTAACACGGAAGCCACGGCGTTCAAACAAGCGTTTACAGACAGCTTGGCCTGGTCGACCTCCCATATTGAAGATCATTATGCCCATCGGTTTGATGACAGATATGCCTTCCTCTACAGCTCTAGCAATTAGACCTAAGCCAAACTGATCCTCAACAAAACCCTTTAAAGAGAAAAAGAAATGTCAGGAAGAGAAATAATTCAATAACAATGAGATCACAATTCTATATTACAAGTAGCGTAAGATGAAAACTCAGTACATCATAATTTGTCAGCATGAACAATATGGGGACAAAATGCTGTCATCGGTTAAGTTTACCAACTGACGTCTCCCTTGATGACCAGAAGTTAAGAGTCTCATATTCATTAATTTAAGTAAGAAAGTAAGAGTACCATGTACAGATAATACGAAATTCAAGAAAATTACAGCGAAATTTAAAGTCATACTTCTCATATACTGCAAGAGCTATGATATTACATTCCTCTTAAATCCCTAAAAACCAACAATAAGCCGGGTCGGAACAACAGATTTTACCAGAAAGCGCTACAGAATACTATAAGGATAAGAACTTCTAACGAACCTGAAGCGCGCAATAATTGCTCAACGAATGCAGAAAATCTTCACTAGCATTTTCAGTAATCATCTTTGACATTGCATCAGGATTTGGGTTGAGAATCTGAAAAGGAACTCAGAACACATGAGACGGCTATATTACCGGAGCCAATAAAAAGTATGAAATCGCGAAAATATACGGGTAAACGCAAACCTGGGGAATGCATCCAACGATGCGCTCAAGTTGAATATCGTGATCTCGGCAATAGCCCAAGAGATCAGATTCGTGAAACTCGACCCTGTCAAGCAGCGTCTTCTTGTCTTCATCATAGACTGGTTGACCCTTCTCATCCAGAGCATTCAAGTACAGGTTTATCCATGAAATCTTGACCGCTCTTGGGTTGATATCAAGCCCATAAACCTGCAATACATAACATATTCTCTCTCTCAGATTCCATATGCATATACGAAAAAAGCTTCAGAGATGTCCACATAGAATTCAGGCATATCTCGGAGAACCTTGGAAGGCAACCATTTCTCGGCGATGGCGATGGAAATCCAGCCATTACCACAACCAAGCTCGCTCACAGTCTTGTCCTTGAAGATGGAATCGGGATGTCTGTTGAGACCCTCGTAGAAAGTGTAGGACCAGTCCTCGGGGACGAAAATGCTCGGGATCACCATCATCGTCAGCTTCTTCCTCCCCTGGTAACCTGCAACCATTCGCGATCGTCAGCTCACACACACACGCACACTGTACGGAACCACTGGAGGTACCTTCGAATTGGTCGAGGAAGATGTCGTCGATCCGGAAGTGGAAGGCCGCGAAGCAGCTCTCGGCGGCCTCCTTGGACGGGAAGCGCGCCTGGAGGTCGGAGAGGAAGATCCGCGCCGCGCAGCGCGTGGCCGGGTCGTCGAGCCGCTCGAGCAGCGAGCGCAGCGCGCCGTACGCGGCGTCGCTGGACTGCGCGCATTGCGCCAGGAAGTCGTCGACGGAGGCCCACGTCATCGCCGGCATGGCTGCGACAGAGAGAGAGAGAGAGAGAGAGAGAGAGCACTCAACAATGGCGACGAAGGAGAAAGTCGCTCTTCTTCACAGCAATGAATGATCAACGCAATAGGAAATATCTCACCGCCCACTATTTAAGGACCGAACACAATTTAATTAAAGACGACCCAACTCACTTTTTTAGCAAAATAAGACGACTTTGCACTTTCCATTATTTCATATTAGGGAATAATTACGGTAAAAGTATTTAAATTGTAATCAACTGAGAGAGCAGCGCGTTTAAAATGAAAAAAATAACGATAAAGATATTCGGAGTCAATATATGTGAGGCGTATTTTTTTATTTATTTTCCGTCTAATTCAAATGAGAGAAGAAGTTAGATAACTGGACAAGCAAATAATATATTTAGGTATGTTTTAATGACATTATTAAAAAAAATTGAACAACGTCCGTAAAATATATTGGATGAAAAAATGTATGGCGTCATTTATATTATTCTTGGATACATTGTCAGTATTTTTATTATTATTTTGAACCCTTGAGAATTCGGTTAGCTAAAGTTTGATCGCTTTTATCGCAATTATTCTTTAATATTTTGATAGAAAGAGCAGAAAAACTTCTTCTTGTAATTATTTATGGGTGGATACATAAGAGGAACTTCGGAGTGGTTGATTTAAATTTTTAGTGCAAATAGAAGAGGTTTATTTGTAATTTTTAAAAAAATTAGTGTTAAAAGTGATCAATTAAAAAATATTGAGGTGGCTGGAACCACACCACTCTTGTGGGTGGTTCCGCCTATGGGTGGATATAAGTTATAACCATATAACCCTAACAGTTTTTAATTATTGTGTATAATTTTAATTAATAACCTAAAAACATTAAAAAAAATTATGATATATAACTTAAGAGTCTGAATATACTTTAATTCCATTTTTATTTATTAATTCTTCCGTTCAATTTAATATTTTTCAATCGAAGTAAGTATTGTATTTTGTATATTTGTATATGTACATATTAAAATTATAATTAAAAACTAATTTATTTGATAACAAAAATATCAAACTAATCGTAGGTACTTGATAGTTGATATCTTTTGTGTTAATAATTACTAGTGGCCTTCTTGAATTGCGGGATTATGAGTGTCACCATGTGGTGGGTAAGTGAACGCACTCCACTCGCGTATAATATAATACAAGAAATTTGTATAATGAACCCTGCAAATCTATGTCCTTTTAAGAATATTCTTACAAACGAAAAGGATAAAACCCAAACCAAGAATTACGTGCAAAGTGACGTAATTGGTTACTGTTAGCCCTCTACAAAGTGATGCTTACGAATGCTACCAGCACGGCTGAAGGAGTGCGGAACCTTCCCGCAAATGTTGGGGCGGACGTTGGCGCGGGATTGTGAGCCGAGTATAGCGCAACGTGTGCGCTGGCTTACACAAGCAGAGGGCACGGTGCACCCAGGAATGGCTGTGCGGTGCGAGAGGGTGCACTTGAGAGCTTGGGCTGGATCGAGTAGGCTGGCAATGTTGTGCGCACGGGGCGCGCAGCGCGGGAGAACAAGGCAGCGGGCGTAGAGGCGCTCGCAAGGGGGACAACGCGCTGCGCGTGCAGGACGCACATGCAAGGGGCGAAGCACAATACAGTTGGAATGTGTTATGGCTGTTGGCTTGAGGAGCTAAGTGTGAAGTTGGGGAATACTCAACGGGCGCCAGGTGTAATGCGCGCGCAAAGCGCCACACGTCCTTGCGGTTGGACAACGCGCAACAATGTGGGCACACCATGCGCCTGAGTGGTTGAAGCAACGCGTAACACTGTAGGCACGCCACGCCTCCGAGCGGTTGAGGAGGAGCAAGCAACACTATGGGCACGCCACGCGTCCAAGCGTTGCGCCGCACTGTAGGCACGCCACACGTCCGAGCAGTTGGGCAACGAGCAACATCATGGGCACGCCACGTAGCCAAGCGGTTGAGAACAATAACAGCATGCGAAGCTGAGGCCCCAGGCGCGCGCGCGCATCCTGTCCGTACACGTGTCCTTGGCAGTTTTGGATGTAAACCTCCGATTTGTTGTATAATAGCCTATTTATACTTGATTGCAGCGTAAAAGCAAGTAGCTTGGTCTTGCTAACGCTTTTGTAAACACTTTTTCTAGATTAAATAAAAGGGTTTGATTTGGTTGGGCCAGGGGCCCCGTAAATATGTGTGTGTTGTCTTAGGGTGAGGCGCGACGACTCCGGTACGTGGGTATGAAACCACGTACCGTGTTAACGAAGGGACGATCGGCGACGACTTGGGTGACTGCACTCGACGCGCAAGAGCTGGTTATCGCGGGGCGAATTGTTTTCTGCTGCGGAATTCGACTTCATGACAGTTACTGTTAGCACCCTAATTTCTAAAGCCTAACAATGCACGGATACCACGAGTGGATAAGCTGAGAAGACACGATAACGGTTTATAGTGGGCCGTTCGGTATGAGGGGTACGTACCAAGGGTAAAGGTTTTGAGGATCGAGCAAGGGCGTGCGAACTGAGCGCACGTGACAAGGCAAGTAACGCGCGGGTTCGCGCGGGCAAGACAGGCAGCGTACAAGGGAAATAGGCAAGGCAGCTAGAGTTGGTTATGACAGTTAGACTGGAATAGCTGGGAGAGCCTAATGGAGAGCAACCTCCAATGCAGCGCGCACGCGCCATGTGTCTAGGCCTGCTCAAGGCGCCACGTGCAGGCGTAGTGGGGTAGGCAGTTGAGTTAACCGCCAAGGAGATGTGCGCGTTGTGTGCGCGTAACACGCGTCCTGGAGAGGGGCGTAACCGCTGCTGAGCGCACGCACTCTGTGGGCGTGCCGCGTGTCCCAGCGTCGTGCATCAGCGCGCCCTGTGCTAGCATACCGCGTGTCCTAGCGGTTGAGTGTGCGCACGGAGTGGGGCGCTGGACGGACTTGATTCGCGCATGGTGGACAGATCTGTGCTGAACGTGTGCCCTTGGCGGTTTTGTTGTAAACCGCCATCTTGCTTGCTTGTCTTTTATTAATACTCGATGTAAACCTAAGTGAGTCAAGATAGATGTTCTGCTCACGAATGTTGTAAACACGGTTCCAGATTAATAGAGTGATATTGGTTTTGTTGGGCAGGGGCCCGTAAACACTTGTGTGGTGCGAGTTCGTGTGGGCGCATGTGGACATTGTCTCGGTATAATCTGTTTGTGTTGGGCGCTTGCAAATTTGGGTTGGTTGTCTTGCTAGGTGCTTGGCAATCTAAGGGAACGTTAATTGGTTACTGTGTTCGTGGTGAACTCGTGTAATCAAGGGAACGTTAGATAGGCTGCCGTGTTCTCGGTGAACTCGGGCCATCACATGGAAGCTATTTCCGCTACAAGCTTAAGCCTGTGACAGTTACTGTGGTGTTTAGGGTAGTCATGATTCTCACAAAAGCCTGAACGGTCATTCATTGCACTTTGATTTCCTTCTCTATGTCTCACTTCATTGCAATGGCTTCTCAAACAAGTATCTGCAGGTAGGCAGAAGAGTCATAGAGAGAGAGGATTCCCTAGAAAATACAGTTCCTAACTTTTATTAAATATATGGTTAATAGCTACCAATTTTTTGGCCAAATATAAGGATGTATTTCTAAGGTCGCACGACGTCCTTGGTGTCCTCGACTTGTTTATGAATCACTTCTTTTTGTTGATATCTTCATTTAGACAAGGTTCTTTTCGAGGTGCGCATATTAAGGAGGCAATTTTAGGACCGAGAAAGCTTGAGTGAAATCCTTAACGATTGGTAAATGGCCGAATGGGCTCCTCGATCGGGGGCCTCAACTTGGGATGAGGGAGCTCGAAAATGGGCCGAACAATATGATGGACCCACATTTTTAATTATCAATTGTCATATTTAATTACTGTTAGTTTTATGGTTATTTCCTTTTCTAGTCTTTTCTTTTCTTGGTCAATTAACTACTGACGTGTTGTCAATAGGCATTAGTCAATTATGTTTTCATTAGTTATGCAGTTAGTGGGCTTTTGGGTTGATGTGATTTTAGTGGGCCATGATATGGAGTTTTACTAGGGTATATTAGAGAAAATATGTCGATTGTGTTTGGGTAATCTGTGTTTGGTCGAATTCTAAGAGAACCAATGAAAGTTACGGCCGAGCTCTCTAATGATTCGTGCCACGTTCTTAGATTATTTAATAAAATCAGTGATAATCAATCGCCTTGGTGGATTATCGTTTCTCTATCTCTTCTATATTATTTTATGCGATTTGTGTGATGTTTGGAAATTCGGGATCCATAAAATTGGTATTAGAGTTCTCGATCTTGCGACCGGGAATGACGAAGACGCATTCGGCAACAAAAGAGTCGAAGGATATGGCCGACTTGGATTTCGCAACGCTATTCGACAGTTTTCGCGCTGACATGGCCGAGACAGTGGGAGCTGCAAGATGCGATCGAGCAGTCGGTCACGCGAACGGAGGAACGACACAACCGCGCTATGGTTGAGTCTGACGCTCTCCTCAGAGCAATTGAAGCGCAGCTGCGTATTCATAGAAAATCAGAGGGTATCGAAGGGAATTAGAGGCGTGACTTGACAAGAAAGGAAACTGGAAAACGCGTGGTTGACTCTAGCACTTGCGAAACAATCCTGGAATCATCGCCCAACTTAATCTTATGAATATGAAGAAAGATTCAATAGCTCGTTATCTAGTACAAATTGGAGAACTGACTGGTCGTAGGATCGAATCTTACTTGGGGAGATTTTATTCATCCCATAAATGTTTTTTATTTGCATTCATGACTTTTATTTCATATCATGATATAAATAAGCAGTTCTTACAAATCGAAGTTTGAAGAAAGAGAAAGACAGAAGGGTTTGTTTTATTTACAAACTTCACCTTCAACAAGCGTAGATATCATTTGTCATATAAGAGAATTGATGAATTGAAACAATCTAAAAGTTATTTGACTTTATATAAAGAACAATTGACTCGCCTGGTATGGATGAGCATGAGCCTTGAGTCCTGTTTTCCTCTAGCATTAGCAAAAAGTCTCGGGAGCTTTTTGTTGGGTATCCCTCCTATTTGGAGGCTCAACAATGTGGGTTATTTTTGACCCATTGATCCATGTACCCGGCCCATGAAGCCTATGTCATAAATGACTTAGATGAGATGAAGAAAAGTAAGAGTGAAGAAGAGAGAGAAAACAAGAGAAAGAGAAAGAGAGCAAATTCGCGGTTCCCGCACAGTTTCGTCGACCCTCAGCAAAATCGTCATTGAGCATTCGTTCACCGTTGGATCGTCGTGATTTTTGGACAGAATGTTCCTAAGACATAGAGGTACGTTCTGAACGGTGGAGATGTGGTTTGGATCTTTCTAGGTCGGTCTGAAGTGTGGAAACCAGAGGCTGTTTTGTGAGAACGTTTTTCACAAATTCTTCTCTTGCTTGTTTGTTGTAATCCGAGATTGGTGTTCGATCTTGATGATGATGATGTATGCCTCTAGTTTTATCTAGAGAAGACTTCGTTTGTACCTCACTCTTGATTATAGTGGATTTTAAGCGGCCTACGGGTCCCGTGGTTTTTTACTCCGTTTTGGGGGTTTTTCCACGCTAAAATTGTCTCGTGTTCGTGGTTGTGTTTCGATTATTATCGCCTTCATATTTCAGCGGCTATTGGGAGATATTGAGATTCCGTTGCGTTGCGCTTTCTCCCAACACTTTTCAGCCTCATGTGGCATAAAGTTTATCGTAGTACCCCGAGTGATTTTGGCTAGACGACAAGACCTTGAGTTCCCTCTTTCCTTGTTGTCCTCGACAGGAATTCCCAGGAGTCTTCGGCATCTCGCGGCGTAAAGTACCTCATAACCATTGGCGAGATGTCTCGGGAGCTGACGACTCTTCAAGGCACAAATACCCTTTGAGACGGCTCTTAGTAAATTTAAGAAATAAGCAAGCTTGTGAGTCGAATCCTTCGGCGAAGATCCCGAAAGAATTGACGAGAAAACATACTCAAACTTTGTAAAAAGAGAGAAGAGAGACTCAGATCTTAAGAGAAAAAAGCTCCACCATTTTACACAAAAAAGTCTTGTAATTTTTCAAATTATGTACTGCAATCTCGCAAAGTAGACACCTTATTAAATAAGGCAAACCAAATAAAAGTCTCCTTTGTCCACTATTCTTATTTCTCTTTGTCGTATCTTCTTGCACAATAAATAAGTTGTCCCCCAAGAAAAATCGAGTTAACACATATATGTAAAGGGATAATCGCGGTAAAAGTTCCAGTAGTCTTTCCATCGTTGTCAATAATTTTTCATTTTTTTTGTAGGTGGTAAAGTTCTCATTCTTTGAAATCGTAAGGCATATAATATTTCATCCACTATTTTCAAGTCAAATGCCACGTGGCATCATTTTGACCGCCACGTGACATACCATGTCATTTGACTGCCACGTGACATGCCACATGGATTTATGAATAATTTGATTAAATCTAATTACTATCAAGAAACGCCCCCCGGAAATCTATTTTAAAAGAAAAACTTGCAAAAATGACTAAAAAAATACCATATTTCAACTTTTAAACACATATTGAAAAAAAAAACATAATTCTAAACTTTGTCCAATTTAAGACATTTTTACCCCTGATTAATTAACTCATAAACTGTCCCTAAATTACCAATAACTGTCCCCAAAATCCAAATTACTGTCCCCAAATCTGAAGAATCTGTCTCAAGAATATTACTCATACAACCTCCCGAAAACTGCCCAGAAAATTGTCCCTAAATTACCAAAAGTTGTCCCCTAAATTCAAATTACTGTCCCCAAGGATCATAAGAAACTGTCCCAAGAATGTTAATCATACAACCTCCCTAATGTTAATCAGGGGTAAAAATGTATTAAATTGGACAAAGTTTAGAATTATGTAATTTTTCAATATGAGTTTAAAAGTTGAAATATGGTATTTTTTTGAGCCATTTTTGCAAATTTCCCTTTTAAAAAACCGAAATGCCAAAAATATGGAATAAAATACTTTTAATAATATTCGAAAGTGCTGGGAAAAAAGCGTACCCTCGGTTATTCATTATTGTAATTATTAAAAAAATTATGATACCACGTGACATTTGACTTGAAAATAATAGATAGAAGACTAATTGCCTTTCAATTTAAAAAAAAATGGGAATTTTACTACTCACAAAAAAAAAAAAAAATTATCGAAGATGATAGAAAAACTACTGACACTTTCACCGTAATTAACCTATATGTAAATTACACATTTCTCTTACACAAAAAATGGAGTTTTTTTCAAGGTTCTGAAAATCGCGAAAATCGAGCGATTATCGTTCGATTAATCGAAGAAATGGTGTTCTCGGTAACTTATCTCTAGTAATCGCTGCCGTTTTATACTTTTCGAAATTTTTGGAACAAAAAACTTTGGTACTTATCGCTGCAACTTTTCAAGAGCAAAATAACGATAATCAGAGGACTTTTCGTCCAAATTTGGGTAAGTTCGAAAATTTTGATATCATTATGGCAAAAGTACATATGTTTCGGAAATTGTTGATTTGAGTTAGTTACTCGAATATTTTGGTGTAATTTCGTTTTATAAAATTGTATATAATTTTAAAACTAATCGGTTTGCATAATTTTTTTTTTAATTTGAAGTTTTTCTGAATTGTGATATCATTGTGGCAAAAGTACATATGTTTCAGAAATTGTTGATTTGAGCTAGTTACTCGAATATTTTGGTGTAATTTCGTTTCATAAAATTGTATATAATTTTAAAACTAATCGGTTTGCATAAATTTTTTTTTAATTTGAAGTTTTTCTGAATTGTGATATCATTGTGGCAAAAGTACATATGTTTCGGAAATTGGTGATTTGAGCTAGTTACATTAGTATGAGACTTGGTTTGTGGCTTATATATTGTATTTTGTGACATTAGTATTTTATGTTATGTTTTTAGTGTAAAATATGTGTGAAATTTTTTTATAGGTTTTCCATCGATAAACGATTAATCCATCGATAAGTTCGATAAGTTTCGATAACGGCAAACGATAATTTTTATAGGTTTTCCGTCGATAAATCCATCGGCAAACGATTAATCCATCGATAACGGCAAACGATTTATCGGCCAAAACGGCATTTTGATCCTTGGTTTTTTTTTTCCCTTCAATACATCCGTACCTTCATTTCTGATTTCCCCTGTTTATGTGTTTAATTTTAGAATCTTTTTTTTTTTTATATAAAATCAATTTAAGAAAAATATTTAAGACTACGATTTCCGAACATTATTTTAATATTTGACACTATTTAATATTTATTCGTTATTTTTGGTACTTGTTTCCCCAACATTACACAAGTCGCATTGAAGGCCTTTTCCGGTCACCTAACTGTCGGCGCACCACCCTCCCTCAGCTCCGACTCCGATCTCCTTCTCGCGATTCGGTTATGCGAGCTCACCGAACCTCGCCGTCTCGATCGGATCTATGAATGCGCCACCGAGCTCGAGCTCGAGCTAGCTCTCGATCTCCATCTCGATCTCGCAGCAATGTCGGCCTCGCAAACCCTAGGCGGGCCTTCGCGGTGCGGGCGGGTCATCGGCCCCTCTCTCGACAAGATCATCAAGAACGCCGCCTGGCGGAAGCACTCGCACCTCGTCTCCGCCTGCAAGTCGCTGCTCGACAAGCTCGACTCGATCTCCGACTCGCCGCCCGATGCCGCCTCGCCGCTCACCGGAGTCTCTCCCTCTGACGCCGAGGCCGCCCTCCAGCCGCTGCTCCTCGCCCTGGACTCCGGCTACGCCAAGGTGGCCGAGCCGGCGGTCGAGTGCGCCTTCAAGCTCTTCTCGCTTGGCCTTTTCCGCGGCGAGATCGACGCTGCTGATCCGCGGAGCGGCGGCGCCGCGTTCAAGGTGGTCGAGGCCGTATGCAAGTGTGGCGGGCTCGGTGACGAGGCTGTTGAGCTCGCTGTGCTCCGTGCGCTCCTTGCGGCGGTGCGATCGCCGAGCGTGCTGATCCGCGGCGACTGTTTGGTCAACATGGTGAGGACGTGCTACAATGTGTACCTCGGAGGGCTCAATGGCACCAACCAGATCTGCGCCAAGTCGGTTCTTGCTCAGATAATGGTGATTGTGTTTACCAGAGTGGAGGAGGACTCCATGGACGTTACAGTCAAGAGGGTTTCGGTGAGCGAATTGCTTGAATTCACCGACAAGAATCTGAACGAGGGAAGCTCGATCCAGTTCTGCCAGAATTTCATCAATGAGGTTATGGAGGGAAGTGATGGCGTTCCGGCTTTGGACCATTCGGTCATTGCTCCGGCGCAGAACGGAAAGAACGACGAGAAAGAGGGCAGTAAGTCCGGCGACGGAGAATCAAACGACGGAGCCGAATCCGGTGCCGGTGGAAGCAAGATCAGGGACGATGGATTCCTGTTGTTCAAAAATTTGTGCAAATTGTCCATGAAATTCTCGTCGCCGGATCACCCCGATGACCAAATTCTCCTGAGGGGGAAAATATTGTCCTTGGAGCTCCTGAAAGTGGTCATGGACAATGGCGGACCGATTTGGCGTTCCAATGAGAGGTAAGACATCTCATCATTTGCTTGTTTTCTTTGAAGAAATTGATAAAAAAAAATAAAAAAAATCTTATGTATTTCCATTTTAGGCTTTCAGCAGATTTTTAGTCACATTTTTTAAGGATTTCAATAATCCTGTTTCAGGTTCCTCTATGCCATTAAGCAGATGCTGTGCTTGTCCCTACTGAAGAACAGTGCATTGTCCGTTATGGCGATTTTCCAGCTTCAGTGTGCTATATTTATAAACTTCTTATCGAAGTTCCGATCGGGCTTGAAAGCGGAGATTGGCATCTTCTTTCCGATGCTCATCCTCCGGGTGCTCGAGAATGTCCTCCAGCCTAGCTTCTTACAGAAGATGACTGTGCTCAACTTGTTGGAGAAGATATCGCAGGATCCGCAGATCATGATTGATATCTTTGTTAACTATGACTGTGATGTCGATTCTCCTAACATCTTTGAAAGGTTTTGCATTTTGCTGTTTTTATTATTTTTCTGTATCTTGTTGTCTAAACCGCCGGTGATTCTCCAAGCATCTCTGTTTCTGTTCAGTTTCAAAACACCTGTTGTTGTTTTTTTTGGTTTCTCTGTCAAGTATTGTCGGAGTAGGATATTACAAGCCCGGAACTGAGATGGTAAAAAAAACATTACGAGTTACATTTGATAAATGAGGCTTTGTGAAAACAGAAGCTTTAGACTTGTTAGGTGTCTTACATTATGAAGATGATTCTGATTCTTGATGATTAGAGCCCATTGTGGTACAAAAAGTGTTAATTGATAAAAAAAACAACACTTATTGTACCAATGCTCAAGAGTAGACGCAGTTGCTTTTCGTTGCTTAGAGTTATGTGTAGATAAATGTATTAAAACCCTTATAATTCCATCAGATACTTGCAGGATTGTGAATGGCCTTCTTAAAACTGCACTAGGACCACCTTCTGGATCTACTACAACCTTGTCTCCTGCTCAAGATATTACCTTTCGTCATGAATCGGTTAAGTGCTTGGTATTAATCGTTAAATCAATGGGAGCGTGGATGGACCAGCAATTGAGACTAAGCGACCCGTATCTGTCAAAGGGCGACGAGAGTGATTCTTCAGTAGATAATCAATTGACCCAAAACGGCGAAGAAGTAACAGTTGCTGACTTTGAATTACACCCAGAAGTTCTTTCTGAAGGATCAGATGCTACTACCCTTGAGCACCGTCGAGCTTACAAAATTGAAATGCAGGTTGAGAGTTTCTTCATTTTTATCTTATTGAAGACATATTTTAAATTCATTAAGAATCAAGCTGTTTAGAAGTGGCAGATGTTTTCCCTTAAGTTATATGCGCGACGCCGTAAATATTTAATACAATTATTGTTTCTTTGTATGTTATATCTATAAATTGAGTGTGCTTTATTCTGTTTAGTGACATATTTACTGGGTTTTGTGCAGAAAGGTATATCATTATTCAATAGGAAACCTTCAAAGGGAATTGACTTTCTAATAGGAGTAAAAAAAATTGGTGCGTCTGCAGAAGAAGTGGCTCTGTTTCTTAAGAAAACTACTGGTCTGAATGAGATGATGATTGGCGACTATTTGGGTGAAAGAGATGAATTTCCTTTGAAAGTTATGCATGCTTATGTGGATTCCTTTAATTTTAAGGGGATGGAGTTTGGTGAAGCAATAAGGTTATTTTTGCAAGGCTTCAGGTTGCCCGGAGAGGCGCAAAAGATTGACCGGATCATGGAGAAGTTTGCTGAGCGCTTTTGTAAATGCAATCCAAATTCTTTTACAAGTGCAGACACAGCTTATGTTCTCGCGTACTCTGTGATTTTGCTCAACACAGATGCTCATAATATTATGGTGAAAAATAAGGTTTGTAGTACCTTCCCTGGCGGTGTTTTTAAATGAATTGCCCTTCTACACCGTGTTTGTAATGCTTTGATTGCTGTTGAACCCATTTTACTGAAGTCTGAAAGTTATGAAATGGCTGATCTTCCAGATGACGAAGGCTGACTTTATCCGGAACAACAGAGGAATTGATGATGGCAAAGATCTACCAGAAGATTATCTTGTCTCTCTCTATGACCATATTGTCAAAAATGAGATTAAGATGAATTCCAATTCTTCTGAACCACCAAGCAAGCAGGCAAACAGCTTCAATAAATTACTGGGCTTGGATGGTATTCTTAATCTAGTAACTTGGAAGCAGGCAGAAGAAAAGGCGCTGGGTGCGAATGGGTTTCTTATAAAGCACATCCAGGAGCAATTTAAAGCAAAATCAGGAAAAACCGAGTAAGTTAGGAAGCATCATTATATTTTGATTATGGCCATGAATTATGATGTTCAATTATAGTTAAATCTTTTCTCGTTTAGTGTCAGTCCTGTTGAGGTTTTCTTTTACGCCAAGATTCTGGTCCTAAGGTCCTTATTATTGGTATGTCTGATAATTATCTTTTTTTTTTTTTTTTGGAAGAACCATATTTTGTTAGACCCATATTATTATGTCCTTAAATTGTATTCTCTTTCATTAGGAGATTTTAGGTACTTCAAGTCTAGGGTTATGATGAGTGGCTAAGTTAATATGTCATGTTGGATTAGCGGAAAATTTTCTATTGGACATCATTGGGAGAATTATGGTTTTGCTCTCAAAGGAAAGACTGTTTCTAATTTGATCGTTGATTAATAATAAAAAAATGGAATTCTCTAGCTTAGTGAATTCCCGTTGGTAGGATTTTTGTGCAAAATTGTGTTTGGGTCCTATGACAGACTAGGAGTTAGAGAGTCAAGATATACTTGGTCTTATAATCTGAACATTTGACTTTGCTCCAATGGCCCCTATTTAAAATTGGATCTTTATTGTTTGTGCAGTTCTATATATCACGCTGTTACAGATGTTGCTATATTAAGATTTATGGTGGAGGTGTGTTGGGGTCCTATGCTCGCTGCGTTTAGTGTGACTCTTGACCAAAGTGATGACCGACTCGCTACATCTCATTGTTTGCTTGGATTTCGACACTCTGTGCATGTTACTGCAGTAATGGGCATGCAAACACAGCGAGATGCTTTTGTCACATCTATGGCCAAGTTCACTAATCTCCATAATGCTGCAGATATGAAGCAAAAAAATGTTGATGCCGTAAAGGTTAGTTAGTTTATTCAACTGTTAACAGAAGGGTGTTCTTATTTTCTGTCACATTTGTAACATTATTCGTAGTTTAATCATGCGTATTTAATCATGACATGCTATTTAATATAAATAGTTATTTATTCATGTTTACATTTCCCGGCCCATTAAGTTGTAATGCCTTGTCTATTTAAGAGACACAAAATCAATTAGAAGGAAGTCAAAATATTATCCTAAATGTAGTTAGCTTAGTCCCTCTCTAGGTTAGAGGGACTAGTTTTGTTAGGAGTGAGGCTCGGAAATGAAACCAACAGCTCCCAATATGAGATCGGATTTTGGGTCATAACATTTCTGTCCAAAACGTAAATTTTTTTGCCTATTTAATTTCAGCTCAATGTTCTATAGTGCCAAAAATAATTATATAGTTGTTCATGAACCTTCTTCCTTGCAAGAAAAACATTAGTTACATGGATTTATAAACCTTGAAGGAATTGTAATTGGGGTTAGGCTATAGGTTTTGATTGTAAATGGAGTTATACACTCGTGCGTTGATGCATTGATAATCTGTATTTGACATGGAATATCTCTGGGATCACTTCTGCTCCCTTTTTTCTTGAAACAGGCTATAATATCAATTGCTCTTGAAGATGGAAATTATCTTGAGGAGGCATGGGACCACATACTCACGTGCCTTTCTCGAATCGAACATCTTCAGCTCCTGGGAGAGGGTGCCCCTACTGATGCTTCCTTTTTGACCGGATCAAATGTCGAAACAGACGAAAAAAAGACAATGGGATTTCCTTCTCTAAAGAAAAAAGGGACTATTCAAAATCCAGCCGTTGTAGCTGTGGTTCGTGGGGGATCATATGATAGCACAAGCACTGGAGGCAAATCTCCGGCATTGGTCACACCAGAACAGATCACTAATTTTATTTCGAACCTGAATTTGCTCGATCAGATTGGCAATTTTGAGTTAAATCACGTCTTCGCTAATAGCCAGAGGTTGAATAGTGAAGCGATAGTTGCTTTTGTGAAGGCTTTGTGCAAAGTGGCCATTTCAGAATTGCAGTCTCCAACAGATCCTCGTGTATTTAGCCTGACTAAACTAGTTGAAATTGCGTAAGAGAGTTGAATGCTTAGCTCTTTTTTTATGGTTTTGATGAAATTTGTATTTGGGTCACTAATTATTTCTTTTGCAGGCATTATAATATGAACCGCATCAGATTAGTCTGGTCTCGAATATGGAATGTTCTCTCAGACTTCTTTGTTTCAGTTGGGCTATCAGAAAATCTCTCGGTCGCAATTTTTGTGATGGATTCCTTGCGTCAACTTGCCATGAAATTCTTGGAGCGGGAAGAGCTTACAAACTATAACTTCCAGAATGAATTTCTTAGACCGTTTGTGATTGTCATGCAAAAAAGCTGCTCTGGGGAGATAAGGGAGTTGATAATCCGCTGCGTTTCTCAAATGATCCTTAGCCGCGTTGGTAATGTCAAATCTGGCTGGAAAAGCGTTTTCATGGTAAGCAAATCCTTAAATTTTTAATCCATGGGCTCCATTTCGAGACATTATTTTAACCTGAAAATATCAATTTGTCAGATTTTCACTGCTGCTGCCGCCGATGAACGGAAAAACGTTGTGCTATTGGCATTTGAGACAATGGAGAAAATAGTTCGAGAGTACTTCCCTTATATAACCGAGACGGAGACACTGATATTTACAGATTGTGTTAGATGTCTCATTGCTTTCACAACGAGCAAGTTTAACAGCGATGTCAGCCTCAATGCTATTGCGTTCCTCCGGTTCTGTGCAGTCAAACTGGCTGAAGGAGGACTCGTTAGCAGTGACAAGAGTGTTGCACAAGCAAAATCTGACGCTTTTGATGATAAAGAAGGAATCAATTCATTCTGGGTTCCTCTGCTGACAGGTGCATAGCTATTTTACCGCAATGCTACACATTATCACATCTACCACGTTTAATGACACCATTTAGGTGTGTGTTTTATTCAGACTATAAGGTCTCAATCTTATGCATATCTGAGTACTTAAATGTTACATAGATTTGAATGTATTTGTACTTTACATCTTAATATACTCAATTTTTATGCATGAATTTGTAGATAATATTTTTATATAAAAAAACTTAACTTTTAATTCTCGCCGATCATTGGATTCCTCTCATCGAAAGCCTTCCAATGACATAATACGATTCGATTGGAGATGAGAAAATTTAGTTAGAGCTTTGAGTTTGAGGAGAAAAAAAAATGGAGAGTGAGTTTGAAATCTGAATATTAAGTGCAAGTTTTAGCTGATTATAAAAAAATAACAATAATAAAAAAAATCCTTGGTTTGTGAACGTAAAGAAGATACAAATCTTCATATGAATGCATAAATACTTGGGGATTAAGTTTGACAAGATGTTTATTACCATGTCAGGGCTGTCAGAACTGACATCTGATCCCAGATTAGCCATCAGGAAGAGTTCGTTGGAAGTTCTTTTCAACATTCTAAAAGATCATGGCCATCTCTTCACATCGCAGTTCTGGACTGACATTTTCAGTTCCGTCGTTTTCCCCATATTCGACTCGGTGTCTGTCAAGGGAGAGTCCGGGAAAGATGAACAAAACTCTCCGTCTTCAAGATCGTCACACGCAGAACGTAGCATGTGGGATTCCGAAACCTCTTCGGTTGCGGCAGAATGTCTCATAAATCTATTCATCGGTTTTTTTCCTTTAGTGCGGTCTCAACTGATAGGTGTCGTCTCCGTCCTTGCTGGCTTTATAATAAGTCCTGTTCAGGGTCCTTCTGGGACAGGATATGCTGCGTTGGTTCGTCTTGTTGATGATTTAGGTACTGGGTTTTCGGAAAATGAATGGAGGCAGATCTTTCAGCGTTTGAAGGAGGCCACCACATCTACAATTCCTGCACTAAATAGAGTCTTGAGAAATATGGATGGTATTACGGTGCCCGGAGTTTCTCAATTTTACACCGACATGGATTTGTCCGATCATGAGTTAACGAATGACGATCTCGACGACGATAACCTGCAGACGGCCGCGTATGTAGTTTCGAGAATGAAGAACCATATTTCTATGCAGCTTCTCATTATCCAGGTTCTCTTTTTCCCAACTGCTTCCATTCGCTACTACTTGTTTGCAACTCGCATTGGATCCGCATATTTTTCGACTTCTCTGTTATGGTCTCAAGTTGTAGGTCTCGCCACTGGACTTAAACCGAGAATCAGAAAACCCTATTTTTTCCTAGGTGTCGGCCCTAAACTCTGGAGAGAAACTGCGTTAAATTACAAAAAATTATTAAAAGAATTATTGGCTTCCTTTCGCATTCATTTAGGATCTCTTAATAGACTAAAGATTACAACCTAATGAGCTAGGCATAAACCCTAAAACATAATTACCGAACCCTGAACATAATTAAATTGTTAAAATAGTAAGACATTACATAATTAAATAACCTAAATAAACATAATTTAAGTGTGACATATGTTATGAACGTAGAACTTTTCGATTGTTTATAATAGCTGCCTTGATTATATTTTTGTCTAATTAGAAGTTTTACAAATATTGCTTGTTTTTCCCCCTCTTGTCAGGTTGTTACGGATCTGCATAGATCACACTCACAATCCTTGTCAGTATCGAACACATCACTCATCATCGAAATACTCGTGTCCATCGCATCACACGCCCATCAACTGAATTCCGAGGCGCTGCTGCAAAAGAAAATGCAGAGACTATGCTCCGTCCTTGACCTATCTCCTCCTCCCATGGTCCACTTCGAGAACGAATCTCACCAGAATCTTCTTAACTTCCTCCACAATTTACTCACAGATTCACCGGAATCCACCCTAAAGGAAATCAACGCCGAGGCCGAAATCGTTACGGTTTGCAAAACAATATTGCAGATATATCTCAACTGCACTGGATCGCTCTCTTCACAGGAGAGAGCACTCTACCAGCCAGTGATGCTCTGGATTCTCCCGTTGGGGTCGGCCAAAAAGGAAGAGTTGGCGGCAAGAAGCGCTCTCGTTGTGTCTGCGTTGAAGGTTTTGAACAATTTGGAAAGAGACTCGTTTAAGAGATACGTTCCCGAGTTCTTCCCTATGTTGGTAGATCTCGTTCGGAGCGAGCACAGTTCTGGAGAAGTTCAGCGCGTCCTAAGTGCCATGTTCCAATCGTGTATAGGGCCATTGATAATGAACTAATTCTTTCACTTTTGATATATTATTACACATACAACTTCTTGAAAATCCCGGGATTTTGTTTTTCTTCAGCGTTCTTTCGGGTCTGAATAATTTTTTTTTGTAGGGGATTCTAATATATGGAATCATCCCTGGATAGAGAACTTTATGATAGTTTCTTTCTTGAGAAGAGGCTTTGGAGTAGCATTCATTATAGAGTAAAATCTTCCTTTAATGATCACATATTATATAATATATATAATTATTTATATATAGCTATTGTAGCTTGTTTGAGGCACTTTTTTTTTTCTTCTTTCATTGTGATTGTATTTGTAATTGTTGCTTCTTTTATAATTTGAAAAGGAAAAAAATGTCATTTAAAAATGTGTGGTTTATGTTTGGGATATATTGCATACTTTCATTTGTTTATATGTATAGGCAGAACTATTAAATATGATTTTGTATAAATTTGATTTATCAAAGTTCAGTTATATGTTTTAGCACTAGTGTATAAAGATAAGATCGAACCCTTTCCTCTTTTATTTATTATTCTCTAAAAATACAAGGAAAGCATACTTTGTTTTAAGATTGTTTTTTGGCCCCACCTGAATCCCTTGTTATATGCATCTATCATATGATGTACCTTTAACAAAAGAAAATTTATAAATATATATGTGTTATATATATGTATATATATAGAAAGGGTTTAGTGTATAAACAAATACCTGACCTAACTCGTGGATTACTTGTAAAAACCGAAATAGTACTTAAATATATTTAGAACACTCAATAAGTTGTAGAAAATTGTCAATGCACTCAATTCTGGATATAACTTTCTGTAATTGCACTCGTTATTCAACCCTGATGTCCGAGATTTAAAGAATCAGCCCCGATATCAGAGATAACATCACTGACGTCAGATATATTATCCCCGACTATGATCCTCGTTCACGATAAATCCCTGACAGAGTAGGCACACCACTAAGGTGAATGAAAACGTGCAAAAGAAACAGGCTTGCGAAAGGCGTGTAGCCACCATTCAGTGGTGTGATAACATCAGAGTACTTGTCCTGTCGAGGAGTCGCGCCACCCTTCAACGAGTCATACTATGACACTAACCGTGTGCCGGAAGCAAAGTCCTTTATCGAATGCCTTCCGACACCTCAAGAAAGCGCCCCAAGAAGACTCCACTCAAATCCTTAGGCGGGAAAAAGGACTTTATTTACAACTAGAGGAAAGGGAATTTCAAGATTCATTTGTAAAGAGTTGGTCTCTTTAACTCAAGAATACCTCTCACGATCTAGGCTCGCCTTTGGGAACATTATATGTAATCTTTAGGATATATCCAATGAAATCTCTGTGGAACTGGCACCTCGTTCGCGGACCAAAACACGTAAAATTCGTGAATTTTTGTTGATCCACTATATTTTCTTTATTTTCCACTTCACCCTCTAAACGGTAGACAGAAAATTATATATATTGATCAACAAACACTTGTTTGACACTTCTGTAAGTGCTATATATATATCTTCAACCTGTATTTGTCTTGTTTATAGATTACTAGTTTCTTAACAAACCTATCGTAAAGAGCATATGAAAACTATATCATGGACATTTCATACATAAATAGTATGTATATATATATAGAATAGTAAATGTTCAACAATTTGAATTTACTATGACGACAAACAAGACTAATAATGAGGCGAGGGAACTGTTGAGCAATTATATATTAGTATGCTCAGCGATTAATTGTTGACTGATTAACAATAAAACATTAAAATATCTCGAATATACCAAAAATGATAACCTAGTAAACCATTGTGTCTTTTGCACCATATATTTAGGAAGTCACGGTCTTCATTTTTAACGTCAACCTTATGAATATCCTATAAATTAAACATAATCCTATTCTGATTTTATTTATGCGTATTGATTAAGCAGTAGTGTAATTTCATGCACGTTTTAAGTAACACCAAATGATGAATTATAAGCTGCCACCAAGGAACCCCGTTTCGAGCCCTAACACAAATCAAACATTGTTATATACTTTATTAACGCTCAAACATATAATCATACGCTCGAAAGAAGATTTCAATAATCGGAGTTTGTGAGTCGAGGGAGAGAAAAGAGAATCGGTGTTGAGTAAAAATTGAAGGTAAAATAGGCATCAAATAATATTAAAAAAAAAAGAGTGTATTTTCCGAGTTTTCGAATTTAAGAATACTAAGGATGGATTTTTCTCTATTTATTTATTAAGTGTCTTCTTAATAGAAGACCACCAAGGGCGCCTGCCATCGGCGACTATACAAAAGATTAATATACCATGCACTTGTGTATACATATAACCTTGAATATATATATATATATATATATATATATATATATGACCGTAATTACATTGTTAACTTTTTGACTATGTGGTATTAAAAAATGTCTCTTTCCGATAGTGGAACTGAACCCAAAATCAAACGAGGACTTAAATTATAAGTTTATATTATATTCCAATAGAAATATGCAGGCATGATGCATCAACGAGTCAACGAGGCAGGGGCCGACCCAGCCACGATTGGGGGTGGTTGATGTCACTCCCAGGCTGTCCGGCTGAAATTTTTACGTTAAAAATTTATAATTAAAATATTCAGATTACGTACATATTTCAAAAATGTCTTAGAGAACAGAAAAGAAACTTTGGTTTAGTGGATGAAACCAACTCCAACCTCACTGATGGTGAATGATCATATAGCTATAGCTAGGTAGTGAATCTCTTTATATATATAATTATGAATAAAGGAGTTTGAGAAATTATTGTAGGGTTATTACCGGCATATGTTCCTGCTCTTGCAAACATCCGACTTATGTTCCCGTTCTTTTTTTTTTTCGCGGCATATATTCCATAAGTCTTAAAACGTACTCAAAGTCAACTTCCGTTAACACTTTCGTCTATGTCCGTTAGTTTGTCACGCCCTTAATACCGGCATATGTTTCCGTTCTTTTGCAAATATCCTACTTATGTTCCCGTTCTTTCTATTTATGATTTTTTTATCATTTAAAAAAAAAGTACTAATTTTTTTCATTTTTTATTTTCTTAATAATATTTTTTTAGACGATAAAAGTACCATTTTTAGATGATACTAATTATTTTAAGCGGTAAAATTACTCTTTTTTTTTAATCTTCATTCTCTCATCGATGTAGAATTGATCTTCCTTTTTAATCCAGAAATCCTCTTTCGTCGTGGAAGTCTTTGATCTCCTCTTCTAACAAGCTCTCAAATCCTTAATTACCAACCCTAACCAAAGCACCAACCAATCGAATTGCCCCAAAACCACGGTTCTCACCGACACCTGCGAGCTTCCGCCGTGGGAGGGTTCGGTGCCGAGGAGAATTGGCGTTGGGCAGAAGCAGTAAAGACACTAATGAGGTTCTAGTGGACCGAGGTTGGGATCACCATGACCGATGACTATAGGAAAGCCATCAATGATTTGTCTCCGAAGTGTTGGAAAATATTGCAATGAAAATAAAATTGAGATAGCGTCAAGTGGGTCGAAACGTTGAACACCCGAGTTGAACGCTTTCTTCAAAACGAAGTATCGAAAGCTATCTAGATATTATGAGTTTGCTTCCCATTAATTTTTCACTCTGTAATTTTAATTTTTTATAGCTTCCTATTGTTTTATGTTGTGAATCTTCGGGTAACGGAGTTCAAGGAGTCTTAGTTCGCTAGCGAACTTTGAAATGTTACGAAGTTTGGGGTTGACCGATTATATCTGGGAAGCTAATTGCCTAACAAAACTCAAGCACGTAGATGAGGCGAATCAAGCTTTAAGGAGAGATTCCAACGCGTCTCGGGAATCACTAATGTTTTCTATTTACAGGATATCAAGAACAATTTTCGGACAAAAGAGATAAGCCGATGCTCGTCAAATTCAATAACACATCGATATGTATTTTGAATTTACTCGCTACTATTTTTCTATAATTTATTTCTCATATATTATCATCTCTAGAAAATATACCTAGCGTTGCAAGGCTGTGAAACTCGGGCTCTGCTCGAACCAATCGGTGAAGATGAAGTTTGTCGAGGTGTACATGACACGTGGCAAAAACAAACGGATATAGACGGAAGTATTAACAGAGGTTGAATTTGAGTATGTTTAAGACTTATGGAATATATGCCGCTAAACAAAAAAAGAACAGGAACATAAGTCGGATATTTGCAAAAGAACGGGAACATATGCCAGTCTTAAGGGCGTGACCCATGGCAAAAACTAACGGACATAGACGGAAGTGTTAACGGAGGTTGACTTTGAGTACGTTTTAAGACTTATGGAATATATGCCGCGAAAAAAAAAAGAACGGGAACATAAGTCGGATGTTTGCAAAAGAACGGGAACATATGCCGGTAATAACCCATTATTGTATATATGTAACAACAATGTGTCTTAATTTTTTGTTTGTTAAATTCTTTTTTGAAATTGATTGGAATATTGGATAGCTACACATTAATAAAATATATATATATATATATATATATATATATATATTTGAAAGCTCATTATTTATAAAAATAATAATGAGATATTCTTTCTACTCGCTATGTAATAAAAAATAATTGTCAATCTAAAAAATTTAAAAAGATACTCTTTGTTCGCTACCTCGTAAAGATAGTTCGATACATAATTGAATATTGTTTGTGTATCGTCACCCCTGACTCATAATCCTGGGTCCGCCCCTGCAACGAGGTACATTATCCACTCTCATGGTCATGGGCACAATCAGATTATCAAATGGATACAGTTCTCTCTCTGAGTTACGAGACTACTCGGAGATGCTTCCGGTCCATTCAAAGTGAGTTTGGACGAAGTAAATGTTGAACAAGTATTCGCTTTACTAGATATTTTGCCTAATTATCCTAATTGGGTTCATACTCGTAAAGAGCGGTTGTGAAACCCTAAACGATTAAAGAAAATAATAATAAAAAAAATATTATAGCCGGGTTTTAAAACCGATTTCCAGATATCTGGATTAAAAAAAAAAAAACTAGAACAGAAATCCGAATACGATCCCAATCCCAATCCGGATCTAGAATCGGTTACAGATACAGACTTGGTTTTTTAATTTAGTCCCGGCTGCGGATACCCTTTTTAAACCGGGTTACGGGTATTATTTTCATCCCTAGAAAATGTACTCAAAGTTTACATAATGGTAAGATATACTTGAGAAACGTGGCATGTATAGTATTAGAGTCAGTCAAGGCAGTGGCGAAACCATGATTTATAATCCGGGGGGGCTGTATTTAATTATTTTCTAAAAAGTTACATTTAGAGAGACTATATTAAAAAATTTAATGAAAGTTAAGGGGTCGAATTTAAAATTTTATTGGAATTTACACTAAAAAAAATAAAACTGAAGGATCAAAATGCAAAAAAAAAATTGTCGGGGGGTTCAGCACCCCCACCCTATAAGCTAGTCCCGCCTATGAGTCAAGGCACGTTTTAATTTAATTTGGGAAGGACGATAATGACATTTGGAATTACAAACTCCTGAATAAGGTGCGGTATCGGAAATTGAACAGCCTTGCATACGAAACCGACAAGAAACCAGTAAGTAAACCTTTTTTATTTATTAGCATAATCATTATCTTATTATTATTGCATTAATTAACCAGAGGTGTCTAGCTTTGACTATTTTCTATACGTGCCAACCACAATTAAAATAACAATAAAAAAAAATTAATCAAACAATTAATGCAAGGACACACAATTTTATTAAATTAAGGAAAACTTGCGACTAAAGTTGTCCAACTCATTATTTTTTTACAAATAAGTTACTAAACTCATATATGAGCGGAGAAAGTCATCGAACTCATCATTTTCTTACATATAAGTTAGTAAACTCATTTTTTTCCAGATAAATACTTACATGCTATATATGAGCCTTTCTCGACCGTCCTCCTAGCCGGGCTCTACAACCTGTATTCAGGTGTATTCCGACACTGAGAGCTACTACGAGCAGCAGGCTGCTGTCGGGAGGACGATCAAGTGATGTGGCGCGTCTAACATTGTGAAAAATGTAGAATTTAACGCTGTAAAGATGTATTTGCAATAAAGTATGACGATAATAATTAAATTAATTTAATAATATATATTTTTGACAATTACTGGTTCCGAAGGAGTCCTGGACCGTCATTTCCCGTTGGCACACGTGCGAGAGGCAGCCAAACCCTCCTCACGCGTGCGTAGCCCTATAAATAGCATAACCCCCCTACTCTCGCTTCACCACTCGACAACAAAACCAATCAAAAAATAAATTAAAAAAAAAAACGCGCTTCTGATTTCCTCCTCTTCTCCGACTCCGATCAGGTCTCCGCCGTCCGATTCGCCTCGCCACCGCAGCTCCGAGGCGGCCATGGATGTCAAGCACAGGCGATCGACGGCGATGCCCGCCAAGGCCAAGCTGGTCGACGAAAACCCTAAGGCCTCCGACGCCCTGTTCGTGCCTCTCTACGTGACCAACGCCGTCTTCTTCACGCTCTTCTTCTCCGTCGTCTACTTCCTGCTCACGCGGTGGCGCGAGAAGATCCGCACCTCCACGCCTCTCCACGTCGTCACTTTCTCCGAGATCTCCGCCCTTTTCGCCTTTGTCGCCTCCTTCATCTACCTCCTCGGCTTCTTCGGCATCGATTTCGTCCAGTCCTTGTTCCTCCGCCCTTCGACGGACGTTTGGTCCGACGACGACGCCATCATGGAGGAGGACGCCAGGAAGGTGCCCTGCGGCGCGGGGCTCGACTGTCCGCCGGCTCCGGTTGTTGTGGCTTCGGTTCCGGCTCCAGCGCCGAGCAAGGTGGTGGATTTTGATCTGACTCCGGTGGTGATGGCCGAGGAGGACGAGGAGATTGTGAAGGCCGTGGTGGCCGGGACGATTCCGTCCTACTCGCTGGAGTCGAAGCTCGGGGATTGCCTCAAGGCGGCGGCGATCAGGCGCGAGGCGCTGCAGCGGATGACGGGGAAGTCCCTCGCTGGGCTGCCGTTGGAGGGGCTGGATTACGCGTCGATTCTGGGGCAGTGCTGCGAGATGCCGATCGGATACATCCAGATTCCTGTGGGCATCGCTGGGCCTCTGCTGCTCGACGGGAGCGAGTATTCCGTCCCCATGGCGACTACCGAGGGCTGTTTGGTTGCGAGCACGAACCGGGGCTGCAAGGCGATCCACTTGTCTGGCGGAGCCACCAGTGTCTTGCTCAGGGACGCCATGACCAGGGCTCCGGTGGTCCGATTCTCCACTGCCAGAAGAGCCGCTGATCTCAAGTTTTTCCTTGAAGATCCCGCCAATTTCGAAACCCTCTCTGTGGTTTTCAACAAGTAATTTTCGCATTTTGGCTGATTAGCAGTTTCTGAATTGAATTTCGTAGCTCTGTTCTGAATTCTGATGGAAAAATGTGAATCGTTTTGATAGATCGAGCCGATTCGGAAGACTTCAGAGCATCAAATGCGCAATCGCCGGAAAGAATCTCTACATCCGGTTTTCGTGCAGCACGGGCGACGCCATGGGGATGAACATGGTCTCGAAGGGCGTCCAGAACGTCATCGACTACCTGCAGGCCGACTTCCCGGACATGGACGTGATTGGCATCTCCGGGAACTACTGCTCCGACAAGAAGCCCGCCGCTGTGAACTGGATCGAAGGCCGCGGCAAGTCCGTGGTGTGCGAGGTAACGATCAAGGGCGACATCGTCAGGAAGGTGCTCAAGACGAATGTCGAGTCCCTGGTGGAGCTCAACATGCTCAAGAACCTCACCGGCTCGGCCGTGGCCGGCGCCCTCGGAGGCTTCAACGCCCACGCCAGCAACATCGTCTCCGCCGTCTACATCGCCACCGGCCAGGACCCTGCGCAGAACATCGAGAGCTCGCACTGTATCACCATGATGGAGCCCGTCAACAATGGCAAGGACCTCCACGTCTCCGTCACCATGCCCTCCATCGAGGTAATAATCGCTCGTCAACACGCCTCAAAAATTGTCCATTTTGCGCGGCCATTGGTGTCTGACTCTTTGATTTGCAGGTTGGAACCGTCGGAGGCGGGACCCAGCTAGCCTCGCAGTCGGCGTGCTTGAACCTGTTGGGCGTGAAGGGAGCGAACCGCGACGAGCCCGGGACGAACGCGAGGAAGCTGGCGACAATCGTCGCGGGGGCCGTCCTCGCCGGGGAGCTCTCGCTGATGTCCGCCATCTCGGCGGGGCAGCTGGTGAAGAGCCACATGAAGTACAACAGATCAAGCAGAGATGTCTCCACCATTGTTGCCTCTTCGTGATACAGAAACCGGTTGTGAAGAGACACCGAGAGATGACGATGATGATGATGATTGGGACGACGAAGAACACACAAACAAATCAAATAGAAGAAGCCTAGCTAGGCAACAAAAACAAACTGTACTGCTTGTATTCTTTCTTTTCTTTTTGCTGTTTATTTTTCTTTATGATGTCGATTTGCCAATTGTCTGTAACTCGTGTTCAAACTTGTAATGTAAAAAATTTCGCGACTTGTTTTACTCTTGAGTTTTTTTTTTTTTGAAGGAACTCTGAGTTGAGTTGAGTTGATCATGTGACCTTTGACTGACTTCATTCCACTCCTGGAGAGTTCTCTTCGTTTTAGGACAGGCATTTTCTAATACACCAGATCTTGTCAGTGCTGTTTGACTTATTGAAGTGTCTATTTACAATACATGCATGTATGTATTAACTCCACAAAAGCATTGAATACTTCTTATCTATGTCCCATGCTTTTAATATCCATCCAATTCATGCCTTCAATTTTTATTTAACCGGTACCTCTGTCGGTCGAGGTTACAATACACTCTCGGATCACTAGATATACTAAGTGTAAGAATATGCGGCACTGATGGTCAAGCTTACCTTTGAAACCTTTGAAAGGGGCACGTATTCGCGTCCTAGGAAGTTTGAACCCGCAACCTCTAAAGAGTTAGTGAAATTTTCACTAGGCCAAACAAGCTTGGTTAATTCTTGGCTTTAATATTTATACCGTATAAAACTGAAGTGCCCATTTTAATTAATTGAATAAAACATATTGGATTTTTATAAATTGGTATCAACTGTGTTGATGAAGTTTTAGTAAAAAAGAATTGAATATTACTCAAAAATTTAAAATGATATTATAGGTTTTTAAGAAAAAAAAAATTGAACTTTTAACAAGATGAGGTTTTGCGTTTTGGACGGGTTTTGAGATATTTTGTAGTGGTTGATATGAAAAATTGAAAAGAAAAAAAATAGAGTTTTCTCGATCAAATATCGAATACGAAGACCAAAAAACAATTTCGAGAAAATGATATTTATGCCATACATGGTATTAGCATATATTATTATTATTATTGTCAAGGGTAGTTTAGTCATTTATCCTTTCTTATGTTAGCTTTATACAAAAGCCTTCTTGTAACCAAAAACACCTAATGCTTCTTTAATAGAGTTCTTTTAGTTTTTCTTTTCCCTTGATTTCTACATGGTATCAGAACTACAATCATGATTCTTCGTTGAATGCTTCCGCTTGGGTATGCTCTGCTCGTTATCATCACTCTTCGGGTTATGGTTTGTGGGATGTGGGAGTTTTTGGGTTTGGATTGAATGATTGGGTGTGATCTTGGAGCTTTGGATTTGGGGTATTGAGTTTAGAGATTAGAGCCTTGAAGTTATTGATTGATTTTGGGTTTGGGTGATTTGGAGATTTCATTTTAAGGTTCTTGTTGGGGTTTTTCGATTTTAGGGTTCTTGAGATTTGAGGTTTGTTTGGGTGAGAAACAAAATTCGTGGTTTTCGGACTGCAACGACGGCAAAAATTGCAATTGCACTCTCGTTCACGGTTTGATCGTCTTGAAACTTTGGCAGATTGTTCGCAACACACAGAGGCGTGTTTTGAACGGTGGAGATGAGATTTTGATATTTCTAAGTTTGTCTGACGAGCAGAAATCAGTGGGTAAATTTGAAAGAGTTATTTGATTTCTTAAGTTTTTTTTTTTGCTTTGGATTTCCTTGTGTTTCAACTATGGCTTGCAATGTTCACTTGGATGGATCATATTGGAGCTTTGCTGTGAGACATTTTCTAAGCGGGAATCGAATATGGAGCAATCTTTCTAGCATTCTTATGAAGCGCAAAAGGATCGTTGGAAGGCGCAGTGTTCAGAGTTGTAAGCCAAATAATCAATTGCAATCGTGTGCCTTGTTCGTTGCTCCTCATGTTGGTTTGTCTTTTTCCAATAATTTTGGTTCGTCAAGCAGATGTTCACCCACCTGGATCTTAGACTCTGGGGCTACTCAACATATGTCTCCCAACTTGGCATCATTCGATTCTGTATCCCCTGATTCATCTATATCTATTATGACCGTTGATGGTAGTCCTATGCCATCAGAAGGTATTGGTTTTGTTGTTACTCCTCATTTGTCTCTTTCCGATGTTTACTATGTTCCGAATCTTACTCTTAATCTAGCATCGGTCGGTCAAGTGTGTGATTCTGGTGGCTCATTGGTTTGTTTCTCTACTGCTGGTTGTTGTGTTTACGACCCGCAGTCTAAGAAAATGATTCGGACAGGCCGTCGGCAAGGGAAACTCTATGTTTTGGACGAACTTAAAGTGTCAGATGTTGCAGCTTCCGGTGTGGATCTTTCCAGCTTTCGTTTAAGTCGTTCTTCTTCTGACTTTTATTTGTGGCATTCTCGTTTGGGACATGTTTCCGCGTCTCGTTTGAAGTACTTAGCTTCTACAGGAGCTCTTGGGCAGTTAAACTTTCATGATATTTCGGATTGTTGTGGATGCAAACTAGCAAAGTTTTCAGCGCTACCTTTTTATAGAAGTGTTTCATCATCTATTGCCCCTTTCGATCTTGTGCATTCTGATGTGTGGGGACCTGCTCCTGTTTCCACAAAAGGGGGTTCACGATATTATGTCTCCTTTATTGATGATTTGACGCGCTACACTTGGGTTTATCTTATGAAAGGCAGATCGGACTTTCTTGGCATCTTCAATGAATTCAGAGCTCTCGTTAAAATTCAACATGGTGCCGTCATTAAGTGTTTTCGTTGCGACTTGGGGGGAGAATACACTTCTACAGATTTCTCTCAGTTACTTGCTTCTGATGGGACTATTCGTCAAACTTCATGTACAGACACTCCTCAACAAAATGGTGTTGCTGAAAGGAAACATTGTTATCTGGTCGAAACCGCTCGTTCGTTCTTATTGTCTGCCGAGGTTCCTAGTTTTTCTTTTGGGAAGCCATTCTTACCGCTGCTCATGTGATCAATAGAATCCCAACCTCACATAATGCAGGTTTGTCTCCTTTTGAAAAATTATTGGGGAATAAGCCTGATTATTCATCGTTGCGCGTCTTTGGTTGTACCTGCTTTGTTCTTCGACCTCACGTCGAGCGTACTAAATTGACTTCTAAATCAGCCTTGTGTGTCTTTTTGGGTTATGGTAGTGGTCAAAAGGGATATCGTTGTTTTGATCCTATTGCTCAGAAGTTATATGTCTCTCGCCATGTATTTTTCTTAGAGCATATCCCATTCTTTTCTGTCCATGCTAGTTCGCATCATATGACACAATCAGATCTTGTTCGCATTGATCCTTTTGATATAGACAGTGACGATGCTCCAGTTACACAGTCTGACACTTTAGCTCATGATCCACCGACCCCTCAAGCGATTGCGGATTATCCGCTTTCTGAGCATGCAGATCATCCTCCTCCACGCCAGTCTACGAGAGTGCGCAAGTCCACAAAGCTTCCCGATTTTGCTTATTCTTCATATTCTCCATCATTTGCTTCCTTCATCACCTCTATTCACGGTCTATCTGAACCTACGCCTTTTCGAGAGGCTGTTGTTGATCCACTTTGGCAGAATGCTATGGCTGAGGAGCTTGCTGCTTTACATCATACTCATACATGAGATTTGGTGCCTTTACCATCTGGAAAACGCACAATTGGCTCTCGTTGGGTTTACAAGATCAAAACCAAATCTGATGGAACTGTTGAATGGTATAAGGCCCGACTTGTTGCTAAAGGCTATTCCCAACAGTACGGCATGGACTATGAAGAAAAATTTACACCCGTTGCGAAGATGACGACTATCCGTACGCTTATTGTCGTTGCTTCTGCTTGTCAGTGGAGCATATCTCAGATGGATGTCAAGAATGCATTCTTGTATGGTGATCTTCATGAAGAAGTTTACATGACACCTCCTCCAGGTATTGCACACACACCCGGTCACGTATGTAAACTACGAAAATCACTTTATGGCCTGAAACAAGCCCCCCGTGCATGGTTCGAAAAGTTCTCCCTTGTAATCACTTCGCTTGGATTTCATACGAGCCATCATGATTCGGCTCTATTTGTCAAACGTACGAGTGTAGGACGTATTCTCTTATCCTTGTATGTTGATGACATGATTATTACTGGTGATGATTGTGATGGGATTAAATCTTTGAAGTGTGAGTTGGCTCGTTGTTTCGCTATGAAAGACTTGGGCTTGCTACGATTTTTTCTTGGTATTGAGGTTGCTACTTCACCAAAAGGCTATCTATTATCGCAGTCCAAGTATATAGCTGATTTATTTGAGCGTACGCGTCTCACTGACAACAAGACTGTTGATACTCCCCTTAAGACCAACGCTCGATACTCTCCGTCCGATGGCACTCCTTTGCCTGACCCTAGCCTATATCGTACAGTTGTAGGCAGTTTGGTTTACCTCACTGTTACTCGCCCAGATATTGCACATGTCGTTCATGTAGTTAGTCAGTTTGTCACTGCTCCTACTAGAGTTCATTGGGCTGCTGTTCTACGTATTCTCAGGTACCTTCAAGGCACTCAGTTTCAGAGTCTCTTGTTTCCATCTTCCTCATCTTTAGAGTTGCGTGCTTATTCGGACGCTGATTGGGCTGGTGATCCCACGGATCGCAAGTCAACTACTGGATTTTGTGTTTTTCTTGGTGATTCTCTCATCTCTTGGAAGAGTAAGAAACAAGATGTCATTTCTCGATCGTCTACAGAAGCTGAGTATCGTGCTATGGCCTCGACCACTTGTGAGATTGTTTGGTTGCGCTGGTTACTCTCTGACATGGGTGTTTGCCTTTCCCAACCTACACCATTGTACTGTGATAATCAGAGCGCGATTCAAATTGCGCGCAATTCAGTTTTCCATGAGCGGACCAAGCACATTGAGATTGATTGTCACGTTGTTCGCCACAATCTTCAGACTGGCACCATCACGTTACCATTTGTTTCTTCCACTCACCAGATTGCTGACTTGTTCACGGAAGCTCACCCCACCTCGCGTTTTCGTTTTTTATCTGATAAACTCTTGATGTTTCTCGTTGTAGCATCGTGAGTTTGCGGGGGGATATTAGCATATATTATTATTATTATTATTATTATTATTATTATTGTCAAGGGTAGTTTAGTCATTTATCTTTTCTTATGTTAGCTTTATACAAAAGTCTTCTTATAATAAAAAACACATAATGCTTCTTTAATAGAGTTCTTTTAGTTTCTTCTTTGTAAGATTTTAAAACCTTGCTTGAGAGGTTTGAAAGGGTTTTATTTTCTTTCAATCAATTGCTCACCTGCCACATTCCTGAGCCGATAATTTATTAAATTTCTTGGTTACATTACATAAATATAATATGATGATTAGTAACGTGTTGATCCACTACCATTATCTTACTTTTCTTACATATATAGTTTATAAATTAATTAGATGACTAATTATCTCAAATTCTCAATCGTGTAATTTCCACGTATCAATTATCTTCTTTTAGAATTAATCAAACAATGATAAACTATTTCCCTACAGAGAAAAGAACAAGTCTGTCGTTTAACCCAACAGCTTCAGTCTCGATTCTCGGTTATATAATAAAGGTGTTGATTGAATTATTCATATATTGCTTAAAATATCAAATATATAACGGTTATATATATATATATATATATATATATATATTAATACATATTGTCCATGCATGGGTCATATTTTATGCAAACATATGATATAATGAGTGATGACACCTAAAGCTACTTGAATTTTGTCTTCTTTCGCGTCATTTAAGATTGGTCAAAATTAAACCAAGCTTGCTTGGCCAAGTGGTGACTCCACCGCTCCTCTATTCAAGAGGTCATGGGTTCAAACCCTCATGGGACTCAAAATGAGTGCCCCCTTTACATTATTGTAAACTTGGCCAATAGTGTCACCTGTTCTTACACTGAATATATCTAAGTCATGCGAGAGTGCATTGTAACCTTGGCCGATAGTGCTACCCCATTCAAAAAAAAAAAAAGATTGGTCAAAATTAAATATGTGATCCGCTAATTGCCTAATTTCTTAAGCGAAACATTACAATATTAAAATGTATTAATTTAAGTAGGTAGATATCAACATCTCATGGATATTTAAACGCTATTTTTCTCTTTAATTTTTGAAGTTATACTTATAAATCAACTTCGGGTACATTGTTGACTTAGTTTCTGCCAAAAAAAAATAAAAATTGAGAGCCATTTTAGTCATTAATGACAAACAAATGAAGAACGAACACGTGAAATTTACGTAGTTAAGCCGAAAAAACATTAAGAGGTATTGTGCTGATTTTTAGTTTTTGCATTAAAAAGAGCGCTAAAGCTTAGAGATAGGCCGTCTCGGGGAAAATCCTTCGTAGGAGTATGGTCAGCATTGTTCGTAGGAGGTTGAATTAAAGTTACTACGATACGAAGGTCGTCCTTGATATCGACGACTTAATAATTTTCTCTGTAATATTTTTTTAGAAAACATAGTAAATTTCCAATGAAATACGTATTTTGTTGATGTGTCGAACTACGTAAAATTCGTATGCGTTATACATAAATCTCTCCTTTATATGTTGCATGTTAACCTTATACTCTTAAAGTTCTACAAAAAAAAAAATGTGTCAATATTTTAGTGCTTTCTTCAGAGAGTGATCAGGAAGAAAAGTTAAAGAATTCCTACTAAGAAAAGATTCATAACTCTCTGATATTAAAATTCGTAGTCGCTATCTTCACTTTGAATGTAAAAATTGATAAAAACAATTAAAAATTATTTATTGATTTTGAAAAACCAATTTAAAGACGATGACATAAATAAGAGAACGAGGATCATATATTATTATATGATCATGTCAACTACTTATATTTAGATGACCCGAGTAAACACTTAATTAAAATCATCAAAAGCACACGAGAATTGAACCATTTAGTCAAACACACACCTAATTATCTTTATTAAGTCAAACATGTACATCTAACAAAACTGTAATATATACATACACACACACATATATATATATATATATATACAAACATAAATTGGAGTTATGGCTAAAGAATTTATAATCACAGATGCAGATATTTAACTGCCCGAAGCTGAGTTGGCAACCATCTATATATATGTATGTACATATGTTCGTGTAGGTTTCCAAAGCTTGGAATCTGCAGTAAGAAATATATATATAACAAACGAAAACGACAATGAATAAATATAGGCATCACATGCATGCACTTGTATCAAAAACTCACGTCTCAGAAATTACAGGCCTGGATTTAAGACTTAGCAGGTTGTGACTTGTGGGTTACTTGATAAATAGACGAACAAATTAATTGCATCATACTCTTTGGTATAATACGTTCCACGCATACACTACTGCAACGCGGCAAATCTGATTTTGTTTTTGCAAGTAATTGTAGTCAAATCTAATTAATATTTAAATATCTATATGTTACAAAAATATTTGACTACAAAATTTCTTAATGATATAAAAAAAAATAGGTGCAAAATTTCTTAATGATAAAAAAATCTTGGCAAAAATAAATAATTAACTTTCTGTTAACTCATTACAGATGACGACATTAACATATCATGATTTGTTCACATTTTTTACCTATTTTTGACTGCCTATGAGCTACAAATTTTTGAAGAGTTGACAGGACACTAATTATAGTTCTCGCATGGTAGCCAAAACGTGCTTTATAATGCAAAAACTAAGACACTATTGGTCACTTTGATCATCATGTGGTGAGTGGTCAAAAGGGAGTAAAAACTTGGTCGAAAAGAACGAAAATGTTAGACAAATCATACGTTGTCGCAACATGAAATTTCACACTAGAGAGTCAACAAAAAGTTATTTACCAATGCCAAGATTTTTTACATCGTTGAAAATTTTTACCACTAAAAAATAAAATTAGGATATAACTCAATATTTTTAGTAAGTATAGATATTTGTGCCGTTAATATTTTTGTGCGAGACTTAAAAAGTCCCTAATAAAATAAAAATAAAAAATGTTTTTGTCAGCTGTGGCTTGCCGGCTATTTTGGTTGACTCGACCAAAGAATAATGGGGTTGGCACTTTCCACCATAAATTCTAAGCCGTCCTTTAATTATAACTACAACCAAATTGTTTGACTTTTAATTTTTTTTTTGTTTCCCCTTTGAGGTTATTTTATGAGACTTTTTATTACTTTCTTTTAGTTTTAGGGTTTTTCTTTGCCTAATCCAGAAGCAAGTAATTTGATATGACAATCCCAGTTCTTATTCTGTTCATACTCAACAACATCATTGACCTTCACATGTTGTTATATCACATGCACTCCATTTATGATCTGTTTTTGTTATGACAAGTTGGCATGAATCCAGCAAAATATTTTATGCACCTAATTCGATTCGTGTAATCTTTTGTGTTTAGGGTTTTAAGGGTATAGGTTTATTAGCGGCAAAAGTATCCAAATTGTTTAGAAATGGGACGGCATAGAGCTAACTTTAAAAAATTTATGGTAAAGTACCAAAGTATACCTTTTTTGGAAATGGAAGAGCATAGGGTTATTAGCGGAAAGAGTACCTTAGTTGTTTGAAACTTGGGCGGCATAACTTTAACTAAAAAAATGTGGCAAAAGTACTTAAATTCACCTTTTTGGCAAATTAGTAAACCTCGTCCACATTTCCGTTAGCTTTTTTACTAATTCATATGATATATATATATATAGAGAGAGAGAGAGGTCTTTTTTTTTTACGGAAATAGTAAAAAAACTAACACAAAAGTGGATGAGGTCTACCGGTCTGTCAAAAAAGGTGACCTTCGATATTTTTATCGTATTTTTTTTAATTATTTCTATGCCGCTTTATTTTCAAACAACTTGAATACTTTTGCCGTTAATAACCCAAGGGCATATATAGTTGAAAATGTGGGGTTTTTGTGGTCAACTTTAAATTTGAGTGGCTTGGTCTAGCTAATACACCTCAATTTGAATGCACAAAGAGCTTAGTGTATAGCACATCGAATCCACTGAGATTGAGATTCAGCCCTATGTCGCTTCGATTCGACCTTAAAAAAAACATAGCACATCGGACCAATAAATTTTATGTTGAGTTACTTATTCAGACTAATATTTAGTGTAAATTAATTAAAAAAAAAACTGCCCAATTATCCAATACCAAAAAAACTGTTTGGTAGTTGTTACAAATAAATAACACTATGTCGTTGCATCCAAATATATTAATGTTGACTAAGGAGTATAATTTTTTTGGATTTTATATAATTTGTTAGTGAAAACTCTCTTTATTTGATGTAACTATCTGAGTTTGAAGGGATATTTTTATGTCCGATTTTGAAATGGGGAGATTCTTGTAAGATCTTGTCTATGCTCATATCTAAAAAACTTATTTTCTTATTCATGCAGAAGAGAAACACGAACAAGCACGGATTGTGCACGAATGTCAATCACGAGCTCTTCCAATCTTGCGGATTCACGACAACGAGTTTCGTGCATCCAATTTTGAGTCTTTAGAAACAAACAAAAAAAAATCAAGAAAATTTCTAAATTTTCGTTCAAAATTAATTATGCCCTTAAACAACCACAAGAGGCCTTATCTAGTTTGGCCAAACTTTGAAAATCGACAACAATTGAGGAGAAAACTGAAAAACAGCATAAAGGCGGAAAATCGACAACAAATGCTCATAAAAACAAAAACGCATCAACTCGCGTGGAAACAGAATTTTTTAGGCCTTGAAAGTGGGAATGGTGACTAGCGAAGCCCATCCAAATGTAGTTATCGTCCCGAGCTCCGATTTGAAATGTTATATTCCAAAATCATATGCCCGAGCCGAAAGTTATGGTCTTCAGAAGTCAGGCCTTGAGTGAACCTTTCTCATAGCACTCTAAGAACATCAAATGCTAACTCTTCAGTAGGCCCGGAGCCATCAACTATAATAACAAAGTTCATTCGAAGATGAAATCCAATCCTTGAAATGTAGCATCCGATTTTTTTTAATCATCCAGGCCCCGTTCGGCCCTGTTCATAGGCGAATAAGGCTGGCGCCTCATGTTCCTAAATTTGAAGACTTTTATGTAGCTGTATTATAAGCTGACTATTTGGTCTAACTGGAGTCTCAGTTATTATAGTTGGTCCCTCTAGCATTAATACTCCCTCGTATTATTTATAATAAAGAATGGCACATAATGAAATACCCTATATATATATCATCATGTGTTTCATCATGTATAGATTAATTTCTTTGAACTATTCATCCACTTCTATTAATTAAAGTCCTGAAGGGTCATAATAAAATGCATATTTAAGAATGTATATGCTCATTATTTAATTTGAATTTTGAAGTAGTCTATTTGGTCCTAATTAAGTGGAAATGGAATTCATCAATACTTGGTCTCTCTGGCATTAATAAATCTTCTTCTACCAACAAAATATATTTGCCATAAGATTTAGGGTTGTGGCTTGTTCATAAAGAACGTAATTGAAATACCCTTTTATCATGTATTTCATGTGTAGATTTCTC
This sequence comes from Parietaria judaica, assembly GCA_954871525.1. Classification (NCBI taxonomy): domain Eukaryota; kingdom Viridiplantae; phylum Streptophyta; class Magnoliopsida; order Rosales; family Urticaceae; genus Parietaria; species Parietaria judaica. Next base: position 44,951,883 of record OX940860.1, read on the forward strand.
TCAATTGTGTATTATTTTAGTACAACTTTGTAATAATGAGTGGTATACTTTTTTTTTTATATATACAATAATTATGTAAAATCTGAGAGATTAGGTCATCTCCTACCGATAACTCTATTTCTCACTCTATTATTCATTGAACAGTTATTTTTCTCCAACCGAACTTTATTTCTCACTCTATTTTATCCTCTTTGTCTCTTATTTATACATGTACTCTTATATTTTTATTATTATTACTAATTAGATACCTTAAAAGAATTATAATCATGAGTAAAATATTACTTTATAAATTAAATTTTATTTTATTTTATAAAAATTACAACGAAAAAATAAAATACAGCACAATACTACACGATTAGGTATGAATTTCTAATGTAATTCATCAGAAATATTTGTAGTTGATGTGACAACCATGTACCTGATAATCTGATATCACATGGTCCGTTTCTTCTGGTATAAATATATAGAATAGATCCTACTATGTTTTATACATACAGAATTTGAGATTAAATATTATATTAACCTGGAATCAGCACTAATGAGATTAGTGAGTGAAGCAGGGCTGTACAAGCTCGTCATTATTGTCGAATTCTTTTAATTTATATATATATGCAACTACATTAACCTTATATAAAATTAATTAATGATACATAAATTACAAATATAACCTCGTATATCATAATTTGATATCTTGGACCTACAACAAACATGCTCTTCACGATTTACAACCTGCACGACCAGGCTGTGCCTCGTTGCACAACAAAATACAAGTTGTCTCAATAGAATGTGAATCTTGTGATATATATATATATATATATATATATATATATATATATATATAACAGAATTTGATTCTGCTAACTGACGTGGCATTTAGGTGTAACCACTCAGTTTGCGTTTTATTAGCTTCAAAACAAAAGTTGAATCGTCTTATATAAACTACGGCCAAAGTAAGAACATTTCGCGCCAAAAAATATTGAGCCGTGCCCGTGTCCTAGACGATATCGCCACATTAACATACTCTATTGTTTAGTAGGGCACAATATTATTCCAACCAAGTAATATCACCTCATATCGTCTTAAATTGTCCCACCTAAGTCCGAATCCGTATATCGTAAGATATCACGATATCATCTCGAGCGCGAATTGAAATTTCTGGGCGCATGGTGTTTGTATTTTTTTGTCATCACTTGCTCTCTTTTTATTTTCAATCACATCATTCGAGTTCTATTTTCAAACTAAGAGAAAAATCTAGAACTTCTTAATTTTATATGTTTACAAAGAAAGATCTCAAATATATGAAAAGTGACAAAAATTCTAATAAATTAAGCGTCAGAACACTTGTGTTTATTTTTAGGGCGTTCATTTGTAAATCCAAACCACAAGATTCCACTCTCATATATTGAAGCTTTTTTTTGGTCCAAAATTTCCACTCGGATAAAGATTGAGAGCTCAAAACATGTTCTTTGTTTTTATTTTTGCGTTCAATACAATTTCATAATCAGAAAACCCAAGACCATATACGAAAAAATTCTATTCATATCGGACTATCCGATTAATAAGAAATGTTTCTGAACCAGAAACAAGTTGTAGTTTACGTTCTGCTTGTGTTTCTGGTACAAGTACCTATACTTGTAGAGACGGTACCAATACTTGGACAATAAATCGCATTTACATAACAATCTTATTCTGATACTCTCTAGAATTCATGCTCCAAAAAATATAACGCAAATAATATCGGGTTCAAAACAAAATTACACCAAGAGATTTCTGCGGATGAAAAGAATTTATAACCGAGTTACTTTCCCTAACGGCTTGACGCAAATCTAGAACGAATCTCCTAAAAAAAACTACTCTCAATCTCAGGCATTACTATAGCGGAAAAGTTATAAATATATTATTTACAAAGAAGTCCGTCGGCCGTACCAAATTACACATTCTTGACTCAAGCATTTGCCGCATTGCCGCATTTGCGATTATGATTGTCCGCGTAACGCCATCTCTGCCCTGCAATGCGCACATTTAAAAAATATTAATCACTGCCCGTCACAATGATAGATTACAGCAACGTAATTCAAAGATTCTAAGGCCATTTGGGAAGCATTTACATGTGAGATATTTGAAGCCTCCATTAAACTCACGTGTGGAAGTTTCAGATCTTCAGTGCACAAAAATCACGACACCAAAATCGTAGTCTAGATTGTGGATATAGAGTGATTCTGCAGAACTGAATTCCGACTATTCGAGTTTATGAACTCCAAGGTTATGTTCATAGCACATCAGGAGAAATAAAATTCTGCTGTGCAAGAAATTTATGTCCCGAAACATCAGATTCTCTACATGACTTGCTGCAGCATCAAACGTAGTTTCTTCCAAAGTAGCCGTTTCAAGCATCGTGAAGAAAGTACGTGTATAACCATAGTAGTGCGCCTCTAAAGACCGTCTTTCAAGCTGATCTTAACGCTCTGTACTTTTATCGAGAGTTGCAGCTTATGATCTTCAATATCTTTCAAAACTGAGAGCAGGTTAGCTCGGTAAACCTCACACTTCCTATTCGCAGTCTGCAATTCATGAGTAAGTTCTCGAATCCTCTTGTCCAACTTGTCCTGCGTGTAACGTAAGAAATCAAATTGATTACTAAAAATGAAATGCCATAGCAATAAATGCAACCCTAGAATTCAAAAAATACATAATAAAATTGACCACGAGAAATCGTGCAGACCTCAAATGTATGTTGACCAGAGTTCTCTTCAAGAACGCTAATAGCATGTTTTTCCCGAGCAGCATCTAGAGTTGAGTTTCTCCTAACACGACCAACAACCGATGCGTTTTTTCCATTGTATGTTGCTGCATCAGCAACCCTTTCAGAAGCCTCGGCCAGAGCATATATAGCAGACTCATAAGACTCTGAAGACTTTGCCCCTTCATCTACAAATCTAAACGCCTCGTGACGTAGAGTGTTATAACGAACCGTATGGGATTCCAAGTAATTTGTATACACATCTTTACTATGTTCTTCCAACATGACACTGCTCTTGGCATTCCTCGTCCATCGTTTCAATACGTAGTGTGATGGGAGAGTTAGCAGGTTCGTGACTCTAAAGACAGCTAACACGTGTCTACAGAGAAGGCCGGAAAACTCAAACATCTGGCAACTACAAGTTGCCTTCATCTCCAAGACATTGAATCTCACATAGTAAAACTTATGATCCTCCCCATACTTCGAAACTAGGTATGTAATGGTATCACCATCATCGTCATTCTTCGATGCCATGAAGGTTAGGGTCCCAACGAGCTCCTCCTGGAACCTTGTGAATATCTTTCGGGTGTAGAGCTCCGATACTTGCTTCTCCATTGGGGACGGGGTCTTTAGGATTGGAGAAGTGTTCATGGTATCGTAATCGGCTTTGACTTCTTTCTCATTGCGGCTCTCAAGAGCTTTCTCATATAATTTGAAGAACTGACTCAGATTTGTGGAAGCATTCACATATCCATCGAAGTACGAATTTATGCTATCACTTCGCTGTGTTATCGACATCTCTGCAAAGAAAGTATCCCGCAAATACACTGGGATCCATTGGCTTCTTGCTGAATATATCGTTTGAAGCCATTCATGATCCCTGAGATCGTATCTGTCAACTAGAGTCATCCAGCAAGACTCAAATTCCTCAATTGACTCGGTCAAGTTGACGCATTTATGAAAATCCGCTTCGAAAGTTGGATGTTTAAGAAAGATGTGAGATAACTTTTCTTGACACTTTTTGAAGATGTGCCATTTGCAGAAACGATGACGGGTCACCGGGAAAACTTGCATTATGGCCGATCCTATCACCGCATCATGATCGGTAGTGATCGACACTGGAACTCGACCAGACATTGCCACAAGCCACGTCTTAAAGAGCCAAACGAAAGACGATTCAGACTCATTGATTAGGAAAGCACAGCCAAATAACACAGGCTGACCATGATGGTTCACCCCAGTGAAAGGTGCAAATGGCAGACGGTACCGGTTTGAGCGGTAAGTTGTATCGAAGGTGACAGTGTCGCCGAAGTAATTGTAGTTCAGCCTCGCCTTCGGGTCGGCCCAGAATACATTGCCCGACGGCGATTGATCATCATCGCCTTGCACTGCGTAAAAGAAATCCTGGTTGTCAGCGTGCATTTGCCTCAGATAATCCAATAGGAGTTGAATATCCCCTTCTAAGCTCCTTTGTCGGTTATTCCTCATGTAATTTCGACAGTCCACCTCCGTGAATCCAACCTTGCTTATTCCACCGTTCTCTGTTATGAGTGCCGACATTATTCTTCGAGGACCCATCCCAGCAGCCTGCAAGGTATCGATCAATGTCTTCGCGGGACCAGAGATTTGCCTATGAGAACGCAGACAGTGCACTTGATCAGGCGGAACTAGCTCGTGATTATGCTCTCTAACAAACCCGGAAACTACCCATTTCCCGGAATCCTGCATCTTCACAGACAACGACGCCTTGCACCCAACTCTAGTGATAGTACGAGGCCGCTTTATCTCTCTATCTTTCGTGCGCTTCTCATTCAAATTACGAAAACCCTCTTTGGCGCAAACGAATTGCCTCTGAATTATAGCACCATCGCGCCGAGAACGCCGAGACGAGCTGACTCGGGTGCTGAACCCGACGCGGCGAGCGTAGGAGTTGTAAAAGGCTTTGGCAGCTTCCTCGGACTCAAACTCCATGCCCTCGTAAGGTTCAAGATCCAACAAGTCACCCTCGGGCAGGTAAATTTCGCCGCTCCCTCCGAACCCCCCGACCGCCGGGCTATCCACCATTTCATCGTCGTCAACGTGGTGGTGATCAATGTCCAAGCCATCGTCGTCGCCTTCTCGGCCGCCACCATCCCCGACCCCAATATCAAATTCAAGAACTTCACTATCCATTCTAAATCAGTTCAAGTTTCCCAACCCTTGAATTACGCTTATTTTCTGGTGCAACACAAAATCATAGTGATTGATTGTTCCATTAAACCGAATAGCGCGAAAACCATAAATTTTAATTATATTCTACATTTTGCAGACCCTCGAACTGAGAAAACGAAAAGGCAGAGCTTTAGAGAAAACTACTGACCTTCAAAGGAGCGATATCGCCCACCGAGAACGAAACTTCCCGTGAATCATAGTCTATGAGCAGTCAAATCCCAGAAGCCATTGAAGAATCTTACTTTTTCTGGTTCTAGGGTTTCCGGATGGAGCGAAAGAGTGCCAGCCCTAGAACTTCCCCGAATTGGAGAGATCAGAGATGGCTTTGAAGTTCTGGAATGAAAATGGCAGTGAGTTTCGATGGAATTGAGTGGAGAGAAGGACTAGATTGGAAAATGGCTGAGAGTTGGAAGAACGGTGGAAGAGCGTAGCAATGGTGGTTCGTGAGCTCTGCGTATAGGATTATGCCCCACTCTCCACTTCTCTTATCTCAGCCCTCCATTCCGCGATTGATCTCCAACCGTTGGATCGCTTTACAATCGGGCAAATTGCACATAATTTGCGGCAGAAGTATCCCCAAGTATATCTTTTACAAGAAGACATGTTCTAAATTTTATTTTGTCGTGAAAAAGTTCTATAAAAAATAAAAAGGTTTTGACGTAAGAAATATGGTACTTAAGTCAATATCATTTTTTAGATTTTTTAAACTTTGGCCACCACAAAATTAAATTTTGAAACTTACGCAAGAATTTTTATTATATTTTTTTGATATTTTTGCTACGACAAAATAAACTTCAAAATATGTCGCTACAAAAGGTACTTCGTGGTAGGGGTGGAAAAATACCCGGAAAAAATATGGGTTTAAAACCGCATCCCGACCAAAATCGCTTAAAAAATCACAATTGTATTAAACCAAATCCGATTTATTAAAAAATACACTCGTATGAAAACAAGTTACAGGTCTAGGTGTTAAGAAACCCAGAACCCAAATTATAGGTGTTGGAAAATTAATTCCCCTAGTCTCTCAGGACGACGTCTATCTACACTTGGGTTACCTTTAAAATATTTGACCCGAAAAATTGTCCCGTACCAATCTTTTATGATCATTTTTTTAATTTTGGATCGAGCAAATCCCGAAAAGCAAAATTTTGATCGGATAAGTAATTTTTACAAATTTTATTTTCATCAAAACTCGTGCTTTTTATAAATCTACTCACGCTAATAAATATAATAATTACATAACCAATAAATAATTACCAGGATCTCACTTCAGTTGCGGACTTCTGAAAGGACTTTGATCTAGGCTCGTCTTTTGCTATGACTGGCGTCTTTGTGCACCTAGAACTCCATTTCATTAGGGAATGAATTCACCTTCTGTTTCTTCGGGAACCATCCACTTGTCTTCAACTATATCCTCCTGAACCTTGCCGTACAAAAGTGTGGGCTCGCAACAGGAATCTACACACATTTGCTAGGGAGAGAAAATAAGAGAAATTCGCATTCCCTTAGCTAGGGTTTATGCGATTTTAGGTGAATAGCAAAGAGTACGAAAAATTTAATAAAAAGCGTTGTATTTATTGGCTTCAAATCTTGATTCTAAATTAGGTAATAATTTTAGAGACTTAGATTTAACGATCCACATTAATTCGATCCAATGGTCCAGATTAATTCATACAAATTAATGACGAAGATTTCCCGAAGATTATAAATTAATGCATATCTTGAACTCGTTCACCGAAACGAAAACCTTATACAGGTAAAATGTCCAACATTTTTATTTCCTACAACTTTCAGTTGGTGCCAGAAACAAATTCCATCATTTTAGACCAACTGTATTTCCGGTGCCAAACTTTCCATCATTTTTTCTTTCAAAAAAATTAAATTTTTAAACATCATCAAAATATAAATATAATATCATACATAATACAAAGTAAAAAGCCACATATAATAATAAGACATAGTGCAAAATCATGTATAATAAAAGAGAGAAGAAAAAATGAGAAAATTATTACAAGATACCATAGAGCCACTTCTCATTTCTTCTTAAACAATACAATTTTTCAATTTGTTTTCTTTCTAAATCTAACCACAATAATCTACAAAACACACAATTTCTCTATTCTATTCAAATAATTCCACTTGAAAATTGAAAAACACTTTTGTAATGCATTACCAAACAGGGCCTCCAGATCTTTATCCATATATGTCATAATGTTGTTTGACTTTGACCCGATCGACTGCCAGAGTCCAAAAATACTAGTGTTGGGAATTGTTGAGGTCGGATTTGGTAATCCATTTATTACGGCATAAGTATATAAGTGTGGGTCTTTACACCATAAAGCAAGCATGTGTGCTTGACTATGATGGGATGAGTTAGGTAGCTTTAGGTCATACCCTAGGTCATACCTTTGGCCATGACTCACTGATGGGGTAGGTGCAATGCTTGTAATGCCTATATATGCATCAATCTTGGATGGAGGAGAGGAGGCAGATTTTAGAGGGGGAAAATGCTTGTAACCAAAAGAAATCAAGAAGAAAACACATAATGCTTTTCATCATCATTTATTCGAGTGTTCTTAGCTATAAACGGGAGAAACTGATCCATTTTCTTTAAAAACAAGGATCAATCCTTGTGATTGTTGAGCGTATGAAACGCGCTCAACAGGAACACACTCGTGAACTAAAACCATTAAATCAAAGACTAATCAAATCAACCGTCCAAATACATAATACTTCATGATCTTAGACAAAATACTACCCGATCATCATTTCACGAGTCAATTCAAATTTCAGTTGTGACTATCTTAATTGATTACTTTCGAAATTGGTCAAGTCCCAGTACAATATAAACCACTTCATACCAAATCAACTCGAACAATATTGAACACATTGTAATCCAGATATGATTTCTAAAACTCTAATTATAGTTCAAGTCACACTTATGGCTTGTTGAATCTCAAAACTCTCACTCCTTGATTCAAAGTCAAACCATGAACCTTATATTAGTTCGTTTACTGTACATGTTAAATCTCGTTTACTCTATGTGATAATAATACGTAGTTGCGTTTGATCTACGAATTATGGATAAACACTCATTTAAAAGGAAACTTTCCAATAAAAGATTATCATTAATAACTTCGATTCTTTAAAGACAATCATAAAATCTTAAACAAATAGATATAAATATAATTAATATTTGACTTAAGAGCACATGGCCAACAATAGGTTACTCAGACACGATTATATAGTTTTTAGTGATTTTTTTTATAAGGTTTGATCTTCTCACAATATTTTTTCGTATTCTTTTGTAATTTAATACATGAAATTAGAAGAAAATTTAGCATTAAAAACCATTTTTTATTACAATAATAAGATTTTTTTCATTTTATTCTTATCTTTTATTAACTAATCAGAACACCCATTATTTCAAGTTTTGGATCGAACTAATTTGGGTTTAAAATATGGGGTTTGATCTTAAAATTCATATTTGAACCCGCATCCGGAAGTCCGAGTTTTAAACATCTAAAATTAGAATGCGAGTTTTGATTTTCCAAAATATCTGGGTATGGGTAAAATATAAGTTATGGACCCACTTTCACTCATATTTTGTGGTACTATTGCCACAAATATCTCTATTTAATGTAAAAAATGATGGAAAACTATTAGCTCTATATTATAGGTTTACGAATGAATAGCAAGTTTATTGAATACAAAATTACCAACACTTAAAGTTATCGATCAAATTTAATGAGTAAACCGTTAATCAACAATTTTATTAAAAATATATGTTATATTTATAATTTTATCATATAAACATATAAATTAAAATAATTTATCCAATTAATTTAGCGTGGAGTTGGTTTTCTTGAGGAGACTTATATAAAGCTTTAGAAATGCTACTTATAAATGTTGCATTAGATCAGATTAGATTAGATTAGACACGACACGCGCATTAATTAAAATAATAAATAATCAAAACCCTAGTCCCCAAACATACGTACCTCGACTCTCAATTCTCGAAGAAGCTCGATCCTCAACCCCAGAGCTCCGATTCTCCACCCTCCTCGCTCGACCACTCGCCCTTCCTCCTCAATCTGGTACGCTCAATTCAGATTCTCGGGGACGAAGCTGATCGATCCGTAGACCACTCACGGTTTTCGGAACTAAATGTGCGAACCTGAATTTGATTCTCATTCGGGCTCTGTAGGTGAATCTGATAGGATGAAGTGTTTATTGTGCAATGTACAGAAACGGAGTTCTTGGAATTTGGTTTGAATGATTGTGAAATTTGATCATAAACTCTAGGGTTTGAGAATTCTGATTGCTTGAGCTGTGATTGCGTTAAAATTTGCAACTTTTGTGCGTTCTGTGCAACATTTAGTTCAAATTCCTATTGGGCTGACATGGCTATGTGGGGTTACTTTGCTGTGTTTGTAGAACCCAATTATTGCTGCTATCAATCCGGCTCGACTGCTGAAGCACGGCTTTCACTAAAACCCAATTTCGCTAAGGTTCGACCCTATCTGATGCATTTTGTTTGGTCCTTTTTACATGTGGTTTTTGTTTTTTGGAATGTGATTAATGATCGTTGATTCTATAGATTTTGGAAATTGATTTGTGATATGTGTTCTTGAAATGAAATTTGTGATCTTTGACCCTGTAGATGCATTTTGAATGTAATTGAGGTTCTGTGTTTAGGGATCTGCGGTACTTCTCATACTTTTATACTCTTAGTCCTGATGTGAGAAAATTACAAGGAGATTATGTATAAGGATTACTTAATCCATATGTTATAGCATTCCAACTCTCCGTGTCCTCTATCTTTTACTTTCTCTCTCGCACTATCACTCTCTCTGGGCTGTTGAAACGGGCTTAAGGCCTAGATTTTTTTTTCAGCCGTGTGCCTCACCATAGCAATGAGGCGAAGCGCCTCAAGGCACACCTCAGTTGAGTGAGGCATGCGTACTGCGCATGCCTAGAGGCGCTTTTTCCTGAAATTAAGGCTTCTCATCATATAAGTAGCCATAGGCGTCTCCATTAGAGTTTCTCGTTATGTTTTGACAGCTTGGTTTTGTACCTCCAAGACATTTTTAGGAGAGTTTCCCGCACTAACTCTCGAATCACAGACCGGGGTTTCGTTTGTCAATAAAGAGTTCTTATTTTTAATTTAATTATCGGTTTGGTTCCAATCACGATAATCCTCCTTAAACTCTAGAGAGACTAATTTCTAGCCCAAAGATATGTTTGGACTGAAGGATAGTTTTAATCGATAAGTATATATAGCAAGGCCTACTTACAGCCAGGCAAATAATAAAATGATTTTAAAATATTCAAACATCATAACTAGAAAACAAGAACTAAATTCAGAATAAAAAATAGCAATGATGATGAAAATTAAAAACTTCTCTAGGTTGAGCCCGAACATGTGACAAGCGAGGCACGTCTCCCACACTAATGTTGACAGTTCCTTCGTTACTAAGTCTTACGAATGAAGCCATCCAAAACACCTTGGGTTCGACCTAATTTTTCCTCTAGCGAAGACCTTTTTGATATATTTCTGATTTTGTTATATTGGAACCGTGGGCGGCAATTTATAGGCCTTGGGAAATTCCTATTACTGAAACATAAGACCAGGAAACATAAAATGTAAAGCTGCTCTACAAGGCTGCCAAAAATCGGCACAATTAGTGCTTAAGAATCTGCTAAAAATCCTTGCAGAAAATAAGCACTCAAAACATATGGATAAGCTATAATCAAATCCTAATAATTAATGACTTAGCAGCGAGAAAAAATGATAATAGTAAACAAAAAGAAGGAAAAAAAAAGCAAAGAAATATTGGAAGCTAGAAAATTCACGACGCGCAATAACATTATTGCTGACTTGATTGACCCGCACCAATACTAATGCCTCAGTTAGGCGTTTATTTTCTTGTGAAGTGATTGGTAGATGTAACCTGGTATCTGTTTATGTAGCTGTAATCGGGATCAATTCATCAGGGCCTTCCTCATAGCTTATTAGATGACAGAAAGACTCTCTACATTTGCTCTTCAAGAATTCAATTTGACTGGCAATTGGTAGATACTGAAATTCTCCCATTTGACAACACTGCAGTTGATAACACCCCCACGATTTGATGAGATCTTGACCGATGGATTCTGAAGTAAAAAACTATGGAAGAGGTATAATTCCTATAGCATTTCTCATTTTTACCATTCCTCTTGCTGCTCTTGTAGCTTTATTAACTCGAGAAGCTGTTGTGATTCTCCTTTAGGAGCAAGGGAGCTGACTGGTGCCATTGATCTTATAAGTCACTACAAGTTGTTGACTCACCATGACTTCTTTTGCAAGCGACCGCTTCCGTTGCCAATAGCCGACACACACTATCTTCATAATGTTGTGGGAGACACAGAAATCCGAAAAGGAGAAGGAATGCAGCTGGATCAACTTATTCAGAACTTGTCACACTCAAGAGATACTAACGCGCGCATACAGCCTTTTGACCTCGATATTCTCCAAGAAGCATTCCAACTTCGGGAAACTGGTCCCGTTGATTTGCCAGCTGTAAGATGTTTGAAATAACTTATTTGCTACAGTTAATTTTACCGCTTGGGATTTATATCTCTCAACGGGACCCTTGTTGACTATCACCGAATAACACGTAAATTCTGCAAACAAAGTCTCAAACCAAAATTCAGCCACTCTTCTAGAGAATGGCTGAATTTTGAGGCGTTTTTTAGTTGATTTTCATTAATTCAAAAAACCAATGAAACCTAGGTCATGACAAGGCTAAAAACAGAAATAAAACTGATTAGCTAATAACCAAAATTTCCTAAATAAATTAGTCTAATATAGAATCTGCCTAAGCCTTAGGAAACCAATTAATTTTGAAAATAACCAAGGACTTCAAAAAATGTGTAAATACATGAAAAACTAAGTTTAACATTGGAGAATTTTTAAAGTTCAATAACTAGAGTGAGTGAGATATTTGCATGCCGTTCAATTGATTCGTTATCATAATAATACGTTAATGTAAATTTAAAAATGCTCTTAAGTGAAAACTATCAATTGTGAAATTATTCGGGGTCTTCAAAAAGAATTACAAATACATGAGCAGCTAATATGTAAATTTGAGAATATTTCAAAATTCACGAACAACTACTATGTAAATTTGAGAAATTTAAAAGTTTACTTATAAATGTAAAGAATGCTCATATTTCAATTAACCAATAAAAGTGAAACCCATTAAAACACCAAAGACTTAAATGTAAATTTAAAAAATGCTCATATTTTAACTTTTGAATTAAGTGAACCATAAAAGTGAAACCTATTTATTTTGGATATAACCAAGGACTTCAAATATCTCTATATATACATGAACAACTACGTGGGTGTGGCCTCTGCTAGTGGGGTGGGTTGTTGATCCTCTTTGGTAAATGTTACCGCAAAATGAACCCGTAACTCTTAATATATTTGTTTGTGTGGATATCTGTCATACTTTTTTTTTTCTCAGTCGGAGAAAGGAACTCCTACTCTAGCAGGAAAATTAAAGAGCGAGTCCAAGGACAAGGAACGGAAACATAAAAAGCACAAAGATAGAGACAAGGAGAAGGATAAAGAGCACAAGAAGCATAAGCGTCGTCATAAGGATCGGAGTAAAGATAAAGACAAGGAGAAGAAGAAGGAGAAAAGCGGGCATCATGATTCTGGTGCTGATCATGCGAAGAAACACCATGATAAGGTTCGGAATGTTCTCTAGCCCATCGTTACGTTATATTCAACGGCTTTATATTGCGACTTTTTTGGTATCATGGTTTGGGATTAGCAACTAGTGGAACTTAAACGTCTTTTTGTTTCTTGTATTTGCAGAAGCGGAAGCACGATGGAGATGAAGATATTAATGATGTTCACAAACACAAAAAAAGTAAGGTAATACAGATACCAAATATTTCTCCTCTTTTTCTTTTTCTTTTTAGTTTTTCCCGCTTCTGTATATTCATTTTCCTTTATGGCATTTCTTTTCTCTTGCAGCATAAGAGCTCAAGAATCGACGAGCTGGGTGTGATCAGGGTAGCGGGCTGAAGTCGTGGCATCGACATTCCATTTTTCCTCATTTAGGGTTTGGAGAAGTGTCTATTATTTGGCATTGTGAAATTGATTAAGGTAAAAATCGAGTCTTTTGCCTTATCTCTGAATTCCATTAGATTGTCCAAACAAAAAGATACGAGCTTGACAACGGGCCGATGAACCAAGCTTGTTCCGATGATGACATCATACCTCTTGTATTTCATGCAGACTAGGTTTTGAACTGACTAAAGATTGTGAAGGTGAATTCACCTCTAGGGGGGGAGTCAAGGTGATAGTAGGTTAACCAAAATGAACTTTTTTTTGTACCATAACCGTTGTCGTATATGATTGCTTGTACTGGAAGGAACTCTTATATACGATTTCTCTTGTACACAAGCATTTTTTCTGTCTTAGGCATTAGAATCTCGATCATATTGCTCGCCATTAGGGTTATGTAGGTTTCGGGTGTACGGATTTGGCAGGGAAAGGATTGTACCCTAAACTATCACCCTTGCTTTCCCTTGTATCATTGATTTGAATTCAAAGCTGTGCAAAGGGTTTTCTAAGTCATAGAGGGATAATTCTTTGCCTCAACTTTCTCTTCCTTTTTTGCCCTCACTTTTTATCATTGTTTTGCAACGAACTATATTTATTAACACAAGCTAGTATCAGGAGATTACTGTGATTTAGTTATGCCTAGTCACCATTGGACATTTCTATTTCATGTCTTCTAGTATTTTTACTAGTTCCACCGCCCGTTGACGAGAATATCGTCAATAAATTTGAATGAAAATACTGAACGATGGTTTATTTTATTTTTAAACTCTTGTATTGTGATTATAATCAAAAGATGTAAATCCGCATCAATATCGGATTTTTTGTGGTTATGTTATAACCACCGTTGATAGAATTTAAGAGAATGATTGTATTCCGGATCTTTAGAGGAACTTCATTGCACGGTTTCATAGGATTGGCTCAGCCCGGGAAGAGGGAGCTCGAAAATGGACTCAACACACACTATTTGAAGTCCCAACATAAAGTCGGGACTTCTTGGTCTGTGTTTTTCGTCATCGTACAACCCTTAATGTCCTCTTGGCTATTCCGAGTCTGACGAGACAAAATAGTCTATGAAATACCTCGTACTTAACAGAATCGGGGTCTGACTTTGGTGTAAGGCTTTGACTTTTATATATCAGTAAGTATAAATAACAAGTCTATATTTTCCTACACTTAACTAAAACCCGGTGGGTCCGGCCAATCGAGCAGCTTACAGAGTCTCAACCCACATGAGAAGAATACAAGAACATAAGCGTTAGATTTCGTAATTGATACGCAATTAAATACCTCGAAACGTGACTTAACTAATAAAAATGAATGATCCTCTTAATGACAATTTAAGTTGAAACAGAAGAAGTGAATAAACACCAATTGCGCTCTTTGGGAAGACATAACGACTCGAGTTCAATAGAAGTTGAGAATCTTAAACTTGACGATATTAAAAGAGAGAATTCATGGCAAACAATTAAAAAAGAAAACACCAAAACATCCTTCTATTTCTCAATCTTTTCTACTCGATCAAATATTATAAATGCAGGACCATTGCCTTACACGATTTAAATAACTAAAAATAAAAAATTTAAATATTATATCTAAAAATAAAAGAGAAAAGACCAAATATAATTTGATCATTATGATCAAATCTAAAATCTTTGTAGATAGAACTAATCATTAAATCCCAGTCACAGGGAATAAAATCCTTTACAATAAATTCTTTAACAAAGAATAAAATAAACTTTTTTTGTGTCCCTTAAATTATATAGAGCCAGCCAACAATTCCCCCAATATTTAAATCTAAAAGCATAACAGTTTCGTGACTGGCAAGGTAATTTTTACATGAGTACCCTTTGATATCTTTAATATTATGGCATTAAAGAATATCTAACCCTTTTTCTCAATCTCCATTTTCTTTTTTGTTTTGATAAGTAATTTTTTCCAAATCATAAAGTAAAATGAAATGAAATAGAGTATCGATAAACTAATATCATCGAACAAATAATAGTTTTGTCCCGTCCCAATTCAAGCCTAACTAACTAAATGAAAAAAAATTACTAAATTTATAAGATAGTTTAAAAAAAAAAAGTATATAAGTCCCAATATGTATATATATATATATTAATAATTTGGAATAAAATATAATAATATTACATAATTAACTATAAAATCACTACAAACAAAATGTAACCCTACAAAACTAATTATGAAATAATTTGAAATATAAAAGATAACATTGCATCCAACCATATAGTCTTTAAAGTTAATTATATTTTCTGAAGTTAATGTCTCCTTGAACTTCATCTATAAGCTTCCATAAAATATTAAGTAAGTTCGATGTTGTATCTTCTCAGCAAAAAAATATTCAAAATTTATTGTTGTTACAAACTTACAATTAAAATCATTTCTTGAAACGGGTTCTAATACAATATCACCGTCTTCAAATTCACTCATCTCTGTCTTGTTTAACAATGTCTTCAATTAATTGTTCGTCTGGTAACAACTTTGAAGTCTCATTTTCTCCTAGATAGTCCAAAAAATAAACATCTATTGTTGTGATGATTCAACTGGTAGATCATAGTAGTAATTGTTATGGGGTATTTTTATAAATATTATTTAATTAAGGAAGATTATTTAATTAATTATTTCTTTATTAAATAAATCAATTTTGACCCCAAAACGTCCTCCGGAGGCCCGTTTTCGTAAAACGAGATGCCCAAAAACTCCTACAATATCAAAATAATTAAAAACGCCATAAAAGTAAAAAAAAAGCCTCGGGACATGTCCTGTGCCGTAAAAATAGCTCAGGAGCGCAGTAGCAGGCCCACACGCGCCCCCACACTCGCAATGGAGCTGGCACGCGCGCCACAGCGCCCCATGCGCGCGCGTCAAGCCACTCGTGAGGACACGTGGTTGTTTCCAATTGCTCTGCTACGGTGCGGGGACTCAAAAAATGTATAATTTTTTGTCTAGAGACCTCCTAAAGTTATTTTTAACTGGAGATAAACCTATGGGTCCTCTTATAAATAGGAGCTTGATTCATTCAAACGGTAACTCATTCAAAAACGCTTTCTAAAACTCCCGCTTTCATAAACACTATAATAATGTTGAGCGTCAAAATCGGTCTGATCCGTGACCTTCCCTGTGGAGGTTCTGGATCTAGGTGGTCATCGATCTATCACAAGTCTTATCCGACCCTTGTGGAGGTATTCAGACTTTGTGGTAATAGGTCGGGGGACCCGGATCAGGACCGAGGAAGTGGAGGTCCGATCTACCTGGATTCGCCGAAGGCCAGTTTGTGACCTTCCCTGCGGGGGTACCGGCTCTCAGTGATCACCAAACATGTAACCCCAGCCTAGTCCGTTCCAGGCCCTGCGGTAACAGATAACAGAGGACCCGGTTCTGGGCCAACGATTAACGGAGGGCCCGTCTGACTTGGGGCACCAAGAATCCACGCCCAAAGCCTACAAAAAAGTCAACAAACAACATTGGACCCGGTCCAACACGAGCAAATGGGCCGCTATTGGTGTATGATCTAATTTTCAGCATCAACAGTAATCATATTAGTATTCTTGAATCTTTGATATATTAAAATAGAGATACTTTTTTTTATTATTATTAATAAGGGTTATTACTGGCATATGTTCCTTTTCTTTGACAAACCCGCTCATTATATGTTCCCATTCTTTATTTTTCGCAGTATATATTCTCGTAGTTGTAAAAGTCGCTCAAACTCAACCTCCGTCATCTTTTCGTCTCATTCCGTTATGCCACGTGTTATGCTCAGGTTATTACCAGCATATGTTCCCTTTATTTGACAAACCCGCTCATTACGTTCCTGTTCTTTTTTTTTCACGGCATATATCCCCGTAGTTGTAAAGTCAACGTCCGTCATCTTTCCGTTAAACTTTGCCACGTGTCACGCTCAGATTGCGCACATGCTTTGGGAATTTAAAACATTTATTATTATTTCCCCATTAATAACTATTAAAAAAATAAACAAAAAATAATATCAACTAAAGCATCGCCAATAAATACATACATATATATATATATATATATATATATATATATATATATATTGTCTACTTGTGAATATTATTGTCTGCTTAATTTTTCTTCTTCTTTTTAATATATATATATTGGTGATGCTTAAGTCTTAATACCCATCAATTAGATTAAGTGAACATTTAGTGATATGACAATCAACCAAAACGAAAAATAGTTGTGTTTTAACCAATATATATTGGCCACAGACATATAAATCAACCAAAACAAATAATACGACAATTAACCAATATATATATATATATATATATATATATATATGTTGGCCACATGCATATAAATCAACCAGACTAATATCAAGCTCGGGACGGTTGATGTGGAGATCCACGTCAACGTATACTACTGATTTACTAATTACTACCCGAAGCTAAATCTGGGAAAGAAAATAAATGAAGGCACGACTATTTTTTGTTTTGGTTAATTGTCGTATTATTAAATGTTCACTTAATCTAATTGATGTGTATTAAGACTCAAGCATCGCCAATATATATATATATATATATATATATATATATATATATATATATATATATATAAATAAAAGAAGAAGAAAACTTAAGCTGACAATAATATTCACAAATAATACAAAATAGACAAAATATATTTATATTGTCGATGCTTGAGTCTTGATATTATTTTTGTTTATTTATTTAATAATTATTAATAGAGAAATAATAATAAATGTTTTAAATTTCGAAAGCACTTGCGCAATCTGAGCGTGACACGTGGAAAAGTTTAACGGAATGGGACGGAAAGATGACAGTGGTTGACTTTGAGCGACTTTTATAACTACGGGAATATATGCCGCGAAAAAAAAAACCGGAAACATTATGAGCGGGTTTGTCAAAGAAAGGGAACATATGCAGGTAATAACCTGAGCATGACACGTGACAAAGTTTAACGGAATGGGATGGAAAGATGACGGAGGTTGAGTTTGAGCGACTTTTACAACTAGGGAATATATGCCGCGAAAAAAAAGGGAACATAATGAGCGGGTTTGTCAAAGAAAGAGAACATATGCCGGTAATAACCCTATTAATTAGGGTACTAAAGATAAATAGCCAAACTAGAAAAACTATTTTGCAAAATAGCCAACCAACCAAAAGTTAATACAACACAAATGAATTTATTACCCTTATAATTAATAAATCAAATAAATTCGTTTTATTAATTAAAATAAAAGGCAAATCTTTTTTCAATATTTATTTTGGAAATTATAATAAATTTATAGCTGAAATTAAGGGCTTATTTCAAAACTCAGTCGACGAATTTAGAAACACCTGACTCGACAATTTTTTTTTTCTCTCTCATAAAACCCCGACGACGACGACCTGCCCGAGTGCCTTTCTCTCCATGATGGACGACGGCGGACCTGCGCGAGCTCCTTCAGTCGACGTGCGCGCGCTCTTTTAGTCGACGACTAGACCACGACGGATGTGCGTTTCGCTCCTTTAGCAAACCCTCACTTGACGAACAAAAATCGAATATTTTTCTCGTAAAATCCTTACCAGACGATTTCCGTTAAACATAGGTATTGATTCTGGATTTGGATGGATTTTGGATTTAGAGTATTTATCTAAATAAATCATGTTGATAATCGAGTCTTCGTCTATATGGATTTTGGATTTCGAATATAAACCCTGTTGATATTGATTTTGGATTTCGAATATAAATCATGTTAATATGGATTTAGGATTTCGAATGTTGTATTAATATGGTTAATACGTGTGAGAGTTAGATATTATGCTGTATTAATGTGGTTAATACACGTAAGTTAGATATTAGGTTGTATGCCCGTTAGATTTTAGGTTGTATTGGTTGTATTAATATAGTTAATTCACGTAAGTTAGATACTAGGTTGTATTAGTGTTAGATTTTAGGTTGTATTGGTTGTATTAATATGGTTGATTCACTTTTATGTTAGATATAATGAGGAGGACGAGATCAAGTTCAAATAAGCAAACGGCTACGGAAACGGCAACGGAACCGGCATGATATATATCATCAATTATATATTGACGTGAAACATAATTTGGTTTTTCATGATGTATTAACTTGTATTTCCGTTATTAATACAATGTTATAATGTTTGTATTTCATCATGTATTAACTTACATTTCTAGTGTTAATACACACGTGTATTAACTTGTATTTCATCGTGTATTAACTTGTATTTCCTTTGTTAATACACACGTGTATTAACTTGTATTTCATCATGTATTAACGTGTATTTCCTTTGTTAATATAATGTTATATGTTTGTATTTGTTTTGATTTCAACGTGTATTAACTTGTATTTTCAGTGTTAATACACACATGTATTAACTTGTATTACATCGTGTATTAACTTGTATTTCATAGTGTACAACTTGTATTACCACTGTTAATACACACGTGTAAATACAAAACACGTTTGATGAACACGATCTCATGTGGTTATTATTTGATTTTTTATTAATTAAATAATTAAAAACGAAATTGATTAATATCCATATTAATAGGTAATTGGTTACAAATTGATTACGTGATATTATTGTTTTCATTTAAATTTTTTAAAATTTTAAATTTTGAAAATCAATTGTCGCAGGCAGTAAATTCAGAACAGGTTTTAAATTTCCTTATTTATTAAAAACGAAAATAATATTACAAAATCAATTAATTAAAAGGGTATTAGGTTTAAAATCTGTGCTACCTCTTTCAATTGACTGTTTTGCAAATAACAAAGAAACTTTGGCTATTTTACTAATTAAAGATTTTCATTTGGCTATTAGAAGGATTTCTCTATTAATTATCATGATAATAGAACTATTACTTCATTAATTAATATTTTAATAAATATATATTAATTACTAATATGATAATTTAATTTAGAGGTTCTATTGTAAGCAGAAAACTAAACGACACGTTTTTGACATTGAGGTCTCGCTGAACGCAGGCGCTTTCGCCGGAGGACTCTGATTTTCGCTATCGGAACCCTAGATTCTTCGCCGGCGATTCCGGCCAACATCGCATTCCTCTCTCCATCATTATCACTTGTTGCTTGGTTCTCGAGGTCAGTTCTCCCATCGTTACTTCTTCTGCTTTCTGCTTTTCATTTTTTTTCCTCCGATGCTATACTATGTTGCTTCTTATCCTATTTGCTTTTGGCTTAGTCAAATTCTCCGATTTAGGATCTTTCATTGGTTGGGCATTCATGAGTATACAAGTAAAAAATGTGAATTTAGCTGAAATTCTAACCCAGAAATTGGATTTTTCTCGAAAATTAGATGAGTGGGGCGAGACAGAGGAGCCTCGGTGCCGGGTTTCAGCAAGTATTGGACTACTTAAAGCGAATGCAAGCGGAAAATCCGAACTTCTTTTACGCAGTTCAAAGCGACAGTGATCACAATGGTGGCACCATATTCTGGGCTGACGCCACATCCAGAATGAACTACAATTACTTCGGAGACACGGTTATTTTCGACACTTCCTATAGGGCGAATCGGTATAAGGTACCCTTTGCATCGTTAGCCGGGTTCAACCATCACGGCCAGCCAGTTTTGTTTGGCTGCGCTTTGATCCCGAATGAGTCTGAAGCCTCGTTCGTTTGGCTACTTCAAACCTGGCTGAAATGTATGAACGGGCATAGGCCTGCCTCGATCACGACCGAGCCCGAGAGGCTAATTCAAGCTTCGGTTTCACAGGTCCTGCCTGAGACGAGGCATCGTTTTAGCAAGTGGGCCATATTTAGAGAGGCCGAAGAGAAGCTGGCTCCGGTATACCAGTCTCAGCCTGCATTTGACGCCGAGCTCAAGAAGTGTGTCGTTGAGAGTGAGACGGTGAGTGAGTTCGAGTCCAGCTGGGACTCTCTCCTTCAGAGATATTACATCTTCGACAACGAGTGGCTTCAGATGATGTACAATGCCAGGCAACATTGGGTCCCGGTTTTTATGAAGGACACTTTTTTCGGAGAGTTGTCTGGAACCGAGGGTAGTGGGGGTTTAAACATGTTCTTTGATGGGTTTGTGAATGCTTCTACAACTATACAAATGTTGATTAGGAATTACGAAAAAGCTGTTGTGAGCTGGCACGAAAAGGAATTGAAAGAAGATTACGACACTAACAACACCACGCCTATCCTGAAAACCCCATCCCCAATGGAGAAACAAGCGGCAAATCTTTACACCAGAAGCATATTTAAGAAGTTCCAAGATGAATTAGTTGAGACTCTTGCTAACCCGGCGACCCAAATTGATGACTCGGGAAATGTTGCCACGTACAGGGTGGCCAAATTTGGGGAACATCACAAAGCGAATGCCGTTAGTTTTGACTCTTTTGAGACAAAAGCCAGCTGTAGCTGTCAGATGTTTGAGTATTCAGGGATAATCTGTAGGCACATACTAGCAGTTTTTAGGGCAAAAAACGTACTCACACTTCCTTCCCAGTATGTTCTCAAAAGGTGGACCAGAAGAGCCAAGACCGGACCTATTGTGGAGGAATGTGTGACGGAATTGCCCGACAATTCTCAAGAACCATTATCAGTTCGGTTCAACAATTTACGTCATGAAGCAATCAAATATGTTGAAGAAGGCGCGAAATCTATCCACGTGTATAATGTGGCTATGGATGCTCTACAAGATGCCGCGCAAAAGGTTGCTTCCGTGAAGAGTCAAAGTTCTGCTACTCTCTCCAATGGATGTAGGCAAGAGTCACATACAAACGAAGAAACAGCACCGTTCCTGTCAGTGGTAAGTTCAACAAAGATTTGACACTGTACTTGAGTAAATCAGAATAGTGAGGTAGAGATCAAACACATCTGTTTATATATAACAGATTTGTTTCTTTAAGATCATTACTGTTCTTTATGAAGTAATTAAACTGTACCTGTTATTTGGGTTGTAAATTTTCTAGACCATATAACCGTCAGGGTCGGTCGAGATCTATTCATTCATTGATCATAAGAAAAAGCAAATACGTATAAGAAAAGTTTGTAATGTTAGACCCCTATTTATTAGTAATTAGATTATGTTATCTATATTTTCAGTAATAGGGCTTATTGAAGGAATGTGCTTTGGAGGACAAGCTTTGTGCCGTTTTATGTTTTGTTTTGTCATCTTGACTCGAGACACCGTAGGAGAGCAGTGGCCGTGTTCGTAGTTTTTGAAAGAAGAATTGGTAGTATAAAATTTACTGTGTTTATGTTGACCGCGATCTCTCTCTCATCAGGCTGAGAAGGAAAAGAAAATCAACGAGTTGATGGCGGAATTAGAGAGGACTAATCAACGATGCGAAGTATACAGAGCAAATCTGCTTGCTGTCCTGAGAGACATGGAAGAGCAGAAATTGAAGCTTGCTGTTAAGGTTCAGAATGCCAAGCTAAGTTTGAAGGACTAAAAAGCAATTCTGTAAGTTCCATAATTAGGTTTCGTTTATTAGTAGTTAAGACTGGCAGAAGGCGCGCTTGTATATTGCTTTTAAGAAATGTGGAAAAACTGAACCGGAACTTGATTTAGAAAATGAAAACACACAGAAACTGTATTTCAGTGACAAAAAGAAAGGTAGATGAAAAAGAACTATTTGTTTTTGAGTTGGCAGGATAAACATAGATATGTCCTCATATTTGAATTAAGGGCTATTAGCAGCACAAGTACCAATTCTCTTCCAAAAGATTACGATAAGTACCCATTCTTTTTTTTAGAACCTGTGGCATGCTCTAAATATTATTAGAGCTTGGTAATTTTGTCAGCCAAAAAAAAAAAAAAAAGAATAGGTACTTATTGCAACTTTTTGGAAGAGAATTGGTACTTGTGCTGCTAATAGCCCTTTGAATAAAAGAAAGTAGCCATTCTTATGAGGAGAATTTCTTTAAATTATATTGTGGTATTATCAGTATACAATTCAACGAATCAATATGAGAGTGACAAACTTGAGACGTGACCCACTTGTAAATTCTTGCCAAGATTCTAGAAATGAAATCCAGCCTTCTACTTTTTCTTTTTCTCCTGTTATTATCCAATGTGTTGAAACTCCTTTATTTAAAGAGACAAGAAATAAAATCCCAAAGTGCAAGTAAAATTCCAGGTGTCGGACTAAAGTGATTCTGAAATATTTAGCTAAAAAGTAAAAAACTATGCCGTGATGCTCTTAGAATACTTGCTCAACTTCTATCATCATTTTTCTTGCTCATCCAATGTTTGAATTAAACAGATAATAACATCACTCTCAAGTCTCGATTAGAGTTTTTATTTTTTCTTTCTGTTAAACCACTAGCTGTTGTGTAGGAGTGAAACCAGGACCGTATACAGGACTTTTGGTCCTTAGGTCGGTTTTTTTTTTTTTTTTTAACACCATTGTGTAGAGTTAGACCTCTGTGGCAGTAAGTTATCTGTGGAAATTTGAGTCCGATTAGGTAAAGTATTTCACGGAATCAGATTCCGATTAGCCAAATTGCTTTTTCCTGAACATTACGATAATTATTGGCCAAACTCAATGAAGTTTATTCCCTGATCCACTTGTGAAACTTAAGCAAAGTATCTCCAAATCACTGTGGGAAATCTTTGTATAAAAAAAGCTCATTCAACACATGAACATAACAAACCCTCCTCTACAGAGAGAATATGAAGCTCGACAAGGAAATCTCCCACGCTACCCATCCCCACCACAGGGTGAAGCTCGAGTACACCGAGACGCCGTTCCGCTGCGACGGCTGCAAGGAGGCGGGTGTGGGGCTCAAGTACCGGTGCAAATGCTGCGAGTTCGACCTGCACAAAACCTGCGCCTCTGCACGGTCAGTCGTGACCCACCCCTTCTACCCAAAATGTGAGTTCCGGCTTCTCCTCGCGCCACCAGGGCGGGCCCGGCGCGCCTGCGACGCGTGCCGCAACGAGGTGACGGGGCTTGTCTACCACTGCGCGCGTTGCGGCTTCGACCTCCACCCCTGCTGCGCGGCGCTGCCTCGGCAGTTGGACGACGGCAAGCGCGCGCTCTACTTGCGCCACAGGCTGCCCGACGCATGCCACCGCTGCGGCGGGAAGGGCGGCCACGGCTGGGCCTACAGGTCAGAGTGCGGGACCTACAGCCTCCACGTGGCGTGCGTGAAGGAGCTGCTCGTGGAGAGCTGGCAGGCGATGTACCTCGGTGTGGACAAGGACAAGGTCCGGGAGATTCAGACTCGGATTCCAAGCCTCAGGGGGACGCTGGAGAATCACCACCACCACGGCCGCGGAGGTGGGAAGGTAAGGAAGTGCTGCGAGATTGCCGGCGGTGCCGTTCGAGTGATTGTCTCTGCAATTCTCGGGGATCCCACGGCTCTGATTGGCGCTGTTGTTGGCGGCTTCATCGCTAAGTAGCAAGTAGAGAGATGTTGGGTGTATATTATAGACTTGTTTGTGTGTATTTGCTTCAATTTAAAAGATAAAATCTTGTAGCTTTGTTTGTTTGTTTGTTTTTTTTTTTTTTTAATATAAAACCTATATGATTGTCATCAAATTGCATTTCAGTAATATATGGCATAACTCTATAATGAAAGTAGTGAAGTGAATTTATTTTCAAAAAATTCAAGCTTCTTTTTACTTGGGAAATTACTAAAAGATGATCCTACGGCAGCTGTAAATGAATATTTTGGATTGTGATCTTTGGGAATGAAAGTAAAATTAAACCATGTTATATTTGTAGCTTGAACTGAAGGATTAATTATATAAAAAAGAAGAAACTAATATGATAATCTGATTAATTTCAATAAGTGAGTGAATAGGCAACTTGGACATCAGATTCCCATCACTAAAACCAACTCCTTTCTTCTTCTTCTTCTTCTTCTTCTTCTTCTTCTTCTTCTTCTTCTTCTTCTTCTTCTTCTTGTTGTTTTTTCTTAATTTCAAGATCTCAGCCTCTTTGTTCTTTATTCTCTCACATGTTCATGTTGGACTAAAGTATTAATCATACCATGAGCTTTTTTTATTTTAATTTTTTTTATCAATTATTAATAAAAAGCATGTACCTTTTATGTTGTAAAAGCAACATAACCACCTCAATTTCTATGTAAAGTAGCCGCATAATGATTTATATTTGTGGTGTTCAAAGTTTCATATATGCTTTCATAATCATGTGTTTCTACTCGTTACCTAATCCAATGTTTATTTGAGTTTTAAACAACAATTTTACAGATTTGGATATGAGAATTTTATATGTTTTTGGAAGGAAAAAAAAAAAAAACTATTGGATCTGAAGGCCATAAATATATGCGCTATTGACCGGGAGCACAATGTAGTCGTTCCTGGTCATTACCGGTTTCCACTTCTTCGCTGGTGTTCTCGTCTTGTAAATTGAGTATTGTCGGCTCGAGGTGTGTGTGACACGCTTCTTCGATGCGTGAGGGAAGGCGGTAGGATACCTTGGCTCGGGACTTATAGAGCCCTAAATGAGCCCAACAAGCGTCTTACAAAAGACACGAGACAAACTATTAGTGTGTAGTTGATCACTTTTATTATCAGATCTGCTCGTCAAGTCGTTACAATCACTCAAATTATACCACAGAAGAAAATATTTGTGGCCAACTCATTCGGCAAATCCCAAGAAAATTGACAGCGAGCCCTCCATTTATCACTTTCCAACAAAGTTAACCTCGGAGTCAATGAGATTAAGAGAGCTTATAAGAAAGGATAATCACAAAAAATACTGAACTTTGACTAATGTAAAGTTAAAATAAATAAAAAACAATAAGTCAAGCTTGTTTAGTCTAGCAGTAACACCACTACATACCTCTCCAAGAGGTCACGGGGTCAAACCTCATAGAAAGTAAAAATTTACGTTTAAATAATTTAACTAAAATTTTAGTATTTTCTCGGCGATTATCCCTCGTAAGAATGTTGGATTTCGACTCTATCCTTCCAAAAGAAATCAAGGCTAAACTTTGATGTATACGGCCAAATAAGAGCTTTGAATTCTCATTTGTGTTGATTTCAATCCTATGACACCAAAGAAATAAAAATAAAAATAACAATGATTGTCATACCGTTTGAAATAAATTATTTGAACGTGGAAATTTTCTCAATCTCATATATTTACTTGATTTGTTTAGCTAGGCCCTCATTTTCCTTACGATATCACAATGTATTTAATATCTTTATGTGGTGAGACATGAATGGAGCTCCAAGAAAAAGTTTCCGTGTCTTATCAATGTGTTCGTGCCATATGCTTTATATTTTATTTAATTAATCAAGCCGCACTACACCCAATTTTCTTGAGTATTTTTTTTTTTAAAAACAAAATAAGAATACAATTCTTCAGAATAGTTTGAAATTGAATAGAAATATAAGCTTTTGACTTTTTGATTAATAAATCCAGTCCTTGGCCTCTCTCAATGTGGATTTGCTTTCTATGTAATGTAATCAAATTCTTCGGTTATTCCTTTGAAGATTAACAATCTACACGCTAATATATTATACAGCAAATATCCTTATGATATAAAGATATATATTAGGGTTAATGACGGCAAAAATACCTAAAGTTTGGTCAAAGAACCATTCGTGTACTCAAAATTTAAAAGTAGTGGCAAAAGTACTCAAAGTCGCATTTAAGGCGTTGAGCACTCCATTCTTGTAACGCAGTTAACTTACCCGTTAACTATGACCACGTGGACAAACATGGGTTGCTGACATGACAATTTTTTGCCACATGGACGAGCCCAATTAAGGGTTTAATTCGTTGTTTTGTCGTAAACGAGGTTGATGTGGGCTCGTCCACATGGCAAAAAATTGCTATGTCAGCAACCCACGTTTATCCACGTGGTCAGACTTAACGGGTAAGTTAACTGCATTACGAGAATGGAGTGGTCAATGCCCCAAATATAACTTTGGGTACTTTTGCCACTACTTTTAGACTTCGGGTACACGAGGAGTTCTTTGACCGAACTTTGGATATTTTTGCCGTCATTAACCCTATATTATAACCCTCAATGTTCCAATTTTTTCGATAACAAAACCATATATCCACTTCTTAATCTTATAGAATTTATTCTGTTAAAATAGACATTGCTAAAAAAATTCAAGAGGGTCATAATTCCCAATTCGTACAAGAGTTTGAAGTTTTGAACTAATATGTTTAATTCTGCCTCCAGCTATGTATGTCCCAACGTTCCTAATTAAACTCTAAACCTTAATGCATAAGTATTTTAAGTTTTTCTATTACATCTCTACCGTAAAACTTTATATAGCAACATATGATTTAATTATGTTTTTGTAGCTACAACAACTTCATTGAGTTAGACTATGAACATCAAATTCTCGCATAGATCAATCATGTCGCTACATGGTTAAAATGGGAAAAAAAACGTGATCAAATATGAGCGAAAACATGGTCAAATCACACATATAAAACTTCACAGTAGAGAGTTAAAAAAAATACTTTAGTTACTTACGGCAAATTTTTTTATATAATTAGAAATTTTTACCACCAGTTCTTTTTTTTTTTTTTGAAAATTAAGTTATACAATTTTCAACATGTGGGTATTTTTACCGCAAATATAAAAAAAGCATAGGAAATTTTTTTTTAGCCTAGCATAGGAAAATTATTGAAAAGGCATAAGTAACAGGCTAACATAGGTATTGGAAGTTTCGTGTCTAATTCTTAAACTATTTTATATTCATACAAAAAACTTGTTATAGATCCCCTTTCCAACATCTTATCGCAAAACTCAAAACACAATGACTCTCTCACACTTGACATTACTTCTCAACTTGTTTGCCGCCATTGTTGTCCTGTCAAAACCTTCACTTGCCAAGCCACTAACGTTCTCCTACACCGGTGGCTTCAAAGAAGAGACTCACAGGCAGTTCTTCAAGTTCACCAACTTCTCCTCCATCGACGGCGGGGCTCTGCAGCTGACGCCGGACAACGAGAACCAGGTGCTCGGCTACTTCAACAAGTCCGGTCGTGTCACCTACTACAAGCCCTTCAAGCTCTGGCCCTCCGGCGAGGCCGCCATCAACGCCGACACCGTCGCTTCCTTCAACACCACTTTCGTCATGAACATCTACCGGAACAAAGTCTGGAACCCCGGGGAGGGCCTCGCCTTCTTCATCGGCCCTGGCTTCGACGTCCCGCTGGGGAGCCACGGCCAGTGGATGGGCCTCACTAACGCGACCACCGACGGCCGGGCCGAGAACAGCTTCGTCGCCGTCGAGTTCGACACCGAGAAGCAGTGGTTCGACCCGGACGACAACCACGTCGGGCTCAATATCAACTCCGTCCGGTCCAACAAGACGGTGTCGCTGGACCGGTTCGGGTTCCTCCTGTCGCCGGAGGTCGGAATCGACTACCGAGTTTGGATCAGGTACGACGGGACGGCGAAGAGGCTGGAAGTGTACATAGCGAACCGGACCGATGCTAGGCCGGCCAAGCCGGTGATGAACGAGACGGTGAACCTGCGGGACCACGTTCGCCAGAGCTCGTACATCGGGTTCTCAGGGTCGACGGGCAACCCGGGGATCCAGTACAACTGCGTGCTCGAGTGGGAGATGGAGATAGACGATTTCCCGGCGAAAAGCGCCGCTGCCAAGTGGGTGAAGATAGGTGCAGGCATCGCTGCTGCGGTGGTGGCGGCTCTAGCTCTCCTCGCGGTGAAGTTCGGGCTGCTCGGCTACCTCAAAAAGAGACGTCAGGCTCGTAACGAGGAGTCCGACGTGATGGGGGCGCTGAAGCGGCTGCCGGGAATGCCGAGGGAGTTCGGGCTGAAGGAGCTGAAGAGAGCGACGGGGAAGTTCAGCGAGAGCATGGTGCTGGGGCAAGGCGGGTTCGGGGTAGTGTACCGAGGGGTGCTTCGGGAGAATGAAGATCAGGGCATTGCAGGGTCTGGTTCTGGTAGGGAAAGCAATGAAGTGGCTGTGAAGAAGTTCCTGAGAGATAACATCAAAGGAAAAGATGATTTCTTCGCCGAGCTCACCATTATCCATCGCCTTCGCCATAAGCATCTCGTGCGTTTAGTTGGTAAGTTTTCTTTTCCATGTATACTTTTCACTATATAGCCTTATATTTACATTAGTCTAATGTAGTGGGTAAGGTTTTTAGGTTCGGGTCCGAGAATATACCGACTCGGATCTGAGTATGCCAAAACACAAACCCGGATGCCAATTTATTTTAAAAAGTACGGCGACTGGAACCTTGTTCTGACATGACCCGGTCAATTCGATCAGGCACTCGCCATCTATTTTCATTGATCAGAACCGTTGGATCGACTCTGATCAAAGAGCGATTGCCAATTCTATAAAATAAAAGCAAACCGGTTTCTTTTTTTTTTTGGGAAATAAAAATGTGGGGTCGGATAATCCGATCCTTGCATATTTAGAGCAGTACCAGAACTAATTTAAAAACAAATCTAAGATTAAAAAGACCGGAAAAGAGAGAAAGAAAGCATCATTTACTTTTTTCTTTTTTCTTTTTTCTATTAAAGATGCTAATTCTCACTTGGTTCATCTTTTGAGTTTTAAATCATTTTTTGGGACCTAATGCTTATATCTCATAATTGATAAATTGGAATAGTTTATTTGAATTGAGAAAATAAGAATTTGTTTTTGTTGGAAGTATTCAAGTGCGTATGCTAGGTTCCACGATATTCACATGTTGAATTCTTGAAATAAGCAAAAAAAGCTCTCATATAATCATGACATGTTACGTAAAGACGTGGCGAGTTTCGAAAATGGCAAATACTTTATTCATAAACTACTAGATCTACTTGTTGAAATTAAGTAATATAATGTGAAAAAAAAAGCCTAGGTGACATTGCAGGGTACGTCACAAAATAAGTTCATCTCATTCTCATCGCATGTGATGTTTTTATTTTTTAAAATTTATACGGTAGAAATTCTATAAATTAATAATCGATAACTAATAACTAAGTTTGTTTGGCCTAGTGGTAACACCACTATACTTTCATTCAAGAGGTCACGGGTTCAAATCCCATGGGATTCAAAAGAGTGCCCCATTTACATATATGTAAACTTGGTCAATAGCGCTACCCCATTCAAAAAATAATTAAATTAATAGTCGCGATTAAATAATATTTTTGTCCGGTTCCGACTCGGACCTAGATAGTTAAATTAATAATTCGCTAAATTTATAAGATAATAATTTTTTTCAAAAATATATAGGTCCCAAGTGATATATAAATTAATAATTCAATATAAAAAATTACATAAATAATTATAAAATCACTATAAATAAAATATATAATATATAACTATGAAATCACATTAAATATAGAGATAACATTACATCACTAATCATGTAGTCTTCTTAAAAATATGATAAATTGAAACAATTTTTTGTTAGTAAAGATGTTTATATAATTATAGCTGATTAATTATTTTTTTCTTCATTAATGTATAAATTAATAAATTAATAAATTATTAATTTATATGTTAATTAATAATCTGATAAGATAATTTTTTTTACCGATCCAACAGTATTAATTTATAAAAGTGATCTACTGTAATTGCACTCCAAATTTATTCATAATTCCATTTTACTTTCGTCTTTTAAAATCATTTTAACTTTATGACATTATAGAAACTATACAAGTAGTAATAATATTGATTGACTTTTCAAAATGTAACATCATCTTACTATTCCATTAGATTACGTCTCAAAGTGGATAAAAACAGCATTATCTTCAAAGTCAGAAGTCGAAAACTCTTAGTTTTAGCAGGAAGTGGTCATGAAAAGCTAGTAAGAAGAAGTAGTATTATCGAAATCAAATTAGTCAAAGTATTTGTAGTTTTCATCGACCCACTTGCTATTATTTCATCTTATCATCATTCACTCTTGAGCTTGACATGTCATTCTGAGCTGACACACCAATTTAGTCATAGTCTTTATTTTTTTAATGTCGAAAGTCCAA
This sequence comes from Parietaria judaica, assembly GCA_954871525.1. Classification (NCBI taxonomy): domain Eukaryota; kingdom Viridiplantae; phylum Streptophyta; class Magnoliopsida; order Rosales; family Urticaceae; genus Parietaria; species Parietaria judaica. Next base: position 44,982,887 of record OX940860.1, read on the forward strand.
ATAACATTCTCTGTTTCTTAAAGAAAAGACACGTAACATGCCATTTTGCGTATACTCAACATGGCATTTCATTATAAATACTTTCAATACGGACATGGCTTTTATGAAAATAAATCAATAATTCAACTGGACGGCAAACACTTGTCTGATCTGATCATTGGTCCGAGAGAGAGAATGAAAAACTGAAAGACTCGAGACTATACCGTTTCAATTAAGTATAATTTGAATACATTTGTCACTATAATTATAATTCAAGAAAAGCAAATATTCTTTAAACTCAAAAGTAAACGCAGTTCCGATGGTTACAAAAGCAAGTTTCTGTACAGAGATTTTTGTTCTGGCTAAGGATCTCTTCAAGAGATTAGGTTTAGGGGCGCAGCGGGGACGGCCGCCCCCACTTGGCCCGAGCTCGTTATTTTTTATTTTAATGTACTTATTATTATATCATTTTATATATAAATAATAAACATAGCATTTGTAGATTAAATGTCACTATAGTGTAGTGGAATCTTGTTGCTACTCCTAGTTGTAGCCTTGGGATCAATTCGTTTTATTTTGAAATTTATGAGAATTATAATCATATATAAATTCTAATGAATTATTTTCATAAATCAAATGTTCATAAAAAAATAGTTATAATGCAATGTATAATAGTAGTTTCAATGTCTCGTTTTATTTTGAAATTTATGATTTATTAATTTTCGCCCTTCTTAGTTAAAGTTCTGGCTCCGCTCCTGATTAGGCTTATACATGCATGAGATATGATGATAGATGCTTAGTTATTTTGGCAATTCATTATTTCTTCTTCTTTTCCCTTAAAACATACTAAAAAAAGATTTGAAATTCATTTAGTTACACCAAATTTAAACCGATTGCTTTTATTATTTCCTGAAAATTAATATTGGGTTCTTGAATATTAATAAATAAATATTCAATTTTGGCTAAACAACTCGATAATCATGATATTCCAAAGAACTAGTGAAATGGCACCGTGCTTCGCACGGTGTTCTTGAAAATAATATTTAAATTAATTATATAAAATCATAGGAAATATTAAGTGCGGTAAATGAAAGAAAAAAAATATAACTTCGCGCTCAACAATTGCTAAAATAATTGTCTAATGTTATTCACTTGTTCTTTATGGAATATGATAAAATATATTTGAGAAATATTAGAAACATCTGCCACAAAAAAAAAAGATTTACGTTCTGTGTATTTATTTTTTAAGATTAAGACGTCTGAATCTGAATGCATCGGATTATTAAGATGTTACATCTTATCTGAATGACTAAATATCAAGTTTGTTCATTTTTTAAGATCTGAATACAGATGTGATCTAATTTTATGATATAGTATTCAATAAAAATTATTGTTTTATTTAAACTTTGAGAAAAAAATACCTATTGTAAAATAGATATTAATATAATTTATTAAAATATTTGATATAGTATTAACTTTAAAACTAATAAAAATATTTAAGATTTTATTCATATCATTAAATAATATTACATATAATTTTAATTATATTTAATATTATTTTTTCAAGAAATAATTAGTATAAACTATTTGTTAATATATAAATAAATAATATTAAAATTATATGACTAAACGTAATCATAATTTTTCATGAATAAATTAATTTGATTATTTAGTTCATTATTTAATTATTTACTTAATAAAATAATTATTATTTTTAATTTAGTTAATTTACACTTATTAAGACTTTTTAAAGATAAAACAAATGCACTCAATAGTTATACATCTAACTCATTAAGAATTAGATGCTTAATAAGTGCAAACAAACACACCCTTAGAACATAGGTTTTTTGGCTGTCATTATCCATTTTTTATGGAAAAAGTACGTATATTTCTTTTTAAGTAAAGATATATATATATAGATATATATTTTTTTAAGAGAAGTGAACTTCAGTCCTTTTTTTTTTTTTTTTTCCGGCAATTAATCATATGTTGTTAATGTTTTTGCCTCTCGTTGTTTTTGTTGGAATTTTGATGTTAATCTTTTTTAGAAAAACATATATAATTGGGCTGTATAAACATACGTTTGCCACAAATTTATGTCAAAATTTTATTTAACATCCATTAACTAATTTGATAATAGAATGAGTAAATGACTACGTATGAGCTTGTCATGTAATAATAATAATAATAATAATAATAATAATAATAATAATAATAATAATAATAATAATAATAACATAAAGACTAATTATGTTTAACACAAATGTAAAATGACCCAAAAACAAAGTTCAAAGGATAACATTTCTGAAATAACAACGTTATAACTTAAGGGCTTAAGGTGATGAACCTTTCATGTATATTTTTACCGCAAATGGCCGAGAAACAAAGGATACTATTATAGCTTCTTAATTCTTACATTATTCTCCTTAATTTAACGTTTTTCTATTTTTCAATAATAAAATTGATACATGAATTCACATACTAATACTGAAAATCTATCTCCAAAACCCATAATACGTGATTTACATTAGCCTCTAGGAGATAAAAAAGAACTAAAACTAACCTTACAACTTAAAAGCTTTATTGTAGTTCTTAATTTTGTATTATAACGAAAATAATATATTCTCAGAGTCGATAGAATGAATCAAAAGAGTTTTGAGACTATTATAACAAACACTACTCATATATAGATTTGACGCCTTATAAACCCATGGCATGGAATTTTAACAGAATATATTGACAATATAAATAGATTTACACATTCACCAAAAAAAAAAACACACACACAAAAAAAACAAAAAACAAAAAACAAAAGATATTGGCCGGAGCTCATGCTTCATCAAGTTAACACACATTATTGAGATTGAGATATACAACCATTGCCTTTTTTTTAGCAAAAAAATAATCTTTATTACTACCTAAAAAAATGGAAACAAAATATAAAATAAAACATAGAGATTAGAGTCGACATACTCAAGATGAAAACAAAGTGTAAGTATATATAGTGCGTTGTGCTTTGCTAAGAAACTGATTCTCGCCAGCAGATGAACAATACCTATATAAAAAAAAATAAAAAAAATGACAAATAAGAAAGCTAAACCATTATAACTTATGCAAAGTCTAATAAATCCGTTATACTTTTATATTTATTTTAAAAACAATTAAAAGCATATTCTCTTGTGAGCAGAGCAACCCAATCAGACAAATAAAAACAAAGATCAAATATAGTAACTATACAAATATGCTCAGCTCACTGAAATCCGAATTAATTCAATCATCTATATTTAAGCAAAATGAATGATATGAAGATATATATATATATATATGTATCTATATATATAATATTAACTTAGTTAATGATTGCAAATAAATTAATACAATGATAATATGAAATTAAACAGTCATAGTTTAATTGGTAGAGAGTAGAGACTCACTATCAAGGTCGAGTGTTCAATTGGTCTCCAAAATTATGCATGTCATGCGAAGTTACAACCAATTTTGGCACCTATGATGAACTAAATCATAAAATTCGCCCAAAATTTAGAGAAAACATGAATGAATTATTGAGAAATAATTTTACACCATGGCAATCAATAAGAACATTATGTTAATGAAACACATCCCTTCGATTCATGTTACTAACAAGTATTTTGATTTTTCACTAAAATAAGATCTAAAAATAAAACATATCCTGGATGTAGGATGATAAATCTATGTTGAAATCCAATATAGAAGTACCTGTGTAAAATCGATAAACATAGGATCTAAACCGGGAAATACTAACGTCAATACGACAACTAATCATGGAACAAAATTAATAAAATAGACACAATTAATAGGTGCAAACCAGGTCTATTCGTGGGAGTTTAGGTAAACTCGCACTTTCTTAAGAACAGATCCTTCGGTATAGGAAGAACTGGAAAAGATAAACACTATCCCTTCCGCATAATGAGCCGACACTCGTCTTACCACACATGCGCTCAAATTCGCAAGCTGGCCATAGCAAGTTTGGCGTCCAGTCAATGGCCTGCTTTCTCATTTTCATCACCTCTTAACCGCATCTGTGCTCATATGTGCTCTACTGCGAGATTGTCCATTTTCATAGCTAATGAAAAGCGACATCCACATTGGTGGATGTCGATCAATGTATATCTCAGATAACAATACAATAATACTCGACATGCGTGAATTTTGAATATCAAGAAAGAATTTATGCGCTTCCAAGCAAAATTATGACTTAAGGCTCGATGAAACCATAGTAATCCAAACAAATCAAAATTAATTTCTTGCATTTTGGATTCCCATACGACTTCAAACCTCCAAACACATTCATATCCTAATCCCAGAATGTGAACCCAAGCAACTAAGTGGAGAGAACTTTATGTGTGATATCATGATAATTTTTTTTTTTGCAAAGTCTTATTTGGTCTTACAAATTGTTTCAAATCCCAATCACTTGTTGCTAATATGTTTCAAAGATAACTGATGAAATACTGCCAGACACAAGAGAGAACTTTATGTGTGATATCATGATAATGTTTTTTTTTTTTGGAAACTCTTGAAGTCTTATTTGGTCTTACAAATTGAGTAGCAATATATCAATTTCATTTCTATACACACGCAAAAAAAAAGCAAAATGTATTTTCACATGTCAAATTTTCTTTTTAATACACTTACACACTAAAAAAAAAAACAAAGCAAAATATCTCATATGTCTTCTATAATCAATCGGAACAAATTGGATAGAACATGGTAGAACGAAAAGTAGAGCCCATATCAACTAATATCATAGAGAACACTTTTCTATGTTAAATTTTACAAATGGCGACTGAAAGTATATTTTGGAAATTAAGATACATAAATTTTCTTATATCGGGTAGCTAAAGGAAAAACATGATTACATTTCTATGATACAGGCTACCAAAAATCAATCAATATAATTTTTAACTTTACACACAAGGAAAAAATTAGAAGGACGGATCTAAAGGTACTAAATTAGTAATTTGTTTTCACTATGTATTATAACAGTGAAAACTTCATAATCTAGTTAGAAATGACATAACATTTGACAATTAGACAATTAGAGAAGAGAATGCGAGTCATAAAGAAGTACCTCTGAAAGTCGAAAATCACCAAATATTGGATTCCCTCTCTCGGTCATCACTTAAGAGGTCAGAGCATCATTCTTAAATTGACAAAATTGACTGCAGATTCAAAAACTATATTTAAGAAATAAAAATAAATTAACAAATCAATACTATTTTTGCGTCTGATACTTATACTTGCACTTGAATACAATTCATTCAACATCGTGAATAAGTCAAATTATTTATTTATCACTAATGAGCATTAAACATAAGAGGTTACAACAATGTGGATTGGGCATAGTATAAAAAATCTTTTAGAGGCACATATTCCTCCGGGGGCGATTGGGACGTGGACATAAGGGTTTTTATGACACAATCCATAATTCGATCCATTTTTAATTAGGTCAAACATATATGCCAATAGATGTCACTCTTTGATAAACAATGTGTAAATCATTTAATTCTCAAGATATTATTTCTGAAACTAATAATAGCGCAGAAATTTCATTTGTGGTACTAATAGCATGTAAAAAGGAAAGTACTTTATAAGTAGTACAAACACACCTTATATTTTTTTTCTAAAGGAAAAAAAAACCCACAGAGAGAAGAGTGTTCTGAAACTTTAATGTTCGGTTTCTCCTATTATCAAACACTTGGTTCCAAGTAGAAATAGATCATTAAATAATTAATCAAGAAGCAATAGATATAATCGATCAAATAGCACTATTGCAAATCTTTATTAGAAATAATTCAATAGCATCAGATTAGCAAAACTATATGGAAAACTAATCTATCATCAAAGTGTAATAGTAAAACTATGAGTAAAAGTAAAACTAATCATAGAACTATTAGCATAGAAGATAGATTATATAATAATAATAACAAAAAACACATCGATGGAGGCCAGAGAAGAAGACTTCCACAGGACTCGATGAGTGATTGAAACACGAAAACCAAACGTATATTGAAAATCAAAATACTTGAAAACTAACATAAATAAAATTTTATAAGTCAAAACCAATTAATTTCATAATATCAAAAATCGTAAAACCCTACGAAAGAGGAACTTACCAGGATGACATCGAAGAGCGTGGCCTATAGTGAGGACTCGATGAGTGATTGAAACTCGAAAACCAAACATAAACTGAAAATAAAAATTATCTGATGACTAACATAAATAAAATTAAAACTTAATCGAGAGCCAGGCGTTGGTCTCTGTTTGTATATAAAAAAAAAACAACAAATCCTCAAACTTAGAAATTAAAAGACTAACATGTTTCTCTTCACGACAATATGAGATTTGGGAGATTTCAACATATTTTCCACTGATGAAGTCGGATCTTTTGCACACTCAAGCCTAAGTCCGAAGTTTTCCTTATCAGACGCCATTATTTTTCATATTGAAGCTTTCCTTTTCGTCGACTATTGCACCACTACGAAAAGAACGGAAAACTGGAAATTACAAAGAGAGCAAAGACAATAAAAACTGAAAGTGTTCAAGAGTTTCCAGTGAAAGAGTAACAGTTACACATCATCTTCATCTTTTTTTGGTGTGCTAGAAAGGAGACGGCAGTTAGGGCTACATATTTGAAGACAGACCGTGGTTTCTTTAAGAAGGGGCTTTGCCAAAAAGAAGAGAAGAAATAAGTAACTAACTGATCCCAAGAAAAAAAAATACTCTAAGATCATTAATGCAACACTAAAATTATAAAAGTAAAAAATTACACATAATCGTTTTTGAATTTGAGAGACGGCATATAAAAGTTGACCTGGTTAATTAAATTACATAAAATTTCTTATATATGAAGCTATACAAAACGATGACTACATTTCTAATAATACATGATTATTAAAAAATAACCACTCATTTTTAACATCACACATAAAGACCATGGCAGAAGGGCAGATTCTAAAGGCATTAAATCCGTATATTATTTTATCGTTATGCGACATAATTACATTTCATTATAAAAATAAAAGATTTTAATATGAAATTATATTGTGAAAACTTAATCAAAAGTTGTGATACAACAAAAAATTTAAATTGTGACCGAGAAACATTATCAAGAAGTTGTGATTGACGTAAGAAACTTACAGAGAGACGACGAATCTGTATAACTTTTGTGTCGATGTCATTTTTATTTATCTTCCTGATCTGTAAAATTCAAGACAAAAAAACCGGATATAAAAAATTAAATTGGATATTGAACACTTCTAGTTCTAAGTCCGACCTTTTATACTTGAGCATTACTTCAGATATCCATAAAAAACTTTAATCTAAAAACATGAATAATCTGTATTATGATTCAGAAAAAATTAATAGAACAAATCTGCATGTAAGCACATATAGGAAAATACAAATTGCCTTTAACAAACTACACTAAGAATGTATAATTGTAGAGAGAAGCGACGTTTTTTCATCTGCTTCTTGTCTCATATCGGAAGAACTGGACCGAAAAAATCGTATCAATCAATAAAAACTAAAACCAAGAATCACAAATAATAAAGTATCATTAGAAACTCTTCACCAAAAGTTGTACCTTTTCCCGAATGAATAACCGTCTAATTGATTTAATCCCCTCTCTTTCTCTTTCTCCGCTTGATTTTCATCTTTGTTATTGTAAAACTAATAGAAAGACTAATCTATAATCAAACTGCAATAGTAAAACTATCAGTGAAACTAATCGATCAAACGGTAACAATAAAACTAATCATAAAACTATAAGCATAGATTATATGATAATAACAATGACAAAAAACTGACCGATGAAGGCCAGAGAAGAAGAGCGAGTCCATGAATGATTGAAACTCGAAAACCTAATAGAAATTGAAAATAAAAAATATCTTAAGATTAACACGAACAAAATTAAAAATTTGTAAGCCAAACAAATTAACTTTTTGAATTAAAGTATCGGAAACCTTACGGAAGAGGGACTGGCCAGGATGAGATCGAAGAGCGTGACTGGTCTAAATTGACAAAGCCGGCGTCGCAACTCTTGAGGTCATCGGCAGTGGCGGCGACAGAGCGGTCTTCAGGGGTCGGTGTGGCGGCAGAGGAGGCGGGCTTGGACGGCGTGGCATCGACGTGCTTCTAGCAATTCTAGATGATTTTGGAGAGAATCTTGCTGGTGACGGTCGTCATCGATCGTCTTTGCCGAAGACATCTTGATCCGATGAGAGGAGATAGTCAATGAGCGATAAATTAGGAACGCATGAATCAACGCACTTCCGCAATGAAAATTCGTCGCCGCTTAGAGCCGATTTCAAACGTAACCGAGATCAGAAATCTAAGCAAACAAAATTCAACCTAAAAAGCCAAATAGAAATCGCAGAGCACAACTACAGAGCCATAGGAGAAGAAGAAAGAGGAATCGCATAGCAACAGAGCCATTAGAGAAGAAGAAGAGAAAGGTACCTTGAGGGAGAGGAAGACGCACTTAGAACTGCCTCTGGGATCAGGAAGAGAGGAGATACTTCTCTTAGAAGGGGTGCGATGAGGAGGCGCCTCTCTTCCAACGAATTCCAAGGAGCGGTTATTGTTATATAACGAAGCAACTTTTGAGTACGGGTAACTGTTTTATTTATTTTATTTTACTAATAAAGAGTCGCGACCACCGAGTTTTAGTTTTTTTATTTAAAAAAAAAAATTAAAAAAAAAGGAGAAAATAGAATGGGGTCTAAAAACGTTGTTTTTTAAGCCTGATGTTATTTTACTTTTATATATATATAGATTAACGCTACCGAGCGGCATTCACGTCTTTCTTTTAATGGCAAATTTATTTTTAATTTCGAATATGTAATAACACTTAGTTTTTTTGGACAAAAATAACATTAACTTTCAAGCAATGTTAATCTGAAATCAACAATAGAACTTTATTAAATTAATAATTTGTCGACTTTAATTAACGTTATTAATTATCATTTAATAAATTTGTAAATAATTAAAAATTAATCCGAGCAATAATAATTTATAGAATTTCTTTCTATTGTTTCAGGATGGTGCTACGAGAAAGGAAAGCTGCTATTGGTGTACGAGTACATGCCAAACGGAAGCCTGGACAAGCACCTCTACGAGTCCTCCACCGCCCTCACCTGGGCGCTGCGCCACAAGATCCTCACCGGCGTCGCCTCCGCGCTCCACTACCTCCACAACGACTTCGACCAGAAGGTCGTTCACCGCGACCTCAAGGCCAGCAACGTCCTCCTCGACGCCGACTTCAATGCGCGCCTCGGCGACTTCGGCCTCGCCCGCGCCATCGAGGACGAGCGCAACTCTTACGCCGAGCTCGGCCTCGCCGGCGTCCCCGGCACCATGGGCTACGTCGCCCCTGAGTGCTTCCACACTGGCAAGGCCTCCCCCGATTCCGACGTGTTCGGGTTCGGTGCAGTCGTGCTCGAGGTCGTGTGCGGCCGGAATCCCGGGGAGAAGATCCTCACCGAGCAGGTGCAGCGGACGCTGGTGGACTGGGTGTGGGGGCTGCACCGGGAGGGGCGGATTTTGGAGGCGGTGGACAGGCGGCTCGGGGGGGAGTTCGTGGCGGAGGAGGCGGAGAGGCTGCTTCTTCTGGGGCTTGCGTGCTCGCACCCCGTGGCGGACGAGAGGCCACACACGCGGATCGTCTGCCAGGTCATTGCTGGGACGATACCGGCGCTGCATGTTCCGCCGTTCAAGCCCGTCTTCACGTGGCCGGCTCTCGGCCCGGGGTTCGATTTCAGCTCCCTCGACAGCGGTCTCTCCAACGTCACCTTGTCTTCTTCTTGATCGCAAATACTGTGCTTTTTCAGCATTGTTACTGTACAAGTATATTGTGATGCTTACACGAGATTTTGTTATGTAATTAACAGGAAAATTCAATAGAGTTTCTTCCTTTCTTTTCTAAAGATCCAGTAAGGGAATTGAACAGTTCTGATTTGAACCGATTTCACCAATGAACTAAGATATGATCCACAAAATTTATTCGAAAAGGGACGACCGCGTGGAGCAGGCCCGGCCCAACAGTAGGGCGAGTTGGGCAACTGCCCAAGGCCCCCTCCCACAAGAAGGCCCAATCTGATCAAGCTTTGTGAGCAATAAATAAAGCATTTATGTATTGTTTTTTTTTTTCTTTTTCCAGCCAGCTTAACTTACCGAGAATACAAAAATGGGCCTCAATTGAGTTAAAGATGTTATTAAATATGGGCCCATTAATATTATTTTATGAAATAGACAACAATTGTTACGTTTGGGCTGTCTTGTTAGGGGCCCACTTAAGAAGTGTGTTGAAATTTGAAGAATTAAACTTATATGTCAATATTATTTTCTTTCTCTTCTATACTTATGAATCTATCTATTCCCTATAATAATGAAGGGTTAATGACGGCAAAAATACCCAAAGTTTGGTCAAAGAACTCCTTGTGTACCCAAAGTTTAAAAGTGGTGGCAAAAGTACCCAAAGTCATATTTGGGGGATTGACCACTCCATTCTAGTAGCGCAGTTAACTTACATGTTAACACTGGCCACGTGGACAAACGTGGGTTGCTTACATAGCAAGTTTTTGCCACGTGGATGAGCCCACATCAACCTCGTTTACGATAAAACAACGAATTGAACCCCTAATTGGGTTTGTCCACGTGGCAAAAAATTATTATGTCAGCAACCCACGTTTGTCCACGTGGCCAGAGCTGACGGGTAAGTTAACTGCGTTACGAGAATGGAGTGGTCAACTCCCCAAATGCGAATTTGGGTACTTTTCCCACCACTTTTAAATTTTGGGTACACGAGGGGTTCTTTGACTAAACATTGGGTATTTTTGCCGTCATTAACCCTAATAATGAATGCCGATTACGCTCTATTATCAATATACGTAATTTTTAAATTCCCTTCATTTCTTTATATCTCTTGAGGTAAGTTTTTTTTTTCATTAGTTACCGATTATTAATACAATTAGTGACAATAAAAATGTTATTTTCTTTGACAAAAAATAAAAAGAGCATTTTTAAAACATTTATGTTCTTACGTTCTTATGAGAGTATAATATATATATATATATATTTTTTTTCAATAACTATTAATTAATAAAAATATAAAGAGCATTAGAGAATTATATTAATAAGAGTAAGAATAATTACGTGTGTAAAAATGTAGTTAAGAATAAATTAACATTTTTATATAATATATATTTTCATTAAAAAATAACAAATTTTTAATTTAATAAAAATAAATTTTAGTAAATATATATTAAAATATTAAAAAGGCCTCATATCAATTTTCGCCCAAGGCCTCTAAAACTGTTGGGCCGGCCCTGGCGTGGAGACAACACCCTAGCAGACGCGCTGGCCGGATTGGGGTCTACGACAGAACCTCACCAGCGGGAGCCGAGACCGATGCCTGCAAGGAGATCGAGGAAGAAGCATGGGACCGGAGAACCCGCCTCTCGGAGTATATCCGAGCAGGGGGTGCTGCAAGCGGACAAACAAGAGGTGAGGAATATTAGGATGAAGTGTCAAATTTCCGACCATTAGACGCTTGGGGAGCAACAAAGTGCACTACGTACTTTAAGAAATCTACAAAAGGGAATTATATGGCAACCATTTCCGAGGAAGATCTTTGCCGAGAAAGGTCATTACTAAGTCTCCTTATTCGCAGAAGCTATTACATTATATGCTTGGGAGCAATGAAGAAGTGTACTACGTACTTTAAGATATCTACAAAGGGAAATGTGGTAACTGGTAATCGTTTCGGAAGAAGATCTTTCACAAGAAAGCTATTACTATTATCATGTTTTTGTTATTTCCTACACACACTCAAAGATTAATATAACTAAAAAGAACTTAGCTGATAGCGAACAAAGAGTGAACCTCTTTTAAAAAATATATGTGTGCGCTCTTTTACTCTTCGAGCACCCCCGTAAATGTAATTATCATTAGTCTTAATGAGATCTAACGGTTGGTTCCACAATGAATATTACTTTACTTTAAAAACAGGAACGTAAGGACAAAAAGTAAAAGAACATAACAAATTTAGCTTGCATCACATCCCGGTCGTCCATACACAGGCCAATGTCCGGAAGTTCATGGACGATAATCCCAAGGAACACCGCCATTTAGTGATTCCAGTCCAGAAGACTGGTTCCACGACGTGAGATCACGATGGACTACTACATGGAGACCATCTTCTATACCATCAGTTCTCGTATCGTCGGAACTTTTTTCCTTCTCATTCTATTCTACGCACCCCCTAACACCTCTAACACGGGCATCCGCACCATCTACATGAAACCACCGTGCCCACTCTCGCATGGCGCACTCAAGCTGGCCTCGTGGACCAATGTGAGGGTGAGCTCGTACATGCGGTTCAACCACTTCTTGGATCCGACGAACTTCGCTTACCCTGCGCCAAGGTTATTTGGAAGGTCGGCGATGTGTAGGAGACAACAACGATGGAACGCTACAAGAACACCAACTTGGTTGGCTAGCCGGGCTCTACATGATCTTATGCGAGTCATTGCTAGTGGACCGATCAGACACAACACCAACGAGAGACACTTTTTTAGTTTTGATTATCATTGTTTTAGCGACACTGAGTACTTATGCGGGAAAAAAATTGTAAAATTAAAAAAATTAGTTTTGGCAACAATGGGTGTTTATCCTACGAAAATAACATTGAAACCTCAAAAAGTACAACTTTTAGCGATATTAAAATAATTATGCCGCAAAATAAAAAAGATTAAGACCGTATTGCTAGAATTTGATAAATTTTAGGTATTTCTGTCACAAATATAGGAATAATATATTATTATAGTTAGTTAGCATAAGATTACAAAACTGTTTTTGAAGATTTAGTGGCATGGTTATGCTACCATATTATATCGTTTGACATTTAGCATTACTTATTCAACAGAAAAAAAAATGGTTTGACTTATTGGAATTAAGAGTTTGTCAAAATAAGGAAAAATTAAGAGACGAGTTGTTTTTTTTTTTTTTTAGGCACTTAAGTCTCGCTTGTAAGTTTCATCATTTGTAGTGCTCAACACGTGGTCGGTTATTATATATTCTATGTTTAAGTCTTTTTATAAGTGTCAAATTTCAAGTCTAATTATAATAATAAATTAATAGCAGCAATAATAATCACATAGCGTAAAATTAATAAGAATAATTTAGTAGTATGAATTCTAATTTGCTAATATTTATAACTTTTTAAAAGAGAAAAATATCATTCTCTTAAAAAAATTGTCATTATTTTCAAGTATCTTGTTGGAGTCGATTTCGGTTTTGTACCCGAAGAGAACCACTTAAGAATTATTCCTTGGCCTGTGAATGGTACGAGTAAAGAAGGACGATTAGGAAATGGATACTTTACCTGTCCGCCGGAGGGTTTCCGTCGAACAAGTCTTTCAGTTGAGCTCGAACAAATTCGAGCCAAACTCAATCGAGGAAGAAGCCAAAGCACAACAGGGATTCCACACTTTGCTCGATCCAACATAAAAATAGGCGACCCAATTCATTAAGTCAAAGAGATGGGATGGCTCACCCGACGCCCAAGCAAGCGACATCAAAGACTCACTTGAATGAATTTGTCCCCTTAAGACTGACATGATTTCGTACGACCCAAATCGTACTAACAAGATTTGGGGACCACTAAGATTAGGGTTTGATGATTCTTGGTAATCAGAGCACATTAAGAAGCCAAAATCATTGTCTATAAATAACATAGTATGTCACTCAAAAAACATAAGGATAGCCAATCTAAAAAGTATTATTCTCTTTACAAAAGGAGTACTATCACGAATCCCAAAAACATTCTCTTCCTTTTTCAGCCATTTTGTACCAGAGAATCCAAACATGTACTCGTTTTCTTGACATCTTTGTACCATGAAGGCAAAGGAATGGAAGGGATAAAATAAATTTCCTGATCAATTGTGTCTAACTTTTTGCCTCATTTTTCTTCTAATTGCTTATTATTTCACGTATGATATTTGCGGAAACACATGGCCCAATTTTACTCCCCGAAAACATCCTCTAAAAGCGGCGTTGCCACGTGCAACGCCGTGACTGTTATAAGACAATTTTTACCCTCAACATATGCCTAGATTAAACCGGCTTTATATTAACCAAGCTTGTTTAGCCTAGTGGTAAACTCACTACAAGACTCTTCGAAAGGTCTTGGTTCAAACGTAACGGACACATAAATTGCGTATATTTATAATCTTTACCGATAATGCATGTGGCCGATAGTGGCACCTTATGAAAAAAAAAAAACCGACTTGAGATTAATCGCATTATAAAATAAGTTAAATGTACTTTTTGGTCGATAGTTTTGAAGGATTTTTTTATATTAATATATAAATACTCTAATGACCCATAATAATATGTGTATATATACATCTTGTAGTTTACTAAACCCTTTGCATATCTGTTGGCTAACTAAGCTTTATTTAAACGAGGACAGCTCATTCTCAAAATTCTATATGCCCTTAAGATCTTTGTGATTTGGTCGGCTCTTTAAATTTATTTCAATTTAATTAATCCCTCTTCTAGTTTAAGGCAGTCAAACCTGGATAATACTAATCTATAGGGACTGTCCCACAATTAAAGGGTCGTTGCCCCTTTCCCATTTAGAATAGAGCTAGGCTGATCTAATTTCTAATTACGAGATTATATGTAAAGGGTAAAAACTGATATGCACACTTTTCGTATTTTTGACATAACTCACTCATTTTTTATCCAAATTTTCTGCACGACTTATGGTTGGAAAGATAAGAGATAGATCTACAACTTTAGTGTTTTAATTTTTGTAAAATCATTTTTAGAAAAATACAAAAGATCAAATACAACGTAAAACTGGACATTAGTTTAATGTAAAATATTTGTTTCGAGCAAATTTTAATATACTTAATGACTTTTTATGATGAAACGTAAAACTAAAAAGTTGTATATAAATATTTTATCTTAATAACAGATATTTATTTATAAATTTTAGACAAAAAATGAGTGAGTTATGCAAAAAATATGAAAGATGTGATGCGAAATAATCTTTCATATTTTTGGCATAACTCACTCATTTTTTGTCCAAAATTTATAAATAAACACCCGTTGGAAAGATAAAAAGTTTATCTACAACTTTTTAGTTTTACGTTTCATCATAAAAAGTCATTAAGTATATTAAAATTTGCTGGAAACAAATATTTTGCATTAAACTAATGTCCAGTTTTACGTTGTATTTGAAATTTTGTATTTTTCTAAAACTTATTTTACAAAACTTAAAACACCAAAGTTGTAGATCTATCTCTTATCTTTCCAACCATAGGTCGTGCATAAAATTTGGACAAAAAATGAGTGAGTTATGTCAAAAATACAAAAAGTGTACATATAGAGGAGGATAACTCTCTAACGGTCCAGTGACGGAAAACACGAAAATATCTAACAGATCAAACATTAGGTACATTAGCCGCCAAAAATAAACATTAGGTACATAATCCGCAGAAGAACAAACATTGGGTACATTAGCCGCAGTTTACCCTATAATATATACTCTTTTTAATACATCTCTCTCATCTCACTTATTATTAGGGGTGAAACCGGTACCGATAATCGGTAAATTAGCTTTTTTTGGTATTGGTATTGAAAAATCGAGATATTTTTTTTTGGTATTGGTATTGGTATCGGTTCTAAAATTTCTTGATTTTTTATCAAACCGAGACCGAAACCGAGAAAAAAGAAAAGAAAACCGATAAATAAACCGGGAATAATCTGGGGCAAAATCCAAAAATAATACAAACTACCATGTCCGAAATTCGGATTCCGAAGTATAAAAATACATGTCTAATACATAAAAACATCAAACATAATTAAATGACATGTAGTTCACTAATTTTATAAGAGAATGCCTTAATTTTTGAATAAAAATGACATGTAGTACACTCCAAAACGACATGTAGTTCACAACCGATACCGATACCGATATTCGAGAAATTTGGCTATCGGTATCAGAATTGGTATCGGTAACGGAAACCGATAACCGATAAGTATCGGTTATCGGTTTTAAACTAAATTTATCAATTTTTTTATAAACCGATCCGGGCATGGGCGGACCCAGGAATTGAAGTCGGGGGTGACGGAGTATAAATAGAACAAAGTATAATGTTTTATAAAGAACAAAAAAAAGTTAATTATTGGAAATATATATTACTTTATTTTATTTATTTAATAATAATGTATAACAAAATATCACTGTGTTACATTATCTTTATACGACATCTCTTGCCTATGATGGGAGTTACTTTTATTCTCTCTAGGCTACTACAGAGCCAACCTTGATTTTATAATTCAAATATTGTCGTTTAATACAATTTGCTTGCGAAATTTATGATTATTCTCGTTCAAAAATAACTATTTTGAGAATTTGTAATAAACTAAAAGTATCTTTTTTTTTTTTTACTTTTTATGTATAATATATAAATAAAACTTAACACATGTTAGTAATTCAAGTCCGTTTATCCTTGTGTTTTTAGGTTTTTTATTTTAAAAACTATTGACTGAAAAATAAAAAAATAAAAAACAATACAATACAATAGGAAGAGAAGACAAGTATCATGATAATAAAAGAATATCACAGCAAGTAAATGTGGGTCCTACCAATTTGATTAACATTAAATATAATGTGGGCCTGCCACTAATGCTTTCCTTTCTAACCCTTTTTTTTTCCTCTGTAACAACAACCCACAAGCAAAAATGGAGAAACAAAGCTCTGTGTCTCCTATGGCGATGAGTTCTCTACAGCCCACAAGCAAAAATGGAGAAACAAAGCTCTGTCTCACCCATGGCGACGAGTTCTAACTATCGTTATAAGTGGAAAAAAAAAACTTGGGGGTGACATGGCTATGAGCTTCTAACTATCGTTAAAGTAAGTGAAAAAAAAGATGGAGGTGACATGAGTCACCCCCGATAACACATAGGTCCGCCCCTGGATCCGGGATCGATACCGAAACCGAGACGATACCGAGAAACGGTTACAAAATTTTCACCCCTACTTATTATTATTCTTCCTCACACCTCCTATAATTTAATCTTTTTTATAAACAATAATATTATGTTTCATAATTTTAAATCAAAACCACCAAAAGTCAAAGTGTAGCTTATAATGAGTCGAAAACACCCTTTGCCCTTTTGACTATAAAAGGAAGCCTCCTAGTCTCCCAAAGCTTCATTACTAGCTACTTGCCATACTCGTATCATACATTGACATTCAGAGAAAAGAAACGAAGAAGAAAATGATTTGCTTGATGGTTTCACAGTCGCGCTTCTGCGTCGCCACTCTCATCTTCTACACGTGCGTGCTGATCCCTCTCCGGCAGCTCAGGAAGGCCCTCGCCGATCTGATGGGCATCATGCCAGCGCTGGCGCCCCAGCCAGCGACGGGGCGCCCTGTGCAAGAGCCGCAGCTGCCAGTATGCCGGTTCGCGGACGTGCAGTGCAGTGGCGAGAGCGAGTGCGCGATCTGCTTGAGCGAGTTCGGGGGCGAGGATTTGGTGAGTGAGCTCGCCGGGTGCGGCCACGTCTTCCACGTCAAGTGCATCGAAGCGTGGCTGGGCTGCAACCACTTCACTTGCCCGCTTTGCCGAGCGTCTTTCTTGCGAAACAGCGACGAGAACTCGCATGCGAAGAACAGTAGTACTGTACATCATGTCAACCCCCATATCTCCTCGTACCATGCGTTTTCTTGGCACTGATGAAGCCGTTGCTGCTTGTTCAGAGAAACCATTAACCCTTCTCCTTCATGCTCCGTGTAAACTGATCAAATCTAAGCAGACACTCGTTTTGTAAATCATTATTTGTTTAGGGTTTATGTAAGAGGAATTTGATGAATGTTTATGAGAGTCAATGGAACTTTTGAGCCTATTACTTAGTTTTTTGAGTTATTATTATTACTAGTGGATTGGCACCGCGCTTCGCGCGGTGGCGATAAAAATATTAATTAAAAATTTGTTTACTCGATTGTGAGTTATAAACAAAGACCTATATCATTTAACTAAATAGTTTTTTAATATAATTTGTGGTGATAATATAAAATGTTTATATATAAGGGAACTTTTGAAGGCATTGGAAAAAGAAAAATATTCTTCCTTTTCCACACATTTAGTTTTTATTTATACATACACATTTAGTTTTTATTTATACATATAGATTGATCTGTAATATTTTCCTGAAAACTAAGGGCCATTGATAGACGGTTGTTGTTATGGTGTCGTTATGGTGTGAATGTGTGAACCCATTAACTCCTCTATAATTTAATCAATTAAATCGACGTTAAAATATTAATAAAAAAAAATATCTCCTTTCAGAAAAGAAAAAAAAACTCTCTCATTTTTTCTTCAAGGTTTTAAATGCCCCGGTATGCCTGGTTTTTTAGAGTTGTTCCTTCGGCATGCGGCATGCCCGTGAACAACTATAACATATCAATACGATGTCTTAAATTTTAATTTTAATTGTAATCGTATCTTTATATTTTTATAAATTATAAGTATAAATCTAATTTTTATATAAATACAACTATAACATGTCAATATGATGTCTTATTATTAGTTATTTATGTCTTATGATGATAATTAACTTAATTTGAGCCTATATAAAATACTAAAATACATATATATATATATATATATATATATATATATATATATAAAAGGCTTCGTTGAAATTAGTTTCAAAATCATGTCTAGTACTCATAACTTTTTCGTATGTACATGACATTTATAATCTAACTAAAACTACCACATAAAAAGTAATACAAATAGCAAACCGAAGAACTGTTATAACACACGCTTCCGCTTTTCTTATCAATCTATACATAACACAGTAGAAATCGATACATGATACGGAAGCTAATTATGGTCCAGTTTGGCATTGTTGTGCTGTGTTCAGAATTGTTTTTAAATTATACTGCCAGAAGAAGTGCTGTCACAGAAAGTAATGCACTGTTTGGTTAATAAAAACAAAAAACAATTGGTTTTTTTAAAAAATTCAGTTCAGTGTTTGGTAACCATTTTTACTTAATTAGCTTCTAAATATCAAAAATATAAAAGTAGATATAAATAATATTTGTTAAATATTAATATTAATATAAAAAATTTAAAAAATAATTTATATAATATAATTATTCAATAAATAAAAAGAAAAAATATTTATTAGCTTGTTGTGCCTTTTGTGCTTTTAACTGACAATAATTATAATGAAAGTACCAATTTCTTACATCCATGTTTCTTTTGTCCATGATAAAAAAATTAGTACTTTTACCAACGAAAAAGAATTAGTACTTTAAGTGTAATAATAATATGTATCTGTTTTTTTATTTATTTACATTTACCTTCCAAAAAGAATTGTTACTTTAACTATAATAATTTAAGAATGTGAACATAAAATAATGGTACTTTTACCATCTTAAAAAATTGGTAATTTAACCGCAATAGTAAAATATTTTGGTACTTTTACCATCCAATAAGAATTGGTATTTCAACCAAATAATTTTAAAAAAATGGACATAAAAATTGTATCTTCACCATCCAAAAAGAATTGGTACTTTAACCACAATAATTAAAAAATATAGACATAAAAATTGATACTTTTACCACTTAAAAAGAATTAAAATCATAACCGCAATAATAATATGTATTTTTGGTACTTTTACCATCCTAAAAAAAATATTTATGGGGATAGAGAATAAGAAAAGCAAAAGTAGATTCTACCAAAAGCATCTATAACTTGCTTTTGAATTTTGCCTATCCAAAAGCAAAACTTTTTACTAAAGTGCTTCTAGTGTAACTTACCAAACACAAATATTAACTTAAAATTCTAAAAAAAGCAAAAGCACCTAATAATAAGCAATGTCAAACGGGTCCTAATAAAAAACAACCTAAATAGAAGTTAAAAAAATTATTATTATTTGAGTGATCAAATTTTAGGTACTAAATTGCTTCATTTAGACTTGAATTGAATATACTGGTACACAACTAAATCATGTGAAAGCTAAATCCATTAACTTATAAAACGCAAATAAATTCTAAATATTCCAAATAGTCAAATACCTAATAATATTTCATCAATCATTTCTAAGAACGTATAAACATCAATCATTCCTGAGAATATTTATAAAAAATAATAATATTAAACATGAAACCATTTAGCATGTACGTTAGCCATATATAATTCAAAGGTTTGATGCGTAACTGTTAATAAAGATTTTAGTTAGAGTTATTTTGCTATAAAAATAATTTAGGTTTTGAGTTTGTTGCACTAAAATACATAACATTAAAATTTTGTAGTAAAAATTATTAACTTTATGTTTATGTATCACTTTAATACTTAACGTTAAAGTTTTGGTAAAAAAAAAAAAGAAAAAAACAATAATATTATGTTTTTTAGCACTTTAATGGGTAACGCTAAAAATATGATTAAAGTTTTTTTTTTTTTTTTACTGTGTATTTCACTATTTTTTCATGATAAAAAGTTCAATTAGGTATTTAAAAAAAAATAATTGAATCTAAACATATAACAATTAATTTTTTTCAATTTAATTTGAACGGTTACATCAAAATTGTCTTATGTATTTACTTTTTTTTTTTTGATGTTATCAATAGTAAATTTAATTAATTAAAAATCTAATTGTTATTCATTTTTACATTTACGATGTGACTTTTATCCGGTAGAATGGAAGAAATATTAACGTAAAAATTACGAACATACAAAATATAATGGTGTATTTTTGTATATATATTTAAAGAATTATTATATATAAATTTAAAACAAAGTATCAAATTGAATTAATTATGAGGATATAATTTCATCAGCTTTAGATATCATTTCTTAAACTTTTTAATTAAAAAAATAATGGAAGAAATACTAACGTAAGCGGCGGCGTTGCACTGCAACTCTAATAAATTCAAAAATTAGTGCAAAGGAGTATATCTTTGCGTTGTGCTTGATACTAAAAGTAACTATTATAAAATTTGAATTATTGTTTTTTAGTATTCTTTTACGTTGCGTGTTATAAAAAAACACCCAATACATATAAATTTATATATATATATATATATTAATCTTAACAATTTTTTTGATATATTTTTTATTTTATTTTCGTTGTCGTTTGTCTATCGATTGTCACCGGAAAAAAAAAATGGTTGCAATCAGCAGTTGCCAAAGCAAATAACCGGGGAGAATGAAACCTATAATAGCAGTTTATGTACTTCAAAATCATTAGCTTTAAAAATGCTTTTATTCAATACATCATCAAGCAAATAAACTTGAAAACCATTGATGCCAAAAAGAGAAAAGGTAGAAAATATCAATGAACACTTTTCTGATTTACTTTAATAGTGTAAAAAAATATAATTAGTCAACAGAACTACAAAAAAGAAAAAAAAATAGTTCATTGTTCTCACAATGTATAGCAATTTAAAGAAATCTGGAACACAAATACTAAACTGGAACGCAACGCTAACTGCACGGAAAAACACATCATAAAGGTTTATTAGCAAAATTTTATCTTTTCAAATACAAAAATAAGATCTAGAATGGTCCATTTTTTTAAAATAAAATCTAAAATTTGAAAAATAATTAGTCTATTTTGTATCACTAAGGATAATAATATATAAGAATATCATTGTTTTTTTTTTTAACCGTAATTATAAACTTACTATGATATATTTTCTTTGACAACTTCAAAGGTATTGAACCATATCTTAAAACTCTAACCTCACTAAACTTTGAAAACAAATGGCTGTATGTGGCGAAACCGGTAGCATGAGACTAAGAGTTACCATAGGGGCGGGGCGCTATTCCGAGGCCATCTTTAATTATATAAAAAACTTAAAAAATAATAATAATAAAATTGCAGGAAATATTATAAATTTGGTGTCTGAGAAGAAATATTCGATGAAAATTTTAGAATAAACTTTAATAAAGGACAATTTTGTGCGAACAGAGGCCAATGAATCTTGAAAATTTCGGAAAAATTATTAAAGCATAAATAATATACTTGAAAGATCCACGTATATAAAAATACTTCCCCAAAATTATCCCGTTAACTATTTTTAACAAAAAATGTATGATCAAATAAGCATAAATAATAACTATTTAAAATAATATTTTCACTTAGCCCTGCAAAAAGTGATTGATGATAATGTGCTAAATTAAAACCCAAGCATCAACACAGTATGTAACCTAATAAAATCAATACCACAAAACACGATTCTCTCTCTTTTCCTCGGGTCTATTTGGTGAAGCTAGAAAAAGAAACAAACGATCACAAATGGTCAGACTTTTAAATAAAACAGAGAACATATTTTTTTTTATTACCTTTTGACACCAAAAGGCCCTGCTATGGGGTGGTGAGGCTTACTGCAGTTTAACCCATTGACCTGAAAAGCATTTTTTTTTCCTTAGACATAAAGCAAAAACTAATACATTTCAAGAAATTTTTATATGCTAAAAATCCAAAAAAAAAGAAAAGAAAAGAAAGACAACTGACCAAATACTGTGAACTTCTTGCCGTTAACAATCAATTCTTTTGTGTTGTCAATTCTTGAAGCTAAACATGGTACTAAACTTTCTTTATACAAAACCATGAGTAAATTATTTGAAGAAGTGAATCTAAGAAACATGTGATTGTACAAACTATCGAAGAAGTTATTCAAATCTTTAACCATAGAATCTAATATTCGGGATAAGACTTAATATGTTACCATTAGAGATGTCAGAGTCATAACTCTATCAACCAAAAGAGCCTGCTTATTGCAAAACATGCATACTTTGCCAACCTAAACATATGAACAATGGATAAACATTAACAATAACCAATGAAGAATAAAGACCGAGAACATGATGGAAGCTATTCAGAGAATAAACAATGAACAAACATTAACCAAACCAATAAACTATTTTACAGTTTGGAACAGAAATTGCTATCAAAATTCGGGAAAAAATCGATTGTTTTAACACTTTGTAACGGTAACTTAAACCAAACTCCAAGGAAAAACAATCTCACATGAGAAGAGAGGAAAGGCTATCAAATCCCCGAAATCCCTGAAATGATCAAGATGTTGGTTTGTTAAAGTCAAACATATTATTGAACTTTCTTTATGAAAAACCATGAGTAAATGAGTTGAAGAAGTGGATCTAAGAAGCATGTGATCGTACAAATAATCAAAGAAGTTATTTGAATCTTTAATCATATAGAATCTAATATTCGGGATAAGACTTAATATGTTACCTTTAGAAATGCCAGAATCGTAACTCGATCAACAAAAACCAATGAAGAATAAAGACCAAGAACATGATGGAAGCTATTCAAAATTAACAATGAATAAACATTAATTAAATCAATAAACTATTTAACAGTTTGTAACAGAAATAAACTATTTAACAGTTGGAAACAGAAATTGCTACCAAAATCCAGGGAAACAATTGACTCTTTAACAATTTGTAACTAAAATCCAGAAGAAAAAAAAAAGACTATTTAACAATTTGTAATGATAATTGAAACCAAACTCTAGGGAAAGAGAAATAAGCCGGAGAAATTAAAATCTCACCAGAGAAACCAATAATGGCGGGAAAGAAAATCTCACATGAGAAGCGATGAAAGACTATCAAATTTCGAAAATCCCTGAAAAATAAAAAAAGTAATCTAAGGAAAATTGACATCAAAATCAGAGAAAAAAATCTACTCTTCAACGCTCAGTAACGAAAATTGAAACCATAAGCCGGAGAAATAAAAATCTCACCAGAGAAACCAAGAATGGCAAGAAAGAGAATCTCATATGAGAAGGGATGGAAGCCTATCAAATCCCGAAATCCATGAAAAATAATAAAAAAAAGTAATCTAATGATAACTGACATCAAAATCGGGAAAAAAAATCTACTCTTCAACGATCAATAATGAAAATTGAAACCATAAGCAGGAGAAATAAAAATCTCACCAGAGAAATCAAGATTGGCGGGAAAGAGAATCTCACATGAGATGCGATGAAGACCATCAAATCCCGAAAATCCCTGAAAAATAAAAAGAATGTAATCTAATGAAAATTGATATAAAAAAAAAAGTTGGGAAAAAATCTACTCGTAACGAAAATTGAAACCATTAACCGGAGAAATAAAAATCTTACCAGAGAAACCGGCTAATAAATCTCGTAAATTCCTAAAAATGATTACTTTAACCTTAACCGGAGAAATAAAGATCTTACCAGAGAAACCAGAATGGCTAATAAATCTCGTAAATTCCTAAAAATGCATACTTTAACCGACAAATACAATTTGTAACTTGAATAAGAATCTAACCGGAGCAGCAATGGACTTTGTACAGCTTGGCTCGCTCAAGCGTTGCCGCGTTATTTTGGGGAGAGAGTGGCCAGATCTGCTGAGAGCCCTTCGTGTGGATTGGCTCGCATGATGGATTCACCGGAATGGCCTCGGAAAGTCGCGCGAAGAGAGCGAGAAAGGAAGCCAGGGTTTAACTCGCGTGAGAAGTGAAAGGGGTGGAAGAAAATGAAGAGGGACAAGCTAAAACGTAAATAATATTAATAATTAGTCTAAATGACTTTCATAATTAGTAAATACTGAAGAGTCGCTTTTATGCGTTAGTTGTTTTTAGTACTAATACAACTCCAAAAGGCAAGCAATGTGAAGATTAAAAGTCCAAAGCATTATCAAATACTGATTGACCACAAACCCACGCTTAGTAGATGCCATTAATATCAATATTCACTAACTCATGTCATTAGTAAATAGTATCATTTTTTTAATTCAAAATTCTATAAAATTAACTTTCTCATCATGCTTAGAATGAGAGAATGGTAGATTTCCAAGCTTTTTAGACAATGAATTAATTGTAGTGAGATTTTCCTTTTATATATATATAGATTTCTTGTGTTTGTTTGATATATTAAAAAGGTTGAAAAAGAAGTAATAAAAAAACAAGTATAAAAAACGAGCAGTTTGACAACTAGAGGTGTTGGCAGTACCGGCCCTCAGGGTATACATGATAGGCCCAAGACTATAATAGATTTGTAAATTAGGGGCCCCACGATGGAAGAAAAAAACAATAAGTGTATTTTGCTCACGTTTTACTGCTGTGAGGATATATAATAGATACAATTCACACTAAAAATTCATATTAAAAGTGGGCCATGATGTGTAGTGTAGTATTAGTGGGCCCCAAAATCAGTCTTCGCCTAGGGTCCCGACAAACTCAGGGCCGGCCCTGGGTGTTGGTGAAGTTTGTTTGAAGTAAATAGACGACTCTAAATAAGATGATGTAATTAATAAACATGGGAACTCATAATAGCATCTTCTTAATCCAAGAACAATCATATGACATAAATTTTAATGAATTCCATTGTGGAAACGACATCAAAGGCGTAGACCAAGGTTCAAAATGCCATTTTTGCCGATAAATCGGTTGTCGTTTTCTAGGATTATCGATGAATTTTCGAGGATTATCGATGGAAAACTACTAAAACTGTAGCTTATCGTTACTGACACTTATCGAGGATTATCGATGAAAAACCACTAAAATAGTTTTAAGAATATATTTACTAAGTTTACATATGTAAATAAAATATAGTATCACTCTCACGTATGTAAATGCTCAAATAAAATCATGTCATACTCAAACAAATGTAAATAAAATCATGTCATGCTCAAACATAAGAAAATAAAAAGAAGATTAAAAGATCCTACATAATTTGATAATGCAGATAATTAACTATTTGACTTTGTGGAGATGTTCCACATGGAGCAAATAGAAATGAATGAAGAATACACATTTGTTTGAATTTGGAAAGTCCCACATAGAACAAATACAAAGAAAACAATAACATTGCTAGTATATAAATAGCAATCTCCATTATTAAATCCAAGCAACTCAACCTATTTATCTTGATACTTGACTATAGGCCATGCGAAGTTAAATTTTTTCTTGAAAAATACATTTTTTGAGTTTTTTTTTTCTTCTTCATTGAAGGTACTCTGGTTGAAAAGTGTAATTTTTTTTTGAAAAGTACTCAATTTTTGTTATTTTTACACTGTTTTTACGGATAATCGATTGACATAGAATATTTGCCGATGACTACTGGCAAGACGGATAATCAACAATTATCAAGGATAATCGAGGAAAATTCGAACCTTGGCGTAGACGATCCAAGATAGATTAGGTATCAAGGTTGTTGCTTTGTTGAAGTTCAACAAATTCCCTGTATTTCAGTCCAGGGTATGCGTATGATTGGCGCCCGTTTTGAACCAACTCCGGAGCCGGGCTCACGATTTTGTCGAGATATGGCCCGTTAGCCATCACAATTGACATCCTCGTCTTGTCACGGTTCACCACATCCTGGTGCACGTTGCTTTTGTATTTTCCATTACTCAAAATCTAAGGCTCAAGCCACACGACAATTTTTTTGTTAGATTTAAAAACTTGACATAAAAACAATTAAAATAAATGTAGAGATATAAAATCACATTTATTTTAATGGCTTTTCACTTAGTGTAAATCAAGAACCAGATTTCTATATATACGCATTTGTGTATTCTTCCCGAGAGTGAAGAGTCTTAGAGATTAAAACCACTTTCACATATTTGTCTGTCGTTAACCTTATATCATCGGTGGTGTCTCTGATCGGTGATCGGACTTCGAATAAAGATTTCAACTTGTTTTGCTCTTAATTTGGCACTAAGTTTGATCTCAGTTTTTTTTTTTGGTTCTGAGATTAGCGAATGAATGATTTGCATAATATCTCTGTTTTACAACTTTAACCCGCAAGATCTTGAATATGGCATTCAAACCGAGAGGAATAGAACAGAATTATACTAATTAAATACGACACATATTTATACCAATTATCGAGAGATAGCTTTTGTGTGATTTTAACTAAAAATACAGAATTATAAAACTTCTGTTATGATTTACATTTCTGGTAAATTCGGTCAATCAAACTGCAGGGGTAAAATCGTCTAAATCTTCTCATTGATCGATTATTGTAATTTTTTTAAACACCATTAATGATACTATAGGAAGCTTAGAGATCGAACGTACATATATGAAGCTATATATGATGTATCTGTATGTGTCCAACTTAAAGAGTTGTGTAAGAATTTTGTGGGTTGAGTGTTCTCGATTTCGTTTCCAGAATTATTTGAGTTGATAGGATTTTAGTATGTATCGTCAAGCTTATTCATTTTCGTATACCATGATTATCGTTTTTAACATTTCAGATAGGGCTCACATTACTCTCAACATTCCGCTGAAAAACC
This sequence comes from Parietaria judaica, assembly GCA_954871525.1. Taxonomy (NCBI): domain Eukaryota; kingdom Viridiplantae; phylum Streptophyta; class Magnoliopsida; order Rosales; family Urticaceae; genus Parietaria; species Parietaria judaica. Next base: position 45,010,229 of record OX940860.1, read on the forward strand.
GCCATTTCTTGTTCTTGACAGTTCGCTCGGGGACAGGAGGACGACCGTCCAACCCGTCTCGGCGTCAAGAATAGAGCCAACGTATGTGTAGAAGCCAAGGATACAAATCCGGTCAGTTATTAAACTCGTGCTCTTCCATTGTTTGATCTAATTCTGTTCTCTTTTCTCTTTTCTCCAGCATCAATTCATCAGCCGAAGCCCGAACGCTCTCTTTTTTCCGATCAGGCTCAAATAACTCCAAAGAAATAGAAAGGAATTTGATTAGTAGACCAATGTCCAGTGCGAACCGGGTCACAATCCAGAACAAACTCGATTACTTGTTCGATAACATAGACAATCTGGATACTGCATTTATTCATTGTGTGGAAAAAATTTCCCTTTTTCTCCGCTGCACACATTTGGGTGATGCAGTGCTAGGATTGGTCCTTGCGTCCGAGTTGTGTGATGTGATACCATCTCCAACCGTTAGAACTCTCCACAGCCAACGTTCGGCCCGTGTTTCGAACTGTAAGCTGGCCAAATTGGCTGTGAGGCACAAGCTCTATCAGTTTCTGTCTCGGAATACAACTCAACGGGAAGAGGCCACGGTAAGACAATTGTTTTCATCTTGATCAAATGATTAATTTAGATTATTTTGGCATTCGATTGACTTTGCATTTCCTTGTTTGGGCTTGGGCAGATTCAGCGATTCATCAATGATCCGGAAACCGCGCCCACTCCAAAGATACTTGCTGATTTAGTCGAGGCTATTATTGGGGCGGTGTTTCGAGATTCGGGCGATTGTTTAGCTGATGCAGCAAAGGTAAGAGACCATTTTTCATAGTTTTTTTTTTTTGGTTTATTATTAACAGGTTACAATTTTTTTTCTTTCAGCTTTTCAGATTTCTAGAGAGAGACTTAGGTGGAGTCCAGGTGGTTTTCAGATTTTTGATGACTTAGATGTGTCTTTACTCTTTTTATATAAAGCTATATATAATAATGATGCGTGCACAGACACAGCCATAGTATATATATAGCTTTATATAAAAAGAGTAAAGACACATCTAAGTCTGCAGAAATCTGAAAACCACCTGGACTCCACCTACTCTAGAAATCTGAAAACTTGAAAAAAATAATTTGTAACCTGTTAATAATAAACCAAAAAAAAAAAAAAAAGCGTAATGAACTCGGTTGCAACCACTTACTGCTAAGGGTTGCAACCGAGTTCATTACGCTTTTTTTTTCTCCTCATATTATTTGGAACCGAAACCAAATTTAGGGTATTGTAATTATTAGACCCAAAGTCGGAATTGAAAACCTGGGTACCTGGACTCCAGGTACCCAATATTTTTGGTATTTGAAACTTTGGAGCCAAATTTGAAACTAGAACCGGTTTAATCCACATCTGGGTCCAATACTCAGATTTAAAGTTAGAAAAAAAAAACATAAAAAATTTAAAAAATGTTTCTATTCATTTTAATGAGAACTTAGAAATAAAAAGTTTAGAAATGAAAGTAAAAAAATAATATATATATATAGGTTCCAAAAACCGGTTAAAAAAATGGTTCTTAAATTTTTTAGTCCCGGAACCGAATTTCAAACCAGCTCCAAGTACCTAGAATTGAAATCCTAGTACTAATTGGTATAGGGTATTTCAATCTAGGTAGTTTCCAATCTAGATAGTTTCCGATTCCGAGTATTTTACATAGATTATATACAAATACCTGACACAAAAGTTTACTACGTGAAAATAATTTGATCCTCGTAACTTCTTTATGCCATAGGTTAGAGGAACTTTTTATTTTTGTTTTTATTCATGATTATTATTATTATTTTCCTAGATCAACCTGGTGAAATTCAAGCAAATTTTATTTTAGGTTATTGATGGTGAAAATATTCAATTACCTCGAATGTTGCACTTTAATGTTTATATTTTTTTTGGGTGAGAATAGCTAACTACGATGAATGTTGTTCTTTAATTATGTATTTTCATAATTATGTATTTCCGCCGTCAAAAAATAAAAATAAATATTAGATTGTAACATTTGACGTAATTGAATACTTTTCGCCACCAGGATTTCAAATACCCTTCTATTTAAGGGTTTTTCTAAACGATCCAAAACTTGTTACCGTATACGAGCTTCAATCCTAGACGTCGAGAATCTCCAACTGAAGCGAGTTTTTTTGTCTAAAATATCCGCGGTTCATATTTAACCTTGCCGGGTAATTTTTTATTTTTTTGGTTTCGTTCTCCATATTATTTATTTATACTATTTTTTAGTGTTCTGTTCTGTTGTTGTTTTTTTTTTTTTTTTGGTGTTTTGTTTTCGTTCTATGTTTTAATACTTGATTCTTTATATTTGTTTTGCTCAAGTTGAGTTTTCGGTCATGGTTGTGGCAAATATATTCAATTCGAAGCTACTATCATTGTTTATTAATCAATAGTGATATAAAGTTCTTTAGGCACTTGGAGCAAGTATAAATCTGCTGTCTATTTTTTTTTCGAAGATGCAATTTTGATCTCTGTCATGCTCTGCGATCCCCTTCCTTCACTTCTCAGTTTAATTTTTTCTCTCACAATTTTGATTCTATGTTGTGGTGTGTTAAATATTTTTAGTATATTCTAATTCTTCTTGGTACGTGTTCAAGCGTAGGCTTTGCGAAGCAAGCGTAAAATACGCTCCAACATATGACAAGATCATCTCACCAAAAAAGAAATGTCGAGCGTTTTAAGTTTGATATAAAGACTCCGTGAAGCAAGCTTGGTTGTTGAGCATTTGATGCTGTTTAATTAGTAGATGGAGGAATTGTAGCTGTGGAGAAGAAGAAAAAAAAAAGCATTGCATGTCGTGCTAAAGAACATACGCATTTGGGATGCATTATATGTACAAATAGACTATATTGAATTTTGACATCTCTTGAAGGATTAATTGAAATTTCATTTTTTAGAAATGTCCCTTTTTTATATAGATTTATATCGTGTGAGTAGATTAAATAATGTTCCTTTTTATCAGTGGTACAACGAGAATAAGATGTAGTTGTCGTCTAACAAATATTAATAATGAATCAATTACTCTTATATCCTTAAATTATCAAAAATGGTTAGTTTTTTTTTTTTTTTTTTTGTAATATTTTTATTAAGAAATCTTCATCAAAGATAATAACGCCCATTAGTCGGATTCAGTAATCTGCCTATTAATAGCAAATGCCTCAAGACAATATTTTTAGCTGACCAGAAAGTAAATAAGTACTTAATTACACATTAAAAAAAATACATGGTTGTCTTTTAATTGTTCTTAATTCTCATTTATAGAGAAATGCCATTTGTTATTCAAAGCCTTAATCCATTACGATATGTTGATTACCCATTTACCCTATTGATTCTAAACTTTTCAAATACACATAAGCCCTGATTTAATAAATAAATAAAAATTAATTATAATATTACCAAAAAAATAAGCAGGTATTGAGTTTGATGTGAATGTAGGTTTTTAACATTAATAAAATAAATAAGTATATGCATGCACATACACCTTTTTTTACTTATTTTTATTACATTTACTCCGGTTTTACAACATATTAGATGCATGTCTAAATATATAATGATATGAAGGGTTAGAATTAATCCCATGTTATAACGTCTTAATTAATTTAAATCATGAGGTTTTATTTCATAGATAAATGTCAAAACTTTTGGTATTTCAAGTCTAATTAGAACCTATACGTTGCATATAATTAATTACCTACAGTTGCATGTTGAAGTCATTAGCTTTAATGAAATTATAACTGTAGTAATATATATATATATATATATATATATATATATATATATATATATATATATGAAGAAAATGTGATTAGGTCTCTTCACGACTTCACGTTTGAAAATTAATATCGGTTGACTATGTGACTATAATGTTGTTTTAAGTATTTATGAGCTAATAAATACAAATAATATTAATCATAAATTGTTTTTATGTTGTTTAGATACGATGACATTTTATTGACTTCAAACTGTTATAGATTACTCATTAATATATCTTGCATTTTGTTTATTTAATTTTCCTACGGAGTCCAATTACGAGTATTTGAAAATAGTTATCTTTTAAGAATTTAGTGTTACATAAATGAATAATAATAAAAAGTTAAAAACTAGATGATAGAGAATATTATTGACATATAGGTTACGAAATATAAGAATTTAAAACAAATTGTCATAATGAACATCAGAGTTCATACCTCTTATTTATATATATATATATATATAAAAGGACGGTTTTTGAAGAGTGACATGGCGTAATGAAATCAAATGAATAACATGGCTTAATGAGATTTCAAGAATTGTAGAATCTTTATTTTTAAGATTTTATCATTTTTTTTCTTGAAAAAAAAAAAACCTATATATTATAAAAGGAGGAACTCACAAATGACATGGCAACATATAATTCAAGAATGGAGATTCTATTTTTTTCATGACTCACATATGATAGGAATCAAGAATAGAGTATTCTATTGTTTTTTTAGAATTTGTATTTTTTTATAAATATTATGCATTTAAACTATTACATCAGATGTCAATGAGATGAAACCAAAAGGTCATATTAATTTTGGCATTAACACATATAGATATAATTACAATGCAAGTTTTGTTCGACCTCTAAGTAACGAAACGATTAGCATATTAAAAGCAACCAAAGAGACACAAACGTATTGAAAGTAGAATAATAAATCAAGTGTTTTAAAATCTCACCTTTTGGATTAGCATACATATGTATTACTATTACGTGTATATAAACTGACATAAGCACATCAACTTATTGAAAGTTCAAACATCAAATTGGAAAAAAAAAAAAAGTTTTGCTTAAGTTCTTTAGATTAGATTAACGATTTCAGGACATTGATCGACGGTGATGACAACTTCAACAGCAAAATACTGCTTACAAACACGGACGTGGTGACTATGGTGACGTGGTTAGGGCTGTGCATAAAACCCGAAAATGTGGGTTTAAAACCGAAACCGGACCGAATCCGCTTTTAAAAAACCGAAACCGAATTAAAACCGGGTTAAACCGAAACCGAATTTTTCAAAACCCACAACCGGAATAAACCGGTTCCGGGTTCCGGGTTTTGAGTTATAAAACCCGGAACCCGGTTAGTAGGTTACTAAAACCCGGTTTTTTAAATATTTAATTTATATTTATACTTTTTTAAAATTAGTAGTCTAATAAAAAATAAAAACGACATTATGTTTCTTCATGACTACTCAAAACGACATTGAATCAATTTAGGGTTTTATTATCTTTCTTCCTTCTCTTTTTTCATTCGACTCTGCCTCGCCCTCTCAGTCTCGCCGTTTCTCACTTTCTCTCACCCCTTTCTCTCTCTCCTCCACTCACCGTCTCGCCGTCGCTGCTCTGCTCAGCGTCTCTCGCCGTCGCGAATCTGCTCAGCGCCTCTCGCCTCGACGATTTCAGGTAAAAAATATCTACATGTATACTCAGTACTCTGATTCATTCTTATTGAAGGATTTAGGGTTTATGATTACTGATTTTTAGGGACTTAGGGTTAGTGATTTTATTATTAGGGATTTATATACTCTGATTCGTTCTTATTGAAGGTTAGGGTTACTGTATTATTCCGAGCTTGGTTAGATTAGTGTGTTCTTATTGGATTAAATTTGGATAAACTTTTTACTCTTTATTGAGAATACTGTTGAATTTTGACTAGAAACGGCTGGTTTTGGCTGTGTTGATTCGGAGCGTTATATTAGCATCCTATTCCTTCCATCACACTGTTTAGATTTTGTATACACAGAAGAGACGGTTTTGCGCTTGATTCGCTCTCATTTAGCTTTATGTTGAAGCTTGCTTTAGGGTAATAGTATATCAAAACCCTAATGTCTTCGACCATGGTGCTTTGTTTGGAAAGGGCTTTAGTATCTGAGATTTGTTTATTAGAGTTATTAGAGTGTTGTTTTTATGATAGGTTTTGAAAATGGAGATGTCACTTGAAGAGGACTCACAAGCAGATGTCACCGGAGTTTGAGTTTGTTGTGTCTATTTTGATTACTGTTTGTTTTTATTTGGATAAACTTGTTGCTGTGTTTGAATTATTGCTGTGTTTGGATTATTGTTGTGTTTGGATTATTGTTGTGTTTAGACCTGTTTTTATTATTTTTATGTTTTTAAATTGTTTGTTTTTTTTTTTTTTTCATTTTTTTTCGGGTTAAAAACCGGGTTAAAAAAAGGAACCGGATTTAAAAGCCGAACCCGAATAAAATTCAGGTTCGGGTTTTAAATCCGGGTTTTAATTTTAAAATCGGGTAATAACCCGAACCCGGATTTACGGGTTTTCTCTTTAAAAAATCGGTTTCGGGATTGAAAAGTGAAAACCCAGAAATCCGGGTCCGGGTTAAAAAAAAAAAAAAACCGGGTTTTGGACCCGGTTTCAGCCCTAGACGTGGTGACTGATATATATATACACATTTTAGTCAAGGGGTGAAAACGGGATCAGATATCAAGATTTTGATAATTGTCATTTCCAAATCAATTTTATGGGAACTTCAAAGCAATATTGGGATCCGACTCTCACTTGGTTTTTCTTTAGAAATATAGTGTCAACTATTCAGCATCAAATCCGATCTATCCCAGCCTCCCCAGAAGTTGGAAACTCAGCCTCTCAAGTTGGAGCAGGGGCGGAGCCACGTGTACACGAGTGTGTGCACGGGCACCACTTGAAATTTTTCGGGAAAAAAAATTATTATACGTACTTCCTTGAAAATATGAGTATATGTATATATAAATAGTAGTGTACAAGCATGGTAGAGAAGTGAACTCCAGCTTAGTGGCAAAGCGTGCATATCGTTTTCGTTTTGGGCCATGTTCGAATCCAGCAACAGCAGTCAACTATCTAATTAATTTTTAACTTGGTTTTCAAGTCCGTAGTGATATGATTTGTGTTTAAGGCTCTTTTATATATTTTATCTTCATAAAATATCATTCACATAATTAAAATAAATAAAAGTTGGCATAAGTATTTAAAAAATTTTAATTTGTATTACATTTAAATAAAGAAATAAAAAATTTAGATACTTTCTCCTCTACTATATGATGATTGAGAATTTTTGCCATATATAATTAATCTTTATCCTTATTTTACCTAAGCTCAATGACGATATAAGTAGTTATTTAAATCTACTATTTGCTTTTACTTGTACAAAGATTATTTGAAATACCTATTTATAACTCACTTTAATTCACTTACATATATATCCTCTCATAAAAAACAAAAATATTTTTTAGTTGTATTTAATATAAAAAATTCTATTAGAAGCTTCAAAATATATATGTATATAGGACCAGCCACAACGATTGTCTATGATATTCTATAACCAGTATTATATGTAATTTAATATGTATAATGTTGGACTGTGATATTCTATAATAATAAGTACTATGAATACTTTCAAAAGATGAAAACGTGATGTCATATTTTTTTATTAGGTAACATTATTTATTTGTCTTTTAATAGACGTTACAATATTACTATATGATTTTTATCATTTATGTACTTGAAAAACTAGGTTAAAAATTTACTTAGAAAAATCGTTAAAAAAATTGTGCTTCACATGAACTGAAATCCTGGCTCCGCCACTGAGTTGGAGGGCCTAAATGAATACATTGTAAGTTTCTAACATATATTATGCAGGTTCGGTTGTGTTTTATTGGCCTTGTGTCTGCTATTGATATATATGCTCAATGTGATATAACATATTTTCAACTTCTAAATATGTTTCTTGATATTTTTAAAAGCATGATTAAAAAAAAATTAAATTCTTAAAAAATCTTAAATCTCAATACCTTCACCACATCTTGACACATACTTGTGTGTTTTGCTTTTCACCACTATCATGATTGATATGACAGATTTAATAGAAAATACTAATCATGACATTACAATTAATACGATTACTATCAATGTATAAAATGTGTAAACAATTAAATTAAGATTTATTTAGTATTAATAGTCTTTTCGTTTTTATTTATACAATTAATATCAATATATAATTTATAGATTAATCCACGTAAGATGAGACATAAATATTTTGTTAATGCAAGACTTTTGGTCTTACAAGTCTAAATGCATGAATTGTATTTATAGTTATTAAAACTATGTCTTTTTATATATATTTTGCTAGCCTATAAATAAAGATGTAGCAAAAATAAACTCACAAGTAAGATCTACCTCTCTTTGGCTATCTCTATTTCTTCTGTTCTAAGCGTATATAGACTTGGAATTTTGTTAGTCTACTCCTTAATATTAAATTCTTAGTCTAACCATAATTATTTGTTCTGTAATTAAATAATTACAGAAGATAGTAAATTTTTTAATCAAAAGAAAAGGAAAAGAAAAGTTTAATGATCGCACTTTTTATTTCTTACAGTTGCAGATATCTTGCAAAAGATAAATTAGAAGAACACAAAAGCGTCCAACGATCTTAGGCAAATGAAAAGACGATTTTCCGAAATATTTAAGAAATGACTATCCTTACCTATACCTTTGTCAAACATTAGTTATATATTGGTGTAGAGTTTGCCTTCTAAAGCATCCTTATTATTATAATTTTTTCGTCTATTGCTAAAAAAAAATGTTATATTTAGTGATTTCATCAAATTTATAAACAAAGTTCGTGCAACAACGCAACGTGCGGGCCATCCACTAGTACCTTTGAAACACTTGAGACTAACGCGCGTACACGTGTGCCTACGTGACTGTTTGTCACTTCTGTGGCCTCAGATGCTGCCACGTGTCCCGAAAATACGCCCTCTTGGCTGAGAAGTAAGTCAGAATATCGGGACTGGATTTTATTTGAGCTTAAAATTCAAAAGCTTATCATATTTACTGATAGAATATTTACTTATTAAAATTGAAAATATTTTCCTATATAGTTAAACAATTTTATCTGCCACGTGTCCCGAAAATACGCCTTCTTGGCTGAGAAGTAAGTCAGAATATCGGGACTGGATTTTATTTGAGCTTAAAATTCAAAAGCTTATCATATTTACTGATAGAATATTTACTTATTAAAATTGAAAATATTTTCCTATATAGTTAAACAATTTTATTGATATACTTGTTTGATTTATTTTCGAGCACTATTTGTCCGAGCTGTAATCTAGATATTCCTCTTACACTCTAAAGTCTAAACAACATGCTACTTGACGAAAAATCAAGATAATCGGCAAGCGAATGATAAATTCGTTGAAAATGATAATTGATTTATCGACAAATTCGGCAATTTGTCCAATTTGTCCTTTGATATTAAGCATTATATATTAATATTATATACTATATCCTCATCTTTTTTTTTTATCATAAGTAAAGTTTTAATATTTTATAAAATTTCCGAAGGTCATAAGATTTTTTTTTTTCATTTTTGTATTCTCATATTTAGTAAATTAACGGTAATCTTCAGTAATTCATACAATGATAACAATTACTACGAGTGTTTATTAGAATTCAATGATTTTCAGTTAACCGTTAGTTCACCCATAATTAACTCCGAAAACTTAAGCTTTAGTTGAAATCGATTCAAAAGGAGTAGCATCCGTCCTCTGAAAATCTTTAACTAACATGGAAAAACTTTTTTTTTGTTGTTGAAAATATCCTCAAGCTTATTTTCGGATTGCCCTGTTGTTATAAAAATTACTTTTCAAAAGTTATTTATTAAAATAATATTATTGGGTTAAGTAGTTTAGTAGTGTATTGTAAAAAATTTCATTTAATTATTTTTTAAAGATAAAAGACAGCCGTTTGGTTAAGTTTTTTGTGTATTCTATTTTTTGAATTCTATAAATAAATTTAGAATTATATTTTTAGAATATTTTAAATGTTGTTTGGTTATGTTTTTTGTTCAACTATACTAAAATAAATAAATAAAAAAATAACATTTTTAAAAGATTCGTCAAAATTATAGCTTCCCAACTATGATTGGATTCTTCTCGGTGTAAGCTTTCCAACTGTATATATTATGAGTCCATCCGAGGTTCGTAGAAAAAAATAAAAATAAATTATATATTAAATTAGTTATACTAAGAGAGAGAGAAAAAATCATATAGAATAAAGTAGAAAACACATTTTATGTGTTTATTGTTTTCTTTGTAAATTTCAAAGCACAAAAAACATATTCTAAATTCGTTTTTTTTTAAATACATAACCAAATGTGTTTTCTGACAGCGCTTTCTAAAATTTGGATTTAACAGACATAACTGTTGGAGTTTTCTAAGATTTCTAATATTCGGAAGCGGAAATTCCGGAGAATCCTAGAAAAAACACGGATCTAGATAAATAGATATATTGGACTTACTCGGAGAGAGAAAGATTTCTCTTAGCGATTACTTTAATTCCTCGAGAACCGGATCTCCGAGTGCTCGTCGGAGGATTGTCTTCACGCCGTCGTCTAAACCACGCCTTCTAAGAGATCACAAGCCGCTCAAATGTTCGGCCTCTACGTAGTCCACCACGTCACTAACAGAACTTCTCTAGGAGAACGGTAATCGCCGGATCGGAATACTAGTTCCTAATCGGTGATTGGAAACGGACAAAGACTCTCTCGGGAATAGTAGAATTCGAACTCTCTCAATGGTGTGTAAAATGTGGTGGTCGAATTCTCTATTTATACGGAGAGAAGAATCATCTCCATTAATGAGTATAATCACCATTAAGGAGAATAATCTCAATTAATGTGTATCTCATATAATTAATTATTTTCCTTTTTATGAAGATCTCATCTCATTAAGGAAAGTGATATATGTAATTAATATATTGCTTAGTCAACTATATTAATTACACATGATTCTATAATCAATACCGTGAATCAATTGCATTAATTCACGTGGGCCCGCAAAAGGTCCAATCCCAATCTATGGGTACTTATACCGCAAAGGTTCTATCAATAACCAACCGTATAATTGGATTTCTCTTTTCACTTAATATAGTATTATGAACAATGGTGTATTATCGGAACGAATTTGAGTGGAATAAAATATTTAAATCGGTACCTGCAGAATAAGTCAATTAAGTTTAACAAACTGCGTAAAAAAAAATGCGTGTTCAAATTATCTCTTTACACCTATGCAATATTTATTAACTCTGAAAAAAAATGAATATGCTAATCTTATTATCGGAATAATTTTATTAACAAATTATAAATACCGGATTTCACATCGAAAAAAACTACGCATTTTCGTGTCATTGTTTTGAATTTTGATGATACAAGACGTGGAAGTTCACAAGCCCATACGAAGATAGATAAAAGTGATCCCACGAGAATTTCCCACCTTTTTTTATTATTATTTTTGTCGCTCGGACAAAATATAAACTAGGTGTGAAAAAAGACGAGAGGGCAATAGAGAAATGATTGAGAGAGACATATCTTCGGAAACACCAATTCGGATTTCTAGCCGCACAAATTTTCAGAGGCGTCCCCTTCATCATATACATACATTTATGAAAGCAAAAAAAAAAAAAAAGGTTCATAGTTAGGTGAAATAAATTCACTATTAGTGAGAAATATATGAATATTCCATATAATTTAGGATTTAGGAAAAATTAACGCAAAAAAATAGTTCATGTCTAAATTTGCAAACTACCCTAATCTAACCCTAATTTTTCAAGAGAGAGAGGGGATTCACTGACATGTCGAGTTCAATAGAAATAATTAACAAATTATTTTTGGGCGAATTTATGAAAGTTTGAATTTTTATTCATTTGGTAATATATATATTGCCCCAAAAAAAATTAAAAATATTATAACCTTTGCATAGTTTGAGGTACTTATGGCGCAAATATAGCATAAAATAAAATTAGTCAGTAATCTTCGAGCAGCATTACAGTTGATAGGATCTAATTGAGCCCCCAATTGAAAAGTGCGAAAATCAAAATATCTTCCTATGATCAGCTTGAAAATTGGTGCACCATCACTTTAAGAGAACATAATTAATATTAATTACTGCGTGGGATAATAATGTAACGAGGAAATCACACTTTTCTTTCTTTAATTGTTTTTTCCTTTGAAATATGATGTGTTTGTTAAATGTTAATCAATTTTATGACCAAATAATAATAAAATGATAAGAAAATAGAAGTTGACAATTAGAGAGAAAGTACATGGATGTGGGGTCGGCGCCGGCCTGCAGCCCCGCCGATTCCCAAGTTCTATGACGATTTTCCCACATTAATTATTCACTCCAAACTATATAATATACTCTTTTAATACCATCTCACTTATTATTAATTTATTATTACTCTTCCTCACACCTCCTATAATTTAATCTTTTTATAAACAATATTATTATTTTTCATAATTTTAAATCAGAACCACCAAAAGTCAAAGTGTAGATTATGAGTCGAAAACACCCTTTGCCCTTTTGACTATAAAAGGAAGCCTCTTCTCCCAAAGCTTCATTACTACTTGCCATATACTCGTATCATACATTGACATTCAGAGAAAAGAAGAAGAAGAAGAAGAAGAAGAATGATTTGCTTGATGGTTTCACAGTCGCGCTTCTGCGTCGCCACTCTCATCTTCTACACGTGCGTGCTGATCCCTCTCCGGCAGCTCAGGAGCGCCCTCACCGATCTGATGGGCCTCATGCCGGCTCTGGCGCCCCAGCCAGCTACCGCGCCCCCTGTGCTAGAGCCGCATCTGCCAGTATGCCGGTTTGCGGACGCGCAGTGCAGTGGCGCGAGCGAGTGTGCGATCTGCTTGAGCGAGTTCGGGGGCGAGGATTTGGTGAGTGAGCTCACGGGGTGCGGCCACGTCTTCCACGTCAAGTGCATCGAGGCGTGGCTCGGCTGCAACCACTTCACTTGCCCGCTTTGCCGAGACTCGTTCTTGCGGAACAGCGACGCGAACTCGCATGCGAAGAACAGCACTGTACATCTCAACCCCCATATCCCCTCGTACCTTGCGTTTTCTTGGCACTAATAATAAAGCCTCTAACTGGTCATAGAAACCATTAAATCTAAGTATTCACACTCATTTTGTAAATCTTTATTTTTGTGCCTTTTATTTAGGGTTTATGTAAGAGGAATTTGATGAATGGGAGTCAATGGAACTTTTGCGCCTATTACTTGGTTTTTTGAGTTATTATTATTTCTTGTGTTTATTTGATATATTTAAAAGGTGCAAAAAGAAATAAAAAAAATAGGTATTAAAAATGAACAAGTATGACATTAGAGAGCAGGTGTTGATGAAGTTTAAACTGATGTTATGTGTTTGTTGATGACTCGAGGGATTATAAAATACAAAGTATAGTAGCGGTAGAAGTACTGTTTTTGTATAAGCAGTGATACGTATTTTTTATTTATTTTTGGCCAACCAAAGTTGTCAAACTCTAATAATAGTACGTCGCAAGTTTCAAATAGCCGGTAAAAAAATATCCGTGACATATTATTAGAAATTGGCAATTTTTTTCGGGTAAAAAAAGTATGTATTTATTGTAATTTTAGAAGAAAAAAATGATTACTTGTACCGCTAATAGTATATATATAGGGCCAAGTCATGAAAAGGGTATTAATATATCATCCATTATAAATTATACCTTAGATTTTAGTGGGTTAGTTAATATTGTTCAAATGTCAACTTTTAGAATATAAAAAAAAGCTTGAAGCCATGGCTTTGACTATTTAATATTTGTAGTTTTTTTTTTTTTCTTTTGTTGACAAATCATCATCCTTTTATTGGGGTACTTTATATTATAGTATATACATGATGATATGCATATCATCGTTTCATGAGTTTATGGTATAATTAAACTTTGTTTAAAAAACCATAAAAGATAAAACAACCTTATGGCTTGCTTATAAGTTATATCTGCACACAGACACAGTACATACATGGATTATTATGAACTTTAGATTGCTTTTTCTTTAAAAGAAAACAAGCGTGTTGGTCATTTTGTTCTTTTTGTGTTTTTAATTATATGCTCATCTCATTTCCAATGGAGAGATGCTTTGATTGAGGTTTATATATATGTACAACTGGAGTACAACAAGAAAAGCCCGTGTTCAATTATATATCCATCACAACATATATATATATATACACACACACCCATACTTATTTTAACTATATTTTTATCTTTTAGTTTTTTTTACTTAAAATCTCTAAAACTCCAATTCTATGATTAGTATATATTTACAACCTAAGCAGTAAGTGATAAATGCTTTAGAAACCTGAGATATAATGATACACAATAATACGTGATGCTTAAATGAGTTACAGAAAAATCTATAAGCAAAATTTATCCACAATAAATTATTTGTCTAAATAGCTTGGAAATGGTGAATCTTGCAATACTAAAATTTCACTATTTTAGATTTATTTTTAACCGGCCGCGGTTGGCGTGGAAATATTGAACAAATTGATCAGTTTGATATATAAGTGTTATAAACGAAAGACATGCATCAAAATCAATTGCTTAATCTTATAATGATGTTCATGACAATATTTTTTATTAAATTTATCATGATTATTTGAAATTATTAAAATAAATTATTTGTATAATAAGTTTTAATGTAAGAGAAAAAGGGATATGCTCAAATGTGGTAAGAAAAGTTGTTGAGTAGCTAAGACCGTCTATAAATGCTTAAACTTGAAGAATTAAAATGGCTAATATAATAAGTTTTCATGTAAGAAAAAAAAAATTGTCCAAATTCGATAAGAAAAATCATCGAAAACCGTGAAAAGAAACATTCTAACATCAATACAACCAAAACAAAAGAATGGACAAATTATGTCCCTCTATTGAAATCTCTTTGTTAACATTTCTGAATTCACGTTGTGATTTTCTTGGCATATTTTATTCGCGCATCTTAGCGTGAGTGAGAAACAATGTTTTGGTTGATCAATTGATTACCAAAATGGTAATTAAATCTTTATGTATACGTATAACATCAAGAATTGGGATAAAAGTTTCATTTCTAGAGGTCGTGAAATTAAATGTCGATATTTTTGTAGTGCAGGTACATTCATTTTACAGACTTTACCGGACGGTAGGTGAGAAGAAAGTTTGATAGAATACAATTTCATCAGTCTCATGCATTAAAAAAATATAAAAAAAAAATTGATAGAAGTCATTCAACCATGTTTTGTTTAGATTTCTATAGTCATTTAAAAATATTCCAGCTCCTGGCATTTCATATTCAGAGTGAGATCAAGCTGTAAAAATTAAACAACAAAACGATCTCATACATACTCCAACACCATAAAGTCCAAAATTAATTCTCTTTCCAAGTTATAAAATAAATGAAGAACTAATAATAAATTTTTGAAAAAAAGAAAGATAGCTAATTATTCAGTGTGAACCGCTGATCAACTTCGATCTTAGTCCACTGTTTTCCCCGAGAATTAGCAATTTAGTTGTGTGCCGCCACCGTCAATGTCAAATATGTTCAGCAAAAACAATGTTGGGAAAATGTAATACCGTCCACTTGTTGTTGACACTCTCGGTTTTCTATGCAAATTATTTTTCGTAAAGCTCATAATAAATATAGACTCTGGACAAATGACCTGAGTAGCAAGTCGGGTCTCGGTGATAGCAGCATCGATGAATGGCAGAGCTTGGCGGAGAGGATCAGTAAGGTGTAAGGAGATGGAGATGCTTACGAAAGGTACGTTAGAGTAAAAACAATAGCATGATCACCGTATCGCCAAATATACCAAGACATAAACATTAGGAATATAAAAAGTTCAAGCATTGACTTGCATCATTACATATCTCCAAATATCACTCTAAGAAAGAATCAGTACTAGGAACATTTAGTCAAGTCATTAATCAAAATGAATGGTAATAATGTCCTATCATCTGTTATTTTTTTTTTTACACAGATGCAGACAGACATAGATTCATAAAATTAAGTGTAAATATCAATTGCGTGAATAGGAATGTGAAAGGATCATTTTTAGTAGATGAAGAAATAATTGCAAGTTTGATATTCATTAAGAAGAAAATTATTTAATTCTTTTCAATATGTATCATTATTGTGTATATAGATTCCATGCTTAAAAGATACACTAAAATTATTGTATACTTCCGCAATATTGCAAATCAAAATAGTCAGTGACTTGGGTCCTTTCTCAATTAGATAATCCAAATCAATAGTCAGAGACTCTTAATTGTAATATTTTCCATGTTATTGTAATTTGGCAAGGTTTGGAAAGTGAGATCTAATACCAATTCACTTGCAAAGACACACACATTGACGTATTGGCAAGTTTTGTAAAATTTACTCATTGATATGTGCCAGGTTTGAAAAGAGGATCGTACAAACCTTTTCATAATGCACTCAAACAAACAGAAATCCAATGAAACCATTAAGCCATATTGTTCCTGAAAGATTAAACCAACAACCATTAATTAATTAAACATAAATAAAATAAATAAATTCAACAATGAAAAAAAAAACCTTCCGTCAGTAGTGAGAGGAAAGTTTAAAAAGAGGGTTTGAGAGGATGGAGAACTTGTAGTTGATATTTATATGTGATCATGGAGCAAGAGTTGGAAATGAAAAGTTACAAATAATATTGTAAATATAATCAATAAAAATAAAGAATAATAAATAACACTAAACAATGATAAACGTTTTAGAAGTTGAATCAATAAAAATTAATATCTCTCTATATTTAAAACATGACTCTTATGTGTAATTAATAATAAATAACAACTATACATGTTTGGAAATTGATTCTTAAATGAAATTGATATTTTTTTATAGATTAAAGTATAAATCTGAAGAAAAAAAATTTCCCCCAAAATCCTCCCTTCTCTAACTTGCCACGCCATATCTCAAAAACTATACATATATATATATATATATATATATATATATATATTAAAAATATCTATTTAATTCATTCTAAACATGTTTATAAATATATGTTTGCTATGAAAATATTGAGTAATGAATAGTTTAGTATACTTAAAATAATTAATTTGATTCATGTTACTTTTGTCATTTTTATAAATTTTGATTTAAAAACATATTAAAAATCTTTTAAAATAAAAAGTGTGCTATATAAAATTATTGAAAAGAGTAGCAGTGATTTAATCATAGAACTTAAAATGAGAAATAAATTGTTTGAAATGATAAAACGTTAGAAAAAAAATAAATTTTTAAATTTTTAAATGTTAAAGTTGCATGTAAAAAGAGTTAAGTGTCACTTAAAAATATTGTTAATGCAATTAAAAATTTGTGACACTTACAATATTAAAAACTACATTAAATTCATATATAAAAAAATTGTAATCTATATATATAAAACCAAAATCTCCTAACAATTAATTGTGTATCTAGAAAACTTGGAAACAGGAAATCCTCTTTTTCTAAAATTTCACCATTTTATAATTTTTTTAATACAATTTTCATTTATTAAAAGACTTTCCCTCTTCATTTATTAAATAACGTTTGCAACTTTTTGTTTTTTAGAGAAGTTTGCAACCTTTCTATTCCTCCCCTTTTCTCTCTCTTTGCCTCTTCTCACCCACGCCCCCTTCGTCTTGCCTATTCGAGCCACCCACCGCAAGTTCTCGCTCCACGACGGTCTCGATTCGCTTGGAATCCAAATATTCTACGCTCGGGTTAGTTAATTCCTATCATTTCTATTCCTTTTCTAGCGGATTTGAGTTATTGCAATCACTGCGATGCGTTCAATTATGATTCGTTTTTTGTTTACAGGGTTTGTAGCTCATTTTTTGTTGCATTGATTTTTTTTTTTTTTTACATTTAGTTTGCAGCTCTTGGTGTCGCCGACCTCAATGTCCATAGAAGCACGCTTGGGTGTAGAGAATCGCAGCCTTGCTCGGTAAAAGAGAATCGAAGGGTGAGAAACTGACTTTTTCTCAACACCGAGTCAGCAATCAAGGAAAGGTATATGTATTCAGAATTTAGTTTTTCATATGCGTCTCTCATATTTGCTAATTTCCTTCTGTCACTTTAATGTTTCTCGATTCTTTGAAATCTACCATGAATAAGACTAGCTTTAATGGGGCTTATGTTTGTTCCCTTAACAGTTTAACATTTAAAAAATGGCGCAAGATTCATCAAGTTTCTCTATGTATATTTTCAGTTGAATGCTGCCTTTGCTATTGTTGTCGGTCACGTGGTTATCTAATTTCTTTTGTTTTTCCATGAAACTTTCTTTCTTCAATTCTCTATGTAATTTCCTTGGCTTCCTACTCGATGTATTGTTTTGGGATCAGTAGCTCAAGTGAGTGAGTGTTCGTTTTCACTTCGCTTCGATTTTGATATTGATATTTTACCAATTTTGGGATCAGAGTCCTCCTTTGTTTGATCGATGAGAATGGAGATTTTCATTTGTTGCAATATGTTCTCATTCCTTTATCATCCACCCCTTCGCCTCTCCGGCTTCCATGTAAGTAAATCCCGACTTTATAGTTACTTATTATAGTTACTTATTACAAGTTTGTCTTGGCGAACCTCCTGTCGACCCCCGGGCGAACCTGGCGAGGGTCGGGGTGGTCCTGGCGATCTCCGGCATCATCGGGATCTTCGTCTTGGCGAACCTCCTGGCGACCCCCCGGGCGAACCTGGCGAGGGTTTGGGCGGTCCTGGCGATCTCCGTTGCCGTTGCTATCTCCCGTACTTTCTTCGCCGTGAGCGTCGGCTGACCTCTGCGAAGCGTCCTTGGCGCCGTCTTCATTCCCGATCTGAGCAGGTGAAACTTGGCGAGGCGGCTGAGTCCGCCTGGCGAGGGTTTGGGCCCTCGTGTTGAGCGCGATGCTGGTCGTTGGTTGCGGCGTCGCGCGTTGTGAAGCACTGGCGCGGCTCGTCATGTCGAATGGCGATCGTCGTGCTCCGTTCTTCCGATGATTGCTGGAAGGGTCTCGAGGCGTGTTCTCGGGCTCCCTCTCCTTCTAGCGCCAAACTGTTAATGCGTAAAAATGGCTTTAACTTAGAGTCGGATCCAAGGTTCGGGTTCCGAGATTGACCCGCTGAACACAAGGATGATTGAATGCTGAGTCAACGCGGGTTGACTGTTGATCGTCAAAGCTGGAAGCGATTCCGTCGTCTTTGATGAGTCTCCGGGCTGTCAGTGACGATCCTCGACGAACTTCCTGGTTACAAGTTACGCCCTCGTCAAGTTATGACGAGGGGGCTTGTCGCCTCGTCGCTTCGTCGGCTTGTCGCCTCGTCGCCTTGTCACCTCGTCGCCTTTTTGATCCCGGGCCTCGCCAATGTCTTAGTTCGTCGGCCCCGGGTCTTTGGCTTTGGTGATGGGCCTTGACTTTCCTTGATGGCTTTGACTTTTCGTAACGGGATTTGACCTTTGCTAAAGGGGGCCCAATTTTTATATGTTACGAAAAATGCACATAACACGTGCCACTGCCTGATTTGAGCGCCAATTAGTCTTCGCTCGAGCACATCTTGTCAAAACTAATACTCTAGGCCAGCCATAATGCTCTCTCTCCTCTAACGGAAAGTTGTATAAATAATTATTTTTATTATATTAACTCTATAAAGTATAACCCGTATTTTTTCAAAAATATTATTCGTAAAGTTTTTTTTCTTTATTTTCTCAAATATTTAAATGTTAAACATCATTAATCTCATGCAATCCCTAACAACGCGTGTGTGAATAGAAAAAATAATATGAAAAAATAATGTGAATTTAAAAAAACATATAAGGCTGCAATTACAGTTTCATGTTTAAAATTCATTTTCGTAAGTAATCATTATGAATGAGTTTTCGATGCATTTGTGATTGAAGAAAAAAAAATTCACGAATGAGCAGTCAATGTATGAGTATTTCATCGTAACAAAAGCTTTACTAAAAAAAAAAATCTAAAGTTTGTTAGTGTTCGAAGGAGGTAAATCCAACAACCTAATTTGGATGAAAGTGAGAATATATATTTGTGAAATGATTTTTATTTATTTATTTAATTGCATATATTGAAGAGGAGTTAATGGAGAAGAGGTTACCAATTTTATTACTTCTTTAATAGCATTGGATTGGACTCTCTATTTTTCACAACTTAATTACCCTTACATATGGCCTTTATGTTTGTTATTACATTCGTAACAGACAATCATACAAATAATCGTCAAAAATAAATTTACCTTTAATATAACACTGATTAGGTGATTTTAATGTATTTTTGGGCTTTGACATTAGTATAAAAATGAATACGACAATTTGTTTTATCAAAAATAAAAAATAAAAAAAAATAGGACAATTTGTGGTAGAAACTGTCACATAAGTTAACGCATATTATGTAATTATAATTTTTCACCTTAAATAACAATACAATCCAATGATAAAAAAGTGATTGTAGAATTGAAATCTATAAAATATAATTGTGGTACTGTAATAGAACGGGTTAGGATCACTTCATCAATAATACTAACAACTAAATAAGTAAAACCAACGTACAATAGTATTCCCTGAAACCATAAGCCTCGCTAAAACCCTAAAACCCATTAACAAGGTATCTAAAACCCTAAGCGTCGCTCCAGAGATTTGAAAGCCTGGAAAAGTAATAGGAACTTGTTATTAACAATAATAATAATAAGAAACGAAAAAATATCGACTTATTACATTTGATGCATACTCTACACTGTTCCCTGAATCTCGAAAAACCGCCCCAATGATGGCCTCCACCAAGTCGGCAAGAATCTTGGCTGTGGGCGCGGTTTGAGGATTATTGATGAACTGCTGTGTCTGCAAACAACGAAATGCAGAATAAATAAAATGCTAATCTAGATTAAAACTAAGAGCAGAGAACACAATACCGCAAATGTCACATTACTACAAGATATTGGAATATAAGAACTCATCCACACTTTTATATATATATATATATATATATATATATATATATGAGAAATGGCTCCTATAGAATCCTATATATATACATATGTACATGCGACATAGATTCTAATTTTCTTGCTCATTTCTCAATTCGACAGCTTACCCTATATATACAATTACACTCTCAGCGATGATCTCATATCATGACAATGGCTCGCGGTTCACCTCCTCCGTTTCTGGTGGCGCCTCTGGGAGGGAGAAAACCCCGGATTGAAAGAGTCGCGGTGGCAGATGATGAAGCGGAGGCGAGGCTCAACCCTTGGCTGATAATGAAGCGGAGGCTGAGGAGGCTTTACCCGTAGACTTGACAGCGTTCATTCCCAAGTCACCGACGCCATCACCGCCATCCTCCGGCGATACCTTTTGCAGCCGAACTGCCACTGTCAATCGCCCGTACACAACACGCTCTCGTTATAATAAGGATTTGAACGTATTTTATCCTCAATTGAGTTTACAAGAAACCCTACTTATGACAAGTGGATGCGTGTCTTTATGTTCCGAATGCCAATTGTTAATCAACATCTAGCAAATGCCATATAGTCCGCCCAAAAAGTAGGTAGGAAATGCTTGATCAGGGCCGGGCTAACCCTTTTCAGGGTGAATCATTAATATGAGGCTTTTTTAGGGCATGTAATACGGTATTTCATAAGCTACATGTTATTGCAAAAGTTATGCTATGACAATGACTGAATAGCTCCTGCAATAAACTGTATTTTATAATTAAAGAGTTGATAGATTAGATAAATAAAAAATTACCAAGGTTTAAACCATTGAGACTTCCACTTTTGTTTTGTACGGATGTTGGATATTATATTAGATTTATTAATAAAAAAAAAATTAATACTATCTAATCATATGAATGAAATACATTAATAAGGATTTGTCTACAATTAATATAGTCATAAGACATCATGAAAACAAATTGTTAGATTCACCTCTCCAAAATGTTTGGACACATGATGATGCCTTTTGCAAAGATATAAATTTCCTTCAAGAAATGAGAGTTGTTGCTTTTATGACATTTTCAATGACTGTTTTTCTTACTTCTAAATCGTATAACTAGGCGTGAGCCTTTTTTACTTCATTACGAATGCACTTCAGTTAAATGGTAAGTACTTTAAGCATATTTATTTTTTGTATATAACAAAAGTCCAAGTTTATTTCACTGTCTTACTACAGGACCCAACTTTCCGTTGTGAAACACGGGTACCTTCGTATGACGAGTTAATCCACAGATAACGTAGCACACTTTATCAGGGACAAGGCCGGCCAAACCCTTTTCGAGACCTTGGGCGAATCATTAACATGAATTTTTTTTTTTCTTCGGAGCTTGTAATACGGTATTGCAGGAGCTACACGTTATTGCAAAAGCTATGTTATGACAAAGAACGAATAGTTCATGCAATAAACTGCATTTTACATTTAAAGAGTTAAATACTTTATCATTAACTTTATAATCATGAGTAGTTATACGGTACTGCAAGAGCTATGCTATAATTTATGAACATGTATAACTCATTCTATGCTATAATTTATGAACATGTATAACTCATTTTTTCCAGTATGATGCAATAATTTATGTTGAATGTTGCACTCTAATACTTGTATTTATTTTTTGTACAGTGAAAATACATAACTACAATGAATGTTTCTTTTAATACATATATTCTCTTTTTTTTTTACAGCAAAAGTACTTTATTACGACAAATATTGCACTTTACATTTTAAGGGCAAAAGTACTCATATTATCATGAGCTTATGTAATTATTTACACAACAGAAACTTTGAATAAATATTGACCGGACCAATGAATTTATTATATTATAGAAATTATTAATTTATCGAGTAATAAATTAGTGTATTACATATTTTTGGAACTTATATAATTATTATTTAATCCAATTTATTAAATAATCGAGTATTAGTTTAGGGATGTTCTATTGTATGTCGCTTTCCCATGATAATAATATGAGTATTTTTGCTACTAAATAATAACTTAGCTTAGGCCACCAAAAAATAATTTAAGAATTTATTTACATAATCTCATGCAATGAATATGAGTACTTTGGCCATTAAGACATTTTTGGTGGTTACATGAGAATATGTATTAAAGTGCAACATTCATCGTAATTAAGTATTTTCGCCGTAAAAAAATGAAAATAAGTATTGAAGTGTAACATTCGTTGTAATTAAGTATTTTTAGCGCCAATAACTCTTCTTTTTTTAAGGATTTTTTGAAACGATCCAAAGCTTCTCATCGCATTCGTGATAGTAGTAGTTCTACTAATTGAAATTAGAAGACTGAGTTAAAACATGGTGACCATTATAGAAATGGAAAGAGAAAAATAACTCCTTTTGTGATAATTATTATACAATTTGAAGCGTCTAAAGACAATAATTTAGCTTTATGTAAGAAAAGACGAGACTTTGAGAAAGAAAGCTACTCTGCTTCGCCAATCAACCACAAACCTTTGAAACACTTGAGACCAACATACGTACACATGTGTCCACGTGACTGTTTGTCACTTCTGTGGCCTCGATGCTGCCACGTGTCGCACCAGTACGCCCTCCTGGCTAAGAGTAAGTCAGAATATCGTGTCCGGGTTTTAGGGTTAATGACGGCGAAAATATTCAAAGTTTAGTCAAAGAACTTCCCGTATACCTAAAGTTTAAAAGTGGTGGCAAAAATACCTAAAATTGCATTTGGGGAGTTGACCACTCCATTCTCATAACGCCGTTAACTTACCCGTTAACTCTGGCCACGTAGACAAACATGGGTTGCTGACATAACAATTTTTGCCACGTGGACGAGCCCACATCAGCCACCTTTACGGCAAAACAACGAATTAAACCCTTAATTATTAATACTATTGAATACAACTAATTGAACCCCTAATGATTACACTTATCAAAACAGATTTGTCCATGTGGCCAGAGTTAACGGGTAAGTTAACGGTGTTACGAGAATGGAGTGGTCAACTCTCCAAATACGACTTTGGGTATTTTTGCCACCACTTTTAAACTTTGGGTACACGAGGGATTCTTCGACCAATCTTTGGGTATTTTTTCCGTCATTAAACCCTGGGTTTTATTAGAAATTAAAGTTTAATTTTTTTTTTTACATTTTACGGGTTTATTGATGAATAGCGTACATTAATATTTTTTTTTTACAATTAACGGTTTACTGATAAAATATACTTATTAATCGGTAATCAACGAGTTTTTCATAAAGTATTTAATCTATAAAAGATATAATAAATTATAGTTAAACAATTTTATTGATATACTTGTCTGATTTATTTTCGGGCTTTATTAGCCCGAGCTGTAAGCTAGATATTCCTCTTACACTCTGAACAATTTATTACTTAGATGAAAAATTGAGATAACAATATTGATGTAGTACGGAACTACGGAGAATTAAGAACGCGTCTATGCGAAAAATAACTCGACTTTTCTCAAAGCAAAAGCTTCAATTTTTATTCAATAATGACTGCCCCTTTCGTACTCTATTGTGGCATATATATACCATCCAAAACCTAGCTATAAAACCCTAACTTAATCGCCTATAATAGTGCTAACATATCAGCAAACTAAATAAAATTAAATAATTAATATGACTAAAATAAATAACAATAATGCATGAAATACGGGTCGTGATCGGCATCATTCTCTCGGCGTTGAGAAAATTCGTCCTCGAATTTCTTGGGGCGGGTTGGTAGTAGACTCGGGTGGTTCATCGGAGTTGGACGTTGCGATTTTTATGTTGGGAGGCTTGTCGGGTGGCTCCTTCGCACACTTGTTTATTGGCCTCAAGTGGACCTCGTCACGTTGTTCATCCTCCTCGGGCATCTCCTTAGGTTTGAACCAAAAAATAATTTTAGATTCTTTAACCTCTTTCTCAAAGCAAGTCTGGAGTTTTGTTTCCGGGAAAATGTTGCTCGGGCTCCGCAAAACATCTATCTTCACCGTTGCAGTCAAACACGACATATGAACAACACGAAATATAGTCGTGTCACTCTCAAATTGCTTCTCGTCCTCGTCGGCCTCCTCAAGCCCGACCTCATCATACACGGACTCCTCTTGCTCGGTGCAGACGTTGTCGTCGTACACGGCCTCGTCATGCAAGATTTCGGCGTACTCCGCCTCGTCGTAAACGGGCTTTTCGTAAACGGCTTCGTCATACTCATCGTACACGGGTTCGTCATACTCCGTCTCACCGTAAACTGATTCGTCGTACACGGCCTCTCCGTGCTCCGCCTCATCGTACGTTGATTCGTCGTACTCCGGGATAGCCACCTGGAATGCCGCTACCCTTCGCGCATCTTCCGGGACCGCCGCACGTCCAAAATTCTGCCCGAACAGGTTGGCTTGGTCGTCCTCGGTGTCGGACTCGTCTCGGCGTCGTTGCTCCGTTTTATTTTGCACCAGTGCAGCCATCTGACGGGTCAGGAATTCCACCTGAGCGCGCAATCCGTCGACCTCTTCTCGTCTCACCATATCCTCGACAAAAGCTTCGTGAACGTCTCGCTTCTTCGGTGCCTCTGCACAGAAACGAGTGGCTCTGATACCAACTGGTAGTACGGAACTACAGAGAATTAAGAACGCGTCTATGCGAAAAATAACTCGACTTTTCTCAAAGCAAAATCTTCAATTTTTATTCAATAATGACTGCCCCTTTTGTACTCTATTGTGGCATATATATACCATCCAAAACCTAGATATAAAACCCTAACTTAATCGCCTATAATAGTGCTAACAAATCAGCAAACTAAATAAAATTAAATAATTAATATGACTAAAATAAATTACAATAATGCATGAAATAAGGGTCGTGATCGGCATCAAATATCATTATATATTATATCATATTATTCTCTTCTTTTTTTTTTTAATCATAGGTAAAGTTTTAATATTTTATAAAATTTGTGAAGGTCATAAGACTTTTTTATATATATTTTTATTCTCAGTTTTTTTTAGTAAATCAACGGTAATCTTCGATAATTCATGCAATGTTATTAAAACTCACTGATTATCAGTTAACCGTTAGTTCATCCATAATTAACTCCGAAAACTTAAGCTTTAGTTGAAATCGATTCAAAAGGAGTTGAAATGGAGTATCCCTCTTAAAATATTTAACTAACATGAACAAATATTTTTCTGTTGTTATCGTCCTCTTGTTGAAAACATCATCAAGCTTAATTTGGGATTGCTCTGTTGTTTTAAAAATTGCTTTTCAAAACTTATTTATTAAAAAATATTGTTGAGTTAAGTAGTTTAGTATATTGTAATTTTTTTTCATTTAATTATTTTTAAAGATAAAAGACTAAGATATACGTACTCATACCATTAGTTAGGTTATATTCTAAATATTATTTTTATGACATAAAATAGATTTAACAAGCTTTAAATGCATAGTTTTAAAATCATCAAAAGAACTTCTCGCGTATAATTAATAATTGGATTTATCTTTTCACTTAATATAGTATCATGAACAACGGTGTATCATTGTAGTGATTTTTGAGTGATATAAAATATCTAAATCGTATCTTTACAGAGTAAGTCACCCCAATTAAAAACTGCGTAAATAAATATTGCGTGTTCAATATTTGTTAACTCTGAAAAAAAAAAAAAAAAGTAATATGCTAATCTTATTATCGGGACAATTTTATTAAACATTTATAAATATCCGATTTCACATAATAAAAACCTACACATTTTCGTGTCGTTGTTTTGATCATAAAGACGTGGAAGTTCACAAGCCCGTACGAAGATAAAAGTGGTCCCACGAGAATTTCCCACCTTTTTTTTTTTATTATTATTGTCGCTCGGACAAAATATAAATTAGGTGCGATAAAAGACGAGAAGGCAATAGAGAAATGATTGAGGGAGATTTATCTTCAAAAACACCCATTCAGATTTCTAGCCGCACAAATTTTCAGAGGCGTCCCCTTCACCATATACATACATTTATTAATACCCACCATTATTAGCCTATACAAAATATATATATAGCAATATTGCTATATATCTATCATTTACCGGACACGTATTTATTAACATATTTTAGGCATATACTATGATAAATAATGGCGGCAAATGTATTCAAATTTAAGAGAAAATAGCAGCTATTACCCGAGTTTCATTTTATGGTAGCTAAAGTATCGAAGCAACGTGAAAGTGTCGGGTCTGTATTACCCGAGTTTCATTTTATCTTTTTTTATTTTTTATTTTTATCTTTGTTATGTTTCAAGACATTATTATAATGAATTTCAGTTACTAATATCAAGGTTCTAAATGTTGATGTCGATGTTGTTTCGCTCCTTCTATTTTACCGGCATGTCGCATGCCGACAAAAATATAGACGGGATAGTAAAAAAAAAAAAAAGGCATGCCACAAATACCACATAAATTTCACGGGTAGTATCGGCCCTAAGGGTATACATGGTAGGCCCAAGACTATAATATATTTGTAAATTAGAGGCCCGCGATCGAAAAAAAACATTGAGTGTATTGTGCTCACGTTTTACTGTTGTGAGGATATATAATAGACACAATTCATATTTAAAAAAAAGGGTTAATGACGGCAAAAATACCCAAAGTTTGGTCAAAGAACCCCTCGTGTACCCAAAGTTTAAAAGTGATGGCAAAAATACCCAAAGTCATATTTTAGGAGTTAACCACTTAATTCTCGTAATGCCGTTAACTTACTCATTAACCCTGGCCACATGGACAATTTTTTTTTTGTTAAGTGTAATCATTGTTGTATTAAATAGTATTAGTTAGGGGTTTAATTTGTTGTTTTGTCGTAAACAAGACTTATTTGGGCTCATCCACATGACAAAAATTGTTATGTCAACAACCAACGTTTGCCCGCGTGGCCAGAGTTAACGGGTAAGTTAACGGCATTACGAGAATGGAGTGGTAAACTCCCCAAATGTGACTTTGGGTATTTTTACCACCACTTTTAAACTTTGGGTACACGAGGGGTTCTTTAACCAAACTTTGGGTATTTTTGCCGTCATTAACCCTAAAAAAATCATATTAAAAGTGGGCTTGATATAAAAGTGGGCCATGATGTGTAGTGTAGTATTAGTGGGCTTGATATTTATTATTATAATTACGATAGGGACCCCAAAATCAGTCTTCGCCTAGGGCCTCGACAAACTCAGGACCGGCTCTGTTCACGGGCATGCCGCATGCTGACGGAAATATCAACTGGAAAGTCGGAAAAAAGGGTATGCCACATGCCACAAATTCCGCATTAATATCACGGGCATACCGCATACCGACATAAATATCCATGTACTACAATTTTTTTTTTTATATAAGTTCAAAATTACTTATTTATCCACAAGACATAAATAATGGAAAAATCACACTTATAAGGGTTAATGACGGCAAAAATACCCAAAGTTTGGTCAAAGAACCCATAGTGTACCCAAAGTTTAAAAGTGGTGGCAAAAATACCCAAAGTCACATTTGGGTAGTTGACCACTCCATTCTCGTAACACCGTTAACTTACCTGTTAATTCTGGCCACGTGGACAAATCTATTTTGTTAAGTGTAATCATTAGGGGTTCAATTAGTTGTGTTAAATAGTATTAATTAGGGGTTTAATCCCTTGTTTTGTCATAAACGAGGTTGATGTGGGCTCGTTCACTTGGCCAAAATTATTATGTCAGCAACCCACATTTGTCCACGTGGCCAGAGTTAACGGGTAAGTTAACGGCGTTACGAGAATGAAGTGGTCAACTCCCCAAATGCGACTTTGGGTATTTTTGCCACCACTTTTAAACTTTGGGTACACGAAGGGTTCTTTGACCAAACTTTGAGTATTTTTGCCGTCATTAACCCTAACCCCATTTATAATAAGACATCGTATTGATAGGTTATGCTTGTATTTATATAAAAATAACCGTTATAATATTATAGTTGTTCACGGATATGCGGCAACTCTAAAAAAAATGGGCCATGCCGGGAATTTAAAAACTATGACTAGTATTATTAACTACAAGTTGCATACTTTCTCAAAAACAATGATAGAATAAAGACAAAAACGAAAACACTACATTTTTACGCAACTTGAGTACTTCGATTGCTACAAACATAAGTACATTTGCCGCAGTTACCTGATAGTACGAGGCGTGAGTTTTTTTTTTTTTTTTTTTTTTACGTTGGCGATGAATCCTGAACATCTGCGACGAAGGGCTGAGATGAAAGCTGCTTTATGGTTGAGAGTTGAGAGATATACCTGACCATTATCTTCTCCCTTTACAGCATTGCCCACATGTTCTCTTTGCCTAGTACTTGATCTGATCATCACCATTTTCAGGTTCAGTTCAGAGAACAAACATAACATAATTGGCTGCTCATTGATTATTCGCATATATACATGTGTAGATACAGTGACTTGTCACTGTGAATGAGCATACTATATATAACACTACTTCTCTTCGAAGACCTTGAAACAAACAGCTCGTACATATAAGGTAATTATGTGTCCTTTGCTTCCATTTAAGCTTTTAGATTGTGCTGTCAGACACAAGAATTTTTGTGAAGACTTTCAACTCAACCGTTTGACCTTGTTTTCATCGTTTAGGCATTGTGATTGGAGAATGGAGAAGCAAGGAAGTAGCAGTGGCGCCGGCGATCCTGGGACGCGGGGACCCGTGGAAGTGTTCGAGCTTCCGGGCGGCGAAAAGCGGAGCGAGACTACGAGCAGCTCGATCGGGATAGTGGAGACGGAGAGCGCTCCTCTGAGATCAGAGCGGGCGGCGATGGACAAATGGATGGCGTTCGAGAACAGGATCTCGTCGGAGGAGGCGGTGGCGGAGAAGGCGATAATGGAGGAGCGGGCGGCGGAGTGGGGCCTGGTGATGAAGTCGGACGTGGGGGAGAGGAGTTTTACGGACATCCGAGGAGACGGGAGGGTGTCGGAGGAGTCGGAGGGGGGGATATCGTACCCTCGGGTTTCGCAAGAGTTGAAGGACGCGCTGTCGACGCTGCAGCAGACGTTTGTGGTGTCCGACGCCACCAAGCCGGACTGTCCAATAATGTACGCCAGCAACGGCTTCTTCGAGATGACCGGCTATTCCCCCAAGGAGATCATCGGTCGGAACTGGTGAGCCTTAATTATCTAGGGACGGAATTTTCTTTACCCGGACCTGAGTTCTCTTTAGTCGATACCTTAAAACTTATGGTCCTTATTTTCTCTTCATTTTTATCGGGTCCATTACCGGTTCTAAAAAATATATATTATAAATCGGAGACTAGTTTACGAAGAGATTTGCCGTGCCCGAAAACTTGGAACCGGAGAAAACTCGTCAAAAATCTCTCTCTCTCTCTCTTTTTTTTTTTTTTAGTTCACTCCTATTTATACAATTAGCTTTGATGTGTGTTAGTCTATTTGTTACAGGTTTTATAACAAAATATAGAGTATACTTTTTTACAATTTTCATATAGCTTACTTTTTATAGGACTGAATATAATTTTCTACTTCTTTTTAAAATATGTGCTACATAACTTTGGATAAAAGAAGACAGTATTTCCTTATAAAGTTGTTATAAACAAAGACGGTTTGCAAAAGTCAAAATCAAACTCAAAAGTCCAAACAATTAATAAACTAGAGGGTTATTAGCTGTATAAATATTTACTCTTTTTTTTCTTTTTCTTTTTTCAAAAAAAAAAAAAAATCATGAGTGTTTGTTTTAGTTGAATAAATTTGCTAAACTCTAAAAATAGTAGGGATGACAATTCGTGCTTCCCGTCGTGTTCGTATTGAGTCTAAAGCGTTTTCTTTTTATTTTATATAAACCCATACCCGCCATTTTATTAATCGTCCTAGAAGATAAGACTCAGACCCGTCCCATTTAATAATCGTGTTTATCATATCTACCTGTTTAACCTATAACATTCAAGTATTTTAAAATAATAAATAAATTAAATTATACGCATTTAACTTAGTTTATTTAATTGTATTATATAAAATTTTAGAATTCATTAACAATTTTCTATATTCACAATCGAACGACGTGATTAATAAATTAAAAGCATATATTTCATACATAATAAGTAGTAAACACTTAATAACATGCATTCATACAACTTTTTATATTTTAATCGTGTCTAATTGGATCCGGTCATGTTATTGTGTTCGTTCCGTGTTCACCCTTTATGAAATCGTGTTTATCGTTTTCGACACGATTGGATCCAGATCCATTTATGTTAGACCCAAACCCATTTAGATCGCGTCGTAATCGTTTCATGTTTTGTGTCCGGTCTCAAATTGCCACTCTTAAAAATAGCATCTCACGCGTGCTGAAATATCCGGTAAAAGAGTACCTATGATATATTATTATTATTAGAGTTTGAAATTTTATCTAGTCATAAAAACATATATACTTATCGTTACGAGAATCGATACTTTTGCCACTAATATCCCTGAGATAAAAAAACGGTAAAGCCCGCGAAAATAAACACAAAAAGAAAAGAAATGGCTTCTTCAGTCGCCGAAACT
This sequence comes from Parietaria judaica, assembly GCA_954871525.1. Classification (NCBI taxonomy): domain Eukaryota; kingdom Viridiplantae; phylum Streptophyta; class Magnoliopsida; order Rosales; family Urticaceae; genus Parietaria; species Parietaria judaica. Next base: position 45,041,617 of record OX940860.1, read on the forward strand.
CCCTTCTCTTCTATGCCTCTCCATTGTTTCTGAAACTCGCGAAGCTCGTCGCTGTGGAGTTCTTGCCTCCTTCAATGGCCGCATTAACCATCGCTCTTCGCAATTACCGGCGTTCGGCCTCCGATTCCGATTCCCTAGGTTTTCTTCTTTCAATTTTTCGCCGCGGAGATGACTCTCGACTCTTGGCTATGGATTCTGTAGTTTTCGCTCAGAGGAAGAGTGGTAATTTGGGTTTGACTTCAGTGGTTTTGGCTGTGGCAGTCGGTTTCTTCAGGGAGAGGAGACGGACAAGAAGGAAGTGGCGAAGATACGAGAAGCCGTGAAGCATGGAAGAAGCTACTGCGGGAGGCTGCTGAACTACAAGAAGGACGGTACTCCTTTCTGGAACCTTCTCACCGTCACTCCCATCAAAGACGAGTCCGGTAAAGCCATCAAGTTCATAGGGTAAGCCTCTCTTAAATGCTTTATCTTCGCTAGATGATCTTTGAAGATTGCGTGTTTGTATCGAATAGTTTGTATGGAGATTCTGTTTTGTTCTTTGATGTTGTTTTCAAGTGCAAAAATTTTCAATTCTGTTTCACAGAATGCAGGTCGAGGTCAGCAAGTATACAGAAGGTGTCGTCGATAAGGCGTTGCGGCCTAACGGATTGCCCAAGTCGCTAATTCGCTATGATGGTAGGCCGTTAGATCCTGCATTATTACGTCGTGGATTGTATGTTCTTCATTAAGGCTGTTTAGCTATTTTAGGCCTATCCTTAGGACAGTTTTCCTGACACTTGAATTAGAGACTGTTTCCATTGAGATTTGTTCGTTGATATTCACTAGCTTAGTTAATTACCATCGATAGAATTTTTGCAGGAAATCGTGTTTGGATCCTATAGTAAGCATATATATTTGGTAGTTGTAGTGTATTTTGACTGCATTTAGTTGTATTACTCTTATTTTTCTATATTAGCCCGTCAGAAGGAGAAGGCTTTAGATTCCATAACGGAGGTTGTCCAATTTGTAAAGCATCCGAAATCATACAAACGGAGTGTCAGCCATGATGCTTATGGCAAGCACGATGAGCAGGATAAGTTCAGCCTAAATTATGCTCTTCCTGAATCTGCTGGAGCTATGAATATGCGAACACCTGGTAGACAAACTCCCTTATATGATGCCAAAAGTAACGCGTTTCGAATGAGCACTCAAGTTGTAGGCAAGGCCAATATAAATACGGGACGCACTTCTCTAATGGGGTGAAGTTCTAACTCCATCTCTTGATATATGAAAAGCACATACATTGTAACTCGTTAAATTCCTTAACATCACTGACATTTAAACTGAGTTTTATTGTTTCGTATGTCAGCTCTAAAGGAAGGTCTCTAAGCACAGCAGGAAGGCGTGAAGAGAAACCCATTGTTGAACCAGAAGATTTGATGGTCACAGACTTAGAACGCACCGATAGTTGGGGGCATGAAGAAAGAGAGAGGGATATACGTCAAGGATTTGACTTGGCAACGACATTGGAGCGCATTGAAAAGAATTTCGTGATTACTGATCCTAGGCTTCCTGATAACCCTATCGTAAGATTGTCTCTATTCCATCTTTATCATTTCAAATCAATAACTTTTTGTCTCTATTCCATCTTTATCATTTCAAATCAATAACTTTTCGCTTGCTGCTGACGAGTTTGATATTTGTTCCCCAAGCCAAACACACAAAAACAATTTTTCCTATTTTTCCCATTCCAGGACCCCTTTGCATTCGTAGTTTTGAATATTTATCTGTCGGCAGTCCAAAAATTCTTACCTGGCTTCTCAAAAATAATCATGAGAGTCACAACATTGCATTTGTATTTCGGATTGTTAAATGGCACTTAATGCCATCTATTTTCAATTTCTTTAATGTAGCAGCAGGACATTTGATGACCCAATCTTATATATATATATATATATATATATATATATATATATGTTTATATATGTCTCATCTTGTTATAGGCCGTGGAAGTTTCCGTCTTCTGTATGTAAATAGATAGCTTACAATTGATTAGGCGATGATTTGATACCACTTAATTGCTTCAGATTTGCTGATATCTTTTCTACAATAGTCTCTGAAATGTTAATGCTGCTCACTTTTTGATATAATTTTTCTTTTCTAATAAATTCTACAGTCGGAATATTATTTTAGTTAACAAATTCACAATATGTCAGTATTCGGCTCAGATTTGAATATTTCTTGAAGCTGACATTATGTCCTTTCTCAAACAGATATTTGCATCTGACAGCTTTTTGGAACTGACGGAATATACCCGCGAAGAAATATTAGGAAGGAACTGTCGGTACGTGACATGGCAGGCATATCCATTCCAGTTTAACATGGATGTAATTTTACAATCTGATAAGTTGATCGTTGGATATGCTTCCCACTTCGTAGGTTTCTTCAAGGACCTGAAACAGATCAGTCAACTGTGACAAAGATACGAGATGCGATTAGGGATCAAAGGGAGATCACTGTTCAGTTGATTAATTATACAAAGAATGGTTAGTAAAAGCTGTTGATTTGTGAAGGTTCAGACTTAGCCACACTGATTTCACTTGTTCTCTTCTTACTCATTTATGTTTCTTGAAATGGGATACCTATTTATTTTCCATCTGCTATATAGTATAATACATTTTATTGAAATCTGTTTCTCTTATTTCTTGAAGGAAAAAAGTTCTGGAATCTATTTCACTTGCAACCTATGCGTGATCAAAAGGTGAGATTGTCATATTTTTGCGCCTTTTTTTTTTCACCCTTGTTCCAAAGACCTGTAGCTTTGAATTATGGTGTGAGTCTGTTATACGTTTTGTAGGGTGAGCTTCAATACTTCATTGGCGTCCAACTAGACGGAAGTGACCATCTGGAACCCTTAAGAAGTCGCCTTTCCGAGCAAACAGAGCAAAAAAGTGCAAAGTTGGTAAGCACCCTTAATGTCTTTATGGTTTATTTAGAGGTTGTCAACCTTTAAAATTACTTAATTGGGTATCGAGGCGTTTTTTTTTCTTCTAAGATGGCAGTAGAATTTGGTCTTGTAGACAAGTTAATTGATCGGATGGCACTAAAATTCACCTTTACAGACTTATACTACAAAGAGTTTCCTAACTTAGCTGCTTCTTATGAACGAGTAATCAAGCTTTGTTGAAAAAATTCATAACATATAAGTTTCTATATATACCGAGATAGTTAAGAAATGGAACTTGGGAGCTTTCTTGTAACATTTGAGGTCCATATTTGGTGCAATTTTTTTCATAAGAAGGGCAATTGTACTCCAAGAAGATAGCAGTTCCATCCTTTTTCATTATTTAAGTATCTGATTCTTGAGAGGCGTTACCTCTCTTACGTTGTCTTATCAGGTTAAAGCAACAGCAGAAAATGTTGATGAGGCTGTTAGAGAACTTCCTGATGCCAACTCGGTAAGGTACTCTTCTCTATTTAGACTGATAGTGATGCATATCTCATTGAAGTCCTATAGAATATAGATACTGTTAATGCCGAAAAATACGCATAACAGATACTAAAATATATCAAAGCTAACACTGCCATTTTTTATAGCATCACTGCTACAGTTTTAAGTCATTGAAGAATGTGACAAATATATAGTTCAGACATTATGGCTAATAAAATTTTATATAATTTACCATTTTATAGAGACCAGAAGATCTGTGGGCTATTCATTCTCGTCCTGTCTTCCCGAGGCCCCATAAAAAGGATAGCTCTTCTTGGCTGGCAATACAAAAGGTACACCTACTAGATTTAAAAATATTTATTTTGTGAAAGCTTTTTTGTTTTTGTGTGGTCGTATTACCTATTTGTCTTCATTCTATGCTTCTCTATATCCGAGTCTGTATCTCTGGGAAAATCATGTAATGCTACTAAAAAGAGAAAGAAATATATATTATTCACGATTCGCATTGTACTGAAAGACTGAAAGTAGTTTAACGAGAAACGAGGTTAGGTTGTAGTTACACACCTCTATACTTGTGCTAAAATGGCACTCACTAGCATTAGACTTTAGAAGTTATATATGGGAAGTACTATTTAATATTTTACTTGCACATGGCTATCGAATTACGTAAAAGCTATTAACTTAAACTAACTTATTAGTGATTATAATGAGTTATTAAGTCAATAGTGATTCTATAATGGGGTGATTTTTTTCCGGTTTCCTTGCTAGCAAGTTCCTTTGAATGAGGATATGTTCTAATTCGGTAAAAAAATAAAAATTACAAAACATTTCTTTTATAATGGTCCGAGACTCCGAGTTTTAGTACGTTAGATATGGCATATTCTATTTTGGTACCTTCGTTACAGATTTATGTAATAACAGAAACCTTAAAAAGCCCAACTAAATCAATTATCCATATGGTGATGAATGCCATCTATGTTTTCTATTAATTATATAAAAATGTGTTACTTATGTATAGTGGTTTCAATCTTATCTGTTAGTTTTCATTTTAATGCTGTTTATAACAACTTAATCTGGTTGTTTTCGGTTACTAGATAACTGCAGGTGGTGAAAGGATTGGTCTGCAACATTTTAAGCCTGTCAAACCATTAGGTTGTGGGGATACTGGAAGGTATTGCTACACTTGCCAAAACTGTTAACCTATGATCTGAATTGATTTATAATTTTCTTAATTTCTAAGTAATTTGTAGTTTCTATGGGCATATATGATATATCGGAACTGTGAGATTATGTTGATCTTCCATCCACACGTTTGACAGAGTTTTGTATGGATTTTTTGTCTTCTTCATATAAGAATCACTACAAGGGTATACTAGTTACGTTTATTGGCTAGAAAGTTTTATGTAGCGAGTGCAAATAGTCTTCTTGTTTTTGGTACCGATATTTACTATTTAGCCTCCACCTCAATATTTTTATCTACCATTCTTAATTTCTAAGTTATTTCGACATTGCAGTGTGCATCTCGTGGAATTAAAAGGAACAGGCGAACTATATGCCATGAAGGCGATGGATAAGACAATAATGTTGAACCGCAATAAGGTTTGGACATACACAATAAATCTACAAACTTTATTCATGAAAATATCCATCTCCGGTGTGCTGAAGGAAGATTGCTATTTTCCTTTTATGCGCGGTTTCTTGATTTTTATTTTCTGGCTAAAAACATTTGTAGCATTCTCAATTGTTTCTACTATTGACAGGTTCACCGAGCGTGCATTGAAAGAGAAATCATTTCGCTTCTGGATCATCCTTTTCTTCCCACACTGTACACTTCATTTCAGGTTTGCTTCTATGGTAGACTCCATGAGCAATATTTTAATAGATTGAAGAATACATAATCTACTCCATGATTATATACTTAAATCTATTTTTATTTATTTTACTTACCTTTGAATTCAGTCTAGTAAACTAATATATTTCTATCTCCTCAGACTTCTACACACGTTTGTTTGATAACAGACTTTTGTCCTGGAGGAGAGTTATTTGCCTTGCTTGACAAGCAACCAATGAAAATATTCAAAGAGGACTCTGCGAGGTACTTTTACAGATCTTATCCGGTACACTTTTTCCCACGCAATGCCAGGACATGGTTTGTCATGAGACATCTGATCGTTCCTTATTTTCGGTGTCCTCTATTTTTTTTTTTATTGAGCTGTAGAGTTATAAAAAACAAGGGATTCTTTTCAATATCCTTGCTTGTAATTAAAAAAATATATGCCGGTTCTGTTTCTTTAAATGATTATTGATTTCAATGTACAGATTTTATGCAGCGGAGGTGGTGATTGGTTTGGAGTATCTTCATTGCTTAGGTATTCTAATCACCTGAAGCCATTTTATACTTATATAATTTAATTATGCAACCACATGATTTTATGTTTGTAATAGGACCCTTGCCGCTAATCAAACGGAATAAATCTGAATTCGGCAGGAATTCACCAAGACGATCTCAACGAATAACGAATAATAAAACGTCGGCCTTTCCTTTGAGAGCATGGTCGAAATGCTCCTTTGGGCAGCTGATGCCGCTTTTCCTTTCTTGAAAAAATAAGTGCAAAAATAGAGTAAAACCGAATTAAATCTAAATGTGGATATTTTGAAGGGGAATATGCTCTGTTCATTGTTCGTTCTATTTCTCTAATTTGTTGTTAACGAAGCAGTACTTGAGGAACAATCCCTACCTTGCTCATCTTCTCTTTTCATCTGTTTGATACAGGAATAGTTTACCGGGACCTGAAACCAGAAAATATTTTACTACAAAAGGATGGGCATATTGTGCTAGCAGATTTTGATCTATCATTTATGACAGCCTGCAAACCCCAGGTACGAGTACATACTCCTTCGAAATTGTTTTGTTCAGTCCAGACAGTCCCATACTTCATACATTGTGAAAAGTAAAAGAGTTTATCTATTTTCAATTAAGTAAACCAAGATCTTCACTGGTTAGCATTGAGAGGGAGGTTGACTTGAAAAGACAAATTTTAGTAAAAAAATGGAGTGTAGGAGAACAAACGTTTCGAAAGATGTGTCACAGTTTACTTATGTTTATTAGGTTATTTGATTATGTCTTGTAATTAAAGTACGTTATGCTGTTAGTTATTACATTATGTTCAAAAATGTTTTAGGGTGAGTGTAATTAAGTTTTAGAATCCGGGCCTGACCAATCAGTTTTCAATCATTGGATTTTAGTTTCAATTACAAACACTACTAAAGATTGACCCTCCTCGATTCTATATAGAATGAAACGTGCTAGTTTGTCTTTATTTAAATAGGATTTAAATAAATGTCCACAATTTTCGTTTTGGGCGTTAGATTCAAGCTTTAGACCTTGCTTTGAGCAGACATAAACTTGTGTTTTATCTTGCAAGCCTGTTTATAGTAAATAATATAATTATCGTGGTAAGAAAACAACGAACCGGTGTGTCTTAAACACAAGCGTTGGAACATGAGTTGTTAATTTTTTTTAGTACTAAATGTCGCAGGTTATTAAAGAAGCACAGCCTACTAAAAGGAGGAGATCTAAGAGTCAACCGCCTCCAGTATTTGTTGCAGAACCGGTTACTCAATCAAATTCATTCGTCGGAACTGAAGAGTACATAGCTCCGGTATGGTGATATTCAATCATATCATGCCTCTTCAGTTTTTTCATGCTCGTATATGGAACGTGCTATAATGTTGGATCTGTTTTCCAATGTGGAAGAATCGATGTAGGAAGTTGAGCGATGATAGCTAATGCTCTTGAAGCATTTTCTATCTTATTCGTTGTTCAGTTTATATCAATAATCATAATGACTTTTTTTTGATAATTTTAGTGTTATTTGATTTCAGGAAATTATTACAGGTGCTGGGCACAGTAGTGCTATTGACTGGTGGGCTATAGGTACGTTTCAACTCTCGCCTGTTCTATCGCCAAACATTCCAAACTCTTACTTGATTTTTTTATGCATCATTTACATTCCATATCTCATGTTCCGTTTTTTGTTTTGTTTTGTGGGACTAAGGTATTCTGTTATACGAGATGCTGTACGGACGTACGCCCTTCAGGGGTAAAAATAGACAAAAGACATTTACCAACATCTTGCACAAAGATCTCACTTTCCCAAGCAGCATTCAGGTAACTTCTTATATAAAATTACCATTCAGTATTTTAAGCAAGGAATCAAAAGATTACAAGATAAATCAGTATCAACAGTAACTGTAACTAACCATAATGTTATGGCCTGAAATTCGATCTCGTAACGGGAGCTTCATTAGCCTTGATCCTAACAAGCTTACTCCCTCTGTCCCAGAGAGAGACTAAGCTAACAAACTTTAGAAGAACATGTTTAGCTTCCTTTCTCATTCATTTAGGGTCTCTTCAATAATATGACAACTCACTGGGCCGGGCTCAACTAAATGGCGCAACATCTTACTGTGCTGAATGTAGCAGGTGAGTCTGGCAGCTAGGCAGTTGATTAACGCATTGCTGCAAAGAGACCCAGCTAGTCGTTTAGGGTCAACTACCGGTGCGAACGAAATAAAGCAGCATCCATTCTTCCGGGGAATCAACTGGCCTTTGATCCGCTGCATGGTACGCGTATGAGATTCTTGTCCGAGGATAGACTTTGCTTGTGAATATCACGGGTGAAACCAGATTGAGTACCTGGCTTTTTCCCCTTTTTGGGCTCGGGCACGGTTTTGGAAAAGCCATTAAAAAAAATGGCCTTTTCCCCTTTTTGGGCTCGGGCACGGTTTTGGAAAAGCCATTAAAAAAAAAGGTCAAAATTGGGCTGGTCCAATTTTAAAAATAATAATGTACTCTAAAACTTCAAATAATACATTAATTAAGTCTAAAATAGAACCCTAAGAGCTAAAACCGGGTTGACTCAGTTTTTGAAAGCCTTGAGCCGGTTTCTGGTTTTTATTTTTTATTTTATTTTATCCAAACTGCCCGATTTTCAGTATATACCGAATATGAGATGAAAAAAGCATCGATAACTTGAAAGAACCTATAGTTTATCATGTGAAACAAGTGGCTCAAAATCGGATTGTCTTGCAGAGCCCGCCGGTATTAGATGCGCCCCTTCAGTTGACCGGAAAAGATGCAAAAGCAAAGGACGTAACGTGGGAAGATGACGGAGTACTGGTCAACCCCATGGACCTGGCGGTTTTCTAAGAGTGGCTTCAACATGTGAACCCCTTCTTCCATAGAAGCGTTGACTTTGGCGTTCAGCTGCTTGATGTACAGGGTAGTCTTTGAAAAAGAAGAAAAAAAAAAGAAAAAAAAAAAGGGTAAAAGAGGGTGTTTGTGTAAACGCGTGCGAATGGTAGAGAGATACTTTTGATTGTTATTCGGTGGAGCTAGGCTTTGTAAAAAATTAACCAGAGTTTGTACCTACACGGCGATTGTACCTATTTTTACTTGTGCCATCACTATTATCTCTTAATTATTTTCTCTTCATTCACCTATCTACTCTTTCTTTTGTGGAAGAAGTACCACCAATAGCACTATTCATTAGTAGGTATTGGGTGGCAAATGTACTCAAATGACAATTGGGACAATATAGATTCAAGCTTTTTAAATTTATTTTGCTGCAGTTTTAATTTATTCAAGTTTCACCTTTCAGTAAAGTAAAACTTCAATATTGCCTATCCGAAGATTTTTTTAATTTTTTTTTTAATGTAAAAAATCTATGCGGCATTGTACATTTGCCATCATTAATCCCGATTAGGATAGCCTCTGATTCCGTGCGAAGGAAAAGATTTGGATGATACAGAATACAAGGCTTGATGATTTACAAATTATAATCAGAATAATATAATCCTCATTGGTAAGGCCCACAAAACTTGCAAGTACGGAAGGGACCGAATAAAGCACCGCACAAGCCTAAAAACACAAACAGAAGTAGACGGTTGACGATTTACAAATAATAGTAATCCTGAATTATAGCAAGTAGGAAGAGCATACAAGATGTGAATTGTTTGTAAAAGTGAATCACTTGGTGGCCTGAGCGATGATGTTGCTTATCGAACTGCCTTGCTCTTTTGCTGTCTCCACCAATGCATCCTACACCCAACCAAACACAATATATACTTCTCAACTTTTAATTTAAATCAACAGAAATACTATATTACACGACTGTTGTGAAGCAATCAATAAGTCCAGCTCTAAGAGATGAAAACCCCTTAAGATTCGAGAAGCATAATAAAATTAATGAAATATCCTCAAACAACTCATGTGTTCGTGTAGGGGGGCGGGGCGATGCACTCTGTTTTGAAAAAAAGGAGCAAATTACACCACCATGCAAAGTTCAAACGGCATTATAGTCGGTTACTCTTTTATTAGTACGATTTTTTTCCGATTTACATAAGCCTATAAATGAATCATATATTTGTATGGCAGATGATTCAATGTACCTGCGCAGCTATCAAGCGGGCAATACTTTTCTTGCTGGACTCTTGAAGCTCACCAGCTATCAGAAGCTCGTCCAATATGTAATACGCCTTCATAACACCATCAATTATGTGATTTATCACATCCATGTAATAAAAAAGATATAAATTTACGAGTCTAGAGCGGAATCTTAGTAGTTAAATTCTGCGGCAACATTTTAATATCTGATCGTTTATGAATCAAACTGAAAACTTTCAGGCTGCTAATTTGACAAGAAAATACAATAAGCTCCGAAATATATATATATATATATTATAAGTATTTGACTTCTCAGTAGACCATTGTTCAATTTCTATTTATTAGTTTCGATGGGATGAATCTGAAGTTATGGAGAATGTAGAACTAACACAAAAGTTCGCCTTCGCCACATAAATTTAGAGAATTTCGATTTTGAATATATTTTCTTCCTCAATATAAATTAGATGTTATTGCTCCTAACATATTCACTTATGGAGATTTGTGTTAAATATTCTGGACTTCTCCGCAAGGCCGGCCTTGAGTTTTACGATGCCCTAGGCGAGTTAAAAATTTTGGGCCGTTAGTGAAAAAGAAAAATCAAATTTTAAAGAAAAAATACCACTTAAATTTATGTAATCACGTTCTCTAAGAAATTCCAATAATGGAATGAATATCTCTGTCCTTCAGGCTCAACCATAATTCTTAATACTGCCCCTAAGAAATTCCAATAATGAAGTGAATACACTTCAGCATTGGTATAGAACAAAATATTTTATAAGCTATATAAAACAATTCAGCAATATAACTTGGCACAAGAATCACCAATAAACTATATATAATAAAGTATTCTTTGTGATTGCGCAGTAGCACACTGCACAAGAAATAAATTCAGTAAAAAAAATAAAGAAATCACATCATATTTGTGTTTGACGGTGAAACAAGCAAATGAGGATTATAAACTATATATATATATATACCTAAACTATATGGGCCCTCAAATCTGCATTTTTTCTCGGGCCCTAGGCCCAGGCCTATCAGGCCTTCATTCAGGGCCGGCATTGCTTCTCCGATATATTAAGTGAAAGGCTCAAATGAATAAAATCTTAAACATCATTTTTTTAACAATATAAAAATATGAAGGAAACACAATGTACCTTGTGAAAATTGAAGATCAAGTCTAGCTCACATACCTGGATATTTAATTAAGAAAACCGAGATGACGTCATCTTTACGACAATTAGATAAAGAAATATTTATTCATGCCAATACTCAATCAACTCACACTTCCGAAGTAGCGGTCCAAAATCTCAACAAAGTGGTGAATTATTTCCAGGACCTCTAGTTCATTATCCTCTTGATCGATGCACATACAGAAATACAGGCTTGCATATCTGCAACAAAATAAATTTGTAAATTGTAGAAACCAACTACAACAAATTCCATCTATCTCTACCAAAACTACAAAATCCATCATTACCTCTTATAAACCACTTTGTATCCTCTCCACTCCACGAAATTACAGAGCTTGGGTCCACGTGTAAGAATGACCCCGCTAAGCTCCCGAATCACCTGCTCAAAGTAACAAGCAAATCTTATAAAAATTTGGAAGTATGATACATCCCTAGCTTATTAGGTTAATTTGCCGTTCAGTTGCTCTTGTTTAAATGACCAATATAAGAGAGCACATGTTAATGAAAAAGGTAACCAATAAACATTCATAAACTTAATCTCTCTCAAGAGGGGGGATTGGGTTAGTGAGGGATGGCTGAAATTCCCATTTCCGACTTCGTAGATTTTGGACATGTAACAAAGTATGGACTTACACCTCTAATAACATGATATAAATCGAAAATATTACCTTAGTTCGTTCCTTCTGCGTATAAGGCGAATACCATTTCGTCAGTCTCACTTTCCCTTGTCTGCTGATAAGAAGCACAAACTGAATCTGGAAGACATACACACCATCAGATAGCTTCAGATACACAAAGCAGTAACCTTTAGATCACGCGCTTAATTAGGGTTTGTGAGCTTCATCTAATCATCAAAATCATGGGAAAATCCACATCAAAACAGCATATCCCTTGATACGATGCAACCCTAGGGTGCCCAACAAATCGACATAACCAAATACTGCATTTTGTTCTTATAAATCCATTGAATGAATCATCAGATTACGATTTTGAACACCTACGTACAGAATCCGAGCAAATTTCGTGCATGATTGATCGCCGATAAAGAAGGAGATGAATTCCAGATCTATATATAAGAAGTTCTGCTATCCCGAACCAATCGAGGAAATCAAATAATTGAAACAAACACGGAGAAATCAAAGATAAAAAATCGGATCTCCGAAGCACCATGAAGAATAGCAAATTCGATGAAAAGAAGAGAAGGATTTCAAGGATTGGTTACCATTTTGTGTTGTGGAGATCTGAGGAGCGAGTGTTGTCTCCGACTTGGAAATCTGTTTGCTGTCTGATCTGAAACCGAAACCGAAACCGAAACCACCTACACCATTTTGCTGTATAGAAAAAAGAGTTATTTTGCGGCAAAAGTACTTATGTTTTTTGTTTTCAGGGCACTTATATACTGAAATTGTTTTTTGAGGCAAAAATGTCTAATATTATTATTTTATTGCAGCTCAAAACCACGCGGCATGATGATATGTCAATTGTTATGTCACGTCTGTCTTTTGATATGTTATGCCAGGTCCCGGGAACAAAATTTTAAAACGACTATCCGCCTTATGTTATAAGTTTGTACTACTTAAATATTTAGGTTTTTCTTGCGGCAAAAATCACCTAAATTGTTTGAGAAAGTGTACTCTGCCAAACAATCCACAAAAACCAACACGAGCAAAAAATAACTCAAAAATGAAAGTTCATCATAAAAGCCAAAAAAAAAATCTATTGAAGATGATATATCGTAAATATATCATCTTGAAAAATCAATTATTGAATGAGCAAGGAATCCGCCTACGATGGAGATTATCTTTAGAATTTTACAGAAGCGCTGCTTTCTGAACAGTAGGCCGCAGTCACGAAGTACCTAATGTTACTATTGCCCACATTTATGCACTCTTACTTGTGGAAAATCCATTATGTAGTGATGAAATTAAGTAAATCGATATTTGATCATGAATGTTCCAAAATTCGAAAACTAGTGATGTTCATTATTTTCTTCCCTTTTTGCCTCTCTCAGACAATACCCTAGACAATAGAACTTACAACATCGTCCCCCTTTGTATCCCCGACTTCGAAAGACAGAATCCTCAAATTTCTTCACGGACGCTCCAGTTTGAAACATCGCCTCATTTGTATCCCCGACCTAACGCCGTCCCCGAAATCCACATTTCAAGGTAAACTATTTTTTATGTTTCGACTTGATATTAGGGCTCCAAAATTTACGATTTAAGATTTTAGGGTTCGAATTGCTTCGATGATAGATTTTGAAATTCCGATGACTTTGATGATAGATTTACGAATATGGTAACTTCAGACCAAGTCCGGTGTCAGGGAAGCTCAAAGGCATCGGCCCCTTGTGCTCTGAATTCGAGTGTGACGAAACCGAAGTTGGTATTTCTATAACCGAATGCGGTGTTTTTATAGGACTCGATGTCGTAGATATAAGAATCGATCTTGTTCTCCGAATTCGAATGTCTATATAACCGAAGTCGGTGTTTATATATCCGAATACGGAGTTTTGTATAACTCGAAGTCGGTGATTTAAGATTCGATTTCAGTGTATATTAAGTAACCGAAGTCGGTGTACCCTAAATAACCGACCTAGTGACTATCCCTGAATAAGTAGGATCTGAAGTCGGGGTCCATTTATGCGAATTCGGTGATGATATCGAAGTCGGACATATGAACCCCGTCTTCAGGGATCGTAATCCCGACTTCGGGCATTATGATAAATCCGACTTCGTTCATATCCAAATCCGCATATTAATATTCCTATTTCCACTTTTGATGTTCCCGTTAGATGCCGAAGCTAATTCTCCCCAAAGTTTAGCATCATATTTCCGAGTCGGGAACCCACTGTGGTACTAGAATCCTTAGACACGTCTGGGAGAAATTTCAACAACAAGGCCAAAAGACTGTATCCCGCAAGACTCTCTGATTCAAGACAATCTCCGGCTTCCCGACACGGTTGTGCCCTGCGGTCATCCACCAACTCATCATGCGTAGGGTGGAATAGTCGGTGCCGGGGAAACTCCACTTCAATCTCAGTGGGAAAGACAGTCAATTAGCGCCGGAGCATTTCACGGAGATATGCGGCTTAAAATTCAGAGATCTCCCGTCGGATAATGACGTAGCTGCCCGGTTTACAATCCCCCGACTGACCACCCAATATTTTTTCGGTGTTGAGAAAATCTCCACCCAGGACCTCGTTGACTTAAGTTTGCTGGCCTGGAATTCCCGTAGATGATATCTACAAATTGGGACTGGTCTTACTTGTTTACAGGGTCCTGCTCAGCAAAGAACCGAATGACAACATCAATATCATCCACATTAGGATGGTTGAGGACCCGGACTATTTCTGTCGATATCCCTGGGCCCACAAATCTTGGGACGACGTCTGTCATATGATGGAAAATCCCGTGAAAGCTGGAAATGATGGCAAGTTTAGGTGGATGACTTGTGGCTTTTCATACGCGGTTTTTGTATGGGCCTACGAAGCGGTCCCGGAATCGGCCAACCTGCTAGGTGTTACAAGGACGCAAGAGAGGATGGAAGCGGGGCGGTCGACGATGTTGTCGTGGACGGCGGTTAGTAGTCATCCGAATGAGACCCCCATCTCCTCGATGCTCAAGACGCCCAAGGTATGTGTGTTTTATCTTCGTGGATACCCCTAATCAATTAACCGTTTGTTAGGAGTTCTTTTGTCCCCGGCAATGTAAGAATTGAGCACCTCAAGGTATCTAACATTGTTTTTTTACATAAAAGAGAAATGGCTCTTAATAGCCAAATTGAAACGTTTGATTAGTCAAATAGCCAACCTTTCTTTTTTTCTTTGCAAAATAGCCAAATTGATGAGGTGGCTATTTAATAACATATTTTATACCTATAATACCCTTTTAACATATTAACGTGTATTAACAAAGTTAATTTTTCTTAAAAATAAGAACATTTACTTGTGTTTACAGAAAATCTATATTAACGTGTATTAACTGAGTTAATTTGTTTAAAAATAAAAAATCGTGATTAAAATTTTAACAAAAATTTAATTTATTTTTAAACAACTTAACTTAGTTAATACACGTTAATACAAGGGTAATAGGGTCTTTCGTGATTTATTAATGTGGTTGATTAGCTATTTGGTAATATTTATCAAAAAGTTGGCTATTTTACAAAATAGTTTTTCTAGTTTGGCTATATGGCTATAGAGCTCTACATAAAATTATGTGGTAGCGAAGTATTATATTTCAATATTTTTAAATACTTTTGGTTTTACATGATTTTACATGCTAACAAATTTATTTAAGAGACTTAATGAAAAGATAATTTCTTTTTTTAATATTTTGTTTTAGTAGCAGTAGCGTACCTTCAATTTTGACGCTCCGCTAAATTAATTTATAGTATATCTTTTCATGATTGATTAATCAGACTTTGTGCTGTAATTGAAAAGTATTCATCAACATTAAACTCAATAACTGCCTAATATTTTTGTGTAATATTTAGCGTCAATGATTTTTTTTTAGGGCTTATTAGCAAAATACTCAACTAGAGTCAAACTGTTTTAAAAAATACTCAAAGTTTGATTAATCCAAAACATGCTCAATTTAAAAGTTATTTCTCAAAAATACCCCTGCAGTCTTCGAGCCTCTGAAACGCGAGCTATCCTTCACGTCGAATCCTTATGTGCTTCGAAAGGGCTTCGCCGGAGAAGACGAGCAGAGGAGCGTGCGCAGATCTCGGACCCGGAGAAGATGAGTTGAGGGCTGTGCAGGTTCGCTGGAGAGAAGCTCGCGAGGAGAGGAGGAAGACCTCATACGACGGAGAGAAGCCATCGGAGAAGACGATGCTCGGTTCTGAGAAGTTTCGAAGAGAGAGATTCACGTAGAGATCTGATAAGTGAGTGGTTCACCGGAGAAGAAGCTCGCTGCGATGGAGCTGAGGTCGCGACGGGATCTGGGTCGGCCACGAAAGAGAAGCGCGGGCGGAGGAACGCCGGAGCCTTGCTGGTCGGAATTTCAGATCTGGTTATCGTCTCTGCAATTGTGACTGAGGATATACTTTCTCTCTCCACAGACAGAGGAGAGAGAGAGAGACGAGCTCAGAGGCAGCCATGGAAACCAGAATCTCAGCCTCGCTGGGACTCCGATCAACCAACGACGCCGAGCCGCCGCATTTCCCCAATCTCTTCACCCACTTCGCCGCCAACGACGCCTCCCTCTCGCTCTCGCTCTCCTCCTCCATCGCCAGGCTCCCCTTCGCCTCCAGATCCGTGATCCGATGGAACCTGACGCCGTGATCTGGGGATCGCTACTCGGAGCCTGCAAAACTCACCGCAACATAGAATTAGGGAAATGTGTGGCGGAGAAGCTGATGGAGATCGAGCCTGCGAACTCCGGGCCTTACGTTCTTCTGTCGAATATGCACGCGGAGCTCGGAAAGTGGAGCGACGCGGCGGAAGTGAGGAAGCTGATGAAGCGGCGGGGCGTTGTGAAGCAGTCGGGTTGCAGCTGGATCGAGGTGAAGGGGCGGGTTCACGTGTTTCTGGTGAAGGATAAGAGGCATCCTTGTAGAAAGCGGGTTCAGTCGGTTTTGAAGTCGCTTTTGGAGCAGATGAAGAGAGCTGGCTATTTCCCAGCTCGTGAATCATATCAAGAAGAAAAGAGTGACTCTAACTCCGAGCAAGATTTGTTAGCCGCAGAGATATAAATTACGATTATTATTCAATGACCAAATATGATGAAGAATGAGATTAATCTTGTTCATCTTACTTCAAATAAGACAGGAAAAAAGAGACTTGAAAGAAGATTGTTCTAATATGATGCAGTTTGAAAATAAGACATTTATCATAATGAGGACTGAATCACACAACTTCTTACCAGAATCTTCTTGATAATTTCACCTTCTTTGTGTATATTATAGCCAGTTTTGGTTGATTGATTTGTAGTGCCAATAGTTTAAGTGTCCAAGCATGGAAATAAAGTGTTCTGTTTGGTTTCACAAGGGTCTAAATGGGCCGAAAATTAAGGAATTTGTCAAGGGAAAAGCCGGCTAAAACGCTTGAAGCACATGCTGATTAGTGGGTTAAGCAAATCAATCAATCAGATTTCAGGTGGGGCTTTGTGTTATGAAGATATAAATAAAGGCAAGAAAAGCAATCACTTGATGCATCTCCACATGACTGTTTTGCCCAATATCTTTCAATGTGGTCGTCTCCATTTAGTACTCCTTTCGGATGCTTCAATATTTCTGGAGATGAATTCTTATAATGTTCCCGAAGTTCGGGCGATCGTGGACAAGGACAATGAGAGGCAGTTCCGAAGCCTCGAGCTCATCGCGTCAAATAATTTCACGTACCGTGCGATTATGGAGACCGTCGAGTCGTGTACAAGGACGAAGAGGATGAACTACGATCGCGATGGTTTAAGGAGCCAAAAGCGGACTATCAATCTCAATAGGACAAAGTCTAATGAATATAAGAGATTTTTTTATTTATTTAATAGTATTGTAATTGTTAGTGATTAAGAAGATTAACTACTTTCAGTTACGATAATGTAACTTTGGTTACAATAATGTAACTTTGGTTACGATAATGTAACTTCGGTTACAAAAATTTAATTCCAATTAAATTAGTGTAACTTCAGTTACGATAATGTAACTTTGGTTACCATAATGTAACTTCGGTTACAAAAATTTAATTCCAATTAAATTAGTGTAACCACATGTACATTAGTGTAACTATAATGATTGTGGTCATAGTATTACGTAATTGTGGTCATACTATTACATAATTGTATGTCACTATTTTTTCACAATATTTCAATTTAAATTCTTTTTTGTAACTCAAATTATTTGAACTTATTGCTACGTACCTTTAGATGGAAACTGGATTAATATAATTATGTAACATAAGTGTAACCATATATTACTAGAATTACGAAAGTGTAACACCTGTTACAAAAGCGTAACACCGGTTACAAAAATTATTTTAATACTTCCAAATTAACTCCAAAAGCACTAAATTATTATTTGAACAAATATATTGAAATTGTAACTCCGGTTACAAAAGTGTAACCACGATTACAACAATGTAACTCAAGTTACAAAGTGTAACCGAAGTTACATAAGTGTAACTTCAGTTACGATAATGTAACTTTGGTTACCATAATGTAACTTTGGTTACGATAATGTAACTTCGGTTACAAAAATTTAATTCCAATTAAATTAATGTAACTTCAGTTACGATAATGTAACTTTGGTTACCATAATGTAACTTCAGTTACGATAATGTAACTTGGGTTACCATAATGTAACTTTAGTTACGATAATGTAACTTCAGTTACAAAAATTTAATTCCAATTAAATTAGTGTAACTTCAGTTACGATAATGTAACTTTGGTTACCATAATGTAACTTTGGTTACGATAATGTAACTTCGGTTACAAAAATTTAAAATAAATTAAATTAGTGTAACTTCAGTTACGATAATGTAACTTTGGTTACGATAATGTAACTTTGGTTACGATAATGTAACTTTGGTTACCATAATGTAACTTTGGTTACGATAATGTAACTTTGGTTACAAAATTTTAATTCCAATAAAATTAGTGTAACACCTGTTCCAATATTGCCGCATGGAACTCCATTTCCTAACCAGGAAGCTCATTTGAACGCTCTGTTACGTGACTACCCAATCCAGAAAATTATATTAGAGTTGGGCACTGCAAATAAGTGGTCAAATCCGTCGAAAATATTCCCGTTTTTTTTTTCTTTTCGAAATCGGATTCCGAGCACACGGTTTTATTTACGTTGCATTTGACTCAAATAAGTCATTATTTCTAGTTCATGGGCAATTATGATTAAAACCGAAGTCAAATTTGATTTTTTCAACCCGCAAACAACCCGCAAGTCGTGTTTCATTCGGGGATTAAAATCTGGAACCAGCTTTGGATCCTAAAATTTTATCACCACCGGGTTTCTTAACCCGCACCACAGTTTTGATTTGAACTAATTAAAAGCAAACAAAAGAAGATGAAAAGAAAAAAGCGGGTTTTGGACCCGATCAAATTCAACAAATGAACTCTGAAAGTTCATCTTGGTGCGAATTGCGTCGGAGATTTAGCGGAGAAGGAAAATAAAGTTGGCCATTAAAACAAACCTAGAAAATCTTGCATTCATAATTAATTCATAATTATAAAATCAATATAGAAGCAGAGAAAGTGCAATGCCTAAACATCTTTTATCCAAGTGCAATCTCATACAAAATGACAATAACGTCCCTTCGGACCGCGAAAGAAGAAGCCACTAGAGCGAGGTCATAAGCAGGGTCGTAACCGATCATCGTCCCTTCCCTGCAAAGCCCTCTCCCATTGGCATCAACCAGATACACCTGCCAATCAACAAGATCCCAAAGCTTACTTTCTGAACACTAGATTCATTCTCAGTGTAGCATTCTGATGGCATGATAAGCAAAATCCATGGAACAAAAGGCCAAAACCTTACAACGGTGTAATCCACTGTTATCAGCAAGCACCTTCGCCACCACATGGTAATTCGTAACCTGTCACGGACAAAGCAGCGAAATGTGACCGCAGATGTTCGATATCGACAAGGAAACGACAGGGCTTACGATGTGGCCGAACTTGTCCCAGAGAAACCCTGAGCCCGTGCCTTCAACCACCGCACTGTTGTCCTCTCTCGCCATGAACTCCTCGGAAGAAGCGTTCTTCAGGCTCTTGTCGACCGAAAAGGATGTTTCCTACACTTAAACGCCATTGTTGCAAGCTCGATTTCAAAACACCAAACCTTCAAACAAAAAATCAAACGAGAAAAGCGATGAAAGCAAGAGAGGACCTGAAAGAGACGAACGAGTCGATCTTCTTCCTGGTTGACTTCATCGTCGTCTTGTTGCCGAGCGATTGCGATGCGAGAGGGGGGAAATGGAAGCAGTTATTCCGATTTCGAATTCATCAACAAGAAATTACCTTTTCTCGCCACCAGTGTAGTACTCCTGCGGATCGTCGGAGTCGCTCATCGAATCCTTATCGTCCTGACGATTCAGATCGGCCAGCGTGCGGATACCTCCGGCGCGGCTCCCGGAGGCCTTCTTGGAGCCTCCGCCGCGCGATCGGAGCTCTTAATTCCGGCGAGACTGCGCCGGGGAGGGCGAGCGGGAACATACAATCAAACAGAGCTCCTTCGAGAACATGAGATGAATCCGAAACATAGAAGAAGAAGAAGAAGAAGAAGAAGAAGAAGAAGAAGAAGAAGAAGAAGAAGAAGAAGAAGAAGAGAATCGCTTGTGAAGCAGATTCCATGGAAACTAACCCTAGCAGCTCGAGTCTTGGCCGCGATCGGCAAGGTAGTTCGAGGGGGAGAGCGGTGGCTCGCCGCCGACCAGCACGATGTCGGGGAAGGGAAGCGAGCAACAATGGCGGAAGAAGAGAAGTCGAATAACAAGGCTTCGTCGAACGTGACTGAAAAACAACGGGGGTATATTTGTCCTAAAAAGTCCAAACGAGGCTTTCTTTAATTTTAGCAAACATTTGAGTACCCTTTTAAATAGTTTGATTTTAATTGAGGGTTTTCC
This sequence comes from Parietaria judaica, assembly GCA_954871525.1. Lineage (NCBI taxonomy): Eukaryota > Viridiplantae > Streptophyta > Magnoliopsida > Rosales > Urticaceae > Parietaria > Parietaria judaica. The sequence continues at coordinate 45,062,262 of OX940860.1, forward strand.
TAATAAGCCCTTTTTTTTATTATCATTGAACATGATTTATCGTACGATCATTTCATTATATTAAATCATTTAAAGAAATTTAGGCTTCTACTATTAAACCGTGTAAATGAGTTAGCAGGCCCTCACACCAAATTAATCTAAAATTAGAGGAGTCAAAAATAGAGAGAAAATCCAAAAATAGCATGAATTGCAATGAAGCTTTTCGTTAGCATATTATTTCACATAATAATTATTAATTAGTTGGTTAAGAAAGAAAGAGCCTAATATTAAGGCGAATTAATTGACTCAAGCTCTCCCTCAACGCTATACTTAGCCTCCCAAACCAACACCTCTTTGTCTTTTCGACAAAAAAAATACACACTTTGATCACGACTTTGTCTATACGAAATCAATGCACGCACGGTCGGTCCCAGCGATTGCGAAGCAGTAACGAGAATGGCGTCTCTGTCGAGCCAGCCGTCAAAGAAGGGCCTGCGCGGCGCTGCAGGCCCGTCCGCCAGCTCGGCCGCGGCAGCGGCGAACCGGAGCTCGAGCGGGCAGACGGTGAAGTTCGCGCGTCGGACGTCGAGCGGGCGGTACATCAGCCTTTCTAGAGAGGATTTGGACATGTCTGGGGAGCTGTCGGGGGACTACATGAACTACACGGTCCACATTCCCCCGACGCCGGACAACCAGCCCATGGACTCGTCGTCGGTGGCGGTGAAGGCGGAGGAGCAGTACGTCTCGAACTCCCTCTTCACGGGGGGGTTCAACAGCGTGACGCGAGCGCATCTCATGGACAAAGTCATCGACTCCGACGTCACCCACCCCCAGATGGCGGGGGCCAAGGGCTCCGCCTGCTCCATGCCTGCCTGCGACGGCAAGGTCATGAAGGACGAGAGGGGCGTCGACGTAACTCCTTGCGCTTGCAGGTTATATTATACATTGTTAAGCAGCAAATTGATCATGATTAATGATTAATGGACACGAGCAGTTCGGAATAACCACGTACTGCTACAAATATGAGATTACACCAATAATTTCCCACCACCTTTTGACTGAAACGTCGTCCAATGTCCCGTTCACCGTGGCGGCCTTTTAGGCCCGCACTCGGTGACAAGCTTCGGACGACCTTACAAAACACACCAAAAAAATACTAGCTTGAAGACATATGAAAAAAGGAATATTCCTATGTTTTAACTGGAAATGCACACGGAGAAATTAAATAGGGAGTATATTTATCGGGTCAAAAACGGCTTAATATTTTATAGCTTGTAACACAGACATAGAAGTGTTCAATATTCTCAATATTTCTCATTATAATATCATATTAATGCGTCAAGTTTTTTTAAGCATCGAGAAAAATCAACAAATTTAAGCTGCATTTTAATCAAAATGGATGTACACAAGTAATGTAGGGGGAAATAACCCACAAACAGAGAAGAAAATATAGTACTAACTTCAAAAATATATTAAAATGGTGAAGTAAGAATATAAAAATGAAATAATCTTTTTGGTTAAGTTTTATGTTTTATTTTATTTTTCTATCCCTTTAATAGTACATATACTAATAATGGCTTGCCTTTATTGACATAATTTGAGGGTATATATGTTTTTGAGTAGCAAAAAGTTGAGAGTTGATGCGTGTGCGTGCAGGTTCACGATATGCCGAGACTGTTACCTGGACGCGCAGAAGGAGACCGGGCTGTGCCCCGGGTGCAAGGAGCCGTACAGGTCGGCGGACTACGACAACGACCCGCAGGACTACACCGCCGGCGGAAAGCTGCAACTTCCGTGCCCGGATGGGTCGTCGAAGAGGGACATGTCCATGATGAAGAGGAATCAGACCGGGGAGTTCGACCACAACCGGTGGCTGTTCGAGACGCAGGGCACGTATGGCGTCGGCAACGCATACTGGCCCCACGACGACATCTACCGCGACGATGAGGACGACGAAGACGGATTCCGCGGCGGCATGTTGGAGTCCAGTGACAAGCCGTGGAGGCCGCTCAGCCGCAAGACGCCTATCCCCGCCGCCATTATTAGCCCTTACAGGTTTCGTATGCATGCATGCATGTTACTTAGGCCTTTCTTTCTTCATTTTTTTTCGTCTTCTGTGGAACATGAGTGCCTTGCTATTTCAAAGATCTCAGTCTATCTTCCTAATCTCCACGAAAACGCTACCAGAGACTCGACGCAAAGCCGTCAAAGCTAATCGACCTGAACTCATATTGACGTGAAATTTTGGAAAAGGGTGGTAAACCCCCCACATGAGGGTTAAACTTTTCTCACACGGCTTTGTTGTTGCTTTAGGTTTTCGCTTATTTGGCCTTGAAACGTCGTTATGCAATGTGTATCACAAAATAGAGAGTGAAATTAATGGTGTAACCAAAAACTAAGATTGAGATTGTAGTGAATTGGGATTTACAAATGGCAAGTGAATGTACCTCCTTTTATGGAAGCGAATCATTAATCATGGTGTCAATTTTATTTTTCGTTTTGCCATATACATTTTCTGAATTTAGGGAGTTTGATCGAAAATCATGACAATATCTCTTTTACATCTTAACAATATATTTTGTTAGGAATTTCGACCAAAATCCCTAAATTAAAAATACAAATAACAAACAAAAAATGAGATAAAATAAGAATATATAGTAGTTCGCTTCTAGTGTAAGAAGTGCGTACACTTGCCGCTTTGCTGCTACCAAATCTTGATCTCTTATAATTTCAATTCGGTCACACCCTCGACAAATGGAAAATAGTCTAAAATGCCCTTGTCACATAATCTCAATCGGAGTGTGACGGCTCTGTGTCGGGTCATCATAGCTTTTCCAAGTAGAATATGCTCGCAATCAAAGTCTTTCTGCTCCGTCCTAGCTTTGTGGTGCAACATGCTGTTATATTGGATTTTCTATTGCTCATTTTCGTGTTTACTTCTTTTATTGGATTTGCACGTAAATGAAATACTCAATATGCAATCAAACGTTTTTCATGCAAAGCATTATGTTAAAATTTTAATGGTCAGGCTGTTGATAGCGATCCGTTTGGTGGTGCTGATATTCTTCTTGCACTGGCGAGTGAAGCACCCCAACGAGGAGGCCATCTGGCTGTGGCTCATGTCCGTGGTCTGCGAGCTCTGGTTCGCCTTCTCCTGGCTGCTCGACCAGATCCCCAAGCTCTGCCCCGTCAACCGCTCCACCGACCTCGACCTCCTCCGCGACAAGTTCGACATGCCCTCCGCCGCCAACCCCAGCGGCCGCTCCGATCTGCCCGGCGTCGACATGTTCGTCTCCACCGCCGATCCCGACAAAGAGCCACCCCTTGTCACCGCCAACACCATCCTCTCCATCCTGGCCGTCGACTATCCCGTCGAGAAGCTTGCGTGCTACGTCTCGGATGACGGAGGCGCGCTCCTCACCTTCGAGGCCATGGCCGAGGCTGCGAGCTTCGCCGACTTGTGGGTCCCATTCTGCCGGAAGCACGCTATCGAGCCACGGAACCCCGAGAGTTACTTCAGCCTCAAGGTCAGTTGCAGAACTAGGTTTGAAAGACTAAAAACCACTAGGATTTTTGAACTAGTTGTAAAAACCTTTTTAAAAAAAAATTACATTGCATCAATTTGGGAATACTACAAAGCAAAAACAAGACTAAAAAAATTGAAAAATCTAGAAGTTTAAGCTCTGACATAGTTTGGCCTTTGCTAAGGTGGACCCAACTAAAAACAAGAGCCGGTCGGACTTCGTGAAGGACCGGCGGAAGATGAAAAGGGAGTACGACGAGTTCAAGGTGCGGATTAACGGGCTGCCGGACTCAATACGGAGGAGGTCGGACGCGTTCAACGCGAGGGAGGACATGAAGATGCTGAAGCACATCAAGGAGAGCGGAATGGACCCGCTCGACGCTCCCAAAGTGCCCAAGGCCACGTGGATGGCCGACGGCACTCACTGGCCCGGCACTTGGTCGCTCCCCTCCGCCGACCATGCTAAATCTGACCACGCAGGCATTCTTCAGGTACCATTTCTACTTTTATATACAAATTTACTAAATCAAACTTTAACTTAGTTTAGATCTTACTGACCAAGAGCTACGTTAAAACTAGTCAACGAATAGTGGTGACAGAAAGCGATTGTTTGAACGCAGGTGATGCTGAAGCCTCCAAGCAGCGACCCATTGATGGGCGGGGCGGAGGAGAAGATCATAGACTTCACGGACGTGGACATACGGCTTCCAATGTTTGTGTACGTGTCGCGGGAGAAGCGACCGGGCTATGACCACAACAAGAAGGCGGGCGCCATGAACGCGCTGGTGCGCGCCTCGGCGGTGCTCTCCAATGGCGCATTCATCCTCAACTTGGACTGCGACCACTACATCAACAACTGCAAGGCGGTACGCGAGGGCATGTGCTTCATGATGGACCGCGGAGGCGAGAACATCTGCTACATCCAGTTCCCCCAGAGGTTCGAAGGCATCGACCCCTCTGACCGCTACGCCAACCACAACACCGTCTTCTTCGACGGAAATATGCGTGCTCTTGACGGCGTTCAGGTACCTAATCACTGAGAGATAAATGCAAAATTTATGAAGATCGGGTTAAAGACAGTCAAAACTAAAGGAAAGACGCAGAAACCTTTTTTTTTATGTTGTTTAACTCGAATCACGTACTAAGTTTAAATACTCAGCCACTAAATAGTCGTGTCGACAAAGTATTTTTTCTTTACCCTCTAGGTTTCTTGATGTCCAAGTTTTAACCAAACAAAGCAGAGGAATAAACATCGAAATTAATTGTTGGTCGTGTCTAGGCTGACATAGAGATGGTGTGCAGGGACCTGTATATGTGGGAACAGGGTGTATGTTCAGGAGATTTGCGCTCTACGGTTTCGATCCGCCGCAAGTGGACAAGATGCTGCCAAAGCTGGAAGCAGGGTCGAACCCCTTGGCACCGAGCGACTTCGATCCCGAGCTGGATTTGCATCTGATGCCCAAGCGGTTCGGAAACTCGACGTTGTTGACGGAGTCGATCCCGGTGTCGGAGTTCCAAGGGCGCCCACTCGCCGACCACCCTGCCGTGCGCTATGGCCGGCCCCCGGGCGCCCTCCGCGCTCCCCGCGAACCGCTCGATGCCACTGCCGTCGCTGAAGCAGTCTCTGTCATTTCTTGTTGGTAAGCCTCCTCGTCATCGCTCACCAATTTATTATTTGGCTGCATTTACACTATTTAACTAGTCATGATGTGTCGGCAGGTACGAGGATAAAACAGAGTGGGGCGACCGAGTGGGGTGGATCTACGGGTCGGTGACGGAGGACGTGGTGACTGGGTACCGGATGCACAACAGGGGGTGGCAGTCTGTGTACTGCATCACGCGGCGTGACGCATTCCGTGGTTCGGCCCCGATCAACCTAACAGACCGGCTACACCAGGTGCTGCGGTGGGCCACGGGGTCGGTGGAGATCTTCTTCTCACGCAACAATGCACTGCTGGCGTCTCGCCGGCTCAAGTTCCTCCAGCGCCTCGCCTACCTCAATGTCGGCATCTACCCCTTCACCTCCGTCTTCCTCATCGTCTACTGCTTCCTCCCGGCGCTCTCCCTCCTTTCCGGCCACTTCATCGTTCAGACCCTCAACGTCTCCTTCCTCATCTACCTCCTCATCATCACCGTCTGTCTCATTGGCCTCGCCATACTCGAGGTCAAGTGGTCCGGCGTCGGCCTCGAGGAGTGGTGGCGCAACGAGCAGTTCTGGCTCATCTCCGGCACCAGCGCTCATTTGGCCGCTGTCGTTCAGGGTCTTCTCAAAGTCATCGCCGGGATCGAGATCTCATTCACGCTCACTTCCAAGTCTTCCGGGGACGATGTAGACGACATCTTCGCCGACCTCTACCTCGTCAAGTGGACGTCACTCATGATCCCACCGATTGTCATCGCCATGGTCAACATCATTGCCATCGTCGTAGCATTCTCAAGGACAGTCTACAGCGCGACTCCGAGATGGAGCAAGTTCGTGGGTGGCGCGTTTTTCAGCTTCTGGGTTTTGGCCCATCTCTACCCTTTCGCGAAAGGGCTGATGGGCCGGAGAAGGAAGACTCCGACCATCGTGTTCGTGTGGTCAGGGCTCATCGCCATCACGCTATCGTTGCTTTGGATGGCCATAAGCCCGCCCGACGATGGTGCAGGGACAGATTCCGGTGGGACCACGTTTCAGTTCCCTTAAGCATTAGTCGTTTAGTTTTTTACGTTGGTATGTGCTTTAGGCTATAGAAGGATGGATTTTTTCAATTCTGTTACATATATACATGATTATCACATTCATTTCTAGATGTAACAAGAGATTCTGTTTGAAACTTGGCTTCCGTGCTGTGTGGCTTAAAACTTTGAATTTTGTCTAATTTGACCCTACAAAGTCGAAAGAACTTATCAAAGCATCAATTTTTTTCTGGCACATTTCAAATTACGACATGGATGACTGATTATAACACATTCTCAAAGTCAATGGACTATGATATCTATACAAAAAAGTCATTCTAGTTCGTGACTGTATTTTAAAACAAAGTGTTATACAGATGAAAGGGTAAATATGTAATAAAGACAGAAAATAAGACTTTGATGCCATAATTGGTAAAAAGCATAACTGAATTTGTAAGCTGCGACAAGGTTAGCCAGGCAATTGGTATAGTATAACAGCTAAACCCTGCAAGAACATCTCCTTGTCATGCCCGTTCTTGTATCGTCGGTCTCAATTATGGCCGGAAGGATTCAATCTTGTAGGTTCCAATTAGTGTTCAAAGTACCTTACTTTCCAGACACAAGATCAAAGACGGAACAAAAACCTTTGGTGGTTCGGCTTTCCCTTTCGAAGGTGAGTCCCTGAAGCCAATATGTGCGTTATTCTGTCCCTTCTGGTTTGATACATTAACTCAGTGACTCTCTGGTGGCTAAAGCTCTGCACATATTGCAAACAAATGGAATGTTTTAATCTTTCATAGAATTAAATAATACAGCCCACATCGGTATGAAATGGTTAGGTACTAACATTCGAGTTAGACTGATGCATTCTCTGTCTAAGAGGCCGACGAGATTTCCTCCATGATTTTCAAATTGCTCCGTGACTACCGGGACTTGATTCACGCCACGCCTATTCATGATTATCTGAACATAAAGTAGGTCCATACTGGGTGTTGCAGCCCACGGAATCCTACAAGTTTCCGCATCCAAAGAACACATCTCAGATACCTGAAGCTCCTGCAAAATTGAGCTACACTGTCAAGCTATGGTGCAGGGAAATTTGGCTACATACACTTAGACAAGTCACAATCCCGACCTTAGATCTTCTGCTTCTTGACTTTGCATTTTCGCTGAATTCTTGAATGTCGCCGAGCGTTAGAAAGCCAATTAAGATATTGCTATTATCGACAATCATTGCACAAGGCTGCATTTCTGTAAGCATAAGAGTCAACGCTTCCATGAGCAGCGTACTCATCTTTACCGTCACATATCTTGTCCTCATTGCTTCTGAAACGAAGATTTTATTTTCTAGATTTTCAGTTTCGGAGTCAGAGTCTTCCATACAGAGTGAGCTTTCAATTTCGCATAGGTCATTTGTGTCGGAATTCTTCTCTGTGGAGGCAGAATTAGGTAGGTCGCTCCTGGAAAGCATAACCTTGGGGTTCTGAATTTCATCAGTTTTTCCCGGTTTCGGTTTCTTGCTATTTTGCACAATTCTTCTCGTTGACTGCCCGGACGTAATCCACGAGGAAAACCCGACAGCTCCAAGGAGCGGGAGGACTATGCGGTAGTCCTGAGTTAATTCAAAGAGCAGAAGAACGGCTGTGAGAGGCACTTGGCATACCCCCGCAAGTGTAGCGGCCATCCCGACCTACAAAAGCTAATTTACTTTAGTACAATGATATTCTATCATTGAGCAAGTTTGCATATTTGAAAATCTTCCTCAACAGAAATCACAATTGAGATTTTCCATCACCTTTACGAACCGGAACCGTAAAAGGAAAGGAGAAAGAAGCTCATATGTACTCCCAATAGTCAAAGAGGTTTCTGTACCTATAACAGTTTTCTGGAAAAAAAGAGCCAATCTTCCAACCTCAAATGTGATTTCTGTTCTGACGAAGATCATTCGCAATGGTCAATTCGTAAATACAAGTTATATAGTTGCACCCTGATCAGCGGTCTAGGAACTATACCAGGCCATATGCTTGAGGCGTTGCGACTTCAAGAAATGAGATGTCAATCATAGGACTGGGCTGAGACACTGCAAAGCCTATGATTTTCCCATAAGCCATTCCTGTTGCGGCACCGATAAACAGCGATGGAGCATAGAATCCTCCCACGAAGCCCGATGCACGGCACAGAGATGTTGTGAAGATTTTGACTGCAACCAACTGAACCAGCAGATCAGCCGAGAGACTTTTCACAAACGGGCGAGACTCTATCAAAATGTCAACGTTTTGAAAACCCCAATAGAGAATCTCGGGATAGGCCAATGCTATCAAGCCAACTGATAAGCCACCAAACACCGGAAACACCGCCTTTGGTACACCAACTTCCTCGTGTATGTACTCGGAAACGCCCAACATGTACGACGTACACTTCGAAAGAGCCAGTGAAACTACTCCACAAAGTATGCCCAGCAATAGGTAAAGTGGAAGCTCTGAAAAACAAGTTCAAATAACCAGTAATAACTTTTCAGTGCTTAGAATATCTTTACTGTCTTGAGCTGATATTAATGGATTACCGGTAGGTGAACGGAAATCATATTCCGGAACCTTGAAGGCGGGTTCTGAACCGAGACCCACTTCCGAAACCACAGAGCCTATTACAGCACTGAGTATAACCATGGAAGTTGTATTGGTAAGTCCTAATGACGAAGGATCCGACGGTGATGGCCATAAGACTGATTCGACAGCAAAGAAACAACCAGCAACCGCGGCATTGAACCCTGACAAAGCCAACAAGAAAGCGTAACTTTGAAAAATACAACATAATTGCAATATGATATCATGTTTTTTGCTTAAGGTAAGAACTCTACTAATTCAAATGAATTGAATACAAACCCGAGGCGAGTCCAGCAGCGGATCCAGCGGCCACAAGAGAGAGCTTTCTGTTAAACCTCTTATCCAAAAAGGAGCTCACGCCTTTGGCTATTGAAGTTCCGATCTCGACACTCGGGCCCTCGGGCCCCAGCGAGTTCCCCGTGCCAAGAGTGACACACGCGGCGATCGCCTTGAGCAAGGGCCTAGAGAAACCCCTCAGCCCTTCAACCACGGAATTTCGACCGCCATTCTTCTCCACGTCTTCGTCTTTGTCTAACGAATTCCGAAGAACGTTCAGAGCTCCGACGATCAGCCCTCCCGAAGCCGGAACCAGAATCACCCGCTTCCATGTCTCCTGAATCGGCTCTTCCCTCAGCCAGGAAGCTCCCCTGTACGGAATTCCGTCCCAGAATAGGTCTCGGATCTCGTGAACCTGACAGAGAGAGCGAATTGGCCACAAAACTCTGAATGAGAAAGAAGGAAGTCAGGGTTTGAGCTTACTCCGTTGTTGAAGACGACGACGCTGACTCCGGTGAGAAGGCCGATCAAGCACGACGTCAGTATGATGGTCGAATTTCCCCCGCCATTATCGTTGGAGCCAGTTTCTTCGTCGTCGTCGTCGTCGTCGTCTTGTAGCTGCGGTTGTGGTTGAGAGAGAGAAGAACGAGGCCTCAGAGTCAGAGGTGTGGCGGCGTTGTTGAGAGAGGCGCGTCGAGAACTGGAGGAAGAAGAAGAAGGGAAGAAGAGAAGGGTCGTCTTCCTCTTCCATGGAAAGGCCGGGGATTCGGAGGAGAAGGAAGTTGGGAAATGGGAAGAAGCAAGGTCCAAAGCCACCATTGTTGTTTTCTAAGCCAATCACACACTGCTCTGCTCTGCTCTATCCAACTCTAACAGAATACGGATAATTTTGTCAATTCCTTCTTAAATCAAATTAAATATTACTAATCACTAATCACTGTTTTCATTACTTTCACTTACGGGTGAAAATTTTGTCACCGTTTCCCAGTTTCGTCCCGGTTCCAGTACCGGTTCCGGACCGGTTTAAGAAAAAAAATAAGGAAATTGTTTAAAACCGGGAACCGGTACTTCCCGGTTCCCGATTTTCGGAACCGTGAACCGGAACAGGGAACCAGAACCGTTTTTTCCGATTTTTGGTACCGGTTCCGGTTTATGTATTTTTATGTCGTTTTTTAAATATTTTTATGTCGTTTTGGTTTAATATGTCATTTTGTTTTCTTTAGAATTATATGTCGTTTTTACCATTAAAAAAATTAGGGTTTATGCCTCCTTCCTCATTCCTCTCTCTCCCTTGCAACTCTTTATCCCCACCTTCTCTCTGCTTTTGGCTTTTCCTCGTCCAGGTTTGATTTCCTTCTGTAAAATATCTTTTATGGTTTATTCTATGTCAATTGCACCCCTTCGATAGGCTTGATTTCCTCGCTTTCTTCTTTGATTTCGGTTTCTTTTCCTTCTCTCAAGTTTTTCTTTTTTTCTTCGAATGATTCCAGCCCTCTTATATGATTTCGGCGCTGCTTTCCTCCCGACTCCAGAGAAGTCGAACGCTTTACTCCCGGTTTTAGTCACGAATTATATCACGAATTTTTTCACGATTCTCTCACGAATTTTTCCCGGTCCCGGTTCCGGTTTTTTTTAAAAAAAAGGAAATATACAATTGGAACCGGGAACCGGCACCAAGAAAAAAAATCCCGAATTTTCGAGATAGGTACCAAAAAATAAAAATATACCGGTTCCCGGTTCCGCTTTCACCCCTACTTTCACTCAGTGACTACTTGTGGGCGTGGCCCCTGGGCACGCACAGAGGCTTCGAGAGCCCGAGCCTCGGGGTGGCCGTGAGACGGGTTTCCGGGCCCCACTCGGGTTTTGGGTTAAATGCGGGAGAAGTATCCATAAATTACTTAAAATTTGACTTATATTTTCTTTTTCTTTTTTATTGCGACAAAAGTATACAATTTATAAAAAAAAAATGTCTTTGTTGGTACCCAAATTCTTTTACTATTGTTTTAGAAGTATTATGTTCTCGAAACTTTCCTAGTTTGTCGAACTATGTAATTTGTAATTTTTTGGTACATTATTAGGTTCTTGAGTTAATGTTTTTGCTTCCTCGAATCGTAATCGAGAATAATTAGCTATTTTGTTTAAATATGAACCGGTTCCTCGAAACATTTGATCAACTTTTATTTAGTTGTTATCAGAGATTTCGAAAACTTTCTTTCCGAGTCATTACTCAATTTTTGTTTTCATTTCAAAAAATTTATGTAGGAGAGTCATGACGGAAGTGATTAATTTTTTATAACCTATACATAGATTAAGACTCTATGAAGCAAAAATATTAACTCGAGAACCTAACGTACTTAGAAAACACAGATTACATAGTTCGACAAATCAGGAAAGTCCGGGGATAACGCTGGTGAAAAGACTTCTAAAACAATAAGAAATAAAGCTGCAAAAATTATACGGGAATTATATTGAGGCGACGCATAAGAAATAAAGCTGCGGAATTTAAGAAATTCTCCTGAAAAAATCTCGAGCTCTACGTGTACGAAAATTATCTATTGACGACGAACTTTATGTACATCAAAAGTTTCTGAAATATTTATGTACGGAAATTGTTTTTCCTCCAAAATTTACACAAGCAAACAAATTCATTTGGTGATGATAAACTAACGTTCAGAAAAACCAAATTCGACATCTTTGCCCGAAACTTGTAGCTCCTTTTCAACCTCGACGGTGCAGTAATAGTAAATTATCCCGACAACGGCCAGGACCATTCCGGTCGTGTTCTTCATCGTTATCTCCAGATCAAATAGCAGCCACCCTAATGCGAACATACACGCCGTTTTCACGTGCCCGACGACTTGGAATGTGGCTGCTGAGAAGCGTCTGATGCACAAGTACTGGCTCACATTGCAGAACACAGCCAGTGAGCTCGAGAGTAGAACCAAGAACTGCGCGGAATCGTGATTCATATCAGTCCGAATGAACTAATTTTACACATGTTTTTTAGTTGAGATCTACTTACGAATACGCCTAGCGAAAATTCGTAGCTCGAGATGGGTTTTCGGGTCAGTAATTGATCGATGAACGGCCCGAGAACGAGGAGCGAAAGCGCTTGGATCGGAGCTGTTTTGGTGAGCAGCTCAAACGAGCCAATTGAGTATTTCTTCTGCAGGGAACCTATTGTCTGTTTTTCAAGAAAATTGGTGAGCATTTCAAATTTTCTATTGGTGAGTATTTCCTCTGTGTAATTTATTTTTAAGCTTGAGTTGTAATATTAACAATCTTCAATTTTCTATGAAGAAAAAAAAATCTCCGAAAAAAATGGTCTAGTTTAGAGTATTGATTTGGGAACTCACTAATTGTTGCAAAGACGTCGAGAGAACCGCAACGCAAGCGCAAAGGAAACCATTGGCGTTGAGTTTGACGTCCGTCACTGTGCATACTCCGACGCCAAACACGACCACTGTCGCAGCCAATTTCACTTCCTTTGGGAAGTGTTTTCCATGGAGAATCCGCTCCATTATAAACACCACCGGAATCATGCTTAGCTTTGATATCTTTGCAAGCATATACAAAAAATTTATTGACATTTGAGAACACATCCTTCTTATTAAGGATCAATTCTTTTATTTCATTTTTTTAATGTTGGTTCTAACTTGAACGTTGAGAATATAAGTCAATGACTCAATTACTAAGCTAGACTTTATAAGGGCCTGCCATAGAGGAAGCGGAGTAGGCTCACGTTTATAGTAAAAAAAAATATAAAACTAAGAGTTCAAAATCTATCTTAATATTATTAATTTTTATTTTGTTTATTATTTCTATTGAACATGGATGTAGTCAAGAAATTCGACTATAAAGATTTGATTAGTATTTTTGCTTCTAAAAACGGTAAACGCGTCATATTTGAAGGAGTAATTATGAATGATATAAATATCTTATATACTTTATATTAAAATTTAATTTTGCAATTTCGAAAAGAGCTTCAAAATTACTCTTTGTATAGGGTCCCGACAAACTCAGGATCGGCCCTGATCAATAGAACACATTGGTTTGACTGTTTTAGAGTGGTTTGGAGCATACCTGATAAAACCCTACAGAGTTGAGCATGAGGTTGAAGTTCATCCCGACGATCGAGGCGTTCGCGAGGATCGAGAACCGGATGAGTTCCCAGAAAGGAACATGCTTTGGTGATGAGTAACCAACAGTGTTTGATGCAAAGCCAACCATGGAGATTACGGTGAAATGGAAGCCTGTTAGAGTTGTCGCTGAAGAGCAAATCGACATAGTCAAAATATATCTGGTTTTTGAAGCTTCTGTGGAAATGAAAATTTGAAGCAATCATTCGTTATACGGTAAAATCTTTATAAATTAATACGGTTTGGACCAGATAATTTTATTATATTATTGAGGTTATTTACCGATGAATCATTTAGTACTGTTTGGAGTTTGGACCAGATAATTTTATTATATTATTGAAGTTATTCTATATTTTTTTTTCCCATGTGAGATTTGTGTAGGATATGATGTAATCACTCAATTAAATTGTACGCTGATCCTTATTATGGTAAGACTTGCCAAAATAAAAATAAAAAAATTGTAACCCGGACTCTTGGAGTAAACCCAAACCTGAGTCACGGTAACGATCCATATGATTAAATGCGGCCGAGGTGGTGCTCACCATGGCCTAATAGGGGCCTAAATATAAATTAAGAACTAAGTGTTTATTTTGTTAAGCGTCTAGTTATGTAAAAAAAATCCGAAATTTTAATTATTATTTGTACGTACAAATAGGTTGTGTTTGGCTAAACGGGTAATCCCTTTCAACTCAATGGTAATCGCTCTCTCGAGAGAAGACTAGCCTTGTGAAAAGAACCCGTGTTACGAGATCGAAATCTCGGACATAACAAAATTTTACCCCGAACGCAAAGTAAACTGAAGTAATTTATGAAACCAGAAGTACATGAATAAAGGTAAAAGAAGATTGGTAATAAAGAGAAGAAAAGAAGCGACCAAAAGCAAAAGAATAGCCTTGAGGAGACATGAGCTCCTTGTTTGCCATGATTATGCCCAACGAGCTCACTACATTCATAGCCCAAGCTCCAAAGTTGCATACTTCAAACTTTGATTTCTTCTCTCCCATTTTACACTTTTCCTTTTTGGCATGAACTGCATTCATGGAAGAAAGAAAGTATGTATATCAATCTCTAACACCTATCAAAAGCTTTTCATTTCTCTGTAGAGTGATCGAGTTCTATCAACACATATGGAAAGAGACTCAGCTACACGCACAAATGGAGACAATAATAAGGACGAGATATAGAGATCAGAAATATTTTCTGGCTTCAGATGATTTTCTCGAGTGCGACTCTATCATACTCAACTATTTCAAAAGATATCGAGTTCGGTTCTTTAGAATTATGGCTCGGTGGTCTAGATGCACTTTCTGTGTAGGGGTTGTTAATTACGAACTATTTCATATTATCAAGAGAGCAACATACTTGGTAAATGTACTTGCTAATTTTCGTAAACGATGATATTTGATTGAGAGTTCTTTAAGTTGTGCTAATTCTCTTTTCTTTTGGTTTCATGTGTAAACTCTGATAAAAGTCATAATATTTAGAGCTTCTTTTCTTACTTTGTGCTACTTAAGTGCTAACCGGATTCGGATTTGAGTTCCCGTTAGACGAATCCGAGCATCCATCTTTTACTTTAACAAAATAATTTTGTGAACTGGAAGTCACTCCCGTAGTTCTAAATCACCAATAATGTTAATGATTAATATTATAAGTGTACTTTTATATGAAGTGATACTGAAAAGTACTTGTGGTTCCACTAATCCTAACTTTGTTTTCTAACTTATATGCACATTTTCTCAAAGGTTCGAAGCACCAATCAAAAGATTCAATCTTCATACTCACTTCTCCTCTTAAAAGCTCTTACTTATCTTTATTCACATCTACTGAATACTGATTAGGATTTTTCAGTTAATTTGGGTGAAAATCGCCAAATACTAAATCAACTCAATGCGAGTGCAAACATAAAGTTATGCACGGATTGGGCTGTTAACGAGACACCTACTCCGTGGGTCTATCACGATATTGAAAAATGATTAAAATAATTGGTGAGATCGGTCTCTTATATTAGAGCTGCCTCTAAGTAGACCCGACGATCAATTAATCTAACTCGAGTTGGTTAGATTGTTTTTCAGGGTGCCATGCTCTTCCGAGTGGTACCGGAATAGACCCAAAAGAGGTCATTGTCCGTCATATACGCTTTAAGAAGTGCCGATGCCACACTGTTTACCTTCTTATCATCTGTCAGGGCAGCTTCGTAGGGGTTACATTGACGGAAAAAGTAAACCTAGAATCATTTAACCTAGCTCGAGTTGGTTATGTTACTTTTTCAAGAAGCATGCTCTTCCGACCGATACCGGAATAGAACCAAAAGAAGTTATTGGCCATCGAATACGCCTCAAAGAAAGTCAGACGCCACTCAAATCTAATCATCTGCCATGTCAAATTCGTCGGGGATACATTGACATATGTCCGATTGGAGGTCATCCTCCAACCGTACCGGAGGACCCCACAGTGAATCCTACCTCCTACAACTTGGGACCGTTTGGATAAGGTCGATTACTTCGGACGGTGTCTACGGTCCCCGTCGGACACGTTCGGCCATCACTCTCCACTGGACTTGTTGTCCGAAGACAATAGTTCAGGTGAAAAAGTTCCTCAGTTGTGTAACCATTTTCCATAATCATGCTCTGAGAGATGAGGCAATACAAAATATATACTATATGAAGAGAAATAACAAGATTAATCATTGTACAAAAGAGATACACTTGACATTGGGAATGTTTAATTTTATTCGATTATTAAAACAGAGTCTTTGTGAGTTCACTAGGATTAAAGACTACCAATTTGAAGCCCTTCATCAACTTGGAAAAATAACAATAAATACCTCAATACTAAATCCATAAAAGAAAAGAAAAAAGTCTGATTATGCTGCTATCCAATTCATACAACGTTTCAATAAGCAGAGAAGCCATACAAATAATAATTAAATAAATAAAAAAACAGCAAGTTGTAAAGAGACTACTACGAATCACAAACTGATCAACGCAAATCGGTCTTCACGGGACAATTAAATGACCACAAAGCAATACAAACTTGCCATTTCATCTCCGAATTTACAGGAACGCATCCTTCTCGAGCAACTTTAGAACATCGTGCTGGTTATTCAGCTTCGCGACATCAATGGGTGTCTTGCCATCTAAGTTTTGAAGCGTCCTGAAGTCCCAAGAAACTGTTACTATTTATTTTAATTTAATTATACTTTTTAGGTATTTTCATTAAGTGAGGGTACTTTACAATAAATAAGGGTATAGGATTTCTAATCCTATGTATTGATGCCTAATTAAGGTTTTTGGTTAGTGGAATTTCCTATTGAATATCATTGGAAAAGTTTTCTCAGTCTAACTCTTGAATTAGAGACCGGGATTAAGTTTATCACTAAAGAATTCTCGCTTCTCTTTGACTATCTATCCGGGTCCTATCAGAAACCAACCCAGAAATAGCAATAAGAAGAATAAGAAGCTACTAAAGATATATCTAACATATATATAAATATATCTGCATGAAGATTGACTTACACAGCTGCGCCGCTCTCGAGTAGAAGTGCCACACACTCCTTCCTTCCGTAACCAGCAGCGTAATGAAGTGCAGTGTTTTTGTTTTTGTCTAAAGCGTCCACTTTAGCTCCAGCTTCAAGAAGAACTTGAGCACATTTAACCTGATTCATATAAAACATGAGCATTCACCACTAGCGAGCCTCAATTTACAACATATGACATGTATGACGGTAATTTGATCGATGTTATCCCTACCTCTCCATATCCACATGCAAAATGCAACGCCGTTCGTCCCTCGGAATCTTCCTCATCCTTATCAGCACCAGCGGCTAGGGCCGTTTTCAGACCCTGACACCAAAGAAATAAGATCACAATACATGAAACTTTTGTGGGTTGAAGATAGTGAGAACAATATTATCTTTCAGCAATCAAGAGCAAACGATGAAATAGACAACTAGTATCAAGAAGATCTGCCAACTTTGAACCTACGATATTACAAAGAAAGTTCACCAGAATACTAGCATTTCATGTTACTTCTATAATTTCTTCCGAGCAAAGAAAAACCCAAAACAAAGTCGCTACTCGCTATACCTCCACATCACCAACACTAGCTGTGTGATGAACAATTGATTCATCCTCATTTCCTGCATCCTCGGGCTCTCCAGCTGCAGCAGCATCTGCAGAAGTGGATCCATCGGGTGCAACGGAAAGACCCATTGCTTCACCTAACTTCTTCAAAACATCTTGATCATTCCAATACCTGATAGAGCATGATATTCCTCTTTAGCGAAATAAGAATTTCATTCGAAGATTCAACAAAACAACTCTGCAGTAATATAACCTCATCATCGCGGCCGGTCCACCGGTCTCTATCTCTTCCAATATGGGTTTCAATGACGGGTCGTCCTTGATCCGAGCCATTCGCTCCTCAAGCTGCTCTTTGTTTCCCGGATTCGAGAAGTTCTCAAGCATGCTGGACATTGACGGATCCTAAAAGAGAGAGAAGTAATAAACATAACAACCTGGCAAAACAACTCTTCAGAAAAAACACGGCTTGTTCGATGAAGATAGAACCCACCTGCATTAAGGCAGTACCCAGACGCTCCGCCATGGTCATAAACTGAGGATTCTGCATAACCTGTTGCATTGTGTTGTAGTACTGCTGCGAATCAAACTGAGGGACGCCTTCGTCGACCGCCGCCCCTTGAAAAGTTTTCTGAAGCTGCTCGGCCATCTGGTTAAATGAAGGATCTTTAGCTATCTGCTCAGCTAGCTCCTTGATGCTTGGATCCTACGGCAGATAAGACACGAGAATCACTTGTGAGCATAAAATAAATAAGAACTAAGATCTTTAAGGATAGATAAATAGATGGAGAAAAGAAAGATATCGTAGTCATACATTAAGTAGGCCAGTCATGGCGGAGAAATCAAAAGGATTAGCAGGAAAATCTCCAGCCACAATGTTCTGTGCACTTGGTTCGGACGGTGAGCCGCCTGAGGATGTTTCAGACTTGGGGACTTTGCTCTCCGCTTCTGCGACAAGAACATATCACGACTTATCGGTAAGGAATAGTATAATCATATCACCTGCTTGCCCACAAGGAAAAACGGATATCGCGTAAAATAAGAACGGAGCTCAACGGCACGCACAACAACGAAATCCTTAAAATCTAATCTCAGACCACATATTTATCATTTCTGATTACATCATTTCCTTCCCGAAATTACAGACTATGACTACTTCAACATTTCTGAACCTAATGGTGAATTATGGTCAATTATCATTATTCCCTCTATCAAGGCTCTGACACTGAATCTTAGTAACAAATTCGAGCTTTTTCCATATCTGACTACCAATATGATCCATAAGTATCTTCAAAATCAGTTTCAGCCCAATTCCCCAAAGATGAATCAGATTCCGCACAATCTCATAATCAGAAAAGGAACCAATCGAATCCAATTAGCCACACACGAATTCAAACACAATCTGAAAGAGACAACGAACGCTCACCAGCCGGCGAATCCTTCTGAGCAGTGGGCGAATCCGACGACATGATAATCGCTGAAAACCCAGACGAAGAAGAAGAAAATCAGCTTATCCGAAATCAATCAATCAAACAAACGAATCGACCAAAAGTGCACCAAAATCAGCAAACAAACAAGAAATGAAAGGGATGAAAGGATTTGGAGAAGCTTTGGGAACCTGATGATGATAAGATGAGGCGTAGAAGGAGAGAGAGATTGTGTTGTTCGAAGACGCAGAGAGAGAGAGAGAGAGAGAGACGAGAAAGCTTGAAGATAGAGAAATCCTGTGAGCTGTGGATTTCAGAACCCTATTGGTGGTGGTAATGAAGACTAAGCTGTTATTTTTTTTATTTATTCAAAAATCGAATATAAATTGGTAGTAATAAAATTTAAAGATAAGAGTAATTTATTTGAAACCTCTAAATTTTGAATGTTGTGCATTTTGGCCTTTCAATTTTAGTTCTTGACAAAAACGCTCCTCGGTATTTTCCAAAAGTAACATAATGTCTCACACAAATTGTTGAAGTGGTTTCGCACACCAACAATCACGTGAATTGTGAATGGGATTTCTATTTGGGGATGCTAAGAACTTTGTGGATCATGACCTCCGCGTTGTCAATACTTTCGACAATAACAAAAAGATGAAAAATGAAACGAACAAAACACCAAAGGTTTTTTAGAGAGGTTCGTCCCAAAGCGGTAGTTGACTACGTCCTCTGTAAGTTTATTGATTTGAAAAAGATCAACCAGAACCACAAGCCGATTCCAAGATGATTAGAAAGTAAGATGAAAAAACTCTGAAAAATACAAATCTCACTGACTCTTTTCTCTCGAAATAAATGCTTGTGTCCGTGTGATAGGGTTGTCTTCTTGCTTTTATAGACCTTTGGTTTCTGCCCGTTGGAAGTGTACGTTGGTGGTGGCTTCGAGTTCGGAGCTTGACTTGACGTCGAGCTGACACGTGGGCCACTTTCTGAGAGAATCGCGCAGTGGTGGACCTTGACTTGACGTCGTGGGGGTTTGAATTTTGGTCGTGGCGATCTTCCTGGTCGGGCTCTGGAGGTTTGAATCGAGGCTGTTGACTTGGTCTGCTCGTGTTTTGGTACTTTATTTGTGTCTACTCGGATCCCTTTTCGGCACTCTCTGCCCGGGACGAGCTTTGAGTTCCTTAGGCAGATAGGCCTAATCGGGCTGGGCTTTTGGCCAAGTGTTGGTTTGTCTTAGGCTAGTGTGACTTTTGAGTTCTGCTCGAGTTTTTTTGCCTTTTAGAAGCTTTCAGCTCGCATCTCTTTCGAGCATTCTCTGCTCGAGATGGGCCTTTGCCTTTGGGCTTTTTGGCTCTAATCGAGCCTCAACAGTGTTAGGTGTCTATTGGGCCTCTGGGCTACGTATCTCGCAAGCCCAACTGTATGAATACTCAATTATATTCACAACTTTGGTTTTAATTTACATAGATCGTACATTTAACTAATGATCCCATCATTCCGGTTATGGAACGAATTTGCACATCAACAAAATTACTAATGCCAAAGAGATAATCACATAGTCATCGCGAAGTTATTTAAGGACTTATAAGATGAGAGTTGTATGATCAAGTTATCGCGATTATCGGTCGATAGTTGAGGTTAGGGTGGTTCTCGATAAGTTATCTCTGGTAATTGTTGTCGTTTTATAGTTTTTCATGGATAATCGATGAAAAATTTAGTCACTTATCCATGAAAATTAGTGCAATTTATCGTAATCGATGGAAAACTTAGTCACTTTTTTATTATTTTTTTAAATGAAATTTAACGATATAAGTACCAACAACGACTAAGATATCAATTTCAAGGTATTTTTTTTGAATTTGGTAGGCTGTATATAACATTTAAAATGTGATTATGACATATTTTCTTTTATAATTTATAGAATTCTTGAAGTATTTTTTAACTATGGAAAAAATATTTATTTTTATATTATCCTTTTACATAGAAAGTATTTTGAAGTCTGTAAAAAATTGAGTGTAAATATGTTTAAAAATATTTTATAGGTTTTCCATCGATAACTAATTAATCCATCATTCATCGATAAGTATCGATAAGTATCGATAGCGATAGCGATATATTTATAGGTTTATCATTGATAACCGATTAATCCATCGATAACGACAACCGATTTATAGGTAAAAATGATAACTTGAACCTTGGTATAAATTAGAGAGAAATAATCAAATTGATCACATCTATAAACAAGTCACGTGTTAAGACAGATTAGAATATGCTTCCACCATTTTATTTTATTTTAGCTTTGGGAGAATGTGTTTTCTTCAAAAGGGTATTTCTGCTACATATTTAAAATTTTAGAGGCCAAGTGCCCATTTGTGTAAAAAGAAAATAACCTCTTCTCCATATTCAACGTCACCGATTGACGATTGTTGTGGCAAAGAAGGTAAAGAGGTCATATGTGCACAAAATACAAGGCTCTTGTGGGCCATCTTTATATCCTCATCTCATCTCCATATTACACACACCTATTGCTCTTTTGCCATTCGGTCATTCTCTCTTTCACGCGAACCCTTGTTCTAAAAGTAATTTGTATGTTTGCCCCTCAATGTTTTCATGTTGTTTTGGAGCGTTAAGCCAAATATTTCAATTAACCAAACATGTATACATGTGCTCACGTGAGGCGTATGGTGTATGCCACATCAGCATGCCACATGGCGTTGAAAGATGCTATGTTACATTTTGGTGAAATTTAGTATTTTTAAGGTCAACTTTGAACTTTATAAATGAAGTGAATTTTTTTACGAAGTTACATTTTTTTGCTGTTATTATTCTTATTTATATTTTAAATAATATAAAATTTATTATAATTTTTTGTAAAGATTTTTAAATAATTAAAGTGATTATGTGTCTCTCCCTCTCTCTTTCTCCTTTAGGTTGATCAAATCAATTTACTTCCTTCCTGGGTTTACTCTCTCTTAATCTATGAGCTTGGCCAAAATCCTTCCTTTCTCGGGGTATGGGAATTTCGTTGTTCTCTCGTATGCTCGACTAGCATCGACGTGAAGAATAATATTTTCTTGCCCGTTCAACGGCCAAGGTGTCTCCGATCGTGTAGTAAATGGTGGATTGAAGCTTGGGTTCATATGAAGAACGATTGATAAAGTTTTAAACTCTCCAAAGTCTTATAGATAATTGCTCAAACACACTACAAGATCCAAAACGGTTTTTAAGTGGCTTATTCAATTTGGTCTAGAATTTATTAGGTTTTCCTCAACCTATAACGCGAAAGTAGGGATAGTTTTCTAATTTCTTGACCTACATTATCAGAATTCCTTAAATTTGTTGAAATAGCATAACACAATGCTAAAGGTAAAGCGATATACTTCTTATTTCTCAAGCTCCTTTCCCGGGCCTCGTTAATCATCATACTTATCAGTATTACGTATGCAAAAGAAGATAACAAAATTGAAATAAAAGTTTCAAATCATAAGAAATTTTTTATCACCAAAATAAATATAAAAAAAAAAAAGAACAAAAAAATTACACATTGAGTTAGAATAAGAATGCAATAGTGCATGCAAAACTAAGAGGCGAGTATTTAGTTTCTGACCCACAATTTGTACTCAAAATAAGAAGAAGTAATAACGAGAATGCAGAGAACAATGGCATAAGAAGCAGTCCAACCACCTCCTTCTCCTCCCAAACGGATTCCGTAGAACACATTCGCAACGGCAAACACCACCAACGTCCTCCCCACGCTGTAGTGGTACCAATTCCAGTACTTTCTGTTCTTTGACGATTTGTGCGGTCGAGCCAACAATGCCGTTGCCTGCAAAAATAAGGATAGTTCGTACGTTTAGTATTTGAACTTATATCTTTCACTACATGGTTGGAGCTCTCGGCTACGAACAAGAAATTTGAAATCTCCACCTTACTAAAACACACAAAAAGAAAATTCTAGAAATGAGTCTTTTCTTCTTTCGATACTAACTTCTTCTTTTTTTAAAATTGGGTTATTAGCGGCACACGTACCAATTCGCTCTTCCAAAATGTAACGATAAACACCATTTTTTTTTACCGGAAAAAGTTGTTGAATTCTTATAATACCATGCTAGAGTTCCAAATAACCAGTAAAAGAGTACATTTGGCAATTACTATTATTAGAATTAAGCAACTTTATCGAGCCAAAAAAAATAAAATGAGTATTCATCGTTATATTTTTGGAAGAGAATTGATACTTGTGCATTTATATCCCGTTAAAATTCGATACTAGTTGTAGTTTTTGCTTTTAACTACATTTACTTTTCAAAAAGACCAAACTTCCAAGATTCTAGTACAAGTTCTTTTATCGACAGGGCGAGTATTTCTTGCAATATCATCACGTTACGTTTGAAAGAACAAAAATGAGCAATAATAATCGTATAGTAACGCTGAATCCTAAAAAATGACGGCGAGTCTCAAGCGAACGAACCTGGAGGATGCCTAGGACAAAGACGAAGATGCCAATGCCTTTGTGAGTGGAGACATTGACGTCAAGGCGGTTGTCCAAGAGGAAGCCGCACAAAACTCCGGTGACTCCCAAGAGTAAGGCCAACGACTGAATGCCGGCGTGGGCGTAGAACCAAGTAGGATCCCACTGCCGGCAATAACGCGCCACCATTGCGCCCACGATCGTCAGTATTCCCCATCCCATCATGTTCAGCGCCCCGTGGCTCCGCCTAAGCCCCACGTGTGGACTACTTTTCGTCGCGCTTTTACCTAATTATTCATCCAAAGCGCACAAATAAGCGTAACTGCATCATCATTGGTTGGAAATTTAAAGAGACACAACTCATGCGATTTAGCATTTGAGCTAGTTTTCTTTTGGACTTAGACGATTTAATCTCTCATCAAACCAAAATTAAAATTTAAAAATATTGCTAGAAAAAATTAGAGCAATATTATTATATTGCATGCATGTAGAAATGCAATATAGTGCTGGATAAAATAGAGAAAATCAAGCTAAACTGAAAAGAAAATACACTGTTTAGATAATCTAATTGCAATAATCAATAAATTTAGTGCTATAAATCCACTGGATAAAAAATGAAACTAATTTAAATTGTTATAATTTCAAAAATGGTTATTTGGCATCCTAAGTCAGTCAACGGAATTTATGTATTATGTTTTGTTCATTATTAATCAAAACGTGTACTCCTGACCAAGGAAGAGTGGGAGGCCATTAAAATCATTAATTATGTTCTTGTTCATTAATATGATAACTCTTAGTTTAATGGCAGTAGTTAAGTCATCTATTGAAGAAATGATCAATGATTAAGACATTTGCTAATGTTTAATGTCTTTTTCTTAGATCTCATCTTATTATGTATAGCTAATGATGTCACCTATTTTTTTATATATATAATAATGGTAAATGTATCTAAATTTAGACAAAATTAACGGTCAAGTATCCAAGTTTAAATTGCAGCATCTGAAGTATTCAAGTCGTGTAAAAGTGAAAGGTCTATATTTTTCGTTTCTATTTTATTTTTGTCATTAAAAAAGTCTTATCTCGCAGATCAAAACACGTAATTAGAATTTTGATCATCCAAAGAGAATATAATGGGCTATTAAAGAGGCTTATAAACACAGAATACAAACATAAAACACAAACTCTATACTCTCACACATGAACAATTTTGAGTATTTCGATGGCAACAAATAAAATTTTAGTATATAACTATTATTTTTGTGAAATTTATATATATATATATAGCTATTATCTCTAATATTAGTACACACATCTTTTCAATTGATTATAAATTCGGAGAGAGAAAAAAAAGTACAGGTTGATCGCTCACAGTGCAACATGGTGGCGTGATAGAGACACATATATTCAAATATTTAACTGTGTAATTAAATCTTAATCATACACAATTTGACATCTCATTTATCTGTAATAGGTGTGTGTGGGCAGTGACAGATAAACCGAGCTGTCACGACTCAATTTATAGTCATATATATATATATATATATAAAAATTAATAAAACAAATAGCCCCCCATTGTTCGTTCGTTGCATGTTGATTGTTGAATATTCAAAAACAAAACTTGTGTTCTCCCTCTCTCTCTCTCTCTATATATATATATGGAATATTTGTGGCATAAGTATAAAAAATTTATCAAACTCCATTGATAAGGTCTTAATCTATTTTTTCTGCATCACAAGTACCCAATGTCACTATTCACTACCACGTAGAGACCTTTAAAAGCGTAGTTTTTGCTATATTTGGTATTAATGTCATGGGGAAAGTAATTGTAAGTTTACTACCGAATTTTCATAACTTTAAGAATTTATGCCGCAAATATGTCTAACTTATTTACGGAAAATAATAGTGACGATAAGAGTATAATTTCTCCATGGCGTACGTCTAACTTATTTACTGATCTCGAGCAAAAAATAATAATTATTAGAATCCATTCGCAATAATTTATAAGTCTAATTAAAATCTATTAATTCTTTATCTGCAACTAAACTTAATTAGCTCATCGAACAAAAAAAAAAACATAAACAGACATCATTTTTCACTGAATTT
Source organism: Parietaria judaica (assembly GCA_954871525.1). NCBI lineage: Eukaryota > Viridiplantae > Streptophyta > Magnoliopsida > Rosales > Urticaceae > Parietaria > Parietaria judaica. The sequence goes on from OX940860.1 coordinate 45,087,517, forward strand.
CAACAATTCACTTGCAATAATTTATAATGTCTAATCAATTATATAATGTAACCAATTTCCACGACTTAGTATTAAATTGACTTTTTTTTATTGTCTTTTTTTTTTTAACCTAATCCAAGCAGAATAATCAGAATTCTAGTTACTTACCGGCGACATAGTTAATGGAGGTTCTGATTTTGTCCCGGTGCTCCATGAGCCGGAACCCGGGAGCCACCGGCAGAAACGCGTCAGGTCCCACCGAGTAGAGCAGGTTGGTCTCTGGCTGGCTAGCGCCGGCGGCGATCTCGAGCTGAAACGCCAAGTAGATCCGCGACGACTGTGACACCACAGCGGACGTGTTGCCCAGCACGGTCAGGTTCCCTTGGTCCGGTTCCACCCGGGCCTCCGACTGAGCGCCCAGGTAGTACTGCTTCAGGAATGGCGACCCGTCCGCGCCGACCCACCCGACCACCGCGCTGGACCCCACCATCTCCCCGTTCTTAGAGAACCCCATCGCCACGAACGAGTCCGGCTTCGGCGCCGACAGCACGAAGCTCCATACTCGCTTGTTCGCCGCGCTTTGCCCGTACTGTAACAAGACAGATTGTTATTATTAGTAATTAAAATGGAGATTATCAGATCGGAGGTGATCGTACTCGCAAAACGAAGCTCTGAGGTTCCCAAACATGGAGGCAATGGAGTGAGGCTGTGTCGAAGAGGAGAGAGTTGATGTTGAGATTGGACGAGCATGAATCTGACTGCGAGTTTACAGAAGATGCAGAGAAGAAGACGAAGCTTGCTGTGATGAGGAAGAAGAAAGAGAAGCTTGAAAGTGGCTTCATTGTTTTTCTTTCGGTCTCCGAAATGGTGGTGAAAGTACCAGCAGTTCTATTCTATATAGCCCTTGCATACCTGGAATGAGTTGACTATAATTAGTACGTACCATGTATAAATATATTATATATATTTTATGAAGGATTCAGTGAAGGTTTGATTGGGCCATTCATTTTGATATCTTCCTGGGCATTGCCGATGGAGTTATGTTATTAAATGCAACAGCAACGACGCATGTGAGTTAGTATTAGTTGACTTTTTCTTTTTTTGGATAATTGAGGTAAAAGTACCTAAGTTAACTTGTAGATAGCTACGGAGAAGAGTACCTAAGTTCTTTTATGGTGGGCCGTGGCGAAACACTCAAATGAAATGAAAGTGTGCGACTAGATAGCTCGGTCGAATTCTTGTCTCTTCAACTAGGCGTTCTAGCCCACTTTGACTTCACGTCTATCACAAACATGTGGTCAAAGAGTAAAGTGAAAAATAAGAGAGAGCGAAACCTTAACGGAAGCTGATCGAATACATTTATTGTATTTGAGTACTTCACCCATAAAAAAAAATAAAAAAATATTGAGTATTCTACTCCCTAATTGATTACAACTTAAGTATTTTTACCAAATTATCCCTTTTTTATATACTATTATATTATCTCAAGCATCTGGTTTTTGACTCGGTAAAAAGGGAGTCCAAATTTCTTAACTAGTTGGAAATTTGGACCATGTAATATGTGTAATAAAATAGAAAGTAATGGAGCTGGTATAGCTTGAATATTATCATTCGGTAAAAAAAAAAAAAAAAAGCTATAAAATTGATGGGAGAGAGCTTGCATTGACTTCTCGGAGCTACGAGAGGCGCTCATGCAAGCCTTCGAAATGCAAGGCCGTAATCTTTTACTCAAGCATTTGATCGCATTCAACATATCAAATCGAAGCTCAAAGCCATTAGCTAAGCGTATCAACATATCAAATCAAAGCTCAAAGCCATTCGCTAAGCGTATAACATATCAAATCAAAGCTCGAGTTTCAAAATCCAAAAACATTGTTACTATTTATTAGGTTGGCTGGGCCTAAAAGTCTCATTTGGAGTTGATGGGTTTTCTTAGATTTGATTGTATCAAAATCTAGTTTTTTTTCTTTCAATTTTGCTTGTTCGTGAGCGAGTGCCGATCCATGCTCAATCGATGTTGATTTGTGCAGGAATCTTAGAGTGTTGAAAGAGTTTGCATTTCCGGATATGTGCGCAAATCCTTATCCGAGTTTGTTCTTGTCTGTGTCACTACTGAATTAGTTGGTATCATAGCGAAATCCGTTCATAGAATTAAGCGGCCAAACAAAATCCTTAACGGCGAGAGAATGTGACGGAAGCTCCTGAGCATGATGACCATGACACCTTTCTGTAGGAAATGAGCGACAAAATGAAGGATAAGATGCGCCATACGATGGAGGAACTTACCCGCCCGTGAATACTCTCTTTGCTGGGCAGAAAGAGAATAATATATATTAGTGAGCTTTTGAGTATTGACAATTAGTTACTTTTGTTAGAAAATATATAACAATTGTATGTAATGTATGATAGTATATTTAATATCGTCCCGCCACCAATAATTACATTTTTATTTCACTTTATGCTTACATGTTATATTGACTATATGAAACTAGTTATTGTCATCTTAGTTGACTATGTAGTTTTCATTTGTGTGATTATATCTAAATTACCTCGTTGCTGCAGCTTCTCGCCCTTGCAGACACAGACCCCACGTTTCCCTTAATCTTCGATTTCTCGTAATAGTCGAGAGAATTCGTCACCCCAATCGATATCTCCTTCACGACTTTGTTCAGGATAATGGTTCCTGTTGACGTGGTTCCCACCTCAATCAGTCAATACAGTCGTCACAAGGCGGTAGTTGACTACGCCCTCTGTTAGTTTATTGCGACAATGAACATGGACGGATAGCTACAGGCAGCAAATCACGTCTAAGAAGAGAGAAGGAAGAGAAGAAGTAGAGAAAATACAAAGGAAACTCTCAATAGACAAGAATGCCGGACAGAAGAGCTCTTGATATATCATCTCAGGGCTTTCAAATATACTTGGTACTTATAGACTTCAAATCTTCCCGTTGGACTTTCAGGAATCTTGAAGTAGTTCTTCCGAGCTGACTGACTCGTCTTGCTGACACGTGCCCCACGACTACGCGTTCTACGCCGAGTTGGGTTTTTGACCAGATGGATCCGTTGAGGACTTGACTTCGTGTTCCTGGTCTTCCGCCTAATTTTAATCGATGAGGCCGGGTAGGAAATATGACGGTTTTGCCCTTCCTCTCTCTTGGGTGGTGACGGATAGCTTTTGGGTTTTGTGCCGGATAGCTTCCTGTTCGTTGAGCCTTGCGATGGCCAGGTGTTCTGATGGGCTTTGGGCCTCGCGAGTGGGCTTTTGTGAATAGTAATTTATTCTTTAAAGTCTTTTATTTACTTAGTTACAAATTTAATTAATTCATAATTTTATGCTACATGTCGTATTAAATAAACGACGAATTTGCACATCAACAATTCCCACGATAATGCTTCTCAGTGCCGCCCGTGTGCGCAAGGTTTTTTTTTTCCGGTTCTCGGAATCCGTCTAGAGAGGACTCCACACCAGGTTGGCTCATATTTTAGTTTTCGAAGTACCAAATAGAGGCAGATGGGCGGTTATTAAGTTCTTCTACATCAGTTTAGGCAGTCAGTTGTTTTGCTGTTAAATTCGATTATAACAGAAACACGCGATTGCTCGTAAAACCGAGTGATTCTCATTTAAAAATTCATAAACAGGAAGATAATCACTTCACCATTTAATATCAAGAATTCAACCCGAAAGCGTTACAAATTTACATTGCAATCTGAATGAAGCCCGCCTTTGATTTTACATAGCGGCTCAGCTCCATCAATGATATAAGTTTCACTACATAATCGACATCCAATCGTTACTGTTCTATAAGAATACTACCCGATCAAAACTGAAAGCTCATATCTCCGAACAGAAAACGTGTGTTCTCGGTATATCAGAAAAGCCCCTCTTGCATCATTTTGATGGCTTTGAAGGTGTCGGTGATGACGGTGGTTTCAAATCCGGATACTGCAGCACAATTGAAGTGAGAAGCTGAAGTAAAATAAAGCAATTCCAATTCGGAAAATAAGCTCTTTACAACATTCATGAAAGATAATGGCACAGCTTACATTGGGATAAGGAGAAGATGATCTGTGGTTGACTTTTTGATCTCTATCACCATTCAGTGGACTTCCATTTACTTCACCGCTTTGAATAATTCCTCCGTTCTCGCTCGACTTTTGAGCTTTCTTCTTCTTCTTCCTGGGAAGGATATGGACAGAAGGTGGCAGAAGTTGTTCTTGTATTTCCTAAAATTATAATGTTGGTATTAATATTCGCATTGGCTCAATGGTGATCAGATAAGTAAAAACTCGTTATGTTCAAGCTTCGAATCAAACACAGAAACAGCTAAGAAATTGAAGATTACACACGGGTTTATCGTGGTTCGAAGGCTGGACGAAGGTCACTATTAAATAGTGTCATGTCATCATTTAATTTGTTAGATTAGAATAGTGTTTTTGAAATAGAGTATTCTCATTGGCGAGGAGGGAAAAGTCGTTAAAGTTAGTTAGACATGGCATACTTGTACTATGGGTTCAATACCAAATCAAATCCATAAATAAGGACCTTAGTCCAATAACCACATATACCAAATACTAGAGAGAGAACAACAATCCTAGTGAAAGAAAGATCAGAAAGTATTAATTGGGTAGACCGAGCGGGAAAGATAGTCGAAGAGGGAAGACGACCAAGATCGAGTTCGGAGGAAAGAAGGCTATGATCGTGAGGCATTTGTAAGACTATAAATCTTGGTGAACCAATAAATACAATCAGAGTTTCCTAGAGATTATGTGTGTGTATTTGTGTATCGTTACTCCAAGATTGGAGCTTGAGCGCATCCCCATCCACCATCCAGGCCGAGCATTTAACCGAGAATACAACTCTCAATACTATCCACTCATCTGTTTACCGAGATTACTTCCATGATTTCCTGAGAAAACCCGGCAAATTTTCTCGTTCTCTCTATTTACAAACATTCATACTTATCCATGAGAACTGTTGCTTCGAACAACTTCATGGTCTCACGCAAAGCATAATGTAGCTCGGATCAGATATATATTAGTATAACATAATGGTCAAATGCTATAGATTTCATCCAATAAAGTGAAGAGAAACTCACCAACCAGCCCTTTTTGCCTGCAACTCCACCTTTGATGGCATAGGCCTCCTTGAAGCCACCCTTGAACAACAACTCCGCCGCTTTCAGCGAATCGCCGTCGAGACTACCTTACACAGCAAGAAATCCACACTTCAAACAATCACAATCACAATCGCAATTCGAATACACAGATCAATTCAAACGAATACTCACTCGTCCAGTATACAGAGCACCGTGTTTTGGGGGTCATCGAAGCTCGCCAACACCTTCTCCACGAAGCCATCGCCGTCGTCCTCCGTGAACTGAACCTGCCGCACAGTCTTGTCGTTGAGGAACTTCAGGTTCGGGGACCTGAGGTACCTCAAGCTCTTGCCGTCTCTGATGTCGAGGAGCTGAGCCTCGGGCTCGTCGCGGAGCTTCCGGAAGGCGTCGATGGCGAAGATGAACTTGTACTTCCTGAGGTACTCCTGCGTGAGGGGGATGGCGACGAGCCAGATGAAGGTGCATCCGGCGACGAAGAAAGGGTTCCGGTTGAAGAAGTCGTCAATGGCGACGAGGATGGCCTCCAAGTTGATCTTGTCGGAGAGAGCTTCCCCGGGTGATGCGGCGGAGCAAGGAAGAGCCGTCAGAGTGAGTATGGCGGTGGCGAGAGCTGGTTTGGGTAAGGTTTGGGTGAGGCAACAATGGCGGTCCGGCTTCAGGGGAGGTTTGGGGATGGTGTGGAGTGGAGGAGAGCCGAAGATAGCAAGGGTAAGGGACTCCATGATCATGGAGCAAGAAAAGCTTGGAGAGAAGAGAAGATAAACTGCATTATGAAACGGATAGGAATGCCTTGTTGGGCTGCATTCCCTTTCCTCGTCTAAGCCCAATCTTCCTTCTTCACACCAATCTCATTTTTCGTATTATTTTACTTGGGGTAAAACAGGAATCGGAAACCGGGAATTTAATAAATAAAAATTGTTCTTGTTCCGAGGAAAATATCTCGTTGTTTTTTTAAATGGGAACCGGAATCGGGACAAAATTCGAGAAATGAAAGACGAAATTTGGGAGGGAAATGATAAAATATCAAGTCTGAACTACCGAAATCAAATACCAAATCCATAATTTAAAAGTAAGAGCATAATTTAAAATATTATCGAGAAAAATAAAGAGGGAAGCGACAAGTAAAATGGAGAAAACTAAAAGTATAAAGCCCTAAATGTTAAAACTTAAAAGTAGAACTTAGTCAATTAGAACAACATCACCATTTCATAAAAAATAAAAATTATATAAAGTGTCCTTCCAATTTCCGGTTTCCGATTACCAAACCGAGAAATCCTAGTTCTCGTTTTAAAATTAAATTCTTCATTTTTTTTAAACGGTCCGGGATCAGTACCGGAACGTAACCAAAAATTATATAGAAAATTTCTAGCCCTAATTTTTACAATTTTAATTATTTTATTAAGAATACAAATTTCACACAATTAAATTTTTTTAAAAATATTTTGTATTGTTTATTAAACAATAAAAAATAATTTAATTAAAAAATAATGACGTGGTGTGCCACGTGCAGTCAACGAATCGAATACTATATCATTAATTTGACTAAAACAGTGTTAAAGATTTTGGGTAAAAGGGAAATCTGCTTTATACGTTCAACTTTTATTTTTGGCAAAAACGTACCTTCAAATTTAAAAAACAACTAAAATATACTCGTAGTTTATGATTTGATAATTTTACTCTTCATCTTCCTATTAATAATTAATTATTTAAACAATTCAAAAAATAATATGTGAGCACAACACATTCAAATGTTATGTTTGTTTGTTTTTTCTATCATGGACCCCCCAATTTACAAATATATTATAAACTTGGGCCTACTATGTATGCCTTCAGGTGCCAGCCTAGTTGACTTAAAGTTAGCTACTTTTACCGCGATTACCTCAATATTATATTTGATTTATAAGTATCATAAAATTAAAAAGTGAATCCAGTAACAAAGTCGCTAGAAGAGCTCTGGCTATTTGCAATTTTCTTTTACGGAAGCAATATTAAGCTGAAACAAACGAAAATAAAAAAATGTTTGAAAAGTTTATATACAAGAAGGACGAATTATGAATCAATTAATCAATCACTACTTGAGGCATATCTTGATCATCAACTCTACCAACACAATTCTCTTTCTCAAACCGGCCAACGAACTCCTCCATAGACGCCTTGTAACTCTCCATTCCCGGTACTTGCGCTGCTAACTCCAGCCCGACAGCCATCCACTGCCTCCCCTCGTCGACACGGCCGAGCCTCAGAGGCAGCGCCGCCCGATTCCATGCTGTGGTGGCCAGCCACTTCCCCTCCTCCACGGGATACTCCCCGGGCTTTAAGCCCACCATCACTCTGTAAGTGCGCTTGTACATTGCGTGCACTGCATCATAGCCGGTGCCGGCCGTGCTGATGAGCTTCCGGAGAACGAGGGCCACGGTTTGATACTCTGGCTCGGGAGAGGCTAGAAGGGCTGAAAGGCACTTGTTCAGGGCGAAGGCCGAGACTTCGTGATTGGCACGAGGACCCTGCAATGCGTTGAGGCCAATTTGGAGGAGGTGGTTGGGGCTACACGCCTTTGAGGCAGCAAAGCTTTTCACGGATAGGAGCTGGGACGTGGCATCGTTGAGCCTTCCTCGGATGTCGTAGGCGCATATGGCGTGTATGAAGAAGAGGTCGTCGTCGAAAGCATTGGCCTGATCATCGCCGAGCTGAGAGTTTAAGCCCGTTGAGATTGACTTGAGTAGCTGCAAATAAGTCAGAATACATTACGCCCTAAAATCGGTTCCCGAAACGAGTAACGCCAAAATCTTCACTAAAATAATAAATTATATGTGACATATTTTTTTCTACCTTTTTCATTAGCTAAAGACTCTTAAATAAACCGAGGGATTACAATGTAATGGGCCGAACCGGACTCGAAATTACGTATGTAACAGAAAAACTATAAAAGTTACTTCGCTCTCTTGGTATTCTGCATGTATAGTAATTATCTGTAGTACCTTTCCGGCTCTATCTAGTACTTCTGCGGTTTGCTTGACTTCAGTGTCGGTCAACGTGACCTTGTTCTTATTCTCCGAAGCTATCAGAGCCGATACCGTCAGTATCAACGATTTGCATACCATGATGTTGTTTTCTTCTAACTGCCCATCCGACAGAAGGGCATAGAAATCTGAAGCTAATTTCAAGAATTTGGCGCATAATTCAAATTTCGACTCCTTCCCGGATTTAGTCCCGAAGTTCCATGAGCTCACGGCGAACCACTTCATCTCTCGTTTTCCGACTTCTCCTTTCCCGAAGAAGCAATCTGGCCCGAGCTCAGATGCTCGGTCATAAGTCCTTTTCACAAACTTCAGCACTTCCGTATCATTCCCGGGCTCTTGGCTCAGAATCGTCACCAACGTGCGTAGAACTACAGCTTCTGTTATTGGCATAGACTTCCCGGTGGCGTATAAGCTTAGCAGATTCGACAGAGCGGCCACGGCTACCGGAAGAACGTGGCAAGCGATGGCTTCATGAGCCGACAGGGACAGGTACTCAGGGCTAAAGTCGAGGCACGACATCATTGCTTGAACCTGATTGATTGCACCATCCTTCTCGTTCCTCTGTAGATATATTTTGAACTGCAAAGAGTTGAATAGATGTCAAATCGCTGAATTTTTTTCCATAATATTATGAAATAGAAAGAAACCGAAAGGACCTTCAGGAATGCAGAAGCTATGCTCGGTTCAAGCTGCATATATATAGGCAAAAACCATTAGAATTAAGCTTCCACCGATAGTGACATAATCTGTGGAAGATACAGTATAAACAAATATACCTTTTCAGCCTCATTGATATATTCCAGAGCTTGGTCAAGGTGAGATAGAGCAAGGTGACACAGGCACAAAACCCTGAACCCTTTGCCTCGGAGTGCTCTACTCTCTATATCATATGGTATGTAAAGCATTGCTTTTTCGAATATTTCTGCACTTATCTCATACTCTTTTGAGCGGAAATTATCTGCACCACTGTAGATACAGAATCACAGGACAAAAATGACAAGTAGTTTTTGAAAAATCTGGTGCTATTTGTACGAGGAAACATAGAGAGAAACTCATTGAGAAACTAGGACTAACTGGACAATATAATCACTTTGTTTGAGCCGTGAAATGAGAATTCAAAACTTACCAATTCCACAGCAGGGCGTGCATTGCCGTTCTCTGCTTCGCCGTGGCTTCACCTGTGAAAAGCGCCATTACTCTCTGGTCCGACACAAGCTCCGCCACAACCTTCTCCCTGATCTTCGAACTGTGGCCGACACTTTCGTCGCTCCCAAGCACCCTGTGAGCCACCCTTACAGCTGCGCTAGCGCTGACATCGCACCGCCCCAGCAGCCCCAAGAAGACTTCCTTCGCGGCCTCCGCTCCGGCCACCTTCGTCGCCTGTAAGTAATCGTCGATTGCAGAGACCCAAACGGCTTCCGAAGCCGCGTTATTTACCACCATGGCCCTCAGCTCCTTCTCTGCCTCGGGATACCTCTGCAGACCCAGCCACGCCTTCATCGCCAGCACGGAGAGGCTCGGATGGCGATCTTCACTGCCATTAGCTTCCCTCAACACCTTCACGCACTTGATAACGCCCTCGAACTCGCCCATTTGCAGATGGACGACCGATATGAAGCGGAGCGTCTTCAACTTCATCTCCTTCAGCTCAATGACATTCTCCTGCACTCTCGCCACTCGAAGCGCTTTCTCTTGCAGATCCAGAGCCTCGTTCATGAGCCTCAGAGCTTCATCCAAGCCAGAACTCGTGCCATTGGACAAGATGCTCTTCCCGAAAACCAAGTACTGACCGGAAACCTCCTTGTAATGCTCTGCGGAGCCAAACAAAAAGCTCTTGGCACGGCTCAGCAACGCGACGGCCAATTTCCGGTCCGAGATTTCCCAGGCGGTCCGGGCCCTGGCGAGGGTTAAGTCCAGAAACAGCTTCCTCTCTCCGGCGTTGGACACTGAGGCCGCGTCGAGCTTAGAGACCAGATCCGTGGCCCTCTCGAAGCACGCCGAGGCGAGCTCAAACCGCACAAGCTCGTGCCAGATCACGCCGGCCTTGTGGTAGAACGCGGCGGACTTGACCTCCGGCGACGGAATGCCGGCAGCGGCTCCGGCGACGAAGAGGAGATCGGCGGCGACGTTTCGGAGCTTGGCTTGCTCCTCGGCGAGGGCGGAGTCGGCGGCGCGGGGGGAGAGGGCCGCAGCGGCGTTGGAGAGGTCGACGCAGGCGTTCCAGAGGCGGTAGCTGAGCTTCCATAGGAGGAGCTTGACAGAGTCAGGAAGAGGCGAGAAGCGACTGAGCTGGTTCACGGCACAGCGAAGATCCGTGGATATGGAGGCCGGCGAGGGGTTTTGAGGAGAGAGAGTCTCGGCGTGCTTGATGGAGGCCTCGATCTGAGAGAGGAGAAGGTGGTGGTTATGGTGATTCTGGCTCTGAGGAGGCTCAGATTGGCTCGAGATCTCGTCAATTCTCATGGCGGAGAGAGAGAGAGAGAATTTGCAGAGTCGTTTGGAGAGAGAGAAATCGCAGAGACGTTTTTTGTTTCTTGGAGGGAAAGGGAGATAAGAATTCGTTATTCTTTTTATATATATTATTATAAACAAACTTCCGTGAAAATCACCAAATAATAAAAAGTAATATTTCAGAATTTTAACCGAAAATTAGTCAAGTGACAAATTATTAGCTTATTATATACCCTTTATATTCAAATTTTGTAAGAAAATACCATCTTTTTTTATTACTGAACAGCCATAAAAGTCTCAAATGTACCTAGTTTTCTTTATATGCCCCCTAATGATATTAATTCTGAAAAACTTGATATTTGTCTTTTGTTCATGGTCTTAGATAATTGGTTAGGTGAATTGAATTCACTGAATTGTCAATTTTTCTTTATATGCCCCCCTAATAATATTAATTTTAAAATACTAATTGTCAATTTTTCCTTAGTGAATTGATTATAACAAGCACAAATTAATTCCGAACGCAAGAAAAGAAAAAAAAATGGACTGAATCACCATATACCAAAATGCATGTCATAAATAATGAATATCAAAATAATCGACGAACAAATTTTTGAAGGGCTCGGAGAGAGAGAGAGAGAGGTCGACGAGGAGAAGGCGCTATGCAAGCCCGGAAAAATGTGAAACACGATCTGAGGACGACAACAGCTAGTAAAGAAATGAGGCGTGCGGGACCGTCAATCAGCTTGCTAGAAACTAAGTATGGCCATAGATATGGAAGAAAAAGAATATACAAAAAGAAAAACAGAAGAGCATATATTAGAGGATCAACATATGTTCTCGTACATCAACTAACAAATTAACACCAGTTTGTTTGCGGGTCATTTTCTTAAGTACTATCATCATACATTGCGAGTTGAAACAGCTGCAGGGTTAAAAAGCTAAGCGTTAAAACGAGAGCATCTCCGTCATCTTTAGCCGCCTAGTGAAGATAAGCCGTCTGGTACTGGTACCCATTTGCGAAGTAGCCGCCGTGTGGCGGTGTCATGGTGTACGGGGTGGATCCCAGCATTGTGGGGCAGTGGGCCTCATTGGGCCCGGGCCCGGCCCAGTACGGCCTGTCGTACACGTACTGAGGAGTATACCTTTTGTCGGGAACTCTCGGGTAGAAAGTCTTGTCAGCAGCGATGTTGGTGACACGTGGTCCGACCCCATTGGCTCGGGGTCTCTTGGGTTGAGGCTTCAAAGCTTCGGTCACTCTCTTCTTATCTGCCTTGGTCTTTTCCATCTGAGTCACCCTTTTCTGCAGGGGAGCCACCGGGTACTGCCCCTCCAGCTTGTGTTCTTCGATGCATTTCACAACTGCCTTAAGAGCAGTCAGCTCTCGCTCGTTCACCTCGTTCTGAAACAAAAAACACACATATGTATATATAGTTTGGAAGCAATCTTCAACACACACACCCACTTAGATTTTTCCTAGCCTTTTCCAGATGTTCCTACTGTATATCACCTGGGTTTTTTGAAGCCTTATTTATGTTTTACTATGTTAGCTAATTTACCTGAACCGTGGGAGAAGTGTTTCCAGGTTTGGACGGGGAAGATGTTTTTCTTGCCTCCTTCAAGTAGGATTTGAGCAAAGCAACAGGAGAGAAATGCTCGGTGAGTTCAAATGCAAAAGCCAAGTTGACCGCATCAACGTGTCGTCCGCTATTAATCAGGACATCAATAACACCTGAAAATCCAATGAAGAGTATAGTAATGATTGAGGAAGAAAAACAAATAAATGCACTGTTTAAAAAGTTTTTTAAAGAAGTACTTAAAGAAGTTTTTATAAATAAAAATGCTTTTGACATGGTTTAAGAAGATGAGGTGATAACAAAAGATAGAAAAAAATCACAATGGATGCCCAATGGAAGACAAACCCGGCATTTTCTCAGACAATCCAAGGGAACGGCACAGGTCAGCCGTTTGGCGACGACGAGACACAATTGGAATAAGCCTGGATAGTTCTTCCTCGTCAAAGTCGGAGGCTATCTGAAAAGAGGCCAAAAGTTGCAGAAATGCATGAGCCTCTAGCGAGTTCCCATTGCAAGCATCCAGATCAAGAGACTCCAACTTCGGTTTCCATTCTTCCGCGATCGCTTTTGCCCTCTCCTTTACCTCTTCTGTGATTATCTCCGAAGCAGAAACCAAATCCAGGCTCGCTAACAGCGTGCTCAGACATTCCATCAACATGATGCACGTTCTTCGGACACCCAAGAGGCTTGAATCCTTCTTCGCATCCATATTGGGAGTTTCAGCGGGATAAAAATCTTCCAACGATTCCAACACGAAACTTGCAGGATTTGCTGAAGCTTTTAGAGCAAAAGGAATCTCATCCCTTATGGCAGCAAGACTCTTTCTGTTGTCTGATATAAATTTGTGAAGCCCTTCGCTATCCATCGCTTCACACAGCTTCACTAACTGAGGGAAGGATGTCACATCTCCATTCTCGGGTTCAGGACTGTTCATTCCTTCAGAATTGCCGGGAGAAGTTATCACAGTATGAGGTATCTCTTCAGCACTTGGTTCTATGTCATGGTTTTCCGTGGGAAGAAACACAGGGTTGTCAGATGAAACCTTCCTCTGCTTCTCTCGAGCAGTGGTGATGGTACAAACAGCAGTATCTCTCTTCTCCTGAAGCCTCTCTAGAGAAGCTTCTTCTTTGGCAACTATTGCGGCTTGCCGCTTTTCCAACAGCACCTGAGCTTCAACGGTTTTGGTCTCAAACTCCTTTTCTTGGTCTTCCAATTCATGAAAACGCCGTTTCAAGGACTTCTCCAGACCGTGAAAGTGTTCTTCGAGCTCTTTCCATTTTAGATTGAGGGTTATGGCTCGATGACTTTCGAGTTCAGCAAATGCTTTCTGGAGCTGTTGAATCTTAGAGGTCGTAGAGTCTATTAGCGTAGAAACTGACTGAGTAGCTTCCATGATGGAGAATCTACAAAGAACGGAAGAAAAAGAATAGGATGAAATTGTAAGCAGAAATCCTGTTTAAAGGACAGAGAACACTTTAAACGACCATAAGAAACCGGAATTTGCAACTTATGCATATGGACCATCCGGTACCATAATCAAGAGGGAACATTTGTATGCTTTCACCGATGGATTTCCTTTAAAGTTTGGATGATCGACAAGTAAGAATTTCCTCAATTCCGTCACTTATCCGGTTCAAATTTTCACATAACTTGTTAAACCCAACATGTAAATACCCTATAATGTCACAAGACCCCACGTATTGAATCACTCAGCAAGGAGAAAGCAGTAAACACCGGGCAATTTCACGATCCCTTTCGCAATTCAGTGACATTCTAGGGCCGGTTTTCACTCAAATGAATCCTCAAATGAACTCACTTTCGGCTTATAACTTACCCAGAAAGAGATCAAACTCCAACTTCGACAAAGAGAAAATCAAGTTCATAACCCCATATTCCTGTAGTAAGAATCACAAAAGAGCATATTAACATCACTTTCGAAAAATTCACCAACTCGTCAGAATATCCCAAGCGAAATGCACAAAAAACACCCAAACCCTAATTAAAAAAAAAAAAAAAAAAACCTTCAAATTGACTGTAAATTTAAGATGAGCGAAAACACAAATATACTGAATTACAGAGCACGGAATCAGCCAATTTTGTAAATCACGAGAAATTCTCCCCAAACTTTTTTCAGAGAAACAAACAGCGCCGATCTGAACAAAAAAGCGAAGCAGCGAGAGAGATTTACCAGGGATGGGAAAATCTGGTTGAAAGGAGGGATGGATCAGTCCATGAGGTGAAGATCGAGAGTGGAGTGAGTGGCTGCGAGCTCTGCAATAGACACACAAAGAGCGAAGAGGAAAGTTGAGACAAGCGAGAGATGATGTTTTGTTTTTCTTTTTTTCTTTATTTTTTTTTTATATTTTTAACTTTTTCTGGGCACTCTCTTTTTTCGCTGCGCCACCCACGTTACTTACACAAGAATCATTAAGTATAGTAACCCGAAAAATAGGAATTTTAGATAACATACTTTCGTAAATGAGTTTTGTAATTTAATTTGGAAAATCTAACAAATAATTTTGGGAGTTTGGTTTTAAAACAAAGGGTTAAACTGCGGCTAATGTACTCAATGTTTGATCGGCTACGGATTATGTACCCAATGTTTAATTATGTGGTTAAATTTTCATTAATTTGTGTTTCATCTGAAATGAAAAATAAATGTAATAATTAAATCGCACAGTTTATGTTATTGGAAAGAAAATATGTTTGATTTGAAAGTGTATTAGCCTAAAATTTGTATTTATATTAATACGAAAATCTATTCAAATTTAATTACTGTAATTACATATTTAAATAATGTAAATGTAATAAAAAGTAGTAAGTAGTTTATTTGCACGATTTTATATCATTATAATTAAATTATTATTTAATAATATGAATAATTTAGGTACATTAATTAAAATGATATGATAGTAGTATAATTATAATATATAATAATATATATATAAATAATTTTAATAATTTGATCATATAAGTTAATAAATATGTGATAATATATTATCATAGTTGTTATGGGTGATTTTTCTCATATCAATATTGTTGACGTGGTTTCCCACTTCAAACAGTCAAGTGTGACTTGTGAGCGTATGATATTCTTAAGATTGATGACTTGATGGAATTCGATCTCTCACGTTGCAAGCTCTCGATTCACTCTCGATATATGTATATAAATATAAGCGGTATAAATGAGACGAGGGTTTTTTATAGAGGTTCGTCCCAAGGCGGTAGTTGACTACGTCCTCTGTTAGTTTATTGTGACAAATGACATAGACGGACAGCTACAGGCAGCAAATCACGTCTAGAACCAAAGAAAGAATGAGAAGAGATGAATAGAATACAACGAAATCTCAAAGTAAGCAGAAATGCCGGGTAGCGAGCTCTTGATGTATTCTCCCAGGGATGCGTGTGTTGATCTGAGCTTGAGCTTGATATTTATAGGCTTTAATTCTTCCCGTTGGACTTCCAGGAATCGTGGGGTCTTCTCTCCGAGCTGAACGGATCGAAAGGCTCGCCTTGCTACACGTGTCCCACGACTGCGTTCTCTTCGTCGCGTTTGAATTATGCCCGTTGAAGACTTGACTCCGTGCTCCTGGTCTTCCGCTGAGGTTCGAATTAGAATGCCGGGTAGAGAATGTGACGATTCTACCCTCTTCTTTCTGGGCTGATGACGGATAGCGTTGGGCCTTTGGGCTTTTTAGGCCGAGTGGCTTTGTATCCGTTGGGCTTTGTCTGATTGAGAGTTTTAGTGGGCTTCTCAATTGGGCTTTTATGGATATCGATCTATTCCTTTAAAACCTTTAATTTTTACTTATAAATTTAATTAATTCACAACTTTAGCACTTTATGTCATATTAAATAATGACGAATTTGTACATCAACAGTCAACCCCCTACTATAAAAAATACGAAGTAAATTTTATAGTATATACTCGATGAAATCATGTAAAATTTGTGCCGGATAGAATTAATTAAATCTGTGACTTTTGCCACAAATTTGCGTATTCCGGGTAGGATTTTGGATAATTTCGAGATATGATGGACGAGTAGGATCTCGAAGCTATAACTGTCGCTTCGAATTTTGGGCGGGAACAGTTACGACACGTGTCCCTATTTGCGGAGTTCGAAGAGAATAAACCCTTCGTATTCTCCTGACACAGTTGTCACACTGGTCATGCTGACGTGTCTCCGGATAGCTCGCTGATCTCAACCGTAGGATGAGGTTTGTTGCGAATCTCGAGGAAACCCTAACCGTAGGATCAGCGACGGTTTTCGAGTATAAGTACTCGAGTGTTTCGCATTTATGGGCACGTCTCTTCAATCCTATCCGGCCCACGTCTTATCGAAGGTAACTGCTCTTCCTCTCTCTCCTATTTATACCCTTCTTCGCATTTGAATTCCATTTTTCGAATTTAGAGAGAGAAAAACTCAAAGTTTTAGTTAGAGAAACTCTGAGAGATTTATGCTGAGTTCTTCGTGAAGATTTTCTTTGATTTCCTCCGTGTCTAGGGATCCAGGTTCTTCATCTCTTTCTTACTTTTTCTTGTTGCGATTTCCTAGGGATTTTTCTGGGGTTTTTTTATAGACTTTACTAATTCGGGATTTCTTAAGCTTTCCTGGGTTTTTCTATTCGTCTAGAAGTTTCGGTTTTTCTAATCTCTTTAAAAATGGGTCCAAAAAAGGTTACTGAGAAATGGCGGACGGAGTTTCTAACTACAGATTCTCCGAGGTCAATTCTAAAACCTAAGGATCTTACTAGGATCCGGGTAAAATATAATATCCCGCAGTCTATCTCGCTCAGATTGTCGGATTCAAATGAACATGCTGACGAGCAGAATACAGACGGGTGGATTTGTGTATACGAAAGGTTCTTTGAGTCCGGGGGGCTTAGATTTCCTATTCCCGAGCTTATCCTGGGGTATTTTTCATACTTAGGAGTTTCTATAGGGCAATGTAGTCCTCATTCCTTCCGGGTTTTGATGGCCTTGCTTGTCCGGTCCCACGAGTGTTTGTGCACACTTACACTCGAGGATCTGTTGACGGGCTTGGTGGTTAAAACTAACGGTCAGGCTAAGGGAAGCTTTTTTCTATCCGTTAAAGAAGGAGAAATATTGACGGGCCTACCTAAGAAGGAGAGCGCGTGGACCCACAAATATTTCTTTTTTCTGGCCGGTCAGGAGACGCTTGGGTCCTGGCCGTCATACAAGAATGTGTGGGTTCACGAAATATGTGAGAATCTGGGTAGGGGATTGAAATTCTATTCGGGCTTTTTCGTGCCTTAGTTGATTTTTTTTTTTTTGTTCTGCAGCTGAGAATCCTAATAAGCCTAAGTCTCTTCCTATCACGGACGAGTGGAAAGCTCTGAAGAAGAAACTTTTCCCAAACGGTCCTGAATTATGGTCATCGTTCACGCGACACAGGTTCGAATCCGTCGGGTTGTGGTTGGAGGAAGAAGAGGAGGAATTCATCGCGTACGATAACAACGCTTCCAATCTTCCGGGTAAGATCTGTTTCTCTATGCTTTCCGCTAGATATTGAATATTTGGCTAAGCGTAGAATCTACACGCGCAGAAGAGATGGAAGCTGCTCGTCCTAAGGGTTTGAGCCTTCAGGCGAAGAGGAAGTTGGAGGAGCAGGCGGGTACGTCTAGCTCGGCTCCACGAGTGGAGGTCCAAGCCGGCACGACCGTTACCGCTCAGGGAGCTATCCGTCAAGAGACGGAGAAGAAGGTTGAGGAGGCTCGTGCTGAGGAGACTCCTACTGATATTGCCGTGCAGACGGCAGGGGATCAGTCCGTCGTAGTGCTTTCTGATGACGGCGACAATACCCCAGACGCCACGCTTGTGGCGAAGACTTATGAGAAGAGGGATGTTCCCCCTCTTGCTTCTATTCGTCCTTCCAAGGACTCGACTCGTCCTTCTCAGGATGCAGTCCGTCCTAGGGCGGATTCAGATGCTGTGGTGAAGCGGCCGCGAGAGGCGGAGGATTCTGAAGCCCGTAAGAAGGCGAGGGGTGACTCGGTCCCGAAAGAAGTGGTCAAGGCCTCTGAGAAGGCCAGAGGAAAGGGGATTGCTTATGAGGTCGAGCACCCCAAGGAGGCTTCTCATGGCAAGGCTGGGGGAAAGCCGGGCTCGTCTACTCCTGCTATAGGAGGTAAGGCCAGGGAGGGTGTGCTCCTGAAAGAGGGCACGGTTAAGGAAAAGGAGATAATCCGCAAGGTCGGGTGCACCTGGCATGGCGACAAGGGTCTCCATAAGGCGCCCAAGGTCGCGGCTGGCCTGTTGAGGTAGATTACAAATGGCGGGGTCGGCAGGGTCCCTAGATCCATTGCCGAGAAACCTATCTACAAGGCTGTATCGGCTATGACGGTTCACGTAAGTACTTTGATAAATTTCTATCCAAACTAGCTTTATTTTTCGAGTGGTTTCTAACTCTATTTGTTGGGCGGATAGCTCATGGCGACTATAAACGACATGGTTCTCGATTATGAGGATCAGTTGGAGGAGGCCGCTGAAGGTGCGCAAGCTGCTGAGCAACTTGCGCTGAAGGAGAGGGAATTGGCGGGTGCCGTAGAGGCTATCCGGATAAAAGCCGACCAGCTACAGACGATGGGTCGGAAGATTACTTCTTCCGAATCCAGGGTCAAGGGCCTGATTAACACGGTTGAAGACCTCAGGGAGAAGCTAAAAAATGCTTCCGGGCTTGTGGAGGAGGCCGATAAGGCGAGAGATCCGGCCGTCAGGGAGGTGCTAACTTCTGATGCGGCTAGAGGACGGGTTGAAGCGGAGGTTAAGGCAAAGGAGGAGGAGATGACGGCCTTGAAGGAGGACGTACAGCTCCTTAATGCTGAGCTAAACGAGGCCAAACAGCAGTCTCTTGATCGTGAGGTCGAGAAAAATGCTATCCGTTCCCGCTATCGCCGAAGGGTGAAAGAGAGGGACGCGATGATCGCGTGGTACAAAGGTACGGCCGCCGACAACTGTTGCCTGGATCAGGCCGAAGGTTACCTCGAGCTGGTCCAAGACATCATTGGCGGCAACGTTCAAGATTTTGAGGCCGAGAAGGAGGTCCTTGAAGGCAACGTTATTCGCTACGAAGCTCTCTTGGATGCAGTTCCTGCGCTGCTGATAGGGTCTCCGGCTATGTCTCCCGATGCTGAGTTGACCGAACTTCTCCTTGCAGATCAAAGTGCCCAGTCCGAGCAGCAAGTCGCCAAGGAGCCCGTCACTGAAGAGCCTGTCCTTGAAGAACCCGCAGCCGAAGAGGTCGTGACCGGGGAGCCCGCCGAGCAAGAAGATATGACCGGGGAGGAGAAAAATGACGAGGAGGAGATCGTAGATGTACTCGGGGTTGACGCATAGAGTGGTCCCCCATTTTTTTTTGTTTAGTTTCGTAAATAAGGCCTTAGGCCAAGACAATTTCTATGGGCAAGTCTATGGCGGCTTGAACCCTTTTTTTGTATTGTTGGATATGCCCGTGGTTAGGGCCTTTGCCATTTTTCTTTCTTTAAATGATTCCTTTGTTTCTAATGCTAGTTTTCTTCTAAGTTAATTTCCTTTTACGATCTTCCTTGATAACGGCTAAGATTGACTAGGAGCAGCATCTAGACTGATAGACTTATACGAAATTATAAAAGAGATTATAAAAGTTTCTTAAGTATGAAAAAAAGGAGTTTACCTTGTGATTGAAGTGAATTCATTGTTCTTCTTATCCTCTTCTATGTGTGTTCGTCAATCATCTCTACTCATCTCCGTGGTAGTCCGTAAGTTTCGTTTCTGTAACGAATATGCTCGTAGACTTTTAGTCTATTTGCTAATATTAGTATAAATAATTTTAACGGAGTGGGCTTGTTGCCCGGCGAGGCTTGTTGCCTAAGTTGATGGGTTTCTTACCCGATTAGGCTCGTTGGCCTTTAGAGAGTGGGTCTGTTACCCGGTAGGCTTGTTGCCTTAGATAATGGGTCTGTTACCCAGATAGGCCTGCTGCCTTAAATGGTGGGTCTGTTACCCGATTAGGCTCATTGGCCTTAAATGACGGGTCTGTTACCCGGTTAGGCTTGTTGCCTTAAGAAATAATTCGAAATATTTTCGCCCTTTTGTGTCGTGATTCCATCGGATTTATACTTAATAATTGTAGGGATTATTCGGTTTTGAGCTTTGGATAGAGACTGTGCCCGTAGTTAAGACGGGCTGCCTACGTACCCCATATTTGGGGATCAAGTCATTACGTAGTTCATGGGAGACCGGATAGGTCGGGTTAGGCGTAGTATTTCCTGAGGTGCATGGCGTTCCAACTGCGGAGGACTTTCGTTCCTTCCGGGGTGGATAGCCGGTATACTCCAGGTTTTACTACTTCGATGACGATGTAAGGTCCTTCCCAGTTAGCCCCGAGCTTACCCGCGTTCAGCTCGGCGGTGTTTTGGAAAACTTTTCTGAGGACCAACTCTCCCACTATAAATTTTCGACGTTTGACCCTTGAATTGTAATACATTGCTATCGAATTTTGATAGTTGGTAATTCTTATCAAAGCCTGTTCCCGTCTTTCATCGATGTGATCGAGTTGATCTTCCTTCATTTCGTCGTTGAGTTCTGTGTTCAAAGAAGCGTGTTCCCTTCGAAGGCTGGGTGTCTCTATTTCTGCTGGTATTACGGCCTCGGTACCATACACCATTGAAAATGGAGTTTCCCCGGTGGCCCTACGCGGGGTAGTTCTGTAGGACCAAAGGACTCCTATGAGCTCGTCAGCCCATCGTCCCTTTTTGGTGTCTAGGTGTCTCTTGATTCCATCCACTATGATCCGATTGGCTATCTCAGCTTGGCTGTTGCCCTGGGGGTACCTCGGAGTGGATGTGTTCAAGGACATTTTCCAGTTGATGCAGAAGTTTTGAAATCTCGTGGAAATGAACTGGGGTCCATTGTCAGCTATTATCTCTTTTGGGAGGCCGAAACGGCTAATGATGTTTTTCCAGACGAAATTTTCCACATCAACGTCCTTGATGTTTGCATATGCTTCAGCCTCCACCCATTTGGAGAAGTAGTCTGTTACGACGAGTAGAAATCTTTTCCCAGCCGGAGCTAGGGGAAAAGGCCCAACTATGTCCATAGACCATTTCATGAACGGGTACGGGACTGAGACTGAGGAGAGTTCTTCTGCTGGCCGGTGTATAGACGGGGAGTGTCTTTGGCGTGGGCTTTGCTGTCTGCCAGCATAGTGGCCCAGAAAAAACCTTGCCTTTTTGCTTTGTTTGCCAAAGATCTTCCTCCGGAGTGGTTGCTACATTCTCCGTCATGGATTTCGTGGAGTACAATTTGAGCTTCGGTCTTCCCTAGGAACCTTAGGTAGGGTCCGGTGTAGTTGCGTTTGTACAATTTCCCCCCGATAAAGCAGAATCTGGCACTTTGGATTCTTAGTTTCCTAGCCCTCTGCTTGTCCTGGGGTTTGGTTCCGGTTAGGATATAGTTGACGATCGGGGTTCTCCAATCGTCTTCTTCTATTTGGATGCTGTAAACTTCGCGTGTCACGCTAGGTTCGTCTATTGTTTCGACTGGAATTATCCTCTTTACTTCGGGATTCGAAGTTGAAGCTAAACCAGCCAATGCATCTGCTGATGCGTTCTCGCTCCTCGGTATCTGGATTATCTCGACGTGATCGAACTGTTGAATCAAACCTTTTACTACCGAAAGGTATTTTTCCATTCTATCGTCACGGGTGGCGTATTCGCCACTAATTTGACTGGTAACTAGCTTGGAGTCGGAATGGGCCCTTATCCTTCGGGCTCCTACGGCTTTTGCTAGTTTGAGGCCAGCAATGAGGGCCTCGTATTCGGTCTCGTTGTTTGTCGCGTGGAATTTCAATCTGAAAGATTGTTCCAACACTTCTCCCGTAGGGGATATCAAACGAATCCCGATCCCGAATCCACCTTGGTTTGAGGCTCCATCGACTTCGAGTCTCTATTCTCCATCTTCGTGACCCTCTTTCGAGCCATCGGCAGGCAATTCGATCAGAAAATCAGCCAGTACTTGTGATTTCGCACAGGTACCGATTTTGTATTCTATATCGAACTCGCTTAGCTCGACTGCCCATTTTGTGAGTCTTCCCGATTGGTTCGGGCTGTGGAGGATGATCCTCAAAGGTTGGGTGGTCTGGACCATGATAGTGTGGGATTGGAAGTAAGGCCGGAGTTTTCTCGCTGCGGTTATCATTGCCAATGCGAGTTTTTCGATAGCTGGATATCTGGTTTCAGCATCTTCTAGAGATTTGCTGATGTAGAATATTGGTCTTTGCTCACCGCGGTCCTCTCTCACTATTACCCCACTCACCGCCGATGGTGAGACAGCCAAGTATAAGAATAATGGCTCTCCTAGGATCGGTCTGGTAAGTATGGGCGGCGTGGAGAGGTACTTTTTTAGCTTTTGGAATGCTTCCTCGCACTCTTCGGTCCATTCGAACTTTTTGTTCCTCTTCAACAGTTTGTAAAAGGGTAAGCACTTGTCCGTTGCTCTCGATATGAGCCGATTAAGAGCTGCGATTCTCCCGGTCAGCCTTTGTGTCTCCCTAACAGTCCTTGGGGAGGGCATGTTCTGGAGGGCTTTTATCTGGTCGGGATTAGCTTCTATTCCTCGCTGTGTGACTAAGTAACCCATGAATTTTCCCGAAGTTACCCCGAAGGTGCATTTTGTCGGATTAAGCTTCATTTGATACTTCCGTAGTATCGCGAAACACTCTTCTAAGTGGGCTACATGATCTGTTGCTTGGGAGGATTTTACCAACATATCATCAATATAGACCTCCATAGTTTTGCCGAGTTGTTCGGCAAACATCTGGTTGACTAATCTTTGATATGTGGCTCCGGCATTCTTTAACCCGAAAGGCATAACTTTGTAACAGTATATACCCCTGTCGGTTATGAAAGCCGTTTTTTCTTGGTCCTCGGGGTGCATGAGGATCTGGTTGTATCCCGAAAACGCATCCATAAATGACAGTAGTTCATGCCCACATGTTGCTTCGACTAGTCGGTCAATGTGGGGCATTGAGAAACTGTCTTTAGGACAAGCTTTGTTTAGGTCAGTGAAGTCAATGCAGACTCTGGCCTTTCCGTTTTTCTTTTTCACGATGACCGTATTTGCTAACCATTCCGGGTATTTGACTTCCCTGATGGATCCGGTTTGCAGCAGTTTAATGACTTCTTCGTTTACAGCTTGGGCACAATCCGGGCCTAGCTTCCGCCTTTTTTGTTTCACCGGCTTATAGCTGGGGTCTACATTCAGGCGGTGGGTTGTGATGTTTGGGTCTATCCCGGGCATATCTTCGTGGGACCAAGCAAAACAATCCCGGTTTTTGGTGAGGAATTTGAGGAGTTCTTTTCTGACGTTATTGTCTAGTCCTTTTCCTATCCCTACCCGGTGATCCGGATTGTCGGGATCGATCTGGACCTGGACTGTCATTTCCACGTTGGGTCCGTCCGTATCGGTGGTCCTTTCCTGGTCGTCCTCCTCTTTTCCTTCTACCGACATTAGTTGCTATGCGGTAGATTTCTCTCATTCGGCCTTAGCGGCCTGGATGTTCCGGAATGCGCTCATATAGCAGATCCTGGATTGCTTCTGGTTTCCCTTGACCTCAACAATTTTTCCTTCCCTATTGGGGAAGCGTATTAGTTGATGGTAAGTTGATGGTACAACCTTCATCATATGCAGCCAGGGTCTTCCTAGTATCATGTTGTAAACTGATGGGCAGTCCAACACTATGAAGTTCTTTGTCCTTCCTACCCCTGCTGCTGCGATTGATAGCCGTACCGTGCCTATTGCATTGATGGTTCCTCCATCGAAGCCGGTTAGAGGGATGACTTCCCTGCTGATCTCAGTTTCTTCGACTCCCAACTTCAGCAATGGTTCCAGGAAGATCACGTCGACTGAGCTCCCATTGTCGATTAGGATTATATCCATCGTATATGAGGCAACTAGGAGTGTGACAACTAGCGCGTCGTCGTGCGGACCGATCAGCGTGGCTGCTTCACTGTCCTTGAATGAAATTTCAAAACCCGGCTCTCGCCTCGGAACGATTATCGGTCCGGCTTAGAGCCTCCGTTGGTGAGCCTTGATGGAATTGACTGAATTTCCGTGCAGTTGGGACCCTCCTACTATTGTGTAGATTCTGCCAATGGGCTCGGGGATCTCATCAAGCTGCTCGCCGATGTCTCCTACTTCCTCATATGTCTGCTCGTCTGGCTCTTCGAGCATGTGTACCCGTCCCCTTTTGTTTGGCTGGGCATTTTCTCGTGGTGTCCTTTGCTGTTCGGCTCTCTTTTGGCTATTCTGAGGTTGGTCTTGAGGGGGGTTCTGTTCGGGTGCTTGCCCGTTTTTCAGCTCATTGCCGAAGTTTATTTCTCCCAATTCTCCATTGATGTATTTTTCGGCCAAGCGAACGCGGAGCACCATACAGTTTCTTGTATGGTGTCCGAACACCTTGTGGAAATTGCACCATGCTTTGGGGTCGTGTCGCGGGAATGCGTCATGGCTATACGGCGGGAAGTCCTTGGTGCTAACTAAGATTTCTCCTGGGGTTTCTTCTGCTTCAGCCCGCGTTTCGAAATCCACGGTTTCCGAATTTACGTTGAACACGTACGGATTTTGCGGGTTCGGTCCGTTGTTTGCCCTTGGATTCTGGGTTTGGAACGGATGTTTTTGGGTCGGGGAGGAGCTCCTTTGTCCTCTGAAGGGATTGTTGTGGCCTCCGGTTCTGGGCTGTATCGGTTGACCGGGTAGGCCTGGGTTTCGTTGATGGACGGGCTGGAGTCCGTGCTTTCTTCGTAGAGCCTCTAGCTCCTCGTCGTGTCTGATCCAATTGGACGATCTGTGGATTACGTCTTCAATGGAGTTGTAACGATTTACGACTATATCCGTTTTGAATTTTGAGTCGTACCATAACCCGGCCGTGAGGGCAGCTATGGCAGTCTCGTCACTTATCCCGTTTATCTTGACCATGGTTTTCTTGAACCGGGTCATGAAGGATCTGAGAGGCTCTCCTCTCTCCTGCTGTAAAGCATAGAGGTTTGCCACTGTGGTCTCGGTTTCCATAAACATGGAGAAATGTTTGAGAAACAGGGTGGTCAGCTGCCCGAAATTATCGATGGATCGAGGTTCCAGTTTCGAGAACCACTCCATTGCTGAGCCGGCCAGATTCTCTGAAAAGTACTGGCATCGCCCAGCGTCTAACTCGTGTGCTTCCAAGTTTGCCCGCCCCATTGCGATCCTTAATGATCTTACGTGTACTTTGGGGTCAGTTGTCCCGTCGTACTTTGGCAGATTCACTCGCCCCCGTCTATGAGCTTTACGCTAGTTATGGCGAGCCTGAAGGGGGTCCTTTCTGACTCCTCCACTAGACGCTCTATATCAGGGGCCACGGTGGTGGCGCTGTGTACACGGGAATGCACACGAACGAGTTTTTTGTTCATCTTGGCCATTGAGCGTTTAAGTTCCTCCAACTCCGTGCTTTGGGGAGCGGGCTCGGGCTGCGCGGTCTGGAGGTGTGCCTGTCCGTACACCGGGCTCGGATGCCTTGGGTACGTGCTAGGATGCCCATTAAGGGCCTGGACGATGTCGCGATTTTACTCGGGTCCGGATAGATAGCCCGGGCGATTAGAGCGTTGGCGACTGCTAGATGCGAAGTTCCCCGTCCCAGCCGGATAGTATCCCGACAGGGGGGTGAAGAGGGGTGTCCCTACTTCGGGAGGCGGCGGAGGTGTTGGGGGCCTGGGGCCGCTAGGCGGCGGGGGCTGGTTTTGGTTCGGCGCTTGCGGATTGTCCAGATCAGAAAAATCAAAGTGGACAGCGCTGAGGTCAGCCCGGCCCTGGTGCCCAGAGCCCTGTACTGGACCTATTCGGCCACTATTCTGGTGAAGCTCGATCTGCCTGCGCAGTTCTTGGTTCTCGGCGTTCCTCGCCTCCAGTTGAGACTGTAGTTCGTCTGTTTCCGTGTTTTGCCTGGGGTTGTTTACCTCAGACTCGGTCACGGTTATGATTTCATCGTTGCTCATGTTTGCGGAGTGCTTCGAGCTCGTGGATGTTGGCGAGATCAATTTCCCACAGACGGCGCCAAACTGTTGACGTGGTTTCCCACTTCAAACAGTCAAGTGTGACTTGTGAGCGTATGATATTCTTAAGATTGATGACTTGATGGAATTCGATCTCTCACGTTGCAAGCTCTCGATTCACTCTCGATATATGTATATAAATATAAGCGGTATAAATGAGACGAGGGTTTTTTTTTATAGAGGTTCATCCCAAGGCGGTAGTTGACTACGTCCTCTGTTAGTTTATTGCGACAAATGACATAGACGGACAGCTACAGGCAGCAAATTACGTCCAGAACCAAAGAAAGAATGAGAAGAGATGAATAGAATACAACGAAATCTCAAAGTAAGCAGAAATGCCGGGTAGCGAGCTCTTGATGTATTCTCCCAGGGATGCGTGTGTTGATCTGAGCTTGAGCTTGATATTTATAGGCTTTAATTCTTCCCGTTGGACTTCCAGGAATCGTGGGGTCTTCTCTCCGAGCTGAACGGATCGAAAGGCTCGCCTTGCTACACGTGTCCCACGACTGCGTTCTCTTCGTCGCGTTTGAATTATGCCCGTTGAAGACTTGACTCCGTGCTCCTGGTCTTCCGCTGAGGTTCGAATTAGAATGTCGGGTAGAGAATGTGACGATTCTACCCTATTCTTTCTAGGCTGATGACGGATAGCGTTGGGCCTTTGGGCTTTTTAGGCCGAGTGGCTTTGTATCCGTTGGGCTTTGTCTGATTGAGAGTTTTAGTGGGCTTCTCAATTGGGCTTTTATGGATATCGATATATTCCTTTAAAACCTTTAATTTTTACTTATAAATTTAATTAATTCACAACTTTAGCACTTTATGTCATATTAAATAATGACAAATTTGTACATCAACAAATATAAGTCCAAAAACGTTCCTAGAGGCCCGTATCTTAAAAATGAGAAGCTCAAAAAATGCGGAAATAATTTTCATTATTAAAGTAAAAATTAGATAATAAAATGTGTTGTTCACACGCCGTAACAGAGCATTAAGGCACGCTGCGCGCCCTGTCAGAACGCGTCACGCACCCTAATAGCCCGCGTCAAGGTGCGTTACGCGCCCTGACGTACTGTCAGGGTGCAGAGGGGCTAAAATGACAATATTTTTACTGCGCCTAGGGCCCTGGACCCTTAGAGGTCCGAGCGTCGTCCGACTCCCATCTCCGTCATCGGCCCCCGACTCGCCCAGGAAAGCCTAGGAAGCACCCCCTAAGCGCTCACATTGAACTATGTGATGACCTTATCCCACTTGACTACATGTGGGTACGTAGCTAGCCTCGCTATATGTGACGAGGTGCGACATCATATACCATCACCCCCCGACTTTCCCAGTCATTGACTACTCTAAACTCAAGCGTCAAACCTGCCATACGGGGGTTCCAATTCTATTTGGTCACCAACCTGTAACCCGAGTCTAGTCCGTTCTAGGACTCTGTAGTAACAGATACGGGAGACCCGGTTCTGGGCCAACGGTTAGCGGAGGGTCCGATCTACTGGACTCCACTAGAACAGTGAATCAAGCCTCTATCTCAGGAAAGTCAACAAACGGCGATGGGCCCGGCCCAAACCCAATATCCAATTTTGGGCCGCTACAATGTTTAATATATTTTTCGGCATCAACAATAGTTATATTTTGTAAGATTGAGTTGAAGATCCAAAAACAGAATATAGCTTAAAGTCGTTATATGTTTTCCTTGATACAAATTTCATTGGTTTGTGAGACCGATCTACGAGAACAGAGACAACTGGTAACCAATATGACATTGTTTGAAACTAAAACCAGAAATTGGTCTCTGGGACCATAACTGTTGAGGCGAAAAATCACCTCCGCAGTAACGGAGTCACGATTGGTGTAATTCCGTTTTTAAGTTACCTCAGAGCTCGGCTATTTTCGTTAAAACTAAATCACGTTGAAAAAAATGGTCTTTGAAAAGAGTAAAACACTTGAGAATTTTGGTGTGCAAATGTCGTATATTCAGTGAAGGATTTTCGGTCATTTTTTACATCGTTTAGCTCACTATTTATAAAGCATAATAATTGAGATTCGACCTCATAAATGGTCGGTTACAAAATGTGTTTGATTCCCTCATAATTGTGTTAATTGCTTGGCGACAATCGTGGGTGTAATTGTCGTCGTCGCCCCTAAGGCGCCGCTCATGCTGCGCTGATTGCTCCTCGTCGTCCATTTACGGATCTCATCGTAAGATCATGCTTCATCGCTGTCTTTCGTCCTTAGCTTTCCTCGGTCTTCTCGTGGTGGCTTCGTCGAGGAGACCACATCGACGAGGTTACGAGCTGAAGTGCATTATTTTCTACTACGGGCATCTTCGTCCCTATCCTCGTCGTGACACACCTTTTGATCGTTGACTTCTTGTGTGACTGACCCATTTGACTTGGTCAATGAATCTCTTGTCATCATTGGGCTTCTTTGATTGAGGCCAAAATTTATAAACGACGGAGATAGATTTCGTTGTATCAATGCAAATTGACGTGGAGGAAATTGTACCTCAACAATAACCATACTAGGTTTTTTTTTCTTCTGGTTCGAGATTTTATATGTAAATTTATGTACTATAATAAGTTTAAATCATATCTTAAAAGCAAGACCTTCGGATTTTAAGAAAGAGTTATAAATAAAAATTAATAAATATATAAAAATCATAACTAAAAATTATTGTTCGGGATTAATCCAAAATTTAGATTTTTGGATTTGAATTTTTTCGAATTAATTTTTTTTTAATTCCAGATATTTGTCGGATTGGCCAATCCGGAACTAAATACCATATTGCTTCCATATTTATAGGGCTAGCGACTTACTATACACGCTAAAATATAAAAGTTTATACTTTTTAAAATTATTATATTTTATCATTTATTATTGAAAATACTCTATTAGTCGTATATACTTTTTTTTTACTCCTTTAAATTCATTTTCATTCTACCGCCTCTATTTTACGTATAACCATTGTCCATACATTAGTTTTTTTTTATTATTCATCAACAAATCCTTTTTTAAAGTACAAAATGTAGAATCATGAGTAAATGTACTGTTAACTCATCGACCTTGCGCTGTTGATATTATTATTGGCGAAAATAGTAACAAAATTAACAAAAAAGTAAATGAAGTCTCCAGATTTACTATAAAGGCGAGCCTGGTACTTTTGTCTCTGTTTTTCAGTTGACTCTTTGCCACCTTATTTCTAAACAACTTAGATACTTTTATCAGTAATAATTCTTTTTTATATAATTAGTTTGTGTATTTTTTTCATTAATGCACTACAAAAACGGGGCGATACTAAAAATAACCGCAAACTATTGCGTGAGTGTGCTACTAAATTTTGGGTTATAATTATATAAACAAAAGAAATAAAGTATCAAAGTATAAAAGGTAATGGGAATTGATTTATAATAGTAAGATTTGTCGATAAATGAGTTTAACTCACTGATAATATTAATTTGATTGGTGAAAATATGAGTAAGAATGGAGATAATATCATTTTAGATAACTGATAGCTAATTAATTTATTGGGGATGATCACCGATTCTCGATATGTAAGTAGAGACAACATAAATTTTTCCGGATAATTTGAGAAGTGAATCATGAAAAAATATAATTAGTTTTAGAATTTATGATATATACATATATTATATATATGTGTGTGTAAAGGTATTTAACATTTTTTAGTTTAAATTAACTTTTACAAAAAATAAGCGTGTCTGTAAGTCTGCATGGCATGCTTGACTAAAAAAATTGGGGGCCTTGTTTGACCCGGTACAACTCTGTAACTAGTACCTAACTACTATTTTCAAATCAGACTTAAATACCATTTTTTAATAAGGGTTAATTGCGGCAAAAAGACCCAACCTTTGTTCAAATGCTCTGTTGTGCATACAACCTCCGTAAATAGCGACAAAAGTACCCAAATTCGGTATTTGGGAGTTGACCGAGAAAATCAGTCCATGTGGCTGTTAGCCTTTGCCACATGGCATGCCACGTAATTATTATTATTTAAATAATTTTTAGTAAAAAAATATTTTTATTTTTATTTTTTTAAAATTTTATTTTAATAATTTTTTTTAATAATAACAAATAATGAATATTTAAATTTAAACATTCATTATTGGTTATAATTATTTATTTTTAATAAAGTGAGTAGAACGAAATAAAAATCACCGTTCATGGTTCACTTGAACTCCATTTCTGATCCGGTTCACGCGTCGAATAAAATTGTTTAATATGTTTGATAATAATAACCAATAAACACATACATATTGTTTAAAAAGTCAAGACATAATTAAATACACACCATTTATTCAAAAAAATAGTAGTCATATTTATATTTAACGAAAAATTATTTTTATTTGTTTTCATGATATTTTTTTGTGTTTGCATTTTATAATAATAATAATTTAATATTTTTTTTATATATTATTCTTTTTTTAAATTGTCATTAAATAATCATATGATTATTATTGGTTATTATTATTAAACATATTAAGCGATTTCGTTCCACCCGTGAACCGGATCGGAGGCGGAGCTTGAGTGAACCGTGAACAGTGATTTTTTTCTTTATTTATTTCGTTGACCCACTTTTCTAAAATAAATAATTATATTTAATAATAATAACCAATAATGAATATTTAAATATTCATTATCGCTTATTAAATATTCATTATTGATTATTATTAAAAAATAATTTAATTTTTTTAAAAAATTAAAAAAATTAAAAAATAATATTTTTTAAATTATTTCAAAAATAATAGTTAGGTGGCATGCCACGTGGCAGCCAAGTGCCACGTGGCAAAGGCTAACAGCCACATGGACTGCTTATCTCGGTCAACTCCCAAATGCCGAGTTTGGGTACTTTTGTCGCCATTTACGAAGGTTGTATACACAACAGAGCATTTAACCAAATGTTGTGTCTTTTTGCCGCAATTAACCCTTTTAGTAATTGACACTAATATCCTTTTTACTTTACTAGTTCTTGGCTTCTTGCTACATGTTGCTTTGAATTTTAATTTTTGAAAAAAATATTTTTAAAAAAATGTTAAAAAATATAAGGTCCTATTTAGTAGTTAACTCAATAAGTTATGAATTTTTTTAGTTTTTAATAATTGTAATGTAATAATTTAATGTAGTAACTGTTTTGGTAATTTTTTTTATATTTTTATTCAAAAAATTAAAAAGAAGAATAAAAAATTTGCTACATTATTTTTTTGTTTTTCTTTCAAAAAAATTAAATTTTTAAATATCAATGATAAAAATATAATTTCATACATAAGACATTATAGTGCAAGTCACGTAATAATAAGTGTCATGTTAACACGTTATAGCGCAATCACGTAAAATAGAAAGAATTAAAAACATCCTAAACTCACTTATTCAATTTGTTCATTAAACATCGTAATTATTAAAAAAAAAAATCCAAATCCACTTTTAATAATTCATCAGACATCCAATTCCTTAATTTTTTCTCTACTGTTCACTTGAAAAGTAAAAAACAGTTTCTCAATGGAGAACCAAACATGGTAACATACCCAAAAACACGATTTTTTTTTTTTTTGTCAATTGTATAATTTTTTCAAGTTGTGTGATATTATTATCTTAGTTTTTAACTTCGAAAACAGCTTCAAAATTATTTGTTACGCAGAGTTTTTTTTTTTTGGGTTGCAATTCTCTAGTTTAAAAAATTTACGGGGTATCATTGGCAGTACTTATAAAGCTGAGGGACTACTATTAGCAATTACTCGACTTTTTGGGTTTTCCCATTCACACGGTCCTATCTTTGATTTTTGCAGAAGAAGTCTTGCGATGATGTTTTTGGTCGTTATGGTTTGCCTTTAACGCAGAGACTTGACAATACTGGAGCGTGGACTTGCCTTCCTTTCTATGGAGTCTTCGAGCCATTTTCGCTAATCGCTTCCAACATTTGCGTTCTCTTCTCAGGTGGGTTTCTTCCGAATTTCACATCTGACGAGTTCCTTTTCAAAGATTTCCATGTCGACTCAGTTGAATTTCGTGACTTTCATTGGAAATTTGTGGCTGGTTTTGATTTCATGAGCTTGTGTTGCTACAGGGTTCTGTGTTTATGCTGAAAATGGTGCTGTATAGCCGAATCTGTGAGATGTTTGTGGCTCTTGTTTTGTATGTATTGCATCGCTCAAGCTTCATCCATGGAGTCGAGAGCGACATCAATTGCTTGAGAAGCATAAAGCAGTCCCTGGACCCTTCTGGGGTTTTGTTAACTTCGTGGGATTTCAGCAACACAACCGTGGGATTCACCTGTAAGTTCACCGGCGTCGAGTGCTGGCACCCCGACGAGGACAAAGTCTTGAACATTCACCTTTCCGACACGGCGCTCAAGGGCTCTTTTCCTCGCGGGATCAGAAACTGCTCGAGCTTGACGGGGCTGGATCTTTCCAGTAACAAGCTCTCCGGGCAGATTCCCGAGGATATCTGCGAGCTCATCGCGTACGTGACGTCTCTTGATCTCTCGGCGAATGCTTTCTCGGGGCCGATCCCGGAGCTGCTCGCCAATTGCACCTATCTGAATGTCCTTAAGCTTGACAACAACCAGTTATCGGGTCCTATCCCTCCGGAGCTGGCCTTGCTCCCGCGGCTTAAATCGTTCAGTGTGAGTAACAATCTTCTGACCGGGCCGGTCCCTAATTTTCACAACGGTAGTAGCGTGGCCGATAAGAGTAGCTACGCCAATAACCCAGGGCTTTGCGGGGGCCCTTTGGGGAACTGCGAGGGCTCTCAGGGAAAGTCCCGCACAGCCATTGTCGTGGCTTCGGCCGTGGGCGGCGCCACTGTGGCGGCACTGGTGGTGGGCGTTGGCCTGGCGTTCTTCTTCCGGAGGGTGGCCGTGAGGAAGAAGGAAGAGGACACCGAGGGCAACAAGTGGGCCAGAACCATCAAGAAGACTAAAGCTATCAAGGCAAGCTAGTAACAAAGTCTATATATTTGCTCATTGAGCTAAAATGATAAGACCCGATTTCAGAGTTTCATTCGATTATAAAAAAAGACGGGTCCGTAATGACCCCTTAACTTGTATAGGTGCAAAGGGAAGTGCATTTAGGAGATTTGCTTTATTAAGTATGCCCTTTAAGTGTTTTTTGCTTCATTTAAGTAAGGATTATTAGGATTTTAGTAAGTTTTTGGAATAAAATGTTATACGTTTGAATTGGTTAGAACCTTTGGACAGTCAACTGGGATAGTTATCTGCATTGACCTTCGAATGAGAAGGAGTGTTCATGGTTCTTGGTGTTCTAGCAATATGCATTTGATAGTTATCACCTGGTATTCTTGTGTTGATTTTGTTAATTAGCCAAAACCTATATCATCTAAGTAGTATTCGGTAGTTAGAGATGTTAATTTACAGAAGACGAGCAAATGTGATAGAGGGAATTATCACAAGCATGTGCAGAGGGGCGACGATTCTTGAAAAACGACTCTATACCTTTGTGTTATATTTTTCCAGGCTATATATAGAAAGCATGCGGTCTGTATCGCTATATTCTGATGTCAGTTATTTTATCTCCAGGTTTCCATGTTCGAGAAGTCGGTGTACAAAATGAGACTGAGCGACCTTATGAAGGCGACAAATGATTTCAGCAAAAGCAACATTATCGGGACCGGAAGAACAGGAACCTTGTATCGAGCAACCCTCGACGATGGCCGCTCGCTCATGGTGAAAAGGCTTCAGGAATCCCATCACTCCGAGAAGGAGTTCATATCGGAGATGACCACTTTGGGGAGCGTAAAACACCACAACATGGTCCCTCTCTTGGGCTTCTGCGTGGCCAAGAAGGAGAGGCTCTTGGTCTACAAGCACATGCCGAATGGCAACCTCCACGAGCGGCTTCACCCCGTTGAAGAAAACTCCGAGAGTCTGGACTGGCCCACGAGGCTGAAGATCGCGATCGGCGCAGCCAAAGGGTTCGCCTGGCTCCACCACACGTGCAATCCTCGTATCTTGCACCGCAACATAAGCTCCAAATGCATCCTTTTGGACTCCGATTTCGAGGCCAAGATCTCCGACTTCGGCCTCGCCAGACTGATGAACCCGATCGATACCCACTTGAGCACTTTTGTGAATGGAGAGTTCGGCGATCTGGGCTACGTTGCTCCCGAATATACAAGAACTCTTGTGGCCACTCCCAAAGGCGACGTTTACAGTTTTGGGATCGTGCTTCTCGAGCTGGTCACAGGGGAGAGGCCGACGCACATTTCCAAGGCCCCTGAAAGCTTCAAGGGTAGTTTGGTCGAGTGGATCGCTCAATTTTCGGGCAACGAAGAGCTTCGTGGCGCCATTGACGCTTCCTTGGCCGGGAAGGGCGTGGACGGTGAGCTTTTCCAGTTCCTCAAAGTCGCCTGCAATTGCGTAGTAGCCACCGCGAAGGAGAGGCCCTCCATGTTCGAAGTGTACCAGCTCCTGAGGGCCATTGGAGAGAACTACCATTTCACGGTCGACGATGAAATGACTATGCCTTCGGAAAATGATAACGCTGATCCCTTCGAGGAACTTATTGTCGCTCGAGATGTAGAGAAGAACTGAACTTCAAAAATTCCGGTCGCCCGATTTGTAATTATGTGGTGTAGCGTGACGTGAAGTAAAATTATCGCATACTTTAGCTTATTTAGTTGTTGAGTTGCCTTGTGTTTTGTATAATTCTGAAATATCGTATTATGAAGAAGAAGCTATGAAGATTTTACCTGCCTCCACTGGTTTCCTTCATTAGGATATTCTTCTTCTAAGCAATATATAATGTTTTGTATTGTAATCTGTAATTGATGAACGTATTATTTCAGAATTAATGATGATAAAAGAAATTATATTACAGTGAGATAATTATTATTTTGTTTATACTTTTAGACAATGTATAACGTGATGTTATTAAATCGGCATTAAATAAAGTATGATAATTAGCTCTTAATTACCACAATCTAGATTAAACAAAACCTTTCACTCCGAATTAACCCCAAAAAGTTAGTGTGGCTCAATCTTAAAAATGGTTAATATTGTTGAGAGTAGAGATTTTTATTATATTATCGAGGTCTGTTAATACGTCGAGGGATAATATAATAATTTAGTTAGAATTAAGATAATACAAAGGTATTACATATTTAATCGAGGCTATTAATTTGTTGAGAATTAGTTTAACGGAGATTTTTACTGTATATTAATTAAGTTGTTACTCTTATTAAGAATAATAAAAATGAAACATAATTACTGAACCTGGACAAAAATGAAAGCATACAATGGAAAAACAAAGAGAGATTAAGGACTGACTTAATGCATAAAAACGTGTATGAATGACAAACGTGATTCAAAAGGTTTTTAGTCTAATAAATTGACTTTTTGTTTGTTTTCTATGGGAAATGTAGACCTTTTAAAAATAGAAAGCAAACTCTCATTGATTATAATTTATATAATACTATTTCATGTAAACGGAAATTGTTGGATCAAAGCCTTCAAAGTCTACCGTTGAAACTTGAAAAATTAATGGAATAATAATAACTAAACTGCGGCTAATGTACCCAATATTTTATCGGCTGCGGATTATGTACTCAATGTTTATTTTTGACGGCTAATGTACCCAAAGTTGATTCCGTTAGATTTTTTCGTGTTTTCCGCCAGCGAGTGATTCCTCCTCTATAGGTACACTTTTCGTATTTTTGACATAACTTCCTCATTTTTTGTCGAAATTTTATGCACGACCTATTGTTGGAAAGATAAGAGATAGATATACAACTCTGGTGTTTTAAATATAACATGAAGGTGTAAAATATAGTCAAAAGGTGATAATAAGCATAAGATAAGGTGTAAAATTTGAAAGGCTCTATAAACATCTCTGAGAATAAACTTGCAAATTTTAAAAAAATGAAATAAGATCTCGGCCAAGCGAAAGCAAATGAATCACGCGGAGGAACTTGATCAATTTAAATCATAATTTAAAGAAAAATCACTTGTAGTATTAGTTTTGGATTCATAAATGTCAACAACCTTGAGATATATATATATATAAAACACTAATTCGAGAACCTCCAATTTTTCATTCGATGAATTCGCTTTTTTTTTTTTTTTTTGTAGAGAGTCAAATAATTCATCAAAAGATAATTATCTGCAGAAAAAACAAAGACAAAATTAAAGAGAAAAAATACATGATTTAAAAAAGACGTATATATACAATAATATTATATATATTTGTACATCTAATATCTATTTAAAGTTGTAACCTCCAACCATATATAGATCATGTCATCCCGTAAATGTCTTTGTCTCTGCTTGCATAAGACAAACAAAATAAATTAGAAGATGCTAAAATTTGTATTTGTAATTACTAAAAAATAAAACACAATAAAAAGAACAGTACAAACATACGAATAATAATAGAGATTTGAAATACTAAGAACATAGGAACACTGATAGAGAGAAGAAGAGGGTTTTGTTTCATTTTAGATTTTTTTTATTTATAGGCTATAAAAATACAATAAAGAGGTATAACTTTAATTTACATAAATACAATAATTAATTTTGTCATTAAGAAAGGGAAGTAAAAAAGTTTAAACATAATTCTATGAAGAAGAAAAAAAGCCATTAACCATTATATATAAAAAAAATGAAAATTCTCGAAATAAAAGATTTCTCACTTTAAAGTGATTAAAGTATAAATACACGGAAAATGAAAAGTTTTATGCCTTAGAGCGTAACCACAAAGCGTTTT
This sequence comes from Parietaria judaica, assembly GCA_954871525.1. Lineage (NCBI taxonomy): Eukaryota > Viridiplantae > Streptophyta > Magnoliopsida > Rosales > Urticaceae > Parietaria > Parietaria judaica. The sequence continues at coordinate 45,124,472 of OX940860.1, forward strand.
TAATGATTATTGATTAAAAAAAAAGGGTAAATAAATATGTGCTCCGTAAATGAAATGAATAAGCCATGTCATAGCTCAAAGTTTTAGATAGGGATTGTAAAAGAAGGAAATCTCATTGTCTACAACATGATTAAAAAAGAAATATAAAATCTCAATGCCTTATATAATTGATGCATAAAAAATTGTACAGAATAAAGTCATGCAAATTCCATGAAATCATAAAAAGATGTAAATATCATGAAATCATAAAAAGAAAATGTCTAATATAGTTACTTACGTTTAAAAAAAAAGGGTAGAGAAACTAAAGATATAGCTTGGGTTTAATTCAATCAATGAGCAATAGTATTATTATTGCAAAAGATCAAAGGGCACAATGAATTAAATTAAATTAGATGAGGAGTTATGTTGTTCATGTGTAAAAAGAAAATCTAAAATATATAAAATAAGAAAATCTCAATGTTTGAATTCTATGACATGAAAAGATTCTAAATCTATATACATTTATGTATATATATATATATTTATATATTATAGCATGATGCCAAAGTTTTCTCAAGACAAATTTGTTATATAGACATGCTCAAATAAACGTTCTATTTTGTATAATCTAGATATAAAATTTTTAAAACATCATATTTTTCAATCAGTTAGAACTAATTACTTCACATAAATATTTTTAAAATAGCAAACGAAAAGTGATATTAAGAATTCTTAGAGGAATAAAATCCACATACAAATGCATCATAACTATTTTTGTTGATTTTAATATATTAATTAAGTGATAGTGTTCATCATAAATAGTATGAGTTTTTTTTTTTAATTCAAAATTCTAAAAAATTAACATTTAAGCATGTCTATATAATATAATTGTCTTAGAAAACTTTGTCATTTCCTTTAATATATATAGATTACATTATGCAATGTCTATCCTTGAAAAATCATCCTATTATAATATAGAGATTGTGGATTCTACATAAGTTGATTTATTTTACTGTTGAGATTTTTTTTTTTCAAAGTTGGAGGTCCCAGTAAGAGGTCGGCGAGCTCTTTTTTTTCCCTTTATATACGGTTGTGAAAAAATCATTCTATGAAAGATGTGATGTGAAAAAATCTTTCGTAATTTTGACATAACTCACTCATTTTTGTCCAAAATTTATAAATAAATTACTGTTGGAAAGATAAAAAATTTATCTACAACTTTGTAGTTTTACATTTCATCATTAAAAGTCATTAAGTATATTAAAATTTGATTGAAACAAATATTTTATATTAAACTAATGTCCAGCTATACGTTGTAATTAAAATTTAGTATTTTTTAAAAACTTTCTTTACAAAACTTAAAACACCAAAGTTGTAGATTTATCTCTTATCTTTCCAACCATAGGTCGTGCATAAAATTTGGAAAAAAATGAGTCAGTTATGTCAAAAATATGAAAAGTATACATATAACTCATTGACGGTCAAGTGACGGAAAACACGGAAAAAATCTAACTGAATAAAGTTTGGGTACATTAGCCGTCGAAAATAAACATTGGGTACATAATCCGCAGCCGATCAAACATTAAGTACATTAACCGCAGTTTACCATATTTTATAATACTCTATGTGGTTTGAAACATAGAGTCTATGTTTCAAACCATAATTCTTCATTTGTCATTTCATTATTTATTAAGAAGAGGCTTTCAAAAATAGTAAGAGTTGTTTGGTGAGCTTAACAAAGAGAATAATAAAGAATAAAGATATACGTTTTCTTTGCAGTGATTCTTTAATGGGAAGTCTGAAGATTTTTTTTTTTTTTTTTTTTTCACGGGTTCTTTAAAGAAAAAGATGTGTGTGTCCACGTAGTATCAGTTTCAAGCATTAAATATGAATGCAGTTACAGGTTACACTTCACCATTTAAGTTTGTGATATTCATTTCTGCAACCTGACCCATTATATATTTGCGTTGGAGCTTATAAAAGGCGATAGGATAGGAGGTCGGCCGTAGGTTAAATAGCAATGTTCCGTACTTAGCAAACATCACGACCTTTTCCTCGGCCTCTACCACTTGCCCAACTATTACAGTTGATTAAATTTTTAATCGATACGTAGAACATCCAGTTTATAATAAATTAGTTTACTTTATGATTAATTCATCATAATCAATATAGTCAATATTTGAATGTGTAAATAAGAGAATAATAAAGTCAATATTTGGAATAAATATAAGTGTTAATTCTCTCAATCTCTCACATGATAAGAAGGTAGCACTCGGGCTCTAAACATCCATGAAAATAATCTATATCTATATATATTAAAAGGAAGAACTCAAAAGTGATGTGACACCATGATATTCAAGAATAGAAGATTTCAATTTTTTCATTACTTACAAATGATATGGGATCATAAGAATCAAGAATAGAGGATTCTAATTTTGTTAGAATTTCTTTTTTATGTGAATTAACTAATATTTTTTTTTTTGAAGAAACTAATGTATTTGATTGTACTTAATTAAAATAGCATTATATTTGTTCAAAACGTGCATTATATATTGCCATTTCATTTCATTTGCTTAAATGACCTTTAGCTTTTCATTTTCTATTAGGGCTTTTGGTTTTCCACGTTTTAAAACAATAAATTCATTTTAATGTATATTATAATGAGTATGACTCTTCATTGTATTTTTTCTAGCTTATAAATAGAGATTTTTCATGAAACATGTACCACATAATAATATTGATCAATCTTTATATTCTTAAATTCTCAAGTTAGCAAGGACGAGTTTCTTTATGGTTTTCGGTGTACGGTATGCATTTTTAAAAAAAAATTATTTGTTTGTTTATAAATTGAAACATATAACTTTATTATGAAACTTGAATTTTAATTTCTTTGAATTTCTTTTTTTGTTTTGTGAATCATCTAGAGGTGTCAATTGGGCCAGGCCGGCCCAAGCTCACCCGCCCCGACTCGTATAAAAAACTAGTTTGCCCCACCCCGCCCCATTTTTTTGTGGGCCGGGCTAGACCCGCCCCTGTCAAAAGGGTCAGGCTGGGTTATGCTTTCCTAGGCCCGCCCCAAACCCACCTTACCCCTTTTAAAAGCTCGCCCCGCCCCGTCCCGAAGCCCACATAAACCCGCCCCGTGGCCAACCCGCCTCACCCCGTTTAAAAGCCCACATAACCACATATATATATATATATATATATATAAAATATTAAGTCGTAATATTAATACTAATGAAAATATACAAAAATACTATAAATATTTTATTATTATAGAATTTAAATATTATCTTTGTATTATACAATTCATTACTTTATTTGTTGTATATATTCTATATAGTTTTTTAATTTTTCAATTAAACAATTTTAACTTCATTAATCAATTTCAAAATTCGCTTATCGATTTGAATTTTTTTGTTTATTAATTACAGTTTTTGTATACTATAATTTTCTAAGAATGTGTTTCGATTTATAACTATGTGATTGGATTTTATTTGCATTATGTTACTCGACTTTCAAAATGTGTATTCTAATATCGAGCAAACACAAAAATATTAAAAGTATTATTGTTCATTACTCTATTCATTATCTTCAATTTGTATTGAATTTCATTTATACGTTCTACTCAAATATGTAAATAGTTATTACGTATCAACCAGAAAAAATCCAACCCGTATAGGTTTGTGAAAAGCCAACTAGATTCAACCCGTAAAAGCCCACAAATTTTGACTCGCAAAAGCCCGCCCCGCCCCGCCCCGTGACATTGTGGGTTCGGGTACATGGGCCGGGGTGGGCCTTGATGGCTTTTCCAAAACCCACCCCACCCCGCCCCGCACATTGAACGGGGCGGGCTCGTTTAATATATGGGCCTAACGGGCTGTGGGCCGGGCCGACCCACCCTTGCCCACTTGACACCTCTAGAATCATCAAGTGAGATAGTTAAGAAAGCTATAAACCGCTGAAGACGAAACCAAACCGCGCCAAGCTCCCACTCGAGAAACTCATGACTCGGGCAAGTGTACATGTATATAGATTTTATTTACCATATTTATGTTAATTAGTATTTCAGAAATGTACGTGTGTATATGTATACACTCTAAATTTATGTGAATATGTATAAGATGTTTAGACATTAATAAACATGTACAATATGTTTTCGATTTTCATCACATTAGTCAATAACTCTGTACTTTTTTATGTTAATAATATCTTCTGCTTGAACAATATTGATTGGTGGGTTTGACATAAATATTAAAACAAAAAAACAAAAACAAAAAACGCATGTTGATAAGTCAAGTAAATATCCATCATAATTGAGTTATAAGGATTATGATTTGTACGTTTCTATATATATATATATATTGTGTGTAACTCATATCCATATATTATTGTAGTTGATGATGTATTAAGAGTTTCCATAACAAATTTTCTAAAAATAGACAAATAATAAATGTGTTTAAAAAATAAATGTATTTATTATTATTAGTCACTTATTAAAAATCTAAGAAAACATTTTTAGTCTCCTCCTTCCATATTTGTTAGAATTTTGCTTATTTAGTTTTTTATTTATTTTTATTTTAATGATTCAGTGTTATTTTTACTTTTGCTATATTTCTTTCATAGAATTTGACAAAAAAAAAATACATTACTTACAATTGATTAATGTAGTAATGAAATGTCAAGTAGTATATAATAGAAATTATTTATGAGATTTAAAAACCATATGAATAATAAAAAACGATTCCATAATAATTTTTGTAAGAGGTAGACAAATAAAACAAATATTTTTAAACGAATATAAATTTATATTTTATTTTTTTCCGTCACTTATTTAAATGTTGCTTTTAATGCACGACATTTTACGTGTTCAACAATTGTTCAATAATGAGATTCTATTCTTAGATTACTACTTTTATGAAGAATATTACCTTTTTTATTTTAAACTCTTTTATTTGTTGTTTTTAATGCCGACGTAGACCGTTTATTTACAATACACATTCTAATATTGAACAAATTTATTTCACAAATGAATAAATTTATAAGTGGTATTTTCTTGCAACCGCGCGAAGCGTGGTATAATCTACTAGTATATATATAAAAACAAAATTTCAAGTAGATGACATGGCACTATAAAAAATCAAAGAGGTTAGTTTCCTAATTTTCTAGAGTTTAACAATTTTTTTTAAAGAAAAACATGAGATCAGTTACTGTAACGCCCCGATTTCCCGGGCCCGTTACTTTTTTTATAAAACTCGATTAAGTCCCGGTTTATGAAAATATTTTAACGAGAAAAATATATAAGAAATAAAATTCTTAAATATTAGTAAATACTTTTATTTTTATAAAAAATATAAACTTTATACAACAAATAGTCGGGACTAGCTCCGATTGAAAATAAAACTTCGGAGCTCTTCGATTTTACAGTCGTACAAAATAATTCGCGGAAAATCACAAGATCGTTTTATCCACCGTATGCACCCGTATATGTCGCACCGCCGCTGATTCCGCTTTCTCCGTAAGTTATTGATTTTCACCCGATTCTGCAACACAACTATACGAATGAGCTAACGCTCAGTACGTAAAAAGGTTTTTATTACTCACGAAAATAACTTTACACCAATCACACCAAAATGCATAACACGTAATATCAATTCATGTCATTTTATGATAATCGGAAAATAATTTATATATATAATATAATATTTGGGCCCAGCTACCGTACCAGCACTTTTCAGCCTACAAAGCCTACGGGGGACTGGGGGCGCGACCCTAACCAAGTCAGCCCGAGGCGAATCACTTTCCGACGTACCATTCTGAGACTACCCGTCTCGATACAATCGGCGGCTTCGCGTACAATGTACCTCATGAGACTAACCGTCCCGGCACAACCACACGATGAGACTAACCGTCTCGGTACGGCGCTATTTAATTTTGTTAAAATGTTATTCATATTATTAGTTTTACTATAAACGATCTATGAATGAATGATCTAGAAGTAAACATTTAAAATATGCAAACCAGAAAACAAGTTGCGCAAACACGTATTTCACACCACACAAAAACACGAAATCACACTTTATTACTGTTGTGTTGTAGGAGTACTTTTACGTACCTTACGCCTTACGATTCTCTACTACACGGCACGGTGCATCCCTCGAGAACAAGTCACCTGATATTTAAATTTCTAAATATCAGTTCCTTGATTTCATACAAGACTGTAATTATATAATTACTCCTTCTAAGAGGACTCTCTATTCCTTACTTGAACACCTTAATACTACAACATACTGACTCCAATCATTTATATACATACTTAATTTCTAACATCATGCTAACCAATATACACGCGCTAGCTGACCTTGGATTACCCGCAAGTAAGTGATTTTGATTCCTTTTCTTTAAACTAACCAATATTAAGTACATATATGTGCAGATATGGATCCCTCGTCATCCCGCCAACCTCCAGTGGGATATGTAGTCGCACAGGCTAATGGTTTCCAATTACCGCCTCAATATGTTGAGGTTAATGATGGAGATCAGATGCCGATGCGTCCTGTGCAGGAATCCATAATTGCTTATAGACAGTGTCTCCAGTTATACTATGACGGGCCGGGCACACAATTGACTACGTTTCTTCATTACTCGGAGAGTACGCTGAGATTATTGAGAATTCCGGAGTCTCAATATGTGGAGATTGTGGCTTCGCACCTTTATGGTATTGCTCTACGATGGTGGATTTCTTTGGGTTTAAATCCCGGGGGAATGTCGTGGAACTCTTTCAAGGAACTGATCCATGAAAGATTTAATGTGAATATAATGAGGTTGCAATTCGCTCGTCGGTTTCGTAACTGGAGCCAAATTCCAGGAGAAACTATGTTACAATATGTCGATCGTTTTACTTTCGAGTTGATGGATGAGTGCCCGTACCGCTTTCCAGATAATTACGTGCGGTCACTTTATTGGCGTGGCTTACCCGTTCACATTAAGGGTCTCATGAGGTCACGTATGACCTACCGGGATATAAATGTTATGATATTTTAAGCTTTATCAGCGGAACTTCGGTATCACAGAGGGCTAAATCTAGTAGTGGCTAATCCAGAAGAAGATTCTGAAGAAGAATCAGAAGAAGAACACGAAGCGGAACCAGAAGCACCGGAAGAAGCCCATGAAGCAGAAGAACCGAAAGAAGGACATGAAGCGGAACAAGAAGAACTGGAAGAAGCCCATGAAGCAGATCCAGAAGCACTTCACCTATATAGTTGTGTTGTAGACCCAGGAAAGAAGCGAATAGACGGTTAATTGCGGGTGGAACAGGGTCGGCAGTGCAGTGTATACGGTGCATACAGCGAACGACTCGATCCGAGACAAGCCTCTAATGGATTTTGTTGTATTATATTTTTGAAAACCCAGGAGCTCCGCTATTTTGTCTTTTGATGACATCTCATAAATATCGTTCCGGTCGTGGTTGTCTTGATGTTTTTAAACTCTTGACAGTATTGTAAAAGTAATATAAGCGCGCTATATTTAAACGGTTATATATTTCTGTTACGGACTGTCAAATATTTCAAAAGAATCGGAACATATGATGAAATAAATAGAGGTTATCGGTCTTTCGGAAAAGAGGGCGTTACAGTTACACTCCGTGTAAGCAGTTGTTAATATTTAATAATCAATGCCCCAATTTTAATGCTCTTGAAGTGCAGAAGTCCTATCATATAACAACTATTAAATTAGGGTTGTACAAGAGGGTCTTCGGTATCGGTTTTACACACAAAAAAGACTTGGACCCTATTATTCGGTTTTTTGAAATTGAAAACCGAAGACCCTATCTTATTGAGCCAGAACCGTTTGTACCGAAAACCTTGTTTAGTACCGAATTTCGGTCCTAGATTCGGTTTTGGACCTAATTAGACTCTCATTTATAGTAAAAAAAAATATATTGTAAAAATTTATCTTCATCAATAGTACTTTTAAATTTTTTTATGTTAAATAATGAATCAAACATATTTATTGCTTACGAGAAAATTAACTATTTGTAATAAATGATTGCTTGACTTTTATTAACGATGTTGAATAACCTTAATAACCCAAGTAAAAATCAAATTTTATGAACATTAAAATCATGAACAACCATAAACAAAAGATGAAAGAAAACAAATGTTTAGAAATAAAATTAATTTATCATGAAAGTTACCTTATTTTTATATGAATTTATTATAAAATAAAAATTAATAGTTAAATAGGTCTTCAGTACAAATGGGTCTTCGGTACCGGTTCTCAAAATTGAAACCGAAAACCGAAGACCCAATGCGGTCCAATTGGACTGAAGACCTTGTTTTATGGACCCGAACCCTATTTTTCGGTCTTTAAGGTCTTCGGTATTAAGGTTTTCGGTCCCACAATTCGGTTTTTCGATTTTTTTGTACACCCCTATATTAAATCAACATATTCATTGCTCAGAAACAAATAATTAAATATAATTAATTTAAAAAGTGATCCAAACCTAACGTTCATGGTAAATGCAAAGGGATGAGCAATTACAGGATATATAAAAGGTTGGTATTGGTTATCAGAATATCAAAAAGTTTGTATGCGTTGAATGATGAACGAGAGAGTTTGCTAAGTAAATCTGTAACGACCCGATTCTTTGGAAGCCGTCATTTACTGACTACTTTAAAACTCTTTGAAAATACTTGGCCACTTTTTTTTAACTTAAAGTAAAATAAGTTTAAAGTAAAATAAGTAAATAAGATAGTAAAAAATATTTATCAGGAATTCCTTTTTCAAAACCAAAAACATGTATGAAATAGAATATGCGGAAAACGTCTTCACAGTGATTACCCATTCACTCAATCCCTCGCACATCCTCCACTGTCACCGTCCAATCCACCACGAAATCATATCATAGGTTTCTTACCTACAGTACGAACGAAAAACATTTTGTGTGAGCTAAAAGCTCAGTGAGATACAACTTTTTTCTCACAAAAATAGTGCAAAGAAAACATAACATGCAAATTCCCAATTATTCTTTATTTTATGTTTTAGGATCTATTACTAATATTTTCTTAGATGATCACCATCTTGTGTACGTACCAACTTGCGCGCGAGACTCAATAGGTCGACGGGGGTGCACATGTCCCGAAGCCTAAGGTCAATACATTTGGCGGTTCATGATACCGCATGATTAATCCCATCATCAATGACTCGCTCATCTCGGGTTATAGAAATCAACATAACATTCGCAGTTTAGCTAAACCGCAAGATAAATACGTCCTCAATGACTCGCTCATCTCAAGATAAATCAAAACTCTAAGAACCTCCTCGTGAGGTGTGGTACGACACCTTATTAATTCATATGTCTCTCTTGTTCTTATTATCATAAGCTTATTAACTTACAACATTCCATATCTTATTCCTTTAGCTAAAGGAACAAAACATCTCTCGACAACCATTCCCGATCGTCACATAATCAACATCAATCTTGCACATTCATCTATCATTAAATACTTATTAATTACTCATGCATCAATGAAACAAAACGATAAGCACACATTCAATAATATTCTAACAAGCGTTTCAACAAACCACACTTCAAACATGTCAAACGATACTTTTATTTTCAAACTAATTCGTACTGCAATGAGGTTGAACTCACCTGAATTGGTACGACCATCTTTTCTCGCGACTCCGACGAAGACGCCTCACGAATGATGCTCCAAGAAAATAATTTTCTAACTATGGTCTAGAAACTGATCATTAGCTAAATGATTCTTAAAATTTGACTTATAGGCTAAACATGGATTTCGGTTTTCAAAAGGACTTTTGAGGTATCTCCTCGATATAGTAAAATCGGAATAGAACTGGAAAAAGTGTTCTTCACAAGCTGTCATTATTTTTCTAAAATGAACAACTTTCGTGTTTTGATAATTTTCATAAAAAGGCTGTAACTATGCAATATCCTAACTTTTTAATTCTGCAGAAATACTAAAACACGATTTCGGGTTAGATCCCGGCATCTTTTCGAATTTCGTAAAACGTGACAGATGCTTAAAACTGACTTCTCCGCAAAATATATCTCTAGATAAAAACCCTAATTCGGGCTCTATGAATTTTTAAAAATTTAAATCAAAATCTGCTCTGCAGATTTTTTTCGGTTTCTCCCTTAAAAGTAAAAATTGAAAAATCAAATTCGAGCGATTTATATTTCCGAAAAAATATGAAATTAAATCTGTAACCTTTATGAACCAATTCGAAGCAGTGGTTAAAATTTTGTCCAAAACCGCTTTGTAATTTAGGAGATAAAAATTCGAGAAAATTAATCAACATTGAATTACGAAAATAAAAAGAGTTTAAAATAATAAACGAGACCATACCTCTATGATGATAAAAAAAAATAAACATTTTTCTGGTTAATGAGTTGAAGGAATCAAAGAGTTTTTCTCTCTTTTCTCTGTAGAGAGGTTTTTAGGTTTTGGGAGAGAATGAGACTAAGAAGAGAACTCGTTGGGCTTGCAAGGCCCGATTATTGCGGAGGTGCGAGAGCTCGGCCGCGAATTAGGCGGGACCGGAGAGTGGACATGGGTTCCACGGGAATGTAACGAGGTGGCCAATGCTTTGGCTAAGAGACGTCTCTCTTCTTTTGTACCGGACCTCATGTGTCCTTATTGCCCGGAGTGGCTTGTAGCAACGGTGTTGAGGGATTTTTCTCCCCAACTTGTTTGATTGAATGAAATCAAATTACTTTCAAAAAGAATATGTGAAAACCTTAACCTCTAATTGAGTTTAAATATAACCTTAATTAATAATAATTTTTGCGGCTAATTAAATAGCATAAAAAAATATTATTTTTTTATTAAAATATCAAAGATATTTCCTATTATCTTGTATAAAAATCCTAAATTAATTAGGAATAATAAAAATAGAATAAATACTTATCTATATTCTACTTGAGGGCTCTAAAAATATGGAATCTCACAAAATCTGTATGATGTATCATGTTCTTTGTTTAACCATGTTTAACTTGCAGAGAATCATAGACCGCTGACGATGGTTGTGTTCGCCTCGATGTACTTGGTCAGTGTGTATGTTCTTCGAGTCAAGATTAATAGCTACTCACGATTTTTTCAGTTCTGTTTTCCTATAATTTGCAAAAAATTATTTAGGCTTTGACATGCGTTTGTATGAGCACTGATGATACTATTGTATTAAATTCAACCACTTTCTCATTTTTTCGTTCTTCTTTTCGTAGAATATGAACCCGTAAACAACCAAGTTGAAGATCAACGGTGAGTTCTCCAATTTAAGTGATTTGTGTCGATTTTAGTATACATTTTAGAATGACAGATTTCTATAATTTTTCAGGATATTCGTGGATTGTCTCTCATTAAGTTGTCTTTTCTTTCAAAAAAAATGTAAGTTTCCCGCGCATTATGCGAAGTTTTGTTGCCCTATATATGGTAGAATTATTTATGTTTCAGCCTATAGCTAGCCTCCTCTTATTCTTATTTTTTTGTTCCGTTAGTAAAAATAACTTACGATGCACATTAGGTTTTCTCATTTTGCAAATTAAGCTATCGTTGTGTTCTTCTTAGAAATTTGTAAGTTTTACTTCACAAGGTATTTTTGTAGCAATTTTTCTATAACAGTATCTATATGACGAGCCTTAGACTGATTTGAGCAATATTTGACTTTAAAAAGGTATATTTGTTTTATTTTTAGATTCTAAATATATATAATTCAAATAAGAGTTTAGAATCCAAGATCTGGTATCAATTACAAACATTAGAAAGTAATGTATTTCTCCACATTTGACATTACTTTTTCTCATCAAGATACATCTCTTATTAGGTTAATTAAATGCTTATTAAAAAATAAACTACATATATCACGTTTTAGTCTTATCATTTCTATACATGATAAGTTGGTTTTGGTCTTGAACACTTGATGAGGTCCAAGGCACAGGCCTTTTCTTTTAGCCTAACATTATTTTATAATAAAGATGATTTATTAATGCATGATCGATTTGACTTATACTGATTTATTTATGTTTGCTTTATTTGACTTATAGTTTTATTATTTTGATTATGGAAATAATATTAAGAAGTATTTGGCGTCTCACTAAGTTATTGATGAATTATTTATTTACTTATTTGAGTTCCCAATTATATTTGAATTTTCAATTATGGAAATTCAAGTTCGATTCTTTTTCTTCGTGTTTTAAATTGAGTTTTTGCTTGATCGGTTCAATCTATATTTTAATAACATTCAGTTGATTTCAGGGATGTGCTGCTGATTCTGGGGATTTGTGTGATGATTTTTTTTTCCAACCATTTGTGATTCGCTTTTGAGCACAGTTTTCGGGCTTCTTAACCTTGAACGAAAAGGCTTCGCCGTCTTCTGTATAGAAATGATACCAAACCAATGAGGAATTTTATTTATTGCTTCACGGTGAAGAATATTCCTATCCGCTTTGATTTCTTTTTCCCCAGTTTGCAACAAGACTGGAAATTGTGTTTCTTTGTTAGTTTGGTTATCGTGTGTATATCATGCAATGTTTTATAGAGAAATCGTACATATATAATTCTTTGAGCTGTTTGTCTTTGGTAAAAGAATGTGAATTAGTGTTTTCAAAATTATCATACATTATATATTCAACTATCATAATTCGCAAACGTTGTTATAATATTTAAAATCAGTATAACTTTATTGCTCAATAGATTTGTGAGAAAGATAGTCATAGCCGGCGCCATCTGTACCAAGTTTGACGGAGAGCGAGAGAATTAGAGATGGTAAAATAGTTCACTTATAAGACTTCTAAAAATTATTATATTTTATTTATTAGATTCATTATTTATTTAACTAATATAATTAACTATAATTACTACATGGATTTATTGGTATTCAGTCTTCTAATTTTTTCAAATACATATATACCCTTACATTTAATAAACTTCCATCATAACATAATTGAAAATTCTAGAAATTAATCAGATCGATGTGCATGTATCAACTATCAAGTAGATTACATGGCTTCATGAGATTGTGAAATCCTATTTTTTGAGGTTTTATAAAAAAAAAATGGAAAAAAATACATGTTTGTTAGTGGGAGTTAAATGCAATTCATTAGTGGGACTTATATGCATATTTGTTCGAGATTTTGCTTGTATGCTACGTTATCTTTTTTTTTTTAAATAACTTTTATTATTTTTATTTTATTATTTTGTTACATTATATAGTCACTAATTAACTTAAATAGTAAAACGGTCATATTATGCTAACTTATAAACAATAGGTTTTAACCTAGTGTTATTAATAACGAAGAGTTATATCCGTTAGACAATTTTGCTAATTTAAGTATGGTTTATTGACAATAAAATTAACGACAATACGAAATGATAACTAAACATGAATCAATAATACTTTTGTTGCAACGATTGATAAATTCGATGTGAATGTCAGTTTTTTTATTAAAATATACAATATTATAAATACAAATAGAAAAAATTTACATCCAAAAGTAAAAATATAAAATACACCAAAATTTCAATCGTAGTAAATATTTTATTCGAAATTTAGTGATATATTTTATCGCCACCACGCTTCGCGTGGTGCCGTCCACTAGTTTAATATAGTTTTAGAAAGTTGCATACGTGCATGGTTGACGGTAGGGGTACCCGATCAGGATCTCTGTGCCATTAGGGTCATCATTCCGGATTCAGACCTGGGTGACGCTGGTGGAGGTGCATCCGAGCTGGGTGTTGCAGGTCCAAAACTGGAGGTTCCCGAGCTTCATAGAATTTCCAAAAATATTGGTGATTATCTGTGGAAAGCGTCCTACACTACCGATCAATACTTCAGGAACCCGACTCTCTAGCCATAAAACGCCAACTTCTCTAATGTAAAATCACTACGGTGTAAGATAGACAAGCACCTCGCTGTTCCGGCGCACTGGAGAGAAATACTCACAGTCATCGACCGCGGAAATAAAGCGCCGCTCGTCATCGTCGAATGGGCCGGCTATTGCCACCGCCTCCGCCTGGCGGTGGTCAAGGACGGAGAAAACTAGAGGTATGATGTCCAAGCCAAGGAGTGGAGGCATTTTTTCGGTTACGCGGGGCTTGAGCAAGGCGACAAAATCACCGTAAACCTTCTCGAAGAGGCTGACGACCGAGGCGCTACACACAAGGTAGTTGTAGAGCGGTTGAACCCAGTCAACGAATGTTGGGCTGAGGTCCCGCTACTACCGCTGGGCTGAGGTCACTAGGTGTGTGTTTATGTTTTAGAGTTCTACTTACATTGTTTAACATAAATTCCAATCAATTATTAAATCGGATCAAATTTCACGTTTACCTCGATTCCCTTTCTTGCTGGATTTTCCCGAAAAGAGTGAGACAATATTGTCGAGTACTACTCGGAGATCGAAAGGTACGTCTTCAAGTTCAAGTCTTCTTGATTTATCTTGGCTTGGTCAAGTACCGCATCTATCAAAAAAAAAATTAAGCCTTGCCCGCTAGCGTTAGCAGTATAGGCAAAGTTTTTTTGAGTGGCATCAAGTCCTGTACACATAAGCAAACTTGAGAGTCAAGTATTAATAATTACAATAAATTTGTCATACAAGACAAGTCACACATCTTATATAGACTCACGCAAAGATAATATAAGTTTGACGCAATGAATATGAATGCAGTGACACGTTACAATTTAACATTTGAGTTTGTGATATTCGTCTCTGCAACCTAGCCCATTAATAATGTTGTGTTCTTAGCAAACATCCCAACCTCGCCCTCGTCGTCGGCCTCTACCGCTTGCCTAATTAGTACCGTTGATTGATTTTTTAATAGATACTTAAAACATCCAGTTTAATAATAAATCCACGTATTTTATGATTAATTCATCATAACAAATAAAGTCAGTATTTGAATGTGTAAATGTGTAAATAAGAGAATAAATATCATCTGTGTAAGTTTTCTCAATCTCTCTCACGATAAGTAGGTACCACTCGGGCTGTTACAAGCCATAAAAACACAATGATATAGTTTTAGAAAGTTGCATACGTGCATGGTTGAAGGTAGGGGTACCCGATCAGGATCTCTGTGCCATTAGGGTCATCATTCCGGATTCAGACCTGGGTGACGCTGGTGGAGGTGCACACGAGCTGGGTGTTGCAGGTCCAAATCTGGAGGTACCCGAGCTTGATAGAATTTGGTGATTATCTGTTAAAAGCGTCCCACACTACCGATCACAACTTCAGGAACCCGACTCTCTAGCCATAAAACGCCAACTTCTCTAATGTAAAATCACTACGGTGTGAGATAGACAAGCACCTCGCTGTTCCGGCGCACTAGAGGGAAATACTCACGGTCATCGACCGCGGAAATGGAGCGCCGCTCGTCATCGTCGACTGGGCCGGCTATTGCCACCGCCTCCGCTTGGCGGTGTTCAAGGACGGAGAAAACTGGAGGTATGTTGTCCAAGCCAAGGAGTGGAGGCTTTTTTTCGGGTACGTGGGGCTTGAGCATGGCGACAAAATCACCATAAACCTTCTCGAAGAGGCTTACGACCGAGGCGCCACACACAAGGTAGTTGTTGAGCGGTTGAACCTAGTCAACGAATGTTGGGCTGAGGTCCCGCTACTACGGCTGGGCTGAGGTCACTAGGTGGGTGTTTAAGTTTTAGGGTTCTTATTACGTTGTTTAACATAAATTCCAATCAATTATTAAATCGGATCCAATTTCACGTTTACCTCGATTCCCTTTTTTGCTGGATTTTCCCGATATCGTACTGATGTGCATAAAATTGTATATCTCTCTTTTCTTTACAACCGTAGGATGTGCATAAAATTTGGACAAAAAATGAGTGAGTTATGTCAAAAATACGAAAAGTGTACATATCATTCACTGACGGTCAAGTGACGGAAAACACGAAAAAATCTAACGGAATAAAATTTGGGTACATTAGCCGTCGAAAATAAACATTGGGTACATAATCCGCAGAAAAACAAACATTGGGTACATTAGCCGCAGTTTACCCATATATATATATATATATATATATATATATATATATATATATATAGCAGTTTTTGTGCTTCCTTGCTGTCTGCCTTCATTTGATTGTTGACAGAGTTAGATTCTCTTTTAAAGGTCTTCGACTTATCTTTGGAATGAGTAACCTGAATTAGGATGAACATTTTTTTTACTAATAATTGTCTCAGTATGAATAATAAAAAATAAAAAATAAATAAAAACTGCGCGAGATTCAAACACATTTCATTATTTTCATCCACATGTAATAATACCATGTTCAAGCGGCAGTGTGACCAAAATGCTAAATATCTCAAGCAGCATAGATATCCAAATACACATTACCGATACATTTTCAAACTTGGTGAAATTTTTTACCTCAACTGTTGGTGCATTTCCACGTGCTATTGGCGTTCCCGTCCGCATTTCGAGCAATTGTAGTGAGCTTGTCCCGTTCACCGTGTCTTAGTTAACATAGGGTCTCGTTCCTCGTTAACGCGGTTTCTTGAATTCTTCGGTCTTCTTGGGAGGTTGGTTTCCGGCAGTAGATGGATTAAGTACTTTAATCCGACCTCGGGCCATTCTTGGAGACTAGACATTGGAATTATCATACCATTGTAATTTTTTTCAAGCATTGGCAAGTGTACTAATCCAGTGTATAACTCGTCCCAAGTGTGTTTCCGGCTCCTGGAAACATGGATCCAAGTGTGTTTCCCGGTCCCTTTGTTGGTCGCTAATCATTGTATACACTCCTGGATTATCAATCTCAATATCTTCTTTTAGTAATTCAAAAACCATTTTGAAGTAACTGCATTTTCCTTTTCACATGTTACTGCGGCGATTGAAAAGAAACATACAATTGCGCACCCGGATTAAGTGGAAGCAGCTCTTTCCAATACCGCTTCAAAAAACATCCGTCAAGGTGTATCATGTTTCTGCATCCGGATTTAAATGCATCCTTGCAAGTGTCGAAGCACACGAAAACATCCATCGAGGTGTAATATCGCGAGGCAACGAGTCGTGGCGGGGCGACGTGAGGGGGCGCGGCTGCTAGGAAAGAGATAATAACTCTTGAAGGATATTTGAGGAAAAACATTAAGTTCTTTTTAACTTCTATTCATAGTTTCAAGAATTAATTAAAAAACCAAATAATAAAAGCTAATATTGTTAAATTAGATTAAGAGGGTATATTTTTATTGTTTTCCAAAAAAAGATTGTTTTTGTAAAAAGAGAAAGCAGAAATATATATATATATATATATATATATATATATATATATATATATATATATATATATATATATCCCCTTCATTTACCATCCATTTTTTCTTTTCTTTTTCTTTGAAAAGTCCATTATTTAAGAGGAATTGACAATGAAAGTACTGAAATTATCAGCAATGTTGGAGTTTAATACTTTGTTGAGTTCTAGAGGTGTAAGTACTCAATTGAGGCATATATACCTTTAAGAACAACAAACAATAAGCATTTAAGTCGTGCCACTTATACATTTAAGTAAAAATTGAGTACTTTTACCATTAAAGTTTTAACATAAGTAATAAACTTATAATAATATAAATATTTTTGTCGCTAATTGCGTAATTCTTCTTTGACTTTAGGTTATATATTATTTATGGTTGGATTATTAGGCTGTAGTGTTTGATTTTGCTCACCCTTGTACAATTCCCATAAACAATTAATTTGAAAAGTCTCTAGTTTGGAGTATATATATAATATATATAGAGAGAGAATTCAACATGCATGCTTCGAATAGGAAAATTAAATTCAACATATGCTTGATTGAAAAGTCTATAGTTTGAAAGTATAAATATATGCGGCAAAAGTACAATAAAATATCTCTTAGTACGCAACATATTTCAAATTTCATTTTCTTATGACAAAAATTTCAAAAACCAAAAAAAAATGATCATTTTTGTCACGATATAAATAAAACTTGAAACTTGTTGCATCATTTTTTAACTATTGCCACGATAAAATAAAATATGGAATACGTCGCATACAAAGAGATATATACTGTGGTACTTTTGCCGCAAATATGATGTTGGTTAGCCAACACCCAACAAGAAGAAGCATATATTTGTATAGTTTCTTGAGTATATCTCTATAGAGGTGAAACATATCGAAGAGACATCGCATTATCAAGCAATGGAGACGCCTATCATCAGCAGCAATCTTCACTATTTGATCTTAACCTATCCAACAGTGGGTCACATCAACCCTATGCTCCAATTCTCTAAGCGCTTGGACCACAAAGGAGCCAAAGTCACCATCGTCCTCACCGAGTTCATGAGAAAGAAGCCCCTCCAAATCTCCCAATCCATCGCCGTCGAGACCATCTCCGACGGCTACGATGAGGGTGGGATGGCGGCCGCGGAGAGCTTCGACGCCCACTACGAGAGGTTCTGGCAGGTCGGCCCGAAAAGCCTGACGAAACTTCTCGAGAAGCTCACTACCGGAGCGTGTCGTGATGACAATCCGGTGAGCTGCGTCGTGTACGACGCGTTCATGCCGTGGGCGCTGGACGTGGCGAAGGGCTTCGGGCTCCCCGGAGCCGTGTTCTTTACGCAGTCCTGCGCGGTGGACAGCATATACTATCATATCAACAAGGGCTTCTTGAAAGTTCCGGTCAAGTCGGATACGATTTCGATCCCCGGATTGCCGGTTCTCTCGCCGTCGGACTTGCCGTCTTTCGTGACGGAACCGGGGTTGTATCTTCTTAAAATGCTGGTGGATCAGTTTTCCAACGTCGACAGAGCTGATTGGGTACTTTGCAATAGCTTCTCTGAACTGGAAGAAGAGGTTTGATCGAGAAACTTATTAACGTGTGATTATATTTTTCTTACATTATGAATTATGATATTGTTTTGATTGATGATGTCACGGCACAATTGAAATTGAAATGCTGTCTGGTTTGTTGACAGGCGGAATCAGGATTTAGACTTAATTGGAGTTCGCTTAAATTTTTAATAAAAATATTAAGTTAATTTGGAATTTATAAAAAAAAAAAAAAAAAAACGCAATTAAAACCCAATTCGAGGAAAATCAAAACCCGGATTTTTTTTCTCCTAAAGATATAAATCCCAAAATTTCTGAATTCGGTTTACCACAACCAAGACTTTCAGTTCCTTTTTTTTTTTTTGTAATTTTAAAATATTTAACACATTTAAAACTGATTTCCAATCAATTTTAACAATTTCTATTTTATATAAGCTTTAAGATTTATCCCTAATCTTATATAATGTTACGAAAAGCCCCAATTTTATGGTCTTTCTTTCAAAAATAGATACTATACGGGTTTTTTTTTTATGTAAATGCACACAATTAACAACATTAAATAATTGTAACTTGCAAATTATAAAATAAGGTACTAATAGATGGAACATTACAATATCTGTTAATTAAACTTAAAAAAATGGGGAAAAATCAGAAAACAAAAAGTTATACTACCTAATCAAGAAATAATAATATTTTTTAAAGTATATAATGCTCAATAATTAACTTATTATTGAAAGCGAAAAAAAAAAAACTAATTAGATAAGCAATAATTAAACGAACTAGTGAAAATGTTGTTAACTTGTTATCAATTCTCATCACAGGTGACCAATTGGCTCGCTAAGATCATACCATTGAAGACGATCGGACCCACAATCCCTTCCAAGTACTTAGACAAACGACTCCAAGGAGACAGTCAATATGCTTTGAGCATCTCAAACCCCAACAATGAAAAATGTCTCGAATGGCTGAACTCGAACCCGAAATACTCCGTCGTTTACGTATCATTCGGAAGCTTAGTCGAAGTCAAAGCCGAGCAGATCGAGGAAGTAGCTTGCTGGCTGAAAGCGAGCGAGTGTCGGTTTCTGTGGGTGGTCAGAGCTTCGGAGTCGCAGAAGCTGCCCGAAGAGTTCGCGGAAGAGACACGTGAGAGGGGCTTGGTCGTTCCTTGGTGCCCTCAGCTCGAGGTTTTGGCTAACGAAGCTGTTGGGTGTTTCGTGACTCACTGCGGGTGGAACTCTACTTTGGAAGCCCTAAGGTGAGCAATCGAGTATTCGATGCCATTTTTTTTTCAAATGATAAATCAAATACTTTATCTTGATATTTTTATGTAAAAAATTTAATACCCTATTTAAAAAGATAAAAATCACATTTACTGCGTATTTGGTATTCAGTTACTGTAATCTTGTTTTTAAACTGAAATTTACTGCTTCAAAGAATATGACCGAAAATCGAATAAAAATATTAATTAATATATATTATAATACTCCAATAACCTAATCATTAAATAAGAAAATAATGACACATGTGTAACAAATTCAATATTTATTACGTAAGTAGATTTATTAGTAAGTAGATGTTAAAATACATTATGCAATAGAAAATTATATACTAAACACTAGTCATATTAGTCGTATGCGGTATTTCGGTTTTCGGTTCGGTTTATTTTATAATAAGTGAATACCACGACCGAATGATATATAAATATTCAATTTTTATTCGTTAATAATCGATTTTAACCTTTTAAATTCAGTATTCGATAAAATCAGCATATTCAGTTTACAAATTTTTTTTTTCACCGCTAGCTTGGGGGTTCCGATGATCGCCGTTCCACAGTGGAGCGACCAAAGCACGAACGCAAAACACATCGCAGATGTTTGGAAAGTTGGGGTGAAGCCGGAGGCCGACGAGGAGGGGATCGTGCGACGCTTTGAGTTGGAGAGAAGCGTGAAGGAGATAATGCAGGTCGAAAGTAGTAAAGGTAAAGAGATGAGAATGAATGCCTTCAAGTTCAGTGAGCTCGCTAGAGATACTGTTAGTGAAGGTGGAACTTCCGACCAGAATATCCAAGACTTTCTTGCCAATATACGGAAGATTTGATGAGTGTGTTGTGTTCTATATATAGTTCATGTCATAATAAAGTTATTGTTGGAAGACTTGAAGTCTCTGAACAGCACTATTACTATGTATATAAGCGAAAGTTTATTTTGAAAATTAGTGTAAAGAACAAGGATGTTATCCTAATTACGTCAAAAACATTACGTAGATAGATAGTTTAGCTGATAATCTAATAGAGTACAAAGTATAAACCAATGTATAAGTTATCATTCTTGGTGTACGACTTTATCGTTTATTCGTACTACATGAAAAGTCGTTTAGAGCGTAATGGGCCATGAAGAGGCCCAATAAGCTCAACCTATTGAAGGAAGTTATGTCCGATCAAAGCCCAAACCCAAGAGAGCATCAAGTGATACTTATTCACGTCATTTACAAAGGATAGCTGCTGAACATCAAAGTCATCGATCAATGCTCATCAAGATTTTGCTGCTGACAATAATAACGGAGAGAATCCTAAGCCACTACAAAAGGTTATAAATACAAGTCCAAAGCTATATATATATATATATATATATATATATATATGAGCGGGACCCAAAAATTATAGCAAATGCCCCTTATTCATCTGATCAGAGTTTTTTTGTTTCTTATTCTTTCACACGGAGCGGGTAATTCGAGTATTTCTCTTACGAGGAAAAGTAATACAACTGTTTTCTTTTTGAACCACTTGACAGGGGTCTTGTCTATTGAGGTGAAAAACCACCTCTGTCGTAGCGGATTCATGATTGGTATAATTTCGCTTTTAAGTTACCTAAGAGTTTGGATCTTTCCGTTAAAACTTAAACACGTAATTGAAAAAGGGTTTTGAAGACAGTAAGATACTTAGAATTTTGGTATGAGTATATTGTATTTCTTGTGTAGGATTTTCAATCTTTTTGATTGAAATCCGACCTCATAAATAGTCGGTTATAAAAATGTGTTTAATTTTCTCATAATTGCCTTAATTACATTGCAACAATCACAAACGTAACTGTCATCGTCAGCCCTGAGGCGCTGCTCGCGCTGCGCCGATTGCTCCTCGTCCTCGTCATTTGCTTGTTGGTCTCGTCGCGTAATTGAGCTTCGTCGCTTGGCTTTTATCCTTAGCTCACTACTCCTTCTGGTCCTTTTTGGCGATGAGGTTTCGTCGATTATCTTTGCTATGTGCTCTTCTCTTGACTTCTCCTTTGATCGGCCCCCTTTAACTTGGCCAATGGGCCTTTTATTGGTTTGGGCTTCTTCAATTAAGGCTAAATTTATAAATGACAGAGATAGATTTTGTCGTATCGATATGCAAATTGACGTGGACGAAATTGTACCTCAACATTGTCTTTATTCTGGCTCTTAATTTTGGCCTCTTTTTGTCTTTTTCTTTTTTGAAAGATCTTATGGCCTTAGTAATAGATCTTATAGGCTTATGAAAATGATAGAAATATTGTTGAATTTGGAGAATATTATCTCAACTAAACTATTATCCGATGCATAATTAAATTATTAAATATAAGGAATACCTAGCCGCATAAGTATCTCAACTTTAACATGGACTTAAAGTAAAAAATAATAAAAATACCCAAAGTAAGTAAAACTGAGTGTGGTCAAATGTCACGTGGAATTAAGTTGACCAATATATATGTCGTCTCAATTTTTTTCAACGTCCGGTCATACCATATATAATTGACCAACGTCCGTAAAAAAAAAAAAAAAAAAAAAAAGATATTTTTATCGCTATTGTTTCAACTTGAACTCATGCCACTTCAATTGGTTAAAAGTTTGATACTTATACCGCCAGCCAATAACCTAAATATAATTACAGTAGAACATGTATAAATTAATACTGTTGGGACCGGCAAAAAATATTATCTTATCGGATTATTAATTAACATATAAATTAATAATTTATTAATTTATACATTAATAAAGAAAAATAATATTCATCAGCTATAATTATATAAACATCTTTGCTAACAAAAAATTATTTCAATTTATTATATCGAGAATATTAAAATATCAAGAGAGACAATTATGATTTAAAAATATTTTATTAGAGTACCAATGTTAGAAATATTAAAGAGTCCAATGATATTAAAGATAAAGTTGAAGAAGACATCAATTTCAAGAAGAAACAAATTAGTATAGAATCATATTTTAAGAAGAATACATGATTGGTGTGTAATGTTATTTTTTTTATTTAATGTGATTTCATAGTTATTTATGTTATATTTTATTTATAGTGATTTTATAATTATTTATGTAAATTTTTATATTGAATTATTAATTTATATATCACTTGGGACCTATATACTTTCTAAAAAAAATTATTATCTTATAAATTTAGCGAATTATTAATTACACAATTTTTATATATATTATAAAAACTCTGTACGCTACGCTACATATATTTTTTTAGGGAAATTTGCTGCGAAAATCATTGAACTCATCAAATTATTGCAAATAAATCACTAATGTCAATTTTTTGCGCGAAAATCACCGACGTCAGGTTTCTTTTACAAATGCAATCTGATGGGGTTAAATGACACGTGGCTTGCCACGGTGGACGCCATGTCACGTTCTCAAGCATACATGGCAAAAATACCACAGTTTGCGGCAAAAGTACTGCAAAAGTTTAATTAAATTAAATATCTATGGCAAAAATAGATTAGTCTTTTGTTAAGGACAATCCCTGACTTAAAGATAGAAATTTTTCCTTGAAAATAAATCCATGAGGCTTCTGATAATCTAAGGACTCTGCAAATTCTTCTAATGTAAAAAAACTGAATGTATCTTTATCACACCAATCAAAGTAATTCACTGTCCCTCCATCCTATGATTGTAGTCCATTAATCGAGCTATATAAACCCCCCATGATGAAATACAGTAGTGAATTGGAAGAAATCATCAATTTTGTTTACTGCAATATAAATAAATAAATCAACATTGATATTGGGACCACAATAAGATAAAATATAAAATAATGAATAGAATAATATAGTTAGAACTGAAGCATTGTCAACCTAAATAAAATAAGCAAGATTGGGACCACAAAATTAATTTATTTAGTTTTGTCCATATACGTTACGTTTAGCGTCGATCTTTACTAATATTATGTGGTATGCAAAAGATCGTTTGGTTTATTTCTTATTCTTTCTCGATGAAAATCTAAAACCCTAGAAACCCAAAATAATAATAAAAAATTAAATGTGAATCCAAAGAACACTGACCGTATTTAGGGTTAGTGCCTCCGATAGGTCGGAGAACAACCATCGTCGGCGCTCGTCAAGGTTGCGTTCTTCAAGAGGCGAGCGTGGGATCATCAATGGCTATGAAGTTTCTTCGCTGTGTGTTTTTCAAAGGACTATCACATTTGCATTTACTTATCAAGTTTGTTTAATTGCTTATTAAACCCTCAAGTTTATTTTAATTTTTTCTTGAGTTATCATTGTTTCAACAAGTGGCGAGCGCCATGTATGATGAGAGCGTGACATGGCGTCCACCGTGGCGAGCCCACATGTCATTTAACCCTATCAGATTGCATTTGTAAAAAAAACCTGACGTCGGTGATTTTCGCCGCAAAGAATTAACGTTAGTGATTTATTTGCAATAGTTTGATGACTTCAATGATTTTCGCCGCAAATTTTCCTATTTTTTAATAGATTAAATTAAGATAAAAAGTTCAAATTTGGCGTCACAACAGAACACAACGTGAAAAACCCCAATCATCTAATTTCAAGGATATTTACTTGAAGAAGACAGAAAGCTCGTGGAGTGGACTCCTGTAATCAAGGAAGAACCAACAATGGCGATGCTTTCCATTTCAACGCCCATACTCGTATCCGTATAGATACACAAACCCATTCCTTCCTTCCTCAATTCTTGTCATCGATTGATCCACCACGCTCGCTGTTTCCATGGATCGGATCTCGTCGCCGAGCAATGACAACATGACCATCTCCGTCGGCTCCACCGGAGCTGCGTCGCCGACCTCCAACTCCTCGCAGAAGAAGCCCATAAACCTGTGGCCGGGAATGTACCACTCGCCCGTCACCAACGCGCTCTGGGAGGCGCGTTCGCAGATCTTCGAGCGCCTTCTGGACCCGCCCAAGGACGCGCCGCCGCAGAGCGAGCTTCTGACGAAGGCGCCCTCCGTGAGCCGGACGACGATCCTCTACAACTTCTCTACGGATTTCATTCTCAGAGAGCAGTACAGAGATCCATGGAACGAGATCAGGATCGGCAAATTGCTCGAAGACCTCGACGCATTGGCTGGCACCATATCCGTCAAGGTAATTGCTCTCTGCAAAAGCTTAGGGTTGTGATCCATTGTTTCTAGTGTACGCTGAACTATAGATACAGATGAGCTGGAGATTCTATCAAGTTGATTAGGAAGAGAATTTCATTCTGGTTCTCTTTACGGTTTCGGAAACGGAGATCAAATCGAAAATGAAGATGACAGAGTACATTCCTTTACATATATTTCTTCAGTGTTCCTTTTCATTTTCACTTTTTACGCAATAACAAGTTGGGTGTGTTTTCTTTATCTGTTTCAGTTGATTCTTTCAAAAGATTCTCGTTGATGTTAGGAATGTGGTTATTGTTAATCGGATACTACTCAGTTGCCTTCTTTGATTTTTCGTAGAACTAGAGTCGATCTTAGTAAAATATTTTATGGTTCGTGACCGATTCTCTCGGTAATCGATTGTTGATTGCAATCTTCTATACTCTTGAATCCATGTATTTTGTTAATTTAATGATAATTGAATTAGAGTTAATAATGCTCATCGTTTTGAATCGTTTTCTATGTCGAGAGTATTGTTCTTTTCATAGTTTTAGGGGCTATGCCTTTGCATCTGCGGGATCAGATAGATTTTACATGTCAATCTTGTCGTGTTTTAGTCTATTCAGTTTGAACTGCTTAACTAATTGCATTTCGTTTTGGACCAATGATATACGATAGCATTGCTCGGACGATGATTTCACGACACGGCCTTTACTGTTGGTGACTGCTTCAGTTGACAAGATTGTTCTTAAGAAGCCTATTAGTGTTGACAGCGATCTGAAGCTAGTTGGTTCTGTTATATGGGTCGGCCGCTCGTCAATCGAGATTCAACTTGAAGTCACTCAGCCCACAAGAGGTACCTCGGAAAATATCTTGCGTTGCTTTATTTGTGTGTGGCGTCTCAGAAAGTTGCATTTACTCTATTTTCTTAAAACTTCTGTTTGGCGATTCGTTAGTAACGTGATATAATGTCAATCGGGAAGACCAATGCAGAGGCATCCTCTGTAGTTATTTTAAAAGAATTGGTATTTGTTCTCTTTGAATTGGGTTGACTTGTTAGTGCAGTTTGTTCTCTAAACTTTGTTTTGCTGCATTTTACAATTTGAAGTTTTCATTTTTGTGCCTATTGCCCCCTGAACTTTCATTTGCTGCACTTCACCCCCGTGATTTGTGTTTTAGTTTATTGTTCCCCATTTAGTTTGCAAAATACCCACTAGAAACAATTTATTATTCTTCTACTTTTTGTACGTAAATTATACTTTAAATAATAATGGTTTTCGCCCTCGATAAATTCATTATATAGTTAGCCATTTTTAATAATATTACAACAGAGAGGGACGTATTCTGAACTAACATGTAAATTCAGAAAGCATAGTTCAGCAAAATGAAATTTCACAAGGCAAGTGCAGTGAAATAATAAATTAAGAGGGAAAATGCACCTAAGTAAAATTTGGGGGGCAAACTGCAACACTTATTAATAAACTTGAATGGGGATTAGTGTCAGATTTCTCTTCTTTTTAAATTAATTGTTTGTCATTTTTTAGTAAAGAAACTGAACTAGGATTCCTGATGTGAGAAGCGTGTTTTGCAGAAGGCTCTAATGCCTCAGATGTAGGAGCTCTCACAGCCAACTTCATATTTGTCGCCCGTGACTCAAAAACGGGGAAGGCTGCTCTGGTTAACCGGCTCTTGCCAGAAACCGAACAAGAAAAGTTTCTATTTGAGGAAGCAGAAGCGAGGAGTAAGATTAGGAAAAGGAAGAACGGAGAAGCGTACAGAAGAGAGTTGGAGAACGGGGAAGCGAATCGGCTCCAGTCGCTGCTGGCTGAAGGAAGGATAATCTGCCATATGCCTGCTTTAGCAGACAGAAACAGCATTCTGCTCAGTCAAACTCGCCTTGAAAACGCTCTCATCTGCCAGCCGCAGCAAAGAAACATCCACGGCCGGATCTTTGGGGGATTCTTGATGCACCGAGCATTCGAACTCGCATTCTCCACGGCCTATGCCTTTGCAGGTCTGGTGCCTTGCTTTCTGGAAGTCGATCATGTCGATTTCTTGAAACCTGTAAGTATTCATGCAAATTCTCTTTTCGGATCTATTTATATTTATTTAATTGTGTATTTAGGTACTTGCATTAAGTATGGATATAAGGCGTACTTTACATTACATATGGGATTACGGTTTCTAAAAATAAAAGAATTAACGACAGTGACTTCGTATAAAATTGTGTCGATACTCAACGCTACATCGAGTTTGGGTTGGCTATATGTTCCAGACAGCATTCACGTCTCGTAATACTTTTAGATTGCAGTTTGATGACAAAAATGGTTGTGCAAACAGGTGGATGTCGGGGATTTCCTGCGATTTAGATCGTGCGTTCTGTACACTGAAAATGACGATCCAGCACAGCCTCTCATTAACATAGAAGTCGTTGCCCATGTTACCAGGCCCGAGCTCCGCTCCAGCGAGGTAAGCCTTCCCGAATATTAATCTGTTACAATTGGGATATATATGTTTTATTTATTCAACACTCATACTTGTCTTGTTCGTTGTATTCTCTGTTGATACAAGGTTTCAAACACATTTTACTTCACTTTTACTGTGAGACCGGAGGAGAAGGCGAGCAAGGAAGGTTTCAGTATTCGCAATGTGGTCCCGGCAACGGAGGAAGAAGCCCGGCGCATACTGGAGCGTATGGACGCAGAGGCCACCACTGTGAGAGAGTCCATCATTAACCAATAACTGTGATCCACATACTAGCCTTGGTAAAGGGCTGAAACTTGATCTGGAATAAATGTAATTTATTCAGATGATACGACTGGATTGGTGACAAAATAAGATTTTTTTTATTAGCCAATGACGTCATTATATATATAAGTATAAGTTAATTTTATACTTACTCAATTGGGATAGTATAGACACAATTCGGGTCTTTTGCCAAATGATATATAGTAGCTATCGAGTTTTCTAGTGTTAAATCTATATTTACTTATAGAGATAATCAAGGCTAAAGTACTTAAATTTCAATTAATTGAGGCGGTAGAAGTCCAAAGAAAAAAAAGAAAAAAAAATAGCAACAAAGTACTCAAAATCAATAAATGTTAAGCGACACATTTTCTCGTCCAGATTTTTCTTCGAATTAATACGAGAGATGTTAGATAGCTAGATGAGCACATATATCAAGTATGATTTAATAATACTATGTTTAAAAATTAACCAACACTTGTAAAAAAAAATGGTTGGAAA
The DNA here is from genome assembly GCA_954871525.1 of Parietaria judaica. Classification (NCBI taxonomy): domain Eukaryota; kingdom Viridiplantae; phylum Streptophyta; class Magnoliopsida; order Rosales; family Urticaceae; genus Parietaria; species Parietaria judaica. The sequence continues at coordinate 45,152,882 of OX940860.1, forward strand.
AATATGGATCCTCATTTTTTTGACTTTGGGTATTTTTATCGTAATTTTTTCACTTTGAACATTTGCACCACCTCAGCTGATTAGAATTTAAATACTTTTGCCACAATTTTACTTACCTATATATCATGGTACTTCTGCCATAAATATGTCACTCATAATTAGCCAGGCCCAGACAAACGATTTTTCTTCGGTAAACAAAATTCCCTTGCGTATACTTATCCTACAGAGCGATCTCAAAATCTTTTACAAGGAGTTTCTTTGTACAAGCATAATTCAGGAGAGAAAAACTAAGGTACAATACAGTATATATAGTATTACATATTTATATAACGCTTGGCTCACACCATGCTCATTGTTATCCACTAAAGGTCGTCGTCCGATGAAGCATCGGGCCTATTTACCGGCGGAACCGGTAAAACTTGGGCCATCAAGGGATTCATCGGGACCGGGAATCTATGGGCAGAGCTAACCGTTGTCCTCTCGTTGATCATACCGACTTCCTTGCAAACACGGTCAAGGATCGCCAGAAAATCCCTCACCACCAGGAAGATTCGGAATGGGTGAGCCTCTTCCTTGGTGGAATTTCCATGGAAATACTCGGTGATCTCCTTGACGAGCGAGAGCGCCACGCTCTCCAAGGCTCGGACCTGAAGAATCTCCTCCTCTGCCATTTTCACGAACATGTCCATGGACTCCGCGAATTTCCCGTAGGTTTCGTCCTCATTTAGCCTGACGACCTCGGTGATGTTGGCGATTCCTCGGGAGAGCTTGGCGACATCGTTGGCGAGGACGTCGGAGTCCATGGCGGCGGCTTTCTTGACCTCGGCGAGCTCAGAGGAAAGACCCGACACGACTTGGAGGCCGAGCCTCCGGCACTTGGCGTCATCGTTTTCGTTGGAATAACGAGCTCCCTCCGTTCTTATGATCTCTTGCACCACGAAGTGCAGGAGCGTCGTTTTACCGTCCGCGCCCTTCACGTCCACAAGCTTCAGCAGCGTGTCCAGCTTGAAGGCGCGGGCATCGCCTCGGTTCGTCCCCACGTTCATTCTGTTCCCTGTTTTTAGAACGGCTTCAAGAAGCTTGAAGAACATCCTACTGTTTCTCAATTCCTCGCATGCACCCTATAAGAACAAGTGATTTCAATACTTTGCTCAAATCTCCTTAATTAGTTTATTTGATGTGTATATACATAGAATTAAGAGAGCTCCAATTTATATCATACTAAAACTCTAATGTATCTTAAAGCCTTGGAGACTACCTCTAGTGTTTGAAAAGACTTCTTCAGGTAATCAAGCTCGGACTCGAAGTTAGCAATGTAAAGCATTGCATCGACCCTTTTGAAGGCATTCGGTACCTCGAGCACTGCCTTGAGGAATCTCTCGGCAGGGCCGAGCTTTGCCGGTGAATCATCTTTGTACTCCTTCAGCTTTCGCTCCTCCTCTTTCGTTGGCGCCATCTTCAATAAGCTTTCCAGCAATTCATTTCCGAGAGCATCCGCGTTGCCTGCACTCAAAATCATAACTTTAGTCGCATTCTCCTGTATTCGCTTTGCCACAGAACTAAAAAAGTTTAATGTGCATTTATTTGCGCTTTGTTCACTCTACATATCACAGTGAGTTTATACGTTACCGAAAACGAAGATCAACGAGCTCAAAAAGTAAATAGAACAACGAACATAACATTTGGGAAAGCCAAAATAAAAGTTATAAATGAAACCTTCCAAAAGGGCTTCACAGATTTCCTCAATGGTGACACTCAGTGCCCTCAAAGAAATTGCAATGTTCTGAGACTTTTTGGGATCAAGTACTCTGTTCTCTGAACTTGGGGAAGGAAGAACCGAGCGAGGCGTTGTTTCTTTTGGCTTCGAGATCGGAGTTTTTACAACGAACAATGTCTCGATCATCTCTTCGTTTAACCTGAAATTTCACGATCTGACATAATCGCTCCATAAAATCGGAGAAATAAAATACGAAAAAAGACAGACAAAATGATCATCTTACTTGAAGGAGCTTGATCCGAGCTGATCCCAAACCATTTCGCGATCGGAGCTCGCTCTGACTTTGTCCCAGTGTAAAGGCTTCAACTTCGGTTTCTGAGCATCATCCGGCGATTCTACTGGAGAAATCGAGACATTCGTGGGGCAATGGTGCACAAACGGAGTCGGAGGTACAAGAGCAGGCGGCTTGAGGAGAGACGGTGAAGGAGCTTCCCAAAGTCTCAGCGACGGCGGAGGCGGAGGAGGCGGTGGCGGGATAGGGACAGTGCTCGTTCTTGTTGGAGAGACTGCACTCTGCACGGCGTTGATCGGTGATCTAGCTGATGCATCTGAACGATTGTTGAATTCTCTCTCGGAACACACTTTCTTTGGATCCAATTCGAACAAAGCTCCTTCTGAAGCATCTGAAATACCCGAGTACTTGTCGTCGTTCTTTAACGAATCTCTCTCTGATGGAAGAAGCTCAGTAGCGATCGCAGGCACTGCTATGTCCGGCGAAGACAACGAAGGAGAAGGAGAGTGTCTTTTCCGGTACGATTCCGAAGCGTCCGACACTCTTGGGGAGGAATCTGGTTCTTTCTCCGTCACTCTATCCGGCGACGAAGATGAAGACGGAGATAGCCGGTGCAGATTGAAATCAAACAGTTCGACTGAGCCACTCGAAATACTCGATGACTCGCCGGAGTTCCTCTCGAAATCTCTCTCCTGAGACGGAAACAGCTCGTGATTCGCAGAAGCATTCGATCCTCTAGCTGGAGAACCTTCCGGCGAAGCAGACAAAGACGGCGAGCTACTTCTCAACCGGTCAAGATTCTTCATCATCGCAATCATCTCAGGCGACGAAGACCCAGAAGATAGCTTATTTCCTGCACTTAGAGTTCTCTCCGGCGAAGAACCAATAGGAGACAACAATGGCGATCGGACATACTGAACACGACCGGGAACATCAGACAAACGATGGACTGGAATCTCTGAAGCTCTTTCCGGCGATGAATCCACTGAAGAAAGCACTATTTTGGGCGAAGAAATCGGAGAAGAAGACCTCAGATTGTGGACATGAGCGGAAACTTCAGATGCTATTTTCGGAGACGATGAAGCTGAACTCTTATCCTCCACTCTCTCCGTCGAAGACGACGCCGCACAAGAGCGCGCCGGTGAAGATTCGAGATTAGTTTCCGTCGGTGGTGAAGGGTGACACCGGAGATTTGAGGATACCGGAAGCATAGTGTTCGATTCCGGCCGTTTCGGACTCAAGGAATCCGGCGATGGCGAGCACGAGCACGAGCTCGAAGCGCTGCTCGTCCTCCCTCGGAAGCTTTCTCCGGCCGCCGCCGCGAGCACTCTCCTGGAGCCCGATCCAGTGCCTAACGACCCTCTCGGGGAGTAAAACTCTTCGTCTTCCTCATCCGCTGTAGAAGTCACCGCGGCTCCGGCGACGCCATTGTCAGCGCCGCCGCTCAGCCCTAAGCTCTGCCGCAGAAGCGGCGGCAGAGGATGGAGCTCCGGCGACTCCATTTTCCGGCTGTCCGATCGCGACGAGCGCGCCCCTTCCTCGATCCGCCGCGAATCGACTAGAGTTCCGAGGTAGAGAAACTCCGAACTCGCCGACGAGCCCGCGCGGAGCTTCTGCGCCCGAGTTCCGGCATTGCTCCCGATCGCCGGGAAGAGCCTGCTGCTGTTCTCCGATCTGAACGTCTTGTCGTCGGAGATGTCGCTCCGGGTCTTCCTCCGGTAGTAGAAGAAGGAGACGGCGACGGCGAGGACGGCGAGCGCGGAGACCACCGCGGCAATGGAGAGAGCGACGAGCTTGGTGGAGGCATGTTTGGGCGACGGAGTGTGGGGGAGGATGAGGGAGGAAATGTTGGCGGGGAAGGAGGCGAAAGCGACGGGCGAGGGCGGCGGAGGAGAGGCGGGGAAGAAGGGGGAGTCGGTGGGCGGCGAGGGAGGGGAGTCGGAGAAGGGGTACTTGGGGTGGGAGTCCGGCAATGGGGGCTCGGCGGGAGGGAGGGAGTCCAAAGGGAAGAAGGGCTGGTGGAGGAGTCTCCTCCTGCTGAGGAGAGTGGCGTCAGCGGAGAGCAGTGCCAGTGAGAGAGATAGGCAGAACAAGGAAGAGACCCAGTTGGGCATTGTGGAGGGAGGTTCTCCCCAGCTTGAGCTTCAGACTTTGCAGTAATGGTGGATGATTTGGTAGGGACTGTTTGAGCTGAGGAGAGAGAGAGAGAGAGGTGTGAAAAGAAAAGGTTGAATCTAAGGAAGGAGAAAGAGGTGGATTTCGAATACAGCTAAGATTCGGCTGTGTCTTTCTCTCCTCTCCTTCCAACCAAATTACCACTCTCACTCACTCATGTCATGTCTCTTTTTTTCTTGTTTTACAGTCATGCCCTCCAACTTCTCATTTTGGTGAATTTTATCCCTTTAAAGTAACTTTTCGGCCGACACGGGTAATATTATTTTAAGAAAGGGTTATTGGCATCTATATTTTGATGAACTGAGGTGGCGTGAATCCACAAAACTGAAGGGACGCGTATTTTTTGTTTTGCTTGGAGCCTTCAATTGTCAAAGTTTAGTCACTTAATATCCCTTTTTATAAATAACACATGTTGTTTTGGTGTAGGATTTTGTGGTTTATAAATAAATATAAATAGTAAATCGTTTTATTCTCCAAATGAGCAAAACTCTGGAAGACCTTATTAATCGATCTACGATTGAAGACAGAAAACTAATATAGCCAAAGACCAACTAAGTATGGTATGGCCGTATGGGTAAGTCAAACTTAGCTCGATGGAATTAGCTCTCTCACGCTTGCTCACTGTTAAGGTCAGATCCGGTCGGATCTCTCTTAACTCGGAGAAGTCACGAAGACAATGCCCTCAAGCCATCGACCCCCGAGTCGATGACATTTGGTCGACGACGCCCGAGTTGTCGACCCCCGAGTCGACGACGCCCCCGGATCGACGATGCCCGAGTCATCGATCCCCGAGTCATCGACCCCCGAATCGACGGCACCCGAGTCGTCGACCCCCGAGTCGACGGCGCCCGAGCCGTCGATTCCCAAGACGACGATGCCCCTAGTCGACGACCCCCGAAGTCGACGATGCCCAGAGTCGGCGACACCATTATCGACGAAGCCCAGAAGTCGACGACGCCTCGAGTCGACGACACCCAAAGTTGACAATGCCCAGAGTCAACGACCCCCGAAGTCGACGATGCCCAGAGTCGGCGACACCATTATCGACGACGCCCTAAGTCAACGACACCCGAAGTTGACGATGCCCAGAGTCGACGACCCCCGAAGTCGACGATGCCCAGAGTCAACGACCCCCGAAGTCGACGATGCCTAGAGTCGGCGACACCATTATCGACGACGCCCCGAGTCGACGACACCCGAAGTTGACGATGCCCAGAGTCGACGACCCCCGAAGTCGACGATGCCCAGAGTCGGCGACACCATTATCGACGACACCAAGACCCGACGGGAAGATTGGATAGGACTGACAAGACAAGAAGTAGTGACTATCGACAACGACTGATGGGACAAGCATTTAATGTCTGAGGCTTTGATAGGATTTGAATTTAATGCTACCACCTCGGAGATAGCCCAGCAGACTCGAAACACGCGAAAGAGGAATGACAAGACTTGACAAAGATGGCGCTGGGATCGAGGAAGTCAGGCACTCGAGAGCAGCAGAAGACATGGGTTGAAAAGACTATTCGAAGATCCACGGCTAATAGGCTAGGGCAAAACGCCTATAAATACGAAGGAAGGAAATGAAAAAAAAAAAAAAAAAAGGACCCTTCTCCAGGGGGAGATAGAAGAAAGCTGCACATGGGGCCAAGATTCGGCCAAGAGAAACCAGAGAGAAAGAAAAGAGAAAAGGAGAAAAACTATCCACTTTGAACTACGTGATGACCTGATCCCGGGATACCGGGTACGTAGGCAACCTCGCCGTATACGGCGGGGTGCGGCATCATATCCAAGAAAGCAAGAAAATGTGTTCATAAATCTGTAATCCCCATAGTTCATCAATAAAGAGACTCCATAGACGTTTATCATCATCCTTGTCGTTCTCAGCTAACAAAGGGATTAAACCCGAACCCTTCTCTTTAAACTCGAGGATGCTTCCTCGTGACTGTTTGTTGGTGATTTTTGCCCTCAACAGTTTGGCGCCCACCGTGGGGCTCTGTGTTTTTTCTTGATTCAGAGCTGAGAACTCGAAGGAAGAAGATGACGAGCGATGCAGGAGTCACTACCGAAAGTTCCGCACCAACGCCCGCGGAAGAGCCAAAGAACGTTCAAGGGACGAACGGAGACACCGTGGAAGGACCCCAGAAACAACTGGAGGAAGCTGTCGCGAGAGCGCCGTAAAGGAGCATGAAGACGGCCGACAAGGCCAAAAGCAAGAAGACGGTCGACGAGACCGGAGGCTAGAAGATGGTCGACGAGGCCGGAAGCTCGAAGTCGGTCGACGAGACCGGGAGCAAGAAGACGGTCGACGAGACCGGAGGCAAGACCCGACGAGGTACCACGACCCGACGAACCCGGCCTGACGAGGTACCTTGCCCGATGAGGTACCACGACCCGACGAACCCGGCCTGACGAGGTACCTTGCCTGACGAGGTACCATGGCCCGACGACCCTGGCCTGTCGAGGTACCTTGCCTGACAAGGTGCCATGGCCCGACGAGGCACCGTTGCTTGACGAAGACCTTGGTCTGACAAGCACCCTCGTCATAGCTTGACGGAGGAATAACTTATAATTATTCCACGCGACGAGGAGATCCGAGCTCACGAAGGTCCCCGGGAAATCCTCCAGATTCCCCCGGTTTTAACATACGAACTCGCGGACAACCAGAAGACATCGATGACGAATTAAGAAGCACCGACGAGCCCTCCGACAGGGCTAGGAGCCGCGGCCAAGACCCTCCATGCAAGGGAGAAATTCGCAGGCCCCCTGATGTGCAATTTCAGGGAATTTGTTTTCCTATAAATAGGAGTTTTTCCCTCCTCATTTTGACATTCACTCACAACTTTCTCCATAGCTTCTCTCTCTAGCTTTCTCTCTCTAGAAATTTGTCCACTCCCTTAGGAGGAAGGACTTGAATAAGAGCTTAGATCGTTCTAGAAATAGAGTCTCAACCTCGACAAGAAAAGTTGTTCGACGAGTCGACAGGGAGCATCCCTCGTCAGGCTAAGGCGCCCTCGCCTACCCCGACGAGGTCGACAAGGAGCATCCTTCGTCAGGCTAAGGCGCCCTTGCCTACCCCGACGAGGTCGACAAAGAATGAGCGTCCCTCGCCAGGTTAAGGCCCGCACCACAACGAGCCCGCCAACACCAACAAGGTCGACAAAGAAGACCTCACGCCGGTAATACCCGACCACCTGGGCAAGGGTCATCCCTGCGCCGCCAACATCGGCACTTTCGACGAGTCAAACCACATCGTCAGTCACCCGCCATTTATCACTAATTCCGAACTACGTGGGACTTGATTCTCTTAAACTGAGATACGTAGGCAGCCTCGTCCAACCATAAGCGACGGGGCACAGACCCAATCTACCCTTTTTTGCAGGTCTTCCCTTGCCGAAGGAGTTCGCCAAGGAAGGGAAATCACGAAGAATCATCAAGATCAGCTCGGAGCTTCATCAAGACCGGAGTTCGCCAAGACAAGGACTTCTCCCCAACGAGGAGCTTCGCCAAGATACGGACTTCGCCCCCATGAGGGAAGTTCGCCGAGGATCGCCAAGGACAGCCCGGAGACTCATCCAAAACGACGGATTCGCCTCCAGCTTTGACAATCATTAGTCAACCCATGTTGACTCAGCAATCAATTATCCAGGTGTTCAGCGGGTCTAACACGCGACCCGAACCATGGATCCGACTCTATGTTAAATGTCATTTTTACGCATTAACAGCTTATATTATAACCACCGAAAAATGAATATTCCTCAAATATTCACAGTTGTTTAATTACCAGAGCTAAAAGCTAGAAAGAAAAAAAATTATGGCTGTGCAACATATAAAAATGATTTTTAGAGGCCAAAAGTTATATATGGTCTGGTCGTGAAATTCGTAAAGCTGTTTGACTATTTGGTAGCTTTTGTATTCTTTAAATTATTAAATAGAGCATTAGTAGTTGTTAATTAATTATGTAGTTAAAGCTTGCCTTTCTCTTCTTTTTGGGCCACTACCAACGGACTTGACATGACCCCCGCTAATTTGGTAATTTTGAGCCTCACTCACAAATCAGAATCATTATTTAATATTTAATCATCTCTTTTTTGAAAGAGATTATCACGTTTGAAAATTGATATTATTATTACTTTAGTGATGCCACAGTAGTACATCCGAGAAAGCTTCATTTCTAAAGGCTCACACTTTATATCTTTCTATGATTGCTATGAGTAAGGACATTATCACTTTGTCAACTTATGCTCTTTAAAAAGTGTTCAAAATAAGAAATGTTAGCGGCATATATTCTTATCTTACGAGTCATGACGATTGATGCATTTTTATTTTTATGGTACTATTTTGACGGTATATGTTCTTAAGTTATTAAATCATTATGATCATCTCAGACACCGGGAGACTTTAAGTATCATCTCACCTTGCTATGTTAGATATTACGGCATATACTATGTAGAGTAAATGGCGGCTTAAGTACTAAATTATCACTATTGTATGGTGAATGATGTATTTTAAAAGTAGTGCCTTTAAAGGAGGTGAAAACATCCATGGAGGTCGGGCTTAAACATCCTCATCAAGACAGGGACCTCACTTTTTTTTCTTCTAAAATAATACATAAAAGACATTTTTTAATCCAAGAAACATAGCTATTTTTATTGAATAATTGTGTGTGTGTTTTTTTTTTACAATGTGGAACATAACAAAAACAAAAACAAAAAGTCAAGTGAAAACCAAATTTTACAACTATTAAAATATGAACAACCATAAATTAATTTAACAAAGTAACATTTTAAAAACTAGGGTTAATTGCGGCAATAATGCACAACCTTTGGTTAACAGGGGTTTCAGATCCCCAACGTTTCAAAGTGTGGGCAAAAATACACAACGTTTGTTGAATGTAAAATCCGTTGGTCCTTCCGTAAGGGATGTTAAATTTTGCTGATGTGACATCGTTAAACTGCCAAATGGACTACCAACTTGTAATAATAATTACATAACTTAATTAATAAGAGTAAATTAAATCAGATTTTAATTATGATTCAAAAAACAAATTAATACTTTAAATTAAATAAATAATTTTTACTCCCCCTAAAAATCTAACAGACTCTTCGTCGAACATGACTAAAATTTTGAAAAACGACGGATTATTAAACACGACTAAAATTTGCAAAGATTACATAAAGACAGTTTATTAGAAACGACTAAAATTTTGGAAAAACGACCGATTATTAAAAACAACTGTAAATTAAAAAACGACATAGTAAAGATGTGAATAATATTGAAGCACGAGTTTAAAAATAGGATCTACGCGTTAAATAAGTATTGCTCGTTAATTTAAAGTTTTAATTTATTTTTTGAATCTTAATTAAAATATGATTTAATTTATGCTTATTAATTAGGTTATGTAATTAATATTACAAGTTGGCAGTCCATTTGGCAGTTTAACAATGTCACATCAGCAGAATTTAACATCCTTAACGGTAGGACCAACAAATTTTACATTCAACAAACGTTGTGTATTTTTGCCCACACTTTGAAAGGTTGGGGACCTAAAACCCCTGTTGATCAAAGGTTGTGCATTATTGCCGCAATTAACCCTAAAAACTATAATAGTTTAATCATTAATAGTATTTTCAATCCAAATGAATCTTCGGTACCGACTCTCAAAGTTGAAACTAAAAACCGAAGACTCAATGCGGTCGTACAAGACTAAAGACTTTGTTTTATGGAGACAAATCTTATTATTAGATTTTTAGAGTCTTCGGTAACAAAACTTTCAATCCAATGATTCGATTTTTTGGTTTTTTTTACCCCGCTAGATATAAAATATTTACTTTTTGAATCAAAGCTCTAAATTTTATTTATCTTTTTAAGTTGGGTTTGGCCAATTACAAATATAAGGATTTTAAAACACACACAAAAAAATCTTACACTTTTTGGATCTTTCCATTTGAAAATTGAAAACATAAAATGATACCGATTGGTACACCCGATTCCATTGAAAGATAGAATATTTATTTGAAAGCGAGAAAGATGATAATATTGATGAAAGGTACTTCTAAGCTGAAAATCCTCAGCCATGCACTAATTTATTTACTCCTTTCTCTATATATTTCTTTTAAAACCGTGCAATAATAACCAATATTGGTGTACTTAGATATATATATATATATATATATATATATATATATATATATATCCTTAAGTTATTATTGGACTTGGTAGTCAATAGTTTTTTATTTTTTATTTTATTTTATTTTTAGGAATTGGTAGTCAATAGCTAAATGCCGCTTATATTCTTCAACTCCTGCCATGTTACCCATTGTCACGTCATCATTCAAAATTCAAATAACATGCTTTTGTTATTTTCTTATCTAATTATGGGATATTTGTATCATATGTATTCGAATGTTAGTCAAAAGTAAATAATTTATATTGTTTATTTCTCAATAATTTTATATATTACCAATTGGATCTGAAAAAAAAATTAAGTTTTTATATATTACCATATATTGTTTCAAGTGTGACGGCAAAAAAATAGTTGTTGTTCATTAATTGTGAATCTTAAGGCAAAAAAAATATCTTGAGTGGTTGAGGAGTAAAAAATGACCGAGATCTGAGCTTTTAAACTTTTATCCCTTTTTGACTTTATAGATTTATTCTAAAATACTTCCAAAAATAATATTATCTTTTTATGGTTTTAATAGTTGCTATAATATGGTTCCTTATGATTTTTTTATTTGAAAAAAATCGACCGACAATATATTTTGTGCTTCGACTGAAATAAAAGTCTGGCTACGCCACTGCACACACACTACTACACTTGACACGAGATTTTGGTACTTTTGCTACTTTTATCCCAAATAATAATAATAAGAACAATTGAGTGCCAAATGAAATGAAAAAATTGGATCCAATCGGTAATATTATTATTATATTACTGAGAAATAAATACAAAAAAATATAAATTATTTACTTTTGGTTAACTTTAGAGTACTTATACCGTATATATCTCATATATAAAAAATAAAAATAAAAAGGACAAAGGCTTGTCGGTGGGTGAATGGTGATGACGTGAGAATAAGGGCGACACGTGCCGTTGCACTAATAGTAACAAGTTGGGGATATATGCCGTTATTACCTTACTATTATTGACTACGTACGTCGATCGAGATCGCAAATAAATTAATGGGTTACTTAGTGTTTTAAATAAGATATTCATAAATCATAATGATGAATCAATGATTCGTATATAATAAATATCATGTGGGATTGTATATTTATTAGAATATGATTATGCTTGTGATGCATGAATGCACGGTATATAGTGGCATTTTTCGAGCCGACACATATTAATAAATTAAGTATGTTATAAAGTACAAAAATAATAAGAATATAGAGAAGAGTGAAATCGGAACTAGGAACGGGAACCACCAATTTAAGGTTTTTTAATCTGTCCTAGAAATCTCGGAACATCGAAATCATGTCCCGGTTTCGGTTCGAAAAAGTCATATTTTTTTTCTTCTCAAAATCGAACCGGAACAAGAACTGAGACAATTACGTGACCAAATTTGAGATAAAATGCAAGACAAAATTCTGAGCAAGAATGCGAGGCAAAATGTCAAATACCAAATCCAAATCACCAAATACCATGTTGACAAACACTAAATACAAAATATCAAAATCCAAACTATAAAATGTAAAAGCATAAATTAAAATACCCCTGTAGTTTACAGACTACCTCTTAGGAGGGAAAAGAAAAAGATATGGCGATGGAGAAGACGAGGAGAGGCGGAAGCGTTTTTTCTTCTCGTGGAAGGAGTAGAATGAAAGAAAACTTAAAGAAAATTAAGAAGAGTAAAAATAAACGATAATATTATATTATAGATACTAAGAAAGCTAAAAAATGACTTAATCTAAAAATGACATTGTTATAATAAAAACATGATAAAAATTAATAGATTATAAAAATTAAAAATCAATATGAAAACCGGGGCCAGGACAAAAATTCAAACAATTCGCCGATCTTGGTTATCATATCTGAAACCGGAAACAGAAATTTTTTCGCATTGTTCCGTTTCAAATTGGTTAAAGTGTTGGAGAATAGTAGATGCGGATAAAGAACCGGCCGTGGCAGCGAAGGAAAATATAGCTAAGAACTAGAAAGACTACAAGTTGATTTTGGAGATCATAGATAAGATAAATAATGGGAGAATCCAATGCATTGCGAATACGGTACAGAGATGGATTTTTTTTCTTCCAAGCATAATAAAATAAATAAAGACCGGTTTCATGAAATGTTACCCAATGTGGACGAAAGGGTCAAGCCGACATTCAATGTTCAAAATTTTGGAGTGATATTAATGTCACATGAAAAACGTTCTCCTCATATTTTCTCTATTAATATTTATTGGAATGGAATGACATTATTCGTTAAGGTTATATACACGCGATAAGTTCGCAATGCAACTTGTAAGACTTTACGCTATGTTTGAGAATTAAATAGGTAAATTATTTATGTCCGAGTTTGAAACATGAGAGATTTTATAGTATATACTTTATAGAGAGATTGTAATTATTATATTTAGAATTTTACTAAAATAATTGGAGATTTTTCAAGCTAATTTCGCCTCAAAAAAAAAAAAAAAAAAAAAGTCGGAAGGCTTGATCCCAAAATTTACAACATTGGTGGTATAGACAATTAAACTGATTTGATTTGCTGTTTTCAAAAAAAAAAAAAAAACTGATTTGATTTGCTGGGTTTTGTGGCATACCAACTTAAAATTAATGGAGAAAATATACAGACCCTAGTAACAGTATATTTTGCGGTCAAAGTGAAACATTTAAGGCATAGTCCGTACTCCGTAGTAGTATTCTTTATAGAAAATTATAACCTAATACAATAAAATTAATCTGATGGATCTCACGTTCTCAACCTGAGACTGGTAGAAACTAACAAAAGAGAAGATGAAGAACAGTAATTCACCAAGGCGATGACTAACTGGGTGATTTTACTGAATAAACGAGAAACAATGGCTCAGCCGTCATTCTCCCTGGAGCTCTCTGGTATTCGACCAAACAAAGCACAAAAAAAAACCCTAACCCTATGTAACTACTTATAAACCTAATGACAACCCGTCATTTATTTAAGTTTAATACACACAATGGGTAATTTTTTTAAAAGTTTGTAATAAAAAAAAAGGTCGTACAATTTACTTCTCTTTAATGACCACAAAGGAAACTTACTAAAAGAGGAAGCTGTCTAAAAACTGGAAATAAATAAAAACGACAACCAATAATTAAAAACGACATGCCCATCATTCATCTCATCTGATTCAAATACAACAACTAATTATTTGGTAAATACCGTGACCAGTGTTTCCAAACTCATTATGAGTATTGACAATAAAAAACCGAATACTTGCAGGTGATGATGGGTCAAATAATAATGCCGACTATAAGAGAAAAAGTGCCATAAATAAAAAAGCGTATGAGATCATATAAGGTAGAGTCAAAACTGATGATAATAATAATAATAATAATTAAAATAGAAAGACGATAGATTCTTGTACCCCTAAGACACTCGGTAATCTCTAGTATAAAGAAGACCTTGAAACAAAGCCGAATCGAATCAAAATCTCGAGGCAAAGATGTTTGGTCTTCACCTTACGTAAAATTATATTATAGCTTGATCGAATCCCAAGCTTCAAAGAATGAGATACAAAGACGATACCCGGCCTACGCGGTGCTCTTCTTGCTTCTGAAGTTTTCCTTCATCAGGGCGAATTTCTTCTTGCACTGGTTCACCGTCTTCCCGGGAACTGCGGTTGCAACTCGTTCCCACCGCTGAAGTGCCTCCTTCGGGAATGTCTTCAGAGCCTGAACCAGAGCTCTCTCCTGTACCGCAGACCAAACATCTGGATCTGAGCTAGAAGCTTCCCCGTTGTGGGCGCTGGATTCCTCGGGAATCTGGGTGGTGTTTGAGCTCTTGTTAGGTGAAGAATCTTGGGGAACCTCCGTCTGGGCAGCACTACCATTTTCGGGTACCGGAGGAATCGACGTTCCTTGCTCTTCCCTGGTTGAAAGAGGAGAAGCAATCGATGGAGAAGCCTTCCTCTTCTCCAGAAACGAATCGAAAGCCTTGTTGGAATCCGGTTTTTGTAAGAGAACCGTTTTCATTGCCTTGAGAATTTCTTCCACAGATCTTCCAGTACCGATGTAGTCCGAGATAACTTCCCACCTGCGAGAGGTTCCTTTAGGGTATTTCTGCATACCTTTCCTCAAAATCTCGATCTCTCCTCTGTCCCAAGGCTTCTCTTTCTTCTCGGAGCTGCTATATGGGACGCTACCATTGGAGTTCACAGTGCCGTTCGACAATGGAGGTTTCTTCTCTTCCTCTTTCTTTATCTCCAAACTGGTATCAACATTACCATGCCCGCATGCTTCTCTTAAAACTGACGTTAACTCCGTCACCTGTTTTTCCTCCATCTTGTTGCATAGTTCCTTTAGCTGCTCGATGTTCAGTGCTGTGCAGAGACTTTCCACGTCGTCTTTGGAGAGATTGAGCGATTTCTGAGATACGACAGGCTCTGACAGGGTTCTGAGACGAGCACGTTCTTTGCGCAAAAGCTTTTTCTCTTTGTCTTTGGCCTTCTTTTGCAGCGACGCTGCTTCAGCAGCTCGTTTCTCCTCTTCCTCTTTTTGGCGCTTCTCCTCTGCCGCAACCCTAGCAGCTTCCTCGTCTTGCAATTTCTTCGCCAGATACTTGGCCTGTTTCTTCCTCTGCTTCTCGGCTTTCTCCTCTTCCTTTCTTCTCTGTATCCTGGGATCTCTCTTGTATGCATTGTCAACGAGAGTACGAACCCTTGTGTTCTCGTCCTTCCTTGCCTTCTCTGAAAGTTTAGCATTCTGCCTCTCCATCCACCTCTTATGGTCACGTGACTCGGCCTGCTCGATGTCATACTCATCGGCATGGGGGAACTCTCTCCAGCTCTTAAAGCTGTACCAGAAGGTGTAAAAGCTATCCACTTCGTTTATTGAAGTCGTGTCATCACCAAAAGCTGGGATCGGTTGAGTGACTGACCAGCGTCCATTCCTCATGAAAGCCGGACCAAAGACCTTGAAAAAGTCTTGAGGGGCACAGTCAGTCGGAATCTCATCATCAAACTCATCAGTGGAGTCGTAAATTCTTCTCTTCACTGGATCCATCAGTGCTTCGTACGCTTCTTGGATGGCCTTGAAGTGGCTCTCTATCTGGTCCTTCTTCGCTTGTTTCGCCGCTGCCGTTACTTCAGCAAGAAGCAGAGAAGCCTGTTTGTCAGGATGATATTTCAGCGCCGTCTCGCGATAGCTTTTCCTTATCTGTTCTTCGGTCGCGAGGTATCTCAGGTGGGCCAAACCCAACAAAGCATAGTGATCCTGTTGCTGGCTTTCTCCCGATTTCTTTTTACCTTTATTGCTGTACGAATCAGCAGACGGAAGGGAGACATGCTCCTTATCATCCGCCACTTTCTTATCCTCCTTATCCGAAGGTTCCTCAAAATAACCACGAAGCTTAAGAGCGGCTTCGTGGAAGGAATGCCCAGCCGGATCGAACCTTACCGCCTTCACCGGAAGACAATTCGAAGACACATAAATCGGCTTTCCATCTATAATGTCGGGAGAGTAGGCGATTCGGCGAAAGTTCCTCCGGACTGCCATTGCACCGTCAGAAAAGCTCCAATATAATGAATCTCAACGGAAACTCCAAATCTCCCGAAAAGCCTCTATATTCCACCACTCTCGACACTGCACCAATAAGAAATGATCCATTATCAAGCTGATTTTAAGCAAACCCATAAATGATTAGAGCATATCAAACTTGGGAAAAGAATTAATCAACATAAGAGCCGCTCATAGAAACTCCACTCGAAACATTGAATCAACTCGAAGACTCTACACTCAAAACCATAGATATATGTATATATACATACATACGCAATATCAGTTAACTAGTAATCAGACAGCTATCGGAAAAGCCAAGTCTCAACCACAGAGGAAAGAAAGATCAACGAAAAAGCAAGAGTTGAAACCAGGGCGATGAGTACGGAAATCGACGAACCTTGAGGAGAGAATCGAGTCGGCGGAGAGTTGAGAAGGGAGTTGGCGAGAATTGAGTGCGAAGGGAGTTGAGTTTGAACTTGAAGGCAGTGCAAGCAATGCCCTAATTCTGTACAGAGAGAGAGAGAGAGAGAGAGAGTGGAGAAGGGTTTCGTATGGCTCGGCGACTCGCGAAAGATCAGACTCCGAAAATAGGCCATCAATTTATATCAACCATTTGGGCCTCTTTCATTAGGCCCAATAATGCTTCCATCGAATTTCCTTTTTTCTAATAAAAATTAAAAACACAATTTTTTCTTCTTAATTTAAGAAATATTTGCGGCAAAAATATGATTTATATTCTCAATACAAAAAATATAAATCAAACTTCTTGTAACATGTATTTTTGTCATAAGTATCCCCAAAATCCTAGGAAACAAATCGATGGAATGTTTTTGTCTATGCAGATAATTATCTTTAAACTTTACTTTGTTGATTTTTTTATAAATTATATTTTAAACTTGGGTAGAAAATATGGATCTCAGTTAGTAGGTTGATCAAAATCAAACAGGTAACCTAATATCAATTGATCCATTTAATGCCAATTTGTCTGTTTATGACTTCAGTGAGTGAATGATGCGTTAACTGTGCTGCAAAATATTTTAAGAACGACTTATATAAAAGACTCAAATTTTCACGAATGTGTCCCTTTGTCAAGACGTTTTGTACTTGTTTTTAAAGCTCTTTGGTCTCGTTTGGATTGCTTTTATAAGTTGGACGGTAGCGAATGGGAGTTCCTCGGACGGTTTGATGCAAGGTATAAAATTTTGCGAATTTCCATGCAAAATTCGCACGAAATTTGTTTTTCGAGGAAATGCGGTTCGAAATTCGTGCCATTTCGTTGTCGTTTTACCAAATTTTGCGAAATTCGCATGGGCACGGGTGTGGAAAATCTTTTGTCGTTTTTTAGTGTAAAAATTGCGAAATTTGGTTGGAATTTCGGTAAAAATCATATTTTTGGTAGATTTCGGCAAAAATAATTATACTCACACAAGAGCCACCCCACCCCGCGCCGCCCCGCCACATCACGGCCGGACGGCGGCGGCGCGCGTGTGGTGGTGTAACATTTGTGTGATTCCTCCCCATCCACAAAATCTTATGACCCAAAGGGCCCAGGCCCTTGTCCCTAATATTTGGTATATAAACATCACTAAACTCTTGTCATCTATCAATGCGGGACTTTTTGTTATTCATTCAACTAATATCACACCTTCACACTTAACATACACATACACTTCACCTAATAATTTACCTTAATATTATACACTTCAAATAATATTATACACTTAGCATACATATTAACTTCATACATATACGCTTAATATACATATTCATTTAATATTTTACACTTCAACTAATATTAAATTTGTTAACATGCATATTCACTTAATATTACACACTTAATTAACATACATATTAACTTCACATAATAATTTGACTTAATATTATACACTTCAACTAATAAAGTGACTTAATATTATACATTTCACCTACATATTTAAGTTATAAATATCTTGTATTTATTAAATATGTAGTTTTGAACTTATATACATATCTTGCTTAAATACTCAAATATTTTTTACAGAATATCCGTCGAAAACCCCATCGGCATGCGGTATGCCCATGCGAAAAGTGCGGTATATGCGGCATGCGGTATGTCCTTTTTTACGATTTGCCCATCGGCATACCCATCGGCAAGCGATATATCCGTAAAACGAAAAATGCGAAACGACATCGGCAAGCGGTATTTAAAACCTTGGTTTGATGCACAAATGCCTCTTGTTAATGCCTAAAAATTGATTAACTTGAATGCGGCCCAAGTCTTGATTTTGGGCTGGGCCCAATGTTCGCTTGGCGGTCGAATCGGGCTTGAAGCTTGATCTTCGGTCTTGATGGGCCAAAAATCTTCCCTTTGTTACCCGCCTCCGTTTTTGTTCCTGAGAAAAGAGTAAACAAAACGTGAACTCTAGAGGGGAGCAGAGGGGGGGGGGGGGGGGTCCTCTATCGCCTACTCCGACGCTCAACATTAGTCGAGTATTTGACTCGGAAATTATGAATAAATGGGAAACAGAGGTTTTTTGGCTTCGAGGAAGCTTACCGATTGTGGCGGGGATACCCTCGTATTTAAAGAAGACGAAGGGGTTCAATTTCATGCCTTCGGGGCGCGTGCGCGCCCCGAAGGCATGTTTTTGGCTTCGGGGTGCGCGGCGCACGCCCCGAAGGCATGTTTTTTCCTTCAGGGCGCGCGACGCACGCCCCGAAGGCATGTTTTTCCCTTCGGGGCGCGTGGGGCACCGCAAAGGCACGTTTTTAAGCCGAACCGAGATGAACTTTGCCGAGCGGGCCCGTGTTGACTTTTGCATACCGGGGCCGTGGACTTTTTCAGTTGACTTTTCTGGGTCGGGCCATTGACTTTTTGTTGACTTTTTCCGGTTGACTTTCCAGGTCGAGTCATTGACTTTTTGTTGACTTTTCCGGTTGGCTTTTCGGGTCAACCCGTTGACTTTTTGGGGTCGAGTCTGTTTACTTTTTAGACAAGCTCGGGTTAACTTTGTCAGAGCGGGTCAAAGTCGATTTAGTGGGCCTTATTTGTCTTGGGCCTCATTGGTGTTTTTTTGGTTTGTGCCTTAATTTTTCTAGGCTCTGAAAAATACATATAACATTAACCCCCCAGTATTTTGGGAGATTCATCTTGCGAGAAACTTTATGCGTTTTGTCATTTTGGACAAGTTGCCAGAATTAATCTTCGGTTTTTTGATATTTTTGTAAGGTTTCGCGCCTTAGCGTCTAACTTCCTCGTCTTTGCGCCTTAGCATCTTATTTTTTATTGTTTTTCTGAGTTTCGCAGTTTAGCGACTTGCTTCCTGGTCTATTGCCAGATTTCGCGCCATAACGTCTTACTTTCCAGCCTTTGCGTCTTAGCGTCTTGTTATGCGTATTTTTCGGAGCCTGCCAAACCAAAAAAAGCGCACCAAAAAGGCCCAAAACAAATAAAGCCCAATAAATCAACTTTTACCCGCTTTGGAAAGTCAACCCGAACCGGTCAAAAAAAGTCAATTGTGCCCAACCCAGAAAAGTCAACGGGCCCAAATCCAGAAAGTCAACCGACAAAGTCAACAGACGTGACATGGAAAAGTCATCGGACCCGAACCCGGAAAGTAACCAGGCTCGACCCGGTAAGTCAAGCGGTAAAGTCAATTTCCATTGCTGCCCCGGTGAGATTTTCAGACGTCCGGCGTCCAGTTCGTGGACATCCAGGTTTGCCCGTCCCATCGCGATTTGAATGAAGGCTGTTGACTTGATCTGCCCGGGATCTAGTGCTTAGTTGGCGTGTTCTTGCTCGGATTCCTTTAAGGCAATTTTTTTCCGGGACGAGCTTCTGAGCTTTTAGGCCAACAAGCCTGGTCGGGCTTGGGCTTTGTATCTATGGGCCGACATACTTGGTCGGGCCTGGGCCTTAGCCAAATGTATTGCGATTTTTCCTTGGGCTGATGTGGCGTTCACATTCTGCTCGGGTTCTTCATCATCTGGACACGTTCTCTACTCTTGTCCCTTTGGAGCACTTTCTGCTCAGGACGAGCCTTCGCACTTTGGGCTTTAGATTCTAATCAGGCCCAAGCACTGTTAGGTGCTTATTGGGCTTTTGGTCATGTATCTCACATGCCCATTTGTGTGGATATTCAATTATATTCACAACTTTGGTCTTAAATTACGTGAATCGTAAATTTAATTATTGACCTTATCATTCCAATTATGGAACGAATTTACCCATCAACAAATTTGGTCGTCGTTTCGCCCTGATGAGCCTTTAGCGTTGTCTTCGGGCTTTGGGCTTTGGTCGCCGTTTTGCCCTGGTGAGCCTTTAACGTTGTCTACGGGCTTTGGACTTTGATTGTCGTCCTTCCCTCATGAGCCTTCGGCGTCGTCCTTGGGTTTGAACTAGGGCTGAAACCGGAACCGGGAACCGGGAATTTGAGTGTTTTTTTACCCTGTCCCTTTTAAACCGGGATGCAGATTTCGATAACTGTTCTGGTTTTTGTAGTGAAAAATCTTCGTTTTTTTTAAACCGGAACCGGGACCAGAACCGGGACACATATTAAAAATCTGGTTTTTTTAGAACAAAATCCGGGACATAAACAGTAGGGGTGCAACCGGGTAGGGTACCCGGTTTTTTCGAGGTACCCGGTACCCGGTACCGGAATCCGGGTATCCGAAAATCGATACCCGGAACCAGTATCCGAAATCCGGGTACCCGGTTTCCGGGTATCTATATTTTGATACCCGGTACCGATACCCGGTACCCAGTTTTGGGAACCGGATCCGGGTACCCGGTTTTTATCCGGTACCCGTTTTTTTAAAAAATATATATATATTATTTAAAAACAAAAACATACATTCATCTTCAAAAAACTGCATAAAAAAAATCCAGCGCATCAAGCATAAAAGAAAAAACAGTCCAAAATGCATAAAAAATAGTCCCGCGCATCAAGCATAAATAAAACATAGTCCCGCGCATCAAGCATAACATAATACCGCGCAAAAAAGAAAAGAAAAAAAACATAGTCTCAAGAACCCTGAGAGTGAGAGAGGCAGAGATGGAGGAGGGGAGACTAAGTCACAAAAGGTTAATTACACGGAGTAGAAAGGGCCGAGCACAAACCCTAAAAATTTAAAATATCATAAAAAATAAAAAAAATCGGGTAGTAAAACCGGGTACCGGGTACCCGGTTTTTTTATTTTTAATACCCGGTACCCGTATCCGGTTTTGAATCCGGATACGGGTACCCGGAACTGGAATTCGGATACGGTTTCGGTTCCGGTTTTTAAATCCGGATACGGATTCGGTTCCGGATAATTACCCGGTTTCCGGGTATTATTTGCACCCCTAATAAACAGGGACAGAAACTAGGAAATATTTTTAAAGACAGCAAGATTCAAACATTAATCAATCAGACATGAACAAACATGAAAGTAATTCTCTCTGTACAAACATGAACATGATTCTCTCTGTACAAACATGATTATGAACAAAATGTTGTTAATCTAATTTTGCAAACATACACATATCAAAGAATAAAAAAGGAACAAATTAAAATTTCCTCAACATTATAAGATATATTCATAGAGTTTTTCTCTCTGTAATTAAACATTAGGTTGACATTCAAACCCAAATATGAAAATTAATAAACCCTAAATCAGAGAACCAAAAATCAACCGATAAACAACTGAAAATCAATCAAAGAATCAACAGATAAACAACTGAAAATCAAACAGAGAATCAGAAAATCCTAACCTTAAGTCGCCGAGGTCGAGGGAAGCGAGGCGATAGCGAGAAAGAGAGGCGAACGGCGACCGTCGACCGGCGATAGCGAGAAAGAGAGTGGTGTTGGGAATCATGTCTCGGATTCCTTGAAAATTATCACGAATTGAGCCTCCGAACCGTCCGGGTAACATTTAAAAATTAATTTTAAAGCGGAATAACTTGTTATCCGTCCAACGGTCCGGATATCGGATAATAACCATTTCACAAGATCTGATAAATATTATGTAATTTAATATTCATATATCATTATTAATAATCTAGTCATAATAGGAAATAAATAGAAAGTAGTAAATGGTTGCATTTATTAACCCAATGCATAAGGCCGTACCTCTATTGATGACTTCCGGCTGCGTGTTCTGAATCGGGCAGGGCTCCGCCGGTGCTGGGGGAAACTCCCGTGATCTTCCGGGATATTCTCCTGGAATCCTCGTACCGAAGCGTGGGCTTCGCCGGCAGGACTCCATCGCAAAATTTTAACTGATGGTTCTTTTTAAGCTTCCGGAGAAATAGTCTCCTAAGCCGAACCAGAAAAGAGAGATCACAGAGAAAATTCGCAGACCCTGAGGAAGAGGGAGAGTTCGAATTTTTCTCTGGGGAAAGGTGTGAAAAATGTGTAGAATGAGCCTCCTATTTATAGGCTCAAACCGTAACCGAATTGGAGAAATTCCCTCCCTAAAATTCGAATTTCATATAATTAAATATAATTAATTATCTTAATCCAATGGTCCAGATTTAATCTCATCTAAATCCAATGGATATAATTAATTAGGGATTTAATTAAATAAGAAAGATTTGGATAAATAAAAAATCCAATCTTATCTTCTTATCTTTATAAAATTCGAATTATCTTATATATTTATAATAAAATTCGAATTATTATTATCTAGATCCAACGGTTGAGAAAAATCTTTAAACCGATCTAATGGATCAAATTAGTTTAGGATAAAATAAAATATAAAACGATTTATTAAAAATAATTTCGATTTTATCCTTAACTTATAATTCGAAAATTATATAAATATACATAATTAATTAATTTTCAATCCGACGGTAAAGATTAAATCTTAGACCGATCCAACGGATATAATTAATTAACCAAATTCGAAAAATGAAACTTGGTCACCAAGTTATTAAATTCGAGCTTATCAATATCCTAATCCAACGGTTGATATTAAATCATAACCGATCCAATGGATTAAATTGATTTTAGGGATTTGCCAAGATACCAAAACATTTGGTACTTATGCCACAAATATGGAAAGACCAAATTATGTTATTCGAATTGGCTAGGGTTTCATGAAACCCTAATTCGAATTTACACATATAAATATATATTTTTATTTATTAATATAAATCTATTAATTATTAATAACATATTAATAATTAAATCCAAATAATTAAATTATATTAATATTTCCTGATCTCAATATCACACATTAAAATGTCATGGTGCCACACCATCATTTAAATTCGTGACATGTGATTTAATTTCAAAGTTTATCGAACCGATCATAAACTTAGAAAATCCATAAATCACTAACCGTAAGTCGAAATGACTCGGTTCAAAAAGCAAAGTTGCTTAGAATTTAATTTCCAACAACATGGTGCTGATAGAAAATCTAAATTCTAACTTTCTTTTATCAGTTAATTTCGTGTACCAAAATATGGTACTTTTGCCACGCTAACGATAAAACTATCTGACGTCTGCCACAGACCTTTCAGTTTTATAAGTCAAGCCAAATGATTAAACATTATCCAGAATGTATTTTAATCACGTACGTATCATCCGTTACGGAGCTATCCTGGGGACCATGGACCCGTATCACTTAAGCTCCAACGAACTGCTAGTTGTTCGTCAAACCTCGAAGTGATTCCACTATAGACCCGAGGCTGCACTCTTTAGTGATACGGTATATATTATTCCCTTTATAACAGCAGGGTGTCCATTGATACAATCAAATTCGGGTTATTGATCTTTCACTTGATGATCCACACACGAGCAGGCGGTTTCTACCGTTATGCCTCTCATTGCATTTTCATCCTTGACTCAGTCAGTAATATTATGAGTAACCCACTTATGGTTTCGATTCATAAGTTGCGCACGGGTACCTCTCACTTCTCACCACCGACAATCAAGGGAATCATCATCACTCTTAAGAGAGCTGTGTGATGCCCATGTCTATGACCAAGCTACCCTTACTGCTGAATATCTTGTTCCCAAAATAATAGTGTTGGGAACAGCGGTAATATTTCGTGTTCTTTAACGGTTAAATCAAAGAACAATCAAGCCAACAGCTTGGACTCAAGATCACTCAGGACTTAGATCGAATATCCATTTGATCATCTACTAGTGACTCAACTCCAAGTTATCAGTGACGGTCTTATATGATAACTTCCGGAGTTTAAGTCAGGTCCAGTCCAGTATGAAGACACTTCATACTTAATGCACTTCTAGTGAGTGTGACACACACAAAATCCAGAATAGGATTGTCACTTAGTCACATTAATGACCTTATACGATTAATGGGCTCCCACCTAGTTAATCAGGTCACGGACATTTTAAGTTCATTTATTATGATTATTAATTCTTCTTCACATTGACTCTGTTGTGATAATAATTCATAATTGCATCCTTTATGAACTAAGGATCAAACATTCTATTTTACTCTACCAGAAACTACTAATAAGATTATCATAATCAGTATCATCTTTATTCAACGACTTGTCATAATCTTT
This sequence comes from Parietaria judaica, assembly GCA_954871525.1. Lineage (NCBI taxonomy): Eukaryota > Viridiplantae > Streptophyta > Magnoliopsida > Rosales > Urticaceae > Parietaria > Parietaria judaica. The sequence continues at coordinate 45,177,257 of OX940860.1, forward strand.
TACAAATAGATAAAATATCTTGTTTAAGGACACATATGTCCAACAATCTCCCACTTGTACTTAAAGAAGATGACCCATGTCTTTCAGACCCATACTCTCCAGATGCCTCCTGAATATTTTCTCTGGCAACGTCTTGGTGAATGGATCAGCCAGATTGTCTTCCGAAGCTATTTTCACAACCCTCACGTCCCCACGACGCACTATTTCTCTTATGAGATGGTATTTGCGTTCTATATGTTTCGCCTTGTTATGGTCTCTGGGCTCTTTAGAATTTGCCACCGCACCACTGTTGTCACAGTATAGTGTTTGGGGCCCATCTACATCTGGAACAACTCCCAGCTCTATGTAGAAATTCTTGAGCCAAACTGATTCTTTGGCTGCCTCACAAGCTGCCACGTATTCAGCTTCCATTGTGGAATCTGCGATATAGGATTGCTTTACGCTTCTCCAGAATATCGCTCCACCAGCAAGGGTGTACACTGTTCCCGACGTCGATTTTCTCGCGTCTCTATCAGACATAAAGTCTGAATCAGTGTATCCTAGTGGATTCAGTTCTGATCCTGAAAACACTAACATATAGTCTCTCGTTCTCCGAAGATACTTGAGAATGTTCTTCACTGCTGTCCAGTGAGCCATACCAGGGTTGGATTGGTATCTGCTAACAATTCCCACAGCGTAACAGATGTCTGGCCTAGTACACTGCATAGCGTACATCAGACTTCCCACTGCTAAAGCATAGGGTATTCGCCTCATCACATCTTGCTCTTCCGGAGAAGTTGGGCATTGTTTCCTGCTAAGGAACACTCCATGTCTGGTTGGTAAATTACCTCCCTTGGAGTTTGCCATTGCAAAACGTTCAAGCACCTTATCAATGTAAGCTGCTTGTGATAAGGCTAGAAGCCTATTGTTGCGATCGCTGAAGATACGGATCCCAAGAACATAACTGGCTTCTCCCATGTCCTTCATTTGGAATTGCGTAGATAGCCACGCTTTCACGTCCGATAGCCTCTTCACACTGTTTCCAATGAGAAGAATATCGTCGACGTATAGAATAGGGAATATCTCCACGGTTTCATCATTGAGTTTGTATATGCAGGCCTCAGTGATGTTCTGTATGAATCCATAGGTTTTGATGGTCTCATCAAACCTTAGATTCCAGGATCTCGAAGCTTGTTTCAATCCATAAATGGATTTGAGAAGTCTGCAAACTTTCCCTTCTTGACCCTTCTACACGAACCCTTCTGGTTGGTCCATATAGATGGTTTCGTCAATGTACCCGTTCAGGAAGGCGGTTTTGACGTCCATATGCCAAATCTCGTAATTGAGACTACAGGCTATGGCCATGAGAATCTGGATGGACTTCAGTGACAGAAGAGAAAGTTTCCTCGAAACTAATACCTTCTCTCTGGGTATAACCCTTTGCCACTATACTAGCTTTGAAGGTTTCAACCTTCCCGTCCATTCCTCTCTTCGTCTTGTATACCCACTTACAGCCAATGGTTTTGAAGGCCATCCAGTAAGTCTACAAGTTCCAGACTTGATTAGAATCCATTGATTCTATTTCTTGGTTCATGGCTTCCTGCCATTCTCCCTTATCAGGATCCATCATAGCTTGCATAAAGCCTATAGGATCTTCAACGCTAGCGTTTGTGATAGCTAGGTGAAATTCCAACTGAGTATACTCGTAGTGTTTAACCGTTCTATTGAACCTCCCACTACGTCTGAGTATTCTCAAAGTTTCTAATCAAACTATGATCACTCGTGGTGTCTTGGTTTTAATAACCTCCTACTACATCTGAGTACCATTTGGTTCTGATTTTGGGACCGTGGTTTCCGCACTCTGATTATCAACAAGCGTTGTTGATTGTGTAATTACTTTTTCATCTAACAATTCCTCCAGTAATATTTTACCTTGAGGTTCATAGTTTATTATAGAGTCGTATTCCAAAAGAGTTGCTTATTGCTGAAAAACAATTACTCTCTTATATGATCATAAACTATATCTCGTACGAGTCCCATTAAATGAATAATATAAAATGATTCTTCCCCCTCAATCATTTCTAAAAGGTTCTTGTTCCTCCTTTCTATAACACCTCAATGTGCTTGACGTGTATAGGGAACCGTTGACTAACCGAGAATTAATTTCTCTTAACGGTGATCACTGAATTAAAAGTTCAGACTCACCACTTCAGAATAACTGAAGAGCCATTAGTGATTTATCGAATTTAAAAATTCGATTTATGCAATAAATTTCTTGAACTCACATAAGTTCTAATTTACTTTGCATTCATACCTTTACCTTTGAATACTTGCCTATCATTAGATAAAGTATTCATATCCTTCTCGAGCTTGTATAATGGACCACATACACCAAGTATGTACAAGCTTTATAGGAACTGTGGCTCTTTAGACCTTTTCTCATGAAATGGTCTTTTAATCATTTTAATCTTTAGTCAAGATTCTCAAACAGGCAGGGAACTGACGAACAGTTCACGCATTGGTCCATCCTGTTTATCTCATCCAAATTAATATGATTGTCATTAAGATGCCTTAGGTATGATCACTTTCATAGTTAACCTTTTTCTGGATGTCACATCCATATTATTCATTCATTATTTCATAATGGTTTGAGCTTGTTTATTTCACTTCTCCGGACAATCAATATAAACAACTAAATCATTTCATAAATAATAATTTCATTATTATCTACAATGATAAAACTTTGTTCATATAAGTGGATATTTGAATTTCCACGTAAGTCACGGGTATAATAAATATTGTTCTTGAAAACAACAATTTATTATATTTAAACGAGTTGCTCCCACTGAAATAATTATCCCATTCTTTGACTAACATAGTCAATTTATGATTGTCTTCCGAATCCTGGATTCAGTCAAAGGTTTACACCTTAACCAATCATTAACTTTGGGTTGGGCGATTATCTTATCTTTGTTCATTTCTTAGCCATTTCCCAAGTTCAAGAACTTTCGAATTACTCCCTTGTAATATCGAGTGGAAATACCAGCTAAACACAAAAGATAATCAATAAGTGAACAAAATCACTTATTCGAACTTTTATTGTCTTGACATTAAATACACATCAGATTATTCTATATGTATTTGGGATAGACATTTTAGACTGACATTGAAAAAAAAAACTTATTAAACTTTATTATAGGTAGAATGTTTAGAAAAATAATTTTATTTGAAATAGTCACATGATGCAAACATGTTCTGGGAAAACGTTAAATAAACCCTTTTTAACTATTTCGTGATAATTTAACCGACTGTACACGTCGTTGCCGTCCTTAGTGGCATGGTCACTCTAGGGTGACTCGCGGTATCAACCGTGTAGTTTGGTTAAACTAAGTTTTAGTCATAAACTTAATTAATATTCATAACAAGAACTACAAAAGTCCTCTATGATTATTAACTATCACCATAGACGGTCAGGAAGCACCAACTTCCGTGCAAGCTTAACCCATTATTTTCGGTTCTCGGGATCCTCTTGGAAACGTCGTCCTTAGGGAATGGTCACTCTAGGGTGACTCGCGGTCCATTTCCAAGATTCCTCCGTCCCCATATTCTTTTGGAACTATCACGGTGTCAAACCTTCCACAAGCACACCTTCCTTAGGGAATGGACACACTAGGGTGACTCGAGGCGGTGTGGTTAGCAGACCTTGTGACAGTAATAATGAAGACCTTTGTTTTATTCTATACTTGCCATTGTTTTTGGGAAATAACGTTTTTAATTTCTAAGTTATAAAAAACTTATTATATAAACTGTCTATTAATGACACATTAAAAGTTTATATTTTGGCTTTATTTATTACGACACGTAATTTTAAATAAGCCCTAAAAATGTGTTTATTATTTCGTCGGTAGTGATAGATCAAAACGTACGCTCTCCAGGTCGATGGGAGGGGTCCTAACCGGTCACCCAGAAGTGGATGGTGAACCGGCCCCACTTTTGATTCCCTCTTCCTTAGGCAAGATTGTACGTTTGAAATTTTTCCGACTAATAATTAACACTTTTACATTTACTCTTTATTATTTATATCTATCCTATATAGACATATTAATAATGATCTAAACATAGACACTATGTTTGAGGGTTATGAAAATGGGTTATATCAAATTATATCTATGATGAATATTCATAATTAATGATATTTATTCTCTAAGAATTATCATTAAACATTTTAATGCCCTTTAATAATTATTTATGAAATATTAAAATAAGACAATGATATTATTCTTCGAATATTATCATCCATATTTTAATTTATTAAATAAGACAATGTTATTTAATTATTAAATAACATCCATATTTAATTTTATGAATTAATTAAAATAAGACAATGTTATTTATCCAGAAATAACATCCATATTTTAATTCATATTAATTAATCATAATTAATTTTAATTCATAAATATTAATTTCATTAATAATAATTAATAATTAATCCACGGGATCCGGGTCGGAATAAAAATCCGACCCATAAAAAAAATTTGCACGTGGGCCCTCTGGGCTTAAGCCCGGGCCCACGTGCCCGTGGAATGGGCAGGGACAGCCCTCGGGTAGGCCAGGGCATTGCCCTGGCACTTCGGGCTGGGCCAGCAGGCCCATTCCGCTGCCAAGCAGCGCGGCCTGCGGCCAGCCCGCTAGGTCCACTCGGGTGCCCCTGCCCTGGCCGAGAGGCCTTGGCGAGGGCCCTGCCCGTGGGCCTGGCCCGTGGGCTTTGCCCCTGGCGAACAACCTGGGGCTGCAGCGGCAGCCCCTGTTCGCGTCATTCTCGGGCTGGGCTGCCAAGGGCAGCCCGGTCCAACTACCCGGTCCGATTTTTCAGGTCGGGTAATTTTCTTATTTTAAATTAATATTTAAAATATCTAGAAATTCAAAATTTCAATTTTAAATAATTAATTTTATTCATCAAATAATTCGTTCTTAAACCCATTAATTAAATTACGTAATTATTTATCCTTACTTCTCTAGGAGAACGGAAATCGCCGGATCGGAATACTAGTTCCTAATCGGCGATTGAAAACGGACAAAGCGGGAATAGTAGAATTCGAACTCTCTCAATGGTGTGTGAAATTGGGTGGTCGAATTCTCTATTTATAGGGGGAGGAGAATCATCTCCATTAATGAGTATAATCACCATTAATGAGAATAATCTCCATTAATGTGTATCTCATGTAATTAATTAGTTTCCTTTATATGAAGATCTCATCGGAAAGGGATATATGCAATTAATATATTGATTAGTCAACTATATTAATTACATATGATTCTATAATCAATACCGTGAATCAATCGCATTAACTCACGTGGGCCCGAAAAAGGTCCAATCCCAATCTTTGGGTACTTATACCGCAAAGGTTCTATCAGTTTTAGCCATTCTTGGAATAAAAATTGTTAACATAAGTGATTAGGTTATTTTGCTCGGAGTGGAAATTTATGGCCAAACATGAGATGCAAATGTGTTTCGGTCGATTATAAATAGTTATAGGTCTAACTGTATCGAATACAATTAACATGATTAAATAACAAGTGAACTACGTTGAAACACGATAACACGGTGTGATTAAACTAGACATGATTATTGGACACAGTCTAAAATGAATTAATATATCATCTAAAAATATCATGAATTGGTTAAATGAGAAAAATAGGTCGACGTCGACACGATAAACACAGTTCTTAACGGGACAGGTTGGGGTATACATCAAATAAGTCAAAAATGGTTGAAACACATCACGAACAACACGAAACGTGAATTGCCAAGTTATACACGGTAAAAAGAAACTATTAGATTGAATTTTTTTATTGGCCCTTCAATTAATAAAAAAACGGTTATTCGCAACGCAGGTACTAATTCTCTTTCAAAAAGTAAAGTTATGTTTCAAATTTATTTTTATCCGGAAAGCGTACCAACAATGTGATTACATATAAGATATATACCAAAAAATCCGCAAAGGTAACTATCTTATAAATAATATAATAATTTTGGTATTTTGTTTGACTATTTTTTTAAACAACTATCGTTAATTTTTAAAAGAGAATTGGTACTTTGCCGTGAATATGTCTAATAAAAAAAAATTACTCTTATTCCAAAAAAAAAAAAATTGGTAATTAAATTTAGGGTTTGCTAACAAAATACCCATGTTATACAAAACTTTTTAAAAACTACCTATTTTACTACACAATTTACTTAAAATATTTTAATAAGGTGCAAAATTTAATAAATTGGAAAAAGGATTAATTATATTATTATTAGTATGTGACAACTATTTAATGTATTGTTGATGTTATATAATAATTGTTGGAGGGAAATCACGCTAATAAACTTAGAACGTCAAAACTCTGCCAGCAGAATTATTAAATTACGAATATAGAATCTTACATGCTCAAAAAAAGCGTGGTGCCATTTATTTATTTATTTAATATTTTCAGCACTTGCGCGGTGCCATATCCAAATTAAGATATCCAAAATGATTTTTTGAATTATTTTTAATTAGCAAAAATTAATACCTCGCTACTCGCTCGTCGTGTCTTCTGAAGACTCCTCTTCTGATTCAATAGACGCATCCTTTCCAAAGAGTTGCAACTTTGATAAAAAAGAAGCATTATTCCAACTTTAAAACCGTTCATTCAAACCGTCATTTTCGTTGATATATATTTATAGGTTATATTGCTTTGTGTGGTATTTGATGTATTTGCTAAACGCTAATTAGTTAATTATAATTTTCTGAAAGCCATTGTTGATCCCCCATAATCTTTAACAAATTAAACAAACTATTCTGAAACAAGTAAATCTGTATACATGTGGGTCTGTTAGCACAACAAAAAAAATTCCAATGAAAACCACCGTATGAGTTTATTGTTTTCAATAGTAATACCACAACTATCAAGTGGTAATAAAAGTTACACAACTATTAGATACATGTATTTATTTCTCCACTAGGTATATTAATTTATATTTTATACATTGTATCATTAGGTCTGTTTTTCGTATTACTATTTGAGCATACAATTGAATTTTGACAAGGAGAACAATGGAAGAGACAGAAAGTGTTGAAACATAAGTTTAATTTTATGATATCAAATAGAAGTCTTAAGTGTGATAGTTTTTTCATCGTCATCTTTCTTATGTGCAAAAACCGCTTCGACAGTCAATTTATAATCATACTTTCTTAATAAAACTCTTTTAAGTTACAATGTAGATTTGTATCGGTATAGGATAAGCTCATTATCTTTTGTTTACTTATTGTCATATATTTCACTCTCGCGCTTTAGACTAATACGACTTTAGTTAAGTTTTCATGTGTATTAGGTTAAAAATTTCAAGCGCCTAAGCTAAGTAAACATCTTAGGTAAGATTAGTGGTAATTAGATATATCCTATGATAATTGTTAATATCTCATCATATAGAATTTGATACTCACAAAATGACAATGAGCAGATAGATGAATATGAAATTCCTACTTAGCTAGACTAATATATTATTTTTAGGCAATTGACCCAGATTGATGGACATTTTTATGAACTTGAGCTTTTCGCACGTTCGTTTCCTTGATTTTTTCTTTACCACCGCGGGTTTTGATATTTGATATCTGGTCACCGGTGATTCATCGTCCTCCATCCAAGGCATGTTTATCTCCAACTGGCTTATTTTATTAGGAAATAATAAAATTCTTTGAATAACATAACAGATTAATCACCGATGAGTTATACCGAAATATTTTTAGGTTTTGTTTATTGATTGCTATCATGAAAAATCATTTCTCAATTGAGAAATCATTTCTCAATAATTAAAGGCTACATCTCATTTTCTGGTGCTTTTTATTACTTATTTCAGCATCGGCAACGGAAGTGATTGCAATTTGTACAACGACAATTCGTCGGAAACATAGAGTAAAACCGTGTTTTAAGAGTTCTTCGATCAGCTGTGGCGGAGACTAGATGTGTAATCGTGGATACCAGTAAGTCAAATATTTCTTCTTAAAACCTTCCATTGATTCTCATTCACCGCATGACTCTGAATTTACTTGAATTTATTCCTGATCCACATTTCCCCTTCGAGCATTTTGCTTTTGACCCATCCAACTACGTGAAACGTTATGTGATGATGATAACCAATTTGCACGAATACGGGCCGGCTTGTGACTATCTCCAACAGAACAACTCCGAAGCTATAGACATCACTCTTGTCGTTCAGTACACTACAAGAAACGAGACTTTCTGCGGCGCAGTTCGATGGATTAAGCTCATTAATTGATACGTTAAAATATTTTTGGACTAAAAACAAGATCAAAAGATACTAAATAATTTGATAATACACAAAATTGGCTATTTGACTTAGTGGAGAAGTCCCACATTGAGCAAATAGAAATGAATAAAAATTGATAATATACATTTGTTTGGATTTGGAAAGTCCCACATGAAACAAATACAAAGAAAGCAATAACATTGCTAGTATATAAATAGCAACTACTACAAATAGTTAAATACACAATGGAAATTGTACAACACTTGTGTAATATTGTTGTCCAAAATAAGATTACACAACAGTTTGGTTAACACCGTTGTGTAAAGTTCAAATAAGCCACTTTTACACAACAATTTAATAAAACTGTTGTAAAAAAAATCCGTTGGCCAAGGCGAGAAATATCTCGCTGCAGCGACTACTACTTAAAACACTTTTTTACAACAGTTTTATAAAACTGTTGTGAAAAAAAAAACCGTTGGCCTAGGCAAGAAATATCTCGCTGCAGCGACTACTAATTAAAACACTATTACACAACAGTTTTATAAAACTGTTGTAAAAAAACCCGTTGGCCTAGGCGAGAAATATCTTGCTGCAGCGACTACTAATTAAACCACCCGGTGGCCTAGGCGAGACAATCTCGCTGCAGCGACTACGCAACGAGTGTTTTATGTTTTATATCGTTTTTTTATGTTTTTTTTTTATCTAACTGCCCTAATCTCTCTTCAAGGTCGCCCTCCTCCACTCTGTCTCCTCGCCATCGCATAATTCTCGCTCTTTCTCTCTCGTTTAAATCTCCGGATGCGTCGTCCACAAACCCTAACCCTAGAATTTTCGCAGCAGCACACAAAGACCTTCGCTTTCGCAACCCGAGAAGATCGACTCGCAATCACCCATGGGTATGTCTTTCGAGCTATCTGTGCACACCATTTGATCTTGACTCTTTCTGTATATGTTTGTTTATGCATTGGGAATTTTTGCAGGAAAGGTTCATGGATCTTTGGCTCGTGCCGATAAGGTAAGACAACAGACGCCCGAGGTGGCGAAGTAGGACAAGAAAAAAATAGCCCTTTGGACACAAGCGCATCTAGTATAATCGTTGATTCGTCACCGCCGGTATGCGATTTTCGCCCTATCATTCGATCTTGTGATTTTCATGTCGGCTTAGGGTTTACTGAAAGTAGAAAAATTTGAGGAATTGTTGTTTGTTCTCTTGTTGATTCAGTATGAAACTTTTATGGTGTTGTGAGGTTTGGAATGCCATTGGTTTGATTTTTTGGTGATGCCTAAATCGATCCTATATTCGGTTTTTGATGGAATGCAATTGGTTTGAATTTTTTTGATGCCTTCGCGTGGATTCAAATCACCAATTTTCCTCGGAAATGGCAGTACCAGAGCGGCAATGACGACGCCCAAAAGCCATATGAAGAAGACGATCGAGAATCGAACGAGTTGAACGGAGGCCATTTTCCGGTCTCTATGTCTGGATGTTCGCGAGAGAGAGAGGGGGGGGGGGGGGGGGGGGGGGGGGGGAGGGGGGGAGAGAGAACTTCCATGGCTTATCTGGCTAGCCAATCAAAACCCAGAGATTAGATCCTCCATTGCCAAACTCAAACCCGATCTTTCTATCTCTCCGTTGTTTGATCGATCGATCCACGTAATCGATTTCAATCTCCGAAGTTTCTTTGATTCAAGGATTTACGGTTACTCGGTCGAGGTTACGTTTTTCTCGATCTCAGTGTCAATTTGAATCTCTAGAGTTTCTTTATAGTTGGAAGAGCCTTCATTTCTTCAACGCCATCAACGAGCGAAAGTTGGATCTTTGAGGTTACATTTTTCTCGATCTCAGTTTTGATTATTTCAGATATTTTCAAAACAATTTTTGGATTAATTTGTTCTTAGTCTACATTTCAGGCAATAAGATTGTTGTAATCGAAAACCTGGGTGCTACTGAGGTTACTCTCTTTTCTCATTTATAATTTTCGTTGTTAAATGCCATTTTCAGCTGTAGTCTTATCCTCCATTAATGGTCTCAAATAGGTGATAATAACATTTGTATGAATGCTAGTAGAATGAGTTTTTTTGTTGGTAGAAGTCGGATTTCAGGAATGGAATAGCAAGATGGTTTTAGTAGAGGAAAAAAACAGCGAGTAAGAATGTCGGCGGAATCGAAATAGTTTGTCTGGAAGATATTGTTGTTCTAGGTGTAGTAGAGAAATCTCTTGTTTTCCATTTTGATTACTATCGGTTCCTCATTACTGGGTTTATGTTCGTTATGAGTTGCGTTCTTTATTTGGTTGAGTTTCGTGATTTTTTTCTCGTGTCAAATAACTAAATAGTGGCCAATTTAACTCTTCTTAACCAGTATTAAATTTAAAACCATTGCCCATGTTTCTCGCAGGATCAATTCGACAACATTGATTTCTCCGACAACGAGATTGTCAAGCTAGAAAAGTTGCCCAATTTGAAGAGACTGGGTACTTTGCTCATAAATAACAACAAAGTTACCCGCATCAACGCTAACATCAGAGGTAATTCTCTTTTCCTTTTCCGTTTCCTTTTTTGGGGAGCTTGAATTCTATAAATAACAACGGGGTATGGAATCCGAAATTACTGAATTCAAGGGCTTGAATCTCTTGCAGGTCTGTGACTCGCGACTCGCTACGGTTTTTGCCAATTTGAGTACTGCTCGGTTCGCAAAATTCATTTCATCAGCAACATGTTCCGGGTTTTAACTACTGCTGATTTTTTTACATTCTGTATAAAGTTAAAAGAAATACAGGTTTTTTCATTTCATATATTATTAATCAAAGAAGTTGTACATACTAAGTACTACAGTGGTAGCTTTCTATTATCGTGGGTTTATACTATTTTTATTAAAAATTTTGACGTTGTATAATAAAATGAACAGTTACTATGAATATTGAAGAACAAAAATCAGAAAAAATTTCCCCAAAATTTTAGGGAAAAATTTTCTGATTTTTTGTAGTTGTAATTTTTTTGGGCTTTGCACAACAGTTTTTAGCTGTTGTGTAAACTTGACTTTGCACAACGAAATTAATTTCCGTTGTGCAAGATTATGCAACGTTGCATAAAGCAACGGTTATTTTCCGTTGTGTAAATTTTACACAACACAAAACATTCGTTGTGCAAGCTACTCCATGTCCATAGTCAAGCAACTCAACATACATATTTCGCCCTTTAGACTAAGAGACGACGGCGTTCTTGACGTTGTAGGTTTGCAACGGACGGCGCCGAGAAGGCGGCTCAAGAAGTGTGCACGGGATGCTTTCTGGTGGAGCTCTGATGCGGCGGAAGCTCTGAGCTCGGGACTGATCGCGGGAATGGGCTCGATCAGCGGCTCGGCGACTTGCCGAGGAATCATCAGTGGAGGTCTCAGTCGTGCGAGAGTTTGGTCCACGGTGCCGGGGACCTGTTCATCGATGGCACGCTCCGGTGATGATAGTGGCAAGCCGGCACGATGGTTTTGGTGTTGATGAGATTACCTTGAACAATGGCTCGGCGGTGCCGGAGCCAAGGGTTCATCGTTCTTTCAAACGTGAGAAGAGGTCGTCATTCTCTCCGTCGACGATCAACTTCTATTGTTATATGCATACATAATTTTCTAATGTGTTTTGCTATTTGTTTTATGTATTTTTATAAATATTAAACGAGAAGGAAAATAATAGTACATATTTGATTTTTATTTTTGCGTTCTTTTCGCTCTAGACATGACCGTTATTGCTCAAATTATATCATTGACCGGTGTGAATCTTGATTTTGTTGAGAGCGAGTCTTGAGAGTTGTTGATGATCGAGACGAGTCTTGAAGTTTTTTTACGATCAAGGCACGTCTAGGACTTAGTGACGACGAGGCGGGTTTTGAGGTAGTCGGGCGACTAAGAGCTTGTTAGCTTCTGTGTTCGAACATTTCCTGTGGTGGTGTTGAACCTTAGGCGTTTCTTTAGTCACCTGTACGTCTTTCTCGTAACCTGTGCGCCTCTTCAAAACATGTTCGTCATTTGTGCGTCTTTCGCGTCCTGTGCGACTCTTCGAAACCTGTTAATCATTTGTGCGTCTTTCGTGACCTGTACACCTTTTCGAAACCTGTTCGTCGAGAGGTGGTGTAGGAAAGTTTTTGCTGGTGGGACTCCGAGGTTATGAACTTGTCGGGGCCCCTCCTTCTAGTGCCAAATATTAATGCCTAAACATTGATTAACTTGAATGCGGCCCAAGTCTTGATTTTGGGCCGGGCCCAATGTTCGCTTGGCGGTCGAATCGGGCTTGAAGCTTGATCTTCGGTCTTGATGGGCCAAAAATCTTCCCTGTGTTACCCGCCTCCGTTCCTGTTCCTGAGAAAAGAGTAAACAAAACGTGAACTCTAGAGGGGAGCAGATGGGGGGTCCTCTGTCGCCTGCTCCGACGCTCAACGTTAATCGAGCATTTGAGTCGAAAATTATGAATAAACGGGAAATAGAGGTTTTTTGGCTTCGGGGAAGCTTACCGATTGTGGCGGGGTGCCCTCGTATTTATAGAAGGCGAAGGGGTTTGATTTCATGCCTTTCGGGGCGCGTGGCGCGCCCTTAAGGCATGTTTTTGGCTTCGGGGCGCGCCGCGCACACCGAAGGCATGTTTTTGGTTTCGGGGCGTGCGGCGCGCCCTGAAGGCATGTTTTTCCCTTCGGGGCGCGCGGGGCATCCGAAGGCACGTTTTAAGCCGAACTGAGTTGAACTTTGCCGAGCGGGCCCAGGTTGACTTTTTCATACCGGGGCCGTGGACCTTTTCAATTGACTTTTCCGGGTCGGGCCATTGACTTTTTGTTGACTTTTCCGGTTGACTTTCCAGGTCGAGCCATTGACTTTTTGTTGAGTTTTCCATTTGGCTTTCCAGGTCGACCCGTTGATTTTTTTGGGTCGAGTCTGTTGACTTTTTAGACAAGCTCATGCTAACTTTTTCAGAGTGGGTCAAAGTCGATTTAGTGGGCCTTATTTGTCTTGGGTCTCTTTGGTGTTTTTTTGGTTTTAGCCTTAATTTTTTTAGGCTCTGAAAAATACGCATAACACCTCTTACGGGGAACCCAATAGGAACATCTTCCGAGAACAAATCTTCAAATTCTTGCAATAGAGAAACAAAGGCAACGAGAGGTTACATATCGTTAGTCGAAAAAGCAAGTTGCTTCGTACGTAAACACAAACAATAGGCCTTCAAAAAAATTATGCACAACTCTGGTTCGTATAACTAACTATTTTCATATTTGATGAAAATATCAATCAAAATCATATAAAGATACTTAGAAAGCGCATGTGCTTCTCTAGGGATCCTTACGTGTACAACAGGCTTAATTTGATAGGATTTTGTGTGGGAGCGTATCGGTGCTTGAAGATGCTTTCCGATATGTATCCTTTCTGACTTCCAATACTCTTTTCAACTTCTGAGGTCCTCTTTTTCACGTAGGCGGGAATAGCAAACATTCATAATCTTTAGTTTTTACCCTAAATCGTAAACGGACATATTATGAAAGCATTTAACTATAGAAGTTACTTTATTTTTATAATAACTCATCATAATATAAAAATAATTACTAAATAGCATCTTCGGTATAAACAAGTCTTCGGTACCGGTCCCAATGCGGTCCAAATGAACCGAAGATCTTGTTTTATGGGTCCGGACGGATTAGGTCTTTAAGATTTTTGGTAACAAGGATTTCAATCCCCTAGATTCGGTTTTTCGGTTTCTTACATCCTAGCAAGCCAAGAACCACATCGAAACGACATCTGCACGCACCCACCGAAACGACAGTGAAGACAGAAAACGACAAAGATCGAAGCTCCTCTTGCTACAAAACCAGAACCACCCTTCCGTCTGAGCTCGCAACAATGGCGGTGGTCTGGCAGAGGCGGCTCATGTGCAGCGCGGCGGCGGAGCGGTGGCCCGTGAAGCAGGTCACGAAGTCGAACTTGGCGGCGGCGACGGACGAGATGAGGGCGCACCTGGCGGCGTGCGACTTCGTGGCGGTGTCGCTGCGTAGCACCGGCGCGTCGCCGGCGCCGTGGAACCGCTCCGGCCTCCCCTTCGACACCGCCGAGGTGGCGTACGGCAAGGCCAAGCACTCCGCCGAGCGCTTCCAGCTCTTCCAGCTCGCTCTCTGCCCCTTCTCCCTCAAATCCCCCCATTCCCTCCTCGCTCACCCGTAAGCTCCTCTCCTTTTCTTCGAAGATTCAATTTCATCTTCAACGGTGCTCTTTCTGGTACTTTAGGTTTTGCTAGTTGTTCAATGAGCTTCGCATTGTTTGTTTCGTTGATTTTTCCTTGCGTATTGAGGCTTGAACCTTCCTTGTATCTCAAGAAACAAGGATTGTTCAAGGTTAGGAAAGCTTGCTAGACCATTAGAGTTCAGTTCTAATGGCAGCCAATCCTGTTTCATTAACACATTTCATCAGTAGATCAAACTGTCTTTAACTCTCTCTTTCGGTTCCGGTTTTAGCTTGTTATTCGTTTACGGTTCTCGACATTGTTCGTTCATGGTTATGGCATCGTGCTGGTGTAGTTTTGCGTTGTTAACAAGATTAAGTAACAGAAACAAATTATATTTCTTAGGTTATTTCGTGTGTGGAGGTTATTCTTAGAAAAGTGGGTATAATAGAAGAGCTTCAAGCTGTTTGATTGACTGAAATATCGGAATGATACGTCATTTCCGCTATGTCGGTTGATGGAGTTCGTGATATGAGGAAGAAAAGACGGGAAAGAAAAAACTTTTGGACCTTTATAGTAGTTGTAACATCGGTTTTTTCTTGTTGGTGTAGGTATAACTTTTTGTTGTATCCGAGGGACGAACTGAACTTAGGACTGCCTTCTTACAGTTTCTCCTGCCAATCTTCGCATTTGACTTCTATGGCTAAGGAGGGTTTCGATTTTAATGCCTGCATATATGATGGTCGATCGTGTTTCATAAAAGTTTACATGAATTTTCGATGGAAGTCTAAAAGCCTAATTCTAATGTAAATTGCAATTTTGCCATTTGTGACAGGTTTATCTTATTTGTCTAGAGCTCAAGAATCTGCTGCTAGAATTCGGATGGGGAAACTTAGACCCAGTCATATAGCGGCTGATTCGGCTTCCGTCCATACCGTTGCTGATACCGTATTCATTGAAAGAATTAGAAGTCGGATTTTGAATTGGATACGTTCCTGCAAAAAAATAAAGGAGAATAAAAACGGTAGGAGGCTATAGTGATGGGATCCGATATTTCTCACGAATACTTCTCTCTATAACATAGTTTTTCTCAGTCCTTTTGCGATTTGCTGCAGATGCTTTGTTGAATTCATTGGGTAGAATTCTTAGGGCTAGTGAATTCTATGGTGATAGACCGTGCACTAACATCGAGGTCTGCAGCGAACACCAGGTTCAATTGGTGATACAGGTCGTGAAATTTGTCTCTACCAATTGCTATACTCGGTTTTGGCCAACAGTTGTGCACTAAAATTTATATTCTTTCTACTTATTTTCCGGCAGATGTTAAGAGAATTTTCCGACGAGGTTGTTCCTTTACTAGTCCCCGCAAAGATTACCGGAACACAGACAGTTTGTGTGGTGCTCACAAGCTCAAAAGAGGATAAAATCTCTCTCGAGGTAGTAATAGTTTTTTTATTTGTTTTGCTGACGATCTCTGGTTAGCCGTACATACTTTCAGACCTGCCTCGTTCGCTTTTTTGTTCTAATGATAGAGTGAGCTTCGTCAAACCGAGGAGAAAGAAACTAAGAAAGTTCAAGGGTTTCGAGAGGTGATCGATTTGATTTCTGCTTCACAAAGACCCATTGTCTCCTACAATTCCCTTAATGGTGTACCTCTAGTTTATAAATTCTTAACTTGAGATTTTAGTCCTGGTTTATTTTTACTTTTTTCTCTAATATAACATTTGATATGTATCATCTCAATGCAGATTTCACCTTTGTATACTCAAAATTCATTGGACCGTTACCGCCAACCGTGGATGAGTTCACGAGCTCTGTGCATGAGGTTTTCCCCAATATTATTGATGTCAGCCATTTGATGAAAGTTGTTGATCCGTCGAGAAAAGGGACCAATATTCCTCTTGCTATTTCCTACCTCAATAACAGTTTTTCTGCCCCAGTTGATGTTAAGATCCCGGAAGAAGGTGAGTCTTTCCCGTTACCTTCATCTCGAAACTTTAAAGTTTAAAGACTCTGGTACTTCTGTTATTCAGTAGTCACAAAACTTTAAAGTTTGTGAGGTTTTGTTTTTCATTAAATTTTCAGTAATTTGCAGCCATATCCCTGAAATTAATCCGCTGTCTCTGCTTTCTCTCTTTTTTATCTTTTATATATTCATTTTCATCCTACTTAGCAGTAACACATGGATATTTATGATAGTATTGTTTCGAAATTTTAGCATGTGTATAAAACGGGGCCTATAAAAAAAATTACAAAACCGTCAAGCTTATTAACAAGTGGTGTGGAATTTGCTATAATTTACAAGTTAGTTAGAAACATGGTAATCACTCTTATATTGTATTTAAATTAGTACTCATTTATTCGATCTCCATATTTGCACAGCCGAAAATGAGGCCGGGAGTCACGGGCACAATGCTGTAAGGATTTGTCATTTGTTTGCGAAGCTCTGCTTGATTCTCGATATCGGTCGGAGCTCGAGAAAATCTGGAGACAATGTAATCTTAGCCCCAGCTTTGGAAGATCACACAAACATATTTAATTCAGTTTCTAGTGAATCAAGCAACAAAAATGTCAGTCTCTGGAAGAAGAGCTCAAGAGAAGTGAGCTCCGGTCAGTTGGTTTTCCTCTGGGGATTCAAAACCGGTTTGACGGCTGGAAAGCTAAAGAACGCACTCAAAGACTCGCACGTCGTATTCTCTGAAGAATTTGACGTCAGATTTGTAGACAAAAGCTGTGCAATCGTTGTTTTCTGGAAACCCGGTTTGGCAGAAGAGTTTTTGCGGTTTATGAACGAACAGAACGATGGGATTTATGGAGCTCTGAGAGAAATGGTTTCCGAGAATGGTCTGGGGGTTGCGTCGTATGAGACTTACGAGAGGGCGTGCCGGTCGGACATAGTGGATAACGATTTGGGTCAATCCTTGACCAAAGCGTTGGAAGACGTTGACCAACTCGCACTTGCTGAAGCGACTTCCGAAAGAAGACGCGGGTGCGGTGATTCTACGATCAATTTCGATGACCGTTGGTTTGTGGCACCCTTGTAATGCACATACTTATTATTAGAAATATAGAGAAATATGTGCTCTTGAAATTAATATTATTTATTTTTCATGTAATTTCATTTGTATTCGGGGGGAGATTCAGAATAGGCTTATGTTGGGTGAGCATCGTATGAAGTTAAGAGTATTGAGTTGCGCTATTTATATTGTTTTGGTATATTTGAAAATTAATCATGTTACTAGTGTCATGGGATATTGATGGCATAAGTACTTAAATTTTAACCAAGAGAAACATAAATAAATTAAGTACAAAAATAGCATCAGAAGTATTCGTTGATAAAACAAGTGACGCACATTTTTGTCTATTTTTTTTAAGGGGTTGATCAAATGCCATGTGGCATCAAATTGACCAAAATATGTGTCGCTTCAATTTTGTCCAACGTTTGGCATATCACGTGATATTTTACCAACATCATTTAACAAAAAGTTGACCGGATATTGGTATAAGTACTTAATTTTGACCAATTGAAGTGGCATGACTTCAAAGTGAAAAAATAACAGCAAAAATACCCGTCGACAAAGTTTATTGGCGCTAATATCTGTCTACTTCTTTATAGACGTTGGTCAAATGTCACGAGGCATCAAGTTGGTCGAAATATGCATCGCCTCAATTTCGTCCAACATCTGTCATACCACGTGACATTTGACCAACATCAGTAAAAAAAAAAAAAAAAAAAGTTTGACGAAAATATGTGTCCCTTTAGTTTTCTCAATTTTAAATATTTTTGCCGCTGTTTTTTCACTTTTAACCCGTACTACTTCAGTTGTCAAAGTTTGGTTACTTACACCGCTAATAACTCCAAATTAAACTAGTCTTCAGCTTCAGATGTTTGAGTGAAGTGAGAGTCGCCACCAAAAACACACTCAGACAGAGGTCAACACAATAAGTAATGGCTTTCGCGTCTTCTTTAACTTCGTCTTCTTCAATCCACTGCTCTCACTCGCAGTCCCACACCAGAAACTGCCATTATTCATCATTCATATTTCCGCTTTCAAGCTTCTCTTCCAAGTCAAGCTTCTTCTTCAGATCCATAGTTCCCAATCCGAGCCCCAAAACCCGATGCACTCGACCCGACCCGTTTGTTCACCGGCGATTGGGGCAGAGCCCGATATGCGCGTCTTCGAAGAGCTTCGACGTCGTCGTCGTCGGAGCCGGAGTCATCGGGCTGACCATCGCCCGCCAGCTTCTTTTCGGGTCGGATCTTTCCGTGGCGGTGGTAGACAAGGCCGTTCCTTGCTCCGGCGCTACCGGTGCCGGTAAGTAGTCGCGCCATTTACTCTTTCTGTTTGGTTCCCGAGAAAATGATTACGCCACGAAACGCCATTGTTAGGAATTTCCCAGAAAAGATAATCAACAATCCATTTGTGGATTCCTAGTTTTAGGGTTTGGATGTTACTCCAGAGACACCAAATTCAATGTAAGAATGAAACTTCACGGACTCATGATCAGATGATCAATCTCCTTCTCACTTGCACTCAGATCACTCAATGTGTTCCCCAAGAGTTGAGTGTATGCCAAGAAACAGCTATAAATGTGAGAAGCTTTGAAATTTGGGTGATTGTAGGGCAAGGATACTTATGGATGGCGCATAAAACCCCTGGTAGCGGTATATGGGAGCTAGCGATGAGAAGCCACGAACTCTGGCGGGATTTTGCCGAGTCGCTTCGTGAACAAGGCGACGATCCTGAACACCATTTGGGTTATAAAAACACAGGTATAAAACCGAATGTTGACTGTTGAGTAATAATATATTTTTTTGGTGTTCCTAAGCTCTAAACGAGAATCGGACTTCAGATGACCAAAAATGTGGTTTTCTAACTAATTTGGCGAGTCTTCACTGGTCTCGTTAGGGCTGGGTTAGATGTTAGCTATCCCGTGCCCGTTGATGAAATCAAGCAAAGTTTTGGAATTTCGAATGTGCCATTTGGTTTGTGAAAACTGGCATAGAGTACTGAAAAACCCGTAGAAAATATTCGGACAGCAATATGAAATCAAGCAAATGAAAAGGAATTTGGGGAAAAGAAGGGAGGCTAGAATGCTTCAGTGAAAGAGAACAATGAAAAATTACATTAGAAGTGTTAATGAAAGAAAACTAGAAAATACTTATATAAATGATGTATCTAGACTTAATAGAAAATAGAAACACTGAAATAAAATTCAATAAAAGAAAAAACCTTGACCTGTTTCGTCTTAGGCCTAAGTTTATAAACGGATACTTTTTTTGTTTGATTCCGTGCATTGCGCACCAGTGTCTTAAAGAGTGGTTGCCACTTATGGACCTACGGTAATTATAGAATTTGTTGAGACTTAGATCGGGAGTTTTTTTTTTTCTTCATTAAATACGTATAAAATGAACATTTTGTTGAAATTGCCATGGAAATGAAGTAAAGTGCTAAAAGAAATACTGAAATGTTGCTTGTGTCTCTGCGGGTTCTTATGAATATTTCTTTCTCTTTTTTATTCTGTGCAGGGAGTTTATTAATTGGTAGAACCGCTGAAGAGTTGGAAGTTTTGAGAAAGCGTGTGAAGCTACTAAGTGGCGCTGGGTTGAGATCAGAGTATCTATCTGCCTCTGACTTGCTCTCGAAAGAACCAGCTCTCGTGGTTGAAGAAGAATGTGGGGCCGCTTTTCTGCCAGATGATTGTCAGCTGGATGCTCATCGTGCCGTTGATCTCATTCTAAAGGTTTATAAGATTGTCACATTGAGCCTCATTTTTTTTTTTATTTGGTGTGTTTGTGGTGTATTCTCAATATAGGTATGGACTGGTTTATATATAGGCCAACAGAAAATTTACAACTGAAGGCAGATATGCAGAGTTCTTTCATGACCCGGTCACAAGCTTATTACGGTTAGTGTCATTCTTTCTCGGTTCTGATTGAATTGCAATTACTAGACTATCTAATAATACGGGAATTGGCTGCAAAAGTACATATGTTAGTGTCATTCTCTCTATTTTTTTTCTCTCTCTATAGACGAACTTTGTCCTTCTCTCGGGTCTCACTTGTATCGCATAGTCCTTAAATTTTCTTCTTTCTCCTCTCATTTTATTCCCTCGACTTGGTTTGGTTCTTGTAAACAAGATAATGAAAATGCATTGTTGACAGTCGGTTCTAATGCAAATATAATGGTTGTCAAATTAAAACAAATGTAGTATATTAATGATCACATGAAGAATGTAAAGAACTTACATATCTTTTTGTCGACAGATCTGTTAGCAGTGGGAAGATCGTCGGTGTCGGGACGGAGAAGAATAGGTTGTACAGTGATGTTGTCGTCGTGGCAGCTGGTTGCTGGAGTGGATCATTGACACAAGACTTGTTCAGTGGAACGGATATTGTACTGAACTTGCCTGTTAAACCTCGAAAGGTTTCGATCTCCAACATATACTCTCATTATTGGGTTGCTCACTAAATTATCTTTCGGGTTATTTGCACAAATACCTTACAATTTAACATGCCCTGATATCATTTTCTTGGTCAAATCCCCCCATCTCATTTTATGGTGTGAATTTACCCTCTCTCCATTTAGTTCTGTTAAATTTAATCAGAATTTAGCATTATATGCATATATTTAAGGGTTTTTCTTTTTCTTTTCATTTTGGTCATTTCTTACCTCTCTGTAAAATAAAGTTTTAATATTATGTATTTAGAAATCAGAATTGTGTAAGTATATGTATTTTGTTGTGACAATAATTCTAAATTATATGGAGGCATTGTAACAAATAAATTAGGTAAAAATAAAAAAAGCATCGAAAAATGTTTCGGCATCCCACATGAACAATCTTCTTGGTGACTCCTTTTTTCTACACATCACAGGGTCATCTGCTAGTCCTTGAGAATTTCAGGGACATTAAACTGAATCATGCACTTATGGAGGCGGGGTATGTTGCTCATCAAAGCAGAACTCAACTTTCAAGTGGTTCGACTTCAAAAGAAACACCTAATCACGATCCCAGCCTGTCCGTTTCGATGACTGCAACCACTGACGCAATGGGCAACCTTGTGCTTGGTGAACATTCTGTTCTAAATTGAAAAGAAAAAAAATATATGGTTGTTTAGCCATGAACATTAGTCCCTTTTTTCTAATTATCTTGTTATTCTTAATCCGATAATTAGGGAGCAGCCGTCAGTTTGCCGGTTTTGGGACAGAAGCGGAAGAATCTGTCATTGATAAAATATGGGAGCGAGCTGTTGGTTACTTCCCCAAACTAAGAGAACATTCCCTTGCTGACATTATTGGCCGAACAGAAGTCAGAGTCGGTTTACGACCTTATAGTAAGTGCTTCCATTTGAGTTTTGACATTTAGCTATGAATTACTAAATAGAATGTTGAACTGACGAATGATATTACGTGTCAGTGCCTGACGGGAAGCCTGCTATCGGCCTGGTTCCTGGTTTGTCCAATGTTTTGTTAGCCACTGGACATGAAGGTGGCGGACTCTCTATGGTAAATTTTCTTTTCTAGTCTGCCGAAGATTTGCAATGATGTCTTTTCTGCCCTTCTTTGAGGGGTTTTAAGAAACGCTTCATTGAAATTTACTTATTGATGCATTAAAATATAGGCTATCAATACATTTTGCTCCTTTAATTTTTTATTTTTTGTGCAATTGATGAAAATCATTACTCACGGAATCTCGAAAAGAGGATAATTTTTTTTTCATTCTCCCTTCACGTCGACTATCTTGTTATAACGAGTTTGCTCTTAATCAGGTCAACTGGGTTACGAACAAAAAGTCGTATTGTAATGATGTTCTGCACTAAAATTAAAATTCGTCATCAAAAGTGTTCCGAAACAATGTCGAGGATTTTGTCAGTTGCTCCGTGAAGAAACAGTATTATCTTTTTTCTGTTTCCACAATTAGAAAGCATGTTATGTCTGACCTGTTTAATGTCCAGGCTCTGGGGACTGCTGAAATGGTTTCGAACATGGTGCTCGGAAAACCAGGACAAATAAACCACGTGCCTTTTTCTGTCGAAGGCCGTTTCTGATCAAACATGTGCTTAACACAATCTCTAAGTTCAGAGCAACTCAGTGACGGCAACATGTTGATACGTCGCATATCTCGATATATAACTAGAAGGTTTTTTTTTTGTTCTAGAAACAGAATTACATCTAATTCTAGGTCTTAACTTCTTAGAGCTCTTGAAAATCTTGATGTTTCGGTTCTCAGTTCACTATAGTTCTGGAATTTCACGAGTTTTAAACTTTTGAGCCTCTATTTTCGAGGTTAATATATGAAAAGATTCAGCTTTTCATTCATAAAGTAAACGGGCTGTATTCTCCTTATGATGAATTGATGATTCAGGCTAATGTATGAAGAGCAAATTGCTTTTTGACCTTTAGTGTAGCAGAAATTGGATACATGTTTTTTTTTTCTTTTCTTAATTAAACAATATAGTAATTGAATTATATTATAGGTTAAGTTTAATTATAGAAATTACTGTATTATTATAATAATTCATATTAAAATAAAAATTAATAATTAAATAAGATCTTCGATAAAAATTGTACGGGTTTTTCAAGTTGAAACCGAAATGAATCGAAATCTTGTTTATAGATCAAGACCCTATTATTTGGTGTTTAAGGTCTTCTGCGGAATCGATTCCATTTTTTACACGCTTAAATGGAGGTTATTAAATGCAGAGAGAAAGGGTCCACGTGACATGGCATGACCTTGCTACATACATTCTATTAAAATTAGATATTTTTGCCGCTAATTTTTTTATTTAAAAGCAATTTTCGTTGAAGCCAAGTATTTATGCCGATATTATTATTTTGTTAACGAGTCCCCATTTAGGCAAACTCCCTCAGCAGAGCGAAACCCCAAAGCCAAGCCAAACAAAAATGGCGGTCGCGAACCTCCGGAGGCTCACCGCCCAAATCCAGCGCGTCCCGTCACTCGCCGCCCACTCCAAGCTTCAGATCTCCCGATCCTCCGGCTCGGCGGCGCTCGAATCCTCGGAGCCAGCCCCGGCGCGGTCCGCCTCCAAGAAAGTCGCCGACCGAATCGTGAAGCTCTTCGCCATCGACCCGTCGGGGAAGAAGAGGGAGATCGTCGGCCTGAGCGGCCACACGCTGCTGAAGACGCTGGCCAACGCCGGCATGATCGAGCCCGCCTCTCACCGCCTCGAGGACATCGACGCCTGCTCCGCCGAGTGCGAGGTCAGCATCGCCCAGGAGTGGCTCGACAAGCTCCCAGCGCGATCCTACGACGAGGAGTACATCCTCAAGCGGAATGCTAGGGCGAGGGTTCTCAACTTGCACTCCAGGCTCGGTTGCCAGGTCGTTCTCACGCACGAGCTCGAAGGTATGGTCGTCGCTGTCCCTGAGCCTAAGCCCTGGGACATCCCCTAATTTGCTCTCCTCGAGAAGAAGCTAAGGTTTACGGATTATGCTTCCCCTTCTTTGACTTTGTCTTGTTGATGTTCTTCGTTAATTATGGATACGAAATAATGTTCCTTCGATAAAGTGAGTGAGACAATGGCTTCTGCCAATTCAATTTCTGGGTTTGTTTGTTTCTCTTCATGTCTTTGCTTTACTCCATTCCAGCTTCTTCACATGAACTTGAAAGCTATTACGAACGAGACTAATGGTGGTCGATTACAGCATAGTCTTATTAGTATCCTGTTTATGTTTTTGGTTTATGGATATAAAATTACGTCTTGGTTTTACGGGATTAGAGCTTTGCATAATCCGAACGCCGCTGTCATCATATAGTAATTGATCCGAGATAGATCCTCTCTAGGTTCCATAGGGTTAATTACTTAGTAAGTACTTTGTGAAGTCCTGGTAAAAACTCAACAGTGATGTCTTTTATAGTACGAGAAGCTTAAGGGTATCGAATTCCGCTCACAATTTTTTGGTGGAAAGTTAATATTCTGATCAACGCCGTCTTGATGTTGCGGACATGTCTTTCTTTAGTGGTTCGACAGGGTCATATAGCGGCCTTATCTACATTGTGTGCGTGTCCAAGTGAAACTGTAAGTGTTTTCTCATAATTCTCACAACCCCTTGAAACTATAAATGTTATGATCTTGCGGACTTGTCTTTCTTTAGGGTTATAGGGTTGGGGTTTTGCTGGGAAGGATGTCCTCAGCTGTAGGAAGATAAGAGAATAAAAATGGTGATACTTGTGTTAGGTATTTCTTCATTGCTTATGGAGTGAGACAATTAAGTAAATGTATGAATAGTTTAAAACGAGGAATAATACAATTAGCCAAAAGGGATTATAGATGCTGTAACCATGTTAGGTTTGAGCGGCTTTATAATTTTAGATGTGCCTGAAAAACCTTAAGCATGCAAGACACGTAAGCGATGGTGTGAAGCCTCGGAGCTCGTGTTAGAAGAGAAAAAGGCTTGGGGCATGGGTTTGCTGAGGGGTGACCGCGTAAGTGAGTGAATGCGTGTAAGCCCCAGCTGCACACGGCTGTTCTACTTCTAGGCACTGTGAGCGGATTCGCCTCTGACCTCTGGGCACGTCGGAACTGCATGAGTTCACCCGGGTGGAGCACGGTCTGCCCAATTCAGCTATATGGAACTGCTGCGGCCACTTAGAGATGTTGGCAGAGGAAGCCTCAAAAAACGTAAGCCGAGACCACGTTCATCCCTTAGGTAAAACGATGATGTCCTCCCGAGTAAGCAAAAGCCAAATGTTGCCCATTGATAAAGCATAAGCCCATTTATGAGACAATGCCATGTCGCATATAAAAACTTGTATATGAAGTGTTAAGGTAATTTTACATATGTAGTGATAATCGAAATTGTGAATTCGCATTTAATGCACGATCTATTCTCGTTCGAAACTTCTTAACCAAAAGGGACCGCTCACAGAGAAACTTCTCGAGGTTCTTCTCGGGACCATGCTCGAGACCCATCTCTAGAAACCAGCTCGGAGGGGACTCGTGAAGACTTCTGAAAACGAATTTTGGAAGTTCAATTCAATATATAACTTTGCGTCAAAACTTTTTTTCTTTTTTCATTCCATGTAGGCATGGTGATGTAGAGGTGAATAGAGAGATCAATAACCAATCTAAAAGTGAATTAAGATAGATGACGCAATCCAGATAATTGAACTTGGATAGTTGATTTGGCTATTTAAACACCCGATAGAGTTTTTTTTTTTTTCTTCACATATTTATTCACGCATGAATACTAGACTCGAGTATACGTATTTTTTCAAGAATTTGAGTTTGGAAAAACACAAAAGTTTTAATTTTTTATTTCATTATTCACCCTCCAAAATAGTTCACGTACCTAATATATAAATGATGATTATAATATAATTGTCCAAATATATATACATATGTATATATATATATATATCCAACTGATTATTTTTCCAAAAAAGAAATTATCATCCAATATTATCTCTTTCTTAGAGAACCCATTTTATTTGTATTAGGGTAATTAAGAATAAATTTTATTCCGACATAAAAAAATAAAAAATAAAAACCTAGACTTGTAGTCTTTTACTATTTCCGAATGGGTAATACTTTATTTATTATTTTCATTGTCATATTTTTCAGGGTGTACTAAAGTGGTAGTGCTTGGTTTGGTCTAATAAGTCGATGCAAAAAGGAATCCCAACGACTCCACAAAAAAAAATTGAATATTTCAAAAAATTACCGTCGTATTAATCAGTCAAAGTCAAAGAAGTGAGGACCAAAGCCAAACGACAAAGATAAAAGGCGCGTTTTTCTCAACGGCCTATAAATACAAAACCGACCGTACATTCCCATTTGCCAATTTTAGCGGCTTTGCCCATTTCCTCACCGCATATTGCCTCTCCAAACGAACCCTTTTCTTCTTTTTCCTCCGAATTTACCATTTTTGGCTTCCAATTTTATCCCGGCAGACAAACGATGGATCTGGCGGAGCTGAAGCGCGTGTTTCAGATGTTCGACCGGAACGGCGACGGGCGGATCACGAAGAAGGAGCTGAGCGACTCGCTGGAGAAGCTGGGGATCTACATCGGCGACAAGGACCTGGCGCAGATGATCGAGAAGATCGACGCCAACGGCGATGGCTACGTGGACATGGACGAGTTCGGGGCTCTCTACGAGACCATCATCGCCGACGACGAGGCCGCGCGCGACGAGGACGAGGACATGCGCGAGGCATTCAACGTCTTCGATCAGAACGGCGACGGCTTCATCACGGTCGAGGAGCTGCGCTCCGTCCTCTCGTCCTTGGGCCTCAAGCAAGGCCGGACGGTAGAGGATTGCCGGCGGATGATCAAGAAGGTCGACGTCGACGGAGATGGCATGGTCAACTTCAAGGAGTTCAAGCAGATGATGAAAGGTGGCGGCTTCGCCGCCCTTAGTTAGTTATTCTCTCGCTCTAAATCACCATTGTTTTGCGTTTTTTTCTTCTTCTTTTGTTGTTGCTTGGGAAAGAGATGTAGAGAGAGGAAAAGTGAATTGTATCCAACAGGAAAAGAACTACGTTTGTGATGGGAATCGAGATTTTCTTCCCTGTAACCTCAAGAAAATAATACGCAGAGAAAGAATGGAAAGCGGAGATTCACCGGGAAGATGAACCACCGTTGTTTTATTGAATAACGAATAAATCCTGGCGCGAATCCTTCGAGAGCTCGGCCGTAACTCTCCGGTGAGCTCTCTTGAAAATTCGTCCCAATTACAAGCTGCCCCGAATAATCCCTCTCTCCTTCCTAATAAACCTAGTCGACATAACCCTAGGGCCCACTAACCCAATTTAAACTTAAAGCCCATTATTAATTCTAATAGCTAAAAATAATAAAACCTAAAATAGAAAACGACTTAAATAATTAAATAAATAAATCTGCCTATTTCTTGGAACGACGTTTGTACGTCAATAAAGCAGGTCCATCATTACTCCCCCCTCCGAGATGAACCTTGTCCTCAAGGTTGAAATCCGGAAATCGGATCTTCATGACGTCCGCTAACTCCCATGTTGAATCGTACTCGGGCAAATTTTTCCACGCGATAAGCACCTCGCGTTTCCCTTCTTTATTTGTACGCTCTCCTTGGACCTCTCCGGGTTCCATTATGAGCTCTAAGTCATCTTGTAATGCTGCGGGCAGATCTGGGTATGCCTCGTGGTCACCTATAACTTGGCGCAATTGCGAGACGTGAAAGACACGGTGAATTGTGGACTCCGCCGGAAGCGTCAAACGGTAGGCGACCGGGCCAACGCGTTCCTCGACCTCGTAAGGACCGAAGTAACGAGGCGACAGCTTCTCGTTCCGGTGCTTCGCAAGTGAACGTTGTCGGTACGGTCGTATCTTCAAGTAAACACGATCCCCGACGCTGAATTCTACGTCACGGCGATGTTTGTCGGCGTCACGTTTCATGATTTGTTGCGCCCTTGTAAGGTGGTTTCGCAGCTCCTCGAGTGTGTGGTCGCGCTCCGTCAAGTAGCGATCTACTTCAGAAACCGGGCTTGGAGGAGATCCTCGGCCATAATAAATCAAGTGTGGGGGGTCACGGCCGTACAGCGCCTTGAACGGGGTCATCGTCAACCCTCGATGGTACGATGTATTGTACCAATACTCGGCCCACGCGAGCCAACGAAACCACGTTTTGGGCTTCTCCGATGCGAAGCAACGCAAGTATGTCTCCACACTTCGGTTTACCATCTCGGTTTGCCCGTCCGTCTCGGGGTGATAAGCCGTGCTTTTCTTCAAAGCCGTCTTTTGTGCCTTGTGTAGCGCTGCCCAAAAGTGACTCATAAACACCTTGTCGCGGTCCGAAACTATCGACTCCGGAGGCCCGTGTAGCCGTACGACCTCGCGGATGAAAACTTCGGCTACGCTCGCCGCGGTGTATGGGTGACGGAGTGCTATAAAGTGGGCGTACTTGCTCAAACGGCACACCACCACCATTATCACGGTGTAACCGTCCGAACGAGGCAGCCCGTCGATAAAGTCCATGGAGATTTCTTCCCACACCTTCATTGGTAGTTCGAGGGGCTGCAAAAGACCGGCCGGGGCTTGCGCTAGGTATTTGTTCCGTTGACACACATCGCAACGTGCAACTGCTTCCTCGATGTCCCGCTTCATGCCCGTCCAATACAACTCCGCTGCGATGCGTTGGTATGTCTTACGGCCCCCCGAGTGTCCGCCGATAGCGCTGCCATGAAATTCCTGGATCAGCCCCGGAATCCGTGTTGAAGTACGTGGAAGCACCAATCTGCCCTGGTGCAGAAGCCGCCCGTTCTCCACCGTATAATGCTCGCCGGTGGCCTTTCCATCACGGATTTTAGCCCTTATAACTTCCAGCCCGTCATCGGTCGCCGCCTTGCGGTTTAAGGCCTCGAAATCGAGGCAAAAAGGGACCGATATGGCAGCGAATTGAGGGTCGTCGGTTTTCCGGGATAAGGCGTCGGCTGCCTTGTTCTCGATGCCCGGGCGATATTGGATCTCAAATTCGTAGCCCAAAAGTTTGCAAAGCCACCGTTGATGCTCCTCAGTGACCATGCGTTGGTCGAGTAGATATTTGAGGCTACGTTGGTCTGTACGGACGATAAAATGTCTTCCGAGAAGGTACGGACGCCACTTTTGTATGGCGAGAACAATGGCCATAAGTTCTCTCTCATAGACGGACTTCCCCCGTGCTTGTGCTGTGAGCGTCCGACTAAAGTAAGCGATTGGGCGGCGATCTTGCATCAAAACAGCACCTAATCCGTGACCGGAGGCATCGGTCTCGACAATGAACGGCCGAGAGTAGTCGGGAAGTGCTAAGACCGGGACTTGCGTCATGGCGACCTTTAACTTCTCAAAGGCTTCATTTGCCTCGGGGCCCCAATTGAAGTTGTCCTTCTTGAGTTGCTCGTTGAGTGGCCACGCGATTGAGCTATAACCCTTGACGAAGCGGCGGTAATAGCCGGTTAATCCGAGAAAACCACGAAGGCCTCGGAGTGTCGTCGGAGTCGGCCAATTAAGCATGGCGGCCACTTTCGTTTTATCGGCCGAAACACCTTCACCAGAAACTATATGTCCAAGATACTCGACTCGGTCTTGCGCAAAGAGACACTTCTTCCGGTTTGCATAGAGCTTGTGCTCGGCTAGAGTGCGAAAAATCATCTCCACATGTCGTAAGTGCTCGGTGCGGTCACGGCTGTAAATTAGTATATCATCGAAGAAAACGAGCACAAATTTACGAAGAAAAGGCCGGAATACCTCGTTCATGAGCGATTGGAACGTTGCCGGTGCATTGGTGAGGCCAAAAGGCATCACGAGAAATTCGTAATGCCCTTCGTGAGTACGAAAAGCTGTCTTCTCAATGTCACGTGGTTTCATCCGAATTTGGTGGTACCCGGATTTGAGGTCAATCTTGGAGAAGATCGTTGCGCCATGAAGCTCGTCTAATAACTCGTCGATGACCGGAATCGGAAATTTGTCGAGGATCGTCTCTTTGTTAACCGCGCGATAGTCGATGCAAAACCTCCAACTCCCATCTTTCTTCTTGACGAGCAGCACCGGGCTCGAGAACGGACTCACGCTTGGTTGAATAATTCCGCTTGCGAGCATATCGCGTACGAGTCGTTCGATCTCGTCCTTTTGGATTTGAGGATACCGGTATGGCCGCACACTAATCGGGCCGGTCCCGTCTTTGAGGATGATAGCATGATCGTGCGAACGTTGCGGTGGTAGTCCGGTGGGCATCTCGAAAATCTGCTCGAATCTGCTTAGCAGCCCTGAAATATCGTCGGGCAGCTCCGGGGCTGTTTCGTTGGAGCCATTGCCTAGCACGTTCGAGTCGAGTTGGTTGAGTTCAATGAGGAACCCGTAGCCGACCTCCTTGATGGCCCGTGCCATGGCTTTGACCGAGATTAGAGAACGACACAAGCTCGGGTCTCCTTGTAGCACCACTTTCCGTCCGTCGAGCGTATATTCCATTCGAAGTTGTCGCCAATACATGGTGGTAGCGGGCAGGTCTTGTAACCATGCCATTCCGAGGATAATGTCGATGTTGGTCATCTCGATGGGAAGGAAATCACCCTTCACATCTTCTCCTTGCAAGCCGAGGCTAACACCGCGACAAACGCCTTCGCTCCACTCCTTTTTTCCCGAACCCATGACTATGCCGAAACGTTTTGTAGGCGTCCTTTTCATTGCGAACAACTCAATAACTCGGGTTGAGATGAAGTTGTGTGTAGCCCCGCAATCGATAAGCACGAGCACTTCGCGGTCCCCCAAAGCTCCTCTCATCTTTATCGTTTGGCCTCCGGTCAAACCCATGACCGATTGCAAGGAGACCTCGATGTGGGCAAGGTCTATGTTTTCGTACTCGCGCTCCACTATGTTTTCGTGCTCCGCCTTTCCTTCTCCTTCGTCTTCGACTATTGGATCCTCAACGAGGGAGACGCGCAGCTCGATTTTACAACGATGCCCAGGCGAAAACTTCTCCTCGCATTTGTAACACAAACCCCGAGCTTTTCGAGACGCGTACTCGCTTTCGGTAAGGTCTTTGAAGGGTCTCTCAGTCGCTGTTCGGGCATTTGCGCTGCTGTCCCGTGCTCCGCTAGGTGCTTGGCTGTCCCTTGCCCTGCTCGTTGCATGACGCTGGAAAGAACCGAAGCCGGAAGAGCTGGCCCGTGCTCGCTGCCTTCCCACTCCACAAGACTCCGCGAGTATCGCCAACTCAATTGCCTCGTCAAGAGTTTGCGGCCGACCCCACATAACCATTGTTTGCAGCTCCGGTTTTAGCCCACGCACCAAGGCATCTTTAAACACATCGTCCGGCAAGTGTGGTAAGTGTTCTTGTAAGCGCTCGATCTCGTTAATAAAGTCATTGAGCGACCCGGTTTGAGCTGCCCTCGCAAGTTGATCGTTGTAACACTTGCCACGTGGATCCGGAAAGCGTGCCAATAAACGTGTTTTAAAATCTCGCCATCCGAGAAAGGGGTCTTTTCGCACTTTCCCTTTGTACCATAAGTGGGCTGCTCCCTCTAAACATACTCCGGCCGAAGTCACGCGTGCATAGCCTCGGGTTCCGTTGACCTCGAAATATCGTTCTGCTCGGTACACCCATTCTTCGGCGTCGGTCCCTTCGAACACGGGCATTTGTAGTTGTCGAACGCGGTCCCCGTGTGCCTCGCGCTGTCCCCCGTTGCCGCGGTACTCCGGCGGTCTACGGTTTGGATATCTTATGCCCGTCTCGTCGTCGGAATCTTCGCTGTCCTCGCTAATTCTTCGTGGCAGCTGTGCCGTGCGGAGTGGAATCGGTCCCATGTGCTCGTCCCGATGTCGTTGAGTGCGAGCCAAGCGCTCTCGCTCTTTGAGTTCCTCATGGTACCCCTTTGTAATCCGTGAAACCCATTCTCGGTCGTCCGGATTAGCCGAGAGAATTTTTGCCAAGGCCGGATCTTCGGCTAAGTTTGAACCCGAACCGTGGTTTCCCGATCGCATGGAGGGAAATTCAGGGCTGTTGACACGCTGACCTGGGTCGTCGTGCTGTTTTCCCTTGTTCCCGTGCGCACCCTCGCCTGATCGGTGGTCCTTCTGCGCTCCTTGAGGGAGTTCGCGTTCGCTGTGCTCAGCCTGACAGCGCATCTGTGCTTCCAGCGCGCCTACGCGTGCGTCCGCCTCAGCCATCGCTCGATTTTGGCGTTCGTCTGTGCGCGCCACTGCTTGTTCCACCGCTTCCTGCACTGAATCGCGCATGGCTTGGGACATCTCGGCGCGAAATTTATCCATCAGCTCGGCGCGAAAACTGTCGAACAGCGCTACAATATCGCTCGCCCCTTTTGGCTCATCCGGCGTTGATCGAGTTTTCGTCATTCTAGGTCGCAAGATTATGCTCTGATACCAATTTGATGGGAATCGAGATTTTCTTCCCTGTAACCTCAAGAAAATAATACGCAGAGAAAGAATGGAAAGCGGAGATTCACCGGGAAGATGAACCACCGTTGTTTTATTGAATAACGAATAAATCCTGGCGCGAATCCTTCGAGAGCTCGGCCGTAACTCTCCGGTGAGCTCTCTGGAAAATTCGTCCCAATTACAAGCTGCCCCGAATAATCCCTCTCTCCTTCCTAATAAACCTAGTCGACATAACCCTAGGGCCCACTAACCCAATTTAAACTTAAAGCCCATTATTAATTCTAATAGCTAAAAATAATAAAACCTAAAATAGAAAACGACTTAAATAATTAAATAAATAAATCTGCCTATTTCTTGGAACGACGTTTGTACGTCAATAAAGCAGGTCCATCAGTTTGTTCTTGTTGTGTGATCTCTTCCTTTCCCATAATTAAGAAAGAATATACAATTGTATTTGTATATATTTATATATCCATATTTCTATGACTAGAATTACCTCTTCATGCGTACCCTGCTCGAAAACCCAATGGCTCGCATACGCCCGAAGGGCCCGTTAGCTTGCTTACGCCACGTAGGGCTCAGAATCAGCGTTGGCTCGCGTGCGAGAGCATCGCAGAGGCATATATACAGAAACCGGAGACAGTCTGACGTGCGCGTGATGTCTGAAGGCTCGCCTACGCTGCACAAGGCTTGGTAGCCGCGTTTTGAGGTCTTGGTTTCAACCCCGAGACACATGGAGAGTATAATGTCCCTATACTATAAATACATATCATGTAATCTTGGCTGCAAATATATCACGTAACCTTCGGCAATAATGCACCTCTAAAATAAAATGAAACAAGTACAAAAATAAAAACAATAAGCAGAGGTTTATCAGAATTTTAATGTTTTTCGTCGTTCTTCACCTTCTTTTTCCTGATGAGGTAATATATTTATTCAAGTTGTGCTCGCAGTAATATACAAAGTTGAATTAGTGAACCTGAAATTTGAAAAATATACAATTAACTAAAATCTAGCTGTAATATTACACATAAGTCTATTATAGATACCATGAGGTTATCTTTGAAATTGACGAGAATGTTTTCGGACTTCTGATTCTACCCTTTTGACATTTTCAACAATAACTTGAATCTTCGCGGTGAGTTCTTCCGTTTGGTCCTCGACGTCTTTCATGAAACTCACTAGTTTTTCTCGATAGATCACACATAACTGCCCCTGATGCTCCAGCTCCAACGTTAATTGTTCGATTTTCTTATCTTTATCACCCTGCAATCAACAAATTCAAAAAGATCATCAAAAACAATTTACAGAAAGTACTTGATGTTAACTAGGATCATCCCAGGTTGTAAACATAGTAAATGTTCTTTTTCCTTTTACTATAAAAACATAAGGAGACGGTAAACTTCTCTGCTTTTCGAACCGGAAAAATAAATAAAGAAAAGTTATCGTTTCACCAATAAAAAAGAGGCTTCAGCTCCCTAAAGGTCCTGTATCTGATTTTCAAGATTAGCATAACCTATCGATCTTCTATCCGAGAAAGCACCACATTGATTTTGTTTTACCTATGACTAAACAAACCTATTAGAACGGTCGGTCACTAAATAGAGAATTCGTAAACCAGGAATCTTTTATGAGAGTCATCTGCTTGTTATTGTTACGGACCAAGATCGATGAAACTCGGAAATGAGAAATCTTGTTAATCAATGAACTTTGAACGGAAATTCGTCAACCTTCACTAAACTCAATCTCCACTCTTTTGAGAGAGATTAAGTTTGTGATTGGTTTATTGGCTAACTTTCTAAATAACATGGGCTCTCTTATATAGAGTAAGAGAACTACAACCTAATGGGCCGGACCGACCCGACTCAATTAAACTTCTACGACAATTAACTCTCTAAACGACATTAATCCTAAACGCTCGGGATGCATCAGTTATATCCCGACGAAACAAGGCTATTCAGGCGATCCGTTGCCACACCCGAGAATCAGAACTGACAAGAGTAATAGATCTTGATTCAAGACCATACATTCTTTTTTTTTTTTTCTTTTCTGAGGGAGACCATACATTCAACATACTATCAAATCAAAAGATATAAATTTGGATTCAAGAATGTTAGCGAAATGAAAGAGCGCAACTCACGTCCGTGCTGAACCCGTTGGCGGTAGCAACCAAAGGATGGTTATGCTCCTTGACGAATCTCGTCACGACCCATTTCCCAGATTTCTCCAGCTTCACCAGGATCGTCGCATTGCAGCCTTCCCGAGCACTGGGCCTAGGCTTCTTCTCCATTCCAAGCTCGCCCTTCTGGGTGGGAGAGAAGCCCTGTTTGTTACACCCGAGGCGTCGCGCCAGCGTTCTCCCGTCGATCCCGGAGCGACGGCGTTGCATAACGCGCACCACAAACCCCTCTCTTCTGGCGAAATCAGTGTAGAATCTCTTGGCGGCATCTTCGGAATCGAATTCCATACCCACATACGGTTCGAGCAGTGTCGCTTCTCTTGAAGGTCCCACATCAACTTCGATGTCGGAAGATCCTGCTTCCTTCTCCGAAGCCACTGCCAAATTTCCCCAATGAATCCGACGAAGGAGGAAAGTGAAAATTGATGACAAGAAGCAGACACAAGAGGCATGTTCGGTGGATTGATAACAAGAGAAATGAGAAATGATGCGTGTGAAAGAAGGAAGAGACTTACTGGCAGAAATCGGCGGAGGAAATTGGGAGCTGTGACTGGGCGATTCAGCTGCGTCGCAGTCTAGCAGAAGAAGAGAAAGGGCCAATGTGTAATTTTGTGTTAGGAAAATTCGCGGCACAAGTACCAATTTTTCCAAAATTATCATGTTTTAATTCTTATTTTTTTAGGTGGACAAAGTACCAAAATTTTAATATTATATATAAGTAAAGTACCAAAAAACCCGTTTAAAAGGTACTTGTCTTATATACAATATGAGAGTACAATATGAGAGTATATTGATAGTTTGATGATTTGTCAGGCTAAAAAAAAATTATTATCACTTTTGGAAAGAAAAATAATGGTATTTGTGCCGCGAATAACCTTTATGTTATTTATACTTAGTTCATTTATTTTAGGAAATCTTCTCTTACTTATTATCGGTAAACAAGGATTCAAACTTTGATCAACTGGGGCGGCATATGGCCAAAGTTAAAAATAACAAAATTGAGACGATTCATATTTCTATCAAATTTTTTTTATTACTATTATGGACATCGATCAAATGCTACATGGAATAACGGATGTTGGACAGAAGTGGGACGACGCATATTTCAGTTGATTTGACGCGACGTAGCATTTGCTCAATACCATAAAAAAAAAAAGTAAACGAAAATATCTATTTGGATCATTTTTGTCGACTTTGGATAGATTTCACTTTTTTTTTTTTCACTTTGGACTAATGCCGCCTCAGTTAGTTAAAATTTGAATATTTATGCCGCCAACATTCCTTTTAAAAAATTCACATAGCTGATAGCACAGTAAGAAAAACTATATACTCTTAATTATTAAATTAATATTTACTTACTTCTAGTTCATAAATAAATCAAGACCAAAACTGATCAACAAATTACAATGGATTTATTATCAACCATTTCAATCTTTAATCTTTAATCGAAATAACCATATAGTTCGAACTCGAAAGTCACACACGAAGATAATAATAAAAGAATAACCGAAAAAGAATTTGATTTTTACTATAATTAATTTAAAATCCGGTTGGTGAATTTTTCAATAATCCATTATTGCGCAGCCACTAACTCAGAATGTATTTTCCTATGAATAAAATCCCGACAAACATCAGTAAACCGGAGATCTCTTGCCTTGCAATGCAAGAAAGGATCGGAATGGCGCGCAACACAAAATTTCGCCCATTTTCAGGTCATAACTCCGATCAACAACGCGTATCTTACTTCACTGATTCCTTTTCCTCGTATTATACATTTTCATTTCGGATCGGGTAAGACTCTCTCACTTCTTTTGTGCACAAAATAGGCGATGTCGCACGACTTCCCTAAAGAGTCTCTCCTACATATGGTGCGATATATTTCCGGATTATGAGACACTGTCTTGTATATTTCGTGCTGGAACCGCCTCATATTCAACTACCAATAGTCCTTGCAAGAGCATGCCCCATCTTGGATGTGATGATACCGAACAGGGTCTCTGATCACGATGGTTCTTCCCTCGAGCTTTGCCACGAGTTTCGCAAAAACATGGCAATCTCCGCAAATCCTGATGTTCTTCCTAACTCTTATGATCTTATCCTTCGGTAAGCTCATCAAACCAAACACGATCGCGAGTTTCTCGCTGTGGTGCCGAAGCGACTCTTCCATCTGCTCGCCTTCCAAATCTTGCAAGACAAAACTGGTGTCCGGAACATAACCCGTCCCGATCAATCTCTGAATCAGTTGGCTCAAATGCTTATCAATGTCCTCCATCTGTGGATGGGAGTTATCTCCCATGGTGAAAGCATGGATTTGCTTGTTCACTTCAATCCAGCTACAGCCCGGTTCTTTCGTGACTCCTCTAACCCTCATGGCACTCCGAACTTCTGCAGCATCGGCCCATCTCTGAGAATTTGCGTAAATATTTGATAATAAAATGTAGGTCCCAGAATCATCAGGATCGAGCTTTAGAACCTGTTTGGCAGCATGTACGGCTATATCTACATTGTGGTGAACCCTGCACGCCCCAAGCAAAGTCCTCCATGTTATAGCATCGGGTTCGCATTCATGTTCGTGAATCAGTGCTACCGCTTCCTCGAGCTTCCCGGATCTTCCAAGAAGGTCGATCACGCAACCGTAGTGTTCTCTTTGTGGGTTAATCCTGTAGTGTGGCTTCATCGAGCGAAAATGGCGCCACCCCTCTTCGACCAGCCCTGCGTGGCTGCAAGCAAAGAGGACACCTAGAAATGTGATGTGGTTTGGTTTTGGTCCCGAGACAAGCATGGTTTCGAATAGTGCCAATGCCTCTCGGCTGAAACCGTTGTGGGCTAACCCCGCAATCATGGTGCTCCATGAAATCACGTCCTTTTCTGCCATCCTCGTGAAAATAGGGTTGGCATCTTCAACGCTACCACACTTGCAATACATGTCAAGAAGCGCATTGTCAAGGATAAGATCTCGACCGTACTTCAACACATGAATGTGCACTTGTCTCCCCAACTCTAAAAGTGCCAACCCCGTGCAAGCTCTTAACACGCTGGTGAGAGTAGATTGCTCAGCGCGGAAACCCGCCCGCTGCATCTTCTTATAAAGAATCAGAGCTTCATCGCCCTCGTTATTCTGCGCAAAACCCCCAATTACAGAGTTCCATACAACAAAATCCCCGGTCGGCATCTCGTTAAAAACACTCAAGGCATGTGCAATCTTCCCGAATTTCGAGTAAACGTCAATAAGAGAGCTTCGAACAAAGACATCCGATTCCAACCCCACTTTGACTATCCCGCAATGCAGCTGCAAAACAGTACACAAACCGTCGCAAGATCTTAAAACCGACGAAAAAGTAAACATATTAGGCATCACCCCTTCTCTAACCATCAGTACCAAAAACCACAAAGCCCTGTCATCGAGCTTTGCATTCGAATAAGCCGCTATGATGGTGGTCCACGAAACAACGTTTCTGTCAGGCATTTCGTCGAACAACTTCTGGGCTTCTTCCAAAATACCAAACTTGACATACATACCGATGAGAACGTTGACCAGGTACATCTTCGGCTCGTACCCGCCTGAGAAGACGTGCTTGTGGACGAGCCTACCCTGCCCCAGACCCCTTTGGGCAACGCAGCACTTGACGAGCTCCGAGTAAGTCACCGAGTCAGCCCAAACGCCTTGCGTTTCCATGGCGTTCAAGACTCTCATGGCAGCCGAGAGGTCTCTCTGCCGGCAATGTCCAGCCAAAAGCTCGACCAAAGGCGACGGCGACGGCGACGGCGACGGCGACGGCGACGAAGAGAGACTACGTTGCAGCAGTTGCCACGGCGAACGACACTTGGAGACGGCTCTCATTGGGTCGTTTGCCGGTTAAACGCACCGTTTCGTTTGTAGCCCCCGCATAACTTATGGTGTACCAAGAGAAAAAAGATGAAAAATAATAATTAGCTAAATAAATTAATAATTAATAATTAATAATTTTAATTAAATAATAATTTTGTTAATCCCGACTCGAATTTAATTAGCTAAATTAATAATTTGTTAACTTATAAGATAATTTTTTTAATAATATTACATATATAATTATAAAATTACTATAAATAAATATAACATTGCATAAAAATCATCTGAAATAGAAATAACTTACACTAATTAACTAATCATGTAGAGTTTTTAAAATATGATTATTAAGTTATTTGCTTATTCTTGACATTTATATCTAATTCAACTTCAACTCTAAATTTCTACATAACATTAAGAAGGTTCGGTCTTGTATTTTCGTGATGTAATAAAAAATTGTTTAAAGTGATTATGTCAAAAAAAAAAAAAAACTTTATTTCAGTAAATCACTTCAAATGTAAAGATTTTTTTTTTCTAATTATAATGATCATATAACTAATACTCTATAAATTAATAATTCGATAATATAATAAATTTGGCGGTCTCAACATTATTAATTTATAGAGGTTTTACTGTATTTAGGAATACACATTTTAAAAATAGGATATTTGCGGCGCGACTACCGTAACGTATTTTTTTTACGCGGCATATTTTAAAATTTATTTTATCACGATAAATATTTTAAAAAAGATTATGTCGTAAGAAACTTAAAACTTACTGCAAGACTTGAAAAAAAAATTGTCGCACATATTTCTTTTAAAAATAATTACTTCGTAATTTATAATTGCTCATCCATATTTGGCTTAGATTAGGTAAACTTCTTAAAAAAAAATATCATTCAATCTTTTAATTTTGCGCAAGGTACTTTATTCGTAACTACAATGTCCAAGTTGATTTAAACGAGAGTCGTCGATCGTACACTCAAAACAAATTTAAACGAGAATGCGCATATGTCACTCCGTGTCTGGAAATGCGCATTTTGTCCTAAAAAAAGACAACAAGATCGTAGCTATTATATCCGAGCTGATTAAACGAGAATCGTCATTCCTACAATCGGCACAAATTTAAAAAGCGGAATCACCATGTGTCACTCCGTGACTGGAGGAAGCGCAATTTCCCTCAACAATACGAGAAGATGGTGCTCGAGAATTTTCGTGATGATTTTCTGCAAGTCGGGATCCACGAGTGTACACGAAGACGGATTAATTTTCGTAAGTGTTCAAGAACGGGCACGTTCCTATACAGAGTCGTTTTTCTGTCTAAGTTAGCATAGCTATTGAATCTGTATCATAAAAAACACGTGCCTCTTGGCTTTTGCTATACACTAAGTTGTGTACCTCCTTGAATTGCCGTGTAAACAACTAATTTCCTTGCTTCTATTCTAGGTTAAATATGTAGAGAATTCCATAACCAAATCCAAAAATATCCAATGTCACAACTTGACTTGATACTGATAATAAAGATATAAAAAAAAAAAAGTTGAAAAAATTAAAACGTTCTTCCTATTATTACAACCGAGTTGATCTTATCAGTCTCGATGAAGCCAAGCCAACGCGTTATATGTTGTGTATCCATTTTTATGCACCAAAATAGAACAATACATAGTAAAACCTCTATAAATTAATAATGTTGCGATCATAAAATTTTATTATTTTATCGAGATTATTAATTTATCGAGAATTTTTTTACTCATGTTAGATAGAGTCAGGACCATGCAAAAGTATTATTTTATCGAGATTATTAATTTATCGAGTATTAATTTAACGAGATTCTACTGTAACTTCTTTTAACCATAATGATCTATTTTGTGTATGTTTTGTTTTGTTTTGCACTCTTCATATACTACATTTTTTTGACTTGTCAATTCGATGACCAATTTAAAATTTAGATACTAATACAATAGAACCTCGTTAAATTAATATTTGATAAATTGATAATCTCGCTAAAATATTATTTTTCTAACTAAGTTGAGTA
The DNA here is from genome assembly GCA_954871525.1 of Parietaria judaica. Taxonomy (NCBI): domain Eukaryota; kingdom Viridiplantae; phylum Streptophyta; class Magnoliopsida; order Rosales; family Urticaceae; genus Parietaria; species Parietaria judaica. The sequence continues at coordinate 45,217,627 of OX940860.1, forward strand.
AATTATTTATTAACTTCGATAATATAGGAAAATTATCTGGCCCCAACTGTAATATTTTATATAAAAAAATTATAGTAAATAAGATAAAGTCTGTATATACTTTACGAATTTCTAATTGAAAAAACAAATTCTAAAATATTTGGTTATATATATAAATATATATATATATATATATAAGACCCTATCCGTTGTGAAGCTAGGGGAAAATAATTTAGAGACCGAGGAAGTAAAAATAAACTCATTATTACAACTTCTTTTTTGGTTTTGATCAATGGAGGAAAGCGTAAAAGGCAGTGGAGATGTAGACGAGGAGAGCAGAGGAGACCAATATGACGAGAGCGGTGACGGCGTGAATCGCAGGCTTGCTGCCGCAGGCGAGCGTGCCGAGGCGGATCTCGATCACGTTGACCATGGAGAGCACCAGAAAGACGCATCCCATCACCGATCCCACCGCGGAGGCCAGCATCCCCAGCCGCAGCACCTACACTCACACAAACTTCACTTCTAAACTCCAAACAATTTCTCTACACAATGTACAGGGGTGTGAGTGAAAAAAAAAAAAAAAAACTATTTCAATTTAATCAAACTCAACTATATTCTAACGCAACTACATTAACTCAATATATTATTGGGTAGAATTAGACCAATCTGACAAATTAGTTGGGTTGGGGTTGGACTCAATACGTTAAGATCGGGTCGGACCGATTAACTCGACCAAATTATATATATATATATATTAAAAATTATAAAAATGAAATTTTAATTAATTTATTATTTAATTGAATTAAATTAAATGTCTAAAAATATGTTATTTGATTGAATGTTTTAGATAATTTAAAGTATTATATGTTACATTTGTATTTACTAGTTGACCGGCACCGCGCGTTGCGCAGTGATATTGAAAACAATGTCAAATTAAATAATTTTGTTACCGATTGTTATTGAAAAAATATATACTTACATCAAACAATATTATTATGTAGTATGATTTACGATATTTTTATTATAATTAGACAAATTTTGAGAATACAGACAAAATAAATGGCTAACATAAATTGTGTTTTCCAAGTGTCTATATAAGATAGAATATTATGTCTAAATTTGATAAAAAAAAATGTTGAACATATAAGAGAAAGATCCATAATAACAATTACAATGACGTCAATATAATTTTCATGACACATAAAAAATTATAATAACAGTTACAAAACTATTATAGTCTAAATTAATTTGTTTATATTGTATTTAAGAATCACAAATTAATTTAAAGAAATTGCATGAAAAATGTGTCATATCTTTTAGAGATTTGCCCATAGTTTAAAAAAATCCATTTATGCCCTTTAATGATTTTTTTTTTTGGACCAAATTAAACTTGATTAATAATTATCTTTTATAATTTTGAAATTTTTTTATTCTGATTAATAATTATATTTTATAATTTCTAAAATATTTATACCTATAATTAAGTTTGACCAATTTTCTGTAATAACGATTATTCCTCATTTAATTAAATTTTGACTTAGGGTATTTTCTTCGTACACTACAAAATATTGTAATATAACTAATTAAGAAATGAACTCAAATAATTAAATAATTAAAAAGAAAAAAGAAACTTGAGAGCTTAGCATTTTCTTCCTTATAACTTTGTACATAGAGTAGTTGGAACATCAATTTTGAATCCATAGTGATAGTATTTTTAGAATTTAAAAATTATGAAAAAAAAAAACTGAAAAGAGCAACAACAATGAATATCCTTGAATTCTATTTTTATAAATAATACTTTCTACAATACTAAACAACTAAGAGCAAAGCTCAAACAATACGTAAAACAAAATTTGTTTCCGAATGACTTCTTAGCATTTACTTTGAACATTTAGAATAGTTGGACATTAGCTTGAGGGCATAGTACCTTTGGGACGAAATTAAAGAAAAAAAAATGAAAGGAGCACAAAGTCGAATCCGTGAATTCTATTATTATAAATAAAATATATTTGTTATATAACTTAACAATTAAGAAAAGAACTCAAGAGAAAAGAAAAACAAACCTTGTTTTCAAAGGGCTTTTTAACATTTTTTTTTTCTTCATAATTCACATGGAGGGTAATTGGAACGTCAACTATGAACCCATAGTACTTTTGGAAAGAGTCCAGCTACAATATTTTGTCAAATATGACATGAAATATCCAAACCAAATAACAAATGTGATATGATTCTTAAAAATATATATAACAAACAAAAACCCAAATATAAAAGAATATACTTCATCCCGGTTGGTAGGAATCAATGTTGCACTCTAGTCTAAGAAGTCTCTAGGAGATGATTCATCAAAGAACGAATACAGTAAGAAAAGTAAGAAATGAAGTAGACTTGCGGTGATTTTTATCATGAGAACTTATTTTGGCATAAAAAAAAAATGCCAACTGAAAATTCAAATTGGATTCACGCTCAACCGGGTGGATTTCAGTTGAATAAGTTTAATAAATCGAGCCTATTCACATCTACCCAAAAACCAAATAGCAAATAAAAAACTGAACAAATCCTTAGAATCAACCAAAAGTCATGGAAACAAAATAAGTCAATTGAAAAATTGAACTAAAATCTCGGTAAAATATAGAGAAATAACTAAATATCAACAGCACTTGTAATTAATTTCAAATCTTACGACTACTATGAAGATGTATGAAAATACACAAAATGAAAAAAATTCATATAAACATTTGAGAAATGAAAGAAAATGACTCACCGGAGGAACGAAAGAGAGGTGAACCATGATTGTACATGGCAAAGAAGTTTCCTCGAAAACGCTGTAGACCAAATATATTTGCGAAGTCCTACAAACACCGTGAAACTTTTGAAAATTTTAAAATAAATGTAAAACAGAGTTAGCATATGTAAACTCAAAACTGAACTGATTTTCTTTATAGTTGGAAAACTCGGATGACTTTTAACTACATCGTCAAAAAGGGATATCAAAAGTCGACAACTCTCACATTTCAGAAAGCAACATATGAAAACCTAGCAGGCAAGCAGTTCCAAAAGTTCTAACATAAGTTGCTCAATATTTAAGAGAGACAATAATAGAAACGAAAAAACTGAACACATGTAATAAATAAAAAATCAATTAGAAAATCGGAACACATATAAGAACAACTAACATGAACTAAAATCAAGCCATGCAAGACAAAACCTGAAGCAGAGAACAGACAGGGCAACGCCGACGGATACTAAGAACAAATGACGATAGAGAACAGGTTAGAGATCCAAAGGCAAGCTAATGGAGAGTTGCCGGAGAAATTAAATACAGTGGAAGAAAGACAACTGAAACAGCAAGAAAAGAAGAAGAATAGCAAAACGACAAAACCTATATCGTTCCAATTCTATACAATCACCATCTCGCTGAATTATCTAAAACCAATATCATTAGAAATTATCTACATTATCGTTATAGTAGAAGGTAATATGTCAATAAATATTCATTGAATTCTACCTTTCAAGCATATTGTCTTATACATGTCAATACAGGGGCAACCACCTTAGGCAGCACCGAGAATGGAAAAAAGGTCATTAACGGTATGTAGTGATGCTTAGGCCAAGGTAATGCATCAATCAAGTATCACATTGAATTATTAACAAAAATGAGAGCCACAACGAAGACAAAATAAGAAAAACAAACTTTCATAATACTCCAAACTTGTACCAAAACCAGCATATGAAGCCAAGGACTTCAAAATCAAAATAGGGTTTGGAAAAGAAAACCTACATCATATAAAACATAATAATTAAAACCCTAAGCAACATAAATGTCATGCAGTTTATATGTCATCAAAAACCTCGCAAATGCATTACTAAATAAAAAATTAGTAAAATTTTATATAGTTACAACCTGGCAGGCAATAACATCATATAGTGTGGATTTCTCGATCCTCGGATCGCCTACATTTATCTTTGTCAAAAATAGAATACATTCAAAAATATTAATGGGAGATAAAAATCATAGAGTTTTGATTCCCAAAGGAACTTAACCAATGTGAATCAATCATTAAATTACAAACTATTGAAGAAAGAAATATACCAATAGAAAAAGAATATTTGCATAGACTCTTCTTGTATCTGGGTCCTAAACGGAGGAAACCCTTGGAAAACAAAGACATATTTTCTCTCTAACAATGATTTGCGTTGGAGAGAACTCTCCCATTGACATCGTTAGGAAGTGATACGATGACAGAGAGAGCGACGAAGAAAGAGAGTGATCGAGCAACGTTGTGAGGACAGGAGCTCTTGTATGGCTGGCGTGAGAGAAAAGAAAAAAGTGAAATGGCATGAGTGATTTTGAACATATTTTAAATGAGTTGGGAGGAATATAACCCCTTTCAAGTGGTTGTAGCTTCGCCTAGATACCACCACTCAATTTTCTTTGAAAATGAGAAATTGGGTGAGAAAATTTCCAAAGATCTTTCTTATTCGCCATCTTACATCGTCAAGCACTTGACTAAAGTATTTAAACACACTAAACATATTGCACTGCAAATTAAAAAAAAAAACAACAGAAAAACAGAAAGATGAGTGATAAAAACCTGGCCTTTGAACTCCAAATTCTTTATTCGATAGAATCCCTGGCGAATAATCTGCAAAAACAAAGACAAAGACAAAAACAAAAGCACTTTGATCAGACATTAACATAGAAAATCAAACAAAACAAATATGCCGCGGCATGGAAGAAGCCATATATTCCTCAAGAAAATCTAGAATAAACGACGACATAAAACCGAAAATAAATTTCTCAATTTTCTTGTGAGATTTTGAAAAATCTGGAACACCATCGTTTCTTCTCTTCTACTACTAACAATCGGTGAAACGTAACATCTCTCGGCTCTTACTTAATAAACGAATCTGTATATATGAATAAAATTAAGATTTTTGGGGTGTGATTAAAATGTCTAATTAAGGATATTTTTAAACGGTTATAATGCTTAAAAATTACGATCACCAATTGTAGTTTTTGGTGATCTTAGTCGACACTCACCGGAGATATCACAGAGAGGCAAATCACGGTCGTAGTACATATCCGTGGATTTTCGTTTAAGTACATTACGTAGGCTCTACAAATGAATAAAGATATGGAACACAAACAAAAGACAAAAATATCAGAAAAGGCAAAATGGCAAATAATTACTTGAATTGTAACGGATATGGCAGAGGCAGCAGTCTAAACGCGGTTGCTACGTAGGCTCCGGTGCTTAGTCGCATCATACATTTTCAAATAGGCGATAAAAGATCAAATGAATGGAATACTAACCTCATATAAATAGTGCAGAGCCGAGACTCGAGTCGACGTTGAAGACGCCCCTGGAGGGATCTATCGCTTCAAAGAATCCGACTCCGTCTTCATCGATCTCGTTCGCGTCCTTAACCGCTCAGACGCCAAGTTTAGGGTTTCTCATTGTTCCGACTATACGCGATTCTTGGAATCAAACCACACAGAGACGACACTGCAATCTTCCGAATGTTTGATATTATTTTCTGATCGTTTTCAAGAATGGTTTTGCTTGCGCTTGCGCTTGGAGAGGAGTCTGATCGTGTTCAGAAGAGTAGTCTGTGTGTGATGAATCGAACAAAGAGTTAAAAAGTAGAAAAACATGATTTTTAGGGAGATGAGAGTTTTCTGAAGCAACATGATGCTTCGAAAATAAATATTCCAAATATTCAATAAGCCTTTTCGTGTATGTTGTGCAGTTATTTTTATAAAAATAAAAACTAACCATGAAGACGTACGGCTCGCAGTCGCAGATGGACCTTCTCTTACTGGAAAACAGCCGTCAGCAAGACTCTGCGCGTAAATGTAATTCTATATATTCAAAGAAAACCGGAAACAGGAAATAAGTCAAATTTAAATGAATAACTTCCCGTCACGAAGGCCGAAAAGACTTTGGGTGACTGAGTTCAGTGCCATGCTGATGATTTGACACAGATGGTGGCTCTGCAAGACCGGAGGCTTCGGCACGTCGTTGATGTTTTGGGTGATCGGACTGTGGAGAGAATGGCGGAGAGAGGGAGAGCGAAAGATTTGCACTAAATCGATACATATGAAATATATGGTAAGTCGGTTATTTGTGGAAGAAGAGGTCTCTTCGTGAATCAACGTCACGTTATGTTTTACGTCGATTGAGTTTCAAAGAAAATTATATAATATATTTATGTTAATGACCTGGATATAATGCTAGAGATGCGAACTACTTTTTATTGGTTTGAATTGAGGCTCTCTTATGATGATTTAATTTCATGTAGATTAATATTCAAATAATCCGGTTTTATTAAAACATTCAATTAGTTAGTGGTGTACTTTATTTATTACGTATATCAAATATGTTGTTTAAATACTACTGTTGGTGGTGTTTATAATTTATTTATTTATTTGCAGTTGCTAAAAAAGAGCAAAAATGTAGTGTTTAGTTACTATATTTTTTAAGGAATTTTTGTTACAATTTTTTGTTTAAAAAATAATTGATTATTAATATTAAAAAAAGGAGTTATTGACGACAATTTTATAATTTTATTTAAAAAACACGTGGAAGAGTGATTTTATTGACGACGGCATATATACATATATTGGACAAAGGCACCTAATTTTTTGTTGGATTGGAAAAATACGTGGAAGAGTAATTTTATTGGAATAATACTAATGTGTGTGTATATAATATAATAATATATATATATATATATATTTACATGTGACACGTCTATTCGTGGAATTTGAAAGAAGGCAATCGTTGGATATGTATCTCTTGGTTTAGATTTGTTTGACAAATATAACCGCTTCTATTCAAAATAATTAATTAAAAAAAGAACAAAAATATTGGTTGTTCCTATTATTATGATTTTCTTAATTTTTTTTTATTATTGACCACGTTTGAATTTTCATGTAGAGGTGCCTGTTAAAAATGGTTTTTTATTAAATAATGTTTTAACATAACCGTTTTTTAAGTAAATAATTATTTTAAGAAAAGAGAAAATAAAAAATGAAGGGACACGTCGAGCGAGGATTTATTTTCTAATAAAAAATTCAAATAAAGGAGAAAATAGAATGGGGAGAAAAACGGTGTTTTTTGGGACATGAAGTTATTTTGCTTTTATATATATATAGATTAGTGTAATCTAACGAGCACTCCAATCTAACTAACAGTTATTCGGATTGAGTTAGATCGGACTTTTTTTTTATAAAAAAAAATGTTAGATTGGGTCGATTTTCTAAAATCCAATAAGATTCGATTGACACAATCCAATCCATGCACGCCCGTATAATGTAATTAAACCCAATAAAAATCCTCTTAACGAAAACTAATATAATAATTTTGGTCAAAAAGCTTATAAAAAAGTAAAACATTTTTAGAGATTTTAAAAAAATCTTATATAGTAATAAGTTATAAGTATTGAAATAAAAAAAATAAAGTAGGATGTGCGGAATGGAAGGAAGGTTGAAATGCATATTGATCACCTTGAGGTTGATGTGGGCCCGGAAGGCGTCGTCGGCGTCCTTGCTGTTGAGGAGGTTGAAGGCGAGCTTGAGGCCCTGCGCCACCAGCGAGGAGAAGAGGAAGAAGCTGAAGGAGACCACCTCGAAGACCAGCAGCCTCCTCGCCACGTCGATGCCCGCGTCGCAGGCCCGGTTCTCCAGGCTCTGCTGCCCCGGCGCCGCCAGCGACAGCCCCACGAACACCGCGATCGTGAACAGCGAGTTCACGTTCACCAGCCCGTCCAGCGCCGTCACGTGCACGCTCGTCGTCGAGTACGACGTCGCCTCCACGCGCCGGCACGCCCCGTACTCCTCAGATCTGCCCACACACAGCACACCACAGCACAGATTCATAACACAAATACAGAGAGAGAGAGAGAGAGAAGAAGAAGAAGAAGAAGAAGGGTTCGGCTTTTGCAGGTCTTACTCATCCATGGCTGAGTTTGGGATTGTGACTTGTGAGTTATTCTACTGAGAAGAGAGAGAGTTTTAATAATGTTTGATTGTTGATCTTTCTTTTCTTTTTGGGGTTTCTTTTTCAATTCTATGCTCATTCATTCAGATGCTTTACTTTTGCAGTATGGGTCTTTGCAAGAATTTGATTTTTTTTATATTTGCGGCAAAATACCCATTTATTACTGAAAATATGATTTATATTTTTTTTATTGGCACACATTTTCACTCAATGATATAAAAAATTACGAACCTCGAAGTTCCCAGTGGCGACTCATGAATTGTCCACGTTTTCGCTCATTTTAGCTGTGTATAAATAAGAACTGGAAATGATTGAAAACGTACGTTATGGTCTCGCATAATCAGCAACACATATTTGACGATAAAAAAAGTTGAGCTTTTTTCATATTCAAGATTGGACGAAGCCGGAAAAAGGAAAAGTCCAGCTTCAAGTCCCGATTTCGGCCCTTGTTTGCTTCATGTAAGTGTTTCTCTATTTCTTAGAACTATAAAGTATAAAGATAAGAAAGAAAAAATGGTTCTGAAAGGTTAAAGGGAAAGACGGGGTTGTTGTTTAAAAAAGGGTTAATGACGGCGAAAATATCTAAAGTTTGGTCAAAGAACCCCTCGTGTACCAAAAGTTTAAAAGTGGTGGTAAAAATATCCAAAGTCGCATTTGGGGAGTTGACCACTCCATTCTCGTAACGCCGTTAACTTACCCGTTAACTCTGGGCACGCGGGCAAACGTTGGTTGTTGACATAACATTTTTTGCCAAATGAATGAGCCCAAATAAGTCTTGTTTACGACAAAACAACAAATTAAACCCCTAACTAATACTATTTAATACAACTAATCGAACCCCTAATGATTACACTTAGCAAAAAAAATTTGTCCATGTGGCCAGGGTTAACGAGTAAGTTAACGGCATTACGAGAATTAAGTGGTCAACTCCTCAAATGTGACTTTGGGTATTTTTACCACCACTTTTAAACTTTGAGTACACGAGGGATTCTTTGACCAAGATTTAAGTATTTTTGCCGTCATTAACCCTTGAATAAACATGAAATGTAGGAACAAATTGGAGGGTTGTTGAAAAAACATATAGAAAAAGGGAAGGCAAGTGTTGCAAAACGACATCGGATAAAGAGTATGGTTTCTTGATTGATCCATGTATTAACTTACATTACCCTTTATATTGCGTGTATAGATTATGTTGCTGTTGTGTTTGGGATCACATTAACAAATTAATTAATCCGTCAACAGCATAACACTAATTACTAATTAGCTAAAGGTCAACATTTTTCTAGTTGACGTACATCTAAAATGCCGCACTTTTTTTTTCATATAATTCTTTATCCGGTAATTTTTTTTAATATTGTCACAAAAATGTAAATATAAGGTACTTATACCGCTATAAACTATGTGAATATTAGAAATTCAAATTAATATGAATTTAAGTATATCAGAATCAGATAATTTATAATCATACCAAGGTTTAAAATACCGCTTGCCGATTTCGTTTCGCATTTTTCGTTTTACGGATATATCGCTTGCCGATGGGTATGTCGATGGGCAAATCGGAAAAAAGGGCATGCCGCATACCGCATATACCGCACTTTTCGCATGGGCATACCGCATGCCGATGGGGTTTTCGATGGATATTTTGGAAAAAATATTTGAGTATTTAAGCAAGATATTTATATAGGTTCAAAACTACATATTTAATAAATACAAGACATAATTGTATACAACAAAACACATTTGTAACTTAAATATGTAGGTGAAATGTATAATATTAAGTCACTTTATTAGTTTAAGTGTATAATATTAAGTCAAATTATTATGTGAAGTGAATATGTATGTTAATTAAGTGAATATGCATGTTAATTGTATATGTATGTTAACAAATTTAATATTAGTTGAAGTGTATAATATTAAATGAATATGTATATTAAGTGCATATGTATGTTAGGTGAAGTTAATATGTATGTTAAGTGTATAATATTATTTGAAGTGTGTAATATTAAGTTAAATTATTAGGTGAAGTGTATGTGTATGTTAAGTGTGAATGTGTGATATTAGTTTAATAACAAAAAGTCCTACATTGATAGATGACAAGAGTTTGGTGATGTTTATATACCAAATATTAGGGACAAGAGTTTGGGCCCTTCGGGTCAAAGGATTTTGTTGATGGGGGAGGACTCACACAAATGTTACACCACCACACGCGCGCGCGCCGCCGCCGGCCGGACGTGGCGGGGTGGGGTGCTCTTGTGTGAGTATAATTATTTTTGCCGTGGAAAAATAAAGTTTTACAGTGGAAACCCAACCTAGCTGACTGGAGATCCCAAGAAGTAGGTTCAATGGGACAACCTAGCTGTAAGACTTAAACGGATCAATGTGGTGGTTACACCCTAGTCCATTCCAACGATGAAAAAACAGTGATATGTACGGTTAAGGATAAGCTAATAGAAAGCTTTTAATGATTCTTACACGCCAGTTCAATGGGACAACCTAGCTGTAAGACTTTAACGGATCACTGTGGTGGTTACACCCTTGTCCATTCCAACGATGAAAAAACAGTGATATGTACGGTTAAGGATAAGCTAATAGAAAGCTTTTAATGATTCTTACACGTCGGTAACGAACCGAGCAGAGCACATGGTTTGCTTTTAAGTAAGATCACCTATGTTAGAGTGAAGTGGGGTCGCTTCAATGGATTTGTAAGGGCACAAAGTCCATAAACTCTCGCAGAACCAGAACGGTGTTCATGACCATTAACGAACACAATAATGAGAACTGAACACGTACAATTCATATCTGTGAGAAATATATGATCACTTACACAACGGTTAAGCAGTTCAAAGACATCGCATCTACTGATAAACCAGTAAGGAAAATATGTTTCTTAAGGGAAGGTTCAAAGGCGATACCTACCTATCCTATGCAGTTTTGGGCCAATAAGCTCTATTACCCATTTAGGGGTGTTGTCAAGAGTGATCTGTCAATTTCATTTATGTGGGGGATTGTTGGAAAAAATACATATTGTAAATGAAATTTGGTCTGATAATATAATTGCTCAAATGAACATTTCATAGCTTGTCAAAAACGTTTGACAGAGGAACGTTTAAATGTATAATACACATTTAAAAATCAGATCAAAACGCTCATATAGCATTTACAAGAAAAACGTTAACTGAGCTTTAATGCTCAAACGTTCAAAATCGATTTGAATATTAGAAAACGTTTTCTGGTATTAATTGTGTCCATCAATTCGAATCCTCAAATTGCCCCTATAAATGGACAGGGAACTCGGTTAGTTTCGACACACACAAACACACCAAGAAAAACACAAAGCTCATAAACTTTTTCCAGAATTTTTTTTTTCTTTCGAATCGCTTCTTTGCTCTGCGATTCGGACTTTCTAGGGTCTTAGAAAATTATTGGGTGATAGAGCACTTACGGTTTAGTTCGTCGTTGCGAGACAATAGTTATACCGTTTTATCCTGGGAAGTCGACGCCGTCCGGTAGAGGAGGCGAATCACTTTAAGGAAAGCGTCTCTGACGTGACTCGGCTTCTCTAATCTTTCTTGTTTTGATAGGAAATCGTTGACGGGAGAATCTCCGATTGTCGCCAAATCTTCAGGTACTCGATCTTAAAGTTTTCAAGATATTTTTCTTCATAGACATACTCATAGAAACAACCAATAGTTCCAACAATGTTTGAGTTGCATAACTTTTTTCGTCCAACTTAGGCATAACGCTAATTTTGTTAGAATTTAATAACGCTTTAACTATTTTATTCTTTCTTTCTTTTACCCGTTACACATATAGGAAGTAAAATGATAAGAAGGACATTAATTAATAATATAATTTAATTTAATTTAATTTACGGGTATATAAAGTGCAATTTGGATACTAATGAAGTTTTGTATGTTTCTAAAAATTGGTACCGATGAATAAACCACAAACTGACGAGTACACCATATAATATTTATTGCTCACGGGAAAGATAATTAGTTTTAATGAACGATTGCTTGCCTTTCATTAATAACCTCAAACATAAATATATTCTTACAGCCAAGTGGAAACCAATTCCTACCGACATTAAAATTCGAACAATCATAATTTAGAAGTAAAAAAAAAAAATTATCTAGAAATAAATATTAATAAATTCAAAATTATTTAACTATTATCGAATAATACCGCGAAGATCGTGGTCTGCCTAGACCGAAAATTTTGTTTTATGACTATCCAATCCATAGTATGTCTTACGAGTCGCTGTTAACAAGACTTCCGGTGATCTGATTTTAATGTACAACCCCAAACACAAAGATAGCAACACTGTGGAAATAAGGTCTTCTAAAAGAAATTTAAGCTTTATAGATAACCTTTTAGGTAAACAACAATTAACTTTTTAATTAAATATTAAGATAATATTTTTCCACTCATAATATTCAATTTGAACAAAATCCCACTTAACCTTCCAAATAAGAGTATATAGTCTGTCTTTTCTTCATTTAGTTTTTAATTTTAATAATCATGATTTTATTTTTATTTACATCAGATAGTATGTCTTTGTAAGTACAAATAAATCTTGAGTTTTTCATCGAGTTGTGTCACCAATAATCTCCGCAGGAACAAACACCATTTTCAAAATGGTGGAACCTATTCCGATCCCTTACAACGATTTTCCTCCGGGAGATCTTCGCGACGAGCTTGATCATCGTGTGGCAGTCGCTGCAAACTCTCAAGTTCTTCACCACCCTGAGGGTCGTGAAAGCCTCGGTTGAGATCAGACCGTAGCATATCGCGAGCCTCTCGCTGTGTATGGCCAGAGCCAATTCCTTTTGCCGATCGTCGACGTCATGCAATGCCGCCTCGGTTTCCGGCGAATACCCTTCGCTCGATCTGAGTCGCTTCTCTATTTCCTCCAACTTCCTGTAAATCTCCTCCTTCTTCGGGTGTCGGATATCTCCCAGCAGAAACTCGTGAATCTCGTTGTTCACTTCGATCCGGCTACAGCCCGGCTCTTTCTGGATCCCGCCTTCCTTCATCTCGGCTCGAACTTGCGCAGCCTCTTTCCACTTTCCCGATGATGCGTACACGTTCGATAGAAGAACGTAGGTCCCCGAATCTGCTTCACCACAGTTCAACAATGTCTTTGCTATCTTCTCTCCGAGCTCAAGGTTTCCATGGATTTTGCAAGCACTTAGCAAAGCCCCAAGCATGATGTGATCCGGGCCGGTTTTCATTTCCTTGATAAGCGAATGAGCTTCTTCGAGCCGACCCACTCGACCTAGGAGATCAACCATGCACCCATAGTGCTCTGTTTGCGGTTCGACCCCGTAATCGCTAACCATGGACTGGAAAATCTCGAGACCAGAGTCCAATAGTCCTCTGTGGCTACAAGCGTTCAGAACAGCAACGAAGGTGATGCTGTTCGGTCTCACGCCCCGTCTCGTCATCACCCTAAACATCTGAACCGCTTCTAGACTCTTTCCGTGCATGCCGAGCCCGGCGATCATGGAGTTGTAAGTGCTCACATCTCTCCGCGACATCCCGTCGAACACCTCCCAAGCTTTACCAATATCGCCACATCGGGCGTACATGTTGATCAATGCACCACCAACAATGTGATTGAGCTCGATCCCGTGCCGCTCCATGAACGAATGCACCCACCTCCCGAGCTCCAGCGCTCCCAGGTGAGAACAAGCGGACAGAACACAGACAATGGTGGATTCGTTGGGCCTCACGCCCTCCACCTGCATCGCCCGGAAGACCTCTAACGCCCTGTTCATTTCCCCGTTCTTGACAAGCCCGTCGATCATGGCTGTCCAACACACCGTGTCCTTCCTCTGTACCTGCCCAAAAACCGCCAACGCCTCCTCAACAAGTCCGTAATTCAGATAGCAGGACACCATGACGGTCGAGGCAACGAGTTCACACTCAGGCATTCCGTCGAACACCCGCCGCGCGTCCATAAACTCGCCGCACTTAGCATACAACTCGACGAGCTTCATCTTCACCGATCGGTTCGAGCAGAGCCCGAGTTTCGTGGCCTGCCCGTGAAGCTCTCTCCCCGGTTTGAGAGAGAGCTGGTGTCCACAAGCTCTCAGAGCAGCCGTCACGGCGTAGTTGTCGGGCGAGACCGAATCTTCGAGCATGCGGCGATAGAGAAGAATGGCGTCGGAGTAGGCGCCGGAAGAGACGAGCCCATCGATGAGAGCGGTGTAGAGGAAGACGTTGGGGTGGTGTACGCGCCGGAATATCTTGGAGGCGTAGCCATGGGAGGAGAGGCGAAGAAGGTCGAAGGCGATGAAGGGGTCTTGTTCTCTGCCATTGCGAATGATTATGGCGTGGAGCTCTTGGACTTGGCGAATGTTGTTGCACTTCTTCAGCAGCGGAATCAGCTCACTTCTGCCAAACCGACTCCTGGGCTTCGGGTTCGAATACCGCGGGAATGTCGAGCTCCCTTGCGTGGAACAACAAATCATTTTGTGTCGTTTTTCTTCGACAAAATTGAGTTTCTATCTTAAATTTAAATTCAGTTACAGTATAATTATCTTAATTTTTTGTAAGTTTATTAATTTTATAGAAGAGTAATTTAGTAATTACAGTTTTAATGCAATTTTTTAACTGTAAAATTTCTTAGAAATGTCTGAAACTCCGGAGTGGGTAAAATTGTCCAAATTAATTTTGAGTATATCGTAAAACTTACTACTTTTGTATCATTTATTGAGAAACTATGGCGAGGAGAATTTATAATAATAGTAGTAGATATATAATGATGTGACATGATTATGAATATGAATATGGTGAATAATTAGTGAGATGATAAGATAAGGTGATGACGATGAGATGAAAACTTGGAACGAAAGTGAGAGAGGTAAGAATGAAAAATTGTATGTATAGGTAAATGAATAATGGGCAGGTAAATACATAATGCAATGTAGAGTGAAAATAATTATTATAATTTTAGTTTAATATTAATGAACTTTTCATTATACATAACAGAGGAATAATTTTAAAATTTTAGTGTTTAATAAATTAAAAATCTAATTATTTATATTTAAAAAAATATTTATTCAAATTTTCCAATCATATTCAGAGAAGTTGTAGAGCGAAGCTGCGCCCAGCGTCTCGAAGGCATGCCCCAATGCCATCTCGCATGCTCCGGGTGTCCCAATGCGGAGCGTACATGCTTCCGCTGCCTCGGTGCCGTGCCCTTTTGACGCTGCCTCGGCGCCTACGCTCACGTCGCTATTGGACGCACGGTGCCCCACTGCTAGACTTGCGTCATCAGTGGACACTCTGGCACTGCTGTCATGCTCACGCCCCAGCGCCCGGTTTATATTGTCAGCTGCCTCGGTATCCGGTGCTCCGTCATATTCAAACCGGTAACAAATATCTCAAATATGATTCCCACTTTTTACACGTCGTTTTTTCATACAGATGTCGTTTCCCAACCCTCATGTTATAGTCGTTTTATTGTCTCTCTCTCTGGTCTTGGCAGAAAGTGAAACAACGAACTCCAATCTCAGAACAGCGAGACCTCTAATGGTGAAGAAGATCGCTGCCCAAATCTAGTGAGAGACGACTCGTAGCTTAATCGCAGACATTTGCCCTAGTATCTCTCTGCTTCCTCTTCTTACGGACTTGGTAGGCTTGTACTAGAGGCAGAATCTGGTCTTGCATTTGAAGATTCTCAGACATCTCCAACAAATCGATCGAGGCGAGGAAGAGAGTCACCGAAAATGCTCCGATTGAAGGCGTTCAGGCCGAGCAACGAGAAGATCGTGAAGATCCAGTTACATCCCACGCATCCATGGCTGGTCACCGCCGACGCCTCCGATCACGTCTCCGTCTGGAATTGGGAGCACCGACAGGTACTTCTTTTCTCATCTTGCGGAAGCAGAATCCGTGAATTTTGATGAATTGCTTGGATTTGGCAGGTGATCTATGAGCTCAAAGCCGGGGGCGTCGACGAGAGGCGGTTGGTCGGAGCGAAGCTGGAGAAGCTCGCCGAGGGGGAGTCAGGTTAGAATTGTAGTGTATCTTAGAAGTATGATTTGAGGCCGTAGTTATGCAATTTAGTTCGATAAGAGTTTTTGCTGAAATCGGAATCGGAATTGATTTTTCGAATAGGATTATGCTACAGAGGTTTAGTTTCTTAAAGCTGTTCTTGATGGAGTATAAAATGTGACTGAAAGATGCCACCGAATTCAATTGGGTTGGGTCCATGAATATGGGAAAGAGAGAGAAATCTTGATCTCTCTCTCTAAAACTATTTGGAAATTAGTAACTGATGATTGAAGTCTGGATGAGAAAACATTACCAAAAATTGGGAATGCTTAAAAGTCTGAAATGAAATTTAACATTAAGGCTTTTTAGGGATTCTAGGGACAATGTGAATTGTTATTGAGTTCTTTTAGAGGATGTTACGAAGAAGGTTTTGATACGAACTCGTATCGTTTTAGTAATTTGCCAATCGTAATATATATTTTCGTAGTTATTCTATCAGATCCACTTGAGGATTTGATAATGTAGATTGACACGAATAACTAAAAGAGCATGCAAAATCTTGCTTAAGTTCCTGTTCTTTGATGATTGTAAACCAATGTAACCTGTAGTTTTCTTTGTTCTTCTTTCTCTTCTTTGTCTAGAGGTACAATCATTTGCTATTTTTTTTTATTGGTCATTTTTGCTATTCTATTATAGAGTTAAAAGAGTTTATTTGGTGTATGATGTTATAGTGTTATTAGGTCATTTGGCTTTGATTGGGTTTTTATGCAAGTTGTATTCAAATAATTTAAGCTAGTAGCTGATAAAGTAGTTATGAATTTGGAAGAATTTCTTCGTTGAAGATGTTTTTATCTTCTAAATTTTTGTGATTAAATGACTGATTTTTTTTACGATATCCCTTTTTCATTACTAAGAAATTTTTCCTTTAGCAAGAAAAGATCACTTGAAGGTTTCTTAAAAATATGTTCACATATTTCTTTAGAGATTTATTTAGTTTAGATCTCAACGACGTACAATAATAGCAGAATGGACCTGCAAGGTACATGAAAGAGCTATATCTTATATTATGTGACAGTTCTCATGGTTTGGCTATAGAATTATATTCCTTAAATTCTCATACACATCCATGCAGCTTTTCTATTGCAAGCAAGTCTATGCCTGATTTTTCTTTCTATTCTTTGATAGAGCCCAGAGGAAAGTCTACTGAGGCCATGCGTGGAGGGAGGTAAAAGAGTTTCTTTTCTGCATATCTATATATACAGTTTTCATTCTTTTCATTGGACCTGAAGCCCCCCTTTTGTGGCCCACATGTCATAAAGTGTTAAGCAGGTTTGCTTCTTTGATGATGATGTGCGGTTTTGGCAACTTTGGCGCAACCGTGCTGCAGCGGCTGAGGCTCCCTCTGCTGTCAATCATGTCACATCTTCGTTCAGTTCTCCTGCTCCGTCAACAAAAGGAAGGCATTTCCTTGTAATCTGTTGTGAAAACAAAGCCATTTTTCTTGACTTGGTGACAATGCGCGGCCGTGACGTGCCGAAGCAAGAGCTTGACAACAAATCACTTCTTTGGTAATTATATCATTTCATTTTATATTTCTACCTTCTATATTCTTAAGCTAGCTTTGTAGGTTAAAATGTTGATATCGGTGTCTGTTTCCTTATCTAGATAGGCTAGGAACAACAACTACTTTGATAGGTGCTCAATGGTTTATATTCTTTTGTCAATATGACTAAAATCATGCCTAGCTTATTATCTTTTCTCTTGCAGTATGGAGTTTCTTTCTAGATCTGCTGCAGGGGATGTTCCTCTAGTTGCGTTTGGTGGGTCAGATGGTGTCATTAGAGTACTTTCAATGATGACGTGGAAGGTGCGGGATTATAAACACGGGTTTTCTAAAAGATTAAGTATTGTATGTACCAAGCTTTTCTAATAATACTTGTTTCCTGCAGCTTGTACGAAGATACACCGGAGGTCATAAAGGTTCAATTTCTTGTCTGATGACGTTCATAGCTTCTTCTGGTGAGGTACATCTCAGGCTCTGCAACCATATTTGATGGACTTGTTATAGAGAGACTGTTACGACCCAAAACCGGTTCTCGAAACTGTAGCTTCCCCAACCTTCAATAAATCCAATCTCCCCTCTTCTGAGAGAGAATAAGTTTTATGTAAATGGTTATTGACTACTTTTCTCATTAGCTTAAGATCTCTTGAATAGACGAGGGAGTTATAACCTAATGGGCCGAACCGAACCCAACACTATAAACTAAATTATATTCCTAAATAATGTAAATTAACCACGCCGTAATAGCATGTAAAAGAAACATCTCATGACACTGAGGCAACCAAGTCCCTCCTAAGATCAGATAATTGGAAATGGTTGCGGTTTTAGAAATTCCTTTAAATGGGAAGTACATGTTTTTTTATAGTATCGCGGCTAGGATAAATTATAGCATGTATCTGATATTAATTCACTGACAAGCCTCACATTTTTATTCTTGCATATGCATGCACAAACATGAAAATAATACTTATGTGCACGAATTGACATGAATATCGATAAGCATAGTTTCTTATATAATCAGAAGCTTGTCATATTTTAGAGTACGGTTTATAGTTACATCTTTTTCTTGCATTTCTATTACAGGCACTTTTAGTTTCAGGAGGCAGCGATGGTTTGCTTGTCCTTTGGAGTGCTGATCATAGCCAGGATTCTCGAGAGCTGGTACCCAAGCTAAGCTTAAAGGTATGGTACCCTATTTTGCACGGTTTAGTATTTTTGGAAATTTTTGTTTTGGGGTAATTGTTAATTGCTGTATTTGTTGATCTTGTAGGCACACGATGGCGGTGTTGTGGCCGTGGAACTTTCTAGAGTCATTGGCAGTGCTCCACAGCTTGTTACAATTGGTGCTGATAAGACTTTAGCAATATGGGACACAGTCTCTTTTAAGGTGATAAAATTTCTTTATTTGAATTCGAATTTCAGAAGAAGCTTTAGGATTTTTTAATTTTAATTTTTAATATTCTTTTCCTTATAATATCTATGCTTGTCTTTATCAGGAGCTACGGCGTATCAAACCTGTTCCGAGGCTGGCCTGTCATAGTGTAGCGTCTTGGTCTCATCCCCGTGCACCAAATCTTGATATTTTAACTTGCGTTAAAGATTCCCATATATGGTTTGTGTCTAACTTATTGTTTCAATTAAGTATTTGTATCCATTGATAGAGTTCCTTGTTTTGGTTGCTAAATGAACATGGATTTTTCTGTTTAAAATTAGAGTCTTAGGTAGACACCATGTCTTGGTTTTCTTTTATTTTCTCAATGAAACTACTAATATTTTTAATTTTTTTCAGGGCTATTGAACATCCCACTTACTCAGCTTTAACAAGGCCGTTATGTGAACTTTCTTCTTTGGTCCCTCCACATGTACTCGCACCCAACAAAAAGATTAGGGTAAGTTTCTCTCTGTTCTTTTTAATCTTTTTCCCTTTTTAGTTTATAAGATTTAATATGCACAATTCCGGACTTGTACTACTAGCTGTTGTAAACCTTCAAAATTTGCCTCTTCATCAACCACCCATTCATCATCCAATGGCACTCATCAATCAACAAAACATCATCCTCATTTGATAGACATTGCATCTTCAAGTTCAAATGTATATCTTTCAGCCTTTTGTTGAACATTGTGTATACCAAAGAATACTTTGGGTAGTCAATCGATTTCTTCATTTTCTATGAACTTGATTGAAAGTACTCCAATCCCACTCACATTCCAACGATGAGCACGCTAGATCCAATAGCCACAAATTTTTGTGACACCGGAGTGCCGTCTCCATATTGCACACCATTCGACTAAAGTTAAGAACTATTGTAGGATACATACAAAAGATTTAAAAGTTAAGAATTAGAGTTAAGGCTCTATAAATAATTACCGTGAATCATCTTTCATATGTTTGTTTGGTCTGGATGAATCCAAATAACTCGTCCTTGTTTCCGAAAGTGAAAATGAGATACTTATTATGCAAACCTGACACCTCAGCTGTATTGCAGGTATATTGTATGACAACACATCCTTTACAACCTCACCTTGTCGCTACTGGATCCAATATTGGTGTAATTATTAGTGAATTTGACCCGAGATCACTGCCAGCCATTGCTGCCTTGCCAACACCCTCAGGAGGAAGAGAGCATTCTGCTATCTACATCATCGAGAGAGAACTTAAGCAACTAAACTTTCAATTATCTCAGACACCAAATCCTTCTCTTGGGAACAATGGCTCTTTATCTGAAACAGGTCGCCTCAGGGGAGAATTGCCTGAACAGCTGCAAGTCAAGCAGATCAGAAAGCACATTATTACGCCAGTTCCACATGATTCGTATTCAGTACTCTCTGTAAGCAGTTCGGGAAAGTAAGTTCCTCCTGAATAATCCCGGTTTGCAGCGACGTAGAATCGTAGTTCAATCGTAGTTCGGGCCGGTTTTTGGTTCGACTTTTCGTAAACCGCTCTCTGTCCTTTCACTGTAACCCTCTTTATCAATCAAATCTTGGATATTAAAAAAAAAAAAGAATAGTAGTTCAATGCCAGCTGTATAATTAGATGAATGTTTACTTGGTGGCTTTTTTTTGGGCTGAAAATTCAATTGGATAATCATACGAAGTTGTATTTTCTTTTTCTGTTTTGGTTTGAGCTTCTTAATTCTTATGAATCATCTTTCTGTTTGTCCACTTTATCTTCTCACCTTGTCAATCTCTGCTAGAATAATCTTTTCTGCTTATGTGTTAATTGTTTTTATATATATCTCGTGATTACTTTGATTTTTCATCCGTTAGTTACATAATATTCTGGCAGTTCACTGATATGTGGATTTACTGTCAAGTTTGACTTTCTATAAATTGCTGGTTGCAGGTATCTTGCCATTGTGTGGCCTGACATTCCTTATTTCTCAATCTACAAAGTGAGTGATTGGGCAATAGTAGATTCCGGCAGTGCAAGGCTTCTGGCTTGGGATACATGTCGTGATAGATATGCGATATTGGAATCTGCTTTAGCGCCTAGAATACCCGTGGCTCTGAAGGGTTCATCAAGAAAAGCAAAAGAAGCTGCAGCAGCTGCAGCACAGGCTGCAGCGGCCGCTGCGTCTGCTGCTTCTTCGGCCAATGTTCAAGTTCGTATCTTGCTTGATGATGGGACGTCAAATATATTTTCAACATCCATAGGTGGCCGTGGTGATCCGGTATTGCTCTCTTTCACTTGATTTTCAGTTAACTCACATAAATTTTTTAAATATAGCCTTCACTTACAAAATGACTATATCAGATCCGTGATTTTGCCTCAGCCTTAGGCCTAAAAATCCCTAAGACTAGGTGCTCGTAATTAACTAACATTGGAATCCTAAATTACATGAGATAACCAGCAGCAATTATGAAGCAACATGACAATAGCCTAAAGCAATAATAGATAAAAAATAAGTAATAACACTATTAGCAAGCGCTATACGTTAGAACACGAGGATTCTAGCACTTGCCACTTTTTCTAGTGTATATTAGTATAATACAGTTGTACAATCTTGAAGTTACATTACAAATACGAAGATTTGTATTCTGAAAATAAAAATTGTAGGTCATTGGCTTGCATGGAGGGGCATTACTTGGTGTTGCCTATCGAACATCCCGAAGAATAAGCCCTGTTGCTGCAACAGCTATATCAACAATCCAATCCATGCCTTTGTCTGGTTTTGGAAGTAGCGGTATTTCTTCCTTTTCAACCTTTGATGATGGATTATCTTCTACTCGATCTCCGACTGAGGCTGCGCCTCCTAATTTTCAGCTCTACAGGTGCCTTTAGTATAAATTGTTTCACCTTTTAGTCGACAGTTCAGTCATATATGATTATATTTATTAATCTCTTGCTACATTATGTAGTTGGGAAACCTCGCAGCCTGTCGGTGGGCTTCTTCCTCAGCCTGAATGGACGGCATGGGATCAAACTGTTGAATATTGTGCTTTTGCTTATCCAAACTACATTGTCATATCATCATTGCGACCACAGTATAGATACCTGGGTAGTGTTGCGATTCCATATGCGACCGGTGCTGTATGGCATCGGAGGCAACTATTTGTCGTTACACCTACTACAATTGAGTAAGACGCGAATAGATGATGTAGTTATACTATGTTTATGCCTTCATATTCTTGGTATGCTTTTTCTGTTTTATTACTCTCAACTCCGTGCTGGGCTGGCGTATGTGTTCTTTGTCTGCACCTTGTTAGGGTTCGGCCACCAAAAGAAGAGATTTTTGTATTTAATAATTGCTTAAAAAGATTACTAAGTATGAGCGATATTTGGTGTGCCGAGTGAGATCATCATGAAAAAAGCACAGCTGGCTTTTAATATAACTAAAATGCAATCAGCCTTGGAACATGTTAAAGAGTTCTAAACTGAATCAGGAAAAAAAAAGTATAAGAACATTAACATAGATTTGTGATGCCTGAGGTGGAGGTTGAGACAGTTAACTTTGGCCTCTTTCGCAGATGTGTTTTTGTTGATGCTGGTGTCGCACTGATGGATATTGAAACAAAAAAGATGAAAGATGAGATGAAACAGAAAGAGGCCCAAGCGAGAGCTGTTGCTGAGCATGGTGAGTTAGCATTAATAGCAGTTGAGAGTTCACATACAGCCTCTCAAGAAAGGATGGCTTTGCGGCCCCCGATGCTTCAGGTAAAAAGTCTCCCAAGTCTCATTTGCAACAGGTTGACAAATAGTTTTAACGTTTCAATGCACATGGAAAAATAACACTCTTTTAGTATAGCTTGGTTGAAGTAAAAACTAAAAATGCTTTTTTGTTTTTGCTTGTTAATGTATCAGTTGTATGTCTTATAAGTTAATAGTTCTTTTTTTGGTTAATTTTTGGTGCCGTGCCGGTTTGTGATTTGTGGGCCGGCTAATGTTAACTGCTCTTTGTATGTGCACTGTAATCTCCTTTTATTTATAAATAAATAAAAACTTGTTTCTTTTAATTTATTTTGTTGGTGCCACGAGGGTGTGAACCTTGTATTTAACAAGCATTTAACAAAACTAGAGGTAATTCATCCGAAAGGTTTTTCCAACTCGAAATACTATGTACAGCTGATCACCATCTTACCTTCTATATTATATTATTTTTTTAATAAAGCATTTTCTCCTTGATTTATAATTTTCCATTGTAGGTGGTTCGCTTGGCTTCATTTCAACATGCTCCTTCAGTGCCACCTTTTTTGACTTTGCCTAAGCAATCTAAAGTCGACGGTGATGATTCATTCATGCAAATGGACGAGAGGAAAGTCAATGAGATAGCTGTTGGTGGTGGAGGCGTTGCAGTAGCAGTTACTCGTTTTCCCACCGAGCAGAAACGGCCTCTGGGTCCTTTGGTCTTGGTGGGTGTTAGAGATGGTGTTCTTTGGCTAATAGACAGGTTAGTCATTCATCCATTGTTCTAGAATATCTCCATCTCTTTGGTATTTAAGTATTAAGAAGTTGTTACTTAGCTGTAATTCGCTGGCAGGTTTATGTGTGCCCACGCTTTATCTCTAAGCCATCCTGGTATCCGCTGCCGATGTCTCGCTGCTTATGGAGATGCTGTTAGTGCCGTAAAGTGGTACGGTATCTTTCTGAAGATTCCTCGACTAATTTGAGGATTCATGTTTTATTAAACGCATGGCAAACAACTGTACAGGGCAAGTAGACTTGGGAGAGAACATCACGACGATCTAGCACAATTTATGTTGGGTATGGGTTATGCTACGGAAGCACTTCATTTGCCGGGGATATCAAAGAGGTGCGTATCCGTAATTTTGACTCTCAATTATTTAAATATTTGATGCTCTAGTGTATCTATGCCCCCGTGTTCTAGAGTTTCTCTCTCAAAAGCTATACAATTTAATCTCTTTTAGGTTGGAGTTTGATCTGGCCATGCAAAGCAATGACCTGAAAAGAGCTCTTCAGTGCCTTCTGACGATGAGCAACAGCCGGGATCTGGGGCAGGACACGGGGCTCGAGTTGACTGACATTCTCAATTTGAAAGCCAAGAAAGAAAACATGGTGGAAGCTGTTGAAGGAATAGTGAAATTCGCAAAAGAGTTTCTGGATCTTATCGACGCTGCAGATGCCACCGCACAACAAGACATTGCCAGGGAGGCTCTGAAACGGTTGGCTGCTGCCGGTGCTGTCAAAGGGGCTTTGCAGGGTCACGAGATCAGAGGACTGTCTTTGCGCCTGGCTAATCACGGAGAGCTCACTCGTCTTGGGGTATGTTACCAAATTTTCTTGCTTACATGCTAATTCTGAGTCCTTTCGTTACGTTTAGACACATTTATCTTCAGTGAATTCAAATTCTACGCACATAACTGCATATCCTACTCGAGCATGAAACTCTGTTCTCTGTCTCCCCATTTTATAATTTCTTCAACACTGGTGAATTTTCTGATCTGATTTCTCTCTATATGCTTAGAGATATTAGTTTTCTTTTAATCTGAGATATAAATGAAAATTCTACTTACTCATAGTATTCTTAAGCACGGAACTCAATCAATAAAATTTACTCTCTGTCCTTGCACCGTAATCCTCTTTTACCTATAAAATCTTTGTTTCTTTAAAATAAAATGTTAAGCACGTGGAACTCGCATCTCATATACTTGATCTGTAGGTTTCCGCAGAAACAATTTTTCTCCTTGTATTCTAATTTCCAAGTCTCTAAATTCTTGACCTTGCAAAAATATTTCCTTCATCCCAGGGTTTGATAAACAACTTAATATCGCTCGGGTTGGGTCGAGAAGCAGCATTTTCAGCCGCTGTCTTGGGAGACAACGCTCTCATGGAAAAGGCATGGCAGGACACAGGCATGCTCGCTGAAGCCGTGCTTCACGCCCATGTAAGACTCATTTTTCTTTCCCACCAGAAAACCTAACTCCATTCAGTGCAACGTTTGACCTTTTTCACCCATTCATCCATCCAACTCTAGGCTCACGGACGTCCGACGCTTAAAAGTTTGGTCCAAACGTGGAACAAGGTGTTACAAAAGGAGGTGGACCACACACCCTCGACTAAAGTAGATGCCACGGCCGCTTTTCTGGCCTCTCTGGAGGAGCCGAAGCTCACGAGCTTGGCCGATGCAGGCAAGAAGCCACCGATCGAGATCCTTCCCCCGGGAATGCCGTCCCTTACGGGTCCCATCTCTTTGACCAAAAAACCCGCCCCACCAGTGCAGAAATTGGAGCCACAGCCCGACAAGCCCTTGCTACTAGAAGGCCCCACCTCCGTAACCGCTGAAACACCGCCGGCGGCTGCTGCTGCACCCGACGGGACATCAACCGCCGCGCCACCGCCGGAATCGGGAGAAGCCGTTGCGGTGGAGGCGGCCAACACGGCATCACCATCAGAAGGAGATGCGAGTAATCCAGAACCTTCAGAGGTGCCGGTGCCAGCACCGGCACCGGCACCGGAGGTTCAGGAAAGGAAGGATCACGGTGCGGCAGTGCCCGTGGATACCAGTAGCCCTCTGCTTGATTTGTGATGATCTCTATCAGCGAGTAAAAAGAGGCAGTTTTCGTTCGATTAGTCAATTTTTGTAAATTTGATTATTTTTCTTTTCTGGTCGCTTTTCTGTTGGTTTGTCGATGTATGTAATGCGTGTAATACATATAGGGTTTCTACGAGGGAGAGTTACAGTTCGGCGCTTGAAATATTTGGTTGCTTATAAGCTTTGTAATTTAAGTACAATCTTATTCTAGAAAATGAGGTTCGATAAATAATCGCAACAATTTCCACATACGGAAAATATCCAGATTTTTCTTGCTATCTCAGGCAATAGGGTCATTTTCATACTTGGAAAAAAAGAAAGAAAAAAAGATGCTCAAATTTCAGAATCATATCCTATATTCACTGCTGATAATGCCAAGCTTTCTGATACGCATTGATACAGTGGTATAAACCTTCCTGCCTTCGTATTTATCGATCATAATCGACGGATATTTAACAGCCAATTCGATATACTACACAACGGCAGAGAGAATTATGTAAGGTCAACAAGGAATGAAATATAAGGAAATAAAAATATCATAAATTTGAGCTCCTTCTACTACTGATTATTCCAGAAATGATTTCCCCGAATTGCTCGCCACAATCTTCTTGAACATGGTGGCCGGCCTGAAAAACCCGAAAAAGATTAATATAACTTCAATTTTCATATAGCTTGGTGTCCAAGGTAGACTGCATTTGAAGAGACCAGTCCATACATTTGGAATCCTGATAAGCTTTTGGTCTGCGTCTCTGCAGAAATCTTCGACTCCATCGAATGTCAACCACCGATCTCTCTCGCCCCAGCAAACCGTCGTCTTGATTTTCCAATTCTCATCAGTTAATATTGCTCTCATCTCTTCCACGTATTTCTGCATTACTGTATATCAGACGAAAGACAAGAGAATTCGAAGCATGCAAAATCACAATGCGCATTTACGCTTCTATGTATATTCCCGGCGAGATAAGTTTAAGATTTGACCGGGTAAGCATTTAGAATGTGACATAAGAAAAACCAACAACACGAATACTAAAGCGGACAAGCTCAATCCACCTTCAATTCCTTCTTCATAGATCTGCTGATTGCATTAAGAGCAAACCCTGACGAACCGGACGTAAGATAAGGCCTTCTGTAAACCATTAAATCGTCTTCTTTGATCTTATACGGACCGCAGCTTGTCAAGGCTTTGTCGCTTGCTCGAATCGGATCCTATTTGGATACAACGATAAGTTTTAACATGATCGAACCGAAAGAAAATTGTAAACATACAAAAATACAAAGATCCGTTACGCAGCAACCTGAGAAAATATTTCGCCTAGTAAGAAGTTGCTGAATATCGAGAGCGTCGATGGAAGATTAGAATGCCTCTCTGTTAGCTTAATGAGACCGAGAAAGTGTCAGACGAGCTCTTCCAAACGACATGAAAGCTTACTCGGGATTTGGAGAAGCCATACCGGAGGGTTGACGAGTATGATGCCATTGATCTTGTCCTGATTTTTGCTTGCGTATTTAACGACTACCGGAGCGAAGAACCCCTAAAAAACGGGTATAATACACGGAAGTAATACATAGAGTAGAGATAAGAAAAATGATTGAAGGTAAAACAGAAGAATACCTGCACAACAAGGGTCACTTTGTCATTAGCAACTTCGTTGATAAGGGATTCAAAGGATGATACAAACTCTGCAAAACATACACATATTGATTGATACATGTCTACTGTTAAGGTCGGATTTGGTCAAATCCATCCCCAACTCTACACTTGTCGTTTTAACATTAAAACGATAAAAATAGAGGCAAGATACAAGGGGATTTTCAGCCCACGATAGAACAACCAATAAAAGCCCAGTTCGCAGAAAAAGCCCAAAGAGTAAAGCCTCTACTAACCCTAAGCCTATAAATGCAAAAGAAAACCTCATGGAGAGGGGGGAGGGGGTTCAGCCGGGAGAGGAGAGAAAAGAGAAAAGAAAGAAGAGAGAAAGGAGAAGAGAATCCACCAAACCCATTGAACTACGTGATGACCTGATCCCGGTTCGACGGGTACGTAGGCAGCCTCGCCGAAGGCAGCGGGGTGCGGCATCAAATCATGTTTTCCATTATTACTCCTTCGTGTGTCCGAGCTATCAAACGGGAAAAACCGAGTCCTTTCGGGATAAATAAATCGGGGATAATTGTTATTCATATTTTGTTGTGTTTGTTTGATTATCCTCGTGACTGGTAAGGCGGTGCGGATCGCCCTCTACATCTACCATTTAGGATTAATCAAAGTATTTATTTATGTTTTTATGTTAATTAGTTATGGTATTAGGTTATTCAATTAGGTCGTGTTAGTTATTTAATTATGTTAAAAGTTTGATTGTTAATTATTCAATAATGAAAATACAGCTCCCAAGATTTTCAGGAGAGATCGGGGCTCATAGGGAAGCCTTTTGCTTCACATGTCCATTTTCTTCAAATTTTTGGTACTTTTGCCGTACGAATCTGGTTATTCACGAAAACCCAGGCTTGCATTGTTAAAATAAATATTTGGACAAACAAATAGTCTCTCTAGTCTTGGTGAAATATTTACCATCTAGAGTGTAATTGAAACCGTATCCGGGTTGAGGCTTATCCGAGAATCCGAACCCTAACGGAAAATAATATAGGAAGAGATCAGGGATAGAAAAATCTCAAAATAATGAAGAAAGTAGGAGTGAGATTACCTAGCCAGTCGAAAGATATTGCATGGAAGTCCTTAGAAAGTATGGGAAGGACTTTACGGTAAGAATATGCCTAAAGGCCCTAAACCAAAACAACTTCAAAACTTGTGTATGTGTATATCAAGAATTAGTTGGGCAAAAGTCCAACAACTTTCATCTTTACATATATATTCACTTGTAGATTTATTTTTCTTCAATTCATGAAATTTATGTATCATTTCATTAAGTAAAGGAAACTTCTGGGTGTAAATTAAATGTTGAACATTCGATGTAAACAGTGAGCCCTTTTAACCGCTTTTGTTTACCTTACGTCTATTGCATTACCTTCAACTCTTTTTTTTATTTATTGAGGCGTTAATATAATAAAATTATTTTGATGGTCCTAATATTATTAATTTATAATAGTTCTGCTCTATTCTTTTATAATGAGTCACGAAGAAGATAGATGCATTTTTTTTTATAAAAAAGAATATTGGTTTTTACGAATTATAATTTTTTAACATTTACTAAAACTCCAATCAGAAAGCGAAAATTAGAAGAAGAAAATAGACAAACCTGTGAAGGGAAACCGTGAACCAAGACCACCGAAGGTTTATCAGCGCTTCCGGATTCAACGCAGAACCATCTATTGCACAAATCATTTATATTATACACACTAACACACAGCATTTTTCAATTGCTAAACCCTGCAAATACTATTCCAATCTCAACTTTTATGGTTCATGAGTTGTTTATTATTTTGTATATTTGCGATATATGGAAATAATTGGACATTTTTTAAGCTTATGCCTCGGTCCGCCTCAAGGTTTACGCCTCACATCACAAAAAGAAAAAAGAAAAAAACATTTCAAAGCTTAACCCCGTATTTTATACATTAACACATACACACACATAAATGCTTTTGGCATATATTTCAAGGCATGCCGGTGGGAATACATCAAGGTTTTAAATGCCCAAAGGCATGCTCATTTTTTTTAATAGAGTGCGGTATGCCCGTGAACAACTATAACATATCAATTATGATGTTTTATTTTAATTGTAATCATATATTTATATTTTTTCTAAGTTACAAATATAACTCTTATTTTTATATAAATACGGCTATAACCTATCAATATGTTGTCTTATTATTAGTGTAAATTTTTAGTTATTTATGTCTTATGGTGATAATTAAGTAATTTTTAACCTATATAAATTTTTTGCCTAAATACTCAAAAATATTTTTTAGAATTTTTAGGAACTCGAAGAGATGACGACCAACGGCGACAACGACAACACCGAGCGCTCATCTCGTCTATACATTTGATGAATAAAAACTGTATCATTTCTTAGTTTTCTTACAGGCCTTGCCGAGAGCTTTGATTCGACGGGTCAGTCGCCCCTACCGGACGCTCGAGGAGAAAGTTGCAGACGCTGCAAGTTTCATCGCCAAGGAACAGGTCGACGGCCTGCTCGCTGTGTCGGAGGAGAGCTGCTTCCCCGCAGGAGGGCGACAGCCTGCCAACGAGCAGGGCTTCTCGCCGACGGCAGGTGGGAAGACACTTGCTTCCCCAGTGGCAGCTCACCTGCTTCCCCAGTGGCAGCTCAGCAGCTTCCGACAACCCAGGAGCCGATGACGTCTTCGCCGAGTGCGAGGGCAGCTGCTTCCCCAGTGGCAGGTCAGCAGCTTGCGACAACCCACGAGCCGACGACAAGGAAGGCCGACGACGCCTTCGCCGAGTGCGAGGACAACTGCTTCCCCAGTGGCAGCTCAGCAGCTTGCGACAACCCAGGAGCCGACGACGAGGAAGGCCGACGACGTCTTCGACGAATGCGAGGACACCTGCTTCCCCAGTGGCAGGTCAGCAGCTTGCGACAACGCAGGAGCCGACGACGAGGAAGGCCGACGACGCCTTCGCCGAGTGCGAGGACAACTGCTTCCCCAGTGGCAGCTCAGCAGCTTGCGACAACCCAGGAGCCGACGACGAGGAAGGCCGACGACGTCTTCGACGAATGCGAGGACACCTGCTTCCCCAGTGGCAGGTCAGCAGCTTGCGACAACGCAGGAGCCGACGACGAGGAAGGCCGACGACGTCATCGCCGAGTGCGAGGGCAGCTGCTTCCCCAGTGGCAGGTCAGCAGCTTGCGACAACCCAGCAGCCGACGATAAGGAAGGCCGACGACGTCCTCGCTAAAGAGGACACGTGGTCCCCCAGTGGCAGGTCAGCAGCTTGCGACAACCCAGGAGCCGACGACGAGGAAGGCCGACAACGTCTTCGCTGACTGCGAGGACATTCGCAGTCAGCCAGGACACGTGCTCCCCCAGCGGCAGGTCACGTGCTTCCCCAGTGGCGCGAGAAGGTATGCCCTGACGACGAGCTACGATCCGATGACGCCGACGACGCGCTCGCCAAGGACACCTGCTTCCCCTTGGCAGGAGAGCAGCTTGCGCTGTGAGCTATGAGCTAAGATTCGACAACCCAGGCTTCCCGACGGGGACGGTAAGCGAAGAGGTGCTCGCCGCCTACTACGGGAGCTGCTTGCGCCCACAACGATGAGGTTCTCGCCGCCTACTACGAGAGCTACTTCCGTCCAAGGCGATGAGCTACTCGCTAGGCAAGCGGAGAGCAGCTTCTACGCAAGAGGATACCGGCTTCCCGCTGGCCACTGACGCGAACTCCGCACTACATGGAACTGACCACTGGTTCGATTCTGACTTGCTCACATTTCAGGTACGAGGATACACGGACATGCGCAGGAGGCTCGAGGAGACGAGGAAAACTTGACGATGCGACAAAAGCATTGTAAGGCAAGAAAGGGCTTCACAGGACCGAGAAGCTAAAAAACGACCAATGAAACCCAAATGCGAGGAGATGGTCAATGCATCCTATCAAACGACGACCAATAACGACATGCACATGCGTTTTTCGGTCCTTACCAGGTAACTTCCATCAACAAGAAAGGTGTTAGTTTTACGGCGAAAGTGCCAAGAAATGAAAAAAGGGCCTCGACGAAAGTTTCGACGGCACCAAAAAATGAAAAAAGGGCCTCGACGAAAGTTTCGACGGCACCAAGAAATGAAAAAAGGGCCTCGACGAAAGTTTCGACGGCACCAAGACATGAAAAAAGGGCCTCGACGAAAGTTTCGACGGCACCAAGAAATGAAAAAAGGGCCTCGACGAAAGTTTCGACGGCACCAAGAAATGAAAAAAGGGCCTCGACGAAAGTTTCGACGGCACCAAGAAATGAAAAAAGGGCCTCGACGAAAGTTTCGACGGCACCAAGAAATGAAAAAAGGGCCTCGACGAAAGTTTCGACGGCACCAAGAAATGAAAAAAGGGCCTCGACGAAAGTTTCGACGGCACCAAGAAATGAAAAAAGGGCCTCGACGAAAGTTTCGACGGCACCAAGAAATAAAAAAAAAAAGGGCCTCGATGCCCTACCGAGTACGCCACCGTGGCGGGTACGAGATTATCATCGGACTCGTCACCGTGCACGACTCGATGAGGAAGAAAAAAAAAAGGGGCCTCGACGAAAGTTTCGACGGCACCAAGACATGAAAAAAGGGCCTCGACGAAAGTTTCGACGGCACCAAGAAATGAAAAAAGGGCTTTGACGAAAGTTTCGACGGCACCAAGAAATGAAAAAAGGGCCTCGACGAAAGTTTCGACGGCACCAAGAAATGAAAAAAGGGCCTCGACGAAAGTTTCGACGGCACCAAGAAATGAAAAAAGGGCCTCGACGAAAGTTTCGACGGCACCAAGAAATGAAAAAAGGGCCTCGACGAAAGTTTCGACGGCACCAAGAAATGAAAAAAGGGCCTCGTATATATACATATATATATATACATATATATAACGATGAGATCAAGTTTTTGTTTCTTTTTGTTCTTTACATATGTGCATATTTCATATCTACTTACGATCAAAACAAAAGAATTCTCAGCTAAAATGCAGGACAAAGAGAAAGAATTAGATAAAAACGAGGAAAGGATCACTGCGCTCATGACGTCGGGGTCATCGTCGACAAAGGAGATTATCTCGCTAATGAGTATCGTCGAGGTAACGAGCTCGTCATCGCAGAGAAACTGGCCGACTGGACGAGCTCGCACTGAGAGGAGGACGCTTCCACCGATGACGCAAGGATCGAAGAGTAAAATACCGCATTGATAAGCTACAGTCCTCAACTGAGAAGCCATCCACCACATAAAGTCAAGTTCACACTATAGAGCGTTCACACGGCTTCCTTAAAAGTATCATCTCCCTCGAAGTCGACAAGTCCATCGCAACAACGCTCGACAAGCTCATCGGATATCACGAGGGCCGAGTCCATAGCGAGGATCTTCGGTGAGGATGGTGTCGGTCCAAGTGGTACTTCCGTCCCCGTTCGGTCAAGGCCTCTGTCGAGGCCTACCCCGTTGGGCTCGTGAGGAGTCAAACAACGGCGAGACCATCGGCTACCCGAGGGAGTTGCCAACCCTCTCATTGACGATATCATAAAGTCAAAACACCTACCCGACGACTCATGGTTACACTATCGCTTGCTACGGGAATTATTATCGGAGAGCACCACCGGGCAATAACTTGGTCTATGATTCCTATCATTAGGAGCGATAATTCAGATCGGAAGTGATAAAGTTTTTCTCTACATTTTACCAAGTGCTCACACTTGATAAAATGGGGGACTAACTGTTAAGGTCGGATTTGGTCAAATCCATCCCCAACTCTACACTTGTCGTTTTAACATTAAAACGATAAAAATAGAGGCAAGATACAAGGGGATTTTCAGCCCACGATAGAACAACCAATAAAAGCCCAGTTCGCAGAAAAAGCCCAAAGAGTAAAGCCTCTACTAACCCTAAGCCTATAAATGCAAAAGAAAACCTCATGGAGAGGGGGGAGGGGGTTCAGCCGGGAGAGGAGAGAAAAGAGAAAAGAAAGAAGAGAGAAAGGAGAAGAGAATCCACCAAACCCATTGAACTACGTGATGACCTGATCCCGGTTCGACGGGTACGTAGGCAGCCTCGCCGAAGGCAGCGGGGTGCGGCATCAAATCATGTTTTCCATTATTACTCCTTCGTGTGTCCGAGCTATCAAACGGGAAAAACCGAGTCCTTTCGGGATAAATAAATCGGGGATAATTGTTATTCATATTTTGTTGTGTTTGTTTGATTATCCTCGTGACTGGTAAGGCGGTGCGGATCGCCCTCTACATCTACCATTTAGGATTAATCAAAGTATTTATTTATGTTTTTATGTTAATTAGTTATGGTATTAGGTTATTCAATTAGGTCGTGTTAGTTATTTAATTATGTTAAAAGTTTGATTGTTAATTATTCAATAATGAAAATACAGCTCCCAAGATTTTCAGGAGAGATCGGGGCTCATAGGGAAGCCTTTTGCTTCACATGTCCATTTTCTTCAAATTTTTGGTACTTTTGCCGTACGAATCTGGTTATTCACGAAAACCCAGGCTTGCATTGTTAAAATAAATATTTGGACAAACAAATAGTCTCTCTAGTCTTGGTGAAATATTTACCATCTAGAGTGTAATTGAAACCGTATCCGGGTTGAGGCTTATCCGAGAATCCGAACCCTAACGGAAAATAATATAGGAAGAGATCAGGGATAGAAAAATCTCAAAATAATGAAGAAAGTAGGAGTGAGATTACCTAGCCAGTCGAAAGATATTGCATGGAAGTCCTTAGAAAGTATGGGAAGGACTTTACGGTAAGAATATGCCTAAAGGCCCTAAACCAAAACAACTTCAAAACTTGTGTATGTGTATATCAAGAATTAGTTGGGCAAAAGTCCAACAACTTTCATCTTTACATATATATTCACTTGTAGATTTATTTTTCTTCAATTCATGAAATTTATGTATCATTTCATTAAGTAAAGGAAACTTCTGGGTGTAAATTAAATGTTGAACATTCGATGTAAACAGTGAGCCCTTTTAACCGCTTTTGTTTACCTTACGTCTATTGCATTACCTTCAACTCTTTTTTTTATTTATTGAGGCGTTAATATAATAAAATTATTTTGATGGTCCTAATATTATTAATTTATAATAGTTCTGCTCTATTCTTTTATAATGAGTCACGAAGAAGATAGATGCATTTTTTTTTATAAAAAAGAATATTGGTTTTTACGAATTATAATTTTTTAACATTTACTAAAACTCCAATCAGAAAGCGAAAATTAGAAGAAGAAAATAGACAAACCTGTGAAGGGAAACCGTGAACCAAGACCACCGAAGGTTTATCAGCGCTTCCGGATTCAACGCAGAACCATCTATTGCACAAATCATTTATATTATACACACTAACACACAGCATTTTTCAATTGCTAAACCCTGCAAATACTATTCCAATCTCAACTTTTATGGTTCATGAGTTGTTTATTATTTTGTATATTTGCGATATATGGAAATAATTGGACATTTTTTAAGCTTATGCCTCGGTCCGCCTCAAGGTTTACGCCTCACATCACAAAAAGAAAAAAGAAAAAAACATTTCAAAGCTTAACCCCGTATTTTATACATTAACACATACACACACATAAATGCTTTTGGCATATATTTCAAGGCATGCCGGTGGGAATACATCAAGGTTTTAAATGCCCAAAGGCATGCTCATTTTTTTTAATAGAGTGCGGTATGCCCGTGAACAACTATAACATATCAATTATGATGTTTTATTTTAATTGTAATCATATATTTATATTTTTTCTAAGTTACAAATATAACTCTTATTTTTATATAAATACGGCTATAACCTATCAATATGTTGTCTTATTATTAGTGTAAATTTTTAGTTATTTATGTCTTATGGTGATAATTAAGTAATTTTTAACCTATATAAATTTTTTGCCTAAATACTCAAAAATATTTTTTAGAATTTCCGCCGATAATCCCACGGCATGCAATATGCCCATGAAATTTATGCGGCATTTATGCGGTATTTGCAGCATGCCATTTTTTCGGATTTGCCCATCGACACGCGGAGTGCCCATAAAACAGAGGGAGCGAAACGGAACGGAAAGGAAAACGACATTTAACACCTTGTATAAACGCGCGTGCATACATATATAGGGAGCAAATAATTAATTTTGAGAATTGACCTAAAAAGATCAGGAGCGACTTGAGAAGAAGATCCCATAGCGAGCCCAAAAATTGGGTCTTTTGCCTTCTCACCGGACCCAATAACGGAATGAGCCTTCACCTACACGACATGCTAGTATTTGTTTTCATTCAAATTTTTTTTATATCTACATACATATCTAAGGATAACGGTCAAGCATTTAGGGAATTCGAGACCAATTTCACCCTTAAGCCAACTGGTTGAACTCAAGCCTTGGGTGTTCGATTTGGATCAACTGCCACTTCAAAAACTCCTTATGTAGGATAAATTTTTTAACATAATATATTATACTTAGCCTATCAAAATGACCCATGAGGGCAAATTTGATTTATACCTATTTAAAAACCATCCTATGTATCAAAACTAATAAAACTTGAACAAAATAGGCAATATAAGAATCTCTAAAACATAAGCAGCATCTCTACCTTTAGGAAAATTTTATATACACATATATATATAAAAATGTTCACGGGATTGAAAAAAAAAAAAGGACTTACTATCTTTCCTTGCTTGAGCCATTCATCGGAAGGGCTAGGTTCATCCGAATATTTTCCTGTCCCAAACATTAAAAAATATAGGAGAATCTCGTTAACTAATGCTCGATAAATTAATAATTTCGATTAAATAGTACTTTTGTATGATCACGATTCGAAGTAAAGTTGCAAAAAATTTCCCGATGATATTATAAAATATATTTGATCCCAACAATATTAATATATGGTGGTTCTATTATGGAAGAAATGGTTGACCTCCGGAGAAGGAAAATCCGTCGCCCACCGAGACCGGAGCGTCTATCAGGTAGCCCTGCTTCAAAATTGAAATCCAAGAGTTCAATTAACGGAGTCACACCAGACAAATTTGATGTTTCATGATTCATTGGACTTGCTTGATCGTCATCGGGGGAGGCTCGCCAACGGAACCGGAGAGGCTTTCTGGCGGCGGAGACTAGAGAAGCTGGAGTGGGAGGTCCACGAAGGAGATTAAAATGATGAGAAAGAATCGCCATGGCTATGAGAGAATGAAACTGGTTTGGTGATACGAAGAAAAGAAGACAATAAATTTGGTGGGTCAGATAGGATAGAAAACATTTGGTTCTGGTTTCTCACCATAACAGAATACAAAACGTTTAGTTACTGTTATTCGCCACAAGTTTCAGTGAGAAGAAGTGGTCTTCCTTTCTCAACTCTTTTGACTTTCTTAAATATCTTTTTTTTTTTTGGATGAATTTTCTATAATTTTATAATTAATTTTTTTATTTAAAGTAATTACTCGAATCAATAGGATAAAATAAATAGCCGTATAAGAATTCATTGCTTTATTTTTTGGTGGCTTAAATACAATTTTTTTTTTTTTCAAGTTTAAGTTCGGATTGTTCAATATTTTGCTTTTCACCCAGATTTTGTCCATTTTTCAAATGGTTTAAAATAATTTTCGGTGTGCCTTTAAAATTAGGCCTAAGTCAGAACTAAATAGAAGATGAGATATGAACCCAACCCATCAAATTTCAATACCAAGAAGCATATACCAAAAACTTCTTTTCGAGGCAAGAGTTCAAAAAGTCTAAAAAAAACATCTTGCCCTAAGTACCATTTTTCTTTCATAATCAATTGTTAATCAATCCACATGTCACACTTAGATTAGGCCACATTTGAGTGGGTCCCACAAATCAGTTTTGTGCTGTTCACTACGTGAACATGCATGCATGTAGGAGTTCCACTTTCCAGAACACTCTTAAATCTTATAGAAAGCGTTTTTAAGACAAGACAATATATATATATATAAATAAAAGGAGAATCTGAAAGTAGATTACACGGTTTTATGAGATTCAAGGGATTGTGAAATCCTTGTGAAATCCTATATTCTTAGATTTTATCATTTTTTTTCTTGAAAGATATGCATATAATAAATAGTAATATGCAAATTAAGTGGAAAATACAGTAAAAGATTAAGCGGAAGATGAGTATCAGAGCATGTCTAGAGCGAAGCAGGGTCTGGCGTCTTGGTCCCTGAAGAACCAAAGTTGGACGATCCTATTCTCTCTCAAGATATTCTTGTCGATCACTTTCCTCCATTCATTGTTGAAGACGTAGGAGCTTGAAGTCCTGAGGTTCCACTGCTTGAAGGTCATCTCGATCTCTTTCATCTCGGGGTCGATCAGCCTCACTTTCATGCCGTTGTTCACCGCCGGCGGGCTTGCGTCATTAGCGAGCCTCGCCCGCTCTTCCTCGGTCAGAAAGTTCAGCGACTCGAGCTTCTTCTGCGGCACCGTGAACCGATTCTGCTCCTTCGCCAGGTCGCTCGTGTACACTTTCCTCTGCAGAAGCAGCTCCAATCCGTACCCATTCAGCTTGTCCTCGATGTTCGCCCTCATCGCTTCCCTCATCGGCGGCGGCGGAGTTGGACCGTCGATCACCTTCGTCGGCGCCGGGGGCCTCGGTCGTCTCACTCTCCCCGGCTCGTCGTTCATCACCGGCTCGTTGATCCCAAGTGGCACGTCGACCATCAGCGGCTCCTCAATCCTCAACGGCTCGTTGAACCTCATGGCCGCCACCCTCCTCTTCTTCTTGGTCGGCGTATTCTCCTTTTGATCACTTCTCCAACGGCGCGTTCCAAGTCTAATCCTCTTGGGGCGAGAATGCTCTGCCTCGTCGACCACTTGCAACGTCTCTTCGACATTTGAATCGTCCTTCCTGTCGTCGGTAATGTCATAGTCGAATTCAAACGCATCGTTCTTCGCAATCAGAGCAAGAGTTGATCGTCGACGTCTCGGGTAGTTACGGAAGATCTTCATGTCACGCTCCGACGCGGTTAACCGGACGTCCTGACCCCCGTTGTCCGGGAGGGGTCTTCGAGTATGGACGGTGTCGGAGTTGGATATGATGGTCTTCTTGGTTTGATCTTCAGGCACACGAAATCGAAGACGGAGACTAGAGTAGAGTCCGGTCTTGAGCAGGTCAACAACGTTGACTTCTGGACTGGAATCTGTGAGAAGCTCCATGTTTAGAGTACGAGAAAGAAATCAACGTTGTACTGTATGTTTAAACCTAATGAGATCTAAGTGAAGTGAAGTGAAGTGAAGTGAAGGAGATACTTCTATGGGCAACGAAGTTCGATACTTTTATCTATCTTTATTAATGTATATATTTATTGCAAATTTATAGACATATTTTGCGGTCAATATTTATAGACATATTTCGAAACAAATGAAATTAAAATAAAACAAGAAAAGAAAATAAAAAGATAAACATACTTGACTTAGCCGTTGAAGACTCCTCCCCGGAGGGCCCTGGGAACATGTCATCAAGATGAGGGAGATCGACCACGGCGTGCAGCGCAAATTGTAACACCGGCTCCGAGGCAAAGCAAGGGTACGACGTGGCCGTTCCGACGGCGTAGGACGAGAGTTCTTCCAACAAGCGATAAAGGATGTCCGTCGGGACGGTTGTGCGGGCCAAGACGTATCTGCGCAAGCGCTGGGTGGTGAACTCGGCGCGTGGAACGTCCCATGAAAAATTATGTTCCACGGGAGGGGACAGCCGCGGTCCGGCGCTCGATGGGCGTTGTAAGAACTTGAACAGGAAGAGGAAACTCGGGACGGCCGGGTTTCGAGGGACACTCTGAAATTTCTCCCAAAATAAATCGCGATCAACCAAGATAGCTCTAGCCATTTGTGATTCGAATGAAATTATGGAATAGTGAAGAAAAGGTGTAATCCGATCACATACTTATAAGGAGGGAGAGTGAAAGATAGTTCTTTATCTATCTTTAGTAGGCTTAATGATTTTTTGTAATCCTATCTATACGAAATAAAAATTTCAATCGTATCTTTAGAAAAGATAGGCTTAATGATTTTTTGTAATCCTACCTATATCTATACGAAATAAAACTTTCTCCGACAGTCATCAAATATCACCATGACTACTTCTTCTTCCTCGCCCATGCCGACTACGCAGTCTCTTTCTTCATCTTCAGCCTCTTCTCCGTCAATTCGGCTTGATCGAACTCAAATTCTTCCCTCTCATTCACTCGATGGACATCGCCATGTCCTCGTCGAATCCAGCTCAAAGAATCCTCAATCCAGAATTTGATTCTTGGAATCGAATGGATCAATTGCTCGTGGGATGGCTTTTTACCTCGATCTCGGAATCGATGATAACGATCTCTGACGATTGAAGAATACATCCTCAGACGGTTACCGACGACGATCTCATCCTCGGTGGACTTGAAGCCACAGTCGTTCATCTCACAGCTCTAACTCTGCCTACACGCAGGAAGAGCAAAATAATACCGCGTGCTCAATTTGTTTCAACGAAACAATGGCAGAGGCTCAAACTACTCGTCATGGTCCCGCGGTGGAAGGTTTACCCGAGGGGCGGGGAGGAACTAACAACCGTCTCCATAGGTATGATGGATCTAAACTATGAGAATGCAGAGTCAAGAAACTCTAGCAAGCTTCTTTGAGATCTCTGTGATCAAAGACCTCGCTAACGGAGATCATTTTGAATCATTGGTAAGTCATCTGAAATAAGAATTCTTCATAAGGGAAGTCACTTTTTCATCAAAGCTTACTGTCCTAGCAACATCTAGGGATGCAAACACCTATATATCCTTTATGTCCGGGGCTGTATCCTCATTTTGAAACTTATATGGTCTTAACTTAAGAAAGGAAAGCAAGCGCAACCAAAAAACTTATAATCAGGCTTATAACCAAAACCTAATTCATATGGGGACTTATATTTGCAAGTCTGAGAGAGATAAGCCTGTTTATTACAAATGCTGCAGAAACTACTGAGTCCCACCAATATTTCAAAGGCATTTTTGCCTGAGCAAGGAAAGTGATGTGCCTATGTTTTCTCTCAACCCTTCCTTGCTGTTGGTGAGTGTGTCGAACTTCTTTGTTTCATTTTAAAACTTCTACTAGTGTAATATTATTACTAGAATATGTGGATGACATTTTAATAACAGGTGAAGATATGTCTTTAATAAGTCAGCTTGTCAATAATCTTCAGTCAAAGTTTGCTTTAAAAGATTTAGGAAATGTCAAATATTTCCTTGGCTTTGAAGTATCTAAAACAAAAACTGGTTTTACTTTGTCCCAACAAAAAATGCAAATGTCCTTCTTAAGAAAACTAAAATGCAAGCCTCTAATTCCTGTTCTACCCCTATGTGCTTAGGGACAAAGCTTTCTATTAAAGACAGCCCTTTATTTAATAACCATGGTCTGTATAGGAGCTCTTCAATATCTTACTCAAACTAGGCCTGGCATTGCATATTCTGCAAATAAGCTTAGCCAATTTTTGCAAGCTCCTACTGTCAATCAATTGGAATGCCACTAAACGAGTAT
Source organism: Parietaria judaica (assembly GCA_954871525.1). Taxonomy (NCBI): domain Eukaryota; kingdom Viridiplantae; phylum Streptophyta; class Magnoliopsida; order Rosales; family Urticaceae; genus Parietaria; species Parietaria judaica. The sequence continues at coordinate 45,258,328 of OX940860.1, forward strand.
TAAGGTATATCAAAGGAACTGTTAATACTTGTATTTCATTTACTACTAACAAAGTTTTGCAGCTTGAAGGGTTCTCGGATGCAGATTGGGCGTCCAACGTGGATGATAGGAAGTCCACCACAGGTTCTTGTGTGTTCCTAGCAGGCAATCTGGTTTCTTGGAGTGCCAAAAAGCAAAATGCCGTAGCAAGATCGAGTACAGAATCAGAATATAGAGCGTTGGCGTCCACATCAACAGAACTGGTCTGGTTAAAATCACTACTTGATGAAATCGGAATAAAGCTGCAAAACAAAGTTCCGCTCTTGTGGTGTGACAACAAAGGAGCACAAGCATTGGCCTTAAACCCGGTTTTCCACTCTCGGACAAAACATATAGAGGTGGACATTCATTACGTTCGTGATCAGATTTCAAAAGGAAAGCTGGAAGTTCGGTGCATTCCAACACAAGATCAGCCTGCGGACATTTTCACGAAGCCCCTTGCGTTTGCTCGTTTTGATTTCCTATGTAACAAGCTCAAGTTGTCCAGACAAACTTTAGCTTGAGGGGGTATATTAACGTATATAGATATATGTTTTAGGACTTAATTGTAAATATGTATATTCTGTGTGTTATAACAGAAGTAGTTAGTTTATTTTTAATTAGTATATATAGGTTCGGTCAAGTGTAGTCATTCAGTCACGAAATAAAAATTTCTCCGAGGTATTTTCAGTCATCTCCTTCCTCTGAATAATCAACTGTTATTATTTTTGCACAACCACAAATTAAGTTATTAATTCTGTGGAGTTCTCAAAGTTTTTTTTTTTTAGAGTTTTATTAAGTTATCTTTGGATACTAAACCCTATGATAAAGTAACCGTAATTTAAGGTAGTTAATGTTTTATGATATCCATAAGAAACAATCACACACAAAATAATTAAATAAGGACAATCCATTGAAAATTATTTAAAAGTATTAAAATTAAAGGGTAAAGTAAAACTATCTAATGTTTGAAATAATTTGAATTATATACTCAAGTTTTTTTTTTTGGCTGGCTAATGTACTTAAGCTCCATTCTTATACAGTAAAAAATAAAATATTTTAAATAACCAAAAATTACAAGTAAAAGATAAAATAAAAAATAATTGTAATATTATGAATAATAATATGCAAATATACAGTAAAAGATTAGCAGAAGATGAGTATCAGAGCATGTCTAGAGCGAAGCAGGGTCTGGCGTCTTTGTCCCTAAAGAACCAAAGTTGGACGATCCTATTCTCTCTCAAGATATTCTTGTCGATCACTTTCCTCCATTCATTGTTGAAGACGTAGGAGCTTGAAGTCCTGAGGTTCCACTGCTTGAAGGTCACCTCGGTCTCTTCCATCCTGGGGTCGATCAGCCTCACTCTCATCCCGTTGTTCACCGCCGGCGGTATTGCCTCATTAGCGAGCCTCGTCTGCTCTTCCTCGGTCAGAAAGGTCAGCGACTCGAGCTTGTTCTGCGGCACCGTGAATCGATTCTGCGCCTTCGCCAGGTCGCTCGTGTACACCTTCCTCTGAAGAAGCAGCTCCAATCCGTACCCGTTTAACTCGTCCTCGATCCTCGCCCTCATCGCTTCCCTCATCGGTGGCGGCGGATTTGGACCGTCGATCACCTTCGTCGGCGCTGCAGGCCTCGGTCGTCTCACTCTCCCCCGCACGTTGTTCATCGCCGGCTCTTCATTCATCACCGGCTCGTCGCTCATCGGCGGCTCGTTGTTCATCGCTGGCTCTTCATTCATCACCGGCTCCTCGTTCATCACGGGCTCGTTGTTTATTGCCGGCTCGTCAACCCTCACCGGATCCTCGATCCTTAGCGGTGCGTTGAATCTCACCCTCCAGTTCTTCTTAGTCGGCATATTCTCCTTTTGATCACTTCTCCAGCCGCGCGTTCCGAATTTAATCCTCTTGGGGCGAGAATGCACCGCCTCATCGACCACCTGCAGCCTCTTTTCGATAATTGGACCGTCCTTCTCGTCGTCGGTATTGTCACAGTCGAATTCGAACGCGTCGTTCTCCGCAATCAGAATAAGAGGAGATCGATGGCGTCTCGGGTGGCTACGGAAGATCTTAATGTCACGCTCCGACGCGGTTAACTCGACGTCTTGACCCCCGTTTTCCGGGAGGGGTCTTCTTGGTTTGACGGGTATGACGGTCTTCTTGGTTTGATCTTCACGCACACGAAATCGACGGACTCTAGGGTAGAGCTTGAATATCTTTACTTTTGCCGGCGAGAGTCCGATCTTGAGCAGGTCAACAGTGTTGACTTCTGGACTGGAATATGTGAGAAGCTCCATGTTTAGAGTACGAGAGAAATATCAACGTTGTACTCTATGTTTAAACCTAATGAGATCTCAAGTGAAGTGAAGGAGATACTTTTATAGGCAACGAAGTTCGATATTTGATGAGAATATTTGTTATCTATATTTATTAAAATAAAATAAAGATAAGAATATCATAGGCTACTCCCATTATCGTATTTTTATGATCGATTTGTTATAAATGCATTTAAAATAATGTAATGTACTTAGATTCTGAGATTATAATTTAAGTATCTTGGATTAGAAGTCTTAAAGATTAGTTTCTCTCTCTTTCTCCTTCGAACAAAAATCTATCTTTCTTCAATTCTCACACCTTTGCCCGGTTCATTCCTCTTCTTATTCTCCGACGTGATTCGATCTCCATCGCTTTTCGTGGAAGATCTAGACGGTAATGTATCTAAACGTTTTCTTATTTGATTTTGATTTTTCTGTTCGCGTTTCCTTCTAGGGGCACCTCCCTCTCTCCGTTTCGCTTCTTCACTCAACGCCCATTTGAGTCTTTTTCCCCGTCTCTCTCTCGTTCCCAAGGATTTCAATTGTGGTTAGTTGGGGCTGAATCGAGTATTTGTTTTTGGGTCGAAGTTTCTGATCGCAATTTGGTTTGATTTGTTCTTGCCAGTTCGCTTTCGATTTGTTTTGATTGGAGCATTTTTGTATCACCGTTTCAGACAAGAATATCGGGGCCGTTGGACATTTTCGCAAGGCCATGTGAGTGTTTCTTTGTGTGAATGTTTTTTTTTTCTTCTTCTATTTGGTAGGTTTGGTGCTAAATTCTGACTTTAAGATTGAGATTTAACTAGATTATTCGTTTTTTATTAATTGAGACAAATTCGAGAAAAAAAATTATGCTACCCGGATCAATGCAATACCGGAAAACTGAACATTTCCCATTTTCATCTTCGTTTATCATAGGAAATTGACTTGCAATGAAACACGTATTAGAACGCTTATTATAATTTATAGTTTCTGCTCGTGATTCTCTCTTTCACTCTCACGAATCCAGAGAACGAAGTTCAATCCTCTTCTTCTTCTCTGACGTGATTTGATCTCCATTGTTGTTCGTGGAAGATCGATAAGGTAAGGTATCCAAACGATTTTTGTTTTGTTTTTGGATTAGCAGCTTTGATTTTGTGGTTTTTTGTTTTGTTTTTGGATTGATCAGTGAAGTTTCTGATTGGAATGTGGTTTCATTTGTTCATAGCAGTTCGCTTCCGATTTGCTTTGATCGGAGCTTTTTTGCATCTTGGTTTCTGTTTTGCTTTAGACGAGAATGTCGGGGCCGTTGTACCGTTTCGCGACGCCATGTGAGTGTTTCATTGCTCTTTTCTTGTGTGTTCCCTCACTGAGTAAAAATGACACAAATTTATTAGACTAATTTTTAGTCTTCAATAACAAGCCCTAATTTTATCACTTACAGGAAATATATTAAAGATTGAAAATTAGTCTTCAACATTCGTAGCATCGGTAATGTCATTTTGTATTGGCTAATTTGTTAACATATACTTTTTGACATAAGAAGTATATAAAAATTTAATGAAAAAGTTATAATAATATTAGGAATGAAAATAAGATAAACAATAGGTATTAATTATTATAAATTATTTGTCGCTGGCTTTTCTTGCGTTCTCGATTGCCCCGTAAACTCTCTGGTTTGTCTTCATTTTTTTCTTATTAGCTAAAACTGTGTTCTGCTTCTGAAACTTTAGTTCTAGCTACGAATTATTTGAATGTTTGATCTTCATTTTGGATTTTTAATTTTCAGTCATGGCTATTTATTCTTTTGATTTTCCGTTTTTCCTCCGAATTGCGAGCATCAGAGAACCTGCTTCGAAAAAACCATGACTCACTCTATGTGATCTATATGCATATATATATATATTTACTTGTATAGATTTGAGAGTGTATGGATGTTTACATAGATTTTCAACATTGTACCAAGTTTTAGTTAAATGTAGACCGTTAACTCAATGTTGACACTTATAGGACCCGGAGTTGCACATGGAGATCCATAGTGGTGGACTTGCTTAATAGGCTCTAAGTGCAGGTCCCGAACCTTCCTTCAGCAGCAAACCAAAGGTAAAATCAGTTGGATATTTCAAGGTTTTTGTAGTAACTATAATCTTGTGATTTATGTCTCCTCTTTGTTGTACAAACATTTTAGTACCTACCGATTGATCCAACTTGGTTCCAAAAGCGTAAACCGTTTTTGCATTAATAATAATATTGGAGTCAATAAGAATGTATTATTTTTTTCTAATGGAGATCATGCTGAGTCAATGATCTTATAGAATTATAGAAAATTAGAGTTAAATTAGTTATTTCGGTTTATTATATAGCTGATTTGTACTGTATTTAGTGCGGTTTTATTAAGATTGTTCTTTTAATTTATAGGGTTTGGTTTTAGTTTTTTCTTGGTAAATTGATAGGATTAGTTCATGTGGTCCCTAATACCTATTATTGAACATAACTAGAAATAACATTTCATTAACCAAAAACTACATAAATCTTTTGGTTTTTTGGATTGTTTGGTTGATAACATTATCTTTTTCAACTTTATTTTGTGTACGTTGTGCATTATACGTGTTAAGAGTTAATGATGTTATCTTCAGATATGAACATAATGTGTGTTGCTTCGTTGGTTGATTACATAATCGAAACGACTATTTTATCAATTTATCTCTAGACTACAAACTGTATTCTTATTGATGGGTTGATGACGTCAATTGATCCGAATTGAAACCTCAATAAAAAATCACTCCTTTCTCGCCGCTGGTCTTGTCTCTCCTCGAAGTCGGAGCAGGTCTGCTCTTATTCTAAGGTTAAATCAATTGTAATGGAAGAAATATAAAATAATAGTTATTTAGTTTGAGCTTTGCAAAGATGATTCTTGTGATTTTTTGTTTGCTCTATTTTAGTGTTATTATAAGAGACCTTCCTGTTTCCAATAAGGAATTGATTCGATAATTTCATGATGTACATAAGATAAGGGGAATCATGTTCTAAGCTTGCTTTCTCATTTATCTTCACTTGCAACGGTGAGTCCTCTTATCTCCACCTAACCTAACTTCTGATCTCTGTTTTATGTCCTCTAATTTGATCTCTGCCTGTGTCCATTAATTTTGTTAGATTATTATGCCTTCTGTTCGACTATCGGTATCTAGTGTCACTGTTTCTAAGGTGAATTTGAATGAATATATATCGTTTCGAATATAAATTCATGGTCTTTCAAGAGTTGAATATAAGTAATAGTAAGTCGCATTATGTGTTATGTTAGGTTGTTTATTTATGTATGTGTAAGGAATTTGACTTCACATGTTTGCAGAGATGGATAGCTTGAATGCAAAAAGAAGCATAATATTGCCTTGCTTGTTTTATCCATTACACGAAGCTATTAGATATTACTATCAAGTATTTAAGTCTTCTCTATAAATGAGCCATCAACTTGATTTATTTTTTGGCTTTGATATGTCTAAGATTTGATAAGTATTGACTCTTTTTTGTCTTTGCTGATATTTTTTTTGGCTTTGATAGGTCTAAGCTATATAGAGCTTGTTTAAACTCAAATCGGGATTGCAGGTCCAGCTTCAATGATTCTATAGCCGAGAAAGTCCGAGAAGAATACGTAGGAGATTCTAACGGCTGGTGGAATCGATTTGAAATTGTAACAAAATTGCTTATGAAGTTTTTAGAAATTATTTATGTATGTATAAAACAGTTAGTTATTGTTTGATTAATAAAATGAAAATATTTTTTGTATCATATAGTTTCTATTATAATGATTTCCTTGTATGCTTCTTGAGCAATGGAAGAAGATAAAATATTAGATGCACTGTGGGTGATATTGGTTATTACAGGATAAACTGGGTGCAACCACAAATAAACTAGCCGCAACGAGTTTTGACCTTACACAACAGTTTTTAGTTGTCGTTCTGCAGCGAACGTGGCATTTCACAACAATTTTTTGGCGTTGTTTAGTATATTTTCACGACCATCAATAAGCTGTCGTGGTATTTTCTACGACAGTGGAAAAAACAACAGACTATAACTGTTGTGTAAACGATTGCACGAGAGTTTTTTGGTGTCGTGTAATCAAGTATTTCTACTAGTGATATTTGTTAGTGGGAGTTAAATGCAATTAATTATTAAGAGTTATAATCTTAATGTGAATATTTAATCACTAAGTGAATACCTTTTATCTTTAAATATTTAATCACTAATTAATGCCTTTTATCTAATGTATTAACTATTATGCAACATCAGTACGTAGTTAAATAACAAAATTATACCATTCAAAAATTTAAATAAATTTTAAAAATATCCATGTAGCATAGTGGTTTAAAACTCAATAGCTCTTTTCAACGATGTTTTTATTTACTCAATAATAAATCTATAAAAACAGAACTTTTCACGTTCATGCAATGTGCAACTCTGATAATCTTTAATTAAAAATAATTATAAAAAAGTAATCTTTATATATAAATAAAAACAAAATATAAAAAAAAAATCTAAAAGGATGATGCGGCAAGGTGAAAAACAAGGATTACATAATTCTTATTTTCTTAGAATTTCTATTTTTTTAATAATAAAATCTACTATGATTATTAGTAGAAGTCATTAGTTTTGTCATCAATTGGTATTTTCTTATGTTTATATTCTCTTGGTTTTAAACATATGAAACCAGCTCATTTAATTCAAATGAGCACTCTTTATATCCCTTACTACATGATATGTTAATTAAGTCTTTTATTGTGCAATATATCCTCCATAATAGAACAGAAGAGGAATATCAACAAGCTTGTACACAGTTATTTGATTCAGTCTATCTATATATTAAAAAGGAGGAACTCACAAGTGACTTGGCAAGGTGTGGTGAAAGTATTTAGAAAATGAGTTACTACAATAAGACTTGAAAATTTAAGTGACTTGGCAAGGTGTGGTGAAAGTATTTAGAAAACGAGTTACTACAATAAGACTTGACAATTTAGCATCACAAGAACAAGGCATTGAGAATTCTAATTTTTATAGAATTTTCATTTATTTTTATTCTTATTATTTATCAAGAAAGTTAGTGCAACTTAATTACAATTTCCAAATTATGTAACTTACAAGAATATCACAAGATCATTAGATTGTATATATATAACGTTTAGTGAAACATTTGCACAACCTACAACAAAAACGAGATAATTATTAATTTAATGTGCTATTTATATCCTCACCCAGTGTGTCTAGAATTCTATTTTTTTTTAATCATGTTCTTAATTAGTAAACGTTTATCATGGCTTTTGGGTTTTCCCTATTGTATTTATATGTATACAGTAGGGGTGAAAGCGGAATCGGGAACCGGTATATTTTTATTTTTTGGTACCTATCTTGAAAATTCGGGATTTTTTTTCTTGGTACCGATTCCCGGTTCCAATTGTATATTTCCCTTTTTTTTTGAAAACCGGAACCGGAACCGGGACCGGGAAAAATTCGTGAGAGAATCGTGAAAAAATTCATGATATAATTCGTGACTAAAACCGGGAGTAAAGCATTCGACTTCTCTGGAGTCGGGAGGAAAGCAGCGCCGAAATCACATAAGAGGGCTGGAATCATTCGAAGAAAAAAAGAAAAACTTGAGAGAATGAAAAGAAACCGAAATCAAAGAAGAAAGCGAGGAAATCAAGCCTTTCGAAGGGGTGCAATTGACATAGAATAAACCATAAAAGATATTTCACAGAAGGAAATCAAACCTGGACAAGGAAAAGCCAAAAGCATAGAGAAGGTGGGGATAAAGAGTCGCAAGCGAGGGAGATGAATGAGGAAGGAGGCATAAACCCTAATTTTTTTAATGGTAAAAGACGACATATAATTCTAAAGAAAACATAATGACATATTAAACCAAAACGACATAAAAATATTTAAAAAATGACATAAAAATACATAAACCGGAACCGGTACCAAAAATCGGGAAAAACGGTTCTGGTTCCCGGTTCCGGTTCACGGTTCCGAAAATCGGGAACCGGGAAGTACCGGTTCCCGGTTTTAAACACAATTTCCCTATTTTTTTCTTAAACCGGTCCGGAACCGGTACCGGAACCGGGACGAAACCGGGAAACGGTGACAAAATTTTCACCCCTAGTATACAGATATGACTTTTCTATTGTACTGTCTTTTGGTTATCTTTTTGTTGTCTATATAAATATGAAATGATATCCTTTTTTACTATACCTTTTATGTTTTCTGATATGTCTATTTAAAAATTTTATGTTCTTAATAGCTTTTTTATTCGATTCTTTATTTTCACAACAAGAACAATTCATCGACTCAAGTCCAAAGAAAATAAAATTGGAGACGAATATCAACGTCCATGCGAATCCGGCGCATATTATTTCTGGTATGTTTATTTAAAATTCTTATGCTCTTAATAGCTTTTTTTATTTCACAGCAAGAACAATGCATCGACCCAAGTCCAAACAAAATAAATTTGGAGAGGAATATTAACGTCCATCTGAATCCAAAACATATTATTCCTGGTATTTTTTTGTTATATAGTTAATTTCGTCTCTCAAATTAAGCATTCTTCTTCTCCGAGATAATTTTGTAAGCTGCTTATTTTTTTTATCAAATTGGCATTTGATTTATATGCATTGGTCTGTCATTAAAATTTTATTTTTAATTTGATTAGTAAAAATTTTGATTTTGATTATTGGTTTAGATTCACGAAATTCTTTTGTTCATTGTTCAATGACGTGGCTCTAAAGGTTTGCTGTTCCATTAAACTTTATCAAGCAATGCAATTTATTTTACACAAGGAGAGTCATACCTTTCATAATTTTATCCCTTTTTTAAACAGTGGGGCGACTATCATGTTACAATTTATGGGGATCTTTTTTGAAGCTCTAATGATATGCCATTAACAGAGTAAACAAGTGAATTAGTTAAAACTATGCGTTTTTGTTTTTTAGTAATTTTTTTTGTTTTTATTTAAGCCATTTGTTTGGTTGGTTTATTTATATGCATAAGTCAGTGATATCAAGGGTGTAAATGGTCTTTCATCTACTATTTTTTTTTTGTATATATCTATTGACATTCACTATATAGATTGCAATCATGAGAATCATAAATAAAAAGGTCTTAAAGAGTTTTTGGTCAATGTCCATCTTCTTCTTTAAGGATTGATTCCTCTGAAATTCATTAGTCTTAACTCATATTCACGTGATTGTTTATTTTTTATATTTTCAGTTTCTGATAGTATCATTTGCATCATTGTTTGAGTCTTATTTGTGATTTACGATAAAAAGGTGATTTACTCCGGAAACAGAATGTGATTTTTTTTTCTAGAGGATAATCATAGAAAATATGATATTCTCTTTCATTTCAAGCTTGATTTGATGATATATATGTCTTTGTGTTTGATCTATTATGAGCACTACATCAAATCCTTGGCAACAGAGCTTCAAAGAAGGTGTAGGAACCATAATTAAGCTTTCCGTAGCAATATATTTTTTGTGAAAAGTGATTTTTGGAATGATTTTATATTATAATTTTGTAGTTACAAGGCATTTAATGGTATTTGTAGAACATTTGATGATGTAAATGGGAAAGTAATAAAATAATCTGTACAAGAAATTTGCATTTTCGATTAATTTCATGTCATATATTTCTCCAATATCATTATTTTTTTTACACGTATGTGACCCTCAAATTATACTATATAACTAATTGAGGGTGCAAAATCACTGTAGTTTCTACAGTACTCTTATTTGGCCAATCAAAAAACTTAACGTGTCTTGCTCTTACAAACATATCTGTCACTCTATTTGCTTGCTGGTAAAAAAACACATGTCACTCTATTTACTCCCTCTGTCGAACACTCTATTTGCTTGCTGGTAAAAAAACACATGTCACTCTATTTACTCCCTCTGTCGAACACTCTATTTGCTTGCTGGTAAAAAAACACATGTCACTCTATTTACTCCCTCTGTCGAACACTCTATTTGCTTGCTGGTAAAAAAACACATGTCACTCTATTTACTCCCTCTGTCGAACACTCTATTTGCTTGCTGGTAAAAAAACACATGTCACTCTATTTACTCCCTCTGTCGAACACTCTATTTGCTTGCTGGTAAAAAAACACATGTCACTCTATTTACTCCCTCTGTCGAACACTCTATTTGCTTGCTGGTAAAAAAACACATGTCACTCTATTTACTCCCTCTGTCGACCTGGCATCCATCGTCATCTTTTTCAGAGAATTTTTACTATCCTCATCTTCTTCAGAGAATTTTTTCTGGTATGCTTGCTTTCTTCGCCTGGTTTCTGGTCCTTGGCTGGCTTAATTTTCTTGACAAACTTTCTAAGGTTTGGTTTCTACTTGGGCTCCGACCTTAAAGGTAACTGCTCGCCTCTTGCCAGCTTCTTTATTCTGAGTTTGCCCAAAACGAAGTGGACTGATTGAAAAAAAGAACAAATACGTAGTAAATGACGCTCTTAATTGAATCAGTGCTTGGAATATTAAAAAGACAGTATTTTGGAAGGGTTTAGAGAGAGTTTTTTTTTTTTGGCTGAGAAAGAAGAATAGCTAATGGTGTAATCTGAGAATGCATCGCACCAAAGCAATGAGCGAAGCGTTGCTCTGCAAGAGAGCCTTGGTTTCCCTGAAGAGCTTCACAGCCTCGGCGAGCGCGTCGGGATCCAAAGCGAGTCCGGTCTGCGATTCAGAAACTACAACCTCTCAACGACTGATCCCAACAGCAAAATCCAGAGAAGGAAAAAAAGAAAAGAAAAAACCTTGACGAAATCGGCGAAGCGAGCTTCGGCGGGGTCGGTATTCTAGCCATTTTTGTAGTCGGCGCGCGAGGGAGACTCGGGAGACGGAATCGAAGGTTTGGTGGAGCCCGCCAAGAAAGTTGCTCGAGCGAGCGCGCTCCGACACCGACGAAACCCTGAACCCTAGAAGCACGGGTCTGGAGAGAGGAGAGGAATTTGCGAGGAGAGAGAAAGCGAAAAGGCTGATTTGGGACGGACTGAACGGGGGAGAGAGAGAGACTGAGAGAGAGACTGAGTTTTGGATTCCTTAGAAAGGTTTAAGTTGGAAGGAGGGGAAAAATGGGCGAGATGACGATATTGCCCCTCTCTTTTTGGGCATTTGGGTGAAAAGACGGGAAAGCCCTTGCTGATATTTACTCCAAAAAGTGGTACTCAGATAACGATGATGTCAAAGATGGGAAACTCGCCGTTTAATCTCGGTTACAAAAAAATTATATCATTATTACACGTGGATCATAATATTAATAATATTCTCTTATACAAATAATTCTATATTAGAGTAGAGTCTCACCACCATGTATTGAGTTTATCGTTAAGTCTAATAAGTTTTGTTAATGTAATTATACTAGACCAATACAATACAAAACCAATGTAATTATACAGCAATTGAAAGAAGAAAACTTATATAAAAAAGAAAAGCAAAAAAAAAAAATTGCTAAAAAATTTATTTATACAGCAGTACCACCGTAATTACTGGCCAATTGGCTGATGGATCTAAAGCCTTATTTAACGTGTTCATACTATCTTCATACTCTTGAAAGCACTCTTTCTTTAGTTGAATTAATTGTGTTAGTAATTGTTCTATTTAGCTTATGTCTCACGTGGAACAAAATATCTACACCTACGAGTAAGCTATGAAAATAATAACTATTTGAATCTTTTTTATAAAATAAAAAACATTTGCATGTCTTACTATTTAGCTCAACATATTTTAGCTCAAAATAGACAAAATTAAACCTTGGAACTATACTATTGCCGTTAAAAGTAAGACTAAGAATATACCGATACATTTAGTTCAAATTAGCTATTTGTACCATAAATATCCATTTTTCAAGCCCAATGCGCTAATCTCGAATTTATATATTATTGCGGACAAGTAAAAGTAAAATTGCACATAATAATACTCACAATTTAATAATTTAACCTTAATTATCAATGTTGCATGCACATAGTAATCCTGGATTAACCATTTCATTCATTCTCATAACTTAAGTGAAGATAATCAAATTAGTCGTACTTATAATGCCCTTTAGAAAGAAAGCGTTCTTATTTGGTCTGTAATGCATTATGTTCCAAATATAATATCTACTGCCATTAAAACAAAAAAAACAAAAAACCCGGATATTTATAACATGTGATTGTTTTTTGCAGGAGATTGCTCTGACAGTGAAGCTTTGAAGGTTGAAGCTTTGTGAAGTTAGATCAGTGATCTCATTTCAGGTTTGAGTTTATATAATATATATATATATATATATATATATAAATATGTGTGTGTATGTAAATAAATGTATATATCATATATGCGTGTGTATATATTTGAATGAGGGTGTACTCTTAACATTGTCAAAAGTATAAATTTTAAGTACTGAATTAGCGAATTGTGTATGCATTATCTTTCACTTACTTATAATTATTTTTGCCGTAGCCCTTACAAAATATTTAAGATCCTGAACATGTGCAATTTGGCCTTTGTAAAATAAATCATTGTGGTTCTTTAAAAAAAATCATTGTGGTTATTCTATTTATTTAATTGTGTTGTAAATGTCAATAATTAGTATGTATAAGGTATTAATACGGATATGAATTAGCTTCGTACTTAATAACAAATTAGGTTTTGTGTTCCCAACATAATAACTGAATATTTTATCAAATGTTCTTGTCAAATTTTTTTTTACAAGAATTTCCTCGATTCGCCCTTCGGTTTGATCTTGATTGTAGTTTTCATAGTTCCATTCACTTTTTCCCAAAATTGGCTATTAGAATTCGTTAAATTTGTTTATCTACAGTAGTTATGTTACAAATTCAATTTCTACCACATTAAATTGAATTTGTATATTTATTAGTAATATTCTACGTTCACACACACACAGACACACATATATATATATATATTATAATATATTGCCGAGTCTCATTTCAATATGCTCGACGTTACCTCTTTATTTATTTATGTTCATTATTTATTTTCAGGTATGATCTCAAAGCGTTACTTACTTCACTATATCAGATATTGTACATGTGAGTTGATATTTAGTTATATAATTTCTCACTCTTAAGTTGAAATTGTGTTTTATTATTAATTAGTCTTACGTAGTTCCACAGGCTTGAAATATATTTATATGCCTAAAACTTATAGACGAAACGTATATTCCCATAAAATAGAAACTCTATAATGATTTCTAATTTAAAATGTAGAAAAAAAAAAAACTTGATTGAAATCATAATAATCTTTATTTTTTTTAATTAATAACAACTGTAAATCATATGTATCCACAGGTCTATCTCTTTATACATTAGAAATGTAGTTTAATTATATATTTATGTACGATAAGTTTGTCAAGTGATAATGTATATAACATCATATGCTATTTTTTTTATAACTAGAAGATAATGGCAACGCCAATTAAATCAATAAGACCAAACCAACAGTACGATGCAATCATCGCCAGAATTTGTAGAAGCTGGATAAACAAAGATTTCACTACTGACCGAGTTATAAGTAGCGACTATGTTCTGGTTGACGAAGAGGTAAGTACATCTTTGTATTTACATGCTTCAAAATATTATGCTTCAAACCTTACTTACTTATCTTCCTTTCCTTAATTATTGACAGCATGAAACCATACATTCAACTGTTCGAGCTCGGGACATAGACATTGTTGCAGCAAAATTTCAAACAGGCACTGTCTATGAAATACGAAGGTTCTTTGTGGATCAAAGCAAGTCCAACTACAGAGTCGTTCCTCACAATGCAATGTTACAATTTACAAGAGCAACAACATTCGCAGCTGCAACTGAAGAAGTCTCAGCAATCCCACTTCACAAGTTCAATTTGGTTGACTACGATCATCTTCCCGAAAGAATCCAAATCCATAGTATTTTGACAGGTAATATCCCGTGTTAAATGTGATTATTTTTCGTATAAGTACTTTTTCGAAGAAAAAAAAACCGTTAAACCAGTTGGAAGTTGCAAATATTTACATGCAGATGTCATTGGAGTTCTAACTAGCGCTCACCCAGTTGAAAAATCATTTTCCAATAATAGGCCCACACAAAGGAAGACCGTTAATATTCAAAACATCAGGTAAATATTTTAGTGTTATTTTAAACCCATAAATAATATTCAAGTTGTATATTTATGTTTGATTTCTAAACTTATTGGTTGATTACATGTATTCTGTAGAAGCGATAGCTTACAAGTCACATTGTGGGGGACACTAGCAAATGACTTTCATGAAGAAATTGATAAACTAGCAACTGGAACAACAGTCATAGTCTTAGTCTTTGCAGGAATTTTAGTCAAACATTACTTAGGTACATTTTAAATCTTTCATATATATTTTTTGCTTAGAATTTGTAAATATTAATACCTATATATATATATTTATAATTTTCCATTCATTTACTGTACATGAAAGCCATACGTTGCAAGCACATCTGCTACAGTATACTTCGTGGATCCAAATTTACCCGAGACTCAAACTTTAAAAACAAGGTGCACAATTAATTCTCATTTGATAGAAATCATATTGAATAATTAGTTATAAACAAGTCTCCATTAATATTAATTAGAATTACATAACTAATACCTTATTATATGTTTTTGTTCACATATAGATTTGCAAACAAGATGAAAAAATATGAGCTTCTACCGGCCACGAAAGCATTTGAATCCATAGAGCAGCTAAAAACAAAAAATAGAATGACAATTAGGGAGCTTAAAAATGCTGATCCGGTAAGTCATTTATAATGTTACCAAGTTATGCTTTAATCTTTTTGCTCTAACAGACATATTTCATAATTTACAGAGTGGTCAATACACAGTCACAACTACAATCACCAATTTCGATACAACACAGGGTTGGTATTACGAAGCATGCCCTACTTGCAAGAAAATGGTCAAGCCTTCGGGAACAACATGGTGGTGTGATGATCACGCATATCTACAAGGTTTCCCAGTACCGTGGTATGTACCAATTTTTTTATAATTATTATTGATTAAATACAAATAAAACTCAACTTCAATGTATCCATAAATATATCCATAATATAGGTACAAGTTGAACACTCAAATCAAAGATGACAGCGGAGAAACAAAAGTAACCCTTTTTGGACAGACTGCTCAAATTCTCATACAAAAATCGTGTAGCATGCTAACAATAGATGAAGGTTACACTGATCAAACAGTGACTCCCCAGCTATTGAACGCCTTAAAGGCCAGCGTAAAATCTTCCAAGTTTATTTTAAGACGTACAGAGGCTCAACAAGTATCACTGTCTCTAAAATATTTGAAGATGAGCTTCTAGACACAACTGAACTCCCACTTTCAGCTACTCCAACTCCAATCCAAAAAATTCCCACATCAAGGCGAAGAAGTCAAAGGTAATAAATCTTTAATATTGTCATTTCAATATTTAGTATTCATTGACCTAATTTTACTTTGCAACGCAGTCCCGAAACAGAAACAACATCATCTATAAAGCGAAAACTTCTCAGGTAAATATTTATTAGCTACGAAAAAAAAATGAAAAAATATTACTTCAAATACATAGAGTGCATTTCTTATGTCTTCCTCTTTACATTGTAAATTACAATGACGAACAGGAAGAGAAGAAGAAAAAACAGAAACAGTAACTTTTTTGCACGTAACACTTTTTTTTTTTTTGAAAATAATGGTCTAAAAATATATGTATGTACATGTATATATCTGAGTAAGTAGAAATTAGAAACGTAGTAGATTTTGAGCAGACTAGACGAGGAACCAAAAAGAAAACTCAAGCAATGCATGAACTTTAAAAAAGGTACTTTCACATTGCTCTACATATACTTCAATATCATCCCTTTATTTATACTTCAATATCATAACTATTTTTTAAATTTATACTTCAATATCATAACTTTTTTTTAATTATTTTACTGTACAGCCTCATATTTTACAAACAAAACATACAGTACAAGATTATGACTAAATTTTCTTATCACTAGGTATTACTGAATATAGGTTAAAATATCTCATTTTTGATCTGATGTGATGCACTCCAACATACTAAAATATTACATGCCTTGAAAGGTACGCTCTTACAATCCCAGTCTAAATTGTTTAAAAACATAATTCGGTTAATTTGTGCTACTTATGGGAATTGACTGCCTATCTGAATTTAATTTTGTAATCGCAGAAGTTAGCCGAGCAAATTCTAACACTTTTGAAATATATGACGATCTGTTCGATCATGACATAGAACTTCGCTAATTCTATAAAAGAATAGTCCTACGCGAAGTTCAACTTCTACTACACATTATATCTCTTTGAAATATTGTGTATACATAACTTTTTATCATCTACGTCAACATACTAACGTTCTGTACCTTTCAATCCTCTGAACAGTTGCACAAGTCCATGCACAGCTGTGCAGGAATCAGTTGAATTCACTACATGTATTCAGGTTTGTCATTTTTTCCAACTTCTGTTGGTCATATTAATAGTTTGAAGGAAGCATCCTGCCACAACAATACGATACAACAAGAGTGTGTGAAAATGCAATTTGAAGGATGCCTTTATGCGCATAATCAACGAGGATACGCTCTTCAATATGTACATATATATAAATACATAGATGAGAATTACTTCTTTTGTAAATAAATACCGTACAAATCTTTTATGTGTGAATATTGTATTTCTTTAAAATGAGATACTTCTATTACGTAGACAACTCTTTCTATCTACACATAAATATCATGTAAGTAATACTAAAAATGATCGATTAATGCCACAAGAAAATATTAGATTTACGGAAAAATAAACATGAAATTATCAAAATTTCCTTTATTACAGGAAAAAAAATGCCGTTAACCCGCAGCAAGGCGCGGGTTCCATACCTCGTTAACACTATTTTTTAACGTTTTTTGATTCTCTATGTTAATTGAAGGATTTACAGAATTATTAATGTAACTTATTAATTTTAAGTTTTCTTCAGCTATACATAAGCTTTTTGTTTTTGTTTTTTTTTTTAATGAAAAATTCATGCAAAAAATATTACTTGGTTATATATTGAGTTTGATGTATATATAAGTTTTTCGAGTACTATACAAAATCAAAAGATTAATAAATTATTTTACTTCCCGGGCAGAGCACGGGTGTTCCACTAGTAATAATAATAATTAGATTGGAAAAGTGTTCATTCTATTATTGTTTGTGTATATTTGATTATGTTTACGTTTTAAAAGTGCAGTTTGCGACAAATGAAGAGTTGAGTGAACACTTACTTGACACATATCCCCCGAGTTGGTTTAAAATGAATATCAAGGCTCGAGAAGCGACAATCGATTCTTCTTATTAGGTCATCTCTAACAAATGATTTCAACTTTATTTTAGTTATATCCTAGATATAGTAATGAAAATATTGAATATGTCCTAAAGAGTATTCTTGGAATGACCATAGGCTCACCTCCGACACCTGCTCACGGTGAGGCCCGGAGAAGCATCACCGCCGAGACGAGAAAACCTAGCTCTTTGGTTTGGCTCTTAATGTTTTAATCAGTATCCAAAAGCAACAATCAAAGCTTTCCTATGTTCTCATCAAGTAGATAATCTACAAGAAATCAGGCGCACTTTGGAAATGCGCAACTGAAACTAACTTTCAGCGGTGCAGTTCGGAAACGAGCGGCTTAAACTAGCTTTCAGTGGCGCAGTTCATAAATGAGTGGCTGAAAGTGTTACTTATAGTGCTTTTTTAGAGTTTCCAAATCCGGAACAAAATTGCTTGATTGTATGTATATATATATACATCATCATCATTTTCATGCAACGTTAAAACGACTACGATTCACCACTGTCATGATCATCTACTAAAGGAGGCAGAAACGACATGATTAACCAATTCCAATTTACAAAACAAAAGTGATCGAAGCACACGATTCCTTGAGATCATTAAGTCAACAAAGAGAGATATACATAAGAAGATGACCTTGGCTTTTCATATAAACCATGTCCATACATGATACATGAGAATCGCCTCTTTCTCGCTCACTTGACGTAGTAAGGAAGGTCGAGGACGTAGAGGAGGAAGTAGGCCCAGACGACCCCGGAGATGCCGCCGAAGAAGAAGCCGCCCGTGAACTTGGACCAGCCTTCCGCTGTCTGCAGCTGGTCGGGCGCCTTCGTCCGTCCGGTCAAAGTCAATGCGGGAGCGGTGGACGGCTCGCCCTCCTTGAAAGAGGCGACACCGTACATGGTCAGGCAGACACTGAGGATGACCACTAGGCCTGCGGCTGCCAATGAGCCGGCAGGGCCTGCAATGTCAGTGTTCCGGAGCGGGCCCGTCTTCACGAATGGGCCCACCAGGAGGTAGCCATGTGCCAGGCCCACTTCTATGCCTCGCAGGAGGGGGCTCACTGCCGTTCGGTACGCGGGCAGGTTTGAGAGGTACCACGCGATCAGTGGGCTCGATGTCACCGGAGTCTCCAGACTTCCGATGAAGGGGTCGCCGTTGATTGGTTGGATCACTTGGAAGGTTGGCTGCGGAGCAAACCACACAAATACTCATATTTGTGAATTTTCGATTTTCGGCCAATTTTTATATGGAAATTCTTTTTAATTTTATATGGGAAACTTGGAAAAATAATCCACAATTTACCACTAATTTTCAAACTAATCTTTCAAGTTTCATAATTTTAAAAATAATCTTTCTACGATAATTTTCGGCTAAAATTTAGGACAATATTTTTCATGAATTTTGAAACATATATTATCATAAAAAGATTATTTCTAAATTACGAACTTGGTAGGTTATTTTGAGAATTAATAACAAACGGAGAGTTCTTTTTTTAGGTTTCCCTTCTATATTCATGAGTGCTTGAATCAAGTATTATTCTAATAATTTACCAACATCACTTCTATTTTCATTTTCTAAAATACAAAAAACGAAAAGTGAATTTAGAAGTCATAACCAAATTAACGACCCCAATTATTACAAGTCCCGGATGTTCAGCAGCAACTAGCTAGTTTCATTGATATTAAATAAATTAGTTATGTTTTACTAGCAAATCATACTATCGTTATCCCGAAATCCTCTCGTTAGCAATGTTCCTAACTCCGCCACAATTATTTTTCATATCAATTTATACAAAGTTAGAGCCCATCGTCCAATAAATAATTAGTCAATTAAAAGTGGCATATATATCCAAATTATACTCAGTTAAGGCGGCTTAAACATTATATATTATTAGAGAATAAGCTTCACCTTCTCGGATTGAATGGCTTTAACGGAGAAGCTACGAGGACGAAACGATCTGTTGACGGCGGGTAAGGCTCGGAGTGGAGTTCCGGAAATGCCCTTGGGCGAGGCGAACACCTCCCTGCTGACCATGGCAGAAGCAGTAGCCGAAGCCATTCTCAACTCAAAAAAGCTAGCTTTGTCACAGAGTTGGGTTATGACCGTCAGTTCACTGCATGAGAGACGATGAAGGCCTCAACTCAAAGCGTATCAAATGGTCGAACCTTAGTGGCTTTGTGGGCTCCACGTCGACGGGAGAAGCGATCTCATTGGACATGATATCTTGGAGACCTTATCTACTCTTATCCACATACACCAACACAACAAGTGATCCACTTCGCTTCACTCAGGCCTCTCTTTGCCACAGTATATTATATTCTTGCAAAATCAATAAAATAAAGGGTTAATTGCGGCAAAAATACCCAATATTTGGTCATATTCTCCGATAGGTACCCAACCTCAAACAATGTAAGCGAAAGTATCTAACGTCGCACTTTTATTGCCGACCAACTAACGTTGTTAGACACCTGTCTACGTGGATGTTAGGCTGTCTCATGTGGCGTGCCACGTGGCACAAGCCGCCACGTGGCTAAAAGTTGGGTACTTTCGCCGCCATGTGTTTTTTTTAACTTTTTTAATTTTTTAATTTTTTTACACATGTCAAATATAATCAAATGATTTTATAAAATATATATTTATAAAAAAATATTTTTTTTGTTTTTCTTATAGGAGTAGTTTATAATTTTTAAATACATGATATTAAATTTTGAAGGGTTAATGACGGCAAAAATATCCAAAGTTTGGTCAAAGAATCCCTCGTGTACCCAAAGTTTTAAAATGGTGGTAAAAATACACAAAGTCGCATTTGGGGAGTTGACCACTCCATTCTCGTAACGCCGTTAACTTACCTGTTAACTTTGGCCACACGGATAAACGTGAGTTGCTGACATAACTATTTCTGCCACGTGGACGAGCCCACATCAGCCTCGTTTACGACAAAACAACGAATTAAACCCCTAGCTAATACTATTTAATACAACGAATTGAACCCCTAATGATTACACTTAACAAAACAGATTTGTCTACGTGGCCAGAGTTAACAGGTAAGTTAACAACGTTACGAGAATGGAGTGGTCAACTCCCCAAATGTGACTTTGGGTATTTTTGCCACCACTTTTAAACTTTGGGTACACGAGGGGTTCTTTTACCAAACTCTGGGTATTTTCGCCATCATTAACCCAATTTTAAAACTAAATCTTTATTGTATATGATTATCATGGCCATTTTAATACTAATACTAAGGCATGATATAACTTTGAAGACATATAGCATATATATTACACGATATAGATATCGTAAAAATGATTTAATATACACATATGTATCGTAAACTTTGTTTCATATTGTAAAAATAAGTAAAGAAAAATATTACAAGAACAAATAATTAACATATACGGTATATATATATATATATATATATATATATATATATTTGTGTGTGTGTGTATTAAAATAATTGGGTTTGTGGTTTCAAATTTATATTAGTACCAAAAACGCATATTTTGGTTTTTTTCACTTTAAAACAAAAAATAATGCTATTAAGGTATAAGGTTAAACACAATTTTTACCAATCACCAAACTTTCGGTTTAAATTCAGTTTGAACCGCATTTGATAAAAATAGAAAATAAAAAAATTATTATAATCATGCCTTAGTTTCATATATGTTATATGTCTTCAAAACTCATATCATGCCTTAATTTTAATATTAAAATGGCCATGATATCATATACTATAAAGATTTAGTTTTAAAAATTTAATATTATGTATTAAAAAATAAAAAATGTTCCTATAAAAAAATATTATTGTTATAAATACATATTTTATAAAATTATTTGATTATATTTGACATATGTAAAAAAATAAAAATATGTTTTACGGGAAAGATTTTAAAAAAAAATTAAAACTAATAATTTTTAAGGAATGATTTGATTATTTGATTATTTTAAAAAATAAAACATATTCTTTATAAATACATATTTCATAACATTATTTGATTATATTTGATATATGTGAAAAAAATTAAAACATATGGGCTAATGGGAAAGAAAAAAATTTAAACAAATTAAAAAAAAATACCACGTGGTGGCAAAAGTACCCAACTTTTGGTTACGTGGTGGCTTGTGCCAAGTGGCACGCTACATGAGACAGCCTAACAGCCATGTAGATAAGTCTCTAACGGCGTTAGTTGGTCGGCAACAAAAGTGTGACGTTAGGTACTTTTGCCTATATTGTTTGAGATTAGGTACCTATCGGAGAATATGGTGAAAGGTTGGGTATTTTCGCAGCAATTAACCCTAAAATAAATCTATACACAATTTCGATTTCTTAATTTATTTCGATAAGTTATGTTAAGGTCGGATTTGGTCAAATCCATCCTCAACACAACTCATGTCGTTTGTCCCATAAATGACATAAGAGAAGGCGAGGAAGTTCATCGCCCGAGGGTCAAATTAGGCGTATCCTCGAGGAGGATTATCTCCGAGGAGGTTTAACCGCGAGGAGGTATGGCCAGCGCAAAAGCAGACTGCGACGAAATGTCCCATCACGCTCGACGAGGAACTTCGTCGTGATGAATTGTGCAGGGCCGAATGGCGGCTGACGGGATGCGCATTTAATGAAGCCCACCTACTCACTCGATGAGAGGCATCAGCGACGAAGCTTGCAGGGCCGAATGACGGCTGACGGGATGCGCATTTAATGAAGCTCACCTACCCATAATGACAGTCGGCTCGGAAGTGACATAAAGCACGGATTAACCATGCTTCCCTCAAATCACTCTGGGAAGCGAATGATTAAAAAGAGGAAAAAGGCGGGAAAGATGCAAGGGGGCATAATGTAAACTCTATAAAAGGCTAGTTAAGCCTCGTTGAAAAGGGTTCGGAGAATATAGAAGAAAACCTGAGAAAAAGAGAGAATATCCTGTAATAGAAAGGCTGAAGAAATAGAGAAAGTCATGGTTCTTGATCCTTCAACTGTCCAGCTATTCAACGAAAGGAAACCGAGCTCATATCGGAAATATAATAAAACAAAGATATTCATTGATCATTGTTATTAACTTTTTCATTGTGTTTATCTTTGTGACTGGAAAAGGGTGGTGAAACCGCCCTCTACAAGTTACATCCTTCCAAGTTCCAACTATTCTTTTTCGAAAGTTTATATTGAGTAAATTAGTAAAAGTAAAATGCTAATTTCACGGTGAAACTATATAGCCCAAAGGTTAAGCATGAGTTTATTTTATTTTTTTAATAGTTCACATAAGTACTCGTAAGCATGGTTTTAAATATCGATATCGATATCGTTTCGCACTCTCCATTTTACGGATATATCGCTTGCCGACGGGCATGCCGATGGATAAATCCGAAGAAAAAGATATATCGCTTGCCGAGAATATCGCATAATTTCACGGATATATCGCTTGCCGATCGAAATATCGACGGATAATCACGAATTTTTTTTAGTATTTCAATCATATTTTTATATTGTTTCTAAATTACCAATTTAATAAATATTAGACATTCATAAATCACATTCATAAATAATAATATTATGAAAATACATAATATTACACAAACATATAACATAAGTCATAACTAATAACATAATGTCAAGTGTCAACATAACATAGAGTAACAAAGTCATAAAGTACGAACATGACTACAAATATAGAGTACGAACTACAAATACCAGGATCGTTACCAGTAATATGGTGCTTCATCCTAGTTATTTAAAATAAAAACGTGTTTTTTTATTTTTAATATAAAACTAATTGGTAAAAGCTAGTAACAACAACTACAAATACATTATTTCCATTTTCCAGGTCAATTGATTTCGGTGAATTGGTATGGCAAAAAGTAATGTAAAATTTCGAATATCTTTTTTATATCTTAATAAATAACGTACTTTCAAAATAAAAACAAATAAAATTTATGGGTCCCACAAGTAATCTTGTCTTTCCAATAAAAACTTATCACTTTTCAAATGTCAGGAAGAATATAAATTATAAAAATGAAATATGATAATGTCATGGGCCCCATCAATTTTTACTTTTTCATTATTCAATATTAAACCTTATCTTCTTCCTCTTCGTTGAAAAGATATTCCAGTGAGCAACAAAGCTTTCAAAAATGGAGTTCATCTTTTTTTTTTTTTTTTTTTTTTACGCGAGGATGTTATGGTTTTTTGCGAAATTCGGTGTGAATTTCGTCGTTTTTTGCCTTGGACGACAAATGACATACACGCACAATGTCGAACGACATTTCGCGACATTTCCAAAAACGACAGCGATTTATATAGAATATCGTATCGCATATCTTCAATCTGCGGCGTGTCGTCGATATGTCGTCGACTTTCCCCGATATTTAAAACCATGCTCGTAAGTTTAAATAAATAAATAAAAGACTGTGTATTCCGAGTTCTTTTTTTTTTAATTGTGGAATTTCCCTAATTGCAAAAAAATGGAAATTCCAGTTTAGGCTTTAATCCTTTTAAACAGATGGGCTATATAATCATTCAAAAAAAGTTTATAAAAAGATTAGCCGATAGTGCCTACCACTAATAGTGCCAAGTTTTCTTACCGTGAAAATATATCTAGTAATTCGAGTACATGTAATCTTAGTAAATAGTGATACCCTATTAAAAAATATAAAAAAATAGATTTTACTGTTGCTATTTTTATTTTATTTTATTATGTATTTAAATAATTGATTTCATATATTATTCTCGATTGTCGATCGAAGTATTGGAGTATTGGACATATTTTGGGCTAATCCACTAACTTTAATCGAAGGCTACGTAATAAAAAGCCCATTAATTTTCCTTTACTGCTTATAATAAATAGCGTGTGAGAAAGTGTATGCTTTAATTAGGGCATTGACATTTTTTTTTCTTTCTTTCTATATGTAACTTTTAATTTGTGTATGTGAATTTTTAGGGATGTCCATATCAAATTAAGAGCTGATTGTTATGAGTAATAACTAATTGCCTATACGGAAGTTTAAGCTTGTATTAATCAGATGGATGAGAGGTTGATTTCACGTTATATTATGTCGCATTGTTGTTAAAAATGACATGGTACAATACAGCTTGTCTACTACAACTAATCGGGACAATCTTCAGCCATTTATTTTAGCTTCGCTTTCTAGAAAATCACCGGTTTAAGATTCACGAAATCGATAATGATCAAATGATTCGATTTTACTAGTAATTACTAAACCTGGATTTTAATCATTAACCCGAATTTTAATCAGGGAATCGAATTTTGTGTTTGCGAGAAAAAAAAAAACATCAAGATCAAAGATCAGGCAAGGAAGCTCCGTCATCGGGTTATAAAAATAGAGAGATGATAAGACCCACCAGTCAGGGGCGGAGTCAGAACTTTAACTAAGAGGGGGCGAAAATTAATAGACCATAAATTTCAAAATAAAACGAGGTCAGGGGCGGAATCAGAACTTTAACTAAGAGGGGGCGAAAATTAATAGACCATAAATTTCAAAATAAAACGAGACATTGAAACTATTATTATACATTGCATTACAACTATTTTTTTTTTTATGAACTTTTGATTCATGAAAATAATTCATTAGGATCTCTATATGATAAGAATTATCATAAATTTCAAAATAAAACGAGACATTGAAACTACTATTATACATTGTATTATAACTATTTTTTATGAACTTTTATTTTATGAAAATAATTCATTAGGATCTCTATATGATTAGAATTCTCATGAATTTTAAAATAAAACGAGACATTGAAACTACTATTATTCAAAAAAAATATTGTAATCATAAAAACTGTTGCTAAACAAAAATTAAAAATATGTAGAGATTGAGAATTGAACCCATGACTATAACTTGGAAGAGCAACATGATTACGGACCAAGTGGGGGCAGCCGCCCCCGCTCCGCCCCTGTCACCAATAAAGCTTTCAGTGATAAAATAAATTTTCATTAAAAAATTATTTATAAAAATAAAGATTACACGTGGCAATCTAATAGACCGCCACATTTGTACCCACTAACGTCTGTTTGTGGTATTTGACGGTGGTATTAGTTAATCCTCCAAGGGTAAACTGCGGCTAATGTACCCAATGTTTGATTTTCTGCGGATTATATACCCAATGTTTATTTTTGGCGGCTAATGTACCCAATGTTTGATCCGTTAGATATTTTTGGATTTTCCGTCAGTTGACCGTTAGAGAGTTATATGTACACTTTTCGTATTTTTGACATAACTCACTCATTTTTTGTCCAAATTTTATGCATGACCTATGGTTGGAAAGATAAGAGATAGTTCTACAACTTTAATGTTTTAAGTTTTGTAAAATCAGTTTTAAAAAAATACGAAATTTCAAGTACAACGTAAAACTGGACATTAGTTTAATGCAAAATATTTGTTTCGAGCAAATTTTAATATACTTAATGACTTTTTATGATGAAACGTAAAAGAAAAAAGTTGTAGATAAATGTTTTATCTTTCCAACAGGTGTTTATTTATAAATTTTTGACAAAAAAAGAGTGAGTTATGCCAAAAATATAAAAAAGAGTGAGTTAATATTTTATTCATTTATCGGTAAATCTTCGGTTTAAAAAAATATGGGTAAGCCTTCGATATTGTGTGGATCACATGGATATAGATATAATAAATATACCAATTTCATAATATCGCCCAATAGGCCGAGGGAACTATGCGATGGGTCCACAGATCTTGACAATGAGCCAATTTGTGGAAGGCCGCTTGGATTGGCAGTGGACCCCACAAGCTGTGATATGTATATCGCGGATGCATATTTCGGGTTATTAACGGGTGGGACCTGACGGAGGTTTGGCCCGACCCGTTTCCACTTCTGCTGAAGGAGTGCCCTTTGTATTCTTGAACGGTTTGGACATCGATCCCCGAACTGGTGTTGTCTATTTCACAGACAGCAGTTCTCGATTTCAAAGAAGGTAAATAACATACATACAATATCTAAAGATGTTATATATATATATATATATATATATATATATATATATATATATATATATATATATATTCAGGGCCGGCCCAATCATTACGTGTGCCTTGGGCGAAACGTAAATTTAGGGTCTTTTTAGTAAATTTAATATATATGCATTTAGAAAAAAATGTTTTTTGATTTATAATTTTATTTTAATATATATTTACTTTAAAAACTTATTAAAATTATAAGTTCTAATTGTAATATGATCATAATACATATTTTTTAATTAATTTTATAAAATAAATTCTTCAAAAATTAACTATTGGTAGTATTTTTTATTTATAATAAATAGTATATTTTTATAAGGAAAAAATAAAACGAGAGAATACATAAAAGTAAAAAATATCAAATTATGACAACGAGCAACTATAATTTTAAAAAAATTAAAATAATTAATACACTTTGACTGTATATATTTGAACTTTTTTGTTTTAATAACAGATGGTCTATTTTTGTTTTAAGTAATAGTAAAAGATATGTATTCCAAGTGGGACAACATATTATTTTTTATTGAGATATTTATATAGAAAAATCATTAATTATGTAATCATAGAAAGAAAGAAAAAAATAGGTCTATGAGTCTATCTATACTGATATAGAGTTTAATAATATAAGGGTAAACTGCGGCTAATGTACCCAATGTTTGATTTGTTGCGGATTATGTACCCAATGTTATATTTTGACGGCTAATGTACCCAATGTTTATTCTTTTAGATTTTTTCCGATTTTCCGTCTGTTCCCTGTTAAGCTCGCCACCTCAGCTCCACGTTAGCACCTGTCATTTTCCACGCATACTTTGGAGAAAAATAAATGATAAATATATCATTAAATTCGAAGGCTTAGATTGAATAAGCATTTTATATCGATGGCTAAGGTGGCGAGCTTAACAGGGAATGGACGGAAAATTGGAAAAAATCTAACAGAATAAACATTAGCCGTCGAAATAAAACATTCAGTACATAATCCGCAGCAAATCAAACATTGGGTACATTAGCCGCAGTAAGAATAAACAAACAAGAAAGAAAATATAATACTATACATTGAGAGAGAAATGTGGGGCCCTTTAAGAGGGAGTTATATGCAAATATGAATGCATGCATCATGCGCTCATTTCAAACAAAAAAAAAATTATTCAATATTTGATTCGACTATTCTTAATCTCTCTCCTTTCTTGACTCGATAAATCCATTTTACAATCCTTCGAAAAGTAATATTATCTTTTTCATATGTATAATAGTCGCTTTAATATAGTTGTTTATGATTTTTGTTTGTTTACGTATTTGAAAAGAATCGATTGAAATATGTTCTGTGTTTCGCCTGATCAAATGAAAGTCTAGCCGCTCCACTGCCAAGTATTAACCAAACTCAAAGAGTCAAAACTGTTAGGATCAATACTAATCACAGTACACGTGTCATAGACTCTAACTAATTTTGTTTTTAGTGCTTACGTCATTAGCTTAACAGAATTGGTTAATTACATAGTCATTGTCATGTATAAATATCTGTAACAGAGCTATAAAAGCTTAAGCTCAGAATATACTCATCAATGGTGTTTGGGTATTCTCTCTCTCGTTTACAAATCTGATATGGTATCAGAGCAAGAAATTTGTGTCTGGGAGCTTGTTTGAAAGCGAATGAGGAAAAACGACGGGAACGAACCTCACCATGATTATCGATAACTAGAGAAAAACAAAGGAAACCAGATCTACCAGAGAGAACAATGGTTGAAGAAGATGAGCACCAACGAGATGGAATCAAGCGATTGCAATGATTAACGATGGTGAAGCTGTGGTGAGCATATGAGGCTCTGATACCATATACGGAGCTGACCATAATCGGGTGACTTGTGAAATAAAAGTTTGAAAGGAACCTGACCTTTGATTTCAGTCGAAGGAAGTCTATTGATTAAATACACAGCAGCCCGCGCTGCTTCGTCCCAATGCTTAAAAGGAAGCGAAGCATGAGCCAATAGCGCTAGAGTTGTGTCAATTATATGACGATATTTCCGTTCGGCCACGCCATTTTTCTCATGAATATGAGGGCACGAACGTGTGTGGCGGATCCCAGCTGTTTCAAGAGAGTCGGTCAGTTTTCGATCCAAAGAATGCACATTCTTAGGTTATAGTCTCAATCCTAAAGGGTATTATGAAATCCACGTACTTATATATAGTCAATATGTTAGTGATTTCATTGTTGGCAATTTTGTTGGCTAATTATGAGACTCCTCAACAAAAATGTCAAAGGAGGAGATTGAAAAATCCATGTTATTTGACAGTTTTGTTGTGATCATATATCTGGTAGTATCCTGGATTATACTGACTGTTACATCTGCGATCTCTCTATCCGTAAAGCGGAATTGGTCCGTTTTGGTTGAGATATTTCAGGATTTCGTTGCCTATTATTGCTGGTCAATTATTAGAGCTGAATGGGCATTTAAATTACGAATTTTGAAGGAAATACTTAGTCTAGGAAGACTAAGTAATAAAGCCTAAACATTAGGAAGAATTTGTTAGGTTGTTGAGAGCTTTGTGGACTCTATTTAAACTGATCTAAGCAGCCAAAAACGTTCATCCTTTCAGCCATAAAGTGAGAGAAAAACGGTGAGAGCTACAGAGAGCTTCTAAGCCATTTTCTCATATTTTCCGTGGATCCACCGTTGGCATTTTCTTCCTTAGAAGAAGCCTGACGAAGTCTGAAGCGCTTCAGTTATCGTCAACTGTGCTGTGCTTGTATGCACTCATCGACACTCACCGGAAGTCGCCTTACCCGCTTGCCGAGCCGCCGTGTCGTCGTCTTAATTAGAAGGTTACAAGTCTGGTTACATCGCTGGTCACACTGGTTATAGTGTATTTTCCAGTTTGTTGTTCGGTGAACAAATCGATTGTGTAACGTCCATCTTGTAATTATCCATGTTGATTAATCTGGGTGAGGGCCCCGCAGAGTAGATAGATATCGAACTGCGTTAACAAAACATCGCGTGTGTCTCTTTATTTTCGCGTATGTTTATTTGTCGTTCTTTTCCGCATAACCGAAGAACGTGACATTTCAATTGGTATCAGAGCTTGTCCCTGTAAAAGTTTCTCTTTGATTTCAAAGGCAACGGAAATATCTAGGTGTTCTTCGAATCGCGATGGGTTCGCGCGAAAATATTGTTCTTGTAAGACCGCCGGTGTTAGACGATACAAATTATTCATATTGGAAAGTTCGAATGACTATCTACATCCAATCGATTGACACAAAAGCTTGGAGCACTGTGAAACATGGCTGGAGTTCTCCCATGAAGAAAAATACAGAAGGAGAATTTGTTGAAAAACCGCTCAGTTAATGGAGTACCAAAGATGATACCGCATCTCTTGCGAATTGTTGTGCCTTAAATGCGATTTTATCTGCTGTTGACGAAGGGAAATTTAGACTCATATCTACGTGTGGTACTGCTAAACAAGCATGAGAAGCATTGCAAAATCTCCATGAAGGAACCTCTGCCGTTCGAAGCTCAAAACTCCAAATGCTTGCATCAAAATTTGAGGAACTACGTATGACCGAAGATGAAACCATTGCGGATTTCAATGAAAAGCTTTGTGACATCTCCAATCAAGCTTTTCAACTTGGAAAGGTGTACTCTAATCTAAAATTGGTAAGAAAAACGCTCCGGTCATTACCAGAATGCTTCAGTGCCAAGGTTGTAGCCATCGAAGAAGCCAAGGATATAACCACGTTGAATTTGGACGAACTAATGGGATCTCTTCAAACTTTTGAGATGAATATGTCTCAAGAAAAAAGAGAAAAAGGAGTAGCATTCAAAAGTTCTATCAAACGTGATCACAGAGACGACGCAACCAATGATGGTACTAGTGATGTAGCTGGCTATGATAAAAGTGATGTAACCATGGATGATATTACTCTTCTAAGTAAAATTTTTGGTAGAATGTTGAAGAAATTTAACACTCAGAGACCGTCTTTCAAAGGAGGACGAAGTGGTTCTTCAGACAGTAACTCGAGCAGTAACCGCGGATCTATGAAAAACAATCATGGTTATAGTGATGGTCGTACTTCCGATGATAAAGTCAAAAGAAGAGGAATCAAGTGCCGAGAGTGTGACAGATATGGTCATATACAGTCAGAATGTGCTAACACTATCAAGAAGCAGAAGACTAGATCCTACGATACTTCTTCCAGTGATAATGGCTCAAATGAAGAAGATGACGAAAAAGTTATTAGCCACCATGTTGTGTTCACTACATCACACCACTCTCTTGATCAGAACATTTATTCAAGTGATGATTCAGATGAAGATATCTCTGAAGAAGACTTTCAGACATCATTCAAATCTCTTTTTGATAAATGGCTATCTTTATGTAACCTGAGCAAGAACCTTAATTCTGACAAGGAAAAGTTGATTGGTGAAAAGCAAGCTCTCTCAATAACTATAAAGAAACTGATGAAGAAAAATCAGACTCTAAATGACCAAGCAAAGTCCGACAAAGAGAAGTTTATTTCTGAAAAGCAAGTCTTATCCACGGTTGTAGAAGAATTAAGACAACAGAACAAGGTTCTCAGTGACCAAGTGCTGGAACTGAAAGAGTCACTTTCAAAAGTGAACCGTCTTGCTGTTGAAAAAGACAAGAAGATAACCTCAATGGAAATCGCTGTTGTGAAGTTCAATTCTGGAAAATCCAAACTCGATGACATACTTGAACAAGGACGTCAGTCAGGAAATCGTACCGGTCTTGGATTTTTGAAAGGACAAAGATCAGTTCGTGAAAGTAGCCAGAATGAATATGACCGTACAAGTTACAACCGTATCTTCACAAAAGAGTCAGACAACCAGAATACTACCGAAAGTGAAAACATCACAACCACCAAAGGTACCATCAGTATTGCTAGCCAAGTAACCAAGAGACGTGAATTATGCAAGTCTATTTTTCATAACGATGCTAGGTGCAGAAATATGTACAAGCAATTCTCTGAAAATCTTCAAAAGACGCCGCTTCGCAGATATGCAACCAAGACCAATAAAAGTCGTTCAATGTGGGTGGCTAAGTCTCTTCTCTTCAAGGTTCCAAAGTCAAAACTTGCTTGGGTTTCTAAGAATAGCTTATCTTATGGAACAACCATCAACAAAGCTCATCTCATAGATGCAACCGTCGATGCAACGATAGCATGATCCACCAACAATGCCTCTCGTGCAAAACAAAACCAGAGAAGAAGCCATGGTAAATGGTGTAATAGCCGACTGCAAAGATATTGTGGATACAACTATACTTGTTGCTTCTCCAAAAGATGTAACCAAAGACATATCCAATCCTGAAGATGCCACAAGATGGAAGCCTCAAGAGTTGATGCAAGCCTTCAAGAAAATCAAATTACAGAGGCTGATGAATTCGCGCTCAAAAATAGTATCTCGGTTCAAGAGAATCTCTTCCCGCTAAGGGTACTAAAGTGCCAAAATGCATGATCTTGTGAATCAACCATCAGAGGAGTCTTTGGCATCTTGCCTCGCATCGGGGGAGAATTGTGCACATTCAGGAGAATTATCACATAGTCAGAGGGAGCTTTACAGAGTTAGACTCAGAATTGTAATGATTCAGTTATCAGATACATGATAATTATCACATAGGCAGGGGGAGCTTCACAGAGTTAGACTCAGAATTGTACATATTCAGTTATCAGATAGTCAGAGGGAGCATCTCTTCGTTATCACCGAGTCAGAAGGAGCTTCACAGAGTCAGTCTCAGAATTGTGCAGATTCAGTCTCAGAGTATCACATATGGAGCATCAGATAGTCAGGGGGAGCATCTCTTCATGCAGTCTCACAATTGTACAGAATCAGTCTCAGGGTATCACACAATCAGGGGGAGCATCTCTTCGCCTGTGCACGAGTTTTCTATCTACAGTTATCTAGTATTGCTCCGCTCCATATTCCATTATCCTGAATCTCTGCCAAAAGGATTGCTCAACAAAATGCCAAAGGGGGAGAATGTGAAATCCACGTACTTATATATAGTCAAAATGTTAGTGATTTCATTGTTGGTAATTTTGTTGGCTAATTATGAGACTCCTCAACAAAAATGTCAAAGGGGGAGATTGAAAAATCCATGTTATTTGACAGTTTAGTTGTGATCATATATCTGGCAGTATCCTGGATTATACTGACTGTTACATCTGCGATCTCTCTATCCGTAAAGTGGAATTGGTCCGTTTTGGTTGAGATATTTCAAGATTTGTTGCCTATTATTGCTGGTCAATTATTGGAGCTGAATGGGCATTTAAATTATGAATTTTGAAGGAAATACTTAGTCTAGGAAGACTAAGTAATAAAGCCTAAAAATAAGAAAGAATTTGTTAGGTTGTTGAGAGCTTTGTGGACTCTATTTAAACTGATCTAATCAGCCAAAAACGTTCATCCTTTCAGCCATAAAGTGAGAAAAACGTTGAGAGCTACAGAGAGCTTCTAAGCCATTTTCTCATATTTTCCGTGGATCCACCGTTGGCGTTTTCTTCCTTAGAAGAAGCCTGAAGAAGTCTGAAGCGCTTCAGTGATCGTCAACTGTGCTGTGCTTGTATGCACTCATCAACACTCACCGGAAGTCGCCTTACCCGCTTGCCGAGCCGCCGTATCGTCGTCTTAATCAGCAGGTTACAAGTTTGGTTACATCGTTGGTCGCACTGGTTAGAGTGTATTTTCCAGTTTGTTGTTCGGTGAACAAATCGATTGTATAACGTCCATCTTGTAATTATCCATGTTGATTAATCTGGGTGAGGGCCCCGCAGAGTAGATAGATATCGAACTGCGTTAACAAAACATCGCGTGTGTGTCTTTATTTTCGCGTATGTTTATTTGTCGTTATTTTCTGCATAACTGAAGAACGTGACGTTTCAGGTATAAGTGTCTAGATTCCATGGGTCGTTTATTCATAGCTAGAGATGTCATATTCAACGAAAACATGTTCCTTTTCTCTCCTAAATCCATTGTATCAGACTCTCCACCTCAATACTCTACACCTCATAAAAACCAGAAAATATCCCCAAACACTGTCCAGTCCCGTAATTCCGAAAATACCCCTATCCAATCGTCCGCCCTCGAAATTCCGTCATCTAGCTCCCCTGTCCCTAATCCAACCTCTCACCAGATGCAAACACGGTCCAAATCTAGAATTTTCAAGCCCCGTATCCTGTTGACAACTACAGAGCCATCTTCCTACAAAGAAGCATTGTCTATTCCTCATTGGAAGGATGCCATGACTGATGAATACCTTGCCCTGATCCGCAACAACACATGGTCCTTTGTTGACAAACCAATTGATCGCACCCCTATTGGTTGTCGTTGGATCTTCAAAGTCAAGGAAAACTCGGACGGAAGCATCTCTAAATACAAGGCGCGGCTTGTAGCTAAAGAATTTCATCAACGTCCTGGCTTCGACTTTATTGAGACCTTTAGTCCAGTCGTCAAGCCCACTACAATTCGCGTGATCCTCACCTTTGCCATCTCGTCGAACTGGCCTGTCAAACAACTCGATATAAACAATGCTTTCCTTAATGGGGAACTCCACGAGGAAGTGTATATGATTCAGCCGCCCAGCTTTGAAGATGCCACCAAACCGAAGCACGTGTGTCGACTACAGAAATCTCTCTATGGATTAAAACAAGCTCCAAGAGCTTGGTTCCAGACTCTGACAGGTGCTCTGATCAAACTTGGATTTCATACCTCCAAGTCTGATCACTCTCTGTTTATCAGACACATGTCCGCTCATTCAACTTATCTCCTTGTCTACGTCGATGACATTTTGGTGACCGGTACCTCAAGTTATGAAATAGCTTTGCTCACTGATCAACTCCACAACATGTTTGCGCTGAAGAATCTTGGAGATGTTAATTACTTCCTTGGACTGCAAGTCACTCGTATTGGGTCAAGTATCCATCTATCTCAGCGTAAATATGTCACAGATCTCCTCGCTAAATTGAACATGGAAAATGCCAAAACTTTACCGACACCGATGAGCACAGGAGAACGATTGAGCAACTTTGGTAGCGAACCATTTGACAATCCTCAGTTGTACCGAAGCGTTGTTGGCGCCCTGCAATATTCCACCATCACACACCCCGAACTTGCCCATGTCGTCAATCGTGTATGTCAGTTCATGCAAACGCCTCTCTTAGCTCATTGGAAAACAGTTAAGCGTATCCTGTGCTACCTCCGGGGTACTCTCGATCATGGAATTCTCATCTCTAAGCAAGAGCATCTTGCATTACAAGGCAACTGCAATGCTGACTGGGGCTCAGACCCCGATGATCGCCGGTCGACCTCGGGTTATTGCCTCTTCCTCGGCAACAATCTCATATCCTGGAGCTCAAAGAAGCAATGCACTGTTTCCCGAAGCAGCACTGAAGCTGAATACCGGAGTCTAGCATCCGTTACAGCCGAAGTTTCTTGGGTTGAGTCATTGCTGTCGGAGCTCATGTTGTCTCGATCACACACCCCGACTGTGTACTGTGACAATCTGAGCACAGTCCTCATGTCCGCCAATCCGGTGTTACATGCCAGGACTAAACACATTGAAATAGACAAGTTCTTCGTGCGAGAAAAGGTTCTGCGAAAGCAACTCATCGTCAAGCACATTCCTTCATTGGACCAACCTGCTGATGTTCTAACAAAACCGCTCACACACCCTCGCTTCGTCTTCCTTCGAGACAAACTTCGAGTCTTCAATAAACACTCTTAGTTTGCGGGGGATGTTAGGATCAATACTAATCACAGTACACGTGTCATAGACTCTAACTAATTCTGTTGTTAGTGCTTACGTCATTAGCTTAACAAAATTGGTTAATTACATAGTCATTATCATGTATAAATATCTGTAACAGAGCTATAAAAGCTTAAGCTCAGAATATACTCATCAATGGTGTTTGGGTATTCTCTCTTGTTTACAAATCTGATAAAAACTATTATATAAAGTATAAACTAGGATTTTAAGATATATGACTAACTTTATTTACAATTAAGATCGACTCGAATACTAAGCTATCACATTATAATTAAGTGTTCATTATTTTATTAACTGCTAGAAATGTTAAATCGGAAAAATATTCCGACTAACTACGTAAAACACTACAGTACGAGTTCGATCGTTCGTACAAGAATGCTATAATAATTAGAGTTTTTTGTATTGCATTTATATTGAAAATTAGTTGAGCTCGTACATAAAATTATACTACTAATTTCTAATAAGTATTTACCCTAAAGCAGGGGCGGACCCAGAAATTCAGGTCGGGGGTGACAAACTAAATTATATTAAAATAATTTTGAGTTAGACAGTAAAGAAAAAACACTATTAAATAACACATTTTAATTGATTAAGTGGTCATTTTGATTTAAATAACTCTCTTATACCATTAAAAAAAACTCTCTTATTATTAAATTTTTAATTACTTTTTATTTCTCAAAATATATTGTGTTGCAAGATATGTAATGTATATACCTTGGTATATATATATATATATACTTTTATCCAATCTTCATCACAACTTATAATATTAATTTTATTTATGATGTTAAAACATTCATTTAATACATGCTGAATATTATGTACGTTTTTTTTTTTTTATTTTCAATTACAGATGTGTGTGAAATAAAGTTATAGTAATTCATCATATAGAACATATTAATCTGTATGATAGTAAGAATAATTTGATAGGATAATTTTATGAAATACTATGTAGACAATTTGAAAAAATAATTATTAAAATTAAAACACAGAGTATATAATAGTAAAACGAGAGATAATAGGTTATGGTGGGTCCTACTATTAGTGTATTTTAATTTTTCTTTTTGATTTGACAATAAAAATTATAAAGGAAACAGAATGAAAGGGCAAATAAGAGAATGTGGACCCTACGTATTTCAAAAAGTGCATCTTCTCTCTTCGACTATTAAGTTCACTATAAAAAAAAAAAAAAAACACAGAGCGTCAAGCTCTCTGAATAGAATTTTTTCCTCCCATGGCGTATCCACCTATACATACATAGAAGAAAATTTGAGTTGGGGTGACATGAGCCACCCCCATATAAGGCTGGGTCCGCCCCTGCCCTAAAGGTAGAAAGAAGCTTATACTTTGTAAATAAATAAAAAATATACTGTTGATGTTACTCGAAAAACATTTATTTTTTTTAGTAATTTTGTACACTATCAAAACATATTGGAGAGAAGCATTCTGACTACACTTGAACATAATTTAATCTTGTTAATCAAAGAGTTTTATTATAACATTATCAAACTTATTTATTTACTAAGAAATAATTTAAATTAGTTACCTAGAGTGATAACTTATCTAATCAATATTATTAATTTAAGTTCTATTATGAACAAATTTATTAATTTCAGTAGTCGTTTTTTTTTTTTTCTTTTCTTCAGGGAATGGTCTTCAATAGTGGAAACTAACGACAGTACTGGAAGATTACTGAAATACGATCCGCGCACAAAGAAAACGACAGTCCTCCTCCGGGGTCTGGCCGTGGCCAATGGCGTTTCCGTGAGCAACGACAGCTCATTTCTCCTTTTAGCCGAGACGCTGAGGCAAAGAATCCACAAGGTGTGGCTCAACGGGCAAAGGGCTAATGCCACGGAGCTCTTCGCCCAGCTGCTACGAAGGGCAGACAACATAAAGAGGACGCAAAGCGGCGAGTTCTGGGTGGCGCTCAACTCCGGACGAACCACCGGGGACAGCGTACCGGCGCCTCCGCCGATTGAAGACCCCGTGGGCCTCAAGTTCGACGCCCATGGTTGCGTCGTGGGAGCGGTGGACGGGGGTGGGGAGAGCGCGCTTGAGGCCATTAGTGAGGTCAAAGAGCATGCCGGCGCTTTGTGGATTGGCTCTTACGTCAAGAGTTACGTTGGTGTGATCAAAATACAGTGAAATATATGAATTTAAGTCCTAAATAATAGATTCATGCTACGGATTAGCACTCTTAATTAAATGATTGTCTAAATATACACTTTATACGTACTCTATATATTACATTAATTTGTCATTTCATGATTGTGTGTATCTTATATCTTTGTCTATCCATCATGAAATTTATCGATGCAGGGCTGGTCCTCAGTTCAATTGGGCAATAGACGAAGAATACTTTTGAGGCATTTGTCGAAATGATTTAATTTTGAGACTCTAAAATAAAAAGATGATATTAGCTTTATCAAAGGCGTGAGCTTCTTTGGCCTCTCCTCGTGCCCGACTTTATGCATAAAAACATTTCCGTGGATCGAACCATTGACATGTGGCGTAATATGAGAGTGACACGTGAAAGTTAATAGTTTAGTGCTAACGGCTTAGATAATTTTAACATTTTAGTGTTTTTTGCCACAAAAATTAGGTTGCGAATATATCATGAATTTCGAAGTATTCAAACCTCAATGTACACTTACTTTTGTCAGTATTTTTCCATCCAAATAATGTCATTCTCTTTGTTTGATCGATATTAAAAGACTAATCATATATTTTATTTTAGTCTAAATCAATATTATGTGTCAATATATATGATATTTGGTTGGTTATATGTGATTTTCTAATCTTACATAAAATTTGCTCGACCTGTATAAAAATGGTTTCTAGAAAATGATCTAAAAATGGTGTAAGGGAAACCAATGACATTAGTTAGCTATTGAAATTAGCTTAACTATATTATTTTATTTCCCTTGAATAATTATAGCATTCGATAATCATCCAAAGCATTTTACCAACATAATTCACAATCTGTTTGAAAAACCGAAAAAGTTTTGCATATCATCACCCAGTAGAACAGTTTTGGCTTCTTTGGAAATCTGAATAGAACTCATTGCTCTAGTGGGAGATTGAATTTTATTATTTTCCTGAAGGCGCTTCCTCTTCTGAACTCGATGATTCAAAAAAAGGGACCACTTGTTTTCTTAGAAGAGTCTTGTGATTTTCTCTTTAAAACGTGGATTCATGACATTTTCCTTGAGAATTATTTTTACGGTAAAACATTTATAAATTAATAATGTTAAAAAAGAACAACCAAAACTATTATATTATCGAATTATTAACTAATAATTTATTAATTTATACATAATTTATAAAATATTAAATCTATTATCATTATAGCCAAGAAACAATATTCAGTTTAAAATATCAATCATACAATATATATGATTATAAATTTTTATTGAAGTACTAATGTTGTGAATATGAAGAGAAACTAGTGATAATAAAGAAAGAAGAAGAATATTGGATTACTGAAACTGTACGTTTAATTATATAATGCTATCTTTTCATTTAAACGCGTTTAAAATATCTACACAACTCTCATTTCCACTGCATCAGCATCAGCATCCCCACTGCATTTCTTTGATATGCAGCACATAGGATAGTCCAGCCCCACTGCATTTCCAACGCCTGCATAAATTTTTTTTATTTATGTTTTGTTCCTTCTAAAATATTTTAGTTTACATATTTGCACTGATTTATAAAATTATATCATATTTATCCTTAAATTTATTTATATATTTTTATTTCTTATTATAAATTTATC
The DNA here is from genome assembly GCA_954871525.1 of Parietaria judaica. Lineage (NCBI taxonomy): Eukaryota > Viridiplantae > Streptophyta > Magnoliopsida > Rosales > Urticaceae > Parietaria > Parietaria judaica. The sequence continues at coordinate 45,297,576 of OX940860.1, forward strand.
ATATTAAATATTTAAAATACTACAATACTTTAGAATATTAAAACCGAAAGAAAATAACATTAATATTAATACCGTAAGAAAACATTACAATAACATTGAAATTGGATAAAGAAAAAAAGACATTAACATAATAAGAAACACAATACAACAAAATAAAATTGAAAATAGAATTACAAAACATAAACTAATACTCGGGAAAACTAACATCGGGTTCTCCAAGACCGGTGAAATATTGTTAATATTTATGGAATGATGTTTTGTTTAAATAATAAATAAGTGATATAATTGAAAGATACTAAGTAAATATAGGGGTATGAAGATAAATAAGAGAAAGTTGAATATAAAATTAATATATCAATTTGGTGTAAAAAATGGAGTAAGGATTAAGATGAAGTAGTGTTTGATGTGACATGTACTACAAAATGGAGTAACGGGATGGAGATGGTCTTATAAAGCTAAATACAACTTGTTTGTGTAGTGGTTTGTGCAATATCAAAAACGCGTGAACATGTCGAGAGAGTTAATAAAAAAAAAGATCTTTTGAATAAATAAATAAATAACTAAAAAACCATAAAATACATGTTTAATCATACAATGTTATCTTTTCATTTAAACTAATTTAACAATTAATTTATATAATGTTGTATTTTTTGGGTTAATGACGATGAAAATACCCAAACTTGGGTCAAAGAGCCTTCCGTGTGCCCAAAGTCGAAAAGTCGTGGCAAAAGTACCCAAATTACGTTTTGGGGAGTTGACCAGTTTTTTTCGTCCATCCACTAACGGTGTCGTCCATGTGGCCGTTAGCCTTTTCCACGTGGCACGCCGTGTGGTAGTTGATCGGCGCGTCATCCAAAGTTTGGGTATTTATGCCGTGATAAACCAAAGTTTGGGTATTTAAGCCATGATAAAAAAAATTATTTATTTTTTCGGTTGTTGACAGCATCTGAATAAACGTTAAATATTATGGTTTTGGTAGAAATCGAACTCATCACTTCCCCCCTCCTATAATGACAACGTAACCACTACACAACATTTACTTCATGTTATATCTTGACAAAAATAAGAATATAAATAGAAACTTATTAATAAGTGATATAGTAATAGAAACATATGTCCTTTTCTTACCGGGTTCCGGTTGACTTATTCGGACCGGGGTTGGGTTGACTTTTTTGTACCGGGGTCGAGTTGACATTTTTGGAACGGGGTCGGGTTGACTTTTTTGGACCGCGATCAGGTTGACTTTTTTGGACCATGGTCAACTTGACTTTTCCGTACCGGGATCCGGTTGACTTTTTTTATACGGGTTTGGGTTGACTTTTTCGGAACGGGGTCGAGTTAATTTTTAAAAACGAGGTTGTGTTGACTTTTTTGGAACGGGGCCGGTTTGAATCTTTATTAATAAGTGACATAGTAATAGAAATCCGAACCCGATCCCAAAAATTCAACTCGATCCCGGTACAAAAAATTGACTCAACCCCATATAAAAAAAGTCAACTCGACGCCGTTCTTAAAAAGTCAACCCGTACCGAAAAAGTCAGCCTGAATCTGGTACGAAAACAACCCCACCTCGATAAAGAAAAGTCAACCCAACCCTGGCCCGCAAAAGTCAACTCGGCCTCGTTCCAAAAAAGTTAACCCGACAAATTCAACCCAACCTCGTTCCGAATAAGTCAACCTGAACCTGGTATGAAAAAGACATATGTTTCTATTATTATATCACTTATTAATAAGTTTCTATTTATATTCTTATTTTTGTCAAGATATAACGCGATGTGAATGTGATTTAGTGGTTATGTTGTCCTTATATGTGGGGGGAGGTAATTGGTTCGAGTCCTACCAAGCCATAATATTTTAAACTTTATTTAGAATTTAGATGACTTCAGCAACATGAAAAAAAATGGTTTATCACGGCTTAAATACCCAACATTTTGGTTTATCACGGCATAAATACCCAAACTTTAGATGACGTGGCGGTCGATCACCACGTGGCATGCCACATGGAAAGAGGCTAACGGCCACATGGACGACACTATTAGTGGATGGACGGAAAAAACTTGTCAACTCCCCAAAACGTAGCTTGGGTACTTTCGCCATTACTTTTCGACTTTAGGTACACGATGGGATCTTTGACCAAAGTTTGGGTATTTTAGTCGTCATTGACCCATATTATTTTTATAGTGATTTTATAATTGATTATGTAAAAATATAATTTTTTATATTGATTAATTATTTTATATATCACTTAGCAGTTCGCACCTATATATTTATAAGAAATAATAGTATCTTATAAATTTAACTATAGGAAGACTTGAAATAAAATTATTGGGTTAATGACGGCGAAAATATCTAAAGTTTGGTCAAAGAACCTCTCGTGTACCCAAAGTTTAAAAGTGGTGGCAAAAATACCCAAAGTCGCATTTGGAGAGTTGACCACTCCATTCTCGTAACGTCGTTAACTTACCCATTAACTCTGGCCACGTGGACAAACGTGGGTTGCTGACATAACAATTTTTGCCACTTGGACGAGCCCATTTCAGCCTCGTTTACGACAAAACAACAAACTAAACTCATAATTAATACTATTTAATACAACTAATTGAACCCCTAATGATTACACTTAACAAAACATATTTTTCCATGTTGCCAGAGTTAAGGGGTAAGTTAATGGCGTTACGAGAATTGAGTGGTCAACTGCCTAAATATGACTCTGGGTATTTTCGCCACAACTTTTAAACTTTGAGTACACGAGGGGTTCTTTGACCAAACTTTGGGTATTTTTGCCGTCATTAATTTAATCAAGATTATTAACTTATTTAATATTAATTTATCGAGTTTTTTTTTACTTCTTTTCTAGTTACGTGTTTCTAACCAGTGAGCGAGTTATCGAGGTTATCGATCGATTATCGAGCTTTTAGGACTTACCGATAAGTTATCTCTGCTAATTGTTGTCGTTTTTAGTTTTCGATGGATAATCGATGAAAAACTTAGTCACTTTTTGATGAAAATTTTTAGAGCAATTTATCGATAATTCATGGATAGTCGAGCCGCTTTTTCATGAATTTTTTTAATGCAATTATGTTAGGAGTGTAGGGTATGATGATATATGATACCGTACTTCGTCACTTATAACGAGGCTTCCTACGTACCCATTTTACTGAGATCAGGTCATTATGTAGCTCAAAGTGGGAGTTGGGAGATACGTACCTCAAGCCGGGAGACGCTCAGACCTCTATCCTTCTATTAGAGAGCCATGGATTTCTCTGGTGCCTTCTCTCTAGCTAGCTTCTCCGCCTCTATCTCTGGGGAGTCGAGGATTCCTTCGGTGCATTCTCTCCAGGTAGCTTTTCCACTCTGACTTAGTCGGGTATTTAAACCGGTATATATATGAGAGAAAGATAAAACAAAGTTTTATAGCTACAGAGAGTGGTAGAGTGAGTTGGGATGAGTTTGAACGAGTTACCGTTTGATTGAAATGAAGCTCCTAATTATAAGAGAGTCCAAGGACCTCTGAATAACTAATAATTACTTTGTTGGGCCCTTAAGCAATTACGATACCGTTTGCGCGTAGATACGGTGATGTGGTGATGCGGTGACGTGGCGACACAATGACATGGTGATATAGTGAAAGCGGTGATACGGTGACGTGGTGACACGGTGATGCTGGTGCTCTTACGAGTGCGTTTTTTGGGTCGAGCCTAAGTTGACTTTTCGTTAACTTTTTTTGGGGGTTGTGCCTAGGTCATCTTTGTGGGTTTTCAGTCATTTTGGCCTCTTTGACACGTTTTACGGGTCGGGCCTTCATTTTTCTAAGCTTGGAAAAGTACCCATAACTTTTACGCCACCTTAATTTCAAAGAGTTTTTGTTCTTTTACAACCATCATCCCTTTTTATTTAATTTAATCTTAAAGGTATTTATTAAAAAAAAAAAAAACAGTTTGCATATTACACATGTTATCTCGAGAAATGCTAAAATTTCAAACAATATCTTTTGTCACATATTGTGGGCAGATTTTGTGCATAAATAATGGACATTAACTTGATTTGGCAAATCGGTTTAACATTATTTTATGCATCATTTATGATACAATTTCTCTTCTTTTCATATCTCAAAGAAATCTTCAAATCATGGCATACCATACTCTCTTTGGTTATTTTATAAAACGAGACTCGCATTATTTATTTTCTACAAATAAAATCGCTAAATTAAGAGTTAATTACTAGAACTGAGTCTCTCTATTAAAAGTTATATGCGCACATTCTCTCAGAAGAAGAAAAAGAGATAGTCATTTTGTTGTGATTTAGTGACATTAATGGTTCTTGATTATTAAAATCGAGAAAAATGTTTGAAAAATATTTTTGAGTTAATTTTAAAGAAAAAGTTATAATTTTATTTAATTAAAAAAATTATAAAGTATAAATTATAATTCAAAATGTAACATGACAAAATTATTTTAAGAAATTAACTAAAAATATTTTTAACAATTTCATTCATTTATCCATCTATTTTAATAATCAATTACCATTTACGTCATTAAACCATATAGATGGACTATTTGCATTTTTTTTTTAAGTAAAGCTAAAAATCAAGTATACGACGAACTAACATCGATATAAAAATAAATCAAGAAACAATAAGAAACTAAAATCTAATAGAGCTATTTACCAGATAAGTGACGAGGAGCAAAAATCAAAGAATTTTCGAAGAGGCGCGAATCAGAGAGCGAATCAGAGAATTTCCAGCCCGAATCAGAGAGCGAATCAGAGAGCAAACCAACGAAGAAAGAGGGTTTCAATTCTGACGAAGAGAAAAACGAGTGAGAAATCAAAAAAACGTCGGTGATAGAAAATTAAGGTTATAAACTTACGATGCAGAGGTATTGTATGAAAAATTAGAGATGGAGTCATGCGCACATGGTCATGGTCTCATGGCGATTGGAGAGAAACAAGGCCAGGCTCACGGCGATCGTTAGAGGGAGAGAAAAAGTCATCACAATTGTTTATTATTTTTAATTAAAATATTATTATAAAAACTTTAAACTGAAAAGCCAAGTCTTGACTCTGCGTGTGAGTGAATTGGGAGTGACATCATGCCAGGAGAGAAAGACATTTAGTCCTTTTTTTAATTTTTTAAACTAAAATACTAATAAAAAATAATTCCCAAAATTTTAGGGGTGACAGCCACCCCTATCTAAACGTGAGTCCGCCCCTTGTATCGCTTATCATATAATAATTTATTGTTTTTCGTCGATGTACATTGGTGTAAACATCATCTCTGTTATCATATTCTATTCATGAATTTTTTTTCCATTCTTCAACTATTATTTCATATTTATTTCACAAAAGATATTATTTTTTATTCTGGTCAATTATAGACACCTCTTTGGAAAAAGGAACTCTACCTATATACATCCATGAGCACCAAATCAAGGCATAAAAACAGGAGCTTGCTAGACAATGATGAGGGTGTTGCAAGTGTTTGGTGTCCTCATCATCCTCTTCATAAATATCTCTCTACTATGTCAGAAAGTTGAAAGCAGTGACTTGTTTTATTATCCCAAAAACTACTACGAGATTGACCTTCCGAATGTGATTGGCGCAGAGAGCTTTGCCTTTGACTGCCATGGAAGAGGGCCTTATGTGGGTGTCTCTGATGGAAGAGTTCTCAAATGGGAAGGCCCAAAGCACCGATGGAAAGAGTTTGCCACCACTTCCCCTAATAGGTATTCGTTTCTCTCAGTCTAAAATTTCCAGATATATCTCATGGTGTTTGATCATCATTCATATATTTTGTATTTAGCCTAAACTTGAACAACAACATTTCTTACCTGAAATACCCGAAATCGATTAAGACCCGGATTCCGATTCGGGTACCCATAAATGGATTGGAATCCGATTCCGTTTTTGGTTCTTGATTTTTAAGACCCAGTTTTTGGAGCCGGATTATATAGATGTAATAAAATTATATTTTCAAGTGATTAGATTCAAAATAGCTTGTTGACGAATTTGAACTAACAATTGTATTTTGTGCTTTTTAATTTAGGCTATATCTTTTATATATGTTGTGTTAGAGTCTGTATTAGAGTTTGTTAAAATTGTGATTAATGAATTTTTACTTTTTTACTTTTTTTAATTTTTTTTTTATATATCTAGGTTTTAGCTCGAATCCGGATTCTAGAATCGGATCCGAGAACTGGGTATTCGGTCATAAGGATCAAAACATGAGTTTATGTTGGAGTAGAATATTGTTTTTTTTTTCCTTCAACTTTTCCTTTTGTTTCTCCCTTGAAAAAAAAAAAGATTGGGAACTATTGCCGATGTTAAATGAAACTATTGTTAACTTTTTTTTTTCTTAGTACCTTGTCGCGAATATTTTTGGGAACTTTTAACAAGAAAAATAAAACATTAGATACTTTTGTCGTGATTAACCCATTGGAAAATTTTAATTCGGTAGGCCGAGAGATCGATGTGACGGGTCCACAAATCTGGACACCGAGTCAATCTGCGGAAGGCCATTGGGTCTAAAATTGGACCCTAGAAGCTGCAATCTATACATCGCTGATGCATATTTCGGGCTATTAGCGGTGGGCCCGGAGGGAGGCTTGGCCCGACCCATATCGACTTCTTTCGAAGGAGTACCATATGTCTTCCTAAACGGGCTGGACATCGACCCCCGAACTGGTGTCATCTACTTCACAGAAAGCAGCACTAGATTTCAAAGAAGGTACAATCAATATCCATCATATTTGTGCAATATATATTAACTTACATAGGGCCCGTATTTACATGCATCAATACTCATCATCAGTACATAAAAACGGATTCAGTCAAACTGTCTAATATGTGTGTCCACTTCAGAGTAGGGGTGAAAATTTTGTAACCGTTTCCCGGTTTTGTCCTGGTTCCGGTACCGGTCCCGGAACGGTTTTAAAAAAAATAAGGGAAATTTAGTTTGAAACTGGGAACCGGTACTTCCCGGTTCACGGTTTATAGAACCGGGAACCACAACCGGCACCAGAAGCAAAATTTCCCGATTTTTGGTACCTGTTCCGGTTTTAAACTACATGTAGTTTTAGATGTTTTCATATCATGTTGTTTTTAAATATTTTGTATGCTAATTGTAGTTTTTGGGTTATATGTCGTTTTTTATGACTTAAACTACGTGTAGTCTGTCGTTGTTAGGGTTTAATATTTACCATTTTCAATTCTCGACCCTTTCAATCTCTTTTTTCATCCATCGCGCTATCATATTCTTCTCTTCGCCGAGAACCCTCCACCGCCGATTACATGTCTTCGTCTTCCAACTAGAAGATTTCGCTTGCAAGCAAAATATATGTCTCGTGTTAAGTTTTTGTTTCGGCCCTTGATTTTTGTCTCGTATTGAGCACCAAATTTTTTCACGAATCTTTTCTTACTTTTCCCCGGTACCGGTTCCGGTTTTCAAAAAAATAGGGAAATTTACAACCGGAAACCGGTACCAAAAATAAAAATCCCGAATTTTTGGGATAGGTATAAAAAATAACTAATTTCCCGATTCCCGGTTCCGCTTTCACCCCTACTTGAGAGTATATTACTTTCTTGCCTAGGGTCAATTCCTATCCAAATAATACTATTTCTTTCAATTTAATATAGTATTTTAAGAGTTTAATGTTAAATATCTTATAATGTACCAAAATATGGTTTCCTTTTTATATGATTAATGTGGTATGATAAAATCTTAGTTTATGTGTCGTTATAATTTCAACGTTTCCTTTTCTTTTCCAGGGAATGGTCATCGATAGTCGAAACTAACGACACAACCGGAAGAGTGCTGAAATACGACCCACGCACACGGAAGACGACAGTCCTCCTCCGCGGCCTGGCCGTCGCCAACGGCGTAGCTGTGAGCAAGGACAGCTCGTTTCTCCTCGTGGCCGAGTCTCTGAGGCACAGAGTCCACAAGGTGTGGCTCACAGGACCAAGGGCTCATACCTCAGAGATCTTCGCGCAGCTTGGACGAGTTACCGACAACATAAAGAGGACGCAAAGTGGCGAGTTTTGGGTGGCGCTCAAATCCGGTCGGCCCTCCACACAGAGCACGCCAGCGGCCCCGCGGATTGCTGACCCGGTTGCCCTCAAGTTCGACTGCGATGGTCACGTTGTGGGCACCGTTGACGGACACGGGGAGAGTGCGCTGGAGGCCGTCACCGAGGTCGAAGAGCACGGCGGGGCTTTATGGTTTGGCTCTGTCGCCAAAAACTACGTCGGTGTGATCAAAATTAAGTGAAATATAAGTAGGTATATTAGCTTGGCAATAAGACTAGATCAGGTGATTGACCATATGAACTTGTATGATTGATCTTACAAGGTTTAAATCTTGGTCATATAAGAAAAAATAAAGCATTATTCACCTATATATGTCTTCATTGAACTTTGGTGAACTTTGGTTTTTGTGTGTTTTATTCAGTACTTACTTGTGTCTTCGATTCGATGCATGGGATTGTTTCGTATACAACGAAATAATGATCACGTGACAGTTTTTGACTACTCGTGAATAACATTATAAATTCTTATTAGTATCACTGTCTATATAAGGAACATATGCCTAATAATATTTGTAAGTTTAACAGAGACATCATAATTTGCGATAAGTTTAACAGAGTCACTGAAGTGAAGTGATGACACTCAAAATGTGCAATCACTATAGTACAAAAGAAAGTGAGGTTATACGCAAAGAGGCGATATAAAAAATAAAAATAAAGGCTCAAAATCTCGCAAAGTAAAACTCGAATTTCTAATTAGTTTTGCACCTCAGAAACAAAAAGAAAAAAACGAAGCTCAAAATAATATTAAAGAAAATATTAGAATTTACAATTGCTTCAAACACTGTTATGGTATGGTCCAAGTCCATGTTATATTTCATATTTTATGAAAAATAACATTATTTTTTCTCGTTAGGTATGTAGACACGTCTTTGGAACTCTACCTACATATACATGTGCACCAAGTCAATGCATAAAAATAGGAGCTAGACAATGATGCCATTAACGTTAGTTGGTGAAGTGTTTGGTGTCTTTGTTTTCCTTATCTTGTGCATATTTTTGGGTCCAACAATTCAGAAAGTTGAAGCTGTTGAAAGCGGTAGTTACTTTTTATACCCTGAAAACTACCACCAAATTGAGTTTCCATCAAATGCGATTGGCCCAAAGAGCCTTGCCTTCGATTGCCATGGAGAAAGCCCTTAGACCAACTCCAACCGAGCTCTCAATTTCATACTCCATTTTGCGGTAAACGTCACATCAACCACTACTTTATTTCCATCCGAACTCCATTTTTAATACCAAATAAAATATTCTTTTTATATTCTTGTTTCTCTTATTTATCTTCATACCCTTATATTAATTTAATATTTCTCACCTATACCAATAATTTATTATTTTATAATACAAAATTACTCCGTATACTAATTTAAAATATAAATACACATATATCAAAATAAATAATTATTTAATGAAACCAATTACAACACAACACAAATAAAATAAAATAAAATAAATTACAACAGAAATAAAATAAAATGAATTAAAAAATAAACTATAATTATGCATCGGAATTAGCATACTCTTCCCACAAATGATCGATCAATGCATTTCGAAGTGCGATGTGTGCATCTTTATCTCTTATTTTCTTGTAGCGAGTTACAAAGTCTTGAAACTGTGTATCATCATTCTCCACCGTTTCAACCTCCACTGGCGCCGTTATTTTATTTCGGTATTGTTGTAATGTCATTGTGTTTTGGTATTTCGGCAATTAATGTTTTTATATTTCCATTTTTATTTATATATTTGTAGTGTGTATTTTATTACTTTAATGCTTTTTTATTTTGATTTTTTGCATTTCGATACCATTGTAATGTTATTTCGTTTTGATATTAATATTAATGTCATTTTAGTATTTTCCGAACAACAAATAGTAATGTTGTATATTAAAATATGTATTATAATAAATAAAATTAAAAATTAAAAATAAAATCAAGAGTAAATATGAAATAACTTGCAAAAAAATTATTTATGCAAATAATATATTCAAAGAGGACTAGTTTGTAATAAAATAAAATAAAATGGAGTGATGAATAGTAACTCGCCATATTTGGCATGGTACTGTTGAAATAATGAACCCCACACCATTATAGTGTGGGTTATGGAGTTCAAATGCAGAAATTCCTTACTCCATTTTGTTGTTTTGCAGGTCGAATGGAGTTGCTCTTACACGGGTGTTTATGATTGAAGAATTCTCAAATGGAAAGACCCAAACTCAGCTTGGAAAGAATTCGCCACCACTTCTTCTAATAGGTATTCATTGCTTCTCCGTCAATATTTTCAGCTATTTCATGCCTATTTTGTTTGATCATTCACATATATATTTTTTTTATTTAGTCTAAAGCTTGAACAACAATTCTAACCAATTTCAAACTAGGTGTTTCGAGCTAAGATCGATAATCTCAGAATCACGAACACACACACAAGAACACACACGACACGAACACCCGATGAACACGGTTGAACACAAAGGCCTTCACAAAACCTAATCTCTCTTCTTGAGAGACTAAGTCTTGTGATTGGTTCTTGGCTACTTTTCTTATTGACTTAAACTCTCTTATATAGAGAATGAGATTACAATCTAATGGACCAGACCAGTCTTATTGACTTAAGCTCTTTTATATAGAGAACGAGATTACAATCTAAAGGACCGGACCGGTCTAACTCCACTAGTCCTAAAAACGACAATTACATTCCTAGACATTACAAACAATTAACCCCTAAACGACCTTAACTCTCTAAACAACAATAATCCTAACAATTGGGGTGCATCACTAGGCTTCAACAAATTTATTATAATGATTAGTACACCTTTGTTTTTGTTTTTATGTACTCACTAAGCTTCAAAAACAACTAAATTATACCCTTAATTAAAGTATATTTTAATTTTATTGCTATACCCTTCCACAATTTTAACAAAATTGTGATGCAACATGTCACAAAATGTAAGATAATAAAGAGTTATAAACTGTTTGAAAAGAAAAAACAAATCCTTCAGGAATACACTATTATATCTATGAATTTATGCCGCTTATATCTCTCACACAACATTAGATATAACAGAGTTTGAGACGTCCTTCAAAATTAATTGAGAATATATACAAAGCCTTATTTTTTAACAATTAGAATTTATACCGATATTATCCCTCGTAATTATTAAACATATTAGACAACAGCCACGGTTATTACGTGGATACATATTAGAAAATAATATGGATTATATAACTTTGATCCGGTAGGCCGAGAGATCGATGTGCCGGGTCCACGAATCCGGAGACCAAGCCAATCTGCGGCATAGGCGGAAGCACGTGTATTACTAGGGGGACTGTAGCCCCCCCTAATTTTCTATTTTTGCACTTTTTAACCCTTAAATTTCTGTTTTTGTATTTTTTTAGTGTTAAATTTTTAAAAATTACAAATTAGCCCCTCTCTCAAAAAAAAAATTAAGCCAGCCCCCCCTATGATTAAATCCTAGTTCCGCCACTGATCTGCGGAAGGCCACTAGGTCTTAAAGTGGACCCCAGAAGCTGCAAATGGTACATTGCGGATGCATATTTTGGGCTATTAATGGTGGGTCCGGAGTAGAGGTGAAAGTGGCGACGTCCTTCTGCCATTCGCGACGTCTCGCGACGTCCACCGGCCATTCGCGACGTCCCGCGATTCGGCGTCGAAAATCGCGACCAGTCGCGACTGCAGCTCTAATCGCGACTCTCTCTCTCTCTCTCTCTCTCTCTCTCTCTCTCTCTCTCTCTCTCTCTCTCTCTCTCTCTCCCTCCCTCTCTCTCGCTGTCTCACGTTACTCTCTCTCTCTCTCTCTCGACCTCCCCCCACCGCGACTCGTCACGACTTCTACAGTCCCAATTTTTGGCGACTAAGTCGTGACTCGTCGTGTGGTCGCCGTTTGCAGCTCTAGTCCGGAGGCAGGCTTGGCCCGACCCATATTGACTTCTTACGAATGAGTCCCGTATGTCTTCCTAAACGGGTTGGACATTGACCCCCGAACCGGTGTCATCTATTTCACAGAAAGCAGCACTAGATTTCAAAGAAGATACACATAATATAAATAATATATATCATATTTGTGCAATATTTATTAACTTATATAGGTCCCCTTTTTATTTCAATACTCATCATAGTACATAAAAACAGATCCAGTCAAACTTCCTAATATGTGGTCAATTCCTATCCAACTCATACACTTTTCTTCTAAGTATAACAATATTTCAAGTGTTCAATGTGAAATATCTTGTAATTTGCAAAAATATATATTCCTTTTTATATAATTAATGTGGTATGATATATATTCTTAGTTTATATATGTGTCATTTTAATTTCAACGTTTTCTTCTCTTCTTTTCATATCTCAAAGAAATCTTCAAATCATGGCATACCATACTATCTTTGTTTATTTTATAAAACGAGACTCGCATTATTTATTTTCAACAAATAAAATCGCTAAATTAGAGTTAATGACTAGAACTGAGTCTCTCTATTAAAAGTTATATGCGCACATTCTCTCAGAAGAAGAAAAAAAGATCGGTACAAAATAGTCATTTTGTTGTGATTTAGTGACATTAATGGTCGTTGATTATTAAAATCGAGAAAAATGTTTGAAAAATATTTTTCGAGTTAATTTTTAAGAAAAAATTATAATTTTATTTAATTAAAAAATTATAAAGTATAAATTACAATTCAAAATGTAACATGACAACATTATTTTAAGAAATTAACCAAAAATATTTTTAACAATTTCATTCATTTATCCATCTATTTTAATAATCAATTACCATTTACGTCATTAAACCATATAGATGGACTATTTGCATTTTTTTTTTCTTCACAGAGACATATGCACACATAGTCACATATTACCATTTGTTCTATTAATTCATCAATTAATTACTAACTGTTTTACATGTACAGGGGCGGATCCAGGAAATGTCATCGGGGGTGACGAACAATAAAATAAAGACCAAATACAATAGACTTTAATTAATAATAAAGACCATTAAATTAGACGTTGATTAATAATGTCTCAAAACACATCATTACATCAAAATAGAGAGCGTATGGATTTCATATTACGAAAATCTTCTATAATTGAATCGATACTAAACTTCTCAGCAATCTCTCTCTCAACGTTCACGACCAAATAGTCCGACAAGAAATCATCCTCCATCTTGTTCCGAAGTGCCGTCTTGATTAGCTTCATTCTTGAAAAAGAACGCTTGGTTGAAGCAGTGGAAACCGGAAGAGTAAGAATCAAAGTTATCACTTTGTACAAAACCGGATAATAATCTGATCGTCTAGTGCTCTTCAACCATTCATAAAGATCAGAAATCGTATTCAAAGCTACAAACTCTGGAAATTTTCGGAGTGTATCAAACTGATGAAGCTCGGAGCCCAATGCGTCAAAATCATGTTGGCCAAAATCTTTTAGGTAAAATTCTGAACAAATTTAATGATATCATCCTTTCTGAACGATCGTCGCAACTCTTTAGGATCTAAAGCTGAACCAAATACAAGCATATCTACGGTGCTCTCATTGAATCGATTGTCTAGTTCTCCCATTTGAGAATCTATCACAGTGTAGAAAATATCTATTCTGTAATATTCCTCCACTGTTATATCACGATGAGCCATTCCTCTTTTAATATCATGGGGAGCACTAAAATCGGTTGCTACTATATTGACTCTTCCACAGAAAGATTTCACCTTTTCCACTAAGTCGCTAAGTCCTTCATCTCTAAGCTTCTGTAAGAGAGTCTTCGTGGATCGTACAAGAAACGTAGCATTCAGAATATCTTGAGATCGGAATTGCAAGGCATTACAAAGTAAGCTAGTGATATCCAAAACTTCTTTCATCAGATGCATAATGAAGACAAAATAGAAAGTAGTCATTGTCTTATGAACTGATTTAGCTTCACCACGTTGACTATCAGTTTGTCCCTCAGATTTGAGCTTCAATAAAACTTCACATGTTGCACTAAACATCTTGATCAAACTGTTAACTGATTTAGAGTGTGAAGTCCAGCAAGTATACTGATTAAGACCGCTTCCACTTTCAAGCTCCTAGATGTCAAGTAAATAGGCAATATTTGAAGCATGAGCATCTTTCAATTGGTCATTACGCTTACACGATCCACTGACGATATTAACAAATGATAAACCTCCTTGGATGCAGCAACTAATGATAATTGCAACCGATGAGCAAAACAATGAATGTAATAAGCACTTGGACATTCTTTTGAAACCAAAGCTTGCAAACCTTTCCATTCGCCGCGCATGTTGCTAGCTCCATCATAACCTTGTCCTCGAATAGACTGAATACCAAGAGTAAATTGAGAGAGCATCGAGAAAATACCATTTTTCAAGGTCAATGATGTATTGTCTTTGACATGAAGCAACCCGAAAAAACGCTCTTGTATGCATCCATCTTTGTCAACAAATCTCAAAACAAGCGACATCTGCTCCCTTTTAGACACATCACGAGCTTCATCTACAAGTATAGAGTACCTTGCTTCACCGATTTCATCCCGAATATTCTTCTTCACTATCATTGCCAAGACATGTAATATTTGATTTTGTATTTTTGGTGAAGTATACGACGCATTCCCCGGAGCATTCTTCAAAACATCTTCAATATCAGCATTTAAAGTGGCAGAGTATTCCAACAATTCTAAGAAATTTCCCCGATTTATTGAGGTGGCAGACTCATCATGGCCTCGAAAAGCACAAGACTGAAACACAAGCCATCTAGTTACTCCAATAGCAATTTTTAACCGAAGTCTACTATCACGCTTTTCTTTTGCTTCAAAATTCCTAGTCTGATTCGAAATATGACCTGACTGATTCATGAGATCTGATAAAAGACTCAAAGTTGTACGATGAGGTGAATTGTGATCTTTTCCAATATGTGCCATAAGAGAACAATTTTTTCCACCTATCTTATTCCAAGTCCCGAACCCGACTTTTGTAAAAGCATCCGATCCAGACGATTTACCTTGTTTTTGAAATAAAAAACACGGAAGACAAAATATAGCATCTTCTTTGATAGAATACTCCAACCAAGATGAAAACTGTGTTCGTGTGAACCAAGATGGTTGGAAGCTTCGACCATTTGATTTCCGGTAGTCTTCACATATAGGTTGATACGGACCAAAATTGATGTAAGCTCTTCAAACCTCGTCATGCTTATCAATTGGGTACTTCCAAATTTATGGTCGTAAACCCGGGTCACGTTCTATTTTTTTTATATCAAAATCTTCATCAACTTCAACTCTTTGTTGCTTTGGAGGTGGAGCATGATCATCTTCACTAGGTAATCGAGTATCGGGGACTTGCGTATCACTACTTTTTCTTTTAAAGAACGAATCAATAGTTGGCGTTTTCATCTGCAATAGTAGACAAATATCCTATAATTAATTCATATTTACAATATAAAAAAAAATTGTAGCAAATGTTCCAATACTAATTAGACAACTAAATAATATGTCAGTGGTATATGTTCCAAGAATTACCTGAAAAGTAGAAATACGAGTGTGCCAAATCCACCGATAGAATACCAGATTAAAGAGCTAAGTGTTGATACAAACTTCAATCTGCCAAATTAATATTTTTTTTAAGTAAAGCTAAAAATCAAGTATACGACGAACTAACATCGATATAAAAATAAATCAAGAAACAATAAGAAACTAAAATCTAATAGAGCTATTTACCAGATAAGTGACGAGGAGCAAAAATCAAAGAATTTCCGAAGAGGCGCGAATCAGAGAGCGAATCAGAGAATTTCCAGCCCGAATCAGAGAGCGAATCAGAGAGCAAACCAACGAAGAAAGAGGGTTTCAATTCTGACGAAGAGAAGAACGAGTGAGAAATCAAAAAACGTCGGTGATAGAAAATTAAGGTTATAAACTTACGATGCAGAGGTATTGTATGAAAAATTAGAGATGGAGTCATGCGCACATGGTCATGGTCTCATGGCGATTGGAGAGAAACAAGGTCAGGCTCACGGCGATCGTTAGAGGGAGAGAAAAAGTCATCACAATTGTTTATTATTTTTAATTAAAATATTATTATAAAAACTTTAAACTGAAAAGCCAAGTCTTGACTCTGCGTGTGAGTGAATTGGGAGTGACATCATGCCAGGAGAGAAAGACATTTAGTCCTTTTTTTAATTTTTTAAACTAAAATACTAATAAAAAATAATTCCCAAAATTTTAGGGGTGACAGCCACCCCTATCTAAACGTGAGTCCGCCCCTTGTATCGCTTATCATATAATAATTTATTGTTTTTCGTCGATGTACATTGGTGTAAACATCATCTCTGTTATCATATTCTATTCATGAATTTTTTTTCCATTCTTCAACTATTATTTCATATTTATTTCACAAAAGATATTATTTTTTATTCTGGTCAATTATAGACACCTCTTTGGAAAAAGGAACTCTACCTATATACATCCATGAGCACCAAATCAAGGCATAAAAACAGGAGCTTGCTAGACAATGATGAGGGTGTTGCAAGTGTTTGGTGTCCTCATCATCCTCTTCATAAATATCTCTCTACTATGTCAGAAAGTTGAAAGCAGTGACTTGTTTTATTATCCCAAAAACTACTACGAGATTGACCTTCCGAATGTGATTGGCGCAGAGAGCTTTGCCTTTGACTGCCATGGAAGAGGGCCTTATGTGGGTGTCTCTGATGGAAGAGTTCTCAAATGGGAAGGCCCAAAGCACCGATGGAAAGAGTTTGCCACCACTTCCCCTAATAGGTATTCGTTTCTCTCAGTCTAAAATTTCCAGATATATCTCATGGTGTTTGATCATCATTCATATATTTTGTATTTAGCCTAAACTTGAACAACAACATTTCTTACCTGAAATACCCGAAATCGATTAAGACCCGGATTCCGATTCGGGTACCCATAAATGGATTGGAATCCGATTCCGTTTTTGGTTCTTGATTTTTAAGACCCAGTTTTTGGAGCCGGATTATATAGATGTAATAAAATTATATTTTCAAGTGATTAGATTCAAAATAGCTTGTTGACGAATTTGAACTAACAATTGTATTTTGTGCTTTTTAATTTAGGCTATATCTTTTATATATGTTGTGTTAGAGTCTGTATTAGAGTTTGTTAAAATTGTGATTAATGAATTTTTACTTTTTTACTTTTTTTAATTTTTTTTTTTATATATCTAGGTTTTAGCTCGAATCCGGATTCTAGAATCGGATCCGAGAACTGGGTATTCGGTCATAAGGATCAAAACATGAGTTTATGTTGGAGTAGAATATTTTTTTTTTTTCTTCAACTTTTCCTTTTGTTTCTCCCTTGAAAAAAAAAAGATTGGGAACTATTGCCGATGTTAAATGAAACTATTGTTAACTTTTTTTTTTGCTTAGTACCTTGTCCGCGAATATTTTTGGGAACTTTTAAGAAAAATAAAACATTAGATACTTTTGTCGTGATTAACCCATTGGAAAATTTTAATTCGGTAGGCCGAGAGATCGATGTGACGGGTCCACAAATCTGGACACCGAGTCAATCTGCGGAAGGCCATTGGGTCTAAAATTGGACCCTAGAAGCTGCAATCTATACATCGCTGATGCATCTTTCGGGCTATTAGCGGTGGGCCCGGAGGGAGGCTTGGCCCGACCCATATCGACTTCTTTCGAAGGAGTACCATATATCTTCCTAAACGGGCTGGACATCGACCCCCGAACTGGTGTCATCTACTTCACAGAAAGCAGCACTAGATTTCAAAGAAGGTACAATCAATATCCATCATATTTGTGCAATATATATTAACTTATATAGGGCCCGTATTTACATACATCAATACTCATCATCAGTACATAAAAACGGATTCAGTCAAACTGTCTAATATGTGTGTCCACTTCAGAGTATATTACTTTCTTGCCTAGGGCCAATTCCTATCCAAATAATACTCTTTCTTTCAATTTAATATAGTATTTTAAGAGTTTAATGTTAAATATCTTATAATTTGCAAAAATATGGTTTCCTTTTTATATGATTAATTAATGTGGTATGATAAAATCTTAGTTTATGTGTCGTTATAATTTCAACGTTTCCTTTTCTTTTCCAGGGAATGGTCATCGATAGTCGAAACTAACGACACAACCGGAAGAGTACTGAAATACGACCCACGCACACGGAAGACGACAGTCCTCCTCCGCGGCCTGGCCGTCGCCAACGGCGTAGCTGTGAGCAAGGACAGCTCGTTTCTCCTCGTGGCCGAGTCTCTGAGGCACAGAGTCCACAAGGTGTGGCTCACAGGACCAAGGGCTCATACCTCAGAGGTCTTCGCGCAGCTTGGAGGAGTTACCGACAACATAAAGAGGACGCAAAGTGGCGAGTTTTGGGTGGCGCTCAATTCCGGTCGGCCCTCCACACAGAGCACGCCAGCGGCCCCGCGGATTGCTGACCCGGTTGCCCTCAAGTTCGACTGCGATGGTCACGTTGTGGGCACCGTTGACGGGCACGGGGAGAGTGCGCTGGAGGCCGTCACCGAGGTCGAAGAGCACGGCGGGGCTTTATGGTTTGGCTCTGTCGCCAAAAACTACGTCGGTGTGATCAAAATTAAGTGAAATATAAGTAGGTATATTAGCTTGGCAATAAGACTAGATCAGGTGATTGACCATATGAACTTGTATGATTGATCTTACAAGGTTAAAATCTTGGTCATAAAATATATAAGAAAAAATAAAGCATTATTCACTCACCTATATATGTCTTCGATGAACTTTGGTTTTTGTGTGTTTTATTCAGTACTTACTTATGTCTTCGATTCGATGCATGGGATTGTTTCGTATTCAACGAAATAATGATGACGAGATAGTTTTTGACTACTCGTGAATAACATTATAAATTCTTTTTAGTATCACGGTCTATATAAGGAACATATGCCTAATAATATTTGTAAGTTTAACAGAGACATCATAATTTGCGATAAGTTTAACTTAGTCACTGAAGTGAAGTGATGACACTCAAAAATGTGCAATCACTATAGTACAAAAGAAAGTGAGGTTATACGCAAGGAGGCGATATAAAAAATAAAAATAAAGGCTCAAAATCTCGCAAAGTAAAACTCGAGTTTGTAATTAGTTTTGCACCTCAGAAACAAAAAGAAAGAAACGAAGCTCAAAATAATATTAAAGAAAATATTAGAATTTACAATTGCTTCAAACACTATTATGGTATGGTCCAAGTCCATGTTATATTTCATATTTTATGAAAAATAACATTATTTTTTCTCGTTAGGTATGTAGACACGTCTTTGGAACTCTACCTACATATACATGTGCACCAAGTCAATGCATAAAAATAGGAGCTAGACAATGATGCCATTAACGTTAGTTGGTGAAGTGTTTGGAGTCTTTGTTTTCCTTATCTTGTGCATATTTTTGGGTCCAACAATTCAGAAAGTTGAAGCTGTTGAAAGCGGTAGTTACTTTTTATACCCTGAAAACTACCACCAAATTGAGTTTCCATCAAATGCGATTGGCCCAGAGAGCCTTGCCTTCGATTGCCATGGAGAAGGCCCTTACACGGGTGTTTATGATGGAAGAATTCTCAAATGGGAAGACCCAAACTCAGCTTGGAAAGAATTCGCCACCACTTCTCCTAATAGGTATTCATTACTTCTCTGTCAATATTTCCAGCGATTTCATGTCTATTTTGTTTGATCATTCACATATATTTTTTTTTTTATTTAGTCTAAAGCTTGAACAACAATTCTAACCAATTTCAAACTAGGTGTTACTAGCTAAGATCGATAATCTCGGAATCACGAACACACACACAAGAACACACACGACACGAACACCCGATGGACACGGTTGAACACAAAGGCGAACCTTCACAAAACCTAATCTCTCTTCTTGAGAGACTAAGTCTTGTGATTGGTTCTTGGCTACTTTTCTTATTGACTTAATAACTCTCTTAAATAGAGAACGAGATTACAATCTAATGGAGCGGACCGGTCTTATTGACTTAAGCTCTTTTATATAGAGAACGAAATTACAATCTAATGGACCGGACCGGTCCAACTCCACTAGTCCTAAAAACGACAATTACATTCCTAACGACATTACAACCAATTAACCCCTAAACGACCTTTAACTCTCTAAACAACAATAATCCTAACAATTGGGGTGCATCACTAGGCTTCAACAAATTTATTATAATGATTAGTACACCTGATTCCATATATATAATATATATTTTATTTGTGTTTGTTTTTATGTACTCACTAAGCTTCAAAAACAACTAAATTATACCCTTAATTAAAGTATATTTTAATTTTATTGCTATGCCCTTCCACAATTTTAACAAAATTGTGATGCAACATGTCACAAAATGTAAGATAATAAAGAGCTATAAACTGTTTGAAAAGAAAAAACAAATCCTTCAGGAATACACTGTTATATCTATGAATTTATGCCGCTTATATCTCTCACACAACATTAGATATAACAGAGTTTGAGACGTCCTTCAAAATTAATTGAGAATATATACAAAGCCTTATTTTTTAACAATTAGAATTTGTACCGATATTATCCCTCGTAATTATTAAACATAGTAGACAACAGGCACGGTTATTACGTGGATACATATTAGAAAATAATATGGATTATATAACTTTGATCCGGTAGGCCGAGAGATCGATGTGACGGGTCCACGAATCCGGAGACCGAGCCAATCTGTGGAAGGCCACTGGGTCTTAAAGTGGACCCTAGAAGCTGCAATCTGTACATCGCGGATGCATATTTTGGGCTATTAATGGTGGGTCCGGAGGGAGGCTTGGCCCGACCCATATTGACTTCTTACGAAGGAGTCCCGTATGTCTTCCTAAACGGGTTGGACATTGACCCCCGAATCGGTGTCATCTATTTCACAGAAAGCAGCACTAGATTTCAAAGAAGGTACACATAATATACATAATATATATCATATTTGTGCAATATATATTAACTTATATAGATCCCCTTTTTACTTCAATACTCATCATAGTACATAAAAAAAGATCCAGTCAAACTTCCTAATATGTGGTCAATTCCTATCCAACTCATACTCTTTTCTTCTATTTAGTATAACAATATTTCAAGTGTTCAATGTGAAATATCTTGTAATTTGCAAAAATATATATTCCTTTTTATATAATTAATGTGGTATGATATATATTCTTAGTTTATATATGTGTCATTTTAATTTGAACGTTTCCTTCTTTTCTTTTCTAGGGAATCGTCATCAATAGTCGAAACTAACGACACAACCGGAAGAGTACTTAAATACGACCCGCGCACACGGAAAACGACAGTCCTCCTCCGCAGCCTTGCCTTTGCCAACGGCGTAGCTGTGAGCAACGACAGCTCGTTTCTTCTCGTAGCCGAGTCCTTGAGGCACAGAGTCCACAAGGTGTGGCTCACAGGTCCAAGGGCTCATACCTCGGAGATCTTCGCGCAGCTTGAGCGAATTACCGACAACATAAAGAGGACGCAAAGCGGCGAGTTTTGGGTGGCGCTCTACTCCGGTCGGCCCTCCATGCAGAGCACACCAACGGCCCCGCGGATTGCTGACCCGGTTGCCCTCAAGTTCGACTGCGATGGTCACGTTGTGGGCACCGTGGACGGGCGCGGGGAGAGCGCACTGGCAGCCGTCACCGAAGTCGAAGAGCACGCCGGGGCTTTGTGGTTTGGCTCTACCGTCAAAAATTACGTCGGGGTAATCAAAGTTAAGTGAGCTAAGTGGGTAATAAAGCTTGGGAATAATATAAGCTCAAGTAATTAACCATTTGAAATTTGGCTTTTCTGTGTGTTTTATTAGAAACGTCTGTACTCTTCGATGCATGGGATTGTTTCGTATACAAAACGAAATAATGATGATGAGATAGTTTTTAACTACACGTGAATAATACTTTAAATACTTATTACTTATTAGTATCACGGTCTTATATATTTGTGGATTTTAGTTTTCTTTTTATCTTTTCAATATTTTATTTGACAAATTTTACGGACAAGCGATATGTCGGTAAAATGAAAATCGCGAAACGGCACCGGGAAGTGACATTTAAGGCCTTGGTACATTGACGTCCCATACTTTTTTTCTTTCTTTTTTTTTAAATGAAGAAAAGAAAACCAGGGTTTCGTGAATTAAAAAAAATGTCCAACTCGTCTTTCTTCTAGGGCTGAAACCGGAACCGGGAACTAAGAATTTGATTATTTTTTGTCCCTATCCTGGAAAAACTGGGACACAGTTTTTCTATCTCGATTCTGGTTCTGGTTCTGAAGAGTCCTGGTTTTTTTTTTTTTTAAATCAGAACCGGGACCGGACCCGGGACACCGATAAACATCCTGATTTTTTTAAGACCAAAATCCGGGACAAAAATCGAGAAAAATCCGAGACAAATCCGGGACAAAATCCAAGACAGAAACATGAAAAATACCAAATCCAAAATGCAAATTACCAAATCCGAGTACAAAAGCAAAATACAAAATACCAAATGCAAGATCCGAGTTCACGTCGTGAACTTCATGATACCAAATCCAAATCTAAGTGCAAAAAAGCGAGTCTAAAATGCTAAATAGTAAATACCGAGTACAAATAAATCATTTTTTATAACAAAGCGACATATAAGAAATGACATGTTAATAAAATATCGAGTGATGGGCTGAAAAATAAATGACATGTTAAAATAATAGGCTGAAAAATAAAATAATGGACTAAAAACCTAACTAGTAAACGACATATAATAAATGACATGTTAAAAAAACGACAAACTTATAACAAAACGACATAAAACCGTAACCGGGACAAAAAAAAAATCGAGAATTTCAGATTTTGAACTAGTTTTGGTTCTGGTTTTTCTAACCAGAACCGGACTTCCCTTTTTAGGGTATGGTAAAAAAACCTTATTTTTACCAAAAAGGTCCGGTACCAGGACTGAAACCGAGACGAAACCGGAAACTGGAAACCGAGTACAAATTTTTCACCCCTACTTTCTTCTATGATTATTTAAATTTATGGAATAAAGAGTGCAGACTATTTCCATATACTAACACTACGTGTCCACGTCAGAATGAGTCATTTAGTTTTTTTTTTTGAAAGAGAGTCATTGAGTTTTGTTGTCACACATTTCAACGTAGTTGTCTCTACATTCAGTTCTTGGAACAATTTTGGAACACTAAATATCAACTAGTTTTCTTTAATCTATCAGCACAAGACACAAGTAGTTGTTCTCTACACGATAATAGTAACAAAAGTATTTAAATTTTAATTAACTAAGAGTTACGAGTTTATAGTTTATACTGATAAAATAACAGTTAAAATGCTCAAAATAAATATGAAGTAGCTTATTTTTTATTTAACTTTTTTATGGACCTTAGTCAATGTTTTAGCGTAATAATGTGAAGTCATATTTAACAACGTACTCATCCACCAATCTTTTCTCATTTGAATTTGACGAAAAATATATCATTTCACATTTATTAACTTTAGGTATTTTTTCATTAATTTTCACTTTAAACTCTGGGCCATTTAGTTATGTTTTTGGTTCAGCTATATTAAAATAAATAAAAAATAATATTTTAAAAAAATACGTTAAAATTATTGCTTCCCACCTATCATTGGATTCGTCTCGGCTTAAGCTTTCCAACGGTATATATTATAAGCAGGGCCGGCCTTGAGACTAGACGCGCAAGGCGACTGCTTCAAGCCCCGATTCTGAAGGGCCCCCTGTTGGACATATGTGTCCTTAAACAATATATTTTATCCATTTGTAAAAGATTATGACAAGTCGTTGAATAAAGATGGTGCTTATTATGATAATCTTATTATAGTTTCTGGTAGAGTAAAATAAAATGTTTGATCCTTAGTTCATAAAGGATGTAATTATGTTATTATTATCACAACAGAGTCAATGTGAGGAAGAATTAATAATCATAATAAATTAACTTAAAATGTCTGTGACCTGATTAACTGGGTGGGAGCTCATTAATCGTATAAGGTCATTAATGTGACTAAGTGACAATCCTATTCTGGATTTTGTGTGTGTCACACTCACTAAAAGTGCATTAAGTATGAAGTGTCTTCATACTGGACTGGACCTGACTTAAACTCCGGAAGTTATCATATAAGACCGTCACTGATAACTTGGAGTTGAGTCACTAGTAGATGATCAAATGGATATTCGATCTAAGTCCTTAGTGATCTTGAGTCCGAGCTGCTGGCTTGATTATTCTTTGATTTAACCGTTAAAGAACACAATATATTACCGTTGTTACCAACTCTATTATTTTGGGAACATGTAGTCAGCAGTAAGGGTAGCTTGGTCATAGACATGGGCATCACACAACTCTCTTCAGAGTCATGATGATTCCCTTGATTGTCGGTGGTGAGAAGTGAGAGGTACCCGTGCGCAACTTATGAATCGAAACCATAAGTGGGTTACTCATGATATTACTGACTGAGTCAAGGATGAAAATGCAATGAGGGGCATAACGGTAGAAACCGTCTGCTCATGTGTGGATCATCAAGTGAAAGATCAATAACCCGAATTTGATTGTATCATTGGACACCCTGCTGTAATTAAGGGAATAATATATATTGTATCACTAAAGAGTGCAGCCTCGGGTTTATAGTAGAATAACACTGAGGTTTGACGAACACCCTAGCAGTTAGTTGGAGCTTAAGTGATACGGTTCCATGGTCCCCAAGATAGCTCCGTAACGGATGATACGTACGTGATAGAAACATTTTGAGATGTTTTTGATCATTTGGCAGGACTTATAAAACTGAAGTATGTGACAGACATCAGATAGTTTTATCAGTAGCGTGGCAAAAGTACCATATCTTGGTAACCGAAATTAATTGACAAAAGAAAGTAGAATTTAGATTTTCTATCAACATGAAAGTTGTTGGAAATCAAATTATAAGAAACTTTTCTTTTGGAACCGAGTCGTTTCGACGCACAATTTGTGATTTAGAGAATTTCTAAGTTTGTGATCGTTTCGGTAAACTATGAAATTAAATCACATGTCACGAATTTAAATGATGGTGTGACACCATGACATTTGAATGTGTGATATTGAGATCAGAGGATATTAATATAATTTAATTATTCGAATTTAATTATTAATATCTTATTAATAATTAATTGATAATTAATAGATTTATATTAATATAAATAATATATATTTATATATTAATAATGTGTAAATCAAAAATTAGCCAAGGAAAGTGGAACTGCTCCACACGTTTTAACTTGGGTTGAAGTTTTCATATTTGCGGCAAAAGTACCAAATTTTTTGGTATTTTAGCAAAACCTTGAAATCAGTTTAATCCATTGGATCGGTTAGGATTTAATATCAACCGTTGGATTAAGATAATTGATTTTGAACCTATCCATCATTCGAAATTAATAGCTTGGTGACGAAGCTTAGGTTTTTCGAATTTGGTTAATTAATTGTATCCGTTAGATCGGTTTGAGATTTAATCTTTACCGTCGGATTGGAAATTAATTAATTAATTATATATTATATATATATATTCCGAATTAAATGAATGGATAAATTCGAATGAAGATTTTATTAAATCTTTTAATATTTGATTTTATCCTAAACTAATTTGATCAATTAGATCGGTTTAGAGATTTATCTCAACCGTTGGATCTAGATAATTGGAATTCGAATTTTAATATATATATATATATATAATGACGGCAAAAATATTCAAAGTTTGGTGAAAGAACCCCTCGTGTACCCAAAGTTTAAAAGTGGTGGCAAAAATACCCAAAGTCACATTTGGGGAGTTGACCACTCCATTCTCGTAGCATCATTAACTTACCTGTTAATTCTGGCCACGTGGACAAATCTGTTTTATTAAGTGTAATCATTAGGGGTTCAATTAGTTGCGTTGAATAGTATTAATTAGGGGTTTAATTCCTTGTTTTGTCGTAAACGAGGCTGATGTGGGATCGTTCACGTGGCAAAAATTATTATGTCAGCAACCCACGTTTGTCCATGTGGCCAGATTTAACGGGTAAATTAATGGCGTTACGAGAATGGAGTGGTCAACTCCTCAAATGCGACTTTGGGTCTTTTTGCCACCACTTTTAAACTTTAGGTACATGAGGTGTTCTTTGACCAAACTTTGGGTATTTTTGCCATCATTAACCATATATATATATATATATATATATATATATATATATTCGAATCTTGATAAGATAAGATGATACGATTGATTTTTTGATTTTATCCAAGTCTTTCTTATTTAATTAAATCACTAATTAATTATATCCTTTGGATTTAGATAAGATTAAATCTAGACTATTGGATTGAAATAATTAATTATATTTAATTATGAAATTCAAATTTTAGGGGAGAAAATTTCTCTAATTCGGTTACAGTCTGAGCCTATAAATAGGGAGCTCTAATTCGAACTCTCCCTCTCCCTTAGGGTCTGCGAATTTTTCGTCTGATCTCTCTTTCTGGTTCGGCTTAAGAGACTTAGTTCTCAGGAAGCTTAAAAAGAACCATCAGTTTAAATTTTGCGACGGAGTCCTGCTGGCGAAGCCCACGCTTCGGTACGAGGAATCCAGGAGAATATCCCGGAAGATCACGGGAGTTTCCCTCAGCACCGGCGGAGCCCTGCCAGATTCAGAACGCGCAGCCGGAAGTCGACAATATAGCTACGGCCTTATGCATTGGACTAATAAATGCGATCATTTAATGCTTTCTATTTATTTCCTATAAATGGATAGATTATTAATAATGATTTATGAATATTAAATTGCATAATATTTATCGGGTCTTGTAATATGGTTATTATCCGATGTTCGGATCGTTGGTCGGATAATATGTTTTCCGCTTAAAATAATTTTTTAAATGTTACCCGGACGGTCCGACAGCACAAAATCGTGATAATTAACGGGAATCATTCCCAACACCCCTAAACCGCGGACCGCCGGAAGTTCAAAAAAAAAAAACGCAGGTTGAACACCATTGAAGATGAAGCTTTGGTTATCTACAACTCTTGCTCTTCTACGGGGAAGAAGCATGTTTACTGACACACTATTAAGTTATAACCTATAGGCCCAAAAAAATATTTTAATATTTTCTTCATTTATCATCTTGACGTGTGCTCCTCGGATTGGATTGAAAAATGATGGTTTATGAAACCCACCTTTAATTTATTTTATACTTACTCTTTCTATTTTCAAATACATGATTTATTATAAATATTATAATATTTAAAATTTCACATTGTTTCTTCGACCGTATATTATCACCAGTCCACAATTACTAGACATAAAAATAAATGTGATAGAGTGAAGTTTAGTTAATAGAATTTTATATAAAAATAATAATATTATTTTATATTTGAAAATTAATTCATAAAAATAATTGTGTCCCCATCACGTCGTTTTATTAATTACACGACACCAATTTAGACATTTTTACTCCCTTTATTTACTATCGTTTAGTGTAAAAAATAATCCAGTTGAGATTAGTTTTTTTTATTTTTTATTTTTGCTTTTTTTTCGGTTCTATAGCTAAATAGCCAAATAGCAAAAAGTATTTTGCAAAATAGCCAACCTTTTGTTAATATTGTCAAATAGTCAATCAAGCACGTTAATAAATCACAAAAGACCTTATCACTCTTATAATTAACTACTTAATTTTTTAATCAATTAAATGTGATTAATGTTTCAAACGTGATTAATGCTTGACTAGTCTTTTCAAATTGCCAAAATCAAAGCCTAAATAATAGTGACTATATATTCGTTATTAATTAAAAAAGAAATAAATTAATCGTGGCTAATTAATGCTAATCACGATTTGTTTTAAAAATATATATTTTCAAAAATTAAAATCGAAATACTAAAAAATAGGGGCTAATCACGTTATCAATTTTTAACTAATTAGCTATTAATGTGGATTATATTTTGTGTGCTAAAATCATGTGAATGCTAACTATTTTGCCTAAAATATGGATAGTATTTTGAAATTAATTATAAATAAGCAATAAACCAATTGAACATGTTATTCATCACAATAATAATTTTCTTTATTGACAATATATTAACTTTGTTGATGTAATAACTTTAGTAATACAAGTTAATGACGATTTTACAATGTATTAACTTTGTTAATACAAGTTCATTTCAAACAATTGAAGCCGATTTGACAATATATTAGCTTTGTTAATACAAGTTAATGCCGATTTTACAATGTATTAACTTTGGGGGGATAAAATCAAAATACTAAAAAATAGGGGCTAATCACGTTATCAATATTTTAAGTAATTAGCTATTAATGTGGATTTTATTTTGTGTGCTAAAATCATGTGAATGCTAACTATTTTGCCTATAAATATGGATAGTATTTTGTAATTAATTATTAAATAAGCAATCAACCAATTGAACGCGTTATTCATCACAATAATAATTTTCTTTATTGACAATATATTAACTTTGTTAATACAAGTTAATGCCGATTTTACAATGTATTAACTTTGTTAATACAAGTTTATATCAAACAGTTGAATGTCGATTTGATAATATATTAACTTTGTTAATACAAGTTAATGCCCATGCCATGGACGACGTCAATGGGATCTTCCTCGCCGCCGCGTCGTGGCCTTCACCATCGTTGGAGGTTGGAGCCACTATACATCGCCAATAAACTAAATCACAGTGATATATAATGGACATCAGTAGAAAAGAGAAAAGTCAACACTCCAAGTTCACATCAGTAGAAAGAATATTAATGGGAAACATAGAGAAACAAGAAGAAGAGATGGAACATTGATAGCTGTGTCTTTTATTCGACGATTCCGAATGGGCGGATCTGAGGCGAACAATTCGTGAGAGAATAATGAAGCGAAGATACCGCCGAGAAGAACGTCGTCCGTGAAAAAGACTATGTATGATCCATACAAAGCTTTGTCGTCCGGCTTTCTTTGGCAACATTCAGGCTTTCTTCGCCGTCTGTGGAAGCCGAAGCGGCTCTTGATCGCGCTCGCAGGGTCGGAGATGAACATCATAGCGCTTGCTTTCTCTTCGATCGGTGATGGCGATGTCGAACGAAAGATGAGAAAGAGTATGAGATTTGAATAAGAGAAAGATGGTGTACGAGAGTTGAATATGAGAGAGAAAAAGTGAGTTGGATAGGTATTAATTAGGTATTTAATACCTATTAATTTGCAGAATTAACAAAAAAATAAAACTAAAAATAATAACATTTTTAATAAAATAAATTCAAAAGGGTAAATTCAGAACTCAATTTGTATTGGAAACACCACATCATCAAAAATGACTATTTCTTAAAAGAAAATCAAACCTTGGCTATTTTGCAATCCTAACGTTTGTATTTGGCTATTACGTGTAATTTTTTTTTCTATATTTCTTACTAATAATTGTTCTCTTAAAACAGTATACACCCAAATTTAAATTTTAAATTTTAGATAACTGTAAAATATGCGATTACATTATTAGTTGATGTATTAACAGTTATAATTATAATTCTAAAAAACTATATTATTTTTTAATATTTTTTGAGGGCCCTGTTGACGTGGTTTCGCACACCAACAGTCGCAAAAGATTGTGTATGGGATTTCGATTTGAATTTGCTACAAGGATTTGTTGATCTTGACATCCGCGTCGCCGATACTTTGACGATGACAGAGTTAAAAAATAAATTAGTAAAAACACCGAGGTTTTTTAATGAGGTTCGTCCCAATGCGGTAGTTGACTACATCCTCTGTAAGTTTATTGATTTGGAAAAGAAGATCAACCAGAACTACAAGCCGATTCCCGATTGATCGAAAAAGATGAAAGAAAACACTTTGAGAAATACAAAACTCTCAGACACTTCTCTTAGACGATGCTTGCTTGCGTGTGACGGTATTGTCTTCTTGATTTTATAGGCTCTCAATTTATGTCCGTTGGAGCTTCTCTGTGAACATTGGTAGTGGCTCCGAGTTCGGCGCTTGACTCATTGCCGAGCTGACACGTGGGCCACTTCTCGAGAGAATCGCGCCGTAGTGGAATTGACTTGGTGTCATGGTAGTTTGAATCTTGATCGTGGCACTTTTTGTGGTCGGGCTTCGGAGTGATTGAATGAAGCTTTGACCCGTTCTGCTCGGTCTTCTTGCTGGTGGCAGATTTCTGCTCGGGTCCCTTTCTAGCAATTTCTACCCGGGTCGAGCTGAGGTTATAATGCTGAGAGGTCTGTTCGGACCTGGGCCTTGTTTTCTTCTTTGATGGCCTCAATTCGTACCTTTTAGAGGCCTATTTGCATGAATAATAATTTTCATTCATGTACTTTGGTCTATATTATTTGGACCATAAATTTAATTAATGTGACTTTATCGTTTCTAAAACGGAACGAATTTACACATCAACATGCCCCACATTTTATTTCGCCTAGGGCCGACCCTGATTATAAGTCCATCCGAGGTTCGTAGAAAAATAAAAATAATAAAATATATGTATATTAAAATAGTTATACAGAAGTGAGAAAGAAAGTAATCATGTGTAATAAAGTAGAAAACACTTCTTATTTGTTTTCTGATTTTTATATAAATTTGAAGGTAAAAAAACATGAATTATAAATTCGTTTTCTAAATACATAACAAACAACATATTTTTACTGCGATTGTCCTTTTTATACAAACAATCCTTAGAACTAAGGTTCGAATTTTCCTCTATTACCCTCGATTAGAGCTGCACATGAACAGGTCGCGACCAATCGCGACGGAAATCGCCAAAATCGCGAGTTGGCTGGTCGCGATGCGTCGTGGCTTGCCTGGTCGCGATGCGTCGTGACGTGGTCGCGATTTAGCGAGGAGGGGTGATTCTCGACCAAAAAAAGGGCTGCGGCAAAAGTTATTTTTTGTTTCCAATGTTTAATTTTATTAGTTTTTATCCGAATTTAAGTATTAAATTATTTAAAATTATTATTTAAACTTTATTTATTTCAAAATTAATATTTTAGTATGTTATTATTTTGTAACATATTATTAATTTTGATTTATAAGTAAATTTTAAGTTGTAATATATGCTAATAAGTATTAATTTGTAACATATTAATAATTATTAAAAATCTAAAACAAATAAGTAAATATGATAAAACAAGATATTAAAAAAAAAGTTGTATTATTCATTGTGAATATTACAATATGGTGGACGAAGTTATAAATATTCAGTGTAAATATTACAAGATGCCTCACTAAAACCTCTCTTGTAAAACCCTCCTTAGGGACGTAAAACCAAGAGAGGAAAGAGCACATCATATTGGCGTTTACATTGCGTCACTCGGGGAACCAGTCGTTAAACCTTTGAGTCATAAGCTCTAGCTCGGTTGGCTCGGACCGTTGGGCGATGGTGGGGTTGCGGAACATCCAATCGTTCAACACCACCGCTTGCTCGAGGTGTGTGGTAGTTGTTGACGCCCTCCGGTCGTCGATTATATGCTGAGCCGAACTGAACGCGCTCTCCGAAGCAACGCTGGAAATGGGGATGGACAGTATATCCCTCGCCATTCTCGCCAATATCGGGAATCTTTCCCGTTGATTCTTCGACCATCCAATCACATCGAACTCGACGGAGTCCTCGTCGATCCGCAGGTCGTAGTACCGCTTCAGTTCTTGCGGTGCACCGTCCGTTTCCTCCGCTCGTGCCGGTGGCGTACCGGATCCCGATGATTCTCCGCGATCCAGTCTTTGCTTCAGTCTCCGGACAAATGCTAGGCCGGTCTTGGTTGGGCTTTCCATCACTGCCCTTTGCTCCGCCTCCACGTTGAACTGTGGGAACCGCCGGTCGTATTCACTGTAAAGTTCATAAAAAGCTTCATTAACAACCTTAATATAATCAGTGTAATCCACCCCTAAGTTTGTCCCGATTGCTGACATCAACGGCCCGAACGTAAACATAATACGGGGATCTAAGATAGCACCGAAACAATACGAAAAAGGGGGTGGATCCCAATAACTTTTGAATTTTGCAACCATTCCCTCAATCATGGGCGAAATAACAGGGTCATTTGCGAATTCAGAAAAAGTATTTGTAATTTCATAAAGACCCGAAAGACCATGATTCAAGGAAGGTTGTCTTTGGTTCGAAAAATTTAAAGTAACAGCGTAAAAGGGTTTGAGGAATTGGGTGAATTTCTGGGCCGTTTCCCATTCTGCCTCCGTGATCTGCTCCGAGGCCTCTAGTTCGGTGAGGAGGAAAGCGCTTAACGGTAACCTCTGTCTACAAACAACTGAAAGCATTAGATATGTAGAGTTCCATCGTGTATTGTTGTCTAAACCAAACTTATTAGCTTTATGATTGTGCTCTTTACAAAATCGTCTCCACCTAACGGTGGTTTGAGAATGCCGAATCCAATCGATAACGCCGCGTATTTTTTCAACGTGCCCTGAAATATTTCGTTTGCCCGTTCTAGCAATTAAATTAATGATTTGACAAGCACCCTTTTGATGTAAAATATTACGAAAAGAGAACCGGGCAAACTATTTTCTAAGATAGTAATAGCGGCTTTATTGTTTGCGGCATTGTCTAACGTAATAGAAATAATACGATTTTGCAAACCCCAATCATTGAATAATTCTATTAATTTATCGGAAATGTTTTTGCCGGTATGGCGACACTCGAATGGTGACATATTTAAAAGTTTTTGACATGGAACCCAATCATCGTCGACGTAATGGGCGGTCAGACTCAAATAATCGTTAAGACTCGGACCGCTCCACAAGTCGGTGGTGAAAGCAACGTTTATGTTGGACATTTTAAAAAAATCGACCAAATAATTTTTTTGCATTTTGTAAGCATTTTCCATGTCCCTGGTATACGTCGTACGGGAAAACTGTTCGTAAGACGGATTAACCTTTTGCATGTATTGTGTATGCGCAGGGTTTTCCACCAAACTCATCGGTGCGCCCGTAGACAGTAACAACTCGAGGGTCCATTTTCGTAAATTTTCGGTGGTAAGAGCACTTACCTGTGCTGTGTTTACCTCGTTACCGTCTCCGTAGCACGCTTTTTTATGTCGCGTCAAGTAGCCGGTTCCTTTGTCCCCCAACGCATCGAGGGTTGTATGGCACTTCTTGCACGTGGCGATCTTGACTCGAACACCGTTCTCCACCCGTCGTTCCTCGTGAAAATAATCTCACACCTTCGCTTTGTTTGGTCGTCCCCACAACAAGGCAGGAGGACTTTCCCTATTAAAAATATAAGGGAGAAAAAAGGTTAACAAAATAAAAACTGGTATTAATTTTACATGGATTAAATATTAATATTAGTCATATTAATTAATTAAATTTCATATAGTTAATTAAAAGAGTTAACGAAATTAAAAATGGTATTTTCTATGTGTGGAAATCATTAACAAGCTCTTTTTGACGGAACTCCCCGAGGTTCCACGGCCAGATCGACTGGAAAGGATGCTATGATCTCGCTTTAGGCCCAAGCTTTTCTAGACAGAACTCCCCGAGGTTCCCAGGCTAGCTTGGAGGAGATTGCAAAGCAAACCTTATTTAAAAACCAATCTTTCTAAGACACCGTATTCCATTAAGAACTTTATAATAATCACCACACATACAAATTACCATTTTTAATCCCGCTAACTTATTAAATCTCAAGAAAATCGTTTCTGATGTGGAAGATCAGTCGGAA
The DNA here is from genome assembly GCA_954871525.1 of Parietaria judaica. NCBI lineage: Eukaryota > Viridiplantae > Streptophyta > Magnoliopsida > Rosales > Urticaceae > Parietaria > Parietaria judaica. The sequence continues at coordinate 45,331,357 of OX940860.1, forward strand.
CCGCAACCACAGAGCATACTAAGACTTTCAAGATATGTGACAAATTAATTAAATAAACTAAAATAATTAAACTATAATATTTATCGTAAAAAAATTAAATGAAATTAATTAATTAAGATAATATGATTAAATGATTATTAAATCTCAAGAAAATCGTTTCTGACGTGGAAGATCAGTCGGAACCGCAACCACAGCGCATACTAAGACTTTCAAGTGATTATTATTTAATAATTATTAATTATTAAAAATTAATTATTTTTTTTCAATTATTATTTTTTAATTATTATTTATTACTTATTAATTATTAATTATTATTTATTATTAAGTACTAACTTATTAATTAATAAAAAATTAATAATTAATGAAATAAAAAAAGGATTAAAGGTTATTACCCGGTAGAAGGACGTCGACCTCGTCGAGGACGGGCAACGGAGGCTTCACCGCTATCTTGATTGGAAGGTTGAGGAAAACCGCGGTTGTACACCCCGACATTTGAACCACGGATCGAGGGCGGCGTTTGAAAGTCGTCGGGATCGGCATCGTCGGGACGTTGAGTTTGGTCGGGATCGGCATCTTCGGGACCTTGAGGTTCGTCGGGATCGGCACCTTTGGGACCTTGAGCTCCGTATTCGGCACCTTCCCGTAACATGAGATTGAAAAAATGATCGTTATTTCCCCCCTAGATTGAGCCACCGCGTCGACCAACTCTCGGGGCACACGTTCGGGATTGGCGTGGTGCTGGGCCACCGCCCGGACTAGACTAGGTCTTAGAGACCGTACTGTATCGTCGGGATAATCTGGATTGGGAGGGGAGGGAAATATTTCTCCGGGTAGCATAACGGGAATGTAGTCATCGGGACAAGGCTGCGATGTTCCCCCTAGTAGAAATTGGGGTTGCAAATTCCTGGCCGCCCTTCGACCCCCGGAACTACCGCCGCTTCTTCGAGACATAATGAGAGAACTTTAAAAAATTTAGAAAATTGGAAATTTGGAACTTTAGAACTTTGGAACTTTGGAGATTGAGAGTGGAAAAAACTTGGAGAGTTGAGAGAATTTGAGAGAAAGTTGAGAGATTTTTGGTGAGGAAATGAGGGAGGAAGAGGTGGTATTTATAGGGTTTGAGGAGAGAGTGGGGTGGGTGAATAATTATTGTGGTGGGGGAAGTGGATGAGTAATTGTGAGGAGAAAGTGGGTGGAAAAATATTGAAATTTGAAATTTTAGGGTTGGAATTCGAGTAAAGTGGGTAATAATTGTGGTTGGGGAATAAATTTCGGGTAAAAATTGTGTTATTTTCGCCACCAACAAACACAAATTTTCACTCCTCTCGGATCGATGACGTGGCGTCATCTCATCCACACGATCAACGACGCGGATCAAGCCCTGACACGTCGCGATTTCACCTGCTCGTCGCGACGAATCGCGATTTTTGCTGCATAGTCGCGACGCATCACGATTTTCACTGTGGACGTCGCGATGGAGGGCATCGTGAACGGCGACGTCGTATGTGCAGCTCTACCCTCGATAATCGTCGATTATCCGTCTTGCCGGTAGTCATCGGCAAATATTCCATGCCAATCGATTATCCGTAAAAACATTGAAAAATAACGAAAAAAATTGGGTACTTTTCGAAAAATTTGCATTTTTCAACAATTTTCGGCAAAAGTACCTTCAATGCAAATATATATATATATATATATATATTTTAGTATGACATGATTATATTTTAGTATGACATGATTTTATTTGAGTATTTACGCATGTGAGAGTGAGACTATATTTTATTTACATATATAAACTTAGTAAATATATTTTTAAAACTATTTTAGTGGATTTTCATCGATAATCCAGCGATATTACTCGATAACTGTCGGTAACTATAAGCTACAATGTTATTAGTTTTTCATCGTTAATCCTCAAAAATTCATCGATAATCCTCGAAAACGGCAACCGATTGATAGACAAAAACGGCTTTTTGAACCTTGCTTAGAACTCTATTGGCTAGTAATTTAGTTCAACTTTCTTCAATTTATATTGAGAGGCTTATTCTCCTTATAATTTTTTTCCCAGGAGATACTCTGATAATATTGTACTTGTTTAATACTTTTACTAGATATATAAATAGCAAAATATCATTAAATAAATTAATTAAATTAAATAATATTTTATTATAATTTCAATCCTAATTAAATTTATTAAATTATCTTTAATTAAATAATAATTTTTATAATATAATAAAATCATTTAGTCTAACAATATTAATATATATAAAATTAAGGATTAATCTCGATAAAAGATTCAATACTTTCAAAAAATGGACCTGTAAGTTCTTTTTTTTACCCGGACAAAGTTTAAATTCTTTGCTTTGTATCTCCATAGGTACTTTCATCACAAATTTCATCCTTCATTGTTACCCTGCCACGTGTCACTCATATGTGGCTTTTTTAATATTGGGTTAGTCAAACAAAAGTCTTAATACTTTAAAAAATGGACTTGTAAGTTTCGATTCTTTTTTTACTCGAAAAAAGTTCATATTCACTGGATTTGTTTCCTCATTTCACTTTCTTGAAAATTTCCTTCCTTCATTGTGACCTCGTGCCACGTGTCACTCTGAGGCTTTTTCAGTATTTAATCAACACACTTTCAAAAATGATTTATTTATTTTTAAAAAAATTCAATAAGTGAATATGTATTTTGGGACGAGGCCACGATGATTCTGAATCTCTGTCTCGATGGTGAGAATCATCAGCGAATGAGGAAGAGGATTCTTCAGAAGCTCCACAACCTCTTCCGTGGCTCCGATGAGGATAAGTTCATTCGTCGGACTCGACAGAGTTACAGATAGGAGATGTTCTACTTGGCGTTCATGTACTTCTATTTTCCCAGAGGCGAAGCAAGAGCTACGACTTCGAAAACCACTTTTGCTCGCCAAAGTGCTAAAATTGTCGATCGAGTATTGTGTCAGGTCGTTTCTTGCAAAATCTACAGTGATTCATATCAACATTTTGGTTCCGACCAATAGGGGTGTGCTTGAATTGGGTTCTGTGGGGTGTGTCGCTGCAAGTTTGGAGTAGAGAGGTCTTTATTATCTTCTCTGTCCTCTCTTGTAAAGGCTAAAAAGTCAATGTCATCTCCGATGGTGATGGTTGATAAGAAGAATGATATGGGTAACGTTAAGCTGGAAAATTCGGGGATCATAATTGAGAGCAGAGACGAAGTGCTCAAGATCTTTGGACATGATTTGAACATCGGGAACTTCGTGAGGCCTATTTACGGCGAAAATTAGCCATTACAAAGTTGAATGATTAAAGACAACAGTGAGATATGTACTTAAATGGGATCACGATTGATTTTTACAAAAGTGAAATGAGGAGACAAAGCCAGAGAATTGGAACTTTTTCGAGAAAAAAAAAAATTGGAACTTACAAGTCCATTTTTTGAAAGTATGGAGACTTTTGTCATGATTAATCATTGACACGTGGCATGGATAACAGTGTGGGACGGAAATTTTGACGGAATTACTAATAGGGATACAAAACCAGAAAATTAGAATTTTGTTCCGGATAAAAAAAAAAACTTATAGGTCTACTTTTTAAAAGTATTGGAATATTTGCCGCAATTAACTCGAAAATTAAATATACCCTACTCTCGAAATACCATTTTGTGTATTATTTTTTTTCTTTTCCAAAATGAACGACAGTTTCAATAAAATGGAATCTTTCAAACCTTTTCGGGGACAATAAAAATGATTTAAAACTCGGGTAGAAACGTTTTCGTCAAAAGCAATAATTAAGATATTTTTATTTCTTCGTAGTGTTTTTTCTTTTTTATCTAATGGTCATATAATATATTATCCGTTCACAGTGTTCTATTCCTGATCACGTGTTTGAGTTATGGAATCGAACCATTTCGATGTTTATCAACATTGTATTCATCATTACAGTTAATAAATCTTATAGTGCTCTGCTTTGAGAAAAGTGTAGCTGCTATAGAGGTTTAATAATAAGCATATATAAGTAATACAAAAAATATAAAGATTTGACCACGTGCAAAATAGCATTTATAATTGAGATTTAAGAGTGAGAATTTTTATTTTCTTAAGACTTTCTCTAATTTACATATAAAAAGGTCATATAGAGAAAGGAAGCAAGAATAAACTAATATTGAGATTTAATATTGAGGATTGTTTTTCTAACACTTAAGCGACTAATTATTTATTATTTGCGGATCATATAAGGAAATAGATAAAGTAAATTTTCTCTATTTCTCTGCAAATTGTAAATCGTGAAAAAAAAAATACAATTTTTCTGCAACTCTAAATGGAAATAACGAACCATTTTATGCTCTTTAAAAATCTGCAACCGTCGTGCCAAAATTCTTGAGTCATTAATTACTAGAACTTGCTATTGGAAAATTATGATGGAAGGTACACATCTTTAAAATTATTTGTAATAAATTACGGTAAAAGAGTCTGTTCTTTTAAGTTAACATATTAGAACTCATTTTAATATTTAACTAGGTCGTCGTGAATAACAAGTACATTAATCATTATTATTATTATATTGCATGGTGTTATTCAAAAACGTTGCATGGACACAATTAACATTCTTTTTTTTTTTTTTGCTCGCAATTATCATTTGGTCATCGGTTCTCGAAACTATACATAAAATTCAAAATCCTAACATACACTTCGCATAGGTAATTCGGTTTCGGTTCTACACAAAATATTTTTCGTTTTTCTCTTCTATCCCGAATATAACTGAATTCGGTCCTTTCGGTTTCAGTTAATATGCTATCTATAGTGTGGTATTGAAGGTCATTTATGCTGTGATTACTTTAATCATTAGGAAAGTTAGAGGGTTAAAATGGTAATATACATTATTATGGAGGGCAGTAATGTATTATTGTTTTGTAGTATAAAGAGAAAAGAATCTGAATAATACAGAAAAAGTTTGGGTAAGAAAAACATAAAAGATCTCTATATATATCTCCCTCTCTCTCTCTCCCGGGATCTCTCAATTCGAGGCAAAAGTCTCCATCTTTGAGCTCGGAACCCACACTTCTTGTCCGTTGATCGGAGAGAGCACCGGAGCTCGGACCTCCGATTCCGATTCTGATTCCACTCGCAGAACTACTCGCCGATCCTCTCCTTTCGTCGGTAAATCTTATTTGTTTTGAGATATGCGAGCAATGTGTTTGAAGAAACACCTCAGTGTACTGAATAATCTATATAAACACAAGAAAGTGTTTGCCTATTGAGTTTGGTTATTTAGAATCATATACTGATACTTGATTTTGATTTTGAATTGGTTTGAATTTTGGTTTCTAGGATATTATCAAAAGAAGAAAGAAAACCAAAAGGACTTTGAATTACATTTGGCAGTTTTTTTTTTCGGTTAAGTGATTTTCATATTTAAGATTTAATTAGAATTGCATTTGGAGAGGGTTAAAATTATAGTGTATTACACTTGTGTTAGTTGAAAATAGCAACGGAAATTGATTTGGTCATTAAGAGTTTGGAAAATCTCCGGCCCTCCATCCCGAAATCCTGGGTCCGCTGTTGGGTACTCCGCTTAGAATTTCATCCCTAACCATTTGGTTCATAGGAAAATGAAAAAAGTCACGGTTGATCAAATTTCTATCTTTCGATTCCTTAATATATTTTCACCTACGAATCGTTGATATTTTGGTAAACCCGGGTGCAAGTGACCATTACAAGCTGATGGCTCCTCTTCTTTTTCTTAATATTGTGTCTAGTGGTGGATCCAGGATTTTGAGATAAGGGGGCCAAGAAATTTAATGACCTATAAATATAAATTTACAGCTTTGTGTATATTACATTTTTATCGGTTATTATCATTGCTTTCTAGTTTTATATATGTATACATATAAATAAATTGTTTGTCATTTTTATTTGCTTTTATATCATCCAATATATAAGAATTTGAAAACCAAAAACCGTCTATAAATTTTAATTTACGAACTTATCGAAGAGTTTTCGGATTTTTTTTTTAATATTACTTATTACCATCGACATTATATTAAACACAGTTTTATACAAAATTATTAACAGATTAATGATGTCTTGAAATAGATGATAAAAAATTTTATGGACCTTTACCCTTATGTAATAACCTTAACATACACAAGGGCGATATTGTAAGAAAAAATTATTAGTGAAAAGCTGTCATGTCTTTTTGTAATATTCTTAGTGTCAAGGATAAAACAGTAATATCATCTTTATAATATTTCTTCTTCTCTTTCATCTCGTTGAATGCTCAGACAACGACGTTGTTCGTCGTCTTGATCAGAAAAAAGCTCGACGGAGGCGAAGAAAGAGAGCTAGCTTATGGCAAGCGCAAAAAAATAGGGGGGGCCGAAAGGTTAGATTTAGAATAGTCGGAGGATCGAAAACGACTACGATGCTGATTCTGTTTGATTTTTGAAATATTGTTTCCAAAATATCTGTATTGAATTTGATTCACATGATTTTGCTTTAGTTACGCTATTATCAAATGATTATGTGATTGTATCATGCTGTAAAGGTGATATTCGATTGCTGTTGCAAATCTGAACAGGTCTGGATTGAGATTCTTGAGCTATAAGATTTCAGTTTTTGGTGAAAGACTGAAAAAAAATGGGTTATATTGGAGCACATGGTGTGGCAGCATTGCACAGATACAAGTACAGCGGTGTTGATCACTCTTATGTCGCCAAATATGTCTTGCAACCCTTTTGGAGTCGCTTTGTTAAAATCTTTCCTCTTTGGATGCCGTAAGTTTTTCCGTCCTTGCCTATTATCTGCTCATCTTTTACTAACTGATTTTGAAATAAGAGTCTTTAACATTTTCTATTTCCGATTGTTACCCTGTGATAATTTTCTTAGTGCTATTGGTATTTTTCTCTCGTGGTGTGCTGACTAATCTTTTTAATCAATATGCAATTCCGGGTCCGGATTCTTCTTCAGTCCAAACATGGTATGCCTTTGCTTGTTTAGTGTTTTTTTTTTGTTAGACCACAGATTATGATAATGCCTTTGCTTTTGACAGATAACACTGATGGGATTCATGTTTTTGCTCACTTCTGCACTTCTCGGTGTTGTGAGTTTTCTCCCACTTCATTCTCTCTAGTTCTTTTTTTTTTTTAATCTTCTTTTCCATTTAGTTTGCTTCTTTTTTGTTAAGAATAGGTATGAGTCGCAAATTCTTTGAAATGAATGCTACCTGTTTCTTTTTCTTTCGGGAACAATAGCCAAGAATATAGTCTAAATAGTGAAGAGAGGATCGAGATTACTAGGAACGGTTTTCTATATTGTGTACGGAAATTGTATTGGATATTAATCTGTAGTAATTTGTTATTCTCAGATTTATTCACCTCAGTTGGATTCGCCTCCTCCAAGATGGGTTCACTTTGCTCATGGATTACTACTTTTCTTATACCAGGTTTGATGAATCTTATTCAACCAGTATATATTCGTGCAGTTTAATAGCGCTTGTTGGTCTCTAAACATATAAATTAAAAATTTCCCCGGATAATCTTTCAAGTATGTACCTTATATTTTAATGTTTGCGTGCATTTAAAGACCTTCGATGCCGTTGATGGAAAGCAAGCTAGGAGAACAAATTCTTCAAGTCCATTGGGAGAACTTTTTGACCATGGTGATAGATCTATCACAGTTTTCCTTCTCCCGTTTTTGTCTTAGTCAAGTCAATTTGCTTAATTTTGGTTTGTGAATTTTTTGCAGGGTGTGATGCACTCGCTTGTGCGGTATGTCTCCTGCATTTTCTATATGTGGCTTTAACACCTATCATGAGTACCATGTAACCGTTGGTACTATATTTATTATATCTATTGTGTTGCAGACTGAAGCTATAGCTTTTGGCAGCACTGCCATGTGTGGAAGAAATACTTTCTGGTTTTGGGTGATTTCAGCTGTTCCATTTTATGGTGCAACGTGGGAACAGTAAGTGTGGTTTGAAGTTTGAACATTGTAATACTGAGTCTATGTTTGGGGAATATACATTTTTTTAAAAGAGATAACAATTTCTTGGTAAATGAAGAAAAGAGGAAGCAATATATATATATATATATATATAAACACACATATATTTCATGTGCTTGGAAAAGAGAGAAAATTTGGCCTTTTTTTTTTTACCTTTTCTTACTAAGTTAACTAAGTTCCGGCAAGAAGTTGATATAACCGGCAGTAAGGATATTTTGTTGGAAAGTATTCATTTTTCTTTCGGCATTAAATAGTTGTCGTTATTTGAAGAATATACTCTTCCATTTTCTCAAAGGAAAATAAAATCTTGATTTGTTTCTATAAATTTTGTTACAAACTATGTTGTGTAATCGTTTTCTTCTTATTTGAGGCTCTAAAATGCCAAAGTTTTTTTTTTTTTCCTTTTTATAATTTTTTATGGTCCCAAATGGCCTTAGTGTATTTAAATGTCTGCTTGGTTTATTTGTCCAGTTTCTTCACCAATACCCTTATTCTTCCGGCTGTTAATGGACCAACGGAGGGTCTCATGCTGATTTATCTATGTCATTTCTTCACTGCCATTGTCGGTAAGCTCCTAATCCAGGTCGACCATGCACATGAATTTAATGTCTTTAAGATTCATATGCTTTGTACTTTTCACTCTACATTTTCTTCAATTTTTACATTGAGAGGAAAATTCATTCATTTACAGGTGCTGAATGGTGGGCACAAGAATTTGGAAAGTCTTTACCATTTTTAAGTTGGATCCCATTTATTAATGGTAAGGTTCGATATTTTTGGATAATCGGTGAAACATTCAATACATTATCTATGCATGAGTTCAATTTGACCTGTAAATTTCCGTTCTCTGTGTATGGAGTGTGCAAGAAAACTTCTTTACTAATTTTTTTCCCCAACTGATTTCAGGAATGCAAACACACGTAGTTGTGTTGTATTTAATGATTGCTTTTGCGGTTATACCGACAGTCACGTTCAAGTACGTTATCATCTCGTCTCACATCATTGAATTTTAAGGCATCTACTCTCTATTTATTTTTTCATGGCATTCTAATCTTATTAATCTTTAACTCCCGGTATGTGAATAACTACAATTTAACTCAATCTGGGCCCGTTTGATGTCTTTATCTTATTGGTAGTGCGAAATGTCATTTGGGTCAGAGTTATAATTTTGATGTTTAAATTATAACTTATTTGTTCTTCAATACAGTGTTCAAAACGTTTACAAAGTTGTTCAGTCAAGAAAGGGAAGCATGCTTCTGGCACTGGCAATGGTAAACTATAGTTTAAAATTTAAATTAAAGTTTATATTGCTTTTGATGTCTTTGCGTTTTGATCTTTCAACTTTTTTCCCTGTCAGCTTTATCCATTTGCAGTTCTTATGGCTGGAGTCCTCGCTTGGTACATCTCAAACTGCAAAATGCGAATTTATATTGCCGTATTGCATATTTCGCCTTCTCTCTTAAAATTATTATGTATATATATCTGATTTGTTTTTTATGTGGTCAGGGACTATCTATCTCCATCAGACATAATAGCAACTTATCCACATTTAATTGTAGTGGGAACTGGACTTGCTTTTGGATTCCTAGTGGTAAGATATGTCTCTTGCTTGATTGTCCTGTGTTTGTGACAGGACCCAGAATAGAAATCCAAGAGAAACAAGAACACTTTGTTGATGAACGTGAACCCACTCTCTAATTCGAGAGCTAAACCGGGAAAAGTCTCTCCGAGTGGTGTTCAATAGGAAATACCACTAATCAAACATGACGGCTAAATCTAGATTAGGCACCTGTCACAGGGTCAAACGGACCCACCCGCAAGACTCCCGTGCGGCACTCGGTAAGTCCGTTAACCGAGTCAGCCATCCACACGTTTGTTGCCATCGCTGGTTTCACCCTGCCTTGGGTTCGTCAGGAGAGCGGCTTCAGCTCCCGACCAGCACTACGCCACAGGCAACAGGATGGCAAGTCCACGAAGCCTGCCGTAGTTGCCTAGCCCTTCGTTACCGAAGCCCACCTAAACTACCCTTACACCTAGACATTCTACCCGGATTTTACCCAGCGACGGATCCCCGACAAGACTTGTCCCACCCCAGTCCTACCCTGACTTTAGGGGTGTGACAAACTCTCCCCCAACGGCTTGAGTCGACGCCCTCGTCGACATAGATCTTCAATCATGCTCGCCTTTCGAGCACGCCCTTGATAACTCGCAAAGCGCACGTGCGTGTGAAGTTATATATCCCTCCCTTCGCCTCCTTTGGAAAGGTCTCCTGCCTACTCCTCCAGAGCGCTTGGCAGAACTACGCAGCATTACTCTTTGTGAGCTTTGGGGATTCTCCCCCAGACCGTCAAACGCATCCTCGTGGACGCACACCCGCACACGGGCACGAAGAAGCGCCAGTCTGGCTCTGATACCACTTGTCACAGGGTCAAACGGACCCACCCGCAAGACTCCCGTGCGGCACTCGGTAAGTCCGTTAACCGAGTCAGCCATCCACACGTTTGTCGCCATCGCTGGTTTCACCCTGCCTTGGGTTCGTCAGGAGAGCGGCTTCAGCTCCCGACCAGCACTACGCCACAGGCAACAGGATGGCAAGTCCACGAAGCCTGCCGTAGTCGCCTAGCCCTTCGTTACCGAAGCCCACCTAGACTACCCTTACACCTAGACATTCTACCCGGATTTACCCAGCGACGGATCCCCGACAAGACTTGTCCCACCCCAGTCCTACCCTGACTTTAGGGGTGTGACAGCACCTGTATATAGGATTAGAAACCATAATGAAAATACCTAGATATTTAGATAAATAGATATAAGTAAGTTAAACAGATTGATGATGCTATTAGAAAAAAAATGTCCATTTAAAATATATCCTCTGTGATGTTATTTATTTTTCTTGAGTTCGCCAGTTTGATCACCCGAGTGATGTTGAAGAAAATTAATTTTGGCAGGGACGAATGATTCTGGCTCACCTCTGTGATGAACCAAAGGGTTTGAAAACCGGAATGTGCATGGTATGTTCAAATATCACTATTGAAAACGAGATGCAACTTTTTCAGAAATACCAGCTTTTTAAAAGGACGTAGCTTTTGAAAATAAAATACTATACGACTTTCTGAGTTTGTTTGTAAACCCGAGACTTCTTGATAATTAGTCTCTTCTTGTTGCAGTCACTATTATATCTCCCGTTGGCTATTGCGAATGCACTCACAGCGAGATTGAATGATGGGTATGCCTATATATGTATATTGAATTACTTAGTGTATATGATGGGTATGCCTATATATGTATATTGAATAACTTAGTGTATAGTAGGCGCTTATTTGTTTCCTTTTAATTATATGATTCTATTCTGTTTTCCCTTAAGAATCTGCTATGATTTTACTCTGATTTTAGGCTTATATGTATTTTGTGTTTCCAGTTAATGTCCTAATTTATCTTGCTTATATTCTTTCTACAATATATATTTATATATTATTATTTTTAATATTGTAAGTGTAAATATTTGTTTGAGACTTGATTATTAAGGTACTAGGTGCTTATGAATTTCTGTCATTTTCTCGTGCAGAGTTCCGTTGGTTGATGAGAGTTTAGTTGTTATTGGTTACTGTTTATTCACAGGTTTGTTTAGAAATTACGTATTTGTTAATGAATCTTTGTATTACACTATTAATAATGGCTGATTGCTAACTTACTGAACTCTTACAATCTATCTTGGCGCTGAACAGTTGTCCTCTACCTGCAATTCGCAACATCGGTGATTCACGAGATCACAGCTGCCCTGGGAATTTACTGCTTCAGGTGAGAATCTCGTGGTCGATTCAAGTAAAGATTGTGAAAATTTATGATCCAAGATCAGTTCTCGAAATGGGAGCGTCGCCAAATCTTTACCGAGCCCAATCTCCTCTCTTTTCATTAAACTTTGTGAATATTTACTGCCCAGTGCCTACGCTAGCTACCTCTTTCATTAGCTTAAGGTTGCTTATGTAGACCAAAGATTACAACCTATTGTGCCGGAATAGGGCCAACCAAAATAAACCTTGAAATATAATTAACTGAACTTTAAATATAATTAAATAATTCAAATTAAATAATTCAAATGACATAATTAAATAACCGTAACTGGTTAGGTACGTAAGAAAAAACCTTAAGATATATCATAACTGTTGAGATTTGTTATCCTTGTAGAGTTTTAGTTATGGTTATCGCGATAAAACTTTCCTATCGGGGTCCTTCCGTCTTTTCTTACAAAATACTTTGTAATTTACAGGATTACAAGGAAAGAGGCTTAATCTGCTGATCTTCTCCTTGGAAGGTTTGGTTCTATTTTTAATTTAATGTCACTATTATAGTATGTTCATCACGATTCTTGATTCGGGTTTTTCTTTTTGTTTGCAATCCAGATGGCAATGGTGGTCGGAGTTTTGGCTACTAGGATATTTATGACATCATCCTTTTATGGTGAATGTTCTATTATTTTCACAATGATTGTTTTTACTTCTGTCATAGAATATTTATTGTCTCAAGTAAAATGATGGCCATTTCTGGAATCTTTTAGCTCTCCAACCATCTGGTGTTTTGATTGATCACAAGAATTATGGAAGAAAGTTCTAATTAGTTTTAATCATTTCCTAAGTCTAATATGCTGTAAAGAGAGAGATTGAATCAATTTTATTTGAAAGATAATCTTTTATTAACGGGAAAAGGAAAAAAAAAAGAAGAAAAAAAAAAAGACAATTGGTATTTCTTATATTGGACCATCCACAGATAGAAGAATATAGTATTGTTGACTATCGAGGGACTAATTTCTGTTTACTAATAAATCGGCTTTACTACCTATAACATATGGTATCAAAGATGGAGCATGAATATTTTTTTAGAAAAGAAAGTTTTGCGGCATATATACTCTAAAGTTAACTAGAATTAGCAATATATTCGGAGAACTGTAAAATTACGATAAAAATCCTCAAAAGTCCATGAGATTGGATTTTTTGTTGGTATTCAAATTCTTTAATGACGAATAACTAAATTATTCGTACGTACCCCATATTTGCCTTCTACACTGGACTAGCAAGCAAAACGATCTAAAATAGACATCCAAGAGATCATATTAGCGCCAATATACACAATATCTAGAGGTGGAATGGTGAAAGATGTAGTCCATGGTCAAAGAATCTTTGGAGATAGCGGAGTACGCACTCAACAGTCTTGAATAGTTTTCCGTTGGAGACTGCGTAAACTGACAATGCTTCGATAGTCATGAGTTGACGGATCGTGCTTTGGGATGAACAATTAGTGATCTTCGTTCGAGTAAGAGAAACCAGCTAAAATAAAAGCTAAGTTGAGCCGATCAAACCATGCCATGCCTTGAGAGCTTGCTTAAGTCCGTAAATAGCCTTGTGAAGCTTGCAAATAGCGTGTGGATCGGCTGATGATTCGAAGCCAAGTGGTTACTTCATGAAAATCTCTAGTTGCAGAAGGCATTGTCCACGTTAAAGTAATTTTAGGGGTACGAATATCCAAGTTTAGTTTTATTTTTTATTTTTTTTTACAAAGCAGCAAACTCAGGCATAATTGCCTGGTTTCATCGTTAATAGAAGCAACAAACACTCTCCGATTTCATTGAGAGTAAAAAGTCCAACATCGGTTTTGTATATAGAGTTTGAGGAGAAGAGTTGCTATAAAATAGATGAATGAATGAGGGGACAAATCATGGCTGCTATGGATTTAAATGTTAGAAAAATAATTATCCACGAATCTACCGGGTCCAAATATCAGTTCTCGTTAATGCGTACCAGTGCACGATGTTGAGACTCGCATTTTGTCAACAAAGATGTTGTCCATATGATGAAGATTACTAAGGTCCATGTAAAAATGGTGGGCTCCGGAAATAATGCTCTACTATTAGTGACTTCTTAGAGTCAATGGAGCGTTCTTTCTTGTGAAAATGATAATGAAATTGATTATACATTGAATTAGTAGCATAATTTTCTTTTATTTGTGGCTAAAATTTGAGTGTGTGTTACCGTCTTAGAGAAAATTATTTGCTTGATTATTATGTTGAAAGATGATCCTTTTTAATAAATAAAAAAAACTCATTTATCCTAATTAGGTCACCAACGATCAAATTGCAACTGACTTTTTCCTAACAGGCTTTTTTAATTGCAAGATTTAAGTTTAAATTACGTAACGAAAATTGCACGATTTAAATTCTTGGAATAATGACTTTACATAATAAATCCTAAAGCGAAAAAATAATTGGTTGCACTCTTGAGGCCCGGCCTTGTAGCTGCGTGATCCAAATGATATGTTTCCGCCTTTGATAATTTTACACCGGAATACATCACAATCGCCTCGATCAAACCGAAGGAAAAATTCCGCCAATTTTGTAGAATTTGAGCAGGGGTTCATGCGGAGAGGATTTGATTAGAACAAGGATTAATTGTTCCTTGTGTTTCGTCAAAAAAAAATTCCTTTAAGCTCGACTAAGAAAATAAAGGAGACATTTAATAGAGAAAAGAGACGTTGCTAACTGAAGTATAAATTGAGTATTTTTCGCCACTATATTTTAGCATAAATATTAAGCTGCGACAATAATAATAATAACTTTTGGTGTTTTCGCCGCCAATTCCTCCTATATACATAACAAGCTCTATATTTTATCAGCTAAAATATATCAAATCAATTCATGAACTAATAAAGATTACTTCAGGTAAACATCACATTTTATATATCTCATTTAAACATGTTCGTCAAAATTAACTTCTGAGCGAACCTCCTTAAAAGTCACTCTGCAAAATTTCAATATATATTTAAAATATAATATATTTCAATTTAAAATTTAAATTATAATTGAAAATAACAACATTACTAAACACAATTTCAATTTTACTTTTCGTAAAACAGTCATTCAGAAAGCATAATTTGTAACAGTCGCAAACATGTTTCTAAAATAATTTTCTCAAATAAAAAAATAAAAACAAAAACAGTATAGAAAACAATAACCAAACAGCCCATCGGTTCCGAGCAGTTCAATACCGGTAATTTCCAATTCCAGATCCAGAGTATTTTGTAAAAGCCTAACTTTAACCAATTATTATGTGAAGCATTGTCAAATAATATGTATTTTTGTAAATATATATCTTAATTATTTGAAGATAAGATATTAGAAAAACAATAAATATTATTATTATTTTAAAATAATAAAATATTTTGAAGCATTGTCAGATATTATATTTTATCATTTTCAAATAAAATAATATTTGTTAATGTTTTCAATAATTTTTAACATTTAAAAAAAAAATTTAAAAGAAATGTATTTTGACATCATCAGCAAAATATGGGTACCCATTTTAACTTGATACTTCAAAATTTTTAAGGCTATGCTGCTAACTTAATTTAACTGTAGGATACTTATGCCGCAACTTTCTCATTCAAAAATAATGCTATGTTATTAAATACGCCATGCGTGAAGAAAACTACATTTGAAATGATAATAAGTTAGATAATTAATTTATATGGTTATTGCTGATCATAGATAAATAATACATTAACTGCACATGAATGAAGACTAAGCTTTCTACTAATATTAAAGGTTATTACCGGTATATGTACCAATTCTTTTACTAACATCTGACTTATGTTCCCATTCTTTTTACCGGTAATAACCCTAATATTAACACTCCTTTCTGTACAATACATTAGAACTGCTTCTATTTCGCCTGCATCTTTTCACTGCCTGTCATCAAAACAACAACATTGTCTACTTAGTCTCAGACAAATGACCTAATCAGAGCCAACACAGACTGACTAATTTTAAGTTTTTAAACAAAACCGTTCCGGTTTCGATAAATAAAAGAAAACAAATTAAGAAATCCATATCTACATCCGAGGATTTATATAAAATTTAATTAATGTAGCTGAGTACTGATAGAAGAGTGTGAAAATCTAAATTAATCTGATAGACCCCTTTCTTTAGGGGCGAGGAGAAGGGTAGTGGAGGTCTTTTCGGCTAATTTGTTGTTTTCTGTTTTAACCTATTAGGTGTAATTTTCCTTTTATGTCTTGTTTAGAAGGAAGCATTACGATTTTTCCGTTTTCCTTTACGTTTGATTTGTCTTGTTGAACTTCTCATGGAGAGTATTGCCATAGCTCTCGTAGAATTGACGGCGTCTTGCGTGTTTTTCCAGTTTCTAGCAATACTATTCACGTCGTCTAATTGGTGGTGCGTTCTTCACATTTGTGTTTGAATTATTGTTTGGAAACTATCATACTCTATGTAGACAGTAGCTAGATTTACCTCATATTTGAGCCTTTGAAAGTGTTGGAGTTAGTGTCAAAGTAATATCACCATAAGGCACTTCTTGTGCAACATCAATCAGAGAATTGCTCTTCAGCACCTGTAATTCATATGAAACAATCACCTTTAGTTTGAACCATAAATCCAACAATTTGCTTTCACAGAGAATCACATATAAAAATAAAATATTTAACCAAATGGAAAAGAAAAAAAAGTGCATATTATATCAAATGTGCATTGCCTTCGAATTTAGTTTACGATATAGAAGTCATGTCCTCCCTTTTAAGTTTTAATAGTAGGTTAGCAAGTGAAATTTTGCAAAAAGAAGTCCATCCAATTTCCTTAGGTGGACAAACAATATTCAATCTAGGTATATTAGCGACAAGAGTACCAATTCTCTTTAAAAAAGCAACGAAAAGTACCCATTCTTTTATTTAGCTGGACAAAGTTGCCAAACTTTAATAATAGCTTGCTACAAATACCTTTTTACCGGCTATTTTGGTACCTATGGCATGCTATTATTAGAGTTTAGCAGCTTTGTCCAGCCAAAAAAAAAAAGAATGGCAACTTATCGTTATTTTTTGGAAGAGAATTGGTACTTGTGCCGCTAATAACCCTTTAATCCGGGAAACTTAATCTTATGTAGCAAACTAAACAGTTATTTATAAACCGACTTAAGTAACTAATCTGAAAAAATACCAGTGTTTCGAAAAACATTCGAGAGCATAGCTTTCTTGTTTTCCCTCTTAGAATCTTGTTCAAAGTGAGATGTCCATTTGGATCTTCTGACGATGGGGTGACAGGAGACTGTCGTTTAAGATATTGTGCCACGGCCCTATTAGAAGAAATCCAAAGATTAATTATGTTAATAAAAGACGGAAAACAGTGTCAAGAGAATCTTTGATAAATAAGCAGATAAGAGTAAACAAGAAGCAGAACCTTCACCTTGTTCTCACAGACAGAGAGTCAATTCCGTGTATTCCTTGAGAAGCTGCTACAACAAGAGATATCAGAATAGCTTCTTCAAGTTACAAATTGAGAGAAAAAAAAAATTGTTTTGTTTTAAATGAACCTAGTACTAAAACAAAGAGGAAAAATAATGAAAGATCAATCGTTACCTGCTGGCGTAAAGTTGTCAGCTTCGAGAAAGAAGAGGTCCTACAAAGGGACAAAATTCCCTTTAGCTTGATAATTCAGTTCAAAAGAAATGACAAAGACCAATAATTCCATTATTAAATGAGGCTGAATAATTATGAACAAGCCATGTGTTCGAGGCGGAGTTCTGTGACTAGTGAAGACAACTTATTTCCATCTCTTTGGTGTGATTAACAGCGCAAATTTTACTATTCAGAAGCTTGAAAGTCAGAGAATCCATCACTATCAAGGGTAAAACTAGAGAATAAACAAACTTTTTTGTTAATTTGATGAATTTCAAACCAGAGAAACCCTGCCAAAGGTGGCTTAAAACCTTATGTCACATAGAGCAGAAGAAAAAGAGCATGATGAATCGACGTGGAAACACGGCTTTTAAAAACTAAAAGGATAAACTTGAGAGATTCCAAATGATTGTCGTAGCAAAAATTCTGTTGGCGAAGCGTATTAAAAGCACGACTTTTTTATGATTCAAGGCTAGCTAATGATATAGCCGTAAGATGTAGCGTGCCAGAAAGAAAAAATGCTCTTGAAGCTATAAATTTATGATATTTGATTAGAACGAAACGAATTAATGCGTGGAAGGTTAATCATGCAAATCTACAAGTAGCGAAAATGAAATGCATAAAACTTACATCTTCTTGTTCAAAATTCAACTCAGGAACATCAGAGAGCCCACTATACTCCATTCCCGTGTGTTCCCCGGAGAACACGGTTGACGTGTCCCTTTCTGTCATTAAACTCGGAGCTGATACAAAAGTTTGCATTGGTGAAGGACTAATAACCTCATCTCTTCTCGAAGAAGGTGTCACAACTGGAGAAGGTATAATCTCTGGTCTTGTATTTCTATCATCTTCGGTAAAAGCATTTCTTAGATTTTCAATTTCTTCAAAATCATTCAGGAATGGAGTCTCAAATTCTGCACGTGGACAATTTGGCGAAGCTTCAAGCGGAGAAGCTGGAATTTCCGGATTCCGGGCCACATTTGCATTATCTGGCGATCTTGCATTTTCAGTATCAAGAGATACAAGCTTCAAAGACATACAGTCTTTGTTGAAATTATTGTGGAGATCTGAGCATAACCCTGTAAAACAAAAATAAAAAATCGCTTTTAATGCTTGATAATGAGAAACGAGAAAAGCTGTGCAAATGCCGACTAGGTTAGGAAATTTTGGCCCCTAAGCCTGAAAACCAGAAGTCAGGTCCGGCCCGGTCTCGATTTGTATTATAATTTTTTATTTTTTTAAATTCAGTGTAAATTAGTGGGGTTTTTTTTTTTTTTTTTTACATTTCAATGCCTGGCTCTTCTCCCGGTCTTGGTTTGACCCTTAAAATCGCAAACTCACCAGTTATTGCGGGCTCCAAGAAAATTTTGTCTTTTCGTAATCTGTTCTCGAACTTCCACGTGCCCAAAGCAGACTCGGGGAGTTTATTCTTTTTCCTCAGCAAGTGTCTAGAATCATTAAGAGCCTTCTTCATGAACCTGCATATGAGTAAGTTAGTAACCAATAATAATCGATCAATGAGATTTAATTTAACATTTTGTAAAGTTAGATTCTCTGAAACACCAAATCCATAGAATGTGACTTGGTTTTCAAAACATATGATATAAACATACTTATTTGGCAGAACTGGGGCTTCATCAAAATGCCGTTTTCTCTTTCTAGGTCCTGCTTTTGGTTTCGGGACTTCTGGTGTTGCTTGAATTGCTGTGTGACATAAAAAATAAGAGGTTAAGTTACAAAAATGAAATTATTGATCTTTATAGACGATTGTGGAGGACATAATATAATAAAATGTGACGCATTTACCAAAGGAAACATGCGAATTATTAAGAAGATGCTCTTGCAGAGAATCAGCTGATGCCTGTGGTGCAGAATTTGGCTGGAATGGTGTCGTCTGTCTTTCGGGAATTAAATTATTTTCTGGGATTGGAGAAACTCTCTCATTCATTACTAGGTCAGCAGATGCCGGTGGCTCATCGATGTCATTGCCAAAAGATGGAAAATCCTGAGGGTTCACTGAGATATCAGGGACGGACTCTCTCTGTATTTCTCTCTCTGCAATGATCTCGGGAGAATCCTCGTTCCTAGGACCATTCGTCTCTGAAATGCTCGGGCCAGGATCGTTCAAAACAGCATTCAGATCTTCAGGTCCGGAAATATGACTGAGAAATGTCTCTTGAGCATAGTCATGAATGCTCGGATTAGCAAAACCCTCATCATTTGGCACCGCTGATGGAGAGACGTCGCTGAAGGGGTAAAGAGTAAACATTGTGCGTCACTACATTTCGTCAAACAAGATATTACAGAATTCGATAAAGCACTGACAAAACACGAAGTTATTAGTATTAGATGCATACTGGTCCATAGGCATTGCAGATGAATTGGGAACCTCTGTTGGGCGTGACGAATATGTCATGAAATCCTAAGGACAAAAGTCAAGTCACAAGTTAAAAATTTAAGCTTGATGTATAAGTAATTCTGATCCATGGAAAACAAATCACCTCATCAAAAGATATAGAAATGTAAGGCTCCGTCCCGATCGGAATTTGATCTGAAAGAGAATAAATAAATTGAAAGACACTGAATGAAGAGATTGTATAATCATTTGAGTGAAGAAGGAAAATATAGATAAAATCAAATGCAATACCAACTAATGTGATATCATCGCGATTCCGGAGATGATTGTCAACCCTGAATAAAAGTAAAAAATGCGCTCAAACTCAGAACACAAAGTCAATAAACAAAAAAAAAAAAAGGAAGGGATTAAAGAAATTACCTGTCCATATCGAGCTCAACGTCCAAATCCAGAGTGTCGAGGTCAAACGTGTCGGGCAAAGTGATGGCTTGAACCGGTGCTTGCCTTGCATCCTCAGGCAAATTGACATTTATAGAAGCAAAAGCCTTTCTCAAGCGAATCCCAAAGGTATTGCAATCATCGTAAAGAATGTCAACTTGCTTCGAGTAAATTCGAACGACACCCAAAAGCAGATGGCTCGTCATTCTCAGCGCAAGAGGGACCTCAGGAAACATGATTTGATCTAAAAAGAGATCCATTTCAATAAAATATGTCAATACACAACCATCAACGGATAAAAAGACATAATTTTTAACTTTTTCGCTTCAATTTAAAATTGAATTTTGGGAAATTGGTTTATCTTCATCAATAAGAGGTAATAATGCAATTAGTCATACACATAATAATAATAATAATAATAATACGCAAAGAGTAGCTTCTTCTAAAACATGTTTGTCATCAAACCAACTAAATGAGCTAAAAAACGAGCCCATAACCGGCAACGGAACGAGCTAACTGCTGAAAGAAAGCCACTTTAACATTGAACAGAAGATAGAAAGATCGAAATTACGCACCGACGGTGGCGATAATATTAGTAGAAATGTAGTGAGACTTCTTGAGGCGACTCTGCATATGCGCGGCGCACCAGACCGTGCCCAACGGACCCTTCCGAGCCAAATACGACTGCGAGTAAAACATCTTCCTCTCTCAACAAACCCTGCTTCGGCCTCCTCTCACCTCTGAAAGAAGACGAAAACGCAGACCAATAAATTCACAGGCGAATCTTCACTCCAAAAGGCAACACCATCAATGACCGAAAGAAACTCGAAAGCCTCTTAGCCTTTGCCGAAATATCGAAAAGCTAAGACGCAAAATAGCGCAACCCATTATCGAAACGCCTTAACCTTTGCGTATACCAAACACCCATTGGATCGCGCAAGATCAAAAAGCACAGAAATTTGAGAGATGGGCACCTTTGCAGATTGAGCTCGAGCTCGAGACTGAGAATCCTGAAGAGAATCCGATGAAGAGACTCTTGAACTTCTCACTCTCTGTCACTGCACCAAGTTCTTTTTTCTTTTCTTTTTTTTGGTGATTTTAGGGTTAGAGACGAGTCGAGAGAGAGAGTGGGAAATGGCGCGATAAACAAAAAGTGGCGCCAATATTGAACTCGGTGACGACGTGGCCGCTTTGCGGTGATTAAGCGAATCGTGTCAATTGTAAATTGGAATATCTATTTATTATTATTCGGAATAATAACTGCCATTTATTTCTTTTTACATACTTTGAAAAATAGCGGATTGGTACTATTAATGCCGAAAAATAGATCAACACTAAAGCGGTCCTAGTATTGATTTTGGGCCGGGCCCAATGTCCGCTTGGCGGTTAAATCGGGCTTAAAATATGATTCCCCGCCTTCTTTGATATGCTTAATGACATAAAAGAGACGGAGTTTGAATAATATATGATGCCGAACCTCGTCGCTTGTCACGAGGCTGCCTACGAACCTATTTTAACAGCATCAGGTCATCACGTAGTTCAAAGTGAGTTTTGAGAGATTTTATCGCTCTAGAGAGCGTTTGAGTAAAATGTGTATTGTTCCGAGTTCGAATAGGATCGGATCTGTTTTAATGAGTTTGAAGAATCTATTTATGGAAGGGTCTAGAGGGCCTCTGAGCAATTAAAAATAACTTTATTAGACCCCTGAGCAATTAAGTAATTGTTATGAAAAAGTAAGCGCGCAAGTTTAAGCGCACTCTTTTTTAGGGAGCCCATTTCAAGGGCGCTCATTCCTAGGGCGCTCATTTCTAGCACGCTCATTTCTAAGGAGCCAATTTCAATGGTGCTCATTTCTAGGACGCCCATACTTTTTGGGCTTTTTATTATTTTGAGCCTTATTTTTGCGCTAGGCAAAAATACCCATAACAGGTACTACGCACGAAGCCGGGTGGCAAATAAATTTCGCTTTGCGATAAAAATTACTAGGAATTGTTAAAAAAAAATAGACATATTCTATAATTATTTTTTTTCAAGGCAATAATACCAAATGTTATGATTTTTTTATCGGTATGTTCCAAAACTCGCTAATCTGTTAAATAAAAAATATCAATATTTGGATCGTCCAAGTCATATGTTGACTTCTCGACATGATAGCTTCAAACAAGGTTCGACTTACCGTCGATAATCAACGATAATCGGTCTTACCAATGCTCACCGGTAAATATTCGACTACACTAGTTGCCGTTTTGTACACTTTTTGCGATAATCGATAAAATATTTTCCAACCGATTATCGTTTTTTGCAGTGTAAAATTGAGGGACTTTTCAGTGCAATTAAAAAAATAGTAGGGCATGTATAAATAGAATTTTTTCGCCGAAAATCGAACCTAACCCTACTTTTCGCCGCTATGAAGCCAAAGTTTGTGCATTTGGGCGATTTTTGAGCTGGTAAGGTCTTCGATTTTCGGTTAATCTTATGATTTTCAGTGATTATCGTGTATGTGGCAAAAGTTTGCAAAGTTTGATTTAAGAATTTTTCACCGAATTTCTTCAAATTTGTACGAACTTTTTGGTAAATTTAGAAGTTATAATCATAGATATGTATGAATCATGCATTTTTTTTTCTTTAGGATTTACTCATTTTCACGATTTTTAGAATATTTGCATGAGTTCACAACTAAAGAGTTAGTTGTTCATATGATTTATGTTTGGAAATGGGGAAAGATAGATACTTTTGTGATTTTGAGTTGTTTTTTTTTTTTTTTGCATTCTTATGAATATATGTTAATGAAAACTTGTTTTGCTGACTTAGTTTGTAATTATTTTGTTGGATTTAGAGGAAATTCGGATTTGTATGCTTGTTAGGCAAAAGTATACAAAGTTTTGAATTTTTAAATTTGCTCAAAATATAGATATTTTTTTATTATTTATTGTTTGTATATGCTTTAAAAGATTGTAGTTAGTAAGAAATATGTGTTTGTGGGTGAATTATTTAGGCATATTTGATGATAATTCGGATTTCCTCATAATTGCGGCAAAAGTATTTGAAGTTGATCTTTTTGTGATTTGTGAAGTAATCTACTCATTTTTTGGTGTTTTCGTTTATTAAATATTTTTTGAAATATTAATCTGAGTTTTTGGTGTAATTTATTTCCAGATTTGACGATAATTCGGATTTCCTCATAATTGCGGCAAAAGTATTTCAAGTTTTTCTTTTGTGATTTGTGAGGTAATCTACTCATTTCTTGGGTGTTTTCCTTTATTAAATATTTTTGAAATATTAATTTGAGTTTTTAGTGTAATTTATTTTCAGATTTGACGAAAATTTGGATTTTCTCATAATTCGGGCAAAAGTCTTCCAAGTTTATCTTTTGTGATTTGTGAGGTAATCTACTCATTGTTTTGGGTGTTTTCATACATTAAATATTTTTTGAAATATTAATCAGAGTATTTGGTGTAATTTATTTTCAGATTTGTCACATAATTGCGGCAAAAGTATTCCAAGTTTATCTTATTGTGATTTCTCCGGTAATCTACTGACTTTTCTTGCTGTTAGCTTTCATTAAATATTTATTCCTACAATAATGGGAGATTTTGGTGGAATTTAACTTGTTTTTTGAGGTAATTTTTTTTTGCGGCAAAAGTACCTATTTTTGCCATTTGTCTTGCTGTTTTTAACTAGTCTCTTGTAATTCTTCTTGTTGTTTAGGTTGAAGATGAGTAAAGACAATATTGCGAGGGAGCATTGCACTCCCTATGGGGATCCGAGCAACAACTCGGGTTTCAAGTGCAATTATTGCGGGAAGGAGATCAAAGGTGGCGAAATCACGAGAATGAAACAACATTTGGCCGGCACCGATAAGAAAAAAAATGTCGCGCCGTGTACAGAAATCTCTAATGACGTGCGTAACCTCATCAGGGGGACTTTGTTGAGTTCCCAGAGGAAGAAGCAGAAGAAGCACGCTATGGAGGTTAACATACGGGAGAATATTTTGCATAGCGTTGGTGATTCTTCCTGTGATGACGAGACCGTGCATGTGGACGTTGAAAGAGAAGTGGCAAGGCTAGCGAAGAAAACCCGTAAGGAGGCAGCGGCCCAACAATGGACAGAGGACCAGACCAGAGGCCGCGGAAGTGCTTCCGGTGCTGCCACCGCCCCTGCGTTGTTCGATAGGCCTTCGGGAAAACAAAAAAGGATCGATTTGATGTTTTTACCAAGACTATTTTGAAGGTGGGAAAGTCGATAGCGAAATACTTATTCCACAAAGGGGTTCCATGGTGCCACGCAGATGATATTCACTTCCACAACATGTTGTTTTGCGTAGCCCAAGCAGGTAACTTAATTTATGATTTTATTTTTATGTCGGTTTGAATTTTTGATTATGTATTATTAATGCATTTACAATTGTAGGCCCTGGATGCCCGTATCCATTGTCAAAGGACATCGCGGGCAAGTATTTGAACCTCGAGTACGAGGAGTGGCAGAAGTACAAGCAAGATCAGATTCCTGTGTGGCAGAAATTTGGCGTGACGATCATGTCGGACGGTTGGACCGGACCGACGAATATGTCGATCTTGAACATAATGGTCTTTTCGGCGGGGAGGATAGTGTTTATTAAGGCAATCAACGCATCCTCCCACGCCAAAAACTCGCGCTATTTGTTCAGGATATTTTCTGCAGTGATCGAAGAGATCGGGCCGCACAACGTCGTGCAAATTGTGACAGACAACGCCGCGGCTTACAAAAAAGTCGGCCAACATTTGATGGAGAAGTACAATTCGTACTGGACACCGTGCGCTGCTCACTGCGTGGACTTGATGTTTCACGACATCGGAAAAAGGCCAATCATCGATGAGGCCGTGAAGGGGTGCAGGCTTATCATGAAGTTTATCTACAACCACGGCCAGGTGCTCGATAGCATGAGGAAGACATGCAATGGCGAGATCATCCGTCCAGGGGCGACGAGGTTTGCCACAAACTTTCTCTCGCTGCAGAGCTTACGGGGAAGAAGGCCAGACTCAAGGCGATGTTTGTATCCGATTGGTGGGAAAACTCCAAGTTCAAGGATTTGAGAGAAGGGAGAGCCACGACCACGTTGTGCTTGAGCGAGGCTTTTTGGGTTTCGGTTGAAAATGCCATCGCCGTTTTAACCCCCATGTACAAAGCACTCCGGTTCGTCGACACCGAGGTGCATCCGACGATGGGTATGGTGTATCGCTTATTCGAAATCATTCAGTCGGACCTCCGTGAACTTCCTGGAAAGCAATGGGCAGTCGATATTGTGGAAGCGAGATGGCATCGAAACTTGGAGCATCCACTGCATATTGCGGCCCACTTCTTGAACCTCAGACTCGCGTACGAGCGAGATATTGGAATGCCAGAAAACGCAATCCGAGATGTCACCAGGGTCTACGACCGTTTGTTTCCTCACGAGGACGTGACACATCTCGCAGAAGAGGTAAGATCTTAATTTAATTGTGTAATTTTATTTCTTGTGATTAAATAAAATATAACTTAATTTCTTGTATTGTAGTGCGTGTGATTCTGTAACGTTATTGTTGGGAATCACGTCTCGGATTCCTTGAAAATTATCACGAATTGTACCTCCGAACCGTCCGGGTAACATTTAAAAATTAATTTAAAGCGGAATAACTTGTTATCCGTCCAACGGTCCGGATATCGGATAATAACCATTTCCAAGATCTGATAAATATTATGTAATTTAATATTCATATATCATTATTAATAATCTAGTCATAATAGGAAATAAATAGAAAGCAGTAAATGGTTGCATTTATTAACCCAATGCATAAGGCCGTACCTCTGTTGACGACTTCCGGTTGCGCGTTCTGAATCAGGCAGGGCTCCGCCGGTGCTGAGGAAAACTCCCGTGATCTTCCGGGATATTCTCCTGGAATCCTCGTACCGAAGCGTGGGCTTCGCCGGCAGGACTCCGTCGCAAAATTTTAACTGATGGTTCTTTTTAAGCTTCCGGAGAAATAGTCTCCTAAGCCGAACCAGAAAAAAGAGATCAGAGAGAAAATTCGCAGAACCTGAGGGAGAGGGAGAGTTCGAATTTTTCTGTGGGGAAAGGTGTGAAAAATGTGTAGAATGAGCCTCCTATTTATAGGCTCAAACCGTAACCGAATTGGAGAATTTCCCTCCCTAATTTCGAATTTCATATATTTAAATATAATTAATTATCTTAATCCAATGGTCCAGATTTAATCTCATCTAAATCCAATGGATATAATTAATTAGGGATTTAATTAAATAAGAAAGATTAGGATAAAATCAAAATCCAATCTTATCTTCTTATCTTTATAAAATTCGAATTATATATATATATATATATTAAAATTCGAATTATCATTATCTAGATCCAACGGTTGAGATAAATCTTTAAACCGATCTAATGGATCAAATTAGTTTAGGATAAAAATCAATTATAAAAAGATTTATTAAAAAAAAATTCGAATTTATCCATAAACCATAATTCGAAAAATATATAAATATATATAATTAATTAATTTTCAATCCGACGGTAAAGATTAAATCTTAAACCGATCTAACGGATATAATTAATTAACCAAATTCGAAAAATGAAACTTGGTCACCAAGTTATTAATTTCGAATTTATCAATATCCTAATCCAACGGTTGATATTAAATCATAACCGATCCAATGGATAATATTGATTTTAGGGATTTGCTAAAATACCAAAACATTCGGTACTTATGCCGCAAATTTGGAAAGACCAAATCATACCATTCGAATTTAGCTAGGGTTTCATATATGAAGCCCTAATTCGAATTTACACATATTAATATATATATAAATATATATTTTTAATTATTAATATAAATCTATTAATTATTAATTAATTATTAATAAGATATTAATAATTAAATCCAAATAATTAAATTATATTAATATTTCCTGATCTCAATATCACACATTAAAATGTCATGGTGCCACACCATCATTTAAATTCGTGACATGTGATTTAATTTCAAAGTCTGTCGAACCGATCACAAACTTATAAAATCCATAAATCACTAACCGTAAGTCGAAATGACTTGGTTCAAAAAGCAAAGTTGCTTAGAATTTAATTTCCAACAACACGGTGCTGATAGAAAATCTAAATTCTAACTTTATTTTATCAGTTAATTTCGTGTACCAAAATATGGTACTTTTGCCACGCTAACGATAAAACTATCTGACGTCTGCCACAGACCTTTCAGTTTTATAAGTCAAGCCAAATGATTAAACATTATCCAAAATTTATTTTAATCACGTACGTATCATCCGTTACGGAGCTATCCTAGGGACCATGGACCCGTATCACTTAAGCTCCAACGAACTGCTAGTTGTTCGTCAAACCTCGAAGTGATTCCACTATAGACCCGAGGCTGCACTGTTTAGTGATACAGTATATATTATTCTCTTTATAACAGCAGGGTGTCCATTGATACAATCAAATTCGGGTTATTGATCTTTCACTTGATGATCCACACACGAGCAGGCGGTTTCTACCGTTATGCCCCTCATTGCATTTTCATCCTTGACTCAGTCAGTAATATTATGAGTAACCCACTTCTGGTTTCGATTCATAAGTTGCGCACGGGTACCTCTCACTTCTCACCACCGACAATCAAGGGAATCATCATGACTCTGAAGAGAGCTGTGTGATGCCCATGTCTATGATCAAGCTACCCTTACTGCTGACTATCATGTTCCCAAAATAATAGTGTTGGGAACAGCGGTAATATTTCGTGTTCTTTAACGGTTAAATCAAAGAACAATCAAGCCAGCAGCTTGGACTCAAGATCACTCAGGACTTAGATCGAATATTCATTTGATCATCTACTAGTGACTCAACTCCAAGTTATCAGTGACGGTCTTATATATAACTTCCGGAGTTTAAGTCAGGTCCAGTCCAGTATGAAGACACTTCATACTTAATGCACTTCTAGTGAGTGTGACACACACAAAATCCAGAATAGGATTGTCACTTAGTCACATTAATGACCTTATACGATTAATGGGCTCTCACCCAGTTAATCAGGTCACGGACATTTTAAGTTCATTTATTATGATTATTAATTCTTCTTCACATTGACTCTGTTGTGATAATAATTCATAATTGCATCCTTTATGAACTAAGGATCAAACATTCTATTTTACTCTACCAGAAACTATAATAAGATTATCATAATAAGTATCATCTTTATTCAACGACTTGTCATGATCTTTTACAAATGGATAAAATATATTGTTTAAGGACACATATGTCCAACAATTATAGGTCCGTTGCGCGAGCGGTCATGTGTGGCAGCGCGAAAGACTCTTGCACCCGGTAAGAAAGAATATAGAGATTGTAATCCATTAAACATGCTAAGTTTTAAAAATTATTCTAACTAAATTTTAATTTTTTTTTTATTTACAGCTGAGTGGTAGAGCATCTTCGGGGTCCATGCCCTACGTTGCAGAGGCTAGTAGTAAGGATTTTTTTCGCAGACCGCGTCTGCTTCAGCGTGCGAGAGGAACTAGAGCACTTTTGCCCTGATCCACACCAAGCTCCGCAATCGTCTAGCGTACGCAACACTAGAGAAACTAGTATTCTGCAACTACAATCAGAAGCTAGCGCTGCGAGATATAGAGGCGCAGTACGATCAGGTGGACAAAGCCGATCCTTATGAGTACCTCACCCGGTCTTTGGCGATGGCTTCTGCAGGTTCTGACTTCGAGGACGCAATTATAGAGTGGATCCGACCAGTCCACCTCGATGACGAAGAAGGAAACCCAGACCCAGAGATCTCCGAGGAGGCTCAATCATTCGGAGGTTTGATCAGCCGAGTCCTTGGTGAGCAAAGACTCGGTCCTACCGCCGACCCCCCGGGAGTTTATGGAGGAGTTTACTGCGGTTCAAGCGCTGCTGGGCCCAGTGCCAGTCAACATCGTACTCATACGGCTTCTACTTACCATACTTCCCCTTCCCATAGCTCTTCGCATAGTGGCTGGGGTGGCGGAGGAGGTGGCACCCAGGGAGGATGGGGTGGCAGAGGAGGTGGATCCCAGGGAGGGTGGGGAGCATCTACATATGGAGGGTTTGATACAGGTGATTACTATTTTTGTTTGAATGTACCGTTTATTTGAATTTTGTTGATTGCATGTATATATGAATGTCAACTAATATGATTACAAAACAGGTGATATGTATCGCTCCAACCCAAACTACAACATCGACCCTGCCAACATGGGATACATTCTCGATCGACAGTATGGCGACCAACAGTCTCCTGATCCTCCTCAACAACAAGACGACGCACCTTCTGCTGTTGGATTCTACTTTGGAAGTGATTATCACTCTCAAAGCGAGAACCCCGTCGACGAGATGTCTGGGTACTAAGAGACGATGTCGATGGGAACTTCGGTGAGCACTTAGTTTGCAACTCTGCAACCTGTGTTCGAGAACGGTGTCTGGGCGCATCCGTTGTATCCAAATCGTGGCATCTTTACGGAGCAACAAGTATATGATTACCATGTGAGTTACTTCCGTACGCACTTCGAACCACATGGCTTGTTTTGGAACACATATCTGAACATGCATCTGGAAGCAAGTGGTGCCACCGGTGTTATGGAAGCCCACATGAGATTGTCGTTTTTCTGAGCTCGGAGAAGTCGGTTTGAGTATTATCTACCTATTATCTATCTATTATGTGTTTGAGTTTTTAGACTATGTGTTTGATAGTTTAGACATTTATGAGACTATGTTTTATTGGTGTTTTAGATTTGAGACTTGTAATGGAATTATATGTGTGTGTATGACTTTATCTTCATATGTTTTGACTTTGAGGTATGATATTATATAAATATTTTGTAAGTTTTCCGTCGAAAAGTATCGAAAAGTGTCGATAATCCGTCGATAATCATCGAAAAGTATCGGTAATTGGTAAGCTACAGTATTATAAGTTTTTCGTCGGTTAATCGGTAAGCTATCGATTAATCCGTCGAAAACGGCAAGCGATTTATCGGCAAGTTCGGTAAGTTGAACCTTGGCTTCAAAGACACATGTGTTATGCGATAAAAATATTAAATTTTAATTAAACATTGTTTATGCACATTTAAATAGAGAGATTAGATAAAATATTCAAATTTTCACTATCGGGGTTGTAATCCCTCAAAAAATTTGTTTATATTTTTATCCTTAATTATTGTGGTAGTTCTGCCACAAATATCCCTAAATTCAAACAAATCATTAAATATGAGATTACATATGTAAACCTCTATAAAAGGGCTTTGGAATTGTTTTAAAACTAAATATTGTATATATATTACAAGTCAAAATTATCGATTTACATTTTTTGGGAATCCTCTCCTAATCACGAGGTTTAACGTCTTTCTCATTGAATGCATGGTTTACGGTTTTCTTTTTCTCGTAATGATATTGCTTAATAAATTCTAAGATTTAGGAAAATCCATTTTTTATTAACAAAATTATAATGCTATATTTGTTGTTATATCAAGTAGACATATTAGTAACATGCATTCTCAAAATTAATATTATTATTGATGATGCACTAATACGTCAATATATGATTTTTGGTAGAAACCTTCAAAATCTATTTTTTGTTATCAAATACGCCATTCGGACCATTAATTGACCGATTTAACAAATTTATTTGAGCTAATTAATTAACTATGAAGAAGTTAATTCAATCTTTAGAATTGGAGGCTATCTAAAGACGTTAACTTAGTCAATTAACACTTCTAAAAGTATATCTGATAAAGAACTAAGAAGTTGAGAGTACGTGCCGCTAAAACAAGTATAAATACACTAATAATATTAGTCGGGAATATTATGTATCTACTAGTATTACCCCAACCATGCATATAGGAAGAACATTTACGTTAACGATTAGGCTTTTCCATTATTGCGATAAATTGTACCCTCAGCCTCTTAGTAATGCTAATATTATCTCCCACTTTCTCAATGAACATCATACATAAAATTGTGTTATGAAATGGTGATAAAATAAGAAAGTGACAAAGATAACAGTACATCAACTAGTCAGCTCATAGCTTCTCTCCGGCCAAAAACCGACTGTAGAAATCGAACGCCTCCCGGGGCTTGTATTCAGGGACGGTATGTCCAGATCCCTGAAGCACGAAAGGAAAAAAAAAAAGGGCTTATTAGGGTTAATGGTGGCAAATAAACATTGGTACATTCAAGCCGCAGTAAAGTAGAACTTAGATATATTTGCCAATTGCCACATAGATTTGGATCTAAGCCAGCCCAATTGAACAACTTGAGTACATTTGCCACTATTAACATAATAATTAAATGCGTGATCATAATAAGAGCACACTCCACACAGTACACACTTCTCAGTCTTTACCTTTACGGTAAGAAAAGTGAGGTTGTGGTCATATCCCTGAGTATACCTGAGAAAAACACAGTTCAGAGGCTTTATAACATCACCAACACATGAACCAACTATGTTTTAGAAAAGGCGTACCCTGCGACTTGGTCGTTGGAAAACCAGGCGCGCCATTCGTCTGTGATCGCGTAACCAACAGATCGTGTCCATGCTTCAGAACCGGTGTATGGAACGCACATATCGTGATCACCACTGTACAGAAACAACCACGGACCAAATGCCGCTTAGATATTAGTCACTTAATAAATCAAGTCAAAATAAGTGATCGAAACGAAGTTGACTTCAGGGTGTATTAAGGTGACTTTGAATTTATTCTAACTACTACTCTCTTGAAATCCCTTAAAGCATTAGAGCAGAAACTCGTAACCCGAAATCATTTGACAGATTATTTTGACAATCATGTATTTTCAAATATCCTATTAGTCATGTAGAGGATTTCACTTCCAAAGCAAGCATTTGAGTAACCTGAAAATCAGCGCTCGGTAGCCCTTCAACGTGAGGTTTTTGTGGAACGGAATCATGCTTCCATCATCATGGTAATACCTAATCTTACCGGTGCACAATTCCCAACTACCGATCGAGCTTGCCTGTTTTCGATGATAATGATCGTTAGGTCTCTGCTTTCAGAGAAAAACAAGCCTAGCAAGATATGCTGCAATTACTATGCAGTAAGGTACTACCTCTTCAGCGTGAATCGCTTTCCTGACCGCTTCGTTGTTCAACCACTCTGTTGCGACTTCGTCGTTCTATAAGAAAACAAACAATGATACTTAAGAGCATTGAATAGCAAATATTGCAGCTAAACAATGAGAACATGAAGAAAGAAACAAAAAAAAAAATCTTTTGTAGCAGAATATGGCATAACATAACCGTTCATGTTGCCGTTGAATAAACCTTAAAATAATCCTTAAAAATTTACAAATTACAAACTGACATGCCCCAAAGTTTTTAAAAATAACCCTTTCAAGAATATACAGCCATAGACCGGCTTTAAAGCACAAATGAGTTTGTAATGACAGATTAATATGTTAAAAATTTAATTAAAAAAAAAAACTTGAGTTATATGCTCCTAAAACCGGTTTTAAACCAGTTCCTTTTGAAATAAATGGCACTGTAACAGTGGACAACGGTATCGAAACCGGTTTGGGTTTAAAAAATAAAAACTATTTATTTCCAAAAGAATAAGAACTGAAAAACTAGATAATTCAGTTCCCGGGGTTAGAACTTCACTAAGTTAATTATGAAACAGTATCTCTTTGTCAATTCAATGACCTGAAAGTACAAAAGAGTGATCTGGAAAATTACCGAGCAAGGGACGTTGTTACTGTTGAGAATCTGTGGCCAAGTTGGCACAATGCCGGGTCTAACAGGAGCCCTAAAAGGCCAAGCCCGACCAAACATCCTCGTTCTCACAGCTAAAGGCCTTTCAGTCTCTCCCAATTTCCGGAAGCTCAACGGCAATCTGGATTCAGAAGGTTCAAGCTTCCTCAACTCCGGACTGTGATAACACGGTTCCAGAATGTCGTAGATGTTCAAATCAGCAATATCCTGAAAACAAATCGATTTTTTCGCAATTAAATATAATCTAATTTCTTCTATACAACACTTTTTGAGTATTTTATTACCGCATCAAGTTTCGAAAGTTTGTCAGAACAAGTATCGTTCTCTCTGTTGTAATATTTTCCGTTACATTCAGCAGTAATCTCCTGTCGTAGGAAACACGTTTTCATCCGATCAGAACGCCATAAACGTGAGAAATAATAATAAATAAAATTATTGTATATTTACAACTTTCCTTAAATTCACCTGATACAAATCATTTGATATCAAACCCATTCCATGAACAAATGGAACAATTGCATTGCCATCAATCTCGTCGTCTGTCACTCCATTTCCGACAAG
Organism: Parietaria judaica; assembly: GCA_954871525.1. NCBI lineage: Eukaryota > Viridiplantae > Streptophyta > Magnoliopsida > Rosales > Urticaceae > Parietaria > Parietaria judaica. The sequence goes on from OX940860.1 coordinate 45,364,950, forward strand.
ATAGCCCTGCATGACGCGACTTCAGTATATAGCAATATGTCTCAATTATGTAACAAATAAAAAATATGCATTTCGATGAACACCTTAAAGTTAAGTTTTGGCTCCTTTCCCGTGTCAATTCCTGTAACAGAACCAGAGACGATTTAATGTTTTATGTCGCTTCATATTTTTTTGTTTTGTTTATTACTACAGGTAATACCTTTTGCAACTTCATAAGCCAGAGTTGGCACATAAATTCCAGCATAAGACTCGCCGGCGATGAAAAATGGATTCGAGAGGAATTCAGGATAGGCTCCAAACCACTGAATCCAATTAAAAATTCTTATGAGTCCGAACCAGACGAGACGCGAAAAGAAGATAATATCAGTGCTATTTCCGTACCTTTTGAAGGAATGTGTAGCTATCCAACGCGGTCTTTCGATCGCCAGTTACATAATCCGATTGGTTCCTCGAGTAAGACAACCCGACACCAGCAGGGGAATCCAGAAATATGATATTGGAAACCTGAAATGCCCAGAATTACAATGACATCCGCCCGGGATTTAGTAAAGTCAACCAGATTAAAGAGTATAAATAAAATTCTAAAGTCTCAACCTTTGACCAGCTATATGGATTAAGATGCAATTTGGGAAGACTTCCTTTAGATTTTGGTTCTTCAAAATTAAATGGCCCTGCAAAAAGATTTACAAAGATCTTAGAATAATAATAAACTTGACCAACAAAAAAGAACATAACCTTTGATTGAGAACTAGTTTTTCAAACAAAACTTGTTAGGAATCCGACCAAAATCCTCAAATCAAAGACGAAAAATAACTAGTGACGCAAAGAATTATATTGGTTTGCTGCCAATATACAAGCTACGTCCAATAGCTGCTTGCAAATTTGATCCACTATAATCCAATTAGAGTTCTTCGGTCTCAATTTGATCCACTATAAAATCCAAATTTGATCCCCTATATACGCGGTAAATCAGGTTACACCAATAACATATGAAATACCTATAATACCCTTGCTAATCTGACCACTATAATTAATCAGAGTCCGTCAATCACAATCATCTTCCTCTCGTTCTCTCTTTTGTGCTACAACGCACACAATGACGGCTGCTACAAGCCATATACGCGAAAAACAAAGTTATACCAATAACATGTGAAATACCTAAAATACCCTTGCTAACAAAGTCTTTCTTTAAAACTCGCTTGACTTCTCCGTGTCAGGTCTACGTAGCCGTTTCCAGTAGATTAAGATTCACAACTCAAAATTGAAAACGTTCCTGTTTGCGATAGGGCTCAGTTACATTCAAAAGAGTTCTATAAAAACGTCAATTTAGCCATTAATCCACAGTATCCACAAGAAAGGTCACATAAATGGGTGGTTTTCAAGATAGAGCGGCACATGTTACCATGTTCATAAACAAAGCCATCGAAGCTGGAGCATCCTGGCCCACCGTTGAGCCACAGAACCACAGGATCCTCAGACGGCTTCCTCTCCGATTCCACAAAGTAGTAGAACAGATTCTTTCCATGACTCTCGTCGATCGTCACGTACCTTCACATGATCACCACAAACTCGCTTACACAAAAAGACCCAATAACGAGACTCAAACGATGATTGATTGAGCGGAGATCGATTACCCAGAGTAGTGGCGAGAAGGGAAATCGCCGGAGAAGCCAGGAAGCTGAGTAACGAGAGAGCTCTGAGGAGCTGAATTGGCGAGCTGAAGCCTCAGAGAAAGGCAAGCTAAGCAGAGCAACACTGATATGTTGACCATGGAACCAGGATGATCCATGTTTTCCTTAGATTTTGTTTCACCAATACAGTGATATAGTTTTGTATTTATGCACAGAGAACGGGACAAAGCAGTAATTTTATGACTTGGTAGGTAAGAACGTTTTCATTAGAGTAATGTGCCTTTGATTTTTGTAGGGATATTAATGGGCCCGTTTGGCACAACGTAATTTTTACAAAAATTGTTTTTAGTTTTAGTTTAAAAAATAAACTGTATTTTGAAAAAAAATTAACATGTGTTTGGCAAATTGTTTATAAAATAGTTGTTATTGGTAACAAAAACTAATTTAGCGTTTAAAAAAATTATTTAGGCTAAAAAGACTAAAACCCTATTTTTGTTTTTAGAAAAAAACAAAAACTACGAATTCTAGCTTTTACGATTCATGTACAAAAATTTAAAATCGATTTTGTATTTTTTGGAAAAACAATTTTGCCAAACACCTGAAAAGCGGTTCAGTTTATTTTAAAAACAAAAACATGACTAAATAAGTTGTGCCAAACGCACCCATTGCCGGCATAAGTATTTAAATATAGAGTAACTGAGAGTGTGCATGGGTTGAATTGGGTTGACCCGAGCTAAAAACTTAACCCGACCCGATTGTATTGGGTTTTAGAAAAGCAACCCAATCCAACCCAATATTTTTGAAGGCTCAATCCAACCCAACCCGAAAAACTATGGGTTGGGTTGGGTCATTTGACTGAACTATATAGAAAAAAATTTACCGAATAACACATAAATTTAAATTGTCAATCAATATACATAAATTTAATATAATGTTTTAAATATCCTATTAAAAACAAAACATTATTTAAGTCCTAAACATTCATTAACAGAAGTACGAAACGTAGTCGTAAACTAAACCAGAAGCGTAACCATAAACATAAATTAGAAACATAATCATAGACACAACATAATAATTAAACATAAAGATGAGACTTTAGGGTTATTTTAATTTTCTTACTCTATGTGTTTTTACTTACTTAAAATACATCAAATATTAAAAAAAAAGTAACAAATTACTTAAAAAGAAAAGCTTCGTTGGGTCAATTGGACCAGGTCAACCCAATGCATCCGGCCCAAATCCAACCCGATAATTTATTAGGGTTAGACCCAACCCAACCCGATATTTATTGGGTTATCTGAGTTGGGTTAAATTGGGGTTGGGTTCAATTGGGTTGGGTTGAGAAAGCTTTCATTTAGTCTCTTATTAGTTAATATTAGTATTAGATTTTAATTTAATATTGTATTGATTGAAATTGAATTGGAATTTTTTTAACGGGTCGGGTTTTTTTTTTTTTTTTTGCACACCCCGAACTGAGACGACATATGTTAAAAGTAAAAAGATATTTAGAGTCAACAACATGAAATAGCATAAATTTCTGTCTACTTTCTTTTACAGATGTCGGTCAGATGCTATGTGGCAATAAGTTGATCGAAATATGTGTCACTTCAATTTTATCCAACGCCCGTCATACGACATGAAATACGACCAACGTCCGTACAAAGACAAAGTTGATGGGAATATGCGTCTCCTCAGTTTTTTCAACTTTGAGTATTTTTATCGCTGATTATCTCTTTGAACTCATGTCGCCTCGATTGGTCAATTTTTGTGTACATATACCACCAATTATATTTTTTTATATATATTTATGCAATTTTATCCCCCGAATTTTTAAATTAGCAGAACTGCTCATTAAATTTTTAGATTGTAGCGCATTCACCGTCGCACGATAATACAAAATGTGAAGTTGTGCGCAATAGATAAGACAATCGAAGATTTTTTGTCAATTAATTATTTAATATAATTAGAAAATTATATAACCATCAATAAATTAGATTACAAGAACAATGAATGAATCTATTCAAGAGCTCTTAAATAATATATTAAGTATGAAAATTTTAAGAATATAATAAATTATTGAAATTACAATGAAACAATTTACACACTAGTTAAGATTTTCTTTTGTTTTTAAAAGGGACATTGCTACTAGGGGTGTACAATAAGGTCTTCGGTATCGGTTTTACACTTAAAAAGACTTGGACCCTATTATTCGGTTTTTTTGAAATTGAAAACTGAAGACCCTATCTCTTAGAGCTAGAACCGTTTGTACAGAAAACCTTATTTAGGACCGAAATTCGGTCCTAAATTCGGTTTTGGAACTAATTAGACTCTCATTTATAGTAGAAATATATGTTAAGGTCGGATTTGGTCAAATCCACCCTCAACACAACTCGTGTCGTTTTGCCCACAAACGACATGAAAGGGGGCGAGGAAGTTCAGCCCGAGGGGGTATCCCCGACGAGGATAATCTCCGAGGGAGTTCAACCCCGAGGGGAATTATCTCCGACGAGGATAATCTCCGAGGAAGCTCTACCGCGAGGGGGATTATTCCCGAGGAGAATCCTACCGCGAGGGGATTATTCCCGAGGAGGATCATCCCCGAGGAGGTTGGATCGCGAGGGGATTATTCCCGAGGAGAATCCTACCGCGAGGGAATTATTCCCGAGGAGGTTGGATAGCGAGGAAGCACAGCCACACAAAAGCAAGTTGCGAAGAAGTGTCCCGTCACGCTCGACGAGGGATTTCGTCATGATGATTATGCAGAGCCCGATGACAGCCGAAGGGACGTGCATTAATGAAGCTCACCTACCCACTCGATAAAAGGTGTCTGCGCCGGGGCTTGCAAGGCCCGATGACGGCTGAAGGGATGTGCATTTAATGAAGCTCACCTACCTAAAATGACAGTCTGCTCGGAAGCGACGTAAAGTAGAAATCCGCCATGCCTGCCATCGAATCACTCTGGGAGGCGAATGATTAAAAAGGGAAAAGGCGGGAAAAAGGCTAGGGGGCATAATGTAAATTGTAAACTCTATAAAAGGAGAAGAGAAGCCTCAACTAGGGGGTTCGGAAAAATAGAGAAGAAAGCCTAGGAAAAAGAGAGAAACATCCTGTAATAGAAAGGCTAAAGAAATAGAGAGAGCCTTTGTTCATGATCCTTCATCTGTCCAGCTATTCAACGGAAGAAAACCGAGCTCATTTCGGAAATTATAATAAAACATAGATATTCATCATTTGTTGTTATTTATTTATTATTTGATGATGTCTTTGTGACTGGAAAAGGGTGGTGAAAAACCCCCTCTACAGTTTGGCGCCCACTGAGGGGCTTTGTTTTCTTTCTAACTCACAGCCAGGAATTTGGAGGAGCATGACGTCATTAAACGACACCATCGTCAGCAGCGTGCTCGAGGTGGTGACTGAGTGCGCGAGGTGGTGACTGAGCGCGCGAAAACAGCGAGCATAACCCAAGGAGGCAACTCAAGGGCAGGAGTGACGTAAGAAGGGGAGACGTACGGACTCCTTGCGTTTAAGAGAGGTAGACGTATAGACGGTTAATCGGGAAAAGAAGCGCACGCGTATCAAGGAGTCGGGGTGACTCCCGAAGCGTCATGAAGTGACAACGAAACAGGGAATACGAAGGGTTGCGTGCGAAACAATCGGCGGTTATAAAATGGGAAGTTTAGAGAGGACCAAGGAGAACAAGTCCGCGGAAGTAAAAACGAATTCGGTTAACTCTCAGATAAGTACAAATCTTTCCACCCAGAGAATAAAAGTCCATTTCTTACTCCGAAACCAGTTTTGGTTAGTATTTTCACGTTACAGGTCGAGAAAGCATACAAAAAAGAAATGGCGCTCAGGGAAGAAGTTGGCCAAAGCTACATAGACGAGTCAGAGTGGATAGTGGATGAAGGTTGGGAATGGCCCAAGGAAGACACCACGGAAAGCCTGCGGGACCAGGAGGAGCTAAGAGTACCAGGTGAACCACACCCCGCGTTGGAACTGGTCCTGCTATATCTTATGCCCGAGGAGCTCCTCGCGTTGGAGATGGTATGCACGTCATTGCGCGACGAGGTTCGGGGAAACAGCCTTCTGTGGCGCAACATCAGCATCTACAACCCGTTGAGCGAGCGGATGGAAGACGACAATCTCCTGGGGCTGGCAAGGAGATCTCAAGGGAAGATGGAGACTCTGACGCTGGATGGGTGCTTCGAGGTCACCAACGCCGCGTTGAAGACAATTCTGCAGGACAACCCGACGCTCGTAAAACTGTGCCTGCCTCGCTGCCACCGAATCACCTTAGACGACGTGGTCAACAACCTGTCCACCATCAAGCACGGGATAAAATTCTTAAGGGTCAACGGGCTATTTCCCAGGGCCAAACTCGAAGACCTTCCCCCGCTGCTCACGGCGGGGAACCCAACCGATTGCCCCGAGCAGCAGGCGCCCGCCCCACGCGGTCGACTGCTCGACATAGAGTTCTGCCGGAGGTGCGACAGAAACGTTTTTGTCTACGAGAAGACCACGAAGGTGCGAGCGGGACCCGCCGTGTTTTGGCCGACGCCGAGGTAGTGGTGCTTGCGGTTTTTGAAGGTCATGGTACATCCTCGGTACCACGTGGTACACCCACCTCTGCACGGAATGTAACTTCGGGCGCACCAGCATAGACTCCCTAGAGAAGGTCGCAACGACGGCCTGCTCGATCGTCGAGGAAGAGTGAGCCCGGAGTAAAACTCGTACGCTGCTCGGCGCGAGGAGAGGATTGGAGTGGCTACCCCTTTGTAACCATTAGTAGATTATATTAGGTGGTAGAAGTTTGTTTGGCTTTGTTTTTAATACCGATATGTGTATGTTTTTCTTTTGTTCATTAAGGAGCGAGCAAATTTATAAAGTTGGCAAAGGGTGTATGCAACTCTGCTCGGGGATATATACATATATATATATATACATCATATATACGGCTAAGGGTGCCGAGCAAACCCGGTCCGGCAAAACATGTCGAGACCCTATATACGGCTAAGGGTGCCGAGCAAACCCGGTCTGGCAAAACATGTCGAGATCCATATACGGCTAAGGGTGCCGAGCAAACCCGGTCCGGCAAAACAGGCCGAGACCCTATATACGGCTAAGGGTGCCGAGCAAGCCCGGTCCGGCTAGAGAGCCGAGAATAATATAAAGAGAAATATACATATATGTATATGTGATTAAACAGGCAAAAGGAGCAAGCGGAAACAACCAAGGGGGACGCAAAGGATTCTCAAAAAAAAAAAAAAAAAATTTACAATATAACCACGCGAGGAATCGAAGAAGCAATCATCGACTGGGAGGATAACCAATGCCGGCTAGAATCGATCTCCAAAATAGTTATACTTTATTTTACCAAGTGTACACACTTGATAAAATGGGGGACTAACTGTTAAGGTCGGATTTGGTCAAATCCACCCTCAACACAACTCGTGTCGTTTTGCCCACAAACGACATGAAAGGGGGCGAGGAAGTTCAGCCCGAGGGGGTATCCCCGACGAGGATAATCTCCGAGGGAGTTCAACCCCGAGGGGAATTATCTCCGACGAGGATAATCTCCGAGGAAGCTCTACCGCGAGGGGGATTATTCCCGAGGAGAATCCTACCGCGAGGGGATTATTCCCGTGGAGGATCATCCCCGAGGAGGTTGGATCGCGAGGGGATTATTCCCGAGGAGAATCCTACCGCGAGGGAATTATTCCCGAGGAGGATCATCCCCGAGGAGGTTGGATCGCGAGGAAGCACAGCCACACAAAAGCAAGTTGCGAAGAAGTGTCCCGTCACGCTCGACGAGGGATTTCGTCATGATGATTATGCAGAGCCCGATGACAGCCGAAGGGACGTGCATTAATGAAGCTCACCTACCCACTCGATAAAAGGTGTCTGCGCCGGGGCTTGCAAGGCCCGATGACGGCTGAAGGGATGTGCATTTAATGAAGCTCACCTACCCAAAATGACAGTCTGCTCGGAAGCGACGTAAAGTAGAAATCCGCCATGCCTGCCATCGAATCACTCTGGGAGGCGAATGATTAAAAAGGGAAAAGGCGGGAAAAAGGCTAGGGGGCATAATGTAAATTGTAAACTCTATAAAAGGAGAAGAGAAGCCTCAACTAGGGGGTTCGGAAAAATAGAGAAGAAAGCCTAGGAAAAAGAGAGAAACATCCTGTAATAGAAAGGCTAAAGAAATAGAGATAGCCTTTGCTCATGATCCTTCATCTGTCCAGCTATTCAACGGAAGAAAACCGAGCTCATTATAATAAAACATAGATATTCATCATTTGTTGTTATTTATTTTTTATTTGATGATGTCTTTGTGACTGGAAAAGGGTGGTGAAAAACCCCCTCTACAATATATATTGTAAAAATTTATCTTCATCAATAGTACTTTTTGAATTTTTATGTCAAATAATTAATCAAACGTATTTATTGCTTACAAGAAAATAACTATTTGTAATAAACGATTGTTTTGACTTTTATTAACGATGTTGAATAACCGTAATAACCCAAATAAAATTAAATTTTACGAACATTAAAATACCAAACAACCATAGACAAAACATGAAAGAAAACAAATGTCTAGAAATAAAATTAATTTATTATGAAAGTTACTTTATTTTTATATAAATTTATTATAAATAAAAATTAATATTTAAATAGGGTCTTCGGTACAAATGGGTCTTCGGTACCGGTTCTCAAAATTGAAACCGAATACCGAAGACCCAATGCGGTCTAAATGGACCGAAGACCTTGTTTTATGGACCCGAACCCAATATTCGGTCTTTAGAGTCTTCGGTAATATGGTTTTCGGTCCCACAATTCAGTTTTTCGGTTTTTTTTACACCCCTAATTGCTACTAAACCTAAAGGAGAAAATCACAAATATCTTTGACTTTATTCTTTTGTAGGGTTAATAACGGTAAAAATACCTAAAGTTTGGTTAAAAAACCCTCGTGTACTCAAAGTTTAAAAGTGGTGGCAAAAGTACCCAAAATCGCATTTGGGGCGTTGACCACTCCATTCTCGTAACGCCGTTAACTTACATGTTAACTTTGGTCACGTGGACAAACGTGGGTTGCTGACGTAGCAATTTTTTGCCACATGGACGAGCCCAATTAGGGGTTTAGTTCGTTATTTTGTCGTAAACGAGGCTGATGTGGGCTCGTCCTCGTGGCAAAAATTTGCTATGGCATAAATACTAACGGAATAAATAATTTTTAGTGTTTTAGTACTTTTACTTTTAAAAAAATAAAATTTAAAATATGTTGCAAACTTTGAGGGACTTCTATGATTGTATTTTCCTAAAACAAACAAATAAGGCACAAACATATATGTAGTGATTAGACCAATCCCAATAAATGATTGAAACAAACAAGTACTAATTATCCTAAGAATCTGGAAATTCAATAGATTTGGACAGTGACTAAAGTTAGCGGAGACTAGATGGTGCTGAAATTAGGCGCTCTTTGCTCCATAATTTATCTGTTTTTGCTTTCAATCTAAGTTAAAGCCAACAAAAATTAAGGTGGAAGTGAAAAACATCCAAGAGCTTTAGAATTTTGACACGTTGATTGCTCATCTCACACCTACGAAGTCAAGTGATGTAATAAGTAATAATCTATATATGATGTGTATTAGTGGGATGTGGGACCAATTTTTGGGCAATGATGGATGTTAAAATTCTCTTCTTTTTTTTATTTTTTATTTATTTTGTAATAATGTATGAAGACTGTAGGTATCATATGATAAAATTTTAATTGATATAATTTTTTTTAGCATTAAGTGTTTGGTTTTTTTTAATTGATGTAATAATTCTACGTGTCGACGCATAATTTGTTTAAATTTTTACTCATTTGATTTTTTTTTTTACCGTGCGGCGACAAAAATAATGTATATTTCGCACTGTAACTAATACGATAACTTAGGGTTTGTTTGGCTATTATGCGAGTATTTAGTATTTGTTGTCACCTATTTGAAATTCTTGTAACTTATACATAATTAAAATAGGCAAAAATCTGAACAAATCATACATTGTCACATGAAACATCACCCTAAGGAGTTAACAAAAATAACTTAATTAGTTACACCAAAATATTTTATATCGTTGAAAATTTATGTCACTAAAAAATTTAGAAATTTAAGTCTTTTTTTTTTTTTTTTTGCAACATATGAGTATATTTGCAACAAATATCCCTAGTATCATTAATTAACTTGAGTTTATAAATAATATGATTAATTAATTTAACTAAGAAGAATAATATATTATATTTTATAACTTAATAAGTAATATAAGTAAAAATATCATTTTTTTGCCAATATTATTTGTTTAATGTCAATATTATTATTATTTTATATAGAATTTATCACTCTTGTTTATGAAAAACTAGTCGATATATTAGTTACCCACCAGTAAACCGGTCAAATCGAACCATTGATTTCTCAATCACTAATAACATTTAAAACTTGGGACATAAGATAAGTGAAGCTATCATTAAAATCAGTTCCACTTAATTTGTATGTTATGATTTTCAATTACTAAATTATTGTGTGCATATTATCACACCTATATATATATGTATGTGTAGTAACTCTAAGGAAGAAAGTAGTAAAGTGTTGGATCAATTTATCATTGATGATGTTGCTTGAAGTCTGTTACAGCATGCGAATTAGTGTACTCTTTACGTTTCCGAATGAGTAAGGGAGAATAAAAATATAAACATTTAAGTATAATATAATCATGAAATGAATTAGGGAGCGAAACGCATTCACGCCAATATCCTCTCAACACGCAACATGTGTGCAATCAAATACTTTTCAATTCAAACAATTAATTATACAAGTACATTCAACATGTGCAAAAAATTGCAAAACTACTCCATAAACTCACTTTTTGTGCAAAAATAATGTTCAATTTTAGGGTTAAATTTTGTTTACTCCCTTAGCACGTGACTTTTACATTTGTTAATGACATCAAAGGTCTTTTTATGTTTCCCCGAGCTATTTCCTAGTAAAATATAAGTGAAGTCAATGATAAATGAAAACAAAAAACACGTTTTTGAGGCGCGCCTCAGTGAGGCGACGGGTGAAAACGCCCTGAGGCTTACGCCTCGTGGAGGAGGTCCAGGGCGCACGCCTTGGCGTCGCGGCGTCGCGCCTCACCCCTAATTTAAATGTTTCAAGGGCATTTATGAGGTGTGGGGGAGAGAGGGGCGTTTAGTGGCCACTCAAGACTTAAGATTTATTTATAAAGAGAGTGAAGAGAATATTCGACTACAGGGTGTAAATACGTGTAAATATATATGATATGTTTATTTTTATTTTTAATTATTGAATAATTGGGATTCAATCCGAATTATTATTAATTAATATAGTGTAAGAATTCGATTATATGTATCATATTATCAATTTTACTCATATCAAATCAACCATTATATAATTGATATTAGATATGGTTGGTTTAGAAACTCTTAAATCGAATTGATCTGTTAGATTATTCAATACAAGAATTCGAATTGTGATGTTTTGAATCAGAGTAGATTGTCCATGTTTAATCTATGACACTCCTTTGAAACGCTCACTCCATAATAGAAGATACAATTGTTTTTCATTTTCCCAAGTCAATGCTAATAATTAGCATTTTCATGCATTTCCAAGACAGACAAACAGTCCAACCATATTGGTGACTAACTACTTTAAGCTCGGTTATCCCATGAAGGCCACATATAATATGATAAACACCATCAAAATTCTTCTTCTTGCATATGATGAAGTTGGTGCACCAGAAAACCTCACTCTTTGGGCCTGGTCTCTGCACATTTGTCAAACAGTTCATTGAAGGGGTCCGAAGCAAAAAAAAAAAAAAAGTACCCAAAGTCAGCAAATGTGAGGCGACACATTTTCCGTCCAAGTTTGGGTACTTTTGCTGCGATTATCCCAACAGTTCAAGTTATGAAAAGGAAAATCTTACTTCTGGAGGGATGAAAGTACGCCGCAATAAATGGCATTCTCAGGCAAGGCAATCTCGGAATTGTCGGCCTCAGGATTGACCACGCTGATGTATACTTCTTGGCCAAGGTACCATGAATTCAGATTCTCAGCTCGGAGATTCCAGATTCCACTGTTGTCGAGAGAGATCAAGATCGCTGTCCAAGCTCCCGGAAAGACCTGTAGCCAGCTCAGAAACCGTAAGTCGGTTTCAAGCAAGCGAGTCTGATTCCAAACACAGGTGTTAATTATGGTGTGTACCTGTGTGGTGCTACGGGCGACGCCGTCCCATTTGTTGTAAGTACCTCTGCTATTTTCCGTCCACACACCGAAATCCATACTAAACCAAAAACAAAAAATTACCATACGCATTTTCAAACAGTCTCCGATTTCCCAACAAGACAATTTAATAAGCCAATTAGTTGTAGTCAGCTGTTAAATTCTAAGGTTAATAAGAAGTTAGTTTCCTCTTACAGTTTATCCTCTATTAGCGCTATCTAATCATTATTCGATAAGAAGAAAACCGCGTAAGCAAATCAGATACGAAAATCTAAACAGAAGAATTAGAAGAAGAAAAAAAAAGCTTACCCCACAACGAAAAATGCATAGCCGTCCAAATGGTAGTTCTGAACAGTTGTGTCGTTATTCTGAAAGATGATCTCCATGAACCCCTTGAAAGTTCCGTTGATGAGTGATGTGTCGACCCTTGGAGGTCTGTTCATTGGCTTGTTTGGGAAATCGAGTTTGTAAATCCCGGGAACGTTGAACTGTTGGGCAAGCTTCAGTGGTGTTGAAGGTGGTAAATATGAAATGCCATTGAGGGTGGTTCGCCACTTTGTATCTATAAGCTCCGGAGGTCTGTTGACTAAGACGTAAACATCTGTTACGGTAATTTGACCGTATTTGAAGGATCCTTGCGGGTTTGGCCGAGCAGCTCCGGCAGAGACATTCCATCTAAGGTTTCACATAAGAATACTAATTACGACGACATTTAAAGAGAAATGTATTCCCAGTAACGAGACGAAATAAAGCAAATAGTAAGGATATTTGAAGGACACAAGCAATCACTAAAATCGTATATCATTTTTTGTTTGGCTTGAATTCTCAATTTCGGATTTTGTTGCAACACATTCGATCATTTATTCTCTGTGGATCTTTCTGAGTTCAATTACTACAACATTCTAGAAAAATGCGATTCCCATTAACATGATAAATAAAGAAAGTAGCTGAATTTGTTCACAGGATTAATCTCAGTTTCGGGATTTGTTGCAACGCAGTTGAGTTGAAACATAGATTTCGACTTTATATATGTCTATGGAAGCAGAAGCAAAGGAATATACTTAGCTACAACCTTATGGACCTTGCTTGGTTCATTGAGAAATATGTGTCCATGAGATTAGGAGGATCGGGGAGAGGACCCGAGGCAGGTCCCTGAGAATTCGAGTAGTGCAAGACGGAAACACCGATAACTTTGTCCCATGACGATGAGTTGGCAAAACGAGGGCTAGCAACGACGTAGTAATCGCTGCTTCCGTTTTGATCCATCGTCACTAGAAACGAGTAGGACTGACCCACGTGTATGTCCATGTTGGTATAATTCTGCTGAACCGTGTAGGACCCTTCGGTCTCTACCAAAAGCATGTTGTGGCTTTGTATCCTGAAATTCAAACTGGTTGAGATACCAACATTGTGTACTCGGAAGCGATACGTTTTACCTGAGGCCGTAGATCACATAAGCAACTTATGTGGCTATACAAAACAACACAAGCATCATTCAAGTTTAAAAAAAGAAAAAGAAAAAAAAAAGAACTCAGATATAATTTTGTTACCTGGTTCAACATTTACCACCAGAAACGGATTTCCAGCAGGAACAAGTGCCTGGTCAAATGGGTATGGACCGAAGCCATTTATGAGTATGCCATCAGGGACGCCAAGGTCCTTTCCATCTTCGACATCTTTGCGCAATTCCTATATTTATTGAGGAAACCCCGAAACCCAAATCATAATATTAAAACAGGATTCTGATGCTCAAACATGAAAAAAGATTCAGACTGTATTACCCTTTTATTATGAACTTTATTTGGTAATAAGCAATTAGGAGGGGTGGCCATGTTGATCGAGCTCTGTTAATCGCCTAGGGCTACGATTGATGTCTTTTGTATTGTGTTTTTTCGACTAAGACTACTTTTCACCCATCGAGAGAGTCGTGGCTGTACTCTTGAATGAACATGCTGTTTGTTATCGTTGATTTTTTTAAATAAAGTATCCGGAGATACACCACTTTGGTGATTACCTGTTGGCTTGTGTTCTACGTTACGTTTTGGCGCATATTTAGTTACATTTCGGTATTGGTTCCTATTAGACTATTAGCTCTTTTAAATAAAAATAAAAAATGACCTTATGGCTTTCTGAATACCAGTCACTGATAAAGAGTGTGATATCTCCATCAGGCAAAGGGAAAGGTAGTGGAATGACTTCTCGGTTGTTCACGGTGATGCCTCCATAGCCTCCGGCAGCTCTTTGGAAGTTCAGGGACGGGAAATAGAAGAAACTCCCGATCTGATCTTTGACCTGAAACTCGTACGTCCAGTTCCATCCTGCCGGGATCGGGCAGTTCGTCCCCAAAACACCGTCCTGCCACGAATTCTTCCTATGCTGTATTCCTTGCCTGAACCGTATACTAATCTATTTTAGCTATTCAACCTATAAATGGCAAATTAGTCCCTAAATAACTACTCTGACAGAAGCTAAATTTCAACAGATATTCAGGTGAATGGCTGTTACGGGCCCAGGCTCGGGATCTCGTCAACTTTTACCAATTTTGATTCATGAATCATGACTACCCTCTAACTATAAGAGAATTACACAGTTCACTCAAAATTCTTTGGCTATCATTCTCACTAGCATAGAATCCTTCATACAGACCAAGGTACAATCAAGTTCAAAGAATTAAAATGACAGTGTTAATGTTACCAGGTGAGAAGCAAAGGCTCGTCGAGGTTGTTCCTGACATTAACGAGGACGTTCCAGTTGGTGGTGACGTTGAGGATTGGCCCCGGGAACTGCCCGTTGATCCCGATCACCTGGAATCACGGCAGCGATCAGTTAATGCAATTGCCATTTTCCTCACCACAGTTAATTATCAAACCCTCTGATATTTCGGATAATTCAAATGTATAATCAATGCTACAACGGTTTTCCTTCGCCACAGGCGAGAGTTCTATCAATAAATTTGAGACGGAGTCGCTACTTAAACCCGTGATTTTTATATCAACTACCCATGAACTGAAGGCACCAAAAAGCACGGAAAAAACAATCAGAGAGATTCCATAAAAGAAAGAACCTTCTGTTTGGGGCCGAGAGGAGAAGCGGTGATGTAGGAGACGGTCCAGTCGAAGGAAACGTAAGGATCGCCGGCGAAAGCAACGGTCAGCAACGAAGCCACCGCCACCACCACCAAAATCTTGTGGACGAGCGGCATTGGATTTCCCTTCCTCTGTGCAGATAAGAGCGTCTGTGTCTGTGTCTGTCGGTCACACTGAGAGAGTGGCAGCACTGGCAGGCACGACAAGGCTTCGGCTTCAGCTTGCGCGGCTTGGGCTTTGCTCTGTTCCGTGGGTCCCACGCGCGTTTCAAATTTTCTAAGTCAAAAGCCATCAAATGAAAGCACCTTTACATCAGAGCACACTTAAAGTGACTATAAACAAATTTCAAAACCATGGATATGTTATATCGGGAGAGAAAATCACTAATTATTCCTATTTACTAAAACTGCAATCGGGTCATTACTTTTTTTTTTTTTGCGCATTACCGGGAACCGGATTCCGGGTATTGAAATTTTGGACCCAGAACCAAAACCGAAAAATTGGGTACTCGGATTCCGGGTACCCAGATTCCCGGGTTTCTAAAACTTTGGACCCGAATTCGGAACCAGATCCGGGTTCACGAGCCAGATTAACAATATAAAAAAGAAATGTTATTTAATCCGATTTAGTTATAATATTTTAAGCGGTGTTTGAAAAATCGCGATAATCGTTCGATAATCGCTGAAAACTAGTTTCTCAGTAGGTTATCTCCCTTAATCGTTGCCGTTTTATACTTATCGCGATTTTTTGAGTCAAAAACTAAGTTACTTATCGAGCAAAGTTTTCAAGTGCAAATTTTCGAAAAGTAAAGTACGATAAGTCCAACTCTAGTATAAAATTTTTAAACCACGACAAAAGTTCTAGAAGATTATAAATTCGCATTTTAAAGGTATTTTTTGGGTTCTTTTTAGTGATTTGAAGTTTAAATGTTGTATATGTATGAATCATGTCAAATTTTCATAAATTTATTCTATATTTGTAGTAGTTCCTTAGAAATCTATTAGGTTGAATCAAAGTTAAAATTTAAGTTATATATGAATTTAGTTGTACAATTGTGATTTTGATTATATATTGTTGATGAAATTGATTTTTTTTATTATTATTTTTATGTTCATGATGGAATATGGATGAAGTAAGATTGTTTCTGTGTTTTTTTTTTTTTAGTTTTTTTGCAAATTTGGGTGATATTTTAGAGTTTGTCCAAATTGTTATATAATGACGGCAAAGTACCCATTTTCGAAAATTGTTGAATTTGAGCTATATTTTTTTTTATGTAATTTCATTTATTAAAATTGTATATAATTGGGAAACTGTGCGTTTGACATAACATTTTTGTTTTTGTTTTGTAATGTGACGTTTTTCCGAATTGTCCAAGTATTGCGGCAAAAATACATATTTTTTGGAAATTGGTTAAGTTGAGCTAGTTTTTCGATTTTTTTTTTTTATGTAATTTCATTTTGTAACATTGTATATAATTTATAAATTGTGAGTTTGACATAATTTGTTTTCTAACTTGACGTTTTCTCAAATTGTGACCTTATTGCGGCAAAATACATATTTTTCGGAAATTGGTTAACCTGAGCTAGTTCTTCAAATTTTTTGATGTAATTTCATTTTGTAACACTGTTTATAATTTTATAGGTTTCCGTCGATAAATCCATCGATAAGTTTGATAAGTTTCGATAACGGCAAACGATAACTTTTATTGGTTTTTCATCGATAAATCCATCGGCAAACGATTAGTACGTCGACAATGACAAATAATTTATCGGCCAAAACGATATTTTGTTCCTTGATTTTAAGAATCATTAGTTTCTTGATCCAATGATTTCGTACACAGTATGGGACGTTTACTAACAAAAAAATATTTTAGAAGTCAATCATACTAAGAAGTACGAACTAAAAAAAAGGTCCATAAGTTATAAGAGCAGCCTTTGTAGTGAACCCATTGGTTCATAGTTGCTCTTATATTTGCCACTAAATCACACCGTTGGATTAAGCCACAATTGACTTAAAAATTGGGCTAAGAAAGAAGCCCATAACCACTTTAGGGTTGATATTTTTCGCTCTTCACTTAATAATATTTTGAAATAATTGCCGTAAAAGTACTTTCACATTTTTAAAATAGCGCAACATTCTCAAGCTTTCAATTCTACTGATTAAATGCCCCTTAAAGTCGTGAGATTTGCATTTTGACTGGTTTCGCCTTATCTATCTTCAACAATATTGAGTTTTTTTTTACAGGCGTACAATTTAAATTACTCTTCTGTTTTCCTTCAAGTTTTAAGATTCTTCTGTTCAATACTTTGATTTGAAGCATACACGTGTAAATGACTTAACTATAATGAATACATGAGGAAAAAAAATCCAAATCGCAAATTTCATGACTTTGGGTATTTAATAAGTTCAATTGATAGCTTGTGGATATACCTTTTTTTAAAATATAAAAAGGTATTTTTATCGCAATTATTCCTTGGAAGTGTTGATGTGCAAATTCTTTCCTTAAATAGGAGTTATGAGATCATTAATTAAATTAGTGGTTCAAATTAATTAAAAGCATAAGTCATAAATATAATTGAATATTTATGCAAAACGGGCT
Source organism: Parietaria judaica (assembly GCA_954871525.1). Classification (NCBI taxonomy): domain Eukaryota; kingdom Viridiplantae; phylum Streptophyta; class Magnoliopsida; order Rosales; family Urticaceae; genus Parietaria; species Parietaria judaica. The sequence goes on from OX940860.1 coordinate 45,382,543, forward strand.
TATAAACCACAAAGCCCAGAAGCCCAATGAACATTTGACCATGTTCGGGCCCGAACAGAACCAAAGGCCCACAGGGCAAGAAGTTCACCACGAGCAGAAAATGCCTAAAAGGAATCCGAGCAGAAGCATGCGAAACATCCGAACACGAACAGACCAAGTCAACCACCTCAATTCAAACCCTCAAGGTCCGACCAGGAAAATCGCCACGATTTAAATTCAAAACCCACGACGACAAGTCAAAGTCCACCACCTCGCAAATCTCTCAGAACGTGGCCTACGTGTCAGCTCGACAGCAAACCAAGCTCCGAACTCGAAGCCATCACCAACGTACACTCCCAACGGGCAGAAACCAAGAGCTTATAAAAGCAAGAAGACGACCCTATCATACACACGCAAGCATTGACTCTGAGAGAATAGAGAGATTTGTATTTTCCAGAGCTTTTCATCTTTTACTTTAGATCTACCAGAAATTGGCTTGTGGTTTCGGTCGATCACCTTTTTTAAAAAAGCAATAGACTTACAGAGGACGTAGTCAACTACCGCATTGGGACGAACCTCTCTAAAAAACCTCGGTGTTCTAATCTTTTTCTTTTCATTTTTATTTTTTGTCATCGTCTAAAGTATTGACGACGCGGAGGTCAGAATCCACAAAATTCAGCAATATCAAATCGAAATCCCATTCACAATTCACGCGACTGTTGGTGTGTGAAAACACGTCATCAGTTTGGCGCCGTCTGTGGGAAACTTTGATCTCGCTAACTCTGTCATACTTTGACGACTATGAGTGCGGACGAGAATCCTGCCTCCGATACTTTGGTAGAGATTACTCCCGACCAGAGTACCGAAGAGCAGAATCTGAGAATCCAGCTCCAAGAAAGGGCTGCTGAAAATGCTGAGCTCAAAAGGCAGATTGAGTTCCTCATGAGCAGCCAGACCCGGCTCGAGCAGAGGCCATACTCTGTAAATGAGCCCGGGCAAACCTCTGGGCAAAGGAATCGCGAGAGGGTTAATGCGGTCCATTTTGACTTCCTGGACCCCAACGATCCCCGAGCTCAGAGAACCAACCAGCCACCCCTCCCAGGAGGACCGCGCCCGAGTACGCCACCTCAACCGAGGGACTCACCCCCGGGCGCGCTGCCTTCACCGCCTCGCAATGGCACCCCTCGGTTCCGGATCCCCGCCTTCGGAACCAGTCAGCCCGGTCCCGGGCAGAACACTCCCTACCAGCAATCTCGCAACCACCCATCAGGTATTCGACTCTCGAGCCCATATCGGGCAGAGAACTCGAACTACCTCACGCCCCACGGGCCTACAAGCCACGACCCCCAGGGTTCAGAAGGGGGTCGAACAGGCCCGTATCTTCAAATTGAGCCTTCTCAAAACAATTCCGAGCTCGAAGATCTCAAACGCACCATGAAGCGGATGGGGGAGAGACTCACCAAGGTGGATTCCCGAGTACACCGAGCAGTATCTGCCGCTCCCGAAATCGAGCGCCTGGTCGAAGAAGCAACGAGAACCCCATTCTCGGCCGCTATCACCGACACTCGGTTGAGGCATGGCGGGCAGATTCACCTGCCCAAGTACGACGGAACCACTGACCCAAAGGTACACCTAAGGGCGTTCCGAATTGCAATGGGACGGGCTAACCTAGATGCCCACGAGCTGGACGCCGGAAGGTGCCAGTATTTTGCTGAGAACCTCACAGGGGCAGCAATGGAATAGTTCTCCAAGTTAGAACCAAGATCGATCGATAGTTTCGACCAATTGACCATGGTCTTTCTCAAACACTTTTCCATGTTTATGGAAACAGAGACTACCGTAGCCAACCTATACGCTCTACAGCAAAGGGCAAACGAGCCACTCAGGGACTTCATGACGAGGTTCAAGGCCAAAATGGTCCGAATCAACGGATTAGCAGATGAAACGGCCATAGCCGCCCTTACCAGCGGTTTGTGGTACGATTCTAGATTCAAGACCGACATACTGGTCAATCGGTACACCTCGATAGAGGACGTGATTCACCGCGCATCCAATTGGATCAAGCACGATGAGGAGCACGAGGCCCTGAAGAGGAAATTCGGATCATCCTCAAATGTACCAAGGCCCGGAGCGCACCCGCCTCAATCGAGGAACGGGCAGCCGCCCCCTTTCAAGGGCTCTAGGAACCACGTTCCCACCAGGGGATCTAATCCTCAGCATGGGAATTTCCAGCACGGAATATCCCAACCTGGGAGAAGAGCACACCCCCAAAATCCGGTCTACAATCTGAGCTCAGAGGCCGAGGAAGGAGAGCTGTACATGAGCATCGGTGACATGGTGTCCAACAATAGGGACATGAGTGCCTGGTGCAAATTTCACCAAAGGTATGGACACCATACCAGAAATTGCATGGTCTTACGGGCCCGTCTCGCGGACAAGTACCTTAGGGGCGAGCTCGGGGATCTCCCTTTGGACTTTTTTAGGTTGGAGGGCGAACGCACCGAGCTGGCTCAACAGCCCAGTATCGGTCAGGGTAGCGGTACCAAGCCCGAGCAGAAGCATCAGACCAGAAGCAGCAACGCTTCCCCGAACAAACGAGGCAAAGTCCTCATGCTAGAAGAGCAGACCGACCAGGAGTCGGAAGACGTAGAGGAACCGGTGACCGAAGAAGCCATCGGAAGAATCTACACCATAGTTGGAGGGTCGCAATTCTAAGGAAACTCGATCAACTCCATTAAAGCCCTTCAAAGAAAATTGAAGGCTGGTCCGGTAGCCCTTCCACGGAAGGAGCCCGACTACGAGATCATCTTTAAAGACAGTGAGGCCTCGACATTGGTCGGACCCCATGATGACGCCCTAGTCATCACCCTTCTAGTCTCCGGCTATGCGACCGAAATAATTCTGGTCGACAATGGAAGCTCGGTAGACGTCATATTGCTATCATGTTTACGCAAAATGGGGATCGATGACACAGAAATCAATAGAGGGAACGTCCCTCTGACCGGTTTTAATGGTGAGACGGTCGACACCTTGGGGACAGTTAGACTGTCGATCGTTGCCTGCGGAGTAGGCAAGATAAAAAACTTCCTGGTGCTAGATTGTCCCACGGCCTACAACATGATCCTCGGAAGACCGTGGATTCATTTGATGAAAGCTGTGCCATCTACCTACCATCAAACCATCTGCTTCCCAAGGGAGGATGGGAAAATCATGGAAGTGAAGGGCAACCAAAAACAAGCCCGGATCTGCTACATGACATCCTTTCGAATGTCACACGCGCCTCGGACAAAGGCGAAGGCACCAAAAACCGACCAATAGCAATTAATGTCGGTAGGGGAAAAAGATTCAGCCCAAGAAAGGGTCAACGACAACGAGGGCCCAGATTTGGAAATGACGCACCAGGTCCAGATCGATCCACAAAACCCCGATCACAAAGTAGGAATTGGGGTCAACTTGGACAATGACGTCAGAAAAAAGCTAATCAAATTCCTCTCAAGGAACCACGATTGTTTCGCGTGGTCCCACGAAGACATGCCGGGAATCGATCCGAGCATAACCGCCCATCGCCTCAACGTGGACCCGAGCCATAAGCCGGTAAAGCAAAAGAGAAGAAAATTGGGACCTGACCGGGCCCAGGCGGTAAACGATGAGGTCGAGAAACTACTAAAAACCGGCTCCATCAGGGAAGTAAAATACCCGGATTGGTTAGCCAATACAGTGGTAGTTAAGAAAAAGAACGGGAAGGCAAGGGTCTGCATCGACTTCACCGACCTGAACAAAGCATGCCCCAAAGATAGCTTCCCTATGCCTCACATCGACCGCTTAGTAGAAGCGACCTGCGGACATGAACTCCTGTCCTTCATGGACGCTTTCTCCGGGTATAATCAAATCCTGATGCACCCCGAGGACCAAGAAAAGACCGCATTCATAACAGACCGAGGAATTTACTGCTATAAGGTAATGCCCTTTGGACTCAAGAATGCGGGGGCAACCTATCAACGTTTAGTCAACCAAATGTTTGCCGAACAACTCGGAAAAATGATGGAGGTCTATATCGATGATATGCTTGTAAAATCCACTAAGGCCACGGACCACGTGTCTCACCTGGAAGAGTGCTTCGCGATACTTCGAAAGTACCAAATGAAGCTCAACCTCGCTAAGTGCACTTTCGGAGTAACGTCCGGAAAGTTCCTCGGTTACCTGGTGACCCAACGAGGAATAGAGGCCAACCCGGATCAAATCAAAGCTCTCCTGAACATGCCCTCCCCAAGGACTGTTCGAGAAACGCAGAAATTGACCGAAAGGATAGCGGCTCTTAATCGGTTCATCTCGAGGTCTACGGACAAATGCCTGCCTTTCTACAAGATCCTGAGGGGCAACAAAAAGTTCGAATGGACCGAAGAATGCGAAAAAGCATTCCAAGACCTGAAAAGGTACCTATCAACGCCACCGATACTGTCCCGACCGATTACGGGAGAATCCCTACTGCTATACCTGGCAGTATCCCTCTCGGCCGTCAGCGGCGTAATCGTTCGAGAAGATAGGGGCGAACAGAGGCCAATTTTCTACGTTAGCAAATCGCTGGAGGACGCAGAAACAAGATATCCCGCCATGGAAAAGTTAGCTTTGGCTATGATAACCTCAGCGCGAAAACTCCGGCCCTATTTCCAGTCTCACACCATCTTGGTAATGACAACTCAACCCTTAAGGGTAATCCTCCATAGCCCAAATCAGTCGGGACGGCTGACCAAGTGGGCCGTCGAACTAAGCGAATTCGACATCGAATATAAAATTCGAACTTGCGCCAAGTCCCAGGTGCTAGCTGACTTCCTTATCGAACTCCCTACGGATGATCCTACAGGGAAGAAAGGGAACGAAGAATGGCGTCTCGAGGTGGACGGGGCATCAAATAAGGGCGGATCCGGAATAGGAATACGCCTGATTTCCCCAACCGGAGAGGTTTTGGAACAGTCATTCCGGCTAAGATTCCATGCCACAAACAACGAGACAGAATATGAGGCACTGATAGCAGGTTTAAAACTGGCCAAAGCAGTTGGAGCCAGAAAAATTAGATCCCATTCGGATTCTAAACTGGTCACCAGCCAAATCAGTGGCGAATATACCACTAGGGACGATCGCATGGAAAAATACCTCGCGGTGGTCAAGGACCTGATCTCTCAATTTGACAAAGTTGAAGTGATTCAGATACCGCGAAGTGAAAATTCTTCGGCAGGCGCTCTAGCCGGACTAGCATCCACTTTGGACCCCGAGGCAAAAAGGATAATTCCCGTGGAAGTGATAGACGAGCCTAGTGTAAGCCTACACATCCACAATATCCGAACAGGTGCGGAAGACTGGAGAACTCCCATCCTGAATTATATCCTGACGGGATAAAAACCCCAGGATAAGCAGAAGGCCCGGAAACTCCGCATTCAAAGTGCTAGGTTCTGCCTGATAGACGGAAAATTATACAAACGAAGCTACTCCGGACCCTACCTAAGGTGCTTAGGAAAGACCGAAGCTAAAATCGTATTGCAGGAGATCCACGACGGAGAATGCGGAAACCATTCTGGCGGGAGATCGCTTTCTAACAAAGCGAAACGGCAAGGTTTCTTTTGGCCAACCATGCTGGCCGACGCAGAAACTCACGCCAAACGATGCGACAAATGTCAGCGCCATTCGCCGGCCATACACTGTCCGGCAGAGAAGTTGTCGTCAGTGTCGGTACCCTACCCATTCATGAAATGGTCCATGGATATAGTAGGACCTTTCCCCTTGGCACCAGCTGGGAAAAGATTCTTACTAGTTGTGACAGATTATTTCTCGAAATGGGTGGAAGCCGAATCCTACGCCAACATCAAAGACTCAAATTTGGAACACTATGTGTGGAAAAACATCATAAGTCGCTTCGGATTGCCCAAGGAAATCATTGCTGACAACGGACCCCAGTTCGTGTCAAACAGGTTCCAGAATTTCTGCTATAACTGGAAGATTTCCCTAAACACATCCACCCCCAGATATCCACAAGGAAACGGTCAGGCGGAAGTCTCTAACCGGACCATTGTGGATGGTATCAAGAAAAGACTTGACGCCAAAAAGGGTCGATGGGCCAATGAGCTCATAGGCGTTTTATGGTCATACAGGACCACCCCGCGGAGAGCCACGGGAGAAACCCCTTTCTCGATGGTATATGGCACTGAAGCAGTCATACCAGCCGAGATCGAGGCCCCCAGTCTCAGAAGGGAGTATGCTCCCGACAACGCAGAAATTAACGACGAAATGAGATTAGACCAACTTGACCACACAGATGAACGACGCGAACAAGCCTTGATTCGAATTACTAACTACCAAAACTCGATAGCCAAGTACTATAATTCTAAAGTTAAGCATCGCAGATTCACCTCCGGGGAAATGGTCCTCAGACGGGTCTTCCAGAACACAGCCGAGCCCAACGCTGGCAAGTTGGGGGCTAACTGGGAAGGACCCTATATCGTTACGGAAGTAGTAAAACCCAGTGTATACAAACTGGCGACCCCGGATGGATCGAGAATCCTTCGGAGCTGGAATGCTACGCACCTCAGAAAGTACTACGCATAAAGGTCAGAGATTGACTTCACATGAACTACGTAATGGCTTGATCCCCAGAGAGTGGGGTACATAGGCAGTTCGGCCAAATGATGACCGAACGCAGCCCCAACAAACCCAACGACCCTGCATGCCCCTGCCTCCCGAGATAAAGATATCAAACCAAAGAAAGAATTTCGACTTCAAAAGAACTCCCGAGCACTATCCCGACACAAGTAAGTGATCCCACCCTCAAAAAGAATTCATTTCATTTTTTATTTCATTATTAAATAAATCATAGCAAAATCTACATGAGCTACGCATTCAAAATATTAACTACAACACGTAAGTCATAGAAACCGTTCAAGTCCAGAACAACAGGTCCTGGCATCCAAACGGGTACCAGACCCTTTCTTTGCGAGTAACATACTTGCCCGGGTACCAGACCCTTTCTTTGTAAGTAACATACTTGCCCGGGTACCATACCCCATCTTTCCAAGTGACACTTACCAAGGTACCTAACCTTATCAAATCTTATCTTTAAAAATCCCCGCACCCAGCTCGGTCTTGGAAACTTACTACAGAGCTGCTCGAAGAATAATAATGAACAAACAAGCATCTACTCTCCAAGGTACTACGAATCCTATTCCATTTTTAGCTACTCTTGAGCTCGTATAAGCTAGATAGTATCGAACCTATTACATATGTTAAAATATATATATATATATATATATATATAACAACTTATTTTTCAGGACAATTTTTGCAAAAAAAGGATCAAATTATTATAAAAGGCCCTAACCACGGGCAGAGTGCTAGCAAAATGACGAAAGAGTTACCAAAAAAAAGGGGTTCAGGTCCCATAACCTGCCCGAAATAAGGCCCTAACCACGGGCAGAAACGATGTTCAATATCAAAAATAAAAGGGAAAAAGGAGCAACAGGCTCAGAGATGGCCGCCTTCTCTAGGCAGCGTCGGAAGAGGTCTCCACTCGCTGGGTCGGCTCGGTCGGGTTCAGCTCGGTCGCGCTCGATGTGGTCGGGAGAGGTACACTCGGTTCGGGTGGATTTAGCTCGGTCGAAATGGGGTTGCCTTCAGGAGGGGTAACCTCAAGCTCGATTTGGGTCGGCCCACTCAAGGTCGGAGCAGTAGAGGCATTCTCTTCCGGGAGGATCGCTGCGTTTAAGCTCGGCTCGGGATCTGCAAGACCAGCACCCTCGGTCAGGTCGAACTCGGGAGAGAGAGTTGGAGAGTCCACCACGGGTGCCGGTTGCCCGGCCAGGAGGTCTTCATATGTAGACTTATCCTCCGTGAGAATTTCCAGCTCGCCCGAAAAGTCGGTGAGTTTACCCTCGAGTATCTCACCAATGATAGCCACGTTGCCCTCAACCTGATGAAGGATCTTGGTATCGTGCGCAATTTTTTCGTGGTGAGCAATCACCGCGTCTCTTTGCTGCACGCGCTTGCGATACTTGCGCCGAACGGCCTTGGTGGCCTCCTTCTCAGCATCCGCCTCTGCCCGAGCCGCGGTCAGCTTGTCCTGGATGTAAGAATGATCAACTTTCAATGCGATCATCTCTTCGCGAAGTTCCCTCATGCTGTTCCTAGCTCGGCCCAACGCAGCATCAGAGGTGGCGAGCAGTGCCAGAGCCGTCTTCTCGGCCGTCTGGGCCTCGGAGACCATAGCGGAAGCATTGACCAGCTTCTCCCGAAGGTCTACCTCGGTAATCTTCAAGGCCTTAATCTTCTGGTCCCTCACCCCAACCGAGCACTTCAATTCGAGGATCTCTTTGTTCCTCAGCGCCAGCTTCCCGGAACTCTTTTCTAGCTCGGCATTCACCCGGACTAGCTCCTTTTCTTTCTCGGCCAGATCAGCCTTGATCCCATCCCCTTCGGCCACAGACAGCCTCTCCTTAAGCTCTCTGAGCGCGCCCTCATATCTGAGAACCATCTCGTTGGCATATGCTCCGAGCTACCAACAAAAATAGAAAATATATAAAAAAAAGGGGCGCGCGCAACAGAAGAAAAAGCGTGATATAAGTACCTCATTTACCTTGGCATGCATAGCAGCGAAAGCATTGTATGCCCGAGGCTGAAAAACATCTTCATCCCTCACGGGAGAAATACCCCCGCTCGTCAGTTGCTTCATCAAGTTCCCAGCTACCTTGGGAGCCTCATGAAGACCCTTCTCGCCGTACCAGGCGACTTTGGCGACCCTCTTAACCTGAGGGTGAGGGTCTGAACTCTCTGATCGGGCGGGCTGAATCTCACGACCAGTTCTCTCCGTGCACCGATCGGAGATGTTCCCGAGCAAGACCCGGTCGCGACCAGCCGTCTTCTTGTGAACAACTCTCGTCCCCGAACCTTGAGGTGGAGGTTTGGTGCTGCTAGATTGAAGCACCTCGGAAAAAGTCTTGGTCGTAGTTTCACCTCGAAGATCATCTCCCTTTGATTTTTTACGAGCCACATCCTCCTCAGCAGAGCGAATCCGTTTACCCTGGCTCTGCGGGCTCGCAACCTCGGCCGGTGCGAGCCCAGGATCGGGCAGGGGTTCAAAAACTTTGGTCGGCTCCAGAATCGGCTCTTCGTCAGAAATCTCGACGAACTCCCTCTCTGCGACAGCTCGGGTAGCTTCTTGTTCTGCTGCCGAAAGAACAGTCCCCTCCTGGACCTGCTCCGACGCAACCTTCGGGCTGAGAGTTACCCCGGTTTCCCCTGCGGGCAAAGTAGGAACCGACCCCTGGGTCTCCCCCTCCTTAGGAACCCCCCGAGCCTTCTCGGAGATTTTCTTCGCTCCTTTGGCCACCTCGGGCTGAGCAGAAACCTTCTCGGTCACATGAGTGACCTTCTCCTTCCCTTTTCCCGGGACCACTTTTGCCCGATCAGGAACCTTCCCAACCACCTGAGTGGTTTTCTCCTTCCCCTTTCCGGACGCAGCAACCTTGGCAGCTGCTCGCTGAGCCCTCAATTCCCGGTAGTTGAGCTCGCCAGTCATATTTGACGAGCAGAACCTATTAGTAGATATTCAGAAAATAATAAACAGTTTAGAAAATCTACCTTCCTCCTCGGAACTGCTTGAGCCTTGATCGTATTCAACAAAGATACAACTGGGCCCAGGATGCCAAACCCCATAAGCAATAAATCTCTCCTCGGTAAGAGCCTTCCACTCAATACCACCTTCAGGGAACAGAACCTCGTTCTTAGCAATCCACTCCCCCCCAAGAGGCTTCGACCTTGTCTTCTTTCCTTTCCGATCTGAAAAACACAACGAGCAAATATCAGAAAAAGGAAGCGAACAAGATTTAAACCCAAGCAAAAGACAGAAGAAGATTACCAATACTATGAGCCCATTTATTCACATAGGAATCCCAAGTACCAAAGGACCCCGAGCAAGGCTTAAAAAAGAAATATCTGTCCTGCCATCCATCATCTTTGTTCGGGATACCTCTAATAAAATCACCCTTATGACCTTTGACCGAAATGTAAAACCTACCCTCAGCCCTAGAATTTTTCTTGACCGAAAAAACTTCAAGCATGTCGAACAGCGAGAAATTACAACCTTCCTCCTTACATCTAACCAGATAAGCATGCAAAATCCTATAGGAATTCGGACTCAACTGAGCCAAAGAAATATCTAACTGGTTCACATACCTAAGAATAGGTTTAGGAATCGGAAATCTCAACCCACAATCCTGAAAATACCTCTCATAAATACAAACCCAGTCATCTTTGATCGAGTCCGCAAATTCATCAGATCTGGAACCCGAAGAGGGACAGACTCTGGAATACCATACTCCGACCTGAGTCGAGGAATATCCACTTCCCTCAGCCTAGACCTAGGAGAATCAGTCTGAAGGAATTCCGAAACCAAAACCGAACCCTTAGCCTTACTCTTCTTACCATCAGCCATTTCTTCTCGCAAAAACCTAAAAAAAAAAAAAAAAAACCTACACACAGAAATACCCAGAAACCCAGAAAAGGCCAAACCCAAATCTTCGAACACAACCCCAAAACTTGGAAATACCTGGCCCTGGTCGAAAAACAACAGCAAAACCTAGAACAAAAGGAAGTACGGGGAAAGGGTAAAAACCTGGAAACCCTAAGACAATTTTGCTTGAAGGTTGCAGAAAAACAATGGCAGAGAAGAAGCTTCTTCCTTGACTCAGGTGCGAAAATGAAAACAAGAGAGAGAGAGAGGCTTAAATAGAAAAGAAAAGGGGCAGTTACCTGAATTCAAAGCGACATACCCGAGCAGAGTTTTCAAAAGGCTGATTGGACTTCTGCAAAGAAACACTCAAGTGTTTTTATAATCGAAATTCGACCCGAATCGCAAGGCTAGGGTTCCCTCGATTCTCGCGCCGAAACCATCCAACGACTGGGATCAGTTCCCAGATCATGACACGTCAGCGTAATGATGAGCTGACTAAGTCAGCAGAAGTCGAAGAGGTTATCCTCTTCTTCGAATCTCGAGCAAATCGACACGTGTCGTAACTGCTCCCTCCAAAAAGTTCGAAATCATTTCGATTTCAAAAGAAATTGCACCTCAACCCCTGGAGAATAAGATATTATCATGAAAACAATTCTAGTGTCCCTAAATTAATTTATTTTTGCAGCAAAAGTCGCAAATATCTCTGATTCCGTGAATTTAATTAATTTTCATCACGAATTTTTACATGATTTTGTCAAATTTATACTATAAATAATATTTCATATTTTTATAGTAGGGGGCTATCTGTTGATGTGCAAATTCGTTCCTTAAATAGGAGTTATGAGATCATTAATTAAATTAGTGGTTCAAATTAATTAAAAGCATAAGTGATAAATATAATTGAATATTTATGCAAAACGGGCTTATAAACCACAAAGCCCAGAAGCCCAATGAACATTTGACCATGTTCGGGCCCGAACAGAACCAAAGGCCCACAGGGCAAGAAGTTCACCACGAGCAGAAAATGCCTAAAAGGAATCCGAGCAGAAGCATGCGAAACATCCGAACACGAACAGACCAAGTCAACCACCTCAATTCAAACCCTCAAGGTCCGACCAGGAAAATCGCCACGATTTAAATTCAAAACCCACGACGACAAGTCAAAGTCCACCACCTCGCAAATCTCTCAGAACGTGGCCTACGTGTCAGCTCGACAGCAAACCAAGCTCCGAACTCGAAGCCATCACCAACGTACACTCCCAACGGGCAGAAACCAAGAGCTTATAAAAGCAAGAAGACGACCCTATCATACACACGCAAGCATTGACTCTGAGAGAATAGAGAGATTTGTATTTTCCAGAGCTTTTCATCTTTTACTTTAGATCTACCAGAAATTGGCTTGTGGTTTCGGTCGATCACCTTTTTTAAAAAAGCAATAGACTTACAGAGGACGTAGTCAACTACCGCATTGGGACGAACCTCTCTAAAAAACCTCGGTGTTCTAATCTTTTTCTTTTCATTTTTATTTTTTGTCATCGTCTAAAGTATTGACGACGCGGAGGTCAGAATCCACAAAATTCAGCAATATCAAATCGAAATCCCATTCACAATTCACGCGACTGTTGGTGTGTGAAAACACGTCATCAGGAAGTGGCCTTTATAAATAAAAAAAAAATCCAGCAAGGAGAAGAGAGACATGATATTATTTGTATACAATAATACAAATCAAAATAGTTAATTTTAGAATTTTCCACATGGATTTCTATTTTCTACAAAACATTAGAGGAAGAGAAACAAAGTCTTATTAGCAGAATTAGAATAGTTTTTTTTTTTTGGATTAGCAGAATTAGAATAGTTGCATGTTAATAATACTTAACCTAAATATCCTTGAGCATCAATAGTGTACGGAAAGTTGTTGAAAGTTGAAACAAGTAAATTAGAGTGTTGAAATTATGTTATGTACGGAAAGTTGTTGAAAGTTGAAACAAGTAAATTAGAGTGTTGAAATTATGTTATTTTTATCCTATTAATTAATTATTTTGATGATTAATTATGATTAATGAACGGTTTGAGAAATTGCTTAGCGACATTGCTTCCATTAATTGCCTGAATTATTGTGCATAATTAATGTCAAGACAAAATCATAGTCCGTCACCACGCCCTCAAGTCTAGTTTAATCTCAATATTACCACCCCTTTAATTTTTTGTATTTGCAATTTTGGCCCCACCCTAAAAAAACTCAATAATTTGAATTACATTATTGGGTTTGGAATTTTTGTGATATAAGCTGTCTCCTTCAGACACTCCTTTTAGAACCTTAAGATGCCAATGCCATTGGCTTTTAATTATTGGGATTGTAATTGGAAACATTAAAAACTTCATTATTGAAAGAATATAACAGTAGATTCAGATGGAAATCTCTTAATCTAATAAAATATCTATATATATGCTCAAGATCCAGGTTCATTTAATTTAAAGGATAAACACAAATTTAAAGGTTTTAATCACACATCAGTATATTATAACCATGTATTTATTTCATTTTATAAAGAAATTTATTTTCTATACGTCAATCTGATTTTTTATTTTTGTTATGAAAGTTGCTAAATTTGCAAGGGGTTTGTGACTGAAAATTTTGGACTAAATATCTCTCAAACCAAATAACATATCTCAATCCTAAATTTTACTTTGGACATGAAGGATTCTTTTTCATGAATCATTCACCGTTTATATAAAACGACAAATCTATTCTTGACAGTTTTAAGCTTGGTCAAAACGTCAAAGCCTGATCAAGGAAGAAAGTCAACAAAGACCCATCAAGAATTTTTTATTTTTTTTGAATTGGGTAGCACTATTGGCCAAGATTACATGTACTCACATTACAAGATATTTGTCACGGTAAGAACAACCGGCCCTATTGGCCGCAGGCACTATCGGCCAATATTACATATATTACGCAATTTCTGCGTCTCAAGGGATTGAACCCAATACATCATGAAGAATCTTATTGTAGTAGATTTAACACTAGGCCAAGCAAGCTTGGTTAAAGACCCATCAAGATTGAAGGGTCAATTGTTGGGCCTACTTTCGTGACGACATCAAGAAAGGCATAGCATTCTATCGACTATCAGTGGAAGAGATGAAGAGTTGATTCGAGCGACCACGACATTGGATTCCTTTCTTAATTAAAGAATTAATTACAATAGTTTTGTATACAATGCAATTAAACTTGATTATTAAGGCTATAATTATAGCTGAAATGTAACTACTCTATGTTTAAAATAAAATGAAGTCTTAGGCGATGAGCCAATGGATCCTATAAATAAGAAACTTAGACGATGAAATAAAGGTATGAAATTCTTGGTATGCACTTGTACTCTCAAACTTTTTACTCGATATTCATACAATAAACACTCTATAGTTCTAATACTGTTATTTGATTCTACTTTCCATTTGTTCCACCTTACCCGAAAGCTATCGCTACCAGTTTCATTTGGTTTTAACAGAACTTGAATCCCAAGATCATAAGAAATCAAATTTTCACTTCGTGATTGTTAATGCAATTTTCTCCGTTAACACGATATCGTTCCAACTCGGGAGATTTGTCCCAAATTGTTGTATGGCGATAGCGTCATGTAACATGAGAGGATATTGTTCCGGTGCGGGGAGAATAATAATGTCTTATTCAGGGACGTATCTCAGCTCTCGCCACCAAGAAGAAGTTCTTACAAATCGTTGTTTCGTCCATGTAGCACAAGACAATAGAATTTACAAATTCTTTGTGATTTTGGTCGGTGTCACCCAATATAACTGTATTACACTTGTTTATTTTTTTTTCTCACTAAAGTTTTTTACATATCGTATTTATTTATGGTTATTTAATTTACAATTTTAATCCATTTTATTGAAGAAAAAAAAATGTCACTGTTTGTTATAATTTTGTTTGGTAAATTATTTTTAAAAAGTTCTTGGTAACAAAGTTGATTTAACATTTGGTAAAAAAATATTTAGGGTAAAAAGACTAAAATAGACTAAAATAATTGTTTTTGTTTTTAGAAAAAACCAAAAACTACGAATTCTAACTTTTACGACTCATGTACAAAAATCTAAAATCGTTTTTGTTTTTTTTTTTTTGTAAAACAGTTTTGCCAAACACATGAAAACTACTTTAGTTTATTTTTTTTTAATGGGGTGGCGCTATCGGCCAATGTTACCACTATTGACCAAGTTTAAATATATGTAAAAGGGGCACTCTTTTGAGTCTCATGGGGTTTGAACTTGTGACCTCTTGAATGGAGGTGTAGTGGTGTTACCACTAGGCCAAGCAAGTTTGGTTAAATACTTTAGTTTATTCTAAAATAAAAAACATGGTTAAATAAGCTATGTCAAACGCAACCATATTGCTCATGAATTTGTACTTATATCTATTGTTAATGTTATCCATAATTTTTAGGGTTATTATCGGCATATATTCCAAATCTTCTTCAAACATCTGATATATGTCCCCATTTTTTTTTGCGGCATGTATTCCAAAAGTCTTAAAACGTTCTCAAACTCAACCGTTGCTTAATTTTTCGTCTATGCCCGTAAGTTTTTACCACGTGTAACGCCCTTAATCAACACATAATAACATTTATTGATGGCATAAGACCTTTAGATATTTCGGCATAAATACTTTTTTTCTCTCTCTTCCAATGTATACAAGCAATATATTACATTACGGCAAAAGTAACAAATTATGGCACCAAAAATACCATTTTTTTAAAATCCCACTAAACCAAAATCTGTAATTTAAAATCAAATTATATGATCGGCCGCATCATTACATTTAAGAAAAAATTAAACAAAAAAGGGCAAAACTTCTGCATGTATCGAGCAATCTATATATCTATATAAAAGGACAGTTTTTGATTGATGACGTGGCACGTTAACATGAAATGGATTCTCAATTCTTATTTTCTAAGATTTTAATTTTTTTTAATATTTTATTAGGAACTTAAATTGGTTGCATGATTAATCGTGTGCTATTCTACTCTATTGTACCTCATTCTTTATAATTCTTAATTAATGACAAATAAATATAAATGTAATGGTTACCATTCTATATTGTTGTTTCACCAAATATGAATCGGCTGTCCCTTAAAATGCCTAATTATTATGACAAATAACTCTTGAGTAGTAACCCTTAATGAATTTTTATATATCTTCAAAAAGAAAATCTATATTTCAAAAATGAGGAGCCAAGAATAGCTCACCGTAGACAAAAGAGTGAGTCTACACAACCAATTGTGGACACAAAAGAGGAAATTAGTTTCATCGGCGGCAGTGATTGAGTGAGCCTTTTGTCGATTCTTCGGTAAGTTTTTTTCTTCTCGGATTTTGGCTTTAAATTACAAGAGTTCTGAGATATGTTAGTCTTTCGTGGCTTTTCCAGTGATTTTTTTTTTATTGCTATTTAACTTTTTGTTCCAATTTATGTTAAAAATCGTTAGTGTCGATTTTGCTTATGTTTTTATTAAATTTTCAAGAAATTTGGAATTTCTTAGACTTTTGTTGCTTTTCCAGTATGTTTTATTTTCTCGGATTTTGGTTCCAATTTACGTTACAATCGTTATACATTAGATTTTGTTTATGCTTCTATTGATTATTGAGAGACTTACGGGAGATGTTTGTCTTTCGACTCTTCTCCGGTGAGTTTCTTCTTTCTTTTTTCTTTTATTTGAATTTTGGTTCTAATTTACGATAAAAAACATTAGCGTCGATTTTGTTTATGCTTTTATTGATTTTTCAAGGAATTTTGGAATTTCTTAGCCTTTCATCGCTTTTTCGGTAACTTTCTTCTTCTCGGATTTTGGTTCCAATTTACGTTAAGAGTTGAGTTTCTTTTTCTCGGAATTTATTTCAATTTACGTTAAAAATCGTTAAAGAGGCGATATTGTATATCCTTTTAATGATTTTCGGGGGTTTGGGGATTAATTAGCCTTTCGTTGCTTCTCCGGTAAGTTTCTTTTTCTCAGATTCTGGTTCCAATTTACATCGAAAATCGTTAAAGAGTAGATTTTGTTTATATGCTTCAGTTGATTTTTCAGAGTTTCGGGATATATAAGTTTTTAGTTGCTTCTCCGATGAGTTTCTTTGTTTTATTTCTTGAATTTTAGTTCCATTTTACGTTAAAAATCGTTAGTGTCAATTTTTTTTTTTTATGCTTTTGTTGATTTTTCAGGGAATTTTAGGATTTCTTGGCCTTTCATCTCTTTTCCGGTAATTTTCTTCTTCTCGCACTTTGGTTCCAATTTACATTAAGAATTGACTTTCTTTTTCTCGGAATTTGGTTTCAATTTACATTAAAAGTTGTTAAGGAGGCGATATTGGTATGTAAACATGTAAACATAAAGTTTCATTTTCTTGGATTTTGGTACATAAACATAATGTTGAAGATCTTTACTACTAAATAACGTAATTAATTACAATTGTTCCAAAAATATACCATTATAATTGTATGTTAGTAATTTTTATGTTAACATTTATTCCACTCTACTCGATAAAAGTCACATTGTTAATGCAAAAACGACTAACAATTATATTTTTTAAACAGATAACAACAGATCAAATTAAATTTAAAAACATTAATTGCTATAAGTTTAGATTTAATTATTTTATAAAAAGTTTAAAACAACTTTTATCTACTCATAATAAATTTTCTTTTTTCATATTATAACGTATGTGTTTCATAAAACTCACAAGAATTGCAAAAGTCATAACGGAAAAGAATGTCATTGCTTATAGCCATAAAGATGTTAATAATAGTAATAAAAATATTAAGTTATATAACAAGAAGCCCTTTGAAATAAAAAAATATCGTAACTGAAAAATTAATCACTCATTTTATACATTATTTCTTTATGTAATATATATAAGCGACAGTTGTATTTCATCGTCGGGTCAACACTCAATTTTACATGCCGCAGTCGCTGATTCCAGAGTTTTTGAACTTGCCGAGGTCGAGAAGGTTTTGTGGTTTAGTTCAATTCGAGGTAATTTACCTATGAAACGATCTGAGATTTGTGTGGTCTCATGTATGTTAGCCTATTGATGTTTGTTGGAAGGAGTTAAATTCCGGTTCACGTTGCGTGGTCGAGAGAAAGGCTGATAACTTCAACATTAACGTAAGCGTCTTTCTTATTTGTTTGTTTGATTTTTGATTTTTTCTTATTTGTTATATTGATCTAATGTTTTCTTTAACTTATGAAAATTGAATCCAGATCATTGCCTTAAAAACTAAAATAAATTTTTGCTTATGAATATTTATACAACTGCCTACCAAGATTTTCATTTGTTTAACAACTCAATGTATAGTTTTTGAGTGCAAAATTACATTGATTGTTGATCGGATATGGTATATTTGCAAGTATTATAATGTTTTATGTATAAAAAGAAAAAAAATTTGTTTGTGTTTTTTGGTTGAAAGACATGTCTTTTTGGCTAATCTACATAAAAAAGACTAATCACCTTTCTATAATAGAAGTCTACAATAACAAACAATTAACATAATTTTTGTTTGCGGACTTTGATATCTTGAGATAATTTTAATCTTTTGTTATTGTCTTTAAGATTTTAGAAACCTAAGATATTGTTCATATCTTTTGGTTGGTTGTTTATTATGAAATGTGTATTTTTGAATGTGTATTTTTGAAGTTCTCGAGCTCACAAAATCTTTGTCTTTAATATGTCACTTATTTTGAACACATTCCAAAATATATATATATATATATATATATATTCATATCTAATTTATTTAAAATATTCAACAATTTAAAAAATAAAATTGATAAATATTATTATTTACAATCACCACTTATCTACGTATTTTATCGCCACCGCGCGAAGCGCGGTGCCTTGCACTAGTATTGATCCAATCCACACCTTCGAAATTCAAAATCTAGAAGAGACCTTTCCGATTCCTCTCTGATCATCGAGCTTCACAGCACCTTCGTCCTTGGCCAGAGGCCACTGGATTCGGTCCTCGCCTACTCGGACGAAGACAGTGAGATCTTCGGCGGCAAACTCAACATTATTCTCCTTTCGAAAATAACCTGGTGGAAAAATATAATTTTAGACCGTAGCAGTTTTGATGGATACTTTTCTATTTTAGATTATATGCAAACACATACTTAAAATATTTTTTCATGGATTATTAAGAATTAAAGAGCTTTTTATGTGGTGATTCTATCGTCGATTGATAATAGGCTATAAACTATTTTAAGAATTTTAGGGTCTTTTTGTTTATGTTTTTTTTAATCGTATTTCAATATTTCGGTTTAAGTCTTTACGTTTGAAAAATTAATTGGGCGAAATATGTTTTCTATAAGACAAAAAATTCACTTTGGCAAGTGTGTTTGAGTTCGAGTCTATGCATTGCGAGGGTAAGCGTGAAATTTATATATATATATATATATATATATATAAAAGAAGTTTTTTTATATATAAAATTGTTAAACTTTTTCTTTTTAATAAGTTTCGGAATATTATAGATTCAATCTGAATAACATATGCCGTATATATGCATGTTATTTGTGGACCTACCATGATCTAGTACTTAATATGTTCGTAATTAATATATTGGGATCAGCATTAAGATACTGTACACGTAGCACCTATATCCATGACCAAAAAGTCCTAACTGCAAGCCCCACTTTTATCCACGCCCCACTCAACGCATGTTCTTACACGCGCTTTTCGGTCCAAAATAAATAAATAAAATGAATGCGTTTTTATATTGTACAAACAGAAGATACTAGTTAAAAAATCACTACAAAGAAACCTGATTCTAAATCAATCCCAGTTTTGAACCCACATTAAAAGCTCGTTTATTAAAATAAGAAATTATATTTATATGAATAAAGTTGATTAACTACTATTGATGCCGAAAAATAGATCATACATTATAGCGATCTAAAGCTGGATATTGGGCCGGAGCCATCGTCGTTTGTTGACTTTCCTAGGCTAGAAGCTTGATACCCTGTTCTTGTGGAGTGTGGCGGATCGGATCTTCCACTAACCGCCGGCCTAGAATCGGGTCCTCCGCACCTGTTACCGTAGAGCCTTAGAACAGACTAGGCCCGAGTTACAGGTTGGTCACCACAGAGAGCTAGAACCCCCGTAGGGCAGGTCGACGATCGGGCTCTAGCGAAATTGTAGATCGGACCCCCCGCTAACCGTCGGCCCATAACAGGGTCCTTCGGTCTATCGCCACATAGTCTGAATACCTCCGCTCGGGCGGTCGGATAAGACTTGGGTATAGACCGATGACCACTGAGAACCAGAACCTCCGTAGGTCAGGTTGACGATTAGGCTTGGAATAGTCGATGACTGGGAAAGTCAGGGGTGATGGTATATGATACTGTACCTCGCTACATATAGCGAGGTTGCCTACGTACCCACTTGTAGTCAAGTGAGATTAGGTCGTCACGTAGTTCAATGTGGGTGTTATGGGGTACTTGGGCTTGCCTGGGGTCGATGGCGGAGACGGGAGCGACGCTCGGACCTTCCTCTAGGGAGTCGACGATTCCTACGATGAGCTGGGGATTTCTCGGGCGCTTCCTCTCTAGGTAGCGTCTCCGCTTCGACGTTAGTCAGATATTTATAAGAAGAACAGAAAACAGTGATTTTATAGCCAGATAGAGTGTTTTAATCCGATGTCGTTTGAATGAAATCAAGCTCCTAAATATACGAGGGTCCATGGCCTATGTGCAATTAAAAATAACTTTGGGGGCCCTTAGACAATAAAATATTCATTTTTTTTACCCCCGAGCGCCGTGGCGGGGTGCCACGGTGCCCGGCACGCGCCCTAAGGAGGCCCCACGCGCACGCCAGGGGCCTCCACGTGCCCTGCGGGCGCCCATGGCCCGCACATGAGCGCCAGAACGCGCCTCAGCGCGCGCACACACGAGGGCGTGGAGGTGCATGGGCGCGCGTCCCAGCACATGGGGTCATGCCAAGTCGTCCCCAAGCCGTTTTACGGCGCCCAACGCGTCCCGGGGTAGTTTTTTGGCCTCTCGAGGGCGTCTTTATTTATTTTGAGTATTTTCTACATTTTGGGTTTCTCATTTGATAAAAACGAGCTTCCGGAGAGCGTTTCGGGTCAAAATCAATTTATTTAATAAAGAGAAAATTGATTAAATAATTTTCCCTTTACAAAATAATCTTTGTAAAATTACCACTTAACCACTACAATGTATTTTAATACGTAAATGATGAATAGCGAGTAATGTAATAAATTAGAGATGTTAATAAATAATATAGAACATCTATAATTGAATTAAGAATTTAATAAACCCGACAATCCAATTTCTTATTATTTAGTCTTCATTTCTGGAGCCTAAATTCAGGCACCCATGTAAAAAATAAAGATTTTTTTTCCTAGATCATATCGGTTTTCAAAAACGGGTTTTTGATTTTTTTTTCTTTCTATTCTCTCACCTCATTAAAGTTTGAAAATTAGGCAAGATTCTAACTTACTCCCTGGCCAATTCGGATAAAAACAAACATGGCGTACGACACATTGTAAATGAGTTTAAGTTGACCTTAAATGAAACTGTTTCGAATACGATTAATAATGGATGTAAACAACATGAACATGACAACTTGATGCAGTTTAATTAGACACAATTAAAGAATTGAAATATTCATTTTATGAGTTAAATATATATTATTAAATGCTTTATTACTAGATTTTTAAAAAAGTGCTTACAAATAATTCGATGTCAAATTGAAAATTTATTTTATTAATTACGTTGTTTGATTGATGAATATTTAAAATTATTAAAAGAGTTAAAATGCATTATTTTTCATTTAATAATATCATCATTAGGTATTTAACAGATAGACGCGATTAAGATAGACACAATTAACGTGATCATCAAACATTAAATTTTAAAAAATTACAACTTGGCCAAAGAATTCATTCACTTTTTCGTTAATTTTTTTTATTATTATTTTTTTCAACGATGACGTTAACAACGCAAATTGCGAATTTGCGTTGTTGATGTTCTAAGAATATGTGTTTACATCTAGATTTATTTTGATGTTCGTAAGTTTGGTCGTTAGAATTTGTTTATTTTATTTGTTATTGGTGTCATTATTGATAAAAATAATAAAAAATCCAATAATAAAGTAGACGACGAAATGTAACGATTCGCGAAAGAAGATAAACTAGATAGTCTTATTTCGTTTCCAAACTCGATTTAACTGTGTTTCTGTGAAGTAGAAAACTCCCAGTCCCACTACCAGTGACAGAGACAGTCGCCTACGTGTCAGCTGGTGATTGGGTGAGATGGAAACCCAGGGGCTCATGGAGAGGCAGAGAATGAAACCCGGGCGCGAAGTGGAGCCCACACGTGGCCACCACCAATAATTGATCATTCTCCTAATCCTCTCTGTACTCGAGCTGGCACCGCCAACACTCTCTACTTCCTTCTTCTTCTTCTTCTTCTTCACACTCACTACTCCTCCTTCCTCATGGGACGATCCCCCAAACCCTAGCCCTCTCTCTCTCTCACCCAGTCCATGAAGCTCGCGGCTCTGCTTCTCGCCCTCCTCGTCGCGGTGGCGGCGGCGCGCGCCGACGGGACGGTCTACGAGGCGCTGCGCGAGCACGGGCTGCCCATGGGGTTGCTCCCCAAGGGCGTCCGGGAGTTCTCCATCGACGCGGCCGGGCGGTTCCAGGTGCGGCTCGATCAGGCCTGCAACGCCAAGTTCGAGAGCAAGCTGCATTACGACCTCAACATCTCCGGCACGCTCAGCTACGGCCAGATCAGCGCGCTCTCCGGCGTCTCCGCGCAGGAGCTCTTCCTCTGGTTCCCCGTCAAGGAGATCAGAGTCGACGTCCCGAGCTCGGGCTTAATCTACTTCGACGTGGGCGTCGTCTTCAAGCAATTCTCGCTCTCGCTCTTCGAAACCCCGCCCAATTGCGAAGCCGCGCTTATGGACACGGATTCGCCACAGGTTTGAACCGTTTTCGATTATTTTTTCCCGGTGTGTTTCGATTGGTGAAGTAATTGTGTTCGTGGCTTTGTGAACAGAGGAGATGGGAGAAGCTTCGGAATCGAACATTCCGGGTGAAATCCGGGAGGGATTCTTTGTGAGATCGGATTGGAAGGGAAGAGAATTTATTGGTTTGCTTGTTTCTTCGAGCTGGGTTGGAGCTCAATGAGCTTCGTCTCTGCTCAATCACCGTGTATATGTTTACTTTCCCATTCATACAAAAGTCTTGTAGGTTTTTATGGGTCATATGTAGCTTCCATTTCCACGCATCACAGTGGTGTTTGGCTTTGCCTTTGCCTTTGCGTGCGTATCTCTTTCCCGATGTTGGTGCGTTAAACACAGTCCTGGTAGCTCCGATGATGGCGATAGGCGGTCAATTGGTGTTGGATTCGCCGGAGTAGTTGATGGATGAGGAAAATTGATCGGGTTTTGGTGGTTGGAATTTCATTTATTCGTGAAGAAACCAAATGGGATAAGAGAGGAGCATCGGATTGATTCGAGAGAGTCGAGGCGAATTCAGGCGGCAAAACTGCGATATACAAGGTTTACATTGTAATTTTTTGTTTGTTATTTGTTTAAATTTTCAAGTGTTAAATTTGTATGATGAGGTTCCTGTTGGCGTGTTGTTCTAAGTCTCGTTTTTGTAGTAAAGTTCATTTTTTTAGGCCCGTAAGAAACTGATACCGCTATTATACGAAAATATTCATGAATAAAAAGCTTCGCGCTTCTACTTTTGGTACCACAAAGTGTTGCTTTTGTATTGTTACTATGCATTTGCTATATACCATTTCACGGAGAACTGATGGAACAGGTGAAACTCGGGACCGTCATAACTTACGCTGTTTCTATGTATACATTCATGCGTACGTATCGGTTTGGCCTCGAGGATCTTATCGTTTACCTTGTCATCCTCAGGTATAAACCTTGAAGGACTCTATTTCCACTGTCAGAGTTTGACCAGAGATCTAGAGGTGTTTTCCTCCAATAGTAGATTCTGAACTTGTGAAAAGTGCCAATCATCAGTTGCTTTTTTCTTTCTCATTAACTTTTGATTTAGCTAGGCAGCAGAAGTACTAAATCTAGCACTATGACGTATCTCAATTGGTTAATAACCATGGTAAATGCATTTCTTTCTGTCTTCTGTGTAGCACTGTCCTAGGATATACGTATTTACAGATGCAAATTCCAAATTTGGACTTTTCTTGAGTCTACGTACTACTACTAACATGTGATATGCTAGGTTTTTTCAAGTTCACTCTACTTTTCATCTTTTGTTTTTCTGTTTCTCCTACTCTTTTGATACATACGTGGCATGGTGATCATTGAATTATTCGATGTTTGGAAGTCGCAACGGAGGGTGAGAAATTTCACCTGAACAGCTATTAGGCCGGCACTGAACCATAACAATCTTCTCTTTCGTTTCTGCAATACGGAGGCCAATGCGCGATAACAGGGCTGCATATTTTGGACCAGTGGATGTATATTGTTTCGAATCAGTACAGTAGAGATCATGCCAATGATTCCGTTGACTCAGGGAAATTTCCGTTCAGGCCGGCGTTCAATTTGTAAGTATGATTCTCAACAACAACTGTATGCTGATCTGGGAATTGTGTTGTTATTGAGTTTGGTGAAAGCTGGAAGATTGTTGGGACAAAACACATGGAAGAAAATAGTAAGCAAAGCAGCTTTTGAGTGGGAAAAGAGAGAGGATCTGTCTCTATTAGAAGGTTGTTTTTGTAGATATGTGGACATCCCATGTGTACTAGCACTAAGTGAATATGTCCAGTTAAGCATTTATGTGGTCCTTCTTGGAATGTTAGGTGTGTAGTGTTGTATAGCAATGTTGTATCTTGTAAACATAATAGCAAACAGACAACAAACATGGCCTTATGCTCCATTATTACCTTCGCTGAGAAGCCACCCTAATTATGCCCATCATAACTTGTCACAAGATGCTATTTCCTGGGTCCAATATTTTTTGTTTGACTATATACATATAACAACCTTTCTCTATGTGAGCTTCTGTCTTCTCATCTTCATTGTTTGTAGTTGTAAATCTATGATTAGATATTGAGACATTTTTTTATATGACCTTAACCGTGTCATTCTAATCATGTTGAATTGTGTTCCATTCAATTAGATCCGAGCCATAGGCCTGAGCAGCGTAGGTGACGCGACTGAGCATCGGCAAGAGAATCAGGCAAAATTGTTTCCTTTCACTTCGGGGATAGAAGTGTCAAGTGGGCTGATCCGACAAAGCCCATCCATGCATTTGTCAACACTTAAAAATTGCGGGGCCAGGGCTGGCCGGCCCACTTGAAACCGCTGCGTGGATAGGGAAGAAGCGACAATCAGTCTGAAGGAAGAGTGGCTTGTGTTGATCGGCCTTGAGAACATAAATCTTGGACGGTGATCGGATTTGCACCGGAATTTGCTCAGCAGAGCCTTGCCCTCTTGGTGACTCTCAGAAGATGAAAGTTAGCACAAGTTTGAATGAGTGATAATGTGAACGACGATCAATGGTTAGTCTTAGTCATGGTGGGATGGTCCCGCGTAGGTTTTGAAAACGATGGTCCCAGAAATCATTGGTAAAAAAACAAAACTCATTACAGTTACTAGGTGGAAAATATAAAAATTGTGGGGGAGTTTCATAATTAGGAGATAAAAACTGAAATATATATATAAAAGAAATTATGTTACAAATTGAAAATGCAAATTTTTTGAGTAGATTTTCAACATTTTTCAAAACTATATATTTTCGTCATTGCATGGGTATATAAATATATATATATATATATATATATATATATATATATATACACACATACATGAAGGTAAACTCCTTCACCCATTAATAATCTCGACGTGTAAGAATATTCAGAAAAAAAAAAACCTATAACACAATCTTATTTGTTCTTGATAAGGACATGCTCTGTCACCAGGAATCCAAGCCTCTATATCGTCCACCACTTAGCAAGAACATTTGGGCAAGCCTAGTTAGACTCGCAAAGAAAAAACTTTACTCGAGGCTCTCAAGCCTCGAGCCTGTTGAGCCGGTTCAGTTGTGCGCGCTTACCTATGCCTAGCAGGCGGCCTAGCGCGCGGAACTGCACTTTTGGCACCGGTGTGTCCGGCCAAGCCCGTAGCCAACGCACATCCTGCGCGTATCATAACCATGCTCGGAAACTCTCACCGAGGCCTATGCAGCAGCCATAAGCACCAGCCTGCTCACACGCTAGCTCTGCGGGCTTTGGAGCTCGGCCTGAGCAGATCCTAAGGTTTTCCTACATAGCTACCTTTGTGGTCGTGTGCAATTCGGGCAGCTTGGTAAGGGTAGTTGCGGACGATGGTCGTAGTATTCAATTGTCGATTTCGTATCGCAAGCATTGAGATTCCGTTGAGAGGGCCTTGCATAATTCGTGCCCAGGTTAGCCCGCTGCACGCACAAGGTTAGTGAGCAAATTACGACAAGATGTTCACGAGACGCAAGTAATGTGTTTCGTTGAATTTCTTGGGGGCTGTACGATAATCGCGGACAGCCTGCCTTGCGAGTGGCTGCACAATGTGCCGTGCTAAGGGAGTGGCAGTGCACAAAATGCCCGTACCCTGCACGCGAGCCGCATTTTTTGGTATCAATTTTTCGTAAATACAGAACATATTTATACTTAGAATTTAAATGATATCAAAGTTTATGTACAAGATCAGATTTTGTGTTCAAACGGGACATTTTTTGTCAACCAAGTCTAAATTTTTGCCACATGCATTTATCAATAAATATCCTTCTTTTCATCACCTACTTTTGAATCAGTTTATATCATATGAATTTGTAATCTATATCAATTTTTTTTCCTATTTAATATTTGTAAGCATTAATTTAATGTCGTACATGATTATGCAATCCGATTCATTAATATTGCATAGAACATTATTAGCCAAGATCTTAGAACGAGATGATTTTCACATATAAATATTAGATCTAGTAAGCGTACCTTGATCCATGATCGGAATAGTAGCGGAAACGATTAATCACCGGAATTGCGTTTCTCTCTCTTGACCTCTTTAGAGTGACAAGCCTTCTTTGATGGAGAGGAAAACTTACGTAGGTAGAGAGAGGACCAATTCCTAGGGTTTCTCTTTATATAGACCCACCATCAGGGTATAATAGGAATTTACCTTTATTTAATTAAACCAATTAGATTTTATCTTATTATTATTAAACCCATTAATTATTATAATGCCCAATGAGCCACACGTACAAGTGAGTCTAACATTCTCCCACTTGGCCCATGTGCCATTATATCCTTTATGGTTTAATAATAATCATAATTGCGCATACTTAAGATAAATCCATCGTAATGTTTAATTACATCATAAAGTTATTATCAAGCATGACGACTAATAAGGATCATGGCGGTTGTACATCAGTTTTCGACATAGTCCCTTCCATGTATCACGATATTAGTTTCATACTCAACATAACACATAATAAGGTAATAAATAACGGTCCGACGATAATGTCTTTGTCAGAGACAAAAGATCTTGTTTGGTTCACATAATGCATTCATGTATATACTAATCATAAGAAACAAGATCCATTCATTCATATCAGAAACAAAATAAGTGAGCTCAAAGTGTCAATCACATAAAAACATAAGACGTAAATAACATTAATGATGACATCCAAGGATCCCCATTCTTTCAACATGTTCAGTGAAAACCTTTGGGGGCAATCCTTTCGTTAATGGATCTGCAACCATAAGTTTTGTGCTAATGTGCTCGATTGACACTCTTTGTTTCTGAACTTCTTCTTTAACGCCAAAGTATTTCAATTCCATATGCTTAGCACCCTTCGAATACTTGTCGTTTTTAGAAAAGAAGACTGCTGCGGAGTTATCACAATAAATTTTCAGCGGCTTGGCGATACTGTCGACAATTCCAAGTCCCGAAATAAAATTCCGCAGGCATAAACCATGAACTGTAGCCTCAAAGCATGCTACAAACTCAGCTTCCATAGTGGATGCAGCAATGACAGACTGCTTCGCACTCTTCCATGAGATTGCTCCTCCGGCTAGAAGAAACAAATAGCCAAAAGTGGATTTCCTAGAATCCACACATCCGGCAAAATCTGAATCTGAATATCCAATCACCTCAAGGTGGTCAGACTTCCTATAAGTGAGCATATGATCTTTCGTTCCTTGCAGATACCTCAGTACTTTCTTTGCAGCTTTCCAATGATCTAATCCTGGGTTACTTTGATACCTTCCCAGCATTCCGACAGCAAAACTAATGTCCGGTCTGGTACAGGTCTGTGCGTACATCAAGCTTCCCACAATAGATGCATAAGGAATTTGTTCCATCTGATTGCGCTCCAATTCATTCTTTGGACATTGATTGAGACTAAATTTACCTCCCTTCTGAATTGGTGCAACACTTGAAGAACATTTGTCCATTTTGAATTTCTCTAGAACTTTATTGATATATGCTTTCTGAGACAATCCCAACCATCCTTGTGATCTATTGCGAAATATTTCTATTCCGATCACATAGGATGCCTCACCCATATCTTTCATTTCGAAGTTCTTCGAGATAAATTCCTTGGTTTGACGTAATAAACCAAGATCGTTAGTAGCAAGCAAGATATTGTCAACATACAAAACCGGGATTATAAACTTGCTCCCACTGATCTTTAGATATATACATCGATCAACGATGTTTTCAGTAAATCCAAAAGATGTAATGGTATCATTGAACTTAAGATACCATTGACGGGAAGCTTGTTTAAGTCCGTATATTGACTTCTTGAGTTTACACACCATATGTTCTTTACCATCAACTTTAAAACCTTCAGGTTGATCCATAAAGACATCTTCATCTAAATTCCCATTCAAAAAGGCAGTTTTCACATCCATTTGATGGAGCTCCAAATCATAATGAGCCACCATCGCCATGACTATTCTTAAGGAATCCTTTTTAGAAACGGGCGAAAAGGTCTCTTTGTAGTCAATACTATCTTTCTGAGTAAAACCTTTGGCAACGAGTCTGGCCTTGTGTCTTTCGATATTGCCGTTCGAGTCATGCTTGGTCTTGAAGACCCATTTACACCCAACTCTTTTACAACCTTCTGGAAATTCAACAAGATCCCAAACTTCATTGTGATCCATTGATTTTAGCTCTTCTTTCATGGCATCTAACCATTTATGAGAATTTTCACTCTCTATGGCTTGTGAAAAAGAAACTGGATCATTTTCAATTCCGGAGTCAAATTCAGACTCCATCAGATAAACCAAATAATCATCTGAAATGGCAGATTTTCTTTCTCTCCCAGATCTTCTTAATGCGATTTCTTGTGGTTCACCCATAATAGGTTCATTGTCTATTATAAGTTCATCATGTGGAGCTTGATTGTTAATTTGTTGTTCTTGCAAATCATTATCATGTTCAACATGTGCAGGAACAACAACTTGAGTAGAAGATAAAGGCAAAGGGATTTGCACTCTAACTTCTTGAATTTCCACTTTACGTGGTTCCAAGCTCCCACTAACTTCACCATTCTCAATGAACCTTGCATTTCCAGTTTCAACAATTCTTGTACTATGATTAGGACAATAAAATCGATACCCTTTAGATTTTTCTGGATAACCAATGAAGAAACCACTGATTGTTCTTGCATCCAGTTTCTTTTCATGTGGATTATAAATTCTTACTTCTGTCGGGCAACCCCAAACATGCAGATGCCTTAAACTAGGTTTCCTTCCCGCCCACAGTTCAAAAGGTGTCTTAGGAACTGCCTTACTAGGAACCCTGTTTAGCAAATACACGGCAGTCTTTATAGCATGCATCCACAATGATTTGGGTAAAGAAGAATTGCTTAACATACTCCTAACCATATCCATTAATGTACGGTTACGCCTTTCTGCAACACCATTTTGTTGCGGTGTTCCTGGCATTGTGTATTGAGCACAAATACCACGACTTTCAAGTTACTTAGCAAAGGGACCAGGGCACTGTCCACTTTCATCATATCTTCCGTAATATTCACCACCTCTGTCAGATCTGACAATTTTCACCTTTCTATCTAATTGCCTTTCAACTTCATTGATAAACACCTCAAGGGTATCTACCGATTGAGATTTTTCATGCAGCAAATAGATATATCCATAACGTTAAAAATCATCGATAAAGGTGATAAAATATTTTTCTCCACCAAAAGATGGAACATCAAAAGGCCCACAAATATCGGTGTGAATAATTTCAAGGAGTTGTGTGCTTCTTGTAGCTTCTTTCTTAAGTGTCTTTCTTGTTTGCTTTCCCTTAATGCATTCAATACAAACACCAAGATCAGTAAAATCCAAATCATGCAGGATTTCATTCTTTACTAATCTTTCAATTCTTTCTTTGGATATATGACCCAAACGTTTATGCCACAAGTAAGCAGATGATTCATCAGACCTACCACGTTTAGTTCCAACATTATGATGCAAGGTCAATAAAGTCTCGGCAAAAACAATATCAAGCTTTAATTTGTAGAGATCATCATAAAGAATACCCGAACCCAATAAAAGATTTTGTTTAAACAAACTGAAACATCCATTGCCAAATTTAGAAGTGTACCCAGCTTTATCAAGTTTGGACACGGAATCAAATTGCGAGAAATAGAAGGAGCATACAGAGTTCGAAAAAGATCTAAATGACAACCAGTGTCTAAAACTAAACGATAAGTTCCAACAGCTTCAACTGGAATTTTGACTCGGTTTCCCATGTAGATAAATTTCTCATTTTCGCTTATGGTTTGGGTCGAAAGGAATCCCTGCATCGTATTTGAAACATGAGTGGTAGCACCAGAATCAATCCACCAGGTATTATAAGGAACTTCAGCTAAATTTGATTCGAAACATATTGAAACATAATGTATACCTTTTCTTTCGAACCACGCCTTACGTTTCAGGCAATCTTTCTGAAAATGTCCAGTCCTTTTGCAAAACCGACACATTTCGTTGCTTGGTTCCTTCTGGTTGATTTGGACAGATGACTGATTAAGCCTTGATAGTCCTTTCTTGTCATTTCCATCCTTTTTCCAAGGTTTCTTTCCAGCACCTTTATGACCAACGAGATTAGCTGAATGAATTCCCGGTTTCTTAAGCCTCGCTTCCTCTTGAATGAGCATGCTTTGTAATTCATGCACATTCCATTTATCCTTCAGAGTATTATAGTTCATATGAAATGGACCGTACTCAGAAGGTAAGGAATTAAGGATGAACGTTACTAGGAAATTTTCATTCACTTCCATTCCCATGGTCTTCAATCTTGCTGCAATGTTCGTCATTTCGACGATATGCTCATGCATGGTACGAGAACCATTAAATTTCATAGTGGTTAACGTACTCATCAGTGTCCCAGCCAACGACTTATCAGCCGATTCGGACTAAGAACTATCTTCCACAGACTTCAGAAATTCCTTAGCACTTTCAGTTCTGTTCAGTGTGGACTTGATGTTGTTTGCTACAGTCATTCACATAAACATTAGGCTTAGTCTGTTAGATCTTTCCCAAGCTTTATGGAAAGATCTTTGCTCGGCACTGCTAGCATCAGTAAGGGCAGCAGGTTTCTCACTTAAGAGTGCAAGATCAAGATCCAGAACACCGAGGTGAAACTGAATCTGCTCACACCATTCTAAGAAATTGAGCCCATTAAACTTAATAACAGACGTTGCTTGCGAATGAAGAGAAACAGGAACAGAAGCTGCAATATATAACATATGCTTACACGTTAATGCTTTGAGTAAAAACTTCATAATACAGATTCAGAACATTAGAAGAAGCAAACATAAAATGCATATTGAAGATCACCTTTGGGTGAAACAATAATATACATGAAACATAATTGATGCATAATTAATTTTCACATAATTGGTAACTAACATACTCAAAATAGATATGCTTGTAATCTTTGGATATACTAAACATACCTAACTGATCAAATAGATTACCACGATAATGTTCATGAATTATCAAACGAATGATCAACCTTTGGGCGATCCATAAATATTTTTATAACCAATGAACTTCAATCCACCCGTAATAAAACATTTATGTCATTAAAGCATCACTTAATCGGGGTGATTGAACATTAATAATTTAATATCTATGAAGCATTCTAATTCGGCCACTTTGGTGACTAACAAATTATTCATAATATAGATATCAAATTAAGTTAACTTAACATGAAGTCAACAAATTAAGTCAACTAAAATATACAGGTAAACAAAGAAATTAACTTTATTTACTTAAGCTATAATTCTGTAAGGTACATAAGTAAATAAGCCCACATTTATTTGTAAACTTAATTCGAAAGCCCATAATACTTTTAATTCATAAGACCAGAGAGTAAACTTTAAAAACTTAATAATATATATAGATATATTTGTAAATATTATTCTCTGATTTCGTAAAGTGTAACAAAACAAATGTGACACATAAATGCATTAATCACTTAATCAAATAAGTCTGTGGCATAAGTCATAAGCCATTATTTGTTACCAATATATACGCAATAAAGAAGTGGGTCAATAACCTACTCACGTAATTATAGCAACAAATAATTCCTTGAATAAAAATAATACATAAATTTTCATTCTAAAATAAAGGATCCGCTAAAATTGAGTGAGTTGGTTATAGGAAACCCAAAGTAAGTGGGTAACTTTATCCTAAATAATAACCACTTTCAAATTTTATTTAAATAATTAAATAAATAAAATTAACCACGAATAAATCACACGTATTTTCTAATTGCAGAAAAATATATTTTGTATTATATATTTTATTTTAATCGTAAACAAGATTTTTAAAACTTTGTACACTTTTATCAGATCAAAACTTGATCATGATCTCATTCATGAAAGCTTATATAAAACAATAATAATAAAACGCACTGACTATAATAAAAATAAACTCAGTGGTGATCTTTGACAAAATAAATACAATCCAAGACTTTAATCGGTCATTATATGAATACGAAAGCATTAACTGGATTCAACATTATCTTCGATCAATCGAAGCACTCGAACAAAATTATAGATATGTCAAGAATAAGAACATCATTGATTTTTTATATAAGCATATCGGCATAGAACAAATAAATTAAACACGTTATAGGAAAATCATAGGTTCAACAATCAAGGCTCTGATACCATATGTAAGCATTAATTTAATGTCGTACATGATTATGCAATCCGATTCATTAATATTGCATAGAACATTATTAGCCAAGATCTTAGAACGAGATGATTTTCACATATAAATATTAGATCTAGTAAACGTACCTTGATCCATGATCGGAATAGTAGCGGAAACGATTAATCACCGGAATTGCGTTTCTCTCTCTTGACCTCTTTAGAGTGACAAGCCTTCTTTGATGGAGAGGAAAACTTACGTAGGTAGAGAGAGGACCAATTCCTAGGGTTTCTCTTTATATAGACCCACCATCAGGGTATAATATGAATTTACCTTTATTTAATTAAACCAATTAGATTTTATCTTATTATTATTAAACCCATTAATTATTATAATGCCCAATGGGCCACACGTACAAGTGAGTCTAACAATATTTACCACTTTCGTAAAAATATTTAAGGACAAATTTTTCTAATCTTGTATAATATCCTACTCTGTAAAACTAGAGTTTTGCAATAATCCAATGGACATTCACTCACTCATGAATGCAAAGTCCCAAATTTCGCTATTTCCATCATCTTGTTGAAAATGTTGCTTTTCATTTTAAAAAATTAAATCATATATATATTATACATATTAGGGGTGAAACCGGGTCGGGTACCCGGTTTTTTTGGGCTACCCGGTACCCGACCCGAAATCCGGGTATCTGAAAAATGATACCCGGTACCCGGTACCCGGAATCCGGGTACCCGAAATCCGGGTTTCTGAATAATGATACCCAGATCCGGTACCCGGTACCCGGTTTTGAAAACCGGGTCGGGTTTTTATCCGGATCCGGGTTTTACCCGATTTTTTATCCGGTTTTTTTTTTTTTAAGAAACTATCTCAAAATAAAATTACACATTGTCTCGTAAATAAAACACATAGATCCGTTGTCTTAAAATTAAAATGCATAAACAAAACAACATAATTTGTTTTCTTCGTTCGTATCTGACTATCCGCTATTTCTTGTTCCCCGCATCAAGCATCATCATCAACGTCATCAACTGTAAACATATCATCATATGACAATAAAATAAGTATCACAAGTCAAATAAACATGAGATGAAAATAATTAAATAAAAATATAAGGCAAGTTAGATAATTACCCGGCTTATTGTAAAGCACTTCGAGTTCTTGATTCACACTTTCGGCCTCATCCGTATACTCATTCATGACCACCACTTCGTGCTTAGCACTTAGCCAATTTTTTAGACAAACCATTAATAGAAGGGCATATTAGCACAGCTTCACAATAATTGCACGAAGCTGTTTCCTCGGTAGAATGCTTGTTGAAATGATTCCAAGCTTCCGAAGCATTAGCTCTTTTGCGCTTAGGTTCTTTTTGCGATTGAGGTTTAGTGATACTTCTGTCCACCGACACCGAGCCTACTTCAGTACTTTGAATCGATAATTTCTCCATTTCAGCCTGCTGCTTAATTACCTGGATTATCAATAATTATTGGATTAATAATATTAATTACAGTACTGTATAACAAAGTAAGGAAATTTCTTCCTCGTTTCTCATATCATAAATCATAATAAACTGTAACGCGGTTATCATATCATATATGCAGTGGTTATTAATTAGGGATTATCAAGAGTCTGAGACAAAATCTTCAAATTACATTCTGTATTTTCCTGAGCTTAGAACAAAGAAATTGCAAAGCTAAGTAGAGTGAATCTAACAAGATCAATATGCCAATTAAGAGAATATTACACAAAGATTAAACAAACCTTTGGAAGTGTTGCAGTCTCACAAGGATGAAGAAAAACGCAATCTTTGGAAGCTCCAATAAGAATCTGAGAACAGAGAGAAGAAGAAGTGGGTTAAGAGAAATATGAGCCACAACTTGTGTATCGGATTCGAGAAATATGTGCTACCAAACCTCGCTGTACGATTCGAGTAACTTCACGAAAAATACAGATTCAGAGAGAGGCGGCTTCGGCTTCGGAGAGAGGCGGCTTCGGCTTCGGCGAGAGGCGGCGTCGGAGATGGAGGTAGAGAGAGAGAGAGCTGCGCAATGGAGGAGAGGTGTGGAGGCGAGGCGAGGAGGCGAGGTGAAGTGTGAAGAATTGAACCCTAATCGAAGTGTGTGAACCCTAATCTGAAATAAAGGATTTTTTTTTTAAATTCGGGTATTAAACCGGGTACCGGGTACCCGGTTTATTTAATTTTAATACCCGGTACCCGAACCCGGTTTTAAAACCGGGTTCGGGTACCCGGATCCGAAATCCGGATTCGGATTCGGATTCGGATTCGGATTTTAAATCCGGATTCGGATTCGGATTCGGATTTTAACCCGGTTTTCGGGTTTTTTTTTTCACCCCTAATACATATGAATATTTATAGAGATAGAGAGAGATTAATCATTTTCAAAAATATCAAATGTTAAAAAAATTGATCAAAAGTATTAAAAGGATATACTAATGTAGAATAATAAATTAAGGAAGATAGCTTATAGAAGACAAAATAAAGCGACAATTACAATACGTCAAGCAATTTATTATAGAAAAGAAAAATAGAGAACATTTGACTTTTTCCCTTTCTACAGTTTGTCTCGATTATACTAGTTCTCACCACTCGATTTTTTTTTTTATTGGCTCCTAGAGCTGAAACTCGCGATCGTACTGTGGACGTCGCGATCGTCGCGACGCGTGTGGCGCGAATCGCGATGCGTCGCGATCAACGGGTGAAAATCGCGATTCGTCGCGACGCGGGGTCAAAATCGCGACCACGCGTGGTGATCCGCGTGAAATGCTCTCGCCCAATCAGAGCGCGACACGTGTGCTATCCGAGTGAGGGGAAAAGTTGTGTTTGTTGGTGGCGAAAATAACACACTTTTTACCCGAAATTTATTACCCAACCACAATTATTACACACTTTACTCGAATTTCAACCCTAAAATTTCAAATTTCAATATTTTTTCACCCACTTTCTCCTCACAATTATTCACCCACTTCACCCACCACAATAATTATTCACCCACCCCACTCTCCTCAAACCCTATAAATACCACCTCTTCCTCCCTCATTTCTTCACCAACAATCTCTCAACTCTCTCTCAAATTCTCTCAATTCTCTAAGTTTTTTCCACTCTCAAGCTCTAAAGTTCCAAAGTTCTAAATTTCTCAATTTCTAAAGTTCTCTCATTAATATGTCTCGAAGAAGCGGCGGTAGTTCCGGGGGTCGAAGGGCGGCCAGGAATTTGCAACCCCAATTTCTACAAGGGGGAGCATCGCAGCCTTGTCCCGACGACTACATTCCCGTTATGCTACCGTCAGAAATGTTCCCTTCCCCTGCCAATCCAAATTATCCCGACGATACAGTACGGTCTCTAAGACCTAATCTAGTCCGGGCGTTGGCCCACCACCAAGCCAATCCCGATCGTGTGTCCCGAGAGTTGGTCGAAGCGGTGGCTCAATCTAGGGGGGGAAATAACGATCCTTTTTTCGATCTCATGTTTCGGGAAGGTGCCGATTACAGAGCTCAAGGTCCCGAAGGTGCCGATCCCGACGAAACTCAACGCCCCGAAGATGCCGATCCTGACGAAACTCAACGTCCCCACGATGCCGATCCGGACGACTTTCAAACGCCGCCCTCGGTCCATGGATCAAATGTTGGGGTTTACAACCGCGGTTCTTCCAATCAAGATAGCGGTGAAGCCTCCGTTGCCCGTCCTCGACGTGCTCGACGTCCTTCAACCGGGTAATAACCTTTATTCATTTGTTTATTTCATTAATTATTAATATTTATTAATTAATAAGTTAGTACTTAGAAATAATTAATTATTAATAATTAATAAATAATAATTAATAAATATTAATCCGTTTTTAATTATTAATAATTATTCAATAATAATCACTTGAAAGTCTTAGTATGCTCTGTGGTTGCGGTTCCGACTGATCTTCCACATCAGAAACGATTTTCTTGAGATTTAATAATCATTTAATCATATTATCTTAATTATTTAATTTCGTTTAATTTTTTAACCTTAAATATTATAGTTTAATTATTTTAGTTTAATTAATTAATTTGTCACGTCTCTTGAAAGTCTTAGTATGCTCTGTAGTTGCGGTTTCGACTGATCTTCCACATCAGAAACGATTTTCTTGAGATTTAATAAGTTAACGGGATTAAAAATGGTAATTTGTATGTGTGGTGATTATTATAAAGTTCTTAATGGAATACGGTGTCTTAGAAAGATTGGTTTTTAAATAAGGTTTGCTTTGCAATCTCCTCCAAGCTAGCCTGGGAACCTCGGGGAGTTCTGTCTAGAAAAGCTTGGGCCTAAAGCGAGATCATAGCATCCTTTCCAGTCGATCTGGCCGTGGAACCTCGGGGAGTTCCGTCAAAAAGAGCTTGATAATGATTTCCACACATAGAAAATACCATTTTTAATTTCGTTAACTCTTTTAATTAACTATATGAAATTTAATTTAATTAATATGATTAATGTTAAGATATAATAAATGTAATATTTTTTGTAATACTTAATTTATTATTCGTCCGATGTAATATTCCTTTGTTTTAACAGCGCAACTCCTTCGGCCCTGGCGTGGGGACGACCAAACACGGCCCCAGTGTGGGATTTTTTCCACGAAGATCGGCGGTTGGAGAATGGCGAACGCATCAAACTCGCCACGTGCAAAAAATGCGGCAAAGTACTAGACGCGATGGGTGACCTCGGAACCGGATACTTGAAAAGACACGCAAGAGCATGCTTCCCGACCGGGCAGCTCGAAGAGGTAAACACAGCACAGGTAAGTGCCCTTTCTGCAGTTAATTTACGGAAATGGACCCTCGAATGGATAATTTCTACGGGTGTGCCGCTGAGTTTTGTCGAAAATCCCAACCATACCCGATATATGCAAAGGATTAATCCGACGTACCAGCAGTTTTCCCGTACAACTTATACCCAAGACATGGAAACCGCATATGCTATGCAAAAAAACCTTTTGGTCGATTTTTTTAAAATGTCTAGCATAAACGTCGCTTTTACCACCGACCTGTGGAGCGGTCCAAGTTTAAACGACTATATGAGTCTGACCGCCCATTACGTAGACGACGAGTGGAATCCATGTCAAAGGCTTTTAAACCTATCGCCATTCGAGGGTCGTCATACCGGGCAAAACATTGCTGAAAAATTAATTGCATTATTTAATGATTGGGGTTTACAAAACCGGGTAATTTCCATTACCTTAGACAATGCCGCAAACAACAACGCCGCGATTTTAATCTTGGAATCTAGTTTGCCCGGTTCGCCATTTAAAAATATTTTACATCAACGTTGTGCTTGTCACATAATAAATTTAATTGCACGAACCGGCGAACATCAAATTGCTAACCATCTTGATAAAATACGCGGCATTGTTGATTGGATCCGGCATCCTCAAACCACCGGTAGGTGGAGAAAGTTTTGTAAATACCACAATCACCGCGCTAACAAGTTTGGTTTAGATAATAATACACGTTGGAACTCTACATATTTAATGGTTTCAGTTGTTTGTAGACAGCGGCTGCCGTTAGACCACTTCCTCGGGATGGAACTCGAGCCACAGAACCGGATCACGGAGGCGGATTGGGAAACGGCCCAAAAATTTACCCAATTTCTTAAACCATTTTACGCTATTACGCTAAATTTTTCAAACCAAAAAAGACCCTCTTTAAACCACGGTCTTTCGGGTCTTTACCAAATTACGTGTGCTTTCAAAGAATTTGAAAATGACCCTATTATTTCTCCCATTATTCCGGGGATGATTACAAAATACCAAACTTACTGGGATCCACCCCCGTTTTCGTTTTGCTTCGGTGCTATACTTGATCCCCGTTTTTCGTTTACTTGGGGGGCAATGATGTTAGCCTGCGGGGAAAACATCGGGGTGGATTACCAGAATTATATTAACGTTGTTAACGAAGCCTTTTTTGCATTGTACAGTGAATACGACGCCCGGTTCCCACAGTTCAACGCACAGGAAGAGCAAAGGACAGTGATGGAGAGCCCAACGAAGACGGGACTAGCGTTTAGCCGGAGACTCAGGCAACGGATAGATCGCGGGGAAGCAGGGGAATCCAGCACGGGACCGCCACGGGCGGACATACCGGAGGGCGCACCGGCAGAAGTTAAGCGATACTACGGCCTACGGTTCGAGGACGATTCAGGCGAGTTCGATGTCATAAAGTGGTGGAAGAATCAACGGGACAGATTCCCGATATTGGTGAGAATGGCGAGGGATATACTGTCCATCCCCATTTCAAGTGTTGCTTCGGAGAGCGCATTCAGTACGGCTCAGTACGTCATAAACGACCGGAGGGCGTCAACCACCAACACACACGTCGAGCAAATAGTGGTGTTGAATGATTTGTTGTACCACAACCCGGTGATTGCCGAACGGTCCGACCAAACCGAACTGGAGCTAATGACTGAAAGGTTTAACGCCTTGTATCCCGAGTGACGCAATGTAACCGCCAATGATGTGCTCTTTCCTCTCTTGGTTTTATGTCCCTAAGGAGGGTTTTACAAGAGAGGTTTTAGTGAGGCATCTTATAATATTTACACTGAATATTTACAGCTTTCTTCCACCTTATTGTAATATTCACAATGAATAATACAACTTTTTTTTTAATATCTCGTCTTATCATATTTATTTATATGTTAATGAAATTTGTTAAAATTATTAATATGTTACAAACTAATATTTATTAACATATGTTACAAATTAAAAATTAACAATAAAAAACAAGATTATTATTATGTTACAAAATAATAAATTATAACACACTTAAATATTAATTTTGAAAAAAATAACTTAGAGATAATAATTTTAAATAATTAACATACTTAAATAATATTTTGAAATAATTAATAAAGTTTGATAATTAAATTCGGGTAAAAAGTACTAAAAATAAACATTTCAAGAAAACAGGTACATTTGCCGCAAACAACGGCCAGCGAGTCGCGACAAAATCGCGAGCCGTCACGAGTGCACGCGTCGCGATGCGTCGCGACGGGAACAGTCGCGACTTTTGGCGATTGGGTCGCGACCCGTCGCGACGTCGCCAGATGCAGCTCTATTGGCTCCTATATTAAGATTTTTTTTTTCTCTTAGAAAACATACAAAGTGATATTTTGAACTTTTAAAGCAGGAAAACTGGTGTGACAAAACTGGTGTGACACAACACAACACAACACAACCGTTCGTGACTGTGTGACACAACACAGGCACGAACGGTTTCTTTCGCCTTTAATATTAATGGATCAGTACGTGGTCGAGTTACTCCGCAAAGAGGCCTTCGTCAGGGGGATCCACTATCTCCATTCCTTTTCCTCTTTTGTTCGGAAGGTCTTTCGGGTCTCCTTCGTGATGCGGAGGAGCGAGACATCCTTAATGGGCTTAGATTCGGAGGGGAAGGTTTGTGGATTTCTCATCTATTTTTCGCAGACGACAGCCTCATCTTCTTCTCAGCGTCGGAGGATGAAGCTGAAACAGTTCGTGACTGTCTGAGAATTTATGAGAAGGCATCAGGTCAGATGGTCAACTATACCAAGTCGGACGTTTGTTTTGGTAAAGACGTGGATGAAGCCAGACGAATACGGATCGCCAATTGCCTTGGGGTTGCAAAAACTGAGTGCCACCAACGCTACCTCGGTCTCCCGGCTTTTGCGGGGCGTCGGAAGAAAGAGCTTTTCGCGTATGTCAGAGAACGAGTATGGAATAAAGTTAAAAGTTGGAGGGGCACTAAAGTGTCTCAAGCGGGAAGAGAGATTCTCATTAAGGCTGCTCTTCAATCCATTCCGACCTATGTTATGAGTTGTTTCCGCCTCCCAATTAGTCTCATTGGAGACATCCATAAAATCTGTGCAGGGTTCTGGTGGGGAGATGGTCGAAATGGATCGAGTTGTGTCGTAACAAGTGCGAAGGGGGCTTGGGTTTTTGAGATATGGGTTGCTTTAATCAAGCCTTACTCGCTAAAAATATGTGGCGCCTTATCCGATCCCCGAATTCGCTCGTTGGCAAAGTCTTTGCAGCTTGTTATTACCCAAACGGGGATGCTCTTTTTGCACGGACAGGCTCGTCTGCTTCTCATGTATGGAGGAGTCTCCTTTGGGGCCGATCCATCATTTTGGCGGGTTCCCGTTGGAGGGTTGGCAACGGAGAAGATGTAGATATCTTGGGCGACAATTGGATACCGAGGACGGGCTCTCTCCGTCTTATTGATCCCCCTTTTCTTCCTTCGAATATGCGGGTGTGTGAGCTGAAGTCAGGTTCGGGAGAATGGAACGAAGACCTTATTAGAGAAATGTTTGATTCTGAGGATGCCTCGGCCATCCTTAGCATTCCTCGGGCGGACAACAACCAACAAGACGTGATCATGTGGCATTATTCTACGAACGGTGAGTATTCGATCAAAAGCGGATATCGAATTGGTTTTGCATCGTCGTATGATCTTGGTTCTACATCCTCTTCTAACAATTGAGCGACATGGTGGAGCAAGATCTGGAAGATTCCGGTCCCTCCGAAAGTAAAACTCCACTTGTGGAGGGTATGCAAAAAGGTTCTGCCCACTCGTACCATTCTCTCTCGCCGTGGAATTCTGATGGATACGAGATGCCCTCTCTGCCATCTTGAGAATGAAACGGTTGGTCATTGCTTCTGGGGATGCAAATTTTCTCGGAAAATTTGGAAACTTGCTGGGTTGAGATGTATTTTAGATCTGTCCGAACCAGGAATTGATCCTCTATGTCTCATCGCTTCTGTTCTCACATCTCTCAGCCCAGGTGAGTTGGCATTATTTTCTTTTCTCCTTTGGCAAATATGGAATAATAGGAATAATGTTGTGAACGGTAGTAAATCGAGGTCTCATCAAGAGATTGTTGAAGGGGCGCTCACTTACATCTCCGAATTTTGTGAGGCGCAGAAAACTGAAAATCCGAAGAAGGATCACAACGTTAATGCTACAACATGGAAGCCCCCAGAGACCGGCTGTATTGACATTTGTGTCGACGCCGCGATTGATGGTCGGGGGGGCAACTATGGCATTGGCCTAGTGGCTCGCAACCATGAAAACCGGGTTCTCGCGTCGAGAACTAACTTCTATACGCACGGGTTGTCCCCCCAAAATGCAGAGGCTTCTGCTATTCGCCGCGGGGTTGAATGGGCGTGTGACCAGGGATGGTCAAAAATTCGCTTCCAATCTGATTGCTTAGGGGTCATTAAAACCCTAAACAGTAAATCTATTCCTCTGTCTGATTTAGGCTCTATTATTTCGGATATCCATCGCTTAGCTTCTCAAATTGAGTCCGTAGTATTCTACTTCAACCCGAGATGTTGTAATGAAGTCGCTCATGGCCTTGCTAGACTCGTGATTAAGTCTAGAAGAAATAGTGATTGGTTGGAGTCTGTCCCGCCTTGTATTGCACCTCTTATGTTGCGCGAATCTGGTTGTAACGAGGGAGTCCCGACCCTTGTTCGGGACGTTTGTTTGGCTTCGGCCGTTGGTAATGTGACGTGGAGTACTCTTCCCTCTAGAGTCGCACCCGTCTGGGGGACTCAGAGGTTTTAATGAGGCTCATTTTTCTTCAAAAAAAAAAATAATAAAGCAGGAAAACTGGCCCCATTTTCGCTACTAAGAAGTCAACATCGCCTTGATTTGAAGATGGTAATTTGTTGGCAAGTCCTTTAGAATAATAGCATAAAATTACATAATTTCAACCGAAATTACAATTATTAATATCTAAGCTCTTGAACAAATTCCTCTATCTCGCTTGGCTTTATAGTTGCTGCATATTTGAGAGAGAGAGAGAGAGCGAGCTTGCCATGTGGCATGCACAAGAAGTTAATAGAAAAATAGATGGAGTAATAAAAACGTAACATTAATATAAGATTGAAATTAGAGAGAAAAGTAATAAGAAAAAAAAAAGATTGAATAAAGTAAGTATTTAGAGAGACTACCAAGAGTTTGTAAATGGAAAATTCATTAGTTAGTCATACATTTGCTCAAAATTTAAAATCTAGTGATGAATGTTCCAAAATTCGAAATTTGGTGATGTTAACTGTTTCCTTCTCATTCTGTCCCTGAGATTGAGTTTTTTCCTGTCTCGTTTGCCGACATCGGCCAACCTACTGAGGTCTGGTATTTTCTTCGAGCTCGGTGATTTATACCCGAATTTGGCTAGCCTACCGTGGTCGGTGATTTATTCCCGAATGTTAAATGTCCAAACTAGGGGACGACTTTTCGATTATCACCGACTTCGATCGTAATCGTCGACCCAATATATATGTCCGACCTCGACGATTATAGCCGAAGTCGGTGATATCACACACTCGGTATACGTTATGTTCGAATTTGGGGATATTTTTATCCCCGAATTCGAATATCTAAATATCCAAAAATATCCGACCTCAGATATATTCATTACCGAAATTAAAACTATTGTTCATTTAAACCACCGAAGTCGGTGGTGCAATTACATATAAAAACCTGGAGAAATGTGCATGAAACATGAAAACATTACTCTGTAATAAGAGAATGAAAGAAAAAAAATCAAAATACGGAAGTAATGCTCTTGACGTAATCATGGGCACGATGAACGCACCCCCCGTGTATCCACTCCCATACTTGTTGCCACCACAGCACAGTTGCCGGTCCCTCTTCTACCGTCGGAGACTCCATCCGCTCCGCCTCGAGGCAAAGCACCTCGTCCCGTAAGTTGAAGGAAACATATCTTTCATTCTTAGGTAGGCTTTCGAGCACGCCTTCGATCTGAAAGGAGCCATGAAGAACCCCATCCGTCATGTCCGATACCCATTCCTGTGACCGTAATCCATGGTCTCGATGCGCTCTCCCTGGCAGTCTCAAAGCCCTTACATTCCGCCAGGCGATCCCGCTTTTGTCGAACACTTGCACGCATACGAACGGATGGTCCCGCTTACCGAGGCACAAGCGGACGACCTTGTAGTCGTTGATCGCAACGTCAGATCAGAAATCTAACACCGCATAGATGCCCTCGAACTCGGGTGAATAGACTGGTGGAATCGGTAGATGCTTCACCTTCCGAGTCGCCAGATACCAAACTGCGAGTCGCGTCACGTCGTCCCACCGAGTCTTAGGCAGACCAAGTCGTTGGAGGAGCCCACCATCAAGAGCATGTGGTTTGAGGGGTTTAGATACGCCACGTTAATTCTGCCCACCCGGTCACCGTTGCTCAGCATCAGTATAAACTGTTCCGACCGCCGTTCACCGAAGGAAATCATGAGTGGCCCATTTTTTGCTTGCTGACGGATTCGGTGAGCGTTGATAAACGACTCATCGGCAGATATGCGATGACAATATGTTTTGGACACGCTCTTCAATCCCATCAGGGATTTTGCCGGCAGTTCCGTTAGGATTTTGGAGAAGATGAGGTCCTCGGGAAGGTGCTCCGAAGTGTTCACCATTGTAATTTGTTAATAGAAAAGAGAGGCTGAGTATTGAGAGGTTGATCGGAGAGAGATGGTGAAATGAATAGAAATCATGCCCTCTCTTTAATAGCCTATCCGACGTTTGGAGTGTTAAAAAGCAATTAATTAGGGATTACATTAACTAAGACGACGCTTGAGACTTTCCATTCATATCATCATGCATATTTATTGATAATCGTGCACGAAAAGACCGAAGTCAGAGATATGAATGACCGAACCCGTAATTATGGGTTTTAATTTTTGAGGACTGCATTTATACCTCTAAGTCGGTTAATTTTATTTTCGAAGTCGATGATATGAACAACCGATTTTGGAGAAATTAAATACGGAGATAATAAATCCCCGACTTTGGTTATTTTTCCG
Source organism: Parietaria judaica (assembly GCA_954871525.1). NCBI lineage: Eukaryota > Viridiplantae > Streptophyta > Magnoliopsida > Rosales > Urticaceae > Parietaria > Parietaria judaica. The sequence goes on from OX940860.1 coordinate 45,427,089, forward strand.
TAATAATCGGTTATCCAAAGAGCCGAATTCGGAGATAACAATGTCCGAATTCGGAGATGCACATATATCATCATGATACGTGTTGATAACTGTGTATGAAAAAAATGAGATGACCGAGAATGGAAAGACATGATACTCCCGAGGTCGGGATTTTTACCCACTCGCGAGAAAGAGCTATGTCTGACATTATTTTTTTATGGTCTCAGTTTGCAATTTAAACGCCAATCAATCAAGATTTTACAACACGGTGATACATTTCATAACATCGGAAATACACGGTTTACAACATGGTTTACACGGTTTACAACAAGGTTATACATTTCATAACATCGACTATACGTCTCGTATTGCTACTTTGCCCTTGTGCGCCCGCCCATATCCCAATCTTTCCAACCGGCGAGGTTGTGGATTTCATCCACTAAAAGACATGTAATGGAAGGAAATAAAAAAAAGAGGAGTTAGGGTTTCGAAAGATTACAGAGGCGGCGGAGAAGGGCATTTTTTTGGCTTTTTGCAACGGCGATGAGTGGAGCAACACGGGCGTTTGGTCCACCTCGGAACTTCCATGGTCCTACCGTTGAAGAGATTCTCGGATTCAAACAAGGAAATATTTAGGGAGGAGAAGTGGTCCTTCCCACGAAGAGAGAATATGTCGGCAAATAAAGAAATGATCGAATTGGAAAATGTGGTCCCGAAGGTAGGGTTTTTTCTTTTTATACTCGATTTCGGGGGCAAAATGAGAAGGAAACCGTAAACATCACTAGGTTTCGAATTTTGAAGCCACATGACATGCTGACATGACATGGCATGTTTAACAGAAATTAGGGTGCTAACAACATGTCAGATGCGGTGGTATGACAAATTAGCATGTCATGTGGTGTTTAAAATTAAAAGTAGTTTGTTTCATAATGTATTTTACTAGGACTGAAAATTTTGTAACCGTTTCCCGGTTCCGTCCCGGTTCCGGTACCGGTTCCGGACCGGTTTAAGAAAAAAATAGGGAAATTGTGTCTAAAACCGGGAACCGGAACTTCCCTATTCCCGATTTTCGGAACCGTGAACCGGAACCGGGAATCAGAACCGTTTTTCCCGATTTCTAGTACCGGTTCCGGTTTATGTATTTTTATGTCGTTTTTTTAAATATTTTTATGTCGTTTTGTTTTTTATGTCGTTTTTGTTACTCTAGAATCATATGTCGTTTTGTACAATTTAAAATATTAGGGTTTATTTTCTGATTCCCCTCTCTCTCTTGCAGACCTCTCGCCTCCTCCTCTCTCTCTCGCCTGAGGTCGACGATTCTTCCTGGTCGCCTGAGGTCGCCTGAGGTCGCCTGAGGTCGATGATTCTTCCTGCGAGGCTGAGGTCGCCTGAGGTCGACGATTCTTCCTGCGAGGCTGAGGTCGCCTGAGGTCGACGATTCTTCCTGCGAGGCTGAGGTCGCCTGAGGTCGACGATTCTTCCTGCGAGGCTGAGGTCGCCTGAGGTCGACTATTCTTCCTCCTCTCCTTTTGATAGGTTTGATTTCCTCCAGTCTTATTTTTAATCTCAGATTCAATTTTGGGTTTAATCCTCAATTTTGGGTTTGAATTAGTAGTTGGATAAATAGAGATATGATTTTGTCTTGGAGTTGATTCGGATTTGATTTCAGATTTGGTAACGGTTTTACTCCCGGCTTTAGTCACGATTTTAGTCACGATTTTTTTTCACGATTATTTCACGATTTTTCCCGGTTCCGGTTTAAAAAAAAAAACGGGAAATATGGAATCGGAACCGGGAACCGGTACCAAGGAAAAAAATCCCGAAAATCCGGGATAGGTACCAAAAACCTAAAAAATACCGGTTCCCGGTTCCGCTTTCACCCCTATATTTTACTATCAATCTTTTAGGTTAAATACTAATGTTGCAATCCACCTTAAAAAAAAAATATTGTTACTTATTTATTTACTTCTTAAACTCTCGTCATTTGCTTTTCTGCTACACAAAGCATCAAATCAGGAAATAAGTTGTTCGGTTATTTTTTTCAATTTATCTATGACATTGTTTTTTAAAAATACGTTATATTTATAGTTTCTTACTTATCATTGAGTTCTTGCATCGTAACCTTTCCAAGAATGTATACTGTTAGTCCATACAAAATTCTTAAAAAAGTAAAGGAATTTTTAAAATTTTGTGTAAAAATAATATAATAAAACAGATTATACTTGCCATGAATATAAAAAAAATGCAATTGAATTTTAGAAACAACTTTTAACGTTTTTTTCTTCCTATAATAGAATATAAATTTTAAATACAGTAAAACCTTTCCATGAACAATAAATAAATTAATAATGCGATTAAAAAATATTTTTGTATGATCACGACTTTAATTAAGAATATAAGAAAATTATTCCTCAATTATTCCTAATAGTATTATTTTATAGAGATTTTAGTGTATGCTTTCAAAATATTTAGCCAAACTTGGATTCTATTTTCATATTTTAGAATTAAAAAATATGAGAAATAATATGAAATTAGAAAAAGTTAACTATATATCCCCTTAATTCTATTTTCTTTGGCTTAGGGAATAATTTCATCCAAAAAAGTAAGGGATACTAGCTAACAAGTTTTTAAGATGTATCTCCATGTACTCATTTTTTTTAGTTGGGAAGAGTATTCAAGTTCCCAAAAATGGTATGTCCATCTAATTTTTATTAAAAAATATTCATGAATCGTTTGTTTAAAGTGTTAATACTTAATAGAGAGACATGTGTCATCTCTATTCAATTTTATTTTTATTTTATTATTATTATTTATTTTAATTAACTAAGTTTCTCTACTATATTAATGTATTTTTTAAAATTGGACGAAATTTAAATGAAATTATTAACATAGTGATATTATTTTTTTTCACTACTAAAATATTTAAATATCAATCAGCGCAGTATAATTTAATATTGCCACTATTATTCTAGATATACTAAAGTAGAAAAAGTAGATAAACTAACCTATAATTGCTTAGGCACGATGAAAATATATTATATAAGTGTAATTGGGGCCATACAATTAAAAACACATAATAAATAAGCACTATAAAATAACGTGGCTAGAGAAGAAGAAATTAAAACAGACACGAGTCTATTTCTACGCCTCACAGACAGATTTTAGACACCTCACTCGGTGCCACTTTTATTATAACGTGTTGAGTTTGTTCAGATATATGTATTATGTAGCCACGATTCTCTTCTTCTTCTTCCATATTCCCGAGATGGTTTGGATGCTTATTAAATATTTAAAACAGCAAAAGATTGGAGTCATTTAATATTATTAATCAATCAAATATGTATATTCGGAGTTTATAATAAAATGAATATGGAAATTTTCATTACCCTTTATTATATAAATATATTTTTATATACATAGAACATTGGGTACTACTTTAAAAGTATATGCTATAGTATATAGTATATACTATATAGCAAGGAATCGATTATCGAGCGATTAATCGCTGGAAACCACTTCTCATTTACTTATCTCCTCTAATCGTTATTGTATTATACTTATCGCGATTTTTCGATTCGAAAAGCAAGTCACTTATCGAGCAAAGTTTTCAGGTGTATTTTTTCGAAAAGCTTGTTACTTTTCGGTCAAAAACGATAATTCAACCCCAGCATAGTTTTTTCTTTTTTGCGGCAAAAGTTCCAATTTCTTTTAATTTCAGAATTTAAAGGTATTTTTAGGGTTTTTTTTAGTGGATCTTGAGTGTTTTGAAGTTTAAATGTTGTATATGAATGAATGATATCAAATTGTCACAATTTTATTCTATATTTCATATAGTTACATAGAAAGCTATTAGGTTGAATGAAAGTTCAAGTTTGAGTTTCATGATACTTTGATTGTACATTTTAGGTTTTGAATCAAATGTTATTGTTGAATTTGATTTTTTTTTTAGGTTTATTAAGGAATATGGATGAATTATAATAGTTTGTGTGATTTTTGTTATTTTTTTTTTTTTTGCATATTTGGGGTGATTTTAGTGTTTATTCGAATTGTTATATAATTGCGGTAAAAGTATTTATTTTTTGGAAATTGTTGAACTTGAGCTATATTTTTAATATTTTTGATGTAATTTCATTGTTTAACAATGTATATAATTAGGAAACTGTGAGTTTGACATAATTTTTTTTTGCAATTTGACGTTTTCCCGAGTTGTCCAATTATTGCAGCAAAAGTACATATGTTTCAAAAATTGGTTAATTGAGCTAGTTAATCGAATTTTTTGGTGTAATTTCATTTTACAATATTGTATGTAATTCATAAATTGTGAGGTTGACATAATTTGTTTTGTAATTTGACGTTTTCCACACATTTTTATGAATTGGTTAAATTGAGCTAGTTCTTCAATTTTTTTGATACAAATTCAAGTGGGCAGATTTTATATAATTAACAATTGGTGATTTTAAAATATTTTATTTGAGTAAAATATGACTTTGACTCTTTCCAAAATTTATCAAATAAACATATTTTATCTAATAGTAAATAACTAAAGAGAGCATTTTGACTTACAAGTTACAATTTATAATTTGTAAATAATAATTGTTATTATAATTTATTTTTTATAGGTTTTTCATCGATAAATCCATCGATAAGTTCGATAAGTTTTGATAACGGCAAACAATAATTTTTATAGGTTTTCCATCGATAAATCCATCGGTAAACGATTACTCCGTCGATAACGGCAAACGATTTTTCGGCAAAAACGGCATTCAAATCCTTGCTATATAGAGAGGACGACAAATATTCCTTATTTACTATTTGTTGCGCATCATGTCACTTGGATATTAACAACAAAAAATATACTTTTCATAAGAAAATTTAGATATATAAAATAAGCTAACTGAATAATATAAATATTTTCTCAAAGAGTCCAAGACTGCTGCATGATTTTTTTTTATTTCTTTTAATGTAGCGATTTCATTAGTAACATTATATTTATACTCGCATTACAAGATACATTCGCAGTGTTAAATAATACTAATACTACTAATCAAACAAGATTTCTGCACGATTCTCAATCACCGAACTTTACAAATATACCAAAGGAATATATAGCGAAAGATATTCTTTATGCTTTTTTCTTTGGAACGAAGATATTTTTTTGCTATCATATTTTAAATAACCATCTCCACACATTATCAGATGTACGCTATGTTAAATAATTATGAACAATATAAAAAATTACGAAATTTAGATAATTACTCCATTATCCATGAAGCGCTAAAAATATAAATAGTAATTGAAAACATATTGTGAAATAAAGAATAGAGAAAAAAGGTAATATAATAACATAAAAAGAATTTAAGCTTATTTATTTTTATAATTGACATCCACATACAAATATCTTGCTGATTTTTAGATGTACAAAAATATATTTTATGAATATTCACTATATACAATTACAGTATATGGAGATCTGAGTATATAAATTTATTATTTAATAAATTTATGAAAATATCAACTATCAAGTTTACTAATTAGTTTTTTACCTAATTAATTAAGAATACAAATTAGGTTAATTGAGATATCAATAAATTCATCCAAATACCAATAAGATTCGAGAACTGAAATTTTCACTCTTCCCAATCACGCTCTCAAAGTAATTAGTTTTTTTTTTTCTTTTAAAAAACTACCCTTACCATGGACCCAATTTGAAAATATCCTGAGTTTTTTTACATTAACAACCGGTATAGAACAACAAGTTATGTAAACTCGGGATGTTTGTCACATAAGTATCCATTTTTATACTAACTAAGTGCATAGTAGGGGTGAAAGTGGATAGGATATGATAGGATATGGGCATGTTGACTAACCTATCCACATATGTGGATATAAAATAATTGTATCCATTAACCATTTTTATTTTCGATTATCCAATTTAAATGCGGTTAGCGGTTAGCGGATCGAGTTGGTTAATTTAAGGCGGATAGCGGATATTATCCAATTAATTTTGTTAGTGAAAAAACAAATACATCATACATAAAAATATAGTAAGAATAGTGAAACATAAAACATTCAAAAATATCATAAATAATATTTCATAAATAACCAAAGTACCAAATCATATTTGTATGACATAAAAGACCACAAAAACATATGGTCTAACACTAGAATAGTAGCTACATATTCTAGAGATACAAATATGAATACAAACGATTATTAAAAAGCCAAGATGAAATCTGAGTTATAATAAATACTATATTCAAAGTAATCAAAGCACAAAGACAACAATGAACAGAGTAGGAATATAACCTACCTAGGTTAATATAAGAGACAATCCAATCCACCGATAGCACTAATAAAATAAAATAAAATATATATATAATATATATTTAATTAATTATTTTTTATTTTTAAAATCTGGTTGCGGTTAAAACGGATATCCAATTTAAATTAAAAAATATAACGATTAACCAATCCAATTCTGAAAAGCAGTTGCGGATATCCATAACCATATTAAGCGGTTTATTAAAAATGGATAAAAAAGCGGATATTTCGTAGCGGAGCGAATAGGATACGATTGCGATCAGCGGATGGCGGATAAATATTTCAGCCCAGTGCATAGTATATTCCCAATCTATTTTTGTAATGACAATAGAAACTAAAGGTTATAAATATTTGGAGGTCCAATATCATTCATGTCTCTCTAATACCTTATTATAAAATCTTAACTTAAATCTCAATGAGACACAAATACGTGTCTTTTTACGCACGCAATTTTGCACCTAGTACGACCTCAATAATAAAAAAATTTATGTACGATTACGAACATAATTTAATAGAGATTATTTACTTATCGAATATTAAGCGGTAAAAGTTTGTAATACATTAGCTCTTTGTATGAAACGGAAATCCGGGTTTCCCTTCACACGGTGTCATGTGAGTAATCCCCTCCTGTCCTCACTCTCCAACCTTCCACTCAATCCTCAATTTCTTCACAAAACTAAAACACTACGATCGCTTGCCTCTCTCTCTCTCTCTCTCTCGGAGCTCGCCGGAGATTCCAAAGTCGCTCAGATTCCGACCACGCAAATGTTGACAGCTGTCTTATCTTCTTCTTCTTCTTCCATGGTCGCCTTCTCGCCCAAGCTTTTGCTGACAGTCCGGCCTCCGCCTAGCTCTGCCTCGACTCCGTTCTTCACCTTGAAATCTGGGTTTTCGCTTGCCAAGAAGAAGAGGGTCAGAAATGGGGTGTGCGCCTGCTCGACGACGCCGTTTCTGGGCAGAGTCGGGTCGCACAGGAGAGAGGGCCAAGCATCGCTGCTCTCCTTCGGGATAAGCCCCTCGGCGGGTTCGAGTTCCGACGAGAAGAGCGGCGCCGACTCGTCGCAGCTCCTCTCGGCGATGCTGCCCTTCGTCGTCGCCGCCACCGCCGTAGCCGCCCTGGCCCAGCCCTCGACCTTCACATGGTTCGTTGTTGCATGTTGGTTTCTCTTCTTCTTCTTCTTCTTCTTGTTGCTAATTATGCCCTTTTCTCTCTGTTTCTTGTGTTGCATGTGGGCATCAACATTATTTTATATAATGATTTTTGTGATTTGTTTTTTAATCCCAAGTTGTCATTTTTTCTTATAAAAAAATTATGTCAACTGGAACATGCAAAAGTGTTTTAATTTCTTATTAATTTTTATGGAAGATTCTTTGTTTGTGCGAGTTTTTTTTTTTTTTTTGTGCCTTTTATGTGTTTGATCACAAGTCCAAGAGAAGATAAAAAAGTATGTGAAGATGAACAAATCTTGAATACAAACATGCATGGTTTTGAAGATTGTCAAATTCACTTTGAAGGGTCTCTAAGGATTTATATGCTCCTGCTCTTGGTGGGATCATGCTCTCCATTGGGATCAAGCTCTCCTTTGACGATTTCGCCCTTGCCTTCAAAAGGTAATTCACGAAAAAAGAAACAGAGAAGCCGTTATAGTTCTCGTTATGATCGTCACCCATTTTTTCTTGCAATTGTTGCAGACCCGTGCCACTGTCCGTCGGGTTCTTGGCCCAGTACGCGCTGAAACCGCTTTTGGGGGTTCTGATTGCACGGGCGTTTGGGATGTCGTCGATGTTCTTTGCCGGATTTGTGCTAACTTCATGCGTTGCGGGAGCTCAACTATCGAGCTACGCTAGTTTCCTGAGCAAAGGAGATGTGGCATTGAGCATTCTTCTCACCAGCTCCACCACCATTGCCTCGGTTCTCGTAACACCGCTCCTCACTGGCCTCCTCATCGGCTCCGTTGTTCCTGTCGATGCAATAGCCATGTCAAAATCGATACTCCAAGTACGGTTTTGTCTTTTAAGATATCCTTGTTTTCTTGAAACTATTATTTGACTATATGATAAAAATTAATCACTGATATTATCTCAAGGAAGGTTTTTTCGATTTAGCGATGACAGTTATTATTGACTATATGTTACTTAAAACCATTTGTCAAAACTACAAGTACGGACTTTGTTCGTTTTCTCAATATGACTCTTATTATGGGCTATATGCTTAAATAAATAGTCAATACTACCAGTATAGTAGTGTAGAAGATTTTTTTTTTTTTCGTTTTAGATGTTATCAATTTATGCTAATGAAATTTTGGTTGATATTTGGTAACAGGTTGTTCTAGTTCCGATCGCCCTGGGCCTTGCTCTCAATACTTATGCAAAGCCTGTCGTGACCGTGCTTCAGCCGGTTATGCCTTTTGTGGCTATGGTTTGTACTTCTCTTTGCATAGGCAGCCCTCTCGCGCTGAACCGGTCCCAGATTCTATCACGCGAGGGGTTTCTGTTGGTGTTCCCTGTGTTGGCCTTTCACGCAGTGGCGTTCACGTTAGGATATTGGGCCACCAAATTTCCGGGTTTGAGGTAAAATCTCTACCGAATTCTGGTCTTCATCGTCGTTCTCAAGCTCAAATTGTTGCTAATCCCTATGTTAGTTGTCGGTGTTCGAACATGTTCTCCGTAGTAACCTTTCGACATTTGTCTTGACCACACAGTCTCGAAGAAGAGGTGAGCAGAACGATCTCGCTGTGCACGGGAATGCAGAGCTCAACTCTGGCGGGTTTGCTAGCGACGCAGTTCCTGGGAAGCAGCCAGGCGGTGCCTCCGGCTTGCTCGGTCGTGGCGATGGCCATTATGGGCCTCTGTCTGGCTTCGTTCTGGGGAAACGGGTACAGAATCAGAGACCTTCCTTCTCTTTTGATGCCTCAGCCTGGTTCCACCATCAGCGCTTGATAACTAGAGCTAGTTAATTTAATACACAGATATGGTGAAGTATAGTGTTACAAAGCAAGTGCTGTTTTTGATACAAGCGTTGGAGAAGAGAATGTGCAGAGATGTGTATAGAGAGGGTAATTAAATTAAGCTTTTGTTGTACTTGTACATACACAAATAAAATGTTTTATAAAAATCTTTACACAAAATTATAAAGTAGACGACTGATGACATTGCATTGAAGAAATCACCCTCTGCCTCACTTTTTACCATTTTAACAATTAAACTTAAGTTCTAAAAATCAAATAAAATAATTAAACCAATTTTTTTTTCACCTGACTTATTATAACCATGGGGCCTTGGCATTATCGACCGGGAGACTACCCGAGTGGCTCCAATTGTTGCGTCCAAGGGGAATCGAACGTGGGTTGTGCAAGAACTCAAGTATCGCCTTGGGGAATCGAACGGGGGTTGTGCAAGAACTCGCCTTTACCTCTAGACCAACCCCTTGGAGTTAAAACTTATACAATTAGATTTTTTATATATATAATTTTTTTTTTAATTTTTTAGGGACAGGTACAAAAAAATATATTACCATAATGTATCCTAAATCAATAATTTTGGGGTTGGCAAGAAGTCCTAATAAGATGCAAGGGTAAAAATATTGTAAAAACCAATTCCCAATGTCAATTTCAAAAATCAGGTATTTTATATAAAAAAGATTTTGGGTCCCGATTACCATTTTATTATATTAGTTTAAAGTTACAAATGTCAAATAGGGTTTTATATTTTTATTTCAGGATTTTTTTTTTAAAATTAATTAGTTTCTGGTCGCAGTTTAAAACAGATGAAGTAAAAACATATTTCTAATCTCTGATTATCGATTGTCTAGAATTTTTTTATTTTTCAGTACGCGAATAACCAAAATTGGGACAAAAAATCAGAAAATATCAATTTTTTGGTTGCAGTTCAATCCTAAGCAAAAGTTTTGAAAGCATAACTCTTGTATATATATACTTAGAGCTGCACAGGTGTAATCGCAAGTGGCGATTCGACGCGTCGCGACGCATTTACTGGGTTCGCGATGCATCGCGATTTTTGCGGCAAAAGTCGCGATTCGTCGCGATTCTGGGACTGCGTCGCGACGCGTGGGAGGCTGATCCGAGCTTTCCATCCAACGGCCGGGATGATGCCACGTCATCGATCCGTGTGGTGTTTTTGTTTGTGGCAATAATAACACGTTTTCACCCAAAATTTATTACCCAACCACAATTTTTACCTACTTTATTCGAATTCAACCCTAAAATTTTAAATTTTTATTTTTTTTACCCACTATCTCCTCATAATTATTCACCCACTTCACCCACCACAATAATTATTCACCCACCCAACTCTCTCCTCAACCCCTATAAATACCACCCCTTCCTCCCTCATTTCCTTACACCAATCTTCCATCTCTCTCTCAAATTCTCTCAATTCTCTAAGTTTTTTTCCCTCTAAAGCTCTCAAGTTCTCAAGTTTCATTATGTCTCGAAGAAGCGGCGGTAGTTCCGGGGGTCGAAGGAAGGCTAGGAATTTGCAACCCCAATTTCAAATCGGGGATCAATCGCAACCTACGCCCGACAACTACATTCCCGTTATGCTACCCCAAGAAATATTTCCCTCCCCACCAAATCCAAATTATCCCGATGATACCCAACGGTCTCTAAGACCTAGTCTAGTCCGGGCGATGGGCCAGCACGACGCCAATCCGACGCGTGTGCCCCGAGTATTGGTCGACGCGGTACATGAAGTTAGGGCGACGAGAACCAACGATCCATTTTTCAACCTCATGTTTCAAGAGCAACCCGCTGCCGTCGCCGACGAAACTCAACGCCACGATGATGACGACGTTCTGACGTCGCATTCAGTCCATAGTTCTGTTGTCGGCTCGTACCACCACTGTTCTCCTCTACCGTCCCTTCAAGAACCCGGTGAAGGCTCCGTTGGCGGTTCTCGACGTGGACAATCGTCAACTGGGTAATCATTTAGTTTAATTAATTAATTTAGTTTAATTATTTCAGTTTAATTATTTTAGTTTAATTAATTAATTTGTCACGTCTCTTGAAAGTCTTAGTATGCTCTGTGGTTGCGGTTGCGACTGATCTTCCACCTCGAGCAAGCAGTGGTGTTGAACGATTGGATGTTCCGCAACCCCACCATCGCCCAACGGTCCGAACCAACCGAGCTGGAGCTTATGACTCAAAAGTTTCACGACTGTTGCCCCGAGTGACGCAATGTAAACGCCAATATGATGTGCTCTTTCCTCTCTTGGTTTTATGTCCCTAAGGAGGATTTTTCAAGAGAGATTTTAGTGAGGCATCTTGTAATATTTACACTGAATATTTACAACTTCTTCCACCTTATTGTAATATTCACAATGAATAATACAACTTTTTTTTAATATCTTGTTTTATCATATTTATTTATTTGTTTTATCATATTTATTAATTTTAAAATAAATAACATACTTAAATAATAAATATTGATAGTTAAATTCGGGTAAAAACTAACAAAATTAAACATTGGAAACAAATAGAAACTTTTGCCGCAAAAATGAGTCTTCTTTCCTCGCTGAATCGCGACTTGCTGCGACCAAGTACTTCGCGATGCATCGCGCCCACGCCCTTCACAATTTTTGCGATTTTCATCGCGATGCATCGCGAATTAAACATGTGCAGCTCGATATATACTAAAAGAACTAGATTGAATCTTGGTTAGTTATTTGCACATAACAAATTTCATAATAGGGTTAATTGCGGCAATAATGCACAACCTTTGGTCAACATGGGTTTTAGGTCCTCAACCTTTCAAAGTGTTGGCAAAATGCACAACGTTTGTTGACTATAAAATCAGTTAGTCCTTCCGTTAAGGGACGTTAAATGCTACTTATGAGGCATTTTGGCTAAAGTACCAATTTTTTAACACTAAAAGTACTAATTTTTTAACGATAAAAGTACCATTTTTGAGAATGACACTTATTCTTTTCAGCGGTAAAAGTAACATTTTTTGAATCGTCTCACTGAAAAGTACCAATTCCATTTGCCAAATAACTTTAATACTTTTGGATCGTCTCCCCCAGAACTTTATTACTTTTGCCAAAAAAATTATTCTTCTTTCTTTCCCCTCCACCATGGCGGCCCAAGGCCAAACCAGCTGCCACCACGGTACCTCCGCGCTCCACCAATATCAGCTGTGACCCCGCCTCTCCATCGTGAGGACCTCACCACCCAGCGTCGTCGTAGCTCGTCCCTTCGCGCGCGGATAAAGGTGAAAAAGCCCCCACACCTCGTTGCTCCTCCACCACGCTGCACCACCCTGCACGACGCCGTAACCTCCACTGCGGCGACGGGCGCCTTCCCTCGCATCGTTGTCGCCTCGTGAGCACCGATCAAGGAGGTATCCCCTCCTTCGGATCATCCCTAGAACTCCGAAGGTGAGCTCCACCAAGCTTGTCTCACGTGCGATTGGTGAAGCCCTAGATCGGCGCCGCCGCTTCCTTCGCCCTACACCACCGTTGACGACTCCCGTGCTCCGACGAGCGAGCTTTCGCGCGCCTCTCTGGGGGTTCGCCGTTCGCGCTAGCCATTGGTCGCCGAAGGAGCCTTATTCGAGCTCGACGAAGGGCAAAAGGAAAAAAAAGGGTTATATATATATAATATATATATATATATATATATATATAATCTGAATCATTAATAAAGAAAAAAAAATATAAAATATATATAGTTATATACAGATAATAATCAGATTACAAAAATTAGATTATAAAACGTTACATAATACATATTTGGATTATCCGGAATAAATATTGATACTTTGTAATACTTTTGCCGTTAATAACTTAAAAAAAATTGGTACGTTAATCATAATGATAATATATTACTTGTATGTAATGTAAAGAGAGAAAAAATAGTACTTATGCCGCAAATAATTAATGGTTTACACGTGGCAACTCTTGTCCCACGTGGATGGCCACATGGCGAGCTCAAAATGTCACATAAGCAGCATTTAACGTCCCTTAACGGAAGGACTAACTGATTTTACAGTCAACGAACGTTGTGCATTTTTGCCAACACTTTGAAAGGTTGAGGACCTAAAACCCCTATTGACCAAATGTTGTACATTATTGCCGCAATAAAAAAATATCAATTTTTTGGTTGCAGTTCAATCCTAAGCAAAAGCTTTGAAAGCATAACTCTTGTATATATATACTTAAAGAACTAGATTGAATCATGGGTAGTTATTTGCGCATACAAATTTCATAATAAAATGCAATCAAGCATGTCGGCCCATCAGATTTCAAAGATACGACAAGTTAAATAAGTTAAAACGACAACAAGATGTGGATTAGCTTAGTTCGAATACAAATTTTAGAACTTCCTAGGTCATTGCTGGAATTCCTAAACAACACTAAGTATGTAATAGTAAAGAGACTAATTTATTAACGCAGTTTGCGAAACTCTTAGTGATATCCTATTTACCTTTACTCAAATATTTTATTCCACTTATAAAAATCATAACGTTAGTTATATAGCATTTGTTTGAGTTTCAAAAGGAATAGATTTAGTTATATAAATACAATCTCTCAAGACCAAGTTTCAACTTACGGTCCAACTGGGAATCCAACTTGTTTAAAACGCAGCTTCATTTCTCCGGTTACGCGATCTTTAATCTTTCAATTGTCCAATTGTAATTCGTTAATCTTCGTTTACAATTGCAGACTTCCACATTTAATAAGTGTCTTCTGCAATAAAGTGCAGTCTCGTCTCGAAATCGGTTATCGATCTTTAATCGCGATTCAAAAGACTCTACATGTCAGTTTGGCTTTGGTACTTCGGTACTATCACTCACATAACGTGCATTGAATATCGCAAGAAAGCCATGCATATGATTTGATGAAATAGGATGTTTCTTTCAATCAACGTACTCTCATCATTTGCTCACGAAAGTCCATCTAGTTATATATAACTAATGAAATCAAGTTATGAGAGGTTCTATAGCTTGAAAATAAAACAAAACAATTTAAATAATATTGATCAAGTACCAGAAAAAGAAACAAAAATTACGAATTAATCGATTTAGAAACCCAATGATGAAGATAGACAATGTAATTCTCCCATGTCGAAAAAGTTGTCAACTATAGAGTCGAGATTAAATTTCATAATTATCTTATAGCTTTCTCATCGTACATGTGTGATTAATCTCAAACCACGTCATTCAGAACTAACAACCCCGAATTCGAATTTATGTTACGACATTAACAACAACATAAAAGTCTGAACTCAATTGAATAAACCTCAATGTAAATCAATACTTCTTATTAAACTGGAATTCAGAGAACGATTACACCTTGATTTGTAGGCTACTCTCAATCGCAACAAAGTGCTAAACAATCTCGCTTATCCTCCAAGCTTCCAAGCATCTAGGGAATTCATATTCGTTTCTTCAGCGATCTTCATAGATTCAACAACTCTCTCTCTCTGTACACAAGACTTTTCGAATTCTTTTATCTCTATATCCTATTCCTGTCTATCTTTTTCTATCCTATTCCTCTCACCCTTGAGTTTAAATAACACTCTTACTGTTCACTCATTCCTATGACCAAAAACTCTGTTAACTAACATAAACTACTCCTATTGGTCTTCAAGAAACAAGCTACAGTCTTGATCTTCTTGACCTTTATAACTGTGAGTTTAAGCCTGACTTGGCTGAACTGAGACTAGCAAAATCTCAGACTAGCAGAACGGACCCTAACAGAATGAAGACTAGATGGATGAAGACGGACAACAAGAATGACGGACAAAAAGTGAGACGGACAGAAAAGAAGACGAGCATGATTGCTCAATCATAGACTAACAGCTCTGTTTGGATAAAAGCCTAGCAGCTCTGCTAGTCCACGCGAGAAGTCAATGGAGCTATTCTTGGAAGGTGCCAAACTTGAGGAGCAAGTTTGAGGATTTGATTTAGCTTCCTGATTTGTTAGGATTCGGTTGTGATTGTAGAATATTTGATTGATTGTATTTTTGGAAGTTTCATTTTCTTGCTAGGGTTAGTTGTTGCCCTCCTATAAATACTAGTGTTAGTGTTTATTTTTTGTAACTTAATTATTGCAATTTTGCATTCGACATTAATCAAAGAAAATTCTCCCAAACCTTTATTCCTTCTTTCATTTCTTGTTCTTTGTGTGTTATTTGGTTGCAGATCTACTTCATTGGAACCAACAATTGGTATCAGAGCAAGGTGCAAAAGAAGATGTCGTCTCCAAGTGAGTCCACCGGAGGATAGTTGACGACGGCGACGAAGATCGAATCAAAGGAAGGAAACGTGATGCTCCATCATCCGATGCTCACGAAGAGCAATTACTCAGTGTGGGCGTTGAAGATGCGAGTGAACCTGTAGGCGCAAGGAGTTTGGGAGGTTGTAGAAGGCAGCGATGTCAAAGGGCGCAAGGAGAGGATGACACTCGCCGCCATCTATCAAGGAGTTCCGGAAGATATCCTTCTCATGATCGCCGAGAAGGATTCCGCAAAGGAGGCGTGGGCGACGCTAAAAACCATGCACATGGGTGCAGATCGCGTCCGAGACGCAAAAGTCTAAACCTTGAATAGTGAATTCGAGGTTCTTCGGATGAGGGACGGCGAGTCAATTGACGACTTTGCCATGAAACTCACGTCCATTGTGATCGGTATCCGCTCGCTAGGAGACAAGGTGGATGAAACCACCGTTGTCAAGAAATTCCTTAGAGCCGTGCAACACAGGTACATGCAGATCGTGACATCGATTGAGCAGTTCGGTGATCTCAAGACCATGACGGTCGAGGAGGTTGTTGTTTGCCTCAAAGCCCACGAGGAGAGACTTCGGGATTATGGTGACAAAGAAGAGGAGAAGCACCTCCTGCTCATGCATGAAGAGTGGATGGCCAGACAGAAGAAAAGTGGGGGAGCATAATTCTCTTCCAGTTCTTCTGATCGGACTAGCTACGGCGGAGACAGCCGATGACGTGGTAGAGGCCGTGGACGAGGGCGAGGCCGAGACACGCGAGGTCGCGGTAGTGGTGCACACCGTCAGGAAAGCACGACCAGGAGAGACAAGAGCACAGTGAAGTGCTATAATTGTCAGAAGCTCGAGCACTTTGCTTCAGAGTGCAGAAGCAGGAACCAATGCGAGGAAGTGAATCTGATGAGATTCCACGAAGACGAGCCGGCGCTGATGTTTGCCGAACAGGAGGTGAACCTGGACGGACAGGAAGACGAGGACAAGGTTATTGCTAACCTCCTCGTAGACAGAGAGCAAAAAGTCTCTACCGATGTCTGGTACCTAGACAATGGCGCGAGCAACCACATGACAGGTGACCGAGCTAAGTTTAAAGAGCTCGATGAGAAGATCACAGGGAGCGTGAAATTCGGCGATGGTTCAATTGTCGAAATTAGAGGCAGAGGGTCGATCTTGTTCGTCTGTAAGAACGGGGACCAACGCCTTATGATCCAGGTGTACTACATCTCAAAGTTGAAGAGTAACATTATCATCCTTGGACAGATGACAGAGATCAGCAACACAGTGGTGATGTCTTACTCCTATCTGAAGATGTGAAACTATAGTGGCAACCTGCTGATGAAGGTGAAGAGAACGCCGAACAGGTTGTACAAGATTCTCCTGGAGATAGGCCAACCCGTCTGCCTAATGGCGTCCCTAGCAGATCCGGCCTGGTTGTGGCATGCAAGACTTGGGCACGTAAACTTTTACGCACTCAAGATGATGGGAGAGAATGAGATGGTCTTTGGGGTTCCCAAGATTGAACACCCCAACCAGCTATGCGAATGCTGCATGATCGCGAAACAGACTAGAGTGCCATTTTCGATCAAGGCCAAGTTCCGAGCAGAACGACCTCTCCAACTGGTGCATGCGGACCTATGTGGTCCAATCACCCTAGCAACTCTAGCCGGAAGCAAGTATTTCCTACTACTTGTTGACGACTACAGTCGCTGGATGTGGATCTACACACTCAAGGAGAAGAGTGGAGCCTTTGAAGTCTTCAAGAAGTTCAAGAGGCTTGTGGAGGATGGGTCAGAAAACAAGATGAAGGTCTTGAGAACAGACCGAGGTGGAGAGTTCACATCCCAACAGTTCAGAAAGTTCTGCGATGAGGAAAGAGTTGAGCGCCACCTGACCGCACCATGCACTCCCCAGTAGAATGGTGTGGTGGAAAGACGAAACCGGACAGTGATGGACACAACAAGGAGTTTGCTGAAGAGCATGCAAGTCTCGGTGAGTTTTTGGGGAGAAGCAGTTAGACACGCAGTTTATTTGCTAAACCGTTTGCCAACAAAGGCGCTAGGAGAACGCACTCCTTACCATGCGTGGTATGGGAAGAAACCCCACTTAGAGCACTTGAGAGTGTTTGGGTGCACCGCACATGTGAAGACTGTAGGTCCCCATCTTAACAAACTCGATGACAAGAGTCAAACGATGGTGTACCTTGGCGTTGAAGACGGAAGCAAGGCACACAGACTTTTTGACCCCCGACGCGGCAAGATCCAGGTGAGCAGAGATGCCGTGTTCGAAGAAGAAAAGAAGTGGGATTGGCGCGAAGAGAACGGTAAGCCCGAACAAAACTTAGTTGAGTTCGAAGTCGAATGAGAAGAGGAAGAAGGGGTTGCCGAGCAGGAATAGCCAGCAACACCCAGTTTGGGTGTAGAATTGCGCAGCCCGACTACTTCCAGTCTGGGAAATTCCAGTTCGGGTACACCCAGGACTCCTAGCCCGAGCAGAACCAGCCCGTCCAGCTCGGAAGATTCCTCGATAAAGGATGGCCCAAGAGGATTTCATCCCCTAGCAGAAGTATACGAAGAGTCTTAGGAAGTGGAGATGAACCTAGAAGAGTTATCCTTGTTGTGCGCCGATTAGCCAGCCAACTACCAAGAGGCAGCAAGTGAGCAGGAATGGCTGGAGGCAATGAAGAAAGAGATGGAGTCCATCGAGAAGAACAGGACATGGGAGCTCATTGACCTGCCCAAAAGTCAGAAGCCCATTGGTCTGAAATGGGTATACAAGCTCAAGAAAGACACCGAGGGGAATGTCCTAAAGCACAAGGCAGGGCTAGTTGCCAAAGGCTACATGCAGAGACAAGAAGTCAACTTCGAGGAAGTCTTTGCCCCCATGGCGAGACTGGACACGATCAGACTCATCCTATCCCTAGCAGCTCATCGAGGTTGGGAGATTCACCACATCGATGTCAAATCGGCATTCTTAAATGGTGACCTCGAGGAAGAAGTCTACGTCAGTCAACCTGAAGGTTTTGGCGTCAAGGGCAAGGAGCAGAAGGTGTACAAGCTCTCCAGGGTTCTGTACGGGCTACGTCAAGCTCCAAGAGCGTGGACCATACACCTCGACAAGAGTTTGAAAAGTCTTGTATTCACAAAGTGCTCCAAGGAGCAGGCAATGTACTCCAGGAGCAGCAGAGAAGAAGTTCTGGTCGTCGGAATATATGTGGACGACCTGATAGTCACTGGATCCAGCGTAGGAGGCGTAGAATGATTCAAGAAGAAGATGATGGCCGAATTCGAGATGAATGACCTCGGATTACTTTCATACTACCTTGGCATCGAGGTAGACCAGAAGAAAGACTGCATCACCCTGAAGCAGTCGGCCTACGCGAAGAAGATCTTCAAGCAATTCGAGATGGCGGATTGCAACCCGAGAATACCCAATGGAGGCAAAACTACAGCTCGGAAAGGATGCTGAAGGAAGAGAAGTGGATCCCACGGAGTACAGACGTGTGATCGGGTGTCTCAGGTATCTTACCTACACCCGGCCAGACATCTCACACGCAGTTGGGATACTTAGTCGATTCATGGAGAAGCCCACAAGCGCACACCAGCAGACTGTAAAGCACATCTTCCGCTACGTGAGGGGAACGACGTGTTGGGAATCACGTCTCGGATTCCATGTAAATTATCACGAATTGTACCTCCAAACCGTCCGGGTAACATTTAAAAAATTATTTTAAAGTGGAAAACTTGTTATCCATTCAACGGTCCGGATATCGGATAATAACCATATAACAAGATCTGATAAATATTATGTAATTTAATATTCATAAATCATTATTAATAATCTAGTCATTATAGGAAATAAATAGAAAGCAGTAAATAGTTGCATTTATTAACCCAATGCATAAGGCCGTACCTCTATTGACGACTTCCGGCTGCGCGTTCTGAATCGGACAGGGCTCTGCCGGTGCTGAGGGAAACTCCCGTGATCTTCCGGGATATTCTCCTGGAATCCTCGTACCGAAGCTTGGGCTTCGCCGGCAGGACTCCGTCGCAAAATTTAAACTGATGGTTCTTTTTAAGCTTCCGGAGAACTAAGTCTCTTAAGCCGATCCAGAAAGAGATATCAGAGAGAAAATTCGCAGACCCTGAGGGAGAGGGAGAGTTCAAATTTTTCTCTGGGGAGAGGTGTGAAAAATGTGTAGAATGAGCCTCCTATTTATAGGCTCAGACTGTAACCGAATTAGAGAAATTTCCTCCCTAATTTCGAATTCTATATATTAAATATAATTAATTATCTCAATCCAATGGTCTAGATTTAATCTTATCTAAATCCAATGGATATAATTAATCAGGGATTTAATTAAAATTCGAATTATATATATATATATATATTAAAATTCGAATTCATATTATCTAGATCCAACGGTTGAGATAAATCTTTAAACCGATCTAATGGAACAAATTAGTTTAGGATAAAATCAAATATTAAAAGATTTAGTAAAAATAAAATTCGAATTTATCCAAAACTATAATTCGAAAATAATATAATATATATATAATTAATTAATTTCCAATCCGACGGTAAATATTAAATCTTAGACCGATCTAACGGATATAATTAATTAACCAAACTCAAAAATCAAAACTTGGTCACCAAGTTATTAATTTCGAATATATCAATATCCTAATCCAACGGTTGATATTAAATCATAACCAAACCAATGGATTAAATTGATTTTAGGGTTTTTCTCAAATACCAAAACATTTGGTACTTTTGCCGCAATTATGAAAAGACCAAAGTCTATCCATTTGAATGTGTATGGTTCCACATTCCAAGGCCCAATTCGATTTCTACACTTATAATATATAAAAATATATTATATACATATTAATATAAATCTATTAATTATTGATTAATTATTAATAATAATATATTAATAATTAAATTAGATTAATATTCTTTGATCTCAATATCACACATTTAAATGTCATGGTGGCACACCATCATTTAAATTCGTGACATGTGATTTAATTTCATAGTTTACCGAAACGATCACAAACTTAGAAATTCTCTAAATCACAAACCGTACGTCGAAATGACTCGGTTCCAAAACTAAAGTTTCTTAGAATTTAATTTCCAACAACTTTCACGTTGACAGAAAATCCAAGTTCTACTTTCTTTTGTCAGTTAATTTTGGTTACCAAGATATGGTACTTTTGCCACGCTACTTATAAAACTATATGATGTCTGTCACAGACTTCAGTTTTATGAGTCTTGCCAAATGATCTTAAAAACATTTCAAATGTTTTTATCACGTACGTATCATCCGTTACGGAGCTATCCTGGGGACCATGTACCCATATCACTTAAGCTCCAACGAACTGCTAGGGTGTTCATCAAACCTCGGTGTTATTCCACTATAAACCCGAGGCTGCACTCTTTAGTGATACAATATATATTATTGCCTTTATTACAGCAGGGTGTCCATTGATACAATCAAATTCGGGTTATTGATCTTTCACTTGATGATCCACACATGAGCAGGCGGTTTCTACCGTTATGCCCCTCATTGCATTTTCACCCTTGACTCAGTCGGTAATATTATGAGTAACCCACTTATGGTTTCGATTCATAAGTTGCGCACGGGTACCTCTCACTTCTCACCATCGACAATCAAGGGAATCATCATGACTCTGAAGAGAGCTGTGTGATGCCCATGTCTATGACCAAGCTACCCTTACTGCTGACTATCATGTTCCCAAAATAATAGTGTTGGGAACAACGGTAATATATTGTGTTCTTTAACGGTTAAATTAAAGAACAATCAAGCCAGCATCTCGGACTCAAGATCACTCAGGACTTAGATCGAATATCCATTTGATCATCTACTAGTGACTCAACTCCAAGTTATCAGTTACGGTCTTATATGATAACTTCCGGAGTTTAAGTCAGGTCCAGTCCAGTATGAAGACACTTCATACTTAATGCACTTCTAGTGAGTGTGACACGCACAAAATCCAGAATAGGATTGTCACTTAGTCACATTAATGACCTTATATGATTAATGGGCTCCCACCCAGTTAATCAGGTCACAGACATTTTAAGTTCATTTATTATGATTATTAATTCTTCCTCACATTGACTCTGTTGTGATAATAATACATAATTGCATCCTTTATGAACTAAGGATCAAACATTCTATTTTACTCTACCATAAACTATAATAAGATTATCATAATAAGCATCATCTTTATTCAACGACATGTCATAATCTTTTACAAATGGATAAAATATCTTGTTTAAGGACACACATGTCCAACACGACGGACTACGAGATCCAGTACGGAAGAGGAAGCGGAGCAGAAGAGCTAGTTGGCTTCACTGATAGTGATCTGGCCGGTGATATTTATGATAGGAAGAGTTCCGGAGGGATAGCGTTATACCTCAACGGGAACCTGATCACTGGCAGTCTCAGAATCAGAAGACTGTAGCTCTATCCTCATGCGAAGCGGAGTTCATGGCAGCAATCGCAGCAGCGTGTCAAGCTATGTGGTTGAAGGGGATACTAAGTGAAGTGACCGGAGCCGAGCATAAGCCAATTACATTCTACGTGGACAATAAGTCCGCAATAGCACTGATGAATAACCATGTGTTTCATGGTCGGAACAAACACATAGACACTCGGTTTCATTACATTCGCGAGTGTGTGGAGAACATGGAAATCATCGTGAAGTTCGTCAGCACAAGAGAGCAGCGTGCAGACATACTTACCAAGGCTCTAGCAAGAATTAAGTTCGCAGAGATGAGAGATCTACTCGGGGTAAAGAACCTCAAACCAAGTCAAGCTTACGGGAGAGAATGTGAGTTTAAGTCTGACTTGGCTGAACTGAGACTAGCAGAATCTCAGACTAGCAGAACGGACCCTAACAGAATGAAGACTAGCAGGATGAAGACGGACAGCAAGAATGACAGACAGAAAGTGAAACGGACAGAAAAGAAGACGAGCAGGATTGCTCAATCACAGACTAACAGCTCTGTTCGGATAAAAGCCTAGCAACTCTGCTAGTCCACGCGAGAAGTCAATGGAGCTATTCTTGGAAGGTGCCAAACTTCATGAGCAAGTTTGGGAATTTGATTTAGCTTCCTGATTTATTAGGATTCGGTTGTGATTGTAGAATATTTGATTGATTGTATTTTAGGAAGTTTCATTTTCTTGCTAGGGTTAGTTGTTGCCCTCCTATAAATACTAGTGTTAGTGTTTATTTTTTGTAACTCCATTATTGCAATTTTGCATTCGACATTAATCAAAGCAAATTCTCCTAAACCTTTCTTCCTTCTTTCATTTCTTGTTCTTCGTGTGTTCTTTGGTTGTAGATCTACTTTATTGGAACCAACAATAACCAAATGTGGAAACTGATGTTATAACATAATTTCGTACATACTCAATACACTAATAATAAATTGTAAAAAAAAAAAAAAAAGCTTCCAACACGTTATGACGTGCATTCTTAACTATATATAATAGTTTATTTTAGCTATAAAAGTCACAAGTGTAGTAAGGATACAAATTATCGCTCTATACAAAAGCTGATATAATTATGATTATTCTCGTTATTTTTTTTATCCATTTGACATAAATAGTTGGGAAATCATTGTCAATTCTCTAAAATCTTTAAGCTCTTGAACTTAAATAAAATGTAAATTGCCAGTGTAATTATATTATTTCATACTCGACAAGGTTAGAATTTTAGAACTAGTTTGCAAATATTTTCTATATACGTATGCATTTATAATATATCTTCTAGGATCTTAAGTTGAACTCAAATGGATTCAAATATATCATCAATATTGAGTCTCAATTGTATTTTCAGCCAGATGTATCAGTGCATAAAATATACCAATTTCGTAATATTACATGTTTTTTGCAGCTATTTATTTCGGAATCGTGCCAAACATCCGAACAAAAAAAAAAAAAAGTAAAATTATAATATCGACAAATAATCCATTTTATGTGATGTAGCTGATCAACCTAACATTTCGTGACAACAATGATAAAAAACCGATATATATATATATATATATATATATAAATATATATATCAAATATGGAAATAATATATGTCGACAGATTGATATCTGAATATTACAAGCTATATTGAGTTATAAATAAAGGGAACAAAATTTAATGTTACAAGTGATCGCCATCTTTGTCATACACTCATTAAAAGATTGAAAACGTAATTTTTCTCCTTTGATCAATAATTATATTGATTAATGCCTTCTTTAAGGACCACAAATCAAGTGTAGGATGCTCAATTGAATTGACAATCAAATTGCGTGTCCTATATTATTGTAACTTTAGACCGATAGAAGTTAGTGGTGGGAAGTGAAATATATGTTAGATACTTTGTATATAAATGATATAGATAATAGATGATATATAAATTATAATGGGAAATAAATTCAATAACACGTATAGTATAATTCTTATTGACTTGTCATTTCAGTCCGCGAACTGTTCTTGACATCTTGTAAAACCGATAAGTGTAATTCTCGAGACGCGTTGAACGCCTTCTTTAAAAGTTGATTCGTTTCGTCTACGTGTTTGAGGTTTACGAGGCGATAGCTAGTTTCAGAGATATAACAGGATGACTGTTAACTTCGTAGTACATCGAAATTTGTCGGTGTACTGAAACTTTTTAAACCCCATTACCCAACGACTCACAGTAAAAGTCGAAAGCAAATTTAAATTAGAAATAGAGAGTTTTCAATGGTTTTGAATGATGTATGGATGAGTAGAGGTCACCATAATTTATAGATGCAAGGGGAGAGAATGAATTTAATTACAATCAATAAATTTGTAACATTCAAGAGTAATTTGCAATAAAAATAAAACTTAATAAATTGAATTAAATTTCCGTAACTCATAATCAAAATGTGACCATTTTGTGTAACGTTCGAAAAATGGAATAAGTCCCGTTAATTAGAGAGAGCGCTATGGCGTTTCTATCCACTTGATGTGTACTCAATTTTAATTTTACTACAGTTTTTTCTAACAGGTATTATATGATATAATTTAACATTTGAGATTATTCACATGGCTTCTCATACAAAAGACCTCTATTAGTTTGAAAATAAACGATGTAATAAGTGCATACCAACAAATGGGAACCAGGTTGGAGTTCTAATATAATTAATTAGGAGCATAATTTGAAGTTCGAAAGAACATGGGTGGGCCAAAGCTTGGATAAATGTTTGACACACACCAACATTTACGAGTTTATAAGGCTCTTAATTAACTTACTAATTTTCTTATTTACTCATTATTCATATATATAAGCTGGATCAAGTTGTCCCAACTTAATTACACAAACTTTATAGTCTTGGACCACTCAATTGGATTCTAACCTAGCGTCGATTCTCAATCGAACCGGAACAAATCCGGTTCAATTTTTAATTCTCTCTCTCACACACAAAACTCCATTGATATCCAGTAGCCACAAACAGAAGAATTTAAATAAAAATCACCACATAAACTACTGCTATTAAAATAACTACTCATGCTAATAAACAGAAGAGATGATCATTATAATTTTTGTTCGAACATTAATGGGAGTGTAGAAATGACGAAGAATAATAGGGAGACCGAATAAGTAACATGCCACTAAATGCATGTCAAAATAAAAAAATTAAATAAATTTAATAGTGTATGAAAAAGTATTACGGATTTGACAAGTCACCAGACGTATGCATTAAATATCACAAATAGATTTGGTACTTTATCCGGTTAAAAATGTTAGAACACGCTGCTCGGCTACACTTGACACAAGATACATTACTCTTGCTACTGAATCCTCAAATAGCAGTAATAAGAAAACAATTGAGAATCAATGAGAACAATACATAAAGCGGAATAAGAAAAATATATTCGGACATATGTCGCAAAATATAATTTTTTTATGTTGTGTGATGGCATAGTCATTTTAAGATTAAAATTTAGACCGAATATTATACAACTCTTCATTTCGCCTACTAAAACATGGTTTTAATTTCGGTTACTTGTTTCCATTAAAACTAAAATGAATAAGCTTTGTTCGTTAAATATTTTGTATATAATGAAAACGATCACAAGCTCATTTAACCTAATTAGTAACATTCCACAGCTGGAGAGAGCCTGATCTTCAAAACAGCACAACACAAACCTATAACTTACAGTATTATTCTTTTTCAACGTTCATTGTTTTGCTCGTACTATTTATAATAAAAAAACTATTGGTCAACCCTGAGAATCAAGTACGTAGTTATATGAAAAATACAAAAACATAACCCATATTAGTCAAAACTCAAACCAATGGTAGTGTTTAATTTCCCAATTGATCAAATTAGTCTAACTGATTTAAGTAATTCATATACATCTGTACTAAATAATATAATGCCAATCTTTTTCATTTTAATTAGCTAATTGATCTTGACGTGAATAACATAAATGTTACAGATACCGTGATCACTTGAATACAAAAAATGGCCGGAACCGAATCTGGTTTTCGGTTCTTGAATTTAATTATTGAGCAACATTATCATTATTGATTTCTTTATAATAATAAAATATACATTTTTGTATTTTTACTCATGCACATTACTGATTATTACTTAAAAAATTAAGTATTATTACATGAGCTCAGTGGCGGAGGTACATGTACACCAGTGGGTGCACGTGGACACGCTCATTTAAAAAAATTCTTTAGTTGTTGTTGTTTTGAAAATATAGAAGGGCCTTGTTAAAACTCTCATAGCTTTCTGAGCAGGTGTAACTCGGGCGAGGAAAGAGCGCCCAAACTACCATTCAATTTTCATTAAACAAAGCTTCCTGGACAATGATCGGAGAATCATCAATCGAGCAAAACCCGAAGCTAACACTGTTACAAGCCCATTAATTGAACAAAAGAAAATAACAATAGTTGTTCATTAATTGTGATTAAGGCAAACAAAAAATATAGATCTTTTGTAGTTTAGGAGTAAAAAAAGACCGGAATATGAGCTTTTAGACTTTTATCCATTCTTGACTCGATAAATCTATTATTCTACAATACTTCCAAAAGTAACATTATATTTTTATGATTTTAATAGTCGCTTCAATATGGCTCTTCATAATTTTTTATTTACATACGTGAAAAAATATCAACTAAAAATATACTTTGTGCTTCGCCTGAAATGAAAATCTGGCTACTGGATGAGCTTATACTAAAACACATTCAATTTACATATAATAGTGATAGCATATTACATATTTATAGACAATATAAATTTTGGTGCCATAATTTTTTTTTACTTAAAGACGACCTACAACTTAAAAAAGAAATAATAAAGCTACATTAGAATTGTATTGCCTTAAATTGTCTAAGTTATACATGTTAATTTCCAAGAATTATTAATTTGTAATATTAATGAGACCATAAATTTATATAGAGTTTTTTTTTTAATATATTATCTCAATTATCTTCTCGCAATCAAAGCCTTTTTATATTAGCACGAGTCGGGACCGGAAAAGAAAATTTATCTTTGAGAAGTCATTAATTTATCGAGTTTTTATTTATAAAGGTTGTACTCTATATTTTTGAACTTTTTAGAGCTAATTAATGCTAATGTTTTGTAAAGATTTTGACCTAAATTCTCAAATCGAAAACATAAATTATATATATATATATATATACATATATATATATATATGCATCGGTATTCTTGATAGTATGATATTAAATAGAATAAACATGAGTACATGACCTTGAGAGGAGAGTCAAATCACATATATGTGTTTTGTGTTGTACTTGTATTGCTTGTGTAAAGTTTATGAAACCAAACCATCCAAACTACAAATTTTAATTTGATCTTTTCTTCAAGCAAATATGCTCCATCATTATAAGACTTAATTAAGCTGTAAATACATGGAAAGACAAAAAAAAAAAGAAAAAAAAAAGAAAAAAAAAAAGGAAGCTATAACAGATGTATTATTAGAAAACAAAATAGAACATAATATAGAATCTATGATCCGTATTACCATTTCTTTACATAACAAAGTGTCGAATATATATAATCTGGCAAAAATTTAACCAAACAAACAAGCATACTCGCTTTGAATCCAATATCATTATTCTCAAACCCTTATTATAAATAGCTAGGTAGAGTAAATTTCAGCGATACTTCTCATGACATTCACCTGTGTTTTGAGACAGCTTATGTAGTGGAAAGTCTCCTCCAACAAGCTCTGAACATCCATCTCTTCACCGCCCGGAACCACTTTCCGGAGTTTCTTCTCGTTTCTTCCTTTCTCATGTCCGCGTTGCCGTGTAGCTCTGATCAATCTCCCATACCGGCGTTTCAGAACCGCCCGGCTCCAGACCCTGGTGGGTCCCACGGCGGAGGCCATCGCGATGTCAGCGGCGGCCTTGACCCTGCGGCGTCTTTTCGTGGTCTCTGTCGGCGAGCGTCCCTGCGACTCGCGTCGGTGTATTCTTGCTAGGGCTCGGAGAAACCCTCGCGCGAACCTGCGCTTCAGGGAGAGGCTTGGATCTTGATCAGGGTTGTCCATGAAGGGTCTCTTGAGATTTAGGGTTTAGGTTAAGGTAGAGTTGAACTAGATAACGTAATGAAGAACTGAAGAGAACTGAAAGATTAGATTTTCTTCTGACACAGAAGAGGTTTTCAAGGACAAAGCGACAGATATTATTGCACTTCTGACATTACGGTCGATAATATATACACCCCAACATGATGAGAGAGAGAGAGAGAGAGAGAGAGAGAGAGAGAGAGAGAGAGAGAGGAGGTCTTTTGGCGACGATGATGAGAGGAACACATGTGATGAGAAATGAGAAAAGGTTAAATAAAATAAAGAATTAGGGAATCCAAACCAAAATTCATCAATTTTATACAATTTAGAGATAATAGCGGCAAATGTTCCAAGTTTAAATGAAAATATCGATTACGCCCTCATGTTTCATTTGTAGAGGCCGACGTACTTAAGTTTCATAAGAGTGTAAGCTGGTCCGTGTTATCTTTTTTGTGCTTATAGGCCCGTGAGTTAAGTCTACCACGTTTTTATTGGAGATAATAGCGGCAAATGTACCAAGTTTAAATGAAAATATTAGTAACGTACTTAAGTTTCATTTGTAGTGGCTGACGTACTTAAGATTCGTAAGAGTGTAGGATCCGTAGTTTTTGTCTCTAGCCCGTGAATAAAGTCCATCACGTCTTTTCTGGACGGTCATATTGCAGGAAGAGCATAACCACAAAGAATTCCAGTTATCTGTTATGATCTACCAGTGCATACTCTCTCGACGGCATAATAAAGCCGAATAACACACACTACTTTTATGTAGCTTTAGTACTTCAGTTGTCACAAATAAAACTTAAATACATGACCGTTATTTTACTTAAACTTAGTACATTTACCACTATTATTTCTATAATATAACTCGGCACACCCCACTAATCAATGGATTTATATATAAACAATATATGTAAATGTAAATAAAGGGTATAAATATAGTAGAGCCATAGGTCGTTCTCAACGTGGAGTATTTTAGAAGGGCTTTGTGAGTGTGGGGCTGCCAAAGGGCCAACCACCATATGAGCGCACATGGTTCCTTTACCCACTTGGGTCTTTCGTGGGTCCCTCTCTCTCTCATTCTATATTTATTATATAACCCTAATCTCGTGCCATCCGTATCAAATATGCTTCTATATGTTCTTTGAGCGTCTTCACTTTCTACATTCATTTTTGTTCGCTTCCTCTCTTTTTCGTTGTCACTCTAAATTTATATGTAATCCATTTTCTAATTGGACCAAACAACACGCAAACGATAACCTTGGCAGCGACTTGTCACGGGGTTATGGGCACGGGCAGGGCACGATTATGCCGTGCAACCCGCGTCAAGTCAAGTATTTTTGGTGAGATTGTCGGTTATTCCACATGTTCGATTAGGGAAGCGGCGCCAATCCTTAACGAGTCGTTCATTTAGAATTGCAAGTTTAACAAATAATCAGAGTGTGTCGTGGGCATTACTCGCGTTCGACTAACAACCATCCCGGATTTAAGTATTTATGCTCTTAAAAACTAACTAATGTTTCCCCGATCGACAAGATTACGCCCCATCCAATTATTTGGTAGAGTCTAAGGGGGGTGAAAATTGTGTTCAAAGTTCAAATTCTTGCAAATCGCAAACTGACCGTAAGTTCAATTTATGAGTATACGGGGGCACAACGATAAGACCAATGGAGTTTCCGAAAGATTTAAAAAAACAACAACCAATGGGTACACTGCAAAATTATTGGGTAAACAACAAATTTTTTCGTAACAATATTAGTATTTATAAATATATCTAATTTATCTAATTATAAATTAAATAAATTGATTTTTATTAATTTAATTTGTAACAATATTAAGTTATAAATTAATTTTTTTATAACTTAATTTAATTTAAAAATGTAGAGTTCTAAAATTTATACAAGTTTTTATGTGGTTTTAGGGGTTATTATATGGTTTTTAAGGTTATTGTGCAGTTTTTAAGCGGTTTGCGGTATACTTGCAGTTTATCTGCAATTTTTAGTAAAACGACAACCGAGTGTGTTAATTTTAAAACCGCATATCTCTAATTTGTGGTGTATTCGCGGTGTGGCCCAATTTTTTGAACCCTGATTGTGTTGGTATAGTGTAATTAATTGGGAAACGGAAAGCTTGTTAAGGTGCGTTTAACTAGAATAAGAGTGGTTGAGTGGTAGAGCATCATGTTGATTAGTAGTCAAAAACATGATGCTAATCCAAGCGCTAATATGTTGTGATTGGGCAAATGTCATGTTATACCTAATAAGCACGCTAGCTTGTTAGCTAATTTCTTCAAGTTGTAATTAAGGTCTAATTTTGTGATAGTTCTTGAATGCCTTTTGGTTGACATAATTACGGGCTATTATATCTTAATTACACTCTTGAGGGGCATGTGTGTGGCTGTGTGCGCGACCTTCATTAATATTTAGTAATTAAAAATATAATGGGTTTTTTCTAATATATTAATCGGTGACAAATTTCGCCACGGTAGAAAGTTTGTGAAAACTGGTAAAAGTAAGGAAGACCCTTAGTAAAAGATAATAAGATTGTGATTTGTACACAATAAAATTACGACATTTGATTCTAAATGTCGATATGAATAATAAGATTGTTAAATTATATTATCGTCGTTTAACAAGATATACGCGAGTTAAGTGCGAAACGAACAAAAACAAAAAGCATGCAAGAACGAGAACGATACCAAGGCTTCGTTAACGCAGTCGGATTATACTTTGTGGATTGCTTACTTATACGGGACACTCACCCAGATTGACCAACCAAGAGATTACAATAAATATTTACAAACAGTAAAGCATATAGACTCAAAGTAAAGCATATAGACTCAAAACGTAAAGACTCCCCCTTGATTTTATGACATCAAATTTGACATTTGGCACTTGAATTCTTGATGACTACAAGTTCCCCTTGCACCAACTATCGGCGAATGTCCCAGTCTTTTTCACGTCACTGTGAATCACCAGTTGCCTTTTCCCAGGTTTTTCCTATAATATCTCTGTAAGTACTATCAATTTTGACCACGATGACCTAGGGCTTGTAGGAGTTGATGACAATTTGGATCTTCACGTCTTGATGACAAGATTCAACTCCTTGATACTCTCCCATAAAAAGGCAATCACTCGCAATCTTCTCTCTCTCTGATTAAGCAAGTGATCTCTATAAGGCAATGCATGGAGATGTCGACTCAATCAGACCTTGATTAAGGAAGCGCACGATCATTGATTTGTACGGCTTGATTGGCTGGTTGGACTATCTAACAACTATATATTATGAAAACATATATAACAATAACTTTCCATTTGATGACTTTACAATTGAGGGGCCTTTTTTAAATTAGCTTGAGCAGGAATTTCTATTTAGTTCATTCAATATGCTCTTGAACCTTCTTGACCCGAGTTCTTGTACCTTCTTAACTGTGATTGAAATTTGAACCTGTTGGCACTTGCTTTGTCATTCACACAAGAGAGGAACGAGATGGACATTTGTATGTGTGAGAGAGCAAGCATTTGGGTTTCGTTTTTGTCGATAAATTGGTTGTCGTTATCGACAGACTAATCGGTTATCGATGGAAAACCTATAAAATTTATCGTTACCGTTATCGAAACTTATGGATACTTATCGATTGATTAATCGGTTATCGATGGAAAATCTATAAAATATTTTTATACATATTTACACTCAATTTTTCTAGTCTTCAAAATAAACTCTATGTAAAAGGATAATATAAAAATAAATACTTTTGCCACAATTAAAAAAGACTTCGAGAATTTTATAAATTATAAAATAAAATATGTCATACTCACATTTTTAATGTTATAAGTTATATATCTACAACCTACCAAATTCAAATGATATAAACAAACTTATACAAAAATCTTTATCATCACATAAACAAACTTATATTCAACTATATACAATCATCAAAATAAAATAAAAAAAATAAATTTATCAATATTAATTTATCAAATTCGTAATGTTAAAGAACAAAGATCTAAACTATCATGAACAACTTTGATTCGAACCTATACATTTCAAACAATCTCTATAAATAGAATAATTTTTAGAAAATTTGAAAGGATTCTTCAATATATAACAATAATACTCAATATCCTTCAAAATCTATAAATATATATATATATATATATATATATATATATATATTACAGGAAATACCTTGAAATTGAGATTTTAGTCGCTGTTGGTACTTCTGCCTTTAAATTGCATTAAAAAAATTCATGGAAAAGTTTCTCAATTATCCATATTGATAAATTGCACTAAAAAATTTCATCGAAAAGTGACTAAGTTTTCCATCGATTATATTCGGCTTGAATGAATTTTAAATTTAATGATTTTTTATTTACCACTTATTTTGAGCTGTATATATAAAGGTATCATTGCAAACAAATGAAAGTACTTTGCAATTTCAAAGAGACAAATGAGTCAGCTTTACCAACCCGAACTAAGGTACCCAACCCTGACCCGACGGGTCGGGTCGCCTTAATCCAACCCTATTTGGAGAAGGTCATAATGTAGCGGGTTCTATTGGTGTTGGATCCAAAAGTGTTCGGTGTTCCCTTGGAGATTGGAGAAAGAGCAAGTGAACTAAAGTATCTACTTTCTAATATCTACCTCTTTCAATTTGTTAATTTTTTATTTATTTATTTAAAAATTATGTATTAATCTTTACTGAAAACATCTCATACCAATCCTCCATTTTGCATACTTAGCAAGTCTAGTTTTTTGCATAAGAGCAAACTTCCTTGAAAGAGATATTATCAACTTTACATAATGTAATCTCTCCCCCACAAAATTTCTTTCCAAAAACCATGAATTCTCTACCATTTTCCATACAATGACTTCGCAATCAAATTTATCCCAAAAATAAAAAATAAAAAACAAAAACATACAGGCTTGAGACAAGCAACTTAGCAAAGCTCTACAGTAATACAATACATATCATCATATATATATAGCTTTTTATTTTTTTTTTGGAGTTTCTGTATGTACTTATATATGTCCACTCTCGTCGAGTGATGACTCGGAAGAAGAGTCGTCAAGCGTTGAATTTGAGATTGTTTCCAGCTGACTCGACGCTTCGCTATCTGATATCCCGGAAGCTCGGTCGTCGGCCGGTTGTTTCATGAACCAATACATTATGCTCGCAGTCAACGTCAGAATCATTTTTTGATTGACCTGCACAAGATAATATTTGTCAACGCTAATTGAATCAGCAACCTTCGAAAGGAAACCGCTTTGAAAGTACCTCGGTTATGTCTTCGGGAAGAAGAAATATTGTGCACCCGAGTTTCCTCGCAATGCTGATTATATACGACGCGTTCATCTTTTTCTCGTCTTCTGAAATGAGCCAAGTTTGAGTGAGCAATTAGTGAAGCGTGTAACGATTTCTTAGGATCTTTATCCCATGTTTTCAGGTACGAATTCCCTATGGAAAGCTGAATTTCCTAATTTCTACGAGGCCGAGTTTCCGAATCTCAAGTACCAAACAAGATGATTTTTGAGAGCATTAGTGTACAGTTTTGATGCTCTGTATCAACTTCTTATAGTTGACTTTCAGCTCAAGGCAACATTTACAGGTCACCTCTATGTAGATCCGTAAAATCAGAAATTTTATTCGAATAATTATAGAAGAAACCGTACCCGTTACTCCTTTGGTGACAAGACTCCAATTCACAACTCTATGTTGCACGGCGCTAAGCAGCTCTAGGAAAAATATGCCATCTGATAAACTCTTATCCTGCAAAAGGCCAAATAATTAAGGTCAATTTCGTATCATTTGTAGAAAGAAACGAGAAGCGGGAACTGAAAAACATGTCTGAAAAAGGCTTTGATCGGAAACAAGTTTGTTGCTCGTTGTTGAAATCGGTACCCTGAAACTATTCATCCGACTTTGGCTTCCCGAGTTGCGGACTTTGGTATTAGCCCATTCGAGAATGTCAACGTCTGTGATTTCCTTCCCGTGAGAGTGAAACCTCAAGTTCTTGAGCAGTTGAAGAATGTTGTAGCGCATCAATTGCCACAAATAAGCTGAACAGAACGACCGAAACAAGTCAAGAGAAGACATCATAACATCTACGATATTTCCAAACCCTTTGCGTCTTGTAAGAGCTTTTCATAACATCTAACGTACCGAGAATTAACTTCTTGTTTCCTTGTACAATGTCGTTTCCCGCAACATTTACAAGTGAAAATTTTAGCTGCTTCCCGATCTTAACAACTTGATTGCAGTTTTCTACTTTTCTGAAAGGCATTTTGATCGGAGGCTTGTTTGCGATTTTCCAATTCACAATTCCCGGGGAGACCTTGTCTAGCGTCTCCAAGAGCAACCACCTACAGAGAAATAATAGACGGTAAAACACAGCATTTCCTCACAAGAAGTCGGACTATTTGAATTCTGCTTTCAAACAAGGAGAACGTTACACCATGTTCGAGACACGGTGAAAAAGAATTCGGATTCTTCTAGAAACTTTTATCGAATATGAGGAGAGTGAAAAGCAACATAAGCAACAGCATACCCATTTCTTAGGTCCTCAAAGACATTGTTGATATATTCTGAATTTCCCATACTGTTTATCCAGAAGCGAAAAGCTCTCTCTTCCCTCGAGACTAGGGCGTCATCGGGCTGTGTTTCGACGAAACATATCTGTCTTGTCTCGGTCGAGAGCCCATTCCTACACGTGAAAGAGTAAAAGCTTAGTCCAACAATACATTTATCTTAGGTTCGAACTTGAAGAAAACCGTAAAAAGCAATCTAGAACCCGAAAGGAAGAGCTCCCACCTATGCTGGAAAATATGAGCGACAAAAGCGAGATTGAGATTGGGCGAGCCTTCGACAATGTCTTTAGCAGTTAAGTACCGCTTGCAGCCCATCCTCTCGGCGTGCGACAACACTAGCTTCGCTCTTTCTAAAGAATCTTTTGCAGCCAATGCCGACGGGTTATTGTGCTCCGGCGCCAGCACATTGAGGAGGTGCGCATAAGCCTCGGCGTCCTGCAATTAGATTCAAATCTTTATTAACAAAAGATAAATTTTAATAAGGAAAGAAGTGAAGAAAAGTTTCTTCTTGCTCTTGTGCACCTTGACATCCGAGGAGAAGTTCGAAACCGTCTTTCGGTATGCTGATTTCTTCAAAGTAAAATTCATCCACCGAAGCAATATCTTCTCCGGCGGAAGACTCATCAACTCCTCCACATCCTACGCCATTAGAACGAGATATGGTAAGAAAAAAATGACCCGAAAGAACGGCGAGCACGCAATTTTCTTATGGAACTACCTTACTATCGCCAACCAACTCAACCAGCTGAGGTGTTTTCTTCAAGTTCAGGTCCGCCAGTAATTGAATCTAACATGGAAAAGACAGTCCCGAAAGTCGAGAATCAGTTCAAATTCACTTCAACTGAAACTCATTTGATCATTATCGAAGATTTACATTCTTACCTTGATTATCTGAGAGATAACTCCAAGCACTAGATGACGCTGAAAACGAAGAGAAAAAAGAACTATGAATTCGCTGTAATCCATCGAAAATATAAATCCAAAAAATCCCATGTAAATTTTCCAATTAGAAACGAGATTCGGAACTTGAGAAACCGAAAACAACAGATTCAACTTGTCTGCATACCCTTCCTTCAATGAAATCCTGAGTGCCTATATTAACAACAGTGCATCCAATGGCCTTAGCAGAGTTGAGGCAAAGCGTGTGATTCTCATTCCTCTCCCATGGATTCAGCACTCTCTTCGTGTTGATTGCCCTTTCGTCGATCGTCCCCGGAACCGCCACATTGATCAGCTTGCTGAAGAGCGAAACAAGGAAACAAAATTCGCTTCAAGATCACAACACCAAGAACAGAACAACAAGCATAAGAAAACAGATAGGATTCGTTACCATAAAAGTACCCCGTCCTTGACGATCTCAAAGAGATCGTTGGTGGCGGGATCGATCGGGAGATACTTCTCGATGAACTCGTCTCCGGCGAGGTAGTTGTTGATGTGCGCCACGTACGACGCCTTCTCCGACTCGCTGATCGTGTGGAGCAGCGTCGTGGTCGCCGCCTTGAGGAACGCCGAGGATGAGTTCTTCGTGGCGTTCCCGGTTCTAGCGCTCGCGTGCCCGTGAAGCTTCAGGTACACCTGAAAATGAACCGATCACGATCCAGTCACCAACTAGTCCAAGATTCCGTTCGATCTAGAATTGAACAAATGAATTATGAAGAACAGACTTTGAGGAAGAGCTCGAAATCGACATCGTCGTCGAGATTGTGGTCGGAACTGATGATCAGAGAGGCTCTCTCCTCCTCGCTGAGGCTCTCTCCGACGACCTTCATCTCCGACATTCTCGAGGCCAGGTCTCCGACGGTGAGCCTCCCGCTCTCTCTCCTCATGCTCATGAACTTCAAAAAGAAAAAAACCCATGTCGGAGAAGGAATTCGGTAACGGAAAATCCAAACGAAGAAGAAAAGCTTACGTTGGACTTCAAGCTGCGAAGCTCGACTTGGGTGAACTGGTTCTGCAGCCATGGATCTGAAACAAGAATGCCCACGTACCCAGACATGGTTTTCTTCGTCTTCTTCTTCTTCTTTCTCGTTGAAGAAAGAAGAAGATGAAGAAGGAAGGAGATCGAAGCTTGAGAGATGGGATGGAGATTTAATATTGAATAATTATTGGAATGGAACAGTGGAGAGCTCGCTGGGACAGAGTAGAGCTGTCAAGTGTGAGGGGCTCTCTTCTCTTTTGAAATTATGGCCTTCTTCTTCTTCTTCCTCGTTCAAATCTCGAATCTGTTCAAGTAACAGTGAGCAGTGGGGTCCACAGTGTGTGTGTGGGGCCCACAAAATTCAAATTATGACCTGTGTGTCCCTCGCTGTAGCAGTTTGGCCGTTGGAAAACTACAGAGACCAAAAGCTGGGTTTGGATAATATTAGTTTAGAATCAGATTATGAAGAATCCAATGGTTAAATTTATTATTACTGAGCCTCGATCCCAGAGCTCTGCTTAATTTAACGTTGAATTGAATCCCACAAATTCAGCACAAATATATAGATTTATCTTTTAATTGACTTCTATACTTTAACTAAGAAGAGAAAATTCATTACCTACTATTACATTAAACTAAAAATTGAAAAGTCTCTTAAAAATTTACTAAATCCGTTTGCTAGAACAAAAATATAAAATTTACACCAAAATCTACGAACAGTTTTTTTATTTTTATTTTTTTTGGTTGCAAAGTATGAACAGTTGTTAATATCAACTCATTAGTATTACTAATGCTAGCTAGTATCTTGTTACCTACTTAAAGTTTAAGAATAATTAAAGTATTTTAATTGTATTATTTCGGGTATGACTAATTAATGATGTCATTTAATTTATTTAATTCTATTTAGCTTGGAATTTTAGTCCGATTAGATTGTAATTTCTTGAATTTATTTTAATGATTTTAAGTTATTGAGAAAAATGTCAATAATCATTGGTTAAATATCAAACTTAGTCAAGATTTGGCTAAATTCACGAGACAAAAACGTTTTTGAATCGTAATACAATTTTTATAAAGTTTCTCTGAATCAATAGCTATCACGAAGGCTTGAGTCTTGTGACTTGCGAAAATCTTTTGAATATTTATAGAAGTTTGATTAAATAGTAATACAATGAACTTAATTAATTGTTTAAGGGATTTTTTCAGTTGAATTATTAAAGGACGATAAGTCAATTATAGATGTATCAATATTATAATTAATATCTTAAGGTATATTGATGTATTGAAGAAAGAAGCGGGTAAAGTATTTAAATTCTAGATGCCCATCCAATAAGCTACAAAAAAAAAAAAAAAATCTAAAGCAATCAAATTTAAGAAGGGCAGTATGGAGATTTCATAAATTAGAAGAGTGTGACCATGCCATTGTCCAAATCACAAAGCTATATATAAAGCTTGCGTGCCTTTATTTAAAAGTTTATGAGTTTTGATAAGAGCTCGGTTGTTTTTAGTTTTTACGTTTCGACAAGCTTTTTAAACTTAATACAATACCAAATTTAAAACTATTTAAAATACCAATTTCTAACACTAAATATTAATGTTATTGAGACATGCTTTATTTAGGCGTCATTCACATTCATACAAAGGCAATTATTTAAATGGGTAATAGTGGGTTTAGGGTTAGGGTTAGTCTTTTTGGCTTATGTATTAGGGATAGCAAGAGCCTTTTGTCCGAGTTAGAAGAGATTGTATTCCGTTTGGTTAAACGATCAACAAATGTGGTGGCACACGAACTTGCTCGTGCTTTATGTTTTTACCCTGATCGTAATGTTGGGAGGTCATATGTTCCCGAAGAGATTTATGTGGCCATTTTAGAGGATGCTTCATAATATTATGCTCTTATTCAAAACAAAACAAAAAGGTAATGGTGAAATAAATATTTTAAATTTATATTTTTGTAGCGGCATATTCTCAAAGTTAGTTTTGAAGTATTAAAGATTAGAAATGCGTGACATTATTAGTTCAATTCATTTAGATGACGGCGGTTATAAATTATAATCATTAACCTTTGGACACATGTCCGCAATAAATATTTTCATTACTCAACCTTTTTTTCTTACCAAGAAAGCCTCATTAAATCTCTAAATAATTTTTCTCTTGAAATATTAAAGAAGTAATTCTTTCATATATAACTCAATCACTCTTTCTTTTTCTCTCCCAAAAAGAAAAGAAAAAATTAATCTCTTTGAATTAATAGTATACCTTCTTCTTAGGGCATCTTCAACCACAACACTATATTTGGTGTTAAAATTACACTATTTTGATAGAATTTTAGCACCAAATCTTTTTCATCTTCAACCACAACACTAAATTTCACACTAAAAAGAATATTCTCTATTATTATATTATTAAATTAAAGATCCTCTTTATTATTTATTTTAGAGCTAATTGCGGCATAAGAACCCCGTGTTTGCACTCAGGGTTCTCGACTGTGTAGCAATTTACTCGGGGGTATCGGTGATGCACTCGGCGTTCTCTTTGGTGTTAGTGACTCGCTCAGCGGTTTCGGCGACGCACTCGGCATTGTCAATAGTGTCAGTGACGTATACTTGGCGGTATAGACGACGCACTCAATGTTCTTGATGGTGTTGGCGACGTATAATCGACAATATTTATAAAATCTTAAAAATTACTAAATTTAAAAACGACACCAAATTAAAAATTACTATTTTAAAAAATTACTAATTAAAAATAATATTATTAGATAATTATATTGTAATTAAATACTTATACAATAATTAATCTTATTAATAAATAACTATTAAATACTTATGCCACAATTTAAAAACTATGAAAATAATAAATGGCGACGCTACAGTACCACAATATATTTAGTGCTGTACTGTAGCATTACGCTATAATAGCGTAACATATAATACATAGTTGGAGTGAGATTTTATCTCCACTGACACCAAATTTGGTGTTTTAGTGTCTCCTCGGAGATACCTTTAGGAGCTTTATTTTTTTTCTTAAAGTTTATTTAGTTTCTTCCCCATTGTAGTTCTAGTTTCATTAAAAATGCGAAGCGAGTTCTTTTAGTTCGACTTAGAACATATTGGACAAAACCAAAACCTGGAAAGATATTCAAATACTGTTATAAAAGGAAGATAATTTTTCTGTATTTTTAATTTAAATTATTTTAATATGTGACTAATTAAATACCCAATTTTTATTGATATCACTTAAAAGAAAGATGTTAATATTTTTTACATAGCTAAAGCACCACCAAATGCGGTTAAAGATGAACTTGAGGTCGAAGACGATGTTGGGTAATCGAAGACGAAATAGTCTTGATTTTACATGTAATAGATGTAATTATTGAAAATTTGGGATTTTTTTCTACATCACTTGGGGTAAAATTGTTTCCTGTTGTCAATGAAATTTGGTAAGTGAATGCAAATTGATTTTGCCAACCATGTAATGCAATTTGATTATCAAGATATAATAATTTGGTTAGACTAATGATTTTCGCATATATTGATATGGACTTTGTAGGCATATTTTTGCAAATGATAATTAAGAAATGACATGAAATGGTAAGGAGTAAGGACTACAATATTTTGAAACGATAGAAAAATGTAATATAATTTAAAATTGTGGCAACTTATGATCAAAGTTAGAGACATATATCCAAATGATGCATTCACAAGGAGTACAAGTGACCCGCAGTTAATAATTATGTTGAGAGGTGTAATAGATACGTGGCGCGAAGTGGGGAAAAAGGAAACAACGATATTGGTCCACCCCTCAACTCTCAAGACGTTTCTTGAGTATTATTGTCGTCACTTTTTTGAGGTTGAATATATGCCACCAATTTTGATCATAATTGAGTATTTATACCGCAATTAACTCTTTATAATTTGGCATTTTCCTTCCTTAGACAATTACAAACCCATAATAACAATTCTAAACAACCAAAGCAAAAAAAAAAAAAAATGTTCCAAAAGCCAAAGTCAAGCTCCCCTTACAACAATTTGAAAAAATAAAAATAATAACACACACAATTGCAGAAATCCTAGATTAAAATGTTCATTTCAAACAAACTTTTGGTCCGTACAGTATTCTCTTATATAATTTTTTTTAAGCTATTAAATAGAAACAACATATTTTGAATAACTTAACGTGCCACTTATATCGACACATGGCTAGTTTTCATTATTCTCTTATTTTAATCTCACTTTAACTTTTTTGCTAGTACTAATACTATGCATATTCGTTGGATAAAAGAGACTCATTTAATTTCGTTTAATACCAAAAATTATTTATCTTTCCTTACCAAACTTCATTAATATGTGTTGCATTTTCGGAGACAGCTCACAGTTTACTACAAGGTTAAATTTATTACTGTTTTACTGTTAAAAAAGATCACAGCTCCAATAAAATA
Organism: Parietaria judaica; assembly: GCA_954871525.1. NCBI lineage: Eukaryota > Viridiplantae > Streptophyta > Magnoliopsida > Rosales > Urticaceae > Parietaria > Parietaria judaica. The sequence goes on from OX940860.1 coordinate 45,468,168, forward strand.
GATTCATATGGAAAATATGGGCATCAATAAATGATATTAATTAAGAAGCATAAATGCAATTCGATATTTACCCATAGCAGTCACTACAGAAATGGCTATGAGTAGTGAATTCACTTTATTCTCTTGGTTAATTCATCTTGAAAGTTCCATTCTTAGACATTTAACTATTTTACTAGATTTTTCCGTAAAAAAAAAAAAAAAAAAAACTATATGACTATATTTTAATGCAACTTTTGCACTCTTATAGTAAAAGCAATGCAATCTTTTAAGAAAAAGAATTAGTAAAAGCAATGAAACAACATACCTTTATGACCATGAAAGGGATTGAAACATAAATTACGGATTCAAACCTTTTGATTAATCAAATTCGGCTTAGTTCAAGTACAACCTCCTCCTAGTAACAGTGGTTCACGAGCCCACCGGCTACCTTGTTTTTTCCGGAGACTAGAATTGATATGGAAAAACCCGGAACCGGTAGTATTTTTTTAATTTTAATATTTTAATATAAATTTTAAACAAAATTACAAAAAAAAAAAAAATCAAACCAATCCTTGTCAGTAAATATATCAGTTACTTTTTTAAAAAACATCGGACATTTATCGATTATCAGGCTTTTAAACATTCTTGACAACAATGTTAACTTATTTTTTTCTTTAAGAATAAAATAAAGTGAGAAGACTCCAAGTTATATGAATTATATATATATATATATATATATATTATTTGTGTTTTTTTATAATATTTTTTGCATGGTTAGACCAAGTACCAAAATTATGTTAGAAACGAGATAGACAGCTAATCTAAAGGATTGCCATTCATTTTCCATCAAGAGCCAAAACCTTGTACTCCAAACTACAGAATCCTTGGCAACAATTACATCGACTATAAGTCTAGAACAAGCATGTGGATGCATTACAAATAAAAAATAAAAAAAATAAAAAACTTCTCACGCTTGAATATATGAGAAATATCATAACAAACATATCTTTCTATCATGTGGAGGGTATCAACGTAACCATCATTGCAGACCACACTTTGATACTATCTTTTATCAAAATTATTACACTTTTCAAAAGACCAAATTCTTTCAATTTTTCTGTTATAAAGTACACTCGTTTCCGACGGTGAACTCCGTAAATACTAAATAAATTGCGTTATTTTACAATTGCAAGAGTGAATACTCTATTTCTTTTAAACAAAATCGAATATCACCTTATTACATATACCCGATAATCGCTAATGATGAGTGTTAAGGTCGGATTTGGTCAAATCCATCCTCAACACAACTCGTGTCGTTTGGTCCATAAACGACATGAGGAGAGGCGAGGAAGTTCGTCACCCGAGGGGGATTATCCCCGAGGAGGAACATCCCCGAGGAAGAGTACTCCCGAAGAGGTTCATCCACGAGGAGACGCAGCCACGCGAGAGCAAGTTGCGACGAGGCGTCCCATCACACCCGACGAGGAACTTCGTCATGATGATTGTGCAGGGTCGAGTGACCCTTGACTAGACGTGCATTTAATGAAGCCGACCTACTCACTCGATGAGAGCGTCAGCGACGAGGCTTGCAGAGCCGAATGACGGCTGACGGGAAACGCATTTAATGAGGCGCACCTACCCATTACGACAGCCTTCTCGGAAGTGACATAAAGCAAGGATTTACCATGCTGCCCTCAAATCACGCCAGAGAATGAATGATTAAAGAAAAAAAAAAGGCGAGAAAGATGCGAGAGGAAGGCTGGGTAAAACTCTATAAAAGGCAAGATAAGCCTCATTTGTAAAGGTTCGGAAAAATAGAGAAAAAAGGCCCGGAAAGAGAGAAAGAAGTCTTGTAATAGAAAAGGCTAAGGAAATAGAGAGAATTGATGTTCATGATCCTTCATCTGTCCAGCTATTCAACGGAAGAAAACCGAGCTCATTTCGGGAAATATAATAAAACAGAGATATTCATCATTTATTCTTGTTTATTAGTTATTTGGTGATTGTCTTGGTGACTGAAAAAGGGTGGTGAAAATCACCCTCTACAATGAGCGTGATTTTTAACCACATTTACTCTTTTTTTAAAAGGATTGATTCGATAAACTACTAATAAAATCCATAAGTGATGTAAACATTATTGTTGGGAAAAAGCGCAACGCAACGGAATTTCAATATCTTCCAATAGCCGCTGAAATATGAAGGCGATAATAATCGAAACACAACCACGAACACGAGACAATTTTAGCGTGGAAAAACCCCCAAAACGGAGTAAAAAACCACGGGTTGGTCAGAAAAGCCGATTGATAGACGGTTGGTCAGAAAAAGGAGTGCACGCGTATCAATGAATCGGGGCAACTTCCAAAGCGTTGTGAGATGACAGCGAAAGAGAGAATGCAAAGAGTTGCTTGCGAAACAATCAACGGTTATAAAATGGGATGTTTGGAGAGGATCAGCAACAACGAGTCTGCGGAAATAGAAACCAACTCGGTTAACTCCCAGATAAGTACCATTCTCTCAACCCAGAAAACAAAAGTTCCTTTCTCACTCCGAAACCAGTATTTGCTAGTGTTTTCGCGGTACAGGCCGATAAAGCACATGAGGAAAAGATGGCGCTCAGAGAAGGAGGTGCTGACCAAAGCCACACAGACGAGTCGGAGATGATCGTGGATGAAGGTTGGGGATGGCCCAAGGAGGGCGCCACGGAGGCTCGAGGAGAAGATGATCACGAGATGGCGGACTTCTGGAAACACGAGGAATGACCGGAAAGTAGCGAGCCATGTTCAATGGAGGAGGACACCACGGAAGGCCAACGGGATCAGGAGGAGTCAAGGATCCCAGGCGAACCACACCCTGCACTGGAACTGGTCCTGCCGTATCTCATGCCCGAGGAACTCCTCGCGATGGAGATGGTGTGCACCTCGCTACGCGACGAGGTTAGAGGAAACAACCTTCTGTGGCGCAACCTCAGCATATACAGCCCGTTGAGCAAGCAGATCACAGACGAGGATCTCTTGAGGCTGGCGAGGAGGTCTCAAGGGAAGATGGAGACTTTGACTTTGTACGATTGCGACGAGGTCACCAACACCGCGGTGGAGACGATCATGCGGAGCAACCCGACGCTCGTAAAGCTATGCCTGCCACACTGCCACCGAATCACCTTAGATGACGTGGTCAGCAACTTGTCCACCATCGAGCACGGGATAAAATTCCTGAGGGTCAACGGTTTATTTCCCAGGCTCGTGGAGGGAACCAGGGTCAAACTTGAGGACCTTCCCCTTCTGCTCGCGGCAGGGAATCTAGCCGACTATTCCGAGCAGCATGCGCCTGCCCCACGCGGTCGTCTGCTCGACACAGAGTTCTGCAGGCGGTGCGACAGAAATGTCCTGGTCTACGAGAAGCCAACGAGGATTCAAGCAGGAGACTCCGTCCGCCCGCCGTGTTTTGGGCGACGACGAAATGGGCGTGTTTGCGGTTTTTGCAGGTCGTGCTACATCCTCGGTACCACGTGGTACACTGACCTCTGCCCGGAGTGTAACTTCGGTCGCCCCAGCAGGAGCTCTACGTAGAAAATTGCGTTGTCAGCCTGCTCGATCGTCGAAGAGGAGTGAGCCCGGAGTAAGGCTCATAAGCTGCTCGGCGCGAGGAGAGGATTGGGGCGGCTACCTTTTTAACCGTTAGTAGATTATCATAGGTGGTAGAAGTTTGTTTGGGTTTGTTGTGTTAGATTTCTAATGTCTATGTATGTGTGTTTTTTCTTTTTGTTTATTAAGGAGCGAGCAAATTTATAAAGTTGGCAAAGTGTGTATGCAACTCTGCTCAGTGATAGTACCAAGTAGTACCAAATAGGAGGGAAAGTAACTTCGCAGTATTAAAAAAATTTTAATAATATATATATAATAGAATATACATATGATAATAAATATATAATGATATATACATATACACATACATATGATGATAAATAATATATATACAAATTTACATATATACGGCTAAGGGTGCCGAGCAAACTCGGTCCGGCAAAACATGTCGAGATCCATATACGGCTAAGGGTGCCGAGCAAACCCGGTCCGGCAAAACATGTCGAGATCCATATACGGCTAAGGGTGCCGAGCAAACCCGGTCCGGCAAAATATGTCGAGATCCATATATACGGCTAAGGGTGCCGAGCAAACCCGGTCCGGCAAAACATGTCGAGATCCATATACGGCTAAGGGCGCCGAGCAAGCCCGGGCCGGCGAGAGTGCCGAGGAAATGTACAAGGTGAGAGTGCCTATGGGGTCCTGGGAATTAGTCGGCTCGTACCCAACGAAACCTAGCGATGCCCACGAGAGACAAATAAGGCGAGAGTGCCTATGGGGTCCAGGAAATTAGTCGGCTCGTACCCGATGAAACCTAGTGATACCCGCAAGAGACAATTACGGCGAGAGTACCAAGGAAAAGAGGTATGGCGAGAGCGCCGAGCAAATATATATATATATATATATATATATATATATATATATACAAAACTTACGGCTAAGAGCGCCGAGCAAGCCCGAGCCAGCGAGAGTGCCGAGCAAAGAAAAATTATATTTTTACGACCAAAGACGCCGGGCAAGCCCGTACAAAATTCTAAGATCCCGAGCAAACTCATATATAAGAAAAATATATATATATATTTATATCATCATCATATGCTCGTTGGATTCAAAAGTACGAAACACAGGGTATCATTATTTACAACCCATCGTCCGCACCCCAAGTGCATATACATCCTATAACTCTCGCAGGGACCGATTCCCCGGCCCAACACCATCATCAAGGGAATCTTGACCCAGGACCGCGTCGGCACATTCTTCAATGATAACATCGCAGCATCGGCGAATGACGTCGTCCACAATTAGGCAAGCATGATCATCGGCAGGAAGTCCTGGGGGCTTACTCGAGGAAGCTCTTGCTAGGTTCGCATCAGCCCTACTATCGGCCTACAAAGGAGGAACCAAAAGTAAAAGATCAGCCCCAGAAGGAAGAGGTAAAACTATAAATTATTTATACTAAGCTACCTCATACCGTACTCGACGAGGAAGGAGGAATGTCAAAACCCGGCGAGCGCGCCCTAGCGACGCCTGGGGGGAGACAAGGAGAAAGCGGAGGAGAGTTTGGAGCACCGGAGATTTTTCTCTCCAGCTTGGCCAAATCAGCCAGGTATTCCTGTTCCAGCTTGCGCCACCTTGGCAGTTTGGCTCGAAGCTCACCAACAGTCGAGCGGGAAGGTAATCCCTCGACGAGTTTGATATTCGAGAGCACGCCGCCCAGCAGGCGCTGAATACGAGCAATCCCCTCGAGTACACCGAATCTCTCGGAAGCGCGCTTCAGCTTGTCAACTGCTTGGTGATAGAGGCGTAAGCGGGAAAATTCCTCCTTTACTGCCCAACCCCTGGCTGCGTCACGATCCTTGGCGAGCTTCCTCAGCGCAGCCTTGACATGGAAGGATATTTGCTCCTCCCGACCGGGCGACAGGTTTATGGCATCGGCGATACGGTTGAAGTACTCATTCTTTTGCCGGAGCTGTGCCGAGAGAGTGTCCTCGCACCGCTGATAACGCTGTCGCTCCTCGAGAAGGGATTCTTCGGCAATGGCGAGGAGACGTCTGTATTCATCGCGCTCGGTCCTACTCTCGGCGATCTTAGCCTCTGCAGTCCCGGGGAGAATGTCTTCGTTTCCCGGCAGAGTCTTCGCCGGAGCAAGAGCAATCACGGGTTCTCCGACCCCCTGGTAACCTCCTCAATAGCTGGGGAAAGAGGCATCGGGGCATAGTGCAACGATACCACCTCTGGCCTGCGAAGAAAAAGAGAGAGTGGGGATACGGAAGAAACAATAAAGAGGCCCGATAAGAGAAGGGATAAGGGAAAGGCAAGTATACAAGGGCGATAGCGGGGAAAAGCTTGACGATAAAAAGAAAGGGTAACCCGAGAAAGATTTCTTTCATTCGTATGATAATTATGCTTGGATTACAGTGAATTACAGAACGAGTCACAAAATGCGGGAGTTCATCACCCGAGAAAGGGAAAATTGAAAGGGAAGCTCCAAGAAAACGTCCTATACCGTGGGCTCCGGGAGCGCCAGGGTCTCGATGCTTGAACCGGACCGGTCGCGCGATGCAGACCCGAGGGCGGCCCCTTCCGAGGCAAGGGCTTCAAGTCTCCGACAGTCCGAAGCCGCCGGCTTGCAGGAAGAGAGCGGAGGAGAGCCGGGATTCCGGGCGGACTTCTTGTCCAGTTCTTTGACCACGGCCCGGTGCTTATCACGGCTTTCGCGCCACGAAGATAAGCGGGTGTCTAGGCCCCCGGCTTGTGCCGCTAGGGGGTTTTTCTCAACCAAGGCAATATTGGCATGATACGCGGCGGCCAAGCGATGGGCGTTGATTTATTGATCGAGAAAGTCATACTTCGCCGAGAGACGCTCCAGCTTGGCTTGGGCCTCCTCGAACAACGCTCTCGGTCGCGACGCTCCTCGACTGCCTCAGCTCGCGCGGCTTCTAAGTCCTCGGTGAACTTCCTCAACACGGCATTGACCCGAAACGCCAGCTGGTCTTCCTGTTCGGGCGATGCGCCGACGGCTTTGCCAATCTGAGCAAGGCATTCAGCCTGAAGCCGGAGCTTGTCGGAGAGGCTCGCCTCCTTAACAGCGCGAGAGTTTTGCTGTTCCGCGAGCTCAGCCTCAGCAGCCCGGCGCAACGATCTTTCGGACTCCAAGGCGGACTTGGCCTCGTTGGCTCAGCCTCGGCGGCCCGACGCAACGAAACTTCCAACTCCAAGGCGGAATTAGCTTCATCAAGCTCCGAGGAAAGCTTCTCAGCCTGCTCCTGGAACTTCTGCCCGTCGCGGGTGGAGGCCTCAAACCGTCCCCGGACTAACGTGAGTTCTGCTGACAACTCACTGCTCTCTCTCTCTACCCTAGCGGTGGATAGCCGCACGGAGGAAATCACATCTCTCAACAAGGCCACCCCCCGGGCAACGCGGTCAACCAGTTCCAAGTTCCCCACGGGACCGCTGGAAGGCTCGACGAGCCCGTGAGAGGCTTCGACCACGGGAAGTACTCCCGGAGGCGGCAAGGCTGGGAAGTTGGCTTGGGCCCGTGGCGACCCGGTAGGTGCCTCCTCGGGGACCCGGTGCTTGCGAGCTGGAGACGCCGGTGAGATTGGGAGAAGGCCGGACCACTGAGCCCTCGAAGGCCTCGACGCCAGGTGCGTCAGGGAGAAGCTTCGGGCCAGCGAGATTCACCTCGGGGTGCACCCCGGGTTGTTCCTCCTCGGGCCCGAAGAGGATCTATTTTGGAGCGCTTTCCTCGCCAACAGGCCCCATATCTCCATCGTTAAAAGCATTGGTCTCTTCGACCAAAGACTGAGTCGGAGGCATTGAGGCCGCGACCGAGTCTCGCGTCGCTCCGTCGGGAATTCCCCGAGGCGATGACGGGGAAGACCGGGTCGCGACCCCCGGAGCAGAAAGAGGAATGGGGTCTTCGGCCCCCAACGGAGGTGGAGGAGGAGCATTCGGCGTGACGACTAGATGCTCGATGTCATCTAACTCCAGTCTCTCCCGCGGGTCCGCGGTGGGGCGTGCGCGTGCGTCCGCCGCCAGTCCCGTAATTCCCACTGCGCCCTCGACAGGCGCGGTGCCCGAGGCTCCCTCCGCTGTTCCTCGAGACGGACCAGCAGCTTCGAGTTCAGGAGCCGGGTCGGGAACTCTCGCCTTCTTCGCGGGGGAAGCATCACACACGTCCTCGGCGGGGCGCTTGCCCGAAGAGCTTTCTTCTCGAGGAGATCTCCTCGAGGAGCGGGAAGTATCTGGCGAGGAGCGGGCAGCGGACTTCGTCCTCGTCCTTGTTCGCCGCTCGCCACCAGTATCCTCGACGGGGCGTTTACTCGAGAAACCGCTCTCTCGGGGGGTGAGCCCCATGAAGCGAGGGGCGTCGGATCCTGCCCGGGACCTCGACGGTCTGTGCGCCTCCCGATCCCGACCAACGGGAGCGTCGTCCCTAGTGGCAACGACTTTATCCTCGGTGTTCTTCTTCAGCCTTGGAGCGGGTTTCCTCCGTTCTATGAGAGATCCCTCCGGAGCAGGAGTGCGACGAAAACCTTCCGGGAGAAGAGTATCTGGGGGCGCCCCGTGGATTCGGGCCAGCTGATAAATCCCCGACTTCTCGAGCCGCTGACCCCCAAATTCTCTACTCCAATCTCGCCTGGGGTTGGCAAGGAGAGCAGCGTGGATGTTTTTGAACCACGCATCGGCCTCCTCATTCTCGTCGGGCTTAAATCGAGGGAGGTCCACTCCCTCGAGTACCAAATCTCTCGGTAAGAAAGCATGGTGGGGACCGAAGTTGGAATTGTCCACGCGGACGAAGAAATACTTATTCTCCCATCCAGACTCGTTCGACGGCGTGTTCAGAAGAATGTGCGGCCGAACGCGATGAGAGATGGCAAAGCGACCCTGATTCTTCGGAATACGGGAGACCTTGAAGAGGCGCATTAAATCTTCGAGCGTGAGCTCCACTTTCTGCTCACATGCAATGGCGAGTGTGCAGAGGCGAAGGGTGTTGGGGCTCACCTGAGCGATCGGAACCCCAAACACGTAGAGAAACGCCACGACCAGGAGCGGCATCGGGAAGCGAAGACCAACGACGCGGAAGAACGACTCGTAGACGCAGACAAAGTCGCTCTGGGGCTCGTCGGCGAATTCACCCTCGAGAGGGAGACCTGCAAAATAGAGCTCTGAGTCGGTATGGTTGTCAACGATAAACCTCAGACCCTCTTCCGTCATGACGGAAGGGGGGCTCCGAGTCTTAAAGACTGGGCTAGAGCGGGAAAGAGCCATCGAGGCGTCTAAGGGAGAAGGAAGAAGAAGCTTGGAGGTGAGGGAATGAGGATAACAACGAAAAAGAAACTTTGAGAGAGTTCTTGAAAATACGAAAATGTCTGAAAAGGTGGGTATGAACTTCGAATTTATAGAAGGAGGAGAAGGATAGAAAGACACGTCTTGATCTGACAGCCCAAATTCAAAGCTTGCTAACTCATCAACGGTTCGTATCAAAGGCCTGTTATAAATCTATGTAAGCACTCGAATGCGAAAAGGGGGTGGGCATTCAATACTGAAGGGACGTGCGTAAGATTCAAGGCTGACAGGTTTTAGGGAAGGCAAACCAAGGTGGGACCCAGACCCAAGCAACGGTCGGAGAAGCGAGACAGTCAGGCTTCCCTGATCGTTAACAGGGATCTTCGCGGAAAAATCCCTCGCTCAGCATCGTTGAGAAATATCCATCGCTAGGAGTTTCGTCGGGAAAGTTATATTGTTATACTTACAAAATGCGTGTTTACGTTTACACCTTTGGCCTTCGAGGCGTATATTTCGGTATTTTACAGGATTTACGTAAGCGAAGAGGGTTCTCCACCAAAATGCCAGCGACGTTTAAATCACGATAGCCCTCGCGGACGAGGGACCCGGCTCGCCACAAGGGGGACTTGAAGGAGGCCTAGCGAGGAAAAGAAGTGGCTTGGCGATATAACCACGCGAGGAGCCGAAGAAGCAGTCACCGACCGGGAACCAACTGGTGCCGGCTAGGGCCGATCCCCGAGACAGTTATACTTTATTTTACCAAGTGTATACACTTGATAAAATGGGGGACTAACTGTTAAGGTCGGATTTGGTCAAATCCATCCTCAACACAACTCGTGTCGTTTGGTCCATAAACGACATGAGGGGAGGCGAGGAAGTTCGTCACCCGAGGGGGATTATCCCTGACTAGGAACATCCCCGAGGAAGAGTACTCCCGAGGAGGTTCATCCACGAGGACATGCAGCCACGCGAGAGCAAGTTGCGACGAGGCGTCCCATCACACCCGACGAGGAACTTCGTCATGATGATTGTGCAGGGTCGAGTGACCCTTGACTAGACGTGCATTTAATGAAGCCGACCTACTCACTCGATGAGAGCGTCAGCGACGAGGCTTGCAGAGCCGAATGACGGCTGACGGGAAACGCATTTAATGAGGCGCACCTACCCATTACGACAACCTTCTCGGAAGTGACATAAAGCAAGGATTTACCATGCTGCCCTCAAATCACGCCAGAGAATGAATGATTAAAGAAAAAAAAAGGCGAGAAAGATGCGAGAGGAAGGCTGGGTAAAACTCTATAAAAGGCAAGATAAGCCTCATTTGTAAAGGTTCGGAAAAATAGAGAAAAAAGGCCCGGAAAGAGAGAAAGAAGTCTTGTAATAGAAAAGGCTAAGGAAATAGAGAGAATTGATGTTCATGATCCTTCATCTGTCCAGCTATTCAACGGAAGAAAACCGAGCTCATTTCGGGAAATATAATAAAACAGAGATATTCATCATTTATTCTTGTTTATTAGTTATTTGGTGATTGTCTTGGTGACTGAAAAAGGGTGGTGAAAATCACCCTCTACAATGAGCGTGATTTTTAACCACATTTACTCTTTTTTTAAAAGGATTGATTCGATAAACTACTAATAAAATCCATAAGTGATGTAAACATTATTGTTGGGAAAAAGCGCAACGCAACGGAATTTCAATATCTTCCAATAGCCGCTGAAATATGAAGGCGATAATAATCGAAACACAACCACGAACACGAGACAATTTTAGCGTGGAAAAACCCCCAAAACGGAGTAAAAAACCACGGGACCCGTAGGCCGCTTAAAATCCACTATAATCAAGAGTGAGGTACAAACGAAGTCTTCTCTAGATAAAACTAGAGGCATACATCATCATCATCAAGATCGAACACCAATCTCGGATTACAACAAACAAGCAAGAGAAGAATTAGTGAAAAACGTTCTCACAAATCAGCCTCTGGTTTCCACTCTTTAGACCGACCTAGAAAGTTCCAAACCACATCTCTACCGTTCAGAACATACCTCTATGTCTTAGGAACGTTTTGTCCAAAAATCACGACGATCCAACGGTGAACGAGTGCGCAATGACGATTTTCCTGAGGGTCGACGAAACTGGGCAGAAACCGCGAATTTGCTCTCTTTCTCTCTCTCTTGTTTTCACTCTCTTCTTCACTCTTTTTTTTTCTTCATCTCATTTAAGTCATTTATGACCTAGGCTTCATGGGCCGGGTACATGGATCAATGGGTAAAAAATAACCCACATTGTTGGGCCTCGAAATAGGAGGGATACCCAACAATTATCTATCTATCAACTTGGTTCAATAGTGAGTGAAGAGGACAACATATATAATATGTGGAAAAAATGATATTCGGCTTCCCTCTTTGCATAAAACCGAATACTGCTACTGCCCAATATATCTGTATTCGGTTTTTATAAAAAATAATTATTTTACCCATGTAAAATCGGTAATCCGTACATGCGGTATTCCGTTTTTTGTTTCAATATTTGGTTAATATAAGCAGTTCCAATGTTATACTCCAATGTGGACATATCACATGTGGGTCATCATTCCCATATCTTCTTATGGTTGTGAAGCACTACCATTTTTGTAAAAAGAAACTCAAACTTTTTCAATGGTTTCTTCATAATGAGAAAAAACTTTCCATGTTGTGGACAAGAACAAAGAGAAGAGGGCAAAAGGGTCCGACACATGTTTTCTTGTAGGCCAAGGCAGAGCAACGAGAGAGATTGTTTGGTGCCAAAACAAAATCGGTGAGCTTTGAATATAAAGTCTATGCATATCTTGTTTTTTGCTTTAAAACAAAAAGCAATATGAGAATGTATAGGTAATTATAATTGTGGAATGTAGATTGTTTCTATTTCTATTCTATTCTACTTCTTCAATACAATTTCAAATCATTACAGAAGGTCAGACTTAAAATATTTCATAGAAAACTAAATTGGAGTTTAAAACTCGATTTACCGATTAACGAATTTTGGGTTTTAAATTGTGTTTCAATCTCGTTTTTGACAAAAGAAAAAAAAAACTGTCTAAACTACAATACTAATAATAATAATAAAAAAGTTAATTTCCAATCTTTTATTGGAAGCTAAAAAAAGAAGAAAAATTTACTTAATTTTTTTGTTTGTACCTCAAAAGTGTCCAACTATAAAAGGGTTCGTGTCTGGAAGTTTTAGGCCAAAATACAATCTTTCCCTCGATTTTGGTTTCTCTCAATCTCACCATATAATCAATCTTCTGTCATCTCAATTTTCTTTTGTTTATGCGAGGTCGGACGATATCGCACTTGGATGAGAAGATTTAAGGTAAAATGAAGCGATATTGTCGGTAATAACACAATATCCTACGTGGGTGAAATGAATGGGACATGTCGGGAAGTTTGAAATGAGAGTATTCAATTCATCACTTTTTCATGATTATATTCAGGTTCTTTTATTTTCTACCAACATTTTTTGAAAGTTAAATCCTCCTATTTGGATTAAAAACAACGAGCAACTTAGAGACAAAATACGATGGTTGTGGCTAAAAAGTTCTAATCTCTGTGTATGAGACATTATCTTATGATATGAGGCGATATAGTACTTCGATGGAATGATTTGGAATTATATCATGCGATATCATGACTCGTGAGACAATAACTTACATGATTGGAATAGTATCATACGTTTTAGGACGATGCCGTCTCAGACACAATTCTATATTTCTTGGCGCACATCGTTCATATTTACATCACAGCATGACCATTTTAAGTCCCAACCGGAGGATTGAACTTTCGTTTTTAAGGTAAGATATCATGTATTTTGGTCCGAATGTAGAAATGTAAACTCGTTTCGAATTTAGTTCTTCACGTAAGAAATGTCCGAATTGAGATTTAATCCAATGGGCTTTCCGGGTCCGACCCGACTACACTAGAGGGTCACGGGCGCACCCGGGCCCGTACGATAATTATATGGTGATTACTTAATTAGTAGAATTAATTAATAATGACCGAATAAGCTTAGCTCACTTAATGGGTCAAAGCCCATTAGGTCATTCAAGTATTGTGGGTTATAAATAACTTAAGTAAGATAATAATTGATGGAACTCATCCTAAAACCAGAGAGAGAAAATCGTGTGCCCCCTACCATAGCCCTACTGCCCTAGCTGCGAGCTTCTCCTCCCCGTGCACCGATCGTGTCGTTTTCGAATCACCTAGGAAGGCTTATCATCCCGATGAGGTGATTTCCAGTCTCACAGACGTTCCCGCAACGACGTGGTGGACGAGATAGAGGCTCGACAATTGTGGAAATCAGACTTTCCCACACGCCACCCTAGCAGAACTAGGCCAAAACTTCTCTAGTTGGCAAAAGTACCAAAAGTCTGGTAACATATCGAAACTGAATATCTTAATTATCGTAATTAATCTAGGTCGTCTAGTTTGAGGATATCCCGAGATTTCCGGCTCGAGGTTTAGAATAATCCCCGAAAAACCCCACACTTTAAGGGGACAAAAAAAAAAGGTTCAGAAAAACCGGTGAGAACTAAATACAAGGTTATGCACATTACTAGTCTTTAAACAAAATGGATTAAGATATAAGAAAATGTGTAATATATTCAATATTGTGGACTATCTACATAGTATATTGTTATATAGTATATACCAAGGTATTAAATTTCCCGAATATCCATCGGCATGCCCATCGAAAATCTTTTTTCTAGGATATGCGAAACGATATATCCATCGGCATACCCATCGACTTACATATCGAGATACTCATCGACAAGCGATATATCCATAAAATGAAAAGTGCGAAACGACATCGGCAAGCGGTATTTAAAACCTTGGTATATACCACCATTCCCCGTGGTGTGTTTAGTTCGTTTCTACTACTAAATAATTTCAAATCATTTCATACATGAGAATAGCCAAAGAAGAAAAATGCTTTAATTTTTGTAGGTCCCTTTCCACATGGTGTGATTGCCAATTGGGACTTCTCTGAATATCTTCATCATTTTCTTAAGCTGATTCTTAACGAAAGGTGTGATATATGTGTTTTGATCCCTATAATCATTGACCAAAATTAATATTGAATTTTTGATTCGGATCAAAGAGGCACTTGAAAGTGTAAAGCTAGAGACTTGTGGGAGCTGTCATTAGCGATATTAGCTGCTTTTATTAGTTTCAAATTCAATATTACACATTTTAAAACGTACATACATAATGTAATGATCCTTTAATATAAAAGGTCTCATTTGTAGAATACAAGACGGGACAGTAGAATATAACGGAGTTATGTTTATCCACCGTGAGTGCACAATCACGAGTCCTGATGGGCAGAAATCCATCGGGAAATTCTTGATGTTGATTTTGACGGGTTTTCTTCTTCTTCTTCTTCTTAGTTTAAGAAAAAAAAAAAGTAAATGAAATTACGATTGAAGCTCCGAATCCCTCTTCTTCATGCTCCAAATCATTGTCGCAATCATCCATATCTCCGAACTCCGATCCCGATCATTGGAAGGTTGAGTCTCTCCTTCTCCTACCGTTTATACGAGAAAATGCATTCGTCGTCCTACCATCGCTGAGAAGAATCGTGCCACGTGCGAGGACTGCTAGCATTGTTACGTGGGAAAACAAACACTTTTGCCGAGTGCAGAGAAAAGCAAGTCGCGCGAACCCGAGGGGAGGGGAAGGTTCCGATCTCTGTCTCTACGGGGAGAGACTATGCCGTGCGTTGAAATCTCTAAATTTAAGTACATTTAAATAGGCTTTTGTAAGGTTTTAACCTTATTGAAAAAGTTCACATTTGAAGAAAAAAAATGATACCTTTTTCATAAGTATCTATTTTTCTTATATTATAAGGACAATAGATTAGAGTCCATTCATTTGTGCTCAGCCCAGAAAAATTATTGGGCCATTCATTTGTGCTTAGCCCACGCATACTGAATAATAAAAAAAAATCAGGGTTAATGACGGCAAAAATACCCAAAGTTGAGTCAAAGAACCCCTCGTGTACCCAAAGTTTAAAAGTGGTGGCAAAAATACCCAAAGTCGCATTTGGGGAGTTGACCACTCCATTCTCGTAACGCCGGTAACTTACCCGTTAACTCTGCCCACGTGGACAAACGTGGGTTGTTAACGGCGTTACGAGAATAGAGTGGTCAACTCCCTAAATGTGACTTTGGGTATTTTTGCCGCCACTTTTAAACTTTGGGTACACGAGGGGTTCTTTGACTAAACTTTGGGTATTTTTGCCGTCATTAATCCAAAAAATCATGACAATTTAATTAGACATTCAACTATTAAAGGGTAATTTGCGGCGAAAGTCATCGAACTCATAAAAGATAAAAGTGTGACGCTAGCGATCTTCGCTTCCGAAAATTAGATTAGTGACTTGTCTGTAGGAAATTCATGAGTTCGATGACTATCTCCGCTAAAATATGAGTTAAGTGACTTATTTGTAAATAAATGATGAGTTCGATGACTTTCGTCGTAAATTTCCCACAATTTAATATTATGATTTTGTTTAAGTTTCATGATAATCTGCTAATAATCATTTTGATTTTATAGTTCGGCCTTGACATTTAAAATTAGCCTAAGCGTTATGGTGTTGCATGTATACTTCACTGAGCTAGAGATTTGTTAATGATTAAATAAACAAGGAACGAAAGCATTTTTCTAAATGCGATAAATGGAGTGTTTCCCTTCAACGAAGATTCGGAGGGATTACTACCGTCTGTTATACACACCAGTGCCCCGCTCACTGGGTGTTGCAATGGGCGCGAGGGGGATTGACACTCCTTCTCGTGTAATTGTCCGATGCTCTTCCTAGGCCGATCTGTCTTCCGAGCTGGATCACCTTGTGTTGTGCAAGGGGTGTGAGTTCTCTGTCAGAATTGCATTTACCGCACCCTATTCAAACCGCTTGTTAAGGTCGGATTTGGTCAAATCCATCCTCAACACAACTCGTGTCGTTTGTCCATAAACGACACAAGGAAAGAGCGAGGAAGTTCGTTGACCGACGGTCAACCAAGGAATATCCTCGAGGAAGAGCAACCCTCGATGAAGTCTAAGAGTAACCCTCGATGAAGTCTAAGAGCAACCCTCGATGAAGTCTAAAGGCGTCATGATGAAGCGCAGGACCGAATGACGGCTGACGAGATGTGCATTTAATGAAGCCCACCTACTCACTCGACGAGAGGGATCAGCGACGAAGCGTGCAGGACCAAATGATGGCTGACGAGACGTGCATTTAATGAAGCCCACCTACTCACTCGACGAGAGGCATCAGCGACGAAGCGTGCAGGGCCGAATGACGGCTGACGGGATGCGCATTTAATGAAGCTCACCTACCCATTATGACAGTCTGCTCGGAAGTGACGTAAAGCATGGGTTAACCGCGCTTCCCTCAAATCACTCTGGGAAGCGAGTGATTAAAAAGAGAAAAGGGCGGGAAAGATGCGAGAGGGCATAATGTAAACTCTATAAAAGGCAAGTTAAGCCTCTTTTGTAAGGGTTCGAAAAAATAGGGGAGGAAACCAGAGAAAAGAGAGAGTATCCTGTAATAGAAAGGCTGAGAAATAGAGAAAGTTCTTGTTCTTGATCCTTCAACTGTCCAGCTATTCAACGAAAGGAAACCGAGCTCTTGTCGAAAATATAATAAAACAAAGATATTCACTGATAATTGTTGCTAACTTGTTCTTTGTGATTATTTTTGTGACTGGAAGAGGGAGGTGAAAATCGCTCTCTACAGTTTGACGCCCACTGTGGGGCTTTGTTTTCTTTCTAACTCACAGCCAAGAATTTGAAGGAGCAAGATGTCATCGAATGACACCATCGTCAGCAGCAGTTGGCCGAAGCCAATGCAAAAGCAATAGAAGCAATGAGGATGGCCGAAGAAGCGGCCAAGAAAGCGGAAGAATAGGAGGAGAGGAACGGGCAACTCGCCGCTCTCCTGGATCGCGCGATGGCGAGTCAAAGAAGGGACGGTCCGGAGATTACAATCGCAGGATCTTTGGCTGGAGGAGAAGGGAGAGTTATAGCCAAAATAGAGCAAGGGATCTTGACGCCGCAAGCGCCGCCAATCAAACGGGATTTTTTCAACGCCGCCGGGGTAACACCGGTGACCACGACAAACCCGCAAGGAGGCTTGGCAACCACCATAGCGGAGACAACCCAAGAGGAGGTCCGGAGAGCGATGAGGGAAATGTCTTCGAGCATGGAGGCAAAAATGGGACATGTGGCCTCGCAGGTGCACAGGGCGACGAGCGCGGCACCTGAGATCGACAGATTGGTCAGAGAGGCTAGAGTTACTCCTTTCTTGGCAAAGATTCGCAGCGTGGAGCTAGGAGAGTTACCAAAGGTGAGGCTCTCACAATATAGATGGACATCGGATCCAAACACCCACGCGAAGTCCTTCCGGATCGCGACAGAGCGTATAGGTGGTGAGGAAGCAAAACTGGAAGCGATCCTGTGTCACCCCTTCGTCGAAAGCTTGCAAGGCCCAGCAAGCAATTGGTTCGCAAAGCTACCACCGCAATCCATCAGCGATTCTGACGAGCTCGTCGCGTACTTTTTGCGACACTATTTGATGTACGTGCAGAACGAGACAACCGTCACAACCTTGTGGAATCTCTCACAAGGATGAGAAGAAACCCTCCGGCTGTACGTCGGGAGATTCAAGGACATCATGGTCATAGTCCCGGGGCTCGATGACGTCGTCGCAATCCAGGCACTAAAACATGGACTGTGGTACTTGGCTCCTTTCCGCGAGGAGCTGATAAAAATGCGCCCGTCGACGATCGAGGACGCACTCCACAGAGCAACGCTCTTCATAGAGATCGAGGAAGAGTCGTTAGCCCAGAAGAAGATTCACGAAGGAGGAGGCAAGGGGAAGCAGCACAGAAAAAGAGAGAGCGGGGATAGAAGAGACGCCCCGTCGTCTAGAGCGGGAAGAGGAGAAGAGGATCGAGGAAATTCCAATGAGCGACGAGCTCGGGAAGTCCCAAGGCAAGAAGTCTACCAGGTAGACGAAGGCAGGGACCGCGACTACAATCGGGGAAATCAACAGCGAAGAGAATATTCCAATGACCGAGAAGAACAAGAGCGAGGAAGTCAGCAGCAAGGAGGATTCTCCAATAGCCGAGGAGGATTCTCCAATAGCCGAGGAGGCTTCGGGAGGAAGCCTTGGCCAAAATATATGAGTAAGTTCTGCACTTACCATGACTATAACGGCCATTCGACCGAGGATTGCGCCATGCTAAAGAAGGAACTTTAGAGGAGGTACGCACGAGAGGAAATCAAAGACCTCACGTACAGCCCTCCCGAGCCATAGAATAACGGTAATAGAGCATGGCAAAACCGACGGGAGGGCCCGGCACATAATGAAGGAAACGATCAAGGTGGAGCAAAGAGAAATCTTGCGATTGAACCATCGACGGCGAAGCACGACGAAGGTGAGCGGCCGGTTTCTAAGACGAGAATCGAGCTGATTATGGGCGGATTGCGATTCTGCGAAGATTCGGTCAACAACATCAAAGCCTACCACCGAAGAGGGAAAGAGCACGGCCAGGGAGATATGACGATGGCCGGCTCGGGTGCGAGGATAGAGTTCGTGGAAAACAAAGATTACGCTGACATGCACGACGATGCTCTGGCTCTCGAACTCAACATCAGTGGTTGTGAAGTCTGCCGCATCCTTGTTGACAATGGGAGTTCGGTCGATGTCATTTTTTACGAATGCTTGATGAAGATGGGCATCGAGGGGCTCGTGATCGGAGGACACCCTCGCAAGGTGTCAGGATTTAACGGGGATGTCGCCGTCTCGATGGGGACAGTCCATCTCCCTGTTTGCGCGAGAAGCGTCAACCGGATGACGGAGTTCATGGTGCTAAATACCCCGTCGCACTTCAACGTGATCCTAGGGAGACCTTGGATCCACTCCATGAGAGCCATCCCATCGACGTACCATCAGTGCATAAAGTACCCGGGCAAGAGGGAAGGGGAAATTGAGGAGCAAAAGAGAAGCAGAGACGCCTACCGAACTTGCTACATGATGCACCATGAATCGATGGTTAACGAAAAAGGGGTCAAGCAAGTAGAGAAAAGAGAGCCAGCCGGTTTATAGCAATTAGCTGCACCTGCCCCAAGGACCCCAAGGCGAGAGAAGAAGGGGAGGAAAGGTGGTACCGAGACCGCCAGGATACTTAATGCGGAAGACATCGAGGCACAAGGTGCCGAGGAGAGAAAAGGGGGAGCACAGATTGAAGAAGTAGAACGAGTCTGTATCGACGAGTCTGATCCTACTCGGACCATCGGTATAGGCGTAGAGCTTGACTCGGAGATCAGGGCCCAACTAATCGATTTCCTAAAAAGAAATCGGGGAAGTTTCGCCTGGTCTCACGAAGACATGCCAGGGATCGACCCATCGGTGAAAGCTCATCGCCTTAACGCCGATCCGAGACACAAGCCCGTCGTGCAGAAGAGAAGAAAGATGGCCCCCGACAGGAATAAGATCATCAACGACGAGGTAGACAAGCTGCTCTCGATGGGTACCATTCGGGAAGTGAAATACCCCGAGTGGCTGGCTAACACCGTCGTCGTAAAGAAGAAAAATGGCAAGTGGCGAGTATGCGTGGACTTCACCGACCTCAACCGAGCCTGCCCAAAGGACAGCTTCCCGATGCCGCATATAGATCGCCTCTTCGAGGCTACCCATGGCTACGAGCTTCTGAGCTTTATGGATGCTTACTCTGGATACCACCAAATAAGGATGCACCCGGACGACGAAGAGAAGACTGCTTTAATCAGTGAGAGGGGCACATACTGCTACAAAGTCATGCCCTTCGGGTTGAAAAATGCCGAGGCAACCTACCAAAGGCTGGTAATGAAGATGTTCCACAAGCAGATTAGGAAAAGCATGGAGGTATGTATCGACGATATGGTCGTCAAATCCCTGAAGGCGACGGCGCACATCGAGCATCTGGGGGAATGCTTCGAGACTCTGAACCAGCACAAGATGAAGCTGAATCCCACCAAGTACACATTCGGTATGTCCTCGGGAAAATTCTTGGGCCATATGGCCACTCGGCGAGGAGTCGAAGCCGATCCCGAGCAGATCGAGGCAATTAAGAGCATGCCATCGCCGCGAAATCGGCGAGAAATTCAAAGATTGACCAGGAGGATCGCCGCTTTGAACCGATTCATATCACGATCGGCCGACAAGACTCTCCTCTTCTATGAATTGCTGAGGAAGAAAAATAAGTTCGAGTGGACCGAGAAGTGCGAGGAGGCTTTCCGGGCGCTAAAATCTTATCTATCGTTGCCGCCCATCATGACAAAGCCAAAACTACGGGAGCCATTGTATTTATACATTGCCGTGTCCGACCACGCGATCAGCCAAGTACTTGTGCGTGAAGAAGGCGGGGAGCAGAAGCCGGTCTCCTACATCAGCAGAAAGCTCCTCGATGCCGAGACAAGGTACCCACAACCCGAGAAGCTCGCTTTGGCAGTATACGATGCATCGGAAAGGTTGAGCACCACTTCCAAGCCCGCACCATCGTCGTCATGACCGACAGACCGATCCGTTCTATCATCCATGGCCCGAGCCAGTCAGGAAGGATCACGAAGTGGTCGATAAAACTGGGGGCATATGACATAGAGTACAAACTTCCGACGAGTCTCAAATCTCAAGTGTTCGCCGATTTCCTCATCGAGCTACCGAAGGAGCCAGTGGACCTCAGCAACGAGGCCGGCATCTGGATATTACAGGTCAACGGGTCGGCAACGGCGCAAGGATCAGGGGTGGGGATCAGAATCGTATCTCCGATAGGAGACGTAGTGGAGAAAGCTTGTCGCCTCGCCTATCGATCCATCAACAACGAGGCAGAGTATGAAGCACTCATCATCGGGATGCAGTCATCCTTAGCGGTCGGAGCCAGGAACTTGCACGCTTTCTCGGATTCTCAGTTGGTGGTAAAACAAGTCAATGGAGAATACGAGAAGAACGACGAACGAATGGAGGCATATGCGGGAGTGGTCGATACTCTCTCAAGGAAGTTCGACTATTTCAGCCTATCACAGGTGACCCGAGGCGACAACACCCACGCCGACGCGCTAGCAAGCCTGGGTTCGACGACTGAAGTCGGCGAGCTGAGGTCGGTCACAGTGGAGACGGTGGAGAGACCAAGCATCAAGAGAGAAGAAGGCCCTGCATAGAAAAGAGCTAAAGGAGGCAAATAGGCTGAGGAAGTGAGGACGGGCGATGCCAACATGAACGAAATCGAGGACGAGGAGGACGAAGGCGAGGAGCGAGGAGTCGTGGACGACGATGAAGCAGAAGATTGGCGAACACCCCTCCGGAAGTACATTCTCGAGGGAACGTTGCTCGAGGATCCACAGGAGGCCAGGAAAATCAAGTCAAAGAGCTCCAAGTACACCGTCCTCGACAACATACTTTATTTAAAGAGCTTCGCAGGTCCCTACCTGAGGTGCCTTGGCAAGAAAGAAGCTGAGTACGTTATGCGATAAATCCATAGCGGGGAATGTGGGAACCACTCCGGCGGACGTTCCTTGCTAAGGAAGACTAAGCAGCAAGGTTTGTTTTGGGAGACCATGAACGCCGATTGCATCAGCCATGCCAGGAAGTGCGAGAAATGTCAGCGGCACGCTCCAGCGATAAATTGCCCGGCGGAAGAACTCTCTGTGGTATCTGTGCCTTACCCGTTCATTAAATGGTCAATGGATATTGTCGGCCCCATGCCCATCGGAAAGCGGCAGAAGAGGTTCATGCTCGTCGTCACGGACTTCTTCACCAAATGGACGGAGGCTGAGTCATACGCCAACATCAAGGATACCGACGTCGAGAGCTACGTTTGGAAAAACGTGATCACTCGCTTCGGATTGCCTAGAGAGATAATTGCTGATAATGGATCTCAGTTCATCTCGAAGAGGTTCGGAGATTTTTGCGAGCGATGGAGGATAAAGCTCAACACGTCGACGCCACGGTATCCCCAAGACAACGGGAATGCCGAGGCGGTCAACCGAACCATCGTTGACAACATCAAAAGAAGGCTCGACGAAAGGAAAAGGCTGTGGGCGGACGAACTGCCGGGCGTGCTATGGGCTTATCAGACAACCCCTCATTCCGCGACTGGCGAGACCCCCTTCACCCTAGCCTTCGGAGTGGAAGCGGTGATCCCGGCAGAAGTTGATATCCCAAGTCTCCGTCGAACGTTGGCCCCAATAGCGAGGAGGACAACGAGCAGAATCTCCTTCACCAACTCGACCACATCGACGAAAGACGCGAGCAAGCGAGCGCGCACATTGCTAACTACCAGAACACCGCCGAGGAGATTCAGAGTCGGGGAAATGGTCCTCCGACGAGTTTTTCAGAACACCGCCGAGGCAAATGCTAGAAAGCTAGGACAGACTTGGGAGGGTCCTTACATAGTCACCAACATCGTCAGGACAGGAGTCTATGAGCTCAAGAACACTGAGGGCGCAAAAGTAATACGGAGTTGGAACGTGAAGCACTTAAAGAAGTTCTACCAGTAGCCTCGTCTCTCTGTTCTTCTCTCTTTTCATACTCGTAGATTTTTATTTTTCCTGTTGAAACGTATGCCCCTCCCCAAAGCAAAAAGCCCATTCATCAAACCCACGCAAAATCTCGGCCCAGATAGAAAACTAGTGTCCAAACAACACCAAACAGCAGCATGACAAGTAATTCAACCCGGGAACGACAAACCTAAAGAGCCTCACATTATTGGTTAGGGTTTCGGCACGAGTTTCTTCGAAATCACACACACTCTCTCTCTCTCCTTTTTTGAAACCGCTCTCTTAGGATCTTTCAGGCGATGCAGACTCCGCCGACTACTGATGACACTACGATGGTACGCCGAACAAGTCAAGTTTTGCTATGGGAAAGCGCCTCCAAGAGGGAACGGCTGATGAGAGAAGCTGCTGATCGAACGACTCCAAGGAATGAGATGGAGAGATGGAAGATGGAGATTGCTCTTGCGGAGTACCGAGCTTCCGTGGCTTCCTCAGCCCCTCCGGTTTCCCCCGAAACCCAGGATCGAGATTGAGCTACGAATCGATCCCCTGCCAACTCGGAACGTCAGCGGGAGGCTCAGCGGTCAACGTTCTACAAAGGAGGAACATGAATTTATAAAACCCTCACCTGTTTAAACCACGACCTCCTTCTCAGCACACGATCTCCAAAGCTGCAAATGATGGAAATAACTGACGAATTAGTGGGTTTTTAATGACCCCATCACGTCCGAAAAATTTGTGGCAGATGGAATTTACAAAGACCTTTTGACCGTTGTCTAATCTTTGATTCGATTGGATCTCTCTCCACTGCGAAAGATTGAAGCAAGCTTTGACACACGCAAAGCCAATCACACGTTCCCACGTGTCCTCCCCATGCACAGAGAATGATTCAAAACTGAACTGAATCAGTTACAACTCGGATATGGGAGAAATTTCAAGATTGCGAACAATTTGAATCACCCACCAAATTCCTCAACACGCTTCACCAGAATATTTTCAAAGGATAATACCAAGATTATTCGAGGAAAATAAAATTCTCAAAGGGACGTGAATTTTTATTTCCCCTCAACGACATAATAGTTCACCAAGTGACAATCACTTAATGAACTAGGGGGCTCACTGATGATGCAGGATTTCATCCTCCCCGAAAAACGACATCGAAAGACAAAACTACACCCAACGACGTAAACGACGTAGGGTCTAAAGAAAGTTGGGCCTCACAACAAACCAGCAGGCCCAATAAGTAACCCAGCACGTTCAGTCCATCAAGAATCCACTTCGAAGCCAAGGCTTCCCGAAGACCAAGCCCACGAGGTCCGAGCAGCCTTCCCGAAGACCAAGCAGCCCGGGATAACAGGCGTTTCCCCCTTTATTGACCATGTCCAAAATCCTCCACGTGGAAAGAGACCAATTACCACGTCGTCGAGATTTTACACGTGGTGGCAAAAGAAGAAGAAAAGGAAGAACTAGCTCAGTCTACTAGCCGTTACTAATTTCTAGGAGATAAACGTTGTAATTCGGGCTATAAATAAAGCCTACGAAGTAACTCTAGGCACGATCATCTTGTTCTACGTTCTACACTAGCTTTCCACTCTGTATTCACTTTACTATTAATCAAACATACAAGTTCCTTATTATCGATCAAGTCTTTACTAAATTGTCATCTCGTATCTTTATTCACCGAAGTGGGTTTTATCTCGGATAGTTAAGATCCATCGTGGTATTCATCGTAAAAAGAGTGCTATCACTTTGTGACAGTTGGTCGTGATTATTCACATCAACAACCGTGCCCCCCCCCCCTTGGTTTTCCGATATTAGTAGAGTTCGACCTTCCGAGCCGTTTTGGCGATCCTATTATATCACAAACTCACCTTTTCGGCCCCCCTCTATTTTTTAGCATTTTTCATAAGCTTAATCTTTATTTCTTCGTATCCGCCATTGACGTCGGCTCTGTAACTCCGACGAAGGACGAAGCTTCAAATAATAGTTTCAGTGTTGTCTCGTCACAAAGAGGAAGCTAAAGGATTATAACATTATATTACCATTTTACCCTAGATTTTTGTGGTTATTACAAAAGGCATGACAGCTTTTTACTGATGGTTTTCAAATTTACAACATTGCCCTTGTATTTTGAGGTCATTACACAAAAAAAAAAAACCTTGTTTAATATATTATGATTCATATAATTATGTAATCTAAGATTTACGATATTAAAAATCATCAATGTCTTAATGACTTTTTTTATATTCACTAATACATTTAATGATAAGTAATATTCACAGATACATTTAATATAATATTTTATGTTTATAGTGATAAGTAATATTAAATTAAAAAAATCTATAAAATTATTGTTAAATTCGTGAAATAAAATTTTTGGAATGAAAAGTAATCTATTTGTATATATACATATAAAAAGCTAGAAAGCCACGATAATAACGGATGTATAATGTAATATCAAAAAAATCGTATATCTATATATTATTGAAAAAATTTCGGCCCCCCTTATCCGAAAATCCTGGATCCGCCACTGCGTGTAATAAACATTATTAGAGTGTAAATAAATATTGATGAAAATACAATTTATTTAAATAATAAAATGGTAATAAATGACTACTCGTGTTTAACTTTATACATCTGTGATAAATGATTTTAAGAATTAAGATGGTGAAGTTTGTTGGTACTTTCTTGTAATGGGAATTGGATAGAAATTATTAATATCTATTCAATAATTAATTATATCTGTTTATTTTTTGCTTTTTGCTTTTTTTTTTTTTTTTTTTTTGCACACGAAAGACTTTCGGGGTTCCCAATTACCAAAATCCCCATCTCTCTATTCAAAATGTCATAATTACCCATCTCTCGTTTCTCTCGAGTAGAGCTGCTCAGCGATGGTCGCCACTGGCGACTCGACGAATCGCGGCGGCTTCCGGCGAGTCGCGACGGCTCGTGACTGGTGGGCTGAAAATCGCGAACGGTCGCGAACAGGGATGAAAGTCGCGACTCTGCCCTCTGCAGCCCTCTCTCTCTCTCCCTCTCACAGACTCTCTCTCTCGGCCTGCCATCGCGACGAAGCCACGACCGGTCGCGATTCCAGCAGCCACGACGCGTCGTGACTCCATTTTTCACGATTTTTTCGCGATCGATCGCAAACAGTTGGTGTGCAGCTAGTATACTGAAATCAAATTAAGTTCAAATTACCATTTTGCCCATCTCTTATGTTTTGTTTCTTCTTAAAACCCCTAAAATTAAAAACGACACATTTTAAGTGACCTCGATGGACGGTTACTGTATGACCTTTATCAAATATCAACGCAAAGTCAAATGAAACATTTTCCTAAAAATACCCTTACGCTGTTATCAACTTTATTATCTTAGTTATGAGAATATTAATAAGTGAACCTGTAAAATTTGTTATATCGGTAATAATACTTAAAAGCAAGGTTCGACTTACCGACGATTATCGACGATTACCGACGATTATCGAGCTTACCGATAGTCACCGATAAATAATCCACTACACTAGTTGTCGTTTTGGTAACTTATCGCCGATAATCGATAAATCCTTTTCTAATGGATTATCATTTTTTGCAGTGTAAAATTGAGGGACTTTTCGGTGCAATTAAAAAAATATTTGGCAAAAGTTTGCAAAGTTTTTATTTAAGCGTTTTTCTCCGAATTTTTTCAAATTTGTGCGAACTTTTTGGTAAATTTAGGAGTTATAATCATAGATATGTATGAATCATCCATTTTTTTCTTTGATATTTACTCATTTTTACGATTCTTAGAAGATTTACATGAGTTTAAAACTAAAGAGTTAGTTGTTCACATATGAGTTATATTCTTCAATGGGTAAAGATTAGTACTTTTGTGATTTTGAGTTATTTTTTTGCATTCTTATGAATATATATTGATGAAAACTTGTTTTGATGACTTAGTTTGTAATTATTTTGTTAGATTTAGAGGAAATTCGGATTTGTATGCTTGCTAGGCAAAAGTATACAAAGTTTTGAATTTTTAAATTTGCTCAAAATATAGATATTTTTTTATGATTTATTGTTTGTGTATGCTTTAAAAGATTGTAGTTAGTATTTAGTAAGAAATATGTGTTTGTTGGTGAATTTTTTAGGCAAATTAGATGATAATTTCGGATTTCCTCATAGTTGCGGCAAAAATATTTGAAGTTGATCTTTTTGTGATTTGTGAAGTATTCTACTAATTTTTTTTGGGTGTTTTCATTTATTAAATATTTTTGGAAATATTAATCTGAGTTTTCGGTGTAATTTATTTTCAGATTTGACTGTAATTCGGCCATTCACGTAATTGCGGCAAAAGTCATCCAAGTTTATATTCTCGTGATTTATCCGGTAATCTACTGACTTTTCTTGCTGTTAGCTTTCATTAAATATTTATTCATACAATAATGTGAAATTTTGGTGGAAGTTAATTTGTATTTTGAGGTAAAATTGTTTTTTCCGACAAAAGTACCTAAAGTGTGCATTTTGTATATTTTTTTTAACTATTATTGTCATTCGTCTTGCTGTTTAGGTTCAAAATGAGTAAGGACGAACTTGCGAGGCAGCATTGCACTCCATATGTTTGTATGATATTATAAAAATATTTTGTAAGTTTTCCGTCGATAAGTATCGAAAAGTGTCGATAATCCGTCGATAATCCTCGATAAGTATCGGTAATCGGTAAGCTACAGTATTATTAGTTTACCGTCGATAATCCGGTAATCCGTCGATAACGGCGAGCGATTTATCGGTTATCTCGATAAGTTGAACCTTGCTTAAAAGCTACACATATGTCATTAATTCAAATTGGGAAAAGATCTTCTCAATGTTAAAATTGTTAGAATAGATATTTGCGATTGGAAAAATAATGATAAAATCCAAATAAATCATTTAACTGGCAATTTAGATCCAATGATATACTATCACGGTGATGTTCAAGATGATAAGAGCTAGCTAAAGACTAGTAATTAATTGCACGTCCGCGTCCAACATAATTGTGTGAACAAAACCATATCATTTACAATCGTTTAACATGATCACGCAATTGAAATCACATCAATAAGAGTTTTAAAAAGTAAAACGGTAAACAAGTCTCCGACCCTTGCGTTTTTGGTTTTTTGACGATTCTCTATAACTCGTTACCGGTCATTTATCGGACAATGGTCAACGCTAGTCCTGTTAATACAGTAAGAAAAACCGGATCCGGTATTGTGTTTCACGAATTTGGAAAAAAACACAAACCAGAAATTTCTGGTTCCGGTTTTATCCGGAACCAGAATTTCTGGTTCCGGATTTTATCTGGATAGTGGAATCCGGTTCCGATTTATTACTGTTTTTTTATTTTTTTAAAAAACAACCGTTAGATCAAAACTATTAACGGTTCAGATTAAAAAAAAAAAGCGGAATCCGGATTTTTCAAAAATACAAAACCAGAATTTCTGGTTCTAGAAAAATCCAGTTTCAAAAAGTTCTAATTCTGAATTTTGTTCTTAATTTTTACTGAAATTTAGGTTTCTGGGTACTGTATTTGCAGGGACTAGTCAATGCTGGTTAATTTAAAATTGTTGATGGTTTTTTTTTTTTATCTATCGTGTCTAAAAAGATAGCAAATGACACGAGATT
Organism: Parietaria judaica; assembly: GCA_954871525.1. NCBI lineage: Eukaryota > Viridiplantae > Streptophyta > Magnoliopsida > Rosales > Urticaceae > Parietaria > Parietaria judaica. Next base: position 45,496,230 of record OX940860.1, read on the forward strand.
GGTCATTGTCTAAATTTTATTAATTATCTTTTACATTTATCTTTAAATTTAGAGTGCATGACACGCAAGAAGGCAGGTATTTGTAAATTCAAAAGCTATCTGGGGTTAGTTTCGTCACTATGAAAAACAACAAAATACCAATTCTGTCCTCCTCGCGATAAAGCAACAGACGGTTGCGCTTCCCCGCTTCTATAAAAGGACCACCGAAGCCCCACAGAACAGTGAGACCCACGCCATTTCCATTTCCCAGTACTTCCTCTGAATTTCTTTCTCTCTCCTAGGGTTCTTCAAATTTCTCCTTTCTCTCTCTTTCCATGGCGGAGGTTCTCAACGGAGGAGGAGGAGCCGAGAAGGTCGCCGCTGATGCCGTCCCCGAGGTGGTCTTCACGGCGGTGAAGCCGCACCTGCTCGTCCAAGCTCCGAAGGCCAGCGACGCCGTGCAGTTCTACAAGGCGGCGTTCGGCGCCGAGGAGGTCGGCCGTACCATGCACCCCAAGCGCAAGGCCGACCAAGAGCTCCCTCTCATCCTCTCCGCCGAGCTCAAGCTCGCCGGCTCCACCGTTTTGATCTCCGACGACACAGCTGCTCCGTGAGCATCACTCTCACTCTCTCTCGTTTCTTCTGAGCTCGTTTACCTTCTGAAAATGTCTATGCACTTCTTCCTTCGTAGATCTACTCTTTTGGTAACCTAAATGCTGATCAAAACCTGTCATATTCTCGCATTTTGTATTGTTCTTACTCAGATCTTGCTTCTCTTGTCTTTGTCCAGATTTATATATCATTTTTTTCCGATTTTGTACGGACACTGAGCTCATTATTTTATTCAACATTATCCGTTTTATCATCAATGATTCACTCTGGAGTTTCGTCTAATCAACGGCTGTGATGCGTTTGACCAGAGTCAACTCCGAAAACGGCTTCGCTCTGTGCCTGGAGACCGTCGACGTGGAAGCCGCCGTGGCCAAGTCCGTCGCCGCCGGAGCCACCGTCGTCGCCGGAGCTACCGTCGCGGGCGAGATCATGGAGGGAGAAGGCGCGTGCTGCGGTGGGCGCGTGGTCAAGGTGAAGGACCCGTACGGCTACGTCTGGCTCATCTGCTCGCCGGCCAAGACCTCCGCTGACGTGGAAGCCTGATGACCGTCGATTCACCATAGATGTCAGATCTCGGATTTAATGGGTTTCAGTAGTTGTTCAGAGTTTTTGTTAATCAATAGGGATTAGTCCTAATGGTGATTATGGATATTTGCTAATTGTTCTCTTTTGAGGAACGATTTACTAGTTATCTACAGCTGTCACTCTTTTCAGGCCTAATCTATTTTATCGTTCTCGTTTGCATAGTCAAGGGATATTTGCGGCAAAAGTACCCGTAACATTCAATATCATATCGTTGTGACAAATTTTCAAACAAACTAAAAGATAATTTTATCAACAGAAATTTCGGACATTTTTGGTTATTTAAATTTTTAACACGATTAACATTAATTTGGTACATGTTCAAGGAACTGAGGAGGTGTTTCATGGTACTATTGCCACAAATATCCCAATATTTAATTGCTGCGTCTTTTGAGGTGTTCGTTTTTGTTGTGCCTCTTGTCTGTTTCGGCGAAAGGGAAAGGCTCATGTGGTAGTGGATAAGTGGTACGATATAGGAGTGACTTTTGACTCTAGTATCGACTGGCCAATAGTTTTTAGACACGTGTTCTACGCGTCCGTTCTTTGTAGGGGAATTGGCGATGACGTGTCGGAGAAGAAAGTGGTCCCGGTGGATTTTGCGTGAAACGTGTCTGATTGGTGGGCCCCGGTGCGCGGTGTGGGATTCTCGTGATTGTTGAGTTTTTTCAGCGACTCGAGAGCAAAAGTTGTTGGTGCTTGAACTGCATTAATTGTCTGATTTGATTTTTATAATTGTTCCTTCCTCATATTGGAATTGAATTTATTAGACTAGAAACTAGATTAATAAAACCACAGAATTGTTAATGGAAATAACACAAGTTTTTACTTTTTATATCCAGTTTTCTGTAATTCTCACTAATGGAAGGGTTGGTCTTTAATTGCATCTTCAAAGAGGTGCTTTAATAATCAATAACACTATTGTTTGTTCATTTAAAGAATGGTCCGAAAATTTGTAAATGAGTTGTACCAAAAAGTTTAAACTTAAAATGTTTTATCAAAACCGAAAATATTTTAATAATTATTTTGTTTTATTTATAGATATCAATGATATAATTATTAATTATAAATATTATTTGTTTATATAATACTCATCTATTATCAGTTAATTGACAAATAAAGATGGAACCAATAAGTTAAGAGGCAATTAAAGGATAAATGAGGACGTCGATTAAGTTTCTGTAAGATTTTTTAAAATGCCGTGACCGATTGTGATTATCCGATTTTATGGTTATATCAAGAAAAATTTCTTTAAAATAAATATTGTTCAAGATATAAAGATTATATTATAGATTTTAAAAATAAATTTGAATTTCTTACTAAAATTGGATTTTGGATGAGTTTTGAGAGACAATTTTAAATTTTAAAGTGAATTTTTTTTAGAGAAAATATAAGATTTTCTTGATGAATAAACTAATTTGAAGGCCAGAAAGTAATTTTTGGAAGATTGTCTTTATACCAAAAGAGAGATCGCAAACCACTGGAATTCATGCAAAAAGAGAATTATCTCTAGTACATCATGGGTACACTACAGGAGTCTTTATAACTTGGTAGGTACATTGTCCATTATTGGCCCGAGGACATTCGGGCTGTGGGATTGGAAGCCCTCCAATTTACGAGCCACGTAGGCGGTTTAGCTTAAGTTGGCCCGCCCCCGATGCCCAGCTCTAGCGTATACCTCAAAATGTTGTCGTTTAAAGACCCAAGCGTTACATGATGTGATTTGAGTTCTAGTCGAAAGTAGACCGGTTTAAAAGTTGATAACTTAATTTTGACTCAGTAATGTGATACAAAAATGATAGTTCGTAAGCACAATTAGTATTAGTTAATCCAATCCAATCTTGGAGAGGATTGCAGCGTATGGTTAGAGATAAATTGGGCTGACAAAACCCACCTTAATATCCACTTTTATTTTAAGTGTTAATATTGGCAGTAATGTACAACATTTGATAAACGAGGTTGGCATGACTCACTGTTTGAAAGTGAGAAAAATATACACGACATCCATTGATTATCGAACCCATCAAGTTTTTCACCAAGACCTGTTAATAACTGATGTGATGCCTACGTGGCATTTTGGGCTTGACCGCGTGGCTTGCCACGTGGGACTGAGATGCCACATGGTACTAAATATTACACTCATGTCATGGGACTGAAATAATTATACGTGTGTGGCTTGTAGAGCTGCATATTCAACGTCGTGAGTTTCGTTCACGACGTGTCGCGACTGTTTTCCGTCGATCGCGATTAGTCGCGAAGCCTGGGATTTCATCGCGAATCATTGTGATGCGAGGGTTTCATCGCGACTGGAGAGGATTCCGTTCGTGCAGAGCGATGAACGGCTAAGATTTGGTGATGGACCATCTCGAGGACTGGCGAACGGCGAAGATTGAGAAAGTGGGCGAGCAGCTCTTTATCGCGACGACGTCGCGACTTTCGCGATGAAGCTCTTCCCGACGCGTCGCGACGCAGCTCTTCACGATTCCGGCGAATTTGTTCGCGACGGATCGCGACCTTGCCGTGCACAGCTCTAGTGGCTTGCCATGTAATTAATTTAGTCACATATAGCATTTTAGTCCCACATGACAAGTCACGCGGTCAAGCCAAAAATGCCACGTAAGCATTAGTTAGTCTTGACGGAAAACTTGATTGATTTGATGGTCAATGGACAATTTGTATTTTTACACACTTTCAAACGTTTAGTGCATGCCACCCTCGTTGAACAAATGTTGTGCATTATTGTTATTATTTTAATTTTTTGCTTTTGAATTAAAAATTATAACAAAGTTGGATAAATGGCAATTGACAAACCACCCGCGACTGCGCGTGGGCACCAACTACCCATTCTATCACGGGTCACACAATTGATTTCTCAAAAAAAAAAAAAAAAAAAAAATTCTCAAATCCGTTAACCAAACAGTACTTAATTAATTTATTATTATTATTTTGTCCATTTTGAAAATTGCACTTCTCATAATTTTTAGGACAGGCACATATACATGATTTTATTTGTGTTGTTTAATAAAATCTCCAAGTTTATTACTTTATTCAACTACGATCCTTTTTAATTTTCCTGCCTTTGCTCCCTTAAAACTTTGTTTAAAACAAGTGACAAATAAGTGAAATTTCATGGAGATTTTATCACACGGTGAAAATTATACAGCGTATTTAGAGAGATCAAATTTCGTGTAGTAAAGTAGTACATACTATAGAATGTAGATAATATTGATTACACAAATTCAGACGACATGAAAAAAGACAAAACGACGACAAAGAGACATTACACAAATTTTGAATACAAATGATTCAATATTACGTTTTACACATATTTTAAACCGTCCCTGCATAAGGAGTACATTACCGTCTTTTGACTGACCTGAAATTCAGAGGAGACTCTGTCGTCAAATTTGAGATCATACATCTTTTAATAAGATAGTTACTCTTTAAATTCATACATGATAAATTATCAAACTGAATTAAATAATATTTTTACGAGTTTTAATTACTACTATACACTAATTTATTACTCGATAAGTTTATAATATCCGTAATAAATTCTTTAGTTCCAACATAGCTGTATAACACGCACAGACTCATAAATATCAGCCTGTAATTTATTTCTTACGATGTTCATAAATACAGAGTTTAAAAAACTACACGCTCATCTATATAGTATATCGATCTTACCTCACAGAAATGAGAGTATAGTATATATCATTATCAAAATCAAACTATACTCTAAGCAAGGCTAATTACCTTAGACATAAAATTTTATAAAATAAAATAAAAATTTCATATATAATATGTCATCATAAAAAGGTTTCAAATTGTATAATATCTTGATAAAAAGCTTTAAAATAATTTAAACAAGTTTAATAATTCATTTTTACTCAAAGTTTCATAAATATTTATTGGACATTCTATGCAGTAGTTTTTAGTATATAATATATAAAAATATATTTACCTCATGCGCAGCTGGGAGGGGCCGTGAGGCCGCACTTTGTCGGCAGGGCCATGGCGAGAGCGGGGTCAATGCCGAGAAGCGGAAGCTCCATGGAGTTTTTGTAGCCACAGAGGCAGACCAAGTCCGCGCTCTTGAGAGCCATGCAGCACTTGGTGCTCGGCTCTATAGGATTTGGGGCCGTCACGGCCGGCTTGCACTCCACCAGATCGTCGTTGCTGATGCCGCACAGCCCCACCGCGCCCAACACTTGCAGCCAAACCACCGCTAGTGCCAAGGCAAGACCTACAAGCTTTCTTCCGGTGACTCTCACCATTGTTATATATGGTCTTTTATTGCTTATGATCACTTCGCGTGTGTGAGTTTTGCTACGTATATATGATGGAATTCTTGCTTCGATATATATATATATATAGATTGAGAGAGGCGGTGAATGGATAGGAGCCACGAGTAAGGATCCGTGAATGTGGATTGGCCGTATTAAGGGTCACGGGAGATTCTTGTTTGTGGCTAAGGGAGAGGCCTCATTCATGGAGGGTCCTACCTCGGTTTATTTAAGAGTAAATTCGCGATCTTATTACCAGTAAGCGGAATCAGGATTTTTGTGTAGCAAGGGGCAACATTTTTTCTTCTCTTCTCTTTATTTAGTTTTATCCATTGTTTCAGAGTTTGAAATCAAGAGCCGTGGAGGGTCTAATTTTAGTTTACAGAGTATCGAGTGATTTACCGTTTCCTTAATATTTAGTAATATTCATCGGTATACACATTATATTCGATATACTTTATCCTGAATTTTCTTTACAATAGTTTGGAACCCTTGATTAATTTGTAATTCATTTATAAAACATAACTTATATACAATTTATCGTACTACAATTAGAAGTGCGTGAGGCGAGAAAAAAAAAAGGGTAATGTTGGATAGAAACAATTGTCTTGACTTGCCTAATAACAACTATTAATGAAAAAGTTGTCGTCTTTATAGTAGAAATTGTAAGAAATGCCTGCATCGGGATTTGAGTTCATCGGGCTTTGACCCGACAACTCGGGCTCGTAGATTAATTATGATGTTATTAATTAATTATATGAATGAATTAATAATGACCTAATGGGCTTGAGCCCATTAATTGGACAAGAAAGCCCATTAGATTATTTTACATTGTGGGCTATAAAAACCTGCTTTTAGCTCATAAATGAAATAATCCTAAATAATCTTGGCCGAGAGAGATCATAAAAGAGCAGAGAGAATTAATATGTCCTGTCAAAACCAATGAACATAGGCCGCCGACGGTTGACCATCGGTAAGTGGTAGCTGTGTAGTGTTGCCGGTGAGATATCCGACGCGATCGTAGCCATAAAAAGAGATAGAACAAGATTTCTCTAGGATGGGTAATTTGTGGAGGTTAAAGTCAATGGAATTTGTTGATGGCCATTTATTGTGATGAGAGTAGGACTAGACGATGAAATAAGAATCTCGGTTTGCTAAGAAGCGGCGGAATCAGCAGAATTGGTCATTGGATCGAGAAAAAATATCGCGAGACAATGACGCTCTGACACCATATAATAACAGACAGTTTTTGGGTTTTTGATTCTTGTATTGCGGAGGCCAAATGGCCAAAATATATACATAAAATATACCAAGAGGTTACAACCATGGCAATAAGGAAATAAACAATAAGGAAATAAAGTTTGAATATATAAACTAATTGACTCAATATAAAATAAGTGGAAAATAAAAACGTGTAGCATTTGAATTGATCTCAAGTTGTTAAGAGTATTATGGAGCTGTGATGATGATGTGTCAATACTGTTGTTGTGTAAATTCGTTCTGTATTAAAAACGATAAAGTCACATTAATTAAATTTACGGTTCAAATAATATAGACCAAAATACATTAATAAATAGGATTATTCATGCAAATAGGTCTCTAAAAGGTAGATTTGAGGCCCATCAAAGAGAAAACAAGGCCCAATCAGCAAGAAGCCCGAGCAGAACTAGTCAAAGCCTTATTCAAAACACTCCGAGGAAATCAACAATTTTCTAGAATCAAGGTAACTCTTCCATTGTTCATCGTTAGAAATCGAGTTTGCCGAATAACTAGAGAGAAACTAAGGTGGCGTTTCAATTTAGTTTGGGAAACCAATATAAGAGTTTAGTCTACCAAACCAGTTTGGGAGTTTGATTTTTGAAACACTGTTTGGTTAGTCTTTTGTTAATCTGTGGTTGAATATAAATGAAAAAAAAAATGCAATAAATTCAATTTATGTTACTTAAAAGAAAGTATGTTTTGTTTGAACGTAATATATATTAATACTATGTCTAAAAAATATTTTCCATAATTAAAATTTATTCATATTTCATGACTCTAATGACATGTTTAAATAATGTAATATATTAAGTAGTAAATATTCTGTTTCAAGAGTTTATATCATTGTATTTAATTTAGTATTTAATAATATACACAATTTAAGTATATTTGTTAATATGATAGTAATATCATTAAAATATATAATTATATATAAAAATAATTTTAATAATTTATTATATAAGTTAATTTTATAGTTAATACCTTATTATTATAATTAAATACTATTATAGAATGATGATATTTTATTATGATTTTATTTTGTACGATTGAGTTAAAGACCAAAGTCAGAAAACAACTTCAAGTCGTTTTTTGTTTTCCTTATTAAAATTTCACTGGTCTGATTGTCATTGGTATATTTCCTATATTTGGAGACAATGGTCATAAGATATTAATTTTAAAGTTTGGCTCATTCATGAGTGAAATAAAATTCGATTGTATTCTCTAATTAACCTTGGCATTTTATGTGTTAACAAGTTTTTTTTCTTCGTGATTTTATATCTAACTAGTGGATGGCCCGCGCGTGGCGCGGTTGCGCGATTTTTTTTTCATAAATTTTGATAAAATAGTTAAATATAATATTCTTTTTTTGGCAATAAACGAAGAAAATAAAACATTATAATTATAAGAATAAGGATGCTTTATAAGGGGAACTCTAAAACATATAAATAATGTTGGACAAAAGTACGTAAATAAATTTGAACTCCTCTCCAAATTTTATGGAAATATAAAAATAAAATAAAAAACCCCTTCGAATATTACCTTTTTTTTTCCACTGATATAGGAAGTAATACAAAAATTTAACCCAATAATTATAGATAGTTTTTTTTATTATAATATAAGAAAAACATGGCGAAAATAAATTTCAATTGCATTAGTGCCTATATAGAAGGCTTAAACATGAATAATATACGAATTGATAACGGATTTCCATCCACTATTATGCTTGCCGACGTTGACAGTTGCACCAATTGTCACTTCATAATACGTTTAACAATAAAATTTAGATTTTATTAATTCTATCAATTTACTGTGGCGGAACTACCCACAAGGATAGTGTACGGCTAGAGCCACCCTCAATTTTTTTTTGATCTTTTTTAGCACTAATGTTTAATTTTTTTTTTTTTACAAATAAACCCCTTTTATTTGCACTATAAATTTAAACATGTCACCCCGATGTTTAAATCCTAGTTCCGCTTATGTCAATTATATACTCACAGAAATATATAAGTGATTTTCTCTACCCATAGATTTTAACAAATAATTTGCAACATCGAGGCCATGGCTATTGGCAATATGATATCGTTTCAGTTGTCGAATGACACCACAATTGCTAATGTCAATGTCCACACCATCGGTGATGTTTACGGGACATCGTCACAAAGATAAACTTATGTAATTACGTTGTCGATTCTTTATATAATTTATCTTCAGTCACCAAAATATAATTTAATAATTTAATTACATAATCCTATGTATAGAAATATGAGTATTATTTCCATTAAAAATAAATTGCAACATTTATCGTAGGTACTTATTTTGGCCGCAAAAAAAAGTCATAATAAGTATTCAATTGTAACATATATCATAATTAAGTTTTTTTTCTTCATCAATAAACTTTTAAATGAAATGAATACTTAACAATATTTTATTAGACGACAATGAGTAGTTAAATGATTAAAAAAACCTGTAGTGTAAGCCAGCGCCTGCTCAGAGCTTCTAGGGTCCCGAGATGAAGAGTGATTTTAATGCCATTATCGAAATTAAAAAAATTAACAATCATTATAAAAGTTTAAAAAATGTGTGTACACGTCCTAATTCGGGACCCTTAAATCAATAGATTTTTCAGTGGTTACTAGGATAGCATAGTGGTAATTCCACACCACCTCCAAAGTGGAGGTTGTGGGTTCGATCCCCATTGTAGCAAAGCTGCCTTAAAAAAAAAATCAATAGATTTTTCTTTTCATCATAGACTTGTGCCTATGTGATCTCCCCTCAGGACGGGCCCCATGTATAACACTCTACATATAGTATAATATAACACTGCCAATCAACTCCTAATTTTTTGTTGTTGCCTTTGGCATAAAACAAACAAATAATTATGATTAGACTAAGAATTTACAATTAAATATAGAGGCAACACATTAGGATATATTATTTACCTCAAATTTGTCTCTCATTGCTCTCGTTTTTCTAATAAGCGCAAAATAAACTTCAAGATTGTATTTTTTTCAAGAATATATATACATATATTTCTTTAATTTTAATATAATAAAATTATACCATAAAAACATTTAAATCCAGACAATTATATAATCTATTTTCGTGAAATATAGTATATATAGCGGAAAAAAGTAACAAAATACATGATGTCATCCATGACTATAATATGTCAAAACTTGTATTCTTTTTTGTGTTAAATTACTTTCACAATGGACACACTCCGATTTTCACAATCCAATATTTTTTTTTTATGCACACTCAAATATTTTCAAAGATCTGCATCTCATAAATTCAAATACAAAAGATGAAGAAAGTCATAATATTTCATAAAGTAAATAAAATCAGTAAATCACATGAAATACTTACGATTTTTTACCTTAACATGAGAGCTCGCCCAAGAACATCTTCTGATCTTACATGACAAAGTCTTCGAGGTACTCTAGAGTCTAGATAATTGTCCACCTACCAAAAAAAGTTACTAACAAATATTAAGAACAATAGTAAGTTAAAAAGTAAACAGAAAGAAAATTAGATTAACATTAGGAGAACAATAATAAGTAAAATATTCTTATAATGCCTATATAAAGGCGAGAAAATACATAAATGAAAAAGTCACGCTTATAATACTTTAAATACGATTTATGAGGGGGAAAAGCAAAAGCCCAATATCTTTAGTTTATAACATCAGTAAACCAAAAATCAATCAATTTATAAAATTTAAAATTAAATTATGAGACTTATATTAAGTATCCAATAAATGGAACATAGATAATCTTTTTTAGATAATGCAAACAAATACATTTAGAACTCGTGACATGTACGCAAATGTCCCATGAACACAAAAATTGCACAAATACCCCCTGAATTCGTAAGCATGTGTGCAAATAGTCTATTAATTACTTTTTTTTTTCCTTAAAAAATACACCTTGAACTCACATTTTTTAGTCAATCAAATAAAATACATAATTACTTAAGAAGCGTTTTGTAACATATAATTTTTGTACAACCTTTTAGTTTTTCAAAACTTTTTATCATGAAATTTAGGATTAATTCATACACAGCGTGTAATTACCAAAAAAATTATTTGTTTAACTATATATGTGTGCTATAAAAAATAGTGAAAATATAGATATAAAAGTACATTGAAGTACATCAAAGTTCACAACATATTCCAAATCTTATTTTTTTAGGCAAAAGTATCAAATTGTTAAAAAATATTTTTGCCATTGGTAATAACTTAGGTATTTATGTCGTCGATAATAACTTAAGAACTTATGATATTTTTGCAATTTTATCCATCATTTTATACATTTTATGTATAAGATAGTAACTTTAGTACTTATGTCGCTAATAAATGATAATAACTTAAGTATTTACGTCGTCAATAATAACTTAAGAACTTATGCCCCAATATATATTAGTATTTTGTGGTAGCTAATATGGAACCAATAAAAAAATGGTTTATTCTTTTATTTTTTTTAAATGTGGAATAACCAGATATTTTGTTGATGTAAAAATATTCACGTGGTATAATTAAAAAACAAATCAAAAAAACCTAGCTGTTATTCTGTTATAAAAATAATGAACAATTGAGAACGATATAAAATATTAGTGCAATAGAGAGTAAAAACTCTGAAGTTATTAATCCGTTAACTTAAATGTGGGTTTTTTTTTTTTTTTTGAAGAAAGAAAAAAAGAAGAAGAAAAAAAAAAAGAAGAAGAAAACTTAAATGTGGGTTTAATGGAACGTTAATAGGAAAAAAAAAAAACAAACTAACAGAACGTTATCAACACGTTCGATTCAATGTACATAGTCCTTTTTTTTAAGAGACAATATACATAGTCTTTCCATATGAAGAAAACAGGGAATCGCTCGACCCTCTGGCCACCAACATCTATATTTGAAAATATAAGAATAATGTTAGGACATAATTAGAAAAATATCAGAGAGAAATGAGAGAATAAAGATTTTTTTTTTGCATTTTTTCTTAATAGTTTTTTTTTTTTTTTTGTATAAGTTAGGAAAGTACAATAAATATATATAATGAATTAATATCCAAAAATAAATTTAGACTTAAAAGTGAGGATAAACCAAAAGTCTAGAAAAAAAATTCAGAATGATAAAAGTCACAACTAATTGTTCATTAAAGTGATAAATTAGGTTTTCTTTTGTAATATAGCTTTTTCTTAATTAGGAGGGAACGAAAGAAAAAAATTGTGTCCTCTTCAACATTAACTCAACAAAAGGAATTCGTGACCCATAATAATAATAAATATACTTTTGTACTTTTGAATCGTTGTTTTAATTTCCACAAAAATCTATAAATAAGAGTACGAATTTAAGCTATGATAATTTTATATACTATACAAATATATATAGCATATATATTTACTCTTACTAATTAATGAGTTTTTTTCTTTCTTCAAAGGGTGATTCATCATAATTACCATGAAAATCATGTTTATAAACCCGTATTAAATCTCAGAAATATTATTAACAAATTCTCACAGGTTATAAATTACTTTTAATTTCCATGCATAACCAAATGATATATTTGCTATTCGTATGTGTTACGTATAAAAAAATAAAATAAAAATGAAAGCATCGATTTCTACCGTTGTTAGAATTCAATATGTAATTGTTGATGTCGGATTTGGTCAAATCCATCCTCAACACAACTCGTGTCGTTTTGTCTCATAAACGACGTGAGAGGAGGGCGAGGAGGTTCATTGACCGATGATCAATCAAGGAACATCCTCGAGGAGGTTTAACCTGCGACGAAGTCTGACTAGGGTAAAGGCGAGCCGCGACGAAGTGTCCCATCACACTCGACGAGAGGCATCGACGACGAGGCGTGCAGAGCCGAATGACCACTGACGAGATGTGCATTTAATGAAGCCCACCTACCCACTCTGACAGTCTGCTCTAAGAATGACGTAAAAACATGGGTTGAACCATACCCTCCGGAGTAACCTTACTTGGGGAAAGGGGAATGACAAGACTTGACAAAGATGGCGCTGGGATCGAGGAAGCCAGGCACTCGAGAGCAGCAAAAGGCATGGGTTGAAACGACCATTCGAGGATCAACGGCTGATAAGCTAGGGCAAAACGCCTATAAATACGAAGAGAGAGCTCCATTGAAAAGGAAGAGGCGCGGACATTCGGCCAAGAGAAACCAAAGAGAAACCAAAAGAGAAACAGAAAGAAAGAGAGAAGAACGAGAACGCCAACCACATTGAACTATGTGATGACTTGATCCCGGTATACCGGGTACGTAGGCAGCCTTGCTAAATCTAGCGAGGCGAGGCGAGGCGAGGCGCGGCATCAAATCATATCCTATTTTTATCCTTTTCCTTCGATTGTCCAGCTATCAAACGGGAAAAACCGAGTCCTTTTTGGAAATACAATAAATCAGAGATAGTCATTGTTCATCATTATTATCTTGTTCTTAGTGATTATCTTTGTGACTGAAAGAGGGTGGTGCAAATCACCCTCAACAGTAATAAGATGGATGTTGATGCAGAAAAATGGATCACACACTATAGCGGCCCAATTACTTGTGTTGGACCGGGCCCAATGTAGTCTGCTGACTTTTGGGATCTTTGGGCTTGGGCTTTTGGCACCTCAAAGTCAATCGGGTCTCTTTTCCGACACGGGACCTTATCCGGGCCCGCACGCTACCTGATTACAGGTTCGGGCACCACAAAAATTGGGTCTCCACGTGGAAAAGGTCACAGAGTTGATTTTAAGACGAACCCTGGTGGATAACACCTCCGGCTTGCGTCATTAATTCATATCCGGGTCCTGCGCTCTATCCATAAAGTCAATATATCGGCAAGAGATATAAAGGCCAAAGGATAGAACAAGCACCACGCCGATCCTGAACCTAGACAGAGGAAGTTGTATATCGTGCCAAGATTTTCTCCAGAGCTTCCGCCTTAGTTGGATTTCTCGCCTTTGAAACCTGACAACAAAACACCCGAAATCAGGGAGAATCGGGGGTTTTATCCCCTGATTCACCTCCGACGTTCAACATTAGTGGGATATTTGAGTAAGTATAGGTTTTAGGGAGTTTAGAGAGAGTTTAGAGCGGTTTCTGGGCCTTGGAATTGTCTTGGCTTGAAGTGAATCCGAGCTCCCTATTTAAAAGGAAGTCCCGACGATTCAAATGCAATTTTCTCCTCATCCGAGAAGCCCCTGATGCAATATTATATATGTTTTCGCATCCTCGGAACGTGGCTGATCTAATGCCGCAAAAATCACGGCAATCGGACGTCGGACGCGCCCACACGCGCGGCAAATAGGAGCAACACGCACCTGAAGCTTGGCCTCCAAGCTGCTGACGTCAGCCCAGGGTGATGCGCGGGAGAGGACACGCGTCGGCCAGCGGGTGGAACGGCGCGGCTCCAGCGGGTGAGCGACATGTGGCGGGCTTCGGGTGGACCTCTGGGGGGCTCGCGGGGTGCTGCCACGTGGCAGTTAACTTGCGGGACTCGTCCGGGTCGTCCCGGACGTGTCTGGACACCGTTTTCCGCAAATTTTATATCATTTTTGGGTGTTTCGATATTTTTGGGATCATCTGGACACTTCATTTTTACCAAACGGACCTCTGGAGAATATTTTGGGCTAAAATTGATAATAATTAATTAAGGAGAAATTGAGTTAATGACGTTTCCTTAATCAATTTATAGAAAATAAGTTACGTAAAATACCCGTAACAATGGATAAAGAGGATTAGATGATAAATGAATAAAGAAGGGTTACCTTGTCTCGATCATTCAGTAAATCCTTTACGCGGAAAAACTAAACTTCAACGAAAACCTACTGCCATGATGAATCAAAGCAAAGTCACATAGTTAATATATATTATACTATATATATATATATATATATATATATATATATATATATATATTCAATGTTTAAGTGAGATTCCGAGATGAAATATACATTTGACTATACAAAGCTTTTACAGGACATAATACATGTACGAAAATTTGCATACAAAGAAAAAAGAGAAAGATATACATATGAACATGAGAGAACTAAATACATTAAAAATGAGAAATATATCTCTCATGTTCATAACGTAGTGAATTATTAAAAACTCAATAGACATAGAAGGTGAGAGGTCATTTTAATGACGCAACATCATGATAGGATGTGTATTATGAAAAAAAAAAATTAAAAATTCTAAGAAAAAGAGTTTCTTCAATGGCTTGATTTCATTGCTCCATTCAACTTTAAAGTTCTTAGAAAAATAGAATTAGAGCTGGGAATGGTGACTTCACGACCCGTCGTGACGTAATCGCCGGAAATTGCCAACAGCCCCGTCGCAATGCGTCGTGGTGGTTCAGCTCGCGATGCCTCGCGATGGAGAGAGAGAGAGAGAGAGAGCATCGTGACGTTTTCTCTCCTTGCGATTGTTCGCGATTTTGGAGGCCGAATCGCGACGAATCGCGAACCTCCGGTGGCCGTCGCGACAGTCGCGATCGCCCATCCCCCATCGCGAGCCCCAGCTCTAAATAGAATTCTCAATCCTTGAATTTTAGCATGCCACATCAGTTATGAGTTCCTCCTTTTAATATATAGATTTCTTTTACCAGATCCATTAAACTAAACATTTAAACATGAATCATTGATTCGTCGAATTTTATTAGAAAAGCTTAAGAAGTAATTATTTTATTGCATAACGAATTTCATTACAGCAAAAGAAAAAATTATATTTATGATTCAAGTAAGAAATTTTTGTTGTCTTTATAATACATATTCACAACGTCCAAACGACATTGTCTTAAATGTATAAACTGTTAAAACAAAAATAGATGTTCGTAATCGCCGGAAATCGCCAACAGCCCCGTCGCGATGCGTCGTGGTGGTTCAGCTCGCGATGCATCGCGATGGAGAGAGAGAGAGAGAGAGAGAGAGAGAGAGAGAGAGAGAGAGAGAGCATCGCGACGTTTTCTCTCCACGCGATTGTTCGCGATTTTTGGAGGCCGAATCGCGACGAGTCGCGAACCTCCGGTGGCCGTCGCGACAGTCGCGATCGCCCATCCCCCATCGCGAGCCCCAGCTCTAAATAGAATTCTCAATCCTTGAATTTTAGCATGCCACATCACTTATGAGTTCCTCCTTCTAATATATATAGATTTCTTTTACCAGATTCATTAAACTAAACATTTAAACATGAATCATTGATTCGTCTAATTATATTAGAAAAACTTAAGAAGTAATTATTTTATTGCATAACGAATTTCATTACAGCAAAAGAAAAAATTATATTTATGATTCAAGTAAGAAATTTTTGTTGTCTTTATAATACATATTCACAACGTCCAAACGACATTGTCTTAAATGTATGAACTGTTAAAACAAAAATAGATGTTCGTAATCGCCGAAAATCGCCAACAGCCCCGTCGCGATGCGTCGTGGTGGTTCAGCTCGCGATGCATCGCGATGGAGCGAGAGAGAGAGAGAGAGAGAGAGAGAGAGAGAGAGAGAGAGAGAGAGAGAGAGAGAGAGAGAGAGAGAGAGAGAGAGAGAGAGAGAGAGAGCATCGCGACGTTTTCTCTCCTCGCGATTGTTCGCGATTTTGGAGGCCGAATCGCGACGAGTCGCGAACCTCCGGTGGCCGTCGCGACAGTCGCGATCGCCCATCCCCCATCGCGAGCCCCTGCTCTAAATAGAATTCTCAATCCTTGAATTTTAGCATGCCACATCACTTATGAGTTCCTCCTTCTAATATATATAGATTTCTTTTACCAGATTCATTAAACTAAACATTTAAACATGAATCATTGATTCGTCTAATTATATTAGAAAAACTTAAGAAGTAATTATTTTATTGCATAACGAATTTCATTACAGCAAAAGAAAAAATTATATTTATGATTCAAGTAAGAAGTTTTTGTTGTCTTTATAATACATATTCACAACGTCCAAACGACATTATCTTAAATGTATGAACTGTTAAAACAAATATAGATGTTCAAATAAAACATTGTCAAAATTCTCATGCGCTCTTTTGTTCTTTACAAAACATTGTGAAAAATAAAACAAATATATATTTGAATATATATATATATATATATATATAATAGAAAAGACCGTACGTGAATAATTAAAATCAATTTATTAATTATATTATTACATAAGAATTAAAATAAGATGAAGCACTTTTAATTGCTGGAATCAAGCACATAATATTAAAAAAAAAATACTATTATAAAACTAACGTCAGAAAAAAAATATGAAAAAAGAACATGAAAATACTTACCCTTGGGGCTTTGAGTGTACACATGCACTTCAAACTTAATTGGACTTGAGGTGATGCATTATAGATGGCTGAAGCACATAATAAAAATGTATTAACAAAATATTAAGAGCATAATAATAAATAAATAAATAAATAAATAAGAAAAACATAAAAATAGAATAAGAAATAAGAATGATATGATATGATTTCATATATCCAGTCTTTGTAGGGCGTAGGCCTATATATGGGTAAAAAAAATGCACAAATGAAAAGGCATAGCTTCAATGCATATAAATACAATTAATGAAGGAGAAAACCAAAAGCCTATTCATTACATGAAACCCAAGCAATACCTCTACCTTTCTACCTATTCATTACATGATGAAACCAGAGCATTCACATTTGTTTTACATTGATATATTATTTTACATGATAAACATAATTCCTCTTGCCATGTCTTGAAAATCAATTTATGACATTTTATTTCCTAGCTTCTTCATGTTTAACCTCATTAATAAGGCATTTATATTTATGAAGAAAAAAAAATTTACAAATTAGGAGAAAATTAGAAATCCCAATACCTTGATTCTATTGTTCTAAATACATTGTAGTTCTTCTAGATCCTCTTTTTCTAAATACCTAAAGACTATGGCGCCACATCACTTATGAGTTCATTCTTTTATAATATATAGATTTTCAGAGGAAATTCATCTGTGCACTTTTTTTTTACCAAAAAAAACTTAATATAAAACCTAACAGTTAGGTAAAGGACAATCTAAGAAGAAAAGAATCAGGACACCAACTCAAGGTATATTTACTGAATACACTTCCAATGAAATATTTAAGTATTAGTTATCCTTTGAATTCAATATTTCTTAATCATAATATATTTATTCAATAAATAAAATAAGAATACCTTTCTTAATTTGTTATGGCTTTTGTGTTTATAATTGACAGTAATTATGGTGAAAGTACCTAATTTTTACATCCACGTTTCTTTCATCCACACAAAAAAAGTTAGTAATTTTACCAGCTAAAAAAAATTAATTCTTTTACTGCAATAATAAAATGCATTTGTTTTTTTTATATACTTTTACCTTCCAAAATAATTGGTACTTTAACAATAATACCTTAAGAATGTGAATGTAAAAAAGGGTACTTTTTCCACCTATAAAAATGGTATTTTAACTGCAATAACAAAATATTTTTGATACTTTTACCACCGAATAAGAATTTGTACTTCAACCAAAATAGTTTTTACAGAATGAACGTAATTTTTTTTATTATTTTTACCACCAAAAAAGAATTGGTAGTTTGACCACAATAATTTTAAAATATGGATATACAAGATTGATATACTTTTACAATTAAAAAGAATTGAAATCTTAACCGCAATAATAATACATATTTTTGGTAATTTTACCACCCCAAATAAATATTTATAGGGATAAAGAAGAAGAAAAACAAAAATTAGATTTTAGCAAAAACATATATTACGTGCTTTTAAATTTTGCTTATACACAAGTTTTAACTTTTTATTGAAATGCTTATATTGTAACTTACCAAACATAAAAATAAATTTAAAATTCTAAAAAATATAAAAACACCTATTAATAAGCAATCGCAAACGGGGCCACTCTCCGATGACTCAAAATTATACATAGAGAGATCTTAAGTCTTTATGGCTGCAAAAATAAACATTAAAATATATTTTTTCATAAATAAATCTTAATTATTTGTAATTTTAATTACTTAAAAATTGAAATAGTCATAGTTACATGAGTTCAAAATCAAGATAAACATTTTAGAACTTGGTTTAGTGACGCCGAAAGTATCCAAATTTTGGTCAATGAACCCCTCGTGTACCTAAACATTAAAAGTGGTGGCAAAAATACCAAAAGTTATATTTGGGGAATTAACCATTCCATTCTTGTAACGTCGTTAACTTACCCGTTAAATCTGGCCACGTGGACAAACGTGGGTTGCTAACATAAGAATTTTTGCCATGTGGATAGACCTGCGCATGGCGACGTCGCGGCGCGTCGCGACGTGGCCGCCAAAATCGCGAGGAGAAACGTCGCGATGCGTCACGGCGTGACGCGTCGTGGTCAATCGTGACTAAGTCGCGATTTAAAGAGGAAGGGGAGAAAAAGGGTTGCGGCAAAAGTTCAATGTTTGTTTCAAATGTTTAATTTTATTAGTTTTTATCCGAATTTAAGTTTTACAATATTCAAAAAATTTATTTTTACTTTATTTATTTGAAAATTAATGTTTAAGTATGTTATAGTTTATTATTTATACTTTACATGTTAATTTTGAATTTGTAAGATATGTTAATAAATATTCATTTGTAACATATTAATAACATATATAAATTTAATAAGAGGTAAATAAATATGGCAAAACGAGATATTAAAAAAAAGAGTTGTATTATTCATTGTGAATATTACAATAAGGTGGAAGAAAACTGTAAATATTCAGTGTAAATATTACAAGATGCCTCACTAAAACCTCTCTTGTAAAACCCTCATTAGGGACTAAAACCAAGAGAGGAAAGAGCACATCATTATTGGCGTTACATTGCATCACTCGGGGAACCAATCGTTAAACTTTTGTGTCATAAGCTCAAGGTCGGTTGGTTCGGACCGTTGGGCGATTACGGGGTTGCGGAACATCCAGTCGTTCAATACCACGGCTTTCTCGAGGTGTGTACCGGTTATTGACGACCTCCGGTCGTCGATGATATTCTTAGCCGTACTGAATGCGCTCTCCGAAGCAACGCTTGAAATGGGATGAACAGTATATCCCTCGCGATTCTCGCCAATATCGGGAATCTTTCCCGTTCATTCTTCCACCAATTGATGACATCGAACTCAGCTGATTCGTCGTCGATCCGAAGGCCGTAGTACCGTTTGACTTCTTCTGGTGCGCCGTCCGTGTCTTCCGTCCGTGCCGGTGCCGTACCAGATCCCGTTGCTTCACCGCGATCCATTCGTTGCGTGAGCCTCCGGCTAAACGCTAGTGCGGACTTGGTTGGGCTTTGCATCACTGTCTGCCGCTCCTCCTTGGCGTTGAACTGTGGGAACCGCCGGTCGTATTCCCTGTACAATTCATAAAAAGCTTCATTAACAACCGTAATGTAATCAGTGTAATCCACCCCAATGTTTTGCCCGATTGCTACCATTATTGGACCGAAAGTAAACATAATACGAGGGTCTAATATAGAACCGAAGCAATACGAAAAAGGGGGTGGATCCCAATAAATTTTGAATTTTTCAACCATTCCTTCAATCAGGGGAGCAATAATAGGGTCGTTTGCGAATTCTGAAAAAGTGTTAGTAATTTCAAATAGACCAGAAATCACATGATTCAAAGAAGGGCGTTTTTGGTTTGAAAAATTTAAAGTAATAGCATAAAACGGTTTAAGAAATTTAGTGAATTTTTCTGCGGTTGTCCATTCCACCTCCGAGATTCGCGCTGACGGCTCGAGTTCCAAGTAGAGGAAGTGGTCCAACGGTACCCTCTATCTACACACAACTGAAACCATTAGATACGTTGAGTTCCATCGTGTATTATTATCTAATCCGAACCTGTTAGCTTTATGATTGTGATCTTTACAAAATCGTCTCCACCTATTGGTGGTTTGAGAATGCCTTATCCAATCAACAATGCCGCGTATTTTTTCTACGTGACTTGAAATTACTCATTCGCCCGTTCGTGCGATTAAATTTATAATGTGACAACCGCACCGTTGATGTAAAATATTACGAAATTGATTAACGGGCAAACTAGCATCCAAGATAGTAATAACAGCATTATTGTTTGCGGCATTATCTAAGGTTATAGATATAACACGATTTTGTAAACCCCAATCACTTAATAGTTCTATTAATTTGTCGGAAATGTTTTGGCCGGTATGGCGACAGTCGAATGGTGCTAGGTTTAAAATTTTTTGACACGGCCCAATCTTCGTCTACGTAATGAGCGGTCAGACTCAAATAATCGTTTAGCATTGGACCGCTCCACAAGTCGGTCGTGAAAGCAACGTTTATGCTAGACATTTTAAAAAATTCGACCAAATAGTTTTTTTTGCATAGCATAAGCTTGTTCCATGTCCCTAGTATACGTCGTACAGGAAAACTGCTGGTAAGACGGATTAATCCTTTGCATATATTGTGTATGCGCAGGATGTTCCATCAAACTCATCGGTGCCCCCGTAGACAGTATCCATTCGAGTGTCCATTTCCATAAATTTGGGGTCGTGAGTGCACTTACCTGTGCTGTGTTTACCTCGTCAAGCTCCCCGGTCGGGAAGCATGCTCTTGCGTGTCGTTTCAAGTAGCCGGTTCCCACGTTACTCATCGCATCTAGTGTGCGGCCGCACTTTTTGCACGTGGCGAGTTTAATTCGTTGGCCATTCTCCACCCGCCGATCTTCGTGAAAAAAGTTCCACACGGGGGCAGTGTTTGGTCGTCCCCACGCCAAGCCCGAAGTAGATGCTCTATTAAAACAAAAGAATATTATTAAGAGTTTAATATAAAATTACAATTATTAAATTTTTATATTACAGTTATTAAATTTTAATATTAATCATATTAATCTAATTAAATTTCATATAGTTAAATATAAGAGTTAATGAAATTAAAAATGGTATTTTCTATGTGTGGAAATAATTATCAAGCTCTTTTGGACGGAACTCCCCGAGGTTCCACGGCCAGATCGACTGAAAACGATGCTATGATCTCGCTTTAGGCCCAAGATTTTCTAGACAGAACTCCCCGAAGTTCCCATGCTAGCTTGGAGGAGATTGCAAAGCAAACCTTATTTAAAAACTAATCTTTCTAAGACACCATAATCCGTAAAAACTTTATAATTATCACCACACATAAAAAATACCATTTTAATTTATTTAACTTATTTAAGTAACTATTTAAAGTTTAATTAAACTAATATGATTAATTGATTATTAACTAATTAAATGATTATTAAATAACAAAAAATATCAAGAAATTTGTTTCTGATGTGGAAGATCAGTCGGAACCGCAACCACAGAGCATACTAAGACTTTCAAATGACGTGACAACAACACTTACAACCCTCCCTGCGACGTCGGCATCATCAGCAACGACGACAACAATTTCGTCGACGAACCCCATACCTT
This sequence comes from Parietaria judaica, assembly GCA_954871525.1. Lineage (NCBI taxonomy): Eukaryota > Viridiplantae > Streptophyta > Magnoliopsida > Rosales > Urticaceae > Parietaria > Parietaria judaica. The sequence continues at coordinate 45,518,363 of OX940860.1, forward strand.
GATCGACGAGACTTCATTAGACTTTCTCGTCAATACTTCTTCGCGAAGCCTTCCTCGCCGAGTCGTGTTCGAAGGCCACTCTTCGACGACCATTCCTCGACGAGACTTGCTCACAGATACTGCATCAATTCCATTCCTTGCGAATACCTCCTCGCGAACACTCCTTCGGCCACTTCATCGTGGTCACGTCGCGGCCTCTTCATCGTGGTCACCACCTCGTGGTCAACTCCTTGCGGCCACTTCATCGTGGCTACCTCCTCGTGGTCACCTCCTCGCGGCAACTTCATCGCGGTCACTTCATCGCGACCACTTCCTCGCGGATACTTCATCGTGGCCACTTCCTCGCGACCACTTCCTTGCGGACTCTTCCTCGTGGAACCAACATCGATGAATCTCCCGACGTCAACACGTCTTTCCTCATCGCGGAAGCCACCTCGCACCAGCATCTTCGTCAATGGAGCCGGCAAGAAGATTTTTGGTGCGACGAGCCCGTTTTCACTACGACGGAGCGCATCGAATCCCTGCTTGACGAGGTCCACAAGAAGTCGAGGATCGGACGTGAAAAGGAACCACCCGACAAGCCCCCATCAATAAACTCGCAACCTCCCGCCCTGACGACTCACTTGAGTTCCCTCCCTCCCGACCCCTATAAATTCGAGGACAAATTTTCTCAACATCGGGAGAATGATGCGGATATATGAGTATATATGGGGATATCCTCGCATTGACTCAATCATGATCCCGCATTGATTTCCTTTATTTGCATTTAATCATTGAATTAATTAGTTTCCTTTTAGTTAGAGATATTTAAGGAATTAGTTTCCTATTTTCATGTGTATTGTTTAAGCCCTAGCACACCTTTAAAAGGGTTGGTTCTCGTTCTGTATTTCTTAGATTTGAATGAATGGAAAATTGAAGCTTTTTCTTTGGAAACCGAGTTTTATCTCGTTGAGACGCGTTCTTTGTTAAATCCGTAGTCCGATCTACAACACTCGTCAATGGTGTTGCGCCGTTGACGTCGACCAAGAACTTGAGATCCCGAAGCGCCATTTCCTTGTGAACCCGGTGAAGAAGTCGAATAAATAGTGATTGTACACGTATGGTGATTGTGAACCACCGGTCCCGCGTCCGCCCTATATTGAACCAAAAATATTGACGTTTAGAGTAATGTTAGGAAATTAAAATAATTAATCTTAAGAAATAAAGTTAAAAAAATTACCTGAGTTTGTTGTTGTTGTTGATTCGTTTCCTCCAGTTGATCTTCGAAGTCGTTATATTTTTTCTCGTACTCTTGGTAAAGAGCCTTCATCTTCCGATCCGCATCGTAGTAATTGAACGTCATATAGGGCTCCCCCGTAATATTCTTGCATGACATTTAAGACCTCCTGCAACTTGGAAAGCTTAAGTGTCGGATCCACGAGTACAGCGGCGCAGTATAGAAATGGGAGGTTGTCATGACTCCAATAACACTGAAACTTTGCAATCATCGGGGTTAGTACATCAATAAATAAAGTATTACGTTTTGCGATTTCAAAATGACAAAGTATATCAAAAATAGCGGGCAAAGCTCTCTGAGAAGTGGGTGAGTAAACATGAGATAAATCAATGGTATTTTGATTAAAAAGGTGTAGAAAAGCCTGGAATTGGATGGCGATTAGCCAATCGTCCGGAGTGATGTCTTCACGGTCTTCGTGCTCCGGGGTGTTGATCTAGTTCGTGAGAAGCTCCTTGTATGGTAGGACATCATCCAACATCATGTACGTCGAGTTCAGCGGATCGACATATCCGGTTAGAACGTTCTTACCTGGTAACCGTGAGCCCTGCAATAATATTCCCAAGAAACTTTACGCATAGTAGATGATCGTATATACAAAATCGTGTTCCTAATTTTGGCGATACTATTGGAAATAACCTTTATACCGGATTGAACTATCAAGTTTATAATATGACATGCACACCTTTGATGAAAACAATTGTCCCTAAAATTGGTCAAACTCTCCTTCATTATTTATACGGCATTGGAGTGGGCACTTGCGTTATCTAACGTAATGGAAACTACTATATCCCTAAAGTTCCAATCCGACAAAACTTCTAGTATAGCCTCGGCTAGGTTTACTGATGTGTGCCTAACCCTCATCGGCCTAAAACCTATGATACGCTTTTCCATTTTCCAATTATCGTTGATAAAATGAGCTACGACCGTAATATAATCATCATTAGCATGGCCTTTCCAATAATCCGACGTTAAAGACACTTTGTAAGAAAATTGTTGGAACATTTCTTGTAAAGTGGCCCTTTGTTGGTTATAAAATTTGAGAATTGTCTCGTGGGTTATATAATACAAGATTTCCCTGTAGTTTATCAGCGCCACCTTCATCATCATTTCGTTAAAACCTTCTCCCTCGGGCGCTCTATATAAATCATCGGGTAAGCGACTTACCTCCTCCGCTCGCTTTCTCTTCAAGCAATTCTTGACGTTGTTTTCTAGGCGGGTGTTGTCGTGGTTCTTCGGATGGGCCGGAAATTCCTCACTGCAGTGTCGGCGAATCCCCCATCTATCTTCCTTGCCGGTTAATGACGTGGTTGCGGTTCAAGCAATTCTTGACGTGGTTTTCTATGAAGTCGTGTTGCCAAACCGCTCCCGTTAATTTCTTTCGCTTCCTCGCAGGCGGATGGGGGGGCCGACCGCGCTCACCCGAAACTAAGGGTTGTTGGGCACGTCCACGTCCACGTCTAGCTGGCGACGGCGTTGGTAGAACTTTTTCAAATTCCTCATCCTCGCCTTGTCCTTGAACGTAGTTCGGGTCCTCCGTATCATCATCATCATCACTACCACCACCATCGTACTCGGCATCGGGGTCGTTGGATTGGTTCCTCTACCACGTTTCCTAAAAAACAAATGAATATTACAACAGTTTAATATTAATTTAAATATTACAAGGAATATTACAATTATTAAAATTTAATATTAATCATACTAATTTAATTAAATTTCATATAGTTAAATAAAAAAGTTAACAAAATTAAAAATGGTATTTCTTATGTGTGGAAATAATTATCAAACTCTTTTAGACGAAACTCCCCGAGGTTCCACGGCCAGATCGGCTGGAAAGGATGCTATGATCTCGCTTTAGGCCCAAGCTTTTCTAGACAGAACTCCCCAAGGTTCCCAGGCTAACTTGGAGGAGATTTGTGACAGTCACTAATCCCGTGAGCCACGAGGGCAAGACCGGGTAAGCTGTGCAATCCCACATCGCCTGGGCAAGGGGATGTGCTGATGGGACGTTCCCGAGACTGTGCAGGTACGGGACTGCACAGTTATCGGAGATCATACAGGTATGGGACTGTATGATCGAAGAGGCTTAAATGAATTGATCGGTACTACCTATGTCAACAAGATGCATCTTCTTTTCGGTTGCCCGTTCATAGGAACTCCAAAGTTAAGCGTGCTTGACTTGGAGTAGTACTAGGATGGGTGACCTCCTGGGAAGTTTCTCGGGAAGCGTGCGAGTGAGGACAAAGCACGCTGGAAAGACTCGTGTTGGTCTGTGGGGACAGTCGTCGATTCGATTGAGCAGCCAGGGCGTTACAAGATTGCAAAGCAAACCTTATTTAAAAACTAATTTTTCTAAGACACCATAATCCTTAAAAACTTTATAATTATCACCACACATAAAAATTACAATTTTTATTTTTGTAACTTATTTAATTAACTATTTAAAATTTAACTAAACTAATATGACTAATGATTATTTAGTTATTAGTTATTAATTATTAAGTAACTTATTAGTTATTACTTTAACTTATTAGTTATTAATTATTAAGTAACTTATTTATTAGTTATTAATTATTAAGTATTAGTTATCAATTATTAATATTATCATATTATTTATTAACTTTTTAATTTTTATTAATTATTATTAAATAACTTTTTTTAAGTAATTTTTTATTTCACTTATTAATTAATTTATTATCTATATGACTAATGACTATTTATTAAATATTAAGTAAGTAACTATTTTAATTATTATTTAATTAATTAACTACTTAAATTAAACGTACCTCGGCGTCGGGGGAAACATATTGTTGTTGACGATGTTGTTGGACTTGGTGTTGTTGCTCGTGATGGCGGACTTGTTGTGCTTGGTATTGTTCCTCGTTGCTAAGGCTATGCCATTCCAGAATATTTGGACCTTGAAAATTGAGTAAGTTAGTAAACGTACCGCCGTGACCTTGAGAAATCAGTAATTGTTGGTTCGGCCCGACGCCACCGGTACCATATTGACCATGAACCGGTAACGGATGGCTAGAAGAACCGGGAATATTGTGTTGATTCGTAACTCCGACATTATAATTATGTTGACTAAAAGCCGTCCCGCTATTAATGGATCGCGGCGACGGAATAGTGGACCGTCCTTTTCCTCGGACTTTGGGACGTCCTCGAGAACGGTTGTTGCCACTCGAAATATTAACGACAAATTAAACTAATAATAACGATTAATAAAACTAGATTAAACAAAATAACACTAATAATAATAACAACAACTAAATTACTAATAATAACAACTAATAATAAACTAAAATACTAATAATAACAACTAAATAAACTACATTAATAACAACTAAAATACCTAAACAATATATTAAACTAAAAATAGAGAGTATTGATATAATTATAAAGTAGCTAAACTATAGCTTAAATTCGGATCTTTAAGAGCTTAAGAGAGTTTGAGAGAGTTGGAGATGAAGAGAAGAGGATGTGTGAAAAAAATGGGAGTGGAATGAGCTATTTATAGGGAAAAATGTGTAGGAATTCAAGTAAGAGGTGTAAATAAGGCTCCAAGCCTCCAACGGCTATTTTTTAGGGCCCCGATGCAATTTTACCGTTACCTCAAACAGTAACAAAAATCTGACGCGTGTCAGGTCCTTTTGCCGCAGACCCTATAAATTCACAACGGCTCTTTAATCTGGGCCATTGGATCCAACGGCCCAGATTAAAGAGCCGTTGCGTTTTTTTTTAATACCGGATATTTGTCTATCCGGGTTGCGCAAAACTCGGACCCGGATATATCTGGATCCGGAAAAACACGGATCCGGATATTTCGGTATCCGGGTTTTGTCCTCTCTTTTTTTGAATCCGGGTTTAACTCGGTAGGGAGATTTTGAAAATTACTTACATATAATAATAAGTAATATATTTATTTCAATTAATATGCGTGATTTTTTCGGATCAAACTCGGGTTGAATTTATTTACCGGGCTCGGATTGAATATTTTAGAGCTCGCCTTGGTTGACTTTTTTTGAGCAGGTCTCCAGTTGCCTTTATTAGATCGTTTTGGGTTGATTTTTTACAACGGGCTCGGTTTAACTTCTTTTAATCAGTTTTAGTTGAATTTTTTTTATCTTGGACTCGGGTTGAATTATTAAGGTCGGGTTAATTGACTTTTTTTTTTTACCCGACTAAGGTAAAAAGTCAATAGGAACAGGGTCAGAGCCATGTAGGCCCAACTGGGGTCGGCCGCCCTTACTTGATCCAAGCTGGCGAATTTTATTTAATGTATATTATATGCAATATAGATTATTTATATATAAAAAACATATCAATTTGTACTAAAACTCCATTGTGGTGCTAGGTAACCTCTTCTTCTCACCTGCTCTCAACTAAGGATTAAAATGTCGCTTGCCGATGTCGTTTCGCATTTTCTGTTTTACGGATATATCGCTTGCCGATGGGTATGTCGATGGGTAAATGGTAAAAAAAGGGCATGCCGCATATACCGAATATACCGCATGGGCATTCCGCATGCTGATGGGGTTTTCGACGGATATTTTGTAAAAAAATATTTGAGTATTTAAGCAAGATATTTATATAGGTTCAAAACTACATATTTAATAAATACAAGACATAATTGTATACAACAAAACACATTTGCAACTTAAATATGTAGGTGAAATGTATAATGTTAAGTCACTTTATTAGTTGAAGTGTATAATATTAAGTCAAATTATTATGTGAAGTGAATATGTATGTTAATTGTGTAATATTAAGTGAATATGCATGTTAATTATATATGCATGTTAACAAATTTAATATTAGTTTAAGTGTATAATATTTAATGAATATTTATATTAAGTGTATATGTATGTTAGGTGAAGTTAATATGTATGTTAAGTGTATAATATTAAGTTAAATTATTACGTGAAGTGTATGTGTATGTTAAATGTGAATGTATGATATTAGTTGAATATCAAAAAGTCCCGCATTGATAGATGACAAGAGTTTGGTGATGTTTATATACCAAATATTAGGGACAAGGGCTTGGGCCCTTAGGGTCATAGGATTTTGTGGATGGGGGAGGACTCACACAAATGTTCTACCACACACGCGCGCGCCGCCGGCCGGGCATTAAAATTATAATTTTAGTATAAGATATGATTTAAAAATTCGAAACACACAATGCATTACAATTGTCCTCTACGAGTTTTCATATTCTGAAAATAATTCATGACGGTCTCGTCATCGATATTATTAAACACATCACTCTCGGTATATGTATATATAATATTATTTAGCAAATCATCTCCCATCTTGTTGCGTAAGGCAGTCTTCAATAACTTCATGGAAGAAAACGACTTCTCAACCGAAGCTGTAGCAATAGGCAAAATGAAAGCCACACATCACTCTCGGTATATGTATATATAATATTATTTAGCAAATCATCTCCCATCTTGTTGCGTAAGGCAGTCTTCAATAACTTCATGGAAGAAAACGACTTCTCAACCGAAGCTGTAGCAATAGGCAAAATGAAAGCCAACGTCAAGAGTCGATAAACGAGTGGATAAACTTTTTCTTTCCCTGTCTTGACCATTAACCGTGTAAGGTCGCCAACTTTCTCTGTTCCACAAAATTGGTCGTCCAAACGAACATCCACTATGTAATTTTGAAGGTGACCTTCTAGCTGAATACACTCTGCGGAAGAAAAATCCATCGGGTAAAACTCATCTAGTTTGATTAACTTCTTCTTGTCAAAAGCCGGAAAGGAGTCTTTAGGGCTCAAACATGCTACGCAAAGTAATAACTCAATTGTTGCCTCATTAAATCGGTCATTCAATTCGTCAAGTTGAGTATCAACCACGACATTCAGAACTTCAAACTTATAATGCTCCAAATTGCTTCTATCATTGATTTTTCGCTTTCCAAAACTAGGTTTAAATGGACTCTCCATGCTTGGGATAGCTATATTATAACGAGTACAAAAAGTAGAGACTTCTTCAAAGAAAGCATCTCATCCGTTGTCTCGCATATCCTGTAATCGCTTCTTACAAACTTTCACCAAACTCATAGGATTTATAATATCTTGATCCTTCCTTTGAAGAGCTTTGACAAGTCGTCTGTAATTCCTAGCAAGCTAGTCATCAAATGCAAGCTTAACACAAATTCAAATTCCAACATTGTTGCGTACCAGTGCCGTACTTCAATCCTTGTGGTTGAATTGTTTGACTTATTGGAAAGGTATAAAAGTACCTCAGTTACGGCCGAAAACATAGTAAGCATGCTAATCAAAGAGCCATAGTGTGAACCCCAACGAGTGTCTCCCTGCACGTTGAAGATTAGTTTCTATATTAAGGCCTTGTCCACTTTCAATCACGCCATCATCGAATGCTTCAAGAACCAAACCCTTGTGCTTTTCTCGGAGAATGTCGCAACGTATTGCTGAAGATCCAACGAAATTTATTATTCCATTCAAAGTTAGAAACAAAGTTGCCACACCATCATTTTTCTTTGCGAGTCCCACCAAATCTAGTTGAAGTTGATGAGCAAAACAATGGATATAGAAAGCGCTTTGATTTTCCTTCAAGATGAGAGCTTTAAGCCCGTTGAACTCTCCTTGCATATTACTAGCTCCATCGTAACCTTGTCCTCGCAATCTCGATAAAATTAAACCATGCCGATCAAACATTTTGTCGATGGCAGCCTTTAGTGACAAAGATTTGGTTCTAGTGACGTGCTTCACTCCAAGAAAGCGCTCAACAATTTCTCCATGCTTGTTCACATATCGTAATATGACCACCATTTGCTCCTTCATCGAAACATCACGCGACTCGTCCACCAAAATAGAAAACAGCGCATTACCAATATCTTCCAATATCACTTTCATAGTTACTGCCGCACAAGCACTAACACAATCTTTCTGAATTTCTGGTGATGTTAACTTGCGATTTCCAGGAGCATTTTCTAAAGCAACCGCCTTGATGTTGAGATCGTGTTTAACTAGTACCTTTAAAATCTCAAGAAAGTTACCTCGGTTTTTCGAGCTTTCGGATTCATTATGGCCTCGAAATGCCATTCCTTGCCCGTAAAAGAAGTCAAACCACCTCCAAAGTACCATCCAATCCGATTCGGTATTCATTCTGAACGTTTTCTTTTTGCCTAGCAAAAACTCCCTCAAGATGTTGCTTGTGATTTTTCAAAGATTCATACTTTGCCCAAGCTTGATTATGCGAACTTAATGGACCTCCGATATGTTGATGAAGCCTTTCTTTTTTCTTGAAATTTTGAAATCCTTCTCCAATAAAAGCGTCGCCGCCACCTTTGTCACTACTTGGTTTGAACAAGTAACAACAAAGGAAAGATACTTTATTCTTATCTTCTCTATACTCTAGCCAACTTCCAAAATCATCATACCAAGAAGCCTTGACAAGGACCCCTTTGGATGTACGTTCGTCGAACTAAATCAACTACATTACGATCGAAATATCCAATCGGTATTCGCAATCCCGGATCACTTGGTAAGGCGTTTGGATCAAAGTTGTCCTTTTTGAATTGGCTAGCACTACTTTTCGTAGCTAAACTCGAATCACTTGGTAATACTTTTGGATCAATCTCGTCTTTTTTTAATTTGCTAGCGCTACTTTCCGTCTCTAAACCTGGATCACTTGGTAAGGCTTTTGGATCAATCTCGTCTTTTTTTAATTTGCTAGCATTTGGATCAATCTCGTCTTTTTTTAATTTGCTAGCACTACTTTCCGTCTCTAAACCCGGATCACTTGGTAAGCCTTTTGGATCAACTTCGATTTTTTTGAATTTGCTCGTACTGCTTTCGGTCTCTTCCCCTTTCCTCTTGAAATATCTATGCATGATTCCTTTGTAATAAGTTCTATAAGAATGCGTCAAAAAATTCAATCAACACAAAATATACTAACAAATCAACAAAAAAAAAACTACTAATAAAGTCAGAGTTTAACAAAAGAAATATTTAAACATGGTTTCATTCTATGATCTATAACCATTTATTAAAATAAAGTATCTTTTACATTGTAATTGGAGACTTATAACGTGTGACGTATCAAAGCAAACTTCCAAATGAAGATATGAATATAATATCATTTAAAGTGTCATTTAACCCATTAATATAATACAAAGAAATTGGAGGGCACAACATTCTCTAAAAAAAGACGAAACAGAGCTTGGTTTCCAGCTTTTTCATCACACTTGCATTCAGAGTTCAAGCTAAAAGCTTTCAATCTTTTCATATTGCCAAATAAAAAGAAACATATTTTGACTCTTTGAAGGCCTGAACCCAGAACCCTTATACTCGACGGCCGACGTCGCAAATTGATATTCAAGAAGCAAAAAAGAAAAAAAATCAACCAAAGTACCAAACCCAGGGTAAGCGTGAGAAGAGAAGAGAAAAGAACCTTTACCAGAATTGGTTGAAGCCGAATCGTTCAGCTATAAATATAAAGTCAGTTACTCCAAATCGCGGATGACAAAATGATCAAGAAAATAAACACTCCGCTATAATGTTTTGGTAATGCAGTTCGCGAAATCCGATATCATGATGACCTACTATGTCGGGCTCTAATCCACGTTAATCACCAATAAATCATAAAAGCATAAAACATGACTCCTCGTGAAGTTATAACTAGTAGAAAAACTTTGATTCGTAATTGATGATTAGGTAATTTACTAAGAAGTTGACTAGACCTCAATTCCTTTAGTCTCGTTCTTCAAACGGTGTAAGCACACCCTCCTAAGGATTTGAGAATTCGTTGATGCACTAATAACTAGAGAATCGGCTAGGTTAAATTTAGAAGGGACAACTCGAACTCAACTACTCGCGTCATGCGATTGCGAGCTTAGAGAAACACGTTAATCGCCATCGAATCACGAGATAAAAAAAATAACTAACTTAAATCTTTATTGAAAACGTGTAGAACTTCCGATAAATAAATAAAAAATTAACAGATTAAGAGAGTACATAAAACTTATTTTCATAAACTCCTTGATTGAAATTTTGGTGAACATTCCTTTTAACTATCACAATACGTAGCAATAACATCATATTAACATTGAAAATCATATGTCATATATATCTCGTAGCGTTCTTCACGGCTCTACAATGATTTTCCCCGTGGCGTGACCGTCGATACTCTTGGCCCAAGCCTCCTCAGCCTTGCTCAGGGGATGTCTCGAATCAATTACCGTCTTAACCTTTCCCTCTCTCACCAGCTCAACAAGATACTGCAAGTTCTTACTCTTGGGAATCAAAAGCAGTGGTACCATTTGCTTCTTCGAGAACATGAGCTTCTTCAGAGCGAACCCCGTGAAAGTACTGAAACCAGGGGTAATATCGACCACCTTCCTGTTCGAGCTCAGATTGGGCTCAAAAACCGACCACCTTCTTCAGGGCCGCCCCCTCGGGGGTGTTGTAGTCAATAACCTCGTCAGCACCTAAGCTCTTCACGAAATCGAGGTTGCGGGCCCCACATGTGGCTGTCACGTGCGTCTTTCCGAGCTTTGCCAGCTGTACTGCGTAATGGCCAACTCCACCCGAGGCTGCAGTGATTAAAATGTTCTTCTGGTCACCACTTTTGTTGAGTTTAATGCCCGCTGAATCTGTGAGGGCCTGAAGAGCAGTTAGACCGGCCACCTGTAAGGCTGCGGAGACTTCCGGGCTTCTTATGGCAGACATGCTTACTTTGGCTACAGCGAACTCAGCTAGCTGCCTCCATTCTGAATTTCATAAGCATAATTCAATTTTCAGTTATTAACATGTAAATCTCAAACTTCAAGTTAGGAAGGGAAATATAAAAATCAGAATAAAAATTAGAAACAGCTAGTAATATACACAATTCTAGAGGATAAAATACAACCAAATAACTAATTGACAACCTGATTTCGAAATTATAGCATGATTAGTCTAACATAATTGCAGTACAATTCACTTAGTCACCGATGAATTAACTCAGCCGGATTCCGGATTCGGATTCGAATTTTAAAACCGGATACGGATGCGGATGCGGATTTAAAATCTGATACCGGGTTTTCGTTACAGCCCTATCCAACACCCTAATCATGTCAACTCCCTTTTGGGACTTTGTGATTTCCTTTATCCCAGAAAACTATTATAATATCACCGTGTCTGATGAAGTTAGTTTCCAAGAGGATTGAGGCATAACTATTCTTAAGTTGTGATCTCGAGGAGACGAGGAACACCGCGCAAGGAGTACGAGGGAATTAAAAAAACAATATGAGAAAATTTAGTTACTTTTACCAATAATTTTTTTACCATTAGAAAATTTTTGCCATAAAAAAGTGATAAATAAATCATTTTTTTCGTTACATGTGAGTATTTTTACCGTCAATTATACTAAAAGACATATATTGTTGCTCTATTGTATTTAAATTTCTAAATGAATTTAAAAATAACGCGATAGTCGATACGATTTAATATCCTATTTTGGAAGATCGTCTATGATTTTGTTTGAAAATAAATGAGTACTAGACATTATCATCAAACTATGCCCAAGATGACATCGTTGAATAATACATTTGAGGGTTTCCACTAAAAAAAATAATTAATGCAAGCTCATCCCACGTCATATATATTTTTTTATTGGTTAGAGATATTCATTCGTAACCTTAGAAGGTATCAATTCTTCGATTCTTTCATCAAAGTATAAATATTGTTTAATATCCCTCATCCTCTTGTATCTTTGTTGTGCAGCTATTATATTGATTATATACAACTTTATATTTAGCTTGATATTATTGGTATAAGATTTTGTCCTGACACAAAAACGACATGTCACTTCAAGTCGAGAATAATTATAATAAAGGTTCCTTATACTTCTTTAATATCAAAAGTTGAGCTCTAACGATCTTATTTATTTCTCTATAACCTATTAACCCACATCGTAAGACAATTTTGTTGACTACTCTACTACCCAATATTAGAAGTTCTTATTTATGATATCTTTATCTATATTCAAATCCTCAATTAAGTAAATTTCTCAATCGATCCCCAATAATCAATGTTCAGAAACATAATTTTGACAAAGGCAAAGCCAATAAAAAAACTTTTACCAACAATTGCTGATTAAGCACAACGTTGTCCTACCGGACCGCATTGTCAATGAGACCGTTTCCGCCACAAATCCTCCTGACAAAGGCAAAGGCAATAAAAAAACTTATTGAATTCAATGTCATACTGCAATCGCACAATAAAACCCTCTCTATTTCTTACCTTCAAACAACGTTGTCCTCGGCGTCCGACGGAGCTGAAATCATCAGCTTCCGAGCCGAATTTGCAAAATCACTGCAAGAACAATGATATATAAGAGAGAATATAAACTGTAAAGAAGCTAATATATACATAGATTACTGAAGAGGATATACCTGAATGGTAAGTCTTCGGTAAAATCAAACGTCAATCCATCATCGTTTTGGTATTTAGCATCGCCCAACAAATCATATCTTTTTACTTTAAACACAGTGAAAAGGACATTGTACATTTCCTCATACGATCGTTAACGCGAGAGGTTGATATTCCGACTCCGACCCTTTGATTCCATGATCACTGTGCACGGTAAAGCCACAGCTTCAGCGGTGATTTCTTGGCCGTTATCAACTGAATTATTCCTCTCCGCACCCGCATCGACGACATTGCTAGAACAGTTAGACGGGCTTGCTTGCTGCTGTGGATAAGGTATTCTCTTACCAAAGAGTAAGAAATACTCCTGTTTTTCGGGCTTATCGGTGATTTGGTGGCAATCTTTGACATCAACCCGAGTGGACTCGCTAGAGATGGTGGAATCGTTCATCGGTTGCGGAACGATGGGAGTGTATTGCAGCCGGTTTATGAAAGGAATATCAGGTGTAGATATACAGGCGCTGGGAAAATGAGTGGCTCCCTGTATGCTTGCAGCAGGGGTGTTGATTGTAAAAATGCGCAACGAGTCGTCGTGGGGCTCGTGGATGGAAAGTGGAGCAACTTTGGGGAACTCTGGTAGCTGGTGCCTATTGCTTGGCAGTGAAATAGTCAAATGCGCTAAGTCAGAATTTATCGATGTCCCTTCGATGACCTCGATCATCCACGGGCTAACAAGATTTTGATGTACACTTTTTGCATCATCCCATGCCACCTGCAACACAGCCAAAGTTAAAATGAATCTAATTCGACGTAATAAATGGTGCCAATTGCCGGAAAATTCCGGGCGAATCGGTGATCGTTTGAATCTACTGTGAAACATAGATCTAAATCATAATGCCACAATGAGACAACATTTATTGATTGATTTTTTGCCCATGAAAAAAATTGAGTATTAATTAACACTCGACAAAAAGAGAAAAACAAGATACATCAAGCAACAGTGAGTACCTGAAGGATCTTCCATGGCGAGGTACGCCAGTGGACCTGGTTCAAGGCCCGCACCGCCTCCACGGTTCCCGAGCACAACTTCACACGAGTAGCGAGCTTGTCTTCCACGCAAATCTTCACCCTCGAATTTACGCTCCACACTCTCCCTACTACTGCCCTCACAGCCGACGTCTTCACGCAGAACTCGGAGGCCCCCTTGCCGGGTAGAACAACACCTCAAATTTGTCTCCGCTCGCCGCAGCCGTCACCGCTTTTGTGAACTCCTCGGGCCTGCTCTGTCTCTCGCTCCTCTGCCTCCTCCGAATCCCAACGCCTATTTCCCCGTTCGATTTTTTGACAAACAAGATCGAGTCCGTGGCGAGGAGCTGCTTTTTGTCGACGAAGGCTTTCCAGCCGGAGGTGAGCATATGCTTCCCTGGTGTGGGCCGGCATTTATGTCGGAACTCCGACTCCACCCCGTGGAAGTCGCGCAACAACAATGTCTGCACTGGCGGATCCGTATTGTAGTCGAACCCCGGGAAGATTGTCGCCACACAGAGCCGTGGCATAACGAACCCGGCGCTACCGTAGACATCCGATTCCATCAGCTTTTTGGCGTAAGACGGAACATCCACCACCACCGACGATCCCTCACCACCATCTTCAAGGTGCTTATTCTCCTCCCAAGCGCGGAGAGGCACGAGCGTAATCCTCTCGAACACCTCGTCGGTATCCTTTTCCACTTCGAGCTTCACGGCAGCGACGCGGCACGGGAGGAATGGAGGAAGCCCTAGCGAGGCGGCGAGTTCGTCGGAGCAATTGGCGTTCTCGGCGTGACCTTGCGGGAAGTAGCACACATGGTAATTCTGCGTCAATACGCTCACCGTCCGACCCGCGCACGCCCGCCATAGCTCCGTGTCCAAAACCTGGCTCGTCGTCGGCACCGCCAAGGATTTTTCCTGGGATTCCTGACAATCAGAGCAAAAATGACTAAAAATGACTCCCTAGAAAGCTGAAACACAATATCTCATCCTTCTTTGGATTCGGAATTGGAACTTCAACATGCTGCAACAACCAAGAATTCAAAATCCTAACCAACTCATGCATATTAATGGGGAGTGAATAACTGAGTCATAAGCTTTGTTTTCATATGTATTAGTGCTGAAAAGTTGCATTTTTTGTACTTTTTACTTTCACAACTGGAAACCGTTTTTGAGCTTCAAAACCGATCTAACTATTAACCAAAAATTTTGTTTTGAATTAGCTTTTTAAACCACAGTTTGGAAAAAAAGAAATTTCATCTTAAGTGATTGTCTAAATCTACACGACTACTAGAAAATCTAGTCAATCTGATCCAAAAAGAAAAAATCAAATACATCAAGACATCAATGAAAAAAATTGTTGTTTTATAACAGTACATCATATATAATTTAAGTGATAAAAGATGCATCATACGTAATTTGAACACCATAACACATATGGTGTGATAAACGCATCTTCATTCAGCTGAAAGATTGATTATCGATAGCATTATTTTAACCGTAACGGTTTTACAGACTAACAAGAAATATGGTGGTACAAAATAATCCAATAAATTAGAGTTGTAACGTTTGTACTCACGTATTAAAGTTAAACGAACATTACAGGTCGAGTATTTTGGCAGCAAAGATTCATATTCACGTATTAAAGTGCACAACATGTTACAAGCCAAGTATTTTGGCCACAAAAAAAAATTGGTTCGGGTCGGGTACGAAAGTGCAGCAAATGTTCCCAGTCGAGTATTTTGCCGCGATTTTCCCTTATTTTAAGCAAAAAAAGGAACAGCTTGCGAAAAATTGGTTATCAATAGTAGTTTTAACCGTCGCGGTTCTACAGATAAACCGAAAACATGGTAATAAAAGTTCGGTAAAATAGAGTTTTCGCTATTAATTAAGGTTTTCATTACGCATATGTAATGAAATTACAGAGAACACATTAACCTATAGTCATCAAGAAGCAATAAACCAGTAAAACAAGACCAACAAGAGAAAGATCGATCGACGAAGCTTGAATGAATTCCATGGCTATTTAGCTTCCAAAACGAATCAGGAAACGGAACGAATGTGTAAATTCCTAAATCGAAACCCTAACCTCGTTGTTTTGCAATCGTTTCAATGAGACCAAATGATCAAACTGCAATGGAGAATGATTTGAACACTAATAACAAAGCGATGATACCTTCAAGGCTGAAGGTCCTCCGCCATAACCAGTAAAACAAGACCAACAAGAGAAAGATCGATCGGCGAAGCTTGAATGAATTCTATGGCTATTAAGCTTCCAAAACGAATCAAGAAACGGAACGAATGTGTAAAATCCTAATTCGAAACCCTAACCTCGTTGTTTTGCAATCGTTTCAATGAGACCAAATGATCGAAATGCAATGGAGAATGATTTGAACAGAATAACAAAGCGATGATACCTTCAAGGCTGAAGGTCCTCCGCCATAGCCACCGTACTGAACCGCACGCGCCGCCATTAATCGGAGAAGAAAGCTAAAACCCTCGAAATGCTCTCTCACTCTCAAACAGAGCGTTTGATTCGGGTGGCAAATAGTGTATTACGTGGACAAAGGTCCATCTTCCAGAATCTCTCCGTTAGTTGCCAATTTACGATACTAACCTCATCATCACAGAAATAATAACATCAATTAAAATTAAAATAATTAATTGAATATACTCTTTTTTGGATTCATTCTTAGCCTCTCTACAAAATAATTGAGGTGTTTTCATGAGCGAAAACTATAGATAAACTTTCAATATTGACAAAATACAATTCACGTCATACTATACAGCAATTATATATATAGATATATACATAATCACAAAAACCTCGGAAAAATCATTGCAACAATCAAAATTTATTGCTTAATTTTTGGCAGTAAAACTAAGAAAACTCTTCAACGAGCTTCAAATTATTGTCAAGGGTGATAACAAGATGAATCTGAACCAATTTTATTTTGTTTTAGAGAGGCTCTAGTCCGATTAGATCTCGTATATCTCTTTGTATTTGTTGATTTTATATGATAAGAACTCTTTTGCGAAGTTCATTTTGTTTTTTGTTGGTACTCGAAAATCAATAATATAACCTCCCACCTTGCACGGGAGACACGGGAAACTATTCTATGTAAAAACTAATCGATGAATATTATGCTTCTAAGTTCTAACCTCTTGCCCATCCTTTCAAAAAAATAAATAAAAAAAATTCTAACCTCTTGGAAATAAATCACTACAATAGTCAAAGCTGACAAGTCACTACAAATTAAGAGTCTAAAGAGTAGCAAAAAACCAAAATTTACTGAATTTCACCATGTCCTCCGATGTATACATATCACATCGTATAATAGTGCACTGCACGGTATATAGGAAAAAGTAAAATTACCGTATATGTAAAAGTAAAAGTAAAGAAGTAAAAAGTTACAGTGCAAATTTTTAGTTTCCTTGCAAGTTGCAACTTCACAAAAAAATTATATTCAAGCTCTTCTTAATACATAAACACTGAAGCCATCTAATTCTCCACGACGATCTTCCCTGTAGCGTGGCCGTCGATCCATCTTGCCCCAACCGTCTTCCGCTTTTCTCAGCGCGTGCTTCGAGTCGACCGCCGTCTTTAGCTTCCCCTCTTTCACCAGATTCACCAGACACTCCAAATCCTCCGCATTTGGAGTCGAGAAAAACGGCACCAATTTCTTCGACGAGAAGGTTATTTTCGCGACCGCGCTGATCAACCACGCCGTTGGACCGGGCGTGATGTCAATGACCATCCCGTTCTTATTCAAATTGCGCTTGAACGTTGACCACGGAATCGCAGTCGCGCAGTGGATTATTCAAATTGCGTTTGATAGAGAACATGTGTTGACTAGAAAGTATTGTCCACGCCAAAGAAAGAAATTTCTTTTTGAATAGATAAATATAATTGTCACACGTGTAAACTCTATTGTTATTATTATTATATATGCCCGACCGGGTTTCGAATAGTCTTTTGATTGTAGATTACTATATTGTTTTGAAGAAGGGCTCAACGTCTATTTTAAAGAAATCTCTCGACGGTTTTTCTTAGGCGTTCGGAATGTTTGTTTAAAATCCCGACAACTTTTGATAGAGTGATTGAGACCGTAATCGAAAGTCTAGGGATACCGAACGTCAAGATCATCCAAAATCCTTACAAAAGCGGCGAGGTGATGGTGCTCGTAACCGAGTTCAAGCTCTACGTAAACAACTACCTCAAGGAGCTAAAGAAATCCCCAGTGAGATCTCTCGAAGACATCATCGATTTCAAGTCGA
The DNA here is from genome assembly GCA_954871525.1 of Parietaria judaica. NCBI lineage: Eukaryota > Viridiplantae > Streptophyta > Magnoliopsida > Rosales > Urticaceae > Parietaria > Parietaria judaica. Next base: position 45,536,325 of record OX940860.1, read on the forward strand.
ACCATCGGATTCGGCAATTCTGCTACTCATCTACACTCGTTACACGATCCGAATTTGAAGTCAATTGATCTTCGTGTCGGGTTTCAGGAAATGATGGAGAAGTACGAGCAAGAAGAGTTGATTACGATTGTGGCATCGGCGAAGACACGCTCGAGGCAGTGAAGACGGCGAGGAGGAGGCTTCGAAACGATAGTGAAGGAGAATGAGCTGGACGCACTGGTGACTCTCCGCCCTAACGCTTCTTCGGTGCTTGGAATCACGGTTATCCCACCATTACGGTTCCAGTGGGCTATGGAGAAGACGGAATACCATTAGGGATTTGCTTTGGTTTTCTTAGGGGCTCCAAGCCGGTCCTTATTCAGATCGCGGTCAGTACGCAGAAACTTCCCCCCATAGAGAAAATTGAGGCCCGGTTTTCGCCTCTCTAGTCTTACCCCGTGGAAACTCACAATTTAAATGGTACAAGTCCCGAATTTTTTCTTGGGTAATTGAGATCTTTGTTTCCAAGCTTTTGAGAGTCATTTGAAGACACGTAGGAATCGGGATTAAATTTATGAACATCTTATTATTTTATTTTTAAAAGAAAGAAGAATGTGGATTATAAACATCTTATAATTTGTAGCAGTGAGTAATCTAAGAGACGGAGTGTGGAATTCTGTTGATGCAAAAGAAAATTGACCCAAAGTTATATATTATTATTCACACTAATTGATCCACCCGCTCTTGTGGTAAACAAAAATTTTTAGATGATAATATTGAACAGAAATACTACATCTACACAGAGAATTCAAGTACTACTAAATATTTTAAGTAATAATTTTGTTTATTTTTTTTTATTCAACGTGTACAAATCTATATATATAAAAGGGCAATGACTTCGGGAATCGAGTCAGCCAAAAACCATCAATTTTAACCCCATTCTTTTTTCTCTTTTTTTGAATTATTTTTAATTAAAAAAATGAATACATGTTTTTGGCATCGGTCGTCGCGTCGTCTCCTCCGAAGAGCAGCGTCTCCTCACCCATGATGATACGATTAATAACAGGGCAATCCTAACTGAGTCTTCCTCTCTCATCTTTTTCTCTCACACAAAATCCTCTCATGCAATTCTTCTTCCAGAGCCGCAAATCCTCGGACGCTCGATTTCAAATCAATACGCGAGTTCGATGCATATTCTCCTATCCCACCGACGTGCGCAAATCACGCGACTCCTACGAATCCACCGAAGCGGCGATTCACACGCTTTATACAACCCGAGACGCGAGCTTTTCCTCTTCTCATTTCTTTCGTGGTGTCAATGCATCGTTTCCTCTCAAAAGCTTACACTATCTTCCAACCTTCTATAGTTTAGAATTTGTTATTTATTTTGAGTTTCGATTTTCCAAAGTTTTATTACTTAAATTGACAATTAACAATTCTAAAACATTACAATGAAACACAGTTTAGGTAGCATGGAAACTGTTTGATAAATTGGCTCAACCAAATACACGTTTTGATTTAATTTCTCAGTTCGATATAGGAAATTTTTTGTCGGTTTCGATTTCCAAAGTTTCTCTGGTAATTAAAACAGTTTCATAAATTAACTCGCTGAAATTATTTTATTTATTTATTTTATTTTGCAATGTTTTGTGGAGTTCAATAAGTCCTGTCAAGCGTTCAAAAATAATTCAAACATGTGGATTTGAAATTGTTTGAGAAGTTAGATTAAGGAAAACTTCTATAAGATTTTGTATATATTTGTTCAAGATTATTTACTTTAAATATTTCAAAATTGAAATTGGTTTCATTGTTATGACAATAGCATATATATATGTATATATATATATATATATATATATATTATGTCCATTAACTCTAGGTTGACATTCTTTATCTCTGCTTTTTTCTTTTCGGTGCACCAAAGCAGTGTCATACTCATGCACTCATGCTAAGCGTTTGTTCCCAAGGGCGTGAAACGGTGTCAGCTCAATTCTTGAACGAGTAGTCTTTCTCAGAAGTCTAATTAGCTTTACATTTTAATTTTAACAAGGTAACAATTTATATATTTTTAAACAGTGTGTTGTATTAGTTTTAAAATTTGGACAAAATAAAGTAAAATGGTTGATATTTTATCTTCAGATTTAATTGAAAAAAATATATTTAATTTACTGTTTGTATTGTATATAAGATTGGATTAGATTGATTTATACTCTTATAATTGAATATTGCCCTTATTCTAAATATGTTTTTTCCATCCTTTCTAATTATAGAACAATCGCATCAATGCATTACGACTATTGGGTTCAGCTTCAGTTTCGACTTGGTTTTAAGATTCAATTGTCAATTTTAAGCAAGGTATTATTCTAAATTTTTAAAAAAGTATAATAGTTATAAGTAAAATCAGTAATATCTGGTGGTTTTGTTCAATTTAAGATTCAAACTTCATGTGTATCTGTTTTTGCTCTAATCCTATTTTCCTAGATAGAAACTCCCTAAGTTATATGTTAACAATATTCTAATGTTCTAATTTTACATATAGATACTAACAATACTTGACTTCTTCAGCAATTTTATATAATTTAAAATAAAATATGTATATTTGTGCAATTATGAACTCAATTAGGTCCATCAATTTTAATTCAGTACAATATTACTATGTGTCACTTTATGGTGTTAATTAAAATAGTGTCCACTGGAATTCAAGGATTTGGCTATGATTGTTGAATTGTGTTCATGTGCTAACTATTATTTCAACATTATTGTAGTTTGTCATATTTCGGGCAGGATATCCATTCATGCTAATAAACAATTACCATGAGATTTTCTTCCCTTCAAAGCTGGTCATCGGCTAAAATAAATACAGAAAAACAAGCTCTGATTCTTTTTGGTTCTTACCTTTCAAGATTTGTAGATCTGTTAAGTTTTACGCTCCTCTAAAATTTACATAGGTCGTAGCTTCTTTGATTTTCCATGCTTAATTATACTTGAAAGATATGAGTGTCATCATTCCCGTTGCTTCTCCTACTAGATTCTTTTTCACGGGGTTTCGGTTTGAATTTCTTAATCTTAAGGTTTTCGTTTGATTATTTTTTTTAATGAAAAAACATTTTTCGTTTCATTTGGGGCTTTCTTTCTATGAATATTCCAAGATTTTTAGGGCATTGCTCCATAATTAAATTTACCAAATTTGTTTAACTTTTTTGGCAGAGTTATCATTTTATTGGCTACATCATTAACGCTTCTCCATCACCCGTCCGCTGCGTTGGTTCTCCAGTAAGAATCTTTTTCACAGAATTTGCTAAGATCAACTCAATATAATATATTTACTTTTTTTTTTTAAATTCTATTTTAGTCTTGCTTACGTTCCTAAACTTTTGGGTGAGAGAATTACTTAAAGGATTTATTAAACGTAATGTTGTTGAAGTTTTATAAATTCCATTAGTTCACTTTTATTAAAAAAAAAATACTATTACTATTATAATGATAATGATTTTTGCTTCCTATGTTATAAGTTCTTGCTTTTCATTCAATTTACTTATATTTGGTTTCCTCTGTTATGAGCTCCATCTTGGCCTCAGATCGGAGCTCAATTTCCTTGGTAACTCCCAATCTCATGCTATCGGTTTTTTCGAATACGGTCATTATTTTTGTCAATGCTTAGTGAAGTTTGAGTTTCCATTCCTTTTAGGTTGTCAAAGAAACACCATGTTGATAATTAGATGAGTGACACTATAAATCAACTTTCAAAGTCCTATATGCCAATATATAAAACAGAGGTAGTCTAATTATCAATATAATTAAATAAAATATTTTCATATTTCTTATTTTTTAAATTATATATTATTTACAACAAATGGACCATTCTACATTTTATTTTGTATTTTGAAAAGATAAATTTTGGAAATTAATCTATGGTGAATAGCTTTTCCATGCAGTTGGCTGTTATGTGCCCCAAAGATCGATAAACTCGAAACGGGAATTCAGGACAGGTCAGCTGAATAAAACTAGCAGCTTGAGTTTACAGAGGTTTGCACAACAAAAAACGGGTGTTTGGCTGTGAATATCGACGTTCAAGGGAGTGGCCACGACCAATTCCTAAATCCCCAGGCCGTATCATTGACATTGCAGCATAGATTTGCAAAATGAACTTTAAACACTCTTCCAAATTAATATTTGTGACTAAGAGTTCCATCAAAATTTTCAGCTTCAAGTTGTTATTAGGTATTTTTTGGGGGTGAAATTGTTGGAATAATCAAGGTCGAGAGTATGAAGTTCAAGTTGGTACTCGAGCCCCCCATCTCTCCGTAGGTAGTAATAAGTTATTTTTCCGTTCTCATTCACGTCATGCCTTCGTTTGTCATCCTGTATTGATTGTCCACTCTCCTTCGCCTCGCATTTTCTTTTGCATTATTTTTTAACGAACTACTACCCATTGTAATCACAATAGATAATTTTTATTATTTTTAATTTGGAAGATCTGTTGGAATAATTAGTCCACGCTTCTGTCAAAGCTTTATTTAAACTAACCTATAAATAGAAAGTGTTGTTTATATCTTCTTCTTTTTCGTTAATGGTTTTCAAGTTTCTTTGATACATTATTGATTGGAAACCGAAATTTTAAGGTGAAAATGTTAGGGAGCACACTGTTCTAAAGCCATTGAACCGTAATTTTGATTATATTTTACAAGGGAAATTATTATTTTTAGGGATATTTACAACAAAAGTACTACAAAATATCTTTTTATAGGCAGTATTTTTTAAATTTATTTTTTTCATGTCAAAAGATTCAATAAACTAAAAAGATACATTTGTCAAAAGAAATTTAGAACTTACGAGAGGATATATATATATATATATATATATATATATATATTTTAGAACTTTTGCTTCAATAAAAATTAAATTTTGAATTTTGGCATTGTCTTCTTAAGCTTTTTGAAAATTTTGCAACCAAAAAATAAAATTTGGGATACACGTGTTCAAAGAGGTACTTCGTGCCGTACATATCTCTTTTTTCTTAAGGAGTAAACAAAACAAACCATATTTGTTTGTGCATTTCAAAATTTGTAGTTGATTACTTGATTACTATAATCTGCTTGATAAACCGAGGTTAACAAATTCGTTTGTCATCGACTTTGTACAATTTAAACCCTTATAAGTGTTTTTGTTAATGTATATTTTATCTTTTATTCTTTTTGTAAGAACACTTAATTGGGAAAAAAATACAAATACGAAATTATAGAAGTGTGTTAAATAAGGAAAAACGATTAAGAACTAAGAAGTGAATTAACAAAAGTTGAAGGGAAACGAAGCAAGAAACCAACTAATTTTAATGGATCTGTTGATGTGCATTGTTAACTACTTATCAAAGGTATAATTTGTGTTAAGTGTTTTTGTTTATAATCTCTAAAGGGGTACTTAAACCGTTAAAGTAGTGATATAAAGTTTCAGTAGTTATACATCTTTTTCTTTTAAAACAATATCGACTATTTAAGTTTGTTTTCTTTAAATAATTCAGTTTTTTCTTTAAATAATCAGAACCTTTCTATTATTATCTAATTCATAAACAAAAAATAATATCAAATTCACAGTTCAAATATATATGTTTTAACTATTTGTGTAATCATTTAAATGATAATAAAATAAAGAAAACTGTAGAAAATATCCCTTTAACTACAAATCTTTTTAAAAATTACCCATTGTGTGCTAAAATAAATAATTTTTAAAAAGTTAATACAAGATAAGTAAAACTTCAATGTTTAGTTCAATGATACCGATCTTTCCTTTACAACTAAAAATCGAAGTAAAAGTTCGTGAAATTTTTTCACAAAAATTATAAAACAATATTTTATGAATATAGAATCTTACATGCTCAAAGAAAAGTTAATCGGATTTGGGCTTAATCTTCGGTTCTTACGTAAACAATTAATAGCGGAACAAAATTTATGTTAATAATATTATTTCATAAAAAACAAACAAACATATTATTTTGTAATATTTTAAGCAATTATCGAGTTTTGATGTACGTTATTATCTCCAACAAATAAACCACTAACTTCTTTATTTTTTTAATATTTTCAGCATCACCGCGCTTTTGCGCGGTGCCATTTCACTAGTAAATGACTAAAAGTAATTCACAATCCTTTGACAATAGAGAAAGGTCATTCAATACGCTCAATCACTCACCTTTGTATACGATTGTGATGATAATATATTGACTATTATTTACATTTTTAAACAAGAAACCATTTTGATTCCTCGAGTATTCATGTTAACTTTGAGTATTTTCCGTCTATTTTGTGCGTGTTTAGTTGAATGTTTCATGATGGTTCAATAATAATTCCCTGCGTTTATTTATCCTCTTTGTGCTTTGAAATACGATGAGATCAATAAAAAATAAGAAAGAAAGAAAATAAATATTTGCAAAATGAAGAACCTCTTGTGCCATTGTTTTTTTTTTTTTTTAAAGGGTCGACTTGTGCAATTGTTGAAAATCCAGCACAAACATTCTTCAAAGCATGGGCAAAAGTGACATTTCTCTCTCTCTTTTGTACACATCAGCACCAAAGGAGGACCACAAGCTAATTCTTGGTGAAGCCAACACGTGTTTAGGGCTGGAAAAGGAATGAAAAGAAAGCTGGATTTTTGGGGGATGAGAGCGGGGAGATGGCAGCTGGGAGCTGAGAGGAAGGACCAGAGAGCAAAGAGAGGGTTGGCAGAAGTACCGAGAGTTGTTTGGAGGCTGTTTTGAGCGATTTCTTAGCAACATTTTGGAGCTCAACAACCTATCAACCTCTTCTACTATTTGCGGTTCTTTAATCATGTTTATATGCTTTATTTATTTTGGATTTATTGTTGTGTTTCAAGTAGCTATGAGCTAATTTTGTTAGTGCATTATAGCGTAGTAGCCAACTAGAACGTTTGTATTTGCTAAATAGCCGAACCTTTGGTTTATATTTATCCATAGCCAATTTAGCATGCTAATAACTATAAGAATACTTATATACCCTTATTATCATATTTACACATTCTGATTTAAAAAAAAATCTAATTATAATTAATGATTTCTTTCCTTTAATTCAGAAATCGAATCATTGTTATTATTATTAAATAAAAAATAAAAATTATATTTGAATTTGAATATCTCCTAAAATAAAGGAATACCAAATCAAAGGATTCAAAGCCCTTTTTTATAGAATACAGATGACGAAATCTCTACGTTTATTTTCCTGTATTAACCGTTAATTCATCGTAATTTACAAGCGATTTTCCATGTTAATAGGCATTATCACGTTTAATATAGTTTTTTAAAATATAAATATTAATTTGAAAAGTAGTTAAATTTTTTATATGTGTTTAAAATAAGGATATTTTCTATTTAATTTTTAAAAATTAAATCTAGACATTCCACGATTTCATGGAGCATTATAGCATATTTTTGGCATATTAACTGTTAATACGTTAGAATATATATCGTAAACAAAAATTATTATTAAAAGGGTATTATAGGAATGAAAACTTACATTAAAATGTCACCCCATACATATTGGCTATTTGATAAAGATAAAGTAAAAGTTGACTATTTTGCTAATCAAACGTTTATATTTGGCTAGTGGGAGAAATTTCACGTTTTTTTTTTTTTTATGGTTGGGATTGTTGATTGAACCTAGATTTGTGATAGTTTAATGGCCAAGCTGTGTGCTATTTGGTATGGAAAAATTGTTTATCCAAGTTCTTAATGTTTAAATCTCTTATTGATAAATGGGAACATTTTGATTTAGGGATTATTTTATCTAAAGGAATTCTGGAAAGGTTAAATTAGATTATAATTAGCTTGGATAATGCAAAGAATTGGTTTAGGAATAAGCTAGGACTTTGTACAACTTATTGCATTTGGAATTTTACTTGTTATTAGATGATTTTAGAGCATAGGAATATGCCAAAATGAATATGAGATATCATATTTACGAAATTTTAGGAAGAGATTTTGTAGTGAAATGTGTAAGACAAATTCGATATACTGCTATAGCAACTCCACAACAGGACCTACACTTGAAATCTAGGTGAAAATAAGCAATCCCGACCATCTTTTCCTGCGATCATCTCTCTCTCTCTCTCTCTCTCTCTCTCCCTCTCTCTCGGTGAGAACTTGAGATCCATGGATGCCCACGCGACCACGTCGTGAAGCTCATTGTTCGAGATGCAGCGCCGGAATCGACGGCGACAGCAAGGTATTGGCGGAGGCCAGCAATTCGGGCTTCGCCGAGGTATGGAATTCTTGTTTGTAGGCGGGAATTCTTGCAGTTGGCCGAGGTATGAAAATAAATGATTGAGTTGTGGTTTTTGGTGGTATAAAAAAATCTAAATGAGATCAAACTACAAATTAAAACGAAACCCATAATTCAAATGATAAAAACAGAGGGAAAATGACAAAAAGTCGCTTGAAACAAATATTTTGCATTAAACTTACGTTCAATTTTACGTTGTATTTGAAATTTCGTATTTTTCTAAAACTTATTTTACAAAACTTAAGAAACCAAAGTTGTAGATCTATCTCTTATCTTTCCAACCATAGGTCGTGCATAAAATTTGGACAAAAAGTGAGCGAGTTATGTCAAAAATACGAAAAATGTACATATAGAGGAGGATAACTCTCTAACGGTCAAGTGACGGAATACACAAAAATATCTAACAGATCAAATATTGGGTACATTAGCCACCAAAAATAAACATGGAGTACATAATCCGCATAAAATCAAACATTAAATACATTAGCTGCAGTTTAGAAAAAAAAAAGTACATTTGATGCAAAGTCTTGTATTATAACACACGAGCAAATTGTTCAAAAGCTACAGGACGAAGTGTAGTGCTGAATGCTGATTAAACGATATAGCACATCAAATTGAAGACATTATAAGTTTAATTTAAATATTGAATACAAAACTATACTTGGACAAAAAAATGAGTTTTGTTTTAAGATATCAAAAGACGGGAATGATGGTGGGGACGTAATCATGGAAAGCTAAGGACCCGTCATAGGGTACATCAAAGCGGAATTGTTTGAGGTTCGTGGCTTCGTCGCAGGCTTGAGGATCCACCAATGACAACATAAAAAAACCATGACCATTGTGCGACATTAGAAGCTGCTCCCTCCAAACAAATACTCTCCGATCACACTCCTGCAGTGTGAACTTCACAAGCTTACTCCAGCTCAGCCCCTCACCAAATGAAGAAGGCGACGCCACACTTACATAACCTGCCATTACATTGTCATCATGGTCGTAGCCGAATGTGAGGGCCGCCAACGAAGACCTCCACTCGCAAATGTTGAAGTATTCGCAGTTTGGCTGGTCCACGAATCTGAACAACTCATTGTTCAGGTCGAACGACAGAATGCTACAATTTTGCCCGGTCGAGATTTTCCAATGTAAAGCCCCGGCCGCCGCAATTGGAGTTTCCTCTTCACTAGGATATCCTTTTATTCCTAATACCCCGCAGTCTCTCCAAACAGTGTCGCTCTTGGCGAACACGTGAACGCGCACCGGCGACTCAAAGGGAAACTCGTCGTCCCACTCCAAGAATAAGCAGACAACCTTCCAGTCCCCGCTTACGTCGTCCAATCCGAAACCCACGGACCAAAGGTCACTAACATTTGATAGGCACGGAAGCTGCCTCAGCTGTCGCGTCGCCGGGTTCCAAAGCAACACTCGCTCTGGGAACTTGTCACACGTCAAGCAGACCAAACCTTCGCAGGAGCCCACGAATTTAATAGGCCCGTTTTTTGCGACCACATACGATACATCGAATTCGGACACCTTTGAGAACTGCCTGGAAAACACATTCACTACTTGTAGCCCCACTTGTTCATCTTCGACCTTGAGTCCTTCATCTTCTTTGTCATCTATGTTCTTGTTGTACAATATGATCGCTGTTGGAATGTCCTCGGATTGCCGTTGTTGCCTTAGATGGACGTCGATGAAGGAACGGTTGCTGGAGATGCAAGTCTTCCAAATTTTGGAGACACACTTGAATCTCATCAAAGACTTCACCGGCAATTTCGTTAGGATCTTAAACAACACAAGGTCTTCAGGGAGGACGGTCGCCATGTCGAGGCTCGACGGTTGCGTCCCTAAGAAATTTATAAAAGAAACAATGAATAATAATAATAATAAAATCAACAGAAAAATAGAAGCTCACTAAATCAACAACAGCAAAAACACAACAATCAACAAAAAAATCACAAAATTTTCAAAATTACTTAAGCCTGTCAATCAATAACTATCTAAATAAATTAACAATCCGAACCCAATTCGACTAACCTGTGTAGAAAAATCTTCGGAATTCGGAATTGAAGATTAAAGCTCGGTTCTTCAGAATCTGAAACTAGCTAGATTTCATTAGACTAAATTATTCATGATGTTGTCGTAGGGTTTATAAATAAATAAATAAAAATATGACTAAAATATAACCTGTCCTGAACCCAATTGAGTAAAACTGTGCTAATGTTTCTGCACAAAATCGAAGCCCAATAAGGAAGCCCAAGTACAACCTAAGCTAAAGCTGAGAAATCAAACCTTAAGCTGAAACTGAAAAATTAAACCCTAAGCTAAATCTGAAATAATAATAAAAATCTCTAACCTAAGTACCTAAAGAAGAGAGTGTGAGAGGGTCGCCGGAGCTGTAACGTCGGAAGGAGCTGTCGTGCGATGAGTTTGAACGCGACGGCGGACTGACAAAGGAGTGATGGAGAGGAGAAGGTTTGAGTGAAGCGATCGAGAGAAGAAGGGTACGCCAATGACTTTATAATAGATGATATTTATACGCAAAAGATTTTTTTTTTACTTTCCTTACTTATAAATTATAATAGGGTTAATGATGACAAAAATAGACAAAGTTTGATCATAGAATTCTTTGGGTACCCAAAGTTTAAAAATGGTGGTAAAACTACCTAAAGTCATATTTGGGTAGTTGACCACTCCAATCTGGTAACACCGTTAATTTACCTGTTAACTCTGACCACGCGATTATGATTAATTGCGGTATAAATACCCGATTATGATTAAATTTAGTGGCATATACCAATCTCCAAAAGTTGCTGCAATTAGAAGTGTAAAAAAATATATGAAAATACGAGTTTTAAACCGCATCCGAATTGTAACAGCTTAAAAAAAACAATATGTATTAAATCGGAACCAGTTTTTTTCAAAATTGCATCTGGATTAAAACTTATTACGAGTCTAAGGGCTAAAAAATACTTGTTTATTTTAATCTAAGATTTTATATTCCAGGAATTTTAATCAGGATGTCTTGGATTCCTGGAAATAAAATTAGGTATTTTTTATTTCGGGTATTTCCATCCGGATATTTTGAATTTTGGGGCGGGAATATCCATGTGGCGGTCAAATGATGTACTATTGACTTTGACTAAGGGTGTGTTAGTTTGCATTAAGATTCGGTACACATCTGAATATTAAGATATTACATCTGGATCTGAATGCATAAAAATTAAGTCTGTTTGTTTTTTAAGATCTGAATGCAATTTATTTTTTAAGATCTGAATGCAGGTCTGAATGTAGTTTTATTTTTTTGATTAAGTTATTTACACAATATTTAGCCACAAGTGATTATTTTTAGTATAAATTTAGATTAAACCTATCATAAAATAAATATTTAAATAATTTAAATACTTGTTCCTAATTAAAATCTATTAAACACCGTCGTTTATGACACAAAATTTCATAGTCGATGCAAATTAAAGACACGATTTTTCGCCATCTCAAAAGATCTTCCAAACATATTCTTAGTCATTCGGCCTTATTACCGCATTTGTCTTAGATAATATAAAGATTCCATTGTGAATCACGTTTATTTGGAAGCTTTACACATGGGTGTAAGCGGTACCCACTTATGGATTCTAAATCCTTCAAGAATCGATGCATTCTTTATTATATTCCATTAAATACCAGTATTCTTTGAATCACGCTTAAGAGTTAATTCCCAGTTCAATTATGAACATATCATATATAGATGCATTATATAGTCCTCTGACTCATATGCATCAACTTTAATGTGAAGCGAATATTTTCTAGTAAACTACCCACATTTCCAGGTATTAATTGGAATTCAATGTTCACAAACCTTTGAACCTCTCAAATTTATCTCGTGATAAATAGAGTCCGACATTATTGCCATATATATTATGCACATATGCATGTACGTCATTTGAGCGCTTCTAGCCTCATTGACGATTAGAATAACATCTTATAATTGAAACCGCAAGTTCAATTAACGTACACGTACCTTGATCGATAATCAAGTGCACCTTAACATAATATAATTTATCGGACTGTTTCAATAATTTTCTGGGCGTGGACACACAAGTTTTGGCGTAAGCACAAGCAGAAACATGCCCAAAAACAGGATAATTACTTCTGCGTGTGGGACCACCGAAACTTGCGCACCAACAAGCAGAAGAACACAGAGGATCAAAAAAGGAATTTCCTCTTTATATGTTTTTCCATTGATTTTGGAAACCATAGAAATTCTCTTAAGAAATCATTAACTTTTTCTTATAATTCTCTTTCATTTAGAAAATTAGCAATTTAGAATTAAAATCACAATTTTGACTCAACGCTTTACGTTTAGTACCTCGATCAATAATCGGGGGTACTAACTAAACATAATTATTTTTCCATAAAATATTTTCTTATAATTTCTACTTAGAGTTTATAAACTCAATTCTCATATTCTATACATGCACAATTGAAATAACCATTTCCTTTAAGAAGGAACTAAAACACCACGTATACATCTAATTTCAAAACACGGAACTTTCACCACAAAGGTATATTTATATTAGGGGTGGCAATTTGGGGCCGGACACGAAACACGAAACGGTTACAACACGATTTAAATGGGTTTTGGGTCTACCATAAATGGATTTGGGTCCATCCGTGTCGAACACGATTAACGCGATTAAATAACGGGTAAACACGGCACGAACACGATAGCACGATGGGTCCCAATTAGATACGATTAAGAAGCAAAAAGTTGCATTTTATGCATTTATATATGTTATAAAGTGTTTTACTACTTATTACATATGACATTTATATTTTTTTTAATTTATTAATTATGTTGTACAATTGAACATAAAAAATTGTTAGTAAACTTTGAAATTTTAGATCATATAATTAAATAAATTAAGTAAAATGAGTGTAAATTGAATTAATTTATAGTTTTAAAATATGTGCATCTATTTAATGTGTTAAATGGGAAGACACGATAAACAAGCTATTTAAATAGGGCGGGTCTGGGTCTTATCTTCTAACACGATTAATAAATAGGGCGAGGTCTACATAAAATAAGTAAAAAAACGACTAAAGTGACAATATTTTATTACTCCTAGGCCCCCGGCCCCTCCTATAAATAGAAGCTTGATTTCATTCAAACGGTAACTCCGATTCAAACGCTCTATATAGCGATAAACACCGTTTTCTCTCTTCTATATATATATTCTGGTAGGAATACCCGACGACTGCCCTACGGAGGTTCTGGTTCTCAGTGGTCGCCGACCTACATCCCGAGTCCTAGGACTTTGCGGTAACGGGTCGGAGGACCCGGTTCTGGTCCGACGGTTAGTGGAGGGTCTGATCTGCCAGAGGAGCTAGCTAGAGCGGAAGCGCTGGAGGAATCCCCGGCCTACCGGAGTAGCTAGAGCGGAAGCGTTGGAGGAATCCCCGGCCTACCGGAAGAATCGCCAACTCCCCAGAGGAAGGTCCGAGCGCCGTCCTACTCCCGCCAGCTAGAGCGGAAGCGCTGGAGGAATCCCCGGCCTACCGGAGTAGCTAGAGCGGAAGCACTCCCCGGCCTACCAGAGGACGCCAACTCCCCAGAGGAAGGTCCGAGCGCCGTCCTACTCCTACCAGCTAGAGCAGAAGAGCCGGAGGAATCACCGACTCCTATAGAGAAGGCGCCGAAGGAATCCACGTCTCCACGACCATTAACTCCAGTCTCGTCCAGGACAGCTAGGAACAACTCTATCAACGCTTGCTTTGAACTACGAGATGACCTGATCCCACTTAGCTGCAAGTGGGTACGTAGGCAGCCTCACCACACTCAACGAGGCGCGGCATCACATCATCATCACCCCCGGCTCTCCCAGTCATCGATTGCTCCAGCTACGATCGTCGACCTGCCCTACGGAGGCTCCGGTTCTCAGTGGTCACCGACCTATATCCCGAGTCTTAGGACTTTGCGGTAACGAGTCGGAAGACCCGGTTCCGGGCCAACGGTAAGCGGAGGGTCCGATCCGTCTTACCCTTCAGGAACAGTGAGTCAAGCATCTAGCCCAGGAAAGTCGACAAACGGCGATGGGCCCGACCCAATATCCAGCTTTGGGCCGCTACAATGTTTGATCCATTTTTCGGCATCAACATTTTGGCGCTAGACGGAGGGGGCCATCGAGATCAAGCCTCTGAGTAGCCTCCCAGCAGTCAAGTTTTCAACCTTTTTTCTTTTAACTTTTTAGGATGTCGACCAAGTCAACGGGGCATACGTCATCCCGCCCAGCGGCAAGCATTGCCCAAAACACACGAGCTCAAGTCAACGCACGCCAGAACCGAGCTCGGAACCAGCCAGATGCGAGCATCCGCCAAGACCGAACGACCAATGAGCAAGATGGGCGGATGGCACGATTAGAAGATAGCGTCTTCCGACTAACCGGGCTTATCTCCAGACACATCGAGAACAACGCCATCATCCAAGAAGTCGCCGGCGAATATGGGAGTCCAACGGAAGAAGCTCTAAAGCCCACACCAAGGGAACGCCCCAAAACGCGACGACGACCAGCCCCTAGAGACATCCAAAGGCCAACGCAGTCACATGCAACCCGAAGATCGGCCTTCGACCGACTCGGAAGAGAAGAAGATGTGGCCGATAGCGCAGATGTGCAGAGGTTCCACCCGCCGCAGCGCACCAACACTAGAACGCGTGCAGAAGACGAGGGAGACCTCCGCAACCACCTCAACCAGAATGAAGACCTGCGTCAACACATCGACCGACGAAGGGAAATCCCTTGTCATCAGGAAGAATCAGACGACATCGATACACAAACGTCTGAAAGGCCTCGCCGCGCCGCCGCAAACCAGACGGCTAGGAAGGAGAACACCGTCACGACGTCCCCAACGGCAACACCACCACTCGACGCGGGATGGAAAGACGCTTTTCAAGCACTGGAAAGGAGAGTACGGGAACTCGCCACCATCAAGAACGCGAACCCAGCCGTCAAAAGCATGATTGAAGGAACCATCTCTCCCCTCGCCGACCACCTGCTCGCAGAAAAAATCGACGGGGATCTTCGTTTCGCACCAAACCTCGTTTATGACGGCACCAACGATCCCACATATCACCTAGTCCAGTACCAGCTCTCTATGCGTGTGAAGAAATGCTCCACATCAACAATGTGTCAAGCATTCTGCCTTACCCTCGCAAGTCCCGCCTTCGAGTGGTACCAACGACTTCCGAAAAGCTCCATAGGATCCTTCGAAGAACTGAAAGAACGTTTCATTTCTAGGTTTGCAAGTTCGCTGATGCGACGGAGGGAAAAATCGTACCTGTGGTCACTTCGACAACAAGACCAAGAATCCTTCCAGGCATACTTGAACAGGTTCATAGAAGAGGCCAACAAAGTCACCGACTACACCGACTACGACGCCATCATCGCGCTAATTGACGGTCTCCATGAAGGTGACTTCCTACGATCCCTCCTCGCAAAGAGGCCGACCTTAATGGCGGATCTGATGGCGCGAGCGGCACAGCATATCTCGATCGAAGAATATCTCGACAACCGAGCTAGGATAAACGGAAAAGGACGACCACGGGATAACCACAAAGGAAGCGACGATGAACCGCAGAGAAAAAAAACAACAGCAACAACCAAGTTCCAGAGACCGACATCAACAAACGAGGTGAGCAGAGAAGTTCCGGAAGGACATGAATTTCACCCCCCTGATGACATCGCCGGCAATGATCTTCAGCCTCCACGGAGACAAGTTCAACCATCCCAAGCCAATGGCGAAGAATGTCAAGAGAGATAAAAGTCGATACTGCGAGTTCCACCAAGACCACGGACACACAACGTCTGAGTGCTGGCATCTGAGAAAGCAGATCGAACAACTGATTCAAGACGGACAACTTAAGGAGTTCGTCAAGAAGCTAGTAGCAGGAAACGAGTCATCCACTAACCTGCAGCTCCAAGGTATCGAGCGATCTCGAAGCGACGATCCGAGCGGTTCCCGTCAGAACGAAGAACGGGGAAAAACCAAGGCCCTTCAATACAACGTCATGTCAACCATCCTAGGCGGGCCCGAGACTGGCTACTCCGGCAATAAACGAAAGAGGTACGCCCGAGCCTTAGAAGGAGACAGAGAAATACACCAGGTCAACTTGACAAGCCTCATGAACCCACCAGCAATACTCCCCAGCAAGGCAATAACCTTCACAGAGGAGGAAGCTCGAGCAGTCCTACATCCGCACAACGACGCAATCGTGGTCGAGACACTCATCGCCAACAATAGGGTACGACGAGTATTGATCGATAACGGAAGCTCGGCGGATATCATCTTCAAAACGGCTCTACAACGCATGAGCTTAGGAGAAATATCCCCGGCACGACGGCACCGATCAAGACCCCGTTCTACGGCTTCAACGGAAAGCCGGTCTTTGCCGAAGGCACCATCGAGCTCCCAACAACGTTCGGATCAGAAGACGGAGCCCAGGTCACCAAAATAGTCAAGTACCTCGTTGTAGACCAACCGTCAGCCTACAACATTATCCTAGGGAGGCCGAATCTCAACAAGCTTCAAGCTATCACGTCCACATTTCACCTGCCAGTCAAGTTTCCAACTGTAGGCGGGGTAGGAATCATGCGAGGAAGCCAACGAGAATCAAGAGCTTGCTACGCGCAAGGCACGAAACCAGTGAAGGCCGAGCTAACAGCCAACACCATCTACCAGTTGGATGATAAGCAAATCGATAGCCCTAGGAATGCACAAATTCTCAGCGAGGTAGATCCTAGAGACGAAAGACGCAAGCCAACAATGGAACCCTCCTCTGACGTAACCCAAATCGTGATAGATGAACAAAAGCCCGAGAGGACCGTCGCGATTGGTGCCCAACTACCAGTTATGATCAAGACACAGCTAATCGCCTTCTTGCGAGAATTCAAAGATGTCTTCGCTTGGTCGCACGCCGACATGCCTGGCATTGACCCAGAGATCGCCGTCCACCGACTCAACATCGAGAAAGGGAAAACCCCAAAGATACAGCGGAGATGAGCATTCAACCCCGAAAGATACCAAGCGATCAGCGAAGAAGTCAACAAGCTCATCGCTGCAGAGTTCATCAAGGAAGTCACGTACCCTGACTGGGTATCCAACGTGGTGATGGTCAAGAAGCCCAACGGCAAATGGCAAATTTGCATAGACTACTCCGATCTCAATACGGCATGCCCGAATGATTGCTTTCTGCTCCCGAGGATGGATCAGCTAGTCGACGCAACCGCCGGCCATCAACTCATGAACATGATGGAAGCCTACTCTGTATATAACCAGATCCGGATGCACGAGCCCGATCAGATCCACATGACGTTCGTCACCGACCGCGGCCTTTACTGCTTCAAAGTCATGCCATTTGGACTCAAGAACGCTGGAGCAACATACCAGCGCTTAGTCAACCGAATGTTTGCCTCATTAATCGGAAAGACGATGGAGGTGTACGTCGACGACATGATCGTCAAAAGCCTCCAGGCGACCAATCATGTCAAAGATTTGCGGGAAACCTTCCAGCTCCTCCGAAGATATCAGATGAAGCTGAACCCAGCCAAGTGCGCATTCGGAGTCGAGTCTGGAAAGTTTCTAGGATTCATTGTCAACCAACGCGGGATCAAAGCAAATCCCGAAAAGATACGAGCCCTGCTCGAGATGAAGAGCCCTAAAAAAATCAAGGAGGTCCAGAGCCTCAACGGGCGCATCAACGCGCTAAGTCGTTTCGTATCGAAAGCCACCGACCGATGTCAACCCTTCTTCCAGGCTCTCAAAGTCGGAAAGAACTTCACTTGGGACGAGAAGTGCGAAGCCGCTTTCCAAGAACTGAAGACCTACCTCGGATCACCACCGCTACTATCAAAACCAAGGAGCGAGGAAACATTGTTCCTCTACTTGTCTGTCTCAACCAGGGCTGTCAGCGCAGTCTTGGTTCGAGAAGAAGAAAAGAAGCAACTTCCGATCTACTACGTCAGCAAGGCCTTCCTCGACGCCGAAACGCGATACATGATGATGCAGGATTTCACCCTCCCCGAAAAACGACATCGAAAGACGAAACTACACCCAACGATGTAAACGACGTGAACGATGTGGGGTCTAAAGAAAGTTGGGCCTCACAACAAACCAGTAGGCCCAATAAGTAACCCAGCACGTTCAATCCATCAAGAATCCATTTCGAAGCCAAGTCTTCCCGAAGACCAAGCCCACGAGGTCCAAGCAGCCTTCCCGAAGACCAAGCAGCCCGGGATAACAGGCGTTTTCCCCTTTATTGACCATGTCCAAAGTCCTCCACGTGGAAAGAGACCAATTACCACGTCGTCGAGATTTTACACGTGGTGGCAAAAGAAGAGGAAAAGGAAGAACTAGCTCAGTTTACTAGCCGTTACTAATTTCTAGGAGATAAACGTTGTAATTCGGGCTATAAATAAAGCCTACGAAGTAACTCTAGGCACAATCATCTTGTTCTACGTTCTACACAAGCTTTTTACTCTGTATTCACTTTACTATCAATCAAACATACAAATTCCTTATTATCGATCAACTCTTTACCAAATTGTCATCTCGTAATTTTATTCACCGAAGTGGGTTTTATCTCGGATAATTAAGATCCACCGTCCTATTCATTATAAACAGAGTGCTATCACTTTGTGACAGTTGGTCGTGATTATTCACATCAACAGTTTGGCGCCGTCTGTGGGAAATCTTTATAGATTCCTACCCAACCAAGTTCCCGGCAAACAAGAAGGCAAATGGCTAGCGGAGGATCCAGCGGAAACCCCTTGGAGACCGCGGCGGACTACGCCGTAAAAGCCATGTTGGAGACAATCCTCAAACAACTCGAAGAAAACGCCGAGTCGAGAAAGGATTTCCAAACCAAATTGGAAAACCTCACCCAAAAGCAATCCCAAATCGAAGGAACATTAACCGAAGCGGTCAGCTCGATGAAAGCCCAATCTTCGACAGCACCTCGGAGAGATCTCGGACGAAGAAGGACTCTAGATTTTTTCGGAATCCAGGTCACTCCAGGAACGACCGAGGTGGAAAACACCCCGGGCATAACAGGTGGACAAAATCCCACCACGGACTCACAAGGGCTTGCAGATCACGGGGTCGCAATCGGCCGCACCTCGACCAGACACCCTGACACCGGATTGGGATCAATCCAATCCAACTATGATGCACCGAACCAACCCGATGATCTCGGATTCCGAACCCCTCCAAGAATGAATCGGAGTGCCGAAATGTAAGCCCCCCAGGCGCCATTACGCCCGGGCTATGCGCGGATCGGGAACGAAATGACCAATCCGATCCGCATCCGGGATGAGACACCCCCTGAGGCCCGACATGATGCCACTCGCAACGACAAGGACAATCCTTTCGCTTACAATCCCGATTCGCCGTTCCCGGCATGGCTCAGAGGACTTGAATCCACGATGGAAAAGGTGCAGTCCGAGGTGAAAGCAGTGAGCTCAAAAGTTCATCACGCCACCTCGGCGGCTCCAGAAATAGATCGACTGGTTCAAGAATCCACGAGCACACCATTCACCTCGCTGATCATCAACGAGAAAATCAGAGACGTGGGAAGGGTCAACATCCCACGTTACGACGGAAAGACCGATCCGAGAGCATATCTCCGGGCGTTCTACATCGCGATGGGGAGAGCCGATCTCCAGCCTCACCAACGAGATGCGGGATACTGCCAGATATTCGCCGAGCACCTCGTGCAGAATGCAGTCGATTGGTTCTCAAGGCTGCAACCAGCCACAATCAGCTCGTTCGATCAGCTGACAACACTTTTCCTGAAGCATTTCTCCACGTTCATCGAGACGGAGACCACGGTGGCGCAGCTTTACGCACTGCAACAAACGAAAGATGAGCCACTGCGGAACTTCATAGCCAGATTCAAGGACGTGCTATCACGCCTTAACGGAGTAAGCGACGAAACAGCAATTGCGGCCCTGACCGCAGGACTGTAATATAAATCAAAATTCAGGCAGGATATCTGCGTGAACCGTTATACCTCGATCGAGGACGTGATGCATCGCGGGGGAAATTGGATCCGAGTCGAAGAGGAGCGAGCAGCCCTCGCCGCGAAATTCGACCCAACTCCGGCAACGCCTAAGTTCAACAACCCGAGACCGCCACGGGACTCCGGCTACAACAGAGGATCTGGGCCCCACCGAGGTAATGCACCCCAACCTAAGCGAAGCAACCTACCCCCGGGTTACGTAATGAACTCGGAGAAAGACGAGGTCAACATGGCCCAAGGCGGCGGCACAACAACACAGGCAGATCCGTGGCCGAAAGACCCGAAAGCCTACTGTAAATTCCACAAGGTGTTCGGACACGCAACGGCCCAATGCCGCAAGTTGCAGATGGCCCTGGCGGAAAAGTTGGAACGAGGCGAAATGAGCGACCTCGACATCGAGGCCCTGAACCCAAAGTTGCAGGGAAGCGTAAGCCCGGATGGCGACCCGGCAACCTCAAAAAAGAGGAAGCACAAGAAGAACCGAGCTCCCCAATTTGGGGAAGTCCCCGACACCCCATTCGAAAAGAAGGGGAAGCAAGTCAACGAGGTCGAAAACGATGGCCAAGAGAAAACGTCCCAGGTCATCAACGTGATAATGGGAGGATCTCAGCTTTGCAAGCCCTCAGTTAACTCGATCAAAGCCTACCAGCGAAAGATCCAATCAGACGCACCCCGCCAAATTTTTCAGGGACCCGCAGCCCTCATCACGTTTAAGGAGAGCGAAGCTCGGGAGCTCCCAGGACCGCACGACGATGCGTTAGTCATAACTCTCAACATCGCAAACTGGGAAACCAAAAGGATTCTCATCGATAACGGAAGTTTCGCAGACGTAATTTTCCTATCAACCCTGAGCCAAATGAAAATAAGGCCCGATGACATAAACAGGGAAACAGTGCCTCTCACCGGATTTAGTGGCCACTCCGTCAACACCGTCGGGGAGATCAAACTTCCCGTAATGGCAGGAGGCGTGAACGTCACAACCAAGTTCATGATCATAGACTTCCCGTCGCCCTACAATGCGATCCTAGGAAGACCATGGCTGCACGCCATGAGAGCAGTGCCCTCTACGTATCACCAAAGTTTACAATTCCCGAGCGACGAAGGGATCAAAGAGATCCGAGGTGACCAAGCCATGGCGCGGAGATGCTACATGAACAGCTTTTTGCTTGCCAAACAGAGTACAGTAAATCAAGCATAGCAATTACAGCATCCCCGAATAAACGAGGTGAAAAACACTTCGGAAGAAGAAAATGAGTCCCCAACAGTCGAGATGGTGCGACAAATCCCCATTGACGACAAAAATCCCAAAAACACCGTTGGTATCGGGAGCGAGTTGAAGGGCGAAACACTCAAACGACTCATCAAGTTCTTGAAAAAGAACAAAGAATGCTTCGCCTGGTCCCACGAAGACATGCCAGGGATAAGTCTGGAAATCATCTCGCATCAACTCAATGTTGACCCAAGCTTCAAACCGATCAAGCAGAAGAGAAGAAAGCTAGCCCCAGATCGCTCCAAGGCGGTGAACGAAGAGGTCAAAAGGCTACTCAAAACGGGATCAATCCGCGAGGTTAGATACCCAGATTGGCTGGCAAACACAGTCGTAGTCAAGAAAAAGAGCGGGAAATGGAGGGTGTGCATCGATTTTACCGACCTAAATAAGGCCTGCCCAAAGGACAGCTTCCCACTCCCGCACATCGACAGGCTTGTCGAGGCTACATGCGGGCATGAGCTGCTTTCTTTCATGGACGCCTTCTCTGGTTACAATCAGATTCTGATGCATCCCGACGACCAAGAAAAAACTTCGTTCATAACTGAACGGGGAATCTACTGCTACAAAGTAATGCCCTTCGGGCTGAAAAACGCAGGGGCCACCTACCAAAGACTCGTGAACAAAATGTTCTCGGATTTTCTCGGTAGAACCATGGAAGTCTACATAGACGACATGTTGGTCAAATCCAAGCGATTAGAAGATCACATCGCCCACCTCGATCAATGCTTCGAGATGCTGAAAAAGTATCGAATGAAGCTAAACCCCTCTAAATGCTCATTCGGGGTATCATCAGGAAAGTTCCTAGGATACCTCGTTACACAACGTGGCATAGAGGCAAACCCAGACCAGATAAACGCTCTGTTAAAAATGCCATCACCTCGCAGCATAAAAGAGGTTCAAAGGCTCACGGGGCGGATCGCAGCATTAAACCGATTCATCTCGCGATCAACCGACAAATGCCTTCCCTTCTACAAAATGCTAAAGGGAAATAAAAAATTTGAGTGGACGAACGAATGCGAACAAGCTTTCCAAGAATTAAAAAGATATTTGTCTACCCCACCAATACTGGTCAGACCGGTTATCGGCGAACCACTCTTAGTCTACCTCGCGGTAACAGCTTACGCGGTAAGCAGCGTACTCGTCAGAGAGGACCGAGGTGATCAGAAGCCCATCTTCTACACCAGTAAGTCCTTAGAAGACGCGGAGACCCGATATTCTACCATGGAGAAGGTGGCACTCGCCCTCATCACGGCGGCGAGAAAGTTGAGACCATATTTTCAAGCACACACCATCATCGTAATGACGCTGCAACCACTGCGATCGGTGCTACACAGTCCAAACCAATCCGGAAGATTGACCAAATGGGCAATAGAACTCAGCGAATTCGACATCGAATACAAAATAAGGACGTGCGCTAAATCGCAAGTCCTAGCCGATTTCGTTGTAGAACTTAACACCGAGAAACCCGAAGACGAGTCAGCCGACGAAGCATGGACAGTAAAAGTAGACGGATCGTCAAACCAAAACGGATCAGGCGTAGGAATCCACCTCGTAAACCAAAGTGGCGAGGTGATAGAACAGTCCTTCCGCCTCAATTTCAAGGCGTCAAACAACGAGGCCGAATACGAAGCCCTAATCGCCGGCCTAAAACTAGCACGGGCTGTGGGAGCACGGAACGTCAAAGTCTACTCCGATTCAAAGTTGGTTACAAGCCAGATAGCGGGGGAATACGAGGCAAAAGACCAAAGAATGAGTGCCTACTTAACCGTGGTAAACCAACTGATCAAAATGTTCGGAAAGGTCGAGATAGGCCAGATCCCGAGAAGCGAAAACGCACAGGCCGACGCACTGGCAGGTTTGGCATCCACCTCGGACCCCGAAGTGAAACGCATCATCCCGGTAGAAACCATAGATGCACCAAGCATCGACTTAACGGTGCACAACATCGAACTCAGCCCGGAAGACTGGAGGACTCCAGTAATCAGATTCCTACGTGGTGACGAAAAACCCCGGGATCGGCAAGAAGCCAGGAAATTGAGGGCCAAAAGCTCAAGATTCTGCCTAATAAACGACACGCTTTATAAGCGAAGTTTCAGCGGACCATACCTCAAATGCTTGGGAGAGGATGAGGCAAAGGATGTCATCCGCGAAGTACACGAGGGAAGTTGCGGAAACCATTCCGGAGGAAGGTCTTTGGCTAACAAAATCAAAAGACAGGGATTCTTCTGGCCCACAATGCTGAGGGATAGCGAAGCGCACGTACGAAAATGTGATGCATGTCAAAAGCACGCACCTACAATTAGGCAACCCGCATTAAAGTTGTCCTCGGTCACGGTGCCATACCCGTTCATAAAATGGTCGATGGATATCGTCGGACCAATGCCGGCGGCAAAAGGATTAACAAGGTTCTTACTAATAGCAACCGACTACTTCACGAAGTGGGTAGAAGCCAAGGCCTATGCACACATAAAATATGTAGACGCGGAAAATTTCGTGTGGAAGAACATAATCTGCAGATACGGGCTCCCGAAGGAGATCATTGCAGATAACGGGCCACAATTCATCTCAAGCAGGTTTAAAAATTTCTGCGCCACACAAGGAATCTCCCTTAACACCTCGACCCCGAGATACCCACAAGGAAACGGACACTCCGAAGTGGCAAACCGAACGATAATCGACGGGATCAAAAAAAGACTAGATAGCAAGAAAGGGAGATGGCCCGAAGAGTTAAACGGGGTGCTCTGGGCATATCGAACCACACCTCGCCGAGCCACCAGGGAAACACCTTTCGCGTTGGTAACGGATCCGAGGCAATGGTACCAGCCGAAGCAGAATCCCTAAGCTTAAGACGAGAATTTTGTCCAGATCAACCAGACGAAAACGAAAAAATGTTAAAAGACCAACTCGATTACATCGAAGAACGAAGAGAAAGAGCTTTGAGTAGGATCGTCAACTACCAAAGGGTAATTGAAAGATACTACAACTCGAAAGTTCGACCTCGTTCGTTCAAAGTAGGAGACTTGGTACTTCGCAAGGTGTTTCAAAACACCTCGGAATTAAACGCTGGAAAGCTGGGGATAAACTGGGAAGGACCCTACATTGTGTCCGAAATAGTGAAACCCGGCGTGTACAAACTCATCAATTCGGACGGACTAAAAGTCCTCTGAAGTTGGAACACCCAACACCTGAAAAGATATTATTCTTAATAGAACAAATATCACCTCGAACTACGTAGTGGCTTGATCCCGGTAAACTCGGGTACGTAGGCAGCCTCCCGCAGGCACAACCCAATTTCTCCTAACTTCAAACAAATCACCCCGATTAATCCTGCTCTTCTTTGCTAGAAATTCCCCCCGGGGTGGGAGCATGGGAACGACCCAGCTCTCACCACTTGAGAGCAACATTGAAGCTCGTAAGGACGAGGAAAAGTGCTCACAAACGAATAAAAGCACCTCGGGTCACACGAACATATCGAGAAAACACCTCTTCCTAGCCTATATATCTCGGCCGCACAAACACCTAAAAATCTCCTTGGATTCGATTTCGAAATAGGGCTCACTTTCACACCCCGACGTGAAAACAACCCGAAAAGAAAACATCCACGGGATCGATTAACCGGGTTGCGCGGGAATATACGCAAACCAAATACCGGGACGCGTGAACCAAGCAAAGAAGCAAGTAAAGGATGACGGAACAAGGATTTATTGAAAGGGAAAGCATAGAGTTCCAACTGCGAAAAATCACCTCGACAAAACGAAGTGACAACATCCAGGTCAGACTCCCGACCAAAAAAGATGCGCAAATCCCAAAGATAAACCTAAAGCACCCAGGTTGGACTCCCAACCAAAAAAGGTGCGGATTGTCGTAAACATGGTAGAAATTGTCTTTGAAACGGAAAAGCAAAAACGAAACAAGGGAAACCCCCGAGCTGATTAATTCTCCTCGTCGATGTCGGCCTTACGATCCGCGGTCTCCTCCTCCTCCAAGTCGTCGCCCACAACCTCGTCCCCGCCTAACCCGACGCCTAGAGCACCCTCCACGCCTACGGTAGCTTCGGGAGCCTCTTCTCGATGCCCTTCGACGATGAGAGTGGGGTCGCGACGCGCGTCCGAGATGGCGCCAGGACGAGACAAGGTGGGGCTTGAAGACAGAGAGGGCCCGGAACCGACGGCACGAGGCGGAACACCGCCTGGGAAATGAAACCCATCGTGGGCACTCCAGCAAAGACTCCTACACATGTAGCGGCTCTGAAAACACCACGGAGGAGATTCGGGCATTTACCTTGAGATCCTTCGGCCGAGGTGAACTTGGCGAGCTGGAGCCCGAGCTTAGCAATGGTATCGTTGCGACGTTCGATCTTCTTGTTGAGCTTCTCGGAGGTCTTCTGTACGGCAAGGCGAGTCGCCGAAACCACCTCGCTCTTCGCTTCTTGAAGCTCCTCTGTCACTTTCAGCAAGCCCTCCCGAGCCGTCTTCAAACTCCGTTCTAGAGCTTCTACCCTGGCCACTTCGGCCCGGAGCGACGACACTTCGTCCTGGAGAGCACGACACTTGCCACGCTCATCGGAAACCTGAGCCTGCAACTTCTCAGCCGTCTCCTTCTGGAAGTCGGCATCTAACCTCGAAGAATATAGACTCTCCTCGACCTTTCGAAGTTTCCCTTGGGCGTCCCGCACCTCCTTCTCCCGAACAGCGAGCTGGGTCTCGGTCTCCTTTAGGCGCCCATCAGACCCCGCCTCGTTGAGTTCGAGCTTCAAGGCCGCAACGTCTTTCTCATAAACGAGAACCAGCTCGTTCATCGCGGTAAGAAACTGCAGCCAAGAAATACGAGGTGATAAATACCCCGGAAAATTCATATCCCCGAAAAAAATGAACCACGTGGATTACCTTCACCCCGTTATGCGCCGCCTTCTCGTATTCCCTACCACGCGCCAGTGAAAGCACATCAAGAGGATGACCTCGGCGGACCGAACTCGCAACGAAGCGTGAAGAGGCCCGAGGAGAATCGACGAGAGAATGGGAGCTCACGAAATCGATTGAGATGGTCTGGACCCCCTGACGGTCCCCGGATCCAGAACGGCTACTGCTTCCTTCACGAACCGCCGGGGCTTTCAGCTTCTCGTCTTGCCGACGAAGGGGCGGAGCATACCCCTGGGGGTTTGACCTCGTGCGAGGTGCTTGACGTTCCGGAATCACCTTGCCCCTCTTGGATGGAGCAACATTCACCTCGGCGCGATCAGGGGAACGATCACGCTTGTCCGACCGAGGCACAACGTCACTCGGCGACGTCGTGGAAACAACTTTCCCTTCAACGCCCGCTTCAGAACGTGCCTTGGCATCAGGCACCACCTCGCCCTCCACCTTGACCCGCCGAGATGACTGAGCCTCTTGCGCTTTCGCCACCAACGACTCCAACGCCATATCTTCGGGAGTCTCATCGGTACTAGAAGAAACGTGGAGAACAAGCGGGGTGGGGTCCCTACGATGATTAGGAGATGAGTGCTGGCTGCTCGAAGACGTCATGGACTCCTCGGGCGCTGCGGAACAAAGAAAACGAGGTGAAAAACGCACCTCGATTACATTGGTGAAAAACGCACCTCGATTACATTGGTGAAAAACCTTGCGAGGTGAAAAAGAACCTACCTATGGCGGATAGAGGAGGAACTGAGAGCACCTGACCTACGTCAGCCCGAAATTTCCAGTACCCAGAGGCCCGAATCCTGCTGGCTGGAAAATCGTTCCAATCCAACCCGTTCTTTGGGGCGAGGATCTTCTTAAGCCCTCTGAACCTCTGATCAGCCTCCGGTACCACAATCTTGGTCGCTGAAAGGTAAAAATGATTCGACAGTCAGAGCGGAAAAGAAGAAAATGACGAAAATTACAAGGCACCAAAGTAAGCCTTCAAAGCCCACCAGGGCCAGAACTCCATCTCGGAGGCTTCAGCGCCTCAGGGCGAACATCTCTGAGGAAGAAAAATTTCTCCGTCCACCCTCTTCGCACGTCGGGAGTCCCTTTAAGGATTCTTCCCATCCTCCCATTCAAAAAGAACCTCCCCGAAGACTTCCCAGCACTCTTAGGGTAGTAAAAACGAACAAGATCCTCAACAGTGAGGACCGCCCTGTTCTCCCGAGACATAACCCCTAGAGCCACGAGATTCCGGTAGGCGTTTGGGACCAACTGCCCAGGAGCCAAGCCGATGTGCTGGAGGAACTCGACGATCACGTCGGGAAGGGGAAATTCAACCCCAGCTTCAAAGAAAGCCTCATAAACGCACGACCACCCCGACCTCTCGTCGAAAGCTCGATCTAACGGGCCCGGAGCCTCCGTCTCAACGAAATCGGGAACATTATATAGGCTCCGGAGTTCGCGAAGATAGGTCGGAGTAATCACCGAGAGAGAGCTATCGGCCTGGAGCAAATCGCGTTTCGAACCAGAGGTAGACATTTCTTCGTGGTTTGAGAGAAGAAAGAGAAGGGAAAATACGAAAGGAAAACAAGTGGAAACAAAGGAGGAACATGAATTTATAAAACCCTCACCTGTTTAAACCACGACCTCCTTCTCAGCACACGATCTCCAAAGCTGCAAATGATGGAAATAACTGACGAATTAGTGGGTTTTTAATGACCCCATCACGTCCGAAATATTTGTGGCAGCTGGAATTTACAAAGACCTTTTGACCGTTGTCTAATCTCTGATTCGATTGGACCTCTCTCCACTGCGAAGGATTGAAGCAAGCTTTGACACACGCAAAGCCAATCACACGTTCCCACGTGTCCTCCCCATGCACAGAGAATTATTCAAAACTGAACCGAATCAGTTACAACTCGGATATGGGTGAAATTTCAAGATTGCAAACAATTTGAATCACCCGCCAAATATAATAAAATAAGAGGAGAGAGAAAATCGAGCCCAACGAACTATAAGTGGGCCCCACTTCGTTTAATGAAGGGTATGAACCAAACATGTGAACTACCGATGGTATAACCAAATACCAAATATCAAATAAGGTCATTCCTGCAATTTAGACTATAAAAAAACCTTATATAAAAATATGGTAGTAGTAATTGCAAATCCTCGTTATTATTGAACTTCATAAGTCCTTTTAGGGTTTAACAGATAAAGCCTCTGTTTTTCGTACCATTCTCTCTCTCTCCGGTCGAAGCGAGAAACCGCCATGGCTAACCGACCAGAGCTCAAGGCTCCGCCGGAGATATTCTACGACGCCGGCGAGGCTCGCAAGTACACGTCCTCGTCGCGTATCATCAAAATCCAGTCGGAGCTCACCGAGAGAGCTCTCGAGCTTCTCGCCTTGCCCGAAGATGGAGTCCCCAAATTGCTTCTCGACATTGGTACGTCCCCAACAATTAGGGTTTCTTCCTATGCTCGAGCCTCGTTTCTTATCTCACTGGTTTCGGAATGTCGCTGTTTAGGTTGTGGTTCGGGGCTCAGTGGAGAGACTTTGACTGAGAGCGGCCATGAATGGATCGGCTTGGACATATCAGAGTCGATGCTTGGTATGCATTTTTTTTTTTCGTTTTTTTTTTTATTGAT
This sequence comes from Parietaria judaica, assembly GCA_954871525.1. NCBI lineage: Eukaryota > Viridiplantae > Streptophyta > Magnoliopsida > Rosales > Urticaceae > Parietaria > Parietaria judaica. The sequence goes on from OX940860.1 coordinate 45,565,476, forward strand.
TTTGATTTTAAATTTGATCTTTTTTTTTTTTGCTTATGAATTTTTTTATTGATTATTGTAGATGTTGCTTTAGAGAGAGAGGTCGATGGCGATCTTTTGCTTGGTGATATGGGACAGGTAATACATTTTTATTATTTGTATATATACAAATTGTTGCGGTTTCGTGATACGAATTCCGGGTATTGTGGGAGGGACTCAATAAGCATAATTAACGATGAAAAATAGAAAATTTGAGGGTAAAGAAATAAAATTAAATTCATAATGGTGAATTTTCTAGTGATTGACATTGAATTACAGAGTTTCATTGAGACTTCGATTCACTCGGTTTCTTTACGGTAAATATATGTGATTTTTTAAGATTAATGAAGAAATATTTCAATAGGTGAGGGTTTTGTAATTCCTCATATTGTGTTTCATTAGCTTGACTTCGTGTTAGAATCACTTGTCAGACATAAATATTGAGCCGGTGAGAAGCTACCTGAAAAGAGGTTCCCGATAACTCTTTATGATCGATAACAACACAAAGCGTCTTTCCTTCGAGAGCAAGGAAAACACTCTCCACTAGATGTTTTGACTTCGTGTCTTCAATCAAAGAAAAGATAACAAAACCTAACGGGAGTTACTCCTTATATAGGATCGCGTAATCATATTATAAGGACAAAAATGCCTAATATGCCCCTAACACAACGTAATGACAAATTAGGATATAACAAAGGTGTAAACTACCAAAGTACCCTTGCCTCGAGGTTGATGCGTGAGGAAGGGTCTAACAATAACATGGACTTACTTCGTTCTGTTGTTTCAGGGATTGGGGCTACGCCCGGGAGTTATTGATGGTGCCATAAGTATCTCGGCCGTTCAGGTTTAGTTTCCCGTTTGCTTTGCTGATCAAGCTTCTGTGCCTTTTAAATCGAAACTCTTTTTTAACTTATCTATTGGCTAAATGGATTGTATCAACCACTTTAGTTTTTTTAAAGCAACAAAGCATACCAACCACTTTATCGAATTCATTGTTTGCGAAATTGATTTCTCGACTGTGTAAGAAAGATGTTGGTGTGGCGCTTAACTGTTTCGGGATCTTTAGCTGTTTTTAGGTTTAAAAGCTTAATCTATATATCAGTTTCATCTGTAAAAATATATGTTAATTACAAAATCTTTCTAAAACTCAGTTATTCAGTGCTTTAAGAGTTGGACAGACTCGAGTCACATTTCTTGGGTTATTTCAGCTGCCTGGACATACTCATATATTTTCATCATAATATGTTTCCCCTTTCATGCAGTGGTTATGCAACGCTGATAAGTCCTCTCACGAGCCTCGGCAAAGACTAAAGTAAGTGTATCCTCTGCTTACCTTTAATCCTTTGCCAAAGTAAATTGTTGTTGCCTTTCCATGTTCTCATGTTTTTTTCTATCTTTTCAGGGCCTTCTTTGGGTCGCTTTACAGATGCTTAGCTCGAGGAGCAAGAGCAGTGTTCCAAGTGTATCCCGAAAACATTGACCAGCGTGTGTTAATCTTAAATTATGCTATGCAGGCTGGTTTCTCGGGTGGTGTTGTTGTTGATTTCCCGCACAGGTATTTGAGAGGTCCCAACAAACTAATCCCGTTACATATTCTGAAACCGCCTTTCTCCATCAACTAAATGGTATTTTGTTCATTTATAGTTCCAAGAAAAGAAAAGAATACCTTGTGTTGACGTGTGGTGCACAAGCAGTCTCCACGGATGCTTCAAATGCGGATATGGAAGGTGACGAAAGTTGCTCTGATGATGGCGTGAGTAGTCAAGACGAAGAAAACAAGACGGTATGTTATGGAATGAGATTTTGATTTTTCTATCTATTATCTTAGGATGATTTCAAGTTTTTCAAGGTTGAGATAAGGTGAATGGGTCGTGTATGTTCCTATTGCTAATCTTCTAGGAGTTTCTATCTCGGAATCTTTCTTCAAGGATGGTTTCGAGTTTTCGACCATCTAAAGCATATAATTTCGCTAGGGTCACGAGTCAGTTTTTATCTCGGAATCATTGACTGGTTCAACTTTTTCATCCTTGAAAAGCATATAATATATACAGGATCATATAGATTTCCATCTCGGAATCATTCTAGGACGGTATCGAGTATTCCAACCTTGAAACACGTATAGTTTGAATGGGGTCATGTAGGTTTCTATCCCGGGATTTGGAAGAAACGCGTATAATTTATATGGCCTCGTGCAGGTGTCTGTCTCGGAGAGGCAGAGAGCGAAGAAAAGGCACAAGACGACAAAGAAAGTGAAGGGGAAACAGTGGGTTATGAAGAAGAAGGAAGTGATGAGAAGCCGAGGGAAAGACGTGCCTCGCGACTCCAAGTACAGCACTCGAAAACGCAAAACCCGATTCTGACACTGATATTTTATTTTCCAATGGGTTGGCTAATCCTTTTGGCAATTTTGATTGATTGTTTTACCTTTGAGCGAGAATTTAATCGTAAGCTTCTGCTTGGAATTATTGTACTATCTTAACATATTTATTATATAAAAATATGTAATTCAGTTTTAGTTTATCCCATAATTCTTATTAGTGGATTCCATCATTTCTTTTTCTACTCAAGTGTCCGTAATTTTATTCAAGTAAATATCACTAATATATTTTGAACTTGTCACTTATATTTATTCTCTTTTTCTTCTTATTGTAAATAATTTATTTTTATTTTTTCGCTTTGCCTTTTATTTTGTTTATTGAATTTACCCTTTAAATTTTTATCGCACTTAATGTTATGACATGGCATTCTCTTAGCATTTTCCACGCGTGACAAAATAACCCAAAATCACGATATAAGTTCCATTTATCCAATTATTCGCTCAAATAATGTGTTTTTATCACAATGCTCCTCAGGATAACTTTAATTAAAGATTAATTGGATATTTTACATCAAATTCAATTTATTCCTTGATTTGGGGACATTATTTTTCCAATAAAAACCACATAATAACTTTAATTTCTTAGAGTTATCACTTTACACGTTTTCACTTTTAACCTATGTCGCCTCCACATCTCTCGGTATAAATTATGATTATCTATCTGCTTAGATTTATGAAATATCGTCCTTATAATAATACTAGCGGATGGACCGCGTGTTGCGTGGTTGCGTGAATTTATGTTTATAAATATTTGATGAAAAACAAAATAACGTTATTTTTTGGGATAATGTACGGAAAAAAGTTATAATTTTGAGGATTTTCTATAAAGTAAATCATATTGGAAAAGGCACGTAAAAGAAAATTATTTTTGAAATACTCCATATGAATGTTGTCTTTGCAACTACTTAAGATTGTTGGTCACTTTTGTGTTCTTTAAACTATCTTTTGCAAAGTATGAGGATAAACAACGACACTAACAATGACGTGTGATCTTTATTACCTGTAACTATTTTAAAGACAAATACTGAAGACATGTCATTCTTCTCTTCGAGATAATTACTTCATGTCATTTCTATCTCTTAACATGTTAATAATAAATACATTTTGATCGATAAAGATTGTTCTTAGTTGCTAAAACACAACTCTTTAGATAAGATAAGAAGTAACTATTTAATTCATTCTTAAAAAAAACATGATCATCATATTTTGCTTTTGGACACAAAAAATAATATAAACCTTTCTTAAATAATAGCCCCATTATTTTTTTTATATTAAGAAGAATATGGCCAAAATTAATTCCAAATGTGTGAGTACCTATATGAAAGCTTAAATAAAAACAATAAACGGAGTTATAACAGGTTTTCATCAACTTTCATCAAATTGTATTCAATCGGTACTGTTATATTGAAAAACAACATTTTATATGAACTTTAACTCTATATAGCCCTTCAGGTGAGTTTGGACTCCAGAAACGTAACTAAATTGGTTAAAATAAAGAACATATCAAATGAGGCAATTTTATGATATTTTATGTTATTGTATTCATATTAGATCATGATCAATAAGAAACTGAAAAATAAACGCTTTTTTAGCTATTTGAAAAGCCAAAAGATTTTGAAGAGTCATATAAGTATATTTAATTCAGTTACTCAAACTTTTATGACAAATGATGAAAAAGAAAATAAAAATAAATAAAAACTCTATAAAAAATAGAATTTTCAAATCTTTGATCTCATTAGGCAAAATTATCAAGTTTACTTGTAGTTTCACCTTTTCCTAATACAATGATATTGTTGTGCCATGTCATTTATGAGTTCTTTTTTATAATATATAGACTAGTTGATGGACCGCGCGTTGCGCGGTTGCGCGAATTTATGTTTATAAAATATTTGATAAAAAATACTAAATTGTCTTTGGCTCTTTGCGATTGTTGGACGCTTTTATGTTCTTCAAAGTAGGGGTGTGCAAAATAACCGGTAACCAAATTTTTAAACCGTAACCGGAAATTATCCGGTATGAAATAACCGTAACCGGATTTATTTAAAAAAAAAAGGTTAAGGTTAACCGTATCCGGTTTCAAACTGGATACGGATACTAGTTATTTATTTTTCAAAACCGGTTATTTGGTAACCGGTTTTTATTACCGGTTTTAATATTAATATGTATATATTTTTTTTAAATATATTAAATTTGTACCTTTTCATTTATGTTTTGGACCGGTATGCTATTTGGACTGATATATTTTATTGTTGCGTTCAAATGTGTAAAAAAAAATTATATTTTTTTTCTTCAAAACAGGTTAAGGTTATTAAAACGGGTTATTCGATTTTGATAACCGGAAATCAGGTCAACCGGTTTTGAAAAACAGTTTAAGGTTATTAAAATATAAATAACCGGAAACAGTTTAGGGGTACCAAATAGTGGAAGGAAAAAAAAAAACAGGTTAACCGACTGGTTTCACCCCTACTTCCAAATATCAGGATAAACAACGACAATAATAATATGTAAGCTTGACATGCAATTATTTCACACACATCATTCTTCTGTTAGAAATAAAAACTAACACTTCTCGCGCTTTCTATCTTCAAACCTTTTACTAATAGACATCTTGACCAATAAAGATTATTGGTAGTTGCTAATACACAACTCCTTATATAAAATAAGAAGTAACTATTAATTCATTTAAGCATAATCGTTGCATTATATTTTGATTTTAGGACAACAAAATATAAACCTTTCTAAGATAATAGCCCTAATTTAGTTTTATAGTAAAAGAATATGGCCAAAATTAATTCCAAATATATTAGTACATATGTACGGCTTAAATAAAAACAATATACGAACTGATAACCGATATTCATCAACTTTTATGTTCGGAGGTGTTGGCGTTGGCACAATTTGTCACTTCTTAATAAGTTTAAAAATACTGCTCAAATTTCAAATTTATTAATCTTATTTATTTAGCATATATTCCAAAAATATGTAAACAAAGAGCATTAAGAACAAAATCATTCAAGAAGTATTGTTAGGATAAACGCCTACTCAAACCACCTGAAAAATCCTTTTTTTTTTTTTTTGGACAGGGCAGTTGGTGTTGTTATATTGAAAAACAACATTGTATATGAACTTTTACTATACATAGGGCCTATCAAACATGAAGAACATATGAAATGAGGCAATTTTCTGATATTATAGAAATCAAATTTCTGAATTAATAGTAGCCCTTTGAGTGAGTTTGGACTCTAAAAACGCAAACAAAATGGCTGAAATGAAAAACATATGAAAAGAGGCAGTTTTCTGATAATTACCATTAGGGTTAATTGCGGCAATAATGCACAACCTTTGGTCAACAGGGGTTTTTAGGTCCCCAACCTTTCAAAGTGTGGGAAAAAATACACAACGTTTGTTGAATGTAAAATCCGTTGGTCCTTCCGTTAGGGATGTTAAATTCTGCTGACGTGGCATTGTTAAACTGTCAAATGGACTGCCAACTTGTAATATTAATTATATAACCTAATTAATAAGAATAAATTAAGTCATATTTTAATTATGATTCAAAAAATAAAATTAAAACTTTAAATTAACAAGCAATACTTATTTAACGCGTAGTTCCTATTTTTAAACTCGTGCTTCAATATTATTCACATCTTTACTATGTCGTTTTTTAAATTACAGTTGTTTTTAATAATCGGTCGTTTTTCCAAAATTTTAGTCGTTTCTAATAAACTGTCGTTATGTAATCTTTGCAAATTTTAGTATCCGTCGTTTTTTAAAATTTTAGTCATGTTAGACGAAGAGTCTGTTAGATTTTTAGGGGGAGTAAAAATTATTTATTTAATTTAAAGTATTAATTAGTTTTTTGAATCATAATTAAAATCTGATTTAATTTATTCTTATTAATTAAGTTATGTAATCAATATTACAAGTTGGCAATCCATTTGGCAGTTTAATGATGCCACATTAGCAGAATTTAACATCCCTAACTGAAGGACCAACTGATTTTACATTCGACAAACGTTGTGTATTTTTGCCCACACTTTGAAAGGTTGGGGACCTGAAACCCCTGTTGACCAAAGGTTGTGCATTATTGCCGCAATTAACCCTTACCATTACAATTCCCTTATGGGGAAATACTGCTAGGTTTTTACAGCTTGCAATACCAAGTATGCCAATTAATATGCTAGATTTGATTCAAAACCAAATCAAATTAAATTATTCCTTAACTGACTGCTGATTATTCACACCCGTTGTTGCAGAGATTCCTCTCCATTCTTCAAACGGCGTCGCACTCGCGAACGACAACTCCGAGCATAGTAAACAAATAACTCGAATCCTCCCTGCAACACAAAATACTTGTTTAAATTCTTTGTTTTCCACAGGATATACACGACTCGGAGGCATTATTTATTGGGTATGAAGTTACAATAAATAATCAAACAACATATCGGTTGTAAAATTAGAATAGAAAATAATACCTAGATTAAATGAACAAAAAATAAACAATGGTCATGTCACGTGTGTATCTTCCGCCATGCCAACCTAAAGTCCGGCGGCACTAACCCCTCAACCATGCATGCCTCTCTATTGTTCCCCTCTTTATCCCGATTTTCCAGCGACAAAAATGTAGTGAGGAGGGCTCAAGAGAGAAGTAGTCCCGGAGAGTCTCTACAATTTCCCGTCTTCATGGCAAACGGAACCTCTATTTTTTTTTTTTCAATTTCTGTCATATGTTCCAATTAAATAGAAACTGGAAGAAAAGCTTAGACACAAATAATTGCTTCTGAGAGGGAGGAGATATAAACTAATATTGAAAAATCGTTGGCGATTCGAGGACACAATAGATTAATAACAATAGTAAATAACAAACGCAAAAAATGAATTGATTAAAATGCATATTTCACTACTTATAATCCTATTGTTTTTATCATGTTATTGATGTTAAATAGTATATACTATATAGTAATTACAGACCTTGAATAACCTAATGGCGTTAAAATAAGGAGTTAGATAATTTGTAGGGCTAATTTTTATGACAAATAATAAAAATAAATGAAAATTTTATCAAAATTTGAAATCCCCATGCCAGGATCACATTGATCCTATTATTCCAAACTACCTTGTAAAATTATCTTGGAATTATCGCACTTTGCGTGGTGATAATTTTTTATTTTTTATTTTATCACCATAGAATATGCCATAAACCTGTAACTTAGTTTAAGATAATAACGGGATGTCGGAGTCTATACCCCTGGTTTGCTTCGGCACTTTCAGCGTCTATAACCTTCAACGGACATGCTGGTGAACCGTAAATCATACCTACACACAATCAAATTGGCCTTATCAACTAAAAAGCTAAAAGAACACATTAAAATGGCGAATGAGAGACACTGCGGGAAGTAGAGAACTATTTATTTATAGAGAATAAATTGATGTATATATGTGCAAAGTGAAATAAAAGTTTAATTGGTGGAATTCTGATTGACACAATGAAGAAATATGAAAAGTCCTGCCTCTCTTTCATACTCATCAAAAAACTTATTAAAGATACGAACTTAATCAAATGAAAGTGTAAAAATCTAACGGAGGAAAAAGAAGCAATGCTAGAAACACCAAAACTTAACAAATGACTAAAAAATCTCGTGCCTTATGCCATTCGAATTAGATGCAATACCAACAGACCCAAAAAAAAAAAAAAAAAGTCTCTTTGTATAGTACACTTATTATCTCTTCATATACAACGTAGGAGATATAAATACGATTGGCTTACGTTTGTAAAAATTGGTAATTAAATTGTAACAGTTTTTATTACTAATAGTGTTAATTAAATTGCAACAGTTTTTGTTACAAATAGTGTGAAAAAAATAAATCAAAATTCTATAAAAATTAGAATTCTCAATACCTTGATTCTATTGCTCTAAATACCTTGTAGTTCCTTTAATTTTTATTTTTCTAAATACTTTGATTTTATTGTGCCACATCACTTGTTGTATCCTCTTTTTATAATAGATAGATTATGTGTAAATTTTGATAAAATATAGAACTTTTTTATATAATTTTAAAATGATAACTACATATAATTTATGTAGCCAAATGTAATATAAAGTTAAAACTGCATATGTTTTTCAACTTCTTATATACAACATTATTATCAATAATGTATCAAACCTTTTTAAAACCTTCTACATGCATGAATAATGATTTAGACTCGCATTTATATTTGCGCACATAAATGTTTTTATTTTAGCACTTACGGTGGCAAAAACAAAAAAACAAAAAAAATTATTGTGTGTAAATTTTGATAAAATATAAAGAACATATTTTAAAATTGTATAGTATAATAAAATCATTTCCGACCGCAACAAACTTATCACTTACTTACTTCTTTGGGTAGTGTAAACTCTCCAAGAAATTTAACTATCTTTGCTTTATTTGCATTAAATAGTATTACCCCTTCAAATAAAATTTAATTATTACATATAATTTCTCATCTAACATCTAAAAAAAGAATACTATGTAGTCAAGTTAATATAATATATTATATATACACATATACACTTCTAATAATAATAATAACATAGTTCTCTAGATTAAAATATATATATTAATACGATTCCTTACATTTATGACCACATAAATGGTTGTAGATATAGCAAGAAATGACCATTGAGTTATATGGCTTATACGATCTTAGCCATGAAACAAATGATTCATTCTTCGTCGGTATCCCGAGAACTTCTTTGCTTAAGAAAATATAGTTAGAAGGTATTCTCAAATTTGAAAACTAAAATTAAAGAGAATAAGTGATTTTATCCATGATATGTAGGCTTATACGATCTTAGCCATGAAACAAATGATTCATTCTTCGTCGGTATCCCGAGAACTTCTTTGCTTAAGAAAAGATAGTTAGAAGGTATTCTCAAATTTGAAAACTAAAATTAAAGAGAATAAGTGATTTTATCCATGATATGTACATTTTATTCCTCGTTGATATACCGTGATATTAAAGAGAAAAAGTGATTTTATCCATGATATGTACCACTTATTCATCATTGATATTCCGTAAACAACCTGCTCAAGAAAAATTAAACACGGTAAATACTCAAAATAGAGAATACGAGCTATTGAGGTTGTATCATTTTGTGATAAAATAGAGAGAGAAGAGATATTGTGATTGTACCATTTTGTGATGTACTCCAGATTCTCCTGGTTGTTTCGGCATCTCCACCATTGGAGCGTATGATATAGCACGTTGTGATTCATTGACCACGCTTTGTTGCTCACTAGCTTGATCCACAATTCCATTAATGAAAACCTGAAACGAAAACACTCCAAAATCAACATATGTAAATAGAAAGAAAAAAAAAAGTATATTCCAATCCGAACACAAATCAAATATACATTGATAATATTGAAGTCAGAAATCAAATCTATTGATTTATTTATATTCAGCGTTAGACTGTGTGAGGAGTAAGTATAATTAAACTTTGAATAAATATTGTTATAAAAACATCGCCCATTCAGCTACACAGTCTATGGAGTTATTGTAAAAATAAAAAAAATCCCATGCAGTGCCCTTACGATAGTCTTTTTAGATATATATGAAATGTTTCATAAATTGTATATTATTACGTACGTTACAAATATAAAAAAGTTGTATTTGTTGGTGTATTGTAAGTAGTTATAATAGAAGCGTTTTGTAATCCATTAAATATACTGCATATTATTAGTTATGCATCTGTTTCTTTGGAACATGATACTAAACCGTTTCTATCATAATCGTGACTCTATCAATTCCACTCAAAACTAAATATAAGAAGATTTGGCTTTTCATGTTCAACAAAATAAATTATATTAATATGAAAAACATTAAAGACGTCTTTATAACTCATTGTTTGTATGATTAATATATACAATTTTTTTTTTTAAATCTAAGAATAAAGAAATTCTCAATCCTTTCATTGTAGTGTGCTATTACCTTAGCGAAACTCTAGGAGAATGGAGATTCTCTATCCTTTGATTTTATCTTGTCATGTCACTTGTTATTTCCTCCTTTTATAATATATAGATATAGATTGTCCTAAAGTTGAAGAGAGAGTGAGAGTGTTGGTTTGGCCTTAAATTAGTGATATTTTAGCCTTGTAGGTCCTACATAATGAAATATGAATATCCATAAACCACGCATGTGCAAGTTTCTACTAGATAAACTTACAGAAGGAAGGATTTTCCCTTCCAAGTTTTTGCATCTAATTAATCCACACCAGTCATCCTAATTGTAGAAACTACAAATTATACATGAACATATATTTACCCACTTTTATACACATCTACACTCCAGCAATCCCGCCTACAAACTCCGCAAGTCTTGACGCCCTGGACGACTTTGCAATCTCTGAAACTGGGCATTGCCTACCTGCGAACCTTGATGAATAGAACCGAAGACCTAATCGAAATCTAAAGATGCTTCCATCAGTTGCCCGAATGAGGCTCTACGGATTATGACGGTTCAGTTAGGCAACATCAAAGTTTGAAATTCAGCAGCGGTAAGTAAATCAATGATTGTGACGGTTCGTGTGTTTTAGGTACTTTCAATGAGTAAGGGTATTACGGGTATCATATGATTATGGTGTCTCTAACCTAATACAACCACAGCTTCAGAGTTTTCATTATGTTTCTAGTGAAAACATGACGCGATCGATTGGCGTTTATTGAAAATAATCGTGAATTATTAGTCTAATTATACACAGCAATATCCAATATTTTGAACAACTAGTCTTCGTTTATTACGTCTTATCACATAGCAGCAGGTCTTCACATTATGTATATAATACGTGACTGATTACTTAAAAAATCACGACATTTTTTACTTACCAATAAATTATAATTTCCCTCAGTCTGGCCAACGATCTCGTTGATTATGAGCTCCGGCTCGGATGGCCCACCGTGCTCCAAGCACTTCTCAATCACATTTGACGCAAATTTATGCTCACTCAGCTTCACGATATGCCCCGAAAGCTTGCCAATAATTTGGCGTCTTTCGTGAGGCTTACCTCTCTCTAAGACATGCCGTGAATAATATCAAAGGAAACGTAAGCAACATTATGAGGCTACAAATCAAGTTCGGTGTGGAAGGACCATGAGTCAATTTTTATTTATTTTTCCTTTGAAACTTTCAAAAATTATAGTTTATGATAACATTTATGGCTGTCATAAATGATTAGTTTAGAAAATAATAATAAAATAAAAAGTTAGTTTTTCGATGTAAAGAACTTTAAATCGTAGTTAAGGCCGAACTAAATTAGGAGCAAAGACCCAAACCAAATTTGGCTGAAAACAGCAATGTCCAAGACTTTTGAGCTTTTATCACGCGCAAAGCCCATGGCTTTGTGCCCAATAATAAGAAGAGTAAAGGACAAGAACATTTTCTCACCCATATTTGATGAAATTGTAAGGAATATTGGCGTTAAATTAAGTTATACTAATGAAAAGGCACCGCGCAAAGCGCAGTGGCGATAAAATATCGATAAGACTTTGATAAAAAAAAAAAAAAAAAACTTAATAAATTTTACTTTTGATTATTAATTACGAACGAAAGATTATACCATCTAACTCTATGAATTGTTTTATTTTGGTAATATTTTTAGTAACTATGATCAAATATATATTTAAGACTTTTAAAATAATGAACAAATGGAATATTTTCCACAAAATAAATATTTTATTTAAATTTGAAGATTTTGTAAATATACTTATAGAAAATTTATTCAACGCCCTTCTATCAATATTATTGATTGCTTTTGTGTATTGTTATATTATTTATGCTAAGCCACTATATATATATATATATATATATATTCTTTATTTCACAGAATAGTTGATATAATCTCAACCCAAAAAAGTCGAGCATTTAGAGTGTTATTATTTATTCTTTTAGAAAGGCTGCTTATAATCATGGGTGCAAGTTATTTGCTTTATGTACGTTGTAACAATTTATGTTTTATTATTATTAGTAGACATAATAAAAAACTTAATACATATATGTTCGACACTGTAAAAATCAATGTCTATCAATAAAATAGCACTGTCTAAATAGACAAAAATGCTATGATAATACTTGGTAACAACGTCGTTTGTTTCAAAACTAACGTATTTATAACATACCATTTAAATATCTACGTAGGACAACGTAATATTAATTTATACATCTTTGTTTTTCTTTTTGGAAGTAAAGGCATATGATACAACTCGTTTTTTATTTTTTTCAATTACGAAGATAAATAATAAGTTAATGTTGAGGGCGTTTTGTACACTCAACAATCATAAGGGTTGATCCCTTGTTTTTAAAGAAAGAGGTTCGGTTTTTCCCGTTTAATAGCCAAAAACACCCAAGATGAAGATGGTCATGTTTTATTGAAAATGGAATCTGTCTCTCCCTTTTACATAGGTTTTCCTCCCTTTTTATAGGCCAATCTTCCCGCCTCCATCGGAGTCCCATCGGCCCATTCTCCCATAAGGCTGGCAAAAGCCTGGTGCACTCTTCTTTCGCGTGGTTCGAGCCAAATGGGTTACTACCGAGGTGGCCGCATTAAATGCTCGTCCCATCGCGGCGTGCTCAAGCATTTCATGTTTGTCCTATCGAGGCCTCAAGCATTAAATGCTTATCCCATCATTCATTGTCAACAATCTGTCAGTACCTCTCATCGCGCCAGAGTCTCCTCGACTCTCTCCTGTGTCGCCGACGCTTTGTTGCAACCCCCTCCTTACTCCTGTCGTCGACGTCACTTTCCCTTCTCCTTGACCCGTCGTCCCATCGCTCCTTCGAACGTCACATGCTCTGTTGCCGATGCCTCTTGTCGACGCTCGAATTTGGTTTGCCCTCGTCGCTTCGGGTATTTCTCGTCGACTTTCCTCGTCGGGTCTTGGTGTTGTCGACTCTCCTCGTCGGGTCTCGGTGTCGTCGACTCTCCTTGTCGACCCCCATTCGCATTCGGGGATCCTTTCCATGATCTCCACTCGTCGGCCTTCAGGACTTTTGTAGTGTTAAAGAGGGATTCAACCGGATCCGACCTTAACAGTTAGTCCCTCATTTTATCAAGTGTTTTGACACTTAGTAAAATAAGAGACAGGAGCTTTCGAAGACTCTTCTCGCCGAGGGAGTTCCATCGAAAGCTCGTTATAGGGTGTATGTTCGTCGACGAGTCTATATGGAAGGTGTCTCTGCCGACGAGCCGTTGCCAAAGACGTTTCGTCGATGAGCTTATGTCGAAGACACCTCATCGACGAGATTCCGTCGAAGACATCTCGTCGACGGGCTTCCGTTAGAGACATTTCGTCGACGCGTTTTTATCGGACACCTCCGGTCGACGAGACTTTGTCGAAGACAGTTTATTAATGGTTCCTTGTCGGAGACGTTTCATCTCTCCCGACAACTTCTGCCATTGGGGTCCACTGGGGTCTACTCTGCAGGCTACGTGCGCCTCGGGCAGGTGGTGAAGCGTCCCGTCCCATCAATACGCATCGTTTCCCACTCGAGTGCGTCTGGGGATTTGTAACGGCTCTTCATCCTGACCGTTGCTCATGTCAAACGCTCTCGCCTTTGGACCGTCGGATCAGGTCGTGCCTCTTCATGCTCATCCTTCGTCTTGTGTTCTTTATATCACCTCTTCTTGCCATTTTTTTATTCGCTTTTCTCTGCAACTCTTATTCTGGTGCTTCTCCCTTTCTCGAGTCTTCTTTCTTCTCATTTTCTGGCTACTACCTGCCTCTCCGGTCACGGCATGGCGCCCGGAAAAATATTTGCTACCCGATCTCCTCCCTTTGTTATGAAGGCGGCGATGCTAGAGCTCATCGTGCAGAAATATCTCGCGCGAGAGAATATTTACGCGCGTCTCTCGAATCCCGGTGAATTGGCCGATTCCCCAATGGAGGGCTACATTTGCTTGTACGAAGCTTTCTTCCGGCATGTCGGCCTTCATCTTCCGGTACCCAACCTCATTCTGGCATTCCTCTATGCTTTAAAGTTCCCCATTACTCAGGTGGGGCCTAATGTTCTTCGCCTCTTGCTCAGTACCCTTGTCATTACGTGCGAAGAGAGGGTGGAGATTAATTTGGAGGACCTCATGCGCCTCTTCCTACTGTCCCGAAATCCCCAGAATCTGGGGAGATTCATGGTGTCACATCGACTCCGGGAGCATGTTTTGATGAACACGCCGAGCAATTTCTTCGTGCGGGTAAACTCCCGCACCTCTCTTGAGTGGGTCGTCGACGTGCCGAAATTCAAGTCCGACGGTGAAGACAAGCATTTCCCTCGGCGTCGCTCCTCCCGAAGGGGTTTTGTCGCGTGGTTGAGCCGGAAGATCGGCCGGCCGAAGGGAACCGGGTGGTGAAGAAGCCAAGGAACCCAGGGCAGACTTCGACGACTCTGACCCTAGAGACGAGTCTTCTCCGGTGGAGGCTTCTTCGGATAAGTGGCCAGCTATTGGGGCGCGCAAGGCTCCTGCCCCGAAGAGGGCGAAAGTCGTCGTCCTAGCTGCAGGATACCCGGGTGTCAAGTCATCTCGGACGGCCACATCGTCGACTGTCCGTCGGAGCGACGAGATACGCCCCGCATCTGTTCGGAAGCAGTGGGTCGACTTCGTCGACTCGTTTGTTCTGGCTATCGCTCAGCCGAAGGCTTCCTTGCCTTCGGCTATCGATGAAACTCCTGAGCCTTCCTCCCGGCCTTTGTCGACCGAGACTTAGGTCGAGGGGACGCGAGATGTACCCGTTCGGGGAATAAGGGTCGAAGCAATAGACCTTTCCTCGATGCCATCGACCTTTCCTCAACGCCTTCGCCGCTGCCAGAGGATGTCTCCTCGCCGACGACCAGTGAGCTTTCCCTTTTTCCTGCTTCCATGGTGGCCCTTGGTGATACCGTTGCCGCCCCGATCCTTTCGCTGGAGGGGGCTTCCTCATTTTCTGCCCCTCTCCTCGCCGACCGAGAAGAGGGAAGTAGTGATGCTCCGGGGGAGCCCCCATGTCCTTCTGAGGTCCGTGCGGCTGCCTCGGAGGACTTGGTCAGTGTCGTGGAGGCAGTCTCCTCTGCGGCCGATGCTCCCGTCGTTACGTCTGCTGCCGCCACCCTCGGGAATATTCTGGCGCCACTTGCGCTGGCACATGTCGGCATCGAGACAGCTCTGCTAGCCCTGCTGCCGCCGATGATTCCCATTGGCATTCCCATTGCGTCGTCAGGGGCTCGTGCTTCGCCTCCTCAGGGCGACAGGTCCTCATCTTCTGGTTTCTCTCTTTCTCTTCCTTCACAAAACTTCGGGAAGACGACTCTTTCTTCTTGCGCCACCGCCCTCTTTCCTCTCATTCCGGTCGCCGACTCGTCTTTCGAAGATTGGTCGGCCTATTCGGCCTCTGTTGCAAGAATCTGTCCATGGTGCCTTCTGGTTTCCACGGCGACGCCGAGCCTGTTGACCAATGCGAGGGTTACACCGTCTTCGTCGAGGGTATCTTTTGGAGCGTTACCCGGGCGAATGATGTGCTCCTCTCTGACCGTAAGGCCGTGGCGGAGGCGTAGAAGAAATCGTTTGAGCTTTCGCTAAAGCTCACTGACGCCCAAGATCAACTTGAGAGGGCCATTTCTAACGAGCGGAGGGTTCGTGAGGAGATCGATAACTCCGTCGCGAAGTTGAGAGCGACGACGGCTTCGCTGGGGGAGACAAGTTTTAAGCTCGAGAAGGAGGTGGCGCTCTGTCGGTCGGTCGAGGCCAAGCTAAAGGATGTTGGGAATCACGTCTCGGATTCCTTGAAAATTATCACGAATTGTACCTCCGAACCGTCCGGGTAACATTTAAAAAATTAATTTAAAGCGGAATAACTTGTTATCCGTCCAACGGTCCGGATATCGGATAACAACCATTTCCAAGATCTGATAAATATTATGTAATTTAATATTCATATATCATTATTAATAATCTAGTCATAATAGGAAATAGATAGAAAGCAGTAAATGGTTGCATTTATTAACCGAATGCATAAGGCCGTACCTCTATTGACGACTTCCGGCTGCGCGTTCTGAATCGCGCAGGGCTCCGCCGGTGCTGAGGGAAACTCCCGTGATCTTCCGGGATATTCTCCTGGAATCCTCGTACCGAAGCATGGGCTTCGCCGGTAGGACTCCGTCGCAAAATTTTATCTGATGGTTCTTTTTAAGCTTCCGGAGAAATAGTCTCCTAAGCCGAACCAGAAAAGAGAGATCAGAGAGAAAATTCGCAGACCCTGAGGGAGAGGGAGAGTTCGAATTTTTCTCTGGGGAAATGTGTGAAAAATGTGTAGAATGAGCCTCCTATTTATAGGCTCAAACCGTAACCGAATTGGAGAAATTCCCTCCCTAATTTCGAATTTCATATATTTAAATATAATTGATAATCTTAATCCAATGGTCCAGATTTAATCTCATCTAAATCCAATGGATATAATTAATTAGGGATTTAATTAAATAAGAAAGATTAGGATAAAATCAAAATCCAATCTTATCTTCTTATCTTTATAAAATTCGAATTATATATATATATATATATATATATATTAAAATTCGAATTATCATTATCTAGATCCAACGGTTGAGATAAATCTTTAAACCGATCTAATGGATCAAATTAATTTAGGATAAAATCAAATATAAAAAGATTTATTAAAAAAAAATCGAATTTATCCATAAACCATAATTCGAAAAATATATAAATATATATAATTAATTAATTTTCAATCCGACGGTAAAGATTAAATCTTAGACCGATCTAACGGATATAATTAATTAACCAAATTCGAAAATTGAAACTTGGTCACCAAGTTATTAATTTCGAAATTATCAATATCCTAATCCAACGGTTGATATTAAATCATAACCGATCCAATGGATAATATTGATTTTAGGGATTTGCTAAAATACCAAAACATTTGGTACTTATGCCGCAAATTTGGAAAGACCAAATCATACCATTCGAATTTAGCTAGGGTTTCATATATGAAACCCTAATTCGAATTTACACATATAAATATATATTTTTATTTATTAATATAAATCTATTAATTATTAATTAATTATTAATAAGATATTAATAATTAAATCCAAATAATATTTCCTGATCTCAATATCACACATTAAAATATCATGGTGCCACACCATCATTTAAATTCGTGACATGTGATTTAATTTCAAAGTTTATCGAACTGATCACAAACTTAGAAAATCCATAAATCACTAACCGTGAGTCAAAATGACTTGGTTCAAAAAGCAAAGTTGCTTAGAATTTAATTTCCAACAACATAGTGCTGATAGAAAATCTAAATTCTAACTTTATTTTATCAGTTAATTTCGTGTACCAAAATATGGTACTTTTGCCACGCTAACGATAAAACTATCTGACGTCTGCCACAGACCTTTCAGTTTTATAACTCAAGCCAAATGATTAAACATTATCCAGAATGTATTTTAATCACGTACGTATCATCCGTTACGGAGCTATCCTGGGGACCATGGACCCGTATCACTTAAGCTCCAACGAACTGCTAGTTGTTCGTCAAACCTCGAAGTGATTCCACTATAGACCCGAGGCTGCACTCTTTAGTGATACGGTATATATTATTCCCTTTATAACAGCAGGGTGTCCATTGATACAATCAAATTCGGGTTATTGATCTTTCACTTGATGATCCACACACGAGCAGGCGGTTTCTACCGTTATGCCCCTCATTGCATTTTCATCCTTGACTCAGTCAGTAATATTATGAGTAACCCACTTATGGTTTCGATTCATAAGTTGCGCACGGGTACCTCTCACTTCTCACCACCGACAATCAAGGGAATCATCATCACTCTGAAGAGAGCTGTGTGATGCCCATGTCTATGACCAAGCTACCCTTACTGCTGACTATCATGTTACCAAAATAATAGTGTTAGGAACAGCAGTAATATTTCGTGTTCTTTAACGGTTAAATCAAAGAACAATCAAGCCAGCAGCTTGGACTCAAGATCACTCAGTACTTAGATTGAATATCCATTTGATCATCTATTAGTGACTCAATTCCAAGTTATCAGTGACGGTCTTATATGATAACTTCCGGAGTTTAAGTCAGGTCCAGTCCAGTATGAAGACACATCATACTTAATGCACTTCTAGTGAGTGTGACACACACAAAATCCAGAATAGGATTGTCACTTAGTCACATTAATGACCTTATACGATTAATGGGCTCCCACCCAGTTAATCAGGTCACGGACATTTTAAGTTCATTCATTATGATTATTAATTCTTCTTCACATTGACTCTATTGTGATAATAATTCATAATTGCATCCTTTATGAACTAAGGATCAAACATTCTGTTTTACTCTACCAGAAACTATAATAAGATTATCATAATAAGTATCATCTTTATTCAACGACTTGTCATAATCTTTTACAAATGGATAAAATATCTTGTTTAAGGACACATATGTCCAACAATCTCCCACTTGTACTTAAAGAAGATGACCCATGTCTTTCAGACCCATACTCTCCAGATGCCTACTGAATATTTTCTCTGGCAACATCTTGGTGAATGGATCAGCCAGATTGTCTTCCAAAGCTATTTTCACAACCCTCACGTCGCCACGACGCACTATTTCTCTTATGAGATGGTATTTGCGTTCTATATGTTTCGCCTTGTTATGGTCTCTGGGCTCTTTAGAATTTGCCACCGCACCACTGTTGTCACAGTATAGTGTATGGGGCTCATCTACATCTGGAACAACTCCCAGCTCTATGTAGAAATTCTTGAGCCAAACTGATTCTTTGGCTGCCTCACAAGCTGCTACGTATTCAGCTTCCAATTGTGGAATCTGCGATACAAGATTGCTTTACGCTTCTCTAGAATATCGCTCCACCAGCAAGGGTGAACACTACTCCCGACGTCGATTTTCTCGCGTCTCTATCAGACATAAAGTCTGAATCAGTGTATCCTAGTGGATTCAGTTATGATCCTGAAAACACTAACATATAGTCTCTCGTTCTCCGAAGATACTTGAGAATGTTCTTCACTGCTGTCCAGTGAGCCATACCAGGGTTGGATTGGTATCTGCTAACAATTCCCACAGCGTAACAGATGTCTGGCCTAGTACACTGCATAGCGTACATCAGACTTCCCACTGCTGAAGCATAGGGTATTCGCCTCATCATATCTTGCTCTTCCGGAGAAGTTGGGCACTGTTTCCTGCTAAGAAACACTCCATGTCTGGTTGGTAAATTACCATCCATGGAGTTTGCCATTGCAAAACGTTCAAGCACCTTATCAATGTAAGCTGCTTGAGATAAGGCTAGAAGCCTGTTGTTGCGATCCCTGAAAATGCGGATCCCAAGAACATAACTGGCTTATCCCATGTCCTTCATTTGGAACTGCGTAGATAGCCACGCCTTCACGTCCGATAATTTCTTCACACTGTTTCCAATGAGAAAAATATCGTCGACGTACAGAACAAGAAAAATTTCCACGGTTTCGTCGTTGAGCTTATAAATGCAAGCCTCAGTGACGTTTTGAATGAATCTATAGGTTTTGATGGTTTCATCGAACCTTAGATTCCAGGATCTGGAAGCTTGCTTCAATCCATAGATGGATTTGAGTAATCTGCAAACCTTCCCTTCTTGACCCTGTTGCACGAACCCTTCTGGTTGGTCCATATAGATGTTTTCGTCAATGTACCCGTTCAGGAAGGCGGTTTTGACGTCCATCTGCCAAATCTCGTAATTGAGACTACAGGCTATGGCCATGAGAATCCGGATGGACTTGTACTTAGCGACTGGAGTGAAGGTCTCATCGAAATCAATACATTCCCTCTGGGTAAAAACCTTTGCCACTAGTCTAGCCTTGAAGGTTTCAACCTTCCCGTCCACTCCTCTCTTTCTCTTGTATACCCACTTACAGCCAATGGTTTTGAAACCATCCGGTAAGTCTACAAGTTCCCAGACTTCATTAGAATCCATTGATTCTATTTCTTGGTTCATGGCTTCCTGCCATTCTCCGTTATCAGGATTAACCATAGCTTGCTTGTAGCCTATGGGATCTTCAACGCTAGTGTCAGTAACAGCTAGGTGAAATTCCAACTGGGTGTGCCCATAGCGCTCAACAGGTCTTTTGAACCTCCCACTACGTCTGAGTACCTCTTGGTTCTGATTTGGGACCGTGGTTTCCGCATTATCTTCAACAACAGGCACTGTTGGAGATATTGTGACTTTGTCACCTGACAGCTCCTCGAGTACAACTTTACTTCGAGGTTTGAAGTTTGTCATATAATCTTGCTCAAGAAAAGTAGCATTTGTAGAGACAAATACTTTCTTACTTTCTGGACTATAAAACAAACCTCATTTAGTCTCTTTCGAATATCCTACAAACAGACAAACTTCCGTTCGTGATTCCAATTTATTCTTGTTTCCAGTCCGCACATGTGTAGGACATCCCCAAATTCTGTAATGTCGCAGATTTGGTATTCTGCCATTCCATAATTCGACGGGCGTTTTAGAAACAGATTTTGACGATACAACATTTAGAATGTTCGTAGCCGTTAACAAAGCATATCCCCAGAATGAATTGGGTAGTGATGAATAACTTAACATTGACCTTACCAGTTCCAGTAAGGTCCTATTTCTATTTTCTACGACACCATTTTGTTCCGGTGTGCCAGGAGCAGTTAGTTGAGATGTTATACCTTTCTCGATCAAGAGGTCGCAGAACTCGTGATCTAGGTATTCTCCTCCTCGATCAGATCGAAGAGACTTCAATGATAGTCCAAGTTGATTCTCAGCCTCTGCTAGAAATTCTCTGAACTTACCCAAGGTTTCAGATTTCTTAGCCATGAGATAAACGTAACCATATCTTGAATAATCGTCAATGAAAGTGACGAAGTATTCAATTCCTCCCCTTCCTTGTATGTTCATGGGACCACATACATCTGAATGGACGAGTTCTAATGGTTTAGTGGCTCTTTGACCTTTTACCGAAAAAGGTCTCTTAGTCATTTTAGCCTCTATACAGGATTCGCAAACAGGCAAAGAACCGATTGTTAGTTCTTTAAGGGGTCCATCCTTTACCAGTCTGTTTATCCTGTCTAGATTAATATGACCCAATCTTAAATGCCACAGGTACGTTTGAACATCATTATCAATCTTGGGTTTCTTGACTGACTTTGGCATTGCCAATTTAAACATCTCAGTATTCATACAGCTACCATAATCTGGTTTTAGGATATATATCCATTTTCTGCTTTAGCAGAACAAATATATACTCCATTCTTTGTGATGACCCAATGGGATCCACGAAAGTTTATAGTATATCCTTGTTTGTACAACAGATAAGCAGAAAGTATATTTCTGCAGACATTTGGATAATAGTACACATTATCAACAAATAAATACTTATTTCCAAATGTCAGTCGCAAATTCCCTACTGCTTTTGCTTGTAGGAATTCCCCGTTTCCTACTTTTAAAGTTGGTCCTTCATTTATCTTTTCTAATTTGTCAAGAGACTGAAGAGAATTGCACGCATGATCGTTTGCTCCTGAATCCAAGATCCAGTTGAAGGATGAGTTGTCCACGAAACATGATTCTAATGTTGAACGATCAACATTACTTGTACTCCCATTCTGGAAGAAATCTTCCTGGTTTCCATCAATTCTATTCCTCTTGTTTAGAGAGCTTATAGCATTCTGATCTGCCATTCCAAGTTTCTCCGAAGATCCACTCATGGCCAGCTTGCTTAGGGATTTTGTGACTTTTACCAGATTGCTTTGATTTTGAGACCTCAGCGTCAGAGCAGACTTTTCCGTTTCTTGTTTGTTGAAGGACATTTTAACTGGCATTGAAAAAGAAACTTATTAAACTTTATTATAGGTAGAATGTTTAGAAAAATATTTTATTTGAAATAGTTACATGATGCAAACATGTTCTGGGAAAAACGTTAAATAAACCCTTTTAACTATTTCGGGATAATTTAACCGACTGTACACGTCGTTGCCGTCCTTAGTGGCATGGTCACTCTAGGGTGACTCGCGGTATCAACCGTGTAGTTTGGTTAAACTAAGTTTTAGTCATAAACTTAATTAATATTCATAACAAGAACTACAAAAGTCCTCTATGATTATTAACTATCACCATAGACGGTCAGGAAGCACCAACTTCCGTGCAAGCTTAACCCACTATTTTCGGTTCTCGGGATCCTCTTGGAAACGTCGTCCTTACGGAATGGTCACTCTAGGGTGACTCGCGGTCCATTTCCAAGATTCCTCCGTCCCCATATTCTTTTGGAAGTATCACGGTGTCAAACCTTCCACAAGCACACCTTCCTTAGGGAATGGACACACTAGGGTGACTCGAGGCGGTGTGGTTATCAGACCTTGTGACAGTAATAATGGAGACCTTTGTTTTATTCTATACTTGCCATTGTTTTTAGGAAATAACGTTTTTAATTTCTAAGTTATAAAAACTTATTATATAAACTGTCTATTAATGACACATTAAAAGTTTATATTTTGGCTTTATTTATTACGACACGTAATTTTAAATAAGCCCTAAAGATGTGTTTATTATTTCGTCGGTAGTGATAGATCAAAACCGTACGCTCTCCAGGTCGATGGGAGGGGTCCTAACCGGTCACCCAGAAGTTGATGGTGAACCGGCCCCACTTTTGATTCCCTCTTCCTTAGGCAAGATTGTACGTTTGAAATTTTTCCGACTAATAATTAACACTTTTACATTTACTCTTTATTATTTATATCTATCCTATATAGACATATTAATAATGATCTAAACATAGACACTATGTTTGAGGGTTATGAAAATAGGTTATAACAAATTATATCTATGATGAATATTTATAATTTTATGTTAATGATACTTATTCTCTAAGAATTATCATTAAACATTTTAATGCCCATTAATAATTATTTATGAAATATTAAAATAAGACAATGATATTATTCTTCGAATAATATCATCCATATTTTAATTTATTAAATAAGACAATGTTATTTAATTATTAAATAACATCCATATTTAATTTTATGAATTAATTAAAATAAGACAATGTTATTTATCCGGAAATAACATCCATATTTTAATTCACATTAATTAATCATAATTAATTTTAATTCATAAATATTAATTTCATTTATAATAATTAATCCACGGGATCCGGGTCGGAATAAAAATCCGACCCATATAAAAATTGCACGTGGGCCCTCCGGGCTTAAGCCCGGGCCCACATGCCCGTGGAATGGGCAGGCACAGCCCACGGGTGGGCCAGGGCAGTACCCGAGCCCTTCGGGCTGGACCACCAGGCCCATACCGCTGCCAGGCAGCGTGGCCTGCGGCCAGCCCGCCAGGCCCACACGGGTGCCCTTGCCCTGGCCGAGTGGCCTTGGCGTGGGCCTGGCCCGTGGGCTATGCCCTGGCTTTGCCCTGGCGAACAACCTGGGGCTGCAGCAGCAGCCCCTGTTCGAGTCATTCTCGGGCCGGGCTGCCAAGGGCAGCCCGGTCCAACCACCCGGTCCGATTATTCGGGTCGGGTAATTTTCTTATTTATAAAATAATATTTAAAATATCTAGAAATTAAAAATTTCAATTTTAAATAATTAATTTTATTCATCAAATAATTCGTTCTTAAACCCATTAATTAAATTACGTAATAATTTATCCTTGAACCATGACTCTGATACCAATTGTTGGGAATCACGTCTCGGATTCCTTGAAAATTATCACAAATTGTACCTCCGAACCGTCCGGGTAACATTTAAAAAATTAATTTAAAGCGGAATAACTTGTTATCCGTCCAACGGTCCGGATATCGGATAATAACCATTTCCAAGATCTGATAAATATTATGTAATTTAATATTCATATATCATTACTAATAATCTAGTCATAATAGGAAATAAATAGAAAGCAGTAAATGGTTGCATTTATTAACCGAATGCATAAGGCCGTACCTCTATTGACGACTTCCGGCTGCGCGTTCTGAATCGGGCAGGGCTCCGCCGGTGCTGAGGGAAACTCCCGTGATCTTCCGGGATATTCTCCTGGAATCCTCGTACCGAAGCGTGGGCTTCGCCGGTAGGACTCCGTCGCAAAATTTTAACTGATGGTTCTTTTTAAGCTTCCGGAGAAATAGTCTCCTAAGCCGAACCAGAAAAGAGAGATCAGAGAGAAAATTCGCAGACCCTGAGGTAGAGGGAGAGTTCGAATTTTTCCCTGGGGAAAGGTGTGAAAAATGTGTAGAATGAGCCTCCTATTTATAGGCTCAAACCGTAACCGAATTGGAGAAATTCCCTCCCTAATTTCGAATTTCATATATTTAAATATAATTAATTATCTTAATCCAATGGTCCAGATTTAATCTCATCTAAATCCAATGGATATAATTAATTAGGGATTTAATTAAATAAGAAAGATTAGGATAAAATCAAAATCCAAACTTATCTTCTTATCTTTATAAAATTCGAATTATATAAATATATATTAAAATTTGAATTATCATTATCTAGATCTAACGGTTGAGATAAATCTTTAAACCGATCTAATTGATCAAATTAGTTTAGGATAAAATCAAATATAAAAAGATTTATTAAAAAAAAATCGAATTTATCCATAAACCATAATTCGAAAAATATATAAATATATATATAATTAATTAATTTTCAATCCGACGGTAAAGATTAAATCTTAGACCGATCTAACGGATATAATTAATTAACCAAATTCGAAAATTGAAAATTGGTCACCAAGTTATTAACAGTCCATGATCAACAGACTGCGTAATGATTTCAAGCGTCCAATCCCGTTCTCTGGAAAGTGAGTTTGTTTTGTTGTTACCATCAAAGTTCTAAGGCTTACCAATTTCCTTATACCTCATGGTAACTCCTCTAGCTCATTACATTCATCAAGCCTGAGTATTTGTAGACTTTGTAGCTCACATACTGACTCAGGAAGTCTCTTTAAATTCTAATTTCTAGAGAAATTCAGATATCTCAAATGTTGAAGGGACCTAATAGAACTTGGTAAGACCTCTAAAGAGGAATCTTGGATATCAAATACTCGTAAGTATCTCAACTGTTTGATGCATGTAGAAAGAGCGGACTCGGTTATTTCACATATATCTGAATTGGGATCAATATAGAGGCTCTACAACTTTTTTGAATTCCATACAACGGCTAGGTTAGTCTCATTCAAATTTATCCTCAAATGTCTTACTCTATTAGAGACGACATCTTTGTTCGATTTTACGATGCAACACTCCGTGTTGGTGACCAAACATGCTAGCTCACGAATCAAGTAGTGCATTTTATACTCCTTAAAGAAATGAAAACCCGGCATCTTTATACTGCAAGAATGATCTAGCAAGTAGTTCTTTGAGTTGCAATTCACCGATTTCTTCTAGCTCCATATCTCCGTCCGGTGAATGAAGGATTCCTAGTGCAATCCAAATGGAGATCAAATGGTAATATTCCAAAGCCGAATCATCTGGGAATGTCGAACAACAAGAAAAACAGTGTTTCAAGCACACCGACATGGTATTATTGTTGGGAATCACGTCTCGGATTCGACGAAAATTATCACGAATTATACCTCCGGACCGTCCGGGTAACATTTAAAAAATTATTTTAAAACGGAAAAACTTGTTATCCGTACAACGGTCCGGATATCGGATAATAACCATATAACAAGATCTGATAAATATTATGTAATTTAATATTCATAAATCATTATTAATAATCTAGTCATAATAGGAAATAAATAGAAAGCAGTAAATGGTTGCATTTATTGACCCAATGCATAAGGCCGTACCTCAATTGACGACTTCCGGCTGCGCGTTCTGAATCGGGCAGGGCTCCGTCGGTGCTGAGGGAAGCTCCCGTGATCTTCCGGGATATTCTCCTAGAATCCTCGTACCGAAGCGTGGGCGGATATAACCTGGAATCCGGGATATTTTTAATCCGACGGTAAAGATTAAATCTTAGACCGATCTAACGGATATAATTAATTAACCAAATTCAAAAATTTAAACTTGGTCACCAAGTTATCAAATTCGAATTTATCAATATCCTAATCCAACGGTTGATATTAAATCATAACCGATCCAATGGATAATATTGATTTTAGGGATTTGCTAAAATACCAAAACATTTGGTACTTATGCCGCAAATTTGGAAAGACCAAATCATACCATTCGAATTTAGCTAGGGTTTCATATATGAAACCCTAATTCGAATTTACACATATAAATATATTTTTTTATTTATTAATATAAATCTATTAATTATTAATTAATTATTAATAAGATATTAATAATTAAATCCAAATAATATTTCCTGATCTCAATATCACACATTAAAATGTCATGGTGCCACACCATCATTTAAATTCGTGACATGTGATTTAATTTCAAAGTTTATCGAACCGATCACAAACTTAGAAAATCCATAAATCACTAACCGTGAGTCGAAATGACTTGGTTCAAAAAGCAAAGTTGCTTAGAATTTAATTTCCAACAACATGGTGCTGATAGAAAATCTAAATTCTAACTTTCTTTTATCAGTTAATTTCGTGTACCAAAATATGGTACTTTTGCCACGCTAACGATAAAACTATCTGACGTCTGTCACAGACCTTTCAGTTTTATAAGTCAAGCCAAATGATTAAACATTATCCAGAATGTATTTTAATCACGTACGTATCATCCGTTACGGAGCTATCCTGGGGACCATGGACCCGTATCACTTAAGCTCCAACGAACTGCTAGTTGTTCGTCAAACCTCGAAGTGATTATTCCCTTTATAACAGCAGGGTGTCCATTGATACAATCAAATTCGGGTTATTGATATTTCACTTGATGATCCACACTCGAGCAGGCGGTTTCTACCGTTATGCCCCTCATTGCATTTTCATCCTTGAATCAGTCAGTAATATTATGAGTAACCCACTTATGGTTTCGATTCATAAGTTGCGCACGGGTACCTCTCACTTCTCACCACCGACAATCAAGGGAATCATCATCACTCTGAAGAGAGCTGTGTGATGCCCATGTCTATGACCAAGCTACCCTTACTGCTGACTATCATGTTCCCAAAATAATAGTGTTGGGAACAACGGTAATATTTCGTGTTCTTTAACGGTTAAATCAAAGAACAATCAAGCCAGCAGCTTAGACTCAAGATCACTCAGGACTTAGATCGAATATCCATTTGATCATCTACTAGTGACTCAATTCCAAGTTATCAGTGACGGTCTTATATGATAACTTCCGGAGTTTAAGTCAGGTCCAGTCCAGTATGAAGACACTTCATACTTAATGCACTTCTAGTGAGTGTGACACACACAAAATCCAGAATAGGATTGTCACTTAGTCACATTAATGACCTTATACGATTAATGGGCTCCCACCCAGTTAATCAGGTCACAGACATTTTAAGTTCATTCATTATGATTATTAATTCTTCTTCACATTGACTCTATTGTGATAATAATTCATAATTGCATCCTTTATGAACTAAGGATCAAACATTATGTTTTACTCAACCAGAAACTATAATAAGATTATCATAATAAGTATCATCTTTATTCAACGACTTGTCATAATCTTTTACAAATGGATAAAATATCTTGTTTAAGGACACATATGTCCAACAAAGGAGTAGGAACGACTCGTCGCTGTTGGCGAGGCCCAGCTCGCCGAGGAGCGGGAGCGTTATCGCCTCGTCGAGGAGAATCTTGGATCGGAGCTCCGGGCTAAATCCGACCGCCTAGCCCGAATTGCTGACTTTGTGGGGTCGTTGTTGTTGATGTGCAAATTCGTTCCTTATTTGGAATTATAAGATCATTAATTAAATTCATGGTCCAAATTAGTTAAAGCCTAAGTCATGAATATAATCGAATATATATGCAAATGGGATTGTGAGATACGAAGCCCAGAGGCCCAACGGACACTTAACTGTATTCAGGCCCGAACAGAAGCAAAACCTCACGAAGAAAAAAGCCTTCCCCGAGTAGAGAATGCTCAAATGAGGTCCTAACAAAGCTTTCCAAGAGAAAAGTCCCGAACAGAGCTCAAGAATCCCACTTCAGCTCAAAACAACACTTAGTTAAAATCCAAACATCAAAAAGATCAAACGATCTGAAGAACCCAAAGCTCCCGGGCAGAGATTGTCGCAAAGGGATCCGAGCAGAAGCATACGAAACACCCGAGCACGAGCAGACCAAGTCAACCATCTCAATTCAAACTTCCGAAGCCCGACCAGGAAGATCGCCACGATCTAAATTTAAATCCCACGACGACAAGTCAAAGTCCACCACTACGCAAATCTCTCAGAACGTGGCCCACGTGTCAACTCGATAGCAAGCCGAGCTCCGAACTCGAAGCCACCACCAACGTACACTTCCAACGGGCAAAAACCAGAAGCCTATAAAAGCAAGGAGACGCCCCCATCACACGCACGCAAGCATTCATCCTGAGAGAAGAGAGTCTGTGAGATTTGTATTTTCAGAGTGTTTCCATCTTTTACTTTTGATCTACCAGAAATTGGCATGTGGTTTCGGAGGATCATCTTTTCAAAGCAATAAACGTACAGAGGACGTAGTCAACTACCGCATTGGGACGAACCTCTCTAAAAACCCTCGGTGTTTTATTCTTCTTTATTCTTCAGATTTTGTTTCTGTTTGTGTCCGTCTAAAGAGTTGACGACGCGGAGGTCAGAATCCACGAAAATTCAGCAATATCAAATCGAAATCCCATTCACAATTCACGTGACTGATTGGTGTGCAAAAATACTACATCAGTTTGGCGCCGTCTGTAGGAAACTTTGATCTTGCTAGCTCTGTCATACTTCGACACAACGATGAGTTCGAAAGAGAACCCTGCCTTCGATGCTCTGGTGGAGGCAACTCCCGACCAGGGTACCGAAGAGCAAACTCTAAGGATCCTGCTCCAAGAAAGGGCTGCTGAAAATGCGGAGCTCAAAAGGCGAATTGAGTTCCTCATGAGCGGCCAGGCCCGACTCGAATAGAGGCCTTGCTCTGTAAACGAGCCCGGGCAAACCTCTGGACAAAGGAATCATGAGCGGGTTAATGCGGTCAATTTTGACTTCCTGGACCCCAACGATCCCCGAGCCCAGAGAACCAACCAGCCACCCCTCCCAAGAGGACCGCGCCCGGGCACGCCACCTCAACCGAGGGACTCGCCCACGGGCGCGTTGCCTTCGCCACCACGCAATGGCACCCCCTGGTTCCAAATCCCCACATTCAGAACCAGTCAGCCCGATCTCGGGCAGAACACACCCTACCAGCAATCTCGCAATCACCCATCAGGGGTTCGAATTTCAAGCCCGTCTCGGGCAGAGAATCCGAACCACCTCACCCCTCACAGACCAGGCCACTACCCTCAACGCACGGAGGGTGGTCACGCAGGTTCGTACCCTCAACATTTTTGAGCTGAGCCTTCGTCCAAGAACAGCTCCGAGCAGGAGGACCTCAAACGCACCATGATGCGGATGGGGGAAAGACTCACTAAAGTGGACTCCTGAGTACACCGTGCTGTGTCCGCCGCCCCTGAAATCGAGCGCCTGGTCGAAGAAGCGACGAGAACTCCGTTCTCGGCGGCTATCACCGACACACGGTTAAGACATGGCGGGCAGATTCACCTGCCCAAGTACGACGGAACCACCGACCCAAAGATACACCTAAAGGCGTTCCGAATTGCGATGGGACGGGCTAACCTAGATGGTCACGAGCTGGACGCCGGAAGGTGCCAATATTTTGCTGAAAACCTCACAGGAGCAGCAATGGAATGGTTCTCTAAGTTAGAGCCAAGATCGATCGATAGCTTCGATCGACTAACCATGGTTTTTCTCAAACACTTTTCCATGTTTATGGAAACTGAGACCATCGTGGCCAACTTGTACGCTCTGCAGCAAAGGGAAAATGAGCCTCTCAGGGACTTCATGACGAGGTTCAAGGCAAAAATGGTCCGAATCAACGGACTAGCGGACGAAACGGCCATAGCCGCTATGACCAGCGGGCTGTGGTACGGCTCTAGATTCAAGACCGACATATTGGTCAACCGGTACACCTCAATAGAGGACATGATCCACCGGGCGTCCAATTGGATCAAACACGATGAGTAGCACGAGGTTCTAAAGAGAAAATTTGGGTCGTCCCCGAATGTACCAAGGCCCGGGGTGCACCCACCTCAGTCAAGAAACGGGCAACCACCCCCTTCAAGGGTCCTAGGAACCACGTTCCTACCAGGGGATCTAATCCCCAGCACGGGAATTTCCAGCACCGAATATCCCAACCCAGGGGAAAAGCACACCCCCAAAATCAGGTCTACAATCTGAGCTCGGAAGCCGAGGAAGAAACCGAAGCCGACGAGCAGTGAGAACTGTACATGAGCGCCAGTGATATGGCGCCCAATAACAGGGACATGAGCGCCTGGTGCAAATTCCACCAGAGGTATGGTCACCATACCAGAAATTGTATGGTCCTACGGGCCCGTCTCGCCGACAAGTACCTTAGAGGTGAGCTCGGAATCTCCTGTTAGACTTCTTCAGGTCGGAGGGTGAACGCACCGAGCAGGCCCAACAACCCAGCGCTGGCCAGGGCAGCGGTGCCATCCCCGGGCAAAAGGACCCGACCAAGGCAACAACGCTCCTCCTAACAAATGAGGCAAAGTCCTCATGCTGGAAGAGCAGACCGACCAGGAGTCGAAAGATATAGAGGAACCGGTGACTGAGGAAGCCATCGGGAGAATCTATACGATAGTTGGAGGGTCACAGTTCTACGGGAACTCGATCAACTCCATCAAAGCCCACCAGATGAGATTGAAGGCTGGTCCGATGGTTCTCCCACGGAAGGAACCCGACTACGAGATCTCCTTCAAAGACAGTGAGGCCTCGACTCTGATCGGGCCCCATGATGACGCTCTAGGCATCACCCTTCTAGTCTCCGGCTATGCGACCGAAAGAATTTTGGTCGACAATGGTAGCTCGGTAGACGTCATCTTCCTGTCATGCCTACGCAAGATGGGAATCGATGACACAGAAATCAATAGGGGGAACATCCCTCTGACTGGTTTCAATGGTGAAACGGTCGATACCTTGGGGACAATTAGACTGTTAATTGTCGCCTGTGGAGTAGGCAAGATAAAAAACTTCCTGGTGCTATATTGCCCCACGGCCACAACATGATCCTCGGGAGACCGTGGATTCATTTGATGAAAGCCGTGCCGTCTTCCTACCACCAAACCATCAGCTTTCCAAGAGAGGATGGGAAGATTGTAGAAGTGAAAGGCAACAAAAAGCAAGCCCGGATCTGCTACATGACGTCGTTTCGG
Organism: Parietaria judaica; assembly: GCA_954871525.1. NCBI lineage: Eukaryota > Viridiplantae > Streptophyta > Magnoliopsida > Rosales > Urticaceae > Parietaria > Parietaria judaica. The sequence goes on from OX940860.1 coordinate 45,597,264, forward strand.
ATGTCACACACGCCTCAAACAACGGCAAAATCACCAAAAACCGACCAATATCAATTAATGTCGGTGGAGCAAAAGATCCAGCCCAAAAGAGGGTCGATGATAACGAAAGCCCAGATTTCAAAATGACGCACCAGGTCTAAATTGATCCGCAGAATCCCGATCATAAAGTGGGAATCGGGGTCAACCTGGACAATGACGTCAGGAAAAAGCTGATCAAATTCCTCACAAGGAACCACGAATGCTTTGCGTAGTCCCATGAAGACATGCCGGGAATTGACCCGAGCATAACCGCCCATCGCCTCAACATGGACCCGAGCTATAAGCCGGTGAAGCAAAAAAAGAGAAAATTGGGACCTGACCGGGCCCAAGCGGTAAATGATGAGGTCGAAAAACTACTAAAAACCGACTCCATCAGGGAGGTAAAATACCCAGATTGGTTAGCTAACACAGTGGTAGTTAAGAAAAAGAATGGGAAGGCAAGAGTCTGCATCGACTTCACCGACCTGAACAAAGTGTGTCCCAAGGACAGCTTCCCTATGCCTCACATCGATCACTTAGTGGAGGCAACCTAAGGACACGAGCTCATGTCCTTTATGGACGCCTTCTCGGGGTATAATCAGATTCTGATGCACCCCGAACACCAAGAAAAAACCGCGTTCTTAACTGACCAAGGAATTTACTGCTATAAGGTAATGCCCTTCGGACTCAAGAACGCCAGGGCAACATATCAACGATTGGTCAACCAAATGTTTACCGAACAACTCGGTAAAACAATGAAGGTCTATATCGACGATATGCTCGTAAAATCCACCAAGGCCACAGACCATGTGTCTCACCTAGAAGAATGTTTCGCGATACTCAGAAAGTATCAAATGAAGCTCAACCCCGCTAAATGCACTTTCGGAGTAACATCCGGAAAGTTCCTCGGTTACTTGGTAACCCAACAAGGAATAGAGGCCAACCCGGATAAAATCAAAGCTCTCCTAAACATGCCCTCCCCGAGGACTGTTCGAGAAACACAGAGACTGACTGGAAGGATAGCGGCCCTCAATCGGTTCATCTCAAGGTCTACGAACAAATGTCTGCCCTTCTACAAGATCCTGAGGGGCAACAAAAAATTCGAATGGACCGAAGAATGCGAAAAAGCATTCCAAGACCTCAAAATGTACCTGTCAACGCCACCGGTACTGTCCTGTCCGATTACGGGAGAATCCTTGCTGCTATACTTAGCAGTATCCCCCTCGGCCGTCAGCGGCGTGATCGTTCGAGAAGATAGAGGCGAACAAAGACCAATTTTCTACGTTAGCAAATCGCTGGAGGACGCAGAAACAAGGTATCCCGCCATGGAAAAACTAGCTTTGGCTATGATAACCTCAGCACGGAAACTCAGGCCATACTTCCAGTCTCATACCATATTGGTAATGACGACTCAACCCTTAAGGGTAATCCTCCATAGCCCAAATCAGTCAGGGCGATTGAAAAAGTGGGCAGTCAAGCTAAGAGAGTTCGACATCGAATATAAAATTCGAACATACGCTGAATCCCAAGTGCTAGCTGACTTCCTGATCGAACTCCCAATGGATGACCCAACGGGGGAGAAAGGGAACGAAGAATGGCGTCTCGAGGTGGATGGGGCGTCGAATAAGGGCGGATCCGGAATAAGGTCTATTCGAACTTCTTATTTCCCTTTAACATTTTGTAGAAGGGGAGGCACTTGTTCGTGGACATTGAGATGAATTAGTTCAGGGTAGTTATCCTTCCGGTTAGTCTCTAGACTTCCCGGATGTTTTGGGGTGATTGCATCTTTATAAATGCCCTGATCTATTCCGGATTCTCCTCGATGTCCCACAGGGTTACCAGGTAGCCTAGGAATTTACCAAAGGATACCCGAACGAACATTTCGACGGGTTGAGTTTCATTTGGTATTTTTTGAGTACCTCGAAACATTATTCGAGGTGAACAATATGGTCCCCCACGTGTTTTTATTTTACCAGCATGTCGTCAATATATACCTCGAGGCTCCATGGTTTTTGCAAGGTGTTCTGAGAATATTTCATTGACAAGCCTCTGGTAAGTTGCATCGGCTTTCTTTAAGCCGGACGACATCACCTTGTAACAGTAGATCCCTCGTGCAGTTATGAAAGACGTTTTTTCTTGGTCGTTAGGGTGCATCAGTATTTGGTTTTACCCCGAGAAGGCGTCCATGAAGGACAGCATTTTGTGTCCGCATGTCGCCTCGACACGTCTTTCGTTGTAGGGAAGTGGGAAGTCGCCTTTTGGAAAGGCTTTGTTCAGGTCTGTAAAATTGATACATACCCTCCATTTTTTGCTCTTCTTTTTCACCACGACAGTGTTAGCCAACCAGTCCGGATACTTGACCTCGCGAACCGATCCTGCTTAGAGAAGTCTTTGGACCTCGTCGTTAACAGCTTGGGATCTTTTGGGGGCCAGCTTCCTTTGTTTTTGCTTTATGGGTGGAAAGCTTGGGTCGACGTTCAGCTGATGGGATATGATTTTGAGATCGATCCCTGGCATGTCTTCGTGCGACCATCCGAAGCACTCTTTGTTCTTCTTGAGGAACTTGATGAGCCTTTTTTGTAGTTCACCCTTGAGCTCAGACCCTATTCTGACCGTGTGCTCAGGGTTTCTGTCGTCGATGGATACTTGTTTGACCATCTCGAGTGTTAGTGACTCGCTTTTCGAGGTGGTTCGAACTTCGTTCACCTCGGTTTTATTTAATGCACTGTTTACCGTGATCTGCTTTGCGAATAGGAAACTTGACATGTAGAATCTCCTTGACATGGCCTGGTCGCCTTTTATCTCTATTATCCCCTCTTCGGACGGGAACTGCAGGTTTTTGTGGTACGTCGACGGTACTGCTTTCATTGCGTGTAGCCATGGTCTCCCAAATATGACGTTGTACGGGGACGGGCAGTTGATTACCAGGAATTTAGTCGATTGGTTTACTCCTCTTTCCAGCACGGGGAGTTTGATTTCTCCGACCGTGTTAATGGGGTCGCCACTGAAACTCGTTACAGGGATTGACTCCCTATCGATATCTTCGGCTTTGACTCTCATCCGACATAGTGTCAATAGGAATATTACGTCTGTCAAACTGCCGATGTCAGCTAGGATCCTTTTGGTGACTCAGTTTTTCACACTCAGGGATATTACTACGGCGTCATCATGCGGTCCGGCGAGTTTTCTTGCATCGCTTTCTTTAAAAGTGATCAGAGCTTCGAGACCTAGGGTTGGTTGACGAGCTGAGCTCGTCTGAAGTTTTCTTTGATTGGATTTGATCGAGTTGATCGTTGGTTTGCAATATTGTGATCCTCCTATTATGACGTCAATGACATGTGGTGCTTTCTGCTAACTAGGCCATTCGACCAATTTTATCTGTTTTCCCTTATTTTCTGATGATGAATCCGGGATTTCACCCTGGGGGGATTAATCTCACCTCTTTTTGAGCTTCCTCTTTTTCGAGGATGCGGGGTCGTCCATCGGTGTCTCTTTTCCTTGTAGCCTTTGATTGAGGGCTTCGATATTGAGGTATTTTATTTCACCTTGTTTGAATTGCTCGGCTTATGCCATTTGGAATTTCCGGTAAGCGATGGTCGCGTGGACGTAGACCTTATGAAATTTGCAATAAGCCTTGGGTCTTTTGGCCATGGATCGTTTTGCTGCTGCGCACTTCCGTATGAAGGATTCACTCTGTTAATCTCAGAATTCATCACTTATCTCGGGGGGTAGCACCACGTTTGGTGTTGCCACTGTTGTGACTACCTCGCGGGTTGCCATTTCCCCGTTGTTGGTTGTGATCTCGAGACGGTCTTCCTGGAATTCTGGCTTTGAGGCCACGGGTGTCAGGTTGAATTTTTGTGCTAATGAGGCTCGTTCTTCCTCTACCCTAATCCAGTTGTTTCCCCGATGCATTATGTCTTTGATAGACGTATAACAATTCACTCAAATGTCTTGCCTAAACTTGGATTTGTACCAAAGTCCCGAGGTGAGTTTTGCGATAGCGGTTTCGTCGCTCACCCCGGTAAGGTAGGATAGCACGTCCTTAAACCTGGAAATGAAACCGAAGTAGTTGATTCTTTAACTGGTGCAAGGCATACAGTTGGACCACTATCGTTTTCGTTTCCATAAACATTGAGAAATGCTTAAGGAAGGTTGTTGTTAGCTTATCGAACGTGCAACATCTTGTTGACATTGTCCAGCATCTCGTTGTGCTGGCTCGAGGTTTGCTCTAGCCATTGCAATGTGGAAGGCGCGGGGATGTGCTCTAGGGTCCGTTCTCCCATCATAGCGGGGGATATTCACCCTCCCAATGTCTCTAATATTCACGTTGGTGATCTGAGGCATAAAGGGGGTACACATCGACTCCTTAACGAGCCGCTCGATCTCGAGTGTTGCCGAGGTGGCCTTATGGACCTTTGAGTTCACCGCTTATACTTCAGTTTGGACTTCTCTGACAGTCTCCTTTAGCTCCCTCGGCCATATTTGGAATGGTTGGTCAGGGTGCACGCGGAAAGTTTCTTTGTCTGAACCTCCTAAGTTTGGTGGTGGAGACATTCCACTGCGCTCTTCTTGGATGGGGACCTTGATGGTGTCCCCTACCCGGATGTACCTCACCTATGGCGGTGGTGGTGGTGGCATTTGGTTGTCCACGTCTCGCACCACGTTCTGTCTGATTGGAGTACAAAAATCAGAGTCCCCCTGAGGGTTATTGACTCCATCCTCATTTGTGAGTGGCCTGAGGACAAGACTTAATTTTCCCAGGGGTTTTTGCCCTGGGGTACCGGTCCAGTGCTGGGTTGTCCACGACCTTGTGTTGGGACCGTGTTACCCGTGCTTGCGGACGCGGTGTTTCTCACCTCGTTAGATCTAGATGTATCCTGTGATTCTAAGAAATCAAGAACCCTTCCGGGGATTATGTTTCGGCGAGGTGCGGCAGAGAGCTGGGAACGAATAGAACCCATCACCTCTGTCATTGTTCCTCCGATCCGGGATTGGTTAGAATTAAGGTATTCCAGTTTCTTCTGAAATCCCTTATTCGTCTCGTTTCCCTTTTTGGTCTGCTTTAGGATGGTTTCCATCATCACCTTCACAGCGAGGTCTTGCGGGTGGATCGTCGGGTTGACCTTGGGCTGATTCGCAGGAGTACCTCTTGCAGGGTCAGATGTTTTCAGTGATCCTGTTCCTACCATTTTTCAGCTTGAAGAGTGGATTTGCAAAGTGTAGGAAGTGATTGCACTTCAGTACGATATAGAAGACAGTGGATCTCAATAATTCATAGTGAATCCACTTCGGTAAAAGTGACGAGGATGATGAACGATAAGTAAATTGAATAATAAGGCTGAAGAGGATATTATTTCTTAATAACGAAATGAGTACAAAAGTATGGTTGTAGAGGGGTTAGCATGGAAGAGATCATACCCCTTTCTTTACATCGTGAATCTTATTTATAGCCTAGATACAACGTCTATTTTCCTAATTCCATGCAACGACTATAAGACCGAGCTCCTTTCCTCGTGCTTTGATTGGATGACACGTGTAAAGTTGATCCCATGGTGCTAGGTCTTCTTCTTCGTGTGGCGACGTGGCAGCAGCTTGGGTTGGTCAGCCTGGGAGAATTGCGCCTGGTCTTGTGGGCTGCTCAGTCTTCGTGGACGGGTCCATGGGGCATATGAGGCTTGGCTCTAGATGGGATTTTCTTGGTGAAGTGGGCCCATCCCGTTGTAGAAGCATATGTTGTATGCCTAGGAGATTTTCACCTCGCTGTCGTACGACCAAGGTGTCGTTTTTTTACTGATAGTCGGGCATATTGTCGTATGCCAATTGAGAGGTCATGACATTGTCGTTTTGCATCTGAGGGACGAATTCCTTGTCGTTTCTTAAGGGGACGAAGTCCCACATCAACAATACTGATGAAATTGCAAAAAAGGATTTTTTATAAGGTAGCTATATCATATTTCTTATTACTTAAGTATGTGAAAAATTAATAATTGTTTAATTTTCTCGTTTAGGTCCCAACCATCCAAGATGAAGAAATCGATGATATTCCTAGTTTCAGCCTTGGCCTAACACAAACATTGGACCATGTAACACATATTATCATTCTTCAAATCTAATGTAATCGTAAATTCATTTCGGTGTTACATTTGCTATCCTTTATTCTCATAACTGTATTTACACTTACATTTTAACTTCACGATTCTTGATGTTCTTGTTCATGTTCTATTTTCATAAACTTCCCAAGAAAATTAAGGCAAGGAAGAAAGTTCAAGAACCGGTTTTGTTGACCTATCAAAAGTGTGTTAGGAAGCCTAACAAAAAGCTAAAAATTTAATGCTATGTTTTTAATTTCCATTTCTGTTTTGCAGTAGTGCGTAAGATCTTTCGGGAAATGTTAGCTACAATTTTGTTCTCGAAGAAACGTTAGCTACAATTAAAGTTTGGAATACTAGGAATCGTTTCAAATTTTAATCAAATTTCAGTGTACATTTATTATTTTTAACTTGATTTTAATCTGCAAACCATAAAGCAATTATTTTCCAAAATTACGTTACTTTATTTACACGTACATTTAACATTGCTTTTCGAAATTTTATTTTACTAATCGTATGTAAAGTTACGATAATATTTACGTCATAGTATATACTAGTATAATCAATTGCGTAATTGTCTAATCAATTGTGTAAATACTAGTCTAATCAATTCCCGAAACTGGTATTGATCAAGCAATAATCTAATAAGTTCCTGAAACTAGTCTTTGCTACGTATAAATAGTTACACTTGTTATTTACAGTTGCGTAATCCTTTTAAATTATAGGTATCGTATGTAAAATTTCAAAAATATAACGAAATGTATCAGAAATTACAACTTTTAGCCTTAAACCACATTAATGTTTGTCACTGTTTAGATTGATCAGAAATCTAACAGGGCGGAATATGTACTAGATTACACAACTGAAATCTTATATCTCAAGAAAGGTTATATTATTAGTAAATATAATTGTAAGAGTAATTGTCAAACAATCATTAAAACAACCATTGTTATTACTAAAAAAATCAAACATAAAATTTAGTTCAATCTAGCAATTATGAAATATTCCAAATCATAACAACGATCAAATTATTCACAGCATGAACGTTTGTTGTATCCTGATTTACCGCATGATCCACAACAAACAGACTTTTTTGAAAAAAAATTACCAACAGAAAGAATTATTTTCTTCTTCGGTCCTCCAGGTTGTCTCTTTTCATCGGGTGGTAAAATGTCGTGAACAAATGGCTTTGAATCAATTAAAGTATCTGAATTGGTTTCCGAAAAAGCTTTGCACCCACTGGGGTATACACCTTCTTTATAATTAAAGTAAATTAATGGTAAGAATAATTTATAAGAATATTTTTTAAATCAATTGATTAAATACCTAGTGAATAAGTTTCCACAATTTTCTCCCTCTTGTAATATTTTGACACGTGATCTTTAGGTCCATTGTTGATCATCCAGAGCGAACCCATTCCATGAGGACACAGAATGTCATCTAACTGCCAAGTATTACATGTGCATGTTTTGCAGTTACGATTAACTATGTACTGAAAATCATTTTCTACCACTTCGTATTCGTTTACAGTGAAAGTATCAACCTGTACATGAACACAATTAATTATAGGAAATAAAATTAATAAAAATGTAACTATTATTACAAAGTAAAATCCAAGTTTGGCACAATTTTTGATAAGCCTCGACAACTAAAACAATGCGTCGGTCCTTTGCTACTTTCAAAACTGCATTGAGTCATTCTAAAATGTTCGTTGTCATTATATCGTACCGTCTACGGCTGCAATCTGAATTTGTCCACTTGCTGGATCAGAGTTATTCAAATATTCTACGATCCGTTCATTTGTAGACGAAATATCATTCATGTAACGATCAAAATCTACCGTTGTAGATGCCCATACAAACTTAAGGAACAATTGCTCATATGCATCTTTCTTGAAAATGCCTAGAACGCTATCATACAAGTGCTGTGTACAGACAACTTGGCATGCTTTGGGGTAAACCATTGTAAACGCCGTTGGGATTGAACTCTTATGATTTGATATGATGACTAAATCTTTGCTCAACCCAATAGCAGTGCTTAATTGCTCAAAGAGTCATATCCAAGCATCATAATCCTCATCATCAACAATAAAACAAGCAACGGGTAATATGTAATTGTTCTCATCCATTGTTGCTGTCATAATTAAAATACCTTTGTATTTGTTCTTTAAAAAAGGTCCCCTCTACAGATAAGACTGGCCAGTAGTGCTTCCATGCTTCAATTGATACCTGAAAACTATATAAAAAAAAATATATACTTGAATTTTTCATTGTTGTATATACTGAACGATGTATATGTACGTAAAAATGCAAACATCATTATAAGAATGATTGTGTTTCTAACAACAACTGTAATAATAGTGTTCATATGGTATAAATTACGAAATCATAAATATAATTACAACTTTATAAATCGTAAAGAAAATTACTGTAAATTACAATTTGTAAATATAGTTACAATTACAATAAACTGAATATTAGAACGTATTAAATACAGTAACTAAACTTACCATGTTTTTTTCTCGTAATGATTCGGCATACTTACGTAGCATTTCATAATACTCTTCAACACTTCCTTGCATTAAGTCTAGGCATAAATCCTTGACTTCCAATGTTGTATAATAGTTGATTGCAACTCCATGATATTTTTGAAGCTTCTTCATTATTTTTTTTCGTGTGACACCTTCGAGCTCTTCTTTGTCACCAAATGCAGCTTTCAAGCATTCTAATACAATTGTAGTATTAGCTTGTGGGTGTTTGTTAATTATCACTGTCCTCACACTGAGTGTATGTTTTTGTAAAATTTAACAATCCATAAGCCCTTATTGTGTAACGAATAAGATCTCGATACCCACGTACAACCTTTTTCCAGACATCTAACATGCAACCGAGACGGATCTGATTTAGTAGCATTGAAAGATTGGTTTCTCCTCATCGCTATCATGCTCAACATGTATTTCAAGTTTTTTCTCGACTTGAACAAATCACACTTTACGAAGTCAAAATAGAAATGGAAATTATCTGCCTTCATCGTCAATAAATCTGGAAGAAATTTCATTAACATTCTCAGTTGTGAATGGATTAGATTTCGTCCTACAAAGTTGACATGTATTACAAATTTTTGAAAAAACAAATATGTCATTAATTTATTTTAATAAAATACAATTACATATATGTAACTAAAGTTAAATCGTGAGTGTGCATAAAGTATTAGTATATACCTTCTTTGATCATATTTTGATTACTAGGAATTCCCGATGTTTCTCCCTCCGTGTACATTGATTATCGTGCATAAATTTACATTCAGCGTGTCAATTCTATTACGGAATGGTAAATATCACATTATCGTATACAAAGTTATGTAAATTTAAATAGAAAACCAACGTTAGAATGGTGTTTTACTATTAAATATTCATAACTTAAATTACATATATAACATTCTATATACAACTAAAAAACATGTTTACACAGTTTGTAAAATTTGACTGAAAATTTGGCTGAAAATATTACAAACAATTGAGGTTAACTATTACTAAGTTATATGTTAAAAGTATTTTCGTAACCTCATATACAAGTTTAAAACATCTTTTCACATTTTTTTAATATAATTCGAGTCTAGAGTAATGTATATACATATACAATTAACTATAGCGCAGGGAAATTGGTATATAAATATAAGGCCCAGTGAAATGGATATTGAGCCAAAATCTAACTTAAATATTGGAAAGAAAAACAAGAAGAGACAACAATAAAGACGAAGTATACGTAAATGTACTCACCGACATTGAAGCTAAAATATTGGCCGCTCTTTGTCGTTCGAATTGGAATAAGCTCTGTCGGCGGCCCGCTTCCAAACTAATGACTTCAATGGTAAGAACGAAGGCTTTTAATGGAAGCCTTTCAATCCCTCAAGTGATGTAGCCACATGAGTTGACATACAAATTCATTTATATGTGAGATTGTTGTAGAGGGCGATTCGCACCGCCTTACAGTCACAAAAGACACTACTCAAACACACGAATAAATACGAATGATGGGGTATCTTTGATTGATTTATGATTACAAAGGGGATCGGTCTCTTCCGTTTATAGCTTGGAACAAAGAAGAAGAATGCGATTAACTAAGACTGACGCTACCAAGCTGGTGACACAAAGGGATTATCAGTAAGATTCTGACGACTCTATCTTTCTCTCTTCTCTCGATAATGGCCAGCCCCCCACAACTGGGAGCTCTTCCTCTATTTATAGCCCCGCTGGGACCTTCTCGGCTCGAATCCCTTGGATGATCTTCAGATGGTCCCCCCATGGAATATCCTGTGGTCCTCTTCTCTGACAGTCTCGACGCCTGCCAAAGGGGCTTGCTTCCACTAACGTTGTCCCCTCTGACACATCCCGCGCGCGCTACCCTGCAGTGGTCCCCTCGGACCGTACCTTCTTGTCGTATCCTAGGTCGAAGCCCTAGACCTCAATGGGCTTGAGGCCCATCCTCGGTCATCGCTCTCCCCGATGGGCCGCGAGCCCATTGAGATATGACCATCTTCGAGGAGCCCAGGCTCCTCTCCTGGTCACTAACCTCCATCAGTGGGCCGAAAGCCCATCGCCATTGCGCCCAACCCGACCCTCGTCGTTTCATAGGAAAACGACAAGTGTAAAGTTAGGAATGGATTTAACCAAATCCGACCTTAACAGTTAGTCCCCCATTTTGCCAAGTGTGGGCACTTGGGAAAATGTAAGAGGAGGAAATTCCGCGCGACGACCCTCGTCGGGCGACGAGATCACCCCATTGAGGGTCGTCGATCACCGACGAACTCCTCGCGGTGAGAGAATGCTTGGAAGCCTGTTGCGCGACGGCTATCATCGGGCGACGGGGCCGAACCTCCGAGGATCTCCTCTCGACGACGGTGCCTTCGCGGTGAGAGATCAGCTCCCCGAATCGATGCGTCGGCGTCCCATCACTGCGCATGCAGGCGACGCCTCGAATTCCCCCCGCATTTAATGCGGGGTTCCCCAGGCACTCGAGTACCTACTTTATGGGATTCTCAACGGCTCCTTCATCTCGACCGTCGACAGCCTACGCACGCCTCCATCCTGGGCCGTTCGATCGAATCGCGCCCCTTCGGCTTCTCTCTCCTCCCTCCTTATACTTGAAATGCCTCTCTATTTCTCTCTTTCTTCTTTCATTCGCTCTCACCCTTCTCACTTGCTCTTTTTCTCGCTCTCGAAGCTCCTGCTCCTTCCCCATCTGTCTCTCACTCTCTCAACCTTCTTCCGATCATGGCAATGGCCGGGAAAATCTTCCAGACCAAGTCCCCTCTGTCTATCTTGACGGAGGCGCACCGGGACCATTTTATCAAGAATTATATCGACAGCGAGAAGTACCTGCTCCGGCTCCCGTATCCAGGCGAGCGCGCCGACGAGCCTCAAGACGACTGCATTGCCATCTATGAGCACTTCTTCACCGACGTGGGCCTTCACCTTCCGGTGCCCAACCTCATTGTGGCCTTCCTGGCGGCCTTCAAAGTGCCGATAACCCAAGTAAGTCCCAACTCCATCCGTCTCCTCCTGTGCACTCTCGTGCTGGGATTGGAACAAGGGGTCGAGGTCACTCTGGAGGACCTCATGACCCTATACTACTTCTCGAGGAACCCAAAAAACATTGGACGCCTCTCGCTGTCGCACCGCCACAACCCCCACATCCTCCTGAACCCCCCGAACAAGGAGGCGATGTGGGAGAATCGATATTACTTCACGCGCGTGAGCGCGTCGACGTTCGGCCCCAACCACGAGGAGCTGCCCCGCGCCTGGGTCGGCGATCAGGATATCATCAAGTTCTCGCCGTCGACCGACGAGGGCGTCGTGGCCCGTTTCACAAGCGTGCGCAACGCGCTTCTTGCCAACGATCGCCGCGATTGGTTCCTCGACTTCAACGCCGCCCGGATCGTGAACTCGGGTATTTACCGCCTCTGCCACATTATGGGGCCGCCTCCTCGCTCGCTTTTCCCGCCTGGATTTCCGGCTGAGGAATGCGAGAAAGGCTCGTCGGCTCCTCCGCGGAAGAAGACGCGCAAGGCTCCTGCGAAGAGCCGCAAAAGGAAATCCCGCTTCGACGTGACCGGCGAGGAGTCCTCTCGCCAGAAGAGTAAGCCCTCCCCGACGCCGGTGCCGCCCCCGCGAGACCGGTCCAAAGATTGCTACCTGGGTTAGTCCCCCGAGAGGGAAGGGACCGCGTGATCTCGCACGACGATCCTCCGCTCCGTGACGCTTCCTCCGAGCATCGCTCCGAGCCCGCGGCCGACGCCGATGCGCCCCTTCGAGCTGTCGACGTGACGCCACCTGTCGCGGGTCGCTGTCCGTCGGAGGCTCCTGCCCCCCGAGAGTCCCCTCGCCGCGAGGACTCCCAGGTCGACCTCTCCCCTCGTCAAACTCCGCTCGGAGCCTGCGCCGATGAGACGGTTGTCCCCGCTCCTGGCTCTGAAGCTGCGCGCGAGGACCTCTCGCCAAAGGGGTCCGAAGCGGCGACAGAAGTCACGCCTGGCGCGGGGACCGCCTCCGAGCCGATCATCGTCACGCCCTCCGTCCGCCCCGCGACCGGGTACTCCCGGCGCACCCGTCGGGAGGTGAATTTCGACGATGACTTCGGCAACCTGGACTTCTCTGATGTCGTCCTGCCCGTCGTCGACTTTCAGTCGACGGAGCCTCTCGCCGACCCTGCTCCTTATACCATAGAGGTCACCGAGCAGGCCCTCCTGGATCCGACCCCAGGGGTCGTGAGCGGCGAGGACGCCGGAGATGCCCCTGCCTTAGGGGACGAGAAGATCCCCGCCTCGCCGGCCTCTCCCCGCGAGGCAACCGTCGCAGCGGCTGAGGGTACCCCCACAGCCGCTCTCCCGGCGGTTGCTCAGCCTGACCAGGCAGAAGATGCCCCGCCGGGCGCCTCGCAGCCCGCAGCTGGGCCCCAGGGCGAGGCTCCTCGGGAAGCCGTCGGCGTTCCCGCCTCCGGCACTTCCCTGTTCAGGACGAATGCCTCCTGCGAGTCGTCTTCGATCGAGGTCTCGCCCGAAAAGGAGGCATCGGCGGCGCACGAGACGACGAGCGGTGAGTGCTTGCTCCTCGCCAAACCTCCCCACCCCTGGAAGAAAGCTCCCGGAGAATCTTCCGAAGCGGGCGCCCCCTCACCGGACGAACTTCTGCCCATGTTCCCACAAGGCATGGTGAAGGGTTCGACCGTCGTCTGCTATCCGAGCTTCCCCGATCCGCCCACTCAGGCTTCTTCCAAGGAAGAATGGGAGAAGTATTCGGCCGACGCGATCCACGGCCTGTCGATGTCCTCCCAACAGTTTCATCCCGCCGGCAGCTCACTGGCGACCTCCTCTCGCTACCGCAAGGCAGCAGCTCTTACGCTCCAAGGCATCGCGCTTCTTAATGACATGATCCTCGACGAGCGCGACACTTCCCACGAACATGCGTCGGAACTGCTCGAGATGGGTGCCCAGGTCGGTGAGCTCGAGTGTCATCTTCAGATTTCCATTGCTGGGGAGCGAAGGTACCGGGATGAGGCCAATCGGCACCGTCTGGCCCTTGAGGAGGCCAAAGCCGCCCTGGAGAAGGAGGCTTCCCTTCGCCAGCAGGCCGAGCTGCAAGTTGAAGAGCAGCAACGCGCCCTCGTCGACGAGGCGGAGCGCCATCGGAGCGCGACTCACGACCTCACCGTGGCCCTCGAGAAGAAGACGAGGAGGCTGGCTCGTCTGAGCGAGGCCATCGGCGCTCCTCCCGAGGAAGAGAGTCGCTTGGTTTCTCGGGTAACCAACGCTCTGAAGAGGCTCGCCGATGAGCTGGAGGGCGCGCAGGCGGAAGTCGTCGAGGAACGTAGCGCACGGCTGCGTCTCTTCGAGAAAGCCAAGGCCAAAATCCAGCGTCGCGATGAGAGGTTCGCGGCTCTCGATGAGTCCGTCGACCATCACCGCATGGTCGCCGGCTACAAGGCCAACCTCGACATGGTCGAGAAGCTTCCTCCCGTCGCGACGGTGGGGAAGCTCCTGCCCCTCTTGCCGAAGTGGCGCGGGATCATCGCGGAGCATTCCACGAGGGTGAAGGAGCTAGAGGTGAGGTCTGCTCTTCCTCTGGATTCGCCGCCTCTCTCGCCTTGCGATCCTCCCTCCATCGAGTCCGAGAGGCTGGCCGCCTTCGCAGCGGGGACGACTGCCTCGGCTTCGGACTCCGTCGACGAGTATGGGACCAACGACGAGACCCTCTCGATCCAAGAGCCGACGGTACAGGATGGCCTTCCCTAGGGGAATTGTCTTTGTATATTTTGGTTTTTCTTTTGCGAATTTTGCTGTTATATTTTCTTTGTTGCTTTGGCCTCGGGCCCTTTCTTTGTACTTCACGAACACTTAATGAATGAAAAAGATCTTTACTTCCTCTGCTGAACTTTAGTTATCGGCTCGCGACCGTCGTTTTCCTAACTTTCTCGCTTCATTGGGGTCGACTATCCTCCCCCCTCTTATCGCAGGCCGGCGAGCTAACTCTCGTTTCTTGGCCTTCGAGGCCTGACGAGGGCGTGATCGCGTCGTTCCTCGCCGAGGATCCCGAGCACTACGACCTAGTGCGTGACCTGATCAACGAGCTAACTCTTCGGGTCGCGATGCCTTCTTCGACGGATCTCGAAGACAACTCCTCTGCAGCTGGACGCCTAGACCTGTTGCCGCCGGCTGCCTTGACAAAGTTCCTAACTCGCGACCCTCGTCATCTGGCCGCCTTCTCGGACTTTGCCGGGGACATTCTCGACCGAGCGATGTCGGATTGCGTCGATGACCTCGCCGACTCCATTTTCAAATCCGACGAGGGCTGACGCTTAAGACTGCTTGTGTTTTTCCGATTTACGTGACTTGTGCCGGTTTGCTTACGAGGCTATGATGTAAATGTAAATGTTATAAACTTATAAGTCTTTTTGGCATATGAATACACGAAGATCTTTTGTAATTACGTCACTGTTGTATATGTATGTGGCTTCCTTTGTATGGGGTCTTAGTGTGGAGGATGCAGGCTTGAGCATCCTCTCCTTCCCCCCCCCCCCTTTTTTTTTTTTTTTGATAATGAAACGAACATAGTAATTGACGGTGGAGGGGAAACTTGTCGCGATACTGCTTGCTATCGCTGGCCCTTTCGATTACCTACTTCGAGGCTCTTTTTCTTTGCCCTGATGCCCTCGAGGCTTTTGTCAAGGTTCTTTTTCCCTTTTCATGGTGCCATCGAAACTTTTGTCGAGGCCCTTTTGTTCTTTGTTGTGGTGCCATCGAATCTTTTGTCGAGGCCCCCTTTTTTTTTTTTTTTTTTTTCATGGTGCCATCGAATCTTTTGTCGAGGCCCTTTTTTCTTTTTCATGGTGCCATCGAATCTTTTGTCGAGGCCCTTTTTTCTTTTTCATGGTTCCATCGAATCTTTTGTCGAGGCCCTTTTTTCTTTTCCACGGTGCCATCGAATCTTTTGTCGAGGCCCTTTTTTCTTTTCCACGGTGCCATCGAATCTTTTGTCGAGGCCCTTTTTTCTTTTTCATGGTGCCATCGAATCTTTTGTCGAGGCCCTTTTTTCTTTTTCATGGTGCCATCGAATCTTTTGTCGAGGCCCTTTTTTCTTTTTCATGGTGCCATCGAATCTTTTGTCGAGGCCCTTTTTTCTTTTCCACGGTGCCATCGAATCTTTTGTCGAGGCCCTTTTTTCTTTTCCACGGTGCCATCGAATCTTTTGTCGAGGCCCTTTTTTCTTTTCCATGGTGCCATCGAATCTTTTGTCGAGGCCCTTTTTTCTTTTTCATGGTGCCATCGAATCTTTTGTCGAGGCCCTTTTTTCTTCTTCTTCCTCTAAGTCACGCGCGGTGGAGAGTCCGATGAAAATGTCGTTCTCGCCACGGCGGCGTTCTTAGAGTGTCGATGACGATGGCTGTTCATTTTTGCTATTGATTTTGCTTTCGTGCCATTTTTAGGCTTTGTTATTTTCGCTTTCGCTTCGCGCTTTATTTTAATGTGTTTGATCTTGCAATCGACGCTTGGCTCGCGGCTGGTCGTGCGCTGCTCTTACCTTGAGGTTGTTCATAAATGTTAGCCTGTAAGATTGTTAGAAAGATAATTTGCCATAAAGGCGAGCCTCGTTAAACCCTTCGAGTCCCCCGTACGGGTGCGGCTCGCGAGGGAAGAGTACTCCCTATTTTTATTAGAAACGAGCCGGGGCTATGAGTGGTCCCGGACATGTGGGTCGGGACATCCCATTAGGACGATAAGGTATGTAAACATAAGGAATTGGGGCGACAAGGCTTACTGATAAAACTTTTTGAGGTGCTTGACATTCCAACTGCGAACCACCTCGAGGCCGGCCAAGTTCTCGAGCCTGTAGACTCCCGGTTTGACCACCTCCACGACCTTGTATGGGCCTTCCCAATTTTGCCCAAGCTTCCCCGCATTCAGCTCCGCCGTGTTCTGGAAAACCTTGCGGAGCACCAACTCTCCGGCCCTGAATTGCCGAGGGCGGACGCTCTTATTGTAGAACCGAGCGATGGTGTTTTGGTAGTTGGCGATGTGCACTTTAGCCCGCTCCCGCTTTTCGTCGATGTGGTCCAGCTGATGGAGCAGTCCTTGGCTGTTATCGTCGGGATGGCTTGGAGCCCACTCTCGTCGCAGACTGGGCACTCCCACCTCTGCCGGTATTACCGCTTCGACCCCGAAGGCGAGTGCGAAAGGGGTCTCGCCGGTGGCCGAGTGGGGAGTTGTGCGGTAGGCCCAAAGGACTCCGGGGAGCTCGTCGGCCCACAAGCCCTTCTTCTCCTCGAGCCTTTTCTTGATGCTGTCGACGATGGTGCGATTAACCGCCTCCGCGTTTCCGTTCCCCTGCGGGTATCTCGGCGTTGATGTGTTCAGCTTGATCCTCCATCGAGCGCAGAAGTCCTGGAATCTCTTCGAAATGAACTGGGACCCGTTATCGGCGATGATCTCGCGGGGCAGTCCAAAACGTGTGACCACGCTCTTCCAGACATAGCTCTCGACGTCCGAATCCTTGATGTTGGCGTACGCCTCTGCTTCGGACCATTTAGTGAAGAAGTCCGTCACTACCAGCATAAATCTCCACTGTCGGGAGCCAGTAGGCATCGGACCAACGATATCCATCGACCACTTCATAAAGGGATATGGGACGGACACTACCGACAGCTTCTCGGCTGGGCAGTTGATCGCTGGAGCGTGGCGCTGGCACTTCTCGCACCTCTTGGTATGGTCGGCACAATCTGCGACCATGGTTTCCCAAAAGAACCCTTGACGCTTGGCCTTTCGCAGGAGGGATCGGCCTCCGGAGTGATTGCCGCACTCCCCGCCGTGGATTTCTCCCATAACGTACTCTGCCTCCTTCCTGCCCAAGCATCGCAGTAGTATTCCTTCGAAGCTCGCCCTGTAAAGCCTGCCATTCAGAACAGAATACCTCGCGCTCTTGGTTCGCAGCTTCCTGGCCTCCTGCTTGTCATCGGGTAACGTTCCGTCGAGGATATACCTGCGAAGAGGGGTGCGCCAATCCTTGTCTTCGTCATCGTCTACGATCCCCCGCTCATCGGGACTCAGGTTCTCGCATTCGATGTCGAGGATTTCTTGAGCGTCGTCCTCCTCGTCCTGCTTCCTTGTCGTGCCGTCGCTAGCCCTGCGCTTCTTTTTTGGCGGACCTTCTTCTCGCTTGATGTTGGGCTTTTCGACCGTCTCGACGGTAATCGAGCGGAGCTCGTCGATTTGGGTTGTTGAGCCCAAGCCTGCCAGCGCATCGGCGTGGTTGTTGTCGCCCCTCGAGACCTGCGTCAAAGTCCAAAAATCGAATTTCTTTGATAGGGATTCGACAACCCCGGCGTATGCTTCCATCCTTTCGTCGTTCTTCTCGTACTCCCCGTTAACCTGCTTGACCACCAGCTGAGAATCCGAGAAAGCGTTTACCTTCCGCACGCCCAGAGCCAGGGCCGATTGCATCCCGACGATGAGAGCCTCGTACTCGGCCTCGTTGTTCGTGGCGCGGAAAATGAGGCGGCAAGCTTTTTCCACGACCTCTCCGACTGGGGAAACGAGCCTGATCCCGATACCCGATCCGAGCGACGTCGCCGACCCGTCGACGAGGAGCCTCCACATCCCGGTCTCATCGCGCGAGTCTATGAGCTCCTTCGGCAGCTCGATGAGGAAGTCAGCAAGGACCTGCGATTTCAAGCTCGTCCGGAGTCGATACTCGATATCGTATGCTCCCAACTTGATCGACCACTTTGTGATCCTCCCTGACTGGTTTGGGCTGTGCAGAATGGACCTGACGGGCCTGTCTGTCATGACGACGATGGTGTGCATCTGAAAATGGAATCTCAACTTCTCCGATGCGTCAAACAGCGCGAGCGCCAATTTTTCGACCTGGGGGTACCGTGTTTCGGCGTCAAGGAGCTTCCGGCTGATATACGAAACAGGCTTCTGCTCGCCCTTCTCTTCTCGCACCAGCACCTGGCTTATCGCGTGATCGGACACCGCGAGGTACAGATACAGAGGCTCTCCCGGCTCTGGCTTCGTCATGACTGGCGGCGACGAGAGGTAAGCCTTCAGCGCTTGGAAGGCCTCCTCGCACTCTCGCGTCCATTCGAACTTCTTATTCTTCTTCAGCAACTCATAGAAGAGCAGGGTCCGGTCTGTCTGCCGCGAGATAAACCGTCCGAGCGCGTTGATCCGTCCCGTCAGCTTCTGGACCTCCCTACGATTACGAGGCGAGGGCATGCTCTGGAAGGCTTCGACCTAGTCGGGGCTGGCCTCGATTCCGCGACGGGTCACCATGAAGCCCAAGAACTTCCCGGACGAGATGCCAAAGGTGCACTTCGTCGGGTTCAGCTTCATCTTATGCTCGTTGAGGACCCGAAAACATTTCTCCAGATGCTCGACATGCATGGCAACCTTTAACGATTTGACAACCAGGTCGTCGATGTACACCTCGAGGGATTCTCCTATCTGATCGTGGAACATCTTCATCATGAGCCGCTGATAGGTGGCGCCGGCGTTCTTCAGCCCGAACGGCATGACTTTGTAGCAGTACGTCCCTCGCTCGCTGATGAAAGCGGTCTTCTCCTCGTCGTCGGGGTGCATCCTGATCTGGTGATAACCGGAATAGGCGTCCATAAAGCTCATAAGCTCGTACCCGATGGTCGCCTCGACTAAGCGGTCGATGTGGGGCATTGGGAAGCTATCCTTCGGGCATGCCTTGTTGAGATCGACGTAGTCCACGCAGACCCTCCACTTGCCGCTCTTCTTCTGTATGACGACGGTATTGGCTAGCCACTCGGGGTATTTGACCTCCCGGATAGTTCCCATCGCCAGCAACCTGTCTACCTCGTCGTTGATGATCTTGTTTCTGTCGGCCGCCATTTTCCTCCTCTTTTGTATGACCGGTCGATGGTTGGGGTCGGTGTTGAGCCGGTGGGTGATGACCGCGGGGTCGATCCCCGGCATGTCGTCGTTGGTCCACGCGAAGCTTCCCTTGTTCCTCTTCAGGAACTCCACCAGCTGGGCTTTCACCTCCGGGTCGAGTCTCGCGCCTATTCCGACGGTTCTCGTCGGATCGGTCTCGTCGATGCAGACCTGCTCGACCTCCTCGACCTGCGGCCCGCCACTCCGCTCTTCTGTCGCCGGATCCTCGATGTCCTCCGCGCTAAGGATCCCCGGAACCCCAGGATCTCCTCCTTTCCCTCTCTTCTTGCGCCGCTTCCTTCGCTTCGTCGTCGGGGGAGGCGGGGCAGCGATGGCTAATTGCTATAACCCATCCTTGCGGCTTTCGAGAGCCTTGTCGGGCCTCTTCCCGCTGCTTGCCGCTCGATGATGCATCATATAGCAGATGCGGTAGGCTTCTCGGCAGCCTTGGAGCTCCTCGATGGTTCCCTCATCCTTTCCGGGGAACTTGATGCACTGATGGTAGGTGGAGGGTACGGCCCTCATCGCGTGAATCCATGGCCTCCCGAGGATCACGTTGAAATGCGATTCCACGTCGAGGACCATGAACTCGGTCATCCTCCTCACACTCCCGGCGTATACGGCTAGCTGGACCGTTCCTAGTGAGGTGGTGACGTCGCCGTTGAATCCTGACACCTTCCGGGGTCGGCCTCCGATGGCGAGGTCGTCGATCTTCATGCGAAGAAGGCACTCGTGGGTGATCATGTCCACGGAGCTGCCGTTGTCGACGAGAACGCGCGCTATGTCGTACCCCCCGATGTTGAGCTCGAGCACCAGGGCGTCGTCGTGCGAATCCGCGCAGTTATCGTCTTCGACGAACTCGATCGTCGCTCCCGCCGTCTCCCGCGCCAAATCTCCTCGGCTATGCTCTCGCCCCCGTCTCTGGTAGGCCTTGATGCTGTTAACCGTGTCGTCGCAGAATCGTGATCCACCCATGATCACGTCGATCCTCGGTCTGCTCGCCGGGCTGGCGGCCTCCACGCGGGCCGATGGCTCCGCTTCGATCGCGAAACTTCGCTTCTGAGCGCTCTGCCCTCCTCCGGAGCTCTGAGGCGGAGCCGCCTGCTGTTTGGGGAAGGCCCTGTTTTCGTTGTTCCAGGGTCGCGCCTGCTCTCGCGTGGCTTCCCCGTAGTCTCCTCGTTCGATCCCCTTCTGGATGAACCTCTTGTACGCGGCGCAATCCTCGGACGAATGGCCCCAGTAACCGTGGAACGAACAGAATTTGTTCATGTCCCTCGGCCACGGAGTCCTTTCGTAACCTCCTCGGCCGCCTGAGCGTCCTCCACGGCCGCCGCCGAAACTTCCTCTTCCTCCGGAGAACCCGCCGCGTCCCCCGGAGTGTCCCTGCTGGCCTCCGTCAGCCTCTCCTCGGGAGTATCCTCCCTGTTGGCCCTGGGGCCTGCTGTCGTGATAGTCCGCCCGCGGCTGATTCTCGCGGGCGGTGTTGTCGCTTCGCTCCTCGTTTACCTGGTAGACTTTGTGTCTCGGAGCCTCTGGGGCGCGTCGCTCGTTCTGTGCTCCTCGATCTTCTCTCCTTGCTCTTGACGACGAGCCGTCTCGCCCGTCCCTGCTCTTCTCGGACTTGGCCTTGGCCTCGCCCCTATCGTCGCTCTTTTTCTTGCCGAGGATGTTCTCCTCGATGTTCATGTCGATCGTCGCTCGGTGGAGTGCGTCCTCTATCGTCAGCGGCACTGTCCTCGTGATCTCTTTGCAGAAATCGGAAGTGCAGTGCAGGCCGTGCCTCAGGGCTTGGACGGCGACAGCGTCTTTGAGATTCGGCACCCGAATCATCACTCCCTTGAACCGCTCCACGTACTGGCGCAGCGTCTCGTCCTTCCCCTGCTTGAGATCAAACAGAGATGCTAGCGTCGCCTCGCTCTGGGCGTGGATGGAATAATGCTTCAGGAACATGGCGACGAGCTGGTCGGAGTTGTCGATAATCCCTGGCGCAAGCCGCGCGAACCAGTCGCTGGCTGGGCCCTGCAAATGGTAAATAAAAAGGCGACAAAGGATAGCCTCCCTTCTGGTCTCCTCGCCGACGATATGGTCCGTCGCTATCCTGTAAGATTTCACATGAGTCGTAGGATCGGTCCCTCCCTTGTACGGCGCGAGCTTGATCTTTGGCAGCTCGTCTATTTCGACTCCTCGGATCCTAGGAGTAAAGGGGGTCACTCTGGCGTCTCTTACCAGCTTGTCGATCTCCGGACCGGCGCTCGTCGCCTGGTGCACTCGCGATGCCACCTGTCCTATCTTTGCCTCCAGGGCCGCCGCCATGGCCGCCATGGCCCTCATGATTTCTCCGGTAGCGGCTGGGTCGCCCGCCGGGACCAGCGCTGGCACGCTCAGGGGCGTGCTTGCCGTCGTCGTCGGCTGCGAGGTCGATGCTGGCGTCTGGAACAGGTTCCGGACCAAGAGGTCCCGAGAGGCGTCGAGCGCCTCATTATTCGCCGCGTCTCTGGTCAGGGCTCCTCCACTCGCTGCGATGGGGGAGTCAGCAGACCTGTTCGCCGCGTTCCTGCCCTCCGCTTGGGCGAGCAGCTCGGCGAGCTTCCGACTTTCCGCAGCTTGCTCCTCGGCTCTTCTCGTGGCTTCTTCCGCCCTCCGGTCGGCCGCCTCCATCCTCTGCATGACCTGGGTCATCTGTCGCCGCATCTCGTCCAGCGCCTCGCTCTGGTCGCTCCGCCCCTCGTCTTGAGGCATCTTTCGCTTTCCCTCTTTTCGTTCCTGGCTGTGCGATAGGAAGAAACTACCGCCCCACGGTGGGCGCCAAACTGTAGAGGGCGATTCGCACCGCCTTACAGTCACAAAAGACACTACTCAAACACACGAATAAATACGAATGATGGGGTATCTTTGATTGATTTATGATTACAAAGGGGATCGGTCTCTTCCGTTTATAGCTTGGAACAAAGAAGAAGAATGCGATTAACTAAGACTGACGCTACCAAGCTGGTGACACAAAGAGATTATCAGTAAGATTCTGACGACTCTATCTTTCTCTCTTCTCTCGATAATGGCCAGCCCCCCACAACTGGGAGCTCTTCCTCTATTTATAGCCCCGCTGGGACCTTCTCGGCTCGAATCCCTTGGATGATCTTCAGATGGTCCCCCCATGGAATATCCTGTGGTCCTCTTCTCTGACAGTCTCGACGCCTGCCAAAGGGGCTTGCTTCCACTAACGTTGTCCCCTCTGACACATCCCGCGCGCGCTACCCTGCAGTGGTCCCCTCGGACCGTACCTTCTTGTCGTATCCTAGGTCGAAGCCCTAGACCTCAATGGGCTTGAGGCCCATCCTCGGTCATCGCTCTCCCCGATGGGCCGCGAGCCCATTGAGATATGACCATCTTCGAGGAGCCCAGGCTCCTCTCCTGGTCACTAACCTCCATCAGTGGGCCGAAAGCCCATCGCCATTGCGCCCAACCCGACCCTCGTCGTTTCATAGGAAAACGACAAGTGTAAAGTTAGGAATGGATTTAACCAAATCCGACCTTAACAATTGTAATTCTAAAACAGAATTGAGCCCTTGTTAGCGATTCAATTGAGTCACTTCCACACAAACGAAGCCCCTAATTTTTAGGAATCAGATTTTGTTTTCACTTAAAAGCCCCTATAGGGTGGACTTTGGAGCAGGGTGGACGTTTGGCTCCAAAGCCTGGTCTTGACAGAGTTTATGTTAGGTTTCGACCCCAAAACCAAACCTTTGAGGCTTTCGAAACCGGGCCGGCTTACATTGATATCCTACTCCAATTTCACACCTAACCATTAATGCATACAGCCACATGTACTTAAGGTGTTAAATGCCAGTCAGTGCCACGGTACCGTGTTGGGGTTAGCCAGTCATTTGTAGGAGAAACTAAATTGCAGAAGACATTCACATCAAATTTATAAGCAACATATATTCCAAACTGGTCATGAAATTGAAATTTGTCCATGAACCTCCAATCTGATTCGTTTTTACTACAAACTACCAAAAACTCCAACCGATTTAAACCATTAACCCAATAATATCCCATCACTAAAATCCACCTAAAATATGGTGTTAGCAATCAACCTTGTAGACAAAAAAAAAAATCATTTAAAACCAATCCATGCAAAAATGGACACGGCCCTCCCTTCCTTCACAACATCGAACACCCTCGAAGTCAAGTTCCCAAGCAGAGGCGTTAGCTGACTTGGTTCGTTCTCGTGGTCACCAAATCTATTGCCACTATACGCACGGCCGTGGTTTCGTGCCTCGGTCCATTGTAATCACCATTTCCATCCTTGTTCAAAAATTCAACTTTAACTCCCCCGTTTAAGTACGCAGCATGACCGTTTTTGTTCCTAGAGTCTCCCCAGCCGTTATAGTCACCGCGACCATATCCGCCATCGCCACCGTGGAAACGACCTCTTGTCGCTCCGTCATTCCTATATCCATTGTTGTCTCTTGCAGAGTTTCCTCTCCCATTGTAATCACCATTTTCGTTGTTCCCAAATTATTCTCTCCCATTATAATCAGCAGCATGATCGTTTCTATTCCTAAAGTCTTCCCAGTCAATATACTCACTGCGACCATATCCCCCCTCGCCACCGAGGAAACGACCTCTTGTCGCTCCGTCGTTCCAATATCCATTGTTGCCTCTTGCAGAGTTTCCTCTCCCATTGTAATCACTCCCATTATAACCAGCAGCATTGCCATTTCTGTTCCAAAAGTCTCCGCTGCGGATGTAATCAGTGCGACCATATCCCCCCTCGCCACCGAGGAAACGACCTCTTGCAGCTCCGTCGTTCCAATATCCATTGTTGCCTCTTGCAGAGTTTCCTCTCCCATTGTAATCACTCCCATTATAACCAGCAGCATTGCCATTTCTGTTCCAAAAGTCTCCCCTGCGGATGTAATCAGTGCGACCATATCCCCCCTCGCCACCGAGGAAACGACCTCTTGCAGGTCCGTCGTTCCAATATCCATTGTTGCCTCTTGCAGAGTTTCCTCTCCCATTGTAATCACTCCCATTATAATCGGCAGCATTGCCATTTCTGTTCCAAAAGTCTCCCCTGCGGATGTAATCAGTGCGACCATATCCCCCCTCACCGAGGAAACGACCTCTTGCAGCTCCGTCGTTCCTATATCCATTGTTGCCTCTTGCAGGTGGAAGCCCTCCCCTAACATTCCCTACACATAAGACAGTGTCGCTTTTTCAATCAATTTTTCAATATGAATTACGTAATATTTTATACTTTACGAGTAAATTCAACACAATGTCCTCATTAACTCCTAATATTCAGCTTTTGTAAAGATGGTGTACGTACATCAAACTCCTAACTACAGCTGATGCTAGATTAAAATGAATATTTGCAGCATAAGTGCTCTACTCAATCTTTAGCCAATTGAGCCGGCATATTCCAAAAATCTTCTAATGACAATAGTAAATAGTAATCTTAATCCGAAAAACAATGAAAGTTAAATTCCATCCTCACACAGTTAACAGATATTATTGGGACAAGCCACTGCCGAAAATTTTCAAAAATTTTAACATAGATTTTTGGGAGGTGACGCGTATCTGCCAATAACATCTGCTAAATATTTGTTGATGGAAATCAAAATTGGCATTGGTCTTTTAGGCTTTTGGTAAAACTGCGGATAAAAAAAGGTTTGGTAATATGGCTGCAAAGTTAGCTAAATATTGGGTACTTGTGGCGCAAATATCCATCGAATAAAAAATAACGACGGACATACCTAGAAAAGTTGACTTCAATTCCTCTATGACAACTTGGCGTCCACCCATAAGGATAGGTGATGCCTGTAACACCAATCACGGCACAATTAAACATACAAAAAATTTTGCAGCTCACGGAACTTAAGAAGAAAAGGGTGTAAATGCAAGACATCAGCTTCAAAGATAAACTGCTCTGCTTCAAAGCAAAAATTGAAGACGACGGGTAGACACAGATTAAAAATTGAGGAAATACCTCCAAAGCCCTGCCAACAGAACTTGTCGCCTTGAATTCCACAAATCCATAACTAAATCCCTAGGATGAATCGAATCAGAGATGTTATTGATGAATAAACAGCCAACAGAGGAATATTCATTCACTGACAAACTAAATCATACCCTTTGCAATGTAATTTGTACACCATTACTCTTGATTGGTCCAAATTCATTGAATTTAGTCGCGACTATGGCCAGTGTTGTGATTGAGGGAAGCCTCTGCTATTCCCGCAACACAATAGAAAATCATAGAGTTAAGTATGTGCAATAATAGTTGTTTCATATACATATGATTTGACCCCATAAAAGCAGAACATACCTTCAAACTCTTGAATCCGCTCACTCTCAGGGACACTTGGATTTGGATTTCGATTGGGTCTACTTCCAAAAGCCAGGACTGGAGTTGAAACAGCGACAAATTGCTCTCGCTTCTTCGGTTCGGTCCTCACAGAGGCAGATGAGGGAGCTTACAGAGGTGCTACTTTCTCCTTTGCAGCCTTGACCTGGAGCAACGAGACTGGAGTTGGAGAAGCGACAGCTGACAGAGGCGCTACTTTCTTCTTTCCAGATTCTTCGACTTTTACGACTGCAGTTTCTGGAGTGCGAAGAACCAGAAAAGAAAGAGAAAAAAAAAAGGCATTAGTAGAGATTAGTGAGCATAACAAGTTATGTACATATAGCAACTAAAATTCACAATACCCGGATCAGTAGTAATAGGTTTCTCATAATCAATGGCCGGTTCTCCGTTTTCATTTCCACTGTCATCTAGATATCTGAAAAAATCAGCCACGACATGGAAGCCTTTGACGTTGTCCTCTGTTAATAAAATTTTTGGAGCGAGAAACTTTCTTGAGTTGGCCCTCTCAATCATATACCCGTTTACGGAAACAAAGACATGACCATTGTAAGAATCTTGGGCATCAATTGATCTAATATCAAATTTGAAGTTCTTGTAACCAATAGAAAGATTCTTTATGATTGCCTACCAAAAAAATGACTAATAAATTACCAGATTCGAAACAATTCTAACATAAGTATTGGATCTACATAAAAAGAGTAATGAATAGGCATGTGAAAATAAACCGGGTTAATATCTCATATGAAAAATATAGATTACGTTAAATTCCCAAAAGAGGGCAGATTGAATAGAAAGGTTGTCTCACAAACAAAATTGTGAGACAACCTTTCTATTCAATCTGCCCTCTTTCGGGAATTTAACGTAATCTATATTTTTCATATGAGATATTAACCCAGTTTATTTTCACATGTCTATTCATTACTCTTTTTTATGCATCTCTTCAGCATCTCAACTAGGCATGTAGTGTGTGAGCTATGTAGATCCGACACTTGTATTAGAATTGTTTCGAATCTGGTAATTTATTATTCATTTTTTGGCAGGTAATCAAAAAGAAGATTCTTTCTATGGGTTACAACAAGAACTTCGAATTTGATATTAGATCAGTTGATGCCCAAGATTCTTACAACGGTCATGTCTTTGTTTACGTAAACGGGTCTATGATTGAGAGGGGCAACTCAAGGAAGCTTTTCCCTCAAAAGTTTTTTAATAAAACCAGAGGACGACGGCACAGGCTTTCATATCGTGACTGATTTTTTCAGATATCTAGATGACAGTGGAAATGAACCGGTCATTGATTATGAGAAACCTATTACTACTGATCCGGGTATTGTGAATTTTAGTTGCTATATGTACATAACTTGTTATGCTCACTAATCTCTACCTAATGCCTTTTTTTTTGTTCTTCGCACTCCAGAAACTGCAGTCGTAAAAGTCTATGAATCTTAAGAGGAGAAACTCACTACCGGTTTGTTTACTCAATTGAAAGCTTGTATTTTTTGAACTTTTTTGAGTTTTTGTTGGTGTGGGGGAATCCTTTTTTTTTTTTTTTTGTAGAGGTAAGAGGCTGATAGCTTGAAACTATATGCTTTAATTATTTATTTATTTCTCTATGTTTCTTTGATTTTACTGCGTCAGTAAGGCAATGGAAGGTTGGCAAAAATTCGTGTTGAATGCAGGAAATCGCAGTTTATGATTATGCGGTTACGCAGCTATACATTGGAATTATTTGTAGAGTTTTTTTTCTTTTCTTTATTGATGTGTTTAACTTACGCAGATCAAACTGTAATGGCGTCTCCGGTGAAAGAAGATTCTTTTGCAACTCTCACTCCTACTGCTGATGTTGTACATGAAGATCCTCCTACAACTCTCGCTCCTACAACAAGAAAGAAAAAAAACAAACAGAAAAAAAAAAAAAAAAAAAAAAAAACAATCTCCCTCCTACTGCTGATGTTGTACAGGAAGATCCTCTTACAACAGTAGATGTTGTACACAAAGATCCTCTTGCGACTCGCCTTTTTACTGCTGATGATGTACGTGTTAATATCGATTTCGAGTATTCGATTTACTTTACTGTTGATCTGCTTCGAGTATATCAGTTCTTGTGTTGAATATAGGTCGGCAATGCCTTCGTGTGTCTGTACAACACTTGCTTGCATGCGAATCCCGATTACGCATGCCGCTTTTATCAGGACGACCATATTCTCAGCCGGGTACCCGAAATCCAGGTATCTAATTTTTGATACCCGGATCCGGTACCCGGTTTTGAAATTGGATTCGGGTTTTCAACCGGATCCGGATTTATACCCGGATCCGTTTGTTTTTTTAAATTTTTTTAAAATATATTATCTCAAACTAAACATTGTCTCCTAAATAAAAACATATATCCAATGTCTTAAAATTAAAATGCATAAAAAAAACATAGTCTCGCGGTTTTTTTTTTTTTTCGTTTCCGCCATTATTTTTTCGTTCCGCGCATCAAGCATCATCAACATCAATTGTAAACATATGATATGACAATAATAAAAAAAAGTATTACAAGTCAAATAAACATGAGATAAAAATAATTAAATAAAATTAAAGGAAAATAAAATAATTAAAAAAAATTCGGGTATTAAACCGGGTACCGGGTACCCGGTTTCTATGATTTTAATACCCGGTACCCGAACCCGGTTTTAAAACCGGGTACGGGTACCCAGATTCGGAATCCGGATCCGGATTCGGATTCGGATTTTAAATTCGGATAGGGATTCGGATTCGGATTTTTACCCGGTTTTCGGGTTTTATTTTCACCCCTAATACCAATACCAATATATACAAACTTTTTAAATTTCATAATTTATATGCTTCTATACTGCAAATAAACACAAGTATTTCACATGAAGAAAATGAACATACAAAAATAAACAAGCACACACATAAAAGCTCAAAATTATGGCATCATAAGGACTCACTTCCGCTTTAACGAAAATATGCTTCATTCCATTTTCTTCAACCCAGATGAGTTTACTGTCGTCCCCATAGAAGAGGCATGCGTAATCGTTATCCATTACCAAGCAACGGTAGTACAAATCTACGAAGAAATTCCCGGCCTATATTCAACACAAGTAAGAACTGATATTCTCGAAGCAGATCAACAGTAAAGTAAATCGAATACTCGAAATCGATATTAACACGTACATCATCAGCAGTAAAAAGGCGAGTCGCAAGAGGATCTTTGTGTACAACATCTACTGTTGTAAGAGGATCTTCCTGTACAACATCAGCAGTAGGAGGGAGATTGTTTTTGTTTTTTTTGTTTTTGTTTTTTTTCTGTTTGTTTTTTTTCTTTCTTGTTGTAGGAGCGAGAGTTGTAGGAGGATCTTCATGTACAGCATCAGCAGTAGGAGTGAGAGTTGCAAAAGAATCTTCCTTCACCGGAGACGCCATTACAGTTTGATCTGCGTAAGTTAAACACATCAATAAAGAAAAGAAAAGAAAAACTCTACAAATAATTCTATTGTATAGCTGCATAAACTGCGATTTCCTGAATTCAACACGAATTTTTGCCAACCTTCCATTGCCTTACTGACGCAGTAAAATCAAAGAAACGTAGAGAAATAAATAAATAAAAACTCACAACGTTCAAGGAATACAAGCTTTCAATTGAGTAAACAAACTGAAACCGGTACTGATTCATATACGAATAGTTAATGGAGATTAATCCAATCCAAAATCACATGTTATAAGAAGAACAGAATCATATTTCACAACCAAAAGCTGAGTATGATCGCGAAAAAAGAAAGTTCCGTCTCTACCAAAAAAAAGAAAAGAAAAGAAGATTACTCCACACCGAAAAACTCACAACGTTCAAGGAATACAAGTTTTCAATTGAGTAAACAAACAGATACTGATTCATATACGAACAAACGGGTACTGATTCATATAGGAACAGAGAGCGAAGATATGTTAATGGAGATTAATCGAATAAAAAGCGCTAAAACCAAAACCACTGGTTATAAAAAGAAACCAAAAGCTGAGTATGATCGCGAAAACGACACTTTCTTCTCTGATTCACGTCGATAATAGCACCGGCTCACAGAGCAGAGTGAAACCTCATAGACAAAATCACGAAGCGAAAGAGAGAGCGAGAGAAATCAAGAAGTACCTGAGCGATGTGAGAGAAGAAGAGTGATCGACTGTGTACTGCCACTTCTCCGACCTCGGTTAGGGTTTCGCGGAGAGAATGAGGGAGGGAAAGAAGAAGAGAGGGAGGGAAAATAATACGCACACACGATGGTTCCTTTGCCGAGTTTTTTATTAGGGTAAACTGCGGCTAAAATACCCACTGTTTCATTTTTTTAATTATGTACTCAAAGTTTTTTTTTTTTTGGCTATAATACCCAAACGTACACACCGTTGAATCTCCATTATTTCGCCTGCATGACATGGCACGTGTCTTTGTAATTTCGCCACCTCATTAAAACCCTAAATAATGATAGAAAAAAATTAATTAAAAGAGTTTTCGTTTGGAATCTGGTGATGAATGAATACGCAAAGACTCGTATCAGGAAAAGCGTAAGTTTTTCAAGAGGATGCGAGAACTGGGAATTCAACCGAACTCTCACACATTCTCTTCCATTTTCAAGTGTTTCACTGCTCTGAGGAGTGTCAGAGAAGGTGAGAAGGTCCATGGATATCTCTGTAAACTCGGGTTCGGCTCTTATTGTTGGTTATGCCCGAACCGGATATTGGATCCACCGGGTTCTCGGGTATTGACCCGAACACATAACCAAGACAATAGGCCCACATGGGCCCGAGTATTAATTATTGAATTAATTAATTAAAGCTTAATGGGCTTAACTAAAGGCACATTTGCTTAAATGTTAGTGTGTATTAATTATTAAATACACACTTAACCTCATAATTAAAAACCTAATCAAAACCCTAAACACAATCTCAGAGAGAGAATTTCGTTTTTCCTCCTTGTGGGTGACTTCAAGATATGCTCTCCTCCCGGTTCGTCATCGATTTCTTATCCAAACACCGAGAAGGATCTAACATATCCTTCGAGCTGTTTTCCGGTCTATAAAGATGTTCCCGCAGTGACGTGGTGGACGACATAGAGGCACGACAATTGGCGTGCTGCATCCCGGAGCTAGGAGGAATCGGCCAAACACATAATCGGCAAAACTGCAGCGTTTTTGGTACAGTTGACAAAAGTACCAAAAGTCTGGTAACGTATCCAAACCGAATACTTTGATTTCGATATTAACCTAGATCTATAGTGTTCGATGATATCCCGTGATTTCCACCTCGGGATTGAGAAAATTCATCGAAAAACCCAACAATGGTATTAGAGCCGGTCTGATTAATTTTCAAAAATTGGGTATTTTGATTCGGAATAATTTGTGTAATTTTAGAGTGTTTTAGAATTTTAATGGGAGCAAAATTGAGATCGGAATCATTGAAAACGGCGGCTGAGAAAGTTGTCACGTGCATTAGGATTCGTGCTGCTTAGGGTTTAATACAACACGTGTAAGAGGATATGTGCCCAGCCAATAGGCTGACCCAAGCCCAGATCCAAGCGAAACCCGGGTATTGACCCGGGTCAACCCCTCTCGTGGGTCAGTGAGTGACCCAAGCGAAACCTACGCCCGATCTCCGTCGAGCACGACCGTCGTGCGTGCGCCTTGTCTGACGATGGCGACTCCGGGGAACTCGTGCGACAGAGGCGACATTGGCCTTGAGGAGCATGAACGTCGTGCGACTCCGACCGACGACGCTCGCCTTGACGGAGGCGTTCGCGCACGCCAAGCCACGATGCACGAACGTCGTGCCCTGCCCGAACTGTTTGGGCTGCCCTCGGGCAGTCCGTACGAGCACGGGTCTCACTCATGCTCGTATCCCGATCCCGTAATTTATTTTATTTTTAATTTTTATTTCAAATATTATTAAATTGTTTATTTAAATTTTTAAAATACAATTGAAATAAGTATAAATTATAAGGGGATTTGAAAATCTAATATCAATAATAAAACTTTGTAAATTAGATTTACTTAGTTTTATTATTACGTTGCATTATACGGTTTAATATTTTATTATTATTCATAGTCTTTTTATTGAATTTATTTATAAATTATAATTTCTAAAATGTCTAGTTATTATTTATAATAAGACTATGTAAAATATAATGTCGTATATTATTCTTATCTTTGAGATTAAGAATAAACATGCATTAATCTAATTTTTATTGTAAAGTATTGGATTGAATAATAAAGTTAAATATTTATTATGATAAATAAGTTATTTATTTTATGTTCAAATAAGCTTATACTAATAAAACTGAGGATCAAGTGTTATCATTTAGATCATGTATAAATATTTATTTTTGGATATGTTTTTATTTATTTGATTTATAATTACATATTCAAAGTCTTAGGTTAAATAATTTAAATTAGTTACATTATTTAATTTAAGACAAACGTATGGATCACCTAAAAACTCCTCAATAAATATTAGGTTTATAGTCTTCCATATGAGGGACCCTCGTTCTAGGTGTGCCCGGTCTAAGTGCATCTACAATCCAGTAGAGTACTTTTACTCAGCACACTTAGACGCGGAGGACGACCAACACAGTCCGCCGGTTCACCACATGGGTCGGCCTAAACGAGTATTCTAATAAGATTAGATATCGTAGACTAACTAATAAAACCGGTTAGAAAAAGTTAACGGTTCACTTTTCTAACTGTCAGGAATAATATTGGATATTATTACAACCGTTGTTTAATTCTGAGTTCTTAAATTAAAGGAATTGGCGAGGGTTGCTTTTCTTATTAATTTATTTACGAAAATAACACAAAAGTCCTAATGTTATTAATTACATCTTTATAATATTTTGTTAATATATAAACATGTTCCTTAAAATAATTATTATGCTTAATTATTGTTTCATTTAATGTATGTGAAACAAGTGTCAATGAAAGAAACACTTGAAAATGGTTTTCAGGTACATGGAAACAAGTTTCAAATCAAAAGGAAAGAAATTTCCTAGGAATGGCAACGACTTCTGAAATAATGTTCATAGCCGTGATAAAGAAATGATTTTTCATAATAGATGAATATCCATTTGGAGCCACCTGACAAAACTTCCAGAACTGATAAGAATGCTTACAAGAAGCATTGCGACATCAATGAGAAAATGCTTATCAAAAGCATAAAATCATTATAGTCTGGAAGTTCATTCAATATCTTTCGAAGATTTATGAAAAGCATGTAAAACACGAGCAATGTAAGATCGCAAAAAGCTTATAGAGTTCCAAAACGTCTGTGAATTTTGAAGTTTGGTTATAGTTTTAGGAAATTGATAACCCTCCACAAAGAATAGCTCAGATAAATGATGAGACACTTAGTGATCTCTCCATTAACATCGTGTTGGATTCCTTGCTCAACTTTCACAAGCTGGTTGTGATCAAGTTTAACAAAGGGCAATGGAATAATGGCTCTTACAGTAAAAGGCGAAGGGGATTACAATCTTAAAATCATCACACATGTGATGATACATAAGGTTAGGTCCCAATATCTAAAAGTGTTTTCACTACAGGTAACGAGGATTGTCCGACTTGTCTTGAAATAGTGAAGAAGACAGAGTAATGACTCTTCTTAAAGGTACAAATATTTTTAAGATAGTTTGACTATGGACATGTGTTCAATATATGATATTTAACACAATACACAAAAGGCTTTCTTGAGTGACAAAAGGTTTGTCTGGTCATTGAATTCTCTCGGTA
This sequence comes from Parietaria judaica, assembly GCA_954871525.1. Classification (NCBI taxonomy): domain Eukaryota; kingdom Viridiplantae; phylum Streptophyta; class Magnoliopsida; order Rosales; family Urticaceae; genus Parietaria; species Parietaria judaica. The sequence continues at coordinate 45,630,959 of OX940860.1, forward strand.
CACCTCATTTAAATGATGCATTCATATCGGACTCTGTTAGACATAGTTCGTTCAATGAGAAAAACGGATATGCATATGTCCATGAAATGACCTTTTAACTGATGCTACCACGCTTTAACGTGTATCATCAAAAGTGATTCTGACGACAACATATCAGATATGATTAAGGATATAACCTTGTTTGTCGTTTACGAGAAAATTATAGTCTACAAAATAGTTGTGACAAATACGTGAATTTTTCAGGAAGAAGAATTTCTTTCTAGAAAGTCTAGTGGGAGAAAGAATGCATTTCATGAAGTACATTGTGATAACCCACAATTAATTAGGTGAGTTGTTATCTTTTTGTTTATATTTTTATTTTAGGATTTTTCTTGCAAATAATATATTAGTTTTAATATATTGAATTTTTTTTTTTTTTTAGGGTAAAAAGGGAGCTGCGAAAATTAGATATTTAGGGTTTTATATTAGGCTTAGTGTTTCATATTTTCCACAAAGTCTCCCATAGCCTCATTATCTCCAAAACCTAGAAAATTTCTAGAGAGAATAGAGTGAAAAATCATTGAGTCTTCAATCTCCCCAGCCAGAAATCTTCTTCTTCTTCCATAATCAAGGTATGAGTTGCTTATTCTATTAAATCCCAATTTTATTTTCGTAATTCCGAGTAGCAGAATTTTGTCGAATTTTTATCTCCCAAACTAAGCAGCGGTTTTTGCTGAAATTTTAATAACAACTTCGATTAGGATCATAGAAGTCTCAGATTTAATTTCAGAATTTTTGGAGCTCTAAATCGCTCGAAATCGTATTTTCAATTTTTAAAATTTCTGGAAAAACGATAAAATTCTGCAGATCAGATTTTTGTTTTTAATTTTTAAAATTCATACAGTCCAAATTGGAGATTTTATGTAGAGATAGGTTTTATAGAGAATCCAATTTCTAGAATGTTTTGTGTTTTAAGAAATTTGAAAATCTTTCGGGATTTAGCCCGAAATCGAGTTAGAAGAATCTGGCCGAACAAAAAAATCGATATATCTCATAGTTAGAGTTCTCTTTTGAAAATTTTCAAAACACGAAAGTTCTTCGTTTTCGAAAAATAATAGCAGTTTGTTAAGAACACTTTTTCCAGTTCCGTACGTATTTTATTATATCGAGAAAATACATCAAATCTCCTTTAGTCTTTATGTCAAGTTCTAGGAATGTTTTTGCAAGTGATCAAACCAAATTTTTACTTGGGTAATTATTATCTAGGAATATCGCTCGTAGAGGTATCTTCGTCGGAGTCGCGAGAAGGATTTTCGTAGCGATTCAGGTGAGTTCAACCTCACTGCAGTACGAATTTGTTTGAAAATAAAAGTACATTTGAACATGTTTATCGTGTGTTTTGTTTGAATATGTTGGATGTGTGAAAAATGTTTGCTTGTTATATTGATTCATGAATGATTGCATTAGATATTTTATGATGATTCAACGACGTTGAAACGTCGCGAAAGATTTATTATTATGTGACGATCGATGTGATTGTCGAGATATGAAGAATGTCATTAATGATGAATGGTAATATACGATGTGAAAATTGTGAAAATGATTATTTTGGTTATGGATGAATCTTCTTGTCATTCATGCATGTTAACAATATAAACAAGTATAACATAGGAATTAAGTGTCGTGCCTGTGAGCATAAGCTTGACTTAGTTCGTCACACAGAGGAAGTCAGCCCGGGTACCGGCCAGAACCAAGGACGGACAGGAGTTCAGCCCAGCTCGGGTGAACACAAGCAGAGAGTCCGGATAGAAGACAAGCTCAGCCCGGAGCATTCGAGCAGGTCAGCTCGGGGACAGAGAAGCTGTCTGGGCAGGAAAGGGAAACTCTACCCAGAAAGGAAGATGCGTAACTTGAGGAGCAAGCAAATCAAGTTAAAGATTCGGCGAGATTATTTAGGGTAGTTTCCTGATTTTGTGCGATTTGGTTAGCTAGGGTTTCGCCTATGTGAGGCTATAAATATACCTAGCATGTACACTTTGTAGAGAGTTGAGTCCATTAGAATTTCGAGTTTATCTCCTTGTATTTTGCCTTCGATTATTAATCAAGAGAAATTCTTCTCCCAAAAGTTTGTGTCCTTATTTCTTCTGTTCGAGTTCTCTGGTGTTATTCGTGTTCTTTGCAGATCCGTGAATTGGGATCCAACAAGTGGTATCAGAGCTTCAATCGAAGAACATGTCCTCATCATCAGAGTCACCGATCGACCGAGCTTTGGTTGCGCAGAAACCAGACTCCAGAGAAGGCACAGTTACACTCCATTACCCCATGCTCACGAAGAGCAATTACGCCGTGTGGGCGTTGAAGATGAGGGTGAATCTGCAGGCGCAGGGAGTATGGGAGGCCGTAGAGAACGGCGATGTCGAAGGGCGCAAGGAAAGAATGGCTCTAGCCGCTATCTACCAAGCTGTTCCGGAAGAAGTTCTTCTCATGCTTGCCGAGAAAGATTCCGCGAAGGAAGCATGGAAAACTCTTCAGACCATGCACATGGGCGCAGATCGCGTCAAGGAGGCAAAGGTCCAGACCTTGAAGAGTGAGTTCGAGGTCATGAGGATGAGAGAGAGCGAGTCGATCGACGACTTTGCTATGCGGCTCACGTCTATTGTGACCAGCATACGCTCGCTGAGAGACAAGGTGGAGGAGACCACCGTCGTCAAGAAGTTTCTCCGAGCAGTGCCTCACAGGTACATGCAGATCGTGACATCGATCGAGCAGTTCGGCGATCTCAAGACCATGTCGGTCGAGGAGGTTGTTGGTCGTCTCAAGGCCCACGAAGAGAGACTTCGGGGTTACGGTGACAAAGACGAGGAGAAGAACCTCCTGCTCACGCATGAAGAGTGGACGGCCAGACAGCGGAAAACCGGGGGAGCCGAGTTTTCTTCATATTCCTCAGGTCGGAGTAGCTTTGGTGGAGCAGTCCGAGGACGCGGACAGGGTCGTGGACGAGGTCGAGGTCGGGACATGCGAGGTCGCGGCAGTGGATCTACCCGTCAGGAAGGCACGACCAGGAGAGACAAAAGCACAGTGAAGTGCTACAATTGTCAGAAGCTTGGGCACTTTGCATCTGAGTGCCGAAGCAGGAACCAGGGCGAAGAGGCGAATCTAGCAATATTCCCAGACGATCAGCACCAGCCGGCATTGTTATTTGCCGAACAGGAAACGCACCTGGACGAACAGAATGGCGATTGTGACGCCAAGGCCCGGGCAGAAGTGATCAGTTTGCCGATCAGCCCAGAGGCCGAGCAGACCTGTCCGGAGGAGACCAGCGAGAAGGTTTTCCTCATCGAGGATAAGGTTATTGCAAACCTCCTCGTAGACGGAGAGAAGAAGGTCAGTACCGACATATGGTACTTAGACAACGGAGCTAGCAACCACATGACTGGGGACCGAGCTAAGTTTGAAGAGCTCGATGAGAAGATCACGGGCAGCGTGAAATTCGGCGATGGATCAGTCGTAGAGATTAGAGGCAGAGGGTCGATCCTGTTCGAGTGCAAGAATGGCGACCAGCGTCTGATGACCCAGGTGTATCTCATCCCGAAGTTGAAGAGCAACATCATCAGTCTAGGACAGATGACTGAGATCGGGAACACGGTGTTGCTGCAAGGGTCCTACCTGAAGATGTGGACAAAAGAAGGAGAGCTGTTGATGAAGGTGGAGCGAACACCCAACAGACTCTACAAGATTCTCCTGAAGACGTGTCAGCCCGTCTGTCTTATAGCATCAATGGCAGACCCGGCTTGGCTATGGCACGCACGGCTCGGACACGTGAATTTTCACGCGCTAAAGATGATGGGCGAGAAGAAGATGGCCTTCGGGGTTCCCAAGATAGAACACCCTAACCAGCTATGTGAGTGCTGCATGATCGCAAAACAAGCGAGGATACCGTTTCCGATCAAGGCCAAATTCCGAGCAGAGAGACCTCTACAGTTGGTGCATGCAGACCTATGTGGTTCAGTCACCCCAGCAACATTGGCAGGTAACAAGTACTTTCTTTTACTTGTTGATGATTATAGTCGCTGGATGTGGGTTTATATGCTTAAGGAAAAGAGCGGAGCCTTTGAGGTCTTCAAGAAGTTCAAGAAGATTGTGGAGAATGGCTCGGTGCATAGGTTAAAGGTCTTGCGTACAGACCGAGGAGGAGAATTCACCTCCCAGCAGTTCGGAGAGTTCTGCGACCAGGAAGGAATTCAGCGTCACCTATCCGCACCCCACACACCCCAACAGAATGGCGTGGTGGAAAGACGAAACCGGACTGTGATGAACACAGCGAGGAGCTTGCTCAAGAGCATGCAAGTTCCAGCCCGGTTTTGGGCAGAAGCAGTAAGACATGCAGTCTACCTGCTCAATCGTTTGCCGACCAAAGCGCTAGGAGAGCGTACTCCCTACCAGGCGTGGAAAGGGAAGAAACCCCACTTAGAACATTTGAAAGTGTTCGGATGCACCGCACACGTGAAGATTGCGGGGCCACATCTCAAGAAGCTGGACGACCGGAGTCAGAAGATGGTGTACCTTGGCGTTGAAGAAGGAAGCAAGGCACACAGACTCTACGATCCACGACGCGGCAGACTCCAAGTGAGCAGAGATGCTGTGTTCGAAGAGGAGATGAAGTGGGATTGGCGCGACGAGAATGGAGAAACCGAGCAGAACTCAGTGGAGTTCACGGTCAAGGACGAGCAGGATGTTGCCGAGCAGGAGCAGCCCGGAACACCCAGCTCAGGAACAGTTTTGCCGAGCATGAGTGAATCCAGCCCGGAAGAGACCCCGGATACACCCAGGACACCAAGTCCGAGCAGGACAAGCCCGTCCAACTCGGGAGATTCCTCCATAAAAGACGGCCCAAAAGGATTCCGACCTCTAGCAGACGTCTACGATCAGACTCAAGAAGTGGAGATGAGCCTGGAGGAACTTTCTTTGTTGTGTGCAGAAGAGCCAGCCAGCTTCCAGGAGGCAGCAACCGAGCAGGAGTGGCAGGAAGCAATGAACAAGGAGATGGAGTCCATTGAGGAGAAGAACAGGACATGGGAGCTTACCGACCTGCCCAAAGGTCACAATCCCATCGGCCTGAAGTGGGTGTATAAGCTGAAGAAGGACACTGAGGGGAATGTCCTTAAGCACAAGGCAAGGCTGGTAGCTAAAGGCTACGTGCAGAGGAAAGGCATAGACTTTGAGGAAGTCTTTGCTCCAGTAGCTAGACTGGATACGATCAGACTCATCCTAGCCATAGCAGCTCATCGAGGTTGGGAAATTCACCATCTGGATGTCAAATCGGCATTCCTAAACGGTGATCTCGAAGAAGAAGTGTACGTCAAGCAACCAGAGGGGTTCGGCGTCACGGGCAAGGAGCAGAAGGTGTACAAGTTATCCAAGGCCCTGTAAGGGTTGAGACAAGCGCCAAGAGCGTGGAACATCCGCCTTGATAAGAGCTTGAAGAATCTTGGATTCACAAAGTGTCTGAGCGAGCAGGCAGTCTACACCAGGAGTATCGGGCAGGAAACTCTGATCGTCGGAGTGTATGTGGACGACCTGATTGTCACTGGATCCAGCGCAAGAGGCGTAGAAGGGTTCAAGAAGCAGATGATGGCCGAATTCGAGATGAGTGACCTCGGATTACTTTCGTACTACCTTGGTCTCGAGGTGGAACAGAAGAATGACTGCATTACGCTGAAGCAGTCGGCCTACGCGAAGAAGATCCTTAAACAGTTCGAGATGGCGGACTGTAACTCGAGCAAGTACCCTATGGAGGCAAAGCTGCAGCTCGGGAAGGATGCTGAAGGGAGAAGAGTGGATCCCACAGAGTATAGACGCGTGATCGGGTGCCTGAGGTATCTCACCCACACCCGACCAGACATCTCACACGCAGTCGGGATAGTCAGTCGATACATGGAGAAGCCCACAAGTGTACACCAGCAGGCGGTGAAGCACATCTTGCGATACGTGAAGGGCACGGCAGACTACGGGATCCAGTACAACAGAGGAAGTGGAGCAGAAGTACTAGTCGGCTTTACGGACAGTGATCTGGCCGGTGATATCGATGACAGGAAGAGTACCGGAGGGATGGCGTTCTACCTCAACAGAAACCTGATCACCTGGCAGTCTCAAAAGCAGCAGATAGTAGCTCTATCCTCATGCGAAGTAGAGTTCATGGCGGCAACCGCAGCAGCATGTCAAGCTATGTGGTTGAAGGGGCTACTTAGTGAAGTGACCGGATCCGAGCAGAAACCAGCTACTCTCTACGTGGACAACAAGTCTGCAACTGCGTTGATGAAGAATCCAGTGTTCCATGGACGGAGCAAACACATTGACACGAAATTTCACTACATTCGTGAGTGTGTGGAGAAGCGAGAGATCATCGTGGAGTTCGTCAACACGAGGGATCAATGGGCAGACATCCTTACCAAGGCTCTAGGGAGAGTCAAGTTCGAGGAGATGAGAGAGCTGCTCGGAGTGAAGAGAGTAGAAGAAAGTCAAGCTTACGGGGGAGAATGTGAGCATAAGCTTGACTTAGTCCGTCACACAGAGGAAGTCAGCCCAGGTACCGGCCAGAACCAAGGACGGACAGGAGTTCAGCCCAGTTCGGGTGAACACAAGCAGAGAGTCCGGATAGAAGACAAGCTCAGCCCGGAGCATTCGAGCAGGTCAGCTCGGGGACAGAGAAGCTGTCTGGGCAGGAAAGGGAAACTCTACCCAGAAAGGAAGATGCGTAACTTGAGGAGCAAGCAAATCAAGTTAAAGATTCGGCGAGATTATTTAGGGTAGTTTCCTGATTTTGTGCGATTTGGTTAGCTAGGGTTTCGCCTATGTGAGGCTATAAATATACCTAGCATGTACACTTTGTAGAGAGTTGAGTCCATTAGAATTTCGAGTTTATCTCCTTGTATTTTTCCTTCGATTATTAATCAAGAGAAATTCTTCTCCCAAAAGTTTGTGTCCTTATTTCTTCTGTTCGAGTTCTTTGGTGTTATTCGTGTTCTTTGCAGATCCGTGAATTGGGATCCAACAGTGCCCCCTCTATCGAGCGAGTCGTGTGAGGCTTATGATGTTTTAAAAAGATCCCAATAAAAGAGAGAATGGGACGATGATTAGATTTCTCCCCGAGTTGAAAGGAACGAAGAAGGGATTAATTTGACGGTATCATGAACCGTCCAATATATTGACCTTAGGCTTCGGGACATGTGCACCCCCGTCGATCTATTGATTCTCGCGCGAATGAAGTGGTACGTACACAACGGTGATCACCTAGGACAAGATTAGTAATAGATCCTAAAACGTAAAATGAAGCATAATTGGACATTTGCATGTTATGTTTTCTTAAGTTATTTTTGTGAGAAAATAGTTGTATCTCACTGAGCTTTTAGCTCACACAAAATGTTTTTCGTTTGTACTGTAGGTAAGAAACCTATTATATGATTTCGTGGTGGATTGGACGGTGACAGTGGAGGATGTGCGAGGGATTGGGTGAATGGGTAATCACTGTGAAGACGTTTTCCGCATATTTATTCCGTACATGATCTTAGTTTTAAAAAGGGATCCCTGATAAATATTTTTACTATTTTATTTATTTATTTACTTTTAAGTTATTCGGGAAAAAAAATGGCCAAGTATTTTCAAAGAATTTTAAAGTAGTCAGTAAGTGACAGCTTCGAAAAAGTCGGGTCGTTACAGTTGGTATCAGAGCAGTGATCTTGCCATCCTACCTCGCATGTCATCTACAAGGTCATCCGTCACAATCCATGTAAGTTAACAATTAATCATATTGATTAGTTCATACTTACTTGTATAGATATTTATTTACAATAACGATAATATTTCAAGCAACTTGATTGCAATAGAAATAAAGGATTTCGATGTCATTTTAGGCATGGATTTCCTAGGAAAGTATAATGTAGTTATAGATTACCACTGACGAAGAGTGACCTTTCGGCCACCCTATGGAAAGAAGTTTACGTTTGAAAGGAGGTTACTAAAAAGGCCCAAGATGATGATTTCGGCAATGCGAGCTAAAAAGATGTTAACAGCAGGATGCACAGGTTTTCTAGCTACGGCGATCGATAAGTCAAGGGAAGACAAGACACAATTGGCCGATGTTCCTATTGTACGGGATTTCGAAGAAGTTTTTCCAGAAGAACTCCCTGGGATACCACCTTAGCGAGAAATATCTTTAGGAATAGAAGTCTCGCCAGGGACAGAACCTATTTCAAAGAAACCATATCGAATGGCGCCAGCTGAGTTGAAAGAGCTCCAAGATAAGTTGAAGGAACTTTTAGAAAAAGGGTTTCATACGTTCTAGCCATTCTCCTTGGGGCGCCCCGGTGTTATTCGTGAAGAAGAAGGACGGATCTTTTCGGATGTATATCGATTATCGGGAACTCAACAAGGTGACGATTAAAAAGCGATATCCGCTTCCAAGGATTGACGATTTATTTGATCAACTTAAGGGTGCCACAGTATTTTCTAAGATCGGCCTTCGGTCGGGATATCACCAGTTGAAGGTGTTAGAGGAAGACGTGGCCAAAACGGCTTTTTGGACTCGATACATCATTATGAATTCTCAGTCATGCTTTTTGGACTTACAAATACACCAGCAGCCTTCATGGATCTAATGAATCGGCGGAAGGGATTTCAGTAGACTCGGCAAAGGTCGAAGCAGTGAATTATTGGAAGACGCCAAGGAGTGTCACAGAGGTTAGAAGTTTTCTTGGTCTAGCGGGCTATTATCGAAAATTTGTGGAAGGATTCTCCAAGATTGCAGCTCCACTTTCAGCTCTTACTCGTAAGGGAAAGAAGTGCGAATGTTGCCAGAAGTGCGAAGAGAGTTTTCAAGAGCTGAAGAGAAAACTGACGACTGCCCCAGTGCTCACTATTCCTTCAAGCAATAAACCATTAGTGATCTTTAGTGACGCTTCTAAAACGGGGTTAGGAGCTATACTCATGCAAAATGGGAAAGTTGTTGCCTACGCTTCTCGGCAATTGAAAGTGCACGAGAAAAACTACCCCACTCATGATTTTGTGTTAGCGGCTGTGGTTTTTGCATTGAAGAAATGGAGACATTACTTATATGGAGTTAAATGTGAAATCTACACCAATCATCAAAGCCTCAAGTACATCTTCACCCAAAAGGAGCTTAATATGAGGCAAAGAAGGTGGCTTGAACTAGTCAAGGACTACGAATGTGAGATACACTATCACCCTGGGAAGGCAAACAAGGTGGTAGATGCACTGAGTAGGAAAGAGAATACGAGCCCGGTGCCCATTCAAGGACTTCCGCAACAACTCCTAGACGAGTTAAGGAACCACGAGATCGAGCTCGTTTCGGGAAGTTTGGCTAGTTTGACGATGCAACCGACCATATTTGAAGACATAGGCAATGCTCAGAACAATGACCAAGAGCTAAAAGAACTCATTGAAAGAGTTCGAGAAGGGATGGAGACGCGTTTTAACCTTTCCGATAAGGGAGTACTCTTCTACGAGGACAAATTATGTGTGCCCAACGACAATGCCATCCGAAGTCAGATACTTTTGGAAGCACACAAGATGCCCTATTCTGTCCATCCAGGAGTTACGAAGATGTACCAAGGGTTGAAAGAACACTTTTGGTGGTCGGGTATGAAGAAAGACGTGGTTGACTTTGTGAGTAAGTGCTTAACTTGTCAAAGGGTTAAAGCCGAGCATCTATTTCCAGCTGGTGAATTGCAGCCGATTGAAATCCCGGAATGGAAATGGGATCAGGTTGCCATGTATTTTGTAGTAGGATTGCCTAAAACTAAGGAAGGCTATGATGCAATATGGGTAGTGGTAGACTGACAAACAAAATCTACCCACTTTTTACCGATTAAGATTTCCTGTTTGATAGAGAGACTGGCGGAGATCTATGTTGCCCACATTGTCCGACTACATGGAGTACCTCTCTCAATTATTTCAGACAGAGATGCACGATTTACTTCACAGTTTAGGAAGTCTGTACAGAAAGAACTGGGCACCCAGCTCAAGTTTAGTACAACATTTCATCCACAGACTGACGGACGATCAGAAAAAAAAAAAAAAAAAAAACCATCCAGACATTAGAAGACATGTTGAGAGCTTGCATTTTAGATTTTGGTGGCGGGTGGAATAAGAAACTGCCTTTGATAGAATTTTCCTACAACAACAGTTTCCAAACTTCTATCGGGATGGCACCATACGAAGCTTTATATGGTAGAAAGTGTAGATCACCAATCCATTGGGTTGAGAGTGGAGAAAACCGACTAGAGAAGACTGATCTCATAAGGGAAGCGACTGAAGCAATCAAAGTGATTCGACAAAGAATGGAGACAGCCCAAAGCCGACAAAAGAGTTACGCTAACAAGCGGAGGAGACCTCTTGAGTTTCAAGTGGGTGATGCGGTGTTTTTAAAGATTTCCCCTCTCAAGGGCGTGATGCGGTTTGGTAAGAAGGGAAAGTTGAGCCCTAGATACATTGGGCCATACGAGATCTTAGAAAGGATTGGAAAAGTTGCTTACCGACTAGCTCTTAGTCCGGATTTAGCAAAGGTGCACAATGTGTTTCATGTGTCGATGCTTAAAACGTATATTGCGGACCCGTCACATATAATAGAACATGAACCGCTCGAGATACACGAAGATCTTACTTATGAAGAAGTCCCTAACAAGATCATTGACATAGAAGAACGGGTGTTACACAATAAAGTGATCCCATTAGTCAAAGTTTTGTGGAGAAACTAGAAGCGAGAAGAAGCAACATGGGAACGAGAAGACGACATGAGGATTAGGTTTCCACACCTATTCTAATTTTCGGGACGAAAATCCCAAAAGGATGAGTGATTGTGATAACCCACAATTAATTAGGTGAGTTGTTATCTTTTTGTTTATATTTTTATTTTAGGATTTTTCTTGCAAATAATATATTAGTTTTAATATATTGAAAAAATATTTTTTTTTAGGGTAAAAAGGGAGCTGCGAAAATTAGATATTTAGGGTTTTATATTAGGCTTAGTGTTTCATATTTTCCACAAAGTCTCCCATAGCCTCATTATCTCCAAAACCTAGAAAATTTCTAGAGAGAATAGAGTGAAAAATCATTGAGTCTTCAATCTCCCCAGCCAGAAATCTTCTTCTTCTTCCATAATCAAGGTATGAATTGCTTATTCTATTAAATCCCAATTTTATTTTCGTAATTCCCAGTAGCAGAATTTTGTCGAATTTTTATCTCCCAAACTAAGCAGCGGTTTTTGATGAAATTTTAATAACAACTTCTATTAGGATCATAGAAGTCCCAGATTTAATTTCAGAATTTTTGGAGCTCTAAATCGCTCGAAATCGTATTTTCAATTTTTAAAATTTCTGAAAAAACGATAAAATTCTGCAGATCAGATTTTCGTTTTTAATTTTTAAAACTCATACAGTCCGAATTGGAGATTTTATGTAGAGATAGGTTTTATAGAGAATCCAATTTCTAGAATGTTTTGTGTTTTAAGAAATTTGAAAATCTTTCGGGATTTAGCCCGAAATCGAGTTAGAAGAATCTGGCCGAACAAAAAAATCGATATATCTCATAGTTAGAGTTCTCTTTTGAAAATTTTCAAAACACGAAAGTTCTTCGTTTTCGAAAAATAATAGCAGTTTGTTAAGAACACTTTTTCCAGTTCCGTACGTATTTTATTATATCGAGAAAATACATCAAATCTCCTTTAGTCTTTATGTCAAGTTCTAGGAATGTTTTTGCAAGTGATCAAACCAAATTTTTACTTGGGTAATTATTATCTAGGAATATCGCTCGTAGAGGTATCTTCGTCGGAGTCGCGAGAAGGATTTTCGTAGCGATTCAGGTGAGTTCAACCTCACTGCAGTACAAATTTGTTTGAAAATAAAAGTACATTTGAACATGTTTATCGTGTGTTTTGTTTGAATATGTTGGATGTGTGAAAAATGTTTGCTTGTTATATTGATTCATGAATGATTGCATTAGATATTTTATGATGATTCAACGACGTTGAAACGTCGCGAAAGATTTATTATTATGTGACGATCGATGTGATTGTCGAGATATGAAGAGTGTCATTAATGATGAATGGTAATATACGATGTGAAAATTGTGAAAATGATTATTTTGGTTATGGATGAATCTTCTTGTCATTCATGCATGTTAACAATATAAACAAGTATAACATAGGAATTAAGTGTCGTGCCCCCTCTATCGAGCGAGTCGTGTGAGGCTTATGATGTTTTAAAAAGATCCCAATAAAAGAGAGAATGGGACGATGATTAGATTTCTCCCCGAGTTAAAAGGAACGAAGAAGGGATTAATTTGACGGTATCATGAACCGTCCAATATATTGACCTTAGGCTTCGGGACATGTGCACCCCCGTCGATCTATTGAGTCTCGCGCGAATGAAGTGGTACGTACACAACGGTGATCACCTAGGACAAGATTAGTAATAGATCCTAAAACGTAAAATGAAGCATAATTGGACATTTGCATGTTATGTTTTCTTAAGTTATTTTTGTGAGAAAATAGTTGTATCTCACTGAGCTTTTAGCTCACACAAAATGTTTTTCGTTTGTACTGTAGGTAAGAAACCTATGATATGATTTCGTGGTGGATTGGACGGTGACAGTGGAGGATGTGCGAGGGATTGGGTGAATGGGTAATCACTGTGAAGACGTTTTCCGCATATTTATTCCGTACATGATCTTAGTTTTAAAAAGGGATCCCTGATAAATATTTTTACTATTTTATTTATTTATTTACTTTTAAGTTATTCGAGAAAAAAAATGGCCAAGTATTTTCAAAGAATTTTAAAGTAGTCAGTAAGTGACAGCTTCGAAAAAGTCGGGTCGTTACATACATAACTAACAAGATCTCAAGGAACATAAGATGAACACAAAGGATGCTCACTATCAGTTGATGAAACTCCAAATAAAATCATGGAAGAAAGTCAGATAAAATGCTTTATATATGATGAAGCATATGAGCAACCTAATATGACACAAAAACGTGTAACAATTTCAAAAATCGCATAAATCATATAATAATTTCAAAGATCGCGTATTCGTCCATTTTATGAATACACGCGAAATCAGATGTGTACAAACAGTGACAGTATTTTAACATCTTACGAGAGCTAGTCATGGTCATCAATATAATTATAGTGTTCTTAATATATCTACAAATTTAAATTAAATTTGTGAGTAGTGTTCTAAAGCATATCTCGTTTATAACTCTAGAGATAAAATTGCAAAGTGATATGTAAGAGAAGTGTAAAATGGATTCGATACTTCATTAAATTTCACACTACTCTCCTACCAAACTAAACCATGAATTTTGGACATATTCTTTTTTTTTTCTTCTTATGTGACTACGTATTTGTATAATGGCGTTGCGTTGACTACTTTCTCCAAGTTATCATTGTCATTGATATCCAACTGCAATAAACGGTAAACATTTATGAAGTAATTATTATATATATGCATGAACAGACGAGCAAAGAAAACATGACTATGTAAAAATATTTACGGTACTAAGTACTTGATCAATAAAAAAAGTAATACTATTTTTTTCGTGGTAGTAAAATTAGATAATTTTGACGCTATATTTATGAGAAAGTGCGGTCTATCAATAGAATAGATCAATTTATTATTTATGGATACAATAAACATGAATATTAAAAAGCTACACATCCTAGCTCGTAACTACATTCTATTATGGCAACACTATAAATATATAATCCAATTGCATCCGGGCTATTCAACTTGCAATGGAAAAGCTTTCAATAGCTTGCAAGGACCAATCATTCAGACTTCGGAGCATTGAAGGTTTACTAAACAAGGAGGCGCCGGCGGGAACAATTCGGTGGATCCCTAGAAAATGTAACGAAGTTGCTAACTCGTTAGCTAAATCTTGTATACCCGAGGGGACCTCGGACTTTTGGTCTTGTAGTGGCTCGATTTGTATGTTCAAAGGGATTTAAGGCCCTAATCTTAATTAAATTCCTTTTCTTTCAAAAAAAAAAAAAAAACACTATAAATATTTATTATCCAGAAATAGTACAAATAAAAGCTGGAAATGGCTACGAAAACTAGGGGTGCAAATAAAACCCGGAAATGCGGGTTTTAAACCGCATCCGGACCGGAACCGTATTTTAAATAAACCGGAACCGTATTAATCCGGGTTAAACCGGAACCGGTTTATTAAAAAAACCGCATCCGGATTAAACCGGTTCCGAGTACCGGATTTAGAGAATAAAAAACCCGGAACCCGCATAGTAGCTTACTAAAACCCGGTTATTAAATATATACATAAAAATATTTAGAATTTTCATACCAAAAAAAATACATATTGAATTTCTATCAAGAGAAATATTCATTTATTTGTTTCTCATCCAAATCCAAACTAATGTTGTAGGTTAATAATTTGTTTCTTCTAGTCCAAATTGATATAATTTTTTTCTCTCACAATACTAATAGTATAAAACATTACATGTATTTATTATGTTAATTACTTATCAGTTTTTGTAAGTATATGTGTTATGTTTATGATATAGTTTGATTTTTAAATTTTGGCTATAATTACTTCAAGTTTTTTTTTTAAAATATAAAATTTAGGTTCAAATCCCTATTATAACCCGGAACCGGATTTTAAAACCGAAAATAAATAAAAATCCGGATCCGGGTTTAAAAACCGATTTTTTTATTTTAAAACCGGATTTTAACCCGCATCCGGATTTCCGGGTTTTTATGTAAAAAAATATCCGGATCTGGGTTTCAATTTCAAAAAACCCGGATTCCGGATCCGGGTAGCGGGTATGGCAAAAAATCTGGGTACCCGGTCGGCTTGCACCCCTAACGATAACGATGATATTGAGGTCAAAAAGTAATATATAGTCAACGAAGAGTCTTTTCCACATAATTAGGTCATAGTCAATAACTAACCGACATCGTTGTAGCCAAAAAAAAAAAAAGCAGTCACTTCAACAGAAATTTATAAATATAGTCAATAACTAACCGATTATAATGTCACACAGAGTCGTAGCCCAAAAAAAGAAAAAGAAAAACAACGTCACTTCAATAGAAATTTATAAATAACAAAATAAATAAAATTGCCTATCACATCATAGTTTTCGTGAATTTCACACTTTAGTATCGCCCTCGTTTTACATTTCGTGCTACACATATCGTACAAAACGACAAATAATACTTTCTTTGCATATAGTCTTCGAAGGTTTTTCAAAGAGTTTTTCGTGTAGATTAAATTTCCTACTTCATAGAAAAGACCCAAATAATAAACACAAATAATAATAATAAAAAAAAAACCACAAATAATAATAATAAAAAATAAAAAAAAAGTTAAGTAAAGTGGCACATATCCTTCTATTAATTATTTTTAAGAAAAATCAGGCAGTCTAATAATATTTTTAATAGATTTCGGTTCAGGTGAAGTCTATTTTTTATTTTTATTTAATTAATATAGAAGTGAAAGTTCTTAATCTTCTGCTCTACAATACAAGTTCTCTATCTTATCGTATAATACTACAAAAACTTTCAATCTTTCCTTTTGTGGGGTAGAAGAAGTATGTTTTTTTTTTCAACAGTGGATGTTCACAATGACATCATTTTTCCTTCCCGTTCATCAAATTCCAACCATGTTAATAAAAAAAAATATGTTAAATTTGCATAGGTACTTATTGTTTTTATTTTGTACTATAATAAATATATTTGGTACTAAAATAGAATATACTGTATAAATTAAAAAACATCAAGTTCTTATGCCAAGTTAAACGTTTTAACAATATAGATGAAATTTAATAAGAAAGGATAATGATAACTTTAGAATTTTCATCGTGCAAAAAATAAGTACTTTTACCGTTATTATATGTGATCATGGATTTTGCTGTTGGAAAGAAAATGAACTTTTACCGCTGTTAATCAAAAAAAGATATGAAGATGTTGGAAAGAAAAGGAACTTAATCAAAGAAAGATATGAAGAATAAACTTAAAAAAAATGACAATAAGAGTCGAACCTCGGGACGTACAGGAATTAAAATCACTTCGAGACCATCTTATATATCCTCTTTATTAGTCTTTGTATTCTCTTTTATTTAATATAAACCTGTTTTTATATATAAATTTTTTGATAATCGCTATTTTTATTTTTTTACGCTCGGTTTTCAGGTGCAACCCGCACATACACTGACAAATGTATAGCTCCGCCCCTGGATGGAGCTACTACTTGTATAAATTAGGTATGTTTTTCACTACAAAAAAGTTTAAGAACTTTTGTCTCTATTATTTTAATATTGAAATTTGAATTTAAACATATAAAATCAAATTAACAAAAATAGGTTGCAGCTAAGAGTTCATGCGGCCACAGTTGCTGTGACCAATGTTTTCGCAGAAAGTTTGACCGCTGGCATCGTTGCTGGCTTGCTGCAATCATAAAATTTAGTGAAAAATCGTTTTTGATAGGTTTCGTAAAAAAATGTGGGTAATAATGTAATGTTATACTATAATGGATGAAGATAGTTTTTTTAGAGCTTTTAGGGTTAAAATGAAGGGCGATGTGATTTTTGGGCGGGCTTCAATTTAACCTTCGATTCTTCTAAAAAGTTAGTAGTTATGCCATAAATTTGTGATACTTTTATTAAACAAGACAATCAGTCATTTACCGTTCGTATCTTATTAGTGGATGAATAAATGAGGGAAATGCCCATTTGTGACTCAATGTTTAAAATAAAATGCCCATTTCTAATTATGGTAATCATAACCACCAATAAATTAAAATATGAATTAATATGCCCTTCTAATTAAGTCATGTTTAATTTTAATTCATTTTTTTAATTAAAAAAAATCCTTAAATGTAGCAAACTAAATAAATTAAAATTTATCCTTCTTATTTTAAAGATTAAACAAATATTTTAAAATATTAATTAGTTTTGAAATATTGTTATCCCTCTCAACAAGGATTGTAACCATTTGTAATTTGAATATCAAAATTCCCAAAATCAAATAAAAATCGATTGTATAATTTCAGCCTAATTTTCGTGTAATAAACTGTAAATGTAGTTACGAAATTAAAATAAAGCTGTAGTTATGAAATTGTAAATATAATTACAAAATTTCAATAAAGTTGTAATTATAAAACTGTAAATATAGTTACGACAATTCATTAACCTGAACCTCAGGACATTGTGCTTTTTTACTAGCGCCCGTAGGATTTTCAACCAGAGTAGTACGTGTAGTAAATTGTAAATGGAGTTACGAAAATTTAATAAAGTTGTAGTTATAAAACTATTAATATATTTACGACAATTCAATAACATATTGAACCTCGGGACATTGTGCTTGTTTACGAGCGTTCGTAGGATTTTCAACCACAGTAGTACGTGTAGTAAACTGTAAATATAATTACAAAATTTTCAATAAATTTGTAATTATAAGCTGTAAATATATTTACAAAATTTAAAAAACTGTAAATATATTTACAAACAAACGACGGCGATCAAGAAATGGTGAATAAACGACGACGAACCTCCGCGAGTGAACGAGCGACAAACGACGGCGACTGAGAAACAGCAAACAAATGACGACGAACCTCCGATAGCAAACGAGCAAACCTCATCGAGCGAACGAGCGAGAGAATCGAAGAGGAGAAGCAATTGGTTTGAGGGGACTCGAGGAGTGAGGGATTAAATGAAGGTCTTACCCGGGCGACTACGTTCGCCGGAGAAGGCTTCGAATTATCCTGAGTGAGAAAGAGAGAGATCGGGGAAGGGAGAGCGAGATGAGAGAGGAAAAAGAGAAATTATTTAGGATTTTGATTTATTTTGAGATTTGAATTAAATTCATAAGATTAGTCAACGAATTAATATTAAAGGAAATAAATTTTAAAATTTTATATTTAAAATTAATCATTATCAGGGTTAATTTGGTCAAAAAAATTTCATTAATGGGCATAAATGAGTTTTTAAAACTATGGGCAAATATCTTAAACCTTTGGTAATTTTTGAGTATTTGGTAGGATTACTATTAGTAGATTAATTATTATAAGCTAATTGCCAGCAAATCCAGTTTAGCTTTTTTAATTATTATTTTGTGCGTAAATTTTTACCTAGTATTGTCTACTGTGAGATGAAATGCTGTCAGATAAAGTAATTTACTATTTGGTTAATTAAAATGAAAAACAATTAGTTTTTTAAAAAGTTTCAATTTAGTGTTTGGTAAGCACTTTTACTTAATTAGCTATTAAATGTAAGAAAAAACCGTTCTTAGTTTGTTGTGCCTTTTGTGCTTCTACTTGACAATAATTAAGGTGAAAGTACTATTATTTTTTAAATCCACGCTTCTTTCATCCACGTTAAAAAAATATTAATTTTACCAACTAAAAAGAATTAATATTTAACTGCAATAATAATATGTATTTGTATTTTTATTTATAATTTACCTTCCAAAATGATCTGGTACTTTAACTATAATAATTTAAGAATGTGAACGTAAGAATAGTACTTTTACCAGCTAAAAGAATTGGTACTTCAACCGCAATAGTAAAATATTTTTAGTACTTTAACCACCCAATAAGAATCATTTATTCAACCAAAATAATTAAAAAACGGACGTAATAAATTGGTATTTCTACCATACAAAAAGAATTGGTACTTTAATCACAATAATTTAAAAATATGAACATAAAAATTGATACTTTTACCACTTAAAAGGAATTAGAATCTTAACCGCAACAATAAGGGTTAATGACGGCAAAAATACCCAAAGTTTAGTCAAAGAACCCCTCGTGTACCCAAAGTCTAAAACTGGTGGCAAAAGTACCCAAAGTCATATTTTTGGCGTTGACCACTCCATTCTCGTATCGCAGTTAACTTACCTGTTAATTTTGGCCACGTGGACAAACCTGGGTTGCTGACATAAGAATTTGTTGCCACGTAGATGAGCCCACATCAGCCTCCTATATGACAAAAAAATGAATTAAACCCCTAATTGGGCTCGTCCACGTGGCAAAAAATTATCATGTCAACAACTCACGTTTGTCCACATGACCAGAGTTGACGGTAAGTTAACTGCGAGGGGTTCTTTGATCAAACTTTGGGTATTTTTGCCGTCATTAACACTAATAATAATATATGTTTTCGGTATTTTTACCATTCCAAAAAAATATTTATGAAGATAAAGAAGAAGAAAAGCAAAAATAGATTTTAGCAAAAACTTATATTACTTGCTTTTGAATTTTGCCTATAAAAAAGCTAAACTTTGTATTGAAGTACTTTTATAGTAACTTACCAAACATAAATATTAGCTTAAATTTCTTAAGAATGCAAAAGAACCAATAAATAAGCAATACCAAACGGGGTCAAAATCTCACACACTATAATAATGTGGGATGATAAACCTGAAAACTGCTATATTATTTGTTGCGTTGCATTGTTCATGCGTTATAATTTTTTTTACTTTTAAATTCTTTAAAGTTTTAAAACTTGTACAAATCCATAGTTTATATAATTATTTAATATTTACCCTTAAATTTATTTAATTTATTATTTTGCATAATAATTTAAAAGAACAACATTTTAATACATGTGAGTGATTTTTAGTCATTTGGATGAGTTTAAATACAAATATAAAGAGAATGAAAATATAGTGAGAAATAAAGTAGAAAATAAAATTCCATTGGAGATGATTTACTATTTACTAAGAAATAGAGTTGGAAATAGAGTAATCGGTTAGAGATGACCAGGCAGGATACTACAAATATTAATGTATTTTTGGTGATATATTGTAATTTTTTTTCCACATATCACACATATTAATAATACTTATAAATTTGTAAGTTGATTACATTTATACTTATTATAGTTTGTTACGTTCATGTGTTCAGATTTAAGTGATTTTATAGACATAGTTAGTTAAACGTTTGAACTTTAGTGTGCATTGATATATTTGTAGGGATAAAAACAAATGCAGTATTACCGAATTTAGTACTGCATTTCACATAATTGCACATGGTCTAGTTAAACTCGTCATTAAGGTTATAGAAAATTTTGTTTGGTTGGATTCTGTCCCGCCAAGTGTTGATATGTTTCTTTTAGGCAAAATGACGGCAAAAATACTCAGTATTTGGTCAACTTGCCTCCCGTGTACCCAACCTTTAAAACTGGCGGCAAAAATACCTAACGTGTGTTGACCATGACTTTGGCATGAAACGTAAATTTTTCCGTTAAAATCCACCATGTGGCCATTAGCGGCAAAAATACCCAATTTTTTTTTTGAAAAATTAATTTTAAATTTTTTAAATTTATATTTTTTTTCTTTACTTGATTAGTGATAATTACTTGAATTCCAAATACATGGAATAACACAAAAGTTAGTCAACATCAATTGATTTCTTAATGTGCTTGTATAAGCTACATTTGCTGATAAAAATCTTATTATTATAAAAAAAATAAATTAAAAATATTTAAAAAATACATTTTTTCAAAAAAAAAAAAAGTTTGGGTATTTTTGCCGCTAATGGCCACATGGCGGATGTTAACGGAAAAATTAACGTTTTCATGCCAAAGTCATGGTCAATGCACGTTGGATATTTTTACCGCCAACTTTAAAGGTTGGGTACACGGGAGGCAAGTTGACCAAAGGTTGAGTATTTTTGCCGTAATTTTCCCTTTCTTTTAAATTATTCAAGTTGTAATAGGGGAGTCCTGACCCTTGTTCAGAACATTCGCTTGGCTTTTACCAATGAAAATATGATGTGGAGTACTCTTCTCACCCGGACCGCATCCATTAAGGGGACTCGGAGGGTTTAACAAAACTCGTCTTCCTTAAAAAAAAAAAAAAAGTACTGCATTTCACACCATTATTTTTGTTAAATAAAATACTATTGTCTGACAATTTATTTTTTTTCATTTACAGTAATGTAAGCCTAGATAACGGTTCAAGCTAGCCTATCAATATATACAGTATTGTAATTGATGACCAAATGTTAAATGATACACGACAAAACAATAATGCATCACATGCCATCTCATTAGCTTGGGGGTAAAGTCTAGCATATTAATTTAGAAGGGGAGTTGTGTACAAATATATTTTTTATTTTTAAAACGGTTGAATACAAGATTCGAATTTTCCTTGATAATTATTGATGGCATTTCGTACCACTCAACAATCACAAGATCACTCTTGTTCTTAAAGTGAAGAGCTCAGTTTCTTTCGTTATATTAGCTATGTCGGGAAAAATGGCGATCTTTTGTATTGATAATCATAAACAAAAGGGGTTACAAAAATGGTCTTTTCTCTTCTTTTTTTTTTTACTGAAAAAGGATCCCCAAAACTGAGGTGCTAGTCCTCTTTTATAGACTTTCTTTCCCTCCAACCAGGTTCATTTTCCCGCCCAAATCGAGCTGCCTTCAGCCATTCCCTGGCGCAGTCGATAGAGGCATGGTGCACCCTTCTCTCGCATGATTTGCGCTGACTGGGGTCATTACCGAGGTGATTAGGTGGCACAAGGTATGGCCGCATTAAATGCTCGTCCCATCAAGGCGTGCTCAAGCATTAAATGCCCATCCTATCATCCTTAATCGACGTGCTCGCTGTAACATGTCGTCGACGCTTCATCGCGGCCTTCTCCTCACTTGAGTCGTCGTCTATGCATCGCGGCTTTCTCCTCGCTCGTATCGTCCGCGTTCTTCTTAGCTCTTCTTTTCGATTCGTGTTGTTGTCTCTTTTTTCCTGCCTTTTTTTGTCTTTGTCGTAGTTTGGGGGGATCCGACCTTAACAGTCAGTCCCCCATTTTATCAAGTGCTGGTCACTTGGTAAAATTTTGAGGATGAAACTTTGGATCGACGGATCTTCTTCACCGATGCGGGCCTTTTATCGAGGGCTCCCTGGCGAGGACTCTCCGCCGAAGGCTCTCTAGCGAGAGTTCTCTACCGAAGACTCTCTATCGAGGGCTCTCTTGCGAGGGCTCCCTAGCGGGGACTATCTGCCGAAGACTCTCCATCAAGGGCTCTCTGTCGAGGGCTATTGAGGGCTTCTCAGGCGAGGATTCTCTGTCGACGGCTCTTCGACTACCAACAACTTCTGAAACTAGGCCTGCCTTGAGTCGCTTCGTAAGCCGCGCAGACATCGGGGAAATGAAACGTCTAAAACCTCCCCCCCCCCCCCCCACATTTTTTCTTCATTATGAAATGTCACGTCACACTTGACTGCGTCTGGGGAGTTGTAGCGACCCCTGATCTCAACTACTGGATTGCTTGGCGCCTCTCGATCTAGGCCGTCAAATTTGCTCGTGCCCATTCGCGTTCTCTCTTTCCTTCTTTCTATTTATTGCTTCCTCTTCCGATTTCCTTCCATCTTTTCCCCATTGCTGGACCTTTCTTTTAAGCTCCGTACATTCTTCTCTCTGTTCGATTCTTCAGCGAACCTTGCACTCTTCCAAATCTCGAGACAAACGAGAGTAACGCCGTTTCTGGGCTAAGCTCACCGAAGTTCGTTAGTCTCAGACCTCATCTCCGTTAAGTAAAGATTTCACTCTCGAGCTATGCTCGCCGAAGTATATCGATCTCGGAATTTCTTCCTTAGGAGACAAAAGAGGAGACATAAACTTATAGGGAGGCAAATGGGGAACTTCGTTGCTCAATATTAGTCGAGTATTTGATATTTCAGAAAGAGAAAACTATAAACGGAGTTTTCGAGGATACTGGTAATTATAGGTTATGATAAATGGGTTTGGGGTGAAGGGGTGCCTTGGCACCCCTTGGGCGCACTTTGGCACGCATGGGGCGCATACCAGCGCGTTGTGTGAGCAACGCGCGCTTAACAGCGTGCCCATGCCCCATGCGCCTGCCAGAGCGGTCACTCCAGCACATGGGGTGCCGTTGCCCCCTGCCCAGCGCACCCGATTGTCTGGTGCATGGGGCGCGTGTGGTCCACGTGCTCGGGCTTCCCGAGGCCAAGTCGTGCCAATTTTTACGACTTGAATTTTTTTTAGTCAAGTTTGACTTTAGTTGAGTTTTTTGTTGATTTTTTCATGTC
Source organism: Parietaria judaica (assembly GCA_954871525.1). Taxonomy (NCBI): domain Eukaryota; kingdom Viridiplantae; phylum Streptophyta; class Magnoliopsida; order Rosales; family Urticaceae; genus Parietaria; species Parietaria judaica. The sequence goes on from OX940860.1 coordinate 45,654,020, forward strand.
GGGTTTGACTTTTTGTTGTTTTTGGATTGGGCCGTTATTTCATTGGGGTTACGAAAATACACATAACTATAACTATGCCACACAAACAAAAAAAAAACTTTGAAAAATCAATAAATTTTGAAAAGAAAACCTCTAGAACAAAAAAAAAACTAATATTCAACAAGATATTCATTAAAATCCAAAATATATTTCAATAAATATAAAATACCAAACTTTTTCATTTTTAAACATAACTATTAACTTAAACAATTTCAAAAGTAGAAAAATTCCCTAATTGTTTACAAAATTAATAAATTCGTTTGGAAACGAACATAGAATCTCAAATATTAACAATATGATCCATAATCTCTCTTAATCAACAAGGATATGTGAAAAAATACCTTAAAACGCATCAAATTGAAATTTGAAGTATTTATACTTCAATTTTAAATATAAAAAAATAGTGGATAAGTAGCTCGATTATCCAAGATTATCATTTTTTTTACACTTTAAAAATTATTAGATCAGTAGATCGATTATCCATCGACAAGGATTAAACGATAACGATTAAGAAAAGTAAGTTACCGCTAATTCCAAAAAAAAAAAGTAATCACTACATTATTCGCTAGGGATAGTCGCGGCATTAGTCCGTAAACTTCGGCCAACTGGGTGGCATCGGTGCAAACCCTTTTAATAGCGGCATATATACCAAACGTTAGTTAAAATGGGTTGACTTTTTTGTCCAACTTTGACCAGGTTCCGTTAGTCAACATATCTGCGTGGCATTCAACGCCAACGCGGCACGCCACCTCATCCGCCAGCTCACCTCCCTCTTTCCTTCTCTCTCTTAGCGATCTCTCCCACTACGAATAAATTGGCTCCAAAATGGTGTAGGGAGCTGAGGTGGCAGATGGACTGCCACATGAATAGGTTGACTAACGGAACTTGGTAAACGTGGAATGGAATAAAAAGTCAACCTAATTTAACTAATATTTGGTACATATGCCGCTGTTTAATTAGCTTGCACTCATACCGCTTCAGTTGGCCTAAGTTTACATACTTATGCCGCAATTATCCTCGTTGTCACAAGAGTCTTGGTTAAAGTTAAAACGTATCTTCTTATTCTCTCTCTCAAGGATCGAAATTTTGCGATTTTCGAGCGATTATCGCTGAAATTGGGCATCTCGGTAATTTATCTCCTCTAATCGTTGTCGTTTTATACTTATCTCGCGATATTTCGATTCGAAAAGCAAGTCACTTATCGAACAAAGTTTTCAAGTGTATTTTTTCGAAAAGCTTGTTACTTTTCGGTCAAAAACGATAAGTCAACCCCAGCATAGTTTTTTCTTTTTCGCGGCAAAAGTTCCAATTTCTTTTAATTTTGGAATTTAAAGATATTTTTAAGGTTTTTTTTAGTGGATCTTGAGTGTTTTGAAGTCTAAATATTGTATGTGTATGAATCATGTCAAATTTTCACAATTTTATTCTATATTTCATATAGTTACATAGAAAGCTATAAGGTTGAATGAAAGTTCAAGTTTGAGTTTCATGATACTTTGATTGTACATTTTAGGTTTTTAATCAAATGTTATTGTTGAATTTGATTTTTTTAGGTTTATTAAAGAATATGGATGAATTATAATAGTTTGGGTGATTTTTTTTATTTTTTTTTTGCAGATTTGGGGTGATTTTAATGTTTGTTATAATTGTTATATAATTGCGGTAAAAGTATTTATTTTTCGGAAAATTGTTGAACTTGAGCTATATTTTTAATATTTTTGATGTAATTTCATTGTTTAACAATGTATATAATTAGGAAACTGTGAGTTTGACATAATTTTTTTTGCAATTTGACGTTTTCCCGAATTGTCCAATTATTGCGGCAAAAGTACATATGTTTCAGAAATTGGTTAATTGAGCTAGTTAATAGACTTTTTTGGTGTAATTTCATTTTATAATATTGTATATAATTCATAAATTGTGTGGTTGACATAATTTGTTTTGTAATTTGACGTTTTTCAACTATTGAGGCAAAAGTGCATATTTTTAGGAAATTGGTTAAATTGAGCTAGTTCTTCAATTTTTTTGATACAACTTCAAGTCGGCAAATTTTATATAATTAACAATTGGTGATTTTAAAATATTTTATTTTAGTAAAATATGACTTTGACTCTTTCCAAAATTTATCAAATAAGCATATTTTATGTAATAGTAAATAACTAAAGAGAGCATTTCTACTTACAAGTTACAAATTATAATTTGTAAATAATAATTGTTATTATAATTTATTTTTTTATAGGTTTTCCATCGATAAATCCATCGATGACCGATTAATCCATCGATAAGTTCGATAAGTTTCGATAACGGCAAACGATAATTTTTATAGGTTTTCCATCGATAAATCCATCGGTAAACGATTACTCCGTCGATAACGGCAAACGAATTTTCGGCAAAAACGGCATTCAAATCCAGGATCAAAATTTCGCGATTTTAGAGCGATTATCGCTGAAATTGGGCATCTCGGTAACTTATCTCCTCTTATCGTTGTCGTTTTATACTTATCGCGATTTTTCGATTCGAAAAGCAAGTCACTTATCGAACAAAGTTTTCAAGTGTATTTTTTCGAAAAGCTTGTTACTTTTCGGTCAAACACGATATGTCAACCCCAGCATAGTTTTTTCTTTTTTGCGGCAAAAGTCCCAATTTCTTTTAATTTTGGAATTTAAAGGTATTTTTAGGGTTTTTTTAGTGGATCTTGAGTGTTTTGAAGTTTAAATGTTGTATATGTATGAATCATATCAAATTTTCACAATTTTATTTTATATTCCATATAGTTACATAGAAAGATATTAGGTTGAATGAAAGTTCAAGTTTGAGTTTCATGATACTTTGATTATACATTTTAGGTTTTGAACCAAATGTTATAGTTGAATTTGATTTTTTTAGGTTTATTAAAGAATATGGATGAATTATAATAGTTTGTGTGATTTTTGTTATTTTTTTTTTTTTTTGCAGATTTGGGGTGATTTTAGTGTTTGTTCTAATTGTTATATAATTGCGGTAAAAGTATTTATTTTTCAGAAATTGTTGAACTTGAGCTATATTTTTAATATTTTTGATGTAATTTAATTGTTTAACATTGTATATAATTAGGAAACTGTGAGTTTGACATATTTTTTTTTTTGCAATTTGACGTTTTCCCGAATTGTCCAATTATTGCAGCAAAAGTACATATGTTTCAGAAATTGGTTAATTGAGCTAGTTAATCGACTTTTTTTTTGTGTAACTTCATTTTATAATATTGTATATAATTCATAAATTGTGTGGTTGACATAATTTGTTTTGTAATTTGACGTTTTCCAACTATTGAGGCAAAAGTACATATTTTTAGGAAATTGGTTAAATTGAGCTAGTTCTTCAATTTTTTTGAAACTTCAAGTGGGCAGATTTTATATAATTAACAATTGGTGATTTTAAAATATTTTATTTTAGTAAAATATAACTTTGACTCTTTCCAAAATTTATCAAATAATCATATTTTATCTAATAGTAAATAACTAAAGAGAGCATTTTGACTTACAAGTTACAACTTATAATTTGTAAATAATAATTGTTATTATAATTTATTTTTTATAGGTTTACCATCGATAACCGATTAATCCATCGATAAGTTCGATAAGTTTCGATAACGGCAAACGATAATTTTTATAGGTTTTCCATCGATAAATCCATCGGTAAACGATTACTCCGTCGATAACGGCAAACGATTTTTCGGCAAAAACGGCATTCAAATCCTTGGTCTCCACCATTGAACTACAAGCTCTTTACGTCATATTGTTGTAGTAAACCTACTGTTATTAATAATGAAGAGTTATATCCGTTCGACAATTTTGCTAATATTTAAGTATGGTTTATTGACAATAATATTAACGACAATATGAATCGATAACTAAACACGAATCAATGATACTTTTTTTTCAACGATTGATAAATTCGACGTGAATGTCGGTTTTTCTATTAATATATACAATATTATTAATACAAGTAGAAAAAATTTACATCCAAAAGTAAAAATATAAAATAAACCAAAATTGAAATAGTAGTAAATATTTTATTCGAAATTTATTGATATATTTTATCGCCACCGCACTCCGCGCCATCCACTAGTTGCAGTTAAAGGCCGAACTAAATTATGAGCAAAGACCAGAACCAATTTGGCTGAAAACAGCAATGTCCAAGACTTTTGAGCTTTTATCATACGCAAGGCCAATGGCTTTGTGCCCAATAAGAAGATTAAGACATCAAACAAAAGGACAAGAACATTTCTCACCAATATTTGATGAAATTATAAGGAGTATTGGCGTTTTAAAGTAACTTATATTGGCATATTACGTTGATGTAGGTCTATTATCATTATATTACACTAGTCCTCAAAATGGCGTACCCGGGTTAATACCCGGAATCCAATTATTATTTTTTTATAAAAAAAAAACGAATCTGGATATATTCGGGTCCGAAAAAATACGGATCCGGATCCGGATATTAATTAACTCGGATATCGAAATATCCGGGTATTTAAAAAAAAAATCCTTTTAATCTAGGCCGTTGGATCATCAAGATCAACGGCTCAGAAATAAAACAATTTTAATATAAAAATAATAATAATAACCCGGATCCGGATCAGTCCGGGATTTTTTTTCCTGGACCCGGACTAATCCGTATCCGGGTTTTAAAAAAAATTAAAAAAAAAACCCGGATGCTTTTTTGCCTCACATTTTTTGGACTATATTACACCAATATCGGCATATTACACAAATAGCATGTAAGCTTATACCGACATAGCTTGGAGAAATAGGACCACATTGGTGTAATATGCGATTTATATGATTAATATAATCAATATAATTTGATTATGGCGATGTGGGTCTTCCTTCTTATCTCGGTTTGAAACTTAATTATTATTATTTTTTAAATCAAACCTTAAATTGTCGTATTTAATTGTAAATCTTAAAAAATACACACTTATGATCAATCTTAAATTTTTGAAAACTCATAGAAAATACCGAAATTAATGAAATGGTGTGGGCTCCTCAAAGGCAATATGTCTTCTATTTCGATTATTTGGAAACCAATCGCTAGTCCACGATTATGAAGAAAAGATCCTCAAAGGAATAGAGCATGTTTTAGTTTTTTTTTTTTCTTTTCAAAATGAGCTTCTTAATGATAATCCTCATCTAGAAAAGTTAAATAGCTCCGAAGATTGACATTATAGTCTCTCAAACAAATGTGCCAATTACTTTTCCAAGATTTCAAGTATAAACCTGAAAAAAAATGGCTATTTGGGAGCATTTTCTAAAAGCTTTTTGGTTTAAAATAAAAGATACCAGGGATATTCTCTTCATATTATTTTTTTTTTAAAAACATTTTATAAAGTGTATTTCATTTTGATTTTTTTACGTTACAAAATAAAAACATCTTTTACTTGTTTTTATTTTGCTTATTACCGCTACTCACTCATCATTTATTACTTTTATCTACTTTATCACTCTTTCACTCACCATCTATTACTTTTATCTACTTTATTACTCTCCCACTCATTTTCTCTCTCCTCGCCCACCGGCGCTCAACTCTAATTTTCTCCTACTGTCGCTCGGCGCTGATGCATAGTCGTCCTTCGCGGGCGCTCAACTCCGACTTCCCACATTGTTGGTCGGCTTCAAATCTCCAAATGAGGTTTGTTTTTCCAGATCGCCAACGCCCTTATTGGTAACACCTTTATTCTTGAATTTTTAGAGCTGTTTAATTCTTGAACCACTTCTTACCCGTGTAATTCATGTCCACTCTTATGATCATGTGCTGATAAACTTCTTACCCATTACACATAAATACAAAAACTAATAAGAGTACACACACGAACACAATTTTCCCTACAAGTTGAGCTAATAGCGGAAGACTCGAAGAACTTCGTCACCAAATTCTAAAAAATATTCAATACATTGTACATAATTGTAATAAAAAGATATACGAATATTAACTTGTATATTATATATTTATAATCATCACATGCGAGTTTAAATTCTTAGACATTATCACGAAGTTAAGAATAATATGTTATGATACACATACATTCTATATATCCAAACAAACAGAAAACAACAGCCTTAGAAAATCCTAAAGACCAGTCTGTGACACGATTTCATGGCTGAAAACTTAGAGTAAATTACAAAGTTGCCTGTTTGAACGTGTGTGTGTATATATATATATATATATATATATATATACCATTCTATATATCCAAACAAACACAAAATAACAGCCTTAGAAAATCCTAAAGACCAGTCTGTGACACGATTTCATGGCTGAAAACTTAGAGTAAATTACAAAGTTGCCTGTTTGAACGTGTGTGTGTATATATATATATATATATATATCATCTCTTATTTAATTATATAATTCGAAAGTGAAACTCGAGTGGCGAGGAAAAACGATGTCTGATTTAACTTTGGGAGGGTATAAACTAGAATGAAAGAATAAATAAATAAAAGAAAGATAAAAAAGGGTGAAAAACGACTACTCGTTCGGAGACAGAGTACGACAAAAACTATGGTCAGAATATTTACACGTCAAACAACGAATGAAAGTTGTCGTTTTCCTTTTCCCTAGAGTGAGCAATCACTTTCATAAAGACCAATGGAAGAGAATATCATATCTATTCAAATATATGCAAAGTAAAAAAAATATATTATTTGTTAGTTTATTTCATTATTATGCATGAAACAACGTTCAATTATGTCCAAAAAAAAAAAAAACACGACATTCAATATTAGATTGCTATTGAATTTCAACTCAATTTTCAATTTTTTTTTTCTATTTTACTTTTAACCTAAATAAATTAACTTAGCCCTGAATAAGACCACCTAATTCATTATAAATGGAACTCAATATATTGTAACAGAAACTTTATACCAAAAATTAATGTAAAATAGGAAACAGATAAAGAAACTCGACTAATAATGCCATACTTGTTCTTAATTCAACGAGAAAGTTCTTACTTTTTGTGTCATGAGCTCTAAAATCTACCCTAATTTTAAGAGCGGCGGGTAAGATTGAGGCTGGATCCAAACCGGTTAGTTTAAATTTGAAGTGCACAACCCTAATTTTTATGAGCATATTATGTTGATCACGTTACAACTTATTACAATCACTTAAATGCATTATAATAATATATAACAGAGCCCTCTGTTGAGGTCGAATGGCTTAAGAAAATTATGCGAATTACTCAAATTACTTTCCTTCATTCATATATATATATATATATATATATATACGAATTGCATATATATACATCGATGTATCTGCAATTCATGACAAACTAAAAAGATTTGTATATATATAGCCTTTTATTCAATACTCCCAACTTGTATATTATCATTTAGAAATATACTATTCTTGTAGTTGTAGCTTTAATTTATTCTATTTTCAGGTTATGCTTTGCTCGTAAAAAAGGTCAAATGAATATTCGTTGCTTCCTTTTTGCTTCTAATTAGAGCACCATATGAGTTGATCTATAGTAATATACTAAATGAAAAAAGCATATATAATATAACAGTTCAAATCAATATATATTCGGTCATTCACGAAATTATGAGGCCTCAAAAGCATTCTACGTAACTCCAAAAGTCAGTCCCATAATATTCATATTTCTTCCTCTATATATCGACATGTCACGTATACAAAGGAGATGATAATGATATTTCAGGTGAAAAAAGAGAAAGAGTTAAAAAAGAAAAGTAAAAAAGATTGAAGAATTAGAGATGATAGAGAGCTGAGAGAAATGCTGTGGAATCAGAATTTCTTTCCATAAAATGGCAGTTCAAGATTCTATTATGACTGACGGGTCATCGTCATCATTTTATCTTTTTTCACTGGTTTTTTTTCAGAGTTTTCTGATAGCATATATATATATATATATATTGCTATATTACCAATAGTGAGAATAACCATTATCATAGTTACTACATACTAGCGAAAATTAAGATTTATTAGATATTATGGTTGCTGATTAACCTTTTTTTTTTTTCACTGATTCATGCCATTAAGATTATGGTATATATATATATATATTCAAACTTATGTTTAACATTTTTTTCACAAAGTATATTTGAACTTAGAAATATATATAAAAATGTATTATTGCCTACTTTGCTCTACAAATATGTAAGTATGATAATAACATCTAAACGAAATATACATAAAGTATAGAGAGTTATCCGGTGTATATCTTTTAGTGGAGTAGAGTAGACCGGTATATGTTAAGAATAAAGTTCGGAAGAGTTAATGAATTTTGTGTCTGAAGCTACTTTATTTCTTCACTTGTGTTCATATAATTTTATGAAGTCTCTAGTGTAAGTCGAGTACGAAGGAATGTTTGATCAAATGTTAGAGATTAAGTAAAAGTGAGTCTTGAAATTAATAAACTTTTTATGATTCGAAATGAGATTAAGTCGAAGTTAACTGCTTAATATAAAAATAGAAGTTTTGTCGACGAAGCCAATGCTTCAATATGATATATTACTCAAGGAAATTATTCTGGAAGATCGCAAATGATCACAAAACAAGACATCGTAATTTGGTTGTGCCAAGAGCTCTTGCTCAAAACATGTAGATGGCCTTATGCTCTAAGTTAATAAATGTGTTAATTTATTGATGATTTTAATTACTATTTCCGCATTCATTTTTATATATATATATATAGAGAGAGAGAGGATGGTTTTAAGATCGGTCGGTTACTTAACTATGCAAGTACTAGTGAAGCAAAGATAGGACGGTTTTCTCAAAATTAAATATTTTAAAAAGTTAACGGTCGGTATTAGTATGTAGTCCCATGATACGATGGAAGACTCACCTTTGATTAACAAGATATTTTCAAAAGTGATAAATGATCAATGATCATACCTCAGTAAACAAAGGATGGATCGTCGAATTAGCTCTGAAACAATGAACATTAAAGCCACCTTAGTTCTTGGTCGTCAGAATCTTCTAAGCTATCACTCTGAATCTTAACTTAATCTTCAACACAATCACACTATACCGAGCATTACTTAAAATAAATCTTCACGACATAAAGATCAATTATCACATTAATCGACGCCTAATCACGGTTGTTAGGAAAAACATATGATGTCGGATCATGTTGCATAGAGTTGTTTTGCCATAAAGATATTGAACTTACTAGTGATATAATGATCATCATAGCTTTATTATCATAATGTATAAGAGTACTATTGTTATAATTAAACTTAAGGGTTAATGACGACAAAAATACTCAAAGTTTGGTCAAAGAACCCCTCGTGTACCCAAAGTTTAAAAGTGGTGACAAAAATACCCAATGTCTCATTTCGGGAGTTGACCACTCCATTCTCGTAACGCCGTTAACTTACCCGTTAACAGGGACGGAACTATGTTTTAATGGGGGTGACAAATGTCACCCCCAACTTTTCAGATTTTTTTATTAATATATACATATATAATATTATATTAATTAAGTTATAAAAAATCCTTTGTAAATGTGTGTGCACTGTGTGTATATGTGAAGTATGCTTGAGGGCACATATGGAAAGTGATAGGAAAAAAGAAGTCATTCAGCCCTTGCTTCTTGTTCGTCATATTCTCTCGAGAGTCGAGTCTCCATCGACTCCTTCTCACGGCGATGCAAGGATGTCTTTGATGTCTTTTTTTTTTTTTTTCCGTCACCCCTAGTCTAATTCTTGGTTCCGTCCCTGCCCGTTAACTCTGGCCACGTGGAAAAACGTGGGTTGCTGACATAACAACTTTTGTCACGTGGACGAGCCCACATCAGCCTCGTTTACGATAAAATAATAAATTAAACTCCTAATTAATACAACTAATTAAACCCCTAATGATTACACTTAACAAAGCAGATTTGTCCGTGTGACCAGAATTAACGAGTAAGTTAACGGCGATACGAGAATGGAATGGTCAACTCTCCATATACAATTTTAGGTATTTATACCACCACTTTTAAACTTTGGGTACACGAGTGGTATTGCATGGGTTAATGACTCGACGGTGAGTATTACGAAGTTATCTCGTTGGACTTGTGGGACTTATCGAGATAAAATTCGTACGAAAATTGAACTGTCAAACTCCACGTCCTAATTCTCGTGAAAGTGAAATGGCATACCATTACTGGTCTAACTTTTCATATAAGCAACATTTCAAACAAATAGGTAATCCTTTATGTAGTTAAGAGACTACTTAGTTTACCACCCTAATAAAAAAATGAGAATAATCGTCGCACCCATAAAACTAATAATAATAAAAACAAAAAACAAAAAAAAACTTGTGGACTATGCATCTAACTAACAACGTCGAACTACGTAAAATTTTCAGTATTTATTAAATTCGTGTTATGTTAGCCTCTAATTAAGCCTAAATGCTCTTCTAATTTCACGAGAAATTTGTTCGACCACTTTTATCGTAAACTTTTCAACGACATTTAACAATTGTCGTTTGGGGGTTAAGAAGACGTAGAGATTTGAAATTTTGTAGTGAACAAAATAAGATGAGAATTAACTAAAAAGTTAAAGGAATTGTATCTGACGTTAGAAATTGAATTATAAGAGTAACTACCGAGGCCAAACCCAAAAACCTAATCTCAAGATTGAAGAAGTATTATATGATCACACTCACAAAACCATATGAATTGGAATGTAGATCAAGCGACAAAATAGGCAAAGCTAAGGGCTGATAAAAGCTAAAGATAGCAACTTTCAAAAGCAAACAAAAGCAACAAAAAATAAAGTAATACCCCATTTACCTCTTTGTCCCTCTGTCATTTTCTCGTGACACTTCGTTATCTGCCTTCACTTTATATTTACCAATATGCCACTACGCACCACACCACCACCACTACTAGAGTTCAAATAAAAACAAAATAAAAAAGATATTTACGGCGAAAATATCAAATGTTAACATATACTTCGACCATTTTTTCGCTGTTTTTAATATGTTTTTGCCTATTTAAACTACGACAAAACTAACCAATAGTGCTCCTGTTTTTTCATTGAAGAATATGTTTTGGCTACTATTCAAGACTTTATTATTCATTGTTAATTCTTTAAGACTCTTGTAATAACTCGTATGTGGTCAAACAAAAAAAAAATCATATATTACTGCATGAAACTTCACGACAAAGAGTTAACGGAAAAATATAATTACTTATGTTAATCCTTTTGACATCACGGAAATTTTTTACCACAAAAGATTGAACATATAGGTCATATTTTTTGTAATAATACGTATTACTTTTGCCGCAAATATCTCTAAATAAAATAAATAATATCTATCTCCTCTTTCCCTTTCCTCCTTTATATATATTGGATTAATCCCACGCTCACAAGCACCAAGAAAGACACAAAGAAAGATAGCCCTTTTTCTCTTCAAGCTTTCTCACGAGCACAGAGCTTCTTCCCATTGCGTCTTCAGAGCTTCCATGGAAGTAAGTGTCATCTGTTCTGTTGATCCATTCTCGTTCTTCTCCGATCGATTGAGTACTAACATGGCAATTATTAAGCCTTCGTCTTTACAGGAGTACAACAAGAGAGCCCACGTGCCCGCATTCGGAAGCTGGGACTGGAACGACAACGTTCCGTTCACCGAGTGCTTCGAGTCCGCCACGCAAGCTGCCGGGTTTCTGCGCTACGCTTACGCCGACGAGGACCGTGACTTGTACGTCACCGGCGACTTGTACCAAAACGACGTCGTCACGCCTGCCATGATTGTCGTTCCTCGCACAACGGTGAGCTCTCAAGTCCCAAACCATGTTTAGCATCATGATTATTAGCTCAGTAATGGAAAAGGGTAAAGTGGTAAAGTGGGCTTGAGATAGTGGAAGATACACTTGCATATACATAGATATTCATGTTCTATGACTCTATCTAAATAGGCTTTTTTTGTGTGCTTTTGAATTGATTTTTTGGCCATTGCTTTCCCAAAGAGTCAAACAGTGTACAGAACCAGAAAAAAAAAAAAAAAAAAAAAGCAGAAAGGCAAAAAGAGAAAGCATGAACAACCAATAGTAGTTTTCAGTGGTAAAATGAGTAAATGACACGTGAATAGAAGAAATTGGACGGCAAAAGTACCTAATTTTATGGCACTTAATGCGATTAGGAGAAAATGACGCATCAAATCACAATTTAAATTTATACATGCTACTGAAAAGTTGAGTCTGTGTCGTTCTATTTGAGTTATATATGTCACCGTTAACCAATTTTAAATTTTTAGTACATAGATTGAGGAGTCTCGGAATATGTACCTATTACTTTTATATGATATAATGTAACATATTTATCAGAATAATTGTGTTCCTCTTTTTAATTAAAATTGACGCATGCGTACTTAAAAGTTAATACACGCTTGAGGGTCTCAAAAACATCAAAACTTATTTATCATTAAAAGAACCTTGTTGCCAAGGCTTTTTAGCCATTTTCTTCTTAATATTTAATTCCTTGTTCTTTATTTATTGTATAAATACATCAATAATCTTCTTAGCTTTGTATTGATTTTTTCTTGCACACTTAAAAGGTGGTCCATTTTTTGAATATTTTGATCTAATTTTCAACATTGTGTCTGAAATTCTTAATCATAGTTGACGAACTAATAATATCATATTTGCCTATGATTTAAGGCCAAAATACGTGAGCAACATGCAAAAAAAGTAAAGCATTCAAGTTGGGTGAGCGACGTGAAGGAGCCTCCGAGCCCTTTTCCTTCTCTGCGCAGACCAATCACTCCGAAACCGGTCGACGAAGATCTCTACAAGATCTCTCCCGACCTTCTCTTCTCCGCCCCAAAAAAGGTTACCAATTCTTTACACCCCATTTTTAAACATAAATTTTGACTCGATGGCGAGAAATTATTTAGTTCCACGGAAAAATAAAAAGGCATTAGTAAGTTTAACGAGGTTACAAGTTCCTCTCCTCGTATAATTGATTTCGAAATGAAATTTGATCATATTTTATACGAAGGCTAAAGATGAATCGCTATCTTGAGGAGGACATATTTAAGGTTCTCGATTAAATAGTTTTATTATAAGGCCACGATCGACCTACTTCCTCGTATAGTTAATTGATTTTGAGATGAATTCCATCGTATTTGACGGATTTTATTTTATGTGATGATAACGTTATGTATTTTCGTTATGTGTTTGGTTTTGCAGAAGAGAGGGCTAGGTTTCTTTTCAAGCTGCTTGTCGCCAACTTGCATAACGTGAAAAGATTGATTGTAAAAATACATATATTATTATAATTATAGAGGCTACGTACATATAAGTATAAAAAGAGAAGATTGGTATCATGGATGATGTGTTTGTATTATGTGTTCCAATCTGGTCGGTCCAAAAAAATATTCTCTTGATTTGGTCACTTTTGTGGAGCTTGTACTCGTAGCATATTTGGTTCTTGTTCTTTTATATTGGTTTTAAGGTATGTATTATTTGGATTTCTATTCTCTTCAATGTGGCAGAAAGAAGGGATAATATTTTGAATTGTTGATGCAAGTCTGAAAAGAATTCTGGATTTTCTTATCCTTTTCGCTTTCACGAGCTCATGGTCTTTATTTGAATATTCATTTTCGATTGTAATAGAAGAGTTAGTCTCTTTCTCTTTTTTTTTTTCTTTCTTTCTTTCTCAACTTGTAGGACCCTTAAGTTATCTTTAACGTATAAATAGATACTAAAGTCCCTTTAACCTATTCAATTAAACTTCATTTAAATTAATACTTGATAAAGTAATAATATCGATTATATTATACTTTTGTTCGGTCCTAATTCTAAAAAATCCTATTAAATTAATGCTCGATAAATAAGAAATCTTGAAAATGTACTTATGAGGTTATACTGTATAACTTATAGGATTAGCCATTTGCTTAAAAATATATGTTGTTCTTGATATATTTCTATCAAGTTTTTCAGCATCCAAACTGAAATAGACACTAGAGTTAACTGAATTATATAATTAGTAGGATCCACGAATGGAATGCAAGAAAATCAGTGAAAAAGAAGGGTTATAAATGAGTATGAGATTAACCAAAAAGAAAAGGAAAAAAGCTGGTTGGGAATGGCATGGTTGAATTATAGAGAGGGGTTTTTTTCATAAAGAAAAAGTGGATTTAATAATGAGTGTGTGCACTATCACTAAGGCATGTTATGTTAATATATTTCTTCCAAAGTGACAAAAGTGGAAATGATGAATAGCAGGAATTTTCATCTCTTACTTTACTCCATATTTCTCTGAAACAAATGTCAATAACAATAGCAACATTGTTGTTCCTAGAGGGACCCAGTTGGTACTTAGATGGGGAAAATGGCTTATTAAAAAGCCTATAAGTGTAAATAATTACACTGAATAAGTAAAAGAAAGAGGGAAAGGTTATATGTGGGTTTTGAAAACGATCCAAAAAAAAAAAAAAGTAGAAAAAAAATAATAATTTAATCTGGTGGGAAGTCGGTAATCAGTGTGGCTGATTATCATCTGATGCAAATACAATGAATATGACAGGTTTTCATAAGTAATTTAAATCTGTGTTGATGCAAAATCATAACACCCACCTAATAATAAGACCAGTGTTCTTTTAGGTGCTCATTTCATGTCGCTTATGTTGGGTCACTTTAGTTACGCATTCTAATTTCTTAATCGTTATTTGGGTGGTTCATTAATTACAAACTTTATTTCATGTTGCTTTTTCTTGGCTCATATTAATCGGGTAAGCAAATGCCTATTTGTGACTCAATGTTTCAAAAAAATGTCCAAACCTATTTTTGGTAATTAAAACCACCAACTAATTGCAATATGGACCAATACACCCTTCTTCTTTTTTATACGTGTGAAAAAATTAAATAACAAAAATCAACAATTATTCTAATTATTTAAAACAAAATAATTTTCTTTCCTTGAATATAGGTTTCCTATTTATTTTTGACGTGGGGATATTCGAATTAATTGGGTACAAATCAAATAATTATTTGAATTAATTAAATCAAAACACAATTCTTTCCTTAAATATAGGTAAATACAATAACGATTTAAAATTCTCTCTATTAATTAGTATTCAAAATTTAAATGATTTTATTTTAATGATTTTATTTCAAAATTTTAAAAATCTAAATTATTTTAACGATATAATTTTTAAAAACAAAATCAATTCTATTCTATCTATTAATTTGTAATTTAAGTTACGAATTGTAAATAGAATTATTTGAAGTTAAGTTACGAATTGTAATTATAATTTAACTTACAAAATTATACTAGTAAATCAATATATTTGTAAATGTAATTTAAGTAACGAATTTATAATAGTAAATGACTATTCCTGTATTCGTAATTTAAATTACGAATTTATATTTACGTATCCTCCTAATTACGGATACATATATATAGTTACGAAACTGTAATTACAAAAATATTATAATTACGTAACTATAATTACAAAACTAAAATTACATAACTATAGTTACGGATACGTATATGTAGTTACGGAACTTTTATGATGAATTTTTTTAATTACGTAACTGTAATTACAAAACTAAAATTACGTAACTATAGTTACGTATATGTAATTATAATTACGAAACTGTAACTACGAAAAAATTGTAATTACATAACTGTAATTACAAAACTAAAATTACGTAATTATAGTTACGAATACTTATATAGTTACAAATATGTACATGTAATAACCAAATGGTAACTAACCTTACAAAGAGGTACCATAGGCCGAACAACGATCCGAGCTCGAGCGTCTTCCTCATTCCTCCGCTCTTTGCATCCTCGCCGGCGCTCACGGGAATCCACGGCCTGAGCTTAAATGACGACGACGACAAGATGATAGAGACTAGGATCGGCGCGGTAGGGTGACATTGCCGAGATTGCGCGGCGGCGACAGGGAGGTGGCGGAGAAGCGAACGGCGAGCGAATGAACGGCCTCCTCGGCGGTGAACTCAGTCGAAGAAGGAGTGCCGAAGGCCACCGTCGTTGACGGCACTCCGAACAGCAGCGACAACAAAGGTGCTCCGAAGTAGAGAGAGAGAAGCGCTCGCGGACGGAGAGGAGGGAGAAGTGCTCGCGGACGGTGTATGTACGTGTGTGTGTGTACACACACACACACACACACACACACATATATATATATATATATGAGAGAGAGATAACGTATGTACGTGTGTGTATATATGTGTATAGGAGAGTGAACGAGAGTAAAGAGGAGTGAGGATTTTGAAAATGGAATTAATTGAGGGTTAAATTAAAGGAAATAAAACCACAATTATAGAAAAAATAATTTCGAAATTAAAATATATAATTAATAATAATTAAACGAAAATTAATATTAATAACTAATATTAAGGGTAATATGGTCCAAACAAAATTATTAGTGGGTATAAATTAGTTTTATGAAACTATGGGCATTTCTTTTAAACTTTAGGTGTTTTTTGGGCATTTTGTGAGTTTTCGTTATTAATATTAAGGGTATAAATGAAGGAAATGTGACTCAAGGTTAAAAAAAATACTCATTTCTAATTTTAGTAATCATAACCACCAACAAATTTAAATATGGACTAATATGCCCTTTCAATTAACTCACATTAATCTTAATTTCATTTTTTTTAATTAAAATTAAAAAAACACATTTTTTTTCCTTAAATGTAGCAAACTAAATAATCAAAATATTTTTTTCCTATTTTTAGGATTAAACAAATATTACTTGAATTATTCTTCTCTATTTTATCGTTTGTAACAAATTCTATTTTTTATTTTTTTGGTCCCTATTAATCAGATTTAATTTCGAATTTTTCTCCTCTATTAATCAGTATTTTAAAAATAAAATTTCAAATTATTTCTCTGCATTTTTACGAATTTGCAATTATATTTACGTAACTATATTTACGGTTCTATATTTACATCACTATATTTACAGTAAATCAATTTACAAAATTTTAATAAAGCTATAGTTATAAAACTGTAAATATAGTTACGAAATTTCAATATAAGAATGAAACTGTAATTATATATACTGAGATTGTAAATATTTACGAGGTCTGCTTTTGCACCGACGGGTCTGCTTCTGCACCAACGACGATGAAGGTCTGCTCCATGGAGGTGATTTTGCCCTCCTTCACGAGGTGACCGAGCTTTGTGACCGAGACTCACTTCTCCTCCTCCTCGCGACGGCCAGCACCGCAGGGATGGCCTCCGCGGCCACTATCGCCTCCTCGGTCGCCGCGCCCGCGGTCACCGAAGCCACGCCCGAAGTCGCCGCGCTCTCCGCCCGAATACGGCGATTGCGGTCAATCGAACGAGGATATCATGAGAAGTCGAGAGAGAGAGAGAGAGATTCTCTGGTTTTAGTCGATGAGAGAGAGAGGTGAAGGATAAATAAATGAAGGGTAATAAAATAGGGGAAGTTTTCAACCATTATTTTAGAATAATTTAATTTTGAAAATTAAAATATATAATAAATAATTAATATACAAAAATAAATAAATATAATTAATATTAGGGTTAATATGGTCCAATTTTTTTACAAATGGGTATAAATGAATTATTTGAAAGTATGAGCAATTCTCATAAACCTTAGGTGATTTAGGGCATTTCGTGAGTTTCTTTTAATATTAATAGCTCTTACGTCAAGAGAGGGGTCGAAAAAATTAAACCAAAATTTTAAAAATAAAATATCATATGAAAAATATTTTACTGATTAATTTTTATAATTAACAAAATATTTGGTGATAGAATTATAAAAATGATACTACATCATATATAATAAAAGCATTCATTACAGTAAGAGACGGGTATGCTAAAATATAGAAACCATTATAAATATAGAAAATTTGAATTTGATAGGATTTAAACTTTGGTCTCATTAGAACATAGAAATAAAATTGAGCCACAATCTCTAGTACGCTAGAGTGTTGTTTTTTTATTTAAATATAATATTATATATATACATATTATGATATTAATACAGCTGCATATATTAGTTTATTGAAAATAAAGGGTTTGGAATCCAAGTGGGATCGATCGCCCCCAAACTTTAGATCAATTGGGGGCGATCGATCCCACTTGGGCCTTAATAAATCCTCCTCTGTATATGGTATGGAAAACTATTATAAGTCACTTAAAATATACGGATTTTGTTGACAAAACTTTTGTCATACTAGTTTGAATCTTAAACGTGAAGAGGTGTTTGGAGATAATGCTCTCGCAAGAACCCCAATTCTAATGTGTTACATTTTTTTACTCGAATGTTTGATTTGTGAGTTCCGCACATCGATTTGGGAATTGGAACTTGAGCTTAGGAGGTGAAAATGCTAAATTTGTCTTTTGAGCTGATCTTGTCCATTTTTTTTAGCCTTCGCCGTTTTTCTTCAAACGCGATATTCATTCAACGAAATTCTCAATCATTTTGGAATGATGCCATTATATATTTTTATTTATTAACTGTTAGGTTTGATGTGAGCAGACTTCTTATTATTTTGATTATGTAAATAGAGTGATTGATTCTTCTTTAAACCGTTACCATGTCACTAATCTTCTTCCTTTAAAAAAATAAAAAAATTAAAAATTAAAACCCTAAGAAATCAATAGAAACTTCATTCCTACCTTCTTGTAACAATAAATGAACAGAGAACGAGGAATTCACAATCAGATGCACCATTTTATCTCATCATAGATTCGGCATTCCGGCGGATAAGGATGAAAGGCTTTCGGAATTATAGTATATAGTATATATAGTATATCGGTGGAAGAAATCTTATTATATTATCTTATTTATGATTGGACCACTAATGCATAACATCATTTTTTATTTTAATTGGTTATTGACCGTTTCCATTGCTAAGATATGGGAAATATGTGTGCTCGTTCAGCAAGACTTTATATATTAAAAAAATTTACGTTTCAACTTTTATCGGCTAAGTTCAAACATTAGATAAATGAAAATATATATATATATATATAGTTTATAGATCCGTGCTAAGAATATACGATTACGTAGGAGTAGGAGTAGGAGTAGATAGGAGCTGTTTGGACTTTGGCTTTTATATATTCGAAATATATATATGTATATATTTCTATATTTACAAGTGTTACGTATCTAGGACTTGCATGCATGAACGTGGTGCAATTCAGTTGGCTATCTTCGCCACTCTCCATTTCCGTCTCTCTTAATAATATTCTTCCTTCAAATATCAGATGGGTTTTTACATATATCACATAAACTGCGAGGTCTTCTCAAAGCAGATATATATTATCACTCTCAACATCTGAATCCATCAGAGAAACATGTACAAGAACAATCCTGAAGCTTTCACTCTTTGGTATGAATTTGATTATATATTTTATTCTCAAGATCTGTTTATGTTTACTTTTAAATAGTGGTTTTGTGTACGATCCAATGTTTGCATAGGTTCTTTCGTTTGCTAATACAGAGATCATAATTGTTTCAGACTTTTTTAAGGGAATATTTGAATTTAGCCCTTAATTAATTAACTATTTGTTTGATGTATTCTGATATTGTTAATTAATGATACTGCTTACTTGATCTAAGAAAACAAATCATCGTGAAATTTATCAAGCTCTTTTAAATTTGATAAAATTCGTACGCTGTTATTCGTTAATATTATTATATTGAACTTTCTGCTTTTAATAATTTGTATTAGGGATATTCATGGCACACGTACTGATTTTTTAAAATAATGATGAATTCTGATTTCTTTTTAGCCGGACAAAATATCAAAATTTTGATATTATATACCTGTCTTATAAATAAAATCAGAGTATTTTAAGTTTTCCGGCTAAATAATGAATTACACTTATCGTTACTTTTGGAAAAGAATTGATACTTGTGCCGTGAACTTGTGCTGTGAATACTCCTTTGTAATATCATACTGTTACTGTGTGACAGAATTGGTAGTATTTTGTAAATTGTACGAGTTTGTTTCAATTATATGTTTGACAAAATGTGATATGTATACATTTAAAGTAACAATACTAAACAAATTTAAATTTTTGCATTTGATCTTTATATGAGGAACTTGAAATGTTTTAAGTTCAGAAACTTACCATATAATTACCACTCTTATATTTAACCCCAAAAAAAATGTCTTAAAGATATTATGTTCTATAATTTGAATCGAATCCTCAATTTAACATTATGTTTATCCCTAAAATCACTTTATATAAGCATTGAAATATGACTTAACAGGCTGAATGAAGGGAAAAACACTCCGACACCAACGGAAACACCGACCGGAAAAGCCGAGGAAAGAGGCATGAAGACGGGCAAAGCAGGAAACGAGAGAGTGTGCATTTGCTCTCCAACAACACATTATGGATCATTCAAATGCAAATACCACAGAGCGGTGCCCAATCCAAACAAGTGCTCTTCACCAAACTCAAATCCTTCTAATGTGCCAATAAAATCACAGCCAAAACTTCAAGAATTAGATAGAAATACCAATAATAAGAGCCCTAGGCTTTCCAGGTTTGGCAGAGCGGCTTTTGATGACATGTCACTCAAAGTCAAGTGATGTCATCTTTTTTTTTTCTTTCCATGCGTTATCTTTAATAAGTTATAGGTAGGGACATGACTTCTTATCTTTCAGCTTAGTGACTGTTATTAGTTGATTAATTTATATTTTCATTTTTTTTTAATTTATACTAGTAGTTTTTGTTTGATTATGTATATTATATTTCTCAAGATTTATTACCTTTATAGATGAGTAATTAGAACTTAATTTTGTTTTATCTTTCAGCATATAAAACGATTCACCCAATCAAAATATTTTTATTATTTCTCATTTAGACAATACTTATGAATATTTATGAAAATGTAGATATTAAAGGCTTGTAAAGCACAAATTGAGTTTTGGATTGGACATAATTCGTGGAGCCAAATTATATTTGGGCCTTGCTCCCCTTGCACCTAAAAGAATTCAGCCCATTCATATTGATGATTATAGTATGCTATTTCTTAGTGCATGATGCAAGGATAACTGCACCTAAAATTGGACGTGTCCCATTGATCATTTGTACTGTACTGAGAAATTCACACACATTGGTCACAATGGCTTGTGTTCACGACATGGAATATCAAGGGTGTCAAAGATCGAGCAAGATAAAGAAATGATAAAACTCATACAGTGCGAGGTTGAGCCGGACTCTCAGCTGGCTATCGGCTCTCTTGCCTGTACCAAAACAGCGCAAATGAGAACGATATGTTTTTACTACAACTTTTAAACTTTAGGTACACAAGGGATTCTTTGACCAAATTTTGGGTATTTTTGCCGTCATTAACTCAAAAAAAAAAAAGTTATATTGTTAAGCAAATGTGCTTATATGCAAGGTTCAACTTTTCCACGATTATCTTCGATAATCTTCGATTATCCGTCTTGCCGGTAGTTATCGGCAAGACGGCCATGCCAGTACTTTTCCATGATCTTTGTCGAAAATCGGCAAACATCTTGAAAAATAACAAAAATATGATACTTTTCATGAAATTTTGCACTTTTCGATGATTTTATTTGAGTATTTACATATGTGAGAGTGAGACTATATTTTATTTACCTATGTTTGAGTATGAAATGATTTTAGTTTTGGCATTTTAATGTTTTATCAATATTATAAACTTAGTAAATATATTCTTAAAAATATTTTAGTGATTTTTCATCGATAGTCCTCGATAAGTGTCGATAATCCATCGATAATCCTCGATAAGTGTTGGTAACGATAATCTACAGTGTTTATTAGTTTTTTGTCGATTAATCGGCAAGCAAACGATAAATTCGTCGAAAACGGCAAACGATTTATCGGCAAATTCGGCAAGTTGAACCTTGCATATATGAATCAAACGGGCATCTCTGGCTAGTTGAGTTAATTATCGTTTTCTTAATAAATATATATAAAAAAAAAAAAAAAAGACTTCTGTCCATAGACTTCTGTCCATTTTAGACTATTGACCGTTGCTACTTATTAGGATAGGAGCGAACAACTAAATATTTTTGGTACGATATTTTATTAATAATAAATTAAATATAATATTTTGATTTTTTTTTTCTCAAGAAAATCGAATACCCTTTTAAAAAATATATGAAATCCATTTATAAGTTATAGCACATTCGGTATTAGATTGCAGGAATCTCAATATTTTAACTGCATTAACCATTTAAATACCATATCCCGTATATACGATTTCGATATATCTAGTTTTAGGTTAATATTGATTTTTTTTTTCACTCCTACCTCTTTTATGGAGAGTAATTAAAGTGGCGTTTGGTTACAGTCCCAAGAGACCGTTTTCTGATATTGGTTTCAAACAGTGTCATACTGGTTTCGCAGATCACGTTTGGTAAGCAGATATCTTTGTTTTTGCAGACCAGTCTCGCAAACCAGTGAAATTTTTATGAAGGAAACCAGAAAACAACTTGAAGTTGTTTTCTGTGCTTTGGTCTTCAACCCAGTCAAACAAAATATACCTATAATAATATATAATCATTCTATCATATATTATATTATTTATAATAAGATATTATTATAATATTAGCTCATTTAATTAAATTATTAAAATTACTTTTATCATTGATGTAACGCCCCGGCTACTCAATCGAATCGACGATTGTCCCCACAGGCCAACACGAGTCTTTTCATCGTGTTTTATCCTCACTCGCACGCTTCTCGAGAAACTTCCTAGGAGGTCACCCATCCCAGGATTGCTCCAAAGCCAAGCACGCTTAACTTTGGAATTCCTATGAACGGGCTACTGAAAATAAGATGCATCTTGTTGACATAGGTAGTGTCAATCTATTCTTTTAAGCCTCTTCGACCATACAGTCTCATACCTGTATGATCTCCGATAATCGTGCAGTCCCATACATGCACAGTCTCGGAAACATCCCATCAACACATCCCCTTGCACAGGCAATGTAGGACTGCACAACTTACTCGTTCTTGCCCTCGTGGCTCACGGGATTAGTGACTGTCACAATTGATATATTATTTGACATTAACGAATGAACATAATTTATTCTTATTATTAAATACTAACTTAATTATAATGATATAGATTCATGTGTAACAATATTTTTACTACTTTATATTATATTATCTAAACATGTAATTAGAGTAATTGAATTTGAATATATATATTTGTATATTATTTAAACATATAGTTAGAGTAATTGAATTTGAATATATATTTGTAGTAATGTAAATATTTTTAGGCATAATATTAATATATATTACTTTCAAATCAAACATAGCTTCTTTTTAATAATATAAATTGTGTTTGATTTAACTATTATTTTTATTTTTATTTCAATTCAGTTTAACCACAAATTAACAAACAGGTTAACCAAACGGTGTTTCAAAAATCAAACTCCCAAACTGATTTGCAAGACTGAACTCTCAGACTGATTTCCCAAACCAAATTGCAAAACTAGTTTCCCAAACCAGTTAACCAAACACTAAGTTATTTGTGCACATTTGAACTTCATTTTAATCTTGATGCGTAGAATTTGATGATTCCACTTCCACACTAATATCAACACAGCACAATAACGAACACAACACCAAAATATTTGCATTTGTGTCTTCCTCTTTACACCAAAAAAAAAAAGAAAAAGAAAAGAAGCAGAAAGCAGAGGCTACAGGAAAGTTGTGAACTAGGAACCTTGTAAAGCTCTGACTCTGGCATTTAGCTCTCTAACTTGACTTCTCAAGCGCTCGGGATTGCAGAAGAAGTCAACAAACACCCCTCGCTGAAGCGACACCTCTAGAGCATGGTGCTTCACAATCTGCCCGTCGAAATACTCGCAATGTATTACTTTTTTCAGAGAATTTCAAGGAAAAAGGGCTAAGCATAGAGCGGTTATTTTGTTCGATATTCCTTTTTGTTAGAGATTGCAAGTGTTTTGGTAAGCGATCCAATGAGTAAGAACAGTGGAAGAAGATCAAGTGAATCGAGAGAAGAGAAAGATTACCTCGTTCTTCTTATAGTGCTCGTGCGTCACGTCCTCAACCGCAGCAGAGAGTTTGGCGTTTATCTTCTCCATTTCATCAAGCTCTTTCATCAATGGCTGAATAAACAGCAAAATAAGGAGCATGATCACGTTAGAAACTCTAGTATTGTATTATACTATAATAAACAAATTACCAATTCAATCCAGAAGATTCTGCTTTTGAACGAGTTAGATACGAGGCATGTTTGAACTTTCAGTCCAATTAACTGATTAAATCACAATTTACCACATTTCAAAACTTTACCGTTGAGCCTAACACGTACCAACAACGTTAATGTTGAATTTTAGGAGTATTTCCGTTAATTTTATTACACATTAATCACACTTAAACTACCCTTAAATGACTGCTTATAATGAAGAAACAATCAAGTAAATAAAAATTATATTTCTACAACTAATCATGCAGGTGCATACCCGAGGTGTGAGTATCGGTTGTGCAGTAGTTGAAGAAGCAAAAAGTAATTGCTGCAAACTTTGGATCAAAGTGCACCTGACAAGTTAAACCAGTTCAAGTAAGCAAATCTCATAACCTATTATGAAGCTCATATGCAGCATAGGATTCGGCCGAAGGAGTGGGTGCTTTTAACAGATATCGGGTCGTAACTGAAGCTTATGTCAAGTGGGAAAACTTACAGCTCATTGATGCATCTATTTCTATCCTCGGGAAGAGAGTTCTTAAGATCCGACTGTAGAGTCATCAAATCGGATTGCAGACTAGAAATCTGCTGAACAATGCCAGGAGCCGAGACATATGTCGATAACCCGGCTTGAGCATCTAGACCAAGATGGATTATAAAATGAGTTATTTAAACAATAAAAACAAACAAACACCGGACTTTTTTTTTTTTTTTAATAGTGGTATTATTACTTGAGTGTATACTGAGAAGATCTCTGACACCATGCAGAAAATGATCCTGATCGTCCACTCCTCCTTGTTCTTGAACATCTGATGCTGCTTGTATCAGGGCCAGGCAGCGACCCTGCCATATTAACCAAGATTATAAACCGTTAAATCGGCGTCTAAAATAGTTGAAGATAGAATAAACAGGAAGCAACGAGTTCAGCAAATATCGTTCGACAATAATTAAAATCTCTCTTTTTTTATTCTTCTGATTATTTAAAGAAGATAGCACCAAGAACTATTAAACGAAAGAGTAGAAGGATTTGAAGGATCTGATTGAGAAACAAATAGTAGTGATAGAATTCAAAGCAAAAACCAAAAAGTAAAATATAGGCCATATGAAATCAACGAAATCGGAAATTTACAACTCTTTTATTAACCAATAAGACAAAACATCTTTTCTTCGAGAGCAAGGCGAACGCTCTACACAAGATATCTAGATAAGAAATCTCAACTAAGCAAAACGTAACTCAATCTAACGAGATTAACTACATATATAGTATAGGATCTCACCACAACCCAATAAAAAGCTCAAAAAACCCGTAATACAACATTGAAACCAATGAAGACAAACAAATGGTAAGATACGGAAAGTACCCTTGCCTCTATGTTTATACGTGAGTAAGGGTTTAACAAGTAGAAAATAGCCATAGAGAAAGAAAAAAATAACTTACAACACGGCCTTTTGTTGCTGAGAAGTAGGATTGTAGCTCCGATTCAAGAACTTTGAGCAATGAAAATGCTCCAAGCATGGTCTTCTTTTCTAGCTGGCAAGATATCTTTAAAAACTGATGTCTTGCAAGCTGATTAACGAGATGGTTTATGAACTGAAAAAGGGAATAAGAGACAAAAATACATGTTAAGGGCAATGTTCCAGAATATTAAACATTTTTTTACTCATGTCATCAGAAAAGCAATAGTCTCTAAATAATGTTTAATGTTTTTGCATATTACAAGACAAACACTGCAAGAAATGGCCTTGATTATAATAAACATATTTCATTTCTTTATAAATAAGTGTAACTAAAACATACCGCTTTTTGTCGGTTAATGTAGTACTCTTGGCGCATAACCTTCAAGTCATAATCACCTACAATTGGAACAGTCATAATGGTAAGATTTGAATAAGTATATATGTACGATGAAGTTTATCGCAGAAATAAAATACCTTGCAAAATGTACGTGTCCTGTAGTTGAGCTAGCTCCCAACAGAGATCCGGAATTGTCTTCACAAACAAATTGAATAATCAAATAATCAGCATGAATACAAACACAAGCTAGTTCAAAATAAGGCAGATGGGGAAGGAAAAAGTGGCATCGATCTCTTGCGGCGTAATTATTTTTGTTGGCATCTAGAATTCATTTACGAAAGGAAAAAAAGAGCCAGCATATCTTGATAACTCACTAGCTATATCAGCCTAGCCTTGTAAACTTCCCTCTAGAGTTCCTCGGTATCTAAAAGTTGTAATCTTCTCTTTTCAAATTATCCGTATTTATACTATTCAAACTACCAAAATTTAACCAAACTAACTCCATTAGATCTGGTAAAATCTTATACACACACACACACACACACACACACACACACATATATATATAAATAAAAGACAACTATTACCAATATTACTTCAAAAGATAAAAGGGTTCAAAAGAGTATTATATTAGCCAAGACAAGGCAGGGAACAAAACTGAATTGGTTTCCTTGCAGCAACTTATAAACTTAATCCCGCATCAAATTACAGAACGGAGTCATAGCTGTATTCCAAATTTAGTTAGATGATGAAAAATAAACTAAGATTTGCATACAAACCTCGGATAGTAATTTCTGTTCCTTGTGATAAAGATTTGATAGTTCTCCAACCAATTCAGAATGCTTTCTCCTGCTCATTACAGAACTCGGTAGTACCACAAACAATAATGCATGCAATAACATACAACTGACAGAATGAACTCAACTGCTCGTAAATAGGTAGTGTGTTCCAACATTTTTTTTTCTTATTTTAAGGTTTAAATTAAATGAGTAATGTCTTAGTAAAATCAAAGTGTAAAAATATTCAATGGAATTATCAGGATCCCATTTAAAATGTAAGAGTTGTACCTGAGAGAGTGAAGATCGAGATGAATGTGTGCTTCGTCTGAAGTTACTTGAGATCTAAGCGCTATCAAAGTAGCTTGTTGCTTAGCATTCTCAACTTGGGCTTCGACCCATTGTCTTTCACTAGTCCCGAAACTGTTCCAAATAATGAGTGTTGCAAATTTAACGACTTAGTAGATTTGAATAATGATTGAATATACCTTATTAATTAGTGTATTCTTTTATTTATATTGTATTTTTCCTGTCTAGATTATTTTTTACAATCAGGAAGTAGGTTAATTTTTCCCCTTCGTACATAGGCGTTTACAAAAGTACAGGTTTTTTCATTTATACGAATTATAATTAGAAAAAATTTCTCAGCAACCAAAACCAAAACCTAAACTCTACATTTAGGAATTAAAAAAAAAAAAGTAGCTTAACAGAACTCAAAACAAAAACTTGAAAGCAAGTCATAAAATTAAAGTTTCCTTAGCAAACAGGAGAATTGCTCTTGGCGGGTGCAATATGAAATTAAAATGCAAGAGAACGGTTATAAACCTATTGCAACTACGATCATTTTCTCTGAACAAACAAGTACAAAATTCAAAAGCATATGGGTTACATACATGGATCTAAGGCGTTGCAACTCTGACACACGTTGATGGTGGGATGTTTCCAAATCTGCTGCTGTAAATGATAAGGGCCGATAAAGCCTTTTAGTGGAAAGCTCCGACCAACAAAAGGCTAATTCTCGTGAAAGATGGTTCATTCTTTTCCTTTTCCACAACAAATATAGCTTTATCTTTCCATATTTACAAAATTTGGAAAGATAATTTAAGATATTTAAGGGAAGACGAGATGAATCAGCTTGAGAATACCTCGTATGATGATGTTGGAGATATCATCAAGACTCACCCATGAACATTTCGATTTACCCTCCTCTGCAACTAGTCGAAAAGGACCCTGACAATAAAAAATCAATAAAGACATATATTACTTAGAGTAAGAGAGTAAAGTCATGTATGCGCGGCACAACGTGTACTCTTGCATGATGATTCGACGATTGCATACCGTGTCTAATTGCTTAGAAAACCACTGATTCAGCTCCTTTATACAAGCCGAATCTCCAACCAAGTATTGATGAAAGTCAGAGTAGGCTAAGTATATCTCATCCTCTGCACGTAAAAAGAGAGCTATTAGATGAGCAGGAAGACTGGAATTGTCTAATTGTCTTACGATGCATTATGATCGTTGATGAAAAGTAGGCAAAGTTCAATTAATTATTGCAACGTCCCGTACAAGGAAGAAATAATAAGGTAAAAGAAAGTATACCCTCCCCGGAATGATAATGAGCCAACTCCTGAGCTGTAGAAGCGATCTTTCCAAGAACGTCATTCATCTGCGTAAAAACAAAAAACAAAATAAGAAGTGACAAAGAAGAGGTAAGAGAATCATCTTATGAAGACAAAAACATAACAATCTAACATGTTATGAAAGAATAAACACTAATTAGGCCTTTTAGACTTCTTAAACATCCATAAGTAAGATGCATAGGATCAAACCAATATAAGAAGAGTGTTTATTTTTAATTTACTTGTAAATTTCTAGCAGAAATACTGTCGTCCATGATCGTAAGGTGTCCATTGACGGTCGATGTAGCAGCAACTCTTGCACGTCTCCCTTGTATCAAGGAAGAAGCCTGACCAGATAACATATCAAACTGAGACTGCATCTTTTTAAGCTCTCTCTGAAGTTCCAAAGCTTCGGCTCTGTAGGCTGAAGTTGCATCTCTACAATGATGCGGAATATTAATAACGAAAAAAGGAACAAGAACCGACACATCAGAAATCCAGAGCAGAGTTTCACAACTTTTCGTGTATATGAAAACAGTTCCATTACATACTCGAGAATGCCAAGGCGGAAAAATTCAAAAATAAATTTCACCAATGTAATGCAACCAAGAATTATTTAGAGTTTCTAAAACTCAAATCCGAAGATTCTGCTCCGTGAGTACACAAAAATTCGCTAATTCCTCTACATCTGCGATCGGCATTCAAGCAATTTGATGCGTGAGTAATCCTATTGAACTCGTACACTTAACAAATACATTTTACCAACAAAACGGGGCCTTATCGCCAATAACTCCGATCACTGCCGATCATCAGATACCGAACTTAACGATCGAAAGAATAATTACCGAATGTCCTTTAATCCCTCTTCGGCTCCAAAAACCTCTTCCTGGTTGTCTCTCCGCGACGCGAAAGCCGAAATGCTATCGTAAGCGAAATCCAAATCTCCGCCCTGCCATTTTTTCATCACTAAAAAGCCTTACATAACCGCCTTCTTCACTAAAATTATTCCAAAAGAACCTTCAAATCAACGTGATCATCGCTCATTCCACTCGCATTCAATTCAGAGAGAGTGAGATCATTACCTCCAGAAGCTTCCCCTCCTGAAGAAACTGCTCATACCTAGAAAGCGAAACGAAAACGTTCAAGATTAAGCAAAGCACTTGCATGAATTCTGGGGAAGCAAAGAGAGGAAGGGATCGTAACTGAGAGAGTTCGGGGAGAGAGAGGACATTGGAGGATCGGAGGCTGGAGCAGATCCAGTCGAGGATGGGACGAGCGTCGTCGTACTGGAAGGGCCATTCGAAGCTGTCAGGGTCCAATGCCTTGGAGCCTGAGTACCCCAATTCCCCGAGCAGCGAGCACAGTCGAGCTCCGCTCATGGCACTCGCCGATTCGCCTTCTTCTCCGCCAGAAATGGTTGTGGAAATGGTCACGGATTTTGGGATCGTTTTGGCGCCGGCAAAGCTCACTGGCTACTTCTCACCAATGGACATTTTTGCCCTTTCTTTTGAATTCGGCTGATTATTTGCGGCAAAAGTACCCGTAAATTGGTAAAAAAAATTATTTATGCTCCCAAGTTTTTGGGGCAAAAGAACCTAATGAATACATTTTATATTTTCTTCGTAGTGCTTTTTGTCAACTGCCATTTGGCAAAAGAGCCTAATGAATACATTTTATATTTTCTAGGCTCTGGAATACATTTTATGCCTAATCAATATATAATGATCGACCTGCGGAGTTAAAACTCTCACAAATTGATGACCGGTTATTCCCTTGCACATATTAGTTTTTGAGAGTTTTAAACTCTGGAAGCCGATCATTAAAATGTTGATTATGCATAAAACGCGTAAAGACGGCTTGATACGGGTTCCAATCAGAAGTCATCAAATGGTAGTTGACTAGAAGCACTAACAATTAGAAATGGGATTTTATGGAAAGATAAAATTTGTACATTACGTACTTTTTCTGCGAAAAAAAGATTGAGAATATAAGTTGTACTTTTACTAACACACGAGTACTTTTGTCGCGAATAACTTAAAAAAATATAGCGAATATATACAAATGGTAAAACTAAAATGAACCGAACAAAAACAAAGTACCCCGATACAAAAAAAAAAAAAAAAAAGAGTTAATAGTGACAGAAGTATCACAAAATACCAAAAAAATTACGGCATATTTCAAAATCAAATTTACTTCGGCAAAAGTATCAAACGTCACATTAGTCACCCCCGACGTTTCTTTCTCATAGCGATCCGCGTCATTTAATGACTTATCCACGTGGGAGCTTAGGTTGCACGACAGAGTTGGAGCTTAGGTTATAGATCCACGCGACGAAGTTGTGTTTTTGTCCAAAATTACACTATGTTTAATAAATGTATCATTAACCGTAGTAGAATCCCAATTTTATGTTAGTGATTATTTTTCTACACCGGCTAATGTCGGATTCGGGACATAAATTAAGTGGCACATATTATGATTAAGAAACATGTTAGATCACAAGCACATGAGTGAGTTTATGCACAAATGGATCGTCGATTCCAAAACATTAATTCGTAATTTTCCATACGCAATACATGTATTTTTTTTTTTGTATATATTATTTGTTTACCCAAAGATCCTTATATATATATATATAAAAATTATTTGTTTACAAAATGATTTGTGAATAATTTTTTTACGTCTATAATCAAAGTACGAAATAATGATATAATGTCTAAAATGTTTAAAATGATATAACGTTAAAAACAAGATCATTATGATCACTCCAACTAAACCCATGAGCAATCAAAGGAGTGCCCGGCTCGCGGACATAAAGGATACGGCTAAAGTGGCGAGGTCGGCAAGGTGGACCGGGGCAGCGGACCGCGGGCTCAAACTTAATGTTGATGCCGCATGGGACAAGAAGTCGAACAAAACGGCGGCTGGGGCGGTCATCCGAGACCACCAAAGATCGGTCCTTGTTGTGGCGGCATCCTTGGTCGACGAGATGGACTCGGCTTCCACGGGTGAGTGCTACACAATCTGATGGGGTCTACAATTTGATCAATCTCGGGGTTGGAAGATGATGGAAGTAGAGACGGATTGTCTTAGAGCAACGCAACTAATCAAAGGAGGGTCGTTCTATGGTATCCAAGGACCGATTCTTGCGGAAATTAAAGCCTTGCTTAGGGATGTGGCCGCACCCGGGGAGTGTCGTTGGGCTCCGAGATCGTGCAATGAGGTAGCGAACTTCCTAGCAAAGAACCGGCTCTCTTCTTTGTATACGGATTTTGGTGTTACGGTTGCCCGGAGTGGCTTGTAAACGTTGTGCGGAGGGATTTTAATCCCTCTAGCTAAGTTATTAATGAAAGTTTCTTTTCTCCCAAAAAAAAAACAAAAAAAAAAAAATCAAAGTTGTCAACACAGGACGTCGGTTCGTATTGGTTCACCGGATCGAGGTGGGTAAGCAGCCCCATGCACCCGTTAAAGTACAATGGAATATAGTCCTTGACGTCATGGACACGGCATACTTCAAAAAGGCTTGCACCTAATATCAGATTTCACTAGGGCAAACAAATTGTACTCATTTTTTTTTATTTCATCCCGATTCCAACCGCAAATTCAGCTAGCTAAAAACCGAGAATTTTAATTTTAGGACCAAGATATGGGATGTCCTGGCTCTTGATTCGGGAACCGGGACCTCGAAACAGCCCTAGCCTCTGATTCCGGTCCCGAATCCTTGTAAGAACTGTGTACAAGCAAACATAAACAAAATCCAACAAAAATTTAGATTAAAATACACAAAATATAAGAACAATAAGTTCGATATAATTTACTCATTTAAAAATCGAGGAAAAAAAAAACAAATACAAGTGTTCGATTTCTATATATATAATAATAATAATAATAATAAAAAAAAGTTAGACGTGTATAAATTATAACATATCAAATAAAATACTTAGTAAATTCATGTATGTGACATAATAAAAAATATGTATCCAAAGTTCTAAAAACCAGTTCTTAAAAGTTAGAACCGCAAATCAGATCTAGATTTTAAAATGGATCTCTGAACCCGGAAACAAAACTAGAGTATTATCTGATTTCATGTATTTTTCAATTCTGAATGATTCCTGAGTATTTTGTACAGGCCTAAAAGATAGTGTTTTAAACTTCATACCTTTTAAGCTACTCTAATATAACTATTATTTAAAATTACTCAACATCGTTAGGTAAATACCTCATTCCCCAATATAAAATATTGCATTTAACCCTCAAAATATACTCGAAAAATATTCTCTCTCGCCGCGGAATTCAGATGGATACGAGGTGCCCTATTTGCCATATTGAGCATGAGACGGTTAGTCATAGGTTTTGGGGCTGTAAATTTACTCGAAAAATTTGGAAACTAGCTGGCTTAGGATGTATTTTGGATCTGTTTGAACCAATAGTTGATCCCCTGTGCCTCATCGCTTCAGTTCTCACATCTCTCAGCCCAGGTGAATCTGCATTATTCTCTATTCTCCTATGGTGAATATGGAATAATAGAAATAATGTAGTAAACGGAAGTAAATCGAGGTCCCAACAGAATATTGTTGAAGGGGCGCTCAGTTACTTCTCAAAATTTAACGAGGCTCAGAAAACGGAGAACCCGAAGAAGGATACCACCCTTACTGCTCCGGTAGGGAAGCCCCCCGAGGTAGGTTGTGTTGACATTTGTGTCGACGCCGCAATTGATGGCCGGGGAGACATTTATGGCATTGGGTTAGTGGCCCGCAACTATGAAAACCGCGTTCTTGCATCGGGAATTAATTTCCATGGGCACGGGCTAACCCCTCAACTTGCGGAGGCTTCTGCTATTCATTGTGGGATTGAATGGGCGTACGACGAGGGATGGTCAAAGATTCGCATCCAATCGGGTTGTTTAGGTGTTATTAAAATTCTAAACAATAAGTCCATCCCGATATCTGATATTGGGCAGATCATATTATCAAGTATCAACTAGCTCGAGGATCTATCTTACCATAAAAGATGAGCCATTTTTATATGAGAAACTTGAAGAAGAAAGTAACATTGTTGTGAAAAACGATATTGAGGCGCGCCTCAGTGAGACGGAGGGTGGTTTCGCAACGAGGCTTACGCCTTGAAAGGAAAGACCGAGGCGTACGCCTCGGTCATGATTTTTACGCCTTCAGGCTACGCCTCGAGGCTTAAAATTATATTTTGTGATTTTTTTTTTCAAATCTTTTTCATATCTTCAAAATACGTTTTATATTATTTCATATCTTTTTTTTTTAATTTAATAACCTAATATTCAGGATATAGTTACCTATTTTAATGCTACGTAATACGTATCATATCAAATTAAAAACAAATCCCTACTATATAAATATCATATTAAAACAAATCGTGATTGTCCTCTGCTTTGAGTCTTTTAAGTTTTTAAATTTTTAAGTCTTAGTGTTTAAGGATTATGCTTTATTTAAAAAATAATAATTTATCAATCTTATTTATATTATTTTTAAATAATTATATAGTATTTATCAAAGCTTACTCCTCGAGACTTAAATACGTTATTCACAACATTGGAAAGTAACACTATTCATTAAAATAATACCTAATTTTACATAATACACATTTTACACGATTGGTAACATAATATTTTCAAAAAAAAATTAGCCAAAATTACTCTCTTTTTTTTTTCTTTTTTCTTTTTTCTTCTCAACTTCAACTCTTTCCGTCTAAAAAGATTTTTAGAAAGCATATAACATATTTGGGAGGTATCCATCACGTTTTCTTCATTTTTTAAATAGTGTATTTATTAATATCATTGAAATATTAGTTTTAAACAAGTATTTCCCAGCTAAAACCAAGGGTTTGCACTGATTCCGTTACCGAATTGTTGTGAAATTTTGAATCTCATGTTACTTGGGAACTCCAATTATCATCTTACTATTCAAATACCAATAGAACCGGTGTGCAAGTGATCGAAGATATTTTGACAAAAATTACTATATGTGAGAGAGCATAACAATTGAATTAATCAGCAAGTAATTTCATTTTTACAGTTGTAACTTGTAACAAATCATTTTTTTTATTTTTTTTTGTGTTGGTTGAGAATGAGTAATGGTAATTTTTATCAATTTTATATAGAGTGAAATTGGAAAGTAAAATATTGTTTATAACTCATAGTTGTCCATGAGAGCTTTGACTAAATACAATTAATCATATAATTATTGGAACACTTGATCATTCATTCATAAAAAGTCCAATCTCATCTGTTTTTCAACTCTACAAATGCATAAGCAAATCTCTCCATTAATATAACCTTACATAAAATTATGTAGCCTCTCCAAGGCTAAAATTCCCTAACATTTGTGATTTAGAAGCATAAGAAAGGACAGACAGTTTCACCTTCTTTCGTTTTCAGGGAAGTATCTCTGAACATCCCACTGCTGATTATGATTCGAATCAGGAACTCGAGAAGCGGGTCCACCGTTCATCGGAGCAAAAGCTGCAAAGTATAATTTTGTCAGATTAAAATATAGGATGATTTGACTGAGATTGCCTAAGAGGTCTAAAAGAATGGCACAATTTTAAAGAAAAAAAATGATTCTCACTAACCTTTCTCTCTCATTCTTTTCTCTCGGTCGTACTCAAACTTGTCACGAATCAGGTTAGCCTGTTCCCAAGTATCATCTTGCTCGCGCACGAAACCTCGGTCCTTTAACGAAATAAATGTCATTCGAGGATGTTAACAAATTAGAGCACAGATGTTAGTCTCCCATAACAGGCATATAATTATCACTTATCTTTTTATTACATCAAAATATAATTACTATTATCATTGATGCATGACTTGCGGACTCGAAGATCCAGTATTAACACGATTACATTCTACTTTTACGGTTTACCCTTACTCAAGCGAACAAATATAAAACTTCCAACATATATGGAATAAGTACCTGAAATCGGCTGGGATTCGATGGCCTACTCCTGAAATACAAACAAAAGAATAATCAAGCTTGGATCTTTCATTCTAAAGAATAATTTTGATACATGTCTGTTTCGTTAACAACACGGTGAAGAAAAGTCCACTTTTATAACCCAAGATCGTCAAAATTTGATAAAATACAAACATAACAAGCCGGAAAATAAAAAAATTCGCATATTGAAATCATACAACTAACTAAACATCGATCGGTAAAGGCGGTTTCTTAATAATAATTTGGCCTTTCACCCGCATATCCCGTCTTATGGTACAGAACACACAACATACACTTGGCGTGCGAAAAGTGAAGAACCTGTATGGCGTAAAATCTTGATCGTCGTCCTCGGCGGACTCGTAATTCGCGTGATCCCGGGCGATCTTCTTCGAGTAGCCCTCGTCCCAGTACAGCCTCTCCCAGTTCTCCCTAAGCTCTTGATACAACTCCATGTACTTGTTGCAGAAAGGCTCATGTTCCTTCAATCAATCAAGCGAAGCGCAATCAATCAATGAGCACACGCTTACTTTCTCGGCAGCCAAACAGGGGAAGAGAGGACCGACCGTTTCCTTGAGGACGAGGCGGGTGCGCCGCATGAACTGTTCCCGGAGCTGCTTCCGGCGCTTGTTGGGGATGTTGTCGCGGGGAATCACGAAGCGCTCGCGCGGAGGCACGTTGTCGCCGATCTCGTGCATTTCGCCGTCGACGATCCACCACTCCGACTTCTCCTGCGCCGTGGGGCGGCGCGGCGACGGAGACCTGGCGCGGCGCCGGGTGGGTGGCGAGGCGTCTGCGCGGAAGCGGCGGAGCTGGTCGGCGGCGCGGCGGAGGCATGGAGGAGAGGCCCGTAGGCGTCGGGCGAGGGAGAGCATGAGAGAGAGAAGAGCAGGGTTTGTGTTTGGCTATCTATGGCTTTCCTCGTCGGTGCTGGGTTTTCGTGTTGTGTTGTGTCCCATATTTTACAACCGGACCATGACACCATAGAGATAACAGATATTAATAACAACAATAATCGCGGCAAAATTAATGAGTACAAATTAATAATTAAAGTATTCAAAAGTAAACAAATGTGAAGTGACCTATATATTTCATCTAAAATATTATTTTTGAATGTTAGTTAATATTTTAGTATAGTACATATATTCATATAATGAGACTTATTTATTGAGAATTTTGTGGCATGAGTATCTTTAAGTAAACAAAACATAGCGATATACTCTTGAAACTTAAAAGTTGCAGTGAAAATACCCAAGTTCAATAAAATTAAACTTCCATTGGTACTCAATTTCCATTGTCATATGTCAAATATTAAGTGATATGTCTGTGTACGATTTCGTCTACGACAACTTACATTGTTACAACTAAATCTATCTCTGTCGTTTAGTGATTTGGGTCTCATCCATCAAAGGCCCAACACCCACACAAGCCCAGTTGACCAAGTCAAAGGGGGACCACGTTTAATCAAGCAACGAGGATCCTCAGCGATGGGGAAGCATGCCGCGATGTTTCCCGTCGACGAAGCCTCGGCGACGAATATCATCGCCAACAAACAATTAGAGCAACGACCAAAGCGCATCATCGCCGATGAGACGCATAATACAGACGACAAAGACCGAAAGTGTGATTGAAGCAGTCAGCGTGGCGCGAGCGACATCCCAGTCGATTGACGACGACGGTTATGCCCACGATTACAACCATGCAAAAATGGCCATTATGAGGGAATCAAACGCAATTGTAACTGCCCATTTATGAGGACTGATTTGAATCTTTTAGCTGATTATAAATAGAGGGCTAAGGCCCATGTACAAAGGATCACACATTTTTGCACCATCAATACACATGCAAAAAGGGTTTCATATCGAGGCCCAATCATTAGAAAAACCGACTCTTTCTTTTGAACACTCATCTCTTTCAACGTGATTTAGCTTTAACGGAAAGACTCAAACTTTAAGGTAATCTAAACTCGAAATTACACCAACCGTAACTCCGTGACTGCGGAGGCCGATTTTCGACCTCAAGAATGTGTAAGACTATAATAAAGCAACGTGTAAAGTTTTGATGCGTTCTCCCGAGAAATTTTTAGCATAAGTATCTATAAGTTAACAAACTTGAAAATTGAAAATTGCGACAAAGAAAACCCTAAAACCATTTACAGGAAACAATACTAGAGAATGCGAGCGACATGCAATGTAGATGCCATCTTAGTAAAAGAGGGAGTTAAAAGGATAATATATATATATACGCGCTTTAGAGTTCTTCAATTTAGGTTTCATGTATTAAGAATTGGTTTGGAAATACGTTGCTAAATTTGATTAATTTAGAAGTATTTATGCCGCAAATTAATCTAGAAAGAGCATTTGTAGAGAAAAATAGGCTAAAAGAGCTCCCTTGGAATTTTGTGCAATCCATATCTTTATTGTGTCCACTACAAAGAAACATGGATATTGCCGAAGGAGGGTATGGATTGCAATGAGATCCCACTTAAGGCTATTCTTTCAAAACACCCTGCATTTGTAGTTGTACTACTACACATTACACGTGGATTCATCACTACACTAAATGTCATTACGTTTGACACGTGAAGACATAAATCGATACCATGCAAGTTTAATTTTATAGACTTTGGATATTTCGACCGCAACTTTCAAATGTTGAGGATATGCCTTCAATTTTAATTAACTGAGAATACTTGCGCCGCAAAATTCTCTTACTTATTTAAGACATTTTGCTTTGCCCAATAGAAAAGTTGGTATCTCAACAAAACTAAATCCAACGGTCAAGATTACGTCTCTGGACTCCCGCCATTATTCGGTTCACTCGCCGAAACCCAGAAAGAACCAGAGTTCCACCACAGTGAAGACGTTTGAGAGAGCGATGTGTGGAAGAGCGCGTTGCTCCCTCAGAGCCGACGATATCCCCAGAGCTTGCCATCGCAACGATGGCTCCGTCCGTACAGTTCACATGGACAGGTGATGTTTCTCTTTCCACCTCTTTGTTTTTTGCTCTTTTGAGCAACGAAACGGAAAATACTAGGTTCAATCATCAGATTAGTTGTTTTTTCTTCCAGTTTCCTGGTTCGGAACAAAGAGCAAGCGAAACAGTTCGGAAATTAGGGTTTTAGTTAGAAGGGAAGGTCGTCGCTCATTTGGAGGTCGATTTGTCTAATTGCTTAATGTAATGGTGTTTATGCGATGATAGGTATCGTCCTTCGAACAATGTTGCGCCGGGATGGAACGTGCCCGTCGTCAGGAGAGACGACGATTCGAGTGACGGCGTGGTCATGCATTGTATGAAATGGGGATTAATTCCCAGTTTCACTAAGAAATCTGAAAAACCTGATCACTATAAGATGGTATATTTTTTGAATTGTTTGTTTTTTGTTTTGAAATGAAAATTTATTTTTATTTGGCTTGTTTGCGACGCTATTACCAAAAATTGTTTTGATTTTACTTACTGTTTTTGTGGTTATATTCTTTGTTGTGGTTTCAGTTTAATGCCCGGTCTGAGTCGGTAGGCGAAAAGGCTTCTTTCCGTCGCTTGATTCCTAAGAATCGGTGCCTTGTTGCTGTGGAAGGGTATGTGTTTGACTGTTAATACGTTTCTTTAGGTATTTGTAAAGAGTGAATTTCAGACCAAAATTTAGCAGAAGTTACTTATCTTTTCGTAAAAGTGTATAAATTCCTTTAACTGTATTGGATGGTGTTTATGTGCCTTTGATTTTGTTTCATAAATAGCTTCTTTAGAGCTAATCAAATAGGATTGTCACCATAGTTGTTTTAAAAATCACAATATTGCAGATTCTTCGAGTGGAAAAAAGACGGGTCCAAAAAGCAGCCTTACTATATTCATTTCAAGGATGGTCATCCTCTCGTGTTTGCCGCTCTTTATGATTGTTGGGAAAATCCTGAAGGTCTTTTCAGCCATCTCTTTATTCAGGATTTGACATTAATTTCACAAAAAATTTGATGTAGGAAAGGAATCCGTGGTTTTGTTTTAGCTTTGTGATAGGAACCAAATTCACGTTTGAATTCGAGAGGTAGGCTGATTATCTCTAAAAGAATCGTTTGATTTGATAATGATTGGCAAACACCCAACTTCTAACACCGTCTTTGTATTTATAATAAGCTATAATTAGGGTTTATTGAAAAATGCCTTTGTTTTCCCTTGTGTCTCCAGCAGCTTGTTCACTATATATGGAGACTAAGTAACTGAGGATCTTTATTATACATTTTTTTTCCTTCTAAATTTGACTCTAGAGGTTCTTCTTGCAGGGGAAAAACTCTACACATTCACTATTCTCACCACTTCGTCATCTTCAGCCTTAGAGTGGTTACATGGTGAGTTTATGCCTTTGATTAATTTACTATTTTGGGTCTTATTTGTATTCATAACCTCCCTGTTGTTGAAGATTCGTGTATTTGCGTTAAATCCAACTCTTGGATACGGAAATTTAACTCGCTGCTCTACATGCTTTTCTGTTGACACATATCTAAGTGTGTAGTAATGTAGTTAGCATGTTTCTTTTTCCCCGGATATAATCGCTCACGAAATCAAGAAAGAAACCATTTTGGTGATGAATATTTGGCTTTGTAGAATTACTATCATCTGGGAATTAGCCATAATGAATGATCATGCTCAAGCGCTATGTTTCTGTTCCTAAAACGACATAATATAATATGTCAGCTTTTTTCTTTGACATTCCATTCTTCTGCGATTGCAGACCGGATGCCTGTAATTTTTGGTGATAAAGAGGCTAGTGATGCATGGCTAAATGACTCATCTTCCAAAGTTGGGTCACTGCTGAAACCTTATGAAAATTCAGATTTGGTAAGGATTCATTGTTGGTCAGAAATAGAAGCAGTTTGTATTTTGGATTTAACAAGTGTTTGTGTCCAGGTCTGGTACCCAGTGACGCCAGCAATGGGAAAGCCATCCTTTGATGGGCCAGAATGCATTCAGGAGGTATTTACAAGCTAAAACTTATTAGTATTACTATGTAATGACTATTTTTATTTGGACTACTACCAAATGCCGATCCTGATAGATCTGTGATTACCTATCGCCAAGCGAAGGGTAAAACGGCCGTTTAATCTTGCATGTAGAGTCTTTTTTTAATGTCTTTTCATGTATCCATGTTATGGGTGTTATGGTCAATTATGTCATTAAGGGTATTTTTGTCTTTTACCCGTGTTAGGTGATTAGAGTTTGGTTGCCTCTTATAGGCGCCCATCACATGGCTGTTGGGCAGTTACTCCGTTGTTTAGTCTTGTCTTCTTTGCATCGTTTGAGTCGAACTTGCTATCGAAAGAAAGGTTAAGATTGATTATTGTATTGCATCGTTATAAAGAGAAAAGGGATTCCTCACATTGGTTGATTCCCGTTGGACGAAAATTAAATTTGAAACCGTGTTTGGAACCTGTCAGATTGCTTCAAAAGCAAAAGTATTTTTTGAACACAGCTGGTGGCTAGTGGGGACATTACATCTGTTAAAGCAACTTTCATGCAATATTGTTTTTCATAAGATCATCTGTAAAACAAAGAGAGGGCGTAGAATATGATTATCTTGTTTAGCGATCTTGTGCCGTTTATAGCGAATTTTTCTATTGATCTTCTATATTTCACATTTTTGTGCAGATAAAGTTGAAAACTGATGGAACTATTCCAATATCGAAGTTTTTCTCGGCAAAGGGAACAAAAAAAGAAGTGGAATTGAATCCCGGTGAGAGATGTGCCAAGTCTGATAAATGCGTGAAAGATGAGCCTGATTTAAAACCAATTACAGAAGCATCCCCTCCAGCTGAAAAGAAAGACGAGTCTAAATTAACCGTCTCTTCAGTTCCTGACGGTTGCGAAGAGCAGCGTCAGACAAAACGGGACCACGAAGATCTTTCAACTGATTCGAAGTTTGTTCCGAACACAACTAAGAAGCTATTTGCCAGTCCAGCGATGAAGAAGGCGAAATCGAAGAGTGACAGTGATCATAAACAGCCAACAATGCTCGCGTACTTTGGTAAAAAGTAACCGTGTTTATCTCTACGGGCAAAACTATCATATATAGCTGGGTGATTTTCTGCAGAGTAAATATACTACGGGTATCTGTACTTGCTAGCAGATTTGTTTTGTTGCACTCTTTAAACAGTTGAAAGCAAGTCATCTTTCTTTGTTAATACTTAATTGTATTGTATGATGAAGAAAGATTTAGAAAGAGAAACTCAACACATACACTTGAATATTTCATATACATATATATGAGTGTACTGATTTACAGAAGAAGCAAAGCGACTGAGGGAAGAAGTCTTATTACATATCAGAAAAGAGAAGACGAATCACCCCAAGCAATTAGCAGAGGGGAAACACCTGAGACCTTAGAAATGGCAGCGACCAAAACACTCCCTCCATGAACTGTGAATTATTTGGCACCAACTCCGTTATCATCTTCCCGAGCGCTCGG
Source organism: Parietaria judaica (assembly GCA_954871525.1). Classification (NCBI taxonomy): domain Eukaryota; kingdom Viridiplantae; phylum Streptophyta; class Magnoliopsida; order Rosales; family Urticaceae; genus Parietaria; species Parietaria judaica. Next base: position 45,695,830 of record OX940860.1, read on the forward strand.
ATGAAGCCCCAGTGCACGACCGGGCGGGACCCCAGGGAGAAGCCCCGGCGCCGACTGCCCAGCCGAACCGTGGCAGCCCGCCGGCGCTTCAGGCGCCTCTTCGGGCGGCACCAACCCACCAGCACGCCGGAGCTCGGGACCACGGAGACAGTCAGAGAGCCTCTTCTCAGCATGTTTGGTTGTGATTTGAAATTAAATGGGGTTGGTTATATATACCGTTGCTTTGGGGTTTGAGAAGGAAGGAAGGAAGAGTGATGCCAATGATGAGGGGGATAATGGAGAAGCAATGATAGCAATGATGAGGCGTTGAGGCCTGACGAGGAGAGTGAAGTAAGGTGGTTCCCTACACAAGGAATATATGTGTAATTATGTATTGTATATTGTAATTTGTATTATATTATATTTGATTTATTGTATTTTATTCTATGGTTTGTGGTAGTCATCATTAGGAGGCATTTATCCGCGCATCAACAGCAGTTCCGAGTTTGCTTTAGGCTGGATGTACTTATAATCAAGATCTCGGAGTCCCGAAACTGATAACCGACGATCTACTTGTACGGGTTTATCGATTGGTTAGGGTATACCGGTGAGGTTTTTTTTTTTTTAGTTCTAAAAATCAATAACCGATTATAGTGATTAGATTTTATGAATATACTGATAATTGGCGGGTGTTCCAACATTATTACGTAAAATAATAATTTGAAAGAAGTAATTATGTATAAATTTTAATTTTACTTAAAAATTAAAATAATGTTTAATTCTCTCTATATATATGTGTGTGAGTGTCTTCCATATGTTGTCACCGATGAAAATTTGATAGTTTGAGTTTTATGAGTTTGCTAATTGGTTTTTTTTTTTAGAAAAATGGGTTACTAATAGGTAAACTTATTGGTCTAATTTTACGGGTGAATCGATAATGGACGAGTTCAAAAGTAGGTTTTTGTTTAATCGACAGGTGCTTGTTGCTGGAAAAACCTAGCGACCAACGGGAGCCCACCGGGTTCTCAACCCGTGCTTTTTTATGGGAGAATGAGCTCATATATATATATATGTAAAATCAAATATCAGTAACTTTGAACACATAAATTGTAAATACATCACATCATGTGGTTTAGAGCTTTCGAATAACTCTGCTTATCCCCACTATATATTGTGGAGATAAGCAGAATTCACGGGTTCAAACACCAAGGTACGCAAATTTGTGCCTTTTTTACATATTGTAAACTTGATCAATAATATCACTTGTTCTTACATTAAATATATCTAGTACTACGATAATGCATTATAACTTGGACTAATAGTATCACACCATTCAAAAAAAAAAAACTCTCCTTATTTTTTTTTAAAGAACATATTTATTTTGTATAATATAACTATATAGTATATTTTTCAAGAAGTGCCGTTGGCTTGAGGTCAGATTCTCGTTAGCAGTGGAACAGTGGGAGGTCCTTTGCTCTAATAATCATAGTTTGAACTTCTAAAAGCAAATCAATCTTAGAAAGGGCAAGTGGCACTCAAATAATATTATGTAATTGAACATCATATACCTAGCCCATGATCATTATTTTCTAATTTCTAGATGACACGGATACTAATTAATGATTATAAGATATATAGTATATAACTATTTCTAAAAAAATAATTAAAACCTACGCTCAAACTATTATTCTAATTGAACATGGCCTAATGGAATATTGTGCAATGATTGATCATTCAAATTTCAAAGTAAGAGCTCGTTTTGTTTTTGCACTTGGTTAACAAAGCTATTTTTCATTAGCTATATAAATTATCACGGGGGTAAAAGAGTGACGGGTCTTGAAATTTTAATTATTGTCCCAATGCCGAAAAACAGCGAGAAAAAGCTTTGAGCGATAATTAGGTAAAAGAATAATGTGCTGCTTTTGCTTGAATTAATATTAATTCGACGTGTATTAATATTATTTTTGCTTTTGGTGTTGTCATACCTGAGTTTGATGCTCTATTCATCTAAAGGATATTTACGGTATAAGTATTTAATATTATACCAAGTGTGTCAACACATTAATAGATGCTCTTTTTTAGCGATAACAATAACAAAAGACAAGAGAACAATATCGAGGTCCATTTCCGTCAATGTTGAGTTACCATATATTAAAGTTAGACATGCATGCGTCTCGCGTTCAATTAAGTGTTGAATAATTGATGTTATTGAAGTCTTTTACACGTGCATGAAATATTAACATGCGAAATTTCAAAACATGAAAGAAAAATAATATATTAATTTGAATTTACATGTAAAAAAGATCTAAAATCAATGGAGAAACACAAAACATAACATAATCAATTAATAACGCAAATTGGACGACCATGAATATTTAATCAGAGCAATTAAAAGGTTGGAAATATAACGCACTATTTTGATAAAGTAGGTACTTTTGCTGCAACCTATATCAATTTTATAGATTTATGCCCTCAAATTAAATACCAACTGGTTTCCCTACCTAATTTGCTTTATTTCTCTCTTTCAAATCAGTTTAAGTTCATTGCCAATTTTAGACATGTTCATGGCGATCTCATAGCTACTTTTATCATTAAAGTTAAAGCTTAGTGATACTTTTCATAAACAATAAGTTATTTCTCTGTAGTTTCGCTTAATAAGGGTTCAAGGGTTACTATATTCAAGTTATCATTCATCATTTCAAGTACAAATGGATCTCCTTTTGCAAAGAAGCTTTTTGTTTAGTTTTTGAAAGATGTTCGAGTGATGAATAACTATCGATAATATATCGTACAAATCCCCAAATTAATCTGAATTACTGTAAGGATAAAAATATAGCAATTTTTTGTACAATTTTTTTTTTAATGGAGTGCCATTATTGGCCAAGATTACATGTACTCGTATTACAATATATATTATCAAGGTAAGAACAACCGGCACTATTGACCGCAGATACTATTGGCCAAGATTACAAATATACGCAATTTCTGCGTCTCAAGGGATTGAACCCAGGACCTCATAAAAAGTCTTATTGTAGTGGATTTACCACTAGGCCAAACAAGCTTGGTTTAATTTTTTGTACATTTAGATTGTTCAAGAATCAACCTCTTTTGCAATGAAGTGTAAAAGTCGCCTTTTTACATTTCCCTACTGGCCGAGCACTAGTAAAGGTACCCCGCCATCACTTGGGGGTTGGCTCGGCGCAAGTCCTCGGAGTTGAGAACTCCTTAAGGTACGGAGTCATTCGAGACCGTTTGAGGAGAAAGTCTCACGTGAAAGATACCACTCGGTGTTAATTATTATTAGTTATTTGCGTTTTAACTATTATTCAAAAAGTGATTTTGAATCAATAGTACTTAACAAAAACTGATTTTTATCGAATAGTTCTCTTAATTTAGTCCCTCTATAGTTGACATTCTACTCTACTCTTCCTATTATATCACTATTCTTGCGAGATTTTACACAACTGAAACTCCGTCTCCCGGATACTGTTCGGTACGGAATCAGGAGCATTTTCACGGTACAAAGAAACAAGAGCCTACTAAGGCATCAACTAATCAAGCAATGTTGCTGATAAAGTTGTTACATGACATATTTTCGTAACAACTGAATGCTGCAGAATTGTTTGTGACAAATAAGCAACAATTTCAATATCTCACCATCATATTTTTCATGAAGAAAATTAATTTCAAGATCAAATTTTTCTTCTCAAGAAAGTTAATATAGTCTTATTTATTGCAGAAAGTTAATATTAACAAAACCTCTTTCAGCCCATAAATTTGACATTTTCTGACAAAAATTGGGTATTTCCCGTCCCTAAAATTGAGTACTGATCTCTATTTGATTTTTTTGACTCAATTTTTTGTTTTATTTTACTTTACTTCTAGTTCTAGTTATATGTAACCGTGGCTATATATAATATATATATATAGTTATGGGTATATATATATATATATATATATATATATATATATATATATATATATATAAGTATCCTCTATATCTCGGCGTATCACCATGATTTATTTTTTCAAAGTTTAGAACATTATTTTTTTTTGTAGGTATTAAATATTTTTTTTTGTTTTCAAAAAAAAAAAAATCTGCCATATCTGCTAAAAAATTTATCCTTTATATTTGTCATTTGTGATTCTGATTATATGAATATTTTAATCAACACTCACTTACGATTCACTCATAAAAAATTAATTGCACGAATTCTTATGTATGAATATGATACAAATGGCCATAAATTTGTCACACTTACATAAATCACCATCTTTTCACATTAATTTTGTTAAGAAAATTGAGCGACTTCTAATTTTGGAAGGACATTTTACCAAACCGGTGAAAGCAAAATGCATGGCTTTGAACCTCTTATATGTCTCGACGGTGCCCAACAACAAAGAGTCTGAGAGCAGAGGATTCAGAAGATCTAGTCAAGGTGATTAGGTGGTGGAAGAGGGGGAAATGGGTTGTTACGCTCAAATGTAGAAACGACACTCTAGAGTAGTGTCCGAGCGGCATGATGCGTCCGGGGATATTTAAAACGGCAAACACAGCGACATAAATTCTATAGATGAGATTTCATGGGAACGCAAATCCCCGTTGATTCCAAACAACCAAAGAAACCCAAGTTCAATCTTTCGAGTACACAGACGTTGCTCTCCCAAAGATTTTTGAAGGTAAAACATATGCAAAATAAAAACTGCCCGACTATGTAATAATTTGCGCCTTTAACCTTTTGACCTACAAGCTTTTTACGGGCTTTACGAAAACAATAACTAAAAATAAAAACCAATGAAATAATAGGTTGAGATAGTAACTTGTACTTGTGACGGGGTGGTCATGGAGGAACAAATTCGGATAATTAAAAAACTCATACCTTGAGATTGTAACATGGAATTATGACGGGGTGGTCATGGAGGAACAAAGTCTTAGTTCAATCGGTAATTGAAATTGAACTTATAAGTGTGCTCTTATTCATTCTACTTGTTATTTTTTCATAGTTTCTAGAATATATGTCTTATCGTGTATATATGATAGAAAGTTTTCTCAATGCTAACAATAATTACCCAAATCTATAATTAAAATTTTGTTTAGAATTCTAAGCATGTTGACTAGGTGGTTTGTAAGAACACCGCATGTGTATCTTGTGGTTTACATGTTGTATTCATTGTTGGGACATTGGTTCAAAGAGATATGGTTGACAGATTCGCCGAGGAAAACTTTCATTCCGCATGTGCGCCTGGAATTAGTGACTCAATCAACCAGGAAGAAAAGCGTCGCCCTTGTCCCTGAGGTTGGATTACCAGCTGCAGCTGGTCTTGAGAGGGAATTCATTCCTTATTATATCCCTTGTGAAATTCAATTAAGTATTCCGTGTATCATTGTAATGCTTTTTTTTTTTTTTTTTTTTGTGAAATAAAGAGTTTTAAGTCAATGCCCTGCAGAGAAATTTATTCTCATGAGTTTCACGAATTGCGTTAACAAATATTGCGTGTTCAAACTCTCCTAATTGTTAAGGAATAAACTCTTGTAAAATGTGTGCGTCAATCTTCTTGTCTAACAACCGCATCAAAAATCAATCAGTGTCTGAGTTCACTACTCATTTGCTAGGAGGTTTTTGTAATGTAAGGTACGAACCTCTCGTACAAAGTGAAGTAACGTTAATTTCTAATAAAGATTATTTTATTATTAAAGAGAGGTTAATATTGACATATGCAGTCAAATTGTACCCAACTGAGGATATAGATTCAAATTTTATTAAGTGAACTGAGGATTCGGGTTTTTTAAGATATTAGGTACATGAAAGTCACCACGTCAAAACGGGAACTTAAGTACATTCAAGCCGTAATAAAATGAAATTAAATTTATTTACTATTGAAAAATAATTAGATTTATATGACTAGGGTACATACGCCAATTACTGAGAGCAACCCCAATGGGACTGCAAAACGTCATTATGCAGTCCTCATTGCACCCAATGCAAAGGCAAAAGTTGCACCAAAATGGTGCAATTTTTGCTTTTGCTACAGTAGCGCATCATATTTGATGCGGTACTGTTCACAACGGCAAAATAATGTTTTTTTTTAATTTATGGCATAAATACTTAATGATGATTTATTGATAAATTAATTGTAATATAAGTATTTAATTGTCGCCGACACCGCCGGGTACGTTACCGACACCGTCGAGAACGCCTCATGCGTCATTGATACCACCGAGTACATCACTTACACCATCGACAATGCCGAGTGTGTTGCCGATAACACCGAGTACATTACCGACATCATCGAGAATGCCGAGTGTGTCGCAAATATTATCGAGTATACGTCACCGACATTGTAGAGTAGTTATGCCACAATTATCTCCAAATTCAATATTAGGAAGAATTTTTATTTAATAATATAATAATAGGGAATATTCTTTTTAGTGTGAAATTTGGTGTTGTGGTTGGGTTGAGGGCATCTCCAACCTTTGCACTATATTTGGTGTTGAAATTACACCAAATTTGGTGTAATTTTAACACCAAATTTATTTCATCTCCAACCACAACACCAAATATATATATATATAAAAGCAAAATAACTTTGGGCCCAAGAACCCACCTTTTTAACCCCATTCTATTTTCTCAAGTTTTTTTGAATTTTTTTTATTAGAAAAAAATAAACCTCGCTCGTCGTGTTGCTTCAGAGAGGCACCTCCTCCCCATCATACCCCTTCGCATCTCTTCTCTCTCTCGAATCCTCCGTTGGTCGTCTCCCTTCAAAGAAAAAATAACTTCCATTCGAAGAGAAGCATCTCAAATCGTTCAAGTCATTCCTCTTCAAATAGCAACATCAAAATAAATAATTATCTCTCTCTTCGTTCATCGCTCGGTCGCACAGTAAATCGGCCGTCGTCAAGTCTGTCGAGCATCGCTCCTCGCCACGAAGCCTTCTATCCCAAAACTGCCACCCAGTAAGCCTCAGAAGTCTGAGTCCATCCTTCCCTCTTCATCAAGGCTTTAAATTGTTTTTTCTGTTTGAGGGTACTATCATAAACGGGATAAAGATCATTCGTTCTCAATCATTCTGGATGCTTCACCAAATGCTCGCTGTTGAATTCAATTCACTGTTGATTCACGTGTTCCGCTTTTCGTGTCGCCGTCAAGGTCTGCTCCTTCGCCAAGTTCATTTCTCTTCTTCTTCTTCTTCTTCTTCTTCTTCTTCTCCGACATCATTTTTCGTGGAAGATCGATACGGTAATGTATCTAAACGATTTTTTTATTTGTCTTTTGTTTTGCTGTTCGATTTTTTATTTGAGATTATAGTGTCACGTTTCCTTCTAGAGTTCCTTGGAGGTTCATCCCTCTCTCCGTTTCGCTTCTTCTCTCAGGTGCCATTTGAGTATTTTCCCGTCTCTCTCTGCAAAGATTTCGTTCGAAGTATTTCAATTGTGGTTAGTTGGGGCTGAATCGAGTTTTTGTTTTGGGTCGCTTTGTGAGGTTTCTGATCGGAATTTGGTTTGATTTGTTCTTGCCAGTTCGCTTCCGATTTGCTTTGATTAGAGCGTTTACGTATCTCTATTTCTGCTTCGCTTCGAACGAGAAAGTTGGGCCGTTGGACATTTCGCTAGACCATGTGAGTGTTTCTTTATTATGTTCTTTGTGTGGATACTTTTTTCTTCTTCTGTTTGGTAGATTTGGTGCTAGATTATGTCTTTAAAATTAGGATTTAACTAGATTTTTTATTTTTAATTAATTGAGACAAATTCGGGAAAAATAATTATGCTCTCAAGATCGATGTAATAATGGAAAACCAAAAACCAAACATTTCCCATTTTCATCTTCGTTTATCATATGAAATCGACTTGCAACGAAAGATACAATGAAACGCTTATTAAAAATTATAATTTCTGTTTGTGATTCTCTCTCTCCATCTCTCTCGCGAACCCGGCAATCGAATCTCAATCCTCTTCTCCGACGTGATTCGATCTCCATTGCTGTTCGTGGAAGATTGATAAGGTAAGGTAGCTAAACGATTTTTTGTTTTGTTTTTGGTTTAGCAGCCTTGATTTTGTGCTTTTTTGTTTGTTTTTGGATTGATTGGTGAAGTTTCTTGTTGGAATGTGGTTTCATTTGTTTGTTGCAGTTCGCTTCCGATTTGCTTTGATCGGAGCGTTTTTGCATCTTAGTTTCTACTTCGCTTCAGACGAGAATGTCAGGGCTGGTACCGTTTCATGTGGCCATGTGAGTGTTCACGAGGCCCTATGATTAGTTATTTTTTTTATCAAAACTTCAAGAATTAACCATCTCTGTCGTTTCTCCTTCTCTGTTGTTCGTTGGGCCATATGAGTACGGAGTTTCCTAAATGTTGCTAACGCGTTATGTCTTCATGATTTAGACGCACGCTCTCCCACTGCCAGTGGCAGAAAATGTTGCAAGTGCCATGGCCACCTGTCGACATCAAAACCGATAGACGAAGTCGAACGGACGTGACCCAGGTGAGACCTACATTAACTAAAGTTTTACTTTCTTATATTTAAAAAAATACATTGAATTTATATAGTTGAGATCAAAAGGTTGCAAAATTAAGTTGGAATATGATATGTGTTTGTTTTATGACTTTGGGTAATAGTTTATGGACAAATTCTACAACTCTGTGAATGTGGAGTTTTTTTTTTTTTTTTTGCATATATTTTGTTTGTTAAAATGTCAATTAAAGATTTGTAGTATAACATTACATGTGTAACCTTATAGCTATGTGTTTTGACGTGTTGAATCTGTGATGTGATATCTTTATAACTTTCCACCACAGATTCAAGTTCTAAAGTTCAATTTGAGTTTTAGGGTTAGTAGATATTGTTAGTTTTGAAATTTAGAATTACTCATTGAATTATGTTTTTAGGAGAAATTTTTCAAACTTTAAGTATATGATATTCGTTATATATGTGGTTATGATCAATTCAAATCACTGCTGGTCTGGAACATATAAATAAAGTTTTGATTCATGGACGACATTTAATAATTATCTTATATATTTTGTTTAGTTATGCTATATTTAAAATTACTTCGAAAGAGAATTTTGTGATTACTAAATAAGAATTAACACTCAATTTATTTAATTTCTATGTCGAAAGACAACCCATTTTTTTACGTGTAGTTATATTTATGTATAGAATTAAACGTAGTCTTGGGTTGAGTGAATTGTCTTACTGCGAGCTCTGACAAGATCGCTTAAATTATTCATATATGAACTTGAAATCGAGTAAACTTTCAGATGGTTTCATGGAGATATTTGAAGCTATTCTTTACATGGGGACGGAGTTCATGTGCATGGAGCCTATCAACCGCCTATTCATACCGAGAATTGTAAGTGTGAAAACTACATTTTTTTACAGAACAATGATAAGCTCATTTATATGGGTATTTGTGAGGTATGGCAATGAAGTATTAACTCAACGAATAAACGATTAAAATGTAGTTGTAATGTCTTCATTTTATATATTTTGTTTATTCATAATTAAAATTTATTATGATCATTTATATTGATCACAGCGAAAATTCAATGCATATATTTATACATTACCATCATATAGTAGTGATTAGGAGCAGTAATGAAATTTTGTAACAGGTTTATTAATATGTTGGCTTTCATAAACGTGTAAGAAATTATAACTTTTCATTTATATTTTTGCTTTGTTGATTTAATGATGCAGGATCAAATATATTATCGAGCTTACCTAAACTTCATAGATAAGACATTATAGAGTTGCCTCAGGTGTTTGACAAACATGTTTTAGTAAATGAGAAAGGTAATTTACTAACAGATATCTTAATCAGTAAAAATAACTTGAACTTTATTAGTATTTCTGAGTGAGTAACATGAATTATAGGGTGCTCGGTTCTTGGTTATAAAAATGTGTGATTTTATTAAAAATTAAAGTCATTAGGGTATAATGTTAAACAATATGCATCAGGGCATTGGAAGAGAGACACTATTAGAGTTGGACTTGGTGTTGACATTTTACTGTCTGTTAGGTATACAGTAATAAGAGTGTCTGTTAGGTATACAGTAATAAGAAACTCTGGCAAGGCTATTGAGATAACTAAATATTGATTTGCAATTTGAAACTGTATTATTTAAATAATATCTTACAATCCTTTTAAGAAAATATTGTTCTTACGACTAATTTAAAATTACATTATTGTCTCATATTTGAATGTAGAATAATTACATTTGTGGTTGCCATTGAAAAACTAACAGTGGTTAATATTTGTGTCAGTCTCCGCAATAGCGGTGTCTGGTGGTGGTGGAGGATGTTACTTACCGAGTTATATCTCCAAATACTCCAACTTCTTCTCTAACTCCCGTTTTTATTTTTCTCAGGAAATTTGAAGAGAGGAAAACTGGTGCGAAAGTGCATTCTGGTAAAAGTATTTTCATTCTTCTTTTTTCTAGATTTTAAGCATTCTCCAGGTACTTACTTTTCTTGGGTTTGATTTAGATTTTTATCATTCTTCCTTTATATAACTTCTGTTATACCTCATATCCGTAGTGGTTTTTCACACTAATTTCTTTTTGAAACAGTGAGAGGAAGGCAGAGAAATTGTACCATTGCAGAATTACCAATGCAAAATATTTAACTCGAGTCTGAGGTTTGATCAAATCATGCGGATGAAAGTTTTGATTAGTTATTGCTATTGAGTGGATTGTATATTTTAAAGTCTAGAACTAAGGGAGCAAGAAAGTTTAGCTTTAAGGTCTTTATAACATTGGTTTTTATTTGTATGGTTAGTGTTATTGTACTATCCTTGTGGCCTTTTTTTAATAGCTCACAAGTTGGATTTTTAAATATGATGAAGTGTATGGTTCCGCACTAACGTCGTTGCCGTTGCGTCTCTGGGTTCTGCTTCTACACCGTCAAGCTTCTCTTTTCTTACTAATTTGGAGACGCTCGGTTAATCGTTGAGAATGGCTATATCAAGGTGGGTACTCCTTTAGATTTCAGTCATTCTATAATGTGCTTAATTTGCCATTTATGGGCTTCGGTTTCTTGAAGATGAATTATGACATTGGTGATAAAATGGTCATCATGTAAACTTAATATTCTAAGTCTAAATGACTAATTCTTTCTGATTTGGTTGTGTATGATTTTTGCTTTGTTCCTTTTGTAATTAGGTATGAGAATTGGGTTATCGTTTTTCTTTTATGCAATAGATTAAAGTGATATGACAAAAATTAGGAACATTTATTTATTGTTTAAGAAATACTATACATTTAAAATATTTTATATACGAAAAATATTGAGATCAAATAAAAAGATAAAAGTTAACTTTGTAAATATAATCATTTATACATCATATTGTAAAACAAGTTTTTTTTTTACTCTACACCTATTTAACTTTTGTTATTTTCTGTGCACAATTTTCTCCGTTAAAAAATATGAATTAATGTGAAATGTACAAAAAATCTTTATTTGCAAATCAAGTCATCAACTCTTATTTTCTTTTCTTTTCATGTTACTATAAATTAATAGAATAAAAATATAATCATTCAAACAATAGTTATAAACAATGGCCTTATTTTATCCTTCATATATTCGGTTTTTGTTATTATGAATAAAATTGATAGTTTTTTCCATCAACTTTTGTTAAAAAAATTATCAGTTAAACAAATTTTCTTATAAAAAATTCGGTTACATTATTCTATTTTTAAATTTCCATTTTTTTAAGGATAATATCGTGATATCAATTAATATATAACGTTTTTTAATATATATTTAATGATTAAAATGGACAATAATGTTAAATAACAATTGTTAAATTCCATTTGTATGTCCAAAAGTATGTTGCATAAGAATAAAAATAAATTTTAACAACAATATAATAAAAAATAGATGGAACATATTTTATTCACCATGAACATTTATTAATATTTGTATGCCACCGCGCGAAGCGCGGTGCCGGTCCTCTAGTTTCACACTAAAAAGAATATTCTCTATTATTATATTATTATATCAAAGATTCTTTTTATTATTTAATAATTTTGATAAATCTTTATTATATAGTTAATATTAATATTACATAACTAATCAATAATTAATTAACACATAATTAAATAATAATAATATTAATTTTAATAATAATACAAAATTGAAAACAAATTCAAATTTAAATAAAATTACATTACTCGGAAAACATATTACATTAAAATAACTAAGAAAACACACAAGATAAATTACATTGTACTAACTCTCTGAATTACCAAATTCACTCCACAAGTGTTCAATTAGTGCATTTCGGAGTTCAAAATGAGCTTCTCTATCCTTGATTTGTCTGTGTCGAGCTAAAAGTTCTTGAAATATAGCATCCTCACTACCCATCATCTCAACTCCTGCAGGTGGGACTTCGGCTCGCTCTTGAATCATTGCATTAACATCACATTCATCCTCTATGACCATATTATGCATAATGATACAAGCTGTCATTATATCATGTAACACTCTCTTACTCCAGGAGCGTGATGGTCCGGCCAGAATTGCAAATCTTTGTTGTAGTATTCCAAATGCACGCTCCACATCCTTTCTACACGCTTCTTGTTTCATTGCAAATATTTTTTTTTTGGACCACGTGGATCATGAATTGTTTGAACAAGAGTGGACCATTTTGGATATATACCATCAGCAAGATAATAACCCATATTATAATTTTTTCCATTAATGACATAATTTGCGGGTGGAGCAGTACCTTCAGCTAGATTAGCAAAAAGATGTGACGCTTCAAGCACATTAATATCATTATTAGATCCCGGTAGACCGAAATATGCATGCCAAATCCAAAGATCATAATCGGCTACAGCCTCTAAAATAATAGTAGGAGATCCACTACGACCAGCATATTGTCCTCCCCAAGCTGTTGGGCAGTTTTTCCATTTCCAATGCATACAATCTAAACTACAACATACCTGGAAATCCTCGGCGTTCACCAATGTGGAGTAGCCTAGCAACATCGTTTGAGTCAGGTGAACGAAGGTAACGGGCTGAAAACACCTCGACAATAGCACGACAAAATTGCTTCAAACTTTCCAGAGCTGTAGACTCCCCAATTTTGATATACTCATCGGTATAATCCGCCGGTACGCCGTACGCCAACATTCTAAACGCAACAGTTATTTTTTGCAAACCAGACAATCCAAGTCTGCCGACTCCATCTCTTCGTTGGACAAAGTAATTATCATGCCGTTGTATAGCATCATAAATATGAAGAAATAAAGGACGACCCATTCGAAATCTCCGCCGGAACAACGCCTCTGGGAACAAAGGGTTCTCCGCAAAATAATCGTTGAAAAGATTGCGGGAAGCTTTTTCCCGGTCACGGTTGATAACTATATGACCAGGAATGGATCCACGACGAGACCCCTCGCCGTTTAGTCGTTGAGTGATAAGAAAATTGTTGTTCGCAGTAATTTGACATACTGCTTGCATCTCTATATCATCATAATAATCATTATCTGAAGATGATGATGATGATGAAGAAGAAGGTATATGAGATGAACTACCGTAGTTGAAGTTCATATTTCATAAGAATAAAGATGGTGATGATATTTGCCAAACATTATACCCATTATATAGAAAATTCCTCCATTGAAAAAAAGAAGAATTAATCCAAGCCGTCCATTTTCTTTGAAGAAAAAGACAACTCGATCTAAGCCGTTGCATATATTTGTCACATCCATTCTCTTTCATGAAGCGATCTACGCCCTTCATTTTCTTTGACTCGATCCAAACCGTTGCATTCACTTGTCACATCCTGTCACCCATTATCATCTTTGAAGAAAAAGACGAATCGATCTAAGCCCTCCATTTTCTTTGATTCGATCTGAACCACTGCATTCACTTGTCACATCTTGTCATCTCGCCATTATTATCTTTGAAGAAAAAGACGAATCGATCTAAGCCCTCCATTTTCTTTGACTCGATCCAAACCGCTGCATTCACTAGTCACATCTTGTCATAACCCATTATCATATATGAAGAAAAAGACGAATCGGTCTTAGCCATTAGATTTCTTTGACCAGGATCTGACCATGGATTTATGGTTTCATTTTCCTATATAAATGTACAATACTCTTTGATTGATAACACATGTTCAACTCACTTCCAAAATGACTTCAAGTCGGTCTGCTTCATACTCTCTTGAAGAAGATATGCACTTATGTCATGTGTTCGTTGATGTTTCCCAAAATCCAATCATAGGTATAAACCAAACAAGAGATGCGTTTTGGGCGAGAGTGGAAGCTGAGTATCAAAATTCCGAGAATTTCAATCATCAACCACGACCAAGAAGATCTTTACAAACTCGAATGTCGACAATGCTTTCCGCAGTTTCCAAGCTGAGAGGATGTGTTAACCAGATTGAAAATAAGAATCCTAGCGGTGCTTCAGAGCAAGACATTGTAAGTATATATATACTTACTATTTCTTTTTATATATTTATTTTACTAACTAACATATTCAAAATATTTCTTTTGTAAATATTTACTTAGTTAAACCAAGCAAAGATGTTATTGGCACAAGATGTCAAATACAAGAAAGGATTCAAATTCGACCACGTGTGGCCTATCCTAAAAGGTATTGAGAAATTTTCAAATAACAACACTAGTACACCCACCACATTCCAAGACGAAGGTTATAATTTTACGTCATCTCCATCATTTTCAATTGATCTTGAGTCATCGCCATCCCCTGGTATGAATTCAATTGATCAAAATATGAATGATGAAGAAGCCACTTTTAATTTATCTCCAAGACCTATGGGTGTGAAAAAAGCAAAAAGAAAACAACATTCCGAGGATCAATTTAAAAAAGTGATGGAGCAAAATGATAAACTCATCAAAGCTATTACTAAAGGCACTTCTGAAAGAAATGAAATTCAAAGACAGAAGGTCGAGGTGGCAAGAATGAAAGAAGAGAATAAAATAATATTCGCAGATATGAATTCTATTACCGATCCAGCGGCTCGTGCCTATATTGAAAAAGAAAGAGAAAGATTTTTTAGCAAAAGAGCACAAACAAACCAATATGGAGAACAAGGAGAAGGTTCCCAATATCGCGCATCCCGTAATCAAGGAGATCCAACTTAAGATGAAGACCAAAGATCACCAAATGACCGCAACGAGTTTACCCAATATTATAATTATCTTGGTGGAGCTGGAAATAATTTTCCCGGCTATTAGATTATTATTTAAGTTTATTTTATGTCTTTATGAACTATCGTGTTGCATTTCGTTTTTATGTTAATTTTGTTTGGTTTTACTCTTGTAATTTGTGTTGCTATTGTTTTAATTGAACTTTATTGTGTATTTCGTTAATCAATTTGTGTATTAATTTTGATGTCTTCTACAAAGTTATAAATTAAAAATAATTTAGGTAATCACTCATTTAGGTAATAATCACTCATTTCGGTAAAATAATTTAATCACACTATAAATTAAAAATACAAATCATATAATCACTCATTTAGGTAATAATACAAATCATATTTAATTTAATACCATTAATTAACTTATTTTAACTCAATATTCTAATTGATAAAAAAAAATAAAAAAATTTGCCGTTCGTGAACTGTGTCCCACTAAATATAGTGGGACACTATTCAAAAAGCAAGAATCACGCTTAATAGCGCAAAAAATGCAGCATCGTTGGAGTGGCAATTGCCCTCCACTAACACTAAATATAGTGTTATCCCGCATCCTTGGAGATGCTCTGAATGGAAAATTTGGTGTTAAAATTACACTAAAATGATGTAATTTTAACACCAAATTTGGTGTCATGGTTGGGGTTGGCCCGACGCTGAAACTGACCTGAGTATGTATGTTACAGTACAAGTGGCGGCCAAGTCATAAATTTGTAGCACTTGCACGAGTCACCTTCTCTTCACATAAATTTCATCAATTTATGTTTTCAAAGTTCAAATTCTTCGAAGGACGTTTCATTAAATCAGTGACACGAATGAAGCTCGTCATTTCTGGATGGTTCGTTCGGTGGTTGAGCGACAGATGTATACACCAAAGGGCAGGCAAAAATGATTCTCTCAAACACAGAAATCCCCTTATTAACCCCACCGGGATTTCAAATTCCAAGGCGGGAACGGAGGGCATTATGGTCATTGCGGAGGTGGCCAAAGATTCCAACAGCCCCACGGGTCAGCCACAAAGAGGCAATCTGTCGTATAGAACATTGTAGGTGTTCTCGTCTGAGCTCACTGCACATATTGCCAGACTTTTTATTTTCCTCTTTCTTTTTTCACATTGATTAAAATGGAATAAAAGTACCCCATTGAGACCTTCCACAAGGGTTCAAAATAAAAAAATAGCGGCAAAAATTTCTAAAGTCAATAAATATCAAGTGTTATATTTTTTTTAATCCACTTTGTTTGTCGAATTCAAACAAGAGAAGGTGCTAGATAGCTAATTGAACATATAATTTAATAGCACCGTGTTAAAAAGTTGACAAACATCCGCGAAACATATTGGACAAAGATGCGTTGACTCATAATTGTTGACTTTAGGTACTTTTATCATAACTTTTTTAATTCTATATCTATGCCGTCTTTGTTGGCCAAAATTATGTACTTCTTCCGCAATTATCCCTTTTTAGAATTACATATCACCGATAAATACACAATGCTATATCATTTTGAGGTCACTACATGACCACAACAACAACTAGAAAATCCCTCCCTTCTCTCTTTCTTCTTATTCTTTTTCTTATCCTTCCCCTGTCAATCAGTCACCACATTTCAAATTTCTTTGCTCCAAAACAGAAAAAATGGCCAAATCCAAGCCTAGATTATCACCACTACTCTTGTTCCTACTCACCTTCGTTTTCGCAGCATTTGCTATGCAAGGTCTATAAATATGTATATACAGTGGCGGAACCAGGAATTATGTACCGGGGGTGTTAGATTTAATTTTTTTGTCAAAAATTTAACTTGAGGGTGTTATATTTAAATTTTGGTGAAAATTAGGGGGGGTTTAACTAAAATTTTGTATGAATTCACACTAAAAAAATTAAAAATAAGGTATTATTATATCAATATTTTTTTGGAGGGGGTGGTTTGAACCACCCCCACCCTAAGGGTGCTTCCGCCATTGTGTATATACATAATGAAATTCTGTATTTAGCAATGTAACACGAATCATGCATTGTTTGTATTTTCTTTTTACCAGTCATTGATTCTGTTTTTGTTAATGTGGCCACAGAATTCAGAGGTCAAGCAACCATTCCTTATCAAGAAACTAAGTTCTCCAAAGATTTCCCTCCCACCCCAAGAGAATTGCCAATTCAGGTAACTAACTGATTACAAGATTATTTACTCGTGCCATCAGTCGGAGCTAGTTCAGTGGTTGAGTATTATCATAAAATGCTTGCTTGTCGGGTTAATTACTCGCATTTATATTATAATGTAGTGTTTTTATCTTAAAACATAAGTTCAATATCATGTTTGTGCTTCAATTTTCTTAATAGGGTAATTTAAATAAAGATTCCGCAGCATGGACGAAGAAGAAGATGAATAGCAATAAGTATGGCGTGACGAGGAGAATGTTGATCGGATCGACGGCTCCGACGTGCACGTACAACGAGTGCAGAGGCTGCAGATTCCGATGCAGAGCTGAGCAAGTCCCGGTCGAAGGAAACGACCCTATCAATAGTGCTTACCACTACAGATGCGTTTGTCATAGGTGACACCAAAACATAATCAAAATATTACTCTTACTATGAATATATATTTCGTGTTTTTGCTAATATATTGGTTTTTGGCCGAGAAATATTGGAAGTGTATTTCAGATGAGGAATAGCTATAATTTCGCCATATTTTTGTTTACTCTATCAAATGTTATAATATAACTTGCGCAGAATATGACATGTATATAAATTGAACGACCTTAATATATCTTCGTGCTATCAAATAACTACTAACGAGTTATTTTTATTCTATGAGTTGATTGAAATTTGATACATCAATCGAATATTAAAATACAAACAATATTGACCGCGAAATATTTTTAATCTTCTCTATTAAGATAGTCTTATCACATGCAAATTTATCATGCACTCTAATAAATAAGCTATATATATCAGAGGACTTTATTTGCAATATATATCACCTCCACCGCACGACGTCGAAAGTTTGAACTAACGAAAAGGAAAATACAGAAGTGACAATGAGCTTGTAGTTTGTAGTTTGTATAAAGCTGCTTTGTAAGTTTTAAGTTGAAGAAAATTAAAACTAATAATAACACCGACCAATATTAGTAATATTGACTAGAGAAGATATATCTCACCAAACGTAACTTAAAACATCAAAGCGTGCAGGCATTGACACGCCTAATCATAGGACTTGTGAATCAACTTTATCAGTTGGAATTTTGTGGAAAGTGGATTGAGCAAAGAAAAGGGACGTTTTTCTATTAGTAATTTTGAGAGAATAAAAAAGGAATGGAATGGAAGTCAAGTGGTGTAGTTTTTTTCATCTTGTGAGGACATGGAAGTGGTCCTAGAAAGGGAACATAAAGACCCAAAGGCTCACATGTGATGTGAGAATCAATTCATTTGCACAAAATGGCAAATTAGGGCCAGAGCTAAAGCAGCAAGCTTTGGCGAGGGGCGCAATGTGGCGAGGCGTGCCAAAAGGCCCACCACTCATTCAATGCTCGCCTCAATCATTAGCCCTTCCCATCCTTATTTTCTTGTAACAATATTCTACCACGCTTTCGCTTTTGCATTGTAACTTCACGTTATTATAAAGTTTTTTGTCGAAAAGTATCGAAAATCCGTTGATAATCATCGAAAAGTGTCGGTAACGATAAGCTACAGTATTATAAGTTTTTCATCGATTAATCGGCAAGCTATCGATAAATCCGTCGAAAACGGCAAGCGATTTATCGACAAATTCGGTAAGTTGAACCTTGTTATAAACTATCTACACACAAATATATACAAACGTATGTATATATATAGTTATGTAATTATGTTTGTGTACATGTATATTTGTATAGGGAAATACAAGCTAAAATATCTTATAAAATCCCAAAATCCAGAACAGTTACAAGTAATAAAATGTTAAAAATTATTTATTTCGTTAGTACCAAACCGTTAACTTCCCCGTCGACGCTCATATTACGCCACATGTCAGTTTGTCACTGAGATTCTCTCTCTCTCATATTAGAACTAAACAATTCACTTATAAAAGATAATTGACCTACTTAAGTTATCATTAGAAATGTACCAATTTCATGTATCGTGAATTATCAAAATATGAATAGTGAAAACGTAATAATAAATTAAGCATGATTTTATCGCCCAAATGAACATAATATCAATTGATTTACTCATTTAGCACACAATTCATCACTTTTGAAGAATCTCATACGTGAACTTACAATTCTTCACTTAACACAATTCTTCAATTTTGAACTTACAATTCTTCACTTAACACACAATTCTTCACTTTTGAACTTACAATTCTTCAATTTGTAAGTTCTTCCATGTTACCACGGTTTTTCTCTTGTTGGGGTTTTCCCTAGGAATTCCGCACTTCCCGGATGCAGAAAAAGAATATCCGGGAATCCTAGAAAATAATACAATCGAGATGACATAGTTATACTCAAGATACATACCGGTTTGAGAATATATTTTTTACAGAACGCTTCCTTACTTTATCTCCGAGCGTATCTCCACGTTGTTCCCGCGATGATGATGCGCCTAGCCTTTGCTCCACGTCGATCACGAGCCGCTCAAACGTTTGGCCTCTATCTAGTCCACCACATCGACTAACGGAACGCTTTTGAAGACCGGAAATCACCATCTTCGAATACTAGTCTTCGAGGATGATTAGAACACGAACAAGACTCTCGGGATGCTTTAGAACTCGAATGCTCTCTCCGTGAATAGTGCTGTGAATAGTAATCTATGAATAGTGTTTTTATGATGAATGAGAGATATCGAATTCTAGGGCTAGGGATTGCTTAAATAGGCACACACACATTAAAGTGTATCTCTCTAATCAAGGTTAGTTTCCTAATCTAAATGATCTCATCATATAATAGGAAATGGGATAATATGTAATTAATAGGTTTTATTATCATATAAGTCAAACCTCATTAATTACATGATTCTCTAATCAATGCATGAATCAATTCATTTAACTCACGTGGGCCCGGTTTGGCCCAATCCCAAAACTTTAGGCACTTATACCGCAAGGTTTCTAACAATCTCCTACTTGCACAAAGATGTCGGGATTTGAATTCCAGGTAACAATCTTTTAGTGCCTTTGACCAGTTATGGTCTTCCGGTGAGTACTTCCTTTTCAGCAATATCTTGTGTTCTGAAACTTCGTTTCTCACTCCGCTTCCGTTGCGAGTTCGGTGTGATCCTGTAGGATTTTGCAGTGTTGGCCATGAGTTTTAATCCATAAGTGGCAAGAGGTCTCTAGTAAGACATTGTCACTCCCAATCTACAAAACTTCGGTCATCTGATGTTTTATCCTGTTAATGACAATTGAGAAATAACTTTTGGTTCTTTCACGTAACTTTATTCCTTTACACCTATACTACTCGGAGAGTGGCACAGACCATGGATTTGGTACTTTTGTTTTGCCATTTTCCAGTTTCCTCTTTTCTTGGATCGAAATCATTGAATTAACCAAGTGTAACTATCTTACCAACTTGAGCGTGGCTACGCATTTCATGATTCGTTCCTTTACAAGGAGGCTTTGAGTTGTATAACTCCAATAAGGAGAGATGTACACCATCTTGTTTAACCATTCCCATTTTACAAAGTCTGCGATATACCAAAAAACAACTTTTATAACTACCAGTTACGGATAGCGTTTAATCATTTTCAAAGTTTATGACTCGCTAGGTAATGAGCTATGATCTCGCTCGGGCTTAAGAAATCTTTTTTGCATAAATTTGTCTGTTCTTGAGAATTCAGTCCCACCTTCCTAAGGTTTAATATATACCATGTGAATCTCATAGAACGTGGGTCTGTTCGGCCAGAGTTCTCATAGCTCCGGTCAATGTGATATAAGACTGCAACTTCTCCCTAGTCGGGAACCATTCTTTTCTTCCTATCACATACTAGTCTCAGTCGTGTTACATGTGTCCCTGTTTTTTCATGTTGACACTTGACTAGGAACCATTTAAGAGAGTCATCTCGTATGACAATCTAGGGACCTTGTTTAAGAGTGATATTGGTATATCCTCCCGAACAATGAAACTTGCCTTTGTATTACAAAATACATCAACTATAACTCTTTTAAAATAATGTCTCGTACACTAGATTTGTTTGCTACTGCAGACATCTCATATGTGTCCAAACAACATGTTAATGCGTAAAAATGGCTTTAACTTAGACTCGGATCCAAGGTTCGGGTCCCGAGATTGACCCGCTGAACACAAGGATTATTGAATGCTGAGTCAACGCGGGTTGACTGTTGATCGTTAAAGTTGGAGGCGATTCCGCCGTCTTGGATGAGTCTCCGAGCTGTCGTTGACGATCCTCGGCGAACTTCCTTGGTGGTGGCGAAGTCCGGTTCACGGCGAAGCTCCTTGTCCGGGCGGAGTCCTTGTCTTGGCGATGTCCTCTTCTGGGCGAACTCCGGTCTTGATGAAGCTCCGAGCTAATCTTGATGATTCTTCGTGCTTTTCCTTCCTTGGCGAGCTCCTATGGCTAGGGAGGACCTGCAAAAAAGGGTAGAATGGGCCCGTGCCCCGTCGCTTATGGTTGGGCGAGGCTGCCTACGTATCTCAGTTTAAGAGAATCAGGTCCCACGTAGTTCGTGGTTAGTGATAAACGGCGGGTGAATGACGATGTGGTTTGACTCGTCGGAAGTGTCGTTGTTTGCGGCGCGGGGGTGACCCTTGGCCTGATGGCTGGGTATTACCGGCGTGATGTATTCTTCGTCGACCTCGTTGGTGTTGGCGATGGCCTTAACCTGACGAGGGATGTTCCTTGTCGACCTTGTCGGGGTAGGTGGCCTCGTATAACGAGGGGCCTTATCCCGACGAGGGAATCTTCTTCCTTTGTCGACCTTGTCGGGGTAGGTAGCCTCGTGTAACGAGGGGCCTTATCCCGACGAGGGATACTCCTTCCTTTGTCGACCTCACAGGTGTCGGCGTACTCGACCACCTAGCAAGGGACGCCTTTGCTGACTCGTCGAACAACTTCTCTTCTCAGGCCTAAGACTCTGCTGCTAGAACGATCTCAGCTCTTATTCAAGTCCTTCCTCCTATAGGAGTGGACAAATTTTTAGAGAGAGAAAGCTAGAGAGAGATGCTCTGGAGAAAGTTGTGAGTGAGTGTGGAAATGAGGGGGAGAAGGCTCCTATTTATAGGAAAACCAACTCCCTGAAATTGCACCTCCTAGGGGCCTGCGAATTCCCTGGTAATTGCACCTCCAGGGGTCTGCGAATTCCCTGAATATTTCACCTCCAAGGGCTTGCGAGTTTCTCCTCTGCAGAAGGGGTCGTTGGTGCTTCTTGATTCGTCTTCGATGTCTTCGGGGCATCCGCGAGTCCGCTTGTTGTGTACGGGGAAATCCGAAGGATTTCCCGGAGATCTTTGTGGCCTCGGATCTCCTCGTCGTGTGGAATGATTACAAGCTATGCTCTCGCCAAGCTCTGACGAGGGGGCTTGTCGCCTCGTCACCTTGTCGGCTTGTCGCCTCGTCGCCTTGTCGGCTTGCCGGCTCGTCGCCTTTTTGATCCCGGGCCTCGCCAATGTCTTAGTTCGTCGGCCCCGGGTCTTTGGCTTTGGTGATGGGCCTTGACTTTCCTTGATGGCTTTGACTTTTCTTAACGGGCTTTTACCTTTTCCAAAGAGGGCCCAATTTTTATATGTTACGAAAAATGCACATAACACAGCATATAGATTTTGCTAGACAATATAATTG
Source organism: Parietaria judaica (assembly GCA_954871525.1). Classification (NCBI taxonomy): domain Eukaryota; kingdom Viridiplantae; phylum Streptophyta; class Magnoliopsida; order Rosales; family Urticaceae; genus Parietaria; species Parietaria judaica. The sequence goes on from OX940860.1 coordinate 45,718,745, forward strand.
TCATAAGTGATTGAGCACGTGATTGATGTATTAAACACTTTATCTAAAATATCGTTAATAGATGAATTGGATTTCCAAGTATGTGTCCTACAGCTTCATGTGGTCTGAATTTATTAGCTAGGATGATGACTCTCTTGTCAGCTACAATAGAGTGGTATTGGCTTTAGCTTTTATTCAGAATCACATCTGGTTTGGAGAACAATTCTCTATCCATACTGTCTTAACATTTACCTCACAAGTAGTTTCACACTTGGTCTCAGTGGTCGAGTCTGCTACAATAGTCTATCTTGGCTTTTAGGCCTAGTTGACTGTTCCATTGTTTAGACAAAACATATTCTGTTTCCTTTTCTGAATTTATTCTGGTTAGAAAGGTGGCAATAAGTTTGAATGCCTTCAATATGCCGTCCGATTACACTGACCAAGAGTTATCTGGTAATTAAGGAACACTTCCTTTTAAAAATTGATATGACCGGATGAGTGCATCTGATGATTTATAGTAGTAAACCAATTAACAGAATCATACAAAACTCCTTTTTATATATTCCATTCATATGCACTCAAAATATGACTGGTAGTTCTTCCAACTCATACTCGTAACAGATCTTAACTCCTATCTCTAGTTAGTTTCACTTTAGTTTTTGTTGAGAAACACTTTCATCAATTTCCCCATATAATTGGAGTTCCGATATATCTATTTTCTTATCACAAATATGTTACACATATGGATATTAGAAGATCGTTTTGCTCCCACTGTTTCTTATACACTTGTATGAAGTCTCAGTACTTAATGAAACCGAACAGGTTTAGGCATTAAGAAGTCGATTCATATTATGAGGTGCTTGATGTAGACCGTTATTCGATCTGATCAGCTTATACAAAATGTATGTGAGCTGTGACTGTGAACTCTTCAGGTTGTGTCAGTTACACATCTTCATTCAAGAACTTGAAAGACAGTCTTTATACTTTGAAGTGAAGTGTATAATATTAGTTAAATACCAAAGAGTTCCATATTGCTAGATTACAAGAGTTTGGAATGGTTTAAATACCAAAAATTTGTTACAAGGGCCCCTTTGGGTCACCCATTTTTGTGGAAGGGATATGATTCACACAAATGCACCACCACCACACGCGCACCGGCGCCGCCGTCTAGCCGGCCGGCCGGCCGGCCATGAGGAGGCGAGGCGGGGCGGGGTGGGGTGGGGTGTGCAAACATAAATATTTTTGCCGAAAGTTTAATTGGTATTTTTGCCACCAAATTTTAACGTTTTAAGAAAATTTGCATCATTTTTCCACATTTTCTTTTACAAAAACGACATTGGGCAGGAAAATGGACATGCCGCATGAATTTCGGGAAATTCTGGAAAACGACAGAGACAATCGCATGTTTTCGTTTCGCATATCCTCGAAAAAAGATTTTTGGTCGGCATGCCGATGGATATTCGCGAAATTTAATACCTTGTTTTGATCAGGGTTCGACTCACCGACGATTATCGTCGATTATCGAGCTTACCGATAGTCATCGGTAAATAATCGACTCCAGTAGTTGCCGTTTTGAACATTTTTCGACGATTATCGCGATAATCGACAAATCCTTCTCCAGTCGATAATCGAAAAACGCAGTGTAAAAAATAGGAACTTTTCGGTCAATTAAAAAAATAAAATAGGGTTGTATAAATGTGTTTTTTTTTTCGAGGTTAACCGAGCTCCACACCCATTTTTCGCCATTTTCGCCGCCTCCAAGCTTCTCTTTGGTGTTTTTCGCGATAATCGAAGTGGTAAGTGGCTCGATTTTCAGCTGATTCTTTGGTTTTCAACGATTTTAATGGTAGTGGCAAAAGTGTGTTAAATTTTGATTTCACACCATTTTCACCTAATTTCTTCTATTTATTTCAAACTTTTTGGTAGATCTAGGACTTATAATGATAGATATGTATGAATCATGCATTTTTTTTCTTTGATATTTGATCATTTTTGTTGATGTCGGATTTAGTCAAATCCACCCTCAACACAACTCGTGTCGTTTTGTCCCATAAACGACACAAGAGAAGGCGAGGAAGTTCATCGCCCGAGGGTCAAGGAAGGCGCATCCTCGAGGAGGATCATCCGCGAGCAAGCGGGTCGCGATGAAGCGTCCCATCACGACTCGATGAGGAATTTCGTCATGATGGTCTGTACAGAGCCGAATGACAACTAATAGGACATGCATTTAATGAAGCCGACCTACTCACTCAATGAGAAGCGTCAGCGACGAGGCTTGCAGGGCCGAATGACGGCTGACGAGATGCGCATTTAATGAGGCTCACCTACCCGTAATGACAGTCTCCTTTGAAGTGACATAAAGCAGGGATCAACCGTGCTTCCCTCAAAGGACTCTGCGAAGCGAATAATTAAAGGGAAAGAAGGCGGGAAAGACGCAAGGGGGACATAATGTAAACTCTATAAAAGGCAAGAAGGCAAGGAAAAACAGGAGGAGGAGAAAAAAAGAAGGAAGGCTCCCGGGAGCAAACCCCGGGGGCAAGGAGAAGGAAGGGAGCAAGCAAGGGGCAGGAAGTCTCCCGGGAGCAAACCCCGGGGGCAAGGAGAAGGAAGGGAGCAAGCAAGGAGCAGGAAGGCTCCCGGGAGCAAAACCCGGGAGCAAGCAAGGAGCAGGAAGGCTCCCGGGAGCAAACCCCGGGGGCAAGGAGAAGGAAGGGAGCAAGCAAGGAGCAGGAAGGCTCCCGGGAGCAAAGCCCGGGGGCAAGGAGAAGGAAGCAAAGAGCAGGAGCAAAGCCCGGGAGCAAAGACCATAGAGAAAGAAGAAAGATAACGCGAACCACATTGAACTACGTGATGACCTGATCCCGGTATACCGGGTACGTAGGCAGCCTCGCTGAAGCCGGCGAGGTGCGGCATCAAATCATATCCTATTCTTATCCTTTTCCTTCACTTGTCCAGCTATTCAACGGAAGAAAACCGAGCTCATTTCGGAAATTATAATAAAACACAGATATTCATCATTTGTTGTCATTTTATTTATTATTTGATGATTGTCTATGTGACTGGAAAAGGGTGGTGAAAAACCCCCTCTACAATTTTCACAATTTTGAGAAGATTTGCATGAGTTCCAAAACTAAGAGTTCATTGTTCTTATAAGTTATGTTTAGAAGAGTGTAAACTTTGGTACTTTTGTAATTTTGAGATGTTTTTTTGCATTATCATGAATATATCTTGATGAAAATTTGTTTCCATGACTTAGTTTGTGATTATTTTGTTAGATTTAGATGATTTTCGGATTGATGATATTGTTTGGCAAAAGTAAACAAAGTTTTGAATTTGGAACTTTGCTAAAAATATAGGTTTTTTCTTTTATGATTTATGATTTTATGGTTTGAGGCAGAATGTTACAAACTTTGTAGAATTTTTGGCGAATTTTTGGTGAATTTTTGAGGCAGATTTGAAGCTAATTCGGATTTTCTAGAAATCGCGGCAAAAGTATTTAAAGTTTTGCTTTTTGTCGATTGTGAAGTATTCTACTCATTTTTTTTGAGTGTTTTCGTTTATTAAATATTTTTTAAATATTTATCTGAATTTTTGGTGTAATTTATTTTCAGATTTGACGATAATTAGGATTTCTGCATAATTGCGGCTAAAGTCGTTGAAGTTTCTGTTTTGTGATTTGTGAGGTAATCTACTCATTTTTTTGGGTTTTTTTATTTATTAAATATTTTTTGAAATATTAAACTGATCTTTTGGTGTGATTTATTTCAGATTTTACGACAAATTCGGATTTTCTCATAATTCGGGGAAATTTTTTCCAAGTTTATCTTTTCAGATTTAATGAGGTAATGTACTCATTTTTTTGGGTGTTCTCATTCATTAAATTTTTTTTGAAATATTAATCTGACTTTTTGGTGTAATTTATTTTCAGATTTGACGAAAATTCAAATTTCTTCATAATTACGGCAAAACTACTCGAAGTTTCTGTTTTGTGATTTAATGAGGTAATGTACTCATTTTTATGCGTGTTCTCGTTCAATATATATTTTTGGAAATATTAATCTGACTTTTTTGTGTAATTTATTTTCAGATTTGACGAAAATTCAAATTTCTTCATAATTGCGGCAAAACTATTCGAAGTTTCTGTTTTGTGATTTGTGAGGTAATGTACTCATTTTTTTGGGTGTTTTCATTCATTAAATATATTTGGAAATAAAAATCTGAGTTTTCTGTGTAATTTATATTCAGATTTGACTGTAATTCGGCCAATCACGTAGTTGCGGCAAAAGTCATCCAAGTTTATATTCTCGTGATTTATCCGGTAATCTACTGACTTTTCTTGCTGTTAGCTTTAATTAAATATTTATTCCTACAATAATGTGAAATTTTGGTGGAATTTAATTTGTATTTTGAGGTAAAATTGTTTTTTCCGGCAAAAGTACCTAAAGTTTGAATTTTGTATATTTTTTTCTAACTATTATCGTCATTCGTCTTGCTGTTTAGGTTCAAAATGAGTAAGGCCGAACTTGCGAGGCAGCATTGCACTCCCTATGAGGATTCGAGCAACAATTCGGGGTTCAAGTGCAAATATTGTGGGAAGGAGATCAGATGAGGCGGAATAACGAGAATGAAAAAACATTTGGCCGGAAACGATAAGAGCAAAAATGTCACGCCGTGTACAGAGGTCCCTAATGACGTGCGTAACCTCATCAGGGAGTCATTGCTGAGTACCCAAAGGAAGAAGCAGAAGAAGCATGATATGGAGGTTGACATACGGGCGAATATTTTGCATAGCGTGGGCGATTCTTCCAGTGACGACGTGGCCACCCATGTGGACGTTGAAAGAGAAGTGGCAAGGGTAGCGAAGAAAACCCGTAAAGAGGCATCGGCCCGACAGTGGACAGAGGACCAGACAAGAGGCGGCGGAAGTGCTTACGGTCCCGCCACCGCCCCTGCTTTGTTCGATAGGCCTTCGGGAAAACAAAAAAGGGTCGACTTGATGTTTTTACCGAAGACCATATTGAAGGTGGGCAAGTCGATAGCGAAGTATTTTTTCCACAAAGGGGTTCCGTGGTGCCACGCAGATGACCTTCACTTCCACAACATGTTGTTTTGCGTAGCCAAAGCAGGTAACTTAATTTATGATTTTATTTTTATTTCATTTTGAATTTCTGATTTTGTATTACTAATATTCCATTTACGATTGTAGGCCCTGGATGCCCGTATATATCGTCAAAGGACATCGCGGGCAAGTATCTGAACCTCGAGTACGAGGAGTGGCAGAAGTACAAGCAGGACCAGATTCCTGTGTGGCGGAAATTTGGCGTGACGATCATGTCAGACGGTTGGACCGGACCGACGAATATGTCCATCTTGAACATAATGGTCTTCTCGGCGGGGAGGACAGTGTTTGTTAAGGCAATCAATGCATCCTCACACGCCAAAAACTCGCACTATTTGTTCAGGATATTTTCTGCAGTCATCGAGGAGATCGGGCCGCACAACGTCGTGCAAATTGTGACGGACAACGCCGCGGCTTACAAAAAAGCTGGCCAAGATTTGATGGAGAAGTACAATTTGTACTGGACGCCGTGCGCTGCCCACTGTGTGGACTTGATGTTTCACGACATCGGAAGAAGGCCAAGCATCGATGAGGCCGTGAAAGGGTGCAGGCTCATCACGAAGTTTATCTACAACCATGGCCAGGTGCTCGATACCATGAGGAAGACTTGCAATGGCGAGATCATCCGTCCAGGGGCGACGAGGTTCGCCACAAACTTTCTCTCCCTCCGGAGCTTACGGGGGAAGAAGGCCGGACTTAAGGCGATGTTTGTGTCTGATTGGTGGGAGAACTCCAAGTTCAAGGATATGAGAGAAGGGAGAGCCGCGGCCACGTTATGCTTGAGCGAGCCTTTTTGGGTTTCTGTTGACAAGGCCATCGCCGTTTTCATCCCCATGTACAAAGCAGTCAGGTTCGTCGACACCGAGGTGCATCCCACGATGGGTATGGTGTATCGCTTGTTTGAAATCATCCAGTCGGAGCTCGGTGCACTTTTTGGAAAGCAATGGGCAGTCGATATTGTGGAAGCGAGATGGCATCGAAACTTGGAGCATCCATTGCATATTGCGGCCCACTTCTTGAACCCCAGACTCGCGTACGAGCGAGATATTGTGATGCCAGACAACGCAATCGTAGATGTCACCAGGGTCTACGACCGTTTGTTTCCTAACGAGGACGTGACACATCTCGCAGAAGAGGTTAGATATCAAATTAATTGTGTAACTTTATTTCTTGTGATTTAATAAAATATAACTTACTTTCTTGAATCGTAGTGCGTGCGATTCCGTGACGCTATAGGTCCGTTGCGCGAGCGGTCATGTGTGGCAGCACGGACGAGTCTTGCACCCGGTAAGAAAGAATACATTGATTGTAATACATTAAGTATGGTAAGTTTTAAAAATTAATCTAACTACACCCTGCTTTCCTTATTTATTTACAGCTGAGTGGTGGAACATATTCGGGGGTGTATGCCCCACGTTGCAGAAGCTAGCAGTAAGGATTTTGTCGCAGACCGCGTCCGCTTCAGCGTGCGAGAGGAACTGGAGCACTTTTGCTTTGATCCACACCAAGCTCCGCAATCGTCTGGCATACGCAACACTGGAGAAGCTAGTATTCTGCAACTACAATCAGAAGCTAGCGCTGCGGGACATAAAGGCGCAGTACGACCAGGTGGACAAAGCCGATCCTTATGAGTACCTCACCCGGTCTTTGGCGATGGCTTCTGCCGGTTGTGACTTCGAGGACGCAATTGTAGAGTGGATCCGACCAGTCCACCTCGATGATGAAGAAGGCAACCCAGACCCAGATATCGCCGAGGAGGCTCGATCATTCGGAGTTGTGATCAGCCGAGTCCTTGGTGAGCAAAGACTCGGTCCTACCGCCGACCCCCCGGGAGTTTATGGAGGAGTTGACTGCGGCTCAAGCGGTCCTGGCCCCAGTGCCAGTCAGCATCGTACTCACCCGGCTTCTACTCACCGTACTTCCCCTTCCCATAGCTCTTCGCATGGTGGATGGGGTGGTGGAGGAGGTGGAGGAGGTGGCACCCAGGGAGGATGGGGTGGTGGAGGAGGTGGCGGCCACGGAGGGTGGGGAGCATCTACATATGGAGGGTCTGATACAGGTGATTACCGTTTTTCTTTGAATGTACCGTTTATTTGAATTTTGTTGATTGCATTGCATGTATATTTGAATGTCAACTAATATGATTACAAAACAGGTGATAGGTATCGCTCCGACCCGAACTACAACATCGACCCCCCAAACATGGGATACATTCCCGATCGACAGTATGGCGACCAACAGTCTCCTGATCCTCCTCAGCAACAAGACGACGCATCTTCTGCTGTTGGATTCTACTTTGGAAGTGGCTATATCTCTCAGAGTTCGAACCCCGTCGACGATGTCTCTGGGTGGTTAGATACGATGTCGATGGGAACTTCTTCGAGCACTCAGTTTGCAACTTCGCACCCTGTGTTCGAGAACGGTGTCTGGGTGCATCCGTTGTATCCAAATCGTGCAGGCATCTTCACGGAGCAACACGTATATGATTATCACGTGAGTTACTTCCGTAAGCATTTCGAACCACATGGCCTGTTTTGGAACACATATCTGAACATGCATATGGAAGCAAGTGGTGCCACCGGTGTTATGGAAGCCCACAGGAGATCGTCGTTTTTCTGAGGTCCGAGAAGTCGGTTTGAGTTTGAGTATTATTTACAATTCTACCTATTACCTATCTATTATGTGTTTGAGTTGTTTGACTATGTGTTTGATACATTTGTGAGACTATGTTTTATTGGTGTTATAGGACTATGTGTGTATGACTTTATCTTCATATGTTTGTATGATATTATAAAAATATTTTGTAAGTTTTCCGTCGATAAGTATCGAAAAGTGTCGATAATCCGTCGATAATCCTCGATAAGTATCGGTAATCGGTAAGCTACAGTATTATTAGTTTTCCATCGATAATCCGGTTATCCGTCGATAACGGCAAGCGATTTATCGGTTATCTCGATAAGTTGAACCTTGGTTTTGATTACCATAAATAAATTTGGGTTTTTTTTTTTTTTTTTAAACGTTGAGTAAAAAATAATAGACATTTGGTTTTTTTTTTTTTTTTAATACGCAACGTATTCAGATAAGGTTGGTAGGAGAATAATATGTACAACGTTTTTCACGTGAAGAAGACACCACTTACATATATAATATAGTCCATGATATTAATGGTAATTATTAGGTTATTATTTTAGTGTAAGTTTAATAAGACCAAACCAAGCCGACATCGACGAGAAAAAAAACCATAGACTTTTTGCAGTCAAGTCTCCTAGACTTTTTAATGTTCAGTTTTGATGTTTGGTGCTTTAAATAAGGGCTGTTTTTTAATTGGTTCTTGTTGTTCAATACTAGCCACACATCACGATCCTGAATTAGGGGGATCATTGGTATCTTTGAAAATCACCTCTACCAATTAATAATAACCTAATAATTACCATTAATAATTTGGACTATATTTTACCAGAAATTTCAAGGCGATATTTCAATTTAAAGAGAGTTTACTCTCTCTCTCTCTCTCTCTTTAACAAAAAAAGAAAAGAATGTAGAGGTTACTTTTAGTCAATGGTAATTTTACTTATCCTTCAAGGAATTATAATGAGTGAATGAAATCAATCAGTAATAACCTTGAAAAATCTCTCTCCAATAATATGCCAACAATTTCAATTTAAAGGGGATTACTTTCGGTCAATAGTAATTTTAGTTAACCATCAAGGAATAATGATCTAAATATTTAAGTAATATACTGGATGACTTTTAAACCAAATGAAGCTGATTTTATTTTTCACTCTTTAAAACGATAAAGGGTATTGGTTAATGGCTTTGTTACTTAATTCCGAGTAATCATCTGAAATCGAATGCAAATGATATTGGTCATGTTGTTACTACAATATTGTGCATAAGTAAAAGAGTTTTAATGTTAACAAATATTGCACATAAGTAAAAGAGTTTCGACATGCCATATTTGTTAAAGCAGTTGGCGAAACCCAGTGGAAATATTATACTCTGCGGGACATTGACTTAAACACTTTATTCAGCTAAAAATTATTCACAAATGATACATGGTTCTTAAGTGGGTTCTACAACGAATACAAACTTCCCATCAAGACTAGGGATACAATTTCCTCTTGGAGCAGATTTTTCTATATTCTTTGTGCTAATTGCTAATCTATGTATATATAAAAGGAAGATTTTTGGAGTTTGAGGTGGCAACATAAAATCAAAGGAATTGAGCAATCCAATTTTTTGAGAATTATAATTTGAATTCACCATTTCTCCATTATGCATCACAAGTGAAGTGGAGTATTAATTGACATGCATTATAGTTTTACATGTCTATTATATAACTGACTAACTCTACATATTATGCACACCAATTAATAGCAAAATGAATAGAAAAACTGAAAAGTCAATCATTTAAGAAAAAAAAAATATAACCTTTCAATTATCAGTTTTAACAATTTTTAACTATTCAGCTTCTCTTTTTCAATATATAACGGTAAATTTGTAGCATATAATGGTGGTTAGAAGTCTCAAAAGGTGTTTTGAGGGAGATGTATGATAAGAAACCCATTCTTGAAGTAAGAGATTCTCATATCCTATTTGTTTGATTAAATCTTTGTTAATTGTTTTTACTATTTTTTAATAACGTTGTTTTGTGTGGCTTCTAATAGATTTTATGTGTACATACATGTTTTTGCTTCTAAACGTAGTTTTGTGTGGCTTCTAACAAACTTTTTCGATAAATTCTTTGAAGAATTGCAGGATCAATCGACAAATATGAAGGTTTAATCTCATATTACTTCAATTACCGATACACTTAATAATAGTCAATTATTGCCAAGTAAGTTGTTTGATCAGATCGCATAGCTATAGATTATTATCAATTTCATTATTAACATTTTTCCGTATCAATAAATCCATCACAATAGTACTATAGTTTTGGTATTGTTAAGGTCGGATTTGGTCAAATCCATCATCAACACAACTCGTGTCGTTTTGTCCATAAACGACATGAGGGAAGGCGAGGAAGTTCATCGCCCGAGGGGGCAGACGAGGCGTATCCCCGAGGAGGTTCGACCGCGAGGACGCACAGCCACGCAAAAGCAGACTGCGATGAAGTGTCCCATCACATTCGACGAGAAATTTCATCATGATGGTTCATGCAGAGCCGACCTACTCACTCGATGAGAAGCACCAGCGACGAGGCTTGCAGGGCCGAATGACGGCTGACGGAATGCGCATTTAATGAGGCTCACCTACCCATAATGGCAGTCTGCTCGGAAGTGACATAAAGCAGGGATTAACCATGCTTCCCTCACATCACTCTGGGGAGCGAATGATTAAAGGGAGAAAAAGGCGGGAAAGACGCGAGGGGGACATAATGTAAACTCTATAAAAGGCAAGATAAGCCTCATTTGTAAAGGTTCGGAAAAATGGAGAAAAAGGCCCGGGAAAGAGAGAGAGAGACCCTGTAATAGAAAGGCTATGCCAAAGAGAGAATCTTGGTTCATGATCCTTCATCTGTCCAGCTATTCAACGAAAGAAAACCGAGCTCATATCGGAAAATATAATAAAACAGAGATATTCACTGATTGTTGTTATTAATTTGTTGTTTGTGATTATTTCTGTGACTGAAAAAGGGCGGTGAAAATCGCCCTCTACAGTTTGGCGCCTACCGTGGGGCTTTGTTTTCTTTCTAACTCACAGCCAGGAATTTGAGGGAGGGAGATGTCGTCAAGCGACACCATCATCAGTATAGAAGGGGACAAAGTCCCAGCCATAGAGAGACTCCAGCGGCAGTTGGCCGAAGCCAACGCGAGAGTGATGGAGGCAACAAGGATGGCCGAGGAGGCGGCCAGGAAGGCGGAAGAGCATGAGGAGCGGAACGGACGACTTACTGCCCTTCTGGAGCGCGCGAGTCAAAGAAGGGAAGGCCTGGAGAGCACAATCGTGGGATCTTCAGCTCGGGGAGAGGGTGGAATCATAGCCGAGGGAGAGCAAGGTAACCTGACGCCTCAAGCGCCACCAATCAATAGGGATCTTTTCAACGCCGCCGGCGTGATACTGGTGAATACGACGAACCCGCCGGGAGGCTTGGCAACCACCATAGCAGAGACGATCCAGGGTGAGGTCCGGAGAGCGATGAGGGAAATATCCTCGAGCATGGAGGATAAGATGGGGCACGTGGCCTCACAGGTGCATAAAGGCCACGAGGTCGGCACCCCGAGATCGACAGGTTGGTCAGGGAGGCTAGAGTGACTCCTTTCTCGGCAAAAATCCGCAGCGTGGAGCTAGGAGAATAGCCGAAGGTCAGCCTCTCACAGTACAGAGGAACTTTAGATCCAAAAACCCACGTGAAGTCATTTCGGATCGCTACGGAGCGTATAGGCGGCGAGGAGGCGAAGCTAGAGGCTATCCTGTGTCATCTCTTTGTCGAAAGCTTACAAGGCCTGGCGAGCGACTGGTTCGCAAAGCTACCATCGCAATCCATCGGCGACTCCGATGAGCTCGTCGCGTGCTTTTTGCGGCACTACTAAATGTACGTGCAGAACGAGGCGACCGTCACGACCTTGTGGAACCTCTCACAAGGGCGAGAAGAAACTCTTCGACAGTACGTCGGAAGGTTCAAGGACATCATGGTCAGAATCCAGGGGCTCGATAGCGTCGTCGCAATCCATGCACTGAAGCATGGACTGTGGTATCTAGCTCCTTTCCGCGAGGAGTTGATAAAAATGCGCCCGTCGACGATCGAGGACGCACTCCACAGGGCGACGCTCTTCATGGAAATAGAGGAAGAGACTCTAGCTCAGAAAAAGATCCACGAAGGTGGAAGCAAGGGAAAGCAGCACGGAAAAAGGGAGAACGGGGACGGAGGAGATGCCCCGTCGTCCAGAGCGAGGAAGGGAGAAGAAGATCGAAGAAATTCCAGCGAGCGACGAGTTAGGGAAGTTCCAAGGCAGGAAGTCTATCAGGTAGACGAGAACAAGGACCACGACTACAATCGGGGAAACCAGCACCGAGGAGGATTCTCGGAGGACCGAGGAAGATTCTCCGAAGATCGAGGAGGATTCTCGGAAAACCGAGGAAGATTCTCTGAGGATCGAGGAGGATACTCGGGGAATCGAGGAGGATTCTCCGAAGACCGAGGAGGATTCTCTGGAAGCCGAGGGGGCTTCTCGGGAGGCCGGGGAGGCTTCGGAAGGAAGTTTTGGCTGAAGGATATGAGTAAGTTCTGCACTTACCATAACTATAATGGCCATACCACTGAGGATTGCGCCATGCTGAAGAAGAATCTCCAAAGAAGATACGCGCGGGGGGAGATCATAGACCTCACGTACAAACCTTCCGTGCCTTGGAATAACGGTAACAGGGCATGGCAGGGCCGGCAAGAAGGACCTGTGCACAACGAGGGAAACGATCGAGATAGAGCAAAAAGAAACCTGGCGATCGAGCCGCCACCGGCAAGGCACGACGAGGGAGAACGACCGGCCTCAAGGACGAGAATTGAGGTGATCATGGGCGGATAGCAGTTCTGCGAAGATTCGGCCAACAGCATCAAAGCTTATCAGCTAAGGGGGAAGGAGCACGGCCAAGGAGACGTGAAGATGGGTGCCATGGACGCGAGGATAGAGTTCGTAGAGAACGAGGACTGTGCTGATATGCACGACGACGCCCTGGTCCTCGAACTCAACATCGGTGGTTGCGAGGTTTGCCGCATCCTCGTTGACAACGGAAGCTCGGTCGACGTCATTTTCTACGAGTGCTCGATGAAGATGGGTATCGAGGGACTCGTTGTAGGGGGACGCCCTCGCAAGGTATCGGGTTTCAACGGGGACGTCGCCATCTCAATGGGGACAGTCCACCTCCCGGTCTGCGCAGGGAGTGTCAACCGGATGACGGAGTTTATGGTGCTAAATGTCCCGTCGCATTTTAACATTATCCTGGGGAGACCTTGGATCCACTCCATGAGAGTCGTGCGATCGACGTACCATCAAAGCATAAAATTCCCGGGGAAAAGGGAAGGGGAAATCGAGGAACTCAAAGGGAGCAGGGATGCGTACCGAATCTGCTACATGATGCACCACAAGTCGATGGCTGCCGAGAAGGGAATCAAGCAGACGGAGAAGGGTGAACCGGCCAGTTTATAGCAATTAGCGGCGCCCGCCCCAAGAATTCCAGGGCAAAGGAAGGGGCGGGGGAAAGGCGCCGACAGGACAGCCAGGGTACTTAGTACGGAAGACCTCGAGGCACAGGATGACAAGGAAAGAAAAGGGGGAGCGCAGATTGAAGAGGTAGAGCGAGTCTGCATCTATGAGTCCGACCCTACTCGGACCGTCGGTATAGGCGCGGAACTCGATCCGGAGACCAGAGCTCGACTAGTCAATTTCCTGAAGAGGAATTGGGGAAGTTTCGTTTGGTCTCATGAAGACATGCCGGGGATCGACCCTTCGGTGACAGCTCATCGCCTCAACACCGATCCGAGGCACAAGCCCGTCGTGCAAAAGAGGAGAAAAATGGCCCCCGACAGGAACAAGATCATCAACGACGAAGTAGATAAGCTGCTCTCGATGAGGACCATTCGAGAGGTAAAATATCCCGAGTGGCTGGCTAACACAGTCGTCGTAAAGAAGAAGAACGACAAATGGCAAGTGTGCGTGGACTTCACCGACCTCAACCGAGCCTGCCCGAAAAACAGTTTCCCGATGCCACATATAGATCGCCTCGTCGAGGCCACCCACGGCTACGAACTTCTCAGCTTTATGGACGCTTATTCTGGGTACCACCAAATAAGGATGCACCCGGAAGACGAAGAGAAAACCGTCTTCATCAGCGAGAGAGGCACGTACTGCTACAAAGTCATGCCCTTCAGATTGAAGAACGCTGGAGCAACTTACTAGAGGCTGGTGACAATGATGTTCCACAAGCTGATTGGGAAGAGCATAGAGGTATACATCGACGATATGGTCGCTAAATCCCTGAAGGCGGCGGCGCACATCGAGCACCTGGAGGAGTGTTTCGAGATTCTGAATCAGCACGGGATGAAGCTGAACCCCACCAAGTGCACTTTCGGTATGTCCTCGGGAAAGTTCTTGGGCCACATGGTCACTCGGCGATGGGTCGAAGCCGACCCCGAGCAGATTGAGGCAATCAGGAGCATGCCCTCGCCCCAAAATCGACGAGAGATTCAGAGATTGACCGGGAGGATCGCTGCTCTGAACCGGTTTATCTAACGATCGGCCGACAAGACTCTCATTTTCTACGAACTACTAAGAAAGAACAAGAAGTTTGAGTGGACCGAGAAATGCGAGGAAGCCTTCCAGGCGTTCAAGTCCTATCTATCGTCGCCGCCCGTCATAACAAAGCCAAAGTCGGGGGAACCTTTGTACTTATACATTGCCGTGTACGACCACGCAATCAGCCAAGTGCTTGTACAAGAGGAGGATGGGGAGCAGAAGCCGGTTTCCTACATCAGCAGGAAGTTCCTCGCTGCCGAGACAAGGTACCCTCAACCCGAGAAGCTCGCCTTGGCAGTATACGACACGTCGGAGAGATTGAAGCACCACTTCCAAGCCCACACCATCGTCGTCATGACCGACAGACCAATCCGTACTATCATCCACGGCCCGAGCCAGTCGGGGAGGATCACGAAGTGGTCTATGAAACCGGGAGCATACGATGTTGAGTACAAGCTTCGGACGAGCCTCAAATCTCAAGTGCTCGCTGATTTCCTCATTGAGTTACCAAAGGAGCCGGTGGACCCAAGCAACGAAGCCGGCATCTGGAAGTTACAAGTCGACGGATCCGCGACAGCACAAGGATCTGGAGCGGGGATCAGGATCACCTCCCCTATGGGAGACGTGATAGAAAAAGCTTGTCGCCTCGCCTATCACTCTACCAACAACGAGTCAGAGTATGAAGCGCTCATCATAGGGATGCAATCATCCTTAGCGATCGGAGCAAAGAACTTGCACGCTTTCTCAGATTCGCAGCTGGTGGTAAAGCAAGTCAACGGGGAATACGAGAAGAACGACGAACGAATGGAGGCTTATTCAGGAGTAGTCGATGCTCTCTCGAGGAAGTTCGACTACTTCAGCCTGACGCAGGTGACGCGAGGAGACAACACCCACGCCGACGCACTGGCAAGCCTGGGTTCAACGACTGAAGTCGGTGAACTGAGGTCGGTCACGGTGGAGAAGCCAAGCATCCGGAGAGAAGAAGGCCCAACGAGGAAGAAGGCTAGGGGGAAAGAAGGAGCCGAGGAGGTAAAGGCTGGCGAGGCCAACATGAATGAGATCGAGGACAACGAGGACGAAGATGAGGAGCGGGGAGTCGTAGACGACGATGAAACAGAAGATTGGCGGATGCCCCTCCGAAGGTACATCCTTGAAGGAATGCTGCCCGAAAATCCGCAAGAGTCCAGAAAGATCAAGTCAAAAAGCTCCAGGTGCACCGTCCTCAATAACATACTTTATCTAAAAAGCTTTGCGGGTCCCTACTTAAGATGCCTTGGCAAGAAAGAGGCCGAGTACGTCATGCGGGAGATCCATAGCGGGGACTGCGGAAATCACTCTGGTGGGCGATCCTTGCTTAGAAAGACTAAGCGGCAAGGTTTCATTTGGGAAACCATTGTCGCCGATTGCATCGGCCACGCCGAGAGATGCGAGAAATGTCAGCGGCACGCGCCACCGATCAACTGTCCGGCAGAGGAACTCTCCGTGGTCTCAGTGCCTTACCCTTTCATGAAGTGGTCAATGGACATCGTCGGCCCCATGCCCATCGGCACGCGGCAGAAGAGGTTCATGCTCGTCGTCACGGGTTTCTTCACCAAATGGACGGAGGCTGAGGCGTACGCCAACATCAAGGATTCCGATATCGAAAGCTACGTTTGGAAGAACGTGATTACTTGCTTCGGACTGCCTAGGGAGATAATCGCAACGGATCTCAGTTCATCTCAAAGAGGTTCGGAAATTTCTGCAAACGATGGAGGATAAAGCTCAACACATCAATGCCGCAATACCCCCAAGGCAACGGGAAGCCGAGGCGGTTAACCGAACCATCGTCGACAACATCAAGAGGAGGCTCGGCGAAAAGAAAGGGTTGTGGGCGGACGAGCTGCCAGGAGTACTATGGGCTTATCGGACAACCCCTCATTCCGCAACCGGCGAGACACCCTTCGCTTTGGCCTTCGGAGTGGACGCGGTGATCCCAGCAGAGGTTGACATCCCGAGCCTATGTCGGACTCTCGCCCCCAGCAGCGGGGATGACAACGAACAGAACCTCCTCCATCAACTCGACCACATCGACGAGAGGCGCGAGCGAGCGAGCGCGCACATTGCCAACTATCAGAACACGATCGCGCGCTTCTACAACAAGAAAGTGCGCTCGAGGAGGTTCAGGGTCGGAGAGATGGTCCTCCGACGAGTTTTCCAGAACACCGCCGAGGCAAATGCTGGAAAGCTAGGGCAAACCTGGGAAGGCCCTTACATAGTTACCAACGTCGTCAAACCGGGGGTCTACGAGCTCAAGAATACAGAGGGAGCGAAAGTAATACGGAGTTGGAACGTTAAGCACTTAAAGAAGTTCTACCAGTAGCCTCGATCCCCTGCCAACTCGGAACATCAGCGGGAGGCTCAGCGGGCAACATTCTACATCTTTCTCTTTTACCATTTGGGGAAGTCCCGACCCTTTCTTGTTCGGGGCTATTTTGTATGGCCTCGACGTTTGTTGAACTAATCTGGAGGTTTCTTCTGTTATGCACAACCCTTTTTCTTTGTCTCAGACTCGGGGAGAAGGTAAAGAAAATATATATACGTACGAACCGGCGAGAGTGCCGAGAAAATTATAAAAAAAAATAATAATAATAATGCATATACGGCTAAGGGTGCCGAGCAAGCCCGATCCGGCCAGAACGCTGAGATATATATACGGCTAAGGGTGCCGAGCAAGCCCGGTCCGGCCAGAATGCCGAGATACATATACGGCTAAGGGTGCCGAGCAAGCCCGATCCGGCGAGAGTGCCGAGAAAATTTAAAAAAAAAAACGACTAAGGGTGCTGAGCAAGCCCGATCCGGCGAGAGTGCCGAGAAAAGCGTTCTAAAAAACTTGTATGTATATACAGGCAAGCGTGCCTGAGGGAAGTTGCTCGACGAAAAGGGCGAGCAGAAGCAAAATAGGTCGAAGGCGCCTAGGAGGCAAAAAAAAAAAAGCGAGGAAGTACAGAAACAACGATCTCTAATCACGACCAACACACCGCCGGGAGGAACGCACCTCTCAATAGGTACGGTTTTCCCCTTTTACATCGCAGAAGTTTAGGTAAGCGAGGAAAACTCTCGATGAAAACGCCAACGGCGTTTGGGCCACAGCAGCTCCCGCGTACAAGGGACCCGGCTCGCAACGAAGAGAGGGGAAAAGGAGGCGCGGCAAGGAAAAGAAGTGGTTTAGCAATATAGCCACGCGAGAAGCCAATGAAGCAGTCACTAACCTGGAAACCAACAGATGTTGGCTAAGGCCGGTCTCCGAGACGACTATACTTTATTTTACCAAGTGTATACACTTGATAAATGGGGGACTAACTGTTAAGGTCGGATTTGGTGAAATCAATCCTCAACACAACTCGTGTCGTTTTGTCCATAAACGACATGAGGGAAGGCGAGGAAGTTCATCGCCCGAGGGGGCAGACGAGGCGTATCCCCGAGGGGGATTATCCCCGAGGAGGATTATCCCCGAGGAGGTTCGACCGCGAGGAGGCACAACCACGCAAAAGTAGACTGTGATGAAGTGTCCCATCACATTCGACGAGGAATTTCGTCATGATGGTTCATGCAGAGCCGAATGACGGTTGACGGGATGTGCATTTAATGAAGCCGACCTACTCACTCGATGAGAAGCACCAGCGACGAGGCTTGCAGGGCCGAATGACGGCTGACGGGATGCGCATTTAATGAGGCTCACCTACCCATAATGACAGTCTGCTCGGAAGTGACATAAAGCAGGGATTAACCATGCTTCCCTCACATCACTCTGGGGAGCGAATGATTAAAGGGAGAAAAAGGCGGGAAAGACGCGAGGGGGACATAATGTAAACTCTATAAAAGGCAAGCTAAGCCTCATTTGTAAAGGTTCGAAAAAATGGAGAAAAAGGCCCGGGAAAGAGAGAGAGAGACCCTGTAATAGAAAGGCTACGCCAAAGAGAGAATCTTGGTTCATGATCCTTAATCCGTCCATCTATTCAACGAAAGAAAACCGAGCTCATATCGGAAAATATAATAAAACAGAGATATTCACTGATTGTTGTTATTAATTTGTTGTTTGTGATTATTTCTGTGACTGAAAAAGGGCGGTGAAAATCGCCCTCTACAGTTTGGCGTCCACCGTGGGGCTTTGTTTTCTTTCTAACTCACAGCCATGAATTTGAGGGAGGGAGATGTCGTCAAGCGACACCATCATCAGTATAGAAGGGGACGAAGTCCCAGCCATGGAGAGACTCCATCGGCAGTTGGCCGAAGCCAACGCGAGAGTGATGGAGGCAACAAGGATGGCCGAGAAGGCGGCCAGGAAGGCGGAAGAGCAGAAGGAGCGGAACGGACGACTTACTGCCCTTCTGGAGCGCGCGAGTCAAAGAAGGGAAGGCCTGGAGAGCACAATCGTGGGATCTTCAGCTCGGGGAGAGGGTGGAATCATAGCCGAGGGAGAGCAAGGTAACCTGACGCCTCAAGCGCCACCAATCAATAGGGATCTTTTCAACGCCGCCGGCGTGACACCGGTGAATACGACGAACCCGCCGGGAGGCTTGGCAACCACCATAGCAGAGACGATCCAGGGTGAGGTCCGGAGAGCGATGAGGGAAATATCCTTGAGCATGGAGGCAAAGATGGGGCACGTGGCCTCACAGGTGCATAATTTTGGGCCAACCGATCAGTTTTTATTATTTCTTTATATGTGCCTTTAGTTGGATTTGGCTTTACTTTTACCAAGGTGAAAGGTGAAATTAATATTACGTTGTTTGAATTTTATGACTTCTTAGGGTTTCGGCAAGAGCAACATTTGACGTGATTTCGTACTCGGCAAGAGCACAAGGTATAATTGGCTCGACTCGATCAATTGACTCACATACACGGCAAAAGTCTTATTTTCTACTCACTTTATTTTCCTCTCCCAGAGTTACTGTGTTAAATAAGCCCATATTCATTGGAGGCAAGCCTTGCAAGTTTTTTCTTTCATTATTGGTGATGAATGTTTGAAATTCGGTTTGATACCTTTTATTTATTTTTCAAGATGTCCATAAACATTCATTTCTACAATCATATTATATTGGGAATCTGATCTTACTTGAATATTTGTTGGAAGTCTAGGAAGTTTGATGCTTTTAGCCAAGAAAAAACTGAAGTAGGTTCCAATCTTATTATATTGAGAATCTAATATCTTGAACATATCATGTTATTAAATCCTTTATTTTATAGTTGGCTTTATAAAATTATTACTTATTTATTCATTTCTATCTATGTTGGTTGGAAATTAATCATTCGCACTAGATTTAACATAAAAACTACACAACAATTGTTGGTTGCATATATTATTTAATAAGAACAATGATGGTGATAAATGGATTTTTCATGAGAAGAACTCTCGTACTGTTATAGATAAATGTAATGCTCATGAACATTAGGTTAGGTTTGCATTTATTATTTTTACTATTCAAACACTATGCACCTACAATATGTAATTACCTAGATGCCCTTAGGTTTTCCTATAAATACCCTTCTTTAGAAGATGAATAGACTCACTCATTCCCCACAATTTCACTCTTATTTTCTCACTCTTGTTTTCACCGATTCTCTCCATTCTCTCTACTCCATAATCATACATTTACCTTACTATTCCACCCACATACAAATTATATCACTCAATCATTACCACATTAAAAATAATAGGTGCAAAAGTAGCAAGTTTACAACACGTTATCAGCACGATCACTCTACGTTAAAGTTTTTCAAATGGACAAAGCTAATCGTGAAGCTGGAGAATTTTGTATACTCGACTGTGGAGACACACACAATTGAAGGATAAAAAGTTTTTCTCAAACATAAAATCAACACAAGCCAGTGTGGATACAATATCAGGTCCTGTAGATCTGATTGAAGGAGTTGGTAAAGCAAATTTTACATTACCAAATGGCACAATGTTTACGATAAACAATTCTTTATTCTCCCCAAGATCCAAAAGAAACCTGTTGAGTTTCAAAGATATATATTCTGATGAGTTTGATACTCAGTCTGCAACTAAGAACGCCATGAAATATATGTTTATCATAATGCATAAATCGGGGAAGAAATACGTACTTGAAAAACTACCAATGCTCCCTACAGGATTGCATTTTACGTATATAAGTGCAATTGAATCAAATATGGTAGTAGCCAAACCTTCAATATTTACTATATGGCATGACCGACTAGGTCATCCTGGTTCAACCATGATGCGAAGAATTGAAAATACACATGGGCATCCATTGAAGGACCAGAAGATCCCTCAAGGAAAAATATTCCAGTGTAAAGCTTGTTCTCTCGGAAAGTTAATCATAAGACCTTCACCGGGAAAAGTTGAAACTGAATCACCTATGTTCCTTGAACATATTCAAGGTGATATATGAAGGCCAATTCATCCACCATGTGGACCATTTCGATACTTCATGGTATTGATAGACGCCTCTAGCAAATGGTCACATGTGTGTCTGTTATCAACTCGCAATATGGCATTTGCTAAATTACTCGCTCAGATAATCAAATTACGAGCTCAATTTCCCGATCATACAATCAAGAAAATAAGACTTGATAATGCCGGTGAATTCACATCCCAGGCATTCGATGATTATTGTATGTCAGTTGGGATTGATGTTTAACATCCTGTTGCTCATGTTCACACACAAAATGGTCTGGCCGAATCATTGATCAAGCGCCTCCAGCTTATTGCTAGACCATTGATAATGAGAACAATGCTTCCTACTACAGTATGTGGTCATGCAATATTACATGATGCGGCATTAATTCGCATCAGACCAAGTGCATATCATAAATACTCCCCAGTGCAACTTGTATTCAGCCAAGAACCAAATATATCCCATCTAAAGATTTTTGGTTGTGCTATGTACGTGCCTATTGCACCACCCCAAAGAACAAAGATGGGGCCACAGAGAAGTCTTGGTATTTACGTAGGCCTTGAAAGCCCATCTATTGTTAAATACCTTGAACCTCAAACTGGGAATATTTGCACAGCTCGTTTTGCTGATTGCCACTTTGATGAAGAAAATTTCCCAGCATTAGAGGGAGAAAGAAAACAGCTGGAAAGAGAAATTACATGGTCTGTACCAACATTGTTGCATCTTGATCCTTACACAAAAGAATGTGAAGGAAAAGTTCAAAGAATTTTGCATTTACAAGATGTAGCAAATCAACTTCCTGATGCATTTACGGACACAAAGAGAGTGACTAAATCTCATATACCAGCTGAGAATGCTCTTGCTCAAATTGAAATTCCAAAAGGGCAAATTGAAAATAAAGTCACTCATGAAATCACAACACGCCTGAAGCGTGGGAGACCACTCGGTTCCAAAGATAAAAATCCTCGTAAAAGAAAAGGAACTGAGCAAAATGACCCCAATACGGAGGAACGTATTCCTGAAGAAATACACGATGAGGAAAATCGATAAATTTCGATTAATTATGCCAGTACATGTATAATATGGAACCGAAATATGGACATCGATGATGCACTCTGTTACAGTTTGGCATGCGATGTTATGGACGAAAATAATGGGGATCCTGAACCACGGTCTGTTACCGAATGTAAAAATAGACGCGATTGGGTTGAATGGAAAAATGCTATTGATGTTGAATTAGAATCACTTAATAAACGCAATGTTTTTGGGCCTATAGTGCTCACACCTGAAGATGTGAGACCTGTTGGATACAAATGGGTATTTGTACGAAAGAGAAATGAGAAAAATGAGATTGTGAGATACAAGGCTCGACTTTTTGCACAAGGTTTTTCTCAAAGGCCCGGAATTGACTTTGAGGAAACGTATTCTCCTGTCATGGATGGAATTACATTCAGATACTTGATCAGTCTAGTTGTTTATGAGGAACTAAATATGCACCTCATGGATGTTGTTACCGCTTATTTATACGGATCGCTTGATACTGATATTTACATGAGAATCCCTGAAGGATTCAAAATGCCTGAAGCATCAAGTTCAAAACCCAGAGAAAGATATTCAATCAAATTGCAAAGGTCTCTATATGGGTTAAAGCAATCCGAGCGCATGTGGTACAACCGACTAAGTGAATATTTATTACAAAAGGGATATATTAACGACCCGCTTTGCCCTTGCGTTTTTATCAAGAAAATAACATCTGGTTGTGTGATTATCGCTGTCTATGTTGATGATTTAAATATCATTGGGACCAATGAAGAGATTCAGGAAGTAACCTCTTACTTAAAGAAAGAATTCGAGATGAAAGACCTTGGGAAAACAAAGTATTGTCTCGGTTTACAAATTGAGCACTTGCAAAGGGGGATACTTGTGCATCAATCAAATTACACGAGAAGAATCTTAAAGAGATTCAATATGGATAAATCAAATCCATTGAGTACCCCAATGGTCGTAAGGTCTCTTGATGTAGGGAAGGATCCATATAGTCCATGTGAGGAATCCGAAGAGATCCTTGGTCCAGAAGTACCATATTTTAGTGCAATTGGAGCTCTTATGTACCTTGCTAATTGTACTCGACCGGATATAGCTTTTGCTATTAATTTATTAGCAAGATTCAGTCCGGCTCCTACTAAAAGACACTGGAATGGAATTAAACATGTGTTTCGTTATCTTCAAGAACAATTGATTTGGGATTATTTTACCCTAACAATACGAAACCAGTTTTGATTGGCTATGCAGATGCAGGTTACTTGTCAGATCCACACAAAGGGAGATCCCAAACGGGGTATGTGTTTACATGTGGAGGGACTGCAATTTCTTGGCGCTCTCAGAAACAAACACTCATGGCGACATCATCAAACCATGCCGAGGTCATCACGTTACATGAAGCTAGTCGTGAGTGTGTATGGTTGAGATCAATGACGCAACACATTAGGACCACAAGTGGTCTTTCACCAATCGATGATCCCATCACACTTTACGAAGATAATGCCGCGTGTGTTGCTCAGATGAAGGAAGGATTTATCAAGAGCGACAGAACAAAGCATATTCCTCCGAAGTTCTTTTCGTTTACTCAAGAACTGGAAAAGAACAATGTCATCAATATCGAGTATATTCGTTCCAGTGAAAACTCAGCGGATCTATTCACAAAGGCGCTCCCTACTTCAACTTTCAGAAAACATGTTCATGACATCGGAATGCGAAGACTACAAAATTTATGAAGAAATCACCGATGTCAATATGAGGGAGAGCTATACGTGGCTGTACTCTTTTTCCCTTACTATGGTTTTTATCCCACTGGGTTTTTCCTAATAAGGTTTTTAATGAGGCAGCATGAACACATAATTTTTGTAATGAGTATTCCAAGGGGGAGTGTTATAGTTAAATGTAATGCTCATGAACATTAGGTTAGGTTTGCATTTATTATTTTTACTATGTAAACATTATGCACCTACAATATGTAATTACCTAGATGCCCCTAGGTTTTCCTATAAATACCCTCCTTTGGAGGATGAATAGACTCACTCATTTCCCCACAATTTCACTCTTATTTTCTCACTCTTGTTTTCACCGATTCTCTCCATTCTCTCTACTCCATAATCATACATTTACCTTACTATTCCACCCACATACAAATTATATCACTCAGTCATTACCACACTAAAAATAATAGGTGCAAAAGTAGCAAGTTTACAACACATACTTTTTTTTTCTTTCTTTCTTTCATTATAGGCTTATAGCTATTCATTCTAAAGTATGTTTATACAACTAAAGAAATTTTCCTTTTGGTTTCCACCAAAATAATATAGTTACTTTTAACCAAAGTTCTAAATATCGATATCGATATCGTTTCGCACTCTCCAATTTACGGATATATCGCTTACCGAGAATATCGCATAATTTCGCGGATATATCGCATGCCGATCAAAATATCGACGGATATTTCCGAAAATATTTTTAGTATTTCAATCATATTTTTATATAGTTTCTAAATTACCAATTTAATAAATATGACACATAGTTATAGCCTAAAAAACACTCATAAATCATAATATAACACAAACATATAACATAAAAGTCATACCACGTAACATAATATTGACGTAACATAAAATAAGCTAGGCATTGTAATAAAGTCATAGAGTACAAAGTACAAACATATATATGAAGCACGATTTTAAATGTCGCGCACTCTCTATTTTACGGATATATCGACGCTTGCCGACAGATAAATGTGAATAAATGGATATATCGATTTTCTACGAATATCGGATCGCACTTCTCATTTTCTGGGCATGTCGTGGATATATCGAGGACAAATCTGGATATTTAAAACCATGCTTTTAACAACTGCAAATATTCTAATCACTAACATGTATGAAGTGTTTGGGCTTTAATTATTTGTTTACAATTTATTTAGAGTATGTTGTTCTGTGTGTTGAATATTATTGGGCGACACATGTTGTAATTATTTGTTTATAAATTGAAAGAGTTATATTACAAACTTTTAGCTGAGACATAAAGTATAGTTTATGTATTATATTTAATTTGTAACGTTGGCCGTGTCAAGATTACTTTGTTTCCTTTTTTCTTTCCATATTTTTGAATTTTTTTTTATATAAAAAACTTATTCACTTAATATATGTATTGAATTGAATGGTTTAGTGCCCAGATTTTAATGTTATTGAAAGTGAAGAAGTCCTTTCATATAACCAAGATACTTGAATATATTTATTCAACCTGACTATATATATAATAATATATGAAATATCGTAATTTTTAGGCAAATACAGAATTTATATTTTTATATAAAATTCATGATTACTATAAATACATTTTTTTTTTGTATTTATCCTTTTTACAATTTCAAACTGCAATTTGAAAGTGTAAAACATATATATACACACGAACAAAGAATCTAAAAAATAAATTTGTCCTAATTTAATAAATTTTGAATTTATTTTGACATATTTAAATATGGGTTAATGAACGAAATGCCAATTTTGTGTCAAACCTTTTTAAAAACTACCCATTGTGTGTATTTTTTACTCTCACAAATGGGCATTTCTTAAAAGGTTTGACACAAAAATGGGTCGTACGATTTCCATTTAAATATTCCTAACATGAATACATGTTCTTAGTGGTCCAACTTTTTTTATATATATATATATATAAAGAGTTTGAGAAATTGTTCTATTTTTATAGGGAAACATGACAAAATAGCACGCATGTTTATAATTATTGATAAAATAACACTAGAAATTTCATATTTTCATAAAATATAACTTTCAACAATTCGGCCATCTTCGATTGAGATGACCGAATAATTCGGTTATCTTCAATTTGGCTATCTTCGATTCGGCTATCTTCGACTAAGATAGCCGAACAATTCGGCCATCTTGATCAAGATAGCCAAATTATTCGGATATCTTTGTATTCTGCGAACTTCTTCGACTAAGATAGCCAAACAATTTGGCCATCTTGATCAAGATAACCGAATTATTCGGATATCTTTGTATTCTGCGAACTTCAATTAAAAGTACCGAATTATTCGGTCATAATAGTTCGAGATAGCCGAATAATTCAGTCATCTAAATCCATGATAGTTGAATAATTCAGTAAGTCCAAGATAACCAAATAATTCGAGTATCTTCGATCAAGATAACTGAATTAACTATACGGTCATCTTAGTCTAAGATAACTTAATTAATTATTCGGTCATCTTAGTCCAAGATAGCCGAATAATTCAACTATTTTCAATCAAGATATGTTCATTAAAGGCATTTATGTCTATAAATGGTTGAAAGTACTATTTTATAAAATATGAAGATTTTTATGTTATATAATGAATAAGTGTAAATATGAGTTTTATTTTCTAATATATATATATATATATATATATATATAATTATCATATATACTAAAAACCATCCACAAAATTAGGAAAAAAAAATTGAGCACTTGCTAGGTTCAATTCTAATTCATTTTGTCCTATTAAAATATTTCAATCAAATTAATCAATTTGTTTAATATTTTTATTAAATCTTATAAGTAATACTATGTCACTATGTTTCAGAACTAAGCGTTTGATGAGTTCAATGTTGATTTATTTCTTCCTATTACAATGTTACAATTAAATTGGTTATTTAATTTATATTTTTTGATAAAATTTATATATAATACCACGACAATGGATTGTAATTCTCCATCTAATCCGGTTAAGTTATATAGCAACTAAAAAAAATTGTGAAAAAAATGAACAATAAACATTCCAGAACTTAAGACAATATATAGATTTTTTTAACAGATTAGCCAAAAAAAAATTAAGTTCATCGTACCTAGAGCTGTGGGTGGCGGCGTCGCGACCCGTCGCGGGTTGGTCGCCGGAAATCGCGAATCCTGCCGTCGCGACGCGTCGCGATGTTTCCGGTCGCGATAGGTCGCGATGAGGTCGAGAGAGAAAGAGTGTGAGACGGAGAGACAGAGAGAGGGAGGGAGAGCGAGAGAGAGAGGACGTCGCGAATCATCGCGACTTCAAGGCGAGAATCGCGACTCGTCGCGATCGCCAAAAATACATCGCGATCGTCGCGACGTGGTCCAACTCGTCGCCACCCCCAGCTCTAATCGTACCAACATATTTTTGGGAAGTGGGAAATATGCATCAAATAATTTAACTTTTCAGGATATTATAACAGCATCAAAATTGATATTTAAAGTTAGTCTATACTTTATAGAGCAAGAAATATCACTTTTCAGGATATTATAAATTTATTAACAACAACAAAATTGACAATAGTATTACATTAAATATCATCCAAAAGTTCAGGTCATTGTGAAAGTTAGTCTATCATTTTCATTACATAATCTAAAGAAAATGTTCATCATTTTTTTATACAACATTATAAATACATTAATTATTTAATGACTGTGAACATGAATATATAGTCTTACCTATAGTTATACACAACAAAATTCACATTTTTCAGTATTTTAGAATTTATTCTTATAGTTATTTAATGATTGTGAACATGAATATATAGTCTTACCTATTCACATTTTTCTAATCGAAATTGGGTAGAGTATTAATTCCTACAGATATAAAAAATTAATCTTAACCATTTTGAGTTCAAATATACCGGTGATAATACGTCATCGCACGAAGCGCGGTGCCGGTCCAAGTGTTTAAATGAACAAGATATATGGTAAAAAAATAATCTATGTTATTATCTATATATATGTATGTAAGGACAACTTCACAAGGCGACTCAGTACATTGTAAACAAATATATGAGATTCCCTTTATACAGATTTTAGATTTTGTTTATAGCTCATCTTCCAAATTTTCACATAGATGCCTATAATACGGCTAAATTTTACGTTAAGTATGTTACAATATATATACAAATATATATATAATATATATATGAGAATTATCAAGCTGATACTGTAAAATGTGATATAAAAAATATTTTTGATTTTTTTACTCGTTTCAATTACATGCATAAAAATTCAAGCAATTGAGCAATCCTATTTTTAAAGATTTTTATTTTTAATAACTTTAAGTTTAATTTATTTTAAATAGAGGTGTCACTATTGATCAATGTTACAATGCACTCTCACATTATTAGAGTCAAGATATATTGCAATGTTTTTAGTCATAATTGTTTACGGAAAGCATACCGATAATAGATGATAACGGTAGAAAAGTATAAAATGATAACGGTTACCACAAATAAGCTATCCATATGCATCGATGAGCAAAAAGTTGTTGATAATCGACGAATTTTGAACCTTCATTTATACCTTTTTCTGATTCATGAGGAACCAAAGAATATTATGCGAGTGTTAAGTATTTTTTTAAGCTATTGCTCTGCTTTTTTTGTCTGTTTGAATTCAATAATATTGAAAGGAAAGAATATGTTTTGCTCATGTCCAAGAAAAATACATAAAGATCGCTAACAAATATTTATTGTCCAAATTTTTTCTCTTTTTCGTGCAGTGTAATCATATTATATATATATATATATATATGTAAGATTTATTGAATTAGAGATAATGTTCACGAATATTGAGGATCCTGCAGTATATTCACATTTCGCGTGTGATATTTCGATCAAATTTTATATATATTTTTTCATTTGGGGGATTTACATTATGTGTCGGTAAGATGTTCTTTACTGAAAAGTAGAGATGTATACATGGATGAACATGAAATCATAAACTAAAACATGGAGAATTCAAAAGTAAGTTGTTCGAAGTATAATTTCTGAAAACGCTATTACTGTTAATGACTATTTTTTTTATGATAAATGTGTGAATTTAGTCTCTTTGTTTCACAAGTGAAAATGGATCGACCATTTTCTTTTCAACATTGTATGCTTAAAATTCGTAATATGCGAGATATTTTCTCGCCATCGCGCGAAGCGCGGTGCTGTCCACTAGTATCAATAAACGAATGTTTCATAGCTGATCTACTTAGCTTCCAATACAGAAAATCTTGATGCATTATGATCTTCGACTAATGAATGTTGATTGGCAATCGCAATCAATTCCCTAAGGACTAGAGTAAATTATATACATAATTATAAGGGTTAGTTGCGGCGAAAAGGCCCAAGCTTTTTTCAAATGCTCTACTGTGTATACAACCTCTGTATATCGCGGCAAAAGTACCCAAACTCGGCATTTGGGAGTTGACCGAGAAAATCTATCTATGTGGCAATCAGCCTTTGCCATGTGGCATGCCACATGGCACTTGGCCGCCACGTGGCATGCCACGTAATTTTTACTTTTTAAATAATTTTTTATAAAAATAATTTTTTATAAAAAAATTATTTTTATTTTTTAAACAAAATTATTTTTTATTTTTATTTTTAATAAATTTTTTTTTCCAATAATAACAAATAATGAATATTTAAATTTAAATTTAAATATTCATTATTAGTTATAATTATTTATTTTTTAAAAAGTGGGTATAACGAAATAAAAATAACCATTCACGGTTCACTTGAACTCCGTTTCCGATCCGGTTCAAGCGTCGAATAAAATTGTTTAATATGTTTAATAATAATAATCAATAAACACATACATATTTTTTACAAATTCAAAACATAATTAAATACACACCACTTATTAAAAAAAATAGTAGTCATATTTATATTTAAGGAAAAGTTATTTTTATTTGTTTGCATGATATTTTTTTTATGTGTTTGCATTTTATAATAATAATAATTGTTTGATATGTTTTTTTATTTATATATTATTCTTTTTTTTTTACATTGTCGTTAAATAATCATATGATTATCATTGGTTATTATTATTAAACATATTAAGCGATTTCGTTCCACCTGTGAACCGGATCGGAGGCAGAGCTTGAGTGAACCGTGAACGGTGATTTTTTTCTTTATTTATTTCGTTTGACCCACTTTTCTAAAATGAATAATTATATTTAATAATAAAAATCAATAATGAATATTTAAATTTAAATATTCATTATTGGTTATTATTGAAAAATAATATAATTTTTTTAAAAAAATTAAAACGTTTTTTTTAAATAATATTTTAAAAAATATTTAATAAAATAATAATTATGTGGCATGCCACGTGGCGGCCAAGTGCCATGTGGCATGCCACGTGGCAAAGACTAATAGCCACATGGACAAATATTCTCGGTCAACTCCCAAATGCCGAGTTTGGGTACTTTTGCCGCCATTTACGGAGGTTGTATACACAGCAGAGCATTTGACCAAAGGGTGGGTCTCTCAGCATTGAAGGAAATACTTTATTACAAAATATAGATTCGCATATCGTTAAAATAAATAAACTATGACACATTGCAAATAAAACACATATATTTAGACGGTACGGAATTAGTTTTCTCTAGCTCTTCGAATCATATTATATTCTACTGCATGATATTCTAAAGCGACCTCTATTAAATACAAACATATATAACTTATAAAAACCTACAAATATTTTAGGGTTATTAAGGACATAAGTACCCAAGTTTTTTAGAAAGTTCACCTTTCTTTGGTGAATATGTAGACCTCATCCTTTTTTTGTTAGTTTTTTTTTTTTTTTTTAACTATTTCCATCAATGATGACGTCAATAACGCAAATCACAATGCTACTGATGAGATAAAATGGGAATTCGAGAGAGAAAATGAGAAGAAAAATAAGAATTCGCGTTGTTGATGTTAAAAGAATTTGAGTTTACCTACAAGTTTGGTTTGATATTCGTGGATTTTATCGTTTGAGTTTATTTGCTTCATTTGTGTTGACGTTATCACTAACGGAAATAGTAAAAAAACTAAAGAAAAAATGAATGAGGTCTACCGATTCACCAAAGAAGGTGAACTTGGATACTTCTGCCACAATTTTTTTAAGTTGGCTCTATGCCGTCCTATTTCTGAACAACTTGGATACTTTTGCCCCTAATAACCCAATATTTTATTTTTAATGCTTAACTATAATATCTTAGACGACTTAAAAGCTATTGGCCGTTTGTAACTTTGTATAATATGTTTATATATTATACGCTACTTTGCACTTTGCTGTAGTCAAACTTAAGAAGGAAAATATATTATTATAAGAGTTATTTGCGGCAAAAGTACCTGGATGTTAATAAAAGTATGTTTTTAATTTTTTTTGCGGTAGAAGTACTTAATGAATTTTATTTTTCTTTCCATAGGTTTCCATTTTCTTACCGCTAGTGCTTTCCCTCAACTTCCATTTGGCAACCTCCGATTGGACTATACTGCAAAAGGACTCAGATAGTAAAAGTATGCTTATGTTTCTAATTTATTTAAGGAAATAGAATAATTAATTTTGTGTGTTGAAATTTGTTTATATTTCCATAAGGTAGTTATTTGATCATAATCATTAATAAATATAAGATTGAATCCTTATATGCAAATAGAATAAGAAAATTTATGAGGTGACAATTTTTTCGCCTCTTATGGTAAGAGGGAAATTCGACCTTTTCCTAAATGATCGGAATGCTACTACTTGGTAGAGAAGCTGATGAGCCGGTTTTTATACCAATAAATCGAGTACTTTTACTTAGAATTTTGTTAGTCTAAAAGTCATTTAATGTGTTTCTTTTAGTGCTTTAGTTTATTTTAGAAGTGACACGAGTAGATTGAATTCTTATTGAAAATCAAGGCGATTAATGTCAATTGGACGATGTTCGGAGTAGGGCTGTAACCGGAGCGGGTATCCGGTTTTTTTGGACTATCCGGTATCTGGATCTGGAATCCGGCGAGTAAAAAATCATTATCTGAATCCGGATCCCGAAATCCGGATACCTTTTTTCAAAATCCAGTTTTAGTATTCAAATCCGGATCCAAAAATCAGGATATCTGAAATCCGAAGACTTGCTTTTCAAAACGTAGTTTTAGTATCCGAATCCGGTTTTAAAATCTGGATCATGTTTTTTATCCGGATCCGGTTTTCTTAATAATAAAAAAAAACATAAAACGTACATTGTCACAACCACCGAAAAACCCGTAGAAATCTAGTATGAATCTCGCCATTGTCTCAACCATCACAAAATCGTACATCCCATTGTCTCAAAATAAAAATGCATTAAACAAACATTCTTGCCATCATTTCTTTATTTCGCACTAATAAAAAAAATATTAAACCCTAAAAATGATCGGAAAATAATAAAATAATAAAATAAATTGGGTTTAAAAATTGGATACCGGATATCCGGATTTTAAAATAATAAAACCCGGTATCCAAATCCGATTCTAATCCGGATCCGGATATCCGTATCCCAATTCTAGATTCGGATAAGGATTTTAAAATTGGATACGGATATGAATACGAGTTTTTATCCGGTTTCTGGATTTTATTGACAGGCCTAGTTCGGAGCACCAATGCATGGAACAAGCAAAAAAAATTTGGAAACAAATCGTGTGCTCCAACATGGATTTTCCATGATCGAGCACGTCGAGAATCCAAAAAAGTCAGAAACCTCAGTGCCCCAGCATGAATTATTTTTGCTCCAGCACACACATTAGAATTTTCCCGATGCCCCCAACATCGGAAATTTGTGCCCTAGAACACAGCTTCGCGAATTAGGTTATTTTTACCTTATTTTTAACATAATGAGAAGACTATATAAGAGAATTACTAGGAATGCTAAGGGGAGAATTTCAAGAGAGAGAAAAAAAACGTCAGAAGAGACTAAGAAACGCGAAGAACTACGGAGAGATTCTCGTCATCCGTATCACTTTCTTTTGCTGTAATTTTCTTTTTTCATAATGTCTCTCTATGTGATTAGTTTGTGCTCTAGTAGGATTAAGGGACCACGAGAGCCATTATTTTTAAACTAATATTTTAATTGTTTTTAGAAATAATTTCACACTTAGAAACATATATTTTAGTTGTTTTTAAAATAAAATTATTTTTTTTTTCCAAAAAATAAAGAATAAAAGTTACCTTAACAACAAAATTCCCTATATTCTACGAGTAATAGCTGGTACAAAATCGAAATTGATTGTGTTTGTGAACGGAAGATGACGCTTTTAT
This sequence comes from Parietaria judaica, assembly GCA_954871525.1. NCBI lineage: Eukaryota > Viridiplantae > Streptophyta > Magnoliopsida > Rosales > Urticaceae > Parietaria > Parietaria judaica. Next base: position 45,751,579 of record OX940860.1, read on the forward strand.
TTTATTACATACTCTCTCATCTCATCTATATTTTTTATATTTTATTTTAAAAATATATTTAGAAAGAAATGGAAAGAGTAAATGTGGCATATAAATAACCTTTTTCGCTTTACCCTGAACCATACCATACCACTCTTAAGAGAAGCCTTTCACACGATCGATCCAGAGAGATTGGGGTTGAAGATGACTAGTGGGGTTTCGGAGAGCGTGAGTCTGGAGCTTCTGAAGAAGAAAATGGCGGACTTCGCCAAGGAGAGAGATTGGGACCAGTTTCACAGCCCAAGAAACCTCCTTTTGGCTCTGGTATATTAATTATATATTATGCATCCAACGAAATCAACCCTTTTCATAGATACAATCATTATATTCTTCTGTGTTTTCTTGATCCTTCATCACGATACAATCATAGATAGTATTGCTTTTCGACTCTGTTATGATCATCATCTTTGCTTTGACTTTGATTTTGCAAAATTATTTTCCTTAATCCTGGTGGGTTGGTTTTACTTTTTAATTTTTATTTAATAAAACATCCCTTGATTTTCTGCTCAAGTCACTCTTAGCCAAAAGAATTATTTATCCTCGATTAGTCAAAAAGTCATATTAAAAGGTATTTTAAATTTAAAGTAAATGTCGTCAACCAGCCACAGCCAGTCAAACTTACTTGATTAGCGTTTTTTGCCCAATAAATCTTAATTTTTTTTGTATAAGTTAACTGTCCTAATTACATTTCAAATAATAATTAAAGCCTATAAAAAAAAAAAAAAAAATCTTTTCACAGACTACCGGTGCACAATGAGTAAATATTAGTTTACAACCGTAAATACCAAGTGTTTACCGGTACTCGAGTCGAGACCATTTTTCAAAATTGATTTGTCCAATACGGGTGAGTATCAATTATTTTGAGACCGAAAAGCCTCGGATTAGGATTATGGTTGTCTGATTTTTTAAACTTAAGAAAAACTCTATCAATATAACCGGAAACCATCAGTACCCCTATGAAATCGATCACCGGGTGGTCATCGGCTATCGCTCTTCAAACCTTGCCGCTCCGTGGTCCCAATTCATCCCGTACAAAAATCATGGGAACCTAGGCTTCTTTTGCTGAAAAAAATTCAATTTCAATTTATTATATGCTTGTTATTTTTCATAATAGCATTACAGATTTAATTATATATATATGTATAATTAGGTGGGTGAAGTTGGAGAGCTATCAGAGATATTCCAATGGAAAGGAGAGGTTCCGAAGGGTCTTCCTGACTGGAAAGAAGAGGAGAAGGAGCACCTGGGCGAAGAGCTCTCGGATGTTTTGTTGTATCTTGTCCGACTCTCCGACATTTGTGGCGTCGATCTTGGTAAAGCTGCTTTGCGCAAGATCGGCCTTAACGCCATCAAATACCCTGCAAAACCGCAAACCCGGGACTCTTCCGACGAGAATGTCCTCCAGGCTCAGGGTAATTAATTATATAAGGGATGGATATATCTATTTATTTTTTATTACATAATGTAATTTTCTGCTTTGAGCCTTTGAGACAGTTTGGAAAATTCTTATTATTAGTGAATATCGAATTTAAATCTTTGAGACAGTTTGGAAAATTCTTATTATTAGTGAATATCGAATTTAAATGGTAAAAACCGAATGCACTAAATGAAATCAATACACGTATAATTCAAATTTCGGTACTCTATTTCCATATCAAAATCAGAATCGCAAACCGTATTTATTGTGTATAATTATATATTTTTTTCTTTCTAAAACTGATTTTACTGCACTGAATATTGAATATTCGCTAGCGCACCAAAATACTACATCACTCCTTATTAGTTGACTTGATTTTGTAAAGTATTTGATTACTAGAAAGAGAAGTGGCACCAAATATATTTTTTAAGTAATAAATCAAAAGGAAAGAATTTCTATAGTTATAGGCGTTTCATTAAAGAAAAATATAATATCCCCCTCAAATATGTATATATATATATATATATAAATATATAATTGATAACATTTTTTTATTAGTTGATGGGAAAAGAAGCAAAGGGATGCTTGTTATCTTGTACCTTTTATTTTAAAGAGCCGTATTCCCTTAAAAAAAAAAAAAAAAAAAAAAAAAAAAAAATAAAAGAGAGAGAGCTATATTGTTTTTTCTGAAATTTGATTGAATATTGGCAAAACTTGATGTGCAGTCTCTTTCGGTCCTTATTTCATATTAGCATGGAGATTGAGAAAGATCACTAATCCCATTTTTTATACGGAGGGAATCGAAAGATCTTTAGCAAAATAGTAAGATATCAACTAAATTAAATTAAATTAAATTAAAGTCAAGAGGGTTAAGGGAGAAATAGATTAGGCAATCTAAGGGCAAAAACAATTTTAATTTCGTTATACTCTATAAGCTTTAGATTCTATTATACTATATAGGGATAATAGCGGCTAAAGTACCCATTTTTTAGGCAAGTGTGTCAATAAAGGTCCAAACCGAATTAATAGCGGCATAAGTAGCCATACGCTACAAAAGTGTGTTGACTATAAATTCCATCCAGATTTTTAACATCTGTTAGTAAACGGTGCCATGTGGAAGTCGATAAATGCCACGTGGCATGTCACTTTTTTTTTTTATTTACCCTAGCCTTCTCGCTCTTAAACAAACCCATCCAATTCTTTGTCGCCATTGATGACGTCACTCCCCCTTGCCCGAGATACGGATCCAGGCTTCGCGCACTCAGCTTCTTTGCCGGCGAGTTTGATGCAGAGATAGGTAACGAGGAGGATGTTGTGGAAGATGATGACCTTTATCTGACCTCTACGAGCTTGCAGGGGAGCCCTATGCGTTTTCTTCTTTTTCTTGAAGAAACTGATTACCTTGGCTGCGCAATAGAGAAACGGATTTGAGCCGCTTGAGCAAGAAAGGCTCGGGTCAGCTCGGAGGTCGGGTCGTGGTGATGGGTTTGCCCGACGGGTCGAAGCTGTAGGAAAAGAGGTTGAGGGACCTGGCTGGGTCGATCATGGAGGAAATGGCTCGGAAGAGTCAGCGAGACGAGTCGCGATCGTGATCGTGATCGAGATAAGAGCACTTCTGGAGGTTGGAAGTGACGAGGATGGTTCAGATGATGAGATTGAGCAGAATGAAGAGGGATCTCGGTGTCACCCAAAGTAAACTGCTCCTTCCTCCCTATTAGGCTTCTACTCATGTTTTTATCTTCGTTGAAGCCACCCCTGCAGATTCTCAACCTAAGCGATTGTAATTTTTGTTGCTTAATCTTTTCTGATGCTAGGATATTAAACGTGAATAGAGCTAGAGTTAACATTGTTTGATGAGCCATTGGAGAGAAGAGAGAGAGCGCGTATTCTCTATCTTTGAGAGTGAGAGACAGAGAGAGAGAGAAGGGGAGGGGGGTAAATTAAAAAAAAAAAAAAAAAGTGGCGTGCCACATGGCAATTCGTTGACTTCCACGTCACACCGTTGACTAACGGATGTTAGAAAATTGGATGTAATTTATAATCAACACATTTTTGTAACGTTTGGCTACTTTTGTCGCTATAAATTCGGTTTGGACCTTTATTGACACACTTGCCCAAAGAATGGGTACTTTAGCCGCTATTATCCCTACTATATAAGCATTGTTCAAGTTTTTTTTTTTTTTGAAACTCGCATTGTTCAAGTTGTTGCTGAAGATCAAATATTATCTGGACCCCTAGGTTTTATTGTTCAAGCATAGTTAAACTTGTATGTTTTATTTGGACCCGTAGATTTTATTTTTTCCGTAAAATGCTTTAAATATTATTATGTTCTTTAAATTGAATAACCGGATCCGGTTAAACAATCTTATAACCGAACTCAGTTTCAAAAAGCGATTCCGGTTATGAAAACTGGTTATCAAAATTTTGATAACCGGAAATCTGGTTAACCGGTTTTTATAAACAAGTTATATATATTAAATAGGAATAACCAGAATCCGGTTATGGATACCAAATAGTGAGAACGAAAGATTTTTTTTTTAAAAAAGGTTAACCGAACAGGTTGCACCGCTAATTTTAGGTGTGGTTTTACTATTCCACGATAATTAGGGGATTAGTAAGTTTGTTATTTTTTAATATATGTATGCGTGAAGCATATCGGAAGCTTATTGGAGAAGGGAGATTATTATGAATGAAAAAGTCGAGTTTTTACTCTAAAAATGTTCTTTCAATTCATGTGGTGGACGTGAATTTTTGGGTTGTGTTTGTGTTCGTGGTGTACGTACACTTATATATTTACAAGAACATAACACAACTTAGATTCTCTCTCAGACATGTAACATCCAATAAAACTAGACTAACAAAATTTAAAATTCGTATAAATATCACCATTAACAAAATTTAAAGTGATTTCTGAATGTGAATATTCTCAGCACCGAATCTAGCAACTCGGTTACATTCTCTACAAAATATCTCTCTATTATTGATAAGCCCGAGAAAACAAAAGCATCTAAACCATCGAATCCACAAAACTTTCAAGGACTAGATAAGATTTCTTGAGTAGTTGAATTAGGTAAGTAGAGTTATTACATAAGTAACATATTTATTATATATACTAATGTGATAATGATGTACACAACATTATTGTCAATAAAGAGAAAGCAGAGACTTGGGTGGAAGAAGTCGACGGATGGTTCACAAGTTTTAAGCGGTGTGCGTTCGCGACGGAGAACCACCGCTCGCCGAGGGAGGACGTACCGAGGGCTTGGTCCGGGCCGGCTGCGGGGAGCCTCAAGCTTAACGTAGACGCGGCTTGGGACAGGGAGACGGAACGGGCAGCGGTGGGAGCAGTTGTCCGGGACCACCACGGTCGGGTTATGGGAGTCATGGCTTCTTTGGTCGACCGTGTAGACTCGGCACTCACCGGAGAGTGCATTGCGATGCGACGGAGGCTTCTCTTCGCACGCGAACGGGGGTGGAAGATCGAGCATGCCGAGACGGATTGCTTGCGGGCTTCCCACCTCACCAAGGCACGAGACTCGTTGGGCTTGCAAGGTCCGATTATTGCGGAGGTGCAGGAGCTCGGCCGAGAGCTAGGCGGAACCGGAGAGTGGATTTGGGTTCCACGGGAATGTAACGAGGTGGCTAATGCTTTGGCCAAGAGACGTCTCCCTTCTCTTGTTTTGGACCTTGTGTGTCCTTATTGCCCGGAGTGGCTTGTAGCAACAGTGTTGAGGGATTCTCCTCCCCAACTCCTTTGATTGAATGAAATCAAATTGCTTTAAAAAAAAAAAAAGAGAAAGCAGAAGACTTGGACTTGGTCAATACCTTGAAAGAGCAACAAAAAATTCGAAGTATGCTGAACATTAATCATAAAACATAATTGTCCCAACTACCATGCATAGCTAACTCTAAAAGACAAAAGAAAGACTTTCTCATACTTCTCAACTCATTCACTGAAACTTGACTTCCTTTATAACCCACTTCACTTTAGCAAAGAGAAGTACGCAACAATGAACTCACAAATATTGTTGCTCTTTGCTCTCTCAACCCTTTGCTTCTCTTTCTCGCAGCCACTTTGCAGTGATAGAGAGAGGTTATTGTTGCTACAATTCAAGGAGAATTTCTTCATTGAGGAGCTTGCTTCTAGGGGAGCTTTAGCATACTCAAAGACCGATTCTTGGGGACGAGATGAAAGTGATTGTTGCGATTGGGATGGTGTCGAATGCCACGGAGACACTAGCCGCGTGATCGGCCTCGATCTCAGCAGCAGCTTTCTCTACGGTTCTATCAGCTCCAATACCAGCCTTGTCGGGCTGACTCACCTTCAGAGGCTTAACCTTGCGGATAACCACTTCAATTACTCTCGCATTCCTTCTTCCATAGACCGCCTCTCTAAACTCACGTATCTCAACCTCTCTCGCTCCGCCTTTTCTGGCCAAATCCCGAGCAAAATCTTATCATTGTCCCGACTATCTTGCCTTGATTTGTCCTTGAATATTGACTATGCTACGGGAGCACAACGGTTAGAATTGAAAAATCCAAGTTTCGAGACCCTAACCGAAAGCCTGACGAGCCTAAAGCTTCTTAATCTCCGTTATGTTGACATATCAGCCAAAGTTTCCGAGTCATTAGCGAATTCTTCTTCTTTGGAGTTTCTCAGTCTCATGGCATGCGGTTTAAAAGGTGACTTAGAATCTGAAAAAATAAATATATCAATTCTTAGTCGCAGCACGATTTATCTATTTTATTAGTGTTATTATACTATATTTCTGTCATCTACTTTTATTATTTATTATTTGATAAAAACTTGTTTAATTTAAGGAATCGGACAATTTCTTAAGAGACCTAAAAGTAAACTAGCTCGTAAAAGTTTATTTTCTCTTTATAGTAGGATAAGTACAGTAAAAATGGGATAACCAGTTTTTTAATTCAGACCCAAGGCCGGCCCTGAGCATAGTCGGGCAAGGCCCATGCCTAGGGCTTACCGAGCTTAGCTACAAGTTAGTATAGTTAAAGGGCCCCAAAAGATTAAACACATGTATAAAATGTAAGAACTATACATTTGACCATTCATTCATGAATCATGATTCAATAATATATTTATATAAAAGTATAAACACATGTATCACCCAATTTTTATTCAACAATAAAATCTAAAACTAAATACTTATACAATTATCTTACAGATATTCATCAGTATACTCGTCTAAAATCGTCATATTTATGAATATTATTTTTATAAAACGGTATTAGTTTCGAATATATATATATATATATATATATACTTCTCCATCCATATAAACTAACAAAAATTATAGTATTTTTTATCGTTATAAATTATAATAGTGGTTTTAGATATTTAAAACTTATTTCCCCCATAATAAATCAATAAAAAATTATAGTGCTAATATTCAGTGCCGGCCTAGTCAGACCCTAGCAATCTCATGCTTACAGTTCGCTAGAAAACGTTAGGCACGTTTGACTACCTTCTTTTCTCGAGCATGTAATTCAATGATTGATACTTCACTTTCATTTTTTTTCTTTTTTTCAGGTGCTATTCCACTTTCCATAGGAAAGCTTCAACATCTGAGTCATCTAGACTTTTCAAGAAACAGTTTTACCGGTCAAATACCTTCTTCGTTGGCAAACCTTACTCAATTAGAATATCTATCACTATCTTCAAATGGCTTTGAAACCGGCAATTTATCTTGGCTTAGTAACCTCGCGAAAATCAACTATTTGGGTGCTTCCGAGATAAATCTTAGTGGTCCCATTCCATCTACTTTAGGAAATCTAACTCGACTTGTTACGCTGATGCTCTCCGGCAATCATCTTAGTGGTACGATCCCGCTTTCATTAGCCGGACTAGTAAATTTAGAAATCCTTAGACTCGGTGCGAATAACTTAAGCGGAGAAGTTGACTTTTCCATTTTTCTTCGCTTGAAAAATATTACCGTTCTTAATTTTTCCCATAATAGGTTGTCAGTTGTCGTAAATAAGCCAACCATAAACGAGACTCTTCCACAATTCACGATCTTAGGACTTACATCTTGCAATGTGGTTGAATTTCCGAACTTCCTCAGGCACCAAAAAAGACTCGAGATATTGATCCTCAACAAGAACGAGATAAGCGGGAATGTTCCGAAATGGTTGTGGAATATGAGCACACAAACGTTGCAACATTTAGATCTCGGCGGAAACTTCTTGAGAGGCCACCTTCCACCACTTCTTCCTTTCGTCAACTTGTTTAACCTCATTATCTGCGAGAACTCCTTCACGGGGCCAATACCGATTCCTCATTCTTCCATTTTTCTGTACGAAGCTAGTATCAATGCTTTCACAGGAGAAATTCCAACTTCGTTTTGCAATATGAGTTCTCTTGAAACTCTGAGTTTGTTCAATAACGAGCTAAGTGGCGGACTTCCGCATTGTTTGGGGAATTTTGTGTCCTTGAGCCTCTACGGAAATCGCTTCTCGCGAATAACTCCTCAGACATTCACTAGCGAAAACCGATTGATGGACATTGATGTGAGTCAAAATCAATTGCAAGGGCAACTTCCACATTCTTTTTCCAATTTCACGATGCTTCAGTACTTCAATGTGAAAGACAACAAGCTCGACGATGTCTTCCCGTACTGGTTGGGGACTCTCCCGGACTTGCGAATTCTTATCCTACGATCAAATAGGTTTCATGGTGAAATAAAGAGCCCGGGAGAAGAGCCATCTCATTTTCCACAGCTGCAAATCATCGACTTATCTTACAACAGTTTCAGCGGTGCATTACCATCTCAGTACTTCAAGTTTTTCAAAGCTATGCAAGGAAGTGTCACTGCAAGTGAAGCAACATATTCTAACTCCAGTATAAGCTCGAGCACTACGTCTGTTGTAACTTTTTACTATATGAACATAAAAATCAAAGGCGTAAATAGACCGTATAAAGAGATCAATCAAGAGCTCTCCATCATGGACCTCTCGCACAACAAGTTCAGCGGTGAAATTCCAGAGACCATTAAACGTCTGAAAAGGCTGCGTTCGCTCGACTTATCGAACAACAGTATTACTGGCCACATACCGTCATCATTGGGGAGCCTCACGGAGTTAGAATCGCTAGATCTCTCAAGCAATCAGCTCTCTGGAAAAGTTCCAGAGGAACTTACTCATCTCACTTTCCTCCAATATTTCAACGTCTCTGACAATCGTCTCGTTGGGCCAATACCGCAAGAAGGCCAACTTGGTACGTTTATGAGGAGTTCATACGAAGGAAATTTGGGGTTATGTGGTACTCCATTGCAAAACAAGTGTGAAGCCCCGAAACCTCTACATTCATCTTTCGAAGAAAAACAAGAGGATTCGTCGTCACCTTTTAACTTCGGCTGGAAAGTTGTGGCAATAGGATATGGATGCGGATTGCCAGTCGGATTACTCATCGGACAAATTGTGGTGGCAAAAAGGAAAAGATGGTTCACGGTGAATTTTTGGGTAAGAATTTTCTAGTGATCATCAAAATACGGTTTTACCGTGTGAATTCCGTCTGTTATATCTTTTTGAGGGATAATCGTGATTTACTTTTTAACTTTTCAGGCTAGAATGTTCAAGTGATCGACATGAGTCTTCAAATAAGAATGTTCAAGGAAAAGGCGTGCTTTTGATATCTCTTTGCTTATATTATTAGTGTTGAAGTTGAAATATTGTACTAGAAATGTTTGAATAATGTTACTTTTTATTACTGTATTGATGCTTGGTAATTCATGTCTAAAATTATGTAACACCAATGTTTATTGATGAAAAACCAGTGGTTCGAATTTATTGTTTTACCAACGGTTTGTGAGTTTTCCGTAAAGTTTAGGGATGAGTTTTTATAAAATAATAATATTTATACTGTTTAATATAATGGCATGTAATAATTTCATTTAATTAGTTAGATTCGATTAGGAAGAGAGAAGACTGAAGAGTCTAATAAGAATATGCACAATAAATACAAATTACAACTCTAGAGAATCTAGTGAGAAAAATATCATAATGAATTATTGTTGAGATCAAGTGGGAAAATAGTTTGACGAGGACAAATCAACTAAATCGAGGTCATAGGAGAATGGACTATTTTTTAGTGGATCAATAATATATTCAGAATTTCATAGAATTCGTGTGTATTGGAGTATCGATAATCCAAGAAGTCCGATCAAGATTGAAGCTTGAGAGTAGGGGTGAGCATGGGTTGGGTTGGGCCCTCTCGATGCTTTTAATGGATCCGACCCGCTCACATCGGGTTACAAAAAAAAAAGCCCGATCCGACCCAAAAAAATTCAATGCCCGAACCAAACCGACCCGATAAAAATCGGGTTGGATTGGTTTGGTCTGTCGGGCCCGAATAATTTAAATTTAACTTTATATTATAAAAAATAATATGAAAAATATGCATCAATGTAACTCAAAGTTCAATGAAAAATACTCCAAACAAACTTACACCAAACAAATCTATTAATATTTGAACTAAGTAAATTCAAGCATAGTCAAGCATAAAAACTACTAACTTACTGCTCATTTTCAAACATCAAACATGTTTAAACTCATTTCCAAGCATATTCAAACAAATTTACTACTCATTTTCAAACATGCTTAAATAAATTCTAGCATATCCAAATAATAATAAATTACTACTAACTCGATTTGAAATAAAAACTAAGAGTAGTGTTTGACATTGAAAATGAGAGATTGAATGGTCTTTTAATGTATAAAATTGAGAATGATAAATTTTAAAAGATTAAAGATTGTACTACTTGAATAAAAATCAATAAAAATTAATATGAAATATATATTAATTACATTGGTCGGGTCGGAGACCCCGACCCGACTCAAGGTTTTGGCTCCGACCCCGACCCGAATAATAGTCGGGTCCAGCCCGATCTGACCCAATTTTGAGCGGGTTAGTTTGGGGTCGGGTCTCTAACGGGTCGGGTTGGGCCATCGAGTTGGGTCTAAAATGCTCACCCCTACTTGAGAGCGCATTCCGAGCATTGAGTCAATAAATTAAGATTATAAATGTAATTTTTATATAAAACTTTATAACCTAGTGCAATTTATAGATAAAGATTATAAATGTAAGTTTACAATTACAATTAAAAAAAATTAAAAACAATAATTGTATTGAATTACAATTATGACTCATTGCATTCAATGGTATTAAATATAACACACTGCGTATTAAATGAATGGAACAATACAGGCCCCCTAATTCAACTATAAAATAAATAAATAAATAAATAAATAAATAAATAAAAACTATTGAGTATGACCCTAAGAGAACTAGGATTGGAACTCCTGACTTGGAGAAAAGCCTTTGAGTTTTTGCTCTACTATTTCATTTGTGTAACGACAACAACTTAAGTTGTGTTTGTCCGGTTTTATTGGACCTCTTAATCTTTTTAATTAAACAAAATTTTCTTCATTAAATTCATTTGTTTTATTTAAATTTTAAGATCTTAATACCACGTAAAACCGCTTATTCGGTGAGACTTATTTCTCCCACTTAATAACTTATTCAACTTTTCATTACTTTCTCTCTATTTTCCTCCTCTCCCTTACTCCTTTGCACTTGACTCCCTGCCGTGGTTACCCATCCTTCAACATGTCTGGTAGTTGAAAATTATGAATGCAGATCATAATTTTGTCATATTTGATTCTTCATTTGAAGATTAAGGTTTAGCTCTGGTAAATTATTCGATTGAAATGATTCGATGTTCATGAATCAAGCACGATCGGCTTCAATGAAAGTGCAAGTACTAAAGCTGAAGAAGCTCAACCGGGGTTCCATCACAGGGGTACATGAAGGATGAGTAGGTCGTCGTGTTCATTATGCTGTTAGTCGCCGAACTTTTAGGTCGCCAAAACTGGAGCTTGTCGTCGACATTGTTGCCTAACAAAACCTCGCCACGTACTAATAGATCTCTTTGGGGAGTTCAAGATGCACAAGTTACGGATAATTTCATGTATGTGCTAATGTAGTACTCATTTATAAAAGAAAATTGTAATTGAAATATTCTTCGTTTATCATCTAGTTATATGAACATCTTTTTTTATTAAGTATTATGGTTATTATTTAAATGCACAATTTTTTTTATAATTTATCAAGTTATAAATTTAAATAATCAATTAATTAGTTTATTTATTTTGAAATATCTTTTATTTATCGATTCAGTATCATCAAAATTTATCAATAATTTTAAATAAAAAATTATTTTTAATCTATATTTAGATCTTAAAAAACCAAGAGACTTAATTTTCACTCATTTAGATTTAGATGTAATATCTTAATATTCATATATACATTAAGATTCAAGCACCTTAATCTTAATTAAAAAAAAAAAAAAAGCCTGACTTTGGAGTTTTCGTCGAACACATGAAAATGATGATGGAAAAGTTATCAATAACCTCCAAATAACAAGCTTTCTATGTTATTGACTTTTTATGATTTTTAGAACATTGTATCATACTATAAATTACTTCTGGCGACTCTTTTATTTTATTAATCTTGTCTTCATTTTTTTATACAGTTTTTTTTATGTGCAAATCCATCGTTTTATTAAATACGACATGTCGTACGGGTTATGAATCAATTAAATTCGTAACATAACAAATTAAAGGCTTAAAGGAATATTTAATGTTCAAATAGGCCCATTTACGAGGCCCAAAGCCCACTAGGACACTTGACCGTCGTAAAGCCCACGAATAGGAAGCTACCCGGCTAAAACCCCAAAAGCTATCCATCGCTGTCAAGAAGAAGGAAGGGCAAAATCGTCATACTCCCTATCCGGCTCCACTAATTCAAAATGGACGAAAGACCAGGAACACGAAGTCAAATCCTCAACGGATCTATTCGGTCAAGAATTCAGCTCGGTGTAAAGTACGCAATCGTGGAGCACGTGTCAGTGGGACATATCAGTCAGCCCAGTCAGCTCGGAAGGACGACTTGAAGATTTCCAAAAGTCCAACGAGAGGATTGAAGGCTATAAATACCAACCTCAGATGAAGAATTACATACGCATACTTCCCGGAGAGAATACGCTGAGAACTTTCTGTCCGACTATTTATAGTGTTTTTGATAGTTATCTTCTGTATTTTCTCTGTTTCCTTTCTTCTTTCTTTCTGGACGTGATTTGCTACCTGTAGCTGTCCGTCTATGCTTAGTATCGCAATAAACTAACAGAGAACGTAGTCAATTACCGCCTTGGGACGAACCTCTATAAAAAAATCTCTCGTCTCATTTACTTACTTATATATATGCACGGATATAGTGTTCGAGAGATTGCAACTAAAGGATCGAATCCCATCAAAGCTAATTTCAATATCATACATCCACAAATAACACTATCTGTTTGAGCTCGGAAACCACGTCAACAAGTTTCTTAGAATGTACAATGATTAAACATGCATATTTATGAAAATCATTAAGAATTTAACAAATTAAAGACCAATTAAAATGAGTACAAGACCCAAAATAAAAGACTAGCACAGTTGGCTAATTGAATTAATCAACACGGTTATCAAAGGGCCTATTTGTCTATTTAACCAATTGCGCTACCACTTTGTGGATTGAGGCCCATTTGTGTACAGACGGCCTTATTTTGAGCCTGCTTTGCCTTGGGCCATTTAATTGAATTAATATAATTCAATCCTTACGTTTAAAATGTCGATGGTCACATTTGATGCTATCCGACAAGGTTCAATTTTTTCTCGATTATCCTCGATTATCCGTCTTGCGGTAGTCATCGGCAAATATTCCATGCCAATCGACTATCCATAAAAATAGTGTAAAAATAACGAAAAATTGGATACTTTTCGAAAATTTTTGCACTTTTCAACAATTTTCAGCAAAAATACCTTCAGTGCACAAAAAAAAAAAAAAAAACCTATTTTAGTATGACATGATTTTATTTAAGTATGAAATGATTTTATTTGAGTATTTACATATGTGAGAGTGAGGCTATATTTTATTTAAATATGTAAACTTAATAAATATATTCTTAAAACTATTTTAGTGGTTTTTCATCAATAAGTGTCGATTATCCATCGATAATCCTCGATAACAGTCGGTAACGATAAACTACAATTTTATTTGTTTTTCATTGATAATCCTCCAAAATCCATCGATAATCCTCGAAAACGGCAGCCGATTTATCGGCAAAATCAACATTTTGAACCTTGCTATCCGATTTAATTAATAATTAATTAACCCGCATACTATTAAATATGATACGATTTTCATGTCAAATATGACATGTCGTTTTGTCACTATGTGACAGAATCGTACACCAACATAAACCACACCATGTGGGGTTCAACTAACGGCCATTAAAAAAAATGGACGGAAGTACTGGTCCACCACCCAGAAGGCACGTTTGGGTACGGTTACCGCCACTTTTGGAGGTTGAGTACACGCCACCCACTTTGACCATAGGTTGGTACTTTTGCCATAATTAACCCTAGTCCCCAAAATCCACCTCAAAAACCCATCCGGGTTATAAATTTTTATTTTTAAAAAAAAAATCCGGATACGGATCAGTCCGGGTCCGGGAAAAAAAAATCCCGGACTGATCCGGATCCGGGTTAGTGCTTTTTATTTATTTTAATTAAATCTATTTTCTGGACCGTTGATCTTGATGATCCAACGGCCCAGATCAAAAGTTATTATTTTTTTAAAAAAAAAACCCGGATATTTTGATATCCGGGTTGCGTAATATCCGGATCCGAGTTTTTCCGGATCCGGATATATCCGTATCTGGGTTTTTTTTTTTTGGGTATCCGAGTTTAACCCGGCGGGGGAATTTTGGGGACTGATTAACCCTTTAAAAAACAGTTGACAGTTGATAGAAAACTCCCGCGAATGCCCAAGTTTTGAAATTAAGATACCAAACCTTGCCACACACACTTGTGTTTTGCCTCTTGTCAGCTTCACCAAACCAAAACTCGGAAACAATCCCTTTCCTTTCACTCTCAACCTTTCCAATCCGATCTCCTCCCTATCCAAGGAATCCCTTACCCTCTTCTCCTCTATATAAACACTCATCGTTAGACAGATACAAACCAACAAAACCAAACACACTTCATTCCCCTTTCCAACACAATCAATGTCGGGATCAGCTATGTCGGAGAAATCCGCAGCCGCCGCGATCCCTCCTAAGTACTCGAGCCATGTGACGGTCTTGCGGGCAATGCTGGAACCCGGCGCGGGGGGAGGGGTGAGTCTGGTTGGCCGGCGAGTTGTGGTGGGCGGGTGGGTCAAGTCCTCCAAGGAAGTTAAAAAGGAGGCTCCGGCCCCGCCAGAGCCGGAAGTCGCTGCGGCTGCTGACTTGGCGGCAACGAGGGATGCTTCGTGCTCGGAGATTCTCCAGTCGAGGATTCCGTTCATAAGGACGATCATCAAGATTCTGGGAGGAAACAGCGGCTCGGTTCGCGACAAGTTCGAAAGCGTCGCCGCTGTGCGGCCTCTGGTTTCTCTTCCTTCCACCGCCTTCTTGCAGATCAGCGACGGCTCTTGCACTTCCAGTCTTCTGGTATATTTTTCGCTCTTTCATTCCATCGTAGAGCTATATGTATACGTTAACGTGTGGTCTCTCAGGTGGTGGTGGAGTCGTCTGTCGCGCCGGTGACGCATCTGTTGCCGACGGGGACTTGCATCGTGGTGGAAGGGGAAGTTAGAGCGTCGGAGAACCAGGCGAAGCACGTAATCGAGCTCCGAGTCGAGAAGCTTATTCACATCGGCACCGTGGAATCGGAGAGGTATCCATTGTCGAAGAAACGCCTGCCATTGAACTCCTTGAGGGATTTTCCACACCTTCGAACTCGCACCACCACGGTGGCAACCGTGATGAGAATAAGAAGCGGCCTGAGCATGGCCGTCCACGCATTCTCCCAATCCCAAGGCTTTCTGTCCGTACAACTCCCCGTCACCGCCGCCACAGACTCCGGTGAACCTTTCCTCGGCCGAAGCAACACGGCTCGGAAGCAAGAGGCGGCAAAGATGGCGGACGATACGGCCGGTGTGAGCCTCGAGGCCATGAGAGCCGCCGTAAAGGAGAAGAGCAGAATCGTCGAGGAGCTCAGACGCAGCGAAAGCAACAAGGAGGCTCTCGTGGCCGCCACCAGGGATCTGCACAAGACGTCCGAGCTGGCTTCGCGGTTGGAGGCCGGCCGAGAGGCGTCGCTCTTATCCGGGAAGAGCCACCTCGCGGCCTCTTCGCTCCTTCTTCTCGAGAGCTTTGCGTGCTCGATGGGGAACGTCTGCGCCTTCGGACCCACGCTTAGAGCCGATCAGTTAGAGTCCCCGAAAAACGCCGCCCAGATGTGGACCGTTCAGATGGAGATGGCCTTCTCCGAGCTACAGGTAAAGCTTTGACATCAAAAGACCAAACGAATATACACACACACGCACATTTACATATATATATATATATATATATATATATATATATAACGTTTGTTATGAGGTATTGGCAGGATTCGATGAACTGCGCGGAGGATTTCTTGAGGTTTCTGTGTAAATGGGTTTTGGAGAAATGTAGCGAAGACATGAAGTTCGTGGTCAAGAGAATGGACAGACTCAGCGTTGACCGTTTTCAATCGTTGATTTCAACTTCAATTGAACGGATCACTTACAACGAAGCTTTAGATGCTCTCAGGAAGGTAAAAAATAACAATAAAAGAATCGAAATGAATACTGAACTGAAATATAGGCAACACGAATATAATACTTTTATGGTCCCGACTCTTACTAATATTCTTAAATTTATCCTTGGATAAATTAAAACCTCGATACTATATATAAAAATTTCTTTTCTCCCAACAATATTAATTTATATAATTATTCTACTTTTGTCCCATCAATATTAATTTATATAACTGTACTACTCTAGTTATAGTAAAAAATATTCAAAAATTCAGAATCAGATCCATATATTCTTGAAGAATTTAAAAAGAAAAATATCAAGATTCTTAAAAGTTACATCTTTTAGCTAACACATGCTCAAATTTTCCCTGCCAGGCCATAGATAATAAGCAATTAAGGGACACGAAGCTTGAACGGGGAGCTTCATTAACAACCGAACATTTCAGGTAAAACTCCGGTTTTATGAGAAAATTATGCCGTTTTTGTTAACTAACTCTTAGCATTTAATGATACAATGCAGATATTTGGTCGACGAGATCTACAAAAGGCCGGTTATCATATACAATTTCCCAAAACAAGCTAAGCCGTTTTTCGCACGCCTTAACGACGACAAACAAACCGTCGCAGCTTTCGACTTGGTTGTGCCGAAGGTTGGGGTATTAATCTCGGGGAGCCAGAAAGAAGAGCGTTTGAATGTGCTTAGTGCGAGGTATGCGATTATCGTACGCTTATAAGCGAAAAACAAAAACAGAGTGATTAACAACATTATGATTTATTAAATTATAATGTCTACAAACTAATTATTGCAGGATTAAGGAGTTGGGATTAGCAGTGGAAGATTATGACTGGTATTTGGATCTTCGACGCCACGGAACGGTTAAACACGCCGGTTTTAGTCTCGCATTTGATCTCATGGTTCTCTTCGCCACCAGCTTGGTTGATGTCAGAGACGTCATTCCTTTCCCAAGAATTGGTGTAAAAAGCCATAACTAAATGTATATTCATGTGCAAAATGTCAATTATAATTGTATATAGCTCAATACATGAAGTGTTTACTTATATATCATTTCTAAATATTTACAGAATATTTGGGAAATCAATAAGTAAATGTATATGCGTATGCATGAAGTGTCTATTGTGAGACTTGAATTACCTTCCAATATCATCGTATTCAATTATAAGAACATTAAATTGTAAGCGTATTCAAATGTGTAATGTGATTAATTAAGATGGATGTTTGCTATGAACCTCGCCAAGATTAACGAAATCCGAAACGGTGTTCGATGATTTTGTCCACCACCAAATCTGGAATTTGTCAAGCTTCGATCTTTGTACAACACAAAAATCGATAGATAAAACGGTATTCAAATGTTTAAAATGAAAATCTCAAAACCTTGTTTTGTGAAGACAATAAACTTGTACACCAAAAGCAAAATATTCAAGATTGCTTGAAATGTTGATGAATGTCGCAAATTAGTTCGAAATAGCTCGTAAGTGATAAGATGCAACAGAGAGAGAGCCAAACAGAACTGAAAGAAGATTCTGATTATATTGACTTAATGTTACAACCTGGTATTTATACCCAAATTAGCTAGCACTAATAACTACAGCTATACATAAAGCTTAAACAGCAACTATACAAGATATACTCTAACATCCCCCCTCAAGTTGAAGATTGTTAAGACTTTCGATCTTGAGCTTGAAACGGAGATGCTTGAATTGTGGTTTTGAGAGTGGCTTTGTGAGCGTGTCAGCAATTTGATCAACAGACGACACATGTTGGATGATGATTTCTCGACATGACACTTTTTCACGAACAAAGTACATATCGAGTTTAATGTGCTTGGTCCAGGCGTGAAGCACTGAAGTTGGCTGAGAGAAGAACAGTACTGAGGTTGTCACACCAAAGCACCGGTGATGAGGGCAGGGGCACACGCAATTCCCGAAGGAGGGAAATGAGCCAAGTCACTTCACACACGAGACCAACCAAGCTCCTATACTCAGCTTCAGTGCTGGAACGTGACATCGTGGGCTATTTCTTTGAAAGCCAAGAGATGAGGTTGGGACCTAGATACACACAGTGGCCTAAAGTAGACCGACGATCGTCAAGGTCAGAGGCCCAATCAGCATCACTGAAGCCAACAAGGTTGAGCGATTGTGCACGCTGGAGATGGAAGCCATAATCGTGAGACCCTTGCAGATAGCGTAAGATACGCTTGACAGCCTTGAGATGCACATTTGTTGGTTTCTGCATAAATTGGCAGACACGGTTCACGCTAAAGGCGATATCGGGGCGTGTAATTGTAACATATTGGAGAGCACCCACCAAGCTCTTATAGCCATGAACATCTTCAAGAGGTTTTCCATCATGAGCACGTAGCTTAAGACTGGACATCATGGGCGTGGGGACTGGACTAAAGCTGATAATCTTGGCCTTAAGCAGAAGGTCACGAACGTACTTGGCCTGATTGAGATGAAATCCCTCTGTGGTGCGTGTAACTTGGATGCCAAGGAAGTAGCTCAACAGTCCCATGTCCTAAAGAGAGAAGACATTATTGAGCTTGGTGATAAGGCGTTCAATAGCCAAAGAATTGTTCCCAGTAACCAAAATGTCATCCACATAGACCAGAATGTAAGTAACATGGTCTGAATTGTGGTGAATGAAAAGAGAATGATCGGACTTGGCGTGCATAAATCCAAGGGAGAGAAGGGCCTCATTGAGCCGATCAAACTAGGCCATTGGTGCCTGCTTGAGCCCATATAAAGCCTTATGCAGTTTGCATGTAAACTTCATCTTGGAGAATGCCATTGAGAAATTCATTATTGACGTCAAGTTGTCGAACTGGCCAATTATGGGAAAACGCAAGAGTAAGGACAACACAAATGGTGGCTGGTTTGACCACAAAGCCGAACGTCTCATTGAAGTCAAAACACGGCTGTTGATGGAAGCCTTGAGCCACAAGACGAGCCTTGTACTTCTGAATAGAGTCATCAGGGTTTTCTTTGACTTTAAACACCCATTTACACCCAATTGCATGCCCGTTTAGCGGGAGAGAGACAAGAGTCCATGTGCAATTCTTGGACAAAGTTTTCATCTCAGCTTGCGTGGCAAGTCTCCAAGGTTGATGAGCAAGATCTTGGCGTACATTGGAAGGCTCGAGGGCAGAGGAATCAAATACATAGGGCATTTGAATGCCATTTTTTATCCTCGTGACCATATAGTGAGTGTTAAGAGAGTCAAGGCACGGGGTGAAGTTGGAGTTGGAGTTGGAGTTGGAGCTGGAGTTGAAGCTAGAGTTGATGATGGAGTTGGAGTTGGAGTTGAGGCTAGAGTTGATGATGGAGTTGGAGTTGGAGTTGAGTTGGGGTAGGAGTTACCAGGTGATAGCTTGTTTGACTGCTCATATGTTACAGCTTCATGCACAACTTCATGCTCAGAAACTACAGCTTCATACACAGGGCTGAAAGAATCTAGGGTAGCAATAGGAGGTGTAGCTTATGGTAGAACACCAGTCTGAGGGACAAATTTGGGGATAGTGTTTATGGTTGAAGACATCCCTGCTTATGTAGATTCTCCCATTTGAGCTCATGCACTTGTAGCCCTTGTGATTAATAGAGTATCCCAGAAACGTGCATCTAGTGCTCCTGTATTGCAGTTTATGCTTGTTATACGACCTGAGATTTGGGTAACACGCACATCCAAATACTCTAAGGGAGTTGTAATCTGGTTATTTGTTAAATAGAACCTCAAGAGGTGATTTTCTGTGAAGAGCAGTTGTTGGCAATCTAATAGAGATATACACAGAGCATCTGAAAGCCTCGTCCCAGAATTTCATTGGCAAGGAACCTTTATAAAGAAAATTCAAGCCATGCTCAATGATTGTGTGGTGCTTCCTCTCGGCCACGCCATTTTGTTGTTGTGTATGAGGACAAGAGGCCTTGTGGAGAATGCCGTGCTTGGCAGTCCGACTGAAGTGTAATAATAGAGGACTGCAGTTGCTTTTCAATCTGAGCTTTGAACTGCAGTGTGAACTTCACTCTTGAGTTTGAGAAGAAATATCCAAGTAAAACGTGAGAACGCATCTTCAAAGGTCACATAATACTTGTATCCACTGTCAGACAAGATAGGGGGAGGACCCCATAGATCGGAGTGGATAAGTTCAAGAGTTTTAGTGTAGACAGAATTTGACTGAGAAAAGGGCAATCTATGTAATTTGCCATAACAACAAGAATCACAAAAGTGAGAAACTTGTTTATTGGATAAAGGCATATTATATTTGACTAATACATCACGAACAACTTTAGAAGAAGGATGAGCTAGTCTATTATGCACAAATCAAAGACATTACAAGCAGAAACTGAATTTACAGGAAAGAAATCTGTATACAAAGTATAAGGACTTGAGAGCTTGAATTTTGATGGGAGATTAACACTTGATGAGTCAAAGTAATAGAGTCCATGTTTGAGCTTCCCTTCTATGAAAACTTCACGTGTTTTGCTATTTTTAACAAGACAAAAGTCATCATCAAACTCAAAGAATACCCTATTGTCTTTGTAGAATTGACACACAGGGAGCAATTTTTTGCTAATTTCAGGAACAAAAAGAAGTATATGTAAATGAAATGTTTTGTGTGTAAGAGAGAGGATTTCATTTTCGAATAACCAATGCGAGAGATAGACATACCTGCACCATTACCATCTTGCACTTGGCTTGTTCCTCCAAATTCATGGCTGTGCTGCACATTTTGAGGGTTCGGAGTGACGTGGTGTGTTGCTCCTGAGTCTAGATACCAATCAAACTCATCACTGACCTCATGGGTTGAGAATGCAGCATGAACTTGAGGTGAGGATTGAAGCTTGATTCGCACAGCCATATTCGCCGGAATATGGAATAACTTATCAAAACGATAGTAGCACTCAGCAACAATGTGACCTAACTTTCCACAAATTTGGCATTATGGTTGATCCTCCATCCAAGCAGGCTTTCCTCGTCCACCTCTGCCAGATCCATGGAAATTGCCTCGCCCATGCATTCCGGAACTCGCTCCAAATCGAGGATTATTGGCCGATGAATGACCACGAGAGGCATGTTGAGAAGAATTACCTCTTTGCAAGAAATTTTGATTCGCCGTGTAATTTGCAGAGATATTGATCTTCGATCCTATGGACGTCTTTTCACGGCAAGCTTCTCGTGACAGAAGCATCGATTCAATCACTGCGACTGAATATTGCGCCAAGCTGAACTCAAAAGACGTGACAAATGATTCGAAATCCGGTAGCAATCCATTGAGAATCACATCGATGTGATCGTCAACCGTCAAGAAAGTTCCGATAGAGTTAAAAGAATCCACGATTGACTTTATCTTTGCGAGATACTCGAGCAAAGAAAGTTCTTCTTTCTTGATGCTCTGTAATTCGAGCTTCAATTGACGAGCTCTAGATCTTGTTTGCGAGGTCAAGTATTTAGCTAATCGGTTCCACAGAATATAGCTTGATTCACAGCCAACCATCTGAGGAAGAAGCATATATGAGATCGAGGTCAAGATCCATGACATGAGAAGATGATCTTGTTTACAAAAAAGAATGTACGCTCTGTTTGTAGATCCAGATTCTTCAAATCTTGGAGGTGCAAGATCCTTGTTGAAAAGATACTCCTCAAGGCCATGTCCGAAAAAGTTGAAAGGATTTGTTGTTTCCAGACGAGGAAGTTCGTCTCATGCAGCTTGATCGACATAGAGTGGCTGAAGGTGACGAGATTCACAGATCCACCATTGTTGCTTCTGAAATTTTCCATGGAATCTTCTTCAGATGACGATCGTTGCTCTGATACGATGATAAGATGTAAGAGAGAAAGGAAGAGGGAGAGGGAGAGGGAGAGGGAGAGAGAGAGAATTGAAAAAAGATTCTGATTGTATTGACTTAATGATGAGTCGGTTACAACCTGATATTTATACCCAAATTAGTTAGCACTAATAACTACAGCTATACATAAAGCTTATACAACAACTATACAAGATATACTCTAACAGTAAGGAATCTAGAGATGCTTGTGGTCCGAAATATATTATAGGGTTAACATTGGTGAAAGCTCCTAATTTTGTATTTTTGTCCTTATGTAGCCTATCACTTTGTGAAATGACTTTATCACATCCATCACTTTGTATTTTTGTCCTTATTTAGCCTTTCTCGTCAATTTTTATTTTTAATTTTAATTTTATAAAATCTTAAATTTTAAAATTTTAGTTTATACTTCATATATGAAAGGGTAAAAGTAGTGTTTTAACTTTTTAAAACTTTAATTTAGTAAAACTTTAACACAAAAGTTATTTAAAAATTTATCAATTTTTGTATTTTTTTTTCTTATATAACCCTTATACCTTATACTTTGAATTTTGTCTTAATATAGCCATTGACTTATATATTTTTGTCTTTATATAGCTTTTGATTTTTTACTATTGAGTACTACCGTAATTGACACAAGTACTACATAAAGACAAAAATACAAAGTGAAGAGCTACATAAAGACAAAAATACAAAATCAAAGGTGTGATATGATTATTTTACAAAGTGAGAGACTACGTAACGACAAAAGTATGAAGTGAATGCTTTTTCACCATATTTTCACATTCTAAATTTGCAAGTCAGTAACACACAATACACACATTTAGGGCTTACACATTGGATTGATTGATTCAACATTTATTCCAAAAAGACCCTTAACAAGAAGGGCAAAACGTGGCAAGAAAAATCAAACCAATTCTTTCACTCGGGTGTACATGAAAATTCATAAAGTAGAGTTGAAAAGAGCCTCAGATTCTCCCAACATATTAGGCAGCTGATCTAAGGACGGACTACATTGACTTGAACGCGAACGTTGGCTACGAATTTGCTGGAAGCTAGCGGGAAGTAGAACGGATAGAGCTCATATCTGAAATAGCAACTGCTATACAAAACCCGGCAGCCTTGGCGATCCTTGCAAAAGTTTGGAAAGTTTCCGATGGCAATGGCCAAGCACTGAGCGCAGTCTACGGCGGCCAAGTCCCTCGTGCACTGCCCCAGAGCATACAAAGTCAGGAACGGCGAAATCTTAACCTCACCTTTCCCGAGCCCTTTGCTTTGTGCCTTTGTCGCGTCTTTTCGAATACGGTCTGTCAAAAGAGGGTGAAACTTTAACACTGAACACCGGATTTTAACCAAAAACCGAAATATAATAATTATTTTTTCTTGAAAGCGTCATGGGCTTGATTGCTAGGTTCTAAAATTATTCTTTTTTTCTTATCGTTATACAGTGTTACAATATTAAAAAATCGTGTTTGGTGCATAAATTTGTTGTTTCACAAAAACCGGTTAAAATTCGGTGCTGGTTCCGGTTTTTATCAAACACCGTATATCGGTTTTAAGCATTAATACAAAGTTAAGCTTATTCATTGTTAAAATCACAAACAGATAAAACGGAATAAAAAACATCGGTACCAGCCTCACCCGTTAAAGCCCCGAGCTGCTGATTGAAGTCATCAGGGTCGCTCACATTCTGCGTGTTGTAGTAGTAAATGGCGTAACCTGTGTCCACTCTCCTAATGAAGCTGCCGTCGTTGTCGTACCTCATGAAGCAGTAGTCGTACCATATTCGCGCCTCGGCCTCCTTCGGGCATCGCTTTCTGATCTGCTCCGCCGCGTCTTTCAGGCACTTTGCACACTCCTCTCCGCTCACGTCGGCTCTGCAATTCGCCAATCCGTACACCTCGTCTGCTCCTTTGCCATTCGAGGATGTGGCGAAGCCGGTTTTCGCAGCTTTGAGGGCTAATTCGGGCAATAAGCGATCAATGTTGGCTGATATCTTGCTTGAGCTGCTTGGCTCCGTGGCTTTGTTACAGAAATTGCCCGAAGGGTCCGCAGATTCGACGATGCAAATGCATATAGCTACAAAAAGAACAATTACATTGGATAATGTGCTCATCTTTTGGGAAGAAAAAAAAATTGTTTTTTTTTTGTTTATTTATTTTTTTGTTGTTTGAAGTGAGCGGTTCATTGAAATATAGTGCATGTGAGATAGCGGATATTGTTGACTTTATTTGTTTGTTGACTAGCGAAATGAAGAACTAAATTACAAAAAGGAAGACTTTGACAAGAATTTTGTCCTAATCTTTCTCAGGTCTCTTAGCCATCGACTTAAGAGAAAGTATTGATTTTAAGTACTGTACTTATATATCTTATGTAAGTATTTAATGTTTAATTTTGTGGTGATATCAAAAACTATATCTAATATATTATTTCTCTCTAAATTTCATCCTCCGTCATAAGAGAATTAAGAGAAGAAAAAAAAAATTGATTTTTTTAAAAGTGACCCGTGTTCAATACTTATGTCACATCTAAAATTTTATTAAATCAATTGAAACAAGTAGATAAATTTTTAAAAAGATCAAAATATTAGACATTAGAAACGTTGGTCGTTAAAAAGTTTAAATTTATACTACTACAAAAATTGAAATGTTAAGCGGTAATGCTAGTTTAATTAGTATCTCAATGAGTTTACAAAATTAGAAAAATGGACTAAAAATTTAAAATTAGGCCAACCCTAGGTCAGTCCACCCAATTAAAAAAAAAAACTAATTCAAAATCATTTTTCAAATTAATATCCACATTAAAATTCTAAAATATTTACCAAAATCTAATGATGTGATACCATTGTTGGGAAATTATGTTCCCCTTGTATCTCAGAACTATGTCGTACTTTGGGCAACCTCTATAAAAAATATTTTCTCGGGAAAAATCGTGCCATACTATTTTTTCCCAGTTACATCTAAACATGTAACGAGCAATCCCAAAAATATAGAATTTGATTGGGTAAATAATTTTCTAATTTAATATTCATAACATTAATTAAGCTAACAGAATAAATGATATCCATCCATAAATAAAACGCACTTTTTTTAGCGTTCCCGTAGCAAACTCTGAATCTTCAAGCTCTGAGCACCATCTCTTTGGGGAGCACCTCCACTTCTCGTTGAGAATCGTCTTTCCTCGGGTTGCACCTCCACGTCTGGGAAGCTCCCAACAACATTGCCGGATATTATCTACAACATTGTTGCTCTAAGTGCGGACTTCACCGTCAGAACCTCTAAATCCTAAGAATATAACGAGTGATTCTTTTATCAGCTTTTGGAGAGCGGATCTTACTATGCCGAATCAAGGAAGGGAAACGAGAGAAAATCGTTGACTCTATGGAGGTATTCGAAGTTTAAGCTAAAATAGAAGTCTAATATGTGATATGAAGCCTTTTATTTATAGGATCTTACTCCAGCCACTTTTGAGAAATTCTCTTCCTCTAGAAACCAATGGCTCAGATTGCTCTTAGGGTTTTACAAAATATCTTGAGGATTTTAATCTTATCAAATTAAAGATTATATACAATTCCCACGTTCGAACACCCACGGCATACCCACGATTTTACCGTATGATCTGCGACTTTTGAAAGCCCACAGAACAACATAGGATCGTCGCCTCAATTGACTTTCAAATGATATACCTCACTCATCCAATTCATGTTGAGCTCACATCATCAATAGGTCGCTTATAAACAATACAAAACCTTTGTAGTTTTTCCATTTCATCCTACATTACACTCTCCCCACAACAAAGTCTTATTTAACCAATCTAGGAGTTTTTACAATTTCACTCTCTCTTCAACAATAAGTTATTATCTTTATTTTCTTATAAAAATTTTAATCGTAATTGTAACCGTATAATTATAATAAATTACAAGTATAATTGTAATTTTATATAAAATTACAACTATAACCTATAAATATAATATATATATATATATTATTATTATTATTAACTTTAAAATATTCATCGGTAATTTATTCCCAAAGAATCCATCAGTAAACTAGTTACCTATCAGCATGCCAGTAATATAGAAGTTGCCGTATACCCGTTGCCCGTTGGTTTCGGTGTTTAATACCTTGATTGGGATTACAATGCCTACCTCTTCTATTTTTCTTTAACTACCCTTTATTTTCTCAACTGCACCTCAAATAAATATCATATATGATATTAAATGTTCATTTTTAACGAGATGATAATATAATAAAGAAACAAAAGTTAAAAGCTTTTGATATTTGAGAGTACTTCAGTAGATATTAATTAAATAAATTTTTATTATTTCAAACTTTCTTTATTTCAACCATACACATCATGATACAACTAAATATTATTATCGATTACAATTACTATTACGATGTTATCAAATTAAACAATTCCATCGCACTAAACATTTATTCCAAAAAGACCCTTAACAAGAACGGAAGAAAATGCATGGCAAGCCAAATCAAGCCAATTATTTCATGCGGCTCTACTTTAAAATGCATAAAGTAGAGTTAAAAAGAGCTTCAGATTCTCGCTACATTGGACAGCCAGTCTAAGGACGCACAAAATTAACTTGATTGCGACCATTAACGACGAACTTGCTGGAAGCAAGCGGGAAGTAAAACGGATAAAGCTCGTATCTGAAATAGCAACTGCTATACAAAACCCGGCAGCCTTTGCGATCCTTGCAGAAGTTTGGAAAATTTCCGACGGCAATAGCCAAGCACTGAGCGCAGTCTATGGCGGCCAAGTCCCTCGTGCACTGCCCAAGAGCATAAAGAGTCAGGAACGGTGATATCTTAACCTCGCCTTTCCCAAGCCCTTTGCTCTGCGACTTCGTCGCGTCTTTTCGAACACGGTCTGTCAATAGAGGGTGAAATTACTTTAACACCGGATACCAATTTTTTACCAAAAACCAAAATATAAAAAAAAATGATTTTTTTTTTTTGAAAGCATCATGGGCCTGATTGTTAAGAGATTTTAAAATCATTCTCTTTGTTATTTTTACCGTTATACCGTGTTAAAAGTATCAGAAATATTGTTTGGTGCATGAATTTGGTGTTTCACAAAAACAGGTTGAAACTGGTTCCGATTTTTATCAAAAACCGAATACCAGTTTTAAGCACTAATTTAAAAAAAGTAAGATAATTCGTTGTTAAGATTTAATTTTTAACATTTTAATTTGCAATTTATGTGTCATTGTTAATTCTTTCTCCTAAAAAAATAATGTTAGAATTAAAAGAACACTTCGCAAATTCTTTTTAGTCATTAGAGCCAATTTACTAAAAAATCCTTAATTTTTATTTATGTGATGAGAGTTTCAATATCTCAATAACCGTCTCTGAGCACCGGCTTAAAACTGTTTAATACAGTTAAACAAATGGTTTGGTTTCCAATTTAAAAACCATTTACCTTGTTCGGGTGTAAAAAAAAAACGGAATACAAAATGTCGTTTCGATCCTCACCAGTTAAGGCTCCAAGCTGCTGATTGAAGCCGTTGGGGTCACTCACATTCTGCGTGTTGATGTAGTAAATCGCGTAACCCGTGTCCACTCTCCCGATGAAGCTACCCTCGTTGTCGTACCTCATGAAGCAATAGTCATACCATATTCGCGCCTCAGCCTCCTTCGAGCATCGCTTTCTGATCTGCTTCGCTGCGTCTTTCAGGCACTTTGCACACTCCTCTCCACTCACGTCGGCTCTGCAATTCGCCAATCCGTACACCTTCTCCTCCCCGTTGCCATTCGAGAACGTTGCAAAGCCGTTTTTCGCGGCTTTGAGGGCTAATTCCGGTAATAAGCGGTCGATGCTGGCTGATATCTTGCTTAAGCTGCTTTGCTCAGTGGCTTTGTTACAGAAATTGCCCAAAGGATCTGCAGATTCGGCGATGCTAAAGCATACAGCTACAAAAAGAACTAATATTTTGCATAATGAATTCATCTTATTTTTTTCTTTGTTAATATTATTTTCTTGTTGTTTAAAGTGAGAGGTTCGCGAAATATAGTGCATGTGAGAATCAGAGAGCGGATATTGTTGACTTTGTTGATTTGCTGACTAGCAAAATGAGTGGACGGACTAAATTACAAAAGGAAGACTTTGAAAAGCTAATCTTTCTCAAGTCATTGTGATGAATAGAGTAAACTAATAAGTAGCTCATTTCTCTTAGCCATTGACTTGTGAGATAGTATTGATTTTATGTGGTAATATTCCACTTAAGTATTTAATGTTTTAATTATTGAGTTAATATAATTTTTCCACAATCAAAGTTTTCCCATTTGTTTTTATACTTCTATGTAAAATTATATTCACTTTTTTAAAAAGTTCTGTCAGTATGAAAAATGCAAAACAAAAAAAATTTGTAAATTTTTAAAAGTGAACGTGTTCAAAACTACACTAAAATCGTGTTAATTCAATTGAAAAAGTTGATAGAATTTTAAAGAAACACTAAATAAGTAGACATTGTAAACCTTGGTCGTTATTATATAGTGAGTACCTATACCGCTATTAACCAAATGCATGGATTGGATTGATCTCCATGAATTAATTTTGAGTTGGATTGTACGAGGAAAGAAGCTTATATTTACGTGAACGAAAGTAGATCTAAGCAACAGTTGACTTGAGTTTGCTTGTGCGTTGTTTTTCTACTTGTAGAAATATTATTGGCTTGAGAGCCATTCCTCATATTATTGTCATCTTAGAAAAACCCTATATACCGTTCCAATTTTAAAATATAATTAAAGGAATATATTATCACATACAGATTATACTAGGCTGTATAGTAAATAAGCTGTGTAGGTCTCAATAAGTTGTATAGTATTTTTTGATTTGGAATGTTAGGATATTCGATTGTACTCGTCATAACCGATCACGAAACCGAACCGAAAGCTATACTTTTTTGTTTTCACAAAGGTAGGATGCGAACCGATAGTCAAGTTTTCAAACCCGTAGCATACTCAAATCTTCTCCGAGTTTTATCTCTTCTCTTTTTATAAAGACATTAAGCGTAGTGAATAATTATTTACTACTCTTTTCATTAATTTAAATTCTTACTCTACTTGCGATTTGTATTTATAAGCAAATACAAAACCTTATCCTATCTTTATTTAAACAACTAACTCTCCTATTCCCACATCTTAGAATAAACAGTTAACTATCTTAGAATAATTGCGGCAAAATTCCTAAACATAATAAAAAAAAAACGAATACGACGTATTTTAATACTTTTATTTAGGAAGAAAAAAGACGCGACGAGGAAGAAGCTTCGTAGCCAGAGGCAACGCTCCATTCGAGGCCTTACTCGGAAACTCAGTTATCCCGTTCTGCAATGTCAATGTCGGGAACTCGTCTAAGTAGCCATCCTCAGCCTCGGCGGAGCTAAAATCACAGTGATCTTTCTCATCCTTCTTCACGCCGTTGCTGCTGCAGAGGTAACTCGGTGCAGCATCGAGAACACTAGCGTTCCCATTCTCTTTAATTGGAGTATCAGTTTTCACATTCTTAGTTTCATCGACTTTCTTAAGCGAATCAAGAGGCCCGTTTTGCTCAGGTCTTACTTTCGAGCCTTCTTCTTCTTTGCTCGAAGTTCCCCCGGATTTTCCAAGAGACTTTTTGTTATCGAAATTCAGAGAATCTAAGTAAAACACGGCCTTCGTCAACTGCGTCTCGAGCAAAGAGTGCCTGTTGAGCAAAGAATCAATCGTGTGCAAAACCTTCATCTCCTCTTCAGTGAACAAGTCAAGCATCAATACCTGCACAACAATGGCAAACCCTAAATCCAAATCCCCGCAAAACACCAACGGACTCACAGCACCGAAACCTAGCTGAAATCGTGAAACCCCAATCAAAAGCCCACCCACCTTAAGATTACTCGTGACGAATCGAAACCCCGATTCTGAGGACGATGCAGGAGGGTCTGAGTTGGAACCCTCGAATGAATCGAGCGAATCAAGAGGCCCATTTTGCTCGGGTTTTACTTTCGAGCCGTCTTCTTCTTTGCTCGAAGTTCCCCCGGATTTTCCAAGAGGCTTTTTGTAAGCGAAATTCAGAGACCTAAAGTGAAACACGGCCTTCGTCAACTCCGTCTTGAGCAAAGACTGCCTCTTGCTCAAAGAACAAATCGTGTGCAAAACCTTCATCTCCTCTTCAGTGAACGAGCCAAGCATCAATACCTGCACAACAATGGCAAACCCTAAATCCAAAACACCGCTGAAATCACCACAAAATCGCGAAACCCCACCCACCTTAGGATTACTCATGATTCTGAGGGTCTGAGTTGGAATCACCCTTGGTAGCCCAGCGGAGCAGAGGAGGACGAGAGAGAACCGTCCTCGAATGAATAGAGGGAATCTTACGGAGCATCGACTGATATATATGTATGCATGTGTGTGTGTGTGTGTGTATGATCGCTGAAAGGGAAGAAGAATCGAGAAGGAATGGAATGGAGGTTGATGATTTGATACCGGAAATATCGCTTCCAAAACGACAATCATTAAAACCTATAACCCAATTTTTATGCATCATTAGTCCAATCATAAAAACTTATAATTCAAATTATAATTATGGAACATATAATAACTTAGATGTTCATTACAAAAATATTGCGAGATAAGTAGTCAGTACTAAGAGTAATGTGTTGTAAATATTCAATTGTGGCGGGAGGAGAGAAATGTGAGATCCAATAAGAGCATCAGAGTCATTTGACGTGACATTTGACGGAGGCTTGTTAATGAACAAATTGGTACAAATAATTTTGTTTTGTACACTTGAAGCGTTCACCACGACTTATAAGTTTTAGGAATATTAGCCAAATTTGCATATATCAATAATTGCGGTTTAAATATTTGTAAGTAGTATTTATATCAATAATTATTTGTTACGTATTAATTATCCATAGACCATAGTTATTATAAATGTTCCCAAATAATCAATTTGAACTCTACAAGAACTTACGGAGTCACATCAATTGTGACATTGAGTACTTAATTAACTCATGGCAGACATACTGATACAACCGGGTTATACCGATCTATCTCTCTATACATATAACTTAATAAAGCTTTTGATTACATGTGTTTTACCAAAAATTATAAATTTATAAGGAAACCAAAACCGTAAAATTGAGAGTTTAATGGGAGAAAATTTTTTAGAAAAAACTAAAAGATTGAGTTCTTATAAAGATTAAAAATTTATATGTGATGTTAAAAAAGAACTAGAAGATTGAGTTCTTTGAGGCTTTGAACTTTCAAAGAAAATATAATTGTAAATATAGATTCACTCTTACTCTCTTAGTGAGTGAGTGTCTAAAATATGCATATAAATGAACAACGCTTGTATTTAATCAGTATGTGTTAACTGTTTCCCCTAAGGTTGTGTTTGTTTGCATTTAATTAACCTCTTAATTTTAATGGGTCAGATTTAGAATGATTAAGTGCATTTTGTTAAATATCTTAATAAGTCTGAATAATCACTTATTCGGTAAGATCTGCACTCAAGTCTTATGAGAGCTCCAATTTGGCATCTCACGTTCATGTATCTTAGCATGTTTCCTCTCTAAATTTATTTTTCTCTCTCTTCCATAAAACTTTAAAACTCCATAACTCTTAAACCGAGCATCGGATTAACTTATATGATATACCGTTGGAAAGCTTACGACGAGATCAATCCAATGATAGGTGGGAAGATATAGTTTTGACGCTTTTAAAAAAAATCGAATATTTATTAAAAAATATTAAAATTAAAAAATATTAAGAATTTGAAATTAAAAGTTATCAAATATATCAATTACTTTATAGATAAAATATTATATATTTTTACGTTTTTACTTACATGTTTACAAATTTATTAACGTAATTAAAATTAATTTACATTCAATTAATTATCATCCATAATTTTTCCGATGATAGAACTTTATAGTGTACAATTTTTCAAATTATTATATTTATATGTTATTCTAATTTATTATTACTATAAAATATTTTTCAATGATTTTTTTACGAAAAATATAATAGTTTGATTTTATTAAATAAATTATTTTAAATTTAGATTTATATTGTTATTAAAAATAATCAGTATATATCATTAAGGGTATAATAAAATTTAATTCAACGAAAAACATTAAGTGGATAATAAAATTTCATGCCACAAAAAAGAAAAATATATTCAGATATGCATTCAGATCTTAAAAACCAAACACACTTAATTTTTATTAATTCAGATTCAGACATCGCATCTTATCATTCAGATTTGCATTCATATTCAGACGTCTTAATCTTAATGTTTTAATTTTTGAGTTAATATAATTTTTTTCACAACCAAAGTTTTCCCTTTTGTTTTTATATTTTTATGTAAAATTTCATAAACTTTTTCCTAAGGTTCTGTCAGCATTAAAAATGTGTTGTAAATAAGTGTAATTATATTAGATTATTACTGTTCACGTTTTATGTTGTATATATACTTTTACCGATTAATGAGAATCACAACTTCAAACCCCGTTTTCAACTTGGTATCAGAGCTAAGGCTCGTTGAAAATCCCTATCGGAACACGAGTGTTGCTGAGAAACCTGGTCGGAGATCAGGACGACGAAGGTCGCGTTGGCGAGAAACGCACGTCAGAAAGGAAGCTTGGGGCTGGAGGAGATCGAGATCTGGTTCGCAGGTCGGGTTTGGAGATCGCGACTTGGCGGACAGGTGCTTCCGTCATCGCTGGAGGCGAGTTACAGATTTGGTTGTTGAGAAGCTCTCTGTGAGAGAGGAGCTCAGTGCTGGTCGGCGATAAGTGGCTGAGTCTCGTCGGAAGAAATATTTGCACGAAGGTGAAGCTCGCGGATCTGAGATTCACGGAGGAGGCCTGCAATCGTGTGGAGAAGAGGCACGACGAATCGGAAGAAGCTTCGTCGGAGTTAGGGCTCCGAAGTCTGCTGAGATTAATCTGAAGCGATTGAGAAGCTTGATCGAGGGAAAGGCTCAGTCAAAGATCGAAGGTTAGGGCTCGGGCAGAAAAAAAAAAAGGAAAGGAGAGGAAGCTCGATTCGTGAAAAGCGAAGGGAGAAGCTGAGAGCGAAGAAAAGTTGATCGACTAAGAAGATTGAGAATCGATTGGAGAAGCTCGGAAGCTGAGAGCGAACAATCGAAGGCGGAGAAGCTCGGAGAAGGAATCGAAGTGGGATTGAAGTTCGATTTGCTGAGGAACGTGAATCTGAGGAATTTGTGAGGATTTGGCAAAGCTTGATTGTGAGTGGAATTGGACACAGCTGTAACGCAGAAAAGGTTTCTCGAAGGCATTGGATCATGAGTGGAGTTGAGTGGAGGTTGAAGGAAAGTTAAAGATCGAAGAGGAAGCGGAGAATCTTCCAGTGATTCCTGCGTCCAGAAATTCACGTGCCTACGCTCAGAAGGAAAATTATTTACGAGGTCATTTTCTGTTCATTTATTTTCGTTTGTTGAACTTTGATTGGATCCGGGGAGCAATAAGCTAGGATTCGGTACTAAGTTCAAAGAAAAACAGGATGGCAACAACTACTTCAAAGAGGATGAAAGAGGAAGAATTGATCGATTTCTTCCGATTCACTAGAGGATTTGGTATGAGGCGGAAAAAGACGGGAGAAGCACCGGGTATGAGGCCTGGACGAACAGTTGGAGTAAGTGGCAGTAGAGTCCACAGAGAAACTCGACAGTGTTACAAGTGCGGTGCGATTGGCCACCTGAGGGCGGCATGTCCAAATTCACCAAAGGAGAGGGAGTACGTCAATCGAGGGCAGTCTAGTGCCTGCAGGCGTGGACAGTTTGAAGGTGATGGCCATGACGGTTGTAGAGGTGGTTACAATAGTAGCGACTGTGCACACTTGATGGTTGGAGACGATGAAAAGGAAGACACAAAGCAATTATGCACTAAGAATGAGGTTCTCAAGATGCTCAGAGACTATATGTCGGTGAACCAGGCGGGTATGAAGTCTATAACTAAAGGGTGTACTTCCTTTGCGGTGAATGTTGCGAAGTTCACTACACGAAGAAAAGACTGGATAGTGGATTCGGGAGCTACTCAACATGTGACTGGCACTGCGAATGAGTTCACTAAATATACCCAACTAGCAGTCTCTGAGAAGATACAAACTGCCGATGGCACATTCCAACCTGTTGTTGGAAAGGGTACAGTTGGGTGTACCGATCGTATGACCTTGTCAGATGTGTTGCATGCTCCGTCATTTCCAGTGAACCTTGTGTCCATTAGTGCCGCTATTATCCGATTGAACTGTAGAGTGAAATTTGATATCCCCAAGGTGGTGTTTCAGGAGAAAGGAACCGGTCGGGTCCTTGGGACGGGAACTTGGAGTAACGGACTGTGGTACATGGACAGAGAAGGTATGGATGCGGCATTGGCATCCATGGTGGAGAAGGAAGGCACGGAGATGTCCGACGCAAGTGCGGTTGGCGAGTTGATGTTACATCACCAACGCATGGGACATCCATCTTTTTGAACCTTGAAGATGTTATATCCGCTATTGTATGAAAAGTATGACAAACAAAAACTTGCATGTGATTCGTGTGAATTCAGAAAACATACCTGGAGTTCTTATGTTAGCTCGGGCAGAAGAAGCCTTCACCCGTTTGACTTGATTCATTCAGATGTATGGGGACCATGTCCCACGACGTCATTACATGGATATCGTTATTTTGTGACGTTTATTGACTGCCATACTCGTGTTACTTGGTTATATCTGATGAAGAACAAGAGTGAAGTGCTTACATGTTTCAAAGACTTTCACAAAAAGGTTCAGACTCGTTATGGTGCCGTGCTGAGGGTTCTGGTATCACAGTATCATTCTGTGGTCAAGACACTGAGGTCAGATAATGGGACAGAGTACATCAATAGTGCCTTCAGGGAATATCTATCCCTATATGGGATCGATCATCAGACTACGTGCCCGTATACTTCAGCACAGAATGGAGTTGCAGAAAGGAAGAACCGACATCTTCTCGAGATAGCTCGGTGTATGATGATTGAGAAGAATGTTCCAAAATACTTGTGGGGGGATGCTGTTTTGACTGCGACGTACCTAGTAAGCAAGATGCCTTCGAGGGTTTTGGATGGAAAAACACCACGGGAGATGTTGGGATTAGGTATGGAAGGCGTTATTCCCAACAAAGTATTTGGATGTGTATGCTTTGTCAAAGACAACAGGCCAACAGTCGGGAAGTTGGATCATAGAGCCGTGAAGTGTATCTTTGTAGGATACTCCGCTACCCAGAAAGGTTATGTATGCTGGAGTCTTGTTGAGAAGCGACGATTTGTGAGCATGGATGTGACCTTCCGTGAGCATGAATCCTATTACGACGTGCCTGTTTCTCCTCCCTTTGGGGACTCGCATGATACGCGAGAGGGGGAGAATGGTGGTAGAAGCTCTAATTCTGGACCATCTACGGTGACTGTGGTTAGACGTCCAGTTTCGTATGATTCGAGCTCGAAGTCAGAGACTGAGGTGACAGAGGTCAGAGGTGGTGACAGAGGTCAAGCTCAGGAAGATAGCTCGGAGTCAGATACTGAGGTGATAGAGGTCAGAGGTGGTGATAGAGGTCAGACTCAGGGGAAGAGCTCAGGGTCAGAGAGTGAGGAGGAGACTCATGTGACCGACGGGGACAAAGATCAAGCTCAGAGGGAGCTGAGTGCTCCCGGGGATAGAGTTACAGTTCAGGAGGAACCAACAGAGAGGAACGCGGGGAGATATGGTCCAGCTCAGGGGAGGCTGAAGGTGTATACGAGGAGGAGGCAATGGGATCAGGCAATGCCCGAGCCACCTACACCAGTGGAAGCTACTCTACGAAGGAGCTCGCGAGGTAATGCGGGACGTCCTCCGAACATATATGGCTACGACATTGGGGATTATGTCTCGTATGAGGATGTTGGGGATGAAACTCGGGCAATGTTCACGTCATTGGATGCGGTCACTATTCCCAAGACATGGCAGCAAGCGATGGCAGAACCGAAGTGGAAAGCTGCGATGAAGGAAGAGCTCGGTGCTTTGGAAAATAACAAGACGTGGGATCTTGTCTCAGTATCAGCGCGGAAGAAGGTTGTGGGATGTAGATGGGTATTCACAGTAAAGCAAAACCCGGAAGGGCGCATTGAGCGCTACAAGGCACGGTTAGTTGCAAAAGGGTATAGTCAGACGTACGACATCGACTATTACGAGACATTCGCACCGGTGGCGAAGATGAGTAAAGTGAGGACTCTTGTGTCGGTGGAAGCCAATCGCGGATGGAAGCTGCACCAACTCGATGTGAAGAATGCGTTTCTTCACTGAGACTTGTTGGAAGAAGTGTACATGGAGGTACCGCCAGGTTTTGAGACTCAACAGACAGCAGGGAAAGTGGTCAGGTTGAAGAAGTCGTTGTATGGCTTGAAGCAATCTCCGAGAGCCTGGTTTGACCGATTTAGAAAGGCTATGATAGACATCGGATACAAGCAGATCAACGCTGACCACACGGTCTTCCATCAGCGGCAATGAGATCGGACCACTATACTCGCGGTGTATGTGGACGATATAATCATCACGGGCGATGATGAGGGCGAAATCACTCGGTTGAAGGAGAGACTCGGGAAGCAGTTTGAAGTGAAGGATCTAGGGGGACTGAAATACTTCCTGGGGATTGAGGTGCTTCGAGGAGCAAAGGGAATAGTCCTAAACCAGAGGAAGTATACCCTAGATCTCCTTACAGAAACCGGTATGCTAGGATGCAAGCCTGCGACGTCTCCGATTGATCAAAAGACTAAGTTGAGTGCCGAGTCGGGGAAGCCGGTTGATCGTGAGCCGCTACATGCATGATCCGAAAGATGGACATATGACTGCAGTGTATCAGATTCTCCTATACTTGAAGAGAGCTCCGGGAAAAGGGTTGCTCTTCGAGAAGAACAACCATCTCGAGGTGGAGGGCTTTTGTGATGCCGATTGGGCTAGTTATGCTGATGATAGGAAGTCTACCTCAGGGTACTGTATGTTTGTCGGTGGCAACTTGGTGTCTTGGAAGAGCCAGAAGCAATCAGTCGTAGCTAGATCTACAGCGGAGGCGGAATACCGAGCAATGGCCTCTAGTGTGGCCGAGTTGTTGTGGTTGAAGATGCTACTGAAGGAGTTGAAGATGGACCAAGGCGCCCAAATGAAGCTATGGTGCGACAATCAAGCAGCGATTAGCATTGCTAACAATCCGGTGCAGCACGACAGAAGAAAGCACATAGAGATTGACCGGTTCTTCGTCAGACATCACCTCGACAGCGGAGAACTGAAGTTGAGCCACATTGGTACACGAGAGCAAATAGCAGATTGCCTCACGAAGGGATTGGGCCCTATTGACCAACAGAGATTGTGTAACAAGATGGGTTTGATTGATATCTTTTGCCCATCTTGAGGGGGAGTGTTGTAAATAATTGTAATTAGATTAGATTATTACTGTTCACGTTTTATGTTGTATATATACTTTTACCAATCAATGAGAATCACAACTTCAAACTCCATTTTCAACTAAATGCGGAAAAAAATATTTATACATTTTTAAAAATGACGCGTGTTCAAATCTAACGATACACTAAAATTTTATCGAATTCATTTAATAAGTTAACAGATTTCTATGGAAACACTAAATAGTAGACATTGTAGATCTTCGTCGTTAGGATAAATTAAATTTATGTTATTATAAAATTGAAATGGTGAGTACTTATTAATTAGCGTGGCAAATGGGATTAGATTGATCTCCATGAATTCAACTTGAGTTGGATCCGAAGAGGAGAAGCTTCTATTTAAACGAACATATAATTAGAACTAAACAACATTAGACTTTAGTTGAATTTGCTTGTGCGTTGTTTTTCTACTTGTTGAAAAATTATAGGATTCTAGTCTTGAGAGCGATTCCTCATATTATTGTCATCTTAGAAAAATAGTATATACCGTTCCAATTTTAAAATATAAGTAATATATCATACATAATTTAAAAAGCTGTGTAGGTCTCAGTAAGTTGTATAGTACTTTCTGTTTTCAGAAAGTTAGGATAATCGATTCCACTCGCCATAATCAATTACGAAACCGAACCGAATGGTATCTTTTTTGTTTTCAGAAAGTTAGGATAATTGATTCTACTCCATAAATAGTAAGACTTTAAATAAACCTTAAACATAAATAATAAGACTTTAAAAAATTAGATAATTCATATGACGTAATTAAATAACATGATATAATTAAATACATCAAACAAAATAATTAAATAACTATAATTAAACCTAAATGTTAAGTATGTAACATAATCAGTGTCTCAACCATTTATATTCGGGCCCAACTTAATTAAACTATAAACATATAAAACAAAATTATAAAAAGTTAGATAATTCAATGACATAATTAAAAACCATAATATAACATTATTAAATAACTATAAATAGACCTCGGGTATGTAACATAATCATATTCTCAAACAGTCATATTTTTTCAAGACTTTCTCAACTTCAACTTCTGTTCTTCAGTTTTAGAGATTGTTCTTGTGGCTTTCCCTCTTGGATTTAAAAGTAGTGTTTAAATTATATATGTTCTTCCTATGTACTTCTCATTATTTGGTAGCGGAAAAACAAAATTGGTATCTTCTCCAATTTAGACCAACTTAGAAAAAAACTCCAAGCGGTATAAAAAAAAAAAAAAAAAATCATCAACAACTTACAACTCGATATTGGTTCATGGTCCCCTAAAGGATAGAAATGATGCCATTAAAAGATAGGGTAAACTGCGGCTAAAATATCTAATATTTAAAAAAATTTGAATTATGTACCCACATTTTTTTTTTGGTGGCTAATATGCCCAAACTTTATTCTGTTAGCAGCTAAAGTTCTGTCCGTTAATTTTTGTTTTTCACCGTTAAGTTTTGCCACCTAAGCCACCACGTCATTCAGCCACGTTAATCTAACACGTTAAATTTTGACAATAAAATTATGTTAATATTTATTTGATATGTATGGTATTTTATAAAATATATGTCGTTTTTATATTTATTTATAAAATGAATAATATACTACATATATATCATGCTTTATATAAAGCATGCGAATTATCTTAAGAAAATTAAAACATGAGAATTAAAAAACCCGTGTGTGTGAGTGTTTATGAATATGTGCGGTGAGACTTGGGAGTGCTCATAATTTTTTTTTTATTTATCAATGTTACACAGCAAAACATGCAGTCTGGATGGAACCCTGTTGATTACAATTTTTTTTTCTCTTTATTGAGGAGAGGGGCCCACGCGAAAAAAATTAAAAAGATTAAAGAAATTAATATATATATATATATATATTTTTGATTTAAAAGAAAGAAAAAAAAAAGTGCCACGTGGCATATTAGATTGACGCGGTTGAATGACGTGGCGTCTTATGTGGCAAAACTCAACAGTGAAAAACAAAAATTAATGGACAGAACTTTAGCCGCTAAAATAATGAAGTTTGGGCATATTAGCCACCAAAAAAAAAAATTAGGTACATAACTCAAATTTTTTCAAATATTAGATATTTTAGCCGCAGTTTACCCAAAACATAAATACGTTTGGCTGGTGAATTTAGAGCTGGGACTCGCGGCGTCGCGACCGAGTCGCCAAAAATCGCGACTGTTCCGGTCGCGACGCGTCGCGACGCCGAGAGTCGTGGTTGTTCGCGATTTTTCGCGATTTTATAGGCTATTTTTCCGGCAAAATTACCTGGTTTCTTGAAATGTATATTTTTTTTAAATTTTTACCCGAATTTAATTTTAAAACTTTATTAATTATTTCAAAATTATATGTAAGTAAGTTAATTATTTAAATGTGTTATCTACAATGTATTTTTTTCAAAATTAATATTAAAGTTTGTTATAACTTATTATTTTGTAACATATTAATAATATTGATTTTTATTTTTAATTTTAAAGAAATAACATATGTTAATAAATATTAGTTTGTAACATACTAATAATTTCAACAAATTTACTTAACATATAAATAAATACGAAAAGACGAGATATTTAAAAAAAAAAGTTGTATTATTCATTGTGAATATTACAATAAGGTGGAAGAAAGCTGTAAATATTCAGTGTAAATATTACAAGATGCCTCACTAAAACCTCTCTTGTAAAACCCTCCTTAGGGACATAAAACCAAGAGAGGAAAGAGCACATCATTGGCGGTTACATTGCGTCACTCAGGGAACAAGGCGTTAAACCTTTCAGTCATTAGCTCCAGTTCGGTTTGGTCGGACCGTTCGGCAATCACCGGGTTGTGGTACAACAAATCATTCAACACCACTATTTGCTCGACGTGTGTGTTGGTGGTTGACGCCCTCCGGTCGTTTATGACGTACTGAGCCGTACTGAATGCGCTCTCCGAAGCAACGCTTGAAATGGGGATGGACAGTATATCCCTCGCCATTCTCGCCAATATCGGGAATCTGTCCCGTTGATTCTTCCACCACTTTACGACATCGAACTCGCCTGAATCGTCCTCGAACCGTAGGCCGTAGTATCGCTTAACTTCTGCCGGTGCGCCCTCCGGTATGTCCGCCCGTGGCGGTCCCATGCTGGATTCCCCTACTTCCCCGCGATCTATCCGTTGCCTGAGTCTCCGGCTAAACGCTAGTCCCGTCTTCGTTGGGCTCTCCATCACTGTCCTTTGCTCTTCCTGTGCGTTGAACTGTGGGAACCGGGCGTCGTATTCACTGTACAATGCAAAAAAGGCTTCGTTAACAACGTTAATATAATTCTGGTAATCCACCCCGAGGTTTTCCCCGCAGGCTAACATCATTGCCCCCCAAGTAAGCGAAAAACGGGGATCAAGTATAGCACCGAAGCAAAACGAAAACGGGGGTGGATCCCAGTAAGTTTGGTATTTTGTAATCATCCCCGGAATAATGGGGGAAATAATAGGGTCATTTTCAAATTCTTTGAAAGCACACGTAATTTGGTAAAGACCCGAAAGACCGTGGTTTAAAGAGGGCCTTTTTTGGTTTGAAAAATTTAGCGTAATAGCGTAAAATGGTTTAAGAAATTGGGTAAATTTTTGGGCCGTTTCCCAATCCGCCTCCGTGATCCGGTTCTGTGGCTCGAGTTCCATCCCGAGGAAGTGGTCTAACGGCAGCCGCTGTCTACAAACAACTGAAACCATTAAATATGTAGAGTTCCAACGTGTATTATTATCTAAACCAAACTTGTTAGCGCGGTGATTGTGGTCTTTACAAAACTTTCTCCACCTACCGGTGGTTTGAGGATGCCGGATCCAATCAACAATGCCGCGTATTTTATCAAGATGGTTAGCAATTTGATGTTCGCCGGTTCGTGCAATTAAATTTATTATGTGACAAGCACAACGTTGATGTAAAATATTTTTAAATGGCGAACCGGGCAAACTAGATTCCAAGATTAAAATCGCGGCGTTGTTGTTTGCGGCATTGTCTAAGGTAATGGAAATTACCCGGTTTTGTAAACCCCAATCATTAAATAATGCAATTAATTTTTCGGCAATGTTTTGCCCGGTATGACGACCCTCGAATGGCGATAGGTTTAAAGGCTTCACCGCTATATTGATTGGAAGAACCGCGGTTGTAAACCCCAACATTTGAACCATGGACCGAGGGTGGCGTTTGAAAGTCGTCGGTATCGGCATCGTGGGGACGTTGAGTTTCGTCGGGATCGGCATCTTCGGGGCATTGAGTTTCGTCGGGATCGGCACCTTCGGGACCTTGAGCTCTGTAATCGGCACCTTCCCGAAACATGAGATCGAAAAAAGGATCGTTATTTCCCCCCCTAGATTGAGCCACCGCGTCGACCAATTCTCGGGACACACGATCGGGATTGGCTTGGTGGTGGGCCAACGCCCGGACTAGACTAGGTCTTAGAGACCGTACTGTATCGTCAGGATAATCTGGATTGGGAGGGGAGGGAAATATTTCTTGGGGTAGCATAACGGGAATGTAGTTGTCGGGACAAGGCTGCGATGTTCCCCCTTGTAGAAA
This sequence comes from Parietaria judaica, assembly GCA_954871525.1. Classification (NCBI taxonomy): domain Eukaryota; kingdom Viridiplantae; phylum Streptophyta; class Magnoliopsida; order Rosales; family Urticaceae; genus Parietaria; species Parietaria judaica. The sequence continues at coordinate 45,793,567 of OX940860.1, forward strand.
TTGGGGTTGCAAATTCCTGGCCGCCCTTCGACCCCCGGAACTACCGCCGCTTCTTCGAGACATATTAATGAGAGAACTTTAGAAATTGAGAAATTCAGAACTTTGGAACTTTAGAGCTTGAGAGTGGAAAAAACTAAGAGAATTGAGAGAATTTGAGAGAGAGTTGAGAGATTGTTGGTGAAGAAATGAGGGAGGAAGAGGTGGTATTTATAGGGTTTGAGGAGAGAGTGGGGTGGGTGAATAATTATTGTGGTGGGTGAATAATTGTGAGGAGAAAGTGGGAGAAAAAATATTAAAATTTGAAATTTTAGGGTTGAAATTCGAGTAAAGTGGGTAATAATTGTGGTTGGGTAATAAATTTCGGGTAAAAAGTGTGTTATTTTCGCCACCAACAAACACAACTTTTCCCCTCACTCGGATAGCACACGTGTCGCGCTCTGATTGGGCGAGAGCATTTCACGCGGATCACCAGGTCGTGGTCGCGATTTTGACCCCGCGTCGCGACGAATCGCAATTTCCACCCGTTGATCGCGACGCATCGCGATTCGCGCCACACGCGTCGCGACGATCGCGACGTCCACAGTACGATCGCGAGTTTCAGCTCTAGGTGAATTACATAAAGTCATTACACTACCAGACTTTTGCAAAGCTGAATTAATAATTTCCAACTAAATAGCATTCAAATTCAGACAGGGTTTCAATTTGTACCCAATTTATGACTCAACGACTCAGTCGTATTCATTATTATTTTTCAAAGAAAAACTTATTATGTTGTCTGTACTGTTCTTCTTCTATGTCACTGTTTATTGAATATAAGATTATTATTTGGACCCAACAATTACTTGTCTAGTTTACAAATTAATTGGGCTATATAAGTAATTTTAGAGGTGAAAAAGGAATCGAAAACACGATATTAGCCTTTTTTGTCCTTGTCCCTAAAATTTGGGAAACCGAAAACATATCCGCATTCTTATTACATATTCGGGCCGGGATAATATCCATAATAAATTTTACAATATAAAAAAGTAAAATAAAAGCATCATTCAATTAATAAAAAGTAGAAATCTATAATAAATTATCTAAAAATTACAAATCATCAAATATCCAAGAGAGACGTAGAACAAGATATATGAAACAGAAACACCACAAATAATGAGAACAGAAAGAAGGATATTTAGAACCGTGGAAGAGAGTGATTAAGACTTTTTAATTAATTAAGTAATATGAAAGAAAAAAGTTAAATTTTTAAACAGTTTAAAGGCCCCAAAAAATTATTTAGCCGTAGGCCTCGTTAAAACACGACACGCTCAGAGCCGGCCAATATATAGATAACCGAGAAATAGGACGGAAATCGAGAAGACAAAATTTAAAAATGAAACAAAAAAAAACGTGTGTAAGTTAGTGCATGCATGACGATCAATTAGTCTTAAATAAATATGCAAATCCCCGCCAATTACGCAGTCAGTCTCTCTCTCTCTCTGCTCTTCGTCTCCAATCCCAAAACCCCATTGATAAACCTCGTGAGAATCATCAGAGCTGAGAGCAATGGAGGAGGAGAGAGAAGGAGAGGAGGAGTACCTGTTCAAGATAGTGCTCATCGGCGACTCGGCGGTGGGCAAGTCCAACCTCCTCTCCCGCTTCGCGCGCAACGAGTTCGACCACAACTCCAAGGCCACCATCGGCGTCGAGTTCCAGACGCAGGCCGTGGAGATCGACGGCCGCGAGGTCAAGGCGCAGATCTGGGACACCGCCGGCCAGGAGCGCTTCCGCGCCGTCACCTCCGCCTACTACCGCGGCGCTTTCGGCGCCCTCCTCGTCTACGACATCACTCGCCGCACCACCTTCGACAGCGTCAAGCGCTGGCTCGACGAACTCACCAGTACTCTCTCTCTCTCTCTCTAAATTCTCCATTGATTGCAATGAGCTGATTTCAGTAAAGTTGTTCATCTTTATCTTATCTTCACAATGAATTATCATATTAGAGGTCTAGATCTATGAGATTCAACCATTTTTCTTCTTAGGAGGATCCCATTTCAGCTGGTTGTGTTGAGCTTGTTTGGCAATAATAACTTCGAGTTTGAACAACAATCTGGCCCGGCTCTAGGCGAGCAAGGTCGGGGCTTCGGGGTCTCAAATTTTTTTATATTATGTATAATACTCTAATTACGTATGAAAAAAAAATCAATTTTTGAATTTCAAAATAGTTTTTAAATACTTTAAGGGCGATCAAAAATTTACTTAACTTAGGGCCGACAAGGCAATCCTGAAAACAATAGTAATAATAAAAAGTGGACATGATAATGTGGCAGCTCACTGTGACACGGCGGTGGCGAGGATGCTGGTCGGGAACAAGTGCGACTTGGAAGACATACGAGACGTGAGCGTTGAAGAAGGCAAGGCTTTCGCAGAGGAGCAAGGGCTGTTCTTCATGGAGACGTCGGCGCTTGAATCCACCAATGTCCAGACGGCCTTCGAAATGGTGATCGGGGAGATTTACGGTAACATCAGCAGGAAAGTGCTCAACTCTGACTCGTACAAGGCGGAGTTGTCGGTGAATCGAGTCACTCTCGTCAACGACGGATCCGACAAGAAGGGAAAGTTCTCTTGCTGCTCTAGTTGACCCCTTTGGCAGGGGAGAGTTGTTTATTGAGGCTTATACTTGTTTAATTCTCATTGTAACTTGAGTGTTCTCTACTATCAATATTTGTTCTACTTATTTTGACGAAGAGGCTGAATAATGAGAAATACCGCATAAATCCACGACTATTTTGATCTGCTTCGCATGTTTTACATAGCATTTTTCGGAAAAACTTACTGTACACAGATCCTTAACCGGAAACCCGAGCCCGTCACGGTCCAAGAGGAAGTGAGCTAGAGCTGCACAAACGACGCCGTCACTCGCGATGCGACGCGTCGCGACGCCTGCAGTGCGAGTCGCGACGCGTCGCGATTCACGCGGCAAAAGTCGCGATTCGTCGCGACGAGGAGAGGAAATCGCGACGCTGCAAGGGTCGATCCGCTCACTTGATCGCACGGCTGAGATGAGGCCACGTCATTGATCCGAAGAGGGTGTCGAATTTGTGTTTGTTTTGGGCGTAAATCCCAAAATTTTTACCCGAATTTCAAATAAATTTCACCCACAACAATAATTATTCACCCACCCCACCCTCTCCTAAAACCCTATAAATACCACCTCTTCCTCTCAACTCTCTCTCAAATTCTCTCAACTCTCCAAGTTTTTTCCACTCTCAATCTCCAAAGTTCCAAAGTTCTAAAGTTCCAAAGTTCCAATTTTCTAAATTCCTAAAGTTCTCTCATTAATATGTCTCGAAGAAGCGGCGGTAGTTCCGGGGGTCGAAGGGCGGCCAGGAATTTGCAACCCCAATTTCTACAAGGGGGAACATCGCAGCCTTGTCCCGACGACTACATTCCCGTTATGCTACCGTCAGAAATATTCCCTTCCCCTCCCAATCCAAATTATCCCGACGATACAGTACGGTCTCTAAGACCTAGTCTAGTCCGGGCGTTGGCCCACCACCAAGCCAATCCCGATCGTGTGTCCCGAGAGTTGGTCGACGCGGTGGCTCAATCTAGGGGGGAAATAACGATCCTTTTTTCAATCTCATGTTACGGGAAGGTGCCGAATACGGAGCTCAAGGTCCCGAAGGTGCCGATCCCGACGAACCTCAAGGTCCCGAAGATGCCGATCCCGACCAAACTCAACCTCCCCACGATGCCGATCCCGACGACTTTCAAACGCCGCCCTCGATCCGTGGTTCAAATATCGGGGTGTACAACCGCGGTTCTCCTCAACCTTCCAATCAAGATAGCGGTGAAGCCTCCGTTGCCCGTCCTCGACGAGCTCGACGTCCTTCTACCGGGTAATAACCTTTAATCCTTTTTTTATTTCATTAATTATTAATTTTTTATTAATTAATAAGTTAGTACTTAATAATAAATAATAATTAATAATTAATAAGTAATAAATAATAATTAAAAAAATAATTGAAAAAAAATAATTAATTTTTAATAATTAATAATTATTAAATAATAATCACTTGAAAGTCTTAGTATGCTCTGTGGTTGCGGTTCCGACTGATCTTCCACATCAGAAACGATTTTCTTGAGATTTAATTATCATTTAATCATATTATCTTAATTAATTAATTTCGTTTAATTTTTTTAGGATAAATATTATAGTTTAATTATTTTAGTTTATTTAATTAATTTGTCACGTATCTTGAAAGTCTTAGTATGCTCTGTGGTTGCGATTCCGACTGATCTTCCACATCAAAAACGATTTTCTTGATATTTAATAAGTTAACGGGATTAAAAATGGTAATTTGTATGTGTGGTGATTATTATAAAGTTCTTAATGGAATACGGTGTCTTAGAAAGATTGGTTTTTAAATAAGGTTTGCTTTGCAATCTCCTCCAAGCTAGCCTGGGAACCTCGGGGAGTTCTGTCTAGAAAAGCTTGGGCATAAAGCGAGATCATAGCATCCTTTCCAGTCGATCTGGCCGTGGAACCTCGGGGAGTTCCGTCAAAAAGAGCTTGATAATGATTTCCACACATAGAAAATACCATTTTTAATTTCGTTAACTCTTTTAATTAACTATATGAAATTTAATTAATTAATATGATTAATATTAATATTTAATCCATGTAAAATTAATACCCATTTTTATTTTGTTAACCTTTTTTCTCCCGTATATTTTTAATAGGGAAAGTCCTCCTGCCTTGTTGTGGGGACGACCAAACAAAGCGAAGGTGTGGGATTATTTTCACGAGGAACGACGGGTGGAGAACGGTGTTCGAATCAAGATCGCCACGTGCAAGAAGTGCCATGAAACCCTCGATGCGTTGGGGGACAAAGGAACCGGCTACTTGACGCGACATAAGAAAGCGTGCTACGGAGACGGTAACGAGGTAAACACAGCACAGGTAAGTGCTCTTACCACCGAAAATTTACGGAAATGGACCCTCGAGTGGTTACTGTCTACGGGCGCACCGATGAGTTTGGTGGAAAACCCTGCGCATACACAATATATGCAAAGGGTTAATCCGTCTTACGAACAGTTTTCCCGTACGACATATACCAGGGACATGGAAAATGCTTACAAAATGCAAAAAAATTATTTGGTCGATTTTTTCAAAATGTCCAACATTAATGTTGCTTTTACCACCGACTTGTGGAGCGGTCCGAGTCTTAACGACTATTTGAGTTTGACCGCCCATTACGTCGACGAGAATTGGGATCCATGTCAAAAACTTTTAAACATGTCACCATTCGAGTGTCGCCATACCGGCAAAAACATTTCCGATAAATTAATAGAATTATTCAATGATTGGGGTTTGCAAAATCGTATCATTTCTATTACGTTAGACAATGCCGCAAACAATAACGCCGCTATTACTATCTTAGAAAATAGTTTGCCCGGTTCTCCTTTTCGTAATATTTTACATCAAAAATGTGCTTGTCACATCATTAATTTAATTGCTAGAACGGGGGAACGAAATATTTCAGGGCACGTTGACAAAATACGCGGCGTTGTCGATTGGATCCGGCATTCTCAAACCACCGTTAGGTGGAGACGATTTTGTAAAGAGCACAATCATAAAGCTAATAAGTTTGGTTTAGACAACAATACACGATGGAACTCTACATATCTAATGCTTTCAGTTGTTTGTAGACAGAGATTACCGTTAAGCGCTTTCCTCCTCACCGAACTAGAGGCCTCGGAGCGGATCACGGAGGCAGAATGGGAAATGGCCCAGAAATTCACCCAATTCCTTAAACCCTTTTACGCTGTTACTTTAAACTTTTCAAACCAAAGACAACCTTCCTTGAATCATGGTCTTTCGGGTCTTTATGAAATTACAAACACTTTTTCTGAATTCGCAAATGACCCTGTTATTTCGCCCATGATTGAGGGAATGGTTGCAAAATTCAAAAGTTATTGGGATCCACCCCCTTTTTCGTATTGTTTCGGTGCTATCTTGGATCCCCGTATTATGTTTACGTTCGGGCCTTTGATGTCAGCAATCGGGACAAACTTAGGGGTGGATTACACTGATTATATTAAGGTTGTTAATGAAGCTTTTTATGAACTTTACAGTGAATACGACCGGCGGTTCCCACAGTTCAACGTGGAGGCGGAGCAAAGGGCAGTTATGGAAAGCCCAACCAAGACCGGCCTAGCATTTGTCCGGAGACTGAAGCAAAGACTGGATCGCGGAGAAGCATCGGGATCCGGTACGCCACCGGCACGAGCGGAGGAAACGGACGGTGCCCCGCAAGAACTGAAGCGGTACTACGGCCTGCGGATCGACGAGGACTCCGTCGAGTTCGATGTGATTGGATGGTGGAAGAATCAACGGGAAAGATTCCCGATATTGGCGAGAATGGCGAGGGATATACTGTCCATCCCCATTTCCAGCGTTGCTTCGGAGAGCGCGTTCAGCTCGGCTCAGCATATAATCGACGACCGGAGGGCGTCAACAACTCCCACACACCTCGAGCAAGCGGTGGTGTTGAACGATTGGATGTTCCGCAACCCCACCATCGCCCAACGGTCCGAGCCAACCGACCTAGAGCTTATGACGCAAAGGTTTAACGACTGGTTCCCCGAGTGACGCAATGTAAACGCCAATATGATGTGCTCTTTCCTCTCTTGGTTTTATGTCCCTAAGGAGGGTTTTTCAAGAGAGGTTTTAGTGAGGCATCTTGTAATATTTACACTGAATATTTACAACTTCTTCCACCATATTGTAATATTCACAATGAATAATACAACTTTTTTTTTAATATCTTGTTTTATCATATTTACTTATTTGATTTAGAATTTTAATAATTATTAATATGGTACACATTAATACTTATTAACATATATTACAACTTAAAGATTAACTTATAAATTAAAATTAATAATATGTTACACAATAATAACATACTAAAATATTAATTTTGAAATAAATAAAGTTTAAATAATAAGTTTACATAATTTAATACTTAAATTCGGATAAAAACTAATAAAATTAAACATTGGAAACAAAAAATAACTTTTGCCGCAGCCCTTTTTTTGGTCCTTCCTCGCTAAATCGCGACCACGTCGCGACGCATCGCGACCAGCCAAGCCACGACGCATCGCGACGTCCCTGCTCGCGATTTTGGCGACTTTCGTCGCGATTATGGCGTGTGCAGCTCTTGTGAGCATATCGACTCAATCTTAGCTTAGGCAATTTAGGCAAAGTTCTAGTTATGGCTCTTTAATTACTTACATGTCTTTTTTATTATTAAGTTATTAGCTGATTAAATTATTTCTGTTTTAAGCCTTATCATCGCCTAACTACAATTGGATCTTATTTATATGGTAATTAATGAAAGGTTATCTAAACTCTAATTAAACTTGATCTCTCTCAAGTATCACCTTGAGGTGGGATTGATTTTACCAATAATCTTTCTTGATCAAACGGCGCTCACGTCGTTTTAATTTCGTCATCACGAGTCCCCTTACGATGTGGAAAACCCGGGACGTATCAGTTTATGACCAAGTATTGTTCTGTTGCCAATACTTAATTTCACTTGTTTTGGGAGAGGCTGAATAATGAGAATTGGTAGATAACTTGGGAAAATAAAATCCATGGCTTTCTCTGAAATCTAAAGTGTCTTGGCTGAGCTAATTTACATGATAGAATGAACAAATAATGCAGAGACTACCAACACGCTATTCTAAGACTGTTGCAAGGGTCAGGGCTTTCTGAGAGCCGACGCAGCTCCCATGACGACAGCCAAGGCGAGGCCGATGCTAGCCCCGATGGAGGCACCCACCGCTGCTGAATTCAAAGAGCTGCTCTTCTCCTCCGAATCCCGACCCGCCCTCTTTGACCTTGAACGCGCTCGCCCCAATTCCACCATCAGCCTTTCTCGATATAGTTCCTTCACAAGATGAAAACCGAGAGATGAATCAGTAGCTATTATCCATGATTAGGATAGGAAAATCAGGCAATAAATGCAGATACAAAATGTAGATACAGTTAATAGATTAATTTACATCTAAAAGTAGAAATGATTGAGTAGATCAGTTTACCTCAAAGGCGGCCTCCTCGTGGGCCCTTAAGATGCGATGCGCTAGTTGACAAAGCGAGTTGACACCCTCCACGGGAAGAATTGTTTCTTTCCTCTGAAAAGGCCTCTGAACAAACTTAATTGGTGCATAAATCAGCCTCTGAGTCCCCAACCCGCTATCTGAATTCATGTCCACAGCGCCCAGAGACAGAGGCGCAGTGGCGGCACTGTGAATGATATACGGACAGGAATTGATGAGTCCCGTGGCACTGGGAGTCCCCTGATATGCTTGGATCACGGCATCAATGGCTACCATCTGCTGATGAGCGCTCACTGAAAATTTGTTCGTTATGGCAAGGATCCAAGGGATTCCGAGTGACTTGGCCTCGTCTAGCAGAAGCGAAAGGGCTGGTTTGTGATGTGATGCACTCGAGTCGCGAGGTATAATGTGGGACAGGTTGTGCACGAGAATTATCAAGTCGGTTTTCAGATTGAGGTCGCGAATGCCCATCCACAGTTCATCTCTGAAATGAGTGGCCTCTGCGCTCAGCTCCTGCAATACAAATTTTACAGATAGCACACAAAAGATCAACATTTGTATTTCCTCGTAATGGTCCATGATCAAAGAAAACTGTAGGTTGATTACTAGAGTTTAGAAATCTTTCTTGTTGGTAATCTTCAGAATTTTAGAAGCTGGAGGCTGAAAAGGCTTATATATAGTGCATGAGTCTTGTGTTGAGTTTAATAAATTTAGTGTTTCGCTTAAAGTGGAATCTTAAGGAAAGAAAAGGCCATTCACTCGAATTAAAGGGCATTTTAGTTTGCAATCCCAGATAATAAAAGGTAAATCGGTATTTTTCTAACTATTTCCGATCAAGTCGGGAAAAGATCTAGGGTTCTTCGGACAAGGAGGGACAGAAGTACAGGAACGATCCCCTAAGCAAACTGAAAGCTATGTCCAGAAGGACAATTAAGCAGTTAAACATAGAGCGTATATGTCTGACATTTATAGATGAGCATAAAAGAAACGTTGAAGGATGAGTAAGCACCTGCAAATTTACTCCAGCTGAATCGCAGTAACGTACACCCCCTGCAATACCTTCGTGAATATCGGTCTCGGGAAGCAGATTCTCAATGTTGGAAAAAGAAGATCTTCCTCGAGCCAATATTGCCCTTAGAAGAGAAGTTTTACCAGCACCCTGACAGCCATTCACTTGTATGAATCAGTGGATAAAAATTAAAAAAAATAAACCCCATGTATAGTTAAATAAGCCGTACCTCAAGACCAAGTAATCGCACTCTACGAGTTCTCACATGAACCTCCTTGGAGACACTGGTGAAATCAGTGGTACAGAACACAAGAAAATCACTCAAACCCTCGGGGCGGAGGGACCTTTTCTCGTGAGATGATCCCGAATTGACATCTCGGTTAGGGTTTGGGGCTTCACAATCAATAGAAGGAAACACGTGCATAAATGCATCTGTTGCTGCCTGGTGCATGGGCGGCCGTCTGAGAGGAGCTTCGACCACGACCCGCATTTTTTGGAGTTCTGGCTGTACCCCATACGTTGGAGCTACTGGAGATGATTCCACCGACGTTGAACACCTGAACAATAATTTTGCTTTATCAAATATGAAGTAGTTAAAAGTGTAACGTGGAACTTCTTATACACATATAAATAGCCTAAAGCACATAAAACTATCGCCACAACTGATGGTTATCGCTCAGCAACAAATAGAGGCAAATAGAGGCGAATGCTTTTACAGAATAATTTCTATATAATTTTCTTTCTACAATTTTTGACATTCTTACATAGCTTACATATATAAAAACCAGCATCCCAAAGTCATCCCAGCACATTATTTCTTTAATACTTGCAAAAACTAACTTTAAATAGTAAATAAGAATAACTAACAAAGGGAGGCAGAAGACAATACCATTTACCATTCACTTGAGCGTGAACGATGTCACACAGGTGCAATCCAAAACCGGTTATATCAACCTTCAGTGGCTCTCCATTCTTCAAACCAGGCACACCACTCCACCCGAGAGGAACGATTGAAGTGGCTGTATGGATCACTGGAGACTCCACTATATCCCCGAGCTCCACCGTCCTATCGATTGCTAGACCCAGCCACTGCTGCAGGTGAGGAAACTGCTGCCACTGCTCTATTCCCATAAACGGTGACGATTCATCTCTCATGCACAAATCATAGATTCTGGAAGTGTCAAAGGTTAAAATTCTAGTCAAGCTAAAAAAGTGAGAATTCAAACACAGTTGCCAGCACCAAATTCACCAATGTGATGAATTCCCGTTAGAATTTAATTGCGTGAATCCATCGAATAAAATGATTGTTCCTTCGAGAACACGATTAAACTCTCTTAAAGGTGTCTTGCAACAATCGGCTAATCAAAACATGAAAACCTAAATTAACTCCTCCTAGCCTAAGTAATTGGACTCCCTCGAAGAATCAAAACCTAAATGAATGATATATCATATTTAACCTTAATGATAATAATTAAAGGCAATGAACATGAAGGGGAATAGTAGATAAGCCGAAAGACGCTATTTCTCTGGTTCCTTCTCCGATATGTTAGAACCAGCCTAATACAAGGTAAGAAATTTCAATTTTCAATAACTACTGGCAAAAACAGTATTATACTGGGTGAAAGTTATCAACCAGAATACCCGACAAAAAAAATATTGCTCTAAAGAGAAAAAGTATTTTGATTATTTTAAGAGGCAGAACGACTATGCACAGGATTAGTTGATGGTTTATAAAATCATGGGATCCCACCCCCTTCAAGCTAGCTTTTGCAGGTGAGTTCTACTCATGGGCTAGGTTCCTATCACAAATCAACCCTAAAGCAGCGCACAGATCAGAACAGACAGCTCAAGTATAAAGTTCCTTACCTCTGAAATCGAGCCCTATAAGACCTCATTGAGTGTGATTGAAATCGTTCCTTTAGCTCCGCAATCACAGACCTGACCTGAATATATCTTTGCCAAAATAAAGCAAACAAAATGAGAAAGTTATAGAAGCTGACACAAACATGCACTACCAATTTTTTATGCATTCATACGCTGATGTTATACATAAAAGAGAACGAAATGCTTACCGAAGTCAATTTTGAGTATTCTGCATCTGAAAGCAACTGAACTGACGTAGTCTCCAGAAGATAAAGCTATATAAACAAAAGAAAACAAGGACACAATTAGTAAAGTTCAATGGTAAAAACAAAAAAATAGTGACGATCATTAGTTTCAATGCTGTAAAACTGAAGGAAGCAGACACAGTGTCTGATATCCTCAAGGAAGCAAACCCGGGAATCGTTTTGTTTTACATACCTCACCAAATGGAACATATGAAGGTAAGTATGGCACTCGACCCCATTTCCTAGCATCCACACTTTTAGTACTGTTTTTCCGTTCAAATTTACCACTTGCGGCCAGTTCTTGCTCTTTACAAGCATCAGGTATAGGCGTAAGAGATATTCCGTCAGAACCTTCCCGGATTTCAAGAGACTGGGCTTCCACCTCTTCATCTTCACCCGAGCTTCCAGAATCTGAGGTAGGAAATGCTCCAACCGAACCGACTTTGTCCCCTCTGTACTTACTTAAATGTCGCCTTATGCTATCTAGCGGAACCAGCCGAGAAAGTCTCCAAAAAGAAGTCTGTACAGGTCCTAAACCAAGAACCAACTGTTCACCTTCATTCTCTCTAACATTCTCAGCAGATTCCTCACGTTTTGACGAGAGTAGAGTATTATTTTCATTGTAATGATGAAAATAAGCAGGAGACAGAATGCGAGGTACGAGATCTTCAGGAATGCAGTAACTTTTGAAGTAATGCTGCCAGCCTTTCCTATGAACATAACTGCAATAGAAACGACAACCGTGTAAGGAACTTTTTCTCAATACAGTGGAGAAGAGCTTGAATAATCACAGAAGACACGTACTCTTTTAAAGCATCATTCCCAACCGGGGGCTGGGAAAATGTAATGCATTTTATCTGTACAGCTTCATTCTCTTTTAACGAAGATGACGCAGCTATAACCCTCAAAATAGCGAGGGTAGCTAATGCAGCCACCTATGAACAAAAGGGCAAGTACAAAACGTGTAACTAAATCACAAGAACATAACGTACAGTCATGTAATCATATGCAAACTTACTGCTCCACCAAGTGAATGACCGCATAGCACAAGCTTCCTCTTCTTCTTCTGAGCCAATCTGTACAGCTCCAATGCGGGAATCCCTTTAGCGCGAGCAAGAAAACCCTGAGAAAAAATGGCGTCGTGAAAAGGAGGTACGATGGAAAAAACTGACATGAAAAAGGAACTTAAGGTTCTGCTATTGTACCCGATGAGCAGCAGGTTTTGCCGTAGACTTATTATTCGGCTTCTTAGATTTGGATTCAAGTGGATTCCAAACATTCTCCTTCCGATTTTCACTCTGATCGGATTTGCCTGCTTCAGTTCCATCAATGGCTTCCAACCCATCTTCATGGAATATAGCACCTTGCAGGATATTGGCATCGGCAATGACATCCCTTCGTCACGGGCAAAAACTAAATCATATTTCCGAAGAAGCGAAGAAGATTTCACAAACTACTCGTTGGAATCGAATAACCCCAATAGACCTACTTGTACTGCTTAGTTCCAATGAAGGACGCAAACAGTGTATCCCCTGCTTCTGCCAACAAGTACCTGAACCCATCAACCAAAGAAAACATGGAACCTTCACAATCTGATAGACATTTTCCAGGAGATCACTCAACTAAGAAGAGACCGACCTGTGAGCAACGTGATCGGAGGATGGCTGAACGCGCTCAAGAGAAATGACTTGATCTCCGAAGTCGGCCTTGAATCTGTTCACCGCTCGAATCACCTCGTTCGAAGGTCTCTGCAATTGTCGCTCGCGCAATGACGCAATAGAGAAGAAAAGCAAGCAGAAAACGAAAACCTATCATCATCGCGAGCGATCGGTACCTTGTAGACGCACTCGGAGAGGACCATGCAGCAGAGAATGTCGTGCAGATCAGCGACGGAGTCGGCCTTGACGGCGAGGCAGAGCTGGCGGCGGCGGCGCTCGTACTCCTTCTGGAGCTTGTTCCGCTGCTCCCTGTCGCCGGGGTCCCATGGCGGCCACTTCATCCGCCATTGGAGAGGTCCCCAAGAGACCTTGAGGAACTTGGCTTTCTGCTCTCTGATCCACGACTCCACACGGCTGTGAATCGCCTCCATCGCCAAGATCGCCGACGAGCTCTTCTGTGTCGATTCTTTTTCTCTTTTCTTTTTAATCTTGAAAATGAATTTATTGTTTACCATATCGAACACATATATATATATTTTTTTTAGTTAATTAATAGCCGTATAAGGACCTTGTATTTAATTTTTGTAATAATTCAAATTTATTTTATTTTCATTATTGGATATTTTAATTTTCATTATTTTTAATTAAATGAACAGAATTTTATATACATATATTAATATAGTTAAATTTTAGACATATATCTTTTTAAAAATGTGATAAAAAATTAATTATTGAAAAATATTAATAATAAATTAATGAATCAAGCTTCTTTTTTTAGCAAGGTGGCGATGCACTCTCGCATACTAGATATATTCAGTGAAAGAATATGTTGTATTATTGGCCAAGTTTACATATGTAAAGGGATACACTTTCGTGTCCCATGGTTTGAACCAAAGACCAATTGGAGAAGTATGTAATCGAGTTACCACTAGACTAAGTAATTAATGAATCAAGTTTACTTGCCCTAACAGTATATATGTAATATTGATCAATATTGCATGTTACATGTAATTTTGACTAATAATGTCATTTTAGTAAAAGAATATCAATGAGAATTGAAAAAAATTAAATAATAAATTTTAAGTGTTTATATTAGTATATTAATTCTAAAGAGATTAATAAATTAAAAAATAAAAGAAATCGATATGAGAGTGTGTGTGTGTGTTTGTGGGAGTAAGGAGTGGCATGGGGGATTTGCAGACTGGAGAAGCATATGCCGCGAATCACAAAGAATGTTATTTGCCTAGCGACATTTTTTTTAATGGATTTTTTTTTTTAATTTAATGGACTAATACTTATTTATAAGTTATTGGGTAAACTGCGGCTAATGTACCCAATATTTATTTTCGAAGGCTAATGTACCCAAACTTTATTCTGTTAGATTTTTTCCTGTTTTCTGTTACTTGACCGTCAGCGAGTGATATGTACACTTTTTGTATTTTTGACATAACTCACTCATTTTTGTCCAAATCTTATGCACAACCTACGGTTGGAAAGATAAGAGATAGATCTACAACTTTTGTGTTTTAAGTTTTGTAAAAAATGTTTTAAAAAAATATAAAATTTCAATTACATCGTAAAACTGAACATAAGTTTAATACAAAATATTTGTTTCGAGCAAATTTTAATATACATAATGATTTTTTTCTGATAAAACGTAAAACTAAAATGTTGTAGATAAATCTTTTATATTTCCAACGGTAGTTTATTTATAAATTTTGAATAAAAAATGAGTAAGTTATACAAAAAATACGAAAGCTTTTTTCACATTACATCTTTCATATTTTTGGCATAACTCGCTCTTTTTGTGTCCAAAATTTATAAATAAACTACCGTTGGAAAGATAAAATATTTATCTACAACTTTGTAGTTTAATATTTCATCATAAAAAGTCATTAAGTATATTAAAATTTGCTTGAAACAAAAATTTTGTATTAAACTAATGTCCAGTTTTACGTTGTAATTGAAATATTGGAATAATAAAAAACTTTTTATACAAAACTTGAAACACCAAAGTTGTAGATCTATCTCTTATCTTTCCAACCGTAGGTCGTTCATAAAATTTGGACAAAAATTGAGTGAGTTATGTCAAAAATACGAAAAGTGTACATATCACTCGCTGACGGTCAAGTGACGAAAAACACAAAAAAATCTAACAGAATAAAGTTTAGGTACATTAGCCGTCGAAAATAAATATTGGGTACATAATTCGCAGAAAAACAGACATTGGGTACATTAGCCGCAGTTTACCCTAAGTTATTTTAAAACTTGACAGATCATTATCAGATTTATATATTTAATATAGTATTTCACAAAAAGAAATATATCATTTTCGTAAATATTAAATTAGAGAATTGGGCAAAATTAACCAAATCTACTAAAATAACTGAAACCAATTAAATTTGTTGTTTCATCTTTTTGTCTAATGTGAGATATAGGCTTTGGTAAGAAAATGACAAATATATTATAGATTAATACATGCGAATTTGTATAATTTGGTCCTCTAAGGAGATGTTACGCCATTGATTTTTATTATAATCTTTGTAAATAGGGAGACTCTCGAAAACAAAAGAGGTGTAGTGAATAATGGTAGCGTTACGACTTTTAGGAGCACCCATTTTTTTGTTGGAGAATTCGTTTTGGGAGACCAGCTCTCTTCTTTTTCTTTGTGAGGGAGATTCTCTATGAAGATCTCCAAAACCATCTTCTTTGATAACTATTTTTGCAGTGCCGGCCCGACCAATTTGATTGGGCGAACAATCAAAATGAGGCTTTTTTTTAAATTTTTTAACATATATATATTTAATAAACTTAATTCTAAATATGAAAACGTACATTTTTATCTTTTGTAATAGAAGAGAGTTCAAGAGAAATTAACCCAAAAATTACACTTCATTCTCAATTTATCATCCAGAAGAATGAGCAAGAGGAAGAAGATGATGAAATATTTGAGGAAGGAATGTTAATTGTCGTGGTCTGAAAATCTCTGACGAATAGTAAACTAATAGAATAAATAAAAACATTTTTTAATTCTAATCTTTTGATTAATAAAGTTGTACACGTTATCAATGGGTGGTGGGCTTTGCACTCATCATGGGCCTTAGGCAAATTGCCTTGCAGCCGAGCTATTATATATCATTTTGAAATAATTGTAAAAAAAAAAAAATCGAAACATAGCTTGGTGTGGGCCTTGGGCAGCTGCCCAAATAGCCCAATAGGTGGGCCGGGCCTGTATTTTTGGGTTTGTATATAATGAGAGCCCAAATCATAACTCGTTGGCCGGATTCTCCGACTTGTCAATCCTTCCCAAGTAACAGTTAAGGCATCAAAACCCAAATTATAACACGTTGGTCGGAGTCTCTGACTTGTCAATCCATCCCAAGTAACAATTAGGGCATCGAATGAAAGAGACCCCGAATAGCGAATACCAATCGTACATACATTGATTAACGTTGTGAATTCAACATCGAAAGAAACCAGAAATTTTAATTTTTTCTGAATAAATTCATAAATCAACTGTTTTGATTATAAACCCTTAATTCATAAATAGAACTTATGAATTATGGATTAAATTCAGAACCAAAACTTCTTGTTTAGATTTAATTCAGAACTTGAGTTCAGATCCAACGTTTAAATAATCTCGACCGTTGGATCTTTTCATCCAACACCCCAGAATTTTAAGATTTTTCATATAAAAAAATAAGTTATAAAAGAGCCATCGCAAAAGTAACCGTTACTCTTTTTGGTAACGTTAATATATATGTCTATTCATCAAATCTTTATGATTTTTACTCCTCTAAATATCACAGCAACACACACGTCGGTAATAGAAACAAACTACCTAGAAGAGCATCGACAGAGTAAGCGACTAATCACACGCCGGAATGCTGACAGCGCGGGAAGCTCCGGGACACTTAGCATTAACACTGCTGGCATCCGCAACAAGAAACGGCTATGGTTTTCTTCGCTGGTTGGTGATGGATTAGAAGCTAACATTTAATTAATTCAATGACCCAAGTTTGGTAGAGGATTTTCAGTAAATATCCAATTTTGGGCCTTACATTTTATTGGGCTATCTCATACTGGAATAAGCCCATAGTCTGATTGAAATATACAGTACCAATTTTGACATATATTATTAGTTATGTATAAATATATATATATATATATATATATATATATATGAGATATAATCATAAACTAGAGTATACGTGACTATACGTCAAAAAACATTATCTCATTTGGAAATATTTTTTAAGATACAGAAAATTTCTATTTTGTTACGGTTGGAAATATATATTTTTTTCTTCAAAATATCAAATACTAAAAAATAATATTTTCTTGCCAGTGTCATTTTATCTAGGAAGAAAAGATCGACAACCGATAATCGTTAGATTGTGTACGCCCTCGGATAAATTGTCGGGTTTTTGAAATGATAACTAATTGTGCTGGCCAGATTTAACGGATGACAAGGACGTGTAACTCTCGGCCTAGCTTTGCATTTCAGCGACCATGAGTCATGACTAGATTTTCAATACAATAATATTTAAAAAAATAATAATTTGAACTAAATTTTACGGTAAACAGTTAGCGGTTTACCATAACTTTACCACTGAAAAATCTCGATTTTAATTCAAAACTTTCAGGTTCATAAACACATCTATTTCCATTTATTGGTATAAATAAGTGCTGGATAAGAAAATTATGTGTTTCGTGTATAATTACAACAGTTGTTACAAGTTTATTTGAATAAAAAAGTGCTGCGTGTGTAAGGATTTGAAAACAAAATAACAGGTACACTTGTCACATAAACCAAGGGCAGGAATGTTACCAAATAAGGCAAAATAGTCAATTAAAAGGAAAAAAAGAAAAAAAGAAAAAGGGCTAGCTTTCTAATTAATATATACCTATTGCTATTATAACTGTTGTTTCATGAGCTGATATTTGAGGGTTTTTTTTTTTTTTTTAAGAATTATAAATTTTGTATTCATTAACCATTCTCGGCTAACATAGTATCTTGTATTTATTGTGACACATCACCAATCTTACATAGTAACTACAAGTCTAGAATTACGTAGTACATTAAGTGTGATATTTGAGCAAATATTGTACTACTTCGTAGTTGATATTTGATAGTTGATTTTGAACAACTTGCAAAAATGTGAGAAACATGTTGTGAAGATGTGATATTGAAAACGAGTCATTTTTGTATGGATCGAAAACCATTTTTTATTATCTTTTTCCTTTGCAAATCCATCAAGCTTGATTTCACCACACAACACATAAATGGACCACTCTTCATAGTTTGAATAAATGCCAAAAGAAAAGACCCATTTTGGCATCAATGACGCATCAAAATAATGAAGTATATGTATATCATATATGGTGAATGAGCACAGGTGATAATAGTTATTTGAATTTCTATATGTAAAATATTCATTACGCTCGGAAATATGCAACAATTACGGAATGTACAAGTGTTTGGGGTTATATGGTAGAGAATGTCAAAAGATTAATCTACCCTAATACAATAATAATTAGAATATACATATGCTAATACTTAGCTATGTTAGAGAGAACTATAAACTTACTTTGTGATTAGTTGATGGTTGATTTCATGCATAGACCATACTTCTCTAATTTTATGTTTAAATTTTCAACCATTCGTACATGATATTTAAGGACATGAAACGAAGACGAGACTCACGAAATCAATTTCAAAGTCTCTTGCCCAAGATTCGATCCTCTCTCCCTATCCGTAAACGTGGCATTTATGTGTAATCTCATGACTACCCTAGGTATAATGTCAAACGGCAACAATACGGCAGTCATCGTATCTACGCAAGAGAGACACTGCAGATGAGATGTTGTTGAATGTGAAGTCTAATCTACATGGAAGCGCTATCGAGACCCGACGCAGAGCAGTTGTCGACAACGCCCAGAAGTTAGAGTTGTGGCACCAACGACTTGGGCATATGAGCGAGAAGGGCATGAAGATTCTCGTCAAAGGGGGAAAAATCTCCGACTTGAAATCAGTGGATCATCACTTATGCGAGAGCTGCGTACTTGAGAAAAAGAAGAAAGTCAGTTTCTCAAATGGAGGTAGAGAGCTGAAGACCGAGAAACTGGAATTGGTTCACACCGACGTATGGCGACCAGCCCCGGTCGCTTCCCTCGGAGGGTCACACTACTACGTGACGTTCATAGACGACTCAACCAGAAAGCTTTGGGTAAACTTCATGAAACATAAGTCTGACGTGTTCACAGTCTTCAAGAAGTGGAAAGCGCTACTTGAGAACGAGACAAACTTGAAGTTGAAGAGTCTGAGATAAGACGACGGTGGAGAATACGTCGACAACGACTTCAAGCGATTTTGTGCCGAGAACGGGATCAATATTGTGAAAACTATTCCGGGAACTCCTCAGCAAAACGGAGTAGCAGAGCGGATGAATCGGACGCTGAATGAGCGTGCAAGAAGCATGAGACTACACTCTGGGCTACCGAAGACGTTTTGGGCTGATGCGGTTAACACTGCAGCGTATCTGATTAACAGGGGACCGTCCGTTCCTTTGAATTTCAGAATCCCGGAAAAAGTTTGGAGAGGGAAGGAGGTAAACCTTTCTTTCTTAAAAGTATTTAGCTGCTTGTCTTATGTTCATATCGATGCTGCTTCTAGAAGTAAACTTGATGCAAAATCTAAGAAGTGTTATTTTATTGGCTATGGTGATTCCGAGTTTGGTTATCGTTTCTGGGATGACCAAAACCGGAAGATCATCCGAAGCAGGGACATCATCTTCAATGAACAAGTGCTGTACAAAGACAAGCTGAGAGAGATCCCAGAAAAGCGTCAGTTTGAGAACGAAAAATCAGCAATGGTTGACTTGAGAGAGGTTCCGACACACGAGCCAGAGCAGGATGCTTTCAAAGGAGAGGAACCAGAGGATCAAGAAGAAGTCAGACAAGATAGTGATGAAGAAGTTGATGAAAACGTTGACCCCCCCCCCCCCCCAAGTCAACAAGCAGTGGTCACCGAGTTACGCCGATCTTCCCGAGTCAGAAAGCCAAATCCGAAGTTCTTGCCGACACTCAACTATATTTTGCTCACCGATAGAGAAGAGCCCGAGTGCTATGATGAAACAAAGAATGTCGATGAATCGAGCAAGTGGGAGCTGGCGATGAAAGACGAGATGGACTCGTTGTTGTCAAATCAAACGTGGGAGCTAGCTGAGCTTCCGGCAGACAAGAAAGCGTTGCACAACAAATGGGTCTACAGGATAAAGGAAGAGCACGACGGAAGCAAGCGCTACAAAGCGCGGCTGGTTGTAAAGGGCTTTCAACAGAATGAAGGCATAGACTACACAGAGATTTTCTCTCCAGTGGTTAAGCACGTGACTATCCGGACAGTTCTTGGGCTGGTTGCATAGGAAGATCTACACCTTCAGCAGATGCACGTGAAGACTGCGTTTCTTCACGGAGAGTTAGAAGAAGAGATCTACATGAAGCAACCAGAGAGCTTTGAGGTCAGATGCAAAGAGAAGATGGTATGCAAGCTCCAAAAGAGTTTGTACGGCTTGAAGGAAGCTCCGAGACAGTGGTACAAGAAGTTTGACAACTTTATGCAGAAAGCCTAGTTCGTGAGGAGCGAGAGGGATCATTGTTGCTACTTCAAGAGACTTCGAGACTCGTATTTGATTCTTCTACTCTACGTCGACGACATGCTCATTGTGGGAGGAAATCTTCAGGAGATTCAGAAGCTGAAGATGAGATTGTCAAAAGAGTTTGTGATGAAGAACCTCGGCGACGCGAAGAAAATTCTCGGGATGAGGATTACGCGAAGCAAGGAGGGGCTGAAATTGTCCCAGGAAGAATACGTGAAGAAGGTCATCAAGAGGTTCAACATGGAGGATGCTAAGCCTGTCGGAACTCCTTTGGGCAGCCACTTTCGGTTATCCAAAAGCGACTCACCAACGACCGAGGAGGAGAGGGAACACATGGACAAGGTTCCTTACGCTTCGGCTATCAGGAGTCTAATGTACGCGATGGTATGCACGAGACCTGACATTGCACATGCAGTAGGAGTTGTGAGCAGGTTTATGAGCGATCCGGGAAAGCAACATTGGGAAGTTGTTAAGTGGATACTAAGGTACCTCAAAGGAAGCTCCAGTTCAGCGTTGTTCTTCCGGAAGTCAGATTCAGGGCTTCAAGGGTTCATTGACGCAGACAACGGTGGTGACATCGATAGCAGAAAGAGCACGTCCGGGTATGTCTACACATTCGGGGGCACTGCAGTTAGTTGGATCTTAAAGCTGCAGAAGGTTGTTGCTCTTTTCAGTTGCGAGGCTAAGTACGTGGCTGTGACAAAGGCTACACAGGAGATGATTTGGCTTCAATCTGTTCTACGAGAGCTGGACCAGAATCATAAAGGCAGTGTTATGTACTGCGACAGCCAGAGCGCCATTCACTTGGCAAAGAACCCGGCCTACCATGCTAGGACGAATCATATAGATCTGCGGTACCATTTCATCAGAAAGGCCTTAGAGAAGAAGAAGTTGGTACTCGAGAAGATAGCGGGGAGTCAGAATCCTGCGAATATGTTTATGAAGGTCGTGCCGTATGAGAAACTGAAGTTGTGTGCAACTTCAGTTAGGCTCCTTGAGTAAGAAGTTCCGCCGCCGCTTGTAAAGCTTGAAGACAGGTGATAGAGATTAGTCTTCAAGTGGGAGATTGTTGAGTGTGAAGCCTAATCTACACGGAAGCGCTACCGAGACCCGACGCATAGCAGTCAAGCTGATCTGTATTACGCATTATGTAGCGAGGGTGTTTTAGACTTTTCACACGGGTTATTTCCCTAGGTTTATTTTTCGCTTATAAGGCTTGTAGCCATCATTAGTGCGTTTTGTAGCACAAATTGAGAGATGCGAGATTGAGGGTGTAACCAGAAACTCCAATTGAGAGATTGATGGTGGATCGAGATTTACAGGCGGCAAGTGGACGTACCTCCTACACTGGGAGCGAACCACTATAATTCTGGTGTCGATTTCAATTTTATTTATCGCTTTTATCGTTTTTCAGATTGGGAATTAGGGCAAAATTCTTAACAACTGGTACATTGTCCCGTCAGAAAATTAAGTTCCCTCTTTTTTTTTTTCTTCCGTTTAGCTTCTGTCAAATGAAACCAACTTGATGTCGAGGGATTTTCCAACACCTTTCGATCTACCCCTCAAATAAACCGAGGGATTTTCCTAACACCTTATTTTTACCACAGCTCCCACTTTTGATAAGTGTTTTCTTGTACTTTTATAAAGAATATAATGAAAATACTCTACTTCATTATAATTGTTTGAACTTTGAACTACACAATATTTCCGAGTGTCCATTTATACTTTTTTTTTAGAGAAAAAACATAAGCTTCGATTAATTATCAAGATCAAGAGGGACGGCGTCCCTACTTACAACGTCTACAAGCCACTCCAGGCATTCAAGGCACCAAAAATCCGGTGTCAAAGAGGAAAAACGAGTCTTTGCAATACAATGGGCGACTTTGTTACATGTTCAAGGCACCCACTTGTAAGATCCGGAAAACCCCACCGACCGGGCCAATAAGAAAATGTCTGATAAGATCGGGCCCCTAGTACCGAGAAGGTTTCCACCGTTAACTAGCCTCGAAGCTTGGAGGCAATTGGTCTCTATTTCTGAGACGTTCCACTTGCGGGCGAGAACGAATTGGAGCCCCCAACTAATAGCAATGCATTCGGCCGTCAACGCCGAGTCCACGTTCTCAAGAACCGATGCCGAGACTCCGACAATCATCCCGAACCGGTCCCTAATGACCGCACCCAAAGCCGCTCGACCGGTGTTCGCCTCCCACGCAGCGTCCACGTTAAGCTTTAGTCCTCCATCCCCGGCTCCGCTCCAAGAGGTGCGGCTTTCCTCTCTACTCCGTGGATGTGAAACCGAGCTTCGGGCATAGGTCTTGTAGTTATCAAACCAACTTGTGACCTCCTCCACCCAAGCTTCCGGAGGCTTGATTTTGTTCTCAAAGAGGCGAATGTTTCGATCGGTCCACATCACCCAAAGAAGACCACAAAAGAGCTCCAAGTCCCGAACAACGAGGGTCTCAAGAGCCCAGAAGCAAAGTTCCTGGAGTGGTATTCTCTCACAAAAGCCTATATTTATCCAACTTTCCCTTCTTTTTTTTTCTCCACGTGTCATGTAAGAAAATGTAACAGTATATGGTTCAAGAGCCTAAAAATGGTAATTAAGCTACATATTGTTGAGACTTTAGATTTTTGTTTGATAATTCCATCAAA
Source organism: Parietaria judaica (assembly GCA_954871525.1). Lineage (NCBI taxonomy): Eukaryota > Viridiplantae > Streptophyta > Magnoliopsida > Rosales > Urticaceae > Parietaria > Parietaria judaica. The sequence goes on from OX940860.1 coordinate 45,816,761, forward strand.
ACAATAATATTGTTTCAATTCCACATTAGGTTTCTTTCTGTTTGAAACTCATGACTTATAATGGTCATCAATCACAAACATCACTGTGACATCTGGCTGATGATCGATCATTTGCCATAACCTCAGTAATGTTTAAAAAAAAAAAACATTTTCCGTTTCTTGGAAGAATGGAATTCGGAACTCAAGATATTTATAAATTTGATTTGATAATAACCATATTGTCTGATTCTGATTTGTCAATTACAATACTATTTTTCAGTTTCACCACAAGCATTTAATCAAAACTACTATTTTATTCACTCCTAAAATATTAAGAAATAGGCTATCTTGTGACTTGTGGTCCATTCCATCTATTTTAATGTAATAATTAATTAATCCGTTATAATAGTGAAGCTCACATGATGATCAATTATTTTTCTTTTTTTTATTATATTACAATTAACTAGATAAAAATAAAACAATCGACCGTTAAGAAGATTTGAAAACTGCATTAAATTGTTTTTTTTTTTTCTCTTTTAAAAGATAATAAATGGACCAACTAAACTAGTAATCAATTATATATCTTTTCTTTGTAATTGCAAAAATTGTACCACGAGATACACCTCACCTAATCTAAATGCTTATATAATTATATGTCACTTGTTGGTATTTTTTTTCTCGTTCAAATTTGAATTCATACCAAAATCTAGATCATCCATGGTAATTGAATAATGCTTTTAGATAACCTAAAGTCTAGAAAAAAGGTTTTGAAAGGAGTTTATGTTGAAGTTCACATTATCAGTATCATATTTCGGCATTGGGAAATCAGGAATTACATCCTTAGGGGGTTCGATTTTATTTTTTTCAAAAAACTATACTTGAAGGGATTATATATTTACATTTAAATAACAATTAAAGGGGGTTGAGTTGAAATTTTATGAGAATTTATCCCATAAAACTTATATAATGGAGCTAAAGTATTTTGAAATAATTAAACTAAAGCCTAAATACAATGGAGCTCTCATTTTCGGAACATTAAATTTAATATATTCAAATTTATATGGATATAATGACATCAAAAGGTCATTTTACAAATATATTTACAAGCAGTACTAGGACTGTTATAAAGCGATTTTGTTTCATTTAATCTAAAATACGTGGTAAAATGTTACGGCGTATAATATATATTTTTTATATATTTTCAAAAACTACTAAGTGATTGCTAAGTACATTTTTTGTTTATCATTGTGATCACAATAATAAAAAATTTATTATTATTAACAAAATTAAAAGCATACAGATGTAATTATATAATTTCTAATGTTCAAGGTTGCAGATGACAAATAGGTTAAAGTGGAAGAGAATTTAACTGTAAATGACATATTGAAGAACTTGAAAATATTATTTTTAAAATAAAAAATGCTAGGTCGTACTTATATTACCGCGAGGCAGCATACAATGCAATGATTTATTACTACGTCTAAGAAAAGTCGTTAATGATAATTGAGATACTCAATTAGATGTTCAAATTACAACGTTGATTAACCTTCACCTACAGCAAAAACACAGGTTAAATTAAAGAAGCTCTCATGATTTGTGAACCAACTTTTGTTAGCTTTTCCTTTGTTTTATTTATTTATTTTAATTGTGTAAAAGGGGTCCAACAGTCCCACCAAAAGAGAAGCATCTTCGTCCAAGCAATTGGGGACAGAAAAAGCAGGGATATAATCATTCCATCACAGGTCACAATGTCACATATATATAATATATTAGTTTTATTGCGGCATTAGTTTCTTTTTCATGCCTAATTTAAAAAAAAAATCAATTTAATCGATTTTTTAATTAATTTAACCTATTTAATTAAATTTTGGATATGCCGTTAATTTTTAAACACGTGCTATATTTTTTTTAAATATATATATGTAACGAATCAAAAAAAAAAATTAGAAAAAAAAAAATTATAAACATTAAAAAATTTGATACGAAATAGATCTCTATTATTACGAAAATTAAAATATTAGTTAATTATGGTGTGTATTTTTAACTTATATACACCTAGAGAAAGGGGAAAATTAAAATTAAACCAAGCTTGCTTGGCCAAGTGGTGACTCCACAACTCCTCTATTCAAGAGGTCATGGGTTCAAACCCTCATGGGACTCAAAATGAGTGCCCCCTTTACATTATTGTAAACTTGGCCAATAGTGCCACCTGTTTCTTACACTGAATATATATATAAGTCATGCGAGAGTACATTGTAACCTTGGCCGATAGTGCAACCCCATTCAAAAAAAAAAAAAAAAGGGGGAAAATTAAAGCACGAGTAATGAAAGGGACGAAGAGGAAAAGAAGGCATGAGCAAGGGACCATTTCCTAAAGACGCATATAATAAAGTCAAAATGATTCTCATTGAGTGAGGTGAAACCACCCACCAAATCGCTTTAATTTCAACACAAATCACATTTCAATTCTTACTTTCTAATCTCGTCATGTGTCAACCAAAGGGTAGTTCTTATTCTACAAGCACTAGAATGATTAGTCATATAATGACGGCAAAAATACCTAACGTTTGATCAAAGAACCTCTCGTGTACTCAAAGTTTAAAAGTGGTAGTAAAAATACCCAAAGTCGCATTTGGGGAGTTGATCACTCCATTCTCGTAACGCCGTTAACTTACCCATTAACTATAGCCACGCAGACAAACGTGGGTTGCTAACATAACAATTTTTGCCACATGGATGAGCCCAAATTAGCCTCGCTTACGACAAAATAACGAATTAAACCCCTAATAAATACTATTTAATACAACTAATTGAACCCCTAATGATTACACTTAACAAAACAAATTTGTCCACGTGGCCAGAGTTAACATGTAAGTTAACGGCGTTACGAGAATAGAGTGGTCAACTCCCTAAATGCGACTTTGGGTATTTTTGCCACCACTTTTAAACTTTGGGTACACGAGGGATTCTTGGACCAAATTTTGGGTATTTTCGCCGTCATTAACCCTAATATTATATATAAAAATATATATTATGAAAGACAAGACAACCCACGTCTATCGATGCTAGTCTTTTTCAATGGTAACTTTTTATATTTGTTTTACACGTAGCAATCTACAAAGCATTAGCCATTAGGTTTAATGAGTTGGTGTTTATTGTCTTTGAAACTTGGCACAAATCCTTCAAAAAAAAGGGTAAACTGTGGCTAATGTACCCAATGTTTAATTTTCTGCGGATTATGTACTCAATGTTTATTTTCGGCGGCTAATGTACCCAATGTTTGATCTGTTAGATATTTTTGGGTTTTCCGTCAGTTGACCGTTAGAGAGTTATATGTACATTTTTCGTATTTTTGGCATAACTCACTCATTTTTTGTCCAAATTTTATGAACGACCTATGGTTGGAAAGATAAGAGATAGATCTACAACTTTGGTGTTTTAAGTTTTGTAAAATAAGTTTTAAAAAAATACGAAATTTCAAGTACAACGTAAAACTAGACATTAGTTTAATGCAAAATATTTATTTTGAGCAAATTTTAATATACTTAATGACTTTTTATGATGAAACGTAAAAGAAAAAAGTTGTAGATAAATGTTTTATCTTTCCAACGGGTGTTTATTTATAAATTTTGGATAAAAAATGAGTAAGTTATGCTAAAAATATGAAATACTATTTCACATCACATCTTTCATATTTTTGGCATAACTCACTCATTTTTTGTCAAAAATTTATAAATAAACACCCGTTGGAAAGATAAAACATTTATCTACAACTTTTTTCTTTTACGTTTCATCATAAAAAGTCATTAAGTATATTAAAATTTGCTCGAAACAAATATTTTGCATTAAACTAATGTCTAGTTTTACGTTGTACTTGAAATTTCGTATTTTTTTAAAACTTATTTTACAAAACTTAAAACACCAAAGTTGTAGATCTATCTCTTATCTTTCCAACCATAGGTCGTTCATAAAATTTGGACAAAAAATAAGTGAGTTATGCCAAAAATACGAAAAATGTACATATAACTCTCTAACGGTCAACTGACGGAAAACCCAAAAATATCTAACAGATCAAACATTGGGTACATTAGCCGCCGAAAATAAACATTGAGTACATAATCCGCAGAAAATCAAACATTGGGTACATTAGCCACAGTTTACCCAAAAAAAAAAAAAAAACTTGGCACAAACTAGCTAGTTGCTCCTTTTCAATAGAGTTGTTAACTTTTGATTTTCAAAGTGCTATTAATTTCTTAAAACAAAGAAAGTTTGATGGATCAACTCATTGATGTAATATTGGCATGGAGCTTGTGGTCCGTGCCTCTGAGGAACGTTAGGAACTTGTGGTTGCTAACGAATTTGGATTAGATTTCGGAGTTTTTACAACATAAGTATCTAATTTTATATAGCAAGTATATATTGTTAATCTCTTTTTTATCGGTAACAATAGATATCACAAAACAATGTCGAACTCTAATTTTGTCTATATCGAAATCAATTGTTCAACAACCGATAAGATAAAAGTCTCGCAAAATTAAACAAACAAAAAAATCCTCTAAACAAAATGGTTTTGTGAATATATATATATATATATATATATATATATATATATATATTTCACTTTGCAATGGGCAAGAGGCAATATGTTACTTATTTTAAGGAGTATCGCTGTCAAAAATTATATTTTTAATAATAATTAAAAAATATTGCAATTGAAATCAAGGTTGAAGAAATAGACAAAATACATAAGCAACTGCAAAATAATTTTACGACACGTTCAAAATTTACTTTTTTTTTTTTGTAATTTTTATCTTTAATTATATTTATTTAGCCGGCTAAATTTTTTATCATGATCCGTCACTGACTAGAAGACCAGTTATACTAGAATCTACAAAAGAAAATAGAAGCAAACGGGTGTGTATAATATTCCGAACAGAAATCAAGCCATGTTACAAGAAAAAAAAGGTGGTATAGATAGAAACTTATGAATCTGTAACAAAGTGATCTTCAGGGATAAAGAATATTACAAAGTGATCATGTCAACAAGATCACATTGAAAGTGGTCTTTCCGTGCCTTGTCCGTTCCCGAACCCGTCGTACGGCTTGGTTGACTTGTTTGACTTCTTCCGCAATACGACAACCCAAGTGATCGCCTCGAGCAACAGGGAAACTGCGCCCAGCGTGGCGATGGTGATTAAGTAGGCCGACTTCCACTGCTTCTCCGGGTTGAGGATGTTGAGGCCTTTGAACACGTTGAAGATGCCAAGCGCAAGGATGGCGTACCCGACGCCATGATGGTACACGTTCCAGTAGAATCGGAACTTGTGATCCTTCTTCGGTCTCAAGAACAAGGCGAAGATCTACAGAACAACAAAGATCCACAATTTCAGTTTCTTACGAAATCGAACTTGCCATGTCAAAACTAGGAAAGGGTTACGGGTCCTTGAGAATTTCACCTGCACGGTTGCAAGGGTGAAGAGGGCGATCCCGATGTTGCGGTGATTTGTGTACTGTATGCCTACCGATTCACCTCCAAGCTTTAATCCCGTGGCCCAGCCTGCAACTCCAATGGCGTAGCCCGACATCTGGCAGAAGATATGAACGTAGAACCACCCTGGATCCGCCGATTCGAACGTCCTCACATACCTCGCGACCATGGCTCCGACTGGAAACAGAATTCCCCAGCTCACAGCATTCAATATCCCATGAATCTGACAAACACAAAAGTTCAACAAAATTCCACCTTTATGAATTCTCTAATCATCAGAATACATAAACGAATTCAATCTTCCATGGAAACTATGACCAATTTACCAAATTCAAAACTTTCCCACTCGAGAAATCCCAATTGTCTTCATCATATCAAACATCGAAATGAAATCAAAGCCTTACATTTTTCCTCTTGGTCCTCGAATCCACCGAATTGGACTTGGCCGTGGTCGTGGTCGCGCCCGTGAGGCTGAGCTTTCCTTTGGCGTTCAGGTTCGGAGGCTGGAAATCGTGCCGGGAAGGAACACCGCCGGCGACGGAGGGCCCCACCTGCCAGACGTGGTTGACGCTCACGGCGTTCGCCGGAACCTTCACCTTCGCGAAGATCCGCATGACTCCATTGCTGCTCTCGGCGCTCAGGTCCCAGACCTCGAACGAGAGCTTCGACTCCACGACGGAGCTGTACGAGCTTATCGCGAAGGTCTTGGCCGTGACGGAGCCGTCGGAGCCCTTGAACGCGATCAGCGACTGCGCTCCGGCCATGCCCTCGCCGGTCGGGTTCACCGCCCACGCAACCCATCCGTCGGGCTTCGCCGGCGCGGCGGCGAAGGCGACGGAGAGCGAGGAGTTGGCCTTGTCGTAGGAGTAGTGGAGGTAGGAGGTTAGGGTTGGGAGGTCGAGGCAGTTGGAGTAGACGGCGTTGTTCGTGAAGCTCTGGGTCTTGCATGTCTGAGAGAGGACCGGCGAGACTAGCAGAGTCGCCGCCAATGTCAGGAAAAGCGAAATCCCGAGGATTGGCGAAGACGCCATTGTCGGAGAGCCACGGAGCTCGAAGGAGAGAGAGAGAGGAATGGCCGGGAAATGGGCGTGAGAGATTTAGAAAGCTTTCCCACTAAATATGGCGGAATCGTAGAGCCTTTTGTTCCTCCGAAACCGAAAACAAAACAGCAGTAGTTTCCAGCTGTATTACTTATTTGCCCCTGTTTGCAACTTTTGTCTCATTTTAGTCCTTCATAGTTGATACTACAATGAAATCAATGATATGCCGTCAACATTATTTGATTTTGGGTTATTGTCAAATCTTGTTTTAATGAAAAATATATTTAACTTTTACTTTATTGAGGATTTAGAAAGTTCCTTTTCGAGTAAAGTAGAAATCGGGTTTATTCAAACAGCAATAAAGTAGATCTTGAATACATTCGGCACTGAAAATAAAAATAAAAATTGAGTCTATGCCGATTCGGTTGATTACATGTTGGATAGGTTTGCCATCATTAACTCTTGTATTTTTATAAGAACTTTTTTCGCAATAAAAAATCATATACTATGACCTCTTAAAAACTAAATGAACTCTTGAGAAGTTGTTTAGTGTTTTGGAGTTGGAGTTGGTTGAAATCTCACCCCCTCGTCATAACAAGACTCGGCGATGAAGACTGAAGAAATCCACTGAGTGTCGGCGATGAGATAGAAAGGCAACGAGGCCGAAAGGCGATGAGGTAGTAAGCGATGAGAGATGCACTAGGAAGCTGGAAAATTATTCTCCATAAAGGACTCATAGCCAAAAAAAACATGTTTTACGAAGACAACGGTAGGAAAACAAGTGATGAGAAGATAAGAAAATGAGAGATCAAAGGTGAGCGATGGAGGGCAATTAAGGCGATTAAATTGTTGCTTAGGGAGTTGATGATAGCAATTTTAGCCTCTTGTACTATATATTAAAGCTAAATGATTATGACAATCATGAGGCAATTAAACTAAAATGTAACTACCTATTTATGAGGATTGGAGAGAATCCTAGGTAGAGGAACTCTATAAATAATGAGCTTAGAGATTTAAAAAGGGACTGGATATTCTTGCAACTTACATAATATACACACTTCCCCCAATATCGATTTAAAAAAAAAAAAATCTTTTGATCTATTTTCGATTGCGTGATTGAGTTTTAACAGAAAGACCCGAGCTCCTAAGTAATTTAAAAGCATAATTATATCATTCGTAGATATGTGATTGTTGCGGTAATTTTTCACCTTAGCAGTAATAACTATTTTTGTGTAGGACATGAGTGCCGAAAAATAAATTCAATAGGGCAAAATCACCATGATACAAAATTTAAAGGGTTAATGACGGCAAAAATACCCAAAGTTTGATCAAAAAACCCCTCGTGTACCCAAAGTTTAAAAGTGGTGGCAAAAGTACCTAAAGTCATATTTGGGGAGTTGACCACTCCATTCTCATAACGCAGTTAACTTACCGTCAACTCTGGTCATGTGGACAAACGTGGGTTGTTGACATGATAATTTTTTGCCACATGGACGAGTCCAATTAGGGGTTTAATTCGTTGTTTTGTCGAATAGGAGGTTGATGTGGGCTCATTCACGTGGCAAAAAAATTATATGTCAGCAACCCACGTTTGTCCACGTGGCCAAATTTAACAGGTAAGTTAACTGCGATATGAGAATGGAGTGACCAACGCCTCAAATATAACTTTGGGTACTTTTGCCACCATTTTTAGACTTTGAGTACACGAGGGGTTCTTTGACTAAACTTTAGATATTTTTGCCGTCATTAACCCAAATTTAAAGGCATAATTACAAATTACTTTTTTAGAAAGTTAGTGTATCCAATAAGATGATGACGCGTGGATAAAAGATGACGTGGCTAATAATTTGGCATGTTTGTAAAGACAGGAATCCCTCGCGGTTTGACTGCGAGTGGACCAAATTCCGTGAGAGCGAGAGTTGAAAAAGATAGGGTGTACGTGGAAATCACGCGCATCATGTGAGAGTGTTGAACGGAAAGCACATGAGGAGTACAGTGAATTATAGTTTTTAAATATCAACACAATTATGTCTATGGATATGTATTTTAATCTTTATTTCTTGACAATTATAAGAGTCTAAATAAATATAATATTTTTGTATTGGGTGGTGCACTGGTGCACTTAATTTTACACGTCGAATAAAACAAGTATCGAACTGTTTGGTTGGAAGATTCTTAGTGAACGCCACCGCGCGCTGCAGTATTTTTTATTAATTAAGACAAATAATTAGTTTATCATTTTAAAGTTGAAATAGGAAGAAATATATCAATATTAAACTTACTAAATGTTCAATTTTATTTTGTAATTTGATGATTTTTAATAAATATGTAGAAATAGATCTGCTGAATCCTAATTATAATAATTTGTTGAAATTAAGAACATGTATTCGTTAGCCATGGTTAAATGGGTGAAAAATAAATAAAAATCTAATGAAGAATATGATACATCAACTAAACTAAAGAAACTTCAAATTTTCCGTTACCTTTATAATAAATAAACCATGAATAACTTTATGATAATTAAACTCGATAATCGCAAAAATCGAAATAAAGCCTTTATCTTCAATATAATGTCCATGCATAATTCTATCAAAAAAGTTAGTGAACGCAAACAATTTGTATCTCTAAATAATGTAAACAAATAATTGAATCTAAACAATGTACAATTCTAAAAATTATTTATTCTCCTTACAAAATTAATATATTTAAATGAAGATTTTATATCTCAAATAAAAATTACAAATTACAAATTCTTCACCACAATCATTATATCATCTTTAATTATCAATAAACAGAGTATTATAACCTATAAGAAGTATGCATTCTACATTAACAATTCTTCACTGAAGGAATTTCATGCAAGCTGAGAAACTATTGAATCAATATTGTGCTCATCCACGTAAACATCTTCCTTGTTTTATACCTCTGTCAATATAAATACAATTCTGATAAGAAAACTTATTATACTTTAAAGTTCCAAGAGTAATAAGACTGACTTTGTTATTCTAACAATTACGTAGTCTATCATGACAAGGTATGCCATTTATTTCAAACGTGTCTCGAAAAATTAACATAGTGTTGTAACTTAATGAAAATTCTAAAATAATGTAAGAGGAGTTATGTCATTTTTTAATTAGGATCAAAGTCCCTGCACATAAAAAATAAAAAAAAAACCTCGATTATAATATCAGACTAACTTGAAAAAGAAGTAAAAGCGATATATTAGTAAAGATAGGTGCGACTCTTAATGTACAAATAGGCGTTACAAACTTAAAAGTAGAGACAGTGACTCTAAAAAAAGGAGATACCAACAAAAAAGGCAAAATGGTCGTATTAAAATGAATCAAATAACATAAAAATAAGAAATAAACATTAAAAGGGATTTATCAAAATTAAAAAAGCTGGATATTCAAAAATAAAATTAAAAAAAAGATGGCAAAAAGAAAGCTGACATATACAAATGAAAACAAACTCAGTAAAAATTTAAAGTGAACAATTAATTATGAAAAAAAAAATCACGTTAACAAATAGTGTCAATTTTAAGTAGATTCAATATTTTTCCTTTCTATTTATCTTTAAAAAATCTGTAAAATAATAAAAATAGCTCAATCCTTCAATTCTATTGGGGTTTGCCAGTTTAGTTTGCTTATAGTATGTTTATAAACTGTTATCACTATTGTAACTTTCAGTTCTCCCAATTTATCTATACGTATTCTTTAGCATCTAGATGAATAAAATAGAAAGAAAACACAATGAGGATGATATATACATAAAATTATAAATGACATCAAAATTAGTTTAATATAAAAAGTTGTTATTCCAAAGTATCAAGATAATAACTGATATATATTAATAGAAAAAGAAGAGAATATAAGTGAAATATCTCTTAATCGTATTTTTTTCCCTTGTACGTATAATTTTTTGTTTTGAGTCTTCAATTTCGCTGTCATTTTTTTATAATCACCTTGCTTTTATTCTCATCAAATTTAAATGGACAAAAAGCAAACATAAAAATCAAAAGTAACATAGAAATAATAAAAAAAAATTACAAAAATTTAACACAGATTGTTAAAAGTAATACCTTGACCATAAGAACTATGTTGAAGCTTATAACGTCCTGTCTTTTCATCTGATTTTTTCCGGCCTATAAATAGAGCTTTTTAATTTTTATGTGATGAAGCAGAAACAAAAAATAACATATGTATAATATAACCATCTTTTTATTGTCTTATTCTATAGAATGAATATGATAAGAAAAATATTATTATTCACTTTGCATCAATTCCATCTCTCACACGGACTCTTTTTTCTAATGTTAATTTATGTTATGTGATCTAGGCTCCATTTTGCTTGGCTACAACGTTTTTTGTATTGACAAATTTTATAAAATTATATGTCTAATAATGTTTGTCGTTTGTATTTTCAGCGGGTCCTATTCTACCAAAATCTTTCACAAGGTAAAATAACTCATGAACTATTAGCTCATATTATACATGAATAAAGTATATAAACTATAATTATATCTTTTACGTATCTACTTATGTATTATATATCTTAAATGATACAACTTATTTTCCTATAATATAATTGTTATGCATATTTTTCAAACTATTGAAAATATGAGCCCAAAAGGTAAAAGTCAAAGCCCACGCAGGAAAGTCAAGGCCCGAGTCCAAGCCCATTAGACGAATCACAAGAGAAAAGGCCCAAAAGACGGAGCCCGAAAAAGCAAGACTACCTTCCGATGACCTAAAAGTGTCGCCAGCGACCTTAGAAGGTCCCCGGCGTGGAAATAGCCACTTTGGAGGATCTACGACGTGAAGACAAACCTAGGAGGCTCCCCGGTGTTTGTCTCTACTCTAAAAGTATAAGAGACATTTAGTGACATGAGTGAAGTTTGTCTTAAAATTATAATTTTTGACAAAAATGTCTCATACTTTTAAATTAACATATTACTATAGTTATGTATTAAAAAAGAACGGATATATATTAATCCATGTGTAAAATATTTATTTAAGGGTATTTTTATCAATGGTGTAGATTTTTATTTTGATAATCTTGAATAACTAAATATATTTAATGCTTCATAATATAATATAAGTTATATAACGTCATTAAATTATTTATAATTTTGATTTTAATTATTAATAAATTATATTCATTATAATGCTTAAGAAAAAAATACGAAAAATACAAAAAAAAATAATAATTAGAAAATGCAACGTGGCGGTTAAATGCATGTGAGTTGACGGAAAAAACCAAATTCCTTAACAGAAGTAACTTTAGGTACTAGCCAAAAAAAAATTAGGTACATAATTCAATTTTTTGAAATATTAGGTACTTTAATCGCAGTTTACCCAATATCTGAAGTGCCACATAGGACACCACTAATGAAATTTGATGGAGGAAACCAAATTCCTTAACATAAGCAACTTTAGGTACTATAGCCACACAAAAAAAAAACTTAGGAATATAATGTAATTTTTTTGAAACATTAGGTACTTTAATCGCAATTTACCCTTTAAAGTTTAAGCAAACTTTTCTTATTCGGGTAAACCATTGATTCATAAGAATCATTGTTGCAATTGGTTTTAGATTTGAGTCAATTCATTTTTTGCAAATAAAAATTGAATTAGTATTATTTTTTAATGTTCGATATTTTATGATTTTATCTATGTTGATAACCTTAATTCTCTTCATACATATATATTTTTTTTCGAAAATTACATTGATAATTTTTTTACTTATTTTCTTTTGGTTTAACACATTTTTCTTAAAAAAAATAAAAATACAAGATTTATGAATTTTGTCATTACTAATTACTATTATATATTTTTGGAATTCCGTGAGATCTGAAATCGCAAGTTATTCGTAGCGACGGAAATCTGGAATTTGTTGGATTAAGTGCAAATCGGTTTCGGAGTAATGACTACTACATTTGCACATATGATTCTGCTGACGTAATAATGACATCATGCTGCCATAAGATTCTACTCTTTGACTTTGGCGTTAAGTCTACTCTTTGCAATGAATTTGCGTCAACTAGTAGGTGTTATGAATCCCTTCACCTTATGCACGTCGTTCACAGATTTCTATATAAATGTTATAATAACTATTTTAATAAATTACTATATGTAATTTGATGAAGAAAGAAACCCTCCAAATTCAAAGACGTCTCTTTGTATTAATATTATTTGTTTTTTTGTTATGTACCTATACATTTATATTTACCTATAATTTATTAAATAAACATTTTATTAGATAGTAATTTTTTTATATAATTTTAATTAAATTAATATTTAATAAATTAATAATTTATTAAATAAAAAATTTAAATTAAGATATAGTTTGTAGAGGTTTTACTATTATGATTATTATCTAACATCATCTAGTTGTTCAAGTATAAATTATATATATTTTTAATAATATGAGTACATGGTTGAGAGTTGAGGGTTGAGAGATTAAAAAGAAGGGAATAAATAACACATTACATGTCAAACTATATTTTATATATAATATATATGTGTATAATCACTTCACTTGTAGAAAGTGAAGCAATAAATATCGCCATTTACTAATCAATTTATGGATGCAAATCTATATATATTAAAAGGAGGAAACAACAAGTGACATGACAAGTTGTAGTTAAGGTATTAGAAATGCAAGTTTTTTAAAAAATTCAAAGTATTAGGATTTTCTTTTTTCTTAGAGTTTTGATTTTTTTTAATGAAAGGTCATTATTTATTGCTCATCAAGAATACAAAGAATCTTTTGGTAAATAAATATCATATTATTAAAGTCTCTTCTTCATGCATTCCTCACTCCATTCCATTCTCTCCCCATCTTTTTGTTTCTAACGTTGGATTTCTCCGAGGACATTTGGGTCATGTGAAACTTATTAGTTCATCTATTAATCCATGACTTTTTGGTGAGGGATTCTTTTTTCGGGTGGCGGCTTTCCGGTCTATGAATGGTGAGGTTTTGTTATCTTTTATTATTATCGGGGTTATGATCGGCGATTCCTTTTTCCGATGATGATTTTTTACTTTTTTTTTCAGCGGATTTTTGGTGGGAGATCCATCGTTTTGGTGGCGGTTTTCCGATCTACAATTGGTAAGAGTTACGACTTTCCATTTCATATTTCTTTTTTTTGTGGCGGTTTTCCGATCAAAATTGGTGCGTATTTGATATTTGTTTATTGTGCTAATTATTTTTTTTCTCGTCCTTTTTTTTCAATGACTTTTTGGTGAGAGTTTTCTTTTTTCAGTGACGGCTTTCTGGTCCACGGTTAGTGAGGCACAATCTTCGTTTTCGGATTGGCATCTTTCCTAGACACAACATAGATCCATGACGCACGCAACAAAAAACTCTCTCTCCTTCTCCTTGAACCAAACAGAGGCAATTGTTAATTAGTCTTTGTTTTTTTATAGCTGCAATGGAGGAGAAAGACATCAGTGAAATATTTATAAGTAGTAGTGATTGTCATGTGTTTATATTACATTTCTGTGGTGGATAAATTTGATTATATGTAAGACTTTTAGAATTACAGTTGATTAAATATTATACTGAAGCAATTCAATTATATACATCATAGAAATTATTGGTTAGATTTTGATTTTCCATATTCACCTTATTATTGAGTTTAAGAGAGGAACTATGAGTTAATAAAAATCACATAATCAAATAGACTAATCTGAAATTACTATTAAAACTTTTTTTTTAGTGTTTTAACAATTTTAGGCGCTCTTTTTTTTTTTATGAAAACTGTTAGAAAATCGTTACTTCTTTATTTACAAGAAAATCATAAAAAAAAAATACATATTATATAAGGACATTTTCAATAAGATATTTGTGCTAGATAAGTACATAATATGGCATATTAATGACAAAAGGTCTGAGCATACAACTTATTAATCAAATCCAAAAAATCAAAAATATTATTTGAATTAATTTGAACAACACTTTTAAATAAATAGAGTGGTATAGATTTAACAAATTAATGACACAAAGGGGTAAATTGAATAATGGATTACTACTAATTCGTACAGTCTACATAATAGAAGAAGGAAATAAATTAGTCCTACTAATTCATCTCATAAAATCACTATTTCACATATTAGTTACCATCTGATATTTATTTATTGAATATATATTATAAAGAACTTCGTTAAGATTTTTGACTCTCTCTTCCATTGAGAATAGTAGTATGTAAGTTCTTTGAATTCCCATTTATATCATGCATAACTACATATGTTTTAACGCTTGCAACTTTACAAATTCTTAGTAATTTGATAATTAATTGGAATTAACCACTGATATTATCCTTGCAACCATACATATACATTTTCATGGCTGTAAATTTAATAAAATTTAACAAGTTAATAGCCATTTAATAACTGCAATTCAAATTAATCACTGACGTTTAAGGAAAAAAGATATTTTCGCTGGCTACATTACACATCAAATGTGCCGTATTATGTAACAAAAAAGTATTCATTAACCCTATTCCATTTATTGCATCCTTTTGTATTCTTTGCATCATTAAACAAAGTCTTTGTATTTATCATAACATTATTCAATTAACCCACCATTTCATACTATGTGCATCATTAATCGATTTTTTTTTTTTATGTATTCTAACCAGACGGTCAATTAATTGTGACATCAATTTGATTAGTATTTACAAATTACAACAGTGCTTATACTCCATTAACTAAAAACATTAAATGAGTAAACAAATACAACAAAAAAAAAAAATTGTAACACTCACACACCATGACGTGTAAAAACAAAGCTAATGACCATTAGGATATCTATAATTTCTTTATACTATAAAAAATATATATCTTAATTCAGGGGCGGACCCAGAAATTCAAGTCGGGGGTGACGAATATAAATAGAATAAATAATAACATTTTATTACGCTTTTTTCAAGATAATTTTTTCAGAATCATTTTTTGTTTAAAATTTAATACATTTTTCATCTAAAAAATTATTTCTTAAGATTATGAAATTTATAGATAACTTTGAAAATCTGTTATAAACTGAAAAATATTTTCTTTTTAATAAAACTTTACAGAAAAAATTTACATGTTAATAACTTAAGTTTGAGTGAATGCGACGGAAAAATAACGGTGGTTGAGTTTCAGTGGGTTTTAAAACTATGGGAACATATGCCGCAAAATAAAACAACAAAAACAGAATGAGCGAGTTTGTCAAAAAACGAGAATATATGCCGGTAATAACCCTTATAAAAAACCATTTTTGTCTTAAAAAAAGAGATCATGTAAGATATAAATATATAAAAGTAAAACTAAAGAGCAAATTAGATTGCAAAACTGCAAATAAAAGAAAGGGATAATTACGGCAAATATACCTAACATTTGGTCAAACTTCCTCCCGTGTATCCAACCTTTAAAATTGGCGGCAAAAGTACCCAACCAGCGTTGACTGTGTCTTTGGCTAAAAACGTTAACTTTTGCCGTTAGCATAGTATACGTGTCCGTTGCAATGACATATTTTTTCAATGCTGTTTAATATGTATGAAATTTGATTAGTTCATGTGTGTGTTTTGGTAGATTATTTGCTGACTAATTTGTTGATTAATCTGATAGATAGATTAATTCAGTTAGTTTAACCATTAATTCAGTTAAAAATGATAGTAATAAATTTTGGGTGGCTTATGTGGCATGTACACGTGTACTATGCTAACGGCAAAAGTTAACGTTTTTTAGCCAAAGTCACAGTCAACGCTGGTTGGGTACTTTTGCCGCCAATTTTAAAGGTTGGGTACACGGGAGGAAGTTTGACCAAAGGTTGGGTATATTTGCCGTAATTTTCCCTAAAAGAAAAATCAAACAAGTGAATATGGGTCCCACAAACACCAATAAGGCAAGACTTGAAGAAAGAACGTGGGCCGTAACTTTTGCAGTCTTCGAAACCCTATCTTCTTCTTCTCTTTCTCTGTTCACTGATAATAGCTTTAAGAAACAAAGCTCTGGTTTTTATCTCCAATGGCAAAATGTCCATTTCAGCTTCTTCAAACAGAAGCAGGCGACAAGACTTATAAATACCAGGAGCCTGAGGGCCGGGCTCGCTTACCCTAAGGGCCGCCGTGCTAATAAATATTTATTGTTAAAAAAAATTCAGTCGAGAGTGGGGGTGACATGAGCCACCCCCGTGTACACCTGGGTCCGCCCTTGTCTTAATTGCCTCATTTATTCCAGCACAAACCAACAGCTGAAAACATTAAACCAATAAACTACTCAAAACGCTCTTCTTTGAAAATTGAAACTGAAATAGTGATTTAATGAGATGAATTAGTAGGACTAAATTATTTCATTTTTCTCTTATGAGCTAAATAGACCAAATGAAAAGGTGACACTTTAAAATATAAAGTCATCAATTTACGTTTAAATAACTTAAATAATAAATTTTTAAATAAATAGTTTGTAGTTGTACTCCCATTATTGTGTATTTGATCTAAAACTTAGGATTTGGAAATTATGAAGTTGATAGATTGGGTTCTTCTTATTTTATTATCAAATTTTAAGAATTCAAACAAATGATTATATATGAGCCGAAGAAAAAAAAATTACATGATGCGACAGGTAATATTATTTACATATCAATGAATTGTATTAACAATAACGAACCTTCAAATCCACGTACTAATATTGCCACATATTGTTTATTCGCATGTTAGTTTATTGAAATGCCAATATTGAGTAATCAATATTTTTTATTCATGTAGTGATGAATGCCAATATTCTCATTAGTTTACACATATTTATTGTTTTCATTTATTATATGAGCACTCATATTCCTTACCAATTAGGCAATTATCATACATGAAGTTTGTTTGGCTTTTTATTGTACTAAATATCCTCCACAATAAATTGATAGAGGCTTTTGCAGGGACATTATTTGATTCAAATGTCAATAAATTGATACTAAAGCTCATATAAGAATACAACGTAACTTGATATTTCACATATTATTTAGATAATATTATATGCTTTAATCTATATATTACTTATATAGTATTTAATAGTTTTTTTGTATTTATATAATGAGATTGTGTATTTTTTTTTAATAATACGAATATGTTAGAATTGAAACTATGATTCAAGATTTGAATATGTTGTCAAATTAGCTATAATAAGTACAAATTTAATTGATATTACAAATATATATTGTCAATCATGTGTTATTCAATTAGAAACATTCTTTTCATGCTTTCTTTAATCAAGCTCATATTTTTATTTCTATTTAAAAATTATCAATAGTAAATCTTTTTAATATATTTATCTAAAATTATAAATTATGTTTTCAACCACCACGCAGTGCGCGGGCAATCCACTAGTTCTACCTAAAATCTCGAATTAAGGGATCGGAATCTCATATTACTCGAAGAATGGCAAATACAATGTATATGTATATGTATTGTCTCGTTTATACTTCTTCTAAAGATAGTCGTTTTTTTTTTATCATCTCAGTTTGCATTATTTTAATGCCACGTCAACTATACATTCAACCTAAAGTATTCAACGATGTCTTATCCTAATTTTATATCTCATGAAGAAGCATTTAAAACAAATGTCATTTATTCGTAAACAGATGCCAAAGAAAGTTTAAACCAAATCCATTAGATGAAAGAAAGACCTAGAGAGAGATAAATTGGGTCTCGGATCTCATCATATATATCTCAACAAGCTATGAATATAAATAATAATATTTTATTTTTTAATCGTGTTTAAATGAATTCAATTATTTTTTTGTGCTTGTGTCGTATTCACTTATTGTTGGGTTTTTCGACGACTTTTCTCAATCCCGAGGTGGAAAACACGGGATATCATCGAAACTAATTAGATCTAGATTAATATCAAAGATTAAGAAATCGTTTCAGGAACATGACCGAACTTTGGTACTTATGCCAACAGTACCAAAAACAGCCGAATTTTGCCGATTCTAGGGCTGGTCGATTCCTCTCCTTGCTCCGGGGAGTAGCACGCCAATTGCCGTGCCTCTATGTCGTCCACCACGTCACTGCGGGAACGTCTGATGACCGAAAAGCACCTCAGAGGATAGGTTAGATCCTCGTCGATGCTTGGACGACGAACCAATAAAGAACCGGGAGAAAACCAAACTCGAGTTCCTGGGGGAGAGAACTCGAATTCTGGAGGCTAGGGTTTTTTGTGAATTATGTTAACTAGTAGACAACACCGCGCTTCGCGCGGTGACGGTAAAAATAAACTTAAACTTATTTAGAATAGATTCATAATGTGTTAGTAATATAAAAGATTACATGCACATCAAATTTTTATATATAGTTAACCCTTTAAGTTACTCTTTGTAGTATATTTTACATTATAATATTTTCTCTAAAATATTATTTGAGTTATAAGTTATTTACTTTATATTCATAGTTTTTTCTTTATAAAACCTGACGCAAGGCCTAAAATTCTTGTAAGAGTTTATATGCGGCAAACATCCAGCTAAGTCTATCTGCTTATATTATGAGAGAATATGTTATTTTGAAAAAGGTTATATGCGGCAAACATCGGGAAGACTTATATAATTGAATTTAATAATTGCTCACTCTTTGAGTAATTTATTTGTCTAATTTTCTCGAATAATAATAATAATAATAATAATAATAATAATATTTTATGAACATTTTCGACATTGAAGATTATTTATCCAGTAAGCTTCTCAACATTAAAGAGAGAAAAAAAAAAAAAAAAAAAGAAGACAAACTAAATAATTATAAAGAATGTGTGAAAATCAGTACAATCTCCTTATATATCCTCTTGAAAAGTGATTAAAAAAAATTAGAAATCATAGCTTTGTCAAGTTAACAATTTAATGTTGAGAACGCTAAAGAAATATCATTCAAATTAGCCAAAAAAGATACACGGAATTTAAATTTAGAATTTATTGTAATTTATAAAAGTACCCTAAAACTTTACGATATATTATATATATTTCAAGTAAATTATGTTTTTAATGAGTGTCAGATTGTCCATGCCTTCATTTGAATTAACTATTGAAGTATTTCTAATGAAATGAAATATAAGCTTGGAAAAATAATATTAGAGTTGATATATTTTTTTGTTTTGATATAAATGGGTTTGCTAAGAAATGTATTAAGTTGTTTTGATTTATTATGTCCAAGTTTGATAAGAAATGTTGTTAAATTTAAATATTTTGTTCATAAGAGTAAACATCAGTTGACTATATGTTATTAAGTTCTATTATTTTGTGATAATATTAATAGAAATCAAATGGTATAAGCAGAATAGATATCATAAATAAGTATATATAAGTAAATTAAAATATAGGTTCGAATTATGAACTTTATAGTTCAAAATAGCTATATTAATGTTTTTAATAATAAAAAATGAGTAGTTTAGCTTGTTGATACTTGCTTTAGAGTTAGCTCACATAAAAAGCATTAGATAACTAAAATTCCTAAATTGGGGGCATCAATTTTTGTAAATAAAATTAAACGATATTTCATCTACTTGGCATTACCGGTATATGTATGTACTTCTATATAACATAGGAAGAATAGATTTATCGTGTGTCCAAATTGTGAGATAATTTTTCCTTATTCCAACTTTTACAATCACTACAAACTCCGGTATGCTTTGTGGTTTGTTTTGCTCTTAAAAATTAATTTCTTAATTATCCTATGATTCATATTAACAAAATAATGATATTCAACTTATGAATAAGAATTCATCGACAATAAATAAAATCTATGAGAATATACCTTTAGAAACTTCAAAGTACAACTATATAAAAGAGCTTACAGAAAAATAAAATACATAAACACCGTGCACCACAACCTTGAAGAAAGTCGTCTATTCTAACTCATGTACATCTGCAAAGGAACATTAGAATAAAAAAAATTAATATTGTACCAAAAGTAGCTCAAATTTATTTCATTGATATAATTTAAAATTAGGGTTAATAACGGTAAAAATACCCAAAGTTTGGTCAAAGAACTTCTTGTGTACCCAAAGTTTAAAAGTGGTGGCAAAAGTACCCAAAGTCACATTTGGGGAATTGACCACTCAATTCTCGTAACGCAGTTAACTTATCCGTTAACTCTGGCGACATGGACAAACGTGGGTTGCTGACATAGAAATTTTTTGTCACGTGGATGAGCCCACATTAGCCTCGTTTATGACAAAACAACGAATTAAACCCCTAATTGGGCTCGTCCACGTGGCAAAACATTGTCATGTCAGCAAACCACGTTTGTTTACGTGGCCAGAGTTAACGAGTAAGTTAACTGCGTTACGAGAATGGAGTGGTCAACTCCCCAAATGTGACTTTGGGTACTTTTACCACCACTTTTAAACTTTAGGTACACGAGGGGTTCTTTGACCAAACTTTGGGTATTTTTACTGTCATTAACCCTTAAAATTATTATGGTGTGTGTTTTTGCATCTTATAGTAATTTGATTTGATATATTTTAAAAAGCTTAAAAAGTTAAACATAAAACTTAAAATAACTTGACTATCTTATATATATAGATTATTGTTATTTTTTTTAACAAAAGTTAAAGTAATGACTAAATGAAGAGAAATGCACCTAGATCACGAGTCTCCGAGAAAGCCCAGTCACGGTAGAAAAATGATGCAGTCATAGCTTTGTTAAGAACTAAACGCAAATAGTCGTGATATGGAGCTAGTCCTTGTCGCCATAGCCGGAGTAATCGCCCTCGCTAATTATTATAGACCGCAAAATTGCAACCTGCAAATGAAACAACGATGACCACTATATAAAAATAGATTAACAAATGAAAATGAGAAAATTAAATATACATTCGTATATATAAACACACACATCCGAAACCTCACTAATTGTAGACTGAGAAGGTGTCGGAAAAAAAGAAAAGGAATAACAATGCCATTGTAACAAAAAATAATGGAAGAAACGAAACAAAGAAGAAAAAAA
This sequence comes from Parietaria judaica, assembly GCA_954871525.1. NCBI lineage: Eukaryota > Viridiplantae > Streptophyta > Magnoliopsida > Rosales > Urticaceae > Parietaria > Parietaria judaica. The sequence goes on from OX940860.1 coordinate 45,838,239, forward strand.
AAACCTGACAAAATCCATGGTGTTTATGTTGCATCGAGGTCCCTATAAATATACCATGAGTGTGTACGATAGTTTTCTGGTTTTATTAGGGTGGCTTTTTCATTCCAAAAATCTATGAATGAGTCTTTACCAATGGACGACTGTTTGAGTTTCACTGAGGCAATAAATATTCTAAAAATTTGTTACACATCTATTGATGTAGTGCTAATTAATACTAAGAAAATGGAACATTTATAATCGTTGCTCCTCTATTGACGTAGTGCTAATTAATACTAACCAAAATGGAGCATTTTTTAATCGTTATTCTTGTATTAATAAATTATAACAATTGGAAGGTTAGATTTAATATTTCATATTTAATCCTTACGTTGAGAAGTTGAGAAATATCATGCGCATGTAAATACTTAAATGCATTTAGGAAATATAGTGTAGATATATGCTGCTGCTAATTATTTATGCGTTTAAACATTTAAGAAATAGTGGGTAGTTGGCTTAAAATATGTAAAATTATTAGTATTTTATGGTGAAAATATGTAAAATATGAAAATATATTAATTGATAGTGTTCATCATAAATGGTATGAGTTTTTAAAATTAATAGTATGAAACTTTTTTTTTAATTCAAAATTCTAAAAAATTAACATTTGAACATGTCTATATAGTAAAATTATCTTGAGAAAACTTTATCATCATGCTTTAATATATATATATATAGATTATCTTTTGGAACGTTGTTGAGGCTTGATTTTTTTTATAAAAAAACAAAAACAAAAAATCTCTCAAAAAATAGGAATAGAGAATTCCTTTGATTCTCTATTGCTAACTCAATCTTGAAAAAAATTCATTTTATATATATATAGAATTCCTACGTTCAAAAAATGGAATTTATTTATTTACTTATATATATACACTATTAGTTGTTGTGCAATGCATTTGTGTTATTTGTTTAAAATTAGAATGCATGCAATTACACCAATGAATCTATAACATATCATTTACGATGAAATTTATAACATACCATTTATTGTATGATGTAGTGGATGAATGGTGGATATATTTATAATAAAAATAAATCTAAATTTGTGAAATTTTAGAATTGCAAGATTCTCAATTTCCAAGCTATTTAGCTTATTAATTTATTGTGGATAGATTTTCCTTTTATATATATAGATTATGAGCTATAAGTGGGTATTTATAATACCCATTATCATATAACCTAATGGGCTTTTAATAAAGCCCATTAAGCATTAATTAATTAATTCATAATTAATTAATCTATTTCATAATTAATCTTTGGGCCCATGTGGGCCCGTTATGTCGGTTATGTGTTCGGGTCAATACCTGAGAACCCGGTGGATACAATATCCAGTTCGGGCATATCCTATGCTTATTATTTAATCACGTTAGTCTCAATTGTGTCCGAATAAAAAATCATCACTCCTCGGGGTGGGGATTGGTTATCAAAAACGACACTTAATTTAATTTTAGGTATAACGACATGATACCGCGAAAAACTACATGGTAGAGTAGGTGCAAAATCTAACAAGTTAATTAAGGGTTAAAAAAATGGCCTAGTAAATGCACTGTCTGGTTATAAAAAGATGACGAGTCGTGACTCATAATAATAACATGGCAACATGTTCTAAAATACACACACACACACACAAATATATATATATATATATATATATATATATATTCATCCGATTCATGTGTTATAACTTTTGCCTCACTTACTATACGTAGTGTGACATGTGCACAAAATAAATAAATAGTATATTTTGAATAAAGTATTGAGCCTAAAAGGTCCCACATAGCTTATTGTTTCAACCAATAATATGTACACAATTATTCTGCATAACTAAAATGTGGCGATTCTTGTCATACACTCATTGATGTTGAAGAACAAATTAATGAAAAAGAGGCCACTTTGGTCCAACGATAGTAAGCTAGGCTTGTTAGTGCAACAACACAAGACCAATCTTGCTTTGTAATAAAAATAATTTGGTGGATTAGGTCGGTCTCCAAATTAAGTATAGTTTCAGTGGACCAGAAATTGAGTTCTAATAGGCTACGATATTCATGGAATTATATATATTTAAGTAACACCAAGGTATTATAATATCATCCAAGTCAATTATCATAATGTATGAATAACATATTGTGAAGAGCAAATCTTAGAATATAAGATATATAGTGCCCGTTTTCAACTTTCAAACACGTGCAATTGGGGGTAAATATTATTATTTTTTGGTTGGAAATTTGGGGTTTATTTGCAATTTTAATAAAATTCAAAAACCTGATTTTTTTATTATTTAAAAATGGAAGGAGCAGAACCACGTTTTTTTTTTTTTACTTTCAAGGATCCGTGAGGCTACGGTGCAGGAAGCAACGTGACATTTAACAGATTGAGGCTAACCGTAAAAAAAAAAAAAATCCAATAGAATTGAAAGTTTTTCAAATTTTGAGAAAACTTTGTCCTATAAATGAAGACTGAATATACCGTCTTTTATATATATACTTTTGGGTATTTACTTCGTTGATTTCATTGACTTTTATTTGACACTATAATATATTAATATGTATATATATATATATATATATTTATAATGCGCTTCCTATGTAAATTAGCAGGCGTATTGATTGGCAAGATCTAAGTAAATCCCTTGATAATATCAAGTAAAATCTAGAAATTCAATTCACTATTGACACTAAAATTGCTATGTTTATTCCGTGATTTACTAAGTTACAGATACTATATATTATACGAATGCAAAAGATATGGAAGCTCCATTTTCTCGTAATAATGCATGACAAAATAATAAGAATATAATCATATATATATGAGTCGTGAATCATTTTTGGCTTCTATGCAACCAAACAAAATTATATCAAATCGAAAAAACTACAAGCACAGAATCATTATTTTTCCTTAATCAAAACTAGGCTCTCCACGAATCTATACGGTTTCAAAATTAAAAATAAGAATAGAAAAAGCAACAAAAATGAAACGAAGAAGAAGCCTCTAAGCTTTACTTTTATTATATCCACTCAATTCAGAAGGCCAAGAAACTGACGAGAATCGCTGAAGCCATACACGATATCAGATTTGCGGAGCTTACTGCCAAAGAAACCCCTGCGCTTTTACCTCTCGTCGACGTCGAGTTGCTCGGGCCGGGCGCGATCGAAGGAGACGAAGCCGGCGAGCTCGCTGATCCGGAACCGAGGAGGTTGAGCGTTCCTTTGGCGGCGAGATTCTGTGGCTTGAAGTCGTGCTTCAAGAGGAAGCCATTGCTCTGGTTGAACCCCGGGCCGACCTGCCATATGTGGTTCAGCGCGCCGGCCTTGCCGGCCGGGACCTTCACGGTGGCGAAGATCGTGACCGTGCCGTTGCTGGCCTCGGCGCTCTGCTCGAGGACCTCGAACGAGAGCTTCGACGGCATGATCGAGCTGTAGGAGCTGATGTTGAAGGTCGTGACCGGCACGGATCCGTTGGCGCGCCTGGCCGCGACGAACGCCTGCGCGCCGGCCATGCCGTCGCCGGTCGGGTTGATCGCCCACGCCACCCAGCCGCTGGAGCCCGGCGGCGGAGCGGAGAAGGCCACGTCGAGAGAATTCTCCGCCGAGTCGTAGGTCCAGTGGAGGGAAGCCGAGAGGACCGGGAGGTCCGAGCAGTGAGCGAAGGTCTTCTTGCTCGAGGCGAACTTCTGCGACGTGCAGGTCAGCGATTCCGCCATGGAAGCGCAGAGCGCGAGCGCTAGGACCAGAATCGCGCGAGAAATCGACGCCATTGCAGAGGAGAGAGAGAGAGAGATTTTGAGCAGAGTTTTGAAGAATGGGATTCTGTTTCTGTTGGAAGGAGGAGGTTTATATATAGTGGAGGAGTGAGAGAGAGAGTGCGTACGGTGCGGTTACTCTACTCTACTCTACAGTATATACGGTACGGTTCTTACATTTTTTACATGAGCGTGACGAATATAACCTTTATTATTATTCACAGCGAAGCGGGAATGCCACGTCGGATCGAGTCCAACGCGGCGTTTTATCTTTGTTGATTTTCTTCTCCTAATCATTTAATGGCCATTGACTTTTTTTAAAATCAAAAGAAATATGTATTCTTTTTAAATTGAAATTATTTTATATTGTGAATTTTATCGAGGATTAGCGGGGTGATTCATGCCCATAAAATGAGCTTTAAATTTTGTTATTTTTATAATTATTATAGAATAAATTTAACTATTTTTATTTTTGGGTCGACCATGCTTCATGCGGATATGCTTGTATTGAGGGGAAATGCTACAACCTTCTGATAACTACGTGATTTCCACTTCAGTGCTTTATCTTTTTTTACTGATACTATAATTATATTATATTATTTATTATTTATTATTTATTGTGGGCTTATGGGAGGTTGAGAGTTGAGACTCGAGCCTAGTCATACAATTAATTAATAATTCATATGTAATCAAATATTAATTGGTGTTATAGAAATAACCTTCGTGAATATCTATCGCAAATCGATTTAAATTGGTCGAAATTCACTTTGTTTTCTAAGTGCTCCTTGTCTCACTTGTATCATCTCTATTATCTTACTATTTTCTTCCTTTTGTTATGAAACTTTGAACTTTAGATTTCAAGATCAAACGTTTTAGTATGCGTTAATGACATATTTACCCCTTTTTTGAGGGTTATGGAAGCTTGGGTCAACCTAAAACATAATAACGATAAATAAATTAGTAAAATTAAAAAGTGCAGTAAGGCCTACCCTAGCTTTATTGTGGAGGAGAGGAGAGGACTTTTGCAAGAGAAATTCGTGTTGTGATTTTTACCATCATCTACTTTTTAGCCTCCTTTTTTCTCCATTCCCATACCTTTGGTTTCATTAGGAAATGGTAGGGCTTCTCGAAGAAGAGACAACCGTCTACTTGTTACGCTAAATGTTCGTCAACAAAAGATATCAAAATTTTCAAGTTTTTATAATTATCCTTTTGTGTGTGTGTGTGTGTGTGGTCGAGTTTTTTGCTCACCATTTAAGCTTCTTTTTTATTCACTATTCTACTCAATTGGTAGTTTCAACTTTCAAGTGAAAAAAGTTTGTTTAACTTCCTAAATATTTGACTTGAATTGCCTTTCAATTTTTATTTGTATTCAAATTATTATAACCTTTTATTATTTTTTAATGATTATAAATATTTAATAATGATTTATAATAAAAAATGTATGAGTAATAATTATATTAATTTTATTTTTTAATACAAAAAATGCATTGTTTCTTCCGATGAATCTACCCTAGTTTGCTACGTTTGTAACTATAAATTATGGTTTGTTGGGACACAAGGACAATGGAGACTTGTGTTAAGCTCACGCGTGCTATTGAAAATTTGAAATTATATTATAGCTCAAATGAATATAATTATCTTCTTATAGTAATTTTTTTAATCTTGATTATTAATTAAAATCATTAATTTCAAATAATCACTTAATACATACTCATCGATGAAACAGCGCACATGCAAGACATTAAAAAATGCAATAATAATAATAATAATAATAATAATAATAATAATAATAAAGCTCTCTCTGTTGACCCATCCCTCAGTGTTGACTTCGAAAATATATATGAGCTTGAAAAATCTTCATTTTTACACATACCTAGATTCTTCAATACATTTTTTTTTCTTCCTTTTTTTTTTTGCATTTAAGTCGTCAAAATTTACGACTTCTTACATTTTTTCAGTCTTTCCCTATTTTCTTTTTCTTCTTTTAGTACTTGGCCTCTTCTGTCAACATAGCGCAACACAACTGCCATTTGCTCCTTCGTTGAAATGTCATGCGACTCGTCGACTATGATCGAAAACAAAGAATCCCCCAGATCATCATTAATAGCTCTGACAATTAAACTAGCCACAACATGCACTATATCTTTTTGAATATGAGGAGATGTGAGCTTGAGATTTTTACTTGCATTTTGTAGAGCAACGACTTTGACTTCAAGATTTTGTTCAGATGCATATTGAAAAAGCTATAGAAAATTACCATGATTTCTTGATTCTTCAATTTCATCATGACCACGCAATGCAAGACCCTGTTTTAGAAGCCAACGAATACAACCACTGAAGCTTTCAAGTGGATTCGACACTTTTTGTCACCGTTGGTAGTTTTTCTCGCAAAAATATGCTCAATATTCCGCCTTTGATTATTCATAGCTTCAATGTCTCTCCAAGCTATTGTGGGCAGTGTCAAAACCTCCAACATGGACATGCAATCTCTCATCGTTATTCTACTTCATAAATCCATTGTTTTTGCCAACAAATGTATTGATGCCCGAATGATCCCCGTTAGATGGTCTAAAAAGATAACAACACAAACAAAATGCAACATCTTTTTCTTTGCTTTACTCTAACCACTGGAGAACGTTTTGTACCATTTCTTATTGAATCTTCTTCTTTTGTTTCCAAATTCTCTAAAGTCTTAATAGGAGATAATTTTTTTAGGCTGACAAGGACCTGCTTGCATATATTTCCTTTAAACTTCGTCTCAGTCGTTTGGATGATAGTGGAGTATTGAAGGCATTTCTCCAGGATCGCTATGAGTATATGGACTTTTTTTTAATAGACTTATATGCTTTCTTTCAGTAACTGGCGGATTACATGAAGGATTGCTCGGAGTATACGAAGGCCTTTCTCCAGGATCGCTCAGAGCAACGCCGGTATCCGATATTTTTTTGAAGTATTTCAATATCGTAACGATCTTGGTTAAAAAAAAACAAACACAATTAAGAGCTACCAAAAAAAAAATGTATATAACAAAAAAAAAAACATTTTTTTTTTGAAGAAAAAAAATATATCTATAAATCTACTCATATCATTAATTGTATTTATAATATAAATTAGGCAATACTTTTTCAACCAAGGCAACTAATTAACCATGAATATATATTATATTTATCATCTCTTCATGCTGTCGAGGAATCATGAATATATATGGATATACGTATTCATGTTTTCATATTCTAGTAATATAGAAGCATACGTACCGAAGAGTTGCAGGAACAACGATGGTGAGAACCAACAGCAAGAACCGATGGCGACGGTGAGAACTTACTGTGTGAGAGTTGCAGCGACGACAAGAACCAACGGCGAGAACCGACTGTGTCAGAGTCGCAGCGATGCCGAGAACCGACGGCAAAGGGCGACTGTGTGAGAGTCACGACGGCGAGGACCGAGGATGAGGAGGGGAATCAGCAAGGTTGTCGGCTATTCAACTAGGGCAAGGGCGAGGGAGAGAGAAGGGGATGAGAGTGAAACTGATGGACAATGATATCGAGCGACAGAGAGATTGAGTCTCTTCAAATCCATTTTTTGAAATAAAAATGAGGCGCAGCCCGTACACACAATGGTGTGTACGTGGCTACGCAACTGACGATAACGATATATTTTATCAGTTTTCAATCGATATATTCATCGGTAAACGATTAATTTATCGATAACGGCAAAACGAGAACCAATTCTTTAAATGAAACTATAGTACACTTTGAGGGTTTATCTCAAGTGTTTTTGTTTTTATATTGAATAAATGTTATATTTTTGTCAAAATGAAAAATCGATGACTTTACCTTTAAAAAGCAAAATGTACTAAACATAACAAATGATTTGAAATAACCTCGCAAGCCAACACATTGGGAATGTTTAGATGTGAGACAACCGTGTTTATAGCTCACTTTAATTTTTATAGCTCTGAATTCCACATTCAATTTTCAAATTTTGTCTGCAAAGATCTGTTTGTTTGTTTGTTTGTTTTTATTATTCTTTATACACGTACATGAGTACATGTATTATTAAAATGTCTATACTCCATAGAGCTTCTTTGGACTTTATTTATTAAGCGATGATATCCAAAAAGTTGTGAGCTTTTGTTCTCAAAATTAATAGACGAACGTGATTGTTCTTTGTTTGGTACGAGATAAGTTTTTCTTTTCTTTGTTTGAGTTAGGGGCATCTCATTCTCACGACTGTTTTTTTTTTTAATATTTAAATTCAGAAAAAAATACTATTCAATTTGTAAAAAAAAAAAAACTAAAATTTAATAATTCAATTGTTACACTTTTTGGAATGTTCACTAGCGTTTAGATCTGGCTATTTCAATATATTGGGAGCTATTGGGAGCTCTATGAAGTTTTAAATAATAATAATAATAATAATAATAATAAGTTTATCACGATCAAATAATTTAATTAGGTTATTAATTTATCAAGAAATAATTTAATAGTATTAACTAGTACAAAAATATTATTAATCGAAATTAGTAACGAGTTCTATTACTTAAATGGAAATACATCAAAGTTAAAATGTTGCAAATTTATGTTTCCCAAAAATTATTGCTATCATCAACGATTCAAAACGTTTGATAGCAAAAACATGATGTTGAGACAATGATTGAGTTGAGATAATCAATAATATGATATGATTTGAATTCAAGAATATGTTTCCCAAAAAATGATTGTTATCAAGGATTATGTCAAAAACGTGTGCTAGAAAAAATAATGTTGAGAGTGAGACATTTAATGAGTTGGGAATGTCGTGTGTTCTCCTCATTCATAGTGTATGTGTTTTCACACTTTTCTTGCACTCACTATGTCTCTATCACAGCTTATGAAGGAAAATAAATTACTTTATATAAGAGCTCATTTTATGATGCCAAATTTCCAACTGCCAAGTCAAGAGAAAAAGAGTGAAAAAAAAGAGAGAGAAACCCATTTTATGAAAAGTAAAAAGGGTTTATTTTAATATGCCTATTAAAGAAAAAGAAAATAGGACTAATGCCAAGTAAATTAAAAGCTTTCTTAGAGTAATTGGCATTTGATGCTCCTAAACTTGTACGTTGGTGCATTTTATCTCTCGAATTTTACTTTTTGACAAGAACACGTCATGTAATTTCCAATGTTAAATAGATCAAATTATGCATCATTTAATAATTTTTATCTTTTAAGGTGCTAAGAAACAGCGATTTCGTTTTTCGTAAAAGATACGTATACATAAGAAAGACCCTTATAGCATTTAAATAAAAAGGAGCTACTATAAATAAGATGTGAATTTTGGCATGTATATTATATAAGTAGATCATATGCTTATGCCTCAAAAATAACATTTAAATTGAATACGGTCTTTTCAAACCATACCCATAAAGTAGCAAATCACATATAATGATTGCTACATAAACAACACCTTTGATTATATTTTATTTATTTTAGCCATCATCATACACTTGCAAATCGTAATAAAATAAAATGCAAGTCCATCGAAACGACACCATTCTGCCAAAAATGTACGAAGTCAGTCGTTAAAACGACAGTCATTCATCACCTGACCGAGGAGTGACGAGAATCAAAATAATCTGTCAAACTGTTCTTCAATTCCTGCCAGAAAAAACCGAACACAGATCGTTAGTTTCACGAAATCATAAAACTTTAGGAAACGAAAAGTCTCAGAAATAACACGTTTGTACTAACCTTATCTTAGTTCTTAGGATTAGTCCGTACGAAGGTGAGCCGAGAGAGATAATTATTCTCCGCGAAATCATGCAACGAGCGGTGCGTTCGTGGCCCTTCAGATTCCGTTTTCCCAATCTCTGTTTTCAAGAGATCTCTACACGCTTCGGCGTCCTGGAGATAATCGTCGCAATTTGGTAAAAATTAATTTGTAAACTAATATATGCTCAATTAATCACTAAGACCATTATACCTGTAAGAATGACAACATATGTTCTTCAATAGTAGAACGCATAGCCAAAGTTTCGACGTGAATAGGACGTGTAGCGCCCATTCGATGAGCACGACTTATAACTTGTTCTTCCATGCTAAAAACGACATAATCAAGGCGTTAATATTATAAAAATGATGACCAAAATATCACCCTAAATCGCAACTACAATGTATAATAGAAGATAATTGGAATAACCTTTTGTCCCAAATTGGCTCCATGAGAAAAACGTGTGACACGAAGCTTAAATCGAGACCAAGTGCAGCACTACCGTCCATTAGAAGCACCATGCAATCTTCATCATTCTGGAACATGGTCAACGACTTCATCTGAAAAATGAAAAGAAAAATATTTAACAAATATATTATGTCATTATCCGATCTAGACCGGACAAACTAAGCATCGCTGCATCAGAGAAAGAATAAAATGTCAAAAATCTACCTTGTGGCTAGTTTGCATAGCACTGTACATGCCAGCAAAATTGATATCTGCAACCAATAACTGGAGAAAGACAATTTTATTGTAAATGAACCGATAGAAATCCACAAAATTTCTGAAGAAATCTCGGTGTATAAAATTTTACCTGTTGCTCGATGACATGTATATGCTCCAGAAACTGAGAAAATACCAAAACTTTGTCTCTATTCCTCGTCTTTGAGTTTCTCATCCACGAAGAACCAAAAAAATCATGAATTGCAACGACATTGGCACCATCGTCTTTTGGCCGACAGCTGTCGCTGTTCGCAGCCTGCAATTCTTTCAATCTACTTACAAGATAAGAAACTTTACTGCTCGATGTTGACTGCCAATCCGGGTCCCAGTTATCCTGCATAAACACGGTACAACATGTGTAAGAAACATGTTTTTGTATGTGAATCCATAAACATAAGTAACCCATGTAGTTGTTAATGATACAACGAATGTCATTAATCAATAATGAGATTACAAACAAATAATTATATATTATAATTAATGCTAGTATATCCTTACGCTAACTAACTAAATATGATTATATTTACGCAAAATTAACAAGTTTTTCGCTACTAGCTTGCCTGCTTATATGACGGTTGTAACTCGATAAGATCTTTAGGGACAGGCCACTTTGGGTTGGGATTTTCGGGCCGAGCTAAAGTATCCGGAGTCTGCATCTCGTATGAATTGCCACATCCAGAAACTGTACATCTTTCACTGTCCAAAGCTACACATTCCTGACACAATAGATGCCTACACGGTGTAATAACAGGCAAACGACACCATTCTCCACACCTACAAAACGATATTCAAATCATTATCGAGAGCACATAATTATCCATTATCGAGAGCAAATAATTATCAACCAAAACCCAATTGGGAAAGCTGAAGCATCTCAAAGTTAAGAGTCACTCACCTTACACAATTGCCACCGTCTAGAAGGTTATACTTGATAAAAGCATACTCATCTGACTTGGGATCGAGACCCGTTTCAACTAAGACATCCATCGTTTCCTGAATATCTTGACCAGCGTCCGTGACTTTGATATGCCCAGCCACACAGCAAGATAGCCTAACATTTTTTATTGTTGCGCTTCGGAACTTCCACTGCTTAGGATTCAAAAGACTTTCAACGTGTGAGGGATCGTTCCAGTCAGCCATGAGAATATTACGCCGAACTGTCACTGCTAATTCGTTATAACTTCTAGCATGTTCCGCCGTGAAATCGAGAAGCTTGACTTTCTTTATGCAAGGTGGGATATGCTTCAAATCTGCCTTTCTTGCACTGATCATGCATCGATGAAGTAAGTGCAACAAACGTGTCCGTCCTTCTTCCATTTCAGCCTCGAAAGGTTTGAGAATCCCAGTCTCCCATGACTTTTGATTCTGCCCGTAAGCTTCCTCGTGGAGAAATTTCAATAACGGTTGAAGATGTGAGAGTTGACTATTGGGTGTGTTCGGAGTAGGCGTCCCGGTCAATATCCAACGGTTTGAAGCCACTAAAGAAACAGCCATTTGCAATTTGTTGGTCAACGCGACGCTTGACCCAAGAGTGTGTCCCTCATCTAATATGATCCTTAGCCAATGCACTTGCCTCATTGCACTTCTTTTCCTTGAGCCCCACTCGGCACTTAGACGGCTGAAAGTAGTAATAATGATATCATAGTCCCAAGCCAGATTATGTGTATTCGGATTTTTGTGGTCCGTCCATATATACACTCGCAAGTGATTAGGCCTCACATGCTTTTGGATTTGGGTTCTCCAGTGATCAACTAGATTCGCAGGAACAACGACAAGGGTCGCTTTCGATAAATAGAGCCTGATCGAATCTAACGGCGTAGAAAGAGCGATTCTCAGAGCAGATGTGTCGAAGACCAAGTTCTGAAGGTTTCGGGGATAAAACCATTTGACAATACCCTTTTCCACTACTTTTCTAAGACCGAATGATTTGAATATCGTCTGAAAACTACGTGCATCTTCGTGGGGCTCTATGTACATGCTTATAAAAGGGGTCCTGACGCCAACTGTCTCCATTTCCGAGATCTTGTCTGGAGAAAGTGTGAGTAACCAGCTCAAGGCTTTCTTTGTAGCGGAGTTTATCAAGCAATGATGCTCCATGAGAACACTTGCGAAGAACGAAACGTTTTGGTCTTCTCCTCCGGATGTTCCTCTGCTGCAGAATCCGTGAAAGTATGTTATTGGCTCGCAATCATCATAAGCTTCTTCCAGAACACTACAGCTCTGATACCGAAGATCCGAGTTCATGCTACAAAACCATGCTGTGGTAGCATCGGATATCCGACTCTCTTGAAGCTTCCTCCACTTGCGACAAGAATCACATTGAGCCCAGGTATCATTGTTCTCATATTGCTTGTTTTTACGTTTCGAAGCTCGCTTACCCTTTTCAGAAACCTCATAGAAGGTATCAGCTTGTTCTTTGTTAGTATCAGATGCTTCCTCTAACCGAAAGATAAGATTTTTCTTTACGCTATTCAAGCCCCTAGTGCTACGAATAGCACGGATTGCCGGTTCAGAGCGTGCAGCTTTAGCGATAGCTAATTGTTTACTATTACATGAATCACCGACTCCGGGTTGCTCATTGAGAAAAACTAACCTGGCTCTTTTTGATGAGTGGTAGCCAAGTTGCTCGGGGTTGGTATGAGCCTTCTGATCCACATCACTCTTTCTCCGGTGCAGATAAGCACCTTTAAGATCATAATAGCCACATCTCGAATCGCCATTATGAGTGCACCACGTGACTTGAGCAGAATCCGGTGGATCGGCCAATTTTCCTCGAGTCTTAAGAATCAAGGAAAGAGCCGTTATTGTCTTGCCTAAGCCCGGTTCGTCACAGAACAAACCCCCACGAAAATCATTGATAGTGGGAGCTTCACCAGAGACTATTTCCCCTGAAACCGTGCTAACGTGAAAAGCGAAGCCGTCTTCGGTTGAGAAAGCCGTGTACAAGGGATTCGGCAAGACTTTTGGATGCTGCTCTCGTTGTAGCATCCACTTCACTGCTGCTTGTTGATGTGGAAATAGTTTCAGCTTCATGCACGGCATGATCAACGCTGCCAAGAATCTCAAATGGTGACACGTCCCCGCAACTCTGACGAGCTCTACTGGTCCCAAAGGCGCCAGTACTTTGATCAGAATATCATCACTGAGATCCCAAAGCCCGGATCTATAAGCGTCATCTACAGGCTGTATTCGCGAAGGATTGGTGTATACCATTGTTGCAACGCTCGGCAAACCCTTGAAGATTTCATGAAGTTCGAATAGCTTTTTCTTGCGGGGATGAGCAACATTGTGATGCAGCTCGCACCCAAGAACATGACAGTCAGAGAGATTCCACATCTTCGAACTAGCGGCGAGAGCACCCCTAACGTAATCTTCACTTGCAATGATCGATCGCCTTTGCTCCCAATCGCAACTGCAATAAAAACGCCCCTGAACTAAATTAGGGCAAGCACAAATGCCAAAATCGACATTTTGTTGAACTAAACAAAAGGCTAAAGCATAAAATCGCGCAAATCGACCATCTATATCAACCAAACCAAATTCAAGATGCGATTTCCGCAATAAAATAGTTAGCTAGCACGAAAGTCGCTGACTTCCGAAGCACAATGCTAAAAAATCACGCAAATCGGCCATCCGTATCGATCAGACGATATACAAGATGCAATTTCCGCAATAAACTCGCTAAATTCAGAAGCGCGATGCTGAAATCAGGCTAATTAACCAGCCGAATCGATCAATCTGTAAGCAAGACGCGATTTCAGATTCAAGAATCAACAGATTCTTGAATACAATCGAATTCGCTGGATTCGAAACGCAATGCCGAAATCAGGCCAATTCACAGTGGAAAGAGAGATACCTCAGGTGCTGGAACAGCGCGCCGGCCACGGAACCGGACCTTGGAAACTGCCACCCCGACCAGACCTCCACCGGAAGATACACATCCACCAGCACAACCACCCTCACCTCTCCTCCGCCGCCACCATCTCCGGCCTCGGTCCCGACGACGCGCGCCGCCATGGAAAGACACTTGTGAGCCACCAGCGCGTGGAGCTGCTCCGCCACGCTCACGCTCCCGTTCACCATCCCGGCGCTCCTCGCTCTCGCGGTCAAAGTTCTCTTCCCCTCCGCCGAATCGCCTCCCTTAGTCGTCGCCTTCCTCTTCTTCCCCGATCTCCGGATCGCCGGAGTCCGGATGACCTCCGGCACCGTCTCCGGCGCGGCGTCGCTTCGCGGTGGCGACAGCACGACGCCATCGGCGGAGGTGAACGCAACGGAGGCGTTGTGGCGGACGACGCGGAGGCGCGTGCCGGCGCGTGGGGGAGGAGATGAGGAGGCGACCGTAAGAACCGCACAGAGGTAACCGCAGAGCTTCTGGTCCGGAACCGGAGGCTCTTGGTCCAACTCCATTGGAGCGTGCGATGAATCAGAAAACGACAGCCGAAAGTGAAACAAGAGTTTAAGCTGAGATGACTTCGTGTTATTGTTTCTAAGTGACATCTTCCAAGACTCGAGGGATCGTATAAATACGACACGTGTGCTGAAGAAGCGACATGATATGGTGAAACGACACACTAAGCAATATTTTTCTCGTCAAATTTATTTGTTTACCTTTGTAGGGGCGGCAATTCGAGTTTAGTGTTGTGTTCGTGCCGGGTCTATCGTAGTTTACTTATTTTATCTAGACCCAGGCCCGCCCCATTTACTAATCGTGTTAGAAGACGAGACCCAGACCCGCCCCATTAAAATATTGTGTTTATAGTGTCTACCAATTTAATCCATTTAAGAGATTCATGTATTTAAAAATGATAAATTAATTCAATTTGTACTCATTTAACTTATTTTATTTAATTATATTATATAAGATTTTAAGATTTACTAACAAATTTTAATGTTCATCAATT
Source organism: Parietaria judaica (assembly GCA_954871525.1). Classification (NCBI taxonomy): domain Eukaryota; kingdom Viridiplantae; phylum Streptophyta; class Magnoliopsida; order Rosales; family Urticaceae; genus Parietaria; species Parietaria judaica. Next base: position 45,853,389 of record OX940860.1, read on the forward strand.
GTGCGGCGCAATTAATAAAATAAAAACATAAATGTCATATATAACAAGTAATAAAACACAAAATAATATATATAAAATGCATAAAATTTAACTTTTTTCTCTTTAATCAGGTCCATTGGGTTCCATCGTGTCTTCTAACACGATTGGGTCTCGTCTTCTAACACGATTGGACTCAGGTTCATTTATGATAGACCCAAACCCGTTTAAATCGCGTCGTAACAGTTTCGGATTTCGTGTCTGGTCCCAAATTGCCACCCCTAACCTTTTGTAGTATAAAGAAATATACCATTTCCCATATCAATTTTAATCCCAAACATTGATATGTCTGTGTAATATCAATTTTTAAGGATCTAATCGTGGTTGCTAGGATAGCCTAGTGGTAATTCCACACCACCTCCAAAGTGGAGGTTGTGGGTTCGATCCCCACTGCAGCTAAGCTGCCTTAAAAAAAAAAAAAAAAAGATCTAATCTATATTACTAGAGCTGATTATATTTGAATAAACAATGAGTTTGGGCCCAAACAGGATGAGTATATTTGGGCTGAAAGCGGGTCGGGTAACCGAGTCACGGGTCCAATATATATGACCATTCAAGTCTAGGGTTACCAACACCTCGCTGCTTCAACACTCGATCTTCTTCACTACCAACAAGGTTCGTCGCCCTCTCTCCATTTCCCTTTACAATCGCTAATTCTTGTACCGTATGTTAATCCACTTTTCTTCGATTCGTTCAGCTTCAATTCTCATTTCAATTTTGGTTCGTCGATCGAAAGTCTAGGACTTTTGTTTGTGGTTCTTCATATACTGATTTGTGTTTTTTTTTTTGGCAGCAGCAATGGCGGTTCCTCTGCTTGACAAGAAGATTGTGAAGAAGCGCGTCAAGCAGTTTAAGAGGCACCAGAGTGACAGGAAGATTTCTGTCAAGGTATTTATTTGTATATATTTTGGTATTTACTTACATGGGTTGCTGATATTCTCTGCATTGTTATATGATTTATTTCATAAATGATTATGTTCACCATTGTTTTTTGAAGCCCTATTTACTGTAATTTGATGATGCTCTGGTACCATTAATTGCCGAATTGCTTGACTGTTTTATACAAAACCGATACAACAACCTTGGATTGTGCTCGGTTTATGACATTTTGAATTCTTGATGCTCATTTCGTATTTGCCTTCGTTATGATTACGAATTAAATGGCTTGTGCAACGCTTTTTTTGGATCGCAGACCAGCTGGAGAAGGCCAAAGGGTATTGACTCTCGTGTGAGGAGAAAGTTCAAGGGATGTGTTCTCATGCCCAACATTGGTTACGGCTCGGACAAGAAGACCCGCCACTACCTCCCCAACGGGTTCAAGAAATTCGTTGTGCACAACGCCAAAGAGCTCGAGATTCTGATGATGCACAACAGGTAAAGTATCTCCTCGTTGTGTTTCTAATTTCAGTGCCACTCGAGGCAATCCAGATTTTTTAACTATAAAATAAGTGCAGTTTTTTCTGGTAAGATCAAATTTACTTGTGATACAGCAGTAGTTTTTCATAATACTTACGTCACAATCTCAATTGATATTTGAAAAAATGATATAAGAAAAGAGTACCAAATCTAAAATATTGGTAATACTAATACATAAACAAATAGTCTGAGTACTAGGGTTTTGAGTTTTACACATGTCGAGAAACAAAAGTTATGTATCCATATGAACTCTGTAAATCCTACACACCCCATGTAGAACTGTGGTGAGTGAAACTGACTTGTTTATGTATTTTATGTTTATTCGGTTTTTGTTAGTAAATTTGGATATTGTGTTGTCATCTGTCCATGCTTGTTGGAATATATCAACAGTATGCTTACCCGTTTTGTTCTTAATCTTTCAGGACTTACTGTGCTGAGATTGCACACAATGTCTCCACCCGGAAGAGGAAGGAGATTGTCGAGCGTGCCGCTCAGCTGGACGTTGTTGTTACCAACAAATTGGCCAGGCTCCGCAGCCAGGAGGATGAATGAGCATATTTTGCCTACTCTTTTGAATCTTAAATGTTTTGATGTGTTGTTTCACTTAGACTATTGTGCCATTGAAGTATCCTTTGAAGTAATTTTGGTGTTTTAATCACTAGATTAAGAGCTATGGTTATTAACCAGCAAGTTCTTGACATGTTAAGTGAACAATTTTGTTTTTGTATCTTGAATCCAAATATTAAAAAACGACTAGATTGTTTCAGTTTTATTTCTGGTTAGATGTGTACCAAAAAAATAAAAATAAAGTAATTTAAATTATTTTGTAAACTAAACCCAACCCATATTTCCTTATGATTAAGAATGGCTCATGAGATGTATAAGTCCTGTTCAATTTTATTTAGACCTGTCTCTAAAGTGGCCGCAGAATCCATGGCCCTAGGCTAAAGGTCAGCTGCCGTGACTGAAAGTTTGCGATGAGCGTGGACCATTCTGTCAGATAAACTCGTGCGCATAGAACTGTAAAAGTCCAATTTTGATGAATCGTGATGTTTTACTTTTACATATTCAAGGTACAGTAGGAACAATGAATTAGCGGGGGACAATGAATTAGCGGGGGTGACAATTCAGGTTTCGTATGGTAGATATTTTCATTCGAACAAAGCTCAATATCTTGTTTTAAGCAAAAAAAGATAGTGGATTATGCGATTGCATACTATAATGATCAAGGGCGGAAACAGCGGGGTGGTTCAAAGTCAAACCGCCCCCTCCAAAAAAAAAAAATTGGTATAATAACATTTCAATTTTTTTTAGTGTAAAATTCATAAAGGCACCATGTTCTCTTCTATAATTATAAAGATAGAATGCCCAAAGGTCCAATCTCATTCTTCAATATTTAAGTATGTATTAATCTAGGAATCTCGAAAAGAGCGACAAGCTTGGTTTGTGCTTTAAAAGTCAACAAAATTTCATATCTTGGACAACAAGGTCCAACAGTTGGACTCGAGACCCTAAGCTCTTCTCTTGTCCTTGAATTTTTGAAGTAAAATCTATAGAAAAAGCATGTTTGCACTCTTCTCGGAAGTTTAAGAAACCTCCTTATTAACCAACCTTGTTTGACCTAGTGGTAAATCCACTACAATAAGACTCTTCACGAAGTCTTGGGTTCGATCCCTTAAGACGTAAAAATTGCGTACTATATGTAATATTGGTCGATAGTGCCTGCGGCCAATAGTGCCGGTTGTTCTTACCGTGACAAATATCTTGTAATGTGAGTACATGTAATCTTGACCAATAGTACCATCCAATTAAAAAAAAAAAAAAAACCTCCTTATTATCTGTTACGGGTATTTTACGCAATTGATTTAATATTAATTAACAAAAGAAAAATTATTAAAATTAATTTTTCTTTTATTAATTAATTAATTTTATAATCAATTTTGCCCCAAATTATTCACCGGAAGCCCGTTTTCGAAAAATAAAGGGTCCATATGATCCCAAAAATATCAAAATACCCAAAATCGATATAAAATTTGTAAAAAACGGCCTCAGAAAACACCCGGGACCTCCGGGACACGCCGGGAAACACCCGGGCGGGTCCCACAGGCCCCCAAAGGCCAACCGCCATGTGGCAGCGCCTCTGCAGGCCCACCAAGGGTCAAGGCCCTGTTCCCACACGTGTCGAGCAGCTGGTGGACGCGCTAGAGGGATGACATCAGCTGGGTGACTCACGCTGACGTTACCAGCTTGGAGGGCAAGCCTCTCACGCGCGCCGCCCACCTTTGCCGGGCGTGTGGGCGCGTTCGGCGTCAGAATGGGGCGCCGATTGCGGCGTTGAGGATGCAAAAAAACATATTATTTTGCACCAGGGGCCTCCCGGATAAAGAGATAATTGCGTTTGAATCCCCGGGTTCTCTTATAAATAGAAGCTCGGTTTTCACTTAACACTTTCTCTCAACGGAACTCGACCAAAACTCTCTCTATACCCTATAGAACACGCCTCCCCTCAAATATCACTCTAATGTTGAGCGTCGGAGGTGAATCAGGGGGTATCCCCCCCGGGTTCTCCCTGATCTCGGGTGTTGTTTTGTCCAGGTTCTGGGAGAGAGATTTCACTTAACACTTTCTCTTAACGGAACTCGACCAAAACTCTCTCTATACTCTCTAGAACACGCCTCCCCTCAAATATCACTCTAATGTTGAGCGTCGGAGGTAAATCAGGGGGTATCCCCCCCGGTTCTCCCTGATCTCGGGTGTTGTTTTGTCCAGATTCTGGGAGAGAGAAAACACATTTGAGCGGAAGTTCTGGAGAAGATTCTGGCACGATCTAAGACCCTCCTTGCCAAGGTTCTAGGTCCGTGAGGTGCTCGTTCTATCCAGTATTCTTCTATCTCCGGCAGATATACAGATTACGCGGATAGCCCGAGGACCCGGATCTGTCCCCGTGACGCCGGTCGAGGGTCTGATCCACCAGGGTTCACTGGAGAGTCGATACCGTGACCCCCCTACGCGGTGGTCAGGAATCCGTTTTTGGTGTCCCGAACCTGTAATCCGGGTAAGGCCAAGTCCTGGCCCTATTAGCAACAGGTAGTGGAGTTTACCACGGATATCTGGTCGTCGAGTCCGAGGAGGATCCGTTCGACTCAAAGGTCCGGAGCCCAAGCCCTAAAGTCACAAAAATCAACGAGACGACATTGGCCCGGCCCAACACGAGCAATTGGGCCGCTGAATGTTTGAGGCATTTTTCTGCATCAACATTTTGGCGCTAGAAGGAGGGGGGCCACGAGTTTAAAACCTCGAGTCCCTACCAGCACATCCAATCACATTCGAAGATATTCGAGTACATTCGAACGCATTCGAACACACTCGAAGGCGTTCAAACACACTCGAAGGCGTTCGAGTACACTCGAAGAAACTCGAAGGCATTCGAACAAACTCGAAGGCATTCGAACACATTCGAATACACTCGAAGACACTCAAAGACGCTCGAAACTCCGATGTCAGATATGACGGAAGGCACCTCTTCCCGCCCCGCGGGAAGTATCGCTCTCAACACTCGAGCTCGGGTAAACGCACGCCGAACCCAGGCTCTCAACCGGCCCGAGACTAGCACGCGACAAGAGCCCGCTGTCAACGAAGAAAAGGAAAGGCTAACCCGGTTGGAAAACAGTGTCTTCCGCCTGGCTGATCTTGTGTCCAAACGTCTCGGCAACAACGACACCAACCTTGAAGCCATCAACGAAGAGGAGAGGCCATAGGAGGCCCTCGAACTCGCACAACGAGGGCCACCTGCAACTCAGCAGGCCCGTCAAGGCATTCAAGAGCCGGCCCAGTCACAGCCGACTCGACGTTCAGCCTTTGAACGTCTGGGGGGAAACAAAAGTAACATTGAAGGCGTTAAGGCGCGGAGGAACCGTCGTCGGCAGGTGCCCGCCCGGACACGTCCGGAAAATCAAGAGGATCTTCGTCACCGTCTAAGTCGCTCCCGTCAAGAAGGAGACTTGCGACAACACCTCGAACGACGAAAGGAAGAACCTCACCCTCATGAAAATCCGGACAGTGCCGAATCAGAAGGATATAGAAATTCTGCACCCCCCGCCATGTATCACATGACGAGAAGAGCCAACACAGCCCCGACACCTGGCCCGACAGCACCTCCACCAAACGACGGATTAAGAAACGAAGTCCAGGCTCTAAGAAGAGAGCTGAGAAAACTCGCCGCCGCTAATAACACCGATCTCGCCAAACGAAGTATGGCAGAGGGAGTCATATCCCCTCTGGCAAGTCACCTACTCGACGAAGATCTCAACAGAGACCTCCGATTCCCGCTAAACCTCATCTACGACGGCACGCCAGACCCCACGTACCATCTGGTGCAGTACCAGTTCGCTATGCGGGTGAAAAGATGCTCGCCCTCCACAATGTGTCAGGCGTTCTGCCTCACTCTTGCCGGACCAACCTTCAAATGGTATCAACGACTCTCCAAAGGGTCGATTGAATCCTTTGAAGAGCTGACAGAGCGCTTCATATCCCGCTTCGCTAGCTCGATCACGCAGCAAAAAGGAAAGTCGTACTTATGGTCCCTCAAGCAGCGCAAAGACGAGTCTCTCCAAGCTTACTTGAAGATGTTCACGGAGGAGGCGAATAAAGTCGTTAGCTACACCGACGACGACGCCGTCACCGCAGTAATCGACGGCCTCCCAGTAAACGAATTCACACGTTCCCTTGTCAAAAAGAGATCTGCTTCCATGACCGAACTGATGGCTAGGGCAGTAGAAGACATCGCCGCCGACGAATACTTCGTCAGTCGAAACCAACTCAGCCTAGGCGAGCAAGGTCGGAACGACCAAAGGAGAGATGATGACGAGACTCCAAGAAAAAGGCAGCGTCAGCAGTCAAACTCTGAAGGACGACAGCAGTCCTTTAGGCGGGCGGAAGGTTTTCGTAAGAACATAAATTACACCCCTTCTGACCGCGTCGGCAACAACGATTTTTAACCTCCACAAAGAGAAGTTTGATCCTCCGCGGCCCCTGCCCAGAAAGGCCAACCGAGACAAAAGTCGGTACTGCGAATATCACCAGGACCACGGCCAGTTGACATCAGAATGCTGGCAACTGAAGAAACAAATCAAGCAGTTCATCCAGGATGGACAGTTAAAAGAGTTTGTCAAAAAACTCGTGGCAGGAAGCGGAAAAGCTAACAACCCTCTGCTTCGAGAAGGTCAACAACCCCAAGACGATCCCAAGCCTCGTCAAGACGAAGAGCGAACAAAAGGCAAAGCTCCCCAATATCATGCTGTATCCACTATCCTAAGTGGACCAGAAACTGGGGACTCCAATAACAAACGAAAGAGATACGCCCGAGCCCTAGAAAATGACGACGAGGAACACTAGATCAACCTCACGAACCTAACCAGTTAAACGACGGTGCTTCCCAGCTAGGCCATCACTTTCACAGAAGAAGAGGCTCGGCAAATCTCGCACCCTCACAATGACGCCATCGTGATAGAGACGTTGATCGCCAATAACCGAATCAGGCGAGTGCTGGTCGACAGTGGAAGCTCGGCTGACATTATCTTCAAGTCCGCCCTTGAACGCATGAGTCTGGGAGGACTCGTCCCGACACCCATCAAGACCCCGCTCTACTGTTTCAACGGAAAACCAGTCTTTGCCGAAGGAGCCATCGACCTCCCAACAACGTTCGGATCCGTAGGCGGAGCCATAGTCACCAAAATGATCCGATATCTCGTGGTGGACCAACCATCGTCTTACAACATCATCATGGGAAGACCGTCTCTCAACAAACTCCAGGCCATCGCCTCCACCTTCCACTTGCTCGTAAAATTTCCCACGGAGAACGGGATCGGAATCCTAAGAGGAAGCCAACGAGAATCCAGAACCTGCTACGCCCAAGGGACGAAAACCGGGAAAAGCGAGTTGGTCATCCACACAATCTAACAGCTGGACGAAAAACTCACTCCCGGTTCCGAGGAGGCACGGATGTTCGGCGAGCTCGACCCAAGAGACGCAAGACGCAAACCCTTGATGGAACCCTCTTCCGACGTAACGGCCATCGTCCTGGACGAAGAAAAGCCAGAGAGGACCGCTTCAATCGGCGCCCAGTTGCCCGTCATGATTAAAACGCAACTGGTCGCCTTCCTGCGAGAGTTCAAAGACGTCTTCGCCTGGTCGCACGCCGACATGCCAGGCATCGACCCCGAAGTGGCCGTCCGCAGACTCAACATCGAGAAAGGAAGGGCACCCAAAGTACAACGACGACGAGCCTTTAATCCCGAAAGGTATCAAGCCATCAACGACGAAGTCAACAAGCTCATCACAGCGGACTTCATCAAGGAAGTCATATACCCGAATTGGGTGTCCAACGTCGTTATGGTAAAAAAGCCCAACGGCAAATGGTGAATCTGCATAGACTATTCCGACCTCAACACGGTGTGTCCGAAGGATTGTTTCCCTCTCCCGAGAATGGATCAGCTAGTAGACGCGACCGCCGGCCACCAGCTCATGAGCATGATGGACGCGTATTCAGGATACAACCAAATCCGAATGCACGAACCCGACCAGATACACACCACGTTCATCACTGACCGTGGCCTCTACTGTTACAAAGTCATGCCCTTTGGGCTCAAGAACGCTGGAGCCACATACCAGCGCTTGGTCAACCGGATGTTCGCCCCGCTGATCGGCAAAACGATGGAAGTCTATGTCGATGACATAATCGTCAAGAGTCTTGAAGAAGCCGACCACGTCAGAGATCTTCGAGAAACCTTCACTCTCCTCCGGAGGTACCAGATGAAACTTAACCCCACCAAGTGCACATTCGGGGTCGAATCTGGGAAATTTCTGGGATTCATCGTCAACCGACGAGGGATCGAAGCAAACCCCAAAAAAATTCGGGCTCTAATCGAGATGAAGAGCCCCCGAAGAATCAAGGAAGTGCAAAGCCTCAACGGGCGCATCAACGCCCTGGGACGATTCGTATCAAAGGCCACAGACCGGTGCCAACCATTCTTCCAGGCCCTCAAAGGCGGGAAGAATTTTTCCTGGGGCGAGAAATGCGAAGCCGCATTCCAAGAACTGAAAGTCTACCTCGGATCGCCGCCTTTGCTATCTAAACCAAAAGACGATGAGGCCCTGTTCCTCTATCTCTCCATCTCAACCAGGGCCGTCAGCGCGGTCCTAGTTAGAGAAGAAGAAAAGAAGCAGATGCCGGTCTATTACGTCAGCAAAGCTCTCCTCGACGCCGAGACCCGCTACACGCAGATCAAAAAACTGGCACTCGCACTGATCACCACCGCGAAGAAGCTCCGCCCATACTTCCAAACTCACCAAATCATAGTGAGAACAAAGCATTCGGTCCGAAAGGCGCTCCTCAAAGGTACCTCAGCTCGAATGACGATCTGGTCACAAGAACTGGGAGAATACGGTGTGGAGTACCAGCCCCGAATCGCGATCAAAGCACAGGCGGTAGCATACTTCATCGCCGAATTCACATATGATGCCGAGGTCAAAACCGAAGAGGAGCTCGAAAGGCTGCCCCAAGCAACCAAACGAAAATCGAGCCCCGACGGTCCCCTCTGGAGCCTCCACGTTGACGGCGCCTCCAACACCAACGGCTCAGGGGCGGGTATCCTACTTACCAACCCCGAAGGTGGAAAGCTACGCTACACCATCCGATTCGGGTTCAACGCCACTAACAACGAGGCAGAGTACGAGGCACTGCTGGCCGGACTTCAGATCGCACAAAAACTCGAAGCGAAAAAACTGAAGATCTATTGCGACTCTCAACTGATCGTGAAACAAGTAGAAGGCGAATACCAGGATAACGAAGAAAATATGGCGGCTTACCTCGCAGAGGCGTTGCATCGCTTGGAGTTCTTGGCCTGGTATGAAATCACTCAAATACCTCAAGCCGAAAACTTCGAGGCCGACACATTAGCCAGAATGGCATCAGGAGTTGACAACGAGGAACTAGGCAAAGTTCCCATCGAGGCCCTCGAGTGCCCATCCATCAAGAAAAGCCAAATCCTTGCCATCACCGGCGAAGAAGAAGACAATTGGATGTCGCCTATAATCAAGTATCTGGAGCGTGGCGTTCTCCCCGCCGATCGAAACAAAGCACAACAACTTAAACTCTGGGCGACAAGATATGTGATGCGTGATGGCAGTCTTTACAAACGCGGTTTCATGCAGCCCCTTCTCAAATGTCTTCCCCGGGACGATGCAGATCTCGTCCTTCGAGAAATCCATGAAGGAATCTGTGGCAACCACTACGCCGGACGATCTCTGGCCCTCAAAGCCCTCAAACAAGGATACTTCTGGCCAACCCTCAGGAAGGACGCGAATGAGATTTCCCGCAGATGCGACAAATGCCAACGGTTCGCCAAGGTGTCTCACCTACCTACAGTCCCCTTATGTCCAGTAATGGTTCCACGACCCTTCGCCAAGTGGGGAATCGACCTGATTGGAAAACTGCCAAAAGCCCTAGGAGGTGTTGAGTAGGCGATAATAGCCATCGACTACTTTACCAAGTGGGTCGAGGCGGAACCAATCACGAAAATCACACAGACAAACACGACGAACTTCATTTGGCGCAACATCGTCTGTCGACACGAGATTCCCGCCTCGCTGATAACCGACAACGGGAAGCAGTTCGACAATGTCGACATCCGAGCTTTCTGCCAAGATATCAGAAGCAACAACACTTACTCGTCGCCCGTCTACCCCCAAGCGAACGGTCAAGTGGAGTCAGTCAACAAAGACATCAAGACGATCCTGAAAAGGAAACTCGATGAAAAGAAAGGCAGATGGGCGGAAGAATTGCCCTCCGTACTCTGGGCCTATCGTACTACCACGCGCAACGCCACTGGTGAAACCCCGTTCGCTCTAACCTACGGAGTCGAGGCGGTCATCCCCGCTGAGATAAGCGTCCCCTCGCCACGGGTCGAGTTTTTCGACGAAGAACACAATGACGAGGCGCTGCGACAAGAACTTGATCTTCTCGAAGAAAAGCGGAACGAAGCGTACTCTAAACTGGTCGCCCAGAAGCGAGTAGTAGAACGCTACTACAACTCTAAAGTCAAGGCAAGACGTTTCTTGGAAGGAAGCCTGGTCCTGAGAAAAGTAGGCCAAAACACCCAAGTCCTCGGCGCTGGAACCCTCGGGCCAACCTGGGAAGGCCCGTACCGTATCTCCAAGGTGATCCGAGACGGAACGTACCGGCTACAGGAAATGGGGGGTTACGAAATCCCCCGCCCCTGGAACGTCGAACACCTGAAGCAGTACCACCAGTGATAGTGTACCACCGGCTCAGAAATAGCTCCGATAACCGACATATGTAAAAGAAGAGCGCCACAAGAAGCACCACATATATATATAAAATCTTCCTTTTTCCACGAATAAATGTCTTTTAATGTTTTCTCACAACCGTTACAAGCTTACTTGGAAACTGGGGGGTTGAAAAAAAAAGACCGAGAAAGGCCCAGATTCCGATCCCGCCAACTCAGGCGACAAAGCCGCCTCGCAAGTAGTCCTCGGCTCGTAACCGAGCGCTTGTTGACGCGCAACTTGCCATAAGTCCGGGACTAATAGCGTTAAATACGATGTGACCCGGCTCCAAGTTTACAAAGCCGCCTCGCAAGTAGTCATCAGCTCGTAACCGAGTGCTTGTTGACGCGCAACTTGCCATAAGTCTGGGACTTATAGCGTTAAATACAACGCGACCCGGCTCCAAGTTTACAAAGCCGCCTCGCGAGTAGTCCTCGGCTCGTAACCAAGCGCTTGTTGACGCGCAACTTGCCTTAAGTCCGGGACTTATAGCGTTAAATACGACGTGACCCGGCTCCAAGTTTACAAAGCCGCCTCGCAAGTAGCCCTCGGCTCGTAACCGAGCGCTTGTTGACGCGCAACTTGCCATAAGTCCGGGACTTATAGCGTTAAATACAACGCGACCTGGCTCCAAGTCTACAAAGACACCTCGAAAATGCTTCTCGGCCCAAAGCCGAACGCTTGGAGACACGCAACATGCGAAGAGACCATGGCATCGGTCAAAAGCCCGAAGTACTTAATACATGGCTAGAAGGCGAATCTTATCCCGAGACAATCAGATAAGAGACGAGCGAAGAGTCAACATACAAGATAAAAGTAAAAGATTGACATTCACAGGTCAACATTACAGTTACACCACATTACAGGTCAACATTACAATACATCACAAATGGCCATTCCTAAACCATGGCGGCTCACTACAACGGAACATGCCCGCCTATACAAAGGGCGCGCCTAAAGGCGCTACAAAAACTCGTGCCACGCGCGACAAGACTAGAAGCTACAAGCTCTATACACGGGAAAACATCAGCTCCCCATTGTTTCGAAAAAGAAGAAACACGGGAAACATCAGCTCCCCATTGTTTCAAAAAAGAAAAAAAGAAACAAGGAAAGCAGCATGTCACGACAGATGATCATCGTCATCCGCGGCCTCATCGTCCGCCTCGCCATCTCCGGCAGCCTCATCGTCCGCCTCGTCATCCCCGGAAGCTGCATCCGCTGCCTTCTCATCAGAAAGGGCTATATGGCTAATATAGGGAACATAATGATCGGCAGCAACAAAAGGAGAGGCCGGAGGAACATGACCCCAGCTCCGCCACCCATGCTGTCTACATTGCCAACCCCTGAAGGATGAACACCCGCGGAGAACGCAATCCCGTTCACCAGGAAGCCCAGCGACACGCGTCTCCCGGAGATGCGCTATCTCCGCATCCCTCATCGCCAATGCCTCGTGGGCAGCCCCGAGCTGGGCAGAATAGTGAGCGATATCAGCCTGGGCACGAGAAGCCTCTCTAGAGGCAGCCAGATGCCCCTAATGAGCTTCCCGGACAAGTTGCAGAGCTGTCGCGTTGTCAAAATACGAAGCATCCCCCTGACGCCCGGCCTTGCGTACCATGGAACGCTCTATCCGCCCCACAGGGGTGATCTCCTCGTACGACCCCCCGGCGTAGCTAGCGCGCTCGTAGGAAATATTTTATCGTCCAAATTTTTTCTCTCGTTCTTCATAGAGAGAGAGATGAAAACTCAAAGGGGGTGTTCTTCACAAAATACTCAAGATCAACCTTGTTATTAATGACATCTTCAAGACAAGCTTGTTGTTCTTCACGCCATATACAAGTCTCAGTGTCGGGCGAATCTGAAATCCTTGGGAGGTTGTGATAAACGTCCATTGTGGTGGTGAAGTCAAGATCAATCTAACGAAGGGAATCAGCTTGCACTCATAAAATTCTTGGATTGGGGTGTTGACAACCTTGTGAGAATGATATTGAAGGGATTAGAGTCTGCATCAACGTTGTCATTTAAAAGAGTCACGAAGCCGGTTCGTTAATCAACAACTTACAAGCAGCGGTTACAACACTAGTTAGATCGTTTAGAGTGAGCTCCAATGTATTGTTTTTATGATTCACTGTGTATTGTCTATTTTGTAGATATTACTATTGTTAATTAATACGAGTGAGTGCGCCTAAGCTTTTTTACATTAGATATGTCTAACTGCGTTAACAGAATATCGCGTGTGTTCTTTTACTTTTCTCACTAATTGACTAATAGAGAGAACGCGACTTCACACCTACCATATATATATATATATATTTAAAAATGCATAAGAAGTTTTTAAGCTAGTTAAATCAATATAAATAATTGAATACTTATAAACAAATTAAACTAATACAAACTCATTAAAATGAAAACTATTTTGACAACCGAAAAAAGAAATTATAAACAACTTAAGAACTTTTATTTTTTAATGCCGATTAGACATTATATTTTTTGGTTGGTCCAATGATAAGAGAATTGACAAACTCTTCGAAATCCTTCGAGCAGTAGTTATGTATGTGTCGTATCAAATTATTGTACTTTTTAATTTTTGTATTTTCCTAACTCATTTCTGCACAAACAGTGCCAACAAATTATGCGTTGTGTAACGTGTTTGATGTTACATTCCATTTCGTTTTTGTGGCTTCATTGTGGGGTATTTCAATTTTTATATTATACACACACACACACACATATATATATATATATATATATATATATGCTTTTATGCTGTAATTTGGCCTACATACTTTATGTTCATAAAAATATTAAATTCGGAAACAATTTTCCTCATATGTCGAGTCATACTCATAACATGGTTATGTAACCTAGAAATAGGTATTTACGTCTACTTCAATTTGGAACAACGCAATAACTTTATTCCATGAATAAATTAATTTACCATCTTACAATGATTTTAAGTAAATTTATAATTGCACATTCAACGGCTTAATAGTATTTATTGTGAATAATTGAGTAGTAAACTATTTTCAAACACAATAATAATTAGTGATAAATGAAGCTCTACAATCAATGGCGTGAATTGTTAGTTGCCACTTGTTGTGGGTCATATTCATATATATATATATATATATACATACATAATAATAATAATAATATTGATGCTTATATAAATTATATAGCTGAAATACTGCTATATATTAGGCTTTCAAATGAAGACTTGGCACAATTTATAGATATCTCGAATTGCCAATATTCAACTTAAAAATACAGGTTTCTGTCACACTCCTTTGTGTAAAGCCGTATTTGCTTTCGGAGAAAAAAAAATTGGATTACAATAATTGCCATTTTGATTCAATAAACATAAATACTCATTTAATTTATGTTTGACAAACTTGAAAGTGTTATGGAAGGAAAAATGGAATTAAAATCGTTAAATAGGCACTTTATGCAAATTATTGCCTAATATTGGTGTAATTTTTCTGATGATTTTTCATTGCAGGGATGTAATGAATCTCACCTACCATTACCAGTAGCTTTCGAATACTCTCCAAAAAATATTTATAATTTTTTTTATTTTTCTTATAGGAGTAATTTATAATTTTTAAATACATGATGTTATTTAATATACAAACATGTATTGTAAACCTTGTTTGATATTATAAAAACTTATTTAATATACACACATGTGTCGTAAACCTTGTTTGATATTGCAAAAAGAAGAAAAAAATATTACAAGAACAAAAAATTAACATGTATGTATTGTATATGTGTGTGCGTGTGCGTGTGCGTGTACGTGTACGCATGTGCGTGCATGCGTGCGTGCGTGCGTGTGTGTGTGTGTGAAATAACAATTGGGTTTGTGGTTTCGAATTTATATTAGTACCAAAGACGCATATTTTAGTTTTTTTTTTCTCACTTTAAAACAAAAAATAACGCTATTAAGATTAGATACAATTTTTACCAATCACCAAACTTTCAGTTTAAATTCAGTTTGAACCGCATTTGATATATATATATATATTTTTAATTATGCCTTAGTTTCATATATGTTATATGTCTTCAAAAATCATATCATATCATACCTTAATATTAATGTTAAAATGCCCATGATATTATATACAATAATGTTTTAGTTTCAAAAATTTAATATATAATGTATTTAAAAGTTATTAACTATTCCTGTAAGAAAAACAATTTTTTTTTTTTTATAAACACATATTTTATAAAACTATTTGGTTATATTTAAGATATGTAAAAAAACAAAATATGTGCCCACGGGAAAGACAAATATATATATATATATATATTTATATATATTTTTAAAAATAAATTAAAACTAATAATTTTTAAGGAATTATTTGATTATTTACAAAAATAAAACATATTATTTTTATAAATACATATTTTATAAAATTATTTGATTATGTTTTATATATGTAAAAAATAAAGCATGTGTGCCAACGGGAAAGTAAAATATTTTAAAATATATATAAAAAATGCCATGTGGCGGCAAAAGTACCCAAATTTTGGCCACGTGGCGGCTTGTGCTACATGGCACGCCACATGAGACAGCCTAACGGCCACGTAGGTAGGTGTCTAACGGCGTTAGTTGGTCGGCAACAAAAGTGCAACATTAGGTACTTTCGCCTACATTTATTGAGGTTGGGTACCTATCGGAGAATATTGCCAAAGGTTAAGTAATTTAGCCGCAATTAACCCTAATTAATAACATTCTTACTACACTCATTCCCATTTGGTTGTTACCGGTCTCCCCTCGGCAATAACTTGTCATACCACCGGGTCGGGATTTAGATAGTCTTGGTCTACCAGAAAGTCCATATACGTCGACTAATTGTTATTTAAATAAAATTTTGTTCACGGGCCGTGGCTGGTTGACCACGGTACCTATATATTGGTTGGACTCGATCGATATTATGATGATATATAGAATAAAATAGTTGGTTAAATGATTTATAGGCGGTGATCGGCTAGAACTAGCCTTTGGGGAAACTCGTACTTGAAAAAATGACCCCTTTATGTTGGAGTCTCAATTTATTGCCGCTCGAATATCGATAGACACCTTGAGGACGAGAGGGTGGTGACTGGTGATGTACTGATTAACAAAAAGCAATTAAGCAAAAATAAAACTACCTGATTAAAAATTAAAATTATTAATGAGCAAGAATTAAATAAAGTAATGAGCAATAATTAAGCTAACTAACATAAGCAATATTAAAACTAACTACTAAACAATAAACAAACAAAGGAATAATATGATGAAACTAATTAATGAGCAAGAATTAAACAAACTAGACAATAATTAAACTAATGTAGAAATCTATAAGCTAATAAAACTATAGACTAAAATTAAATATCGAGAGATATTGAATGTAGGGGTGAGCATTTTAGACCCAACCCGATGGCCCAACCCAATCCGTTATAGCTCGACCCCAATCTAACCCGCCCAATGTAACCCGCTCAAAATTGGGTCGGATCGGGCCGGACCCGACTATTATTCGGGTCGGGGTCGGGTCCAAAATCTTGGGTCGGGTCGGGGTCTCCGACCCGACCAATATAATTAATATATATTTCATATTAATTTTTTATTCAAGTAGTGCAATCTATAGTCTTTTAAAATTTCTCATCCTCAATTTTATTTACATTCAAAGACTCTTCAATCTCTCATTTTCATGTTTTACATTATTTAGTGTATGTTTGTTTGATTAAATTTGTTTGGGGTATTTTTACTTGAATTTTGAGTTACATTGATGCATTTTTTTCATATTATTTTTTATTATATAAGATTAAATTTTAATTAATCGGGCCATGGCGACCCAAACCAACCCAACCCGATTTTTTTATCGGGGCGGTTTGGTTCGGGCATTAAAATTTTTTGGGTCGGATCGGGCATTTTTTTGGAAATCTGAAGTGATCGGGTCGGGTCCATAAAAAGCATCGGGGCGGCCCAACCCAACCCATGCTCACCCCTAATTGAATGTATGAACTTGAGATGAAGAGAATAAGAGAGAGTTTGGGAGGGGTGTAAAAAATTATGGTGTGGAAGACACATTTATAGGGTAAAGTGAGATTAAAATATGAATATGTGCACCAATTGATTATGTCATAACTAAACCTGTAAATACATGGAGAAACGTGGTATTCAGTTCCGGCAACTAAGTTTACGAAGAAAAAAAATGAACTAAAAAATTATTGTTCGGGTTTTAAATCAAACTTTGGTATCCGGTTCCGGTTTCCATTTTTTTAGTTTTTGAATAGGTCAATCAAGATCGTCGGATTCAAAATACCGTTGGCTCAAATTGACAAAAGAAAAACATTTTTTTTTTAAATCGGAACTAGAAATTTCTAGTCTAACTTTTTTTTTTTTTTTTTCGTCAATTTACCCGGAAATCCTAATTTCCGGATAGTGTATTTAGGTTTAGTCATAACTCATAACCATCATTTTACTTGATGGAAAGCAGTGGTCCATGATGAGCTAGATAAATGTACACAGCTTTCATTATTTCTTATATGAAAATAATTTCAACTCCAATAATTTCTCACATATATATTCTCTTGCGGCTACAAGACGATGGATCATGTGCATGTTATGTCTTGTTATTAGATTGGCATCGTATCAACAAAATATCAATGACATATTTGTATCTTATTACTATTTATAGTTTCAGCCGTTTTATATTTAATTTCACAGGGTTTCTTATTTTAGTTTAGGAATTCATTTTTATATATATATTTTATTTTTATTTTTAATAAAAATATAGTATATATTTTTAAAAAAAGATAAATATACATTGAAACTGTATTTTTTTATACCCTCCGATAATATAATTTTCACAAAGCAAAATTCTACGCGAATTATGATTGCGTTTAATATTTCTTGGACTTATTGTGTGTTATTCTTACGATGTAAATATATTTTTTAATGCGAAATCGAGAACATATAATATTGGCTAATAATATTATTTTCATAAAAAAATTAAATATTTCTGTATATTTCTTAATACCTTATGGAACTAATTTTAAAAGATATCTGAGCTATTATATCTTTATTTTAATTTTCTTAACGTACGTGTTCTCGTAAAAAACAATTAAAATATATTCTAAGAGTGTATTTTAATTTATTTTTTTTTGTTTTCATTTGTGTATCTTCTATTTTTATTGAAATTAAAATATTAACAGTGACTCATTATTTTTATTTTATTGAATAAATTAAGAAGCAAGCAAAATATAAGATAAATTAGAAGTCACATAAACATTAAAGGGTTAATGACGGCAAAATACCCAAAGTTTGGTCAAAGAACCCCTCGTGTGCTCAAAATTTAAAAATGGTGCCAAAAGTACTCAAAGTCGCATTTGGGGGGTTGACTACTCCATTCTCGTAACGCAATCAACTTACCCGTTAAATCTGGCCACGTGGGCAACTGTGGGTTGCTAACATAACAATTTTTTACCACATGGGCGAGCCCAATTAGGGGTTTAATTCGTTGTTCTATCTCAAACGAGGCTGATGTGGGCTCGTCAACGTGGCAAAAACTTGTTATGTCACCAACCCACGTTTGTCCACGTGACCGGGGTTAACGGGTAAGTTAACTGCGTTAAGAAGCTCTCGTGTACCCAAAGTTTAAAAGTGGTGGTAAAATACCCAAAGTCGCATTTGGGGAGTTGACCACTCCATTCTCATAACGCCGTTAACTCTGGCCACGCGGACAAACGTGGGTTGCTGACATAAAATTTTAAACCCCTACTTAATACTATATAATACAACTAATTGAGCCCTTAATGATTACACTTAATAAATCAAATTTTTCCACGTGGACATAATTAACGGATAAGTTAACAGCATTACGAGATGGAGCGGTCAACTCCCCAAATGCGACTTTGGGTAGTTTTGCCACCAATTTTAAATTTTTGGTACACAAGAGATTCTTTGATCAAACTTTGGGTATTTTTACCGTCATTAACCCAAAACATAAATGAAACAATTAGTTTTAGCCATTTGTTTGATATAATAAAATTTTTCTAACCAATATTGTAATATCACATTGAGACATCTCAATTTGTTTAATTGCAGAAGAAGTCTTGAAATTTATTTATATGAAGAAAAAAAAAACGAGACACGAGATTTTCTATTTTATCATACATGTAGTAAAAGTAAACAATAATTTTCTAAGTGAGTACATAATACATATTGCATAAGAAAGTATTTAAGTAAACAATGTTTCTTGGCCTTTTAAACAGGAGTTTATCTTTTTCCAACTTAGTTTTATAATAGGAAATGGTCTTGGAGCTGTGGAAAATGACAACTTGAGAAAGTCAACACTGTTATGATCACATTATAGATAATCTATTTTAGAAAAAAATAATTTAATTAATAGGATTGGTGAAGTCACTCTTCTAGAAGGGAACCAAAGTCATAATGTTTATAGGTTTACAACTCCAATGATGCTTATAAGACTATAAAAAGTTTATATACTAGTTAATTATAGGGACAAGTGACAATATAAAAAAATATCTCGAAATATGGAATGAGTATTTAAAGATTCGAAATTGATGACAATCTTATACTGCTGCTCGTGCTTTGTACGCAACAATCAGTATATTATTTCATGAATAATACGTTAATTTAAGTCTTTAATGGCGTGATCAGATACGCTTTTAAATAAAAGAAAGCAATTTTGCAAAAAATTACTCTCTGTTACTTGCGTTTTTGAGTTCACGAGTGAATTTTTCAATAGATAAAAACATAAGAGTTTGTTTAAAAAATTAAAAAGTAGAAAATACATGTTCTCTTAAAAAATAAAAAATTAACGTTTCACTGAGATTGAATCCACAAAACTAAACTAAGCACACGAATGAATTATCCATATAATTCATATACGTAAATATATAGCCTAAAAAGGCTGTTTAGCATTAACTTGCCGACTAAGAAATTAAAGCTACATACACGGCATGCCTCCTCAGAACTTTCAACTTTCTTACCTTAATTCATAGGAAAATATATAAGAATTAAGTCTTGAAAAATTTAAGATGAAGTAAATTATTTGCTAAAAAATTATCAGAGCTCCTTTAGTTTTGAAGGGAAACAGAACAATAAATAAATAAATAAATTATATGTGAGAATCAGATCTTGAGGAATTAAATATGAAATATTGTAGGCAAATGCTTTGACCACACAACTCATGCTGTGGGATCTCTCTATCACTGTCGCTTATTGTAATTCGCCAGCGAGAGCGTGGCACAAATTAATTCATGCAGTAAATAAAAGAGTAAAATATAAAACAGCTTAAATATTATTTCTATATTTTAACAGTTTATTATTATATATGCTCAATTGAAATCAAAATTTTGGTACAAATTGCACTAATTAGGCGATTATTATTATCTACTCTACAGTCTACACTCTATAGTCTATATATAGCATAATTGTATGCTCTTGAAAGTCGTATAAAAAAACTAGTTTTTTATTTTTATGTTTTTAAAATCAATGTTAAAAAAATCAAAGAGTTTAATAGCAATATAAGTATATTTTATAAAGAATTGGAGTCACAAATTTGATTTTTATTTATGAATATTTGTTTAATATTTATTGTGTTAATTTTTTTACTAATAATTTCTTTCCAGTTAATTTAATCAAATAACACATGTCAAGACTTGACGGGTATATCCAATTTTCATTAGATCAACTGAAAGAGTGAATAAAATTTTGATCGATAAACAAAAAATTAAATTTATATCACTAACAAATAAAAATATTAGATAACCCTAAATTCATTTATAATTTTAAATGAAACCAAAATTTGGGTACAAATTAAAACAGTTAGGCAACTAATATGTATACTCTCTATCTATATAGCAGTTAAGAATATTATTATTACATGCTATTTATACGAGTCTTACAAAAATAAATAAAAGAATATTGAAAAATAAAAATAAGAACAAAAACGTCAAAACACGAGGAATTGATCCATCTGTGTTGTAGGGTTATTGCTCCGATGATCCAGTCCTTCGATCCACGCCTTCGTATTTACATTTCCACCCTCCTCCTGATTATTATTCTCCTCCTTCTTCCTAAATATTCCCTCCACAACCATTGCCACGTCGATGTCCTCGCTCTCCTCTGCGGCGCTTCCCTCCGGAATGTGCGGTGGGCGCGCGATCTCCACCACCGATTCCCAGTCCATCCCCCGGAAGAAATCGTGGCCCTTGATCCTCTCCACTCCGATCCTCTGCTTCGGGTCCTTCTCCAGCAGCTTCCGGAGCAGGTCCCGGAGCGGCGTTGGCTCTCCCACGAGCTCCAGCGACTTCGACAGAATCCGGTAGAACGTCTCCTTCCGGTTGGCGCCGCGGAACGGCGTCGCTCCGTAGAGCATCTCGTAGAGTACTACGCCGAGGGACCACCAGTCCACGGCGAAGCCGTGGCCTTTCCCGGATACGATCTCCGGGGCAACGTACTCCTCCGTCCCGACAAACGAATTCGACTTCTCCGAGAAGGAGTCGGAATCGACGGCTTCGGTTGAGTCATCATTCGGGGCGATCCCCGAGTTGCAGCACCGGTAGTTGTGGAACGGAGAGAATCGCTTCTGGTTTGTCGAGTCCGAGGTTGAACTCCGAGACGACGCGGATGAAGACGAAGACGATTGAGGAGTCTTCGGGGCGAGCCTCGTCGAGAGATCGAAATCGACGAGCATAATGTGGCCGTGTTCTTGGACCATCACGTTCTCCGGCTTCAAATCTCTGTACACGATCCCCAATCCGTGCAGATACTCCAGAGCAAGAACCAATTCCGCAGCGTAAAACCTGAGAAAAATTCCACAAATTCATCAAAATTGAATTCAATCAACAACCATGAACAGAATTGGAATCGGAATTACCTGATGACATCGTCGGAGAACATTCTCTCGGTCTGTCTCTTCCTCAGAACGTTGAGATCCCGGCCGGGGCAGTAATCAATGGCGTAGCCGACGAGCTTCGTGGAGCGATCGTCGAGGACGCCCCGGAGCCGCGGCAAGAGCGGGTGCCGGAGCTGCGCGAGGACTCGCTGCTCGAAGCTGACTCGGCGGTACTCGTTTTCGGGGACGCCATTAGCGAGCTTCTTCTTGCTCTCGATCAACTCTCGGGAGATGACCTTCAGAGCCAGGAGCTGCTCGGCGCCGTCGGCGTCGGCGATCGGAGCCTTGACGAGGAAGACGACGCCCTTGGCGCCGCGGCCCAGCGCGGAGACCACCTTGAGGCGCTCGAAGCTCAGCACGTCGACTTCGCTGCTGCGAAGCTCGTCGTCGTCGTTCATGGCGGTTTTGGACGGTTGGGACGACCGGGTACCGGTTGGTGATCCGGTGAGATTGGGGAGAGTGAGAGAGAGGATTTTGTGAAATGTGATTAATATTTTGAATTTATAGTTGTATGTTGAGAAGGTGAGGAGTCTTGAGGAGGAAGCATTCAAATCAAAGGCATACTGCATGGAATCTCTAGTCAACACAAGCAATCAGATGCTGACACGTGGAAGGAACAGAGAGTATGGGTGTTGGAATTTTCAAGTGTGGGAAGCAATACCGAAGATGGCACTCAACGTGTTTGTGGTCTCGAGTAGTCTAACTCTTCATGATTTATTGGGGGAATGGCATTTATCCTTTTTGATATTTACGGTGTAAGTACCTAAAATGTATCAGTGTATTAGTAAGTTTTTGTTATGTGGGCTTCATTCCAACAGTTCCCGACGCTCATTAACGTCCGTTATATTTTACGATTTAATCGTCAATTTGAAGCTAAGAAATAGATATTCAACTTTGCAGTTGAATGTTTAAGATATCTAAAGGAAAGTTTTGGTGAAGTGTTAAAATAAAAAATTGTAAATCTATGTATTATCTTCCGGACAGAAGTTGAATAATAAGATTTAGACGACAAGTAATAGATTTATGGCGAAAATGTAAAATTTTGCACGCATCTATATTGAGGATGGTATCTACGATATCAAATTTTATATAGAAGAAAATACAAACCTCGATATTGCAGATACAAACTTCGATATACATCATTCGTATCCCTTATATCGGGTTTCGTACTTCTGATATAGATTCGTATTCCCAATATTTCATAATTTGACAACTATTTTGGGTGAATCGGCCAGGGGCGGCAGTCGGTTTCCATCGGGGGACATCCACCACTAGCGCGGTGGGCAGTCTCGAGCAGTTGGGGCCGAAGGTGTTAGGGTGCACCCGAACGAAGAAGAATCGGCCGGTCCACCCCGTCTCCTTGGAATGCATATCCTGGAAGAGGTGATCCTGGAAGAGGTGATCCCGAAAGCGGTGCGACACAAGAAACCTCCCCAGATTTCGGGGGTTGCGCGACACATAGAAAAGCCGCATGAGATCCTCGACAGTGATCTCTTGCCGCTCCTCGCAAGCAATAACTAAGGTGCAGAGTAGGCACCGGAGCACGTTAGGACCAACTTGGGTGATCGGAAGTTTGTGGGCATACAAGTACACCAGAATCAAGTTGGGGAGGGGGAGGTAAAGAACGACGTCGCGAAAGAAGGTCTCATACATACAGACCCACCCCGGCGGAACATGCTCGGCGAGCTCGCCCTTGACCGGAAGGCGTGCAGAGACATTCTCCCTCAGGAAATGCCTCCCCGCCAACTTGTCCAGGGTCCCCTGTGACATGGTGTTTTCCGGCGAACCAGTCAGGAGCACGTTGGCAGAAGGAGCCATGAGGAGGTAGAGGTTGGCAACCGATAAAGGTGGGGATGTAATAGCAAAAGGTTCACCAAAAATCAAACAGAGAGAAGGCTGAGAGAGAGAGAATCAGTTCGGAAGTTGAGGGGGAATGAAGGGAAGATGGAAGAAAGGGGCAATACAAAGGAGATTGAAGATGGAGGATGCGAAGGGGCGCGATCTGATCCAACGGACCAGAAACAAAGGCATCAAGCAAAGCAACGGTCAAGATGAAGCGGCGTTTCGACTCCCAGGCATACTCGAGTGTGACATGATGTGTCATAATGAACGCTGGCGTTTCACCTGCCCTAGGCTGGCACGACCTACGAAGTGACTCCAGACAGGCCTAACGACAGACGGGTATCGGAAGTCAAAAAGCCTTCGCCAGAGAGCCCTCGACGGAGAGCCTTCGGCAGAGGACCTTCGACGGAGAGCCCTCGGCGGAGGACCGTCGACGAAGAGCCTTCGGCCGAGAGCCCTCGGTAAAGGGCCCTTGACAGAAAGCCCTCGACAGAGAGCCCTCGACGGAGAGCTTTCGGCAGAGGACCTTCGACGGAGAGCCCTCGGCGGAGGACCGTCGACGAAGAACCTTCGACCGAGAGCCCTTGATGGAGAGCCTTCGGCGGAGGACCTTCGACGGAAAGCCCTCGGCGGAGGACCGACGACGAAGAGCCTTCGGCGGAGAGCCGTCGACGACTACCTTTGTCGGTTCGAAGTTTCATCCTCAAAATTTTACCAAGTGACCAACACTTGATAAAATGAGGGACTGACTGATAAGGTCAGATCCCGTCGGATCCCCTCAACTAATACCAAAGCAACATTTAAAGGAGCGACGAGATGACGAGGCGATGAGAAGGGGGGGGGGGGGGTAGCGTCAACGGTACGAGCGAAGACAGGGCCATTGCGAAGCATCGACGGGTCAAGCGAGGAGAGGGTTTCAATGAAGCGTCGACGGCACAGGAGAGAGTCGAGGAGACTCCGGCGCGACGAGCAGGCCTCGATGGGACAGACATTAAATGCTCGAGGCCTCGATGGGACAGGCATTCAATGCGGCCATCTCGGTAGCAACCCGAGTCGGCTCGAACCGCGCAAAAATGAGGCGCGCCAGGCCTCTACTAGCGGCATGGGGAAGGGGGCCGATGAGACCCCAATTTGGGCGGGAAAAGTAGTCTATAAAAGGGAGAGAGAACCCCATGTTAAAAGGAGATTAGTTTTTTTGTTGGATCGGGGGATGGATATGCTTGTAAACCGATTAGTCCCGATATTATCAATGCCAAAATCGTCATCTTTTCCTAGCTAATAAATGGAAGGAACCGAGCTCTTTATTTAAGAACAAGAGTAATCTTGTGATTGTTGAGCGGTACGAAACGCCCTCAACAGCCGCCCCGGCCCAATTGAGACCTCTAACTTTTAAGGGATTAAATCGTGTAGAGGAAAACAAATAATTTAAGTTAACCATAAAAATACATTTTTCACACTATTATGGTATATGATATCAGTGAATTATATACTGTACAAAGTATAAACTATAATGTATATTGCCAACAAAAAATTAAAATGTCAATTATTGGTGCTTTGATAGTTTGACCGAATCACATTAGAAAACATAAGAGACAAAAACTCTTATATTTTATAGTTTGACAATTCACTAATTCAGTTGAGATGTAACCAAAAAAGTATTATAAGTTTATATTTTATAACTTGACAATTTGATTTGGATTTTTTAGACTTTTAGTTATAACTCATAAATTAATGAGATAATAGCAGCAAAAGTTAATAGTCTCGATGGGCATCTAAATTTTGTTGTATAGAAAAAGTACCTAAATTTAAATGAATAGTAACTCCGTTCATTTTTTGTTCACAAAGTTTTTTTTTAAAATTATGTGTCATCTCAGCACAATTTTATTTTTACTGCTTTTAATTATCAGATTTAATCATTTGGTTTCTTCTTTTCATCAACATTAAAAATTATTACTTCTAATAGGAAAACTAGTGTTATTTATATATTTTGTATTTGATATCAGTTGGTATTTGTATGATTCTTTGATTTCTTAATAAAATGAGATTAAGATACAAATCTAAAAGATACCAATGTCAAATGTGGTTGGTAAATATAGCATTAGGTAAAAGATACAAATGTGGTTGGTACTTGTACTTGGTATCCCTTTAAAATAAGATTGGTTGATATGCTTACAGAAACCAGATTAATAAAATTTGTATTAACTGATGTATAAATTAATAAATTATTAATAAAGTACTAATTTATATATTATTTAATAATTTGATAATGTAATAAATATTGAAGGTCACGATAATATTAATATCTGAATGTTGTACTGTATATAAAAAATTTGAGTATCTATTTACGGGGTTGATAATAACTTAAATATTTTCATCATTATTACTCGTTAAATAGGAGGTATAAGGAGGAGAGTTGGTAGAGAAGGAAATGAAGAAGTTGTGTGTTGCAATTTGTTTGACTTTGACCATCTGTTCTCTTCTAGAAGCCTTGCAGCGCAGGGAATGTTGTTGGATTCAGAATGGGATCCCTTAGCGTTACGTGACTGTCACTGCAAGTTGAAGCCAACTTACCCATTCATCTCTCTCCCGTGCTTCAATTTTGGAACCAAAGAGAATCAAATATTTAGGAACCAAGTCTAAATCAAGGTTTATAATAAGCCCCTGTCCAATTGATTTGATTTGTGTTAAAGATTTTTTACTATTGCAATGGATTGGTTTATATTAACATAAAATAATGCATTGTGACGATTTTCTAATGTCTCAACTCTAAGGAACTATGTATATTCGATGTTGTCAATCAAAACGTGTAAATATCAATTCGAAGAAATCCGAAGCATTCGTCTACTATAGGGTTTGGCTTTCGTACAAATCGATTAACTCCTGGAATGGAAGGTTTTTCAATAAATATAAAATTATCTGCGGCGTATATATTTAAATTATAATCAAAGTAGTTCGCGTTGACCCAAGGTTGATTTCACGTAGAAAAAGTATCCAAACTCAAGTTTTGGGCTTTGATCATTGGCACTGTCAACTTTTTTCGTTAGCTCATACCACGTGGCATTACGTCTTTGCCACGTGTATGCATGAGCTATATCATTTGCAAGCTATGCACTGATAAAGACCGAGGGCAATTTTAGTTGTAAGACGCAAGTGTCTTCTTCATTAACTTTATAATCGCCAATAGTTGTACGGTATTGCATGAGTAATAAAATAGTTTATGAACATGTATGACTCATTTGTTTTGATACATTATTGTAGGAGCTATGCAATGGGTTATTGCAAGAGCTATGCAATTGGTTACTGTATGAGAATTAATTAATTTTCTCTTATGCAGGTTGGTTTGAGTTGTTAGAGTTGACTTTGGAGAAAATATGTCTTTTTCTATAACTATGGGATTTTATCGTCTCTCATCTCCTTTATAGGTATTCACGTTCTGAGCCTTTTGAATGTAAGTTGGAGTGACCTAGTGAACTATGGTCTCATTAGGCCGAAAGAAAATCCCTTCAAGAATAGTGGAGTGTTGTACTTGCCAAACGAATCCCTCGAAGAGATATAGTAGAAGGAGGAAATACCCTCCCTCGCTCTCGACCATTTTTTAAAAAGAAACTAAGATGATCATGGTGAGGTCGTGGAGTTGTTTCAAGAAGAACAACATTGTTAAATTAAGAGATCGGCTCGTTGTCTGGGCATTTCGCCGCGGTCGCTCTTTTAAGCTATGCCCCGTCATGAAGGAGGAGGGTTGAAGAAGGAGGTTCAATAGCTGTTGATGGGACAATGATATTGTTTGTTATTTATTATAGGTATGGAAATGAAATGTCCCTCGAACCATTTGGTCCCCCATTGAGATGCAAGTTAGGAAGTTCCGGTTCCATGGGACACAGTTGTGCTCGAAGTTCGTTCGTTCACGAAGAACGTCCTATATCTACCTGACGCAACCATCGAGGAGATCCTATTCCCCAAAGAAATTGCTCAAGTGAAGAAAATATGATCTATCGATGTCATCGTCATCGATGAGATACAACGAGAGCACTCTCTCTCTCTCTCTAACATATCGTGATTTTGAAGCAATGGAGTACCATAAAAAACAACAACGATTTGAAAGTTGGTGATACCTTAAAGGTTTGGAATTTTCCCTTGATATTGTTTTTAATTTTCGAATATGCTGACACACTCAATATAATATTGAATACTTATGCTTTTTTATATACTAATTAACAATTTTATGCATTCAGTCGTTTTGTTAATGAAACCTTATCAGATTGTTGTAAAGCACTCAATGTTTCTCTTATTGAATAAGTACTTACGAATGGATTGTCGGAGGCCACCGGACTTTGCGTTGAGCGTCTGGTCTTACGTAGTAGAAGTTGATTGCCGTGATCCAGTTAGTTTGACAAATTTCAACATCACATCCTACATTCTGAAGAAGAATAGCATATTGGGTGCGCCTCAATTGGACCTGCAGGTGCTATTGACGAGCGATGAAAATGAGCGACTCTCGTGGGATGCACTACCAATCATCGCAATCGATGAGTTAGCGAGATAGTATTCTCTCTCGCTAACTCTAAAGAAGAAAGGCGATATTCGTTTTTCAAGGCCGACACCATGGAGTGTTTTTCAGTAAAACAATCGATATGTTAGACGGGGCTAATTTTTATTTTATAAGATAATTCAATGGTAATAGTTACAAAATATACCAGATTATAAGATTTGTTGGATACTTCAGTACTCCGACCCTGACTATAGAAAGGCCCTCGACGAGTGTTTTTAGGCTAGAAACAATAAATACATATCATTAAGAAAGAAATAATTTAATTTAATTTAATTTATTTTTCGGTAAAAGTAAAATATTAGTTATAGTTATATGTTAAGTTTGTAGACCTATCTCATATCTTTAAGCTCTAAACTTTAATAATGTGTTTTTTTATTTACAAAAGATAATAATATTAATTATAAAAATAAAGTAAGACAAACAGAATTTAGTGTTGATTAGTATTTTTAATTATAAAATACAGGTAGATGAACGCTCAAAAAATATAAGTTAGAAAAGTGTGTCGTATTTATTAAGGTCGGATTTGGTCAAATCCATCCTCAACACAGCTCGTGTCGTTTTGTCCCACAAACGACGTAAGAGGAGGGCGAGGAGGTTCGTTGACCGATGGTCAACCGAGGAACATCCTCGAGGAGGTTTAGCCCGCGACGAAGTCTGACTAGGGTAAAGGTGAACCTCGACGACGTATCCCATCATTATCCACTCAACGAGAGGCATCAACGACGAAGCGCGCAGAGCCGAATGACGGCTGACGAGATGTGCATTTAATGATGCCCACCTACCCACTAGACGAGGGGCATCGACGACGAAGCGCGCAGAGCCGAATGACGGCTGATGAGATGTGCATTTAATGATGCCCACCTACCCACTCGACGAGAGGCATCAACGACGAAGCGCGCAGAGCCGAATGACGGCTGACGAGATGTGCATTTAATGATGCCCACCTACCCACTTTGGCAGTCTGCTCTAAGAATGACGTAAAGCATGGGTTAACCATGCTCCCCTCAAATGACTCCTAGAGAAACTAGTGATTGGATGTGAGAAAAAGGGCGGGAAAAATGTAAGAAGGCATAATGTAAGCTCTATAAAAGGCAGGTTAAGCCTCATTTGTAAAGGTACGCAAGAAAAGGAGAGAAACCAGAGAGAAAAGAGAGAAAGTCCTGGAAGAGAAAGGCTTAAGAAAAATAGAGAGAGTTCCTTGTATTCGATCCTTCAACTGTCCAGCTATTCAACGAAAGGAAACCGAGCTCTTGTCGGAAATATAATAAATCAAAGATATTCACTGATCATTGTTGTTAACTTGTTCTTTGTGATTATTTTTGTGACTGGAAAAGGATGGTGAAAATCGCCCTCCACAGTATTATTGTTAAATATTTGCTCAACCATGTTAAATGTAGAGGTCATATAAGGAATAAATTTATTATTTTAATTTTTTTTTAAATAAAAGGTGTTCTATTTGTTAGTTAAATTGATATCAACGAATGGATGATTACTATATAATAATGAAAGGGTTAATGACGGCAAAAATACCCAAAGTTTGATCAAAGAACCCCTCGTGTACCCAAAGTTTAAAAGTGGTGGCAAAAATACCCAAAGTCACATTTGGGGAGTTGACCACTCCATTCTCGTAACGCAGTTAACTTACCCGTTAACTCTGGCCACGTGGACAAACGTGAGTTGCTGACATAATAATTTTTGCCACGTTAACGAGCCCACATTAGCCTCGTTTATGACAAAACAAGAAATTAAACCCCTAATTAATACTATTTAACACAACTAATTGAACCCCTAATGATTACACTTAACAAAACAGATTTGTCCACGTGGCCAGAATTAACAGGTAAGTTAGCGGCGTTACGAGAATGGAGTGGTGAACTCCCCAAATGTGACTTTGGGTATTTTTGCCACCACTTTTAAACTTTGGGTACACAAGGGGTTCTTTGACCAAACTTTGGGTATTTTTACCGTTATTAACCCATAAAGAAACGCACAAATAAAAAAGTTAGGCTCCAAAAATTGTTTCTCTTGCGATAGTATTTACTATACTTAAAAGTAAATGACAATTAAAAATTGTATTGAAAAAAAAAAAAAAAGTAAGAAAGAAAGAAATAGAAAGTGAGCCTAATTTTTTTTTTTTTTTTTTGAGGGAAAAGTGAGCCTAATTTTTATAACATTAATTGTAAAGTCTTTACAATTATCTTCCATCCCAAGTTCGGAGAGAGAGAGTCTCTGATTGGTGAGAGAGTGAGCGTGGGTCCCTAGGGAATTTGGGCTTGGCTGATAATAAATTCCTTGGAGGGGCTAAATAAAACTTGGGCTTGTTCTTAATGGACTTTTATAATACATTGGGGGACTACAGCTTCTATTGGGCCCTTAATGGGTCCGCCCCAGTTGAGCACTCTTCCTTCCCGAGCTGCACTTATTTGAGAGTCTCGAAGGGTATAATAAAGCTCGTCTTTCTTCCTTAAAAAAAAAAAAACAGTAATCTTTGAGTTAAAAGTATCATAAGCTCTTATTATCTTAGGGTTTAGGCCTAAGCTTATCTCGTTTCAGTAAGTCTAGCCCATTAGGCATACTCAATTTGATCAACTAAGGCACCATAGGTCCAAAATGAGAAAATAAGGACAACAATATTCAAAGACAACAAAACTGAAGCGACACATATTTTCATTCACTATTTTTGACGGCCGTCGGTCAAATTCCACATGGTACGACGGATGTTGGACGAAATTAAAGCAATGTATATTCCAGTCAACTTGACGCAACGTGACACTCGATCAATATAGAATAAAAAAAAAATTGGATTAAAATATATGTCGCCTTAATTTTACTTTTATAATTTTTTTTTAAATGATGTAATCAGTTCCATTTATTAAATATGGAATATGATTACGTGTAAAACGATGGTCGGCAGATAATAAAATCAAAACCTGCAAAGTCATCACACACACACACCTTCCCCTCCTCCACATATATGCTCTGGATAGCCTCTACCAACCACTCCTTTTCTTCTTCTTTTTTTTTTTTTTTTTTTTCTTTTCACTTCTAATAAGAACATCATCTTATAATATTTTCTTCATTGATTTCCCACTCAATTATCACACAAAATTAATTATCTAACTACAAAAAAAAAAAAAAAAAAAAAAACAGAGACAAAACCAATCCATCTTTGCTCCACACCGTCTTCTTTTTCTGTCTGTAACCGTTCGCATAAAAATATCTATAAAAAAAGAAAAGAAAAGAAAAGAAAAAAGGGTCTCTCTCTCTTCTCTTCTCTTCTCTTCTCTTCTCTTCGGGAAGCTCAAAAGCATGGCGACAAGCAGTGACACAGCAGAACAATCCTCTTCTCTTCCATGAAAATGGAAGCTCGCAGGCTCGCCGTTCTCTGCTCCCACTTGCGCCCAACTGGATCGGGACCCGACCCGGGTCGACCCGCGATTGTCTACGAATCGGGCTGCTCCGCTTCCGATTCCGATTCGCCCCCGGACGAGCGTGAGAGCGAGGAGATTCGGCGAAAAGACTGCGTCTTTTGCAAGATTGTGCGCGGCGAATCGCCGGCTTTCAAGGTCTAGCTCTTTAATTTTCCCTCTTACGAGGCTGTTTGGTTGGTGGGAAAATCATTTGGGCATGAACTCAAGATTGCATTGTGAATTATTGAAGACTTCTAAATTGATACTGAATTTGGTACCCACAGCTTTACGAAGATGACACATGCATGTGCATATTGGATACGAACCCGCTCAGTCATGGGTAAGATGTTTCTATATATATATATTATGATTGATATAGTCAGTGATGTATCAGAGACAGTGAAAATTGAATGCTCTTTGTACTAATAATGTGTGTTCTTATGGTCCCTCAGGCATTCCCTTATAATCCCAAAAACGCATTTTTGTTCATTGAAAGTTACTCCTCCAACAGTACGTGATTCTTTCATTCATGATTCATGCACTATCATTGATCTGTTATGGCTTTTATTTATGGCTTGAGAGATTGAATTTCTCTGCAGGTTATTGCTACCATGTGTTCGAAAGTGCCTTTTATCAGCTCCGCAATTATGAAAGCTACCGGTTCTGGTATGATCCGAACCTGTCGAATTCTTGCTCTTGCTTTCCCATCGTGCGCTGTTATTTGTGGGCTTTTGTTTAGTTTCGAATTCATAGTTTTAATTTGGTATAAATTTATCGGCATGCCCTTTGGTTCGAAGTCGGATTCGGATTCAGTTGGATTGAAGTAGAAAATAGAATTAACTCGTGACCAGTCATTTATTTCGTCATTGCTCGAATTATATTATGTATCATTAGAATAAAAAAATATTCTGTCTCGGATTTTCAGCATTTTTGCTATTAAGCAGATAAAAAATCATGTTTACATACCTTGTGCTCTGTAAAAATTATGCAGATTCATTTAATGTATTGGTTAATAATGGCGCCGCAGCTGGCCAAGTCATATTTCATGTGAGTTTTGACAATCCGCTTGAAAATTCTTTGAAAAATCATGATTTTCGATAATGGAAAAAGTAAAAATTAACACTTTTAATTCTCTGCTATCTTCAGACGCACATTCACATAATACCTCGCAAGGCTCGTGACTGCCTGTGGGCGTCGGAGGTACATACTGAATTCTGCTCCGTGTTCGGTTCTCCTTTAATATTTAGAACATTCATGCTAAAACCAAATAAGTTCTCCAGAGCTTGCGGAGGCATCCATTGAATCTGGACCAAGAAGCTTCGAGGCTTGCTAATTGTGTCCGAGAGCATCTGGGGTGTAAAGATGTGGAAGGAGAAACATCTGATATCACCAGAAACTAGCGTGGGGTTCGTCTCGTTTCTGCAATTTTTTGATTTAGAAACTGTAGTATACTGTGTATATATTAGTTCGGATTCTTTCTATGCCATAAATTTAAGTTAGATTTTTACATCTTGTGGGGTTGTAATTAAATGGAACTGCCGAGAGACAAGGTCTTCACGTTCACTTCCATGTTTGGTCTCATCGCAGTTGACGTTGTTCGAGAGAATCAATCCTTGTTTTGTGTAATTCAGGCCACGTTGTTCGAGAGAATCAATCCTTGTTTTGTGTAATTCAGGCCTGAAAAACTGTCTTTATTTGACAGTTTAGTGCAGTTACACGTTTGGCAGTATTGTTGATCATACGCGCGGTCATACCTACGATCTCATTATCCATAAAGCGGAATTGGTCCGTTTTGGTTGAGATATTTAAGGAATTCGTTCTCCCTTATCTGCTGGTCAAATATCAGAGTTGAATGAGCTTTTTAAATTCGAATTATGGAGGAAAAACTTAGTCTAGGAAAGATTAAGTAAAAAGCCAAAAAATGTGGAAGAAGTTGTTATTTTGTTGAGGACTTTTTGGGCTCTATTTATACTGATCTAGGGCTCCCAAATCGTGCATCCTTTCACCAGAAACTTCAGAGAAAATCGTTCAAGCTTACAGAGAGTATTCTAGGTTATTTTCTCACAATTTCCGTGGATCGTTCGTTGGCGTTTTTCTTCCCGATAAGAAGTCTGAAGAGGTCTGAAGCCTTCATTATCGTCAACGGAGCTGTGCATGCTTGCACACATCGACACTCGCCGGAAGTCGCCTTACCCGCTTGCCGAGTCGCCGTGTCGTCGTCATAATCAACAGGTTACAGGGCTGGTTACATCGCTGGTCGCACTGGTTAGAGTGTATTTTCCAGTTTGTTGTTCGGTGAACAAATCGATTGTGTAACGTCCATCTTGTAATTATCCATGTTGATTAATCTGGGTGAGGGCCCCGCAGAGTAGATAGATATCGAACTGCGTTAACAAAACATCGCGTGTGTCTCTTTATTTTCGCGTATGTTTATTTGTCGTTATTTTCCGCAAAACCGAAGAACGTGACGTTTCAATTGGTATCAGAGCTTGTCGCTGCAATAGTGTTTCTTTGATTTCAAAGGCAGCGGAAAGATCTAGGTGTTCTTCGAATCACGATGGGTTCGCGCAAAAATATTGTTCTTATAAGACCACCGGTGTTAGACGGTACAAACTATTCGTATTGGAAAGCTCGAATGACTATCTACATCCAATCGATTGACACATAAGCTTGGAGTACTGTGAAACATGGCTGGAGTTCTCCCATGAAGAAAAATACAAAAGGAGAATTTGTTGAAAAACCGCTCAGTGAATGGAGTACCGAAGATGAGACCGCATCTCTTGCGAATTGTCGTGCTTTAAATGCGATCGTATCTGCTGTTAACGAAGGACAATTTAGACTCATATCTACATGTGGTACTGCCAAACAAGCATGAGAAGCATTGCAAAATCTCCATGAAGGAACCTCAGCCGTTCGAACCTCAAAACTCCAAATGCTTGCATCAAAATTTGAGGAACTACGTATGACCGAAGATGAAACCATTGCAGATTTCAATGGAAAGCTTCGTGAAATTTCAAATCAAGCTTTTCAACTTGGAAAAATGTATTCTAATCTAAAATTGGTTAGAAAAACGCTTCGGTCATTACCAGAACGCTTCAGTGCCAAGGTTGCAGCCATCGAAGAGGCCAAGGATATAACCACGTTGAATTTGGATGAACTCATAGGATCTCTTCAAACTTTTGAGATGAATATGTCTCAAGCAAAAAGAGAAAAAGGAGTAGCATTCAAAAGTTCTACCAAACGTGATCACAGAGACGATGCAACCAGTGATCTTACCAATGATGTAGCTAGCGATGGTACAAGTAATGTAACCATGGATGATATTTTTCTTCTTACTAAAAATTTTGGTAGAATGTTGAAGAAATTTAACACTCAGAGACCACCTTTCAATGAAGGAGGAAATGGTTCTTCACACAGTAACTCGAGCAGTAAATACAGATCTACTAACAACAATCGTGGTCATAATGATGGTCGTACTACAGAGGATAAAGTCAAAAAAATTGGAATCAAGTGCCGAGAGTGTGACGGATATGGTCATATACAGTCAGAATGTGCTAACACTATCAAGAAACTAAAGACTAGATCCTACGAAACTTCTTCTAGTGATAAAGACTCAGATGAAGAAGATGGCGGAGGAGTTTTTAGCCATTATGTTGCGTTCCCTGCATCACACCACTCTCTTGATCAGAACAATTATTCAAGTGATGATTCAGATGAAGATTTTTCTGAAGAAGACTTTCAAACATCATTCAAATCTCTCTTTGAAAAATGGCTATCTTTATGCAACCTGAGCAAGAACCTTAATTCTGATAAGGAAAAGTTGATTGGTGAAAAGCAAGCTCTCTCAACAACTATAGAGAAACTGATGAAGAAAAATCAGACTCTCAATGACCAAGCTAAGTCTGAAAAAGAGAAGTTTATTTCTGAAAAGCAAGTCTTATCCACGGTTGTAGAAGAACTAGGACAACAGAACAAGGTTCTCAGTGACCAAGTGCTAGAACTGAAAGAGTCTCTTTCAAAAGTGAACTGTCTCGCCATTGAAAAAGACAAGAAGATAACCTTAATGGAAAAAGCTGTTATGAAGTTCAATTCTGGAAAATCCAAACTCGATGACATACTTGAACAAGGACGTCAGTCGAGAAATCGTACCGGTCTTGGATTTTTAAAAGGAGAAAGATTAATTAGTGAAAGTAGCCAGAATGAATATGACCGTACAAGTTACAACCGTATTTTCAGAAAAGAGTCAGACAGTCAGAATATTACCAAAAGTGAAAGCATCACAACCACTAAAGGTACTATCAGTATTGCTAGCCAAGTAACCAAGAGATGTGAATTATGCAAGTCTATTTTTCACAACGATGGTAGGTGTAGAAATATGTACAAGCAATTCTCTGAAAATCTTCAAAAGACGCCGCTTCGCAAATATGCAACCAAGACCAAGAAAAGTCGTTCAGTGTGGGTGGCTAAGTCTCTTCTCTTCAAGGTTCCAAAGTCAAAACCTGCTTGGGTTCCTAAGAATAGTTTATCTTATGGAACAATCATTAACCCAGTTCCTCTCATAGATGCAGCCGTTGATCCAACGATAACAAGATCCACCAACAATGTCTCTCCTGCAAAACACAACCAGACAAGAAGCCATGGTAAATGGAGTAATAGCCAACTACAAAGATGTGGACACAACTGTACTTGTTACTTCTCTAAAAGATGTAACTAGAGACATATTCAATCCTGAAGATGCCACAAGATGGAAGCCTCAAGAGTTGATGCAAGCCTTCAAGAAAATCAAATTACAGAGGCTGATGAATTTGCGCTCAAAAATAGTATCTCGGTTCAAGAGAATCTCTTACCGCTAAGGGTACTAAAGAGCCAAAATGCAATCTTGTGAATCAATCATCAGAGGAGTCTTTGGCATCTTGCTTCGCATCGGGGGAGAATTGTGCAAATTCAGGAGAATTATCCCATAGTCAGGGGGAGCTTCACAGAGTTAGGCTCAGAATTGTACAGATTCAGTTATCAGATAGTCAGGGGGAGCATCTTTTCATGATCACCGAGTCAGGGGGAGCTTCACAGAATCATTCTCAGAATAGTGCAGATTCAGTCTCAGAGTATCACATAAGGAATATCAGATAGTCAGGGGGAGCATCTCTTTGCGCGTGTACGAGTTGGTCAATGTTCAGAAAGCTCAAGCGCTGGTAGTTCATACTACATAGTCTTCTATGGCACAGGTTCACGCTCTCTCAGACCTGATTACTCTTCTTCAAGAGACAGTTCTTGCCATTCAGCGGGATCTTCGTCCTCACTCCGACTAGTCTTTGCCATTTTCCGTCAGCAGAGGGGGAGAGAGGTGACAGGGGGAGACATCGACGACAGGGGGAACATTGCCATGCGTGACCAACCATTTTTCTATTGTTAAACTTTTGTTGGTTGTCGGAACATTGGTCACTAAGTTGGGTTTATCAGAAGATCAAGTTTATTTCATGATCGTTTGTTCGTCGCTACTGTCTACATATTTTATCTAGTCACCGAATTATCTGCTCAACAAAAATGCCAAAGGGGGAGTTTGAAAAACTGTCTTTATTTGACAGTTTAGTGCAGTTACACGTTTGGCAGTATTGTTGATCATACGCG
Source organism: Parietaria judaica (assembly GCA_954871525.1). Taxonomy (NCBI): domain Eukaryota; kingdom Viridiplantae; phylum Streptophyta; class Magnoliopsida; order Rosales; family Urticaceae; genus Parietaria; species Parietaria judaica. Next base: position 45,890,519 of record OX940860.1, read on the forward strand.
CGGTCATACCTACGATCTCATTATCCATAAAGCGGAATTGGTCCGTTTTGGTTGAGATAATTAAGGAATTCGTTCTCCCTTATCTGCTGGTCAAATATCAGAGTTGAATGAGCTTTTTAAATTCGAATTATGGAGGAAAAACTTAGTCTAGGAAAGACTAAGTAAAAAGCCAAAAAATGTGGAAGAAGTTGTTATTTTGTTGAGGACTTTTTGGGCTCTATTTATACTGATCTAGGGCTCCCAAATCGTGCATCCTTTCACCAGAAACTTCAGAGAAAATCGTTCAAGCTTACAGAGAGTATTCTAGGCTATTTTCTCACAATTTCCGTGGATCGTTCGTTGGCGTTTTTCTTCCCGATAAGAAGTCCGAAGAGGTCTGAAGCCTTCATTATCGTCAACGGAGCTGTGCATGCTTGCACACATCGACACTCGCCGGAAGTCGCCTTACCCGCTTGCCGAGTCGCCGTGTCGTCGTCATAATCAACAGGTTACAGGGCTGGTTACATCGCTGGTCGCACTGGTTAGAGTGTATTTTCCAGTTTGTTGTTCGGTGAACAAATCGATTGTGTAACGTCCATCTTGTAATTATCCATGTTGATTAATCTGGGTGAGGGCCCCGCAGAGTAGATAGATATCGAACTGCGTTAACAAAACATCGCGTGTGTCTCTTTATTTTCGCGTATGTTTATTTGTCGTTATTTTCCGCAAAACCGAAGAACGTGACGTTCAAGGCCAAATAGAAAAATGTGAACGAGCTGTGTTTTTGTTTAATCTAAAAGACGTTTGATCTGAATAAATAAAAGACTGTCATGATTTTTTTGAGTTACTAAGTGGACCCTCCCGATCCCTCTTTTCGAGTAAGAGGGGACTGATTTGGGAACATTACGAAGAAGGAAGAGGTTTCTCAGTCTGTCTGTATTCATCTCGCATGCTGGTGATGGTGGTTAGGGGTGAGACAGGGACAAGGTATCGGCCGTTGGTGGTGCTGCGATCTCCGTCCGAGCGATAGGGTTTTGATGTATGCATATGGGGCTTCTTGTGTGGATCCTTTACTGATGTGCCTATTGCCAAACCGAGGCACCGAGCAATTCCAATGTCTTCGAGTGCGATGCTTCATACTAATGACGTTGATCGACTGCGGAACGTTTCCTTACCCTTGGCTTGTCCGGGCCACCGAGCTTATTTGAGCTCGTAATAATGGTTGAGTGACTCCTAAAAGGGCATGGGTTCGTACTTAGCACGGTTCTCGTTTACATTTTTTCTCAAATTATTGGTTGGTCTTTGAGAGCAACCCCAACCATGACACCATTTTGGTGTCAAAATTACACCATTTTAATGTGATTTTAACGCCATTTTTTTTTCAAACCCAATCACACCACCAAATTTTATACCAAAAAAAAAATCTCTATTATTATATTATATTATTAAATTAAAGTTTCTTTTATTATTAAATAATTTTAATAAATCTTTATTATTCAATTATATAATTAACTATTGAGTAATTAGTGAACTATTTAACAAATTATAAATAAATAATTAAAAATAATATAATTAAAAAACTAATTATAAATTCAAATAAATATTACATTGATTAAAACTTGTTAGGCGCGTCTTTAATCAATTTACATATTATATTTAGAATATTATAAATTTTAACATTTTAAAAATAAAATACACAAAATAATAATAAATACACATTATATTTATAATACATACACATATTAACTACACATACTATAACATATATTACATAATATAAACATATCAAATATAAAAATAAAATAAAATAGGGTTAATTAACGAAATACTCATTTTGTGCAAACCTTTTAAAAAACTACCCATTATGGGTAGTTTTTTACACACACAATGGGTAGTTTTTTAAAAGGTTTGACACAAAATGAGTATTTCTTACAATTTCCTAATAAAATAATTAAAAATAAAATAATTAAAAAGTGCATTTATCGTGGTTAATAGTACCCCATTAAATTTGATGAGGTACAAGATATGGGTTGGGTTTTATTATAAGACCATTTTAGTGTTTTACGGTCCCATTGGAGATTCCAATAGCCTGAATATTAGTGTAATTCTCCGTATGTATGTGGCCTTTGGGCTTTATTTGATGAGTGAGATGATATACTTTTTTCCTCTTTCTGCCTTCCACGAGCTTAGTTCTATTCATGGCCATGTCGTCCTTGGCTTGAGTGGGCATTTAGGATACTTTTCAGATTAACACTGTCCCTACGACTTAGGCGTATGATTTAAATAAAAAGTAAGGTGCTGTATTTACTGAAGATGACGTCGTCATCTGCTTTCAAAGGATCAAACTCTTGCAGGGTTGCCCTCCTAACTTGGACAGGCTTCTGCCGTTATTCGTAATACTTATGGGGTTGAATGGGCGTTTGACGTCGAAGATTCGCATACAATCGAATTGTTTTTTGGGTCTTTGAAACTCTATATACTAAGTCCATTACTTTATCTGATTTATGCTTTATTATCTCTGAATTCATCCTTTAGCTATTATCAGAATGAGTCCATTGTCTTCTACTTTAACCCGAGATGTTGTAATGGTCTTGCTAGACTCGCGATTAAGTCTAGAGGAAATATAGTTTGGTTGGAGTCTGTTCCGCCAATTATTGAATCTCGTATTTTGCGTGATTGTGGTTGTAACGAGGGAGTCGCGACCCTTATTCGGAACGCTTGTCTGGCTGCTGCCATTGATAATTCTATATGGAGTACTCTTCCCTGAGCTGCACTTGTTTGGCGGAATAAGATGTTTTAAAAAAGAAAAAGCCTTTCAAACAATACAAATAAATTATATGAGAGGTATTAAATAAGGGTCATTACTGGCAAATAGGGCAGCATAGAGTTAACTTAAAATAATATGGCAAATGTATTTAAGTTCACATTTTTTTGGTTAATCGGTAGACTTTATCTATGTTTTTGTTAGTTTTTTTTACTATTTCCGTCAGTAGTGACGTGAAGGCAAATCAAACAAATAAATTCAAATGATTAAACACGCGAATATCAAATAAACTTGGTTGTAAACACAAATTCGTTGAACATCAACAACGCAAATTCTTATTTTTCTTCTCACTTTCTCTCACGAATTCCCAGTTCATCTCCACAATAGCATTGCGATTTGTGTTGTTGACATCGTCATTAACGGAACTAATGATAAAAAAAAAGTGACAAAAAAAAGTGAATGAGATCTACTGATTCACCAAAAATGTGAACTTGGATACTTTTGCCATAATTTTTTAAAATTGACTCTATACTGCCCTATCTCCGAACAACTTGGGTACCTTTGCCAGTAATAACCCTAAATTAAATAAATAATCATGGTCTATGATAATTTAACTTAAGGTACTTTTGAAATGAAAATCCCACAAATATATACAAGGAAATATTTTATTTGATTATTAATTATTTAATAACCAAATATTTAGTCATTAACAACCGAGATTTGATTAGCACGATTTTGGGCATGAATTGATACATGGAAATTGCAAAGTTAAATGGTAATTATCTTGAATTTAACTAGAAAATGTCCTATTATTTTTGTCAAGTCCATTAATAAAAGATATGCATTAATTTGTAATCTTCGAGAAATCGTCACTATAATAAGTGTGAATTAATCCGGACTATTACATCAAATTAATGTGGACCGTTGAGCATTTGAATTGAAAATTATTACCTAATTTAAAATCACTTGTAGTCTGTAAATAATAAGCTTACGATTCACATTGTTTAAAAGCTTTTCTTGCACCCAATTTGCATAAACCTAGTTAAGAAAATGTTTTCTCTCTCCATCCTCTCTCTAGAAAATCGGCCAAAAGAAAGCAAGGAGGTTCTGCCCGTGAAGCCCCCATTTCTGTTCGACGAAGTTCCGGATGATATATTGGAAGATAAGTGGTTGCTTTCCGAAGAAAAGAAGACGAGTTCTCTCCCTAGTGAAGCCGAGTTCTAAGCGTAGAAGACATGAGTCAGAGCCAGACAGGCCTAAATCAAAGTTCGTTCAGAACTCCACAGCTGAAGCGTGATCCAAGTATATTTAATGATACACATAATTGTTTATTATCGTAAATAGAAATATGAAAAGCATGAGTTTGGATGAAATTAAAATTTGCGTAAATTATTTACCTGATCAAAATTTGTTTCTAGGATTTGCTCGACCTGGAATTAAAATGGCTACCGGAAAAGATTGGTGTGAGACAATTTTTCGAATAAAGTACTTTTAAAGGTTACCCGAATGTCGACAGACCCCGTCTTAAGATACGATGGGAATTAATTTTCCAGCAATTCGAAGGTGCAACATGGTTTTCTTTAGCTAACTCTGCAACAAATTTGTTGTATTGGTACCATATTAGTTGATTGGTATGACGCAACAATATGAGACGGTCCATACTCGATGTGTTTTCCTTGTTTGTTTAGGAAGCCATGTAAGTAAAAACATTTTTCGTGTGTGGTCATGTCGGTTACATTGATCGAAAAATGGATGCTACCTTTTCGATGCCCCGTGATGTTGTGCTTGTGATACTTTAAATTTTTAAAGGCATGAATATTCAACTTTGTTATTTTTTGTAATCAGTGCTGAGATTGTGATTACACAGTATGAATGAAAAAGAAAAATAAAACTTGTATTAGAAGAATCTAACTTCGTATCACAAAGAAACTATCATGGAGGTCTTGAAGGAACTCTATAGCATGATCATGATTTTGTTGTTGTTCTCGTGTACATAGGATAACCGAAATAGTATTATTTAATTCATTCCATAGATATTTGAGTGAAATATAACAAAACAGATAAATTCCTATTTGATAGAAAAAATAAAGTGTTTAACGTTAAATTTTTTGGCGCATTTATTTGAGAAAAAACGCTCCTTAAGAGCTGACTATATCTTAGAAGATATTTGGCATGTTTTCTTAAGAGACCTAGTTGAGTATTCAACTATTGCAGCGCTCCCAACTATTAATATATATTTAGATAATGTTGAAAGTTACCAAGTCAAAACTAAGTCCACTTATATATGTCAATTCAACTTTTTTTTCGGTGCTATTCTTTTTCATTCTTCGTCCAATATCGTCTTGAAAACTTGATAACTGTTACGGAGAAGAATTGAAATGCTCATATAAGTACCAATTATTTGTGTTTACTATACATTACTAACATTAGTCAATTATTGTATACTCTCAATTTAGTATAAATACCCCTAAGTGGATGAATAAAATTTACCTCTCACATTTCTACACTTACATTTATCTCACTCTTATCTTACTCCAAATTCTCTATATCTTCTCTTTAATTAATCATATCCCACACTCATCCATTATACCATATACTCATCACCAAGTTTCTTACCACTTAAAATCAAGGTGCAAAAGTTTAGTGATTTTACAACACGTTATCAGCACGATCACTCTACGGTAAGTTCAGAACACGGTATGATTTACAATATTTTAACTTTCTTATGTATAACATCATATTATTATACAATGGAAGACTATGCCACCTTATAATTAAATGATGTGATTTACATCTAACAAATATTTATCTTCAAGTAATATCAAATTACTATACAAAGGAGGCTCTGCCACCTTATAGTAAAATGATATTAATTGAGATTAGTTTTAACTTCTTCATTTTTAATATTCTTATGATTAATATTATATATCTATAATGTTTGTCTATTTTTACATCTCATTTTATGACATTACATCACTAATCTAATTATAACATTTAATTACATTGTGTTAGTGTATTTCCAACGGCTATATAACGGCTATAAACGGCTAGTTTTTACACTATAAATACAAGTTTATCAAACCATACAAAAATCACATCTCTTATTCTACCTCATATTTTTCTCTCCAAGTTTAGACGATAAAAATGACTAGACTAATGTTAGTTTTTGTAGCCATAATGATCCTTGTATTTAATGTTAGTATTTTCATATTTCATATTACACCAGAGGAATTTTATTTTTCCTTAAAGGTGGTTGTATTCATGTATCTTGCTTTATTATTTAAAATCTTTGTAGACTTTTATATTTTGAATTAAATCTAATGAAATATTTTATTTTCATGTTAGTTATCACCATGTCAAACTTGGTAAAGCTTGAATTCAGTCCTCTCGTGATTAGTGGAAACAACTATATGCCATGGACGGTGGATATAGAGATGTATTTGGAATCAATGAATCTCTTGGAGACACTCCAAGAAGAGAATAACTCGTCGAGGACGAACAAGGCTAGATCATTGATCTTCCTTCGTCGTCATCTTGATGAAAGCTTGATAAATGAGTATCTCAGTGTAAAAGATCCTAGTGAGTTGTGGAAGGATCTCAAAGAGAGATATGATCACCAGAGGGATGTGATGCTCCCTTTATACCGTGATGAATGGACCGCTTTACGGTTCCAGGACTTTAAAAAAGTCAGTGATTATAACTCTGCGATGTTCAGAATAATGACCCACCTGAGATTTTGTGGGGTTACTGTAACATAGACTGAAATGCTGGAAAAGACTTTTTCCACTTTCCATGCTTCAAATGTGACATTGCAACAACAATACCGTGTGCGAGGTTTTCAAAAGTATCCTGAACTATTTGCTTGTCTCCTCATTGCAGAAAAGAATAATGAGTTGCTGATAAAAAATCATCAATCTCGCCCGACCGGCTCAAAAACGCTTCCTGAAGCAAACGCTGTCAACTACGATGAGCCTGAGCCCAAGAGCTATTTTCAGGGTCGAGAGCGAGGCCGGGGTCGTGGGCGAGGCCGAGGTCGTGGTCGTAGTTACGGACGTGGACGAGGTGGTTACAATCCCTATTATAAGTTCGCTAACTATTATCATAAAAATCAGCAACACGGGAGGGGCCACGATGACCCCTCTAAAAAAGGAAAAGAGATTATCTCCCCAAAAGGCTTTGAAACCAGTTGTTTCAGATGTGGCACTAAAGGGCACTGGTCAAGAGTTTGCCGATCTCCACTACACTTATGCAAACTCTACCAATAGTCCATGAAAGGGAAATGGAAAGAGAAAGAGGTCAATTTTATTGACCAGAACGAATCCACTAATCTCGAAGCATCCGACTTCAACGGTGATTTCATTGACACAGTTGGCGATTTCGCTGAACAAGCGACTGGTGGAAACTAATATGAATTATGTAATTCCTTTTGGGAATGAAGCCCAATGGTCCGATGTTTGTTTGTCTTTTCTTTCTTTTTGTAAAATATATCACGAACTTCTAATTTTAAGTATGTGTAATAGACTAATGCTCGTGTTTAATAAAATATATTTCTTATCAAAATTTGTGTTTGTTTTAGTTAAAGTTTTTCAAATGGACAAAGCTAATCGTGAAGCTGGAGAATTTTGTATACTCGACTGTGGAACGACACACACTATATTGAAGGATAAAAAGTTTTTCTCAAACATAAAATCAACACAAGCCAATGTGGATAAAATATCAGGTCTCTAGATCTGATTGAATGAGTTGGTAAAGCAAATTTTACATTACCAAATGACACAATGTTTACGATAAACAATGATTTATTCTCCCCAAGATCCAAAAGAAACCTGTTGAGTTTCAAAGATATATATTCTCATGAGTTTGATACTCAGTATGCAACTGAGAACGCCATGAAATATATGTTTATCATAATGCATAAATCGGGGAAGAAATACGTACTTGAAAAACTACCAATGCTCCCTACAGGATTGCATTTTACGTATATAAGTGCAATTGAAACAAATATGGTGGTTGCCAAACCTTCAATATTTACCATATGACATGACCGACTAGGTCATCCTGGTTCAACCATGATGAGAAGAATTATTGAAAATACACATGGGCATCCATTGAAGGACCAAAAGATCCTTCAAGGAAAAATATTCCAGTGTAAAGCTTGTTCTCTCGGAAAGTCAATCATAAGACCTTCACTGGGAAAAGTTGAAACTGAATCACCTATGTTCCTTGAATGTATTCAAGGTGATATATGTGGGCCAATTCATCCACTGTGTGGACCATTTCAATACTTCATGGTATTGATAGATGCCTCTAGCAAATGGTCACATGTGTGTCTATTATCAACTCGCAATATGTCATTTGCTAAATTACTCGCTCAGATAATCAAATTACGAGCTCAATTTCCCGATCATACAATCAAGAAAATAAGACTTGATAATGCCGGTGAATTCACATCCCGGGCATTCAATGATTATTGTATGTCAGTTGGGATTGATGTTGAACATCCTGTTGCTCATGTTCACACACAAAATGGTCTGGCCGAATCATTGATCAAGCGCCTCCAGCTTATTGCTAGACCATTGATAATGAGAACAATGCTTCCTACTACAGTACGGTGTCATGCAATTTTACATGCTGCGGCATTAATTCGCATCAGACCAAGTGCATATCATAAATACTCCCCAGTGCAACTTGTATTCGGCCAAGAACCAAATATATCCCATCTAAAGATTTTTGGTTGTGCTATGTACGTGCCTATTTCACCACCCCAAAGAACAAAGATGGGGCCACAGAGAAGTCTTGGTATTTATGTAGGCTTTGAAAGCCCATCTATTGTTAAATACTTCGAACCTCAAACTGGGAATATTTGCACAGCTCGTTTTGCTGATTGCCACTTTGATGAAGAAAATTTCCCAGCATTAGGGGGGAGAAAGAAAACAGCTGGAAAGAGAAATTACATGGTCTGTACCAACATTGTTGCATCGTGATCCTTACACAAAAGAATGTGAAGGAAAAGTTCAAACAATTTTGCATTTACAAGATGTAGCAAATCAACTTCCTGATGCATTTACGGATACAAAGAGAGTGACTAAATCTCATATACCAGCTGAGAATGCTCCTGCTCAAATTAAAATTCGAAAACAGCAAATTGAAAACAAAGTCACTCATGAAATCACAACACGCCTGAAGTGTTGGTCGGTCTAATTACCGTCGGGGTTTGATTCCCGATTCCATTACGCCGAAATGTGCCTCCGAGCCGTTCCGGTAACATTTAAAAAAATTATTTGAAAGCGGAAAACTTGTTATCGGACCAACGGCACGGATATCAGGTAATTATCATTTTAACAAGATCCGATAAATATTACATATTTAATATTCACAACTCATTATTAATATCATAGTCGAAATAAGAAATAAATCGAAAGCGGTAAATGTTTGCATTTATTAACCCAATGCATAAGGACTCTGAAGTTCGGCAGGGCTTCGCCGGGGCTGAGGGAAACACCCATGATCTTCCGGGATATTCTCCTGGATTCCTCGTACCGAAGCATGGGTTTATCCGGCAGGACTCCGTTGCAAAACTTTAACTGAGGTTCTTTTGAAGCTTCCGGAGAACAACGTCTCACTAAGCCGAACCAGAAAAGAGATCAGAGGCAGAAAACTCGCAGACCCTAGAGAGAAAGAGGGAGAGCTCGAGTTTTTGCTCTGGGGAAGGTGTGTTGAATGTTGTAAATGAGCTCCCTATTTATAGACTTGGCCCGTAACCGAATTAGAGATTTTCACTCCAAAATTCGAATTTTATATATATTTAAATACTTTAATTATTTCAATCCAATGGTTGAGATTTAATCTCATCTAGATCCAACGGTTATAATTAAACTTGTATTTAATTAAATAAGAAAGACTTGGTAAATACAAAAACCAATCTTATCCTCTTATTTAAATATAATTCGAATATATATATACATATATTTAATTTCAAAAATTATTATTAAATATAATTAATTATCCTAATCCAAAGGCTTATATTTAATTTTATCTAAATCAAATGGATATAATTAATTAGGGATTTAATTAAATAAAAAAGGCTTGGTAAATCAAAAAACCAATCTTATCTACTTATTTCAATTTCGCATTATATATATATATAATAATGATAATTTCGAAATTAATTATCTAGATCCAACGGCTTAGATTAATCTTAGACTGATCTAATGGATCATATTAATTTGGGATAAAAATCAAATACTCTAAGACTTGGTAAAAGCCTAATTCGATTTTATCCATATCATTATCTTCAAAATATATATTATAAATATAATTAATTAATTTCCAATCCGACGGTAAAGATTTAATCTTAAACCGATCTAACGGATACAATTAATTAGGTCAAATTCGAAAACCCTAAGCTTGGTTACCAAGCTACTATTTTTCGAATTCGGGTTGGGTAAAAAATCAATCATCTTAATCCTACGGTTGATGTTAAATCATTTCGGATCTAAATGATAAGATTGATTTTAGGGTTTTTGCTAAAATACCAAACTTTAGGTACTTATGCCGCAAATATTAATACCCTAACTTGGTCATGCAAGCACATATCGATTTACACATGTGTTAATATATATTAAATATATATTATTATTAATATAAATCTATTAATTATTAATTAATTATTAATAAGATATTAATAATTAAATCAAAATAATTAAATTATATTAATAATTCCTGATCTCAATATCACACATTAAAATGTCATGGTGCAACACCATCATTTAAATTCGTGACTTGTGATTTAATTTCATAGTTTATCGAACTGAGCACAAACTTAGAAAATTCATAAATCACAAACCGTAAGTCGAAATGACTTGGTTCAAAAAGAAAAGTTGCTTAGAATTTAATTTCCAACAGCATGGTGCTGATAGAAAATCTAAATTCTAACTTTATTTTATCAGTTAATTTCGTGTACCAAAATATGGTACTTTTGCCACGCTGACGATAAAACTATCTGACGTCTGCCACAGACCTTCAGTTTTATAAGTCTAGCCAAATGATTAAACATTATCCAGAATGTATTTTAATCACGTACGTATCATCCGTTACGGAGCTATCCTGGGGACCATGGACCCGTATCACTTAAGCTCCAACGAACTACTAGTTGTTCGTCAAACCTCGAAGTGATTCCACTATAGACCCGAGGCTGCACTCTTTAGTGATACGGTATATATTATTCCCTTTATATCACCAGGGTGTCCATTGATACAATCAAATTCGGGTTATTATTCTTTCACTTGATGACTCACACATGAGCAGGCGGTTTTTACCGTATTGCCTCTCATTGTATTTTCCTCCTTGACTCAATCAGTAATATTATGAGTAACCCACTTATGGTTTTGATTCATAAGTTGCGCACGGGTACTTCTCACTTCTCACCACCGACAACCAAGGGAATCATCATGACTCTGAAGATAGCTATGTGATGCCCATGTCTATGATCAAGCTACCCTTACTACTGATTATCATGTTCCCAAAATAATAGTGTTGGGAACAACGGTAATATCTTGTGTTCTTTAATGGTTAAATCAAAGAACAATCAAGCCAGTAGCTCGGACTCAAGACCACTTAGGACTTAGAACTATTATCCATTTGATCATCTATTTGTGACTTAACTACAAGTTATCAGTGACGGTCTTATATGATAACTTCTTGAGTTTAAGTCAGGTCCAGTCCAGTATGAAGACACTTCACACTTAATGCACTTCTAGTGAGTGTGACACACACACATAATCCAGAATAGGATTGTCACTTAGTCACATTAATGACCTTATACGATTAATGGGCTCCCACCCAGTTAATCAGGTCACAGACAGTTTAAGTTCATTTATTATGATTATTAATTCTTCCTCACATTGACTCTGTTGTGATAATAATAACATAATTGCATCCTTTATGAACTATGGAAACAAACATTCTATTTTATTCTACAAGAAACTATAATAAGATTAACATAATAAGTATCATCTTTATTCAATGACATGTCATAATCTTTTACAAATGGATAAAATATCTAGTTTAAGGACACATATGTCCAACAATCTCCCACTTGTACTTAAAGAAGATGACCCATGTCTTTCACGCCCATATTTTCCAGATGCCTCCTGAATATTTTCTCCGGCAACGTCTTGGTAAATGGATCAGCCAGATTGTCTTCCGAAGCTATTTTCACAACACGTACGTCGCCTCGACGTACTATCTCTCTAATGATATGGTATTTTCTCTCTATATGTTTAGCCTTGTTATGGTCTCTGGGCTCTTTATAATTTGCCACCGTGCCACTGTTGTCACAGTATAGCGTTTGTGGCCCATCTACATCTGGGACTACACCCAGCTCCATATAGAAATTCTTTAGCCAAACTGATTCTTTGGCTGCTTCACAGGCAGGCACATATTCAGCTTCCATTGTGGAATCCGCGATACAGGATTGCTTCACGCTTCTCCATAATATCGCTCCACCAGCAAGGGTGTACACTGCTCCTGACGTCGACTTTCTCGCGTCCTTATCAGACATAAAGTCTGAATCAGTGTATCCTAGTGGATTCAGTTCTGACCCTGAAAACACTAACATATAGTCTCTCGTTCTCCGAAGATACTTGAGAATGTTTTTCACTGCAGTCCAGTGAACCATACCTGGGTTGGATTAATATCTACTAACTATTCCCATAGCGACAGATGTCTGGCCTAGTACACTGCATAGAATACATCAAACTTCCCACTGCTGAAGCATAGGGTATCCGCCTCATCTCGTCTTGCTCTTCCAGAGAAGTTGGGCACTGTTTCCTGCTAAGGAACACTCCATGGCTGGTTGGTAAATTACCTCCCTTGGAGTTTGCCATTGCAAAACGTTCAAGCACCTTATCAATGTAAGCTGCTTGAGATAAGGCCAGAAGCCTATTGTTGCGATCCCTAAAAATACGAATCCCAAGAACATAACTGGCTTATCCCATGTCCTTCATTTGGAACTGCGTAGATAGCCACGCCTTCACGTCCGATAATTTCTTCACACTGTTTCCAATGAGAAGAATATCGTCGACATATAGAACAAGAAATATTTCCACGGTGTCGTCATTGAGCTTATAAATGCAGGCCTCAGTGACGTTCTGAATGAATCCATAGGTCTTGATGGTTTCATCAAACCTTAGATTCTAGGATCTGGAAGCTTGCTTCAATCCTTAATTAAATATATATTATTATTAATATAAATCTATTAATTATTAATTAATTATTAATAAGATATTAATAATTAAATCCAAATAATTAAATTATATTAATAATTCCTGATCTCAATATCACACATTAAAATGTCATGGTGCCACACCATCATTTAAATTCGTGACATGTGATTTAATTTCATAGTTTATCGAACCGAGCACAAACTTTAGAAAATCCATAAATCACTAACCGTAAGTCGAAATGACTTGGTTCAAAAAGCAAAGTTGCTTAGAATTTAATTTCAAACAACATGGTGCTGATAGAAAATCTACATTCTAACTTTCTTTTATCAATTAATTTCGTGTACCAAGATATGGTACTTTTGCCACGCTGACGATAAAACTATCTGACGTCTGCCACAGACCTTTCAGTTTTATAAGTCAAGCTAAATGATTAAACATTATCCAGAATGTATTTTAATCACGTACGTATCATCCGTTACGGAGCTATCCTAGGGACCATGGACCCGTATTACTTAAGCTCCAACGAACTGCTAGTTGTTCGTCAAACCTCGAAGTGATTCCACTATAGACCCGAGGCTGGACTATTTAGTGATACGGTATATATTATTCCCTTTATATCAGCAGGGTGTCCATTGATATAATCAAATTCGGGTTATTATTCTTTCACTTGATGACCCACACATGAGCAGACGGTTTTTACCGTATTGCCTCTCATTGCATTTTCCTCCTTGACTCAGTCACTAATATTATGAGTAACCCACTTATCGTTTCGATTCATAAGTTGCGCACGGGTACCTCTCACTTCTCACCACCGACAACCAAGGGAATCATCATGACTCTGAAGAGAGCTGTGTGATGCCCATGTCTATGATCAAGCTACCCTTACTACTGACTATCATGTTCCCAAAATAATAGTGTTGGGAACAACGGTAATATCTTGTGTTCTTTAAAGGTTAAATCAAAGAACAATCAAGCCAGTAGCTCGGACTCAAGACCACTCAGGACTTAGAACTAATATCCATTTGATCATCAATAACTCAACTACAAGTTATCAGTGACGGTCTTATATGATAACTTCTTGAGTTTAAGTCAGGTCCAGTCCAGTATGAAGACACTTCACACTTAATGCACTTCTAGTGAGTGTGACACACACACATAATCCAGAATAGGATTGTCACTTAGTCACATTAATGACCTTATACGATTAATGGGCTCCCACCCAGTTAATCAGGTCACATACATTTTAAGTTCATTTATTATGATTATTAATTCTTCCTCACATTGACTCTATTGTGATAATAATAACATAATTACATCCTTTATGAACTATGGAAACAAACATTTTATTTTACTCTACCAGAAACTATAATAAGATTAACATAATAAGTATAATCTTTATTCAATGACATGTCATAATCTTTTACAAATGGATAAAAGATCTTGTTTAAGGACACATATGTCCAAAATGAAATGTGGGAGACCACTCGGTTCCAAAGATAAAAATCCTCGTAAAAGAAAAGGAGCTGAGCACAATGACCACAATACGGAGGAACGTATTCCTGAAGAAATACACGATGAGGATAATCGAGAAATTTTGATTAATTATGCCAGTACAGGTATAGTATGGAACCGAAATATGGACATCGATGATGCACTCTGTTACAGTTTGGCATGTGATGTTATGGACGAAAATGATGGGGATCCTGAACCACGGTCTGTTACCGAGTGTAAAAATAGACGTGATTGGGCTGAATGGAAAAAGGCTATTGATGTTGAATTAGAATCACTTAAAAAACACAATGTTTTTGGGCCTATAGTGCTTACACCTGAAGATGTGAGACCTGTTGGATACAAATGGGTATTTGTACGAAAGAGAAATGAGAAAAATGAGATTGTGAGATACAAGGCTCGACTTGTTGCGCAAGGTTTTTCTCAAAGGCCCGGAATTGACTTTGATGAAACATATTCTCCTGTCATGGATGTAATTACATTTAGATACTTGATTAGTCTAGATGTTTATGAGGAACTAAATATGCACCTCATGGATGTTGTTACCGCCTATTTATACGGATCGCTTGATACTGATATTTACATGAGAATCCCTGAAGGATTCAAAATGCCTGAAGCATCAAGTTCAAAACCCAGAGAAAGATATTCAATCAAATTGCCAAGGTCTCTATATGGGTTAAAGAAATCCGGGCGCATATGGTACAACCGACTAAGTGAATATTTATTACAAAAGGGATATATTAACGACCCGCTTTGCCCTTGTGTTTTTATCAAGAAAACAACATCTGGTTGTGTGATTATCGCTGTCTATGTTGATGATTTAAATATCATTGGGACCAATAAAGAGATTCAGGAAGTAATCTCTTACTTAAAGAAAGAATTCGAGATGAAAGACCTTGGGAAAACAAAGTATTGTCTCGGTTTGCAAATTGAGCACTTGCAAAGGGGGATACTTGTGCATCAATCAAATTACACGAGAAGAATCTTAAAGAGATTTAATATGGATAAATCAAATCCATTGAGTACCCAATGGTCGTAAGGTCCCTTGATGTAGGAAAGGATCCATATCGTCCATGTGAGGAATCCAAAGAGATCCTTGGTCCAGAAGTACCATATTTCAGTGCAATTGGAGCTCTTAAGTACCTTGCTAATTGTACTCGACCGGATATAGATTTTGCTGTTAATTTATTAGCAAGATTCAGTTCGGCTCCTACTAAAAGACACTGGAATGGAATTAAACATGTGTTTCGTTATCTTCAAGGAACAATTGATTTGAGATTATTTTACCCTAACAATACGAAACCAGTTTTGATTGGCTATGCAGATGCAGGTTACTTGTCAGATCCACACAAAGGGAGATCCCAAACGGGGTATGTGTTTACATGTGGAGGGACTGCAATTTCTTGGCGCTCTCAGAAACCAACACTCGTGGCGACATCATCAAACCATGCCGAGGTCATCGCGTTGCATGAAGCTAGTCGTGAGTGTGTATGGTTGAGATCAATGACGCAACACATTAGGACCACAAGTTGTCTTTCACCAATCGATGATCCCATCACACTTTAAGAAGATAATGCTGCGTGTGTTGCTCAGATAAAGAAAGGATTTATCAAGAGCGACAGAACAAAGCATATTCCTCCGAAGTTCTTTTCGTTTACTCAAGAACTGGAAAAGAACAATGTCATCAATATCCAATATGTTCGTTCCAGTGAAAACTCAGCAGATCTCTTCACAAAGGCGCTCCCTACTTCAACTTTCAAAAAACATGTTCATGACATCGGGATGCGAAGACTACAAAATTTATCACCCATGTCAGCATGAGGGGGAGCTTTTATGTGGTTGCACTCTTTTTTCCTTACTGTGGTTTTTATCCAATTGGGTTTTTCCTAGTAACGTTTTTAATGAGGCAACATATACACGTAAATAATGAGCATTCCAAGGGGGAGTGTTATGGATAAGAATTGAAATGCTCATATAAGTACCAATTATTTTTGTTTACTATACATTGCTAACATTAGTCAACAATTGTATACTCTCAATTTAGTATAAATACCCCCTAAGTGGATGAATAAAATTCACCTCTCACATATCTACACTTACATTTATCTCACTCTTATCTTACTCCAAATTCTCTCTATCTTCTCTTTAATTAATCATATCCCACACTCATCCATTATACCATATACTCATCACCAATTTTCTTACCACTTAAATTCAAGGTGCAAAAGTTTAGTGATTTTACAACAATAACATGTTTATTGAAAATTGCTGGGATGCCAAAAAGTACGAGCAACATAAGTTATATTGAATATTTATATGGAAATTTCATAAATTTGCGTCATCGATTGGGAAAATTCATTATCTACCGATACCTTTGTGTAAAATTTGAAACTTGGTGATGAATGTTCAAAAATTTGAAATCTAGTGATGTTCACTGTTTCCTTCCCATTTTGCCCCTGAGATCACTTTTGTATCTCTTTGCTGGGTTTTCCAATAACTTTTATCAATCTCGGGTGCGGAAAACCAGGGATATCATCGAAATAATGATCTAGGATATATTCGAATATTAAGATAAGAGATTCAATACGCTAGCAGACTTTTGGTACTTTTGCCAACAGTACCAAATAATAACGAATCCTCGTTGGGGTGCGGGCTCGGGTTTTGGTCGTGATTCAAATCGTTGCTTCACAATTGTAAAGCCTCTTGCTCGTCTACCACGTCGCTGCGGGAACGTCTCTAAGTCCGGAAATCTCATTGATTGACAAATAAGTCTCTCTCGGTGAGAGAAAACTCGTCCACTCTTGTGCTAGTGGAGGGGGTGAATTTTCTATTGCTTTGGAGGCTTGAATATTTAAAATTATGAGCTCCCTGTGGCTTAAATAGTCCACAGGTTTAAATGGCCTATTGTGCTTTTTGGCCCAGTAACTGGGTCTAAGCCCATTAGGTCATAAATAATTAATTACCTCAATTAATTACCGACCTCATAATTACCGTACTTATTTAATGTAGCTGGGTCGGACCCGAAAAGTCAAACGGACTCAAATCCCAATTCGGGCATTTTCTACAATCTCCCACTTGCACGAATGTACCGGGATTGAATATCTCCTCTTGCACATTCATGCGCAGGCATGACCACAAGTGATGCCGGGATTGGATATATCTCTTGCATCACTATGACCATGTCTACTTTGTGTTCTGTCGTCGCATAAGAAATTTCTCTCTTTGCCAATTTACCATCGTACTCCGCTTCCTCTGACGAGTTCGGTGTGACTCCTTAGGATTCAGCATTGTTGGCTACAGAACAATTCTGTAAGAAGTGAGAGGTCTCTAGCTTTACATCACTTCCCCCAATCTACTAAAACATATCGATCCTTGGAATAAATTTAATGACTTTAACCATTTGGTTTAAGCACACTATTAACTTTTCTTGATTACTTATTCCTACAATATCTTTACGACTCGGAATTGGACACAGACCATGATTTGGCACACTGTTATGTCGAGTTCCTTTTTTCTAATTGGGATGAGAGTATTGAACAACCTATTGGACTTGTGTCCTTAAAAAAATATTTTATTCCATTTGTAAAAGATTATGACAAGTCGTTAATGTTGGACATGTCTCCTTAAACAATCTGTTTTTCCCTGATTGTAAAAGATTTTAACCAAAGTCGTTGAATAAAAGATTTCACTTATTATGTTAATCTTATTAGAGTTTCTGGTAGAGTAAAATAGAATGTTTGTTACATAGTTCATAAAGGATGCAATTATGTTATTATTGTCACAACCGAGTCAATGTGAGGAATAATTGATAATCATAATAAATGAACTTAAAATGTCCGTGACTTGATTAACTGAGTGGGAGCTCATTAATTGGAGAAAGTCATTAATGTGACTAAGTGATATAATTCTATTCTGGATTAAGTGTGTGTGTCACATTCACTAGAAGTTCATTAGGTATGAAGCGACTTCATACTGGACTGGACCTGACTTAAACTCCGGAAGTTATCATATAAGATTGTCACTGATAACTTGGAGTTGAGTCACTAGTAGATGATCAAATCGATATTCGATCTAAGTCCTGAGTGACCTCGAGCCTGGACTGTTGACTTGATTTTTCTATGATTTAACCGTTAAAGAACACATCTACTGTCGTTCCCAATGCTGTTATTTTGGGAATATGATAGTCAACAGGTAAGGGTAACTTGGTCATAGAAACGGACATCACATAGCTCTCTTCAGAGTCAAGATGATTCCCTTGATTGTTAGTGGTGAGAAGTGAGAGGTACCCGTGCACAACTTATGAATCAAAACTATAAGTGGGTTACTCACAATATTACTAACTGAGTTGAGGATGAATATGCAATGAGAGACAAAACGGTAAAAACCGTCTGCTCGTGTGTGGATCAATAAGTGAAAGATCAATAACCCGAATTCGATTGTATCAATGGTATATACTGTATCACTAAAGAGTGCAACCTCGGGTTTATAGTGGAATAACACCGAGGTTGACGAACCACTAGCAGTTCGTTGGAGCTTCAGTGATACGGGTCAAAGGTCCCCAGGATAGCTCAGAAACGGATGATACGTACGTGATTTAAAAATTCGGTATGTTTTATCATTTGTCAGGATTCATAAAACTAAAGTCTGTGTCAGAGCTTGGAAGTTTTATTTTTGACGTGGCAAAAGTACCAAAGTTTGGTGCTGGAAATTTAACTGATAAAAGAAAGTTGAATTTAGATTTTTCATCAACTGTAAAGTTGTTGGAAAATTAAATTCTAAGAGATTTTGCTTTTGGAACCGAGTCATTTTGACGTACGGTTTGTGATTTAGAGATTTTCCAAGATTACAATCGTTTTCGTAAATATGTGAAATTTAATCACATGTCACGAATTTAAATGGTGGTGTTGCACCACGACATTTAATGTGTGATATTGAGATCAGAGGTTAATACTATAATCTAATTATTAGGATTTAATTATTAATATTCTTATTAATAATTAATAATTAATTAATAATTAATAGATTTATGTTATTTAAATAAAAATATATATTTGGTATATATATGAATGTGTAGAAATAATGTGGCTCAAGTAAATGTGTAAGTTGGGCTTACACGGATTTGCTTGGATTTGGACTTTCCAAATATACAGCATAAGTACTTATGTTTAGGTATTAATGGAAAACCTTGAAATTAATTTGGTTCATTAGATCGGTCAAGTTTCATCTTAACCGTTAGATCATGATAATTAATTTAGAAAGCTAAATTAAAAAATGGCTTGGTGACCAAGCATGGATTTCGAAATTGTTTAATTAATTATATCCATTGGATTAGTTTAAGAGTTAATCTTAACCATTGGATTGGAAATTAATTAACATGTAAATATGGAATGCAAAATTCGAATTTATTATAAAGGAGGTCGAATTCTATTACTTGGTAATCAAGTTTGGAGAGTTGACTTTATCCTAAATCAATATGGTCCATTAGATTGGTTATGGAATTAATTCCAACCATTGGATCAAGCTTATTGATTTCGAAATTTCCATATGCATGCATAGGGAATTCGAATTCTCTTATATAAGGAAGTGATTGGATAATTGATTTATTCATGGTTTCCTTATTTGGTTAAATCCCTAATTAATCATAACCATTGGATCATTGGTGATTCAATCTTGGCCATTGGTTTGGAGTGATTATTTATATTTGCCCATTATAGAATTCAAAATTCATGCATGGAATCTTCCCTCATTGGCTTCTTTATGAGCCTATAAATACAAGCCTCATTCTACACATTTCACACACCTCCCCAGAGCAAGAATTAGATCTCTCTCTTTCTAGAGTCTGCGAATTTCTTGCCTCTGATCTCTCTTTTCTGGTTCGGCTTAGTGAGACGTTGTTCTCCGAAAGATTTAATAGAACCATCAGTTAAAGTTTTTCCGACGGAGTCCTGCCGGCGAAGCCCACGCTTCGGTACGAGTAGTCCAGGAGAATATCCCGGAACATCACGGGAGTTTCCCTCAGCATCGGCGAAGCCCTGCCCAGTTTAGAACGCGCAGCCGGAATCGTCATCACCTGAGGTACGGCCTTATGCATTGGGTCAATAAATGCAAACCTTTATTTATAGTTTATTTATTTCCTATCGACTAGATTATTAATAATGAATTTATGAAAAGTTAAATTAGTAATAATTTATCAGATCTTGATTTTGGTTATTATACGATGTTCAGATCGTTGAACGGGTAACAAGTTTTTCCGCTTTAAATATTTTTTAAATGTTACCCGGACGGCTTGACGGCATAAATCGTGATAATATTATCGGGAAACATAATGAAATTCCCAACAGTTTAGTGATAGTCAGTCTACAATCAATATCGTGAAGAATATAGTTCACCACGATCGAACGAAACACATAAAAATAGATAAACATTTTATCTAGAAAAAGGTTAATGGTGGCATCATCGACTTGAGCTACATTCCATCCAAGCTCAAATTGCAGACATCCTAACCAAAGCATTGCCATGAAGTTTATTTTGATGAACTTAGTTCCAAGCTTGGTTTGTATAATGTGTACTACTACGCTTGAGGAATAGTGTAGAACATTGTATATTATAATTTAGTAATTATACTTTTTCATGCGGATATATATGAAAGGAATTAAGAGAGATTTTGACATTTAGTGACACGATCTCTAACCTTAATATTCTATTATTATACTATTTATTTTAGATTATTACGTTTCCATATTTATATTATTTGCGTTCAATATTTATGGCATTTGTTTCCTTTTATGGTTTAGCTTCCTTTTTCGTTTTTGAACCCTATTTATAAAGGGTTTCATGATTATTAATTCATTAGTTGAATGTTTGAGAAAAAAAAATCGAGTTTATGCTTGCAAAACCCAAAAAGTTCTCGTTCTTCATTCGTCGATCTACATCACTTGGTATGAGAACCGAACGTTTCGGCGACGATGACACTGAAGAAACGGGTTATTCTTGACGCTTCCATAGACGAGTTTTTGAGGCGTGAAGATTTCGACGGATTGTACGACGCTCTGATAGAGTTGTTGAGCCGGCAGATGCACGCGATGTCGCGATATAATCCCGAACAACAAAATTGGTGCGATGAATCCGACACCGAGGAAGATCGTGAGAATCCATTCAGACGTGATAACAGAGGCTACGGTCACGAGATCCGTCTACGTGAGGCGGCCCCGGAGTTTGCACGATGGGAAGCGACGTTCAAAGTGGATATCTCAAAGTACGACAAGTTTGTCGATGGTAAGGCGAAGTATGCCAAGATCGCTTACGATGAACCCGTGCATGATGAGTACGACAAAGTCATTTACGACGAGCCCTTGTACGACGAGGCCATATACGACGACGATGCGTCAGTCAAGGCCGTATTCGACGAGATCGTGAACGACATCGCGTAAGGTAACGATACCGAAGAAGAAGAGGCCGGGCATGATGAGGATGCTGAAGATGACAAGAAGTAATTCGCGAGTGACACGACTATATTTCTTGTTGTTCATAAGTCGTGTTTGACCGCAACGGTGAAGGTCGATATTTTGTGGAGTCCGAGCAACCTTTTCAAGAAGCAAAATGTTTTGGATCGGTCTAAAAAAAAGTAAAAGAATTTGCAATTTTTTGTTTAGCTGAAACCAAAGGAGTTACCTAAAGAGGATGAAAAACGTGATGAAACCCACTAGAAGCCGATAAAGAAGTTTGTGAAAGAGCCACCCGAGAAGCCAATTTTGATCTAATTAATGCCAACACGCCCCAAGAAATTCGAGGATGAATTTTTTATTTTTCTTGACCTCGGGAAAATGATGCAGATATTCATGGAGGGAAATAAGATATATTCCGACATTTAGTAGCAGGATCTATAGCCTTAATTTTCTATTATTATGCTATTTATTTTAGGCTATTACGTTTCCGTTTTTATGTTATCTGCTTTCAAAATTTGTGGCATTTGTTGTGTTTTATTGTTTAGCTTCCTTTTTTGTTTTTGAACCTTATTTATAAAGGGTTGCATGGTTTGTAATTCATTAGTTGAATGTTTATGAAATAAAAAAAGTCGAGTTTTATGCTTGCAAAACCCAGAAAGTTTTCGTTCTTCATCAGTCGATCTACATCACTTTTGATACTTTTATCGTTATTTTTACTTTTCTATCTTAGTGATGTAAATACCTTTCTTTGTCTCTCATCCCTCTTCAAAGAAGAAAGAATGAAATAATATATTAATAGTGAATATATAAAACTAACCCCAATTTTTACTTATACGGTTCGTTTCATCCATTATTAATTTTTATTATTGAAAAAATTATTGCAAAAAAGAAAAAGAAAAAGAAAAAGTGAGATACTACAATAGCCAAATTCCAATCACCATGCAAGAGGGGCGATATAGCTTCCGTTCGTGATGATGCATACACACACATCAAGCAAGTACAAGTTATATAAACATGGTGCTCTCCACACATTCATCTGGAACTTAACGAACGATTAGGATCACTTAGTCAATGAATATCTCCAGCATTGATTGAGCCAATGTTTTCTAATCCCGAACCGGGCTTCTGGAGAACCGGCAAAGGAGCTGCCGATTTAAGCACATTGCAAACGTGCTTAATCGAAGGCCCACAACCATAAGCCTCACCATTTGGTGCCCGTCGAAGCATCCGAGCAGCTTCGAGGATCGAGTCTGCCTCGTGAAGCCCCCAATTCCACTCCGGCAAGCTCTTCTCGCCGCTCGCTTTCACCCCCGAGGCTATCTCCAATGCCACCACACCAAAGGCCAGGTAGCCGCGTGTCCCGGCCAACGTCGTGCTCTGGGGTATCTCTCCGTGATCCACAAGCCGGGCCAACCCAAAATCGGTCAGCTTCGGGTTGAGCCGAGAATCCAGCAGCACGTTGCTGGGCTTGATGTCGCGGTGTAAGACGCACTTTTCGCACTCTCCGTGCAAGTACCGCAGTGCCGATGCTAAGCCTTGAGCAATGTTGTGCCTAAATCATCAGGCTCAATCATAAGACTCGCCATTGTCAATTATTGTCAATAGAACACTATACATCGTTGGATATTTGAAAGAAAGAAAGAAAAGCACACACAACTATCAAAAAAAAAAACAATTTCAATTATTGAAAAAATTATCAAAATGTAAACTACGACGTATATATACTTAATAAATCCATTGTTAACGTAAAGGATGATTGGCAAAATGATCATGAATCATCACGGTCCTTTACGTATATACCCGTAAATCGAACACACGGTCGGTTTGCGGGCATTTTAACCTTGTTAAAGACAATGATTTTACATAAGGCACATATCAGAGTGTAAATCAGGGCCGAACCTACTGGTAAAACATTTGGGATCGTCGAAGGCCCATAATAAAATAAAAAATTTATAAACAAAATTTCTCAATGAAATCCCATATTATATTATATCTTAATAAAAAAAAAAACTCGTACCAATTTCAGTGAATACGAGGAGAGCTACATATGCGACAATATACAAAATTGTATTAGAGTTTAGGTTTAGATAGTCAAAATAAAATGAAACTGTGTGTACTTTGGGGACAATAATAATCTTTTAGACGTAGGTGATGTTTTTTCTTTTTCTTTCGTAGGTCGTGAATTACTTTATAAATATCCACAATACCTTCTTCCCAAGTCAACGGTGGATCTCCTTGCCGGAAGAGATGGGAGTCGAGGCTTCCGTTGGGCATGAGCTCGTAGACAAGCCAGAGCTCTCCCTTCTCGTGGCACCACCCGAGCAGCGACGCCAGATTCTTGTGTGTCAGCCGCCCGACGATCTTCACTTCCGACGCGTACTCCTTTATCCCCTGTGAAGACCACTCCGACACCCTCTTCACTGCCACCTCGCACTTCAACGCCGTCAAAACCCCCTGTAAACCTCACCGAACCCTCCCCTCCCGAGCTTCCCTTCACCCGCGAAGTTATTCGTCGCTGAGCACAGCTCGTCAAACGAGAACTTCCTCGCCCCGCTGCTTCTCTCGAGCTCGTCGTCCATCAACGCATCTGGGCTGATCTCCTCCGCTTTGGGCCTTCTATTCTTTCTCCACACAAAAAAAATCACACAGATCGCGGAAACGAGAACCGAAATGCCGACTATGCTCAGCGCCACGGCCAACTTGGTCCGGAGTTCGAGCTTCCGGGTTTTTAAGTTCTGGTTCCGGGTTCGGATTCGGATTTCAGTTCTTCTCGAGAACTAGCACCTCGTCCTCCAAGGCCGATCTGATGAAGTGGTACCGAAGTTGTATGTGCTTTGTCCGGGCATGATAAGCGGGGTTCTTTGCCAAATGAATGGCGCTCTGGCTATCGCTATAGAGCACGTAGCTCTCTTGATTATGGTTCAACTCTTGTAGAAAAGACTGAAGCCAAATCATCTCCTTCGTAGCCTCCGTTATAGCCACATACTCGGCTTCACAACTAGAAAGAGCAACGATCTTTTGCAACCTTGAAAGCCAACTGATTGCCGTACCTCCGAATGTGTAAACATAACCGGAGGTGCTCTTTCTACTGTCGACGTCCCCGCCGTTGTCCGCATAGACGAACCCTTCAAGCCCCGAGCTTGACTTCCGAAAGCACAACGCTAAACTTGAGCTTCCTTTGAGGTACCTGAAAATCCACTTCACGGCTTCCCAATGTTGTTTGCCCGGATCGCTCATAAATCGGCTAACAACTCCCACTTCATGTGCAATGTCAGGCCTCGTACATACCATCGCGTACATAAGGCTCCCGATAGCCGAAGCATACGGAACCTTGTCCATGAGTGCCCTCTCTTCCTCGGTCTTTGGTGAGTCATCTTTAGATAACCGAAAATGGCTACCCAAAGGAGTTCCAACCGGCTTGGCATCTTCCATGTTGAACTTCTTGATGATCTTTTTCACATATTCTTCTTGTGAAAGTTTCAACCCATCCTTGCTTCGGATAATCCTCATCCCGAGGATTTTCTTCGCGGCACCAAGATCCTTCATCGCAAATTCCCTTGACAATCTTTTCTTTAACTTCTCGATTTCATGAAGATTTGCTCCCACTATGAGCATGTCATCAACGTAGAGGAGCAAAATCATGTAAGAGTCTTCAAGTCTCTTGAAGTAGCAACAATGATCCGCCTCGCACCTCACGAACTCGGCTTTCTTCATGAAAGAGTCGAACTTCTTGTACCATTGTCTCGGAGCTTGTTTCAAGCCGTACAAACTCTTTTGGAGCTTGCACACCATCTTCTCTTTGCCTTTGACCTCGAAGCCTTCCGGTTGTTTCATGTAGATCTCTTCCTTCAAATCCCCGTGAAGAAACGCCGTCTTCACATCCATTTGTTGAAGGTGTAGATCTTCTTTCGCTACCAATCCAAGGACGGTTCAGATAGTTACCAACTTGACTACCGGAGAGAAGATCTTGGTGTAGTCAATGCCCTCCTTTTGTTGGAAGCCCTTCACGACCAACCGCGCTTTGTAGCGCTTACTCCCGTCGTGTTCTTCCTTTATCCGGTAGACCCACTTGTTGTGTAACGCCTTCTTTTTCGCCGGTAGCTCGGCTAATTCCCACGTTTTATTGCACAACAACGAGTCCATCTCGTCCTTCATCGCCAACTCCCTCTTGCTCGATTCATCGACTTCCTTAGCTTCATCATAGCTCTCAGGTTCACCCTTGTCGGTGAGCAAAATATGGTTGAGCGACGGTGAGAACCTTTGCGTTGGCTTTCTCACCCGAGAAGATCGGCGTAGCTCGGTGATCAGCGTTTGTTGACTTGACGGGGGTTCAACTTCTTCATCGCCTTCTTCATCACTCTCATGCCGATGTTCTACTTCTTCGGCTGCTTGTTCTCCCACTTCCGGGGCAGCCCTTTGCGACTCGTGTGCCGGAAACTCATTCAAATCAACCACCGCTGATTTTTCATTCTCCGTTACGCGGCTTTCCGGGACTTCTCGAAGCTTGTCTTTGTACAACACTTGTTCATTGAAGATGATGTCCCTGCTTCGGATGATCTTCCGGTTTTGGTCATCCCAGAAACGATAACCAAGCTCGGAGTCACCATAGCCAATAAAATAACACTTCTTAGACTTTGCATCAAGCTTACTTCTAGAAGTGGCATCAATATGAACATAAGACAAACAACCAAACACTTTCAAATGAGAAAGGTTTACCTTCTTCCCTCTCCAAGCCTCTTCCAGAATTCAGAAATTTAATGGAATGGATGGTCCTCGGTTGATCAAGTACGCTGCGGTGTTAACCGCATCGGCCCAAAACGTTTTCGGTATCCCGGAGTGTAACCTCATGCTTCTTGCACGCTCATTTATGGTCCGATTCATCCTCTCCGCTACCCCGTTTTGTTGAGGCGTTCCGGGGATGGTCTTTACCATCTTAATCCCATGTTCGGCACAATATCTCTTGAAGTTTCCGTCAATGTACTCTCCGCCGTTGTCGGATCTCAAACTCTTCAACTTCAAGCTTGTCTCATTCTCAACCAAAGCTTTCCACTTCTTGAAAACGGTGAACACATCGGACTTGTGCTTCATGAAGTAGACCCAAAGCTTTCTTGTTGAGTCGTCGATGAACGTTACATAGTAGTGTGACCCTCCGAGGGAAGCAACCGGGGCCGGTCCCCACACATCCGTGTGAACCAATTCTAACTTCTCGGTCTTCAACTCTCTCCCTCCATTTGAGAAACTAACTCGCCGTTGTTTCCCAAGCACACAACTCTCGCACAAATGGTGGTCCACCGACTTGAGCTCAGAAATCTTTCCGTCTTTCACGAGAATATTCATACCTTTCTCGCTCATGTGTCCGAGTCGATTGTGCCACAACTCGGACTTGTTGGCATTGTCCACGAGCGCGGCCGAGTCGGAACAACTTGTCGTCATGTAAAGGGTGCCGGTCTTATGGCCGCAGGCAACGACCAAAGCACCCTTTGCTACCTTCCACGCTCCACCGCCAAAGGTTATCGTATGGCCTTCTCCATCGAGTTGGCCCACCGAAATTAAGTTGCGCTTCAATTTCGGCACATGTCGAACCTTCTTAATCTTCCACGTGCGTCCGTTCGGCATCTTCAAGGTGATGTCCCCGGTACCAACAATATCTAGTGGTATAACGTCGGCCAAATAGACTTTCCCGAGGTTCCCCGCAACGTAGTTCTCCATTTTCTCTTTGTTCGTAGTGGTGTGGAAAGACGCTCCCGAATCAAGCACCCAACTATCAATCGGGCTATCAACATACAACAATAGCGCATCACCCTTATCCTCAACAACTCCACTGACCTGGTTGTCGGCCGACAAGAACAACGCATCACCGACTTCTTCGGTAGCCGCATTTACGGCGTCTTCTCTGTTGTCATGTTTCTTCTTCGGAGCTCTACAATATTTCCTCATGTGGCCCGTTTTACCACAATTCCAACACTCCATTTTTCGTCCGAATCTTGACTGACCTCTGCCATTTCTTGACTTTGATCTGTCCTTGTTCTGGTTGTGGCTCTTCTCGGTTCCTCTGCCTCTGTGTTCTACGTGCAACGCAGAACTCGACGATGCTTCCCTTGAATCGATTCTCCGAACTTCCTCTGCAAGAATACGATCTCTGACATCGTTGAACTTTAACTTGGCAGTACCCACGGAGTTACTAACCGCTGCCCTCATCGATTCCCAACTCGGTGGTAAAGACGCCAACAAAATTAGGGCACGAACTTCATCGTCAAAATCGATTCAACGGACGACAACTGATTGACTATGGTATTGAACTCATTCAAGTGAGTAGCTACAGACCCACTTTCTTCCATTCTCAAATAGAAAAGTTTCTTCATGAGAAATACCTTGTTGTTCGCCGAGGGTTTCTCGTACATATCAGAGAGAGCTTTCATCATGCTCGCCGTAGTCTTCTCCTTCGCCACGTTGTGCGCGACATTCCTCGACAACGTCAACCGCACAACTCCGAGCACTTTTTTGTCGAGCAGAGCCCATTCCGCCTCATCCATATCCTCTGGTTTCGAACCCAAAGGAAGATGAAGCTCTCTACCATAGAGGTAGTCTTCGACTTGTATTCTCCAAAACGCGTATTCCAAACCATCGAACTTCAAGCTTTGCACCAACCCATCATCTTCTAGATCGCAACACAACCCGGTTGCTCTGATACCAGTTGTTAGGGAATAATCACCGAATCCCCTTTGAACCGAAGACGAAATAATGGCAAGAAACGAAATAAAAATGACACCGGAGATTATAGTGGTTCGCCCCCAATGCGGGAGGTATGTCCACTTGCCACTTGCAAATATGATCCACTAGAATCTCCAACGGAGTTGTTCGAATACACCCTCGAGCTCACTCACTCTTCCCTTGTGTTTACAAGTGTTTCTCACTTCAAGAACAAAACCCCTTTGTTCTTCCCTTAACCAGAAATGGTGGCTGAAACAGAGAAACTAAAGCCCTCACAACACAAGCTTTTTTCTCCAAGCTCTTCACACAAAGCTCTCACCTTTTCTCTCTTCTTCAAGGAGGAAGAAACCCACGAGCTCTATTTTTCCCCTTGGTCAAAGCTTCTCCAAGAAGACAACTTTACCATCATGAAAGTCTAAAAGCAATGGAAGAGGAAATACCAATAGTACCCCTAAGCTAATCATGACTTTCCCAATTAAATTAGGCTTCACATATTTACAGTAACCCGTGAAGGTGACACTCAAGTTCTTTGAGCTCGAAACATAGGTGACCGTGGCGTTATACGATTCCATGGAGCCAACGGTGCAGGCCCATTCGGCGGTTTTAGCCGAGACCATGGAGTTCACGTTCACGCCGAACTCTGTCTGTAACGAAAGGTGTGGTGCTCGAGGTCAGCCCCTCGTGGCCGACCAAGCCGAGCCCTCTCCCATCGGTGCGTGCCGGCATGTCGAATGGAGGCTGCGCCGCGCAGCCTCTTGGCGGAGACGACAGAGAAGGAGAACTCGGTGGTGAAGTCGGGTTTGTTGGTGGTTCCCGAGGAACGGGAGGCCCAGAAGAGAAGCTTTTGGTGGTACCGGACCCGGCCAATCTGGTCGGTTTGGTTTCGGGTGAGCTCCAAGTGGCCCGAATCCAAGTAGGTGGTGTTTCCCTGCGTGATTAGAGAAGGGTTTGGAAGAGTGAATGAAGGGAAGTTGAACTCGAATGGTGTTGAAGAAGGGGTACGAAGAAGCAACAAGAGAGTGATGGTCGTCCTCATGATCATGTGTGGAAACATGGTTTGAGGACTTCTCTTCAAGTGTTGGAATGGAGATATTAATGTTTTCATCAACTGCCCTTTTCTCTACTAGTCAGTAGTCATTCATGAGTCATGACCAATCAATATTTGTTGACTCTGTCAAACTACATTGTATACTCCTCGTATTAGATTGCTCAAAGATAAGATCGCACTCGCACTCGCACGGCACTAGTCAAGTCCGGCTGACGAGTTAGCCATTTTACACGCCCGGCATCATCATCGGTTGGGGAGCGGCTCCACCAGCCCTACGCGCGCTAGACTGCACGCTTGGCACACACATGCAGCCTGCTGTAGGCACCAGCCTTCGGCTGAGCTATTCACTCGTCGTCTCGCAAATAAGCATATATCTCAAATGAATCTAACTGACAACATCTTACACTACCCCAGTCCTCCTGACTTTCGAGGTGATGCAAAGTTCCATAATTAACGGTTTATTTAGATTGGATAGCATGGCACCGTATACGTGAGAATTTATTTAGATTACTCTTGTTCTTTACTAAACTTAAAGTTTTGCATTTTTGAATAGACTATTATTAGTTATTTCTTTTTAAGTCTCATGTGGCACTAGGGATTTCTTTTTTTAATAATTTTTAAGTAATTAGTGAGTTTTTTTATTTTATTTTATATAAAAGTTTAAAACTTGACTTTAAGAGTAGACCTAAAAGCTAACCCTTTTTGATTGGTGCTTCAAAGATGGGTTAAAAACACCGGGATGGTCCCATTCTGGGAGCTTTGCTTTAGGGCGATGGATATCCTATCGGGTCCGAACTTAGAACTTTTTTGCGAGCTTATTTGGGCGTCTTGGTCCGACCGGAACTTACGTCTCTTCGATAACCATACAAAACCTCCGAAAGTTTGGGTTGAAGAGGTTGCTTGTTGGGTGGCAAGTTTCAAGAAGTGTGCTCATAATAAGGAACCACCCCCGGTGGATGACACGGTAAAACAACCCTCATGGAGGGGGGATGAGAACAGTGGGCTTAAGCTCAATGTAGATGCGGCATGGGATGAGGGGACGGGGCGCGCGACGTTTGGAGGGATTTTTCGGGATCACCAAGGTGGCGTCCTCGGCGTAGTGGCCTCTCTAACCGAACATGTGGATTCCGCCCTTACGGCCGAATCCAAAGCCGTACTATGCGGACTACAATTCGCTAAGTCTTCCTCTGAGGCACCCCGACCTAGCAGCTCCAACCCTTCGATCAAAGGTCACGGTTCTGGGAAGCAAGGAGTCGTCCACAAGAAGACGGCTGGCCGAGACCAGGTTGTGGTTAGGAATATCTCCGATCAGCGGACGGAGAACCCTCTGCCCGAGATTAAGAGGATCGCTAAGGTCGCCTGGTATGGTGAGAAGGGTCTCCATGAGGCTCCCAAGGTAGCTGGGAACCTGATGAAGCAACTGACGAGCGGGGGAGTTTCCCCCGTGATGGATGCTGAAGTCACCCAGCCCCGGACATACAACACCTTTGCCTTTATGCACGCCAAGGTAAACAAGGTGCCTTCATTACGCTCCTCCGTTTTGCTACGCGCGTTTTTATGAAAATTTTCTAAGTAACTTTCATTTTTTGCTGGCAGCTCAGAGCGTCCTGGTCCTCAATATGAGGCCTCGGCCAAAGAGCTCAAAGATAGACTGTCTTTTGCCGAGGGGGAAGAGGTCAAGGCCGAACTGGCCGAGAAGAAGGAGGAGTTGGCCCGGGTGAACGCCGAGCTTGAGAAAAGCTGTAGGGAGCTGGCGACGAGGAATAAAGAAATTGTTGAACTGAAGCGCCATATTGGCGTTAAAGACAACAAAATCAAGGCCCTGGAGAACACCGAGCTGGATCTCCGGGAGAAACTTGTCAATGCCTGTGCCTTAGTCTCTGAGGCTCAGGCGAGTGAGCAAACGACACTTGGGTTACTCACTACTTCTGATGCTGCGTTGGGCCGGGCTAGGAACAACCTGAGGGAATTCCGTGACGAGCTGATCGCGCTAAGGGTGGAGCACACCTGCATCCGTGAGAAGCTGGCCGGGGCCCGGGCGGAGGTATCTGCTGAGAAGGAGGCAGCCAAGGCTGTTAGGCGCAAATATCG
Source organism: Parietaria judaica (assembly GCA_954871525.1). Taxonomy (NCBI): domain Eukaryota; kingdom Viridiplantae; phylum Streptophyta; class Magnoliopsida; order Rosales; family Urticaceae; genus Parietaria; species Parietaria judaica. The sequence continues at coordinate 45,922,292 of OX940860.1, forward strand.
CAAGCGCGTGCAGCAAAGGGACGCGGTGATTGCTCACCATAAGGAAGTCGCCTATGGGACCAATATTCTGCACCAAGTTCAAGGTAACGTTGCCTTTGTCGGCGAGATTCTTGAGGGCAAGATCACCGACTTCCAGAGCGAGCTGGAAGTCCTCACGGAGGATAGGTCCGAGTATGAAGACCTTCTGGCCGAGAAGCCGGCACCCGTGGTGGACTCTCCAGTTCTCTCCCCAGAGCCCGAGCTGATAGAGAATGCTGGTGTTGCAGATCAGGAGGTCTAGGTAGGTCGTTTGTCCAGTACCGAGCCGAGCCCAAATGTGATGATCCTACCCGGGATGAACTCCGGTGAGGATGCTTCTGCCGAGCCGAGCTTGACTGCGCCGACCCAGACTGAGCTCGAAACGATCCCTTCTGAAGACATTCCAACCGAGCTGACCGTTCCTCCCTCGACCGAGTCGACGACAATCGAGCAGAACCCGACCGACTCGACCTCGCAGGAAGAGACCTCTTAAGAAGTCGCCTAGAGAAGGCGCCTATCTCTGAGCTTTTGCTCTTTTTATTTTTATTTTTAATAAGCTTTGAACAATTCGTTTGCCCGTGGTTAGGGCTTCTATTTCGGGCAGGTCATGGGACCTGAACCATTTTTTTGTAATTTTCTTTTCGTTATCATTTTGCAAGTACTCTGCCCGTGGTTAGGGCCTTTATAATAATTCGTTATCTTTTTTGCAAAAATTATTGTAAATAATAAATTGCTATCTTTTTTGAAAAAAATATTTTTTTTTCCTATTTTGTCAAAATAATTTAATGACCTTTTTGCAGAGTTTTTGATTGGTGTATTCGACCAAGGAATTTTATCAATTTTTCAGGTCGAATATCCCGATATCGCCTTACATGTTAGGAAAAATCTAATATGACCTAGATTATTCGAGTTTAAGAATAATGAAAAGTACTTAGTAAGGTTTTTAGTACCTTGGGGATCACATGCTTGGTTGCCTGGTGTTGTCCTCCGGGCAGATCCGTAGTGAATTTTGTGATCGAGCAAGGCGTGAAGGCCTCTGGGGGCAGAGTTTGATGTCGACAGTAGAGTAGGATAGGGTATGGTACCTGGGCAAGTATGTTACTTGCAAAGAAAGAGTCTGGTACCCGAGCAATTATGTTACTTGCAAAGAAAGGGTCTGATACCCGGGCAATCATGTTACTTGCAAAGAATGGGTTTCATACCCATATAGATGCCAGGACTTGTTGTTCTGGACTTAAACAAATTCTATTATTTATGAATGGTTGTTGATAATATTTGGAACGTGCATGAAAATGATTATGCAATGATTATGCTGCTCGTGTAGATTTTACTACGATTTGCTTAACAATATATGAATATCCTTAATAAAAATAAATGAATTTCCTTAATAAAAATGAAATGAATTTCTTTTAAAAATGAGATCACTTACTTTATTCGGATATTACTCGGGTAGGCTTTTAGGAGATCGTTGAAGTCGAGATTCTTCCTCTGATTAGACATCCTTATTTGGCGAGATAGGAGCGTGTAGAGTTTTTGGGTTTATTGGGGCTGTGCTCGACCGTTTCTGGCCAAACTGCCTACGTACCATACTCTCCGGGGATCAAGCCATTACGTAGTTCATGGGAAGTCAATTTTTGACTTTTTATGCATTAGTACTTCTTGAGATGCATAACATTCCATCTCCGAAGGACTCTTGTCCGTCCGGGGTTGCCAGTTTGTATACACCGGGCTTTACTACTTCGGTAACGATATATGGTCCTTCCCAGTTAGCCCCCAATTTACCGGCATTGGGCTCAGCCGTGTTCTGGAAGACCCGTGTGAGGACCAATTCCCCGGAGGGTGAACCTGCGATGCTTAACTTTGGAATTGTAATACATAGCTACCGAGTTTTGGTAGTTAGTAATTCGAATTAAGGCTTGTTCGCATCGTTCATCTGTGTGATCAAGTTGGTCTAATCTCATTTCGTCGTTAATTTCTGCGTTGTCGGGAGCGTACTCCCTCCTGAGACTGGGGGCCTCGATCTCGGCTGGTATGACCGCTTCGGTGCCATATACCATTGAGAAAGGGGTTTCTCCCGTTGCTCTCCGCGGGGTGGTCCTATATGACCATAGAACGCCGATGAGCTCATCGGCCCATCGGCCTTTCTTGGTATCGAGTCTTTTCTTGATACCATCCACGATGGTCCGGTTAAAGACTTCCGCCTGACCGTTTCCTTGTGGATATCTTGGGGTGGATTTGTTTAGGGAAATATTCCAGTTATAGCAGAAATTCTAGAATCTGTTCGACACGAATTGGGGTCCGTTGTCGGCAAAGATTTTCTTGGGCAATCCGAAACGACTTATGATGTTTTTCCACACATAGTGCTCCACATCTGAGTCATTGATGTTGGCGTAGGATTCGGCCTCTACCCATTTCGAAAAATAGTCTGTCACGACCAATAGGAATCTTTTCCCGGCTGGTGCCAGGGGAAAGGGTCCTACTATGTCCATGGACCATTTCATGAATGGGTAGGGTACCGAGACTGACGAAAACTTCTCTGCCGGACAATGTATGGCCGGCAAATGACGCTGACATTTGTCGCATCGCTTAGCGTGAGCCTCTGCGTCGGCCAACATGGTTGGCCAAAAGAAACCCTGCCGCTTCACCTTGTTGGAAAACGATCTCCCACTGGAATGGTTTCCGCATTCTCCGTCGTGGATCTCTTGTAGTACGACTTTAGCTTCGGCCTTTCCTAAGCACCTTAGGTAGGGTCCGGAGTAACTTTGTTTGTACAATTTTTCGATTATCAGACAGAACCTAGCACTTTGAATGCGGAGCTTCCGGGCCTTCTGCTTATCTTGGGGTTTCTCTCCCGTTAGGATATAATTCAGGATGGGAGTTCTCCAGTCTTCCATGCCTGTTCGGATATTGTGGACGCGTAGAATTAGACTAGGTTCATCTATTACTTCCACATGAATTATCCTCTTTGTCTCGGGGTCCAAAGTGGATGCCAGTCCGGCCAGAGCAACAGCAGAAGAGTTTTCACTTCGTGGTATCTGAACCACCTCGACTTCGTCGAATTAAGAGAGGTCCTTGATCACCGCGAGGTATTTTTCCATGCGATCGTCCCTGGTGGTATACTCGCCACTGATTTGGCTGGTGACAAGTTTAGAGTCCGAATGGGCTCTAACTTTCCTGGCTCTGACTGCCTTTGCCAGTTTTAACCCTGCTATCAGTGCCTCATATTCCGTCTCGTTATTTGTGGCATGGAATAGCCTAAAAGACTGTTCCAAAACCTCTTCGGATGGGGAAATCAAGCGTATCCTTATTCCGGATCCGCCCATATTTGACGCCCCATCCACTTCGAGACGCCATTCTTCGTTCCCTTTCTCCCCCGTTGGGTCATCCATTGGGAATTCGATCAGGAAGTCAGCTAGCACATGAGATTTAGCGCATGTTCGAATTTTATATTCGATGTCAAACTCGCTTAGCTTGACAACCCACTTTGTCAGTCGTCCCGACTGATTCGGGCTTTGGAGGATTACCCTTAAGGGTTGAGTCGTCATTACCAAGATGGTATGAGACTGGAAGTAGGGCCGGAGTTTCCGCGCTGAGGTTATCATAGCCAAAGCTAGTTTTTCCATGGCGGGATACCTTGTTTCTGCGTCCTCCAGCGATTTGCTGACGAATAAAATTGGTCTTTGTTCGCCTCTATCTTCTCAAACGATTATGCCCCTGACAGCCGAGAGGGATACTGCTAGGTATAGCAGTAAGGTAACTCCCGTAATCGGACGGGACATTATCGGTGGCGTTGATAGGTACCTTTTGAGGTCTTGGAATGCTTTTTCGCATTCTTCGGTCCATTCAAATTTTTTGTTGCCCATTAGGATCTTGTAGAAAGGCAAACACTTGTCCGTAGACCTCGAGATGAACCGATTGAGGGCCGCTATCCTCCCAATCAATCTCTGCGTTTTGCAAACAGTCCTCAGGGAGGGCATGTTTAGGAGAGCTTTGATTTGATCTGGATTGGCCTCTATTCCTTGTTGGGTTACCAAGTAACCGAGGAACTTTCCGGATGTTACTATGAAAGTGCATTTAGCGGGGTTGAGCTTCATTTGATACTTTCTGAGTATCGCGAAGCATTCTTCCAGGTGAGACACGTGGTCTGTAGCCTTGGTGGATTTTACGAGCATATCGTTGATGTAGACCTCCATTGTTTTACCGAGTTGCTCGGCAAACATTTGGTTGACCAACCGTTGATATATCGCTCCCGCGTTCTTGAGTCCGAAGGGCATTACCTTATAGCAGTAAATTCCTCGGTCAGTCACAAACGCGGTTTTTTCTTGGTCCTTGGGGTGCATCAGGATCTGATTATACCCCGAGAAGGTGTCCATAAAGGACAATAGTTCTTGCCCGCAGGTTGCCCCCACTAACCGGTCGATGTGAGGCATAGGGAAGCTATCCTTGGGACATACCTTGTTCAGGTCGGTGAAGTCGATGCAGACTCTTGCCTTCCCGTTCTTTTTCTTAACTACTACTGTGTTAGCTAACCAATCTAGGTATTTTACCTCCCTGATGGAGCTGGTCTTTAAGAGTTTTTTGACCTCATCATTTACCGCCTGGGCCCGGTCAGGTCCCAATTTTCTCATTTTTTTACTTCACCGGCTTATGGCTCGGGTCCATGTTAAGGCGATGGGCGGTTATGCTGGGGTCAATTCCCGGCATGTCTTCATGGGACCACGCAAAACAGTCGTGGTTCCTCGTGAGGAATTTGATCAGCTTCTTTCTGACGTCATTGTCCAGGTTGACACCGATTCCCATTTTATGGTCAGGATTCTGCGGGTCAATTTGGACCTGGTGCGTCATTTCCAAATCCGGGCCTTCGTTATCGTCGACCCTTTCTTGGGCTGGATCTTTTTCCTCCACCGACATTAATTACTATTGGTCGGTTTTTGGTGCTTTCGCCCTCATTTGAGGCGTGTGCGACATCTGAAATGACGTCATGTAGCAGATCCGGGCTTGTTTTTTGTTGCCCTTGACGTCATGTAGCAGATGAATCCACGGTCTCCCGAGGATCATGTTGTAGGCCGTGGGGAAAACTACAACCAGGAAGTTTTTTATCTTGCCTACTCGACAGGCGACGATTGACAGTCAGACTGTCCCCAAGGTATCGACCGTTTCACCATTGAAACCGGTCAGAGGGATGTTCCCCCTATTGATTTCCGCGTCATCGATTCCCATCTTGAGTAAGCATGACAGAAAGATGACGTCTACCGAGCTACCATTGTCGACCAAAATTATTTCGGTCGTATAGCCGGAGACTAGAAGCGTGATGACTAGAGCGTCATCGTGAGGCCCGATCAGGTTTGAAGATTCACTATCTTTGAAGGAGATCTCGTAGTTGGGTTCCTTCCGTGGGAGAACCACCGGACCGGCCTTCAATCTCCTCTGGTAGGCTTTGATGGAGTTGATCGAGTTCCTGTAGAACTGTGATCCTCCAACTATAGTATAGATTCTCCCGATGGCTTCTTCAGTCACCGATTCCTCTATATCTTCCGACTCCTGGTCGGTCTGCTCTTCGAGCATGAGGACTTTGCCTCGTTTATTAGGAGGAGTGTTGTTGCCTTTGGCCGGTTGCTTTTGTTCGGGAGATCTCCGAGCTCACCTCTAAGGTACTTATCGGCGAGACGGGCCCGTAGGACCATACAATTTTTGGTATGGTGGCCATACCTCTAGTGGAATTTGCACCAGGCGCTCATGTCCCTGTTATTGGGTGCCATATCACCGGTGCTCATGAACAGTTCTCCTTGCTCGTCGGCTTCTGCTTCTTCCTCGGCCTTCGAGTTTAGATTGTAGACCTGATTTTTGGGGTGTGCTCTTCCCCCGGGTTCGCATATTCCGTGCTGGAAATTACCGTGTTGGGGATTAGGTCCTCTGGTATGAACGTGGTTCTTGAGACCCTTGAAGGGGGATGGTTGTCCGTTTATCGACTGAGGCAGGTGTACCCCGGGCCGTGGTACGTTCGGGGACGACCCGAACTTTCTCTTTAGAGCCTCGTGTTCCTCATCGTGTTTGATCCAGTTGGATGCACGGTGAATCACGTCCTCTATTGAGGTGTACCGATTGACCAATATGTCGGTCTTGAATCTGGACTCGTACCACAGCCCGCTGGTCAGAACGGCTATGGCCGTTTCATCCGCTAGCCCGTTGATTCGGACCATTTTTGCCTTGAACCTCGTCATGAAGTCCCTAAGAAGCTCGTTTGCCCTTTGCTGCAGAGCGTACAAATTGGCCACGGTGATCTCAGTTTCCATAAACATGGAAAAATGTTTGAGAAAAACCATGGTTAGTTGATCGAAGCTATCGATTGATCTTGGTTCTAACTTGGAGAACCATTCCATTGCTACCCCTGTGAGGTTTTCAGTAAAATATTGACACCTTCCGACGTCCAGCTCGTGAACATCCAGGTTAGCCCGTCCCATTGCAATTCGGAACGCCCTCAGGTGTACCTTCGGGTCAGTGGTTCCATCGTACTTGGGCAGGTGAATCTGCCCGCCATGCCTCAACCGAGTATCGGTGATAGCCATCGAGAACGGAGTCCTCTTCGCTTCTTCGACCAGGCACTCAATTTTAGGGGCGGCAGATACTACACGGTGTACTCGGGAGTCCACTTTGGTGAGTCTCTCTCCCATCCGCTTCATGGTGTGTTTGAGATCCTCCAGCTCGGAACTGTTCTGGGACGAAGGCTCAGCTCGAGAATGTTGAGGGTACGAACTTGTGTGACCACCCTCTGTATGTTGAGGGTAGTTACTTGGTCCGTGAAGGGTGATGTGGTTCGGGTTCTCTGCCCAAGACGGGCTTGAGATTCGAACTCTTGTTGGGTGATTGCGAGATCGCTGGTAAGGTGTGTTCTGCCCGAGGTCGAGCTAATTGGTTCAGAACGCGGGGGCTCAGAACCGGGGGGTGCTGTTGCGAGGTGGCGAAGGCAACGCGCCCGTGGGCAAGTCCCTCGGTTGAGGTGGCGTGTCCGGGCGCGGTCCTCTTGGGAGAGGTGGCTGGTCGGTTCTCCGGGCTTGGGGATCGTTGGGGTCCAGAAAGTTAAAATGGACCGCATTAACACTCTCGTGATTCCTTTGCCCAGAGGTTTGCCCGGGCTCATTCACAGAGTAGGGTTTGTGTTCGATCCGGGTCAAGCTGCTCATGACGAACTCGATTTGCCTTTTGAGTTCGGCATTTTCAGCAGCCCTTTCTTGGAGCTGGGTTCTTAGAGTCTGCTCTTCGGCACCCTAGTCGGGAGTTGCCTCCACCAGGGTGTCAGAAACAGGGTTCTCATCTGAACTCATTGTTGTGTCGAAGTATGACAGAGTTAGCGAGATCAAAGTTTCCCACAGACGACGCCAAACTGTTGACATGGTTTTGCACACCAACAGTCACGTGAGTTGTGAACGGGATTTCGATTTGATATTGCTGAATTTTTGTGGAACTTGACCTCCATGTCGTCAATACTTTAGACGGTGACAAATAAAAATAAAATAAAGAATAAAGAAGAACAGAACACCGAGGTTTTTTAGAGAGGTTTGTCCCAATACGGTAGTTGACTACGTCCTCTGTACATTTATTGCTTTAAAAAGATGATCAACCGAAACCACAAGCCAATTCCAGGTAGATCGAAAGTAAAAGATGAAAACACTCTGAAAATACAAATCTCACAGACTCTTTTCTCTCAGGGTGAATGCTTGTGTGTGTGTGATGGGGCTATCTTCCTGCTTTTATAGGCTTCTAGCTTCTGCCCGTTGGAAGTGTACGTTGGTGGTGGCTTTGAGTTCGGAGCTAGGCTTGCTGTCGAGCTGACACGTGGGCCACGTTTTGAGAGATTTGCGTAATGGTGGACTTTGACTTGTCGTCGCGGGATTTGAATTTGGATCACGGCAATCTTCCTGGTCTGGCTTCGGAGGTTTGAATTGAGGTGGTTGACTTGGTCTGCTCGTGCTCGGATGTTTTGTATGCTTCTGCTCGGATCCCTTTGTGACAATCTTTGCCCGGGGAGAGCTTTGGGTTCTTCAGGTCGTTTGGCCTAATGGATACTTTGGATTTTAACCAAGTGTTGTTTTGAGCTGAAGTGGGATTCTTGAGCTCTGTTCGAGATTTTTTCCTTGGAAAGCTCTGTCCAGACCTCTTTTGAGCATTCTCTGCTCGAGGTAGGCTTCTTGCTTCGTGGGCTTTTGGTTCTGTTCGGACCTCAACACAGTTAAGTGTTTTTTGGGCTCCTGGGCTTCGTATCTCACAAGCCCATTTGAATAAATATTCAATTATATTCATGACTTAGGCCTTAATTAATTTGGACCATAAATTTAATCAATGACCTCATAATTCCGATTAAGGAACAAATTTGCACATCAGCACCTATTTTCATAACTTTTGAAACATAGTGTATATGTTTAGGTCATTATTGATATGTCGAAATAGGATAGATATAAATAATGAACCCTAAATAAGATTTATTTATTATTAGTCGGAAAAATTTCAAACGTACAATCTTGCCTAAGGAAGAAGGAATCAAAAGTTTGGCCGGTTCATCATCCACTTCTGGGTAACCGATTAGAACCCCTTCTATCTACCTGGAGAGCGTACGATTTGATCTATCACTACTGATGAAGTAATAAATAAATGACTAGGCTTATTAGATATTACCTCGGTAATTATAACGCCTTAAGATAAACGTTTTTAAGTGTCATTAAATGGAGTTAAGTTTTATTAACTTAGGAGTTAAAAACATTATTTCCTAAAACAATAGCATTTATAGAATACATTGAAAGGTCTCCATTATTACTGTCACACGGTCTTCTAACAACACCGCCTCGAGTTACCTTAGTGTCCATTCCCGAAGGAAGGTGTGCTTGTTGAAGATTTGACACCATGATAGTTTCAAAACAATATGGGGACGGAAGAATCTTGGAAATGGACCTTGAGTCACCCTAGTGTGACCATTCCCTAAGGACGACATTTCCAAGATGAATCCGAGAACCGAAACTAATGGGTTAAGCTTGCACGGAAGGTGGTGCTTCCCGACCGTCTATAGTGATAGTTAATAATCATAAGGAACTTTGGTAGTTCTTGTTTTGAATATTAATTAAGTTTATGTAACCAAACTACACGGTTGATCCCGCTGAGTCACCCTAGCGTGACCATTCCCTAAGGACGGCAACGACGTGTACAATCAGTTAAATTATCACGAAATAGTTAATGGGTTTAATTAACTTTTCCCTGAACATGTTTGCATCATGTAACTATTTCAAACCAATAATTTCCTAAAATAATCTACCTATAATAAAGTTTAATAAGTTTCTTTTTCAATGCTAGTTATTATGTCTGATCCTATTTACATTTCGGATGATCAACAAGACTCTGTGAACTCTAATTCGCCATTTGAGGTTGATCCGAAAGTGATTTTTGAGGATGACTCTGACTGATAGAAGTCAGTCATTCAAAGATTCGTTGCTCAAAGCTTCAATGGGTGAAATAGAGAGGCTAATGAGAAAGGTGAATAAAGTAACAAGTCTTGTCACCGAGGCAATGGATAAGGATAACAAAAGAAAAATTGAATCAATCGTTGAACCTGGAAGAAAGGAAAGAAAAGTTGGGTTGTCTGCAATGTGTTTCAAGTGTGGAATAAGGAAGATAGTGCATGGTCAGCTTTTATGTGACAGGCACATCAGTTCAGCAAAGGGTAAAATCTTTCGTGAATATCTCTTTAGATTTTATTGGAGAGATTTATTGTCAGATCCATAGATTAAAATTCTAATCATTGCAAATATTTTCTCTCTCAGAAGTGCCTTCTGCGAAGGAGAAAAGCGGACATGGAGCTTTATGCATTCAATGCTGGCTCAATCCAAAGACAAGCAGGCACACTATGTACCAAGAACATCTGAGGGCTTGGAGAGGTAAAAACTCTTATGATAAACCCCATTAGTTTGTTATTAGAGAGATTCTATCTCAGATCCATAGATTAATATACTAACGTTTGTTTACTTCTTTTCCTTTCATGTGGCAGTGGGAGTTTTATGGATGAGAGCTGTACAGAGAACGACATTGACTAGTACTCGAGTGTCTCGAAGAAGGATTCAGCTTTTAGTTTATTTCTCGATTCATGTTATTGTTTATTCTATGTAAAGACATCAATTTATATTTGGATAAGTTAATTGCATGGAATAATTCTTAATTCAATAAAGTATTATCTTTACTTATTGAATTATTCGCAATATCTAGATATTAAAAGTGACATGTTGTCCTTAACTTATAGTCTCTGCTTACTCTAAATTGACAAGTCAAAACATCATTTTTAATTCTTAAGATTGATAGATTATGATTTTTAGAGTTAATTATTTCACAAGAAAAGAATTATATGACTTAGTCACAGCTTTGCCAACAGTGCCTGTTGTCGAAAAGAGTGCGGAAACCACGGTCCCAAAATATAATGAAAACTTAATGACACAAAATTAATTCAATTAACATGCATAATTAAATATAATATAATGATGCATTAATATTATTAGGTCTTTAATAATATTTTGTAATTAAATATATTAGAAAAGTTACCCTCATCAATTCTACTAATTTAAAAACACACGTATAAAACAACGGTTGTACTTATATCTAATATAATTACTGACAGCTAGATTAAGAACTTGTTTTTAAGATCTAACTGGTTTTACTCTTAGTCTCCGGTGCCTACTCATATTAGGTTCCCCGGTTAGGTTCAACCCTTGTATTGAGTCAGAGGATCTGATCCAGATAAATCTGGATATGGTGTCCTTCGCGCTTGTGACATGATAAGAAAAAGTACCCCACCGGCATGGCAAGTCTACTTAGATCCGCCCATACACATAACGAGGACCCAATACAAGGAAGACTATTAACCTAATCTAATAGAAGGGTTTATTTCGGTGATCCTTATATTTAGTCTATTATTAAATAAAATAGTTAAGAATTTATTTAGTAGTAGACTCTGAATGTAGTCATAATCAGATTATGACTATATTCATAATTAAATATCGAGAGAGTAAATATAAAAGCTTACATGTAACCTTTTGTTAAGTAAAATAGGTTATTATAAATATTTCAAAAATAAATAATAACATGTGTATTTTATGTCACTCTTACATATTTAATTAAGTATATATTCTAATTAATACATGTAGGAATTAGATTAAGCACTTTTAAATTACATATAATTAAATAAAATTAATTAGAAAAACTATGAAGAATATTTTTAATAATTCAAAAATTAATAACTAACCACATTTATAAATTAATATAAGATTTAAAATATTTAATGAAATAACTATAAAAAATATATATTCTTCAAAATCTTATCCTTATTGTAAATCGGATTTACAAGACTTAGATTTAGATTTTCAATAACCATATTAATATAAATTAATAAATATACATAAAATTAATATTTAATAATTAAAATGAATAATAATACGGGTTCGGGATGTGAGCACAAGCAGGAACCCGTGCTCGCACGGGCTGCCAAAAGGCAGCCTAACAACTTCGTGTAAGGGCTGGGCACAGCCCCAGCCCGTGGGCCTCCCCCTTCGGCCCACATCTGTTCTAGGATTAGGGAGGCCTGACCCATCAGCCCAGGTCTACCGTTGACCTGGGTCCGACCCAGATCAGATCTGGGTCGGGTCGGGACCCGGATCTGGGTCGAGTTTTGACCCGAATCTCGGGTCGGGTCTTGACCCAAGTCCAACTCGGGTCAACCCGATCCAGGGTCCAGTCTGATCCGGTCGGGTCTTGAGCCAAGTCCAACTCGGGTCAACCCAATCCAGGGTCCATGTTTGACCTGGACCTAACAGTGACTTGGGCTGGGTTTGACCCAGCCCTTAAACTGTGGGCCTGAAACTGTTCCAGGCCCACTCAGCTAAACCCTAAGATTTAGGGTTTGGCTAGGGTTTCAAACCCTAGCCATGGCCGAGTTGCGCGCGTGGGTGGCGCGTCCGCCTAACGCTGCCGTGCTCCGGCGGCGGTGATGAGATAATTGTTGCCTTTCACGGTGGTGCTCCGGCGGACGCGCTAAAAATAATAATAATAAAATTTTCGGCCATTGAAAATTAAAACGCGCACATACAGTTTTCCCGAATAAAATTAATCACAATTAATTCTACGCTACTCCCACTGAAAATCTAAACACAACAAAAAATCTAGAAAATTATTACGAATTTAATAATCTAATTTTTGAAAAATAATCAGACCAGCTCTGATACCACTGTTGGATTTTTTGATGACTTTTCTTAATCTCGGGTGCGGAAAACCTGGGATATCATAGAAATAATGATCTTGCATATATTCGAATATTAAGAAAAGAGATTCGATACGCTAGCAGACTTTTGGTACTTTTGCCAACAGTACTAAATAATGTTGAATCCTCTTTGGGGTGCGTGCTCGGGTTTTGGTCGTGATTCAAATCGTTGCTTCACAATTATAAAGCCTCTAGCTCGTCCACCACGTCGCTGCAGGAACGTCTCTAAGACCGGAAATCTCCTTGATTGACTGTTATAGGTCTCTCTCAGTGATTGAATGACAAACCGACGGGAACACGGGAAGAGAAAACTCGTCCAATCTTGTGCTAGAGGAGGGGGCAAATTTTCTATTGCTCTGGACGCTTGGATATTTAAAATTATGAGCTCCTTGGGCTTAAATAGTCCACAGGGTTAAATGACCTAATGGACTTTTTGGCCCAGTAACCGGGTCTAAGCCCATTAGGTCATAAATAATTAATTACCTCAATTAATTACTGACCTCATAATTACCATACTTATTTAATTTAATGTAGTCGGGTCGGACCCAAAAAGTCAAACAGACTCAAATCCCGTTTCGGGCATTTCCTACACTCTTCACCGACCTTCAGACAATATCATCGACGGTCGAGTTTACGACATCGCCCCCCATTAGTATCCCCGACCTCGAAACACTGAATCCTCAAATTTTTTCATTGACGCTCGACTTTGAAACATCGCCTCCGAACTTATCATCCCCGACCTAACGCGAGTCCCCGGAATTCACATTTGAAAGTAAGCAATTTTTTTTAGATCTTACGATTCCAAATGCTTTGATGGTATATTCACATTTTTGGGTTTGAAATGCTTCGATGGTAGATTTACATTTTAGGGTTAGATATGCTTCGATGGTAGATTTACAAATTTGCGATGACTTTGATGGTAGATTTACGAATTCAGTGACTTCAGACTGCATTTGGGGTATTAGGGGAAGGTCATTGGCCTCGGCCCTTTGTTCTCCGAATTCGAGTGTGAATAAACCGAAGTTGGTGTTTATATAACCGAGCTCGGTGTTTTTATAAGACTCGAATTCAGTGATATAAGTAAGAATCTAGTTCTCCAAATATGAGTGTTTATGTAACCGAAGTTGGTGTTTATATAACCTAGGACGATGTTTGTAGAGGATCCGAGGTCGGGCTTTTGTTACTCGAATTCGGCGATGATACAAAAGTCGGACATATAAACCCCGTCTTCAGATATAGTAATCCCGACTTCGGACATAATGCATATCTGACTTCGGTCAAATCCGAATTCCCTTTCAAAGTATTTTTTTAAATCCTCAATGTTCTCAGTCTAACATTTCTATTTCCACTTATGTTCCCGTCAGATGTCGAAGCTAATTCTCCCTGAAAATATGCATAATGTTACTGCGTAGAGAACCCACCGTGGTACTCGAGTCGTTAAAGAAGTCCGAGAGAAATTTCAGCAAGAAGGCATCTTAGAACGTATCCCATAGGACTCTCCGTTTTGGTACATTCTCCGGCTTCCCAACACGGTCGTGCCTTGCGGACTCATCCACCAACTTCAACTGCGTAGGGTGGAATCATCGGTGCCGAGGGAACTCCACTTCAAAATCGACGGAAAAGAGATTAGCGCCGGAGCATTTCGCAGATATATCCGGGTTAAAATTCGGATATCCCCCGTCGGACGATGACGTAGCTTCCGATTTACGATCCCCTGGCTGACCACCCAATATTTTGGCGGTATTGAGAAAATCTCCACCCAAGACCTCGTTGATAAGTTTGTTGAGCCTAGAGTTCCCGTAGATGATATCTACAAACTGGGACTGCTCTTACTTGTTTACAGGGTCTTGCTCCGCAAGGACCCGAACGACAACGTCAATATTATCCACATTAGGATGGTCGAGGACCAGGACTATTTCTTCTGATATCCGTGGGCCCACAAATCTTAGGACGGGGTCCGTCATATGATGGAAAAGCCCGTGATAGCTGGAAATGACGACAAGTTTTTAGGTGGACGACTCGTGGCTTTTCGTACACAGTTGTTGTATGTTCCTACGAAGCGGTCCAAGAATTGGTCAACCTTCTAGGTGTTACGAGGACCGAATAGAGGATCGATGCGGGGCGGCCAACGATGTTGTCGTGGACTCCGGTTAAAAGTCATCCGAATGGCACCACCATCTCCGCGACGCTAAAGGCGCCCAAGGAATGTGTGTTTTATCTTCGTTGATACTGCTAATCAATTAACTTTTATTACAAGTTATTTTGTAAAGTTACAGGGTCAAGTGAACCACGTCGTTCCACGCCCGCCGGCCGTAGAGGCAGAACTGACAGTGGCAGACGCTAGCGTGCTCGCTGAGGCTGGGGCGACAGGCTCGAATGCTAGCGTGCCCGGTGAAGCCGAAGCGACACGCTCAGAAGCTAGCGTGCCCACTGAGCCCTTACTTCCATCGGAGGAGTTGTTTCATTCCAACGACGGCGAGGCTTCGACAGAGGTGGAAAGACTTCTCACGGAGTTGGACCAGGTGCAACCGAAATTGGTCCAAGTGATGTCGGAATGACCCTCCTGATGACAAAGAACTTACGAGCATTCGCATGTGAGGTGCCGGTGTCCTCGAAGCGGTTGATAAGTTCCAGGGCCGTGAAATGGCCTACGATCGGAACTTCTTGTTCACGTTGTTAACCCCTCGATAGTGGCTGACTTGCGAGGTAAGTATTTAACTTTTCAGAAAAACCCTAAACCAAACTTTAGACTCTTTCGCATCACTAATAGTAACCGAAGTTTCGTAGCACATCAATGAGGCCGTCAGTATCCTGTGCCGGAGAAAAGAGATTTACAAGAAGGAATTCAAGAGCATAGTTGCAATCCTTGGGGCCGATTTCTACTTGTTCTTCAATCAAGTAGCCAAGAAAAAAATTGTGCGGGATTGAAAAGTTCTCGCCGAATGGTGTCCGGCGCTAATAGTTGGTAAAAGAGGTTGTCGTCCCGATCAACGTCAGCAACACTCACTAGGTGATGACGAGGATGAAAACGATTACTTGCCAAATAGGATGTACGGGATGTGACCACCGAATTAGGAAAGTACTGGCATGTCCACATATATACTCTTGGTCTAGAAAAAAATCTAGTACACAGTACGAATTGGTTGCATTCGATCATGATAACCCCCACAGTGTAAGTCTCGTTGTGTTATAAGTGTAATGTATAGATATAACATTCGGATTTAACTATGGGTTTCCATTTCGTCATACAGGGACGGCAATTGCGGCATGTTTGTCATAAAACATATGGAACACGTTCTTCTTGGCAGGAAGTTTGACGAAGTGACCAAGGAGAACATGCCTACATTTAGAGCGTGGTGGGCGGTGGATATGTTTTACCAACACATTTGATGGAACAAACATTTTAACAAACAGATTTAGTGATAATTTGTTTATATTAAACTTTTAATTCTATCCATAACTGTCAAAATGTTTATCGAGGTTGGTGCTTTATTCCCGATTGTTAAAAGTCCGAACTAGGGGAAGACTATTCAATTATCACCGACTTCGATCGTAATCATCGACCCAATATCTATCTCTGATCTCGACGATTATAGTCAAAGTCGGTGATATCACACACTTTGTATACGATATGTCCAAACTCGGGGTTTTGTTATCCCCGAATTCGAAGATCTAATCATATCCCAAAATTTCCGACCTCGGATATATTCATTAACAAAAAAAAAAAGTATTGTTCATTCAAAACCACCAAAATCGGTGGTGCAATTACATATAAAAGCCGGAAGAAATGGGCATGAAACATCAAAACACGAAAGCGATGCTCTCGACGTAATCATGGGCATGGTGAACGCACCCTCCGTGTATCAACTCCCACACTTGTTGCCACCACAGAACAGTTGTCGGTTCCTCTCCTACCCTCTGAGACTCCGTCGGCTCCGCCTCGAGGTGAAGCACCTCGTCTTGCAAGTCGAAGGAAACATATATTTCTTTCCTAGGCAGGCTTTTGATCCCAAAGACCATCTGAAAGGAGGCATGAAGAACCCCGTCCACCATGTCCGTCGCCCATTCCTCTGACCGTAAGCCATACTCTCGATGTGCTCTCCCCGCTATGTCTGGCAGTCTTAAAGCTCCTACATTTCGCCACGCGATCCCGCTTTTATCGAACACTTGAACGCATACGAACGGATGGTCCCGCTTGTCGAGGCACAAGCAGATGACCTTATAGTTGTTGCTCACAACGTCGAATAAAAAACTTAACACCGTATGGATGCCCTCAAACTCGGGTGAATAGGCTTGTGGAATCGGTAGATGTCTCACGTTCCGGGTCACCGGATTCCAAACCGCGAGTCGCGTCACTTCTTCCCACCCAAGTCTCAGGCAAATCAAGCCGTTGGAGATACGCCACGTCAATTCTGCGCACCCGGTCGTCGTTGCTCCGCATTAGTATAAACTATTTCGACCGGCGTTCATCGATGGCAATTAGGAGCGGACCGTTTTTGGCCTGCCGCCGGCTTCAGTGAGCGTTGATAAACGTCTCATCGGCAGATATGCGATGACAATATGATTTGGACACGATCTTTAATCCTATCAGGGATTTCGCCGGCATTTCCACTAGGATTTTGGAGAAGACGAAGTCCTCAAAAAAGTTCTCGGTAGTGTTCTCCATCGTATTTTTTTAAGGGAAAAGAGAGGCTAAGTATTCAGAGGTTGATCGGAGAGAAATGGTGATGATAATAGAAATAAACTGCCCTCTCTTTATACACTCGGACATGACCATTCAGTAGCCTCTCTGACATTTAGAGTGTCAAAGGAGGCGATGCTTGAGACTCCCCATGCATCATCATACGCAATTATCAATAATCATGCACAAAAAAACCGAAGTCAGAGATATCAATGACCGAATTCACATTTATGTTTCCGAACAACCTAATTTGGAAATATTTAATTCGGAGATAATAAATCTCCGACTTCGGTGGTTTTGCCTTTGTCATCGGCTATCCAATTTTTTGAATTCAGAGTTATTAGTCCGAGATATGAATGACCGAAGTCAGTGATGGATGAGAGGGTGCTAATCGAGCTTGGTACCACCGAAGTTGGTAATTGGTACTTCCGAATTCGGTGAATGGTTCCACCGAAGTCGGTGATTAATCGAGATTTTATGTAAATTAGATAGAGACATTCATTTACAATAAAACGATGAAAATACTTAGGAAACATCACTTCATACCCGAAAAACTTTACAACACGGATATACATTATACATTTCATACATTGTAGTAACCCATTCATTTGTGATCCCATTTCATACTCGACGCGTCACTCATTAATTTCACGCCGAGTTCGGTCTGGAAGAGGCAGACCGAATAACCTCTGTCTCATCACGCATCTCAAAAGCCTCTGTCCAACGAGGTTATGCACTATTCATCGTCACTGCTCTCCCTGCAACCATGTCGAGATGCACAACAAAGAGTACCCATGGATCATAGAGGTCTATGAGGAGAAATAACTTACCCACGATGTCAATGCCTGTCCTAGTACATCGCCGGATATGGAATAAAGAAAAACAGTGACACATTATTCGGGCAAAGAGATGCAGTTGGTTCCAAACAAACGTTCCACAACACAGATGTCGGAGATAGAGATCTCCGAATTCAATTTTAACAACTTCCGATTTCGTTGATGTCATGTACGATGTCGGGGATACCATTTCCGTTTTCGGAATTGTTGCAATCAAATTCAGACATAGCTATCTCACGGAGTTCGGGGTTAGTATCAACCCCGACGTCGGGGATAAGTATCTCCGAACTCGGGGTTAAAAACACCGACCGCATATATTGTACTAGACCCACATTGAACGAGGGTTTGCACGAAAAAAGAAACCCCGACTTCGGAAAGGCTGTCACCGAATCCGGTGTTGTAAACCCCGACTTCGGGAGTAGCATCACCGACTTCGTTGTTGACCATTCGGACTACGGTGGTCCTAACCGTTGTCTCAAGCCTTACAATGCGGAGGCTCTACGTCCATATCTATGGTTGCCATGCCCTAAAAGCAAGTAATGGACAAAAAAATAAGAGGTTAGGGTTTCAGATGCTTACAACGGCGGCGGAGGAAGGGCATTTTCGTGGCTTTTTGTGACGGCGACGCCGACTAGTTGACGAACACGACCGTCTGGCCCACCTCGGAACTTCCATGATCCCCCCGTTGAAGAAATTCTCGGATCCGAACAAGGAAATATTTGGGGGGGGGGGGAGATGTCACCGACTAAGGTGTTAAATTTCGTATGGGCACGTGGGTGGAGTTTTGTTTTTCGTTTTTGTGAGTAAAAATTGTGAAAATGGTTGGAATTTCACTAAAAATCACATTTTTGTGGATTTTGACAAAAATACCAATTAAACTTTCGGCAAAAATAATTATACTTGCCCCACCCCACCCCACCCCACCCCACCTCGCCTTGTCACGTCCGGCCAGTCGGCGGCGGCGCACGCATGTGGTGGTGGAACATTTGTGTGAGTCCTCTACCATCCACAAAATCCTATGACCCAAAGGGCCCAAGCCCTTGTCTTAAATATTTGGTATATAAACATCACTAAACTATTGTCATCTATCAATGTGGGTTTTTTTATATTCAACTAATAGCACCCATTCACACTTAATATACACATACACTTCACCTAATAATTTAACTTAATATTATACACTTCAACTAATATTATACACTTAACATACATATTAACTTCACCTAACATACATATACACTTAATATACATATTCATTTAATATTATACACTTCAACTAATATTAAATTTGTAAACATACATATACAATTAACATACATATTCACTTAATATTACACAGTTAACATACATATTCACTTCACATAATAATTTGACTTAATATTATACACTTCAACTAATAAAGTGACTTAATATTATATTTTTCACCTACATATTTAAGTTACAAATGTGTTTTGTTGTATACAATTATATCTTGTATTTATTAAATATGTAATTTTGAACCTATATAAATATCATGCTTAAATACTCATATAATTTTTTTTTTTTACAAAATATCCGTCGAAAATCCCATCGGCATAAGGTATGACCATGAAAAAAATACGGTATATGCGGCATGCCATTTTTTTACAATTTGCCCATTGACATATCCATCGGCAAGCGATATATCCGTAAAACAGAAAATGCGAAATGACATCCGCAAGCGATATTTTAAACCTTGCTTATGAGTTACAAGTTCAACACTTCTAATCTAAATCCATGCCTTGTTGCATCAAGGTCCAATCAGCTTCTTTAACTTCTGGTATAAGTAGAACTGTTGCGAGTTGCGACTACGAAAAACACAAACATAACATAAAACACGCTTTTGAAAAGTCAAAAAGTCTTCACAAAATAATGATAAGTCTTCTTATTTTAACGTTTTCTTCTACTTCTCTTGCAAGTAGTTAAATAATAATGTATTAAAAGCCAATAATTGTTTCCACTTTTCTTTTTTCTTTCAATAGCGACATATTCTTGCAAGTTAGACATTCCCAACGTAACCCTTATCCTTTTCAATGTATTTTTTTTTAATATATATTTCATCTAATAATTGTTGGTATTTTGTGGAATTGCAATTAATATTGGTAGTGTACATTATGACGTGTTATATGTTAATAGATATTGGATAATGTAATGTAAGCATGTGAATCCCAACATTCTGCAAAATACTTGCTTGGCTTTGGATTTTGAGATTTGAGGAAGGCGTAATTCCCAAAAGTATATTTTCGACCAAGACGAAATTAATTAAAAGATAAACTAGACTGAAATTTTAATGTCAAACTCCATCAGATAATTAGAATAAAAAATATTTAAACTATTAATGACGTATTCAATAATTTTTAATTATACTGATTATATATGCAAGATCGTTAATTTATATATATATATATATATATTTTCAAAATTTTGTCTTGTGTATCTCGTTATTCTTTAATATAACGCACACACGCAATAAGATATATAAAAGGCTTAAATTTTATGATTTTAAGTATTTAATCATTTATTGAAAATTTAAAAATATATCTAGTTATTTTAAATACTTATGTGAATTTTGTATTACATTATGTGTCCGAGACCGAGTATGACCCAATTAGGGTTAGGCGACGACCAAATCATACAAATGCTTTTGTAGTTGGTACTTGGTACAAATGGATAAGAAGGCACAATACTAAATAAAAAAGGGAAAATTAAGTAACTATTAGAGTTTGACTATATTTTTTATATCCTAATTTTATTAATTTAGTTTCTATTTTTCTTTCATATAGTACAATATATTTGTAAGTTTTAAATTGTATGTTTTTTCTTGAGATTGTTTGCATTTATACATTTTCATGGGTATGCGTCAAAACAAAGTATTTAACATGAAAAATTTCAAATTTGAGAAAAAATACTTTGTACACGTGTAAAAAAATCAATGAAGACACATGAGATAAAATCTCCGAACATTAATTTCATGTCACCGAATATTTAATTAGCGCAGTTGAAAGCTTGAGTATATGCCAAACTTTATTAAAAAAAAGTTAGATACTTGTACCGCAAATATCTGAAAAAAAAAAAGGAAATAGAGCGTTCGGGTGAGTGTAATCATCATCTCCGAAGGGTATATTGGGAAAGAAAAACGATCACGTGACTCTTCTCGGCCTTGAGAGCCAATGAGAGATCGCGTTGAGGCGGCACGTGAGCATTCTCCCGCCGTTATTACGGGATTACCCCTCCTGCAATGGCTTCTTCTCGCGTTGAAATTTATTGTCGTCAAGGGCTTCTTCAAAACTCAAATTCTTTCCTCAAAAAAAAAAAAAAAAAACTCAAATTCTGAACAAATTCAATCGCCTGTATAATATATATATATATATGTGTGTGTGTTCATCGTTGTGTAATCAATCCCATACCAGACAGAGGAGAAGCAAGATCGTTTCCATTTGGGGAATCCAGAAATGGGGGTGAATGTAGCATTGTCGTCCATCAACCTCGCCGAGCAGCTTCGGAAGGACGGAAACCACTACTTCAAGAAGGATCGATTCGGAGCCGCCATTGATGCCTACACGGAGGTTCCTTCTCTTCTTTCAATCATTTCCTTAACGATTTGGGGTTTCTCTTCGCTTTTTTGCTGATTAATCTTTTGGGGATTTCGCGTGTGCAGGCGATTACTCTCTGCCCTAACGTTCCTGTGTATTTGACGAACCGAGCTCTGTGCCATCTCAAGCGGAAGTATGTACATACATACATATATATATATATATATATATATATATATATATATATGTATGTATATATATGCGAGGTTTGATATCAATTTGTGATCGTAATTCATAATTACATTGAATTTCAGCGATTGGACTAAAGTGGAAGAGGATTGTCGGAAGGCCATTCAGCTTGATAACGATACCGTGAAGGTAAGGATCTCACTTCGCTTGAGTTTCAGCTTGATTGGGTTTAGGGTTTTTGATCATCAGGCTTTTGGGTTTTTACCCATTAATTTGTGTATATTTCTTGAATTGAAGCTTCATTCTTTCTTGCCTTTAGGGCCACTACTATTTGGGACTTGCGTTGCTACAGAAAGAGGAATTTTCGGAAGGAATTAAGCAGTTGGAAAAGGTATGTGCGCTTAAACGGAGCTTAAATCTCGTGTTTTTGTTGGATTCGTCGAAGGGTTTGACTTACATTGTTCTATAATTACCTTCTTGTGTAGGCTTTGGATCTTGGAAGAGGTGCCGATCCGCAGAGTTACATGGTTGAGGAGATCTGGCAAGAGCTCGGAAAAGCGAAATATAGAGAGTGGGAGCACATATCTACCCAGCGTTCGTGGGATTTGCAAAGTTTGAAGTATAAAATTTTGAATTTTGAATTGAGACCTTGTTTTTACTGCTCTTTCTATCCTAAGCCGCTCAGTGATTCATTTTTTTTGTGTGTGTGATGTAGAATCGCTTGTGAAACTGCTCTTAAACAGAAACACATGATTGAGGATTTCGAAACAGATGGGGTCTCAGACGAAGTTTCTGCTTCTCGGTCGGAACGTTTTAAGTCTCTGGATAGAGTGTTTGAAATAGCTGCAGAACCGGACACAGCAGCAGAAGTAATT
This sequence comes from Parietaria judaica, assembly GCA_954871525.1. Lineage (NCBI taxonomy): Eukaryota > Viridiplantae > Streptophyta > Magnoliopsida > Rosales > Urticaceae > Parietaria > Parietaria judaica. The sequence goes on from OX940860.1 coordinate 45,944,728, forward strand.
ATTCGGTTATTTCTGTACTTTTTGTATTTAATTTTGTGAAAAATGTAAACCATGTATCTGATGAAGACACTAACCAAATAATAATAGGTGCCGAATTATCTGTGTTGCAACATCACTCTCGATATATTCCGTGACCCTGTCATCACTCCTAGTGGAATCACGTACGAGCGCTCTGTGATTGTGGATCATCTCGAGAAGGTAATGTTTTTTTGTTGGATGCTTCTCAGTTTGGCTGATGTGTTTATGTTCTCTGACTCTCTTATATTGTAATCAGGTGGGTGAATTCGATCCAGTCACTCGCGAGCTTCTGAAGGAATCCCAGCTCGTCCCGAACTTGGCGATCAAGGAAGCTGTTCAGGATTTTCTTGGTAAACATGGCTGGGCGTATAGAACTGACTGAAATCTGTTTGGTTCTCGAGAATAATTTGGAATGGGTGTCGGGCAAAAGGGTCGGGTGTTTGATATCTGGCTGTTTTCCTCGCATCTGATGCTTAATGTCAGTTATATGGCCTGAGCAGATGGTATGCTTAGAACCAGATGCTTTAGAACTTGTACAGATTGGTGAATGTAGTTTCTTGACTCGTCGAGCTACAATTCGAATGCGATTTCAAAGATTGAGATTCGCTTGTTACGCGCTCAATCCATTGTACAGATTATTCTCGTAGCAGCGTGTGATTAGTTTCGGACCTGCCAATGAAGTCATATTAGTGCGTGTTGACGAGTTTTGGACCTTGAAATACCAGAATTATGATATATCTGGTATATCTTGTTATATAGTTCTGACATTTTCGGAGATTGCATAATACAGGATTCAGAAATTATCAGCTTAGGATGTAGAATAAGAAGACTAGTGTAATCTGGTCATCTTGGTTATAGGATTTTGGGTGAGAATCTTAAGCTTCATCATTGCCCGTTCTTTTTCACAGAAAATGACCAAAAAGGGTAGCTAAAAGTAGAAACTGACGCCTTTGAAATTATTTGAAGGACCACCGTCAACTGGGGGTTGCTTTTGTGGTCCCCCGGAATTTTGCAGTCATCGGTATCGCTCCCGTTAGTTATGTAGAAAAAAAAATTAGATGAAAATGTGTCTTTCTTAATATAAATCTTAAAGTACTTTAATTTTAATTTTCATTAATTAAAATATTAATATTTAGCCTAATACATGTAAGTAATCAGTTGACCCATAAAAAATGATCCGAACAAATGGAAACTGATTAAAAAAAGAAACTATGATTAACTCGTCAATAAACCTGTAACCCCGTCGTTAAGTTCAACAAGCAGCTTCTGTTTGGCGCATTTACACGACAGAGATTGAACCCATAATAGATCTCTAAGCTTGTAGGAATTACCAAACTAGAATTTCGTGCTCACTGAGACTCGTTTTACCAACGCAAGTCAGATTGTTAAATCTGTAATTACCGAACTTAATCATTTATTTCAGATAACTTGTAACGCACGTAATTTAATTTTCAGTTTCAAGATTGATCATGTCATAGGTCCTAGAATTGTCGAATCTCATCCTTATGCGATTGCGAAGCTTCATGAAAAATTCTTTAATCAGATGAAGCATATGCAATATATATTTTTGAGCTCGTTAGCTAGAATAATTTTAGTTCGAAATTTTCTCTGTACCTTAGAGATTGTATCCCTTACAATATGTAATTCCTACACTGTTTTGTGATATGTGTAACCACTTTGACTGTTACTCCATTACGTTTGGATTCGGGTACTTGAAAAAATTCTTGAAATTTGTTGAACCGATTACTGAAATTAGTTAAATTTACCTAAAATTTATGGCACTGAATGACTCAAAAGGGTCTTCTCTATGTTTTGTAAAACAAAGAATTCTACATGGAGTGTGCATAGGCTTTCTTTAGATGGGTTTCAAAGCGAGGCAAATCGATTGTAACATTTTTTGTTCCTTTAAGTAAATATCCATCTTGGACCAGCCCTTGCCTTGGAAGCCCACTGGGTCTTTGATCACAATAGTTTTTGGGCCATACTTGTCCACCAAACTACTCTCCCGGGCTTCAATTCTGTACTCCTCGTACTCCAAGCCCATATCTCTGGCGGGCCTCCCGAAACACGCCTCCGCCAACCACTCCACGCCAAGTGGCACCACCTGGATGAGCGTTGACCCGGGCCTAAGAAACATAGAGTGGGTCAACGCCGCCCCGTGGACCCCAACCATCACGTTACTCGATTTTACGGAGTCGTAGGCCCAACTCAATGACGTCTTTACCGTCGGCTCGAACACGACCACTTAAAACCCTAATCTTTCCGCCTTTCTCTTAACTTCGGCCTCGTTCAGGAGGACCCGCCCGACCGGCCCTGACCGGCTCATCAAAAGGAGTCGGGGCCGGTCCTTAACTGTACGGATAAAGCTTTGACCGTATGTCTTGCCGAGGAAGGCTTGGAAGCTACTCATGCTAAGGTTTTTCTCGGGGTTTATCGACATGAGCCCGTGTGAAATGAGACCGAATTTGGCCCAAGGGAAACAATGAGTCTTTTTGTCGTTGTCAAGGTCCACGAGTGGGTATTTCGTGAATCTCTTGAGGAGGTCCGATTACTTGTAGACCCACCAGTCACGCGATTTCGAGACAACTAAGACGAGATCTTGCCGTTGATCTTGATCGAGCAACAAATTGACGGTGAGGTAGAGCGGGATGAAACCGTCGCTAAAGTCGTGGAAGAAGTTTCCGGTGTACCCTCCGGAACTAAATACTAGTGCCGGTCCAGGGTGTTGGACTTGGCATGTCGGCCCCAATGAGCTTATTGGGCCGGATATGAGAGTCAACTCTTTTATTTTGGCCATCGTATAGTTCTCTAGCTTGCGCGGGTAAGGCCGGATTTTTTCGACCAATGTCGGACTATTCGAGTCCGTAGCATGGAACGTGGCTTTCGCGGAGTCAAGGACGGTTGGGCCGTTGATCTCGCAAGTGTCATACCATCCGTGGGCCCGGTCCCATGCTATTAGCCTACTTTGGTGTACAGGAGAGCGAAGAGGCTGGTTCTGTGGGTCCAGCTCGATTTGATCGTTCATCTTGGTGATTTTTCTCTTCATCAATTGAGGTTGGTATTCTGTAATAGATAAGATATGAAAAACTCATTCTATTACATAATAAAAGAATCTTGAAATATATAAGATGGAGTTTTTGTGGATTAATAGCGGCATAAGTATCTTAAGCCGACTCATTCAAAAATACCAAAACTAACATGACCTAAGGTATTTGTGCAAGCAAAATGTTGAATATTTATAACAGTAACATACTACAAAATAGAAACGGGGTATATTTAGTAGCGGCATAAGTACCATTGTGTGGAAGCAGAATGTCGAACAATTTATAACACATATATGATTACCTTGATGGGTGGTATTTGAATTAGCAGACACCTCTGAACCATCGTGTAACCAAAAATTAGTGAAGAAATATGTGTGGATGATTAGCACAACCACCAACGAAGCCACAATGATGACGATCACTGACCAGTGATTACTCTCGCCCATCATTTACAAGCTAATTGTATGTGCACACACAGATCTGAAAAACCTTAAGAGTAATCTGAGTGAAATTGAAGGCTTCTTATATATGAGCACGTCGTATTATTATAAGTCTACTGATCTTTGAGAGAGACAAAATAAATTTGAAGATATTGACAGCGAAACTATATCCCACCATTTTAGTAAAGGACTTTCATGATTTGGCAATCTTTTATTTATTAGGAACGTGCAGGCATTAGGAACGTAGAGTTGAGGACGTGACCTTCATTAACGTACACGACGCTAAATATAATATTGCGTCTTGATTAAAATATTCTACTGTCTGTTGTGATTGTGATGAATGAGATCATAATACATAATCCATGAAAATTAAGTGGATACATGTGCATGCCCGGCCTTGGCCCTGATTTTAGGCGACTAAGGCCGGCGTCTCGGTCCCCTAAATTTTAAGGATCCTAATTTGTAGATATATCATTGTACACTTAATTAAAAAATAAATTTTAGATACTTAAAAGGCCTGCAAAAATTTACTTCGCCTAGGGCCACGATAAACACGACAAACTCAAGGCCGATTCATCGGCTAAATGGTACTTTTGTTAGCCATACGCGCGCGCCCGTGAGAGAGAGATAGTTCACTTTGGTGATTTTTTTTTTAATGAGGTGGCACTATCGGCCAATGTTACAATGCACTCTCGCATTACTAGATGTATTCAGTGTAAGAATAGGTGACACTATTGGCCAAATTTACATATATATAAAGGGGGCACTCTTTGGAGTCTCATGAGGTTTGAACCTGTGACCTCATGAATAGGTATATAATGGTATTACCACTACGCCAAGCAAGCTAGGTTCACTTTGGTGATTGTTAAGCCGCCGCAAGTATAGCTCTTCTCGGTTATTGCTACTTGCTAGAAATTGAAAATTATAGTTATAAGGCAAACTTGAAAGAAAGAGATGAGATTCAACATATACTCACAACATAAACTCACAACTATAGTTATTAGTGTATAACGCAGTTATGAAATATTTTTTTTTATCTCATCTTAAATCTTCACGTGAATTTCCAGATCTAATGTTAAACAACCACAAGAAAATCAACGTTAAGATTATAGAATGCCAAAAGTGTAGAAAAGCCTTTTATAAACACAAGAATTAAGAATTAATTTCTTAGTCTTTGTTGAAGGGAATGGTCGAATTTATGAGAGAGAGAGTGAGCTAAAGAGAAAACTATTTTTGCCTAATAAAGATAAATGAATTAAGTATGATTTTCAAATTATATATGATGTACAAAATTTGCTTAATCTTTCTTCAAATATATGACTATGTGTTCTTCAATACTTAACTGTAAGAAGATCAGAAATATCCTTTTATGTGAACAAAGTGTCTCAATTTATGCAAAGTTCATATTGGACCGGCGTTAAAAGGGTTTTGCGATATTTGAATCGAACGACGGATTATGGCTTACACTTAAGAAGTTAAACATAAAATAGGAATCTCATTGAGTACTATTGCCATGCGGATTGGGCACTTGATGCGAATGATTGAAGATCCACTTCTGAGTTTTAGTGTATGATATCATGAAGTTCGAAAAAGCAACGCACAAGTGTCATGATCGTCCTGGCTAAGGTCTTTACTTTCTAATTAGGCTACATGTTCCAATAACAAAAACACCAATCATATGGGGTGACAATATGAGCATAATGATGATTTCTACAAATATTGCTCTTCATGCAAGAACTAACTAAACATATTGAACTTGATTTCTATTTCGTGCGTAAGAAGGGTCTTAAACAAGTCTTGTTCACCGGGGAAAATTCAAGCTCAAGGTTCCCTAGCTAGAGGTCCGAACTCAAAGTTCAAAGCTACTCCAAACTCTCTGTTTGAAGTTGTCAAGGGTATTATGATAATTGTGTTGTAATTATATAATAATAACTAGTTGATTAAGAAAGCTTGTTAGGTTCAGTTAGTTTTTAATAATATGTTTTAGTATATAGTGGTTAGTCTTTTATCTCTCTCGTGTAAAGGTGTATATAAACACCATCGATGTATTAGTGAGAAAATTAATTAGAATTATTTTTCGCTTTCTCTGAAACACAAAACCCACGAAATCTTTTTGTTGTTCTTCAATTTATATAACTTGCTTTACCATGCATAGGATGTCATACTAATTAAAACATATTTGGGCAGTAAAATAATATATCACGATATTATTATTATTATTTCTGACACAAACATTATAAGTGTGTAATGTTTCTACGAAACAATAACGCGATATAACACGATATCATTTGTTTATGGATGTCTTAATTACTACGATACACAATCAGTTGTTTGGCCGATCAAGACACGAGGTTTTAAGTTTAAAGTTCATGTTTTCCTTTTAATCTTTAAACAAAGTTATACATTGTCTTCAAAGTATCATGTAAATGTATACACTTTCGTGCTAACTATTACATTAGAGAGAGGGCTTAGTTTCTCAATTAGGAGAAATGAGAGATGATCAATAACATGGTAATTATTTAGTACATAGTTACAGCTTAATATATATCCTAAAAGTTGAGTATATAATGAAAACGGTAAAGTCAGTTTCTCTCGATTTGCTGACGATAACCGACACAGCCAAAAAGTGTGTAAAGTAAAGAATTTTGGAGAAGACGAGGTCCTCGGAAAAGTTCTCGGAAGTGTTCTCCATCGCATTTTTTTAAGGGAAAAGAGAGGCTGAGTATTCAGAGGTTGATCGGAGAGAGATGGTGATGATAATAGAAATCAACTGCCCTTTCTTTATACACTCGGACATGACCATTCAGTAGCCTATCTGACATTTGGAGTGTCAAAGAAGGCGATGCTTGAGACTCCCCATGCATCATCATACGCAATTATCAATAATCGTGCACAAAAAAACCAAAGTCAGAGATATCAATGACCAAATTCACAATTATGGAATTTAGTTTTCGAGGTATGCAATTATATCCTCGAAGTCGGTGATTTATGTTTCCGAAGTCGATGATCCAAACAACCTAATTTGGAAATATTTAATTCGGAGATAATAAATCTCCAACTTCGGTGGTTTTGCCTTTGTCATCGGCTATCCAATTTTTTGAATTCGGAGTTATTAGTCCGAGATATTAATGGCCGAAGCCAGTGATGGATGAGAGGATGCTAATCGAGCTTGGTACCACCGAAGTCGGTAATTTGTACTTCCGAATTCGGTGAATGGTTCTACCGAAGTCGGTGATTAATCGAGATTTTATGTAAATTAGATAGAGACATTCACTTACAATAAAACGATGAAAATACTTAGGAAACATACACTTCATACACCAAAAAACTTTACAACACGGATATACATTATACATTTCATACATTGTAGTAACCCATTCATTTATGATCCCATTTCATACTCGACGTGTCGCTCATTAATTTCACGTCGAGTTCGGTCTGGAAGAGGAGACCGAATAACCTTTGTCTCATCACGCATCTCAAAAGCCTCTGTCCAACGAGGTTGTGCACTATTCATCGTCACTGCTCTCCCTGCAACCATGTCGAGATGCACGGCAAATAGTACCCGTGGACCGTAAGGGTCTATGAGGAGAAATCACTTACCCACGATGTCAATGCATGTCCTAGTACATCACTGGATATGGAATAAAGAAAAACAGTGACATGTTAGTCGGGCAAAGAGATGTAGTTGGTTCCAAACAAAAGTTCCACAACACATATGTCGAGATAGAGATCTCCGAATTCGATTTTAACAACTTCCAATTTCGTTGATGTCATGTACGATGTCGGGGATACCGTTTCCGTTTTCGGAGTTGTTGCAATCGAATTTGAAGATAGCTATCTCACGGAGTTCGGGGTTAGTATCAACCCCGACGTCGGGTCGGGAATAAGTATCTCCGAACTCGGGGTTAAAAACACCGACCGCATATATTGTACTAGACCCACATTGAACGAGGGTTTGCACGAAAAATGAAACCCCGACTTCGGAGAGGCTGTCACCGAATCCGGTGTTGTAAACCCCGACTTTGGGAGTAGCATCACCGACTTCGTTGTTGACCATTCGGACTACGGTGGTCCTAACCGTTGTCTCAAGCCTTACAATGCGGTGGCTCTACGCCCATATCTATGGTTGCCATGCCCTAAAAGCAAGTAATGGACAAAAAAAATAAGAGGTTAGGGTTTCAGATGCTTACGACGGCGGCGGAGGAAGAGCATTTTCGTGGCTTTTTGTGACGGTGACGCCGACTAGGTTACGAACACGACCGTCTGGCCCACCTCGGAACTTCCATGATCCCCCCGTTGAAGAAATTCTCAGATCCGAACAAGGAAATATTTGGGGGTGGGGGGAGATGTCACCGACTAAAGGTGTTAAATTTCGCGATTTTCCATGGAAATTTTGACCGATTTTTGTTTTTCGAGGATATACGAAACGAAAACCCTTTCGTTTCGCTGATTTTTTACCATTTTTTGTGAAATTCGTAGGGGCACGTGGGTGGAGTTTTGTTTTTCGTATTTGTGAGTAAAAATTGTGAAAATGGTTGGAATTTCGCTAAAAATCACATTTTTGTGGATTTTGACAAAAATACTAATTAAACTTTCGGCAAAAATAATTATACTTGCCCCACCCCACCTCGCCTTGTCACGTCCGGCCAGTCGGCGCACGCGTGTGGTGGTGGAACATTTGTGTGAGTCCTCTACCATCCACAAAATCCTATGACCCAAAGGGCCCAAGCCCTTGTCTTAAATATTTGGTATATAAACATCACCAAACTATTGTTATCTATCAATGTGAGACTTTTTTATATTCAACTAATATCACACATTCACACTTAATATACACATACACTTCACCTAATAATTTAACTTAATATTATACACTTCAACTAATATTATACACTTAACATACATATTAACTTCACCTAACATACATATACACTTAATATACATATTCATTTAATATTATACACTTCAACTAATATTAAATTTGTAAACATACGTATACAATTAACATGCATATTCACTTAATATTACACACTTAACATACATATTCACTACACATAATAATTTGACTTAATATTATACACTTAAACTAATAAAGTGACATAATATTATACATTTCACCTACATATTTAAGTTACAAATGTGTTTTGTTGTATACAATTATGTCTTGTATTTATTAAATATGTAGTTTCAAACTTATATAAATATCTTGATTAAATACTCAAATATTTTTTTACAAAATATCCGTCGAAAACTCCATCGGCATGCGGTATGACCATGAAAAAAATGCGGCATGCAGCATGCGACATGCCCTTTTTTTACGATTTGCCCATCGATATACCAATCGGCAAGCGATATATCCGTAAAACGGAAAATGCTAAACGACATTGGCAAGCGACATTTTAAACTTTGCTTATGAGTTACAAGTTCAACACTTCTAATCTAAATCCATGCCTTGTTGCATCAAGGTCCAATCAGCTTCTTTAACTTCTGGTATAAGTAGAACTGTTGCGAGTTGCGACTACGAAAAACACAAACATAACATAAAACACGCTTTTGAAAAGTCAAAAAGTCTTCACAAAATAATGATAAGTCCTTTAATTTTAACATTTTCTTCTACTTCACTTGCAAGTAGTTAACTAATAATGTATTAAAAGCCAATAATTGTTTCCACTTTTCTTTTTTCTTTCAAAAGCGACATATTCTTGCAAGTTAGACATTCCCAACGTAACCCTTATCCTTTTCCATGTATTTTTTTTAATATATATTTCATCTAATAATTGTTGGTATTTTGTGGAATTGCAATTAAAATTGGTAGTGTACATTATGACGTGTTATATGTAAATAGATATTGGATAATGTAATGTAAGCATGTGAATCCCAACATTCTGCAAAATACTTGCTTGGCTTTGGATTTTGAGATTTGAGGAAGGCGTAATTCCCAAAAGTATATTTTCGACCAAGACGAAATTATTAAAAGATAAACTAGACTGAAATTTTAACGTCAAACTCCATCAGATAATTAGAACAAAAAATATTTAAAACTATTAATGACGTATTCAATAATTTTTAATTATACTGATTATATATGCAAGATCGTTAATTTATATATATATATATATATATATTTTCAAAATTTTGTCTTGTTTATCTCGTTATTCTTTAATATAACGCATACACGCAATAAGATATATAAAAGGCTTAAATTTTATGATTTTAAGTATTTATTCATTTATTGAAAATTTAAAAATATATCAAGTTATTTTAAAAAATGCACCATAGAACCATAGAACCCCACGGTTCTATGGTGCATTTTTTACTTTTGTGACGACCAAATCATACAAATGCTTTTGTAGTTGGTACTTGGTACAAATGGATAAGAAGGCACAATACTAAATAAAAAAGGGAAAATTAAGTAACTATTAGAATTTGACTATATTTTTTATATCCTAATTTTATTAATTTAGTTTCTTATTTTCTTTCATATAGTACAATATATTTGTAAGTTTTAAATTGTATGTTTTTTCTTGCGATTGTTTGCATTTATACATTTTCATGTGTATGCGTCAAAACGAAGTATTTAACATGAGAAATTTCAAATTCGAGAAAAAATATTTTGTAAACGTGTAAAAAATCAATGAAGACACATGAGATAAAATCAACCGAACACTAATTTCATGTCACTGAATATTTAATTAGCGCAGTTGAAAGCTTGAGTATATGCCAAACTTTTTTTAAAAAAATTTAGATACTTGTACCGCAAATATCTGGAAAAAAAAAGAAGGAAATAGAGCGTTCGGGTGTAATCATCATCTCCGAAGGAAGAGCTGCACATGGCGATGAAACGACGAGTCGCGACGAAAGTCGCCAAAATCGCGAGCAGGGTGGTCGCGATGCGTCGCGACGTGGCTCGTCGCAGAAAGTCGCGACGTGGTCGCGATTTAGCGAGGAAGGGTGAAGCTCGAGGGAGTAAAGGGCTGCGGCAAAAGTTCTTACTTGTTTCCAATTTTTAATTTTATTAGTTTTTATCCGAATTTAAGTATTAAATTATTTAAAATTATTATTTATACTTTATTTACTTCAAATTTAATATTTTAGTATGTTATAATTTATTATTTTGTAACATATTATTAATTTCTCTTTATATGTTAATTTTTAATTTGTAAGATATGTTAATAAATATTAATTTGTAACATATTAATAATTGTTAAAAATTTAATAGCAAATAAATAAATATGATAAAACAAGATATTAAAAAAAAGTTGTATTATTCATTGTGAATATTACAATAAGGTGGAAGAAGTTGTTAATATTCAGTGTAAATATTACAAGATGCCTCACTAAAACCTCTCTTGAAAAACCCTCCTTAGGGACATAAAACCAAGAGAGGAAAGAGCACATCATATTGGCGTTTACATTGCGTCACTCGGGGAACCAGTCATTAAACTTTTCAGTCATCCTCTCCAGATCGGTTGGTTCGTTCCGTTGGGCGATGGTGGGGTTGCGGAACATCCAATCGTTCAAGACCACCGCTTGCTCGAGGTGTGTGTTGGTAATTGACGCCCTCCGGTCGTCGATTATATGCTGAGCCGAACTGAATGCGCTCTCCGAAGCAACGCTTGAAATGGGGATGGACAGTATATCCCTCGCCATTCTCGCCAATATCGGGAATCTTTCCAGTTGATTCTTCCACCATCCAATCACATCGAACTCGAGGGAGTCCTCGTCGATCCGCAGGCCGTAGTACCGCTTCAATTCTTGCGGTGCGCCGTCCGTGTCTTCTGCTAGTGCCGGTGGCTTTACCGGATCCCGATGATTCTCCGCGATCCAGTCTTTGCTTAAGTCTCCGGACAAATGCTAGGCCGGTCTTGGTTGGGATTTCCATCACTGCCCTTCGCTCCACCTCTACGTTGAACTCAAGGAACCGCCGGTCGTATTCACTGTACAGTTCATAAAAAGCTTCATTAACAACCTTTATATAATCAGTGTAATCCTCCCCCAAGTTTATCCCGATTTCTAACATCAACGGCCCGAAAGTAAACATAATACGGGGATCTAAGATAGCACTGAATCAATACGAAAAAGGAGGTGGATCCCAATAAATTTTGAATTTTGCAACCATTCCCTCAATCATGGGAGAAATAACAGGGTCATTTGCGAATTCAGAAAAAGTGTTTGTAATTTAATATAGACCCGAAAGACCATGATTCAAAGAAGGTTGTTTTTGGTTCGAAAAATTTAAAGTAACAGCGTAAAAGGGTTTGAGGAATTGGGTGAATTTCTGGGCCGTTTCCCATTCTGCCTCCGTGATCCGCTCCGAGGCCTCTAGTTCGGTGAGGAGGAAAGCGCTTAACGGTACCCTCTGTCTACACACAACTGAAAGCATTAGATACGTAGAGTTCCATCGTGTATTGTTGTCTAAACCAAACTTATTAGCTTTATGATTGTGCTCTTTACAAAATCGTCTCCACCTATTGGTGATTTGAGAATGCCGGATCCAATCAATAACGCCGCGTATTTTTTCAACGTGCCCTGAAATATTTCGTTCGCCCGTTCTAGCAATTAAATTAATAATGTGACAACCACACTTTTGATGTAAAATATTACGAAAAGGAGAACCGGGCAAACTATTTTCTAAGATAGTAATAGCGGCGTTATTGTTTGCGGCATTGTCTAAAGTAATAGAAATAATACGATTTTGCAAACCCCAATCATTGAATAATTCTATTAATTTATCGAAAATGTTTGTGCCGGTATGGTGACACTCGAATGGTGACATATTTAAAAGTTTTTGACATGGAACCCAATCATCGTCGATGTAATGGGCGGTCATACTCAAATAATCGTTTAGACTCGGACCGCTCCACAAGTCGGTGGTGAAAGCAACGTTTATGTTTGACATTTTAAAAAACTCGACCAAATAATTTTTTTGCATTTTGTAAGCCTTTTCCATGTCCCTGGTATACGTCGTACAGGAAAACTGTTGGTAAGACGGATTAATCCTTTGCATGTATTGTGTATGCCCAGGATTTTCCATCAAACTCATCGGTGCGCCCGTAGACAGTAACCACTCGAGGGTCCATTTCCGTAAATTTTCCGTGCTAAGAGCACTTACCTGTGTTGTGTTTACCTCGTCAACGTCTCCGTAGCACGCTTTTTTATGTCGCATCAAGTAGCCGGTTCCTTTTTCCCCCAACGCATCTAGGGTTGTATGGCACTTCTTGCACGTGGCGATCTTGACTCGAATATTGTTCTCCACCCGTCGTTCTTCGTGAAAATATTCCCACACTTTCGCTCTGTTTGGTCGTCCCCACAACAAGCCTGTAGGATTTTCCCTATTAAAAAAATAAGGAAGAAAAATGATTAACAAAATAAAAACTGGTATTAATTTTACATGGATTAAATATTAATATTAATCATATTAATTAATTAAATTTCATATAGTTAATTAAAAAAGTTAACAAAATCAAAAATGGTTTTTTCTTTGTGTGGAAATAATTATCAAGCTCTTTTGGATGGAACTCCCCGAGGTTCCACGGCCAGATCGACTGGAAAGGATGCTATGATCTCGCTTTAGGCCCAAGCTTTTCAAGACAGAACTCCCCGAGGTTCCCAGGCTAGCTTGGAGGAGATTGCAAAGCAAACCTTATTTAAAAACCAATCTTTCTAAGACACCATAATCCGTAAAAACTTTATAATTATCACCACACATAAAAAAAATACCATTTTAATTTCTTTAACTTATTTAAGTAACTATTTAAAGTTTAATTAAACTAATATGATTAATTGATTATTAACTAATTAAATTCAAAAATTAAATAACAAAAAATATCAAGAAATTCGTTTATGATATGGAAGATCAGTCGGAACCGCAACCACAGAGCATACTAAGACTTTCAAGTGACGTGACAACAACACTTACAAATTGATTATTAAACTAGTATGATTAAATGATTATTAACTAATTGGAAAAATTAAACTAAAATGATTAAATGATTATTAACTAATTGAAAAAATTAAACTAAAGTGATTAAATGATTATTAACTAACAAAAAATCTCAAGAAATTCGTTTCTGATGTGGAAGATTAGTCGGAACTGCAACCACAGAGCATACTAAGACTTTCAAAGAAATTCGTTATTGATTATTAATTATTAATATTTAATTATTGATTATTAATTATTATTTATTACTAAGTACTAACTTATTAATTATTAAATATTATTAATTAATAAAATAGAAAAATGACTAATAGCTATACATAGAGAAATGACTAAATGTTATTACCCGATTGAAGGACGTCGATCTCGTCAAGGACGGGCAACTGAGGCTTCGCCGCTATCTTGATTGGAAGGTAGAGGAGAACCGCATTGTACACCCCAACATTTGAACCACGGACCGAGGGCGGCGTTTGAAAGTCGTCGGGATCGGCATCGTGGGGACGTTGAGTTTCGTCGGGATCGGCACCTTCGAGACGTTGAGGTTCGTCGGGATCGGCACCTTCGGGACCTTGAGCTCTGTAATCGGCACCGCCATGAAACATGAGATCGAAAAAAGGATCGTTATTTCCCCCCTAGATTGAACCACCGCCTCGACCATTTTTCGGGACACACGTTGGGGATCGGCATCGTGCTGGCCCATCACCCGGACTAGACTAGGTCTTAGAGACCGTACTGTATCGTCGGGATAATTTGGATTGGGAGGGGAGGGAAATATTTCTTGGGGTAGCATAACGGGAATGTAGCCCTCGGGCGTAGGCTGCGATGTTCCCCCTATTTGAAATTGGGGTTGCAAATTCCTAGCCGCCCTTCGACCCCCGGAACTACCGCCGCTTCTTCGAGACATAATGATGGAACTTGCGAACTTGAGAAATTTAGAACTTTAGAACTTGAGAACTTTGGAGCTTTAGAGTGAAAAAACTTAGAGAATTGAGAGAATTTGAGATAGAGATGGAAGATTGTTGGTGAGGAAATGAGGGAGGAAGGGGTGGTATTTATAAGGTTTGAGGAGAAAGTGGGGTGGGTGAATAATTATTGTGGTGGGTGAATAATAGTGGGTAATTTTTTTTTGTTGAAATTTTAGGGTTGAATTCGAATAAAGTAGGTAAAAATTGTGGTTGGGTGATAAATTTCGGGTAAAAGTATAGTATTAATGCCTCAAAGAAACACAAATCCCTCACATCACTCGGATCAATGAGGTAGCACGATCTGGGCCGTCCATTCCTTCACGCGGATTGCCCCAACCACGCGTCGCGATCCTTGCCCAACGTCGCGATCGATCGCGATTTTTTGCCCAACGTCGCGATTCGTCGCGATCACGTGTCAGACGTCGCCATGTGCAGCTCTATTTATAGGGTTTGAGGAGAGAGTGAGGTGGGTGAATAATTATTGTGGTGGGTGAATAATAGTGGGTAATTTTTTTTTTTTGAAATTTTAGGGTTGAATTCGAATAAAGTAGGTAAAAATTGTGGTTGGGTGATAAATTCCGGGTAAAAGTATAGTATTAATGCCTCAAAGAAACACAAATCCCTCACATCACTCGGATCAATGAGGTGGCACGATCTGGGCCGTCCATTCCTTCACGCGGATTGCCCCAACCACGCGTCGCGATCCTTGCCCAACGTCGCGATCGATCGCGATTTTTTGCCCAACGTCGCGATTCGTCGCGATCACGTGTCAGACGTCGCCATGTGCAGCTCTATCCGAAGGGCATATTGGGAAAGAAAAACGATCACGTGACTCTTCAAGGCCTTGAGAGCCAATGAGAGATCGCGTTGAGGCGGCACGTGAGCATTCTCCCGCCGTTATTACGGGATTACCCCTCCTGCAATGGCTTCTTCTCGCGTTGAAATTTATTGTCGTCAAGGGCTTCTTCAAAACTCAAATTCTTTCCTCAAAAAAAAAAAAAAAAAACTCAAATTCTGAACAAATTCAATCGCCTGTATAATATATATATATATATGTGTGTGTGTTCATCGTTGTGTAATCAATCCCATACCAGACAGAGGAGAAGCAAGATCGTTTCCATTTGGGGAATCCAGAAATGGGGGTGAATGTAGCATTGTCGTCCATCAACCTCGCCGAGCAGCTTCGGAAGGACGGAAACCACTACTTCAAGAAGGATCGATTCGGAGCCGCCATTGATGCCTACACGGAGGTTCCTTCTCTTCTTTCAATCATTTCCTTAACGATTTGGGGTTTCTCTTCGCTTTTTTGCTGATTAATCTTTTGGGGATTTCGCGTGTGCAGGCGATTACTCTCTGCCCTAACGTTCCTGTGTATTTGACGAACCGAGCTCTGTGCCATCTCAAGCGGAAGTATGTACATACATATATATATATATATATATATATGTATGTATATATATGCGAGGTTTGATATCAATTTGTGATCGTAATTCATAATTACATTGAATTTCAGCGATTGGACAAAAGTGGAAGAGGATTGTCGGAAGGCCATTCAGCTTGATAACGATACCGTGAAGGTAAGGATCTCACTTCGCTTGAGTTTCAGCTTGATTGGGTTTAGGGTTTTTGATCATCAGGCTTTTGGGTTTTTACCCATTAATTTGTGTATATTTCTTGAATTGAACTTCATTCTTTCTTGCCTTTAGGGCCACTACTATTTGGGACTTGCGTTGCTACAGAAAGAGGAATTTTCGGAAGGAATTAAGCAGTTGGAAAAGGTATGTGCGCTTAAACGGAGCTTAAATCTCGTGTTTTTGTTGGATTCGTCGAAGGGTTTGACTTACATTGTTCTATAATTACCTTCTTGTGTAGGCTTTGGATCTTGGAAGAGGTGCCGATCCGCAGAGTTACATGGTTGAGGAGATCTGGCAAGAGCTCGGAAAAGCGAAATATAGAGAGTGGGAGCACATATCTACCCAGCGTTCGTGGGATTTGCAAAGTTTGAAGTATAAAATTTTGAATTTTGAATTGAGACCTTGTTTTTACTGCTCTTTCTATCCTAAGCCGCTCAGTAATTCATTTTTTTTGTGTGTGTGATGTAGAATCGCTTGTGAAACTGCTCTTAAACAGAAACACATGCTTGAGGATTTCGAAACAGATGGGGTCTCAGATGAAGTTTCTGCTTCTCGGTCCGAACGTTTTAAGTCTCTGGATAGAGTGTTTGAAATTGCTGCAGAACCGGATACACCAGCAGAAGTAATTATTCGGTTATTTATATACTTTTTGTATTTAATATTGTGAAAAATGTTAACCATGTATCTGATGAAGACACTAACCAAATAATAATAGGTGCCGGATTATCTGTGTTGCAATATCACGCTCGATATATTCCGTGACCCGGTCATCACTCCTAGTGGAATCACGTACGAGCGCTCTGTGATTGTGGATCATCTCGAGAAGGTAATGTTTTTGTGTTGGATGCTTCTCAGTTTGGCTGATGTGTTTATGTTCTCTGACTCTCTTATATTGTAATCAGGTGGGTGAATTCGATCCAGTCACTCGCGAGCTTCTGAAGGAATCCCAGCTCGTCCCGAACTTGGCGATCAAGGAAGCTGTTCAGGATTTTCTTGGTAAACATGGCTGGGCGTATAGAACTGACTGAAATCTGTTTGGTTCTCGAGAATAATTTGGAATGGGTATCGGGCAAAAGGGTCGGGTGTTTGATATCTGGCTGTTTTCCTCGCATCTGATGCATAATGTCAGTTATATGGCCTGAGCAGATGGTATGCTTAGAACCAGATGCTTTAGAACTTGTACAGATTGGGGAATGTAGTTTCTTGACTCGTCGAGCTACTATTCGAATGCGATTTCGAAGGTTGAGATTCACTTGTTACGCGCTCAATCCATTGTACAGATTAATCTCGTAGCAGCGTGTAATTAGTTTCGGACCTGCCAATGAAGTCATATTAGTGCGTGTTGACGAGTTTTGGACCTTGAAATACCAGAATTATGATATATCTGGTATATCTTGTTATATAGTTCTGACATTTTCGGAGATTGCATAATACAGGATTCAGAAATTATCAGCTTAGGATGTAGAATAAGAAGACTAGTGTAATCTGGTCATCTTGGTTATAGGATTTTGGGTGAGAATCTTAAGCTTCATCATTGCCCGTTCTTTTTCACAGAAAAATGACCAAAAAGGGTAGCTAAAAGTAGAAACTGACGCCTTTGAAATTATTTGAAGGACCACCGTCAACTGGGGGTTGCTTTTGTGGTCCCCCGGAATTTTGCAGTCATCGGTATCGCTCCCGTTAGTATGTAAAAAAAAATAGATGAAAATGTGTTTTTTAATATAAATCTTAAAGTACTTTAATTTTAAGTTGACCCATAAAAAATGATCCGTACAAATGGAAACTGATTAAAAAAGAAACTATGATTAACTCGTCGATAAACCTGTAACCCCGTCGTTAAGTTCAACAAGCAGCTTCTGTTCGCCGCATTTACACGATAGAGATTGAACCCTTAATAGATCTCTAAGCTTGTAGGAATTACCAAACTAGAAGTTCGTGCTCACTGAGACTCGTTGTACCAACGCAAGTCAGATTGTTAAATCTGTAATTACCGAACTTAATCATTTATTTCAGATAACTTGTAATGCACGTAATTTAATTTTCAGTTTCAAGATTGATCATGCCATAGGTCCTAGAATTGTCGAATCTCATCCTTATGCGATTGCGAAGCTTCATGACGAATTCTTTAATCAGATGAAGCATATGCAATATATCTTTGAGCTTGTTAGCTAGAATAATTTTAGTTCGAAATTTTCTCCGTACCTTAGAGATTGTATCCCTTACAATATGTTTTGTGATATGTGTAACCACTTTGACTGTTACTCCATTATGTTTGGATTCGGGTACTTGAAAAAATTCTTGAGATTTGTTGAACCGATTACTGAAATTAGTTAAATTTACCTAAAATTTATGGCACTGAATGACTCAAAAGGGTCTTCTCTATGTTTTGTAAAACAAAGAATTCTCCATGGAATGTGCATAGGCTTTCTTTAGATGGGTTTTAAAGCGAGGCAAATCGATTGTAACATTTTGTTCCTTTAAGTAAATATCCATCTTGGACCAGCCTTTGCCTTGGTAGCCCACTGGGTCTTTGATCACAATACTTTCTGGGCTATACTTGTCCACCAAACTACTTTCCCGGGCTTCAATTATGTACTCCTCGTACTCCAAGCCCAGATCTCTGACGGGCCTCCCGAAACACGCCTCCGCCAACCACTCCACGCCAAGTGGCACCACCTGGATGAGCGTTGACCCGGGCCTGAGAAACAGAGAGTGGGTCAACGCCGCCCCGTGGACCCTAACCATCACGTGACTCGATTTTACGGAGTCGTAGGCCCAACTCAATGACGTCTTTACCGTCGGCTCGAACACGACCACTTCAAACCCTAATCTTTCCGCTTCTCTCTTAACTTCTGCATCGTTCAGGAGGACCCGCCCGACCTGCCCTGACCGGCTCATCAAAAGGAGTCGGGGCCGGTCCTTAATTGTACGGTTAAAGCTTTGACCGTATGTCTTGCCGAGGAAGGCTTGGAAGCTACGCATGCTAAGGTTTTTCTCGGGGTTTATCGACATGAGCCCGTGTGAAATGAGACCGAATTTGGCCTAAGGGAAACAATGAGTCTTTTTGTCGTTGTCAAGGTCGACGAGTGGGTATTTCGTGAATCTCTTGAGGAGGTCCGAGTACTTGTGGGCCCACCAGTCACGCGATTTTGAGACAACTAAGACGAGATCTTGCCGTTGATCTTAATCGAGCAACAAATTGACGGTGAGGTAGAGCGGGATGAAACCGTCACTAAAGTCGTGGAAGATGTTTCCGGTGTACCCTCCCGCACTAAATACTAGTGCCGGTCCCGGGTGCTGGACTTGGCATGTCGGCCCCAGTGAGATTATTGGGTCGGATATGAGAGTCAACTCTTTTATTTTGGCCATCGTATAGTTCTCTAGCTTGCGCGGGTAAGGCCGGATTTTTTTGACCAATGTCGGACTATTCGAGTCCGTAGCGTGGAACGTGGCTTTCGCAGGGTCAAGGACGGTTGGACCGTTGATCTCGCAAGTGTCATACCATTCGTGGGCCCGGTCGCATGCTATTAGCCTACTTTGGTGTACAGGAGAACGAAGAGGCCGGTTCTGTGGGTCCAGCTCGATTCGATCGTTCATTTTGGCGATTTTTCTCTTCATCAATTGAGGTTGGTATTCTGTAATAGATAAGATATGAAAAACTCATTCTATTACATAATAAAAGAATCTTGAAATATATAAGATGGATTTTTTGTGGCAAAAACTTACTACAAGACAATTTTTAAATACCGCTTGCCGATGTCGTTTCGCACTTTTCGTTTTACGGATATATCGCTTGTCGATGGGTATCTCATAGGTAAATCGATGGGTATGCCGATGGATATATCGTTTCGCATATCTTCGAAAAAAGATTTTCGATGGGCATGCCGATGGATATTCGGGAAATTTAATACCTTTATAAGCTGGGTATATTTAGTAACATATTATGGCTTAATAGCGGCATAAGTATCTTAAGCCGACTCATTCAAAAAAAATACCAAAACTAACATGACCTAAGGTATCTGTGCAAGAAAAATGTTGAATATTTATAACAGTAACATACTACAAAATAGAAACGGAGTATATTTAGTAGCGGCATAAGTACCATTGTGTGGAAGCAGAATGTCAAACAATTTACAACACATATATGATTACCTTGATGGGTAGTATTTGAATTAGCAGACACCTCTGATCCATCGTGTAGCCACAAATTAGTGAAGAAATATGTGTGGATCATTAGCACAACCACCAACGAAGCCACAATGATGACGATCACTGACCAGTGATTACTCTCGCCCATCATTTACAAGCTAATAGCTTGTATATGCACACACAGATCTGAAAAACCTTAAGAGTAATCTGAGTGAAATTGAAGGCTTCTTATATATGAGCACGTCGTATTATTATAAGTCTACTGATCTTTGAGAGAGACAAAATAAATTTGAAGATATTGACAGCGAAACTATATCCCACCATTTTAGTAAAGGACTTTCATGATTTGGCAATCTTTTATTTATTAGGAACGTGCAGGCATTAGGAACGTAGAGTTGAGGACGTGACCTTCATTAACGTACACGACGCTAAATATAATATTGCGTCTTGATTAAAATATTCTACTGTCTGTTGTGATTGTGATGAATGAGATCATAATACATAATCCATGAAAATTAAGTGGATACATGTGCATGCCCGGCCTTGGCCCTGATTTTAGGCGACTAAGGCCGGCGTCTCGGTCCCCTAAATTTTAAGGATCCTAATTTGTAGATATATCATTGTACACTTAATTAAAAAATAAATTTTAGATACTTAAAAGGCCTGCAAAAATTTACTTCGCCTAGGGCCACGATAAACACGACAAACTCAAGGCCGATTCATCGGCTAAATGGTACTTTTGTTAGCCATACGCGCGCGCCCGTGAGAGAGAGATAGTTCACTTTGGTGATTTTTTTTTTAATGAGGTGGCACTATCGGCCAATGTTACAATGCACTCTCGCATTACTAGATGTATTCAGTGTAAGAATAGGTGACACTATTGGCCAAATTTACATATATATAAAGGGGGCACTCTTTGGAGTCTCATGAGGTTTGAACCTGTGACCTCATGAATAGGTATATAATGGTATTACCACTACGCCAAGCAAGCTAGGTTCACTTTGGTGATTGTTAAGCCGCCGCAAGTATAGCTCTTCTCGGTTATTGCTACTTGCTAGAAATTGAAAATTATAGTTATAAGGCAAACTTGAAAGAAAGAGATGAGATTCAACATATACTCACAACATAAACTCACAACTATAGTTATTAGTGTATAACGCAGTTATGAAATATTTTTTTTTATCTCATCTTAAATCTTCACGTGAATTTCCAGATCTAATGTTAAACAACCACAAGAAAATCAACGTTAAGATTATAGAATGCCAAAAGTGTAGAAAAGCCTTTTATAAACACAAGAATTAAGAATTAATTTCTTAGTCTTTGTTGAAGGGAATGGTCGAATTTATGAGAGAGAGAGTGAGCTAAAGAGAAAACTATTTTTGCCTAATAAAGATAAATGAATTAAGTATGATTTTCAAATTATATATGATGTACAAAATTTGCTTAATCTTTCTTCAAATATATGACTATGTGTTCTTCAATACTTAACTGTAAGAAGATCAGAAATATCCTTTTATGTGAACAAAGTGTCTCAATTTATGCAAAGTTCATATTGGACCGGCGTTAAAAGGGTTTTGCGATATTTGAATCGAACGACGGATTATGGCTTACACTTAAGAAGTTAAACATAAAATAGGAATCTCATTGAGTACTATTGCCATGCGGATTGGGCACTTGATGCGAATGATTGAAGATCCACTTCTGAGTTTTAGTGTATGATATCATGAAGTTCGAAAAAGCAACGCACAAGTGTCATGATCGTCCTGGCTAAGGTCTTTACTTTCTAATTAGGCTACATGTTCCAATAACAAAAACACCAATCATATGGGGTGACAATATGAGCATAATGATGATTTCTACAAATATTGCTCTTCATGCAAGAACTAACTAAACATATTGAACTTGATTTCTATTTCGTGCGTAAGAAGGTCTTAAACAAGTCTTGTTCACCAGGGCAAATTCAAGTTCAAGGTTCCCTAGCTAGAGGTCCGAACTCAAAGTTCAAAGCTACTCCAAACTCTCTGGTTGAAGTTGTCAAGGGTATTAGGATAATTGTGTTGTAATTATATAATAATAACTGTTGATGTACAAATTCGTCATTATTTAATATGACATAAAGTACTAAAGTTGTGAATTAATTAAATTTACAAGTAAAGATTAAAGGTTTTAAAGGAATAAATCGATATCTATAAAAGCCCAACTGAGAAGCCCACTAAAGCTCTCAATCAGACAAAGCCCAACGGATACAAAGCCACTCAGCCTAAAAAGCCCAAAGGCCCAACGCTATCTGTCATCAGTCCAGAAATAAGAGGGTAGAATCGTCACATTCTCTACCCGGCATTCTAATTCGAACCTCAGCGGAAGACCAGGAGCACGAAGTCAAGTCTTCAACGGGCATAATTCAAACGCGACGAAGAGAACATAGTCGTGGGACACGTATAGCAAGGCGAGCCATTCAATCCGTTCAACTCGGAGAGAAGACCCCACGATTCCTGGAAGTCCAACGGGAAGAATTGGAGCCTATAAATATCAAGCTCAAGCTCAGATCAGCACACGCATCCCTGAGAGAATACATCTAGATATCGCTATCCGGCATTTCTGCTTACTTTGAGATTTCGTTGTATTCTATTCATTTCTTCTTATTCTTTCTTTATTTCTAGACGTGAAATTGCTGCCTGTAGCTATCCGTCTATGTCATTTGTCGCAATAAACCAACAGAGGACGTAGTCAACTACCGCCTTGGGACGAACCTCTATAAAAAAAACCCCCTCGTCTCATTTATACCGCTTATTTTTATATATATATATATATATATATATATCGAGAGTGAATCGAGAGCTTGCAACGTGAGAAATCGAATTCCACCAAATCACCAATCTCAAGAATATCATACGCTCACAAGTCACACTTGACTGCTTGAAGTGGGAAACCACGTCAACAGTTTGGCGCCGTCTGTGGGAAATTGATCTCGCCAACATCCACGAGCTCGAAGCACTCCGCAAACATGAGCAACGACGAAATCATAACCGTGACTGAGTTTGAGGTGAATAACCCCAGGCAAAACACGGAAACAGACGAACTACAGTCTCAACTGGAGGCGAGGAACGCCGAGAACCAAGAACTGCGCAGGCAGATCGAACTTCTCGCGGCAAACCAAGCCCAAAATGAACAACATCAGAATAGTGGCCGAGTAGGCCCAGCACGGGGCTCTGGGCACCAGAGCCGGGCTAACCTCAGCGCCGTCCATTTTGATTTTTCTGATCTGGACAATCCGCAAGCGCCGAGGCAAAACCAGCCCCCACCGCCTAGCGGCTCCAGGCCCCCGACACCTCTGCCACCTCCCGAAGTAGGGACACCCCTCTTCACCCCCCTGTCGGGATACTATCCGACTGGGACGGGGAACTTCGCATCGAGCAGTCGCCAACACTCTGGTCGTCCGGGCTATCTGTCCGGATCCGAGTAAATTGCGACATCGCCCAAGCCCTTAATGGACAGCCTAGCACGTACCAGAGGCATCCAAGCCCGGTGTACGGACGGGCACACCTCCAGGCCGCTCAGCCCGAACCCGCTCCCCAAAGCACGGAGCTGGAGGAACTTAAACGCTCAATGGCTGAGATGAACGAAAAACTCGTTCGTGTGCACTCCACAGCGCCACCACCGCCGCCCCTGAGATAGAGCGTCTAGTGGAGGAGTCAGAAAGGACCCCCTTCAGGCTCGCTATAACTAGCGTAAAGCTCAGAGACGGAGGACGAGTGAATCTGCCAAAGTACGACGGGACAACTGACTCCAAAGTACACCTAAGATCGTTCAGGATCGCAATGGGGCGGGAAAACTTGGAAGCAAACGAGTTAGACGCTGGGCGATGCCAGTACTTCTCAGAGAATCTGGCCGGCCCAGCAATGGAGTGGTTCTCGAAACTGGAACCTCGATCCATCGATAACTTCGGGCAGCTGACCACCCTGTTTCTCAAACATTTCTCCATGTTTATGGAAACCGAGACCACAGTGGCAAACCTCTATGCTTTACAGCAGGAGAGAGGAAATTCTCTCAGATCCTTCATGACCCGGTTCAAGAAAACCATGGTCAAGATAAACGGGATAAGTGACGAGACTGCCATAGCCGCCCTCACGGCCGGGTTATGGTACGACTCAAAATTCAAAACGGATATAGTCGTAAATCGTTACAACTCCATTGAAGACGTAATCCACAGATCGTCTAATTGGATCAGACACGACGAAGAGCTAGAGGCTCTACGAAGAAAGCACGGACTCCAGCCCGTCCATCAACGAAACCCAGGCCTACCCGGTCAACCGATACAGCACAGAACCGGAGGCCACAACAATCCCTTCAGAGGACAAAGGAGCTCCTCTCCGACCCAAAAGCATCCATTCCAAACCCAGAATCCGAGGGCAAACAACGGACCGAACCCGCGAAATCCATACGTTTTCAACGTAAATTCGGAAACCGCGGATTTCGAAGCACAGGCTGAAGTAGAAGAAGCCCCAAGAGAAATATTGGTCAGCACCAAAGACTTTCCGCCGTATAGCCATGAAGCGTTCCCGCGACACGACCCCAAAGCATGGTGCAATTTCCACAAGGCGTACGGACACCATACAAGAAACTGTATGGTGCTCCGTGGTCGCCTGGCCGAAAAATATATCAATGGAGAATTGGGAGAAATAAACTTCGGCAATGAGCTGAGAAACGGGCAAGCACCCGAGCAGAACCCCCCTCAAGACCAACCTCAGAACAGCCAAAAAAGAGCCGAGCAGCAAAGGACACCAAGAGAAAATGCCCAGCCAAACAAAAGAGGACGGGTACACATGCTCGAAGAACCAGACGAGCAGACATATGAGGAAACAGAAGACATTGGCGAACAGCTTGATGAGATCCCCGTGCCCATTGGCAGAATCTACACAATAGTAGGAGGGTCCCAACTGCACGGAAATTCAGTCAATTCCATCAAGGCTCACCAACGAAGGCTCAAAGCCGGACCAGTAATTGTTCCGAGGTGGGAACTGGATTTCGAAATTTCATTCAAGGACAGTGAAACAGCCACACTTATCGGTCCGCATGATGACGCGCTAGTTGTCACACTCCTAGTTGCCTCATACACGATGGATAGAATACTAATCGACAATGGCAGCTCAGTCGACGTGATCTTCCTGGAACCATTGCTGAAGTTGGGAGTCGAAGAAACTGAGATCAGCAGGGAAGCCATCTCTTTAACCGGCTTCGATGGAGGAACCATCAATGCAATAGGCACGGTACGGCTGTCAATCGCAGCAACAGGGGTAGGAAGGACAAATAACTTCCTAGTATTAGACTTCCCGTCAGTTTACAACATGATACTAGGAAGACCTTGGCTGCACATGATGAAGGCCGTACCATCAACTTATCATCAACTAATACGCTTCCCGAATAGGGAAGGAAAAATTGTTGAAGTCAAGGGAAACTAAAAGCAATCCAGAATCTGCTATATGAGCGTATTCCGGAATATCCAGGCCGCTAAGGTCGAAAGAGAAAAATCTACCGCATAGCAATTAATGTCGGCAGAAGGAAAAGAGGAGGACGGCCAGGAAAGGACCGCCGACACAGATGGACCCAACGTGGAAATGACAGTCCAGGTCCAGATCGATCCCGACAATCCGGATCACCGGGTAAGGATAGGGAAAAGACTGGACAATAACGTCAGAAAAGAACTCCTCAAATTCCTCACTAAAAACCGGGATTGTTTTGCTTGGTCCCACGAGGACATGCCCGGAATAGACCCAAGCGTCGCAACCCATCTCCTGAATGTAGACCCCAGCTATAAGCCGGTAAAACAAAAAAGGCGGAAGCTAGGCCCAGATCGGGCCCAAGCTGTGAACGAAGAAGTCACAAAACTGCTGCAAACCGGATCCATCAGGGAAGTCAAATACCCGGACTGGTTAGCAAATACGGTCGTCGTGAAAAAGAAAAACGGAAAGGCCAGAGTCTGTATTGACTTCACTGACCTAAACAAAGCCTGTCCCAAAGACAGTTTCCCAATGCCCCACATTGACCGCCTAGTCGAAGCAACGTGTGGGCACGAATTACTGTCATTCATGGACGCGTTTTCGGGATACAATCAGATCCTCATGCACCCAGAGGACCAGGAAAAAACGGCTTTCATAACCGACAGGGGTATATACTGTTACAAAGTTATGCCCTTCGGGTTAAAAAATGTCGGAGCCACATATCAAAGATTAGTCAACCAGATGTTTGCCGAGCAGCTCGGCAAAACCATGGAGGTCTATATTGATGATATGTTGGTGAAATCCTCCCAAGCAACAGATCATGTAGCCCACCTAGAAGAGTGCTTCACGATACTACGGAAGTATCAAATGAAGCTTAACCCGAAAAAATGCACCTTCGGGGTAACTTCGGGAAAATTCTTGGGTTACTTGGTCACACAGCGAGGAATAGAAGCTAATCCCGACCAGATAAAAGCCCTCCAGGACATGCCCTCCCCGAGGACTGTTAGGGAGACACAAAGGCTAACTGGGAGAATCGCAGCTCTTAATCGGTTCATATCAAGAGCAACGGACAAGTGCTTACCCTTTTACAAACTGTTGAAGGGGAACAAAAAGTTCGAATGGACCGAAGAGTGCGAGGAAGCATTCCAAAAGCTAAAAAGGTACCTCTCCACGCCGCCCATACTTACCAGACCAATCCTGGGAGAGCCATTATTCTTATACTTGGCTGTCTCACCATCGGCGGTGAGTGGGGTAATAGTGAGAGAAGACCGCGGTGAGCAAAGACCAATATTCTACATCAGCAAATCTCTAGAGGATGCTGAAACCAGATATCCAGCTATCGAAAAACTCGCATTGGCAATGATAACCGCAGCGAGGAAACTCCGGCCTTACTTCCAATCCCATACTATCATGGTCATGACCACCCAACCTTTGAGGATCATCCTCCACAGCCCGAACGAATCGGGAAGACTCACAAAATGGGCAGTCGAGCTAAGCGAGTTCGATATAGAATACAAAATCCGTACCTGTGTGAAATCACAAGTACTGGCTGATTTTCTGATCGAATTGCCGGCCGACGGCTTGAAAGAGGGTCACGAAGATGGAGAATGGAGACTCGAAGTCAATGGAGCCTCAAACCAAGGTGGATCCGGGATCGGGATTCGTTTGATATCCCCTACGGGAGAAGTGTTGGAACAATCTTTCAGATTGAAATTCCACGCGACAAACAACGAGACCGAATACGAGGCCCTCATTGCTGGCCTCAAACTAGCAAAAGCCGTAGGAGCCCGAAGGATAAGGGCCCATTCCGACTCCAAGCTAGTTACCAGTCAAATCAGTGGCGAATACGCCACCCGTGACGATAGAATGGAAAAATACCTTTCGGTAGTAAAAGGTTTAATTCAACAGTTCGATCACGTCGAGATAATCCAGATACCGAGGAGCGAGAACGCATCAGCAGATGCATTGGCCGGTTTAGCTTCAACTTCGAATCCCAAAGTAAAGATTATAATTCCAGTCGAAACAATAGACGAACCTAGGGTGACACGCGAAGTTTGCAGCATCCAAATGGAAGAAGACGATTGGAGAACCCCGATCGTCAACTATATCCTAACTGGAGTCAAACCCCAAGACAAGCAGAAGGCTAGGAAACTGAGAATCCAGAGCGCCAGATTCTGCATTATCGGGGGAAAATTGTACAAACGCAGCTACACCGGACCCTACCTAAGGTGCCTAGGGAATACCGAAGCTCAAATTGTACTCCACGAAATCCATGATGGAGAATGTGGCAACCACTCCGGAGGAAGATCTTTGGCAAACAAAGCAAAAAGACAAGGCTTTTTCTGGGCCACTATGCTGGCGGACAGCGAAGCCCACGCCAAAAGATGCGATAAATGCCAAAGACACTCCCCATCCATACACCGGCCAGCAGAAGAACTCTCCTCAGTCTCAGTCCCATACCCGTTCATGAAATGGTCTATGGACATAGTCGGGCCTTTTCCCTTAGCCCCGGCTGGGAAAAGGTTCTTACTCGTCGTAACAGACTACTTCTCCAAATGGGTGGAGGCCGAAGCATATGCAAACATCAAGGACGTGGATGTGGAAAATTTCCTCTGGAAAAACATCATTAACCGTTTCGGCCTCCCGAAAGAGATAATAGCTGATAATGGACCCCAGTTCATTTCCACGAGATTCCAAAACTTCTGCATCAATTGGAAAATATCCTTGAACACATCCACTCCGAGATATCCCCAGGGCAACGGCCAAGCTGAGGTAGCTAATCGGATCATAGTTGATGGAATCAAGAGACTCCTAGACACTAAGAAAGGACGGTGGGCTGATGAGCTCATAGGAGTCCTTTGGTCCTATAGAACTACCCCGCGTAGGGCCACCGGGGAAACTCCATTTTCAATGGTATATGGCACCGAAGCCGTAATACCAGCCGAGATAGAGACACCCAGCCTTCGAAGGGAGCGCGCACCTTTGAACGCAGAACTCAACGACGAAATGAGGAAAGACCAGCTCGATCATATCGACGAAAGACGGGAACAGGCTTTGATAAGAATTACCAACTATCAAAACTCGATAGCAAGGTATTACAATTCAAAGGTCAAACGTCGGAAGTTCATAGTGGGAGAGCTGGTCCTCAGGAAAATTTTCCAGAACACCGCCGAGTTGAACGCGGGTAAGCTCGGGGCCAACTGGGAAGGACCTTACATCGTCACTGAAGTAGTGAAACCTGGGGTATACCGGCTAGCCACTCCGGAAGGAACAAGAGTCCTCCACAGTTGGAATGCCATGCACCTCAAGAAATACTACGCCTAACCCGACCTACCCGGTCTCCCATGAACTACGTAATGACTTGATCCCCAAATATGGGGTACGTAGGCAGCCCGTCTTACCAACGGGCACAGTCTCAATCCAAATCCAAACCAAATCGGTCCGACCTTCACTAATTGTAAACTCTGAGAATTCCCGTTGTCAAGGTAAAAATATCTAAACACTCTCTTAAGGCAACAAGCCTATCCGGGTAACAAACCCACTCTCTCAAGGCAACAAGCCTATCCGGGTAACAAACCCACTCTCTTAAGGTGACAAGCCTATCCGGGTAGCAGACCCATTACTTAAGGCAACAAGCCCAATAAGGCAGCAAGCCTACCCCTTTTAACAAATGTTTATATTGATCTTATATCAACAAATATATTTATTTCAGAAACAAAACCTACGGACTACAACAAACAGACGAGCAGGAAACATTCAACGGGAAACGTCAACAGAATGATCAGGTTAGAAGGTATTCGTGTATTTTTCATACTTTTCATAGTTTCGAATAGTTTCGAATTCCTTATTCCATATATAGAATAGACGTGCAAAAATTTAGAAACCCCAATTAGCCGAGAAAATATAGCAAGTGTTAGAAAAGGCACGAGGAGAAAATTAACTTAGAAGCAAAAGAATTATTTAGCATAAAAAGAAAAAATAGCAAAGGCCCTAACCACGGGCATATCCAAACCATACAAAAAAGGGTTCAAGTCGCCGTAGACTTGCCCATAGAAATTGTTCTGGCCTTAGGCCTTATTTAACTAAAAAACAAAAAAATTTGGGGGCGCTCTATGCGTCAAACCCCGAGTACGTCCACGATTTCTTCCCCGTCATTTCTCTCATCGCCGGCCAAATCTTCTTGCTCGGTGGGCTCTTCGGTCACGACCTCTTCGGCTGCGGGTTCTTCAAAGACAGGCTCTTCAGTGACGGGCTCCTTGGCGATTTGCTGCTCGGACTGGGCACTTTGATCTGCAAAGGGGAGCTCGGTCAAATCGGCATCAGGAGACATGGCCGGAGACCCTATCATCGGTACCGGTGTCCCCTCCAAGATAGCCTTGTAGCGGACAACGTTGCCTTCTAGGACCTCCTTCTCAGCCTCAAAGTCAGTAACCTTGCCATCAATCACATCTTGGACCAACTCGAGGCAACCTTCGGCTTGGTCCAAACAGTAATTGTCGACAGCCGTACCTTTGTACCAGTCAATCATCGCGTCCCTCTCTTTCACCCTTCGGCGATAACGGGAACGGATAGCATTTTTCTCGACCTCACGGTCAAGCGACTGCTGCCGGGCCTCCGCCAGATCAAAGATGAGGCGCTGCACGTCCTCCTTTAAAGTCGCCGCCTCCTCCTCCTTCTTCTTGGCCACTTCCTCTGCCCGTCCTCTTGCCGCATCTGAAGCCAGCATCGCCCTGGTAGCCGTTTCGCCTGTTTTCTGAGCCTCCTCCACCAGCCCGGAAGCATTTTTTGGCTTCTCTCTGAGATCCTCGACCGTATTCACAAGGCCCTTGATCCTAGATTCGGAAGAAGTTATCTTCCGACCCATCGTCAATATCTGATCTGCCTTCGCCCGGATGGCCACCACGGCATCTGCCAGCTCCCTCTCTTTGAGCGCAAGCTGCTCGGCAACTTGCGCACCCTCTTTTGCCTCTTCCAACTGGTCCTCGTAGTCGAGAACCATATCATTTATAGTCGCCGTAAGCTACCCATCCAAAAGATAGAGTTAGAACTCACTCGAAAAATAAAGCTAGAACGGATAGAAATTTAGCAAAATACTTACGTGAATCGTCATAGCCGACACAGCCTTGTAGATAGGCTTCTCAGCAATTGACCTCGAAACTTTGCCAACCCCGCCATTTGTAATTTGCCGGAGGAGCCCGGCCGCGACCTTAGGCGCCTTGTGGAGACCCTTGTCCTCGTACCAAGTACACCCGACCTTGCGAGTAACCTCTTTCTCCTTGGCCTTACCCCCGATCACAAGAGGAGCCGATCTCGTTTTCTCCCCAGTCTTGCCCTGGGAGGCCTCCCTAAGGCGCTCAGCTTCGTGAGCAATCTCCTTCCCTTTGGCCTTCTCGGAGGCCCTGACCACTTCTTTTGGGGCCGGATCGCCCCTAGCCTTCTTCCGAGCCTCGGATCCACCCCCCTCATGCGGCCGCTTCACTGCATCCTCCGATCCCGTCCTCGGGAGGACCTTGTTCTGAACAGGATGGGTCACGTCCTTAGAAGGACAGACAGGAGCAAGTGGAGGGGTATTCGTCTCCTCGGAAACCTTCGCCGAATGAGTGATTTCAGGGGTGTTGTCCCCGTCATCGGAAAGTTCGACGATATCTTTCTCCTTAGCCGCCCTAGGAGCGACCTCAGCAGGAGTCTCCCGGGCGGGAGTTTCCTCATTTCCTCTGCTCGCCTGTATACGAGCATCTCCAGCAGGTGCTGATGCACCGAGCAGAACTTTCGACGCCGTCCGCGACGCCGAACCAGAAGTTCTGGCATGCTCTTCCTGCTTCCGCCTCTGGCGGAGACTCAAACTCTTAGGGCGTAGAGCGTCCATGTCCTCCTCTGCACATCCAAAAGCCACACTTAGGCAGAAATCAACAATATCTAACGGAATGCTTAGAGAAATAGACCTTACCCGGAAGATCGGGAGCGTTGTTATCGTACGCGATGAATTCCTCCTCTTCTTCCTCGTGCCACAATCCGACGAACTCAAGCCTCTCCCGGGTAAATGACGACCACGGCTCGGGACCGAAGGGGAACAACTTCTTCTTCAAAGCCCTCCACTTGTCAGTGATAGGAAGAGACTTAGGCTTCTTAGAATCTTCAACTGCATAGGAAAAGAAAAAGAGAATTAGCAAACTTATTAAAAAAAATCCGAATAGAAAATCTCACCAACCCAACCCGGAACCTCACCTATCTCATGAACCCATACGTTCTTGTAGCCCGGCCAAGATCCAAGTGTCTCCTGACCGGCTAGGAAAAAGAAATACTTGTGGGTCCAAGCACTTTCCTTCTTGGGAAGACCAGCAATGATCTCCCTTTCTTTAACGGATAGAAAAAACCTACCCTTAGCCTGACCATTAGTCTTGACGACCAAGCCCGTCAACAAATCTTCGAGTGTAAGTGTATACAAACACTCGTGAGCCCGGACAAGCAAGGCCGTCAGGATCCTAAACGAATTAGGACTAAATTGCCCTATAGAAACCCCTAAGTGTGTAAAATATTGTAGGATAAGTTCGGGAACAGGAAACCTTAGCCCCCCGGACTCAAAGTACCTCTGGTAAACACAAATCCACCCGTCTGCATTCTGCTCGTCAGCATGCTCATCAGGACTCGGCAACCTAAGAGCTATAGACTGAGGGATCCTATAGGCTACCCGGATCTTAACAAGATCCTTAGGCTTTAGAACAGACTTAGGAGAATCTGTAGCCAGAAACTCCGTTTGCCATTTATCAGTTGCCTTTTTAGGACCCATTCCTCCTAGAAATATCTTAAGAAAAACCGAAACTACCTAGACGAGCACAAAAACCACCCGAAACCAGAGAAATAATCTCTAAAAACCCAGAAAAGTCTCCTAGAAAACTCGCAAAGGAAAGACGAAAACAAGAATAGGATTAGAACCTGAAACTCCTAGATTCAGTTGACAAAGAACACGAAGAACAAACCTCAGAACAACTTCAATGGCGGACACAGAACTTCTCTTTCAAAAAAAAAAAAACAAAAACAAAAAAAACTCGAGCTTTCTCTCTCTAAAATTCGAAAATGATATTCGAATACGAAACGTGATATATATGGAGGAGAGAGAAAGAAGTTACCTTCGACAAGACGCGTGACGGGCAGAAGCTGAAGAGACGTGCCCATTAAATGCGAAACACTCGAGTATTTATACTCGAAAACCGTCGCTGATCCTACGGCTAGGGTTTCCTCGAAAATCGCAACAAATCTCATCCTACGGTTGAGATCAGCGAGCTATCCGGCGACACGTCAGCATGACAGTTGTGTCAGGAGAATGGGAAGGGTTTATTCTCTTCGAACTCCGCAAAATGAAACACGTGTCATAACTGTTCCCGCCCAAAATTCGAAGCAACAGTTACAGCTTCAAGATCCTACTCGTCCATCATATCTCGAAATTATCCAAAATCCTACCCGGAATATGCAAATTTGTGGCAAAAGTCACAGATTTAATTAATTCTATCCGGCACGAATTTTACATGATTTCATCGAGTATATACTATAAAATTTACTTCGTATTTTTTATAGTAGGGGGCTGACTGTTGATGTACAAATTCGTCATTATTTAATATGACATAAAGTACTAAAGTTGTGAATTAATTAAATTTACAAGTAAAGATTAAAGGTTTTAAAGGAATAAATCGATATCTATAAAAGCCCAACTGAGAAGCCCACTAAAGCTCTCAATCAGACAAAGCCCAACGGATACAAAGCCACTCAGCCTAAAAAGCCCAAAGGCCCAACGCTATCCGTCATCAGTCCAGAAATAAGAGGGTAGAATCGTCACATTCTCTACCCGGTATTCTAATTTGAACCTCAGCGGAAGACCAGGAGCACGAAGTCAAGCCTTCAACGGGCATAATTCAAACGCGACGAAGAGAACATAGTCGTGGGACACGTGTAGCAAGGCGAGCCATTCAATCCGTTCAACTCGGAGAGAAGACCCCATGATTCCTGGAAGTCCAACGGGAAGAATTGGAGCCTATAAATATCAAGCTCAAGCTCAGATCAGCACACGCATCCCTGAGAGAATACATCTAGATATCGCTATCCGGCATTTCTGCTTACTTTGAGATTTCGTTGTATTCTATTCATTCTTCTTATTCTTTCTTTATTTCTAGACGTGAAATTGCTGCATGTAGCTATCCGTCTATGTCATTTGTCGCAATAAACCAACAGAGGACGTAGTCAACTACCGCCTTGGGACGAACCTCTATAAAAACCCCTCGTCTCATTTATACCGCTTATTTATATATATATATATATATCGAGAGTGAATCGAGAGCTTGCAACGTGAGAGATCGAATTCCACCAAATCACCAATCTCAAGAATATCATACGCTCACAAGTCACACTTGACTGCTTGAAGTGGGAAACCACGTCAACAATAACTAATTGATTAAGAAAGGTTGTTAGGTTCAGTTAGTTTTTAATAATATGTTTTAGTATATAGTGGTTAGTTTTTTATCTCTCTCGTGTAAAGGTGTACATAAACACCATCGATGTATTAGTGAGAAAATTAATGAGAATTATTTTTTCGTTTTCTCTTAAACACAAAAGCCACGAAATCTTTTTGTTGTTCTTCAATTTATATAACTTGTTTTACCATGCATAAGATGTCATACTAATTAAAACATATTTGGGCAGTAAAATAATATATCACGATATTATTATTATTATTAATCCTGACACAAACATTATAAGTGTGTAATGTTTCTACGAAACAATAACGCGATATAACACGATATCATTTGTTTATGCATGTCTTAATTACTACGATACACAATCAGTTGTTTGGCCGATCAAGACACGAGCTTTTAAGTTTAAAGTTCATGTTTTCTTTTAATCTTCGGTTATTACCGGCATATGTTCCCGTTCTTTTGCAAACATCCGACTTATGTTCCCGTTCTTTTTTTTCGCGGCATATATTCCATAAGTCTTAAAACGTACTCAAAGTCAACCTCCGTTAACACTTCCGTCTATGACCGTTAGTTTTTGCCATGGTCACGCCCTTGAGACTGGCATATGCTCCCGTTCTTTTGCAAATATCCGACTTATGTTCATGTTCTTTTTTTGTTTAGCGGCATATATTCCATAAGTCTTAAAACATACTCAAATTCAACATCTGTTAATACTTCCGTCTATATCCGTTTGTTTTTGCCACGTGTCATGTACACCTCGACAAACTTCATCTTCACTGATTGGTTCGAGCAGAGCCCGAGTTTCACAGCCTTGCATCGCTAGGTATATTTTCTAGAGATGATAATATATGAGAAATAAATTATAGAAAAATAGTAGCGAGTAAATTCAAAATACATATCGATGTGTTATTGGATTTGACGAGCATCGTCTTATCTTTTTTTTTTTTTCGAAAAATTGTTCTTGATATCCTGTAAATTGAAAACGTCAGTGATTCCCGAGACGCGTTGGAATCTCTCCTTAAAGCTTGATTCGCCTCATCTACGTGCTTGACTTTCGTTAGGCAATTAGCTTCCCGGGATATAATCGGTCAACCCCAAACTTCGTAACATTTCAAAGTTCGCTAGCGAACTAAGACTCCTTGAACTCCGTTCCCCAAAGACTCACAACATAAAACAATGGGAAGCTATAAAAAATTAAAATTAAAGAGTGAAAAATTAATGGGAAGCAAACTCATAATATCTAGATAGCTTTCGATGCTTCGTTTTGAAGAAAGCGTTCAACTCGGGTGTTCAACGTTTCGACCCACTTGATGCTATCTCAATTTTATTTTCATTGCAATATTTATCAACACTTCGGAGACAGGTCATTGATGGCTTTCCTATAGTCATCGGTCATGGTGATCCCAACCTCGGTCCACTAGAACCTCCTTTGTGTCTTTACTACTTCTGCCCAATGCCACTTCTCCTCGGCACCGAACTCTCCCACGACGGAAACTCGCGGGTGTCGGTGAGAACCATGGTATTGTGGCAATTCGATTGGTTGGTGCTTTTGTTAGGGTTGGTAATTAAGGATTTGAGAGCTTGTTAGAAGCGAAGATCAAAGACTTCCACGACGAAAGATGATTTCTGGATTAAAAATGAAGATCAATTCTACATCGATGAGAGAATAAAGATTTCAAAAAAAAAAAAGTAATTTTACTGCTTAAAAATAATTAGTATCATCTAAAAATGGTACTTTTATCGTCTAAAAAAATATTATTACGAAAATAAAAAATGGAAAAAATTAGTACTTTTTTTTTTAAATGATAAAAAAAATCATAAATAGAAACAACGGGAACATAAGTAGGATATTTGCAAAAGAACGAGAACAGATGCCGGTATTAAGGGCGTGAAAAACTAACGGACATAGACGGAAGTGTTAAAGGAGGTTGACTTTGAGTACGTTTTAAGACTTATGGAATATATGCCGCGGAAAAAAAAAAGAACGGGAACATAAGCCGGATGTTTGCAAAAGAACAGGAACATA
Source organism: Parietaria judaica (assembly GCA_954871525.1). Classification (NCBI taxonomy): domain Eukaryota; kingdom Viridiplantae; phylum Streptophyta; class Magnoliopsida; order Rosales; family Urticaceae; genus Parietaria; species Parietaria judaica. The sequence goes on from OX940860.1 coordinate 45,980,907, forward strand.
TGCCGGTAATAACCCTTTAATCTTTAAACAAAGTTATACATTGTCTTCAAAGTATCATGTAAATGTATACACCTTCGTGCTAACTATTATATTAGAGAGAGGGCTTAGTTTCTCAATTAGGAGAAATGAGAGATGATCAATAACATGGTAATTATTTAGTACATTAGTTACAGCTTATATATATCCTAAAAGTTGAGTATATAATGAAAACGGTAAAGTCAGTTTCTCTCGATTTGCTGACGATAACCGACACAGGCAAAAAGTGTGTAAAGTAAAGAATATGCGTGATGATTTGTTAAAGTAGTTTGTATATTCAATGTGAAAAACTTATATTTGCGGGACACTCACCCAAATTAGTCATCAATAATAAAATTTTCTAGTTGGAAGTTACATCTTAATATATACCTAAAAGTTGAGTATACAATGAAAACGGTAAAGTCCGATTCTCTTGATTTGATGACGATAACCGACACAGCCAAAAAGTGTGAAAAGTAAAGAATATGCGCGATGATTTGTTAAAGCAGTTTGTATATTCAATGTGGATAACTTATTTTTGCGGGACACTCACCCAAGTTAGTCAGCAGTAATTTTATGGGTAATTGGCCTAAATATTATCGATCGATGTGAGTTTTTCTAGCTCGAAAAACTCGCACTGATCGAGAATAACAATCTCAACCACGAGCTAAACTCTCGTCAAATACCTCCAAACTTTAATCTCAGAACGACCAACCATGGTTGGGCAAGTAACTTTGAACTTGATTGTAATCACAACCAGAGATGTAACTATTAACTACAACAAAAAAGCCATAAACCTCGCTGGCCAGACCGGAGCTAGATACGGATTTGGTGGCTGGAAGTTCGGATCATGAGCAATCCGGTAGCTGCGTTCGTAGCACATGGAGTCATACATTTCTCGCTGGCTGTGAGCCATAAACGCCCTCATGGGAACGTCATCATACGTAAACTGTGGCTCCGGTGGGGCGGCGCCAATCACAAGTGATTGGAGCCTAAGTGGCGCTTCACGCACCGATGGCTTCAGACTCCTTATCCAAGCCTCATCAAAATTACCTCCTTTGGGAAACTTGATTTCGCGATCATATTCCTTGACCTAAACAATCAAATTCAATCAAATTTAGTATCAATAAAATAACAACATTCAAATTAATCAAATGATAGTTTAATATTATATAACACTTACCCCGACATTCATGCAAAGACCCGAAATAAGGAACGAGAATCTCAATGAGCTCTTCTTATGGTCGTAGTTGACGTGGTTCATGTGGTGGAAAATCTCCCGACCCACATCGATGTTCAACCATTTTGCGCCGGCGTAGATAAGCTTCAGAAAATCGAACTGAAGCTCCGTGAAGTGAACATGCGGGTAAAGATGGTAACGAAAGAAGTACAACCAAATTTTCCCGATCTTAGACAACTGGCTCTTCTCAAGGCGTGATTCCCCAGCTCTTGAATGCCATTGCACACCAGGCTGCGCAATCGTTGCATCGATGTCGTCGTAAAATGCCTTGTCCAACTCCACCTCAGCACCCGGTAATGGTTGTGCTCATCCTCTTCTACGGTAAAATTAGGAGTGCCATAGTAGACATTTATGACCTCCGGACTGATGTGAACGGGCACATTTCGAACCATCACGAACCCGTCCTTGAAGTTGTCAGAATGGGCCGCATAGAATTTGAGGACCATGCTAGTATACGCCGTGTTCTTTGGCTTGAGCATATAATTTAGCCAACCCCGGCGTTGATGATTGGCGTTGACGAGGTCATTCAACGCATTCGAAGCGAGTAGTAATTCGGTGAAACCACGCTCAGAGCAAAGTTTCCGCATGCATATCTTATTGTAGCAGGTCTTTGCCACTTCCGTCTTAAAGGGCGTAGGCGGCGGCGGAGGCGGAGGTGGCGTTTCATCGAACTCGTCATCGCTCTTCTTATTCAATGGTACCTCGTTCCAGTGCTTGCCCCGTTTCGCCGTTTCTTTCCTAGTAACTCGTCTTATTTTAGGCGCCATTGAAATCTGAAAAAAAAAAAATAAAAAAATAAAAATAAAAATCAATTCGCATTAAAAAGCAATTCTTCCTAAAGATTCAATATACAAACCTAAAGATTCAATATACAATTCTTCCTAACATAAACAAAAATCGACCTATGAAACCAAAAAAAAAATCATAAAAAAACCCCAAAGTCATTAACAAAATCGCAAAAAATCATCAACAAAATCATCAAAATCGCAGAAAATCATCAACAAAATCAACCAATCGAACAAGAAACCTAGAATTCGATGAGAGATTCAAAGCCTAACCTTGAGAGAGAGAGAGATATTTCGCGGGCGACGGCGAAATCAAACCTAGAACAAGAAACCTAGAAATCGAACAAGCGACGTTGGGCGAAGACGAATGGGTAGATTTCGCGGCGGCGAGCGAAGGCAAGAGAGAGAGATATTTCTAGGGTTCGTGCGAAATGTGTGTTTGCGGCTCATGTTTGGGTTAAAGCACGACTCTCGCCGCGGCTAGTTTAAATTTGCCGCGGCGAATCATTCCAACGACACTAATGAGTGTCGTTGGATATGAATATCGTTTTCCATCCCGACGACACTAATATATGCGTACAGTGGCGGATCCAGAAAAATATTTTGGAGGGGGCTAAAAAATTTTCCACTCAAATAACAATCAAAATTTCAATTAACAATCAAACTTTTTGCTTGCAATTTTTTTACCGCGGTTCCATTAATAATCAAACTTTTTGCTTGCAAATTTTTTACCCGGTTCCATTTTCGTAGGCTTATCACAACCAACCTAGTTTGGCTCGAGTCTTAATTTCTAAAAAAAAAATCAATATTCTGTGATTTTAAAAATATTTTTATTCACTTGAGTTCAAATTGAAATATTTGTTTTTGAAGGAGTTGAAATATTTATTTGTCTTCTAAGTTGTTATATATTCTTCCGAGAGCCATTGGGCCAATTTGTTATACCTATCAAAATAAAAATAAATAAACAACCTATAATTCAACACGTCATGTGTCAGTTTGAAATCAAAATAACCAGTGTAGAAAGTAGAAACAAAATATATATATATATATATATATATATATATATATACACATCAATTATACTCTCTGTCTAACTTGATGAACTTTGAATCTCCATTTGAAAATAGTAATTATACGTTAGGGCGTGAGAGAAGCGCGTGTGTCCTGGTCGCTGGTCGAGCGTGAGAATGAGTTAGTGGGGTATAGAGCTGCACACGAGCCAATCGCGACCGATCGCGACTAAAGTCGCCAAAATCGCGAATTGGCCGGTCGCGATGCGTCGCGGCGTGTCTGGTCGCGATGCGTCGCGACGTGGTCGCGATTTAGCGAGGAAGGACCAAAAAAAGGGCTGCGGCAAAAGTTATTTTTTGTTTCCAATGTTTAATTTTATTAGTTTTTATCCGAATTAAAGTATTAAATTATGTAAACTTATTATTTAAACTTTATTTATTTCAAAATTAATATTTTAGTATGTTATTATTGTGTAACATATTATTAATTTTAAATTATAAGTTAATTTTTAAGTTGTAATATATGTTAATAAGTATGTACGTATACCATATTAATAATTATTAAAATTCTAAAACAAATAAGTAAATATGATAAAACAAGATATTAAAAAAAAAGTTGTATTATTCATTGTGAATATTACAATATGGTGGAAGAAGTTGTAAATATTCAGTGTAAATATTACAAGATGCCTCACTAAAACCTCTCTCGTAAAACCCTCCTTAGGGACATAAAACCAAGAGAGGAAAGAGCACATCATATTGGCGTTTACATTGCGTCACTCGGGGAACCAGTCGTTAAACCTTTGCGTCATAAGCTCTAGGTCGGTTGGCTCGGTCCGTTGGGCGATGGTGGGGTTGCGGAACATCCAATCGTTCAACACCACCGCTTGCTCGAGGTGTGTGGGAGTTGTTGACGCCCTCCGGTCGTCGATTATATGCTGAGCCGAGCTGAACGCGCTCTCCGAAGCAACGCTGGAAATGGGGATGGACAGTATATCCCTCGCCATTCTCGCCAATATCGGGAATCTTTCCCGTTGATTCTTCCACCATCCAATCACATCGAACTCGACGGAGTCCTCGTCGATCCGCAGGCCGTAGTACCGCTTCAGTTCTTGCGGGGCACCGTCCGTTTCCTCCGCTCGTGCCGGTGGCGTACCGGATCCCGATGCTTCTCCGCGATCCAGTCTTTGCTTCAGTCTCCGGACAAATGCTAGGCCGGTCTTGGTTGGGCTTTCCATAACTGCCCTTTGCTCCGCCTCCACGTTGAACTGTGGGAACCGCCGGTCGTATTCACTGTAAAGTTCATAAAAAGCTTCATTAACAACCTTAATATAATCAGTGTAATCCACCCCTAGGTTTATCCCGATTGCTAACATCAACGGCCCGAATGTAAACATAATACGGGGATCCAAGATAGCACCGAAACAATACGAAAAAGGGGGTGGATCCCAATAACTTTTGAATTTTGCAACCATTCCCTCAATCATGGGCGAAATAACAGGGTCATTTGCGAATTCAGAAAAAGTGTTTGTAATTTCGTAAAGACCCGAAAGACCATGATTCAAGGAAGGTTGTCTTTGGTTTGAAAAATTTAAAGTAACAGCGTAAAAGGGTTTAAGGAATTGGGTGAATTTCTGGGCCATTTCCCATTCTGCCTCCGTGATCCGCTCCGAGGCCTCTAGTTCGGTGAGGAGGAAAGCGCTTAATGGTAATCTCTGTCTACAAACAACTGAAAGCATTAGATATGTAGAGTTCCATCGTGTATTGTTGTCTAAACCAAACTTATTAGCTTTATGATTGTGCTCTTTACAAAATCGTCTCCACCTAACAACGGTTTGAGAATGCCGGATCCAATCGACAACGCCGCGTATTTTGTCAACGTGCCCTGAAATAATTCGTTCCCCCGTTCTAGCAATTAAATTAATGATGTGACTAGCACATTTTTGATGTAAAATATTACGAAAAGGAGAACCGGGCAAACTATTTTCTAAGATAGTAATAGCGGCGTTATTGTTTGCGGCATTGTCTAACGTAATAGAAATGATACGATTTTGCAAACCCCAATCATTGAATAATTCTATTAATTTATCGGAAATGTTTTTGCCGGTATGGCGACACTCGAATGGTGACATGTTTAAAAGTTTTTGACATGGATCCCAATTCTCGTCGACGTAATGGGCGGTCAGACTCAAATAGTCGTTAAGACTCGGACCGCTCCACAAGTCGGTGGTAAAAGCAACGTTAATGTTGGACATTTTGAAAAAATCGACCAAATAATTTTTTTGCATTTTGTAAGCATTTTCCATGTCCCTGGTATACGTCGTACGGGAAAACTGTTCGTAAGACGGATTAACCCTTTGCATATATTGTGTATGCGCAGGGTTTTCCACCAAACTCATCGGTGCGCCCGTAGACAGTAACCACTCGAGGGTCCATTTCCGTAAATTTTCGGTGGTAAGAGCACTTACCTGTGCTGTGTTTACCTCGTTACCGTCTCCGTAGCACGCTTTCTTATGTCGCGTCAAGTAGCCGGTTCCTTTGTCCCCCAACGCATCGAGGGTTTCATGGCACTTCTTGCACGTGGCGATCTTGATTCGAACACCGTTCTCCACCCGTCGTTCCTCGTGAAAATAATCCCACACCTTCGCTTTGTTTGGTCGTCCCCACAACAAGGCAGGAGGACTTTCCCTATTAAAAATATACGGGAGAAAAAAGGTTAACAAAATAAAAATGGGTATTAATTTTACATGGGTTAAATATTAATATTAATCCTATTAATTAATTAAATTTCATATAGTTAATTAAAAGAGTTAACGAAATTAAAAATGGTATTTTCTATGTGTGGAAATCATTATCAAGCTCTTTTTGACGGAACTCCCCGAGGTTCCACGGCCAGATCGACTGGAAAGGATGCTATGATCTCGCTTTAGGCCCAAGCTTTTCTAGACAGAACTCCCCGAGGTTCCCAGGCTAGCTTGGAGGAGATTGCAAAGCAAACCTTATTTAAAAACCAATCTTTCTAAGACACCGTATTCCATTAAGAACTTTATAATAATCACCACACATACAAATTACCATTTTTAATCCCGTTAACTTATTAAATATCAAGAAAATCGTTTCTGATGTGGAAGATCAGTCGGAACCGCAACCACAGAGCATACTAAGACTTTCAAGAGACGTGACAAATTAATTAATTAAACTAAAAGGTAATTAAACTATAATATTTATCGTAAAAAAAATTAAACGAAATTAATTAATTAAGATAATATGATTAAATGATAATTAAATCTCAAGAAAATCGTTTCTGATGTGGAAGATCAGTCGGAACCGCAACCACAGAGCATACTAAGACTTTCAAGTGATTATTATTTAATAATTATTAATTATTAAAAATTAATTATTTTTTTTCAATTATTTTTTTCAATTATTATTTATTACTTATTAATTATTAATTATTATTTATTATTAAGTACTAACTTATTAATTAATAAAAAATTAATAATTAATTAAATAAAAAAAGGATTAAAGGTTATTACCCGGTAGAAGGACGTCGACTTCGTCGAGGACGGGCAACGGAGGCTTCACCGCTATCTTGATTGGAAGGTTGAGGAGAACCGCGGTTGTACACCCCGATATTTGAACCACGGATCGAGGGCGGCGTTTGATAGTCGTCGGGATCGGCATCGTCGGGACGTTGAGTTTGGTCGGGATCGGCATCTTCGGGACCTTGAGGTTCGTCGGGATCGGCACCTTCGGGACCTTGAGCTCCGTATTCGGCACCTTCCCGTAACATGAGATTGAAAAAAGGATCGTTGTTTCCCCCCCTACATTGAGCCACCGCGTCTACCAACTCTTGGGGCACACGGTCGGGATTGGCGTGGTGCTGGGCCACCGCCCGGACTAGACTAGGTCTTAGAGACCGTACTGTATCGTCGGGATAATCTGGATTGTGAGGGGAAGGGAATATTTCTGCCGGCAGCCTAACGGGAATGTAGTCGTCGGGACAAGTATCCGATGTTCCCCCTTGTAGAAATTGGGGTTGCAAATTCCTGGCCGCCCTTCGACCCCCGGAACTACCGCCGCTTCTTCGAGACATAATGATAGAACTTTAGGAATTTAGAAAATTGGAACTTTGGAACTTTAGAACTTTGGAGATTGAGAGTGGAAAAAACTTGGAGAGTTGAGAGAATTTGAGAGAGAGTTGAGAGATTGTTGGTGAGGAAATGAGGGAGGAAGAGGTGGTATTTATAGGGTTTTGGGAGAGGGTGGGGTGGGTGAATAATTATTGTGGTGGGTGAAGTGGGTGAATAATTGTGAGGAGAAAGTGGGTGAAAAAATTTTGAAATTTGAAATTTTAGGGTTGGAATTCGAGTAAAGTGGGTAATAATTGTGGTTGGGGAATAAAATTCGGGTAAAAATTGTGTTATTTATGCCCCAAAAGGACAAAATCACGCGGATCGCTGACGTGGCAAGATCTGGGCCGTCGATCGCTTCACGCGGATCACGCCCTGACGCGTCGCGACCAGAGCCCGAGATCGCGACGCGTCGCGACTTTTGCCGCGTGAATCGCGACGCGTCGCGACTGGCACTGTATGCGTCGCGACGCGTCGCGTCGTCACTGGCGACGTCGTTTGCTCGGCTCTAGTGGGGTATTATGTTGAGTGGGCTGAATTGAGATTGGGCTAAACTATTAGTGTATTTTGAAAATGGGCTGTCGGGGCTATAGTCCCTATTGGGCTTAACATAAATCCGCCCCTGTATGGGTAGTTGGAACACTACTCGCCGCGGCATATATTATTTCGCCGCAGCTATATTTTGCACCTTAAAACCCATCCCGACGACACTAATATATATGCATAGTGGGAACACTATTGCCGCGGCGAATTTTAGTAAATTCGCCGCGGCAATAGTTTGCTTCCGACGACACATAATAATTTCCATCGTCGGAAGTCTATTTTTTTTTTAAATCCGAAGACGCATAATAATTTCCATCATCGAAACTTGACTTTCAACTACACTTTTTTCCTTGCGTAGTGGAATCTCCGTAGCATAATCCCTTATTTGTAGTAGTGAACCAATATAATTTTTATTTTTTTTCATGCATGGACATAGTCTAAAAAATAAGGTGTGACATATGGTGAATTTATTTCTAATGAATTCAAAAGAGTTTCTTGATCAAGCAACGAATCTGGAGTCATATCCAGTTTTCCTCTTGTCATGTATACAAGCTTATAAGAACATTATGTAGATACTTGCTTAGAATTTAATCAGCTCTGTGCAAATTGAAATTGAGTAACACAAAATCATAACCGTGATTATTCCAGTTTAGAACAGCTCTACTCAATCGTCAAAAAAATGTTTTTTACCCAATCGACCTTCAAAACCCACGCTATTATACAGGTCCGGTCTAATAATTTTCGAGACCTTAGACTAAAAAATAAATTAAAATTGTATAAATTATTATGACATTTTTATTAAGATGTAATATAACATGAATTTTTTTTTTAACAGAAACTAGTATACAAAACTTATAATTTATTGTGGGGACCTTGAGCGATCGTTCAATCTTTTTATTTTTATTTTTAAATAAGGCCGGCCCTTCTATTACACCGTTGATTAACAATTTTGAACAGTAGTACAACACCAGTATATTTAACGTTGTAGTGTTTATCCTTCATCACTTTATCTATATCAACTTAGGGAAAAAAAAAAGTTTGTTAATCCGTGATATTTTCCTGCTGATTATATATTTTGAATTTTAATCAACAGAGAATAAAAAATAAAGGAACAAAGACTTGCGTGAGTTTTCATTGTTTGCTAGTTTCTTCGCCAAGAAATTGGATGGAAAAGGCACGTGATAAAACCAAGAAAAGGCCAACATATATTGAATTGATTTCAAATATATGTAAGCCGCAAAAATTAGTGTCTCTACGAATATGTTTAGGTCTACCAACAAAACTGCATTCAAGACTGATGTCTCTTGCCTCATCATTGGCCTAAAACGACAATACTCATTTTAAGGTCTTATTGCTTCCTCTCAAACCAAACCCAAAAGTTTATACATATATATATATATATATATTTGTTGCTGTGAGTTTAGGAAGATATTCTAGAGTGACAAGTTAGAGTAATTTACGCAAATACTCCCAAACTCGTTGGGAGGTGTACAAATGCCCCTCTAAGCTCAAAACACTGGTCATTGGATTATTTTCCCTGAATTCATAATTTTGTGCCAAAACATTGTGTAGTGTAACTTTTATTTACTTGTTAACTCTTTTCTTCACGTGGTTTATTTAAAGATACGAAGGTCATTTGAGAGCAGAGGCGATCCGTACCGAAATACTGCCACCGAGACTCACCGGCGGAAAAGGATTATTGACAAAGTAGTCCTCCCAGCAACAAAGAAGACTTCTAAATGGCGAAAAACTTGCACGATTAGGGATATTATTTTATTTTTGCTTTCTAATTTGTGCTTACACGTTTAGAAAGGCGTTTGTGTAATTGGGCACAAGAGAATCTAATTGGCACCACAAATTGGTGATTCCAAACCCAAGGGTAATTTTCATTGAGGGGTTGGCTTAAATTGAGTAGACAATGACAATCCTCATGTCACCTCCAAAGGGCCAGCACATAAATAAAACAAGTCTCATTCTTCATCTTATCACATCATGAACCCACAATAATTCACTAATAAGACACTTTTGCCACCTACATACATATCCATATAACGAAAAAATGGAGGGCAATAAAAGCTTCTTCTCATAATACTATCAATAATGGAACGAGATTATACAAACATATAGCAAAAAGAGAGAGACTGGCCAAAATGTCCCCTGATAATTGGGTTTTGGCTAATCATAATAAAGGCCAACTGCCACATGGGAGACCATTTGGTCCTCTTTTTTTTTTTTTAATTTAAAAAATCTAGAATCTTGACAAGTGTGTCACTATAAGCTCTTGAAGTAGTTCTGTTTAATGTTATGTTTTGGATTGTTAGGAAACTAACTGTTCTGTATGCTTTTGTTGTTGTTTCTCTATATGTTTGCCTTTTGTTTTGCTCTTACTTGTGTTATATATTAAGCAAGATTGTGAAAATTGTTTCACCTTTAACTATTTAACGTTTTAAACTTGTGGTATGCAGTGGCGTAGCCGGCCTCGTAGTCCCCTGAAGCACCGAAAAGCATCGGAGCCTGGCATAATCCGAGTTTAATTAAGTCTCAAAGAAAAGAGAGAAGGAGATATTAAAATCTAGAATCCAAAGATAATGTGATACACACTAAAAATATCTTTTTAATTGCAACTTCCAAAATGTAAATAAAATTAATTTTGTCAGTCGTGCATTTTATATACATTTTTTACCTTTAATTTATTTTAACCATATACAGCCCCAGCTCGTTTAACAAGTCATTTCAGATATACGGAGTTTATTAAATGATACTATATGACTATATTGGTATAATATTGATATATCTATAAACTAATATCGGTATCTATCTATAAACTCTTTGCTTATGAAATACCCATAGGCAAACTTGTTACCCGTTCATGAAATTGTAAAATTTAACTTTTGATTTTTCTTTGGTGACAATAGTTTAAATTTTGATAAATTCATTCGTGGGCGATAATCGATTCTCCCACATAGTTGAGAAGTTTTGAAAGTCAAAGTCATGGAGCACAATTCCCAATGTCGTTGTTTTTATTAATTAAATTTTAAACTTTTAAGATACAAGTTCAAATGCTCATCCACTTGAGCTATCCTTCTTTCACAAAATGCCGTTTTTCACTTGCCTTCCCGGTACTTCAAATATACAGCTTTTACATAAAAATGATTCCGCATATAATCATGGGCGGTGCCCGTTTCCGCCACGTTGTCAAAAAGTCTCGGAAGTCAAAGCCATGGTCAAAATTCACAAGGATATTAATTTCTGCTAAAACGCTATACCTTGCCTAGATTAGGAACAGGTAATCAACTGTTAAGTTGACTTTTAGCGTACTATTCTTTTTTCAATACAATTAATTAATAACCTAGATACTTGCTCGTTTTACACATCAGCATTATATAATATCTTCCACCATTATAAACCTGACTTATTTGAGAAATTTACTTAAAAAAGTCGCAATCACAAAATAGTAAAACAAAGAAAATGGGCATCTTCTAAAAGGACCACAAAACTGTAAAATGTCACGGCACCATTGAAAATGGCCACATTCCTCTCTTTTTCTTCACTCTCAACCATTATTTCATATTTGGAATCTTCACAAATAGTTTCGTTTTAACTTTTAATGTTGGCCTCTATTACAAGCTCACAACTACACGTAAAAAAAATGCCACTTGATAGGCCAGTTTTTATCCTCAATAATTCATCGTAAACTTGTCTTCACTCAATTACTACCCTAGAGGTTCCGAAATCCGCTTTCATATCCGGGATTTAAAAAATCGGGTTTTTTGATATAGTCGAAGCAAATTGATCCATCTCCATTTCCAATTTCAGTTTAATTTAATTTATTAATTTTGATGATAATCTCTTAAAATTTTATTTTTATTACAGTTGATATATTATCTGCACTCCGAGTTATATTATTATTTGATTTTGAATGTATTTAAAAAAAAAAACTCAGCGATATTGTGTTAAAAAAAAATTAAATTGAGTTATTTCATATAAACTAGGTCAGCGCAGGTCCCGATTGTTCGTCTCTTAAAAAACCGGAACTTTTCTAAAATCGGAACTTGCTTTGAAAAATGCAAAATGCCCAGTGGCGGTTCCGGATTTCAGCCTTCACTAGACACAACCCTTCCATTTAATATTTTATTCACAGCGACCAACCAACTCAATATAAATTAACACTTAAGTCCACCAAGACTCTCGAAGGGCAAAAAAAGAGCAACAAAGACTGTACAAAATGGCGACAATATGGAAAAAGCCTGAACGGCAAAAGTTCCAATATACGACAAGGATGTGCGAGAAACGGATGCCAGAATTTACAGCTATATTTCTTCCTTTTGCTCTCCACGGGAGAGCAAAACGCTCCGTGAAGATCACGAGCTCAAGCGGTGTGTGTCAAATGTACAGCCCTGTTGAGTCTTTCAAGAATGCCGCTCGCTTTTCTCTTGGCTCTCGACGTGCCATTCCGAGAGAGCTTCGTGATCGTCCCGTGCTTCTTCTCTTCCTCTCGCATCTCCTTCCACTTTGTTCTGTCGCTCAGACAGATTGCGTGGAGAATGGCGACACTGTTCTCTTTGGTTCGATCGCAAGTGCTTTCCCTGATTATGCCCAGAAAGCAAGGCACGGCCCCAAGATCGCCCATATCATCAACGGCCTTCTGATGCGTGGCGAGCATCGCCAGAATCGCCAAAAGCTCGTCCACGTGGACGTGGCACATGATCTTCTTCAGGATGACCTCCACCGCGCCCTCGTGCACCGCACGCGCCTTGTTCTCGTGAATGATGCAGAGATTGAAAACGGCTGACGCCACGTCCTTCATGGCAAGAGGATGCCCTTCTTCCAAAAGGTCGATAAGGGGCTTCAGAGCACCGGCTTTCCCTATCAGGGCCTTGTTCGAATCGAGGGCGGATAAGGTAAAAAGCGCCGCAGCTGCATTGCTCCTCGTCTCGATGGTTCCCGAGCGTAAAGCCTCAATGAGGAGAGGAATCACCATTGGCGTTTCTGCCACGAGCTTCTTGTTGTTATCATGGATCGAAAGGTTCAAGAGCGTGGTGATCACATCCTCCTGAAGCTCCGGTTGAATTCCCGTTCGCGACTCGCCTTCGGAGAGAGGACGGAGCAGCTGAGGGATCGCGTCCAGGGACTCCCCGAAAAGGGCACGGAACGACGGCATTCGCTTCGTCAGCATCCGAAGCTCCCTCGCAGCGTTTTTCTGCTCGGGCAGCGACGATGACATCTTTCTGAGGAGAGACAGGAAGACGTCGCGGTCATCTTCTGTGATGCCTTCCTCGTTGAGGTACTGGACCGGGTTCGAGAGCTCGATCCCTTGGCACTTGCACCACTGCGATATCATCTCCCGAATGAGGTGGTTCGGGGTGAGGATCGTGTGGGAGAGGACTTGCTGAGTGAGAGGGCAAGTCCTGTTCCCTGCTTTCAGCCACTTCTGGATGAAAGCTCTGTCATAAGTCTGTCAATGGAAGCACCAAGAAATCAGCACATAATCCAACAATGGAGATTCAATTTGTTCACGTAATCAAGATTCAGTCCATCAATCAAAGAACGAAAAGCGTATGAATCCACATTACGAGAGAAAACAAAGAGCGAAGAATTGAATTGAATTGAAACGAGGAATTCAAAAGCGATGAGGAGAATCAGCGACGAACCTGACCAGTGGAGACGACGACAGGATCTCGCATCAGGTCCTTGGAGAGCGGGCAGCGAAACTCCTGAGGGCACGAGAGAGCGTCGTGGAGCTTGAGCGAGAGCGATCGCTTCCGGAGCTTGAGCTCTCGGAGCGCGACGAGCGCGTCCTTGGCCTGATCGACCGTCTCGGCGCAGAAACCCTCGTCGTCGACGATGGCTCTGACCAGCCTCTGGAGCTCCTTCTTGAGCTCGACGGCCCTGGCCGCCGCCGCCGGATCGGAGTCGAAGAGCGCCGTTTTGGCCATGGATGGAAGGGATGATCAGAGGTCGAGAAGGGGGGGTTGGTGAAGGAGGAGTTTCATGGCTGGGCTGGCTATTATGAGTAATTCTTAATAACAACTGAATAATTGACTCTCTCTCTCTCCCACAACAAACACCACACACATCCTACCGACCTTCGGTGCTCTTCGGGGGCGTGGGGTGCCTTATCTCCCCTTTTGCAGGTTTTGTGGAGTCTTACCAGAAGACGCCCTCCACGCGGTTTGGAGTTGTGAGAGAGCTCAGGCGATTTGGGGTTCTTCGTATCTGCAACGCTGGGTTGAAAAGTCGGGATCCATTCCTCTTCGCGAACTTTGTTTGAGGGCTCTCGAAGGCCTTTCATTGGCGGACTTGGAGTTCCTTTGCGGTCTCATTTGGGCGGCTTGGTCCGATCGAAACTACCGGCTCTTCGAGAACCCAAATCACAAGCCGGAGGCGTGGGTGGACAAAGTGGCTTGTTGGTTATCTAGTTTCAAAACTAGTAACCGGGGCTTGGAGAAGAGTTTGGTGGAGTCTCAGACTAGTAACACCAATTGGAAGGCCCCGGAAGTTGGGGGTTTGAAGCTTAATGTGGATGCGGCTTGGGAGAAGAGCACGGGTAGAGCAGCCATAAGTGGTATCGTCAGGGATCATCAAGGCAAGCTCATCGGGTATGTCACTCGGCTCCTTTTGGAGGTGGACTCGGCGCTTACGGCGAAGTGCCATGCTATTCTCCTAGGGCTTCATTTTGTCCGGGACCGTGGTTGGCGTGTGACGGAAATAGAATCTGACTGTCAAAAAGCTATCAACCTCGTCAAGGAGGTAAAGCTTAACAGTGTTCAAGGCCCGATTCTTGAGGGAATTTGTAGGCTAGATACGGAGGTAGGGCCGTCTAATGGGTGTCGTTGGGCACCAAGGTCTTGTAACAAAGCTGCTAATCGGATAGCTAGGACCCGTCTTTTGGAGTCCATTCCCGATATGTGGTCCTGCGAATGCCCCGAGTGGCTTGTAAACGATATTATAGGGGATTCTACCCTTGCTTTTGCTTAATATATGGCTTATTTTATCAAAAAAAAAACACCACACACGCTTCTCTCTCTCTCTTTTTCTTATTACTCTTTTTGAATAAATAGCAAAGATGTCTATTGCTATACTTTCCAAAACAACACAACTATTTAATGGTGCCGAATAATGTATTTATTTTATTTAAAGAGATTTTTGTGGCATAAGTATTAAATTTTTATATTCAATTACAGTTTTTTTTTTTAACAAAGAACATAAAATAATATACTAGGTTTAATCTCGTTCATACCAAATTTGATAAGTTAGAAATACTTATATCTATTGTTTCGAAAATGTAATGTTTTTGAAGTTTAAGCGTTCACGTCCTCTTGTAATAGGTTTTAGGTTAGCGACGTAATTGGATATTGAGATATTGTCGCTAGAAAAGAGATTGAGAATATACCCGTGCACATAATACAAAATCAATTACTTATTTTGCAAATATCTTTTATAAAAATTATAAATGCCTTTTACTTTTTTTAAGCGCAAAAATTGCAACTTGAATGATATATATATATATATATATATATATATATATATATATATATATATATATATATATATATATGAAAGTGACGTCTTGTCATGGATTCGAGTAAAAAGAATATTTTGATCAAATGTTATCTTGTTATTCAACTAAAGAGTTAATTGCTGTATAAATACACAATTTATGATCAAAGTTGATGACATATACTCGATCTCCAAAAGTGACAGCCAGGGGCGGAGCCAGAACTTTAACTAAGTGGAGACGAAAATTAATAGACCATAAGTTTCAAATTAAAACGAGACATTGAAACTACTATTATACATTACATTATAACTATTTTTATGAACTTTCGGTTTATGAAAATAGTTCATTAGGATCTCTATATGATTAGAATTATACATGTTAAGTTCTGAAAATATTAATATAATTTTTTTCTTTCTAATAATTAGAACTTTGCACGTCTGTCTTAATTTATTGATTGGTGATTTTTATTCTCTAGTTTTGTAAATTGTAATAATTTTAGTATACCTATAATTAAGTACAGTACAAAAGACAATGAAAAAAAATTATAATCATAAAAAATGTTGCTAAATTTTTTTTTAAAAAAATATGTTGAGATTGGGAATTGAACTCGGGGCTATAACTTGGGGGAGAAACTTTAAGAGTAACAAAATCCCACTACACTATAGAGACATTTAGTTTACAAATGTTATGTTTATTATTTACATATAAACTTATTGTAATATGAATATATTAAAATCAAAATAACGAGGTAGAACCAAGTGGGGGCGGCCGCCCCTGCTCCGCCTCTGGTGGCAGCAATAGGTTTCAAAGAATGTTTTGAAAGGTTGACCAGTATCGCCATTTTCTTTTTCGTCATTTCACGCCATATATTCGTTAATACCTTGCCACATGTCCATGTGAGATGCCATGTGTGCAGCCACAACAATTAAAATAAAACATTAAACTAAATTAAAAAATTAAACCAAAACAATTTAAATGGTTTATTAGTTTTAAAGCCCACCATTACCACATGGCAAATGAGGGATCTAATTAGCGGACAGGTGACCCGCAGTTAATAGCTACATGAAGGACACTAACGAAAAAACGAATAGTGATGATGGTCAACCCCTCAAAACGTTCCTTGAATACTATTACCACTACTTTTGGAGTTTGAGTATATGCCACAAACTTTGAGCACAATTTGAGTATTTATAGAGCAATTAGCCCTAAACTAAATTAAAGGCATAAACTGTGAACTTAAAACCTTTTTTCCTATATGTATTTTTATTAGTGAGTTTAATTAACTTTTTTTTATGTACCAAAATAGGTTTTTGAGTATCGAC
Source organism: Parietaria judaica (assembly GCA_954871525.1). NCBI lineage: Eukaryota > Viridiplantae > Streptophyta > Magnoliopsida > Rosales > Urticaceae > Parietaria > Parietaria judaica. The sequence goes on from OX940860.1 coordinate 45,997,456, forward strand.
TACCGTGAATTGTGAGTAGCGAAAATGAAACGATTCTTAATATTTATTATGATGATAAAAACGAGTCCAACGGATCATCGAGCTCTATTTACAAAATCCAATGAATGAATGAATGAGCACTTTTTTTTATAAAATGGCCCAAAATTCAATCTCTATTTCAACCATCCACCACCATTAATATTATTTATCAATGGTGTCGCCACGTAGACGGAGCGATGGGAAATTTGAATAAGTTGGTTAGGTTTATGGCGAATAAGAATAGGTAATGTCCATCTCGGTCACGTATTGCATTTGCTATTCATTATGTACAATCGCATTCAAAGTATCAAGAATCAAGATATTTTTTCTTTTTTTGTTAATGTAAAAATAACTCCAATTATTCTCTGTGAATTTGAGGAGTGTGGTTTTATTAGGTAACGTTTAAGTTTTCGCAGCTTATTACCGGTTAATCGAGGATTTTCATACAAATATAAATACTAGTAAAAGACCTAAAGTAACCGCTGTCGTTTTAGAACTTTATATAAGAGTTTACCAGCAATTTAATAATAAACCGAGAATATAAAAGAAAAACACAAATTCATCTAAAAATTTATAAAATAAATAAATATGAGGATTTATTAATAATTCTAAAGAAAACTCAATAATACTGTATATCATATATTCACTGGCGGAGCTATGTTAGCACCACTGATAGCACGTGCAGCCACTCAAACTTAAGAATATGGCTAACTAACACAATAGATAATCATGAATTTTTGCATTTAGTGCCATAGTGTTGAGCAATTTTCATTTTGAAAATAAATACAATAAATATAATGTTTTGATACTCTTGAGTGGTGCTATTTGGCAGTTATTCAAAAATTGCATGCACATCATAACAAGTGCAAATATTTAAATATATATAAGTTAAAACTAAAATTTATGATTCTAAAATTAATAGTTACGATATTTCACAGCTATCTAGAATAAAATAGATATTAATATTTATGTTTGTTAACCATTGTTTTATATTTTCTCAATTTTTTTTACAATAACTAATTACCATACCCGTAGATTATTTAGAAACATTGTAATTTATGAATTTTCTTATTTTATTTTATTTTTAAGATCATATCGTATGTGGGGACTCGAATAACTTGGATCCAGACACGAATTGTCAGAATTCATATATTATAGAAACGACACGAAATAAATAATAATTGGTGTTTTGCGATTAGGATAATGTCTATACTTTTTTTTTTAAGAACAAATTTTAATTATTTTTTTCGGGTGCTTCACCTGAACCAAAATGCTAGCTCCGCCACTGCATATATTGTACTTTATATAAATAATAAATCAATAAAAACATTGGATATTGCACACTTGTATAAGCCAAATCTTATTATATATAATACATTTTTCAATTTATGATTGGTAAATAAGAATTAATCAGTAATTTTTTTTTAATTTGATAAAAATAAATAATTCCGTATAATTAATTATAAATCTAAATATTTAACTATTGAATTACTTAATATATTCCATTAAAAAAATTACTTAATATATATATATATATATTATAGAATTAAGCATATACCATCCATTTTGTAAAATAGTTTTTGACCAAAAGTTAGTCAAACATAAAGTTCCGTTTTTTGATACCTTTATTACTTATAATTCCAAAATAAAAGTCATGCAAAATTCACCGACAGCAGCAATAAATAAAATTGGAGTGACGTTTTACTATTACTGGCTTACTTTAAGAATAGTGTAATTATACGTTATGGTCAAATTTGCGTTCGTCGGTGCTTTTACCTAATCACACGTGTTATATTCGGTTCTCACGCGTTCAGCTTTACTCTTGAATTCTTCATTTATTGATAAAAATGGAACATTCAACGGATTTTCCGTTCATGAAAGTAACTAGTCAAACCCAAAACACATTATACCACTTTAATGTAGTAATTTAAGGGAAGCAAATGCTAATGTGCGGTTATTTTATTCAATTTTATTTTATTTTATCACTTTTTTTCTTTTCATCTTTACATTTCTATAAAGTGAGACCAATCCGTATCGGTCTATTATATTTTAAAAAATTTATCGATCTTTGTATTTTTTTTGTTTAAAAAAGTAAAATTTGATTAATACAAAATATACAAAGAACCGATTGTATTGATTGTATTACGCCCACGAATCCAAATTCCATAAATCGGGTCTATAAATTTTTTTTTCTTTAAAGTTAATATTTGATTAATGATTTAAAATATATACTATCACATAAGATTACTTATTTTTAGAAACAAAACCAACCAACATAGACCAACAATAATAACTAATAACTTAAAAAAATTACTATCTTATAGTTATAATTGAATATTTAGTTTTCAGTTTATTATATAATTTTTTTAATAAAACACATGTTTTATTTATGTAGTTCGGTGTCGGTTTTACACTAAATATTACTTGATTTTCACTTTTGTATTGAATTTACTGTTTAAATCGAATACATTTTTTTTAATGTGGTGGTTCTATTGGTTAAGACTACACATATTCCCATTAAAAGATATATTCGCATAAAATGACACAATTTGTCGCATGCACTATTGGCCAATATCACAAATATACGCAATTTCGCTGTCGTGGCGGAATTAAAATCTGAACATCTCGAAGAGTCTTATAGTGAGTTTACCGTTAGACCTGCCAAGTTTGATTATCGAACTTCCTTCATTCAACTTTCATTAATTAATTATTTTTATTTTTATTTTTCATTTCAACCTTAATCTACCTTGAACTATATATATTTTTAATCAAATTCAAAGTGAATAAGCGGGACCCGCAAGGTTGTGTAATGTATGCATGCAGTCACGAAATCCACCACTAAAACAGCTGGCATAGCATGAACGCGTGGGGAAAAACTTGTTCACTACTACTCCCTCACTTAGTTAGACTCACAATTCAATCCAACATCAACTTATATCAGTCGTGCTAATAATATTATAGTATATAGTATTCATATTAACTCAATTAAATAATTATTAATATATTAATATCACTATTCAATTCACCACATTATGGACAGCTGAGCCGGAGAAAGATTCAGATCCATCAAATTTGGGATCTCTTTCAAGTTGGAATCATTTTTTTTATTTTTTTTTTCAAATTATTTGTTTCAGTTTCTTTTAGGATTTAGATCCACTAAACTGGTCATAAGAAGGTTCAAAATTCTGATTCATCCTATTATTAACTATTTTCGATAAACTCAAAAAAAAAAATGCCATAAAAACACACATGATTAGGTTGAAGGGTGTTAGAGTGTTGAAACTTGTTATCCAAGTTAGCATGGAATTTAGTTGTACTTGGTTTACCTCTTTATTTAGAGTTACGTATGGATAGATTATAAGAGTTTGGTAGTATTTAAATTTTAGAAAAAAAAAACAAAACCTAGACAAAATGATAAATCCAAAATACATAGTCAAATTATCAAAATCAAATACCAAATCTAATATACAACAAATAAAAACATACTCCAAGATATTATTAGCAAGACCTAAGTAACATTATCATATAATAAAAAAATCTTTATTTAAAACCAAAATCAGGACAAAAAAAAAAACTGACAATTTGAAGTGTCGTCCCGATTTTAGTTCACAATTATCAAATATGAAATCGAGACGTCCTGATTCCCGATCAAAAGACTAAATTTCTTGTTTTTTTTTTATTACGACCGAAACCGGGAGAAGATCTAATACGATGTACAAAACAATTAGACTAAAAAAACTATTAATGTAGAATACTTATGCACAAATGTTGATATGTATCACATAACGACTCATGAAATCTAAAACATGCGCTAGGATAGGACTTGAAAGTTGAAACACTTGATACTAGTTCTATGATAAAATTAGTTTTGAAATATGCCGTAATTTTTTTAATATTTTATATATTTATAGTAGGGGTGAAAATTTTGTACTCGGTTCCCGGTTTTGTCCCGGTTCTGGTCCCGGTACCGGACCGTTTTTGGCAAAAAATCAGTTTTTTCTTTTTACTATAACCTAAAAAGGGACGTCCCGGTTCCGGTTTGAAAAATTAAAACCAAAACGAATTCAAAATCTAAAATTCCCGGTTTTCTTGTCCCGGTTCCGGTTTTCTGTCGTTTTGTTATAAGTTTGTCGTTTTTTTAGCATGTCATTTCTTATAAGTCGTTTACTATTAGGGTTTTAATCCATTATTTTTTTTTCAGCCCATTGTTTTAACATGTCATTTATTTTTCAGCCATTACTCGGTATTTTATTTAACATGTCATTTCTTATATGTCGTTTTGTTATAAAAAATAATTTGTTCGTACCCGGTATTTACTATTTAGCATTTTAGACTCGGTTTTTTACACTGAGATTTGGATTTGGCATTGTGAAGTTCACGACGTGAACTCGGATCTTGCATTTGTTTATTTTGTATTTTGCTTTTGTACTCGGATTTGGTATTTTACATTTTGGATTTACACGGATTTGGTAATTTGCATTTTGGATTTGGTTTTTTTTCATGTTTCTATCTTGGATTTTGTCCCGGATTTGTCCCGGTTTTCATCCTGAATTTTGGTCCTAAAAAAATCAGTATTTTAATTGGTGTCCCGGTCCCAGTTCTGATTTAAAACAAAAACAAGGACTTTTCAGAACCAGGACCAAAACCGGGACAGAAAACTGTGTCTTGATTTTTCCGGGACAGGGACAAAAAATAGTCAAATTCCCGATTCCCTGTTCTGGTTTCAGCCCTAATTTATAGTACGTACTTATGCTCTAACCATGGGCGGAACTACCTTCAACATCAACTTGGCTCTAGCCACCCCATTTTTCTATTGATTTTTTAAATTTTTTTACTTTCAAATCCCATTTCTTATTAATTTCACAGATCAGCTCCCCTTAAACAAAATCATAGTTGGGCTCTAACAATCACTAAACAAATATATATATAAAAAAATGGGGACGTGAAGGTCCCATCTACAGCACTACTTTCTTCAAATTTTTAGATTCGTTATGTCGGTGGGAATAGCGAATGACACGTGTCCTGCGATAGGCACGTGATCACCAAGTTGAGACATGGTCAGATCAAATAACACCCAATTTAACTGTTTTATGGTCGCCAAACAAGACTTATAATGTAAAGGCAGGCACCGAATCACAGTATAATACAGATTTTTATACCAATTAAATGCGTGACTTTTATTTTTCGTTCTGCATGTTAACAATATAGTTAATAAGTGGGAAGAAAATAATAGTGTCTAGACTCTAAGCTTATTTCAAGATATTCATAATAATGCAGTTATATAATAGTGTTTTTCTTAGTCAGGTATAAGCATAATTTATGTCATAGGCTTAGGTTACATAATATATAGAAAATATTTCTAACCTAAATTTCAAAATCTAACAAAGACTACTTTAGGTCTTAGTTTTACTTTTTAAATTACGGTCAAAACTAAGATTAGGAAGTTGGTGGCTCAGCCTAACAATCAAATTATCGCGATAAATCGGCGGTTTCTCACAGATTCTCGTTTGTTTTGCTTAATAATAAGTTCGCACTTGTAAATCATTTTTTTTTTGAATCATCAGTGGTTTTTCGGTTCTCATAAGCATTATCAACACAACTTAAAAACACACACACACACATATATATATATATATATATATATATAGGGAAACTTCAATTTGTGTGCCCAGTGAAGTATGTGTTTTTGGAAAAGTACCCGAATTTTGTAAATTACAAAAATATGCCCCAATTTCAAATTTAACTCAACCCCATGGTTAATTAACTCAGCCCAAATTTCCTCATATTTCCTCCCCACTCTCTTTCCCCTCTCCCACGATTCAGCATTAAAGAAAAACAAGAAGAAAGAAAAAGGGCAAACGCAGAGTCACTCGCAAAGCTTGAACGAAGAAAAAGGTCGCACGACCGTCGCTCAAACCCAGTCCACGGCCTTCGCCGAAACCTCCTCCACGCCTTCACCCACTGCTCGCGAAGTCACGACCACCAACAACGAAGTCACGACCGAAAGCTTAGGGTCGCACAACCGTCGCTCAAACCCAGTCCACGGCCTTCGCCGGAACCTCCTCCACGCCTTCACTCACTGCTCGCATTCTCGTCTCGGGCACTGACCCGAACTCGCACACCTTCCCTGCCCTCTTCAAGAGCTGCGTTAAAGCTGGAGCCACCCGCGAAGGGAACCAGATCCACGTACATGTTTTGAAGCTCGGGCTCGATCGCGACGATTTCTAGTTTGCTTCTCTGATCGATTTCTATGCGAAAAGCGGCGAACTTGATCTCGCACGCCAAATGTTCGATGTAAGTTCCGATAAAAATGTCGTGTCGTTTATGGCATTGCTTCATCGGGTCGGGCAGAGGAGGCCCGTTTGGTGTCTATCTATATATAATGTGTATGATATACTAATTACCCAACACAATATTATGTTGAATTGGCTATTGCTTGACCACTAGAAAAATCATAGCATTTTAAATTTATATGCATGGTCTATTTATTTTTACTAACTTTTAATTATTTATAACAAAAATATCACATAATAATAATAATAATAATAATAATAAAAGAAATATGACGGTAAAATTGGCCATCGAAGTAACATGGACAATGGAACAAATATGTATCGTCGAAAAACATAAAGGTACAAATGGTGATCTCTGCCTTTTTTTAGTTTTTTCCTAAACATAAACAATTTTTGCCTAAACATAAATAGTGTTGCTCTTCAGTCAATAAAGTTTTTTTAACCCGAAAATAAAATAAATCAACATAAACACTTTTTGCCAAAACATAAACAGTTTTTGCCTAAACATAAATAGTTTTTGCTAAACCGGAAATAAAATAAATCAACATAAACAATTTTTGCCTAAACATAAACAGTTTTTGCTTAAACATAAATACTTTTTGCTAAATCGAAAATAAATTAGATCAACATAAACAGTTTTTGCCTACACATAAACAGTTTTTGCCTAAACATAAATATTTTTTGCTAAACCGAAAATAAAATAAATCCACATAAATACTTTTTGCCCAAACATAAACAGTTTTTGCCTAAACATAAACAGTTTTTGTGAAACCGAAAATAAAATAAATCAATATAATAAAACAGTTTTTAGGCAAAGAGTGTTTATGTTGAAATACTTATTTTCGGTTTAGCAAAAAGTATTTATGTTTAGGCAAAAACTGTTTATGTTTAGGCAAAAACTATTTATGTTGATTTATTTTATTTTGGGCTAAACAAAAACTGTTTATGTTTAGGCAAAAACTATTTATCTGACAAAAACTATTTATGTATAGGCAAAAAGTATTTATGTTGATTTATTTTATTTTGGGATAACAAAAACTATTTATGTATAGGCAAAAAGTATTTATGTTAATGCAAAAACTATTTATGTTGATTTATTTTATGTTGGGCTAAACAAAAACTGTTTATGTTTAGGCAAAAAATATTTATATTAAGACAAAAACTATTTATGTTGATTTATTTTATTTTGGGCTAAACAAAAAGTGTATGTTTAGGCAAAAAGTATTTATCTGTATGACAAAAACTATTTATGTATAGGCAAAAAGTATTTATGTTAAGGCAAAAACTATTTATGTTGATTTATTTTATTTTGGACTAAACAAAAACTGTTTATGTTTAGGCAAAAACTATTTACCTGTATAACAAAAACTATATATAAATAGGCAAAAAGTATTTATGTTAAGGTAAAAACTATTTATGCTAATTTATTTTATTTTGGGCTAAACAAAAATTGTTTATGTTTAGACAAAAACTATTTATCTGTATGACAAAAACTATTTATGTATAGGCAAAAAGTATTTATGTTAAGGCAAAAACTATTTATGTTGATTTATTTTATTTTGGGCTAAACAAAAACTGTTTATGTTTAGGCAAAAACTATTTACCTGTATAACAAAAACTATTTATGTATAGGCAAAAAGTATTTATGTTAAGGCAAAAACTATTTATGTTGATTTATTTTATTTTGGGGTAAACAAAAATTGTTTATGTTTAGGCAAAAAGTATTTATGTTAAGGCAAAAACTATTTATGTTGATTCATTTTATTTTGGGCTAAACAAAAAGTGTTTATGTAAAGGCAAAAACTATTTATCTGTATGACAAAAACTATTTATGTATAGGCAAAAACTATTTATGTTGATTTATTTTATTTTGGGCTAAACAAAAACTGTTTATGTTTAGGCAAAAACTATTTATCTGTATGACAAAAACTATTTATGTATAGGCAAAAAGTATTTATGTTAAGGCAAAAACTATTTATGTTGATTTATTTTATTTTGGGCTAAACAAAAACTGTTTATTTTTAGGCAAAAACTATTTACCTGTATAACAAAAACTATTTATGTATAGGCAAAAAGTATTTATGTTAAGGCAAAAACTATTTATGTTGATTTATTTTATTTTAGGCTAAACAAAAATTGTTTATGTTTAGGCAAAAAGTATTTATGTTAAGGCAAAAACTATTTATGTTGATTCATTTTATTTTGGGCTAAACAAAAAGTGTTTATGTAAAGGCAAAAACTATTTATCTGTATGACAAAAACTATTTATGTATAGGCAAAAACTATTTATGTTGATTTATTTTATTTTGGGCTAAACAAAAACTGTTTATGTTTAGGCAAAAACTATTTATCTGTATGACAAAAACTATTTATGTATAGGCAAAAAGTATTTATGTTAAGGCAAAAACTATTTATGTTGATTTATTTTATTTTGGGCTAAACAAAAACTGTTTATGTTTAGGCAAAAACTATTTATCTGTATGACAAAAACTATTTATGTATAGGCAAAAAGTATTTATGTTAAGGCAAAAACTATTTATGTTGATTTATTTTATTTTGGGCTAAACAAAAACTGTTTATGTTTAGGCAAAAACTATTTACCTGTATAACAAAAACTATTTATAAATACGTAAAAAATATATAAGGCAAAAACTATTTATGTTGATTTATTTTATTTTGGGCTAAACAAAAATTGTTTATGTTTAGGCAAAAACTATTTATGTATAGGCAAAAAGTATTTATGTTAAGGCAAAAACTATTTATGTTGATTTATTTTATTTTGGGATAAACAAAAACTATTTATGTATAGGCAAAAAGTATTTATGTTAAGGCAAAAACTATTTATGTTGATTTATTTTATTTTGGGCTAAACAAAAACTGTTTATGTTTAGGCAAAAACTATTTACCTATATAACAAAAACTATTTATGTATAGGCAAAAAGTATTTATGTTAAGGCAAAAACTATTTATGTTGATTTATTTTATTTTTGGCTAAACAAAAATTTTTTATGTTTAGGCAAAAAGTATTTATGTTAAGGCAAAAACTATTTATGTTTATTTATTTTATTTTGGGCTAAACAAAAACTGTTTATGTAAAGGAAAAAACTATTTATCTGTATGACAAAAACTATTTATGTATAGGCAAAAACTATTTATGTTAATTTATTTTATTTTGGGCTAAACAAAAACTGTTTATGTTTAGGCAAAAACTATTTATCTGTATGACAAAAACTATTTATGTATAGGCAAAAAGTATTTATGTTAAGGCAAAAACTATTTATGTTGATTTATTTTATTTTGGGCTAAACAAAAACTATTTATGTATAGGCAAAAAGTATTTATGTTAAGGCAAAAACTATTTATGTTGATTTATTTTATTTTGGGCTAAACAAAAACTGTTTATGTTTAGGCAAAAACTATTTATGTTAAGGCATACTGCAACTGGAAAATCATTGGCGCGACATACTGCAACTCGGAAGAAGGGCAATGTTGTGTTTTTCTTGAATAGAGATCAATGGATTTGTAATAGTTGAACTTAAAATTCTAATCAAACCCAGAATTATATATTGTCTAAAAATACCAAAGAAAATATTTTGTTATGATCGGTGAAAAGAAATCGTTGAAAGTGAAACGTGCCTAGCGAAGAAAAAATTGAAAAAAGTGTCTAAATAGAATCACCAATGATGAAAAATAAAACTGTTGAAATAAGTATTTGAAATAACTTATAAAAAATATGTAAAATTCTAAAATTAACTTTCCCATAATATGTAATACAAAGGGTAGGATCGGAACTACATTTAACAATCGAAACCCTAATCGACATCGACGACGTATAACAAGTTGCAGCTTCACCTTCACAGGACACCAAGTTAGCTCAACTTCCTAATTGTCAAGGTCAGCCCATCTCTCAGAGATTTCAACACATATTGGGCTGACGGGTTCGCTCACGAATATGTAAGCTTCGTCGTGTAAGAATGGCTCGATTCCAAAGCAAAAGTCGGGACCTAGAATAAGATAAACATGTGCATTAGCACTCAAAATAATGCGATAAATTTAATAAACATTCACCAAACTTTTAGCAAACTTTTAGCAATGGACACCATGAACAAAGGCAATACTAGACCTAAATTCAAGCGGAAATCAACCGAAGATAAAACCTAAAATCAAAACCTAAGATAAAACCTAAAATCAAAACCTAAGATAAAACCTAATTTCAAACCGAAACAAAACCAAACCAAACGAACCTAAAATCAAACAGTTTGTGTGCATTCAAACATAAACAATTCGCTGGAAACTTCGCGAGCAGTGGGTGAAAGCGTGGAGGAGAATTCGGCGAGGGCCGTGGACTGGGTTTGAGCAACGGTCATCGCGACCTTCTTCTCTTGCGATGGTTTTCATCGACTCTGCGTTTGGCTTTTTATATATATATATATATATATATATATATATATATATTAAATGCTGAATCGTGGGAGGGGAGGGGGGAAAGAGAGTGGGAGGGAATGGGAAAGATGAGGGTGAAAATTTGGGTTGGGTTAATTAATCATGGGGTTGAGTTAAATTTGGCTTTGAGGAATACTTTTGTAATTTAACAAAATGGGGTACTTTTCCAAAAATACATGCTCAACCGGGCACACAAATTGAAGTTTCCCTATATATATATATATATATATATATATATATATATATATATATATATATATATATATATATAAACATGTCCAATGCAAATTTTATATGAATTATGTACGATAAGTTAAAGATAAGAAAAACTCTATTTTCTTTTCAAAATTGCTCATTCCCTTTTTTTTTTTTAATGCATTATCGAAGATAACTCTTTTTTTTTTCCTCCGAGCAACGTTCTTCACTTCGTGCGAAAAAAGTATCGAAGTTTCGGATTTAGTTAAGCAGTAATTTATCATGATTAATTTACTTAGTTTAGTTGTATTTGTTGGATAATATTATCATAAATTGGATCTTGAAATATTTAATTGGATTTATTTGTACCAATATGACTTATTTATGAGTATTCATTATTAGTTGAGATCATATTTGTACTTCATATATAAATTAAGTGTTTATATATATATTTTAAATTATTTTACATCAAACTCGTCTTTAAACCGTCTGTTTTCACTACTACAAATATGATATTATACTACGGAGATTCGACTACGGAAGAAAAAATCCGTCGTCGAAATTTAAAAAAATACACTTATGACGACGGAAATTTTTATATGTCGTAGAAAATAATGATTCGCCGCGGCTAGTACTCGTTCGCCGCGGCGAATCGTATTCCGACGACACATAAATTTCTCTCGTCGACTCATGTGTACTATTAAGCATGTTTCGCCGCGGCTAGAAAGACTACGCCGCGGCGAATTGTGATCCGACGACACAAATTTATCCGTCGTCGGAACAGCAAACGACAACGACACTAAAATGTGTCGTTGGAATAATTAGCCACGGCGATTATAAGTTCGCCGCGGCGAATTATCATGTTTTAAGAGTTTCGCATTTCCTCACGAACCCTAGCCGTCTCTCTCTCTCTCTCTCTCTCTCTCGCTCTCGCCTCCGCCTGACCATTCTCGAACCCTAGCCGCCGTAGTTTGCCGTCACACGCCGTCTCTCCTCTCGCCGTACTTTGCCGTCGCTTGCCGTTTCCCGCCGTGTTTTGCCGTCGCTCGCCGTCGCCCAAAGCGTTAAGGTATGATTTTTTTCTTCGATTTAATAGTGGAATTTAAAGTTTTGAGTTTGTGATTGATTTAGGAATTAGATTTCTAGGGTTTTGATTTTGTGATTGATTTAGGAATTTAGTTCGAAAATTATATTTGAATTGTGATTAGTTTAGGGTTTGATATTGTGATTTTATTTAGGTTTTGGAATTTTGAATTGATTTTGTATTGAATTAGGATTTGGAATTTAAAGTTTTGAGTTTGTGATTGATTTAGGAATTAGATTTCTAGGGTTTTGATTTTGTGATTGATTTAGGAATTTAGTTCGAAAATTATATTTGAATTGTGATTAGTTTAGGGTTTGATATTGTGATTTGATTTAGGTTTTGGAATTGTGAATTGGAATTGTGAATTGGGGTTTCGAAAATTGTGATTAATTTAGGTTTTGATTGGAATTGGAATTGTGAATATATGCTTCTTCTATTTATTTTTTTTCAGATACAATGGCCCCGAAATTGAGACGGAAAGTAACGGCGAAACCGGGCAAGCATTGGCGCGGCCCGGAAGACGAGGTCGAAGAAACGGTCCCAGAGCCTCCACCGCCGCCGCCGCATAATGCTTTTAAGACGACTGCGGCAGAGACCCGCTACAAGCAGATATGCACGCGGAAACTGTGCTCCGAGCGTGGGTTCACAGAATTGCCTCTCGTATCAAATGCGGTGAATGACCTCGTCAACGCCAACTATCAACGAAGGGGTTCGATGGATATTTATATCCAAGAAGAAAGCATTATGATGAGTCCCTATTTAAGATCTCTGGTGGCCCTTCACAAGTAATAATCAGGTACACATCGTGGTACGTTAACGGGTACACGTTTTACACAAGGGAAAGAGACGAAAAACACCCCGTGCAAAACAGTGGTGTTACTGTTGGACATATGTGTCCTTAAACAAGATATTTTATCCATTTGTAAAAGATTATGACAAGTCGTTGAATAAAGATGATACTTATTATGATAATCTTATTATAGTTTCTGGTAGAGTAAAATGGAATGTTTGATCCTTAGTTCATAAAGGATGCAATTATGAATTATTATCACAACAGAGTCAATGTGAAGAAGAATTAATAATCATAATAAATGAACTTAAAATGTCCGTGACCTGATTAACTGGGTGGGAGCCCATTAATCGTATAAGGTCATTAATATGACTAAGTGACAATCCTATTCTGGATTTTGTGTGTGTCACACTCACTAGAAGTGCATTAAGTATGAAGTGTCTTCATACTGGACTGGACCTGACTTAAAGTCCGGAAGTTATCATATAAGACCGTCACTGATAACTTGGAGTTGAGTCACTAGTAGATGATCAAATGGATATTCGATCTAAGTCCTGAGTGATCTTGAGTCCAAGCTGCTGGCTTGATTGTTCTTTGATTTAACCGTTGAAGAACACGAAACATTACCGCTGTTCCCAACACTATTATTTTGGGAACATGATAGTCAGCAGTAAGGGTAGCTTGGTCATAGACATGGGCATCACACAACTCTCTTCATAGTGATGATGATTCCATTGATTGTCGGTGGTGAGAAGTGAGAGGTACCCGTGCGCAACTTATGAATCGAAACCATAAGTGGGTTACTCATAATATTACTGACTGAGTCAAGGATGAAAATGCAATGAGGGGCATAACGGTAGAAACCGCCTGCTCGTGTGTGGATCATCAAGTGAAAGATCAATAACCCGAATTTGATTGTATCAATGGACACCCTGCTGTTATAAAGGGAATAATATATACCGTATCACTAAAGAGTGCAGCCTCGGGTCTATAGTGGAATCACTTTGAGGTTTGACGAACAACTAGCAGTTCGTTAGAGCTTAAGTAATACGGGTCCATGGTCCCCAGGATAGCTCCGTAACGGATGATACGTACGTGATTAAAATACATTCTGGATAATGTTGAATCATTTGGCTTGAATTATAAAACTGAAAGGTCTGTGGCAGACGTCAGATAGTTTTATCGTTAGCGTGGCAAAAGTACCATATTTTGGTACACGAAATTAACTGATAAAAGAAAGTTAGAATTTAGATTTTTTATCAGCACCATGCTGTTGGAAATTAAATTCTAAGAAACTTTTCTTTTTGAACCGAGTCATTTCGACTTACGGTTAGTGATTTATGGATTTTCTAAGTTTATGATCGGTTCGATAAACTTTGAAATTAAATCACATGTCACGAATTTAAATGATGGTGTGGCACCATGACATTTTAATGTGTGATATTGAGATCAGGAAATATTAATATAATTTAATTATTAATATCTTATTAATAATTAATTAATAATTAATAGATTTATATTAATAAATAAAAAATATATATTTATATATATTTATATGTGTAAATTCGAATTAGGGTTTGATATATGAAACCCTAGCTAAATTCGAATGATATGATTTGGTCTTTCCAAAATTGCGGCATAAGTACCAAATGTTTTGGTATTTTAGCAAATCCCTAAAATCAATATTATCCATTGGATCGGTTATGATTTAATATCCACCGTTGGATTAGGATATTGATAAATTCGAAATTAATAACTTGGTGACCAAGTTTCATTTTTCGAATTTGGTTAATTAATTATATCCGTTAGATCGGTCTAAGATTTAATCTTTACTGTCGGATTGAAAATTAATTAATTATATATATTTATATATATATATTCAAATTATAGTTTATGGATAAATTCGAAATTGTTTTTAATAAATCTTTTTATATTTGATTTTATCCTAAACTAATTTGATCCATTAGATCGGTTTAAAGATTTATCTCAACCGTTGGATCTAGATAATGATAATTCAAATTTTATTATAAATATATATGATAATTCAAATTTTATAAAGATAAGAAGATAAGATTGGATTTTTTATTTATCAAAATCTTTCTTATTTAATTAAATCCCTAATTAATTATATCCATTGGATTTAGATGAGATTAAATCTGGACCATTGGATTAAGATAATTAATTATATTTAATTAATAGAATTCGAAAAATTAGGGAGGGAAATTCTCCAATTCGGTTACGGTTTGTGCCTATAAATAGGAGGCTCATTCTACACATTTTTCACACCTTTCCCCAGAGAAAAATTCGAACTCTCCCTCTCCCTTAGGGTCTGCGAATTTTCTCTCTGATCTCTCTTTTCTGGTTCGGCTTAGGAGACTATTTCTCCGGAAGCTTAAAAAGAACCATCAGTTAAAATTTTGCGACGGAGTCCTGCCGGCGAAGCCCACGCTTCGGTACGAGGATTCCAGGAGAATATCCTGGAAGATCACGGGAGTTTCCCTCAGCACCGGCGGAGCCCTGCCCGATTCAGAACGCGCAGCCGGAAGTCGTCAATAGAGGTACGGCCTTATGCATTGGGTTAATAAATGCAATCATTTACTGCTTTCTATTTATTTCCTATTATGACTAGATTATTAATAATGATATATGAATATTAAATTACATAATATTTATCAGATCTTGTGAAATGGTTATTATCCGATATCCGGACCGTTGGACGGATAACAAGTTATTCCGCTTTAAATTAATTTTTAAATGTTACCCGGACGGTTCGGAGGTTCAATTCGTGATAATTTTCAAGGAATCCGAGACGTGATTCCCAACAGTTACATTATTTGCGGAAGGAATGCATGTTGCGTCGGCCAAGGATAAGAATCCAGTACAAGCTAATATGAGCTACTACGGCTATGTAGAAGATATTTGGGAGCTAGATTATTGTGGTTCGCGAGTTGCATTGTTTAAGGGCAAATGGGCGGACAACAACTACGTAAAAGTCGACGATGACGGAGTTACAGTTGTTGACTTTAGACGAGTGGGCTACGCTAACGATTCATATATAATGGCATCCCAAGCAAATCAAGTGTTTTATGTCTCGGACCCGATTGATCCAGAATTATCCTTCGTCGTGCATGTGAAGGCGAAAAACGTAGAAGAATATTTCGACGAAGAAGCCGTAGACATCACAACCATCTCACCATTTTCGAAGAAGCTACCGAGCGTTGATGAGGTTGAGAACTTTGATGATGATGACGTTTCCAAGTTGCGACGTCTAGATATCCCGTCAACAGAAATTGAATAAAATAATAATAAGTTTTTATGAGTACTTATTTTATGTTTAATTATTTGTTATTATTTCATAATATAATTTCTTAATGTGATTTTAGTTATAATGTGAGACATTTTTTAATTTTTTCAACGAGTAAAATATTGAAAACCCGTAGCATGTGCAATATTTTTGCGATATGCGCCGCGGCTAAATATTCTTCGCCGCGGCAAAGTTGTGTTCCAACGACACTTTTTAGTGTCGTTGGAATTATTAGCCGCGGCATTAGAAAATTCGCCGCGGCATTAGAAAATTCGGCGCGGGATATTGCACATATCCAATTTTTATAGACGATATCAATCATTATAATATTATAATAGTAAGAAAAAAAAATAAGTTTTTTACTATTATATTATAATAATAAGAATTTATAAGCATTTATTATTAAATGTGAAAACACATTTCTCGATATAATTATTGATATCATCAATGCTCGATATTAAATGTGAAAACACATTTAAGCTTTTTAATATTAAATGTGAAAACACATTTCTCGATAATATTATAATAATAAGAATTTATAAGATTTTTAGTAATATATGAATTTAATAATAAGTTGGCTACCCTAACCCTAAACCCTAAACCATAAACCCTAAATGCATTAGTTGGTGTTATCAACTTAAGCGAACCAAAAAAAAAAAAAAAAAAAAACCCCTACAAATATAGAAATATTCTTCATCGAAAACTATAGAATATGTTTTCAATGAGCTCGAGGTAACATATATTGTGTAATAATTATAACGTATATTAATTAACATCAATTTTCCAACAACTTCATGAATATTTTACTTTAATTTTTTAAACTATTTTATCAAATATTATATAGTATAATTTAATAATAATAATCTAATCTAAGAGTGATAAAATAGATTTTATATTTTTTCGAAGTGTAAAAGATCGGAAAAAAATAATAAATCGTTATACGCCGCGACATATATTTTTAAGCCAGGGCGCGTCATGGATTTGAGGCACTACCCGCCGCAGCCAATATTGGATTGCCGCGGCTAGGTTGTTCGACGACACATAAATGTGTCGTCTGAACATTACTCGCCGCGGCTAACCAGAACACGCCGCGGCGGGTTCTGCACCAAAGTAACCCGTGGCCACGGGTTGAATTTTATGTATCCCACGCCGCGGCAAATATTGGCTTGCCGCGGCTAGGTTGTTCGACGACACATAAATGTGTCGTCAGAACATTACTCGCCGCAGCGAATTTAAGTTCGCCGCGGCGAGAGTCGGGCTTCTGCACGACGTATAGTGTCTTGTGTCGTCGAAATCCCAAATTTTCGATTTCTTTTCATCTTTAATCAGATTCCCTCCATTTCTCTCTCTCATTTCAGCCTTTCCCTCCTTTTTTTCTTCACTTCTCACTTTAGTCTCTTCTCTCTTTCTCTCATCCTCTTTACCCTCCTTCCCTCTATTTCTCTAGACGATGCCGTCGCCGTCGCCGTGGAGGAGAACGCGAGCCACCAACTAGTCTACTCTCTTGAACAAGGTTAGAATACGAGTCCTAAATTGATATTACATTTTTCATGTATTTTTGTGTTAAAATAGTATTGTTAATAGTTTATGAGATGATATTTTGTTGATATAAAGAATATTTCTTAGTGGGTTAATGAATTTGTTGTTGCTTTTTTGTTTTTGTTGATTCTTGTTATGGTTTGTTGTTGTTGGGTTTATAATTAATTTGATGATTTGTTTTGTTGTTGTTGGTCATGGGTTTAGGAATACTTGCTTTTTCATGTATTTTTGTGTTAAAATAGTATTGTTTATAGTTTATGAGATGATATTTTGATGATATAGAGAATATTTCTTAGTGGGTTAATGAATTTGTTGTTGCTTTTTTGTTTTTGTTAATTCTTGTTATGGTTTGTTGTTGTTGGGTTTATAATTAATTTGATGATTTGTTTTGTTGTTGTTGGTCATGGGTTTAGGAATACTTGCTATTTCACTATGTCGAAACGAGACGAATCACCCGAACGTAAGATGTCGGATCGAGAATCTTCACCCGAACATGGCGAGTTGGAATCCGATGAGGAGGTCGACGTGTTGACAAGAGCGTTGGGAAAGAAAGACCATCTCGGACGGGTTCGGGGACAATCGAAATACGTCACAAAGCGAGCATATCACCGAGCATCCAACTCAATGGCGAATCCCGTCGTCAAAAACCTCCAAGCGCAAATAGAAGAAATGAAAGCAGAAAATGCGGCGAAAGATGCTAAAATGGAAGAATGGAAGTCACAAATGGAAGCTTTCATGAAACAAACAATGTCTCGAAATTTTGAAGGGAGTAATGATGCTTGCTCCCGTGGCGGCACTCCGGTTAGTCAACCTCTTGCTCCGGTTAATCAACCTCTCGCTCCGGTTAGTTCGGCGAAAAAGACTAAGCCCGCACAGGTCGAAAATGAAAGCGGTGTTGGCCAAAGGGGATCGAGGGATGTACGACCGGCGACGTCTCATCCAAGGACGCCGGTTTCCGGGGATGGTGGCGTCGGATGTCTTCTCTTCGACGATGCTTTTCAGGACCATGTCGCAACGGGGAGGGCATATAACCTTTGTAGCCCGAGCGAGGAACCTTTTCTCAATAATGAGTCCGCGTCGGCTTATACTTGGGTGTTAATTGAAGTGGTAACTTGTCCGTTCCGTCAATGGCCTTTCCAAAAGGAAACCCAATGTTTGGAATATCTCGATGACGCGGTCGGGCACATTGTGCCTTGGTTGACATCTTTAGTCAAGAAGGTTGGTTCCGAAAGTAGTCCAACTCTCAAATCCAAGCCAAAAGAGGTTGCCAAAATTGCGGAAGACGGAAAAAAGATTAAGTTGGCGTCCGTTGTCCCGGAATTGAGATCGTTGGCCGATTATGCCAACAATTATATGCTTGCAAAGGACATCGTATTGAAAGTTAATGATACAACTTGGATAAGTTTCGATGATGCACGAGAGTTTCTATTGCTCGAGGACGTGTGTGTGCATTGGCTATCGATTTGTCAAAGGTATGTTTTCTATTTTTCGCCTACTTATTTCCTAAAGATTTGAAAATATGGATAATTTGTTCTAGTTGTACTTATAGTATGTTAATTTGTATATATTTGTAGTTATTTATTACAAACATACATGCTAAAAAGTGATAAGAAGGACTTGTACGGTTTCATTCCGCCGTATAACGATTTGAACTACAACCGTCACGCCGAAAAAGAAAGGAGGACAAACGAATTGAATGAGGACGTGGTTGTTTGCTTCAACAATATAAAAAAATGCAAGAGAGACAAATTGTGGTTGATGCCATACAATAGTCACAATCATTGGACTCTCCTCGTGTATAATCCTTGGCGCAATAGTGTGATCGTATTCGATTCACTTAAAAGTTCAAGAGGTTTGAATCCGCATTTAACCGAGTTTTTTGAAGAGTAAGTTCCTTTTTCAATATTGAATTATGTTTTTTTATTATTGATGTTTCAAATAAAAAATTCCGTATATTTAACATTTAACTTTTTTTGTAGGCTAGGGAAAAAGTTCAAGTTACACCATTCAACCGGCATGAATTTGCACTCGGCGGTTAAAGTGACGATTTCAAAAACATGTCCGAAACAACCGGGAAATCACGAGTACGGATATTTCGTCATGAGGTTCATGCACGACATCGTCATCAAGGATACTTCGTATGTTGATAAAAAAATATATATATAGTTCAAAAGAGATAGATTTTCTTAGAGTTAGATTAGGTTTATTATTTCTTCAAAAATATTCTAAGTATGATGAAGAATAGAATACATTCTTAGGTATATGGACACCGGTTCTATTTGTAATTATGAACGATACTTTTTGTAGGTACGGAAGTATATTTTGTATAAATCGGTTAATTTTGTAATTTATTTTATAAAATATATATTATTTACAGGGGATACAAAGCATCCGGGCGATATTTTCGCCCGGTTTTTTTAATTTTATATGGGCATATTCGACGACGCATGGAAAACCATCGTGGGAAGTGCAATATTTTGGCCATCGGGCTGCAAATAGCCGCGGCAAACATAAATATGCCGCGGTGTGTTTTAATCCGACGACGCATAAAAGTGTCGTCGGAATGAAACTTGCCGCGGCGCACATTTAATAGGGGAGATTAATTATGGGTGTGTGTGTATAATCGCCGCGGCTAAGATAAATTCGCCGCGGCTGATTATGTTCCGACGACACTTACTATGTGTCGTTGGACAAAGTTCGCCACGGCGCGTTTTTATTTACCGCGGCGAACTATCGATCCGACGACACTTGACAAGTGTCGTCGGACCCATATTTCGACGACGTAAGTTTTTCCATCGTCGGATATCCAACGACGGTGGATCCGACGACACATAATAAGTGTAGTCGGATCTTCCGACTACACTTTTTAAGTGTAGTCGTATCCCTTATTTGTAGTAGTGTTTCCACCAATAAGTACCGATAAATAGCGATAATTACTGAACCGAAATCTTGTAAATTATTTTTCACTATACCAGTTACCAAACGATAAACCCAAACTAGTCCCTTACCAGTTAACCAGCAAAATCAACAACTTAAACTTTGGCTCAACTAATATAGTGTGTCAAAGTAATGTTCAAATTTTCTACCAAGCTACCTTATTTAACATGCATTGGAATAAGATTCAGCATTCACAAAGAACGTGAATATTGAATGTACTTGAATACATAAGTCGTGTCGGTATGTGTATATATGAGTAAGTACAAATAATAATATACACATACGTATTCAATAAATCATGTTCTTTGTGAATACTGAATGTATCCAATGCAAGTTAAATAGAGTAGCTTGGTAGGAACTTGTAAATAATATATACTTGACACGCCTCAAATAGGCATAGCAATTTCAATGGTGGACCAAAAGGTCTCCAATAACTGCTTCAAAAAGGTGTATTTTTTAGTCTAACCAAAAAAAAAAAACCATGCCTTTGTACGATATACTTTTTATGTTAGGCTAAAATCTAATTATTTAGAACAATTTGTCATATATATATATTCATCAAATCGTACGTACAAGTAGAATAGAATTATAAACTCCAATTATACTCTCTCCATTCACAACTTATCTATAATAGCCAAGGTTTATGAACCTCTTTATCAAGACCAGCCAATAATTTAACTTTTCCGAGTGTACTGTGAGGGGCGAAAGAGTAGGGGTGACAATTCGGGTTGCGTGTCGTGTTCGTGCCGGGTCTTAATCGTTTTTGACTTATTTTGTCTAGACCCAGACCCGCCCCATTTATTAATCGTGTTAGAAGACGAGACCCAGACCCGCCCCATTTAAATAACGTGTTTATCGTGTCTACCCGTTTAACCCAATTAATAGAGACATTTATTTATATATGATAAATTAATTCAATTTATACTCATTTAACTTAATTTATTTAACTATATTGTCGAAGATTTTAAAATTTTACTAGCAAATTTTTATGTTCATCAATTGTAAGACGGAATTAATCAAATAAAAACATAAATTTCATGTATAATAAGTATTAAAACACTTAATAACATATATAAAATGTAGAAAATGTAACTTTTTACTCTTTAATCGTGTCTAATTGGGTCCCATCATGTTATCGTGTTCGTGTCGTGTTTACCCGTTATTTTATCGTGTTAATCGTGTTCGACACGGTTGGACCCAGATCCATTTATGGTAGACCCAGACCCGTTTAAATCGTGTCGTAACTGTTTCGTGTTTCGTGTCCTGCCCCAAATTGCCACCCCTACGTAAGAGTACAGTGATGAGATTTCGGAAAAAATAATAATATTTAGAAATATTATAATAAATATTAATCATATTTGAATTTTGTTCATTAAAATATTTATTAAGTTTAAATATTTTCCACTAAATTTCACTTAAAATTTCAAACAATAACTCATATATAATAAAAAAAGTAAAAAAATAAAAAATATAAAAATCCGAGAGCTGATATGCTGGCTGACTAATGATATATTGTAATACTCGAAGAGTCGAAGGTGCTAGCTATCTTTTACTTATATAGTTTTTTACAAGCGATGACGAACTAGTTAAATCATAAATGTAGAGCCCAAGTAACTATTATTATTTGATGGCATATTTGCGGCAAAGGTATGTTGATTGCAAAACGTGTATGCAAAATTACGCAAGTGTACGTGTCGACAAGTAATACAATGTGCAAAGCACAAGGATCGATCCCACGGAGACTAAGTCAAATTACGTATTTCTTGCGAGTTATATAAAAAGAACATATCATGAGAAGTTGTTATAAAACAAAAATTCGTTCAAATTGTAAGCTAAAATGGTATTCAAACTGTTAACTTAAGCTAAATGGAACAGAGGAAACAAGCAATTTGATAATCGATGAAAGAAAACGGTTGGGCTCATGAATTACTTCGGGTTTTCCGAATTACCGAATGTGACAGGAATGCTATTGCATTTTCTTAGTGATTCTGTGAAACAACGATAACATTGGTTCTTCCGAACTTTTGCTTAAAAATCGATTGTAAACTAATCATTCATATTCCTATGATAAGACTATTTTACCGGTTAAAATTAAGATCCAATTCCACAATCGTACAAGGAGATTCATATATTCCTATACTCATCTCAATCTTAAGAACGAATTCACAAGATTAAACATGTATCAAGGTTGCATTTCCAATTTAATTCATATTTTCCAACAGAGATTAAATATGAAATTCTATTAAGTTGACACAAGAAATAGAATTATGACAAAATTAAGCACTCAACCAAGAACTAAGAAAATACAAAGTCCCATCATAATCAATAATTCTTCAAACCTTTAGTTCATCAATTACCCAACTCTAGGACTTTAGTTCATACTTGCACAACAAAAATTAGAGAAGAAAAGTGGTTCAAGATACAACATCAAACCGAATGTGTTGAACAAAATGAACCCGAGTTGATGTGTTAATGTGCCTTGCTTCTTCTTCTTCCTTCACTGCAGCTTCTTATTCCTTTGTTCCAAGTGTAGAGGGGGATTTTCACCACCCTTTTCCAGTCACAAAGACAATCATCAAATAATAAATAAATAGCAGCAAATGATGAATATCTCTGTTTTATTATGATTTCCGAAATGAGCTCGGTTTTCTTCCGTTAAATAGCTGGACAGATGAAGGATCATGAGCCTCAGATAATTCTTTTTCTCAGGCCTTTTTCTATTACAAGATCTCTTTTTCTTGCCCTTGCTGAGTCTTTTTTCTCTCCCTTTTCTTCGAACCACCAACCCCCACAAAATGAGGCTTATCTTGCCTTTTATAGAGTTTACAATACTTTCCCCCTCTATCATTCCCGCCTTTTTCCTCTTTAATCATCACTCTCTGACGTGATTTGAAAGCAGCGGGGTTTATCCTCACTTTATGTCACCTCCGAGCATGCTGCCGTAATGGGTAGGTGCGCCGCGTTAAATGCGCGTCTCGTCAGCCGTCATTCGGCTTTGCAGGCCTCCGTCGCTGACGCTCTCATCGAGTGAGTAGGTCGGCTTCATTAAATGCACGTCTCTTCGGCTGTCACCGGGCTCTGCATAATCATCATGACGAAGTTCCTCGTCGAGTCGTGATGGGACGCTTCATCGCGACCCGCTTGCTCGCGTGGCTGCGTCCCCTCGCTGATGAACTTCCTCGGGGTATTCCTCCTCGGGGATGTCCTTCCTCGGCGATAACTCCCTCTTCGCTGGTGAACTTCCTCGCCTCCCTCATGTCATTTATGGACAAAACGACACGAGTTGTGTTGAGGATGGATTTGACCAAATCCGACCTTAACAGTTAGTCCCCCATTTTATCAAGTGTATACACTTGGTAAAATAAAGTATAACTGCCTTGGGGGTTGGCACTAGCCGGCGTCGATTGGCTCGTGGTCAGTGACTTCTTCTTCGGCCGTTCGCGTGGTCATGTTGCTACGCCATTCCCTTTTCTTGCCAAGTTTCCTTTGCGCCCCCTTAGGTTGTTTCTGCTTGCTCCCTTTCGGGCTTGCTTGCCTGTTTACATATATATTATATATTCCTTTTTGTTTTATGTATTCTTCTCGGCTCTCTTAGCTGGACCGGGCTTGCTCGGCACCCTTAGCCGTAAATAGGATCTCGGCCTGTATTGCCGGACCGGGTTTGCTCGGCACCCTTAGCCGTAAATAGGATCTCGGCCTGTATTGCCGGACCGGGTTTGCTCGGAACCCTTAGCCGTAAATAGGATCTCAGCCTGTATTGCCGGACCGGGTTTGCTCGGCACCCTTAGCCGTATATATACGTATATCGTTGTATATTTATAATTGTTATCGAAGCTCTCATCGATGCGTGTGTGGAAATGTAGCAATTACTTCTTCTGACGAGCCTGAGATAAGAATAAAGGGCCATACGTAGCAACAATTTGAGTGGCCCCAAACAGGAGAGGGCCGGGACTTCCCCAACTGGCAGAAAGATAAGATTTATATTCATAACGATGAAGATGAATCAGTGAGATGGGGCTACTGGTAGAACTTTTTCAAGTGTTTCACGTTCCAACTCCGCATTACTTTTGTTCCTTCCGTATTCTTGAGCTCATAGACTCCCGGTTTGACGACATTGGTAACCATGTAGGGGCCTTCCCAGGTTTGCCCCAGCTTCCCGGCATTTGCTTCGGCTGTATTCTGGAAAACTCGTCGGAGGACCATTTCCCCGACTCTGAATCTTCTTGGGCGCACTTTCTTGTTGTAAAAACGCGCGATCGTGTTCTGATAGTTGGCCACATGCGTGCTTGCTTGCTCACGCCTCTCGTCAATGTGGTCGAGCTGATGGAGGAGACCCTGCTCGTTATCCTCTTCGCGGCTAGGGGCCAGCGTTCGACAGAGGCTTGGAATGTAAACATCTGCTGGGATCACAGCTTCCACTCCGAAGGCCAAGGCGAAAGGCGTCTCGCCGGTCGCGGAATGGGGGGTGGTCCGATAAGCCCATAGCACTCCTGGTAGCTCGTCCGCCCACAGTCCTTTCTTTTCGCCGAGCCTCCTTTTGATGTTGTCGACGATGGTTCGGTTGACCGCCTCGGCGTTCCCGTTGCCTTGGGGGTACCGTGGATTCGATGTGTTGAGCTTTATTCTCCACCGCTTGCAGAAATCCCCGAACCTCTTCGAGATGAACTGGGAACCGTTATCGGCGATTATCTCCCGGGGTAAGCCGAAGCGAGTAATCACGTTCTTCCAAACGTAACTCTCGACATCAGAGTCCTTGATGTTGGCGTATGCTTTCGCCTCCGTCCATTTGGTGAAGAAATCCGTGACGACGAGCATGAACCTCTTCTGTCGTGGGCCGACGGGCATAGGGCCGACGATGTCCATCGACCACTTCATGAAAGGATAAGGAACCGAGACCACTGAGAGCTCTTCGGCCGGGCAGTTGATTGCTGGCGCGTGCCGCTGACATTTTTCGCACCTCTTAGCATGGTTGATGCAATCAGCGACAATGGTTTCCCAAAAGAAACCCTGCCGCTTAGTCTTTCTGAGCAAGGATCGCCCGCCAGAGTGATTTCCACAATCCCCACTATGGATTTCCCGCATGACGTATTCGGCCTCCCTTTTGCCAAGGCATCTTAGGTAGGGACCTGCGAAGCTTCTTCTGTAAAGTATGTTGTCGAGGACGGTGTACCTGGAACTTTTTGACTTGATCTTTCGGGATTCTTGCGGGTCTTCGGGCAGCGTTCCTTCAAGGATGTACCTTTGGAGGGGCGTCCTCCAATCTTCTGCTTCATCGTCATCCACAACTCCCCGTTCCCCTTCCTCGTCCTCGCTTTCTTCGATCTCGTTTAAGTTGGCCTCGCCCGCATTTGCCTCCTCGGCTTTTTCCTTTCCTTTAGCTTTCTTCTTTGCTGGGCCCTCCTCTCTCCGGATGCTCGGTTTCTCCACCGTTTCTACCGTGACAGACCTTAGCTCTCCGATTTCAGTCGTAGAACCCAGGCCTCCCAGTGCGTCGGCGTGGGTGTTGTCTCCCCGCGTCACCTGTGTCAGACTAAAGTAGTCGAATTTTCTTGAGAGAGCCTCGACCACTCCTGCGTAAGCCTCCATTCGCTCGTCGTTTTTCTCGTATTCCCCGTTCACTTGTTTCACCACCAGCTGCGAATCTGAGAAAGCATGCAAGTTTTTCGCCCCGATTGCCAAGGATGATTGCATCCCGATGATGAGCGCCTCATACTCCGACTCGTTGTTGGTGGAGCGATATGCGAGACGACAGGATTTTTCTATCACGTCTCCCCTAGGGGAGGTGATACTGATCCCTACTCCAGATCCTCGCGCTGTAGCGGATCCATCGACTTGTAGCTTCCAGATGCCGGCTTTGTCGCCCGGGTCTACTGGATCCTTTGGCAATTCGATGAGGAAGTCTGCGAGCACTTGAGACTTGAGGCTCGTCCGAAGCTTGTACTCAATGTCGTATGCTCCCAGCTTTATAGACCACTTCGTGACCCTTCCCGACTGGCTCGGGCCGTGGATGATAGTGCGGATGGGTCTGTCGGTCATGACGACGATGGTGTGGACTTGGAAGTGATGCTTCAGCCTCTCCGATGCGTCGTATACTGCCAAGGCAAGTTTCTCGGGTTGAGGGTATCTCGTCTCGGCGTCGAGGAGTTTTCTGCTGATGTAGGAGACTGGCCTCTGCTCCCCATCCTCCTCTCGCACAAGCACTTGGCTGATCGCGTGATCAGACACGGCGATGTATAAGTATAATGGCTCCCCCGGTCTTGGTTTCGTCATAACGGGCGGCGATGACAAGTAGGACTTCAGCGCCTGGAAGGCTTCCTCGCATTTCTCGGTCCACTCGAACTTTTTGTTCTTCCTTAATAGCTCGTAGAAAAGAAGGATTTTGTCGGCCGATCGCGAGATAAATCGGTTTAGAGCAGCAATCCTCCCGGTCAGTCTCTGAATCTCTCTTCGATTTCTGGGCGAGGGCATGCTCTTGATTGCCTCAATTTGCTCGGGGTCGGCTTCGACCCCTCGCCGAGTGACCATGTGGCCCAAGAATCTTCCCGAGGACATACCGAAGGTGCACTTGGTGGGATTCAGCTTCATCCCGTGCAGGTTTAGAATCTCGAAACATTCTTCCAGGTGCTCAACGTGCGCCGCCGCCTTCAGGGATTTGACGACCATGTCATCAATGTACACCTCCATGCTCTTCCCGATCTGCTTGTGGAACATCTTGGTCACCAACCTCTGATAAGTCGCTCCGGCGTTCTTCAGTCCGAAGGGCATGACTTTGTAGCAGTACGTGCCTCTTTCGCTGACGAAGGCGGTCTTCTCTTCGTCCTCCGGGTGCATCCTAATCTGGTGGTATCCGGAATACGCATCTATGAAGCTGAGAAGCTCGTAGCCGTGGGTGGCTTCGACGAGGCGATCTATATGCGGCATCGGGAAACTATCCTTCGGGCAGGCGCGGTTGAGGTCGGTGAAGTCCACACAAACTCGCCATTTGCCATTCTTCTTCTTTACGACGATTGTGTGAGCCAGCCATTCGGGATATTTTACCTCTCGGATGGTTCCCATCGAGAGCAGCTTATCCACCTCGTCGTTGATGATCTTGTTTCTATCGGGGGCCATCTTTCTCCTTTTTTGTACGACGGGCTTGTGCCTTGGGTCAGCGTTGAGGCGATGAGCTGTTACCGAGGGGTCGATCCCTGGCATGTCCTCGTGAGATCAAGCGAAACTCCCCCGGTTCCTCTTGAGGAAATTGATTAGTTGTGCCTTGGTGTCCGGATCGAGCTCCGCGCCTATTCCGACCGTCCGAGTAGGATCGGATTCGTCGATGCGAACTCGCTCTACTTCCTCGATCTGCGCTCCTCCCTTTCTTTCTTCGGCGCCCCGAGCTTCGACATCTTCCGTGCAAAGAACCCTGGTTGTGCTACCGACGCTCTTCCCTCGCCCTTCACTCCGCCCGGGAAATCTTGAGGCGGACGTCGCTAATAGCTATAATCCGGCCGGCTCTCCCTTCTCCGTTTGCTTGATTCCCTTCTCGGCAGTCATCGACTTGTGATGCATCATGTAGCAGATCCGGTATGCGTCCCTGCTTCCTTTGACCTCCTCGACTTCCCCCTCTCTCCTTCCTGGGAACTTTATGCTTTGGTGATAGGTCGACGGCACGGCCCTCATGGAGTGGATCCAAGGTCTCCCCAGGATAATGTTGAAATGTGACGGGACGTTTAGCACCATGAACTCCGTCATCCGGTTGATGCTCCCTGCGCGGACCGGGAGGTGGACTGTCCCCATCGAGACGGCGACATCCCCATTGAAACCTGATACCTTGCGGGGTCGTCCTCCTATCGCAAGTCCCTCGATGCCCATCTTCGTCAAGCATTCATAAAAAATGACGTCGACCGAGCTTCCGTTGTCGACGAGGATGCGGAAAACCTCACACCCTCCGACGCTGAGTTCGAGGACCAGAGCATCGTCGTGCATGTCTGCGCAATCCTCATTCTCCACGAATTCTATCCTTGCGCCTGCGGCGCCCATTTTCGCGTCTTCCTGACCGTGCTCCTTCCCCTTCGCTGAAAAGCTTTTATGCTGTTGACCGAATCCTCGCATAATCGTGATCCGCCCATGATTACCTCGATTCTCGTTCTCGAGGCCGGTCGGTCTTCCTCGCTATGCCTCGCCGGTGGCTGCTCGATTGCCAGGTTCCTTTTTACCCCGTCTCGGCCGTCCTTCCCGTCGTTCGTAGGTTCTTCTTGTCGGCCCTGCCATGCCCTATTCCCATTATTCCAAGGCACGGGAGGTTTATACGTGAAGTCCCTGAACTCCCCTGTCGCGTATCTTCTCTGGAGCTCCTTCTTTAGCATGGCACAATCTTCAGTGGCGTGGCCATTGTAGTTATGGTAATCGCAGAATTTGCTCATATCTTTTGGCCAAAATTTCGCCCCAAAACCTCCTCGGCCTCCCGAGAAACCCCCTCGGCCTCCAGACCTCGAGGATCCCCCTCGGTTTCCAGAAAATCTTCCTTGGTCGTTAGAGAACCCTCCCTGGTTCCCCGGGTATCCTCCTCGATCGTCGGGGTACCGTTCTCGGTCCCCCGAGAATCCTCCTCGATCGTCGGGGTACCGTCCTCGGTTTTCCGAGGGTCCTCCCCGATCATCGGAGAATCGTCCTCGGCTTTCCGAGGATCCTCCTCGATAATCAGGGAATCGTCCTCGGTCTTCCGAGGATCCTCCTTGGTAGCGGTCTCTTCGATCATAGTCGCGATCTTTGCGCTCGTCAACGTGATACACTTATTGCCTTGGAGCTTCCCGACCTCGTCGCTCACCGGGATTTCTTCGGTCTTCTTCTCCCTTTTTTGCTCGGGATGATGAGGCATCTCCTCCGTCCCCACCTTCCCTCTTTCCATGCTGTCTTCCCTTGCTTCCACCTTCGTGGATCTTCTTCTGGGCCAAAGTCTCCTCTTCTATTTCCATGAAGAGCGTCGCCCTGTGGAGCGCATCCTCGATCGCCAACGGACGCATTTTTATTAACTCCTCACGGAAATGAGCCAAATACCATAGCCCATGCTTCAGTGCCTGAATAGCGACGAGGCTATCGAGCCCCTGGATTTTGACCATGACATCTTTGAACCTTCCCACGTATTGTCGGAGGGTTTCTTCTCGCCCCTGTGAGAGGTTCCACAGGGTCGTAACGGTTGCCTCGTTCTGGACGCACATCGAATAGTGCCGCAGGAAACAAGCGACGAGTTCATCGGAGTCGCCTATGGATTCCGATGGTAGCTTAGCAAACCAGTCGCTCGCCGGGCCCTGCAAGCTTTCGACAAAGAGGTGGCACAGTATGGCCTCCAGCTTCGTTTCCTCACCGCCCACGCGCTCCGTGGCGATCCGAAATGACTTCACGTGGGTGTTTAGGTCCGAAGTTCCTCTGTACTGCGAGAGCCTGACCTTTGGCAATTCTCCTAGCTCCACGCCGCGGATCTTTGCCGAGAAAGGCGTCACCCTGGCCTCCTTCACCAACCTATCGATCTCGGGCGCCGCGCTCGTGGCTTTATGCACCTGCGAGGCTACGTATCCCATTTTCGCTTCCATGCTTGAGGATATCTCCCTCATCGCTCTCTGGACCTCCTCTTGGATTGTTTCCGCTATGGTGGTTGTTAAACCTCCTGGCGGATTCGTCGCATTCGCCGGTGTCACGCCGGCGGTGTTGAAGAGATCCCTAATGATCAGCAGCGCTTGGGGCGTCAGGTTGCCTTGCTCTCCCTCAGCCGTTACTCCAAACGCTCCCCGAGCTGATGATCCCACGATTGTGCTCTCCGGGCCTTCTCTTCTTTGACTCGCCCGCTCCAGAAGGGCAGTAAGTTGTCCGTTCCGCTCTTCCTGCTCTTCTGCCTTCCTGGCCGCCTCCTCGGCCACCCGTGTTGCCTCCATTACCCTCGCGTTGGCCTCGGCCAACTGCTGTCGGAGTCTCTCCATGGCTGAGACTTCGTCCCCTTCTTCGGTGATGACGTTATCGCTAGTCGACATCTCGTTCCTTCAAATTCCTGGCTGTGAGTTAGAAAGAAAACAAAGCCCCATGGTGGGCGCCAAACTGTAGAGGGGGATTTTCACCACCCTTTTCCAGTCACAAAGACAATCATCAAATAATAAATAAATAGCAGCAAATGATGAATATCTCTGTTTTATTATGATTTCCGAAACGAGCTCGGTTTTCTTCCGTTAAATAGCTGGACAGATGAAGGATCATGAGCCTCAGATAATTCTTTTTCTCAGGCCTTTTTCTATTACAAGATCTCTTTTTCTGCTTTTGCTGAGTCTTTTTTCTCTCCCTTTTCTTCGAACCACCAACCCCCACAAAATGAGGCTTATCTTGCCTTTTATAGAGTTTACAATACTTTCCCCCTCTATCCTTCCCGCCTTTTTCCTCTTTAATCATCACTCTCTGACGTGATTTGAAGGCAGCGGGGTTTATCCTCACTTTATGTCACCTCCGAGCATGCTGCCGTAATGGGTAGGTGCGCCGCATTAAATGCGCATCTCGTCAGCCGTCATTCGGCTTTGCAGGCCTCCGTCGCTGACGCTCTCATCGAGTGAGTAGGTCGGCTTCATTAAATGCACGTCTCTTCGGCTGTCACCGGGCTCTGCATAATCATCATGACGAAGTTCCTCGTCGAGTCGTGATGGGACGCTTCATCGCGACCCGCTTGCTCGCGTGGCTGCGTCCCCTCGCTGATGAACTTCCTCGGGGTATTCCTCCTCGGGGATGTCCTTCCTCGGGGATAACTCCCTCTTCGCTGGTGAACTTCCTCGCCTCCCTCATGTCGTTTATGGACAAAACGACACGAGTTGTGTTGAGGATGGATTTGACCAAATCCGACCTTAACACCAAGCAGCCCCCCTTTCTTCCTTTTTCCTTGGTTGATTCTTTTTTTCTTGCTGCTCTCTTGCTTCACTTGTTGGTGGCTGATTGGTTTCCTTTTTGCTTGGTTTTCAGCCTTTGATCATCAATTCCTCTCCAATCCAATGGCTGATTCTCTTGCCCAAAAAAAAGACAAAAATTAATTAGGGCAACTTTCTTATTTTGGCTCATTCTCTTGGTAATTGGGCCTAATTAATTAAGCCTAATCTTATCATGTTAATAATTAGTGCTCAAGTGAGAAAACATGAAATAAACACATAAACTTGGCTCTTTTTGTCAATGTAAATCAATTTATGTGTTTATTCCAATGTTACACAATTTTGTTCAAGCACTTACAATTTTAGCCTAATTGGACAATATTGTCAATTTTATATCGATCTTTCGTTCGGGTTTTAATTATTAATTCCGTAAAAACCGTGTAATAACTCTATTTTCATAGAGTTATCAAGGTACTACAAAGTACTCTTTCGTAGGCACCATATTCCAAATTTCATTTGTCGTGGCAAAAGTTCTGAAAAAAAAAAAATAAATAAAAATCCGTCATAAGTTTCAAAGCTGTACACGCATATGAAAAGAAGATATATGTATATATGTTGACTTGGTGTGATTTAGTGCAAGAAGATTTAATATTCGCAATCACTCTTTATGTCTTGCATGCAGAGTTCATAATAGATAATACATCTATTGAAGAGATTACTTGTTGTTTTTGAGGATATAACTTAAGAATAGAGCATTTTATTCTTAATATTCTAAAAATTCAAGACACACTCAAAGCTTTAAAGGTTTTCTTTATCGTATTAGCTATTATTCTCTATGAATTTATATAAAAAAACAAAAACAAAAAACAGGGTACAGTTAGTTGCCAAGTAGTTTCTTTCAATTTGTTAGCTAACTAACTACCTATCTAAGGTGACGTAACTGTATTTCAGGGTCTTATATGGAGAATATAACTCGGATATATATATATATATATATATATATATATAGTCACAAAAGCCATAAAGAAGTTATTTATTTTATTTAATTTTATAAAAAGTACTAATGAATATTTTGCTCCTTTTCCTGGTCGGCTTAGCAATAATAACTTTTTTAATAGTGATAATGATCATTTGCATGCTTTTTAATTTGACTTTTGTGTCGCGATCCTAAGAAATCTTTAGATTCGGAAAATAAAGTAAAGCAATAATTGTGTTAGTGGATGCAAATAAAGATTATTATTGACTAATTCTACCGAAATTAAGCATATATATGGGGTTATGGAGTTCTCAAAATCTGGCAAGAATCATGAGCGAGTAATATGAAAGAATTAGTTATCCATCGATAAAAGGAAAATTTATATTGAGTATTGACAGACTTATCTAGAGGCTAGAAAAGCAAAAATATACCAAAGATAAGAGGAAGAAAAAAAAGCTAATAAGATAACGGGGTCGCCGATAGATACGGTGTATCAGACAAGTTTAAAACGTTGATATTAATAGTTACATCGATGGTCTAATTTTACAAGTCATCCGACGGGTCACAAATTTTCAAATTGATGAACTATAAATTTAAATTTTGTTGTTGTTCTGTGCAAGACACTTTTATCAATTACCGGGTAATTAATTGATATTATTTATAATAATATTAAAAAGTCAGAATTAATTTGACAAAATTCGCATCCACTGTATCATAATTTTTACTAGCCGGCAGCGGCTATCACCTGCGGTACTACACCTTGTAACATTTTAATCTAATTTACTTTAACATCACTTTTAGTACTTATTTTCGGAAATTAAATAAACTTAGGTTGCTTGTATGTTCAACCTACCAAGAATTGATAAATTCATAACAATCTCGTGATTTTTGCATTGATTGGATTATCATGTGTTAATTTCTGTTTTTTACAAGTTTGGCATTTGGCATATGTATATATATATATATATATATATAAAACATAGTTTAAATCTCTCTCTCAACAACTTAGTGCATTAAGGGATAGTAATAAGAGAATAACCATTTATGAAAGATTAAGAAAATAACCATATAAAATACAACCACCCTT
Organism: Parietaria judaica; assembly: GCA_954871525.1. Taxonomy (NCBI): domain Eukaryota; kingdom Viridiplantae; phylum Streptophyta; class Magnoliopsida; order Rosales; family Urticaceae; genus Parietaria; species Parietaria judaica. Next base: position 46,030,996 of record OX940860.1, read on the forward strand.
CCCTTTTGGCTGCTGGGCCTGGACTTGAGACAATCTTAGCCCAGCTGGGCCTGGGCCTAAGGCTTGGTCTAGTCCCAACGCCGCTGCTGGCCCAAGGGTTTAACCCTAAGCATGTGGCGGCCATTGCCGTGGCGCACTAAGCATTCTCAATCCAAAATGCAATCCTCTTTATGTCATTTAGTATCGGTTCTACACTTAATATATTCGATTTTTACTTTTGTACTGAATTTACTATTTTAATTGAATTCGCTCCATTTTATTCAGTATTCGATCAATTTTTTCGATTTTTATTTAACCCCATCATTAATGCCTTTTATTTGATGTATAGCATACGGCCAATTGACTTTTTATAATTCAAAGATTGTCCACCTTTTTCTAACGAGAGGAGCATTGTTGGCTAAGGTTACAATGCACTCTCGCATTACTAGATATATTCAGTGTAAAAACGTGTGACATTATCAGTCAATTGTACATATATAAAGAGAGCACCCATTTGTATTTTATGGGATTTGAACCCGGTACCTCTTGGAGAAATATATTGTGAAATTACCACTAAAGCAAAGATTGTCCACTTGACATGTAGTTTATTTGATAGACATGCATAGTGCATACACATAAAACACGTTAAGATTATTTTCTAAGCAAATACTTTACCTCCAGTTAAATTTTGATTTTTTTTTATATACTTGACCTTTAATTAAATATATTTTTGCATTAATGTTTTTAGAGAACAAAAACGTCAAAAAGATATTTATAATATAGATATATATATATGTAAGATTGTAAAAAATATATATAAGGCTTACTCTTTTTTTTTTTGTCACTCCCTTTGCTTTTACTTCTGCTGTCATTGGCTAAAGTTGCCCTGAGTTGATTTGGTGTTTTAGTATATAATTTTATAAAATTTTATTTTAATTCTCTTCTCTTCTATTTTTTATATAAAAAAATTATATTATATTTTTATTTATTAGTGTATATTTATACAAAAAAAGTATTTACTTTATTTTCTTCTAATTTTTATTAAAATTTAGATAATACTTTTTTTTATTAATAATTTAAATATATATAATGTATCATGAATCATAATTTCTGGGGTTAATGACGGCGAAAATACTCAAAAATTGGTCAAAGAACCCTTCGTGTACCCAAAGTTTAAAAGTGGTGGCAAAAATATCCAAAGTCACATTTGGGAAGTTGACCACTCCATTTTCATAACAATGTTAACTTATTGATTAACTCTGGCCACGTGGACAAACGTGGGTTGCTGACATAACAATTTTTGCCACGTAGACGAGCCCAAATCAGTCTCATTTACGACAAAACAACAAATTAAATCCCTAATTAATATTATTTAATATAATTAATTAAACCCCTAATGATTACACTTAACAAAACAAATTTGTCCACGTGGCCAGAGTTAACAGGTAAGTTAACGGCATTACGAGGATGGAGTGGTCAACTCCCCAAATGTAACTTTGAGTATTTTTACCATCACTTTTAAACTTTGGATACACGAAGGGTTCTTTGACCAAACGTTGGGTATATTGCCGTCATTAACCCTAATTTATGAAGGGGAAAATTGCGGCAAAAATACCCAACCTTTGGTCAAACCATGTTCAATTACTTAAAATACCCGTAACATTATGTTTAAAATTTCTCATAATAATAAGATTTTTATCAACAAATGTAGCTTATACAAGCACATTAAGAAATCAATTGATGTTTTAACTAACTTTTGTGTTATTCCATGTATTTGGAATTCAAGTAATTATCACTAATCAAGTAAAAAAAATATAAATTCAAAAAATTAAAAAAAAAAAAGAATAAAAAAAAGGTTGGGTATTTTTGCCGCTAACGGCCACATGAGGGATGTTAACAGAAAAATTAACGTTTTCATGCCAAAGTCACGGTCAACGCACGTTGGGTATTTTTGCCGCCAGTTTTAAAAGTTGGGTACATGGGAAGCAGTTTGACCAAAGATTAGGTATTTTTGCCACAATTTTTTCTTTTATGAAGTGATATGACTCCCATGCCAGCGAGGATAGTGTTCTCATAATGCCTTACGTGGCACGAGTGGGGACCACAGAGCATAACTACGTGTCAGCCTGCTGATCTACCCAGCAGTACAAAGAGAGAGATCCAAATAGGAGGCCTCTTTTCGTTTGTTTGACTCAGCATGGCGACAAAGATGGATTGAATGAGCCGTTAATAATTCCCTCACAAGCCACGACTTTTTGGTGTCGTTTTCTGAAACTCATATTTTTCCATTCTTTTTATATTTTTCTTTGTTAAGAAAAGAGTGAAAAGAGTTAAGCTAATAAATGATTGTGTCAACCAAGGTTTAACTTACCGAACTTGCCGATAAATCGTTTGTCGTTTTCGACGGATTAATCGATAACTTACCGATTAATCGACGGAAAACTTACAATATTGTAGCTTACCGAATACCGATACTTTTAGATGATTATCGACGAATTATCGACGCTTTTCAATACTTATCGTCGGAAAACTTACAAAATATTTTTACAGTACTTTGGGCTAAAAGAATAATGTAATTCTCCCTGGGTGCCACCTCCTCCGCCACCCCAGCCACTATGCGAAGAGCTATGGGAAAGTGAAGTACGGTGAGTAGAAGTTGTATGAGTACGATGCTGACTGGCACTGGGCCCAGCAGCGCTTGAGCCGTAGTCAGCTCCTCCATAAACTCCCGGGGGGTCGGCGGTAGGACCGAGTCTTTGCTCACCAAGGACTCGGCTGATCACAAGAAGATAAACTTGGAATCCTTTTGCCGCAATTATGTGAATAGCCGAATTATCGTCAAATCTGAAGGAAATAAATTACACCAAAAACTCATATTAATATTTCAAAAAATATTTAATGAATGAAAACACCAAAAAAAAAAAAGAGTAGATTACCTCACAAATCATAAAAGATAAACTTGGAAGACTTTTGCCAGAATTATGAGAAAATCCGAATTTTCGTCAAATTCTGAAAATAAATTACACTAAAAACCCAAATTAATATTTCAAAAGATATTTAATAAAGGAAAACACCCCCCCCCCAAAAAAAAAAATGAGTAGATTACCTCACAAATCACAAATGCTAAACTTCAAAAACTTTTGCCACAATTCTGAGGAAATCCGAATTATTATCAAATCTGCCTAAAAATTCACCAACAAACACATATTTCTTACTAACTACAATCTTTTAAAGCATATAAAAACAATAAATCGTCAAAAATATCAATATTTTGAGCAAATTTAAAAATTCAAAACTTTGTATACTTTTGCCTAACAAGCATACAAATCCGAATTTCCTATAAATCTAACAACATAATTACAAACTAAGTCATCAAAACAAGTTTTCATCAACATATATTCATAAGAATTCAAAAAAACAACTCAAAATCACAAAAGTATCCATCTTTCTCCATTTCCAAACATAAATCATATGAACAACTAACTCTTTAGTTTTGAACTCATGCAAATCTTCTAAAAATCGTACAAATGAGTACATATCAAAGAAAAAAAATGCATGATTCATACATTAATGATTATAACTCCTAAATTTACCAAAAAGTTCGCACAAATTTGAAGAAATTCGGTGAAAAATGCTTAAATCAAAACTTTGAAACTTTTGCCACATACACGATAATCAGTGAAAATCACAACATTCAGCGAAAATCGAAGACCTTACCAGCTCGAAAATCGCCGAAATGCACAAGGTTTGGCTTCACAGCAGCGAGAAGAGGCGAGAAGTAGGGTTTTGGGCGATTTTCGGCGAAAAAAATTCTATTTATACCAGCCCTTATATATATTTTTTTTAATTGCACCAAAAAAGTCCCTCAATTTTACACTGCAAAAAACGATAATCGGTTGGAAAAACTTTTATCGATTATCGCAATTTTTAGCGAAAAGTATACAAAACGGAAACTAGTGTAGTCGATTATTTACCGGTGAGCATCGGTAAGATCGATTATCGTCGATTGTCGACGATTATCGACGGTAAGTCGAACCTTGTCAACCACCACACCACACAAAATAAGACTTTATATTACGGTGGTCATACACGAATACGAAGCGGTTACGACACGATTTAAATATGTTTATATCTATCATAAAAGGATTTGGGTCCAACCGTATCAAATACGATTAAATAACTGGTAAACACGACACGAACACGATAACACGATTAAAGAGCTAAAAGTTGCATTATATATATATATTATTAAGTGTTTTAGTATAAATTGCGGTTAAAGTACCTAATATTTCAGAAACTTTGAATTATGTACCCAAGCTTTTTTGTGGCTATAGTACCTAAAGTTGCTTCTATTAGCAGCTAATGTTCTCTCTGTTAAAATTTTATTTTCACCGTTAAATTTTGCCACATTAGTTGCCACGTCACCACCATATAGATTTGGCAACAGAGCCACGTGGCATTTGACCGCCACGTGGAATTTTTATTTTTATTTTTTTTTATTTTTTTCTTTAAGCATTATTGTTTTATATATTGATTTTGGGTTGTTTTCTTTATGCCGGGCTCGGGTTGGCTTTTAAATCTATCTTTTAAATCTAAATAATGATATACTTTAATTCCAACTTCTATCATGATGTCAATCATTTTTCTGTTTCGGGTAATTATTTTTTGGGTTAATTGCGGCAATAATGCACAACCTTTGGTCAACAGGGGTTTTAGGTCCCCAACCTTTCAAAGTGTGGGAAAAAATACACAACGTTTGTTGAATGTAAAATCCGTCAGTCCTTCCGTTAGAAATGTTAAATTCTGCTGATGTGGCATTGTTAAACTGCCAAATGGACTGCCAACTTGTAATATTAATTACATAACCTAATTAATAAGAATAAATTAAATCATATTTTAATTATGATTCAAAAAATAAATTAAAACTTTAAATTAACTAGCGATACTTATTTAACGCGTACTTCCTATTTTTAAACTCGTGCTTCAATATTATTCACATCTTTACTATGTCGTTTTTTAAATTACAGTTGTTTTTAATAATCGGTCGTTTTTCCAAAATTTTAGTCGTTTCTAATAAACTGTCGTTATGGAATCTTTGCAAATTTTAGTTGTGTTTAATCATCCGTCGTTTTTCAAAATTTTAGTCATGTTCGACGAAGAGTCTGTTAGATTTTTGGGGGGAGTAAAAAAAATTTATTTAATTTAAAGTATTTTTTTTTTGAATCATAATTTAAATTTGATTTAATTTATTCTTATTAATTAAGTTATGTAATTAATATTACAAGTTGGCAGTCCATTTGGCAGTTTAACGATGCCACATCAGCAGAATTTAACATCCCTAACGGAAGGACCAACGGATTTTACATTCAACAAACGTTGTGTATTTTTGCCCACACTTTGAAAGGTTGGGGACCTGAAACCCCTGTTGACCAAAGGTTGTGCATTATTGCCGCAATTAACCCTTATTTTTTATATATTATTTAATTTTTATTCTTTTATTATGATATTAATATTCAGATTCAATTGATGTTGAGTAGGTAGGTTTAATCTTTTGATAGTTCAAAGAAGATTTCGCTTACCAAATACTAGATTGTAATTTAAAAAATCAATTGCTTTTAAATTTTATTACCCAAACAGATTATTACTTTTTCCAACAATTTTTTTTCCTTTCTGAAAGTGCTTTTAAAAAAAATTTAAAAACCAAGACAACAATGTCAAATTAAGCCGTAAAAGTGTTTTTTTTTCTTTCTTTCTTCTCTCAAGTTTTTTTTTTCTTTTTTCTTTTTTCTCTCTATTACATCTCTCATTATTTTTTCAGGACTCATTTAGCTATTTGTAAAATTACACACGGTTGGTGTTAATCAAAATTAAAAATCTATACGAGAATCTAAATCCAAGTAATACTGCTTAATTACCAGTATGTCTCTGTACTAACAAATTTGACAAACTTAAATAACTTTAATGAGTAACTTAAATGGGAACTCTTTTCGTGTCTTGTCTTACAACGATAATTATACAATAATTATGAAAATAAAACATAAAACATCAAGAAGTATTATTACAACACATATTGTCTCGCCATTTGGTTCTAATTAACCTCTAATAATATAGAGAAAGTTTTCTTAAGGAATTATTGTCATATGGACCAATTAATTAATTAATTAATTAATTAATAGGTATCTGCGTGGCATTAAGTTCAAGTATACTCTTGAGGGCATTATCGTAAGAAATAAATCCCATGAACCAGAATTCATGTCCATCGCTTGTCACGATATTTATGTATTTCTCTGAAGGTTTCCATTGGTTTGCAGACGTGTTCACCTTTCTCAACTGCTCTTTATGTATTACTACCTGCAAAAACACCGAAAGGAATGATTCAAGACTCAAGTAATTTATACCCTAAAAAATAGATATATTTGCCGTATAAATACCCAATCTCATAGTAAGTGTACTAGCTTATTCCCTTCTTTAATTATTTTTTCCAAGTACACCCAAAGGCCTAAAAGTAGTGTAGAAATCGATTTTCATCCATGTCTAAAATTAAAATTCCTAAACATCAATTATTCGGACACTCATATATATAACACTTGAGACATACGCTTGTCTCTAATTTAAAATACGTTACCGCAACATAAAGAAAATTGGGCCTCGATATTATTTTTGCCGGTCTTTGAGTAATATTACGGCTAAACAAATTGATAGATTATGCCATCAGATTTGGTACGTAATTGAATATTTATATCACAAATATCGAGAAGAAAACATTCGGACGATCACAATAGAAATTAGAAAGTACTTAATACGCCTAAAAATACTATGTTGAACATTTTGATTCAAATTTCGAGTGATTGGAATTGGGCTTTATTTCTAGAATTGAAGTTGGACTGGACAAAATGTTAACGGCCTTGATTGGGCCTTGAGGAGGATCCCAATAAAGGAAAATAAATGGACACGAATATTCTGTTAGCTTTTTAGTTATCCATTCTAACATATTTTTGTAAAAATGTATTGTTCAAAGTCATCAATTACCATGAGAAGTTGGAGATTGAAAAAATATGTATATCAAAATTAAATGCCATCAATATCTTCACTAAATCCAAAAGGAGGAACAAATCTAATACTTAAAAGTCTCAAACAACCTTTGATTAAAACATAGAAATAACAAACTAACTAGGCTTATTTTAATCATTAAACTAACTAATCACTATAAGACCTATTTATACATCACTAATGGAAGTATAATTCTTTTTTTCAACTAAAATGTTTATTTTTTTAAATATTTAATCTAGGCCATTGGTTTGATGTTCCATGCTCGGCCCATATTATTATTTTTTTTCTCGGAAAATTAATTTTATAAATAAATATCTAAATAATTTTATAAAAAAGCGGAAATAAAATTTTATTTAAGAATGTTTTCTGATGAAAAATTCCATATTAAATGAGAATAATCACTCTAGTTTATTCTCAAACGCATCTAATTGGAATAAACTATACTTAAACAACAACAGATCAAACTAGATAAAGAAAGAAATACACCTTGTAGTACAAGACGTGAGGATTGATAGTTATGGCCGGAGATGAGCATTGGCTGAGAGGGAAATCGCTGCAAAAGGCGATTCTTTTGTCGGAAACGTAGAGAGTGCCGAGAAGAGGGCCAGAGAGAGTAGAGAGGTGACAAGCATAAGCGTGCAAGAGCTTCTCCGCGCCTAATTTCGGAAAGCTTTGCTCGAAGATCTTGTTGTAGCCCCCATGCGCCACTGCCTTTGTCGCCTGCGAGAGCCGGGCCATCGCCGCATTCGATATGTTCGGACTCATTTTGACTGTCTCACGAAACAATTACCTAGTGAACATTTGCACGAATAATGAAGGTATTTTGTCCTTCCAAATTTTGTGAAGGTTATTATACAACTAAATAATTAATAATAATTGACAGGCAAGTTTTCTTTTTATGTCTTCAGACACAGGTGAAAGCGTTACATTTGAGATGGTATTTCATTAACTATAAAATATAAAATATTGTTTTTCGATATCTTTTATAAAAAAAAAATATAATTAGATACTTTATTTTAGAGGACAAAAATCGCATTTATCAAATTTACTATTTGGTGGCGGTAGAATTGCTTTTCCAACCGTATATATCGGTTAAAAGAATATGGCTAAAATAATTAAAGCTACTAATGATAAATATAGGTTAGAGATCATAAAATAGTAGACTTATTATATAATAAGTAGAACTCAACATTTGCACAACAAAATCAATAAATAAATAAATTTTAAATTCTAATCATGTGGCTGTTTGCAATTTAAAACTGTTGCTGATTCTAATTATGCACCATCAAAGCGATTTTGAGTAAAAGGTATTTTATAATTCAGTATAAACTCGCAGCCAAATGATTTCTAGGTATTCAAATTTACCGCTAAATTTATTATTCTATATATCCGATAATCAGTAAGTATTACTCACGGTGGTTCCAAATTTCATCTGCCATAACCTCGGCTTTTGTCGCCACTTTTTCCAACATCTTTGCATAACGACCAAGCGATCCCGAAGCCTTCACCCTCTGCCCTGAAACACCTGTTCACAACCTTATATTCCGTGTGTTTATATATATATATATATATATATATAGAAAAAATTATACTGACCGTTGGATGAGGAAGAAGATAGGGGAATAGGGGAACAGAGAACGTAAGGGTTACCATTTTTGGTGTTAGTATTGTTGGGTTTGATTGAGTTTAAGGAAGATGAAGAGTAGGTGTTCATGGTTCTTGACTTCTTGTTGCAATTGGTACATGAACTTTCTTCTTATTTAGTTCTTCACGTTATGAAGGGGTATAGGAATTAAAGAATCTAATCAAAAGGTAGCAAAAGTGGTCAATACACTCTTAATACACACGCACAACTATATATATACATAGAATTATCAAATGGAATCTTATCGTGACACCGCCCAAATCCCTACCAAAATATGCGAAGGAACAATCCTCATAAGGTGTACTAGTTTAAAAGGTGTACTAGTTTTACTACTAGTTTTGATATTAAGAAATGGTTTGAAACATTAAGAAAAATCATGTTGTACAAGACATGGCTTGTAGCTTGGAGACTATTAAATCAACAATTTTAAAGAGACAAACTAAAAAATGATCTACCATCCATGTGGATATGGGGCAATCCTCATAGAATCCTTATTTCAATAAAGCCATGATATTTATTAGAGAAAGTAGTGGTATAAATATTAAATATCTTTAAATTATTAAAAAACACAAATTTATTCTTAGAATTTAAGAGTAGTGGCAAAAATACTTTAAGTTTGAAAAACTAAAATTTCGGTGATTTTTTAAACCTTCACTACCCATACGTTAAATAACATGTATAGCACGCTGAAGATGCCACATCATTATCTCATATTAGCTAAACATGAAAATTTGGCTGAAATGAGATAATGGCATGGCATCATCAACACGTGACAATATGTTATTTAACGCCTGGGGAGTGATAGCGTAGAAGAGCAACCAACAAATTTTTAATTTCCAACACTTCAGATATTTTTGCCACTGCTTTTAAATACTAAAAAGATGTTTGTAACTTGCAATGATTTAAGGGCATTTATGCCGTTCTATATTATTTGTAACTTCCACCCAGCCGATTATTCTATTTTACTCCACTTTAAACTATATGTCGCGTCAAATTATACTAGTCAATCCTAATCGCTAAATGAAATATTCTTTTATATTAAATTTCTCTTATATATCTTTATACTCTTATACGTGTTATATAGTTTTCAATTATACCATATAATTATTACTTGTTAATAAAAAATTATTCCATGTATTTATTTAAAATATGAATACACATAAATAAAATAAATATTTAGTTTTTGCAAAATGCAAATATCTTTATTGTATTTTAAAATATTATGGTCTTTTATATAGTTCAAAATAATAAATTTACATAAATTAATCACTTAAATGATTTATATGCATAATTTAGGGTTGAATATTAAAGAATTTTAAAAGCATAACTTTCTGCGTAAATTTTAAATTGAAAAAAAATGTTGATGAACACTGCCGAGACTCGCAAGCATCCAAGACTCGCAAACAAAAGGATGTCTGTTTAGGTGCTCACACGCTAGCTTCAACAATGACAAACTATATATTTTGACTCGAGTGTTCAATTTACATGTTCTGCATATTAAATCGAAGCTAGGGACGTTTGCTACAAGATGCGGGAGAAGTCACTGCCGAAAGTAGACTTCAGGGGCCGAAATTGGGTATTTTGTGGGCCTAGTGGACTTCTGTAATATGTCACCTTAATATTATGTTGTTTTTAATTGTTGTCATTTATGCTTATTTTGTTGTCATTTTGATGAAATCTAAACTTTTATGTTATTTAGATGTTAGGGTTCTATTGGTTTCACTATATAAGTCACACTTGTGTCATATAAGAGATGATTGTTGATGAATGAAAATATAATAGTTTCTCACTTTACTATGTCCCAAGTCCAAGAGGCGCTTGAGCGAGCCTCATGTTTAATGACCTAAAGTCGGCATTTACGCGTTAATTAATGGTTTTTAGATGCTCCGAGTCTAACTTTCGTGCACAAATCACAAGGTAAAGAAAGGCTCTTCGATCGACATTCGTGCATGAATTTACGATCGAGATTGACTATTAAAGACTATTTTCTATCTTGGTTGGGTTCTAGATTGATTCTCGATCTTTGCATTTCCCCAATTAGCTCGACTTTAAATTCTTTCAATCTCTAGAAAATGTATGTTTAATTCAACATTTACTTTTTGTTAATGCGTAAAAATGGATTTAACTTAGAACCTGATCCATGGTTCGGGCCCCGAGTTGGACCCGGTGGACGCGTGGGTAATCGGATGTAGAGTCAACGCAAGTTGACTGATGATCGCCAAAGCTGGGGGCAAGTCCTTCGTCTTGAGCGAGCCTCCAAGCTTTTCTTGGCGATCCTTGATGAACTTCCCTCCTTTACGATCTCATCGTCTAGGCGAATTCCTTGTCTTAGCAAAGCTTCGGGGCTATCTTGATGATTCCAGGTGATTTCCCTTCCTTGGCAAGCTCTTATGGTGAGGGAGAACCTGCAAAAAAGGTAGATTGGTCCTGCACCCCGTCGCTTATGTTTGGGCGAGACTACCTACGTATCTCGATGAGAATCAGGCCCTACGTATTTTAGGGTTAGTAATAAATGGATGACTGACGATGTGGTTTGGCTCGTCGAAGATGTTAATATTGGTTGTGCGGAGTGACCTTCGCCTGTGGCAAGGGTGTCGTAGTAGACTACGCAGGTGTAGGCAAACTCGTGTGGCGAGGGCCTTGGCCAGCGAGGGAGATCTTCGCCGTTTCCTTTCTTATATTAGGCTTTGGCGCGTGACCATGTCGAACAACTTCTCTGGCGAACTTTGATCTCTGTCAAGTCCTTATCTCTCAGACGAGCCTCTCTTGGCGAGCTCTGGGGGTGTTGAAAATGCGAGCTGGGTACGACCTGAGGAGATGGGTGATTTCTAGAGAGATAAACTAGATAGAGAAGCTCTGGACAAAACTATGAGAGAATGTCTAAAATGAGGAGGAGGAGGAGCGTTCTATTTATAGGTTAATGGGTGAACCGCTTTTCTTTGTTTTAAGCGAATTAATGGAGAATAAACCCCGATTAATTAGGTAAAAATTCATGGTCCTCTCTGGGCCTTTCTAGGGAGGTCTTGCCGTGGCTTCTTGTCGTGTCGAGGGGTTCGTAGGTTGCTTCGTAGATCGTCTGTGATGTCTTCCGGGTGTCCGCGAGCTTGTATGGTTAGTCCAAAGGAATCTGAGGGACTTCCCAATGACTTTCGTAAACTCGGATCTCGTCGTCGTGTGCAATTATTGTGAGTTATTACTTCGTCAACATTGATGACGAGGTGGATCGCCAGGGCGAGGAGGCTCGCCAGGGGACCTTGCCAGGAGCCTCGTCGGAGGACCTTGCCAGGAGCCTCGTCGGAGGACCTCGCCAGGAGTGCCTTTTCGATCAAGCGCTTTGTCTTCTTTGTCTTTATGGCTTAAGGCCTCGCCAAAGGTATTGGGTCTTGAGCCTTTGGTCTTTGCCTTCGTTAGCTCGTCAGGGCGAGGAGGCTCGCCAGGACGAGGAGGCTCGCCACGAGGCTCGTCGGGGGACCTCGTCAGGAGGCTCGTCGGGAAACCTTGCCAGGAGTGCCTTTTCGATCAAGGGTTTTGTCTTCTTGGTCTTTATGGCTCCGGGTCTCGCCAAATGTATTGGGTCTTGGGCCTTTGGTCTTTGATTTCGTTAGTGGGCTTTGACTTTCGCCAATTGGGTCTAATTTTTATATGTCTTGAAAAATACACATAACACTATTTTTTTTCCATTGTTTTTTTTTTTTTTTTGGAATTGTTGTTTGCTTTTAAGAAACTACAACTCTATAAAAAAAAAATTGTGTGTATGAGTTTCATTTTCAGCTTATGTATCATTAACAAAAGTATCATTCTTGATCTTCGAGCGTTTTTCGTCTTTCTCATATTCTGGTCCTTCATAAAAGAAAGCCTTTATATTTTGACGCTCAATATTTATCCGTAAACACTAAGTTTATTACCAAGAAGAAGAAAATGAAAACCTACAAAATAATAATGCGCTACATAATTGTAAAAGAGAAGAAAGAAACTCTCATTATCCCGTTGACATTTTCTTTTTTCACTTTTGGGCACTAAGACTTTCTATACGCCACATCAACTCATTATTATGTATAAAAATGCTTGGTTCTCAAGTAGAATATGCTTCTCTTTTTTTTTTTCCTCATAATTTATCAAGAGATAGCCACGTTGCTATGGTGTAACCAATGTTCCAAATAAACATTCATCAATCATCATCAGTTGGTATGAAGATTTGTTATCTCCATTGATAATTGTTTATACGGTACATACACCCACATGCAATAATGCATTTAGACGGCAAAAACGGACATGTTCATAATTCATAGAGCTCATGCGATGTAGAAAGGGTGAAGGCGTAGAGGCATGATTGGTCTTGGTGCATGTCCCCACACAAACATTAAAAGTCGAATTGTGGGAGAGTGAAAGAGCGAGGAATATTAGGCCACTTTGATGAACCAAATAAAAAAACTTATCCGAAACAGCCAAACACGTCGACTCTCACGCATAAATAATGACGTTCGTTTTTTTGTGCGTCCCTTGTCGTTTTGCCTTCTATTCAGGTTTGCTTAACCCATGCCCACACTTACAAGCCAAAGCGTCACCCTTTCGTCTCTCAAGAGTTGGGCCCACAGCAGCTTCTACCCATAGTCCTTTCACTTTATGTTATGCTCCAATTATCCTCATCTATTCAATTTATAGACGTATCCCTCCGGTCCTTTATTTACAGTAAATTAATGGGATATTTGCGGCAAGCGTACCACGATGTGTCTCATATAATAGCAATATATTATAAATTTTGTAGAAAATGATTCAAAAATAATAAAAAATATATATAGTCATACATTTTAAACTTATTATTTTTTTTGGGAGTTTTTGCCGTATTAAAAAAATAAAGTCAGCATGATTTGTTTTCTTGTAATTTTTGCGTTTGACAAAACAAAATCTAGAATTTGCTGCTTAAAAAAAAATATTTGTGGTACTTTTGCTACAAATAGTTGGCACATTTTTTGGTCGAACATTATGCATCAAGAATGGTTTAAACGCGAGGGAAAGAAAGCACGAAAATTTACATGGTTCGCTCTGTTAACAAGGTGTTTAACTCCACCTTGATTTCACTATAACTTTCTAATTTTCTCAATATAATTTTCTAAAAAAAAGTTAGGGATCTCCAGAAAAGATGAGGATGTCTTAAAATTGAGAATATTAGATTCTTTAAGTGAGTTTTCACCGTCCAAAAGAGATTTAGTTGGTCTTGTCAAGGTAACTTTTGTTTTATTTTCTCTCGTACAAGGATTCGACCCCGCGTTACAATCCTGTCAATGTCCCTTGTAAATAGGAGCTTAGTTTTACATGAATAGTGGCATGCACAACTATCATATTGGTTGGACTTGTGATATATTTTGTTCCATTAAAGATAAAGTATTGGGAGCATGGTCCTTCCTCGAACGAGGGGTTTCCTTTCCCCATACCATGTAACCGATACGCGTAAATCCGAAAATGTCCCCGTATATTAATGCTATTTACAAATTACCCATTTACAATCGTCAGGATAAATGGATGTATACATTGAGGCTGTTAGTGTAAGATCAGAGAATATAAGGGCCCAATTGAAATTTAATCGAAAAGTCAGGGGCCTGATGAAAAACTCGGCATCAAACGTCTTATCAATAGCTTCGAGAAAACGACATGAGTGAGCAAGCAGACAAACAACGAAACCAATCTTTTGCCACGTCATCCGCATTAATTATTCTCTTCATATCCTGGATAAAATTGTCATTAACCTGAGGGCCGTCAAAAACCCTTGGATTACTGCTCGTGCAAATGGACGGTTCAGATTGCGCTCACGGAAAACAACACGTGATGACACGAATTATTCGCCGCCTCGCTCACACTCACAAATACAATGTGCATTTGCCGCGTTACACACGTCGTCGTTTCTTTCGTGCAACAAATAAAGCAAATAAATAATTAATTACAGAAAATCACTTTCTCTATTAATTAATAAATAAATAAATTAATCTGATTCGCATATCCTTATGATCAGTACTAATCAATCATCTTGTACGAACAAACGCTATGCCGTTGACGTTGACGTCGGATCCAACGGCGTTGTCGAACCCAACGTGACGGCACTTAACGGCCATTCGCGTCGCCGCCGTTAACGACGTCGCCGCCGACGAAACGGAATTCTCAGGCACCAGATTCGCCGTCCGGCGATAGGGACCGAACCACTTGTTCTGCATGTACCGATTCTTCCGCCATGGAGGGAGAGAGAGCTCGGTGCTCCTCATGGATTTCCTCGCGGCGTCGCACATTGCTCTCACCACACGGCGGAGATCGTCGCCGTCGCCGACGAAGATCATCGGCAGGGAGTTCTCCAGGCGCGTGTACTGCGGCGACGCGCGAGCGATCTGGAACTCGGCGGCGAAGTCGAGGTCGACGAAGTAGCGCTTCCCGGTGGTGGCGAGGACGGCGTCGATGAACTCGTAGCTCCCGGCGGTGAGGTTGCCGGAGGAGCCCCAGCGCGTCTTGCAGATCGCCGCATTGTGGCCGAGCTCGCGCAGGCGCCACATCACGCGCCGCCGGAACGCGGCGCGTTCGGCTCGCAGCCACGAGTAGGCCTCGGCGGCCTTGGCCGCGTGCGCGGCGAGGAGCCTCCAGTAGGAGTCTGCATTGTTGCCGGCGGCGTCGCTCCACCTGAACGCGCTCTCGGCCGCGTCGGATCTTGGCTCGGCCTCGGCCGCGGGGCGTTCCGAGTCGGAATCGCTCTGCTCCTCCGGCTCCGGTTCTTCGAGGAAGCCGTGGACGAGCTCCGAGAGGCAGGGCGAGTCGTCGTCGGCTGCGGCGGAGTGTTCGCTACCGCTGCTGGCGCAGGCGAGGTCTGAGCCGACGAGTCGGTCCCTGACTCGGGCGTCGAGCGGGTCGGTGACTCGCTTGGTCCGTACAAAACCCGCCATATATATAGGTGGTTTTGAGTTTGTGTTGTTTGCAAGTGGTTTTGGAGTTTGGCCTTTCGGGTGAGCAAACAATGGAATGTCGCAGATGGCTTTTATAAAGGAAATGGAGGAAGCCCTTTCAAAGCCAAAGGGAATTATTTCCGAATATTCCCTCCTCAAAATACTTGGATATAATTACGAAATATGGATAGTAATTTCTAATTGAATTAGTATTAGTATTTACTATAAGCAGAAAAAAGATAATTGAACTTTGTAATTCATAATTAATCAACTAGTTAGACTAATCTCAGATTCAATATTTTAATTTTATTCAAAAATTATAAGTTAAAACATCACCAATTTATGTCAACAAGTAATTATTTTCATATTAGACAACGGATATGATATTACTTTTTATAACTAATAGCGAAAATATGTTCAAGATGAAAGTCTTCAATATTTGTTATTTTACTCTCTTTTTTTCGCTCTTTTAATGAATTCAACAAAATTTAATTATATTATTAAATTTTAGACACACATTATTTATAGAAAACTTTAATATCCAATTATGCTACTTTAACAATAAATAATTGAATTTTCAAATGAAGTAAACTAATAGACATTACAAATTTAAACATAATTTTTTAATTAAATTTATATCAAAGCAATTAAAATAAAAACAATTAAATACTTATGCCGCTTACTTCTAAGAGTAAAAAAAAATTTGTTGGGGTAAGAAACTTAAATTGAATGGGGAAATGCACGAAGATTTTACTATAAAATATCTATATTTAAATATTACAATGACATAATTTTGACAAATCAGACATCCAAAATTCAAGTAATAAAAAAATAAATATGTAAATCTTAATCACAGGATATCCTACTGGCTTCTGAACAAGTGTCCGCATATCCAAAACGAACCCGCGTGGCTTATTCGGACCGCCGAGGATGGTGACGGCGTCTGCCACGTGACGGCACGTGCTGGAGCAGTGGGCCCGGGGTGAGGGGTTGGTAGTAGTACTAGTAGCAGTGGTGGTGTTTATTATTGTTGTCGCTCCCTCCTCCACTCCACTGTCTGTCTGTCTCTTGGCGAATGGGAAGGGTGAGATGGGAATAATAAATTAGCCTGTTGCATTTTCAGAAAACTAAAGAGAGAGGACTTGTTTTGAATTTTGATTATATATTTTTCTATTGCTGACTGACTAATCAAGGATATAGTTTCTTTAATGTTGTATTTAATACGTGTACAACCAAATTAAAAGTCATCATTATCATCAAAACAATTAGATGGATAGCGTTTGCTTTTCAGATCTTTTCAATTCAGACACTTCTTTGATCATTGTTTATTGGGTTATTACCCGCATGTGTTCCTGTTCTTTTACAAACATCTGATCCGTCTATGCCGTTAGTTTGTCACACCCTTAATACCGGCATATATTCCCGCTCTTTTACAAATATCCTACTCATGTTCCCGTTCTTTCTATTTATGATTTTTTTTATCATTTAAAAAAAAAGTAGTAATTTTTTCCATTTTTTATTTTCTTAATAGTATTTTTTTTAGACGATAAAAGTACAATTTTTAGATGATACTAATTATTTTCACTTCTAACAAGCTCTCAAATCCTTAATTACCAACCCTAACCAAAGCACCAACCAATCGAATTGCCACAAAACCACGGTTCTCACCGACACCCGCGAGCTTCCGTCGTGGGAGGGTTCGGTGCCGAGGAGAATTGGCATTGGGCAGAAGCAGTAAAGACACAAAGGAGGTTCTAGTGGACCGAGGTTGGGATCACCATGACCGATGACTATAGGAAAGCCATTAATGACCTGTCTCCGAAGTGTTGGAAAATATTGCAATAAAAATAAAATTGAGATAGCGTCAAGTAGGTCGAAACGTTGAACACCCGAGTTGAACGCTTTTTTCAAAACGAAGTATTGAAAGCTATCTAGATATTATGAGTTTGCTTCCCATTAATTTTTCACTCTGTAATTTTAATTTTTTATAGCTTCCCATTGTTTTATGTTGTGAGTCTTTGGGTAACGAAGTTCAAGGAATCTTAGTTCGCTAGCGAACTTTGAAATGTTACGAAGTTTGGGGTTGACCGATTATATCCTGGGAAGCTAATTGCCCAACGAAACTCAAGCACGTAGATGAGGCGAATCAAGCTTTAAGGAGAGATTCCAACGCGTCTCGGGAATCACTAACGTTTTCTATTTACAGGATATCAAGAATAATTTTTGGAAAAAAGAGATAAGCCGATGGTCGTCAAATTTAATAACACATCGATATGTATTTTGAATTTACTCGCTACTATTTTTCTATAATTTATTTCTCATATATTATCATCTCTAGAAAATATACCTAGCGTTGCAAGGCTGTGAAACTCGGGCTCTGCTCGAACCAATCGGTGAAGATGAAGTTTGTCGAGGTGTACATGGCACGTGGCAAAAACAAACGGATATAAACGGAAGTATTAACAGAGGTTGAATTTGAGTATGTTTTAAGACTTATGGAATATATGCCGCTAAACAAAAAAAGAACAGGAACATAAGTCGGATATTTGCAAAAGAGCGGGAACATATGTCAGTCTCAAGGGCGTGACCCATGGCAAAAACTAACGGACATAGACGGAAGTGTTAACGGAGGTTGACTTTGAGTACGTTTTAAGACTGATGGAATATATGCCGCGAAAAAAAAAAGAACGGGAACATAAGTCGGATGTTTGCAAAAGAACGAGAACATATGCCGGTAATAACCCTTGTTTATTTATATACTTTGTAAGAAAGAGCCGGAAGTTGCTATTGATCTTAAAAAGAAATAACCTTCGATATATCACAAATTCTACTACTAATTTTTAAGTTTTCAGAATTTTTAAAATTAACATTTTCAAATTTCATGTTATTAAAATACCCCTGCGAAATGAACATATCGCGTCCTGAAAAAATAGACTAGGTATGGGTATTTTGGTATATGAAATTTAAAAAGGTTGTTTTGAGAATTATGAAAAATTGAGGGTTAGTAATAGAATTTGTAGAGTATTGAGAGTTATTTTCTGAAGTTTCCTATCTCAAATTTATTAAATTGTTTTTCAGTTATAATCAAAGAATATTGTGAAAATAAAATAAACATGACATAAATTTACAAGCAAAGTAATTTTATATTTTATTATCAAGGGAGAGCCGAAACACCTCAAAACTCAACTCAAATCAGAAAAATATAAGAGCTAGAATTTTTGTGTTAAATATACCTAACGACATTGTTTTACATGAAACTGCAAAGACATAACCCACGAACGTGCCATGTAATGTCCCGATCCACCTCATTTTAATTCATATTTGGTTTCAGTTCATGATAGGTTAACCGGTTGCACACCTAGACTTTATTGTGCCATGTATAAACTTTATTTAGATTAATAAAGTTATATATATATATATAAATTTTTTTAAAAAAAATTATCAGTATACCTATAAAATCGGCTTATCAGAACCAATTATTTTATTTTTAGTTACGAAAACTCTATTTTTATACTCGTACCACGAAACCTGTTGGGGTCGATTTTTGTTTAGGGCTCAAAAGGTCAACATACTAACTTTGACCAAAGAGTCACATGGCCAAAAATGGTATACAGAGAAAAGCACCCAATACCCGACCAAAAGTATATTGACCGCTGAGTTCTCAGCCGAGCCAGACCCAGTCGAGAAAACCTGGCCGAATCAGGAAACCAATATCTCGTCCCATAGCACGCAATCGATCCCCGTTCTAGTCGACAAATTGAAGACTAAGACGTTAAGGAGGGGACGGAAAGCTCGCCCGAGGCTCAAAGGTTGACACAAGAAACTCGCCCGCGAGGTGATGCCCCTGCGGAGCCGACACAATTCTGCACACCCAAGGCCGTACTAACAGCTGGGATCACTAGATTAGGGTTTATTATTCCCATTAATCAGAGCCCATTGAGAGGTCCAATTCCAAATCCATGTCTATAAATAGTATAAGCTATCCTTCAAAACGGCCAAGGGGATAACCAATAAAAAATGCATTCACCTCCAAAAAAAAATACTATCATCAATCCCTAGGGAATGTTTCTTTTTCCCTAGCCATTTATGGTACTAAAGAATTCAAGCTTGTACTTATCTTCTTAACACACTTGCACAAGAAAGACATTGAAATCAAAAGGATAAATTAAGAAGATGACACACTAATTTGCTATATATGTTTTCTCTCCCATTTCCTAAAACTGCTTATTATTTTACATACGATACTAACGGATGCTTTTGGCCCATTTTGTTCTTCAAAAAACACTCTCTAAACTTGGTGTTGCCACGTGCGACGCCGTGACTGTTGTAAAGCGATTATAACCCCAACAGTACTCTTGCAATATATCCATAATTTGGATTTGTTAGCGGTCTTCGAATTGCATACATTTAAACACTTGCTCCAAGTAGCATATTAACAAAATATTAAAATGAGTAATCCATATTAATAAGAATTTGACCAAAGATTGGGTCTTTTTGCCGCAATTAACCTTATTAAGAATTGATAGTATAAACACTATTTTTAATGCGATTATGGAGGATAATATTCCATTGCTTAAACCTTTATTCCCTGTGCCCACAAGAAACACCTATATTCCCTCTACAGCTCTACATATATATATAAAGAGTTCAGCCCTTTAATCAATGGCTTTTTGTAGACTGAAAGGTGAAAGGGGTGGCGCTATCGGCCCAGGCCCAGGTTACAATGCACTCTCGCATTACTAGATATATTCAGTGTAAGAAAATGTGGCATTATTGGCCAAGTTTACATCTGTAAAGGGGGCAAGCAATTTTGCTTCCCATGGGGTTTGAACCCGTGACCTCTTGGACAGGTTAGTAGTGGTGTTACTACTAGGCCAAACAAGCTTGGTTATTACACATTCTAATTTCTAACATGCTTTTTGATTCATTAACATTACATTTTACAAAACTCTATTAATAGAGAGCTTTTTAAGCGGATTATCATGATAATTTAGTATTATTTAAAGGGTAAACTACGGCTAAAATACTCAATGTTTTATTTTATTTTAATTATGTGCCCAAAGTTTTTTTTTTTTGTGTGGCTATAATACCCAAAGTTCATTCTGTTAACGCCAAACGTACCCGCCGTCCAATTCTCGTGAATCTCCGTTACTACTCCTACGTGGCATTTACATGTCGTTTTTAAACCGCCATGTCAGCTGCGGCTAAAATACCCAATGTTTCATTTTATTTTAATTATGTGCCCAAAGTTTTTTTTGGTGGCTGTAATACCTAAAGTTCATTCTGTTAACGCCAAACGTACCCGCCGTCCAATTAAAATAATAAAATAAAATAAAACATAATATAACAAACAACGAGTGAGTCCAATCTTTAATGTGTTACGAGATATATGTAATTTGATTAAATTAAAATAATAGTTGATTAAATAATCAAAGAAACAACACGCACGTGCAATCTTGCATATGTGCCGCGGTTTGGGTTGCGGGTCATTTTGTCGTGCTTCTGTTTTAGACTCTTGATTTTGACTATTTTATCAAAAATGAATTGTGAAATACAAATTATTTATATACTTGTGTAATATTAATACAGACGACTTATGTATGAATTAAGATTGTCGCTTTAAAAAAAAAAAAAAAAAAACTTCCTCAAGAACATTGTCGCATTCTTCCTACTTGAATTTCTTTTTTTATGAAAAGTGAAAAGATAATAATAATTTGATTCAATATAATTTAATATTGTACGATATCAAGAGACTTTGATATTTCATACCACCTATTCCGTCTTTTTATATATATATATATATATATCACTTTCTAACCCCTATTTGTTATATATTAGGACTTTTAAAATTGTTCATATCCCGTCAATTATTAGTACACTCATGATCGAAAAAAATTAACAATACCTTTTAAGAAACTTATAAATTTATAATAACTCATCATCATACCTATAAAATCGGATTATCAATATTCTATCAACATTACATTTTAAACCTTGTTATATATTATAATTTATAGTGCATTTAATTTAATCAAAACAAATATTTTATAATTTTAGGAAGATAAATAAAATATCTGTAAACATATTTTCTCTACCTTTTACACTTGAACGAGCCAAATTATGATATCTCTTATCGGTTGCTCACGTAAAACACCCGAACATACTAAAATATCATAAATTGCATCTAAAATAACAATTCTTCGCCATCATAGCCCACTTTATTTACTCATACCAAACCCTTTGAGAAATCGTCCTCAAATCGCCCTCCTTACTTGAGTAAGTTCCGGCACTTTGTTATTAATTTCAAAATAGTTAGATTATTAATTTTGTTTCATAAGATATTATCGAAAAATCTCTTACTCTCTCAACAAATTGAGATCTCTTCTCCAAATTCTCGTTATATCTCTTTGGATAAACACTTCGATGAATACCAAGAGAATTGGATGGCGGGTACGTTTGGCGTTAACAGAATGAACTTTAGGTATTATAGCCACAAAAAAAAAAAAAACTTTGGGCACATAATTAAAATAAAATGAAACATTGGGTATTTTAGCCGCAGCTGACGTGGCGGTTTAAAAATGACATGTGAATGCCACGTAGGAGCAGTAACGGAGATTCACGAGAATTGGACGGCGGGTACGTTTGGCGTTAACACAATGAACTTTGGGTATTATAGCCACCAAAAAAAAAAACTTTGGGCACATAATTAAAATAAATGAAACATTGGGTATTGGGCTCTATAGCCATATAGCCAAACTAGAAAAACTATTTTGCAAAATAACCAACATTTTGATTAATCTTGCCAAATAGCCAATCAACCACATTAATAAATCATGAAAGACCGTATTACCTTGTATTAACATGTATTAACTATATTAATGTGTATTAACTAAGTTAATTTGTTTAAAAATAAATTAAATTTTTGTTAAAATTTTAATCACGATTTTTTATTTTTAAACAAATTAACTCAGTTAATACACGTTAATATAGATTTTGCGTAAACACAAGTAAATGTTCTTATTTTTAAGAAAAATTAACTTTGTTAATACACGTTAATATGTTAAAAGAGTATTATAGGTATAAAATATGTTATTAAATAGCCACCTCATTAATTTGGCTATTTTGCAAAGAAAAAGGAAAGGTTGGCTATTTGGCTAATCAAACGTTTCAATTTGGCTATTAAGAGCCATTTCTCTTGGGTATTTTAGCCGCAATTTACCCTTATTTAAATATAAAAAACATGAAGAAAAAAAAAATCGTAATTGCGAGTCAAATATAGTACACAATTAAGAAGAAACTTTTCTGATAAGCCTACGTACCAAATCAACAATTCTAATCGAGGACCATAGTATATAGCTGAATATTTTTTATTTTTTAAAAATTTATTTAGTAAGTTATAACTTATAACCTGAGCATTTGGATAGAGTCAAAATTCCAGCCAATAGTCGCTCGAATTGGAAGGAGAGGCCGTCTTTTGGTGCATTAGAAGGGTGAGAGACAAATTTACACTTCACATATTTATTGTTCTATTATATAGTCTATAGTCTATACATATTATATAATTTAATAATAATAATAATAATAATAATAATAATTCATCAATTTGGCATAAAACTTGATTTACTTGAGGTCTTTTTGGTCTTACTCTGCCACATGGTAAAAGAACTATTGCAACTAGGTGGTATCCAAGTGACTTGGAGTTGGTTCATCAATGGATGCACGCACATATTAATGATCAATAATCATAATGTATATGATAAAGTAAGAAAAACTCAACACAATTTAAATTGCAATTTTCGATCTTATAAGAATAATAATATTGCTTTTAATAAATAATATTTAGCATTCATGAAATCTCGATCAACTTTCCAACAAGATAACATTGTCTTTGTTGAAGACCTACTCCAAGTTATTGGCCATCGAAGCATATTTATAATATATATAGTAAATAATCTATATAAAAAATGTACAAATTCATTATTTAAATGAGGTTACGTACTACGTAAATTGATAATTTTTAATTTATACGGTATCCATAACATAATTGTGAAAATACAATAGATTATTATTATTATTATTATTATTATATATTCATATAATTATCTAAATTTAAATTTCTATTCAAACATTGCGTCTATTGTATTATAAAAATAATAGCGGTATAAGTATCTAAAATGTAGGTAGGATGATATACTGCAGTATTTATTTTAGCGACATATGTCCCGTTATGGCGTTACCATTAGTGTAGCCTTGTTATTTTTTGTCTACCTAGTTAACGTTAGTGAATCCCAAAAAAAACTTTTCGTGACGAAATTAGTTGCCTTTCGATTGTTTTTGGAGTTATATTTGAAATTTTCCTTCTTTCTTTTTAATTATTGTTTTTTCATTTATGGGTTTTATTTATTATTTAGTGTGAAAATTGCGTTTAGTTTTGCTATGTAATTTATACCGATATCGTTTTTGAAGCAAAAGATTAGTCAATTTAGAGTGACACATGCGACACACTATGTAGTATGTAGTGTTAATTTCAAAAGACGAATTTTTTTATCAATTATATTTTCGTAACATTAGTTATTTTAACCGTTAAAAAAATTAGGTCAAATTTGTTTGGGCAATCATCATGGATTGCCAAGCTCTATTATAATTAATAATAATCAACATATATTATTATTATTACATCGTTGCTATGCTCGAGGCTTTATCATACTTTGGTTCAATTAAAGGAAACGATTAAATACGATATGGGCATTATTAAACATCAAAGTGTATGGCCTATTACTAGCATTTGAATGGAATGTAAATATGTGATTGTCATCTTCTTCTTTTTTATTTTTAATAAAAAAGGAGAAAATGTGCATGAATGATATTCTTGCATAAGATAGGAATATGCCGAAGAAATCATCGTCATTTTCATGGGGCCCTTGAGAACTACCCATAATAAAATATGTGAAGAAGATGTGGACATTATCTTGACACTGTATTTCATTATAATATATATAATAGTGAAAAATAATAGGCCCCCCCAAATTTGTCATCATTGTCTGCACAAAGTACCAGAAGAACCTCCAAGAATTCACTCCTGAATATAGACTGGGATTTATCCATATATGTATCATCAACCACATCTCTATTGGATAAATATCAATATCTACTCATCCACGTAACCACGTTATATAAACCATGGGCGGATCCATGTGATGAGGTGGGGTGGTTGAAACCACCCCCAACATTTTAAAAATTGCACTAATAGTACTAAAATATTTTAAATTTATGTACATAAATTCCCCTCAAAATAAAACTCTAGTCTAATTTTCTCCAAATTAACAATATAACTTGAATCATGTTCATTTTAGAAATATTTAATGTTGTATTTTGACGTTGTATTTATCACGTAAATTTAATCAAAAAAATTTGAACCCCCCCTGTCTCAGAATCCTGGTTCCGCCACTGATATAAACTATATATATCCTCTCTCTCTCTATATATATAAATATATATATATTTATAAATATAAACTGAGTCTATAGATAAATATGGAACATGTTATTGCGATGCGATGATCAGTAGTTGGATGAGATACAGTATATTGATAAAAGTGTACGATGATTCTTTAATAATATGGTTGTCTGATTACGATTTATGCGTGTAGTTCGTGAGAAATAATTAGATATATATGCCACTATGTATAAAGAATTTAGTCTTTTTTTTCCTCTTCTTTTAATAGATCTAATTATTCAGGATATATATTAGCATAGTCCTGGTGAAAAGTAAGAGTCTAACTAATAGATTAAAAAAAATACGGTCTAAGCTTCTCATTTCTTTAGGTCTAAACCTGGACCAAGGTATCGGGTGTTTCGAGTTCTTCTCAGGCCTCCGGTCGTAATTTTAACGTCCGGTTTTGTAAGAAACAATGCACTGATTGATCACGCTCAAAAAGTGCTCTCGCTAAGCGGTCGTTGTGTAGCACAAGGAAAGCGGAGTCGTATCCACGAGGAAGCAAAAATTAAGAGAAACTTTCACCAAGAACAAACGTTAAAAGAAACGAGAAGAATAAAAACAATTGATTTTTAAAGAGAAGAAAAATATTTAAATTCAACGATGAGAATATATGAGAAAACGGCTAGCTTCGGGAATCCTTTTATTGTGTCGTTAATGCGATACCAATTTCAATACCTAAATTTTCACCTAAAATAATGTCTTGATATGAAAAAGGTTTGAAGAAATATATAGAATTCATGCATAATAAAATCCACATAATAAGAGCATGACTAGAATTATATGTATAATAGAAACGCATAATTTAATAAACTCTTAAACAACTTGAACATATCAATACTTGAATAGAGAATAAAAATTGCATTGAAACTTGGTACAGAAAAACTAAACAATAAAATTCATCCGTAGCTAACCCGCGAGTTTTAGCCGGAGCTTGACATGATAACTCCAAGCTAGATGAAGAAAATTAGAACTTAACCCTAAAACTCTTTTCTCTCTGCTCTCTGCCGAATTCTGAATATCATAAAACCCTAAGGCTTCATATTTATATAGTATTGGAATGCGATGTATTCGGTTGGCAGATTGTCCTTGATTTATGCTTTGGTTGTTTCCTTATTTGCTAATTTCTTTCCAATTTTAACTTATTCGATCTATATTTTCTATTGATTGCTCTCATTGGCCTTTGACTTGTGTGCATTGGATATATGATGTGGCTCTGATCATGCGACTTCTTCATTGAACAAGTATTATGTATTTGCTCCATTGGTCCTTGTTGCTTTATTTATTTCCTGAAAAGTACCACAATAAAATCAATTCAAATAAAAACAAGTTAAATCTAGACAAATAGGTAAAGTCACAAAAATTAATCTCAACCGTGATTCGTAGTGTAATTAGTATAATTGCCAGAGCTTTATCCTAATAATTTCACAATTATCGGCAATTAAACTATATAAATTGTAGCTCTTTTCGGTACTTATCACAACCCCCAACTAGCTTATTGCTAGTCTCTAGCAATTCAAGCGAAAGATAGTTTTGTCCTAGAAATCAATTACAAAGTCACCCGAATATTTGAATAAAAAAGGTTAGTAAGCATCGAAAAATTTCACCAAAGCTATGTCAATCACAAGTTCAAAGTTTTGTGTGTGTGTGCTCTAAACCAATTCCTTCGTACCACAAACCATAACACATTCGGCTTCAAGAAACACACTAAGTATAAGCCTCAACTCCATATCCTCACGGGTTTTCAATGTATATTTTGGGGTGTTTAGGGATTTCACTGATAGAGTCGGATATATGGATCAATTTCGCTCAAAGGTGAAGATAAATATTTAGGACAAGCAATTAAACAATCATTTATAAAAAGATAGGTTAATCAACTCACTCGAAACATCCAACCATTCTAACCACAAACCAACTTTCGGGATTTCAAACTAGCCAACGCATTAATCACTGTTACAAATGAGAGCCTTTCAAACAAAGAGGTCATGTATTTGCACTTTTTTTTTTCAGATAGATTTTTTTTTTTTATATGTAGAGATTTTTCATTGCTTATCTCTCTTTCTTTTTTCTTTTTTCTTTTTTCTTTTCAATTTTTTTTTTTTTTTTTTTGGTGTGCATGACTTTTACAAAGATGATAATAGAGGCTATATAAACAATGACTTCATTTGTTGACTAAAAATCATCCCTCCAGCATATGTCCAACAAACCACAAACCATGATGTTCCGAGTAATGATTTATACCAATTCTAAAGATCAATGGAAGTTCAAAAACTTGTTTTCTTAAGCTCACAAACATATCTCTTAGTAAAGGTGTGCCTAAACTTAGGAGTTTCTATCAGCCAAAATGTGTTAACAGCCATTTTTCCACAAGGTTTAGTGCGTGCTCAAGTTTTAAACTCTGAAAATGTTTCTTCGTAGCAAAAGTGAAAAGATTTGATGCAAAATAAACAATGTGATTTCATTTTCTTCAGGTCAAATTGCAAAAATTTCTTAGACAAAGACTAACTACGCACGAAGCTAAAGACTAAAAAAAAAAAGGCATGAATATGCTTACCACCCCCAACTAAGATTATACATTGTCCTCAATGTCTAAAAGTATATAAATAAGATAAGGACAAGAAAACACCTGGGTGTCGATCAACCACATGTAGGAAGATACTCGTGTAGACCTGCAGAATCGAGAAAAAGACAAA
Source organism: Parietaria judaica (assembly GCA_954871525.1). Taxonomy (NCBI): domain Eukaryota; kingdom Viridiplantae; phylum Streptophyta; class Magnoliopsida; order Rosales; family Urticaceae; genus Parietaria; species Parietaria judaica. The sequence goes on from OX940860.1 coordinate 46,058,778, forward strand.
GAAAAAGAGAAAATAATAATAATAAAAATGCAAAAATAAACCTAAAAATATACAAAAGGATACGATGATGACCGATCATTCAATTGAGTACACAGGAGCGACGAGAGTGATCTCTTCAGGCTCAGGTAGTCGCTCAATGTAGTTCTTCAAGCGTTGACCATTGACTTTGAAAACTCTCCCATCTGACGGATCTTTGATTTCGACGGCACCGTTTGGAAAAACTCTCTGCACCAGATAAGGGCCGGTCCATCTAGATCTCAATTTTCCGGGGTGAAGATGTAGACGAGAGTCATAAAGATGAACTCGTGTATTTGGCTCGAAATTCTTTCTCAATATCTGCTTGTCGTGAGCCGCTTTCATCTTAGCTTTGTAGGTTTTGGATCTGTCGTATGCGTCATTTCGTAATTCTTCAAGCTCCGACAATTGAAGCTTCCTGTTTACCCCTGCTGCCGAAATGTCAAAGTTAAGGGCTTTGGTAGCCCAGAAGGCTTTGTGCTCAAGTTCGACAGGCAAGTGACATGCTTTTCCATAAACAAGTCGATAGGGCGACATTCCAAGCGGAGATTTGTATGCAGTACGGTAGGCCCAAAGAGCGCCAGTCAAGCGAAGCGACCAATCTTTGCGGTCTGGATTAACCGTCTTTTCCAAAATCTGTTTAATCTCCCTATTCGCTAATTCAGCTTGTCCATTTGTCTGGGGATGGTAGGAAGTTGACACCTTGTGAATCACACCGTACTTTTGCATAAGTGACTTGAAAGACCGGTTGCAGAAATGGGTGCCTTTATCACTAATGATTGCACGGGGGGTGCCAAACCTAGATAACACATTTTCTTTTAAAAACTTTATCACGGTTGTATTATCATTAGAACGGCACGGTGCAGCTTCTACCCACTTGGAGACATAATCCACAGCAAGCAGGATGTAAAGATAGCCCGAAGAAGGTGGAAACGGCATCATGTGGCGGCGAGAAAGAGCTCCTAACTTCTGACATCTTTCGCAAGAACGACAATAGTGGTCGGTGTCTTTGAACAAAGTGGGCCAATAAAGGCCACACTGTAAGACTTTTGCGGCTGTCTTCTTCATCGAAAAATGACCACCGCAAGCTTCATTGTGGCAAAAGTTCAGGACACTCATCACTTCGTCCTCTGGAATGCATCGTCTCATGATTTGATCGGGGCAATACTTGTAAAGGTACGGGTCATCCCAATAGAAATTTTTCACCTCGATCAAAAATTTGCGTTTGTCTTGCGCATTCCATTCAGACGGAAGGTTGTGAGTCACTAGATAGTTAACTATGTGGGCATACCAAGGTATTGTAGTGACAACGAAAAGGTTTTCATCCGGAAAGTTTTCTTGAATTTTTGGGTCATCAGATGAATCAGTGAATTCGAGTCGAGATAAATGGTCAGCAACAACATTCTCGACTCCTTTCTTGTCTTTGATGGTCAAGTCAAACTCCTGCAATAGAAGGATCCACCTAATGAGGCGCGCCTTAGCATCCTTTTTAGAGAAAAGATACTTAAGAGCGGCATGGTCTGTGAAGATCGTGATAGGTGAACCAATCAAATACGCGCGAAATTTGTCTAGTGCGAAAACTACAGCAAGTAACTCTTTTTAAGTAGTAGAATAGTTCATCTGAGCGCTGTCAAGAGTTCTGCTTGCGTAGTACACTATAAAGGGTTTTCCTTCCCTTCGTTGACCCAAGACGGCCCCCACCGCAAAGTTACTAGCATCACACATAATCTCAAATGGTAGGCTCCAATCTGGTGACTGTATGATAAGGGCTGATGTCAATTTTTCTATGAGCGTTCGAAATGCTTTTTCACATTCTATTGTCCATTCGAATGTCGCATCTTTTTCCAAGAGGTTGTTTAATGGTCTCGAGATAGAAGAGAAATTCTGTATGAACCTTATATAGAATCCGGCATGTCCCAAGAAAGATCGAATGTCTTTTACACTTTTTGGGGTAGGCAACTTGGATATGAGGTCGATCTTCGAGTGGTCAACCTCGATTCCTTTTTCAGAGACTATGTGCCCTAGTACAATGCCGGATGAGACCAGAAAATGACATTTCTCCCAATTAAGCACAAGACCTTTCTCAATGCACCTTTCAAGAACAGCTTGAAGATTCGATAAACAAGAGTCGAAAGAATCTCCAAACACAGTCAAGTCATCCATATATACTTCCATACATTTGTCAACCATGTCGCTGAACATACTCATCATGCACCTCTGGAATGTTGCTGGAGCATTGCACAGTCCAAAAGGCATTCGGCGGAAAGCGTACGTGCCAAAAGGACATGTGAATGTGGTCTTATCCTGATCTTCTAAAGCAATCTCTATCTGATAGTACCCTGAATAGCCATCGAGAAAGCAATAAAAAGGATGACCAGCGACTCGCTCAAGAATTTGGTCGATGAATGGAAGCGGGAATTGGTCCTTGCGGGTGGCAGTATTAAGCTTTCGATAGTCAAGGCACATACGCCAACCCGTCACGACCTTTGTAGGGACAAGAACCCCTTTTTCATTCTCAACAACGGTGACTCCAGATTTCTTTGGGACCACTTGTGTCGGGCTGACCCATTTGCTATCTGAGACTGGGTATATGATACCAGCGTCCAACAATTTGAGGACTTCTTTCTTAACGACTTCCTTCATTGTTGGATTCAGTCTACGTTGTGGGTCTCGTTTTGGAACAGCCCCTTCTTCGAGATGAATGTGATGAGAGCAAATTAGAGGACTTATACCTTTAATGTCAGCAATCGTCCAACCCAACGCACGTTTATGTTCACGAAGCATGTTTATCAGACGTTGCTCTTGTGAAACGTCGAGTTTGGATGATATGATAACAGGAAAAGTACCGTCAACTCCTAGAAATGCATGCTTGAGGCCCTCGGGAAGTTGGGCAAGCTCAACTTTTGGGGTCTCCTCAACTGATGACTTTGGCTTTTGTCGGTCATGTGGAAGTTCTTCGAAATGTTCATGCCAGAACGTAGTTTCTAATTCTTCAGAGTCTGCTAAAATGGTAGAATCTTTAGACGTCTCATCGAGAACAGAATACTTAGAATCATGGAGGAGGTTGGTTTCTTCGACGAGTGTGTCTATCATGTAGGTATGAGCACAGTCATCATCATCGCGTGGCTGCCTAGAGAGGTTGAAAATGTTGACTTCCATAGTCATGTTCCCGAAAGAAAGCCTCATGAGACCGTTCCGACAGTTAATCAAAGCATTTGCTGTTGCAAGGAAAGGTCTTCCTAAGATAATGGGAATTTTAGACTCGGTGTCAACAACAGAATGAGTATCTAAGATAAGAAAGTCCACAGGGTAGTAGAATTTCTCGATTTGCACCAATACATCTTCCACCATACCTCGAGGTTTCCTAACAGATCTGTCGGCCAATTGCAACACAACTGCAGTCGGTTTCATGTCGCCAAGTCCTAGACGCAAGTATATAGAATATGGCATGAGATTTATACTTGCGCCAAGGTCCAAAAGTGCTTGACCGAAACGTTGAGTCCTGATATAGCACGAAATTGTGGGACAACCGGGGTCTTTGTACTTTGGAGGTGTTCTTTGCTCAATTACTGCGCTAACTTGCTCTGAAAGAAACGCAGTCTTCTTGACATGATTACGCCGCTTTATCGTGCATAGATCCTTCAGTACTTTGGCGTAGGCCGGTACTTGTTTGATCACATCCAACAAGGGAAGATTGATCTTCACCTGTTGCAAGTGTTCTAGGATCTCAGCTTGATGCTCTAGTGCTTTTCCAGTAGACTTAAAGGCCTGAGGAAGTGGAGCTCGCACAGGAATAGCTGCGGGTTCATTCTCTGGAGCAGCTATCTTATTGGAAGTGGTGGTTTTTGATGGTTGAGGTTCAACTACAACACCAGTTCGAGTAGTGATAGCACTTACCTCCTTGAGTTGAGGATCTGAGCTTTCAGCTGCATGAATGCTTTTGGTGTTCGATTGAGGTTGGGCAGGAAACTTGCCTCGCTCTGAAACAACCAAGGAGTTCGTCAGATTTGTGATTTGAGATTTGATCCCTTTATTCTCCTCAGCCAATTGTGTAATCATTGCTTCAAACTTCTGGTTCGTTTTCTCTTGAATCTCTATGAACCTATGCAGGGTGTCTTCGATAGGCATTCTGGATGCTTGCATATGTTGAGGCGCTGAAAAGACTCTTGGTGCATATTGTTCTTGACTTGCTTTCCATTGATTTCCAGACGGCTGTGTGTTGTTATTGCTCTTCCAGCTAAAGTTTGGGTGGTTCCTCCAACCAGGATTGTACGTCTCAGAGTAGGGTGAATAAGGTTTGTTGTAATTCCCGAGGGCATTACATTGTTCCTCATATAACCCTCGCATTTCAGCATACGATGCACAATCTTGGGGCTGATGATCCACTCCTCCACACACAAAGCAGGCGTATTGGTTTTCGACATGTGCGACCGATTGTGTGGCTCTACTATTTTGGGACTTGAGGGCCTCTAGTTGCTTAGTCAAATTCTCGACTTGGGCTTTGAGGCTGTCCTCTTCCTTCAATTGGTAGACACCGACTGGTCGTGACCTACTTGTGCTCTCTGTGGCACTCGGCTCAGTCCAATGGTCTGTCATTTCGGCGAGCTCATTCAGATACTCGATGGCTTCATCCGGGTTTTTGTTCATGAATTGCCCATTGCACATCGACTGAATTGACTTGCGTTCGTCACCAGTAAGACCATCATAGAAATAACTCACGAGGCGCCAACTCTCAAACCCATGGTGTGGACACAGGTTCAACAAATCTTTATATCTATCCCAAGCCTGGCGAAGTGATTCACCGGCTTTCTGGTTAAACATTGAGATCTGTCGTTTCAGACCATTAGTCTTATGGTTTGGGAAAAACTTGTTGAAAAACAACGTAGTCATTTCTTCCCATGTTCCAATAGACCTAGGTCTAAGAGAGTATAACCAGCTTTTCGCTTTATCCTTGAGGGAAAATGGAAAGAACTTCAACCTCATGACGCTTGCGATATCAGCACGGCTATAAAATGTGGCAACTGCCTCCTCGAATTCTCTAATATGCACATATGGATTTTCGTTTTCTAGCCCGTGAAAGGTTGGCAAAAGTTGAATCATGCCGGGCTTGAATTCGTGATTTGGTGCGTTAGGATTGAAAATGATACAAGAAGGGACTGCAGCTCGTGCTGGATGCAAGTAGTCATTCAGAGTCTTCATGTGATGCTCTTCTAATGCCATTGGATGGAAGAAGTCGTTTGGAATCGAGACAACGGAAGTAGAAGACGAAGATGGAGAGGTTGATGGGTTAGGAGTAGGCTTTCGGGCAAAACGACCTAATTCGTCTCGGAATGGGGTCATTAACTAACCGGGATTTTTTATATCTTTTTTGTTTGTTTGTTTGTTTTTTTTTTTTTTTGATTTTTGGGATAAATATGTTATGTGGAAATAGTACCAAGATTATTCCCAGATCGACTGGAAAGGATACTATGATCTCACTTTAGGCCCAAACTGTTCTAGACAGAACTCCCCGAGGTTCCCAGGTCAGTTTGGAGGAGATTGCAAAGCACACCTTATTTAACAACCAATCTTTCTTAGGCAGAATAAAGCCTTGATAAATACCGCCACACGACACAAGTAACCTTTTTGTGTATTTTATTGGAATTTTATGATATGATTTTTTTTTTATTTTTTTTTTAACCTAAAAGGATGCACATATTATATAAGAAAGCTAATGAAAGGAAAATACTTTTTTTTGGATTCTCTTTTTTTTTTATCAAAAGATCAAAACTAATTAGCAAAATAAATATTTTTTTTTTTGAAATTTTTATGAAAATAAAAACGAAAATAAGAAAAAGATTTTTTTTTGTTTATATTTTTTATGGATTTTGGAAAGAGATTGATTAACAAGTATTTTATTTTATTTTTTTTAATTTTTTAATTTAATTTTTTTTTCAAAATAAAACGAAAATAAGAAGAATTTTTTTTTATTTTTTTATGATAAAACAAAAAAAAACGAAAATAATAAAAAAAAAACTTAAGGAAATAAAAATAAAAGTAAAACGTAACTACTTACCTTTGAACGTTTGCACTTGTAAACAATTCTCTCGAAGCGCTTCCCCGGCAACGGCGCCAATTTGATCACGCTCAAAAAGTGCTCTCGCTAAGCGGTCGTTGTGTAGCACAAGGAAAGCGGAGTCGTATCCACAAGGAAGCAAAAATTAAGAGAAACTTTCACCAAGAACAAACGTTAAAAGAAACGAGAAGAATAAAAACAATTGATTTTTAAAGAGAAGAAAAATATTTAAATTCAACGATGAGAATATATGAGAAAACGGCTAGCTTCGGGAATCCTTTTATTGTGTCGTTAATGCGATACCAATTTCAATACCTAAATTTTCACCTAAAATAATGTCTTGATATGAAAAAGGTTTGAAGAAATATATAGAATTCATGCATAATAAAATCCACATAATAAGAGCATGACTAGAATTATATGTATAATAGAAACGCATAATTTAATAAACTCTTAAACAACTTGAACATATCAATACTTGAATCAAGAATAAAAATTACATTGAAACTTGGTACAGAAAAATTAAACAATAAAATTCATCCGTAGCTAACCCGCGAGTTTTAGCCGGAGCTTGACATGATAACTCCAAGCTAGATGAAGAAAATTAGAACTTAACTCTAAAACTCTTTTCTCTCCGCTCTCTGCCGAATTCTGAATATCATAAAACCCTAAGGCTTCATATTTATATAGTATTGGAATGTGATGTATTCGGTTGGCAGATTGTCCTTGATTTATGCTTTGGTTGTTTCCTTATTTGCTAATTTCTTTCCAATTTTAACTTATTCGATCTATATTTTCTATTAATTGCTCTCATTGGCCTTTGACTTGTGTGCATTGGATATATGATGTGGCTCTGATCATGCGACTTCTTCATTGAACAAGTATTATGTATTTGCTCCATTGGTCTTGTTGCTTTATTTATTTCCTGAAAAGTACCACAATAAAATCAATTCAAATAAAAACAAGTTAAATCTAGACAAATAGGTAAAGTCACAAAAATTAATCTCAACCGTGATTCGTAGTGTAATTAGTATAATTGCCAGAGCTTTATCCTAATAATTTCACAATTATCGGCAATTAAACTATATAAATTGTAGCTCTTTTCGGTACTTATCACTGATCAAGCTTATTTTCTATTAAGAGTGAAGCTAGAATATTATTTCATGAGATGAGGCAGAAAATTGACCGGAATATTATTTTTTTTACGTGATATATAAAACAAGCTAGCATTATGTACGGGTTTTCGTGTAAGAACATGTTAAATAACAGTCTCGTTACCTTACAACTTTCATCGACGGATTTTTATATTCTGAAGCATGAACATAATTTTCTTTAAATCTGGGAGCTAGCTTTGTAGATCTTCTAAATCATCGATTGATCTTTTCTTTAAAAAAATTTCATAGTGCATATTCTCTAATTTTAATAAGATATATATATATATATATATATACATATATATCAATATATCTATCAATCACATATTGTTGACGTATCTTTCGACTAATGTTAATTGCGTGAGGGTTTGCAACATATCTAATTCTAAACTATGATGTATACTTTTTAATTAGTTTTTCTTTCCTTCTACTATAAATATAATACTTTGTTGTACACAGAAAAATAATTTTTCTTTTGCAATTACTTCAAAATGATGGTGGAAGAAGGAAAGAACTATATTTTTGTTGTACACAAATTTAATTTTTCTTCGTCCTGTCTATGAAATTTAATTCTTGATGAAGGATAGGTTTAAAAGAAAAAAAAATCCATGATAATTACATCATGTAAATAGCATTAGCAAAAAGGTTGAAGATTGCAATAGAGGAAAATATGTTTCATAACTTGTGCTAGTCAAACTCATTAGATTACTGTTTCCCTCAAGAAGAAAAAGAATATCTAGACAGATAGATTTAGCAGTTCTATATATTTTTATTTAATAATATATACTAAGTTCTTGATTATTTAGTGCATTTGTTTTAGTTCAAGATTTTGGAGGCAGACCAAATCTCAAAAAAAGATACACAATTATATAATTAGAAGAATTCCGAAAATTAATCAAAAGATATGGAGTGTAGACAACGTTATGTAGTATATGCGGGTAGGTATTATTTGATAAGAGAGAAAAAATAGTTAATAAAAAAAGGAATTTGATTTTAGATTGGAATATGAATTGTTGAAATATTGAAACCAACAAACCCCAAACGAACAACCTGAATATTCATGATGGTCATACTGAACCCTAGATTCATTTGTGTAAGTAATTACTGGATGATTAGTGATAGTTACTTCTAAGCCATAAACCATTATTATTTTTACTTTTTAAGTACCTAAAATGACGTAGGAAAAAGAGAATTTTCTAACACATTTTGAGCCGGCCTGTCCAACAAATTCGAGAAGTGATCAATCTCTAGAGATCTACATATGACATAGTAAAACCCGGAGCAAAATTAACACGAAATCAATTACGCAATATACCTAGAGGGGCATACCCTACAACCTGAATATTCATGATGGTCATACTGAACCCTAGATTCATTTGTGTAAATAATTACTCGATGATTAGTGATAGTTACTTCTAAGCCATAAAACATTATTATTTTTACTTTTTAAGTACCTAAAATGACGTAGGAAAAAAATAATTTTCTATCACATTTTGAGCCGGCGTGTCCAACAAATTCGAGAAGTGATCAATCTCTAGAGATCTACATACGACATAGTAAAACCCGGAACAAAATTAACACGAAATCGATTACGCAATATACCTAGAGGGGCATACCCTACAACTACCTTAAATAGCGCTGTAGCCTTATTGAATTTCAAAATTTACATATTTATGATAAATTTTAATATTATTCTTCAATTTTAATCTTTAAATTATATTTTCTTTTCATTTTAGTATAAACTATGACTATTTAATTCTTCACTGTTTGGTACAGATTTGTTTTTGAAAAAGTTATTTTTAGTTTCAATTTTTGAAAAAAAAAACATTTTTTTTAATATATAAAACGGACAGGTGTTTGGTAAACTATTTATAAAACAACATCGTGCAAGAATGACATGAATGCAGCAGAGACTGATGAGTTACGACATAAAATGAGTTAGTTACTGTGACAGTCACTAATCCCGTGAGCCACGAGGCAAGAACAGGTAAGCTGTGCAGTCCCGCATCGCCTGGGCAAGGAGATATGCTGATGGGACGTTCCCAAGACTGTGCATGTATGGGACTGCACAGTTACCGAAGATCATACAGGTATGGGACTATATGGTCGAAGAGGCTTAAAAGAATTGATTGGTACTACCCATGTCAACAAGATGCGTCTTCTTTTCAGTAGCCCATTCATAGGAACTCCAAAGTTAAGCGTGCTTGGCTTGTGAGCAATCTTGGGATAGGTGACCTCCTGGGAAGTTTCTCCGGAAGTTTGGGGACAATCGTCGATTTGATTGAGCAGCCAGGTCGTTACAGTTGGTATCAGAGCGGTGTTCTTGCCATCCTACCTCGCATTCCAGCCACATGGTCGCTCGTCGTAATCCACGTAAGCTAGAATTGTATGTATATCAAAAAATAACGTGTAGTTTATTTTATATTGCTATTAAGTAATAAATTATAAAGTTTGTAAGTGTCGAGCGAGTTACAAGTTTTATGATACTCGAATGTATACATAAAATTGAAAATTTATTCGACATTCATAATTATAATGGAAGATGGAAAGGGTCGAGGTCGAGGTTGCGGTCGCGGAAGAGGAAGAACCGCTGCTCCGGAAGTGCCAGCGGCTGAGCAAAACCAAGATCAACCCGACCTGGAAGCAATTCTTGCTGAGATGCAAAATACAATTCGGGCACAAAATGCTGAGGTGCGAGAGCTACGAGCAGAATTATTGAACCAGAGAGAAGCTGAGCAAAGAGCATCATTCCAGAGCAGATCTACAAGCACTGAAACATCACATAGTCCTGCCTATGTCGGAGGTGTTTCCCCCCGAAATGCCTATAAGACAAGATCTCTATGAATGATTTCGACGTATGTATGCACCGGAATTTGAAGGATCTTCAGACCCACTAGTTGCAAATGAATGGCTCTCAAGCATGTAGACAATTTTGGAATTCATGGATGCCACCGATCAAGAGAAGGTTCGTTGTGCGTCTTTCGTGCTGAAGAAGGATGCGAGATACTGGTAGGAGACTGTGATTCTTAGAAGAAGTATAGCTCAAATGAGATGGGCAGATTTCATTGAAGAATTCAACAACAAGTACTTCAATATGAGAGTGATGAACGGCCACCAGAAAAAGTTCAATGAGTTCAAACAAGGGTCGATGACGGTTACTGACGCTGTTAAAAAATTTAACTGTTTGGCACGTCTGTGCCCTCGACTTGTGCCAACAGACGAGGAAAGGGTGAGAAGAATGATGGAGATGTTTCGACAAGAGTTGGCAATGGCCATTGAAAGTGGAGCCCAACCGCCAAATACAATCTCAGAATGTGTTGAACGATCTTTGAGAACAGAATATCGACTCACACAGGCACGAGAATAGCGTGCTCAGTTTTAGAGAGCCCGTAGAGAGGAGCACGCTAATTATAAACCTCCTGAAAATTTCAACAAGAAGCCTCAAAATTGAAGCTTTTCCAACCGTCCTCCCCTAACGAATGGAAACCACCGAAATGGTGGTGACCGAAAAAGAGGAAATTCTTATGGTAACCAACAGTCTGAAAACCGAAGGGTTTAACCAAGGACCGAGCACACTACCCCGCGAGCCCCATGTAATCGATGTGGAAAGAATCACCCGGGAGACTGTTGGTGTAAGCCGAACGTGTGTTTTACGTGTGGTCAGAATGAACATTATGCCAAAGATTGTCCTACTACGAGGCCAGGAGCAAACAAGCCAAAAGTTTCGACCCCACATCTTAACGCCATGCCGACTACAGAGGGAGCACCCGTCAAGCAGCCAAGCCATGCCTGCGCAGCCCCAGGTTAGGCTCTTTGCTTATACAAATGCCAAAGTAATCAATGCGACATCTGATGTTGTGGCAGGTCAGCTTTCTTTAGCCTAACACAAAGTGTGTACATTGTTTGATTCTGGAGCTACTCAATTGTTTGTGTCTAATACGGTAGCTAAGGACATAGATGAAAATGTTGAAAGGATGGTTTTAGCTTCTAGTACTAGTCTACCCCCTGGGGATGTCATATTATCGAATACTTGTTTGAGGAATGTCCCGATTACAATAATCGATAATACCTTTACAAGCAACTTGATTGCAATTGAAATGAAGGATTTCGATGTCATATTGGGCATGGATTTCCTAGGAGAGTATAATGCAGTTATAGATTGCCACCGACGAAGAGTGACCTTTCGGCCACCCGATGGAAAGAAGTTTACGTTCGAAGGGAGGTCACTAAAAAGGCCTAAGATGATGATTTCGGCAATGCGAGCCCAAAAGATGTTAGCAGCGGGATGCATAGGTTTTCTAGCTATGGCGATCGATAAGTCAAGGGAAGACAAGATACAATTGGTCAATGTTCCTATTGTACGAGATTTCAAAGAAGTTTTTCCAGAAGAACTCTCTGGGATACCACCTCAGCGAGAAATATCTTTTGGAATAGAGGTCTTGCCAGGGAAAGAACCTATTTCAAAGGCACCATATCAAATGACGCCGGCTGAGTTGAAGGAGCTCCAAGAGCAATTAAAGGAACTTTTAGAAAAGGGTTTCATACGTCCTAGCCATTCTCCATGGGGCGCACCAGTTTTATTTGTGAAGAAGAAAGATGGATCGTTTCGGATGTGTATTGATTACTGGGAGCTCAACAAGGTGACGATTAAAAACCGATATCCACTTCCAAGGATTGACGTTTTATTTGATCAACTTAAGGGTGCCACAGTGTTTTTATCGATCTTCGGTCGGGATATCATCAGTTGAAGGTGTCAGAGGAAGATGTGGCCAAAACGGCTTTTCGGACTCGATACCGTCATTATTAATTCACAGTTATACCTTTTGGACTTACAAATGCACCAGAAGCCTTCATGGATCTTATGGATCGGGTATTTAAGGAATTCTTGGATAAGTTTGTTATTGTTTTCATTGACGACATTCTTATATACTCAAAGAATCGTGAAGAACATGAAGAGCATTTAACCATCGTCTTGCAGACATTGAAGAAGCACCAATTATTTGCTAAGTTTTCCAAATGTGAATTTTGGCTGGACAATTTTTTTTTTCGGACACGTAGTTTCAGCGGAAGGGGTTTCAGTGGACCCAGCAAAGGTCGAAGCGGTAAATGATTGGGAGGCGCCAAAGAGTGTCACGGAGGTTAGAAGTTTTCTCGGTCTAGCGGGTTATTATCGAAGATTTGTGGAAGGATTTTCCAATATTGCAGCTCCACTTTCAGCTCTTACTCGTAAAGTAAAAAGAAGTACGAATGGTGCCAGAAGTGCGAAGAAAGTTTCCAAGAGCTGAAGAGAAGACTGACGACTGCCCCAGTGCTCACTATCCCTTCAAGCAGTGAACCGTTAGTGATCTTTAGCGACGCTTCTAAAACAGGGTTGGGAGCTGTACTCATGCAAAATGGAAAAGTTGTTGCTTACGCTTCTCGGCAATTGAAAGTGCACGAGAAAAACTACCCCACTCATGATTTGGAGTTAGCGGGTGTGGTTTTTGCATTGAAGATATGGAGACATTACTTATATAGAGTTAAATGTGAAATCTACACCGATCATCAAATCCTCAAGTACATCTTCACCAAAAATGAGCTTAATATGAGGCAAAGAAGGTGGCTTGAGCTAGTCAAGGACTACGAGTGCGAGATACACTATCACCTTGAGAAGGCAAACAAGGTGGCAGATGCACTGAGTAGGAAAGAGAATGCGAGCCCGGTGCCCATTCAAGGACTTCCACAACAACTCCAAGGCGAGTTGAGGAACCACGAGATCGAACTCATTTCGGGAAGTTTGGCTACTTTGACGATGCAACCGACCATATTTGAACACATAGGCAATGCTCATAACAGCGACTCAAAGCTAAAAGAACTCATTGATAGAGTTCGAGAAGGGATGGAGATGCGTTTTACCCTTTCCGATAAAGGAGTACTCTTCTACGAGGACAGATTATGTGTGGCTAACGACAATGCCATCCGAAGTCAGATACTTTTGGAAGCACACAAGATGCCCTATTATGTCCATCCAGGAGTTACAAAGATGTTCCAAGGGTTGAAAGAACACTTTTGGTGGTCGAGTATGAAGAAAGATGTAGTTGGCTTTGTGAGTAAGTGTTTAACTTGTCAAAGGGTTAAAGCCAAGCATCGGTTTCCACACTGGTGAATTGCAGCCGAATGAAATCCCGAAATGGAAATAGGATCAGATTGCCAAGGATTTTGTAGTAGGATAACCAAAGACTAAGGAAGGGTATGATGCAATATGGGTAGTGGTAGACCGACTAACAAAATCTACCCACTTTTTACCGATTAAGATTTCCTTTTCAGTAGAGAGACTGACGGAGATCTATGTTGCCCACATTGTCCGACTACATAGAGTACCCGTCTCAATTATTTCAGACAGAGATGCACGATTTACTTCACAATTTTGGAAATCTGTACAGAAAGAACTGGGCACCCAGCTCAAGTTTAGTACAACATTCCATCCACAGACCGACGGACAATCAGAAAGAACCATCCAGACATTAGAAGACAGGTTGAGAGTTTGCATTTTGGATTTTGGTGGCGGGTGGAATAAGAAACTGCCTTTGATAGAATTCTCCTACAACAACAGTTTCCAAGCTTCTATTGGGATGGCACCATACAAAGCTTTATATGGTAGAAAGTGCAGATCACCAATCCATTGGTTTGAGAGTGGAGGAAACCAACTAGAGAAGACTGGTCTCATAAAGGAATCGACAGACGCAATCAAAGTGATTCGACAAAGAATTAAGATAGCCCAAAGCCGACAAAAGAGTTACGCTAACAAACGGAGGAGGCCTCTTGAGTTTCAAGTGGGTGATGCGGTGTTTTTAAAGATTTCCCCTCTTAAGGGCGTGATGCGGTTTGGTAAGAAGGGAAAGTTGAGCCCTAGATACATCGGGCCAAACGAGATCTTAGAAAGGGTTGGACAAGTTGCTTACCGACTAGCTCTTAGTCCGAATTTAGCAAAGGTGCACAACGTGTTTCATGTGTCGACGCTTAAAAAGTATATCGCGGACCCGTCACACATATTAGAGCATGAACCGCTCGAGATACACGAATATCTTACTTATGAAGAAGTCCCTATCAAGATCATCGACAGAGAAGAATGGGTGTTACGCAATAAAGCGATCCCATTAGTCAAAGTCATGTGGAGAAACCAGAAGCGAGAAGAAGCAACATGGGAACGAGAAGACGACATGAAAATTAGTTTTTCACACCTATTCTAATTTTTGGGACGAAAATTCCAAAAGGATGAGTGATTGTGATAACCCATAATCAATTAGGTGAGTTGTTATATTTTTTGTTTATATTTTTATTTTAGGATTTTTCTTGCAAATAATATATAGGTTTTGATATATAGAAAAAAAAATTAAGGGTAAAAAGAGAGCTGCGAAAATTAAATATTTAGGGTTTTATATTAGACTTAGGGTTTCATATTTTTCACAGAGTCTCTCGTAGCCTCATTCTCTCCAAAACCTAGAAATTCTCTAGAGAGGATAGAGTGAAAGCTCACTGAGTCTTCAATCTCATCAGCCAGAAAATTTCTTCTTCTTTTTCCATAATCAAGGTATGAGTTTGCTTATCATATTAAATACAATTTTATTTTCGTAATCCCTAGTGGCAGAATTTTGTCGAATTTTTATCTCCCAAACCACGCATCGGATTTGGCTAAAATTTTAACCACAACTTTGATTAGGTTCATAGAAGTCCCAGATTTAATTTCAAAATTTTGGAGCTCTAAATCGCTCTAAATTGTATTTTCAATTTTTAAAATTTCTGGAATAACGATAAAATTATGCAGATCAAATTTTTGTTTTTATTTTGAAAATTCATAGAGTCCGAATTGTAGATTTTATATAGAGATATGTTTTATAGAGAATCAAATTTCTAGATGTTTTGTGTTTTAAGAAATTTAAAAATCTTTCGGGATATAGCCCGAAATCGAGTTATAAGAATCTGGCCGAACAAAAAAATCGATATATCTCATAGTTACAGTTCTCTTTTGAAAATTTCCAAAACACAAAAGTTCTTCGTTTTCGAAAAATTATGGCAGTTTGTTAAGAACGCTTTTTTCATTTCCTTACCTATTTTATTATATCAAGAAAATACCTCAAAACTCCTTTGGAAAACTCAAATCTCTTTTAGTCTTTATGTCAAGTTCTAGGAATATCACTTGTAGAGATATCTCATAGTTACAGTTCTCTTTTGAAAATTTCCAAAACACAAGTTCTAGGAATATCACTCGTAGTGATCAAACCTAATTTTTAGTTGGGTAATTATTATCTAGGAATATCACTCGTAGAGGTATCTTCGTCGGAGCCGCGAGAAGGATTTTCATAGCGATTCAGGTGAGTTCAACCTCACTGCACTACGAATTTGTTTGAAAATAAAAGTACATTTGAATATGTTGGATGTATGAAAAATGTTAGATGTATGAATATGTTGGATGTATGAAAAATGTTTGCTTGTTATATTATTTTATGAATGACTGTATTAGATATGTTATGAGGATCCAACGATGTTGAAATATCGTGAAAGATTTATTATTGTGTGACGATCGATGTCATTGTCGAGATATGAAGAATGACATTCATGATGAATGGTGATATACGATGTGTAGTTTGTTAAAATGATTATTTTGGTTATGGAAGAATCTTCTTGTCATTTATGCATGTTAACAATATAAACAAGTATAACATAGGAAGGAAGTGTTGTGCCCCTCTATCGAACGAATCGTGTGAGGCTTATGATGTTTTAAAAAGATCCCAAAAAAAAAAAGAATGAGATGATGATTAGATTTCTCCCCGAGTTGAAAGGAACGAAGAAGGGATTAATCTGACGGTATCATGAACCGTCCAATATATTGACCTTAGGCTTCGGAACATGTGCACTCCCGTCGATCTATTGAGTCTCGCGCGAATGAAGTGGTACGTACACAATGGTGATCACCTAGGACAAGATTAGTAATAAATCCTAAAACGTAACATGAAGCATAATTGGACATTTGCATGTTATGTTTTCTTTAAGTTATTTTTGTGAGAAAATAGTTGTATCTCACTGAGCTTTTAGCTCACACAAAATGTTTTTCGTTTGTACTGTAGGTAAGAAACCTATGATATGACTTCATGGTGGATTGGGCGGCGATGGTGGGAGGCGTGCGAGGATGGGTAGGAGATGGGTCACCATTGAATAAAGATGTTGTTTTTCCGTAATAATAAAAAGGACAAGACTAAGTGTTTTTTTTTTTTTTTTTTTTTTTGTCCTTATGTTTTCTATTGATGTTTAAGGTTTGTTTTTATGACTTGTGTTAGAAGTTGATGAGTTCAAAGATTCAAATATTTTGGTTTTAAAAAGGGAATTCTCGGGAAATGTTTCTTTGCACTCCTAACATTTTTTTTTTTAAATTGACTAAATTAGGATAGATAAAAGATGATAGTAAAAGTGATGGCTTGAATTAGTAGGGTCGTTATAGTTATGGTTAAAATTAAAAAAGAAACTCAGAAACTGGATGAATATTATTTTTTGCAAATTTGGCGCAACTTACTCAATATTCGTCTTAATTGTATGACTCAAATCTGATTTCAAATATAAAGAAACAATTGTACATCTTTGTATGAATAATGTTTTTAGAAAAATATTTTAAGTGGATGAAGAGCAGACCTAAGGATAAAAGGACACATTAATTTCTTGGTAAAATTATGATTAAAACTATTTGCATAATTTTTTATTGAGAGTTTAATCGTCGCTAATTCGGAAAAAAAAAATGTGCGAGTCATGAAATATATAAAAATAAAATTTAAAAAATAAGCAAAAAGCTTGAAGTTAACAACTTTATTCGGCTTATTAGGAATTTTTTTCAAAAAATAATTTGTGAATAACAAATTTAAAAACTCATGCCACGAATTTCCCACATTTTAATATGGAGAAACTGATTTTAGAAGAGGTGTTACAGTGCAGAACCCAGTGAACACTAAGGATCAACGTAATGGGCCCAAAAAATTAAAAGAATTCAATTGGCCCATTTAAACTCATTTTTCTACATTCTTTACTCTTGTTGATATTTTATTATAAGATTTGTCATTTATAACATGCGTAATTGGCAGTTCTGTTGTTTTAAAAAGATTTTTGTAAACCATCTTGTTTTTTGTTGATGATATATGATCTAAAATATTTCGAAGTGGTCGTTTATCGAAATAGATGTCGTTTATCGAATCACCACATTAAACTTGTGTTGAAGTTGCTCATTTATCGTCGTTCGTCATGCATATCACTGTCGTTGATTTGCTTGTTGCTTTATAATATGCGTCGTTATCCTCCTATTCGTGTGCTTCTTACGAATTGTCGTTTATGTCTCATACCCTTCACATGATTTTTTCTTAAATTCTGTGAATTCCAAATCTATATATATATAAAAGGAAAATCTACTAACAATAAATTATCTACCTGAAAAGCTTGAAAACAGAGAATCCTCTTTTTCTACAATTTCACCATTTTATAATTTTTTTTAATCTAACTTTCATTTATTAAATGACACACAAAAAGAACATTTACTACACATTATCGGTTACCTAATAAGGTTGCAACCTTTAAACTTTCTTCCCCATTCTCTCTCTTTCCCTTTCGTCTGCCCATTCGAGCTCCTTTCTTCTTCCAGCGACCGCCAAACAAATCATCTCCAACCGACGTTGCGCCTCTTCTCTCACTGGCGAGATGAATTGCTGAGGGATGAGATTGTCCCATTTTGGAACCAGTTGTTTCTTCGGTTCTAGCTTGAGCGAAATCACTTTTTAGTTCCAGAGATTTCTCACTTCGATGCTCCAATCGCATGGCTTCATCTCCCTACCAGACTCGCATTCCAATCTCTTCTGGAATTCTCTTCTCCTTCGATTCGATCTTCTAATTTGACCGAACCTTTCTTCTGGTATGCAGTGGAAACCATGTTAATCGTACTTTGAGTTGTTTGGCTATCAAGAAACTATTGGTTTTCGAATCTTGAAGCCATTCTGTTTTTTTTTTAGTTGCCTGAGAGAGCGAGAGATGATAATTGCATTTTGTTTTTGTTTTCAAAACTGTTTGATCCTTTTCTTCTTCTTCTTCATTCTATAGATCGGGACAATGAGCTTCTCGAGGTTCTCCGGATGAGTTCACCTTCGAGGGACCTAATCTCGGGCTTGTCAGAGCTATTTGGATTGCTCTCGAAGCGGGTTAGTCTCCTAAATATCAGGCTGGCTCCTAAATTCTATATTCATGAAAAAATATTCCTCCATGTGATCGATGTGTTTAGTTTTCGTATAGGAATTTTACCGTGTCATTTGAAGTTTGAGTTTTTAAATGATTTATTTTTTCCACTTTTGGCCCTGCAAATTTCTTAGCGCAGGTGTTGAGTACGTTCTCCAAGCTTAGGATGTCCATCTTGGGGAGAAGAGTGACATTTCCATGCTCGAACTCAGACCTCATCAAATAGCCTATGAATTGCTCAAGCATGTATTTTCTTCCGATTTAATTTTTAAGCTCAAAGTTGAGACTGTCATCTTTTTTATTTTTAAGCTCAAAGTTTTGTAATCGGAGCTTAAATCGTTGTCGAAGCCGCAAGTCGGAGACTCAAAGCTTCAACCATTTTCCTTATTTCCGGTGAATCAAATTCTAAGGTAACATTCTTTGTTATTGATGTATAAATTACGAGATTTGGTTCGTAAGTACCTGTTTCTAGCTTTTATATATATATATATTTTATTCTATTTTAAAGAAACCTGATATTGTTTGGTTCATCTGCGATCTGTTAACATTCTATCACGTGAGATTCAATAATCATTAATGGTCTTGCATTCTTTATTTCCTTTTAATGCATCCTTTTTTTTCTTCCTTCTTGATTTTCAAGCTATCTTCTCTTGATTCTTTTAGGCTTCCTAGCCGTTTTCTCTATTTCGTTTCCTCGGTGTATGGCTACGCGCACACGCGTATACCTCACGATCTTCTCTGGTTTTGCGAGCTTCAGCCGCACGTTCTCTGCAGACAGTCGCCACCTGCCACATTGACTCTCAGTCCTGCTCGAATTCCACGGCTTCATCGTCACCGCATCAATCCTTTCGGTCTCTTCGCTGTAATTTTTCTTTCTCTGTGCTTTATAACTCTGCTATTTAGCTTTTGTTCTAGGCTTTGGGTTACACTAGAGACTCGGAGGAAGCATTATGCCTTTTACGATGATATTTTCTTGGTTAACGGTTCTGAACGGAGGATATCACTGCTCATTTCTTTATTAGTTTTTCTGTGTCTCCGTCAAGGTAATCAAGCCACGTCATTATTTTTATCTTATTTTCTCTGGTGTTAGTTTCCATGCCTTCAAAGAGTTTATTTTTTTCTGGTGTTATTTTCCTCCTGATTATTTAAAGTTTCATTTCCATGTGATATATGCTTAAATTGTGATTTTTTTTTCTTAAAATTGTCGACAAACATTTTGAGTTATACCTTGATGTATGTCGTTGAATTAAAACAATAATCAAGTTACATTAGTAAGTTGTCCAATAACAATATGTTTCATTAATTTGCTTAAATATTTTTTTGAGAGGAATCTAAATGGGCTTAGTGTCAATACGGGAAAGTCACACCGAGCCTCTTATTCTTCTTCCGCTCCCCCGGTAAGCATAATGTAACGATCTCATTTTAAAGATTAAGCTATCATTGCATTTTTCTTACCTTTAGGGAGTGAGTGATTCATGAAATATTTATCATTTTCATGCATTATTTTTAAAACAATTTGTAGACATGTATTTGAGCTACCTAATATTTTTTAGCCACCGCATTGACATTTAAATTTGTTTAGCAGTCTTATTTTATAATTTGCTTCCAAAAAAATATAGAGATTTTTTCTCATATTTTGATCAATATACACTCACGTATTACAATATTTATGTTATATATATATATATATATATATATATATCTTCATATGTATTTCATAAACGTCTCTTTCATGTATCTTTTTTTTTCTTTTGATTTACTTTTTCCCTACAATTTATTTTTATCATCTCATACAATGTGTTTATTAATTTTTTGTTACACTTAAAACTATGTTATCTTTTCTTTTGTAATTTCTTTTATAGTAGAATTTTAGTTCAATAAAAAAGTATTGAAAACACTTTTTTTATAGAGAATTTGCAAAAACAATATCTATATATATATATATATATATCATTAAAATAAAACGACCTTTGGCTTTCCTGTTTTTTAAAAATAGAATGATATTTTAGACTCTTCATTTATCCTTAATATAATGTCTAAATTCATTTAATACAAATTAATGTCATTTATGTTCATTTTATTTGCAAACTCTATAAATAGAATTTCTTTAGGATGAAATACCACACAAAAGCAACAATTCTATCTGTTATACTCAAAATATTATTGATAAATTCATTTAATAATATTTTTATTTTTATTATTTTCACTCATCTTTTGTTTTGGCATTCAAGGAGCGTGTGAGAAAGTTTGATGAGGATCAAACAGAGAAGAAGCACCATCCAGGTATCCGGCGAATAGCGTGCACAATACAACACGAGGGTCTATCCTATCCTAAGTAAGTTAACAGGTAAGTTACAAACTGTGTTAACTAATCTATATATATATATATATATATATATATATATATAAAAAAAAGCATGATGAGAAAGTATTCACTAAACAATTCTTCTATATAGACATCTTCCAATGCTAATTTTCTAGAATTTAAAATAAAAAAATAAAAAAATAACATGCTCATATGCAATAACTTTTGTGTAATCAATTTGGCATTTACATGACTTTTGATAATCTCCTAATGAGATAATACCATGTAATTTAATAAGATTAATGACACTTTTATTTGATTAAAAATATGCTCATGTTAATATATATATAAGCAAAATCTACCCACAATAAATTAGTTGTCTAAAAAGCTTGAAAATGAAGAATGTTATTATTCTGAAATTTCACTATTTTATATATTTTTTTATATTTTTATTTGGTGTAGTGAATATGAGGTCATAGTATTAGTAACTACTGCATTCATCACCTAATTAAATATTATTTCTTAAAGGTTATTATGTACGATGTAAATAAGTCACAAGCCACTGGAAGTTAAAAAGTCCCATTTGACATATACGTTAACAAATCTTTGATTCATTTTTCATGTTCACTGTCGTGTAGTCTTCCAATAGTCTGTAAGTATATTTATACTTTGTTCCTTTTATTTTAGCCACAATTCTAATCTGTTATTTTGATTATTTTTTTTCCTCCATTTTCCGAGCTCGCGAACTCACCAATCCTCAATGACGTCGTTCACTGCAACCTCAAGATAGATAATGGACCAAGGGATTAATCAGCTCTAAGCCAACAAAATTGTAAGTAAATTTTGTGTTAATATATATATATAGATTATAAAAAAGTGTTTTCTGTTGGATTGATTTTTAGGGTTTCAACTTAGATAAGGTTTGTGTCTCGCCCACTATTATTATTATTATAATAATAATAATAATAATAATAATAATAATAATAATACGACATTTTTCTATTGTGAAGCTTTTGTGAAATTATTTTTTGCTAATGTATATATGTCTCAGAATAAATTGTAATAGCCATTTCGAAACCGAACATCAACGGTAATGTTATCTAACAAGCTTTACAAGAGTTTCCTTGGTAAGAATATGCTATTTAATTCGTTTCTGTGTAGCACACGTAAGTTTTAACATTTAGTTTTAACTGTACTTAGCTTAGGTGATATGAATTTGAAGGTATTTATTTGTTCATGTATGATATAGTATTAATATTATTTTTAATTTATGAGCATTAATGATATATATAGCACTAAAATCATGAAAATGTGATTATCTTTTCATATGTGTAATAATACTATCGTAATACATCTGAATACGATAGTGATTTTATTTTGGTATTTAGGTTGTATTTGACTATTTTGATTAGGAATAGACAGAAATACTTTATTTGATTTATAGCGTTTATTTTTTTTTAAGTTGGTATTAAGCTATTTAAATTATAATTTAAAATGTTAATATTTTTTGGTTGCTTAAAAATTCATATTTACATTTTTAATAGTTTTTCAAATACAAAAGTATTCATGAAATACTTTATATCTTTTGTTGTTTTAATTTAGTCACAGATTTAATTTACTGTTTTGATTCTTTTTTCTCTTCCCAATACATGTCATTATATATTTTCTAACAATCAGATTTTTGTCGTTTTTTAAATAAACAAAAAGAAAATGAAATACTCAGATTTTTGATTGTTTTTTAGTTTTATAATCTTATTTTATAAACTACATGTCATTTTTTTAGTTTTTAGTATGCTGTTTTTAGTGTTATATATATTTTTATTGTCGTTTTTTATAGTACGTGTAAGTTTCAATTACGAGTTTTTCAAAAACTACATATCATGTTTAAGTTTAACACTTTTAGAACCGGGAAATTTAGAATCGGAACCGGGAAATTTTGGAAATATAACCGGAACCAGAACCGGAAAATTTGAAATGTAACCGTAACCGGGAAACTTTTGAATCGGGAACCGTTACTATAAAAAAATTTCCCGATATTTTGAAACAGGGACGAAAATAAGCTAATTTTCCGGTTTCCGATTCCGGTTTCACCCCTATCTACAAACATAAAGTTATTCATGCTTAAATATAGAATTTGTATTATTATATTTATTTACTAAATAGAAGTTATCAATTAGATACCGTTGATCTTTTGTATTCCATATAGATGTTTAGACTTTTGATTTCTCTTAGTTAATGTCAAATAAACATTAATTTTGTATTTATGTATACTAATTACTAAAGATTTGCCTATTTATACGTTTATTGGCATATAAATAGAGGTTATAGGAAGATGATATACATACTCAATTCTACCATTTTTCAGTGATTTTCGCTTTGTACGTTTATTCTCATAATTTTTCTCTCTCTATTTATCAGTGAAAGAAATCACTTCCATTAAACAACTTCAAGAGGTATTAGGTGAAAGTATAATATCTAATATTATTATTCTGCACTTTACTTCATAATATGGCTTATGACGTCCATTAGTTACCATGTGTCGTCTTTTCATTTTTTTTTACCATACATCTTCATGTCGTTATTTTGGTTCTTACTCAATTTCTAACTATTAATGCGGACGTACGTTCCTTAATAAGGTAGGTTAATACGCTTTGCTGATCAACGATCAACATAAGAAATTGGATGTTGAGATATCGAGTTGTTTTCAATTCGGTAGGCCATGAAGAAAATATATTAAGAAAAGGTTAATATTATGTATACGTATCGTAAGAAAAATATAATATATTTTTATTCATTTTCTTTTTGTAATATATTTTATTCATTTTCATGTGTTGAATTAATATAGTACTTTTGTTATTTTTTTTTAAAAAAAAGTTATACAAAAAATAATCATTATAAAAACGTATTTATAGGCCAGGAATCTATATATATATAAAAGGAAAATCAACTAACAATAAATTACCTATCTAAAAAGGTTGGAAACAGAGAATCCTTTTTTTCTACAATTTCACCATTTTATAATTTTTTTAATTCAACTTTCATTTTGAATTAAAAATAAATTAAAATTTGTAAATGAATACATATTCATTCGTTTGAATTAAATGCATATTTATTATTAGTGAGAGTTATAATCTTAGTGGCTACATGATCTCTAATTAAATTGAATGTTCTTTATCTTATTTTAGCAATTTGTTATTTGAATTAGATACATTGCATATTATGTGAGAGAGTTACTCACATTATTTTGATATTTATAACATTTATGCTAGGCTGAAAATAAAACGTTGTTATGATATATTTGTCTTTTGAACTGCTTGATGCATGCAAATTCAATGAATTCTAACGTGTAAAATATATATATGTTTTATTATATATATACATATATAGTCTTTACTTTAGAACTCCTTCATATTTGCTTTGATTGATTATTTTTCATCCTATTCCTACCCAATCAATGATCCGATAAAAAAACTTTACACTTTCTACAACAGTTATAACTTATAACACAAGACCAATATAAAAATATATCTTTTCTCTAACAATCCTCTCTTGCACTTTCTGACTCGGCTTCCCATCTCTGCTCACCCGTCGGTCGGCCGTCACTGCTTCGTAGTTCTATGGCCCTCTACAGCTATACTTTGTTTTTTCGATCCTCACTTAATTTGCGGCCCTCACCGGCTCTAAGTTTGTCGGCCCATTCCTACGCCTTAATGGTTAGTATTCATCCTTTTTACTTTTGATGTTAAGCATAGTAGGTTTTTCACATTGCTACTTTGTTATTTCATTTAAATTCCTTGGCTTACGAGAGTCATCTTTATTTATTTTACAAATATTCTTTTTTTGTATACTTAACAATTTATAACATGTGAGGTTCATGGTTTATTGACTTGAAAATATCTTTGGGTTAATATTAGTTTTCTTTTTTGTTTATATTGTTTCAGTTCCGAGATTAAACTTTTATCTCCAGTACCAAGTCCTGATCAATTGGAAAAATCCCGAGGTTTATACATTACGTGACATGTTTAAGGATGTCAAAGAGCGCCACTGAATTTCGGTAAAGATTTTTTTTTTTTTTTTTTTTTTTTGCATTTAGTGTATAATTGTTGAGTTTTTTTGTATGTTTTGTCTTTATTAATCAGTGATTCAATGCTCCATACCAGCATCGGGTTAACTCCATCTACTTAATCTATATATAACTTCGATTGAATCTATAATCATATACATGAATCTGATTTGATTTTATTTTTTTTTATCTCTGCGCATGTTTTTTTTGTTTCACACACTTGACAGATCTCAATTCGTTGGACCTTAACCCGAGTCTTGAGCACGTCGCCTTACTCAACTCTCTGTAAGTTTGACATGCAGACAGTATATGGTCATTTGACATGTAGTCATTTACAAGTGTATCACTTAAACAATTATCGGGATAATATAATATATGTTTGTATGTAAAGGTTTTTTATATGCACTGATTTCACCATAAATAAGCATAGATATCGTTTTGTTTTTGTATTTTAATTTTTTTTTTACTAATTTTATTAATATATGTTTAGAAAATACATTTAATTAGATTATGTGTCTTATTCTTAAAAATGAATAAAGAAAGAGAGACTTAAATAAATATGAATACAATGAGAGACAAATCATAAAAATATAGAAAAATAAGATATTGAGTCTTATTAGTTTAAAAGAGAACATGAAATCTTTTTTGAAAACGTAAATCAATGCTATATATCTATAAAATAAAATAAAATAAAAATTGGTATTCTAAATTCATAAAGTAATGGATCTTAAGGAATATTTATAAGTTCTTAAAAAAATTGTGTTTTATAGACTTTTGCATTGTCAAAAATTGATATGAGATGACGGTAATTTTCCTTTATGTATTTAAACAAATGATAAAAATTGCCAGCTCCCCGACAGATTAATTTTTCCCTTATTCTTAATAAATACCACATCATTTGCTGTTTTGTTACATGTTTCTTTTAGACTTTTATATTCATATTCAGCATCAATAAAATTTACAATAGTATTATCACAAATATTATCCAAATTAATGTTTAGGCTGTGAAAGTTAGTCTATCGATTTCATTACATAATCTAAAAAAAAAAAACTTTCATCAAGTTTTTTTATACAACATTATAGGTAAATTAATATTAATAAAAACATAATAAAATTGTACATTAACTTATACATAGCAAAAATCATTCTTTTCGAATTTATTCTTTCAGTTATATAATGATTGTGGATAAGAACATAAAAACTCAAACATACACTACTTTTATCTTATTTATTCACATTTTTCTTATCAATATATATAATTACCTTTTACTATAATAATTGCGTTCAAATATACGGCTAGGGATAGCACGCCACCGCGCGAAGCGCGGTGCCCGTCCACTAGTTTATAATAGAAACAAATTTCTAAATCTGCCCTTAAAGAACATTCGCATTGCATCAGGGAGACCTCATGAGTGAGACAAACTCACAAACATGCGTAAGGGCTATTCACAAGCATAGTCACAATATTATTATTATTATTATGGGTTAATGATTGCAAAAATACCAAAAGTTTGGTGAACCCCTTGTGCACCCAAAGTTTAAAAGTAGTGGCAAAAATACCCAAAGTCGCATTTAGGGAATTGACCACTCCATTCTCGTAACGCCGTTAAATTACCGGTTAACTCTGGCCACGTGGACAAATTTGTTTTGTTAAGTGTAATCATTAGGGGTTCAATTAGTTGTATTAAATAGTGTTTATTAGAGGTTTAATTCGTTGTTTTGTCGTAAACGATTCTGATTTGGGCTCATCCATGTTGCAAAAATTGTTATGTCAGCAACCCACATTTGTCCGCATGGCCATAGTTAACGGGTAAGTTAACGGCATTACGAGAATGGACTGGTCAACTCCCCAAATGCGACTTTGGGTATTTTTACCACCATTTTTAAACTTTGGGTACACGAATGGTTCTTTGACCAAACTTTGGGTATTTTTTCCGTCATTAACCCTTCTTATTATTATTATTATTATTATTATTATTATTATTATTATTATTATTATTATTATTATTATTATTATTATGCACATCAGACAAACCGGAGGAAAAAAATAAATAGAAATTTGGTCAAATTAAAAGTGAGCCAAAGCTACAACCTTCACGGGCGTTTTAATTAAGAATCCCAAATAAAAAATAAATAGAATTTATATTGTTTAAGATGGGAACATTAAGGTGTATCATGTTTGATCGAGCTTGTTGTGACCACCCTCTTTCAGTCACAAAAATAATCACAGTCACAAAAATAATCACTAAGAACAAGATAATAACAATGATCAGTGAATATCTTTGATTTATTATGATTCCGACGAGATCTCGGTTTTTTTCGTTAAATAGCTGGACAGTTGAAGGATAGAATACAATGAACTTTCCCTATTTCTCAAGCCTTTCTCTTACAGGACTTTCTCTATTTTTCTCTGGTCTCTTCACTTTTTTCGGAGGTCCTTTACAAATGAGGCTTAACTTGCCTTTTATAGAGCTTACTTTGGCCTTCTCACATCTTTTCCCGCCCTTTCTCACATCCAATTACTAGTCTCTCCAGGAGTGATTTGAGGGAAGCGTGGTTAACCCATGCTTTACGTCATTCTTAGAGCAGACTGCCAGAGTGGGTAGGTGGGCTTCATTAAATGCACATCTCGTCAGTTGTCATTCGGCTCTGCACGCTTCGTCATTGATGCCTCTCGTTGAGGCGTGATAGGACACTTCGTCGCGGTTCGCTTTTACCATATTCAGACTTCGTCGCGGGTTAGACCTCCTCGAGGATGTTCCTTGGTTGACCAACGGTCAACGAACCTCCTCTTACGTCGTTTATGGGACAAAACGACACGAGTTGTGTTGAGGATGAATTTGACCAATTCCGACCTTAACAGTTAGTCCTCCATTTTATCAAGTGCATACACTTGGTAAAATGATATATAACTTCTTGGCGATCAGTTCTAACAAATCTTCGTCGACGAGCTCTTAGCGACGACGATTCTGCGATGAGGATACGTCGACGAGCCCTACCCTGATTTGCTTTCCCAAGTTGTCAGCCTCGAATCCTTCGCACCTCCCTTCAGCATTAAATTCCATCTTTTCGTATATCCTCGAGAATACGCCGTCGAACGAGTCCGGCTGGGAGAACAAATATTTTTTTGTTAAGGTGAAAAGTGCCAACTTTGGTCCCCATCATCCCTTTCTTCTGAGGGAGTGGGTCCTCGAGGGAACGGATCTCCCTCGTTTTAAGCCCGAGGAGGATAAGGAAGCTGGCTCGCGGTTCAAGGAGATCCACACCGCTCTCCTCGCCAACCCTCGACGAGATTGGAGTAAGGACTTCGGGGATCAGCGGATCGAGAAATATGGGGTTTACCAACTGGCCAACATCCACGGGCTGCCCCCAAACACCATCATCCCGGTGGGCTTCTCTCACGAGCCCGTTTCGGAGGGGACTCCTGTGGAGCGGAAGAAACATGTTCCCAAGTTGAAGAAAAAGTCCAAAGAGGACTCCGCGTCGTCAGGGGAGATACTCCCGTCGAGCGAGAGCAGGATGTGCAGAGGTCGTAGAAGTCCCAGCCAGGACCCGGCGCTCCTCGCTACATGGGACTTACCCTTCGAGAGGGTGGCTCCTCGGGCAAGCGTCCGATCGAGCGGCGAATGATGTCTAAGAAGGATCCCACCGCTTGCTCCCCGCGGAGGTCTCTCGCTCCTCGAAGAGATCTCCTCGAGAAATAAGTTCTTTGGGCAAGCGGTGCGTCGAGGAGACGTGCGAAGCTCCCCTCGCGAAGAAGGCTAAGATTCCTGCCCCGACTTCCGAGTCCGAAGCTGCTACTCCGGCTCGAGAAACCGTAAAGGAAGTTTTGGGCTCCGCACCGTCGGGCGAGGCCGGGACAGTAGAAAAGGTGTCGAGCGGGCGCGCGCACCTTGCTACGGGCCTAAGGAAGAGGGTGGAGTTCTTCGAGGATTTCGAGAATCTGGCCATAGCGCCAAATGCTCCTCCTCCGCCCGCCTTGGGGGCTAAAAGCTCTCTCCCTTCTCCAAATCTTGGGGCCACGACTCAGCCCCTTCCGCCATCACCCCGGGAGACTTCCGATGAAGCGATGCAGGGTTCAGCTGCTGTCCTCACGTCTTCGATTCAGTCTCCGGTCGAAGAGACCCTCGCTCCGAACGAAGAGAACACAGAGCCTCTCGGCAGGGAAGGAGATCAAAGATATGCTCCGGAGCCCGCCGAGGGAGAAAGAGAGGCAGGACGTCTCCGTTCCTCGGAGCAAGAGGGAGATCAAGGAGGGGTTTCCGAGCTCGTCGGGCAAGAAGGAGATCAAGGACAGATCTCCTTTGGGCCCGAGGAGGAGCAATCAGGGGCGCCCCTCGAGACTATTCCTTCCGGGCCGAAGGCTCTTTCCAATGTGCCTGACATCGAAGTCCTCGAGGGCTCGGAGGTTCAGCCAACCTCTGAGCCTGCCAGTACTTCTGCCCTCCAGGTTTCTCTCGTCTCTCCTCCCGGCGTACTGGTAATGTCATCGGTGGGAGATACCCCCCCAGACAACTTGACGCGGCATTTTTCGTCATCCCGCGATCTTGGGAAGGCACTCGCTGAATCGTCATGGGATCAAGCTCGCTTTCCTGCTACGTCGTTTCCAAGCGCGCCTCCCGAAGATTGGGAGACTTACTCTTCCGCCGTGTGTAGGGGTCTTACCTTGGAAGCCGGAGCCTCGCTCGGGGTCATCGATTCTTTTGACAAGTTCGTGGGTTATTCAAAAGGCGCCTCCCACATCCTCCGAGGACTAGCTCGGCTGAATGACATGATCGTCACTGAACGGCGATCCGCCACTAAGGCCGAAGAAGAGATGCTTGAGCTATCAACGAAGCTCGCATCGGTCCAGGGCCAGGCCGAAGAGCTTTCCTCGGACCTTGACAAGACAAAGTCATCTTTGGAGTCGGAGACTTCGTTACGTCGGGCCGAGGAAGCTGAGCTCGCGGAGCTGAAGAGCTCCCTTGCTGCTAAGGATAAGTCTCTCGTCGAAGAGCGAGAACGCTTTCGGCGAGCGGAGGCAGATTTTTCTGAGAAGCTTCGGCTTAAGACTGAATGCCTAGCCCGGATTAGCGAAGCCGTCGGCACGCCGCTCGACGAAGAAGATCGCCTGGTGTCCCGGGTTAAGGCCGCGTTGAAGAAGCTCGTTGAAGACCTCGAGGCTGCGCGGGCTGAGGCAGTTGAAGAGCGTCATGGCCGAGTGCGCCTGTTCGAGAAAGCCCAAGCCAAGTTGGAGCGTCTCTCGGTGAGGTTTGATTTTCTCGACCAATCCGTCAACGCCCACCGCTTACCAGGCTAATATCAGCTTGGCTGAGGAGCTTCCTCCTTCGGCGTCCGTCGAGAGTCTCAGGACTCGCCTGCCGTCGTGATACGAACTCCGCGACAAGCATCGGGCCGAAGTGGGTGAGTTGCACAAAAAGGCCTCCGTGGACCCCAGCTCTCCGCCGCTTTCCCCTTGCAAGCCGCCAGCCATCGACAGTCGGCGGGTCGATGGCCTTGTCCCGGGGGGGGGGGGGGGGGCTTCTCTCGAGTCTTCACCGCACAACGAGTACGGCTCGAACATCGAGATCCTGGCGCCTCCGGAGCCCATTGTATAGGACGCCTTCTCAGAGCTTTTCCTCCATTTTTTATTTTTAGTTTTAACGATGTGCTCCCTTCTGTAATCCAAGCGTTTCATCAAATTAATGAATATATATTATTCGAGTTACATTTTCTTTTCATCACCGGGCCTCTTCATTATTTCCTTTGTATATCCGTCTTCTCTTTTTCCTCGCTGGCTGAAGGTGGTGCTGGTGTTCTTCACCCCGCTGCCTCTTTCCCCAGCGACAGAGAAAATCGCAAGAGGGCAGAAGGGTTAGCGTCGGCTCCAGATCTAGCGAGGATACCTTCGAAGAATGAAGTTGCTCTTCGCGAGACTGCGGAGGTTAAGCTCGCCAAGTGCACGGCAGAGCGCGACGAAGATAGATGCCTCATCGCTATTGCCGAGGAATCCTTCATCGAGGAACGAGAGCGTTATCATCGGTGCGAAGAGAAACTCTCAGCGCAACTCCGACAGAAAGACGAGTGTCTCGCCCGAATTGCTGAGACCATAAATCTGCCACCCGGTCGGGAAGAGCAAATCTCTTTTCATGTCAAGGCCATGCTGAAGAAGCTCGCTAACGATCGCGACGCGGCCAGGAGCGAGGCGATAGAGGATGAATTATCTCGCGTACGCCTTTACTTCCGAGCGATCGATAAGTTGAGGCAGGTCTCTGAGAGGTTTGATGCTCTCAAGGAGACTGTCTGCACCCAGCGTATGTTGGGCGTCGTCCTCTCGAATATCAGGCTCGTTGAGGGACTTCCTTCTTGCTCGACCACTGGTGAGGCTCGAGCCGAACTGCCAAGGTGGCGCAGGCTGGAGAATGAGTACATGGCCGACTTGACTGAGCTGGAGAAGAAAGTTGCCAGCGCTCCTAACTCTCCTCCGCTTTCTCATTGCCTTCCTCTGGTCGCCAATGAGGCGCGCTCACCAGAGGAGGCCCCGACTCTCCTTCTAACTATCCTATTAAAATTTGGGCATGACCCGCCTGCTATGCCAGTACCATGACGTGGTCCTTCCACGCCATGAGCTCCGTAAGCAGCACCTGCGGCAGCCCTAACACTATCTACGTCTATACCGGGGGATCTCAGACCCGCTCCCGGAACAACAGGAAAATTATGGCGGGACCCGCCATAGGGTGACCCGCTTCCACCAACGAAGACCTCGACGACCCGAATATCGACCGGGGCATCGCATGGAAAACCCGTTGGAATTCTAGGGTTCCCGGAAAATCAGCCAGATACCATCGGCCGCCGGCATTGGCCGTCAACGTCACCGATATGGTCACCGGTCGGCCCCGACCGCCGTGGGCCCCACGGACCTCGGGATTTTGCCGATCCCGGCCGAAGCCACCCCCGCGAATTCGGAGGAAGGTCGAACTCGCCGGAGACGAGTTCCCGCCGGCCAAGAAACCCACCGAAGTGAATGGAGGAAAGTAGCCCGGCCGAGCCACCCCATCACTGGCGTCACCTGACTCCAACGTAGACCCGCTCGCCCGGACTTCTCCGACGTAACACTGCCTCTCACCGCTGGCGACCAAACCCACGGATCGGGCGACAAAGGACCCAATCTCACAGGAGCTCGGATCCCGCTCGCCCAAAGGGGATCGGGCTCCTCCTTTTTCACCGACGCAGGCCACCGGCCCGGACCCGCTCGCCCGAGTCCCGCAGCCAACCGTCGCCGTCAACGGCGACCAACACAGCACCGACCGTGGAGATCTGGCCCTCGCCGGAGACGCGCGAACCAAACCCACGCGCACGCGAGCTTGGCCGAACTCCTCCGCCTCCGTCGGCGTGCTCTACCGCCTCAGATCCGGTCGCCCTCGAGCCCTGGTCCTCAGACGACCACCTCCCGCCGGCGACGGGGTCCACGGCTTAGCCATCGGCGAGCTCGAATCCACCCGAGTCAAGCACAGGCAAGCACCCCTCCCCGAGTTCCACCGCCTCGCCGACGGCCGCCGCTGACCTCCCCGAACTCGCCACGTCGAGCTGGTCACGATGGTGGTCGTCTCTGGCGACGGCAAGCTCCGGCGAAGAGGGGGTGGCCGATTTCTCCATTCGGGCTCACGGGTTCTTGAAAGAAAAAGTCGCTCGATTTCGATTTCGAGTTCTAGACTTCGTTTTTTCGAAAATTATGACGAGGCTTGTGAAATGGGGAAACTAGATAACGGACACGATACAAAAATCGGAATTCAAAAATGCTACCCGTTAAAAAAGTTACGGAGAAAAAACGTACCTTTTACTATTCACCGAAAGAAAATAAGCTCGTGAATCCGAATGAGCCGTCCTGCCTCCAATTTATAAAGTTTCTCGGAAATTAAAAATTCTCGAAAAACTGGGGGGTTAATGTTACGGGTAATTTACGCAATTGATTTAATATTAATTAACAAATTTTTCTTTTATTAATTAATTAATTATAATCAATTTTGCCCCATATTATTCACCGGAAGCCCGTTTTTGAAAAATAAAGGGTCCTGATGATCCAAAAAATATCGAAACACACTAAATCGGTATAAAATTTGTAAAAAACGGCATCGGGAAACACCCGGGACCTCCGGGTGGGCCCCACGGCTCCCAAGGGTCGTCACCACGCCTCCAGGTGGGCTCCACGCGGTCAGGGGTCACTGCCACGCGCGTCAGACGACGCTGCAAACCCCCAAGGGTCAAAAAACCCCGCCACGTGGTGCCACCCTGTTGGACGCGAGGAAAGACGCGCAGACACAGGGGATTGACGCGTGGTTGCTGACGCGAGGCGTGACGCGGCTGCTGGCGTCAACCCTGACTGCCACGCGCGTTGTTTCGCGTCACGGCCACTGTTCCCACGCGTGAGGGCGCGTCCGACGTTGGATTGTGGCGCCGATTGCGGCGTTGGATCGGCCACATCCGGGGGACCCGAAAAACTATATAATTTTACCCCGGGGGCCTCCCGGAGTAATAATTATTCACGTTTTAACCCCCGGACCCTCCTATATTCTCACCCCGAGAACTCGCCCTAAACTCTCTCTACACCCTCTAGAACTCGCCTTCCCTCCAATATCACTCTAATGTGGAGCGTCGGAGGTGAATCAGGGGTCCCCCCCCCCCCCCCCCCCCCGGTTCTCCCTGATCTCGGGTGCTATTTTGTTCAGGTTCTGAGAGAGAGAAAACACATTTGAGCGGAAGCTCTGGAGAAGATTCTGGCACGATCTAAGACCCTCCTTGCCAAGGTTCTAGATCTGTGAGGTGCTCGTTCTATCCACTGGTCTTGTATCTCCGGCAGATATACTGACTACGCGGATAGCCCGAGGACCCGGATCTGTCCCCGTGACGCTGGTTGAGGGTCTGATCTACCACGGTTCACTGAAAAGTCGATACTGTGACCCCCCCTACACGGTGGTCAGGAGTCCGTTTTTGGTGTCCCGAACCTGTAATCCGGGCCAGGCCAAGTCTTGGCCCTATTAGCGACAGGTAGTGGAGTTTACCACGGATTTCTGATCATCGAGTCAGCGGAGGATCCGTTTGACTCGAAAGTCCAGGAGCCCAAGCCAGAAAGTCACAAAAGTCAACAAGACGACATTGGGCCCGGCCCAACACGAGCTATTGGGCCGCTGAATGTTTGAAGCATTTTTCTGCATCAACATGAAGATATAAATATAATATTAAAAATATGATATAATCGTTTTATAGTGTAAGAAGCTATATATAAAGAAGAAGAAAAAAATACAAACTATGTATTTCTCCAAACTTCTAAATATTATGCATTGACATTGCACAGATCTAATAATCATATCGGGCCATTCTCTGTTTGAACTTTGAAGCGAAACACATACGATTTTGGGAGATTCGTATTTTATAACTACAATAACCTTTTGTCTTGTTATGTTTGCTTCAAGTGGAACAATCTCAGATACATAAGATAGAGAGAGATAGATCACATGCAAACACGCCTATGATAGTTCGTGCCCTATTGGGACCCACCTCAATATCTAGCTTAAGATCGGACCCTTAATTACCAAAACATTGAAGCATGTTGTACGATGAGCCTATGCTTTCTTCGAACTAAGGGAGGTTTTTTTCCCACGAGCATGTTGGTCCAAGTTATAAACATTATATATATAGGTGTTTGAATATATATATATATATATGTATATATATATATATAGAATTTGGTAAACACAATCCACATTAAATCAGGTGTCACATATTGTGCCTATAGTTGTAGGCCTTGGCATTTGAAGACACACGTGTTGTGCCTCAGATCTCTGGGTTTAATGTCTTATTTTGCCCATCTTAGCTAATTAATTAGTAATAACCATATACAACATTAGACCGAATTATTTCAATTGTCGGATTTTTCTTGCTTTCGTTTTTATGTTTTTATTTTATTTTTATTGATAGAGAGATAAAAAGAAAGTGATCTCAATCATAGTTTTATAAACCCTAAACATTGCGTGATTTTTTTTTTTTTAGAATTACGATTTGAAAATTCACAAAAACCGCATCAAGCGCAAAATTTGTAAAATGTCGTCCAAAATCTTTGTGTTTTTCCACATGGTGGACTTCCATCCTACATACACTATCCTCACAATAAAGTCTTAGTATTTAATTAACGTATCGTTTTTATCATCTCACACTCTTCTCAATTATAAGTTATTGTCTTTAACTATATATTTAACCCTATATTTATAATAACTTACAATTATAACTCTTATTATTATATAAATTTACAACTATACCTATAAATATATAGTATAAATATTATTAAACTTTAAAATATTTATCGGTAAGTTGTTTAGTTAAAAATCCACCGGTAAATTGGCTACCTGTCAACATCAGAGGATGTAATTTCTAATCTTTATCGGTACTTCAATCCATGATCTCAATTAGAGTTTTTTTTTTTCTTCCTTTTTTCCCCTTTTTTTATTAGGTTCGAACTTGGTACTTGAACAATAAATGCTATTAGTTATCAAGTTTAACAACTTTCACAATTTTTTTTTTCTCGTAAAAGTAGTATTAAGTTTTAGAAGGGATTATACGTTGCTTTACATATTGAAGCATGGCTAGATATTTAGTCGATAGCTATAACTAACAATTGTTTTCCATCCATAAATTATTTAATCATTTACGTTGTAAATAATAATAATATCGACTGATCATTTTCTTGTCATTGAGATAACTAGAGATTTGTAAATAGTTATTAGCAAAGAAAGAAAAGATACATGAGATTTTTACGTGGGTCAAGACTATTAACGAGGTGCGAAGTCACCACGTACAATAATAATTACATGAGATAAATCTTTCAGTTTTGGAATCCAAAATAATTATTTTATAGAAATCTTCTCTCTCTTTATACAAATAAAATAGTATCGTAAATATAAGGTTCACAACCAAAGAGTAAAATTTCTTGAATAAAAATAGACCAAATTTATCAAGTTGACCCGTAAATAATTTTTGCCTGTGCTCTAGTCTAGTCCTCAAGCAATAATACCGGAAAACTGTATTTTATTTTTTGATGTTTGAATTAATTGGTAAACAGAAGTAGTGGGCTAAACTAAATAAATAAAAAATGAACCAAATTAAATTAATTATTTTAAATTAGAAGAATATATAGACATAATTTAATGCAACCTCGCAGGAAATGGCTCCTTTGTCTAGAGAATAGGTGTTTTCGCCCCCAGTTTCCATCACCTCTGGTTTTGGACAACACACCGACCAAGCTTTACATTATTTATTATTTTTTTTTGTGTATTTTATTATTTTATAATCAATTGGAGACCGAATAATGAAGCATCTTATTACTTAACTTGTTAAATTTGATGTATTTGATAAGAGACAACCAAAACGTTCACTCCATCTTCCATTTACTTTTAAACTAGTGGATAGGCCGGGCGTTGCGCGGTTGCGATTATTTTTATTTATAAATTTAATTAAAGTGCTAATAACGATAATTTTGTTGGCAATAGATGAAAAAGTAATAATTCTAACGATATCTTATAAGACAAATTCTACAAAATATATATATTATTTTTATATATATATATATATATAATGTTAGACGAAAATAACAATTTTGCATTCACCTAATGTTGTTGGATGCTTTTGTACTTATTGGCATTGGGTTTTAACTGTCTATCACAATTTATTTACCTAAATAAAAAAGGAGGGCATGGTAGAAGTAAGTAACTATTTTTTCACACAAAATTGTGTAAAAAAATACGTTTAAAAATAATAACGAATGTTTTAAATATTTAGCCACAAACCTTTTTAAACGGTCTATTATGTGCATATTAAAATGCATTAAATTAGGTGGGTTTTTTTTTTAATATTTTATAAAGTGGGTATTTCCTTAATAAACCCAATTCCAATTAGTTGTAGAATTAATTAATATTTGTTACAAAATAAATTCTATTTAACAGGGGCATACGAATTGGAAATGGTTATTCATTAATGAAATATGTTTTAATGTAAAGCATTAAAAAGAAAGTAATACTAAATTAGACTCTTGGCATCACACCATTCATTCATAACTCTAAAATCAACACTTTGAGTGATTTTCTTCAATAGTTTTATTAATTAAATATGAGCTATTTTCTAGAACAATAAATGTTTTATGTATTGCTACATTAAGATCATGGCCATTGGCGGTGATGATGTCGTTTAGCTCTCTGATGACAGGACAGCACTGTTACGGCTGAGCCATCGGCAATGTTCACAGGAACACCTTCACTAATATAACCTTTAGGTATTTACACAGCCGATTCTTAATATAACTTAGCTATAGCCACTAAAAAATAATATATGAGTTTAATTAAATATAAAGTGCAACAACCGTCATAAAAATTAATACAGATATTATAGTGCAATATTCGTCATTATTAGGTATTTTTGTGGCTATTAAACTATTAAATATTGCACCATTTACATATACACTTTTTATGTATTTATTTATTTATAAGCTTTTAAATGAATAAATTTGTTTTTTTAGGATTAAAATTTGTTACAAAATTTAACGGATTAAAAAGATGTATGGAGGGTGATGTACACTATTGATAAACACCTTATCATACAAACACCTTATATTATATGCATAGTGTGTGATAGCTAGTTACATGGAGTTGTACATGGCAAAAATTAATGTACGTGACACTAATTAAAAGAAAATATGTTTGTTGGAAGGTTAAAATTAAAAAAATCGTTATATTTCCTCTTATATTAAATTTGTGATACTTCCATTCCATTTATTATTTTCACTCAATACATAATTTTTAATAGTGTCTTTATTGAATAAATAAAGTTACAACGCATATGCATGCATTATATGAGAAAACGATATTAAAAGCTATTATGATAACAAAATTATGATGTAATAGTTTATAGCATGGTTATATTTAAAAAAGAATATAATTAAAAAAAATTCTCGATTTTTATTCTTATGATATCATGTTACTTGTGAGTTATGAAAATTAAAATTCTCAATTTCTTATTCTCAAATTGTCATATTATTATTATGATACTATGTCACTTGTGAATTCCTTTTTTCAATATATAGATTCTTTTGTTCAGTTTTAAAAAAATTATAGATGTCCAACATATATAAAGAGTAATGTTGTTTCAAAACACGCTGATAGTAAAACATAAATAATTAAATAATTTCAAGAGCTCAAAATTGAAATGTTATAACGTTAGCCATCTAGGTTATCAAGTAAAAATTATAGGGAAAAAAATTAGGGTGGTAAAGTTTTTTTTTTTTTTTTTATATAAACATATGCGGTGAAGTTAGTTATTGAAATAAATTAAAAATCTTATATTACATATAGCTATAATAAAAAAACTAAATAAAATTTTGAACGGGTGAAAGGACTTATAAACTTAAACTGTAATGATATATAATTACTCGCAATCATATAGTCAAACCTCAAACCGCATATTATTAAAAATATTAAAAATATAAAGAATGTGATGAAATCTTATTGTAATTATCAAACAAAAATATATGGCTCAAAAAGATATTTTTACATTCTAATTGCAGTTATTCTCCCACTTTTTTAAGCACTATATAATTAAAAAAAAAACTATATTAATAAAAGATCACACGAAAACACACATGAAAAGTGATTTATTTCTTTTCTCAGCAACTTCTATTGCCGCAAGCAGCTCCATACGCTCAAGTAAATTACAAAAGGTCTATAGGCAAAAATAAAAATAAAATCATGATCATAAATATTTTTCGAATCCAATACATCATCAAAAATCTTTTAATAAAGAAAACATTATCCATATTCAGAATAGCAAGATTTATATTTATATATATATATAAAAAACTACTATTATGAGCAGTGGTTTCTTTTCATATAAACTTTAAAAATGCGTTAAACTCATAAATGGGAGAGTCGGTGAATGTATAAATACAAAAAAAAAATACAAAAAAATTGCACATGAGAGATTGCTCAAAAAGAACCTTATTAACTATCAAATACATGGTTCCCTCTTTACAATTTTGAGTTATCTTCACTGTTTCTAACTAATATAATAAGTTGTTATTTCGCCGCTGAATAGAGTCAATCGTCATAGACTTCAATGCATCGGCGAGATCATTCACCTGAAATCATCCCTTATCAAATGAGGAAGAAATAATTAAACTTTTATGAACATAATTTATCTTTATAAAAAAAATGTGCGAATGAAACAATACATTATTCAATCT
The DNA here is from genome assembly GCA_954871525.1 of Parietaria judaica. Classification (NCBI taxonomy): domain Eukaryota; kingdom Viridiplantae; phylum Streptophyta; class Magnoliopsida; order Rosales; family Urticaceae; genus Parietaria; species Parietaria judaica. The sequence goes on from OX940860.1 coordinate 46,097,871, forward strand.
TTAAGATCAAACCACACAACAAAATATAAATATTTGAAAAAGAAAGAATACATGTATCTAAACTAAAAACTCATCTGAGATTCTTACCGAAAAAGGCGGGTTGCGGCCGGAACAAAGAATCGTATGCTAAGTTAATCCTACAAAAATTCTTTACGAATCAAAGAGAATATATGTATCCAAACTAAAAAAAATATATGAGAGTAAGGACAAATTTTTATTCAGCAAAAAATTACTTAAGGAGTTAGTTTAGATTTTGAGAGCTTGAAAGAAAGAAAGGAAAAAGAAAAAAAAAAAGAGCTTAAAAAGCGCTGAATTGTTGATAGGAACTAAAAAGAACACAGAGCAATATTAGTTACATGAAGAAAGGAAACTGACAAAATATTACACGGGAAAAATATTGTAAGAAACCATCGGGGGGAACTTGTTGGCTTCACGGCACGGCTTTCGTTGAATGTCGACTCTTCGGTGACGGCGGAATGTCAAGCTATCCTCCATGGCCTTAAGTTTGCTTGGCACCAAGGGTGGAGGGTAGCCGCGGTGGAAACCGATTGCCTTAAAGCTTTCCATCTCGTCAAGGGAGGGAAGCGGAGTAGCCTCCAAGGCCCGATAATCGCGGAGATCGGTATCTTGTTGGCGGAAGAAGCTCTTAGTGATGGATGTCGTTGGATCCCGAGGGAGTGCAACGAAGTTGCTAATAGGATAGCTAAAACCCGCCTAGCGGATTCTATCCCCGACATGTGGTCGAGGGAATGCCCGGGGTGGCTTGTACACGTCTTTGAATTCAAATGGATTTATCCCTCTTTTCGGCTTAATGAGAAGTATTTTGCTTTAAAAAAAAAGTAACAAAATATAGTACATACCAAGATCCTAGAGTTGCAATCGTGCTATCATACTCTCTGAGTGTCTCTTCTCTTTCCATGTATATATGGATGGATATGGAATTTTAAAGAAACATAGAGATTCACTACCATATATGTATAACAATTGATAAGTGCACTTTGTTTTAGCAGAAGTTCATTAGTTATAATAACTAATAATTTGCAATAATTTCAATGAGTCATTCATATTAAAAAACGCATGAAAACTGATTAAAGTAGACTTAAATGGAGAGGAGGTATTTTCCATTCCATTAAAAAAAAAAAAAAAAGAGAAAGCTATTTGTTGTGTCATCAATAAAAAAACAATAAAATTTTATTAAAAAAAGAGTGTAAATTCTTTGATTCTACTTCTCTTTATCACTTTGAAACTAAAATAATATGAATACTTGACACATCACTTTAGAATTTCTTCTTTTATAATATACACCATTTGCACATAACAAACCACCACACAACAGAGAACATACGACGGAAATGACATACAAATAATAATAAAAATAAGTATTTGATATATAGAGTAGAGTTGTATGTATAGAAGGCAAATGGACTACACGCGTTATACATAGTTATTACTTATTACCCATTATAACAACAAATAGTACATCTCCAAGAGTGTAACAGTAGAAACAATTAATCCTGTTATTAATTATCAAAATAAATGGCGATATAATCATCCCTCTGTTAATTTTTTTTTATACATAGTTATAGACATAGATATATGCATAAGTGCAAAAAACAAACGGATAGATAGAAAAATGAAAGGGCCTTTTTTTAATTGATGAAGAAATAATTGCAAGTTTTATAGTCATGAAGGACAAAAAATATAAATATGAGAAAATAGGATTCTTGAATTCTCTTCGTTCTATTTTTTAATTTTAGATGAGTGTAGTGTAAAATTTTAAATAGCATTCATATCTCAAAAATTCATGCACCTAAAATTTATGTGGATATAATGCAAATATGAGTGTAGTGAACAAAACCTTTGTCCCAATTACCATCTCATAATAAATTCAGGAGAAGGAACTATACCACTTATCGATTTTAAGCTCAATGAATGATATGCGAGAAATTTGTAGAAAACTCAATTATAATATATAGAGGCATAATTAGAATTAGAATCATAATAAAAAGAAGATAATTTCAAATGCAATGAAATAATAAACATTTGAAAATTATAATAACTTAAGAAACAAAAAAGGGGTTACGAACCTTGGATTGAGACGTGGCACCGGGATCATCCGTGGGTTGTGAACCCGCCGTGTTGCGGCCTTAGTCGAGCAGCCACCATCAAGCCTCCTAGCCAAGCTGTGAATGTCAAAGCGGTGACTTGCTGAAGAAAAGAAACAAAAATATAAATCGTTGAATTGAAGTTGTGGCTAGAACTGAATTGGAGGCATAAAATAAACTCTCTAAGCTGAGGCAGTGCTTGTCAAGTACTAAACGTGACACGACTCAAATGGAGACGCAAGATTTTTGCTAACATAAGAGTCATCGTCTTTGCCTCAATCCCCGGAGAGTCGCCTAAGAGTCGTCGCGTTGCCTCAATCGCCATGTAAAAATGAATCTGCAACATATATATAGATATATAAAGATATATATATATATGACGTCGAGAGAAGGAGATAACTTCAGCCCGGAAAAATAAACCATCATCTACTATTGCCAAAATGAAAAATGCATAAAGACAATATGAAACAGAAACTTCCAAATGTATTGACAATTCATAACTAAGTGTATTGTCAATACTCAATACCTTTATCTCAACGGGTGAGCAGGAGCCAACGTATCAAGATATCTCGAGGGGAGGCGACGGCGGAAACTGCATCGTGCGGCGCAGGAGGAAATTGCACGACGGTGAGGTGGAGACGGAGCCTGCGAGACGGCAAGGCGCGAAGGCGGAAATGTGCAACGGCGAGGCAGAGACGGAGCTTGCGAGATGGCAAGGCAGAGCCGGAGATTGCGAGGCGGAGGCAGAGAGTGCGCGACGCGAGGCAGAGATGAGTCTATGTCGAGGGTAGGGGGTCGTGCTTGCGATGAAAAAGGAGTCTGATAGTGTTCGGGAAATGTTTTGCTTCCGCTTGCGCTCGGAGAGAAGTCCGATTGGGTTCGGAAGAGTAGTCTGTGAGAATCGAACAAAGGCTCCAAGTGAAAAGATGATCATTGAACCGACCTGAAACAGATTGGCGTTGATGGCGACAATTCTTGCACGGTTTTGATCGTCTGGACCTCGAGGGGATTGCAGACCAAGGATGTAGCTGGATTGGATTTGCAGAAAAGGAAAAGGAAGAGCAAGAGATAGAGATGGAACCTCGGAGGATTTTTATTGAGGGTATTGGAAAGGTAATGAGGATAGAAAAAGTCCCTGAGTTTATTATTGAAAGGAGTTTAAAAGTCTGTATATCTTCCTAATCCTATACTTAAAACGTATTATTCAAATGAGTGCAGAGTAGCTGAAAAAAATTTAAAAATTGTAAGAATTTGAGAATTCCCAATGCAATGATTTGAGGATATCAAATACGTGAAGTTACATGAAGGCTCTCCTTTTCTCAATACCATGATAATATTGTGCCTCATCAACTTGTAGTTCTTCCTTTTATATATATATAGATTTGAAAAGAAAAAAAAAACTACCTTCCCATTTGGCAATAAATCTATATTTTTTTAACCTTGCTATTTTACTTTGGTACAAAATTTTAGTAAAATGAATGATGAACCTATAAATGCTCTTAAAACTCTACAAAAGCTATGATGTCAATTGGGAAGAGCTCAACTTCATGATATCGAAAGTGTATTCTCATCATTTCGATATAGTATCTTATAGATTTTGTCAAACATTAGATCTAAAATAAAAAGAACATTTGACAAAAATGACCCCCGCTTCTTATTATTTGTTATTTTTGTTTATTAAATATCCAAAAAGAATGTTAAGTGATCAATATATTATAAATACGCTTGAGACAATTAATATCAATAAGAAAAATAGAGTATTCATTCTACAAATGTTTGTGTTTAAAAAATCATGTGTATGTTCGAAAACTACTTAAAAATGAAGACTTAAGTAGACTTACTTGGCACCTCTTCTAAGTTAGTAAAATTTGATTTTTAAAACTTGAGAATCGAGCGAATTCCGTGTTTTACCTAGATATCTTTTAGAAGAAATTTAGTCATATATACAAGTTTTTAGTCTTCTTATAATATCTATTAATAAGCTGACCTTTGCTAATGGAATTTACAGTGAAAGATTTCGTACGAGAGTTGCATTCTAACCTTAGCATTATTCTGTATTTTGTTATTGAAATATGAAATTAATTACTATGTCGGGTTTGGTACTCAATGATTACGTCCAGTAAATAAAGCATTGCGACGTTTACGTGACATTTTTATATGTGTGCTTAGATTATGGACAGAAATAAAGAAGCGGGTATGACAAAACGGTAAAACAATAATTTATATTCTTTATAATTATTGATGTTTTTACGAAGAGTGGATTTATATTAATATATTTTATGGACCAGTGTAGTCATATACACACCTAATAAAAATACACACAAGTGAATCGACAGTTATTCAATATTAATCCTTTAAGGGAGTGGATTGTCATTAAGATAATGTGCGGAAAAAATTATGAATGTTGTATATTAGTTCTTAAGCTTTGTTAAAATAATAATTTAAACTGTGTTTTAAAAATTAATTCAAAATGAGTTTTGAAACAAATAAACTTTTAAGATTAAAATTTAGTTTTAAACTAAAGTCTAATTTAATTGTAATATAGATCTAGTAATTGATTTATTTAATTTTCTAAGAGCTAGCTTATATAGTACGAAGGAAACAATTAATAATAATTTGAAACCTTCTCTTAACTTATCCACGTGTTTCTTTATATTAAACACACAATCCCTTATCTTGCTCCCTAACCAAGTTACATAATTATTTTCCATCACATTAATAATAATCCAGATCTTCTTTTATTTAACTGAAATTAATTACGCAATAGTTCCCAATTAATTTTTTTTTCTAGAGTTAATTAATTTATCACAGTACACAAAACGTACTATTACGTTATATAATTATTTCACCCATTTCACCGAAATTAATTTATAGACAATTAAGAGACCAACCAGAACAATGCTAATTGAATATATATGTCAAGTGTCAGCTATGTCGCAATGTTATCACAACCTTCACAAAACTATAATGTATAAATTTAAAATCGTTGCAGCTATAAAACAACGCTTACTTATCATTAATATTAATATTAAGGATATTTGCTGCAAAAATACTCACATATGAAAATAACTATAACGCACATTCTCAATCAAGAATATTTTAACATAAGTAATTAAGTTTTTTGTTAACTCATTACTATAAAGTTCCACGAGGCGATGTTTGATTTGTTCATGCTTATGTCTCATATGATTTATAAGAAATTAACTTCAAATAGCCAACGACGAACACTAAATTTTCGCATAATAGCCAAAACATATGATGTAGTACAAAAACTAAGGCACTATAGATTTTTTTTTACCAGGTGGTCACAACACAGGCAAAAACTCTGAATTTCAAAACAGAAAATTAATAATAAAAAAAAACTTAATTACTTATGTCAAAATATATATTTTTGTCAAAAAATAGAATATAAGTAATTATATTTTTTGCAATATGTAGGTCCATTTGCTATTTAATATTGTTAATTAAGGCAGTGCCAAATATGTATTTTATGCTTCGGAACCACAATTGTCGTCTACGTAAAACCTTAAAAACTTTAGTTGTCTTTACACTATCAACTATTAGCATACGAATCATTAAAGAGTACTTGCAAATTGCAATATATATATATATATATATATATATATATATATATATATATATATATATATATAAGTAATAATAATAATCTCATTTGGCGATTTCCCTTTTGTAATATTATTACGTGATATTTGTCGACTGAGAACGCCACACGTATAACGTACCAAAAAAGATTCACTATATTGTTAGGTAAAAGCACTAGCAAATAAGCATATAAGTGGCTTAGATAATCTTAAGAAATAAAACTATATAGCTAGTAAGTTGGTATTCTTCGCCAACTTTCTAGCTTCTACGTTGTTCACGGTTTCGTTATATTTATGAGATTTGTCCAAATGCAATGAAGAAGTTAGATATAGAGATTTTAGCTTTTATTATCTCCGAATTTCTACTTAAAACCGAAATATCAATCTATTCAGATTTGAATCACAATCACCTAATTAAAAGCGAATATATTGTCATTATTTTTGGTGAGACATAATAGTTAATGGTTTGACATAGAGGTGACTAGCTATGATTTCGGACACAACCATATTTATATGGTAAATAGTAAAGATTATTAACTCCTAATTTCAGTGAGAATTTAGACATCCCCGACAGTTCAAAATAAAATTCGCTAACGTATGTTTCCTTCCTAATTATAAAAAACATATAATTTGAAGAGTTAATTGGGAATCTGGGATCACTAGAAGTTCTCAGCTAAATTTGTTTACTAAATATATCTCGAGAATCATTTGCCATATAAATCTGAATGTTGTTTAGCGTGTGTATATACAGGTGCGAACTCAGCCTATCCTGAAAATAGCTCATGGCACCCCCAACTTGAATACTATAATTTAATATTATAAGTTATTATTCAGTCGAAAAGTTAAAAAAAAAAACATCATGAGAGTATGAAAGGAGAGCTCGAGCTTCTATGTATATACTAATGTTTTTACATTACATATCTTGGAACATTATTTGTAAAATATTAAAAATTTACAATAAAAAGTTATGTTAATCAAAATTATTGTTTAATTAAAGAGTTTATTAACAATATTTTTTAACTATGTAAGTTTTCCTTATAATTAAAGTAACACTAGTTTTTTGATAAGTTATAAGATGTCAACAACAAAAAAAAAAGGCTGAGAGTTTGACTATTAGTTTTAAAAAAATTAAAAATTAATTATTGATGTTAATTTTTTTGTTATTTTTTTAATGAAAGAACGTGGCACATTCTTCTTGGATAATATACTCGATTAAATGGCAATATCATTTAACACACAGTGTTTCTTATCGGGTCGGATCTACTTAATCATGTGTAATGGCCCATACGACTATTAAGCCAATGACTTTTCCCTTTATCAGTCCAGTAACAATTTTTAATTTTTCAATGAGATAAATATTAATTAAATTTTAAAAGAGAATCTGCCTTTGAAATGTCTAGGATATCAGATCGTCACTCGACTGAAAAAATAATGTTTATAAAACTCATTTAATTTTTTTTAGCATGGACAGATTAAGACTCTGTCACTCATCACCGACTCAGACTCTCGAAGATCTCAGTTTCAGGGTAACTTCTACAACTCTCTATTATTTACAATCATTAGAGGATTAAGTACCTTACTTTTGCCTGATATTGCGGGTTGGTCTATTTAATTTTCTAGGTTGCTAGAAATGGCTATACATGAAAGATGAAATTGGATAATATTTCTAGGCAAAGCTAAGATTATAGGTTTTAAAAAATATATGGATTTTTTTTTTTTAAGGATAAATATATGGAAGTTGAATATGCATGCAAATGCTGATGAGTCCTAATTTTAAGTTGAAACGTACCATATGGTTCGCTAATATAAGGTAACTTCCACAACTCTAAAATATTCACAATCATTAGAGGTTAAGTACCTTACTTTTGCCTCATATTGCGGTCTTCTCGTGGCTAGAAATGGACCACATATGAAAGTGGATGATATTTCTAGGCAATGCTAAGATTATAGGGTTTAATCCCTAAAAAAAAGAAAGATTTAATAACTTTGATCATAGGTTGATGAGTCTTAGTTTTAAGTTGAAACGTACCATATGGTTCGCTAGTGTACACTGAATTGGGAAAAATTACAGCTAGATTTCAAACAAGGTAATCTTAGTTTAGGTGAGTTAATAGAAAGTCTAGTCAATACTATCAATTTGATATTTAACTAATTATTTTAAACCTTTTAACCGCGTTTATATGCAGATCTGAGTATAAAACTCTTTTTTATTTTTTCTTCTTGACCTATGATCTAACTAGTCTCCAGAAGAAAAACAAATGTCAATACTCAGTTGTCAAAAATAGAGATCATGTATTTGGTAGTAATATTTTATGGATTTTGAAACGTCAGTATAACATCATTTATTATGATAATTACAGAAAGTCTATCATATACTAATTTTAGTACAATACCATATAACAAACTGCGGGTATTACAACTCGACATGTATCCAAACAAAATTATTCCACGTTTTACATAACAATACTATAAATATTGATCCGACAAAAAGATAATCTAAATCCAAAATGAAAAACAAAAACATAATCACTTAATTCAGGTCCAAAATATAAAAATCAAAATACAAAAATATATTTGATATCAATATACTTAAATCGCCTCGAATTACAAAATATTATATGTAATATCTAGGTTGTTCTGTCAAATTGATAATTAATGTCTCTACCAGTTAACACGAGTCTTCGTACTTTCTTATGTCTTCACTCACACGTTTCTTGAAAAACTTCTCAAAATTTCACCTATTTTAATATTGCTTGAAACAATACACCCGTGGTTAATTTAGAGTTTCATCGAGTGAGTTACCGATAAGAAAATGCATCTTATTAGCATAGGTAGTACTTATCAAATCTATTAAGTTTGTTCAATCGTACAGTCTCATACTTGTATGATCTTGGATAATCATGCCTCATTACCTACACACTCTTCGAAACGTCTCATCAGCACATCTACTTGCCCAGGCGATAGGGAATTGACATCTTACCCTTTCTTTTCCTCTCGGTTCACGGGATTAAAAATTGTTACAATATCCCCGCCTAATGGGGACCCAACGTCGTCGTCGACCACACTTCCGGCTAGACTTGACTCCGATAGGATTTGCAAAGACCTTGGTTTCTCTATCGAATTGACGATTGCCCCGTACAAGATAACATGAATCGTCGTTCGAATGTGCTTTGTATTCACTCGCTCGCTTCCTGAGAAACTTCCCGAAATATCACTAAGCATATGGTGCTCCAAGCCAAACACAATTAACTTTAGAGTTCCTTTAAATGGGTCACAAGAAAGAAGATAAATCTTGTTTACATAGACAGTAGTAGTACTGCGATAGTTGATATCAAAATTTAAAGTTCCTAAGACAATCACTAGATAGGTGGACGATAAACGAAATAGCGAAAATAGTGCAAAAAAATTTAAGATCATAAGCGGAATTAGGATTTAGACTTCGGGGGGGCTGATTTGAATTTTTAGTGTAAATAGAAAGGGCTCATTTGTAATTTAAAAAAAATAGTGCTAAAAATGATCAAAAATAATAAGTTGGGGGGCTGTTACCACACTAGTCTTGTGAGTGGTTCCGCCTATGTTTAAGATGTTTTTCATTCAATTAAAAAGTTGTAGATATTTATTATCAAATGTGAGTTAAACCGAACAATATATAATTGAAAATGAATGAGTTATGATAAATACAAACGCACGCTTCAGGATTTCAAATCAATTCCAGCAAAAATATATGTTTGAGACACCGCGATATTGATCGATGGGTGGTTTATCGGTGTCTACTGGTTACATCGATTCATAAACGAGCATTGTCCATAATTCCGTCTTAATTCACTTATTTGAAGTTCAAATTGTTTGTTTTTAGAGCTATTATTTTAAATTTGTCACTGATCTAGTCAAGTCCAAACTGTTGGCTTTTCAGTGCATTTATATTTTTTTTCTTTCAAAAACTTCGAAATTACATAGTTGTATTAAATATTAACGAAAATATTTAGAGTAGAAATGAGTGTGTTATGATAAAACTATGTATAAGCAATATCTATCAAGATTGATACCTCAATTTATATAGTTCGCTCCGGCAATGACTTATAAGCTTAGTTCAAATTTTGTTGTTTTAAATTTGTTAATAAGAATCTTCAAAATAAATTAACAGCTCGAATGTTCCACTAATTGGTCATTGTACTGTGAGATCCCGTATTTTTATAGCCCTCAAATAGAATATAGATAAGTATTGTTATGTGCATTTTTCGTAACATATAAAAATTGGGCCCATTTTGACAAAAGTCAAAGCCCATTATTAAAAGTCAAAGCCCACCAAGGAAAGTCAAAGACCCGAGTCTGACGAACCAAGACATTGGCGAGGCGACGAGGCGACAAGCCGACAAGGCGACGAGCCGACAAGGCGACGAGGCGACGAGCCGACAAGGCGACGAGCCGACAAGGCGACGAGCCGACAAGGCGACGAGCCGACGAGCCGACGAGGCGACAAGCCGACGAGGCGACAAGCACCCTCGTCATAACTTGACGAGGGCATAACTATAATTATTCCACACGTCGAGGAGATCCGAGACCACGAAGATCTCCCGGAAATCCTCCGGATTCCCCCGGACTCAACACACAGACTCGCGGACAACCGGAAGACATCAAAGAGGAATCGAGAAGCATCGACAACCCTTTTTGCAGGGCTAGGGGCCTCGACAACCCCCTGTAGCAGGGGAGAAATTCGCAGGCCCTTGAAGGTGCAATTTCAGGGAATTGATTTTCCTATAAAAAGGACCCCCCCCCCCCATTTCCACCCTCACTCATAGCTTTCTCTAGATAAGTTGCCCCTCTCTCCCCCCAACAAGAATTGCGAGCTTGCTGGTTGAGGCCCGACTAAGAGGAGTTCTAGAATAGAGTCTCAGCATCGACAAGAGAAGTTGTTCAACGAGTCAATGAAGGCATCCCTCGCCGGGTGATCAAGGCCCTCGCCGTAATACGAAGTTTGCCACCATGAGAGAACTTTGACGGGGAGCTCGCCAACACCCGCGAGGTCGACAAGGAGCATCCCTTAACAGGTTAGGCGCCCTCGCCAACCTCGACAAGGTCGACAAGGAGCACCCCTCCTCAGGTCAAGGCTCTCGCTGTGATACGAACTTCGCCACCACGAGGGAAGTTCGACAGTGAACCCGCCAGCAACAACGAGGTCGACGAAGAACACTCCATGCCGGTAATACCCAGCCATCTGGCCAAGGCTCACCCCCGCGTCGCCAATATCGGCATTTCCGACGAGTCAAACCATATCGTCATTCACCCGCCATTTATCACTAACCCCGAACTACGTGGGACCTGATTCTCTTCAACTGAGATACGTAGGCAGCTTCGCCAAACCATAAGCGATGGGGCACGGGCCCAATCTACCCTTTTTTGCAGGTCCTCCCTCGCCGTAGGAGCTCGCCAAGGAAGGAGAATCACGAAGAACCATCAAGACTAGCCCGGAGCTTCATCAAGACCGGAGTTCGCCTAGACGAGGATATCGCCAAGACAAGGACCCTGGTCAGACGAGGAGCTTTGCCAAGACAAGGACCTCGCCCGTGATGGGAGTCCAAATAACCGTCAGGGTTTGATTCCGGTGTCATTACGCCGAAATGTGCCTCCGAGCCATTCCGGTAACATTTAAAAAATTATTTTAAAGCGGAAAACTTGTTATTGGACCTACGGCATGGATATCGGGTAATAACCATTTTAACAAGATCCGATAAATATTACATATTTAATATTCACAACTCATTATTAATATCATAGTCGAAATAACAAATAAATAGAAATCGGTAAATGTTTGCATTTATTAACCCAATGCATAAGGTCGTACCTCGGTTGACGTTTCCGGTTGCGGACTCTGAAGTTCGGCAAGGGCTCCGCCGGTGCTAAGGGAAACACCCGTGATCTTCCGGGATATTCTCCTGGATTCCTCGTACCGAAGCGTGGGCTTCGCCGGCAGGACTCCGTCGCAAAACTTTAACTGAGGTTCTTTTGAAGCTTCCGGAGAACAACGTCTCACTAAGCCGAACCAGAAAAGAGATCAGACGCAGAAAACTCGCAGACCCTAAAGAGAGAGGGTGAGCTCGAGTTTTTGCTCTGGGGAAGGTGTGCAAAAATGTGTAGAATGACTCCTCTATTTATAGGCTTAAGACCGTAACCGAATTAGAGATTTTCACTCATCATTTTTCGATTTCTATATAAGTAAATACAATAATTATGTTAATCCAATGGCTAAGATTCAATCTCATCTAAATCCAATGATTATAATTATTTAGGTATTTAATTAAATAATAAAGACTTGGTAAATATAAAAACCAATCTTATCTTATCATAATAAATATATGCACATATTTATATATATATATATTAATTTCGAAATTATATTAAATATAATTAATTAATCTAATACAAAGGCTAAGATTTAATCTTATCTAAATCCAATGGATATTATTAATTAGGGATTTAATTAAATAAGAAAGACTTGGTAAAATCCAAAACCAATCGTATCTCCTTATCTTTATAATTTCGATTATATATTCATTTTTCGAATTTTAATAATGTCTTGATCATACGGTTAAGATAAATAATAAACCGATCTAATGGATCACATTATTTCAAGATAAAATCAAATTATCTAAGACTTGGTAAAAGCCTAAATTCGACTTTATCTTTTAATGATAATTCGAAAATTGCATATAATAAATATAGATAATTAATTTCCAATCCGACGGTAAAGATTAAATTTTAAACCGATCTAACGGATACAATTAATTAGGTCAAATTCGAAAACCCTAAGCTTGGTCACCAAGCTACTATTTTTCGAATTAGGGTTAGGTAAAAAATCAATCATCTTAATCTTACGGTTGATATTAAATCATTTCCGATCTAAAGGATAAGATTGATTTTAGGGTTTTTGCTAAAGTACCAAACTTTAGGTTATTATGCTGCAAATATTAAAACCCTAACTAGGTCAAACTCGTGTGGGCTAGGTCATGCAAGCCCATATCGATTTACACATGTGTTAATATATATTAAATATATATTATTAATATTAATATAAATCTATTAATTATTAATTAATTATTAATAAGATATTAATAATTAAATCCAAATAATTAAATTATATTAATAATTCATGATCTCAATATCACACATTAAAATGTCATGGTGCCACACCATCATTTAAATTCGTGACATGTGATTTAATTTCATAGTTTATCGAACCGAGCGCAAACTTAGAAAATCCATAAATCACAAACCGTAAGTCGAAATGACTTGGTTCAAAAATCAAATTTGCTTAGAATTTAATTTCCAACAACATGGTGTTGATAGAAAATATAAATTCTAACTTTATTTTATCAGTTAATTTCGTGTACCAAAATTTGGTACTTTTGCCACGCTGACGATAAAACTATCTGATGTCTGCCACAGATCTTCAGTTTTATAAGTCTAGCCAAATGATTAAACATTATCCAGAATGTATTTTAATCACGTACGTATCATCCGTTACGGAGCTATCCTGGGGACCATGGACCCGTATCACTTAATCTCCAACGAACTGCTAGATGTTCGTCAAACCTCGAAGTGATTCCACTATAGACCCGAGGCTGTACTCTTTAGTGATACGGTATATATTATTCCCTTTATTAACAGCAGGGTGTCCATTGATACAATCAAATTCGGGTTATTATTTTTTCACTTGATGACTCACACATGAGCAGGCAGTTTTTACCGTTTTACCCCTCATTGCATTTTCCTCCTTGACTCAGTCAGTAATATTATGAGTAACCCAATTATGGTTTCGATTCATAAGTTGCGCACGGGTACCTCTTACTTCTCACCACCGACAACCAAGGGAATCATCATGACTCTGAAGAGAGCTGTGTGATGCCCATGTCTATGATCAAGCTACCCTTACTACTGACTATCATGTTCCTAAAATAATAATGTTGGTAACAGCGGTAATTTCTTGTGTTCTTTAACGGTTAAATCAAAGAACAATCAAGCCAGTAGCTTGGACTCAAGACCACTCAGGACTTAGAACTAATATCCATTTGATCATCTATTTGTGACTCAACTACAAGTTATCAGTGACGGTCTTATATGATAACTTCTTGAGTTTAAGTCAGGTCCAGTCCAGTCCAGTATGAAGACACTTCACACTTAATGCACTTTTAGTGAGTGTGACACACACACATAATCCAGAATAGGATTGTCACTTAGTCACATTAATGACCTTATACGATTAATGGGCTCCCACCCAGTTAATCAGGTCAAGGACATTTTAAGTCCATTTATTATGATTATTAATTCTTCCTCACATTGACTCTGTTGTGATAATAATAACATAATTGCATCCTATATGAACTATGAAAACAAGCATTCTATTTTACTCTACTAGAAACTATAATAAGATTAACATAATAAGTATCATTTTTATTCAATGACATGTCATATTCTTTTACAAATAGATAAAATATCTTGTTTAAGGACACATATGCCCAACAGTCCGGACTTTGCCACCACGAGGGAAGTCCGACGAGATGCTTCGCCGTGATACGGAGTTTGCCCCCACGAGGAAAGTTCGCCGAGGATCGCCAAGGACAGCCCAGAGACTCATCCAAGACGACGGATTCGCCTCTAGCTTTGACGATCATTAGTCAACCCGCGTTGACTCAGCATTCAATTATCCTTGTGTTCAACGGGTCACTCTCGGGACCCGAACCTTGGATCCGATACTAAGTTAAAGCCATTTTTACGCATTAACAAGTATTTATTCTAATTTTATTCCTAATTAATTTAGGATTTTTATATAAGATAATAAGAAATATATTTGATATTTTAATAAAAAATAATATTTTTTATGCTATTTAATTAGTTGCGAAAATTATTATTAATTAGGGTTATATTTAAACAAAATTAGGTTACGATTTTCACAGATTCTCTTATTCTCTTCTTAGCCTCATTCTTTCCCAAAACCTAAAAATCTCTCTAGAGAGAAAAGAGAGAAAAACTCTTTGATTCCTTCATCTCATTAGCCAGAAAAAAGTTTTTTTTTTTCCATCATCATAGAGGTATGGTCTCGTTTATTATTTTAAATTCTTTTTATTTTTGTAAATCAATGTTGATTAATTTTCTCAAATTTTTATCTCCTAAAATACCAAGCATTTTTGGTCGAAATTTTAACCACTTCTTCGAATTAGTTCGTAAAGGTTACAGATTTAATTTCAGATTTTTCGGAGTTATAAATCGCTCGAATTTGAATTTTCAATTTTTACTTTTTACGGAGAAACCGAAAAAGTCTGCAGAGAAGATTTTGATTTTAATTTTTAGAAATTCATAGAGTCCTAATTAAGGTTTTTATCTAGAAACAGATTTTGTGGAAAAGTCGGTTTTAAGCATGTTTTAGGTTTTGCAAAATTCGAAAAGATGCTGGGATCTATCCCGAAATCGTATTTTAGTATTTCTGCCGAATTAAAAAGTTAGGATATCGCATAGTTGCAGCATTTTTCTGAAAATTATCAAAACACGAAAGTTATGATAGTTTGTGAAGAACACTTTTTCCAGGTCTATTCCAATTATGAAAACCGAAATTCATGTTTAGCCTATAAGTCAAATTTTCGGAATCATTCAGCTAGTGATCAGTTTCTAGTCCATAGTTATACAATTGTTTTCTTGGAGCATCGTTCGTAGAGGCGTCATCATCGGAGTCGCGAGAAAGACGGTCGTACCGATTCAGGTGAGTTCAACCTCACTGCAATACAAATTAGTTTAAAAATAAAAGTATTGTTTGACATGTTTGATTTGTGGTTTGTTGAAATGCTTGCTAGAATATTATTGAATGTGTGCTTTGTTGATATGAAAATTCGTTTCGTAATCGGAATAGTAAGGTCATTAATTAAATTTACGGTTTATGTAAATTAAAACTAAAGTTGTGAATATAATTGAGTATTCACACGAATGGGCTTGTGCGATACATGGCCCAGAGGCCCAAAAAAAAACACTTAACAGTGTCGAGGCCTGATAAGAATAAAAAGCCCAAAAGGCAAAGCTCATCCCGAGTAGAAAATGTTTGAAAGGGATGCGAGCAGGAGGATCACTAGAAGACGAAGAACTCGAGCAGAACACAAAAATCGCATTAGCCCAAGGCAAAAGCCAATACTTGTCTAAAACCCAAGCCCGATCAGGCCTATCGGCCTAAAAATCCCGAAGGTCGCCCGGGCAAAAACTGCTATAAAGGGATCCGAGCAGAAGCACACGAAGCATCAAAGCTCGGGTGAACCAAGTCAAGAGCCTCAATTGAGACCTCCAAAGCCCGACCAGGAAGATCGCCACGACCAAAATTCAAATACCCACGACGTCGAAGTCAAATTCTACTACCGCACAATTCTCTCGGAAAGTGGCCCACGTGTCAGCTCGACAGCAAGTCAAGCTCCGAACTCGAAGCCACTACTAACGTCCACTACCAACGGGCAGAAACTGAAGGTCTATAAAAGCAAGAAGACAACCCTATCACACGCACGCAAGCATTAACCCTGAGAGAAAAGAGTCTGTGAGATTTGTATTTTTTAGAGTGTTTTCATCTTTTATTCTGATCATCTCAGAATCGGCTTGTGGTTCTGGTTGATCTCTTTCAAATCAATAAACTTACAGAGGACGTAGTCAACTACCGCATTGGGACGAACCTCTCTAAAAAATCTCTGGTGTTTTGCTCGTTTCACTTTTCATTTTTTGTCATCGTCGAGAGTATTGACGACGCGAAGGTCAAGATCCACAAAGTTTTTAGCATCCTCAAATCGAAATCCCATTCACAAATTACGTGATTGTTGGTGTGCGAAACCACGTCAATATGCTTATCGTTTTGTTTCATAATTGATGCATGAGTAATTTATAAGTATTTAATGATAGATGAATGTGCAAGATTGATGATGATTATGTGACGATCGAGAATGATTGTCGAGAGATGTTGTGTTCGTTTAGCTAAATGAATAAGATACGGAATGTTGTCAGTTCATAAGCTTATGATAATAAGAACAAGAAAAATATAGGAATTAATAAGGTGTCGTACCACACCTCACGAGGAGGTTCTAAGAGTTTTGATTTATCTTGAGATGAGCGAGTCATTTAGGACGGATTTATCTTGCGGTTTAGCTAAACTGCGAATGTTATGCTAATTTCTAACCCGAGATGAGCGAGTCATTGATGATGGGATTAATCATGCGGTATCATGAACTGTCAGATGTATTGACCTTAGGCTTCGGGACATGTGCACCCCCGTTGATCTATTGAGTCTCGCGCGCAAGTTGGTACGTACACAAGATGGTGATCACCTAGGACAAGATTGGTAATAGATTCCTAAAACGTATAATGAAGCATAATTGGTCATTTGCATGTTATGTTTGCCTTATATATATATTTTTGTGAAAAAATACTTGTATCTCACTGAGCTTTTAGCTCACACAAAAGATTTTTCGTAGGTAAGAAACCTATGATCTGATTTCGTGGTGGATTGGACGGTGACCGTGGAGGATGTGCGAGGGATTGGGTGAATGGGTAATCATTGTGAAGACGTTTTCCGCATATTTTATTTCGTACATGTCTTTGGATTTTAAAAAGGAATTCCTGATAAATATTTTTACTATCTTATTCACTTATTTTACTTTAAGTTTAAAAAATGATCAAGTATTTTCAAAGAGTTTTAAAGTAGTCATTAAGTGACGGCTTTGAAAAAATCGGGTCGTCACATCATCAAACCTTCCAGCGAATTGTTGTTTAAAATTTAACAGATAATTAAATTCCTTCCATGTTAATTTAGAAATTAAAGTGAGAAAATATATACTTAGAAGTGGGAAAAATAAATGTGTGTATGAAAGAGAAGAAAAAAAAATATACAGAAGATTAAAGAGTCATGAAGGTATGTTAATAAAAAAAAAAAAAAAAAAGCCAAAAATATCAATAAGGAACGATATTTCCCAGTAATTGGGGCATAGTTAGTAGTATGTTTTCTCTATTTATAATTCTAGTCATAATTATTTATGCCGATCATGCTGATATTTATTATTGACAAATAGCGGCATAAATACGCCTAAATCACCTAAAATTACAAGCACACTGGTAAAAAGTGAAATGTTATTTTTTAGCTCATCAATGCCCAAACAGTAAATGACACGTTGGCTGTGATAACCCACAATTAATCAGGTGAGTTGTTATCGTTTTGTTTATATTTTTATTTTAGTATTTTTCTTGCAAATAATATTTTAGTTTTAATACATTGAAGAAAAAAAAAATTAGGGTAAAAAGGGAGCTGCGAAAATTAGATATTTAGGGTTTTATATTAGGCTTAGGGTTTCATATTTTTCACAAAGTCTCCCGTAGTCTCATTATCTCCAAAACCTAGAAATTTTCTAGAGAGAATAAAGTGAAAAATCTTTGAGTCTTCAATCTCCCCAGCCAGAAATTTCTTTTCTTCTTCCATAATCAAGGTATGAGTTGCTTATCCTATTAAATCCAATTTTATTTTCGTAATCCCGAGTAGCAGAATTTTGTCGAATTTCAAACCACGCAGCGGTTTTGGCTGAAATTTTAACCACAACTTCTATTAGGTTTATTGAAGTCCCAGATTTAATTTCAGAATTTTTGGAGCTCTAAATCGCTCAAAATCGTATTTTCAATTTTTAAAATTTCTGGAAAAACGATAAAATTCTGCAGATCAGATTTTCGTTTTTAATTTTTTGAAATTCATAGATTCCGAATTTGAGATTTTATGTAGAGATAGGTTTTATAGAGAATCATTTTCTAGACTGTTTTGTGTTTTAATAAATTTAAAAATCGTTCGGGATCTAGCCCGAAATCGAGTTATAAGAATCTGGCCGAACAGAAAAATCAGTATTTCTCATAGTTAAAGTTATCTTTTGAAAAATTTCAAAACACGAAAGTTCTTCGTTTTCAAAAAATAATGGCAGTTTGTTGAGAACACTTTTTCCAGTTCCTTACCGATTTTATTATATCCAGAAAATGCCTAAAAAGTCATTTTCTATACATACAAGCACAAATCTCGTTTTAGTCGTAAAGCCAAGTCTTAAGGATTTTTATGAGTGACCAGTTTCTAATTCATAGTTGGGTATCTATTATCTAGGAACGTCACTCATAGAGGTGCCTTCGTCAGAGTCGCTAGTAAGACGATCGTAGCGTTTCATGTGAGTTCAACCTCACTGCAGTACGAATTTGTTTGGAAATAAAAGTACATTTTAGCATATTCGTTGTGTGTTTTGTTTGAATATGTTGGATGTGTGAAAAATGTTTGCTTGTTATATTGTTTCATGAATGACGGCATTAGATATGTTATGAGGATTCAACGACGTTGAAACGTCGTGAAGTATTTATTATTGTGTGAAGATCGATGTGATTGTCGAGATATGAAGAATGACATTCACGATGAATGGTGATATACGATGTGAAATTGTGAAATTGTGAAAATGATTATTATGGTTATGGATGAATCTTCTTATCATTTATGCATGTAAACAATATAAACAAGTATAACATAGGAATTAAGTGCCGTGCCCCCTCTATCGAGCGAGTCGTGTGAGGCTTATGATGTTTTAAAAAGATCCCAAAAAAAAAAAAGAGAATGGGACGATGATTAGATTTCTCCCCGAGTTTAAAGGAACGAAGAAGGGATTAATCTGACGGTATCATGAACCGTCCAATATATTGACCTTAGGCTTCGGGACATGTGCACCCCCGTCGATCTATTGAGTCTCGCGCGAATGAAGTGGTACGTACACAATGGTGATCACCTAGGACAAGATTAGTAATAGATTCCTAAAACGTAAACAAAAGCATAATTGGTCATTTGCATGTTATGTTTTCTTTAATTTATTTTTGTGAGAAAATAGTTGTATCTCACTGAGCTTTTAGCTCACACAAAATGTTTTTCGTTCGTACTGTAGGTAAGAAACCTATGATATGATTTCGTGGTGGGTTGGACGGTGACGGTGGAGGATGTGCGAGGGATTGGGTGAATGGGTAATCACTGTGAAGACGTATTCCGCATATTTGATTTCTTATACATTTTTTGTTTTAAAAAAAGAAATTCCTGATAAATATTTTTATTATTCATGTATTTACTTATTTTACTTTAATTTTAAAAAAAATGGCCAAGTATTTTCTAAGATTTTTAAAGTAGTCATTAAGTGACGGCTTCGAAAAAGTCGGGTCGTTACATTGGCACTATGATGATGCCACGTTATTATCTCGTTTCAGCCTAATTTTTATGTTTTTGCAACATGTACCACTATTTTACCCACGTTTTGCTAATGTACCAAAACATAGGTTTAAACGGTAGTATACGTTGTCAAAACGTGAAAATCTAAAAAATAGCATAACAATGTGGTATCATTAGAGCGTCACATGTATCATCTAACGTTTGAACAATGACGATGTAAAAAAAAAAAAAAAAATAATAACACTTTAGATATTACTGTCACTTTTTTTAAACTTTTAAAATTATACTTTAAAATTTGGATTTTTAATTTTGTATCTTAAATAATGTTTATGTCGCTATTTGCTATTTATTATTCATTGACTTACTAGAAATACTGCACTGCACTTTTGTGGTGCTATATATGATTACGCACTGCATTAAGAGAGTGCAAAATTTTAATTGTACATATATAATCCTTTTGACTGCATTAGTGCTGTGATCAAGACTTAATAAAAGACTGCGAAAATGCGTTGCGTACAATACAATTATATGTTATATATTTATTATGAAAGATACAAGATCTTAGCTTTATTATAGATTTATTGGTAGAATATTATCGAATGTGAGGAAAATAATTCTGAATTTTCTTTTCTTTTCTTTTTTTTTTCTTTTTTTTACATAGACACGCACGTACTTTTAGCATAAACTAACGTTCAACCTTAAAAATGTATAAGTTTATTATTTATATATACATAGATGATTTATTAATTAATTTAATTAAAATAAGGTTTTTGTAATAACAAGACGAAAAGCTGAGGTACCTTATTAATTTCCTTTTTTAATTAAAAATAAGTTTCCGATTAAATGAAGTAGACCATAAGAAGACGGTCAAAATTTTTACATTTTCTATCTGTATCACAAATTATTAAATCGTCCAATCAAAATTGCAGCACAAACACGTAAGATCTGCTACATCTAAGATCGCGAAAGTTTCTGGAGAATACTGCTAGAAATAAATAATAAATATCTATATCTTTTTCTCTAAATATATTTGTGACACAAATTTCACTTAAAAAAATGTTTTAGCACTAATAATCAAAGACAATAAATATTATTTAGAACTAATTGAGTAAACATTTCATACGTTGAGATACGTGCACGTTTTTTAATATAATTAAAAAGTTAAATAATTAATCTCAAAAGTACAAAATTTTTGCATAACAAACTTAATCGGTTATATATAACTTCTTCTCTCTTTTTTTTAATGAGAGTGACATTACTATATAAATTTAGTAATGTCACTCTCATTAAATTTTGAACCCGTGACTTCTTGTGGAGGTATGTAGTAGAGTTACCACTAGGTCAAACAAGTTTGTATTGTAGCTTTAAATATTTTTATTAGTAAAAATATTTGTGAATATATCAATACACTAGTATTAAGTCTTGATACTGATAAGACTTATAAATGTTCAAAAAGAAGCCTAAAAAGCAAATGGATAACTCAAATTAGCTCAATGAAAGAGATTAAACGAGAAAATATAGTTCTATTACTTCTATAAATATATATATATATATCAATTATATAGTAGGGTTAATTGCGGCAATAATGCACAACCTTTGGTCAACAGGGGTTTTAGGTCCCCAACCTTTCAAAGTGTGGGCAAAAATACACAACGTTTGTTGAATGTAAAATTCGTTGGTCCTTCTGTTAAGAATGTTAAATTCTGCTGATGTGGCATCGTTAAACTGCCAAATAGACTGCCAACTTGTAATATAAATTACATAACCTAATTAATAAGAACAAATTAAATCATATTTTAATTATGATTCAAAAAATAAATTAAAACTTTAAATTAACGAATAATACTTATTTAACGTGTAGTTCCTATTTTAAACTAGTGCTTCAATATTATTCACATCTTTACTATGTCGTTTTATAAATTACAGTTGTTTTTAATAATCAGTTGTTTTTCCAAAATTTTAGTCGTTTCTAATAAACTATCGTTATGTAATCTTTGCAAATTTTAGTCGTGTTTAATAATTCGTCGTTTTTCAAAATTTTAGACATGTTCGACGAAGAGTCTGTTAGATTTTTAGGGGGGAGTAAAACTTATTTATTTAATTTAAAGTATTAATTTGTTTTTTCAATCATAATTAAAATCTGATTTAATTTATTCTTATTAATTAAGTTATGTAATTAATATTACAAGTTGGCAGTCCATTTGGCAGTTTAACGATGCCACATCAGCAGAATTTAACATCCCTAACGGAAGGACCAACGGATTTTACATTCAACAAACGTTGTGTATTTTTGCCCACACTTTGAAAGGTTGGGGACCTAAAACCCCTGTTGACCAAAAATTGTGCATTATTGCCGCAATTAACCCTATATAGTATGAGAGAAATAAATTGGCAGCCTTGTTGAAAGGATAGGACGGTGGATTTGCCCGTCTAGCCATGCCACAGTTAGTTATTTATGAGCCTCCAAGAATATGTACATTGTGGTCAAACTTTGACCACAATATAATATTTTTCTAACACTCAATCATACAATACAAATATACAATACCAACATTATTATTACTAACTACCGATATACACCACAATTATATCATTGGTTCATGATTACTTATGATAGCATGTATTTTTAATGTTGTATACTTGCATATCCCATGTGATTTGCCATCAAGTGCCCTGGATATTAATAATTTCTTATTATATTTGTTCATTCAATAATGCTAAACTTGATTATTGGAATCTTATTGATGTTGATTATTATAATTGTTTGCAATTATTTAGCAACTTGCCTGAAGACATTGATGATAATATTTTTTTATTTAAAAAAAGAGCAAAAATGAAGCCTTATACGTGGGAGCATAAGAGAGTTATCACATTAAATTCCATGTTTTCTTCTCTAATAATTTCCATATTATGGATAAAGAGATTCCACGATATCGGCGAGTATTTATGGTTCCGTATCTCTAAATTTTGAATTCAACTATTTTTTTTTTATAATGTATATTATATATATATATATATATATATATATGTGTGTATATATATTTGCAGTAACACTAAAGATAGCATTGGCAATCAGTATTAGACAATAATAGATGGTCTAAACTCTAAAGCAATATATATTGAGCTATAAGCGATCGTCTAAAAAGTTCTAAAGAAAACAACTGTATATTCATTTTGCAATGTCACCCATGAAAATTCTAAGGAAAAAGTTTGACTGCCAATTTTAAACAAATAAAAAACTAAAATGGGATGTCCAGGTCCCTTGAAATGAAAATCTAAACTCGACCCTTATGTCGAGGCATAATAAATATAGATATTTGCAATAAAAGTACTTAAAAAAAATAGATTAATACGAGCGGCGTGCTAAATATTAACGCAAAAAAAAAATATTACACTTACACAGTTACACTATAAAAATGTGAAATTGTATTTTTCCATCTAATTACCTTTTTAAAAGTTAATTGAAATTTCAATTGTCATTCTCACATAATTCAATAAATTTTTTTATACATGATTTTTTTTATTTATTCTTTTTTTCAATTAAAATAATAATAGGACACCCCACATTTTCCTCACCCTCACTGATAATCTACACGTGTTCACATCACACGCACATCATCAAAGATTCAAAGTTGATGACAAATTAGGTTTCTAAAATTCATGCATAATAGCTTTCTACGTACATTAAGCAATGCAGATTGGACGAAGAAAATTATAACCAAAGACATATATAGCCATAGGCCAACAAATAGGTGGTGAAACGATACAAAAGTATGTTAGCCGCCTCTTCACTAATTTCTTCCACCCACCAAACTGGCCACCGTCACTCTCTTATTAACGGCATAAAATCAGAAGCTAAGTAGGGCTACCAATTCATGTTTCATGGCGTGTTCGTGCCGGGTTTTAATATTTTTTAATTAATTTTATGAAGATCTAGGGCTAGACCCACTCGATTAACTAACCGTATCAGAATATGAGACCTAGACTCTCTATATGTTTGTTTATCGTGTCTACCCGTTTAACTCATATAATTTATTATAGTATTTAAATTAATTCGTTGTAGACTCGTTAAAGTTAATTTATTTGATTATATTATTTAATATTTTAAAATTTATTAACAATTTTGTATAAATTCAATTGAACACCGTAATTAGTAAAATATAAACATAAATATAATATATAATAAGTTCCAAAAACGTAATAGCATATATAAAATACATAAAAAAAAATACTCTATCTAATTGTATCATATCGTGTTGTCATGTTTGTACCACTTCACATGTTATTCAATCGATCATGCTAAATGCTAATCATGTCTAGTAACCGCATCACGTTTTGTGTCCGGATTCAAATTATCA
Organism: Parietaria judaica; assembly: GCA_954871525.1. Taxonomy (NCBI): domain Eukaryota; kingdom Viridiplantae; phylum Streptophyta; class Magnoliopsida; order Rosales; family Urticaceae; genus Parietaria; species Parietaria judaica. The sequence continues at coordinate 46,122,175 of OX940860.1, forward strand.
CCCTAAACACAAAGGTCAAATCTCAGCACCCATAGGGGCTCAATTCGGAGGATCGCCACGTTTATTTTCTATGTCGATATTTGTGAATTAACAATTACCATAAGAGTACCAAGAAAATCCATATTTTTCTCTTGTTTCGATCACTATTTAGACGGTGGACACGACAATCCAAAGACATTCATTTAAAAGAAATACTCCGTTTCATTTATTTCATATCCTTAATAGTCACGAAAATGAATACATTTCTTATTTCTCTCACAGCACTGGCTGTAACAGTTATATAGCTATCTATATATAATTATGTATATGTATCTTCGTTTATTATACATAATTTACCATATTATAGACATGGAAAACATTGTAACTACCTAATGTCAAGAAGAGTATGTTTTTATAAGAGATGATGAGTTGTTTACAGTCACTACTGACTTTGGCAGTTTATTACAGCTAATGTCGTTTGACGATTGACCATGCATGTACGTATACTTATTGATCAACTTCCACACGTTTTGCACCATTTTGACATTTTATATGTATATATACATATAAATACAGTGTATCTATTACTATTTCTGCCTACATCGAAAAATATATATATATATATATATATATATATATTTATGAATTAGGATGGACAACTCCCCAACTAGAGATAATAATTTGGATCCACAAAAACAAAAATTATATAAATGGATTTGAGTTTAATCATGTCAAACACAATTAATATAATTAATGTGATTAAATAACGGGGGAATATAACACGAATTCGACAAAACGTTGGAAAATGTTACACAATTATAAAATAAAAGTATGTGCTTTTTAATTTTATTAATTGTTTCAGATTGTGTTTTTGTTTTTATGAATAGCGTTTGCAATTAATTAAAATATATATTATATCATTTATTTAAATTAATTTAGTCAAAAGTGGTTGAAATAATTAAAAAAAATTACAATAAAGTGATTAATTTATCGAGTTAAATTAGTAAATACGATTAATATGCTATATATATTTAATGGGACATGCGTAGGTCTAATCATCAAACACAATAAATAAATAAATAAACAAATAAATAAAGCGAGTTTGAGACTATATAAAATTAATCGAAAAAAATGAAAACATAACACGAACATTGCACGAAACACAAACTAACACTAGTACCAGAACCCAGACTGAAAGAAAAGAAAAGAAAAACCAGTTTTATGTGCCATGGGGTAGCTTGACTCTAGCTTATCAATTATTGATATAAAATATGCTTGATTAGTGACTAGATTGAAACTTAGGCTATGTACTTTCCTAGAGTATTTATAATGAATGCGTGGTTACACACTAATATACTTATAAGCGTTCTTATATTATAATTTATTATCCATTCCTTAAACTTATAAACAATTCTCTTAAATGCAATGGCTTACTTATTTATTAATTAAACGAGCAAATTGGTGTTGGTACTGATTACAGCGAATTATGAAGGTAATGGAAAGCAAAAAAACAAAAATTAAAAGTAAAGCAGATCAATTATCACAACTGGACTTTTGAGAAATAGCCTTTCCCACAAATTCATAATTGCATTTGGATATTCTTGTTCGCATGTATATCAATTTATTTATTTATTTATTTCATGCCAAACTTTAGTTAGGCCAGCTTTAATCAACAAACTTTATCTAAAATTATGATTAAAAAAAAAAAACAAATTGCTCAGTGCATTAAATATTTTGCAAATTTACTTATTCTTTAATGTGTATCTTTTAGTATATAATGGTAACCGATAATTGCGATAAAAATTCCTAAAAGTACTTATTTAGAATAGGGCAGCGTCTTCCGTAGCTTTTAATTGTTCTGATCAAATACATAAAGTTGTGAAATCTGCATTTTAGACTTGTACCCTATATATTTTTTTGTTAATGTTAATTAATTTACACGTGAATGATTCAGATCTAAAAACTTCACATTAATTATCTCAAAACATAAATAAGTTAAAAAATGTTAATTTGAGAGTTATGCAACTGTTAGAATAATTCAACATTAATAGAAAACATGGACACAGTGAATAAAAATGAAGATTTTACTGCAATCTCTAACGTAATAAATGATTTAAAATTTAATATCCTAAACGTAACGGGGTGTGCTTAACTGGGACCTACTTTGATTTTGGATTTTTCAAAACTTTAAATTCTATTAGTATTAGTAGAGGTGAAACTCGCGACTCACTATTCACAATCGCGACGAGTCGCGATGTTTTGTGGAGAGTCGCGACGAATCGCGACGTGGGGCCAAAAAATCGCGACGATCGCGACTTGTGGTGCTGGTCGCGATGGGGAGAGGGCGATCCGCGTGATGGGCAATCGACGGCTCACACTGAGCCACGTCATCAATCCGCGTGAAGGGGGTAGTTTTTGTGTTTGTTTGTGGCAATAATAACACTTTTTACCCGAATTTTATTACCCAACCACAATTCCTACCCACTTTACTCGAATTTCAACCCAAAAATTTCAAATTTAATTATTTTTTCACCCACTTTCCCCTCACAATTATTCACCCACTTCACCCACCACAATAATTATTCACCCACCCCACTCTCTCCTCAAACCCTATAAATACCACCTCTTCCTCCCTCATTTCTTCACCAACAATCTCTCAACTCTCTCTCAAATTCTCTCAATTCTCTAAGTTTTTTCCACTCTCAAGCTCTAAAGTTCCAAAGTTCTAAATTTCTCAATTTCTAAAGTTCTCTCATTAATATGTCTCGAAGAAGCGGCGGTAGTTCCGGGGGTCGAAGGGCGGCCAAGAATTTGCAACCCCAATTTCTACAAGGGGGAACATCGCAGCCTTGTCCCGACAACTACATTCCCGTTATGCTTCCGTCAGAAATATTCCCTTCCCCTCCCAATCCAAATTATCCCGACGATACAGTACGGTCTCTAAGACCTAGTCTAGTCCGGGCGTTGGCCCACCACCAAGCCAATCCCGATCGTGTGTTCCGAGAATTGGTCGAAGCGGTGGCTCAATCTAGGTGGGGAAATAACGATCCTTTTTTCGATCTCATGTTTCGGGAAGGTGCTGATTACAGAGCTCAAGGTCCTGAAGGCGCCGATCCCGACGAAACTCAACGCCCCGAAGATGCCGATCCTGACGAAACTCAACGTCCCCACGATGCCGATCCCGACGAAACTCAACGCCCCCACGATGTCGATCCCGACGACTTTCAAACGCCGCCCTCGGTCCATGGATCAAATGTTGGGGTTTACAACCGCGGTTCTTCCAATCAAGATAGCGGTGAAGCCTCCGTTGCCCGTCCTCGACGTGCTCGACGTCCTTCAACCGGGTAATAACCTTTATTCATTTGTTTATTTCATTAATTATTAATATTTATTAATTAATAAGTTAGTACTTAGAAATAATTAATTATTAATAATTAATAAATAATAATTAATAAATATTAATCCGTTTTTAATTATTAATAATTATTCAATAATAATCACTTGAAAGTCTTAGTATGCTCTGTGGTTGCGGTTCCGACTGATCTTCCACATCAGAAACGATTTTCTTGAGATTTAATAATCATTTAATCATATTATCTTAATTATTTAATTTCGTTTAATTTTTAACCTTAAATATTATAGTTTAATTATTTTAGTTTAATTAATTAATTTGTCACGTCTCTTGAAAATCTTAGTATGCTATGTGGTTGCGGTTTCGACTGATCTTCCACATCAGAAACGATTTTCTTGAGATTTAATAAGTTAACGGGATTAAAAATGGTAATTTGTATGTGTGGTGATTATTATAAAGTCCTTAATGGAATACGGTGTCTTAGAAAGATTGGTTTTTAAATAAGGTTTGCTTTGCAATCTCCTCCAAGCTAGCCTGGGAACCTCGGGGAGTTCTGTCTAGAAAAGCTTGGGCCTAAAGCGAGATCATAGCATCCTTTCCAGTCGATCTGGCCTGGGAACCTCGGGGAGTTCTGTCTAGAAAAGCTTGGGCCTAAAGCGAGATCATAGCATCCTTTCCAGTCGATCTGGCCGTGGAACCTCGGGGAGTTCCGTCAAAAAGAGCTTGATAATGATTTCCACACATAGAAAATACCATTTTTAATTTCGTTAACTCTTTTAATTAACTATATGAAATTTAATTTAATTAATATGATTAATGTTAAGATCTAATAAATGTAATATTTTTTGTAATACTTAATTTATTATTAATCCGATATAATTTCATTTGTTTTAACAGCGCAACTCCTTCGGCCCTGGCGTGGGGACGACCAAACACGGCCCCAGTGTAGGATTTTTTCCACGAAGACCGGCGGTTGGAGAATGGCGAACGCATCAAACTCGCCACGTGCAAAAAATGCGGCAAAGTACTAGACACGATGGGTGACCTCGGAACCGGATACTTGAAAAGACACGCAAGAGCATGCTTCCCGACCGGGCAGCTTGAAGAGGTAAACACAGCACAGGTAAGTGTCCTTTCTGCAGTTAATTTACGGAAATGGACCCTCGAATGGATAATTTCTACGGGCGTGCCGCTGAGTTTTGTCAAAAATCCCAACCATACCCGATATATGCAAAGGATTAATCCGACGTACCAGCAGTTTTCCCGTACAACTTATACCCAAGACATGGAAACCGCATATGATATGCAAAAAAACATTTTGGTCGATTTTTTTAAAATGTCTAGCATAAACGTCGCTTTTACCACCGACCTGTGGAGCGGTCCAAGTTTAAACGACTATATGAGTCTGACCGCCCATTACGTAGACGACGAGTGGAATCCATGTCAAAGGCTTTTAAACCTATCGCCATTCGAGGGTCGTCATACCGGGCAAAACATTGCTGAAAAATTAATTGCATTATTTAATGATTGGGGTTTACAAAACCGGGTAATTTCCATTACCTTAGACAATGCCGCAAACAACAACGCCGCGATTTTAATCTTGGAATCTAGTTTGCCCGGTTCGTCATTTAAAAATATTTTACATCAACGTTGTGCTTGTCACATAATAAATTTAATTGCACGAACCGGCGAACATCAAATTGCTAACCATCTTGATAAAATACGCGGCATTGTTGATTGGATCCGGCATCCTCAAACCACCGGTAGGTGGAGAAAGTTTTGTAAAGACCACAATCACCGCGCTAACAAGTTTGGTTTAGATAATAATACACGTTGGAACTCTACATATTTAATGGTTTTAGTTGTTTGTAGACAGCGGCTGCCGTTAGACCACTTCCTCGGGATGGAACTCGAGCCACAGAACCGGATCACGGAGGCGGATTGGGAAACGGCCCAAAAATTTACCCAATTTCTTAAACTATTTTACGCTATTACGCTAAATTTTTCAAACCAAAAAAGGCCCTCTTTAAACCACGGTCTTTCGGGTCTTTACCAAATTACGTGTGCTTTCAAAGAATTTGAAAATGACCCTATTATTTCTCCCATTATTCCGGGGATGATTACAAAATACCAAACTTACTGGGATCCACCCCCGTTTTCGTTTTGCTTCGGTGCTATACTTGATCCCCGTTTTTCGTTTACTTGGGGGGCAATGATGTTAGCCTGCGGGGAAAACATCGGGGTGGATTACCAGAATTATATTAACGTTGTTAACGAAGCCTTTTTTGCATTGTACAGTGAATACAACGCCCGGTTTCCACAGTTCAACGCACAAGAAGAGCAAAGGACAGTGATGGAGAGCCCAACGAAGACGGGACTAGCGTTTAGCCGGAGACTCAGGCAACGGATAGATCGCGGGGAAGCAGGGGAATCCAGCACGGGACCGCCACGGGCGGACATACCGGAGGGCGCACCGGCAGAAGTTAAGCGATACTACGGCCTACGGTTCGAGGACGATTCAGGCGAGTTCGATGTCATAAAGTGGTGGAAGAATCAACGGGACAGATTCCCGATATTGGCGAGAATGGCGAGGGATATACTGTCCATCCCCATTTCAAGCGTTGCTTCGGAGAGCGCATTCAGTACGGCTCAGTACGTCATAAACGACCGGAGGGCGTCAACCACCAACACACACGTCGAGCAAATAGTGGTGTTGAATGATTTGTTGTACCACAACCCGGTGATTGCCGAACGGTCCGACCAAACCGAACTGGAGCTAATGACTGAAAGGTTTAACGCCTTGTATCCCGAGTGACGCAATGTAACCGCCAATGATGTGCTCTTTCCTCTCTTGGTTTTATGTCCCTAAGGAGGGTTTTACAAGAGAGATTTTAGTGAGGCATCTTGTAATATTTACACTGAATATTTACAGCTTTCTTCCACCTTATTGTAATATTCACAATGAATAATACAAATTTTTTTTTAAATATCTCGTCTTTTCGTATTTATTTATATGTTAAGTAAATTTGTTGAAATTATTAGTATGTTACAAACTAATATTTATTAACATATGTTATTTCTTTAAAAATAAAAATAAAAATCAATATTATTAATATGTTACAAAATAATTAACTTATATCAATATTATTAATATGTTAAAAATAAAAATCAATATTATTAATATAACAAACTTTAATATTAATTTTGAAAAAAATACATTGTAGATAACAAATTTAAATAATTAACTTACTTACATATAATTTTGAAATAATTAATAAAGTTTTAAAATAAAATTGGGGAAAAAATAAAAAAAAAAAAATTCAAGAAACCAGGTACTTTTGCCGCAAAAATAACCTATAAAATCGCGAAAAATCACGACCAACCACGACTCTCGGCGTCGCGACGAGTCGCGACCGGAACAGTCGCGATTTTTGGCGACTCGGTCGCGACGCCGCGAGTCCCAGCTCTCTGTATTAGCATAATAGGAATGTTTAGGATCCTTTTTAGTGACCCGATGCCACTTTACCGTTCTTTTTCTTCCTCTTTATTACTAATATTAATCCCTTTTTATTAGACGCGGTCAAAGTCTGTTTTAGTTGCTCAATGTAGTGTGTTATTATTATAGAAGGTTAATATCAATGACTTGATTAATAGGGTAGGGAATTATTACTAATTATGTCAACACAATTAGAAGAGTTAGCCACAGGTTGAATATTCAGTTGAGAGGGATGTGCGAAAATGGCTCTTCATATGTAATTTTGTGCGGAAAACGGTCCTTTGTTAGAAGATTGCGGTAATTAGGCCTCTATTACAAAGGTGATGTGAAAAACGATTAATTTGTTTTATCTTTTACATCGGTGGTGATTGTTATATCCAACATTAAAAATTGTTATAAATTTTATAAAAGTTTACAATGACAATTGGAGAGCATTTTCGAAGCGATCGACGAAGGCAGCGACGATAGATTGAGGGACACTAGCTAATAGAGAGATGGAGGGAGCGAGCGAAGTTGTCCCAACATAGAAAAAATGTCGGCTAAGAGAAAAGGAGAAGTATATGCGATATGTGGTCCCGTATAATATTTATTTTTTTCTAAAAGATTGATGATTTTTCCATGCTTACTAAAAAAATATTGTCCTAAGTCCTGACCTAATTAGTGAATTTTCTCAACAAAAATAGAATAAAACAATACATCACTTATATCTGATTTCAGAAGAAACAAATGACATTATAGTCATCATGAGATCTCAGGATTTTCAAAAAAAGGTAGGATAAAAATACAGAAGTGATGTTCTTCTTGTACGTAAGATGTTATTCAATATTCATAGACTTATAGCTATAGGCTTACAAATTTACAACAGCTTAAAAGCTTCTCTCAATACCATAAATAATCACCTCGAAATTAGGGTTAAAAGAAGTAAATGTTACTACAATGATTACAATCCAATGATGATGAAGTCACCATTGATAGCCAAATCCTTTGCGGTAATTAAGTCGCAGGAAAATTTGTTCCTTCAATGCCACAGCTTGGGAAACAGCTGTGAATTTTTTTATAGGACTTACTATATTTTATTATTGCACATATAATATAGTATAATACATATACATATACATATACATATATATATAAGTTTATTGCATTTCGTAGAAACTGGGTTGTTGCCCTGTAATTGAAGGCATAGTCGGTATTTTATGTGAACCCGACCAGAACCGGGCTCATCGCCGAGTTGGGGAATTTAATGCAATGATTGACTTGGCCTTAACCACGTTCAAAGACTACTATTATTAATTAATTAATTAATTAATTTCATTTTTATTTCTGACAAACAAGATTCTTACATATAAATAAACAAAATTCATGGCTGAAACGCCCAATAAAACGATCTTGATTAACTTAAATTGACTTTTTAAGCATTAATTTTTTTAACCCATGTTAAGTTTGTTTTGAGTGTGTTCACTCCAATGATTGATGAATATTAAACTTGGTTTGCTTCGGTATTACCCATCTCATATTGGATTAAGGGTTGGGAACTAAAATAAGTCGGAGAATAAAACAAGATATCATCCTTGAATATGTAGCCCAACTGCCCAAGTCCAACTGAGTAATTTTATTGAATTAATATTTAATGCGTACGATAAATATGTGTATATATATATATAACTTATAAGTATAACTTAATTTTCGTTGATTACATTTTTTTATCTCAATCTCTTTACTCTTTTTTTTTTTAACCGAACCACGTTGAGGAGAGTATGTAATAGGGCAAAAATATTGTTACAGATATATTTCTAACCAAGTTCATTGTTTATAAGAAAGAGCTGTTTGAGGTTTCAAATTGACCAAACAATCAGTGACGGAAATAGAAATTTAAAACAAGGGGAGAAAAAAAATTAATTAAAAAAACATGTATTTAAGGGGGTGTGGAATAACTGATAACCGAATTTAAAAACTATAACCGAAAACTATCCGGTTTAAGAAAACCGTAACCGAATTTTCTAAAACACATGTTAAGGTTAACACATATCCGGTTTAAAACCAGATACGGTTACCAATTATTATTTTTCAAACCGGTTATTTTTGTAACCGGTTTTAATATTAAATATTTAGAAATATATATTTTAGAATTAAGTTAGAGAGTTATGTTTTGGACTAGTATTTTTACTTGCACCAATATGCATTATTTAAACTGGTATGTTATATTTGAGATTTATTTTGAATCTGTATGTGTTATTTGGACTGATATGTTTTATTTCTGTGATAAAATGTGTTGAATATTATTTATTTTTAAATATTGAATAACCGGATCTGTTAATCGGTTTCATAACCGGAACCAGTTTCAAAACTATTTAAGGTTATTATAATAGGTTATTAGATTTTTTATAACCGGAAATCCGGTTAACCGATTTTTAAAAATAGGTTAAGGTTATTAGATTTTCTTTTATTATAAATGACTATATAATTGATACTTTATAAATTAATAATTCGATAATATAAAAAAATTTGACGGTGACAATATTATTAATTTATAGAGGTTTTATTGTATATCATAACGTGATTCCCAGCCAAATGCCACATGAAAAATGCTCCAAAAACCAAGAATATGAATAACATTTACCACTCAAAGTCATTATCCGGCAGGTACGATGATGAATTTTAAAAAATTCTTCATCTTAAATTATTATTAATAGCGCTTTAAATGTTATATCCGATTTTAAATTTCTACACATTGTTTACAGGTGCAGCCCGTGCTAACATCACCTCGATGTAGGGGTGTGCATGGGTTGGATTGGGTCGACCCGAGGTAAAACATGAACCCGACCCGATTTTATTGGGTTTTGGAAAAGCAACCCAATCCGACCCAAAATTTTTGAAGGCCCAATCCAACCCAACCCGACAAACTCTGGGTTGGGTTGGATTGGGTTGGGTCATTGGCCTGAACTAAAATTAAAAAAATACATAAAAAATATTTTACCAAATAACACTGAAATTTAAACCGCCAATCAATAAACATAAATTTCATATTACTATTTTTAAACACCCAATTCAAAAATTAAACGTTATTATAGTCTTAAACATTAAATAACACAAGTACGGAACATAGTCGTAAACTAAACTAGAAACGTGGTCGTAATCATAAACTAGAAACATAGTCATAGACATTAAATAATGACTAAACATAAAAATGAGACTAACTACAAAAATATATTTGAAAAAGTTAACTAATTATTTGAAGAAAAAAACTTGATTGGGTCAATTGGGCCGGCCCAACCCAATGCATCTAGCCCAACCCCAACCCGACTATTTATTCGGGTTGAACCCAACCCAACCCGATAACTATTGGGTTAATTGGGTTGGGTTAGATTGGGGTTGGGTTAGATTGGGTTGGGCTAAATTGTTGGGTTGGGTTTTTTTTGCACACCCCTACCTCGATGTAGCTCTGATCATGTATGCCGATGAATAGAGCTAGGCAATGAGTTGCCCGATGACTAACTTTATTATATATAGTATAATAATAATAATAAATGTTGCAGCTAAACTCCTCAAATTCATTTGTTTCTTACAAATAAGTTTTTAAACTAAAATTGTTGTGGTTAAAGTCCTCAAACTCGTCAATTTCTTACAAATAGGTTTCTAATATTTGTGTTAACTGTTGAGTGCCACATGGCATCTGATTGACTACACCATGGTATTTCCACGCGACATTTAGATGTGGCGTTTCAAAATAAAATTTTCATTAATTTTTTTAATTAAATTAATTAATTTCAATAAATATTAATAATAAATTATCGATATTTGTATATTTTTTATTTAAAAGACAAACCTCGGTCATAATTATACTTATTGGATTGTTGCTAAAATATTTAAATGCTTTAATGATAAAATAGATATTTAAATGTTAAAAAAATATATAGATATTTTTATTTATATAGATAATAAATTTAATAAAAATTGTAAGGTACCGTGCATAAATATGCACGTACTATGTATAAATAATTTATATTTGTAGAAATTAAGGTACTATATATATATATACGTACTATGTATAAATAATTTACAGTACGTACATATTTATAGATAGTAGTAGTACACATAAATTTTTATATGTATAATTTATAAATATAACTATTATTAAAAAAAACATATAAACAAAAAAGTTTTAAAATTATTTTGTTATAAATACAAAATTTATAAAATGTCACATAACACTTGTTAGAAACATATGAGTTCAAGAACTTTAGCCGAAAATTTCTCAAATAATAATGATACTAAAGAGGGATTTTTTTTTTATCACCATCTCTTACTATTTTTGCAAAAATATATCATATATTTTTTAAAATTAAAAAAATATTTCCTCCCCGTCTATCTAATTTAGAATATATATATATATTTTTGTCAAAAATAAAACTAGAGGGTATAGAAAAATAATTACAAAAATATGAATGAAGGGCAATTTTTGGATATTTTCTAATTAAATAGTGAAAAGAATAGAAATAAAATTAATATTTAAGAAATTTTTTTAAAATTAGATGGTATATCTTAAGAAAATTATAAGTAACTTGTATCTAAGTATGTAAGAAAATATTGGCTCATATTTTATTTCCCTAATTCACCGGGAAAATATAAATACTTCTAGGACTTCTTTTCCAGTTCCCAGGCCACAACCCACAAACATGCAAGTACGGATTACACAAAAGACAAAAAAAAAATGATGACATAAATTGTTTTATTTATTTTAGGTGTGTGTGAGTGAGCTTCAACGTCCATTGCCCGGCAAACCACCTTCTTCCGCCTTTACCGGGAATGGGACATCGGAAGCAAGAACAAACACTTATTTCCATTTCTACCCTTCTATAATTTATATGAAACTTTAATTTTAATTAAAAAAAAAAAACTAGAAAAGTCAAATAAAACACACACGACTCTCTATCAAATTTGCCTATTTAACCCCTGTCAAGGCCTCGATCCCATTCCCCTTCTTCTTCTTCTCTCTCATTTATCTGTTTTCTCTTCTAAAAGCCAAACCCAGAAATGCACTAGCGGTACTGAATTCTAAGTCGCGTATAGTTCTATTGTTCTCTCCGGCTCGTTCTCTGCTGTTCGTTCATTCGTCCGGTTACAATGGAGAATGACTTCTTTCTCAACGCGGGAATCGCTCCTCTGCTTCACTTCGACCCCTCCATGCCCAGCTGGCAGTCAACGCCGGTGAGCTCCTCCTCGCCAGACTGCTTCTGGGAAAAGTCAACGGACCAGACCACCTCGCACTTCGACTCGGCCATGAGCTCCATGGTCAACTCTCCCGTGGCCTCCAACGTCTCCAACGACAGCTTCGCCATCAGAGAGCTCATCGGCAAGCTCGGCACCATCGGCTCGCGCCATGCCACTCCCGAGGCGAAGCGCGTCCCCGACGCTGTCCCGGACTTCGCTGCCGACCCCGGCTTCGCCGCCCGCGCCGCGAGATTCTCCTGCTTCGGAAGCCGCAGCTTCAACGGCCGGGGCGGGGCGGGATCCGTGCCCGACTCGATCCTTTCACGGGTCTCGAGCAGCCCGTCCCTCAAGGAGCTCGCCAATTGCAACGACGATCGCTCCACGCTCTCCGAGCAAGCCAACCCGACCGCCGCGACCCCCAACCCCAGGAAGCGGAAGGCGGCGAATTCCAAGGGCAAAGCGAAAGTCAACGAGGTGACCGAGAAGGCCAATGCGAAGCGAGGGAAGTCGAGCGAGGACGAGAAGACGAAGACGGAGGAAGAAGTGAAGGAGGGTCCGAAGCCGCCTGAGCCGCCAAAGGACTACATTCACGTGAGGGCGCGACGGGGCCAAGCCACCGATAGCCACAGCCTCGCCGAGAGGGTAATAACGTCATTTTAATTATCATTCTCGTCAAGTATCACGGGATTCCGCCTCAAAATAATTGACAGCAGAATGGGCATTGGTAAAATTGTAGGTCAGGAGAGAGAAGATCAGCGAGAGAATGAAGCTTCTTCAGGATCTTGTCCCAGGTTGTAACAAGGTAACTTCAATTCCCTTTTCACTCTGTTCTTCTCTGACCTCACCACAATCACTTTGTCCTTTTCCTGACTTTTTTCACCTTTTCACTCTAAAAAGGTTACTGGCAAAGCACTGATGCTCGACGAGATCATAAATTACGTCCAGTCACTGCAACGACAAGTTGAGGTAAAAAAAAATTGCTGAAAATAAAAATATATTGCGGCAAAAATACCTATTCTATTTAGCTTTAATTTTGTTGGTTTCATACTTGATATATTTGCAGCTTCAATCAATTTGGTCTTATGTGTCTCTATTATTGTTGAGTTTATTTTATGTAATTAAATTTTTTTATATATATAAATTGTTATGTTAAATACTTTAATTTGAGACTTACACGTGTAAATGACTTCACATTAAGAGTAACAAACCATTAAAAATTATATAGACTTTCGAATCTTCAATCGAAAGCTTAGAATCAAGCCGCGCTTTTGAAACAAAGTTAGATACTTTTATCGCAATTATTATAAATAAATAAATAAAAAAAACCAGTGATGATATTGCAATGTGCAAGATTCGTGATTTATTTGCATAAATTAATTAGGAATATTAAAAATTTGGATGCAGTTTCTGTCGATGAAATTGTCTTCGGTGAACACCAGGCTGGACGGCAATATAGATCCCCCAATGTCAAAAGACGTTAGTCTCTCTCTTTACAAACCTTGCATTATTTTTCTCCTACGTACTCATTTGTTGGGGGTTATCATAATTATATGGTTTTATTTATATACAAAATTTACACCTATCTTTTTATTTTGCCAGGTATTTCAAGCAAATAATAACTCAATGTCACACCCAATATTCCCTCTAGATTCCTCGGCTCAAGCCATTTTCGGCCACCAAAACCAACCACTCCACTGCTCAATCGACGCATTGGATTCCTCTCTATGCCATTTAAATGGATTCAGCGACCTTGTCTCTCAAGTAATTACTTATTTATTTAATTACTTCAATTAATCCATTAATGATTAGCTTTGATTAATCGCTAATCTGTTCACTTAATCATTTTCAGTATCAAGCGTTCGGTGAGGACGATCTACAAAGCATTGTCCAGATGGGATTCGGAGCAAACGTTCCGAACCGCGACACATCGTCGTTGCAGCCTCAAAGCATCCACGGTACAATTAAGAATAATCAAAATGATTTGCTTTAATGATTAATAATCTCTAAATTCTAATCATAGTGGTAATTCCTTTTAATTATTACAGGTTCAAATCAAGCGTCCCACATGAAGATTGAGCTCTAATTACATACTACTAGTTAATTACTGCTGTAAATACAAGAGTTAATTGGACCACTAAGCCACATTTATATTTGGCTCTAATAAAGGGCACCGATTTTTATTTTTCTTGTAATTTTTTTTTTAATTATAGTATTTTTTTTTTCATGGATGTAATTTTTCGCTGATACAATATTCTTGAGAGAGTATTTTATTATGTATTTTTGGTGCATGATCTCGAGGCACCAGTTGTAAGATAGACTACTGAATTGCTAATTGGAGGAATATTAATATTACTTTTCTCTGAATCATTGTTGTTGTTGGAGATAATAGCGGTAAAACTACTCTCAAGTTGTAATTAGTGTTGACAGATACTAATGTTTATTTTTTAATGGCAAAAATATCCAACTGTGGTAAAATAATAGTTCCGTTTAATTTATATGTTAAAAAATATTAATGACACCGTTTTTTTTTTTTCTTGTGTCAAATCCACAAAATTTTTTATTTGGATCATTTTTCTATTATTTTTTTATGTAAACAAATTTGACGGAACTACTGTTTTAGCGAATTTGAATATATTTCTTTCCGTTTTATTTTTCTTCAACATTTCACTTTCTATCTGCTTGAATTTATTTGTCTTTATGCGATTGGGAAAATCTTTTGTCACTTCAATGAGAATTCTGCTTGATTAAAAACTCACGTAATTAGCTCTCATGGGGTCATGTCAAGCACTGCTAATTGGCGTAATCTTTTGGATTTGATTCCAAATTGTGTTGTAACCAGCTGTGTTAGTGGGGTCTATTTGCAAGAATTCTAATAAAAAAGTCCTAATTTGAATGATTAGGAAATTGGGTTATCTAATCTTTCAGCTGGGGTCAGACCATGATTTCTGCCACATTTCTGGCTTTTGTAATTTTTCAGAGATTAACCCAAAACAGAAGCTTCTGTTCTTCAGCGGTTTTTATCTGGTTTTTCATTAACTTAATTTAATTTAATTTAATTACTGTGAATAATTACAAAATAAAAGTTAAGAAGTAGAACCAAGGTTCGACTTTTCCACGATTATCTTCGATTATCCGTCTTGCCGGTAGTTATCGGTAAGACGGCCATGCCAATACTTTTCCATGATTTTTGTCGAAAATCGGCAAACGTCTTGGGATATGGGTTCCGGAAATTTCCAAAATAGAGCAAAAATATGATACTTTTCAAGAAATTTTACACTTTTCGATGATTTTATTCGAGTATTTACATATGTGAGAGTGAGACTATATTTTATTTACCTATGTTTGAGTATGAAATGATTTTATTTTTGGCATTTTAATGTTTTATCAACATTATAAACTTAGTAAATATATTCTTAAAAATATTTTAGTGATTTTTCATCGATAATCCTCGATAAGTGTCGATAATCCATCGATAATCCTCGATAAGTGTTGGTAACGATAATCTACAGTGTTTATTAGTTTTCCATCGATTAATCGGCAAGCAAACGATAAATCCGTCGAAAACGGCAAACGATTTATCGGCAAATTCGGCAAGTTGAGCCTTGAGTAGAACCACTCCGTTAAGAAAACACTAATACATTTTGTTTTTTTCTAATCGTGTTTAAGAGCATAGAAAGAATCCCAGGTTGGCAGTGGTGTGATTCTGACTAGGCCCAATGTATCAAATACTTTATAATCTTACCAACTAATGAATCAAGAGTAATTTGCTGAAATGCCCCCTCACAATTACTTTTCAGCAATAATGCTCCATGCATCTTAAAAAAATAGCACATTGCTTCTCATAGGTTGATAAAATGACACGCTTTTGAATTTGTTACACCAACACTTGTTGGAGAGAGCTTTCATCAATTTTTTTTTATTTTTTTTTTGTCTCTATTGGGGCTTTCATCTTAACGATTTTTGAACAACTCGACTCACTCATTACTTCACAATCAAGTTGTCTAGGTTGACGCCGACGCCGTTGGCGTCACGCGTTCCAATGTCAATGCAAATTTGCCATCGCTTGTGAGACGCAATGGGAATGTCGAAAAAGCGACGTGAGTAATACCAACACCATTCTATTTAGATAATCCATTATATAATAACATGTATGGATGTAATCCGCGCTTCCAATATCAAGAAACATGGGTAGGCGTTATCACTGGTATAGTGCATAATATAATACATTGATTTCGTGCAGCATTCAATTGATAAAAATATATTCAAACAAGTTATATATTTTTAAAAATTAAATAATTTTTTGTCGTTTTTAAGTCATAATGGGCAATGTCATACTTTTTGTAAGTACAAGGGTATTGCTGTTAGAAAATGAAAATTCAAACATAAAACTGCACTAAAATGAAAAATTCAGGGAAAGTTCCTGCTAATTACTGAAATAAATTTATTTTATCCTAATGGAGGCAGAAAAAAATAAAGTGTTACGTAGTGGAATTCAGGTTTGGAAAAGATGCCTTTTTTAATAAAATATATAGATGAATATTTCTCCAAGAAGTGGTTAATAGAAATCCATTGTTTGGGGTTCAACAAAAGATTTATGCATTGCAGCTTTACGACCATTTTTTTAATTATTATTATTGAGCCGTCTATTATTGGACTGCAGATTAGTGTAGTTTAATTACATAAAAGATGCTTTGAATGTGGAGCTGTTTGTTAAATATCACCAAAAAATTATTCATCGTGATTTTTTATAGTTTTTTTTTTTAATATGGTTAATTAAAAAATAAAAACTTGATATTATTTTAATATTATGACAGTGTTGTCGCTCAGAAATTTAATTTAAAAAAATGGACGGTCCCGTCGTACTAGGACGTGTCCGAATTGAGTTTTATATTTGCCTCCATTTTTATTTGTTGCTTTAGCTGTTCCTTGTCATCATCAGTAATTAAATATACTTAATAAAGTCATCTAATATTAAATTTAAAATTAATATAACCACCCATATTACTGTTTACACTTTTTGAGTTTACACTCCCTGAGTTACTTTTGCAAACCAAACTTTTCAAGAGCTTTTAATTTTTCCCTGAGCTTTTACTTTTTATATTTTTGTGAAACTATTCATAATTTTTAGCATATGTAACTCATATTTAATAATAATCCAACGTACAATCATAAATCTAGGATTTCTACTAAAAATAGAAAGAAAGAAAAAATCCATTTCAGCTGGAATTTTTTTTTAGTTTCCACACCTAAAAAAACCCTTATAGTATTATATATATATATATATATATCAAATTTTTATACTCGTTCTCGAAGTAAAATGAATGGTTCAATTTTACAGTGTATCATAGCCCAAGGAAAAACTTGTAGGCCCATTAAGGAATGGCCCAAGAAGAATTCAACTAATTTACTTTGCTACGAGGTTGACTTGGTTATTTCTCTTTCTAGAAAAATAGTAGGACTATCATTCTACCGCAAAGTTAAAACAAGATGTCTCAACGAGAAATTCAATCAAAGACACTTGAGGATCGTCCCAAGAAGTGGCCCACGTGGCTCTTAAAAAATGACTATCAATATTTTCTTAATAAGATAAGGGGTAGAAAGAATATTTTTTGCTCTTGGCGGATATTAACATGTTGATCCGGATGGTTAGCGCTCCCGGTATTTGTCGGTCGCCTTTCTTGTTCGACTCCAGACTTTTGGCGTCTCGAGTGCCCGGCGTGGCTTGTAAACATTGTTATGAGGGACTTTGCCCATCTTTAATTACTAATACAGCTTCCTTCAAAAAAAAAATTACTAATACAGCTCCAGTTTTTCCCTAAAAAAAAATAAATAAATTGGTGCAAGTGACATATCATCTCATCTTTGTCACAACTGCGTAAGCTAACCTCTCAAAGGCCCTCACTCTTTAATCAAATCACAAAATGCTTAAAGCTCACTTTATGGGACAATTAGAGTATTTACTCTGTCGAGCTATCCCAAGTACGTAAAAATATTCTCTTATCATAATCTCATAAAGACATTTTGGACGACTTTATTGTGCCAACAACAATGCAGTATACTAGTATGTACTTCCTTAATGATGCAAAATCACTTTAAATATTATGTCCTGCTCATTTACTTTTACGTTGATTAATCTTTCTAAATATAAGTTGACACGACAAAAGAACACAACATATATATTATTTTGAAATAATAAAAATAACAATAATAAAACATGAAATATAAGTTGTTATAATCAAATAGATTTATTCAATTACTAAATTATGTTTGCGTTATTTGAAGAATTTGTTTGAGGACATTAAACCTTGACAAGGCTGTTTTGTTTTGCTTAGTGCTTACTGCTTAGTTTCCAAAGAATCTTCTCTTTTCTTTTTCTTCATATTGACAAATTAACGAGATGCTCTTTTTTTTTTCTTGTTCTTTTTTCAAGAGACTTTGTTTTTATCTTCCACAACTATATCGGTATGAATTATGACTCATATTTTATAAGATTGCGGCATAAAAACTCTACGTTTATATTTTGTTGAAAGTATATTCTCAATATTTATTTTACTTAATATTATAATTTCTCTGTAACTTTAAGTCCCCTTCAGTAATGTAAACATTAAGTTTCTCCGACGTTCTCAGCGGTATCTGCGACACAATCGATGTTATCGACGGTATTGGTGAGGTACTTGACAATGTCGATGGCGAATTCGTTGTTCTAGACGGTGTTTGCAATCTACTTGGCAGTATCGGTAACGCACTCAACATTCTTGTTGGTGTCAGTGACGTACTCGGCGGTATTAGACATGTACTCAATGCTCTCGACGGTATGGACGACGTATACTCGCAGTCAAGTGCGTATACTCGCGGTAGGATCAAATGCGTCTAACCAATATAGCCGAGGGACCTCGCCAGGGCGAGGAGGTTTGCCAAGGGACCTTGCCAGGAGGCTCGCCAGGAGACCTCACCAGGAGGCTCGCCAGGAGTCCTCGTCAGGACTGCCTTTTATGATGATAGGCTTTGGTCTTGGGTTTTGTCTTTTGGACCTTCGGGGTTCCGGGCCTCGCCAAATATATTGGGTCTCGGGCCCTTGGTCTTTGATTTTGTTGGTGGGCTTTGACTTTTGCTAATAGAGCCCAATTTTTGGATAGCTCAAAAAATGCACATAAACATATACAATAAATACATAAAATTATACAATATTACTAAATTTAGTTATTCTATATAAAACTCATCAATAAACTTATCGATTACCGGTTCATATCCGTATAATCAAATCGGTAAATTACTTGTCAGTAAACATATCAATTATTGAAAATCCATTGCTTATCGGGTAAACCAATAGAATCGAACGATTAACACCGTTTAGTAATCGTTCTTGCCTTGTTTTTGGAAAAATATTACTAAGGATCCATTCATTTATAATCTTTTCCAAAGGAACAACTCATTTGTGCATGATTAGATCACAGTGGTGTTCTTGCATTTTTATTGTATTTTTATGTAGTCCATCAGTATTTTACATTTTATTTTTCTTCATACAAGCATTTCGTCAAGTTACTTTCATATTTAACGGAAATTATATTTTATATAGGTTGCGTTGAGACAAAAATACAAATTCGTGAACTATATAAGAAAAAAAACATAAAGAGACAAAATATATATGATAAAAATACTAACAAAATAAGTGTTAATTTTGTATATTTGTTTTAATCAAGTCCTTATGTATGGGTATTAAGCTAATATTTTATAATTTAAAATTTTATTAAAACTCTAACAAAAAAATATATGATGACAAAATACAAAATCGATGATGTGATGCAATCTTTGTCGAATGTGAATGCTAACAAATTAAAAGAACAAAGTGAAACTATCCAAAACATTTGTCTTTTTTTTTTTTTTTTAAATGTTTACGACGTGTTGTAGTGGATTAAAATTTAATATATGATGACTTAGTGTGGGTGTCCTATTAATCTACCTTGCTATAAAGTTGGATTATCATCGCTAATCTATAATATATGACTCATTATTCTTTCCTCTTCTGTAGTATTTCACCTCTCAAAGAGGGTTTTAGTTTAGTGTTTGCTTGTTTTTGGGGTGGTTTCAGAAAAGACTAAGGAAAAGACTAATCATTTGTTCATTTGAAAACACTAAAACCCATCATTTGTTTCACCAACCAAAGCTTTATTTTTCACTCCAGGCTGTATATTTTATATTTGATCGTAAGTGTGGCCTAGCCTGAATTTCGATTCAGGTGAAACAAAAGTTTTAAGTTGGGGTGCAATTCGTGCTTCGTGTCGCGTTCGTGTCGGGTTTTAAGCGTTTATTTATACTTATTTTATGTAGATCTAGACTTGCCCAATTTATTAATTGTGTTAGAAGATGAGTCCGAGACCCGCCGCATTTAATAACCGTGTCTACCCATATAACCTAATTAATAGATTCAAGTATTTTAAAATAATAAATCTATTAAATTTATACTCACTTATTAAAATTTATTTAATTATATTATATAAAGTTTTAAATTTTATTAATATTATATTCATCAATTGAACGATGTAATTAATATAATAAAATACATAAATTTCATATATAATAAGTAGTCAAACACTTATTCAAATTTTTCACTCTTTAATCGTGTCTAGTTGAATCCCATTGTGTAATCGTGTTCGTGCCGTGTTCACCTGTTATTTAATTTTTATGTTCGACACAGTTGGACCCAAATCCATTTTTGCTAGACATGAACCCGTTTAAATTCTGTCGTAACTGTTTCATGTTCCGTGTTCAGCTCAAAACTACCACCCATAATTTTAAGTGAAGCACAAATAAAAAATTAAAAAACCTTCAAAGAGTGGTAAAATATGAGATTGGACTCTCAGTGCAAGTTTTTTACTAGAACTTATGGAACTTATAGTTAACAAATTACTTCTACGGGACTACATAACATAAATGTCTACTTTGGACACAATAAATTAAAACTCACTTAGAACAGGTGCGCCATCTGGTGCATACGTGCCTCCCCCTATGAAATTCATAACCTCTAATTGTAAGATTCAAGGTTGAGGAGCTTATGAAATTTTAATAGAAATTAAGATGATGAAATGAAGATTCAAGGTTGATGGGCATATAAAATTTTAATAGAAATTAAGATGTTGAAATGAAAATTTTATAAAAATTTAAGGGAGTCGAAGGTAAAAGATAGTAAAATTAACACTAAGAAATGGAAGAAGTTGAACTCAATAAAGTTGTGGGTGCAATTTTATTGTACATAACTTTGATTTACAAGTTTGATCACCGATTAAGATTGGTATAAATCGAAAATGCGATGTTCCAAACTTTTGATGCAATTGGTATCAAGATGTGAGTGCTTCCGCTTACGCTAAAAAAGCTCTTACGAGACGAGATAGAGTAATCGGTCCATTTTGATACCAATTGCATCAAAAGTTTGGAACGACGTCGCATTTTCCATTTATACCAATCTTAACCGGTGATCAAACATGTAAATCAAAGTTATGTACAATAAAAATGTATATTCAATTTTAAGTGCACATTTTTTATTTTCTATTGCACAGGTTATATCATATTCTTATTGAATCATCTTGTGATGTACTAAATGTCTAAATTGAATATAATAAAGATCTGTATCTTTGCAAGTGTCTAATTACTAATTATCGATGATTAATTAAAAATCAAATTTAAATATATTAAAATCCAATTCTGATCAATAATAAATAATACTTATAAGAAGTCATATATTGTCTTATTCACACATTCGGTTTCAATAATAAAAAAAAAAAACGCGCATTGAAGACTTCATTTCATTCACAAAATGCAGTATCGGTTTACAACCAAACATAATCACTTTTTCAATTCATAAAAAAATATTTCATTTTTAACATTCGGTTTCAACCCATGAACCGGATTTCGAGATTTATTTCACAGTTAGTCCTAATCTTTCTTCGCTTGGGTGCTTTGGGACTGAAATTTTAATGGTCCAAGTCCAACTCCACCCACACTCATTTTTAAATAATATTTAAAAAGTCTTAATTTCTTTGGAACTAAAAAAAACAACGGGTAGAATCCACTTCTTGCGGGCACAGGCAACGTATAACCACCCATTTGATAACCTGTCAAGCTGAGTCCAAGTCGATTTTCCTTGGTCAAAATTGAAATTTATTGATATGAATGAAGACATGTTGTTTTGATCTATAATTGATATGAAGATATGTTGAATTAGATAGTAATACCCCAAATCAAGTGTGTGATTTGTAATAATGCACATTTTGTGGAACAAAGCAAGGGATTTCCCTCAGCCCCACCCACCAAACAGTGGTCTTCAGATTAGATGTTCTCAGATTTTCATTATCCGAAGCAATCTCTATTTCCAAGTACACTTATTGATATGCTCTGTCAGAATCATTAGAGACAACTAATTGATATTTGATACCAAAGCCTGAAGAACGAATAATATAAGGTTGTTAAGGTAAAGCTTATAGATGCCTCACTTTGAGTATTATAAATGTAATTAGTTTGGTTTTATGAAAAGGATATTTGCGGTAAAACGATGTATGGTCGATGGAAGCGGTATAATTTTTTGTTTTCCAGCAATCAAAATCTGTTAAAAAAATTAGTATGACACATTTCACTATTCCAATTTATTAAATGATTCATTAAAATAAAGGATATTTGCGGCAAAAGTATATAATATTTGGTCATTGAGGTGATATGTAGTAAACAATTTTTTTTTTAATAATTATTCTTCACCCACAACTTAGTACAGTCGTTAACAGCTATATGTATTGATGTATACTTTGGTCATTGAAGATAAATATTATATGCATGTCGTCCAAATTTTTCTAACCTTTTTTTTTTCTTTTTTTCTTTGTTGAAAAAAATTGTAAACATACCGTGTCAATTGACCAATATAAGAATAAAGAGAAAGTGAAGTTTATAATGCGTTACTTTAATATTGTAAATTAGTTTATTTGTAGGAAATAGATATTTGTGATAAGCGTATACAAAGTTAGGTCAATCGAGCGGTCGTTACAATAATTTTTTTTTAACAACTAAAATATACAATGTTAGAAAAACACTGAGACGGTTATTTTCTATCCATCAAAATCTGTTAAAGTTAACCGGAATGACACGTGTCACTCCTCCAATACGTTAAGTGATTCATAAACAAAAGAAGTGGTGATGTGTTAGCAGTGAGACGTCTTATCAAAGTTAGCTTTAAGCTTTAACAATTTTGATGGATGAAAAATAATAATTTCGCTTTTTTTTTTCTTTTCATTTTTCTAACAATATTTATACTAGCGAAGAGATTCTTGGCTAGAGCTAGAGCTAGAGCTAGAGCTAGAGCTAGAGCTAGAGCTGGGGGTGGCGACGAGTTGGACCACGTCGCGACGATCGCGATGTATTTTTGGCGATCGCGACGAGTCGCGATTCTCGCCTTGAAGTCGCGATGATTCGCGACGTCCTCTCTCTCTCTCTCGCTCTCCCTCCCTCTCTCTGTCTCTCCGTCTCACACTCTTTCTCTCTCGACCTCATCGCGACCGATCGCGACCGGAAACATCGCGACGCGTCGCGACGGCAGGATTCACGATTTCCGGCGACCAACCCGCGACGGGTCGCGACGCCGCCACCCACAGCTCTAGGTAGAGCCATGTTTTAAAAATCAAGTTTGTAATAAGATTCTTCGTTTGGATTGTGTTAGTATATTGGTAAGCTATATATTTTTCGATTTTGAGCTAGTTAATGAAAAAAGAATCGGGTAAAAAAAAAAAATCGCTTTTTTTTTTTCTTTTCATTTTTCTAACAATATTTATACTAGCAAAGAGATTCTTGGGTAGAGCCATGTTTTAAAAATCAAGTTTGTAATAAGATTCTTCGTTTGGATTGTGTTAGTATATTGGTAAGCTATATTTTTTTCGATTTTGAGCTAGTTAATGAAAAAAAAATCGGGTTAAAGAAAATGTAGTTTCCGACCGTGTACTCGATTTTGAAAAGAAAAAAAAAACCGAGCTTTTTCTAACATAGGATCAGGACCTAATGGATATATTTTTATGAGTATTCAAGCCCAATCTATTGTAAGGTTGTCAAAGATAACCCAAAGAGACAACATCAGCTGTTTTTTGCTTTTATTTATTGGGCCAATCTTAAGAAAGCCCAGCCCAACTACTCTCACCTAATAATACAATTACAATTACAGGTAATTCATACAAAACTATACACTTTGTAAATTTGTAGTACATATGGATTGAGCACATTGATTGTTCCATATATGAATTCGTTGGACTTTTTCCATTGCCAAAGATAATCGTTCTGTGAATCATTTTTTAAAATGCGTTTATTAGCTCCAGTTCAATATGTTAATTAATGTAAAAAAGTACTGATCAATGATGCTCCAGTATTATTTTCTTATAGCCGATATCGTAAATTCGTAATGGAATCATGTAGACTATTATTGTAGCTTTACGAGATCCATATCTATATTCATATGATCTCGTTGTACTTGTTATTAATTAATTTTGACGTTCTCAAGAACAATGTATGAGTGATTGAGTTAAGACTTCGACTACGTTACACTAGTTTCATGTAGACTATTATTGTAGCTTTACGAGATCCATATCTATATTCATATGATCTCGTTGTACTTGTAGGATTCACATACATGAAACTAGTGTAACGTATTTGAAGCCTTAACTCAATCACTCATACATTGTTCTTGAGAACGTCAAATTAATTCATTAATCATATCGGGCCGGTGCTCCATAAACTACTTCAATGAAAGAAACACTATGATATATTAGTCTTTGAGATTTTAAAATTAGTACCTAATTATTAGACATTGATTTTCTCAATTCCCACCTAGTTTTCTAGATAGTGGTTTTGGTAACGAAAAATCAATCCCCAGTACATGGTAGCAAATGATACTTAACATTCAGTCTCTCGAATATGCACATGTTTAATCCTCAATACGTCATCCAGTAATACGTCATTTCAATCCCCAATACATTTCTTCTGTGACTGAAAAATAAGTCTCTCTTACTATAATAGTTCAATGCCCAATGCATGCTTTTATGGTCTGAAAATTAGTCTCCGATACTATATTATTTAAATTTTAATATTTTCATTCGAAATTTCTAATCACCAATACATTTCTTAAGAGTATCAAAAACAAATAAAATATTGATAAATTTATTTGAATAAACTAATTGGTACTGAAGTACAAATGCTTACAAATTTGCTCACCCATGAAAAAGCCCCAAGTTTGATCCCTACAAGCGAAAGGAGAGATGATGTGGCAGATGAGGTGGCGTCGACGTTGACTGCCACGTGGATAGGTTGACTACCGGAAGTTGGTCAGAACTGGAAGGAAAAAAAATCACCCCACTTTAACTAACATTTGGTATATATGCGGCTATTAAATGGGTTTGCACCTATGCCGCCCTAGTTGACTTAGGTTTACGTACTTATGCCGCGATTATCCCTCTTATATAATACCTATCATTAGGATTAAATCACCAAATATAAACTAAATCTTTTAAAGAATCAGTGTTCGTATGAAAGTTTTCCATACTTATACTAGTTTAGTTAGTGAAGATTATTATAATAAAATTCTAAATTTTGAGACTATTTATTTATTTTTACGTGTTGTTCGTCACCCGGAATTCATTTGCTAGGTCCGCCATGTATTCAGCAGACCATGTGACAACAATAATAGTATATAAATAATTAAAAACATAAGAACCTTAAAACTCACTAGAATAGAAACCCCATTCATTTTTATTTAATTAATTTATATAAAAAACGACAAGTAAGAGGGCATTTCGTGAAAAGCGCTCGCCATTCTCTCTCACTCTCATGGGACGTCGTAACCATGGTAAGAGATCTCTTACTCTCTCCCTCACCACGGCCGGCCCAATCGTTTTTGGGGCCTTGGGTGAATCATTAATATAATAGCTCCTACAATAAACTGCATTTTACAAATAGCTCCTGCAATAAACTCCCTCACCTCTCCAGTACCATTCTCTCACGCTCACCATTATCCGACTCTCACTCTTACTCACAAGACGCTCACCATTTTAGGCAAAATATGTTCACAGGATTGGAAAAGAAGTCGTTACCATCTTTACCGAAGATCCAAAACGTATGATTAACGATTCAAGTTTAATGTATTCGAAGCATTTTATATAAAGAACGGAAGACTTCCACCGCTTCAAATTTGTCTATATATAGGTGTCCTTTTAGAGCGTAGAAGATATTGGCATCCGGTAAAGATTTAATATAATAGTCATTGTTTTAAATCTTATTTGTATATTATTATTTTTGGCGGATATGTTGATAGACTATAAGCATTCATAGTTAGTCGTGTTCCAATGGTTTAACTATCATAGAGATTTAAATGAGAGTAATGTCGTTTAGTATCATATGTTGTTTATTCATCTTTCGATTGTATATCTTATAATACTAATTTTGTATGTGTTTTGAACCGCCTCAATCAACTTAATTTTTTTATGGAGTCTAGGAGCTGAAATCATATGAACCAAAACATAAGAAATTATGGTCTGCGAGGTGGATGTGGAAAAACTACATTCCATAAAAAAAAAAAAAAAAATCAAAGAAAAGTGATTTTGGGTAATTTTGTTTGCGGATCCATATTTGAGACCTCATGTACTTATATATATTTTTTATCTTAATTATGTATATTGAATGTAAATTTAAATGAAAAAAAAAAACTTATTCTTTAATTTGTGTTCTATTCCACTCACCATTTTCTTAATAACTTCTGTAACATTGTCATCGAATTATTATTAATTACGAACAAACATATATACATATATATAACTGTCTCAATGGTATTTTTTTTAGTGTCAGATGAATATTCAAGAACTAAGACCATTCCAATGCTCCTTTTCGCCATGCATAAATCGAACCAACAATTATGATAAGCACGAAAATTAAAGCTTCTGTAAATACGGATACCCCCAATACATCGAAACTCATTGCCCATGTATAAAGAAAAACCGTTTCAACATCAAAAACAACAAAAACTAAAGCAAACATATAATAACAGATTCGAAATTGTAACCAAGCATCTCCTATTGAATCTATTCCCGATTCATAACTCGAAAGTTTTTCTGGTCCTTTACGAATCGGGGATAAAACCCTGGAAATTAGAAATGCAAAAATAGGAATAACACTTCTATATATATATATATAGAGAGAGAGAGGCACCATCTTCGTCGATAGGAGCCATGCGAGAATCTCATTTTGATGTCTTGTTCACCATCTACTTCTTCGTAAAATAAAATAAATAAATAATATGTAAAAAATACATAGATAAACTAACAAAACTCTTAAGAGCGTCTCATACCATCACACTATTTTGGTGTCAAAATTACACTATTTTAGTTTAATTTTAGCACAATTTTTCTTTTTCAAACCTAACCACAAAATCAAATTTCACACCAAAGAGGATATTCTCTATTATTATATTATTAAATTAAAGATTTTTTTTATTATTTAATAGTTTTGATAAATCTTTATTATTTAATTAATTAGCTCATTATTAAGTAACTAATAAATCATTTAATAAATAATTAATTAAAACTTAAATTCAAATGAATATTTTCCTGATTTTCAAATTAATATATTAATTTATATTATGCATTTTAGTTTATTTTCCTGGTTTTTTTAATTAATATTTTAATTTATATATGCATTTTATTTAATTTTTATGGTTTTTAAATTAATATTTTAGTTTATATTATGCATTTTAGAATTATGTTATGGGTTTTATTTTCTATGTTAGTGTGTCTTTTATGTTAAAATTTAATATTCTATGTTTATTAAATTTCTAATGTTTATAAATTTTGGTAGAACTCCCTCATTTCTTATTTGAATTTTACAAATAACCTATGGTTAGAAAGATAAAAGATAGATTTATATTTTTATATTTAAATGCTGAAAAATAAGTTAAAAACAAACACGAAATTTAACCGAAAACGTGAAACTGGACATTTGTATAATGAAAAATATTTTTTGCGAGCTAATTTTCATATACTTAAAGAATTTTTATGATAAAAATTAAAACTACAAAAGTTTTAGATCTATATGTTAGACTTGCAATGATAGGTCATTTGTAAAGTTTCGATAAAAAATGAGCAAGTAATTATAAAAATACAAATGTTGTGCATCTACAACGTGGTTCGTGGCGTTGCTAATATTCGAAGTCGGTGTTAGCAACCCAAAGTCAAATTTTGACATGGGTGGTTGCTAGTATCGAAGTCGGTGTTAGCAACCCAAAGTCAAATTTTGACATGGGCGGTTGCTAGTATCGAAGTTGGGGTTGGTAACACCAATTTCGGGGTTAAACACCAACTTGCAACGCCGACTTCGGAGATAATTTACACAACTTTCATATTTTTGGCATAACTCAGTCATTTCTTGTCCAAATTTTACAAATGACCTATGGTTAGAAAGATAAAAGATATATATACAACTTCATAGTTATAGGTTTTGTAAAATAAGTTAAAAACAAATACAAAATTTAACCTGAACTATAAAACTGGACATATGTTTAATGAAAAACATTTGTTGCGAGCTAATTTTCATATAATTAAAGGCATTTTATGATTAAAAAAAAATAAAATTGTAAAGTTGTAGATGTATCTCTTAGCTTTCAAACGATAGGTCATTTGTAAAATTTCAATAAAAAAATGGGCAAGTTATGACAAACATACGAACTTTGTACAAATTTACTACGAGGTCAGTATCCAAATTCGGTGTTGCTAACCCTGAAATCGGTTTTTTATCAACCCCGAAATCGGTGTTAGCAACCCCCAAGTTAAATGTGTGTAATTTCTGATTTTAACCAAAATATGTTACTAATTATTGAATTTTCCCTATTAAATACATAGTAATATATATATAATAAAATAATAATAAAGTACAAATGCAGTTATTTGGTGTAGTACTATTCACAAACTGCATTTTGCACCAAAATGCAATAACATTTGTAGTCTCATTGGGCATTGGGGAAAAAATAGACTACATTTTGGTGTTATGCAGTCCTGTTAAGTTGGCCTAGAGAGCAAAAAAAAAAAAACAACTATGTCGTGGAACAAAAGAAATAAAAAGAAAATGATCTTGTGTTTTTCATTTCATAGAACTATTTATAGAGCCAAAAAAAAAATACACATGAAAAAAGGCACATGCACGCTTATATGATTTTATCGCTTTAACTAAATATAATTGCTAGCATGGTTTTAAATTCCCGGCATGCCTTTAGTATGTCTACTACATGCACGCTTTTTTTTATATATAGAATTGAGGCATGCGACATGTACCTGAACAACTATAACCTATCAATATGAAGTCTTATTTTGATTGTCACCTTATATTTATATTTTCTATAACTTATCAATATGATGTCTTACTGTTAGTGTGATTTTTTTTTTAATTATTTATGTCTTATAGTGATAAATAAGTAATTTTGAACCTATATAAAAAATTGTAGAAACATCAAAATATTATCCAATTTTTCCATCGATATTTCCGTCGGCATGTGACATGCCCGTAAAATGAAGGGAGCGAAACGGCGTTGACATCGGCATTTCAAAACTTGTATAATAGTATATTTTATTATTTGCTATTGACCATACATATCAACATGCCTAAAATAATTTTCTTCTTAACTCTCTCGGTGCATTGTGTAGTATTAGTAGTCTGTTTAGGCATAATATATTGTGTAATATTAGTATTTAGTAGTCGGTTTATATGTAATATTATTTATTATTAATAGTAGTCAGTTTAAGTAGATGTGGATATTAAAAGCGATGAATAAGTAATTTTAAACTTATATAAAAAATTGTAGAAACATCAAAATATTATTTGATTTTTTCATCGATATTTTCGTCGGCATGCGGCATGCCTGTAAAATGAAGGGAGCGAAACGGCGTTGACATCGACATTTAAAATCTTGTATAATAGTATATTTTATTATTTTCTATTGACCATACATATCAACACGCCAAAATTACTTTTCTTCTTAACTCTCTCAGTGCATTTTGTAATATTAGTAGCCTGTTTAGGCATAATATATTGTGTAATATTAGTATTTAGTAGTCGGTTTATATGTAATATTATTTATTATTAATAGTAGTCAGTTTAAGTAGATGTGGATATTAAAAGCGGTAAATGCGGGTAAAAAACTGATATTATCACAACCGAACATCAAATATCGATTATACGGTAAATGCGGTTTATATATTTAAAAAAGGGTATTCGATTCGACTATCATTTTTAAAATACCGAAATGAAGTATTCGATCTATTATTTGTCAAAAATTGCACTCGTTACCGAGAACATTGACTCTTAAGCATAAAACCACCGATTTTGGGTACGTGCGCTATTTGGCTTTGTGATGCTTATAAAATAGTTACCAAAGAGAGTTACTAGACTCTTTGTTCAGAGAGACTCACACAACCAACCATGGGTTTGCAGTTCTACTCATAAAATTGCATCGTACACAATATCTCACACTGAAAGTACAGTCAACTCGGAGTGTCAACGTGCTCCAAATCACACGCCCGCGGTGGTGGAAGATTTTGTTGGGGTTCCAAATACCCCCCAAAGTTAAACATCTTGTGTGGCGTGCATGGTTTGATATTCTCCCGACGTTCGGGGCACTTAGAGGGAGAGTAGTTCCTTGCCTCCCTTTTTGCAAGCTTTACGGCGCCTTGCCGGAGGATGCTCTCCATGCGGTGTGGGGATGTGAACGTGCCCGAGCGATTTGGGAATCCTCATCTTTGCATAGATGGGTGGAAAAGACGGGACCGACCCCCCTAAGGGAGCTTTGCTTGCGGGCGTGTGATGCCCTCGCACCGGAGGACCTCGAGCTCTTTTGTGGTCTTTTGTGGGCGGCGTGGTCCAACCGAAACTCAAGCCTCTTCGATCACAAAGATAATAAGCCGGCGGAATGGGTTGAGAAGGTGGCGTGTTGGTTTGCTAGCTTTAAAGGGAGCAATCGTCCATTGGAGATTACAACGGGGAGCACGACGGCTAGACAACTAGCTTGGGTTGCCCCGGAAAACGGAGACCTCATTCTCTCCGTGGACGCGGCATGGGATAAAAACTCGGGGAGAGCGGCGTTGGGCGGAATTGTGAGAGACCACCGGGGGGATTTCGTTGGTTTCACGGCGCGTTTAATTTTGGAAGTCGATTCTCCGGTGACGGCGGAATGTCATGACATCCTCCATGGCCTTAAGTTTGCTCGAGAACATGGGTGGAGGGTTACCGGGGTGGAAACCGATTGCCTAAAAGCTCTCCACCTTGTTAACGGGAGAAAATGGGGTTGTATACAAGGCCCGATTATCGCGGAAATTAGGAACATTTTGGCGGAAGAGGAAACTAGCGGCGGGTGTCGTTGGATCCCGAGAGGGTGCAATGAAGTCGCCAATAGGATTGCTAAATACCGCCTTGCGGAATCTATACCCGACATGTGGTCGAGGGAATGTTCGGGGTGGCTTGTACACGTTTTTCAAAGGGATTTATCCCTCATTTCGGTTTAATGAGAAGTTATCGAGTTTCAAAAAAAAAACTCGGAGTGTCAACTAGTATTATGTTTTTTCTTTTGTCCTGGTCCTTTTCCGGGATTTCAAACACTTGCTTCAGCTTGGTTTTCATAAAAATCCGTTTTTCCAAGAACAATTAACTCGGGTCTGTAATTTTTTTTTCTTTTCAGTAACCAACACTGGTTAAACCCGATTTGGGTTAATACGTATAAAATAACCATTAATTAAATAAGCCCTGAAAGCTAAAACAATGAACCTTAGTGTTAACCTTATAAAGCAAAATTGGAATAATATAAAACATAAATTTTAAAATATTTAAATTTTAATATTTTCATTCGGAATTTCTAATCACCGATACATTTGGTTAGAGTATAAAAAGCAAAGAAAACACTGATCAATATCTTTAGATTAACTAATTGGCACTTAAGTACAAATAAAATGTCAATGAAAAATATCTTGTACTCGTTGCTCAAATTTCTCATATATACACCAAGCACATTTCAATATTACGTTATTTGTCTTCCTCCAATATTATGTGCTCATCCCTCTCTACTTTTGCTCCGCTCTAATTTTCTTTTGTCTGAACGATACAAGGCGATTCATATCTCTTCCTTCGATTCTGATTCCGACTCCGATTATTCTTCTTCAGATTCCACAACAGTAATTTTGGATTCGTAGCTATGGTAATACATCTGACAATTAATATACGCTTATAAATCCAGATATTCGATGTCAATCTTTCAGTGGAATAAATTGACATCAAGTATAAAGTCCGGAAAACATAATGAAATTTGTATTCAACATTTAAATTCTTGAGCTTTCTTCATATGGCTCCATAAGGTCTGAACTGCTAAATCAAGTAGGAAGCCATGTCGATGCAATGGTAAAGACGAAACGGACACATAATTGTGAGCGTGAGTGTCCGCCACAATCACGGTCACAAAATCGAGAAAATAACGTTCACCACGTAATGATCTGAAAACCCATGACTGTAGAAAGAGATTAAACAATCAAAAGAGTAATTTGGTGAGCACAGAGTCGCTGGTTTTTGTAGAGGGCGATTTTCACCGCCCTTTTCCAGTCACAAGAATAATCAAATGAACACAATAATAATATGAACACGAATATTCCTGATTTATTATATTCCCAAAAGGACTCGGTTTCTCCCGTTTATTAGCTGGACATTCGAAGTATGATGAACAAATATACGACGACGCTCTCTAATCTCAATATAATCAGATTACAATAGATCGGTACTCAAAAATACAAAGGACTCTTTAAGATTGGCGTTTCTTTCTCTAAAAACTAGTTTTTCTCCCCCTCTTCTATAAGGCTTCCCTTGCCTTTTATAGAGTTTGCCCCTTTTGTTTCCTTCTTGGCTTTCTCCTTTCGTCCTTCGTTTTCCCTCGTCATCCTCCCGGGAAAGCAGGGCAGATTTCCGCTTTATATCGCATCCGAGCATACTGTCATTTTGGGTAGTTGGGCTGCATTAAATGCACATCTCTTCAGCCGTCATTGGGCCCTGCGCCTCGTCGCTGACGCTCCTTATCGGGTAGGTGGGCTTCATTAAAAGCACATCTACTCAGCCGTCATTGGGCCCTGCGCCTCGTCGCTGACGCTCTTTATCGGGTAGGTGAGTTTCATTAAATGCACATCTCTTCAGCCGTCATTGGGCCCTGCGCTGACCATCATGACGAAGTTCCTCGAGGCGAGCTTGATGGGACGCTTCATCGCAACTTGCTTCTGTGTGGCCGTGCTTTCTCGCGGTTTAACTTCCTCGGGGATAATCCTCGTCGGGGATAACTCCCTCGAGCGATGAACTTCCTTGGGGATCATCCTCGTTCGGGGATAACTCCCTCGAGCGATGAACTTCCTCGGGGATCATCCTCGTCGAGGATAATCCCCTCGAGCGATGAACTTCCTCGCTGCTTTTCATGTCGTTTGTGGCAGAACGACACGAAAAGTGTTGAGGGGGATTTGACCAAATCCGACCTCAACAGTTAGTCCCCCATTTTGTCAAGAGTAAACACTTGGTAAAATAAGCTTAACCGTGATTGGTCAACGATGTTCGCGAACTCCGTTGACCACTTTAGTTGACACGGTGGCCCCGATGCACGTGGTCGGAGAACCTCAGCGCAATTTGTCGGTTTTTCGATGGGCTAATGCGATGAGCTATTTTGACGTAAGCAACCTTCGATGAGGAATATTTTTCTCCCTCGAGGAACTATGTCTCCATCGAGGACGTTTTTGGCAATGAGGATACTGGCGATGGGGATACCTGCGATGGGCTATTCTCTTAGTGACTTTTGACATTCCCGACAGTTCCTGTCCCTGGGCCCCATAGCGATTCAGTTTCCCAACACGTTAGTCTCGATTTTTACGCAAATCTTTTCAGCATTAAATGCTGACGCTTCGCACTCGAGTACTTTTTTTGGGATATACTACGGCTCAACTGTCTCCACCGTTGATGTCTTTTGTATGCTTCGAATCTGGACCGTAGGATTGAAAACGCGTTGGTTCGCCTCCCTTCATTGCATTCCTTATAAATTCGAGGTCCCGCCTTCTTCGGATATCTTTCGAAATAATTTTTTCTGAACCTCCTTGTGATTTTCACCCAGCAATTCTCTTTCTCTCACCCATCTTTCGGATTTCTTCCTTCTGTGTTCCCAAATATTTTGATGGCTTCTTCTGAAGTTGGTCCGATATTCAAGATGCGGAGCCCTGTCTCCATTATGACTGAGGAGACATTAGCAGTTGTCAAGGAACAGTGCGTCGATTCCGAGATTTTCCCGGCACGCCTTCCCTATGAAGGTGAACTGGCCGACACCCCCAGGAACGAATATGTCTGTGTGTACGAATCGTTTTTCAGGACCGCCGGTCTCCATTTCCCAGTGCCGAATTTGATCGTGGCGTTCCTCTATGCCTTCAGGGTTCCTATCGCTCAGGTGAGCCCTAACACTATCCGTTTCTTAATGTGTACGCTCGCCATCGCCTGCGAGCAAAAGGTCGAGCTTACCCTCGAAGACTTGATGCGTCTCTTCAAGTTGTCAAGAAATCCGAAGAATCTGGGCCGGTTTTCCCTCTCCCATCGCGTTTCCCTTTCTCATCGCGTTCGGGGCCATATTCTCGAGAATACACCCTCGAATGAATCCGGCTTTGAGAACCGCTATTTCTTCGTGAAGGTAGATCGCGCTACCTTCGGCCTCAACCACAAGTTTCTGCCGTGGCAGTGGGTCCCCAAGGGGGTAGATCTCCCTCGGTATAGACCCGATGAAGATGGGGAAGCCGAGGCACGCTTTAACAAGATCCACCAGGCCCTCCTCGCCAACCCTCATCGGGACTGGAGCAAGGATTTTTGGGGTCAGCGCCTCGTGAAATCTGGGATTTATCAGTTGGTTCGGGTTCACGGGCCTTCCCCGGATACTCTTCTTCCGGTGGGATTTTCTCGAATACCCGTGCCGGAAGGGTCTCCTGTGGGGCGGAGAAAAACTGCTCCAAAAACGAAGAAAAGATCCAAGCTGGATCTCGTCGAGAAGAAAGGAAGAAAACCTGTCGGGGGCGAAAAACCCGTCCAAGAATCGCCAGATTCCCAGGCGCGATCAGACGTTCCTCGCCCCTTGGACCTTACCCCTCGAGGGGGTGATTCATCGGGCAAGAGGCCTCTCGAGGATACCCGCGACGAGCAGCGCTCGAAGCTAAAATCGGCCCCCCACGCCCCCACGTTCTTTGGATATTCATCATCCCCCGACGAGGTCTCCTCGAGGAGAAAAGGGCTCGTCTGCCCCTCGTCCCTCGAAGGAGTCTGTTCAAGCTGATACTTCTTTGGGCAGACGGCCAGCCGGAGAGACACCCGATGCCCCTTCAGCGAAGAGGGTTAAGGTTTCCGCCCCGACCACCGAGCGCCGAACCGCTACCCCTGCTCGAGAGGCTGCGACGGAAAACCCAGGCCTTGAGCCGCCGAGTGCGAACGAGGCGACGGAGAATGCGCCGAGCAGGGGAGAATCGTCTTCGGGGGTGAGGGATGGCTTCGACGAAGATTTCGACGATCTCGCCATAGTGCCACCTGCCTCTCCTCGGGAAATGCAGCGAATTTCTCCTCTCCTTGAGGAAGGTTCAGACCCCATGCCGGCCTCTTCTCACTGTGAGGAATATCGCGTCCCCTGCCAAGAGCTTCCTCCTCCGCCATCTGGGGAGATTCCTGCCGGACCTATGCGGGGACACGTTACCTCCATCGGGCAAGAAGGAAAACAAAGAGAAGCTTCTGGGCTTGTCGAGCCGTCGAAAGGAACAGGTGAAGCCTCCGATCTTGGCGAGCAAGGAGCGGGGCGAAGAGAGTTCATCGAGCCTATTCGGCAAGAAAGGGACCATGATGGGACCTCCGAGCTTGCCGACCAAAGGTCCGTTCAGGAGGGAGCTCCTGTTCGACTCGAGGGGAAGCAAACAGGCCTGCTTCTTGAGTTTTCTCCTTCTGATCCTTCCGAGCCGGTGGCTTCTTCCGGCGCTCCTATCGCTGCTATTTCGGGAGATTTGGCTTCTGCGGCGTTTTCTGAGCCGGTCAGCGAAGCCAACTTTCAAGTTTCTCCTGCTCCTCCTTCCGACACTCTCGCAGCGCCTTCGGGGAGTGCTGGTTCTCCGCGTCAGGGCACATCTTCTCTTCCAGACATCCCGGTGCAACTTTCCCCGTCGCGGTTCTCTGGTAAGGCGTTTTCCTCGAGATTGCTGCTTCAAGATTGCTTCCCGTCCACGCCATCTCCGAGTGGGCCTCCCGAGGAATGGGGGGTTTACTCTTCTGCGGCGTGCAGGGGTCTGACCCTAGGAGCGATGGGCGATCAAGAGCTCTACGAACCTCTCGACGAGACTAAGGGTATCAAGAGGGTACCGTGCTCTTCTTCCGGGATTTAGCGCAATTTAATGACATGATCGTCTGCGAGAAGCAGTCTGTCATCAAGGCCGAGATGGAGGCCTTGGCGGTTAATGAGCAGCTTGCAGTTCTCCGAGGTCGGCTCGAGATTTCTCATCGTGATGAGCGGGAATCCCGAGAACGGGCCGCGGAACTCTCATCGGACCTCGATGAAGCTAGAGCCGCGATGGAGCTGGAAGTCTCGCTGCGTCGGGTTGCTGAAGCTGAGCTCGCGGAGTACAAGAATTCCTTGGTTGCCAGGGAGGAGTTCCTCAGAGCAGAGCAAGAGCGTTTTCGGCAGAGGGAGGCGGAGCTCTCTGAGGAGCTGGAGCGTTCTCGCCGACGCGAGGCAGATCTTTCCGAGGAGCTTCGAATAAAGGCTCACCGTCTTGCTCGGATTGGTGTGGCTATCGATAGGCCTTCCGATGAAGAGGATCGCCTGGTTCCTCAGGTTAGAGCCGTACTTAAGGAGCTCGTCGCGAGCAAAGAGGAGGCAAAGAGTGAGGCAGCCGAGGAGCGTCACAGCCGGGAGCGCTTATTTGAAAGTGCCCAAGCCAAGCTGAAACGCGCCTCGGAGAGGTTTGGATTCCTCAACCAGGCCGTCAATGCCAACCGCCGGGCCGCCGCTTATCAAGCCAACGTCCGTCTGGCGGAGAGGATTCCTCTCACCGCGACTATCGAGGGTCTTAAGACCCGTTTGCCGAAATGGCGTGAGCTTCACGCCGCGCATCAGGGCGAGGCGAGCGAGCTGGAGAAAAAGGCTGCCGAAGATCCTAATT
The DNA here is from genome assembly GCA_954871525.1 of Parietaria judaica. Lineage (NCBI taxonomy): Eukaryota > Viridiplantae > Streptophyta > Magnoliopsida > Rosales > Urticaceae > Parietaria > Parietaria judaica. The sequence goes on from OX940860.1 coordinate 46,159,454, forward strand.
CTCCGCCGCTATCCCCCTGCAGGCCGCCAGCTATTGACAGGCGTCGAGTAGAGGACCTTCTTCCGGAGGGTAACCACCTCGAGCCCTCATCGTGCGGTGAATATGGCTCGAACGTCGAGTCCTTGTCTCCTTCGGAGCCCGTGGTATAAGACGGCCCTTTTGTAAACATTTCGTTTGTTTTCAATACCTTTTGTTTTCAATGTTAAGTCTTTCTTTCAACTACTTGTAACTCCCCCCCCCCCCCCCTTTTTTTTTTATGATGAATGAACTCCTTTTGTAATTTCCTGTCGTGGTATCTTTTTGCTTCCTCCTATTTTATTATATCTTTTGCACATCCGTTCCTTAAGTTCTTCTTCTCAGGCCGAGGTTAATCTTGCGAGGGGATCCTTTGAGGAGGAAATTTTCCTTCGCAAGGATGCAGAGATGAAGCTTGAGGAGCGTACTGCCGAGCGCGATGAGAGCAGACGTATTCTTGCTATTGCCGAGGAGTCTCTCATCGAAGAGCGGGGACGTTATCGTCGATGCGATGAGGATCTCATGGAACGACTTCGGCAGTTGGATGGGCGTCTTACTCGGATTGCCGAGGCTATCGACTTGCCTCTCGGTCAAGAAGAGCATATCTCTTTCCGGGTTCGGGATGCGATGAAGAAACTGACCGACGACCGTAATGCGGCGAGGGGTGAGGCAATCGAAGAGCAATTTGCTCGGACGCGCGTTTTCATCGCTGCGACGGACAAGTTGGCACGCGCCTTCGGGAGACTAGATGCTCTCGAGGCGTCTGTCAGACTTAATCACGCATTGGGCGGTGTTCTCGCGAGTATTCGTCTTGTCGAGAAGAATCCCCGTAGCTTGACCCTTGGCGAGATCCGGCAGAAGGAGCTGCCCACGTGGCGAAAACTAGAGAAGGAGTACCGGGCCGAGCTGGCTGAGTTAGAGAAGAATGCCGCGAGCGATCCTGCCTCTCCTCCACTCTCCCCGTGCGTCCCCGGCGATCATGTAACTCCTTTTTCCCTCTCTTTTCTTGAGCTTGCTCATCTTTTGGCTGTATGTTGGGTTTATATTTCCTCTTTTCAGGCTCGTCAGGAATCTGAGCTCCTCGGCTTTGCAGGGCCTTCTCTGAGCTTTCTTGAGCGGTTTCCCGACGAAGATCCTGCGCGCTTAGCCGTTATGGAGGAGATAGTGGAGGATGTTCTTTGTCAAAGCTGCGAGACTCTCCTAGGAGAAATTGCCGATACCGTGCTTGATCAATATCCCGCTGAAGGCGACGTAGCTTGATGACAGACTTAAAGATTGTAGATGATTCTTTTGTAAAGATAACTCTTATTGTATTCTTTTGTAGACTATGCTTCGAATTGACTGAATAAACGATTTTTGCTTGGCACTCTCGACTGAATAAACGATTTTTGCTTGGCACTCTAGCCGATGGGCACTCTCGCCTCTTAATTTTGTTGCTTGGCACTCTCGCCGATGGGCACTCTCGCCTCTTAATTTTGTTGCTTGGCACTATCGCCGATGGGCACTCTCGCCTCTTAATTTTGTTGCTTGGCACTCTCGCCGATGGGCATTCTCGCCTCTTAATTTCATGCTTGGCACTCTCGCCGATGGGCACTCTCGCCCCTTTTTTTTTGTTGCTTGGCACTCTCGCCGATGGGCACTCTCGCCTCTTAATTTTGTTGCTTGGCACTCTCGCCGATGGGCATTCTCGCCTCTTAATTTCATGCTTGGCACTCTCGCCGATGGGCACTCTCGCCTCTTAATTTTGTTCCTTGGCACTCTCGCCGATGGGCATTCTCGCCTCTTAATTTCATGCTTGGCACTCTCGCCGATGGGCACTCTCGCCTCTTAATAAATTTTTTTTTTGGCACTCTCGCCGATGGGCTTTTTCGAAGGCCTTCTAGCCGGTAGTGTTGGACTCGTTCTTATCTTTTCTCGTTTTGCTGACTTAAGAAGAAAACAATTTTTATACCGGGATTGTCAGTACGTCTGAAAATACGAGCCTCATTAAACCCCTTCGAGCCCCCATTCTAGTGCAGCTCTTGAGGGAAGAGTACTCCACATTGATTTGATAAAGGTATAATCCCAAAGGAAGAGAGGGTTAAGATTTCCCCAGATAATCAAAAAGACATTTAAAGTAAGAATGTACATCGAGTATGGAAATGGTAACGAATGGGCTTACGGGGCTATTGGTAGAATTTTTTCAAATGCTTGACATTCCAGCTCCGTATTACCTTCGCGCCCTCAATATTCTTTAGCTCGTAGACTCCCGGTCTGACGATGTGCATGACGATGTACGGGCCTTCCCAACTTTGTCCTAATTTCCCGGAATTCAATTCGACGGTGTTTTGAAAAACTCCTCGGAGGACCATCTCTCCTACATTAAATTTCCTCGATCGAACCTTTTTGTTGTAGTGGCGATCGATCATGTTCTGGTAGTTGGCTATGTGCGCGCTGGCTTGCTCGCGCCTTTCGCCGACGTGGTCAAGCTGATGGAGGAGATTTTCTTCGTTTGCCTCCTCGTCGCCGGGAGCCACGATTCGTCGAAGGCTAGGGATTCCGACTTCTGCAGGAACGACGGCTTCAACTCCGAAGGCAAGGGCAAAGGGAGTCTCGCCGGTTGCTGAGTGGGGTGTTGTGCGATAAGCCCAAAGTACTCCAGGTAACTCGTCCGCCCAAAATCCTTTCTTCTCGTCTAGACGTCTCTTGATGTTGTCCACGATAGTCCGGTTGACCGCCTCGGCGTTCCCATTGCCCTGGGGGTACCGAGGCGTGGACGTGTTGAGCTTTATCCTCCACTGTTCGCAAAAACCCCCGAACCTCCTCGAGAAGAATTTGGACCCATTGTCGGCTATTATCTCTCTGGCCAATCCGAAGCGAGTGACTATGTTTTTCCAAACATAGCTCTCAACATCGGAGTCATTAATATTGGCGTATGATTCGGCCTCTGTCCATTTGGTGAAGAAATCTGTGACGACGAGCATAAACCTTTTCTGCCTCGCGCCGATGGGCATGGGACCGACGATGTCCATCGACCACTTCATGAATGGATAGGGCACCGACACCACCGAGAGCTCTTCCGCCGGGCAGTTGATCGCTGGGGCGTGTCGCTAACATTTTGCACACCTTCTGGCGTGGCTGACGCAATCGGCGACCATGGTTTCCCAAAAGAAACCTTGTCGCTTAGTTTTTCTCAGCAAGGAGCGTCCGCCGGCGTGGTTCCCGCATTCTCCGCTGTGGATTTCACGCATTACGTACCCGACCTCTCGTTCGCCGAGGCATCTTAGGTAGGGTCCCACGAAGCTCCTCAGATAGAGCTTGCCATCGAGAATGGTATATCTCGAGCTCTTGGCTTTGACCTTCCTTGCTTCCTGCGAGTTTTCGGGCAGCGTTCCTTCGAGGATATAATCCCTAAGGGGCGTCCGCCAGTCTTCCGCTCCGTCGTCCTCCACAACCCCGCGCTCCTCGTCTTCATCTCCATTGTCTTCGATCTCGTTAATATTGGGTTCAGCAGTCACCGTCTCTTTGTTTGTTTTGGCTTTCTTTTTCACCGGGCCTTCTTCCCTCCCGATGCTCGATTTTTCCACTGTCTCGACCGTGACTGCCCTTAACTCCCCGACCTCGGTTGTGGATCCCAAACTTGCCAGGGCGTCGGCGTGCGAGTTGTCTCCTCGAGTTACCTGCGTCAGGCTGAAAAAATCGAACTTTCTCGATAGAGCTCCAACGACTCCCGCATAGGCTTCCATGCGCTCGTCGTTCTTCTCATATTCTCCGTTAACCTGCTTTACAATCAACTGGGAATCCGAATAGGCGTGCAGGTTCCTGGCTCCAATGGCTAGTGATGACTGCATGCCGATGATGAGTGCCTCGTATTCCGCTTCATTGTTGGTTGATCGGTAGGCCAGTCGGCAAGCCTTTTCCACCACTTCCTCCATTGGAGAGGTGATCCTGATCCCTACCCCAGATCCTTGTGCCGTTGCTGACCCGTCCACTTGCAACTTCCAAATGCCAGCCTCGTTGCTGGTGGCTATTGGTTCCTTTGGCAACTCGATGAGAAAATTGGCCAGTACTTGCGATCTGAGGCTCGTCCGAAGCTTGTACTCGACGTCATATGCGCCAAGCTTGATCGACCACTTCGTGATCCTCCCTGAATGGTTTGGGCTGTGAATGATGGAGCGGATCGGCCTGTCTGTCATAACTACGATCGTATGGCCCTGGAAGTGATACTTTAATTTCTCCGAAGCGTCGTATACTGCCAACGCGAGTTTATCGATCTGTGGATATCTTGTCTCCGCATCGAGGAGCTTTCTGCTGATGTACGAGACTGGTTTCTGCTCTCCGCTTTCTTCCCGCACGAGTACTTGGCTAATTGCATGATCGGAGACGGCGATGTACAAGTACAAAGGTTCCCCAAATTTTGGTTTTGTCATGACGGGTGGCAATGATAAATAAGCCTTTAGTGCCTGGAAAGCTTCCTCGCATTTCTCGGTCCACTCGAACTTCTTGTTCTTCTTGAGCAAATCGTAGAAAAGGAGAGTTTTGTCGGCCGAGCGCGAGATGAAACGGTTAAGAGCCGCTATCCTTCCGGTCAACCTTTGAATTTCCCGCCAATTTCGGGGCGAGGGCATGCCCTTGATTGCCTCAGTCTGCTCGGGATCAGCCTCAATTCCTCGCCGGGTAACCATATGACCCAAGAACTTCCCCGATGACATGCCGAAGGTGCACTTCTCGGGGTTGAGCTTCATCTTGTGTGCGTTCAGGATCTCGAAGCACTCCTCTAGGTGCTCAATATGAGCTGTCATTCTCAGGGACTTGACAACCATGTCATCGATGTATACTTCCATGCTCTTCCCGATCTGCTTGTGGAACATCTTGGTTACCAGTCTCTGGTAGGTGGCCCCGGCGTTTTTCAGTCCGAAGGGCATGACCTTATAATAGTACGTCCCCCTTTCGCTGATGAAGGCGGTCTTCTCTTCGTCGTCTGGGTGCATTTTTATCTGATGGTACCCCGAGTGGGCGTCCATGAAGCTGAGGAGCTCGTAACCGTGCGTAGCCTCGACTAGGCGATCCATGTGCGGCATCGGGAAGCTATCCTTGGGGCACGCTCGATTTAAGTCTGTGAAATCGACGCAGACCCGTCATTTACCATTCTTTTTTTTTACGACGACGGTGTTTGCCAACCACTCGGGATACTTTACTTCCCGGATGGTACCCATAGAGAGTAGCTTGTCCACCTCATCGTTGATGATCTTATTCCTGTCGGGGGCCATCTTTCTTCTCTTCTGTATGACAGGTTTATGACCTGGGTCGGTGTGGAGACGATGCGCCACCACGGACGGGTCAATCCCCGGCATATCCTCATGAGACCAAGCGAAGCTCCTTCTGTTTCTTCTCAGAAATTCGACAAGCTGAGTCTTGATTTCTGGGTTGAGTTCTACGCCTATACCGACAGTCCGAGAAGGATCAGACTCGTTGATACAAACCTGCTCCATCGCTTCTAGCTGTGGCCCTCCGTTTCTCTCTCCGGCTGCTTGCGCTTTGACATCCTCCGTGTTAAGGATCCTGGCAGCCTCTTTGACCCTTTTCTTCCGCTTCTCCGTCCGACTTGAAGCTTCGGGGGTGGCCGTAGCTAATTGCTATAAGCTCGAGGGTTCTCCCCTCTCCGTGATTTCGGCGGCCTTCTCCTCGATCATTGATCTGTGGTGCATCATGTAGCAGATCCGGTAGGCGTCTCTGCTTCCTTTGAGCTCTTCGATCTCTCCGTGTTTACCAGGGAACTTGATGCACTGATGGTATGTTGATGGGATGGCCCTCATCGAATGGATCCATGGCCTTCCTAAGATGACGTTAAAATGTGACGGGACGTTCAGCACCATGAACTCTGTCATCCTATTGATGCTCTTTGCACAGACCGGGAGGTGGACCGTTCCCATTGAGATAGCGACGTCCCCATTGAAACCGGACACCTTGCGAGGACGTCCCCCGATGATGAGCCCCTCGATGCCCATCTTTATGAGACACTCGTAAAAAATAACGTCAACCGAACTCCCGTTATCGACGAGGATTCGACAAACTTCGCATCCGCCGATGTTGAGCTCGAGGACCAACGCATCGTCGTGCAGCTCGGCGCAGTCCTCGTTTTCCACGAACTCTATTCTTGCACATGTGCCGCTCATCATTGCATCTTCCTGGTCATGCTTTTTGCCTCTCCGTTGGTAGGCTTTGATGCTATTGACTGAGTCTTCACATAGTCGCGATCCGCCCATTATCATCTCGATTCTAGTCCTCGAAACTGGTCGTGTATCTTCAACGTGTCCTGCGGGTGCTGGTTCTATCGCTAAATTTCTCTTGGCTCCGCCTTGAGTTCCTCTTCCGCCCCGCGCTGGGCCTGGTGACCGGTCTTGCCATGTCCGATTGCCATTGTTCCAAGGCTCGGGAGGGTAATAGGCGAGGTCCTTGATTTCCCCCTGCGCGTATCTTCTTTGAAGCTCTCTTTGAGCATGGCGCAGTCCTCCGTGGCGTGGCCGCGGTAGTTATGGTAAGTACAGAACTTACTCATATCCTTCGGCCAAGTCTTCCTCTCAAAATTTCCCCGTCCTCCGGAGAATCCTCCTCGTCCTCTTCCTTGGTCTCCGGAGAATCCTCCTCGTCCTCTTCCTCGGTCTCCGGAGAATCCTCCTCGCTGTTGAATGTCGGAAAAATCTCTTCGTGGCTGATTTCCGCCGGAGAATCCCCTTTGGTTATCGGGGTATTCTCCTCGCTGCTGATCGTCAGAGAAATCTCTTCGCGGCTGATTTCTTGGACGGTCGTCGCCGTTCTCCCTCTCGTCGCCGCTTTCTTTCTCGTCTACTTGGTAGACTCCTCGTCTCGGGGCTTCGCGAGCGCGTTGTTCGTCAGAATTTCCTCTTTCTCCATCCTCTCCTCTTTTCTGCCGCGGGACATCTCTGCCGTCTTGGTTATCCTTTTTCTCGGACTTCCCTTTGCTTCTACTTTCGTGGGTCTTCTTCTGGGCTAACACTTCTTCCTCTATTTCCATAAAAAAGCGTCGCTCTATGGAGGGCGTCTTCGATCCTTGTCGGTCGCATCTTGATCAGCTCCTCGTGGAAATAAGCTGAATACCACAATCCGTGTCGAAGGGCCTGGATTGCGACGACATCGTCGAGTCCCGGAACTCTGACCATCACGTCCTTGAATCTTCCGATGTACGCCCGGAGAGGCTCGTTTTCCCCTTGGGAGAGTTTCCACAAGGTTGTGACCGTTGCCTCATTTTGCACATACATCGAATAATGCCGTAGGAAACATGCGACGAGCTCGTCCGAATCGTTGATGGTCCCTGGTGGTAACTTCCCAAACCAATCGCTGGCGGGACCCTGCAGACTTTCGACGAAGAGGCGGCAAAGAATTGCTTCCAGCTTCGTCTCCTCGCCCCCGAGGCACTCCGTCGCGATCCGGAAACTTCCAACATGAGTGTTTGGATCTGACGTACCCTTGTAATGCGAGATCCTGACCTTTGGCAGCTCGCCTAGCTCTACGCCACGGATTCTCGGCGAGAATGGGGTGATCCTGGCCTCTTTGACCAGCCTGTCGATCTCGGGCGCTGCACTTGTTGCTCTATGCACCTGGGACGTCACGTCTCCCATTCTGGCCTCCATGCTTCAGGACATTTCTCTCATTGCCTTCCGAACTTCCTCCTGGATCGTTGCCGCTACATTGATTGTTGCGGAAGAGCTCATCGTAGCCGGCGGAGTGGCATTGACGGCACCGAACAGGTCTCTGATGATCGGCTGCGCTCGCGGCGTCGGGGTTCCCTGCTCCGCGTCAAGCACGGCTGAGCCACCTCCTGAAGGTCCGGCAATCGCGTTCTCCAGGTTCCCCCTTCTTTGGTTTGCGGTGGTGCTTTCTAGGAGATCCGTGAGTTGCCTGTTTCTCGCCGCCTGTTCGTCGGCCTTTCTGACTGCTTCTTCAGCCCTCCCTGTTGCCTCCTCTATCCTTCTCATGGCTTCGGCTAATTGTTGCTGGAGCCCCTCCGTGGTGAGGGCTTGGGTGTCGCCCTCTATGTTGCCGATTGTGGCGTCGTTCGATGACATGCTTTCTCCTTCGGATTCCTGGCTGTGAGTTAGAAAGAAAACCTAGGCCCCATGGTGGGCGCCAAACTGTAGAGGGCGATTTTCACCGCCCTTTTCCAGTCACAAGAATAATCAAATGAACACAATAATAATATGAACACGAATATTCCTGATTTATTATATTCCCGAAAGGACTCGGTTTCTCCCGTTTATTAGCTGGACATTCGAAGTATGATGAACAAATATACGACGACGCTCTCTAATCTCAATATAATCAGATTACAATAGATCGGTACTCAAAAATACAAAGGACTCTTTAAGATTGGCGTTTCTTTCTCTAAAAACTAGTTTTTCTCCCCCTCTTCTATAAGGCTTCCCTTGCCTTTTATAGAGTTTGCCCCTTTTGTTTCCTTCTTGGCTTTCTCCTTTCATCCTTCGTTTTCCCTCGTCATCCTCCCGGGAAAGCAGGGCAGATTTCCGCTTTATATCGCATCCGAGCAGACTGTCATTTTGGGTAGTTGGGCTGCATTAAATGCACATCTCTTCAGCCGTCATTGGGCCCTGCGCCTCGTCGCTGACGCTCCTTATCGAGTAGGTGGGCTTCATTAAATGCACATCTACTCAGCCGTCATTGGGCCCTGCGCTTCGTCGCTGACGCTCTTTATCGGGTAGGTGAGTTTCATTAAATGCACATCTCTTCAGCCGTCATTGGGCCCTGCACTGACCATCATGACGAAGTTCCTCGAGGCGAGCTTGATGGGACGCTTCATCGCAACTTGCTTCTGTGTGGCCGTGCTTTCTCGCGGTTTAACTTCCTCGGGGATAATCCTCGTCGGGGATAACTCCCTCGAGCGATGAACTTCCTTGGGGATCATCCTCATCGGGGATAACTCCCTCGAGCGATGAACTTCCTCGGGGATCATCCTCGTCGGGGATAATCCCCTCGAGCGATGAACTTCCTCGCTGCTTTTCATGTCGTTTGTGGGCAGAACGACACGAAAAGTGTTGAGGAGGATTTGACCAAATCCGACCTCAACAGTTTTCTGGTTTTTATTCAAAATATAACATAAACCTCAAGTATTTTCTTCTTATACAGGTAATTAGTCTCAAAACTGGAAAAAGAGAGTAAAATCTCTCCAACGCTGAAAATCAGGCTAAATACATACCAAAAATAACTCAACGATTAACAAAAATAAATACTAAGAATATCGTAAATTAATCAAGTTGTATTGGCATCATGTCCTAGATCATGCATGGCTCTGTTTGGGAATAAGTTGCTGCACTTCTTGTGCGTCATCATATGTTTTAAAAACTAAATGTTAGAAGTCAAAAATATGTATCTCATAAATTAATTCAAAATGAGTTTTGAAATTAATAAAGTCCTAAGATTCCATACAAAAATGTTTGGACCTCATTTCCTTAGAGAATAAAATATAAATCCATTTAAATGGTTACGTTGAAAATCGATTTATGTTTACATTGAACCTTGAAAATCGATTTCTTGTGTTCACACTCAAAGCTTAACCCACATTATAGGCGTTGTTTGTTTAAACGAAATCTAGTCACGTCGTAGTATAACTGTTAAGATTATGAAAAAAGGTATAATTCCACCGTAAAATCATTCCATACAAATATATTTTTTAAACTATGTAATCGATTTCCAATATTATCTATTTTAGTTCAATCTTCATCTTTTTGGTAAATTTTTTAAGACAAAACTTTGTGTAAGAGTTTATTTAACAATGAGATCAAACCCTAGCCACGTCGGTGACTTGCTTTAGTTAGAAATTACGTTATATAATGATGCATTAAGCAAATGAACGAACTACATGTAAATAGGATAAGGGATTGATATAATTTGAATAACATCTCTAGAGCATTAACGTTTTAGATCTCGGGACCAAGACCGATTTTAGCCTCTTTTTTATGTTCTTTAAACCGGATCGTTACAAAACATGTATTGCGGGGATTGGGACTATGATTCAAATTTTTGTTACCAATTCGTAGCGGGACAAAATCGTTCAATCCATAAGCAGTAAAAATCTATAATAAATTATACAATTATAATTTATTCATATATAATAAAAATAAAATACAAAACGATATATTTTAATAATAAGAGCACAACGAGGCATATGTCGCCATCAAGGAAATGAGCATAGAGAGACTTGAATACTTAGGAATCAGCTTTTAGCGGCTAATAAGAGAAATAAATCTCTTCTTGCACCTCGGATGAAATCCTTGTTCATTCTTGGTTCCAGTTTCTTTGCGGTTAAGTTTAGAGAAAATGTTAAAGTTGAATTTGATTGAGACTCAAAGCCTAGAGAAGAAAAGTCCGATAAAGAGAGAATCTAAATTAAAGTTAAACCCTAATAATATTTAAGATAAAAATCTACAAACAAAATATATGTATAGTTAAAACCGGGAACTGTGGCAGAAAAATTCACACTAATTATTGCTATGTCCCGATCTTGGTTCTCAATTATAAATTAATTCTTTTGATTTTAAGATAATTAAAAAGAAGTTTATACCAAAATAAATCGAGAATTGAGTACAAAATTTCGGCCATAGTTGAAATGAAGCCAAATTTCGGCCATAGTTGAAATGAAGCCAAAGACACTAATAAGAAAACATTTTGCAAAGAAAAACACGGACTTATTAGGGTTCCAACTTCTAACAAAAAAAAAGGTTAAAGTGCTATGTGGTGCATTAACACACAAGTATAGAACAATTTTCATTTTTTAGAGCATATATATATATATATATATATATATATGTATGTTTAATAATTATATATATAATTATATATCATAAAATCACGTACATTAAACGTTCCCCACATGTCTATTTTATATTTTGCTGACTACAAAAACGCCATTTCAAACATTACATGCTATTTATGTCTTCCTTTATTGTTTGCCGGTTGTTTATAAAAATGACTAAACTAAAAGTATTATTGACTTTGTTTTCTAAAATAGAAATGTAATTTTTATTTTTATTTTTTTCAAACTTGATTTACAGGTTTGGGTAAGAAGGTTTATTAAACACGTAAAAAGGTCATAAAGTAGATGAGTTGACACTGCTTGTGCCCCACCCACGGCGTAACCGCTGACTCTGTAACATAGAGAAGAAAGCTCCTGGAATTTACCCAAAATAAAATAAAATAAAATAAAAAAGTTACTCCATATTATATAATTATTATGTACGATAATATATATTAAAAAATATTTGTAATGGTACCACCTTCTAGAATATCAACAAGGTTAAGAATTTAAGAGACCCCATGTGCAACACTATTTGTCGAGTCTTGTACCTCATTAACTATTAAGTAAACGACTTATAGAAAAAGGTTAAAATATTATGTTTAATCATATTTATTTATTAAAATACTGCATTTTAAGTAATACATGTCGGTATACTCGTCGATCATCGGTAAACCTGTAAAATCTAATCGACACTCACACATGCAATAATCAATTTAAAATCCTATATAATACGCAACTAATTGATGCACCCGTAAAGCTAGAATACTGAGCGGTTATTATTTATCGGTATTTTTTTTTCTTCGAATGGGGGCACTATCGGCCAATGTTACAATGCATTATCGCATTACTAGATGTATTCAGTATAAGAACATGTGACACTATTGGCTAAGTTTTCAATGTGTAAAGGAGACACGCATTTGAGTCTCATGGAGTTTACACCAGTGACCTTTTAACGATGTATATAATGGAATTATCACTAGGTCTAGCAAACTTGGTTCGGTAATTTTTTCCTTTCATTGGAACATATAGAACCCGTTTGGTAGTGTTCTCGTTTTGTTTTCGTTTTTCATAAATTGATTTGTGAGTATTAATTTTAAGAATTGATTTTTGTTTATTTTTTAAATTGCGTTTGGTAAGCAGTATTTTCTTAAAAAGTAAAAACATAAACTGTGTTTGGTGATTAGTGTTTTAAAAAAAATTGATATTATGTTTAGTTATATAACATATTAGGCTAATCTATAAACATGTAATCATAAAATATAAACAATATTATCTAATATATCATAAAGAAAATCATAATAATAAGTATAATATTATATTGTCTAATAACTAAATTCAACAAAATATTCCATATATCAATGATGTAAACGAGTAGCCCACATGTGGTTAACTAAGTCATCGCGAAGTTCTTTTCATGAGCTCCGTGGAACGGCTACTAGATTAATCATCGGGCGGAAGAGGTTCATCTGATTCCTCGGGCTCTACACCTTCAATATCCTCAACTGACATGTCAACATCGTATCGATTAAAAAATGGGACATCTCGAGTGTGCATTTTAATCAAGTTGTAAATTACGAAACAAGCCATCACTATCCTTCCTTGTTTTTGTATAGGATACGTCGACATATTCTTTAGAATAGGAAACCGGGCTTTTAAGACCCCAAAGCATCTCTCTATAACGTTTCTTAATGAAGAGTGTGTTGGATCCCAAATCACGGATCTGCGAAGAAACACAAATAACACCAAAGAAATCGAACAGGAAAATAAAGAACACGAACTTTTGGGAGAAAAATCTCTATTGATAATCGAAGGCAAATACAAGAAGATAAACTCAAACTCTAATGGACTCTATATTCTCACAATCAACTCTTTACAATGTGTACATGCAGGTTTATATGCCTCTCATAGGTGAAAACCCTAGCTAACAGAATCGCAATAAATCGGGAAGCTACCCTAAATAATCTCGTCAAATCTTTGACTCGATCTTAACATGCTCCTCAAGCTACGCGCTTTCCTTGCTAGGTTGTTGCTGATTTTCCCTTTCCTGCTCTGACAGTTTCTCTGTCCCTGAGCTGGCCTACTCGTATGCCTTGGGCTGGGCTTGCCTTCTATCCGGACATTCTGCTCGTGTTCACCCGAGCTGGGCTGAACTCTTGTCCGTCCTTGGTTCTGGTCGGTACCCGGGCTGACTTCCTCTGTGTGACGGACTAAGTCAAGCTTAAGCTCACAAAGTGTTTATAATTAAATAATTTCTCTGGCGCGGATGGTTGAGGATCGTCTCGAAAGGTGGATAGATGGTATATGTGCTTACGGTAAGGTGCTAAAAAACCTAGCATATTAATGTATCCAAAATCTACGATGTAATAGTGTGGGTAACGTGGAACCATGAAATTATTTACTTGCCTATTGCCGATAGTGTTGAGAAGTATTATTTAGTCAGCCGCCGATTCTTCCCATCCGGTTTCGACATAAGTGAACAACATATCAAATGAGCACGCAGCCATAACATTCATTGTGCACTCCCCTTTGCGTCCTCTGTATTTATTTTGTAGTTCAGCGGGGACACGCACAGAGATGTGTGTTCCGTCGATCGCTCCAACGTAATTCTGAAAAATATCACGTGAGAATATTAGCTCAAGTAATTACTATCATATTAATGAAATACACAAAGTTTGAATTCTTACTTTAAACCATGGCCAATACTTAGGGTTGTTTTGAATCTCAGGTGGAGTTGTGTTGTAGCCGGGGTGTCGAATTACTTCGGGCGCTAAAGATAGCACAACATCTAAAACATCACTAAAACGACGACTAATCGTCTCACCCGAATGGCAAAATCTGTCTTGGACTGCACGATTACGATTGGAATGAGAAAGAACCTTCATAAACATCATGAAGGACTCTTCTGGTGATAAGTGTCCCTTTGGAAGTGACCCCCGAATCTTATCCACTATAGCGAGAAACGGAACAGAGTACATTCTGCACATGTCGAAGAGCCTATGTTGAGGCCATGTTAGTTGTTCACCTCACATAGTTCAGCGGTTCTTTCTTGAGCAGCGCTACTAGCCTCAGACAACCCTTCTAAAGTGTTTTCAATGACTTTTAGAATTGGATTTACTTTTCGTTTCTTCACTCTTCTTTTGTTCTTACGTCGTGTATCTTCTAGTCCATCTAAAGAATCATAACCTTCAACATCAATTAGAAGAGTGTTGCGCGTTGCAGTGGCGGCTTGAGCAGGACTCAATGAAAATTCTCCTATCGCAATAGTTCCGTCAAAGATTTCAGCGAGCACATCGAAATTCGCCAGTCCTTTCTTCTTGTATTTTTTTGCCTTAGGATACTTCTGCAGTTTTTTATAATACAAAAAATTTAGCAACAAGCTCTAAAACAAATAAAAATGCAACCAAAAGTATAAAGGTAATTGATCTTTACCTGGAAGTAACTTTCCCATACGTCATCCGAAGCGGTTACGGTGTTATTAATCGAATCCCAACCAAATCCGGTAGTCTCTATGAGAGTTTTAAATTCGCTAACTGCCGTTCGAAGTCTATTCCACTTTGCTTTCAATTTCTCGGTCTTGTACGAGGGACCAAATTTAGCGCACATCTTTAACTCGACTTTTGTCCATTGTCTCTTATCAAGTGTTGACGAACGCAATCCTTTTTTGGCTTCTTCAGAAATCAACTCAATAAACATCGTTTTTGCCGCACGAGACCAATTTACGGTATCTTCTTCTGTCATATCTATATATCTATGAAAATTTATATATCTTAAACAATAAGAAAATGACAGGTTTGCCCAAGAGCTCAAGCTCTGTTGACGGAGGACATCTTCAAGTGAGCTTAAAATGGGTAGTAAAAAGTTAAGTTGATGAGGTAATGAGGTGGATAAAATAAATAAAGAAGAACAAAACATATAGAAAATATACATTGATGATGAAGCATCATTGAGGAAGAACTTGGATCAGATTGTAGCATTGATGAAGAATAAAGAAATGTGAGCAAAGTGGGTAAAGGGGAGAGGCATAAAACTCACTTATGAGAACGACAAAAACAACTTTTTTTTCCTTTTCAAAAGTACCTCATTTATGCACTACAAGACAAAATATTTTCCAACAGCAAACCAATAGTAATTTTACTCCAAACTAGTTTTCATTTTCATTTGGCACCGTTTAACGGGAAGAAAAGGCAAAAAAATTATTTTAAAAAAGTCTACCAAAGAGGCCCATAATAATTTATTTTTCTCAGCAGACTTTGTGAGCTTTGGGCCTGGCCCAAGAAGAAGGAGAGTTCGTACGAAGAGCGCGTGGAGATGCGAAAGAGAGAGTGCGAGTGAGAGTGAGAGTGAGGGTGAGAGTGAGAGTGAGAGTGAAGCGCACATGTCTTGCTTTTCGTCTTAATCAATATTCTAATCCAGTCTTCCTTTCTAACACAAACGTCAAACCTCAGCTAATTTTAGTTAATTTTTATTATTAAATGCTATAATTAGCGGCAGTCGCTTAATCCTCTCTTCCCAATCACTCTCCTCCCTCCGTATACCCATTTTATTAATTAAAATAAATAATTGAAAAAAGAAAAAGAAAATCTCGTCAGTAATAGTATTGTGTTTCCCACACTGAGCCACCACAACGAACGAAGATCTGAAAAACAGAAAATGGAAACAATTCGTTATTCTGTATAAAAGCTCTTCACTACTACTATTTTCTTTTCTTCTGTACATTGCTCGTCTTCGTCCATGTCTCGTGGACCCAACCACGAGTTTCAGGAATGGTGGAACAAGCAGAGGGACACGGCCGGCGCCGCCGTGAATCCGTCGCAGGAATCCTCCACCGGCGGCGGCGGATTCCTGAGCGTCGAGATCCGGAGCCCGACGGCGGATCGGGCGGTGGAGAAGGAGCGATCGCGGAGCGCGCGACAGCTGTCGTGGCTGTGCCACCTCCGGTTCCGACAAATCGCCGCCTCTCTCGCCGGCGGTTTCTCCGGCGTGGTCTCGCTCTTGCGGACCGCGAATCGGCGAATCGCGTCGTCGGACGCCGCCGCGGAGTCCTCCACCTCGTCGCGGCTCTACCGCGTGATCAAGGTGTTCCTGATCGTGGTCCTGGCGCTCCTCGGGTTCGAGCTCGTCGCGTACTTCGAGGGGTGGCATTTCAGCCCTCCCTCGCTCGGCTCGGCCGAGGTCTTGGGGTTCGTGGAGCACGTCTACGCCGGGTGGCTCGCGATTCGCGCCAATTACCTCGCGCCGCCGCTGCAGAGCCTCACGAACATCTGCATCGTGCTCTTCCTGGTCCAGTCGGTGGATCGGGCGGTTCTGATGCTCGGTTGCTTCTGGATCAAGTTTAGGAGGTTGAAGCCGCAGGCGGCTATGGAGTACGGCGAGGCTTCGGCGGACGAGGAAGGGAGAGAGAACGTGGAGGAGTATCCCATGGTTCTGGTTCAGATTCCGATGTGCAACGAGAGGGAGGTACGTAAGACGATGTAGGTGTCTGTGCATCTCCTAAAGACGCCATTTTTGCTTTCAGCAGAGCTTCGTTGCTTGGATTAACCCTATTTATATGTTGTTCAACGTGCTTACACCTCACAATTAAGTCGATCAAAATACTAGTACCAAATTAAATACACTTTTATTCTACGTCGTGCTCAATCGTGGGCATATTTTATGGTAAAAGTTGCTATATTTTGAACTTCGCTGGTGTCTTGTCAGTTGCTTTAGTGTATAAAATCTGGTCACATTCAGTTGGAATTAGTTAGCATACATGAATTTTGTTCTTCTGTTCGTTGCAGATATTTTCGCTCTTTCACTTTCATCTATTTCTTATGTCGAATAGTATTTTTCGGTTTCTAATACTATGGAAACGTTTATTGAGAATGTGTTATAGTCCGTTTTAATCGTATGTTTGCGTTCTGGAACAGGTTTATCAGCAATCCATTGCGGCAGTTTGTGTGATGGATTGGCCGAGGGAGAGAATGCTCGTGCAGGTCCTTGACGATTCCGATGACAGAGATGTGCAGCTTCTTATCAAGGCGGAAGTGCAGAAATGGCAACAGCGGGGAGTTAGGATATTGTACAGGCATCGTTTGTTACGCACGGGCTATAAAGCGGGCAATCTGAAGTCTGCAATGAGCTGTGATTATGTGAAAAATTACGAGTTTGTGGCCATTTTCGATGCTGATTTCCAGCCTGGACCAGATTTCTTGAAGAAAACCATTCCTCATTTCAAGGTAGCTTTGGAATAAGTACACTGCAAGAATTCTGTTATGAATTTGACCTTTGAGCATGTTAAGAGCTTGATCTTTTCCGCGTCAAGATCTTAATCATTTTGGTCCGTTCTCAGCATCAATAAGCTTAGGAGATCTTATAGTTGGCATTATCTTTTGGTATATTAGGACCTATTTAAATCCATTGAACAATGTATTAAAATTGAAGCAAAAGGTGATATTTGGTGGTCTGGAAAATAGAATTGGCATTTCTTCTATACGTGTCTCGTGATCTGTGACCTTGAAGTAATATTTTTTGCTTACCTTAATAAATAAAAAATGACACACTTAGATTATCCAGATTGATGTCTCTTGAGATAATCTACATAATATGTTTATTCCAAAGCAGTTATCATTTGGATGAAAATGTCAATGGCTGAAGGAGTCTAAACCGTGATCCGAATGCATATGAAAATATATTACTAAAATCTATCCATGCAGCGTTTCGCGTTCTAATTAAGTCTAATTGTTTTTGTTCTCTTAACCTGACTAGAAAATATTAATTTTTACTTCAAGGGAAACGACGAGCTAGCGCTGGTTCAAACGAGATGGTCTTTTGTCAACAAGGACGAGAACTTGCTCACCAGATTGCAGAACATAAATCTGTCCTTCCACTTTGAGGTTGAACAGCAAGTCAACGGTATATTTCTCAACTTCTTTGGCTTCAACGGAACTGCTGGCGTATGGAGAATTCAGGCATTAGAGGATTGCGGTGGCTGGTTGGAGCGGACCACCGTTGAGGACATGGATATTGCAGTCCGAGCTCATCTTTGCGGGTGGAAGTTCATATACCTAAATGACGTGAAGGTTTGGATTCTCAATTGTCAGTGTCGTCAGTTCATTTATCTTTCGTAATTATCAGTTTTTTTACTTAATTGAGTTTTTTGCAGTGCCTATGTGAACTCCCAGAGTCCTATGAGGCATACAAGAAACAGCAACATCGGTGGCATTCGGGCCCGATGCAGTTGTTCCGGTTGTGCTTCTTCGATGTTATTCGCTCGAAGGTAGAGAATTCGCATCCTTTTATTTTCTGAAAGATATTGACTTCCTCCTACTTCAAATTTATTTTTAGGCGTGAAATTTCGACACCACAATTAAAAATCAAAAACCAAAAACCGGAAGAAAAAAAAATATATGTTTACAAAAAAGACCATGTATCCATTGTAACCGGTTTGATTTTGGTTTTAGGTTTAACTGAAACAGCAATAACGAACACTGGTTTTAAGCATCAACTCATAATTACTTTTAAGAGTTCTCGTTATTAATTTATACTTTGAGCATGTTAATTGTAATTTTTTAGTCGTTATAAATTTATTTCTCCTCTAAGAATTGATTTTTAGGATGAGATTTCTTTTTTTTTACGTTTTTGTCTTGTATTCATTGTATCTCCCTTTGAACAACAATGCAGATGAGTGTGGCCAAGAAGCTGAACCTGATCTTTCTGTTCTTCCTCCTGCGGAAACTGATCCTGCCATTTTACTCATTTACCCTCTTCTGCATCATCCTCCCTCTGACCATGTTCCTCCCCGAAGCTCAGCTCCCGGCTTGGGTCGTCTGCTACGTCCCGGGGATCATGTCCATCCTCAACATCCTCCCGGCCCCGCGCTCCTTTCCCTTCATTGTCCCCTACCTCCTCTTTGAGAACACCATGTCCGTCACCAAATTCAACGCCATGATCTCGGGGTTGTTCCAGTTCGGAAGCTCCTACGAGTGGATCGTCACCAAGAAGCTCGGAAGATCGTCCGAGACGGATCTGGTCGCGTTCGAGAAGCAATCCGAGTCTGATCCGCTCGTGAAGTCCACCGCGCTTCACCGGTCGTCGTCGGAGTCGGGCATCGACGAGCTCAGCAAGATCGAGGTCTCGAAAAAGAAGGGGAAGCCAAAGAGGAATCTTCTCTACAAGAAGGAGCTCGCCCTCGCATTCATTTTGCTGACAGCGTCGGTGAGGAGCTTGTTGTCCGCACAGGGGATCCACTTCTACTTCCTGCTATTTCAAGGGGTCACTTTTCTCGTCGTAGGCCTCGACTTGATTGGCGAACAGGTTAGCTGAGAGTTTTACAGTTTTAGGGTTTACACAGAAATCGATTGACTGGGCTTTTCCCCACGGACAAGACACGAGGATCGGGGATTCGAATTATTAGTTGCGAAGATTCCGAGTTGTGGAATATCAGTTTCAGCAGAGCTCCCAAGTAAGAAAAAGAAAAAGCAAAATCAGGTTTGCTTGCCACATTTGTAAGTCTATATATATATAGAATATATATATGTATACATACAGTCATTTGGTAAAGACTCGGTAAGGTTGCGGGAGAAGTGTTTTGGAAGGGACATTTGTTTGGCGTGATAGGATGTAAGCTTGCCCGGAAGAGGCCAAGCTTTGGGTTAGTAACATTCAGTCATTCTTTATTCTGTTTATTGATGGACTATGTACTCTAATTTACTACACATATATATAGTTTCCAGCAGCGTTTCAGATGAAAACTTTATAAGTTGATGGTTCGATTTTACAGGTTTATCAGTGGGTAACAGATTTATTTATAGTTTTACCCATAGGTAAACCTACCGATCTGATTTTACGAGTAAGTAAATAAATCGGTAATCCCATTAATATCTTAATATGAATGTGTATAATTATTTAAAAATGTGTGATTATGAATGAACTAATTTATGAGAGAGAAAACTCACATAGAAACAGCATGAAGTACTGTGAGGAATTGAGAGAAGAAAAAATCTTACATATATATACTATATGTACAATTATTTTTCAGTAAATTTTGGGGTTCAGTTTATAAATTTTGTAGGCAATTTTGTTTTTTGTTTTTTTGTTTTTTGTTTTATATCAAGAGCTGGCCCTCCATATTTTGACACTAAGTTATGGATGCACTTTTAGACATGCTACATTTTGATAAATGTGACTTTGAATTATATAATTTGTGTTTTCTATTTCCGCCAAGTGTTGGTTTCTTATAATTTGTATTTGCAATAATAATAGAGAAAAGTAAATACCATCACAAGTAGAAATTATGTTGTTAAATGTAATGAGATTGGTCAAACAACCTATGAATAATGGTCCAGCGACACCCGTTACACTATACCATTTTGGCCACTCATTTCAGATTGCTATAAACCCCAAAACCTAAATCAATGATCAACCCGATTATAAGATGTTGAGTAGATCTGACCAAAGGACTGATACCTTATTGGGTGTGAGTTCTGTAAAAAAATTGAGGTATTTGTTCCATATTAGACTATAAGATTGAATACAGGGCCGATCCGATCAAACGGTGGCCGGAAGTTAAGAGATACCTTATTGATTACAAATAATTGTAATTAAGTTAAGTCGATCAGCGAACAGGTTAGCTGAGAGTTTACAGTTTTAGGGTTTAAACGCTAGGCCGATCTAATAAAATGATTACGAATAAACGTTCACAAACGGAGGGCTCGAGTTTCCCATATCCGGTGTGGGTTCTCAATGATTTTCGAGTATCTATTGTATATGAGACTAAAAGATTTAAGATTTAGTCAATTTGATCAAATGACCATAAGAAAAATGATCACCACCGGCAACCGCGAGTCGTATTTATTCTTCAGACTACAAGATTAAACACTCGAGTTAGGTAATCCCTTATTGTAGGTTTTTCAGGTATTTTGTTCGGAGATGAAAATGAAAAAACAGTCACAAAACGGAGCAGCCACGAGTTGGGAAACCCCTCTATCCCTGGGTGGTTTTCGGTGATATTTACCGTCTGTATATTCTTATATGTGTTGGGACGAGCGGCGAGCGCCACAACTCACCCGCACCCACGAATAATCCAAACGTGTTGTAGGAAACACAGAAATTCTTACTAAAAATCTTGAGGTCAGTTGCAATGGCGTAATTTGGAACGGGAAATATTGTAAATTTGTAACCAAGTGTTGTATTTGTCACAGTTTAAACTACTAGTAAAACTCTGAAATGTCAACAATTCCCGAGAAAATGAAACTAAACAGCGTCTATTATTAAAAGACCAAACAGTAGTCCTACAAATCAAAATGAAAAAAGTAATACCCGAAAAATTAGGCGTTTACTCTTTATCATCGCAATTAGAAATGGAAGCACATGAAACAACGCTTATTCCTTGGTGTCAACGCTCATTGGTTCGGCCTCCTTAGTCGCTGTGTTCTGCAAACACAAATGAAATGATCACTATTTTACGAACAAAAATAGCGAATTACCGTTCCGCTAACTCAATCTACTGTAAGAACTCACATTTGAATCAGCGGGGTCCAACTTGCTCATCTTGGCAAACATGTTGCCGTAAAACTTGGCCTGTTTCTTGTCGAATTCCTTTATCTTGTCCTTCACGGACTTGTACTCCAGCTTCACGTCCCTGCCGCGAACCACCAATAGCATTAGCAATTATGAACCAAACGCCGTACCCCTATACTTACTAAGCTTGCCTCAGTTTGTCAACTCAATATTGTTTTATTGAAAAATCCCCCGACCAGTAAAAGATTAATAAAAGTTTTCGTAAAATTTAAACCACGGGCAATTAACACAATAAATTCGGGGGGACATGGCTAATAATTACCCGGTTTTCTATTGTCACTAACACACACAAATACACACCTATTGTTTGGGTCGATCTCGAGCGCTTTCTTGAGGTCAAGCTCAGCCAAGTCCAAGTCGGTGAGCTGGTGGTATGCTTGAGCCCTTCTGAAAAGAGCTTTCACATTCCTAGTATCTGCTTCCAATACCTGAAAACCCACGTGAAATTACTAATAACCCTAAAATACCCCTTAAGAGAGAATACATACAATTAACGACATAAAAACATGGGTCTAACACGAACCTTGGTGCACAGCTTCTCTGCCTCTCTGTACTCTTTCAGCTTCAACTTGCACGCTGCATTGTTAAGATTGCAGACAACTTTCAATGCCTTCGCTTTCTTTTTTTCCTCCTCGCTGTATTGAGAATCGTATTCGATATGCTTCACAGCCTGTAAAAAAGTACGAATAAAAATAAGGAAACGACAAAGGTTTAATAAGCCGAGAACAGTACTCGTTTGTCAAAGAAACTTGCCTTCTCATATCGCTTGGACGCTCTGGAGTATTTGCCACCCTTGAATAGGGCATTACCTTCCTCCTTTTTCTTACCCGCAGCTTCGATATTCTCCTCTGTGCTCATGTCCCACGAATCCTTGTTCTGGAGATACAATTATATAGAGAAGTCTGAGTTTAATATCTCATTTAATCTGTGTACATATATTATTAAGGGATCTTAAGCTAAATAGCCAACTAGATAGTTTAAAATTGATAAAATAATAAATATTTTATTAATACTTGTAAAATAACCAAGTAATCATATTAACCACTATAAGAATAGTCATATTAACCATTATAACCATATTAACCATTGACAAACAAAATAGTCAATGTTTGGCTATTTTACAAATAAAAACCTTAAGTTTGCTAAAATGCAAGATAAACATATGAATGTGGCTATTTATTATAATTTCTCTATTATTAATTTATACTTAAGTCAAAATAAAACGAAGTTATCACATATATGAACTGTGAAATATATATATATAAAGAGATAATATTGCATAAATGAAGTAGTTTTACATTTAAATTACTAAACCAGACATAGATGATATTAGATTACTTTCAAATTTACACATTTAATAAAATAGTGTTTGATATAATTTAATTGTTATATTTAGTATCTAGTATTTGGATAACTGAAGTAGCTTACAAGTATACTTGTAAGGAAACCATTATACTAAATTATTCAGAGTAATTGGCAGCAATGCCCCCCCTGAATTATGCATATTGGCAGTGAGCCCTCGAATTTCAGTTTTCCGCCCCTATACTTTCAAAACGTTGAACATTGCCCTCCGTGCATAAAATAATGACAAAGCTTTTTAACTTTTTGCATCACATGACTTAGTTTGAAGGGTAATTTCATCAATTCTATGCAGAAGTTAAAATAATGTGTTATATATTAAAGTGCAAGGGGCGATGTGGTACTTTTTAAAAGTATAAGGGGCATTGCTGGCAGAAGTTAAAGTTCAGGGAGCAAACTGAACCAACTTGCTCATCGTGGCAAACATATTGCCATAAAAAGTCTAGGGGACCCAACAAAGTATATTTATATCAAATTTATTAAAAAATTAATTAATCAAAGCAATACATAAAGCTAGTACATATTGGCCAACCTTAACAAAGGATTCAAGCTCGATCTCATAGCAGACAGTGGAGTTGGGAGGCACAACTGCCAATTCCTGCTTGGACTCGGATGAACCAAAAGCATACTCTGGTGCAACCGTCAAGAGTGCCACCTCACCCTTCTTCATTGTCAGCACGGCTTTATCAAGCCCCGCAATGACTTGCTCTGTTCACCAAATAAACGAGTATGAGATCATTACATGACATGCCAATTCCTAATTCAGTGTATAAAAGAGATGGTAAAGTATCAAGAAAATAAAGAATAAGATAGCACAGTTGTAGACTAGCACCTTCATCGGTTTTAAACTCAAAAAGCTCTTCTCCTTCACCGTGTCCTTTTTTCAAGAACACCGTACCATCTTGAAGTTTCCCGATTATTTTTACTGCAAAGCACAAAATCAAAAACCCGATTCAGACTATAGCATTAAGTAGGCTTTAAGAACAAGAATATAAAAAGGAGAGAAAAACTCACATTTGACGACAGCTCCATCATTTGGGCGCTCATAACCTTCCCCTTCCTTAAGGATCTTTTTGATGACTTTTTTATCATCAGTAACTTCCGAAACAGTTTTCCACGATACCAACTCAAGAGTGATCTCAAGAATCGCATTAGGTGGAACTGCACCTTCGTTAGCAGTGGAAGGCTTCCCCTTCTCCGCAAAACCATCTGCATTAAGAGAACATTACATAATTAAAGAATGATCTATTTTATTTTTTATTTTTGTGAAAATAGAAAGCTTATTAACACACAGCCTAGAGTGTCAAAAATATACACTGCGGTTTAACTGTCAAAAGCACGATTTCTCCTTTCTTCATCGTTTTGACAGCCTTTGATAACGCGGGACAGAAGTAACCTGTCAAAAAGGAACTGAGAGGTTTACATAGATCTCGGATATGAAGCCCCTGAGAAAGTAAAATTCATAATCTAGACAAGCATTTACCCTCTTGTACAGTAAATTCAACCCCATCTGATTTCGCAATCACCGTTCCGTCCTCAAGCCGAGCCTCAAATTTCACTGTATAAACGATACATAAAAAACAATTATCGAACCATAAATATTAATCATCTGCGTGCAAAAAACCACTGTTTTGGATGGCATATCGTACCTAACACCTCATCGGGGTCTTTCGGGTTTTCCCACTTCTCTCCTTCCTTCACTATTTTCTTAAATATACCGCCGTCCTTGCATATGTCCTTCACGCTGCTCCACGAGAGCAACTCCACGTCGAACTGAAGAGTGGCGTTGGGCGGAATAGTCGGCGGCGAACCAGCCGCACCGTACGCCAAATCCGCGGGAATAGTAAAAAGGGCATTTTCACCCTTTTTCATGGTCTTGATTCCTTCGTCCCATCCTTTAATAACTTGCCCTGCATTCATATTCCACAATAAAGACCGAATCTTTTCACCCTCAAACAGACATATTGAAGCACAATGTTGAGTGTGAAGCCTAATTTCCTCGGGTACGCTACAAAGACCCGACCCATAGCTGTTAAACAGAGCGTGAGCTCTGAAGGTGTAATACGAACTTCTCTGGGCGAACCACTATAATTCTCAGTGTCAATCTCTATCACACATTGCTATTTCGTTTTCGGATTTGGGGATTTGGGTCGTAAATTTCTAAGACACAATTCATGATCTAGCTTAAGAAAACAACTCAAAAATGGGGTAAAGAGGAGAGTGACCTTGTCCGAGAGTGAACTTGAATGGGGTGCCTCTGTCGCGGCTCGAATCGAACTTGGTCCCATCCAGAAGAGTCCCAGTGTAGTGAACTGCCAAACAGACCAGATTCAGAAACCCAATTTGTCAAACTCCATTAAAAGAAAGTGTAAGCTCTCACCTTCGACCTCGTCGCCGGACTCGGGATTCTCCCATCCCTGACCTTCCTTGAGGAGCTTCTTCTTCAAGCCCTGGCCTCCGATCTCCTCCTCCTCGCCGACTTTCAGAGTCGGCGCGAAGTCGGGTTGTCCGTAGTCCTCGTCCAATCCCGGCGGTATGTTGAGATTCAACTCCTCGTCCATTGTTGCCGAGAAAAGTGGAAAAGGGTGTGAGAGAGAGGAGGGTTTATATGGGAGTTCTAGAGAGTTCTATTGAGGGTTTATATCAAGCACCAAGAGCATGAGAGTTACAAAGAGAGTGATCAGCTCGAGTCAAGGGCTAAGATGGTTCTAGAGACTACAGGGGGTCCCACTTTTCAATTATATTTAATTAGTGGACCGGCACATGTAAAAAACATAGTCATTAAAATTTTTAATTTGGCTGAAATCTCTAAATATAATTTCTCTATAATTTGTGTAAATCTAAATCGAAACATTTATAAAACAGTGCATACATAATGCTTTTTTTTTTTTTTTGAAAAAATAAACATGCGTAAAATATTGACAAAAATGAGCGACATTGTAAGATTATAAGAGTATTTTCATATTTGATAAGAAAAAATAATTAAAGCTAAATTCCAATATTTAATAACATCAAAAAAATAAGTTAAGAATAATATTCAAAATCTTATATTTTTAGGAGATTTAAAAAAAAATCACTCCTTTAAAGGTTTCTTGGTCACAATGTCAAAATAGATAGATTTATTGTACTTTGTAATTACTAGGGGTGTGCAAAATAACCGGTAACCGAATTTTAAATCCGTAACAAAAAATTAACCGGTTTAAAATAACTGTAACCGAATTGTTTTGGGAACAGGTTAAGGTTAACCACATCCGATTTCAAACAGGATAAGGTTACAGGTTATTTATTTTTCAAAACAAGTTATTTTTGTAACCGGTTTTTATAACCGGTATTAATATTAACTTTTTATGTAAATATTTTAGAGTTAAATTAAGTAGGGTTACTTCTTTCTTCAATCAAAAGTCTCATTGACTTCTTGGATGATTTATAATTGTTGTACTTTTTAGATTTATGTTTTGAATCGGGTATGTTTCTTTTTAAACTGGGTTGTTTTATTTGCAATTTATTTTGGACAGATATGTGTTATTGTTGGGATAAAATGTGTTGAATGCTATATTTATAAATAAAAAACAAGTTAAAGTTATTAAACAGGTTCATCAGATTTTGATAACCGGAAATTAGGTTAACCGGTTTTAAAAACAATTTAAGGTTATTAAAACATGACTAACCGGAATTAGGTTAATGATACCAAATAGTGAAAAATAAACAGGCTAACCGACCGGTTGCAGTCCTAGTAATTACAATAGGCAAGATATTACATTAAAGATCTTTTTTTATAAATAATTAAAAATAAAACAAAATATAATTAAAGACTAAGAATTTTAAAGATTTGTGATTCGTTGAGTTAAGTCTTTCTGTAAAGAAAAGAAAAATATACAACTTAATATTTTGCGCAACTGAGTTTCCCACGTTACAACTTGAGAGTGCGCATCATAGTATCACAACATGATATATATATATATATATATATATTTTCTTTTATAAATTGCTTTACCATTAAATTATTTTGTAACAAAAGAGTATGGACAAAAAATGTAGGAGAAAATTTGAACTTTGAAATGCAATTTTGTTTGCCATGCAGCGAGGAAACAACATTGCATTACTTGTTCTTTACTTTTCATTTATGGAAGCAAAAGGGGAAGACTAAAAACGATTAGAACAAAGGTTAAATAGCGTTTTTTTTCTTTTCTGCAAGTTTGGTAAATACCTCTTGAAAGCAAGGATTTGAATGTCCTTTTTGCCGAAAAATCGTTTGCCGTTATCGACGGAGTAATCGTTTACCGATGGATTTATCGAGGGAAAACCTATAAAAATTATCATTTGCCGTTATCGAAACTTATCGAACTTATCGATGGATTAATCGGTTATCGATGGATTTATCGATGGAAAACCTATAAAATAAATAAATTATAATAACAATTATTATTTACAAATTATAAGTTGTAACTTGTAAGTCAAAATGCTCTCTTTAGTTATTTACTATTAGATAAAATATGCTTATTTGATAAATTTTGGAAAGAGTCAAAGTCATATTTTACTAAAATAAAATATTTTAAAATCACCAATTGTTAATTATATAAAATCTGCCCACTTGAAGTTGTATCAAAAAAATTGAAGAACTAGCTCAATTTAACCAATTTCCTAAAAATATGTACTTTTGCCTTAATAGTTGGAAAACGTCAAATTACAAAACAAATCATGTCAACCACACAATTTATGAATTATATAACATATTATAAATTGAAATTACACAAAAAAAAAATCGATTAACTAGCTCAATTAACCAATTTCTGAAACATATGTATTTTTGCCGCAATAATTGGACAATTCGGGAAAACATCAAATTGCAAAAAAAAATATGTCAAACTCACAGTTTCCTAACTATATACATTGTTAAACAATGAAATTACATCAAAAATATTAAAAATATAGCTCAAGTTCAACAATTTCCGAAAAATAAATACTTTTACCGCAATTATATAACAATTAGAACAAACACTAAAATCACCCCAAATCTGCAAAAAAAAAAAAAAAATCACACATACTATTATAATTCATCCATATTCCTTAATAAACCTAAAAAAATCAAATTCAACAATAACATTTGATTCAAAACCTAAAATGTACAATCAAATTATCATGAAACTCAAACTCAATCTTTCATTCAACCTAATAACTTTCTATGTAACTATATGAAATATAGGATAAAATTGTGAAAATTTGACATGATTCATACATATACAACATTTAAACTTCAAAACACTCAAGATCCACTAAAAAAACCCTAAAAATACCTTTAAATTCCAAAATTAAAAGAAATTTGAACTTTTGCCGCGAAAAAGAAAAAACTATGCTGTGGTTGACTTATCGTTTTTGACCGAAATGTAACAAGCTTTTCGAAAAAATACACTTGAAAACTTTGCTCGATAAGTGACTTGCTTTTCTAATCGAAAATCGCGATAAGTATAAAACGACAACGATTAGAGGAGATAAGTTACCGAGATGCCCAATTTCAGCGATAATCGCTCGAAAAGTGCGATATTTCGATCCTTGCTTGAAAGTATGTCGTATATCTTATATTTCAAATAAATGATTGAGAATCTATACTATAAAGCTATTGCATATCGAGATCGTAACATACCATTATAAAAGTACGCGTTGGATCAAATAAAATATCGAGGACCTCTAATCTACACAAATAGTGCATATCAAGATCATTGCATTGTTGGATAATTATTGGAGATCGAAGACGTCCGGGCTTGAATCACGCATGAAACACGCTTTCCTTATAGTATTTCGAGCACCTCCGAGAACGTCTAGAGGTCTACAACGCAAGAATACCGCAGGATACGACACGCCTTAAATCGTACTGCACAAGACGTTTGTGAAGCACGAAATAGGCAAGAACAGTTTCTGGAAATTGCTGAGAGAGATTTTGGTATTTTGTATCATGTAATTGTATATCGTAAGTGCCTCAAGTGCGCCTACAAGGCGCCACTAGCGTCTCTATGCCCACACTCACGCCCCCGAGCCCGAGCCCGAGCCGGTGTCGCCGGTGGCAACACCGGCGGGGTTGGCGTTGCGAGAGAACAAAGTGGCATGATCTTGCCACCCCGCCTCCGCATCACACTCCATATGATATATCACTAGCTCAACCACTTGTTGAGCTTGTCATGAATACCACTCTATTTAAACACCACCAACTCTTTGTGTTTAATCAATGTGGGACTCTTCTCATTCCCACACTCTTCAACAACTATGTCTTTATTAGAACATTATTGGTCATGCATTTATTGATGCATTTATTCCAACAATCCCCCACTGTTCTAATAATGACAAACTTTCCAGAAGAGAAAACAAAAAGTGTTAATACCGTTAGGTATCTTTCGATTTGAACCTATCCTTAGAGAAGACAACACAAGATCTTATCGGAATTCCAGGTAGCTAGGCTTTGAACCTGTTATTCCTTGTGATAAGATCAGTGAAGCCCCACACACACACTTTAGGGTTCTTTGCCTATATCTCTCTCTTAGCACCGTTAATGGCCATGTGCTAATCCTGTCTCGTGAATTTTTGTTGAGAGAACTCCTAACTCTCAATTTGAGACGGCACCATCTCGAAATTCACATAGGTGAAGTTCTTACAGTATCTCTGTTACTAACAAATACTTGTCCTCGTGACTGAACTTCATTAAGAGTAAAACTCAACCCTCTAATTGTAACAACCAACATCATCGTGTAATGTTACAAATTTCCAATTCAACGACTTGTTGTTACCCATTGAATCTATTGTTAGTCATTTCCTAACTTTAGATTGGGTTGCCATCGTTGTCGGAACTCTTATTCAAGGAGTTTTAGACCCATACCTCTCGAGGTCGTCTTTACTAAGTCTCTCGCTAGAGGTTTAGTAAATGGATCAGCTAAGTTATAGCTGGAACGCACATACGTAAGAAAAATGATCCCATCTTTAATCAATTTTCTCACGTAGTTATATCTAAGACTAATGTGTCTAGACTTCCCATTATACACTTCAATGTATGCTCTAGCCAAAGTGGCTTGATTATCACAATGTATCGACACTTTCGATACATTATCTTTAGCTAACGGAACTTCTAAAAGAAGATCCCTCAACCATTCGGCTTCTTGACCAGCGGAGGCAAGAGCTACAAACTCCCACTCCATGGTCGAATGAGTAATACACGTTTGTTTCTTGCTCTTACAAGAAATTGCACCTCCGACAAGTGTAAATACCCATCCCGTCGTAGATTTGTTATCTCCGACACTCGATATCCAACTAGCGTTGGTATATCCTTCGAGTACGGCAGGAAACCTACCATATTGGAGGCCAAGATTTTTGGTTTTTAAAAGAAAACTAAAAATTCTCCCGATTGCCTTCCAATGCTCATTGTTTGGATTGCTAGTAAATCTACTCATTTTACTAACCGTGAATGCTATGTCGGGTCTTGTACATTGCATCAAGTACATTAAGCAACCAATAGCACTTGCGAACTCCAATTGAGCCACGGCTCTTCCGACATTTTTATCAAGTTTGACACTCGGATCAAATGGGGTGTTTACTTCTTTGAACATGAGATGGTTGAACTTTTCAAGCACTTTCTCAACTTAGTGCGTTTGACTAAGTTCATAACCCACACTGTTTCGTCTCACTTTGATCCCCAAAATAGTGTCAACTTCTCCAAGATCTTTCATCTTGAATGTGGAAGTTAGAAACCTCTTCGTTTCCAAAATTCCTTTCATGCCATTACTAATGATCAACGTACATCAACATAGAGACATAGGAATATCACAAGATCACCTCGCATGTTTGTGTACAAACACTTATCACACACATTGTGTACAAAACCATCAGAAAGTATGACTGAATCAAACTTTTGATGCCATTGTTTAGGTTTTTATTTCAATCCATACAAGGATTTAACAAGTTTGCAAACTTTTTGTTCATTTCCCGGAAGCACATACCCTTCGGGTTGTTCCATGTAAATCTCCTCGTCGAGATCTCCATTAAGGAATGCCGTCTTGACATCCATTTGGTGAACAAAAAGATTATGCAAAGAAACTAAGGTAAATAACACTCTAATTGTTGTTATTCTTGCTACCGGTGCATAAGTGTCAAAATAATCGATTCCTTCCTTTTGTCAAAATCCTTTCGCTACTAATCTAGCCTTGTAAGTGTTTAAAGTACCATCGGAATTGTACTTTCTTCTAAAAACCCACTTGCACCCTATAGGTCTCGACCCTTTAGGTAATTCGACAATTTCCCAAGTATGGTTAGACATTATAGAATCCATTTCATCTTGGATAGCATCCTTCCAAAAGGCGGAGTCCCGAGAAACCATGGCTTCTTTATAGGTCTTCGGATCATCTTCCACTAGAAGAATTATAGGAATCTTACGAATTATATTCTCGCTATTTCCTTCTACTAAATAAAAGGAAATGAGTTGAGAATCTATTTCGTTAGGCCCTAGATTATTTGCCTTTCGTACTCTCTTGCTCATCCGAAGCTCGGGTTGTTTTTTAACTACCCTTGAAGAACTTTCCTCATGAGATTCTTCTTGTACGGGAATTTGAGGTTCTTTATCCTTCGTGATAAGGTTCTCAAAAAATTCCACGTCTCTAGATTCTATAATAACATTAGACTCTAAATCTAGAAGTCTATATGTTTTACTGTTTGTAGCGTAACCGACAAAAGCACTTCTTATCCCACGAGGACCCAACTTGGTTCTCTTAGGATCCATGTTTTTGTAGTATGCTACACAGCCCCATACACGGAAATACCCGATATTCGGCGCTCGGCCTTTCCATACTTCATACGGAGAAATACGGGTTTTCTTATAAGGAATACGATTAACAATATGACAAACGGAAAGCAAAGCTTCATCCCACAAATTAAATGGTAAACCCGAATGCATTAACATAGCATTTATCATCTCTTGATAAGTCTTATTTTTGTGTTCGGCTAAACCATTTTGTTGCGGTGTACGAGGTGCGGAACATTCATGAATAATGTCATTTTCTTCACAAAATGCATTAAACTCGTTAGGAAAATATTCTCCACCCCTATCACTTCTAAGGACTTTGATTATAATTCCTAATTGGTTTTCCACTTCCGCTTTATATGTCTTAAAAGCATTGAAAGCTTCGTCTTTATGCTTTAACAAATAAACATATGTGAATCTAGAGCAATCATCAAAGAACGTGATAAAATATCTATTACCACCACGGGTTTTCATACCATTAAATTCACATATATCCGAATGTATAAGATCTAGCAAATTAGAATTTCTCTCAACACTATAAAAATGTTTTTTAATCATTTCTGATTTCACACATATTTCACATTTGTAAAACTCATTAACATTGCACGAAATCAAACCACGTTTAATTAATCTTTTCATAGTGCTAATTCCAATGTGAGCTAATCTATTATGCCATAAAGAAACAGAATAAAGCATATAAGAGGAAGAAGAAATTGCATTAATAACATCACCAACAATACAAAGTTTGATCATTCCCTCGCTAGAATAGCCCTTACCAACAAACACATTGTTGCGGGTCAAAATCAATTTGCCCGACTCATACACGGTCTTAATTCCCGGTTTTCCCAAAAGATCCCCACTAACAAGGTTCTTACTCATATCCGGCACGTGAAGCACATTGGTCAAAGTGACCTTCTTCCCAGAAGTGAATTCAAGATCAACATAGCCTATTCCAACGACCTTTGAACGACCTTCGTTGCCCATTTGAACCTCTTGTCCATTGACTTCGTTGTAAGTCTTAAAGGCAGCCCTATCGTAGGAGACATGAACGGTAGCACAAGTGTCGTACCACCATCCTTTAGCCTTGCTCTTGACCGCCATAATCTCGCTCACCGTAGCGATGATTTTGTCTTCGGTCTTGGTTGCATTTGCCTCGTTGTTGGGAACCTTCTTGTTCCTACAATCTCGAGCATAATGCCCGGGCTTGCTGCACACAAAGCAACCCAATTTCGGTCCTTTGGGAGCACCGGAACTCTTGAACTTCTCATTTGTCTTTTTAGGACCAAGAAAGTTCTTTTTCGCTTCGAACTTCTTTTTGCCTTTCGCGCTCACCGTGTTGGCTTTCGAAGTCCCGGCATCTTCGGAACGTTCTCTATCTTTCGATTCCTCCTCGATTCGAAGATGTTTTTGGATTTTCTCCAAAGAGAAGTCCTCGGAATTGTGAAGAAGTTTCTTTCGGTAACTTTTCCATAATGACGACAATTTTGCAACAATTGCACCAACTTGAAAAGTTTCCGGAATATCAACTTTCACAGCCCTTAATTTGTTGACGATGACTTAAAATTCGTGTACTTGTGAAAGTATCGACTTGCCGTCATTCATTTTGAAATCCAAATACGTCGAGTCGTCGTCCGCCGGTTCGGGAATGGCCGGCAACTCCGGGTCCAAGACGTAGTATATCTTCAACGCCGTGAGAAGGAAGATCATCTTGTCTTGCCATTGGGTAAAGTTTGTACCGTCAAAACGGTCCAACTTCACGAGATCTTGATTCATGACTTTGATGCTTGAAACGGATGCTTCGGTCGCCATAAACAAAATACTATAAGATTGTTGGATAATTATTGGAGATCGAAGACGTCCGGGCTTGAATCACGCATGAAACACGCTTTCCTTATATTATTTCGAGCACCTCCGAGAACGTCTAGAGGTCTACAACGCAAGAATACCGCAGGATACGACAAGCCTTAAATCGTACTGCACAAGACGTTTGTGAAGCACGAAATAGGAAAGAACAGTTTCTAGAAATTGCTGAGAGAGATTTTGGTATTCTGTATCATGTAATTGTATATCGTGTATTAAACTCGAAATATGGAGTGTGTTTTATAGGCAAAAGTAACTGTCATTTCTAAAGGTAGCGACCCTTTTTTGAAAAGATAGTAACCGACGAAAACTGTCTTGTAGCCGTTACCTCTACCGCTATGCGAAAGTCGTTACCATTAGCCAAGTAAACTGCTACCGCTAGACGAGAATCGCCGCGAGAAAGCCCGAGGACCCGAGCCTAAGCCGCTCGCCCCGATGCAACGTGCTTAAGTGCGCCTACAAGGCGCCATTAGCCCCTTTACGCCCACATCCACGCCCCCGCCCCCGAGCCGGAGCCGGAACCGGTGTCCCCGGTTGTAACACCGGCGGGGTTGGCGTTGCGAGAGAACAAAGTGGCATGATCTCGCCACCCCGCCTCCGAATCTCACTCCATATGATATATCAATAGCTCAACCACTTGTTGAGCTTGTCATGAATACCACTCTATTTAAACACCACCAACTCTTTGTGTTTAATCAATGTGGGACTCTTCTCATTCCCACACTCTTCAACAACTATGTCTTTATTAGAACATTCTTGGAGATGCATTTATTGATGCATTTATTCCAACATGCATACCGTCAAAAAGTATGTGTTAGATCTTGTAAAAAAATAGTCAAATCTATAATCTACGCTATACATGTATTGAATATCAAACTCGTGGAATATCATCAAACATGTATAAGCTAATATATGTTTTTAAAGAAAATTTTGAAGTATTGTTAAAAATTAATGTTGATGCAGAAAAATGCCTCAAACACTCAGCGGCCCAATTGCTCGTGTTGGGTCGGGCCCAATGTCGTCTTGTTGACTTTTGTGACTTTCGGGTTTGGGCTCCTGGACTTTTTAGTCAAACGGACCCTCCACTGACTTAGGACCAGAAATCCGTGGCAAACACCACTACCTGTCAATAAAGGGTCAGGGCTTGGCCTGGCCCAGACTACAGGTTCGGGGTGCTCCCGGAGCCGTTTTTTGGCCTCGAGAGTCCTCCGAGGCCAAATTTTACAAACTTTATGTCTTTTTTGGGTATCTTGATATTTGTAGGAACACCTGGATACTTCATTTTTTAAAAACGGACTTCCGGTGAATATTTTGGGCTAAATTGATTATAATTAATAAAAGAAAAATTAATTAAAATAATTTTTCTTTTAATAATTTATCAAAAATCAATTACAAAATTACCCCATAACAATTAATATCACCAATAACATTATATAATTTATTTTCGTTCGAAAAATATAAATTAATGTATTCATAAGAGCTATACTATTATTATTATTATTATTATTATTATTATTATTATTATGTCTTTAGTTTTTGTGACTTTGAAGATGGGTGATTAAATATAGATAAGAAACCAATGTCAATGCGTTAATAAGTTTCTTATAATTTTTTTTCTAAATTAAAAAAAAACGTGTCATTTACATAGAATTTGGCATTTATATACACGAATAAAACATATAAAAATTGATTCAAAAACAAAATTGTCATTACATAGAAACCAAAACAGAAAAGTAAGAATATGAATCCTTGATGGCAAACGGGTTGCCGCTCCCAGCAACATTCAATACCTTTATTTTTGTATCTCACATATCTAACATCGTAAACACGTGGAATAATAAGTCATACACTCTTAACAATTAACATACACTCTTAACAATTAACGACTATACCTTATGTCATACCTAAAGTTTTGTTAAATAAGAATTAAGAACTATGGTTAATGACGGCAAAAATACCCAAAGTTTGGTCAAAGAACCCCTCGTGTACCTAAAGTTTAAAAGTGGTGGCAAAAATACCCAAAGTTGCATTTAGGGAGTTGACCACTCCATTCTCGTAACGCCGTTAACTTACTGGTTAACTCTGGCCACGTGGACAAATTTGTTTTGTTAAGTGTAATCATTAGGGGTTCAATTAGTTGTATTAAATAGTGTTTATTAGGGGTTTAATTCGTTGTTTTGTCGTAAACGAGGCTGATTTAGGCTCATCCATGTGGCAAAAATTGTTATGTCAGCAACCCACGTTTGTCCGCGTGGCCATAGTTAACGGGTAAGTTAACGGCGTTACGAGAATGGACTGGTCAACTCCCCAAATGCGACTTTGGGTATTTTTACCACCACTTTTAAACTTTGGGTACACGAGGGGTTCTTTGACCAAACTTTGGGTATTTTTTCCGTCATTAACCCCTTAAGAACTATACCTAATGTTTCTAATTTCTACATTCAACAATTTATTTAAGTTTTAAATAAAATTTAAAACAAACATTAGGTACATCTCTAGTAGACAACGTAAT
The DNA here is from genome assembly GCA_954871525.1 of Parietaria judaica. Lineage (NCBI taxonomy): Eukaryota > Viridiplantae > Streptophyta > Magnoliopsida > Rosales > Urticaceae > Parietaria > Parietaria judaica. The sequence continues at coordinate 46,195,343 of OX940860.1, forward strand.
CTTATCAAAACAATGACTTGTTGAGGGATACTCTTGTCATAAGTAGTCATAATTTTTAGGGAGAATTGCGGCAAAAATACCCAACCTTTGGTCAAACTGCCTCCCGTGTACCCAATCCTTTAAAACTGGCGACAAAAATACCCAACGTGCGTTGACCGTGACTTTGGCATGAAAACGTTAATTTTTCCGTTAACATCCCTCATGTGGCCTTTAGCGGCAAAAATACCCAACTTTTTTTTTTTTGAATTTATATTTTTTTTTTACTTGATTAGTGATAATTACTTGAATTCCAAATACATGGAATAACACAAAAGTTAGTCAAAACATCAATTGATTTCTTAATGTGCTTGTATAAGCTACATTTGTTGATAAAAATCTTATTATTATGAGAAATTTTAAACATAATGTTACGGGTATTTTAAGTAATTGAACAGGGTTTTGAAAATAGGTATCCGGATTTCCTGATCCGGATACGGGTAGTGATTTTTGGATACCCGGAAACCGGATCCGGATACGAGTAGTTCAAAAAAATCCGATACCCGCTGCGGTTACAGCCCTACCCTTTTCATTGGTAATTGACCGTTTTAGATCGAATTAATACAATCAATTAATGTCTCCGTATTGAGAAAAAAATACCTTAAGAATATATGCCAGTAAAAAAAATATTATCAATAATCAATAGGGCTTGATTAGTAATAATTGGCTAAAAGACCTCCCTTGGGATCCCATTAAAATTCGTACCCTTAAATACCCCTGCTAAGAAATATGAATAGTGCCGAAGGAAGCTATGAAACACAATGAAAACTCACGTGCGCGCTTCTGCTTACGTCATCAGGCTGACGTAAGCCCTTCTGAGAGCGCGTGAGGAGGGCAGGAGACACGTGGTGGCTCGTGTGGGGCCTGTGGGGCCGCCCGAGGTGCTCCCGGCCCACTTTAAGGGTTCCGGGAGCGCTCCGTGACCATTTCTTGCAAACTTTATGACTTTTAGAGTATCTTGATATTTCTGGAAACATCTGGACACTTTATTTCGCGAAAACGGACTTCCGGTGAATATCTCGGGCTAAAATTGACTTTATTTAATAAAAAGAAAAATTAATTATATAACTTTCCTTTTATTAATTTATTAAAAATCAATTACTTAAAATACCCGTAACATTATGTTTAAAATTTCTCATAATAATAAGATTTTTATCAACAAATGTAGCTTATACAAGCACATTAAGAAATCAATTGATGTTTTGACTAACTTTTGTGTTATATGTTTTAATCAAGAGACATACTTCAAAATTTAAATCCAACAATTACTTAAATTTCTAAAGTTAGGTCTTTTTTTTTTAATATATATATGATAATTCTTATTTATTATTATTTAAAAGCTAATATAATATGTTTTCATATAAGGAAAAAAAAGTAATTCCTAAATTCAGTACTGAAGAATTGTTGAGTAAGTAAATGTAAAACCCCTACTTTCTTAATATCAATAATTAAGTACGTACGTGAAGAATTAATATTCTAAAATAATCAATCATGTTATATATTATTTTTGTGTAAATTAATTGTTTTTATTGACGTAGAATTTTTGTTAATTATTATAAAATAATATAATTAATATTACCATAATAAATGTGCAATTTTTTTTGAATTGACAATAGATTATATTAACGACACACATCTAAATATAACTTAATAATTTCTCAATTTAAATAAATTATGTCAGCAACAATTTTTTTATTTTTTTTATCTTTATCATAAGTATATAAAATTTTATAACAATGGCGAATAAATCTTCAGTATTACTTGTAGAAAAGAATATAGATGTCATTACTTTTCAACGTGTATGAAGAATTCAAAATTATATATATTTTTGTTATTGAAAAAGGTTTTTTTGTTTGTGAGAAAAATATCATCTTTTTAAATTATTCTTAAGTATTTATGTATATCAAAGATTATACATTGATAAATATTTTTTTAATTGGACCCATATTTATATTGCAAACTCAATACTTTTTCAATTTTTTTTTTAAACAAAGAACAAATGATCAACACAATCTGGGAATATAAAAATGTAATACAAACTATCAAATTGAGGAAGTTTTCACTGATAAGTTCGAAATCGAGGAAGTCATACGATCGCTATTAATTTGTCAATGACTATTTTGTAATGTCTCGTCTGATTGAAGAACATGTACATTTATTAGATTTACCAATTTAGATATCAGGTTTGTATATTGTTTAGATTTTTTTTTATCTCGTTTCATAGAACGATAATAGTCCCCATAATTGAAATAAAGATTAATATTCGAGCGAAATATCAAATAAAAATCCTAAAAACAAAGATTTTCACAAGATATCGGGACAGGAATGAGAAGTGACTGATAATGGAAAAAATAATAATATAGAAAAAATAAAGACAAACCACCACATACTATGCCTATATATGATTGCAATCACACAAACAGTAATAGTTTTTTTTTTTAAGAGCAATTACCGGCCAATAGAGATAGTATAATCAAACCTTATAAGCCACCGAAACAAATTTAACCGAATTCGGAAAACCCAATAATGGAAATACATATGAAAAATAAAATTAAAATGTAGATATATGTAGAGTACTTTGAAAGCAGAACAAAATATAAAAAACACTGATAACTTATATGCAAATGAAAATAACCATAGAATGTAAGAGACTTGTCTATAAGATCTCAGTATTTAGATTTACCAAGACCAAGTACAGACATTAACTTTGTTGGAGCAAAGTTTGAAGTGGAAATCATATTATGTCGATTGTTCACAAAACCTCTACACTGGGCCAGAAAATCACGTTTATATTATTATGGATAGTTGAGCAAAGGTCAAATATACACACGTGAATCAATGTCTAGAGCATAACCTTCATATCCTTCATAAATCTAACAAAAGCAATGAAATAAAATAAAGGATTAAGCAGAGTAAACCAGAAGAAGACCTAGTAAGAGAAAATAGTTTGTGATTGATTGACTGAAAAGAGCTAGTCATTTAAAATAACAACTCTAACTCAATTACTATTGAGTAACATCAGCGAGTGAAAAAAAAAAAAAAAAAAACCTTCCATACATATACATAAGAAATATATAATATATATCATTTGAGAAACTGTAAGAATAAAAATGTCCACTCGAATTGCAATTGGATCAATACTTGGAGAAAAGATGACATTTGATTCACAAAACACAATTGATTGAATCCTATGGAATTGAATTGTGTACTTTTGGTTCTTTCTATCCATCAGCTTTTCTAAATATATATCTATACTCTATGTAATATAATCCTATTTATTTAATATCGTGTTATAAGTTACAAAAAAAAATATGATAAAATTATAATTATAATAATCCTTCATAATCTACATTAGCCATTTCATCTTTAGAAATGTAGAAAAAGTGTTAGTTTTCAAAATTGTTAAGTAAAAAAAAAAAAAGGGAAAGCTGATTCGTAATTTTTTCATATCCAAATATTTGATATAAAAAAACTAAATCCATGATTCACAATCAAATCTAGAATCCAAATGAAACTGAGTAAACATCTATTCTGACCACTAAGAACATAGTCTGGGCTTTTTGTTCTCTCATAGTTCATAGAGACATGTTTTCATAACGCACAAATTTCCCGAAGGATTTGCACGACTCCAAGCAAAAGAAAAGATTTCCCAAAAGTTTAGAGAAAAAATAAAAAGCAAGAGATCTAGAGAAAAATATGAACCTCTAATTTAATGTAAGAGAGTGATGGTCCATTGAAATTCAGACAATGAAACCTAATTTTGAATTTAAGAGCTGACATAGTAGAGTGGAAATTCATATAATTCAAAGCATGAAGTCGGTACCTAATTGTTGCTTAAATAACGGATGTCGACTTTGTGGATCAATTTATATGTCAATCTTGAAAGTAAGATAGTCTCGAGTGATTTGATGATAGATTCATTGGATATTCTGCCACAACTCAAAAAATATTGGCTTATGCGACTTCAAAATTTATGCAAACAAAAAAATAATTAACACAATTAAGCATTAGAGAAATGAAATTTATACCTCACTGTCTTAACAAATTGATGCATTTAGTTCGAAGATGATTGTGTCATACATTAGAAATCATTACTTCTTTAATAATAATGATAAACTCTCTAAGATATACGTTTTTTTTTTATATGGATTCAAATGAATTGAAACAGATCCTAAAATTCAAACCTCACATACAGCTGGAAAATCTGACCTTATTCGACGAAACTGATACCGTAAGATCGGGATACCAAAAGAGGGGTGATCAATTCTGAGGCCTGGTTTGAGTTCGAGGACGTTTTCACCTCCTGCACGTAGAATAACAAATTACTATCTTCGTTTTACAATTATCAATATCTGATGGATTCGGGAGAGAGGAAATTGAATGGCTCACCTTAGACATAAGAAAGACGATAATGTCATAACCGCAGTTATTCTCATCAAAGAAAATGTAGTAACTGTAATTTAATTAGTGGAAACCGAGATTACCACCGCAATAGGAAAAACCTTGAAGATGGAAATAGAAGATATCTGTAGCTGCCTACCAAGAGAAAACGCGTTGTTGACAATTCCCGCCGAAAAGCAATCCACCATACTTTGTCTCTGTAATATATCAAATAGCGATACATTCTATAATTGATAAAATAGCAATATATCTGCCACAGGAAAATAAAAAATAAATAAAAATGAGTCAATCATTTTTTTAATTATTAATTAAATTATTTATGTGATATCATAGGAAATATTAAGTGCCCTAAATAAAAAAAAAAATATCATCATCATCTCACTCAATAATTGCTCAATTTAGTTTTGTAATGTTAATTACATTTTCTATTGAATAACATCAAACATATATTTGAGAAAGCTTGATATCAAATATATTTATTTTAGTACCAAATAAAAAACACTAAGTACATATGTCAATTTTTAATTTTTTTTGTTAAAATATGATTGTAATTGGGAACTTTCACAGTGAGAAAAAATGTAAACTTTTGGGGGTAAATTTTTTTAAAAAAATTTGCCCTTATTATATGACGACATGAAGAACTTTCACCACTATTTACAAAATTAGGAAGATTTTTCGCTATTTTGTACGCCAATATTATCTCATTTTTATTGCTGAAGTACATATGATTTTCACAAATAAAAATACTTCTGTTTTTCATTCAAGTGTGCTATTTTTTAGTGATAGAATGCATATGATGTAAAAAGATAAATTTAAGCCTCTCGACGTTAATGTTAGGATTTTCACTAAGTACGCGATAACATACTAAGAGGAAACAAACCGACAAATTATTTTGTGCAATGTGGTTGAAGTGTTTTCATTAAATTTTGACAACGTTAAACACTGTCAATTTATTAAAAAGTTGCATTGATTGTGAAAGAAGCATTATAGATAACATATATATACACACATATAATATCCCGTTACTTAATAGTAATACTGTGTAACAACTTATAATGCGATGAATATATCTTGTAGATGAAAATTAAATTTCTTGATTGTCAATTTATTAAATTTTTTTGAACATTTGAAATAATGAATATGAATTCGTGTCATTAGCATCAATTCTTACGCTGGGCACCATCTTTTTTTTTTATGAAATTATTAAAATATTTTAAACAAACAAATAAAACGGTGATATGGTGCTTCCAAGTGTTTTCTTTTCTTTTCTTTAATTTTATTTTCTTTAAGGAACCAAGAAAAAGAACAATTCAATTAGATTTTGAAGTGTGACATAAGTTTAGTCACATTTTGAGCTGACTTTCTTTTCTTTCTCCAAGATTTTTCTAATCAGAAGGGTAGGGCGTTTTGTCATAAATATTACACAGCAAAGAGATATAATACGATAATTTATTAGAAGAAGAAAAAAAAAACCTATAGGAAATTCTAAGTGATTATTAAAAAATTAAAAACAAAATATAAGACATGGCCTTTAATTACTTTAGAAACATATAAAAACTAATTCCTTAAGAATTTTTTGGTCTCAAATATATATTTTTTTAAACAAATGTTCATCACGAAATATTATGATACATTAAAAGGTACCAGATAATTTAAAAATGACATTCTTTCAAGCTAAAGCTTCAATTTTATGATACATTTTCTTGCTTCTAATGCAATGTTTCCGCAACAAAAAAAAAGAAAAAAAAAAGAGAAGGATTTTAGAAAGAAATATATTTTAACCCTACAAATAACACAAAACGTAAACCAAGCCAATTAGTCCAACGACATGAAGAAATATGTTGTGAAACCCTTCTTGCTGAGTAGCTGATGGCAAAAGTGCACTCATTCTTAGAGCTGATTTTGTGGCACGAAAGCTTTCTGACGTTGTTGACGAATCAATTCATCCAATTCGATACTGTGTACACTTTAAAGAAGTGGAACAATATATCATAAGAACTCAAATCATTAAAATACTTTTAACTCAAATAATATCCTATATAAGGAGAAAAAAAAAAAACGAAAACAAAATATTTCACTTGACCTTGACTTACAATTTCACCGGACAAATGACCAATAACATCTTGAAGCTAGTAATTTCGATGGAACTCTCAACCGCAAATAATAAACTGGAAGAGCAGTCCGATGATTAATTTTGCAGAATTTTCATCTTCTCGAAATTAAAAAATAAGATCCAGAATTTTCCATTTATTATCGATATATGAAAATCATTGATAAAAAAAAATTAAATTTTGAAAAATTAGAATTTCCCGTTAATATATTGGCATAGAGTGATAGAGAGTTAATTTATACAGTTGCACTCACCTAGTTATCAACATGGTGTTTCTCATACATGAGCCACAGAGAATAAAATCCATAAATAATAAGCCGCACCAACTCATGCAAACATTCCACTTCCAAAATTGTGTCGCTTTGCACATTCTCCAAATTCAATTAATAAACCAACATTCATAAATATGCCTGGAGAAACTAAAATTCAAATTCTAGATTTCGCAAGGAAGTCTATTTTTTGAAGTAGAAATTTTGCATGTGTTGGAAAGGCCATAAACGGAAATTTAGCATATAGGTGTGCGAAAGAAGAATTATAGTCCAAAATTGTTTTTTAACTTTCTAAAACCCCAATTCAAATTCATCAAATCCTCGAAGACCGAAGAGCAAAGAGCAGTTTGCGGTTATAAAAACCAATATCTTTGTATAGATGCATAAATGATCATAAAAAATATTGGTCTAATTATATCTAATAAATTAGTTAATTTTGTACCACCAATAGTAATACCTAAGAAATCATCACTTCTTTAAGAGTAACTCACTATGACGTATGTTCTTCGACGAACTGAAAGGATTTGAAACATATCCTAAAACTCAAATCTAAATAACAACAGAAAAAAATGACAATATTCAAAACCGATTGTGTGAAATTGAGAGTTATCAAGAAAAAAAGGGTTCAAAATTCCGAGGCTGGAATAGAGGTCGAGGACGTAATAGGCCATTTACCGGAATGAAATTAGTAGGAAATTGGAAATCAGATTACCACCGCAATAGGCAAAACCTTCAAGATGCTTATGTAATATAACCCATAGACGTCTTCCAAGGAAAAAGTGCTACAAACGCCTGCTGCAGACAAGTTCCCTAAAATTAATAATAAAACAAATGATTACCGATGTTAATTTTATTCAAACTGTGAAGCTGTAAATATAAATAAAAATTTAGTAACTTTAATAGTGTAGCGTTCTTTATGAATTTAATATACCTATCATCTTTAAACATACATCCGGATTTTTTAAAACCATGAGAACACATAAAATGAATCAAGCTTATCTCTTTTTTAATTAATTAAAGATCAGATATATAAATAACACCAAAATCTGAAAACGATCAGTTGTATATGTAGAATAATATGTCTTCCTATTTTGATCAAGAGCTACTGAGAAGAAAACAAAGGTAAGTAAACTATATGTATATTTTCAAGCGTTTTGAAATTACCTGTTTATCTCCTTGATCTTAGAGAAACTCTTGAACAGATCCGTGGTTAAGATCGAAGATCCGTGGCAAAATGCGAAGTTTCTGCAAAACAAAGATTAGAGCGAGAAAATCCGAGGCGTGTACGGTGACACTTTCCTTAAAGCAGATTCGCCCTCGCTACCGGCATGGCGTCGCTTCCCAGGATACAACGGAATAACCGTGGACCGAGTCCTCCGGCGAACTGAATTTCCAGAGAATCTCTATACCCAGACTCGATCAAGAAAACGAAAAACCAAAGAAACCTTGAAAAAACTCAGGCAAGTCTGAAAGGCATTGTAAATCGTTGTGTCTCGAATGAGAGTCAAAAACTGTATATATAGGGAGATTGCATTGATATCATATTGATTGCTTAATCAATTTTTCCTTAAACGTTTTTCTGACCAGGTTATTAAACATTGTCAAACGTTTTATCTTCCACCATTACATATTGTCATTTAATGACAATAAAACCCTTATACGTTTTTGGGATTTCAATTTCATTTATATCCAACAATCCCCCACATAAAAGAAATTGACATCTCACTCTAGACAACACAACACAACACAAAACAAAACAAAATAAAATAAATAAAATAAAACAAAAACAAATTGGGTAATAGAGATAAGCGGTCGAATTCTGCATAGGATAGGTAGGCATTTACCTTTGAACCTTCCCTTATGAAAATATATCTTCCTTACTGGTGACCAGTAGACGTGATGTCTTTGAACTGTTCGACCTTCGTGTAAGGTAAGAACATATCTCACACAGAATTGTCCTTCTAAAATTCAGTTCTCATTATTGTGTTCATTCATGGTCTTGAACACCATCTGGTTCTGCGAGAGTTTACGGACATTGCGCCCCTAACAATTCCGCTGAAGCGACCCCACTTCACTCTAACATAGGTGATTTCTTACTTGAGAGCATCTAGCATCTCTTATGCTTTTATCATATTTCAAACATGTAAGATAATCATTAAAAGCCTTTGCTTATCCTAAAAACATTTAATCACTGTTTTCATCAAAGGAATGGACTTAGGGTGTTACCCCCACAGTGATGCGTTAAAGCCTCATACAGGTACGTTGTCCCGTTGAACCTAATTCTTGGGATCTCCAGTCATTTAGGTTGGGTTTCACTGTCAAGACTTCATTTCTAAATGGGCTTGAGTCTCATTCCCGTTTTTTGATAAATCAACTAACTCTCGTTCTTTAACCGATTTGGTTAGTGGATCCACAATTATATCATATGACATTTGCATAGTCATTTTACGTTGAGAGTAGTTCCATAATTGTCTATAAATAGACTAACTATTGTACATGGTGGTTTTGTGCTTTCTCATTTGCACTTTAATTCTTGTATAGCTTCAAGCAAAAAAAAATCCAAGACTTTTCTTAGATATTTGATCACTTTGCTATATCGATTCAAGATAGTACCACAATTTACCGTAAATCTTGTTAATTTACAGAGATTATTTTCTCTAACAGACCCCCACATTTTTGGTATTCTAGTCATTTCTTAAGAAGAGTGTTTTATATGTTCAACACTCTCCTTTACTATGTACCATTTATTAGTGAATTTATCATTTTGAGTACAAACTTACTAAATGATTCCAAATATTCACTAACCATGATTACTTCTAACCATATTCCAATAACATTGGCCTTCTCTTTGATAAGAGAAACTCCTCTTATCGATTTACTTGCCACGTATTGGCTCAAGGATTTTCAGATTTTATCTTTACACAAATTTCACAATTGTGCACCATTTCCTTTAACATCGTGTATTGGAATATGTTCCATGTTAATTAGTCTTCACAAAGCAACATAACTAACATGTTATAACTCATCATGCCAAACCAAAATTTGAGCATAAACTAAAAAGACTTCATTTAATAATATAAATAGTCTTTAGGCTTTATATAAAAACCATTACAAACATGTGAACTAAGTGACAACCATGACACTCATCTTCCACATACCATCCTTAACATATCCTTTACAGACAAACATTCCTGACTTTGACAAAACAACTTTGTCGGACTCAAACACCATCTTGAATCTATGCTTGTTAAGCAGTATTCCAGAAATTATATTTTTGCGAATGTCGGGAACAAACAAGACATTGTCCAACTTTAGCTCTTTTCCCGAGGTCATCTTAAGGACTACCGTTCCTTGACCTTTGATATCTGAAGTTGCTGAATTGCCCATGTAGAGCTTTTCCCCCATTTCATTGAGCTTCAACTCTTTGAAGGCGGCCTTTTCACTACTGACATGACGGGTGGCCCCCGTATCAATCCACCACTCTTTCGGGTTGGGTTCGAGCAAGTTGACTTCAGAAGTCACCGCTGACAGATTCTCATTGTTCAACATCTCATTTTCCATTTTTGAACTGTTTTTCAAAAATCAATTCAAACATATCAGTACCTCGATCAATAATCGGGTGTACAACTCAATCGATACTTTCGGAATTTCCGCATAATATTTTCAATAGATATCACTGTATATATTTGATTTCAACACCGATAAAAATTGAAAATCATATAAATCAAACACATAATACAACCAGATTAATATCCGAGATTTGGCCACTAATACCATATATACTTAATATATTCAAAAACCATTAAGACATTACTTAAATACCATCAACATGCCATTGATTTAATTCGAGCATAACATTCGTCAAATATTAAACATAATTAAAGGATAGAATTTAAAGAGCCGTAACTATCCTAACGGATCAATATGGTAATATATATACATAGCATCATGGTATTTATTTCGTATAAGATTAATAGCCCAATAAATATTCAAATTTCAAATTGCAATCAAAGTGCCATAAATATCATTTCACATCGAACTAGGAATCATGTAGAACCTTTTTCTATATAGCTCTGTATGTCAGAAGCACAAAGCTCAAACATTATAATTAAATATGAATATATATAACATATATATTCGTAGACAATAGATTCTCATGAATATTTTATTCGAAAACTCACTTGTAGAAAGACTCTACCATAAACAAATACTAATTAAACATTAAACTAATATATAAACCACCAGAGATAAATATCAGATTTGACCAGTAATATATATATAGTATATATATAAAATAATATTTCCTTGATCGACATATATTAAGCAAATATTATAACTTAACATCAAAATTCAAAAACCTTCTTTAAACAGTCCACTAAAAAATATTATAAAAATGATAAATCTCAAATATGCCAGCCAAAGAGCTATGCCTATCAAATCATAGCTTCTAAACCAGCAACCAAAGCATTAAACCTCTAAACGTGTAGCAAGATTTAATGACTTCTAAAAATAATAATAAATAGAAACGCAGCTGGCAAAAACCCTTCAACACACCAACTACCTATTCCCAAGACATTAGAATGATCGTTTCGAATTCCAACATGCATACTAAATAAAAAATACACGAATAAAAAAATAGACACATTGAGAACTTGTAAAGTAACAATCAGAAAAGGATTCGAGAGGTTCTTCCTCAAGAATAAACCTCGTCTCTTCTTTCTTCTTCCTTAAATCTCTTACAGAACAAAATAGAAAACGGAAATCTGCTTTAAGATTGTAGAGTAATATGTCTTCCTATTTTGATCAAGAGCTACTGAGAAGAAAACAAAGGTAAGTAAACTATATGTATATTTTCAAGCGTTTTGAAATTACCTGTTTATCTCCTTGATCTTAGAGAAACTCTTGAACAGATCCGTGGTTAAGATCGAAGATCCGTGGCAAAATGCGAAGTTTCTGCAAAACAAAGATTAGAGCGAGAAAATCCGAGGCGTGTACGGTGACACTTTCCTTAAAGCAGATTCGCCCTCGCTACCGGCATGGCGTCGCTTCCCAGGATACAACGGAATAACCGTGGACCGAGTCCTCCGGCGAACTGAATTTCCAGAGAATCTCTATACCCAGACTCGATCAAGAAAACGAAAAACCAAAGAAACCTTGAAAAAACTCAGGCAAGTCTGAAAGGCATTGTAAATCGTTGTGTCTCGAATGAGAGTCAAAAACTGTATATATAGGGAGATTGCATTGATATCATATTGATTGCTTAATCAATTTTTCCTTAAACGTTTTTCTGACCAGGTTATTAAACATTGTCAAACGTTTTATCTTCCACCATTACATATTGTCATTTAATGACAATAAAACCCTTATACGTTTTTGGGATTTCAATTTCATTTATATCCAACAGTATAACCATGCAAAATTTCAAAACTACTTACCACGGCGGTGGTTTCGGTCTGTCGGAGTAGTTTCACGTTTGTGGATTATATGAGGCAAGTGGGTCATCGGGTTTGTAGAAGTCGTGGGCGTTGGCCATAATACATAAAAAACTTGGATGTCACAGCTAAGCAGATTCACAGAGACAAACATGATCTGGAAAGTGAATAACATGGCTAATGGCTAATGGCTCACATGGTGAGACATAGGAGTTACTACTTTTCAATCCAAGTTTAAGGTTTTGATAAAAAAAAAAAAAAAATTAGAAAAGTAACAATTACGAATTACCTGAATTTCAAGGAAGGAAACAAAGAAACAAAAAACGGGAGGGATGACTCGTAGGTTTTAGGTTATGGTGAAGACATGTTTTGTGTGTAGGGGGTTTAGAAAATCAGGTGTAAGACATCAGAGAAGCATTTATTATTCATTAAAAAAATTAGTTAAAGCCTATTGGTCTATACTTAAAAGCCTAAATAAAGAAACCTCAACACATAACTCCCAACCGTTACCTGCAAAACGTATAAAAAAAATATGAAAAAATTGTTAGGGAAAAAAAAATAATCTGAAGATTTTAATCGTAAGTAGAAGAAGAGTAAACGTTACTTTTAAATGAATTTTTATCATATCTTTTTATCTTAATGTCAAAGGATTCGAGTGAATCAATTTCGAGCCATTTTAACGGAGAATCAGTTGGAGGCACCTGTAGGAGTTATGAAATATGGAATCACGGGGCTAGAGCTATGATAAAAAAAAATGGTAAGTTTGAGCGGAAGTTGCTGACGAACAGACAACGATATTGAGAGCTAACCGAAATCAAGTGAAGTCATGAATAAGAGAATACGTAAATACATGGTTACTGGTTGATCTGCCGAAGTTTATACGAAGAGACTGCGATATTGAGGGAGAAAGAAAGAGTATAAAGTGCTCACTTTTTAGTTTTTACGATGAAATGTGTGGTGGCTGGATTGTCATCCTCGCACTCCACCTAGCCCCTTGGCCTGGAGCAAGGCAAGAGGTTGTTGACGCCGACTCGTAGCAGAATTTTGGAGATGGTGTTCTGCGATACTGTGAGGAGAAGCATGAGCTCATCCTTAACCTTATTTTAACAAAAATTGAAACAAAAATAGGGACAAAAAGAATCTTACCAAAGAATCGACGAAATGCTAACAAACTCTGGAAATACATGAAAAATAGATAAATGCATAAACATTGTTTATTGATCGATGGGTCATGCTTAGCTACATATTTTTTGCTTAATCTCTAAATAAGGTAAGAAAAAAAAAACAATTTGCTAAATTTGCTGAATCCTTGAAAAAGCAACAAAAGCATTAACAATGCCTCAAAATCATCTCTTTAACCATTGATTACAAAATTTTATACCAAAATCTGGGACATAATGATTTCACTGGTATAGCTCCGAAAGCTCACATGTTGATGAAATCCCTGAAAAATATACAAAAACATAAATAATGCTTCAATCAACTCTTTAACAAATTTTGACAAAAATTGATAGCTACATTATATGTAAACACTAACTTATAGAATTTTAAACAGATCTGCATAATTTCTATTATGATAACACTGACTTGTACGGTTTTAAAACAAATCTATAGAATTTTTATTCTTATCAACTTTCTCATGAGCATTTTTTTCAAACATGATATAATCGTCATTCAGATCAATCAGACTTATATATCATTGCATTATATACACTTAAAAGAGTGTATATTTATAAAAATAAAAATAAAAACAATATATAAAGTTAATGAATTATGTAGCAAATATAAAGAAAAAAAAACAATGAATGAAGGGAATGACTTACTTCGCTGCCGAAAGAATTTTGTGCGACCGAGTTCGGCATCGGGGGTGATGTTTGGAAACAAACCGTTGCTCCGCACCCGTCATTGATGTTTTGGTTGACCAAAGTTCGCAAAGTTTTTCCTGACATGGTTTTCGAGAGAAGGCCGTCAATAAACAAACTAATACAATGACTTTGCTTTGAAAGTCAAACAGAGAGCCAAAAATACAAAAATCTAAAAGAGTAAAAAAACGAAAAAACAGAAATCAAAACACGAACGAAACAATTGCATGAATGGTTACTTAGTTTTTTCTTCAGAAATAAAACAAACCCATATAAAAATTGAAAAAAAAAACATGATTGACATTGATTAAAAAGAGTAAAGACTCACCATTGCATAGCAAAAGCCTGGCGTTAGAAGAAGAGTCTGATAGTCTTCGGGACATGATTCGTTAGTTAGGAGAGTAGTAGTTTAAGAGGATGAATGAAACTGATTATAGCATGGAATCGAGAATGAACGGCTTAAGAATACCTAGTAATAACTATAAAGTAACTCATGTAATTTAATACAACAAATCTCCAGTTAAACGGAATATATGCAATAAGTCCACGTTCACAAAATTGCAAAATCTTGTATGTAAACATACCCAAAGTGAAACAACGAACACATATCATATGGCAACTTCAACAAAATATAAATTGAACGTCAAAGAAAAAGTAAAACTTTAATAAATTTGAGTTCGCCTGGATGGCCATGCTTGCACCATTTGTCGTGTGTTCGCCACAGGGAGAACCGAGAATGTAATTGTAAATCTTGGAGACATGAGAATCGGTAAGAGTCGTTGCTTCGCCAGACATCAAGGAAACTCCGTACTTACATCGGCAGAGATAGAGGAACGGGAGAGAAAGTTGCTTCTTTGAAAAAATAACTTTTTTTTTTTTCACCAAACTATGCCAAGGGGAGCCGATGAGATGTTATTTGTTTAACAAATACAACCGCTCTTATTTAAAAATAATTACTTATAATTATTAACAAAAGCAACTGTTCGTATCGTGTGAAGTTATTTTTTTTAATTAAAAATAATTCAAAAAAAGGAGAAAAAAGAATACGGTTAAAATTGTTAAATTTTGGGTCTTGAGATTATTTTGCTTTTATATATATATAGATTATCACTAATCAAGTAAAAAAATATAAATTAAAAAAATTAATTAAAAAAAAAAGTTGGGTATTTTTGCCGCTAACGGCCACATGAGGGATGTTAACGGAAAAATTAACGTTTCCATGCCAAAGTCACGGTCAACGCACGTTGAGTATTTTTGCCGCCAATTTTAAAAGTTGGGTACACGGGAGGCAGTTTGACCAAAGGTTGGATATTTTTGCCTTAATTTTCCTTAATTTTTATTCCAATCACTATAGGTATAGCTTCACAGTGTTTAAATAAGTCTAAACTAAGAAAACAATGTATTAGCTAGAGAATGTGGGATAAATTGAGAGATTGGTGTCGAAAATTGAGAGAAAATGAAAGATTGGTTTGAGAATATTTTAATGAGATTGATATTTATAGAATAAAAAGATATATTTTTTTATTTGTATTTTGGCCAACATAGCATAGCCGTTTATAAACATTAAGCTAAAGTGCAAATTATGTACGAACTTCTAAAGTAGTTTTTATTTTATTTTCTGGAACAAAAGACTCGTTTAATAATTAGACACACATTTAGATTTTGTACTTTCATTGTACAAAATAAGGTTAATCCCGACAAAATACTAATACTTTTAAAAAATGAACCTATTAGTACCAATTCTTTTTTTACCCGGACAAAATTCCAATTCTCTTGTTTTGGACCTTCCGTTAAAGAATTGGTACTAATAGGTCCATTATTTAAAAGTATTGTAATTTTGTCGAGATTAACACTATAAAATATATGAACGTTGGGGTCATATCCAACATTCATAATGTGAATTCCGCTTGAGCATCATTGGACCTTAGAACCAACGGCTCAGCTTTTGAAAAAAGAAAAAAAATCACTTTAAAACCGAGCTTGTGTTTGGGCTCGGGTAGACCTAAACCAGAGTGGCACAAGCTGCCCATGCCTGTCCCAAGGGCGGGGCGGGCCGGCTTGGCACAAGTTGGCCTGCCCCAAATGCCCACAATTACTTGAAACCGGTCCTGCAATTTGCGATCGTGAAAAGAAAAAAGAAAAAAGAATCATTTGTAGTTATAAGAAGTGATTAAAATGCATGTAAAAGCGAGTAAAATCGCTTTCCACAGCTTATCTTTGCATGAGGATACCAAACACCAAATTGGAGTGATACAGAACATCTGGAAAATTATTTTTGTAGATGAAATTCATAACATTGCCATAAAATGAAACCCACTAACTAGAAAGCTATATAAGGAAATTAGAACTCAAATGGTCATTGGAGATAACTATATTGTTGAATCTAGAGTTCACTGTATACTTCATTTGCACTTTTTCCGACCACTTCAACAAGCTCGGTTTCGAATATTAGAGTCGCCCCACCTGCAATTTCAGACAACGCGCATCAGTAATATACTAATTATGATTGGTGCTCCTGATACACCGTGGGATCTCGATTTCGTAACGGGAGCCGTGTCTACTCTTTCCGAGCTTCATTCTATTTCAATATACTACTATAACTACTATAAGTATAGTTAGTTATTACGGCTAAATGCACAAATACTACTATAAAATTGTCTATGCTTCTCAATATTCATTTTCCAAGACTAACTCATAGCATAAAGTGAACTGGCCTAGCTACTATTTAACCACCCGAAAATTAATTTTGGAAATGAATTTTGAGAAGCATAGAAGATCGTTATTACGCAAATACATACGTCAAAAGCATAATCCTATGCAGTATGCAAATAGCATAATTCTTTCAGCAAGGATGAAACAACGCGATTTGGATCAGGGTCTATCGACGTAAAGCTCATTATATGTCAAAACCGGAACCATTTCCTTCATGATAAAGTTCATTTCTTGATTTTTAGAAAGTACTTTGAACAAGGTGAAAGAAAATATATCAGCACCTGGAATAGTTGGCGGTGAGCCATTTTCCCCATATCCAAGTTTGGCTGGAATCCTCAACTTTCGCTTTTCGCCAACACACATCCCCAACAATCCTTGGTCCCATCCTGCAAAAACCATCAAATTACAGAGACATTAAATTATTAATCTGGTTAAAAATAAACAAAAAATTGAGCAAAACTGAAAATTCAAGTAAATTTACACAAACCCTTGATCACTTGACCACTCCCGAGTTCAAACTGAATTGGATCATTCCTTTTAAAGCTCGAGTCGAAAACAGTTCCATCTGTCAATGTTCCCTAGAAAGGCCAAAAATAGAATGAAATTATCCAATCACAGTTCCATTGAACCATTTGCCTTTTATTTTTTGAGCTAACTCCACAAACACAATCTCCATAATTGTAAAGTTACAGGGCAAATTACAGCTTACCTCGTAGTGTACTTTGATTCTATCACCTTTGTGAGCTTTGACATCACAGGATTTTGGCTTGTACTGCAAAATTAAGAAACACCAAATTCTAATGAGACACCAGTCACCAAATTCTAATTAGGAACAGCAATAGCTTAGACAAAAGTGGCATTCTAGACATTTTTTTATATCTTGAGCCTCTAAGAACATGTAACATAAAGCCAAATGATGTCATCAATACCAGTAAACCAAGCCAACAATACAACATATAAAAAATATATTCGTAGCATTGGTCCGAGGGAGTGCATTTTTATTTCTCGCTTCAGTACTTATTTTGCAGTCATTTACTATACATCATTTAGATTATGCAATTTATTACAGTCATTTATTTTAATTGTTGCAATTAGAAAAGCCCCTTGAGAAAACTCTGCTGTGATTGATGACTTACACGTAAATCGGTCTTTCTCATTAATGGAAACCATTTCTCAACCAGTTAAAACTTACTCTATCAGACGAAGAGAGATTAAGTTTAGGGGAAGATAACCCTCCCTTGTTATGTGTTTTCTGTCGCGACGCTTCCATCACGATCTCGGGTCATAACAGGGAACTAACTGATACAATAGCGGGAAACTCGGAAAAACGGCTATTTTTCGTAAAATTTTTAATACATATAACGGTAAGTACTCAAAGATCGATCAAACTAGTATATACTCTAACGGTAATCATGTATTTAACTGAAAACACAAATTCTGATCAATAAATCGGCAATTTAGTATATACTCTAACGTCATAATGTAAATGGTACGCATTCATATATTACTGAAACTACCAGAAGTTCAGTATCGATACATTTCGTACATTATAATCTTCCATTGCTAAAGCCTTACAAAATCATGAAAGGGAAGCTAAACAGCTGAAACTTCGTACCTTCACACCAATCTGTAATTCCGTGACATCGCGCGAAGTCTTCGCAGAAGCTGTAAGAGGACGAAAAGAAGAAGATAGCAATGAGCACGTTAGCTGAAACCGAACCAAACACCTCCATGTTTGTCAGATCTAGAAGAAACAAAACGAGCACAGTCGAGGCGGATTGAGAAGAGGAAAGAGTACCTAGCGAAGAAACGAGGAGGAAGAAGAAAATGAGAGAGGCCTTAGCAATGGAGGAGGAGCTCATCATCTTCATCGCCGAATTGCTCTCTGTTCTCTGAATCTCCCTTTTACTTTTTCCTTCAATTTTATTTTATTTTCTGCAAGTGAGAGCTCCACCTTATTTTATAGTTACGTCACGCTTTCTTCTGATTGGCTGATGCCACGCAAATATTATTTTAAAGAATTATTATATGGGTATTTACTATTTACATTCTACATCTAAATTACATTTTGGTCATCCAATTCTGAAAAACTTCAAAACATGTCCCAAGACTATGAAACTTTCAAGTTTATATCCTTCTTCAGTTCCAACAATTTGTGAAACCGTCCAGTTTTCTCTCTATTGAATTAAAATTTAATTAATGTAGTCTAATAGAGCACATCATTTTTTTTTTACCTTTTCATTTTATGGAGTTACCAAAATTTCTATAGATTATTGAATTTACTAATATTAAAAACCCACTAATTACCATTCGAAATTGAGTAAACTGTAAAATTACTGACCAATGAAGAGGTTTCATTGCCTAATAAGATTATTTTTTCTTATTAGAGTATTTTATTGACCAAGACATTCCAAGATGACAACCAATATTATTCGGCAAAATTGCGTAAGCACACAATTTTTACGTCTCGTTGAGATTAACCCAAGACTTATCGACTAACCCAAGACTTATCAAAAAATCATGTAGTTGAATTACCACCAAACTATCGTCTAAATGCGTATTTTATAAAATCTTAAAACATTAAAACGGAATGAAAGTAAAAAAAAAAAAAAAAACCGTCTCCACATTTTATTCTATTTTAGTGTTCAGAATCACAACAATCTATAATGTATATATCTTCGATAAAGCTCTTCAATGGTCATTCTATTTGTATAGATCTTTGAAGACCTTCACTATATGATGATGAGTTTATCAAGAAAAGGCAACATAATTTACAACCATGATACCAATTCACCCCACCATTCCTAAATCCTAACCAATACACCCCAAATCATCAACCATCACGCCCAACATCGAAGTGCATTTCATTCAACAAAGCGTTGAAGGTCTTCCCGCTCATGCAGCGATCCCTCTTCCTGAACTCCTCCAAGAGCTCCACTGCCTCGTCGCCCCGCCCGCCCCGGCACAGCCCTTCCAACACCGTCTTGTACGTCAAGAAATCCGGCGACATCGAGCACCCCAGCATGTCGAACACCACCCCCGTCGCGTCCTCAAGCCTCCCCTCCAACGCCAGCCCGCAGATCACCACCATGAAGCACGTCCCACCCGGCACGAGCCCCTTCGCCTTCATCTCCTCGTAGAACCCGAACCCCTGCCCGACCCGCCCCTTCTCGCACAGCCCCTTGGCGATGTACCCGTAGGTGTACGCATTGGGCTCGCAGCCGTACAGCCCCATCTCGCGGAAAACCCGGACCGCCTCGTCCATCTCGCCGCACTTGGCGAACGCCTTGACGGTCATGTTCAGGACGAAAGCGTCGGGGACGACGCCAATGCTCTTCATCTGCCGGGTCAGCGACCGGACGGCCCGGAGATAGACGTAGCAGACGTTGAGCTTGTCGAAGCGCCGGAGCAGCGCGGCGTAGAGGTGCGTGAAGGTCTCGAGATTCGGCTTCGAGTCCTCGGAGCTGAGCATCTTCTTGTAGACATCGAACGCGCGGTTGAAGAGGAACTTCCTGCCGCAGCAGAATCTGACGACGGCGTTATATAACGGCAGGCTCGGCTCGCACGCGCCGGCGTAGATCTCTTCGACGACGGTCTCGGCCTGACGGAAATGCCCTCCGTCGATGAGGATCGTCAGGATCGTGAGGTAGGTCCCGTGGGTGTGCTTGTAGCCGCGCTGCTGGGCGGTCCACCGGAAGATGTCGAGGGCGAGATCCGGGTCGCGCTGGGCCAGGAGGGCTTGCTCGACCCGACCCGGGCTGAATCCGGGCTTGAGGGCCTCGACCCACGTCTCGAACTGGCTCTGCAGAGGGGTCCGCGACCGGGTCGGCGCTTGGGACTCGGGGGTTTCAGAGGGTGAGGAAGAGAAGGGTCGGTTCTGGAGTGAGGAGAGAGGTGGGAGGGGGCTAGGGTTCCGGCGAGCGGCGGAGAGAAGGCGGCGTAAGGCGGTCACCGGCATGGTCGGGGAAGGAGAGAGGAGTCGGACGGTTGTGATGTGGCAGTGAGGGAGTGAGGAAGTGGATCTGGGTTTACAGAATAATGGGCCTAAGATTCCAAAATTAGAGAAGTGGGCTTATGTGCAAATTTTTCTATATTTGCTGGGGGACTTGAAAAAAAGGGTATTTTTTTGGAGAATAATTTTATTTGAGTTTTCATTAAGATTAATATCCTTTTTGAACAATGTTTTGTTTCTTGGTGGAAGGTACTGGAAGGAAGGGTATGCTTTATAATGAAATAGTAGTGAAATAACACTTAATTATAATAAAATTACGCTTTAATATTATAGTTTAAAGATTGGCAGTCAAAATATCTAATTTTACCAATATATAGTAGATCACTTCTAAACGCCATGTGACATACGGATGCGGCATGGTCACATGCATGCTGACGACGTGTCATGCCACACGTAGGCCCCCTTTTTTTTTTTAAGTTAATTGCAGCAAAAATATTTTAATTTAACAATATTTACACTTTAATACCAGTGTTTGAACTTTGAAGACAAATTTGATAGAGTAACAAAAAAAAAAAAAAAAAACACAATGTTTGATATTATTTCTTTCAAAGTTCGAAACTTAAGTATCAGAGTTTAAATATCATCTCAATGAAATATTTTTGTTGCATGTGCGTCTGTGTGGCATGGCATATTAGCATGACACTATCGTTTAAAAGTATTTTGCTACTTCAAGTATTTTCATAGTCAATCTATATCTATTAAATCAAAATCAAGTATTTTTGCCGCTATAATGACATACTATATTTTTTTTTTTCCAGAAAAAATTTGCTAAAAGACCTTATTTGAGATTTTATTAAAAAACGTACTCTCCAATACCCCGTCAAGAAACAAAACACTATTCGAAAGAGTATTCATCTTAATGAAAACTCAAATAAGGCTATTTTCCAAAAAGACCCAAACACCTTAAAAGTGTAATAGTGGCATAAGTCCTAAGATTAAGAACATCTCAAAATGTTCTATATACTCCCTAGCCGATAATAGTTAATAATATTATAATTTTAGATCTTAGTAAAATTTAGAGAGCTCTCCTTAGCTATTTTTTTTTTTCTTCATATTATTTAAGTTTTGGAATGGAGAGGAAAATAACTAATAATAAATTAGGGTTAATTGCGGCAATAATGCACAATCTTTGATCAACAGGGGTTTCAGGTCCCCAACCTTTCAAAGTGTGGGCAAAAATACACAACATTTGTTGAATGTAAATTCCGTTGGTCCTTCCGTTAGGGATGTTAAATTCTGCTGATGTGGCATCGTTAAACTGCCAAATGGACTGCCAACTTGTAATATTTATTACATAACTTAATTAATAAGAATAAATTAAATCAGATTTTAATTATGATTCAAAAAACAAATTAATACTTTAAATTAAATAAATAATTTTTACTCCCCCTAAAAATCTAACAAACTCTTCGTCGAACATGACTAAAATTTTGAAAAACGCAAATTATTAAACACGACTAAAATTTGCAAAGATTACATAACGACAGTTTATTAGAAACGACTAAATTTTTGGAAAAACGACCGATTATTAAAACAACTGTAATTTAAAAAACGACATAGTAAAGATGTGAATAATATTGAAGCACGAGTTTAAAAATAGGAACTACGCGTTAAATAAGTAGTGCTCGTTAATTTAAAGTTTTAATTTATTTTTTGAATCATAATTAAAATATGATTTAATTTATTTTTATTAATTAGGTTATGTAATTAAAATTACAAGTTGGCAGTCCATTTGGCAGTTTAACAATGCCACATCAGCAGAATTTAACATCCCTAACGGAAGGACCAACGGATTTTACATTCCACAAACGTTGTGTATTTTTGCCCACACTTTGAAAGGTTGGGGAGCTAAAACCCCTGTTGACCAAAAGTTGTGCATTATTACCGCAATTAACCCAATAAATTATGACATCGTTTAATTCATGCATTGTTGACATAATTTAAAAATATCAACAAATCTACGCAAGTAAAGTAGATAAAATAATTTGAGTGGAGAACATAAAATGACTAGCGAAAGCCTAAAATTACTTTCCATTGAAAGTAAAAGTAAAGAAAGTACAGCAGAATTTGACAGAGAAATAGAGAATATTATTACTTTGAGTGCGTTTAGTATGAACTCAATTCCTTGCCCTCTATTTATAGGGAGTAAATATATGGCAAAAAATAATTTTAGGGCAGATATATGGCAAAAATAATCAATGTGAAGATTACATGTCCTTCATTACTCAAATATGAAAGGAAAAAAAAAACATTTCCACAATCACAATTTTAAAATTTACAATAAATAATGTATTAATACAAATTTTTGGACCCTCCAAAATGTTAAAATTTCCCTAGGCACGGGCCTATCCTCAGGGCCGATTTTGGGGTCACCCTAAATGCATGCCGCATAGTTGTCTCATTATGTTGCATTGCATCAAGCTCATGGCTCATGGTCGACCAATTCTCGGGACACACGTTGGGGATTGGCGTCGTGCTGGCCCATCGCCCGGACTAGACTAGGTCTTAGAGACCGTACTGTATCATCGGGATAATCTGGATTGGGAGGGGAGGGAAATATTTCTTGGGGTAGCATAACGGGAATGTAGCCGTCAGGCTAGGCTGCGATGTTCCCCCTAGTTGAAATTGGGGTTGCAAATTCCTAGCCGTCCTTCGACCCCCGGAACTACCGCCGCTTCTTCGAGACATAATGAGAGAACTTGCGAACTTGAGAAATTTAGAACTTTAGAACTTGAGAACTTTATAGCTTTAGAGTGGAAAAAACTTAGAGAATTGAGAGAATTTGAGAGAGAGATGGAAGATTGTTGGTGAGGAAATGAGGGAGGAAGAGGTGGTATTTATAGGGTTTAAGGAGAGAGTGGGGTGGGTGAATAATTATTGTGGTGGGAAAAGTGGGTGAATAATTGTAAGTAGATAGTGGGTGAAAAAATATTGAAATTTGAAATTTTAGGGTTGAAATTCGAGTAAAGTGGGTAATAATTGTGGTTAGGTAATAAATTTCAGGTAAAAAGTGCGTTATTATTGCCACCAACAAACACAAATTCGCACAACCCTCGGATCGCTGACATGGCGAGATCCTGGCCATCCATTTCTTCACGCGGATCGACCAACCATCGTCGCGATTCAGCCAAGTGTTGGCGACTGGTCGCGATTCTCGCCACGCCATCGCGACTCGTCGCGATTCTCGCCCAAACGTCGCGACTCGTCGCGAGATGAATAGTGACGTCGCGAGTTTCACCTCTAGTATGCCTTGTGGCAAAGTTTATCAAGAAGTAGCTTGGTTGGAAGTTGGAAGATCTTCGGATCAGAGCGCTCAGATTCTTCGTGCCCCAATACCACGACGTGTGTTCGTTCCTGAACCCTATGTTCCCGAGGCCAAATACTCGTACCCAAGCATTCAATTATTAACTTATTCAATATAATACTAGAGAAAGTGAAGGAAACTAGCTAATTTGTCCTGACCAAAGTTGCCAAAATCCTCATTAAACCAAGGATTTAAATGCCGTTTTTGCCGATAAATCGTTTGTCGTTATCGACGGACTAACCGTTTGCCAATGGATTTATCGATGAAAAACCTATAAAAGTTATCGTTTGCCGTTATTGAAACATATCGAACTTATCGATGAATTAATCGGTTATCGATGGATTTATCGATGAAAAATCTATAAAATATTTTCATACATATTTTACACTAAAAATATAACATATAATACTAATGTCACAAAATATGAACATAAAAGTCTCATACAAAATATAACATAAGTCACAAATCAAGTCTCATAGTAAATTATATTCAATGTTATAAAACGAAGTTATACAAAAATATTCGATTAACTAGGTCAAATTAACCAATTTACGTAACATATGTACTTTTGCCGCAATAAGTTGAAAATTCAGTAAAACTTCAAATTAAAAAAAATTATGTCAACTTAACGGTTTATAAATTATATACAATTTTATAAAACGAAATTACACCAAAATATTCAGTTAACTAGCTCAAATCAACAATTTCCAAAAAATAAGTAGTTTTGCCGCAATAAGAGAAAGAAACATTAACATTAGGGTTTGTGGGCGAGCTGTTCCGTACTTCGCTTTGGTGAGTTTGACTTAGTGAACATATGACTTTTTCATATTTAGCGATAAGCCCTTCATTTTTTTGAGAATTAACACTTGATAACATGAAACGAAAAATAGTTCACTTTCCCCCTCAAAAAATCGCGAAAACTATAAAACGAGAACGATTAAGGGAGATAACTTACCGAGATGCCTGTTTTGAGCGATAATCGAACGAAAATCGAACAAAAATCGCAAAATTTCTAACCTTACATTAAACAGATGCAAATTATAGAAAATATCTATATGACCCCCAACGGCTATTTTCATTTCTCTTTTGTACGACGCACGACCTATTTTTCTAAGAGAAGGTCCCAATCGGCTATCGATGTTGTCTCCACTTTTCTTCTCTTCGGAAGTAATAATTTACTCTATGACTCTGAAAAGGTCGGGTCCCACTTTTGCTCCAATTAGAGCCGTTAGATCTCATCTCTACTCTTTTCTCTTTTCAATCAAAATTCATCTTTCCCTTTTTTTTACCTTTTCACAAAGACTGAAGCGAATATAAAAAAGAGTGATATTCCCCGTAGTAACTTGCTCAGAACAGAACAGAGCACTGTTATTAAACTAAGTGCTCTTCTCTCTTCTCTAGCCACACACACACTTCCATTCATCCCCGAACCCCACGAAGCTCGCTTCTCGTTCTTCTTTCTTGGGCATCAATGGAGCATCTTCTTTCATTGATCATGCTCTGTCTCTTGGCTTCTTTCTCCAGTAAGCCCAAATCCCACAAAACAGACACCATTTTTTGCTTTGGATCTTTGCGAGCTAAGCGTTTTTTTTTGTGTGTGAATCCGTACAGGTGCGGAGTTTTCAACGAGCGTGGGCGTGAACTACGGTCAGCTCGGCGACAACCTGCCATCTCCGACGCGCTCAGTGGAGCTCTTGAAGAACCTGAAAGCCAAGCGCGTCAAAATCTACGACGCGAATCCGGAGATCCTCTCGGCGCTGAGGAACACCGACATACAGGTCTCGATCATGGTCCCCAACGACCTCCTCGTCAACATCTCCACCAACCAGACGCTCGCCGACAAGTGGGTCCACGACAACCTCGTCCCCTTCTACCCGGAGACCAAGATCCGGTACCTCCTCGTCGGCAACGAGATCCTCAGCCAGCAGAACGACAAGCCCACCTGGTTCGCCCTCGTCCCGGCGATGCGCAAGGTCCAGAACGCCCTCCGAACGCACGGCATTCGCAAGGTCAAGGTCGGAACTCCGTCCGCCATCGACGTCCTCGAGTCCTCGTTCCCGCCCTCGAACGGAACGTTCCGGTCCGACATTGCCGTTTCGGTGATGAGACCGATGCTCAAGTTCCTCAACCACACGAAGTCCTTCATGTTCCTCGATGTGTACCCGTACTTCCCTTGGGCTCAAGAGCCGAATAACATTAACCTGGATTACGCGCTGTTCCAGTCCAAGAACATCACTTACACCGATCCAAACACCTCGCTCACCTACACCAACCTCTTCGATCAGATGGTCGACGCCGTCGTTTTTGCCATGAAGCGGCTCGGCTACCCGGATATCCGCATCTTCATCGCGGAAACGGGCTGGCCCAACGGCGGGGATTTCGACCAGATTGGATCCAATGTCCATAATGCGGCCACTTACAACCGCAACGTCGTGAAGAAGCTAACGGCGAAACCGCGGGTTGGGACCCCGGCCCGACCTGGCTCGGCTATTGCTTCGTTCATTTTCTCGTTGTACAACGAGAACCAGAAAGGGGGGCCGGGTACGGAGCGGCATTTTGGGTTGTACTACCCGAACGAGAAGGCGGTGTACCCCATTGACCTGAGCGGGAAAACGGACGAGTCGAGTTATGCGCCGTTGCCGGCGGCGGAGAACAATGTCCCGTATAAAGGGAAGATTTGGTGTGTGGTGGCGAGGAAGGCGATCAGGGGGAACCGGACGGCGATGGAGGAGGCGCTTTCGTACACGTGCTCGCAGGGGAACGGGACGTGCGACCCGATCCAGCCGGGTCGGATCTGTAGCCACCCGGATTCGCTGGTCCGGCGATTGAGCTATGCGTTTAGCTCGTACTGGGCTCAGTTTAGGAAGGCTGGTGGGACTTGTTACTTCAACGGGCTCGCTGTTCAGACCATCAAGGATCCTAGTAAGTCCATTCTTTCTATTAAATTTCTTTCACATATTTTTCGAGATATATTCATATGATAAGTATTAAAATATTAATCATGTATTTGGTACTAATGTAGTATATTTATTGAAAATGAAACAATTTCATATACATTATTTAACTTTCTGAAACTTAAATTATAGTTTGAAATTTCACTCGTGGGTCGTGACATATCTATTTATTAGGATGTACTATATATTATACTTATTTGATATGAAATTATCAATTAATATTTTTGAATTATTAAGAGTGGTGTTAGGAATGGTCGTTGAGTGTCATTTATTTACGTAATGGTAATATTTGTCTTTTTTCTCTGTTTGTTATTACGTTATGTTATGGCCGTCCACTAACACTAATTGTACAAGCATGATTCATGTGTATTAAAAAAATTTATATGAAAACGACAACATCCTATTATTGATTAATAGATGTATGATGTAATGCTATAATATACACATACAAAGTTCTATTTTTTTTTTCTTTTTTTCTTTTCAGGTTTTGGATACTGCAAATTTCCTAGTGTGACTCTATGAGAAAGCGCTGGCCTTTTTATCTTTCTTTGTTCATTAATACATTCTTAATTTATGGCCTATTTTTTCTAGTGCATGTTTCAAATCTCCATGGATTTATTAATGACATTTGTTTGTCCTTTTTATATGAAATATTCATAGGTTAAAATTCTTTTACATTTTGTGCCTTGCCCTTGTTGAATGCATTTTTAGGACAAGATTTTCATTGATTGAAGATACATTTACTTTAAATACGGAATCACACGACCGTTGAAATGTGGACCTAAATGTTTAATCATATGAAATACGATTTATAGAGACGATTGAATTATGGACCTAAATATAAGAATATGCTTTAATGTTGTTAAAAATTAAAATGTTCCACCTTAAAATAATTAATAATCAGAACATGATCAGAAGAGTAACTCATGGTTACTTAGGGTCGTTAACAAATAATACATTGAGTAAAGAACTCTATAAGAAAATGGAAGGGAAATAATGGAGCAAAAGTAGGTTGATATGTAATCTATATATATAGAGCTGGGGGCGGCGACGTCGCGGCGAGTCGCGACCAAATCGCCAGAAGTCGCGACGCGTCGCGACTCGTGCAGTCGCGATGGCTTGCGATTTTGTCGCGACTCGCCATGCGATCTTTGCGGCATAAGTACCTGTTTTTTTGAAATGTTTTATTTTTTAAATTTTTTATCCGAATCTAATTCTAAAACTTTATTAATTATTTCAAAATTCTATGTAAGTAAGTTAATTATTAATATTTATTATCTATAATTTATGATGTTCAAAATTAATATATAAGTATGTTATAACTTATTATTTTGTAACATATAAATAATCTTGCTTTTTATTGTTAATTTTTAAGTTGTAACATATGTTAATAAATATTAGTTTGTAAAATATTAATAATTTTAACAAATTTACTTAACATATAAATAAATATGATAAGACGAGATATATATAAAAAAAGTTGTATTATTCATTGTGAATATTACAATAAGGTGGAAGAAAGCTGTAAATATTCAGTGTAAATATTACAAGATGCCTCACTAAAACCTCTATTGTAAAACCCTCCTTAGGGACATAAAACCAAGAGAGGAAAGAGCACATCATTGGCGGTTACATTGCGTCACTCGGGGAACAAGGCGTTAAACCTTTCAGTCATTAGCTCCAGTTCAGTTTGGTCAGACCGTTCGGCAATCACGGGGTTGTGGTACAACAAATCATTCAACACCACTATTTGTTCGACATGTGTGTTGGTGGTTGACGCCCTCTGGTCGTTTATGACGTACTAAGCCGTACTGAATGCGCTCTTCGAAGCAACGCTTGAAATTGGGATGGACAGTATATCCCTCGCCATTCTCGCCAATATCGGGAATCTGTCCCGTTGATTCTTCCACCACTTTATCACATCGAACTCCGCTGAATCGTCGTCGAACCGAAGGCCGTAGTACCGCTTAACTTCTTCCGGTGCGCCCTCCGGTATGTCCGCCCGTGCCGGTCCCGTGCTGGATTCCCCTGCTTCCCCGCGATCTATCCGTTGCCTGAGTCTCCGGCTAAACGCTAGTCCCGTCTTCGTTGGGCTCTGCATCAATGTCCTTTGCTCTTCCTGTGCGTTGAACTGTGGGAACCGGGCGTCGTATTCACTGTACAATGCAAAAAAGGCTTCGTTAACAACGTTAATATAATTCTGGTAATCCACCCCGAGGTTTTCCCCGCACACTAACATCATTGCCCCCCAAGTAAACGAAAAATGAGGATCAAGTATAGCACCGAAGCAAAACGAAAACGGGGGTGGATCCCAGTAAGTTTGGTATTTTGTAATCATCCCCGGAATAATGGGAGAAATAATAGGGTCATTTTCAAATTCTTTGAAAGCACACGTAATTTGGTAAAGACCCGAAAGACCGTGGTTTAAAGAGGGTCTTTTTTGGTTTGAAAAATTTAGCGTAATAGCATAAAATTGTTTAAGAAATTGGGTAATTTTTTGGACCGTTTCCCATTCCGCCTCCGTGATCCGGTTCTGTGGCTCGAGTTCCATCCCGAGGAAGTGGTCTAAAGGCAGCCGCTGTCTACAAACAACTGAAACCATTAGATATGTAGAGTTCCAACGTGTATTATTATCTAAACCAAACTTGTTAGCTCGATGATTGTGGTCTTTACAAAACTTTCTCCACCTACCGGTGGTTTGAGGATGCCGGATCCAATCAACAATGCCGCGTATTTTATCCAGATGGTTAGCAATTTGATGTTCACCGGTTCGTGCAATTAAATTTATAATGTGACAAGCACAGCGTTGATGTAAAATATTTTTAAACGGCGAACCGGGCAAACTAGATTCCAAGATTAAAATGGTGGCGTTGTTGTTTGCGGCATTGTCTAAGGTAATGGAAATTACCCGGTTTTGTAAACCCCAATCATTAAATAATGCAATTAATTTTTCGGCAATGTTTTGCCCGGTATGACGACCCTCGAATGGCGATATATTTAAAAGCCTTTGACACGGATTCCACTCGTCGTCTACGTAATGGGCGGTCAGACTCAAATAGTCGTTTAAACTTGGACCGCTCCACAGGTCGGTGGTAAAAGCGACGTTTATGCTAGACATTTTTAAAAAATCGACCAAAAGGTTTTTTTGCATAGCATATGCGGTTTCCATGTCTTGGGTATAAGTTGTACGGGAAAACTGCTGGTACGTCGGATTAATCCTTTGCATATATCGAGTATGGTTGGGATTTTCGACAAAACTCAGCGGCACGCCCGTAGAAAGTATCCATTCGAGGGTCCATTTCCGTAAATTAACTGCAGAAAGGGCACTTACCTGTTCTGTGTTTACCTCTTCAAGCTCCCCGGTCGGGAAGCATGCTCTTGCGTGTCTTTTCAAGTAGCCGGTTCCGAGGTCACCCATCGCGTCTAGTACTTTGCCGCATTTTTTGCACGTGGCAAGTTTAATGCGTTCGCCATTCTCCAACCGCCGATCTTCGTGGAAAAATTGCCACACTGGGGCCGTGTTTGGTCGTCCCCACGCCAAGGCCGAAGGAGTTGCGCTGTTAAAACAAAGGAATATTACATCGGATTAATAATAAATTAAATATTACAAAAAATATTACAAAAAATATTACATTTATTAAATCTTAATATTAATCATATTAATTAAATTAAATTTCATATAGTTAATTAAAAGAGTTAACGAAATTAAAAATGGTATTTTCTATGTGTGGAAATCATTATCAAGCTCTTTTTGACGGAACTCCCCGAGGTTCCACGGCCAGATCGACTGGAAAGGATGCTATGATCTCGCTTTAGGCCCAAGCTTTTCTAGACAGAACTCCCCGAGGTTCCCAGGCTAGCTTGGAGGAGATTGCAAAGCAAACCTTATTTAAAAACCAATCTTTCTAAGACACCGTATTCCATTAAGAACTTTATAATAATCACCAGACATATAAATTACCATTTTTAATCCCTTTAACTTAAAAATTCTTAAGAAAATCGTTTCTGATGTGGAAGATCAGTCGGAACCGCAACCACAGAGCATACTAAGACTTTCAAGAGACGTGACAAATTAATTAATTAAACTAAAATAATTAAACTATAATATTTAAGGTAAAAAAATTAAACGAAATTAATTAATTAAGATAATATGATTAAATGATTATTAAATCTCAAGAAAATCGTTTCTGATGTGGAAGATCAGTTGGAACCGCAACCACAGAGCATACTAAGACTTTCAAGTGATTATTATTTAATAATTATTAATTATTAAAATTTAATTATTATTTATTAATTATTATTTATTACTTATTAATTTTTAATTATTATTTATTACTAAGTACTAACTTATGAATTAATAAAAATTAATAATTAATGAAATAAAAAAAAGGATTAAAGGTTATTACCCGGTAGAAGGACGTCGAGCACGTCGAGGACGGGCAACAGAGGCTTCACCACTATCTTGATTGGAAGATAGAGGAGAACTGCGGTTGTAAACCCCAACATTTGAACCATAGACCGAGGGCGGCGTTTCAAAGTCGTCAGGATCGACATCGTCGGGACGTTGAGTTTCGTCGGGATCGGGACCTTCGGGACGTTGAGATTCGTAATCGGCGTGTGGTTGAAACATGAGATTGAAAAAAGGATCGTTATTTCCCCCTAGATTGAGCCACCGCGTCGACCAATTCTCGGGACACACGTTCGGGATTGGCTTGGTGGTGGGCCAACGCCCGGACTAGGCTAGGTCTTAGAGACCGTACTGTATCGTCGGGATAATTTGGATTGGGAGGGGAGGGAAATATTTCTTCGGGTAGCATAACGGGAATGTAGTCGTCGGGCGTAGGCTGCGATGTTCCCCCGAGTTGAAATTAGGGTTGCAAATTCCTAGCCGTCCTCCGACCCCCGAAACTACCGCCGCTTCTTCGAGACATAATGATAGAACTTTAGAAATTTAGAAAATTGGAACTTTGGAACTTTGGAGCTTGAGAGTGGAAAAAACTTAGAGAGTTGAGAGAATTTGAGAGAGAGTTGAGAGATTGTTGGTGAAGAAATGAGGGAGGAAGAGGTGGTATTTATAGGGTTTGAGGAGAGAGTGGGGTGGGTGAATAATTATTATGGTGGGTGAAGTGGGTGAATAATTGTAAGGAAATAGTGGGTGAAAAAATATTGAAATTTGAAATTTTAGGGTTGAAATTCTAGTAAAGTGGGTAATAATTGTGGTTGGGTAATAAATTTCGGGTAAAAAGTGTGTTATTATTGCCACCAACAAACACAAAATTCGCACCACCCTCGGATCGCTGACGTGGCGAGATCCTGGCCCTCCATCTCTTCACGCGGATTGACCCTGGCGTTGTCGCGATTATGCCACGTGGTCGCGATCCATCGCGATTCACGCCCAGCCATCGCGATCAGTCGCGATTCCTGAGCTCGCGTCGCGAGATGCACAGTCGCGTCGCGAGTTTCAGCTCTATGTATATATATAAAAGCATGAAGACAAGAATCCTCAACAATTCTCTTATAAAGACATGCTCAAATGCTAATTTTTGAGAATTTTGAATAAAAAATAATAAAAATTCATACCAATTATTTATAATGAGCACTAATAATACCAATAATTATATTAAAGTCTCAATTATTTCAAAAAAATAATCAATTTTTTAAATGGTGATTAAGAATGTAAAAAGGCTCTGTAAAAAAAATGTAAAAAGGCAATAATAATTATTTTGTAAATAAATGTAAGAAATGTAAAATGTAAAAAATGTAAAAAGGTGATTAATCGTAATTATTTTGTAAAGAAATGTAAAATGTAAATATATATATATATATATATATATATATATAAAAGCATGAAGACAAGTTTCCTCAACAATTTTCTTATAAAGACATGCTCAAATGCTAATTTTTTGAAAAAAAACGCATACTTACTTTCTTTTGTTGTTGTATGTTTTTATTTAAGAATTTAAACATTTATTAAACTAAATTTATTTTTTAAGAATTTAAACATTTATTTTTTTCAAAACCAAAATTAAGTACCAAAATGTGATTTGAACAATTAAACTAAATTAGGGACTAAACAATAAATAAAACAAATTTAATATAAAAAAAAATTGATAACCCGGATCTGGATCAGTCCGGGATTTTTTTTTTCCGGACCCGGACTGATCCGTATCCAGGTTTAAAAAAAAAAAAGGGACTACTTTGAGACAACCTCTCACACACCACATAAAAGAAAACTCAGCTAAAAGATTCTTTAGAGAAACTGAAAGTCGTGTAACGCATTTGAATATTGAAGAGAGTTTCGGTCAAGATGTTAGTGCAAGAGGATCTTGCATTATTAAGAGACTTGTGTTCACCATATTACACGATTAAAAAAAGAACTTTTTATGTCTTTTTAATATATAATATTTATTTGTATCATTTTTTTGTAAACCCTTTGTTTGATTAACGTGAGATAGTGCTTCCAAAAATATATTATCAAATATAGGATTTTTGTGAATTAGGCAACACAAAATATTGTGTTATGTTTGATTTCCCGATTTAACATAATGGCGACGGTGTACATGGATATACAGAAACTTCAAGCTAACTTCTTTCTTCTTTGTGATATTTTCCTAGCTTGTCTATCTTCACCTTTGTCTCCAACTCCAAGTTTGAAGCTTTATACCATCAGCTTCAGACGATGGTCATGTGCGTTTTTTTTTCTTTTTCTTTCTCTGACGCAGAATAACTTTTGGGTTTAGGTTTTATGATAGACACTACAATATTCCTGGCTTTTCTGGGGCATTATTATAAACAGTTTTCAGAGTTTATTTTTTGTTTGATGAACATAAGTTATCAAAGAAATCAACATAGATATCAAACATTATTTGTGATTATGAGTCTCTATTTCGTGCGTAGACCGTACCAGTTACAGTGTCAATAGAATTTATGGTCAACCATTTTGCAACATTAAGCACTTTTCCCGCAAAAAACTAGACTCGTGTTGCCGCAATTGACTTACTATTAGGTACTTATGTGGCTAATAAAATATATTTTCACAATCAAGATCTAGAAAAAAAATCATGACATTGTATAGTTTTTTGCTAGTGTAACGATCATGTTGCTTGCACATTTAAACGTCTCATTTGCTATGTTAATACTTAATAATACTGACAACATTAAAAACAAAACTTGTCCATTACATTTATGAGACACATGTTTAAGTGCTTATTAACCAGTCAATAAACTTCTGTATTAATGAGGCATCTAAATTTCGACTAACTCAGCGGTAAGGGTCTAAAATGAAAAAAATAACGATAAAACTATCTAGGTAAGGGTCTAAAATGAAAAAATAACGATAAAACTATCTAAAGTCGATAAAACTGAAGTGAATGCAATTTCCCTGCACTTATTATGTACGAAATTTGATCAATTATTTGGGATAGTGCTTTTATATACTCTGACAAATATTGGTTGCATCAGATTTTTTGAGTTAAGTAATTTTTCAACCATTATTTTTTTTCTTTTGGACTCTTACCGCCTTTGTTGATCAAAGTTTGAGTACTTTCCGCAATTATCCGCAATTATCCAGTAATTTTTTTTAAGGAAATTTTAGATATTTACTGACTATCTTAAACATCGTAGCCATATTTGTCGTTAAAATGAAGTTTTAAGTGGGATATTAAAGATTCGGTCCCACAAAAAGGAGGAAATAGATGATATTAATTATATATATATATATATATAAAAAAAAGTCGATTAACTATTATTTATAAACGAAACCTATTTTTGAGATAATTTTAATAAAAATTAAGTGAAGTTAGTTATTAAATGATTAAGCATTAAATATAAAAGGAACTAAATGAAAAAATGAAAAATGAAAGCCTAGTTTATATGAAATTAGTTTTACGAGTTCAGGTAGGAAATACAAATATTGCTCGTCAAGTTAAAAGATATTAAAGATAATTATCAGATTTCTCTATAGATATATTATAATTTTTCTCAATAAATAATACTTACTATAGTTATTAAATGATTAATCGTTAAGTATATTGCTCTTGCTTTCGACGATCTCACTCCACTTAGAAATATCCTCTGATCAGAACCTTCGCAAACCACTAATGGATAAGTGTGTAGTGAACCAGAAACCGATGACGCTTCGGCTCGGTCATCGGAGAAGCCTGATGGGTTCCAACCGGAGACCCGCCTTTCTCAATCTCCGCGCCGGTCGGGGTTCGACGTCCTTCAGGGCGTTGCGCCTTAACCATACGATCCAACCAAGGTCGCCGGTGGTGATGAAGCGACCGCAGTTGTTCGACTACCGTGAAACCGAGCAGATGAGCGACGAATCTCCCGAGTCCTCTCTGCATAGGTATTTTTCTTGATCACTGCAAAAGTTGTTTCGGAGTTACTAGCATTCTTGTTTGGGATATTTTCTTAGTTTCTTTTTTGGTATATATAATTAATGACTTGTGTTCAAACCTTTCATGTTTGTGGCCAGATATCTAACCTCGCCTTTCATTTACCCGTACCCTGATTACAATGGCGGCGGCGGTGGTAGCGACAGCAGTGGCTGTAGCAATGGCCATGATGACAATAGCGATAACGATAGCGACGACGACAGTAGCGATAGCGCTGAAGAAGTTAGCGATATCAGTGACGATGATAGCGACAGCGACAGCGATAGCGATGGTGACGAAAACAATAGCAGGGACGATGATGACAATAGCGGTAGCAATGACAATGCTGGCGAAACGATAGAGATGGCGATAGTGATAGCAATAACGTTGATAGCGATGACGATGACGGCAAGGAAGATAGCGATGATGATGAAGATGGCGGCGACGATGACTATGGTGATGAAGAATAAGATGACGAGGAGGAGAAGGAGGAGGAGAAAGAATTATAAGAGTTAGAATTTGATTTGTGGAGCTCTTAAAATAATCATAGGATATAGTATTTGAATCTTTAGTGAATTGTTTGTATTTTTATCATTGTAGTAAAATATTCTTGTTTTTCAAAGATGACATTGTGACAGTAGGCAATATAGCTTCTATTTCTTAAACTATTAAACGAATTTAACATATATTTAGGGTAACAACAAGGCGACATGTTTTTTTTTTTTTTTTTTTTTCTTTTTCTATGATAATAAAATGCTACGCGACATAGTTATGCAAAAAGCCGATGAAGTCAAAAGAGGTGACATGTCTCATTTAAGAGTCACACGAGTGCAATCTTTAGTGATGCAAACGCTAACTGGTCGGATTCTTTGGGAATTCATGATCACTTTCCGAGATGTCGAGCCTCTATTTTAAATTTAAAAAAGAACGATGAAGATATCTTAACGTTGTTTTCGAGGTTGTAGAGGCTTTTGAGTTTCGGTAGGACTAAGAATGAGTCAACATTGATTATGAGTTGTTGGTTTCCAATAATGGATCTGCAACCAAAAGAAGAGCACGAAGAACAAAGGAAAAGAAAACAAGAAAAAACTTTGGGAGAGAAAGTTTCTCTGATTAATCGAATAACAAAATTGCAATAATAGAGTTACAAAAAATAAACACTAACACTAGTATTTATAGGAGACCAGAAAAAAACGAAACCCTAGCTAAAACTTCCTAAAATAAACTCAATCAAATATTTTACATTTACATTCGAATCCTAACAGAATCAGGAAACCAAATCAAATCAAATCAAATCTTCAAACTTGCTTCTCAAGTTTGGTACCTTTTGGTCGTGTGTCCCTAGCAACTCTGCTAGGGTGTAGTTCTGCTCGGGACAATCCTGGTAGGAGTTCTTCTGGTAGGAGCATTCCTGGTCGGATACTTTCCTGCTAGGGAAAATCTCTGGTCGCACCTATCTCTGGTGGGGAGCTCTCTGGTGGGAAAACTCCTGCTAGGAAGATCTCTGCTCGGGCTCTTCTCTGCTAGGGGAAGTTCTGGTAGGGAGATCCCTGGTGGGAAAATCTCTGCTAGGAGTTGAGCCAAGTCAGGTTTAAACTCACATGAGTTGTGTGCGTATCTTTCATTTAGATCTTTTTCTTTTCTTTTCTTTTCTTTTCTTTTATGATTCTTGATTTTCATAGACAATATATACGTTTATAAAAAATTAAACACGGAATATGTATGGAAAGTTTCTAAGGTTCAGGGGATAAAACTGTATTTCATACTTAAGAAAATTATTATGTGACTAAACCCTAAGCCATAAATTTAAAAATTATTATATAAGAAAACCAAACTGTTATTTCATACAATTTCACGAACTCGTGTGATTCATATGTTACTTCTTGAATTCCTTCTTTTATATTTTTCGTTCTTTTTTTATTTAGAAAAAGAGTTCATAATTCCTTATGTATATATATACACAGTTCTGTAGCTAAAATAAGGTTTTTTTTTATTATCATAATGTATTTGTATATATTCATGTGGGGTACTGGTTAATGTATTATACAATCTCGTATATTATACAAAGAATGTATATAATAAATCCTTATGTATATACACATTGGGTGTGTTTGTTTTTTTACGTGTTTTTGGCCGATCCTTTAATTGGAAAGCAACATCAAGGACCAAAAAGATAATTTACAAAAGTATTTAAAATCAATAAAACTTGTTTTTATTTATTTATTTATAAATAAATGTGAAAATATAATCGAAAATATATATACTCTTAAACTTTGACGTATAATATATATATATATATATATATATATATATATATATGTCATATGTGTGTGTTAAAATGCAAAATATTCGTAACTTTTTTTTATTATTATTAATATCGTAAAATTATTATTTTGTGAATAAAAAAAAATCTGTTGATAAAAGAAGGTTAAATCTTTAATCTTTTATATATATATATATATATATATATATATATATATATATAATATCTATCTATCTTGTGCGGCAGATTTCTTATATAATATATTTCATTATGGCAGTTCCCGAGCCTTGCTCAACTGTATAGCCAAATAATTGCGAACAAACAAACATTATTCATAATTAGCAAAGAGGCCATATCTCTAATACGTATATTCATAATTAGCAAAGAGGCCATATCTCTAATACGTATCAAAGATATTATTTTTCTTTATAAATATATATGACACAGTCTCAGTCTCAGTCTCAGTCTCAATAAGCAATATATTCCTCTGAGAACTTCCGCAAACACTCTCTATTCGCAGTCAACCTTTCTTTTTCTTTCTTTTTTTCCAAATCTTTTTCTGCAAACAGTAATGGATAACTGTATCGCGTCCCAGCAAACCCTAACGCTTCGGACGATCGCCGGGAGAAGCCTGATCGATTCCAACAGAAGAACTGCCGTAGTTAATAATCTCCGTTCCAGTCGGCGGTGTCTGCATGTCAGCGACGCTCGGCCACGACTAAGCTTGACGGTGGCACGTCCGCTTCGGCCGCTTGAACTTCAACGCAGGGAGGTGTTCTCCAAGCTCGGTTGGCGGCCCGTTAGGGTGCCCAACACGATCACCGCCTCCGGAGCAAGCCAATGGCAGTCTTTCAGCACCACTAACCTTCCGCTCGGGCTGAGATCGCAGGCGGCGAAGGGCCTCGCCGGAGTGTTTCAGAACGATCCGTACCGCTTTAACTTGGCCACTGCCGATGCGCTGAAGAGCTTGGCGGACGACCTCGAAGCCGTTAACCAGCGGATGATCCTCGCTGCCGGATCTCCCGAGGCCTGCCTTCATCGGATGATCGCAGAGCTGAAGGAGAGACAATGCCAGGTGGAAGTGGAGGATATCATGTACTTGCTGATCTGCTACAAGTTCGCTGAGATCAGAGTTCATCTGATTCCGAAGCTATCTCAATGCATCTACAATGGCAGATTAGAGATATCGCCTTCCAAGGACTTCGCGCTGGAATCACCGTACAGCTCCCAAGTTCTCGAGATCGTGAGAGAATATGCCAATGCGATGATCGGATTGAAAGCGAATTCAAGCGCCAACGAACACTGGAAACTCACGACGGTATCGAAATCCATTCTTCGCCCAATGTACCTTGCGTCGATCTTGTACGGCTATTTTCTGAAGTCGGCCATGTCGAGACTCGAGCTCGAACGATGCTTGGCCTCAGAGAGAAAGCCCCTTCTTGTCGGCCAAATCGGTGACAATGTTGAGTCTCAAATCCAATCGCAAGAAGCGGGAAATTTAAGATGCTTCGTGAAAAAGCTCGATGCGGACACGGTTCGCAGATGCGCGAAGCCGCGGTCGAAGGAGGCGACAAGTCTGATGAAGAGTCACACGAGTGCGCTCTTTGGTGATACCGACGAGGCTATTTTAACGTCGTTTTCAAGCTTGAAGAGGCTGGTTCTCGAGGCGGTTGTGTTCGGGTCGTTCCTGTGGGACTCGGAGGAATGCGTCAACAATGTTTATGAGCTGAAAGATTACTGATCAGTTCAGTGGAAGAAGGATTCTTCTTCTTCTTCTTCTTCTTCTTCTTCTTCTTCTTCTTCTTCTTCTTCTTCTTCTTCTTCTTCTTCTTCTTCTTCTTCTTCTTCTTCTTCTATTGGCTGGCTAGCTCGTAGAATTGTAGAAAAACCTCCGACTGTTATCATTGTTTAGTGGGGGAAGTGGCAGCGATAATACCAAAATTCTTTATATTGGTGCAATTTGATACCTAAGTTTTTTGTTTTTTGTTTTTTGTTTTTGTTTTTTTTTACGGTACTAGTACCTTACTTCACAATCCGGATCCAAGTTTTAAATCCGGGTTTAAACTTGCATCCAAAAATCCGAGTTTAAAACATTTCAAATCCGGATACGGGTTTTGATTTTGAAAAACCCAAATTCCGGATTTGGGCTCGAATTTTAGCAAAAATTTATTGTACCCGGCCCGCTTGCATTCCTAGCCTATATGTATTTTGACAATGCAATATTGTGATGCATTGCCTTTTGTATCTGTGTTACATTAAATAACAAATGCTCTTTTGATTTGAGTAAGGTATTGTGTATTTTAACAAACTCTTTTGTAATGCAGTGACTTAAACCAATGACCATTAATTATGTACGTACGAATACAGAAACTTAATGTCATTATATAACAAACTTAATGTCATTACATAACATCGTCATATTAACTTATTCCTAAAAAATAAAACTATTCACATAATCAAAATTAGGGGTGCAAAAAGAACCCGGAAATACGAGTTTTAAACCGCATCCGGACCGGAACCATAAAAAAAAACAATAATCGTATTAAACCGGGTTAAACCGCATCCGCATTAAAACCGGTTCCGAATTTGGATTTATGGTTTAAAAAACCCAGAACCCGGATTATACGTTACTCATACCAGCTTTTTAATTTATTTTAGTTTCATAGTATGTTTCTCTCTTTATTTAACCATTTAATATTCGTATGTTATTTATTTTTTATTTTGTAACTTAAATACTTAATACATATATTTTAGTAAAAGATTTAGCATTAAAATTATTTTTCTCCTAAAAAAAAATTTCCATTTTATTTTTACTTTTTATTAATTAATCTGGATCCAGGTTTTATATCCGAGTTTTGATATTAAATTCGGGTTTAAACCCGCATCCGGATTTAAATTATTAATGGAAATGGTATTAAATGCCCATTTAATGCCAAACCTTTATAAAAACTACCCTTCTGTGAGAGTAACAAAGACACACGATGGGTATCCGAACCCGTATCCGGATTAAAACCGGATACGGGTACCGAATATTAAAAGTTAAAAAACCGGGTACCCGATACCCGGTTTAATTACCCTGTTTATTTTAGTTTTTATTTTTTATGTTAATTTCTTAGGGTTTCCAATACTTAAGTGATAATACTATTTTTTTATGCATTTTTATTTTAAGTTGAATGTATGTTTTTGTTTTTAGATAATTTATTTATAAAAAAAATACCGGATCCGGATACCCGGATCCGATTTTCAAAATCGGGTACCGGGTATGAAATCCGGGTATCAAAAAATAGATACCCGAATTTCGGGTACCGGATCCGGGTATCGATTTTTGGATACCCGGACTCCGGATCCAGGTACCGGGTACGTCAAAAAAACCGGGGTACCCTACCCGGTTTCACCCCTACCACTAACGTAAAGGCATCAACTGGTGCTAAGGTTTGTAACGATAGGTATTATTACCATAAAAAAGACTTAGGTATTAAAGTGCACCAATATAAAGAGCTTCGGTATTATCACTGCCATTTTCTTTATTTAGTTCAATACATTGTATTTCCGACTTCTTGGGATTTATTATATACAGAAATCGAATTTTATTTTATATTTTTAATTTATTAGATGTATATAATTTGTGATCATAAAATTTTAAAAATACTAAACTAAATAATAAATTAATAATATAAAAATATAACGACGATATATGATGCAAAGATCGACAATTGACGTGGCATATGGTGGCGACATTGTCATTGATGTAACGAGGTTTATAACAACGGCATAAATGTCATCGCTACAAGTAGCTCTGATCATGGTATTAAATATCTCAGCATGCCATCGATATGCCGCCGATATATCTCTTATTGGAGATATGCGAAACGATATTCCTTAGAAATCGATATTCCCAAATATCACGGGCATGCCACTGGTATGCCCATTTTCTCTATTTTTACATGGAATTTCGACCCTATAATGCCAATTTTTCCAATTTCCCTACTTTTCCATTTCGACCCTCTTGACTTGAAAGTTTGAATTTTTTTATCTTAATATTAAATTGTTGATGATTTTGAACTCTTCATGATAATTTGTCGATTAGTAATTATTAAATTGTATTAGGGGATAGTTAGTTGATTAATCATTAGTTGGTTTAGGGTTTAGATTTTAGAGTATAGTTGATTTAGTTTAAGATTTAATTAATTTAATTTAATTTAATTAATATTGAATTGTTGATGATCTTGACATTATGTTATGAGCTATCCTTTATATTTATTAAATATGTTATTTTGAAATTGAATCTATATAAGATTCTTGCTTAAATACTCAAAAATATTTTCCGAAATATCTATCGATATTTTGATCGGCAAACGATATATCCGTGAAATTTATGTGGTATTATCGGTAAATGATATATCCGTTTCTTCTGATTTATCCGTCGGCAAGCAATATCTATGTAAAATGGAAAGTGCTAAACGACAACGATATCGATATCGATATTTAGAACGTTGACTCTTATACCGCTTAGTCCCAAAAAGTTGAACATTTGTCTATATGTTGCATTTTGCAATTCCATTAACTGGGTCGGAGATCTGAAGCCCAAAAAGCAATTATGTGTATCGGTAATTCTGTATTGGATATGGATAGAATTAGTGCTGCACATCAATGATCGCAAGTTGCGATTCGACTGGTCGCGACTCCATTTTACAGATCGCGATCAATCGCGATTTTTGGGCAAAAGTCTCGATTGTTCGCGATTTGGTGCCTGAATCGCGATGCCTGGGAGGTAGATCCGCGCGATTAATCCGACGGTCAATATAATGCCACGTCATCGATCTGTGTGGTATTTTAGTTTGTGGCGAAAATAACACGTTTTACCTTGGTTTTATGTTCCTAAGAAGAGTTTTTCAAGAGAGGTTTTAATGAGAGGTTTTAATGAGACATCTTGTAATATTTACACTGAATATTTACAGCTTTCTTCCACCTTATTGTAATATTCACAATGAATAATACAACTTTTTTTTTAATATCTTGTTTTATCATATTTATTTATTTGTTTTATCATATTTATTAATTTTAAAATAAATAACATACTTAAATAATAACTATTGATAGTTAAATTCGGGTAAAAACTAACAAAATTAAACATTGAAAACAAATATAAACTTTTGCCGCAAAAATGAGTCTTGGAACCTCGCTGAATCGCGACTTAATCGCGACTTCCGCGACCCAGCCCATCGCGATGCATCGCGACCCGGGACTTCGCGATTTTTGCGATTTTCATCGCGATGCATGGCGACTCAACCTTGTGCAGCTCTAGATAGAATTGAAACAAATCAACTATATATATATATATATATATATATATTTATCATATTAGAGGGATAGAAAATCGATCACCGTCGATAGTTACGACTTTTGGAAGTCAACATCGAGCACAATCCTTACTATAGTCGTCACCGTAGGCTACCACATCCCGCACTCTCTATCTCCTGCTCAACTGTACAGCCAAATAATTGCGAACAAACCTTATCCACAATTAACAAAGAGGGAATATACCGTCTTCAATGATATTTTTATTCTTCTATTTAAACACTCACTCACTCTCTCTTCTCCATTTACAAATATCTTTTTTCTTTTCTCTCTTGCAAACTGTTAATGGACAGTTGTCTCGCCAACCACCAAACCCTAGCGCTTCGTGCGATCGCCGATCATCGGAGAAGCCCGATCGATTCCCGCCGCAGAGCCGCCGTAGTCGATCTCCGCGCGGGCCGGGGTCGGAGCTCCGTCAGGGCGTTGAAGGTGATCGCCGCCTCCGGGGCCAGCCACTGCCAGTCGTTCAGCAGCGTTAACCTCCCGCTCGGCCCGAGGTCCCCGGCGGCGAAGCACCTCGCCGGAGTGCTGCAGAACCAGCCGCAGCTGTTCCACTTCGCCGCCGCTGATCAGCTGAAGAGCTTGGCGTTCGATCGCGAAGCTGCTAACGAGCGGATGATCCTCGCCGTCGGATCTCCCGAGGCCAGCCTTCATAGGTATTTCTCTTTCGTGTCCATTTCGCACTTCGAGTTTACTTTCTGGAATTCAATTTTGCGATGAGTTGATTTTAGATAAATCTTAGTAGATATGGAGTACTCTGTATTTCTTGAGAAGATTTCCTCCTTACTAGGACTCGTGATCATTGAGAAGGTTGCGTCAGAATTAGTGCTTGGAACTGAGTGTTCTTACTCTACTTTTGGTCTAATTTTGATGCATTAAGCTACACCAATTGAGTACAATTGGTATGAATTTTTGTGGGTCCTATGTTTATTAATTGATCTTGATCTGTGATTGACTATTTCTTCATGCTGATTATCTTGTTGCAGTTTCCCAAGAGTGTCAGGTAAGGATG
Organism: Parietaria judaica; assembly: GCA_954871525.1. NCBI lineage: Eukaryota > Viridiplantae > Streptophyta > Magnoliopsida > Rosales > Urticaceae > Parietaria > Parietaria judaica. Next base: position 46,239,446 of record OX940860.1, read on the forward strand.
ATCAAGTGGGTCCAATGTTTAGCTTCTAACCGTTCTGACATAACAATTTTTTGCACAGACGATCCCGGCAAGGAAAATTTCCACCAGTGTGAAGTGTTGCCTAGTGATGGGTTTACTCCGGTAAACAGATTACAGCGGATGAATCACTGGTTGAATTCCTTGGTGGGCAATTAGTTTAAATTCCGATGAGAAGATATTGCGGATTGATCCGTTTTACTCCTGACTCGGTTATTGATTTCAGGAGGATTGCCGAGGTGAAGGAGAAACAGTGTCAGCTGGCCGTCGAAGATATCATGTACTTGCTGATCTGCTACAAGTTTGCAGAGATCAGAGTTCATTTGGTTCCGAAGCTTTCTCGATGCCTCTATAATGGAAGATTAGAGATATGTCGTTCGAAGGACTTTGCACTGGAATCGCTATACAGCTCTGAAGTTCTTGAGATCGTGAAGGAACATATCAGTGCTACGATTGGATTAAGAGCAAATTCAAGCGTCACAGAACATTGGGCACTCACGACGGTATCTAAATCCGCTCTTATCCAAATATATGTTGAGTCAATCTTATACGGTTATTATCTGAAGTCAGCCTTGTTGAGACTCGAGCTCGAACAATGCGTGGCCTTGGAGAGCAAAGATCTTCCCGTGAAGCAGAGGATCAAACCCCTTCTGCTCAGCTGTCTCAGCAACAATGCTCAATCCGAGCCACAGAAAGCTGACAATCTCAAATGCTACGTCGCGGGGTTCGATCCCGACACGATTCTGAAATGCGAGAAGCTGACGTCGAAGGAAGCCGCATGTCTCATCAAGAGTCACACGAGTGCACTCTTTGGTGATGCCGATGAGGCTATTTTGACGTCGTTTTCGAGCTTGAAGAGGCTGGTTCTCGAGGCTGTTGCGTTCGGGTCGTTCCTGTGGGACTCGGAGGAATGCGTCAACACTGTTTACGAGCTTAAGGATTACTGAGTCTAATGGAAGAAGGGTTGCCTTTTTCTTTTCCTTTGTTTTCACGCTTGTCTTAGCTTGTAAATTATTGTACAAATCTAGCACATAATAATTCTTAATAGTAGATAAACCTGCCACGTGGCTCCTCTGCCTCTTTTTCTTTAGTTCAAGGGACTATGAAGAGTTGACCTAGTTGAGTTTGTGTTTTATCTTTTTCTACACTATAGTATTTAACTTTCTTGTTCACTCTTTCTCAATAAAGGAACCCAAAACTCATTCTTGTTTTACTTGAACTTCCGACCAAGAGGAACAAGAACTAGCTCATGTCCGAGCTTTTTAATCGGAGCCACCCGATCTGACACGTTCGATGATCGGAATTGTGCTAAAGCTTTGATGTTTGATCTTGACCACTCATCTTCAATTATCGATACAGTATACGCATACATAGTCTTACTGATCCACCAATAAAAAGTCTTACAAGCACCTCACGAGAGTAGCTATTTCTCCTGTGACCTCGATTTTGGTCGCGCTCTCTCTCTCGTCGACGATCTTCCCCCTCGGTTTGACTGACCAAACTGTCCTAAAATTGTATGTCGTATTCACTCCTCTTGTCGTTTGGTCTTGCTGTGCGCTTCATATTCTAACAGATTAGAGTGGTGGAACTAATAAACAAAAACTTAACCGTGTAATTTTCAGCTGAGCGAGTCTCTACATTTTGTCATATAAATGTATTAAATATGTATGAAAATAGAAAAGGAAAAAAAAGAAAAAAGAAAAAAGAAAAAAGAAAAAAAGAAGAAAAAAGAAGAAGAAGCAAAGACTGAATATCTGATGAACAAGCAATTGTGAATACTTGTGCAATCTTGTTTTGTATTGAATCCTACTCAAAAGAAGATTGCAGATTTAAATTGGTTTGCAAACCAAAACAAGGGTGAATATCTGACGGACAAGCAATTGTTGGTTTTCCTTGCACATTAAGGCTTTCCAGTTTTGAAAGATATGTTAACATTGTTAAGGAAGACCATACTTATTTTATGTAGATTTCCCTTCATATATTAGGTAAACTACGGCTAATGTACCTGATGCTTCAAAAAAATTTGATTATGTACCCAATGTTTATTTTTGGTTGTTAATGTACCCAATGTTTATTCTATTATTCAAATTTGTTAAATTGTGACTAATGTACCCAATGTTTCAAAAAAAAATCTATTATGTACCCAATGTTTTTTTTTTTGCTAACTAATGTACCCAATGTTTGTTATGTTACCCAAATTTGTTTGTTATGTGCCACGCCTGATTTAATCACACTAATCCTACGGTTCGGATTGAATCAATTGTATGACTCAGATTAAACAACACAAAAATAAAACCCTAAAATCCAACCTTTCCCTCAGTCTCATTTTTCTCTCGGCCTCACTCATTCTCTCTCCCTCTCTTCATGTTCTTCCTCCCCGCGTCATATACTTCTAGGTTTAGGGCACAAAAATTCATTCTCTTTCCATGGCCAGTGAAGGATCTACATGTTCGGTCCGCCAATACGTAGAGGTTTAATGTAATACACACGTACCGTCTTTGCAGACGCAATTTAAAATAAGTATTAAGTAATTAATATTTTTAGAGTTTAATAATTTATATACGCATGTTCATGTAAAAGACCTTCACATTTCATGGAAGGAATTGGACGTCGATGTTGTTTTGTGGTATTTGAGTATTATTGTTGCTTATAAAAAGATATGCGCCACAAATATTTCAAAAATAAATATTTATGAACACTTCGACTCTCTAATTGTTATCCTTAGGTTCTTGTTTTATAAAATGATTACATAAGAACAAACATATTGATAAAATTTAAATAAAATTTGTAATCAATTTTACTTATAAATTAATCATAATGTACAATGAATTTTCGAATAGAAAATTAAGAGTTAATAGGCGGAATTTTTTTACGGTGGGATATGCAGCTAGAAAAAAAAACATTGGGTATGTCATCAAATTTTTTAGAACATTGGATACATTAGCCGCAGTTTATCCAAATATCGAATGTGGCATATAGCCGCAGACGTGGCCATTTTTAATGGTGGGATTCGCGAATGGACGGAACAGACGAATTTGACTAACAGAACAAACATTGGATACATTATCCATAAAAAATTAACATTGGGTACATAATTAAATATTTTTGAAAAATTAGATACATTAGCCCCAGTTTACCCTATATTTATATTAAAAAAAAAAAAGAAGGAAAGAAAGGTGTCGGTGTAAATTTGGTCAGTTGACCGTATGTTAACATAAAATTGTATGATTTTTTAAATTTTATAATATTTTAAGGGTTAATGACGGCGAAAATACCCAAATTTTGGTCAAAGAACCTATCGTGTATTCAAAGTCAAAAAGTGGTGGCAAAAGTACCCATAGTACGATTTGGGGCGTTGACCAGTTTTTTCTGTCCATCCACTAACGGTGCCGTCCACGTGGCCGTTAGCCTCTTTCCACGTGGCACGCCACGTGGTCGTTGACTGCCACGTCATCTAAACTTTGGGTATTTATGCCGTGATAAACTATTTTTTATATTTTTTTTTCAATTGCTGCGTCATCGAAATAAATGTTAAAATATTATAGCTTTGGTAGGACACTAGGACTCGAACCCATCACCTTCCCCCTCATAAAAAGACAACATAACCACTAAACCATATTAACTTGACATTATATCTTGACTAGGGGTGGCAATTCGGGTTGCGTGTCGTGTTCGTGCCGGGTCTTAATCGTTTTTTACTTATTTTATCTAGACCCAGACCCGCCCCATTTAAATAACGTGTTTATCGTGTCTACCCGTTTAACCCAATTAAAAGATTCATTTATTTATAAATAATAAATTAATTCAATTTATACTCATTTAACTTAATTTATTTAACTCTATTATCGAAGATTTTAAAATTTTACTAGCAAATTTTTATGTTCATCAATTGTAAGACGTAATTAATAAAATAAAAACATAAATTTCATATATAATAAGTATTAAAACACTTAATAACATATAGAAAATATAGAAAATGTAACTTTTTGCTCTTTAATCGTGTCTAATTGGGTCCCATCGTGTTATCGTGTTCGTGCCGTGTTTACCCGTTATTTAATCGTGTTCGACACGGTTGGACCCAGATCCATTTATGGTAGACCCAGACCCGTTTAAATCGTGTCGTAGCCGTTTCGTGTTTCGTGTCCGGCCCCAAATTGCCACCCCTAATCTTGACAAAAATAAGAATATAAATAGAAACTTATTGATAAGTGACATAATAGAAACATATATATTTTTCGCATCGCGTTCGGGTTGATTTATTTGGAACGGGGGTGAGCTGACTTTTTCAAACCGGGGCCGAGTTGAATTTTTTTAGAACGGGGTCAGGTTGAATTTTTTGGACAGTGGTCAAGTTGAATTTTTCGTACCGGATTCATGTTGACTTTATTGGTACGGGTTGACTTTTTCAGAACAGGGTCGAGTTAACTTTTTGAAACGGGGTCGAGTTGAGTTTTTTTGGAACGGGGCCAGTTGGACTTTCTATTATTAAGTGACATAGTAATAAAGACTTGATCCCAAAACTTCAACTTGATAAAAAAAATTCGATTCGACCACATATAAATAAAACCCTTGACTTATAAAATCCACACATTTAATATAAAAGATAAGTCATTTCCGCTAGTTTTTTAATAGAAGGACAAAGCCTAACATTCTCATAAAAGATAGGCCAATAGTGACAATAACTCAAAAATAAAAGGGTCTATATTTAAATCTAGGGGTGTGCATGGGTTGGATTGGGTCGACCCGAGGTAAAACATGAACCCGACCCGATCATATTGGGTTTGGAAAAAATAACCCAATCCGACCCAAAATTTTTGAAGACCCAATCCAACCCAACCCGAAAAACTCTGGGTTGTGTTGGGTTGGGTTGGGTCATTGGCCTGAACTAAACTTTAAAAAATATATATAAATATTTTACCGAATAACACTTAAATTTAAACCGTCGATCAATAAATAGAAATTTCATATTATTGTCTGTAAACACCAAATTCAAAAATTTAACGTTATTATAGTCTTAAACATTAAATAACACAAGTACGGAACATATCGTAAACTAAACTAGAAATGTGATCGTAATCGTATACTAGAAACATGGTCATAGACATTAAATAATGACTAAAAATAAAAATGAGACCCTAGAAATACATTTTATTTATTTATTTGTTGTTTGCTTTTACTTATTTAACGTTTAAACTACAAAAATATATTTTAAAAAATTAATTAATTATTTGAAAAAAAATCTTGATTGGGTCAATTGGGCCGGCCCAACCCAATGCATTTAGCCCAACCCCAACCCGACTATTTATTCGGGTTGAACCCAACCCAACCCGATAACTATTGGGTTAATTGGGTTGGGTTTGATTGGGGTTGGGTTTAATTGGGTTGGGTTAAATTGTTGGGTTGGGTTTTTTTTGCACACCCCTATTTAAATCCAACCATCAAAAATCAAAACTCATTAATTGACATATATATCCACTTTGTTTAGGAAGACCTTTGTCTCTAAACGACAAACTCTTTCAGTCAACGCAGGACATGCATCGCAGCATCTGGTGTGTTCTTCAAGGAAATTTCGACATAGAAAACATGTATATTATATGCGAGTTTATATAGTAGCTCTACATAGTCAATTAAAAATGTTGCAAAAATGACAAGACAACAATCTTTCTCCTCTCATTATTTTACATATCCATGTGAGAATCGGTCATATAACTGATTTAAACTAACATTTCAGCTATAATCAAAGCTTATATTATATGAGTGTTGAGTTTCTAAGAAGACGACCACTCAACACATACATCACAACACGTTAATCTCAATCTCAAGCATCCAATTTCAACGCTTTCATTGCGTAATATCCATATTGTACACAAGCAAACATGTCATTGCAGACTTAAAAACCTCGAAACCCTTTTGAGAGCTCTGCAAAAGAGACGCAAAAAAAAAATGGCGATCTTCCTTATCAAATTCGTCTTCATTATCTTGAGCAACTTGTCATATTTCTTGTCCCGATTCGTGTTCTCGACTGTAGCCTATGTCTTGGTTCTGCTGATCCAAGCGTTCAAAGCGCCGGGGCAAGGAGCGAAGGGGGTATTGGACCAAGCGGGGGAGGCCGTGAAGTGGGCCGTCGAGAGCCTCGTTGGCGTCGCGGTGGAGGGTGTCACGGCTGCATCTTCCTCGCTGTTTGAGCTCGTGAAGGAGGGTGCGGTGGGATGGGTGGTTAACATGGGCTCGGCGCTTGCAGGGCTACTTGAGCAGACCAGGGGCTCGATTGACGGCGCACTCAAGAACATGCCCGAGCTGCTCGAAGTGGTGAAGGAATTGGCGTCGACGATCGCCTCGGATTTGTGGGATAATTATAGTGAAGCTGTCGGGTACTTCAAGGAGAACGCATTGTCATAGGATGTCCAGCGGTTTTTGGTTTTTGTCAAGAAAAGACAAAGGTCTTAATAGCGTGTATCAGATTATGAATTACTCATTTCATTCTCAGTTAATTTATGACGGAATTTTGTGTTTGTGTGCAGTATACCGTTTGTGAAGCAGTGATGCGGTGATCGACTCAGAGTTAATCTCTATCATAGATTTCTATTTTTCTTTGATGGTAAAGGTGTAATTTTTTTTAGCTCATTTTAGTAACCATTGTTATGATTGAACGTGACCGTGACACAACATGGTTCACAAAGCTATGTCTGAATTTGATTTTTTTTTATTTATTAAATTTTAAGTTCTGATCTGTTCTGTCTGCTATTGTCTTTTTAGATTTTTTCGATGAAGTTATGTTGAAAAGAGGTAACAAGGTATCATTAAGCGAAAAAATATAGTTTGGAAAGTGGCCTTTTTAATAAGTTTTGAAAATTCATAACTTGGGAAATAAGGTATTTTTATTGGTAGAAGGTATACATTCCACGTGTAATTGCAATAATAATAATAATATCTAAAATGATTTAAAAAATTCAACATATTCTCAAACTTGTAATTGCGCAACTGAATACTTATGGTCATGAAATTGAAGTTTTTTATTAATTATATTCTATGTGTCTATTAATATTAGGTTTTTCTACATGCTAGAACTCAGGTTTTAAGATTCTACATGTTAAATATATCAATTTTATGCTTATAAAGAACTTTAACATTAAAAGTGAGACAATGTCAGGCCGACAAACTTAACAACTTCGAGTATTTAATAAGCGCAAATGAAAATTTAAGTATGCGTCGTACTATTTTAGATAACTTTGAATGTTTCTTCTCCAATAATCCACACATCATATCTTAAACTGAATAATACCATTAGTTTTCTTCTCTCGCTTTTTTAAAATTCTAAAATTTTATATTATATTTAGAAGAGGAATATTTTAATCACTAGGACTTTTTAATCACAAAATAATGCGTGAACCTTGATGGGAAAGTTCATTAGATTTTTTTAAGCTGCTTTAGATATGATTTGGAGTCGGACATGATATATTTTTGGGTCAACAGCACGCATAAATATGTAATATTTTGATTTTTATGATAATATTAATTTAATTTTTTTTACGGTCATTTTTGCTAATGTTTATTATCTTGCTTTTTAATAAAATTTATCAACCTTTTTCATTGATCGAATTTTTTTTGAAGGTGTCATTAACATAATTTCCCCTTGTTCGTAAGTGATGTATGTCCAAAACTTAACGGTACATTTAAACTAGTAGAGATGAATATTGAGAATTTGACCCTAAAAATTAGTGAATATTCAAAATTTTAGTCCTAAAAAGAAATTGAATTATACCAAGAAATAATTCAATTTCAGCCTATTGCTGCTACTACTTTTCTTGATGTTATTTTTATTGCTCCTGATATATTGTCAGTTAGTCCAAACTCCAAATCACATTATCGTGTCTCTACGCAAGGGTTAGATTAAGTCAGTCCGAAGTCAAAATTTAATCCGACTCGCTTTTATTGGTTTTAAAAAAAATGGACCAAAAGTTTGAAGGTCCAATCTAACTAATATATATAGGGGTGAAATATTTATCCGCCATCCGCTGATCGCAACCGTATCTTATTCGCTCCTCTACGAAATATCCACTTTTTTATCCATTTTTAATCAACCGCTTAATATGGTTATGGATATCCGCAACTGCTTTTCAGAATTGGATTGGTTAATGGTTATATTTTTTAATTTAAATTGGATATCCGCTTTAACTGCAACCAGATTTTAAAAATAAAAAATAATTAATTAAATATATATTATATATAAATATTTTTTATTTTATTTTATAAGTGCTATCGGCGGATTGGATTGTCCCTTATATTAACCTAGGTATGTTATATTCCTACTCTGTCCATTGTTGTCTTTGTGCATAGGCGGAACTATGCACACCATTGAAGTGGTTCTAGGTCTAGCCACCCCAACTAATCTAAAATCATTAAAGAAGTACCTATATTTTTTAATTATTTTGCTTTCAACCCCCTTTTTTCTAATATTTTCACATCTCAGCCCCCTTGACAACAAAACCTAGTTCCGCTTATGTCTTTGTGCTTTAATTACTTTGAATATAGTATTTATTATAATTCAGATTTCATCTTGGCTTTTTAATAATCGTTTGTATTCATATTTGTATCTCTAGAATATGTAGCTAATATTCTAGTGTTATACCATATGTTTTTGTGGTCTTTTATGTCATCAAATATGGTTTGGTACTTTGATTATTTATGAAATATTATTTATGATATTTTTGAATGTTTTATGTTTCACTATTCTTACTATATTTTTATGTATGATGTATTTGTTTTTTCACTAACAAAATTAATTGGATAATATCCGCTATCCGCCTTAAATTAACCAATTTGATCCGCTATCTGCTAACCGCATTTAAATTGGATAATCGAAAAAAAAAATGGTTAATGGATACAATTATTTTATATCCACATATGTGGATACGGTTAGTCAACGTGCCCATATCCTATCCTATCCTATCCACTTTCACCCCTAAATATATATACCCTTTGAGTTGGATTGAACTAAAAAAAATATATATATAAAAAATCTAACATCTAATTCCTAAAATTGCCTTAATTTTTTAATCAGTAACGCATAAACTAAGCATAATTTTAAATATTATTTATTCAATTCAATTCAATGGTCCGTTTGGCGCACCTTATTTTTTTTTTTAAACTATATTTAATTTCAGTTAAAAAAATTTGTCTTTAAATTTCTGATAGGTGTTTGGTAAACTATTCATAAAACAGTTGTTGCAAGTAACAAACACTGATATAGCGTTTTGGTAAAAAATATTATTTAAGCTAAAAAGACTCAAATAGACTAAAAACCGTGTTTTATTTTTAGAAAAAAAAAAACAAAAGCTACGAATCCTAACTTTTACGATTCATGTATAAAAATCTAAAATTATTTTTGGGTTTTTTGTAAAAAATAATTTTACCAAACACCTGAAAAATAGTTCAATTTATTCCAAAAACAAAAACAAGACTTTTTAAGCTGAACCAAATGCCCCTAATAAAAATAATAAAGTAATCATGTTTTTTATTTTATTTATAAATTACTTTTAATTTTTAAATGTCTTACCAGTTAAATTTAAATAAAAATAAATACAAAAAAAATCTTTATTTTTAAAAAAAGAAACTCACGAAATGCCCAAAAACCACCTAAGGTTTATGAGAATTGACCATAACTTCAAACAATTCATTTATACCCATTTGTAAAAAAAAATCGGACCATATTAACCCTAATATTAATTATATTTATTTATTTTTGTATAATAATTATTTATTTTATATTTTAATTTTAAAAATCAAATTATCCTAAAATTATGGTTGAAAACTTCCCCTATTATATTACCCCTCATTAATTTCTCCTTCCTCTCTCCTCTCTCTCTCTCTCTCTCTGATATCCTCGTCGGATTGACCGCCATCGCCGGCTTCGGGCGGAGAGTGCAGCGGCTTCGGCGACCGTGGGCGCGGCTGCCGAGGAGGCGACCGTGGCCACGGAGGCTGTCGTGAGGAGGAGGAGAAATGGGTTCCAGTCACCAAGCTTTATCGCCTCGTGAAGGAGGGAAAAATCACCTCCATGGAGCAAACCTTCATCGTCGTCGGTGCAGAAGCAGACCCGTGCCGGTCAAAGGACCTGCTTAAAGGCCTTCATCGTCGTCGGGGACTCGGCCAGCCACGTCGGGATCGAAGTAAAGTGCAGCAAGGAGGTGGCGAGTGCGATTCGCGGCGCGATCATCCTCGCTAAACTCTCGCTCGTAACTGTAAATTTATTTACAGTTTTTTGTAAATATATTTACAGTTTTAAGAATTTCGTAAAGATATTTACGGTTTTGGTATTGGTATTGGTATTGGTATTAATATTAGTATATATATATTTACAGTTTTGGTATTGGTATTGGTATATATATATTTATAGTTTTGTAAATATATTTACAGTTTCATATTTGTAATTACATTTACGATTACAATTTCATATTTGTAGTTACAATTTTGTATTTATAGTTACAGATTCGTATCTATAGTTAGAAAATTAAGTTCGTAAATATTTTACAATCTTCGTATATATAATTATAGTTTCATTCTTATATTGAAATTTCGTAACTATATTTACAGTTTTAAAACTACAGCTTTATTAAAATTTCATAAATTGATTTACTATAAATACAGAATCGTAAATATAATGACGTAAATATAGTTACATAAATATAATTACAAATTCTTAAAAATGCAGAGAAATAATTTGAAATTTTGTTTTTAAAATATTGATTAAGAGGGAGAAAATTTCGAAATTAATACTGATCAATAGGGACCAAAAAAATCAAAAATAGGATTTGTTACAAACGTTAAAATAGGAAAGAATAATTCAAGTAATATTTGTTTAATCCTAAAAATAGGCAAGATTTATTTTAATTTATTTAGTTTGCTATATTTAAGGAAAAAAAATTGTTTTTTAATTTTAATTAAAAAACAAAATTAAGATTATTGTGAGTTAATTGAAAGGGTATATTAATCCATATTTAAATTTGTTGGTGGTTATGATTACCATAATTAGAAATTGGCATTTTTTTTTTCAAACTTTGAGTCACAAATGGGCATTTCCTTCATTTACCATTTTTTAAATTGGTTTAGTCAATGGGGCGGCCCGACCACAGATTGATCTACTCCAACCCAACCAATTTATCAACTTGAGTACAATATAGCCTAATAATTATTGAGTTAATTAGATTGGAGTTGATTATTGGGGTTAAATATCCAGCGGTTGAAGAGGAAGCTCCCAAATGGAAAAAATGACGTCCCAAAGAGGGAGAAATGGAGATTTTAGATAGGATTTTTCTCTACTCAAAAAATACTTTAAAGAGTCTTTTCGGACAAATCCCTTGGCGTATAAAAGTTTCTCTCATTGACAAAGCCGGGCTAGCCACTCTACAAAGGGGTGTGCCCTTTTTTTTTTTTAAAAGGACAATTTGAGATAATAATCATCCGACCGTATGAATTGTGTTCCGCCTCATACTTCTCCAGCTAGAAGTCCAATCTCTTAGTAAAAACATTTTCACCTCCTTTTATATATGAGCGGCGTGAGGCTACGCAGTGCAGGGATAGTATTAGGAACGGATACAAAAATTAGGGGGGTGAGCATTTTAAACCCAACCCGATGACCCAACTCAATCCGTTAGAGACCCGACCCAAATCTAACCAGCCCAATCTAACCCGTTCAAAATTGGGTCGGATCAGGCTGGATCCGACTATTATTCGGGTCGGGTCGGGGTCTTCCCCGACCAATATAATTAATAAATATTTCATATTAATTTTTATTCCAGTAGTGCAATCTTTAGTCTTTTAAAATTGTTCATTCTCAATTTTATTTACATTAAAAAACCGTTCAATCTCTCATTTCCATGTTTTACATTGTTTAGTGTATGTTTGTTTGATTAAATTTGTTTGGGGTATTTTTACTTTAATTTTGAGTTACATTGATGCATTTTTTTCATATTATTTTTTATTGTATAAGATTAAATTTTAATTAATCAGGTCATGGCGACCCAAACTAACCCAACCCGATTTTTTATCGAGTCGGTTTGGTTCGGGCATTAAAAAATTTTGGGTCGGATCGGGTTTTTTTTTTTTTTGGGAACCCGAAGTGATCGGGTCGGGTCCATAAAAAGCATCGGGGCGGCCCAACCCATGCTAACCCCTAACAAAAATAGCGTAACCGTTCCCAATTCACAAAAAAAAAAAAAAAAACTAAACAAATTTTCAAATATTTGTTAGTTTCTATTACTTTTACATTTAATATAATAGAATAACTACTATTGCATTAAAATCACATATAAAGATCCCTAAAAAAAATCACATATAAAGACCAATTGTGAGAAATAAAAGTAGTAGATAATAGAGCTCAATATTTTGTGCATGGCTCCGGGTTTTGTTCTAGTTCCCGTACATGTCACATAACGTTCGTCGATAAAACCGAGAAATTTAGTTTTATAACCGGGAAATGGGATATCTTGTACCAAGATATTAATTACAACTTTGTGTTTCTCAAAAAATGTATTAAGAAATATCAGATTTTAAATATATGAAATTTCTCTCAGATAATTATATCATTATATTATTGTTGTTTAATCACATTTTTAAGAGAAAAAAAAAAGAAGAAGATAATTTCAGAAATAAATTCTCTATTTCTTTATTTTCTAAAAAAGACACAATTCTATACCAAAGATTTTATATTACAACATAATTATAAAATAAATAAATAAAAAATAGAACACTATTTGAGTTAATTGCCAACAAGTCTTTAGTGTCAATAGGATTATAATTTGATATGGGACTTATGGGTATTAATGATTTAATTTTAACACGTACGCGTAACCTAGGAGCTAGGATATAATAATATTAGAAAGCTAAAATTACCTGATAATTTTATCTTAGTGAAGTTTTGAATATTCCAAGTCAAACTTAATGTATATTATCCATGCAAAATCATATTACGTTGATGAAAGTCGTACGTACACAATAAATTAATGAAGTGAAAATAAAGCTTATTTGCTTGAAATATCCATTATTGTAAACCATATCCAACAATAAATGACATATAAATGTATAAATTATTAAGCATTTATTGACTTGTTTTTTCTAATTGAATGCTGATGCCGATCAACAATTTATAGGTTTCAAGTCCCAAATGATTTATATTTCTCATTCTACTTTTACTTTACGTTGCATATATCATTATTGGCGAATTGCATATCTTTTTTATGACTTCATTTTACTTAAAATGCACAAAACGACAATATTCTTTCGTCTTGCATATAAGGCGGGTACTAAAATTAGTATTTCGATATTAATATACATACATACATACATATATATATATTACATTTTTTTAAACAAGTCGAAAAAAAAAATTTAAACATTGGGAATAGTCAAATACCACGTTTTATTAGAGGGAAAATTAAATCTTACATTGAAACACTCTCTTTTTGTATTTCAATGTGTTTTAGTGTATCATCTATTTGTTTTGTTGAATTACGTCAAAACTATAATCATATCACATAATCATATCATATTAAGAAAACTGAGTGAAATATAGAAAAATTGTTTTAAGTGTAATTAAAAAAATCACAAAAATAAAATAGAACTAAAAAAATTTCAAAAAAATGTTTGAGTTTTCAATTAAATGCTTTATGAGAAACACTGTTCATATTGCATTAAAATCACATATAAAGGTCATTTGAGAGATGTAAAATTAGTAGATAAGTTGAAGTCAAAATTTTAATTAATTGGCGACATTGAAGAGACTATATATTTAGTCACCAAAAATTCGCAAATTGTATTAATAGTCTTTGAATAGGTTAGTTCTTCTTTTAGCGGACAAAGTACCAAACTCTAATATTATTATATATATACGACATGTACATAATCATCGGATTTTTGGTACTTGTCTTATATATAATATCAGAGTATTGATCTTTTTTCCGGGTAAAAAAAAAAAAGCTAGAACTTATCGTTACAATATGAATTCTTTTTGGTATTTATGCCAAAAATAACCCTTATAAAATACCGTCAAAATTGTATAGAATATAATAATAATAATAATAAATAAATAAATAAATAACACAATCTTCAATTTCCCATCGAATAGGTCAACACCTAATAGCAACACAATCTCAACAATCCTAACTGATTCTGCAATTTTCGAGAGATTTTATCACGTTTTGGTTTTTTATTTAAGAGAAAAACGCACGATTTTTCTGTCTATGTTCTTCCCTTCTCTGGTCTGCGATTCCATCACCGTGTTCTTCTCTCTCTCTCTCATCTCTGGTCGGCTCCATACTGTCTCCCTATTTTCTGGGTGAGATTTTGAGTTTAAATATTTAATAATTAATTCCCAAGGTTTCGTTTTTGGTTCGGGTTCAGATCATTGAGAGCTTGAGTATTTGGTAATTGTTTATTTTGTTTGGATTTTGAACAATATGTTTGCTTGCAATATTGTTTTGTTTCGATTGAGAAGGGGATATATCTAAGTAATGTATTTCATCCTATTTTCTGTCGCTATTCATCCTCGGTCGATGTCCGTAAAATCTCCGTCCGCTCTGACTGAAGTTCGTTTTTTGCATGGCTTGATTCGTCCTCTCCGACTAGCTGTCGAGGTTTGCCTTTGGCCTGGCATGATTGAGCGATTCCTTCTCACGTTTCTATCCCCGTCTTCTTTCAAGTTTTCACATCAATATCCTAGAGTTTTCTGGGATTTCTTATACCCTAATCTTTCTATTTTTATATACATATATATTTATGAGTATACTGTATTTCTGTGCTTAGTATTTGATGGTTATTTTGTGCGGAATATGGTTATTTTGGTGGGTGGTCTCTAAGGTAGATTGTTTTTAGTAGATAGTGTATGTAGAAATGGAGTGGAGAGTGTTTAGATAGAATTTTGTTTATTGATTCTTACAAAGTTACAATACCCCAACACCTCTTTATATAGTGGTTGTACAAGATTCTAGAGTGTTCTTCTAAATCCTAGATTACAACACTCTAGATAATTCTTCTAAGTTTCAAGTCTAGTTAGTTTCTAGATTTTTCTATACTCATATGCTTATGATAGCATTCTAGAGTATTCTATTTCTAGATTTTTCTTTACACTTTATCTCTTGATATTTTTTCACATATATCTAGGACATACTAGAATATTCTATAATGTAGAAATGTGCATCAATTTTAACACTCCTCCTTGATGCGCATTTGGACTACTCCGATCTCTCAATGTCTCGAATTTTTCTTTTGGTAGCGCTTTTGTGAAGATATCAGCTAACTGTTCTTCACTGGTGCAATGTTTGAGCTCTATCTCCTCGTTGTTCAGAGCTTCCCGAATAAAGTGATACTTGATTTTGATGTGCTTAGTTTTTCCGTGAAAAACTGGGTTTTTCGCTATTGCAATAGCAGATTTGCTATCACAATAAATCTTTGTTGCTTCTTTTTTAGGCTTCCCCATGTCTTCAAAAATTTGTTTCAGCCATGTTGCCTGACTTGTAGTCATAGCAGCGGCTACGTACTCTGCTTCTGCTGAGGATTGAGCAACTGTTTCTTGCTTCTTTGACACCCAAGAAAAAATTCCCGATCCTAGTGTGAATGCATAGCCTGAGGTACTCTTCATGTCGTCTACTGATCCTGCCCAGTCACTATCAGTATAACCCAATAGTTCAGAGTCAGTTGTAGGCTCGTACCATATGCCATAATTCTTTGTTCCTTCAAGATATCTGAGTACTCTCTTGGCCACTCCATGATGAACTTGACTTGGACTCTGCATGAATCGTGATAATAGGCTTGTTGCATATATGATGTCTGGTCTTGATGTTGTTAGATAAAGAAGGCTTCCAATAAGACTTCGATAAACTGCGTTGTCCGCTTTTGGTGAGCCGTCTTCTTTTGACAGTGCTTTGTTGTTGTCTAATGGAGTAGCAACTGTCTTGCAACCACTCATCTTGAACTTCTTTAGAAGACTTTCGATATAGTTCTTTTGTGAAATAAAGATTCCGTTTTCTTTCTGGGTTATCTCTATTCCAAGAAAATAGCGCATTAGACCTAAGTATGTCATCTTAAACGTCTTCATCATGTACTCCTTGAAGTCCTTGATCATTTTCTCATTGTTTCCCGTGTAAATAAGATCATCTACATATAAGGAGACAATGAGTATTTCAGTTGTACCTTCTGTTTTGACGTATAAGGTTGGCTCACTTTTACTCCTCCTAAATCCACGCTCAGTGAAGTAGTTGTCAATTCGGCTATACCAGGCTCTTGGTGCTTGCTTTAATCCGTATAAGGCCTTCTTGAGCTTCAATACTTTGTCTTCTTGTCCTTGCACCACGAACCCTTCAGGTTGCTCCACGTAAATTTCTTCTTCTAGGTAGCCATTTAGGAAAGCGGACTTTACATCGAGCTGATAAATTTGCCATCTTTTCTGAGCCGAAAGTGCAATTAACGCCCTTATGGTGTCATGGCGTGCTACTGGAGCAAATGTTTCAGCGTAGTTTACTCCAAATTGTTGTGCATATCCTTTGGCAACTAGTCTCGCCTTGTGTTTTTGAATTGTACCATCGGGGTTTACCTTCGTTTTGTAGACCCACTTTACTCCAATGATTTCTTTTTCTTGGGGAGAATCGACCAGCTCCCATGTGTTTTTTTTCTCGATCATCTTAATTTAATCTTCCAAAGCTTTTCTCCATTCTTCTTGCTTTGAAGCAGCTTCGTAGCTTTCTGGCTCCGAGATTGCTAAGTTACATGACTCGTATACTTCGGCAAGAGATCTTATTCTTCTCGGTGGTGAGTCTGTCGTAGCATCTGGATCGTTTCTTGTAGCTTGAGTTGGTAGAGCAGGTTGGTTTTCGTCTTCTTGCTGAGGCGTTGTTGGCATATTAATATTTGATTCCTCCGTCTGGTCATTTTTCTCGTTGTAAGCAGAGTCTTCATCGAACTCCACGTCTCGGCTGATAAGAAGCTTCTTTGTCTTTAAGCTATAGACTCGATACCCTTTTGACTGAGTACTATAGCCTAAAAATATTCCTTTTTCTGCTTTCTCATCGAGTTTACCTCTTTTTACTTGTGGCACGTGAACGTAGCATATGCAACCAAATACTTTGAGATGTTTTGCAGACGGCTTTCTTCCGCTCCAAGCTTCAATTGGTGTCTTGTCTAGCACGAATTTTGTGGGACACCTGTTTAGAAGATAGACTGCCGTATAGACAGCCTCTGCCCAGAAGATTTTAGGAAGTCCTTTCTCCATGAGCATCGCCCTTGCGGTTTCCATCACAGTCCTGTTCTTTCTTTTCGATACTCCATTTTGTTCAGGTGCATATCCGACAGTGAGTTGTCGTTCCACGCCTTCTTCTTCACAAAACTTGTTGAATTCTGTTGAAGTGTATTCCTTGCCTCGGTCGCTTCGGAGGGTCTTAATGTAGAATCCACTTTGTTTTTCGACATAATTTTTGAATCTCTTGAAAATGTCGAAGACTTGTGATCTTTCACGCATGAAATAAACCCACGTCATTCTAGTACAATCATCAATGAAGAGGATGAAGTACCTATTTTGCTCGAGTGATGGGGTGCGCATTGGACCACAAACGTCTGTGTGTACTAGCTCCAGTGGCTCCTTAGCTCTCCATGCTTTATTGAATGGAAAAGGCTTTCGGTGTTGTTTCCCTAGTAGGCATCCTTCATATACTCCATCGATCTCTTTTATAGCTGGAAAATCCGTCATCATTTCTTTCTGGTGAAGTATCTTTAGCCCGTGAAAGTTAAAGTGCCCAAGCCGCTTATGCCATAGCCACGACTCGTCAACTTGCGTCTTCATCGCCACATCACTTGTATGCCTCCACTGGAATGGAAAACACCTATGCTCATTCATTTTTATCTTTGCGATTTCTTGGGATTTATCTCGCTTGTCATAAATTGTGCAAGCGTCTCCCTCGAAAAGCAAAGAGTATCCTTTCTCCATCATTTGACCTACGCTGAGTAGGCTTTGATCGACATTTGGGACTAGAAGTACATCGGTTAAATACTTCTTTCCCTTTTTTGTTTCAACAGCGATGGTTCCTTTACCATTCGCCTCCATAAAATCTCCATTTCCAATTTTGACTCTTGAGTCGGTTTTTCCAAGAGTGCAAAATAATTTTTCATTTTTTGTCATGTGGTTACTGCAACCACTATCCACATACCATGTGTCATCTTTGTCTTCAGTTCTAGCTTGAAAGGCATAGAAGAGATTTTCATCTTTTTTTTTTCTTCAGAGAAGTTAGCTTGATGATTTTTCTTAAAACGACAGATATTTTCAGTGTGCCCATTTTTTTTGCAATTTTGGCATTGTGGTTTTCCTTTAAACCAACAATCTTTCTCCAAGTGGCCTTTTCTTTTGCAAATACCACATGGAGTATATCTATCGTTATTTTTTCCTTGTTTTCCTTCGTAACTTCTCTTTTCTCTTGGCTTATGAGACCGCGTAGTTATCTTAGATTGAAAGGCGTTTTCCGTAGATTCGTTCTCATTCCGCCTACTCAATCTATTTTCATGTGCTTCAAGAGAGCCCATTAATTCTGTTGGTGAAAGAGTCTCTATATCCTTTGTTTCTTCGATGGCTGAGACTATTGTGTCATATTTTTCTGTACAAGAAATTAGTATCTTTTCAACTATTTTCTTGTCAGAAATATTTTCACCATAGACTCTCATTTGAGTTACTATCTCCTTTATCCTTGAGTAGTAGTTTTTAGCGGTCTCATTGTCCTTCATCTTAATATTCTCAAAATCTCTTCTAAGTGCATGTAGTCTGATCATCCGTACCTTTTTTGTTCCTTGAAACTCCTCTTGCAATGTATCCCAAACTTGTTTTGCCGTATATGCCCCCATGATTCGTGGAAATATTTCGTCCGCCATAGCTTGTTGAAGAGCAAATAACGCTTGAGAGTCTCTTTGTTGATTATCCTCAAACGCCTTCTTTTGATTAGCTGTAAGGGTAGACGTATCTTCAAGGATGTTAAATCCTTCTTCGATTATCTTCCACAAGTTTTGAGAGCGAAATTAGGTCATCATTTTGATGGACCAAAAATCATAGTTTTCTCCATGAAAGATTGGAAGAGGAATGGAGGAACGGTTTGAGTCGGCCATGGATTTTTTTTTTTGTTACGCCCGTTTGTGATCGAACGTAGCTCTGATACCACTGATGGTTATTTTGTGCGGAATATGGTTATTTTGGTGGGTGGTCTCTAAGGTAGATTGTTTTTAGTAGATAGTGTATGTAGAAATGGAGTGGAGAGTGTTTAGATAGAATTTTGTTTATTGATTCTTACAAAGTTACAATACCCCAACACCTCTTTATATAGAGGTTGTACAAGATTCTAGAGTGTTCTTCTAAATCCTAGATTACAACACTCTAGATAATTCTTCTAAGTTTCAAGTCTAGTTAGTTTCTAGATTTTTCTATACTCATATGCTTATGATAGCATTCTAGAGTATTCTATTTCTAGATTTTTCTTTACACTTTATCTCTTGATATTTTTCCACATATATCTAGGACATACTAGAATATTCTATAATGTAGAAATGTGCATCAATTTTAACAGTATTTGTTTTGAACCACTATTCATGAAATTGTTTTTGAGTCTCTTCTGCTCTCTCCGAGTCAAGAATCTTAGTGTTAGAGGCGATGGCGAGAAACCCTAAAAAAAATTTCATTCTAGGGTTTTATTTATTTATATAAATATAAATATAAGTATGCTGTAATTGTGTGCTTTTTGTTTTGAACCAGTATTCATGAAATTGTTCTTGAGTCCCTCTTCTCCAAATCATATCCTTTTGCTCTCTTCGAGTCAAGAATCTTAGTCCTAAGGCGATAGAGAAAAACATTAAAATAAGGAATTCATTCTAGGGTTTTTGAATTACTTTTTAAATTTTTGAACATTCATAATGACTTATCAATTTTCGAATTGATTATAATCAAATTTTTGAATTGATTATAATATTTGTTTACGCAATTAAATAATATAATATATATGTCATAACTTTATTTTTATCTTGTCTAGCTTTGAATTGAATAATAATAATAATAATAATAATAATAATAATATATTTATCCGTATTTTTTTATCCAAAAACTTATGTCTATCTTTTTAATGTTAATTTCCTAATTAAGTACTACATGTGTTTCTTATGCTTTTTTTTCTTTCTTCTTCTCCAAACATATATAGAATTAAAATAAAATCCACCACTTAGATTGTAATCCTATAGCTACAAGAGTATATATATCTCTTTCATCAAATCGCTAACTGATTTGAAATTTCAGAAACAACATAAGGTAGATATTTTAATTCAATGGAACAATCGTCTGTCTGTTTGTTTATCGACAAAATCCTAAAACGCAATACTTTCCATACACAGAAAAACCAACCAAACGCGGCTTCAGGAACAAGATATCTTTTTTCTTTTTCTTTGTTCAAGAAACCATGGCGATCGCTATTCTTATATGTATATATACATATATGTTGTTGTTTTTTTATGTTCTGCCTCGGAGTTTAACACTGTTGTTGTTATTCGTAAATAATATAATAAGAATTTAACGTAAAAAAGATGACGGTAGAAATTATGATCGACGGTTGGAGAATGTTTCAGCTTTCTTGGGATTTTGTAATTATTTAAAAAAATAAACAAGTCAATCATTCATTTATTTTTGCTTTCTGATTGTCAGGAATCTCAGGGTTAGAGGCGATGAAGAAAAAACCTAGAATGGCGGCGCCGGCGACGAGACAGGTTTTGGACACTGAACTATGGCGGGCAGTCGCGGGTCGGACGGTGAGCGTTTTGAAGCAGCATTTCCATGTGTGCTACTTCCCGCAAGGTCATGCCGAGAACGCCAGTTGCTCCGACGAACTCGCCGCCTCGCTAGGGCTTCCTCCGCTCGTCCCGTGCCGCGTCGCTGCCGTGAAGCTCGAAGTGGAAGAGGATACCGACGAGGTGTTCGAGAGGATTACGCTCGTGCCTCTCCGCGCTTGCGAGGACAATAGGCACCTTGAAGACGGCGGTGAGGGACCGTTGGATGTTCCGTCGTACGCGAAAGTGCTGACACAATCGGACGCCAACAATGGCGGCGGCTTCTCTGTGCCACGGCACTGCGCGGAGACAATCTTCCCGGGGTTGGACTACAATGCGGATCCGCCAGTGCAGAGATTGTTAGCGCATGACGTCCAGGGGGTGGAGTGGGAGTTCCGACATATCTACCGGGGCACGCCGCTGCGGCATTTGCTCACCTCCGGCTGGAGCACCTTCGTCAACAAAAAGAAGCTCGTCGCACAAGACTCGATCCTGTTTGTCAAAAAATCAAATGGGGAAATAGGCGTCGGGATTCGGAGGGGGCAAAGGAGGACGAGACGGAGCAGGCTTGAGGAGTTCACGAAGGCGGTGACGGCTGCGGCGAACGGAGACGAATTTGAGGTGCTGTTCTACCCGCGAGAGGGGGCCTCCGAGTTCTGCGTGAAGACGTCCGCTGTGAGGGCAGCGGGAGGGAGGGCGTTTAGCGTAAATTCGAGGGTGAAGATTTGCGTGGAAGACGAGTTAGCTGTTAGTGTGAAGTCGTACTCGGGAACCGTGGAGGCGGTGCAGGCCTTAGACCAGGTCCGCTGGCCCACCTCACCATGGAGGATCCTTCAGGTACTCACTGTTGCTTGATGTATCTTGAGTTTATTCTTTCTGTTGAGTGTTAGTTATTCAATTTTATTCATGGGCAAAAAGTTATTTAATCAATAAATGTTGTCTCATTGTGGCATTATGATTTGGATTTATGTTTCACG
Organism: Parietaria judaica; assembly: GCA_954871525.1. NCBI lineage: Eukaryota > Viridiplantae > Streptophyta > Magnoliopsida > Rosales > Urticaceae > Parietaria > Parietaria judaica. The sequence goes on from OX940860.1 coordinate 46,261,270, forward strand.
GTAGATTTGAGCAATCACCGATTCGCGAATTTTCCGGCAATTGGCGGCACCATTATGGTTTGGCCTTTAAAGTTCGACATAATTAAACTAATATTCTTTATTTCTTTTTCAAACTCCATGCTCAAAAACACCATTTAAACTCTGGCTCTATTGTAGGTTGGATGGGGTGATGGAGCAAATATACATCAAAATATGCAGTATGTTAGTCCGTGGATGATCGAGGCCGTCGAGGGGGCATCGATATATTCCGACTTAGCGCATTTGTCGTTTTCACTGCCAAGATATAGGCACCAGCTACCAGAGTTCCCTCAATTTGCTGCGCCACTTTCCATCCACGAGCCCCACGACGACTCGTTGCGCATATTTACCCCTGCTGCAAGCATACAGGGAGCCAGGCATTTTCCCAGCGGTATCTCTATACCCGAGATTCCGCAATACACTCCCATCATTCCGCAACCGATGAACAATTCCACCACTTCTAGCGAGTCCACTGATGTCAAAGATTGCAACCTAATCGCCGATAAGCCCGAAAAGCAGGACTATTTCCTACTCTTTGGTAAGAGAATACCTTATCCACAGCAGCAAGCAAGCCCGTCTAACTGTTCTAGCGATGTCGTTGATGCGGGTGCGGAGAGGGAGAATACAGTTGATAACGGCCAAGAAATCACCGCTGAACCTGCGGCTTTACCGTGCACAGTGATCATGGAATCGAAGGGTCGGACTCGGAGTCGGAATATCAACCTCTCGCCTTTACGATCATACGAGGAACTGTACAATGTCCTTTTCATTATGTTTAAAGTAAGAAGATATGATTTGTTGGGCGATGCTAAATACCGCAACGCTGATGGATTGGCGTTTGATCTAACCGAAGAGGTACCATTCAGGTATATCCTCTTCACTAATCTATGTATATATTAGCTTCATTACACTATATATGCTCTCTTTATATGTTTGTTCTTGCAGTGATTTTGCAAATTCGGCTCGGAAGCTGATGATTCCAGCTCCGGCGATTCCTGTTCCTTCGGACATCGAGGACAATGTTGTTTGAAGGTAAGAAAACCGAGGTTTTTATTGCGCGATTGCACTATGACGTTGAATTTATTTTTTTTTTTTTTTTTGGCTTTGTCTTTGTCAGGATTGGTGGCGGAAACAGCGTCATTGACAATCCGGTCCGTATGACAACGTTGTGTGTACCCGAAATTTAGGTTTCTGTTCTCTTTTTTTATTTTAGACTATGTAATGATTAATTTCTGATGGCTTCTAACGAGAAATTAACTCCCAAGATTTTGTATTTCTGATTCTGATATTATTTTATGTTGCTTTTTCTTGTAAACCTTCAAATTGATTAATGATTTTTTAGAATTCAATCTTCTATGTGTAAATCCACGATCACGTTTTTCCGCCTAACCATTGGCCGCAGAATAGCGCGAACCGCCTCCATGGGCTTTGGCCTAGGAAGGATATTCCGGGTCATTGGCCAAAGTTTGGTTGTGGCATTACTTTGCTCTTAAAATTATATTTGCATGTTTGAGATATAAAAATGATATTTAGGTAATCGGCAATTGTCCGTAAAATTTTGGACTTGGTATAATTTTTTATTGTTTTGGAAAGTTAAATAAAATTAATAGCCTCTAAGAATTCAAACGTTGGAACAAATTTAAGAGAGAGAGAAAAAAAAAAATATTTTTCTCTCATGATCATTTAAATTATTCGACCAAGAAAAGGATAAAAACCCTACACGTTAATTAATAGTTAGGGTTATAGCTTATAAATAGGATTTATATGTACATTACGAAATTACATATTGTCGTCACTATGCTAGCTTATCGGCTCATTATGCGACCAGAATTAAATGTTACATTAAATTAGTGAAATATCTGTACTATTCTAATTAAAAATGAATCATTAATGTAATCCAAGTATGCTTAGTGATTAGTGAAGGAAGTCACCTCAAATAAACAAAGAGAGAATATTCAATATAAATAAATATAGTTTCTCAATTCAATAGTAGTTCTACCAGTATGCTTATTAACCTTGTAATGTTCGATCTTCAGCTAAAAAAAAATCATAATTTTAATTTTTATAATATTTCATACGAACTCTTTTATAATCTTTCAAGACCCCTTCTAAAATCGCGTCTTGAGATAAGAAATTTGATTTAATTTTTTACTGCTTCTTAAAACCCATGATATTACTTTAAAAAAAAATTAAGTAATTATATGTAATTATTTCTTTGAAAATCTCACCGATTTGTAGTCTAACTATCGATACTGGTTTATAAATTTTATAGTATACTCATCTATTTGTGATTTATTTATTGGTACTAGTTTTTAAAATTCTTACGAAAACTCTTCCATTATACATGCTGCGTTTCCGGTATACCTCGATTTTCATTGGCAAATATTTGATTGAACGCGAATGAGTCAAATGTGATAAATTCATGTCGTGGATTCTATAGAATTTACGGAACGTGTCACTATTAGCTAGAAGTTGCCTCATCTCATCCTAAAACAAGAAAAATGTACATCAGATCAGACACTATATATATTGCTATTATTATTATTATTATTATTATTTAGAGAACAAACTTTTAATATTGAGTGTAATTCAGTACTGGAACAGTCGTTTGTCTGTTTGTTTCTCGAGAAAATCCTAAAACGCAATACTTTCCTTTCCACACACAGAAAAACAAACCAAACGCGGCTTCAAGAACAAGACATGCAAATACTCCTCTGATTCTCAGGCACATTTCTCCTACAGCTACAAGGTCAGTCTATTTTCTTTTTCTTTGTTCAAGAAACCATGGCGATCGCTATTCTTTTATATATATATATATATATATATATATATATGCATATAGTTGTTTTATATTTCCTGCTTCGAAGTTGTTCGTCACAAAAAGAAATCGAACTGTATTGTTAGTCGTAAAAAAGATGACGGTAGAAATTATGATGATCGGACATTCAGAAATCTTACACTATGATCGACGGTTGGAGAATGTTTCAGCTTTCTTGGGATTTTGTAATTATTTAAAAAAATAAACAAGTCAATCATTCATTTATTTTTGCTTTCTGATTGTCAGGAATCTCAGGGTTAGAGGCGATGAAGAAAAAACCTAGAACGGCGGCGCCGGCGACGAGACAGGTTTTGGACACTCAACTATGGCGGGCAGTCGCGGGTCGGACGGTGAGCGTATTGAAGCAGCATTTCCATGTGTGCTACTTCCCGCAAGGTCATGCCGAGAACGCCAGTTGCTCCGACGAACTCGCCGCCTCGCTAGGGCTTCCTCCGCTCGTCCCGTGCCGCGTCGCTGCCGTGAAGCTCGAAGTGGAAGAGGATACCGACGAGGTGTTCGAGAGGATTACGCTCGTGCCTCTCCGCGCTTGTGAGGAGAATAAGCAGCTTGAAGACGGTGGTGAGGGATCGTCGGTGGTGGTGGATGTCCCGTCCTACGCGAAAGTGCTGACACAATCGGATGCCAACAATGGCGGCAGCTTCCCTGTGCCAAGGCTCTGCGCGGAGACAATCTTCCCGTGGTTGGACTACAATGCAAAAGCGCCAGTGCAGAAATTGTTGGTGCGCGACATCCACGGGGAGGAGTCGGAGTTCCGACATATCTACCAGCGCAGGCCGCCGCAGCATTTGCTCACCACTGGCTGGAGAACCTTCGTCAACAAAAAGGAGTTCGTCGCCAAGGACTCGATCCTGTTTGTCAAAAAATCGAACAGGGGAATAGGCGTCGGGATTCGGAGGGGGGAGAAGAGGGCGAGACGGAGCAGGCTTGAGGAGTTCACGAAGGCGGTGAAGGCTGCAGCAAGCGGAGACGAATTTGAGGTGTTGTTCTACCCGCGCGAGGGGACCTCCGAGTTCTGCTTGAAGACGTCGGCTGTGAGGGAAGCGGGAGGGAGGGCGTGGAGTGTAAATTCGAGGGTGAAGATTTGTGTGGAAGACGAGGTTGCTGCTCGTGTGACGTGCTCGGGAACCTTGGAGGCGGTACAGGCCTTCAACCGGGTCCACTGGCCCACTTCGCCATGGAAGATCCTTCAGGTACTCACTGTTGCAGTGTTGCTTGATGTATCTTGTGTTGTTCTTTTTGTTGAGTGTTAGTTATTCAATTTTATTCATGGGTAAAACGTTATTCAATCAATAAATGCTGTCTCATTGTGGCATAATTATTTGGATCTATGTTTCGCGGTAGATTCGAACAATCACCGATTCGCCCGGAATTTTCCGGCTATCACCACCATTTATTACGTCGAATTAGATTCATTTAAACTTTGGCTGTATTGCAGGTGAAATGGCATGGTGCATCACATATACATCAAAATCTGCAGCATGTTAGCCCATGGATGATCGAGGCCGTCGAGGGTACATCGATATATTCCGACTTAGCGCATTTGTCGTTTTCACTGCCAATCAATAGGCACCGGCTACCAGAGTTCCCCCAATTTGTTGTGCCACTTTCCATCCACGAGCCCCAACACGACTCGTTGCGCATTTTTACCGACAATACCCCTGCTGCAAGCATACAGGGAGCCAGGCATTTTCCCAGCGCTATCTCTATACCCGAGATTCCTTTCCAAAACCGGCTGCAACACACTCCCATAGTTCCGCAACCGATGAACGATTCCACCATCTCTAGCGAGTCCACTCGGGTTGATATCAAAGATTGCAACCTAATCACCGATAAGCCCGAAAAGCAGGACTATTTCATACTCTTTGGTAAGAGAATACCTTATCCACAGCAGCAAGCTAGCCCGTCTAACTGTTCTAGCGATGTCGTTGATGCGGGTGCGGAGAGGGAGAATTCAGTTGATAACGGCCAAGAAATCACCGGTGAAGCTGCGGCTTTACCGTGCACAGTGATCATGGGACCAAAGGGTCGGAGTCGGAATATCAACCTCTCGCCTTTACGATCATACGAGGAACTGTACAATGTCCTTTTCATTATGTTTAAAGTAAGAAGATATGATTTGTTGGGCGATGCTAAATACCGCAACGATGATGGATTGACGTTTGATCTAACTGAAGACGTACCATTCAGGTATATCCTCTTTAGTAATCTATGTATGTCTTAGCTTCATTACACTTTATATGCTCTCTTTATATCTTCGTTCTTGCAGGGATTTTGCAAATTCGGCTAGGAAGCTGATGATTTCAGCTCCGTCGGAGGCCGAGGACAACGTTGTTTGAAGGTAAGAAAGAGAGACGGTTTTATTGCGCGATTGCAGTATGACACTGAATTTAATAAGTTTTTTTTTTTTTGGCTTTGTCTTTGTCAGGGTAGGTGGCGGAAACGGCTTCATCGACAATCCGGTCCGTAGGACAACGTTGTGCGTACCCGAAGTTTATGTTTCTGTTCTCTTTTATATTTTAGACTATGTAATGATTAGTTTCTGATGGCTTCTAATGAGAAATTAACTCCCAAGATTTTGTATTTCTGAGTTTATTTTCTTTTGCTTTTTCTTGTAAACCTTTAAATTGATTAGTGATTTTTTAGAATTCAATCTTTTATGTGTAACGATCACGTTTTTCCGCCTAACCAATGGCCGCGCAATAGCGAACCGCCTCCATGGGCTTTGGCCAAAGTTTAGTTGTGGCAATTGTTGGTAAAATTTTTGATTTGGTAGAATTTTTTTAATGTTTTGGAAAGTTAAATAGAATTGATAGTCTTTAAGAATTCAAACCTTGGAACAAATTTAAGAGAAAAAAATATTTTTCTCTCGTGATCATTAAAATTATTGGACCAACAAAAGGATAAAAACCCTACACGTTAATTAATAGTTATAGCTTATAAATAGGATTTATAAGTACATTATGAAATTACATATTGTCACTATGGTTATCAGCTCCATTATGCGACCAGAATTAAATGTTACATTAAATTAGTGAAATATCTAAACTATTCTGATTAAAAATGAATCATTAATTTCATTCAAGTATCAAGTATGCTTAGTGAAGGAAGTCACCTCAAATAAACAAAGTGAGAATACTCAATATAAATAAATATAGATTCTCAATTCAATACTAGTTCTACCAGTATGCTTATTAACCTTCTAATTCGATCTTCAGCTAAAAATATATATATATATATATATATATATTATACGAACTCTTTTATAATCTTTCAATACCCCTTCTAAAATCGCGTCTTGAGAAAGGAACTTTGATTTATTTTTTTCTGCGTCTTAAAACCCATGATATTACTTTTAAAGTTTTAAGTAATTATATGTATTTATTTCTTTGAAAATCTCACCGATTCGCAGTCTACCAATATACATGCTGCGTCTTCGGTATACCTGGATTTTCATTTGCGAATATTTGATTAAACGCGAATGAGTCAAATGTGATAAATTCGTGTCGTTTGACTTTTGAATTTGTATGCAAGACTGTCAAAACTCTTGTTCGTACCAATTCTCCGCGATCCGTTTCAGAAACAACAAAAGGTAGATATTTTAATTCAGTGGAACAACCGTCTGTCTGTTTGTTTCTCGAGAAAATCCTAAAACGCAATACTTTCCTTCCACTCACAGAAAAACAAACCAAACACGGCTTCAAGAACAAGACATGCAAATACTCCTCTGACTCTCACGCACACTTCTCCTACAGCTACAAGGTCAGTCTATTTTCTTTTTCTTTGTTCAAGAAACCATGGCGATCGCTATTCTTTTATATATATATATATATATATATATATATATGCATATAGTTGTTTTATATTTCCTGCTTCGGAGTTTAACATTAACATTGTTGTTCATCACAAAAAGAAATCGAACTGTATTGTTGGTCGTAAAAAAGATATCGGTTGATCGGACATTCAGAAATCTTGCACTATGATCGAAGGTTGGAGAATGTTTCAGTTTTCTTGGGATTTTGTAACGTTCTTTTTTTATAATTATTTAAAAAAATAAACAAGTCAGTCATTCATTTTTGCTCTCTGATTATCAGGAATCTCAGGGTTAGAGACGATCAAGAAACAACCTAGAATGGCGGCGCCAGCGACGAGCCAGGTTTCGGACACGGAGCTATGGCGGGCATGCGCGGGTCGGACGGTGAGCGTTTTGAAGCAGAATTTCCATGTCTGCTACCTCCCGCAAGGTCACGCCGAGAACGCCAGTTGCTCCGACGAACTCGCCGCCTCGCTAGGGCTTCCTCCGCTCGTCCCGTGCCGCGTCGCTGCCGTGAAGCTCGAAGTGGAAGAGGATACCGACGAGGTGTTCGAGAGGATTACGCTCATGCCTCGCCACGCTTGCGAGGACAATAGGCACCTTGAAGACGGCGGTGAGGGACCGTTGGATGTTCCGTCGTACGCGAAAGTGCTGACACAATCGGACGCCAACAATGGCGGCGGCTTCTCTGTGCCACGGCACTGCGCGGAGACAATCTTCCCGGGGTTGGACTACAATGCGGATCCGCCAGTGCAGAGATTGTTAGCGCATGACGTCCAGGGGGTGGAGTGGGAGTTCCGACATATCTACCGGGGCACGCCGCTGCGGCATTTGCTCACCTCCGGCTGGAGCACCTTCGTCAACAAAAAGAAGCTCGTCGCACAAGACTCGATCCTGTTTGTCAAAAAATCAAATGGGGAAATAGGCGTCGGGATTCGGAGGGGGCAAAGGAGGACGAGACGGAGCAGGCTTGAGGAGTTCACGAGGTGACGGCTGCGGCGAACGGAGACGAATTTGAGGTGCTGTTCTACCCGCGAGAGGGGGCCTCCGAGTTCTGCGTGAAGACGTCCGCTGTGAGGGCAGTGGGAGGGAGGGCGTTTAGCGTAAATTCGAGGGTGAAGATTTGCGTGGAAGACGAGTTCGCTGTTCGTGTGAAGTTGTGCTCGGGAACCGTGGAGGCGGTGCAGGCCTTAGACCAGGTCCGCTGGCTCACCTCACCATGGAGGATCCTTCAGGTACTCACTGTTGCTTGATGTATCTTGAGTTTGTTCTTTCTGTTGAGTGTTGAGTGTTAGTTATTCAATTTTATTCATGGGCAAAAAGTTAATTAATCAATAAATGTTGTCTCATTGTGGGGTGGCATTATGATTTAGATTTATGTTTCACGGTAGATTTGAACAATCACCGATTCGCCCGGAATTTTCCGGCAATTGGCGGCACCATTATGGTTTGGCCTTTAAAGTTCGACATAATTAAACTAATATTCTTTATTTTTTTCTAAACTTCATGCTCAAAAACACCATTTAAACTCTGGCTCTATTATAGGTGGGATGGGGTGAAGCAACAAATATACATCAAAATCTGCAGTATGTTAGCCCGTGGATGATCGAGGCCGTCGACAACGTTGACAATCCGGTCCGTACGACAACGTTGTGCTTACCCGAAGTTTAGGTTTCTGTTCTCTTTCTGTATTTTAGACTATGTAGTGATTAATTTCTGATGGTTTCTAACGAGAAATTAACTCCCCAGATTTTGTATTTCCGAGTTTATTTTCTGTTGCTTTTTCTTGTAAAACTTCAAATTGATTAATGATTTTTTAGAATTCAATCTCTTATGTGTAAATCCACGATCATGTTTTTCCGCCTAACCAATGGCCGCGGAATAGTGCGAACTGCCTCCATGGGCTTTGGCCTAGGAAGGAGATTGCCGGTCATTGGCCAAAGTTTAGTTGTGGCATTACTTTGCTCTTAATTTTAAAATTATATTTGAATGTTTGAGATATAACAATGATATTTAGGTAATCGGCAATTGTTGGTAAATTTTGGATTTGGTAGAATTTTTTATTGTTTTGGAAAGTTCAATAAAACTGATAGTCTGTAAGAATTCAAACGTTGGAACAAATTTAAGAGAAAAATTATACCAAATATCGTACTTTTTTAGGATTTTCGAAAATTTAGATATTTAAATAATTTTGAGAAACTATTTTGAAAAGAAAAAAAATATATTTTTCTTTCGCGAGTCATGATCGTTAAAATTCTTGGACCAACAAAAGGATAAATAGCTATGTCCAAGATTCATGCACAGAGAAATTTATACTAGACATGACCTAATTATTTCACATAAACACGTCATAAGAGACCATCGATCTACCAAGAATTAAGTCATAAAAAGATATCAAATAACAATCAACATAAATCTTGAGTATTAATGTGCTCTGGAGTTAAATTTTATTGATCTTTTCCAAGAGTGAGATTATGTTTCTAAACATTGAATTTTTTGGGATTGAGAATTTACTTATTCGAGGATTTGAATATAGATAAAGATATCATATCAACTTCTAATATTGGGTAGTAGAGTAGTCAACAAAATTCTCTTAGTTGATAGGTTATAGAGAAATAAATAAGATCTTTATAGCTCAACGTATGATAATATCAATCAATGAAATGACATGTCGTTAGTAGATCTTGAAATGACATGTCGTTTTTATGTCAGGACAAAATCTTATACCATTAATATCAAGCTAAAATATAAAATTGTATCTAATCAATGAAAAAATAGTTGCATAACAAAGATAAAAAAGATGTGGGATATTAAACAATATTTATCTTTTGATAAAAGAATCGAAGAATCGATAACTTCTAAGGTTACGAATGGATATCTCTTACATTTGTTTCGAGAGAGAACTTTAAGTTTAGATAGTTCTCTTCGGTTTTGTTTGTAATCTTTGATATTTTCATTTATATTATTCTGAGCCCCGATTCTTACTTTGCGTTGCTTGGGTGCCAACCTAGTTGGGATTCAAGTTCGCTTAGCGAGATTTCGGGCATCCATCTTTGACTAAAAAAAAAGAAAGAATGAATATCTCTTACCAATAATAAAAAAAAATGTATGTCGTGGGATGAGCTTGCACTAATTGAAACGCTCATATATATATATATATATATATATATATATATATATTTACTCAAATATATTATTCAACGATGTCATTTTAGTTTAATAATTATGTCTAGTATACCGTATACGACTCATTTATTTTTAAACAAAATCATAGACGATCTACTAAAATAGGATGTTAAACATGTTTGTATCACGTTGTTTTCAAATTCATTTAGAAATTTAAATATAGAGCAACAATATATACGTCCTTTGGTATAATTGATTTTGGGAAATTTGCGGCAAAAATACTCACATATAACGAAAAAATGACTTATATTCTCACTCTTTTTAATGGCAAAAATTTTTAATGATATAAAATTATTGGCAAAAGTAATTAAATTTTCTCATATTGGTATCTTTTGAATCACCTTGTACTCCGTGCGCGTGTTCCTTGTCTCATCGAGATCAAAACTTAGAATCACGCCGCAAGCCTCTATCTCGTCCACTACGTCACTAGGGAACTTCCACAGGCGCGTAGATTGGAAACCAACTTCATCAGATTACTAAATCTTTCTCAATGGTTGAACGACGGTACTATAATAGTTTTATGGGAGAGAGAAAATCACAGAGCCCTAGGAGAGAGGGAGTCTGCGAGTTTTCAGGTGACATGATTAGAGTTTTGGAGCTCCTATCTCAAATATTTATCAGCCATATGTATTATTATCTAATGGGTTTTAACCATTTAACGAGTCAAACTTATTAGATTATATAAATTTATATTATTAAATAATTAATCTAATTAACTTATTATTAATATATTAATTAGGGGTGAGCATTTTAGACCCAACCCGATGGTCCAACCCAATCCGTTATAGACCCGACCCCAATCAAACCCGCCCAATCTAACCCGCTCAAAATTGGGTCGGATCGGGCTGGACCCGACTATTATTCGGGTCGGGGTCGGGTCCAAAACCTTGGGTCGGGTCGGGTCGGGTCGGGGTCTCCGACCCGACTAATATAATTAATATATATTTCATATTGATTTTTTATTCAAGTAGTGCAATCTATAGTCTTTCACTACAAGAAATGTTAGCGTCTAGGACTATTTTACGAAAGACTGATATATCAGTCTCGAATACCAAGTATCTAAGACTGATTTATCAGTACCTGATGGTATTCGGGACTGATTTTCACGGGACTAAACTTATGGACTGATTTTCAGTTTCTAATAACTTGATTCCTTATTTGAGACTAAATTTCAGTGGAGAATATATATTTGTCCTTTAAGATATTTTGAGAAAACTTATTGGCTACTAAATTTCAGTCTCATATATGTTCCTTTCTCATTCAAAATGGCGCCAAATTATTGGGGACTGACTTTCAGTCTCTGTAATGCGGTGACAAACATATTGGCTACTAAATTTCAGTCTCATATATGTTCCCCTCTTAATCAAAATGGCGCCAATGTATTGGAGACTGATTGTCAGTCTTTATTATGTGGTGATAGTGGAACTAAGGATAATACACATATTTAAGAGTAAATATTAGTCCTTATTAATCCTTAACTGAGACTGATGTATTAGTACCTGATTATAGTTGGGACTGATTTTCAGTTGACAAAATTTATTGGCTACTGATAATGCGCCAAACGTTAGGGGGACTGATATTCAGTCTCTATTATGTGTTACTTGTATGTTGTAAATATTTGAGAGTAAAAATTAGTCCTTAATAATGCATAATTAAGACTGATTTATTAGTACCTGAATCTTTTAAGGAATGTTTTTATTTTCGTGTAATCTTAGCAACTGAAATCAGTTGCTAATATTTTGGAACTTTATGTGATACAAAATTTCAGTGACAAATATATTTTTGTCATTTTAGATTTTCAGGTTGCTCAACTTTGCTATTAAAATTCAGTTCCCCATAGGTTACCTCAATATTAAAAATGGCGCAATATTATACGGGACTTATTTTCAGTATCTATTATGTGTATCTAATAATTTTAAGAATACTGAACATATTTGGGACTAAAAACTAGTCCTTAATAATAAAGAATTAAAACAGATATTTAGTCTTAAAAAATATTTTTAATATGAAAATATCAATGACTGATTTTCAGTCTCACATTATATGGTGCTGATCAAGTAGCTTTTCCGTAACTAAATTTTAGTTTTGAAAGTGTATAGATTAAAAGAATTAGGAACTGATATTTAGTCTTTAATATCTTTCGTGTAGATAAATGGTCAAGGACTGTTATTCAATCTCTAATTACTCAGTCTTATAATGTATTTTGTATACCAAAATATCAAAGACTGTTATTCAGTATCTAATAACTCAGTCTTAAAATGTATTTATACATGAAATTATCAAAGACTAATTTTCAGTCTCACGTTATTTGACACTGATCAAGTAGCTTTTCAAAAACTAAAATTTAGTTTTCAATGTGTCTTTAGAATAAAAGAATTCGGAACTGATAATCAGTCTATAATATATTTTATGTCGATAATGATAAGGGAGTGTTATTCAATCTCTAATTACTTAGTCTTAAAATGTATTTTATATACGAAAATATCAAGGACAGATTTTCAGTCTCACGTTATTTGGTGCTGATCAAGTAGCTCTTCCAAAACTAAAATTCAGTTTTCAAAGTGTCTTTAGAATAAAAGAATTAGGAACTGATTTTCAGTCTGTAATATAGTTTGTGCAGATAATGATCAAGGACTGTTATTCAGTCTCTAATTACTCAGTCTTAAAATGTATTTTATATATGATAATATTAAGGACTAATTTTCAGTCTCACATTATTTGGCGCTAATCAAGTAGTTTTTCCAAAACTAAAATTCAATTTTCAAAATGTCTTTAGCTTAAAAGAATTAAGAATCGATTTTCATTCTGTAATATATTTTGTCACACTTACAAAAACAAAATGTCCCAATTATGTTAAAAAAAATTATGCTTCAGTGTTTTTTATTGCACTTGAGCTATATCTTTGTTATAAACAATATGATCAAAACTATTTTATTTGATTAACTAACAGAAAAATAAAGATCAATTACCATACATCTCATCTCACCACAACAGGTAAAAAAATTTAACTTTTTCCCAATTATTATCAAATACACACTTTGTCAACTAATGTGGTTGCTATTCTTCTTTTTCCCAATCAGATTTAAGCTTTGTAATGTCAAGATGCTAATACTCATCATCAATGCCCAAAGAAAGGAAAAAGAAAACAATTTTCTTAAAAAAATAGCAAATAAAGATCTAATTCTTGTATCATTTGCTTCTGTATTTTGTAACAAACCAAGTTCTCAAAAAATGGCAAACATCATAATAAAACTCATGCCAATAATCAGATTTTAAAAAATGGCAAACATAAAAATAATACTCATCCAATTTACACAACGGAAAATATTTCCGTTGCTCAAGATATTTACCGCAACAGAATTTAAACTGTTGTATAAAAAAATTCTCGCCGCGGCTAGATCTCAAAAAATTGACCAAAATGCTAAAAAATACATAAATAAATCATATCCAAAGTGGTTAAATTGTTAAAATATTAAATTGGAAACTATTGAATTGCAGGGTACCTAGAAACACCGTACTTACTGGGCAAACTCTTATGCTCATCGTAATCTACCTATGAAAACCACATATGAAATCAATATCATTTAAATTAGTTTGTTATTTGTATAAATTAGCTCACTGGTTTGTATAAATTAGTTTGTGTACCTCACTGTAAATTAGCTCAAAGTATCTGGAGTTTCAAAGTTTTGCAAGCGCGGTATCGACACCAACGGCGACTCAGGGAGCAAATAGTTCAGATGGACTACTCAGCGACAACGACCATGACAACGACGACTCGATCTAGGAGGTTAGTTTTAAGATTTATGCTTTAAATATCTGCTACGTATTACTTATTTATAGATTTTAATTGGTTATGGTTTAGAGTTTATAACAGAATCGATATATGATTATTGTTTGTTGGTTTCAGATGGACTACTCAGCGACAAGGACCATGACAGCGGCGACTCGATCTAGGATGTTAGTTTTAAGACTTATGCTTTAAATTTGCTACGTATTATTTATTTATAGATTTTGATTGGTTATGGTTTAGAGTTTATATTAGACTTGCTATGATTATTGTTTGTTGGTTGAAGTTTATAACAGACTTGTTATTGATTATTGTTTGTTGGTTGAAGGTTATAACAAACTTGTTATGATTATTTTTGTTGGTTGAATAAATCGAGATTATGGCATGAGTGTTTGCTTTGTGGTGGTATTTTTTCAGGTACAAATACTAATTTTTAGAAAGCTTGAATTTGTGAATGGCATTATTGTTGATATTTCGAAAACTAAAAAAACAGTCACAATTGTCCTAATGTTTTGAGGACTAACTTTTGTCTCAAATGTTGATATCTAAGACTGAAACGATTTGGTATTATAGATTGATTTTAGTCCTTAATAGAAATATATTAAAGATTGAGTTTCACAATATCAGAAACTGTTTTCAGTTCTAAAATAAATTATTTAGGAGACTAAAAATACATGGTATTAACAACTTATATTTAGTCTCTAATATCAAATAAAAGGGACTGATTTGAGTTGATATTGAAAACTATTTTTAGTCTCTAATTAGAAATACGTAAAATTGAAGTGTACTATCAAAGACTAATTTTAGTCACTAAAACAACATATGAGAGACTGAAATGAGACTGATATTTGGTCTTGTAAAAAAATATTAAAGACTGAAAATAATTATTATCAAGGACTGATTTTCAGACTCTAAAAATGTGTATTAGGAACTAAATAAAAACATTTTTCGAGATTATTTTTCAGTCCTTAATAGAAGCATATTGGAGACTGAAATAACATGGTATCAAAGACTAATCAACAGTCCATGAAACACTTATTAGGGACTAAAAATATTTATTATTAAAGACTGGTTTTCAGATTCTAAAGACCGGTATTAGGAACTAAAATAAAATGACATCGGAGATTAATTTTGAGTCCTTAATAGAGGCATATTTGAGACTGAAATAATGTGGTATCAAAGACTAACCGATAGTCCTTGAAACACTTATTGAGGACTGAAATAACAGGGTATCAGAGTCTGATAAGCGGTCTTAAAAAACCATATTAGAGACTGAAATTATTTATTATTAAAGACTGATATTTAGATTTTAAAGAGTTGTATTAGGAACTAAAAGAAAATGATATCAGAGATTAATTTTCAGTCCTTAATAGAAACATATTGGGGACTGAAGTAACATGGTATCAAAGACTAATCGACAGTCCTTGAAACAACTTATTAGGGACTGAATGGACATGGTATCTCGTCGCTATTAGAGACAAAATAGACATGTATTGCATACTAATTTGCAGTCTCTAAAGGTGTACAAAAGAGACTGAAAAGAAGAATTTTCGGAGACTGATAGTTTAGTCACGAAAGTGGTGTATTAGGGACTGAATTAACGTGGTCTCGGGTGACATATTGAAGACTGAACATATAAGTATTCGAAACTAGGTGATAGTCTTAGTGACACATATAACAAGGACTGGTATTTTAGTTACCAATACAACTATTAAGGACAAAACAGTTATAACTGAGCGTTGTGACTGGGAATCAGTCTCCGATACAAATTCGTGACTGATTTTAAGGTATTAGAGACTAGAATTTCAGTCTCCGATACCCTTATTTCTTGTAGTGTTTTAAAATTTCCCATCCTCTATTTTATTTACATTCAAAGACCCTTCAATCTCTCATTTTCATGTTTTACATTATTTAGTGTATGTTTGTTTGATTAAATTTGTTTGGAGTATTTTTACTTGAATTTTGAGTTACATTGATGCATTTTTTCATATTATTTTGTGTTATATAAGATTAAATTTTAATTAATCGGGCCATTGCGACCCAAACCAACCCAACCCGATTTTTATCGGGTCGGTTTGGTTCGGGCATTAAAAAAATTTGGATCGGATCGGGCATTTTTTTTGGGACCCGAAGTGATCGGGTCGGGTCCATAAAAAACATCGGGGCGCCCCAACCCAACCTACGCTCACCCCTAATATTAATCACTAAGCGGGCTCATGTGGACCTAGTACCTTAGTTTAGTGGACCCGTACCCGATGACCCCATAAGTCTCGTGGGCCCAATTAAACCCAATCTCTTTATCTTTAGCACAAGATAAGATACTTTATTTTTGCCATAAATATCCCATTGATTTTCTTAGATTGAATTCAAACGTGTCAAAATATTAGTTGCTGACGCCGTCTAATTTGACTCGATTACACCGATTATTATTCATGCGATTGAAGAATAATAAGTTATGTATATAGACTCGATTTAGACTAAACGTGAAATGACACGTCATAGCTGACGTCTGAATATCAAACGACCGTGATCGTTTTGGACTCTCCTCTTTCGCTGTCGACCTATTTTCGTCATTTCGCAAGCTCATTGGAAGCTAAGCTCGGCATAAATACACCGACACTTGCGATGAATTGATTGAATGTAGCGATTTCAAATCACTCTTCGACATTGTTATATATCTCTCTCTCAAGCTCTCCCTCTTCGGTTCTGGATATGGCGAACATGGCAGGCAAGCTTATGCACGCGGTTCAGTACGATTGCTATGGCGGCGGAGCCTCTGGTTTGAAGGTGCTTTGCTTTCTTAATTTGCCGAATGAAGAGAAAAATAGTGGAATTGATTTGTGTTTCTTTTGCTATGCGATCAGCATGTTGAAGTTCCGGTTCCGATTCCGATTCCGAAGAAAAACGAGGTTTTGATGAGGTTTGAAGCCGCGACGGTGAATCCCATTGACTGGAAAATTCAGAAAGGAATCCTCAGGCCGTTTCTGCCCAAGAAATTCCCTTATATTCCAGGTACTTTATCCACTCCATTCACTTTGTTTTGAGGTCTTTTTTTTTTTTTTTACTTTGCTTGAAGTTTCTTAATTACAATATATGCGCATCGAATTTTTGGATCCAATTTCATTGAATCATAATGCAGAGATCGAGGAGAATTTTTTTTATGTAAATTCAGATAATGTATAAGTGGTACTTCTTAATTCTTCTCTGTAGAAATACGGTTAAAATGACGATAGTATCGTAATCGAATATCGAATATGCGACAAACATTAATCGAAATACCGAAATATAAGATTCGCATTTTATTATATTATCGAAATAATGAAGTTAGTTTAATAGAGCAGGTACAGACGTGGCTGGAGAAATAGCAGAGGTGGGTGAGGGAGTCACAAAGTTCAAAGCTGGGGACAAAGTGGTCACTACTCTTAGTCACGCTGTAAGCGCTTTGATTCCAACTATTTTCTTGCATAAATTATGTTTGACCACAATAATTTAATAAAGATTCATGTATCAAGATTCTTTAAGATTCTCGTATAGTTCATCTAATTGGAAGATATAATATCATTCCAGGTCGGAGGTGGATTTGCCGAGTTTGTTGTAGCCAGCGAGAGCTCGACTGTAGCTCGGCCACCGGGAGTTTCGGCGGCAGACGCTGCGGCCTTACCCATCGCCGGAATCACCGCTTACCAGTGTCTCTCCCAAGTGGGAGGGATAAAGCTCGACGGGACCGGCGAGCAAACGAGCGTCCTCGTCACTGCCGCCTCTGGGGGCGTGGGCCACTATGCAGTCCAGCTGGCGAAGCTTGGCAACACGCATGTGACGGCCACGTGTGGTGCCCGCAACATCGACTTTGTCAAGGGCTTAGGCGCCGATGAGGTTTTGGACTACAAGACCCCGGAAGGGGCCGCTCTTAAGAGCCCCTCGGGGAGGAAGTACGACGTAGTAGTCCACTGTGCGACCGGAATTCCGTGGGCGACGTTCAAGCCCAATTTGAGTAAAAACGGGAAGGTCGTTGACATCACTCCCGGCCCAACGGCTCTGATGACCTATGCGATCGGGAAAATTACCTTCTCATCCAAGCAATTGGTGCCGCTTCTGGCGACCCCGAAGGCTGAATATTTGGAGTATCTGGTGAATCTGGTGAACGAGGGGAAGCTGAAGACGGTGATCGACTCGAAGCACACGTTGAGCAAAGCGGAAGATGCTTGGGCGAAGAGCATCGACGGCCACGCTACTGGGAAGATCATTGTGGAGAATTAGATGGCCTTAGAATGTGTTTTGGAAGTGTAAAAAATCTTAAGAGGTCAAATAATTTGTTTGTGATATTGCAAGATCTATTAGTTTTGTTATTTACTTTTTATTTCAGTGTAGTTTTACATGTATATTGTGCAAGATTTTATAAGTATAAATGGGACACTGTGGCCCAGTTTGACATAGGTCCAGTTTGGTATAGCCGTGATTTTGTTTTTTTTAAATTACTTTCTAAAAATAACTTGATAAGCATAATAGCCAACTGTGTTTTTCCTAGATAATTTCATAGAAAACTATTAAACGAAATGGAAAACTCGATAAAACTTATCGGTAATCCTCTAAACGTGGATACATGATGGATAATCGGGAAAACTTGAACATTGGTTAAGATGATAAAATTTCGACACAAAAATAGTATTCGTAGTTAGAGTGGCCCAGGAGCCGGGGAGCGCTCGTTTTGCCATTTTTAAACAAATCTGTCAATCATCAGTTTTTTTTGCTTTGCCACTCAATTATTTTGTAAAAATTTGTTTCGGTAATGTATGTCTTTTTTTTATCAATTTTTTCATGAGTTTATAGTTAGTTATCGGTTATCCATTACCTGTCGACAAACTATAAAAACGATTCGCTTTATCAAGAGTTTTCAACCAACATTCATACTCACTATAACGCCATGCATAAATGCCGATGTCAACGCCGTTTCGCTCTGTTGTGGATTTTCTACGCAAGTATACGTATCAAAAACAAGTAATATAATGATAAGAAAAGTTGATCCCACGGAGAATTGTTACTATTAATTTTGCTAATTACTAGTTTTATGTCACCTTAATTTTATCTAAACAAATAAAATTGAAATATGATCAAGTAAATAACTAATGGAAAATAAAAGCTAAAAGTGAAAGCTTTGGACAAATAGAGAAATATAGGATCACAATCATTCCTCAACACTTCACCCGATTCTCCATATCATTCCTTCGTTCATCAAATTGCTACAAGTTGTTAACCAAGACCCTTAATGCATAAAAAAGAACTTTTCCGATATTCAATTCGAGTTATCTTTCCTAACTAACTCACTATATTCCTATGTGAATTTAATTACGAACGATTCATTAAGCATGTGTTCTCAACGGGTTACACATGTTACATAGGTATATTCCTATCCTATATAAACTCGAGACTTCCATCATAGATCATGTGTTATTCTATCTACGGCTAAACACAAATTTCATTTTCCCAAAGTCCCTAAGGTTACCAAATCAATTTAATTGGTGATCAAGCAATTAAAAGCAATGAGCAAAGGATAGAATAAACAAACTTAAGCAATTGTTTTTAATCAAAGAAACGATAATCCAAATCAAGCTACATGTGAGTTCCAATTGCAATCCTATGAATGGTTTAGCTACATGATGAATCTAGAGCATAAACAAATCACAAAGAACAACATTATGGAGAAAGAAATTCAGCAAAAGAAAGTGATACAGATGGAGAGAATCTCCCGGAAGTTCTTCGTCTCCACCGTTCTTCTTCGCAAAACCCAATCTCCAATGGCGTTCTTCGAGTTTCCTAGCCTCTTGTGATGTTTTTCTCCCCAAAAATTCGTCACATAATCCCTCTTCATGATCCCCTTATATAGCATCCTCATTATGTTAAGATTAGGCTAAGAATAACCTAATTCGCGAAGCTGTGGTGCTGGGGCACCGGAAATTCTGTGCTGGGGTACAAGGTTAATTCTGGAGTTCTTGCTGGGGCACCAAAAATCTGTGCCGCGGCACCACGCTGTTGCCAAATAATTGCTAATTTCGGATTTTTGGCATGTTTGGGAATGGAATTGGTTTTCAATTATTTTTCTTTTATCGTTCCATGCGTTGGTGCTCCAAACTTGCTCCAAATGACTAATTCATCTCGATCTTCAATCAAAATTGCAATCTACTCATGTAACTCCTGAAATAGACTAATACACTAAAAGAAACACATTAAATGGCTCTTGGATAAACAAAACTCTAAGTGAATGTACTCGATTTATCGGTATAAAACCGACTCATCACGCTCCCTCCATTTTTCGGGCATGCCGACGAGAAAGTCAAAAAAAGGGCATGCCGACGGAAAACTCATAAGATAATTTTGAGTATTTCGATAAATTTTTTTTATGTAGGTTTAAAATTACTTATTTATCACTATAAGACATAAATAACTAAAAAATTATACGAATAATAAGACATCATATTGATAGGTTATAGTTGTATTTACATAAAAATAAGAGTTATAGTTATAACTTATGGAAAATATAAATATAGGATTAAAATTAAAATAAGATATCAGGTTGATATGTTATAGTATGCTGAAGGTATGCCGCAACTCTAAAAAAATGACGTGCCGAAAGCATAGCGAAGACATGGCAGAGAATTTAAAACCATAGTTTTACCAACAAATTCTTGGTATCAAATGAGCCTAAACTCTAAACTCTAATCTAAACAAGTTCGGAGAGCCATCTTATTTGAATTGAACTTTATGCACTGGAATAATAGTAAGACTCTCAGTCCACATATCTCCGACACAATTTGAATAAATGGTAAGAATTTTCTCCTGATAACTATAGCTAACGCCTAAAATTTGAAATGTATGATTCAATTTTCCTCATGGAACCTCCTCGTGCCTACATAAATAAGCCGACCATTTCGATTAAACGTGTAGCGAGTCCAAATCCTTCTTCGACATTACTCTCTCTTCAATCTCTCCCTCATCGATTCTGGTTATTGCAAACATGGCAAGAAAGCTCATGCACGCTGTTAAGTATATGCGCTACCGCGGCGGAGCCGCTGCTTTGAAGGTGCTAATTCTGCGTTCTTTATCGAGCGAGGAGTTTAAATTTCCTAATCTTATAATTCGAGCGTTTCTTTTGCTACGTGTGTAATCAGCATGTTGAAGTTCCGATTCCAGTCCCGAAGAGAAACGAGGTGCTGATAAAGCTAGAAGCCGCGACGCTGAATCCCTTTGACTGCCGAATTCAGAGAGGGATCATCAGGCCGTTTTTGCCCAAGAAGTTCCCTCATACTCTAGGTACTTTATCCACGTATAATCATAATTAGCTAGGTAGGAATACATTGTTTGTGGCCTGATGATTAGATTGAATGGAAAAGGAACTGACGTGGCTGGAGAAGTAGTAGAGGTGGGTGAAGGAGTCAAGAAGTTCAAAGTGTTGTAAATGTGTCCTTAAACAAGATGTTTTTATCCATTTGTAAAAGATTATGACAAGTCGTTTAAGAAAAGATGGTACATATTATGTTAATCTTATTATAGTTTCTGGTAGAGTAAAATAGAATGTTTTGTTCCTTAATTCATAAAGGATGCAATTATGTTATTATTATTATCACAACTGAGTCAATGTGAGGAAGAATTAATAATCATAATAAATAAACTTAAAATGTTCGTGACCAGATTAACTGGGTCAGAGCCCATTAATCATATAAGGTCATTAATGTGACTAAGTGATAATCCTATTCTGGATTTTGTGTGTGTCACACTCACTAGAAGTGCATTAAGTATGAAGTGTCTTCACACTGGACTGGACCTGACTTAAACTCCGGAAGTCATCATATAAGACTGTCACTGATAACTTGGAGTAGAGTCACTAGTAGATGATGAAATTGATATTCGATCTAAGTCCTGAGTGATCTTGAGTCTGAGCTGCTGGCTTGATTGTTCTTTGATTTAACCGTTAAAGAGCACAATATATTACCGTTGTTCCCAACACTATTATTTTGGGAACATGATAGTCAGCAGTAAGGGTATATTGTCATAGACATAGGCATCACACAGCTCTCTTCAGAGTCATGACGATTCCCTTGATTGTCGGTGGTGATAAGTGAGAGGTACCCGTGTGCAACTTATGAATCGAAACCATAAGTGGGTTACTCATGATATTACTGACTGAGTCAAGGATGAAAATGCAATGAGGTGCATAACGGTAAAAAACCGCCTGCTCATGTGTGGATCATCAAGTGAAAGATCAATAATTGTATCAATGGACACCCTGTTGTAATTAAGGGAATAATATATACTGTATCACTAAAGAGTGCAGCCTCGGGTTTATAGTGGAATTACACCGAGGTTTGACGAACACCCTAGCAGTTCGTTGAAGCTTAAGTGATATGGGTCCATGGTCCCCAGGATAGCTTCGTAATGGATGATACGTACGTGATAGGAACATTTGAAATGTTTAATCATTTGGCAAGACTTATAAAACTGAAGTCTATGACAGGCATCAGATAGTTTTATCAGTACTGTGGCAAAACTACCATATCTTGGTAACCGAAATTAATTGAAAAGTAGAATTTAGATTTTCTGTCAACATAAAAGTTGTTGGAAATTAAATTCGATAAAACTTTGCTTTTGGAACCGAGTCGTTTCGACGTACGGTTTGTGATTTAGACAATTTCTAAGTTTGTGATCGTTTTGGTAAACTATGAAATTAAATCACATGTCACGAATTTAAATGATGGTGTGGCATCATGACATTTGAATGTGTGATATTGAGATCGGAGGATATTAATATAATTTAATTATTATATTTAATTATTAATATCTTATTAATAATTAATTAATAATTAATATATTTATATTAATAAATAAATATATATATTTGATTAGGGAAACTTGAAAAAATGACCCCCAAAATGCAAGTTCTACCCGTTTTGTTCCCCGATTTAATGTTTCTGAAAAACTATTCCCGAACTTGTATTTTGCCATGTTTTTGCCCAAAATACCCTTTAGACAGTTTTTTACATAAAGTTTGACAGTTTTTCCTCTCAAGGTAGACAGTTTTGAGGGGTGGACAGTTTTCTATAGCAAGTTTGAGTGTTTTGCTCATCTAGGTAGACACATTTTCTATTTTTTTAAAAAATACCAGGATCTGGTGCACAGTTTTTAAGCTACGGTTAGATTGTTTTTTTCCTCCGGTTAGACACTTTTTTCCTATTGGAAAAAATTACAAGGAAATGTAGACAGTTTTTCAGATTAGCTTAGATAGTTTACACCATTAATGTTGACACTTTAGGGATTTATGGTAAAAAAAAAGAGTAATTTTATTCCCTTCATCAAAACGTTAATTTCTATGTTGGATAGTTTTTCACATAAAATTCGAGTTTTTCCTATCAGGGTAGACAGTTACTTGGTAGGTAGATAGTTTTGAATAGAACGTTAGATTGTTTTTCTGCTCCGGTTAGACACTTTTTTCCTATAGGAAAAAATTACAAGGAAATGTAGACAATTTTTCATATTAGCTTAAATAGTTTACACCATTAATGTTGACACTCTGGGATTTATGGTAAGAAAATGGTAATTTTATTCCCTTCATCAAAATGTTAATTTCTATGTTGGATAGTTTTTCACATAAAGTTCGAGAGTTTTTCCTATGATGGTAGACAATTACTTGGTAGGTGGATAGTCTATAGATCGTTAGATTGTTTTTCTCCTCCGGTTAGACAGGTTTTTCTTATTCGAAAAAAAGTGCAAGAAAATGTAGACAGTTTTTCAGATTAGGTTAGATAGTTTACACCATCAATGTTGACACTTTGAGGATTTATGGTTAAAAAAAGTTAATTTTATTCCCTTCATCAAAATGTTAATTTCAATGTTGGATAGTTTTTCACATAAAGTTCGAGGGTTTTGCCTATCAGGGTAGAAAGTTACTCGCTTGGTAGATAGTTTTCTGCAGGACGTTAGATTGTTTTTCTCCTCCGTTTGGACACTTTGTTCCCATTGCAAAAAATTACAAGTAAATGCAGACAATTTTTCAGATTAAGTTATATAGTTTACACCATTGATGTTGACATTTTAGGGATTTATGGTTAAAAAAGTTTAATTTTATTCTCTTTATATCAAAATGTTAATTTCAATGTTGGATAGTTTTTCACATAAAGTTCGAGGGTTTTGCCTATCAGGGTAGACAGTTACTCGGTTAGTAGATAGTTTTTTGCAGGACGTTGGTAGATAGTTTTGAATAGAACGTTAGATTGTTTTTCTGCTCCGGTTAGACACTTTTTTCCTTAAGGAAAAAATTGCAAGGAAATGTAGACAATTTTTCATATTAGCTTAAATAGTTTACACCATTAATGTTGACACTCTGGGATTTATGGTAAGAAAATGGTAATTTTATTCCCTTCATCAAAATGTTAATTTCAATGTTGGATAGTTTTTCACATAAAGTTCGAGGGTTTTGCCTATCAGG
The DNA here is from genome assembly GCA_954871525.1 of Parietaria judaica. Classification (NCBI taxonomy): domain Eukaryota; kingdom Viridiplantae; phylum Streptophyta; class Magnoliopsida; order Rosales; family Urticaceae; genus Parietaria; species Parietaria judaica. Next base: position 46,285,385 of record OX940860.1, read on the forward strand.
GTAGACAGTTACTCGGTTGGTAGATAGTTTTTTGCAGGACGTTGGTAGATAGTTTTGAATAGAACGTTAGATTGTTTTTCTGCTCCGGTTAGACACTTTTTTCCTAAAGGAAAAAATTGCAAGGAAATGTAGACAATTTTTCATATTAGCTTAAATAGTTTACACCATTAATGTTGACACTCTGGGATTTATGGTAAGAAAATGGTAATTTTATTCCCTTCATCAAAATGTTAATTTCTATGTTTGATAGTTTTTCACATAAAGTTCGAGAGTTTTTCCTATGATGGTAGACAATTACTTGGTAGGTGGATAGTCTATAGATCGTTAGATTGTTTTTCTCCTCCGGTTAGACAGGTTTTTCTTATTCGAAAAAAAGTGCAAGAAAATGTAGACAGTTTTTCAGATTAGGTTAGATAGTTTACACCATCAATGTTGACACTTTGGGGATTTATGGTTAAAAAAAGTTAATTTTATTCCCTTCATCAAAATGTTAATTTCAATGTTGGATAGTTTTTCACATAAAGTTCGAGAGGTTTGCCTATTAGGGTAGACATTTACTTGGTAGGTAGATAGTTTTCTACAAGATATTAGATTGTTTTTCTCCCCCGGTTGGACACTTATTTCCTATTGCAAAAAATTACAAGTAAATGTAGATAGTTTTTCAGATTAAGTTAGATAGTTTACACCATTGATCTTGACACTTTGGGGATTTATAGTAATAAAATGGTAATTTTATTCCCTTCATCAAATGTTAATTTCTATGTTGGATAGTTTTTCACATAAAGTTTGAGAGTTTTTACTATCAGGGTAGACAGCTACTGGTAGGTAAATAGTTTTCTACCAAACGTTAGATTGTTTTTCTCCTCCGGTTAGACACTTTTTTTTCTATTGGAAAAAAGTGCAACAAAATGTAGACAGTTTTTCAGATTAGGTTAGATAGACAAAAAAGGTACTTTGGGAATAAAAAAAGCTAGAGACAATTTGGGGAATAATTTTTCAGATACATGAAATCGGGGAACAAAACGGGTAGAACTTGCATTTTGGGGGTTTTACCAAGTCTTTGGGTATTTGATTTTATCCTAAATTAATTTGATCCATTATATCGGTTTAAGATTTATCTCAACAGTTGGATCTAGAAAATTATAATTTGAATTTTATTATATTTATATATATATATATATATTCGAATTCAAAAATAAGAGGATAAGATTGGATTTTGATTTTATCCAAGTCTTTCTTATTTAATTAAATCCCTAATTAATTATATCCCTTGAATTTAGATAAGATTAAATCTAGACCATTAGATTTAAATAATTAATTATATTTAATTAAAGAATTCAAAAATTAGGGAGAGAATTTCTCTAATTCGGTTACAGTCTGAGCCTATAAATAGGGAGCTCATTCTACACAATTTTCACACCTTTCTCCAGAGAAAAATTCGAACTCTCCCTCTCCTTAAGGGTCTGCGAATTTTTCCTCTGACCTCTCTCGTGTTCGGCTTAAGAGACTTAGTTCTCCGGAAGCTTAAAAAGAACCATCAGTTAAAGTTTGCGACGGAGTCCTGCCGGCGAAGCCCATGCTTCGGTACGAGGAATCCATGAGAATAACCCGGAAGATCACGGGTGTTTCCCTCAGCACCGGCGGAGCCCTGCCAAGTTCAGAACGCGCAGCCGGAAGTCGCAACTGAGGTACGGCCTTATGCATTGGGTTAATAAATGCGACCATTTACTGTTTTCTATTTATTTCCTATTGACTAGATTATTAATAATGATTTATGAATATTAAATTACCTAATATTTATCATATCTTGTAATATGATTATTATCCGATGTTCGGACCGTTGGTCGGTTAACTTGTTTTTCCGCTTAAAATAATTTTTTTAAATGTTACCCGCACGGTCCGACAACATATTTCGCGATAATATTCACGGGATCCGTGACGTGATCCACAACGATTGGTATTAGAGCTAGATCCAATTTCCAACACAAAGTTGGTGACAAAGTTGTGGCAACTCTTAGCCACGCGGTAAGTGCTCGATAAAGAAACACGATCGCTCTCTATTTTGCTGGATATATTGTTGAGTCTTAGATACGTGTTACCTTCGAGAAAGATACATTTATAATTATGTTTAATCATTGAAAAAATTGACGGAATTTTTGTGAGATCGAAATAAAATAATGAACATCGAGGGCTTTGACAATTAAAAAAAAAATTATGTATGCCAAAAAATCAAATAGTTGGTTATAGAAATTTGAGGCAATTATTGGAGCCTTTACATTTATATAATAATAGAAATTTTAGAGCCTTATATTCTTATGTCTGATTATACAATTCCCAGGTAGGAGGTGGGCTCGCCGAGTTTGTTTTAGCCAGTGAGAGCGTGACAGTTGCTCGGCCACCGGGAAATTCGGCGGCATACGCCGCGGGGTTATCCATTGCCGGAATCACCGCTTACCAGTGTGTCACCGGAGTTGGAGAGATTAAGCTCGACGGAACCGGCAAGCAAACGAGTGTCCTCATCACCGCTGCCTCCGGAGGCATTGGCCACTATGCGGTCCAACTGGCGAAGCTCGGGAACACGCACGTTACGGCCACGTGTGGCGCCCGCAACATCGACTTTGTCAAGGGCTTAGGCGCCGACGAGGTTCTTGATTACCAGACGCCTGATGGGGCCGCCCTGAAGAGCCCCTCGGGGAGGAAGTACGACGTCATTGTCCACTGCGCGACCGGGATCCTGTGGTCGACGTTCAAGGGCAATTTGAATAAGAACGGGATGGTCATTGACATCACACCCGGTCCAAAGGCATGGTTGATCAGCGCGCTCGGGAAAGTAACCTTCTCGTCGAAGAAATTGGTGCCGTTTTTCTCGACTCCGAATTCGAAGGACTTGGAGTATCTGGTGAAAGAGGGGAAGCTAAAGACGGTGATGGACTCGAAGCACGCGCTGAGCAAAGCAGAAGACGGTTGGGCCAAGATGATGGACGGCCACGCTACAGGGAAGATCGTTGTGGAGAATTAGATGGCTCTAACTGTTTGTCTTCAGAGCTTGAATATAAAGTTGTTTCATGTTTGTGAAGTTGCAAGAAAACTGGAAATTTGTATTGTAAACTTTTACTTCTTTTACTTTTACTTTTTTTTTTTTTGTAAACAGAGTCATTTCATTAAAGGGGAGCTAAGTCCCGGTTAGTACAATTGATAAGCCACGGAGGGCAATTGGTCATCGACAGATCCAAGATCGAGCCCGAAAGGCGATTCTTGGCGATGCAATTAGCCGACTCATTACAATTTCTTGGGATCCAACGACAAATTCCGGACAACACACCGACGTTAATGAGGTTCCCTATACTACCTATAATCGGCCCTTGAAAGCTTTGCCTTTCTCTTCCTCCGACGAGTTTCACCGCCCGGAGACAATCGGATTCCACTTCCGATATAACCCATCCCCGGCCTTGAGCGAAGAGTAACCCATGGTGTATGGCTTTACATTCCGCCGTCAACGCCGAGTCGACATCATCAAATAGAATGGCCGTGATTCCCTTCACGTGTCCTCGATGGTCTCTCACAACGCCCCCAACGCCGGCCCGTCTAGATCCCGAGTCCCATGCCGCATCCACATTGAGTTTGAGCTTTCCGTTGTCCGGTTTTGTCCAACCGGAGTGAGTCGACTCATACGCTTTCCCGATCGGGCTCACGGTTTGGTTGCACTTTTTAAAGTTCACAAACCACGCTCCCACTTCCTCGACCCAAACTTCCGGCGCTTTGGTGTAGTTCTCAAAGATTCTAAGGTTCCGATCCGCCCACGCCGCCCAAACAAGACCACAAAACAATTCTAAATGGGCTTCCGGCAACCCTTCGAGAGCTCTCAAACAAAGCTCGCGGAACGGGATATCCCCCGTTTTCTCCACCCACTTTTGTAAGGCCGATGCTTTCCACACTTCTTGCGCCCTTCCACATCCCCACACCGCATGGAGAGCGTTCTCCGGTAAGGCCCCGCAAAAGGAGCAAAAAGGTAAACAACCAATACCTCGTCCCCGAAGCGCTCCGAGCGTGGGGAGAGCTTCGAACCAAGTCCTCCAAACCAAGTGCTTGACTTTGGGGGGGATGTGGAGTCCCCAAAGTTTCTTCCACCATCGCGGCTCCGCGGAAACCGAGCAAGAAGGTTCTCCCCTAGCCCCGGTTCTAGCAAGCTTGTACCCGGATCGGACCGTGTAAATACCGTTCTCTTCGAAGTGCCACACCCAACGGTCTCGGTATTCCACGTCACCAAGAGGAATTTGGAGAATTGATTCGGCATCGTAGGGAGACAACATTGTCGTGACAAGTTCACGGTTCCATCTCCCATTGGAGATAAAGTCGGCCACTCTCCAAGGGAAGTCATCCTCCGGTTCCGGAGTGACCATGTTAAATGCCCCGGGTCTCGGGATCCATGGTTGGGAAAAGGCCCGGAGGTTACCTTCGCCTATTTGCCATCGTAGACCGCGTCGGATCAAATCCCGACCCCAACAAAGACTTTTCCCAAGGAAAGAGAAGTGTGGCTTGCAATCCACGTCAAGAACCGAGGAGTTCGGAAAGTATTTGGCTTTGATGACTTTGGCCATGAGGCACTCCGGGTGTTGTAGAATGCGCCATGCGAGCCGACCGACAAGAGCTCGGTTGAAATCGCCAAGGTCTTTGAATCCAAGGCCACCTTCCATCTTTGTCTTGGCGATAGAATCCCATCGTTTCCAATGGATTTTCTTTTTATCCTCCGTTCCACCCCACCAAAACCGGGCAATGAGACGGTGAATCTCGTTGATGGTAGTAGTAGGAATTTTAAAGAGGCTCATAGTGTATGTGGGTATCGCTTGAATGACCGCCTTCACAAGAATCTCACGACCTCCCGCCGAGAACATCTTAGCTTTCCAATCACGGAGGAGCTTATGGATTCTCGTCGTAATCTTGTTAAAGAGAGCCACTTTGTTTCTCCCGACTCGGGTTGGGAGGCCAAGGTAAGATTCGAGCTCCTCCACCAATGGGATATTGAGAAGATTAGAAAAAAGGCCCGCCCTTGCCTCCGTTATGTTGCTAGAGCAACACACCATGGACTTTTCCATGTTAACTTTTTGTCCGGATCCCTTTTCATACGTTGTAAGGATGGAGGAGATAGCTTGGCAACAATCGTCATTTGCCTCGCAAAAAATAATGCTATCATCCGCAAAGAGTAAATGAGAGACCGGTGGCGCCGCGGGAGTACAAGAGAAGCCGCGAAGGAGACCCAACCTTTCTTGTCCCCGGATAAGGGCGGATAAGCCTTCCGCGCACACGAGGAAAAGATACGGAGAGAGCGGGCATCCTTGGCGAAGACCCCTAGATGCACCAAAGCTTCCCCCAATTTTTCCGTTGATGACCACGGTGAAGACCGGGGTAGAGATACAATCCCGAACCACCTTAATGAGATTTTCTCCGAACCCCATTCTCTTGAGCATAGCAACCACGAAGCCCCATTCGACACGGTCATAAGCTTTGCTCATGTCAAGTTTAAGAGCCAAAGTGCCTTTTTTCCGACTTGTTTTCTTCTTGATAGAGTGGAGAAGTTCAAAAGCTATTGCGGCGTTGTCCGTAATGAGCCTTCCCGGAATGAAGGCGCTTTGAGAGTCGGAGATAACGGATGCAAGGGCCCCTTTGATCCGGTTCGCTAAGACCTTCGTCACAATCTTGAGGCGGACGTTGCAAAGACTTATAGGTCGAAACTCTTTAACAAATTTCGGGTTCTTCACCTTCGGAATAAGGACTATGTTGGTTGCGTTCCAAGATCTTGCGCTCATCCTCCCGTTGAGGATTTGAAGGCATTCATGACGAACCATCGGGCCAACGGTCTTCCAAAAAGATTGGAAAAAAACCGCGTGAAACCCATCGGGACCGGGGGCTTTCCGGGGACCCATAGAGAAAAGAGCTACGTCTACTTCCTCTTCGGAGAAAACTTCTTCCGTAGTGTCATGTTGGATCTCCGAAATGGTGCTCACATCTTCGCAAGTGATCAACCGAAAGTCATCCTCGGTGGCCCCGTTCGTCTTAAAGATCTCCGAGAAATATCTTTCAAAAACACCCCGGACCTCCCGTTCCTCCGTAGTCCAAACTCCCTCCTCGTTAAAGACGCCACGTATGAGGTTTTGAGACTTCCTACGGACCGCTCTCGAGTGGAAGTACGCCGAATTCTTGTCTCCTCCTTTGAGCCAATCCGCCCGGGCCCTTTGTTTCCAAAAGTTCTCCTCAATCATAATAAGGGACTCGAGTTCGGAACCTAACCTTTTGGCTAGGTCTCGATTTGCCGGAGAAAACTCGCCTTTGTTGACTCGTTCAAGGCGTGAGGTGAGGTTTCGAATCCGGTTCTCTCTTCTTCCAAAATATTTCCTTGCCCAAATCCGAAGAGCTTCTCTACAAGCGGTGAGGCCGGAGTTAGTACCAAGAGCATCCGATCCGGCTAGCCAAGAGTTACGTACAACGGTTCCGCAAGAATCGTCTGTGAGCCATCCCGGTTCAAAGGCCCACCTCTTGGTGGCATTTGTGCAAACCGCGGGGGGAGCGGCTCTAGCCAAAGTGTTGATGAGAATAGGCCGGTGGTCGGATCCCCAAAAATCAAGAACTTCAACACCGCAATACGGAAACAACCCCATCCATTCGAGATTAGCACAAGCACGGTCAAGCCGACATTGGACGTTATTTTCCCCACATTGCATATTACTCCAAGTGAACATTTCTCCCTCATAACCCATATCAATCAAGCCGCATTCTTCAAGGGTTTCCGCAAACCTAGTCATCTCCCTCGGCCTACGCCGGACCCGGCTTTTATGCTCAAAATCGAAGAGTACCTCATTGAAGTCACCGGCGCACATCCACGGCCTATCATCATGATTATGGAGTCTACGAAGCAAATCCCAAGAGACATGTTTAGAGTTCTCACCCGGTTCGCCGTAAAAGCCGGTAAATCTTGACTCTACTCCATGCTCGTCTTTGATCCCAACGTCAATGTGACCTTTGTTGAAGCTTCGTATAGTCACATCGACCTTCTCGTTCCAAAGCAAGTGAAGCCCACCACTCAAGCCAGAAGCTTCAACCCCGAAGCCGTTGAGAAAACCAAGCTTCCATTTCAACTTGTCCGACCGTGTTCCTTTTAATTTCGTTTCCGAGAGAAAGAGAACATCCGGTTTCCGCTCGCATAGAAGCCTACGCAAGCGGACGATCGCCCAAGGATTGCATAATCCTCGGGCGTTCCAACATAAGAGTTTCATTGTGCCCGGTCGGCTCGCCGAAGGCTCGCCGCCGATATGTCGGTAATCCCCGTTTCCGTTTCACCAATAGAGCACCCACCGTATTTCCCCTCCCCCTCTTGGGGTCCACAGTCAGCTTCAGACTCGGCCTCCTCCTCTCTCCTACGTTTCCCACGTCCTCTCTGCATGGCCTTTGCATGGACATCGTCTACTAAAGCCGTAGCGTAAGCACTGCCATTTGATGGAGGAACGACAAATCCCATGCAAGTGGAGGGGTGTCGTTTGGCTAGAGAAAACGACTCCACGTCAAGAAGAAGTTGAAGAATGGGTCCCACCTCTTTTGAATGAGTAGTCATCGCATGTGAGAGAGGGAGGGTGGGCTTGGGAGGGATAAAGCCCACTTGGGCCATACTAGAGAATGGAATGGGCTTCCCACTTGAGACTGGCCCACATGATTCTACAACTCCAGCACTGGTGCATGGATCTAGGGATTCCAGAGCCTTCATCGGCCTTAGTGGCATCGAACTCTTCTCGTTGGGGCAAAGGACAGGGTCCTCTTTCCCAATTCCAGAAATCAAGCTTCCATTTCTGGCTAAGGCGAGCACCTCCTCTGTCAAGTCTACTGACGCCGCCATGCTTCCCATCGCAGGGCTGTCGTCCCTGCTGTACGATTGGTCTGACAACCCCTCTACCCGTACTGTGGCCTTTCTGCTCGCCTCGAGATCCGCGTTGTTCTGCAGCGCGTGAGGGTTCGCCCTCGTTCCCCCGTCGGTCGTCGTTTTCTCGGTTCTTCTCCGGCCACCTCCCTCGAAGCAACTCCCCACTTTGGCTCCGGCGTCAATCCACTCCCCGTACATCGGGACATTCGCGAAGCCTTCCTTGGTTACAACCGTATCCTCTTCCTTGTCACACTCCGCTGCACTATGTCCTAGAGTCCCGCACCGGAAGCATACCATCCCGACGTTTTCATACCGGGCTTGGATCCAAGAGGAGAGTCGCTGTGGTTTGTCCAAGAAGAAGCCTGCAGAGATGGGTTTATCTATGTCTACATCTACCCGGAAGCGAGCAAAGGCGGAGAACTTGGCCTCTTTCCCTGTTTTGCAATCCACAGGTTTGCCGAAGAGGGTCGCAATGCGAGACAGAGAGTTCTCGGACACCATTGCCGGTGGAAGACCAAAAAGGCGGACCCAAAAGGGGCAAGATTGAAACCGGACTTCCTCAAGGGAGAGATGTTCCGGCCAGCATTCCACCAGCATCTGAGCACCCCGAATGGTCCAGGGTCTCCTTGCCAGAACCGTATCCCGGTGTCTTCTCTGCTTGAAGGTAAACTTCCAGACACCGGTTTTGATTTCCAACATAGACCAGTCGTCTATTTTCTCCCATGCCCTGTTAAGGACAGCCATGATAGAGTTTTTACTGAGTTTCTTGGATGACAGTATCTTCCCGAGCAAGACAAAGCATCCATTTCCGTTGTTGTCACTACCGTTAGATTCATGTTGTTCCAGATCAATCCCCAGGTCCGCAGCGCAAAGCGACGCGGTCAAGGCCATCACTGGAAGCACAGAACCACCCTATCACCGATACACACCGGTATAGCACGAAGAAGGTATTCCCGGAATACACGCCTCAGACCAGCAGAAGCTCCGACGGCTTTTTTTTTTTTTTTTTTCCTTTAAACACTACATTAAAGACTACTAGGTTTAGAGTTTTTGAACATTCACCACTACTTGCCAAGATTTTGTTCAAGACAAAAAATACATGTTCATGACTCTGCTGTTATCAAAGATTGATTAAAGAGGGAGAGTTTTACTTTTATATACTGTCACTGTTAATTTGATGCTCGTTGTCGTTGAAGAGTTTACTTAATTTTACTGCCAAAATTTTTACCAATAAATTGTGCTTGTTGTAATGATATTTCGGAGGTTTTTGTAATTATATATAAATATATATTTATATCTAAATCGAAAATATTGTTGTATAGTATGACGTGAATTGTATTTTGTCAATATTGAAAGTTTATCTCTAGTTTTCGTTCATGAATTGTATTTTGTCAATATTGAAAGTTCATCTATAGTTTTCGTTCATGAAAACACCCCAATTATGATTAAACGTGGGTTTTATTATTATTTTTACTTATGATTTTTTGAGTTCAAATGGGTGCTGACTTGGCATGAACACGTGGCATAAATTGGTCCCAATCAGCAAGCAGTTAACGACCGCGTGGCTGGGTCTAACGGGAGAGTTGACGGATTGGACGAAATTGGAACATCAGCGACAAAAGCCTCAGGTTAGGTACTTTTGCCTAGGTTGTTTGAGGTTGAATACTCATCGGAGAATATTGCAAAAAGTTAGGTATTTTTGCCGCAATTAACTTTTATTTTATAGATTTTTTTTTGAGGGAATTATTTTATAGATGTTTAAGAATGAATCCAAAAAAGAGTATATTCAATTTATTATTTTAAGGGTTAATGACGGCAAAAATACTCAAAGTTTGGTCAAAGAACCCCTCGTGTACCTAAAGTTTAAAAATGGTGGTAAAAATACCCAAAGTCGCATTTGAGGAGTTGACCACTCCATTCTCGTAACGCCGTTAGCTTACCTGTTAACTTTGGCCACACGGATAAACGTGAGTTGCTGACATAACTATTTCTGCCACGTGGACGAGCCCACATCAGCCTCGTTTACGACAAAACAGCGAATTAAACCCCTAGCTAATACTATTTAATACAACGAATTGAACCCCTAATTATTACACTTAACAAAACAGATTTGTCTACGTGGCCAGAGTTAACAGGTAAGTTAACAACGTTACTAGAATGGAGTGGTCAACTCCCCAAATGTGACTTTGGGTATTTTTGCCACCACTTTTAAACTTTGGGTACACGAGGGGTTCTTTGACCAAACTTTGAGTATTTTCGCCATCATTAACCCTTATTTTAATGTTATTATTTCTGTTATGAGGGTAGTATCGTAAATTGGCAAGTAACGGTGAGATTCTGAAAGATGGATCTTTGTCCACGTAATACACGAGTGTGCATAATATTTGCCACCCAGACCCAACGTTCCTCTGTTCTTGTTTGTTCGAGAGAGAGCATTTTCAGGGTTTTAGCTTTCTTCTCCGATTAATGGCGGCGAAGCTTATGCGTGCGGTTCAGTACAACGGCTATGGCGGAGGACCCTCAGGCTTAAAGGTATGTAATGTAATGTAACCATCGCTTTGTTATTAGCATTCAAATCATTCTCCAATGTCTTACATTGCGATTCGATCATCTGTTCTCATAGAAACGATTGCAGAACTATGAGCTTAGGGTTTCGAATTAGGAATTTACACATTCGATCCATCTTTCTCTTGTTTTACTGGTTTGTTGTGTCTTTGATGACTACAGGCTTATGTGTTCTCTGTAATTTCATTGCATAGGAGTAAAGTAAACCTTAATTAAAAGCTGAAAACTCTATTTTACCGAGTTTTTACTACCATACTTTCGGTGAATCTGTAGAACCGCGGCGGTTAAATTAAAACTGCTATTGATAACCAATTTTGCCGCTGCATAAAGCTGCTCTTTTTTGCGCTTTAAATAAGGGAAAATTGCGACAATAACACTCGTTTGAGAACATTCGTTGCACTTTCATACCCGACCCGAACCAATTTTTCTGTGGCGAAAATACTCAGCTTGTAACATTTGTTGCAGTTTAATACGTGAGATCATGTCTTTGCAGCCAAAATACTCGACTTCTAACGTTTGTTGAACTTTAATATGTCAGTAAAAAATTTGCAACTCTAATTTATTAAATTTTTTACTAGCATATATTTTGTTAGTCTGTAAAACCGTTACGGTTAAAAAACTGCTATCGATAATCAATTTTTCCGCTGAATGAAGATGTGTTTATCACCGCTTCCAATATATGTATTATGGTGTTCCAATTACATATGATGCATTTTTTCTCGCTTAAATTATGTATGTTGTACTGTTATAAAGCAACATTTTTTTTATGGTGATGTCTTGATGTGTTTGAATTTTTTTTTTTGGATCAGATTTTCTAGTAGTCGTGTAGATTTAGACAATGACTTGAGATGAAATTTCTTTTTTTGTCAAACTGTGGTTAAATAAGCTAATTCAAAACAAAAACTTTGGCAAATGGTTAGATCGGTTTTGAAGCTCAATAAAACGGTTTCCGGTTGTGAAAGTAAAAATTCAAAACTGCAACGTTTAAGTACTAGTACATAAGAAAGCAAATCCTTTGACTTGGTTGTTCACCCCCCATTTATAAGTATGAACTGGCTTGTGATTTTGAATTTTTGGTTGTTGCAGCATGTTGAAGTTCCGATTCCGAATCCGAAGAAGGATGAGGTATTGCTGAAAGTGGAAGCGATTAGCATTAACCCATTTGATTGGAAAGTCCAGAAAGGCATGCTGAGGCCTCTTTTGCCCGGAAAATTTCCTCATATTCCTTGTGAGTTCGCACACTGATGATAATTTATAGAAGGGCATTCTCGTTCTTCTCTTAGCAACTTGTAATTTTCTATTTGGCTGGAGTTGAGAAACTCAGTGATTTGACCTTATGTGACCGAGGTTTTCATTCTTGGTTCAGGCATGGATGTTGCCGGAGAAATTTTAGAGGTCGGACCTGGTGTTACTAAGTTCAAAGCTGGTGACAAAGTTGTTGGTCTAGCTGACGCCCGGGTAAGATTCGGTTACTCCTCAATTTTTAGTTCTTTATTTATTTCTTTTCCGTTTCTCAGTTGAGAACATATTTGTGATTATCTGATAATTGTTAGAATAGCTCTCTTTTTTTACCTTTCATTGTAATGTTTATTAATTGTAATACTAAATTTGTCACTAAGTATGGGGTTGGTTGATGATGATTAATTAAACCTATGGAAGAAAGCTTTCTCACACTGTTCTGCACTTTTCATCTTTTTTTGGGGCCAAAAGGATAACATTACGCTCACGGTTGGCTTCAAGGCCAAGAGAGCAGCATCGGCTGCCCGGGCATATCTTCTTGTGCCAACCTGTTATATTTTAAATTTAGTTTTGTTTTTTTAATACAAATCTAGGTATTTATAAAGAGATTTTTTTTTTTTCTTCTTCTAAAAGGCGGGCACGGGTTGCTTGTGCCCAAGAGAACCGCGAGACAGGCTCGCCCACCCGTGGCCTTGACTACTCCCGAATATGTTGCGGTTTACTGAATTTCCGGCTCAGTTAAATCATCGGTGACTAAAAAAATTGTATTGCAATTAATAAATTATGTTGGACTAATCATGCTATAATTTCGAAATCAGTGTCAATTAGTTATTTGATTATATTTTATCCTCTAGAATTGTGTATATTATAGCTGTTTCTATTCTGATTTTTATATTTCCCTTCCTAGCTTGAAGTTTGAGATTTACATGTTAAGTACTGAAAATTGAATTATGTTATGAGATTCAGAACGGAGGCGGGCTAGCTGAGTTCGCTGTTGCCAAAGTAAGCATGTCTGCCATAAGAAGCCCGGAAGTCTCCGCAGCCGATGCCGCAGCCTTACCGGTGGCCGGTCTAATCGCTCTTCAGGCCCTCACAGATTCAGCGGGCATCAAACTCAACAAAAGCGGTGATCAAAAGAACATTTTAATCACTGCAGCCTCGGGCGGAGTGGGCCATTACGCAGTACAGCTGGCAAAGCTCGGAAACACGCACGTGACAGCCACATGTGGGGCCCGCAACCTCGATTTCGTGAAGGGCTTAGGTGCTGACGAGGTCATTGACTACAATACCCCCGAGGGGGCGGCCCTGAAAAGCCCGTCGGGCCGGAAATACGATTCTGTGATCCACTGCGCCACAGGAATCCCGTGGTCGGTTTTCGAGCCTAACCTGAGCTTGAACGGGAAGGTGGTCGATATTACCCCAGGTTTCAGTACTTTCACGGGGTTCGCTCTGAAGAAGCTCACTTTCTCGAAGAAACAAATGGTACCACTGCTTTTGATTCCCAAGAGTAAGAACTTGGAGTATCTTGTTGAGCTGGTGAGAGAGGGAAAGGTTAAGACGGTCATTGATTCGAGACATTCCCTGAGCAAGGCTGAGGAGGCTTGGGCCAAGAGTATCGATGGTCACGCCACGGGGAAAATCATTGTAGAGCCGTGAAGAACGTTTCGATAATATATATAAACGGTAAGGTGATAATACTAGTGTGATAAAAAAATTGTGGAAATGTCAAGCTGATTAAAGACACTATTTTTTTTTCTTTTCACATTCTGATATATCAAATATGATGTTACTGTAGCATTGCTACAATATTGCTACGTGATGTGACGGGTAAACTTTTTAACAGACTCACAAGTCACAACGATCGACACTCGGAGGAGTTGTAACTGTCTAAAGCAATATGCACTCGATCACCTAATCATCATTTACAAATCAAAGTTTTTTTCCTTATTAGTCATAGCTTCAAGGGGAGTCATCATGTTTTATGCTTTTATAATTTATTGGTGAATCGTAATTAACGTGGATTAGAGCCCGGCGGTCAAGCTGGCCCACGTCCCCTTTCTGTTGCACGCCGTTCGAGTCCAACCACAAACGTGAGGCACACGTTCACGACCAGCCATGGACATTTTGGGACGCGTTTGACGAGGACAGACGAGGGAGCAACACTTCCCGTCTAGACTGCTCAGGGATTGAGGCACTCTTTAAATTATTATTTTTTAAATAATTTAAAAAATACTATTTCTTAATAAATTATTTTTCAATAATAACCAATAATAAATATTTAAATCTAAATATTCAGTATTGGTTATTATTATTAAATATAATTATTCATTTTAAAAAAGTAGGTCAAACGAAATAAATAAAGAAAAAAATCACCGTTCACGGTTCACTCAAGCTCCGTCTTTGATCCAGTTCACGGGTGGAACGAAAGCTCTCACAGTGTCGTCGTTCAACCACTGAGAATAATCTAGTAGTCCGACAAAGGTGGCATCCAATCTACACATCCGTAGAAGTTCCCTAGCAACATGGTAGACGAGATAGAGGCTCAAGGTGTAACGGTTCTTGAATTATTATACCTGAAGAGAAATTCAGAGAACTGCATAGCGGCAAAAGTTGTTGAATTTTGGTAACTTCGGAATCATATTAATTTTGTTTAAGCGCCGCTTTATCAAGATCCGTAATTCGAGGATTTCCAAGTTTTTTTCCTTGGAAATGAGAATAATCCACGAAAAAAATCAAACACTATTTCATTATATTGACTCTCATTTTGGGACATTTATAAAATTATATGTATATATAAAAATGGATGATCTAGAAGACGATATACTGCATAGAGCTGCAACTCGCGACTCCAATCCCAGAATCTCGACGAGTCGCGATGGTTTGGGTGGAGTCGCGACGCATCGCGACGCGAGGCGTGGAGTCGCGACGAGTCGCGATTCCTGCGCGTCGTCGCGATGCGTCTGGTCGATCCGCGTGATGGGCGATCGACGGCTCTCGCTGAGCCACGTCAGCAATCCGTGGGAGGGGGAGAAAATGTGTTTCTTTGTGGCATTAATACTATGTTTTTACCCGAAATTAATTACTCAACCATAATTTTTACCCACTTTACTCGAATTCCAACCCAAAAATTTCAAATTTCAATATTTTTCACCCAACTTTATTCACCCACTTCACCCACCTCAATAATTATTCACCCACCCAACTCTCTTCTCAAATCCTATAAATACCACCTCTCCCACCCTCATTTCCTCACCAACAATCTTCCAACTCTCTCTCAAATTCTCTCAACTCTCTAAGTTTTTTCCCTCTAAAGCTCTCAAGTTCTCAAATTTCCCATTATGTCTCGAAAAAGCGGTGGTAGTTCCGGGGGTCGTAGGGCGGCTAGGGATTTGGTTCCTGATTTTAATGCCGGGGAGCAATCGCAACCTACGCCCGAGGGCTACATTCCCGTTGTAGAAACACTTCCCTCCCCACCAAATCCAAATTATCCGACGCACGTTCCGGCATCAATGGTCAACAGCAGCACGCTACGTCGATGTGGGGAGGCAGGAACCACCGATCCATTTTTTGAACTCTTGTTTCAAGGAGGACCCGCCGACGACCGTATGGAGGGCCCATCTCAACCGCCGGAGGAACCGCCTCAAAGACGCAATCTTGCCGAAGAGGAGGGCCCACACCATTCCTCTGTTGTTGGCTCGTACCACGATGGTTCTCCACTCTCGATCAACGAAACCGGCGAAGGCTCCGTCCAACGTCCTCGACGTGCTCGACGTCCGCGACCGGAAACGGGGTAATTATTTTAATTATTATTATTTTAATATTATTTTTATTATTATTATAATTATTTTAGAATAAATAATTAATTTGCCACGTCTCTTGAAAGTCTTAGTATGCTCTGTGGTTGCGGTTCCGACTGGTCTTCCACATCAGAAACGAATTTCTTGAGATTTAATAATCGAGGCGAGCGTGTTAAAAATGCTACCGCGAAGAAATTCCTCGCTTTCCTCAAACCTTTTTATGCTGTTACTTTAAATTTTTCTAACCAAAATAAACCTTCTTTGAATCATGGTCTTTCGGGTCTTTATCAAATTTCGTGTGCTTTCAAAGAATTCGAAAACGACCCTATTATTTCGCCGCTTATTGAGTCTATGGTTGCAAAATTCAAGTCGTATTGGGATCCACCCCCGTTTTCGTTTTGCTTCGGTGCTATTCTAGACCCTCATGTTTCGGATGCATATGGGCCAATGATGATAGCGATCGGAGAAAACATAGGGGTGGATTATCGTAATTATGTTAATGTTGTTAACGAAGCTTTTTATGAATTGTACAGTGAATACAACAAACGGTTCCCTCAATTCAACTCACAGGAGGAGCAAAGGGCAGTGATGGCAAGCCCAACCAAGACGGGATACGACTTCAGCCGGAGACTCAAGCAACGGGTTAGTCGCGGGGAATCCACTACGCCGTTGGCGGGCGACACGGACGGCCAACCGACAGAATTGAAGCGCTACTACGGCCTGCTATTCGACGAAGACTCCGACGAGTTCGATGTGATAAGGTGGTGGAAGATTCAACGGGACAGATTTCCGCTATTGGCAAGAATGGCGAGGGATATACTGTCCATCCCCATTTCCAGCGTTGCTTCGGAGAGCGTTTTTAGCACGGCTCAATATCTCATCAACGACCGGCGGGCGTCAACCACCAACACACACGTCGAGCAGATTGTGGTGTTGAATGATTTGTTGTTCAACCCCCCCGTGATTGCCGAACGCTCCGAGCCAAGCGATCTAGAGATAATGACGGAAAGATTCAACGCAATGTTCCCCGAGTAATGATGTGCTCTTTCCTCTCTTGGTTTTATGTCCCTAAGGAGGGTTTTACAAGAGAGGTTTTAGTGAGGCATCTTGTAATATTTACACTGAATATTTACAGCTCTCTTCCACCTTATTGTAATATTCACAATGAATAATACAACTTCTTTTTTTTAATATCTCGTCTTATCGTATTTAATTATATATTTGTTGATTAAATTTGTTCAAATTATTAATATGTTACAAATTAATATTTATTAACATATGTTACAAATTAAAAACGAACATATAAATCAAACTTATTAATATGTTACAAAATAATAATTATAACATATTTAAATATTAATTTTGAAATAAATTAATTACTATAAATAATAAAAATATGTAAATATAGTTTTTAAATTATTGATAAAGTTTGATGATAAAATTCGGGTAAAAACTAACTAAGTTTAACACTGGAAAAAACTAGATACATATGCCACAAAGTAGAAAAATCGAAGAACCCGTGCAATTTCTCGCCCCTGAAACCTTGGTCGCGATTTCTCGCGACGTCGCCAGTCGCGACCCGTCGCGACGCCCAAGCTCGCGATTTTGGCGACGTCCATCGCGACGAGTCGCGACGTCGCGTATCACACCTCTAATACTGCACAACTACAAGTATTAAGATTTTCTCTTTTACAAAATTTGTATATGTTTCTTTTTTTACTTACAAATTTTCCCTGCATATATGCTAAATATAATTTTGGTTAATTAAATATGATTGTAATTTTGATGAAAGAATGTTTCCAACATTGAAGAACACATAGCTGATGATAAGAAATAATTTTTTTTTATAGAATAACTCATTCGACGAAGCAAAGTAAACTTGAAGTTCTAGAGATTCTCAATAAACTGCTACATGCAATATCCAAAAGAACTATTGAAGTTCATAAAGGATAAATTAGTGCAAAGAATAGTGAACCACACTTTAAACATGTCACACCAATCGATTTCAAAGACATATTTAAAAATATTATCAACCAACATCCAAATCATATATACTAGCTAGTTACGAATGCTCATATTCGATCATAGAAGTTTTTATAGTAGTAAAGCCTTTATCTCATCATAACTTTTATTAAACACGTGATGTTGAACCGCTCAGCTCTCGCCATGAGCGCTGAGGCCTGCCTCAAACACAAGGCCATGTGTCTACTCGCCCCCGTGCGCAGGCCCGGTGTGGCTGGGGCTACGTAAAACGGGCATGCCTTAATCAAGTCAGGCACTAGTTCTGCAGTGCCTTGCCGCCGCGTACACTTGGATCCGCGACACAATGCACCAAGCTAGCCGCATGTCCTAGCATGTAGCTTGGTCGTGCAGTCCCCTCTTATGTTCCATTAAAAATATTTTCAAAATATACTGAAGACTATCGCATAACAAAAAATTCAATTTTGTCGTTATTCAATCTAGGCTCTAACCGGCCAGTGAAGGGAATTTCACGGATGTTCTCATTGCCGATAGCAGAAATTATGGAGAATCCTCAAAAAATTATAGACCTAGAATAACGACAATAGGAATTAATTGAAACCATTATTTGGTGCAACAAAAATTGATCTTGGGGGCTTGTTCGTTGGCTCTCGCATTGATTGATCACGAGCTCCAAATCCGGAGAAGTGAAGTCTCGATCTCATCCACCATGTTGCACATAAAACCAAGGTTGTTAATACCTATGCAGCCCGATCGTCTCTTTGGACTGCTAGATCCTTCACTAAAGGTGTGTTCCAAAAAAATTTTCCTCCATGGGGTTATGAATGTGTATTAGGGTTTAAGCTTAATTAAATATTGAAATTAATGGTTTCAAATTAATTAAGCACATAAATACTAAAAGCCCATTTGGGTTATTGTCTTAGGGCATAAAAGCCCATCTCAATAAATATTTATACTATAGTACTCCACGTAGAAATGTCAAATAATTAACTACACTGTACTCTGTATATATATTATACACTAAAACTAAGAGTGTTGCGTATAAAACATGTTTACGATGTAAAGCATCGAATCTAGAAAGAGAAGACTAGTCTTTAGATCTCATATTGATACGAGATACGTGGTAGGGTCGTAGATAATAGATACACTGTTTTCGGTGGGTTGGTAAAATATACCATTCTCTCTCCAACCCCCAAATTTATAAAATATTAATATAAAAAAGCTTGCGAGAAATAAAAATAATAATTATTTGACCTCTAGTTTTATTTGCAAACATAAATTAAAATCTTTATTTCATTCAACATAGTAAAGGAATATTTTAGTATGAGTACTACATTTTGTAGTTAGTATAATGACATATTTTCAACAGCAAAAAAATTAACAGTAATAATACACAAATATCGTAAAAGCAGTATCTAGATCTAACTCTATCTATACCAAGTTAAACGTTGGTGAGGTGAAAAATCATCTCTGCAGTCACAGATTCATGATTGGTGTAATTCCGCTTTTAAGTTACCTCAGAGTTCGGGTCTTTCCGATAAAACTTAATCACGTGTCGAAAAATGGGTTTTGAAGAGAGACTAAGATACTTGAGAATTTTGATATGAATATACTATATTTTCTTGTCAATGAATTTCGTCGATCCACTTTTACATTGTTTTAGCTCACTATTCATAGAGCTTAGTAATCTAATGCCAACCTAATAAATGGCCGGTTACAAATTGTGTTTAGTTCCCTCATAATTGCCTTAATTACATATTATTCATTACGCATCAGTCACGAGCGTAATTGTCGTCGTCATCCCCGAGGCGCCGTCCGCACCACGATGATTGCTCCTTGCCTTTGTCTTCGTCGTCTGGTTCTTTGTAATTGTTGTGTAATATATTTCGTTGTATCAATACAAATTGATGTAAACGAAATCGTACCTCAATAAACGTATGTTAAACTAAAAACATTGAACAATTGTTTTGTGATTTTGTGTGGAGTTTAAACATAAATTCATGAAACATATTTTAACATGACATAAACAAAGTTAGACCTCAATAATATTTTGTAGCGCTCGAATATTATTGCTATTAGAAGAAAATTGAGAATCTACCAACGTGATCAGAAAATTATACCAAAAATATCCCTACAATAATAAAATATAGAATTGGAGTATTTATTTATTTCGTAATAAAGCAGGTAGCTTGGGCCCTATTTGATTCTTCATTGAAAAAGAAATTTTTACTGTTCAAGTGAAAATATTAGGAAAAAAGAGAGGAGTTGGACGTTTGGTAAATTATTGAAGATAAATTCGGGAAAAAAATTCTTGAATAATTATGATGTTCCATAAACAATTTTAAGAAGTGAGTTTATGGTGTTTTCAAATAATCCATCTCACTTTTCTCTCTTTTGTTTTATGTAATTTGCATACTTATTAATGTATTTGATTTGCACTATAATATTTTATATATGTAATTATGTATTTATACTATTGATGTTTAAAAAATTAAATTTTTGAAAGAATTAAAAAAAGAGAAAAATGTATCAAACAGGTTTTATATTTTTTCAGTTTTCAAATAAAAAAATAAAAATTTGTACTAAATAGTTAAATGAAAACCACTACAATAATTTATTACACAACAATTACAAAGAATTGAAAAATAAAAAAATATAAGTTTTTGAGTTGATTACCAAACAGGGCCTTGGGATTTGTTTGTTTTCTTTTAAAAATAAATAAAACATCATTTTTTAGAAAATGTAAAGGAGAGGAATATATATGACACGAAGTCGCCATCCTCAATCCCCAAGCCAAAGCCACCACCACCACCAACCTCCCTTTCAATCTCCACCGTCCGATCATTCTCCATCCTCCTCTATATCAATGCACCCGACGCCTTAGGCTCCTGCCAACCCCACGCGCCGACCAGATCCTCCGGCGCCGTCGACCCGCGGCCCCACCGAGCTTTCACCGTGGGATTCCCCGTACTGGATCTCAGCCCAAGTCGTGGAATTTCACAGCCATTGAAAACAACTCCTTCTTCGTTCTATCTCAAACACCCTCTTTGGATCCTGTTGGGTCTCTCTTCTCTCTCATGGGCGCTTTGGACGAGGGACACTTCGATGCCGAGCTTGAGAATGGGGTTCAATTCTGCTGCCACGGCAGTGCCCAATCGGGATTCGAGGAAGAGCCCGAGACCGTCGCCATCAAGAAGGCCGTGAAGGTCCTGCTTCGTGGATTGAGCGAAGACGTTGACAGAGAAGGAATCCGAAAGACGCCTCTTCGCGTCGCCAAAGCTCTCCGCGAAGGAACCAGAGGTAATCATCATTCTGTTGAATCCAGATTTTTATTTGAGTCGAGTCGAGTCGATTGTTGAGATTTGGATTGGTGATCAATGACTATTAAAATAGTACCACTGTTTGGACCTATTGATTGAGAAAGTTCTTAAATATTCAAAGACTGGTTAGGTAGCCATGTGCCCTTTTGAGTAATTTGATTCATCAGGACTCTGACGAGCAATACAAAGTCAGTGGAAGAATTTGGCAGAAATGTAAGTTTTCTCTCTCTGATGTTCTGCAGGCTACAAGCAGAAGGTAAAGGATATCGTGCAGGGCGCTTTGTTCCCGGAAGCCGGCGTTGATAACACGGTTGGCCAAGCGGGAGGCGCCGGTGGGCTTGTTGTTGTTCGGGATCTTGACCTCTTCTCGTACTGCGAGTCATGTCTGCTTCCTTTCCAGGTCAAGTGCCATGTGGGCTATGTTCCATCTGGTCAGCGCGTTGTTGGCCTGAGCAAGCTCTCTCGGGTTGCTGACGTTTTCGCTAAACGGCTGCAAGACCCTCAGCGTTTGGCCGACGAAGTGTGCTCGGCTCTGCATCATGGAATCAAGCCAGCTGGTGTTGCTGTCGTTCTCCAGTGCCGACACCTCCGTTTCCCGGATCTAGGGTCGCTCTTTCTCGCCTCGGGCGATAAAGGTTGGGTGAAGTCGCAGGTTTTCTCGGGATCGGGAGTCTTCGAGCAAGAAAATTCTGATTCTTGGGTTGACTTTATGAGCCTTCTCAAATTTAGAGGAGTATCTGTCGATAAGAGTTATGTAAAGAAAGCGCACGGGCAATCTTGGTGTCCGTCTTTAGTTGCCGCCGGGGTGAAAACTCTGGCCAATCAAGCGATGGTTACAGCAGTCTCTTCGATGCTCAGGTCATTAGGAGAAGACCCAACGAGAAAGGAGCTTCTCGGAACACCTTGTCGTTTCGTGCATTGGTTAATGAACTTTCAGAACGTCAAGCTGGAGATGAAGCTCAACGGTTCCTTTTCGAGCACGAATAATTCTCAGAGCGCTGAGAGAACGATGCAGTCGGAGCTGAACTTGCCGTTCTGGTCTCAGTGCGAGCATCATCTCCTTCCCTTCCATGGTGTTGTTCACGTCGGGTTCTTATCCGCCGAAGTTCTCGACCCGATCAGGAAATCGCTCGTGCAATCAATAGTGCATTTCTACGGGTTCAAGCTTCAGGTGCAGGAAAGGCTCACGAGGCAAATTGCAGAGACCGTGTCTTCCTTTCTGGGCGGTGACGTGATCGTGGTCGTGGAGGCTAGCCACACGTGCATGATCGCACGTGGGATCGAGAAGTTCGGAAGCAGCACGGCCACCATAGCCGTGCTCGGCCGATTCTCCACCGATTCGGCGGCGAGAGCTCTGTTCTTGCAGGGAATTCCGTGCCATACCGGTTGCGAAGACTGGCTCTGATCAACATTGAACCCCAGAGGATCAGATTTTGGTTTTTCACTGTTGTTTACTAAAGCCATGCTCTTGTCTTCCTTTTTTTGGTTTTTGCCTCGAAATTATATTACAACCTAGTATTATATCGAAGAATATCCGAATGTAAGTCTTGAAATTTCATCATCACTCATTTTCATTGGTGGGAAAATAAATACTTCCTCTTATATTCAAAGCAGTCACCTTTTCAATTGTGTCAATTTCCTTCATATAAGACCAACTACATATAGGCTACCAAACACACACTCATACACATATACACATACAATATATGTACAACGCAAACTAGATATCGTTTGGGAGAGTGAAAAGATTATGTACGCAAAGCATATATACAATATAAGGACGTGAAAGAACATCCTTAGTCGTCTAGCCAAAGGTGGCGTATCTTGTGCCACTCAATGTTTACGCCGTCTTCGTCTAGCCAAAGATGACGAATCTTATGCCACTCAACGTTGACGTCGCCTTGCGGTAAAGCGTCGGGATTGTGATGAAGATTGCTGTTACGCTTTGGAGAATCACAGTAAAGATCCCCGTTAAGCTCTTGAGGATTGTTGTGAGGTTTCCCGTAGAGATCTCGAGGATCGGGGTGAAGATTTCCTTCAAGTTCTTGAAGATCCCTGTGAAGATTTCCATTTAGCCCTTGAGGTTTGCACTGATGATTCCCGTTACCCTCTCGGGGATCGCAGTGAAGACTCTCGTTTAGCTCTTGAGGATCAGAGTGAAGATTTCCGTTCTCTTTAAGCCCTTGAGGATCGGAATGGAGGTTCCCATTAAGCTCTTGAGCATTGTGGGGAAGATTCCCTTTAAGCGGTCGAGGATCGCAGAAAAGATTCCCATGCAGCACAGATGCCGCGATGGCAGCAATTCCAAGTAGCATAAACAGGAGTAAAATCGACGAGGAGAATGGAGAAATAATCTGCAAAACATTACTAAAGTCAGCATAGGCAAATAAACTTGACAACTTAAGAACTAAATCATCCAATTCATCATTTACTCTGCGGAAAATAAGTTTTCACATAAAAAGAAGAAGAATTGGTTTTATTCCCCTTAGTTATAACATTAGTTACACTTTGGCACGTTACGTTTGATTTGTTTTGTTGCAGAAAACTCTTTTTTGTAAAAAATATTATAAAATTTTATTGATTGATATAATGGCAAAATCGTCAAAAAGAATTCAAACCCAACCATTAAAAAGTGCATTTCCATCTTTATAAGTGACAACTTTGCCATCACAGCAGCTACAAGAATTTCAATATTATAACAGAAAATGAACTTTCTGCAACAAATTTAAATGTAAAAGGCGAAAATGCAAAAAAAAAATTCGTAAGGGGGCAAAATGCGTACCAAGATATTTCTCTAGAAGCAAGTAGTAATTTCTTCTTGCTACGTTTAAGTAACTGTTTCTTCTTCTTGTATTTATAATCATAAAATATTTACGAGTAAATCGTATACTTCGATGTTTGGGTACAACATTCCGAGTTAATGTCAACTTATTTTGACGTTTATTTTACAATAACAGAGAACAATATTTGCAAATTTACCAATTCAAGCAGGCTAAATTTGCTAAATGACCAACCTTGTTCATCCCATTCGTATATTGGCGCTTCCGAGGCAGATTTTTGTCGGCGTGTTCAAGTGAATAGCGCAACATGTCAACTATCGTCAACTCGGTTTCTTGATCAAGATTCTCTGGTGCCAAACAAATATATGATTATGGCAAATAATAGAGACAGTATATGGGAGCAAAATGGAGAAAGTAATCAAGAGATCGTAACCTTGTATATCGAATATTTGTCTCATAGGAGGAATGCCCAACAGCTCTCCCAAACGGACACGGACACGAGCACAGTCAACGCACGAAAGCAGATCACCATGAGTTATCACAACAGCTGGTTTGTCATCTGTTAAAAACATCAAGTGAGCTAAATAAAAAATTGGTGACGAAAATGCTTGCCATTATCAATGCATCGTGACGAATTGGCTCGTTAAATGCCGATGTGGCACAACACTTGTTATTGGACGCCATGTTGGCATTGAACGAGCCAATCTGTCACGATGCTCTAATTTGTTAACGGGAGTCATTTTCGCCGCCGAATTTCAGCATGGATATTAAATCGCAAAAAACCGAGAAGCTGAGACATTTTGGCCGCCAAGATTTCTAGTAATTAATACCTAGAAAGGACAAGTAAGGACAGTTGAAAGCGGTCACAATCAATTCCAAGTACAGTCTGTCCGTATCTTCTCCGTAATCCATTGATCTCAGAACCGAGATTCCATCAACGACAAATATAACAAAATTGACCTTTCTGATAGGAGAAGAACCGGTACTACGAGCTTTGCATTTCATTCTGTCCCTCAAACTTGGATGATCCGACTCCCTAATCATCATCTCGAAGACATAAAAATCAGTAACAATAAATAAAAATATGCCCCCAAATATTCAATTTCTCTATGGAATGCAACGTTTGACCTTATAACAGGCATCCCATTGTGAACACCTCTCGTCATCAAATGCTTCAACATTCCGATGTTGTCGCTATAATCATCAGACAGACTACGAGTGTCATAGAGACAAAATGACGAAGAAGCCCTCGGGATCATGTACTCTTGAAGGAACAAGGTTCCATCTCCAACGGATGAATTATCTGTTCCCCAAAACATATAATAAAAAAATGAATTAAATTTGCTCTTTCTGTCAATTAAAAAAAAAAAAAAGTGTTTAATAGCATACATACATGTTACTTGGGCTCTTTCTGATGGAAACTTGTCATCTTCAAAAGTCTCCGAAATCCGATTCACAAGACTACTCTTTCCCGATCCTTTTGGGCCGATTAATAACAACGATGTAGTCGTTGGCACATCGTACTTGCTCGGTTCTTCGCTGGCGGCAGGATGAACCCACGCACCCGGTTTATAGCTGTTGACTTTCAGAAGTACATTCAGCTCTAACATTAACAATCCCTAGCTCTCAATTCTCAAGTTCAATATCATTTAATCTTGTGAATATTGTTAAGGAACTAACTATATCAATGAAATAGTTTCATATTACAGCCAACACTAGAAGATCCTACTTAATCAACTGTACACTGTAAAATAGAATTTTAACCCCTGACGGAATTTTTCCCCCAATTTTTTTTTTTTTTTAAGTTTCAACCCTTAAATGTTTATATTTTTCAAAATTTTACCTTCAATAATGCTTAATTTTCCTCGCGAAAGTTTATCCGCCCCGTCGAGCTTCGTAATTTAGTTATTGATTCCGTCCCATTACCAATTTCTTATAACCAAATTTAAACGGCTTTGTAATTATAGAATTATGCATTACAAATCTCACCATTTCACCAATTCTAACATGACACAGATACTAAAAAGATGACGGCAAAAATACCCAAGAGTTTAAGTTCAATTAAGCAAACACCACACTAGTACCTCAAGATTTTCCTCTTTGCTTCTTCCAATCCCTGACAGCGAGCTCGCAGTTCATCGTAGCTCTGCAGTATTTCATTGTACACTTTCTCTCTCCTAAGTAATTCGAGGTCTGAAGAACCCAGAGAATTTGGTTGATCCACGCTTGAATCATCATGCCTGTCACTGAGAAAAACTCCACAACTAACGCAATCGAGAAGACTAAGTAGATACAGAATCAACGATCACCTGAGAAGGGTCGAAGAAAGTTGGGAAAAATCGTCGTCGAGTGAAGAATCTTCTGGTAAAGGAGAGAGAGTACTATCGCCGCCCATTTCTTGAACTTATGAGTAATGGTGTTTAGCTTGACTTAGTGAACATCAATGATGATCTACGTGACTAGTAAAACTGTGAAAGCATACTTAATTTTGGGATACTTGCGGCAAAACTACTATAAAGTATCTTTTTATTTTAAATTAAGAAAACCCACCAAATGCTCAAAAAACACTGAGAAATGCCCATACTTTTATAAAACTAATTTATACCCTCTAATAATTTTATTTGGACCATATTACCTTTCATATTAGTTATAAATATTAATTTTCGTTTAATTACTATTAATAATATGTTTTAATTTCGAAATTATTATTTTCTATAATTGTGGTTGACAACTTCCACCTCTTAATTACAATATTATGTAACCAAGCAAGCTTGGCCTAGTGGTAACTCCACTATACCTCTATTCAAAAGGTCATGGGTTCAAACCTTCTCATGGGACTCAAATGAGTGCCCCCTTTACATATTTGTAAACTTGGCCAATAGTGCCACCTATTCTTACACTGAATATATCTAGTAATGCGAGAGTGCATTGTAACATTGGCCGATAGCGCCACCCCATTAAAAAATTTATAATATTATGTTATTTTTTTTAAAATAAAATAATTTAAAACGATTTGCATTAATTGGTATGGACTTTTTTTTTACTATTCATTATTTTCTCCCCGATTGTTTGACTTTTTTTTTTATCTCTCTAATCTATACGATTTACAAATTCGTAACTTAAATTACAATTACAGGTATAGTGTACTATTATAAATTCGTAACTTAAATTACAATTACAGGTATAGTGTACTATTATAAATTCGTAACTTAAATTAAAATTAAAGTTACATGTATTAATTCATAACTTAACATCGAATACAAGTTTAAAACATGATTACACATTAGTTAATATAATTCTAGTCTATACGATTTACAAATTCGCAACTTAAATTACAATTACACGTATAGTGATTTAGTATTATAAATTCGTAACTTAAATTACAAATTCGTAACTTAAATTACAATTACATGTATAGTGATTTACTATTATAAATTCATAACTTAAATTACAATTACATGTATAAATTCGTAACTTACTATTATAAATTCGTAACTTAAATTACAATTACAGGTATAGTGATTTACTATTATAAATTCGTAACTTAAATTACAAGTACAATTACATGTATAAATTCGTAACATACTATTATAAATTCGTAACTTAAATTACAATTACAGGTATAGTGATTTACAATTATAAATTCGTAACTTAAATTACAATAAAAAAATGGCGAATAAAAACTACCAATTCGTTTGAATACTGATTAATAGGGAGAAAATATTTGAAAGTAATTAAGGAATGATTACAGTTATTGTATTTAGCTACATTTAAGAAAAGACTTTTCTTTTTATTTAATTAATTCGAATAATTAACTTCTCCACACGTAAAAAAAATGGTATAGTGGTCCATATCGAAAAATAAGTTTGGGCATTTTTTTAAAACCTTGAGTCACAAATAAGCATTTGGCTCATTTACCCTTTTTAAATTTCATTTGTCGTATTGAAAATCATGTCTTAAGTTACCAAATTTATTTTTATCGTAATAAAATTTTTGAAAAACTAAAAAGATATTTATACTACAAGTTTTAGATTTCTTACGATAAAATTAGTTTTAAACTTTTTAAAAAAATTTGTCGCGATACTTTTGCCGTAAATAACTCTTTAATTTTCTTACTTTAGCTTGTCGGCTAAGGAAGTAGAGAGATAGCAACCTGGCACACAAAACTAGCACAAAGTCAGACGACTTGACTTTCGCAATTTACAAGTTAAAAGACCAAATGTCAAAGCTCATCCATAAAATGACGATCTTCGTTCTTAGTTTGGCTGAAGAAAGTTCTCTACAATAGTATTATTACAAATATTACTATCATATTTGTTTTTATTTTGGGGAATCACCATGTATGCAAGTAAAAGTATGATCTTGTGTATGAATAAAGACGATGAGTCACATATTGATGATTGAAAGAGGTCTTTCATTTGGAGATTTTTTTCCTTGCACTTGCTAGCCTAACACTAGCCAATATGCTTTTCTTTCACGCCTTTCTTCATTCATGGTTCGATATTTTGGTGTTCTAGGCGTAGAGGAACCACACCAATCCATCCCAAACTAGGTGGTTAAACTCTACTGCGGTGACGATCCTGTAGGGGAGGGGAGATCCTGCGAAAAAATAGCTCGACGCCAGGATGATAAAAAACTTGAACACCTCTCATCCTTATTACCTTCTTTTTTCAATTAAGGATAAACAAAAGTCCTGTGTGTTTGGAATGGATTTTTTGACATGCATGAAATACATGGGCAGACCAGGATTTAGACTTACCCGTGGCCCGTCATACAAAGCGTGGCGGTTTAAATTTTCTAGTGAAATAATTGAGGTTAATTTATAATTTTTAAAAAAATAATCACTGAAAAAGAATTATTTTTTTCTTCTTCTTGGAGAGCATTTTATAAAGTTCCGCCAATCATAAAATACTAAAGGTGATGATGTTCTCTTTTTGTTCGTCTTTCTTTAGTTCCGAAAAGTTGGTTCAAGAGATGAACAAATTTACTTGTATTGCTTTATCCAATGTTGATCTTCCACTAGGTTTAATGAGTTTCAATGTTATATGGCTTTAAGATTATCTCAGTGTCTCTCGATAAAATAATAATCTCGATTACTTAATAATGTTGTATAATCCACACTTAGATTAACTTCAATAAATTAGCACTCTCGATAAATTAATAATATCAATTACTTAATAATTTTGAATAATCCAAACTTCGATTAGCTTATATAAATCACGACTCGATAAATTGACAACCCCGATAATACAACAATATTCCTTGATCTCGAAATGGAGGGGTCAACTACTTTGTTGAACGATTATCATAGTATGGTATTTCAATGTACTTTGGTCACCGTATGGTGTTACTGTTGCATGATTCACCATTCCATTTCCATCTCATTATTGATCTCATCAAGACTTGCAAGGAGTTTCATGATTTCTTAAAGGGTGATCATAGTCATCGTCAAAGTAATCTCATTTCCTCATCTTCGTTTGTTTGGTAACACGTGATATTTCACATGCTTGTTTTGCTTTCACAATAGGTGTATTTTTATCATTCCTTTACTCAAATTACAATGTCTAGTATAGTTATGTACATCTTGCCGAATCACAAGGGAAATGACAAATTTAGCCAAAGATATGAACAGAAAAGAAAACAGGGAGCTTAAGGAAGAAGAAGAAGAAAAAAAAAGCTTCTGGTATAAAAAAAATCATGAGTCCGAAACTAGTTTGCATTCTATTTTATCACCGGAATCCAGAGCCTCACACCTCTACTAATAAAGAGGGTCGGTTTTCCGGGCGATCAATATGAACTAGAAGCTGTACGAAAAAAAAAATTATGTAATCCTCCTGTGATCAGAGTTAGATCATAGTTGAGTGAGTCAATCACTTATAGGCAACGTCCTTCTCGTGAGTGACGAGGACATAACCGGAAAGGATCCTCCAAGACCGGGATGTTAAGCTGCAATTCTGGAATCGGGAACCCAGTTGACTGAGACCCAATGATTGCCGGGCATTGAATTGAACTGTCATAATATGTGCTGTCACAATATGCAAAATCAGAAGACTGCGTGTTTTGATTTTAAGAATTATCGTTCAATCCTCAATTTAAGTAAAAATTGACAGATTATAAATGGGGGACTTACAAAATTGTATAAAATTTAATCGAGAACGAACGTACCTGTACAATGTTGGAAGAACAGGGAACTGTACTGGGGCAAAAAAACTGGTTGTTTCGGGTGAAATCAGCGGCCAAAAAGCTGAAGAGAAAGATGTATAAGATCCGTCGTGTTCAGAATCAGAACCAAATGAAACCAATACAAAATTGCACAAACGGTAACCAGAATAATAATACAGAACTATAACCTCAAAGAGAACAGAGTGTGCACCTGATTGCTCCCCGTGGATGGGAAAACCGTAGCAAAATTGTGAAAAGGAAGAAGACTCTACTGGGGGGGCAAAATGGCCATTTTCAGAAGGAGAAAATAGCGGCCAAAAATCTGAAAGGGGAATATACAAGATCAGTCACCTACAGAATCACAACGAATATAGACGAATCAAATGAAATTGTGTAGTTTTTTTAAATTAGATTATTTGTGTCACATTTTCAGCAGAAGCACGCGTTTTAAGTCGCATAATATGAGAACGAATGAATACCTGATGTTTCTCTATGAACATCCAAACCAGAGTTGAAAAGTGAATCCTGAACCACATCTGCTGCAAAGATTGTGTATGAATATAAAATTTAGGGATTATCGTGTACATAATAATTATGTTTGATAGTTAAAGTAGTTATAGCTAATTAGCTAGTATTCTAATTTAAAGGAATTAGTTAGAGTTAATAATAATTATCGTATTTGTATTATCAGGCAGATAGTGTACAAGATGTTACCTCATTACTAATTAAATATATGATATTCAGAAATCAAGATTACCAAGGGAAAATAATAATTGGCCCGTCTTTGGTATTATATATTTTTAAGCAGTTTCTGAAAATAATAATTGCGGAACTTTTATGTGTTAGAATTTAGAATAAAATAAAATCAAAATTTCTCGTCATCAAAATGAAAAAATAAATAACTAATAATGTTCAATATACATTATGGTTAGAGTGTCTATTTATTGCATAAATACAGAGTTCAAAATACAATGAATAATGGAGTTTTTTTTTTATTGTAACTTTTTCACTTAGATTTTTAATTTTAATTAATAATATGACATAACTTCCATTATAAATAGCTTAAGCCGATCAGCAAGTAAAACCAAAATAAATAAACTTACCCAATTTTGGAACACTGGGATTCACACCCAATGTCAGGCCAAGAAAGCAGCCCTCAGGTTCCGGTTCGAAGTCAAATAATTTCAACTCAAGATTGGGCGTTGGTCCCGTGGGCACTGTGAAAAGAAATGTACATTCCAATTAAGTATGATAAAATAAACTAAGTTGCTTATATCAAATTTTGTGCACAGGAACTCACCCATACTACTCAGCGTCAACTCAAGTGGGTCGTCCCGTATACTAGCCATCTGTGTATGAAAAAAGGCATATTAATCAATATGGAAAATGCAAAGAGAATTTTTCTAGAGAAATAAAGCAAGATAAAAAATTATAAATTTTTGTTACATGTGTAACAAATTAAATATTAGGAATATGTTTAGGTTAATTCGCATTTAATTCCCTTATTAAATCATTTTATTATGCATATGTATTTTGATTAATCAATCGGGCCCGGTCCAGCCCATAAAGTTGTAATTCTCTTAGTCTATTTAAGAGACCTTAAGTTATTGACAAAAGTTAGTCAATAATTATCACATTAACTTAATCTCTCTCAAAAGAGGAAAGGTTGGGTTTGGTAAAGAATGTAGAGCCCCCGTTCCGAGAACGTTTTTGGGTCATAATAATTTTTTCCCAAATGTGTGGAATCTTAAGAAAATCTGCGGTTGGTCCTTACTGTTTTTTGCTTTGTTTGAATGTCAAAAAGATTACCGAAAAATATATTGTACATTTTTTTCTGCACATATACAGGATGTAAACACAGAAATATTCGACCATATTTTTCTTTTTCTAAAAGTCTTACATGAAAGAAAGGATGTTGCAACGCCTCATCTGCAGTAGGCCTCCTCGAAGGATCCCATGAAAGCAGTCTCTATGAAATATCAATAAAGAATTGGAAGATCAATACATAGTGTCTAAATTACGACAAGTAGTAGCATGAGACAATGTACAAAGACAAACCCACCGTCATTAAATCAATGGCTTCTGAGCTTGCATTTGGAATGAGAGCAAACATGTTTGCCGGCAATATCTAATATAAGGATGAAGTAAAAGTTATAACTGATATCTAAATATGGAATCAAACAAACATATCGATACGACAGTTATACCTTCTCATAGTTTATTAGATCGACCAACCGGGATGTATTGATCGCTTGTGAGAAAAATGGCAACTCTGGTGTACCAAGAACACAGCATATCTTGTAGAGCTGATCTATTTCACTGCCATGTTAACCAAGTAGTTATAAGGACTGACCAAGTTGCTAGAGAGAGATTAAGCCAAAAACAAAACAAAACAAGAACAAAAAACGCTCAAAGAGATCTTTCATATATTATAACAATCCATATATATATATATATATATATATATTATATCACGATAACCTAATAGACTATATAGCTATAAGGTTACCTTCCACCAGGGAAAATGGGGGACAGCGTGAAAAGCTCAGCAAGGATTGCCCCAACCGCCCACATATCTGTAAATATCTTAAGTCGTCAGAACAAACGAACCTTCATCGATAGCTAAGGATCATTATATTTGGCATATGATCGGTCTAGGGCGAAGCCTGAATATTCGGTCATAGGAAAGTTGTAAAACCAATATTCAGTCTAATTTGGTTACCAGTTAACTGTTCGGCTGAAAAAATTAGCTAAACCGGTGGAAAAGTTTAGCCGAACCAGTTCCAAATTCAGTTGAGACCAATTAAAATCTATTTTGAACATCCTTAAACTAGGTAATAGACTATTTTAAGATGTTAATAATAATTTCGTAAAATAATAAGATAACTTCAAATTTTATTATAAGTAACATAATGATAATATATATAAATATCTAATATTTCAACAACAAAAAAAGACCCTAAAAATTTAGTTTTAAGTTATCAGCCGTGACCGTTAACTGTTCTGGTTGACAAGGGATTATGGTTAACTGGACTAGTCATATGGTTTGTAGGATTTAACAAAATACTCGTTATAGGAAACTGAAATAACTGAGAAATTTCTGTTACTGCTTACCAACAGCAGAAGTGTATGTGTTGGATTGCAGCAAGACTTCTGGTGCTCTATACCTATAAAACAGCCAATATTATAAAGGTATAATATAACCAATTACAAAAGTGTAAGCAAACATGCACAAATTACACTTCCATGTAATTTTGAGTGTTAAAGATTATTCTAGGCTTATTTTCTTTGTTAACATTGAGGATTTACCATCTTGTGGAAACATATTCAGTGTATGGAGGCATTGATGAAGTTTCTCTAGCCAGCCCAAAATCAGCAACTTTAAGAACACCATCGGTCACTAGCAAATTCTCTGTGATCCATTTAGAAGAAAATTTTAGTTGCTGAATGTTCAAGTTCAACATTCCGATCCGATTAGTAAACAAATTACGAGATTATGGCTATATTTCATAGCATCGTACCAGGTTTCAGATCTCGGTGAAAGCATCCTTTTTCATGGATGTGACTGAGTCCATGTAGCACTTGAAGCAAAAAGCTCCGTATCTCATCCTCAGAAAAGGGACTTTCTCGCTCTCTCATTATTTCGTAGAGATTATGATTCTGATATTAATAAATTACAACAATCACTCGATAAATGGTCTCAAAAGAAGCTTTGCACAATAAAGTACACATATACAACAGTCATATGATAGATGGACTCCCAGAATATAAATAAATAAGAACCCGAATAGCTCTCACATGAATACAATGTACATTACAGAGAATAAAGGTCGCGCACCATATGTTCAAAAACGAGGTTGACCTCATCATTTTCCTGGAGAGCCGCCTTCAATTTTATGACATTTGGATGATCAAACATACGGAGGATCTGTATAACACAACTTTATTTATTAATTTCATATAATAACACTTCTGACAGCAAACATATTATAAACTTTTTAGAGGAGTAATTCATGTATAAGAGTTGGATGCTTATTTGCTTACACATACCTTTATTTCACGTATCGCCAAAAACTCCTCCAAGGAGCGAAAACTTCTCTTCATCTTCTTAACAGCAACCTGGAAATCCAAGATTATAATGAAAGATACAACCAAAAACACTTCGAGAAAAAAAAAAAAAAGTGAAAACTTCCAGAAGAGAATGAAATGAACATAATTCACCACTTAATGGAAGTTTTTCACCAAGCCGTGTTTTTCCTCTTTTACATTACAGCATAATACCACCATATATACACACATACACGTATACTCAGAGTAATTAAACCAGATTCAAAGTTGTGTTTCCATTTATTCGAAAGACGCTTACAATTTCCATGGTTCTTGAATCGAGGGCCTTGTACACGGTACCACAAGTACCCTCTCCAAGCTGTTCCAAAATCCTATAACTGGAAACAGAATAACAGATGAATAAAAAATTAAGACTCTGGAGAAAAATCAAAATTCTGAATTTTCAGTTAACGAATTGATGATGGGAAGGTCAAGATACCTCTCCATTATTGAAATAGCAGCTCGTTTTGATCAAGAATCTTTCAGGAGAATATAAAAAACCTCCAGGAAGAGGTATCTAAGCTGTGAACACGCGGTTGCCCAATCGCTTGAAGATCTTTGTGGTCGTGGGAAATCGGCCTCCGATCACGGAAAAAATCGAGCGTGCGTGAAAGTCGTATCCGCATTTTACAGCCCTCTACTTGAATTACAGAGACCAAACATCAAACCCGGGATTCCGATTGGGCGCAACCGAGCTGCATCACAAATAGAAAAATTTTAAGAACCAATATTCATGGATTCTTGTAAGACGAGTCTTCGAACTCTTTGTATATTAACATTCTTCAGAAGAATTATGATTTTTCTTGAAATAAACCAATCCAAAACCATGAGATTGTCATGATCGCAACAAAAAAATCCAGAAAAAAACAGAGAAATGAAAGAAAACAAAAAGACAGTATTAATTAGGATTAACAAATTCAAGAAAATCGCACAATTGAACCAAAAAAAAATAAGTTTTCTTCACTCGTTTTCACGCGATTAAGCAGAGAAAAACATCATTTCAAAATGCGCTTCGCTTGTCGATTAAACTATTGCTGAAACACGCTCGAATTCCGCCATCAACCGTGTATATATCAAGATTATGCAAAAAAAAAAAAAACTGAGAATTTGCAGAGTCTGGACTCACCAACGACACTGAATCGAAACGTCGGCGAGCTCGAGAGGCAAGAAAATTGGAGACGAAGGGATCAATATGCGAGAGAGAAATTTCTAGAGAGAGGAAATTGTGTGGGAAAATTTGTGTAGAGAGAGAAAAAAAGATTTGGATTTTGGATTACTTGTGAAGCCATTGATGAGAGAAGGGGTGGGAGGGGATTCCGTTCCGCTTAACAAGTAAAATATATATATATATATATATATATTATTTCATTTAATCATAAAATCATAGCTAAAAAACTTAATTTAAAATTCAGATAAATTATTATACCCTTTAGTTTTATTTTCATAAAATAATTTATTATTCTCAAAGTGTAATTAATTTCTATTTTTAATTTTTTATAAAAAAACTTCAAAATTAATATTTTAAAATTAAAAATCAGTAATAGTTTAATATTTTGGAAATTTTGTACAGAAAAAATAAAAGGTTATTTCTTCAAATCATAAAACTAAAATTTTAAAATAAAAAATATGGACCTATTATGGGTTTTCAAAATTAAAGTTTGATTCTTTCAAAAAAAAAATTGATTCGGAGATATAAAAAAAAACTATTTACGGATGTAAATTAATTAATTTTTTAAATATATTCATAATTAAGAATGAAGAGCGTATAAAAACAAAACTTATTTAGATTTAAATTATGAATAAAAATTAAAGCATTAAATAATCGTTACTAATGATTTTATTATTTCTTAATTAATTAAATATTAGAGAGAGAAAAGGCTTTGATGTGGTGGGAGGGAAGAAACAAGTGGTCCCTGCTTGTGATATTGTGTGAATTTACTCTTTTTTCTTTAAGAATACTGTTATTTACTTAAATACCCCCAAAGAAAGCTATACCACAGGTCCACACTGCATCATTTTTAATGTGAAATTTACAAAAATGTCTAAAAAAAAACATAATAATTCAACTTTTAAACTCATATTAAAAAAATACATAATTCTAAACTTTGTTCAATTGAAGACATTTTTACCTCTGATTAATTAATTTCTAAACTGTCCCTAAATTATTAAAAACTGTCCCCTAAATTCAAATTATTGTCCCCAAGGATCATTAGAAACTGTCCCAAGAATGTTAAAAATGTTAATCATACAACCTCTCCAATGTTAATCAGGGGTAAAAATATCTTAAATTGGACAAAGTTTAGAATTATGTATTTTTTTAATATGAGTTTAAAAGTTGAAATATGGTATTTTTTTTTTTAGCCATTTTTGCAAGTTTCCCTTTTTAATTGGGAAATTTGCGGAAAATATTATCGAATTCAATAACTTTTTCTATAAATAAATTAGTAAACTTATTTTTCAGTGAAAGTCACTAGCATTTTATTTTTATTACAAATACACTTTATGATGTTAAATATCATATTTTTTGTCAGACACGCCACATCACTACTTACTTACTTATATGTCAAATGTGAGCCTTTCTCATGCGGGTCTCTCTCGACTGTCATCTCGACAATTACATATTGCTTGTATGCCAGCGTATTCAGCTACGGAAGTCGCTAAGGGCAATAGAACGCGGTCTGGAGGACTACGGTGATGTCGCCAATCGCCGGTTGCACCGCTGAGAGAGTCTCACATATGATATGTAAGCATAAGTAGTGATTTGTCTCATTGAACTGGGTAAACAATGTAGCATTTAACTTTATAAGGGTGTATTTGCATCAGAAATATAAAATTAGTAATTTTTGTTGCAAAAAAGTGAGCTTAGCAATGTATTTGTAAAAAATTAATGAATTCGGTGCAAATTTCCTTTATTAGTTTATGTCATCAGTGACGAAGGCAATGTGAATTGTGAAGGGGTTGTGTGAGGGCTAAAAATGTAACTAAACCTCGTTCCTTTGCAACTCGTCTGTGGAATGACTATTTTGGCCTTCGAGAAAATTATAAAAATAACTAAATAGGAAACTCTTCAATGACTCTACTATCTGGTAGGCCCATTATCCATAGTTAATTAATTTGTATTGCGAGACCGTTTAGTTATGTTTTCTAAATATAAATTCTAGAAAATAGTGTTAGAAAACGCGTTTGGTTATGTATTTAGAAAACGAATTCAGAATATATTTTTTGTGGCTTTGAAATTTATAAAGAAAACAGAAAACACATAAAAGGTATTTTCTACTTTATTCCACATGACTATTTTAATATATATTTTATTATTTATCTTTTTATAGGAACCTCAGATGGACTCATAATATATACCGTTGGAAAGCTTGCGCCGAGACGAATCCAATGATGGGTGGGAATCAACACTTTTGACATATTTTTTTTAAATGTTATTTCTTATTTATTTTAATACAATAAAACAAAAAACATAACCAAACAGTATTTAAAATATCCTAAAAACATAACTCTAAATTTGTTTTTAGAATTCAAAAATAGAATACACAAAAAACATAACCAAACGGCCCCTAAAATCTTTAAAATAGGGTTATATGTAAAAGGGTAAATAAGCCAAATGCCCGTTTATAACTCAAGGTTTCAAAAAAATGTTTAAACCTATTTTTGGTAGTCAAATCACCAACTAACTAAAATATGGACCAATATAACCTTCTTTTTTTTTACGTGTGGAGAAGTTAAATTACGTATAAAATCAATTAATCATTCGAATTAATTAAATCAAAATAAAATTCTTTCCTTAAATGTAGCTAAATACAATAACTGATTACACTTAATTATTCGAAACATATATTTGTAACTTAAGTTACGTATATTTAAGGGTAAACTGCGGCTAATGTACCCAATGTTTGATTTTCTGCGGATTATATACCCAATGTTTATTTTTGGCGGCTAATGTACCCAATGTTTGATCCGTTAGATATTTTTGGGTTTTCCGTCAGTTGACGTTAGAGAGTTATATGTACACTTTTCGTATTTTTGACATAACTCACTCATTTTTTGTCCAAATTTTATGCACGACCTATGGTTGGAAAGATAAGAGATAGATCTACAACTTTAATGTTTTAAGTTTTGTAAAATCAGTTTTAAAAAAATACGAAATTTCAAGTACAACGTAAAACTGGACATTAGTTTAATGCAAAATATTTGTTTCGAGCAAATTTTAATATACGTAATGACTTTTTATGATGAAACGTAAAACTAAAAAGTTGTAGATAAACTTTTTATCTTTCCAACGGTTGTTTATTTATAAATTTTGGACAAAAAATGAGTGAGTTATGCCAAAAATATAAAAGATGTGATGTGAAATAATATTTCATATTTTTGGCATAACTCACTCGTTTTTTATCCAAAATTTATAAATAAACATCCGTTGGAAAGATAAAACATTTATCTACAACTTTTTACTTTTACGTTTCATCATAAAAAGTCATTAAGTATATTAAAATTTGCTCGAAACAAATATTTTGCATTAAACTAATGTCCAGTTTTACGTTGTACTTGAAATTTCGTATTTTTTTTAAACTGATTTTACAAAACTTAAAACATTAAAGTTGTAGATCTATCTCTTATCTTTCCAACCATAGGTCGTGCATAAAATTTGGACAAAAAATGAGTGAGTTATGTCAAAAATACGAAAAGTGTACATATAACTCTCTAACGGTCAACTGACGGAAAACCCAAAAATATCTAACGGATCAAACATTGAGTACATTAGCCGCCAAAAATAAACATTGGGTACATAATCCGCAGAAAATCAAACATTGGGTACATTAGCCGCAGTTTACCCTATATTTAATGATAAATCTCCATACTGGATTTGTATATGATGTTACGAAAGTAATTGTAATATGAAGTAAAATGTAATTGTAATTTAAGTTACGAATTTGTAATACTAAATCATTATACCCAATTTGGTTCTGGTATTTACATTTAATGTAACTCTTTTTACGAATTTATAATAGTAAATCACTATACATGTAATTATAATTTAAGTTACGAATTTATAATAGTAAGTTACGAATTTGTACATGTAATTGTAATTGTAATTTAAGTTATGAATTTATAATAGTAAATCACTATACATGTAATTGTAATTTGAGTTACGAATTTATAATAGTAAATCACTATACCAAAGGGTGATCGAGATGGGTTTTCGCGCAGGAGATGGTTTTGGGTGAACGACCTTCTGGGCGACGGAGAGGCGCGACGGAAGAATGCGACTGGAAATTGGCGATGGAAGAAAGCGACGAGATTAAATGTTCGGGGGAGAGAAATTGATATGGGGTGAGAGATTGAAGGTTCGGCCGTTCGGGGGAGAGTTTGAAGGTTCGACGGAAGTAGGTCGGAAGGTGGAATCAATTGATATCGGGTGACAATGAGGATATTTTTTTGAAAAGTATCATAATTAAATGATATCCTACTTAATATGTAGAAATTGTCAATCATAATTATAGGAAAAAGTAATTTCGAAATTAAAATATATTATTAATAAATATCATACAAAAAATTAATATATATTTAATATTATGGTTAATATGGTCCAAAAAAGATTATTAATGGGTATAAATTGGTTTTATGAAACTATGGGCATTTCTCTTAAACTTTAGGTGTATTTTGGGCATTTGGTAGGTTTTCTATATGTAAAATTATCCTTTCCTCATGTGTCACTCAGATGATACTTTTTTAATATTCAATTAACACATTTTACACAAAATAAAAATATTTTAATAAGTGAATTTGTAGCTTGAGACGAAGCCACGAGGATTACAAACCTTCGTCTCAAAGGTGAGAATCAACAGAGGATGAGGAAGAAGGTTCTGCAGAAGCTCCACAACGTCTTCGGTGGCTGCAGTGAGGACACATTCATTTGTCGTACTCGACGGGGTTATACAGAGATGTTCTTCTTGGTGTCCATGTAATTCTATTTCCCTAGGAGCGAAAGCAGTCCACGCAAAAGCTACGTATTGGGAAAGCAATTTTGGCTCGCTGAAGTGTTGAAATTTTCCACCAATTTTGTAAGGGGTAGTTTCTCGCAAAATCTGCGGGGATTCATACTATCGTTTTGGTTCCCACCAATGTGGGTGTGCTTAAATTGGGTTCGTTATGGCGCGTGTCTGAAAGTTTGGAGCTTTTGGAGTCTTTGGGGTCTCCTTACTCTCTTCTCAAGGATAAGAAGTAGAACGATAATGGTAACGTTAACATGAGAAACTCAGAGATCATAATTGAGAGAATGGAGGGAATGCTCAAGAACTTTTGGCAAGATTTAAACTTCGAGAACTTTGTGATGCCTCATTTTTGAAAGAAAAAAAATAGTCATTAGAAAGTTGAATGATCAAAGACATCAGTGGGTGGGATATGTACTTAAAAGTGTGCATGATTGCTTTTTCAAGTCTCAAAAACAACATAATCTGTGGTTCAGAAATTTTTACGGAAGTGGAATGAGCTAACAAAACCAGACAATTGAAATTTTGTCCGGGTAAAAAAAAAGAATTGGAACTTACTGGTCTATTTTTTGAAAGTATTGGGACTTTTTTTTGGGATTAACCTTTAATTTAATACTGAAATAACCTCATCTGAGTGACACGTTATAAGGTAACAGTGGATGACAAAAATTTTGACGAAAGTGAAATGATGAGACAAAATCAGAAAATTTGAACTTTGTCCGAGTAAAAAAGATTGAACTTACAGGTCTAATTTTTTAAAGTATTAGGACTTTTGTCTAGATTAACCATATATAAAATGCAACTTCTCATTAATCGTGTCTCATTGGGTCCCGTCGTGTTATTGTGTTCGTGGCGTGTTCACCCGTTATTAAATCGTGTTCGGGACAGTTGGACTCGGATCTATTTATGATAGACTCAAACCAAGTCAAAT
This sequence comes from Parietaria judaica, assembly GCA_954871525.1. Classification (NCBI taxonomy): domain Eukaryota; kingdom Viridiplantae; phylum Streptophyta; class Magnoliopsida; order Rosales; family Urticaceae; genus Parietaria; species Parietaria judaica. The sequence goes on from OX940860.1 coordinate 46,326,171, forward strand.
CGTTTCGTAAATATTTCGTATTTCGTGCCCGGCGAGATTGTCGCCCCTAATTTTGTTGCATATTACCTATTTCTGTATGTTACTATAAAATTTGAGTGTTTAACTATTACCCAAATTTAGTTTTCACGAGTGAAGTTTTACAAGAAGGCCCATGACACTAACCGGATAACACACAATGTTTTCAAGCAGCACAACCTAAGGAACTACAACAAACATCTCTTATACAACCTTGAAAGCTCGAGCAAGTAGCCATAGTCAAGATTCGTTTGTCATCACAAGCCACGTGTCGCAGCACAGCACGGATAAGGCTTCAAACCTAGTAAGGCCTCACCCAGATATGTTGTAATGCAGTACTCGGATATTCGAATATCAGGGTAAATTTAAAAAAATAAAAAAATTAGAATGATCATAAAGTTTTAGTTCCGATTTGTTTCGAACTTAAAAGTTTTGGATCCCATTATTAGAATAAATATATACTTGTATTTTCTAGTTAGGGCCTTTTAGGAAAGGTTTAGCTGTAAGTAGCTAATTTGTATAAGAATATAAATAAAGAGTATATTCTCTAAATAAGTAATAGTGGTATATGTTATAGGGTTGATGACGGCAAAAATATTCAAAGTTTGGTCAAAGAACTTCTTGTGTACTCAAAGTCTAAAAGTGATGGCAAAAATACCCAAAGTCATATTTGAGGCGTTGACCACTCTATTCTCGTAATGCAATTAACTTACCCGTTAACTCTGGCCACGTGGACAAACATGGGTTGCTGACATAGCAATTTTTTGCCACGAGGATGAGCCCATATCAACCTCGTTTACGACAAAACAACAAATTAAATCCCTAATTGGGATCGTTCTCCTGGCAAAAAATTGCTATGTCAGCAACCCACGTTTGTCCACGTGGCCAGAGTTAACGGGTAAGTTAACTGCGTTACGAGAATGGAGTGGTCAACGCCCCAAATGCGACTTTAGGTACTTTTGCCACCACTTTTAAACTTTGGATACACGAGGGGTTCTTTGACCAAAATTTGGGTATTTTTACTGTCATTAACCCTATGTTATAAATACCAAATTAGGTTGTAATGTTCGACTAAGTTTAGTCAATAGAAAAATGGGGTGATGTGTTTCTTCAACATCCTTTCATGAAAATGGGTTTCTAACACCGATTACATCCGGAACCAAAATTTTCTGGTTCTGGATTTTTTTTTTAAAATGTATTATGTTTTTCTTTTGTTCAGTCCTAACCGTTGGTATTTTTAATCTCACGACAATAGATTTTAAAAACTAAAAGTAAAAAGTAAAGGAAATTAAAAACCACAACTAGATTTCTGGTTCCGAATTAAAAACTCCGGTTCCGATAAAATCTGAAACTATAAATTTCTGGTTCCGAGTTTAGTCGAAAAAAACAAATCCAATACCAGATACTAGATTTGTTACCATATTTAAAGGTTTACACCCGGATGATCTACAACCCTCAACACTAGAGCTGCACACTCGTGCATCGCGATGGGTCGCGACGAAAGTCGCCAAAATCGCGAGTTGGCTGGTCGCGATGCGTCGTGGCTTGGCTGGTCGCGATGCGTCGCGACGTGGTCGCGATTTAGCGAGGAAGGGTGATTCTCGACCAAAAAAAGGGCTGCGGCAAAAGTTATTTTTTGTTTCCAATGTTTAATTTTATTAGTTTTTATCCGAATTTAAGTATTAAATTATTTAAAATTATTATTTAAACTTTATTTATTTCAAAATTAATATTTTAGTATGTTATAATTTATTATTTTGTAGCATATTATTAATTTTGATTTATATGTTAATTTTTAAGTTGTAAGATATGTTAATAAGTATTAATTTGTAACATATTAATAATTATAAAAAATCTAAAACAAATAAATAAATATGATAAAACAAGATATTAAAAAATTTTTGTATTATTCATTGTGAATATTACAATAAGGTGGAAGAAGTTGTAAATATTCAGTGTAAATATTACAAGATGCCTCACTAAAACCTCTCTTGAAAAACCCTCCTTAGGGACATAAAACCAAGAGAGGAAATAGCACATCATATTGGCGTTTACATTGCGTCACTCGGGGAACCAGTCGTTAAACTTTTCAGTCATCCTCTCCAGATCGGTTGGTTCGTTCCGTTGGGCGATGGTGGGGTTGCGGAACATCCAATCGTTCAAGACCGCCGCTTGCTCGAGGTGTGTGTTGGTAATTGACGCCCTCCGGTCGTCGATTATATGCTGAGCCGAACTAAATGCGCTCTCCGAAGCAACGCTTGAAATGGGGATGGACAGTATATCCCTCGCCATTCTTGCCAATATCGGGAATCTTTTCCGTTGATTCTTCCACCATCCAATCACATCGAACTCGAGGGAGTCCTTGTCGATCCGCAGGCCGTAGTACCGCTTCAATTCTTGCGGTGCGTCGTCCGTGTCTTCCGCTCGTGCCGGTGGCGTACCGGATCCCGATGATTCTCCGCAATCCAGTCTTTGCTTAAGTCTCCGGACAAATGCTAGGCCGGTCTTGGTTGGGCTTTCCATCACTTCCCTTCGCTCCGCCCCCACGTTGAACTCTGAGAACCGCCGGTCGTATTCACTGTACAGTTCATAAAAAGCTTCATTAACAACCTTAATATAATCAGTGTAATCCACCCCTAAGTTTATCCCGATTGCTAACATCAACGGCCCGAATGTAAACATAATACGGGGATCTAAGATAGCACCGAAACAATACGAAAAAGGGGGTGGATCCCAATAACTTTTGAATTTTGCAACCATTGCCTCAATCATGGGCGAAATAACAGGGTCATTTGCGAATTCAGAAAAAGTGTTTGTAATTTCATATAGACCCCAAAGACCATGATTCAAGGAAGGTTGTCTTTGGTTCGAAAAATTTAAAGTAACAGCGTAAAAGGGTTTGAGGAATTGGGTGAATTTCTGGGCCGTTCCCCATTCTGCCTCCGTGATCCGCTCCGAGGCCTGTAGTTCGGTGAGGAGGAAAGCGCTTAACGGTACCCTCTGTCTACACACAACTGAAAGCATTAGATATGTAGAGTTCCATCGTTTATTGTTGTCTATGTAGAGGGCGATTTTCATCACCCCTTTCCAGTCACAAAGACAATCACCAAATAACAAATAAACAATAATAAATGATGAATATCTCTGTTTTATTATATTTTCCGAAATGAGCTCGGTTTCCTTTCGTTGAATAGCTGGACAATTGAAGGAAAAGGATAAGAATAGGATATGATTTGATGCCGCACCTCGCCGGCTTCAGCGAGGCTGCCTACGTACCCGGTATACCGGGATCAGGTCATCACGTAGTTCAATGTGGTTAGCGTTATCTTTCTTCTTTCTCTCTGGTCTTTGCTCCCGGGAGCCTTCCCGCTCCTTGCTCCCGGCTTTGCTTCCGGGAGCCTTCCTGCTCCTGCTCCTTGCTCCCGGGTTTGCTCCCGGGAGCCTTCCTGCTCCATGCTCCCAGGCTCTCTCCCGCTCTTTGCTCCCGGCTTTGCTCCCGGGAGCCTTCCTGCTCCTTGCTCCCGGGCTCTCTCCTGCTCTTTGCTCCCAGCTTTGCTCCCGGGAGCCTTCCTGCTCCTTGCTCCCGGGCTCTCTCCTGCTCTTTGCTCCCGGGAGCCTTCCTGCTCCTTGCTCCCGGGTTTTCTCCCGGGAGCCTTCCTGCTCCATGCTCCCGGGCTCTCTCCTGCTCTTTGCTCTCGGCTTTGCTCCCGGGAGCCTTCCTGCTCCATGCTCCCGAGCTCTCTCCTGCTCTTTGCTCTCGGGAGCCTTCCCGCTCCTTGCTCCCGGGAGCCTTCCTTTTCATGAGGTTTTTGTCTCTCCCTCCCCTTTGCTCCCGGCTTTGCTCCCGGGAGCCTTCCTGCTCCTTGCTCCCGGGCTCTCTCCTGCTCTTTGCTCCCGGCTTTGCTCCCGGGAGCCTTCCTGCTCCTTGCTCCCGGGCTCTCTCCTGCTCTTTGCTCCCGGGAGCCTTCCCGCTCTTTGCTCCCGGGCTCTCTCCTGCTCTTTGCTCCCGGCTTTGCTTCCGGGAGCCTTCCTGCTCCTTGCTCCCGGGCTCTCTCCGCTCTCCCCTCTCTCTCCTGCTCTTTGCTCCCGGCTTTGCTCCCGGGAGCCTTCCTGCTCCTTGCTCCCGGGCTCTCTCCTGCTCTTTGCTCCCGGGAGCCTTCCTGCTCCATGCTCCCGGGCTCTCTCCTGCTTTTTGCTCCCGGCTTTGCTCCTGGGAGCCTTCCTGCTCCATGCTCCCGGGCTCTCTCCTGCTCTTTGCTCCCGGGAGCCTTCCCGCTCCTTGCTTTGCTCCCGGGAGCCTCCCGCTCCTTGCTCCCGGCTTTGCTCCCGGGAGCCTTCCCGCTCTATGCTCCCGGGCTCTCTCCTGCTCTTTGCTCCCGGGAGCCTTCCCGCTCCTTGCTTTGCTCCCGGGAGCCTTCCCGCTCCTTGCTCCCGGCTTTGCTCCCAGAAGCCTTCCTTTTCATGAGGTTTTTGTCTCTCTCCTTCTTCCGGTTAGGGTCTCTGCCTTCGTATTTATAGGCGTTTTGCCCTAGCTTCTCAGCCGTTGATCTTCGAATGGTCTTTTCAACCCATGCCTTTTGCTGCACTCGAGTGCCTGGCTTTCTCGATCCCAGCGCCATCTTTTCAAGTATTGTCATTCCCTTTTCCCCAAGTAAGGCTACTCCAGAGGGTATGGTCCAACCCATGCTATTACGTCATTTCCGAGCAGACTGCCATAATGGGTAGGTGGGCTTCATTAAATGCACATCTCGTCAGCCGTCATTCGGCTCTGCACGCTTCGTCGCTGATGCCTCTCGTCGAGTGTGATGGGACACTTCGTCGCGGCTCGCCTTTACCCTAGCCATACTTCGTCGCAGGTTAAACCTCCTCGAGGACGTTCCTTCGTTGACCATCGGTCAACGAACCTCCTCGCCCTCCTCTCACGTCGTTTATGGGACAAAACGACACGGGTTGTGTTGAGGATGGATTTGACCAAATCCGACATCAACAGTCTAAACCAAACTTATTAGCTTTATGATTGTGCTCTTTACAAAATCGTCTCCACCTAGCGGTGTTTTGAGAATGCCGGATCCAATCGATAACGCCGCATATTTTTTCAACGTGCCCTGAAATATTTCGTTCCCCCGTTCTAGCAATTAAATTAATAATGTGACAACCACACTTTTGATGTAAAATATTACGAAAAGAAGAACCGGGCAAACTATTTTCTAAGATAGTAATAGCGGCGTTATTGTTAGCGGCATTGTCTAAAGTAATAGAAATAATACGATTTTGCAAACCCCAATCATTGAATAATTCTATTAATTTATCGGAAATGTTTATGCCGGTATGGCGACACTCGAATGGTGACATATTTAAAAGTTTTTGACATGGAACCCAATCATCGTCGACGTAATGGGCGGTCAGACTCAAATAATCGTTTAGACTCGGACCGCTCCACAAGTCGTTTCTGATGTGGAAGATCAGTCGGAACCGCAACCACAGAGCATACTTTTCAAGAAATTCCTTTTTGATTATTAATTATTAATATTGAATTATTGGTTATTAATTATTATTTATTACTAAGAACTAACTTATTAATTATTTAAATATTATTAATTAATAAAATAGAAAAATGATGTATAGCTATACATAGAGAAATGACTAAATGTTATTACCCGCTTGAAGGACGTCGACCTCGTCGAGGACGGGCAACGGAGGCTTCACCGCTATCTTGATTGGAGGTTGAGGAGAACCGCGGTTGTACACCCCAACATTTGAACCACGGATCGATGGTGGCGTTTGAAAGTCGTCGGGATCGGCATCGTGGGGACGTTGAGTTTCGTCGGGATCGGCATCTTCGGGACCTTGAGGTTCGTCGGGAACGGCACCTTCGGGACCTTGAGCTCTGTAATCAGCGTGTTCCCGTAAAATGAGATCAAAAAAAGGATCGTTATTTCCCCCTAGATTGAGCCACCGCCTCCACCATTTCTCGGGACACACGTTGGGGGTTGGCGTCGTGCTGGCCCATCACCCGGACTAGACTAGGTCTTAGAGACCGTACTGTATCGTCTGGATAATTTGGATTGGGAGGGGAGGGAAATATTTCTTGGGGTAGCATAAGGGGAATGTAGCCCTCGGGCGTAGGCTCCGATGTTCCCCGTAGTTGAAATTGGGGTTGCAAATTTCTGGCCGCCCTTAGACCCCCGGAACTACCGCCGCTTCTTCGAGACATAATGAGAGAACTTTTGAACTTGAGAAATTTAGAACTTGAGAACTTTAGAGCTTTAGAGTTGAAAAAACTTAGAGAATTGAGAGAATTTGAGAGAGAGATGGAAGATTGTTGGTGAGGAAATGAGGGAGGAAGATGTGGTATTTATAGGGTTTGAGGAGAGAGTGGGGTGGGTGAATAATTATTGTGGTGGGTGAATAATAGTGGGTAAAAAAAAATAAAAATTTGAAATTTTAGGGTTGAATTCGAATAAAGTAGGTAAAAATTGTGGTTCGGTAATAAATTTCGGGTGAAAAACGTGTTATTATTGCCACTAACAAACACATCACACGGATCGATGACGTGACACCATCCTGGCCGTTGGATGGAAAGTTCGGATCAGCCCCTTGCACGTCGCGACGCGTGCCCAAAATCGCGACGAATCGCGACTTTTGCCACAAAATCGCGATGCATCGCGATCCCAGGATTTGCGTCGCGACGCGTCGCATCGCCACTGGCGATTCTTTCTGTGCAGCTCTACTCAACACAATCTTAGAAAAATATCGACCGATGTGAAAGGTACTTGTACTGGACAACCTATACTAAGTGGAAAGTGCAATTTACAAATATAGGTGTATAAAAAAAATCGTAAGCAACATCAAATGGAAAACTGTATATATCGATATTGTATTTATCGAATACCAAATTTAAACAGTTATAATCAAATATTAGATAAATGAGACGTCTCGTTTCTCGATTTTGGAAAGGGGAACTGCAACTAAGAAAAAGTCTAAAATTCTCATTTTCTCGTTTGATTCTCGATTTTAACTATACATATTTTAATATTATTAAGGTTTTATTATAGTTTACGTTTCTCATCACTCTATTTTAGTTTTAAGTGTTTTTCTCTTTATCCTCACTAGTGGACGGCACCGCGCTTCGCGCGGTGACAATAAAATACATAGGTAGGTGGTAATACATCTCAATTATCATATTTTTTTTTTCAAAAGACAAAAATAAAATATTGTAATAAATAAATGTATCTTGTCACTCTGTAAGAAGAGAGTTTGAAGAAATATATTGTGCCTACTTGAACAACCTAATAAAAAATAATAAAAAGAGAAATCAAGAAGAAACAGGGATAGTAAATGTTAATTATATAATTGTATGCGTTAATAAATAATTAATAGTTATATATTTAAACTCCTCACACTCAATAATTAATAGTTATATAGTGATTCTAAAATGCGAGCTTTATTATCAATCTTTTCGTTCATGAGTTGATCTTATAATCTATATAATATGCAGCAGATATATCATACTAATCTTAGTAACCAAAATATATTTTTAAAAATCCTATAAAAAATGACATAAACAACTATTGTCTTCTTTTAATTTATAATAAGACAACACGATTGAATCTCCGCAAAACTTAAATGTGAAACGCACGATAAACAGACTAAAATAATGCTAAAATAAAACTTTCTTTAATCCAATATAGAGAACCATGTGTTTGATGGGAGCAAACGAACGCCGGTGGCTTTGAGGATTGAGGGCCTTCAAGCAACTTCAAATATTTTCCATCAGAACTTGATGGAGTTTTCAATAAGTAAGCGGCACACAATATCCACATAAATATATATATATATATATATATATATATATATATATATATATACACATCAAGTCATAATCATAATAAAGAAATTAAAAATGGACTTCAAGTAAAAAATTACAAATATATAATTTGAAAAAAAAAGAGCGATACTTCCAAAATTACATTTCATGAACTGCCATAGCAGATGGTCTAAAATAATAATCTTCAATGAGCGCAACATCGAGAGAAGATATCTGTGCAAGAAATTTAACATTTGATTCAAGAGTTGTAATTCTTTTAGTTAGTGCTGAACAAAATCTCTCGTTGTCGAAAAAATATTTGTGATTAAATGAATGGGGCATTAATTGGGAATTACATATTATACGTTTGACTAAATGAAACAAAATGAAAAACTCAAAACACTATTAAAATTTAGACTCGCTGCAAGAACGCTACACTTTCCATTATCAAATTTTAGTGATTGTCGAGCTTTCTATGATGCGAGTGTCGTCCGCCGATTTTCCCGTGACCACCATTTTGTTCTCTGTGATTGCAACTCTTCAATTGTGAATGAATTTGTGTTGCTTGTCTCGAGTATTTTTCGAGCAACTATATAATTTAAATATAGTTTGATATATAATATAATATATATAACTTTGATTATAATCTATATTTTTGTATGTACCGTATAAATTTTTGCTCGACTGTGAGTTTGGTGTGTTTACCTTGCAGAAAGTGCACATAATTTATCCGAGCCTAGTGATAAGGCAGAGAGGACGTAGACTGCACGCGTAGGAAGAAAATAAAAATAAAAAGACCTGAATTCCCATCCCCCGTGAAAAAAAAGCCAGCATTTGAGTGCAAATATATATGTAAATGGCTTTTTAAGTGGTAGGTACCTCTCTACCCTCATGAATTCTTATAGCGTTTTTAAGTGCAATTATATTTATGCAATTAATTGTAGAAATAAATTGTAGGTTTATAACGTGTAAACAAAAGGAATGTAACCTCTTAAGTCTAAACTGGAGAGACTCTAGAAATACTTTAATTTATTATTAGTTAATACTTATTAATGAATGTAACCTCTAAGAACATATAAAGAATGTAATCTCTTATAACTTTAGAAATATTTCATTAATCATTAGTTCAGTAAGAAAGAGAGAGAAGTATTGGCATGCTATATGAATCTTTACTCTGACATTAAATGAAAGAACCAACGCATTGCTTCATATATTGGTTTAAAAACAAAAAAACTTTTCACACAGAAAATGGGGTAAAACTTCTCAAATTCATGACTTTAAAATGCAACGTAACATTTATTCTTCTTTAAGGGAAATTGAAGGAGACTTGTGAAATCTCATTTTTTTTTTATATTCACAAAAAATTGAAAATTTAAAAATTTAGAATACATACATTCTTGCTCTTCTTGTTGTGCCATGTCACCACCAAAACACTGTCCATATATATATATAGATTATATGTTTCCTTCTACTAATTTTGTGCCCCTCTTCTTCAGACGTGATTCGTGCTCTCCCTTTTGATGACGATTTGCGTCTCGCCGCACTTTGCTTACTATATTATATATTATTTTTTAGTTTTACTCACTAAATGTTGCTACTGATGAAAACTGATTGTTTGATTTTATTGGTTTTTCAGAAGATAACGGGTTTTTCAATGAGTTTTGTGAAGAAAACAAATAGGTTTACCCGTAAGTAAACTTATTAATTTGATATTACTATTAAATCGATAACCGACGAGTTTACCGATTGGTTTTGAGAAAATAATATAAGAATTATACTATTAGTAATTAATTATACTTTATATACTAAAAATTTAATTAGTTATATAGTATTTATATTACTATATTAATAAATTTAAAGAACATTGGTTTTATATTGTATGAACATATTACAGTTGTACAATTTATTATAAATTGTTACTTTTTTATGATTGAATGATACTTCGAATGATTTTATCTAGAATTCATTCCCGAATTTTGTCTGGGCCCTAATATGTAATTAAAACCGGGATCCCAGTCCCCGTCTTGGTTTCCAAAAAAACTAATTTTCCAATCTGTGACTGGGACATATTTTTGGCGTCCCGATTTTCCCGGAATGGGACAAGAAAAGGCTTATATCTTGATTCCGGATCCGGTTTCATCCCCATCGTCGAATTGAAGTCGACAAGCAAAGCGTTGAAGAGGCGTAGTGAAGTGACTTTAGGATCAGCTAAGTTGGGGTGCGATCACGCGGCTGCTACTCTTTAAAGAAGCAGCGTCATATGACAGAGCTAGAGGAATACACGGACAAGGTACATTTGGCTGTTGTAAAATGCTTCCTACATTATCTCAAATCTCAATAATGAAAACCTATTTTTAAAACTATTGTTATCATCGTACAAGAATTAAAAACTTACAATTTTCACGAAATTAATATGGATAATTGATGCGGGCCCAACCCACGGATGTTTTGAGAAGCGCTCGGAAGTGCAGCCCGGGAGGCGACCTTGGGAGAGGCACTCCCGCAAACGTTCCCAAAGGCAAGCTCGGAAGAGGTGTTCCGAGAGGCGAACCCACAAGCATCCGAGAGGCGTGCCCGGAAGAAGTTTGAAGAAGGGCTCCCGTAAGAGTCCAAACTTTGACGGGCCGTATATTTTGACTCGAGTGTCCGATTTGAAGATCGGTCTCCCATCTTCCCTATTTTCCGCTGCATCAATAGTATATATCCCAAAGACCAAAAATGAAAAAGCTAAAAAACTAAATAAAAAAGCTGTTATAAAAAGTAAGGATTATCGCGGGAAAAGCACACTCAGTAAATCTAAGGCAACACATTTTTTCGTCGAATCCAAATGAGAGAAAATGTTGCGCAATTGGATGAGCACACGAAACTAAAAAATTAACCACTGTCCGAAAAAAAAGAACAGAAAAAAAAAATTGTTAGGAAAGTGTTACCGCTAAATTTGTTGACTCTATGTACTTTTGCCGCTTATGTCAGACCCATGCCGTTATCAAATTTTAAGTATTTTTCTGTGATTATCCAAAAAAGTATAAGACTTTATTAGATATTTTACCAACTATTTGTAGATCATGTAATTATGCAAATTCTAAATTACGTGGAAGAAACAAACACCAAAAAATATATATGAGCGCATTTGATGCATCGGTTTGCTGTTCCATTGCAATAAATCTTCAACACGCTCGATATAGCCAATCTGTTGATAGATATTATCCAAAATAAGCTTGAGCCCTCCAATGTTGCATAGCGACTCAACCAAGCCTATAAAATCCCTCAACAGAAAGCATCATCCGGAGGAGAAACCAAAAACCACCCTCAAGAAAATTACAACATCTTAATTCTTTCATCATGAAGAAGGCGTGGGTGGTGTGTTTGCTCCTCGTGGCCTTGGTGGCGGTGGCGGAGGCGCGTGGGGGCGGGAGGACAAAACCGGGCATGGGGGGAACTGTGCCTGCCAGCAGGCAAGGAGCCACCCCCGGGTTGCCACGACCTTACAAATCCTCGCCCAAAGCCAAGAAGTTTTTCAAGCGGCTGATCAAGAATCTCCCAATGCCGTGGGAGTCGGAGGATTCGCCGGCTTCTCCTCCCGAGGATTCGCAAGCTCCCTGAGAAAAGCCCTAGCTAGCTAGGGATATTCGTCACGTGCGAGGATGGGTCTTCTTGTCATTTTCTGACATTATATTCATTCCTTTGCTCGTTTCTCGTATGTCTCAGTGCTAGGGTTCAGTAGTTGTGGAGCTGAGATATATACATATCTTTTTATTTTTATTTTTTTTATTAAAGATATATACATATCTCGAGCTGTATGTTTTATATAGAATAATGGAACTCTTCGGTTTTTTAGCTCACCTGTTTATGCGACTACCTTCAATTTCCTTGCAATAATGAACATATTAGGTAAGGTTAGTAACCCGAATTTTAAACCGAAAGCCAGATATATTGATACCTGTTGAGTCCCACGTGGAAAAGACATGGGGACTTAGCAAGGTTTAAAAGGTCATGGGTTACTCCCCTCATACTGGTATTCAATTATTTATGAAATAAAGCAAGCAAATTATGTTTGGAACAAGCAAGAAAATCCGAAATAATGGGGTGAGATTTCGTTGATGGTAAAAGGTGAAAAGATCAGGTGAGAATATAAAACTAGAGCTTCCACCTTTAAACTCTTTATTAACGAGGATTTCCGGCACAAACTAAAAAAAATCACATCGAATTTAGCACATTTGACCACCAGATAAAAATTTGACCCCTAAATGAATTTTCCCTAGATCAACTATACATGAAAATTATTCCGATTTTACGAGACTAAATCGTGATGAATGGCTAAAGGTAACATGAGTTTCATTACATTCAATGGCCTTGGCAATTTAAAGATCCAATCACTGATTCAGTATGATTTTTCCTTGGCACTACACCTTGCTTAGCCTTTCATGGTTTCAAAGCAAGCTTGTTCAAAGCAGCACTGACTCTCTCCTCTGTGATCATTCTTTGATTCTCATAGAAGTCCAGTATCTCCATTGATATGTTTTTCACCTGCAAATAACACAGCTTTTTAGGGTTACAAGTATACACCAGAGTAAGATCAACTCCGTAAATAGGTAGAAGATTGAGGAAATTATATATGTCAAGTGTTTTTGTTTTCAAAATTTTTAATTTTGGAGCTAACAGCAAAGTGTGTATCCGAAAGACGAATAGGACTCGAGGAAAAACTCAAACACATATCAAAAGAGATTCACCTAGGTGATAAAATCTCGATTGTTTATTGAATAAACAGAATTGAATTACAAACGAAACGGTCATTCCTTCGAGAATAGAACCCGAGCTCTCCCGAAAGACATAGGAATGCAGTAGCAAAATCAAATATATCGTCTTCCCTTGGAAACGGTGCCTGATATAGGGATTATGAAACTCTCGTCTCAAACTGTAAACACGCATCTAATTACTTTACTTAAAAGACCCTAAGTACCCCTAACAACCTAAGAGATAAATAAAAGATTTTATTCAATTAGTAATAATTAACGGTCTGAAAAAGACTTACCACATTCATATCAACGTTGAGCTCTTCGAACCATGCAGTCGTGTCCTTATCACGGAGAACACTTGCAATGTATATGCAAGCTAAAGCAATCAGATGAGGAGGGTAAACTAGTAAAAGATCCATCTTGTAAGTGTCATTAACTATACCCCTGTTTTTATATATATAAGAAAACATATATAACTTAACGAGTTACATTTTTCGTAAATTACCTAAAACAGAAAGACATAACAAGATACTGCTTCGAGTTTTACCAAGTTAGTTGAGTCATATTCATATCGTTGAGTCCGGCATCCTGAAGGAACCTGCAAAAGGAAAGGTAAATGAATTATATATACACTTTTTTTGGTATATTGATTTCAAGAAACTAAACTTGGGTATAAACAGCAAAATGCTTACTGCGACAATGAACGGTACGGATGAAATATAACGAGATAGTACTCGATCGCTTCCAAGATCTTCATTTCCATCTCGAGTATGTCTTTGATCTCGTATCGATACTTTTCATCCGCATCTGCAACATAAAAGAGTTTCAGATATTTGCTACACCCTTCTGAAGAAAATAAACATACGCGATAACTCTCGGTTTAATGAGATTATTACATATTTTCTTAATGTAAAACACTAGCAGCCTAGCCTGCACCGTGCTTTCTTCTGCTTTCGATGCCAGGTACAAGCACGTCGGAGCTACAAGACGCGGATCATAATCCGTCATACTCTTCCTGAAATAAAATTGAGCAAAGAAATTCATTTCCGGTTGTGATAAGCAACAGGCTCCTAGTCGTTCAGCGCTTCATAACCCGACATTACCTCGTGTAAACACGTCTCATGTATGTGACTGCAGTTGCCACAACTCTACAAGAAAGACATCAAAGATCCGATAAATTAGCGAGAGCAATGTATAACTAAGGCCGTGAATCATTTCTCAGAATTAAAAAACCGGTAAAATCATGGCATTAAACAAGCGTACTACGGATGCTACAACGACTAATAATATCAACTAGCGTGGTTGTTTTGGCAGATTATATAAAGGGGTAATCTGATATATCGTTTTCAGGGTGGCATAATCCCGTTGTTTTTTTAATTTCGGCTTAAATACACAATGTTACAATAAACCCGTCTCTCAGGTACCAATTTGAACATTAAAGGGCTACATAAGTCAAATATACCGCTCCAAAACACAGCTCTGAACAGATACTTATGCCGCAAATAAATATAATAGTAATATAGTTCGAGAACGCGTAGTTCATACATACCTCTGTCTGACTTTCACGTGAGTGGCCAATTTGCATATATCTGAAACAAGATGATCGGATTGGTAATATACAATGGCAAAAGTTCCGAAGTTGTATGAATCAGAATTTGGGCTTACAATTGGCCATGTGCATCTTGATGAGCTTGAAGTCATCAAGAGTGATTCCTCGCTCCTTGTCAACCGGATTGACCACATCCACTTCTTCCTGCTCCAAGAGCTGTTTGCTGAACCGGAAAGAAATCTCAGCCAAAATCAAAACAGACGAAAGCGAGAAGAAGGCAAGGCGATGGAGGACGAACTAGTGCGAAGAGGTCCAGAAATTGGAAGCCATGATTGAGTTCTTCGCCACACTCGGATTCAGCTTTTCATTTCCTAATATCTTTCTGGGCCAAAGAATTTCACTGTTTTTGAGTTTGGGCCTCCTTTTTCAGTGTAATATTACTTGAATTTTGGAGAAAAATAAAATAATTGACTTTAGAAACTTTGACCAAGAAGAAGAAGAAAAAAAAGAGGGTATATATTATCTTAATAATTAAAATTTTGAGAACTTATGTCACCCTTGACCCAGACTGTGACGATTATGTTCAATTTTTTAAGATAGAGAAGGAAATCAAGTAGCAGATGCGTGGTTCGTTTGGGTGTTGAGGGTGGAGATAATATATTTACAAATTCTAGCCAGCTTCCTGAAATTATAAAAGGCTTGTTTAGGTTAGACAACATGAATACTGCCGTATATTAGGCATATCTAATTTTTATTTTGTGTTAATTGGTGCGTGTGTTTTGTTATGAAGATAGTTTTGTTTTTTGAAATATTTTTAATGTTCGATTAGTAAATCCCGAATTCTATCATGTATCTACGGTTTTGGCTTATTTATTGTTTCTTTTGTGCTATTTGGACCGTGTAATTTTTGGTATTAAGATAGTTTTGATATTTGAGATCTTTTTAATGTTCGATTTGTAAATCCCAAATTCTATCATGTATCTACGATTTTCCTCCGCCATACGTGAGGGTTCTATTAATAAATTTGAGGCGGAGTCACTATGTGAGTGATCTCCGGCTCTTTTTTTTTTTAAAAGTAACCATGTATGTTTTGCTTTTCATCCATTTAACATGTTTTTTTCAAACAATTTTTTAAAAGTAGAAAGCTTTAGATATTTATTTATATTAAAAATAGTATCAATTCATAAAATTTAGAAAAAAAAAATGAAGTGACTATGGTCAAAACTAAAAGACGCTCATTAGCACTGCAAGTGACAAAATCGTCACTTTAGAGTTCATAATTAAGTATTTAAAAAAAATGAGAATATGTATTATAGTTCAATATTCTTCGTAATTACGTATTATTACAGTTAAAAGAAGGAGAACATGCATTAAAGTACAATATTCGTCATAACTAGGTATTTTCACCGTCGATAGCCATAAAAAAATGAAGTCTACAGTTTTAACCATACATGAACATTAAGCATTAAAGTGCTATAAAAAACTTAATGTTAGTGACTTTACCACTGAACGTCTAACGTGTGGTATTTAAGTGGTATAAAAATGCAAGTATGCAACGTTGTTAATTTTACCACTAAATTTAACCATAGATGTTCAACTGCAACAAAAACTCAAATCTTATAATCAAACAAGCATTTATTAGGGTACGTATCTTCATACACAACAAACTGTTTAGTATAGTAAATCACAAGCTTCGTAAGCTCAATAGTGTAAACGTACGCAACTCTCCAACACAAGTCAACTAGTAGAGTTCGTCGCCAAGGCGAGGCTTGAGCAAGACCTTCAACGGAGTCAACTGCGGCATGGTCATCCCCAACCCTTCCCTCATATCAACCGCTTCATCACCGGGCGTCGCCACATCAAACCCCTGCAGAACCCGAGCCATGGTCAACGACACCATTCGCACGGCCAGCGAAGTCCCCGGGCAAGCCCTCCTGCCAGAACTGAACGGGATGAACTCGAAGTGCTGACCCCTGAAGTCAACGTCCGCTTGAGCACCGGAGACGAATCTCTCCGGTCGGAACTCGTCCGGTTCCGCCCAAACCGTAGGGTCCCGGTGAAGCTTCCAAATGTTGACAAAGACGGTCGTCCCCTTGGGGACGTGGTAACCGGAAAGAGAGCAGTCCTCCATGGACTCCCTGACAGAGAGAGGACCTGCCGGGTAGAGGCGAAGGGTTTCTTTGATGACGGCTTCGAGAAAGGTCAGGTTCTTTATGTCCGGTTCCTGGACCCACCTTTGGCGTCCGATGTGGTGGTCCAGCTCGTCTTGTACACGGGTTAGGGCTCCGCGGTGGTTCAATAGAAGAGAGAACACCCATGTCAAGGTCACGAAGGTGGTGTCCGTACCGCCAAATACGAGGTTCTAGGTTTTATAGGGGCATTTGTTTAAATGAATTATAATTCATACACAATGAGTGACATACAAAGTATATATGTGCAATAATTTATAGAACTACCTTGAGTTTTCAGTTCTTTTTAAGCTTTCAGTTTTTGAAATATATATATATATATATATATATATATAAAGTATTAACTTGAATCTAACTTCAAGGTACATCCTTATATACTGAATTATGTCTTTTTAATTTCAAAATCAAGGATTATTAAAGAGCCATTGAGCAATGGCTCTTTAAAGAGCTGCATGGTTGACGCGGAATTAATTACATAACAATTTTTTCTTTTCACTGTTATGTGATTAAATTACCCCTAAACACAATTTTGCCGGACTCGGACCAGTCCGGGTCGAGTCCGGGTCCAGATTAAATAAAAAAATTGCCGAGGACCGGACTTCCAGGTTGGTCTATATTTTCGGGCGTCTGCCAAAAATTAAAATTAAAGTTTATGGGCAAAGTACAAAACCATATAACATTTTGGGGAGCATATGTAATAATACTGACCAGTGCCGTTGCCTTGACGACTGTTTCAGTGGTGTATTCATACTGGGAAGAGCCATCGGCGAGTGATGATAGCATTGCGTCCATGAAATCATGCTCATCACTCGAGCCATTCTTCCTTTTGGTCACGTGCTCTTTTAACCACTCGCTCATGATCTTATCCAACTCCTTCGCATTGCGCTTCATCGTCCTAACGTGCCCTCCGAAGTCCAGCCACCCAGTCCCCGGAATAAACTCACCCACCAGGACCAATCCACTCAGATACATAGCCTCGCTGATCGCCTCTCCGAATCTCCGGGCCGAGCTGTCCCCGTCCTCCTCAGCGGCTTCGTATCGCTTCCCCGAGATCATCCTCACCATGGCGTTCGTGGCTGAGAGAGAGAGCCAGCTCGTCAAGTCAACGACCTTGTCTCCGTTGCTGGAGACGGACCATAAGTGCCGGATGCTGGCCTCGAGCTCCGAAGTCCTGAGCCCGGCGAGGTTATCAAGGCATCGGCTTGAGAGGAGCTTGAGGGTGACTATTTTCCGGATTTGGCGCCAGTACGCCCCGTAGCGGCCGAACCCGAAGAGCGCGGGGCCGTAGCCGACGTACTTGGCAGCCGAGTTGACAGGGCGTTGGATGAAGATTGAGTCTTTAACGGTGAAGAATTCTTTGAGGGCTTCGCGGCCGCTCAAGATGAGCGCTCGCCGGGTTCCAAACTTGACGGTGAAGACCGAGCCGTGTTCGTCCGCCATGGCACCTAGAGTTCGGCACATCGGAGTTTGACCGCCGAGGAGGTGGAGGTGGCCAATCACCGGCAAGGCCCCCGGTGGTTCTGGCGCTGTCTTGGGAGTTTGACTACGGGTTCTGATCGGCCCGAGGAATTTGTGGATGAAGAAAACGAGTGAGAAAGTTAAGGCAGTTATCCGAAGTAGGAAAAACAGTTCCATCGTGAGGCTTATTCAGTCTCAGGTGCAAGTTTTTAAGCTGCTTTATAACATTCTTGGTCTTGCATTGTATAACTTGTTTGTTTTGCTTTTAGTTCTGTTTTTGTTTTTGTTTTTGTTTTAATTTCTTATTTATGAATTTGTGAGTGGCCGTTATTACTCTTAAATTTTCTCTCTTTTAAATCAGTTGATTGGATTGATGGGGAATAAACTTGTCCAAGTGGGATACGCAAGCTGCAGCCCACTGGTGACTGGTCTGGTCTGGGTAGCTTTTTCTAATATTTTTTTTTGTATTTTTAAATAAAATAAATAAATAGTTTTTTTTTTTAAAAGGTGGATTATAGAATTAAAACCCGCGTACCTTTGTTGAGCGCGGGCAGGCCCACCCGCAACGCCTTGTGTCAAGACTCAAGACGGGCCATGGGCCCACGCCCAAACCCATCTGAGCAGGACTGATGGGGACCATGATAAAGTTGAAGATTTGCATATTCACGGACACAATTAATTGATGCAATAGACATAAAGAGGTAGCCATTTAACTTTGACCTATACTTAAATTGATATAATACGTGATGTGGGGGCACATACATGTCTAATTTTTCTTTTTTACGGGGTTAAAAATATTCACTCAATTTTTCATTAAAAAAACATTCAGTCTTATAATATTTATTTAAAGTAATTATACTTGTTTATTAATTTTTTTTAACTTACATATATTAACAATGAATTTATGTGAATTATTTAAATGGCCTTAAAATTTATTTTGTTATTTGTATTTATTTAGAATAATATAGCTCATGTTTAACATTTGTGATACATCAAATAATTATTAGAGGGTTAAATTTTACTTTTTGCCTAGGCCTCTCATTTTAAGGCCGGTTTTAATAACGACTACCCTCTAAAGAGGCTTATATATTATCTCTCCCTTATGTTAATTCCTGGTTTCGCCCCTGTTCATGGCCTCCTCGATGCTCCCTTTTATTTATTCCCGGATCTTGTCCTCAACAACCCCATCTTTGGCATCCATCTCGGCTCGATCCCGTGCTTTTGGCTCTACCATAATATTGGCCTCCAATTCCCCTAGGCGCTGGGAAGCCTTATCCAATTCATCCTTCAACGTCAAAGGTTAGTTAAGGGTGGCGACTCTTAACTTTTAAAATACCAGTGTATCTAGTGCATCCGTTTTGAAGAAGTTTTCGTTGTGGCGTAGCTGGTCAGACTCGCAAGTTAGGTGAAGTGAAACACGTATAAAAATGACGGTCAAATCTTAAAAATTTGTGCGTCTTTAACTCTCTAGTCAAATAGCAAGTATTTATGCCTCTATTAGGTTCAAGTTAAGAAAAACACTGAAAAATAAAAGTGAAGTAGGTCAAAATTTCAGTATTAATGTCGTTTTTAAGTTTACAGTCAAATATCAAGTAGTTCTATGCTATCATTATAAACTAATATAAAGTCTAACTTTCGCAAGGATACTGCAAAAATAAAATCATGCTATTGTCAACGCGAATGGATGGGCCTAGAACCATTATGCTGCATTTAGTTAATGTCTGCATTGTGCATGATAAATTAATTATGTCCATTCATCCTTTGACCCGGATCCGAATTATGAAACTGGATCAGTTTGAAAACAGGCTCTGGTTCCGGGTCCAAAGTTTCAAATACTCGAAAAACTGGGTACTCGGAATCCGGGAACCCGGTTTTCCGTTTCAAAAATTCCGTTACATGGATTCTGGTTCCGGTTCCGAGTAATGAAAAAAAAAAAAAAAAAGGTAATGGACCCGGTTGCACTCCTAAATTCAATCTTATCAAGCGCTGGCAGATTCAAAGAGCTAAAACTTGGATGGAAAGAAAATTCTCACAAAAGTAGTAGTGTTTAAAAAAAAAAAAAAAAAAAAGGTTTTTACAAAGGAAATGCTCTCAAGTATTTGCATACAAATACTTGGTGAAGATTTGAAATGCATTATATGAAATACAGAGTAAGTCCTACTTACTTTGTTTACCTTCAACTTTTACTTTCATCCAATGTTTAAGAGCTCGATTATTGTTTACCGTTCACTTTCATTTTATAGAGGTATTTATTTGGGGAAATAATAGTGAAAATTTATAGCTTTAGAATTCATATATTAATGACTAAAATAAGCGCTTCAACCGTACAAGAAACTGAATTTCCCCTTAATATGCTTGCTTGATATTACACATAACATCAATGATAGAGCATTCATTTATGCACAAATTACTTAGAAACCCTTTTCTTGCACACCTCCAGACTCAGACTCTGACTGATCATGATCAGATAACACACCGGTTTACTTCAAACGCAGCCATAGAGCCGCTCAGAAAGGCGAGGTGAGAGGACGACGTTGATGGGGTCGAGCTTAGGTAACACAATTCCCAGCCCTTCGCGCATATCTACGGGCTTTCCATCCTCCGTCGTCATGTCAAACCCTTGAACCAACCGAGCCAAGACCATCTGAACCACGAGCAGCCCGAGACCCATCCCGGGGCACGATCGCCGCCCGGAGCTAAACGGGATGTACTCGAAGGTCTGGCCACCAAAGCCCAGGTCGGCGTTCTCCTTCATAAACCGCTCAGGCCGGAACTCCCACGGGTGGGTCCACATGCTCGGGTCGTGCTGCAGCTTCCAGATGTTGACAATGAGGCGCGTGCCCATCGGGACTCGGTGTCCGCCGACGGTGCAGTCCTCTGCTGCTTCGCGGGGGCCCGTTATCGGGCCGGCCGGGTAAAGCCTCAGTGTTTCCTTGAGAATGGCTTGGAGGAACGGCAGATTAGGGATGTCCGACTCTTGAACCCATCTCTCTCGTCCGACTTGAGCGTCGAGCTCGTTTTGGGCCGCCATTAATGCCGTTGGGTTGTTTAGAAGGAGAGAGATCGCCCATGTCAGAGTGACTGCCGTGCTTTCAGTTCCTGTCAGCATCAAAATCTGGGAGAATAACAACATTATGTAAAATATCATAATATTATGAGCATGATTAGTATATATCTAATTAAAATTACGTAATTATAAATTTTATTTATAAATAAATTATATATATTTTTTTACTGAGGAAGTTATGTAAATAAGGACAATTTTATAACTAATGACTACTGAAAAACTTGTGTGAATGACGTTGATGTTCAAGTATTAGTCAAGAAATAGAAAATTGTACTATGACTATTAAAATATTATCTTATATTTGAAACATATTCACATTTGAAAATAAAGTACTATTACTATTATTAGTCCCCAAAATGTCTAAGAGTAAGCGGTATTTAACCCGGACATCCAATTTTTTTTTTTTTTTTTTTAAAAACCCGGACCCGGACATATCCGGGTCCTGAAAAACACGGATCCGGACATGTCCGGATCCGGATATTTAAATAAAAAAAATGCGTTTAATCTGGGCTGTCGGATGCGCGAGATCGACGGCCCAGATCAATAAGTAAAACAAATTTAACTTAAAAAATTTAAAAAAAATATCCGGATCCGGACCTATCCGGGATTTTTTTTTCCCGGACCCGGTTTTTTTTTTTTAAATAAAACCACATGGTACCTTTGACCGTGTGATATTTTGGGGACTAACTGCGATGTCTGTAAAAAGAACATCACTCAATAAATCTATGAAAAAGTAAATTAAAAATCAGAAAGTACAACTATTCCTTTGAAAAGAAAGAGTAACACATTCACTATAGTCCATGTTACACATATTAATTTTCATAACGGATCGTTAACATATAGGGACTCTTTTTTACTCACTCATCTCGAGCCCGGTCGATCCTAGTATATGCGGACAGACCGGGTTTTGTTTGTATCTCAGTGTTTTGAGAAACCTTGTTTGACCAACCTAACACTTTATGCTATATTAATTTGGTCTTGATAGTTGAACATGTTTTTAGTTTTTGAGAAGTACCAGAGCTGTAGCTTTGATGACTGTGTCGCGGCTGTAACGGGACACCATTGCATCGTCCTCCGCGATGCTCGACAGCATCACGTCCATCAAGTCTCTCTCATCGACATTGCTATCTCCTGCGCTACCTCGGCGATGCTCTTCGAGCCAGTCATGAAGAACGGCGTCGATCTCCTTGAAAACCCGCTTCATCGAGCTACCGTGCCCGTGAATATCCAAAAACCCCAGCCACGGAATCGCGTCCGACCATACGAACACCCCGCTCAGATACAATGCCTCCTTCACAGCGTTCTTGAACTGCAACACGCTGTTGCGATCCTCACCAGCTCCGGAGAATCGCTTCCCGACGATCAGCCTCGCATTGAGGTTGAAAGTCAGCTCTTCCAGAATCTCACTCAGGGGCTGAACCACTTTCCCAGCGCTGCGCTGTGCCAGGCGCTTGACGAATGAGTCGACCTCGGAGATGCACACGTGCTGCAGGGACTTCACGCGGTGGCTGGAGAGAAGCTGCAGGGTGGCCAGCTTTCTCACATCGCGCCAGTACTGCCCGTACGGCGAGATGGCGAAGGCGGCGCCGTCGTAGCCCACGTACTTCCCGATCGCGATGGTCGGTCGGTTGGCAAAGAGCCTGTCGTGCGTGGTGAGGCACTCCCTTACAAGCTCGGGGCTGCTGAGTACGAGCGTTTGGTGTCGGCCAACGCGTAGCATGAAGGCTGGGCCAAGCTTGTCGGCCATGGCACCGAGGATTCGGGCCACGGGCTCGCCGCTTCCGAGGAGGTGGAGGTGTCCAATGAGCGGCAATGAGCCGGGTG
This sequence comes from Parietaria judaica, assembly GCA_954871525.1. Taxonomy (NCBI): domain Eukaryota; kingdom Viridiplantae; phylum Streptophyta; class Magnoliopsida; order Rosales; family Urticaceae; genus Parietaria; species Parietaria judaica. The sequence continues at coordinate 46,348,816 of OX940860.1, forward strand.
GCTCGGGGAACGAAGGGTTACGTGTTTTTCCATTTGTTGTATACGATTTCTTTACGAGTTTGAAGGAGGCATAGAGAAGTATGAAGCTTAGGATGGGAACGATTAGGGTTTGGAGATGGCAAGAGAAATCCATGATGTTTTCTTTAGGGAGTATTGTTTGTAATAAGAGTGATTTGCTTGAGAAATTTATAGAGAAGTCCAAGGATCATCTTTACAATATAGTATATGGTACTAATAACAATTTTCGCTCTTGATTTTTTTATTTCATGCAAAGTCCACATTACTTTGTAAAATTTAGCAGATTGCCCCATATGTACAACGTTTAAAACGGCATAATACAGCAACTTTTTGAACTCTATTTTTCACTCCAAAAATTATTCTATATTTGCACAATAATTCTCAAATTCGTAAATCATCATTATAAGTAACCCCGATTTTGACTTATATCATACATTTCATCCGTGATTAATTTTTATTACAAAAAAGTATAATTATAAATATATATATTATTATGCTATTTTTATTGTATTATATTATTATGTATTCTCATATATGCAGGGGCGGACCCAGGATTATGTGTATGGGGTGGCGAACTAAACTAAATGAACTACTCTTAATAATTTTTTTATAAATTTGCAAAAAAAAAAAAAAAAAATCTTTGTTATAATTCTTTAATTAAATAGTGTTTTTTTAAAATTAAATATAATTTTTCAATATTTATCTTTTATGAGTATTAATCAAATCAGCTCGAGCTTAAAAAATTGAGAACACATTTTATTTTTAGTTCTACATGAAAAATAAATGTTTTGACTGGCCAGTATGACTGTAATAAGATATTATTAGGGTGTGTATAAAATGTTAATAGAAAATGAAAATTCTATTTATTTTCATTAGTTAAAATCTTTGAAAATATACATAAAACCCATCATATATGACAAAGTAAACAAGTAGATAAAATTAATAGAATATAACAATAAAATAAAAAACTAAGTTGGAGTTAAAGGTAAGTACTAAGTGTAAAGTAGGTTCTGATGCTAATATAGATGTGATTGAGGGGGAGAGTAATTTTTTTTAATTTTTTTTAAATATTAATATAATACACTCATTGAAAAGTGGGAAATATCCTTAATAAAGGAAAAGTGGGAAATCGACAGTGGGCTAGGGGTGACAACACTAAGGAGAGATAAAAAGATTTAGTCTTTTTTTATTTTATTTTTATATCTAATATACCAATATATATATGATTTCTAGAATTGTGGGGGTGACATCAGCCACCCCAAGCTGAATGTGGGTCCGCCCCTGCATATATGTACATTTTAAATAAAATATAGTTCTATGTGTTGTTTTAATATATTAGTTTAATTTTTAATAAAAGACAATAGAAGCATAAATAAATTACTTTAAAATTAACGGTATGTTTCAAATATTATTTTCGACAAAAAAAGAATTAAATTGTTGTAAATTATTTATACCGTTAGTACCCTGTTAACGGTTAATGTCCCTAAGGTGATGTTTACGGGTAAGGTCTCTCTCAGGTTTGGAATAGCTTCGTGAGGCATTAGTGGGTAATGAAAAATTCAGTTTAAGATTTTTTTTTTCTTTTTTCTTTTACACAATTAACTGTAATAGCCTAATAGGCAACTGAAAAATAAAATAAAAATGTAGAGTTTAGTTGAAAAATCACTCACGTGAGGGGACACAACATAAATTCAAGCAAACTTCACGATTGTGGCTGAAGTTGAACATCTATTATATTACTTGTATATATATATGATCATATATCGTTCTCTTGTTAAATTTGTGGTCGAGCATTCAAGTCAATTCTGTCTCTATTATTGACTATCTGAAGGGTAGGCCGAAGGCCAACATCACGAGTGTGGCGGAAATTGAACGTAATATTTTTGCCATGTGAAGTGTGCACATAAGTTAAAAAAAGATTGTTGAGAAATTAGAAGTTCAAGCCAAGCGACACGTAAGGATAAGAATTTTGTGTTGGCTTATTTGTAAGAAAGAAGGTTGCAAGAGAAGGCCAAAAATGGCGGATATACCAATTATGGGAGTTTATATAATTCTTTTGTGATGGTGATTAATTAAATATAAATAAACATAAAAAGAAAATAAAATAAATTTTAGAAGTAAAAATTGAAAGAAAAAAAATATTGGATAAATTTCAACTTTTTAAAGATCGGGGGAATACTATTGGCCCTCTTGAGATACTAATAAATCTGTCACGGTTTTTAACTGCGGTATTTTAAAAAGAAATCTGGAATTCATTTCATATGGTTCATGTGTTAAGAGTAAAGGCAAATATACTTGAAAGCACTATGAAGATTTGACGCAAGGCAGTTAAAGTTGATCGATCTGTTGACTTTTCACGGCTTGTTTTTGTTTTATGTATTTTTTATTTTATTTTTGGCTTATATAGCTTTGAGCCGTCATTAGTGCATGTGTAACAGTAAAACAAAGGAGATAGATATCATAGTGGATTGATATTTGCAAGCGGCAAGATGACGTATCTCGTACGTTGGGAGCAAACCACTACATTCATTGTGTCTGTTATGTGCATTTTACATAACATATAAAATTTGGGCCCCATTGGTGAAAGTCAAAGCCCACTGACGAAGTCAAAGACAAAAGACACAAGACCCAATGCAATTGGCGAGGCCCGAAGTCATAAAGACCAAGGAAACAAAGCCCTTAATCGAAAAGGCACCTTCCGGCGAGGTCTCCCGAGAAGAAAAACCCTTGATCAAAAAAGGCACCTCCTGGCGAGGTCTCCCGACGAACCTCCTGGCGAGGTCCCCCGATGAACCTCCTGGTGAGGTCCCCCGACAAGCCTCCTGGTGAGGTACCTTAGCGAGGTACCCTGGCAAGATCCCCTGACGAACCACCTCGTCGTGACGAACCACCTCGCCCTGACGAGCCACCTCGCCCTGGCAAGCCACCTTGCCATCGAAATTGGCAAAGGAATAACTCACAATACTTGCACATGATGAGGAGATCCGAGCTTACGTCGGTCCTCGGGAAGTCCTCTAGATTCCCCCGGACTCAACTTACAAGCTCGCGGACACCCGGAAGACACTACAGGCGAGCTACGGAGCACCGGCGAGGCCCTCGACACGAAAAGGCCTCCTTGGCAAGGCCAAATTCGTGGCCCTCTTTTGTGCAATAAATGGAAATTGTTTTTTCCTGATTCAGGGAGAAGTGGTTACCTCATTTACCTATAAATAGGACCCTTCTCGTCCTTATTTCAACACATTCTCTCACAACTTCCTCAATAAGTTCTCTCTCTTCTTTCTCTCTTTACAAATTCGCCTTCTCCCTTGGGTCCTCCGGCCCGGCCTCGCCGTCCCCAGAGCTCGCCAGGAAAGGTCCGAATAGAGCAGGGAAGTCGAGTGAGTATAGCCTCGCCAGAGAAGTTGTTCGACGTGGTCATACGCTTCGCATGATATCATCAGGCATCGGACAAGGCTACCCTCGCCAGTCAAGGCCCTCGTCATACAAGCTCGCCAATACCCGCACCGTTTACTACGACACCCTCGCCGGTAATACCCTCGCCAATGGCAAAGATTACCCCTACACCGCCAACATCATCACTTCCGACGAGTCAAACCACATCGCCAATCACCCGCCATTTACTAATCCTGAACTACGTGGGACCTGATTCTCTTAAACTGAGATACGTAGGAAGCCTCGGCCAACCATAAGCGACGGAGTTCAGGCCCGATCTACCCTTTTTTATAGGTCCTCCCTCGCCACGGGAGCTCGCCAAGGAAGGAAAATCATCACGACTCATCAAGAACACCTCGGAGCTTCGCCAAGACAAGGAATTTGCCTAGACAAGATGCTCGCCAAGGAGGGAAGTTCATAAAGGATCACCAATATCAGCCCGGAGGCTCGCCAACGACAAAGGACTCGCCCCCAGCTTTGACGATCATCAGTCAACCCGCGTTGACTCTGCATTAGATTATCCACGGGTCGACCAGGTCCAGCTCGGGGCCCGAACCGTTAATCAGACTCTAAGTTAAAGCTATTTTTACGCATTAACACTGTTAATTTTCTTTCCGCTTTTCTATTTCTAGGTATTTCAAACAAAATAATTCCGAACAACCTGATTCAATTAGTCAAATGAGATAAGATTGTACACTAACAATTAACGACTACTTAATGCATGTAGAGTGTTGGATCAATCAAACATCTCCGAGTCTGACTATAAAGAACCATCAATCCAAATATGAGATAATTAAAAACTCTGTAACCAACATTATTGTTTCTAGGGCCCAGTTTGTCATTGTTGTGCTGTTTTCAGAATTGCTTTTAAAAATTACTGTCCGATGAAGTGCTGTCAGAGAAAGTAATTTACTGTTTGGTTAATGAAAATGAAAAACAATTAGTTTTTTAAAATGTTTCAATTTAGTGTTTGGTAAGCAATTTTACTTAATTAGCTTTTAAATGTAAAAATATATTGAAGTAGAAATAAATAATATAAATTAAATTTCAATATTTATATTAATATAAAAATATAAAAAATATATAATTAAATAATATAATTATTCAATAAATAAAATAAAAAACCGTTCTTAGTTTGTTGTGCCTTTTGTTCTTCTAATTGACAATAATTATGGTGAAAGTACTAATTTTTTACATCTACGTTTCTTTCGTCCACGGTAAAAAATAGTAATTTTACCAATTAAAAAGAATTAATACTTAACTGCAATAATAATATGTTATTTGTTTTTTTTTTTATATATATACTTTACCTTCCAAAACGAATTGGTACTTAACTATAATAATTTAGGAATGTGAACGTAAAAATAGTACTTTTACCACCTAAAAGAATTAGTACTTCAACAGCAATAGTAAAATATTTTTAGTACTTTTACCACCCAATAAGAATTGGTCATTCAACTGAAATAATTAAAAAGCGGACGTAATAAATTGGTATTTCTTACCATACAAAAAGAATTGGTACTTTAATCACAACAATTTAAAAATATGAACATAAAAATTAATACATTTACCACTTAAAAAGAATTAGAAACTTAACCGCAGTAATAAAATATATTTTTGGTACTTTTACCATTCAAAAAATATATTTATAAAGATAAAGAAGAAGAAAAGCAAAAGTAAATTGTAGCAAAAACATGTATTACCTGCTTTTGAATTTTTGCCTATGGAAAAACTAAACTTTGTATTGAAGTACTTCTATAGTAACTTGCCAAACACAAATATTGGCTTAAAATCTAAAGAAAGCAAAAACACCTATGAATAAGCAATACCAAACGGGGCTTAGAATCTAGTTTTAAGATTTCTAACATGTATATCTTTTTAAGACATGAGTGTCAACATAGGAGACGAATTTCCTCAAGTTAAGAAGTAGAAATACTTTGGAGGACCCAAGAAGCTTTAAGAATATTTTCGGCCTTAATTTCATATTAGCCTCCACTTTTGCGTCTAGAGCTGAACATTATTTTCATGTAGGGGTGAAAATTTTGTAACCGTTTCTCGGTATCGTCTCGGTTTCGGTATCGATCCCGGATCGGTTTATAAAAAAAAACTGATAAATTTAGTTTAAAACCGATAACCGATACTTATCAGTTATCGGTTTCCAATACCGATACCAATTCTGATACCGATAGCCAAATTTCTCGAATATCGGTATCGGTATCGGTTGTGAACTACATGTCGTTTTGGAGTGTACTACATGTCATTTTTATTCAAAAATTAAGGCACTCTCTTATAAAATTAGTGAACTACATGTCATTTAATTATGTTTGATGTTTTTATGTATTAGACATGTATTTTTATACTTCGGAATCCGAATTTCGAACATGGTAGTTTGTATTATTTTTGGATTTTGCCCCAGATTATTCCCGGTTTATGTCTCGGTTTATTTATCGGTTTTCTTTTCTTTTTTCTCGGTTTCGGTCTCGGTTTGATAAAAAATCAAGAAATTTTATAACCAATACCAATACCAATACCAAAAACAAATATCTCGATTTTTCAATACCAATACCAAAAAAAGCTAATTTACTGATTATCGGTACCGGTTTCACCCCTACTTTCATGTTTGTTGTAGAAAAAGCTAAAGATGGTTATTGTCAAGGTATTAAATTTTGGGAATTTCCATGCAAAATTCGTTTTTTGGAGAAATGCGGTTCAAAATTCTTGCCCTTTCGCTGTCGTTTTACCTTTTTTTCGCAAAATTCTCTTGTCATTTTTTAGTGTAAAAATTGCGAAAAATGGTTGGAATTTCGGTAAAAATCATATTTTTGGTAGATTTCGGCAAAAATAATTATACTCTCACAAGAGCACCCCACCCCGCCACGTCCGGCCGGCGGCGCGCGCGTGGTGGTGTAACATTTGTGTGAGTCCTCCCCCATCCACAAAATCATATGAACCAAAGGGCCCAAGCCCTTGTCCCTAATATTTCGTATATAAACATCACTAAACTCTTGTCATCTATCAATGTGGGACTTTTTGTTATTCATTCAACTAATATCACATCTAGAGCTGCAACTCACGACGCCTGACACGGAATCGCGACGAGTCGTGATGTGTTTTTGAAGTCCGCAATTTGTCGCGACGTGGAGAGAGGAATCGCGATTTCTCGCGACGTGGCGTGAGAATCGCGACGCCTGAAGCTGATCCGTGGGGAGTTCGTCTCGCCCAATGGGGAGTCACCACGTCACCGATCCGAGGGAGGGGGGGAATCGCAACGCATCGCGACCGGGCACACTCGCGACGCATCGCGGCGGTTGTTTTGGCGATTTCGGTCGCGATGAGTCGCGAGGTCGTGAGTTGCAGCTCTAATCACATCTTCAAACTTAACATACACATACACTTCACCTAATAGTTTAACTTATTATTATACACTTCAAATAATATTATACACTTAGCATACATATTAACATCACCTAACATACATATACACTTAATATACATATTCATTTAATGTTATACACTTCAACTAATATTAAATTTGTTAACATACATATACAATTAACATGCATATTCACTTAATATTACACACTTAATTAACATACATATTAACTTAACATAATAATTTGACTTAATATTATACACTTCACCTACATATTTAAGTTACAAATGTGTTTGTTGTGTACAATTATGTCTTGTATTTATTAAATATATAGTTTTGAACTTATATAAATATCTTGCTTAAATACTCAAATATTTTTTTACAGAATATCCTTCGAAAACCCCATCGGAATGCGGTATGCCCATGCGAAAAGTACGGTATATGCGGCATGCGGTATGTCCTTTTTTTATGATTTTCCCATCGGCATACCCATCGGCAAGCGATATATCCGTAAAACGAAAACTACGAAATGACATCGGCAAGCGGTATTTAAAACCTTGGTTATTGTAACTGTTAAGGTCGGATTTTGTCAAATCCCTCCTCAACACTACTCATGTCGTTTTATCCCATAAACGACGTGAAATGGAGGCAGGGAAATTCGTTGACTATCGGTCAACAAAGAAGCATGCTCGAAGATTCAAACCCGCGATGAGGTCCGACTGGTGTGGAGGCAAACCGCGATGAAACACTTCATCACTCCTCGACGAGGAAACCTCGAGGAAGAATCCGCGGAGAAGAATTTCCTCGCAGAAGAACTTCATGGCATGAAAGCTCACCAAGGAAAAGCTCATCGCAAAACCTCAACGAATTAAATAAAGGAAGAAGTCAAGATCGCGAGAATAAAGGAGAATCAGTTAATCAAGTGAGGAAATCGTGGGATTATCGATGTATTCAAGGAAGGTCAGCAACAAATCAAGCAAGAAGAAAGGAAACCCTAGCGAGATTCAAGGAACAAGAAGGGAAACGAATTCTAAAAAAATCTAAGGCTATAAATATGCATGAAAACCTCATTAGAAAAGGGAGAGAAAAAAGGGTCCGAGAGAAACCATAGAGAGAAAAGTGTATTCTTAAGTCCTCAGTTGCTAAAGTCTATAGTAATTCGAGCATTTGAGATGAGAAGAGAGTCTTAAGAGAGTTTATTGTAATTCCATCCTTCAATTGTCCACCTATTCAACGAAAGAAACCGAGTCCTCATCGGAAATATAATAAATCAAGAATTTACGTGTTTATATTTTTATTGCGTTCTTCGTTTATTATTGTGACTGAAAAAGGGTGGTGCAAATCGCCCTCAACAGTTTGGCGTCCACCGTGGGGCTTTGTTTCTTTCTATCTCACAGCTAGGAATTTGAAGGAGCAAGATGTCATCAAACAACACCATCATCAACAACGAAGGGGACGAGGTCCCAACCATGGAGATACTTCAACGGCAGTTGGCCGAAGCCACGGCAAAAGTGGCAGAAGCGACGAGGATGGCCGAAGAAGCGGCCAGGAAAGCAGAAGAACAGGAGGAGAGAAATAAGCAACTCGCTGCCCTCTTGGATCATGCGATCACGGATCGAAGAAAGGAAGGTCCGGAGAGCACAATCATAGGATTTTCCGCTCAAGGAGAAGGAAGAACCCCAACCGGAATAGAGCAAGGGAATCTGACACCGCAGGCGCCACCAATCAACAGAGACCTCTTCAACGCCGCCGGTGCCACACCGCTAACCACGACAAACCCGCAAGGGGGTTTAGGAACCACTATAGCGGCAACAGTCCAGGAGGAGGTCCGGAAAGCGATGAAGGAGATGTCTTCGAGCTTGGTGACAAAGATGGGACACGTGGCTTCACAGGTGCACAAAACGACGAGCGCGGCGCCTGAGATTGACAGATTGGTCAAGGAGGCCATAATCACTCCTTTCTCGGCAAAGATTCGCAGCGTGGAGCTAGGAGAATTGCCGAAGGTCAGGCTCTCGCAGTATAAGGGGACACCAGACCCGAACACCCACGTGAAGTCTTTCCGGATCGCAACGGAGCGCATAGGTGGCAAAGAGGCAAAGCTAGAAGCCATTCTGTGTCATCTCTTCGTCGAAAGCTTGCAAGGCCCAGCCACCGATTGGTTCGCGAAGCTACCACCGCAATCCATCAGCGACTTCGATGAGCTCGTCGCATGCTTTTTGCGGCACTACTCTATGTACGTACAGAATGAGGCGACCGTCACAACCTTGTGGAATCTCTCACAGGGACAAGAAGAAGCCCTACGACAGTACGTCGGAAGATTCAAATACATCATGGTCAGAGTCCCGGGGCTCGATGATGTCGTCGCAATCCAGGCGCTGAAGCACGGATTGTGGTACTTGGCTTCTTTCTTCGAGGAGTTGATCAAGATGCGTCCATCGACGATCGAGGATGCCCTCCACAGAGCGACGCTCTTCATGGAGATAGAGGAGGAGATGCTGGCCCAGAAGAAGATCCACGAAGGTGGAAGCAGAGGAAAGCAGCTCGAGAGAAGGGAGAACAGGGACGGAAGAGACGTTCCGTCATCTAGAACGAGAGGAGGAGAAGAAGACTGAGGAAATCCCAATGAACGATGAGCTCGGGAAATCCCGAAGCGAGGAGTCTACCAGGTAGACGAGAAGAGAGGCCGAGACAACAGTCGGGAAAATCAACTGCAAGGAGATTTTTTTATGGCCAAGGAGACCAGGAGCAAGAAGGTCAACATCGAGGAGAATTCTTCGACAACCGAGGAGGATTCTCCGGAGGCCGAGGAGGATTCGCCGGAGGCCGAGGGGGATTCTCAGGAGGCCGAGGGAGCTTCGAGAGGAAGCCTTGGCCAAATGATATGAGTAAGTTTTGCACTTACCATAACTACAACGGCTATTCTACCAAGGATTGCGCCATGCTAAAGAGGGAGATCCAGAGAAGGTACGCGCAAGGGGAGATCAAGGACCTCACGTACAACCCTTCCGAGCCGTGGAATAACGGTAATCGGGCATGGCAGAACCGGCGATAAGGCCCGGCGCGTAATGAAGGAAGCAATCAAGGCGGAGCGAAGAGAAATCTTGCGGTCGAGCCATCGGCAGCGGAGCGCATCGAAGAAAAACGACCGGCCGCAAGGACGAAAATCGAGCTAATTATGGGCGGATCGCGGTTCTGCGAAGATTTAGTCAACGTCATCAAAGCCTATCAGCAAAGAGGGAAAGAACACGGCCGAGGAGACGTGACGATGGCTGGCTCTGGCGCAAGGATATAATTCGTGGAGAACGAGGATTGTGCTGATATGCATGACGATGCTCTGGTCCTCGAGCTCAACATCGGTGGTTGCGAGGTTTGTCGCGTCCTCGTCGATAATGGGAGTTCGGTCGACGTCATTTTCTACGAATGTCTGATGAAGATGGGTATTGAGGGACTCGTGATCGGAGGACGCCCTCGCAAGGTGTCAGGTTTTAACGGGGATGTCGCTGTCTCAATGGGGACAGTCCATATTCCCGTCTACGCGAAGAGCGTCAATCAGATGACGGAGTTTATGGTGCTGAATATTCCGTCGCACTTCAACGTTATCCTAGGAAGACCTTGGATCCATTCCATGAGAGCCATCCCATCGACGTACCATCAGTGCATAAAATTCCCGGGCAAGAAGGAAGGAGAAATCAAAGAGCTCAAGGGAAGCAGAGACGCCTACCGGATCTGCTATATGATGCACCATAGGTCGATGACCGGTGAAAAGGGACCTGAGAAGATGGAGAAGGAAGAGCCGTCCGGTTCATAGCAATTAGCTATAGCCGCCCCGAGAGCATCGAGGCGGAAGAAGAGGCAGAAGAAAGAGGGCGCCGAGACTGCCAAGATTCTTAGCACGGAAGACATCGAACCGTAGGATGCCGAGGAGAGAAACGGAGGGCCACAGATCGAAGCAGTGGAACAAGTCTGTATCGACGAATCTGACCCTTCTCGGACCGTCGGTATGGGCATGGACCTTAACCCGGAGATCAAAACCCAGCTAGTCGACTTCCTGAAGAGGAACCGAGGAAGTTTTTCTTGGTCTCACGAAGATATGCCAGGGATCGACCCGTCGGTGGTGGCCCACCGTCTCAACACCAATCCAAATCACAAGCCCATCATACAGAAGAGAAGAAAGATGGCTCCCGACCAGAACAAAATCATCAACGACGAGGTGGATAAGTTGCTCTCTATGGGCACCATTCGGGAAGTAAAATATCCAGAGTGGCTGGCCAATACTGTCATCGTGAAGAAGAAAAACGGCAAGTGGCGAGTGTGCATGGACTTCACCGATCTCAACCGAGCCTGCCCGAAAGATAGCTTCTCGATGCCGCATATAGATCGCCTCGTCAAGGCTACCCATGGCGACGAGCTTCTCAGCTTCATGGATGGCTACTCCGGATATCACCAGATAAGGATACACCCGGACGACAAAGAAAATACCGCTTTCATCAGCGAGAGGGGCACGTACTGCTACAAATTCATGCCCTTCGGGTTGAAAAATACCGGAGCAACCTACCAGAGGCTGGTAACGAAGATGTTTCACAAGGAAATCGGGAAGAGCATGGAGGTATACATCAACGATATGGTCGTCAAATCCTTGAAGGCAGCGGCGCACATCGAGCACTTGGAGGAATACTTCGAAATTCTGAACCAGCACAAGATGAAGCTGAATCCCACCAAGTGCACGTTCGGCATGTCCTCGGGAAAATTCTTGGGTCATATGGTCACTCGGCGAGGAATCGAAGCTGACCCCGAGCAGATCGAAGCAATCAAGAGTATGCCCTCGCCCCAAAATCGGCGAGAGATTCAGAGATTGACGGGGAGGATCGCCTTTCTGAACCGATTCATCTCACGCTCAGCCGACAAGACTCTCCTTTTCTACGAGCTGTTGAGGAAGAATAAGAAATTCGAGTGGACTAAGAAGTGCAAGGAGGCTTTCCAAGCGCTGAAGTCCTATCTATCATCGCCGCCCATCATGACGAAGCCAAAACCAGGAGAGCCTTTGTACTTGTACATTGCCGTGTCTGACCACGCGATCAGGCAAGTGCTTGTGCGAGAAGAGGGTGGGGAGCAAAAGCCAGTCTCCTACATTAGCAGAAAGCTCCTCGATGCCGAGACGAGATACCCGCAGCTTGAGAAGCTCGCCTTGGCAGTGTACGATGCGTCGGAGAGATTGAAGCATCACTTCCAAGCCCACACCATCGTCGTCATGACGGACAGACCGATCCGCTCCATCATCCACAGCCCAAATCAGTCAGGAAGGATCACGAAGTGGTCAATCAAACTTGGGGCATACGACATCGAGTACAGGCTTCGGACGAGTCTCAAATCTCAAGTACTTGCTGATTTCCTCATCGAGCTACCGAAGGAGCCGGTGGATCTGAGCAACGAAGCTGGTATCTGGAAGTTGCAAGTAGACGGATCAGCAACGATGCAAGGATCTGGGGTGGGGATCAGAATCACCTCTCCGATGGGAGATATAGTGGAGAAGGCTTACCGTCTCGCCTACCGCTCCACCAACAACGAAGCGGAATATGAAGCGCTCATCATCGGAATGCAATCGTCGCTGGCGATCGGAGCCAAGAATTTGCACGCGTTCTCGGATTCCCAGTTGGTGGTAAAGCAGGTCAATAGGGAGTACGAGAAGAACGACGAGCGCATGGAGGCCTATGCGGGAGTAGTTGACGCTCTCTCGAGGAAGTTCGACTACTTCAGCCTAACGCAGGTGACTCGAGGAGACAATACTCACGCCGATGCACTGGCAAGCCTGGGTTCGACGACTGAAATTGGCGAACTGAGATCGGTCACAGTGGAGACGGTGGAGAAGCCGAGCATCAAGAGAGAGGAAGGCCCGGTGAAAAAGAAAGCTAAGGCAAACGAAGAGGCCACGGAAACAGGGACTGACGAAGCCAACTTGAACAAAATCAAGGACGACGAAGATGAAGGCGAGGAGCGAGGAGTCGTGAACAACGATGAAGTGGAAGATTGGAGAACGCCCCTCCGAAGGTATATTCTCGAGGGAGCGTTGCCCGAGAGCCCACATTAGTCGAGGAAGATCAAGTCAAAGAGCTCTAAGTATACCGTCTTCGACAACAAACTCTATTTGAATAGCTTCACAGGCCCCTACCTGAGATGCCTTGGCAAGAAAGAGTCTGAATACGTCATGCAGTAAATCCACAACGGAGAATGCGGAAACCACTCCTGCGGATGCTCCTTGTTGAGGAAAACTAAGCGACAAGGTTTCTTTAGGGAGACCATGGCTGCCGATTGCATCAGCCACGCCAAGAAGTGCGAGAAATGTCAGCGACACGCCTCAGCGATCAACTGACCAACGGAGGAACTCTCAGTGGTGTCGGTACCTTACTCGTTCATAAAATGGTCAATGGACATCGTCGGCCCCATGCCGATCGGCGCGAGGCAGAAGAAGTTCATGCTCGTCGTCATGGATTTCTTCACCAAATGGACGGAGGCCGAATCGTACGCCAACATCAAGGATACCGATGTCGAAAGCTATGTTTGGAAGAATATAATCATTCAATTCGGATTGCCTAGAGAGATAATCGTCGATAATGGGTCTCAATTCATCTCGAAGAAGTTTGAAAACTTTTGCTTGCGATGGAGGATAAAGCTCAACACATCGACACCGCGATATCCCCAGGGCAACGGGAACGCCAAGGCAGTCAACCGAACCATCGTCGACAACATCAAGAGGAGGCTCGACGAAAAGAAAGAGTTGTGGGTGGACGAGCTGCCAGGAGTGCTATGGGCTTAGCAAACAACCCCTCACTCTGCGACCGGCGAAACCCCTTTTGCCTTATCCTTCGGAGTGGAAGCTGTGGTCCCGGCAGAGGTTGGAGTTCCGAGTCTTCGTCGAACTCTAGCTCCTAGTAATGAGGAAGACAACAAGCCAAATCTCCTTCACCAGCTCGACCACATTGACGAAAGACGCGAGCAAGCAAGCACGCACATCGCCAATTACCAGAACACGATCGCGCGTTTCTACAACAAGAAAGTGCGCTTGAGGAGGTTCAGAGTCGGAGAGATGGTCATTCGATGAGTTTTCCAAAACACCGCCGAGGTGAATGCTGGAAAACTGGGGCAAAATTGGGAAGGGCCATACATAGTCACCAACGTCGTCAAGCCGGGAGTCTACAAGCTCAAGAATACCGAAGGCGCGAAAGTAACACGGAGTTGGAACGTGAAGCACTTGAATAAGTTCTACCAGTAGCCTCGTGGGCTTTTTCTTTTCTTTCCTTTCGTACTTGTACTTGTCTCCTTAAGTTTTACCTTTTGCGATTTAGGGAAGTTCCGACCCTTTTTGTTCGGGATTATTTTGCATGGCCTCGGCCTTTATCAAATTGATGGGGAGTACTCTTCCCTCGCGAGCCGCACCTAAATGGGGGACTCGAAGGGTTTAACGAGGCTCGTCTTTTAGAGACACAAACTGACTCACAACATAACTCTTTCTTTAATCTCATATTCGAAAGTAAAGAGAGAAGTTGGTCCACGAGGACTAAGAGGACGAGAGATATTAAGCAAAAAATATAGGCGAGAGTGCCTAAGAGAAACTGCTCGGTGAGAGTGCCGAGCAAAGAATAAAAGAGGCGAGAGTGCCCACGGCGAGAGTGCCGCATAAAAAAGATAGGCGAGAATGCTTAAGAAAAGTTGCTAAGGTGCCGAGCAAACCCACACCGGCGAGAGTGCCGAGAAAACAAAAAAAAAATATAGGCGAAAGTGCCTAAGAAAGTTGCTCGGCGAGAGTGCCGAGCAAAGAGCGATGAGCGGCGAGAGTGCCTATAGGATCTTGGAAACTAATCGGCATCCCCGATAAAGCCCAGCAACGCCCACAAACATCAATTACGGCGAAAGTTCCGAATAAAAAATATAGGCGAGAGTGGCTAAGAGAAACTGTTCGGTGAGAGTGCCAAGCAAAGAAAAAAAGAGGCGAAAGTGTCCACGGCGAGAGTGCCGAATAAAAAATATAGGCGAGATTGCCTAAGAGAAACTGCCCGGTGAGAGTGCCGAGCAAAGAATAAAAGAGGCGAAAGTGCCCACGGCGAGAGTGCCGAATAAAAAATATAGGCGAGAGTGCCTAAGAGAAACTGCTCGGTGAGAGTGCCGAGCAAAGAATAAAAGAGGCGAAAGTGCCGAATAAAAAATATAGGCGAGAGTGCCTAAGAGAAACTGCCCGGTGAGAGTGCCGAGCAAAGAATAAAAGAGGCGAAAGTGCCCACGGCGAGAGTGCCGAATAAAAAAATATAGGCGAGAGTGCCTAAGAGAAAGTGCTCGTTGAGAGTGCCGAGCAAAGAATAAAAGAAGCGAGAGTGCCGAATATAAAAAAAAGGGGGGGGGGGGGGGAGGGAAGAGATATACATCTCACTTATAAACAAATTCATAGTCACAAGCAAACTCATAAAGTAAAGTTGTATACTCATTCGATTCAAAATACAAGTTACAAAATGTTATGTACAATTCACTCATTTACATTCCTAGAGATATACATATTACAATTCCTGCAGGGACTAATCCTCCGGTCTAGTGATGTCATCAAAAGAGTCTTGGCGAAGAACTGCGTAATCCTCGATGACGATATCACAGCATCGGCAAAGAACATGATCAACAATTAAGCGCGTAGGATCCTCGTTGGGGAACCGTGCGAACGTGCTCGAAGAGGGACCCGCCAGGCGAGGAGCATCCAAGCCACTTTCGGCCTGCAAAGAAGAAGATGAGAGTAACGCGACAAACAAAGATGAGACGAGATGCAAAACCAAGAGAAGAAACAAGAAAAGCGGAAAATCTCTATCCATTCATCAAAAAGATTTACAGGGACCAACCCAAAAGAAAAAGGAAAATTACAAGACACTAAGCTAGCCGCCCTGTACCGTGTCACTCGAAGAAGAAAGGACGCCGAAGACCGACAAGCGTGCCTCATCGGTAGTCGGAGGGTGGCAAGGAGAAAGCGAAGGAGAGTCAGGATTGCTGGCAGCTCTCTTCTCTAGCTCGGTCAATTCGGCCATATAATCTTTCTCCAGCGTGCGCCACCTTGGCAACTCGGCCTTCCGAACCTCGCCAATGGTCGAACAGGAAGGATGCCCCTCGACGAGCCTAATATTCGAGAAGACACCCCCCAACATGCGATGGAAATTAATGGCCTCCTCGAGAGCACCAAACCTCTTGAAGGCGCGCGCCAACTTGTTCGTCGCATCGATGTAAAGGCGTACGCGGGCAAAATTCTCCTCAATCGCCTCGCTCCGGGCCGCGTCGTGGTCCTCGGCGAGCTTCTTCAGCACGTCCCGAACTCGGAAAGAGATTTTCTCCTCCTGGCCAGGTGGCAAATTGATGGCCTCGGCAATCCGGGCGAGATGCCCGAACGTCTCCCAAAGTCGCGCCGCGAGGCTCTCTTCACACCGGTGGTAACGCCCCCGTTCCGCGACGAGAGACTCCTCAACGATAGCAAGGAGGCGCCTGCCCTCATCACGCTCTGCAGTGCACTCGGCGAGCTTAGCCTTCGCAGCCTCGCGAAGGGCAATTTCCTTCCCCAAGGATCCCCTCGCCGTGTTCAGATCCGACGCCAACTCTTCGTTCCTCTCACCAGCCTTCCCAGCGTTGAGGAAATGAGCCCCGGGGCAAAGAACTCCGGAACCACCTTTAGCCTGCAAGGGAAAGTTTAAGGAGCGCGTACAAAGAAAAGAACAAAGAAATCTGAACGAAGAAAAGAAAAGAGAGCCCGAAAAGTGTATTCATTGATTGATGAAGTGCTTGGATTACAAAAGGGAAGTACACTGACAAAAATAATAATAAAAAAATAATACAAATAGAAGAAAGGAGAGATAAAGCTTCGAGGGGCCGTCCTATACCGTGGACTCCGGAGGCGTTAGGATCTCGATGTTCGATCCATACTCGCCACGCGAGGAATGCTCGAGAGAAGTTCCCTCCGGGACAAGGCCCTCGACCCGCCGACTGTCGACGACCGGTGGCCTGCAGGGGGATAGCTGCGGAGAATTAGGGTCCCCGATGGCCTTCTCGTCCAGCTCGCCCGCCTCAGCCTGATGCTTGTCGCGGATTTCGCACCACTTCGGCAAGCGAGTCCTGAGACTCTTGACAGACGCCGAAGAAGGAAGCCCCTCGACCAAGCTAATATTGGCCTGATAAGCGGCCGCCAAGCGGTGTGCATTGACGGATTGGTCGAGGAAATCAAACTTCACCGAGGAACGCTCCAGCTTGGCTTGGGCGTTCTCGAACAGCCGCTCTCGGCCATGACGCTCTTCGACCGCCTCGGCCCGCGCGGTCTTAACCCGGGACACCAGGCGATCTTCTTCGTCGGGTGGCGTGCCGACGGCCTCACTATTCCGGCCGAGGCGCTCAGCCTTCTGCCGAAGCTCCTCAGAAAGATTCGCCTCCGTACGGCGAAAACCCTTCTACTCTTCGGCTAAAGACTCCTCCTTAGAAGAGAAGAGGCGCCTCTGCTCCGCGAGTTTAGCCTCCGCAACCCGATGAAGTGAAGCCTCCAACTCCAAAGCAGCCTTGGCCTCATCGAGGTCCGAGGAAAGCTTTTCGGTCTGCTCCCAAAATTTTCGCTCGTTGCGAACGGAAATCTTGAGTTGACCCTGAGCCGATGTAGACTTCGACGAGAGTTCGAGCGCCTCGCGCCGCGCCTCATTAGCAGATTGCCGCTCGGAGACAATCACGTCGTTCAGTAGAGCTATTCCTCGGAAAATATGGGAGACTCCTTTTGGGTAACCTTCGAACTCGTCGAGAGGGCCGACGACCCCGAGCGAGCCGACGGCTCCTAAAGTAAGATCTCTACATGCAAAGGAGGAATAAGTTTCCCAATCCTCGTGAGGCGTAGTCAGAGATGGCGCGAGGGGGAAACAAGCTCGAGTCTGGGACGAGCAAGCAAATGCCTTCCCGAGATCTTGAGATGACGAAGAAAGTCGCGCCGGGACATTCGGAGAAGGAGATGCATCCCGGCGCAAGGGAGTATTTCCCCCCAATGATACCGTAAGTAGGCCGGGATGGGGGATAAGAGAAACCTGAAGGGTGGCGGCGCTAGCTGGTTCAAGTACCGACGGAGCCGCCAAGTCATCTGGGACGTCAACGATGGGCACGTCGGAGGAAACCGTCGGCTCGGAGGGAGCAGCCTCGAGAGGCGCCTCTGGCTGCCATTCCTCGGATCCGAAGGGGATCTGTCTTTGATCTCCTTCTTGCTCGACGAGCTCGGAGGCCCCTCCTTGATCTCCTTCTTGCTCCGGGAGCTCTTGAACTTTGTCAGTCGGAGCAAGGGTCTCTTCAGCCGAAAGCAACGTCAAAGATACAAGACCAATGACGGAATCCCGCACCGCCTCGCCGGAAGTCTCCAGGGGGGGGTGGCGGAGGAAGCTGAGTCGTGGCCTCGAGAGTTGAAGAAGGGAGAGAGCTTTCAGCCACCATGGTGGACGGAGGGGGAGCATTTGGCGCCACGGCCAGATCACTGAAATCCTCAGCGAAGTCGGCCCTCTTCCTTAAGCGCCTAAAAGGCTGCGCACTTCCGCTCGCGTGCCTTTTGTCACCTCAGCCTCACCCGACGGTGCATTGCCCGAATCCTCCTTTACAGCTTCCCGGGCCGGAATAGCAATTTCGGGCTCGACGGCCGGGGCGGAAACCTTAACCTTCTTCGAGGGAGGAGCATCGCGTGATTCCCCGGCGGGTCGCCTGCGTGAGGAACTTTCTTCTCGAGAAGATTTCCCCGAGGAGCAAGGAACGAAATGGTCCACGTCTCTTCGAGGAGCGAGGAGCCTCCGTCTGGTGACGAGCGTGTTGGACATATGTGTCCTTAAACAAGATATTTTATCCATTTGTAAAAGATTATGACAAGTCGTTGAATAAAGATGATGCTTATTATGATAATCTTATTATAGTTTATGGTAGAGTAAAATAGAATGTTTGATCCTTAGTTCATATAGGATGCAATTATGAATTATTATCACAACAGAGTCAATCTGAAGAAGAATTAATAATCATAATAAATGAACTTAAAATTTCTGTGACCTGATTAACTGGGTGGGAGCCCATTAATCGTACAAGGTCATTAATGTGACTAAGTGACAATCCTATTCTGGATTTTGTGTGTGTCACACTCACTAGAAGTGCATTAAGTATGAAGTGTCTTCATACTGGACTGGACCTGACTTAAACTCCGGAAGTTATCATATAAGACCGTCACTGATAACTTGGAGTTGAGTCACTAGTAGATGATCAAATGGATATTCGATCTAAGTCCCGAGTGATCTTGAGTCTGAGCTACTGGCTTGATTGTTCTTTGATTTAACCGTTAAAGAACACAACATATTACCGTTGTTCCCAACACTATTATTTTGGGAACATGATAGTCAGCAGTAAGGGTAGCTTGGTCATAGACATGGGCATCACACAGCTCTCTTCAGAGTCATGATGATTCCCTTGATTGTCGGTGGTGAGAAGTGAGAGGTACCCGTGCGCAACTTATGAATCGAAACCATAAGTGGGTTACTCATAATATTACTGACTGAGTCAAGGATGAAAATGCAATGAAGGGCATAACGGTAGAAACCGCCTGCTCGTGTGTGGATCATCAAGTGAAAGATCAATAACCCAAATTTGATTGTATCAATGGACACCCTGCTGTTATAAAAGGGAATAATATATACCGTATCACTAAAGAGTGCAGCCTCGGGTCTATAGTGGAATCACTTCGAGGTTTGACGAACAACTAGCAGTTCGTTGGAGCTTAAGTGATACGGGTCCATGGTCCCTAGGATAGCTCCGTAACGGATGATACGTACGTGATTAAAATACATTCTAGATAATGTTTAATCATTTGGCTTAACTTATAAAACTGAAAGGTCTGTGGCAGACGTCAGATAGTTTTGTCGTTAGCGTGGCAAAAGTACCATATTTTGGTACACGAAATTAACTGATAAAAGAAAGTTAGAATTTAGATTTTCTATCAGCACCATGTTGTTGGAAATTAAATTCTAAGTAACTTTGCTTTTTGAACCAAGTCATTTCGACTTACGCTTAGTGATTTATGGATTTTCTAAGTTTGTGATCGGTTTGATAAACTTTGAAATTAAATCACATGTCACGAATTTAAATGATGGTGTGGCACCATGCCATTTTAATGTGTGATATTGAGAACAGAAAATATTAATATAATTTAATTATTTGGATTTAATTATTAATATCTTATTAATAATTAATAGATTTATATTAATAAATAAAAATATATATTTATATATATTTAAATGTGTAAATTCGAATTAGGGTTTCATGAAACCCTAGCTAATTCAAATGGTATGATTTGGTCTTTCCATATTTGCGGCATAAGTACCAAATGTTTTGGTATTTTAGTAAATCCCTAAAATCAATTTCATTCATTGGATCGGTTATGATTTAATATCAACCGTTGGATTAGGATATTGATAAATTCGAAATTAATAACTAGGTGACCAAGTTTCATTTTTCGAATTTGGTTAATTAATTATATCCGTTAGATCGGTCTAAGATTTAATCTTTACCGTCGGATTGAAAAATTAATTGATTATATATATATTTATATTATTTTCGAATTATGGTTTATGGATAAATTCGAAATTGTTTTTATTAAATTCTTTAATATTTGATTTTATCCTAAACTAATTTGATCCATTAGATCGGTTTAAAGATTTATCTCAACCGTTGGATCTAGATAATGGTAATTCGAATTTTAATATATATATATATATAATTCGAATTTATAAAGATAAGAAGATAAGATTGGATTTTTGATTTTATCCTAATCTTTCTTATTTAATTAAATCCCTAATTAATTATATCCATTGGATTTAGATAAGATTAAATCTGAACCATTGGATTGAGATAATTAATTATATTTAATATATGAAATTCGAAAATTAGGGAGGGAATTTCTCCAATTCGGTTACGGTTTGAGCCTATAAATAGGAGGCTCATTCTACACATTTTTCACACATTTGCCCAGAGAAAAATTCGAACTCTCCCTCTCCTTTAGGGACTGCGAATTTTCTCTCTGATCTCTCTTTTCTAGTTCGGCTTAGGAGACTATTTCTCCGCAAGCTTAAAAAGAACCATCAATTTAAATTTTGCGACGGAGTCCTGCCAGCGAAGCCCACGCTTCGGTACGAGGATTCCAGGAGAATATCCCGGAAGATCACGGGAGTTTCCTTCAGCACCGGCGGAGCCCTGCCCGATTCAAAACGCGCAGCCGGAAGTCATCAATAGAGGTACGGCCTTATGCATTGGGTTAGTAAATGAAACCATTTACTGCTTTCTATTTATTTCCTATTATGACAAGATTATTAATAATGATTTATGAATATTAAATTACATAATATTTATCAGATCTTGTTAAATGGTTATTATCTGATATCCGGGCCGTTGGACGGATAACAAGTTATTTCGCTTTAAATTAATTTTTAAATGTTACCCGGACGGTTCGGAGGTACAATTCGTGATAATTTTCATGGAATCCGAGACGTGATTTCCAACAGAGCGATGGGGTCTGCCTTACACTTCGTTAGCCCCTCATCGCAAACATCTTCGTTGGGACGCTTCCCCGAGGAGCTACCCTCTCGAGGGGTAAGTCCCATGTAGCGAGGAGCGTCGGGTCTCGCCTGAGACTTCGACTACTTCTGCGCGGCCCACTCCCGCTCGATGGGAGCACCCTCCTATCGACGATGGAGTCCACCTTGGACTTCTTCTTTGGCTTCAGAGCAGACTTTCTCCGCTCCACAGGAGACCCTTCCGGAACGGGCTCGCGAGAAAATCCTTCCGGGTGAGTAGAATCGAGATACGGCCCGAAGATCCGAGCCAGCTGATAAATACCAGATTTAGTGATCCGGTCTCCCCCGAAGTCCTTGCTCCAATCTCAATGAGGGTTGGCAAGAAGAGCATCGTGGATCTTGTTCTCAAGAATGTGTGGCCGGACGCGATGAGAGATGGAGAAGCGGCCCAAATTCTTAGCGTTTCGGGAGAACTTGAAGAGGCGCATCAAATCCTCGAGGGTGAGCTCCACCTTCTGCTCGCATGCTAGGGCGAGTGTACAAAGAAGGAGGCAGATCGTGTTGGGGCTCACTTGACTGATGGGAACCCTAAAAGCGTAGAGGAACGCCACAATCAGGTACGGCACCGGAAGATGGATGCCGACGACTCTGAAGAATGACTCGTAGATGCATACGTAGTCATCTTAAGGGGTGTCGGAGAGTTCGCCTTCATGGGGGAGACGCGCAGGAAAGACCTCCGAATCCACGAAGTTATCCGCGATGAATTTCAATCTTTTCTCCGTCATGACGGAGGGAGGGCTTCGAGTCTTGAACAACGGTCCGGAATCAGAGGAAGCCACTGAAGAATATGGAAAGAAAAGTTGAAGAAATCTGATAATGAAGGAGTGAAGGCAAGAACAGAAAGAGAGAGTCGCAAAAATTGCAAAGAGATTTCGGAAGTTTTTGGGAAAGTGTTTGCTTTGGGCCGAAGTCTCGAATTTATAGAAGATGAAGAAGAGGAAAGCAAATCGGCGTGTTCTGATCCAACGACCCAAATTCAAAGCGTGCGAACTCATCAACGGTGTAGATCGAGAAGCCGTTGCAAATCCCAAAGGCACTCGAATGCGAAAAGGCAGCATTTAATGCTGAAGGGATGTGCGACGGATTCGAGATTGACAGCCTGGGAAACAAAATCAACGTGGGGCCCAATGCCAGAGGATGTCGGGAATGCGGAAAGTCTTTGCCAAGGAGGGTCTCTACAAACTTCCTCGCAGAACCTCATCGCAAAACTTCCTCGGGAAAATCCATCGGGGCCTGTTCGTCGCAAAATCTCATCGGCGATGTTTTGTTAGGATGCTCGCAGAGAGGTTATATTTCATTTTACCAAGTTCTTACACTTGATAAAATGGGGGACTAACTGTTAAGGTCGGATTTCGTCAAATCCCTCTTAAACACCACTCATGTCGTTTTATCCCATAAACGACGTGAAATGAAGGCAGGGAAATTCGTTGACTATCGGTCAACAAAGAAACACGCTCGAAGATTCAGACCCGCGATGAGGTCCGACTGGTGTGGAGGCAATCCGCGATGAAACACTTCATCGCGCCTCAACGAGGAAACCTCGAGGAAGAATCCGCGGAGAAGAATTTCCTCGCAGAAGAATTTCATTGCATGAAAGCTCACCGAAGAAAAGCTCATCGCAAAATCTCAACGAATTAAATAAAGGAAGAA
Source organism: Parietaria judaica (assembly GCA_954871525.1). NCBI lineage: Eukaryota > Viridiplantae > Streptophyta > Magnoliopsida > Rosales > Urticaceae > Parietaria > Parietaria judaica. The sequence continues at coordinate 46,371,925 of OX940860.1, forward strand.
GTCAAGATAGCGAGAATAAAGGAGAATTAGTTAATCAAGTGAGGAAATCGTGGGATTATCGATGTATTCAAGGAAGGTCAGCAACAAATCAAGCAAGAAGAAAGGAAACCCTAGCGAGATTCAAGGAACAAGAAGAGAAACGAATTCTAAAAAAACCTAAGGCTATAAATATGCATGAAAACCTCATTAGAAAAGGGAGAGAAAAAAGGGTCCGAGAGAAACCATAGAGAGAAAAGTGTATTCTTAAGTCCTCAGTTGTTAAAGTCTATAGTAATTCGAGCATTTGAGATGAGAAGAGTCTTAAGAGAGTTTATTGTAATTCCATCCTTCAATTGTCCAGCTATTCAACGGAAGAAACCGAGTCCTCATCGGAAATATAATAAATCAAGAATATTCGTGTTTATATTTTTATTGCGTTCTTTGTTTAATCTTGTGACTGAAAAAGGGTGGTGCAAATCGCCCTCAACAGTAACCAACATTTGACTTGAGATCAGTTCTACTTCTACATATCTTTTACAACTATTTTAAAATACACAAAGTCCGATGCTTTTGGAGGTTACTGGCTCGAAGGTCTAAAGGAAACTACTTTTCGGGGGTTATTAATTGTAAAGTACCTTATATTTATCGAGAGTGGAATAAAATTGTTGATGCACTCAAAATGCATTGGGCAAAAGGCCAGCTAGACCCGTGACTAAGTCTAGAGAAAATTTTAAATTTGAAGGGCCTCATTTATTATCGTATTAGATCTATATTTATATATATAGAAAAAATCTACCCACAATAAATTAGATATCTATATAGCTTGGAAATAAAGAATCAAACAACTCTAACGTTCCTCGATTTTATATCTATATTTTCGTACTATTTTCTTTTCCAACACTGGAGTAACGATAGAAATCTATATATATTAAAATGAAGAACTACATGATGATGTGTCCCAATGTTATCAAAGTATTGAGAAATTGATTTTTCTTAGAAGAACTACCAAGTGGTTGTGACAATATGAAATCAAGCATTGAGAAATCCATTTTTCGATTTTTTTTTTTATATAAAAAATTACCAATAATAAAGTATCATTTATTTTCCAATAACAAAATAAAGTCTCATTTATTTCCAATAACAATAAATTTTGACTCTTCATTTTTTTATCATTGAATTTGTAATAACAATTAATTTTTAAAATAGTGTGTAAAAATATCAAAAGGCAATGATTAAAAGGTGTGAGTTTATTGTCATTGATTTTAATTAGAATATTTTGAGTACAATATTATTAAGACATGTAATTACGTAATTAGAGACAATATTAGTATATATTCATTTTATTGTATAGTTTTAATCGTAATTATTTATATATATTTTTACTACACTTTTACTTTTACTATGCATGCAATTTTTATACATTTTATTTATTCAATATCATACTTTTTTATTATTATTGGAAGACCTTAGGTCTTTTCAATTCCATACAATCAACGACTTTTAATTTTCTCTTATTAATGTCTAAATTAATACTAATTGTATTTATTATAGTTCACTAGCCTATAAATAGTCATAGAGACTTTTGTAAGATGAAGCGATATTCATTTACATTCTTTACTCTCAATATTGTCTCTCTATAATGTTCTTATATGTTCATATTATTTTGTTAATCTTTTGATATTTTTCTTTATTTTCAATTTTTCATTAGATTTTATCTTTCCCGCTTTGAAATTTGAGTAGATTCTAACGTGTTTAATTTGTCTTGACCAGAGATGTTCACGGGCAACGGAGAATTAACAGTACATGACGTGGTTAGTGATCTTATTATTCATCTCATCAAGCATTATGGTCATTTCTATCGATTGTCTATTTTATGCGTTATTCCAATTCAAGTATTCATAATGAGTATGAATGTTTGTTTGGTTTTCGTCTGTTTTTCTTTTTGTTGATCCTTTTTTTTCTAATCTTTATTTCTTTTATTGTTGGAATGAAAATTGGTTTCGTATTGATCATTGGTTGCCGTGAAATTTTTATCATGATTTTGGAACGAGTTGTAGATTAAAAGCACCTTTAAGCTGTTACGGGTTTTAACTTATATATATATTATATCAATTATTTATCACATAGCCTTATTATTGATATGAGTAATAACAATTACATGAATATCATGTATTGAATGTCAAATTTATCCACCGTTTTAAATTTGTTTCGCATAATATTTTGTATATATATATATATATATATATATATATATATCTAAATATAAACATAACTAACGTAAAACAAATTAAACCTTCCTAAACCAAATTCTATTTTACAGTTACTCTCTATATTTCTAATGACTTAATTAGAATTTCACTAAAACAAATCACAGTTATACAATGTTTATGACTATTTGTTATCTATACTTGTAAAGGGTTTATTTGTTAAGCTATATTAACTTTTCTTTAAGCACATTACTACCATTACTTTATAAAGGAAGTAAAAATATAATAAGGTACAATATTCTATAAAAAAAAAAAATTAGAAAATATGTCTTTTTAAACATTCTTTCAAATTTCTTTTAAATACAAGAAATATCACAAGATAGTACAACCTCATGCCATATAGAATCAAAGATTGGCTCTTTTTCTTCTTCTTTAAAAAAAATTATATTCGAAAACTGATATATATATATATATATATATATATATATATTAAGTTATAGTTACAACTATTAATCACCTGGTACATGTGATTGTTTTCACACACATTTATCAAATATTACATTTCTATCTATATAGTTCCAGCTAAATTTCAAGGTTTACATGTTTTCTATATTTTTAGAATTTTTATTTTTATTATATAAATATTACATACATTAAGTTATAGTGGTAAATGTAATTATTAATAAGTGGATAAGTTAATTAATTTAATGTCATTTAGGAGAGAAATCTATGTTTTTTTTATTTGAACAATAAGGATTTCTTATTATACTAACACTTGGTATTTTTTTAGACTTTGCAATCTTTTTTACTATTACTTCAACAAGATTAAAGATGTAATTGATTATGTAAGTTGCCTATTTCTAAATTTCACATAATTCACGAGTCATGCCAATTAGTATTGGTATTAATCCGACAATAACACTTATTAATTATAAGCATATTATCATTTTATAACTTCTTTCGCTTCCTGTTGGCAATAATATATCAAATTTGTAGCTAAGCTCATGCTTCATGAAGTTTCAAAACTACTCCATACTGTGAGTTCTCATTTTATAATGACTATAATGTTGGACATGTGTGTCCTTAAACAAGATATTTTATCCATTTGTAAAAGATTATGACAAGTCGTTGAATAAAGATGATGATTATTATGATAATCTTATTATAGTTTCGGATCGACGAAGAATCAGCTGAGTTCGATGTGATCAAGTGGTGGAAGAATCAACGGGACAGATTCCCGATATTGGCGAGAATGGCGAGGGATATACTGTCCATCCCCATTTCAAGCGTTGCTTCGGAGGGCGCATTCAGTACGGCTCAGAATATCATCGACGACCGGAGGGCGTCAATAACCAACACATACCTCGAGCAAGTAGTGGTGTTGAATTATTGGATGTTCCGTAACCCCGTCATCGCCCAACGGAACGAACCAACCTATCTGGAGATAATGACTGAAAAGTTTAACGCCTTATTCCCCGAGTGATGCAAAGTAACCGCCAATGATGTGCTCTTTCCTCTCTTGGTTTTATGTCCCTAAGGAGGGTTTTACAAGAGAGGTTTTAGTGAGGCATCTTGTAATATTTACACTAAATATTTACAGCTTTCTTCCACCTTATTGTAATATTCACAATGAATAATACAATTTTTTTTAAATATCTCGTCTTATCATATTTATTTATATGTTAATTAAATTTGTTAAAATTATTAATATGTTACAAACTAATATTTATTAACATATGTTATAAATTAAAAATTAACAATATAAATCAAGATTATTAATATGTTACAAAATAATAAAGAGAAATTGCTCCAAATAGCCAAACTCAAACATAGGATTAGCAAAATAGCCAAACTTTGGTTAATTTTGTAAACTAGTCAATTAACATGAGGTGGCATTTTAATAACATTTTTTATCCCTGTAATACCCTTTAATTAATCATTTTAATTATAATTTTTCGTAATTAATTAAAAAAAATCAGCACAAATCAAGCTTAATATTATGCACAAATTTGGGAATTTAATACCCAATTTGAACCATTTTCATCGATCCCCTCTCTCTCTCTCTCTGTTTATCTTCTCCGAGCGAATCCATGGCGTCGAAGGTCCCCGACGAGACCCCTCACAGCAAGTCGGAGGGCGAGAATCGCGCCCTGCGCATCAAGAGGAAGCGCGCTCGCCGCGCGAGCTTCGCCGACACCGAGATCACCTCCGTCCATTTCTTCCACCGTGACGACGACTGCGTCTGCGAGACGCCGCCCAAGCCCCGCCCCAGCTCCTCCCCCAAAGCTGCGCTGCAGCCCGACAACGAGCTCGTCGGGTTCTACGGGGACTTGGCCAGCGACAGCGACGATTCCGGCGAGGATGAGGAAGGGAGCGCCGAGGGCAGGAAGTCGTTTTTCAGGCCGTTGGGATCCCCGTCTCTGGGTGGGAGCAGCACCGCCGGCTCGTCGCGACTCGTCGTTGGGTCGTGACTTGTAGCTCTAGCCTCACAACAGCATATTGATATACACGTAATCTAATTCCAAAAAGTTCACGATTCTCTTATAATAATAGTAAATCTAATCAATCAATACTTCTAATCTAATTATTTATTTTTCAATTTATCATCTCTTTAAAGTTTTAAGGTATCAGTCTTGATCTTCAACAGTACACAAACAATTATGGATCTTCCGATCCAATTGCTAGTAGTCGCTGCTCTGGTCGCTTTCACTTTCTCTCTCTACTTATGGAAGTCAACACCAAGCAGAGACAGAGTCAACGCGCCTCCGGAGCCACCGGGGGCACTGCCGATCATCGGCCACCTCCGCCAGATGAGCCCCACCAAGCCCATCTTCCGCACCTTGGCCGACATGGCCGCCACGCTCGGCCCCGTCTTCTCGCTGCGGCTCGGCTCCCCCCGCTACCTGGTCGTGAGCAGCCGCGACGCCGTCAGAGACTGCCTCTCCCGGAACGACGCCATCTTCGCCTTCCGCCCGCCCTCCTCCCACGGCGTGTACCTCGGCTACAACTTCGCCGCCTTCGGCTTCGCGCCGTACGGGCCGTACTGGCGCGCCGTGAAGAAGCTCGTCGTGTCGGGGCTGCTCTCGCGCCGCCACGTGAGCGTGCCCGAGACGGAGGCGCTGGTCAAGGGCCTGTACGGCCGAGGCGGGGCTCGCGTCGTGGCGATGAGCGAGTCGATCGAGCATTTCACGCTGAACGTGATCACGGAAATGATCGCGGGGAAGAGGTATTTCGACAGCGCGGGCGGGGGCGAGGCCGAGAGGATCGGGAAGCTTATAAAGGAGTATATGCTGATATCTGGGAAGCTTATTGTATCGGATATGATTCCGATTCCGAAGTGGATGGATGTGAATGGGAACCTGAAGGCCATGAAGAGGATTGGGAGAGAAGTTGATGAGCTGATTGAGAGCTGGATTGAAGAGCGTAAGAAGAGCAGGGATGTGTCGAGCGAGAAGCAGGATTTCATTGATGTGCTGTTGTCTGTCATCGAGGAAGGCTCTGAGCTTGGCTACGACCGTGACACCGTTATCAAGGGAACCGTATCGGTATGTCTCTTCTTCTGTCCTTTATTATTATTTAATATATATATATATATATATATATATCGAAGGATCTAACATGTTAGAATTTTGGGTCGTCTATCAATATTGATATGATAGCGGAATCAGAAATTACACAATTACATCCGGAGGAGTTATCTCTAAATGCTCACCACAAATTATGCTAAGTTTTCAGGGATTATTCTCAATCCCGAAGTGGAAATCTGATAGGATCAACTCCCAAACCGTAAATAAATTGCACGAACAATGAACGGAAACTCAAACCAACGGGAAATCCACGAATGAGATGTGTTTTTACCCATGGTCAACACAACTCAGCAACTAATAAAGGAAATAGCAACAATTATAAGACTTAATGAAACAAAAGGCAATTATTAGAAATAAAATCTGATCAATTAAAGGTCAACCAAGTCTTTAATTAAAAAAATTTCTTTAAAAAAAAAGTCTTTAATTAAAAATCAAAGACTTAATTGAGAACCTTTAAATGAAAGTCTTACCCATGGAGCCATTTCTTCGCTTGTACGTCAAGATAACGGGCTTCGTGAACTCGGGTCTATCAAAATCTTGGGGGATATCCTCGAACGTTGATCTGGATAAATTCACGTAATTAAAATAGAACAGTTTCGAAGTTAAAAAACTTGATGACTTTTGCTGCTAAGTATTTCTCTTAATATTCCTTGGTGTGCGTGGGTGCGCACCTCATAATTCCCACAAGTTGATGATGAAAATCACCGTATAATTTTTCTTTGTTTTTCATAGGCGTCAACTTAAGTAAAAAATTTGAATCTTCTAATCGAGAACGCAAGTTCAAAGCAATATTTCTAATTAAAAAATGTTCGTAATAACTTATGTTTCTAATTATTTGCTTACTTTTTCATTACTTGGTAGTATCTCACAACGAGCAAAGCAATATTTCATATATTCCATCAGAATCACACCTCTGTTTCTTATCAAAACCCTGATCTCATTCTAATTTCTTTCCATTTTTTTCTTGGGTGGTAGAATCTCATAATCGCAGGCTCGGACACAACAGCTCTGACCTTAACGTGGGCGTTGGCCTTACTACTGAACTACAAGCACGCACTGAAGCGCGCGCAAGAGGAGCTCGACCGCGTCGTGGGCCGGGAAAGATGGGTCGAAGACTCGGACGTGAAAAACCTACCTTACCTCCAAGCCGTCGTGAAAGAGACCCTGCGCCTGTACCCACCAGGCCCCTTGTCGGTCCCGCACCAGGCGAGCGAAGACTGCACGGTGTGCGGCTTCCACGTTCCGAAGGGCACGCGCCTCTTCATCAACCTGTGGAGGCTGCACCGAGATCCGGCTGTGTGGCTCGAACCCGAATCGTTTGAGCCCGATAGGTTCCTCACGAGCCATGCGGGCGTAGACGCTTCGGGCTCCCACTACGAGTTCATTCCGTTTGGGTCGGGTCGACGGTCGTGTCCGGGTATGGGGTTTGCGCTGCACGTGACGCACCTCGTGCTCGCGCGGATTCTGCAGGGCTTTGATTTGGCTGCGCCGTTGGACGGTACGGTGGACATGAGCGAGGGCTTCGGCATCACGCTTCCACGGGCGACCCCTCTAGAGGCTCTTGTAAGCCCTCGCTTGACGGATCAAATGTATCAATGAATATATATATATATATATAAATGTACATATATTAGTGAGTGATTATCGTTAATGTGTGCACGCTAAACCCTTAATTTTACTATGCATCATCATTGTAGCTCTTTGTTTATAATAATATTAATATAAAAAATTAGTACTATTATATAGTAATTGAGATAGTAATTAGTGAATAGATAAAGATAGTACTTTTACTTGACGCTAACAATAATTATATATGGGATATTATCGGCAAAAGTACCCAAAAGGTATCAAAAGTATGATTTACGTTCCTAATTTTTTTTCGCGGCAAAAATATATAATGTACAATAAGTGTCTTTTCATAAGTACCCAAATTCATTTGTTTCAGTGTATTCCGTTGTATACCAAGTGGCGCGTTTTAAGTGGTCCCAAGCCCTAATGACACGGGATACGGTGAAAAGAAGTCCCGACAAAGCATCAGAAAATCTTGAAGTACCGGCAAAAGTTAATTTCACCATAAGTAACAGAACAATTTAGATTTATATTCTGTAGTTTATATCTAGTTTTATTGTTCGAAGTTTCTCCATATTTCAACCATGGAGAGGAGCAAAATTTGGGATTCCGAGTGGCGATGATAAAGCATTGGGAGTGAATGTTGTTGAGAGTGAGAGTTCAAGTGGACCACTTAATGCATTCTGTTCTGTGTTGTTGTTGTTGATCCATATATCAGGTGTGTTATTTATCTCCATGCTCTACTTTTCATACTTATCAATTATTAGGTGATTGTATTAATTTTTGTTTAAACTATTTGGAACAAAAAAGAAGAAGTAGAAGTAACATTATTATTATTATTATTTATCATTTTAATGGTTGTTAAAATTATTTTTCTGTAATTGTCATTATTTATGCACTTCAAAAAAAAAAAAAAACTATTGAAATTTAAAATCTTGATTGCGTAGGAGAGGATAATATAACAGGAAAACCAGAATTCATGAAATTTGTCGTTTCTTAAATAACGGATTCTTCATGTCCTAAAAATCGTACAAATAAGACATCTACTATTAATATGGCGAGTGAAAATTTTCTCCTCTGCTCGTAGTGTTCTTCAATTACATATTTCGTTGATTTATGGTAGTTGATTTATAACCAACACTATTAAAGATTGGATTTTTTGACAACGAATTCGGAGGCGACCCGAAGCATGAGATGTACTAGCGCGTCGGGGGTTGAGAAAAACGGTGAGTGGTCGCTCTCCGTTGCGTAGACCCGGGAAGGTGGCCATTGTCTTATCATAGTGTCTTGCTCTTCATGACTCATCAACTGGTCGTTCAACGTTCTTATAAACACACGGGGCACGCTCCCAGCGCCCGGGCCTTCCTTAAACCGGACATCAACCAGTGCCCTCGCTGGTGATGGCCGTAGCAGCATTGATGCCAGTGTGTAGTCCTGAATATGCCACACGCGCAACACGCACAATATTAAACATACATAAGCATAAGTGGGTGAATGTTGCTTATGTAATTCGTACATTAATGTTTAATCTGCAAATATACGCATCTGGTTTATGAATTATATAAACCAAAACGGTAAACATACTCTATATTTCCTTTTTTCTTTCCTTTGAGACATTTTCAATTTTAGAAATTAATAAAGCTTCATGCTAAAAACCTTAAATTCCAAACTAATGTAACCATAAATTGAAAGTTCAAAGTAAAAATTCAAATGTTTAACCACTAAATTTATGTTGACAAAAAAAAAAAAAAAAATCTTTAAATTCCCAAAACTAATATAGCCACAAGTTTCATATATACACACAAAAGTAGCTTATAAAAATTTATAGCTTTTTAACCACTTGAGCTGTGTTTTCTTTGACACACAATGTACCATATTTTGCTCTAGCTTTAATGTAATTGCATATAAATTCAATTTGATATTACTCATATTGCATACGCTATACAGTATGGCAAGTAATCCCTAATTTTAATTCCCTACTTAGCATTATGTACACTAAGTAGTGTTATTATGTATATGATTTGGTAATTATTAATAATGACCTGAATAGGGCTCATGTTGTAGAGAGCTGAGCGACGACACTCGGGCTTAATCATAACGCCTGTTGGAGGCTCATCGGGTCCAAGGCCGTATATGAACTCGTACATGTCAAGCGATTTCTGTTACATATTTCAAACAATAATTCACGAGTTCTGATGAAGTTCGAAAAAACAAAAGTTTCTAAAATAAGTTTAAAACAATTTAAAAATAAAAAGCGCCGTGGTCGGAGAATGCCTCTGGAGGCGTTTCTCGGGCCATACGTTAAGCATATATATGCACTCAAAATAATTACCAAATTTTGAGAAGTGGTGTATCCATGCTTGGACATGTCAGCTGCTATATAAATGGCACAATGAATTTTGTGAGCAAACTTGCTAATCACAGATGTAACGTTAAGACCCCCAAGGCTGTGCCCCGCAACAATCACCTGCCATGAAAAACTCGAAGATTTTGATGAGGCTCGTCTTTCAAAATAATAATAACAACAAATATTTTTAAGTAATCCAAATGCATTCAACATTAATCTATAGACCATATACATGTAAACGTTTTTATTTCATCCCTTTTTCCAAACTTTTATAAAATAATTAATTTTTTTTTTTGAATTATTTTATTATTTTGCTCTTAATTAAATTTATGAGTCCTCACTCCTCACCGTACCTAAAGGATTAAATACTATGTTCAAGAATGCAATTTCGGTTCCACTAAAATTATCATTTTCTATCTTTTTTTATTAATTATATATTTAATTAACATGTTTGTCTCAGAACACAACCAACCAAAAAGAAATCATATCCAGCAGATCTACTTGAAATCTAGTGAATGCAACTACGACCAATGAAAATATATCTGTATTATGTTAGAAATATAATAGAGAAATTGAAAAAGCATGGAGTAGTTTCAACTTTCAACATCTCAATTCACCTTTTGTTGAGGAGGCAGGGAGGACATGAAGGTGGTGAGAGGCTCATTGTAGTCATCGAATTCGAAGACGGTGTTGAAGTCAGCAATGTCGATGCCGGAACACCGCAGATCGGGGCACGTGACCTTGTGTCCGGCGGCTTCGAGGAGCGTGCGGATCTTGTACCAACACCACCCCCCATGCCCGGCGCCGTGGACTAGCACAAACCACAATTCTCCATCGCCGCTCTTACCCTTCATTTTATCATTTTGTCTTCGTGTCCTTTTGTATACGTATATATATGTGTGTGTATATGAATTTTTCAATGCAATAGCCAATAAGAATAAAGAGAAAGTACAAAAGTCGAGAAGTCTAATGCGTAAGAAGATAAGTCACTGAGATATTGCTGCAAAAATATATATAAGTTATGTTAAGTTTAAGGGTAAACTCTGGTAAAAGTACCTAATGTTTCACGACTTTTGACTTACATACCCAATGTTTTATTTTGCTAGCTAACGTACTCAAAGTTTATTCCGTTAGCCATTTGGTTCGCTCCGTCCAATTTCAAAATCCACCGTCAATTTTCGCCACATAAGTTACCACGTCACCATGCCAACCTAATCTGCCACGTGGCACACTTTTTATTTTTTATTTTTTATTATTTAAAATTTTATTTTTATAAAGAGTTTTTAATTTGAAAATTATATTTTATTATATGTGTGACACGTGGTATGGGTAATAGTTTAGGATGAAAATTTGACGGAAGTACCAATAGGGATACAAAACCATAGAATTGAAATTTTGTCCGAGAAAAAAAAAAGAATTGAACTAAAAGGTCTGTTTTTTGAAAATATTGAAATCCTTGCCGGAATTAACCCTATTATAAATAATATTTTCGATATATTGTAGAGATGTATCAACGCCACAAACAAATATTAATTAGAATACTTTATTGGTAAATATACATTACTTGATAATTAAGTTTTATCTAAGATAGATCCACGAAATGTCCAAAAAGCACCTAAAGTTTAAGAAAAATGCCCATGTTTCATAAAACTAATTTTATACTCATTAATTAACCAAAATAGACCATATTAACCCTAATATTTATTATAATTATAAATTTTTGTATAAAAATTATTATTAATATATTTTAATTTCGAAATATTTTTTCCTATAATAATGGTTGACAACTTCCCCCTATTAATTATCATGTAATTATGTTACTTTTTCAAATAATCTAAATCTTTTGCATTTAATATATATTCATGAACCTCTCTCCCCTATTTTCATCGACCTCTCCCAGAATTCAAAAAAAAAAAAAAAAAAAAGCTCTGACCTCTCCCCAAATGTGCCTCCACATTGTTCCGTCACCAAAAGCGTCCATGTCGTTCGTCCTCCTTTTTTCATTTTCCCAAAAGCTCGTTCGCTGTTTGTCGTCACTTCCGTTCGCTCATTCACTCTGCCGCGCCGATCCTGATCTTTATCATCGTTGTCGTTTAAGCTCAGGCCGTGGATTTCCGGCTTGCGCCGGCGAGCCCGCTCCGAGTTCCGTTCCCTCGCTGGGAAAACCATCTACGAGATCGTCGCGAACCACTTCCTCGTGCAGGTCGCCGATGGTGAACGTACGTTAATAAAATTTCCTAAATATACAGTTTGATATTGATATATACATATATCAAATTCATGTTGATATTTACGATTCACACAAGCAGACCCCGTATTAAGTATTGGTATATACATATATAATTTGGTAATTAAATTTATAGTTTGATATTGGTATATACATATACCAAATTAATGTCGATATTTACGATTTGCACAAAATGTCCCCGTAATAAGTATTGCCATATACATATACAATTTTGGTAATTAAACTTACAGTTTTATGTTGGTACATACATATACCAAATTCATGTTAATATTTACGATTTGCACAAAATGTCCTCGTATTAAGTATTGGTATATACATATGCAATTTTGTTACTTAAATTTACACTTTGATATTGGTATACATATATACAGTTATGGTCGATATTTACGATTTGCACAAACAGTTCCCGTATAAAGTATTCATATATACATATATAAGATTCGCAATTAAATTTACTGTTTAGAATTGGTATATTTCAATACAGTTTTTATTTGTAGATTCTATATTAAATTGTGCTCGTTATTTCTTACGATTTTAGGAATTTTAAAATTTATTTTTAAAATTTAAATCGTTAGAATACTGATTAATAGGGAGAAAATATTCAAAAAAAATTAAGGAATGATTAAGATTAATCAGTTATTCTATTTAGCTACATTTAAGAAAAAAAAAATATTTTGATTTTATTAATTAATTCAAATTATTAATTATTTGTAAACGTAATTTAAATGCCAAATATTAATTAATTAATTAATTCGAAGGGTATATTGATCCATATTTCAATTAGTGGGTGGTTTTAATTAGGGGTGAAAATTTTGTAACCGTTTCTCGGTATCGTCTCGGTTTCGGTATCGATCCCGGATCGGTTTATAAAAAAACTGATAAATTTAGTTTAAAACCGATAACTGATACTTATCGGTTATCAGTTTCCAATACCGATACCAATTCTGATACCGATAGCCAAATTTCTCGAATATCGGTATCGGTATCGGATGTGAACTACATGTCGTTTTGGAGTGTACTAAATGTCATTTTTATTCAAAAATTAAGGCACTCTCTTATAAAATTAGTGAACTACATGTCATTTAATTATGTTTGATGTTTTTATGTATTAGACATGTATTTTTATACTTCGGAATCCGAATTTCGAACATGGTAGTTTGTATTATTTTTGGATTTTGCCCCAGATTATTCCCGGTTTATGTCTCGGTTTATTTATCGGTTTTCTTTTGTTTTTTCTTGGTTTCGGTCTTGGTCTCGGTTTGATAAAAAATTAAGAAATTTTAGAACCGATACCAATACCAATACTAAAAAAAAAATCTCGATTTTTCAATACCAATACCAAAAAAAGCTAATTTACCGATTATCGGTACCGGTTTCACCCCTAGTTTTAATTACCATGAATAAAAATGGGCATTTTTTTTACAAAACCTTGATTCACAAATGGGCATTTAGCTCCTTTACCTTTTATCTATTCGAAGTGTGTTGTATTTTCACCAAATACTACCTTTCGATCCTATCTCTTCACTCGAGTTTCTTTAAACCATATCCTAAATATGGTTTTATATACGTGTATATATATATATATGTATATATATATTATCAACCTTATCTTATATGTTAAATTTTATGCATGTATGTACAATAAGCCTATCCATACTACCATGCACAATTTGCAAAATTTATATTAAATATTATAGTTTAAATATATATATATATTATATTATAGTGTGACTCGTTGCCACGAGTCACTTAGTTAGTGATGAGGGCTAAAACTTACTCAACCAGCCACGATACTGGTAATGCCGATTTAAGAAGAGGTTTTTGGTGGGAAAAATAGTAGGGTTGTACGCTCCTATTAATATCGTATGTGATTAATAATCAGACTTAAGAAATAAAAGAATTAAGGTACAAGAAGAAGTGATGGTTCCCTAGAATTATTGTTGGATGGATTCAATATCACAAATGCAATCCCTGCTGGTACATTTGGGATTTTTTAGAACAGCTCTCTCAATATTTAGATGCTTCAGACTATTCTATCTATACATCATTTTTTATAGAGAGAGAAATCAAGTTGCAGATGCTCTAGTTCGTTGGGGTGCGGACAAAAGAGAGAGACGGGGGAATTAGGGTTAGATAAAATGTATTAATTGTTTAAAATAGGAAATTAGTTAAAATTAAGTATTAAAATAATTAAAATTTAAATTATTTAAAAGCCGGATTCAAAAATCAGAATAGAAATTTAATTAAAATTAAGTATTAATTATTTAAAAGTAATAATTGAATATTAAAGTTAGTTTAAAAATATTAAAACTGTGCAAAAAATAATTCTCTGAAACTACCAATAATTTCTAAAAAGATTTGTAGATAAATAAATATTTCGTATTATTTCTTAATTTAAAAAAATGATAAAGATGTCCTCTTTATTATTTAACTGATATTGGACCACTTCCTCTGCAATAATGCACCAAGTTGACTGGATAACATTAATAACAAATCTTCAAAATTTAATATGCAGTCAAAATCTTGGTATGACCATATTACTTGCAGTTGCAGATATATATACTTCACTTAGATGTCGCGTAATAATAAATTATTTAGGAAAATTAAGACGAGACATATAAAATGCTAGTAATTTTCTCAATAATTGATCTATGTATACAAAGATAACAATTTAACTAAGACATACGGTTCAGTTAAGGTGTTGATAAAAGCAATGTTTTTCCTATATAGGATTAGCAATAGCATTTGCATATATCTATTACTAATATATTTATTTGTTTAGAAAGTAAAATTATCAAATGTTTATTTTTAGTTTTTCAATTTTTATAATCTAAAAACACATAAAGCTATACTTCTAATTAGGCAGTGGTTGGCCGCTTGGCCTAATTATTAAAAGCGCTCTAGTAAAGCCCTGTTCTAAACGCTAAAGTGAAATTATATTACAAATTTACAATGAGGTTGGAAAATAGTTTTGTATTTATGAGCTTTTCACTTGTAACGATCAAAGTTGGAATTATTGTTTTTATCAACCCGGCTCTTCATCACTTCATGTTTAGCCTCTAGTGATATAGGTTTTTTTTGGCATACGCGCCTAAAAATTTGAGATTGGATGAAGACGGGTCCACATGAATTAATGTGTTGATTCATGATATTGATTATAGAATCAAATGTAATTAATAAGGTTGACTTATTTGATGAATCAAACTATTAATTACATATATCGTATACCTTTATATATATATATGAGATCTTTCATAAAGAGAAACTTACCAATCATACGAGATACACATTAATGAGTGTATATTATCCCCTCTCTATATAAGAGAGAATTCGACCTCTCCTCACACACACGAGAGAGATCGAATTCCCACACACCCCAAAAGTCTTTGTACGTTTCCAATCGCCGATAACGATTCGGTGATTTTCGGTTTAGAAAGAAGTTTCGTCAGCGACATGGTGAACTACGTAGAGGCCGAACACTTGAGCGGCTTGTGGTCGATGGAGCGACGAGGAGTACAACGGTGGCGGTGTGGAGCTAAACGGTGGAGGCGGCTAAATCTCCAATACTGACTAGGAGATCCGACTCATGAAAAAGCAAAAGGATTCGTCTAGAGACTTTATTCTCACAGAGTTAGTTTTGATTATGTATTGTTATCTAGATTTTATTAGTTTGAGGATTCCCAGAATTTTAGCTTCCGATGATGAGAATATTCTCGTATTCCCAACATCTACAACATTCTATTCCATTTCAGTTTTATTAATGGAGAACCTATATAGTATCGTCCCGTCTACATTGGGAGAGCTTTGTGGATATTCTATGGTTGCTCCGGTGGCGGACTCGCCTTCATAATCAACCTCACCCGTTGTTCCAAGTTTCTCTTTTCTCGGGTTTTCCATTTTGTGAGTCCACCAGTATGGACTTCAAATGTCCTCAAACAACTTTTTGATAAATTATTTAGGTTTTTGGGTTTAGGATTATGGCGGTGTATTGGTGTTCATGTTTTTTAGTACGGATTTGTGGTCACGTGTGTATTACGATTCTAACGGGTATTCATGAAGTTTAATTATTATTTTGTTATTGTATGTGACACCGGAAATAAGACTTAAAATTTAGGTACATAGCATAGCATCGTGCACCGTGAATAAATAGCCAAAACAATAGACTTTAGGCCGACAAATACTATGGTAGCGTTATTTTTACGTTTTAAAAAAAAATTCTTTCGTTTTTAAGTAGAAAATAAAAACATAAAAAGTGTTCATTCGGTCATTTATTTATAATATTTTTACAATTATTTTTACATTTTTAAACTTTTACAAGAAAAATAAAAAAACCAAATATGTGTTTTTAACTCATCTCTCTAAAATGAGAACCACTATTTTTGTTTATTTATATTTTTATAATTTCTCTCTAATCTTATTCACATTTACTAAAGCTTTTGTACTCTATCTCTATTTTTAAGAATGAGACATAAATATAATTAAATGTTTTTTGCAAAACATATTAGTAATATGATTTCAGAAAATAAAAAATGCCAACACAACACAAAATAAAATAAATAAATAAATAAAATTAAACGTTTCCTAAATCTTAAGCGCAAACGCCTAAATTAATGTACATCGCCATTTTTCGTTAATTTTTTTTTTCTTTCTAAAATCGATCAGTGATAACCACTCATATTTGAGATATGACTATTTGATCCCTATAAATTGAATATCAGTCTCGATAGTATTGAAATTTAATAGGGAAATTTAGAAAATCGTGTAATTTTAGAATTTATGAACATTGAGGCATAAAAAAAAATACTTGAGGTGTATAAAGTATAAACCAAGGTTCAACTTGCCGAATTTGCCGATAAATCGCTTGCCGTTTTTGACGGATTTATCGTTTGCTTGCCGATTAATCGACGTAAAACTAATAAACACTGTAGATTATCGTTACCAACACTTATCGAAGATTATCAATGGATTATCGACACTTATCGAGGATTATCGATGAAAAATCACTAAAATATTTTTAAGAATATATTTACTAAGTTTATAATGTTGATAAACATTAAAATGCCAAAAATAAAATCAATTCATACTCAAACATAGGTAAATAAAATATAGCATCACTCTCACGTATGTAAATACTCGAATAAAATCATCGAAAAGTGCAAAATTTCTTGAAAAGTACCATATTTTTTATTATTTTTCAAGATGTTTGCCGATTTTCGACAAAAGTCATGGAAAAGTACTGGCATGGCGGTCTTGCCGATAACTACCGGCAAGACGGATAATCGAAGATTATCGAAGATAATTGTGGAAAAGTCGAACCTTGGTATAAACTCTTTTGTTTTTTCTTCTTACAAATGTCTTAATCAATTTGGCTTACTTTTGCATATCCAATGGAATCACTTTATATATTCGATTGGAAGTTTCAATCTGTTCAAATTAATTTTTGGGGTTAACTTAATCCCAATTCCAATACTTTTAAAAAATAGACAGGGTAAAATTGGAGAATAGCCTTATTTGGGTTTTCATTAAGATTCGTACCCTTTTCGAATAATGTTTTGTGTCTTGACATGAAGGGTATTGGAGGGTATGCTTTTTAATGAAATCTCAAATAAGGTTTTTTTTAGCAAATTCTTTCCCAAATAAGTTTCAATTTTTTTTTGTCCGGACAAAGTTTCAATTCTTTAGTTTTATATCCCTATTGGTACCTCTGTCAAAATTTTCGTCCTCCACTTTTACTCATGCCACGTCAAAATTTTGGTTTTGTATTCCATTTTTTATTTACTTGGACAAAGTTCCAATTCTCTGGTTTTGTCTACTCATTTGACTTCCGTGAACATTTTGAACCATGGATTATGCCGTTTTCGGGGCTTGAAAAAACATTTGTGCTCCCGTTTAAGTTCATATCCCACTATTGTCTTTGATCGTCCAACATTCTGATGACTAATTTTTCCCGAAAACGAAGACAAAAATTTGTAACGGTGACATGACCAACGGTGGAGGATGAAAATTTTGACGGAAGTACCAATAGAGATACAAAATCAAAGAATTTGAACTTTGTCCGCAAAAAAAAAAAAAAAAAAACTCACAAGTCCATTTTTTGAAAGTATTAGAACTTTTGTCTAGATTAACCCTTTTTAATTTTTAAAGCTCAATTTCTTCAATAAGCATTAATGTTCATCTCTCCAACTTCTTAACGCTAATCACGTTTTCGAATAAATAAAAGTAAGATAAAACTGCCACGTGTGACAAAATGTTGAAAAGTTAGGTCAACCCCGCTTAACCTCACAACCAAACACCCATCAAAGCATTACAGGATATGCTATCTCCTAGAATCCAACACTCCATGATAATCACTTATCCACATTCATTGCCTTCTTAAAAACTTGATTCACAATATCACCTAATAAATTGGACATTTTAAAAACATGGAAAATAATCCATCCAATACCAATATATTAAAACAAGAGATAATTGCGGCAAAAGTGTTCAAATTTGGACCAACGAAGGCGTGAGGGTCTTTACTGAAAAATAACAACAAAAGTACCTAAAGTAAACAAATGTGAGGTGATGATTTTTTTTTTCGTTTATTATTTTTTTACTAACGGTGGTCGGTTTTTGATATATTGTTATTATATTATACATAAGATACATTTTTATATGTCCAACTATCTAGCACTTTCTCTCATTTGAATAAAAAAAAATGTGTTGCGTCATATTTTTTAATTCAAGTGTTATTTTTGCGATTTTTCCACTTTGAACTTTGCCACCTCAACTTTTCAATCTTATGACACTTTTACCGCGATTATCCCTAACACCGATAATAATATTTGTCAAAGCAAATGCATGTCTTATTCGTGTCCCTTAAAAAAATGCCTCTCCTCTAACAACCCCACCAAAAAATACACAAGTAAATATTTCTCCGTGTCCGAACATAACTCTCTCTGTCTTCTTCTTCTTCTCTGCAAGGTTTCTCTCTCTAGAAAGTGATCAAAGAGGAGAGAGAGGGAGAGGATGGGGAAGAAGGGGATGAGCTCGCCTGCGAAGGTGGCGGTTGGGTGGGCGAGGAGGGCGTCGATGAGAGTGAAGGTGTTGGTGGGGGCCACAGTGGGTCTGCTCTCTCTGGTGGCGCTGCGCCTCACAGTGCACGACCACAACCACTTCTTCGTCGCATCGGAAGCCGTTCATGTCGCCGGAATCTTGGTCCTCATTTACAAGCTCACCACCCAAAAGACTTGCTCTGGTAACATATAACTATACTATATATATGTCATATGTGTATATGTATGTGTTTGCTTATTGTTTCAGAGTTTCAGATCAAAATTTTGCATTTTTTATTTTGTACCCAAATTGTGCATTTTGCATTTCTTTATCTTACATAAATATTAGTTTTGATCGAGAAGGAAAATTGATAACATTGGAAAAAGAGAGCTTCTTTTGCGGGAAAAATAAAAAATTAGGTACTTTCGCCGCTATTAACCGATCTTCTAATAATCATATTTGCCCAAGAGAGAGAGATAGAGAGAGAGAAAAAAAAAAACATTTTGGTTTTTGTTTCTGTTTTTTTTCTTTTTTTTTCTTTCAAGAATTGCTTTCATTTCCATCGATTATACTGATCATGATAAACTAGGAACCTCTGTCTTTGTCTTGCATAATAGTATTCTCTATAATAGTTTTCACCTAGCTTTCTAAGATTGGAAAATGAATTGATGAGGTGACTATATAACATATGGTTATTATATGGACTTGGCAGCATAAGAGAAGAAAATGATAAGTATTATTTTGATGTCTTCTATTATGTTTTTATTTTTAATTTTATTTTGTTCCATGTCTTATAAATGTTCAGGTCTGTCATTGAAGTCTCAAGAGCTCACAGCAATGTTCCTAGCAGTGAGGCTGTTTTGCAGCACAGTCATGGAAGGCGATATCCACACACTACTCGATTTCACTACGCTTGTCTCCACAATTTGGGTCATCTACATGATTCGCTTCAAGTTGAAGTCAACGCACATCAAGGAGCTTGACAACTTTCCCTTATACTATGTGGTAAATATAAATATACATTAGTTATATGTCTTTGCCTTAAGCCCTTTTTGGGCTTGTTTCTGCTAGACCCGTGATCACTAGCCTTCCAGGACCGGCCAGATTCACAAAACGCTTGAGCGATTGCCCAAGGCTCCCACCTTAAAATAAAAATTATTATGTGCCTCATAACAATTTAAACAAGCCAGATATTGTTTTCCAAGGCCCCTGAAATTTTTGGGCTGGGGCGGCTGCCGACTGAGGAAGGGCAAGACAGTCATTTAGTCATGAGAATTTAGTCTTTTTATGTCTTTTCCGTTATTAATGTCATTAAGGGGTCTTTCAGTCAATTACGTCATCAAGGGTATTTTAGTATTTTTTTTTTAATCCGGCGATGTTGCGGAGTTTAATATGCGCCTAACACTGTGGTCTTGCGGAGTTTTATACTTTGTTTTGGTGTCTAGCATTATTTGGAGAGCGTTCGACCTTGCTTTCAAATCTGTTTGGATTGTTTATTGTTCTCTTGCGTCGTAATAAAGAAAAGAGGATTCATCACACTGGTGAATTCTCAGCTGGCCAAATTTGTGTTGGAAATTATGTCGGGAACCCATTAGTTTCATCATAGTTATTTAGTCAATGTAAAAATTAAATCGTAATTAATTCGATATCGTAAATGACATTCTTATCCATTTTTTCGTATCAGATCGTTCCTTCTGTCACTCTCGCCGTGTTTATCCATCCTTATACTCAACACTTCCTAACTGGAGGAGGAGTTCTCTGGGCCATTGGTGTATATATGGAAGCTCTCTCGGTGCTGCCTCAGCTTCAAATGATTCAGAATGCCAAGGTCCAAACCGCCATGTTTAATCTCAACCTTTTTCATTGTTATACCAGTTTGCAGAAGTAACATATTCCAATTTTTTTGTTACTTGGTTTAAGATGGTCGAGCCTTTTACGGCGCATTACGTGTTCGCACTCGGCGTCTCGAGGTTCTTGTCGTGCGCTCATTGGATTATTCGGGTTAGTTCGCCTAATTTGAATACGGATTGCGAATAACAGCTTGAATAATTTGCAGTTATGGTCTCTGATTTCTTTTCTTTTGTTAAGTTACTCCACTGGACTTGTAATTGTACTAATTAACCTCTTGGCCGTTAAATAATTGACGATTTTGCTGCACATTTGAGTACATTTACAATGATTTTGTCCTTAGTCTCTAGTACGTACATAGCATGTGGCCTATAATTTGATGGAAATCGTCGGTTGTTTTGACGGTTAGGGGAGATATTGTTATCATTTACAATGTCAATGGGGAATCCAATCAAACAATATTCAGAGGAGAAATTGCAAATCGGCTAGTACACGGATAGCTGATAGTTTCTCTTGCAACGAATGCCCGTTGAAGACTTAGTTGGCATCTTTTCAATCCAAGATTTGCTCTTTGAAGTGATACTTTTTCAACTCATGATGTAGATATACGAGACCCGAGGGAGGCACTTGTACTTTTTCGGAAACGGGTACTTCTGGCTCTTGGCGGCTTTTGTTGCGGAAATGGTCCAAACGTTCATCCTCACCGACTTCTGTTACTACTATGTCAAGAGGTAATCGGTCTCCTTTTGCTTCGTGTTTCCGGAAAATGAACTCCAAACAAATGCTTATACTCTCTCCTCTTTGTTTTTTTTTTTTTTTTGAGTTTTGCAGTTTCATGCAAGGCCAGCTTATAATGAGAATGCCAGTTTAGAACTAGAAATCTCGGAACATGCGAAACAGTTCAACGTTGTACATTTGTAACTTGAGACCGTTGTGAGGATCTTGTTGCTTTTCGAACCGGATTTTTCGACGGTGCCATACAATAATCTTAATCTTTAATTTATTTTTTCTTTTCCTTTGGGAATAAAGGAAGTGGTAATTTAGCTGGTACCTTGAAACTCGGAAGATATCAATTGACGCTTGGATTGGAGTTGTGACCCGAATCCGTTATTTTAGCATGGCCCTGCCCTTTTCTAATTTCATGGTGCCCCAATTTCTCTCTCTCTTCTCTTTCATTTTTAAACTACAATAATTGGGGGTAGATACTTGAGAAAGATGAAAACTTGAGGCGGGTTTTAGGCTTCTACCTCCTTCATTGATCATAGTTTTGAGACATACATTTTTTGTATAAAATATTTATCTCCATTTTTATGCTATATTGTGTTTGATTTATAACATTGTGTTGTGATCGGAGTTCCAAGAGGAACCTTTTCGCATAGAGTGAGCAAAGCGCAACCAGCAGGCAGCAGCGTCTCGCGCGACTCTCTTCTTCTGGATAATGCAGTAACCGCGGGTGACTTTGAGGAGAAGTTTACCGGCTTCGTCAGAAGCGTCGTAGGTTGACCTGAAGAGTGGATGGAAGTTCTTCTTCACGGTTAGCTCCAGAGGTAGGGGGCGCAGAAATTATCCCCTATGAGGGGTGCAAATAAAACCCGAAAACCGGGTAAAAACCCGAATCCGAATCCGGATTAAAATCCCGAATCCGAATCCGGATTCCGGATCTATGTACCCGTACCCAGTTTTGAAACCGGGTACGGGTACCGGGTATTAAAATTATAGAAACCGGGTACCCGGTTTAATACCCGATTTTTTTAAATTATTTTATTTTCCTTTAACTTTTATTTAATTATTTTTATCTCATGTTTATTTGACTTGTAATACTTTTTTTTTTTTACTATCATATCATATGTTTACACTTAATATTGATGATGCTTGATGCGCGGAACGAAAAATTGATGGCGGAGTAGGGGTGAACAACCGGGTATTCGGTGCGGTTTTTGAAAAATAATAGACCGAATACCTCATTTCGGTATTTTAGAAATGATAACCGAATACCTTATTTTTAAAGATGAAAACCGCATTTACCGTATAATCGGTATTCGGTGTTCGGTTGCGGTATTATCGGTTTTTTGCCCACATTTAGCGCTTTTAAATTAATATTCACATCTCTCCATAAACTTACTACTAATATTATACATAAACATACTACTAAATGTAATATTATAAATTATTACACATAAACAGGTTACTATATACTAATATTACACCGAGAGATTAGATAAGAAAAATCTTTTTGATGTGTTGATAGGTGTGGTAAGTAGATAAATATAATATTAGATTTAATTAAAGCGGTAAAACCGGGTAAGCGATTGCGGTTTTCACATTAAAACCGAAAACCCCGTTTTAACCTAATTCGGTATTCGGTTTTTTTCTCGGTATATTCGGTTTTAACCGCTTTAAAAGCGGTTACGCTTTAATCGGTATCGGTTTGATCGGTTTTCGGTTAAAAATTCGGTTTATGGTTTCTTTTGTTCACCCCTAGCGGAGACGAAGAAAAAACCACGAGACTATTTTTTTTTATGCATTTTAATTTTGAGACAATGGATGTATGTTTTTATTTACGAGACAATGTTTATTTTGAGATAATATATATTTATAAATATTTAAAAAACAAACAGAATCGGGTAAAAACCCGGATCCGGTTAAAAACCCGAATCGTTTTTCAAAACCGGGTACCGGGTATCGGATCCGGGTATCAAAAACTAGATACCCGGATTTTGGGTACCCAAATTTCGAGTACCCAAATTTCGGGTACCGGGTATCAATTTTCGAATACCCAGTTTTCAGATCTGGGTACTGGGTACCTCAAAAAAACCGGGTACCCGGCCAAGTTTCAGCCCTACCTATGATAGCTCACCACCTGAACACCGTACACCACCTTCGGCGTCTTCTCCATCACACCTATCTCTTGGGTTTTTTCATTAGTTTTTCTTTTTGTGTTTGTTTCCAAAAGCTTATATAGTGCTAGTGTTGTAAGAGAGATGTGGTTTAGGGTTTATGAGTGACCATTTTCTGAGAAAGAACCTGCTAATATATATATATATATATATATATATATAGGGACGGAACTACGGCAAAGGCAACCAGGGCCGTGGCCCCCCCAAGATTTTCCGAGCTAGTTCAATTCGATTCCGCGGCGGCTTCATCATGGTCCTAAACTAGCCCAATGGCCCCCCATCTTCAACGTGATTAATGCCCGGAATTTGAAGTGCCCCATCCCATCCCCAGTAGCCATTGAACGCGTAAAAAAAGCTTCTGCAAATCCGATGTATATTTTTTGAAGGGACGATGAATAGTGTAAAAAGATGGGCCCCACGCACTTACATTCTCTTGTTTTATTTTACAAAGATTTTTCAATTTTTGTGGACCCATCCTATTTCTCTTTTTTATTTTCTTTTGTATATATTTTCTCTTTCAGTTTTCAAGGTACAATTACTAATCCTATCAGACCTATACTTACTTACCTAGTAGTAGGGGTGTGCAAAAAAAACCCAACCCAACAATTTAGCCCAACCCAATCTAACCCAACCCCAATCTAACCCAACCCAATTAACCCAATAGTTATCGGGCTGGGTTGGGTTCAACCCGAATAAATAGTCGGGTTGGGGTTGGGCTAGATGCATTGGGTTGGGCCGGCCCAATTGACCCAATCAAGTTTTTTTCTTCAAATAATTAGTTAACTTTTTCAAATATATTTTTGTAGTTAGTCTCATTTTTATGTTTAGTCATTATTTAATGTCTATGACTATGTTTCTAGTTTATGATTACGACCACGTTTCTAGTTTAGTTTACGACTATGTTCCGTACTTGTGTTATTTAATGTTTAAGACTATAATAACGTTTAATTTTTGAATTGGGTGTTTAAAAATAGTAATATGAAATTTATGTTTATTGATTGGCGGTTTAAATTTCAGTGTTATTTGGTAAAATATTTTTTATGTATTTTTTTAATTTTAGTTCAGGCCAATGACCCAACCCAATCCAACCCAACCCAGAGTTTGTCGGGTTGGGTTGGATTGGGCCTTCAAAAATTTTGGGTCGGATTGGGTTGCTTTTCCAAAACCCAATAAAATCGGGTCGGGTTCATGTTTTACCTCGGGTCGACCCAATCCAACCCATGCACACCCCTACCTAGTAGGTATTAAACACATATTTAATAATATTCACCACAGCCTATATTTAATAACATACCGTCTATACTCTATACTCTATAAGATATATTAGTTTTTATGAAAGTAATGTGTTTTTTTTTTTTAAGAAAATGAAAATAATGTGTTAGATGTTTGTGTTTCTTAAATATTTTTTATTTGATTGAGTATACTTATCTCTTAAATTTTATTTATAATTTATATAATTTGTAAACGTATTATCATTGTAAATTTACGTTTCATTTCTTAAGATAAAAGAATTGAAGAAGAATAAGTAAAACATGCAAATAAATAAAGAGTCCACGTTAAAACATCTTAACGTAATTAACAAAAAAAATAATAATAATTCACATCATTAAGACATATATCAATTTGAAAGCAAAAAATCATATATATAATAAAAGAGGCTAATATGCATTAAAAAAAAATTAGCCCCCCCCAATTCGAAATTCCTAGTTCCAAAACTATATATATATATATATATATATATAAAGGATAGTTTTTTGAGTTTAGGGTTGAAAAATAGATAAACAAGGAATCAAGGATATGTGTTTCTTATTTTTTTTTTAAGATTTTATTATTTTTTAATGTAAAATAATTAATTGACAAACAAAGCTTTAATACATAAGTATTTATTACCATGTTAACGCATTTTGATATTTATGCAATATGTTTCCTTAGTTATTTCTTATTCATAACACCGCACCACCGGGATTGAAAAGTCTATTTATTATTACATATTAAACATTATTTATTTTATACCAATGCTTAAAACTGCAATCTTTTTTTTTTTAATTCCAATGTAAATGCAACTTTTGTCCTCATTAATTAATTATATATTTAATTATCCAATGACACATTAACGAATAATATTTGTAGATAACAAGGAATTTTCGTAAGCATACAATTATAGACTGGACTCTTCCCCTCTTAATAATTAAAGGTAAACTGCGGCTAATGTACCCAATGTTTGATCTTCTGTGAATTATGTACCCAATGTTTATTTTCGGCGGCTAATGTACTCAATGTTTGATCCGTTAGATATTTTCGTGTTTTCCGTCACTTGACCGTTAGAGAGTTATCCTCCTCTATATGTACACTTTTCGTATTTTTGACATAACTCACTCATTTTTTGTCCAAATTTTATGCACGACCTATGGTTGGAAAGATAAGAGATAGATCTACAACTTTGGTGTTTTAATTTTTGTAAAATCAATTTTAGAAAATTACGAAATTTCAAATACAACGTAAAACTGGACATTAGTTTAATGCAAAATATTTGTTTCGAGCAAATTTTAATATACTTAATTACTTTTTATGATTAAATGTAAAACTAAAAATTTGTAGATAAATATTTTATCTTTCTAACGGGTGTTTATTTATAAATTTTAGACAAAAAATGAGTGAGTTATGCCAAAAATATGAAAGATGTGATGCGAAATAATAATCTTTCATATTTTTAGCATAACTCACTCATTTTTTGTTCAAAATTTATAAATAAATACCCTTTGGAAAGATAAAAAGTTTATCTACAACTTTTTAGTTTTACGCTTCATCATAAAAAGTCATTAAGTATATTAAAATTTACTCGAAACAAATATTTTGCATTAAACTAATGTCCAGTTTTACGTTGTATTTGAAATTTCGTATTTTTCTAAAACTTATTTTACAAAAATTAAAACATAAAAGTTGTAGATCTATCTCTTATCTTTCCAACCATAGGTTGTGCATAAAATTTGGACAAAAAATGAATGAGTTATGTCAAAAATACGAAAAGTGTACATATAGAGGAGGATAACTCTCTAACGGTCAAGTGACGGAAACACGAAAATATTTAACGGATCAAACATTGGGTACATTAGCCACCGAAAATAAACATTGGGTACATAATCCGCAGAAGATCAAACATTAGGTACATTAGCCGCAGTTTACCCTTAATTTAATGTTGATGAATAGTTTTCAGATTAAAATCAAATAGTTATTGTAATTCTTATTCTATTTCATCCATCGTCTATATATATGCTCATATTGTCTATATCCTCACATGAAAAATTGTTGTTTCGGTTTGTTTTTCTTTTTGTTTATTTATTTTCGTTTGTTTGCGTCAGCGCCAAAAAACGGAGCATCAAGTCTTTTTTATAAGCGTCAACATAAGTCTCATCAAGGTATTACTTCTAACAATATGAGATAATTTTTTTTTATTTCTATGTTACTTTTAATATTTATGTTTACTTTTCGTCAACTGAGATTTGATGAGAATAATGTGATTATAAAAAATGACAACGGAACTGAGGATTATAACAAAATGATTATATATATTTATATAAATCAGGGAAAAAAATACGATTAAGAGATTTATAGATTTTACAGGTAATATTGGTTGCATGAATATAGTTTTTCACGTACATTCTCCTTTTTTTCTTTTCATATATATCAGTTATTATCTTGATATTTGGAATAAAAACTTAATATTTGTTAAAACTAATCTTTATGTCATTTATAATTTAATGTATATATCATCCTCATAAAGAAGAAGAAAAACTTACGTTATAAAAAATTATGGACTTGATCACATTGCGAATTAGTGATTTTGATATTTATTGTTTAACTTTAAGAGATTTGGGCATTGTTCGCTTTCTGAATTTGTGTTTCACTATGTTTTTCTTTTCTTTCTACTTTAGTCATCTAGATGCTAAAGGAAAGTATCTTATATTTAGATAAATTAGGAGAACTGAAAGTTACAATAACGATAACAGTTTATACATACTATAAGCAAACTAAACCGGCAAAACGGAATAGATTTGATGGATTGAGCTATTTTTATTATTTTACAGATTAACTTAAAGATAAATAGAAAGGAAAATATTGAATCTACTTAATGTAAGTTACTAATGCTTCATGGAAGTTTCTAATATTTTAATAGTTGAAAATTAACATGAAATATTAATTAGAAGACACTATATTTAAACACTATATTGAAGTGCATTGTGCATGGACTTTGATTCTAATTTGAAGATGACATGTTATTTTGGAACTGCATTACCTCTTACATTATTTTGGAATTTTCATTAAGTTATTTTACTATGTTAATTTTTCGAGACACGTTTGAAATAAATAGCATACCATGTCATGATAGACTACGTACTTCTTTTTCCGAATAACAAGGTCTTATTACTCTTGGAACATTAAAGTATAAATGTATAATAAGTAATTCTTTTTAGAATTGTGTTTTACATTGACAGAGGTACAAAGCGAGGAAGATGTTTACGTGAATGAGCATAATATTGATTCAATAGTTTTCTCAGCTTTACAACGAACCAAAAGTGCTTCAAGAAAATAGCTTGAATATTCTTGCATCTTCAAATATTGTTGGACAATATACGTTTTACGAGAGCTTTCCGATTTCAAAAACGAAAAAATGGGGGCACAAAGAAATAATCAACATGATAAATACAAGAAGGCTAGCGGACAAAACTGCTTGCACGAAATTCCTTCAGTAACGAATTGTTAATGTAGAATGCATACTTCTTATAGGTTATAATACTCTATTTATTGATAATTAGTGGACGGCACCGCGCGAGTGGCAAAAGAAATGATCTTTTTACATTTAGATGTAACTTTTTGGTAATTTTATGCTCGTTTTTATGTTAAGAAATGAGCTTGTATTATATACATGTATATTGATAAATAAATTATATTTGAAAGAAAGAAAAAGAATAAAAAAATGATCGATCGATTAGAGAAATCTTATCTCCAAAATAAGTAAGGATGTAAGATAGAAGACTTCGTCTTAATTTGAGAAATAATCTCTCTGAGCAAGAAAATAATAATACCTAAAATTATCATTCTCTACTTTCTTAATAAATAATGATAAATTAGTCAATCAACTCAATTGATGAAGATTGAAATAGTTCAATAACCACTCAAATGAAAATTTAAGAAATTATTTCAGTTTCTCTTATTGAGAATAAAAACAAAGCAAAATAATAATGAAACATATACAAAGCAAAACAATCAAAATTGAAATAATAACATCTACAAACTTATCCAAATTCCCCTCCGCATGGAAGGAACCTCTCAGCATGTAAAAATATATATATATATTTATATAATTTCAAGTATTTAATGTAAATTACAAAATCTTAACATATGATTAGAAGCATATATCTTCATTTACGTACAAATATTGAGCAAGCAATTTTGAAATTGCAAAAATATCTTGCATAGCTCGACAAGTTAAATACCTATAGTACCATTGAGAATCATAGAAAATTTTATTTTTTTAATTCGTGCGGTAAAATTCAGTGAAGCATTTAGCTTCAGTAGAGATAAGCATATTGTCAAGCATCGTCAATTAAGGTTGTGTTTGTTTACATTAACCAGAGAATTCGAGCACAAGATTGCATACCCGGAGAGTGATAACGAGAAGAGCATACCCGAGCGGAAGCATTCAACGAAGAATCATGACTGTAGCTCTGATACCATGTAGAAATCAAGGATAGGAAGAAGAGAGAAAATAACTCTATTGATGAAACATAAATGGTTTTGGTTACAAGAAGGCTTTTGTATAAACCTAACCTAACAAAAGATAAATGACTAAACTACCCTTGACAATTCTAATAATAATATATGCTAATACACGGTAGGAGAGTAAGACAAGTTACTTGTTGGTCAAATGAGAAATTCTTGGTAAAATTCATAAATAAATCACAAGATAACAAGTAGCGACCATGTAAAAGAAACTGACACGAGAATTTCACGTGAAAATCCTATTCGACAAGAAAATTACGAGCATAAAAGAACAAATCTATTATGATCGAAGAAAGAGAGAGAGTACATGTGTAAAAAAAAAATGACGGCGTCGTTTAATTAACTCTAATGTGTCGGACCAGCTCTGCAAAAGGCAATAAAAAAATAAAAATGATAGTAGATAACCATCCTTCAACGTTTAAATTTACATTTATCAAACGTAGATTTTAATTAATAAAATAGCCAATCAAGATGATGTGGCATTGAAAACTAATTTTTTCATGCCGAAATTACCCTTCAACCTATTAAAATTCGTTTTTTATTTTTAAATTAATTAATTTTTAATTTATTATTAATTGTGCATGATTTTAAATATATAATTTTATACAAAATTTAAAATTATATACCCAATATATTCTCTCATCTCTCATCAAACATGCCATTCACACCATCTTTCACTCACCACTCACCACTCACCACTCACCACTCACCACTCACGAAGCCTCGTGAATATTAACAGCGTTGCTCGCAAGCCAAAAAGCTCGCGAATGACGTGGCCGTGTGTAGTGAGTTTGCGTTGCGATAAACAATATCGTAAACTCTAGTTTCTGACTTTCTATAGGCCCACTCAAGCAGTCCACGTCAGATTTCCTCTTCACAAATATATATATATATATATATAACAGTAACGACAAATTGGCAATGATATAATTAGGGGTGTAACCGGAGCGGATATCCGGTTTTTCGAAACTATCCGAATCCGGATCCGAAAATCCGGATATCCGAAAATAGATATCCGGATCCGGATCCGAAAAACCGGATATCCGGATTTCCGGATATCCGGAAATCCGGATATCCGGTTTTCAAAACCCGGATCCGGTTTTAAAACCGGATCCGGATATTATCCGAATATCCGGATCCGGTTTTTATTTATTAAAAAAAAAAGATAAAAAGTTAATTTTAACCACTAAAAAACCCGTACAAGTCTACATATATTTCCCGTTGTCCAAAAAACCGAACAAATCTAATTAGGAACATAAAAAACAAATTAAAATAATTAAAATATTAAAATAAACCGGGTTTTAAACCGGATCCGGATATCCGGATTTTTAAATACCAAAACCCTTATCCGAATCCGATTTTAAATCCGGATCCGGATATCCGTATCCAGATTTCGGATTCGGATTTTAAAATCGGATGCGGGTGCGGATGCGGATTTAAAACCGGATTCCGGGTTTTAATTACAGCCCTAGATATAATTTAAAGTTTGTTATATAAGTTTGTTACAAAATTGTTAACGATTTTACAAAGTTTGTTATTAATTTAGTTATACAGTTTAGTTAAATAAATAAATCTGAAATATAAAAACATATTTAAGATATTCGATATTGAACGAAATATGCTAAAAAAAATTATTATATAATAAAAATTATATGATGACGGAAATTGAAATAAAACCGAGTATAGATGCCAAAAAAAATGTAGGAATAAAAACAAAACGGGTGTATTATTGATAAAGTTGCCTCGTTAAACCTTTCCCGGAAAACCTTACTAGGACAAAACCGTGGTAAAGGAAAAAGAGTACACAATATTATTCATAATTACTCTGGATAAAAACTATTATATAAATTAACCAGTTCATCCTCTTCTTCTGCTTCAAGTTGTTGTGACTCCGATCTTTGCTTCGCTTGCCACCATTCATTCATCACCGTAAACCTTTCCAAGTGTGTCGTGGTCAAACTGGTGCGACGACGTCGATGATTCCCCTTGCTGAGCTGAAAGCACTTTCAGAAGCGACACTTGATACTGGGATGGAGATAAGGTCTTTTGCCATACGGGACAATATTGGGAAGCTCGTCCTTTGTCTCCGCCACCAATCAATGAGGTTGAACATTGAGGGATTTCTTCATTGATCGCGAAGTATGTCGTTAGTTCGAGACTTTGAGTCGCTGGATCGGTACGACGAGGCCTCGCCAAATTAGTCCCCGACGAGCGTGCTCCGCTCGATTCCACATTGGCCCGTTTTTGACATCTTATCTCTGCGTAGAATTGCCAAACACCCTTGTTCGGACTTTCTCTAAGTCGTCGTTGTTCCTCATGGACGTCTATCTCGGGAAACCTCACCTCGTATTCACAGTACAAACGATTAAATTGCTCTTTTACATCTGTAATATAATCATCGTACGAAGTGGATAAGTTAGTAGCAATATGACCAAGCATGTCTTCAAATAATGGCCCAACTCTAGGATCTAATATGGCCGCCGCACAATATGAAAATGGTGGAAGATCCCAATAAATTTGTATTTTACATCATGGGCTAAATGAGAAGTAAACAATGAACATCACAAGTTTTCGAATTTTAGAACATTCATGACCAAGTTTCGATTTTAATTTACTTTTGATCACTAGATAATGAATTTTTCCTTAATAAATAAAAGTTTCTCAAAAACTCAATAATAGTTATTTAATTATCAAAAAGATATCCCAGTTAACAGCGGGTTAAATGAGTTAAGTAAAGCATATCAAATTGATGATTGAGTTTAAGAATTTTTTTTAAAAAAATTGCTTCTCATATGGATCAGTGCATGGCATGGACTATTAGCATCTGTGAATTTAAACTATGAAAAAAGAAAATTACGCTTATACCCTTTACAGGCATACTTTATTTAAGCACATTCTTAAGGCACATTCTTCTTCTTCCTCACAGCCCACAGAGACTACAAAAAAAAAAAAAAAAAAACAGTCCTGAAACCCTATCGAGCAAAAAAATAGTTCATTATTTTAGAGCTTCGGCAACACAAAACGGTATCGCTCTCTTCATACTTTCCCATTTTTTATGCTTTGTTGCGTTTCTTGTCATTTTTCTTTCTTTCTTCCTTCCTTTCTTTTTTTATTTTTTATTTTATTTTATGTTTTCCGTAATGTCAGACTAATTTTTATTTGTGAAAAATGCTTGTTTTCAGAGATGGCTAATCAGCTTCAAGCTGCACTTCATGAGTTCATGCAAAACCCGGACTTTAACGTGGCAAATCCAGAGACTCGTCACGGACAAGCGTACGTGTTTATGACGGATTTTATCTTGAACCATTTACCCACACTTAATCAATACCATGTCGACATGCGGTCCGGTGTCCAAGATGTTATTATCGATACTCATTTGGCTTAAATAAACCCGGAAATTGTTGTGACGAATAATCTTCTCGCCCAAGCGCAACCAGCTGCCGCTAGATTGGTGCGAGAGTTATTCGCCATATCTCATCTAACGGGAAGATGGCAGGGGCTTTGTACACGGCTTGGCAGGCCCGGCCCAACCCTTTTTGGGGCCTTGGGTGAATCATTAATATGAGACTTTTTTTGAGAGCCTGCAATACAATATTGCAGGAGTTACTACAGTATTGCAGGAGGTATACGATATAGCAAAACTTATACAGCGCATGAATAGACTACTCTAAATGGGGCCTTGTGCGACCACCCAACTTGCCCATAGGTTGGACCGGCCCTGGGGCTTGGCAATGCCACTTGGGAAAACATACCACCACCATCAGATACCTGAGGAGGATGACCGAGCGTAACGAGTGTCATCTATTTTGTGTCCCCTGCGCGTGGCTAAACATTCGGCCGTTAATAGTGGCTGTTGTTAAGTAGTTTCTTAGTAGTAGTTTGTCTCATCTATTTTGTGTTTTCTGGAATTGTATGTTTGTATTGTTTTCATGTGTTTTTACTTTGTACTTCTTCTTCTTTATATGTTCTCTAGGTATTTTGTAATTTCGGGTACTGTGTAATTTGTGTGGTTACTCGATGTGTTTAAGTTAATTTCTATTAAGTAATTTTGGGGTAATTTAAATCATTTATGTATCTCAATATATCTATTAGCTATCACATAATGTAAGAAAAACCAACGTGTTTTTTAGAGGGAGAAAATCAATTGTTAATGTATCATACAGATTGAAAAGAAATTTAGTCACTCTACGGACCACTAAGTTTAATTGTATATAATGAACATACAGATTATTTATATGTATTATAATTATACTATACGAATGTTCAGAGATTTGTTATGATAAAGATTAATGATCTTCAGAGATTTTCTTATGCAATAAACATTTATGATAATCATTAATGATTAATTTATTAAATATATTTAATGGTTTTTTAGAATCTTTAATTTGTTTGATATTTCTTACGATTTTTTTCTTAATTGAGTTTAATTACAAGCTTTAAGGATTTTAGTCATGGAGTTAACTAGTACTAGTGGATCGCGGTGGCGTTAAATATTAGTTCTAAAACTTTATTTAAGGGTTAAATAAATTTCTCTTTAATTTGTGTAAATTTTATTTATAATTAATTGGTTTTATAGCATCAACATTGCATACAGAATACAAATTATTAAAATGTTTCAAATAAAAATGTGTCACAAATATTGATGAAAGTAAGTGAAATTGTATAAATATAAGAGTAATTTAATGTTTTTTAAATATTATTTAACAGATAAACTTTAGTATTTTATAATAACCATCTAACTTGTGAAAACTAAAATTTACAATCCATTTTTTTAATTTCTTTTAATTTCTGATAAAATTTAAAAATAGTCAAAATAGATTGGTTTATGTTTCTATTTCATTGTGCCTTGTATTTATTTATTTATTTATTTTCCGCTTATTTAACATTTATATTATTTTATAAAAAGATGAACCGTAACAAAATTTACGTATTGAAATAACTAATCAAGCAACTTGTTTATAATCATGTACAACATGAGAATGTACATATATGGAAAATGTGAGAATGAATAACATAGCAACATGATATAATTTTTTTTCTTATATAAATTCATTTACCACTAAATTATTGTTTAACATGAGTATGGAAAAAATTGTAAAAAGAAGTTTGAAAAAAAAATTTTGTTTGGCTTATACTGAGTACGCAATATTTTTTTTAATGAAAATAAAAATGATTTACATCAAAAAGTGAATATTCTAAAAACGATTAAAAGTGAGAGTTAAAAAGAAACCTTCTTGCTCTTAGTTTATAAGATAATGAAAATTCGAAAATAACTAATCTATTGTATGAATGTATTGCACATCGAAATCGTTGCATAAGAACGTATAAGTATTAAATTTTTATTAAATAAAATCTTTAAGAATTGCTCAAGCTTTAACTGATATAGTTTTGTAGATACTTCATAAATTTCCTAAAAAAAAGTCATGAATGCAACGCTTTGAAAACTATGATCATGAATGCAATGCTTTGAGATAATAATTATTGAATATTTTTTAGAAGAATTATTGAAAGATTAAAACCCCGGATTATTAATAAAAATCGAATATATGAAGAAAAAAAGTAATTTAAAATTCTAATTGTTTATGGCGATGACATACCCACTAATACACCCGTATGGAGAAGACGGGTTCTGTACAAACATACAATTAGAAAATTTGGACGCGCAAAGCACAAAGAGGCAATTCCTCACTATGCGACAATACTTTTGTTATCGACTTCAGCAACGCTTACAGGAGGGACACACACTTCTGAAAGCTGGAAGATTGCTCCAACAATATATCGTCGATGCATACATGGCAATTGAAGAAGGCCATTTCAGGTGAATCCAAAATAATCAGAAGAAGTTTCGAGCAGACCTTTTTTCAGGACTAATGGATGCAGTTAACCGTGGAGACACAGACGGAAAAAAATTTGGAAAAACTATTATTATACCATCATCATATACTGGGGGTCCACGGTATCGAGTCCAAAATCATCAAGATGCAATGGCCATTTGCAAATGGGCAGGATATCCATATTTGTTCTCACATTTACGTGCAACCCGAAATGGCCAGAGATTAATGATATGCTGCGGCTGATAGACCAAGAAGATGATCTAAATAAAGTTGACATTGTCTGTCGAGTTTTTGAGATTAAACTCAAACAACTTATTTCGGACTTGAAAAAAGAAAAACCATTCGGCGATATGATTGCATGTAAGTTTTCACTATCCTTTTTACAAAAATTTAATAATACGTTTTAATGTTCTGTGAATAAATCTAGTGAATTTTATTTGCTATTTCAGGTTTGTATACGATTGGGTTCCAAAAAAGAGGATTGTCACACACACATATGGAGAGTGGTGGGTCGTGGCTGGTCTCCGATACTTACATGGAGAGTGTTCGGCGCTTGGTAACGTGGCGGTGTGAGATTATGTGAATGGGAGTGATATTTGCATTTTAGGAGTTTGATCTTTCAGATTTCCGTGATAGTTTGCTCAAACGAAAAGGCTCGCAAAGGCTATTTAGGCGTTCAAATCCCGTCATATTGCTTTACTGTTGTGTCTTTAAGGGCTTAGGACTACTACCGCAAAAATAATTGACTCGTGAAATAAAGTGCAACAAACGACACAAGTCTGAGTATGCAAAAGATTAGACTCATTTACCAGTTAAATATTTTTGTCGCAAAAATTTAGTCTTTTGAGGATTTTTTTTTCTTTTCTTTTTCTTGAACTTTTCCAAGAACTTTATTCCGGTCGGATCTCAAGTTTCAATAGTCAAGATTAACAAATAACCTGGGTAGGTATATGGGAAGCCTAATGTCCAAACTATACACCGATCAGCCCGCCCCGAGGCTCGGGCTCGATTGGTCTGGGCTAATTGGCCCTGCAGTTTCGGGCCTCTCAAACCTGCTTCGATCGAGGTTCGACCCGTCCGTGCAAGTGTTTATTTTATTTTAATATCGTATTTGATTTAATTTTGTATATATGAATATTGTTTTCGCAAGGCTGTTTGGACTATTTGTGGCACAAGTACTAATTTTCTTATAAAAATTAATAAAAAAAACTTAGAATTCTTTTTTTTTTTTTTTAACTAAAAAAAGTAGAGTAAAACCTCTATAAACAAAGTAGGCCCTTCGTGTTCGGGAGTGTAGAACCGGGTTTGTGGAATAGACTTTGGGGGCTCCAAATCCCACCCAAAGTCAAGCATTTTGTTTGGCGAGCTTGGTTCGATGCTCTTCCAACCCTCAGAGCGTTACGTGGGCGTGGAATTGATTGCTTACCCTTTTGCACCTTTTGTGGAGCCCTTCCGGAAGACGGGCTACACGCGGTATGGGGATGTGAGCGGGAAAAAGCGATTTGGGGCTGCTCGATGCTACACAAATGGGCCGAAAAATCTCAATCCGTACCTCTACGAGAATTGTGTCTAAGTGCAGCGGAGACCCTCACAATAGTGCAATTGGAGCTGTTTTGCGGTCTTTTTGTGGGCGTCGTGGTACGACTGAAATATCAGGACCTTTGAGCACCAAATCAAGACACCGGAGAAATGGGTTGATGAAGTTGCAAGTTGGTTTGCAAGCTACAAAGATAACGCCCGAAAAATGGATATGACACCGTTAGATCGACAAATTTTGCGGGCTGGTTGGCTTGGATAGAAGGACAGGGGACTCAAGCTCAACGTGGACGCGGCATGGAACGAGACCTCGGGGTGTGCTGCTGTGGGAGCCGTCGTCTGAGACAAGAACGGAACGACATTTGGTGTAGCCGCCTCGTTGATCGACCACGTGGACTCGGCTTTAACGGCCGAATGTTTAGCCACGCGCAGGGGACTCCAAGCTGTTACAGACTGGGGCTGGAAGATTTCGGAGCTGGAAACCGACTGCGTCCAAGCAACGCGGTTAGCGAAGGATGGACATTTTCTGGGCATTCAAGGCCCGGTTTTGGCAGACGTTAGACACTTAGCTAGCGTAGTTGGGGTGCCCGAGTTTTATCGATGGGCCCCTAGATGTTGTAATGAGGTGGAAAATTTTGTAGCAAAAACGCGTATGTCATCTCTCACTGCGGACTTCTGGTTCCATGGTTGTCTGGAATGGCTTGTATACCTTAACCGGATGGATTTTAACCCCTCGGGCTGATAAATCTAAAGCAAGTTTCCCTAAAAAAAAAATAACCTCTATAAATTAATTATGTTAGGACTGTCAAAATTTATTATATTATCGAGTTATTAATTTATATAGTATTAGTTATATAATCATTAATTAGAAGAAAAAATCTCTATATAATATACCAAGAATATTGTAATCATAATACATAGTTTGAAGGTGATATTACTAAAATGTAGCTTGGTTCATGCAATGATAAATGATGCAATTTTAGTGACAATCACTTTGAACAAAAAAAAAATATTTCAGAAAAATACAACACCGGACCTTCTTAATGTTGGCGAATAACTTCATAATCATATTTGAAAAACGTTATATGATTTGTTAATTAGAGTAATTTATTTCTATTTAAGATGATTTCATAACTAGTTATGCAATATTATATTTTATTTATAGTGATTTCATAATGGTATGCGCAATATAATTATTTAATATTGCATTATAAATTTATATATATATCAGTTGAGACTTGTATACGTCTAAGAAAATTATTATCTTATAAATTTAGGGAATTATTAATTTAGCTAGTTAGGCCCGAGTTAGGACCGGACATAAATATTATTTAATTGAGGTTATTAGTTTATCAAAGTTCTATTGTATCACTATTCTAATATTATACATGACATATACTTATTTATTGGATATTTGGTACTTAACTTATATATAATAAAAGAGTTTTAGTACGTTGGCTGGCTAAAAAAAGAATTCAAACTTAATGTTATTTTAAAAAAATAGTACTTGCGCCGCGAATATTCTTTTTCTTTTATGTTTGACTGAGCCACGTCAGCTAGAATACGACGTCTTTTCATATTCCCTCAAATTCTAGAAAATAATAATAAAACATATTATTCTTACGGCAAAAGAACCACCGTCTCTGACTGTGTCTGTGCGTGTATATATATATATATATATATGAAAATTCGTAACGCCTTTTTATTAATTCTTCTCTCTTTCTCGCTCACTCTCTTCTCTTCTTTCCCTCGCTCGGCGAAACCCTAACCGGAGCTGCTCCGAGCTCGGAGAATCGGCTCACTCTTCGTCTCTCACCTCACTCTCCCTGCAAATCCAGCCTCGTTTTCGCTCAGGTACTTCTCTATTTCTCTCGCTCTCTCCTTCGCTTTCGCGCGCTGAACCACACTTACTTCGTGTTGCTAGCTTCATGATTTTGTCTATGAGGTTTTACTCTGATCC
This sequence comes from Parietaria judaica, assembly GCA_954871525.1. Classification (NCBI taxonomy): domain Eukaryota; kingdom Viridiplantae; phylum Streptophyta; class Magnoliopsida; order Rosales; family Urticaceae; genus Parietaria; species Parietaria judaica. The sequence goes on from OX940860.1 coordinate 46,410,753, forward strand.
TTGAGCCGGTGCTATTCTCGACGTAATACACTGAAGGAGACGAAAGTGTCGGTTTCGCGATCATACTCAGCTTTTGGTTGTGAAATGAGATTCTCTTCTTTTTATTCGATTAATCTCCATTAACATTTCTTTGCTCTCTGTTCATATGAATCAGTACATGTTTGTTTACTCAATTGAAAGCTTGTATTCCTTGAACGTTGTGAGTTTTTTTGGTGTGTGGAGTAAGCTTTTTTTGTTTTTGTTTTTTGTACAGGATGATAGCTTGAAAGTGAAACCATAGGATTTTTTTATTATTATTTTATTTTTTAATTTCTCTAGGTTTCTTTGATTTTACTGCAGCTGTAAGGAAATGGAAGTTTGAGAGAATTTCATGTTGGATACAGTAAAATTACAGTTTATGATTATGCGGTTACGCAGCTACACAATGGAATTATTTGCAGAGGTTTTGATTGATTTGTTTGGCCTACGCAGATCAAACTGTAATGGCTTCTCCGGTGCAGGAAGAGCCTCTTGCAACTCCCCCTCCTACTGCTGATGTTGTACGTGTTAATACCGATTATAACATTTCATTTTCTTTACTGTCGATCTGCTTTGAGAATATCAGTTCTTACTTCCGTTGAATATAGGTCGGCAATGCCTTCGTGGATCAGTACTACCTTATCTTGCATAAGTCCCCTGAGCTCGTTCACCGGTTTTATCAGGACAAAAGTAGTCTCAGCCGGGTTGAAGAAAATGGAATGATGAGTATTACAACTACCATGGAAGTGAGTCCTTATGATGCCATAATTTTGAGCTTTTATGTGTTTGCTTGTTTATTTTTGTATGTTCATTTTCTTCATGTGAAATACTTTGTTCATTTGCAGCATAGAAGCATATAAATTATGAAATTTGAAAAGTTTGTATATATTGGTATTGGTAAATGTCTTGTTTGTGTTTGTGAGTCAACCGTTCTATTCAATCTGCTCTCTTTTGGGAATTTAAAGTAAGCTACATCTTTCATATGAGCTATTAAACCCGGTTTATATTCACATGTCTATTTATTACTCCTTTTTATGCATCTCTTCAGCATCTCAACTAGGTATGTAGTGTGAGCTATGTAGATCCGACACTTATGTTAGAATTGCTTTTGAATCTGGTAAATTATTAGTTATTTTTTGGCAGGCAATCAATGAGAAGATCATGTCTCTTGATTACGGGAACCTCAGATCAGAGATTACAGCAGTTGATTCCCAAGATTCTTACAACGGTGGAGTCTTTGTTCTCGTAAACGGGTATATGATTGGGATGGACAACTCGAGGAAGTATTTCGCTCAGAGTTTTTTCTTAGCACCACAAGACAGGGGCTACTATGTCTTGAATGATGTTTTCAGATATGTAGATGACAGTGGAAATGAAAACGGAGAACCGGTCATTGACTATGAAAAACCTATAACTGCTGATCCTGGTATTGTGAATTTTAGTTGCTATATTTACGCAAACCTGTTATGTTATATAATCTTTACCTAATGCCAAACATTCGCACTCCAGAAATTGCAGTTATAAATGTTGATGAATCTGAGGAGGAGAAACTCAGCGAGCATGGAAACGCAGAAGAACTAGTGGCAGAAGAGGAAGTGCCAGTTTCAGAAGTGGTTGGAATTCCAGATGATTCACAGCCAGTTGAATGTAAACCCAAAACTGAAGAAGCTCCGAAGAAGTCATATGCCTCAATTCTGGGCAGTCAACATGTAATATCTAGTGCCTTTGATCGTCTTACTTAAATTTATTCGTTCAAATTACGAAATATATGTAATGTATTTTACTCCTAGCAAGTGTGCGCTCACAGAAAAATTTATCTTGTTGCTCCAGGTCAAGGCTGCTCAGAAGAAAGTAGCGCCTCTGTCAGCTCCCTCATCTGCCCCCGTGAGGACCGAACTGAAGAACCAAGAGCAAGTTGTCGCTGCTCCAACTCCAGTCCCGGTTGCTGAAACTGTACCAAATCCAAGTGTCACTGAGAATGAGCACATTCAAGAGGTTGAAGGTATGTTGTTCTGCTTTTTATGAGGGTCAAATCATATGATTATGATGTAGCTATTTGTGCACATACTTAACTCTGGTTTTACTCGTGTTGCGGGAATAGCAGAGGGTTATTCAATTTACTTAAAAGGTCTTCCCTCGAATGCAACACTGGCCATAGTCGAGACTGAATTCAAGAAATTTGGACCAATTAAGAGTAATGGTGTACAAGTTAGATGGCAAAAGGTAATTTAGTTTGTCCGTGAAATGAATTTTCCTCTGTCTAGTCTGTTGGCTGTTTCTCCATCAGTAACATCTCTGAATAAATTCATCACTAGGGATTTTGTTATGGATTTGTGGAATTCGAGGCGGCAAGTTCTGTTCGCAGCGCTTTGGAGGTATTTCTTCAATTTTTAATCTCTCTGACTGTCGTCTACAGTTATTGCTTTGAACAGTCGAATATAAGAGCAGTATATCTTTTAAGATGATGTCTTGGATTTCCACCATTTTCTTTTGAAGTTCTGTGAGCTGCAATTTTTCGTATGTTTAATCGTGCCGTGATTGGTGTTGCAGGCATCACCTATCCTTATGGGTGGACGCCAAGTTGTCATAGAGGAAAAGAGGTCTACTTTTCGAGGTAAGTCCGCGTTTAGTGTATTTTCATCTTCATCTAAGAAACTCGTATAGTCAAATTTAATCTTGCAAAATACTTTTTAACTTTTTTGCAACGTCCCTTGTATCCGGATAAGATAGTAACCAACATATTAGGAAGATGATCTCGGAGATATCTGATGTTCTTGCGCGTATGAAGTCCTCATTTATTTTGTATCCGACGGATATTTGCGCCATAAGTACCCAATTCTTAGCTAAATTTGCTGCCATATTACCAAACGTTTTGTTTATCCGCAATAGTACCCAAAGCCCTACGTGTCACCTCCCATTTTTTGGAATTTTTTGGGAGTGACTGTCCCAATACTATGTGTTAACTATTTGAGGATGTAATTTAACTGTCATTGTTTTTTGGATTCAGATGACTATTTTCTATTGTCGTTAAAGAATTTTGAAAATATGCCGGCTAAATTGACTAAAGATTGAGTAGAGTACTAACGCCGCAAATATTCATTTTAATCTAGCATCAGCTGTAGTTAGGAGTCCGCTGTACAAAAGCCGAATATTAGTAGTTAATGAGGACATTGTGTTGTATTTACTTCACAAAGAATAAAATATTATGTAATTCATATTGAAAAAACGACACATCGTCTTGTGTGTAGGGAATGTTAGGGGAAGGCTTCCACCTGCAAGAGGCAACAATGGATATACGAATGACGGAGCGACAAGAGGTCGTTTCCACGGTGGCGACGGGGGATATGGTCGCAGTGATTATAACGGCAGGGGGGACTTTGGGAACAGAAACGGCAATGCTGCTGATTATAATGGGAGAGAATTCAGCAACAGGAGCGGAAATGGTGATTACAGTGGGAGAGGAAACTTTGGAACTAGAAGCGGCTATAATCGAGTGGGACCGAGGCACGAAAGCTACGGCCGTGCGAATCGTGGAAATGGGTTTGCTGATCGCGTGCATGAAACCTCTAGGAGCTCGGCGAACCAGGTTTCAGCCTCTGCTTGAGAATTTGACTTCGAGGGGTATCGATTTTGTGAAGACGGGGTATAGAATAGAGATAGGGGGAGGGATGTGTCCGATTTTTCATGGATGGTTTAAGGGATTTTTTCTACAGGGTTGATCGCTAACCATATTTTTGGAGTATTTTAGTGACGGGGTATTATTGGGTTATTGGATTGGATTTTCATTGGAGTTCTTGGTAGTTTGTAGTAAAAACGAATCAGGTTAACAGGCTCATGGAAAATTTCAATTTCATGACCAGTTTGGATTTATATGTAGCTTATAAATTTGATGTGAACATCTTCTGCAATTTAGTTTCTCTGTACGAATGACAGCAAACCCCAACCCGATACCGTGGCACTGAACGGCATCAAGACATATGTGGCTGTATGCATTAATAATCTCAGGGGTAAAATCAGGGTAGGATATCAATCTAGGCCGACCCGGTTTTTTAAAGCCTCTCAAGGAACTCGGTCAAAGACCGGGCTTGGGAGCCAAAAGTCCACCTTGTAAGGGCTTTTACGTGAAAACAATATCTGAAGCGACTGATAATGCGAGTCTCGTTATATAAATCGGTGAAAAAAAGATCCCAAATTGAATCACAGCAAGGCTCAATTCTGCTTTAAAACTCGAATGTGTGAATAAATAGATATATATTATATGAAAAAATAATTTGAAAAATCTCCTTATATTAGAGAATACTGACAACATTCAGATTTCTTTATATCTTTTCCTCCAATGGAGCTTAACAAACCACGATCCATGCCTTTTTATGGTCGTCATACCGTAGCTACTTGCCCATATATCGTAACACATAATTATACCCAGGTTTATTACACTTCTATAAACATATTTAGCGGCGAAATAAACCTATAATTAATATAACAAAACTATGCTACACTTGCACTAATTCAACACAGAATAGCTCGAAAACCCACCGCGAACTTAGATGTGGGATTTGAATTTGTTTTACCCTCTGTTCAGTTTCGAATTCCAGCGCCCGAGAAAGGTTCATCAGGCACCAAAATTGCAGGCTTGAACAAAATCCAAATCGTAGTCGACGTATTTTGTCCATAGCGGCTTGAACTGGTTCATTGCAATGTCGAGCCAGGGCTTCATGTTCCCGTTGAAGTGCACCACGGCTGCGTTGCGGATCTCCTCCATGCTGATGCTCGGATTGTACCCCAATCCAAGAACGTGCCACGATTTGTCCAGCGGCTTTGTGGTGGAGTAGTACGTGATCAAACCTGGCGGCAAGGTGCCCAACTTCCAAAGGGTACGGTTTTCGTTCTGCATCAAGAACAGAACCAAAAGTTATTGACTGTACATAATGGAAACGGGAGACTATGAGCACTATTTAATAGTTCCAAAAACAAGTTTCTCGAAACTGTTCTGTTTCTCTTTTGAAAATGGATTTCAACAGCTTAGCAAAATTAACGATTTTTCATAATAAATATGAGTGAAATACTCGACGAACGACAAATATTACAAGAAATTTCACCGGGTGAAATATGATATCTTACCAAGTTTTGCCAGTAGTGATACTCTTCTGTGCATTTCTCCCTTCTCCAAGCATCCAAATCAAAGAAGTTCATCCCATAAGCCCAAGCACACGCCTTTGGATTGAACTTCTCCTTGATCAATGGGTGTGAGAAATTCATGTACTGCGCGTAACGATGGAATGACCCAAAACAAGTCTCCACCGCCCCGTTTACTTTCCCATCCATATCGATCTTCCATAGCCCTGTTAAGTCCTTTTGGACCACGATATCATCGTCCAAAAACAGAATTCTGTGCAATTTCGGGTACATTTCCGGCAAATAAAACCTAAGATGGTTCAATATCGAGAGGTACTTCGGGTTTCTGAACTTCATGTTGGTTGTGTCCTTGGTTGCATTCTCGAGCTTGTTCTCGAAGTAGAACTTTTGCAAGTTTGCAGATTCCAGTTGTCGAAGCACTGGTACATATGAAGAGTTCAAGAACTTGTAGTCCTCAACCGCCTTCACTTCAATGTGTGATCCGTTGTAATCCTTCAGTTTGAACATAACTTGCATTGCTCCGAGATTCATCTTGTCAGTGACAACATGAAACACGTGCTTCCACGGCTCATCGGCGTTCTTCACAGCAGAATTAACCACCACGGAGGCTGCAAGCACATTGTCTGAAAAAATAGCATAATGATACAGTGTCGGATCCTCGAACTCTGGAGGCATTGATTTCCCTTCATCTGTATACAATTCCGGGTGCGCAATTCGCTCTTCCATCAATCGCATCGCAAGGCAATGCACGCTTTTGGGGATTGATTTCGCAGCAATCAAGCTAGAGAAAGCTCCCTGCTTCTTGGCTTTCGTCAACAACTCGTTCACCTGGAAAATCGTGTCCTTAAGCTTCTGAATCTTGAGCTGGTTGTCGAAAGACTCCTTCGCTTCCGATATCACTTGCCTGGTCACTTTGATACGCTCTTTCACCTCCTTCTCGAACTGCCGCAACACCGATTCGTCAATGGAGAGTGCGTCGGAAGCCAACAGAGACTGATACGAAGGTTTGCTCAGAAGATCATTGTAGCTACGAGAAAGCTCGGCGAAGACCCGGACAAGCTTAGAGTTCTCAAGCTTCAACTTTCGTGCAAAGACAGCGTAAGTAAGCGCCAGAGCTTTGTGATCATCGGCTTGCTTCCGGATCTGATCAAATCTAGGCTTTAGAGGATCCGATTTAAGCGCCAGCATGGTCCTTCTCGTCGAATCAACTCGGTTAGAGCCCGAGACAAAACCCTAATTGGACAAATTCACCCAGAAACCTTGATTAGATGCTACACTCAATCATTCAGCCGTAACTTCATCTCAAAAACACAAAAATTATTGACCCAATTCTAAAACTTCGCGACATGAACATTGTTCTTCTCTAACTCCGATCTATCACTAGAATAATCCATTTCTCGTAGATCCAATTTCTCGCTAGGATTATCAATTGCACAAATTTTCTCACAAGAATCAATAAAAGAGAATTCGAAAGTTCTAACACCCGAAGCAAAATCAGTTCTAAGAAATGGGATCAACAGTACTTACAAAGCGGGCGAGATCGGAAGATCTGGAGCGAGAAGTGAATAGGAAAGAGAGGGAGAAGCAGAAGAGAAGGACGACGGAGACGACGAAAACCAAAGCTCTGAGAGAAACGCCGACATTCCGGCCCACTCCTCCGCCCGATCCCGCGCGCAGAGGCGCTCTCGGGTTCGCCATTGTCGGCTTCGATGCGACCTTCGCGCTTGGTCTTCGATTCGCAGAAGAGGAAGAGAGCGAGATCTCAGAGTGTTGTTTTCACTCTCACTGTCTCTCTCGCTCTCAATCACATGCCTTTCACGCTTTTGATTTTTGAGAGAGCCAATTCTTTCGAGTACCCAAAAACGACAACAACGATATATATATATATATATATATATATAATCAGTTATTGTTGGTGTGAAATGGTGAATGTGAAGTTGAAGTGGCAGCAACGCGGGGTTGTCTCCACCGACGCCCTTTTTCGGCGTTAAATTCAGATTATTATATTTTATTCTGAGAAAGATTATCTAAAAATAACTATTAAATAATAGCGGTAAATGTATCTATGTTTATTCAAAAAAGTACCCGAGTTGTACTAAAGTGTAGGACACATATCTTTCGTCTCTATTTAGTCACACTGTTAATTTATAGTGACGAGTCATCGGACTTTTATTTACCACGTATTATTTACACGCCTTTTATTATGAAGATAGGTGGTATATAAAGGTACAATGACACGTCGCTATTAATTAACGAGGATGAATGGAAACAGAAAACACCCTAAACACTATTACTCACTTTAAGTGATTTGGCCTTTACAAATGAAACTTTGGTACAGAAGCTAATTTCGTCTTAATTTTGATACATTTGCCGTTATTATTTTTATATTTAAACAAAATATGTATTTAAAAATTTGGAAGTTAAACCAAGTATAACCTTTAAAGGTCTAAGTTACAAGGATGCTCTATTTTCCTTATTAAATTTAATATATACAGTCCTTATTTTCCATACCGGGTAACTATAGATAGTTGTAACTTGGAATGCTATATACCAAGTGTTATGGGTATTTTCAGGCCCAGAAAAATTAAGGCCTAAATCAAAGAGCGTACCCGAAAATAGGGCCCAAAATGATTAAAAGCCAAAAAGTATGAGCGCGCTAGAAATGGGCGCACTTGAAATGAGCGTCTTAGAAATGAGCGCCCTTGAAATGGCGCCCTGGAAATGAGCACCCTTGAAATGGGCGCGCTTAAAGAAGCGCGCTTACTTTTTCACAACAATTACTTAATTGTCCAGGGGCCTAATAAGGTTATTTTTAATTGCTTAGAGACCCCTGGACCCTTCTATAAATAGAATCTTCAAACTCAGAAAGATGGATCCAATCCCATTCGAACTCGGAACTATACACATTTCACCCAAACGCTCTCTAGAGCGATAAAATCTCTCAACGCTCACTTTGAACTACGTGATGACCTGATCCCATTGAAATGGGTATGTAGACAGCCTCGTTACAAGTGACGAGGTCCGGCATCATATATTATCAAATCCCTTCTTTTTTATGTCATTAAGCATATCATCGAAGGCGAAGAATCAAACTTCAAGCCCAATCTGACTGCCAAGCGGACATTGGGCCCGGCCCAAATCAAGACTTGGGCCGCTTTACTGTTGATCTAATTTTCGGCATTAACACTAATATTTATATATATATATATATATGAATATATTATAGCGCAAACAGAAGAGAGACATTTTATTCTAAAAAATAAATTTTTTAAAAAGTCCATTTTCTCTCTAAAATTCTTGCTCATGTGTATTTGGTTTTTGCTTAAAGACATATGACTACACGGCCCACCACGTCATTGGTCTCGTCTTGGGCCTTCAATGACACGCCCAAGCCTGAGCCATACTATGCATGTAACATGCTTGGATCGATATCTATATTCGGAATCATTGAAAAATCACGAGTGTTAATTTCTATGAGTAATAACGTATTTACTTCGTCCATCATGTCGCTTGAAAACACTTCTTGTCCGTTTCACACTCGTTACTCGGGAACCTCCTCGTTGGAAAGCTAGATATCCTCCTTGGCGGCTATGGGACTCGAACTTTCTTGCTACGGGTTTGGGAAAATTTGCACACTATGATAGGGTGTAGTCGAATTTTTTACATTGTGAAGTTTGTGAATTTTTTCCAATCTTTATGGACTTATGTAAAGCTCATTACTACAATGTGCTTTTTTCATGTATATACTAGCAGTCTAGCATGTCTGCACTGCCCTTGCTTGGTGCATATTTGACATATAGGCTTGGGTTGGCCATATATATTGAACTTTCCTCTTTCTCTACTTCTCTATAAGGGTACTTTGGGGAGTTCTCTCTACGATGACGTCTCAAATTCGGCAAGAATGAACTTCATTCGTGAGAATGTTGCTAAACATCTCAAGTCAGCACTCTTGTCTAAGGAGGATGGTCATAACTTGTGTTGGATCGATATTAAACTTTTTAATATAAATAATGAACGTAATACGTTACGGCGGAATTTCAAAATTTCTTTTTAATATGAAAATAGATTTTCGACATATTAAAATAACCATAACGTTAAAAACGATTATCATACATGCAAAATAAATTTATTACGTAAACAACGATTGGATAAAATTCTGGAAAATCATATAACAATTATAGGATTAAGAACACTTACAAATCCGGAATTTATTCACGGTTTTCGTCGTCGATCTTCGCGAGTCGTCCCTCCGTCTTCAATCAAACAACCACGATGGATTCGATGCTATGGCTTTCGGATATTTTTGAGATGAAGAGAGTGGGCTCTTTATGAACAAGAGATAAGAAAAGAAGAACAACTTTTGCCTTAATATTTCTTCCAAGCTTTATGCGCATACAGTATGCGAAGCTTAAGAAAAAATTCCTTCTCTGGTTGCTTTTCTAAAAGCAACGAACGAATGATAGAGAGAAAAAAATTTCTCTGTTGCTTTTCTAAAAGTATGCGAATGGGAAAGTCTTTTTTTTTTTGTTTTTGTTTTAATGTGGTTAGTATCTCATATATATAGCCACGTATATTTGAATTAAATCAATTATTCAATTCAAATCTTTTTACTGATTTGTTATCCAAATAAATATATATCAATATATATATTTGTATGATATCTCGTTGGCAACTTGTTGACCAAGTCCAAAGATTAAATCCTTTCCATATCTCATGCACATATTTATTCGGTAAAATTCTTTAAGAATTAATTTTCTTTTTATTTTTATTTTTATTAAATTCGCATAAATGTATAATTATCAATATAATTATAAAACTTATAATATTTAATAAATGTGATTAAAATAAAATAACCATTTATTTATTTAATCATGAGAAAATAATTACCATAGTATAAATCACAATTTATACATAAGAGAAAATTATCAAACCAATTTCGTATTTAAAAATATTTCAATTCAATAATTGAACTTAAAGTAAGATTTCAATAAATCAACTTTACATATTTTTAATACTTATTATGTTCATCAAAATCTCGTCCGAAAGTCTAACATTGAGACCTCATGGACCCACATGAACGAAGCTTTAGAATAAAGTCCGGACACAAAAGTTCACAAACTTTTCCCGCCTTTTAATTCTTAACATTGGTCGATTCCACTAAAGGACCAATGCTGACAATCTCTAAGTTCATATGCGTTCTTATTTCCGTTTGATGTGATACAACTATTCTTCACACGGTCCACGGTGTATTTACGATATTACCCTTTGTGTGTATCATTAACTAAAAGGAATGTAAAATTACCGTTTTACCCCTTAGTCATTATTTCATCAACTCCTTTGTTGTTTGTGAATGAGAAAAACATAAAGTGAGATGTCACAACATGTCACATGTTTTATCCAGAGAATATATTATTCAATGAGTACCAGGCCCGGTTTGTTCATTCACATTTCAAAGAACAAAGCATGATGTGATACTAATGTCGTAACATTCTTATAACACAAATTCCATATCTATGAATCACATAATTCAACGAGACAGTATTATGACACCAACCGTCGGGTCTTTGATCCAGCATTTGGATCTTGCCCTTTGACTAGTCAAGTGTCACAAAGTGTCACAAGAAATTATGTACCCACTTCAGGATTTAGGTAATTACGAAAATACCCCTCGTTTGTGATTTTGAAGCTTCGAGTAATGAAACGGTTTTACCTCGAACTTCAAAGTGTCACAGGTCTAGTTCAATGTCTTCATTAAGACATCAAGAATAAACTCCAGAGTCACAACTCTCAATATCACAAGATCCGATATCAGTAGTTTATTCGAACAATCAATAATCGGATACGATTGCCCTATCGATCCTAAGATTGCGAACTGTTTATTTTAAACTTATCAAGAAGAGGTCTCTTGTTAAGTCTGTACTTAACTCTTCTTTCGTTGATGATAGTATCAGGGCGTAGACATATATGCATAAACACAAACTTAAATAAATAAGAATGAATACTTAATCTTTATTTAATTCTCAGCAAAAGAACATAATAGTATTATTACATCGAGTACTTTATTAATAAACTTAATTATTTGCTAAAAGGTCCTTCATGTCTCCTTTGTGGGCATAAATCCCAACAAACTCCCACTTGACTCAAAGTAGATGTGAATGATCTTTCACTCCTAAGCCCTCCAGGTGTCTTTCGAAAACTTTACTCGTTAAAGGCTTCGTAAACGGATCTGCAAGGTTGTCCAACGTTGAGATCTTCTTCACATCTGCATCTCCTCTTTTGACAATATCTCGAACTAGGTGATATTTCCTCTCTATGTGTTTTGAGCGTCTGTGACTTCTTGGTTCCCTACAGTTAGCAACGGCCCCACTGTTATCACAATAAAGTGTGATGGGCCCGCTGACACTTGGAACGACTTCCAAGTACTTAAGGAATTTGCGAAGCCAGACTGCTTCCTTTGCGGCTTCACAAGCCGCCACATATTCGGCCTCCATGGTCGAGTCAGCAATGCAAGATTGCTTGATACTCCTCCAGACCACAGATCCACTATTGAGGATAAACACAGATCCCGAAGTGGATTTCCTGGAATCCTTATCCGCCTGAAAGTCGGAATCGGTATACCCCGTCAAAGTCAGGTCATCACCTGAAAATGCAAGCATATAGTTTCTCGTTCTCCGGAGATACTTGAGAATGTGCTTGACAGCAACCCAATGCTGGGGTCCAGGGTTTGACTGGAATCGGCTCACCACACCTACTGCGTAACAAATATCTGGTCTGGTGCAAAGCATAGCATACATGAGACTTCCTACGGCTGAGGCGTAAGGAACATGTCTCATGTCCTCTTCCTGCTGAGGAGTCTTTGGAGACTGCTCATTAGAAAGGTGCACTCCATGACGAAAAGGTAACTGACCTTTCTTGGAGTTTTGCATACTGAAGCGATCCATTATCTTATCAATATAAGATGCCTGAGAGAGCGCTAATTTTCGGTTCTTCCGATCCCTAAAGATTTGAATCCCCAAAATGTAAGCTGCTTCTCCGAGATCCTTCATATCAAACTGCTTTGACAACCAGATTTTAACCTCTGATAACTTTCCTACGTCATTCCCAATGAGTAGTATGTCATCGACATATAGAACCAGGAAAACCTCTTTGCCGTTGTTTATCATCTTATAAACGCATGGCTCATCTATTGACTGCTCAAAGCCAAAGCCTTTTACAGTCTCGTCGAATCTAATATTCCACGATCTAGATGCTTGCTTGAGTCCATAAATGGACTTCAGCAACTCACAAACCTTGCCCTCTTGGCCTTTTTCCACGAACCCGTCTGGTTGAGCCATATAAATACGCTCGTCAAGATTGCCATTTAGGAAGGCAGTCTTGACATCCATCTGCCAGATTTCATAATCAAGGGCGGCAGCAATGGATAAAAGAATACGGATGGACTTTAGCATTGCGACCGGCGAGAAAGTATCCTCATAGTCTATACCTTCTCTTTGGGTGAAACCCTTTGCCACAAGTCGCGCTTTGAATGTCTCTACATTCCCATCCGGGCCTCTTTTCTTCTTATAAATCCATTTGCATCCCACAGGTTTAATGCCTTGGGGTGGATCCACAAGTTTCCAGACTTCGTTGGTGTGCATCGATTGCATTTCAACGTTCATGGCTTCTTGCCAAAGGTTTGCTTCGGAACCTGACATCGCATGGGAGAATGATGCTGGATCATCTACCTCTTTGTTTACGATGGCTATGTGAGCTTCTCCGAATAACATGTATCGGTCAGGCGGTCGTACTGCCCTATTACTGCGACGACTCACAGTGCGCTCAATTTCCGATTGCGGTTCTTCCAGTGTTGGTGTAGGACTGATCCTAACATGTGGAGTACTGGTTACTTCACCCAACATTTCCTTAAGCACAAGTCTGCTTCTGGGAACTGCATTCTTTATAAAGTCTTCCTCAAGAAACCTAGCGTTCGTGCTAACAAACGTTTTCTTGTCAGTAGGACTATAGAATATATACCCTTTTGTTCCCTTAGGATATCCTACGAAAAGGCATAACTCTGACCGACTAGCCAACTTGCTTGCCTTTTGCCTTAGCACATGTGCTGGGCAACCCCAGATTCTGATGTGGTTTAAAACAGATTTTCTACCACACCATCTTTCATAAGGCGTACCAGGAACTGTCTTCGATGGTACTTGGTTCAGAATATAAGCTGCCGTTTCTAAGGCATATCCCCAGAACGAATCAGGAAGTGATGAATAACTCATCATTGATCTTACCATATCTAACAGAGTTCGGTTTCTTCTCTCTGACACTCCATTTTGTTGTGGGGTGCCTGGTGCTGTAAGCTGAGAATGAATACCTTCTTCTTTAAGTAGGTCCTCGAACTTTCCAGACAAGTATTCTCCACCACGATCAGATCGTAGTGTTTTGATCTGTTTCTCTCTTTGCTTTTCAACCAATGCCCGATACTGCTTGAACATTTCAAAAGTGTCGGATTTGTTTCGCATAAGAAAGACATGACCAAAACGTGAGAAGTCATCGGTAAAGGTCACGAAGTATTCGTAACCTCCTCTTGCCTGGATGTTGATCGGTCCGCATACATCAGTATGTACGAGTTCCAATACTTGAGTGGCTCTTTCACCTTTCGACGAGAAAGGTCTCTTGGTCATTTTGCCTTCGAGACAGGATTCGCACGTGGGTAAAGATCCCACGTTTAGAGATTGCAAAGGACCATCTTTTGCTAATCTCTTAATCCTTTCAAGACCAATGTGTCCAAGACGTAAGTGCCATAGATATGTTTCGTCGGTCTCATCACTATAAGACCTTTTTCGCTTCCTGTGTGAATCGTTATTCACTTCGGTGTCTAAGATAGTCGGCTCATCCGGATACATATAATATATAGAATCAATACGATGAGCTTTAGTAATAAACGAATCATCAAGATAAATTTCAATACCATTATTGACTTTAAACTTAAATAATTGTTCTTCTAAACGACCAAAAGAAACAAGGTTCTTGCTAAAATCCGGTACATAATAAACGTTATTCAATAATAAAGTTTTATTCCCAAACTTAAGCTTCAAGGTCCCGACTGATCTTGCTCCGACATTCGTTCCATTACCCCAGTTGAACGAGAACTCCCCATCACTCAAGCGTCTTGTTTGCCTGAAACCATTCGAATTACACACAATATGATCAGAAGCCCCGCAATCTAATATCCAGGGTGATTCTTTATTTGTGATGTAACATGCTTGAGTAACGAGACTCATACCTTTCCCTTTGACAGTCTTGAGATAGGCAGGACAGTTCCTTTGCCAATGGCCGACTTCTCCGCAATGGTGACACTTGTGGTTAGACTTGTCCACCTTTGCGACGCTCTTGCCCTTAGCATCCTTAGCCTTGTTCTGAGGTGCTTTGGATCCCGTTCGGTTGGCGTTTTTAGGACCTTTTATTTGCTTCTTGAAACGAGAGGTGGAAGCCTTATGTTCAGCAACATTGGCTTCTCCATTCTTCCTCTTGTTATTCGGAAGGAGTCCCTCGGCAGTCTGCAACTCCTTCATGAGCTCGGTTAGAGTATAATCCAACTTGTTCATGGAGTAGTTCAGACAGAAGCTATCAAAGGAGTCCGACAGAGTCTCCAAGATCATGTTGGTCTTGGTGAGTCCATCGATCTCGGATCCAAGAATTTCCATCTCGTTCAGATGCCCCATGATCGTTAGCATGTGGTCTCGAACAGGAGTTCCCGGCTTCATCCGGCAATTCATAAAATTCCGAATAGCTTGCTGCCTCGCCTGACGCCCGTGACACCCAAACATCTCCTGGAGATTAAAGAGCATCTCTTCTGCCGTGGGTATATCCCGGTGAGATTGCTGCAACACATTGCTCATAGATGCTAGAATGTAGCACCTAGCAATCTCATCGGATCTTACCCAGGCATCATAGGCATCCTTGTCCTCTTTGCTCGAGTCAGTACTCGGAGCTTCGGGACACGGGGTAGTGAGAACATACTTGTGCTTTTCCACCGTCAGTACGATGTCGAGGTTACGTTTCCAATCTACGTAATTCTCACCCTCGAGTTTGTTAGTGCTCAAAATAGTTGCGAGCGGGTTCAAAGACATTTTGCTGAAAATTATAATAAAGAAAAATAATTTTAGACATATGCTACATTTGGAATAATCATGATGCATGAACAATCCTAATTATTGTATGTGATAAAATGATATTTTTGATTCCATGGTATTATGAACAAAATGATTATTTACTTCTCCTAGGGGAGACCGTAAATAATCGCCTTTCATAGTCGTGACACATCACTATTTAATTCGAACTTTCCAAGAAGTCACAACTCCTAGTTCTTATTAATTACCATAAAAATTTGGTCACTTATTCTTAATGCATTGCCTCTAGGGAGGATTATATTAGGAATAAGTCTAAGTGTATAACCGACATATGGGCCTTTATCCAAGTTACTTTGAGAACGGTCCACCTAGGGGAGGCCCTGCCTCATCGCTCCTCTTTAAGGCTTAGTTCGTTAACGATTTAATTAACGGGGTGATTCCGGAGTACTCCCATTGAAGAGAGGGCCACTATAGTGACTCTTAGTCCATCACACACACCGTTATTAAATCTATGTCGGGGACCGTGGGTTATTTCAACGTTAAACAACCCTCCCACTTAGTTTTTACAAAAATCAAATTTTGTTCATTGAGCTTAAATTTTATAACTATGTTTATAAACCAGACTACAATGATGCATGAACATGACATAGTTTACATGAGGTGTTGGCGTCCTATCCTATATGACGTGTGACGTAAAATTTGAGAAGCATAAATAAATCAAAGCATAAATTTAACTTCTCTAATGGCCCAATTCTAAATTACAACCCATAGACAAAATACATAGAAAGTAAACTAAACTTTATCTCCTCTTTGATTCCGTCATGATCTTCAGTTTCCGTTTTTAAAATTAAGAGATCAATATCTCTCCCACTCAAATAATTAAACGCGCTTTTAATATTTCAAAAATATTGTGACTATATATTATATACTTAATTTTATTTTTCTATAAAAATAATGATTTTTCATAAAAATAATTAAGTCATATATATAATATCATATTTTATTTCAAAATAAATAAATAAGCGCAATTTAATTATTTAGATTTGAAAAAATATCCGGAACAATTTCCGAATCGTTGTGGGCCACGGAGGCGCCTCAGGTTAGCTCACGTACGCCCGAAAACGTACGGCCATGCCCGAGAAAAAATCTCCGTTCTTCTCGTCTCGTCTTGGTTCTTCGTGTCCTCCGAAAAATATAATAATATTTACATAATCCTATGTCCTTCATAAAACTGAGGCTCACACTTTTCTAATAAAGATAAAAACCGGGACGATAGCCGGAAACAATCCTAGGGCCACTTCGAAAAGGATCCATTCACATTCACATATTCAAAAATACATGCACACAAAAACGCCAACACCTAACTACTCATATAATCGAATGCATTAATAATTTTACGTAAAAAAATATTTTGCATGTCGTTATTAACGCCAATTATGGCTCTGATACCATTTGTTGGATCGATATTAAACTTTTTAATATAAATAATGAACGTAACACGTTACGGCGGAATTTCAAAATTTCTTTTTAATATGAAAACAGATTTTCGACATATTAAAATAACCATAACGTTAAAAACGATTATCATACATGCAAAATAAATTTATTACGTAAACAACGATTGGATAAAATTCTGGAAAATCATATAACAATTATAGGATTAAGAACACTTACAAATCCGGAATTTATTCACGGTTTTCGTCGTCGATCTTCGCGAGTCGTCCCTCCGTCTTCAATCAAACAACCACGATGGATTCGATGCTATGGCTTTCGGATATTTTTGAGATGAAGAGAGTGGGCTCTTTATGAACAAGAGATAAGAAAAGAAGAACAACTTTTGCCTTAATATTTCTTCCAAGCTTTATGCGCATACAGTATGCGAAGCTTAAGAAAAAATTCCTTCTCTGGTTGCTTTTCTAAAAGCAACGAACGAATGATAGAGAGAAAAAAATTTCTCTGTTGCTTTTCTAAAAGTATGCGAATGGGAAAGTCTTTTTTTTTTGTTTTTGTTTTAATGTGGTTAGTATCTCATATATATAGCCACGTATATTTGAATTAAATCAATTATTCAATTCAAATCTTTTTACTGATTTGTTATCCAAATAAATATATATCAATATATATATTTGTATGATATCTCGTTGGCAACTTGTTGACCAAGTCCAAAGATTAAATCCTTTCCATATCTCATGCACATATTTATTCGGTAAAATTCTTTAAGAATTAATTTTCTTTTTATTTTTATTTTTATTAAATTCGCATAAATGTATAATTATCAATATAATTATACAACTTATAATATTTAATAAATGTGATTAAAATAAAATAACCATTTATTTATTTAATCATGAGAAAATAATTACCATAGTATAAATCACAATTTATACATAAGAGAAAATTATCAAACCAATTTCGTATTTAAAAATATTTCAATTCAATAATTGAACTTAAATAAGATTTCAATAAATCAACTTTACATATTTTTAATACTTATTATGTTCATCAAAATCTCGTCCGAAAGTCTAACATTGAGACCTCATGGACCCACATGAACGAAGCTTTAGAATAAAGTCCGGACACAAAAGTTCACAAACTTTTCTCGCCTTTTAATTCTTAACATTGGTCGATTCCACTAAAGGACCAATGCTGACAATCTCTAAGTTCATATGCGTTCTTATTTCCGTTTGATGTGATACAACTATTCTTCACACGGTCCACGGTGTATTTACGATATTACCCTTTGTGTGTATCATTAACTAAAAGGAATGTAAAATTACCGTTTTACCCCTTAGTCATTATTTCATCAACTCCTTTGTTGTTTGTGAATGAGAAAAACATAAAGTGAGATGTCACAACATGTCACATGTTTTATCCAGAGAATATATTATTCAATGAGTACCAGGCCCGGTTTGTTCATTCACATTTCAAAGAACAAAGCATGATGTGATACTAATGTCGTAACATTCTTATAACACAAATTCCATATCTATGAATCACATAATTCAACGAGACAGTATTATGACACCAACCGTCGGGTCTTTGATCCAGCATTTGGATCTTGCCCTTTGACTAGTCAAGTGTCACAAAGTGTCACAAGAAATTATGTACCCACTTCAGGATTTAGGTAATTACGAAAATACCCCTCGTTTGTGATTTTGAAGCTTCGAGTAATGAAACGGTTTTACCTCGAACTTCAAAGTGTCACAGGTCTAGTTCAATGTCTTCATTAAGACATCAAGAATAAACTCCAGAGTCACAACTCTCAATATCACAAGATCCGATATCAGTAGTTTATTCGAACAATCAATAATCGGATACGATTGCCCTATCGATCCTAAGATTGCGAACTGTTTATTTTAAACTTATCAAGAAGAGGTCTCTTGTTAAGTCTGTACTTAACTCTTCTTTCGTTGATGATAGTATCAGGGCGTAGACATATATGCATAAACACAAACTTAAATAAAGGGTTAATTGCGGCAAAAATACCCAACCTTTGTAAATGTTCTCCGATAGGTACCCAACCTCAATAAACGTAGGCAAAAGTACCCAACGTCACACTTTTGTCGCCGACCAACTAACGCCGTTAGACACTGCCTACGTGGCCGTTAGGGTGTCTCGTGTGGAATGCCACGTGGCCAAAGGTTGGGTACTTTTGCCGCCACGTGATCAAAGGTTGGGTACTTTCGCCGCCACGTGGCATTAAAAAAATAAATTTTTTTATAATTTTTTCTTTCCCGTTAGCCAATATGTTTTTATTTTTTTTATGTACATCAAACATGATCAAATAATTTTATAAACAATGTACTTATAAAAAAAATGTTAAAGAAAAACCAAAAAAATGTTACTTTTCTTTTTTCACTTTAAAACAAAAAATAATAAGGTTAAACATAATTTTTACCAATCACCAAACTTTCAGTTTAAATTAAGCTTGAACTGTATTTGATACAATTATTTGTTTTAATCATGCCTTAGTTTCAAATATGTTATATGTCTGCAAAAATCATATCATGCCTTAATATTAATATTAAAATGCTCGTGTTATTATATACAATAATGTTTTAGTTTCAAAATTTTAATATAATCTATTAAAAAATTATAAATTATCCCTATAAGAAAAAATATTTTTTATAAAAATATTTTATAAAATTATTTTTTTTTAGATTTAACATATGTAAAAAAATAAAAATATGAGTCACGGGAAATATTTTTTTTAAAAATAAATTAAAACTAATAAATTTAAGGAATTATTTGATTATTTAAAAAATAACATAATTTTTTATAAGTACATATTTTATGAAATTATTTGATCATGTTTGATATACGTAAAAGAATAAAAACATACTGGCTAATGAGAAAGAAAAAATTAAAAAAATTATTTTTTAAATGCCATGTGGCGGCAAAAGTACCTAACCTTTGGCCACGTGGCGGCAAAAGTACCCAACTTTTGGCCATGGGCCATTCCACACGAGACACCCTAACGGCCACGTAGGCAGTGTCTAACGGCGTTAGTTGGTCGGCGACAAAAGTGTGACGTTGGGTACTTTTGCCTACGTTTATTGAGGTTGGGTACCTATCGGAGAATATTTACAAAGGTTGGGTATTTTTGCCGCAATTAACCCTTAAATAAATAAGAATGAATACTTAATCTTTATTTAATTCTCAGCAAAAGAACATAATCGTATTATTACATCGAGTACTTTATTAATAAACTTAATTATTTGCTAAAAGGTCCTTCATGTCTCCTTTGTGGGAATAAATCCCAACAACTTGTTGATCACAAAGATCCCCGTGCTTATAAGACGGTTGTCGATCACCCTAACGAACACCTCATATTCATCATTACTGTGTGTTTGTTTACGTTAAGGTTAAGATATAGACGTCTGAATCTTAATGCATATCTTAATAATAAGATATGATATCTGAATCTGAATAATATATAATTAAGTCTGTTTATTTGTTAAGATTTAAATGCAGTCTATTTTTTTTAATTAAGTATTATTTTATACTATAGAGTAAAAATTGATTATTTATTATAAATTTGGACAATACTAATTCTAAATTAATTTTTTAAGATAATTTACTTTATATTATGAAATATAAATATTTGGTATAGTATATAAGTTTTTTAAACTAATCAAAATATTTACGATTTTATTCATGACATTAAATGATTTTATTTATAGATTTAATTAATTTGTAATTTTAGTTTATCTATAAAAAATCACTAGTTTGATAGATTATCCTATCAGTAAATGTATGCATAAAATTGTTTTTATATTAACTAGTGGACGGCACCGCGCTCCGCGCGGTGGCGAGTAAATATATTATTTATATTTAAATAAAAATATTGAATAAATGAATCTATATATTATGTATTGTAATAAAAACTCAAAATAACCACATCCAACGCAAATTCAACGATCGTTGATTTATTCAACTAATATTATTTTTCACGTTTATTAAAAAAATGAGTAGATTACTATATAAAATAACCGACGATGTAAAAATAAGATAGTTCGTCCAAATTTGAAAGAAAAAAAATCAAACTAAATTATCGACCTTGTCGTATATTAATACTATAACATTTCTTCGACTTTTTTTTTATTCTTTGACTCTCAGTAAATAAAAAATCCATGTTCATTTAATTTAAATAATTAGAAAATATTTTAAGATAAAATAATATAAAATTTTCACCAAAAATATTTTAAAAAAATTAATGATTAAAAATTTAATTTTAATTTCTAATAATCTTTGACAATCCTTGTCTATCAGTAAATCACGACTTTCAAGAAATGTAGAAAAGTGCTACGTTAGTTTTTCTCACGTTGAGAAATAAAGGCGAAACGGGATAGGTATTTTTTCCCCCAAACAATAACACCAATAGTTTATAAACTTGGTATTTTACTTTCAAAACTAAAAATTGTTATTTCTTAAAACTTTTTTATATTTTTTCAAAATATATAGTAAAATAAATAAATAAATAAAAAAGTTTCATTACACTTTTCTAATCGAAGTCAAAATATATAGTAAAATAAATAAATAAATAAAAAAGTTTCATTACACTTTTCTAATCGAAGTATATTAACAACAATAAAAACATACTTTATCGTCAATTAAAAAACTAAATCATTAAAGAGAAATTATAATGAATAGCCACATTTATATGTTTACATTACATTTAGCAAATTTAAGGTTTTTATTTACAAAATAACCATACATTGACTATTTTGTCAATAGTTAAAATGGTTATAATGGTTAATATGACCATTTTATAAATATATAATAATCAAACATTGACTATTTTATCCATTTTGTTGATTATTTAGTTTAAACTCCATCTTTAAATTTGTATGTCAAAGACTGCAACAATCGAAGTATATGAACGCTTAAATTAGTGCTGAACAAAATCTCTCATTGTTCACAAACATTTGTGATTAAATGAATGTAGCATTAATTGTATATATAATTATTTCACCGAAAACGATGTCATGCCTAATAATTAGTACATTAGTACTTAATGATTTAGAATCTCTAAAGTCTGCTAATGCAGATAAATGTATATACGTTTGTAATATATATGTTATGGTGATTTAATTGAATAGATGCAACCTTTGTAATTGCCAATTTTAGTCAATCTGAAATATTTTCTTTTATGAAATGGAATTCTAAAATATGAGAAGGAAAAAATATTGTGAATACATGATTTGCACCATATGTCGTGTCATCTTTTGTGTTTCTTCTTCTTTATTTATATAAACGTAGAGAGATATTTTAATGCAAAATTTAAAAAATATAAATATTACCAGTTATAATATATTTTATACATTTTTATTGTAAATGATCAACTATAAATGTTTTACATATCCTATGATCAACAGTTCTAACTAAATCTAATATATTTGATAAATATAAATGATATTAATTGATAAAAAAACGACACCTCTAACTCGAATGAATGTCATAATTGGTGGAAATGAATGTTACTTGGGTGTTAGATATTTTTATTAAAAAAAATTAAAATTTGAGAAATTAGGATCCTCTAATCCTTTCTTTTCTATTTTGCCACTTCATCCATCCAAGATTTTCCTTTTATAAAAGATAAAAGATTCAACCATGTCATCCATTCAAGATTTTTCTTTATATATATTCATAAAAAATATAAAAAATGTTGATGTTCAAATTAAATTGGTAACTCCACACTAAGATTGGTGATTAAATAATAATCTTGATTAGTGATTGATTATCTACATTAAAATTATAACTTTCACTATTGAATCTGTATTTAAGTCACACTAATGAGTATGATTTTTTTTCTTTTCAAAATCTCAAAAAATAAGATTTCACACTTCTTTGAATTTAAATCAACCATGTCATATTTATATAAATGAAGAAAAAAATACAAATAATTTTAGAGAAAAATCTGCCCTTTTTTAAATTTAGACGAAAATATGCTTATTGTCTATGATAAGAAACTCTAACAAATGATACTCTGTGAATTCCACATTTTCTTTGTCGCAATCACAATTTCTAATTACACAGTCCATATTTGGCTTTTAAAATCTAAGAACATAAGATGATATTTCTTTGATGAAGGTCAAAACTGTAATGCTTGGTGCTTATTATACATACTATACCATTGAGCTTTTATCAATATCTGTATATATATATATATAAGAACTTGTCATTGCATGAAAATAGAAATTCAAATAACATATTGTTTAACCATTAACATAGCTTTTCAATTTAACATATATTAAACTTGTAAAATGTACAACCTAATAATATGGTCATGGACAAAAGAATATACCCAAAGGCAAAAACTATTACACAGATTACCAACACAGTGTACAAAGAAGAAACTATACCATGCATATATAAATTCATGGATAATAGAAGCTTTTGACGGGGTATATGTTCAAATTAGTCTTCCAACAACAGTGAAGCAATTAGAATTGTCATCGATTATGCTTTGTTTCAATGGACCGGCATGTCACACCCCAATTGTTGATCAGAAAGCTCTCAAAAGTATAACCTTCATTAACTGATCATAACTACTGTAAAAAGATTTATTGAAAATGAGAGAAAAAAATAATTAGTACACTAAAGGATATTGAACCCTCACCGATTATTGATTGGAACGTCTTCGTCGGAAGAAACTATTGATCATGGTCATTATAAAAAACTAAATAAAGAAATGAGAAAGAAAATTATTCATATCACAATTGAAAAATAAAACGTACACAGTAAATCAAACGCTCACCATGGTCGGAAAGCCGTCGTCAGAGAAACGAATCACTATTCATAACCAATGTAACAAAAATTGAGAGATGAGAAAGAAAATTGGAATAATGTCGTTGCGTACATATGTATATATATCATTGTGTGGACAATAACAATAGCTGACTTCTTATATTCCAATATATTGTAATAATGTGATGATAATAAACACTCAATTTCACATTCATTATAAATTAATGGATGGGTTTTGCATTAAGTGGAATTCCATGTGTCAAAAAATAGAATTGATTTTTTAATATATATTATCAATTGTTGTGCATTGCATTTGCAATGTTATACGTTTAAAAATTGAGATGCATGAATGCATGCAATTACATCAATGAACATATCATTTATCATTTATTGTTTGATGTAGTGGATAATGATGAATAGATTTTGAATTAAAAATAAATCTAAAATTGTGAAATTTTAGAATTGCAAGATTCACTATTTCCAAGCTATTTAGATTAGACAACCAATTTATTGTGGATAGATTTTGCTTTTATATATATATAGATTTTTAAACGCCAAAATTATATCTTGTCACTTGTTTTTAATTTTATATTAATTTTTAAACACCAAAACTATATCTTGTCACCAAAACTATATCTCGTCGCAAGCTTTCTAATTATATACAATATGAGTCAATCCTATACTCTAAAAAATGTTATGGAATTTTAATATTATGTTGCATTGTATTATTATTATTATTATTATTATTATTATTATTATTATTATTATTATTAATTTTATAATGATGGAGATAGATGTCAAGGAGATGGAGAGAGAAACAACATACAGATTCACAAATATATATATATATATATATATATATATATATATAAAGATCTCAAGACATGGCATGGTAAGAATCAAGGAAATCAGAAATCCTATTTTTTCAAATTTATGATTTTTTTTTTAATCTTTCCCTCGCCCATGAACTAATCATCCATATATTTTATACCATTAATAATAAGTGTAAAGACATATTTTTGCTTTGCACATATAATATGACGTTATAATCGTGAACGATAGGAATAAAGAGAGTGCGGAAAAGTAAAGAAACACCAATAATTTTTGGTAACGCAGTTCAGACTTCCTGTCACTACTTCTGCGGGGCACTCACCCAGATTAATCAACCAAGAGATTACAGATGAAGATTACAGTCAGTAATACAAACATGATACAAAACGTAAACAAGAAACTCCCCCTTGTTGTCACGACAACAGCTTTGACATCCTAAGTAAACTCTTGATGAACTTGCAAGATCCCCTTGCAACAATCAGCTACGAACGTCCCGTCCTTCTCCACTTCACTCATGAATTGCTGATTGACTTCTCCCGAAGATTCTAGAGATTATCTCTGTAAGTGCTAACGAAATAGGACCTCATTAGCCGGGACATATAGAAGCTGCACACTAATTCCTTTCAATAAATCAGCTCCTGGAATATCTCCCCTAATTATAACAATCACGCAAATCTCTTCATTCATTCCAGCATGATATTCAACATTAACTTTAGGGAGATAACAACTCAATCACTCCTTGATTGAGAATGCGACTTATTACTTTCCTGAAATATATCAGCAGCTGTCATGACATCAAGGATGTCAATACTTTCCATAAATAGACAAATCGAATCATGAAATAATGAATACTCAATAATCGCAAATCATGATTCAACAATAAGTGTCAAGTCATGTATCACCTATTCACTTCCCAATCAGTAAAGGTGCAATTAATCTTGCAACAACTATTGATTATGCATCACCCATTCAACTTCCAAAAAATAAAAGTGAGCGCCAGCTTACTTCATAATTATCAAATAGCAATCGACACATACGTCTGAAATTTGCCCTTAGAATGTCTCTAGAAATACTCATGCATTTGTTATGGAAGGAGAATCTCGGGGTGATTTCCGGAAGTAAACTGCTTTGTTATCTCTTACCAAATAAGCGGGAAAAAGTGATATTAAGATGTTAAAACTAAATAAAACAAATGGAATTAATGAGGAAAAGTCTTATTCGTTAAGTTAAGATTAAGAGCCTCTATAAGACCAAACAAACACACCTTAAGACCGGCAAGAATGTAAACTATGTGATCACTGAGATCGGGTCGCCGACGAGCGCAAGAGCATAAGCTATCGCGTTAATCTTCGTATGAATTTAGAAATGGTCATGGTGTTGGACATATGTGTCGTTAAACAAGATATTTTATCCATTTGTAAAAGATTATGACAAGTCGTTGAATAAAGATGATGCTTATTATGATAATCTTATTATAGTTTCTGGTAGAGTAAAATAGAATGTTTGATTCCTTAGTTCATAAAGGATGCAATTATGTTATTATTATCACAACAGAGTCAATGTGAGGAAGAATTAATAATCATAATAAATGAACTTAAAATGTTCGTGACCTGATCAACTGGGTGGGAGCCCATTAATCGTATAAGGTCATTAATGTGACTAAGTGACAATCCTATTCTGGATTTTGTGTGTGTCACACTCACTAGAAGTGCATTAAGTATGAAGTGTCTTCATACTGGACTGGACCTGACTTAAACTCCGGAAGTTATCATATAAGACCGTCACTGATAACTTGGAGTTGAGTCACTAGTAGATGATCAAATGGATATTCGATCTAAGTCCTGAGTGATCTTGAGTCCAAGCTGCTGGCTTGATTGTTCTTTGATTTAACCGTTAAAGAACACGAAATATTACCGCTGTTCCGAACACTATTATTTTGGGAACATGATAGTCAGCAGTAAGGGTAGCTTGGTCATAGACATGGGCATCACACAGCTCTCTTCAGAGTGATGATGATTCCCTTGATTGTCGGTGGTGAGAAGTGAGAGGTACCCGTGCGCAACTTATGAATTGAAACCATATCACTCATAATATTACTGACTGAGTCAAGGATGAAAATGCAATGAGGGGCATAACGGTAGAAACCGCCTGCTCGTGTGTGGATCATCAAGTGAAAGATCAATAACCCGAATTTGATTGTATCAATGGACACCCTGCTGTTATAAAGGGAATAATATATACCGTATCACTAAAGAGTGCAGCCTCGGGTCTATAGTGGAATCACTTCGAGGTTTGACGAACAACTAGCAGTTCGTTGGAGCTTAAGTGATACGGGTCCATGGTCCCCAGGATAGCTCCGTAACGGATGATACGTACGTGATTAAAATACATTCTGGATAATGTTTAATCATTTGGCTTGACTTATAAAACTGAAAGGTCTGTGGCAGACGTCAGATAGTTTTATCGTTAGCGTGGCAAAAGTACCATATTTTGGTACACGAAATTAACTGATAAACGAAAGTTAGAATTTAGATTTTCTATCAGCACCATGTTGTTGGAAATTAAATTCTAAACAACTTTTCTTTTTGAACCGAGTCATTTCGACTTACGGTTAGTTATTTATGGATTTTCTAAGTTTATGATCGGTTCGATAAACTTTGAAATTAAATCACATGTCACGAATTTAAATGATGGTGTGGCACCATGACATTTTAATGTGTGATATTGAGATCAGAAAATATTAATATAATTTAATTATTTGGATTTAATTATTAATATGTTATTAATAATTAATTAATAATTAATAGATTTATATAATAAATAAAAATATATATTTATATATATCTTTATATGTGTAAATTCGAATTAGGGTTTCATAATATGAAACCCTAGGCAATTTGAATAATATTATTTGGTCTTTCCATATTTGCGGCATAAGTACCAAATGTTTTGGTATCTTGGCAAATCCCTAAAATCAATTTAATCCATTGGATCGGTTATGATTTAATATCAACCGTTGGATTAGGATATTGATAAATTCGAATTTAATAACTTGGTAACCAAGTTTCATTTTTCGAATTTGGTTAATTAATTATATCCGTTAGATCGGTCTAAAATTTAATCTTTACCGTCGGATTGGAAATTAATTAATTATATATATTTATATAATTTTCGAATTATAGGTTAAGGATAAAATCGATTTTTTTTTAATAAATCTTTTTATATTTGATTTTATCCTAAACTAATTTGATCCATTAGATCGGTTTAAAGATTTATCTCAACCGTTGGATCTAAATAATGATAATTCGAATTTTAATATAAATATACATGATAATTCGAATTTAATAAAGATAAGAAGATAAGATTGGATTTTTGATTTATCCAAATCTTTCTTATTTAATTAAATCCCTAATTAATTATATCCATTGAATTTAGATGAGATTAAATCTGGACCATTGGATTAAGATAATTAATTATATTTAATATATAGAATTCAAATTTTAGGGAGGGAATTTCTCCAATTCGGTTACGGTTTGAGCCTATAAATAGGAGGCTCATTCTACATATTTTTCACACCTTTCCCCAGAGAAAAATTCGAACTCTCCCTCTTCCTCAGGGTCTGCGAATTTTCTCTCTGATCTCTCTTTTCTGGTTCGGCTTAGGAGACTATTTCTCCGGAAGCTTAAAAAGAACCATCAGTTAAAATTTTGCGACGGAGTCCTGCCGGCGAAGCCCACGCTTCGGTAAGAGGATTCGAGGAGAATATCCCGGAAGATCACGGGAGTTTCCCTCAGCACTGGCGGAGCCCTGCCCGATTCAGAAAACGCAGCCGGAAGTCGTCAATTGAGGTACGGCCTTATGCATTGGGTTAATAAATGCAACCATTTACTGCTTTCTATTTATTTCCTATTATGACTAGATTATTAATAATGATATATGAATATTAAATTACATAATATTTATCAGATCTTGTGAAATGGTTATTATCCGATATCCGGACCGTTGGACGGATAACAAGTTTTCCGCTTTAAAATAATTTTTTTAAATGTTACCCGGACGGTTCGGAGGTACAATTCGTGATAATTTACACGGAATCCGAGACGTGATTTCCAACACATGGAACATTTCTTCATCGCCTAAAGCTCAATCTTCGGAGGCAAGATCATGGTTCGTGTCTTGATAAAGTATAGTTCTTCTAGCGCGTGTCATGTGTTAGACCGCCTAGCCACATCTGACAACATGGTTCAGGACCGGAGAAGCAAGAGATGACAAGATTCAACTCTGGAGGATTTGATCCTTGAGCCTTCAATGATTATATATTGGATTAGCTTTCTTGATTATTTTGATTCATCGGTGAATATAAAAAATTACGGTGGACAGGGACGATCGCCATTGATAGAGACTTTGAGATCGTGACCTTAAAGAGCTAGGAGAGCTTGCGATTGCTATGCGAGATAGTTGGATTCATCATCTTTACAAGAATCAAAAGAGAACTGAGCACCAGAATATAAAAAAATTGAAAAGAAAAAGAAAATAAAACTAATTATTTATACTTTTAAAGTAGCATAACATGGGTCCACTAGTTATATTAAAAAAATATATGAATTAAAGACAATCAATTTATATTATAAATAACGGATTATTAGTGAAATTCTTACCCTCACTCAAACTTTTTAAAAAAATAGCCAGAGTTTCATTAACTAATTTCCTACTCATTTTAAAAATGTTTTTCCTAAACTACCCTTTCTTCCTAATTTACACTCTCTCCCCTCGCTCGTTTAGGTTGTCCTGGAGAAAGCTTCGAACCACCATCAATGACGCATCGCCACGCCGAAAGAGCTCTCTTCGCCCACGCTCCATGAGGCGCAGGTCAACCAGACCCGTGCTTCTTCTTCTTCTTCTTCTTCTTGTTCACCTCTCTCTCTCTCTCTCTCTCTCTAAATGGAATCCACCAACTGAGACCAAATTTCCATGAAAACACTCGATCAACCTTCTCTCCCTCGCTCTCTTCTCCTTCTCGGAAATGAAAACCATAATCGAATCTCTCGCTTCCTCGCTGCCCTATAGATAGCCAAATCATCCTCCCATGGCTGCCAGAGGCGTCGATTCCATGTGGTTAGTTTGCATATAAAATTGTTGTTCGGCACGAGACCTGATTCAACTTATCATGCCTTCTTGGTGTTTGAAAAAAATTCAGAAATGTCATTATTGTATATATAGTTGTTGGACATGTTAATGTTAATGCTCATGGTATATGGATTTTGAAGTAGAAAATATCTCATTTTATGCCATCTAGGAGAGTACCAAATCAAGTTTATGAAATATGGTTCGAAGTAGAGATCTTTACATTCTAGGTAATCCAAGAGAATGAGGAGAAACAGAAAAGCTGTGAAAGTTGATAACCAAGTCACCACGAGGAACGTTGTCGACGACTTAGAAGTTGAAGGCCACGTGCCGGGATCGAACCTCTTCTTGACAATGCAAAATTGGATAGAGCTTGACAAGGATATATAACTTAAGTTATTTGTACATATTTAGATTTAAGCATATGTAACTTTATATTATTTATACATCTATTATAATATGGATGTAACTAGTTTTAAATTTATAATACTCAAATTAAGTGTAACAGTAATTACATCTTCAAGTTATATGTATAATTGTAAAAAATGATTAGTTACACATGTACGTATATGTTACTTAATTTACTAGTACACAATTATAGTTATATATGTATAACTTGAGTTACTTGTACCTAATTACGAACAAATAACTAAATTACACATACGTATCCGTAATTAGGTAAATGTAAAAAAAAATACAAGAGTGTAAGGTATAATTACGTGAATGTAATTCTAATCACAAAAAATGTAACTCCAGTTACATAAGTGTTAATAACAATTACGTTAATTTAATTGTAGTTTCATAAGTGTAGAATTACGAAATTGTAACTCCTGTTACATAAGTGTAACTCTAATGACATAAGTTTAACTCTAGTTAGATAAATGTAACTCTAATGACATAACTTTAACTCCAGTTACGTTGTGTAACTCTTATTACATATATAATTATAAGTGTAATTACATATGTGAAATTACGGTAATGTAACTACAATTACATAATTGTAGTTATGTAATTTGTAATTATATGTCACTATTTTTTTCAAAAAAATTGAATTTAAATTCAGTTATTGTAGAGGGGGTTTTTCACCACCCTTTTCCAGTCACAAAGACAATCATCAAATTATAAATAAAATGACAACAAATGATGAGTATCTCTGTTTTATTATGATTTCCGAAATGAGCTCGGTTTTCTTCCGTTAAATAGCTGGACAGATGAAGGATCATGAGCCTCAGATAATTCTATTACAAGATCTCTTTTTCTTGTTTTTGCTGAGTCTTTTTTCTCTCCCTTTTCTTCGAATCACCAACTGACCAACCTCTACAAAATGAGGCTTATCTTGCCTTTTATAGAGTTACAATACTTTCCCCTTCTATCTTTCCCGCCCTTTTTCTCCTTAATCATCACTCTCTGACGTGATTTGAAGGCAGCGGGGTTTATCCTCACTTTATGTCACCTCCGAGCATGCTCCCGTAATGGGTAGGTGCGCCGCATTAAATGCGCGTCTCGTCAGCCGTCGCTGACGCTCTCATCGAGGGAATAGGTCGGCTTCATTAAATGCACGTCTCTTCGGCTGTCATCGAGCTCTGCATAATCATCATGACGAAGTTCCTCGTCGAGTCGTGATGGGACGCTTCATCGCGACCCGCTTGCTCGCGTGGCTGCGTCCCCTCGCTGATGAACCTCCTCGGGGTATTCCTCCTCGGGGGTAACTCCCTCTTCGCTGGTGAACTTCCTCGCCTCCCTCATGTCGTTTATGGACAAAACGACACGAGTTGTGTTGAGGGTGGATTTGACCAAATCCGACCTTAACAGTTAGTCCCCCATTTTATCAAGTGTATACACTTGGTAAAATAAAGTATAACTGCCTTGGGGATTGGCACTAACCGGCGCCGATTGACTCGTGGTCGGTGACTCCTTCTTCGGCTCCTCGCGTGGTCATATTATGACGTTGCTCCCTTCCCTCGCTAGGCTTCCTTTGCTTTCCTAAGCCCCAGCGAAACTCTCAGCGACGAAGATTTCTCAACGTTGCTCGGGTCCGGGGCCCACCTCGATTTTGCTTTCCCAAAAATCTGTCAGCCTCGAATCTTACGCACGTCCCTTCAGCATTGAATGACCATCCTTTTTTGCATTTGAGGGCCTGTAGAGATTTATAACGGGCCTTTGAAATGAACCGTTGATGAGTTAGCAGGCTTCGATTTTGGGCCGTCAGATTAAGGACGTGCTTACTCATCACTCTTCCCTTTCTATAAATTCGAAATTCAAAACCATTTTTCCAGGCATTTTCGTATTTTTTTCAAGAATTCTTTCCAGGTTTCTTTTTACTGTTGCTCATCCTCATCTCCTCGTCCCCGAAATTCTTCCTTCTTCTCCCTCAGACGCCTCGATGGGTCCATCCCGCTCCGGCCCAATCTTTAAGACTCGGAGTCCCCCTTCCGTCATGACGGAAGAAGGCTTGAAGTATATCGTCGATAACCACACTGACTCAGGGACCTGCTTTGCCCGTCTCCCTCTCGAAGGCGAGTTCGCCGATGAACCTCAGAGCGACTTCGTTTGCGTCTATGAATCGTTCTTCCGCATCGTCGGCCTTCGCTTCCCGACGCCGCTCCTGGTCGTGGCGTTTCTCTACGCCTTCGGGGTTCCGATTGCTCAGGTGAGCCCTAACACTCTTCGCCTCCTCCTTTGTACACTGGCCATTGCATGTGAACAGAAAGTGGAGCTCACGCTCGAGGACCTGATGCGTCTCTTCAAAGTCTCCCGTAATCCAAAGAATCTGGGTCGTTTTGCCATCTCTCATCGCGTCCGACCGCACATCCTCCTGAACACGCCCTCAAACGAATCCGGCTGGGAGAATAAATATTTTTTTGTTCGTGTGGACAATTCTAACTTCGGTCCCCACCATGCTTTCCTACCGACGGATTTGGTGCTCGAGGGAGCGGACCTCCCTCGATTCAAGCTTGAAGAGAATGAGGAGGCCGAGGCGCGGTTCAAGAGCATCCACGCTGCTCTCCTCGCCAATCCCAGGCGTGATTGGAGTAAAGACTTCGGGGGCCAGCGGCTTGAGAAATCTGGGGTTTACCAATTGGCCCGAATACACGGGGCGCCCCCTAACACTCTTCTCCCGAAAGGTTTCCTTCACGAACCGGCCCCGGAAGGGTCTCCCGTGGAGCGGAAGAAACCTGCTCCGAGGCCGAAGAAGAACGCCGAGGATATAGTCGTGGCTACTAGGGATAGCGCTCCCGTCGGTCGGGATCGGGAGGCGCACAGATCGTCGAGGTCCCGGGTAGGGTCTGACGCTCCTCGCTTCATGGGGCTCACCCCTCGAGAGGGCGACTTCTCGAACAAACGCCCCGTCGAGGATACTGGTGACGAGCGGCGAACAAGGGCGAGGACGGAGTCCACGGCCCGCTCTTCGCAAGATACCTCCCGCTCCTCGAGGGGATCTCCTCGGGAAGAAAGCTCCCTGGGCAAGCGCCCCGCCGAGGAAGCGCGTGATACTTCTCTGGCGAAGAAGGCGAGAGTTCCCGACCTGACTCCTGAACTCGAGGCGGCTGACCCTTCTCAAGGAGCTGCGGGAGGGACTTCGGGCACCGCGCCTGTCGGGGGCGCAACGGGGAAGATAAGGCCAGCGGCGGACGTGTGCGTGCACCCCGCCGAGATCTCG
The DNA here is from genome assembly GCA_954871525.1 of Parietaria judaica. Lineage (NCBI taxonomy): Eukaryota > Viridiplantae > Streptophyta > Magnoliopsida > Rosales > Urticaceae > Parietaria > Parietaria judaica. The sequence continues at coordinate 46,443,888 of OX940860.1, forward strand.
CGGGAGAGACTGGAGATGGAAGATATCGAGCACCTGGTCGTTGCGCCGGACGCTCCTCCTCCGCCTCCGTCGGGGGCTGAAGACCCCATTCCTCTTTCTGCTTCGGGGCCCGCGATTCGGTCTTCCCTGTCACCGCCTCGGGGAATCCCCGATGAAGCGACGCGGAAACCGGTTGTGGCCTTAACACCTCCGACTCAACCTTTGGTCAAAGGGACCAATGCTCCCAACGACGGAGATACGGGGCCCGTTGGCGAGGAAGACGCTCCAGGACAGATCCTCCCCGGGCCCACAGAAGAACACTCAAGGGCGCTCCCCGACGTGAATCCCGCTAATCCGAAGCTTCCTCCCGACGTTCCCGGCGTCGAGGCCCTCGAGGGCTCAATGGCCTGGCCTTCCCCTTGTCTTATCGGCGTCTCCAGCTCGCAAGTACCTCTTGTCGCTCCTCCCGGCGCGTTGCCCCGATTAGCGGATGGCTTGGCGCGGCCTTCTGAGCCGTCCCTTGACCTCGAGGGAATCCCCGAGGAGGTTCCTACCGGGTCGCCGCGGGCTCAAACCAGCTTCCCAATCTTGCCGCCTCCGGGAGCACTTCCCGCGGCTGAAGCTTCTCATGGGCTCGTCGAGCCTTCCAGCGATCCCGTGGGGAACCTAGAATTGGTTGACCGCGTTGTCCAGGGGGTGGCCCAATTGTCGGACGTTATCGTGGCCATGCAGCTATCCGCCGCTAGGGTAGAGAAAAAGAGCAATGAGTTGTCGGCAGAACTCTCGTTAGTCCGGGAACGGTTTGAGGCTTCCACCCACGACGGGCAGAAGTTCCAGGGGCAGATCGAGAAGCTTTCCTCGGAGCTCGACGAAGCCAAATCCACCTCGGAGTCGGAAAGCTCATTGCGCCGGGCCGCCGAGGCCGAGCTCAATGACGCCAAGTCCATCTTGGAATCGGAAGTTTCGCTGCACCGGGCCGCTGAAGCCAAACTCGCGGATCAGCAAAACTCTTACGCTGTTATGGAGGCGAGCCTCTCCGACAAGCTCCGGCTTCAAGCGGAATGCCTTGCCCAGATAGGCGAGGCCGTTGGCGTATCGCCTGAACGGGAAGACCAGCTGGTGTCCGGGGTCAATGCCGCGCTGAGGAAGCTCGCCGATGACCTTGAGGCTGCGCGAGTCGAGGCAGTTGAGGAGCGTCGTGGCCGGGAGCGCCTGTTCGAGGAGGCTCAGGCCAAGTTGGAGCGTCTGTCGGTGAAGTATGGTTTTCTTGATCAATCAATCAACGCCCATCGCTTGGCCGCTGCGTACCAGGCCAACATCGCCTTGGTCGAGAAGAACCCCCTGTTGGCACAAGCCGGGGGCCTCGATACACGCTTATCCTCGTGGCGCGAAAGCCGCGATAAGCACCGGGCCGTGGTTAAAGAGCTGGACCAGAAGTCTGCCCGGGATCCCGGGTCTCCGCCGCTCTCTCCCTGCAATCCGCCAACCTCGGACTGTCTGAGACTTGAAAGCCTTGCCTCAGAGGTGGTAGCCCTTGGATCGGCATCGCGCGATGGATCCGGCCCGAGCACCGAGACCCCGGCGCTCCCAGAGGCCACGGTATAGGATGTTTCCTTAGAGCCTCCCTTTCTATTTCCCGCTTTTGTAAACTTCGCATTTCGTGGCTTGTGCTGTATTTTCACTGTAATCCAAGCATAATTACCGTATGAATATAAAGAAATCTTTATTGGGTTACCTTTTTCTTTCATCGTCGAATCTTTTTCTACTATCGCCCTTGTATGCTTGCCCTTTCCTTATCCCTTCTCTTATCGGGCTTCTTTATTGTTTCTTCCGTATTCCCATTCTCTATTTTTCTCCTCAGGCTAGAGGTGGCTTCGTTGTACTTTGCCCTGACACTTTTTTCCCCCGCTACGGAGGAGGTCACGAGGGGGCTGGGGAGTCTGCCCCTCCCCTTGCGCCGGTGAAGGTTTTATCAGGGAACGAAGGCATTCCCCCCGAGGCTCTAGAGGCTAAGATCGCCGAAAGTAAGGCCGAGCGCGACGAATATAGACGCCTCCTCGCTATTGCCGAAGGATCCCTTCTCGAGGAGCGGCAGCGTTATCGGCGGTGCGAGGACACTCTTTCGGCCCAGCTCCGGCAGAAGAATGAGTGTTTCAATCGTATCGCCGATGCCATAAACCTGTCGCCTGGCCGGGAGGAGCAAATCTCCTTCTATGTCAAGGCCACGCTGAGGAAACTCGTCAAGGATCGCGACGCAGCCAGGAGTTGGGCTATAGAGGAAGAATTCTCCCGCCTACGCCTCTACCACCAAGCGGTTGACAAGCTGAAGCGTGCCTCCGAGAGGTTTGGTGTGCTTGAGGGGATTGCTCGTACTCAGCGCCTGTTGGGCGGCATGCTCTCGAATATCAAACTCGTCGAGGGATTACCTTCCCGCTCGACTGTTGGCGAGCTCCGAGCCAAACTGCCAAGGTGGCGCAAGTTGGAGCAGGAGTACCTGGCTGATTTGGCCAGGCTGGAGATGAAAACCTCCGGTGACCCAAACTCTCCTCCGCTTTCTCCCTGTCTTCCCCAAGGCGTTGCTAGGGTGCGCTCGCCGGGTTTCGACGTTCTTCCCTCCTCGTCGAGTACGGTATGAGATGGATCAGCACAAATAATTCGTAGTTCTTACTTCTTCCTTCTGGGGTCGATCCTTTACTCTTGGTTCCTTCTCTGCAGGCCGATAGCAGGGCTGATGCGGATTTAGCAAGAGTTTCTTCGGGTAAGCCTCAAGGACTTCCTGCTGACGATCCTGCTTGCCTAATTGCGGACGACATCATTCGTCGGGGCTGCGACATCATTATTCAAGAATGTGCCGATGCGGTTTTGGATCAAGACTCCTCTAATGATGGCGTTGCGCGGGGGAATCGGTCCCTGCGAGAATTATAGTATGCATATGTATCCGGGGTGTAACTACGAGTTGTAAATAATGATACTGCGTTTTGTCTTTTTCGAATCCAATGGACATGTGATGACGATGATTTTCTTTTATATGAGTTTGCTTGCGATCTTCGAATCTCTGCGAGGGTTTGCTTGGTGCCTTTAGTCGTGAATGTGATTTTTCTTTGCTTGGTACTTTCGTCGTGGGCACTCTCGCCTCTTTTGATTCTTGCTCGGCACTCTCGTCGTGGGCACTCTCGCCTCTTTTGATTTTTGCTCGGCACTCTCGCTGTGGGCACTCTCGCCTCTTTTGATTTTTGCTCGGCACTCTCGCCGTGGGCACTCTCGCCTCTTTTGATTTTTGCTCGGCACTCTCGCCTCTTTTGATTTTCTGCTCGGCACTCTCGCCGTGGGCACTCTCGCCTCTTTTGATTTTTGCTCGGCACTCTCGCCGTGGGCACTCTCGCCTCTCTTGATTTTTGCTCGGCACTCTCGCTGTGGGCACTCTCGCCTCTTTTGATTTTTGCTCGGCACTCTCGCCGTGGGCACTCTCGCCTCTTTTGATTTTTGCTCGGCACTCTCGCCGTGGGCATTCTCGCCTCTTTTGATTTTCTGCTCGGCACTCTCGCCGTGGGCACTCTCGCCTCTTTTGATTTTTGCTCGGCACTCTCGCCGTATATAGGATCTCGGCCTGTTTTGCCGGACTGGGCTTGCTCGGCACCCTTAGCCGTATATAGGATCTCGGCATGTTTTGCCGGACCGGGCTTGCTCGGCACCCTTAGCCGTATATAGGATCTCGGCATGTTTTGCCGGACCGGGCTTGCTCGGCACCCTTAGCCGTATATATTTTCTTGGTGCTCTTGTCGTAGTTGTCTTCTGTGGGTATCGCTAGGTTTCGTCGGGTACGAGCCGACTAATTCCCAGGATCCCTTATTTCTTCGGCGTTCTCGGTAGCCCGGGCTTGCTCGGCGCCCTTAGCCGTAAATAGGATCTCGGCCTGTATTGCCGGACCGGGTTTGCTCGGCACCCTTAGCCGTAAATAGGATCTCGACATGTTTTGCCGGACCGGGCTTGCTCGGCACCCTTAGCCGTATATAGGATCTCGACATGTTTTGCCGGACCGGGCTTGCTCGGCACCCTTAGCCGTATATAGGATCTCGACATGTTTTGCCGGACCGGGCTTGCTCGGCACCCTTAGCCGCATATAGGATCTCGACATGTTTTGCCGGACCGGGCTTGCTCGGCACCCTTAGCCGTATATATATGTATATATATTTTGAAATTTTCTCGGCGCTCTCGCCGGATCGGGATTGCTCGGCACCCTTAGCCTTATATATATGTATATATATTTTGAAATTTTCTCGGCGCTCTCGCCGGATCGGGCTTGCTCGGCACCCTTAGCCGGTTTTTTTTTTTTTTTGATGCACTTTCCCTCCTAATTGGTGTTACCACCGAGCAGAGTTGCATACACACTTTGCCAACTTTATAATTTGCTCGCTCCTTAACAAATAAAAATAAAGCAAAAAAGAAAAAGAAACACACATACATAGACGTCAGAGAATCCGACACAACGAACCCAAACAAACTTCTATCACCTACGATAATCTATTAATGGTAGTTTAAAAAGGGGTAGCCGCCCCAATCCTCTCCTCGCTCCGAGCAGCTTATGAGCCTTACTCCGGGCTCACTCCTCTTCGACGATCGAGCAGGCTGATGACGCGATTTTCGCCGCAGAGCTCCTGCTGGGGCGACCGAAGTTACATTCCGGGCAGAGGTCGGTGTACCACGTGGTACCAAGGATGTAGCACGACCTGCAAAAACCGCAAACACGCCCATTCCGCCATCGCCCAAAACACGGCGGGCGGATGGAGTCTCCATCTTGAATCCTCGTTGGCTTCGCGTAGACCAGGACATTTCTGTCGCACCGTCTGCAGAATTCCATGTCGAGCAGACGACCGCGTGAGGCATGCGCCTGTTCCTCGGAATGGTCGGCTGGATTCCCTGCCGCGAGCAGAGGGGGAAGGTCCTCAAGTTTGACCTTGGTTCCCTCCACGAATCTGGGAAGCAAATCGTTGACCCTCGGGAATTTTATCCCGTGCTCGATGGTGGACAAGTTGCTGACCACGTCATCCAAGGTGATTTGGTGGCAGCGTGGCAGGCATAGCTTTACGAGCGTCGGGTTGCCCCGCATGATCGTCTCCACCGCGGTGTTGGTGATCCCGAAGCACCCATCCAACGTCAAAGTCTCCATCTTCCCTTGAGATCTCCTTGCCAGCCTCAGGAGATTGTCGTCTTCCATCCGCTCGCTCAACGGGTTGTAGATGCTGATGTTGCGCCACAGAAGGTTGTTTCCCCGAACCTCGTCGCGCAATGACGTGCATACCATCTCCACCGCGAGGAGCTCCTCGGGCGTAAGATATGGCAGAACCAGTTCCAACGCGGGGTGTGGTTCACCCGGGATCCTTAATTGCTCTTGGTCCCGCTGGCCCTCCGCGATGTCCTCGTCCATTGGACATGGCTCGCTGCTTTCCGGCCATTTCTCGTGCTTCCAGGAGTCCGTCATCTCATAATCATCTTCTCCTCGTGCCTCAGTTGCGCCCTCTTTGGGCCATCCCCAGTCTTCATCCACGATCATCTCTGACTCGTCTGTGTGACTCTGGCCAGCATCTCCTTCTCTGGGCGCCATCTTCTCCTCGTGTGCTTTCCCGGCCTGTATTTCAAAAAACACTAGCAAGCACTGGTTTCGGAGTGAGAAAGGATCTTTTGTTTTCTGGGTTGAGAGAACGATACTTATCTGGGAGTTAACCGAGTTGGTTTCTATTTCCGCAGACTTGTTGCTTTTGATCTTCTCCAAACTTCCCATTTTATAAACGTTGGTTGTTTCGCAAGCGACCCTTCGCATTCTCTCTTTCGCTGTCGCTTCACGACGTTTCGGAAGTTGCTCCCCTTCGTCGATACGCGTGCCCTACTTTTTCTGACCAACCGTCTATCAATCGGCTTCTCTTAAATGCAAGGAGTCCGTACGTCTCCCCTTCTTACGTCACTCATGTCCCTTGAGTTGCCTCTTTATACTCTGCTTGCTATTTTCGCGTGCTCAACCGTCGAGCGCGTCGCTGACGATGGCGTCGTTTGATAGCGTCATGTCCCTCCAAATTCCTGGCTGTGAGTTAGAAAGAAAACAAAGCCCCATGGTGGGCGCCAAACTGTAGAGGGGGTTTTTCACCACCCTTTTCCAGTCACAAAGACAATCATCAAATAATAAATAAAATGACAACAAATGATGAGTATCTCTGTTTTATTATGATTTCCGAAATGAGCTCGGTTTTCTTCCGTTAAATAGCTGGACAGATGAAGGATCATGAGCCTCAGATAATTCTATTACAAGATCTCTTTTTCTTGTTTTTGCTGAGTCTTTTTTCTCTCCGTTTTCTTCGAATCACCAACTGACCAACCTCTACAAAATGAGGCTTATCTTGCCTTTTATAGAGTTACAATACTTTCCCCTTCTATCTTTCCCGCCCTTTTTCTCCTTAATCATCACTCTCTGACGTGATTTGAAGGCAGCGGGGTTTATCCTCACTTTATGTCACCTCCGAGCATGCTCCCGTAATGGGTAGGTGCGCCGCATTAAATGCGCGTCTCGTCAGCCGTCGCTGACGCTCTCATCGAGGGAGTAGGTCGGCTTCATTAAATGTACGTCTCTTCGGCTGTCATCGGGCTCTGCATAATCATCATGACGAAGTTCCTCGTCGAGTCGTGATGGGACGCTTCATCGCGACCCGCTTGCTCGCGTGGCTGCGTCCCCTCGCTGATGAACCTCCTCGGGGTATTCCTCCTCGGGGGTAACTCCCTCTTCGCTGGTGAACTTCCTCGCCTCCCTCATGTTGTTTATGGACAAAACGACACGAGTTGTGTTGAGGGTGGATTTGACCAAATCCGACCTTAACAGTTATGTAACTCCAATTGCGTGAAATTATTGCTATATAATTTTAGATGGAGACACAATCAATATAATTATATATAACATAAGTGTAATTATATATAACTAGAATTACAAAATTATAACTTTGATTACAAAAGTGTAACTGTATTTATAGAGTTGTAACTCCAGTCACATAGTATAACTCCATTTAAAAAAGTGTAACTCTATTTACGTTGTGTAACTCTTATTTCAAATATAATTATAAGTGTAATTAAATATGCGAAATTCCAGTTTATAATTGTAGTTATGTAATTTGTAATTGTATGTCACTATTTTCCAAAATATTGAATTGAAATTCAGTTATGTAACTTTAATTATGTGTAATTACTGCTATATAATTTTAGATGGAGACTCAGCCAATATAATTATATATAACATAAGTGTAATTATATATAACTCTAATTACGAAATTGTATCTGTGATTACAAAAGTGTAACTCCATTTACGTTGTAAGTGTAATTACATAAGTAGAATTCCCTCTGGCTTCGCTATTCGGCGGTTTCGTCTCCCGGATTGAATTTGGCTTCTTCCGGTCTCGTCTTGAATTCTTTTGGGCGACACTCTTCGACTTCTTTGGCACACTTCCCTTCGGCGCTCGTTTCAAATTCTCTTTGGTAACACTCTTCGGCGCACTCCGCTTCACCTTATCGCCTTCTTCGAATCTCGTCTCGAATTCTCTTTGGCAACGCTCTTCGGCTTCTTCAGTGGTCGTAGCGAATTATCTTCGGTTTCGTCGACCTTCTAATTTTGGTATCGAACCTCGGTCTTCGGTTTTGCAATTTCCAACCTGCAAGACCGCCATTGTTCATACATCAAATGACAAACTGGAATTGAACGGAAATACACAGACCGAAGAACAAGCCAAGAAGCACGATCTGATATTAAACAAATAGGAAATGATTGTATAGTTTAATAGACTCCATTATAATGAATAGCCACATCAAGAGGATCGTAATTTCATAATTGAGGAAACGAGCAATCAGAAAATTAGCACATTTTGCTTGAGACTGATTCAACTTGAGATTGCAAACATGAAAAAGCCTTAAATTATTTGGTCGGGATTAAATTAGAGCTCAAATCAGAATTATATATATCATAATAATAATAATAATAATAATAATAATTAAAAACCCAAAAAAAATCCCAGATTGAAAGACCCGAAACGAGAATGAAGAACACCATTTCTTCAGTTCCTCTCCAATGGCGAAAATGGAAACACATAGGAACCTTTGTATTGAATCGAAATTGACGATCGTCCAGAAACTGGAGATAGAACGATCGAACAAGTATATGAAACTTTGGAGAACTGATCGAAATCGAAATCAAAATCAAAATCGAAATCGAAATCTGAATCTGGAGAGCTGATCGAAGACCTGGTTGAGCAGCAATGGAAGGAGTCGCTGGAAGAAGGAGCAACAATCACGTGCCGATCGAAGGGGACGATGGTATATTTGTCGAAAAAAACCTAAATGTATATATCTTTAATTATAATTATATCTTTAATTATACGAGCTTAGTTGTTATGTTCCTAATCTTTTTTTTTTCTCGGCTCATATGCCAAAAGTCTAAAAATCCTATCCAATGTCAAACTTTCGTCAAGTTCTTGCGGATGGACGTTAATAATTGACACATGTCAAACTCTAAATAAACACATGTTTAATTTATCAAAAATAAATAAATAAAAGAAAGTGACCATTTAATAAAACCCAAGCCCTAAACCAATAAGAGGGCTTTCTTTCTTCAATTTCTTTTATAAATGCTCACTTTCTTTTATTTATTTATTTTTGATGAATGAAACAAGTGTTTATTCATAGCTTGACACGCATCAATTATTAACGTCCATCCACAGAAACTTGACGGAAGTTGATATTAGCTAGGATTTTCAGACTTTAGGCATATATGCCAGAAAAAAGATTGGGAACATAACGGTTAAGTTTAAATAAATTCGGCAAATATGCCGCTGTTTACCTTATTTATAATAGATGAAGTATTGTATATACACGCGCACTCTAAAGTAAACAAGCTATTTTACTTTGTCATTGTGGAGCTCCAATACCATTAAATGAAAAAAGAAAAAAAAAAAGAAAAAAAAAGTCAAAAACATTGTAAGTCCTAGCCTCAGGGCCACTGACATGGCTTAACTAACTTTTGGATACTTAGTCTTTGGGTGACGTGGCGTCACGGCCGTGTTGGACTCTGAGAAAGAGATATACTGATAGTTATGAAAATCAAATCAAAAATCAAGTTGTTCACCTATAAGTAAAACGACATGGGATTCTCTTAAGTGCAGTAGAACCTCGTTAAATTAATACTCGATAAATTAATAATTTTAATAAAATAATATTTTTTGTAAGGTCTCGACTTTAACTAACATGACAAAATTTTACTTCGCTAAATTAATAACGTCGATAATATAATAAAATTCTTCGATCCCAATATTATTAATTTATAGAGATTTTATAGTGTCTTAAAATTTTAAGACACTTTCAAATGGCTCTTATATTAACTTTGTATGGACTCAATTCAACCCCATGCCTTTAATTAATTCGATCATTAATATATGAATTAACCAGAGGGTTGTGAGTTGTGACGGAGGAGATTTGTCTCTTTCCATTTTTGCACAAAAACCCAGTTCATCCCTCGAAGAAACGATGGTTTCACACACGTGACATAGACTAGACTCATAAAAAAAAAAAAAAAGTAGAAATAATATTTACTTATTATAACTTATAAGTTATAAGCTTCAAACAAATTACACATTTTTGTGACGCATCAAATAATAAAAAAAAAACATAAGATCTAATAATCTCAATTGTAACGCTTCTTGGCGTGCCTAGCAACACTGTGAAGCCACCCCATCCCCTTCAATGCCTTTGAGAATTTTACGAGGTTCGGCCTTCCCATTCCGAGATTGACCTTCCCCGCCGAGAACTTCAACGCCTGCAAGCAGCAAAGCTGCCCGTTCGTCTCGTCGTCGAACTCCTCCTCCTCGTCGCTGCGATAAAGCACGCCTTTCTTGCCCTTCTTGTTTTTACTACCGACTTTCTTCTTGTTCGACTCGCTCTCGTGCGTCTCCCACAGCAAATCCATGCCTTCGCTCCCCTCGGCGTTGTGCCGCTCCTCGAACAGCTTGCACGCCAGCGTCCTCCGCCACTCTTTCTCTCTTCTCGCCGAGAGATTTGATCCGTACATCGGAGAATCTCCCATGTTGTGAGGCTTTGTCGAGTTTTTGGCGTCGAATTCCCATTGGGGACTTGCGAAGTAAGTGTGATCTTCCCTTTCCGGTGATGTCGCTGCATCGGATCCGGCTTTGGTGAAGAGATCTTCTTTTTGTGTTTGGAGGACTTTTTCGGATCCCTTAACCCGAGGCTTGACTTTCTCGTCCACGCTTTTGGAAGCCGCATTTTCTGGCTCGGTTTTCTCGTCTTCCAAACACCACTTCAAGCTCTCCACTCCCGCTGTTAACTGCTTGATCTTTACCGGGGACGATTGCTCAAAAGTTCGAGGCTTGACTCTCACGTCCACGGTTTTGGAAGGACCATTTTCCGGCTCGGTTTCCTTGTCTTCCAAACACCACTTCAGGCTCTCCACTTCCGATGTAAGCTGCTGGATCTTCGCTGGGGACGACAGCTTGAAAGCCTGAAGCTTCAATTTTGCGTCAACGCTTTTGAAAGGCGCATTTTCCCACTCGTTGTTCTCGTCTTTAAAACACCACTTTAATGTCTCAACCCCGACTGTAAGCTGCTTAATCTTCACCGGGTACGATGGTTCGAAAGCTTGAGGCTCGACTTCTACGTCCACATTTTCAGAATGCGCATTCTCACACTCGTTTTTCTCGTCTTCCAAGCACCATTTTAGGCTCTCCACGCCCGGTGTTAGCTGCTTGATCTTGGCGGGGAACGATTGGTTGAAAGCTTCAGGCATGACTTTTGCGTCCGCCTTACTTGAAGGCACATTTCCCCGCTCGACTTTCTCGTCTTCCAAACACCATTTCAGGCTCTCCGGGGACGATGGCCGGTCGAAATCTCCATTTCCGTTAACGATCAGACACTTGTCCACAACCTCCTCAGAGCAAGTCTCCTTCACGACCTCCTCCGAAACCTCAACGCCGACTTCTCTGATCTCCAGCATTGCGCTCGAGACGTCAAACACAATCTTGTAAACCTCGAGCTCCTCAACGTCACCGCGGTCTCCGACGAGGCCAGGAGAGACAGCCCCTATAAAGGCGAGGACGAGAAGCGCGGTGGTGACAAACAGCGGAGAGAGGAACGACAAGAGCTTGAGGAGATACGGCGAGAAGAAGACGAGGTAGGAGAAGTAGAGAGGGTGCGAGCAAAGGAAGAAGAGGGCGCTCGACAACTCCGATAGGAGGAGGTCGGAGCCCGGCGACAACCCGGGTTTCTTGCCGCTTTCCATGGCGTAATGAAAGAAACTTGCTTTCTCTTGTTTGGTCTAGTCTTTGTGTGAGGAAACTAGAGGAAGAAGAGTGGCGTGAATAAAGGAAAGAGAGAGAAGATGGACATGAAAAAGAAGCTTTAGAATCATTCAGAGAGAGGTTTATTAGACACTTTTTTTTACCTTTGGGATGTGATAATTGAGAAGCAACAACCTAAAATTGCGTTGCTTTTGGGATTATTGAGATTTACCTAACGAGCAATAAATCGAATGAAAGGGCTTTAGCTGGACTGGGATCCTTGAAGAAACATAGAGACAGATCATCCATGCAAGAGAAGAAGAGTGAATCATCATCATCAATCACAGCCATATGTAACGCTCATAACCAAAAGTACAAGTGAGATGGTTGAAGTTGAACATGGTAAATGGTAAATGGTAAATAGTGAATAGTAAATACTCATGCTTGCAAATCACTCTACCACGGACTGGTCTCGCGACTCGGTAACCATTATTGGACTAAAAGCCACTGATAACATCAAGAAAATGTTACATGCTCAAAAAATTATAGTGGAAATAGACAGAGCTATAATATAATATCAGGTATTTTCACTGTCAATAAAAAAAAAAAAAAACCCTTAGGTATTGAAATTCTACAAATCGAATAACATATACTTTTGCGGCAAATAACTTATTTAATTGAGATATCATGTGGGGGTTACTTTTGTGCAATAAACCAATTTTTTTCACGGTCTAACTTCTCAATGTTAACTATTTTGATTATCACTAATATTGCGTCTAGTTTTAGAATTGCTTTAGCTGAGTTTTGGATGTGCCATTAGCCAAAATTCTCTCTCTCAGAAATGACATGTATCCAAGATTGTAAGACGCATTCAAAATTCTGTTAAATCAATTGAAAAATTTTGGACGAAATTTCAGAGAAAAACAAAACGATGAACATTGAGAACTTCGTCTGTAAAAAATAGCTAACATTAGAAACTTCAACTAAAAAAAAATGGCTTTATGTTACCCAATACTAAAAAAATTGGGTAATTATGCCGCCATTAAACCAAAACATAATAGGGTTAATGACGGCAAAAATACCCAAAGTTTGGTCAAAGAACCCATCGTGTACCCAAAGTTTAAAAGTGGTGGCAAAAATACCCAAAGTCATATTTGGAGAGTTGACCACTTCATTCTCGTAACGCTGTTAACTTACCCGTTAACTCTGGCCACGTGGACAAATCTGTTTTGTAAAGTGTAATCATTAGGGGTTTAATTTAGTTGTATTAAATAGTACTAATTAGGGGTTTAATTCGTTGTTTTGTCATAAACGAGCCTTATGTGGGCTCGTCCAAGTGGCAAAAATTGTTATGCAGCAACTCACGTTTGTCCAAGAGGCCAGAGGTAACGGGTAAGTTAACTGCATTACGAGAATGGAGTGGTCAACTACCCAAATACGACTTTGGGTATTTTTGCCACCACTTTTAAACATTAGGTACACGAGGGGTTCTTTGACCAAGCTTTGGGTATTTTCGCCGTCATTAACCCAACATAATATTAGGTATTTAAGTGCCTCTATCATAAGTATTTTCACCGTAGTAACTGTATATACACTCTGGATAATTTTAACCTTAATGTAACACCCAAATCTCTGAATTGTGCTTTGATATAGTTGTCTAATTTCAGCCCCTTGTCAGTGATCTATTAAATTGATTCTTGCATACCAAAAAGTTATGTCATCACGTGCTGATTCTCATGAGTATTTCTTGGCACCTCAAAGAATCAGTCACTACTATATAATTTGACTTGTAATATATAATAGGGTTAATGACGGCGAAAATACCCAAAATTTGGTTAAAGAATATCTCATGTACCTAAAGTTTAAAAGTGGTGGCAAAAATACCAAAAGTCGCATTTGGGGAGTTGACCACTCCATTCTCGTAACGCTGTTAACTTACCCGTTAACTCTAGCCACGTGGACAAACGTGGGTTGCTCACATAACAATTTTGTCACGTGGACGAGCCCACATCAGCCTCGTTTACGATAAAACAACGAATTAAACCCCTAATTAATACTATTTAATACAACTAATTAAATAATTAATGATTACACTTAACAAAACAAATTTGTCAACGTGGCCAGAGTTAACGGCGTTACGAGAATGGAGTGGTCAACTCCCCAAATGCGATTTTGGGTATTTTTGCCACCACTTTTAAACTTTGGGTACACGATAGGTTCTTTGACCAAACTTTAGGTATTTTTACCGTCATTAACCCTATATAATACATGACCATTTAAGTTTTTCAATCAATAAATCCGTTAACTTTAACATCACGCAATTCTGATGTAACTTTAGTCCCCAAGTTTACCTGATTCTACATAAGTATATACAACATTTTCTTGGTTTTCCTAGCCATTTTGTCTGTCTAAATAAAGTAAAAATGGTATTTTAATTAAACAATACAATTCTCTTTTCAGAAACTTCCAAGTTGGTATAAGAAATTTGGATAATATAGTTGAAGAGACATAATGCCATTTCTACCATATTTGTTCATATAATAACAAGAGCCAGCTCAGTTTTATATAATGATTAAATTTTATAATATGAGCTGATGAATTAAGATGTGAGTTACATTAATAGGACCCAACGGTACAGATTGCATTATCTCAACCGATGATAATGAATAAAACTCTACTTGATTTGGTTTTAGTTAGCTTTTGCATCATCATTATTATTATTATTAAGAGTATTAGCGGCACAAGTACCAACTCTCTTTCAAAAATAACGGTAGGTACCTATTCTTTTACGGATAAAGTTGTCAAACTCTAATAATAATATCTTATTACATGTGACATGTAATTATTAGAGTTTGACAACTTTGTTCAGCAAAAAAAAAAGTAATTTTTGTTACTTTTTAAAAGCAAATCGGCACTTTTGCCGCTAATAACCCTTATTATTCAAATAATCTTTTTTATTTCTTCTTGTAGAATTCATTAACTTTTTTTTCTTTTCTTATAGAAACAGAACCTTTCATTTAAATCAGAGAGTGAATTCCCTATTAACAAGGTGTACAAGCCGATTTGGACATTCGGCCGATGAAACGTTCGAGAGTAAAACGGATAATCAGGTCTTGGCTAGACAATTAGCCACCCCGTTGCAAGTCCTAGAATCCACCGGCACCTAACGTGCGGGGCTACCAATCTTAACAACGCGACGATACGAGAGATGATTGGTCCTTAGTGGCTATTGAGTTGTCCTTCGTTAACGAGTCGGGTTAAATTCATTAACTAAGGATGCTTCAAAAAACTTAAACAAAATCCAGAATAAAGGAAGGTAGGGATCGCTTTTCAAAAATTCATATTTTTTCACCACATTGGCATGATTTTTACCACTTTTGCTTTTCAATTATTTTTACCCCCACGGAATCTTCCATATGACACGTGACGCATGAATGGAATGTTGTATAAATATACACATATGTAAAGAGATAGACAAGAGGATATGTCATATGTAAGATATAATATATATATATATATATATATGTGTGTGAAGAGAGGATGGTGTGAGACAAAGTAATTGTGAGGTTTGGGATTTGCACATGGGAACCTACTCAAGTGCATGACTCTTTTGTCTATGGTAGTACGGTGTGTACATATAATAATCTACTTTTTTTTATCTCACTGAAGGACCCTCCTCATGTGTGTTATTACTCATTTTGATTATCATATATAGTAATTATGGAATTCAATCGGTGGATTAACTTTTCATCTTTGAGTAACACATTTTCTTGATCCTTTTGGGCAGTGATAAGCTTGGTTTGGTACTTTTTTTCTTTTGCACATTTATGAGTATAATGAGATTGCACCTCAAACTGGCCAACTAGTGCCAAAATTACCTCGTGACTCGCGTTTAACCTTATCATCAAATAAATGTTTGCGTGAGTGTATAACGTAACACACTCACGAGTCTCACGTTCGGGAAGACAGTGTTTGCGTGCGATTTTATCGCACGTGAACATGGTTGGGCTTTTTTTTATATATAATAAAATCTTTATATAGCTTGTAGTAGTTGCATTTAGGTACGTAGTTTTTAATTGCACAGTTTTTAATAATTAATCAGTTTTATAAATAGTTAATCAATTTTAACAACAGAAATTACAATAAGACGGTATATAATTGACGGAAATAAAAATGTATAAGTAAAAAAAAAGAGTGTATTGTTGATAATATTGCCTCGTTAAAACATTTCCCGGAAAACCCAATTGGGACAGAACCGTGATAAAGGAAAAAGAGTACAATAATTTATTCTTCGTAACTACTCCGGATAAAAAATGTTATATATATTAACCAATTCGTCTTCTTCTTGTGCTTCGAGTTGTTCTGCCTCCGTTCTTTGCTCCGCTTGCCACCATTCATTCTATACTGTAAGCCTTTCGAAGTGCGTCGTGTCATACTGGTGCGACGATCGTTGATGATTCTCCCTGCTGAGCTAAAAGCGCTTTCAGAAGCGACGCTTGAAACTAGGATTGAGAGAATGTCTTTTGCCATCAGGGACAGTATAGGGAAGTTTGTCATTTGTCTCCGCCACCAATCAACGAGGTTGAACGTTGAGGGGAACTCTTCATTGATAGCGAAGTACGTCGTTAGTTCGAGACTTTGAGTCGCTGGATCAGTACGACGAGGCCTTGCCACGTTGGTCGTCGGCGATCTTGCTCCGCTCGATTCCACATTTGCCCGCTTCCGACGTCTAATCTCAGCGCAAAATTGCCAATTAGTCTTGCTCGGACTCTCTCTAAGTCGACGTTGTTCCTTGTGGACGTCTATTTGGGGGTACCTCACCTCGTATTCACAATACAAACGATTAAACTGCTCGTTTACATTTATAATGTAATCGTCATACAAAGTGGATAAATTAGTAGCAATATGACCAAGCATGTCTTCAAATAATGACCCAACTCTAGGATCTAATATGGTGGCCGCACAATATGAAAACGGCGGAGGATCCTAATAAATTTTGTATTTTGCGATCATTTCTTTCAAAACATCTGGTACGAACGGGTCATCACGATAGTTATAAAATGTTTTAGTTATGGTGAATAAACAATTAAGTGCATGATTTAAAGTCGGTTTAGAAGTAGAGGATAAACATAGAGTAGTAGAGTAAAAAGATTCAATAAAGTCGGTGAACTTTTTAGCGATGTCCCACTCATTCTCATTTACCCAATCTCGTCCACGCTCCGTTCACACAAACTCGCAAAAAAGTGTCCTGTGCTGACAAACATTCAACAACATCAAGTACGTAGAGTTCCAACGCGTATTGTTATCCAAAGAAAAATGTTTTACTCTACGTATGCCTTGGCTACGGCAAAATGTTTTCCACTTATCAGAGTTTTTACACCGCCACCAATCAATGTTATCGCGAATGTTATCAATATAAACCTTAAGCTTTGCTTCCCCAGATCTCACTATTAAATTTATGATGTGACACGCGCAACGTCGGTGTATTAATTTTTTAGTAGGTTGGGCGGGCAAAGATCTTTCAATGATTGTCACTGCCGATTGGTTATTAGACGCATTATCTAAAGTGATAGATATATGCGGTTGTCTAAACCCCATTCGGCAATAATACCAAGTAATTTTTCAGAAATATTTTGACCCGTGTGTGTACCTTCAAAATTACTCAAAGCTAGAAGACATTTTTGGAGTTTCCATTCAGAATCTACGTAATGGGCGGTGATGCTAAGATAATCGTTAAACTTAGGACCACTCCAAAGATCTGACGTCAATGCAACGTGAATATTAGATGTTCTAAACATATCTACCAACAAGACTTTCTCTCTAAAATATCTATCATCAATATCCCTAGTGGTAGTTTGACGTGAAAAGGGCTTATACGAAGGATTAATTCTTTGCATATATTTTTTGTGAGCCTTTTCTTCCATAATGCTCATAGGTTGACGGGTACAAACTATCCACTCAGTCGTCCACTCTCTAAGCTGAATAGGGTCAAGAACACGTACCTGCGGCTCACCTACCTCGTTGGGGTCGTCGCCGGTGAAGCATTTATTTTTATGATTGGTGATTTGGGAGGTGCCTTTGATTGCTCGTGCGTCGATCTGGAGTCCACATTTTTTGCATGTGGCGATCTTTTGTTTGACACCATTTTCATCGATGAATCGGTTTTCATGGTAGAAATTCCAAACAGGTGCCCGACTTGCTCTCCCGTAAGCCAGCTTTGGTCTTATCTCTCCGCGGACCGATACATCTCCCGTCTCTTGACGTGATTGAATTGGTGTCGCGCCTCCCACTGAGCCTCAGACTGAATCTCGATGTGATGTCGGAGTTGCTAAATCTCCGTGCTCTATTACATCGATATCGTTTGGTTCCTCCATGGGTTGACTATCCTGCATGTTAGAATCAAAAAAAGCATCCGGCCCCCCCTCGGCACGACAAAGTTGGTTGTAAAGATTTCGAGTAACGTGTGCCGTGTTCGCTTGCATATGGGCAAAGGTACGAACGTGACTCGGCCTCAAAGATCGTTGTGTGTCATCGGGGTAATCCGGGTTAGGTGGAGATGGAAATATAGCGGCAGGTAACATCATTGGTCTATATCCCTCGGGAGTGGATTGCGAACCGGCTAGCATGAAGCCGGGATTTTCATTTCGCAACACCATATCCGTCCTCGAGTCACTATTATTTCCGACGTGTGTAGTACGGAAACCGTCATTATTTGACGGTTCCATAGTACGAACCTCTATATACAAACACTATATAATATATATAATATAAGGAGGGATTCATAGGGAGAGAGTTTAAGAGATTATTGTTACGTATGAGAAAGAATAACAGTGTGAGAAAATAAGTTTGAAAATAAAGATATTTATAGGATTTAATATAGGGGTGATCGTAAACAATGAAGAGATTAAAATGTAAATAATTTTTGAATTACGATGATTCATACCCGTTGGAAATTATTTTGATTCATTTAGATTTTTGCCGTTGCATGATATTATTTGGTTGATATTTAATATATAATTAGCAAGTTGATTGATACTGATAAATATTCATCATGTAATTTTGGAAAGTGGAGTTTGATGATATTTAATATAAAATATTACTCTGATAATATCATTTAACTTATTCACCTTGTCAATATGGAGTATTTATTGTGAATCAAATTGTGAATCTCAATAATCATCCGTGAGGCGGTGTCATGTCATCGTGAGCATAGCTGAAGCGAGGCGATATTGTACGCCGCCAACTGTCGCGATAATATCACTTGCGAGGTGGTTTAAATCAAGGTGCGAAATGTCGCGAAAATCGAACGAAATTCGCGTCGATTTTCGTTTTCAGTGGAACATCGGCACGACATTCTTTCCGTTTCGCTGTCGTTTTACCAAATGCTGCGAAATTCCAAACGACATTCGGAAAGAAAATCTCTTGTCGTTTTTTTCCTTCAAAACGACGAAATGGTGCTCGAATTTCGCATTTTTGGTAGATTTCGGCAAAAATACCAATTAAACTTTCGGCAAAAATAATTATACTCACACAAGAGCACCCCACCTCGCCACGGCCGGCCGGCCGGTCGGACGGCGGCGGCGCGCGCGTGTGGTGGTGTAACATTTGTGTGAGTCCTCCCCCATCCACAAAATCCTATGACCCTAAGGGCCCAAGCCCTTGTCCCTAATATTTGGTATATAAACATCACCAAACTCTTGTCATCTATCAATGTGGGACTTTTTGTTTTCAACTAATATCACACATTCACACTTAACATACATACACATACACTTTCAAATAATATTATACACTTAACATACATATTAACTTCACCTAACATACATATACACTTAATATACATATTCATTTAATAATATACACTTCAACTAATATTAAATTTGTTAACATACCTATACAATTAACATGCATATTCACTTAATATTACACACTTAATTAACATACATATTCACTTCACATAATAATTTGACTTAATATTATACACTTAAACTAATAAAGTGACTTAATATTATACATTTCACCTACATATTTAAGTTACAAATGTGTTTTGTTGTATACAATTATGTCTTGTATTTATTAAATATGTAGTTTTGAACCTATATAAATATCGTGCTTAAATACTCAAATATTTTTTACAAAATATCCATGCGAAAAGTGCGGTAAATGCGGTATGTCCATGCGAAAAGTGCGGTAAATGCGGTATGCGGCATGCCCTTTTTTTCCCTTTTGTCCATCGACATACCCATCGGCAAGCGATATATCCGTAAAACGAAAAATGCGAAACGAAAACGGCAAGCGGTATTTTAAACCTTGGTTTAAATGTAGCGAGTATATCACGAGTTTTTTTACTCGCCACGTTGGACAGCTTGAATTGCACCCAAAATGAATTGGTAGATAGAATAAAAAACTAACTCGTAACTTTATTAGTAAATTTAGTAAATCCATTTATCTTCTTCATGTAAAACTATTAACATGTTTTCTCAAGATGATGATGTTTCGATTAACTAGCTCGCTAAGGATTTTGTCTTTTTTTTTTTTTTACTTGTATTTGTTTGAGTTTAAAAGAATTTGATATTATTTATTTAAAAATAATTAATCATTAACAATGAAGAGAGTGACTTTATGACCAGACAAATTTTGGCAAGTCCATCTATTTATTTTTAATATATACTTTTCAATATTCATAGGCTTATATTACGCCTGATATGTGTCATTCCCATTTCTAAACAAGAAAGCACCGATGACTTTTTTCAGAAGCAAAAAGAAGAAGAAGAAAACACAATAATGACTACAAAGTAAAAAGTGGTTGGGTTAATATGAGAAATAAACTCATGAAATGATTAATTAGATACATTACTCCGATAAAAGAGGGTAGTTTGTTAAATTAATCCCACAACAAGCACCTAATTAAGTCTATTCTGCACCACCCTTAATTATTAATTTAATTTTCTTTCACTGGGGCAGAATTATAATAGGACAAGAAGAGCTATAATTAATAATAAATTAAATTAAAATCAAGAATGGGCAAACATATATACTCCCAAACCAAATGAGACCCTACTTCTTCTATAATATCACTGCCGATTTTACGTCATTATCATGGCCAAGCCTCATCAGTAACATTTACTTCCATGATTAATCAACCAATTGACCACTTTAATCAAACACACTGGATATAACAAGCATACTTTACTTAAAAACGTGTGCTTTTTTAGGGGCGAAACGGACACAAACCTCAACGAATCCGTCGCGAGACTAGAAAGGAATACGGACCTCGTTACAATTCAAGGGACTACACTTGAAACAGCAATAAGCTACTTAAAAAAAAAAAAAATACAAGCTCAACTCATTAACACAAGATAGAAAATTCTCAGAGATAAATTGTATTCAAAGCTTGCTGATACTAGATATAAAATGCCACCCAAGTTTTTTTAGGCTGATATTTGGTGTAAAATTTAAAATACATTACATATAAGAATATAAAAAAAGCACAACTACTTTGTCTAAGTTCAACCTTCCATGGTCATCAAAGCACCCTTTGATCATCCAAAATAAATGACCTCATACATACATGCACAAAGAAGGGGTATGAAAATAAATGATTCTACACTCTTCCAAAAATTGGGTTAGATCTTTCTAAATAGACTTAACTTGTCATATTCTAAAATCTTCAAGTCTAATTATTTATGTGGTTGGATCCTTCTCTATTCGCTTATTAAGTTAAGAAAGTATGAATAAAATTATAAAAGTTTCTTGACCCGAGCTCTTGTGATGGCCTTATTGAAGAATCTGCATCATTATCAACATCCTCGAGCAGTGGCCGAACAAGGATTCCGAGGCAAGGGGGTTCAAATTTTTTATCACTAAAGTTATATAGTAAATAGTAATACAAAGTTAAAATACAAAAATATAGGGGTGGTTTCAAGTTTTCAAGAGTTCATGCTTTAGGGTGGTTGACATTTGACTTAGGAGGGGGTTATATTTGAATAAGTTTTAAAAAATAGGGTCATATTAGTTTATTTTTACAAATATGGTGGGTGGTTTCAAGTTTCAACCCCACCAACTTTGTTCATACCTCCACCTAATCAGAAACATAAACTTTTAGCCCCTTTGCTCAGGCCCGGCCCTAACTATAAGCGAGTAATGCCAACGCCTAAGAGAATTATATATATATATATAATTAATTTTAAATACTCCAAAATTCTCGAAAATTTACTTTGCTCCCCCAATAAAACACGAGAAACTCAGGTTCAACCTTGCCTATGCGTGCTCTCGACTTTGTTTTGGTCACAAAACAAATTTTTTTTAGTAAATAATAATAAAACTCACGAACCTAAATCTAACCCAAGCTTTCAATTTCAGTATTATTTTTTTAAAAGAAAAATTAATATAAGTTTTTCTAAGGTTTTGTTTTAGACTTTTAGACTATTATTTGATTTGAATATATTTATTGCTAGTAGATAACTAACTATTAGAAATATTTTCAAAAAAACAAGCTAGTCCGGGCCGAATCTCGAACTGTCCAATTATATACCTGAAACCGGTTAAAAAAAGACCGAAAATCCAGTCCCGATTCATGTTTCATAACTCACTCTTCTTTGGCGTTATGTACGAGTAAGAGGAAATAATTTTTCACCTTGGTATTGGATTGGCAATAATGGGCTAATGGCAATTACACAATCATGATTAGGGACCCTAAAGAGTTGACAATATTCACCCTAATCCAACAGGGAATGAAAAAGTTAAAAATCAATTATTATTTTTCCCGACCCTTACTTTTTTTTATTACTGTTGATAAGCTTCTTTTATTTAACCAAAACAGAATCCTATATGCAGATGCAAAAAGGTTAAAGAAAGTCGTTTAAAAAAAAAAAAGGTTAAAAGAAAGTCAACAAAGGAGATGCTCTGGGGAACGTTAACAAAGGCTTCTGATTCAAGCCGGAAAAATTACGATAATTAACGGTTAATGAACTAGCAAGCAGATCTTGTCAAACAAAGCCGAAAATTTGATAATATCACAAATGTTTCAACTTTGCATTTGTTCTTTGGAAATGCCCTCTTTAGAACTTAGTCTTGACAAGCTTACTTAAAACACTGAAACAAAAAACATGACAGACACATCCAAATAGACATGAATACCGACTTCAATTTAGACTAATGACGGCTTGCACTATTCCGAAAAGCGTATAGACCTTCCCCATTGTGAAATGGCTGACATCCAAAGCTGTCACTCGTTCATAACAGGCTTGTTCTCACTTGCTTTAAACCTTTGTTCCTTGGGCTTCTGCTCTTCTACTTTCCTAAAAGGAAAAAAGAAAAAGCAACGTAAACCAACAAGTCAATAATGCGTCCCCATGACAGAAATAGAACCGACATCCAATTCAAAAAGGCGGTAATTTACCCCTCAACAAGATCATCAGTAATAAGTAATAACCATTTATTTACAAATCAAACTAGCTCGCTTCGGTATAATAGCAGGATGCAGCACAGCGTGCTTGATTACCAACAAGATCAGCAGCATATTTAGTAAAAAGAATGGGCGAGCCCGCTATCCTTAAGAGCCTTAATCTCTTCTAATGCGTAATATGTTACAATCGATCCTTTCGATACACTAATCAGCTCTTCTAATGTCATGCTCACGGAAAAATGCAAGTAGGAAAGCATTCGCAAGAAAGAATAGACGAAAAATAACTCCGGTAAACACCCGATATTAGCCTGCTGCCCCACTCATTTAATTAATATTGTAAATTAATAAGCGAGAAAAACGCATAACCGAGCACGAGCATCTATATCTAATCTGGGAAATTGATAACCACAAACTGCATACCCCATTGCAGCTGAAAAGCTATAAACAACGCATGCTCTCCTAAAGATGTACAGAAATCAAATGACTAGGTGCGGATTGGAATTAAAGAGTTGTAATCCTCCATTTCATTCATCACTTGAGCAACAACAACACGAGCAATTGGGCAAACACCAAAGCAATAACCCAGTCGAATACTAACTAAGATGCAGAGACATTTAACAAGCAAATGATAAGAATTACCTCTTATCAGAGCCACCTCTCTGGCTGAGAAAGGATCGGAAGAGAGGCGAATTCACGTCGTAGATCATCGTCGCTGATGCTTCTTCTTCTTCTTCTTCCTCCTCGGTTATCGACCACGAAACCCTAACCCTAGCTCTGGTTATCGAGTGAGTCCTTGCGCGCAGAATCAGCTTCTTACGAATCGACAAGCAACTTGTGTACGCTTCGCCTACTTGTAGTATGGGCCACTTGAAAACAGACAATATACTACGACCCACTTGTGAGCAAATTTGGGCCTATTTGTCAATGCCTATTATTACGCCCATTTTTCAATCCAATTATTGGGCCTAATTTCATCATTTTTAAGATAGGGTAATATGCTTGATTTCTTTTTTTTTTTTTTTAAAGAAGATATCTATATTGTATACGAATCTAAATTTTAGCGTGGATAATTCTTGATAACCACTAAAATTGGGCCATTTGAGTGTGTTGAGGTGTTTTCTCGTCTAATGATAAAGAGTACGAGGCGAACATGCAATGGAGGAAAGATAATGAGTGTCTTGATAATATACATAAATTTTACGTAATTTAATTTGTTAATGAGGTGCTTACACTACAGTTATTTTTTTATATGTCAAAATACAAAGAGCTTCATTTAGGGGAGAGCTTTAGAGGAAATAGCAAGAAGTGTTGTTGAGTTTCTTTGTGCTATTTATTTATTTATGTTGAAAATATCTTTTTCTCATCATGTAAAGACTTTACTTGCTGTGACTCTTCGGAAGGACTTTGCTTAAGATACATGTTTGGTACGAGTGTGTGTGTATATTGTATAAGCATAGTGTGTGTATATATATTTTATTAACCAAAATTTTAGTGGACATATGCTCTTTGATTAAGTATTCCAGTCCAGTACCAGATCAATCACAATTCTCACCATAAACGAGATCGATTCTCACCATACATTAAGTATTACTTGAGGTTTAAGAATTGGCATCGAAGCGAGTATCGTAGGCCTTTAGTGGCGATCCTCGCCTTGGTTCCTCAGGCGATCACTAACTAGCCGTTATTTTTGCATCCCGTCACTGTTTCAATAGACGACTTCATTTAAATAGACTGTGACAACGGCTTCGTTTAAAAAGATTGTGTTGCTTGGATGATCAGTACCGGCCCTGGAGGGAGTCATAGTAGTCTTGGGTCTATAATAGATTTTCAATTCGTAGCAATGGGGGACCACGATTAAAATATATATATATATATATATATTTATACTTTTTGCATTGTTTTTTTTTTTTTTTTTTTTACAATTACGATAGGGGCTCCAAAATCGTTATTTGCCTAGGGCCCCGACAAACTCAAGGCCGGCCCTGTGGATGAACTGTACAAACTTTCTTTCTCGAATTCACTCTCTCCCGAAAACATCTCCAATATTTCTCTTAACACGTATTTTTATTTGTAGTCGGATTTTATTTTTATTTTGTGCATTTTCAATCAAAGACTTGTTTTATCTTTCAAATTCTAGCGAGCACTCTAAAGTCTAAATAATCATCTCATTTAGGACTCTACGAAAATTAAAACGGTAAAACAATTGATTGTTGTTTTAAATATACAGAAAAGTTTAAATAAGTATCGTATTTAATATTTTCTTTAATTATGAAGAAGAAAAAAGGAGTGAATATACAGTGGACTTGATACTGAATATATTCAGTTTCCATTATTAGAAACGGCGTACCGTTTCACAAGAGCGTGGACTCAGAGCAATACGAGTACGATAATAGAACCTTCGTTGACTAAACATAAAATAATTCTGAGCTCTAATAATAGTCTAACATGGATTTACTGCTAATTATAAAGTAAAATTTAGGTTATATAAAAGATAAAATAAAGTGGAAATTTCTTGGATTAGACGAATAATGATTGGGTGAAAAAGTCTGTTGCACAATAATTGTTTTGACATTATATATTTTAAAAGGGTTTTAAGCGGCAAAAGTATCTAAGTTATATGAAAATCAGCTGCATAGAACCAATTTTAAAAAAAAATCAAGTTAACCTTTTTTGGCGGATTAGTAAATCTCATTCACTTATTCATTAATTTTTTTTTCTATTTTTGTAAGTAATGATGTCAATGCAAATCAAACAAACAAATTCAAACGATCAAACTTACGAACATCAAAATAAACCTAGATGTAATTACAGATTCTTGGAACATCAACAACGCAAATTCTTATTTTCATTCTCATTTCCTCTCTCGAATTCACAGTTCATCTCCTCAATAGCAACTCGATTTACGTTGTTGACGTCATCAATGACATACAGAGAAAAGTCGTATTAATGGAAAAATAAATGAGGTCTATTGATCCGCCAAAAAAAAAAAGATAAACTTTGATACTTTTATAGTAATATAACTTTATACCGCTCCATTTTTAAATACTTTGATTAGTTTTACCGCTAATAACCCTTTTAAAAATAAAGTGTTGTTGGGTGGGACTTGGGAAGGGAGGAGGTTGGCGAGGCACACACAGGATATCTATTGAGCTTAGATGGCAACTCCTCCAGCCAATCAACTCTTCGTCGGTGCAACCTTTCTCTCTCCATCTCTTATTTATTATTTCATGGTCTTATATACCCCTCTCCTTTCCTTCTATTTACATCCACACCCCACGCTTAGACACGGCTTTCTCATGCCATTACTACAAAAATAAAATATGTACAAACGAATATATAATATATATTAATAAATAAAAAATAGTATATGACGTAGCTTTCTTCTTTTAACGGTCACGAAGTTGATTAAGCTTGATTTTGATTTTGCAACTCTATGTTGTCAGATTTGTACGTTCAAACATTACAGAATATATTGATACATATATCGATTTTGACACTAGGAGTTTTCATAAAAGTTGGTCTCAAGCGCTAACTTTTTTTTTTTAAACCGGAAGCTTTCTCATTAACATGAAATGAGGGATAAATCCCTTTGGAAAACGAGTACAAGCCACCTCGGGCATTCCCTCGACCACATGTCGGGGATAGAATCCGCAAGGCGTGTTTTAGCTATCCTATTAGCGACTTCGTTACACCCTCTCGGGATCCAACGACACTTAATGCTCCTTTCTTCCTCCGCCAAAATGGACCCGATCTCCGCGGCGAGCGGACCTTGGATGCAACCTCGCTTTCTCTCGTTGATGATATAGTAGGCTTGGAGGCAATCGGTTTCCACCCCGGCTACTTTCCATCCACGATCCCGAGCGAACTTGAGGCCGTGGAGAATGGCTTGACATTCCGTCGTCACCGGAGAGTCGACATCCAATAATAGGCGTGCCGTGAGACCAACAAGTTCTCCTCGGTGATCTCTCACGATTCCACCCAACGTCGCTTTCCCCGAGTTCATGTCCCATGCCGCGTCCACGGAGAGGGTGAGATCGCCATTCTCCGGTGCAACCCATGTCAAGCGCTAACTACTTTCTCTTTGAACTTTTATTGATGTTTGAGTGCAGTGAGAAAGTTGAGTTCATAATCACTCGAGAACGTAAGTAACTTGAGCTCGGAAATGACAATTGTGTGAAGAAAAAGTCAAAACAAAACGTATAATTATTAAATTTTCGTGGAGCTTGTTTATTATATAGGTTGATCCGCTTCCTCGAGTTAGTCTTCTAATCTAAGAGATGGTGCTATATTTTGACTGCTCCCGAACTGACGCTTGAAGGCTTAATTGACGCTTCTTGCTCCGAGCTGCGTGTGGCGTGAAAACTTTCTTTGCGATATGTAGACTTATACTCATATTTTGCTACTTCTTACTATAGAAACATAGTTCGAGAAAGAAAAAAAAAAAAGAGGAAGAAGAAGAAGAAGAAGAAGAAGAAGAAGAAGAAGAAGAAGAAGAAGAAGAAGAAGAAGAAGAAGAAGAAGAAGAAGAAGAAGAAGAAGAAGAAGGTATACACACACGTAGGGGTGCAACCGGGTAGGGTACCCGATTTTTTGGAGGTACCCGGAACCGGAATCCGGGTATCCGAAAATTGATACCCGGAATTGGTATCCGAAATCCAGGTATCTGTATTTTGATACCCGGTACCCGGTTTTGGGAACCGGATCCGGATACCCAGATTTTACCCGGCGTCGGAGAGAGGCAGCGTCGGCGAGAATCTGAAGTCAGGGAAGGAAATGAAGTCGGCGAGATGCGAGGGAGGCGGGAGTGAAAATGAAGTCGAGCCCTAAAAATTAACCCTAAAAATTAAATTAACATAAAAATAAAAAAACAAAACTAAAACAAGGTAGTACCCGGTTTTTTAAATTTTACTACCCGGTACCCAGAACCGGAATTCGGATACGGTTTCGGTTCCGGTTTTTAAATCCGGATACGGATTCGGTTCCGGATAATTACCCGGTTTCCGGGTATTATTTGCACCCCTACACACAGGCGTTGATGAATTCTTTGTCTTTTTTATATTTGTTGATGGGGGAAAATTTGTGGGCTATTTTATTAAGTAATATATGGAGAGATTTTTTATATCCACATCTCTCTTAATATATATATTTCATTTTAACTTGGCCTTGTTGTGGTTGTTGGTTTTGATGAGCTAGAATCATAGATGTATTGGTCTGTCTAATTTGGCCATAGTCATATCTTGTTTTATTCAAAAAAAGAAAAATTGTTTCTTTTGCATAGTTGGAAAACAAAATTAAATAAATAAATTAGCACCATCCATAGTTTATAAGAAAGATAGGATACAGTAGGTTTGTATTATTAATTATTATTTTCTATGTACCGCTATTTCTTTGCAATATGCAATGAAAACATTGTTTAGGTGATTTCGTCAAAGGCTATGATCAGTTGGTAATATTT
Source organism: Parietaria judaica (assembly GCA_954871525.1). Classification (NCBI taxonomy): domain Eukaryota; kingdom Viridiplantae; phylum Streptophyta; class Magnoliopsida; order Rosales; family Urticaceae; genus Parietaria; species Parietaria judaica. The sequence continues at coordinate 46,472,041 of OX940860.1, forward strand.
TTTTTTAATTAAGACAGGTGTATTAATTAAAAATAATATATAAAAAGCATATAAAAACCAAAACAATGGAAATCATAAAACAACTCTAATATAATTAGAACCGATAACCGATAATTTTTTTTTTTTTTGTCTTTGTTTTGAAAAACCAAGATTTTTTTTGGTATCGGTATCGTTTCTAAAATTTCTTTGGTTTTTTATCAAACCAAGACCGAGACCGGAACAGAGAAAAAAGAAAGAAAAAAATTGGGAAATAAACTGAGATATATACCGGACAAATCCGGGACAAAATCCAAAACAAAATATAAAATACCATGTCTGAAATATAAAATACATGTCTAATACATAAAAATATCCAAAATAAGAAAAGGATGAGTCGGAAAGAAAAGGATGAGTCGGTTAGAGAGAAGACGAAGGTCGGACCTCACACTGTTGGAGAGATCCCGGCAAGGGAAAATAAGGGTTTTCTTGGCGGCGGTCAAAATAGTCAGACAAGGAGGGATGTCGTTGATAAAACGACATAATAAGAAAAATATAAAATGACGTGTAGTTCACAACCGGAATTGGTACAAAAAACAGAGAAATATGGTTTTAGTATCGATTTTGGTTCTCGGTATCGGAAACCGAGAACCAGGAAGTATCAGTTCTCGATTTTAACTAAATTTATCAGATTTTTAAAAAATCGGTCCGGGATCGATACCGAAATTGAGACAAAACCGAGAAACGGTTACAAAATTTCCACCCCCATAATAAAGATTTCAGAAGAACATATTGTTAAGGTCGGATTTGGTCAAATCCATCCTCAACACAACTCGTGTCGTTTTGTCCATAAACGACATAATGGAAGACGAGGAAGTTCATCGCCCGAGGGGCAAACAAGGCATATCCCCGAGGAGGAGTATCCTCGAGGAGGATTATCTCCGAGGAGGTTTAACCGCGAGGAGGTATGGCCAGCGCAAAAGCAGACTGCGATGAAGTGTCCCATCACGCTCAACGAGGAATTTCGTCATGATGATTTATGCAGAGCCGAATGACGGCTGACGGGATGCGCATTTAATGAAGCCGACCTACTCACTCGATGAGAGGCGTCGGCGACGAGGCTTGCAGGACCGAATGACGGCTGACGGGATGCACATTTAATGAAGCTCACCTACCCATAATGACAGTCTGCTCGGAAGTGACATAAAGCAGGGATTAACCATGCTTCCCTCAAATCACTCTGGGAAGCGAATGATTAAAAAGGGAAAACAGGCGGGAAAGATGCGAGGGGGCATAATGTAAACTCTATAAAAGGCAAGTTAAGCCTCGTTTGTAAGGGTTCGATATAGTAAAGAAGAAAGCCAGAGAGAAAGAGAGAATATCCTGCAATAGAAAGGCTAAAGAAATAGAGAATGTCTTTGTTCTTGATCATTCATCTGTCCAGCTATTCAACGAAAGGAAACCGAGCTCATATCGAAAATATAATAAAACAAAGATATTCACTGATCATTGTTGTTAACTTGTTATTTGTGATTATTTTTGTGACTGGAAAAGGGCGGTGAAAATCGCCCTCTACACATATATGGATCTAAGCCGACAAAAGATTTGCAAGGGAATCAATCACTTTACATGTGCCCGATAGAAATTAACATGCCTTGGCATAGCTTTGTCGATGAAGCCTCATCGGCAAATCCCATCGCCAAGCAACGAAATAGCAGGCCAAGTCAGCAACGAGACACAATCTCGCGATCAGGCGATGAAACAGACGGCGAAGAAGGAGATGAGCATGGAGCGACGACGGTTACGCCCACAATTACAACATTGCCATTATGGCAATTATGAGGGAATCATATGCATTTTTGTAATATCTCATTTATAAGAGTTGATTCGAATTATTAAGCCTCTATAAATAGAGAACTAAAGCCCATGTACAGAGGTTCGCAATGTTAGAAATTTCGCCCTGATTCCCAAATCAGAAAATGATAATAGCAAGAAACAAAATTGAAATTGATACCAGAATTATAGTGGTTCGCTCCCAGTGTAGGAGGTATGCCGCATGTAAATCTCGACCCATTATCAATCTCGCAATCGGGGTTTCTAGTTACACCCTCAATCTCGCCTATCTCTTTTTGTGCTACAGAAAACACACTAATAATGACTGCAAGCCTTATAAGCAAAAATAACCAGGGCAAATAACCCGTGTGAAAAGTCTAAAATACCCTCGCTACATAATGCGTAATACAAAAAAAATTGCCCGGGGGCGCTGCCGTGTAGATCGGCTCTCGGTAGCGTTTCCGTGTAGATTAGGCTTCACACTCAAAACGCAACTTTCATCATCGAAATATATAAGGCTTTGACATTGAAGCCCACTACGAAACCAACCGATTTGTCTCTTAAAACACATCTCATTCCACGTGATGTAGTTTTAACGGAAAGACCCGAGCTCTAAGGTAATCTGAAAACGGAATTACACCAATCGTAACTTCGTGACTGCGATGGTGATTTTTCCACCTCAACATTACTTTTCTCGAGGACTTTTTTTCCTAAAAATAAATTATGTTATTACTATTAGTCCTTATATATAAAAAATAAAAAATCAGTAATAATTTAATAAGAAAAGAAATAAAACATTTGATATAAACTCATCGAGTCCGTGTCAAAGGTGATCAAGTCTTCACATATTTGTTTAATGAACAAACAATGAGTATATAAATTACGTACCATCTATAAATAAATGCGTGAAGAAAGTAAGCTATTAAAAAAAAGGGATTCTTTGCGATAAACTTTATTATCCCAAAGATGAATTATCTATATAATCATAAAATTAATAAATGATTAAAGAAAGACTCGATTGGGGGCAATTTGGTAAAGAAAACGTGTTCCCAAGAGACCTAGCCACAGTGTTAATTGCCTCCTTTGAAAAGGGTAGCGCTGAAATTTCAACAACTCCTCCAAAATAACGAGCAAAGCAACAATACGTTTTCTTCTTGTTGGCCTCTCTCTCTCTCTAGACTCTCTCTCTAAAAGCCATAATATCATATCACCAACAATCCACCACCCTCCTCTCCCTCTCTCTCTCATCAGAAAACGCGAAAACAAAAAGCAAAATAAAACACAGAGAGAGAGAGAGATTAACAAAAGGTGGTAGATGCATGAGCAAAGCCACAACACACGCAACACAGTCTCTCTCTCTCTTTCTCTACGCGCTCGTCACCTTCGTTCGCCTTCTCTGACTCGTTAAGGTACGGTACGAGCGCAAAGACTCGGTCTTTTTTCCTGGTTAATAATGCCAGCTATATATATAATAATGGGCATCTCGGCGTTGACCGCTTTGGTCAACCCGTCTCTCTGTTCGCTGTTCGCTTCGATGGGTTTCTCCTTCTTCACTTGATTTCAGGAGTGCTGTGTTTTTGGGCATGTGGGTCTTTTTTATTTTCCATGTTAAGGTGGTAGGTTGGTATGGTTGACTTTTTTGCTTTCTGGGCTTGGAGTTCTTGTCAACCAGAGGATCTTGTAGACCCAAGATTGGTTCCAACTCTATGATCCCATCTTAGCTTTCAGGGATTGTAATTCTATTATTCTGCCTTCGTCTACGAAACAAACATGAATTTTATTTTCGATTTTGTCCCATGATTGGTTTGGCCTGTTTGTTTGCTTTGAATGTTTGGATGCTAGATTACTAGTCAAGGCTTGAATGGTGGTGTTTGTTTGGCCATGGCGTTTGGTAAACAGTAATTGGCATGGATTTGAGATAAAATCTTGATGTGAAGAGTTTATTTATTTTTTATTTTGAGCTAAATTTAATCTTTGATGATGTCACTTGACGTATTGTATACACGATTCAGGTCATTCGGATCTGCTTTGTAATATTCTAGTTCAGGTTTATACATTGATAGTTGAAGATGACTCATTCAATGCTTGTTAGTTACTTACACTGTTTGTGCGTGTTTACGTTTGCGTAACGCTATTATTGGGCGTGTTCGGGTCTTGCGATAATACTCATTCGCCTTTCTGCTTTTATTCAGGTTTGATCTGGTATAGTCGAGCATAAGCCTTGCGTTGCAAGGAACATTTACGACATCGATGGTGAGACTGCGGAAGAGTAAACTTTACCGGTTGTTGGCTGGTGAGTGCGGGGATGATGTAGTAAGACTTTCATACAGTTTTACCTTTATGTTGAGTGTTCTCATTTACCGTTTTCTCTTTTCTTTGAAGGGACGAACATCCTTCTTCCACATTCCGCTTTTGCTGAAGATGGGACTGTTCTCCCAGATTATTCTCAGAAGTTCAAATTAAATAGCGTCCACCCAATAGATTTGGACGAGACAAAACCGACCGAGGTAGTAAGAACATAGTTTACTTACTATCTCTTGTTTGAATTTATATTAAACTTAGTTCTGTTTTTAATGGGCTTTTACCAGAGCGTTGATGTCAAAGGAGTTAAACCGGCGGATCTGCCTGATTCTGGCTTGTCTGACTCGGTGAAAAAACAGGAAAACTTGCAATCTGAAGGTTCGTTATCGCTGAGTCAAGTGGATAATATGTATTTATTGCATGCTTTCGCTTGTTCTTTTTAGTATACCCTTGATTGAAAAAAGGCCAAAGTACTAATTTTTCCTATTACAGACACGTTATTGCTTCTCTTTAATAATTACCATATATGTCTTAGAAGTAATTTCGGCTATAAAAAAAACATGCGAAAACGAGACATAATATTTTCCATAAACTGTAGTGAGAGTAGTATATTGAATTGTGGAGCTAACATTTTAAAGGAAAAATTATGCGAAAATGTGCTATTATACAAATAATCCGGCTTTATAGGTTTGTATTAGAAAAATTAATTAATTCCCTAGTTAGTTCCTCGTTTCCGTCTTTCTTGTCCTCTCTATACGAAGTTTTATAATGAAATAACGAGTTTTAATCTCTCAGTCTCACCCCTGAAACGGAGGAAGCGACACAAGAGGAAGAGCGTCCTAAACCAAGAACAGTGTCTGATGCGAGGTGTCTACTTCAAAAACATGAAATGGCAAGCCGCGATCAAAGTCGACAAGAAGCAGATCCACTTGGGCACCGTTGGCTCCCAAGAAGAGGCTGCTCGATTGTATGACAGGTAGTGCTTCAATATTTTTCTGTTGGGTCTTAATCGAGCACGATTTTTGGGCCATTCTTTCCTTAAAAGCGAAATTGGGAACTGCAAATTGAAAAATGTCGAATCTTTGTTTCCAGGGCGGCGTTCATGTGTGGGAGGGAACCGAATTTCGAGCTCGAGGAAGAGGAGAAAAAAGAGCTCCTAAAGTACAAATGGGACGAGTTCTTGTCAATGACACGCCAAGCCATCACTCATAAGAGTAAGTCTTGCCTCGTAAGAAAGAGAAATGTCACCCCCAGCAATGTTCGGAACCAAGATTAATTGAGGAAAAAATAATTGAAAATGCAGTTTAAGAAAATGAAGAGAAACGGAAACATATTAATGAGCTTGTCTTGTTTGGAATAGAGGAAACTTTTTATGGGTTCATTGACGTCACATTGAGCTTCGAGACGCATCATCTATGCGATTAACGTGCAATGACATTTTCTTAGAAGATAAAAAATCATTTTTTCTTATAGCATTAAAAACTATAATTTGAAGGAAAATTAATTTTCATTTTCTAAGATAATAATATCTTGATTTCCTTGTATAATTTTTTTCCCTTTCTCGCTTTTTCGAAGTTTTAAACAAGGCTTATGTCTCGGATGTTTCGTTGCAGAGAGCAGAAGGAGGGTCGGACCAGAGCCCATGAAGAAGTCCGAGTCCTCTCCGCCAGAGAACGAGGAAGACATGGATCTCTCTGGTTCAGAAGAGGCTGAGCCTGAAATATCAGATTCTTAGAAATCAAAGGGTTTCTTCTAAAAGCTCTAACGCTTCAGTTTCTAGCAAAATTAGTCTTATCCATTTTTTAGTACATATCTCAGGCTATTCATAATCATCAGATATCTCATACCATATGATACATTCATATTCATATAGAAACAACAAATATCCAATAATGATTTCCTTAGGTTGAACTCCGTAATTTCCTGCCATTGTTTCGGCTCCGGGCTAGTGTTAATGCCCGGGAATGGTCGTGATTATTTTATTTGATATCAGATTTTCTATACCAAAGAATTTGTAAAGATGCATTTGAGCATTGATTGCATGAAAAATGTATCCTACTATTAATTTCCTCTATGTATCCTTTTAGCAAATTTGAATACTATAAAACGGTAAGACCGTGATTCATCTCTCGAAAACTGGAGATGGCATATTAGTTTCTTATTCAATGTCGGATATCGTCCTCAAGTTGAAATTTAATGGAATTGAAAGTGCTATTGTTTTATTGAACATTAAATTTGTTAGTAAACATAAAACATAAAAATTAGAGCGCATGCGGCGTTTAGTCGATTATAATTGAGATATTTTTTAGTTATTATCTCTTTATTATATGTAAAAAAAAGAAAGAAAGAGAAAGATACATAATAAAACACGTGAGAGTAAAAAATACACAGTTTTTAAAAAATTTGACACAATAAGCATTTCGTTCATTAACAAATATATTAAGGTGAAAAATTAAATAATTAAATTTTTTTCTACAAATCAGACGTGACAGCCCACTACATGATGGTCTACTCTAGACACGTGGCATGCCACCTGGACATGCCACTTGGACATGCGATGGATCAATATGCAACAATGCAACAATCCAGTAACAACACAAATTTTAACCGTCAATTTTTTTTTGTATATATATTAAATCACAAAAACTTGATAAAACTTCAAGACTTTTGCCGGAATTTAGTATATTTGTTTTATTTCGCAACGATCACCCTAACTAAAGTCCTCGAACGAAGATCTCATAAGGGCTATGTTTGGCTTTGAGGATGCCTCAGCCATTCTAAGCATTCCTCGGGCGAATAACAATCAAAGAGACATGATCATGTGGCATTATTCTACGAATGGGGAGTATTCGGTCAAAAGCGGATATCGAATTGGTTTCGCTTCGACTCGTGACCTTGGATCAACATCCTCATCTAACAACGGAACGACCTGGTGGAGGAAGATTTGGAGGATTGCGGTTCCTCCGAAAGTTAAACTCCACGTGTGGAGGGTCTGTAAAAAGGTTTTGCCAACACGGACTATTCTTTCTCGCCGCGGAATTCAGCTGGATACGAGGTGCCCTCTTTGCCATCTCGAGCATGAAACGGTTGGCCATTGCTTTTGGGGATGTAAATTCAGTCGAAAAATTTGGAAACTTGCTGGGTTGGGTTGTATTCTGGACCTGTCTGAACCTAGAATTGATCCTCAATGTCTCATCGCCTCGGTTCTCACATCTTTCAGCCCAGGTGAGTCTGCATTGTTTTCTTTACTCCTATGGCAAATATGGAATAATAGGAATAATGTAGTGAATGGAAGCAAATCGAGATCCCATATGAATATTGTTGAAGGGGCGCTTACCTACCTCACTGATTTTAATGAGGCACATATTACTGAGAACCCGAAGAAGGATACTAATCAAACTACTCCTGCTTGGAAGCCCCCCGAGAAAGGCTATGTTGACATTTGTGTTGACGCCGCGATTGATGGTTGTGGGGACAATTATGGCATTGGCTTAGTAGCTCGCAACCATGAAAACCGTGTGCTTGCATCGGGAATTAATTTCCATAGGCACGGTTTGTCCCCCCTACTTGCGGAGGCTTCTGCTATTCGTCGTGGGGTTGAATGGGCGTACGACCAGGGATGGTCGAAGATTCGCATCCAATCTGACTGTCAAGGAGTTATTAAAACTCTTAATAATAAGTCCATCCCTCTATCCGATTTAGGCACTATTGTGTCTGATATCCATCGCTTAGTTACGTAGATTGAGTCTGTAGTGTTCTACTTTAGCCCGAGATGCTGTAATGAAGTTGCGCATGGCCTTGCCAAACTCGCGATTAAGTCTAGAGGGAATATAGTTTGGTTGGAGTCTGTCTCGCCTAGTATTGAACCTCTTGTTGCGCGTGACTCAGTTTGTAACGAGGGAGTCCCGACCCTTGTTCGGGACGTTTGTTTGGCTTCTGCCGCTAGTAATTTGATGTGGAGTACTCTTCCCTCTAGAGCCGCACCCGTTTGGGGGACTCGGAGGGTTTAATGAGGCTCGTCTTTCTTAAAAAAAAAAAAGAAAAGAAAAAGAAAGTCCTCTCTTTCTCTTGCAATGGCGTCGCGACTCGAAACTCCGAGCTCAAACCCCAACTGAAGCCAGAGAAAATCCCACCATAAACAATTACCGTGAAGCATGGTTTCGGGCGACTCCAAAACCCTAGGACCAGAGGATCAACCCTCTTCTTCTTCTTCTTCTTCTTCTTCTTCGTCTTCTACTTCACCTAGTAGTTGGACGGAGCGGATCTTCGTCCCCACCATTCTCGCAGGTCTCTCTCTCTCTCGAATCCTGAAATGGTTGAGTCATTTCTGATTATGATTTGATTGAATCGAGTAGTTTTGCGATCCATTTGAGCAGGGATTGTCGGAGGAGGAGTTGGGTTGTTATCGAAGCACCGAAGAACTCATGGCCTCTCCAATATTTCAGCCACTTACGCCACTAATTTCTCCATTGTTACCGGTTGCTATTGTGGTGAGCTTTTGTGTCTGCTGTTCATGGATTCTTTAGTATTTCTTAGCAGAGGAGCTTGTTATCTAAAACTTGATACTTTTTATAAACACCGAGAGCTAAACAGGCTCATTTCTTTGGCTTGGCAGTTACCCGCGAGTTTGTTATCAACACTCGAAAAACGGACCCGGATGATCTTGTGAACTCGGCTATTGCTGGCTTTTTCAGCGGGGCGATTCTCGGCCGTCTTCAGAGTAAGATTCATATTCCCTCATGTTCTAATCTACATCTTTCATCGAATGAAAGTTGGGATTAGGGGGTCGAACACTGACGTGATCAAACTAAACATTAAAGTCTCATACTTTGAAGACTGGTATATGAATATCGACGATAATATATTCGTTACCGGGAATTTTATCAAAGGAGTCGTAAAAAAATATGGCTTACAATAAGGATCAGTAGCAGGACTGAATACACTGAATCAATGATGAAGTTCATTGATACTTTTTGAGGGTATCAATGAACTTGAACGTAGTTTTCGGATTGATAGTTTTCATTCAATACAATATTTTGAGCAAATATTAGTCATATACCAATATGAAGCGGTGACAAGCCAAGATCGTTAATCTTGGAATCAAGAACACACAAACACTCAAGTACGCAATGAACACAAATGCCAACCTTCACTAAACCTATCTACCTAAGTTTTGTGATTGGTTCTTGGCTATCTACCTAATGGACCGGACCGGACCGGCTCGACTCAATTAATCCTAAAAAACGTCAAATACAATCAATTAACCCCTATCAATAATTAAACTTGTACGTCATTAACTCTCAAGTATCGGATACATCAAAAGCTATAATAATCTTGTTCTTGACACATATGCCTATGTATTATTTCGCAAAGTTTACTGTGTATAAGAGAAGTATTGGAATTTAGGGAAATGCAGGTCTATTTACTTGGTCTGGATTTTACAGGATTGTTGATTTGTTTTGTTTCATTGGTGATGCAGGTGGTCCTGTCGGTGCTGCAAAATACTCGGCCATCTTTGCGATTGCAGGGACGACCGTAGATTATAGTACTAACAAGCTCAGATCAGGCTTCAGAGACTATCTTGAGTCAATGTCCGAGGAGGAGAAGAAGAATTACTTCAAATTACCCGACTGGTCTCCAATCCAAGTGCTCAACGAGGAAGAGCTGGCGGAAAAGGAGGCTCGGAAAAATAAGCTCTACGCGCAAAGCCCGCTTGCTAAACTAAGCAAAGAAGAGTCATGAGAAATGCTGAACCGGTCGGCTTCGATCGCGGGCCACTTTAGTTTTGTTCTTACTTAGGCATGGTTTTTTTGGCTATAAGTATTTCTATTTGATCAACAGTTTTGAAGCTAAAACCACTTCTATATTTTAGAGAGTTTGAGAAATTGAAAAGAATAAGTGAGTGGTTGCAAACTGACATGGTATACATTCAAGGTTTCCCCATTTGGGGGCCAAAATGTCGAAACTGTATAGTGAATACATTTTTTATATATATATATTTTAATTATCATGTTTTATGTTTGTTTGGAATATAGCTTAAGAGTTGGAGCCCTATTAGTGATGGAAAAATGGTATTTTTTTATTTATTTATAAGAAAAGCCGAATAGCCAGTTTTAAATTGCAAAATCTCATTTACTAATATTCGGTATTTGTTAGCCTTAAGATTGGTTTTTAACCTCATTCACTGCTTCAAACATTATAACAAAATATAGTTGTTGTAGTAAAAGTTGAAAACTATTGAGCAAAAACTGAATGTTGTAAAGCATTTACAAGAGGTGTAGTCCCCAAAACAAACCCCAACATGGCATGCTACTTAATAATTTCCTCATTTTCCAATCAGACAGTACAAGAGCTTTAGACAACTGGCGACACAACGCGCTACACAAAACCAGCCTCAAAATGTCGGAATGGTCAGAGCCTACGAATCAATACAGCAATTCTAGGATATGAGCGAAACGAGGGACACAAACTCCTGTGTGACCCGCCCTTTGGATCTCGTGTTGATGACGAAGTGCTCCGGATATTTTCTAAGCAACATTAGCAATCCGTACCACGGTTTCCCCTTTGCTTCTGGACCGGGCCATTCGTCAGATGTGAGGTATCTTCTCACCCGAGTATGGAGCCAAACACTGCCAAATTGCTCCACCAACTGAACAAGAGCAAAACCTAATTAGGGCATATAAGCAAGAGCATATAGTCTGTTTTCCAAGTAGACGAATGAATATGAATGTTTTGCTTGTGATCCCGAACGAAAGAGTTGTGTGAACAGAAGGATTCCGATCAGTCTAAAAACGATGATTGATATCATGTCATTGATCCGGGTCAATATAAATTTTCATTAGGGGTGCAATTCGCCTTCCGAATTATCATGGGCCAGAGGGCACCACAATGAAAATTTAGGAGTAAAGTGCATAAAAATGTACCTACGAGCGGAAGTGAGGGGTTTTGCTGCAAATTACTCTAAAAGATCTGAAGCTAAAAGGAATGTTGAGGTTTGTGGTTCATGAACGAATCTCATGGGAATGCAGATCAATTCCCAAGGAATTTCGGTTAGACATTTAATAATCAAAGTACCGGAGGAGTAAGGAAAATTAGGTCGTTTAACTACTTATGTCTATTTACGCATTTTCGGATTTTTATGACAAAATGGGCATTTTTCGGTATTTTACCAATATGTGGTGATTATGTTTCATAATAACCAAATAGACACCAATCCCAAGGTGCTTTAGGCACGTTTGATTTGCCTTTTGCTTTCTTACGTCTTGGAGAGCTTGGATCATGTTATCGAAGAAACGGCCAATCCAATTGAATAGTTATTTTGAGTTGATTATCACTAAAAGGAGATAGGGATTCATCGTCTTAGTGAATTCTGAAGGTTTGCGTTAATTTTTGGTTTCGGGTTCTATTACTTTCTTTAGTACAAATCTAAATGGAAAATAGACAATAACGTCCGAAACAGCAGATAAGTAAATCTAAGAAGCAACGGACTTGCATTAAGTGAGTTTAATTCTCGACTGGTTAAAGCTAGTTCAGCATGAAAACAACTAACCTCAGCGTGAAGTTTCTCCATTGGCATCCATTCACCGGGCCCACAGAGATCCGAGAGCACGGTCGCAACCGATGACACCACATCCTTCTCCTCTAGCTGCACGTTATCCGTTTCCCGATCCATCCTTCCCTTCTTCTCTGCACGCATCATCAACAACAATGCCATTCTTATCAAACATCATACCGCTGAACCGTCTCGTATCGAATGTTATAACGAGACTGTAAATACCTAAAGAAACCGAAATGAACCAAGAAACTCTGTTTGGAGAATGCTACGAAATTACTACTAGCGCAGGGAAGATTACACGGTTATACGCTCGCCAAAGTGCGAAAGAAACCGAGAACGAATTATATTCTATCAAAAGAAGGTTTAAGTCACTTCTTCACAGATTTCTCAAGTAATCATCATCTCTGAAACCCTAATCAGACTCCAGAAACCAATTGCCATGGAACAACAACAATGGAGCTAGTCAGACTAAGAACACTCAAGGTATAATCGAATTTCAAACCAATCAAAATCTTATATAATTCTCACAACCATATACAATCCAAGCCATATTATATAAACCTCCACCAACTAACCTAACCCTCCCGCCTTGCCGCTGGATCCCCCGGCACCGCCATAGCCGTATCCGTCAAACCCCTCTCTCCTCGGCTTCTTCCCACCGGACCCTGCCGCGACGACATTATCCTCGTCCTCGTCATCCTCGTATTCCTCCTCGTAGTACCTCCCCTTCTTCCCGGCGCCGCCGATCGCGGGCGTCTGGTAGGCGTAGTGCGGCGGGGCCGGGGCGGGCGGGGGGTAGTGCCTGGGGGCGGGGGCGATGGCGCGGACGGGGAGGAGGAAGTAGAACTCCTTGTCGCCGATCTGGAGGAGGTCCTGGGAGTCGAGCTTGACGGGGGGGTTGCCGGGGAGGTGGAGGACGCCCTCGACGAGGCAGCCGTTCTTGCCGAGGACCTCGAGGGCGAAGCGGCGGCGCGCGAAGTCGTAGAAGATGCGGGCGTGGTGGCGGGAGATGTTCATGCCGCCGCCGAGGCTGGAGAGGTCCACGTCGACGCTGGACTTCTTCGAGTTGCGGCCCAGGATGATGGAGTAGGTCTGCATGTAGTACTCGAAGTCCTCGCCCTGCAGCTTCGCGAACCCGGCCTCCACGTCGCTGCTCGGAGCCCCCATTGATGCACACTCGTCGGAGCTCGCCTTGCTCGATTGGCGATGAAATTATACTCTGAATTCGATGCCTGTGTTGTTTAGATTTTGATTTTGACCAATTGGGCTTCTTCTGGTACATGTCGTTTAACGAGCTTAATTGTCCTTTAGATCTTGGTACAAAATCGAAAGAAAAGTATATAAAACCTCGATAAATTAATAACTTTTATAAAATAACATATAATATTTTTGTATGGTCCCGACTCTAATTAACATAACTAAAATTTACCTCGATAAATTAATAACTTCGATAATATAATAAAATTCTCCGGTCCTAACAATATATATTAATTTATAGAAGTTTTACTATACTTAACCCGATCTAAACAGCTGGGTTTCTATATACTCGGATTTTGATTCCGGGTAGTCGGATCGGGACTAAAATGTGGCTATTTCTAATGTTTAAGAGTCAATTTTCTTATAATTAATTTTACTTATCGAATTGATTTTTTTAGGATTCGGGTATATATTGGACCGAAATCCGGAGTTTAGAATCGGAACTGGTTTGAGTGTACCCGGGTACCCTTTTGTTTATTAAAAACAAATCTGATTTCACATAATTTTTATTTAATCAAACTTGCTCCATTTTAACATTAGAGTATGGTATGCCTTTTGTCTATAACAATACATAAGCTGCTGAATGATTGTAAGCTGTACACGTGTCCTGATAAACGTATTTCACCCGTCAGATGGTTGAGCATTAGACATTACAGAGAGATAAATAAGCAGGTTTAAACTTTAAACGTAGAAAGTCCAAAACGACTGTAAATACTTTCTAATCCCTAAACCTTGAAGACCACCACTTCCATTTTTCCATCGCCGATCTCCGGCGATCTCCGAGATGTACAGCTTCTCTTCCGGCTGATTTCCCGGTCAGATACATAGCTTGATCGCTCTCATCTAAGCACCTTGGCGTTCGCAATCTCCGGTAAGAAAATACTCCATTTCTATTTCGATTTTCGTCGATCTTTCAGTTTTCTTGTGGATCTTGAGCAATGAAACTTTCTTTTTGTTTGCAATCGAAGCATCTGGATTTGTTGTTCTTGTGTGACGCTTGTTTCTTGTTCGTTCTGGTTTTGATTTCCTTACTTATTCGAGGTCTTGGCAATGCTTACCTTAACGTTTTCTTGGAGATATTGCCAATGACAGTGAGATTCGCGATATCTGAGCCCTAGATTGACTGGTTTGTCTTAATGAAGCGCTTGAAAATGCCAAATGATGTTGAGTAATTGCGCAAGGGTTTCGATTTCTTAGTTATCATTGTGATATGATCGACTGGGATTTATGAGATTAGCTTCATGACTCATCTCTTCTGATGGCAATGTCAGTGTGATTCGGCACATCCTTACTGATTTGAGGTCTTGATAATGATTTTTTTGACCTTTTTTTTTTTTTTTGGAGATTATTGATTAGCTTTAGGGAAAATGAGGCTTAGATTGATTACTGTCTGTATGAACCGCGAGAAACTGCCAAATGATGCCGAGTAATTGCGCAAGGGTTTTGATTTCTTGGTTATCGCCGTTTGTGATAGCTGAGAGTAATGAGATTAACTTCATGACTCATTCCTTCTGATGGCAATGCCAGTCTGTTTCTTATTTTGTTACTGATTTGAAGTCTTGATAGTTCTTAACTTAATGTTCTCTTAAAGATTGTTGATTAGCTTTAAGAACTAAGATACTAGAGCCATATATAGATTGATTATTTTGATTTTTGTCTTAAGTAACCGCTTAAAACTGCCATATGATGCCGAGTAATTGCGCAAGGGTTTTGATTTCTTGGTTATCGCCTTTTGTGATAGCTAAGAGTAATGAGATTAGCTTCATGACTCATTCCTTCTGATGGCAATGACAGCCCGTTTCTTTTTTAGTTACTGATTCGAGATCATGATAGTTCTTAACTTAATGTTCTCTTAAAGATTGTTGATTAGCTTCAAGAACTAGGATACTAGAGCCATATATAGATTGATTATTTTTATTTTTGTCTTAAATAACTGCGTAAATTTGCCAAATGATGTTGAGTAATTGCGCAAGGGTTTTGATTTCTGGTTATCATTGTGATATGATTGACTGAGACTTATGACTCATCTCTTCTGATGGCAATTATTTACAGTCTGTTTTTTAAACCTCTCATTTGAATGGATGTTGTACTATTATATTGAATCGAAGTTCCTGGATTTGGTTTTGCTTTCCTTTAGTCGGGATGGATTTCATGCGGAATGTGTAACTTGGCTATGAACTGCTCGGTTGATATTTTATGTCATATATATATTGATTAATTTAATGTGGATGCCTATCTATGTTCAAATAGATTCATATATGTACATTTACACGTTGGAATGAATCTGCCAAATGATGTTGGGAATTTGTGCAAGGGCTTTGATTTCCAGTGTTTTATCCAAATCAAACTGGGATAATGAGAATTTCATAATTTATCCTTTCTGATGGCAATTGTATATACTTTTTCCAGTGTGTGATAAAAATGGCAAATATGTCTTTCACGGTCACCTCAGTCTAATCACTAATGCATATGAAACTGAGAGAGAAGTTATTAATTTGATTGGCTCTGCTAATATGAAACTGAGAGGGTTTTCAGTGTGTAAGACACTTTTGCATACGCGGTGCTGTCTTTTTGTTTTTGATTACATTTCGCTTGGCTCTTTAGTTATCATGTTGGAACTTAAAAGCAACTTATTTGGTAAAGCTCGTGTAGGTACATAATAAGGATGAAGCAAATTGTAAAGATACTGGCGTTGATAACTGCCGTTTCTGCTTTGTGGATTGGTCTCTTGAAGACGTCTACTGTTCCTCCAGGCTACACTTGGTTGGTGAGTTCTATAACCTCTAATCCACCTTTTAATTTGTTTATTTTACCTAGATTTTTATTTTTGAATGATTATTTTTTGGAAGTCTAACTTGTCCCTATTTCATCTTCTTCCAGCTACCCATATACCTCATCGTGTCTCTAGGATGCTATGGTCTACTGATGGTTGGCATCGGTCTCATGCAATTTCCCACTTGCCCTCAAGAAGCGGCGCTGCTGAAGCAGGTACATAACTTCTCACGATGTCCATTTTTTCGCTACAAATCGAGTATTACTACCTTTTCCATTAATAATATGACTTGTGTAGAGAACTCTCGTTAGAGTTTAGACTTTTATGCGTTGTGTTTTGCTTTGTCGAAACATACGGTTTCGCCACTAATTTTCAGTAAGAATCATAGTATGAGTAATCTCTATTCACCATGTCTTGTAGGATATAGCTGAAGCCACGGAATTTCTCAAGCAAAAACGCGTGGATGTGGGTCGAGACCATTGACAAAATTGCCACTGTGACCTCAATTCTTGCTGAGATGTCAGACCCGAGCTGCTACATGTAACTCAAACCAAAACTACAGGATGCTTTAGAACATACTCAATCTGCCAATTGGATGGTAGAAATTTTGGGACAATGTGAAAGTTAGGATGATTGATAGGTTTAACATCAACATTTTGAGAGATTTACAGGGAATATACCATGATGACTAGCGACTACGATAGTGTCGTTTACCGCGGCGTTTTTTGAATCTGTATCTAGATCTTGAAGTAGCAGAATACAAAATACACACCTCGAATGCTTTGCCTCATGTTTGTTCTCGTCGTGCCCACGAGCTTGAATACTCCATCTTTCAAATTTTGACGATAGAAGTGAAAAGTTCATCAGAAAAAAGATTTTATCACCAGTAGTTTGCTTTCTCTTTCTTATTTGCATGGAGGTCTTCTTTCATTCTAATTTTTATGTTTGAAGAACAAAAAAAAAAAAAAGAGATGGACATCTTGCGTAAATAGTTTAGCAATTTCGTTATGACCCAAAAAAAGGTTGCTCTCTAATACTTTGTGGTTTTCTAGAGATACTTAATTAATAGTAAGACTAATACAAGAGAACCTAGTTACATTAATATCGAATACTCGACTTTAACTAACATGTTTAAATTTTATCTTGATAAATTAATAATCTCGATAATATAATAAAATTCTTCACTCCTAACAATATTAATTTATAAAGATTTTATTGTATGTTTATATTTACCTGTTAATTAATCGGATTCGATTATGACATATCGGTGTTCGTTATTAATAGTATAATTACAAGTATTTGTTGTCATTTTGACGAGTTTTTCTTTTCGGTTTTGATAACGTTCGTAGTATACAAGTTAAAAATATAAAAAGAAGAAAAGCAAACTTAAGGAGCAAAATACAACCAGGGAAAGCGAGAGTAATTACTGTAAATAAATATAAATAGTATGTATGAAAGAATTAAGAAAGGCGAAGATGAAGCTTTGGAGAGAAGAAGCAGCCAATCCAATTCCATGGTTGCGTCACTGTCAGACGTACGCACGCAGAGTCGTAAGCTCCACAGTAACCAAACATGGCTTATGGTGCTCCACCAATCTCCATTCCATTTCTCTCCTTTCCTTCCGAGCCCTAGCTTTACCTCTTACCCAACACTCTCCACACCTCTCTGCTCTCGTCCCGCCTTTCTGCTCCGTGTCAGCTACCATCGAAATCTTCTCAATTCCCTGTAATCGATTTGGTTTTTCTTCTCAATTCTGCTATATCATATTCAGTTGAAGCTCTAGTTTCTTGCATCCGAATCGATTGAGGGCTTGTTCCAACATAGTTCTTAGCTTTGTTTCGAAGCTCTTAGTGTAATTGAAGATGAAGAAGAGGGAAATTCGAATTCGGACAAGTCTAGATAGAATCGTGCTGTAATTGATCCACTTCAGAGTCTTTCTCATTTGATTCTCTGTTGAATGGAAGCAGGGGCTTGAATTGTTTGCTTAAAACTCTTCGGCTTCCATGGAAGGATTGGGGGGTCTGGGAATCAGCGATGTTGGCAGCTCCGTAAGGAAGAAGAGAAGCAACACGTCCCGGCGTCCGAGGAACGAGTCGGTTGCGTCTTTGGATAACCACGGTAATTCTTCCGTTTCGGATTTGAGCAAAGGGTCGAGTGACGATGATGAGAATGGTTATGGATCGGTTTCTCGGAAGAGGGAGATTAATGTTAACATGGCCGAGTCTGCGATTGCCACGAATGTTATGAAAAACAAAGATGGGGGTTTCATGGATTCAGATGAAGCTTCGAATAATGGCTCGTACCGAGGCAGCAACGACCAGAAGCATGGCTGCGTCGACTTTGTTTCAGCTGATATTGAGAATAAAGTGCAAAAGGTTAAGCTTAAAGTGGGCGGTGTTACACGGATGCTTCATACTCAATCCGTTTCAGATGATGCTTCTGCTGTCGGGTCGTCTAATTCGAAAGCTTCACGTGTTTCAGATGCCCTTCGACCGAACCGGAAGTTCAAGCAGGTACAAAATCAAGGTTCTTGTCTTCACTTGAGAATTTATTCATATCTTAAAGTCTGTTATGACCAAATTCTGCTTGCATATTTAAAAGAATTTAACTTAAAAGTTAAATTGGTACCTGGTACCGGTTATTTTGACAGCTTACAAACCGTTACCGATTTTTTCAAATTTATTTTTCAACTAATAATCGGTAAAAAATCGTTGACACGGTTTTGTCCCCCAAAATCCAGATTTTTCTTGTTTTTGATTTGAATATCGATTTGCAATATATATGCCTACTGTTTATTCGATTTTAGCTGAGATACTATATAACATCTCTGGGTTGTTGAGAGAATTTATTCACTCAAATGAGTAACCATGTCCTTCATGCAGGATCTGGATGAACCCCGCTCCTTTACATCTTATATCGAGCCTGCGAAGGCCAACTCAATGTGCCGTGACGAGAATATCAATGTTAATGATACAGAGAAGTACGAGCCCGTTCGTAAGAGCAAGAGAATTTCCAAAAAGCGGTTAATAGAAGATGTGCTTGATGATGGATTCGACCACAATGTTGAATATCTCGAAAAGCACAACAGCTCGAGGGTTTCTAGGGGTTACAGTGTTGAAGTTAGACAAAGGAAGATTTCTAATGCTGATCACGGTACAAAGGGGGACTGTGGCTCCTCAAGGTCAAGAAGGGAAAATAAAAAAGTGGAACAAATTTTAGATGACTCGGATTATGAGGGCGAGGAAGTTGACGAACTAGTTTCTGACGATGAACTTGATTGTAAGAAGAAAAAACCAAAAAGAGGGTTTGTTGAGGCAATTGTGGATGCAAAGAATGAAATGACGGTCACGACACGCCAACGGGCCCTTCAAACTGGCAAAGACGAGGCAATCCCGAGCGGATTGCCCGCTGCTACTACAAGAAGTGGGTTATGCTTTATTTTGTTCCCATTGATTAAATCTTCAGAAATTGTGGTTGAAATAAGGGTGCAGTTTTATACCCCACGTTAATTTTGACATTGTAAACCGAAAAATCCGGTGTTTGGATTAAAAGCTGCGCAACCAGATTTTAATGGTACTGGTGTTCGGTCCACACCAGAAACCAGTTAGTGGTTTCATTAATTTTTAATTTAAGATTTTTTCTGTTATATTTTTAGGTTTATGGGCAGTTAACGTATGCTATTATGATGCTCATTTGAATTCGAATATGAACAATGGAACATGTTTTGGTATGGGCTTTATTTTGAATTTTTATTTCTTGAAATCTGGTACGTATAGGTAGCATTAATTTTTTATTTATTTTGAATTGGAGTTTAAAAACTAGAAAACCGTTACTGTTTTGAAGATATAAAAAAGTGAACCGATTACCTTCAATTATGTTTGATTTGATTTGATTGAACTTTATTGACAGAGCAAAAGGAGAAATTATCTGATGTGGAGCAGCAACTGAAGAAAGCCGAGGCTGCAAAGAGACGCCGGGTTCAAGTAGAGAAAGCAGCCAGAGAATCTGAGGTATAACCTCCTTCCATTTATAATTCGTAGCACTGTCTATTTTCTGGAAATCATGTTGGTTTTATTGAAGGGTTTATTTATTTATGTCGCTGGACCTTAGGCTGAGGCAATTAGGAAGATCCTGGGACAAGATTCGAGTAGGAAGAGGCGAGAAGACAAGATCAGAAAACAAAGGGAAGATCTCGCACAGGAGAGGACTGCAAACTCGATGATCATTCCGTCAGATTCCGTGAGATGGGTAATGGGTCCTTCAGGAACCACTGTTACATTTCCCGACGCGATGGGCCTGCCACCTATTTTTGACTCCAAGCCATGCAGGTATTTTTATCCGAGCGGTTCGACTTTTTTCTCGAATTTGTGATGCTTGGATCAATTTAATCACTTTATCTTAGCCTATTAGGTGATTCACAAGAGTGATCATTTTGCATTGCATTTTATTTGGGGTTTAGTTTTGATGAATTTGCGTATTTAGCTTCCGATTTGGAAACTTGCCTTAAAATTGACCATTTAAGGGCTCTCGTATATAAATAATTCTATGGTCTCTGATGTTCGTTTCAGCTACCCGCCTCCTCGGGAGAAGTGCGTCGGTCCATCGTGTGAGAACCCTTACAAGTATCGTGATTCGGAGTCAAAGCTTCCGTTGTGCAGCCTTCGATGCTACAAGGCGATACATGAAAATACGACACCTCTAGCTGCAGTGCCGATTAAGTAAGTAGACTTTCTGGAGCATTATCACAAGAATACCTTGTCCAACAAGTTACTACAAAAATAAAGAACTTGTGAAAGGAAAAGTGTTGTCAATGGCCTTTCCTCTTAAAGTAAATATAAATATGTAGTTGACAGTGTCTATTTACTTATTTAGGTTCCATAATGCTGATGTATATAGGCAATATTCTATGATGGCGTTGTCTATGAGATCAATCCAAAATGGCCTAAAATAAATCCAAACTTATTATAGAAATGTCTTACTGTTCTGTAGATTGAACGTACGAGTTTTTGTTGGAAAATTAAAGCAAGGATTTCGGATGAATTAATTGGATCAAGATATAGGTGGAAAGGGTACACGTATATAAACGGAACTAAAAAAAAGAAAAAAAAGAAAGTAGGCAGAACAGTAACAGATTAGAGATTTCAGTTTCTAGCTTAGTTTCGACATAAAAAACCAATATATTATACAGAACTAACTTGGGAATGAAATAATTATGAAAAAGCTTGCTTTTTTTTTTTGAAAGCAATTTGATTTCATTCAATCAAATAAGTTGGGGAGAAAAATCCCTCAACACCGTTGCTACAAGCCACTCCGGGCAATAAGGACACATAAGGTCCGATACAAAAGAAGAGAGACGTCTCTTAGCCAAAGCATTGGCCACCTCGTTACATTCCCGTGGAACCCAAGTCCACTCTCCGGTCCCGCCTAGTTCGCGGCCGAGCTCCCACACCTCCGCAATAATCGGGCCTTGCAAGCCCAACGTGTCTCGTGCCTTGGTGAGTTGGGAGGCACGTAAGCAATCCGTCTCGGCATGTTCAATATTCCACCCCCGATCGCGAGCAAAGAGAAGCCCTCGTCGCATCGCAATGCACTCTCCGGTAAGTGCCGAATCGACATGGTCGACTAAAGAAGCCAATACTCCCATGACCCGACCATGGTGGTCTCGGACAACCGCTCCCACCGCTGCCCGTCCCGTCTCCCCGTCCCATGCCGCATCGACGTTGAGCTTGAGGCTCCCCGCTACCGGCCCGGACCAAGCCCTCGGTACCACCTCCCTCGGCGAACGGTGGTCCTCTGTCGTGTGCGCACAACGCTTGAAACTTGTGAACCATCCGTCGACTTCTTCCACCCAAGTCTCTGAGGCCCGTACACGGTGCTCGAAGAGACGAAGGTTGCGGTCGGACCACGCCGCCCAAATTAGCCCGCAAAAGAGCTCAAAATGCGGTTTGGAAAGACTCTCGAGCGCCCGGTAGCATAGTTCCCGAAACGGAATCTCCCCGGTCTTTTCCACCCATCGGTGGATCGTCGATGATGCCCAAATGGCTTTGGCCCTCTCACATCCCCAAACGGCATGTAAAGCGTCCTCTGGGAGCGCCCCACAAAAGTTGCAAAAGGGTAGAACGTTTACCCCTCGAATTCGAAGTGCCCCGTTGGTCGGAAGAGCTTCCGACCATGCACGCCATACCATGTGTTTCACCTTCGCGGGGATCGCCGTTCCCCACAAAGCTTTCCACCAATTCGGTTCCCCCCTTCCTGAGCCCGAAGGTTCGCTCCGAGCTTCCGACCTAGCCAGTCGATAACCGGACCGCACCGAGTAGATCCCGTTGTCTTCGTGGTGCCAAACAAGCCGATCTGGACCCTTCCCCACCGGGATCCTCAAGACGGCCTTTGCATCGTAGGGGTTTAAGAGGGCCTCAACCCGAGAGATGTCCCAGTGGTCGTGGGAGACAAGATCGGCTACCCGCCACGGATACCCATCGTCCGGGGCCTCCGAGGTGACGAAGAAAGCCCCGGGCCGTGGGATCCAAGGTTGGCCGTGAACCCGAACGTTGCCATCCCCAATTTGCCATCTCGTGCCGCGTCTAAGCAAGTCCCGTCCCCAACACAGACTCTTGCAAAGGAACGAGGGGCGTCCCTTGCATTTGAAATCGAGGATCGATGTATCGGGGTAGTACTTAGCTTTTAGGATCCGCGCTAAGAGACAACCATGGTTTTGGATGATCCGCCACGAGAGTCGTGCTACGAGGGCCCGGTTGAAATCACCCATATCCTTGAAGCCCAAACCACCTTCCCCTTTCGGCTTTGTGAGAACGTCCCATCTCCGCCAATGAATCTTTCTCAACTCCTCCGACCCGCCCCACCAAAACCGAGCGGTAGTAGCGTGAAGATCTTTGATGGTGCGGACAGGGAGCCGGAAAAGACTCATGAGATAGGTAGGGATGGCTTGCACCACTGATTTGATCAAGACCTCCCGTCCCCCGGCCGAGAAGAGCTTCGATTTCCACGTCCCGAGATGCTTCTTGACCCGGCTCGTGATCTTGCTAAATACTGCGCACTTATTTTGCCCGACGTGTACCGGAAGCCCAAGGTAAGAGGTCCGGAACGGCCCGCATACCAAGCACCTGTGAGATGGATCTGCCATGTGCCTCGGCCACATTTCGTGAAAAGCTCACCATGGACTTCTCCGCATTTATGGTTTGTCCCGTCCCCTTCTCGTAGACTTTGAGGACCCCGCTAATAGCTTGGCCGGACCCGACACTCGCCTCCCCAAAGATGATGCAATCGTCCGCGAAGAGAAGATGTGTCACCGACGGGGCTTCTCGCCGGCACGCGAAACCGCGTAAGAGTCCAAGTCTCTCTTTCCCCCGGAAGAGCGCGGAAAGTCCCTCTGCACAAACAAGGAAGAGGTACGGCGACAAAGGGCAACCTTGTCGGAGTCCGCGGGTCGGCGAGAAAGAGTTTCCGGTTCTTCCGTTGAGGACGACAGAGAAGACCGGAGTCGACATGCAATCCCGTACAACGGCTAAGATTCGCGGCCCGAACCCCATCCGATGCAGCATTGCTTCCACAAACCCCCATTCTACCCGATCGTAAGCTTTGCTCATATCGAGTTTTAAGGCCATCGCCCCCTTCTTTTGATGGCGGATTTGCCGAATAGAATGAAGAAGCTCGTAGGCAATGGCGGCATTGTCCGTAATCAGACGTCCGGGAACAAAGGCGCTTTGAGCTTCCGAGATGACGGAGGCGAGGGCACCTTTTATCCGGTTAGCGACTACTTTGGATACGAGCTTAAGAAGCACGTTGCACAAACTAATCGGTCGGAAGTCTTGTACTCTTCTTGGGTTCTTCACTTTCGGCAGGAGCACGATGTTGGTGGCGTTCCATGCTCTCACACTCTTCCGTCCGTTAAGAACATCCAAGCACTCTTCCCGAATTGTCGGACCCACGGTCCCCCAAAGTTTTTGGAAGAAAACGGCGTGGAAGCCATCGGGGCCCGGCGCCTTCCGAGGGCCCATCGAGGAGAGGGCGACATTGATCTCGTCCGCGGTGAACCTCTCCTCGGTGATCTCCCGTTGCCCTGCCGAGATAGAAACAACGTCCTCCGTCGTGATCAAGCTGAAATCCCTCTCCGAGGCACCGTTCGAAGAGTAGATTTTCGAGAAGTATTTGTCGAGCACTTCTCGAACATCCTTCTCCGATGTCACCCAATCCCCACTCTCGTTCAAAATACCTCGGATTTGGTTTTGCGTCCTCCGACGCGTGGCACGGGCGTGGAAGTAAGCTGTGTTCCTATCCCCTCCGCGTAACCAATCGGCCCTCGCCCGTTGCTTCCAACGATACTCTTCTACCACAAGGAGAGAATCTCTTTCCTCATTCAATGACCTCAAATCGGCTCTAATTTCCGGAGTAAAATCTGCTTTGTGAAGATGCTCAATCCGCTCCGTGAGCGCTTTGATTCTCTTTTCCCGGTTGCCAAAGGTCATGCTTGCCCATACGTGGAGGGCTTTTTGACACTTCCCGAGACTTGCCGCACACCCTCTAGAGGCTCGCTCAGTCCCACCCAAGCCCCACGCAACACGGACCACCTCGGCGCATCCATCGTTTAAAAGCCAACTCGGCTCAAAAGCCCATCTCCTCCCCAAGTGAGAGTTGGGATTGTGCACCATCGGGTCCGAGCCCGTGTTAATGAGAATCGCTCTATGATCCGAGCCCCAAAAACCCAACACCTTCACATTCCCCGACGGGTAAACTGACTTCCATGCCGGGTTTGCGCACGCTCGATCGAGTCGACTTTGAACGTTCCGTACGCCCACTTGCATATTGTTCCAAGTGCACGGTTCACCTACAAATCCCAAGTCGAGAAGTTCACATACCTCGAGCGCGTTGGCGAAGCGATCCATGCAAGCCGTTTTCCTCCGCACCCGGCTCACGTGCTCGAACTCGTAAAGTACCTCGTTGAAATCTCCCGCGCACACCCACGGGCTTGCGTCGCCATTATGAAGCCGTCGTAGAAGCTCCCACGAGAGATGCCGAGAAGCTTCAATCGGGTCCCCGTAGAAACCCGTGAACCTTGACGTCACCCCGAGCTCGTCTTTAACTCCCACGTCGATATACCGTTTGCTAGAACTACGGATAACGACTTCCACCGCGTCATTCCAAAGAATGTGAATTCCACCACTAAGGCCCTCGGCATGAACCCCGAACCCGTTGGCCATATTACATTGACGCTTCAATCTCTCCACCCGGACACCGCTCAACTTCGTCTCCGAAAGGAAAACGATGTCTGGCTTCCGCTCACAAATAAGTCTTCGTAAGCGGGTCCTCGCCCCGGGATTGCATAATCCCCGGACGTTCCAACAAATGATCTTCATTGCTCCCGGCCGGCCCGCCCTTGGCGTGCCGCCGATATCACTGGGCGTAAGCCCAAACAACCCTACCACTGGAAATGATTCCAGAGTAGCACAAAGACAAAGAATCACGAGGATTCACACCGCTGAACCGGTAGAGACCAAGTTGGGACAAAGTCTCAATAAAATGAGTCATTCTCACTTGGAGCTTCGTGTGCACCTATAGAATTTTATCACGAATCTGCAGGACTTAAAACACTAACAACCTGATTTTGGCGTAGAGGCGAGCCGAAAATCAGATTTGGACAACGTACTTTAAGTCTGGCATTTCATCGAACACTTAGTCTACACTCAGAAAATTCCAACATTTCTTGAGCCAATGTTGAAAACATCCACTCTATCATCTTCAATCCGCAGTTCGTAGCCTCGCCGAGGAGATCGTCAGCTTCGAGCAACGTTCACTCTTCAACTAAAGAGAATCTGGAACCCATTTTCGGGGAAAGATACAGACATGCCTCTTTCTTTGTCGATCTCCTCCTAACAACAATCATCTTTAAAGGAGAAGAGCGTGGGGAAGCATGAATCACCGAGGAGTGCAAAACGATGGCAAAAGTTAATTGAATTAGAGGGCCGAGAGAAGAAAAGTTTTTAAAAAAGTGAGAAGAAACCTCTCAATCGGTCATTCTTTAGCACGCCAGAGAGATGTACTTTTTTTTTAAAAAGCTTGCTAGTAAGAGGAAAAAGAATTGTCTTTTTTCACATGCTTTTCTTAAAATTAGACATTTTGCACGACAGTTTAGCCAAAAGCGTCGTGCAAACGTTAAGTGCGCTGCGGCAAAATAGGGTTCGCGGACTGTTTTTTTCCAAACCGTTGTGCGGATCTTCTTGTTTTCTTCTTTAATGCCTTAAGGCATTTCATTCATTTCCATTTATTTTTCTTTCTATTCTAGAATTCTATTTCAAAACATGTAAACATGCCGCGTTTCACACTTATCTCTCTTTCTAACTAGAGTTTATCTATTCATGAAAAACAGAATTCACGAGCTACGACACATCACTAATTAGAGTTTATGTTTCAGACGGTAATTCTAAATCAAGTAGAGAAATGCGATTTTATACCACATAATTTCGAAAATGAAAAATCGGCCCTTTATTTTTTTCTTTCACTTTTCCAATTCGACCATAACTAGTAGTCTAGTAAGACGACCAAAGTAAAAATTAATAACATCATATTCAAATTAATTACGAAAAGAACTAATGCAACACAGAATTTATAATTTTGACACTTACGACTTAACAATAAACAAACAACAACGGTTCTGAGCCGATCAACCGTACATCAGCTTGTCCGCAATGTGAGATGAACAGTAGACATGCATCGTAGACGGCAAATTTGATGTCCTCTTCTGAGAACACACTGACATTCCAGTCAATGCTACTGTGAGTAATATTAGGATTGATTTCCATACCAACTTCTTTTGCATCGATCCACACGACAAGAGTGCTGGTTTCTGGAGAATCCTCGCGACCAAGTGATCAATTATCCAAACATTGATCTTGGGCATTGGAAACTTGACATGATCATATGTGATAGGCTTGTTGGAGAGCATGTGGCTTGTGTCTGTTATATTCACTCCCACAAAAGCAGATAGTATGATCACTCAAAATCGTCTCCAAATGAGACCGGTTCCTCGAGCTAAAGTAATAAGCTACAAGCTTGTCGATAAGACAGTGAGAATATTGATAGAAGCCAGCAATAAGAGAAAGTAGAGGGGTCTTGTTGAAGCCAATCCCAGCGACACGCCGTCCGGGATTCAGCTGATTCTCGAGTTCTGATAACTTCTCCTCCAATGCTGACTCAGAACTCCAGAAAGCGTCGAACACGTCGACCTTGATAGTGGCGCCGTAAGCAACATTTTGTATTTGAGATTTTCAGCAATATATTGATGAGAGATTTCGAATTTCCAATATTATTTTAACTAAAAATTAATTCCAATTAAATCAATTAAGCTGACATGTAATTCATTGTCATTTCCTTATATGAAATTAACCTTCCAATCAAGTAATATCATGTTATCATAGATAATTAAATTTTGAATCTTATAATTAAAACTTGATAATCAAGTTTTATGATTCATGCAAAATTTAATTTAATTTAATTTCATGACATGATTCTTTATTAAATGATAAAGTTAATACCATATTTTTATTTAATCAATTAATATTCCTAATTATCAAAACACATAAATATTTGAATATCTCATGCTCATAATCGCCACCTCTTGGACCAAGCTTGATAATTTTCCATGATTCAACTAATTACCTAATATGTTTATCATGATAATTAATTAATTAATTAATTACTCAACAAAATATGATAATGAAAATACCAGATGGGCTTATCCACCAAAGCTTGCTCGAATTTTCTCTCTCATTATTTACCTTAGATTAAATCCCAATGGACCAAGCCCATTAATTTAATCACCAAGTAATTTCAAGAATTAATATAACCTTATGTTGTGATCTATAATTCGTAACTTTTTCTCTATAGCTCTTACACATATAATCATAGAAGAAAAGCTCTTACAATTAAATTTACTACAACATTGATGTCGACAATTTTTTCCAGTTTCGACTTTTTCCGATCAACTATTTTTTCGGGCATACTTTAGGTACTTATGCCTCAAGATATTGAAACGTTCCAAAATTTGACGAAACTCCAGTTTCAATGGTTCTATCATAAATTATAATAACAAATATCCTAATTGTACGATTCATCATTTACAGAGCTATCCGGGGGACCACGGACCCACATGACTTTAAGCTCCAACAGACAAGTCCGTTAATTCCGGTGTTACTCCACTAAAAACCCGAAGTTGTACTCTTTAATGATGCGAATAATATATTCCTTAATCTTAAAGATGTCCAGTGATATGATCAAATTTCGGTTATTAATCTTTCACTTGATGACTCATACTTGAGCAAGCAATTTACCGTTTAGCCCCTAGTGATTTTCTTCCTGAATTCCATTGGTGGTATTATAAACGACTCCCTTACGATTACGATTCGTAAGCTGCGCACAAGTCCTGGCGTGGAAAAAACCACCTTATAAGGATTCCCAGCGTGAAGACAAACACTTAGGAAGCTCCCCCAACGAAGCCCCGATCGAGACACTATCTCTGGGCGACGTTCCGATGATGAAAAGGTCTCCTGACGATGTTAAACTCCCAGGACGACATGCGAAACATCGCCAACGGACCAAATGAGAAGAATTACTCAACAAGCATCAAGCTTCAAGACAATCCGAGTTCATGGGGACATCAAGGATGCTCCAACGATCCGACCGGCAAGCTCACAAGACACCCGGAGAGGCTCCGGACAACGTTCCGGAGATCCGCCGATCCCCGCACTTGGAAAACACATTCGGCAACCCCTGCGTCTGGCGACGACAACCGGCGACATCCCCCTTGGCAAGGCCCCACAAATTTTATGAATGCATCTTCAAGGAATATTCCTTTTATATGCCCCCAAATAAAGGAAAGTGATTACACTTTTGTTGATGTGCAAATTCGTTCCTTAATCGAAATAATGAGGTCATTAATTAAATTTACGTTTCATGTAAATTAAGACCAAAGTTATGAATATAATTGAAATTCATACATTTGGGCTTGTGAAATACATAGCCCAGAGGCCCAATAAACACTCAAGTGTGTTTGGGCCCGAACAGAGTCAAAAGGCCCAAAGGGCAGAAGCCCATTTCGAGCAGAGATTGCTCAATAGAAATGCGGGCTAAGAGCTTCCAAAAAGTAATATCTCGAGCAGAACTCAAAAATCACACCAGCTCAAGACGAAAACCAACGCTTGGATAAAATCCAAAGTACCCAACAGGTCGAACGACCTGAAGGACCCAAAGCTCGTCCCGGCAGAGATTGCCACAAAGGGATCCGAGCAGAAGCAGTTGAAAAATCCAAGCACGAGCAGACCAAGTCAACAACCTCAATTCAAACTTCCAAAGCCCGACTAGGAACATCGCCACGATCAAAATTCGAATCCCCACGACATCAAGTCAAAGTCCACTACTGCGCGATTCTCTTAGAACGTGGCCCACGTGTCAGCTCGACAGCAAGTCAAGCTCCGAACTCGAAGCCATCACCAACGTACACTTCCAACGGGCAGAAATCAAAAGCCTATAAAAGCAAGAAGACAACCCTATCACACGTACGCAAGCATTTACTTCGAGAGAAAAGAGTGTGAGATTTGTAATTTCAGAGTGTTTTCTTTCATTTTCGATCAACTCGGAATTGGCTTGTGGTTCTGGTTGATCTCTCTTTCTAAGCAATAAACTTACAGAGGACGTAGTCAACTACCGCATTGGGACGAACCTCTCTAAAAAACCTTTTGTGTTTTGTTTTATTTTTAATCTTTTTTGTTATTGTCGAAAGTATCAACGATGCGGAGGTCAGAATCCACAAAATTCTTAGCATCATCAAATCGAAATCCCATTCACAACTCACGTGACTGTTGGTGTGTGAAACCACTTCAACAGTTTGGCGTCGTCTGTGGGAAACTTTGATTTCGCTAACTCTGTCATACTCGACACCCCATGAGTTCAGAAGAGAATCCTGTCTCTAACGCTCCGGCGGAGGTAACTCCCGACTAGGATGCAGAAGGGCAGGCTCTGAGAACCCAGCTCCAAGAAAAGGCCACTGAAAATGCCAAGCTCAAAAGGCAAATTGAGTTCCTCATAAGCAGCCAGACCCGGCTCGAACAGAGACCCTACTTTGTGAATGAACCCGGGCAGACCTCTGAGCAGAGGAATCGCGAAAGGGTTAATGCGGACCATTTCGACTTCCTGGATCCCAATGATCCCCGATCCCGGAGAACCAATCAGCCGCCTCTTCTAAGCGACATGCCCCCGGGCATGCCACCTCTCCCGAGAGACGCGCCCACGGGCACATTGCCACTGCCGCCAAGCGTCGGCACTCCCCAATTCTGAGCTCCCGTACTCGGGACTAACCAGCCCAATCTAGGGCAAAATACACCC
Organism: Parietaria judaica; assembly: GCA_954871525.1. Taxonomy (NCBI): domain Eukaryota; kingdom Viridiplantae; phylum Streptophyta; class Magnoliopsida; order Rosales; family Urticaceae; genus Parietaria; species Parietaria judaica. The sequence goes on from OX940860.1 coordinate 46,502,127, forward strand.
TATCAGCAATCCCGCAACCATCCTACAAGAGTTCGTTTCTCAAGCCTTTCCTGGGCAGAGAATTCAAGCTACCTCACCCCTCACGGGCCGAGCAACTACCCTCAGCGTATAGAGGGTGAGCATGCGGGCTCGTACCTCCAGCATACTCAAGCTGAGCCTTCGTCCCAGAACAGCTCCGAGCTGGACGACCTCAAACGCACCGAGAAAAGAATGGGAAAGAGACTCTCCAAAGTAGACTCCCGGGTACATCGTGCGGTATCTGCCGCTCCCGAAATCGAGCGCCTGGTCGAGGAGTCGATGAGAACCCCGTTCTCGACGGCTATCACCGACGCGCACTTGAGACACGGCGGGCAGATCCACCTGCCCAAGTACGACGGGACCACCGACCCAAAGGTGCACCTGAGGGCGTTCCGAATCGCGATGGGACGGGAAAACCTGGATGTCCACGAGCTGGACGCCGGGCGATGCCAATATTTTAGTGAAAACCTTACGGGGGCAGCAATGGAATGGCTCTACATATTAGAACCGAGATCGATTGATAGTTTCAAATTAACCATGGTATTCCTCAAAAACTTTTCCATGTTTATGGAAACTGAGATTACCGTGGCGAATTTATATGCTCTACTGCAAAGGGCAAACGAGCCTCTTAGAGACTTCATGACGAGGTTCAAGGCAAAAATGGTCTGAATTAACGGGCTAGCGGATGAAACGGCCATATCCACTCTAATCAGCGGGCTATGGTACGAATCTAGATTCAAGACCGATATACTGGTCAATCGGTACACCTCGATATAGGACCTGATTCACCGTGCATCCAACTGGATCAAGCACGATGAAGAGCACGAGGCTCTAAAGAGAAAGTTTGGGTCATCCCCGAACGTACCAAGGCCCGGGATGTACCCATCCCAATCAAGGAGTGGGTAGCCACCCCCTTCAAGGGCCCTAGGAACCATGTTCCTACCAGGGGATCTAATCCTCAGCATGGGACTTTCCAGCACGGAATATCCCAACCCGGGGGAAGAGCACACCCCAGAAATCAGGTCTACAATCTGAACTCGAAGGCCGAGGAAGAAAACGAGGTTGACGAGCAAGGAGAACAGTACATGAGCGCCGGTGACATGACGCCCAACAACAGGGACCTCAATGCCTGGTGCAAATTTCACCACAGGTATGGCCATCATACTAGGAACTGCATGGTCCTACGGGCACGTCTCACCGATAAATATCTTAAAGGTGAGCTCGGGAACCTTCCGTTGAACTTCTTTAGGTCGGAGGGGGAAGGCGCCGAACAAACCCAGCAACCAAACGCTAGTAAGGGAAACGGCGCCAAACCCGAACAAAAACAGCCGACCAAAGGAAACAACACTCCGGCAAACAAACGAGGCAGAGTCCTCATGCTGGAAGAGCAGACCGACCAGGAATCGGAAGATATGGAGGAACCGGTGACCGAAGAGGCCATCAGGAGAATATATACAATAGTTGGAGGGTCACAGTTCTACGGAAACTCGATCAACTCCATCAAGACTCATCAGAGGAGGTTGAAAGCCGAGTCCGTGGTCCTCCCACGTAAAGAGCCCGACTATGAGATCTCTTTCCAGGATAGTGAAGCATCGATCCTGGTCGGGCCTCATGATGACGCTCTAGTCATCACCCTTCTAGTCTCTGAATACACGACCGAAAGAATCTTGGTCGATAATGGTAGTTCGGTAGACGTCATCTTCCTGTCATGCCTATGCAAAATGGGATTCGATGACACGAAAATCAATAGGGGGAACATCCCCCTGACCTGTTTCAACGGGGAAACGGTCGACACCTTGGGGACTGTCAGACTGTCAATCATCGCCTGCGGAATAGGCAAGATAAAAAATTTCCTAGTGCTAGATTGTCCCACGGCTTACAACATGATCCTCGAGAGACCCTGAATTCATTTAATGAAAGCCGTGCCATCTACCTACCACCAAACCATCCGCTTCCCAAGAGAGGATGGGTCCATAGCAGAAGTCAAGGGCAACCTGAAGCAGGCCCGAATCTGCTACATGACATCATTCTGGATGTCTCACACGCCTCAGACGCGGGCAAAGTCGCCGAAAACTGACCAATAACAATTAATGTCGGTAGAGGAAAAAGATCCGGCCCAAGAAAGGGACGACGGTAACGAAGGCCCAGACTTGGTAATGACACACTAGGTCCACATCGACCCACGGAATCCCGACCACAAAGTGGGAATCGGGTTCAACTTGGACAATGATGCCAGAAAAAAGTTGATCAAATTCCTCACAAGGAACCACGACTGTTTTGCTTGGTTTCATGAAGACATGCCGGGAATCGACTCGAGCATAACCGCTCATCGCCTCAACGTGGACCCAAGCCACAAACCGGTGAAGCAAAATAGGAGAAAATTGGGACCTGACCGGGCCCAGGCGGTAAATGATGAGGTTGAAAAACTAATAAAGACTGGCTCCATCAGGGAAATAAAATACCCGGATTGGTTAGCTAACACGGTAGTAGTTAAGAAAAAGAACGGGAAGGCGAGAGTCTGTATAGACTTCACTAACCTGAACAAAGCGTGTCCAAAAGACAACTTCCCTATGCCTCACATCGATCGGTTAGTGGAAGCAACCTGCGGGCACGAACTCCTGTCCTTTATGGACGCTTACTCGGGGTATAATAAGATCCTGATGCACCCCGAGGACCAAGAAAAAACCGCGTTCGTAACTGACCGGGGAATTTACTGTTACAAGGTAATGCCCTTCGGGCTAAAAAAGTGGGAGCAACATATCAACGATTAGTCAACCAGATGTTCGCCGAGCAACTCGGTAAAACGATGGAGGTTTACATCGACGATATGCTCGTGAAATTCACCAAGGCTGCAGACCATGTGTCTCACTTGGAAGAATGCTTCGCGATACTCAGGAAATATCAAATGAAGCTCAACCCCGCTAAATGAACATTCGGTGTAACATCTGGAAAGTTTCTCGGTTACATGGTAACCCAACGAGGAATAGAGGCCAACCCATATCAAATCAAAGCTCTCCTAAACATGCCCTCTCCAAGGACAGTTCGGGAGACGCGGAGATTAACCGGGATGATAGCGGCTCTTAATCGGTTCATCTCGAGGTCTACTGACAAGTTGCCCTTCTATATGATCTTGAGGGGCAAAAAAAAGTTCGAATGGACCGAAGAATGCGAAAAGGCATTCCAAGACTTCAAAGGTACCTATCAACGCCACCGGTACTGTCCCGTCCGATTGTGGGAGAACCACTACTGCTATACCTAGCAGTATCCCTTTCAGCTATTAGTGGTGTGATCGTAAGGGAAGATAGAGGTGAACAAAAACCTATTTTCTACGTCAGTAAGTCGCTGGAGGACGCAGAAACTAGATACCCCTCCATGGAAAAATTAGCTTTAGCTATGATAACCTCGGCACGAAAAATCCGGCCGTACTTCGAGTCTCATACCATCTTGGTAATGAAGACTCAACCCCTAAGGGTAATCCTCCATAGCCCAAATCAGTCGGGACGACTGACCAAGTGGGCTGTCGAATTAAGTGAGTTCGACATCGAATATAAAATTCAAACATGTGCTAAATCCCAAGTGCTAGCTGATTTCCTGATCGAACTCCCGATGGAAGATCCAACGGGAGATAAAAGGAATGAAGAATGGCGTCTTGAAGTGGATGGGGCATCGAATATGGGCGGATCCGGAACAGGAATACTCTTGATTTCCCCAACCGGAGAGGTTATGGAACAGTCTTTTAGGCTAAGATTCCATGCTACAAATAACGAGACAAAATATGAGGCACTGATAGCAGGGTTATAACTGGCGAAGGCAGTCGGATCCAGGAAAGTCAGAGCCCATTCGGACTCTAAACTTGTCACCAGCCAAATCAGTGGCGAATATACCACCAGGGATGAACGCATGGAAAAATACCTCGCGGTGGTCAAGGATCTGATCTCTCAATTCGACAAAGTCAAGGTGGTTCAGATACCACGAAGTGAGAATTCTTCGGCCGATGCATTGGCCGGACTAGCCTCCACTTCGGACCCCGAGGAAAAGAGGGTAATTCTAGTGAAAGTAATAGATGAACCAAGTGTAAGCCTACACGTCCACAATATCCGAACAGGCATGGAGGACTGGAGAACCCCCATCCTAAATTATATCCTGACAGGAGAAAAACCCCAGGTTAAGTAGAAGGCCCGGAAGCTCCGCATTCAAAGTGCTAGGTTCTATTTGATAGACGGAAAATTGTATAAACGAAGTTACACCGGACCTTACCTAAGGTGCTTAGGAAAGACCGAAGCTAAAATCGTATTACAAGAAATCCATGGCGGAGAATGTGGAAACCATTCCGGCGGGAGATCACTTTCCAACAAAGCAAAACAGCACGGTTTCTTCTGGCCAACTATGTTAGCCGACGCAGAAGCCCATGCTAAGTGATGCGACAAATGTCAGCATCATTCGCCGGCCATACATTGCCCGACAGAGAAGTTGTCGTCAGTATCGGTACCTTACCCGTTTATGAAATGGTCCATGGACATAGTGGGACCTTTTCCCTTGGCTCCAGCCGGAAAAAGGTTCCTACTAGTCGTGACAGATTATTTCTCAAAATGGGTGGAGGCCGAATCCTACGCCAACATCAAAGACTCAGATGTAGGGCACTATGTGTGGAAAAACATTATAAGTCATTTTGGATTGCCCAAGGAAATCATCGCCGACAACGGACCCCAATTCGTGTCGAACAGATAATTTCTGCTATAACTGGAAAATTTCCCAAAACACATCCACCCCAATATATCCACAAGGAAACGGCTAGGCAGAAGTCTCTAACCGAACCATTGTGGATGGTATCAAGAAGAGACTAGATACCAAGAAAGGTCGATGGGCCGATGAGCTTATCAGCGTCCTTTGGTCATATAGGACCACACCGCGAATGGCAACAGGGGAAACCCCTTTCTCAATGGTATACGGCACCGAAGCCGTCATACCAGCTGAGATCCAGGCCCCCAGTCTCAGGAGGGAGTACATTCCCGACAACGCAGAACTTAACGATGAAATGAGGCAAGATCAGCTCGACCACGCAGATGAACGACGCGAACAAGCCCTAATTCAAATTACGAACTATCAAAACTCGATAGCTAGGTACTACAATTCAAAAGTTAGGCATCGCACATTCATCACTTCATCACCGGGGAACTAGTCCTTAGGCGGGTCTTCCAGAACACAGCCGAACCCAATGCCGGAAAATTGGGGGCTAACTGGGAAGGGCCCTATGTCGTTACCGAAGTAGTAAAACCTGGTATATACAAACTGGCGACCCCGGACGGTTCAAGGATCCTTCGGAGCTGGAACGCTATGCACCTAAGAAAATACTACACCTAAAAGGTCAGAGATTGACTTCCCATGAACTACGTAATGGCTTGATCCCCAAAATACGGGGTACGTAGGCAATTTGACTCGCAATGGTCGAATGCAGCCCCAACAAACCCAATAAATCAACACACCACATGCCTAAAAAGATTCGGAGGCTAAAGATCCCCGATCAAAGGATGAATTTCAACCACAACGAACTACAAGAGAGCAACCCGAGAAGCATCCAAATACAAGTAAGTAATTTCAATTACGTTAAAATTGATATGTTATTAGAAAAATCGTGATTTATTCCACGCAACCAAATCAATCATCGCATAGTTATTTCGAGCACGCACAAATTATTATCAGCAATAATTCATAAGTAGGGAAATTCGGCTAAGTCTAGAACAATAGTCCTGGCAGTTTCCCGGGTACCATACCCTTTCTTTGCAAGTTACATACTTGCCCGGGTACCATACCCTTTCTTTGCAAGCCACATACTTGCCCGGGTACCATACCCTTACAGTGCAAGTTACACACTTGCCCGGGTACCATACCCTATCATACTCTATTTTGGGCATCAAGCCCTGCCCCCAGAGACCTACACACCTTGCTCGGTCACAAGGTTCATCGCAGAACTACCCGAAAGGCAACGCCAGGCGACCAGGCCTATACTCCCCAACGTACTAAAATTTTGCTAAGTACTCTTCATTGTTCTTTAACTCATGTAATCTAAGTCCTACATTAGATTTTTCCTAACATAAGGAGTGAGATCGGGATATTCAATCTCAAAATTGAAAAATCTTCTGGTCGAATACACCGATCAAAAACTCTGCAAAAAGTTATTTTCACAGAGTATAAGAAATTTTGCAAAAAAAATAGCAATTTATTATTTACGATAAAGGCCTTAACCACGGGCAAAGAGTATTCGCAAAGTAAAAATGAAGTGAAAAGAAAGTTACAAAAAAAGGGTTCAGGTCCCATGACCTGCCCGAAATGAAAGCCATAACCATGGGCGGAATAATTGTTCAAAACTTAATTAAAACAAGAAAAAAAAAAAGAGCAAAAAGCTCAGAGATGATGGTCTTCTCTAGGCGGCATCGTGGGATGTCTCTTCTCACGGGGTCGGTTAGGTCGGGTTCAGCTCGGTCGCACTCTGCTCGGTCGGAAGGGATATGGTCGGCTCGGTCGGGGTCAGGTTGTCCTCGGACGGGGTCACCTTAAGCTCGATTAGGGCTGGCTCATTCGGGGTCGGCTCAGCAGGGACATTCTCCTCGGGGTTCGCCCCGGACAGGATCGCTGCGTCTCGGCTCAACGTTGGACAGTTAGCCTACCTGGACATCCTGATCTGCAACACCAGCATCGTCCGTCAGGTCGAGCTCGGGGGAGAGAGCTGGAGAGTCCACCACGTGTGCCGACTGTCCGGCAAAGAGGTCTTCGTATGTAGACTTATCCTCCGTGAGGATTTCCAGCTCGCCTGGAAAGTCGGTGAGTTTTCCCTTGAGGATCTCACCGATGATGGCCACGTTACCTTGAATCTGGTGTAGGATCTTGGTATCGTGGGCAACTTTCTTGTGGTGAGCAATCACCGCATCCCTCTGCTATACGCGCTTATGGTATTTGCGCCGAACAACCTTGATCGCCTCCTTTTCGGCAGCTGCTTCTGCCCGGGCCTGAGTCAACGCCTTAAGGGTGTAGTTGTGCTCCACCTTTAGCGCAATGAACTCCTCACGGAGCTCTCTTAGGCTGTTCTCGGCCCGGCCTAACGCAGCGTCGGAAGTGGTGAACAACCCAATTGCCTTGCTCTCGCTCGCCTGAACCTCAGAAACTAAGGCACATGCATTGATGAGCTTCTCCCTGACGTCAAGCTCGGTGATCTCTAGGGCCTTGATCTTGTTGTCCCTTACGCCGATATGGCGCTTCAGTTCGATAACTTCTCTGTCCCTCATCGTCAGCTCCCCAGATTTCTTATCGAGCTCGGCATTTACTCGAGCAAGCTCTTCCTTCTTCTCGGCCAGCTCGGCCTTCATCCCCTCCCCTTCAGCGGCGGTCAACCTGTCCTTAATCTCTTTGATTGAGCCCTCATACTTGAGGACTAGGTCATTGGCGTACGCCCCGAGCTACCAATAAAAAATGAAAATTACTTAGGAAATTTTCATAAAAAAAAAGAGGAGGGGGGCCAAGATCATGGCACCTGGTTAACCTTGGCCTGCAAGGAAGCAAAGGCATTATACTATCGAGGATGGGATACTTCAGCATCCTGGACGTGGGGCACTCCCCCACTCGTCAGCTGCTTCATCAGGTTCCCAGCTACCTTGGGAGCCTCGTGAAGACCCTTTTCGCCATACCAGGCCACCTTCGCAGTCCTCCTGATCTCAGATTGGGAGCCCGAACTGCTCTCTTTGGCAGACGCAATTTTGCGAACAGGAGTCTCCACTCTCCGACTGGAGGTGCTCTTGGACGAATCCCGGTTCCGACCAGCCGTTTTCTTGTAGGTGACCCCTTGCTTCCCGGGGCCAGGGTTCTTGCTAGGAGGCTTAGTGTTGCCGGGTCAGGCCACCTCGGAAGAAGGCTTGGCCTTCTTCTGAGTGGGCTTGTCACCTTTCGGTTTCTTACAAGCAGCTTCCTCTTCCGCAGAGCGAGCTCGCTTCCTTGAGGGCTCGCGGTCTCAACCGGCGCAAGGCCGGAAGAGACCAGAGGCTCAGGAGTTCCGGCTGACAGCATGACTGTTTCGACGAAATGCCGGGCAGCCTCCTGCTCGGCTGCGGAAATAACAGTCCTCTCCGAGACTTGTTTCGATGCGACCTCTGACCTGGGAGTCACCTCTCGCCCTTCAACGAACAGAACTGGGTCTGACCTCTGAGTCGCACCTTCCTTAGGAACCTCCTGGGTCTGACCAGAGGCCTTCTCCTTTCCCTGGGCCACCTTGGCCCGATCAGAAGCCTTTTCGACCACCTGAGTTACCTTATCCTTCCATTTCCTATTGCGGCAGCCTTGGTAGCTGCACGCTGAGCCCTCAGCTCTCGATAGTTGAGCTCAGTAGTCATATCTGTCGAGCAGAACCTATTAGAAAATGTTCAAATCAGAAATAAAACCCAGCTCGGAAAGCTTACCTTCTTGCTCGAAACTGCTCTCTTTGCTCAGATCGGGACCGTACTCGACGAATGTACAACCGGGCCCGCGATGCCAAACCCCGGAAGTAAAAAACCTCTCCTCGGTAAGATCCTTCCACTCAATACCACCCCCCGGGAACAGAACCTCGTTCTTGGCTATCCACTCTTCCTCGAGAGTCTTCGACCTCAGTTTATTCCCTTTCTGATCTGAAAAACACAAAGAGTACATCAAGAAAAATTCGAACAAAACAAACCCGAGAAAAATTAAGCGAGAAAATTACCGATCTCATGAGCCCACTTATTCACATAATAATCCCAAGTACCGAAAGACCCCGGGCAAGGCTTGAAAAAGAAATACCTATCCTGCCACCCATCATCCTTGTTCGGAATTCCCCTAATAAAGTCACCCTTGTGACCTTTAACATAAATATAGAACCTACCTTCGGCTCTAGAAATCTTCTTGACCGTAAACACTTCGAGCATATCGAAGAGTGACAGGTTGCAACCTTCTTCCTTACACCTAACTAAATAGGCAAGCAAGATTCTATAGGAATTCGGGCTCAGCTGAGCCAAAGAAATATCCATATGGTTAACATACCTAAGGATGGGTTTTGGGATCGGAAACCTTAGCCCGCAATCCATGAAAAATTGTTCATAGATGCAGACCCAATCATCTTTGATCGTGTCTGCGAACTCATCGAAATCTAGAACCCGAAGAGGGATAGATTCCGGAATATCATACTCCGACCTGAGCCGAGGGATATCCACTTCCCTCAGCCGGGACCTAGGAGATTCGGTCTAGAGAAACTCCGAAACTAAAATCGGGCCTTTAGCTTTACCCTTCTTACCGCTTTCAGCCATATCTCTCTAAGATTCAGAAAAAACTAAACTCAAATCCTACACGAAAATTCATAAAAAAATCAAAGAGAAACCCCTGATATTCAACCCAGAAAGTTGGAAGCACAAACAAAACCTATACAAACAAAAAAAACCTAGAAACCTCCTTACTTATACCCAAAAACAACAACATAACCTAGAGCAAGAAGAGAAAGCAAGGAGGAAACCTAGAAAACCTAGAGCACCGAAGCCTGAAGTTTCTTGCAGAGATTCAATGGCGAAGAAGGAATTCCGAGTTTCTCTCTTGGATGCGAAAATGAAGAAAGAAGAGAGAGAGAAGCTTAAATAGAAAAGAGAAAACAATTACCTGAATTGGAAGAGACACCCCGAGCAGAGTTCCGAAGCAACTGATTGGACCCTCACTGACGGCACTCAAGTGCTTTTATAATCGAAAAGCGACCCGAATCGTAAGGCTAGGGTTCCATCGATTTCCGCACAAAAACTCATCCAACGGCCAAGACCAAGTCTCTGATCGTCACACATCAGCACGAAGATGAGCTGACCAAGTCAGCAAAAGTCGAAGAGGTTATCCTCTTCTTCGAATCCCGAGCAGAGCGACACGTGTCGTAACTACTCCATCCAAAAAATTCGAAATCATTTCGATTTCAAAAGAAATTCCAGCTCGGTCCCTCAAGAATATGATATTATCATAAAAATAGTTCTGATGTCCCTAAATTAATTTGATTTTGCGGCAAAAGTCACGAATGTTTCTGGTCTCGCGAATTTAATTAATTTTCATCACGAATTTTTACATGATTATATCAATTTTATACTATAAACAACACTTCGTATTTTTTTATAGTAGGGGCTATATGTTGATGTGCAAATTCGTTCCTTAATCGGAATAATGAGGTCAATAATTAAATTTACGTTTCATGTAAATTAAGACCAAAGTTATGAATATAATTGAATATTCATACATTTGGGCTTGTCAAATACATAGCCCAGAGGCCCAATAAACACTCAATTGGGTTTGGGCCCGAATAGAGTCAAAAGGCCTAAAAGGCAGAAGCCCATTTCGAGCAGAGATTGCTCAATAGAAATGCGGGCTAAGAGCTTCCGAAAAGTAATGTCCCGAGCAGAACTCAAGAATCACACTAGCTCAAGACGAAAACCAACGCTTGGATAAAATCCAAAGTACCCGACAGGTCGAACGACCTGTAGGACCCAAAGCTCGTCCAGGGTAGAGATTGCCACAAAGAGATCCGAGCAGAAGCAGTTGAAAAATCCAAGCTCGAGCAGACCAAGTCAAGAACCTCAATTCAAACTTCCAAAGCCTGACCAGGAACATAGCCACGATCAAAATTAGAATCCCCACGACGTCAAGTCAAAGTCCACTTCTACGCAATTCTCTCAAAGCATGGCCCATGTGTCAGCTCGACAGCAAGTCAAGCTCCGAACTCGAAGCCATCACCAACGTACACTTCCAACGGGCAGAAATCAAAAGCCTATAAAAGCAAGAAGACAGACCTATCACACATACGCAAGCATTTACTTCGAGAGAAAAGAGTGTGAGATTTGTAATTTCAGAGTGTTTTCTTTCATTTTCGATCAACTCGGAATTGGCTTGTGGTTCTGGTTGATCTCTCTTTCTAAGCAATAAACTTACAAAGGACGTAGTCAACTACCACGTCATTGGGACGAACCTCTCTAAAAAACCTTTTGTGTTTTGTCTTATTTTTAATCTTTTTTATTATTGCCGAAAGTATCGACGATGCGGAGGTCAGAATCCACAAAATTCTTAGCATCATCAAATCGAAATCCCATTCACAACCGTGACTGTTGGTGTGCGAAACCACTTCAACAACTTTTTTCCTATAAATAATACCCTCATTCTTCACTTTTCAACACAACTTTCTCCAGAGCTTCACTCTCTTCTCTCTCTCTCTAAAAATTGCCCCCCTCTCCTCCGGTCACCTTCGGCTCGGGCAACGTCGCCCTCATAGCTCCCCAGAAAGGCGTGATTTGAGTTGAAACGTTGATAGGGACTAAGCCTCGTTAGAAAGGTTGTCTTCGCCATGAAAGCTTGCCAGTAAGGGTTGACTCAACCCCGAACATTGCCTAGTGCGCCTACATCGCCGGTAGGGGTAGTGCAATTTAGGGTAGGACATGAAACACGAAATAGTTACGACACGATATAAACGGGTCTGGATCTACCATAAATGGATCTGGGTCCAACCGTGTCGAACACGATTAACATGATTAAATAACAGTTAAACACAACATGAACACGATACCTAATTAGACACGATTAAGGTGCAAAAAGTTATATTTTATATTTATACATGTTATTAAGTTAATACTTATTATATATAACATTTATGTGCTTTACTTATTTATTACATCGTACAATTGATGCACATAAAAAAAATGTTATTAAATTATAAAATATTAGATAATATAATTAAATAAATTAAGTTAAATGAGTATAAATTGAATTAATTTAACATTTTAAAATATATGAATATGTCAAATGGGTTAAACGGGTAGACACGATAAATACGATATTTAAATGGGGTGGCTATGAGTCTTATCTTCTATCACGATATTTAAATGGGGCAAGTCTGAGTCTACATATAATAAGTAAAAAAACGATTAAGACCCGGCACGAACACGACACAAAACCCGAATTGCCACCCCTAATCGCCATGAAGTAATGCATCGTCCTAGAGCTCGCCAGGAAGCATAGTTTTGCATCGGAGCTCGTCGTAATGACCATCTCCATCGAAACTCTCTAGATCTCAATATCGCCTCGCCTTCAAGATTTCTCAGGAAACGCCATCCGCTGACGATCTCACCAATGAGGATTTATACCCTCGTCAAGAACATTAGCCCTCTAATGTCACTAACCCGTGAACTACGTGATGACCTGATTCGCCTAGAGTACCAGACGATACGTAGACAACCTTGCTATAATGACGGGGTGTGCATCATTTTTTTTCCAGGTCCCCCTCGCTGTCAGGACATCGCCAAGGAAGGAAAACACGAAGAAAATACAATTTATGCAACGTTGAAGACGGTGATTCGCCTTCAGCTAAGTTAACCCACGTTGACTCCACACCCGGTTGCCCACGCGACCCCAGGGTCCGGCCCTGGGCTTGAACCGTGAACCAAATACATGTTAATCGAGTTTCGCGCATTAACAAGGTCAAGGACAAAGGCATGAAATAATAATATAAACAAATAACGCTAATACGGGAAACTAAATAATAAGATTAAATGATGTAAATAACCAAGTGCGGATCCACTAGAGCCCAATGAGAGTTGTAGTCCCCCATCCCATTAAAAGAAAAGCACAAGAGTTAAGCTTAAATATAAAAACCTACACTGAATTTAGGAGATAGAATCTATATATATATAAAAGCAAAATCTATCCACAATTAATTAGTAGTCTAAAAAGCTAGAGATTTGAGAATCCTCACTTTCTACAATTTTAAGAATTTATAATTTTTTTAATAACAAATTTATTTATTACTACACTCTCTCCATTATACCAAAACGAACGACTCTTCAGAAGCTGCATGAATGAAAATAAATGTCATTTACACTGTATTCATTGATACAGTCACAAACAACCCATTTAACTTCTCTGTCATTTTAATCTATTTACTTCTCCGTCTTCGCTCTCTCTCTGTGACTCTTCTGTGACTCCGGGGAAACCTCATTGGCGTGGTGTCGACTGATCGAGCGAAGCTAGAGGAATTCATCGAGGACCTTCTAAAGTTAGGCTTCTCTCCGTGTTCTGTTGATTTCTCAGTTGTTTTTTCAATGAATTTCTCAATCTGTTAGGCCTTTGTCGTTCAATACCTTTTTATTTGTTCTTCGGATTGATTTCGGACAATCCATCATTATGAAGCAGCTCAACACTAAAGGAATCCAACACGAGTAAAATAAAATAAAAATAACGAGTGGTTCGTAAGTTTCTCAATCTTAGTCTTTCATCACTTATCCGATAAAAGCCTTAAGGCGATTCTTTTACCGGATTTTTCTGTATATTTGGGCTTTCTTCCTGAATTTTTCTGTTGTTAGAACTATTTATATATCATTGTGTTGTAACTGTTTGAGAAAAGTCCTCAAAGCGAGATTTTAATTTCACTTCTTGGATTTTAATTCTGGCTCCCAGGTTCGCTTACTCAATCACAAATATCCGACAAAACTTTAATCTATCTGCAATTCATGATGACACCTCATATACCACGACGAGGTGAGCAATGCTGCGAGAACGACTCCGACTCTGAACGTCTTTGACACTATGCATTGTCCGGTAATATTAGAAATTAATTATCTGATATCTTTCTTATGCTATATATTTTTTCACATGTTTTTTCCACTTTGATACCAATTCATTTCTCATATTGACTTCATTCTGCAGGAAAATTGTCGCTTTATTTGATTGAAAAATAAAAGGTGATTCTTTAATAAGATTCATTATCTTTATGTTGTTAAAATTTGTTATTAAATCAGTTGTTGCTTCTACCGGCATGTTTCTTATATGCAACATTGATATATGTTGTCTATTTTTTGTTTGAGATGCAGTTTTCTGATCAAACAAAACACAGAAATTGGTGCTTTATTTGGTTGACTTGACTCTACATCAAAGGAAAATATAATGTATCGCAACAATTAGATTCATAAATCTACTATGCCACATCAACAATATAATCATAATAATCCCCTACCTCATTTAAGTCGATCATTTTCGTTTGGATACATTCGCCGATGATAGTTTTATGTTACAGGTCCCATAACCTGACACCAATCATGGCAGCGAGCTCAAAATAATTCTGCTTTATCAAGTATATTCCAGCTAAACTTTCCAGGGAAAGTCTTTGATTCATACGTCTTTATCAAGTTTACTTTTCCCTTAATTTCTGTATATTATATGGAGTTGTGGCCATCTTCATTTAATTTTTTTTAGAGATCTTCATTTAAATTTTTTGTTTCTGAATTTGTGAGTCCTAACTTATTTGATTAATTTCAATCTATCTACATGTCAGAGACGAGAATATTCCAACATTCTTATTCCCGAGTCAACGATCTCCCTCTACAACTGTTGTTTCAAGGCAGTTGGTTGTAATAAATTTGAAAACAGGGGAGTTCTCTTTCGTTGCTGTTTCAATTAGGGTAATGGTCTCCTCACATACATTTTCAATTCAACTGCTTCTTGGTATTTTGAGTTTTCAAGTGCTTAGTTTCTATTTTTTCGGGAATTATTTTGAGCATGTGTGAGCGGTGAATGCTGTAATATTTTGGAATTTATTTTATGAACAAGTTTTGTTCCTTGGTTTTTTCAGCTTATTTGAGTTTTGATACCAATCAAAATATTTTACAGTCGATTTTGTAATTTGTTTATCCCATGCAATGTGAGTGATATATAAGGATTTTGATATTTTATTCGTGTGTTTGTATGATCAGTTGTTCTTCTCTTTGGTATTTGCAGAAGTGGCAAGCGCACGTCCTCCTAATGAGCTTCACGGCAGGTTTCTGTTTGATGCCATTGTCGCTGCTTTTTACGGCATCAGATCTACTTTGTATCATTCTGTGCACATTGCAAAGCAAACCCAATGCAGAATGTTGCTACTTTGCAAACTCATAATCATTGTTGACAAAACAAAGGCTAGAGTGAAGAGGCAACACGAAGAAGCGATGCTTTTGTTTTTCACCGTATTTTCCTCTTTCCAGAGCCTATGATGGCTCTTCCACCAGTGCACGCTCGAGACTCAGATGCAGTGGGAGGAGACACGGGTGAAGCATTTTGTCGGTGTTGGCTATCTTCTTTAAAGGTACATCTATCCGCAAGAAATTGGTTGTCCAAAAAGCTTGAAAATAGAGAATCGTACTATTCTAAAATTTCACAATTTTATAATTCTTTTATATACGTTAGAACATTTATTATCATAGTTAGAAAAACAATATTAAGTATTTCGTTAAATCGACATTATACGTTAAAATCGTGTAAGTGTCTGATTTTGTTTATGCTTTTATTTATTTTTCAGGGATTTCTTAGCCTTTCGTTGCTTTTTCAATAAGTTTGTTTTTCTCCGATTTTGGTTCTAAATTACGTTAAAAATCGTTAAAGATCAATTTTGTTTATGCGTCTACTGATTTTTCAGCGAGTTCCAACTATGTATTATTGATTTCACGTATTTCCTGGATTTTCTTAGCCTTCCATCGCTTTTCCCATAAGTCTTTTCTCGCTTCTCCGATGAGTTTCTTTTTCTCAGATTTTGGTTCCAATTTATGTTCAAATTATTAGAATCGATATGTAATACTGCCATTATTTTTTCAGGTAACTACGTGATATGATTTCCAATTTATGAGTTTCTTTTTATGGTCTTCATTGCTTATTCTCAAGTGAGTTTCTTTTTCTCAGAATTTCAGTTTCATATGTGTATGAAATCCTTTCACTTTATTTGTTTTGCTGGCACTTCAACGTCAAAGTGTATAACTAAATAATATTTTTTAAATTTTATTATGTTGTTGAACAATGTCGCTCCTACACTCAAACGAAGCCTTCTCGATCACACATTTGTTGCTTGCTTTCTTCGTCGTACAAGACTCAGTTTCAATAATTTCTTAATTCTTTGTAGTGTCGTCGAACAATATCTTTCTTTATAAAATTACATTGATCAAATATAAAAGCTAGCATTATTGATCATATATAAAATGGGGTGACAACACTCGAGGTTTTGAGTTAATCACATTTAAATACCTAACGTTAAAATTCGGTGATACTTGGAATTTTTATGCCATAGCATTCGGTGATACTTGGAAGTAGAGGTGGGGCTGGCGACGTTGCGATCCGTCGCGACGGAATCGCCAGCAATCGCCAACACCGACGTCGCGATGCGTCGCGGTGCTGAGGGTCGCGATGCGTCGCGATTTTGAGAGAGAGAGAGAGAGAGAGAGAGAGAGAGAGAGAGGGAGAGACGTCGCCAGCAATCGCCAGCCATCGCGATGATTCGCGATTTCTTACCTCTCCGTCGCGACGACCGCGAACTCCTCCTCCACGTCACGAGGCGTCGCGACGTCCTCCTCCGCGTCGCCAGCCCCACCTCTACTTAGGAAGTACATGTCTTGGAATTTCATATTTTATATTATGGATGTTGTGTAGTATATCTATGACAATCGATCTTTTTGATAATCATGTTCTCCTCAATCATCTCCAACTTTTAGTCGCCCGTTTTATCACATGAGTGTTGAAGATTCCAGTAAAAAAAAAAAATTGTTAGTCGCAATTTCAGTGATTATTTTTTTAAAAACAAATTGGACCTTCTGGTGGTTTTGGTCATAATTTATATGTAGTTATTTGATAGAAGAAGATATACCGCATAAAAATGTCAAAATAGTACAACATAATATCATTATAAAAAATTAATCGTCACCGCGCGAAGCGCGGTGCCCGTCCACTTGTTTGTGATAAATTAAAGTGTTAAAACTTATGATAAATCTGTTTTTAATTGTGTTATCATGTTCAATTATAATGAATTTAGGTGTTTATATTTGACATAAATTTATATTAAATTGTGCTTGTTTTGAATATTTGATTGAATTTAAATATTGTATGTGTGTGGTTTTTTTTTTTTTTTTTTTATGAAATGATTTATTGATTTCCTGAGTTTATAAGTTTACGCGTTGAATTGATTACTTTAAATTTATTGAATTTAAATTTTGTGTATTCGAATGAAAAATTCCACCGGCCTGTTTTCGATCTGGCCCTGTCAGGAACATATTTTCGGTTTGACACAAAAAAAGCGTAGCCCCCGCAATTATAATTTCCTGGATCTGCTATCGTAAATAACGTAATTAAATGCATGAACTAAATGCAAAACATGTGTCCATGATGACACAAATCTCGGGAAATCGCCATGCTATCATCATGTACGCCGGTCCCATGTCTCCATAAACAGTAACCTTAACCGTACCACACAATCCATTTCCCGTGGGTTGGAAAACATGCGCTATTGACTTTGGCACCATCGCAAAAGATATTCAAATTCTTTGTAGTGTGTTTTTCGATGTCTCATTTTACTTAGTGTACTTCTACGAATTGAACTATAACTCGGTTGTCCATGTTGTGGCAACCAATAATTTTTACTCAAATTTTGTGGATTATTAATTAGATGTCGTTCCCCGTTGGATTAGCATTTGTCTCGTGTAATATAGCCTCGGTTTTTTCTGACGAGAATCTTCGCTTTTTATTAAAAAAATTAGTTTGATTTCTTAAATAAATACTTTTTATTTTCTCAGTCGCTTAATCCTATCAAGCGGGATCAGTCGTAGTCCCAACGAAAAATTATAAAAACTGCAAACGAACCAATTAACACAAGATAAAAAGATGGTTAATTTATTTCATGACACACATAACAAGCATACAATTAAGGTTACGATATGCATTTTACAGCACCTCATAACCCAGATGCATTACATAAACAAAAGCAAGCAAGTTCCAACATCATAGTTTAGAACAAGAATATTGCTTCTTATTAAACCTTACTACCAGAACCAGGGCCGGCCCTGAGTTTGTCGGGGCCCTAGGCGAAGGCTGATTTTGGGGCCCACTAATACTACACTACACATCATGGCCCACTTTTATATCAAGCCCACTTTTAATATGAATTTTTTAGAATGAATTGTGTCTATTATATATCCTCACAATAGTAAAACGTGAGCAACAGTAGTTTATTCATGAAATTTGGAGATAAAATGAGTGAGTTATGTCAAAAATACGAAAACTGTACATATAGAAGAGGAATCACTTGCTGACGGTCAAATAATGAAAAACACGAAAAAATCTAACGGAATCAGGTTTGGGTATTTTAGCCGTCGAAAATATATTAGATACATAATCCGCAGCCGATCAAACATTAGATACATTAGCCGGAATTTACCCTAATATTTAATCGCCAGCCGGTCCACTAATAATAATAATCTATATATATTAAAAGGAAGAAACACAAGACAAGATGACATGGCACAATATCAACAAAGGATTGAGAAATCAAGTAACTACAAAGTGAGTTGGGAGTTTTACATAATAGTATCAAGTCATTGTGTATTCTATTTTTCTTAGAATTTTTATTCATTTTTATTCTTTTTGTTATTAATTATCACAAGAAAAATCAATGGTTACATGTCTTCTCTTCTAAAAAAACGTTGGCACTTATTATCCCATTAAAAAAAAAAAAAACTTTCAATTACTTTAGTTCTTTTTTCTTATTATTGTTATGAAACACATAGAGATAGGGAAGAGACGATTTGATTAATGTAATCATATTATTTGACTTTAAGACTAAAGTTTGTTCACTTTCTCAATGTAAATGAAACAGCTACTAAATTATGTAGTGAAAACATTGTAAAAAAAAAAAACATTTAATTTGTGTGTTTAGTGAGACATTTCAACAAATAAGTTTCTCATTTTCATTTTTTCAACAAATAAGTTAGTTACAAATTTATATTTATTTTAAAAATCTCACTATGTAACTTACAAGAATATCAAAAGACCATTTGATTATTAAACACACACGTGTGTATTTAATAATAACAGTAATAATAATAATAATCTTGAGTAAGACGTTTTTATTACCTACAACAAAAATGAGATAACCATTTGATGTACTGTTTATATCCTTATCAAATGTCTCATTAAATAATCTTTTTAAATTTTTTTATTTTCATCATGAATTAAACGTTAATTATGTATCATGAAATATACATAAT
Organism: Parietaria judaica; assembly: GCA_954871525.1. Lineage (NCBI taxonomy): Eukaryota > Viridiplantae > Streptophyta > Magnoliopsida > Rosales > Urticaceae > Parietaria > Parietaria judaica. The sequence goes on from OX940860.1 coordinate 46,521,206, forward strand.
TCTTAATTGGATGATCAGCTTTTAGCATTCCATATTTAAAGATTTTTGATATGTCAGACTTTTGGTTGTCTCCTTTATTTAAGTCTAAATTTAATTTTCGTAGCCTATAAATTGAGCTTTGTATGATGAAATAAACAAACAAATGTCATCTCTTCTATTTGGTTAGTCTCTCTAATGTTATTTTTATGTTCTATAGCATTAGTTTAACTTTTTTCTATTATGTGTCGCGCGTCATAATTTTCTTCCAATATTATTTGAAGTTTACAGGTATAGAGTATTATTTGAAGACTCTTAGATCCTTCAAGGCGTGATGGAAAGATCCACCACAAAACATGGTACATGTACAAAATTTGTTAATTTTACAATGAGCTATTAGGAGGTTATAATATGTTAATGAGTACCTTTTGTGTATTTATTTTTTATCTAATAAATTTTGTGTTCTGGAGTTGACGAGGCTAGAGCGCTACAATCGTTGCCGAGTGTTGGACCAAAATAGGCTTAACACTCTGCTAAGAACAACCAATGTAAATTACGTGAACAAATGCAATTAGAGAGTTCAAGTTAATTGAATCTATGTAAAACAAAAAATAAATGTTCTTTACATGGGTTTTGTTGGAAATAATTGCAGTTAAATAAAATTGAGATAGCGTCGAGTCGGTCGAAATGTCGAACACTCGAGACGAACGCTCTATCCAATTATCGGGATTTGTTCCGACGTTAAAACGTTACGTAAAACAGTCATATTGATTATGACAATTATGAATATTAAATTCAATTTATTACGTTTCGGATTAATTGCAATTTATTATTAACGGTTATAGAATTGATTGCTAATCAATTCATTGTCTCCCTTCGATACCTTTAAATTGACGGTGATCTCGAACTTTTTCGACACACCGTTTGCAAAATCACTTTCCGAAAACTCTCTAGATACTTCGAATCCGCTTCTCGTTTTTTCATTCCGCGGATTCGATCTTTTATGCTTCCCAATGTTTTCTTGTCGTGAGTCTTTCGGTAACGGAGTTCAAGAAGTTTCAGTTCGCCGGTGAACTTCGAAGTGCTACGGAGTTCTCGGTTATCCCGTTATATCCTAGGAAGCTATCGCCTAACGAACCTCAAGCACGTAGAGGAGGCGAATCAAGCTTTAAGGAGAGCGTCCAACGCGTCTCGGGAACCGCTAACGGTTTTCTCTTTTACATGATATCAAGAACCTTTTTTCCGGTTCAAAACGACAAGCCGATACTCGTCAAATCCAAGAATACAAAGATATGTATCAATAATTCTACTTGCTACTGTTTTTGCTTTATTTTGTTTCTCATATATCATCGTTTATAGAAATATACCCAACAATCTTAAAGCTTGATTTTTTATGATGATGAGAAACATAAACAGAAACAATTCGGCCAAATGGAGATCCGATAAGCTAAAAGAGAAATTTGCAGAATTGAAGCAAATAAATAAGAGCGATGGAGGTGGCCAAAGAAACAACCACGAGGAGAAGTTTCCGATCGAAATTCAAAGATGCATCAAAGTTTCGAATCTAAGTTTTGCACCAACATTTACAGATTGGAGAAAAGAAGATGACCGTGACTCGAAACTGGTCGACGAACGCTGCGCCGCTATAGCGCTGCGGTTGCCATCATCGATGGGCTCGCGGGTGCAGGAAAGCTAGCTTGAGGAGAATTTCAGCAAGCTTTGTCGCTTGGAGCAGAAGCTCTGACTCGGGTCAGGACAACGCGTATGTTTCACGTGGTGAAGAGAGCTGATGAAATTGGTCGAGGAGAAAAGAGGGAGTCAGCTGGAATCAAAGAGTCAACATCTATCGGCAGGATGTCTTCCATGGTTGGTGGCTCTTCGCTGGCCGTCGAGCACATGACTGTCGTGGTCGGTGTTTGTGCTGCTGGCGGCGGTGGCTGAATTGCCGTATCGGGACGCACATTGAGTTGATGACAATTAATTTCATATTTAATAGCTTTTATTTTTTGACGTTAGTTTTCGTTTTGTGGCTTAGTGAACATATGAAGAGACGGTGAAGAATCCATGGAAACGAGGAACCAGCCAAACGGATGAAAGGGCACTAACGTAACGCAGTAAATGCACAAATTAAAGTGTGAGTTATTGCTATTTATGTTCTATTTACTCATTTACCGTGCAAATGATCTATTTACTCAACTATGACATGTGGATACTGGATAGCACATTAATATATAAATAGTAGTGACTAGTGCGACTGTGAATTGTCTATATCTATGCAAACTCCAGTATATACGACACATATATATTGGTGGGCTTTTGATATCACTTCTCATTTTTATAATGAGTTTATATCTTATATGTGTAAATAGTGTAGTTATTTGCACATTATGTCGTTAGTCTTGTATTAAATATATATAGTGATATATATAATATATATATATATAGAGAGAGATTGCAGAATATATGTATACATATATTTTGATATTTTTCAATAGTAATTAGTAATATTCAATGAGATAAATGTGTCGTTTTAATGCGAAGTTTTTATGCCTTGCAAAATTGTATACCATGAATATATATCCGTTGGGATGTGTCTTTTATTTTGAAAAAAGACATCAATATACAGCGAGAATTATTTTGGCGAAAAATAATTATGTTCGGTTATAGTACACCCGATAATTGATCGAGGTACTAAGACGTGAGACGTAGAATTAAAATTATGAATTTAATTCTAAGTTGGCAGTTTTTGAAAGGATAGAGAATTATTTTGAGAGAATTACTTGGGAAAAGTGCTTGAATATTTTCTTTGGAAAATGTTAATTATTTCTTGAGAGAAATTTTGTGGTTCCCAAAATTATTAGAAAATACATATGGAAATTTTGCGACAAATTATATTTTGTTGAAGTACACTTGATTATTGATCAAGGTACTTATATGTTAATTGAAATTGCGGTTTCAATTTTAAGATGTTATTATAATCATCAACGAGGCTCGAAGCGCTCAATGATGTATATGCATACAATGTCGAGCTGCTCTACTTATCACGAGATAAAATTGAGAAGTTCAAAGGTTTGTGAACATTGAATTCCAATTAATACCTGGAAATGTGGGGGCGTTTACCAGAAAATATTCGCTTCACATTAAGTTGTTGTATATGAGTCTGAGGACAGTACATTGCATCTATGAACTAAGAATTAACTCTTGTAGTGTAATTGGAATCTGATGTGTAAAGTTTCCAAATAAACGTGATTCATAATGGAATCTTTATATTGTCTTAGACAAATACGGAAATAAGGCCGAGTGGCTAAGAAAATATTTGGAAGATCTTCTGAGATATATATATATATATAAAAAAACCGCGTCTATAATTTGCATCGACTATGAAATTAGTATGCAATTAAAAGAGCGTAAAACCATGTTCATAATGGCAAGTCAAGACATGTATGTCGTAGACACAATGTCTTTAGACAACTACTCTCAAAGAAATTTTATCATAATTGATAATGTAAATCAAATGATAATGTTGTGGATCCACTACCCAAAAGGGTAAAAATGAGAGTTGGTTGTGAAATCATCAAAGGGAATGTGACTTAAGCCCATTGAAAAAATTAAGTTTTACAGTGGAAACCCAACCTAGCTGACTGGAGATCCCAAGAACTAGGTTCAACGGGACAACTTAGCTGTAAGACTTTAACGGATCACTGTGGGGGTTACACCCTCTGTCCGTTCCTTAGATGTAAAACAGTGATATGTACGGTTAAGGATAAGCTGGAAGCTTTTAATGATTCTTACACGTCGGTATATGATAACCGAGTGGAGCATAGTTTGCTTTTAGTAAGATCACCTATGTTAGAGTGAAGTGGGGTCGCTTCAACGGAATTGTAAAGGGCGCTAGTTCCGTAAACTCTCGCAGAACCAGATGGTGTTCATGACCATGAACGAACACAATAGTGAGAACTGAATCTGTCTAAGAAGAATTCTGTGTGAGGTATATTCTCACTTACACAAATGGTAGAACAGTTCAAAGACCTCGCGTCTACTGATCACCAGTAAGGAAATATATTTTCACAAGGGAAGGTTCAAAGGGTTACACCTACCTATCCTATGCAGGATTTGACTGCCGAACTCTGTTACCCGAGTCAGGTGTTGTCAAGAGTGATCTGTCAATTTTATTTATGTGGGGGATTGTTGGAAATAATTGCAGTTAAATAAAATTAAGATAGCGTCGAGTCGGTCGAAATGTCGAACACTCGAGACGAACGCTCTATCCAATTATCGGGATTTGTTCTGACGTTAAAACGTTACGTAAAACAGTCATATTGATTATGACAATTATGAATATTAAATTCAATTTATTACGTTTCGGATTAATTGCAATTTATTATTAACGGTTATAGAATTGATTGCTAATCAATTCATTGTCTCCCTTCGATACCTTTAAATTGACGGTGATCTCGAACCTTTTCGACACACCGTTTGCAAAATCACTTTCCGAAAACTCTCTAGATACTTCGAATCCGCTTCTCGTTTTTTCATTCCGCGGATTCGATCTTTTATGCTTCCCAATATTTTCTTGTCGTGAGTCTTTCGGTAACGGAGTTCAAGAAGTTTCAGTTCGCCGGTGAACTTCGAAGTGCTACGGAGTTCTCGGTTATCTCGTTATATCCTGGGAAGCTATCGCCTAACGAACCTCAAGCACGTAGAGGAGGCGAATCAAGCTTTAAGGTGAGCGTCCAACGCGTCTCGGGAACCGCTAACGGTTTTCTCTTTTACATGATATCAAGAACCTTTTTTCCGGTTCAAAACGACAAGCCGATACTCGTCAAATCCAAGAATACAAAGATATGTATCAATAATTCTACTTGCTACTGTTTTTGCTTTATTTTGTTTCTCATATATCATCGTTTATAGAAATATACCCAACAAGTTTTGGTGAATAATAGTTTACGAAGTGCAAGTATGAAAATAAAAGAGGTATGTAAAAAAAAAATGTTTATGGAGTAAATGACTTGATTATCTCTTAGTATTAAAAGATGATTAAAAATTCAGATTTGTTCATTTTATTTTCAATGAAATGAATTAACCAAGTAATATCTTTTTTAAGTTCTATGTTGTATGCGTTCCAATTGTTAAGTATATTTAGATAAGTGTTACAAAGTAATCCTTTTAGTTTAAGCGTTAACATTACAGATAATTTTTTTTAACATGGCAATTACTGTACATACCAATTAAAAATATTCATGTTGCTCTATGTTATCATATTAATTAGTTGCACACTAATATAGTTTTCCTCATAAATTTTAGAAGAAATAGATATTATAGCATATCATAAATTAATATAGTTTTCCAACATCTTTAAGTTGTAATTGTTAATTTTAGATTTTCTTGGTTTAAAATTTAAAATTTTACCTTCCTCCATACCGGTATTTTTATGAACTGAGTGTCAGTTCTCAATTAAACGAGAAAATATGGTGCATGAGATCCTTGAAATATCACTTGAATATTTTATGCATTTGTTCGTGTGGTAGTATTTTTCATCTCACAAACACCTCTATTTATAGGTTAAGAAATGTAATGAAATAACATAAAAACTATTATAATTAATGTAAGTAAGTGCATAAATTTAAGTTTTCAATAAGTGCATAAAAACTAATTCTAATTAATGCATGCAATAAAAGTGGCCACCTTATTGCAAAAGACTTAAGGTTACAGTAAAAAATTTCTAATTAATGCATGCAATAAAAGTGGCCACCTTATTGCAAAAGACTTAAGGTTGCAGTAAAAAATTTGATGTTACATTGTTATTAACGTTTTATTTATTAAATACCCGATTCATATTAATTAGAATTCGTTTTAGTTTTATGTGGATACCTTTTTTTTCTCTCTCTCTCTTACTATGTATTTATGGTATTTATGTCTTTAAACGAGAGTCTAACTATATGATATTGTGATCAATGGAATTGGTGCTAAAAGGTTGCAAAGATGGTGCACGAGGTCAGCTTTAGTATTTTACGAGGTTTATAACCCGCGCGTTGCTGCGGGTTATATTTTATTTTCTCTAAGCAAGAGAAATTTTATAGCTTTGTATTTTTTAATTATGTGTAATTTTTAAGTAATTTGTATTTTGTGTGTATTATTAGTCAATCTTTTTTAGAGTTAGTTACATGATATTTAAATGTAATTGGTTCAAAAAATAAGTCTACATAATAAAAGTATCTCTTTTAAAAAAAAATTCTTATTAACATTCATTAAGAGATTTATATGGTATCTATTTCCAAAAAGAAATATTTTTCGTACATATATTTTTATATATATATACATAAAGATGCATTATTCTATTAAGAAGAATTTGGCGTATATTTTAAAAGTGTTGCAGTTTGTTGCATGGGCTGACTTCTACACTACAAAATTAAATAATGATAAGATACCTCCACAAACCGTAGAAGTCATTGGAATAATGCATGCTAGACTCTTCTTAAGGGAATAATGCATGTGTATATAAATTATATATACATATATAATATACATAAAAATGTATGAAAAATACTTATTTTTTGGAAATTGATACCGTAGAAATCTTAACGCAATTTTCAAAAAAATAAAAAGATACTTCTATGACGTAGACGGCTCTTTTAGTCTAATTACATATAGATATTATGTAATGAACCCTAAAAAAATTCACTGATAACACGGAAAAAATAATAATCAAATTGCTTAAAATTATATACAAAAATCATCCCTAGCAAACGCACGGGTTATATACCTCGTATATAACTAAAGCTTGCTTCATTTTTACAAATCCACACGCATATATATATATATATATATAAAAGTAATTATCTTATTTTAAAACTTAGAAGTAAAAACAATTGATGTTACATATTTGTTACACTTTAATATGTAACGAAAAACCCTTTGCAATTTGATATTTTTCGGTTTAGATTTAATTATTTTTTTAAAATATTTTCACAATTAAATGATTCCAACTAAATGTTTTAAGAAAATAAATCTAAACCTAAAAAAATTAAATTTTTCAGAATTTATTGATATTTTAACTTAAATTTGTTTAAATTTTAGATTTTTTTTTATAAAAATAATTCGAATTGTTACAAAAGCATAACCTTAATTGTACACTGTAATATATTTATGTATCATATATATATATTTATATAGTAAACTATAATATACAATGTAGTTCTCCTGTATCGTATGCATCATATATTTGCTGTCACACATCCAAATATATTTAGTGAATAATATGCATTTTTTTATTGGTGCGCTATTTTATCATTTGCGTTGAAAGAAAGCACGTGCAATTTTGTAAATATTATTTTAGGCTTTGATAAAAGAAAACACCACTTGATATTAAAAAACTTGGTCATGTCTCAGGAAGAGATACATGTATAATATTATTCTAATGCAAATCTTCGAGACAACTAAATGAAGCTCTAAAACCAAATGGGTTAGTTGCGGCAAAAATACTCAACCTTTGTCAATATTCTCCGATAGGTACCCAACCTCAATAAACGTAGGCAAAAGTACCATACGTCATACTTTTGTCGCCGACCAACTAACGCCGTTAGACACTGCCTACGTGGCCGTTAGGCTGTCTCAAGTGGAATGTCACTTGGCCAAAGGTTGGGTACTTTTGCCGCCACGTAACCAAAGGTTGAGTACTTTTGCCGCCACGTGGCATTAAAAAAAAATATTTTTTTTAATTTTTTCTTTCCCGTTAGCCAACATGTTTTTATTTTTTTTATATATCTCAAATATGATCAAATAATTTTATAAAATATGTACTTATAAAAAAATATGTTATTTTTTTAAATAATCAAATAATTATTTAAAATTATTAGTTTTAATTTATTTACAAATAAAATCTTTCCCGTAGCACATATTTTTATTTTTATTTTTTACATATGTTAAATATAATCAAATAATTTTATAAAATATATTTTTATAAAAAAATATTTTTTTCTTACAGGAATAATTTTTAATTTTTGAAAAGATTATATTAAAATTTTGAAACTAAAACATTATTGTATATAATATCACGGACATTTTAATATTAAAGTTAAGGCATGATATGATTTTTGAAGGCATATAACATATATGAAACTAAGGCATGATTAAAACAAATAATTGTATCAAATACGGTTCAAACTGAATTTAAACCGAAAGTTTGGTGATTGGTAAAAATTATGTTTAACCTTATTATTTTTTGTTTTAAAGTGAAAAAAAGAAAAATAACATATTTTAGTTTTTCTTTTTTGCCGCAATTAACCCAATATTTAACAGATAGTGATAAAAACATTATACGGCGGTTGGTTATATGCATATTTTAACCTTAACGCATATTTTAGTTTTTCTTTTTTCACTTTAAAATAAAAAATAATAAGGTTAAACATAATATTTACCAATCACCAAACTTTCGGTTTAAATTTAGTTTGAACCGTATTTGATACAATTATTTGTTTTAATCATGCCTTAGTTTCATATATGCTATATGTCTTCAAAAATCATATCATGACTTAATTTTAATAATAAAATGCCCGTGATATTATATAGAAAAAAATATTTTTATAAAAACATATTTTATAAAATTATTTGATTATATTTAACATATGTAAAAAAATAAAAATAAAAATATGTGCCACGGGAAAGATTTTCTTAAATAAATTAAAACTAATAATTTTAAGTAATTATTCGATTATTTAAAAAAATAACATATTTTCTTATAAGTACATATTTTATAAAATTATTTGATCATGTTTGATATACGTAAAAAAAAACAAAAAACATATAGGCTAACGGGAAAGAAAAAATAAAAAAAATTGTTTTTTTAATGCCACGTGGCGGCAAAAGTACCAACCTTTTGCCACGTGGCGGCAAAAGTACCCAATCTTGGCCACGTGGCATTTCACATCAGACAACCTAACGGCCACGTAGGCAGTGCCTAACGGCATTAGTTGGTCGGCGATAAAAGTGTGACGTTGGGTACTTTTACCTACGTTTATTGAGGTTGGGTACCTATCGGAGAATATTTATAAAGGTTGGGTATTTTTGCCGCAATTAACCCAAACCAAATTGACGTCAGAGAGCTCCAAAGAAGCAGAGAGAGTGAGGTTTTTATCTTTTATTTTTTATATAAAGTGAAAAATCTGACATTTTGTTTTTTACTTTGACATGTGTTATGTTAAAACCCCATATATTACTTCTTGATTGGTTAAATAAACACTCTGGAAACAACAGTATTATTTTGCACTCCATATTAATTATATATAGGATTATAATAAGATAAAAAGAGAGATAGAGATGAGGAGAAAGTAAGAAAAGAAAAGGAAAACGTGGAAGCATAAGAGAAGAACACTTGGCAATTGTTAATTGGTTTTATTTTTACTGTAGCGTCTACAGTGAATTTGCCGTTTGTTTTAGTTATATAGTATAATGTATTTGTCATAGGTATTTTTTTCATCTCCACAAAAACCTTTATTTAGACATTAAGAATGAGAAATCAAGACATACGTAATTTGATCTTATAGAAAACAAATTTATCTAATTCACAATTATTAATGGAATAAAAGACCAAAACTTGCATATATTTTAATATTGAATTTCTCTGAAAATTTTATCATTCTTAAATATTTTAATATTTTATTATTTTCATTTATTGTTAACATACCTCAATTGCTTATTTTAATTGTTGATTTTTTTTTAAAATTGTGAATAAAATAAATAAAAGTCTATAAACTGTTTTAATAATTTGATTCAAATTTATACGCGATAATTTTTCTCGACCGCGCAAAGCGCAGAACAATCCACTAGTTTCAAAGTAAATGAAGACCTCTAATTCTACCTACTACCACAAATCACAACCATACATGGATCGATCGCAAAGTACAATCATAACCGATATTACGACAAATTACAAGCATATAACACCTCATCTTCTTTCTTACTGTTACGGGTATTTTTGCGCGACTAATTTCTCGATTAATTAACAAAAGCGAGAATTATTCAAATTAATTCTCCTTTTATTAATTATGATCGATTTCGCCTAAAATATTTGCCGGAGGTCCGTTTTCGAAAAATAAAGGTTCCCGATGGTCCCGAAAATATCAAAACACCCAAAAATGACATGAAGTTTGCGAAAATCGGCCTCGGGGACCACCCGAGGCCTCCGAGGGCCCTCCGGGCCCCCCGGGTGGGCCCCAACGCCCCTCAGCAGGGCCCACGAAGGTCAAAGCTGACCCAGCCACGTGTCAACACGCCACTGGGCGCGAGAGCCACGTCTCAGCCAATCGCAGTGCGACACGTGGCTGCTGAGTCAGCCTTGCTTGGAGCCGAAGTTTGCCGACCCCGCCGCCTTCCGGCCGCGCGTGAGGGCGCGTCGTAGCTCCGATCGCTGCGATTCTTGCGGCAATGGATCGGCAACATCCCGGGGAGTCAGAAAAACATACAATTTTCCCCCGGGAGCCTCCCAGATGAGGAGATAAATTCAAAAACAGAAACCCGGTTTTACCCGGTTTTTTCCTATAAATAGGGGTTCGATCCCCACACTTTCTACACGATTTTTCACTCGAGCAAACACTTGGGAAACGCCCAAAACTCTCCCAAAACTCTCTCGAGACTTCCAAAAACCGATATTCACTCAAATACCCCGCTAATGTTGAGCGTCGGAGGTGAATCGGGGGGCAAAACCCTCGTTTCTCCCTGACCGCGGTGCTATTTTATCAGGTCCCGGAAGAGAAAAATCCAACGAAGGCGGAAGCTCTGGCGGAATTCCTACTCGGTTCTAGGCCCGCCTGATAGGACCAGTTCTAAGCGGTGTCCAGTCTATCCCCCCAGTCCATTGCACGGCTGAGGGTATAGCCTGGGGACACGAGCCTGGGCCCACAATTCAGGACGAGGGGCCCGACTTAGGGGAATTTTTGCCCAGATCCACAAGACGACGTTAAAGTCCGGCCCAACACGAGCAATTGGGCCGCTAATGGATTGAAGCATTTTTCTGCATCAACACTTACTATTCCCAATACCTCGAAATTCTACCTCCGTTTTTTAGTCTAGATTTAAATCCACAAAACAAGGCAGAACTATTATTAGAAAGGAAGTGATGTGAGTTTAAATTTATTTAATAACGACTAAAATATCAAAGATAAATTCTGTCTATAATTAATTAACGTCGGTTAGTCACATATCCCCACATAAGAGTCAAACATTCACTCGACATCATCGATGTTTAAATTACATTTTGATATATTTTTAAATTTTATTATCTATTTTAGTATAAAAATGTTAAATTTTTATTTGTGAAACATTTACCATGACAAAATACAAAGATTTTTGGCCATCCATCACGCGAGGAGTACTCTTCCCTTTCGAGCCGCACACATTTGGGGGACTCGAAGGGTTTAATGAGACTCGTTTTTCTTTAAAAAAAAAAAATAAGATCACGTGACGTTGTTAACAATAAAAAATAACTAATGTTCAAGTGGAGTAAACTTAAAAAATAATCTCGTGAGTGACGAACAATAAATAAAAATAAAAAAGAGAGAGAAAAAAAATGAAAAACATGTGTTGCTTATTTAAAATAAAAAAGAGAGAGAAAGAAGGATGAACATGTGTTGCTTATTTAAGAACTTCGGATACTTTTACTATTTTTTTGTGTCGCCTCAAGACCTATGCCACGTCAATAAGCCAACGTTTAGACATTTATGCCTACCGCCTACGGCCAATATCCCATATTAGTTTCATAATGGTGTATATATAATTTTTTTTTTCTCATTAATTTCACTGTCACTGCACGTAATATAAACATGTGATCATATCTTCCGTCGTTTTGCATGTTATCACCAGGCGAATTTTCAAGGTCTTCATTTATGATCTGCTCTTGGCTACAAAATCTATCGTTTGTGAAGAAAAAATAAATAAAAAAGTATTGTCACCATTACGAAGGTGTCATACTGTCAACATAATATCGATCGGTCAATGTAGAGGCCATTATTGAAATGAGATTGGCATTTATTAGCATTTCTCAATCATCAATATTCACTGCACCTTTTGATAATGTTATTTTCATCTTCACATTACGATAAGTTCATGATTATAACCTCTATGAAAAAGAAGTTGCACATTAAATTGTAAATACTCAACAAGGTACCATATACTCTTATAGGTTATTTAGAATAATTGAAATATAGCGATATATAGGTAATAATTAATAGCTTGCATCATATGATATTAAAACCCCAAGGCCACACACAGGTCCCGCGCATTACAGCGTGGTTATTCAAATCATACAAAGAAAGAAAGAAAACAAGCAAAACAAACAAAACATGAACAGCGAATTGAGATTCAACTTCAAAATAGAGCTTGAGTATATATTCTTCCTTTCTTTCACAGCTTGAGACGCTCCAACGGCGTGATTCCGTCGATACTCTTCGTCGTGTAGCATTTCCAATACCCCTCGGCCGTAAAGTCTTGGTAGATCGCCGGGTTTTCCTAGGTCAAGAGCTCCTTCAAGGGGCCGTAAACTCTTTTCGCGTTCTCGCCGACCATGTTCGGACGGAAGAAAGTAGTGATGAAATTTCTGGCCGGGCCCTCGGAACTCGAAAGAACTCGGTGAACCACGCTGAGATACTTGCCGTTCGTGATGAGCTGCTTAGTGTAACAAAAGACACCACAACTAATTGTGAAATGTGAATAATCTAAGGGAGCAAAAAAGTTTGTTGACTTAGTTTGACCATGAAAATAGATTGATTGAGGGTTTTCTAACCATAACATCAACAATTTACATATTTTTGGTGTGACTTGCCTGCATAATATCTCCGATGTTGACGACGATAGCGCCATGGACCGGAGGGACATCGATCCACTTGTCTTGGTAAAGAACTTGGAGGCCGGGCCGGTCCTGCAAGAGCAGAGTGACGAAGGTGCCGTCGGTGTGCTTGCCGGTGCCGATAGTGAGGTCAGGCTGGGGGCACGGCGGGTAGTAGTGGCTCAGCACAACGGCTCCCTCGTTATATTAATATATTGATAAAGTGATTTAGTAATTGTAAATGGTCTCCACCGTTTCTTTGTAATAATAGGAATTAGCATATCATTAACGATAGAAATACGCTTAGTAATTGTAAATGCGGCGATTTCATATAACGTAGGAATTGCATATATATAAAGTAATAATATAAATGTTTAGATGAACACATTAATATAAAAGCATTTATGAAATTCAATAAATATCTTAGCCATGATCAATCATCGTCATTGATGAAATGTGCCCTCTCGTTTTCTTGGATCCATTTGTGGAACAAGTATTGATATCGTGAAAGATAATTTGGACAACCCGGCGAGGTTATCACAACCCCATGAAAGCCCTCGACGCGGGAGCAAGGAGATAAAGGCCAAAGCGAACCTCTCAGCGAGGTCCCTGATGAGGTCTCGGGCGAGCCTCCCAACGAGGTCTCCGATGAACCTCCCGACGAGGTCCTCGACGAACCTCCCGACGAGGTCCCTGACAAGCCTCCTGGCGAGGTCCCCGACGACCCCCCTTGTCGACAACACCGGCACGGGGATAACTTGCAATAATTTCATAGGACGAGAAGACCCGAGCAGGGCCGGCCCTGAGTTTGTCGGGGCCCTAGGCGAAGACTGATTTTGGGGCCCACTAATACTACACTACACATCATGGCCCACTTTTATATCAAGCCCACTTTTAATATGAATTTTTTAGAATGAATTGTGTCTATTATATATCGTCACAGTAGTAATACGTGAGCAAAATACACTCATTGTTTTTTTCTTCCATCGTGGGGCCCTTAATGTACAAATCTATTATAGTCTTGGGCCTACCATGTATACCCTCAGGGCCGGTACCGGGTGTAATTAAGCTTAACACACCAATTGAAGTTCAAAGAGTTCATCGTATTAAATATATGTAATAAAATTACATAAATACAAGAAAACTGCATTGTATTCTCGACTTGTCTAAGCATTAATGAAGAGAGTGAGTGAGTCAATAATTGAGTTGACTCGTTGAGTTGTGGGACACAATGCACTTAATTTGTCTAGAAAAATTAAAAGCAATGTTTAATCATTTATAATTTTATATGTTTACTTACAAGACTGAGAATCATCAATTATTGTCGTAAATGTTATTATTTGTGGCGAAAATCCTAAGTAGCATTCGAGAAGATCAGAAAAAACAAGTATGAACAAATTAAAAAAGAATCAAGCATTATAAAAGTGGGATGTAATTTATAGCTTATCAGACCACAATGTTGACTTTATGGAAGTGAGTCAAAGCACTGTCTAAAATATTTGTAACTTATATAGATTTACTTCCTTTTTTAGTTCGGCAAAAGTACAAAAGCTGACACACAGTCACTTGTATGGATCGCCATGTGCATAAGTTTATGATAGTGATGGCTAAAATGAAAAGGAAAAAAAAAATAATACTTTATAATATAAATTCTAAAGTGTTTAATATAGGATAAACTGATAAAGTGAAAATAAGAGTAAAATAAGGTCCAGAACCACCATTGGTAAAACATCTTAGCCACCAGAACTACTCAACGGAAACAGCCTTAAGCGCTGGCCAGCATTTGCTCTGGCAACTGTTGCTGGGGCTGCACTGACCGGCCGTGAAGCCGCATGTGTTCCATGCACTGCAGCAAAGACTGCCAGGGCATTCACTGTTCATGGAGCATTTTCCCAAATCCTGATCAAACTTATTGATGGCGGCTTTGGCCGGCCAACACTTGCTCTGGCAACCGTTGCTGGGGCTGCAGTGGCCGGCCGTGAAGGCGCATGTGTTCCACGCACTGCAACAAAGACTTCCGGGACATTCACTGTTCATGGAGCATTTTCCCAAATCCTGCTCAAACTTATTGACGGCAGCTTTGGCCGGCCAACATTTGCTCTGGCAACCGTTGCTGGGGCTGCAGTCATAAACGGAACTAGGCCGATTTAAACTTCGGGGTGGCTGGTTTAAATTTGTAGTGCAAATAAAAAGTGTTTCTTTGTAAAAAAATTAAAAGATTAGTACAAAAAAGACGAAAAAAAAAATTTGGGGGTGACTCTAGCCCCACTGTGGGTAGTTGCGCCATTGGCTGAAGTGGCCAGCCGTGAAGCCGCATGTGTTCCCTGCACTGCAGCAAAGACTGCCAGGCCATTCACTGTTCATGGAGCATTTTCCCATATCCTGCTCCAACTCCTTTACAGCGGATTCGGCCGTCCAGCATTTGCTCTGGCAACCGTTGCTGGGGCTGCAGTGACTGGCCATGAGGCCGCATGTGTTCCATGCACTGCAGCAAAGAATGCCAGGGCATTCATTGTTCTTGGAGCATCTTATTCCCAAATCCTGCTCAAACTTCTTGCCTGGCAGAAGCTGCACCGATGCAGTCGCCAGCAAGAGACTTGCAGAGCATAAGATCAGAAGAGCAGCGAATAGCTTCATCTTTTATCTTTGAGAGCAGTTCTTAGCGAGTGGAGTGAGAGCGGGGTGTGGTTCAAGAAGAGAGGTCACATGCCTATTTATAGGGTAATGTATATTGTAATTATTGCACGTCTGAAAAGGTTCAAAGTTAATTTAGCAACATATAGATTAATTCTATATTATTACTGTGCTGCTATCTCGCCTCTTTGGCTTTTTGAATCAT
The DNA here is from genome assembly GCA_954871525.1 of Parietaria judaica. Classification (NCBI taxonomy): domain Eukaryota; kingdom Viridiplantae; phylum Streptophyta; class Magnoliopsida; order Rosales; family Urticaceae; genus Parietaria; species Parietaria judaica. The sequence continues at coordinate 46,536,838 of OX940860.1, forward strand.
GTTAGCGATCATAAGATTATGGATACGCACAAAGTCTCATAACGATCGATTATGTACTTACCCAAGAAAAAAAAAATGATCATAAAGTATAGATCACTAACTTAGTTTTGATTAATGGGATATTTACGACATAAGTACCACAAAGTATTACATTTTTATTGGTATATTTAAAATAAATTTGTTGTCGAAATAATATCAAATGTTATAAATTTTTCTCACCATATATTTTTAAATCCACTATTCAGTCAAATGACACATGTCAGCATCTACATGGTCCACATCAATTTGCTCTTTTGTCCATTTTCAACCCTAATTAAACACGTTTATGACTTTATTGCGAAAACATCAAGTATGTTGGTACTAGATAAAACCGGGTGAGTCCAGCAATTTCTTTGTCTTAAACGCCTCTTAATTTTTAGGAATTAGTCACTTCAACAGTCTTCGATGACTTTTTACAAAAAATTTGATGTTTTCAAAAAACAGTCTTCGATGACTTTTTTTTTTCAATTTATTTCTATGGATTTAAAAAAAAAGTTTATTTTATGTTAATTTTTTTGTATTACAAATATTTTTTTATTAAATATATATTAATTTTAGTTTGAATGTATTTATATTTTGAATTAATATATGGAGGTATATTTTATCATTAAAATAAAAAATAACAGGTATATAATTAAAATATACTAAATAGATATAAGGATATAAAGATAAATAAAAGAGGTTAAATATATAATGACTATTTTATTTTTTAAAATTTAATAGATTTCGATTTGAGATGAAATAATGTTTGATGTAACATATACTAAAAAAAATTGCAAGCGCTTGTAAGTGGACTCACCTTCTCTCTCTGATAGCATCAAATAGCAAATTATTAGAAGGCATATATTTTTCCATTAGCAATGGCTATTACTTTAATTTATGTCACCAAAATTAAATATTAAGTATTTATATTGTTATTAATCCTATACAAAACTAATTAATAAACTAGGTGGCAAGCGAGTTATATATGCCAATTAATAGGAAAATACAACAAACTAATGAATAGGTGATCGTCCACTTTGAAACCCATTTAATGCCAGTTTGTGAATTTCATTTCTTCCTCCGTACCGATGATTTGATGATATTGTTATAAATTATTTTACTAGTGATCGAGTTTTAATTCATAGTTAGATAATAATTAACTAGGAATGTCGCTTGTAGAGGTGCCTTCATTGTAATCGCGAGAAAGACGATCATAGTGTTTCATGTGAGTCCAACCTCACTATAATACGAATTAATTTGAGAATAAAAGTGTTTTGAACATGTTTGTTGTGTGTATTGTTTAAATATATTGGATGTCTGAAAAATATATGCTTGTTATATTGCTTCATGAATGACTGCATTAGAAATGTTACGAGGATTCAACGACATTGAAATGTCTTGCAAAATTTATTATTATGTGACGGTCGAAGTGATTATCGAGATATGAAGAATTTCATAAAATGATGAATGGTGAAATATGATGTGAAGTTTTATGAAAATGATCATTTTGGTGATGGATGAATCTTTTTTGTCATTGATGCATATTAACAATATAAACAAGTGGAACATAGGAATTAAGTGTTGTGCCCTCTCTATCAAGCGAGTCGTGTGAGGCTTATGATCTTATGAATGTTCCGGAAAAAAGAAGAATGGAACGATGTTTAGATTTCTCCCTAAGTTGAAATGAACGAAGAAGGGATTAATCTGGCGGTATCATGAACCGCACAAGTTATTGGCCTTAGGCTTCAGAACATGTACACCCCCGTCGATTTAGTTGGTCTCGCGCAAATAAAGTGGTACGTACACAGTGGTGATCACACAAGATTAATAATAGATCATGAAATGTAAAATGAACAAGATTAGTTAGTGACGACATCGAAAAAGTCGGGTGGTCACACAATGAATCACGTTACTAATTTTATAGCCCTACACTTAATTTTTACCTAAAATATTCAAATAATTATACTTGTAAAAGAATTAGTTAAATGAATCTAATAGAATAATTAATTACATACACTACTACAAATATGGGATTATACTATGGAGATTCCACTACGCAAGACAAAAAGCGTCGTTGGAAGTTAAGTTTCGACGATGGAAATTATTATGCGTAGTCGGATTTGAAAAAAATAGACTTCCGACTACGAAAATTTTTATGTGTCGTCGGAATCATATATTAGCCGCGGCGAACAGTGTTCCAACTACGCATATATATGAGTGTCGTCTGGATGGGTTTTAGGAGCAAATATTCGCCGCGGCTAATTAATATGTGCCGCGGCGGGTAGTGTTCCAACTACGCATATATTAGTGTCGTCGGGATCGAAAACGACCTTAATGTCCAACGACACTTTTTAGTGTCGTTAGGATGACTCGCCGCAGCTAACTTAAGCTAGCCGCGGCGAGAGTAGTGTTTGAACCCAAAAACGAGCCGCAAACACTCATTTTGCACGAACCCTAGTTTCTCTCTCTCTCGCCTTCGCTCGCCGCCGCGACCTCGACCCATTCGCCGTCGCCCGCCTTCTCAAGGTTAAGCTTTGAATCTTTGTGTTTTTGTTTGACTTTGGTAGGCTTTTGCGATTCTTAGGGTTGATGATTTTGGGTTTTTTTTTTTTTTTTTTTATGATTTTCTGCGATTTTGTTGATTTGAATTGTGATTTTGTTGATGATTTTGCAATTTTGATTATTTTTAGGGTCGATGATTTTTAGGGTTGAAATTGTGAATTGTGATTAGGTTTTGAAATTGTGAATTTGATTGGGTTTTGAAATTGTGATTAGGTTTTGGAATTGTGAATCGTGATTAGGTTTTGAAATTGTGAATTGTGATTAGGTTTAGGAATTGTGAATTGTGATTAGGTTTTGAAATTGTGAATTGATTTAGTTTCGGAATTGTGAATTGATTTTGTTTAGGAATTGTGATTAGGCCGATTTTTAATGCGAATTGATTTTGGTTTTGAAATTTAGTTTATGCTTTAGTTTGAATTCCGTGAAATGAATATATGCTATTTTTTTTTTCAGATTTCAATGGCGCCTAAAATAAAACGAGGTATTAGGAAAGAAACGACAAAACGTTGAAAGCACTGGAACGTTGAAATGCCCGATGACGAGGTCAATGAAACGGTTCCTCCGCCTCTGCCGCCGCATATGCCCTTAATGACGGAAGCGGCAAAGAACCGTTACAATAAGATATGCACGCGGAAACTTTGCTCCGAGCGTGGTTTACCGAATTACTGCTCGCTTCGAATGCGTTGAATGACCTCGTCAATGCCAATTATCAACGCCGGGGTTGGCTAAACTATATGCTCGAGCCAAAGAACACGGAGTATACAAGCATGGTCCTCGAATTCTATGCGGCCCTTCCTGACAACGTCAAGGACGGGTTCGTGATGGTTCGAAATGTGCGTGTTCCCATCAGTCCGGAGGTCATAAATGCCTACTATGGTACTCCAAATTTTTCCGTAGAAGAGGATGAGCACAACCATTACCCGGGTGCTAAGGTGGAGTTGGACAAGGCATTTTACGACGACATCGATGCAATGATTGCGCAGCTCGGTGTGCAATGGCATTCAAGAGCTGGGGAATCACGCCTTGAGAAGAGTCAGTTGGCTAAGATCGGGAAAATTTGGATATACTTCTTCGGTTACCATCTTTACCCGCATCTTCACTTCATGGTGCTTCAGTTTGATTTTCTGAAGCTTATCTACGCCGGCCCAAAACGGTTGAACATCGATGTGGGTCAGGAGATATTCCACCACATGAACCACGTTAACTACGACCATAAGAAGAGCTCATTGGGATTCTCGTTCCTTATTTCGGGTCTATGCATGAATGCCGGGGTAAGTGTTATATAATATTAAACTCTCATTTGATTAATTTGAATGTTGTTATTTTATTGATATTAAACTTTATTGAATTTGATTGTTTAGGTCAAGGAATATGATCGCGAAATCAAGTTTCCCAAAGGAGGTAATTTTGATGAGGCTTGGATAAAGAGTCTGAAGCCATCGGTGCTTGAAGCGCCATCTATGCTCCAATCACTTGTGATTGGCGCCGCGCCACCGGAGCAACAGTTTACGTATGATGACATTCTCATGAGGGCGTTTATGGCTCACAGTCAGCGGGAAATGTACAACTACATGTGCTACGAACGCAGCTACCGGATGTCTCAAGATCCGAACTTCCAGCCACCAAATCCGTATCCAGCTCCGGTTTGGCCAGCGAGGTATCCCGACTATTATCCCTTTTCCGGTGACGCATGCGGCTCTGGCAATGCAGGTGGCCCCCACGATGGAGCGAACGAAGGTGGCCATCAAGACGGAATGGACGAAGACGCATGATATCCTGTTATTTTGTTTTTTTGAACATTTTTAAATTATGTTATTATTTTGTTTATTTTTGAACAATTTACTGTGTAATTAGTTTTTGTTGAATTCGGTTTTTAAAATTTCTTTATATTACAATGTTTAATTATTTTGCTCATTAACTTAATTATTTAAGTGTATTTAAATTTTGAAATAACAATTTAAATAAAAACTTAATTACCGTAAATACAACAATTGAAAATTTGAAATTATTCAAATCTGCCTCGGCCATTTACTTATATGCCGCGGCTATATTTTGAAAGACACACAAAAGTGTCGTCGGAAATCACATTTGCCGCGGCTAATATATATTCGCCACGGAAAATATATGTTGGCCGCGGCTAATATTTCAACCCGTAGCCTCTGTATATTTTTAGGATGTTTTAGGCGCGGCGAACATAGAGTTGCCGCGGCTAAATTGTGTTAGCCGCGGCTAAAACTGTCTGATAATCAACCCGTAGCCTCTTTAATTTCTGAGGATGTTTTAGCCGCGGCGAATATGTAGTTGCTGCGGCTAAATTGTGTTAGCCGCGGCTAAAATTGTGCGATAATAAACCCGTAGCCTCTGTAATTTCTGAGGATGTTTTAGCCGCGGCAAAAATGTAGTTGCCGCGGCTAAATTGTGTTAGCCGCGGCTAATATATGTTTGCCGTGGCTAAAACTGTGCGATAATCAACCCGTAGCCTCTGTAATTTCTGAGGATGTTTTAGCCGCGGCAAAAATGTAGTTGCCGCGGCTAAATTGTGTTAGCCGCGGCTAATATATGTTTGCCGTGGCTAAAACTGTGCGATAATCAACCCGTAGCCTCTGTAATTTCTGAGGATGTTTTAGCCGCGGCAAGTTGGTAGTCGCCGCGGCTAGTTGTACGACAACACTTTTTTGTGTCGTTGGAGAATTTCTGTCGCGTCATCATTTAAATTGCCGCGGCTGATGTCGCAGTTCTGAGATTTTAAAACTCTTATTTAGGATTTCCTTTCACTTATTTCTCTATACACTCCACATACACAATCCATTTCACACTTAGTCAACTTATGCGACTTGGTTGAAGGATTTTAGCTTTGTCTTCTCGGCTTGTCTACGGGAAAGAAAGGTATTCTTTCTCAAAATTCCGGATCTTGTTAAATAGATTTGCATTATGGCTTCTAGAGAATGGATGAAGGCAAATAGATTGAGCGATGCTTACCGACGAGGTGTTCAAGAGTTTTTGGATCTTGTTAAATTAAAGTATAGAAAATGAGAATTTATTCCGTGTCCATGTCTCATATGTGGAAATTTAGTTTCAAAATCTATGGAGGATGTCGAATCGCACTTATTTGCGTTTGGTATAATGAGTTCATATGATCATTGGTACTTTCACGGGGAAAAAATTCGTGGTAGAAGAGTCGATGATTATGTACAAGAACAAGACGTCGAAGAGGATGACGTGGACAGTTTGTTGAAACGCGCCGAAAAGGATTTTGTGGGAAGACCGGAGTTATTTGAGTCGATGGTGGATGATTTAGAAGCTCCTTTTTTTGATGGGTGTAAGAATTCGAAAGTAGGGTTTTTGGTGACGTTATTTCATTTAAAGGCGGCAGGGGGTTGGTCAAATACTAGCTTTACGAAATTGTTGGAAGCCCTTCGGGATGTGCTTCCGGAGGAAAATAGAGTGCCTTTATCCATGTATGATGCAAATAAGACGTTGGGGTTGTTAGGTCTAAAGTTCGATAAGCTTCATGCATGTTCAAAGGATTGCGTACTGTATAGGAATGAGCATGAACATTTAATGGAATGTCCGGTCTGTAGTGAGTCAAGGTGGAAGATAGGGAAGAAGCCTCACGACGGTGTCAAAGGTGTTCCGCAAAAAGTATTATGGTACATTCCCTCGTTGCCGCGCTTTAAACGCATGTTTAACAATCCCACTCACGCGAAGAACATGATTTGGCACTCAAAAAACCGCAGTAAAGATGGCGTTATAAGACACCCCGTTGATGTTGTACAGTGGAAATCTTTTGACGCCCATCATCCGGAATTCAGCGCAGATCACAGGAATTTGCATCTCGGTTTGGCCACTGATGGGATGAATCCATTTGGTAAGCCATTCTATATGTGTTGCACAATTTAGCCGGTGTGGAGCCATTTATTGATATGCATATGAATGAGTTGAGGCGTATTTATCCGAAAAAGTCAAAAAATGTAAAATGGCTACAAGAAGAGCACAACCGTACGTTTCCAAAGTGGTTCGATGAACATTTATATCCAAGGAGAAATCATTATGATAAGACAATATTGAAGATCTCCGGTGGCCCTTCACAAGTAGTTACCCGGTACACATCGTGGTACCTTAACAAGTACACGTTTTACATAAGGGGAAGAGACGAAAAACACCCTGTACAAAACAGCAGTGTTACGTTATTTGCGGAAGAAATGCATGTTGCGTCGGCCAAGGATAAGAATCCAGTACAAGCTATTATGAGCTACTACAGATATGTAGAAGATATTTGGGAGCTTGATTATTGTGGTTTGCGAGTTGGATTGTTTAAGTGCAAATGGGCGGACAACAACTACGTAAAAGTTGACGATGACGGAATTACAGTTGTTGACTTTAGACGAGTGGGCTACGCCAATGATTCATTTATAATGGCATCCCAAGAAACTCAAGTGTTTTATGTCTCTGACCCGATTGATCCAGAATTATCTCTTGTCGTGCATGTGAAGGCAAAAAACGTAGAAGAATATTCCAACGAAGAAGCCGTAGATATAACCACCATCGCACCATTCTCGAAGAAGCTACCGAGCATTGAAGAGGTCGAGAACTTTGATGATGATGATGTTTCTAAGTTTCGACGTCTAGACATCCCGTCAACAGAAATTGAATGAAATATTCATTTATCAGTATTAATAATAATTTATATTTCATTCTACTTGTTTAATAATGTAATTTTATGACTTTATTTATGGTTAAACAATTATTATTATTTCATAATATAAGTTACTGATGTGATTTAAGTTAAATTGTCAAAAGCAAGTACTTACCATTGACATTTTTTAATTTTTTCAATGTGTAAAATATTGAAAACAGAACTACATTTTCAACATGCCGCGGCAACTTGAAATTCCGCCGCGGCTAATATTTCAACAACACCAAAAAGTGTCGTTGGATCAAATATTAGCCGCGGCTAATACATATATACCGCGGCAGACTTATAAACCTTTCAACCTGTAACCTCTGAAAAAATTGTTTTTAGAATAGCGGCAAAAGTACCTATTTTCAAGATAGTGGTGAATTTGAGATATATTTTTACATTTTTTGATGTAGTTTATTATTGTAACATTATATATAATTAGTAAACACTGAGTTTGACCTTATTGCGGAAAAAGTACATATTTTTTGGAAATTTGTTAAATTGGGTTTTTTTTGTCCGATTTTTTGTGTAATTTCATTTTTTAACTTAATGAAAAATTTTAGAACCCTAGCTAACCCTAACCCTAAGCCCTAACCCTAAACCTAACCCTAGGCCCTCAGCACTAAACCCTAAAACCCTTTGTTGGCAAAATTTTACTTGGGAAATAATTTCATTATGTACTCTTGAAATAATTTTTGTTTAAATAAAAGTGGTTGTTTAAGAATTTAATAAATTGGTTAAACCCTAACCCTAACCCTAAGCTTAAGCCCTAAGCCCTAAACCCTAAGCCAACCCTAACCCCTTTGTTGGCAAAATTTTACTTGGGAAATAATTTCATTATGTACTCTTGAATTAATTTTTGTTTAAATAAAAGTTTTTGTTTAGGAATTTAATAAATTGGTTAAACCCTAGCTAACCCTAACCATAAGCCCTAACCCTACCCTAAGCCCTAATCCCTAAACCCTAATCCCTTTATTGGAAAAATTTTACTTGGGAAATCAATGCATTCGTTGTGTTCATTGTACGCGCAACCAAAAACTTTAGAATATGTAATTAAATGAAGTAATAAAATGCACAAATATGTAATTTTTGTAATAAAAATTTATATTGATCCATTCATGGTTTTCAATGACTTCATGAGTGTTTTTAATTTAAATATTTTTTTACTATATTATTATAAATTATATAATATAATTTAGGTTTAATAATATAAACCAAGAGAAAAATAAGAGGTTTATTTTTTATTTTTTTTAAGTGAAAAATATTAAAAAATAATTTTAATACGCCGCGGCATAGTTATATTAGCCGTAGCTAAGATTTCATCCAATTTGACAGAGGCTACGGGTATGATTCCTTTCAGGAGTAGCCGCGGCGCAATATTATATGCGGCGGCAGGTATGCTATACGACGACACAAATAAGTGTCGTTGGTTAAAGTCGCCGCGGCACACAATATTTTTCCGCGGCTACTCCTACATCCGCGGCGAAATATTTGTATCAGGATTAGCCGCGGCGAAATATTTTATGCCGCGGCATGTATTCTATACGATGACCTAAATAAGTGTCGTCGGTTACATTAGTTGCGGCACACAATAGTGTGCCGCGGCTACTCCTGCATCCAATATTTCAGCAGCTACGGGTTTATTTGTATCAGGATTAGCTGCGGAATTTTTATGTTCGCCGCGGCGAGTGTCGGGGTTTTTCGACGACACATCGCATTTTGTGTCGTCGAACCCCCAAATTTTTGATTTTTTTTCCAGAGTTTTATTAGTTTCCCTCCCTTTTTTTTTTTTTTATCTTTTCAGCTTTTCCCTCTCTCTTTCCTTAACTTCTTACTTGGGTCTTTTCTCTCTTTCTCTCTTTCTCCCTTCTCTCCTTTTCTTTTTTTTTTCCTTGTCACCGTCGCCGTGGAAGAGAACGCCGGCCATCAACAAGTCTACTCACATTGATATTACATTGAACAAGGTTAGAATCGGAGCCCTAAATTGATATTACATTTTTAATGCATTTTTGTGTTAAAATAATATTGTTCATAGTTTATGTGATGATATTTTAATGATTTATTGAATATCTCTTAATGGGTTCATGAATTTGTTGATGGTTTTTAATTTTTGTTGATTTGTGTTTTGGTTTGTTGGTGGGTTTATATTTTTCAAAATTTATTGATATATTTTGTGGGTTTATGAACTTGTAGATGAATTTTTGTTTTATATGTAGGTTTCTTTGATGTTTTTTATCACTATTTTTTGATCAATTTTTGTTGATCAATTTAATTAGGAATACACGCTACTTCATTATGTCGGATCGAGACGAATCACCCGAACGTGATATGTCGGATCGAGAAGAATCACCCGAACGTGAAATCAAACCCGGTTAGTTTATTTTTATTTGCATTAGTAATTGTTGTATTGAACTAGTTTCTAAGATTGAGTTAATTATTTTATGGAGGTATAGACGAGAAGGAATCAAAACCGAGAAGAAAACTAGAAGATCAAGGACAAAGAAAAGTGACTCTAATGAGAAAAATCAATGTATTAAAGCATAAGGGGGAAAAATTTCATGTTAAATTTGATGAGAAAGAACAACCGGAAGGAAAAGAAGGTGATTTTTTAGGTAGTTGGATTGCTGTGTTAGCTAAAGAATTCGCTCCAATAACTATAATCGATTGGAGACATAAAAGTTATGCTAAGGTGAAAGAACGGATATGGAATGAAGTCAAACAAGCATTTGATATTCTGGTATGGTTCAATAGAAAATGTTTATCAAGTGCCGCGACTTCGGCAAGACAATTCCGGCATGATCTCTCTACCCTAATCAATAAACATCCCAAGGGTAAAAGCATTTATGAGCGACCAGATATTGTTGAGAAGTACTACACGAGCATCACGGCCGAAGTATGGAAGGAATTTGTGGAAATTTGATTTAGTGAAAAGTTTGGGGAACTCTCGAAGCAAAATAAAACTCATAGAGATCAAGTTGAATACCTCTTGAGAACGGGCCGAAATAGATATCGGAAGATCGATCAACAACTAGTTAGGGTTATAACTTTGTATTTTAATTTTATTGCCAAGAATCGAATAACATGTTTATTTTGTTTCGTAGCATGCCAAAAATGGAGAATGGGCGAGAATGGGCCACCTTACCCACACTTTGGTGCGTCACGAGGAAGAACCCCGATGGTTCATTAAAGGACTCAACTTTGGAGCCAATAATAGAGAAAATAGTAAGTACTTATATAATGTAGTGCAAATATAAGTAGTTTTAATTCTCTTATAATTGTTGTTTATTGTTAGAACGAATATGCCACGCAAGAAGAAAATGGCGAGTTTGAACCCGATGAAGAAGTCGACGTATTGACAAGAGCGTTGGGAAAGAAAGATCATTCCTGACGAGTTCGGGGACAATCGAAATACGTCACAAAGCGAGCATATCACCGAGCATCCAACTCAACGCCGAATCCGGTCGTTAAAAGCCTCCAAGCGGAAATTGAAGAAATGAAAGCGAAAAGCGAGGCAAAAGATGCGGCTCTGGAAGAATGGAAGTAAAAAATGGAACTATTTGTCCAACAATCAATTGCTCAAAATTTTGAAGGGAGTAACGATGCATGCTCCCATGGTGGCACTCCATTTAGTCAACCGCTCGCTCTGGTTAGTTTGGAAAAAAATACTAAGCCTGTATCGGTCGACAATGGAAGCGGTGTTGGCGGAAGGGGCTCGAGGGATGTACGACCGGCGGCCTCTCATCCAAAAACGCCCATTTCGGGTGATGGTATCGTCGAATGTCTTCTCTAACGACACTAATAAGTGTTGTTGGATGTAAAAACGCCGCGGCCAATATTCCTTCCAACGACACTTATTAGTGTCGTTGGATAAATATACGCCGCGGAAAAAAATATATTTGCCGCGGCCTAGAACTTGTCCGAGGACATTTTCGAGTTTTGGAATCACCTCACACAACACTTATTATGTGTCGTCGGAATGTTCGCCGCGGCAAAACTATTATTATGCCGCGGCGAATTTGGATTCCGACTACACTTTTTAAGTGTAGTCCAACACCACTTCCGACTACACTTAAATTAAGTGTCGTCGGATATCATACGACGGGGGATCCGACGACACATAAAAAGTGTAGTCGGAGAGATCCAATTACACTGTTTAAGTGTAGTCCAATCTTTTTTTTTTTTTTTGTAGTAGTGATATACTAAGGATAGTAAAATAATAATTATAACTTATAAGTTGTTGAGACTTTTTTAATTTACATATCTTTTAATCATTATAACTTGTAATGGTAACAAAGTTTAGTGAATCCATGATAAACTTTACTAAAAAGGCCTAACAAAATTTATATATTTTATTCTTGCAATGATGGCAATATTTATGAATCCATGTCCAAAATTTCACTTAAAAAGTTTAACGAAAATTATGTATTTTAATCTTACGATAACGGCAATACAATAGTGAGTTTATTTTGAGAAATCCATTTATAAAAGTAAAGCAACACGTTGAAATTTTCTATTTTTATTATGATGGTATATCAATGATAGTAGATGCATTTTAGGAAACAAAATTCCACTAAAAACTCCTAGCATAACTCTCTGTAGTACTACATATGTAACTTTAACGTATTCATGGATTAATGTAGTTTGTGCGATCTCTATGATCACCACCATGCACCCTTTATTAATTTTTTTTTTTTAAACTCATGAAATGCCCAAAAAACCACCTAAGGTTTAAGGGAATTGCCCATACTTTCAAACAATTCATTTATACCATTTTAAAAATATTTTGGACCATATTAACCCTGACTTTAATTATATTTATTTATTTTAGCATTTAATTATTTATTATATATTTTAATTTTCAAAATTAAATTATCCTAAAATTTTGGTTGAAAACTTCCCCTAATAATTAGGTTATCATTTAATTTTGTTAATTTGACTCAAAAATTAAATCTCTCTCTCTCTCTCTCTCGCTCGACTTCTCATGTCGGACCCTTCGTCAGCCTCTCTCTCTCACGTCGGATTGACCACCATCGCCGGATTCGGGCTGAGAGCGCGGCGACTTCGGGCGTGGCTTCGGCGACCGTGGCCTCCGTCGTGGCCGCCCTCCATCGCGCCTCCTTCCTCCGTCGCGTCCTCCTCTATCGCGCCTCGTTCTTCCGTCGCCCTCAATCACGGTTGCTCTCCGTCGCGCCTCCTTCCTCAGTCGCTCTCCGTCGTGCATCCTTCCTCCATCGCTTTCCATCGCGGTCGCCCTCCGTCATTCTCCTTTCGTTCACCGTCTCTCGGTCGCCGGATCAAACACGGTACGATTTTTTTATTTTTGTAAATGGGTTTACACGATTTTGGATTGGTAATGTTTATTGGCTTGGTAATATTTTTTGTAAATAGTTTTACCAAGTTTTGTAGATGTTTACGAATGTAAATCTGTTTATGGTAATGTTTATACAGTTTTGTAAATGATTTTTGTAAATGGTTATATAGTTTTTTAAAGTTAATGATTTTCGTAAATGGTTTTACAGTTTCATATTTGTAATTAAAATTTTGTATTTATAGTTACGGATTCGTAGCTGTAGTTACAAAATTAACTTTGTAAATATTTTACAAGCTTCATAAAGTTTTATTCTTACATTGATATTTAGTAACTATATTTACAATTTTATAATTACAGTTTTATTAAAATTTTGTAAATATATTTACTGTGTAGAATCGTAAATATAGTTACGTAAATATAATTATAGATTCGTAAAATGCAGAAAAATAATTTTAAAATTTATTTTTAAAATACTGATTAATAAGGATCAAAAAATCAAAAATAAGATTTGTTACAAACGTTAAAATAGGGAAGAATAATTCGACTAATATTTGTTTAATGTTAAAATAAGAAAGATTTATTTTAATTTATTTAGTCTGCTATATTTAAGGAGAAATTTTATTTTTTAATTTTAATTAAAAAACAAAATTAAAATTAATGTGAGTTAACTGGAAGGGCATATTAGTCCACATTTCAATTTGTTGGTGGTTAGGCTTACCATAATTAGAAATGGGCATTTTTTTTAAACCTTGAGCCACAAATGGGCATTTCCCTCATTTACTCTTCATTTAATTCCCTCGACACCTCTCTCTCTTTCTCTCTCTCTCTCTCTCTCTCTCTCTCTCTCTCTCTCTCTCTCTCTCTCTCTCTCTCTCTCTCTCTCTCGACTTCTGACGTCGGAATGACCACCATTGCCGGATTCGAGCGGAGAGCACGGCGACTTCAGGCGTGGCATCGGCGACCGTGGGCGTGGCGGCCGAGGAATCGACCGTCTTCGTCGTTGCTCGAAATCATTCCCATCCTCGCAATCCATTCTCGTTTCTCATCATCGCTCGTTCTCTTTCTCTCGCCGTTGATTTTTATTCTCACCAGACCCGAAGCTCCATGTTTCTCTCTGGTTTTGCTAGTCTCTCGCTCGGTAAATACAATTACAATCTCGAAGTTGATTTTACAATTTTGTATTTAAAATTACAGTTTGGTAAATACAATTACCAAATTCCAGTTTTGTAAATATGTTTACAGTTTACATATTCACAAGATTCGTAAATATTTCGTAAACATATTTACGTTATTCGTTAATAAATTTACAATTATTCAAAGTTGGTCATATATTTTTAGTTTTATAACTACATCTTTCTTATACTTTCGTAAATATGTTTACAGTTTAATTTCGTAAATATTTCTATAGTTTAATGCCCGTAATATTGTTGTTGAAAATCCTCCAGAAGCTCATAAATAAGCACAATGTCACGATGTTCATCACGTTATTGAATTTTCGTAAATATAATTACAGTTTCATAATCACGTAACTCGTTAGAATATTGATTAATAGGGAGAAGATATTTGAAAATTATTAAGGGAGATTTTTTTTTGTCAAAATTTTGTTTTTAAAATTAAAATCGTAAAGGAAAATTTTTTATTTTTATTTTATTAATTAATTCAAATTAATAATTAATTTTAAACGTAATTTAAATTCCAAATATTAATTAATTAATTAATTCGAATAGGTATATTAGTCCATATTTCAATTAGTTGGTGGTTTTGATTACCATAAATAGAAATGGGCATTTTTTATAAACCTTAAGTCACAAATGGGCATTTGGCTCATTTCCCTTTTTTTTATTTGTTTCCACATTATGCCAGTCCTCCGTTATGTCAATATTTTTCGTATACCATAAAATTATTATGTGTACCTAATAGTCTAATACGATGTTTGTATTTATTGATTTATATCGTTCATTAAATACATATTATATTATATATAGCATTAGCTGCATAGCATATAATTATTGCTTTATATATAAAAGGTGCATTATGTTTAAAGATTGCTACGTTTATATATATCCTTAAATAATAATATATTCTCCTTAAATAATAATATATTCTAATTATATCTTACGATTGAATCTGTGTATATTCTAGTATTTATATTATAATAGAGAAATTTATTTTTTTATACCTTTAACTTTCATTTTTGATAAAAATATACCACGTCAGTATAGTAAGGTTGCCTATGTACCTACTCGTAGTCGAGTAGGATCAGGTCATCACTTAGTTGAGGATTAATGGTAAATGGATGATTGACGATGTGGTTTAACTCGTCGGTGAAGCCGATGATGGCGGTGTGGGGATGATCGTCGCTGATGGCGAGGGTATTACCGGCAAGGGTGTCGTGGTAGATAGCGCAAGTGTAGACTGACTCGAGTGGCGAGGGTCTATTACCGGCGAGGGTAGTCTTGGCCGACGCCCGACAAATATCAGGCGAAGCGTATGACTACGTAAAATAACTTTTCCGGCGAGGCTTAGTCCCTGTCAACGTCTCAGTTTGTATTCGATCCCTCTTGGCGAGCTCCGGGGGCGGGAAAGGCGCGAGTTAGAGCGGATCAGAGGAGGGGGGCGAAATTGTAGAGAGAAATAAGAGAGAGAAGCACTGAAAAAAGTTGTGGGAGAATGTGTAAAATGAGAAGGAGGGTGCTCCAATTTATAGGTAAAAGAGTGAACCACTTTTCCTTGATTTGGGGAGAATTAATGGAGAATAATCTCCATTAATTATTCATTAAAAATTTGCTACCTCTCCTTGCCAAGGAAGGCTTGCCTCGGCTCCTCGTTGTGGCGAGGGGTTCGTCGGTTGCTTCGTAGCTCGTCCGTGGCTTCTTCCGGGTGTCCGCGAACTTGTACGTCGAGTCCGGGAGAATCCTGAGGAACTTTCGAGGATCACCGTAAGCTCGGGTCTTCTTGTCGTGTGAAATTATTGCAAGTTATCCCCGTGTCAGTGTTGTCGACAAGGGGGTCGTCGGGGACCTCGCCGGGTGTTCGCAAGCTTGTACGTCGAGTCCGGGAGAATCCTGAGGACCTTCCGAGGATCACCGTAAGCTCGCCTTATTTTTACTCTTATTTTCACTTTATCAGTTTATCCTATATTAAACACTTCAGAATTTATATTATAAAGTATTTTTTTTTTCCTTTTCATTTTAGCCATCACTATCATAAACTTATGCACATGGCGATCCATACAAGTGACTGTGTGTCAGCTTTTGTACTTTTGCCGAACTAAAAAAGGAAGTAAATCTATATAAGTAACAAATATTTTAGACAGTGCTTTGACTCAGTTCCATAAAGTCAACATTGTCGTTTGATAAGCTATAAATTACATCCCACTTTTATAATGCTTGATTCTTTTTTGATTTGTTCATACGTGTTTTTTCTGATCTTCTCGAATGCTACTTAGGATTTTCGCCACAAATAATAACATTTACGACAATATTTGATGATTCTCAGTCTTGTAAGTAAACATATAAAATTATAAATGACTAAACATTACTTTTAATTTTTCCAGACAAATTAAGTGCATTGTGTCCCACAACTCAGCGAGTCAACTCAATTATTGACTCACTCACTCTCTTCATTAATGCTTAGACAAGTCGAGAATACAATGCAGTTTTCTTGTATTTATATAATTTTATTACATATATTTAATACGATGAACTCTTTGAACTTCAATTGGTGTGTTAATCTTAATTACACCCGGTACCAGCCCCTGAGGGTATACATGGTAGGCCTAAGACTATAATAGATTTTGTAAATTAAGGGCTCCACAATGGAAGAAAAAAACAATGAGTGTATTTTGCTCACGTTTTACTACTGTGAGGATATAGAATAGACACAGTTCATTCTAAAAAAAATTTATATTAAAAGTGGGCTTGATATAAAAGTGGGCCATGATGTGTAGTCTAGTATTAGTGGGCCCCAAAATCAGTCTTCGCCTAGGGTCCCGACAAACTCTGGGCCGGCCCTGAGCTCGGGTCTTCTCGTCCTATGAAATTATTGCAAGTTATCCTTGTGCCGGTGTTTTCGATAAGGGGGGTCGTCGGGGACCTCGCCAGGAGGTTCGTCGGGGACCTCGTCGGGAGGTTCGTCAGGGACCTCGTCGGGAAGTTCATCGGAGACCTCGTTGGAAGGCTCGCCCGAGACCTCATCAGGGACCTCGCTGAGCGGTTCGCTTTGGCCTTTATCTCCTTGCTCCCGCGTCGAGGGCTTTCATGGGGTTGTGATAACCTCGCCGGGTTGTCCAAATTATCTTTCACGATATCAATAATCCAAGAAAACGAGAGGGCACATTTCATCAACGACGATGATTTGATCATGGCTAAGATATTTATTGAATTTCATAAATGCTTTTATATTAATGTGCCGATTTTTCATCTAAACATTTATATTATTACTTTATATATATGCAATTTCTACGTTATATGAAATCGCCGCATTTACGATTACTAAGCGTATTTCTATTGTTAATGATATGCTAATTCCTATTATTACAAAGAAACGGTGGAGACCATTTACAATTACTAAATGAATTTATCAATATATTAATATAATTCTATTTTTCATTCTCTATATTTATCTTAATATAATATTTAAATTAATTACAAAACTTTGATACTTAAACCATCAAAACAAAACTATCCTAAAAACGTTAAAAAAATCTTTTGTTATATGACTACCTACCACATTTAGTGAAGGACTAAATTTGCAATTAAGAAAAGCAATAAAAAAAAAATGACTGTTGACCACTGAGCCTCCCGTTGACCTTCCGAGCCAGTTGAGGATTGAGTCGTAGCTCAGTCTCGATCCTGAAAGAACAGAACTTAAAAGGTTATGATCAGGGAAAGATCCTAACTGACTACCGAGCCTAACTACGTGCCTATCTAACAAACTTAGAGTACGTATAAAAAAGGCTAAGGAAGAGTCAGTTAAAGAGGGATCGGAGAAAACTTGCATGCAAACCCTAGAGAGAGTTTCTACAAGAAATCGCAACCCAGAAACGCTTTGAGAGTGCGTTACGCCTATATTTAATCTTAGAGATCTAGGGTTTCTCAGAAACCAATACAAGGAAGAAGACGAGAGAGAAAAAGAGATCTGAAGAGTACCTGGGGTTGGGGAGAAGCCGGAGGAGCTGAAGAAGACACGGAAGCCCGGTACTCGGCGAGAGCGATCTCCATCTTCCACCTCTCTATCTCGTTCATTGGAGTCGTTCGATCAGTAGCCTCCTCCATCAATCACCTTCTCTGAGAGGCGTACTTCCACATCAGAGCTTGATTGGTAGCGGTGCGGGTCCGGCGACCCACCAGAGCGTCATCGACAGTCGGCGGAGTCTGCATCGCCTGAGAGGTTAGAGAGAGAAAGCAAAGGAGAAAGGTCGAAGAGCAAGAGATAGAAAGTTTTGCGATTGTAAAGAATTCTCGAGAAACCCTAATCAATAAAGTGGTGTTCTTTCTCCTTTGTCGTTCTCGAATTAAACTACGTGTCGTGCTACCTCGTATCGTGGTTTTTTGAGTTCCTGTCGTGCGTGCTATTGGGTGTCGTTTGGACACTAGTTTCTTACTTGGGCCGAGTTGTACGTGGGCTTGTTGTTTGGGTGGCAAAAGTCCCAACAAGTGGTATCAGAGCGTCAGGATTCCGATGATCAGAGGAAGGTCTCATTCCGGCGATCAGAAGTAGTTTCTGGCAGTCAAGAAAATCTTCAAGAAAGATCAAGAAAGTAAGCTATGGCAAGTACAAGGTTTGACATGAAAAAGTTCAATGGCAGCAATGACTTTGGGCTTTGGAGAATGAAGATCCGAGCTTTGCTTGTACAACAAGGTCTCGAAGCAGCTTTGTTTGAAGAGAAGGACTTCCCAAAAATGGAAGAGAAGCAAAAGGCTGAATTATAGGCGAAGGCACACAGTGCCTTGATCCTCAGTCTTGGAGACAGGGTTCTACGAGAAATCTCATGGGAGAAAACTTCCTATGACATATGGGCAAAGCTCGAGAAGACCTACATGACAAAGTCCCTTGTAAATCGACTGTTCCTCAAGCAAAATCTCTACAACATCAAGATGGCTCCCAGAAAGAATCTACAAGATCATCTCGATGATTTCAACAAGGTAATCATTGACTTAGAAAATGTTGGAATCAAGGCTGAAGATGAAGATCAAGCTCTGCTCTTTCTAAGGTCCTTACCATCATCCTTTGAACAACTTCAAGACACTCTAATGTATGGGGGAGAGAAACCCTCACACTAGAGGAAGTCAAAAATGCAATCATGTCAAAGGATTTCAGCAGGAAAATAGACAAGAGGGACACAGGTGGAGAAAACTTGTCTGTGAGAGGAAGACCACAAAGGAGGGATCAGTCAAGGTCAAAGTCTAAGACCAGAGTTTTGAAATGTTTCAAATGCCACAAAGAATGCCATTTCATAAGAAACTGCCCCGAGAAGAGACCCCAGAAGAACTACCGAAGACCAAGAGAAGATGATGACCAAGCGAATGCTTCTCACGTCAGTGATGGTTATGATAGTGTTGAAGTGACAAATGTGATGACCCTAAGCATGAGGAATGCCCGGATTTTAGATTCAGGCTGTTCATTCCACATGTGCCATGAGCAGAAGTGGTTTGATAACTATGAAGAGATCAATGAGGGAATAGTAACCACAGGAACATAAGAAATATGCAAGGTCCAAGGTATTGGATCAATAGCCCTACGGCTCAAGGATGGCTCTAATAAGACCCTTGATAAAGTGAGATATGTTCTAGGCTTAAAAAGGAACGTTATCTCACTTAGGGTTTTGGAAGAATCTGGTTACAAATGGAAGTCAGATGAGGGAGGAATGCGTGTCAAAAAAGGGTCCATGCTCTACCTCAAAGCCTACAAGCTAAATGGAATTTATTTCCTTGAGGGAGGAGTAACAAGAGGCCAGGCATCAAACACCACAACTGGGATTACTAATAAAGCCAGCCTTTGGCACCAGAGATTAGACCACGTAAGTGAAAAAGAGCTTGAAATTCTCAAGAAGCAGGGAGTTCTTGGGAAAGACAATATTGAGAAATTGGATTTCTGTGAGCATTGTGTATTTAGAAAGCAGCACAATGTAAAGTTTGGAAAAGGCAAGCACACATCTACAGCTGCTCTGGACTATGTACATTAAGATCTTTGGGGGCCAGCAAGAGTATAGTCACATGGAAGAAATAGATACTTAATCTCTTTCATTGACGATTACTCTAGGAAATTATGGCCGTATCTGATCAAGTCAAAGGACCAAGCCTTTTGAAGCTTTCAAGACATGGAGAGCACTCGTTGAAAAACAGTGCAATACTAAGCTCAAGCATTTCAGAACAGATAATGGGCTTGAATACTTATATGAGGAATTCAATGACTATTGTGGGAGAGCAGGAATAAGAAGATCCAAAACCGTGAGGTCAACCCCTCAACATAATGGATTAGCTGAAAGAATGAACAAGACAATTCTGGAGAGAGTCAGATGCTTACTCTCAAGGGCAAACTTGTCCACAAAGTTTTGGGGAGAGGCAGTTCACACAACTGCCTACTTAATCAACAGATTGCCTTCCTCGGCAATTGGATTCAAAACTCCCCAACAGCTTTGGACTGGAAGAGAAGAAGTAGAGTAATCTCATTTAAGAGTTTTTGGCTGCACAGCTTACTTTCATGTCAATGAAGGCAAGCTTGCACCAAGGGCTAAGAAGGGACTCTTTATGGGCTACCCAGATGGAGTAAAAGGATACAAAATTTGGAATCATGAGCCAGCAGAGATGTCACCTTCAAGGAAGGCAGTTTTCTTGAGCCACAAGACACCCCAGTTCAACACCTGGAAGACCTCAGAACTGAAGGTGGAATTGAACTCGAGGTGGAGCAGCAAAGGGATTCAGATCAGACCATGAAAGCAATAGAAGAAGACTCAGAGAAAGATTCAGAAAATGACAGTCAAATGGAAGAAGCAGACGACCCTCTACAAAGCTATCAGTTAGCTAGAGACAGATCAAGAAGAAAAGCAAGGCCACCACGCAGATTTGCTCATGCTGAAATGGTAGCCTATGCTTTAAACACCGCAAACAAGGTAATCGAAGAAGAGCCAAGGGTCTTCAAGGAAACAGTAAATTTCAAGAACTCTGCCAAATGGAGAGAAGCAATGGCAGAGGAAATGGATTCACTTATGAAGAACAACACCTAGACTCTAGAACCAAGACAAGCTAAGTGCAAGATAGTTGGTAGCAAGTGGATATACAAGATAAATAAGGGAAGCTCTGAGAGTGAACCAGCTCGTTTTAAAGCAAGACTGGTTGCAAAAGGCTTTACACAAAGGGAGGGAATCGACTTCAATGAAGTGTTCTCTACAGTCGTGAAGCATACTTCTATGAGAGTTTTATTGTCCATTGTTGCTCAATTTGACCTTGAGCTTGATCAGATGGGTGTGAAGACAACTTTCCTTCATGGAGAGCTGGAAGAAAGAATACTAATGGAGCAGCCAGAAGGGAACAAAGAGAAGGGCAAGGAAGACTGGGTATGTCGCTTGAATAAGTCACTTTATAGACTTAAGCAATCCCCCAGACAATGGTACAAGAGGTTTGACTCATTTATGCAAAGTAACAATTATCATAGGAGTAAACATGATAACTGTGTGTACTTTACTAAGTCAACCTCGGGAGCAAGTGTTTACTTGCCACTTTATGTGGACGATATGCTTCTCATCTCAAGAACAGAGATAGACAAGCTGAAGAAGAAGCTACAATCAAAATTTGAAATGAAAGATTTGGAAAGGGCTGAGAGGATTCTCGGAATGGACATCAAGAGGAAAAAAAGCTCGAATGTTCTAACTATCTCCCAAACCGACGACTTGAAGAAAGTAGTTGCCATGTTCAATATGGAGACAGCCAGACCCACTTCTCAACCATTGGCACCTCATTTCAAATTGTCAAAAGAACTGAGTGTTGGGAATATTATCGTCCCCTCCGTCATATCTCGGGTATGGGCCTCGATCCATCGGGGTAACCTTAAAAGAATATTTTCACGGAAAGGCCCATTTGACACTTTCCGATGTTACTTTCCTTACTAGGATCGAGCATCGGGATACCGGAGATCCGATCGGATAAATAATTAGTTATTTAATAAACACGAGATTATTAATTCTAGTCACGAAAATAAACAAAGTGATAAATGTTTGCATTTATTAACCCAATGCATAAGGCTGTACCTCATTGGCGATGATGACTTCCACTGCGCTTTCTGAATTTTGGCAGAGCTTCCGCCGGACTTGAGATTTCGCCTATGAAATTTGAGCAGGGCTTCCGCCGCTCTTGAGACTTCTTCACGCCAAAGGAAACTCCCACAGTCTTCCGAGATATTCTCCTGAACTAGTCGTACCCAAAGCATGGGCTTCGTCGACAGAACTTCGTTGCATGATAGCTTATGCGATTTCTAAGCTTTCGGGAAGAGAATTTCTCTAAACCGATCTTTCTAGAGAGGGAGAGAATTTTCAAGAGCTTCACCACGAGAGGGAGTACGAATTTTGTGATGTGAGAGTGATGTTGGAAATGTGAAACTAGCTTGGTATTTATAGGAAAAACCATGCACACAAATTTCCATGAATAGGTAAATCAATTAGTCTTAATTAGTATTATTCACAAATCAATCAAAGACTTTTTCCAACCTTCCATGATAGGTAGAAAACGAAATTTGATGAATAAAATACCTAAGATTTAATTTTATGTGATTAAAATAAATACCAAGAAAATCAAATACTTACCATGATTAGGTATAATTCTATTTCTCTATTATTTAATCAATGGAATATATTTTCTTCAATTAAAATAAATACCAAGAAATTCCATCTCCTTCCATGATTAGGAGATGTCGAATTCTTTAATTATTTTTAACCAAAAAATTAATTCCAATTAAATCAATTAAGATGATACATGATTTACCAATCATTTCCTTATTTGTAATTAACCTATCAATCAAATATTATCATGAATCAATCAATATTAAATTCCCATGCAATATGAATCTTATGATTAAAACATGATAATCAAGTTTCATGATTCATGTACAATTTAAATTCATGACATGATTCTTTAATTAAATGATTAAGGTTAATACCATATTTTTATATAATCAATCAATATTCTTAATTATCAAAACACATTAATATTTGAATATTCCATGCTTGAAAAATCGCCACCTTGCTTTGTAATCAAGCTTTGATATTTTTCCATGATTCAAATATTACCTAATATGTTTCCATGATAATTAATTAATTAATTACTTAATAAAATATGATAAGGAAAATACCTAATGGGTTTAACCACCAAGGTTGGTCGAATTCCATCTCTCATAATTACCTAAGATTAAATCCAATGGACCTAGCCCATTAATTTTATCTCTAAGTAATTTTCATGAATTAACATAACGTTATGTCATAATCTATAATTAATAACTTTTTCTCTGTAGCTCTTACATAAAATCATAGAAGAAAAAACTCTTAAAATTAAATTTCCTACAACATTGATGTTGACAATTTATTCCAGTTTTGATTTTACCGATCAACTATTTTCCGGGCAAACTTTAAGTACTTTTGCCGCAACATATTGAAACGTTCCAAAACTTGACACAAGCTTCGGTTTCAATTAGTTTTATCATAAATTAGAATAACAAATATCCTAATTGTACGATTCGTCCTTTACGGAGCTATCCTGGGGACCATGGACCCACATCACTTAAGCTTCAACGGATAAGTCCGTTAACTCCGGTGTTACTCCACTATAAACCCGAAGCTGTACTCATTAGTGATGCGAATAATATATTCCTTTATCTTAAAGGTGTCCAGTGATATAATCAAAATCGGGTTAATCAATCTTTCACTTGATGATTCACACTCGAGCAGGCGATTTACCGTTTTGCCCCTTCGTGCTTTTTCTTCTTTAATCCAGTCGGTGGTATTATAAACAACTCACTTACGGTACGAAGCGTAAGCTAGCCATGAGTTCCGTTTATTTCTCACGACCGACCATTAAAGGAATCATCTTGACTTTAGAGAAAGCTATGTGATATTCATATCTGTGATCGAGCTACCCTTCCCTGTCGACTATCATGTTCCCAATATTGCGGCTTTGGGAACAACGGTATATTTGTGTTCTTTAACTTGCAAATCAAAGAACAATCAAGACAACAGTCGGGGTTCAAGATCACCTCAGGATTGATTGTAATTACCATTTGATCATCTTTTGCGACTTGATTCTAAAGTTATCAGGGACGGTCTTAGTTGAGTAACTTTCACGAATCAGTCAGGTCTAGTCTAATGTGAAGTCGCTTCACACTTAGTGCACTCAATCAGTATTACACCAATACTGCAATCCGGATCGAATTACTATATTTGAGTCACACTAATGGTTGACAATTAAGAGGCTCCCACCGTCTTAATTAAACCACAGACTATATTTTAGTTCATTTATTGCATTTACCAATCCTTTCTCACATTGACTCTTGTGTGATAGTAAAATACAATTGCAACATTGATGAACTATGGATAACATTCATTTAAATCTTTAGTATTATAATAAGATTTTAACTAATAAGACTTTACTTTATTTCTTCGGAAATGACAAAGTGCTTATACAAGGGGTGAATACTTTTGATTTAAGGGCACATCCCTAACAATCTCCCACTTGCACTCTAAAGCAGAAATGTTATGTCATGCAGACCTATAGTCTCCAAATGCCTACGGAGTATTCTCCCCGGCACTATCTTGGTATAGATCAATTAGATTTCCCTCCAAGGATATTTTCATAACCTCGAGGTTCCCAATATACAATCTCTTAATAGAGATTCTATTTCCACTTTATATGTCTTTCCTCTTTAATGGTGCTCTTCTTTTATTATTCAGTGCATCACTGTTTATTACAGTCCAATGTCAGCGGTTTATCTACATCTAGAATAAATTTCCAAATCCGTGTAGAAATTTATGAGCCAAACAGATTACTTAGCTACTTTTAGAAGCTTTACATAATCAGTTTCCATAGTGGAATCTGCGATACTAGATTTCTCCATCGCTCCACTTTCAAGAGTAAACACTGAGCCAACTTCGAAACATTCGAGTTGCAATCAGTGTATCTTAGCGAATTCATTTCATTACCTGAATCCACTAACATATAGTTTTTGTTGTCATTAAATCCAAAACTGGATTTATACTTGCTAACCACTCCCACTGCATTAAAGATGTCTGGCTTAGTACACAACACAGTGTCCATCAGACTTCCCTCTTCCAATGCAAACAAGCTACGTTCAGTATTGCTTTACTGGTGATAAAGAAATCGTACTTCATAGAAAGAAACACTCCATATCTGAGTAACATGTATCATACCTCTTATGGAGTCACCATCGTAAACAATTTAAGCATCATGTGCAATGCTTATGAACGTTGCTAGAAGCTTTATTTTATGATCCTTGATCATAAGAACATTATAAGCTTTTTACAAATATTTATTTGTATGGAGCTCGGTTGGCTAGTCTTTTGCTTTTTCGATGAAACGTATCATAAAGCACAAGGATATACATCATTTCCCATCAGCAAATTCTTGAACTTTCTGGGTGTTCCACATGGATGCTTTCAATATGATCATCCGTCAATTCTCGTAATTGAGATATCAGGCTATGGATAAGAGATAACTTCTAAGCATAGTGATAATGGAGAATGTTCCTCTCCTATCAAGGTGTGAACCTTCGTCACTAGTCTAGCTTTAAAGTTTTAAGACTTTCGGTCTTTCTCTCTTTTCTTTTGTAGAGCTCTTTACATCCTGTGGATCTAAATCCATCTTGTAACTCTTCAAGTTCCCATATTTGATTTGTAGATTCAAATTCTCGATGTATTATGGCTTCATGCCATTTTTCTTTGATCATAATCCATCATCAGTTTCTCACAAGTGATAGATCTTTCAACATCAGTGTCCAAGACATTATCGTTGATTTTTCTTGTCCATGCTCGTAGTTTTAGATCCTGGGACCTCCCACTACATCTGAGCACTCCCAAGCCATGATCAGGAACAATGTTTCCTTCAATCTGATTATCAGCAGTCACTTTTGATTGTGTAGACTCTTTGTCGTTTGATAATCCTCAAGTATTACTTTTACTTTAAACTTTGTAGTTTATCCCATAGTCATATTCCAAGAAAATTCCATTCGTTATAAAACGAACACTTTCTATATGACTATAAACTACTTTCGTCCATCTTTCATAACCAATAAATGAGTATTGCAAAGATGATTAACTCATCATAGATTGAACCATTTTTTATAAGGTTTCGTTCTTCCTTTCTGCGACACCATATTTATGTCGGTGTGCCAAGAACCGTTAGCTATTCAAGTGAATAGATATTAGTGATTCATCGATTTGAAAATCGATTTTTGCAATAAATTCCTAGAATTTTCCAAAGCTCTTATTTATTTCGCATTTAAGTTACATACCATTACTTTGAACACTTTCCATATTTAGATGAAGTATTTAAATCCTCCTCAAGCTTGTATTAAAGGGCCACATACACCAAGTATGTCCAAGCTCTATAGGAACCGTGGCTCTAAGACCTTTTACAGAAAAATGGTCTTTATTAGTTATTCTAACCTCCAGACGAGATTCACAAACAGGTCAGAATTGATAAACAATTCACACATTGGTCCATCCTGTTTATCTCATCTAGCTTAGAATAACTTATTTTATAGATGCCTTAGGTATGACTTTATATCACTATAAGTTAACCTTTTATGGATTTCAAATCTATTTAATATTCATTTATTATTTCAAAAGGTTTGAGCTCGTTTATTTCTTTTTTCCCGTCGGTCAATGTAAACACTTAAATCATTTATCTAAATAATAATAAAATTATTATCTAAAATGATATAACCTTGTTTACATAAGTGGAAATTAAAATTTTCCACGTAAGTCTGGGATATAATAAATATTGTTCTTGACAACAAATTTATTATTTCTAAACGACTTGCTCCCACTACCTTTATTGAAATAAACATCCCACTGATTGACTGACACAGTCAACGTTATAAATATCTTCCAGAAGAATATTCATCACAATGGGTGTGGTCATTATCTTGTCTATGTTCATCTTTAGCAATTTCTCTATTAATGAACCAAGTTCAAAAACATTCGATGTACTCCCTTGTAACATCGATTGGAAATACTACTAGATACAAAAAATATTTCTATAAGTGAACAAGATCACTTATTTGGACTTTTATTATCTAACAAATACACCTTAGATTATTATATTTGACAACAAGGAAATAAAGGGTTTTACAAACTAATTATATTTAATAAAGAAACATATTAATCTTAATTATAGATGTATGCTTAATATTTTCGAAATAGTAATATGATGCAATCATATCAGGGAAAAACATAGATAAAACCCGTGATACTATTTCGTGATAATTTAACCGACTGTACACGTCGTTGCCGTCCTTATGGAATGGTCATACGAAGATGACTCAGCGGGATCAACCGTGTAGTTTGGTTAAACTAAGTTTCAGTCTAAAACTCAATTAATAATCAAAACAAGAAATCCAAGAAATCTCTATGAGTATTAACTACCACCATAGAACGGTCAGAAAGACAAACTTCCTTGCAAGATTAACCCATTATTTTCGGTTTTCAGACTCGTCGTGAAAGTGTCGTCCTTATGGAACAGACATACGAAGACATCTAGCGGTATCACTTTCACGAACCATCCAATCCCCTTATACTTTTGGAGATTTCACGGTGTCAAACCTCACACGGGGGCACACCTCTCCTTGTGGACGGCCATACGAAGACAGCCAAAGGCGGTGTGTGAAGCAGACGTTGTGACAGCAATAATGGAGACCATTAATATATATGCTATTCTTGCCATTGTTTTCGAAATATGCTTTATTACAAAGTTATAAAACTTAATTAAGCTATTAGGATCCAAATTTTAATTATCCAGAATTAAAACATCCCAATTTTATTTAAAGCTTATTATAAGCACCCGTTCAATGACACATTAAACTAGCTTATCTTTAGGCATAATAATTACCGAGTAATTATATTTAGCCTAGTAAATTTATTTAATAAATACCGGTAGTGATAGGTCGAGAAATACGCTCTCCAGGTCGATGTGAGGAGTCCTAACCGGTCACCCAGAAGTGGATAGTGAATCGGCCCCACTTTTGATTCCCTCTTCCTTAGGCAAGAACGCATAACCGAGATTTTTCCGATATTCAAAAATAAATCTATTTATCGTTCATTATTTATATCTATCCGTTACAGACATTTTAATAAATCAAATGATGTATAGACACTACACATCATATCGTGTTATGAAAATAGGTTCCAATTAATTATTTCATGATGAAAATAAAACATGTCAATGATACTTATTCATAAATAATTATCATTCATATTTTATATTGTGAAAAATTAATATGTCAATGATATTCATCCTAGAAGAAATATCATTCATATTATAACCAATTGTTTCATGATAAATTAATAATATGTCAATGATACTTATTCATAAAGAATTATCATCCATATCTAAATTAATTAATCAAACAATTAATAATTATTCATGATTGTATAAATATGTCAATGATATCTATTCTTTCCAAAGAAAAGAATTATCATTCATATTACAATAAATTGTTTCTTGATAAATTAATAATATGTCAATGATATCATTCAATTAGAATTATCATCCATATCTAAATTAATTAATCAAACAATTAATAATTATCCATGGTTGTGAAAATATGTCAATGATATCTATTCTTTCCAAAAAGAATTATCTTCTCTTATTTTTATTTAATATTTTCAATTATACTTTATTTATACTTGTATATTGATTTAGTATCCTAGATATTTTTTTTTAATTTTGGTATAATATTATTTTGGTATTAATGCCGCGTCAAAATTTTCTATCTCACGCCAAAATCGATTTGCAGAACAGTTGGTTAAAATTAAATGGAATTTAGTTCAAATGCAATAGGATTGTTGGTTGGAGATACTCTAATTGACAATAGTACTGTGTATTATGTAAATTGTAATGTATATCTTTCTCTACTTCCTTACCCACCTCATTTGGCTTCTCTGAATTTGATCATATAATTCATATGGATTTTAAATATGTGTATAATGTAAATTGTAATGTATATCTTTATCTACTTCCTTACCCACCTCATTTGGCTTTTCTGAATTTGATCATATAGTTCATATGGATTTTAAATAGGATTTATAAAGGAAATGTTCGTTTTAATAAAAGTATTTTAAAAATTATCTATTTTAAATAAAATGGATAGTTTTGGGTAGTTTTTAAAAAAGTTTGTACAAATTGAGTATTTCGTATGAATTCTTTTTTGAACATTGCCAATTTTAGCAGCTACCGAGAATTATACTCGTTCCAATATATATGATCATGTGGATTTTAAATATCAGGATACTGCCAATTTTAGTAGTTAATGAGAATGACACACGTTCTGAATGATTGTTATCCATAATTTTTTATTTATTAAAAGGGCTCTATAGCAATATAGTCAAAATAGAAAAATTATTTTGCAAAATAGCCAACCTTTTAATTAATATTGCCAAATAGTCAATCAAGCACATTAATAAATCACGAAAGACCGTATTACCCTTGTATTAACGTGTATTAACTATATTAACGTGTATTAACTAAGTTAATTTGTTTAAAAATAAATTAAATTTTTGTTAAAATTTTAATCACGATTTTTTATTTTTAAACAAATTAACTCAGTTAATACACGTTAATATAGATTTTCTGTAAACACAAGTAAATGTTCTTATTTTTAAGAAAAATTAACTTTGTTAATACACGTTAATATGTTAAAAGGGTATTATAGATATAAAATATGTTATTAAATAGCCACCTCATCAATTTGGCTATTTTGCAAAGAAAAAGGAAAGGTTGGCTATTTGGCTAATCAAACGTTTCAATTTGGCTATTAAGAGCCATTTCTCTTATTAAAAATATGGTCTTTGAAGGTAAAAAAACAAGGTTCATTAATCCAATTAAGGTCCATCGGCTCAAATTCGAGCTTATCGGGCAAGGCTCAAAAGACAAAGTTCAGAGGTCAATGAAAATTTTAAAAGACTCTAGACGACAACCTAGAAAGGAGCCCCTACCCGGCGTGGCGGGAAACCTTACAAGAAGTTCATCGACGAGGTGTCGACGACCTTAGAAGGTTCCTAGGGACCGCAGAACTCATCAACAACCCTATCAACGAGGCAAGCTCTCACGGCGACCTCTTAACAAGGCTAGCTCTCTAGGCGACCCTCTCGACGAGACAAGCCCCTCAGGCGACCCCCTCGCCAAGGTAAGCTCCTCTGGCGACGACGACCCCTCTTTGGCCTAGTTATCGACGACGACCTCGCGTAAGCAAGCTCCTTTGGCGACACCGACCTTGCTTGGACCAAGTCCACGTCAAAATCTTCAACACGGCGAGCCCCCACCAACAACGTACAACCCCTCGTCTACTAGACTTGACAAGGCCTAAATTTCAAGCAACAAGAAAATCCAAACTCAACAAGACATCTAGGACACTCCAGAGACCCCATTGGGACCCGACATACAATCATATGGATTTTAAATATGTGTATTATGTAAATTGTAATGTATAATCCTTATCTACTTCCTTACCCACCTCATTTGGCTTTTCTGAATTTGATCATATAGTTCATATGGATTTTAAATATCAGAATACTGCCAATTTTATACTCGTATATATGATCATGTGAATTTCAAATGCGGAACTTAAGCTATAAATAGTCAAATTGATAGTTTGAAATTAACAAAATAATTAATATTTAGTTAATATTATTTTTTTTGTAAATAAAAATTTCAAAATTGCTAAAATACAATGTAAATATATGAATGTTGTTATTCATTTCTCTTTTAAATATCAGGATATTGTTAATTTTAGTAGTTAACTAGGTATATGACCCGCGCGTTGTTGGGGGTAAAAAAAAAATTCTCTTAGCGAGAGAAACTTGATAGTTTTGTGTGTTTCTTTTTAATAATTTTTTAAGTAATCTGATATTTTTCTTGATCTTGTGCTGTTATAGTTTTTAAGTAATCCTTACAGCTTATTCAGATGTGTGTTCATTTATTAAACTAACATTATCAACTACGTTGTACATTTAGCAGATACATATACACATGGTATTGTTTTTTAATCGGTAGTAATGTTATTGTTTAAACTTAAAGATCTTTTATAATTCATGCTTGGTATACTAACTTTATATATGCCTACAGAACAGATTTCAAAGAAAAAATAATAAGATCCATTCTTTTTTTTTTTTCAATACAAAAAGTGTAAAAGAGATTTACAGCATAATTTTTTGAAGTTAGTACGAAAGGATGCCAAATTCCCAAACCTTCATTTTAAAGGAAAAAGTTCTCATATATAATTGAATAGATCTCTTATGCTGTTTCAATTCCATTTCTTTTACACGCTTGTTAATTTTGATTATAAATGATTTTATTTTTTTTGTCTTTTCAAATTATACGATTCCACTTTTGTTTTAAGATCAAGGAAATATTTGTAACTTTTTATCTTGTCTTTAAGATTTTTAAGAAAAAGAATTAAACATGTCTTTAAGATTTTTAAGAAAAAGATTTCAACATGACGAAAGATTGTCTGAACAAAATTCTATCAAAAAAGTTAGTGTCTAATAACCTTTAGGGCATTATAGAAATAAACATCTTGACTTCGAAATCAGAAAAAAAAAAAAAAAAAAACTCTAGAAGGATCCAAAACACATTGTTCAAATCTAGCTCAAAAATCCACGAAACGGGTAGCGAAACTGCTCAACCGGAACACGAAAGGAACACCAAGAACCTAGAGAACTATATACATTATCGCAACTAACATCCCAAATTTGAAATCCAAAATGAAACTAATATATAAGGCCCAAATGTAGCTCGAAAAATCCACAAAACAAATCTAATGCCGGTGAATCTTCCGGGCAAAGAACAAGAATATCCAATAGAAGCTCGTGAATCTATAACAACTAAACATCATAACTTTAAAATCCAATAAGTATTGTCCAAATCTAGCTCCAAATCGATGAAACAGATCATGAAAAAGGCTCAACCAGAACGCACCATTGATAAGAAATTATCTGTGCAATTAGAAAGATCCTGGGACAAGATTCGAGTAGGAAGAGGCGAGAAGACAAGATCAGAAAACAAAGGGAAGATCTCGCACAGGAGAGGGCTGCAAACTCGATGATCATTCCGTCAGATTCCGTGAGATGGATAATGGGTCCTTCAGGAACCACGGTTACATTTCCCGACGCAATGGACCTGCCATCTATTTTTTACTCCAATCTGTGCAGATATTTTTATCTGAGCGGTTGGACATTTTTCTCGAATTTGTGATGCTTGGATCAATTTAATCACTTTATCTTAGCCTGTTAGGTGATTAACAAGAGTGATCATTTCGCCTTGCGCTTTATTTGGGGTTTAGTTTTGATTAATTTGCGTATTTAGCTTCCGATATCGAAACTTGCCGTAAAATTGACAGTGCTCTCTTATTTAATAATTCTATGGTCTTCTGATCTTCGTTTCAGCTACCCGCCTCCCCGGGAGAAGTGAGTTAGTCCATCTTGTGAGAACCCTTACAAGTATCGTGATTCGGAGTCAAAGCTTCCGTTGTGCAGCCTCCGATGCTACAAGGCGATACACGAAAATGCGACGCCTCTAACTGCAGTGCCGATTAAGTAAGTAGACTTTCTGGAGCATTATTGTAAGAAATACCTTGTCCAACAAGTTACTACAAAAATAAAGAACTAAGTGTTGTTAATGGCCTTTCCTGTTAAGTAAATATAAATATGCAATTTACAATGTGGATGTATAGGTTCCATAATGCTGATGTATATAGGCAATACTCCATAATGCTGTTATGCGTTATCTATGAGATGAATCCAAAATGGCCAAAAGTAAATCCAACCTATTATTAAAGAAATATCTCTGTTCTGAAGATTGAACTGACAATTGATGATATTAAGTTTAATTTTTGTTGGAAAATTAAATTAAGAATTTCGGATAAATTAGTTAGATCAAGACATAAGTGGAAATGGTACGTATATAAGCAAAAATAAATTCAGAAGGCATAACAGATTAGAGATTTCAGTCGGATGAAATAGTACCGCTGCCTAGATATTCCGCTACGCAGGATGCGACTAACATAATTTTACGGTTTACGATTCCATCTAGTTTTCGTATCAAATTTATGCTCTTTTAATCGAGACAGAATTGTGAATAAATTCTCATGAAACTAAAAATTGGAAACAATTTAACAGTTTTGAAGAATATGTTGATTCACATCAAAAAAAGTTTTTCCGATGGTACTAAATCAAGTATATATAGAAATGCAATTTTATATATAGAAAGCAAAGCAAATCATAAGAACAATATATTTTGTCCATAATTTCACAAACAAAAAATTGGCACATTTTTTCATTCTTTTCCAATTCGACCATAACTAGTAAGACGTACGGTAAAGTAGAAACTAAAATAAATAAAAAAAAGACTTAACACAAAACAGAAATACTAAATTAGATGCTCTTTAAAATAAATGAAAGACATCGATTCTGAGTCGGTCAACCGTACATCAACCTGTCCGCAATGCGGGAGGAGTAGTAGACATCGTAGGTCGCAATTTTGATATCCTCTTTCGAGAACACCTTGGCATTCCAGTCAAAGCTCTTGTGGGTGATATTAAGTTTGATTTCCAAACCAACTTCAATGGCCAGTTTTTGCAATGACCCACACGACACAAGAGCCGGTTCCTGGTGAATCCTCGCAACCAAATGAGCAATTTCCCAAGTATTGATCTTAGGCATTAAAAAATGGAAATAATTATTATACGTGATAGTCTTTGAGGTGAAGGTGCTTGTGTCTGTATTCACTCCCACGAAGAAGATAGTATAATCACTCAAAATCTCACTCAGAGGAGACTTGTTGATCCCCGAGCTATAATAAGAATCGTAACATTGCAGTGAAAGCTTGATAACAAGACAGCGAGTTCCAGCACATAGTAGAAGCCAGGGAGTAGAGGGGTCTTTCTCGAAGCCAATCCCAACGACACGCCGTTCGGGTTTGAGCTGCTTCTCGAACTCGGATAGCTTCTCCCCCAAAATCGACTCAGAAGTCCAGAAAGGGTCGAATACGTCGACCTTGACCCAGAGCCGTGCCTGAGGGGAGGCGGAGTAGGCGCACGCCTTTAGTAAAAATATTTATCTCAAATTTAGGAGCCCCCAAAAATCAAATTTAAGGGCCTCAATATCACATAAATAAATAAAAAATAGAATCACTTAAATTAAATTTAGAGCACCCCAAAAAAATTAGTTAATATTAATATTACTTATAAAGGGGCCATAAAAAAGTTAATTAATATCACTTAACTTTAATAAATGGGCCCCTACCTTATTCTCAAATTAATTATGGCCTCTAATTTTTATTCTACTCTACTCTTTAACATTTGGGCATTTAATTCTCTAATTACCTTGCTACCTTTCCTAAATTCATAATCCCAAAACTTCCTTGCAAATTGAATTCGCTATTTTGCCAAACACTGTAACCACCATCGAGTATCGACGATGTGGCTTTGGGCTCAATCATTGTGGGTACTTCTTAGTCTGATTGAAATTTGAAGAAATAATCCTTCATTGTTAGCCATCATCATTCTTTTTGCTTCCTGGTCGATATTTGGAGTTTGCATATTTGGAGAAAGAGAGCAGGGACAAAGCCTAAGTGTTTCTAAAATTGATCTTTGACATGACAAAAATATAATATTAAATATATTTATTTTTCTATCTAAATCTGAATACAATTTAAGCTAGATAAACGGTGCAAGGAAGAAGTGAAGCGAATTGGTGTAAAAATTATCACAATTAAAAGCGGAGTTATTACTGATTGGAGGTACGAATTTATTAAATGTTATGTTTGTATAGATTAATTATTGTAATGATGCAAAATAAAACAAAATTCTTTTTATTTTTCGTATTCATAGGATTTACAATGAGTTCAAATAGAAAATACAAGTCGGGAGCAGAAAAAAAAAAAAGAAGAGAGAAATTGAAAAGAGGTTCACGTGCCAACCGATAGGAAGAGCGCAATCGATGTTTTGAATTACATACAAGAATTGGATTGTAGGTATCCAAATGCTTGGATTGCATACCGAATCATGTTAACCATACCGGTCACAGTTGCGCATGTAGAAAGAAGCTCTCAAAGTTAAAATTGATCAAGACGTATCTTCGATCAACCTTGTCCCAAAATAGGCTGAGTGGTTTAGCTACATTGTCTATTGAAAAAGACATGGTCGAGAAACTCGATTAGGCAGATTTGATTAGAACTTTTGCTTCTAAAAATGCTAGACGCGTCTTATTTGAATGAGAATTTATTTATTATTTATAAATATTGTATATACTTTTGTGTCAAAAATGGTTTTTGCATTAACGGTAGAGGGCCCCCAAAATTCTCCTCGCCTAGGGCCCCAAAAATCTCAGGCACGGCCCTGCCTTGACCCGTTGCATCACCAAACTCTATTTCGTATGGCTTCATCTTTGATACGAAAGGCTTGGGCAGCATTCTGTGCTTAAAATTTTGAGCAATATTCTGAAGAAACAAATGTGTTTATGTTGTGTATATAACTATATATAGAGATGGAAGGTCGAGACTTGGAAGGTCACAACGGTTCTCGAGTAATTGAAAGTGGAAAGTAATGATGAGGCTTTGATCTTCTTGTATATTGAACGTCATTTGGAAGTGTTTATAGAAAAAACTTTAATATATTTTGCTACATATATATATTTACTAGCACATTAACAGTTACGGAAGAGGTAAATATAATTTTGTTGTAAAACTACAGTCCTAAATACGGTTGTGTTCATGCACTTGTCTTTACTTTTACGTTTAAGGGCATTGGGTCAAGACGGGAAGTTCTCTCTCCGTCTCACGGGGAGTAACAGTGTAATAATAAATCATTTAAGTAGTTCAATTATTTTCTTTACGGAAATCCCCGACAGGATCTGCTTTTGAAAAACTGCATTCAAATTAAAATCGGGTTAAACCAATTATAATTTTTCAAAAACACCATTGATTTATAACCGGATCCGAGTTTCGCGTCTAGGGGTTCAAAAACCTGGAACCGGATTATAGGTTACTCAAACCCGGTTTTCAAAAATATTTTTATTTTTTAGATGTTTTTGTAAGAACACTGCATTGTATTCCGCAGTTTGTGTTCGATTTTTTCATTATGTTTAACACAGGTGGTGTGGAAGACTTTCCATATATGGCGTGTGCAAAAGATGTGGCTCAATCATCAAGAAAATCAAGACAATCAGAATAAAGTCAAGATGCATAGCTGGTCGTGATATCTTAGCTGTTGGGAGATATTATCGCATTCATGGAGGTCATTTATTGCTGGAGATTTGATTGCCGGATTCGGACTGGATAAGACTGTCAGCGAAGTTGTCGGAACAAGTGTCAAAGCAACAGCGGAGTTAATGACCAGAATATTTATCAGAGTTAATGCGCAAGATCTTTAGAGTCATCACCACGATCTTCATCATGTATCTGCATAATTAATGAGTGGTTTGCAGCATCAGCCCCTTGAATAGTTGTGATTGAAGATTGCCAATCATCCCTTCTATCATCTAAGATCGTTGAGCCCTTGTTGCCTTATTTGGAAGCTATCTTGACCGGAAATATAACCTTTGCTGGTTGTGGTTATCAACTAGCACGTGAAAATGTAAAAATATGCTCAAAGGAAGTTGGAGGGTCTTGGGATCTCATTCGTGGAGTGACGACTGGCTGTGGATAGTTGAAGCATCCAAGGCCGTTTCCGAAGAGGAGTGCACGCTTTTGCCCTGGAGTTGGATCACTTGAGGGGGAGTTGTCTATTCCCTTGTGAAACTCGTATAAGTATCCTGTATAACCGTGTAACATTTTTGAATGTTTTTCAATGGAATAAAGTATCTGGGTCAGTGCCCCGCAGAGTAGGTTCCCACGAGGGGTTAGCGAACTGCGTTACCAAATATCACGTGTTCACTTGTCTTTTACTTTATGCGCGTGTTTGGTAATCTGGGCGATTTTAATGTGTGTTGATATACTTGTCGTGACATCCTTCCCAACATCGTTAGTATCCAATTTCAGTTTTCTCTAACTTTTATATGATTTTTTTTTCTTCTATTTAAAAATTATATTTTTTATATTGTTTTTTTTCTATTATTTTCGTAACTTAAAGCATTAATT
Organism: Parietaria judaica; assembly: GCA_954871525.1. Classification (NCBI taxonomy): domain Eukaryota; kingdom Viridiplantae; phylum Streptophyta; class Magnoliopsida; order Rosales; family Urticaceae; genus Parietaria; species Parietaria judaica. The sequence continues at coordinate 46,573,766 of OX940860.1, forward strand.
TTAGTTAAAGATTATCAAAAATTATTTTCTATAGTAAAAATTGTTTTATTTATATATTTTTAATCAAATTCGTATCCAAGTTTTAAATCCAGGTTTTGATTTTAAATCCAAGTTTGATTTTAAATCCAAGTTTATAGTCGGAACCGGAAATCCGGGTTTTAAACTTTTAAAACCGAGTCCTCGTTTGATGTTCCAAAACCCGGAATCCAAATTTCAGGTTTGGCAAAAAATAAATAAAAAAATTCCCGGGTTTTGAACCCGTTTTCAGCCTCAAATTATTCTTGATAAATCTATACACGGCTCTTCAGCTTGCACAACAAAAAAAAAAAAATGATTTGAGCAGAACATTTCCATTTACGCGATTCACTAAATAATTATATCATGTACTCGCTTAATTCTTATTTTTTAGATCGTTTAATGTTGTTATGTAATTTTACTTTTTATTATCTATACTAATTTATTGGCACCGCACTTCTTGCGGTATTAAAAATATGGCTTATGCGCTACTCTTTGCACTATGGACGTGCCTCCAAAACATAGTGCATAGTGAAAACATGGAGTTTTGCAAGATGGCTCTTCCAAAATCATCGTGCAAAGTGAAAAGACAAGACCGTTTAAGGGGATGACAGATTTCTTTCTGACATCAGGAGACAGTGCTAAAGACGGAACGGCAGAGCAATAAGAGAAACAGCTTCTTATTTTGGAAAGAGTAGGTTAGAAAAAGGAAAAAAAAAAAACCGTTATGCAAACACATCTCTCAAAAAAAAAAAAAAAAAAACACCATCTCACAGCTCATTGCAGTGAACTTAAGATTTTGACGGTTTTTTATGGAACTGTGCAGGTGGACTTCAATTATATGGCATTTCATTCATTTTCATCTTTTTTTTTTTTTTTTTCCTTTTCTTTCTAATTAGAATTTATCTAGTCATGAGAAACAAAATCAAGCAGAGGAATGCGATTTTATATATTAAACAAACCATAAAAACAATGTACCCTGTTCACATCTTTATAACACATAATTTCAGAAACGAAAATTGGCCCATTTTCTCCATTTCTTTTCCAATTCGACTTGGAATGTAGATACTAATAAGACCATATTCACATAAAAAACTAACGCAATACAGAAATTATAAACCGGATGCACTTAAGAATCAATAAACAAAATCCGTTAGTCAATCAACCGTACATCAGCTTGTCCGCAATGCGAGAGGAATAGTAAACATCATAGATAGCAAATTTAATATCCTCTTTTGAGAACACCTTGGCATTCCAATCAATGCTCTTGTGAGTGATATTAGGTTTGATATCCAAACCAACTTCAATGGCTAGCTTTTGCAGCGATCCACACGACAAAAGAGCCGGTTTCTGGTGAATCCTCGCGACCAAATGATCAATTTCCCAAGCATTTATCTTAAGCTTCGAAAATTTGACACGGTCATATCCATACGCAATACGCTTGGAGTTCATGATGGTTGTGTCTGTAAAATTCACTCCCACAAAGCAGATAGTAGGATCACTCAAAATCTTCTCCAAACATGACATCTTCTCCAGCTAAAACGAACGGGTCCGGCATTCTGTACAAGCTTGATGATAAGACCGTGATTTCTGATGCATAGTAGTAGCCAGCAGTAAGAACTAGAGGGGTCTTGGTTGAAGCCAATCCCAGCAAGACGCCGTTCGGGAGTGAGCCGCTTCTCGAACTCAGATAGCTTCTCCTCCAAAATTGACTCAGAAGTCCAGAAAGGGTCGAACACGTCGACCGTGACTGTGGCATCACAGAACTCTATTGCGTATGGTTTCATCTTTGATACGAAAGCCTTGGGCAACATTTTGAGCAATATTCTGAAGAGAGACGAAACAAATATGCCTGTGTTGTGTACATATAGCGATATGGAGATGAAAATATATTAGTACATCGATCGATGATTACTTGGAATCAATATATGCTTACGTGCATGCATTGGTCACATATAAGCTCAGTATATTGATTATATACTGCATGATGCAGTATTTCCATGGAAAACAGAAGCCGATTTCAAACAAATAAATACCAATCAAATTGCTCTAACAATCAACAAAGAAAAAACACATAAACTTATCCAAAATAAGTATCAGCACGAAAGATAGAATTCAGAAACAAATTGCTTCCAAATAAATTTCAGAAACGTGCCTATGATGATCGGAGAGAGAGCAAGAAGCAACAGAGAGAGACCAGCCACGGAGCGAGCAACAAGCAATGGCGCAAAGGGAGAGAATGTGAAAACCCTAAATTTTGACTGCGAGTGATTTCGATTGGGATAGATTATATTTGGGATAATTTGTGGCAAAAGTATATATTTTTTTACCACTCATAACAATTTAATCCTTATTTTACTTTTCTGATGGCACAATCACTGGTAAAGTTATCGTTTTTCCGGTTAATTAATTACCGATTATCGTGGATTTTTTCTTTGGTAACAGACTTGTCGATTGATAAAGTATAAGATTTAGTTTATTTATAGTTATCGATTTTTTTGACGAATAAACCATTTATGGTATATGCACGATTACTTAAATACTTTCACAAATATATTGATTATCAGTAAAAATTATGTGTCAACCCCGGTGGTTCTAAATAAGAAGAGGAATGCGATTTATATATAGAACAATTAACAAACCATAATAACATTTTTTTTAGAACATATACTCTATACTTTCATTAATAGGGGAGTAAATCCCGATCAACATAATTGAAGAGCCAAGTCGGGCAATTAAGCACCCCAAATTAATAACAGTATTTTGTTCACACCTTTTATACCACATAATTTCTAAAGCCAAAATCAGCCAATTTAATTTGTAAAAACTAACATCATATTCAAATAATAATTAACTACAGTAACACAGAAATCATAAACTAGACGCACTTGAACTAAACAAACGACATCAAATCTAGGACCAATATCAACCGTAGATCAACTTGTCCGCAATGCGAGAGGAATAGTAGACATCATAGACAGCGAATTTGATATCCTCTTTCGAGAACGCTTTGGCATTCCAGTCAATGTCCTTGTGAGTTATATTTGGTTTGATTTCCAAACCAACTTCATTGCCCATCTTTTGCAATGAAGAACACGACACATGAGCCGGGTTCTGGTGAATCCTCGCGACAAAGTGACCAATTTCCAAGGCTTTGATCCTAGGCACTGGAATCCAACAACTCGAATCATCATATCTGATACCCTTGGAGTCCACAATGCTCGTGTCCACCTTCAATCCCACGAAGAAGGTAGTTTGGTCAGTCAAAATCTTCTCCAAACGATCTTTCAGGTTCAGGCCCACCTTGCTATAACCATAGTATGGTAAAGCACTTCGCAGGAAAAGCTTGATAATAAGACAGTGGTTTCCGACACAAAGTAGAAGCCAGCAAAAAGACGAGCAATCTTTGATGCCGACCCCAACGACACGCCGGATTGGATTGAGCTGCTTCTCGAGTTCTGATAGCTTCTCAAGCAATACTGACTCAGGAGTCCAAAAAGAGTCGAACACGTCGACCTTGACTGTGGCATCTCCCAACTCTATTTGGTATGGCTTGATAAGCTTCGATACTATAAAGCCATGGGTCTGGGGAACATTTTGTATTAAAGATTTTGAGAAATTGTTTCTGTTGTGTTTTGTGTGTGTACAACTGTATTATTTATATAGAGATGAAAGGTCACAACGATTAGACTTGGAAGGTCACAAGGATTCTCGAGAAATTGAAATTATGAAAGTAATAATGAGGCTTTGATCTTGCATTTTGAACGTCCTTCAAAACTGTTAGGTAAACTTTTACTTCGCATGTTTTATTTTCTGAGATATAAATAATTAAGGAAGAGATAAATATAAATTTGCTGTAAAAGTACTTATGTAAAATTCGACCGTCTTTAAAAATTGATCATTTAAATCTTATTTAGCCTAGTAATGGGGTTCACTGAGCGGGCTTTGAAGGAAAAAAAGTAATTAACGTGGCATAACAAGTCATATTATTAAATTAATTTCGTTTTTTTTTTACCTCAATTACTACAAATAACTAATTGATAAAAAAAAAAATTCTTGAAGTATAAGTGACATATTTAATTAATATAAAGAAAATCTCACGTTAAAAAAAAAAAAAAAGCTGGTTCGTCTGTCATAGGAGAGACTTTTTTTTCCTTGAGATCGTTTCTCTTAGAACTATTCTGTACTTCATTACTATTTTCGGCACTGCCAGAACCAAGATATAGACTCGGGGGGTTGGTGTGAATTTTTAGTAAAAATGAGGGGGGCTAACGTGCAAATTTTAAAAAGTTAATACAAAAAAGTTGCAATAATGAAAATATGGGGTGTTTCTAACCCCCACCACCCATACATGTGCTTCCGCCTATGATTTCGGGTGCAAAATTGTTAAAAAAAGGCGGTATATACTTCAGTATTAACTTATATATGTATGTGTTGCAGAGGAAGTTGATATTGAAATACACGCACAAGTATAGAGTGGGACTGTGGAGGCCTCTTGCACAGCCTGTCAAAGCATAAATACGTTTAAGCTCTCGTGTTTCTTAACAGTTTTGCGAGAAAATGTATTGATTAACGTTCACCTTCCTTCATCTACTTGAGTGTTAGTACCGAAGATCGTCGCACTACAATAAGAGGTATTGTATCTTCATGTTTTTTCTTGTCTATTTTGTAGATTGTTCACATGATTACAGGGCTTTGAAAATGGTTCCCTCATTGCTAAGTATATGATTAACATTGTTGATGGACATTTTTAGTATTTGACTTGCCAATTTTTTTAAAAAAGAAAGTCGGATATGCCAAAGCCCGAATATAATGAGTGCTGAATTAAAACAGTAAAAATGGTATTTAGTTTTTATAAATAAAAAAACAAACCGCAAACTGTAATTACAGCATATAACTAGAGTTTATATCTATTTTAAAATTTTCGATTACAGTCGCTTAGGGAACAACTATGAAGCACAGAACAAAAGAGAAAATCCAGACACAAAGAATTTAACAGAGTACTCTTAAGCAATATCCGGATGATCTTTGGATTTAAATAAAAAGTTGGAAACATTGGATTAAAGCCTGGCCATTTCTGATTGATTTTGAGTTTGTATCTGATATTTGGTTAATTGTATATTTCGCATAATAGAGAAGAGAAGTTCAGACATGTGAGTTAAAATACGAAGTTATAGATAATTACGGATACAGAAAATTTCCACCCGACATGAAGCACAACAAAACAAGGTAAAAAGGACCCGAACACTAGCACAAGTAACAAGGACTCGGTTATATAGCCAACGATGAAACCTCAAAGTTGAAGCTGAGACAAAGCTATAGTTTAGCCAACAGTTTTTCTGCAATCAGAGAGATGTAACAGACTTCACGTATGGCATACTTCATCTGTTCCTGCGAGAAGTACATCATTGTGGACCAGTGAAAATACACGTTAAGCCTCTGCTCGAGTTTGATACCAACCGCTGCCCCTAATTTTTCAAAGGTAAAAGATTGGACTTCGAATTTCCGAAGCACCCTAGCAGCCAAGTAACCCAATTCCACCTCAGATTTAAACTTAATTCTGTTAAATCCATAAGAACACGGTACAATTGAGGGTAATCCCACAAAGCAGATGGTCTCATTTGTCATGAATCTATTCAAACTCTCAGCAATCGGACTCACTAGATTGTCGTTGATTACTAAGCAGCGACCTTTGGAACACAGAACCAGCCATGTGCTCGTATCGGGACTGCATGTACCTTCATAAGCATAATAGCCAAGTGCGACGACGGGATTTTTTCCGAGTGACGACGAGACCTCCTTCAACTTAATGTCAAGCAAAGGACAAGTGTCGATCGAAGTGACGTTGAACGTAGCATCCCCAAACTTGATGACATAGCTATTTATCTTCGACAACATAGCCAGTGGTATCGTCATCTAGAATTGATTTGCTCGCAAAATTCAGGAATACCATAAGCGTTTGTGTTGTACGTGGGTTATATAGGGAGTATGAACTCATGCTTGTTCGTCGTTTGGAGTTCAACGTTTGTAAGTAATAAGATGCGACGATCTTTCTTTCTAAGTTTTGACAAGAGCGAGCAACACTTTAATGAGCAGAAGTTGAAGAATCACTCACATCTTAAATATGGTTTATCAGTGGCTTATTTTTTGTTATTAGTACAAAAAAATACAAAGGAAATTGTACGATTACATACCCATTTTGTGTCAAACCTTTTAAAAAACTACCCATTGTGTGTGTAAAAAACTACCCATAATGGGTAGTTTTTTAAAAGGTTTGCACAAAATGGGTATTTCGTTAATTAACCCAAAAATACAATTTATAAGGGTGTTTGCTCTTGCTATTTGTTTTTGTAATTTGTTTATTCTGTTTTAAAATTTAGAAATCAATTTAAAAAATATGTCTCAATATTTCAAAATGTTGTTTGGTTTGTTTTTTCTTAATTACGTTCTAATAGTAAACATATTGAATTAACTAAAGGAATTATGTGGTATAAGTACCATTAATATTTCAAAAAACTCGATAAATTCCCATTTTCTAAATTGAAGAAAGTACTAATACTTTGGAAATTGTAAGTTAAAAGCCACGTATCATCTAATTGATCGTCACATGGCATGTCATGTCATTTGATTGCCACATGGCATGTTACATGGTATTTTATTTTTTTACATAAAAAAATTAAAAATTTGATCAAGTCATATCTAGTTGACCGGCACATGACATGTCATTTTGACTGCCACGTGGTAATTAATTTTTATAATGCCACTAATACATAAAAAAATGAGAAGATAAAAAGACTGGTAAATGAAAAACCAACTCATATGATCTCACATGAAAATAAAAATAAAAATATAAAGTATTTATTATAAACTGCCCTCCCCCAAGCTGAAGCACAAATCCAGAAACACAAGTTTAGCGTAGTTAACAAAAGTAAAATGAAAGAGCTCTCAGTCAAGCATTGAAACACTGGAATAACTTACAAAAACCGAAGACCGCTCGCAAAAGCGAATGCCACATCGCTTGTCGAGAAAAAGCCCGTTTTTGAAGTTCCAACTTTGCTAACAGATTTTCGGCGAGAAGATAGGTGTAATACACGTCGTGGACGGCACACTTCATCTGCTCCGGCGAGAACAACATGACGTTGGGCCATTCGAAATTCGTCCAAGGCTTCGGGTCGAGATCGATACCGATCTCCGTCGCCAGCTTTTCCAGCCCAAAAGATTGGAGTTCGGCTTTCTGCAAAACCCGAGCAGCCAAATAATCCAACCCCACATGTATCCCTATATCACTCAACCTATATCTTTTCAATTGCTTCCCTTCGTATTTGGGTAATCCCACAAAGAAGATGGTCTGATCGTCCACTAATCTATCCAAAGTACTCCACTTGCCCCGGACCACCGCAGTGTCGTCGATCACTAAGCAGCGATCTTTGGAACAAAAGAGCAATGTGCTCATTGCTGGGTTCTGCGCGAGATTAAAGTAATGTGCGACTCCGACGACACGTCTCGTTCCCAGTGACGATGTGAATTCCTCCACCTTAGCGTCGAGCAAAGCAGGAGTGTCGATCGCCGAGACGCTGATCACAGCATCGCCAAACTGAATGCGGTAGTGGTTCATCTGGGACGTGATAGCCAATGGTATCACCATCTTGTACTAACCTTACTTTGCACCTGAATTTAGTAATCATATTTTCTAAGCAGATATATATATTGTAAAAGAAAATGAAAGAAGCAGAATATTTTTATAATATGGCTTCAAATATAGCTTTCTTTCACTACTTGAAAGTAGACAAAAAGACTGGATCCATTTGAAAAAAGAAAAAAGAAAAAAGATGATGCAGATGGCTTGAATCAATCCTCTAAAAGCTAAAACTCGTGACTGACTACTCCATTTTAATTTTAATTAACTAAAACAATATTGTATGAAATTTTCGATGACAACTCATAAAAGGGTTGATTAATTGCAATGTTTACCAGCGACACTAAGTTTGTTAACCACGGGCAAATCAACGAAAACTCCCGGTTTTTTAACATTGATCTTAAGGTGGTAATGTCTAATCTTGACTTTTTAGAATAACAAAAGAAAGCTTTTACTTTTATTATTGGTTATTAGGAATTACTGAGGTTAACTATCGCTTTAGTTATCGGATACTTGATAGATTAATAATCTCGATATATAATAAATTTACTAATTATAAGGTTATATTTTCTATCATTAGTCTTTAATTTATTAGTAAATAGTACAATTGTTATATAGTGCGGTGCGGATGACAATGTGGTCAGCCAGATTGCCACGTTACAGCGTGGAGCTGAGGCCACACTTAACTTGCACGGCATCCCGACACTGCGTAGCATGGTTTTGCTCGTTGTTTTCGTGGTTTCTATTTCAGCATTTTCTGATCTAAAAAATCACAAAATATTCCCAAACGATCGAAACAAAAAATTCAAGATATCCTTCGTGCGGTTCCCGACGGGCCGAAAGCATTGGGAATTATTCAAAGAGCGATCTTTATTCTATTTCATTGCATAGGAAAGAAAAAGAAAAACCTAGAATTTAATCATATGATATATACGGGCCTGATTTAATTAGGGTTATGTATTTAATCTGAGAGCGTCTCCGAGATCGATCGATCGATTGGTGTCTCCGAGATGGGTTTGCTGTATAACAGGTATGTATCTATGTCTCTTCTCTTCTCTTCTCTTCTCTTCTCTCTGGTTTTCTCATACTAATATCTAGGGTTTACAGTGTGGCGATCGAGAGGCTGAAGCCTGGGGTGGGGATCATATCTATTCTAGGGCTCATAGATATGATCTAGGGGGATTTTCGTAAATTTTACAAGAACTCGAAAGAAAACGATAGAGAAATTATACCCTCACAGCACAGGCTCGCAGCGTATATATTCCTTCCGTCACTTCGTTTGCCTCGGGATCTACGCGCACGTATTGCTACCTCATTTGCTTTGGGCAAGAAAGAAGTCACAGCCAACTCCAAGCTTTAGAAAGAAAAAAATAACCTACCGAATATCTCTTCTGGAGGAAATAAGGAATCAAAATGATCGTGCGATCTTTCTCTAGGGTTTTTTTTTTATTATTATTAGTATTTATCAGTACGGGACATTTAGTTTTAATGGGCTTTTGAATTTAATAATTCACTTAAGCCCGATTAAACTAAATTATATATATATATATATATATATATATATTAGCGTATACTAAACCCAATACATAGAAGAACTTCGTTAAATTAATAAGCAGTAAATTAATAGCTTTGATTAAATTATAGTTTGTCTGATCATGGCTAGCCCCGGCCAAAATAACTAGATTAATGTATTAAATTTATAAGATAATAAGTTTTAAGAAAATTACATTAGTACAACTTGATTTATAAATTAATACTTCAGTATAAATCAACTATAATATTATTAATTATAGATAAATGTGAAATCACAATAAATAAATGTGAGAAACTAAAGTGACATTTATTATAAGGTTAGATTTTTTCTAACAATAGATATTAAAATTCTAGAAATTCAAATCTTAAGTCTTAAATTATATACTTTTATAATGGTTTCTAATAATGTGCCCAGCGACCAAAAGCCCAAAACACTCTAACGCAAAACGACATGTTAATTTATTTTTTTTTTTGAGTAATTGATGTCGTTTCATATGTAAACTACAGTCTGTTTTGTAATAGTAATTTCATATATATTTTTTTCCTATGTAAACTACTTCGGCAACAAGCTCAAGTCAATTCTGATCTAGTGATCTCGAACTGCATCTTCCGCGTCGGAGATGAAGTATAGAGTTCGGTTGGAGATGAAGTAGTGTTTTATGTAACGTGTACTGCAAAATTGAGTAAAAAAATGGTGTAATCGGGTGGAGTTGGTCTTAGTAAATGAAAATAAAAACATCCACGTATATTTGGTTACTATATTCTTTCTTAGATACCGCAAATCGCATGTACTATGTATACTCATGTTCAACATTGATATTTATGAGTGTCGGTATTTTTCTTCTCCAAGCTCAGGATTTTTTTAAGCGGATTATTTGTTATGTGATCTAAATCTAAACCCGATCGGTTACTTTCAAACCTTAATATAAATGTTAAGTGTCTGCATACATTTGATTAGTTACAGTTAATTTTTTATAAAATTTATTTTAGTACAAAAATAACCGAACACTATTTTCCTTAAACACTGTAATAAAATAATAACCAATCAAATTTTTAAAATATTTTTATAGAATTATTTTAAAGAATAAAAAATACAAACACAAAATAAAAATACAAAACGCTATCACAAAGTCTACACTTTTACGCAACTTAAGAGCTCTTAACAGCTATGCAGTCGCTACAAGTAGAATTTAAATACATGAAATTTATTTTCGTTCGACTTTTCCACGATTATCTTTGATAATATTCGATTATCCGTCTTGCCGGTAGTTATCGGCAAGACGGCCATGCAAGTACTTTTCCATGATTTTTGTCGAAAATCGGCCAACATGTTGAAAAATAACGAAAATATTGTACTTTTCAAGAAATTTTGCACTTTTTTATGATTTTATTCGAGTATTTACATATTCGAGACTATATTTTATTACTTATATTTTAGTATGAAATGATTTTATTTTTGGCATTTTAATGTTTTATCAACATTATAAACTTAGTAAATATATTCTTAAAAATATTTTAGTGATTTTTCATCGATAATCCTCGATAAGTGTCGATAATCCATCGATAATACTCGATAAGTGTTAGTAACGATAATCTACAGTGTTTATTAGTTTTCGTGTTTATTAGTTTTCCGTCGATTAATCGACAAGCAAACGATAAATCCGTCGAAAACGGCAAGCGATTTATCGGCAAATTCGACAAGTTCAACCTTGGTCTAAACTTTGGATCCATTTACCAATTTACGGCTATTATATCTAATTTTTCTTACACATATAGAGCTACGGAAAATGACCGTTCATACGTCATAGTGCGAAGTCTGAACACCTGATCATTCGCATTTCACAGTGCACATACAGCCAAATAAAAGAATAGCTCTCCATTATAAAAATACAATTTACATATGCACGTTTTTTTTTTACACAGTGACATTATTATCTTAAAAGCAATAATGCAAACAGTGTAAAACTAATTAAATATGTATCTCTATATATCCACGAGCATATATAATTCAACCAATGATTCTCTTGTCCTTTAAAGATCCTTGTACACAAATTTTAACCACGGTATAGTGAACCCCAGAATCAGAATAAATTTTGTGCAAAAGGAAGTTATATTTGCGACCCGTCACAGCCTGCCGGCCATGGCCGTGGAATTCAGTACACAGCCTGCCGTGGCCTAGAAAATCAATTAATTATTTAATAGATTCTTGCAAACGCTTTTATTATATTTATGAAAAAAACCCGGGAAATGAGCACTGAACAATATAGTACTAGCAAATAGCAACACATTTCTTAACTCTGTTAGTTCCGCATCTCCTCTGAACATGTAAATTACAACAATTTCCACCCGCTTGCAACGAAATTGCCGGTTTTCATCAAACTTCAAGCTACGTGCAATGCACATAATAGTGTTTTATGGGAAAATCACGATAAATGAATAAGCATACGCATTGCACACGAATTAAAAATTGACAACGGACATGGATAATTGGATATAATTGCTACAGAACTGCAACAACACGAAAAGTACAGGCGATAGATACAAGTTAACCTTAAATTAATCATAGATCATAATCTAATATTCATGGTTGTTAATCATATCTTCATATAAATAGTAAAGTAGGCACGGGAAAATACAGAAGAGAAACAGCGTAAAACCCAAATGGCAAAACTCGGCATCGCTAAACTACGAAGGTAATTTAGATTCTTATCTTAAAATCTACATCTTACTTTCGAACTTCAGTTTCAAGTGCAAGAGCACTTTCAACTCCCTCGGCTCCAGCGTTCCGCTCGGCAACAATCTTCAACAATCCAAACATCTGAAAATAACGACATGGAAATGAAGACTGGAATGGGAAAGGAAAAAAAACGATACGATAACTGGAGATTGGAACGAAGAGAACCTTTTGGATGGTCTTCTTGAAGCAAGTTTTGTGTTCATCCATGGAGGCGTTGATGAACTCTTCGATGTGATCCTTGACATCCTCCAAGAAAGAAGCCTCTTCGCTCTTCTTCTTTCTGCAAGACTGGACGGGCGGATTTGCAGAAGGCTTTTCGGTCTGCGGCTCCATCTTTTGTAAAGTCGGATATACCAGAAATTCAAATTCCTGATAAAAGCAAAATATATATGGAATTGGCGCAACAACCTCGGTCAATTACACTCGGTCGGTAAGCACATAAAACCTATAAATAAATCGGATGACTCTAAATAAATCAAGTCTCCAGGAGATTCTAAATTCGGAAAAAGATGGATCTGGCAGTCAACCGTTTCATACTACATACATACTCATGCCAAAGCAGCATAACAGCATAACACCTGAAGTTAATCTGAGAGCGTCTCCGAGATCGATCGATTGGTGTCTCCGAGATGGGTTTGCTGTATAACAGGTATGTATCTATGTCTCTTCTCTTCTCTCTGGTTTTCTCATACTAATATCTAGGGTTTACAGTGTGGCGATCGAGAGCCTGAAGCCTGGGGTGGGGATCATATCTATTCTTGGAAAACTGATTATATTCACGCCAATCACGGTTCGTTCTTTCTAGGGCTCATAGATATGATCTAGGGGGATTTTCGTAAATTTTACAAGAACTCGAAAGAAAACGATAGAGAAATTATACCCTCACAGCACAGGCTCGCAGCGTATATATTCCTTCCGTCACTTCGTTTGCCTCGGGATCTACGCGCACGTATTTGCTTTGGGCAAGAAAGAAGTCACAGCCAACTCCAAGCTTTAGAAAGAAAGAAAAAAACCTACCGAATATCTCTTCTGGAGGAAATAAGGAATCAAAATGATCGTGCGATCTTTCTCTAGGTTTTTTTTTATTATTATTAGTATTTATCATTATTACGGGACATTTAGTTTTAATGGGCTTTTGAATTTAATAATTCACTTAAGCCCAATTAAACTAAATTATATATATATATATATATATATATATATTAGCGTATACTAAACCCAAATACATAGAAGAACTTCGTTAAATTAATAAGCAGTAAATTAATAGCTTTGATTAAATTATAGTTTGTCTGATCATGACTAGCCCCTGCCAAAATAACTAGATTAATAATGTATTAAATTTATAAGATAATAAGTTTTAAGAAAATTACATTAGTACAACTTGATTTATAAATTAATACTTCAGTATAAATCAACTATAATATTATTAATTAGGGCTTTTTAGCAAAATACTCAATTTAAGTGAAACTTGTCTAAAAAACACTCAAAAGTTTATCATAATTAAAAAAACACTCATTTGGTCTTATATGGACAATTATACCCTCAATTAGATATCACCATTTGACAAGCCTTCGATCACCATTATAGACGAAGCCTTCGATCACCAATCTTCTTCGACGTAGTTACAATTTCGTTATGTGGACCCATCGTACGTAATTACATGCCATGAATGAACGAACCAACTCCAAGCAATAATGGCGGTTAACTAGTTTCAGAGAGAGAAAGCTTCAACCTTCGTCAATGGCGGCTCCCAGACCCTCGCCGTCTCCCTCCCTTCACGACTCCTGGGAGCGGATGCTGCCGGGCCCGCCCAGCCGGAGCAACTTCGGATCGGCCAACCTCAGCGCCGCCGGACTCCTCGCCTTCGCCGCCGGGAGTTTCGTCGCCGTCGTTGACTCGCGCTCGATGCAGCTCGTCGCCTCCGTGCCGATGCCGCCTCCGGCGAGCTCCTCGCTCTCGCCGTTCGTCACCGCCGTGAAGTGGACGCCCCTCCCGCTCCGCCGCGACCTCCTCTCCACCGAGCCTTCCTCGTCGCACCTTCTCCTCGCCGCCGGCGACCACCAGGGGCGCATCGCCGTCGTCGACCTCAAGACGAGGTCGCCGCTCCTCTGGTTCGAGTCCGATCCCGCGCGCCACGGCGTCCAGGACCTCTGTTGGCTCCAGTCCAACCACGACACGTGTCTCCTCGCTGCCATCGCCGGACCTTCGTCCCTCTCGCTCTATCGTTTGCTCAACTTGTTGCTCAATTAATATGTAACATAATAACACTTATGTTACATATTAAGAGATTCTGCATAAGAAGTGGTGCAAGTTTGTAAGTCAGAGAAACGGTGTGTTTTCGCTCTTTTAGCGATAAAACAAAACGATATTAAAAGTGTGTTTATTCTGGAATCAAATTTCAATATATTTCTTAAAATAATAATTTAGTGCTTTTTCTTTAATGGAATTAATTAGGAAGTATTAAAACAATTTTTGTAACTGAAGTTACATTTTTGTAACCGAAGTTACACTTTTGTAACCGAAGTTACAATTTGTAACTGGAGTTACACTTTTGTAACCGGAGTTACACTTTTGTAACCGAAGTTACAATTTGTAACTGGAGTTACACTTTTGTAACCGAAGCTGCACTTTTGTAACTGAAGTTACACTTTTGTAACTGGAGTTACAATTTCGTCACTGGAGTTACAATTTCGTAATCTAGTCATATATAATTACACTTATGTTACATATTAAGAGATTCTACATAAGAAACGGTGCAAGTTTGTAAGTCAGAGAAAAGGTGTATTTTCGCTCTTTTAGCGACAAAACCAAACGATATTAAAAGTGTATTTATTATGGAATCAAATTTCAATATATTTCTTAAAATAATAATTTAGTGCTTTTTCTTTATTGGAATTAATTTGGAAGTATTAAAACAATTTTTGTAACCGAACTTACACTTTTGTAACTGGAGTTACACTTTTGTAACCGAAGTTACAATTTGTAACTGGAGTTACACTTTTGTAATTGGAGTTACACTTTTGTAACCGAAGCTGCACTTTTGTAACTGGGGTTACACTTTTGTAACTGGAGTTACACTTTTTTAATTGGAATTACAATTTCGTAACTGGAGTTACAATTTCGTAATTCTAGTCATATATAATTACACTTATGTTACATATTAAGAGATTCTACATAAGAAACGGTGCAAGTTTAGTCATATATAACTACACTTATGTTACATATTAAGAGATTCTACATAAGAAACGGTGCAAGTTTGTAAGTCAGAGAAAAGGTGTGTTTTCGCTCTTTTAGCGACAAAACGAAACGATATTAAAAGTGTATTTAATATGGAATCAAATTTTAATATATTTCTTAAAATAATAATTTAGTGCTTTTTCTTTATTGGAATTAATTTGGAAGTATTAAAACAATTTTTGTAACCGAACTTACACTTTTGTAACTGGAGTTACACTTTTGTAACCGAAGTTACAATTTGTAACTGGAGTTACACTTTTGTAACCGAAGCTGCACTTTTGCAACTGGAGTTACAATTTCGTAACTAGAGTTACAATTTCGTAATTCTAGTCATATATAATTACACTTATGTTACATATTAAGAGATTCTACATAAGAAACGGTGCAAGTTTGTAAGTCAGAGAAACGGTATGTTTTCGCTCTTTTAGCGACAAAACGAAACTATATTAAAAGTGTATTTATTATGGAATCAAATGTCAATATATTTCTTTAAATAATAATTTAGTGCTTTTTCTTTATTGGAATTAATTTGGAAGTATTAAAACAATTTTTGTAACCGAAGTTACACTTTTGTAACTGGAGTTACACTTTTGTAACTGTAGTTACAATTTGTAACTGGAGTTACACTTTTGTAACTGGAGTTACACTTTTGTAATTGGAGTTACAATTTCGTAACTGGAGTTACAATTTCGTAATTCTAGTCATATATAATTACACTTATGTTACATATTAAGAGATTCTACATAAGAAACGGTGCAAGTTTGTAAGTCAGAGAAACTGTGTGTTTTCGCTCTTTTAGCGACAAAACGAAACGATATTAAAAGTGTATTTGTTATGGAATCAAATTTCAATATATTTCTTAAAATAATAATTTAGTGCTTTTTCTTTATTGGAATTAATTTGGAAGTATTAAAACAATTTTTGTAACCGAAGTTACACTTTTGTAACTAGAGTTACACTTTTGTAACCGTAGTTACAATTTGTAACTGGAGTTACACTTTTGTAACTGGAGTTACACTTTTTTAATTGGAGTTACAATTTCGTAACTGGAGTTACAATTTCGTAATTCTAGTCATATATAATTACACTTATGTTACATATTAAGAGATTCTACATAAGAAACGGTGCAAGTTTGTAAGTCAGAGAAACTGTGTGTTTTCGCTCTTTTAGCGTCAAAACGAAACGATATTAAAAGTGTATTTATTATGGAATCAAATTTCAATATATTTCTTAAAATAATAATTTAGTGCTTTTTCTTTATTGGAATTAATTTGGAAGTATTAAAACAATTTTTGTAACCGAACTTACACTTTTGTAACTGGAGTTACACTTTTGTAACCGAAGTTACAATTTGTAACTGGAGTTACACTTTTGTAATTGGAGTTACACTTTTGTAACCGAAGCTGCACTTTTGTAACTGGGGTTACACTTTTGTAACTGGAGTTACACTTTTTTAATTGGAATTACAATTTCGTAACTGGAGTTACAATTTCGTAATTCTAGTCATATATAATTACACTTATGTTACATATTAAGAGATTCTACATAAGAAACGGTGCAAGTTTAGTCATATATAACTACACTTATGTTACATATTAAGAGATTCTACATAAGAAACGGTGCAAGTTTGTAAGTCAGAGAAAAGGTGTGTTTTCGCTCTTTTAGCGACAAAACGAAACGATATTAAAAGTGTATTTAATATGGAATCAAATTTTAATATATTTCTTAAAATAATAATTTAGTGCTTTTTCTTTATTGGAATTAATTTGGAAGTATTAAAACAATTTTTGTAACCGAACTTACACTTTTGTAACTGGAGTTACACTTTTGTAACCGAAGTTACAATTTGTAACTGGAGTTACACTTTTGTAACCGAAGCCGCACTTTTGTAACCGAAGCTGCACATTAATGTCGAGCTCGCCGACATCTTCGTCAGTAGCTGCCGAGCCTCCTCCACCTGCGACGCACCGCTCGCCTTCCTCTGCTTCTCGAACCCTAACTCCCCCACCGCCTTCATGCTCGCCACCGCCATGCTCATAACCGATCCAGCTCCGCCGCTGCCGCTGCGCCGTCTCGTCACCGTCCCACTCGCCGACGAGTCTCTCATCACGAACGTCGAGAATCCATCCGGCAGAGAAGAAGCTCCACGATCCTACCGATGGGTGTGCGACCAAGTTCATCGGTTCCTGCAATGGTCTACTCGCTCTCTGCGACCTTTACGATGATGTGACCATCTGGAATCCTTCGACAAAAAAGTATCGTAAAGTACCTCGTTCTAAGACTGAAAAGCGTGGTGCTTCTTTTGTTCGGAGAAGAACAAAAATCCATGCTCGTAAGAGAGAACCAGGTTACCTCTCGCTGAGGTTGATTGCAGAGACTGAGTGAATGGATTCGAGAGAGAGAGACGATTGCAGAGACGAGAATGAGCTCGGAATTGTAGACACGAGAAGGAGCTCGCGATTGCACGGACACTGAGCGAGAGGATTCGATGGAGAGAGAATCAAACGATTGCAGAGAATGAGCTGGGGAAAGAGATCGGGATTGAGAATCGCGAGGAGTCGAAGTGAAGGAGAAGGGATAGCTCGTTAGGGTCAAAGCCAGGGGTATTTTAGGAAAATAGTCTTTAAATTGAGTATGTTTTGGATTAATTAAACCTTGAGTAGTTTTTAAAATAGTTTGATTCTAATTGAGTATTTTGCTAATAAGCCCTATTAATTATAGATAAATGTGAAATCACAATAAATAAATAATATATTACATAACCAATTGTGGATCATTATAAAGTGATAAAATACATTGCTTAAAACGTGTTGTAAAAAATCAACATTTTTTTTTATATTTATACATAAGTTGATATATGTTTTAAGTGTTGAGAAATTTCTCCAAATAGCCAAATAGAAGCTTTTAATTAGCAAAATAACTAACATTTACTTTATCTTTCTAAAATAGCCAATATGTATGAGGTGACATTTTAATATCAGTTTTTATTCCTATTATACCCTTTTAATTATCTTTCTTTATATGATTAAAATTCTAACGAATTAACGGTTAATATACAAAAAAATATGCGTTTAAAAATTGCTCCCCGGAATATCTCGATTTAATTTTCTAAAATTAAATTGGAAATATCCTTAATTTTTGCCACGTATAAAATTTGTAACTACTTTGATATTATTATTGATATTGTTTTAAATATTAAACGTGATATAATGCCTATAAACATATAAATTTTTTTTGTAAATAAATACATAATCTTTAGAAAATACGTTTGATAATTAAAATCCAGCTGTATTACCAGTTTATATATGTATATAAACAAGTATTAACAGTTTTTGAATGTATATAAACAAGTATTACCAGTTGGTAATTCTGGTTTTTTGGTTTATTTACGATTGGAATGGTTGAAGTTGACAATGGTTGAATCGCCGTGAAAAAATCTCCGTGAATGGAAGCTGGTGAAATCGCCGTGAATGGAAGCTGATTGAAGTCGGCGAGATGGTCAGACGAATGGCTAGGTCAAAGTTTTTCTCGCTTGTATGCTTACGAAAGAAGAGGGCTTCGAATTTTGTATTCCCTAATTTTACGGATTTTTAATTTCAAATATAAATTTTATATTTAATTTAATATTAAAATTAATATTCGAATTCTGAATTAGTGGAAAAGAATCTTGTTAATTATAAGTAGATATTAAAATCAGAATGTATAAATGTGATATTTAAGGGTATATAAGTCATTTTATAGTCATTTAACATGGTTAATTGGCGTGGTTGCTAGGATAGCCTAGTGGTAATTCCACACTACCTCCAAAGTGGAGGTTGTGGGTTCGATCCCCACATGCAGCAAAGCTGCCTTAAAAAAAAAAAAAAAAACATGGTTAATTGGCTATGGATAAATATAAACAAAAAGTTGACTTATTTAGCAAATATCAACTTTCTATTTGGCTATCACGCTATGATGCCCTTAAGTTTTAACTAGAGCATTTACTTTGTATTATATAGAAATAGAACTGTATATGCTATCTATCTTACTAGACTTGTATACATTGTGCCTTCAAAAATAAGACTTGTACACATTGTAAAGTAGTTTAACTACACTTAAGTTCATTACTTGTAAAATGAAACTTCTATTACAACAAGTATCCTAACTACAATTTTGTATTATATTTAGCATGGTTTTAAATATCGATATCGTTTCGCACTCTCCGTTTTACGGATATATCGCTTGCCGACGGGCATGCCGATGGATAAATCCGAAGAAAAAGATATATCGCTTGCCGATAATATCGCATTATTTCACGGATATATCGCTTGCCGATCGAAATATCGACGGATATTTCGAAAAATATTATAAGTATTTCAATCATATATTTATATATATGATAGATAGTTTCTAAATTACTTATTTAATAAATAAAACACATTCATAAATCATAATATACACATAATATTACAAAAATTCACAAACATAGAATATAACATAATGTCAAGTGTCAACGTAACATAGAACAATAAAGTAGGCATCATAATAAAGTCTTAAACTACGAAATACAAACATAACTACAAACATAGAGTACGAACTAGAAATATGAACATAATAGTCAGAAACCGTAACAAATGATAATCATCAAGTTTAACATACAATTTGAAAATTTAACAAACCCAAACATAAAACGTAAATCTCGAGCATACCTTGCGATTTTCCTCTAAAAATATTTCACAAACCCTAAAAATACTAATTTCCCCCAAATCAGTAAGCAAATTCGCAAATAGCCAAAAAAACATGAAATAAGTGGAATTTCCATAGACATACCTTGCGATTTTCACAACATGCGAAATATGGGAAGATTTGTGCTCCAGCTCGCGAAATTTGACGGAGAAGAGATATACGCCGATAGCTAGTTGCGAAATAAGAGAAAGGAGGAAAGGGTTCTGAAACTAGGTTTTTTTTTTTGGAAAATCGAGCACTTTATCGACGTTTGTAGGCTTAAACGAAAAAGATATTTTTTTTGAAAATCGAACGACATATCCCGATAAATCCGAAAAGGACAGCGATTTATTTGAAATATCGTACCGCATATCTCATTTTAGCGGCATGTCGTGGATATATCGACGATATGCCCTGATATTTAAAACCATGGTATTTAGCAAGCTCAAGATGTCATTTCTACACAACCTCTACTCAATCATCCAAATGAGGTTGAAGCACGGAGTTCAATCCAATCACAACCTCATTGTACAAGTGGCATAGGGAAGCTCAAAAAATAAAAAAAAAATAAAAAAATGAACAACGATGTCGATTTGTTTTTCGTTGGTCTTTACATTTCAAGAGCCTTGAATACATAATTGAAGATGTATTGGCTTTTGGAAAAGAATGATGTATCGATTTTTATCGCCAAACAACGCCTCACGGTCTTAACGTCCGACTTCTCGTGTTTGTATTGCCCTCATTGGCTTGTCAAAACTGTTTCACGGGACCTTTGCGCCCAAGCTTAATTATATTTTCTTTTTTCCCTAATAAAAATAAAAAAAAAATACATAATTGAAGATGTATTGGCTTTTGGAAAAGAATGATGTATCGATTTTTATTCTACATTTTGGCTTTTTGGAGGGTATATATATATATATATATTAAAATGTGAGTAAGAGCAATTTGTATTTTATAAGTTCAAATGATTAAGGTGTTACACAAAATAATAGTACTAAACTAATTTAAGGGTATATTTTTGTTGTATTTGAAAATAAAGACTATTTTTGCCAAAATAGAAAAAAAGATGAGTGTATATAAAAGAAAAAAATCTTAAAATGTGAGTATTAGGGCAATTCTGGTTTGTAAGACAATATAAAAAAAAAAAGTATACTTTATGGTATATTTTATTATATATATATATTAAAATGTGAGTAAAAGCAATTTGTATTTTTTAAGTTCAAATGATTAAGGTGTTACACAAAATAATAGTACTAAACTAATTTAAGGGTATATTTTTGTTGTATTTGAAAATAAAGACTATTTTTGCCAAAATAGAAAAAAAGATGAGTGTATATAAAAGAAAAAAAAATCTTAAAATGTGAGTATTAGGGCAATTCTGGTTTGTAAGACGATATAAAAAAAAATTAAAGTATACTTTATGGTATATTTTTTTATAGTTATTGAAATTAATAGATGTTATATTTGCGGAAAACAAAATAGAAGATAAAAAAAAAAAAAACCTTAATTCCATCTTTGGTTCTCAAAAAATATGGTTGAGACGAGTAGCTACTGATAGTTATTATCATCCAATTGTCTTTTTTCCTCGTAACAGGTCCAATATACCTACCTCCAATGCAGATTGTGTTGTTTAAACTTAGGCACAAACACTACTAATGCTTCTTTATCTCACTCATATTAGTCGTTGTTGGTTTCCGAAACCACCGCACAAATCAAACGAAAACTTGATTAATACAACACACCATCATTTAAATTCGTGACATGTGATTTAATTTCATAGTTTACCGAAACGATCACAAACTTAGAAATTCTCTAAATCACAAACCATATGTCGAAACGACTCGGTTCCAAAAGTAAAGTTGCTTAGAATTTAATTTCCAACAACTTTCATGTTGACGGAAAATCCAAATTCTACTTTATTTTGTCAGTTAATTTCGGTTACCAATATATGGTACTTTTGCCACGCTACTGATAAAACTATATGATGTCTGTCACAGACTTCAGTTTTACGAGTCTTGCCAAATGATCTTAAAAACATTTCAAATGTTTTTATCACGTACGTATCATCCGTTACGGAGCTATCCTGGGGACCATGGACCCGTATCACTTAAGCTCCAACGAACTGCTAGGGTGTTCGTCAAACCTCGGTGTTATTCCACTATAAACTCGAGGCTGCACTCTTTAGTGATACAGTATATATTATTCCCTTTATTACAGCAGGGTTTCCATTGATACAATCAAATTTGGGTTATTGATCTTTCACTTAATGATCCACACACGAGCAGGCGGTTTCTACCGTTATGCCGCTCATTGCATTTTCATCCTTGACTCAGTCAGTAATATTATGAGTAACCAACTTATGTTTTCGATTCATAAGTTGCGCACGGGTACCTCTCACTTCTCACCACCGACAATCAAGGGAATCATCATGACTCTGAAGAGAGCTGTGTGATGCCCATGTCTATGACTAAGTTACCCTTACTGTTGACTATCATGTTCCCAAAATAATAGTGTTGGGAACAACGGTAATATATTGTGTTCTTTAACGGTTACATCAAAGAACAATCAAGCCAGCAGCTCGTACTCAAGATCACTCAGGACTTAGATCGAATATCCATTTGATCATCTACTAGTGACTCAACTCCAAGTTATCAGTGACGGTCTTATATGATAACTTCCGGAGTTTAAGTCAGATCCAGTCCAGTATGAAAATGCTTCATACTTAATGCACTTCCAGTGAGTGTGACACACACAAAATCCAGAATAGGATTGTCACTTAGTCACATTAATGACCTTATACGATTAATGGGCTCCCACCCAGTTAATCAGGTCACGGACATTTTAAGTTCATTTATTATGATTATTAATTCTTCCTTACATTGACTTTGTTGTGATAATAATTCATAATTGCATCCTTTATGAACTAAGGATCAAACATTCTATTTTACTCTACCAGAAACTATAATAAGATTATCATAATAAGCATCATCTTTATTCAACGACTTGTCATAATCTTTTACAAATGGATAAAAATATCTTGTTTAAGGACACACATGTCCAACATGAAATACAACTAATGAGTGGTGCTTTTATAATTAGAGAAACACAAGTAAAAATACTATAATACCCTTAATGTGATAGCCAATAAAACTTGGTGATCAAGAATACTTGAGACACGTTTTCCTTGGCAAGTGGTATTAAATAAACTATTATACAAACTTGCATAGCAAGTTGTACCGAGCCCAAGTCATAACTTATCCATTATATTCTCCCCGTTAAGCTTGACTTGGCTCGAGGTTCTTCACACCGAGCATTTCTCGCATCTCCGCGAACTTGATGCGAGGTAGGGCCTTCGTCAGAATATCCGCACGTTGCTCTTTGGTGGTGACAAATTCCACGATGATCTCTCGCTTCTCCACACACTCCCGAATGAAATAAAAGCGAGTGTCGATGTGCTTGCTGCGTCCATGAAACACCGGGTTCTTCATCAGTGCGATTGCGGACTTGTTGTCCAGAAAGAGAGTCACTGGCTTCTGCTCGGCTCTGGTAACTTCACTCAACAAATTTCTCAGCCATAACGTTTGACACGACGCTGCGGTCGCTGCCATGAACTCGGCCTTACAAGATGAAAGGGCCACAGTTCTCTGC
Source organism: Parietaria judaica (assembly GCA_954871525.1). NCBI lineage: Eukaryota > Viridiplantae > Streptophyta > Magnoliopsida > Rosales > Urticaceae > Parietaria > Parietaria judaica. The sequence goes on from OX940860.1 coordinate 46,597,276, forward strand.
TTCTGAGACTGCCAGGTGATTAGATTATGGTTGAGATAAAATGCCATCCCTCCGGTACTTTTTCTCTCATCGACGTCACCAGCTAGGTCACTGTTGGTGAAACCGACCAGTTCTTCAGCGCCAATTCCTCTTTCGTACTGGATCCCATAACTTGACGTTCCCTTCACGTAACGGAGGATATGCTTCACAGTCTGCTGGTGTAGACTAGTAGGCTTCTCCATGTGACGAGTCACCGTGCCAACTGCATACGAGATGTCAGGTCGGGTGTGGGTTAGGTACCTTAGACACCCGATGACACGTCTGTACTCCGTGGGATCCATCCACTGGCCTTCCTTCAGCATCTTTCCCAAGCTTTAACTTTGGTTCCATCGGATACTTGCTCGAGTTGCAATCCGCCATCTTGAATTGCTTCAGAATCTTTTTCGCGTAGGCCGTCTGCCTTAGCGTGATGCATTCCTTCTTCTGATCAACCTCGATGCCGAGGTAGTATGAGAGTAGTCCGAGATCGCTCATCTCAAACTCCTTCATCATCTGTTTTTTGAATCCATCAATACCTTCTGCACTGGATCCGGTCACGATTAGGTCGTCGAAGTACACACCGACGATGAGGGCCTCTTCTCCTAAGCTCCTCGTGTAGACTGCTTGCTCCTGGGAGCACTTCTTGAAACCAAGACTCTTCATACTCTTATCGAGTCGAGTGTTCCATGCACGTGGTGCTTGCCGCAATCCATAAAGAGCTTTTGACAACTTGTACACCTTGTGTGCTGCGGTCTTGTCGATGAAGCCTTCCGACTGAGCAACGTATACTTCTTCTTCCATTTCACCATTCAGGAACGCCGATTTGACGTCCAGATGATGGATTTTCCAGCCTCGGTGAGCTGCGAGGGCTAGGATTAGCCTGACTGTGTCGAGTCTGGCCACTGGAGCAAAGACCTCTTCAAAGTCTACTCCCTGCTTCTGCACGTAGCCCTTTGCGACCAGTTTGGCCTTGTGATTGAGGACCTTGCCGTCTGAGTCCTTCTTGAGCTTGTAGACCCATTTTAGACCAATGGACTTGTGACCTTTTGGAAGGTCGACTATGTTGGACATATGTGTTCTTAAACAAGATATTTTATCCATTTGTAAAAGATTATGACAAGTCGTTGAATAAAGATGATGCTTATTATGATAATCTTATTATAGTTTCTGGTAGAGTAAAATAGAATGTTTGATCCTTAGTTCATAAAGGATGCAATTATGTATTATTATCACAACAGAGTCAATGTGAGGAAGAAATAATAATCATAATAAATGAACTTAAAATGTCCGTGACCTGATTAACTGGGTGGGAGCCCATTAATCGTATAAGGTCATTAATGTGACTAAGTGACAATCCTATTCTGGATTTTGTATGTGTCACACTCACTAGAAGTGCATTAAGTATGAAGTGTCTTCATACTGGACTGGACCTGAATTAAACTCCGGAAGTTATCATATAAAACCGTCACTGATAACTTAGGGTTGAGTCACTAGTAGATGATCAAATGGACATTCGATCTAAGTCCTGAGTGATCTTGAGTCCGAGCTGCTGGCTTGATTGTTCTTTGATTTAACCGTTAAAGAACACAATATATTACCGTTGTTCCCAACACTATTATTTTGGGAACATGATAGTCAACAGTAAGGGTAACTTAGTCATAGACATGGGCATCACACAGCTCTCTTCAGAGTCATGATGATTCCCTTGATTGTCGGTGGTGAGAAGTGAGAGGTACCCGTGCGCAACTTATGAATCGAAACCATAAGTGGGTTACTCATAATATTACTGACTGAGTCAAGGAAGAAAATGCAACGAGGGGCATAACGGTAGAAACCGCCTGCTCGTGTGTGGATCATCAAGTGAAAGATCAATAACCCGAATTTGATTGTATCAATGGAAACCCTGCTATAATAAAGGGAATAATATATACTGTATCACTAAAGAGTGCAGCCTCGGGTTTATAGTGGAATAACACCGAGGTTTGACGAACACCCTAGCAGTTCGTTGGAGCTTAAGTGATACGGGTCCATGGTCCCCAAGATAGCTCCGTAACGGATGATACGTACGTGATAAAAACATTTGAAATTTTTTTAAGATCATTTGGCAAGACTCATAAAACTGAAGTCTGTGACAGACATCAGATAGTTTTATCAGTAGCGTGGCAAAAGTACCATATCTTGGTAACCGAAATTAACTGACAAAAAAAAAGTAAAATTTGGATTTTCTGTCAACATGAAAATTGTTGGAAATTATATTCTAAGCAACTTTGCTTTCGGAACAGAGTTGTTTCTTCGTACGGTTTGTGATTTAGGGAATTTCTAAGTTTATGATCATTTCGGTAAACTATGAAATTAAATCACATGTCACGAATATAAATGATGGTGTGTCACCATGACATTTAAATGTGTGATATTGAGATCAGAGAATATTAATATAATTTAATTATTCAAATTTTATTATTAACGTATTATTAATAATTATTCAATAATTAATAGATTTATATTAATATGTAAATAATATATTTTTATATATTATAAAGTGTAGAAATAGAATTGGGCCTTTGAATGTGGATCCATTGACATTCGAATTGATAGACTTTGGTCTTTTCATAATTGCAGCAAAAGTACCAAATGTTTTGGTATTTGAGAAAAACCCTAAAATCAATTTAATCCATTGGATCGGTTATGATTTAATAACAACCGTTGAATTAGGATATTGATGAATTCGAAATTAATAACTTGGTGACCAAGTTTCATTTTTCAAATTTGGATAATTAATTATATATGTTAGATCGGTTTAAGATTTAATCTTTACTGTCGGATTGGAAATTAATTAATTATATATATTTATATTATTTTCGAATTATGGTTTATGGATAAATTCGAAATAGTTTTTATTAAATCTTTTCATATTTGATTTTATCCTAAACTATTGATCCATTAGATCGGTTTAAAGATTTATCTCAACCGTTGGATCTAGATAATGATAATTCGAATTTTAATATATACATATATATATAATTCGAATTTATAAAGATAAGAAGATAAGATTGGACTTTTTTATTTTATCCAAATCTTTCTTATTTAATTAAATCCCTAATTAATTATATCCATTGGATTTAGATAAGATTAAATCTGGACCATTGGATTGAGATAATTAATTATATTTAATATATTAAATTCAAAAAATTAGGGAGGGAATTTCTCCAATTCGGTTACGGTCTGAGCTTATAAATAGGAGGCTCATTCTACATATTTTTCACACCTTTCCCCAGAGAAAAATTCGAACTCTCCCTCTCCTTCAGGGTCTGCGAATTTTTTCTCTGATCTCTTTTTCTGGTTCGGCTTAAGAGACTTAGTTCTCCGGAAGCTTAAAAAGAACCATCAGTTTAAATTTTGTGACGGAGTCCTGCCGGCGAAGCCCACGCTTCGGAAAGAGGATTCCAGGAGAATGTCCCAGAAGATCACGGGAGTTTCCCTCAGCACCGGCAGAGCCCTGCCCGATTCAGAACGCGCAGCCGGAAGTCGTCATTAGAGGTACGGCCTTATGCATTGGGTTAATAAATGCAACCATTTACTGCTTTCTATTTATTTCCTATGATGACTAGATTATTAATAATGATTTATGAATATTAAATTGCATAATATTTATCAGATCTTGTTATATGGTTATTATCCGATATCCGGACCGTTGAACGGATAACAAGTTTTTCCGCTTTAAAATAATTTTTAATTGTTACCCGGACGGTTTGGAGGCATAATTCGTGATAATTAACATGGAATCCGAGATGTGATTCCCAACAGACTAGTTCTCATGTCTGATTCTTCTCAATCGACTCTAGCTCTCTCTTCATCGCTTCCTGCCATTACGTCTCGGTGGCTGCCTCGCGATAGTTGGTTGGTTACTCTTCACTAACCAGCAGGAGCTCCTCTGGACTCAAATCAAGCTCTTGCGCTTCTTCGTAGATGTCGGACAGGCTACAGAACCTTCTTAGTCCGTCCTTGATCGACGAGTCTCCCGAGCTGGTTCCTCCCGAACTAGCTCTCTCTTGGATTAGAGTGATCATCCCTGATCCTGGGTTGGGTGAGCCTGGTGGTGAGTTCGTTCCAGTTATGCTGGTTCCAGGTGAATTGGTTTCCGTCGAACTGGACGTTGCCAGTCCTTGGAAGGGGATCTCTCCCTCTTCCTACTCGACCGTGTCTTCCTCTTCGAGTATGAACTCTACCAAATTTTATTCGAGCTCTCCATTTTCGTCTCGCCAGTCCCACTTATTCTCTTCTTCGAACACGGCGTCTCTGCTCACATGCACTTTGCCGCCTCGGGGGTCGTAAAACCTATGTGCCTTGCTTTCTTCTTCGGTGCCAAGGTACACCATCGGCTGACTTCGATCATTGAGTTTCTTGAGGTGCGGTTCCACATTCTTCACATGTGCGGTGCACCCTAACACCTTCAAATGCTCCAGATGAGGTTTCTTCCATTTCCACGCTTGGTAAGGGGTGCGCTCGCTTAGCGCCTTCGTCAGTAGACGGTTTAACAAGTAGACCGCGTGTCGTACTGCTTCTCCCCAGAACCTCGCCGGGACATGCATGCTCTTCAGCAAACTCCTTGCTGTGTCCATCACAGTCCGGTTTCTTCTCTCCACCACACCGTTTTGCTGGGGCGTGTACGGTGCAGTGAGGTGTCGCTCTACACCTTCTTCTCCGCAGTAGTCTGGGGCGTGTGCGGGCGTGTACAGTGCAATAAACGAAAACACCCAAAAAAATGAGTAGAATACTTCACAAATCACAAAAAGATCAACTTCAAATACTTTTGCCACAATTATGAGGAAATCCGAATTATCATGAAATATGCCTTAAAAATTCACCAACAAACACATATTTCTTACTACATACTAACTACAATCTTTTAAAGCATATACAAACAATAAATCATCAAAAAATATCTATATTTTGAGCAAATTTAAAAATTCAAAACTTTGTATACTTTTGCCTAACAAGCATACAAATTCGAATTTCCTATAAATCTAATAAAATAATTACAAACTAAGTCATCAAAACAAGTTTTCATCAACATATATTCATAAGAATGCAAAAAAAAAAAAACAACTCAAAATCACAAAAGTACCAATCTTTACCCATTGAAGAACATAACTCATATGAACAACTAACTCTTTAGTTTTGAACTCATGCAAATCTTCTAAAAATCGTAAAAATGAGTAAATATCAAAGAAAAAAAAATGCAAGATTCATACATATCTATGATTATAACTCCTAAATTTACCAAAAAGTTCGCACAAATTTGAAGAAATTCGGAGAACAATGCTTAAATCAAAACTTTGCAAACTTTTGCCAAATACACGATAATCAGTGATAATAACATGATTTACCAAAAATCCATAAGCTTACCAGCTCGAAAATCGCCCAAATGCCCAATTTTTGGCTTGAGAGCGGCGAGAAGAATGGAGAAGTAGGGTTTGGTTCTATTTTCGGCGAAAAAATTTCAATTTATACATGTCCTAATATTTTTTAATTGCACCGAAAATTCCCTCAATTTTACACTGCAAAAACGATAATCGATTGGAAAAGAATTTATCGACTATCGCGATTATCGGCGACAAGTTACCAAACCGGCAACTATTGTAGTGGATTATTTACCGGTGAACATCGGTAAGACCGATAATCGTCGATTATCGACGGTAAGTCGAACCTTGGATGAAAGTGTTAAATAAACTAAGTACTTTTGACACAATTTCTTAAAATTGTTAGAAACTAATATTACTCTGCATTCTTAAAAGTTTAATTATTATTAAAATATTTAAATATTAATGATTAATTATTAATCTATTTTATTAAATATTGTTAAAACTAAAAGTGTTAATTTTAAAATTATTAAGAAATGAGTAACTGATGCGGGCATAACTCACGGATGTTCCGAGAGGCGTTTGAAAGGGCGATCCCGGAATATTGGAAGGCGAGTTAGGAAGAGGCGTTCCGAGAAGAAGAGGCGATCCGAGAGGCGTACCCGGAAGAAAGTTTGGAGAAGGTCTCCCGCGAAAGCCCCAACTTCGACCGGCCATATCTTTTGACTCGAGCATCGGATTTACGCAAATTACATATCAAATCGAAGCTCGGGATGGTGGCTACAAGATCGCGTGAGGATTTCTGGTAATACTGGATCGACAGAGACCGAAAACGCTGACTTCGTCTTTTGAACGGAAATTATATAATCTTTAATTTTATGTCGTTTTAATTTATTTTGTTGTCGTTTTTATTTTAAAGAAACTACATGTCATTTGTGGTTTAGGGTTTTATGGATGCACTATATAAGCATCATGTTGTGTTTGTAATGGGGGAGTTGGAATGAATGAAAAAATGAAACTTTGTGTTTCTTTCCCCAAATCCGAGAGCCTCGTGAGCGAGCGTCGAGTTTGATGCCTGAGAGCCGGTATTCGTGCGCGAATCAACGGTGATTGGATGCCCGGAGTCTAGTATTCGTGCGCGAATCAATAGGCGAGGAAGGTTCTTCGATCGGGTATTCGCGAGCGAATCAACGATCAAGGACGACTAACCCGGTAACCTTTATCTATCTTTTCTAGTTGTATTTTCCGCTGCATCAGTTTGGTATCAGAGCTTCAAAGACGGTCTTGAAGAATGTCTTCGCGATCCGTTTCCCTACGGAGACACGGCAAAGAGTGTGAGAGACTTGAAAGGTTGGACACATCGATTGAGCGTCTAGCTCAACAAATCGCCGAGGCTGTGCATAGGAGGTTAGAGGAGCGTTGTTTTCAGCGAAACCGAGATAGATACGAAGAAAATTGGGCGAAGAGAGGTTCTAATTCGTCAAAAATCAATTTTTCTGACAGCCCCCACAGCGCCCAGACAGCGGGTAACAGCGCCCAAGTCGAGCCGCAACAGCCCCACAACGCGCCACAACAACCATGACACGCCCTACAACACACACCTCATGTCTTATGTGCCCCGAAGAGTGCCAATGTCGCTCCCTAAGTCCCGAACAGCCGTAAAAATGTCAACACATGGCAAGAGTTTGAGAGAAAGTGGCGATGACCCTCCGAGTCACATTTGGCTCTTGTTCGAGGAGTTAGAGCCCGAAGACCACGTGTTTAAAGATCCGGAGTATGACGATCTCATACACAACGAGACAGAGCACGCCAAAATCGTGTATGACGAGCCCGTTTATGACGTGTATGACGATGCCTTGTATGATGACACCTTGTATGCCGATGATGTGTGTGAAGAAATAAAGGCCAATGACGAGAATGTCAAGGGCAACAGCGTAGCTCTTGTCGTTTGCAGGCCGTGTTCGGATCCGATGGAAATGGTCGAGATGGTTTTGGCGCCGAGCAAGGTCGACGAATACAAGTCGTGCAAGCTTCGAACAAGAGTGGATCTTGTAGCTCCAATCAATGAGGAGGCGAAGAAGCCCGGGGCATTTTCGATGTTGCTTCCAATCAAGCTGCCCACAAAGTTGTTGACACTCGCTTGTGTGCTTGACAAGCCACGTGATGAACCGACCGAGGATCTAGCAGATGAGCTCGACAATGAGCCGCCCGACAAGCTGCTCATAATCGCCAAGAAGGTCCACCCCGAGAATCTCCTTAAGCCCCCCAACGACACACCTTCGAATTCGTGGACGAATTCTTTCCGACCCGGTGAGAATGATGCGGGCCTAAAGCGTCCTTCGAATCACCCGAAACCCAATGGAGCAGCCCCGAATTCGAGGACGAATTCTTTCCATCCCGGAGAGAATGATGCGGGCATAACTCACGGATGTTCCGAGAGGCGTTTGAAAGGGCGATCCCGGAATATTGGAAGGCGAGTTAGGAAGAGGCGTTCCGAGAAGAAGAGGCGATCCGAGAGGCGTACCCGGAAGAAAGTTCGGAGAAGGTCTCCCGCGAAAGCCCCAACTTCGACCGGCCATATCTTTTGACTCGAGCATCGGATTTATGCAAATTACATATCAAATCGAAGCTCGGGATGGTGGCTACAAGATCGCGTGAGGATTTCTGGTAATACTGGATCGACAGAGACCGAAAACGCTGACTTCGTCTTTTGAACGGAAATTATATAATCTTTAATTTTATGTCGTTTTAATTTATTTTGTTGTCGTTTTTATTTTAAAGAAACTACATGTCATTTGTGGTTTAGGGTTTTATGGATGCACTATATAAGCATCATGTTGTGTTTGTAATGGGGGAGTTGGAATGAATGAAAAAATGAAACTTTGTGTTTCTTTCCCCAAATCCGAGAGCCTCGTGAGCGAGCGTCGAGTTTGATGCCTGAGAGCCGGTATTCGTGCGCGAATCAACGGTGATTGGATGCCCGGAGTCTAGTATTCGTGCGCGAATCAATAGGCGAGGAAGGTTTTTCGATCGGGTATTCGCAAGCGAATCAACGATCAAGGACGACTAACCCGGTAACCTTTATCTATCTTTTCTAGTTGTATTTTCCGCTGCATCAGTAACTTTTGTCACAATTAATTAAAAACTGATATCAGTAATTTGGCTGCCTATTAGGTTACGTTTTGAACTCCAACGTGAGTCTGTGCTCACGTACTTATGTGGACGCGTGTTTTGCTAACGGCTCAGCAAAAACCACGGCTGCCTTTTGTCCACCGTGGGCAGCTCTAGGCGGAACGGCACATGGTGTTTTTAATTAAACTTTGGATAAGTTATCGCAGGTCGTGCAAATTACCAAATTATAAGACGCTACCAAATTATAAAACTGGATTTTGGACAAGTTATCGCAGGTCGTGAAACAATCAAAACCATATTGACCAATATATTTTGTTGATCACATGAATCACGACATACCACATAATTTCTAAAGCGAAAATCAGTCCATTTATAATTCGACGAAACTAATAATAATAATAATAATAATAATAATAATAATAATAATATACCAGGGCAACACATAAATTATAAATTAGAGACGCACTACTTTTCCATAAACAAATGACAGCGATTCAGAGACCAATCAACCGTACATCAATTGTTCGCAATGAGAATGGAATAGTAAACATCATAGATAGATAGCAAATTTGATATTCTCTTTGGAGAACACCTTGGCTCTCCAGTCAATGCCCTTGTGAGTTAAGGTTTGATTTTCAAACCAACTTCAATGCCCAGCTTTTGCAACGAAGAACACGTCAAAAGAGTTGCTTCCTGGTGAATCTTCGCCACCAAATGTGCAATTTCAAAAGCGTTGATCTCCTTTATCATTTTGAAAACTTTTTGCGTATCATATTTGATCCATTTGGAGTTCATGTTCCTTGTGTCTATATTCACTCCCACAAAGCAGATGGTCGATCGGATCAGTCAAAAAGCCAAACATTTTCTCATCATCGCGGTACAACCGGATCTATCTTGCAGCGAAAGCTTGATGAAAAGACAGTGAGTTCCGGCACATAGTAGAAGCCAGCAGTAAGACGAGAAGCATTTGATGCCAATCCCAACGACACGCCGATGAGGATTCAGCTGTTTCTCGAATTCCGATAGCTTCTTCTCCAAAATTGACCCAGAAGACCAGAAAGGGTCGAGCACCTCGACCTTGACCGTGGCATCACATAACTCTATTTCGTACGGCTTCACCTTCGATTCTAAAGCCTCGGGCAGCATTTTGAGCTTTAGATTTTTGAGTAATTTTTTCAAGAGAGATCTAACGACGTAAAAAACCAGTTTTGCTATGACTATTTATAGTAAGAGATGAATTTACTTGATATATGTGCTTAATTACATGCATGCGACTTGGAAGGTCACAGCGATTCATGATTAATTGAAATTTGAAGGTATGAAAATAATAAAGAAAGGATTTGATCTTGAACGTCGTTTAAGGGTGTGTTTGTTTGCACTTAATAGATATCTGAATCTTAATGAGTCAGATCTAGGTACATTAAGTGCATTTATTTATTTTATTTAAAAACTCTTAATGGGTCTGAATGACCTCTTATTCGGTAAGATGTATAACCAAGTTTGGATAGCATTAAGATCTATTATTTTTCTCTCTTCTCCTTAATTATTATTGACATGTCATCTTCTTTTTCATAATTCTCACGTATGATTTGGTTAATTTACAATTTTTGTTTATTAGATTTTTCTCTCTTCTCTTCAAAACTTCAAAACTTCGCAACTTTTTTTTCCGAGCATCGGATTGACTCATATAATATATCATTGGAAAGCTTGCGACGAGAGGAATCCAATGACAGGTGGGAAGATATATTTTCGATTATTCAAAAAATATATGAAAATCGAATTTCGTTTTAAAAAATAAATTACAATAATAATTTATTTATGAATTTTAACCAAATAATCTAATTTATTTATCCGTAAAAAAAAAATACTAATACATTTTTATAAAATAATTTATCAGTTTAGAGAATAATTTTGATAATTATAATATTATATAATTAGTTTATATATATATTCTATTTTTAATGAATATATATATATATATATATATATATATTTACGTTTAAATTTACATATTTCCAAATTTATTAATATAATAAATTAAATAATCATTAAAATAAATTTACATATAATTAATTATCATAAATAATTTAATAGATGATATGATTTTTTATAGTGTAGATTTTTTCAAATAAAGTTTTAAAAATTTATTATATTTATATGTTATCATAAAATATTTTCAATGGAATTTTTAAGAAAAATATAATAATTGGATATTATTAAATAAATTATTTTAAATTTAAATTTAAATTATTATTAATAAAAATAATCGTATATATAAAGATGTATAGTAAAATTTAATTTTTACAAGAAAAATGTATCCAGATCTGCATTCAGATCTTAAAAAACAAACACACTTAATTATCTGTCATTCAGATTCAGATGTCACATCTTATTATTCAGATGTGCATTCAGATTCAGACGTCTTAATCTTAATGTAAACAAACGGACCCTAAAAGTTTTAGGTGAACTTTTTTACTTATATGTTTTATTTTCTGATGTACATATCTACTAGCACTTGAACAGTTAAGGACGAGATAAATATAAATTTGCTGTAAAACTACTACAATATAATATAAGAACGTCTATGAAAATGGGTCATTCAAAACTTGGTTCTAAATTATAGGGTTATTACCGGTATATGTTCTTGTTCTTTTGCAAACATCCGACTTATGTCTCCGTTCTTTTTTTTTTCGCGGCATATATTCCATAAGTCTTACAACGTACTCAAAGTCAACCTCCGTTAACACTTCCGTCTATGTTCGTTAGTTTGTCACGCCTTTAATACCGGCATATGTTCCTGTTCTTTTGCGAATATCCTACTTATGTTCCCGTTCTTTCTATTTATGATTTTTTTTATCATTTAAAAAAAAAGTACTAATTTTTTCCATTTTTTATTTTCTTAATAATATTATTTTAGACGATAAAAGTACCATTTTTAGATTATACTAATTAATTTTAAGCGGTAAAATTACTTCTTTTTTTTTTTGAAATCTTCATTCTCTCATCGATGTAGAATCGATCTTCATTTTTAATCCAGAAATCCTTTTTCGTCGTGGAAGTCTTTGATCTCCGCTTCTTACAAGCTCTCAAATCCTTAATTACCAACCCTAACCAAAGCACCAACCAATCGAATTGCCACAAAACCACGGTTCTCACCGACACCCGCGAGCTTCGTGGGAGGCTTCGGTGCCGAGGAGAATTGGGCAGAAGCAGTAAAGACACAAAGGAGGTTCTAGTGGACCGAGGTTGGGATCACCATGACCGATGACTATAGGAAAGCCATCAATGACCTGTCTCCGAAGTGTTGGAAAATATTGCAATGAAAATAAATTTGAGATAGCGTCAAGTGGGTCGAAACGTTGAACACCCGAGTTGAACGCTTTCTTCAAAACGAAGTATCGAAAGCTATCTAGATATTATGAGTTTGCTTCCCATTAATTTTTCACTCTGTAATTTTAATTTTTTATGGTTTCCCATTGTTTTATGTTGTGAGTCTTTGGGTAACGGAGTTCAAGGAGTCTTAGTTCGCTAGCGAACTTTGAAATGTTACGAAGTTTGGGGTTGAACGATTATATCCTAGGAAGCTAATTGCCTAACGAAACTCAAGCACGTAGATGAGGCGAATCAAGCTTTAAGGAGAGATTCCAACGCGTCTCAGGAATCACTAACGTTTTCTATTTACAGGATATCAAGAACAATTTTCGGACAAAAGAGATAAGCCGATGCTCGTCAAATTCAATAACACATCGATATGTATTTTGAATTTACTCGCTACTATTTTTCTATAATTTATTCTCATATATTATCATCTCTAGAAAATATACCTAGCGTTGCAAGGCTGTGAAACTCGGGCTCTGCTCGAACCAATCGGTGAAGATGAAGTTTGTCGAGGTGTACATGACACATGGCAAAAACAAACGGATATAGACGGAAGTATTAACAGAGGTTGAATTTGAGTATGTTTTAAGACTTATGGAATATATGCTGCTAAACAAAAAAAGAACAGGAACATAAGTCGGATATTTGCAAAAGAACGGGAACATATGCCAGTCTCAAGGGTGTGACCTATGGCAAAAACTAACGGACATAGACGGAAGTGTTAACGGAGGTTGGCTTTGAGTACGTTTTAAGACTTATGGAATATATGCCGCGAAAAAAAAAAGAACGGGAACATAAGTCGTATGTTTGCAAAAGAACGGAGACATATGCCGGTAATAACCCTAAATTATAATAGTTATTGCGTTGTTCGGAAGCGAATCAAATCGAAATACTTTGTTGTATAAAATTATACCATGGTGTTTTTTTTTTTTTTATCATATATCTTAAAAGTATTATAGCCTGGTGTAATTCAGTTACAAAGAATGAAGTGTACGATTAGTTAAAAGTTAATTAAAACGCACCTTGTGTAGTTGTCTTTCTAGAGGGGCAGCTTGGGTATTTCCATTCCGAAGATTGATGATGCTAGCCTGGTCATGGGGTCCACTGACAGGGCCTTTCCTCTAGATTTGGCCTTAATGGGCTAACTTGCTTCAACCCGAACATACGCCCTCCTCCGACTTGCTTGAAATTGGTTTACAACACATCGCCATTGAAAGTAGGTGATTTTCAATGCATGTGTTTCTAAATTCTTAAAAAAAATCCAATGCAATTATATATTCAAAACAAAACTCACGTTCTTTCCTGTGTCAGGAAGTGAAACTACATTAATTTAGATGGCTTTGCCTGATTTCTTCGGGAAAGGAATGACGTCGGAAAAGACAACGTAGCGTATATAATGTTGGCACAAAATGTGCACGTGAAAGTTTGGTTCCCGATAATACCTTATGTCGAAAGCAAAGACGGGCAGCAACGTTTTCATTTTCTTGTCCATTTCGGCAGATACAATAAACTTAAATTATATGAACTTAAATTATTTACAATGACGAGTAAACAAAACTTGATGTTTGTCATCAGATAACACTTTGGCTTGCCAGTCAAAGCTATTGTTAATTAAAGATATTATACTTGATTTCCAACCTAGCTCTAGCCATCTGGCTTGATCTTAGGCACATGTACCTGATTAATTTTGCTGCACGTGTACCAAAATGTGCTTTAACCTTAATTGATTTTCTCCATTGTTCATGATAATATATGTCTGTATATCTACCCGTGTGTGTTGTGTACGCTCATGTTCATATAAGTTATTAGTATTTCTAATTTTATTTTCGAAAAGGTTCAAAATTTATCTTCATTCTTCAATTACCCTTTGAAAACGTGAATTATTTTCCTGATTTCGTGCCTTGTGACGTGATCCACATATTTAATTAATAACTCTAGAGGGTTAGGGTTATACACCTCACTGTTTTTTTTTACCATATTAGAAAGATCTTAAGTTCCTCATTTCTATCAATCTAGACCTGTACTGCATTGCGTTGCGTATAACTATGTTTAATCTTTATATCAATGATTTTGTATCTCCATCTAGATATATGACTATGCAGGCTTCAACTAACCCAACTCTACGGTTCCAGTTAATTTTCTTAACATATACAGTATGTTCATGAGTAAATTTATATCCTTTCTACGTGCTTTTAATCGAGACCAAATCGTGCATAAATTCTCTTGAAACTAAAAAGTGAGAACAAGTTAAAAATTTTCACGGAGATATTGAATCATATCCTTAAAAGTTATGTTCATACGTTTCTAAATCCAAAAACAACCTGAAATTTTTCATCTCCAATTCGACCAGAACTAGTAGTAGAAACTAATTAAGATCATCGTACTAATATGGTAATAAGATAATAAAAATAACCCGGCAACACAGAACTTATAGAATAAACACCCGGACAGTAAACACACGACATCGATTCTGGGGCCAATCAACCGTACATCAGCTTGTCCGCAATACGAGAGGAATAGTAAACATCGTAGACAGCAAACTTGATGTCCTCTTCCGAGAATACCTTCGCATTCCAGTTAATTCTCTGGCAAGTGATATTAGGTTTGATATCCAAACCAACTTCAATTGCCAGCTTTTGCAACAAAAAACACTCCATAAGAGCCGGTTTCCGGAGAATCCTCGCAACCAAATGATTGATTTCTAAAGCTTTGATCTTAGGCATGACAATCCCCCTCCTCGATTTGTCATATGTGATACTCTTGGAGGCGATGTTGCGTGTGTTCACTCCCAATCCCACAAAGCAGATAGTACGATCAACGAAAATCTCCCTTAAATATTCCATGTTAGCATCACGAAATAAAATAGACTCAGATTCAACTGAAAGCTTTATAATGAGACAGTGATTTCCGATACAGAGTAGAAGCCAGCCAGAAGAGGAAGAATACGGGTCTGGTTCAAAGCGAATCCCGGCGACACGACGTTGAGGATGAAGCTGCCTCTGGAGATTTGATAGCTTCTTCGCCAATAACGAGCCAGGAGTCCCTAAACCCTAAACCCTAAACCCTAAAACCCTAAACCCTAAAGGTCGACCGTGATCCTCTCATTGCCGAAATAAATTTGGTACGGCCTCACCATTGATTCTAGAGCCATGGGCAACATTTTGTGCTTATGATTTTGGAGCAATTTTCTGAATAGAGATATCAACTTGTGACGAAACAGATCTACTCGTGTTGTGCGTATATATAGAGAGAAATGAAACTTACTATCATAAATGTAATTCTTACGTGCATGCATGCACTGGTTGAGACTTGGAAGGTCACAACGATTCTCGAGTAATTGACAGTAAGGAAAGTAATAATGAGGCTTTGATCATGCACTTTGAACGTCGTTAAACGTTTACTTGTGTGTTTTATTTTCTGAGAAATAAGTACAGTTAAGGAAGTCACGTGTACCACTAGCAAATTAGATACTAATATATTCAAATTCAATTTAAAAAAGAACCAAATCCGAAATTCTTAATCAAATGAACAATTAAATAAACGACAATGAAACAAAAAACTCGATGAACATTTGGCTTGCCAGTCAAAGCTCTTCCTAATTAAAGGTATTAGGCTTGATTTCCAAATTGACTTTAAAGTGTGTTTGTTTACATTAAAATTTAGATATCTGAATCTGAATGCGAATCTGAACGATAAGATGCGACATTTGGATCTGAATAAAAAATAATTAAACTCGTTTATTTTTTAAGATCTGAATGCATATTTAGCCTTATTTTCTAATTAAATTTTACTATATAATATTTTGAAATAAAAATTAATTATTTTAATTAAGAATTTGTAAAATAACTATCATAAAATTGTAATGACCCGATTTTCTAACACCTAGAACCTTAAAGAATACTATATTGTATCCTTTGGTTATAAGGTACATTTTGATGATAATTGAATGATAAGTTATGGATGATATTTGTTGTGAGTGTCTAGGTGTTATGCATTACACATTTAAAACTTTGATGGACGGAAAAGAATTTCCGTAAGACACAAGTAATGTTACTTACCTCTATGTTTGTTAGTACTACCACTATGCCGCTAGTACTTACCTCTATGTTTGTTAGTACTACCGCTATGCCGCTAGTACTTACCTCTATGTTTGTTCGTACTACCGTTATGCCGCTAGTACTTACCTCTATGATTGTTGGTACTACCGCTATCCCGCTAGTACTCCCGCTATATTTTTTTAGTACTACGCTATGTCGCTAGTACTCCCGCTATGCTTGTTAGCACTCCCGCTAGTCATTTCGGGATCCGCATAAGATACTCATTAAGGCAGGGTTAATATAAAAGCTTCCGGAATTGGAAGAATGATGTCTCGTATCAATAAGTTTCTATAAGTAAGAAACGATACCGAGAAATAAATAAAGAAAATGTATGATATAAACCATTTCATCATGAGGGGAAAATATGATTTAAATTTTAAACAAAGTATCTTCAAAGTGGACCAAAAAGTCAACTAAGTCGGAATGAATATTTCCGAGTTCCGAATAAAACCAAAAATATCATTTTTGGAATCTACATGAAAAATTATTAAAGATAGGTACGTTCAAAGTAAAATTTTCATCAAAGTCCTCAACTTTTAGAAAAGTTGCACTATGGCCCAAAATTTCTAAAAAGTTGCAATTATGCCCCTAATCCGATTTTCAACATTCTAAACTCATCCTTGATGTCCATACACGTGCTCAACACTTAATGTATGCTGAAATTTGAAGAAATACTCTCTTAGGAATCAAAAGAAGCCTTAAGGTCATTTTGTCTTATGTGCTTGTCTTATACACCTCCCAAATGAACCAATGGGCTCATAGGAGTGCATGAGAACCATAGTAACTCTTATATCAGCCCTAAATTCGACCACAACACTCCAAGAAGGTCCAATGAGAGACTTGAGTGCTCTACAAGCTTTATCAAACCCCAAAAACTCATTATGATATGTCTTATGCACTCAAGGAGAAATATGCTCTTGTCTATTCACCACACCACTCATTTGCACGATTTTATTCTCTCTCTAGACCAGAAAAGAATCTCTCTCTTCAGCCATCTATCTCTCTAAGAAACCCTAAGAGCATTTTCTTGAAGAAACGCTCCAAGAAGACCACAAGATCATCCTCTTTGTATCAACTTTTCCAAGAAGAAGAAAGGGGCCACGAAATCATGGAGAAATAATCGTGAAGATCCGATTTCAAACGCTCCATTTATCCGACAAACCGTGTCGTTGCTCAAAGTTCCAAGGAAAGAGCTCAAAATCCAGCCTTCTCTAGGCTAAGGTCGTTGTGAAGAGCACCTAAGTTTCCAACTACACAAGTATTAACTTTGTTGGAGAAAAACTCAAGAAAGATTAAACATGGAAGTAGGGTGTCCATAAGTGTGATAGGTTGTAGCTTGAACTGCAGCGAGGACACCAGGTGAGTACAGATCTCACTACAGCATGAATAGTTTTCAAATGAAAAGATGAAATATGTCAAGACATGAATATATGTGATGTTTGGGAGCATTGACTCCGATGCATAAACGATTGATTGGGAGCATTGACTCCAAGGCATGAATGATTGATATGTGTGGTCCTTTATGGACATTGATATGATTATGTGGATCATTGTGAATCCTATGATGTTAATGTATCATGTTATTCCAAGTGTTGATATTGGAAAAGAAAAGAATGTATGATGGGAAGAATGATTGAATGAGCTTTGATTCATGTCATAATGCATGTAGGCATAATAGGGTCACCTTAATTAACAAAGATGACCAATGTTTTCAAAGCTCGTGTCGTGCCCCCCGATCGGGGTATAAACATGTTATGAATGGGGCTTTAAGCCCAAGGTCGTGTTGGTTGGGGACCTTGCAACCCTCAGACCATCTGCGGCTGCGCGCAAAAGGGCACGTACACATATGGGTGATTACCAGGCAAGACAGGGCCAATCCCTTGAGCCACTTAAAGGAAAGAGGAATGAAATGTTTTCAAAAGTAACCAATAATACAGCATAATTGGACATCCATATATGCATGATTGACATATGTTTTTGTGAGGATAATGTCTGTACTCGCTGAGCGTAAGCTCACGTAATATGTGTTCATGCTGTAGGTAAGAAACCCATGGCATGAATTTGTTATGGTGGACTCGCGAAGGAACGGTGATGCGCGCGGTGGTTATGGGTTAGGATGGGTAACCGCTAAAGTTTCCGCATATTTTGATGAGCAAATTAATTGACGTATGTTTTAATAACTACGGTTTATGTTTTGGGATTAAGGTATTATATTACCTCCCTATGTTAAGAATTTACGTATGGAATGCTTGTCTCGGATTCATAAATCCGAGTTAACGAGTATGAACCATTAAAATGGACTTTTCAAAAATGATTTTGGTAAACTATTTAACAAGCCTTCACAGTTTTAGGAAGGTCTCATGTTTTTCGAAGGTTTCCAAATAACGGTCTCTTATGAATATTTTATGCTGAAGTGTTGATCTTAAATTTCTTATATGAAGTTTAAGACGTACATGCTTAGGTGCACAAGTGAGATGATGTTTAAAAAAAAAAAAAGTATTCCTATATTTTCGTAACAAAGAGTTTTATTAAATCTTAAGGAAGTAAGTAAGTTTTAAGACGTAGCGGTCGGCGCTAGGCCGGGTCGCCACAAAATAAGTATTAAAAAAATTACTAAATATTATAAAATATAAATATTTCATAGTGTTAATTTTTAAACTAATTAAAATATTTAGGAGTTTATTCATGTCATTAAATAATATTGTATATAATTTTAATTAGTGTTAATATTATTTTGTTAAACAAATTAGCATAAATTAAAGCACCAAATCCGAAATTCTTATTTAACACTATTTATAGCTCAGAATTGTAATTCTTAAGTCACGTGAACCACTAGCAAATTAGATACTAATATATTCAAATTCAATTTAATAAAGCACCAAATCCGAAATTCTTAATTAAATGAGCTATTAAATAAACAACAATGAAACAAAAAACTAGATGGATATCATCCATGAACATTTGGCTTGCCAGTCAAAGCTCTTCTTAATTAAAGGCACTAGGCTTGATTTTCAAATTAACTTAATGCCTAAAAATCGATTAACTTGAATGCGGCCCAAGTCTTGATTTTGGGCCGGGCCCGGTGTCCGCATGACGGTCGAAACGGGCTTTGAAGCTTGATCCTCGGTCTTGATGAGCCGAAAATCTTCCCTGTATGACATGTCTCTGTTCCTGTAAAAAGAATAGAAAACATGAACTCTAGAAGGGGACAGGGAGGGTTCTCTGTCGCCCGCTCCGACGCTCAACATTAGTCGAGTATTTGAGTCGGAAATTATGAATAAACCGGAAACATAGGTTTTTTGGCTTCGGGAGTGCTTACCGATTGTGGCGGGGGTGCCCTCGTATTTATAGAGGGTGAAAGGTTCGATTTCATGCCTTCGGGGCGCGCCCCGAAGGCATGTTTTCCTTTCGGGGGGCGCGGCGCGCCCTGAAGGCATGTTTTTCCCTTCGGAGCGAGCGGCGCGCCTCGAAGGCACGTTTTTCACTTCGGGCCGTGTCGTCCTTTCTTAAGCGAGCCCGTTTTGACTTTTTGTTGATTTTCTTGATTGACTTCCCGGGTCGGTCCATTGACTTTTTGTTGACTTTTCCTATTGACTTTCCGGGTCGGCCTGTTGACTTTTTTGGTTGACTTTTCGAACCGGGCTTTTCGGACTGGGCCATTGACTTTTTGTTGACTTTTTTGTGCCTGGCCCGTTTACTTTTTATTGACTTTTCCAAGTCGAGCCCAATTGACTTTTTTGACCGGTTTGGTTTTGACTTTTCCTGAGCGGGTCAAAGTCGATTTAGTGGGCCTTATATATCTTGGGCCTCAATTTTTCTAAGCTCCGAAAAATACGCATAATTGTAGCCATCTTTCTAATGATCCACACAATAACAATAAGAGATCAATAAATGAGGTATTTTTCAATTACCGTCTTAATTTTTTATAGTTTCGATTTATGCATTATTGTGAAGTATTTATACTACCCTATGAAAATTGTTATGGTTTTTAATTACCCGATTCAAATTTATACATATCCATATGAAAAATTAGAACCAGAACCGGATCCGGAAATAATACTATAGCAATACAGGATTCGTCAACACTAAGCTCACATGGGTAAGTAGAGACAGAATAAAACATCAAGTCCTTACACGGTTATTAACCCTAAAAATACAAATGATAGCTTTGATCCTATATTGAATGTCGTTCTAAAGTTTTTGGTGTAATTTTATTAATTTGTTCTATGATATATATTTACTTGGTTTTTGTATACTAAGAATATTTATCGTACATACAAATACCTCAAAAACACCTTGTGGAAGTTGTGTTTCTGGAGGGGCAACTTGGGTATTTTCATTCCGAGGAATGATGATTGATGGTCACGGGATGGGATCAACTGACTGGGCTTTTTCTCTAAGTCGGGCCTTAATGGGCTTAATGAGAATGTAATACGCTCTCCAAGCTAATTATTTGTTATTGTGCTATTATACATAACTTAAAATAAGAAATTTTCCATTCATGTGTTTCTAAATCCATAAGAACCAATTCGAACATGTATATGGTATATTAAAGAAAAATGTATCAGAAGTCATTTCCTATGAACGAAGAGAAACAACATTTGAATGGCTTTGCCGAATTCCTCGGCAAAGTTATAATGTCGGAAAAGACACCATTGCATTGTTTGTTAGCACAAAAGCACACATTAAATTTTGGTTTGCAACGGTGAAATTACCTTACATATAAAGCAAACTCCGGGCAGCCAAAAATTTGACATTTTTTTTTATAAATTTTTCCAATTCGACGGATACTTGTAACACAAGCAAATTTGATACTAATATATTCAAATTCAATAATAAAAAAAAGGGCGTCAAATCTAAAATCCTTAATTGAATGTACTAAATTTATAAAAAAAAAAATGACAGGTAAACAAAAACTTGATGTTTGTCATGACAAAAAACTGGCTTGTCAGTCGAAGCTCTTCTTAATTAAAGTCATTTGGCTTGATTTCCAAATAACTTTACTAACCATCTTTTCAATTAATCCACACAATAAGAGATCCGGTTTATAGACCAAACAGTCAATCTGCACAGCCTTGATATTAGGCACGTGTACCTGATTATACATTTTCATCTTCCATATTATGTTCACGTGGACCAAAAACTTCTTTATCCTTTTTTTTCCCTCCATATATATTAATGACGGTTTATGTATATTTTCATTCGTGTATAGTGTTTGCTCATGCTCATATAAGTTGTTTGTATTTATAGTTTTCTTTTCAAAAGGTCCAAATTGATCTTCATTCTTCTTGTTTGTTTGAAAATGTGTTTGGACGGAATGGTCATCTTCAACAATGAGAGATAGTTTGCTCCAAAACTATTTTAAGTGGTCACCGTGGTGTTTATACCTCAAAATTAAACAATCTGTCTCCAAAATGTTTGTCTTGAAGATATAATGCTAGTGAAAGTGCAATTTGACCACTCTTCGTTAGTATATTACAATTATATGATTCTTTAAACTAAATAGTTCAAAAAGGACCAGAACATAAGATGAACACAAGAATTTACAGGCGCCGAGTTAAAATTAGTAAAACGACAGCATTGTATATATAAAAGCCTTTACGTAAAAAGAAACACCCACGGGAAATCAAATCTACTTAATCATTACATTAGATATGCAGTACTTAATTAATATGATAAAACGACATTGTTTATAAATTAGCTAACAACCAGAAATCAGCTTGTCCGCAATGAGATAGGAATAGTAAACGTCGTGGATAGCAGACTTGACTTCCTCTTCAGAGAACACTTCTGCTTGCCCGTTAAAAGTCGTGACTGTTGTAGTCTTCGGCTTGACATCCAAACCAACTTCCGCAGCCAACATCTGTAAAGAACAAGATAAGAGCGCCGGTTTCTGG
Source organism: Parietaria judaica (assembly GCA_954871525.1). Taxonomy (NCBI): domain Eukaryota; kingdom Viridiplantae; phylum Streptophyta; class Magnoliopsida; order Rosales; family Urticaceae; genus Parietaria; species Parietaria judaica. The sequence continues at coordinate 46,619,158 of OX940860.1, forward strand.
CGAAGCCTCGCCACCAAACAATCAATCTTCGCTAGTGCTTTGATATCAAGAATCGTATAGTTCTGCCTTTTCAGCAGAGGTCTTATTTGGTTATTTGGGTCTGTATCAACTCCTACAAAGCAGAGACTTTGATCATTCAAAATGTTCATCAACCTATTCCAGCCATTCCAAATCTTGGAGTCAGCTTTCATCATTTCTGGAAAGATTTTAATCATAAGGCCGCGATCTCCAACGCAGAGTAGTAGCCAGCAACAGGGATGATAGGAAGACATAGAATATTTGAAGCCGATTCCAACGACTCGGCGTTCGGGATTCAGCTGCCTTTTGAACTCTGATAGCTTTTTGATCAAGAGTGAATCAGAACAAAGTTTTGGGTGGATCACGTCCACCTTGACCGTGGAACTACCAAACTTGACTAGGTATGGCTTCATCAGCTTGGATTCTAAAGAACTTGGCAACATATTCTTCGAAAGATTTTATACAATATATTGAGAGAGACTTTTGATGAATAAAATGTCGCGCGTTTATATAGACGGAAACGAATCCAGTGTCTTTTGGGGGGATGCATTTCTTAACAATGATCACAATAAATATACGGTTGATTATTAAGACTCCGCAAATTCCATCATGAGTATTTGAAAGTCACTTACAATGATGAAGCTTTTATTACTTATGTGACCGTCGTGTGAATACGATTGTTGGTCGATACTGACCATAGAAACTGTTGGTTTTCATTTATGTACATATATATAAGCTAGAAGTGCGCCCACCAATATTGGACGTTTTTTTTTTTTTCTAGTACTATAACGAAATATTTTGACGTCAATAAATGATAGATAACCGAAACGGTTTATGCTCAAAATTTACCGTCGGAAAACAAATTTTGAGAGACTGTCCTACAAGCGTCCCCCAAGAGGCGCTCTCGTGAAGGCTCTAATATTCATGAGTTGTGTTTTGTTTTTGACTCGGGTGTCAAATTTATCCATATGGCATATTGAATTTAAGCTCAAGAAGAGAGCGGCAATTTTGGGAACCTAACTGATGCCGATCCAATTGGTCGCCCGGAAGAGATCGTGCTATTGTCGAGCGTTTATTTTTTGTATTAAGTTTAATAGTTATTTATTTATTTCTATTTTAGTTAGAGATATTTAAGGAGGTTGTTTCCTTTTTTTTATGTGTTTGGTTTGAAGCCCTAGCTCTTTATATGGGCTGCTGCGTTTGTTTTATTTTGAAGTTTAGATTGAATGAAAATATCGAGCTCCATGCTTTAGAAAAAGCCGAGTTTTATCCTCGCATAGACGTGTTCTTGTGTTCTTCGTAGCCCGCTCTACATCAGTTGGTATCAGAGCAACTCGCTTCTATGCAATGGCGCCGAAGAAGCGAGCCGTCCTTGACACTTTCGTAGAGGCTACAGCGAGACGAGAAGAGGTCGACGGATTGCGCGCTCAAGTGGAATTGCTGACCCGTCAGATGGCTGCACTGGTGCAGAATTAAACGGAGCAACGACGGCGAGACGAGTCCGACATCGAGGACGACCAAGCGAACCTGTTCGGGCAGAATTTTGGACGTGAGGCGGTCCCGGAAGATGCGCGATGGGTAGCGGCGTTCCAGGTGGCTATCTTCCAGGTGGCTATCCCGGAGTACGACGAATCGACGTACGATGAGGCAGAGCACGGAGAGGCCGTGTATGACGAATCGTTTTACGGCGAGACGGAGTATGACGAACCCGTGTACGATGAGTACGACGAAGCCGTTTACGATGAGCCCGTGTACGACGTGGCGGAGTACGCTGAAACCGTGTACGGCGAAGTCGTGTACGACGACAACGTGTGCGCCGAGCAAGAGGAGTTCATGTATGATGAAGCTGGACTTGTGGAGACCGAAGATGACGATAAGCGATTCGAGAATGACACGGCTGTATTTCAGCGGAACTACAGCACCAACCTCCCAGAACCACAGCTCCCGTCCCTGCGAACTCTAGTTCCACCGCTCCAGCTACAGCTCAACTTCAGCCCACACGCGCGCAAGCTAGAGCCCTTCACTCGAAGAAGATTTTCCCGGCTCGCATTGAGAAAGAAGTGGAAGAATTTAAAATTATTTTTGGGTTAAAATCCAAGGAGATGCCCGTGGAAGAAGAACGACGTGACAAGATCCACGTGAAGCCAATAAACAAGCGTGCAAAGGAGCCACCCGACATAACGATCGCGACGCCCAACTCCGATGAACCACCCGAGTCCACTACCAACACGCCCCAAGAAATTCGAGGACGAATTTTCTCAACGCCGAGAGAATGATGCCGATCCAATCGGTCGCCTGGAAGAGATCGTGCTATTGTCGAGCGTTTATATTCTGTTTTAAGTTTAATAATTATTTATTTATTTCTATTTTAGTCGGAGATATTTATGGAGGTTGTTTCCTTTTTTTATGTGTTTGGTTTGAAGCCCTAGCTCTTTATATGGGCTGATGCGTTTGTTTTATTTTGAAGTTTAGATTGAATGAAAATATCGAGCTCCATGCTTGAGAAAAAGTCGAGTTTTATCCTCGCATCGACGTGTTCTTGTGTTCTTCGTAGCCCGCTCTACATCACTAACAAACTCTGTTTACCGACGCACTTTTAAATTTTGTTTGCATTTTCGTCCTCCTTTTATATATATATATATATATTCATTTGACTTATTTTTTCTCATTTTTTTTAAAAAATAAATAAAATTTTGAAAGTGTTATTGAGTCAACGTCGAATTTGATGCCCGAAATTAGTATTCGGGAATGAACGCAACAGGCAATAAGAAAGATTTGTCGTAAACTAGATCAACAATCTTTTAGTTTGGTTACCGTACGTTTATCTCAAACTTCCGTTGTTGAAATGTTAACCGGAGGGACTTACAAAGAGAATTTAATTATCAATTGATTTGTCGATGTGGCTTCTGGAATAAACTTAAAAGCCTTAATTAATGAGCAATTAAGAGTTATTCTTTTGGCAAAAGCATCGCTAATTAAAGTAATGTTTTCAATCGACACCCAAACTCCACACTAGAATATTGTCAAATTCTATCATTTTATCATTGTCAAATTCTAAATTTTCTTATAGATGAGTTCATAGATACCTCAACTACTAAGTTATATTAAAAATAATATATTATAACATCTGAATTTAACATTATAAAAAAAATATAACAAACAGATTTCACCGGCTCAGTTAGAAAATGCACGGCTGATAGTCGCAGTCCATTTTGTAATGAGCCGGGAAGGGAAAAGAGTCATCCCGGGCTTATAAATTGGGCCGGTAAAAGGCGTGACATTCAGGAGTTCAATTTGTGAAATATGTCGCAAAAAATCTTACTTTCAGTCACGCATTTCTTAACTAATCCGCTGAATGTTCGAATTATTGTAATGACAATATAAATATGATTTGATACTTAATGATTAAACAATTCATGTAGCAGTCAAACACACAAACTAAAATGAATGATATGATTATATTTCGAAAATCTAAACGATAGCAAAATAAGATAGGAAACACGCAAGAAACACAGAAATACTTAATAGAATGCACTTTAATATAAATATGAATACGACTTCTTAAGTGAATCAACCGGTCATCAGCTTGTCCGCCATGAGATATGAATAGTAAACGTCGTAGATAGCAAACTTGATCTCGTCATCCGAGAATACTTTGGCTTTCCAGTCAATGCTCTTGACAATGATGTTCGGCTTAATATCCAAACCCGCTTCAGTGGCCATCTTTTCCACCGACCCGCACGATAGGAGACCTGGTTTATGGCAAAACCTCGCCACAAAATGATCAGTCTCCACTGCCTTGATATCAGGCATAGGATTATATTTCTTATTACATGGAAGCCTAAACATTTCCAGCTTGGATATTAATTTGCTTGTGTCTATATTTACTCCTACGAAGCAGGTAGTTTGATCAGATAAAAGTCTTATCAACCGCTCTAGACACACTGAGTCATAAAACGGTAAAGCCGAATTAGGTTCCTGAAAAAGCTTAATGACAAGACAGTGATTCCCGACGCATAGCAGCAACCAGCAATAAGAGAAAGTCGAGTCGTGTTTGAAGCCGATGCCTACGACTCGTCGTTCAGGAGTAAGCTTTTTTTCGATCTCTTCTACCTTCTGGAGCAAGAACGGGCCGGAAGTCCAGAAAGGGTCAAGCACGTCAACTTTGACGGTTGCATTGCCGAACTCTATTTCATATGGCTTCACTTTTGATGCTAAAACACTCGGAAACATCTTTCTTTAAGAACTTGAACATTCATTTGTGTTGTGTGTACGTACATACATTTTTATATACATCTCGAGAATTTGAAAGGTGCCAAATCAATATGAAAAAATGCTCTCGTAGTAACAAAATGGTAAATGCATCTTGAGAATTTGAAAGTTCCATGATAATTAATGAGAATTTGATCGCCCACTTGATAGTCGTTTGTGGCGTTTTGTGATACATTATTTTTTTCATTTTGTTTTTAAAATATCATATATTGCATCGTAAATACTACTTGGGAAAGTAATCGAACAGTTAATGCATAGGTTAATATTTGTGTTCGTTAAACTTTTAATATATTAGTATTAGTATTGGATCAGTCAAAATTAAACTAGTAATTAGGAAACAAATTGATTGGATATTGAGTGAGGAGTTATCATCATTGTTAAAACTTTATAATGGAAATTTCTAAAATTTTAAAGGGAAAAAAACATGGTGACACCTCATGATGGGATCACGAATTACATCCGCTACCACTAAGATTTATTTTTTCTCGAAAAATATATATAACATGAGGGGTAATAATAAAATTTCAGTGGAAAATGGGGGTGACTCATCGCTGGAATTGGAACCTCATTTTTTTTTGAATATTTATATGCAAAATTCCCAAATATCACATTTCTTAAATTACGTGATTCTAATATTTTCATGATTTGATTTTTATTTCCTTAATTTTTATCCTTTTTTTTTTCATATTCTGTTTAGGCAAATTTAAGTACGCATGAGCTGTTCCTGATGTATTTTCTTTATTATATGTATTGATTGATTATTTGATTCAACCAACCCTTGAAATTAGGTCTTTTAATTAGCTAAGTTTATGTAAATTGGTTTAAATTCAATTTTTTCTGTATACTAGTGAATGGACCGCGCGTTGCGCAGTTGTGCGGATTTTTGTTTATAAATTTAATAAAAATACTAAATAATTTAATTTTTTTTGGCCTATAGTGGAAGCCTAAACCAAAAAAGGGAAGGGCTTTTGATACAGCAAAAAAAAAATTATAACTACAAGTATCAATTTTTTTTATTAATATAAGCAAAAGTATCTTAAAGTACCTTAAAGTTACCGACATATTTCATATTTTTTACATGCAAAAGTACTAAAATCTTAAATATGATTTATGTCGTTAGTACCAAACAATCAAATTTCAAGAAATATCAATATTTATTGCGACATAAGTTCTTAAGTTACTATTGACGACGTAAATACTTAAGTTATTATCATTTATTAGCGACATAAGTACATAACTTATTATCTTATACATAAAATATATAGAATTGGTGGTTATAATTACAAAAATAGGTTAAACTCTTAAATTATTCTTGACGACATAAATAGTTGTTATTGTGATTTAAGCTATTTTTGTAATTTTATCTGCCAATTCTAAAAGTTTTATGTCTGTATGACTAATAACTTACATACTTATGTACTTAAGTACTTATGTCATAACTAATAACTTAATTACTTATGTCGCAATAAAAAATTGATATTTTATGAAAGTTAACGGTTTGGTACTAACGGCATAAATAATTTTTAATATATAGGTACTTTTACCTCTAAAAAAGAAGATTTTGAATATGCCGTAAAATTTAAGGTGCTTCAAGATACTTTTGCCTCTATTTTCCCTTGTAATTATGACGCATTAATCGAATTGTTACATGACCTCTTTAAATTCATGACTTTTAATTGCAATGCATGAATGAAATGGTCTCTTTGCTATTGTTTGTAATGAGTTTCGTCAAATTTTTATTTTTTATTTTTAAATCTCATAGCATCAACAATTACGTTTATGTATATTTACGTACATAAACACGTTAAAAAGACTTTTGACATAGCAAACAATGCCTTTCCAATTTATACGTTTTTTATTTAATTATGGTATAAAAGTGGAAGGACATTTGATATAACCAAATAACTATACAACATATGAATGTCAGTTTTTTATTTATAATTATTTGCATTAATCAAATTGATATAGAAAACCTCTTTAATGACTTTTAAAAAAATAACCTCTTAGCATTGGTTTCTAAGGTTATTGGGTTCAAAGCATAAAAAATAAATAAAATCTACATATAATGGCTATCATTTAACCCACATATTCGTGCATAAAACATTGAGTTTCAATTCCATTAAAAAAAAAAAACTTGATTTTCAATATCATTTATTTATTCATATAATTCATAATACATGTTTTATATTTCATTATCTCTCTAATTAAAAGAAAAAAAAATCACACCTTGCTCTTGTTTAAGACATTATCACATAGTAAATTACTAAACCCTCCTAAGACTAACAATCCAAAAACTAATTTATCAAAAAATGATATGATTGATAGTTTTCACCAACTCCAAGTGAATAAATGCCTTAATATATACCAAAAATCTATCCAAATGACAAAATCTGCATAAAATGACACTTCTTTTTATATGAGAATGAAGAAGAAAATAAATGGTCTCTTTCGATAGTAAAAATATCATATAGAAAGTCCAGTTCGTCTCAATTAAGTATTTTTGCCGTTCAGAAATGAGAATAAGTAGGATGGTGCAACATTACTCGTAGTTAGCTATTTTTCAGTAAAAAAAAAATAAAAATAGGTATTGTAGTGTAATATTTGTGATAATTAAGTATTTTTGCCACTATTAAACCATAAATATTGCACCATTTATTAAGCAGGTTTTTGTTTCTATTTATTATAATGAAATGATTTTTTTTTTATTAGAGTTAAAGTTAGTTACAAAGTTTAACCGATTAAAAAGAACGCAGAGGGTCGTGAAAAAAAAAATTTAGTTACAAAGTATAAGACTTTGGCATAAAATGTTTTCCATTCATACCATTTTTTTTAAAAAGTAATAAGATAGCTATCAATATGACGATAGTATAAATAACAATGATAAGATACCTATAAGTTTGATAACTAATCCTGTAAAATCTATAATCGGTCTAACTGATAAAAATACAATATTATGGAGGTCGTTGCTTTATATATAAACTTTTAACATTACACTGAACTAACAAATGGAGTCAATGAATTTATAAATACAAAAACTAGAGCAGATACATAAAATAAATTAATCTCTCGTGAGAGATAACTCAAAGAGAACCTTAACTTTAGCAAATATATGTTTCTCTATCAACAAACTTTTTGAGTGATTGCGTGTCGCCATCGAGTAGAGTCTGTTGCTGTCTTTGATCGACTCCAATGCATTCGCGAGATCGTTTATTTGAAACATCCCTTAAGAAATAAGGAAGAAATAATTACAATCTTAGAAACATAAATATTTTTTTGACCAGATTATATGTGCGAATGAAATAAATAAATTATACAAGTTCTAAGATCAAACCACACACTAAAAATGTAAATATATTTGAATATATTCAAATATTAAGCGGAATATTAAACAATTGATTAATTGACTGTGTATCATGTAATTTAAATATGTACATAATCAATGTAGTAATTGTTTAATTTTGTTGTACGATTTTTAGTGAATATGATCATAAATATTTGTGAATTTTCAAATAAATAGTTAAAACAACTTCGGTTAAACATTAAAAAAAAAAAAAATTGAATTGGTAAACTTTTGCATTAATAATAATAATAGTTGAATTGGTAAGGCTTTGCATTAATAATAATATTATTGGAATTGGCAAAGAATAAATGTGAGAAAATAATAAATCTTGTATTAATATGTAATTATTTGTAACAGCTCTATGTAAATCAAATAATGTGAGAGTAATACATATGTTAAAGAATATTGATCATGCTGAAGAAGCCAAAATTATCCCTGAAGAATTACCAGCGAAATGAAGTATTTGCAATTTTGCAAAGAACCTGAGGAAATTGTTGTGACAATTAAAGAATAGAATTCTTACTGTTCATCAATTAAGTTGGCCGTTGACACTTCTCATTAAGAAATCTACGTGAAAAATAGTTAGCATAGCAAACATAAAATTTGACACCATAAAAGAAAGTCAAAATGAAAGTGTTCTTAGAAATTTATCATGTGTTCAATTTCAATCTCACCCACACATTTCAATCTCACCATAGTGTGCTAATAACTTTTTTTTAATGAAAAAAAAAAAACAAAAACTATTAAATTAATACTAAGAACACACAAAAAAAAATAGAAATTATATTACTGATTGTGTATTTCATAATCATAACATTAAAAATATAAAAGAGAAATTATGAAACAAAAACGATTTTTCCATCTTGAAAATTGTGGAAAGTAGTTGTAGATACAAAAATTTTATAAAAAATGAAGTAATCAGTTGCACGCACTTATATTGGGGATAATATTTACAATAATTGTAACCATAAATACGTTTTGATGATAATTTGGATATCATTGTTATTATATGCATACATGACTGCATTTCTTCAATCGCTTGAAGAAATAAAGAAATGAGAAAATAAATAATTTGTATAATAAAGGTAATAAAACTCTCACTAATTGTAAATCGGAAAGCCGTTACTGAAAATTGAATCACACCATAAAATCACTGATAAAAAAGAGATGAGAAAAAATATTAATAAAAATAAATGAAACTTTTATAAATTATAAACCACACCATAAAAAGAAATTGATGACGATAGTTACTTATGATATGAAATGGCAAAACCAATAATATTTCTGGTAAGAGATATAGAAATCTCACCAATTATAGATCCAAAAGCCGCGAAATCCCTCAATATAAAGCCACTGATAAAAAAAAGATGAGAAAAAACTAATAAAAGATATCAAAACCTCATCAATTGTATATGGAAAAACCACAACTGGAAATAGAAATTGCCTATCACCACCTTTATAATCTATGGACATACACACACATGGGAAAAAAATAATTCCGTTGCAATACGGGATTTTATGTATATATATCCATGCACTTATACATTCCATTGAATTAATGGCATTGATCAAATGTGTTTCTTCCAATACCTCATTCACATTGAGTAAAAAAAATTCTAAATTCTATAAAAAATTGAATTCTCAATACCTTCTTCATATCTTGCCACATCACTGTTCCTCCTTTTAATAGTATCTATATTAATCAAATACAATGCATCACATGAATTACTTTGATGTATGATTTTATATAAAAAAAAAAAAAATCTAGAAAAAAGTTTCTTCAAATTCCATTAATCACATACAATCAATGATTGTAAACGTTTAAGGGCATCATATTAATTAATTTGATGCATGATATTATAAAAAAATGAAAAATTCTAGAAAAAATTAAAATCACCAATACCTCATTCACATTGAGTAAAAAAAAATTCTAAATTCTATAAAAAATTAAATTCTCAATACCTTCTTCATATCTTACCACATCACTTGTGAGTTCCTCCTTTTAATAATATCTATATTGCCATCAAGTTGTTAGTATAGACAGCCCAATGAGGCTACTATATATGGCCTGTAGGTGACTGACTATGGTTTATAACTCCTAATTGTAATAAGTCGGTACAATCAATTCTAATTGGAGAGAATCTATTTTGATTTCCAATGTTGCTAATTAGGAAGCAAACTTTTTAATTTTACGATACAACTGAGATCTTCGTAGAGCATTGTACTATCAATATGACTGTCGTTTGATGTGTCTTTGAACCCTCTTTCATAACGAGCCTTCTCTAATCTATATATATATATATATATATATATATATATATATATTAAAACATGATCACAAAGTTTTTTCAAGAAAATTCAATTATATAGACATGCTCAAATACTAATTTTTTAAAATTTTGAATTAAAAAAAAAAAAAAACTCATACTATATGATGAACACTATCACTTGCACACTTATTTCCTAACCAATTAGCACACATGAAGAGTCCATGCATGCACTTCAATTAGTAACATCTAACTCCTAAAACCTTACGTTTGCCAAAAAAAAATAATAATAATGTGAATTTGATTAAGCTATTACTCAATGAATTTACAATAGATTATTTCATTAATTATATATGTGTGTATTCTTGAAATCTCTCACATTATCACACTCTTTGCTCCTCTAATATCTAAGCTAATCCTCTCCTTACCATTGTAAGTTCTTTTCCTAATTTTCTTTTCTATTATGAATCATAGAAACGTTGTTTTTTTTTTTGTTTTTTTTATTTTTTTTTTATGACAATTGCCTTCATCTAAAAGCTTGGTTTCTAATAATCTATAATGATCATGGAAAGATATACATCTGCTTTGCAATTGAAGTTTGCTCTTCGCATGGCTTGATTTTAGTTTCGATCGGTACGTATTGTTATTTTCATTTGTTTAGATTTATATTTGATTTTTTTTATTTTCTATGTGTGTTATAATTTGTTCTAATTTATGATGCTTCAAAGTTTTTTTTTTTTTGATGCTTAACAGTTCTTATGTTTATTTTTGTTTGTACGAAACCATGACTCAGCTTCTGCTCTTTCCAGGGTTTCTCCTGAGATTTAGCATATTCAACAAAGTAAGTAACCACTATAACTAAAAATGAAAATACAAATAACTTACCAATTTACTATTGTTTTACAACGCACACATACAATGCATAATTGGAGAATTAATTTTGGATGACCTTTTGTCTTTTTAAATCAGTAGAATTATTTTTAGATTTTAGACTTTCTTTTTTAATTTCTAAATTCATTTAATATTATTTATAGGTTTTAAAATCATGGATTTTCATTTTATGTGTACCATCCTATAAATAGATTTTCGTTTGATGAACACACAGAGTCGCTATCATTGTAATATTCTATTCTATTCAATTAATCAATCCTTTGAATTACATAGAAAGAAAAAAAAAACGAATTAACTATTTATTTTTTCTTTAGAGATCGAAATTTCATAGTATTTAGTGTAAGTGACACATAATAATAATTATGATGAAAATGAAAATCTCTTTCTTAAATTTTTTTTACTAAAAGTATTCTACTATTTGTTGATATACATGCAAGTTTCAATAATTATTAATTTCTGATATCATCAAGAATATTAGTCATTTATATATCAAGCTGCAACTCACGACCTCGCGACTCATCGCGACCAAAATCGCCGAAATCGCCAAAACAGCCGTCGCGATGCGTCGCGAGTGTGCCCGGTCGCGATGCGTCGCGATTTCGCGAGATATGAGGAGGCTTTGTTTGCGGCATACGTGGCGCGCTCCCATTGGGCGAGACGGTTTCCCTCAGATCACCCTCTCCCCATCGCGATTCTCTCCCCTCCTCGCGACGCATCGCGATTCCCCTCGCCTCGTCGCGATTAATCGCGAACTCCCTTCACGCGTCGCGACACGTCGCGAGACCCACCCACCCGTCGCCACTTGCAAATCTATTTATATAACGTGTTAATTAAAGATATATTATCTTATTATTATTGAAATTAATAATTTTAAGTTTGGATTGGAAAAAATATTATTTTTTTGAGGTTTAATTTACTACATAACAAAAATAATTAATGATTATTGCACAATTTATGTAGCATTCATGATAATTTATGTTTTCCATTATGCAATAGAGATTAGAATCTCAAGAGGCCACATTTAATTTTTCAATAAATGTCCTGCATTATTCCCTCTTCTTGTACATGCATTCATCATTTTTTGCTCCATGAATCAAGATACACTTAATACTACGTGTTCGAATTTACTATGATAACAGTAACTCAGTGTAATAATTAGAGGAATTTTGTGAGTCCTCTTTTCATGCGATCTGTAGCGACCCGGCCTAGCGCCGTCCGCTACGACTTAAACTTACTTACTTTCTTAAGATTTAATAAAACTCTTTGTTACGAAAATTTAGGAATAATTTTTTTTTAAACATCATCTCACTTGTGCACCTAAGCACGCACGTCTTAAACTTCATATAAGAAACTTAAGATCAACACTTTAGCATAAAATATTCATAAGAGACCATTATTTGGAAACCTTCGAAAAACATGAGACCTTCCTAAAACTGTGAAGGCTTGTTAAATAGTTTACCAAAATCATTTTTGAAAAGTCCATTATAATGGTTCATACTCGTTAACTCGGATTTATGAATCCGAGAGAATCATTCCATACGTAAATTCCTAACATAGGGAGGTAATATAATACCCTAATCCCAAAACATAAACCGTAGTTATTAAAACATACGTCAATTAATTTGTTCATCAAAACATGCAGAAACTTTAGCGGTTACCCATCCTAACCCATAACCACTGCGCGCAACACCATTCCTTCGCGAGTCCACCATAACAAATTCATGCCATGGGTTTTGTACCTACAGCATGAACACATATTACGTGAGCTTACGCTCAGCGAGTACAGACATTTCACAAAAATATATGTCAATCATGCATATATGTATGTCCAATTATGCTATATTATTGGGTTACTTTTGAAAACATTTCATTTCTTTTCCTTTAAGTGGCTCAAGGGATTGGCCCTGTCTTGCCTGGTGATCACCCATATGTGTACGTGCCCTTTTGCGCGCAGCCGCAGATGGTCTGAGGGTTGCAAGGTCCCCAACCAACACGACCTTGGGCTTAAAGCCCCATTCATAACATGTTTATACCCCGATCGGGTGGCACGACACGAGCTTTGAAAACATTGGTCATCTTTGTTAATTAAGGTGACCCTATTATGCCTACATGCATTATGACATGAATCAAAGCTCATTCAATCATTCTTCCCATCATACATTCTTTTCTTTTCCAATATCAACACTTGGAATAACATGATACATTAACATCATAGGATTCACAATGATCCACATAATCATATCAATGTCCATAAAGGACCACACATATCAATCATTCATGCCTTGGAGTCAATGCTCCCAATCAATCGTTTATGCATCGGAGTCAATGCTCCCAAACATCACATATATTCATGTCTTGACATATTTCATCTTTTCATTTGAAAACTATTCATGCTGTAGTGAGATCTGTACTCACCTGGTGTCCTCGCTGCAGTTCAAGCTACAACCTATCACACTTATGGACACCATACTTCCCTGTTTAATCTGACCAGACGACCTGTCAGTCTTTTGGATCCAGGTTTACATGCATGCTCTACGTTGCTGGAATTCTAGGGCACTAAAGTTTCAACGCTATCCGATTTTGTATCAACACGTTCCTTTGTTTAAAGATTTATGTAATATTGTACGACTTAACTTCAAGTAAGTGTACAAGTATTTTCATGCTGTGAAGCCATCATTCGAGATCCGTATCTTTTTACATAGAAACTATTCCTTTCATTAATAACTCTTTGAGTTTTGCCTTATCATATTTCGTAAACATACCCTTTTGAAAATCCGAAATAACCTCGGTGTGATTATTTTCATAATCGTAAATTATTTACAGCTCTTAGGTTATTATCTTAACCTCTGAGTTTTATTTTTAATATCATAGCCCCATTACTCGAAATTGAAACTATTTTATGTTTGGGCCACAATTCTACCTCTAGTGGTAGGCTAGCTTGTATATGCTTACTTTATAACCTCTATCCGATAAACGAAAACTCGTTTTAACATAAAACCAATTGTGATTGCTCTAAAATTGACATTATAAAGTATTTAGTTCATTTCCTGAGAATAAAATCCCTTGGTAAATCATATATATGTATGAACTCAAATCTGCCCTTATTTATGAAAAACAATTTGCGACATTCGGTACGTGATTTTTATAAAATTGATCAGAGCTTTTTTTTGGAACAAAACCAATTCCTATGTCTCTCTAACTAACTTAAGTATAACATATATTTTTATCTCACCAAAATATAAAATATAGATCATCGGTTTAAAGCATTTTACTAACATAGTTCACAATCTGTCTAAAACCGAAAACAGATTTGCATGTCATTACTCCGTGAATTGTTTCGAACTAACCGGAGTATATTTTTCAGTGAAACTAACTTTATTAATTCCATAAGTAGTATACTTATAACATATAATTTTTATATGAATTTATAAAAATATTAGGTTGGTGAAAAATGTGTTCTAAATCCGAACTTCCAGATCTGCCTGGAGGTGAAAAACAGTTTTGCACAAGAATTGTGCACGACTCATATCTGAAAACTCATAACTTGGATGGCTCCAAATTTTCAGTATGTTATACTAGACACATATATCTATCTATACATAGGTCATTTTCTATATTTGGAGTTCATTTGGTCTGGTTATGACCCTTACAAAATCGGACTTCACCAAAACCCTAATTCCAGCAACATGCATGTCATTCAATAATCATCAAACATAAGGCTCTTGGGCCAACTTCATGAAAATACACAAAAATATTCATGCATGTCTTACTTAAATCATAAATAAGCATGAAACTTAGTATGATAACCATTCATCAAAGAGTGAGGGTTTATATTTTGAAGGTTATACCTTTCTTGAGTTTTTTCTCCAACAAAGTTAATACTTGAGTAGTTGGAAACTTAGGTGCTCTTCACAACGACCTTAAGCTTAGACAAGGCTGGAATTGAGCTAGGATAAGAGAAAACATTATGAACATAAGTTCATATCCTATGGCCATGAAGAAAATCATCATGCAAGAGGTTTCCTTACCTCTTTCTTTGGAACTTTGAGCAATGACACGGTTTGAGGGATAAATGGAGCGTTTGAGATCGGATCTTCACGATTCTTTCTCCATGATTTCGTGGCCTTAGAACACAACAAGATGTGGTAAAAATGAGCATAAGTTTCAGAGAGAAAAACGTTAGGGAAATCGACATGCAAGAGGTGTCCTTACCCCTTTCTTCTTCTTGGAAAAGTTGATACAAAGATGATGATCTTTATGGTCTTCTTGGAGGGTTTCTTCAAGTAATGTTCTTGGGGTTTATTAGAGAGATATATGTCTGAAGAGAAAGTTTCTTTTCTGATCTAGAGAGAGTGAAAAACGAATTTTTGTGTGAGAGAGAGAACTTTGCATGTTCTAGGTGGAGTATGCTTCATGTCATCATGTCTTGGAATCAACCAAGACTCTTATTGTCCCTATTTTTCTGATTTAAGGCGTGGTAGAGGTTGCTTAATGGTTTACCATTGCTGCTATGCACTCTATTGGTCCATTTGAAACCATAAGAACCAAGCATATAGGACAAAATGGTACTTGAGTGTTGTTTTGACCACTAAGACAATTTAGGAGGGAATTTATTCATATTTCAGAATTCATAGGGTAATTGGAACGTGTGGTGGTATTTTGGATGAGTTTAAAATGTTAAAAAAATCGGATTAGGGGCATAATTGTAAATTTTTGGCAATTTTGGGCCATAGTGCAACATTTCTAAAAGTTGAGGACCTTGATGAAAATTTTAGTTTGAACGCACCTATCTTTATTAAATTTTCATGTAGATTCCAAAAATGATATTTTTAGTTTCATTTGGGACTCGATAATATTCATTCCGGCTTAGTTGACCTTTTTGTCAACTTTGAAGATACTTTGATTAAAATTTAAATCATATTTTCCCCTCATGATGAAATGGTTTAAATCATACATTTTATTTCTTTATTTCTCGGTATCGTTTCTTACTTATAGAAACTTATTGATACGAGACATCATCCTTCCAATTCCGGAAGCTTTTATGTTAACCCCGCCTTAACAAGTATCTTATGCGGATCCCGAAATGACTAGCGGGAGTGCTAACAAGCATAGCGGGAGTACTAGCGACATAGTGGTAGTACTAACAAACATAGCGGGAGTAGCATTACTTGTGTCTTACGGAAATTCTTTTCCGTCCATCAAATTTTTAAATGCATAACATATAGACACTCACAGTAAATATCATCCATAACTTATCATTCATTTATCATCAAAATGTACCTCGCAACCCAAAGATACAATCTAGTATTCCTTATGGTTCTAGGTGTGAGAAAATCGGGTCATTACACGATCCTCCAAACCAGATTTCGAATATTTTTTGTTTTATAGAGTTGTCTTTTGCTAATCTTTTAAATTCATAAAATCCTAATATTTATATTTTCACAATCAAAACATGATATATATAATTTGATTGAGATCTTAATATTATAATTTTATATTATAATAATAAAATTAGAAAGAAAAATGCATTATATATTTGATGTAGGTCTTTCATAACAAGTTTTCTAATCATTTGTCTTTACAACTGCTAATTTTATTCTCATTACTTGAATATCAAATGTATAAACATTTTTTTGCTTGCACGTCATTTTGTTTGTGCATGTATATGATTATATATATATAAATATAATATACATATTATTCTATAAAAATATGTGTTATACATATATAAACACTTATCTTATAAGCCTTACAATCTACAAACGAAATCAATAATATTGATTGAGGGCCGTTTTTCTAACTA
The DNA here is from genome assembly GCA_954871525.1 of Parietaria judaica. Taxonomy (NCBI): domain Eukaryota; kingdom Viridiplantae; phylum Streptophyta; class Magnoliopsida; order Rosales; family Urticaceae; genus Parietaria; species Parietaria judaica. Next base: position 46,635,749 of record OX940860.1, read on the forward strand.
TTACATGAATATTTATTTTGAAGATAATATTTCAATTATTACATATTTATAATTTTGTAATATGTATTTGATTATAGTTAAAAAATAATAATGTTATTTTCGGTAAAGTTTGATGATATAGTTTTTCGTTTATGTTTTACAATTAAACTTATAAATAATATTTTATCACCACTGCGCGAAGCGCGGTGCCTTTCTACTTCTATAGATTAAAAAGGTAACGTAATTGTATATTATAAATAAAACAAGCCATATTCAATAGTATTACTGATAAAATAGATACAATTAATAACCATATTCAATGACACAAACCACATGAAATGAGACACAGGAATTCAATCCATTGCATGTACTATCAAATGTGTAAAAACGACATAGTTTGGTAAAGCTCGATTCAGCTGGTCATCAGCTTTTCCGCGACAGGATAAGTATAGTAAACGTCGTAAATAGCAAACTTGATGTCGTTTTCCGAGAACACCTTGGCTCCCCAGTTAAAGTCCTTGACACTAATGTTGGGCTTGATTTCCAAACCAAATTCAATGCCACACTTTTCAAACGACCAACACCTTTGGATTTCTGGTTTATAGCAAAACCTCGCCGCCAATAAATAAGTGACATCCCCAACGTTAATATCCGGCATGTTTTCTCCCAAAACACCCTGCATCTGAGCATTTAACCACATTAACGAAAAATAATTAAGACCAAGTCCCACAAAGCTGATAGTTTGATTTCAGTCAAAAAAGTAATCAAAAGAGCGGCGAGCTCCGAGCAGGATCGAAAGGGAGACTTCGAGCTTTGTTTGTCGGAGAACTTAAAGATAACACATTGATCTCCAACACTGAGCAGGATGCAGCTATAGTTGTAAGGGGTATCGCATTCATAATGGAAGTCAATGCTAGCGACACGGCGGTCCGTGCACAACTGTTTACTTGAGCTCCGATAGCTTCTCAAGAAAGAGTGAGCGAGAGCACAACGATTTAGGGTTGATCACGTTGACCTTGACCGTGGCATTGCCAAGCTTGATTTGGCAGGATCTCGTCAGCTTCGATTCGAATGCCCTGGGCAACATTTTTTTATCTGTGAAAGATATTGGAACTGTTTGAGTTGGGTGTATGTATGTATATTGAAGGAAACAGAGACCAACGAAGGGGAGAAAATGGAGGAGAGAGAAAGCTCTCTTCTCAGTTCTTGATTTATTTCTCACTAACTGAATGATATTACATTCGTTGCAATATATACACACATGCTTACATAGTTAGTTGTAACAAACTTCTAGTTACATCATAACAATTTCTATTCTGAAGCTAACCAACTTACTGACTCAGCTCCACTTGCTCGTGAGAGACGTGTACACGTGTATAGCCTAACACCCCCCCTCAAGCTGCGTCGAGGTTAGCGAGACGGAGCTTGCGCCGAAGAATATGGAATCGAGGAAAGGGCAGAGCTTTGGTCAATAAGTCAGCCGGTTGTTCGTGTGTAGAGATATGGCGTACCTCCAACTTTTTGTGTAATACTTGATCCCTTACGTATTGCACATCAATTTCAATGTGCTTAGTGCGGGCATGAAACACCGGATTTGAAGCGAGAGCCTGCGCACTTTTGTTGTCACACCAAAGCACTGGAGGTGTGGTTGGCACTTGAATGCCAAGTTCTTTTAGAAGAGAAGCCAGCCGAATGAGATCTGTTGCCGTTGACGAGAGTGCCCGATATTTGGACTCCGTGCTGGAGCGTGCCACAACACGTTGTTTGCGAGAACTCCACGAAATAAGGTTCCCTCCCAAGAAGACACATGAACCACTTGTGGATTTACGATCGTCGGAATCAGCAGCCCAATCTGCATCAGAGAAACCTTCAAGGGAGAGAATTGTTGACTTAGTGAAAGTAATACCAAGGCTTAGGGTTCCTTTGACATAGCGAAGAATCCTTTTGCACGCTTGCCAGTGATTCTTAGTGGGACTTTGTAGGAACTGACTTAGGCGATTCACCGGAAACGCAATGTCAGGCCGAGTCATTGTAAGGTATTGCAGAGCGCCAATCGTACTCCTGTATAGTTTGACATCTTCAAACAGAGCACTATCCTTGGCCGAGAGTTTGCTTCCAAAAGCCATCGGGGTAGGGCACGGTTTGGCATCGCTCATGTTGGTTTTCGCGAGAAGATCACGTGCATATTTTCGCTGCGTGAGGTAGATAACATCATCTCTGCGGGTTGATTCAAAACCCAGGAAGTAACTAACTTCACCCAAGTCTTTTAAAGCAAACTTGGAGTGTAAATCAGCAATGAGTTCATTTATAACCCCGGAATGTGAACCAGTTATGAGTATGTCATCTACATAGACAAGAAGCAGAATAGTTCTACCAGCTTTGTTGATATAGAAGAGAGATGTGTCGGAAGCTGAATTTTGAAAGCCCCAATCCAGAAGAGCACCTTTGAGTTTTTCGTACCAAGCCCGTGGCGCTTGCTTAAACCCGTACAAGGCCTTCTTGAGACGACACACAGACTGAGGGTAAGTTGAATCCACAAAGCCATCGGGTTGCTTCATGAATACTTGCTCTTGAAGATCACCATTCAAGAAAGCGTTATTCACGTCGATTTGCCTAATGGGCCAGCTGAATGAAGTAGCAAGAGAAAAAATGACACGAATTGTGCTTGACTTCAAAACTGGGCTATACGTTTCTGAGTAATCAACTCCCGGTGTTTGCTGAAATCCACGTGCAACGAGGCGTGCTTTGAACTTATCCAACTCTCCACTTGCTTTGTACTTAGTCTTGAACACCCATTTACTAGTGACCAGATTCATATCAGCAGAAAAAGGAATTAAATCCCATGTGTTATTATCAGTAAGAGCTTTAAACTCTTTGTCCATAGCAGCCTTCCATTGTGGATTGGCCAATGCACTTTTGACACTTTTAGGCTCACTAAAATCAGTAATAGCATCGATATGGGCTGAGAAAATTTTTGGCTTAAAAATTTCAGATTTTGACCTGGTTTGTATAGGGTGTAATTGGACCTCTTGATCTATATCCACTGGGGAAGAAATTGATTGGAATGGTAAATCAAGAGTGTTAGTGAAGTTTGGAGAAGAGTGGTCACTTTGAGTAGAGGAATTTTGATCAGACTCGACAAAGTTATTTGCAAGGGTAAAATTGTCATCATTATCTGATACTGAATGTGGTGAGAAATCAAGGCCTGGAGAAGGACTAAGCAATTGCTGACTTGAAGGGTTATCTAAAGTACCTGGAGGAGTATTTTGGTGTGGATAAGTGATTGGAATTTCAAAAGGGGGAGCAGGATAATTTGACTTGAAGTTTTGATGAGCAGTAGTGCCAAAATTGTCCAGAAACGGGAACTCTTGTTCATCAAACGTGACTGATCTTGCTATATAGACTCTTCCTGATGGATCTAGGCACCTATAACCTTTATGGAACGGGCTGTAGCCTAAGAACAAGCATTTCTTGGTTTTGAATTCAAATTTATGCTTATTATATGGTTTTAGAAGAGGGAAACATGAGCAGCCAAAAGTTTTTGAAGGAAATAGCCAAAAGGTTTGAGTTGGGTGTATGTATGTATATTGAAGGAAACAGAGACCAACGAAGGGGAGAAAATGGAGGAGAGAGAAAGCTCTCTTCTCAGTTCTTGATTTATTTCTCACTAACTGAATGATATTACATTCGTTGCAATATATACACACATGCTTACATAGTTAGTTGTAACAAACTTCTAGTTACATCATAACAATTTCTATTCTGAAGCTAACCAACTTACTGACTCAGCTCCACTTGCTCGTGGGAGACGTGTACACGTGTATAGCTTAACATATATATGGAATGGATATCGTTAAACCAAACAAGTTTGGTGTAGTGGTAACTCCACTACACCTCTATTCAAGAGGTCATGAGTTCAAACCCTCTTATGGGACTCAAATGAGTGCCCCTTTACATATTTGTAAACTTGACCGATAACGCCACCCTATATAAAAAAAATAGAGATCGTTGATGAGGTTACTTGGGTTGATATGTCAGTGCGTGCATGCACAGCACTTGGAAGGTCACAAGACAGAGTAACAGTACAATCAACTTACCTTCAGAGTCAGACTAACGTATGTGATTTATGATGAGTATAGACTACTTTAGAATGTAGGACCTCGTTCAAATATTAACAACTTCTATTTAAAATATTTTTATATGATAGCAATTCTAATTAATATTACTATTAATAATCTCGATATACGATTATATAGTCTGAGTGAGCAAAATTCAAGAGGTATTTGAGCCTTCTTTGAATAACCTTTAGCTTAGCTTTCTTCATTCATGCTCAAACTTGGGATTGATTTCTGATGTTGAGCAATGTTTCGGACTTGTTTAAGTCAATTCTTTGAATAACCTTGCAGCGAAAGTCGGCATAGTTGAGTTTTTTAATGGAATAGGCAATGGAGTTGAAACTCATGTCCAAAAATCGAATCTGAGATTGGTGACTTCCAAAAATTGCTCGTCACTCGCACTCAAGTTGAAGAAGCTAGGAATCCCCTGCAAGCATGTAATGTTTTCTCCGATCACTCTCTTTGAATATACTGATTTGATTATCCATTTTGTAACATAGTCTCTGTTTATTGATCAGATTTTTTTTCAGTTTTTAGAAAGAAAAAAATTCTAAGCTTTGCATATTTTCTTGCTGATAATTCTGCTATTGAATTAGTGGAATGTGTTATAAAATTGGAAATTCAGCTGGTAATTTTGAAAGGTACAAGTAATAGTACTCTTTCCAGATTTAAAAAAAAAAAAAAAAAAGTTAATTAGAACTGTATATATTTCCAAAACACTTTATAGTAGTCACAGTGTTATTTCTCTTAGAACTATTCTGTACTTCATTACTATTTCCAGCACTGCCAGAACCATGATTTTGGCTGGGGGGGTTGGTGTGAAGTTTTAGTGAAAATGAGGGGGACTAACGGGCAAATTTTATAAAGTTAACACTAAAAAGTTGCAATGATGAAAATATGGGGTTTTTTCTAACCCACACCACCAATACATGTGCTTCCGCCTATGATTTCCGGTGCAAAATTGTTAGAAAAAGGCGGTATATATCTCAGTATTAACTTATATCCTATATATGAGGAAGTTGATACACGCACAAGTATAGATGGGACTGTGGAGGCCTCTTGCACAGCCCGTCAAAGCATAACTAGGTTTAAGCTCTCGTCTTTCTTAGCAGTTTTGCGAGAGAAATGTATTAATTAACGTTCACCGAATATCGACGCACTACAATAAGAGGTATTGTATCTTCATGTTTTTTCTTGTCTATTTTGTAGATTGTTCACATGATTACAGGGCTTTGAAAATGGCTTCCCTCATTGCTGAGTATATGATTTAACATTGTTGATGGTCATTTTTAGTATTTGATTTGCCAATTTTTTTTTTTTTTTTAAAAAGTCGAATATACCGAAACCGAATATAATGATTACTGAATTTAGACGGTAAAAATGGTATTTAGTTTTTATAAATAAAAAAACAACCACAAACTGTAATTACGGCATATAACTAGAGTTTAATATCTATTTAAAAATTTTCTATTACAGTCGCTTAGGTAACAAATATGAAGCACATAACAAAAGAGAAAAATCCAGAGACAGAGAATTTAGAATACTCTTAAGCAAGATCCTGATGATCTTTGGATTTAAATAAAAATTGGGAAGGATTAAAGCCTGGTCATTTCTGATTGATTGAGTTTGTATCTGTTATTTGGATAATTGTATATTTCGCATACTAGAAAAGAGAAATTCTGACATGTGAGTTAAGATACGAAGTTATAGATAATTACGGATACAAAAACTTCCCACAAACTCGACTTTCAAACCCGACATGAAGCACAACGAAATAACGGAAAAAGGACCCGAACACTAGCACAAGTAACAAGGACTCGGTTATATAGCCAACGATGAAACCTCAAAGTTGAAGCTGAGACAAAGCTATAGTTTAGCCAACAGTTTTTCTGCAATCAGAGAGATGTAACAGACTTCATGTATGGCAAACTTCATCTGTTCCTGCGAGAAGTACATCATTGTGGACCAGTGAAAATACACGTTAAGCCTCTGCTCGAGTTTGATACCGACCGCTGCCCCTAATTTTTCAAAGGTAAAAGATTGGACTTCGAATTTCCGAAGCACCCGAGCAGCCAAGTAACCCAATTCCACCTCAGATTTGAACTTAATTCTGTTAAATCCATAAAAACACGGTACAATTGTGGGTAATCCCACAAAGCAGACGGTCGCATTTTTCATGAATCTATTCAAACTCTCAGCAATAGGACTCACTAGATTGTCGTTGATAACTAAGCAGCGACCTTTGGAACACAGAACCAGCCATGTGCTTGTATCGGGACTGCATGTACCTTTATAAGCATAATAGCCAAGTGCGACGACGGGATTTTTTCGGAGTGACAACGAGACCTCCTTCAACTTAATATCAAGCAAAGGACAAGTGTCGATCGAAGTGACGTTGAACGTAGCATCGCCAAACTTGATGACATAGCTATTTATCTGCGACAACATAGCCAGTGGTATCGTCATCTAGAATTGATTTGCTCGCAAAATTCAGGAATACCATAAGCGTTTGTGTTGTATGTAATAAGATGCGACGATCTTTCTTTCTAAGTTTTGACAAGAGCGAGCAACACATGGCATAATTAATGAGCAGAAGTTGAAGAATCACTCACATATTAAATATGGTATGTCAGTGGCTTATTTTTTGTTATTAGTACAAAAAAATACAATTTACAAGGGTGTTTGTGTTACCGACATTCAAGACAAGCGTTTCGGCAAGACGTACAAAAGGCGGGTCACTCGTCCGGGATCGAGCGGAGCAAAGGATGCATAATTCTTTGTTAGTCGTTTTATGTTTTAATTCATTTCTGATTTTTAGTCGTGAGAAAATAAAGCCTTTAAATAGCCTCGGTTGTGAAGAGGGAGGCATGCAGAGTTTGAGTCTAAGCTCCCCATTGATGGGATTTGGAAAGAAACTCTGTAACGTGTGTCGGTTTGAGTGTGTCCTTGGTGCTCATCACCATTGATGAATTGAAGCTTGAGTTTTCTGTGTGTTCATCTTGTCGAAGCTCGCATTCTTTGTGTGTAGAATTGGTGAGTTGCAGGGAACGGAACGGAAGTGAACACGGCGCGCGGTGCGTGGAACTTTGTGCGGTCAACTCCGCCGATCACGAGATCAAGATTCCGGGAACGTAACAATTTGGTATCAGAGCCACGTCTCGTGATGGCTGAATCGCAGACGACGGAGAATCTCGGAGCTACGCCGGCCATGGCTACACCAGATCTGCAAGCGATCGCAACGGTGATGATGCAATCAATAGCGGATTTGAAGTCGGAGTTCGCAGGAAGGTTCACAGCCATGGAAGAGAAACAAGAGAAGCTCGCCAACCAGATCGGCGAACCAAACAGCCCCAAAATTGCACGTCAAGGGAAGATCGGAGAAACCCTAGGGTCGAAACCCTAGGTCGGGGTCAGATGGTGAGAACTCCGATGATGCGAGGTCTAAAGCTTCACGATCATCCAAACAGCGCCGGTCCCTGTCACGCGATAGCCATAGATCACACGACAGCCACCGCCCGCGACGGGAAGGGGATCACGACCACCGGAAGGGCGGCGGCGACCGCCGGAGCTCCGGCGACAACAGGGAAGAGCGCAGCTCGAGCAGGAGGTCATCGGATTGGCGAAGCAAGGAACGCTCTGTTGACATTCATTCTGATTATCGACATGCGAAGGGGAAAACGAGAGCCGAAGACGATCGAGCTCACCGTCGAAGTCAAGAACGCAATGTCGATAGAAAAGAACGAGATCGGTCCTCCAGATCCACCAAAAGATGAGAAGAAGACGAGCGCGATTGCCTCGAAGATGCGTGGAGAGGGCAGATTGACGATGGACCGAGCAAGGAAAAGGGAATGAAGAGAGAGACCGAAAAACCACCAAACGTGACGAGGTGGAGCCCGGCCGACCACCGTTACGAAGAGATGATGAGGAAGGAGAAGGCTGAAAAGGCGGACAACGACGGCACACCGGGAGACAAAAGTGCAACATTGAACCATGGAGTGAGGTTCGGGTCTGAATTCCGTGGATAGTGGCCGGTCAAACCGCTAAGGGTTCAAGAACCCCAACGACCGAGAGAAGCGGAGAACCGAAGAGAAAGACAAGAAAAGGAACCGGAACGTGCTAAACCGGAGGTACAACCGGGACGGGCGGAGTGCCACTCGTACGATGGGACCACCGACCTTGAACTTTGGCTTCGGCGAAGTGAGGAGTACTTCCACGACCAACAAATTCGGACCGACGACGCTAGAGTCCAACAAGCACGAGGAGTGTTAATCGGAAAGGCGTATGAGTGGTGGAACAACGTACGAAGGTTAGTCCCCGAAAATCTCACTTGGTTAGCATTTAAGAAATTGTGTTCCGATCATTTTGGAATTGTGTCCGCGGCTAACCCTATAGCGGAATTGTCTAATTTACGACAACCCGGTGACATCGAGGACTATTGCTCAAAGTTCGAGGAAATCACCGGTCGACACGGGAATTTATCAAACCAACAACAAACTTGGCACTTTTGTGTTGGCCTTTCCGATGACCTTCGGAGAATAGTGGAGTATTATCGGCCCAACGACATCATTGAAGCCATGAAACTTGCTCAAGACAACGGGTTTCAAATGCCGGTGGAGAGAGGACCTCGGACGTTTGGCGGCTACTTCGTACCGGTACTAACCCGAACGACATCAACCGTGCGACATGGATCTAGTTCATCGACGGGAAGTGTCTCCAATGCTCGCCCAAATTGGAGTGTGAACACAGGCGGGTCCGGACGAGGTGACGACAAGAAGAAAGTATGGAAGAAGTTAAACCCGACGGAAGTACGAGAGAGACGAGCCAAGGGGCTTTGTTTCAATTGCGATGATCTATTCACACCGGAGCATGTGTGCAAACCGGTGCTTTTCTCCATCGAGATGGTCAACGACAACGTCGTGCAAACGGAACCCCAAGGAGACGACGACAACCCCGGCCCAATTACGGTACACGCCATTAGTGGCCATCAATCCGAGGATACGTTCCAAGTCACGGCGGCGTTCGCCGGAGGGGAAGGCCGAACTTTGCTCGACACCGGGAGTAATCGCAACTTTATTAAATCAAGTCTCGCCGCTTTACTCGAGATACCGATTCGGCGAAAACCGGGGCTGTTTGTGGCGCTACCCGACGGGGGACGAGTGGCTGTTGACGGCCTATGTCGAGGTGTCACAATGACCATCCAAGGGTATACGTTCACAACCGATTTCTTCACCATTGAGCTAACGGGTTTCGATGTGATAATCGGGATGCGTTGGCTCAACGCGTTGGGACGAATAATGTGGGATGGAATAGCGCGAACCGTGGAGTTTTTTGCGGAGGGTAAAGAGATTATTTGGAAAGCGGACGAGTTCGAGAGGAAAGAGGCGGACTTAGCCGTGAACCACGTCGGGAACGTCGAACCAACAATGGAGGAGTGGTTCGATGACGTAGAAGAGATTTTTTTCACTCCCGCCGAAGATGAGACAAAGAAGAACAAAGCAAAAAAGAAGGAAAGAATAGCTCTTTGGGCAATACAAAACGGAGGAGCTAAGCCGGTTCTCGAAAAGCTTCTCGAAGAGTTTGCGGATGTATTCGCCGAACCCACGGGACTTCCGCCGGCACGCTCGTGCGATCACCGGATTAGACTCCTTAACGGAACTAATCCCGTAGCGGTGCGACCATACCGTTACCCGCACTTGCAAAAGGACGAGATCGAGCGACAATGCGCCGAGATGCTCCGAAACGGTATTATTCGGAAGAGTACGTCACCTTTTTCGTCACCCGTATTATTGGTCAAGAAACCCGATGGCTCATGGAGGTTTTGCATCGACTTCCGCGATAAAGTGACGGTGAAAGATAAGTACCCGATTCCGGTTGTGGAGGAGTTACTTGACGAACTACACGGCGCTAGATTCTTCACAAAACTCGACCTTACCTCGGGTTACCACCAAGTTCGGATGCACGCCGAAGATGTAGAGAAAACCGCCTTCCGTACACAGCACGGACACTTCGAGTTCCACGTCATGCCGTTCGGGCTAACGAATGCGCCATCAACATTCCAAGGACTCATGAACGATATCTTCGGCGACTTACTTCGCAAATCGGTGCTCATTTTCTTCGACGACATACTAGTATATAGCCGTACGTGGGAAGAACACCTCGTTCATCTTGACGAGGTATTGAACAAAGTCCGACAAAACAGTATTTTTCTAAAACGAAAGAAGTGTTAGTTTGCACAATTGGAGGTGGGTTATCTAGGACACGTAATCTCACGTGACGGTGTCAAAGTGGACAAAGCCAAAGTTAGCGCCGTAGCCGAGTGGCCGACACCGACCACCCAACGGGGTATACGCGGATTTTTGTGGGCTTTCGGGGTACTACCGGAAGTTTATACGGAATTACGGAGTGACGGCGGCTCCGTTGACGAGCCTATTACGCCGCACCCGTTTTGCGTGGGACGATCCGGCAAGCGAGGCTTTTACCGCACTCAAGAAAGCTTTGTCGGAGTCACCGGTTCTTGCATTGCCGGACTTTTCTAAGGATTTTGTGGTCGAATGTGATGCGTCGGGGAGCGGAATAGGGACTGTCCTTCAACAAGAGGGACACCCTATAGCGTTTTTTAGCCGCAAACTTGCGGATCGACACCTTAAGCTAGCCTCTTACGAGAGGGAGCTAATTGGTCTTGCGAAGGCCATCATTCATTGGCGCCCGTACTTGTGGGGAAGGAGCTTCCTCGTGCGTACGGACTACTCGAGCCTCAAACATATACTCGAGCAATGGTTAACGACCTCACCGCAACTTCATTGGGTTAGTAAACTCTTGGGCTATGATTTTACGGTCGAATTTCGTGCGGGTTCGTTGAATAAGGTAGCGGATGCGCTTTCTCGACGGGAAGAAGATGCGGGGGTATCGGAGATCACGCTAAATACGATAGCGGTGGGACCGGAGCTGTTTGACCGACTTCGGTCCGAAAATGAAAATGATCCGGAAGCGAGGGCATTGGTGAGTCGAATTGAGGAAGGGAAAGGGGTACCGAGATGGACGATGCACGAGGGATTGATCATGTATAAGGGACGGGCGTATGAACAAGCATCTTCCCCGCTCGTGAAGGAGATTATAGGGGGGTTCCATCGGCTCGGTCACGAAGGGGTCACCAAGACCGTAGAAATAATTCGGCGAGAATTCTATTGGAAAGGGTGGAAGAGGTCGATTCAAGGGTTCATTGCCGAGTGTTCCACGTGCCAACGGAACAAGTGGGAAACGCTACAACCGGGCGGGCTTCTTCAACCGCTTCCAATACCGAACCACGTATGGACCGACATTTCAATGGACTTCGTCGAAGCACTACCCCGAGCATCGGGTAAGTCGGTAATCTTAGTCGTGGTGGATCGATTCTCTAAGGCAGCCCATTTTATTGCATTGAGCCACCCGTATACGGCTTCTTCGGTGGCCAAAGCATTCTTTAGGGACATAGTGCGCCTCCACGGCTTTCCCGAGTCCATCGTATCGGATCGGGATAAGGTCTTTCGGAGTAATTTTTGGAGGGAGCTCTTTCGACTTTCCGGGTCAAACTTGGCGTTCTCCATGGCATTCCATCCTCAAAGTGACGGCCAAACCGAGGTCGTGAACCGGACCCTTGAGATGTATTTGGTTGCGTCACGGGGGACAATCCCCGAAAGTGGGTCGGGTGGCTTCCGTGGGTCGAGTATTGCTACAATACGTCGTATCACTCGGCGCTCAAAGCGACTCCGTTTCGGGTGGTGTACGGCCGAGACCCACCTCGATTGTTGGATTATGTCGCCGGGAGTGCACGCATCGATGAGGTCGACGTGGCTCTCACAAAACGGACGGAGTTTCTTGAGGTCGTCCGCACAAACCTCCGTTCCGCTCAAGCAAGAATGAAGGCATTCATGATGGTCAACATCGGGAAGTGGAGTTCGGTGTCGGAGAGTGGGTGTGGCTCAAGCTCCAACCGTACCGTCAACTCTCGGTCGCAAAGAAGAGTTTCACGAAGCTCTCTCCACGGTTCTATGGGCCGTTCAAGATTGCGGAGCGCGTGGGCGCCGTTTCTTATCGTCTTCACCTTCCGTCGGAGAGCCGAATTCATAACGTCTTTCATGTGTCCCTTCTAAAGGAACATAAAGGGCCACTGCCCTCCGACGAGGCGGTTTTGCCGAAAGTTTTTTACGGGAGAACCATTCCGGCACGCCCAAGTAAGCTGCTCTGTGTGCGTTACCACCTCAGGGAGCGCTAGGTGCTCGTTCTTTGGGAACACGCTGATCCCGCTAGTGCAGTTTGGGAGAATATCGAGACGTTGCTAGCGGCCATTCCGGATTTGGAGCTTGAGGTAAAGCTCCTTGTCGAGGAGGGGATAAATGTTACCGACATTCAAGACAAGCGTTTCGGCAAGACGTACAAAAGGCGGGTCACTCGTCCGGGATCGAGCGGAATAAAGGATGCATAATTCTTTGTTAGTCGTTTTATGTTTTAATTCATTTCTGATTTTTAGTCGTGAGAAAATAAAGCCTTTAAATAGCCTCGGTTGTGAAGAGGGAGGCATGCAGAATTTGAGTCTAAGCTCCCATTGATGGGATTTGGAAAGAAACTCTGTAACGTGTGTAGGTTTGAGTGTGTCCTTGGTGCTTATCACCATTGATGAATTGAAGCTTGAGTTTTCTGTGATTGTTCATCTTGTCGAAGCTCGCATTCTTTGTGTGTAGAATTGGTGAGTTGCAGGGAACGGAACGGAAGTGAACACGGCCATGGTGCGTGGAACTTTGTGCGGTCAACTCCGCTGATCACGAGATCAAGATTCCGGGAACGTAACAGTTTGCTTTTGCTTTTTGTAATTTGTTTATTCTGTTTTAAAATCTAGAAATCAATTTCAGAAATATGTCTGAATATTTCAAAATGATGTTTGGTTTGTTTTTTCTTAATTACTTTCTAATAGTAAATATATTGAATTAGTTAAAGGGATTACGTGGTATAAGTACCATTAATATTTCAAAAAACTCGATAAATTCCCATTTTCTAAATTGAAGAAAGTACTAATACTTGGAAAATTGTAAGTCAAATGTCATGTATCATCTAATTGATCGCCACATGGCATGTCATGTCATTTGATTGCCACATGGCATGCTACAGGGTATTTTATTTTTTTACATAAAAAAATTAAAAATTTGATCACGTCATATCTAGTTGACCGGCACATGACATGTCATTTTGACTGACACGTGGTAATTAATTTTTATGATGCCACTAATACATAAAAAATGAGAAGATAAAAAGACTGGTAAATGAAAAACCAACTCATATGATCTCACATGAAAATAAAAATAAAAATAAAAAGTATTTATTATAAACTGCCCTCCCCCAAGCTGAAGCACAAATCCATAAACACAAGTTTAGCGTAGTTAACAAAAGTAAACTGAAAGAGCTCTCAGTCAAGCATTGAAACACTGGAATAACTTACAAAAACTGAAGACCGCTCGCAAAAGCGAATGCCACATTGCTTGTCGAGAAAAAGCCCGGTTTTGAAGTTCCAACTTCGCCAACAGATTTTCGGCGAGAAGATAGGTGTAATACACGTCGTGGACGGCACACTTCATCTGCTCCGGCGAGAACAACATGACGTTGGGCCATTCGAAATTCGTCCAAGGCTTCGGGTCGAGATCGATACCGATCTCCGTCGCCAGCTTTTCCAGCCCAAAAGATTGGAGTTCGGCTTTCTGCAAAACCCGAGCAGCCAAATAATCCAACCCCACATGTATCCCTAAATCACTCAACCTATATCTTTTCAATTGCTTCCCTTCGTATTTGGGTAATCCCACAAAGAAGATGGTCTGATCGGTCATTAATCTATCCAAATTACGCGTCTTGCCCTGGACCACCGCAGTGTGGTCGATGACTAAGCAGCGATCTTTGGAACAAAAGAGCGATGTGCTCATTGCCGGGTTCTGCGCGAGACTAAAGTAATGTGCGACTCCGACGACACGTCTCGTTCCCAGTGACGATATGAATTCCTCCACCTTAGCGTCGAGCAAAGCAGGAGTGTCGATCGCAGAGACGCTGATCACAGCATCGCCAAACTGAATGCGGTAGTGGTTCATCTGGGACGTGATAGCCAAGGGTATCACCATCTTGTACTTTGTACCTGATTTAGTAATCAGATTTTCTAAGCAGATAAATATATTGTAAAAGAAAATATGAAAGAATCAGAATATTTTTGCACTATGGCTTCAAATATGTCTGTTGTGTACATATAGTATAGAGATGGAGATGAAATTTTATTAGTACATTGATCGATGATTACTTGGAATCAATATATGCTTACGTGCATGCATTGGTCACATATAAGCTCAATATATTATTGATTATATACTGCATGATGCAGTATTGCCATAGAAAACAGAAGCCGATTTCAAACAAAATAAATACGAATCAAATTGCTCTAACAATCAGCAAAGAGAAGACATAAACCTATCCAAAATAAATATCAACACGAAAGATAGAATTCAGAAACAATTTTGAAACAAATTGCTATCAAGTAAATTTCAGAAACGTGCCTGTGTTGATCGGAGAGAGAGCGAGAAGCAAGATTCAAACATGAATCAATCAGACATGAACAAACATGAAAGTAATTCTCTCTGTACAAACATGAACGTGATTCTCTCTGTACAAACATGATTATGAACAAAATGTTGTTAATCTAATTTTGCAAACATACACATATCAAAGAATAAAAAAGGAACAAATTAAAATTTCCTCAACATTATAACACATATTCATAGAGTTTTTCTCTCTGTAATTAAACATTATATATGGTTGGCATTCAAACCCAAATATGAAAATTAATAAACCCTAAATCAGAGAATCAATCAGAGAACCAAAAATCAACCGATAAACAATTGAAAATCAATCAAAGAATCAACCGATAAACAACTGAAAATCAAACAGAGAATCAGAAAATCCTAACCTTAAGTCGCCGAGGTCGAGGGAAGCGAAGCGATAGCGATTAAGAGAGGCGAACGGCGAACGGCGACCGTCGACCGGCGATAGCGAGAAAGAGAGGCGAACGGCGACCGTCGACCGGCGATAGCGAGAAAGAGAGTGGAGCGGCGACCGGAATTTGGTATATCAGTGGCTTATTTTTTGTTATTAGTACAAAAAAATAAGGGTGTTTGCTTTTGCTTTTTGTTTTTGTAATTTGTTTATTCTGTTTTAAAATTTAGAAATCAATTTCAGAAATATGTCTCAATACTTCAAGATGTTGTTTGGTTTGTTTTTTCTTAATTACTTTCTAGTAGTAAACATATTGAATTAATTAAAGGAATTACGTGGTATAAGTACCATTAATATTTCAAAAAACTCTATAAATTCCCATTTTCTAAATTGAAGAAAGTACTAATACTTTGAAAATTGTAAGTCAAATGCCACGTATCATCTAATTGATCTCCACATAACATGTCATTTAATTTGATTGCCACATCCACATGGCATGCTACGTGGTATTTTATTTTTTTACATAAAAAAATTAAAAATTTGACCACGTGATATCTAGTTGGCCGCCACATGACATGTCATTTTGACTACCACATGACATTTAATTTTTATGATGCCGCTAATTAGAGCTGGGAATGGCGACGTCGCGACCCGTCGCGGCTTGGTCGCCGAAAATCGCCGAAAGACAAGTCGCGATGCATCGTGACCGGCGAGCTCGCGATGGTTCGCGATGGAGAGAGAGAGAGAGAGAGAGAGCTGCTGTGTGAGACCGAGAGAGGGAGGGAGGGAGGGAAAGAGAGAGAGAGAGTCGCGACGCCAAGCTCCTCCATGATGGGTCGCGATTTTGGACGACGAATCGCGAACCTCCGGTGGCCGTCGCGAGACGTCGCGATGCGTGCATGGCCATCGCCAGTTTCAGCTCTACCGCTAATACATAAAAATTGAGAAGATAAAAGACTGGTAAATGAAAAACCAACTCATATGATCTAACATGAAAAGAAAAAAAAAATACTTATAATAAACTGTCTGCGACTCTGCCCCCAAGCTGAAGCACAAATCCATAACCACAAGTTTAGCGTAGATTTTTTTTTTAAAGCAATTTGATTTCAGTCAATCAAAAGAGTTGGGGAAAAGAATCCATCAACACCATTGCTACAAGCCACTCCGGGAAATAAGGACACATAAGGTCCAAAACAAAAGAACAGAGACATCTCTTGGCCAAAGCATTGGCCACCTCGTTACATTCCCGTGGAACCCAAGTCCACTCTCCGGTCCCGCCTAGCTCTCGGCCGAGCTCCCGCACCTCCGCAATAATCGGGCCTTGCAAGCCCAACGAGTCTCGTGCCTTGGTGAGGTGGGAGGCCCGCAAGCAATCTGTCTCGGCATGCTCGATCTTCCACCCCCGTTCGCGAGCAAAGAGAAGCCCTTGTTGCATCGCAATGCACTCTCCAGTGAGTGCCGAGTCGACATGGTCGACCAAGGAAGCCATGACTCCCATGACCCGACCGTGGTGGTCTCGGACAACCGCTCACATCGCTGCCCATCCCGTCTCCCCATCCCAAGCCGCGTCTACATTAAGCTTGAGGCTCCCCGCAGCCGGCCCGGACCAAGCCCTCGGTACCTTCTCCCTCGGCGAGCGGTGGTTCTCCGTCGCGAGCGCACACCGCTTGAAACTCGTGAACCATCCGTCGACTTCTTCCACCCATGTCTCTCGGGACCGTACGCGGTGCTCGAAGAGGCGAAGGTTGCAGTCGGACCATGCCGCCCAAATTAGCCCGCAAAAGAGCTCGAAGTACGGTTTGGAAAGACTCTCGAGCGCCCGGTAGCACAACTCCCGAAACGGAATCTGCCCCGTCTTTTCCACCCACCGGTGGATCGTCGATGATGCCCAAATGGCCTTGGCCCTCTCACACCCCCATACAGCATGTAAGGCGTCCTCCGGGAGCGCCCCCCAAAAGTTGCAAAAGGGTAGAACGTCTACCCCTCGGATCCGAAGTGCCCCGTTGGTCGGAAGAGCTTCCGACCACGCGCGCCACACCACGTGCTTCACTTTCGCGGGGATCGTCGTGCCCCACAAAGCTTTCCACCAATTCGGCTCCCCCTTTCCCGAGCCCGATGGTCCGCATCGTGCTTCCGACCTAGCTAGTCGGTAACCGGACCGCACTGAGTAGATCCCGTTTTCTTCGTAGTGCCAAACAAGCCGATCTAGGCCCTTCCACACCGGAATCCTCAAGATGGCCTCCGCATCGTAGGGGGTTAAGAGGGCCTCGACCCGAGATAGGTCCCAATGGCCGTGGGAGACTAGATCGGCTACACGCCACAGATACCCATCGTCCGGAGCCTCCGATGTGGCGAAGAAAGCCCTAGGCCGAGGGATCCAAGGTTGGCCGTGGACCCGTACGTTGTCCTCCCCGATTTGCCATCTCGTGCCGCGTCTAAGCAAGTCTCGTCCGCAACACAGAATCTTGCACAGGAACGAGGGACGTCCCTTGCATTTGAAGTCGAGGATCGAGGTGTCGGAGTAGTACTTAGCTTTTAGAATCCACGCTAGGAGACAACCGAGATTTTGGATGATCCGCCACGAAAGCCGTGCCACGAGGGCCCGGTTGAAATCACCCATGTCCTTGAAGCCCAAACCACTTTCCCCTTTCAGCTTTGCGAGAACATCCCATCTCCGCCAATGGATCTTTCTCGACTCCTCCGACCCGCCCCACCAAAACCGAGCGGTAGTAGCGTGAAGATCTTTGATGGTACGGACGGGGAGCCGGAAAAGGCTTATGAGATAGGTGGGGATGGCTTGCACCACTGATTTGATCAAGACTTCCCGCCCCCGGGCCTAGAAGAGCTTCGTTTTCCACGTCCCGAGATGCTTCTTGACCCGGCCCGTGATCTTGCTAAAGACTGCGCACTTGTTTTGGCCGACGTGTACCGGGAGCCCGAGATAAGACTCGAGGTCCGGAACGGCCCGCATACCAAGCACCCGTGAGATGGATCCGCCATGTGCCAAAGCTACATTTCGTGAAAAGCTCACCATGGACTTATCCGCGTTAACTGTTTGTCCCGGCCCCTTCTCCTAAACTTTGAGGACACCGCTAATAACTTGGCTGCACGCGACACTCGTCTCCCCGAAGATGATGCAATCATCCGCGAAGAGGAAATGTGTCACCGACGGAGCTTCCCACCGGCACGCAAAACCGTGTAGAAGTCCAAGCCTCTCTTGCCCCCGGATGAGCGCGGAAAGGCCCTCCGCGCAAACTAGGAAGAGGTACGGCGACAAAGGGTAACCTTGCTGGAATCCGCGGGTCGGCGAAAAAGAGTTTCCGGTTCTTCCGTTAAGGACGATGGAAAAGACCGTTGTCGAAATGCAATCCCGTACCATGGCTAGGATTCGCAGCCCGAACCCCATCCGATGCAACATTGCTTCCACGAACCCCCATTCGACCCGGTCGTAAGCTTTGCTCATATCGAGCTGTATGGCCATCGCCCCCTTCTTTTGATGACGAATTTGCCGGATAGAATGAAGAAGCTCGTAGGCAATGGCGGCATTGTCCGTAATCAAGCGTCCGGGAACGAAAGCGCTTTGAACTTCTGAGATGATGGAGGCGAGGGCGCCTTTTATCCGGTTAGCGACCACTTTGGATACGAGCTTGAGAAGCACGTTGCACAAACTAATCGGTCAGAAGTCTTGTACTCTCCTTGGGTTCTTCACCTTGGGCAAGAGCACGATGTTGGTGGCGTTCCATGCTCTCACACTCCTCCGCCCGTTAAGGACATCCAAACACTCTTCCTGAATCTTCGGCGCCACGGTCCCCCAAAGTTTTTGGAAGAAGACGGCGTGGAAGCCGTCGGGGCCCGGCGCCTTCCGGGGGCCCATCGAGGAAAGGGCGGCATTGATCTCATCCGCGGTGAACCTCTTCTCAGTGATCTCCCGTTGCCCCGCCGAGATAGAAGCAACGTCCTCCGTCGTGATCAAGACGAAATCCCTCTCCGAGGCGTCGTTTGAAGAGTAAATGTTCGAGAAGTATTTGTCGAGCACTTCCCGAACATCCTTCTCCGATGTCACCCATTCCCCAGTCTCGTTCAAGGTACCTCGGATTTGGTTTTGTGTCCTCCGACGCGTGGCACGAGCGTGGAAGTAAGCCGTGTTCCTATCCCCTCCACATAACCAATCGGCCCTCGCCTATTGCTTCCAAAGATACTCTTCCATCATGAGGAACAAATCTCGTTCCTCGTTCAAGGACCTCAAATCGGCTCTTGTTTCCGGAGTAAAATCCGTTTTGTGAAGATGCTCAATCCGCTCCGAGAGCGCTTTGATTCTCTTTTCCCGGTTGCTAAAGGTCATGCCCGCCCATACGCGGAGGGCCTTTTGACACTTCCCGAGGCTTGCCGCACACCCTCTAGAAACTCGGTTGGTCCCACCCGAAACCCACGCAACACGGACCACCTCGGCGCAACCGTCGTTTAAGAGCCAACTCGGCTCAAAGGCCCATCTCCTCCCCACGGCCGAGTTGAGATTGTGCATCATCGGGTCCGAGCCCGTGTTGATGAGAAGCGCTCTATGATCCGAGCCCCAAAATCCCAACACCTTCACATTCCCCGACAGGTAAGACGACTTCCACGCCGGGTTCGCGCACGCTCGATCGAGTCGACTTTGGACATTCCGCTCCCCCACTTGCATATTGCTCCAAGTGCACAGTTCACCTACAAAGCCCAAGTCGAGAAGATCACATACCTCGAGCGCGTTGGCGAAGCGATTCATGGAAGCCGTCTTCCTCCAAACCCGGCTCACGTGCTCGAACTCGTAAAACACCTCGTTAAAATCTCCCGCGCACATCCACGGGCTTGCGTCGCCGTTATGAAGCCGTCGTAGAAGTTCCCACGAGAGGTGCCGTGAAGCTTCGATCGGGTCCCCGTAGAAACCTGTGAACCTTGACGTCACCCCGAGCTCGTCTCCAACTCCCACGTCGATATGCTGTCTGCTAAAGCTACGGATATCGACCTCCACCGTGTCATTCTAAAGGATGTGAATTCCACCACTAAGGCCCTCGGCGTGAACCCCGAACCCGTTGGCCATATTACTTTGACGCTTCAATCTCTCCACCCGGATACCGCTCAACTTCGTCTCCGAAAGAAAAACGATGTCCGGCTTCTGCTCACAAATAAGTCTTCGTAAGCGGGCCCTCGCCCGGGGATTGTATAATCCCCGGACGTTCCAACAAAGGATCTTCATTGCTCCCGGCCGGCCCGCCCTTGGCGTGCCGCCGATATCACTGGGTCCATCACTCCCATTAATGGGTTACATGATCCCGAAAAACTGACCCTACCACCGGAAAGGATTCCAGAGTAGCACAAAGACAAAGAATCACAAGGATTCACACCGATGAACCGGTAGAGACCAAGTCGAGGCAAGGTCTTAATAAAGTTAGTCATTTTCACTTGGAGCTTCATGTGCACCTATGAAGCATTTGTAACGAATCTGTGGGACTTAAAACACTAACAACCTAATTTGGGCGCAGAGGCGGGCCGAAAAACAGATTTTGACTGCGGACTGTAAGTCTGGCATTTTATCGAACACTTGGTCCACCCAGAGAGAATTTCCAACAAACCAGCTGTTTGGCTCTGACGATGGATGAGACGATCAGCTTGTGGAAATACGGCCTCGGCATTACGTTTGCGATTCTCCCTCTCTGTCGAGCTAGGTCTTTGGAGCTCAAAACGAAGAAAGAGCGAATCCTTGGATCAAGTGGCCCTCTCAAATCAAGCTTCTCTGCTCCCTAAACTGCACATTCTTGTTTTCCAACTTCTAAGAAGAGAATGATAATGCAGTGTTATCGTTTCAGCATAAACCCTATTCTCGTATGTTGAGATTCGAGTATGTATGTATATACACATATTAAGTAAACTGAAAGAGCTCTCAGTCAAGCATTGAAACACTGGAATAACTTACAAAAACCAAAGACCGCTCGCAAAAGCGAATACCACATCGCTTGTCGAGAATAAACCCGATTGTGAATCTCTAACTTCGCCAACAGATTTTCGGCGAGAAGTTAGGTGTAATAGACGTCATGGACGGCACACTTCAACTGCTCCGGTGAGAACAACATGACGTTGGGCCATTCGAAATTCGTCCAAGGCTTCGGGTCGAGATCGATACCGATCTCCGTAGCCAGCTTTTCCAGCCCAACAGTTTGGAGTTCGGCTTTCTGCAAAACCGGAGCAGCCAAATAATCCAACCCCACATGTATCCCTAAATCACTCAACCTATATCTTTTCAACTGCTTCCCTTCGTATTTGGGTAATCCCACAAACAAGATGGTCTGATCGGTCACTAATCTATCCAAAGTACTCGTCTTGCCCCGGACCACCGCAGTGTCGTCGATGACTAAGCAGCGATCTTTCGAACAAAAGAGCAATGTGCTCATTGCCGGGTTCTGCGCGAGATTAAAGTAATGTGCGACTCCGACGACACGTCTCGTTCCCAGTGACGATGTGAATTCCTCCACCTTAGCGTCGAGCAAAGCAGGAGTGTAGATCGCAGAGACGGTGATCACAGCATCGCCAAACTGAATGCGGTAGTGGTTCATCTGGGACGTGATAGCCTAGGGTATCACCATCTTGTACTTTGCACCTGATTTAGTAATCAGATTTTCTAAGCAGATAAATATATTGTAAAATGAAAGAAGCAGAATATTTTTATACTATGGCTTCACATATAGCTTTCTTTCACTACTTGAAAGTAGACAAAAAGACTGGATCCATTTGAAAAACAAAAAATAAAATAAAAAGATGATGCAGATGGCTTGAACCGATCCTCTAAAAGCTAAAACTCGTGACTGCACTACTCCATTTTAATTTTAATTAACTAAAATAATATTGTATGAAATTTTCGATGACAACTCATAAAAGGGTTGATTAATTGCAATGTTTACCGGCGACGCTAAGTTTGTTAACCACGGGCGAATCAACGAAAACTCCCGGTTTTTTAACATTAGTCTTAAGGTGATAATGTCTAATCTTGACCTTTTTAGAATAACAAAAGAAAGCTTTTACTTTTACTATTGGTTATTAGGAACTACTGAGGTTAACTATAGGTTTGCTTATATTTTATATCATTAGGCTTTAATTTATTAGTAAATAGTACAATTGTTATATAGTGCGGATGACAATGTGGTCAGCCCGATTGCCACTTTACAGCGTGGGGCTGAGGCCGCACTTAACTTGCACAGCATCCCGGCGCTGCGTAGCATGCTTTCGTTCATTGTTTTCGTGGTTTCCGTTTCAGCATTTTCTGATCTAAAAAATCACAAAATATTCCCAAACGAACGAAACAATAAATAAGATATCCAATAAAACGATAATTAAACTATGGCTCAGACAACTAAGGAACTCCCATAAGTTCGTGCGGTTCCCGACCGGCCGAAAGCATTGGGTATTATTCAAAGAGCGATCTTTTTCCCCGTTTTTCGTAAATTTAACAAGAACTCGAAAGAAAACGATATAGAAATTATACCCTCACAGGCTCGCAGCGTATATATTCCTTCCGTCACTTCGTTTGCCTCGAACCGTGCACAGCTCGGGATCTACGCGCACGTATTGCTACCTCATGTGCTTTGGGCAAGAAAGAAGTCACAGCCAAGCTTTAGAAAGAAAAAAAAAAGAAACCTACCGAATATCTCTTCTGGAGGAGATCAAGAATTAAAATGATCGTGCGATCTTTCTCTAGGTTTGTTTTATTATTATTATTTATCATTATTACGGGACACTTAGTTTTAATGGGCTTTTGCATTTAATAATTCACTTAAGCCCAATTAAACTAAATTATATATATATATATATATATATATACATATTAGCGTATACTAAACCCAATACATAGAAGAACTTCGTTAAATTAATAAGCAGTAAATTAATAACTTTGATTAAATTATAATTTGTCTGATCATGGCTAGCCCCGGCCAAAATAACTAGATTAATAATATATTAAATTTATAAGATAATAAGTTTTAAGAAAATTATATTAATACCCCTTGATATATAAATTAATACTTATAAATCAAATATAATATTATCAATTATAGATAAATATGAAATCACAATAAATAAATATAATATTACATAACCAATTGTGGATCATTATAAAGTGATAAAAACATTGCTTAAAACGTGTTGTAAAAAAATCAACATTTTTTTTTTATATTTATACATAAGTTGATATATGTTTTAAGTTTTGACTAGAGCATTCGCTTTGTATTAAATGGAACTGTATATGCTATCTATCTATCCTTACTAGACTTGTATACATTGTGCCTTAAAAAATAAGACTTGTATACATTGTAAAGTAGTTTAACTAGACTTAAATTCATTACTTGTAAAATGAAACTTCTATCACAAGTATCCTAACTACAATTTTGTATTGTATTTAGCAAGCTCAAGATGTCATTTCTACACAACCTCTACTCAATCATTCAAATGAGGTTGAAGCACGGAGTTCAAGCCAATCACAACCTCATTGTCCAAGTGGCATAGGGAAGCTTCAAACAAATAGAAGAAGAAGAAAAAAAACGCCGAACAACGATGTCGATTTGTTTTTCGTTGGTCTTTATACTTCAAGAGCCTTGAATACATAATTGAAGATGTATTGGCTTTTGGAAAAGAATGATGTGTCGGTTTATAAATTATATTCTACATTCTGGCTTTTTGGAGAGTATATAGAATAAAATATATTAAAATGTGAGTAAGAGCAATTAGTATTTTATAAGTTAAAATGATTAATTAGGTGCTACACAAAATAATAGTATTAAACTAATTTAAGGGTATATTTTTGTTGTATTTGAAAATAAAGAGTATTTTTGCCAAAATAGAAAAAAGGTGAGGGTATATAAAAGAAAGAAAAAAAATCTTAAAATGTGAGTATTAGGGCAATTCTAGTTTGTAAGACGAGATAAAAAAAATTAAAAGTATACTTTAATGTTATATTTTTTGTAGTTATCGAAATTAGTAGAGGGTTTATTTTGCGGAAAACAAAATAGAAGATAAAAAAAAAAAAAAAAAAAACCTTAATTCGATCTTTGGTTCTCATAAAATATGGTTGAGACGATTACCTACTAATATTTATTATCATCCAATTGTCCTTTTTCCTCGTAACAGGTCCAACACCTGCCTCCGATACAGATTGTGTTGTTCTAACTTAGGCACAATCACAACTAATGCTTCTTTCTCTCACTCATATTAGTAGTGGTCGTTTCTTTTATTATTAATTTAGCCAATAATTTTTATTTTTTGTGCGGAAAAATATTTTCCTAACAAAATAAAAAGGAGTATCAGAGCAACGTTTGTGACTAATATATGTTTGGTGATTGAATTATAATATTAGCTCGCTTGCATATTCAATATGTGCGTCATCATTTTGCTATCCTTGTTTTTGGGCCTTAAAATGATAAACTTCTAATGGACTAGACATCAATTGAAAATTGTATGGGTCAAAGAAGTAGATGGCAAGGGCACAATGGCAGGGATGGCAAGGGCAATATTGTTATTTCGGAGACGCGTAAGATGGCAGGGATGACAGGGAATCGTCTTGCGGACTACCGAATTGACCCTTTGTTTATTTGTTTTTTTAACGTAGTGACACAGTTGACGAAGATTACATGTACTCGTATGGTAAGAATAATTGACCCTTGTTATTGAGTAGTTAGTGGCTTTTGTTATTTTTATTGTTAATTATATATATATAATTTTTGTGTTTGCTCTATCTTAATAAGAAATGTCTAGGAGGTTTCCAATTAGGTATAGGTTTTTTACCAGGGAATAGCCATAATAGTTCACACAAGATTGACGGAAGTTCTGTTATACTGAGTTATCTATATCAATAACAATTCATGTCATCACGTTGATGAAGTGTTCCAATTGTCACGTGTTCAAATATTTGTTTTTGGAAACAATCAAATTCCTTCAACGTACCATGAAAATAGGAGTTTTGTCGATCGCAGAAACACGCTTATATATATATATCAATGACAATGCGTCCCCCTTACCCGTCTGGTACAGGGACATTTCCGGTGACATTACTGACCATATGCAAAGTACAAAACAAAGATATGAAACACAATGGATTTGATAAAAAGGTGTAAAATTTATTTAATAGATATTGAGAAGAAGATAAAGACTGATAAAGGAAAATGAAACACACTAGCTAACAAAAACAAAGATATGAAGCATAATCCCATAAGCCGAAAACACTGACATAATATTCAATAGTTATTAACAATATCAAACTAGTGATGTAATTGATGAGAGTGTAAACCACCGTAAGGGTTTGAATCCCGATTTCATTACGCCGAAAATCGCCTCCGAGCCGTTCCGGTAACATTTAAAAAAATATTTTAAAGCGGAAAACTTGTTATCGGACTAACGACACGGATATCGGGTAATAACCATTTTAACAAGATCCGATAAATATTACATATTTAATATTCACAACTCATTATTAATATCATAGTCGAAATAAGAAATAAATAGAAAGCGGTAAATGTTTGCATTTATTAACCCAATGCATAAGGCCGTACCTCGGTTGACGTTTCTGGCTGCGGACTCTGAAGTTCGGCAGGGCTCCGCCGGTGCTGAGGGAAACACCCGTGATCTTCCGGGATATTCTCCTGGATTCCTCGTACCGAAGCGTGGGCTTCGCCGGCAGGACTCCGTCGCAAAACTTTAACTGAGGTTCTTTTGAAGCTTCCGGAGAACAACGTCTCACTAAGCCGAACCAGAAAAGAGATCAGAAGCAGAAAACTCGCAGACCCTAGAGAGAGAGGGAGAGCTCGAGTTTTTGCTCTGGGGAAGGTGTGAAAAATGTGTAGAATGAGCCTCCTATTTATAAGCTCAGACTGTAACCGAATTGGAGATATTCCCTCCCTAATTTTCGAATTTATATAATTAAATATAATTAATTATTCTAATCCAATGGTCCAGATTTAATCTCATCTAAATCCAATGGATATAATTAATTAGGGATTTAATTAAATAAATACATGATAAGATCAAAATATTTAATCATATCTTCATATTTATTAAATTCGAATTATATATATTCATATATAATAAAATTCGAATTCTTTAATGATTATCTAGATCCAATGGTTAAAAATAAATCTTAAACCAATCCAATGGATCAAATCAATTAGGGATAAAATCAAATATCTAATAAAACCCTAATTCGAATTCTTATCCAAATATATTTTTCGAATTATACATATATATATATTTAATAAATTTGAATTTTATGATTATCTAGATCCAATGGTTGAGATAAATCTTAAGCTAATCCAATGGATCAAATCAATTAGGGATAAAATCAAATATCTTAAGGTTTTATCAAAACCCTAATTCGAATTCTTATCCTCATATTATTCGAATTATATTTGATATATATATTATCAATTAATTTCTAATCCGACGGTAAAGATTAAATCTTAAAACCGATCCAACGGATATAATTAATTAACCAAATTCGAAATACCTAAGCTTGGTCACCAAGCTACCAATTTCGAATTATTATTAGAGTTGAACTCAATTATCTTAATCCAATGGTTGATATTAAATCATAACCGATCCAATGGATTAATTGATTTTAGGGATTTGCTAAAATACCAAAAACATTTGATACTTATGCTGCAAATATGGAAAGACCAAATCATACTATTCGAATTAGCTAGAGTTTCCTATCATGAAACCCTAATTCGAATTTACACATTTAAATATATATTTTTATTTATTAATATAAATTTATTAATTATTAATTAGATATTAATAATTAAATTATATTAATAATTCCTGATCTCAATATCACACATTAAAATGTCATGGTGCCACACCATCATTTAAATTCGTGACATGTGATTTAATTTCATAGTTTATCGAACCGAGCACAAACTTTGAAAATCCATAAATCACAAACCGTAAGTCGAAATGAATTGGTTCAAAAAGAAAAGTTGCTTAGAATTTAATTTCCAACAACATGGTGCTGATAGAAAATATAAATTATAACTTTCTTTTATCAGTTAATTTCGTGTACCAAAATATGGTACTTTTGCCACGCTGACGGTAAAACTATTTGATGTTTATCAAAGACTTTCAGTTTTATAAGTCTAGCCAAATGATTAAACATTATCCAGAATGTATTTTAATCACGTACGTATCATCCGTTACGGAGCTATCCTGGGGACCATGGACCCGTATCACTTAAGATCCAACAAACTGCTAGTTGTTCGTCAAACCTCGAAGTGATTCCACTATAGACCCGAGGCTGCACTCTTTAGTGATACGGTATATATTATTCCCTTTATAACAGCAGGGTGTTCATTGATACAATCAAATTCGGGTTATTATTCTTTCACTTGATGACTCACACATGAACAGGCGGTTATTACCGTATTGCCTCTCATTGCATTTTCCTCCTTGACTCAGTCAGTAATATTATGAGTAACCCACTTATGGTTTCGATTCATAAGTTGCGCACGGGTACCTCTCACTTCTCACCACCGATAACCAAGGGAATCATCATGACTCTGAAGAGAGCTGTGTGATGCCCATGTCTATGATCAAGCTACCCTTACTACTGACTATCATGTTCCCAAAATAATAGTGGTGGGAACAACGGTAATATCTTGTGTTCTTTAACGGTTAAATCAAAGAATAATCAAGCCAGTAGTTCGGACTCAAGACCACTCAAGACTTAGAAATAATATCCATTTGATCATATATTTGTGACTCAACTACAAGTTATTAGTGACGGTCTTATATGATAACTTTTTGAGTTTAAGTCAGGTCCAATCCAGTATGAAGACACTTCACACTTAATGCACTTCTAGTGAGTGTGACACACACATAATCCAGAATAGGATTGTCACTTAGTCACATTAATGACCTTATACGATTAATGGGCTCCCACCCAGTTAATCAGGTCACGGACATTTGAAGTTCATTTATTATGATTATTAATTCTTCCTCACATTGACTCTGTTGTGATAATAATAACATAATTGCATCCTTTATGAACTATGGAAACAAACATTCTATTTTACTCAACCAAAAACTATAATAAGATTAACATAACCAGTATCATCTTTATTCAATGACATGTCATAATCTTTTACAAATGGATAAAATATCTTGTTTAAGGACACATATGTCCAACAGTAATGTGGAAGCTTGATTCGATGAATTGAAAAAATCGACAATTATTTTGTTGCATTTTGCAGTTTGGTTTCATTCTTGTAGCTTCTCGCTACATCGGTAGGTGAGAAAAAAAAATAGAATTCTGACCAAAATCGGATCTAAATAATTAGGGTAAATGAAGCAAATGCTCATTTGTGACTTAAGGTTTCAAAAAAATGCCCCTTTCTAATTATGGGAATCATAATCACCAACAAATTGATATATGGACTAATATGCCCTTCCAAATTTTAAATCACATTTAAATTTAAACCACGTTTAATTTTAATTTCGTTTTTTTTAATTAAAATAAAAAATAAAAATTTTCCTTAAATGTAGCAAACTAAATAAATTAAAACAAATTTCCCTTATTAATCAGTATTATTTTTAATTAGCACTAACAAATCACGTTTAATCCTCCCTAATTTGACGATCAAAAACAAAATCTTATTTTCACGATTTTTTATTTGTTAATCAAATTTTCAAAAATCAATTAAAAATCAATTCTATTACTTCGGCCTTTTTTTACGTAACTAAATTCACGAATCTGTAATTGTATTTACGTAACTATATTTACGATTCTATATTTACGATTCTGTATTTTTGCATAACTATATTTACGATTCTGTATTTTATGTAACTATATTTACGATTCTGTATTTTTACGTAACTATATTTACTATTCATCTTCCCATATACAGAAATCAAAGGCTTAAAGGAATTAAACACACAATAATCCAAGGATCTCACACGAAACGTAATTGTTGGTGAGTATATTTACGTATATTTAAAAAACTGTAAATATATTTATGAAATTTTATTAAAATGTTGAACCTGTTGAATTACTATTAGTACTGATATTTAACCAATTCTTAAGCGAGAAATCGAATTAATGTCGTGACCTTGTACCAAATTTCATTACATTAGAACACTTACTTTATATAAATCAGTACTAACAAAATAAGCAAAATATTGATAGGTTTTTCCGAGGAAAAAGTGTAAATAAGCAACCAAATTACCTTCGATTTGAGTTCTTGCGGAAAAAGCACTAAGAAATTCGATGATGTTTCTTTCTCTGGGAAGTGAACGAAAGTGTATGCGTAATTTTATTGCTCTTTGCAATGTGGGAATTAGAGAGAGAATAATGAAAAAGATTTTTGGGTCAAAGTAACAAAATTAAATGAAAACCTAATTAATAAGGGAAGTTTTCAACCATAATTTTAGGATAATTTAATTTCGGAATTTAAAATATATTATAAATAATTAATTACGAAAATAAATAAATATAATTTATATTAGGGTTAATATGGTCCAAAAAAGTTTACAAATAGGTATAAATGAATTGTTTGAAAGTATGGGCAATTCTCATAAACCTTAAGTGATTTTTAGACATTTCGTGGGTTTATTAAAATAATTATCCTGCACAATAACCTTGGCTTTTTGAAAATCGGGTTAACTCAAATCTGGATTCCAAAAAACTGGATCCACGTTATAGTACATTGAATACTATTTTATCAAGTTTTATTTACAAAAACTTGAAATACATATCCAAGTTACAGGTTCTTAACAAAAGATGAGTACTTAGCGAGACATCACTGTTAGTTAATTAATTACTTCAGCTTCTTTTTATTTAATATCATGTGTTTGTTTTATTTTGAACTCTTCAAAGTCACGATCAAGTAGTTCCACGTGTTTAGGAGATGTGACTTAGTGGAGCTATGCAGTTTATTTTTGTTTGTTATTTAATGTAATGAAAAATTCCCAGAAAAGCTTATCGTATTTTCTCAGCACCAAAATATCGAGTTCTTATTGCTGTGGCTCGTTCTAATATCGTGTGAGTTTATTGTGAGGGTAACAATTGGTATCAGAGCACAACGATGCCTAAAGTCATGCCATCACGGAGAAAAGTCATCGGAGATAAAGAAATTAAGGACGGCGACGAAACCGGTCATGAGCTAGCACCACTGCGGGTCATGAAGGAGCCGGTCGGGTCTACATATTACCCCACCTTGACACGGTCGAACTACGGCGATTGCGTCCTCCTGATGAGGGTTATTTTGCAAGCGAGAGGCTTGTGGCGGGCAGTCGATATCGGCGAGGATGTCAAAGACGAGATCGGTTTCTGCAACGATCGCATGGCAATGGAGGCCGTACTCCGCACAGTGCCGCCGGAGATGTTGGCGACTCTGGCGATGAAGCCTACGGCGAAGGACGCGTGGGAAACCATCAAGACGCTGCGTGTGGGGTCGGAGCGAGTCCGTGACGCGAAGTTCAGACACTCAGATCCGAGCTCGAGGAACTCAAGCACAAGCCCGGGGAGTCCATTGACGAGTTGCCTCTGCACTTGACCGGCATCGTGAGCAATCTCTCCACGCTCGGCGACGAGATCAAGGAAAAGCAAGTCATGCAGAAATTTCTGCGCATGGTTCCAAAGCGTTTCTCGTAGATGATCACGTCTGTCGAAAGCTTACTCGACTTGAACACGCTCACGCTGGAAGACTTGACCGGTCGGTTCAAAGCGGTCGAGGAACGGTTCGAGTCGGAGGCGGCAGCAAGCTTTTGTTTACGGAGGAGGAGTGGCTCGCCCGCATGAGGCAACGAGATCAAGGTGGCTTCTCCAGCAGCGGCTCCACCAAACATCGCAGCAAATCATAGGATACGCGTGGAAAAGACAACACACGCGGATGGAGCAGAAAAACGGCGAATAACAGCCGTGACAACAAGAAGGATAGATGTCGGTACTGTGATAAAATAGGGCATTGGGCTCGTGATTGCAGGAAGAAGAAGAAGAGACACGGAGTGACGAACCTCACACAAGTCGAGGAGGACGAGGAGCCCGCTTTACTGATGGCCACTGTGACATCTCTCTCTCTAGTCATCGAGGAGGAACACGCACCGCAACAGGCCAGCGAGGTTATACACCTCAACGAGGAGCGCGCCGAGGTCCATCTCGAGAACAAAGGCGACGTTAAGGACGCCGTGTGGTACCTAGACAGTGGTGCGTCGAACCACAAGACGGGGCGCAGCGAGGTGTTCTCCGAGCTCGACACCAGGATTCGCGGCACAGTAAAATTTGGAGATGGCTCTATCGTGGAGATTCACGGTCGTGGCACCGTCCTCATTACCGCGCACGACGGGAGGCAATGGATCCTCTCGAGTGTCTACTACATCCCCAAGTTGCAGAGCAATATTATTTCGCTCGGGCAATTAGACGAGTCAGGGTGTGAGGTGTTGATCCGTTTCGGAGTTATGCAAATTCATGATCGGAAGCGACTTCTTTTGGAGAAGGTTACGCGAACGAGGAACCGACTTTACACGGTGTCGCTGAACGTTACACAACCTGTTTGTATGTCTGCGACTCTCAGAAACGACGAAGCTTGGAGGTGGCACGTTCGCTTCGCCCACTTGAACTTCGATGCTCTACATAGAATGGCGAGAACCGGTATGGTGCGCGGTCTTCCTCGCATCAAACGCATGAATAAGGTCTGTGATGGCTATCTCGTCGGAAAGCAAAGGCGCACTCCATTCCCACAAACTGCAAAGTACCGAGCCAAAGATCGCATCGATCTCATGCACGGGGATTTGTGTGGGCCCATCACACCAGCCACTAATGGAAGAAATAGGTACTTTCTTTTGCTCGTCGATGATATGAGCCGTTATTTGTGGGTGGTGCTGCTTTATTCCAAAGATGAAGCAGTGGCATCGATCAAGAATTTTAAGACGAAAGTGGAGGTGGAGACGGGAAGAAAGTTGCGCACGCTTCGTACCGATCGGGGTGGCGAGTTCACTTCTATGGAGTTCGGTGAGCATTTGCTAACCAAGGCGTACAACGACACCTCACAGCACCTCATTCACCACAACAAAATGTCGTTGTCGAGCGGCGCAATCAAACAATCGTGTCAATGGCACAGTGTTTACTCAAGACGAAGAAAGTTCCCGGTTCGTTTTGGAGGGAGGCAGTGAGTATAGCGGTCTTCATTTTAAATTGCTCCCCGACACAGAGCTTGTCCGGTATGACACCGTATGAGGCTTGGCACGGGAAGAAACCAGCGGTGCATTACTTCAAAACTTTCGGTTGTGTCGCACACGTGAAGGGAACAAGGCCTAACTTGAAGAAATTAGATGATCGAAGCATCCCTATGGTGTTTTTTGGCTATGGTGTCTAGTCTAAAGCATACCGGATGTATGATCCGGAAAGCAAGCGTGTTACTGTGACGTGCGACGTTGTGTTTGATGAAGCAGCGAGTTGGGATTGGGGAGGCTCCGATGC
This sequence comes from Parietaria judaica, assembly GCA_954871525.1. Taxonomy (NCBI): domain Eukaryota; kingdom Viridiplantae; phylum Streptophyta; class Magnoliopsida; order Rosales; family Urticaceae; genus Parietaria; species Parietaria judaica. Next base: position 46,668,320 of record OX940860.1, read on the forward strand.
AGTTCTGTCTTCGTTCACGGTGGAGTACACACAACCAATCACAACGGTTCACGGAGATAACACCACACCGACACAAGATAGAGAAAAATCGCAGCCAGCGTCCGAGCCGGTCACGCCACATGTACAAACACCCGAACCAGCCCCACTTAAGCCTAATGCTGTGGAGTTTGTGTTTCCACCACCCGATGAAACTCCAGCGGCCGAGATCAGCGAAAACGAGGCACCACGACGATACCGAACTATCAACAACGTGTACGCCACAACCGACGAGTACACGCTGGATCAAGAAGAGCTAATGCTCGTGTCTGGAGAAGAGCCGGTGACTTTCAAGGAGGCCGAGCCACATGCTTGTTGGAGGAAGGCGATGCTTGACGAGCTGGAGTCGATCATTAAGAACAACACTTGGACACTTACTGAGTTACCTGCAAGTAAGAAACCAATTGGGCTGAAATGGGTTTTTAAACTGAAGAAAAATAGTGCAGGTGAGGTGATCAAACACAAGGCAAGGCTCGTGGCGAAAGGTTATGTCCAGCGCGCAGGAATCGACTTTGACGAAGTATTTTCCCCTGTAGCTCGCTTGGACTCCGTTAGAGTTCTACTTGCGGTCGCTGCTCACGCCGGGTGGGAGGTGCATCATCTCGATGTAAAATCAGCGTTTTTGAACGGAAAATTGGACGAAGAAGTGTACGTAGTACAGCCACCTGGTTTCGTGCTAGACGAGCACAAGAACAAAGTGCTTCGCCTACACAAGGCATTGTACGGGCTTCACCAAGCTCCTCGTGCGTGGAACGCAAGCTCGACGACACTTTGTTATCACTTGGATTCTGCAGAAATGAGTCGGAGCATGCAGTGTACACTAGAGACAGCGGAGATGAGCGGCTGCTACTTAACGTGTACGTCGACGATCTTATCATCACAGGTGCACATACGCGGACAATTGATCGGTTCAAGAACGAGATGAAGGCTCGGTTTCACATGAGCGACCTTGGAAAATTGAGCTACTATCTCAGCATAGAGGTTCAACAAAGCGCCAACGAGATCACTCTACGACAGAGCACGTACGCTGCAAAATTATTGGAGAAAGCCGGGATGCTCGGTTGCAATCCAGTTCATGTACCGATGGAACCAAGACTGAAACTAAGCAAGGTGAGCTCAAATCCACCGGTGGAAGCAAAACTGTACCGGAGCATTGTTGGAAGTCTTCGTTACTTGGTGCACACGCGACCGGACATCGCATTCGCTGTCGGCTATGTTAGTCGATTCATGGAGTCACCCACCACCGAACAATGGAGCGCCGTCAAGCACATACTCAGGTACATTGCTGGCACTTTACGCCGACATGGCCGGTGATATTGACGATAGGAAAAGCACCACCGGTGTGGTGTTTCTTCTTGGGGGAAGCCTCGTGAGCTGGCAATCGCAGAAGCAAAAGGTAGTTGCATTACCGTCATGTGAGGCGGAGTACATCGCTGCAACCACGGCGGCGTGCCAAGGTGTTTGGCTCACGCGGTTACTCGGAGATTTGCTTGAAAAGAGGGCTGGTTGTGTTACTCTGCTCGTCGACAACAAATCCGCTATCCAACTGTGCAAGAATCCGGTGTTCCACGACCGAAGTAAGCACATCGAGACACACTACCATTTCATTAGGCAATGTGTCGAACGCGGCAAGATCGACGTCAAGTATATCAACACCGAGGACCAGCTAGCAGACATATTGAGGAAAGCACTCGGGCGAGCTAAGTTTCAGGGCTGCGCACAAATCTCGGTGTCGTCAACATCTGAAGCAACTAATTAGGGGGAGTTTGTTAGTTAATTAATTACTTCAGCTTCTTTTTATTTAATACCATGTATTTGTTTTATTTTGAACTCTTCAAAGTCACGATCAAGTAGTTCCACGTGTTTAGGAGATGTGACTTAGTGGAGCTATGCAGTTTATTTTTGTTTGTTATTTAAAGTAATGAAAAAAATCCCAGAAAAGTTGATCGTATTTTCTCAGCACCAAAATATCGAGTTTTTGTTGCTGTGGCTCGTTCTAATATCGTGTGAGTTTATTGTGAGGGTAAACAATCACTCCTAGTTGACGAAATCGAACAGGTATCTGCGCGACCCTGAATCGACAATAAACACGAACAATTGAATTGGAAAGATTGATATATCCATGATGCGAGGTTAACGAAATATGCTAAGATAAATTGAAGATAATACTCCTATTGATAAATATGGTGTGGTAGATATTATTGTCAAAAAAATAGCAAAGTCTACTTTCAAACACAACATAAAAAGAAATACTGATGGAAATACACCTCAAAGAAACAGACAATTCTAAGAAAGCAAAGATTCGCTCGAAAAAGCCAACGCCACACTACTTTTCGAGTAAATACACTGCAAAGTTGAAGATCCGTGAATAAATTAAAACATAGGCAATATATTTTCAGCAATGAGACGAGTGTAATACACGTCGTAGATTGCACTTTTCATTTGCTCCGGCGAGAAGTACATGATGGAGTACCATTTGAAAGCGGTGGAAGTCTTCGGCTCGAGTTTGGTACCGCTCAATGCCACCAACTTTTCCAGCCCATACGACATGAAATTGACATTCTTCAGCACCCGCGCAGCCACACGACCCAATTCCAAGCAGTTGCACGCTCTTCTATTGTATGTACGTGAATAATTTTATGAATTTTTGGGTAATCCCACAAAGCAGATAGTCTCATCGGACAGGAATAATATTTCCAGACATTTCGCAATGGGTTAATGACTGTGAAAATACCCAAAGTTTAGTCAAAGAACCCATCGTGTACCCAAAGTTTAAAAGTGGTGGCAAAAATACCCAAAGTCACATTTGGAGAGTTGACCACTCTATTCTCTTAATGCCGTTAACTTACCCATTAACTTTGGCCACGTGGACAAATCTGTTTTGTTAAGTGTAATCATTAGGGGTTTAATTAGTTGTATTAAATAATATTAATTAGGGGTTTAATTCGTTATTTTGTCGTTAACGAGGCTGATGTGGGCTCGTTCACGTGACAAAAATTATTATGTCAGCAACGCACATTTGTCCACGTGGCCAGAGTTAACAAGTTAACGGCGTTACGAGAATGTAATGGTCAACTCCCCAAATATGACTTTGGGTATTTTTGCCACCACTTTTAAACTTTGGGTACACGAGGGGTTCTTTGACCAAACTTTGGATATTTTCGCCCTCGTTAACCCTTTCGCAATAGATAAAATGCATTTTATTACTAAGCAAGCAGCGATCTTTGGAACACAGAACCAGCACATCGGTGAATGTGCCCATGTTTAAGTACTTATGGGCATAAAAAATATAATAACAATAACCGAGTCCAACTACTCCGGAATTTTGAAAGAGACAATGTTTCCTTCAACCTACTGTCGAGCAAGGATTCGCGGTCGATCGAAGCGACAATGATCGTAGCATTGTCAAACTGAATTGTGTAGTTGTCGATCTTCGACGAAATAGCCGCGGGTAACATGATCTCCGATTGAGTGTGAATTTCTTAGGATTTGGTGATCATATTGGCTGAATCTGGACTGACCAGCCAAATAAAAAGAGAGTACTATTTTATTCTGTTTGGTCTTGGCTAGATAAATCGCAATGATAAATTCCTGAGAAGTGCAACGATACTGTCTACATTCACAATCTACAACTACAAGGGCTTGATTGATTCGGAATTTCGGATAGTCATAATTCAAAGCTTTGATCAATGCTAAATGCTCAAAATATTTGGGGTCCCGATAATGCGCTATATCATTAATGAATAACCGTGCTGCTTAACACACATATATATTAGGGTTAATGAAGGTGAAAATACCCGAACTTTGGTCAAAGAGCCCCCTGTGTACTCAAAGTCAACAAGTTGTGTCAAAAGTACCCAAACTATAATTGGGACCAGTTTATTCCGTCCATCCACTAACGGTGCCGTCCATGTGGCCGTTAGCCTCTTTCCACGTGGCACGCCATGTTGTAATTGACCGCCACATCATCCAAAGTTTGTATAGCTTAACTAAGACAATTTACAACAATACAGTTATAGAATAGTTTTTTTTTTCCTACAACTTAAAGTTCGTAATCTTAAAACAAAACGAGCATTCAAAGTTTAAATTTTGTGCGTACAGTAAAATCTCAATAAATCAATATTGTTGGGACATGAGGATTTTTTATTATATTATCGAGGTTATTAATTTATCGTGTAAAATTTAGTCATGTTAGTTAGAGTCGGGAATATACAAAAATCTTATTTTATCAAGGTTATTAATTTATCGAGTATTAATTTAACTAGGTTCTGTTGTATATATAACATGCTACCACATTTATATGTATATTGAATTTATTTTAGTATAAAAAATTCAACATTAATATATAATTTTCAAGAATTAATAAGTGCAAGACATCAAGAAAAATACAATATATATATATTATTAAAAATATAATTATCATTGTTACTTAATAATTAAAGAGTTAATCCCGGAAAAAGCTCCAATACTTTAACAAAAATGGACCAATAAGTTTCAATTCTCTTTTTTGCCCGGACAAAGTTTCGATTCTTTGGTTTTGTATCCCTATTAGTACATCCGTCAAAAAATTTGTCCTTCACCGTTATCATGCCGCCATTACAAAGCAATGCTTCTCTCCATGTAGCCCTATAATATTGACAAGTCATTGTGCAAGATCTTAAGTTATATATTTAACGTAATGTGAATGAGTCCCATGGATTTTAACAAAATGGTTTATTCGTAATTATTTCGATCTTGCAATGAATGCATAACTCCACGCTACTCCTGTAATATTGGACAAGATATAATGAAAAATTGAAATATTGAATGAGACCACTGGAGGAGGGAGACATGCATGCGCATACGCACGCGCTACTCCTGTAATATTGGACAAGATATACTGAAAAATTGAAATATTGAATGAGACCACTGGAGGAGGGAGACATGCATGAGCATACGCACGTGCGTACGCTCAATATTTATAAAAAAAAAAAAAAATCGATCCCTCTTCCTCTCCCTATCTCTCTCGTGCGTAGTTGCATTTTGGGCATCTCCGCGGATGCTCGGCGTTGCGTGCTTCTCTTTAGGCGTCCATCACTCTTGGCACTATCGGCGTCCATCACTCTCGGTTTTCTCGGTGTCCATCACTCTCGCCTCTCGGTGTTCTTGGCATTCTCGGCACCCATCACTCGGTTTTCTCGGTGCCCATCACTCTCGGTTTTCTCGGCGTCCATCATACTCGGTGTTCTCGGCATTCTCGGCGTCCTTCGCTCTCGATGTTCTTGGCATTCTCGGCGCCCATCACTCTCGGTTTTCTCGGCATTCTCAGCGTCCTTCGCTCTCGGTGTTCTCGGTATTCTCCGCGTCCATCAGTCTTCGGTGTTCTCGGCATTCTCGGCGTCCACCGCTCTCGGCGTTGTCGGTGTCCTCCGTGACGTTATGTCCTCTCACCGTTTAAAAAAAAAAAAAAACTCTGTTCACTGTGTTGCAGAGGTGAAATATGTGAAATATTAATGAAGAATGTATGCAATTTTATTGCAGATGTGAAATATTATTGGAAAAAAAAAACAAACAAACAACGTTGATAATGTACAGGGTATTTAGGATTTAGGAAGTATTTAGGATTTGGGGTTTATTTTAACATATTTGAGTATGGGGTTTATTTTAACATATTTGGATTTAAAGGGGTTTATTTAGAGTATTTATGGTTTATTTAAACTTATTTGTTAATGTTATTTTGGGGTCGCAATATGTTTTTGGCAAAAAATTGTTACAATAATATTAAAATATTTTTAAAAAGTGTCGGGTTCCATTTCCGACAAATCTGATCCGTCAACAAGTGAAAAAAATGATAACAATCATTTGAGTTTCGACAGATCTTGGAGAAAGGCCTTCAATATTAGTTATGTTTTTTGTTAAGGCGTTACTTCAATATTTTTGTGAAATTGTCGTTTTTATGTCGGAGCAAAAATTTACATTGTGCTCCGGCTGAAATTAAAGTCTAGCTACGCCGCTGAATGAGACCAATGGATATTAGAAAAATGGTTTGTTCGTGATTACTTCGCTCTTGCAATGAATGCATAATTCCATGTAGCTCCTATAATATTTGACTAGTCATTATGCAAGATCCTAAGTTAAGTCACAACTTTACGGTTGATTTTTAACACAATCGAATTAGATTGAAAATTCACGTTGTCTCATCTCATATTTGTTGATTGTGACTATTTTTACTGTTATTTTTATTTTCACTTTAGCCTCCTTCTCTCTTAGTCGTTCGAAATATAGATACTTTTATAGCACTTATCCCTTGATTGGTTCAATATTGCATTTGCCGACACTTGTGAAAATAAAGCCAAAATAAAGTCAAACGGAAATATGAATAGTTATCTTAAGTCAGAGGCTGAGGCTCTTTAAATTGAAGCCAGTTGTGGGCCCTAGCCACGCTTAACCTTATCCCCAGACTTTACATATTGACGAGTTAAAACTCAACATTATCGACTCTAAAACGTCAATGGCTGCTAGTCCCCAAAATCCCCTACCGGATTAAACCCGGATACCCAATTTTTTTTTTAAAAAAACCCGGATACGGATATATCCGTATCCGGAAAAACCCGGATACGGATATATCCGTATCCGGATATTACGCAACCCGGATATCAAAATATCCGGGTTTTTAAAAAAAAAAAAATTGATCTGGGCCGTTGGATCATCAAGATCAACGGCCCAGAAAATAGATTTAATTAAAATATATAAATAAAAAAAAACAAAACCCGGATCCGGATATATCCGGGAATTTTTTTTCCCGGTCCCGGATATATCTGTATCCGGGTTTTTGAAAAGAAAAAAAACAAAAACAAAACCCGGATGGGTTTTTGGTATACATTTTGGGGACTAATGGCTGCAAAAGTCGGAACTCCAAGATGGACAATTCTCTTAATCTTTACTCTGTCGTGTTACCTTGCACAAAAGTTAATCCTTTGTAGCTCACAGATTCCGACGAACTCCATCAAAGCAGGTGAAGCTCTGCGCTATTCCGACAAGCTTCTCGTTTCCGCCAATGGGGGATTTCAGTTGGGATTCTTCAACACAAGCCACACGACGACGAAAGGCTTCCTCGGAATTCGCTACACCGATGAGTTGGAAACCCACATGGTGTGGGTGGCGAACCGCAACGCGCCGTTTAACGGGTCCAGTGTGACGCTAACGATGGACGCTGATGGGCTGCTGAAGATCGTGAGAAGCGGAGGTGGCACGATTACCGTGAACCATGACAGGAAAGCTCCGAACTCCACCGCTACGCTCGAGAACTCTGGCAATCTAGTGGTGAGATCAGAGACGAATCAAGTTGTGTGGGAAAGCTTTGATCATCCGACGGACACGCTCTTGCCGGGGATGAAGCTTGGATCAAACCACGTGTCGGGGAAGAAGTGGGTCCTCAGCTCGTGGCTCAGCCTCGACAGCCCTGGGACCGGAGCGTTCACTCTCGAGTACAACCACAGGTAGATCAATCTCTCTCTCGATAATATATAGCAACACATGTACTGAAGTTTAAGAAAAAATAAGGATCATGTATCGCAGTTTCATTTGTAAGGGCAAATCATGTATCGAAGTTTCATTTGTACAGGCCGAAAATACTCAAGTTGTCTAAAAGCGTAGGGCTTGTGTTTTTAGTCTTTTAGTTTAACGTAACGTGTCATTGGCTCTCATTTAATTTTATTATATCACACATTCGTTATGAGGATACGTAGTAAAATATAATAAGATAACATGTACCACTATAACATAATGAGATTAACAAAATGGAAACGAAAAACATTGTATTGCTGGGTGCGTTTGGTTTAGATTAAAATGTCCTGGTTTTGTTTACAGAATAAACTAAACTTTTTTTCAGGTGTTTGGTAAAGTTGTTTTAAAAAAAATACAAAAGCGTTTTTAGATTTATGTACATGAATCGTAGTCTTTTTACCCTAAATATATTTATTAACCAGACGCTAAATCAACTTTTGTTACCAACAAAAACTGTTTTATAAACAGCTTACCAAACACTTGTCCGTAAACTAAAACTAAAAACAATTTTTTCAAAACCAAAGCTATACCAAACATTGTCACTATCCATAAACTATTAATAAGAATAGTTTAGATAATTCAGTAAGTGAAGTTATATCTTATCATTGAGATTAGAAGTTCCACTTTTCATAACTGTTTACAAAATAAAACTCTCACCAATAAAAAGAGCATTTTATTATTTGACGTCTCTTATTTAATTTATTTTTCTATGTCGAGAGTATTATACTCGTCCTAATATTTCTTAGCTCTGACATAGTTTGTATTTTTCTGTTAAAGTGGAACATATTTTGATGATGCGTTCGTGGTGAGACGCAGAGGGAGTCCGTTCTCAACAAACGGACGTTTTATCATCGACCGATTTCTCGATGGCAAGAAAAGCTACATTTCCGATGAGACAGAGACGTACTTCAACCTCTCCGCCAGATCCGGTGTCGTCGGCCTGAAACTAAGGCTCGACCCAGATGGCAGAATCGAAGTCGGAAACGCGAACCAGTCGGAAACGTATATCACTAACATTGCCTGCAACGGCGGGGTGATCTTCCAATTCGAGTGCGCTGGGACAAACACACCAGCATGCCGGAGCGGAAACGACAACTTCGTGAAGCGCGGCTTTGCATCCAACATGTCCTCGTACTCTGATACGAATTCGAGCATCATCATCAGCGATTGCTTGGAGCAGTGCGTTAGAGATTGCTCTTGCGTTGCCTTCAGCACACTCTACGCGGATGAGACTGGCTGCAATTTCTGGAGAGAAGGGGCTCAGTTCGGGCTTACCGAGAGTTCCTTGTTGGCAAAAGTTTTTGTTCAGAATTCAAGATACCAGATCTCCGCCTCCAGCCAAACTGGTAAAATTACTTTAACTGTGAAAGCTGATGAAATCCCACTTTATTTTATCTTTTTTTTTTCTTGGCATTATAGCGTAATAGCCAAATAGAAAGTCGATATTTGCTAAATAGCCAACTTTTTGTTTATATTTAAGCATAGCCAATTAACCATGTTAATGACTAAAAAATGACTTATATACCCTTAATTATCATATTTATACATTATAATTTTAATATCCAATTATAATTAACGAAATACCTTTCCGCTAATAAATTTGAATTTTTAATATTAACGGTTAATACATCTATAAACTGTTAATACTTGTTTATATACATTCATAAACTGTTAATACTTGTTTATATACATATATAAACTGGTAATATAGATGGATTTAAATTATCAAACATATTTTCTAAATATTATGTATATATTTACAAAATATTTTCCATATTAATAGGCATTCTTTGTTAATCTATAAACTGTTAATACATGTTTCTATACATTCATAAACTGTTAATACTTGTTTATATACATATATAAACTCGTAATATAGCTGGATTTAAATTATCAAACGTATTTTCTAAAGATATGTATTTATTTACAAAATACTTTCCATGTAAATAGGCATTCTCACGATTAATATTTTAAAAAAAATATCAATACTAAAATCAAAGTAGTTACAAATATTATACGTGGCTAAAATTAAGGATATTTCATATTTAATTTTTGAAAATTAAATTGAGATATTCGACAATTCATGGAATAATTTTTTAATCGCATATTTTTGGTATATTAACCGTTAATTCGTTTTAATTTACAAAATATTTTCCATGTTAATAGGAATTATCACGTTTAATATTTAAAAAAATATCAATACTAATATCAAAGTAGTTACAAATTTTATACGTGGATAAAATTAAGGATATTCCCTATTTAATTTTTGAAAATTAAATCGAGATATTCCAAGGAGCAATTTTTTAAAACGCATATTTTTGGTATATTAACCGTTAATTCGTTGGAATTTTAATCGTATAAAGAGAGATAATTAAAAGGGTAAAATAGGAACAAAAACTGATATTAAAATGCCACCTCATTCATATTGGCTATTTTATAAAGATAAAGTAAAGGTTGGCTATTTTGCTAATCAAACGTTTCTATTTGGCTATTTGGAATAATTTCTTTTTTTTTTTTTTTTATCTTTTTCTGATTAATTGGTTTTTTTCTCTGTTCAGGTAACAAAAGGTGGATTTGGTTCGTGATTTTTGCGATGGCTTTGATGGCTTGAGTTTTATTATGGGTTTTGGATTTCGACCACTTATCTAGGAACAAGTGGCTTGAGTGTTATATTGTGTTGGGTGTGTCCAAATATACGAACCCTTTCAGTCATTTGCTCTTATAATCTTGTTAATGCACAAATTTCAATTAGAAATCAGGTCCATTGTTCGAGTCCAAGGCCGGACCATATGTGTTGGACATATGTGTCCTTAAACAATATATTTTATCCATTTGTAAAAGATTATGATATGTCATTGAATAAAGATAATATTTATTATGTTAATCTTATTATAGTTTGTGGTAGAGTAAAATAGAATGTTTGTTTCCTTAGTTCATAAAGGATGCAATTATGTTATTATTATCACAACAGAGTCAATGTGAGGAAGAATTAATAATCATAATAAATGAACTTAAAATGTCCGTGACCTGATTAGCTGGGTGGGAGCCCATTAATCGTATAAGGTCATTAATGTGACTAAGTGACAATCCTATTTTGGATTTTGTGTGTGTCACACTCACTAGAAGTGCATTAAGTATGAGGTGTCTTCATACTGGACTGGACCTGATTTAAACTCCGGAAGTTATCATATAAGACCGTCACTGATAACTTGGAGTTGAGTCACTAGTAGATGATCAAATGGATATTCGATCTAAGTCCTGAGTGATCTTGAGTCCGAGCTGTTGGCTTGATTGTTCTTTGATTTAACCGTTAAAGAACACGAAATATTACTGCTGTTCCCAACACTATTATTTTGGGAACATGATAGTCAGCAGTAAAGGTAGCTTGGTCATAGATATGGGCATCACACAGCTCTCTTCAGAGTGATGATGATTCCCTTGATTGTCGGTGGTGAGAAGTGAAAGGTACCCGTGCGCAACTTATGAATCGAAACCATAAGTGGGTTACTCAGAGTTCGGAAACCACGGTCCCAAAATCAGAACCAAATGATACTCAGACGTAGTGGGAGGTTGATGAAACTAGTTAAACACTACGAGTAATTCTAGTTAGAGTTTCACTTGGAACTCAATGGAGTACTCAGAGATAGTGGGAGGTTCAAAAGACCGATTGAACACTATGAGCACACCCAGTTGGTATTTCACCTAGCTATCACAAACGCTAGCGTTGAAGATTCTATAGGCTTTGAGCAAGCTATGATGGATCATGATAAGGGAGAATGACAGGAAGCCATGAACCAAGAAATAGAATCAATGAATTCTAATCATGTCTGGAACTTGTAAACTTACTGGATGGCTTCAAAACCATTGGCTGTAAGTGGGTATACAAGATGAAGAGAAGAATGGACGAGAAGGTTGAAACCTTCAAAGCTAGTATAGTGGCAAAGGGTTATACCCAGAAAGAAGGTATTAGTTTCGAGGAAACTTTCTCTCCTGTCACTGAAGTCCATCCAGATTCTCATGGCCATAGCATGTAATCTCAATTACGAGATTTGGCAGATGGACGTCAAAACCGCTTTCCTGAACGGGTACATTGACGAGAACATCTATATGGACCAACCAAAAGGGTTCGTGCAGCAGGGTCAAGAAGGGAAGGTTTGCAGATTACTCAAATCCATCTATGGATTGAAGCAAGCTTCCAGATCCTGGAATCTAAGGTTTGATGAGACCATCAAAACCTATGGATTCATATAGAACGTCACTGAGGCCTGCATTTATAAGCTCAACGACGATACCATGGAAATTTTTCTTGTTCTATACGTCGATGATATTCTTCTCATTGGAAATAGTGTGAAGAGATTATCGGACGTGAAAACGTGGCTATCTACACAGTTCCAAATGAAGGACATGGGAGAAGCCAGTTATGTTCTTGGGATCCGTATTTTTAGGGATCGCAACAACAGGCTTCTGGCCTTATCTCAAGCAGCTTACATTGATAAGGTGCTTGAACGTTTTGCAATGGCAAACTCCAAAGGAGGTAACTTACCAACCAGACATGGAGTGTTCCTTAGCAGGAAACAGTGCCCAACTTCTCCGGAAGAGCAAGACGAGATGAGACGGATACCCTATGCTTCAGCAGTAGGAAGTCTGATGTATGTTATGCAGTGTACTAGGCCAGACATCTGTTACGCTGTGGGAATAGTAAGTAGATACCAATCCAACCCAGGTATGGCTCACTGGACTGCAGTGAAAAACATTCTCAAGTATCTTCGGAGAACGAGAGACTATATGTTAGTGTTTTCAGGGTCAGAACTGAATCCACTTGGATACACTGATTCAGATTTTATGTCTGATAAAGACGCGAAAAAGTCGATGTCAGGAGCAGTGTACACCCTTGCTGGTGGAGCGATATTCTGGAGAAGTGTAAAGCAATCCTCTATCGCAGATTCCACAATGGAAGCTGAATATGTGGCTTCCTGTGAAGCAGCCAAAGAATCAGTTTGGCTAAAGAATTTCTACATGGAGCTGGGCGTAGTCCCAGATGTAGATGGGCCACAAACGCTATACTGTGACAACAGTGGAGCGGTGGCGAATTCTAAAGAGCCCAGAGACCATAACAAGGCGAAACATATAGAGAGAAAGTACCATCTCATTAGAGAGATAGTACGTCGAGGCGACGTACGGGTTGTGAAAATAGATTCGGAAGACAATCTGGTTGATCCATTTACCAAGACGTTGCCAGAGAAAATATTCAGGAGGCATCTGGAAAATATGGGCGTGAAAGACATGGGTCATCTTCTTTAAGTACAAGTGGGAGATTGTTGGACATATGTGTCCTTAAACTAGATATTTTATCCATTTGTAAAAGATTATGATATGTCATTGAATAAAGATAATACTTATTATGTTAATCTTATTATAGTTTCTGGTAGAGTAAAATAGAATGTTTGTTTCCTTAGTTCATAAAGTATGCAATTATGTTATTATTATCACAACAGAGTCAATGTGAGGAAGAATTAATAATCATAATAAATGAACTTAAAATGTCCGTGACCTGATTAGCTGGGTGGGAGCCCATTAATCATATAAGGTCATTAATGTGACTAAGTGACAATCCTATTCTGGATTTTGTGTGTGTCACACTCACTAGAAGTGCATTAAGTATGAGGTGTCTTCATACTGGACTGGACCTGATTTAAACTCCGGAAGTTATCATATAAGACCGTCACTGATAACTTGGAGTTGAGTCACTAGTAGATGATCAAATGGATATTCGATCTAAGTCCTGAGCGATCTTGAGTCCGAGCTGTTGGCTTGATTGTTCTTTGATTTAACCGTTAAAGAACACGAAATATTACTGCTGTTCCCAATACTATTATTTTAGGAACATGATAGTCAGCAGTAAGGGTAGCTTGGTCATAGATATGGGCATCACGCAGCTCTCTTCAGAGTGATGATGATTCCCTTGATTGTCGGTGGTGAGAAGTGAGAGGTACCCATGCGCAACTTATGAATCGAAACCATAAGTGTGTTACTCATAATATTACTGACTGGGTCAAGGTTGAAAATGCAATGAGGGGCATAACGGTAGAAACCGCCTGCTCGTGTGTGGATTATCAAGTGAAAGATCAATAACCCGAATTTGATTGTATCAATGGACACCCTGCTGTTATAAAGGGATTAATATATACCGTATCACTAAAGAGTGCAGCCTCGGGTCTATAGTGGAATCACTTCGAGGTTTGACGAACAACTAGCAGTTCGTTGGAGCTTAAGTGATACGGGTCCATAGTCCCCAGGATAGCTCCATAACGGATGATACGTACGTGATTAAAATACATTTTGGATAATGTTTAATCATTTGGCTTGACTTATAAAACTAAAAGGTCTGTGGCAGACGTCAGATAGTTTTATCGTCAGCGTGGCAAAAGTACCATATCTTGGTACACAAAATTAACTGATAAAATAAAGTTAGAATTTAGATTTTCTATCAGCACCATGTTGTTGGAAATTAAATTCTAAGCAACTTTGCTTTTTGAACCTAGTCATTTCGACTTACGGTTAGTGATTTATGGATTTTCTAAGTTTGTGCTCGGTTCGATAAACTATGAAATTAAATCACATGTCACGAATTTAAATGATGGTGTGGCACCATGACATTTTAATGTGTGATATTGAGATCAGGAATTATTAATATAATTTAATTATTTGGATTTAATTATTAATATCTTATTAATAATTAATTAATAATTAATAGATTTATATTAATAATAATAATATATATTACATGTGTAAATCGATGTGGGCTTACATGACCTAGCCCACACGAGTTTGACCTAGCTAAGGGTTTGAGGTTTACGGCATAAGTACCTAAAGTTTGGTACTTTGGCAAAAACCCTAAAATCAATCTTATCCTTTAGATCGGAGATGATTTAATATCAACCGTAGGATTAAGATGATTGATTTTTTGACCTAACCCTATTTCGATAATAGTAGCTTGGTGACCAAGCTTAGGGTTTTCGAATTTGACCTAATTAATTGTATCCGTTAGATCGGTTTAAGATTTAATCTTTAGCGTCGGATTGGAAATAAATTAATATATATTTTCGAATATAATGATGAAGATAAAATCGAATTAGGCTTTTACCTAGTCTTAGAATATTTGATTTTTATCCCAAATTAATTTGATCCATTAGATCGGTCTAAGATTAATCTAAGCCGTTGGATCTAGATAATTAATTTCGAAATTATCATTATTATATATATATATTTCGAAATTAAGATAAGTAGATAAGATTGGTTTACCAAATCTTTCTTATTTAATTAAATCCCTAATTAATTATATCCATTGGATTTAGATAAGATTAAATCTAAGCCTTTGGATTGGGATAATTAATTATATTTAATAATAATTTTCGAAATTATATATATATATAAAAATATTCAAATTATATTTAAATAAGAAGATAAGATGGATTTTCGTATTTATCAAGTCTTTTTTATTTAATTAAATACAAGTTTAATTATAACCGTTGGATCTAGATGAGATTAAATCTCAACCATTGGATTGGAATAATTAAAGTATTTAAATATATATATAATTCGAATTTAGGAGTGAAAATCTCTAATTCGGTTACAGGCCAAGTCTATAAATAGGGAGCTCATTTACAACATTTTTCACACCTTCCCCAGAGCAAAAACTCGAGCTCTCACTCTCTCTCTAGGGTCTGCGAGTTTTCTGCTTTTGATCTCTTTTCTGGTTCGGTTTAGGAGACCATTTCTCCGGAAGGTTCAAAAGAACCTTAGTTAAATTTTGCGACGGAGTCCTGCCGGCGATGCCCATGCTTCGGTACGAGGAATCCAGGAGAATATCCCGGAAGATCATGGGTGTTTCCCTCAGCACCGGCGGAGCCCTGCCGAACTTCAGAGTCCGCAGTCAGAAACGTCAGTTGAGGTACGGCCTTATGCATTGGGTTAATAAATGCAAACATTTACTGCTTTCTATTTATTTCTTATATTTCGACTATGATATTAATAATGAATTGTGAATATTAAATATGTAATATTTATCAGATCTTGTTAAAATGGTTATTACCCAATATCCGTGCCGTTACGATAACAAGTTTTCCGCTTTAAAATAATTTTTAAATGTTACCGGGACGGCTCAGAGGCTTATTTTGTGGTAATGAAGTCGGGAATCAAACCCCGATTTCCAACAATTGGTATCAGAGCCATGGTTCAAGGATAAATAATTACGTAATTTAATTTAACGGTTTAAAGAACGAATTATTTGATGAATAAATTAATATTTTAAAATTGAAATTTTTAATTTCTAGATATTTTAATTATTAATTTTTATTAGAATATATACCCGATCCGAAAATCGAATCGGGTATGTGGCCGGGCTGCAAGGGGCCGCCCGACCTGCGGCCAAAGGGTGACCAGGGGCTGCCGCTGCAGCCCCAGGGTCAAACCCTAGCAGCCACGGGCCAGGCCCGTGGCAAAGCCCAGCGCTAGGCAAGGCCCAGCGGAAGGCCCCTGCGGGCTGCCCTGGTGCGCAGCGTACTGGGCTCGGGCATGGCTTGCGGCCCACGCTGCCTGGCAGCATTATGGGCCGGCAGGCCCAGCCTGAGCCATGCGCTGCCCTGGCCCTCGCCTAGGGCCGGGCTCGGGTATTCCTCGGGCACGTGGGCCCGGGCTTAAGCCCGGAAGGCCCACGTGCAATATTTTTAAATATAGGCCGGATTTTTAATCCGACCCGGTACCCGTGGATTAAATAAATTTAATATTAATTATTATTTTTGAAATTAATAAATTATGAATTAAATTAATTATCTTTAATTAATTAGAAATAAAATATGGATGTTATTTCTGGATAAATAACATTGTCTTATTTTATAAAATTCATAAAATTAAATATGGATATTATTTAATGCTTAAATAATATTGGCTTATTTAATATTAAAATATAAATGATAATTCTTTGGAATGATATCATTGACATATTTTTATATTTCATAAATGATTATTAATATGGCCTAAGATCGATTTAATGATAATTCTTTGTGAATAAGTATCATTAACATCTAATTATAAATATTCATCATAGATATAATTTGTTATAACCTATTTTCATAACCCGTAAATGTAGTTTCTATGTTTTAATAATTATTAATATGTCGAAATTAAGATAGACATAAATAATAAATAGTAAATGTAAAAGTATTTATTATTAGTCGTGAAAATTTCAACTGTACAATCTTTTCTAAGGAAGAGGGAATCAAAAGTGGGGCCGGTTCACCATCCACTTCTGGGTGACCGGTTAGGACCCCTCCCATCTACCTGGAGAAAGTATGAATTGACCTATCACTACCGACGAAATAATAAACACTATAAATAAGGGCTTTATTAAGCCGAAATATAAACTCTTAATGTGTCATTAATAGAAAGTTTATAATAAGTTTTAAATAACTTAGTATTTAAAAACGTTATTTTATAAAACAATGGCAAGTATAGAATAAATCAAAAGGGTCTCCATTATTAGTGTCACAAGGTCTGCTGACCACACCGCCTCGAGTCACCTTCGTGTGACCACTCCTCAGGAAAGGTGTGCTTGTGGAAGGTTTGACACCGTGATAGTTCCGAAAGAATATGGGGACGGAGAAATCTTGGAAATGGACCGCGAGTCATCTTCGTATGACCATTTCTTAAGGACGACGTTTCCAAGAGGATCCCGAGAACCGAAAATAATGGGTTAAGCTTGCACGGAAGTTGGTGCTTCCCGACCGTCTATGGTGATAGTTAATAAACATAGGGAACTCGGTAGTTCCTATTATGAATATTAATTAAGTTTATGACTAAAACTTAGTTTAACCAAACTACATGGTTGATACCGCGAGTCATCTTCGTATGACCGTGCCTTAAGGATGGCAACGACGTGTACAGTCGGTTAAATTATCACGAAATAGTTAAAGGGTTCTGTTAACGTTTTCCCAGAACATGTTTGCATCATGTAACTATTTCGAACCATTTTTTACCTAAAACATTCTACCTATAATAAAGTTTAATAAGTTTCTTTTTCAATGCCAGTCTAAATATGTCTATCCCAAATATATATAGAAAAATCTGATGTGTATCAAATGTCAAGACAATAAAAGTCTGTATAAGTGATTTTGTTCACTTATTGATTATCTTTTGTGTTTAGCTGGTATTTCCACTCGATATTACAAGGGAGTAATTCGAAAGTTCTTGAACTTGGAAAATGGCTAAGAAATGTACAAAGATAAGAAAATCGCCCAACCCAAAGTTAATGATTGGTTAAGGTTTAAACCTTTGACTGAATCCAGGATTCGGAAGACAATCATAAATTGACTGTGTTAGTCAAAGTAATGGGATAATTATTTCAGTGGGAGCAACTCGTTTAAATATAATAAATTGTTGTTTTCAAGGACAATATTTATTATACCCGTGACTTACGTGGAAATTCAAATATCCACTTATATGAACAAAGTTTTATCATTATAGATAATAATGAAATTATTATTTATGAAATGATTTAGTTGTTTATATTGATTGTCCGGAGAAGTGAAATAAACAAGCTCAAACCATTATGAAATAATGAATGAATAATATGGATGTGACATCCAGAAAAAAGTTAACTATAAAAGTGATCATACCTTAGGCATCTTAATGTTAGTCATATTAATTTGGATAAGATAAACAGGATGGACCAATGTGTGAACTGTTCGTCAGTTCCCTGCCTGTTTGAGAATCTTGTCTAAAGATTAAAATGATTAAAAGACCATTTCATGTGAAAAGGTCTAAAGAGCCACTGTTCCTATAAAGCTTGTACATACTTGGTGTATGTGGTTCATTATACAAGCTCGAGAAGCATATGAATACTTTATCTAATGATAGGCAAGTATTCAAAGATAAAGGTATGAATGCAAAGTAAATTAGAACTTATGTGAGTTCAAGAAATTTATTGCATGAATCGAATTTTAAATTCGATAAATCACTAATGGCTCTTCAGTTACTCTGAAGTGGTGAGTCTGAACTTTTAATTCAGTGATCACCGGTAAGAGAAATTAATTCTCTGTTAGTCAGCGGTTCCTTGCACACGTCAAGCACATTGAGGTGTTCTAGAAAGAAGGAACAAGAACCTTTTAGGAATGATTAAGGGGAAAGAATCATTTTATATTATTCATTTAATGGGACTCGGACGAAATATAGTTTATGATCATATAAGAGAGTAATTGTTTTATAGCAATAGTAACTCTTTTGGAATATGACTCTATAATAAACTATAAACCTCAAGGTAAAATATTACTGAGGAATTGTAGATGACAAAGTAATTACACAATCAACAGCGCCTGTTGATAATCAGAGTTCGGAAACCACGGTCCCAAAATCAGAACCAAATGATACTCAGACGTAGTGGGAGGTTGATGAAACCAGTTTAACACTACGAGTAATTCTAGTTAGAGTTTCACTTTGAACTCAATGGAGTACTCAGAGATAGTGGGAGGTTCAAAAGACCGATTGAACACTATGAGCACACCTAGTTGGTATTTCACCTAGCTATCACAAACGCTAGCGTTGAAGATTCAATAGGCTTTGAGCAAGCTATGATGGATCATGATAAGGGAGAATGGCAGGAAGCCATGAACCAAGAAATAGAATCAATGAATTCTAATCAAGTCTGGAACTTGTAAACTTACTGGATGGCTTCAAAACCATTGGCTGTAAGTGGGTATACAAGACGAAGAGAAGAATGGACGGGAAGGTTGAAACCTTCAAAGCTAGTATAGTGGCAAAGGGTTATACCCAGAGAGAAGGTATTAGTTTCGAGGAAACTTTCTCTCCTATCACTGAAGTCCATCCAGATTCTCATGGCCATAGCATGTAATCTCAATTACGAGATTTGGCAGATGGACGTCAAAACCGCTTTCCTGAACGGGTACATTGACGAGAACATCTATATGGACCAACCAAAAGGGTTCGTGCAGCAGGGTCAAGAAGGGAAGGTTTGCAGATTACTCAAATCCATCTATGGATTGAAGCAAGCTTCCAGATCCTGGAATCTAAGGTTTGATGAGACCATCAAAACCTATGGATTCATATAGAACGTCACTGAGGCCTGCATTTATAAGCTCAACGACGATACCATGGAAATTTTTCTTGTTCTATACGTCGATGATATTCTTCTCATTGGAAATAGTGTGAAGAGATTATCGGACGTGAAAACGTGGCTATCTACACAGTTCCAAATGAAGGACATGGGAGAAGCCAGTTATGTTCTTGGGATCCGTATTTTTAGGGATCGCAACAACAGGCTTCTGGCCTTATCTCAAGCAGCTTACATTGATAAGGTGCTTGAACGTTTTGCAATGGCAAACTCCAAAGGAGGTAACTTACCAACCAGACATGGAGTGTTCCTTAGCAGGAAACAGTGCCCAACTTCTCCGGAAGAGCAAGACGAGATGAGACGGATACCCTATGCTTCAGCAGTAGGAAGTCTGATGTATGTTATGCAGTGTACTAGGCCAGACATCTGTTACGCTGTGGGAATAGTAAGTAGATACCAATCCAACCCAGGTATGGCTCACTGGACTGCAGTGAAAAACATTCTCAAGTATCTTCGGAGAACGAGAGACTATATGTTAGTGTTTTCAGGGTCAGAACTGAATCCGATACACTGATTCAGATTTTATGTCTGATAAAGACGCGAAAAAGTCGATGTCAGGAGCAGTGTACACCCTTGCTGGTGGAGCGATATTCTGGAGAAGTGTAAAGCAATCCTCTATCGCAGATTCCACAATGGAAGCTGAATATGTGGCTTCCTGTGAAGCAGCCAAAGAATCAGTTTGGCTAAAGAATTTCTACATGGAGCTGGGCGTAGTCCCAGATGTAGATGGGCCACAAACGCTATACTGTGACAACAGTGGAGCGGTGGCGAATTCTAAAGAGCCCAGAGACCATAACAAGGCGAAACATATAGAGAGAAAGTACCATCTCATTAGAGAGATAGTACGTCGAGGCGACGTACGGGTTGTGAAAATAGATTCGGAAGACAATCTGGTTGATCCATTTACCAAGACGTTGCCAGAGAAAATATTCAGGAGGCATCTGGAAAATATGGGCGTGAAAGACATGGGTCATCTTCTTTAAGTACAAGTGGGAGATTGTTGGACATATGTGTCCTTAAACTAGATATTTTATCCATTTGTAAAAGATTATGATATGTCATTGAATAAAGATAATACTTATTATGTTAATCTTATTATAGTTTCTGGTAGAGTAAAATAGAATGTTTGTTTCCTTAGTTCATAAAGTATGCAATTATGTTATTATTATCACAACAGAGTCAATGTGAGGAAGAATTAATAATCATAATAAATGAACTTAAAATGTCCGTGACCTGATTAGCTGGGTGGGAGCCCATTAATCGTATAAGGTCATTAATGTGACTAAGTGACAATCCTATTCTGGATTTTGTGTGTGTCACACTCACTAGAAGTGCATTAAGTATGAGGTGTCTTCATACTGGACTGGACCTGATTTAAACTCCGGAAGTTATCATATAAGACCGTCACTGATAACTTGGAGTTGAGTCACTAGTAGATGATCAAATGGATATTCGATCTAAGTCCTGAGCGATCTTGAGTCCGAGCTGTTGGCTTGATTGTTCTTTGATTTAACCGTTAAAGAACACGAAATATTACTGCTGTTCCCAATACTATTATTTTAGGAACATGATAGTCAGCAGTAAGGGTAGCTTGGTCATAGATATGGGCATCACGCAGCTCTCTTCAGAGTGATGATGATTCCCTTGATTGTCGGTGGTGAGAAGTGAGAGGTACCCATGCGCAACTTATGAATCGAAACCATAAGTGGGTTACTCATAATATTACTGTCTGAGTCAAGGTTGAAAATGCAATTAGGGGCATAACGGTAGAAACCGCCTGCTCGTGTGTGGATTATCAAGTGAAAGATCAATAACCCGAATTTGATTGTATTAATGGACACCCTGCTGTTATAAAGGGAATAATATATACCGTATCACTAAAGAGTGCAGCCTCGGGTCTATAGTGGAATCACTTCGAGGTTTGACGAACAACTAGTAGTTCGTTGGAGCTTAAGTGATACGGGTCCATGGTCCCCAGGATAGCTCCATAACGGATGATAGGTACGTGATTAAAATACATTTTGGATAATGTTTAATCATTTGGCTTGACTTATAAAACTAAAAGGTCTGTGGCAGACGTCAGATAGTTTTATCGTCAGCGTAGCAAAAGTATCATATCAGCACCATGTTTTTGGAAATTAAATTCTAAGCAACTTTGCTTTTTGAACCAAGTCATTTCGACTTACGGTTAGTGATTTATGTATTTTCTAAGTTTGTGCTCGGTTCGATAAACTATGAAATTAAATCACATGTCACGAATTTAAATGATGGTGTGGCACCATGATAACAAGTTTTCCGCTTTAAAATAATTTTTAAATGTTACCGGGACGTCTCGGAGGCTTATTTTGTGGTAATGAAGTCGGGAATCAAACCCCGATTTCCAACACTATGGTCGAGTGGGTAGTCAAGGATGGAGTCAACACAGGTTAGCATTACGCATGTTGACTAATGCTTCGACTCTGCTAAAAATAGCAACACCTTCTCCGGCGAGGCGTCGAGCTCTTCCTAAGATTTTCCTGTCCTTGGTGATTTAAATTGATATTTTAGTGAAACCGGATCGAAGACCCGTGTTCAAATCCAAATTTTAAATCCCAATTTTATTAAGGTTTATAATTGAACTTGATAACATGTTGAATATAAATTGAATAAACAATTTGAATAATTGATATTTTTCCTCATGCGAGCTAAACAACATATATAAAGAGAAATTGAGAAGATCTCATACTCGTATTACTGTGAAACGTCAAGTTCTTCGGTTATGCGGAATGTAACGATGAAGTGAAAACATACGCGAAAGTAAAGAGACATGTACACGCGATGTTTTGCTAACGCAGTTCGATACCTATCTACTTCTGCAAGGCCCTCACCCAGATTAATCAACACGAATAAGTACACAACGAACGTTACACAATCGATTTATTCACCGAAAAACAAACTAGAAAAACATTTTCTAGACAACGTAACTAGCGATGTAATCAAACTTGTAAGATTAATACGACTACACGGCGGCTCAGCAAGCGAGTAAGGCGACTTCCAGCGAATGTCGATTAGTGCGTACATGCACAACACAGTTGACGATAACTGAAGCGCTACAAACTTATTCAGGCTTCTTCTATGTAAGAAAATGCCAACGGTGGATCCACAGGAAATATGAGAAACTGACCTAATGCTCTATGTAGCTCACAACATTTTTCTCTCACTTTAGGGATGAAAGGATGAACATTTTTTGCTGCTTAGATAAGTTTAAATAGAGTCGACGAAGCTCTCAACAGCCTAACAAATTCTTCCCTTTTTTACGCATTAATACGTAGTCTTTCCTAGACTTAGAATTTCATTCAAAATTCGAAATGCACATTCAACTTCAATATTTGACCAGCAATAATAGACAACATATTCCTGAAATATCTCAACCAAAACGAACCAATTCTGGTTTACAGATAGGGAGATTGCAGATGTAACAGTCAGTATAACCCATCATATTGCCAACCATGTGATCATAACAAAACTGTCAGATTACATGGATTACTCAATCTCCCTCTTTGACATTTTTGTTGAGTAGTTTCATAATTAGCCAAACAAATAGTCAATAATCAAATCACCAATATATTAAATCATCGAGTCTGTAGAATTCTGAGACTGTGTGAAATGATGCTCCCCCTGACTATTTGAATCTCCCCCTGACTATGTGATATTTTTAGACCGAATCTGTACAATTCTGATGCTGACTCTTTGATGCTCTCCCTGACTCTTTGATGATCTTGATATTGAATCTTTAAAATTCTAATACTGACTCTTTGAAGCTCCCCTGACTTTGTAATGATGCTCCTGAATTTGTATAAATCTCTCCTTACGTGAGGCAGGATGTCAAAGGCTCTTCTGATAGTGTCTGCAAGATGATCAATTTAGTCCGACAAGCACTTGACCATATTTTTAATTCCACTAGCTTGAGAGTTCATGCAGTTTGGCTCTTTTGTATCCTTAGCGGTAAGAAATTCTCTTAAACCAAGGCATTAATACGTTGAGCACGACTTCATCAGTCTCTGTAAGTTGATATTCTTGAATGTTTGCATCAACTCTCGAGGCTTCCAGCGTTTGTTGTGGCATCTTCAGGATTGGATATGTACATGGTTACATCTTGTGGAGAAGCAACAAGTACATCCGTGTCCACAATATCTTTGCACTCGGCTATCATGCCATCTACCATGGCTTCTTGTCTAGTTGTGTCTTGCAGGAGAGGAACTTGTTGGTGGATCTTGCTAATGTTCCGTTGATGGTTGCATCTATCAAAGGAACCATGTTGATGGTAGTTCCATAAGATAAACTATTCTTAGTAACCCAAGCAAGTTTTGACTTTGGAAATTTGAATAGAATAGACTTAGCCAACCACGCTAAACGACTTTTCTTGGTTTTGGTTGCATATATGCGAAGAGGCATCTTTTGAAGATTGTTAGAGAATTTCGTGTACATATTTCTGCACCTAGCATCGTTTTAAAAAATAGACTTGCAGAATTCACATCTCTTGGTTACTTGACTAGCAATATTGATGGTTCCTTTGGTGGTTCTAATGATTTCATTATCGGTAGTATTATGGTTGTCTGACTCTTTTATGAAGATACGGTTGTAAACTTGTACGGTCATAATCGTTATGACTGCTTTCACAAACTAATCTTTGTCCTTTCACAAATCCAAGAACGGTACGATTTCTTGACTGACGTCCTTATTCAATTATGTCATTGAGTTTGAATTTTCCACAATTGAACTTCATAACAACGAGTTTATCTTTTTTTCTTTTTCAACTGTGAGACGTTTCAGTTTTGAAACAGACTCTTTCAGTTCAAACACTTGGTCACTGAGAGCCTTGTTTTGTTGTCTTAATTCTTCTACAACCGTGAATATGACTTGCTTTTCATAACTAAATTTCTCTTTGTCGCACGTTATTTGGTCATTTAGAGTCTGATTTTTCTCCATCAGTTCCTATATATTTGTTGAAATAGCTTACATTTCAGAAGTTAAATATTCCTTGTCAGAATTAATGTTCGTGCTTAGGTTGCACAAAGATAGCCATTTATCAAAGAGAGATTTGAATGATGTCTGAAAGTCTTCCTCTGAAATGTCCTCATCAAAATCATCACTTGAATCATTGTTTTGATCATGAGGGTTGTGTGATATAGTTAACGCAACATAGTGCCAATATGTTGGACATGTGTCTTTAAACAAGCTATTTTTCCCCGATTGTAAAAGATTTTGACCAAAGTCGTTGAATAAAAGATGTTACTTATTCTGTTAATCTTATTATAGTTTCTGGTAGAGTAAAATAGAATGTTTGTTCCATAGTTCATAAAGGATGCAATTATGTTATTATCACAACCGAGTCAATTTGTGAGGAAGAATTAATAATAATAATAAATGAACTTAAAATGTCTGTGACTTGATTAACTGAGTGGGAGCTCATTAATCGGATAAAGTTATTAATGTCACTAAGTGATATAATCCTATTCTGGCCAAGTGTGTGTGTCACACTCACTAGAAGTGCATTAAGTATGAAGCGGCTTCATATTGGACCAGACCTGACTTAAACTCTGGAAGTTATCATATAAGATCGTCACTGATAACTTGAAGTTGAGTCACTAGTATATGATCAAATGAATATTAGATCTAAGTTCCGAGTGACCTCGAGCCTGGACTGTTGACTTGATTGTTATTTAATTTAACTGGTAAAGAACACATTTATTGTCGTTCCTAATGCTTCTATTTTGGGAACATGATAGTCAACAGGTAAGGGTAGCTTGGCCATAGAAACGGACATCACACGGCTCTCTTCAGAGTCAAGATGATTCCGTTGATTTTTATTGGTGAGAAGTGAGAGGTGCCCGTGCGCAACTTATAAATCAAAATTATAAGTGGGTTACTCACAATATTACTAACTAAGTTGAGGATGAAAATGCAATGAGAGACAAAAAAGTAAAAACCGCCTGCTCGTATGTGGATCATTAAGTGAAAGATCAATAACCCAAATATGATTGTATCAATTGACACCTTGTTATAAAAGGAATAATATATATTGTATCACTAGAGAGAGCAGCCTCGGTTTTATACTGAAATAACACCGAGGTTTGACGAACCACTAGTTGTTCGTTGGAGCTTCAGTGATACGGGTCCTTGGTCCCAAGGGTAGCTCCGGAACGAGTGAAACGTACGTGATTTAAACATTCGATATGTTTTATCATTTGTCAGGATTCATAAAACTAAACTCTGTGTCAGATTCTGGAAGTTTTATTTCTGACGTGGTAAAAGTACCAAAATTTGGTACTGGAAATTTAACTGATAAAGAAAGTAGAATTTGGATTTTTCATCAACTGGAAATTTATTGAAAATTCAATTCTAAGAAACTTTGCTTTTGGATACGAGTCGTTTTGACGTACGGTTTGTGATTTAGGTAATTTCCAAGTTTCTGATCGGTATCAGTAAACTAAGAAATTAAATCACATGTCAAGAATTTAAATAATGGTGTTGCACCATGAAATTTAATGTATGATATTAATATCAGTGAATTATAATATAATTTAATTATTTAGATTTAATTATTAATATTTTTATTGATAATTAATTAATTAATAATTAATAGATTTATATTATAATAAAATATATTTTTGGTAAATATATATATGTGTATATTTGATGATGCACAAGAAATGTGTGACTAGGTCTACACGAGTTTGACTTGGTATGGACTTTTCAAATTTGTGGCATAAGTACCTAAGTTTGGGTAGAGGTGGCAATTTGGGCCCGGACACGAAACGGTTACGACACGATTTAAACGGATTTGGTTCTACCATAAATGGATCTGGGTCCAACTGTGTCAAACACGATTAACACGATTAAATAACAGGTAAACACGACACGAACACAATAACCGATGGGACCCAATTAGACACAATTAAAGAGCAAAAAGTTACATTTTATGCATTTTATATATGTTATTAAGTGTTTTAATACTTATTATATATGAAATTTATGTTTTTATTTGATTAATTACGTCTTACAATTGATGAACATAAAAATTTGTTAGTAAAATTTTAAAATCTTCGATAATATAGTTAAATAAATTAAGTTAAATGAGTATAAATTGAATTAATTTATCATTTATAAATACATGAATCTATTAATTGGGTTAAACGGGTAGACACGCTAAACACGTTATTTAAATGGGGCGGGTCTGGGTCTAGGTAAAATAAGAAAAAAATGATTAAGACCCGGCATGAACACGACAAGAAACCCGAATCGCCACCCCTAAGTTTAGGTATTGGTGAAAAACCCTAAATTAATTTGGTTCATTAGATCGGTCAAGATTTAATCTCAACTGTTGGTTCATGATAATTAATTTGGAAACTCTAATTCGAAAATAATTTGGTGACCAAGTTTGGATTTCGAATATGCTTAATTAATTACATCCGTTGGATCCGTTTAAGATTAAATATTAACAGTCGGATTGGAAATTAATTAGCATGTATATATGGCATATATAATTCGAATTAATGGAGACATAAATTGAATTCTATTGCTTGGTAATCAAGCTTGGAGAGTTGACTTTATCAAGAATGAATATGATCCATTAGATTGGTTATGGAATTAATTAATTCCAACCATTGGATCTAGTTTATTAATTTCGAAAAATATATATATGCATATAAGGGAATTCGATTTCTACTATATAAGGAAGTGATTGGTTAATTGATTAATTAATTGATTACCATGACTTCCTTATTTGGTTAAATCCCTAATTAATTTGAACCATTGGATATTTCTAGATTCAATCTAGATCATGTATTTTAGAGAATTAATTATATTTTCCCATAATAGAATTCGAAATTTAGGGAGGGAAGCTTCCCAGAGCAAGAATTCGACATCTCTCTCTCTAGAGTCTGTGAATTTCTTAGCTTCTAATCTCTCTTTTCTGATTTGGCTTAGTGAGACGTTGTTCTCCGGAAGCTTTAAAAGAACCTTCAGTTAAAATTTTTGTGACGAAGTCATGCCGGTGAAGCCCACACTTTTGTACGAGGAGTCTAGGAGAATATCCTGGAAGATCACGGGAGTTTTCCTCAGCATCGGCGGAGCCCTTCCCAATTCAGACTGCACAACCCGAAGTCGTCATAATCTGAGGTACGGCCTTTTGCATTGGGTCAATAAATGCAAACCTTTATTTACAGTTTATTTATTTATTTATTTCCTATTGACTAGATTTTTCATAATGAATTATGAAAATTAAATTGCTAATAATTTATCAGGTCTTGTAATCGTGATTATCCGATTATCTGTTCGTTGTACGGTGTAACAAGTTTTTTGCTTTAAATATTTTTTAAATGTTACCCTGGCGGATTGACGGCTTATATCGTGATATATACGACGGGAATCGTAATGAAATTCCCAACACTATATCAATAACAATTCACGTTACCATATCGATGACGTGTTCTAATTTTTGTGTCTTCAAATAGTTTTTTTTTTTCGAAACCAATCAAATACCTTCAATGTACCATAAAAAAAAGGAGTACCGTTGATCGCAAAAACAAGCTTATGAGAAATTGCACATAATAGCCATGTGCAAACGTTTAAATTTCGTTTTAGCCAACTTTTGCATTTGTTTTGCTAGATAGTCATTTTTTATGACGTTGAATTTTCAACACAATTTCAATTCCAAAAATTGCCCTTTTGAAATTTCATTCAATTATCAATTTTTTTTTAAATCTATATATATTAAAGGATGATGACAAAAATTTTCTCAACAATTCTGTTATATAGACATGCTCAAATGCTAATTTTTGAGAATTTTGAATTAAAAAAAAAAACTCATATTAATAATTTATGATGCATTTGAGAATTTATGATGAACACTAATAATATCAATAATTTATGATGCATTTGTATGTGGATCATATTTGAATTCTTAATATTGTTTACGATGATAGAGTGGCTTCAATGGATCATATTTAAATTCTTAATATCGTTTATGATGATAGAGTGGCTTCAAATAATATCGTTTATGTGATAACTTATATTTAAGCATAGATGTTCATATTTCACATTAGAGTATTGAGATGAGCAATATAATCTATATATATATATATATATAAGGACAATTTTGAGTAGATGATGTGGTAAAATCAAAAAGCTAGAATGTAAGATTTCTATGGGAAAAAATTTAGTCATTTTTAAATCAGAAAGAATATCAATCTAACACGGTATTAAATTATTAATTACCATATGTTCCATACGCTCTGAGGAATTTTTTTTAATAATGACTAATGAATGGTCACGACTCACGAGTTTACCAAATAATGCATTCAAATGATTCCTCTTCCAAAACTATATGGATTTATTACAGATTGTTAAACTTCCCCTTGCATGTTTTCCTTATTCTTTTTCAACCTCTATAAATCTTCCTATAGTGTTGTCAGCGTTTTCAATTCATACTAAGTTCTTATGTCTTTGTTCTCCATCTTTTTTATTTTCATCCTAATTTTTAATGTCTTTGTTTTCCAGCTTCTTCCGTGAAACCTCGAGGAAAAATGGTGCAGATCCAGGATTCTACACTGACATTGGCAAAAAACAACTAAGTTCTCTCATTCTTTTTTATCCAAAAGACTACCGTCGTGTTTATATTAAGTTTTTTTCAAATATTGTCAAGCTTGAAAGTTGTTTCAATTAATTCTTAGTAGTAATTCTGACGCGTGGCTGTGGGTTTATGTTTTTTTTTAGGCTACCAAGTTGAAAATTGTACATTTGGTGCATCATAGTGTAGTTTTAGAAGAGTTCATGCGTTGTTGTTATTATTTTTATTTTATTTTTTGGAGGGAGAGGTCATGCGTTTGATTGATATTTAACTTTATGTCGTCGATCAAGAACAAAATGTATAATTATATGTATGCCATGATTTTATTTATCTTTACGTTTAAGAGAGTAAATGTTTGTTTATGGAAACATGTTTGTTTTTTAGAAGAATCATGTACATGCATATGTTCTCTCTCTCTCTCTTTTTTCTTCAAAAAGATGTACATTGAAAACATGTTTTTTTTTTTTTTTTCTTTTTTATACCTTATCTTTTAATTTTGCACGAAGAAGACTTATAATGCTGATATTGCACACAATGACGTGAGAATCTAAGGTGAGTTTTGAGTTTGGATACATTCACTCCTATGATCTTTGTTCATTAAATGGCCTCGCGCGCGTTCATATACGACCGTAGGTCTGTGTTGGTCTGTCAATGCATTGTCAGGTTGTTTGAATGACGACTAAATTTTTTAATTTTCTCGAAGAAAAGAAACGTATTTTTTTTTATTATCAATCTTCTCTAATGGATTCTTCGATTGTCGTTTTGAATCTTAGCTTATAATTACAATAATGGGTTTTTCAATGCTTTCTTCTTTGTCCTTTCGTGCAAGGTTCAACTTGCCGGATTTGCCGATAAATCGCTTGCCGTTTTCGACGGATTTATCGTTTGCTTGCCGATTAATCGATGGAAAACTAATAAACACTGTAGATTATCGTTACCAACACTTATCGAGGATTATCGATGAAAAATCACTAAAATATTTTTGAGAATATATTTACTAAGTTTATAATGTTGATAAAACATTAAAATGCCAAAAATAAAATCATTTCATCCTCAAACATAGGTAAATAAAATATAGTCTCACTCTCATACATGTAAATACTCGAATAAAATTATCGAAAAGTGTAAAATTTCTTGAAAAGTACCATATTTTTGTTATTTTTCAAGATATTTGCCGATTTTCGACAAAAATCATGGAAAAGTATTGGCATGGCCGTCTTGCCGGTAGTGCCGATAACTACCGGTAAGACGGATAATCGAAGATTATCGAAGATAATCGTGGAAAAGTCGAACCTTGCTTTCGTGTGTTGTCTCTTTCGTACAAATCTATATATTTAATGGTACTACTTTTTGTATATATAATGAAAATCTGTATGACATGGTTTATAACAAGAAACATTGGTTTCCAGTTTTTGTAGAATTAGTATTTTTTTTTCTTCTAAAATCATATATAAGTAATAGTTAATGATTTTTTCAGAAACATAATGCGCTTAGAAAAACGTGAAAATTCAACACTGAAATTAAAATCATAAACTATGTTATTTAGATTTATGTTTAGACGTTAAAGTTAATCACATCTTATATTAAAGTTATTTATATTATGTATATTTCTGTTACATTTTTAGTTATAATTATAATTTCTAGAAAATTACGCAAAAAATATAAGTATACCATCAAAAGTAAATGCCTCTAATATTTTTCAGTTAAATATAATTAAAAATGTAATATATTAAGTTACAATTACACAAAAAATGAAAGTATAATTACAATTACACGTTTATCTTTCTTTTACAATTTTTATACAGAATGTCTTAACATATGTATGTCCTAATATGATATATGTCTTAATATGTATATATATACATATAAAGATGTACAATATTTCAGCATATATATTCTTCATGCAATAAATAAATTATATGTACAACTAATACGTATCCGGGTTTTACAACTTATAAGATGTATATATATGTTTACCTCTAAGCCAAATCTTAATAACCTCTTAAATCATATGACTTTTGATTTAATATATTTATAATGTCAAAGACTTTTGGTATGTCATTTTACAAGTCTTTTTATTATAACACATATATGCTATTCTTCATTTTTCTTTATATATATATATATATGGTGAAAATATGATTATGGCTTAAAAATTAGTCCGAGTTTAGCTATTTTGACCATAATAGTTTTAAGTATTTATGAGCTAATAAATACAAATAATACTGAGCTTGCATGGAACGAGAGTTTTAACGTTTTCTTTTATATATATGTATAAAAGAAAAGTTTATCAAGTATGACGTGACACAATGTCATACTAAGAGTACAAATTTCTTAAATTGTTAGATTTTAGTTTTTCTTTCTAATTAAATATAAGCTTGATTAATGGTATTTATTTAGTGGTTTTTTATATCATCTTTCTATTTGTTACTTCAGTTCTTTTTTATCCAACGTTCGTTAATAGCTAAATTGATTAGTGTGATATTCAATATTCGTTAATGGTCTTTTATTTCCTTTTCATTTTTTTGTTCCAAGACTTTCAACCTGTCTTATGCAAAGGGTTGAGAAAATGAATCGATCTAATTTTTGTTCTTTCGAAAAATCCTTATATAGAAAAACGTGTTTGCATAACCTAATACTTACACATATATGCAAGTCTGTATAACGGATTAAACATGTGCGTATTACATAATATATTTAAGCTTAGATTTTAGAATTTATCCTATAGCAAAATTTAGTCAAATTATATGAAGAGATTTATTAGTATTTTTTAGCCACGGTAGATCATTCAGTCAAATTATGTGAAGAGATTTGTTAGTAATTTTTTAGCAACCACGGTAAATTATTCAAACGCAATCAACTTGATTTGTGTTTTCTTCTATCACATTCATATTTAATATAGGGAAATTTGCTTTTTTATACCCTCAACTTTGAGTTTTAACAAAAATATACCATCTAGTTTCAAAAACAACTAAAGTATACCCTCAAAGTCTATTTTAGTTTCTGTTATATACCCTCTACTAAAATCAATTTTATAAAACCCATAACTACCCCTTACTCACAATTTTAAAAATTTACTTCTATATACCCTTTAGTTTATTTATTTTTTTACAAAATATACTCTATTAAAAAAAAGCCCAAAATGCACCCGCTTTCATAAATTATGAAATAATTTTTTTTTTCAAACAGTTAAATATATCAAGTATCTGTTAAAGGATTATTAAAAATCAAAGACCAATATAAACAAGTTAATAGAAACAAGAACAACAGAGAGTCACGTCTTTAGCCGAAAATACAGCAAAGTAACAAAAACCATGACTTCAAAAGAGAAAATAACCATATCTAATCACTATATAAACTCTTCATGTGCTCTCATTATTTTCTTCTATCACTGAGTATTAGCCATCAAACTTATTAATCCTTGTCATTATTGCTTGAGAACAAAAAAAATAAAAATAAATCGTTAGTATTAAAACTTGCTAGTTTTACTTAACACTAAAGTTATCAAGAATATTGAGTACGAAACTGGTTTAGTAAAAATTTCATCTCGACAACGGCAGCGAGAAGTCAACGTTTGCAGAGAGGCGAGAGACGACAGGGAGAAACGACATGGAAATACGGCACCGACTCGAGCGACAGAACTAGCGGCGGAAAAGAGAAGCACCACGACAGATAAGGCACTCGTCGTGGCGCAGAGAGGCAAAGTGGCGGCGTAAGGAGGTGACACAATAGACACGGAGGCGACGCAGCGGAGACAGAGGCGATGCGACGGAGATAAAGTGATGCGGCGGAGACAGAAGCGACGCGGTGGAGATGGATGCAACGTGGCGGAGACGCAGCGACTTGCGAGCTCAGACAAAAACCAACGAGTTCAAATGACAGAGATGAATATTTTTAGGTTTTTAATTCTTTTTTAATTAATAAAAAAGAAAATAAAAGGTAAAATTGTCAATTCATCATTGAATGTATACTTTAGTTGTTTTACAAACTTCAGAGTATATTTTTGTTAACATTAAAAGTTGAGGGTATAAAAGAGTAAAAATCCCTAATAATTCACCTTGATTAATATGTGGTTATATTGCTATTTTTTAGTATACGTGCTTACCTAAAGGGAGTGAAATTTCTAGATAAATTCAGTATTGGAGTTGTTGTATTTTGTTAAGTAATAAAATGCATATTTTTATCATCAAGATATGATTTACGAATTATTACAGATCTAAATTCTTTTATTTTTATATTATAATGATGCAATACGAAGAAAAAAGCCAATTTAATTTGACGAGAAATGAATGTATTATAGTCCATTCATATATTATTACAGCACATAATCTAATAAAATTAATTAGCATACTTATCATAATCTGTAGCGATTGAATTTATCATAGATTTTGTTTTTATTAGTTTTCAGATTACAACTCTAATCAATTGATCAAGCGGTGATACATGTCATCAAGTTGGAGATAGAATAGACGAAATGACTATTCCTATATATTTACATTTACTAAGTTTTTTCTTTATAGTTAATAATGGAATTTAAAACATTCAAGTATAATACACGATAATTTAATAAATTTACAAAATATATTTTTAAATTTTTAAATTAATAATTAATCACCACCGCGCAAAGCGCGGTGCCGTCTACTAGTTATAATTAATTGTCCAAATTAACACGTATTAGATGTCTAAGTTGATACCTTTAAAACTCTCTCTCTCTCTCACTCACTCACTTTCTCTCTCTCGTTCGATCTCTCACTCTCTCACTCTCTCACTCTCTCTCACACGTTCGTAGGCAACCCCTCAAGAGACGGAGATGAAGCTCCTGGAAACCCCCTAGGTTTTGATTCTTAACGATGGTCACCGATTTTGTAGGCGAATCCGTTGAGGCTAAGTCTCGCATGAAGATGGTGCAACATGATCTGAATTGAAGATTCAGTGCCAAAACATTCTTGTTGCCAAACATCATCATCATCTTCTTCTTCTTCTTCTTCTTCTTCTTCTTCTTCTTCTTCTTCTTCTTCTTCTTCTTCTTCTTCTTCTTCTTCTTCTTCTTCTTCGGCTTGAAGCCGACTTTATATACACTATTAGTTCATCTAGTTTCTTGAAGCCGACTTTATATACACTATTAGTTCATCTAGTTTCTTTAGTTTATGCCGTAAATTGCAGGATTTGATCGACAAGGCGGGGACTGTTCTCGTCGGGAACAAAAACTCGTTGCTAAGAATGCAAGCTTCCATGGGGCTCGTTCCGTTGAGCGACAATGTTTCGGGCGATTGCACTTTTGACGATGCAGGTTAATGAGGAATGGAATGCTCAGGTCAGGTAATCATTGGCGATTGATTGCTTGTTATAAACCTTTTCAAAGGCTTTGAACTTCTCGGTTATAGTTGATTATTAGAGACTTTAATTGGTATTCTGAGTTTCCTTTGGAATCTATTTGTAACATAAATACAAGTCGTTGATTCGTGTTAATGTTCATTAATTTGTGTTAATGTTCGATAATTCGTGCTAATGTCCTATTTAATACATTTAAATTCGTATTAATTCGTCTTAGTTCTAATTAATGTTCGGTTTAATACATTGTATATTTGTGTTAATTTCTGTTAATAATATTCGTTAATTCAATTAATCCGGTTTATTTATGTTAATTTTTTATTTTCGGAAATAATTTTTGTTTTATTCGTTGTAGATTCGTATTCATGTTTGTTAATTCGTGTTTACTTTGGTTTATTGATGCTCACAGCCATCGACGAGATTATCCTCCTTGAACTTTTTCGGAATATAGTCAAAAGAGGCGGAGATGAAGCTCCGACGAGGAACAACTCTTCCCGGCATAGCCAGAGACGAAGAGGAAGGCTCGTGAGAGAGCTACACTACTTTAAAATGTTTTCCTAATTTGAATTATGTATTTTGGTTAATTTCTGGTTTATGAATGTAGTGTTGATTTCTGTTGGTATCAGTATATATTATCAGTATATATTGAATTACAGTTTGATCATATACTTTGATTTTTCCTTGTTTTGATGATCATATACTGGTGTTAATGTATATTAGTAGGATATGCGTTTTTGTTATTAAGAATAATTTTTTCTTGTAGGATTAGTTTACAATGTGGGTCTTTTAGTTGATATCAGTAAATTATGACATAATAATTTTGTTATTGGCCCCGTTTGGCACAGTTTAGTTTTTATAAAAATTGTTTTTAATTTTAATTTAAAAAACAAACTGTTTTTAAAAATAAAATAAAAAACTAACAGGTGTTTGGTAAATTGTTTATAAAACAGTTGTTGCTGGTAACAAAAATTGATTTAGCGTTTGGTAAAAAAAACTATTTAGGCTAAAAAGACTAAAATAGACTAAAACCGTATTTTTGTTTTTAGAAAAAACCAAAAGCTACGAATTCTAGCTTTTACGATTCATGTAAAAAAATTCAAAATGGATTTTGTGTTTTTTGAAAAAACAATTTTGCCAAACACCTGAAAAGCGGTTTAGTTTATTTTAACAACAAAAACAGGGCTAAATAAGTTGTGCCAAACGCACCCATTATTGTTAATGTAGGTTAGTGGGTGTTAATACAAATTTGAATTCAATCCAACGAGACTGCAAAACAAATTTGAAAATAGATGTAGCGGAACCATGGCAATTAGGATTTTAAGATTTCAAAAGACTAAACACGTTGAAACTGTTTTGTTAATACAGTTGGAGCAATTATATGGAATTCGTTGTTCATTTTAATACTCTTTGACAAATCAATTTTCCATTAATTGCTGCAATAAAATATGCTTCATTTATTCCCTAAAAATAGGTATTTTTATGATTTGGCCATTCACATCTGCGTTAGTCAATCCATAGTTTTTTTTTGGAAATTTTGAAATGCATATTTTTAGGATAATATTATGGTAATAAATGACCAAATAAAAACCATTTAATTCGCAGTCAACCTTTTCTTGGTTAATTAATTCGTTGCACATTTTAAACGCAAGTTTAAAAAATTTGGTAATTAAATATTGGTTAATTAAATTATAAGGATAATAAAGTCATTTTTGATTAATTAATGTGGTTAATTGACTATGCAACAATATTAACAAAATCTTGACTATTCTACAAAATCCTTATTTTTATTTGTTTATTTTGCTATAGAACCATATATATATATATATATTTGACTATTCTACAAAATCCTTATTTTTATTTGTTTATTTTGCTATAGAACCATATTTATATATATATATACATATATATATATATATGACAACCTGTCAATGGTGGTACAAGGACATTTTTGGTGACATTACTGACCAAATGCAAAGTACAAAACAAAATAAAAAAAATGAAGCCTTATATAATTTTTTAGCTTTTCTCTTAAACTGATCAAACACAATGGCTTTGATAAAGAGGTGTGAAATTTATTTAATAGATAGTGAGAAGATAAGAGACTAATAAATGAAAGGGTCGTGAATGCTCATTTTGTGTCAAATCTTTTTAAAAATTACTCATTATGTATTTTTTACTCTTAGGGAGTCACAGTAAGTAATTTTTAAAAAAGTTTGACATAAAATTGATATTTCGTATATTTTTATAAATGAAAATCAAAGCTCACAAAAAAAAAGATATGAAGCATAATCCATAAACTGAAAACACCGACATAATAGTCAATAGTTATTAACAATATAGTAAAAAAGAATTGACTTGATTGTTTCAAGTCAATAGTTAATTGTTTTATTTACTATTGTTAATAACTATTCACCATGGAAAAATGAGCTTCATCAACTTGGATCGTCATAAGTCATAACACCCCATTGTATTTTTTTTAAGATATTTTGTTTTAATATACATTTTAAGTTTCTCTAAGCCCCGAGTACTTTTCACAAAATAGGTTTTTTTTTATTTTTTTTTTTATTTTTTTTTTTTTAGGAACTTTCCAAAGAACAGTTAATTAACTAAACAAGTTGACCAAGAAAACGGTGTATCAGGGGTAATGGCTTAGTGAGTGTTGCCAAAATTTTCATTTTGAGTTCATCGATTTTTGTCACGTATCAGGTGATCGTTATGACTCGTAATTCCACTGTTGCAGATTCTTTCAAGAGAACTCCGTGTTGTGATCCAAGAGGTAAAAATTAACATGGTCGCAAGAACAAGCCATTGTATTATTTTGTAGAAGGGCATTTTGTGATTTCGACGGACACTGCCCTTCGGGGCTGCTGCGTTTGTCCAATGAATTTGTGACCAAATGTCAAGGCGTATGTTCCACATTTTATCACAACCATAGCTTGCTTATTGTCTAAAAAGAGAAAACCGGGTCGATATGAAAAAACGTGCTGGATAATCCCAACAACGAGTTTGAAGAAAATCCCAACAACTATTGTTGGATGCTGGACCATATATCACGGGCCTGAGCTAAATCCTCCGAACCATATATGTGGGATAATCTCAGTTAATTTAGAAGTTGTGGGCTGGATAACTCGGCCATTTTATCTCTGGCTCAACGAAGGAGCAGTGCGTAAGTTTATAGTCAGGAAAGAAACAAAGGTCTCATAGTAAAAATTATGATTAACTTTTATAATTAAATAATTAAAAAGTAATCTGATTATATTCGTCGCCCTCCAATTGAATTAATTTTTAGTGCTCACAGCATTAAGTTTAAGATTAACATTTATAATTAAATAATTAAAAAGTAATCTGATTCGAATTGAATTCATTTTTAGTGCTCACTGCATTAAGTCAAATAATCAACGCGTTTCTCTTCTACTGTTAACACGTCTGTGACATGCTCCAAATGAATCCTTATACATTTTTTATAGGGACATTTTCCGGTGACATTAGTGACCAAATGCAAATTGCAAATTACAGTGAACACAATGGGTTTGATAATAGATATTGAGAAGATAAAGACTGATAAATGAGAATTAAACATACGAGCTCACAAAAAAAAAAAAGAAAAAAAAAGAGATGAAGCACAATCCCATAGCAGAAAGTACATTAAAGAGATCTTTGTCAAACATTGAAACACTGGCATAATCTACCTATACGAAATACCGTTCGCAAAAGCGAACGCCACATTGCTTGTCGAGAAAAAACACGATTTTGAAGCTCCAACTTCGCCAGTAGATTCTCGCCAAGAAGATAAGTGTAATAGACGTCATGGACGGCACACTTCATCTGCTCCGGCGAGAATAGCATGACGTTGGACCATTCGAGAGTCGTCTGAGGCTTCAGGTCGAGATCGATATCGATCTCCGTCGCCAGCTTTTCCAGCCCAAAAGATTGGAGATCGGCTTTCTGCAAAACCCGAGCAGCCAAGTAGTCCAACCCCACATGTATCCACAAATCACTCATCTTATATCCCTTCAATTGCTTCCCTTCATATTTGGGTAGTCCCACAAAGAAGATGGTCTGATCGGCCATGAATTTATCCAAACTCCACTGGCCACTGACAAGCGGATCGTTGTCGATGACTAAGCAACGATCATTGGAACAAAGAAGCAACGTGCGTGTTGCCGGACTCTGCAAGGTATTAACGTACTCTGCGACTCCGACGACACGTCTCGTTCCCAGTGACAATTCGAATTCCTCCACCGAAGGGCCGAGCAGAGGAAGAGTGTCGATCGCAGAGACGCTTATCGCAGCATCGCCGAACTGAATGCGGTAGTGGTTCATCTTCGACTTGATAGTCAATGGTATCCTCATCTTCAATTGATCTTACTTCTCCTTGCCGGAAAAATGAAGGATATCTCCAAAGCGAGCACGCGCACATATATATATATATGGAGGGAGATTAGTACGTTAAAGTGATAAAAGTAAGGGTTAAGTATTAAGGGCGTTTTACACACTCAACGGTCACAAGGTTTAACCCTTGCTTCTAAAGAAAGAGGTTCGGTTTTTCCCGTTTAATAGCTAA
The DNA here is from genome assembly GCA_954871525.1 of Parietaria judaica. Classification (NCBI taxonomy): domain Eukaryota; kingdom Viridiplantae; phylum Streptophyta; class Magnoliopsida; order Rosales; family Urticaceae; genus Parietaria; species Parietaria judaica. The sequence goes on from OX940860.1 coordinate 46,707,590, forward strand.
AAACACTCAAAGATGATGATAATGTGATAGAATATCTGCTATTGTATATTGACATTCTTGCGAATACCTAAGTTTCTCTCTCCCCTCTCTTCTTTTTTTGGACCCCTTACAAATGAGGCCCTTACTGCCTTATATAGAGTTTTTATTGGCCCCCTTGTTATTCGTTTCCCGCCCTCTTTGTCGTGTCCCGTCGCACGATTCCCTAAGTGTGATTTGGGGAAAGCATGGTTCACCCATGCGAAGCATGGCTAACCCATGCTTTGTGCGACGTTGGGTGGTTGGCCATACTGGGTAGGTAGGATCGGTAAGGGCGTCACTAAATGCGCATCACATCATTAATCATTCGGCGTTGTTGACTCGCTAGCGGAAGTCCCTAGTTGACGCTGAGCTTTCCCTCGTCGACGTTTAAATCTGGTTTGTCCTCGTCGCTTCAGATATCTCTCGTCAACTCTCCTCGTCGGGTCTCGGTGTCGTCGACTCTCCCCGTCGACCCCAATTCGCATTCGGGGGTTCTTTCCATGATCTCCACTCGTCGGCCTTCAGGACTTTTATAATGTTCAGAGGGATCTAACCGGATCCGATCTTAACATTAATAATGGCGTTAACTGCGGCTAATGTACCTAATGTTTGAACGGCTGCGAATTATGCACCCAATGTCTATTTTTGATGGCTAATGTACCCAAATTTGATTCCGTTAAATGTTTTCGTGTTTTCCGTCACTTGACCTTCAGCTAGTGATTCATCCTCTATATGTACATTTTTCGTATTTTTAGCATAACTCACTCTTTTTTTGTCCAAATTTTATGCACAACTTATGGTTGGAAAGATAAGAGATAGATCTACAACTTTTGTGTTTTAAGTTTTGTAAAAAAGTTCAAAAAAATGCAAAGTTTCAACCACAACGTAAAACTGGACATTAGTGTAATGCAAAATATTTGTTTCGAACAAATTTTAATATACTTAATGACTTTTTCTGATGAAATGTAAAACTACAAAGTTATAGATCAATATTTTATCTTTCCAACGATAGTTTATTTATAAATTTTGGACAACAAATGAGTGAGTTATGCCAAAAATATGAAAGATGTTGTAGAGGGCGATTTTCACCACCATTTTCCAGTCAGAAAGACAATCACCAAATAACAGATAAACAATAGTAAATGATGAATATCTCTGTTTTATTATATTTTCCGAAATGAGCTCGGTTTTCTTCCGTTGAATTGCTGGACAGATGAAGGATCATAAACACAAATTCTCTCTATTTCTTAGCCTTTTCTATTACAAGACTTCTTTCTCTCTTTCCGGGCCTTTCTTCCCTTCGAACCTTTACAAATGAGGCTTATCTTGCCTTTTATAGAGTTTACAATGCCTTTTTCCCGCGTCTTTCCCGCCTTTTTCTCTTTAATCATTCATTCTCTGGCGTGATTGGAGGGCAGCATGGTAAATCCTTACTTTATGTCACTTCCGAGCAGGCTGCCGTTATGGGTAGGTGCGCCTCATTAAATGCGCATCCCGTCAGCCGTCATTCGGCTCTGCAAGCCTCGTCGCTGGTGTTCTCATCGAATGAGTAGGTCGGCTTCATTAAATGCACATCTCGTCAAGGGTCATTCGACCCTGCACAATCATCATGACGAAATTCCTCGTCGGGTGTGATGGGACGCTTCGTCGCAACTTGCTCTCGTGTGGTTGCGTCTCCTCGTGGATGAACCTCCTCGGGGGTATTCTTCCTCGGGGATGTTCCTCCTCGGGGATAATCCCCCTCGGATGATGAGTCTCCTCCCCTCCCCTCATGTCGTTTATGGACAAAACGACACGAGTTGTGTTGAGGATGGATTTGACCAAATCCGACCTTAACAGTTAGTCCCCCATTTTATCAAGTGTATACACTTGGTAAAATAAAGTATAACTGTCTCGGGGATCGGCCCTAGCCGACACCAGTTGGTTCCCGGTCGGTGATTGCTTCTTCGGCTCCTCGCATGGTTATATTGCGAAGCCGCTTCCTTTCCTCGCTAGGCCTCCTTTGCTTACCTAAATTCTGTAAAATACCGAAAACACGCCTCAAAGGCAAAAAGGTGTGAACGTAAACACGCACTTTGTAAGTATAAAAATATAACTTTCCCGATGAGACTCCTAGCGATGAAGATTTCCCAACGACGATGAACGAGGAGTTTTCGCGAATATCCTTGGTAACGATCGAGGAAGCCCAACTCTCTTGCTTTTCCGACCGTTGCTCGGTTTTGGGCCCCACCTAGGTTTGCTTTCCTAAAACTTGTCAGCCTCGATTCTCTTGCACGTCCCCTCAGCATTGAATGCCAAACTCCTTTCGCATTCGAGTACTTGCAGGGATTTATAACGGGCCCTTGATACGAGCCGTTGATGAGTTAGCAAGCTTTGAATTTGGGTCGTTAGATCAAGACGCGCCTATCTATGCTTCTCCTCCTTCTATAAATTCGAAGTTCATACCAATTTTTCCAAACATTTCTCGTATTTTCAAGAACTCTCTCAAAGTTTCTTTTCCGTTGTTACCCCCATTCCCTCGTCTCCAAGCTTCTTCTTTCTCCTCCCTAAAACGCCTCGATGACTCCTTCGGCTCCTTCCCGCTCTGGCCCGGTCTTTAAGACCCGAAGCCCCCCTTCCGTCATGACGGAAGAGGGTCTGAAGTTTATCGTTGACAACCATACCGACTCAGAGCTTTGTTTTGCACGTCTCCCTCTCGAGGGTGAATTCGCCGACGAGCCTCAAAGCGACTTTGTCTGCGTCTACGAGTCATTCTTCTGCGTCGTTGGTCTCTGCTTCCCGATGCCGCTCCTGGTCGTGGCGTTTCTCTACGCCTTGGGGTTCCGATCGCTCAGGTGAGCCCCAACACCCTTCGCCTCCTCCTCTTCACACTCGCCATTGCATGCGAGCAGAAAGTGGAGGTTACGCTTGAGGACTTAATGCGCCTCTTCAAGGTCTCCCGTAATCCGAAGAATCTGGGCCGCTTTGCCATCTCTCATCGCGTCCGGCCGCACATTCTCCTGAACACGCCGTCGAACGAATCTGGTTGGGAGAATAAGTAATTCTTCGTCCGCGTGGACAATTCCAACTTCGGTCCCCACCATGCTTTCCTACCGAGAGAGTTGGTGCTCCAGGGGAACGAGGAGGCCGAGGCGCGGTTCAAAAACATCCACGTTGCTCTCCTTGCCAACCCCAGGCGCGATTGGAGTAGAGACTTTGGAGGTCAGCGGCTCGAGAAGTCTGGGGTTTATCAGCTGGCCCGAATCCACGGGGCGCCCCCAAACACCCTTCTCCCGGAAGGTTTTCTTCACGCTCCCGTGGAGCGGAGGAAACCCGCCCCAAGGCCGAAGAAGAAAATAGAGGATAAAGTTGTTGCCGCTAGGGACAACGCTCCCGTCGATAGGGATCGGGAGGCGCATAGACCGTCAAGGTCCCGGGCAGGATCCGACCCCCCTCGCTACAAGGGGCTTACCCCCCGAGAGGGCAGTGTCTCGAGCAAGCGCCCCGTCGCGGATACTTGCGATGAGCGGCGAACAAGAACGAGGACGGAGCCCGTTGCTCGCTCCTTGCCAGATGCTTCCTGCACCTCGAGGAGATCTCCTCGAGAAGAAAGCTCCACGGGCAAGCGCCCCGCCGAGGAGATGTGTGACGCTTCCCCTGCGAAGAAGGCGAAAGTTCCCGACCCGACCCCTGAGCTCGAAGCTGCTGGTCCGTCTCGAGGGACAGCGGAGGAAGCTCCGGGCACCGCGCCCGTCGAGGGCACAGTGGGGAGGACGAGACTGGCGGCGGACGGGCGTGCGCGCCCCGCCGTGAAACCGCGGGAGAGACTAGAGTTTAATGACATCGAGCGTCTGGCCGTCGCGCCGAATGCTCCTCCTCCGCCCCCCTTGGGGGCTGAAAATTCCATTCCTCCTTCCGCTCCGGGGGTCGCGACCCGGTCCTCCCCGTCACCGCCTCGGGGAATCCCCGACAAAGCGACGCGGGACTTGGTCGCGGCCTCTATGCCTCCGACTCAATCTTTGGTCAAAGAGACCCATGCTTCGAACGAGGGAGACACGGGGCCTGTTGGATATGAAGACGCTCCAGAACAGATCCTCTTCGGGCCCGAGGAGGAACAGTCCGGGGTGTATCCCGAGGCGAATCTCCCTGGCCCGAAGCTTCTTCCTGACGCACCTGGCGTCGAGGCCCTCGAGGGCTCAACGATCCGGCCTTCTCCCGATCCTACCGGCGTCTCTGATTCGCAAGTACCTCTTATCATTCCTTCTAGCGCGTCGCCCAAATCAGCGGATGACTCGGCGCAGCTTCCTGCGCCATCCCTTGACCCCGAGGAGGACACCGATAAGGCACCTACCGGGTCGCCACAGGCCCAAGCCAGCTTCCCGGCCTTGCCGCCTCTGGGAGCACTCCCCATGGCCGAAGCCTCTCACGAGCTCGTCGAGCCTCCCAGCAATCCTGTGGGGGGCTTGGAACTTTTTGACCACGTTGCTCGGGGGTAACCTTGTTGGCAGACGTGATTACCTCCGTGCAGCTATCCACCGCTAGGGTCGAGAGAGAGAGAGCAGTGAGTTGTCGGCAGAGCTCTCATTAGTCCGGGGACGGTTTGAGGCTTCCACCCGTGACGGGCGGAAGTCCCAGGAGCAGGCTGAGAAGCTTTCCTCGGAGCTCGACGAAGCCAGGTCTTCCTTGGAGTTGGAAATTTCGTTGCGCCGGACCGCCGAGGCTGGGCTCAACGAAGCCAAGTCCGTCTTGGAGTCGGAAAGCTCGTTGCGTTGGGCCGCAGAGGCTGAGCTCAACGAGACCAAGTCCGCCTTGGAGTCGGAAGTCTCGCTGCGCCAGGCCGCTGAGGCCGAATTTGCGGAACAGCGAAATTCTTGCGCTGTTAAGGAGGCGGGCCTCTCCGATAAGCTCCGGCTTCAGGCTGAACGCCTCGCTCAGATTGGCGAAGCCGTCGGCGTATCGCCCGATCAGGAAGACCAACTGGCGTCTCGGGTCGATGCTTTGCTGAGGAAGTTCGCCGAGGACTTAGAGGCCGCGCGAGCCCAGGCAGTTGAGGAACGTCACGGCCGAGAGCGCTTGTTCGAGGAAGCCCAAGCCAAGCTGGAGCGACTCTCGGCGAAGTATGATTTTCTCGATGAATCAATCAACGCCCACCGCTTGGCGGCCGCGTACCACGCCAACATTGTCTTGGTCGAGTCAATCCCCTTGGCGGCAAAAGCCAAGGGCCTCGATACCCGCTTGCCCTCGTGGCGCGAAAGCCGCAATGAGCACCGGGCCGTGGTAGAAGAGTTGGACAAGAAATCCGCCCGGGACCCTGATTCTCAACCGCTGTCCCCCTGCAAGCCGGCAGCCTCGGACTGCCGGAGACTTGAAAGCCTTGCCTCGGAGGGGGCCGTCCTTGGGTCTGCATCCCGCGATGGATCCGGCTCGAGCACCGAGACCCCGGCGCTCCCAGAGCCCACGGTATAGGACGTTTTCTTGGAGCTTCCCTTTCAATTTCCCTTTCTTTTATTGTGAATTCCGCATTCTGTGGCTCTTTCTGTAATCCAAGCATTTAAGCGAATTATCATATGAAATAAAGAAATCTTTCTCGGGTTACCTTTTCCTTTCGTCATCAAGCTTTTTTCCTACTATCGCCTTCGTACATTTGTCTTTCCCTTAACTCGTTTCTTGTCGGGCTTCTTTATTGTTTCTTCCTTATCTCCACTCTCTTTTTCCCTTCGCAGGCCGGAGGTGGTGCCGTTGCTCTCTGCCCCGACGCCTCTTCTCCCGGCGATCGAGGAGGTGACGAGGGGGCCCGGGAGTCTGAGCTTGCTCTTGCCCCGGCGAGGACTATATCGGGAAGCGACGATATTCTCCCCAAGACCACAGAGGCTAAGCTCGCCGAGTGTAGGGCGGAGCGTGATGAATATAGATGTCTCATTGCCATTGCCGAAGAGTCCCTCCTTGAGGAGCGACAACGTTATCAACGGTGCGAGGACACTCTCTCGGCGCAGCTCTGGCAAAAGAATGAGTATTTCAATCGAATCGTCGATGCCATAAACCTGTCGCCCGGTCGGGAGGAGCAAATCTCCTTCCATGTCAAGGCCGTGGTGAGGAAGCTTGTCAAGGACCGTGACGCAGGCAGGAGCTGGGCGGTAGAGGAGGAATTTTCTCGTTTACGCCTCTATCACCAAGCGGTCGACAAGCTGAAGCGCGCCTCCGAGAGATTCGGTGCACTCGAGGAGATTGCCAGTGTTCAGCGCCTGCTGGGCGGTGTGCTCTCGAATATCAAGCTCGTCGAGGGATTACCTTCCCGCTCGACCGTTGGTGAGCTTCGAGCAAAACTGCCAAGGTGGCGCAAGCTGGAGCAAGGATACTTGGCTGATTTGGCCAAGCTGGAGAGAAAAATCTCCAGTGCTCCAAACTCTCCCCCGCTTTCCCCTTGTCTCCCTCCGGGTGTTGCTAGGGCGCGCTCGCCTGGTTTTGAGGTTCTTCCTTCCTCGTCGAGTACGGTATGAGGTAGCTTATTTTAAATAATTTGTAGTTTTACCTCTTTTGGGGATTGGTCCCTCACCCTTGGCTCCTTCCTTGCAGGCTGATAGTGGAGTCAATGTGAGCCTCGTGGGTACTTCTTCGAGTAAGCCCCCGAGGCTCCCCGCCGATCATCCTGCTTGCTTAATTGTAGACGACATCCTTCATCGCGTCATTGATACCCTCATCGAGGAGTGTGCCGACGCAGTCCTGGGTCAATATCCCATCGATGGTGCCGTCGGGCGAGAGGATCGGTCCCTGTGAGGGTTTATAATAGGTGTTTGCACTTGGGGTGTGGACAATGAATTGTAAATGATGATACCCCGTATTTTGTACTTTTGAAAAATGAGCATGTGATGATTTCTTTTAAGAGTTTGCTCGCAATCTTTGAATTCGTACGGGCTTGCTCGTCGCCCTTAGCAAAAAAAAATGTAATTTTTCTTTGCTCGGCACTCTCGCCGGCTCGGGCTTGCTCGGCGCCCTTAGCCGTAAAAATATAATTTTCCTTTGCTCGGCACTCTCGCCGGCTCGGGCTTGCTCGGCGCCCTTAGCCGTTAAGTTGTATAGATATGTATATTTTTTATTTTGCTCGGCGCTCTCGCCGTACCTCTTTTCCTCGGCACTTTCGCCGCAATTGTCTCTCGCGGGTATCACTAGGTTTCATCGGGTACGAGCCGACCAATCCTCAGGACCCCATAGGCACTCTCGCCTTAGTTGTCTCTTGTGGGTATCGCTAGGTTTCGTCGGGTATGAGCCGACTAATTCCCAGGATCCCATAAGCACCCTAGCCTTGTATGTTTCTTCGGCATTCTCGCCAGCCCGGGCTTGCTCGGCGTCCTTAGCCGTATATGGATCTCGACATGCTTTGCCGAACCGGGCTTGCTCGGCACCCTTATCCGTATATATGGATCTCGACATGTTTTGCCGGACCGGGTTTGCTCGGCACCCTTAGCCGTATATATGGATCTCGAGATGTTTTGCCGGACCGGGTTTGCTCGGCACCCTTAGCCGTATATAATTAGTATATATTTTATTTGTCACTGTACTATATGCACATATACATGCTACTATATATACATTATTATCATTATTATACTTATATATATTTTTTTTATATATATATATATTTTTCGTAATCTTCTCGGCACTCTCGCCGGATCAGGCTTGCTCGGCACCCTTAGCCGTTTTTTTTTTAATATGAATATTGCGAAGATACTTTCCCTCCTATTTGGTACTATTGCTGAGCAGAGTTGCATACACACTTTGCCAACTTTATAAATTTGCTCGCTCCTTAATAAACAAAAGAAGAAGAAAAAACATACACACATAGTCATTGAAAGAAAGAAAAAAAAAACAAACCCAAACAAACTTCTACCACCTATTATAATCTATTGATAGTTAAAAAGGGAGCCATCCCAATCCTCCCCTCGCGCCGAGCAGCGTATGAGCCTTACTCCGGGCTTACTCCTCCTCGACGATCGAGCAGGCTGACGACGCGATTTTCTCCATAGAGCTCCGGCTGGGGCGACCGAAGCTACATTCCGGGCAGAGGTCAATGTACCACGTAGTACCGAGAACGTAGCACGACCTGCAAAAACCGCAAGCACGCCCATTTCGGCGTCGCCCAAAACACGGCGGGCGGACGGAGTCTCCTGCTTGAGTCCTCGTTGGCTTCTCGTAGACCGGGACTTTTTTGTCGCACCCCCTGCAGAACTCCGTGTCAAGCAGACGACCGCGTGGGGCAGGCGCCTTCTGCTCGGGATAGTTGGCTGGATTCCCTGCCGCGAGCAGAGGGGGAAGGTCCTCAAGTTTGACCCTGGCTCCCTCCACGAGCCTGGGAAGTAAACCGTTGACCCTCAGGAATTTTATCCCGTGCTCGATGGTGGACAAGTTGCTGACCACGTCGTCTAAGGTGATTCGGTGGTAGCGTGGCAGGCATAGCTTTACGAGCGTCGGGTTGCCCCGCATGATCGTCTCCACCGCGGTGTTGGTGACCTCGTCGCAATCGTACAGAGTCAAAGTCTCCATCTTCCCTTGAGACCTCCTCGCCAGCCTCAGGAGGTCCTCGTCTGTGATCCGCTCGTTCAACGGGCTGTAAATGCTGAGGTTGCGCCACAGAAGGTTGTTTCCTCTAACCTGGTCGAGTAACGAGGTGCACACCATCTCCACCGCGAGGAGTTCCTCGGGCATAAGATACGGCAGGACCAGCTCCAACGCGGGGTGTGGTTCGCCTGGGATCCTCGACTCCTCCTGATCCCGTTGGCCCTCCGTGGTGTCCTCCTCCATTGGAGATGGCTCGCTGCTTTCCGGCCATTCCTCGTGCTTCTAGAAGTCCGCCATTTCGTGATCATCTCCTCCTCGTGCCCCCGTTGCGTCCTCCTTGGGCCATCCCCAGCCTTCATCCACGATCATCTCCGACTCGTCTGTGTGGCTTTGGCCAGCACCTCCCTGAGCGACATCTTCTCCTCGTGTGTTTTCTCGGCCTGTATCGCGAAAATACTAGCAAATACTGGTTTCAAAGTGAGAAAGGAACTTTTATTTTCTGGGTTGAGCGAATGGTACTTATCTGGGAGTTAACCGAGTTGGTTTCTATTTCCGCAGACTTGTTGTTGCTGATCCTCTCCAAACTTCCCATTTTATAACCGTTGATTGCTTCGCACGCAACCCTTCGTATTCTCTGTTTCGTTGTCACCTCACAACGCTTCGGGAGTTGCTCCGACTCATTGATACGCGTGCACTACTTTTTTTTATTAACTGTCCATCAATCGGCTTCTCTTAAATGCAAAGAGTCCGTACGTCTCTCCTTCCTACGTCACTCCCGCCCTTTGAGTTGCCTCCTTATGCTCTGCTCGCTATTTTCGCGCGCTCAGCCATCACCTCGAGCACGTTGCCGACGACGGCGTCGTTTTATAACGTCATGCTCCTCCAAATTCCTGGCTGTGAGTTAGAAAGAAAACAAAGCCCCTCGGTGGGCCCCAAACTGTAGAGGGCGATGTTCACCACCCTTTTCCAGTCACAAAGACAATCACCAAATAACAGATAAACAATAGTAAATGATGAATATCTCTGTTTTATTATATTTTCCAAAATGAGCTCGGTTTTCTTCCGTTGAATAGCTGGACAGATGAAGGATCGTGAACACAAATTCTCTCTATTTCCTTAGCCTTTTCTATTACAAGACTTCTTTCTCTCTTTCCGGGCCTTTCTTCCCTTCGAACCTTTACAAATGAGGCTTATCTTGCCTTTTATAGAGTTTACAATGCCTTTTTCCCGCGTCTTTCCCGCCTTTTTCTCTTTAATCATTCATTCTCTGGCGTGATTGGAGGGCAGCATGGTAAATCCTTACTTTATGTCACTTCCGAGCAGGCTGCCGTTATGGGTAGGTGCGCCTAATTAAATGCGCATCCCGTCAGCCGTCATTCGGCTCTGCAAGCCTCGTCGCTGGTGTTCTCATCGAATGAGTAGGTCAGCTTCATTAAATGCACATCTCGTCAAAGGTCATTCGACCCTGCACAATCATCATGACGAAATTCCTCGTCGGGTGTGATAGGTCGCTTCGTCGCAACTTGCTCTCGTGTGGCTGCGTCTACTCGTGGATGAACCTCCTCGGGGGTATTCTTCCTCGGGGATGTTCCTCCTCGGGGATAATCCCCCTCGGATGATGAGCCTCCTCGCCTCCCCTCATGTCGTTTATGGACAAAACGACACGAGTTGTGTTGAGGATGGATTTGACCAAATCCGACCTTAACAGATGTGATGTGCAAAAATATTTCGTATTTTTGGCATAAAATTTATAAATAAACTATCGTTGGAAAGATAAAATATTTATCCACAATTTTTTAGTTTTATGTTTCATCCGAAAAAGTCATTAAGTATATTAAAATTTGCTCGAAACAAATATTTTGCAGTAAATTAATGTCCAGTTTTACATTGTGGTTGAAATTTCGTATTCTTTTTTAACTTTTTTTACAAAACTTAAAACACCAAAGTTGTAGATCTATCTCTTAGCTTTCCAACGATTATTTATTCATAAATTTGGACAACAAATGAGTGAGTTATGCCAAAAATACAAAATCTGTACATATAGAGGAGGAATCACTCGTTGACGGTCAAGTGACGGAAAACACGAAAAAATCTAATGGAATAAAATTTGGGTACATTAGCCTTTGAAAATAAATATTGGGTACATAATTCGCACTCGGTTAAACATTGGGTACATTAGCCGCAGTTTACAATTAATAATGACATAAGTACTCATAATTAATTATGATTTTTTTTGGGGGTTAAAGTTCTCAATATTAAATATATTTTTCTCACCAAAAAAACTACTTCAACCATTCTTTTAGTTGATTTTGCAGTATTTAGATGTGCCTTACGAAAACAAAAACAAAAAAATTCCCCTCAAAAGTGGCATGCACGCGTCCAAGATTTAACGGTACATTTGAAATTTTATTTATTCAATTGAAAAAGTGGTCGAAATTTTGGAAAAGTAAAAATATAAAACATTGAGAAGTTCGGCAGTGAAAAAATGTATACAATTTGAACGCTGTGAAAAAAAAAAAGGTTTAAGAGGCCATTACCAAAAAAAAATAAAAATAGAGTACTTGTGCCGTTATTAACATTAAAATTATTAATAGTAGTGAAAATTGGTAAGAACTAGCTAGCTTGGCACTTATGAGACCGATCATGTCATTGATAATAAAGTGAAGCTCTATAAATTAATAATGTTCGGATCGCCAAAAATTATTATATTATCAAATTATTAATTTATAAAGTATTACTTATATAATTGTTATAGTTAGAAGGAAAAAAAATATTATATAACATGTCAAGAATATTGTAATCATAATACATAATTTGAAAAATAATATTACTCAAATAAAGCATGTTTCATGCAATGGTACAATTATAGCGACAATCACTTTGAACATTTTTTTGTCATATCACGACAATACAAGACCGGACTTTCTTAATGTTATATGGAAACTTAGAATTGAAGTTGAAGGAGACATAAATTTCAAGAATAAGCAAAAAAGTTTATAATCGTGTTTTAAAAATACTACATGATTATTTAATTAGTGTAATTTTTTTAAAAATAGACACATAAATTGATGAGGAGGTTTCGAGATTTTGGCCGAATTCCATAGATCGGGCCTCAACAAAAGTTTTAAATTTTTTGTCAACTTTTCTTTTTTTCAACTTTATTTTCCTTTCCACATCTTTATTGCTTTTATTCACTTTAATTATCGACTTTATGGTGCTCTTTTTATAGCTTTTCTGCCTTCAATTTTGGTTACCTAGGGTTTTAAAAATACCATGTAAAAATATAATTTTCTAATTCAATTGTTAATGAATACGAAAATTCAAGCTTTTGGTCCAAGTGTGTTGCCCCTTTCTACTTCTTTCCAATATTCTAGACTTCGTTAGTAAGTAATGTTGTACTGATGATTTATCTAATTGATATGTAGTCAATTTCAATTCCAGGCTTGAATGTAGCCCAAACACAAAGAATTAGAAATTTTTATAATTAAGAATGAAGTATTTTAGGGTAGGTGATGGAGGCGTGGGACCAACGTGCCGGAAATGACATGTGCATAGATTGCATGGGAGTTTGGAGTTTGGCGGTCTTAATTGGCATCATTATGGGGTTGATTTGAGCCTTTTATTAGATTTTATGATGATAATTTGCTCGGCTCAATTATGTTATTTACATAATTTATTCTTGTTATTTGATTTCCCGTATTAGTGTTATTTGTTGCTCTTTTTATTATTTGTCTTCATCCTTCTTTCGTCCTTTGCACACGTTTTGTTTAAGTATTAAACTAGTGATGTAATTTGGTCCCTCAAAAAAAAAATGATATAATTTGGAAGCTGTTTGATTTGATGAATTAGAAAGAAAAAAAAACGATAATTATTTTGTTGCATTTTGCAGTTTTATTTCTTTCTGATAGCTTCTTGCTATATCGGTACGGGAGAACAAAAAATATGGAATTCTTTGTTCCAAAATCGGATCTAAGTAATAATCTTTTTGAAAATCAGATAAGCTCAAATCTGGATTTCGAAAAACTGGATCCGCGTTAAAAGTTTGAGGTTAAAACTATCAGGAACCCAGATTACTGATAATTAAATTTTAAATCTAAATTTTATCAAGTTTTATTTTTTCAAAACACCACTCGTAGTTCAGGTTACAGGTTTTCAATAAAAAAAAATGAGTTCTTAGCAAGACATCACTCCTAGTTCAAGAGATCGAATTCCATATGTATCCGACCCTGAATCGACAATAAACTCAGAATAATTGAATTGGAAAGATTGATATATCCGTGATGCGAGGTAAACTAAATATTCAAAGATATATTGAAGATAATACTCATATTGATAATACCACAACATAAATATGATTTGATAACTATTAGGGAAAATGAGCCAAATGCCCATTTGTGACTCAAGGTTTAAAAAAAATGCCCATTTCTATTTTTGGCAATCAAAACCACCAACTAATTGAAATATGGACTAATTTACCCTTATAATTAATTAATTAATATTTGGAATTTAAATTACATTTAAAACTAATTAATAATTCGAATTAATTAATAAAATAAAAAATAAAAATTTTCCTTAAATGTAGCTAAATAATAATTGATTAATATTAATCATTTCTTAATTATTTTCGAATATTTTCTCCTTACTAATTAATATTCTAACGATTTAAATTTTAAAATCCAAATTTCAAAATTCCTAAAACCGTAGGAAACAATGAGCACAAATTAATATAAAATCTACAAACATTATATATTGATATATTTAAACTGTAAATATATATACGAAATTTAAATTGTAAATATATATACGAAATTTAAACAGTAAATATAATCACAAAATATATTTAAACTGTAAATATATATACGAAATTTAAACTGTAAATATAATTACAAGGTTGTAAATATATATACCAATACCAAAACTGTAAATATATATATCGATATATATACCAATACCAAAACTGTAAATATATATACGAAATTTTATTAACCTGTAAAAACTGCATATATTTTTACAAAATTATACTACTTGTTAAAAAAATGTAAAAATATCTACGAAATTTTACAAATAATTGTATTTTTACAAAATTGTATTACTTGTTAAACTGAAAACTTGGTAAAACCATTTACAAAAAATATTACCAATCCAATAAACATTACCAATCCAAAATCGTGTAAACCCATTTACAAAAATAAAAAATCTTACCGTGTTTGATCTGGCGACCGAGAGACGGCGAACAAAAGGAGAATGACGGAGGGCGACCGCGACGGAGAGTGCTGGAGGAAGGATGCGCGACGGAGGGCGACCGCGACGAAGAGCGACTAAGGAAGGATTCGCGACGAAGGGCGACGGAGGAACGAGGCGCGACGGAGGCGGACGCGACGGAGGAAGGAGGCGCGATGGAGGGCGGCCGCGACGGAGGCCACGGTCGCCGAAGCCACGGCCGAAGTATAGAGAGAGAGAGAGAGAGAGAGAGAGAGAGAGACGTGAGACAGAGCAGACGTGAGGGAGAGAGAGAGAGAGAGAGAGAGAGAGGGGGGGGGGGAGAACGTGAGAAAAAAAGAGGGAAAGAGAAAGAAAAAAAGATTTAATTTTTGGGTCAAAGTAACAAAATTAAATGATAATCTAATTAATAGGGGAAGTTTTCAACCAAAATTTTAGGATCATTTAATTTCGAAAATTAAAATATATAATAAATAAGTAAATATGAAAATAAATAAATATAATTAAAATCAGGGTTAATATGGTCCAAAATATTTTTAAAATGGGTATAAATTAATTGTTTGAAAGTATGGGCATTTCCCTCAAACTTTAGGTGTTTTTTGGGCATTTCATAGGTTTTTCTTAAATATTATTGTGAAAATAATAGCAAAGTCTACTTTCAAACACAACATAAAAGAAATACTGATGGAAATACACCTCAAAGAAACACACAATCCTAAGAAAGCAAATACCGGTTGAAAAAGCCAACGCCAAACCGCTTTTCGAGTAAATAACCCGCAAAGTTGAAGATCCATGACTAAATTTAAACTTACGCAAAATATTTTCAGCAATGAGACGAGTGTAATACACGTCGTAGATGGCACTTTTCATCTGCTCCGGCGAGAAGTACATGATGGAGTACCATTTGAATGCAGTGGAAGGCTTCGACTCGACTTTAGTACCGCTCAATGCCGCCAACTTTTCCAGCCCATAAGACATGAAATCGACATTCTTCAGCACCCGAGCAGCCACACGACCCAATCTCAAGCTGTTGCAAGCACTTCTATTGTATGTACGTGAAAAAGTTTCAGAATTTTCAGTTAATCCCACAAAGCAGATAGTCTCATCGGACAGGAAATTTTGCAGACATTTCGCAACCCCAATAGAGGAAATGGCGTTTATTACTAAGCAGCGATCTTTGGAACACAGAACTAGCACTTCGGTGAGTATGCCCATGTTTAAGTACTTATGGGCATCAAAAATATAATAATAACTGAGTCTAACGACACGGGATTTTTGAAGCGACAATGTCAGTTCCTTCAACTTACTGTCGAGCAAGCTGGATTCACGGTCGATCGCAGCGACACTGATCTTAGCATCGCCGAACTGAATGGTGTAGTTGTCGATCTTTGACGAAATAGCCGCGGGTAACATGATCTCCGATCGAGTGTGACTTTCTTAGGATTTGGTGAATCTAGAGTCTAGACTGACCAGACATATAGAGTATTTAAATGTTTGGTCTTGGCTAGAGAAATCAGAATGATAAATTCCTGGGAAGTACAACGATACTGTCTAGATTCACTCTAGATTGATTGATTCAGATGGTCATAATTCAAAACTTTGATGAATGCTAAATGCTCAAAATATTTGGGGTCCCGATAATGCGCTATATCATTAACGAATGACCGAGGTGCTTATACCAAATACGTTATATATAATAGGGATATTAGCGGCAATAGTACCTAAATAATGGTCGATAGGGACGACGATGTACTCAACTTAAAAAACTGACAGCAATAGTATCCAACAAGGAATTGATTTTCGCAATAATCGAGCGATTAATCGCTGAAACCCACTTCTTGATAACTTATTTCCTCTAATCGTTGTCGTTTTATACTTATCGCGATTTTTTGATTCGAAAAGCAAGCTACTTATCTCTCAAACTTATCAAGTGTATTTTCTCGAAAAGCTATGGACTTTTCGGTCAAAAACGATAAGTCAAACCTGGTATAAATTTTTCTTTTTTGCGACAGAAGTTCCAACTTCTTTTAATTTTGGAATTTAAATGTATTTTCAGGTTTTTTTTTAGTGGATCTTGAGTATTTTGAAGTTTAAATGTTGTACATGTATGAATCATGTCAAATGTTCACTATTTTATTCTATATTTGTAGTAGTTACTTAAAAAGCTATTAGGTTGATTGAAAGTTAAACTTTGAGTTTCATATTAGTTTAATTGTACATTTTAGGTTTTTAATCAAATGTTGTCGTTAAAATTGTTTTTTTTAGGTTTATGATGGAATACATTGAATTCAGATGGTTTGTGTGATTTTTGTTAATTTTTATTCTTTTTTTCAGATTTGGGTTATATTTTAGGGTTTATGCAAATTGTTTGTAATTGCGACAAAACTACCCATTTTTTGGAAAATGGTGAATTTGAGATATGTTTTACATTTTTTGATGTAATTTCATTTTGTAACATTATATAATTAGGAAACTGTGAGTTTGACATAATTATTTTTGTAATTTTATGTTTTTCAGAATTATGGCCTTATTACGGCAAAACTACATACTTTTTAGAAATTGGTTAAGTTGAGCTAGTTAATCGACTTTTTAATGTAAAATAATTTTATAACATTGTATATAATTACGGTTTTTTTCTCGGTATATTCATTTTTAATCGTTTTAATAGCGGTTACGGTTTAATCGGTATCGGTTTAATCAGTTTTCGGTAAAATATTCTGTTTACGGTTTCTTTTATTCACTAGGCCGAAATTTAATTATTTTGGACACACTAAGTAACAATTTTATCTTATATTGGTTGAACTCAAAGAAATGATTAACCGTAAATTTACTGATGCAACCACTTTGACCATGCAGCTCGACAGAGCATATATATGTTATAATATATAGGGTTAATGACGGCAAAAATACCTAAATTTTGGTCAAAGAACCCCTCGTGTACCTAAAGTTTAAAAGTGGTGGTAAAAATACCCAAAGTCGCATTTGGGGAGTTGACCACTCCATTCTCGTAACGCCGTTAACTTACCCGTTAACTCTGGTCACGTGGGCAAACGTTAGTTGTTGACATAACAGTTTTTGCCAAATGGATGATCCCAAATAAGTCTTGTTTGACAAAACAACAAATTAAACCCCTAACTAATGCTATTTAATACAACTAATTGAACCTCTAATGATTATACTTAACAAAAAAAATTTGTCCATGTGGCCAGGGTTAACGAGTAAGTTAACGGCATTACGAGAATTAATTGGTCAACTCCTCAAATGTGACTTTGGGTATTTTTGCCACCACTTTTCAACTTTGGGAACACGAAGGGTTCTTTGACCAAACTTTGGGTATTTTTGCCGTCATTAACCCAATATATATATATATATGAGAAATTTGCGGCGAAAATCATCGAAGTCACTAAATTCTTGCAAATAAATCATTAACGTCTATTTTTTGCGGCAAAAGTCATTAACGTCATCAATTGTTTGCAGATAAGTCACTAACGTTTATTTTTTGCGGCGAAAATCATCAAAGTCACTAAATTCTTGCAGATAAATCACTAACGTCTATTTTTTTGCGCAAAAACTTCAAAATTACATAGAGCATGTTCGTTCAGATGATTACTTTTGTGGAATAAAAATAATTGGCGACCTTACACGGATAATGGTTGAGACGGGAAAAGAGAAAGTCTTTACGTTAGTTTATCGGCTCTTGACGTTGGCTTTCACTTTACCTATTGCTACGATGTCAGTTGAGAGATCGTTTTCTTCTATGAAGTTTGTGAAGACTGATCTATGCAACAAAATGGGAGACGACTGGCTAAATGATCTTTTATTTACATACATTGAGAAATATGTTTTCAATGAAATCGGTGACGATCCCATTATAAATTATTTTCAGAGCATGAAAACTCGTAGAGGACAATTATCATGTAACTTATGTTCCGATTTTAATATCATTTTATTTCAAAATTTAGTATCGTAATTCCCCCCCCCCCAATTATTGGCTTCGCCCATGATGACGTTAAATGACTTTTTGCGCAAGAATTTAGCGACTTTGATGATTTTCGCAGCAAAAAATAAACATTAGTGACTTATCTGCAAACAATTGATGACGTTAATGACTTTTGCCGCAAAAAATAGACGTTAGTTATTTATTTGCAAGAATTTAGTGACTTCGATGATTTTCGCCGCAATATATATATATATATATATATAGAAAATTGAGAAGATAATAATCATAAACCGTAATTATAAATAATAGTTACGAAGAAATACACGATCTGATATTCTGGAGAATAAGATAACACTGCCCAACACTTTCAAATAGAACCTGAAATAGACATATAGTTTAGAAGAGCCACCGATAGAAAACTAACCACAAATCCAAAACACTGTTATTTATGTGAAGCCTAATTCAATTGGGAAAGTCATGATTAGCTTAGGGGTAATATTGGTATTTCCTCTTCCATTTGCTTTTAGACTTTCATGATGGTAAAGTTGTCTTCTAGGAGAAGCTTTGACCAAGGGGAAAAATAGAGCTCGTGGGTTTCTTCCTCCTTCAAGAAGAGAGAAAAGGTGAGAGCTTTGTGTGAAGAGCTTGGAGATAAAAAGCTTGTGTTTTGAGGGCTTAAGTTTCTCTGTTTCAGCCACCATTTCTGGTTAAGGGAAGAACAAAGGGGTTTTGTTCTTGAAGTGAGAAACACTTGTAAACACAAGGGAAGATTGAGTGAGCTCGAGGGTGTATTCGAACAACTCCGTTGGAGATTCTAGTGGATCATATTTGCAAGCGGCAAGTGGACGTACCTCCCGCATTGGGGGCGAACCACTATAATCTCCGGTGTCATTTTTATTTCGTTTCTTGCCATTATTTCGTCTTCGGTTCAAAGGGGATTCGGTGATTATTCCCTAACAACTGGTATCAGAGCAACCGGGTTGCGTTGCGATCTAGAAGACGATGGGTGGAAACGATGGGTTGGTGCAAAGCTTGAAGTTCGATGGTTCGGACTACGCGTTTTGGAGAATGCAAGTCGAAGACTACCTCTATGGTAGAGAGCTTCATCTTCCTTTGGGTTCGAAACCAGAGGATATGGATGAGGCGGAATGGGCTCTGCTCGACAGAAAAGTGCTCGGAGTTGTGCGGTTGACATTGTCGAGGAATGTCGCGCACAATGTGGCGAAGGAGAAGACCACGGCGAGCATGATGAAAGCTCTCTCCGATATGTACGAGAAACCCTCGGCGAACAACAAGGTATTTCTCATGAAGAAACTTTTCTATTTGAGAATGGAAGAAAGTGGGTCTAAAGCTACTCACTTGAACGAGTTCAACACCATAGTCAATCAATTGTCATCCGTTGAAATAGATTTTGATGATGAAGTTCGTGCCCTAATTTTGTTGGCGTCTTTACCACCGAGTTGGGAATCGATGAGGGCAGCGGTTAGTAACTCCGTGGGTACTGCCAAGTTAAAGTTCAACGATGTCAGAGATCGTATTCTTGCAGAGGAAGTTCGGAGAATCGATTCAGGGGAAGCATCGTCGAGTTCTGCGTTGCACGTAGAACACAGAGGCAGAGGAACCGAGAAGAGCCACAACCGAAACAAGGGCAGATCAAAGTCAAGAAATGGCAGAGGTCAGTCAAGATTCGGACGAAAAATGGAGTGTTGGAATTGTGGTAAAACGGGCCACATGAGGAAAGATTGTAGAGCTCCGAAGAAGAAACATGACAACAGAGAAGACGCCGTAAATGCGGCTACCGAAGAAGTCGGTGATGCGTTATTCTTGTCGGCCGACAACCCGGTCAGTGGAGTTGTTGAGGATAAGGGTGATGCACTATTGTTGTCCGTTGATAGCCCGATTGATAGTTGGGTGCTTGATTCGGGAGCGTCTTTCCACACCGCTCTGAACAAAGAGCAAATGGAGAACTACGTTGCGGGGAACCTCGAGAAAGTCTATTTGGCCGACGGCATACCACTAGATATTGTTGGTACCGGGGACATCACCTTGAAGATGCCAAACGGATGCATGTGGAAGATTAAGAAGGTTCGACATGTGCCGAAATTGAAGCGCAACTTAATTTCGGTGGGCCAACTCGACGGAGAAGGCCACACGATAACCTTTGGCGGTGGAGCGTGGAAGGTAGCAAAGGGTGCTTTGGTCGTTGCCCGCGGCCATAAGACCGGCACCCTTTACATGACGAAAAGTTGTTCCGACTCGGCCGCGCTCGTGGACAATGCCAACAAGTCCGAGTTGTGGCACAATCGACTTGGACACATGATCGAGAAAGGTATGAATATTCTCGTGAAAGACGAAAAGATTTTCGAGCTCAAGTCGGTGGACCACCATTTGTGCGAGAGTTGTGTGCTTGGGAAACAACGGCGGATTAGTTTCTCAAATGGAGGGAGAGAGTTGAAGACCGAGAAGTTAGAATTAGTTCACACGGATGTGTGGGGAACGGCCCCGGTTGCTTCCCTCGGAGGGTCACACTACTATGTAACGTTCATCGACGACTCAACAAGAAAGCTTTGGGTCTACTTCATGAAGCACAAGTCCGATGTGTTCACCGTTTTCAAGAAGTGGAAAGCTTTGGTTGAGAATGAGACAAGCTTGAAGTTGAAGAGTTTGAGATCCGACAACGGCGGAGAGTACATTGACGGAAACTTCAAGAGATATTGTGCCGAACATGGGATTAAGATGGTGAAGACCATCCCCGGAACGCCTCAACAAAACGGGGTAGCAGAGAGGATGAACCGGACCATAAATGAGCGTGCAAGAAGCATGAGGTTACACTCCGGGCTACCGAAGACGTTTTGGGCCGATGCGGTTAACACCGCGGCGTACTTGATCAACCGAGGACCATCCGTTCCATTAAATTTCTGAATTCCGGAAGAGGCTTGGAGAGGGAAGAAGGTAAACCTTTCTCATTTGAAAGTGTTTGGTTGTTTGTCTTATGTTCATATTGATGCCACTTCTAGAAGTAAGCTTGATGCAAAGTCTAAGAAGTGTTATTTTATTGGCTATGGTGACTCCGAGCTTGGTTATCGTTTCTGGGATGACCAAAATCGGAAGATCATCCGAAGCAGGGACATCATCTTCAATGAACAAGTGTTGTACAAAGACAAGCTTCGAGAAGTCCCGGAAAACCGCGTAACGGAGAATGAAAAATTAGCGGTGGTTGATTTGAATGAGTTTCTGGCACACGAGTCGCAAAGGACTGCCCCGGAAGTGGGAGAACAAGCAGCCGAAGAAGAAGATCATTGGCATGAGAGTGATGAAGAAGGCGATGAAGAAGTTTAACCCCCGTCAAGTCAACAAACGCCGATCACCGAGCTACGCCGATCTTCTCGGGTGAGAAGGCCAACACAAAGGTTCTCACCGTCGCTCAACCATATTTTTCTCACCGACAAGGGTGAACCCGAGAGCTATGATGAAGCTAAGGAAGTCGATGAATCGAGCAAGTGGGAGTTGGCGATGAAGGACGAGATGGACTCATTGTTGTGCAATAAAACGTGCGAATTAGCCGAGCTACCGGCGAAAAAGAAGGCGTTACATAACAAGTGGGTCTACCGGATAAAGTTAGAACACGACGGGAGTAAGCGCTACAAAGCGCGGTTGGTCGTGAAGGGCTTCCAACAAAAGGAAGGCATTGACTACACCGAGATTTTCTCTCCGGTAGTCAAGTTGGTAACTATCCGAACCGTCTTTGGATTGGTAGCGAAAGAATATCTACATCTTCAACAAATGGATGTGAAGACGGCGTTTCTTCACGGGGATTTGAAGGAAGAGATCTACATGAGACAACCGGAAGGCTTCGAGGTCAAAGGCAAAGAGAAGATGGTGTGCAAGCTCCAAAAGAGTTTGTACGGCTTGAAACAAGCTCCGAGACAATGGTACACGAAGTTCGACTCTTTCATGAAGAAAGCCGAGTTTGTGAGGTGCGAGGCGGATCATTGTTGCTACTTCAAGAGACTTGAAGACTCTTACATGATTTTGCTCCTCTACGTCGATGACATGCTCATAGTGGGAGCAAATCTTCATGAAATCGAGAAGTTGAAGAAAAGATTGTCAAGGGAATTTGCGATGAAGGATCTTGGTGCCGCGAAGCAAATCCTCGGGATGAGGATTATCTGAAGCAAGGATGGGTTGAAACTTTCACAAGAAGAATATGTGAAAAAGATCATCAAGAAGTTCAACATGGAAGATGCCAAGCCGGTTGGAACTCCTTTAGGTAGCCATTAGTGACTTATCTGCAAACAATTGATGACGTTAATGACTTTTGCCGCAAAAAATAGACGTTAGTTATTTATTTGCAAGAATTTAGTGACTTCGATGATTTTCGCCGCAATATATATATATATATATATATAGAAAATTGAGAAGATAATAATCATAAACCGTAATTATAAATAATAGTTACGAAGAAATACACGATCTGATATTCTGGAGAATAAGATAACACTGCCCAACACTTTCAAATAGAACCTGAAATAGACATATAGTTTAGAAGAGCCACCGATAGAAAACTAACCACAAATCCAAAACACTGTTATTTATGTGAAGCCTAATTCAATTGGGAAAGTCATGATTAGCTTAGGGGTAATATTGGTATTTCCTCTTCCATTTGCTTTTAGACTTTCATGATGGTAAAGTTGTCTTCTAGGAGAAGCTTTGACCAAGGGGAAAAATAGAGCTCGTGGGTTTCTTGCTCCTTCAAGAAGAGAGAAAAGGTGAGAGCTTTGTGTGAAGAGCTTGGAGATAAAAAGCTTGTGTTTTGAGGGCTTTAGTTTCTCTGTTTCAGCCACCATTTCTGGTTAAGGGAAGAACAAAGGGGTTTTGTTCTTGAAGTGAGAAACACTTGTAAACACAAGGGAAGAGTGAGTGAGCTCGAGGGTGTATTCGAACAACTCCGTTGGAGATTCTAGTGGATCATATTTGCAAGCGGCAAGTGGACGTACCTCCCGCATTGGGGGCGAACCACTATAATCTCCGGTGTCATTTTTATTTCGTTTCTTGCCATTATTTCGTCTTCGGTTCAAAGGGGATTCGGTGATTATTCCCTAACAAACACAAGCATTACAAATCGAACTAAAAGAAATATACAAGGTCCATGATTCCATAGTACCAAAACCCACTTAACAACAAGCAAATCGCCGCCACTACGTTGCCCCCAACGAATTACAAGCCTGATAGGTGAAGATCCATGAAGATGTTTATACTTAACCAACAAATTTTCGGCTATAAGACAGGTATACTAGGCCTCATAGATTGCACTCTTCATCTGCTCCGGTGAGAAAGGAAGATGCTTCCTTTGCAAGGAAAAGGGACATTGGAAGAGAGATTGTCCCAAATTCCAAATTGAAAAGAAGAACGAAACTGGTGAGTGTCTCACCCGATAAGTTTCCAATACACATTTGTTTTAGAAAGTCTTTAACTCCAAAGATGTAAAACTGAAATATGTGATATTCTTTGTTTTCAGCAGCAGCTAAGGAGTGATTGTCTGTAGTCATCCGAGACTCTCGGTGATCCTTATCGGCAGCAGAAGAAGAGACTCATTTTTTTAATTACTCAATTCTTGTTTGGATCTATGTTGAAGGGTGATTTGAAAAACCTTCGACCTTTTTTTTAACAATATTAAGTTTTATTTAATGAAGTTTTTATTTCGATCCAATGAATTCTTGAGTAAATTTATGAGCTCTTCATCGATAGATAAACCTTTACATGCCTTTAGCATTAACTTGTTTAAAATTTTAAGGTTGATATCTAAACATAGTAATAAGTTTACTATGGTGGAAATCTCAAGACAATTGGTAAGTAAATTACCATGTTGTTCTTATGACAAAGTCTCAACGCCGATAACTGTGCCTGTTGTCGGAGAGAGTGCGGAACCCACGGTCCCAAATCAGAACCAAGGGGTACTCAGACGTAGTGGGAGGTTCAAAAGACCTGTTGAGCGCTACGAACATACCCAGTTGGAATTTCACCTAGCTGTTACAGACACTAGTGTTGAAGATCCCATAGGCTACAAGCAAGCTATGGTTGATCCTGATAAGGAAGAATGGCATGAAGCCATGAACCAAGAAATAGAATCAATGGATTCTAATGAAGTCTGGGAACTTGTAGACTTACCGGATGGTTTCAAAACCATTGGCTGTAAGTGGGTATACAAGCGAAAGAGAGGAGTGGACGGGAAGGTTGAAACCTTCAAGGCTAGACTAGTGGCAAAGGGTTTTACCCAGAGGGAAGGTATTGATTTCGATGAGACCTTCGCTCCAGTCGCTAAGTACAAGTCCATCCGGATTCTCATGGCCATAGCCTGTAGTCTCAATTACGAGATTTGGCAGATGGACGTCAAAACCGCCTTCCTGAACGGGTACATTGACGAAAAACATCTATATGGACCAACCAGAAGAGTTCGTGCAACAGGGTCAAGAAGGGAAGGTTTGCAGATTACTCAAATCCATCTATGGATTGAAGAAAGCTTCCAGATCCTGGAATCTAAGGTTTGATGAAACCATCAAAACCTATGGATTCATTCAAAACGTCACTGAGTCCTGCATTTATAATCTCAATGACGAAACCGTTAGAAATTTTTCTTGTTCTGTACGTCGACGATATTCTTCTCATTGGAAACAGTGTGAAGAAATTATCGGACGTAAAAGCGTGGCTATCTACGCAGTTCCAAATGAAGGACATGGGAGAAGCCAGTTATGTTCTTGGGATCCGCATTTTCAGGGATCGCAACAACAGGCTTCTGGCCTTATCTCAAGCAGCTTACATTGATAAGGTGCTTGAACGTTTTGCAATGGCAAACTCCAAGGGTGGTAATTTACCAACCATACATGGAGTGTTCCTAAGCAGGAAACAGTGCCCAATTTCTTCGGAAGAGCAAGATGTGATGAGGCGAATACCCTATGCTTCAGCAGTGGGAAGTCTGATGTACGCTATGCAGTGTACTAGGCTAGACATCTGTTACGCTGTGGGAATTGTTAGCAGATACCAATTCAACCCTGGTATGGCTCACTGGACAGCAGTGAAGAACATTCTCAAGTATCTTCGGAGAACGAGAGACTATGTGTTAGTGTTTTCAGGATCAGAACTGAATCCACTAGGATACACTGATTCAGACTTTATGTCTGATAGAGACGCGAGAAAATCGACGTCAGGAGTAGTGTTCACCTTGCTGGTGGAGCGATATTCTGGAGAAGCGTAAAGTAATCTTGTATCGCAGATTCCATAATGGAAGCTGAATACGTGGCAGCCTGTGAGGCAGCCAAAGAATCAGTTTGGCTTAAGAATTTCTACATAGAGCTGGGAGTTGTTACAGATGTAGATGGGCCCCAAACACTATACTGTGACAACAGTGGTGCGGTGGCAAATTCTAAAGAGCCAAGAGACCATAACAAGGCGAAACATATAGAACGCAAATACCATCTCATAAGAGAAATAGTGCGTCGTGGCGACGTGAGGGTTGTGAAAATAGCTTCGGAAGACAATCTGGCTGATCCATTCACCAAGACGTTGCCAGAGAAAATATTCAGGAGGCATCTGGAGAGTATGGGTCTGAAAGACATAGGTCATCTTCTTTAAGTACAAGTGGGAGATTGTTGGACATATGTGTCCTTAAACAAGATATTTTATCCATTTGTAAAAGATTATGACAAGTCGTTGAATAAAGATGATACTTATTATGATAATCTTATTATAGTTTCTGGTATAGTAAAATAGAATGTTTGATCCTTAGTTCATAAAGGATGCAATTATGAATTATTATCACAACAGAGTCAATGTGAAGAAGAATTAATAATCATAATAAATGAACTTAAAATGTTCGTGACCTGATTAACTGGGTGGGAGCCCATTAATCGTACAAGGTCATTAATGTGACTAAGTGACAATCCTATTCTGGATTTTGTGTGTGTCACACTCACTAGAAGTGCATTAAGTTTGAAGTGTCTTCATACTGGACTGGACCTGACTTAAACTCCGGAAGTTATCATATAAGACCGTCACTGATAACTTGGAGTTGAGTCACTAGTAGATGATCAAATGGATATTCGATCTAAGTCCTGAGTGATCTTGAGTCTGACCTGCTGGCTTGATTGTTCTTTGATTTAACCGTTAAAGAACACGAAATATTACCGCTGTTCCCAACACTATTATTTTGGGAACATGATAGTCAGCAGTAAGGGTAGCTTGGTCATAGACATGGGCATCACACAGCTCTCTTTAGAGTGATGATGATTCCCTTGATTGTCGGTGGTGAGAAGTGAGAGGTACCCTTGCGCAACTTATGAATCGAAACCATAAGTGGGTTACTCATAATATTGCTGACTGAGTCAAGGATGAAAATGCAATGAGGGGCATAACGGTAGAAACCGCCTGCTCAAGTGTGGATCATCAAGTGAAAGATCAATAACCCGAATTTGATTGTATCAATGGACACCCTGCTGTTATAAAGGGAATAATATATACCGTATCACTAAACAGTGCAGCCTCGTGTCTATAGTGGAATCACTTCGAGGTTTGACGAACAACTAGCAGTTCGTTGGAGCTTAAGTGATACGGGTCCATGGTCCCCAGGATAGCTCCGTAACGGATGATACGTACGTGATTAAAATACATTCTGGATAATGTTTAATCATTTGGCTTGACTTATAAAACTGAAAGGTCTATGGCAGACGTCAGATAGTTTTATCGTTAGCGTGGCAAAAGTACCATATTTTGGTACACGAGATTAACTGATAAAAGAAAGTTGGAATTTAGATTTTCTATCAACACCATGTTTTTGGAAATTAAATTCTAAGTAACTATGCTTTTTGAACCAAGTCATTTCGACTTACGGTTAGTGATTTATGGATTTTCTAAGTTTGTGATCGGTTCGATGAACTTTGAAATTAAATCACATGTCACGAATTTAAATGATGGTGTGGCACCATGACATTTTAATGTGTGATATTGAGATCAGGAAATATTAATATAATTTAATTATTTGGATTTAATTATTAATATCTTATTAATAATTAATTAATAATTAATAGATTTATATTAATAAATAAAAAATATATATTTATATATGTAAATTCGAATTAGGGTTTCATGATATGAAACCCTAGCTAAATTCGAATGGTATGATTTGTTCTTTCCATATTTGCGGCATAAGTACCAAATGTTTTGGTATTTTAGCAAATCCCTAAAATCAATTTAATTCATTGGATCGGTTATGATTTAATATCAACCGTTGGATTAGGATATTGATAAATTCGAAATTAATAACTTGGAGACCAAGTTTCATTTTTTGAATTTGATTAATTAATTATATCCGTTAGATCGGTCAAAGATTTAATCTTTACCGTTGGATAGGAAATTAATTAATTATATATATTTATATATTTTTCGAATTATGGTTTAAGGATAAATTCGAAATTGTTTTTATTAAATCTTTTAATATTTGATTTTATCCTAAACTAATTTGATCCATTAGATCGGTTTAAAGATTTATCTCAACCGTTGGATCGAGATAATGATAATTCGAATTTTAATATATATATATATATATATATAAATTCGAATTTATAAAGATAAGAAGATAGGATTGGATTTTTTATTTTATCCTAATCTTTCTTATTTAATTAAATCACTAATTAATTATATCCATTGGATTTAGATGAGATTAAATCTGGACCATTGGATTGAGATAATTAATTATATTTAATATATGAAATTCAAAAATTAGGGAGGGAATTTCTCCAATTCGGTTACGGTTTGAGCCTATAAATAGGAGGATCATTCTACACATTTTTCACACCTTTCCCCAGAGAAAAATTCGAACTCTCCCTCTCCTTTAGGGTCTGCGAATTTTCTCTCTGATCTCTCTTTTCTGGTTCGGCTTAGGAGACTATTTCTTCGGAAGCTTAAAAAGAACCATCATTTTAAATTTTGCGACGGAGTCCTGCCGGCGAAGCCCACGCTTCGGTACGAGGATTCCAGGAGAATATCCCGGAAGATCACGGGAGTTTCCCTCAGCACTGGCGGAGCCCTGCCCGATTCAGAACGCGCAGCCGGAAGTCGTAAATAGAGGTACGGCCTTATGCATTGGGTTAATAAATGCAACCATTTATTGCTTTCTATTTATTTCCTATTATGACTAGATTATTAATGATAATTTATGAATATTAAATTACATAATGTTTATCAGATCTTGTTAAATGGTTATTATCCGATATCCGGACCGTTGGACGGATAACAAGTTATTCTGCTTTAAAATAATTTTTAAATGTTACCCGGACGGTTCGGAGGTACAATTCGTGATAATTTTCATGGAATCCGAGACGTGATTCCCAACAGTTAAATGCTCAATCAATACAGAAATAACGTTCATAGAATTAAATACGAATTCAAATGGCAACGTTTTTCTGGATTGAATTCAAATGGCAACGTTTTTCTGGATTGGAAGCTCCTCGACCTTATTTCGACACACAGAAAATCATTTTGTAAGCTACCTAAAGTCTCGACTTCGCACCTCCATTTTCACTCTCTGCGAAACTCAAAACAGTCCTTTTCGAAAATACCTGGGTTTAGAGCTTGCTTGTTCAGTTCGCCGTTGCGTAGACGACGGTCACGCCGTTTTATCCTGGGAATTTGACGTCGTCCGGTAGAGGAGGCGAATCGCTTTAAGATTGTTAGATATTACGTTGTTTCTATATGAGTATGACTATGACGAAATAAACCTTGAAAGGTTAAGAATTTAGAGTACCTGAAAGATTCGTCGGCGATCGGAGTACTTTCCGGCAGCGTTTCCTGTAAAAACAGAGGTGAGAAAAGCCGAGTCACGTCTAAGACTCTTTCTAAATGATTTCGTAAATTCGCTATCAAGAATACTTCTAACCATCAAGTGGTTTTTCAACACGAAGTTCCATAACTAACATGTTCTAACTTATCATGTCAAAAACCCAATTCAAGCATAAATAGAAAGACTTTATTTATTGATAATAAGTAGTCTTTTTAGGCTTTATAATAGCCATTACATAACACGTGGACTAAGTTACAACCATGACACTCATCTTCCACATGTCATCCTTAACATATCCTTTTCCCACAAATAAGCCCGACTTAGACAGAACTACTTTATCGGACTCAAACACCATCCTGAATACGTGCTTGTTGAGAAGCGTCCCGGAGATTAAATTCTTGCGGATGTCCGGGACAAACAGAACATTGTTCAGCTTCAGCTCTTTCCCCGAGGTCATCTTCAGGAATACCGTTCCCTGGCCCTTGATGTCAGAAGTAGCTGAGTTGCCCATGTAGAGCTTCTCCCCAGTTTCGCTCAGTTGCAGTTGAAGCATAGAGGGCCAGGGAACGGTATTCCTGAAGATGACCTCGGGGAAAAAGCTGAAGCTGAACAATGTTCTGTTTGTCCCGGACATCCGCAAGAATTTAATCTCCGGGACGCTTCTCAACAAGCACGTATTCAGGATGGTGTTTGAGTCCGATAAAGTAGTTCTGTCTAAGTCGGGCTTATTTGTGGGAAAAGGATATGTTAAGGATGACATGTGGAAGATGAGTGTCATGGTTGTAACTTAGTCCACGTGTTATGTAATGGCTATTATTAAGCCTAAAAAGACTACTTATTATCAATAAATAAAGTCTTTCTATTTATGCTTGAATTGGGTTTTTGACATGATAAGTTAGAACATGTTAGTTATGGAACTTCGTGTTGAAAAAACCACTTGATGGTTAGAAGTATTCTTGATAGCGAATTTACGAAATCATTTAGAAAGCGTCTTAGACGTGACTCGGCTTTTCTCACCTCTGTTTTTACAGTAAACGCTGCCGAAAGTACTCCGATCGCCGAAGAATCTTTCATGTACTCTAAATTCTTAACCTTTCAAGATTTATTTCGTCATAGTCATACTCATAGAGAAATAGCGTAATATCTAGCAAAATTTTTATTAGATAGAAAAGGCGTTAATCAGTCAGACCTCGGAAGTCTAAGAATCAGAGTTTCAAAGAGAGAAGAGCTACGTCTGTTTTTAATTATTTAAAATGAGAATACAGTAATGATATTGTTGGAAACTTGGAAACGGCCGTAACCAGGGAGCATGGTTCTGTAATATCATAATAGATTTTGATTAGGCATGCCAATCAAAGTCCAGATATGATTATAGCACAATGTAAATGGAAATGGGTGGATCTCAATCTAGAGCTGAAACTGGCGACGCAAAGGAGGACGTCGCGACGGCTCGCGACGGGGAGGTGAAAATCGCGATGATTCGCGATGGGGTTCCTTCGTCGCGATCTCTCTCTCTCTCTCTCTCTCTCTCTGTCTCACTCTCTCTCTCTCTCTCTCTCTCTCTCTCTCTCTCTCCCTCGCTTAACGTCGCGAAGATCGCGAGCAAAAGCACCACGACGCATCGCGACGGGAAGGTTGGCGATTTCCGACGATTCCGTCGCGATGGGTCGCGAAGTCGTCACTTTCAGCTCTATCTCAATCTAAACAAGTTTAATACCGTTTAACATGATTAAATAATAGCTAAATTACGGCTAAAGTGCTTATTATTTTAACTATTTTGAATTATGTACGTAAGTTTTTTTTGTGTGGCTATAGGACCTAAAGTTGCTTCTGTACTTAAAGTTGCTTCTGTTAAGGAATATGGTTTCCTTTGTTAAACTCCATTCGTGGTGTCCTACGTGGCACCACAAATATTAAGTAAACCTCGATTAAAGTACCAAATGTTTCAAAAAAATTGAATTATGTACCTAAGCTTTTTTGTGGCTAGTACCTAAAGTTTTTTCTGTTAAGAATTTGGTTTCTTCCATCAAACTCTGTTAGTGGTGTCCTACGTGACACCTCGGATGCGCAATGTAGATTTGGCAACACAGCCAACTGGCATTTGACCGCCACGTAGGATTTTTTAAATTTTTTTTTTCTAAAACATTATTAAGAATACTATTTAATAATAATAATATAAATCAAAATTATAAAAGAATTAATGAGGTTATATAACTAATATTGTATTATGAAGTAACAAATATATTTTGTTATTCAAGATGATTAAAATAAAAATCTACACTATTGATAAAAATACCCTTAAACAAATAGTTTTTCATGCATGCATTAATATATTTTTGTTCGTTTTTACTGCGTCACTCTCTCCTCAAACCCTATAAATACCACCTCTTCCTCCCTCATTTCTTCACCAACAATCTCTCAACTCTCTCTCAAATTCTCTCAATTCTCTAAGTTTTTTCCACTCTCAAGCTCTAAAGTTTCAAAGTTCTAAAGTTCTAAATTTCTCAATTTCTAAAGTTCTCTCATTAATATGTCTCGAAGAAGCGGCGGTAGTTCCGGGGGTCGAAGGGCGGCCAGGAATTTGCAACCCCAATTTCTACTAGGGGGAACATCGCAGCCTACGCCCGACGACTACATTCCCGTTATGCTACCCGAAGAAATATTTCCCTCCCCTCCCAATCCAAATTATCTCGACGATACAGTACGGTCTCTAAGACCTAGTCTAGTCCGGGCGTTGGCCCACCACCAAGCCAATCCCGAACGTGTGTCCCGAGAATTGGTCGACGCGGTGGCTCAATCTAGGGGGGGAAATAACGATCCTTTTTTCAATCTCATGTTTCAACGGCACGCCGATTACGAATCTCAACGTCTCGAAGGTGCCGATCCCGACGAAACTCAACGCCCCGAAGATGCCGATCCCGACGAAACTCAACGTCCCCACGATGCCGATCCCGACGACTTTCAAACGCCGCCCTCGGTCCATAGTTCAAATGTTGGGGTTTACAACCGCGGTTCTCCTCTACCTTCCAATCAAGATAGCGGTGAAGCCTCCGTTGCCCGTCCTCGACGTGCTCGACGTCCTTCAACCGGGTAATAACCTTTATTCATTTTTTTATTTCATTAATTATTAATATTTATTAATTAATATGTTAGTACTTAGTAATAATTAATAAGTAATAAATAATAATTAATAAATAATAATTAAGTTTTCATTATTAATAATTATTAAATAATAATCACTTGAAAGTCTTAGTATGCTCTGTGGTTGCGGTTCCGACTGATCTTCCACATCAGAAACGATTTTCTTGAGATTTAATAATCATTTAATCACATTATCTTAATTATTTAATTTTGTTTAATTTTTTAACCTTAAATATTATAGTTTAATTATTTTAGTTTAATTAATTAATTTGTCACGTCTCTTGAAAGTATTAGTATGCTCTGTGGTTGCGGTTCCGATTGATCTTCCACATCAGAAACGATTTTCTTGAGAATTTTTAAGTTGACGGGATTAAAAATGGTAATTTATATGTGTGGTGATTATTATAAAGTTCTTAATGGAATACGGTGTCTTAGAAAGATTGGTTTTTAAATAAGGTTTGCTTTGCAATCTCCTCCAAGCTAGCCTGGGAACCTCGGGGAGTTCTGTCTAGAAAAGCTTGGGCCTAAAGCGAGGTCATAGCATCCTTTCCAGTCGATCTGGCCGTGGAACCTCGGGGAGTTCCGTCAAAAAGAGCTTGATAATGATTTCCACACATAGAAAATACCATTTTTAATTTCGTTAACTCTTTTAATTAACTATATGAAATTTAATTAAATTAATATGATTAATATTAAGATTTAATAAATGTAATATTAATATTCCTTTGTTTTAACAGCGCAACTCCTTCGGCCTTGGCGTGGGGACGACCAAACACGGCCCGGCCCCAGTGTGGCAATTTTTCCACGAAGATCGGCGGTTGGAGAATGGCGAACGCATTAAACTCGCCACGTGCAAAAAATGCGGCAAAGTACTAGACGCGATGGGTGACCTCGGAACCGGCTACTTGAAAAGACACGCAAGAGCATGCTTTCCGACCGGGGAGCTTGAAGAAGTAAACACAGCACAGGTAAGTGCCCTTTCTGCAGTTAATTTACGGAAATGGACCCTCGAATGGATAATTTCTACGGGCGTGCCGCTGAGTTTTGTCGAAAATCCCAACCATACCCGATATATGCAAAGGATTAATCGGACGTACCAGCAGTTTTCCCGTACAACTTATACCCAAGACATGGAAACCGCATATGCTATGCAAAAAAACCTTTTGGTCGATTTTTTTAAAATGTCTAGCATAAATGTCGCTTTTACCACCGACCTGTGGAGCGGTCCAAGTTTAAACGACTATTTGAGTCTGACCGCCCATTACGTAGACGACGAGTGGAATCCATGTCAAAGGCTTTTAAATCTATCGCCATTCGAGGGTCGTCATACCGGGCAAAACATTGCCGAAAAATTAATTGCATTATTTAATGAGTGGGGTTTACAAAACCGGGTAATTTCCATTACCTTAAACAATGCCGCAAACAACAACGCCGCCATTTTAATCTTGGAATCTAGTTTGCCCGGTTCGCCGTTTAAAAATATTTTACATCAACGCTGTGCTTGTCACATTATAAATTTAATTGCACGAACCGGCGAACATCAAATTGCTAACCATCTTGATAAAATACGCGGCATTGTTGATTGGATCCGGCATACTCAAACCACCGGTAGGTGGAGAAAGTTTTGTAAAGACCACAATCATCGAGCTAACAAGTTTGGTTTAGATAATAATACACGTTGGAACTCTACATATCTAATGGTTTCAGTTGTTTGTAGACAGCGGCTGCCTTTAGACCACTTCCTCGGGATGGAACTCGAGCCACAGAACCGGATCACGGAGGCGGATTGGGAAACGGCCCAAAAATTTATCCAATTTCTTAAACCATTTTACGCTATTACGCTAAATTTTTCAAACCAAAAAAGACCCTCTTTAAACCACGGTCTTTCGGGTCTTTACAAAATTACGTGTGCTTTCAAAGAATTTGAAAATGACCCTATTATTTCTCCCATTATTCCGGGGATGATTACAAAATACCAAACTTACTGGGATCCACCCCCGTTTTCGTTTTGCTTCGGTGCTATACTTGATCCTCGTTTTTCGTTTACTTGGGGGGCAATGATGTTAGCCTGCGGGGAAAACCTCGGGGTGGATTACCAGAATTATATTAACGTTGTTAACGAAGCCTTTTTTGCATTGTACAGTGAATACGACGCCCGGTTCCCATAGTTCAACGCACAGGAAGAGCAAAGAACAGTGATGGAGAGCCCAACGAAGACGGGACTAGCGTTTAGCCGGAGACTCAAGCAACGGATAGATCGCGGGGAAGCAGGGGAATCCAGTACGGGACCGGCACGGGCGGACATACCGGAGGGCGCATCGGAAGAAGTTAAGCGGTACTACGGCCTACGGTTCGACGACGATTCATCCGAGTTCGATGTGATAAAGGGGTGGAAGAATCAACGGGACAGATTCCCGATATTGGCGAGAATGGCGAGGGATATTCTGTCCATCCCCATTTCAAGCGTTGCTTCGGAGAGCGCATTCAGTACAGCTCAGTACGTCATAAACGACCGGAGGGCATCAACCACCAACACACACGTCGAGCAAATAGTGGTGTTGAATGATTTGTTGTTCCACAACCCCGTGATTGCCGAACGGTCCGACCAAACCGAACTGGAGCGAATGACTGAAAGGTTTAACGCCTTATTCCCCGAGTGACGCAATGTAACCGCCAATGATGTGCTCTTTCCTCTCTTGGTTTTATGTCCCTAAGGAGGGTTTTACAAGAGATGTTTTAGTGAGGCATCTTGTAATATTTACACTGAATATTTACAGCTTTCTTCCTCCTTATTGTAATATTCACAATGAATAATACAACTTTTTTTTTAAATATCTCGTCTTATCGTATTTATTTATATGTTAAGTAAATTTGTTAAAATTATTAATATGTTACAAACTAATATTTATTAACATATGTCACAACTTAAAAATTAACAATAAAAATCAAGATTATTAATATGTTACAAAATAATAAGTTATAACATACTTTAATATTAATTTTGAAAAAAATAAATTATAGATAATAAATTTAAATAATTAACTTACTTACATATAATTTTGAAATAATTAATAAAGTTTTATAATTAAATTCAGATAAAAAGTTAAAAAAAAAACATTTCAAGAAAACAAGTACTTTTGCCGCAAAAATAGCCAAGAAAATCGCGAGAAATCGCGAGTAGCCACGACTGCCGGCGTCGCGACGCGTCGCGACCAGAACAGTCGCGATTTTTGGCGATTCCGTCGCGACGAGTCGCGACGTCGCCAATTGCAGCTCTACTTCAGACTTCAGATTAATAACTAGGCTTTCACATAATTCTTGAGTATTTAGATTCTCTTGCTGTACAAGTTGGGAGTAATCCTGTTAATACAGTATAAAATACAGATCCGATACTGTATTTACTCGGATCCGGGTAAAACCAGAAACAGAAATTTATGGTTCTGTTTTTTTTTTCCGGAACCAGAATTTCTGGTTACTGTATTTATCCGGAAAGGCTTTTTTGGTTCCGTTTTTGTACTGTTTTTTTGTTTTTTATTTATTTTTATTTAATAAATTGTTTTTATATAATTTCCTAAGAGCAGCAAGCAACCACTGTTTTTTTTTTATTAAAAAAATTATAAACGGATCCGGGTAAATCGGAACTAGAGTTTTCTGGTTCCGATTTTTTACCGGAATCAGAAATTCTTGATCCGGATTTATCCGGATCCGGAACTTCTGATTTAATCCAGATCCGGAATTTTTGATTTTTGATTTTTTTTTAAATACCCAAAAATCCGGTTTCTGGGTTTCTGAATTTGCAGGACTAGTTGGGAGTATAGCTTTAAAGTCGTTTTATCATTTTATATCATCAAAGCCACGCCAACCGAAATTTACTGGTAATTTATTTGTGCTAACCGTTATCGTTTTATACTTTGATCGATTATCGGTAAAATTTTGGAAAACGATTTTTGGAGGCACATATATTTTTGAGCTATTTTTTATTTTTGGATTTAAAAAAAATTGTGATAAAAGTCATAAAAATTTGAATTTTGTAAATTTTGACAAAAATATCTCATTTTTTTTAATGTTATGTCTTTCAAATATTGTACGTAATTATAGATCTGTATTTTTTATGTAATTTATTTGTAAATTACACAATTTCTCAATTTTTACTTTTGTGCGGTGAAAATTCCAAACTTCATCTTTTGTCATTTTTAATTATTTATTAAATTTTTTTTCTATTTAATTTAAATAAATAATTTTCATAATAATAATCAGTTATTTTTGGGTAATTTATTTACAAATTTGAGCTTAATTATGAATTTTAGACTTCTTGGTAAAAAAGATAAATAAAAGGATTCATAAATATATATTTTTTTCCCGTATAAATTTCAATTTAGTATTTGCATGTCTACTTTTTATCAAGGAATCGAAAATCGCGATTTTCGAACGATTATCGAGCGATTATCGTTGAAATTGGGCATCTCGGTAACTTATCTCCTCTTATCGTTGTCGTTTTATACTTATCGCGATTTTTCGATTCGAAAAGCAAGTCACTTATCCATCAAAGTTTTCAAGTGCAATTTTTCGAAAAGTGAGTCACTTTTCGGTCAAAAACGATAAGTCAACCCCAGCATAGTTTTTTCTTTTTCGCGGCAAAAGTTCCAATTTCTTTTAATTTTGGAATTTAAAGGTATTTTTACGGTTTTTTTTAGTGGATCTTGAGTGTTTTGAAGTTTAAATGTTGTATATGTATGAATCATGTCAAATTTTCACAATTTTATTCTATATTTAATAGAGTTACATAGAAAGCTATTAGGTTGAATGAATGTTCAAGTTTGAGTTTCATGATACTTTGATTGTACATTTTAGGTTTTGAATCAAATGTTATAGTTGAATTTGATTTTTTTAAGGTTTATTAAGGAATATGGATGAATTATAATAGTTTGTGTGATTTTTTTTTTTGCAGATTTGGGGTGATTTTAGTGTTTGTTAGAATTGTTTATATAACTGCGGTAAAAGTATTTATTTTTTGGAAATTAATGAACTTGAGCTATATTTTTAATATTTTTGATGTAATTTCATTGTTTAACAATGTATATAATTAGGAAACTGTGAGTTTGATATAATTTTTTTTGCAATTTGATGTTTTCCCGAATTGTCCAATTATTGCGGCAAAAGTACATATGTTTCAGAAATTGGTTAATTGAGCTAGTTAATCGACTTTTTTGGTGTAATTTCATTTTACAATATTTTATATAATTCATAAATTGTGTGGTTGACATAATTTGTTTTGTAATTTGACGTTTTCCAACTATTGGGGCAAAAGTACATATTTTTAGGAAATTGGTTAAATTGAGCTAGTTCTTCAATTTTTTTTTATACAACTTCAAGTGGGAAGATTTTATATAATTAACAATTGGTGATTTAAGAATATTTTATTTTAGTAAAATATGACTTTGACTCTTTCCAAAATTTATCAAATAAGCATATTTGATCTAATAGTAAATAACTAAAGAGAGCATTTTGACTAACAAGTTACAACTTATAATTTGTAAATAATAATTGTTATTATAATTTATTTTTTTATAGGTTTTCCATCGATAAATCCATCGATAACCGATTAATCCATCGATAAGTTCGATAAGTTTTGATAACGGCAAACGATAATTTTTATAGGTTTTCCATCGATAAATCCATCGATAAACGATTACTCTGTCGATAACGGCAAACGATTTTTCGGCAAAAACGGCATTTTGAACCTTGCTTTTTATACAATCATGTCAAATACTAACAGCTTTTTCCAACTTCCCACGTTAAATACTAGGGAAATCATGCTATATGGACCAAAGTTTAAAATGTCGCTTGCCGATGTCGTTTCGCATTTTCCGTTTTACGGATATATCGCTTGCCGATGGGCAAATCGTATAAAAAAAATGTCATGCCGCATGCCGCATATACTGCACTTTTTTCATGGGCATACCGCATGCCGATGGGGTTTTCGACGGATCTTTTGTAAAAAAATATTTGAGTATTTAAGCAAGATATTTATATAGGTTCAAAACTACATATTTAATAAATACAAGACATAATTGTATACAACAAAACACATGTATAACTTCAATATATAGGTGAAATACATAATATTAAGTCACTTTATTAGTTGAAGTG
The DNA here is from genome assembly GCA_954871525.1 of Parietaria judaica. Lineage (NCBI taxonomy): Eukaryota > Viridiplantae > Streptophyta > Magnoliopsida > Rosales > Urticaceae > Parietaria > Parietaria judaica. The sequence goes on from OX940860.1 coordinate 46,745,422, forward strand.
TATAATATTAAGTCAAATTATTATGTGAAGTGAATATGTATGTTAAGTGTATAATATTAAGTGAATATGCATGTTAATTGTATATGTATGTTAATAAATTTAATATTAGTTGAAGTATATAATATTAAATGAATATGTATATTAAGTGTATATGTATGTTAGGTGAAGTTAATATGTATGTTAAGTGTATAATATTAGTTAAAGTGTATAATATTAAGTTAAATTATTAGGTGAAGTGTATATGTTAAGTGTGAATGTGTGATATTAGTTGAATATCAAAAAGTCCCACATTGATAGATGACAAGAGTTTGGTGATATTTATATACAAAATATTTGGGACAAGGGCTTAGGCCCTTTGGGTTATAGGATTTTGTGGATGGGAGATGACTCACACAAATGTTCCACCACCACACGCGCATGCCGCCGCCGCTGTCCGACCGGCCGTGACGAGGCGAGGTGGGGTGGGGTGGGGTGCTCTTGTGCCAAGTATAATTATTTTTGCCAAAAATATAATTTTTAAAGAAATTTCAACCATTTTTCACAATTTTTGAACTAAAGATATATTAAATTTGTGTCAGTATTTTGAACTTGAATGTTCGGATTAATATTGATGCTCTTATCTAATTCTTGAGCATTTAACTTCTCGGAAGTATAGCTTTTAATTGGTATAACTTGGCGTTTAAAGTGAAAATCATCCCGTTATCATTTTATATCATCAAAGCCACGCCAACCAGAGCCTACCGTTAACTTATTTGTGCTAAACGTTATCGTTTTATACTTCGATTGGTTATCAATAAAATTTTCAAAAATGATTATCGCCAAAAGTAGTGGCAAAATAAAAAACAAATGCGGCTCTTTCCGAGCAATTTTTTATTTTCATTTTTTTCAAATGTTTGTAAAAAAAAAAGGACCAAAAATTTGGATTTTGTGGATTTTGATGAAATTTTCTCATTTTTCTTAATGTTATGCTATGTCTTTCAAATATTGTATGTCATTATAATTATGTATTTTTAATGTAATTTATATGTAAATTACATAATTTCCCTACTTTTTACTTTTGTGTGGTAAAAATATCAAAACTTCACCTTTTGTCATTTTCTAGATTATTTATTCTTTTTTTTTTTTGCTATTTATCTTAAATAAATAATTTTTATAATAATAATCTGTTACTTTTGTATAATTTATTTCAGATTTGAGCTTAATTTGAATTTATTTTTTTGCGTGATAAAAAAGATAAATAAAAGGATTCATATCATTTCAAATAATATTTGCTGTCATACTTTTTATACCATCAAGTCAAATACTAACCTCTTTTTCCATTTTTTTTTTAAAGAACCTCTTTTTCCAACTTCTCACGTCAAATACTAGCAGTAGAAATGATGACACTAAACAAATAACAATAGTAGTAAACGTCTCGCAGTGGACTATGGTGGTGTTCTTTCATATTTAACTTTGTAATTTGTATTGTAAGGAAGAACATGGTAGATACGGAACCTAGCAGCATAGACACGTGCAGAAATCATACACTAATGACATCATAAGTCCTAAGAACAGAGGAATGCATCACCGTATCTCTAAATTTATTGTTAAATCTTTATTATTTCAATATTTAATATTATTATATTATAAATTGAAAAATTCTTTTTATTATTTAATTTAGAGATAATTGTGGCATAAATGGTCTCGGTATCAATGACGCAACCTCGACAATAATGGCAATGTACTCAGCGTTCTCATGGTGTCGGTGACGTATTAGGTGATATCAGCGACGCACCTGGCATTCTCAAGCTCAACGATGTAAGTCATGTACTCGGCGGTATTGGTAATACACTCGATGTTCGCAATAGTGACGGTGACGTACCCGGCGGTATGTCGACGACACACTCGGCTTTCTCGACATTGTTGGTGATGTATACTTGGCAAAAATTTACACTATGAAATTTTCAGGGATTTATTTGAAATTTTATGAAAACTTCACAATAAAAAAAAATTAAGAAACATAATACATATATATATATATATATATATTTTAAGTAGAGGGGTTTGTACAAAGTTCCGCCTATGGACTATGGTCTACCCATCAGTTCACGGTCCACCCATCAGCTGCGGTTTTTAAAAATCTCACGAACACTCCATCCATGTACCTATTGTGCCCGTGATTTTTCCAAAAAATTTAACTTATTAACAATGACTAAATACTTTGAGTCCCAATTTTTGTGACACGGTAGGACTCCACTTAATTGGGTCATGCCTTGGTGTTAACAGAGAAAAAAGAATTTATACCGTTGTTTTATCAACTTTTGGAATTTATGTCGTCATTTGAGAATTTATACCACAACTCCATTTTTTGAATGTTAAGCGATAAGTTCCTCGATTATCTCTTTATTGCACTCGAAAAGGTTGAACAAAAAGTAACACTCTTCTCCAGCGATTATCTCTCAAAAATTATAATAAGGTAACGATTATTGAAGATAAGTTATCGAGAACCTCAATTCCAGCGATAATTGAACGATTATCCAGCGATAATCGCAATTATCTCTTCCTTGCTCTTATTAATGGTGCTCAAGCAGAGATATTGGAAATTTCGCAATCGAACATGGAAAATAGAACACACATTGGCGGTTAACGGTGCCACATCAACATTTGATCAATGGAGTTAAAATTAATTAGCTGGGAATATGCGACGAAGACAATTAGTAAACTTTAAATATTATTGCAAGCATTAAATCACATTGGCTATTATAACTGATACAAACGTAACATCATTATTTTTGTCCATAATACCCATTAAAAGAAATACACTAATCATATTGATAACACTCAATAATTTGAAGTTGTTTTACTTAGGGTGTGTTTGTTTGCACTTAATGAACCTCTTAATCTTAATCAGTCAGATTAAGAGTCATAAAGTGCATTTGTTTTTTTTTTTCTTCTTATGAAACATCTTAATAGGTCTGAATAGCCACTTATTCGGTAAGATATATACGCAAGTCTTATCCATTAAAAACTCAATTTGGCATCCCAGGTTCATATATCTCCTCATTTTCTCTCCAAATTTATTTTTCTCTCTTTTCCTTAAAACATACAACTCCATAACTCTTAAACCGAGCATCAGATTGACCCATATGATATACCGATGGAAAGCTTACGACGAGATGAATCCAATGATAGGTGAGAAGATACACTTTTGACGCTTTTTTTAAAAAATTAATTTTGAACATTTATAGAAAATATATTAAAAAAATTTATTAAGAAATTGAAATTAAAAGTTATCAAATATATCAATTAGTTTATATATAAAATATTACATGTTTTTACGATTTTATTTACATGTTTACAAATTTATTAATATAATAAATTAAATAATCATTAAAATTAATTTACAGTCAATTAATTATCATAAATAATTTTATACATGATAGAATTTTTATAGTGTACAATTTTTCAAAGTTTTTCAAATTTATAATCTTTATATGTTATTATAACTTATTACTACTATAATATATTTTCAATGATTTTTTTTTACAAAAAATATAATATTTTGATTTTATTAAATAAATTATTTTAAATTTAGATTTATATTGCTATTAAAAATAATCAGTATATAAATTATTAAGTGTATAATAAAATTTCATTCCACAAGAAAAATATACTGCATTCAAATCTTAAAGAACTAACACACTTAATTTTTATTCATTCAGATTCAGACGTCATATCTTATCATTCAGATCTGCATTCAGATTCAGACGTCTTAATTTTAATGTAAACAAACACAACCTTAGAATTAGGGTGTGTTTGTTTGCACTTAATAAGCATCTGAATCTGAATGAGTCAGATGTGGAGCTATTAAGTGTATTTGTTTTTTATTTTTAAAAAGTCTTAATAAGTCTTAATGAACATTTATTCGGTAAGATGTGAAACAAAGTTTTAATAGCATTAAGACCTATTATTTCTCTATCTTCCCATTCATTGCTACATGTTTATCTCTTTTTTCTCTACTACTCACGTTGTGTTTTGTCCATTTATTATTTTTTTATTATAATATTTTTCTCTTTCCTCCTCAAAACTTCAAAACTCCGTAACTTCTTTTTTTCGAGCATCGGATTGATTCATATAATATATCATCAGAAAGCTTGCGACGAGAAGAATCCAATGATATGTGATAAGCTATAGTTTTGATGATGTTTTAAAAACTATGAAATTCGAATTTTTAATAAATAAATTAACTAAATAATAATTATTTTATTAAGTAATTTATTCATAAAAAAATTATGATTACGTTTAGTCATATAATTTTCAAATTCATTATTTATATATTAACAAATAATTTATACTAATTATTTCTTGACAAATAATATTAAATTTAATTAAAATTATATATAATATTATTTAATGATATGAATAAAATCATAAATATTTTTATTAGTTTAAAAGTAATACTATATCAAATATTTTAATAAATTATATTAATATTTATTTTATGATAAGTATTTTTTTCAAATTTTGGAATAAAATAATATTTTTACTCAATATTATATAATAAAACTACATTCAGATCTGCATTCAGATCTTAAAAAATAAACAGACTTAATATTTAGTCATTCAGATTAAGATGTAACATCTTAATAATATGATCTAGATTCATATTAAGACGTCTTAATATTATAAAAAAAAACAAAAAACAAACAAACAAACCTTAACGATTAAAATTCTGAAAAGATAACAAAAGTAAAAGCATAAATTGAAGTTGGTCCCACAAAAGGTGAGAAAAAGTGGGTCGCATCTTAATTTCCTTTTGAATTGATAAGAAGTACATAAATAACACAATTGATAACGATAATTGCTAAGATCTTAGTGATCAGCTCTGCTGAGCGGTTTTCCAGCAATTTTAAGCCGGGAAAGCACTATTTAAAACCCTTAATAACTAAAATTTTGTGACACTCGTAGTCACAAATTTAACGTGGTATGATTGACCTAAATAAACAAATTTCAATGATAAGAAGTCCCTAATGAAACCTCAACATTATATTTATATAGAGGGTTATTTGCGGTGTAAATACTTAAATTTTGGCTAAATTCTCTCTGTATACTCAACATCTAAAAGTAGAGATAAAAATATCTAAATTCACTTTCTGGCCGTTGACCAACAAATCCAGTCCATCTCTGTTGGACTGGACAACACCACGTGGCCGCTAAGCCTTTGCCAACATTGCATGCCATGTGGCACTTGACGGAATTTGTTGGTCAACACCCAAACGGTGAGTTTGGGTATTCTTTTTTCCACTTTTGGAAGTAGGTACTTGGGAGAGAATTTGACTAAAATTTAGGCATTTAGGATAGAAATGGAGAAGATACATACTATGCCATGATAATTACGTTTAAGCAATGCAATATGATAGTGAAGGAAAGAAAGAAAAAGAACACTGCCCAATAGTTTCGAACTCAACAAGAACAGAACACCCCATCCCCATGACAGAAACTACGCCACAAATCCAAAACACACAAGCATTACAAACAACATTTAAAAGAAACACACTGATAATAGCGAAATCACTGCAGATCGTCGCCACCACTTTGCCACGGAAAAGCCTGAAAGTTGAAGATCGTAGACAAAGTTACTGCTTAGACAGTATACTATCGGCAACGAGGTAGGTGTGATAGGCCTCATAAATTGCACTCTTCATCTGCTCCGGCGAGAAGAACATAACGTTACCCCACTCGAAAGTCGTTGCCGGCTTTGGCTCGAGGCTGGTACCAACCTCCGCCGCCAACTGCTCCAACCCATAAGACTGGAAGTCATGATTCTTCATCGCCCGAGCAGCCAAATAACCCAACTTCACCTCTGAGTCGAACTTGACTCTCTCATATTCATTATTTCGCCTTGATAGATTTTCGGTTAATCCAACAAAGCAGATGGTCTCATCGGCCATGAATTGTTTTACGGATTCATCATCCGATGAAATAGATTTTATAATTAAGCAGCGATCTTTGGAACACAGGACCAGACATCTGTTGGAACGATATTAAACCTTTTAATATAAATAATGAACGTAACGAGTTACGGCGGAATTTCAAAATTTCTTTTTAATATGAAAACGGCTTTTCGACATATTAAAATAACCATAACGTTAAAAAACGATTATCATACATGCAAAATAAATTTATTACGTAAACAATGATTGGATAAAATCCGGAAAATCACATAACACTTATAGGATTAAGAACACTTACAAATCCGGAATTTATTCACGGTTTTCGTCGTCGATCTTCGCGAGTCGTCCCTCCGTCTTCAATCAAACAACCACGATGGATTCGATGCTATGGCTTTCGGATATTTTTGAGATGAAGAGAGTGGGCTCTTTATGAACAAGACAAGAAAAAGAAGAGGAACTATTGCCTCAATATTTTCTCTCAAGGCTTGTGCGCATACAATATGCGAGTGAGAGAAAAAAGTTTTTCTTCTCTGTTGCTTTTTTTTTTTTTTTTTTTTTTGAAAAGCCTGCGCATCTGAGGCTATGAAGGCTAGGGTTATTTTTTTAACCTGATTGTATATATCATATATATAGCCCTTGAAATAGAATTAAATTAAATCAATTATTTAATTCATAAATCCTACTCTTTCTCCACAAGCAATCGCAATATGGATCAAGACTAAATCTTACCTATTTCATGCGCATAGGGTTTGACTAAAATTAAAGATATTATTTTATTAATTCGACAAGATATATCCTGAATTAAATTCAAAAATCTTCTACTCTTTTAAATCGCATTCTATTAATCAAAGGATGAGAAATTGACCCATCATTAATTCTCATCTTTCTAGATTAACCAATGGAAATTAAGGAATTAATTTTCTCAATCTTTTATTATTAAATTCGAATAATATATAATTATCAATATAATTATATAATTTATTGTATTTAATAAAGGTGATTAAAATAAAATAACTATTTATTCATTTAATCATGAGAAAATAATTACCATAGTATAAATCACAATTTATACATAAGAGAAAATCATCAAACCAATTTCGTACTTAAAAATTATTTCAATTCAATAATTGAATTTAAAGTGTGATTTCAATAAATCAACTTTACATATTTTCAATACTTATTTTGTTCATCAAAATCTCGTCCGAAAGTCTAACATTGAGACCTCATGGACCCACATGAACGAAGCTTCAGAATAAAGTCCGGACACAAAAGTTCACAAACTTTTCCCGCCTTTTAATTCTTAACATTGGTCGATTCCACTAAAGGACCAATGCTGAAAATCTCTAAGTTCATATGCGTTCTTATTTCCGTTTGATGTGATACAAATATTCTTCACACGGTCCACGGTGTATTTACGATATTACCCTTTGTGTGTATCAGCAACTAAGAGGAATGTAAAAATTACCGTTTTACCCCTTAGTTATTATTTCATCAACTCCTTTGTTATTTATGAATGAGAAAAACATAACGTGAGATGTCACAACAAGTCACATGTTTTATTCAGAGAATATATTATTCACTGAGTACCGGGCCCGGTTTGTTCATTCACACTTCAAAGAACAAAGCATGATGTGATACTAATGCTGTAGCATTCTTATAACACAAATTCCATATCTGTTAATCACATAGTTCAACGAGACAGTATTGTGACACCAACCGTCGGGTCTTTGATCCATCATTTGGATCTTGCCCATTGACTAGTCAAGTGTCACAAAGTGTCACAAGAAATTATGTGCCCACTTCAGGATTTAGGTAATTACGAAAATACACCTCGTTTGTGATTTCAAAGCTTCGAGTAATGAAACGGTTTTACCTCGAACTTCAAAGTGTCACAGGTCTAGTTCAGTGTCTTCATTAAGACATCAAGAATAAACTTTAGAGTCACAACTCTCAATATCACAAGATCCGATATCAGTAGTTTATTCAAACAATCATTAATCGGATACGATTGCCCCATCGATCCTAAGATTGCGAACTGTTGATTTTAAACTTATCAAGAAGAGATATCTTGTTAAGTATGTACTTAACTCTTCTTTCGTTGATGATAGTTTCAGGGCGTAAACATATATGCATAAACACAAACTTAAATAAATAAGAATGAATATTTAATCTTTATTTAATTCTCAGCAAAAGAACATAATCGTATTATTACATCGAGCACTTTATTAATAAACTATTTTATTTGCTAAAAGGTCCTTCATGTCTTCTTTGTGGGCATAAATCCCAACAAACTCCCACTTGACTCAAAGGAGATGTGAATGATCTTTCACTCCTAAGCCCTCCAGGTGTCTTTCGAAAACTTTACTCGTTAAAGGCTTCGTAAACGGATCTGCAAGGTTGTCCAACGTTGAGATCTTCTTGACATCTGCATCTCCTCTTTTGACAATGTCTCGAACTAGGTGATATTTCCTTTCTATGTGTTTTGAGCGTCTGTGACTTCTTGGTTCCCTACAGTTAGCAACGGCCCCACTGTTATCACAATAAAGTGTAATGGGCCCACTGGCACTTGGAACGACTTCCAAGTACTTAAGGAATTTGCGAAGCCAAACAGCCTCCTTTGCGGCTTCACAAGCCGCCACATATTCGGCCTCCATGGTCGAGTCAGCAATGCAAGATTGCTTGATACTCCTTCAGACCACAGATCCACTATTCAGGATAAACACAGATCCCGAAGTGGATTTCCTGGAATCCTTATCCGCCTGAAAGTCGGAATCAGTATACCCCGCCATAGTCAGGTCATCACCTGAAAATGCAAGCATATAGTTTCTCGTTCTCCGGAGATACTTGAGAATGTGCTTGACAGCAACCCAGTGCTGGGGTCCAGGGTTTGACTGGAATCGGCTCACCACGCCTACTGCATAACAAATATCTGGTCTGGTGCAAAGCATAGCATACATGAGACTTCCCACGGCTGAGGCGTAAGGAACGTGTCTCATGTCCTCTTCCTGTTGAGGAGTCTTTGGAGACTGCTCATTAGAAAGGTGCACTCCATGACGAAAAGGTAACTGACCTTTCTTGGAGTTTTGCATACTGAAGCGATCCATTATCTTATCAATATAAGATGCTTGAGAGAGCGCTAATTTTCGGTTCTTCCGATCCCTGAAGATTTGAATCCCCAAAATGTAAGCCGCTTCTCCGAGATCCTTCATATCAAACTGCTTTGACAACCAGATTTTAACCTCTGATAACTTTCCTACGTCATTTCCAATGAGTAGTATGTCATCGACATATAGAACCAGGAAAACCTCTTTGCCGTTGTTTATCATCTTATAAACGCATGGCTCATCTACTGACTGCTCAAAGCCAAAGCCTTTTACAGTCTCGTCGAATCTAATATTCCACGATCTAGATGCTTGCTTGAGTCCATAAATGGACTTCAGCAACTCAAAAACCTTGCCCTCTTGGCCTTTCTCCACGAACCCGTCTGGTTGAGCCATATAAATGCGCTCGTCAAGATTGCCATTCAGGAAAGCAGTCTTGACATCCATCTGCCAGATTTCATAATCAAGGGCGGCAGCAATGGATAAAAGAATACGGATGGACTTTAGCATTGCGACCGGCGAGAAAGTATCCTCATAGTCTATACCTTCTCTTTGGGTAAAACCCTTTGCCACAAGTCGCGCTTTGAATGTCTCTACATTTCCATCCGGACCTCTTTTCTTCTTATAGATCCATTTACATCCCACAGGTTTAATTCCTTGGGGTGGATCTACAAGTTTCCAGACTTCGTTGGTGTGCATTGATTGCATTTCAACGTTCATGGCTTCTTGCCATAGGTTTGCTTTGGAACCTGACATCGCATGGGAGAATGATGCTGGATCATCTACCTCTTTGTTTACGATGGCAATGTGAGCTTCTCCGAATAACATGTATCGGCCAGGCGGTCGTACTACCCTATTACTGCGACGACTCACAGTGCGCTCAATTTCCGATTGCGGTTCTTCCTGTGTTGGTGTAGGACTTATCCTAACATGTGGAGTACTGGCTACTTCACCCAACATTTCCTTAAGCACAAGTCTGCTTCTGGGTACTGCATTCTTTATAAAGTCTTCCTCAAGAAACCTAGCGTTCGTGCTAACAAACGTTTTCTTATCAGTAGGACTGTAGAATATATACCCTTTTGTTCCCTTAGGATATCCTATGAAAAGGCATAATTCTGACCGACTAGCTAACTTGCTCGTCTTTTGCCTTAGCACATGTGCTGGGCAGCCCCAGATTCTGATGTGGTTTAAAACAGATTTTCTACCACACCATCTTTCATAAGGCGTACCAGGAACTGTCTTCGATGGTACTTGGTTCAGAATGTAAGCTGCCGTTTCCAAGGCATATCCCCAGAACGAATCAGGAAGTAATGAATAACTCATCATTGATCTCACCATATCTAACAGAGTTTGGTTCCTTCTCTCTGACACTCCATTTTGTTGCGGGGTGCCAGGTGCTGTAAGCTGAAAATGAATACCTTCTTCTTTAAGTAGGTCTTCGAACTCTCCAGACAAGTATTCTCCACCACGATCAGATCGCAGTGTTTTGATCTGTTTCTCTCTTTGTTTTTCAACCAATGCCCGATACTGCTTGAACATTTCAAAAGTGTCGGATTTGTTTCGCATAAGAAAGACATGACCAAAACGTGAGAAGTCATCAGTAAAGGTCACGAAGTATTCGTAACCTCCTCTTGCCTGGATGTTGATCGGTCCACATACATCAGTATGTACGAGTTCCAATACTTGAATGGCTCTTTCACCTTTCGACGAGAAAGGTCTCTTGGTCATTTTGCCTTCGAGACAAGATTCGCACGTGGGTAGAGATCCCACGTTTAGAGATTGCAAAGGACCATCTTTTGCTAATCTCTTAATCCTTTCAAGACCAATGTGTCCAAGACGTAAGTGCCATAGATATGTTTCGTCGGTCTCATCAGTATAAGACCTTTTACGCTTCCTGTGTGAATCGTTATTCACTTCGGTGTCTAAGATAGTCGGCTCATCCGGATAAAGATAATATATAGAATCAATACGATGAGCTTTAGTAATAAACGAATCATCAAGATAAATTTCAATACCATTATTGACTTTAAGCTTAAAAAATTGTTCTTCTAAACGACCAAAAGAAACAAGGTTCTTGCTAAAATCCGGTACATAATAAACGTTATTCAATAATAAAGTTTTATTCCCAAACTTAAGCTTCAAGGTCCCGACTGATCTTGCTCCGACATTCGTTCCATTACCCCAGTTGAACGAGAACTCCCCATCACTCAAGCGTCTTGTTTGCCTGAAACCATTCGAATTACACACAATATGATCAGAAGCCCCGCAATCTAATATCCAGGGTGATTCTTTATTTGTAATGTAACATGCTTGAGTAACGATACTAATACCTTTCCCTTTGACAGTCTTGAGATAGGCAGGACAGTTCCTTCGCCAATGGCCGACTTCTCCGCAATGGTGACACTTGTGGTTAGACTTGTCCACCTTTACGACGCTCTTGCCCTTAGCATCCTTAGCCTTGTTCTGAGGCGCTTTGGATCCCGTTTGGTTGGCATTTTTAGGACCTTTTCTTTGCTTCTTGAAACGAGAGGTGGAAGCCTTGTGTTCAGCAACATTGGCTTCTCCATTCTTCCTCTTGTTATTCGGAAGGAGTCCCTCGGCAGTCTGCAACTCCTTCATGAGCTCAGTCAGAGTATAATCCAACTTGTTCATGGAGTAGTTCAGACGGAATCTATCGAAGGAGTCCGACAGAGTCTCCAAGATCATGTCGGTCTTAGTGAGTCCATCGATCTCGGATCCGAGAATTTCCATCTCATTCAGATGCCCCATGATCTTTAGCATGTGGTCTCGAACAGGAGTTCCCGGCTTCATCCGGCAATTCATGAAATTCCGGATAGCTTGCTGCCTTGCCTGACGCCCGTGACACCCAAACATCTCCTGGAGATTAAAGAGCATCTCATATGCCGTGGGTATGTCCCAGTGAGACTGCTGCAACACATTGCTCATAGATGCTAAAATGTAGCACCTAGCAATCTCATCGGATCTAATCCAGGCATCATAAGCATCCTTGTCCTCTTTGCTCGAGTCAGTACTCGGAGCTTCAGGACACGGGGTGGTGAGAACATACTTGTGCTTTTCCACCGTCAATACGATGTCGAGGTTACATTTCCAATCTACGTAATTCTCACCCTCGAGTTTGTTAGTGCTCAAAATTGTTGCGAGCGGGTTCAAAGACATTTTGCTGAAAATTATAATAAAGAAAAATAATTTTAGACATATGCTACATTTGGAATAATCATGATGCATGAACAATCCTAATTATTATATGTGATAAAATGATATTTTGATTCCATGGTATTATGAACAAAATGATTATTTACTTCTCCTAAGGGAGACCGTAAATAAACACCTTTCATAGTCGTGACACATCACTATTTAATTCGAACTTTCCAAGAAGTCACAACTCCCAGTTCTTATTAATTACCATAAAAATTTGGTCACTTATTTCTAATGCATTGCCTCTAGGGAGGATTATATTAGGAATAAGTCTAAGTGTGTAACCGACATATGGGCCTTTATCCAAGTTACTTTGAGAACGGTTCACCTAGGGGAGGCCCCGCCTCATCGCTCCTCTTTAAGGCTTAGTTCGTTAACGATTTAATCAACGGAGTGATTCCGGAGTACTCCCATTGAAGAGAGGGCCACTATGGTGACTCTTAGTCCATCACACACACACCGTTATTAAATCTATGTCGGGGACCGTGGGTTATTTCAACGTTAAACAACCCTCCCACTTAGTTTTTACAAAAAAACAAATTTTGTTCATTGAGTTTAAATTTTATAACTTTGTTTATAAACCAAACTACAATGATGCATGAACATGACATAGTTTACACGAGGTGTTGGCGTCCTATCCTATATGACGTGTGACGTGAAATGCAAGAAGTATAAATAAATCAAAGCATAAATTTAACTTCTCTAATGGCCCAATTCTAAATTACAACCCATAGACAAAATACATAGAAAATAAACTACACTTTATCTCCTTCGTTATTTCGCCGTGATGTCGAGTTTCCGCTTTTAAAACTTAGAGATCAATATCTCTCCCACTTAAATAATTAAACGCGCTTTTAATATTTCCAAAATATTGTGACTATATATTATATATTTTCTTAATTTTATTTTTCTCAAAAATAATAAGCTTTCATAAAAATAATTAAGTCATATATATAATATCACCTTTTATTAAGAAAAAATAAATGAGCGCAATTTAATTATATAGATTTTAAAAAAAAATATCCGGAACAATTTCCGAATCGTTGTGGGCCACGGAGGCGCCTCGGGTTAGCTCACGTACGCCCGAGAACGTACGGCCATGCCCGAGAAAAAATCTCCGTTCTTCTCGTCTCGTCTTGGTTCTTCGTGTCCTCCGGAAAATATAATAATATTTACATAATCCTATGTCCTTCAAAAACCGAGGCTCACATTTTTCTAATAAAAATAAAAACCGGGACGATAGCCGGAAACAATCCTAGGGCCACTTTGAGAAGGATCCATTCACATTCACATATTCAAAAATACATGCACACAAAAACGCCAACACCTAACTACTCATATAATCGCATGCATTAAAAATTTTACGTAAAAAATATTTTGCATGACGTTATTAACGCTAATTATGGCTCTGATACCATTTGTTGGAACGATATTAAACCTTTTAATATAAATAATGAACGTAACGAGTTACGGCGGAATTTCAAAATTTCTTTTTAATATGAAAACGGCTTTTCGACATATTAAAATAACCATAACGTTAAAAAACGATTATCATACATGCAAAATAAATTTATTACGTAAACAATGATTGGATAAAATCCGGAAAATCACATAACACTTATAGGATTAAGAACACTTACAAATCCGGAATTTATTCACGGTTTTCGTCGTTGATCTTCGCGAGTCGTCCCTCCGTCTTCAATCAAACAACCACGATGGATTCGATGCTATGGCTTTCGAATATTTTTGAGATGAAGAGAGTGGGCTCTTTATGAACAAGACAAGAAAAAGAAGAGGAACTATTGCCTCAATATTTTCTCTCAAGGCTTGTGCGCATACAATATGCGAGTGAGAGAAAAAAGTTTTTCTTCTCTGTTGCTTTTTTTTTTTTTTTTTTTTTTGAAAAGCCTGCGCATCTGAGGCTATGAAGGCTAGGGTTATTTTTTTAACCTGATTGTATATATCATATATATAGCCCTTGAAATAGAATTAAATTAAATCAATTATTTAATTCATAAATCCTACTCTTTCTCCACAAGCAATCGCAATATGGATCAAGACTAAATCTTACCTATTTCATGCGCATAGGGTTTGACTAAAATTAAAGATATTATTTTATTAATTCGACAAGATATATCCTGAATTAAATTCAAAAATCTTCTACTCTTTTAAATCGCATTCTATTAATCAAAGGATGAGAAATTGACCCATCATTAATTCTCATCTTTCTAGATTAACCAATGGAAATTAAGGAATTAATTTTCTCAATCTTTTATTATTAAATTCGAATAATATATAATTATCAATATAATTATATAATTTATTGTATTTAATAAAGGTGATTAAAATAAAATAACTATTTATTCATTTAATCATGAGAAAATAATTACCATAGTATAAATCACAATTTATACATAAGAGAAAATCATCAAACCAATTTCGTACTTAAAAATTATTTCAATTCAATAATTGAATTTAAAGTGTGATTTCAATAAATCAACTTTACATATTTTCAATACTTATTTTGTTCATCAAAATCTCGTCCGAAAGTCTAACATTGAGACCTCATGGACCCACATGAACGAAGCTTCAGAATAAAGTCCGGACACAAAAGTTCACAAACTTTTCCCGCCTTTTAATTCTTAACATTGGTCGATTCCACTAAAGGACCAATGCTGAAAATCTCTAAGTTCATATGCGTTCTTATTTCCGTTTGATGTGATACAAATATTCTTCACACGGTCCACGGTGTATTTACGATATTACCCTTTGTGTGTATCAGCAACTAAGAGGAATGTAAAAATTACCGTTTTACCCCTTAGTTATTATTTCATCAACTCCTTTGTTATTTATGAATGAGAAAAACATAACGTGAGATGTCACAACAAGTCACATGTTTTATTCAGAGAATATATTATTCACTGAGTACCGGGCCCGGTTTGTTCATTCACACTTCAAAGAACAAAGCATGATGTGATACTAATGCTGTAGCATTCTTATAACACAAATTCCATATCTGTGAATCACATAGTTCAACGAGACAGTATTGTGACACCAACCGTCGGGTCTTTGATCCATCATTTGGATCTTGCCCATTGACTAATCAAGTGTCACTAAGTGTCACAAGAAATTATGTGCCCACTTCAGGATTTAGGTAATTACGAAAATACACCTCGTTTGTGATTTCAAAGCTTCGAGTAATGAAACGGTTTTACCTCGAACTTCAAAGTGTCACAGGTCTAGTTCAGTGTCTTCATTAAGACATCAAGAATAAACTTTAGAGTCACAACTCTCAATATCACAAGATCCGATATCAGTAGTTTATTCAAACAATCATTAATCGGATACGATTGCCCCATCGATCCTAAGATTGCGAACTGTTGATTTTAAACTTATCAAGAAGAGATATCTTGTTAAGTCTGTACTTAACTCTTCTTTCGTTGATGATAGTTTCAGGGCGTAAACATATATGCATAAACACAAACTTAAATAAATAAGAATGAATATTTAATCTTTATTTAATTCTCAGCAAAAGAACATAATCGTATTATTACATCGAGTACTTTATTAATAAACTATTTTATTTGCTAAAAGGTCCTTCATGTCTTCTTTGTGGGCATAAATCCCAACAACATCCGATTAAAAAACCGAAAGAATTACGAGCATAAAAGGTGAGTCCGACGACACGTGTTTCTCCAAGCGATGATTTTAGTTCGTTGAGCTTACTTTTTACAATTGCACGAGTGTCCAGAGCAGTGACACGGATCTCAGCATCACCAAACTTAATGAGATAGTTGTCTATCTTGGACAAGAGAGCCGCGGGTATCATATTATCTGATACATACGAGCACAAGTAAGTAGAGAGACAGAGAGTTTGAAATGATAATTATTGAATGTGGACCATCCAATCAGCTGTTTTTGTCTAGATTTACAATCTTCATAACTTGTTATTATGAGTAAGTGGAAGAAACAGGGTTACGAAAACGGCAAAGCGTCTGGGTAATCACTGTACGATGATTGGATCGGGGTAATATGAAGATCAATTTTTTTTAAGAATCTGAATATCAATTTGAAAGATGTATATATACGTCAGAATCGATCAATCCTCAAGAGAATTGAAGCATGAGGGACGTGAATTATTACCGTTAAGGAGTCTCCGAGGGTTCTGCAGTCGCAACGAATGACGGAGAAAGACTCGAGTGAGGGTGAGGGAAGGGGGAAAGTGAGGAATAAAGTGAGGTGTGAGTGGGGATTGTACGCAGGAATATAAAGGCCTCTTTGGTTAGCTTTTGAAAAACGTGATTTTACGTTTTGGTCTAAAAAAAAGGGTAAATTGGTATGATAATTCAAGTTTGGTTAAGTTTTTTAAAATTAATTTATAAAATCTAATTTTTGGTTTGGGAATTTTACAAAGGAATGTGGAAAACACGTATAGGGTGTTATCCCAGTTACAGTTTTTGTTTTTCTCTCTCACTACTCCCACTTTCACCTCCCTCTCTCCTATTTTTTCTCTCCCTCTTCACCACGATACTGCAGATTTCTTCACCTCCATCTCTTCTTTTTTTTCTCCCCCTCTTCACCACGATTTCATCTTCCATTTCAGCACACTATATAGGCCCCGTTTGGCATTACTTATTATTTGGTGCTTTTGTTTTTTATAGAATTTTAAGTCAATATTTGTGTTTGGTAAGTAACAATAGAAGCACTTCAGTAAAAAGTTTAGCTTTTCTATAGGCAAAATTTAAAAGCATATAATAGATACTTTTGCTAGAATCTACTTTTGCTTTTCTTCTTCTCTATCCCCAAAAATACTTTTTTTGGTGGTAAAAGTACCAAAAATACATTTTACTATTGCGGTTAAGAGTCTTATTCTTTTTAAGTGGTAAAAGTATCATTTGTTTATGTCCATATTTTTTAATTATTGTGGTTAAAGTACCAATTCTTTTTGGATAGTAAAGATACCAATTTTTTACATCCATTTTTTTTAAATTATTTCAGTTGAAGTACCAATTCTTATTGGGTGGTAAAAGTACAAAAAATATTTTACCATTGCGGTTAAAGTACCAATTTTTTTAAGTGGTAAAAGTACATTTTTCGTTCACATTCTTAAATCATTATAGTTAAAGTACCAATTCTTTTTGGAAGGTAAACGTATATAAAAAAAACAAATACATATAATTATTGCAGTTAAAGCATTAGTTCTTTTTAGTTGGTAAAAGTACTAATTTTTTACCGTGACCGGAAGAAACGTGGATGTAAAAAATTGGTATTGTCACCATAATTATTGTCAATTAAAAGCATAAAAGGCATAACAAACTAAGCAATGTTTTTTATTTCATTTATTGAGTAATTATATTATTTATATTATTTTTTAACTTTTTATATTAATATTGAGATTTAATTAACATTATTTATGTCTACTTTAGTATTTTGTTACATATAGAAGCTAATTAAGTAAAATTGGTTGCCAAACAGTAAACTTGAACTTTTGAAAAAACCAATTATTTTTTGTTTTCATTAACCAAATAGTGCATTACTTTCTGTGACAGCACTTTGACAGTAAATTTTAAAGGCAATTCTGAAGACAGCACAGCAATGCCAAACTTGGCCATAATCTTTTTAACTATTTTTTGTCATCGCTAGGTTAAAAATAGTTGCATACAGAGCCGGTTCCCCGATACAACATTTTTTTCTGACTTCTCGTTGAGCCATCTTTGAGGTATTCATTTCTTTCCTGCTGATATGAAGATTTTTTTTTTTCTGATATACGATTCTTGAATAATACTTTGATGGAAGCTCCATGGCTCTGTCTTTACTGGTGTTAAACTTTAAAACCAAGAACAGCTTCATGGCTGTCTTTTATTTAAAAAAAAAAAAAATACTAGCCTAAGAAGCTCATATTTTTTCATCTCTAAGGTATTATCTGTTTGTATTTCTATAATAGATTGCACTTTGGGTTAGTTTATTTGAATCGTTCAATCTATTTGTGAACTTTTGAATTATGTCTAAAATTTTAAACTTTAGTACTTCACTATTTTGTTATCTATCTATATTAGTAATACTAAGACATTAGTAATATGATTATCAATATAATAAATTAGATATATTTTATTGGCTTCTTTGACAATGAAATTTATATATATATATATTATTTTAAGAAGAGATTAAAATCTAAAAACTTAACCAAACATAGTTTTTAATTTTTATTTCTTAAAACACGTTAAATAGAAAACTTAACCAAACAACATTCCGAAAATTCCAAAAACATGATTTATCAAACAGATTTATCAAACCAAAACTTCAAACCAAAACATCAAAAACAAGTTTATAAAACGCTAACTAAACAGGCCCTAAATTTCTTTTAAAAAAATGAGTTATATAATGGGCTCGTTTGGTACAGTTTAATTTTTACAAAAAATGTTTTTAATTTTAGTTAAAAAAAATAAACTGTTTTTGAAAAAAACCAGCATGTGTTTGGTAAATTATGTATTAAACAGTTGTTGCTGGTAACAAAAACTGATTTAGCGTTTGGTAAAAAAAATTATTTAGGCTAAAAAGATTAAAATAAACTAAAACCGTATTTTTTTTTTTAGAAAAAAAACCAAAAGCTACGAATCCTAGCTTTTACATTTCATGTACAAAAATTTAAAATCGATTTTGTGTTTTTTGGAAAAACAATTTTGCCAAACACCTGAAAAGCAGTTAAGTTTATTTTATAAACAAAAACAGGGCTAAATAAGTTGTGCCAAACGCACCCAATATATTATATTAATACAAATTTTAAATCTGGGGGTATTTAGTTTAAACTTTCAAAAGTAAATGAAAAGTCAGGTTACTACGTTTTAAGCGGATTAATGATATAGTTACCAAACACAACATGAAAGCAATAAAGACGCACGCGATGTTTTAGTAACGCATTTTGATACCTATCTACTTCTGGAAGTCGGACTCAGCAAGATCCCCTAGCTATTTGTCGACGTAAGACTGACTCCTTCAGCCCGGTTCTTCACAACACTGTCGACGCCTCTCCCGATGTATGATGTTCGATGATAAACCACCGTATTGTGAAAGTTGATAACCTTGATGAATACTGACGGCAAGGTTCCTCTCTGGAAGGGTTGAAAATTGATCTGAGGCACAATCGTGGTAATTATATCAACCATAGCTTGCTCCCTAAGATTTGCGGCTGCCAAAAAGTGGTTCCACAATAAGTGCAGCTACTTCGCAAACTCATAGGAGACTTTTGTGCGATTCCAAAGTGGTTAGATAAGATATGAAAATAAATCAACCCAGACTAATAATAAGATAGAAATCCGTAACCAACTTTGTACTCGCTAATTTCCGCGTATTCACAACTGTGGTCACAGCTGTGGTTGTGACTGAGGCAGTGAACAACTGAAATTGCAGTCACAATTATAGCTCACAAAATAGCCAATCATAATAGATGTGAACTTGGTTCTTCAATCTCCCCCTTTGAAATTTTGGTGAACAATCCTATCAACAATCATCGGAATTTTAAATATGCAGAAACAAGATACTGACCAAACCCAATGTGTGTGTGGTGAGTTGAAATTCTGGCGCACTGACTGATGAACTCCCGACTGTAGTCTTGATGAACAATGGCTACGTCTTCACAATGGACTTATAGGTTTAAAACTTCATTCAAAGAGTCGATCCAAGCAAACATCCATTACAACAATGTCACAGTTGCCAAAACACGGCCCAAACTGTTTTGCTAAGAAAAACTAAACCATAGTCTTAACATAATGAAAGAAGCAAAAGAAGCATTGTCTTTACAAGAATTAAAGCAAAAACAAAAATAACAACTGATTGAGGAGGATGGGTTGTTCTTCAAGGTCGTTCTTCATGGTCCCGGAATGAGATGCGTCTTCCCAATACAAGTGTGCAACGACGAGATTCAAATCGTAACCGAGTCCGTGGTTGACAATCCAGGACAGAACGCTAAACCCAGCGACCTCAAGTCTCAACTGGAGGCGAGGAATGCTGAGAATCAAGAGCAGCGCAAGCAGATCAAACTTTTCACCGCAAAACGAGCCCAAAATGAGCACCATTGGAGTTCTGGCCTTACGAATATGGGACAGAGCTCTGGACATCAGGGTCGGGGCAGCCTCAACGCGGTCCATTTCAACTTTGCCGATCTGGACAACCCGTGAGCTCCGAAGCAAAACCTACCCCAACCGCACGGCGGTATTCTACCTGTGACGTCTCCGCCGCCGAGCGACGGAGCACAACCATTTTTCACACCGGTATCGAGGCTCAACCCGGCCGGAAAAGAAAACTTTGCCTCATACAGCCGTCAAAGCCCTGATCGCCCGAGCAACTCGGAAGGCTACGAGCGAGATCGCGGCACTAACTATGGCCCTCGGGGCCAACCCGTCCTTTATCCGAGATATCCCAGTCCGATATACGGACAGGAGTCTCACCACCCCATACGCTCCGAGCCAGCAACTCGAGGTACGGAGTTGGAAGAAATGAAGCGCACCATGGAGCAAATGAATGAAAAACTCATTCAAGTGCACTCTCGAGTGCACAACGCTACCACCGCCGCCCCGAAAATCGAACGGTTAGTATAAGAGTCGAGAAGAACACCCTTCTCAATTGCTATAACTAGTATCAAGCTCCGAGACTGTGGACGCGTGAATCTTCCTAGGTACGATGGGATCACGGATCCCAAAGTGCACCTGAGATCCTTTCGGATAACAATGGGATGGAAAACCTAGAGGCGCACGAATTAGATGATGGTCGTTGCCAATACTTTGCTCAGAACCTAGCGGGTCCGGCAATGGAATGGTTTTCGAAACTAGAACCCCAGTCAATCAAAAAAATTGAGCAACTAAACACCGTGTTCCTCAAACACTTCTCCATGTTCATGGAAACAGAAACCACGGTGGAAAACCTCTACGCGTTACAACAAGAAAGAGGAGAGCCGCTCCGAGACTTTATGGCCAGGTTGAAGAAGACCATGGTCAAAATAAACAGGATTAGTGACGAAACGGCCATATCCGCCCATACAAGCGGACTATGTGTAACGACCCGGATGCTCAATCTAATCGACGACTGTCCCCACAGGCCAACACGAGTCTTTTCAGCGTGCTTTGTCCTCACTTCCACGCTTCCCAAGAAACTTCCCAGGAGGTCACCCATCCCAGGACTGCTCCCAAGCTAAGCACGCTTAACTTTGGAGTTCCTATGAACGGGCTAGCGAAAAGAAGATGCATCTTGTTGACATAGGTAATACCAATCTATTCTTTTTAAGCCTCTTCAATCATACAGTCCCATACCTGTATGATCTCTGATAACCATGCAGTCCCATAACTGTACAGTCTCGGGAACGTCCCATCAGCACATCCCCTTGCCCAGGCGATGTGGGACTGCACAGCTTACCCGTTCTTGCCGTCGTGGCTCACGAGATTAGTGACTGTCACAATCACCCCACCTAATGGGGGCCCGACGTCCTCGTCAGCCACACTTCCTGCTGGGCTCGGCTCTGATACCACCTGTAACGACTCGGCTGCTTAATCGAATCGACTGTCCCCACAGGCCAACACGATTCTTTTCAGCGTGATTTGTCCTCACTCACGCGCTTCTCGAGAAACTTCCCAGGCGGTCACCCATCCAAGGACTGCTCCCAAGCCAAACACGCTTAACTTTGGAGTTCCTATGAACGGGCTACCGAAATGAAGATGCATCTTGTTGACATAGGTAGTACCAATCTATTCTTTTTAAGCCTCTTCGATCATACAGTCTCATACCTGCATGATCTCCGATAACCGTGCAGTCCCATAACTGTACAGTCTCGGGAACGTCCCATCAGCTCATCCCCTTGCACCGGCGATGTGGGACTGCACAGCTTACCCGTTCTTACCCTCGTGGCTCACGGGATTAGTGACTGTCACACTATGGTACGACTCGAAGTTCAAAACGGACATCATCGTAAATTGTTACAACTCCATCGAAGATGTGATCCATAGAGCATCCAACTGGATCAAGCACGACGAGGAGATCAAAGCCCTTAGGATGAAGCACGGGTTCCAGTCCGGTCAGCTAATGAATCAAGGACCGCCCAACCAAGCCGGGCAGGAAAGAGTCGCAGGGCACAACAGTGCCTTCAGGGGGTAAAGAAGCATCTCCCCCGGTCCGAGACCCCCCCCCCCCCCTCAAAATGGAATTCCTAGGGGGAATAACGGACCAAACCCGTGAAATATGTACGTTTTTAACGTCAATTTGGAAACCGCGGACTTCGAAGTACAGGCCGAGTCCGAAGAAACTCCCGGAGAAGTGTTAGTCAGCACAAATGACTTCGCACCCTACAGTGATGCAATTTTTCCGAAGCACGACCCTAAACCTGGTGCAATTTCCACAAGGCGTTCGGGCATCATACCAGAAATTATATGGTGCTTCATGCCCGCCTAGCGGAGAAGTACGTCAACAGTTTATTTCATTCACGTTATATTTTGCTACATGTACATAGAAAACCCCATTTAAATCTAATTAAATGTTACATTTTACATTTTATACATGTTACAACTTATGTACAGGTTGTTTATATAAATATTTATGTGTTCCATTAAATGACAAGAAATGAAAATGGTTCAAGTGGTTGAGTGTATGCTCAACAAGCTGGAGGGTGTAGGTTCGATTCCCACCCAGCCCAAAATGTTTTGCAATGCCACATGACACGTGGCAAGTCGCGATTGGTGGAATCAGAGCCACGTGGCAGCGCGAGGAAAGGGGGAGAATATGGCCACGTGGCACTGGTTGACAGTCAAGTAACAGAATGGATGAAAAAATCTAACGGGAATAAACATTGGGTACATTAGACGTCGAAAATGTACATTGGGTACATAATCCGCAGCGGATCAAACATTGGGTACATTAGCCGCAGTTTACCCTGTTATACACAAAACTCTGGGTTAGGCTTTAGATGCGAGTAAGTTTCGTTAGAAATTATTTTATACAAAATTTATGTGAATTTTTTATTTTATTGTTTAGCAAGTCAAGCAGGGTTTATAATGTGTGCCTTGATATTATTGCAGATTGTGTTCAGTTTCGATCGAGAGATAAATCATCTTTATCGAACAATATATCACCTAGTTACTCTTAACATGAGCTACGTTAGGGCAACAAGGAGAAACCCTGATAGGCAACGCCCTAGGATTGGCCCCCGGTATCAGGCGGAGCTACCGAGCCTGATGGATCCACGCCAGCTCGCGCGAGAGTCTCTGTCAAACCAATATTTGCGTGGAAGCCCAAATATCACGCTGGTCAAATATCACTGTAGTCGGGGAGCAATGACCAAGAAGATCGGACATCTCTTTACTGCCCGAGCAAAGCCTGGACTAGTCCCCAAAATATCTAAGTGGGTATTTTACCTGGATTTACAATTTTATTTTATTTTTAAATTTAACCCGGACATATCCGAGTCCGGAAAAACACGGATCCGGGTTGTTCGGGTCTGGGATTTTTAAAAAGAAAAAAAGAAAAAAATTGATGCAAAGACTCTTGAACGTCTTTGTTTGTCGATCGTTGGGGATCTGCTTCCTTGCGACTTCTCTTCATTTTCTGAGATGAGTAACGCCGCCTTGTCGAAGAGGTTAACTACAATGCTCACATGGTATAGTCGCTTTATTGTGACGCTTTAATTTCTTCATCTTCACTGTTCTTTATGCCTTTGTTGTTATTTTGCTTGTCGTGACTATTGAGCTAATAAGGCGGTTCCAGGCCAAATGCGATGAGTTGAAAGTTTCGGCTGGTGATTCGATAAAGGTCCGTGAGGAGAGCAACTTTCTTCAGGATGAAATTTTTCGAGTAAGGAAAGAGGTTCAATCTGCTAAGGCTAATGGAGTTATTGAGGGTTATCAGGTAGTGAGCATCGAGCTCGAGCGACTGACGGCTATAGTGCGCGACAATATATGCTGACGAGCTGCAGGAAACGCGACGACTTGCTAAGGAGGCATGCGATGCACTGGCAGAGCGTGATTGAGAGATTTCACGTCGTCGGGCAAGCGTCAACAAGGGTGTTGCCTTTGTCGCCGAGTTCAAGGCGGCTGCAGAGACGATATACCAGGAAAACAACGTAACCAGGCATAAGGCGTCCGACGAGATGTACTGGACCGGATTTTTTGCTTGCCATAGTGCTCATCAATAGGAGAGCGGTCATCTTCCTCTCTCGTTCCGCTTCCTTGACGTCCTTGCTGCGAAGGAGAGAGTTCATAATGCTCAACCTTGGTCATGCCCAAGAACTAGCCTTTTGTCTCCTTTTAGATTGTTTGGCAGGTGACTAACGTCTTTTTTTTCTCTTCTTTTACACAGTGGCTTTCATTGCTTTCCCTTTCGAACACCAAACTTTGCGTAGCCGAGTTTCGCGGTCTGTCATACTTTATTTTCCAATTGAGATTGCTCATTTGGCGGGTTTCGCCAGTTTGTGGATGTTGGACATATGTGTCCTTAAACAAGATATTTTATCCATTTGTAAAAGATTATGACAAGTCGTTGAATAAAGATGATACTTATTATGATAATTTTATTATAGTTTCTGGTAGAGTAAAATAGAATGTTTGATCCTTAGTTCATAAAGGATACAATTATGAATTATTATCACAACAGAGTCAATGGGAAGAAGAATTAATAATCATAATAAATGAACTTAAAATGTCCGTGACCTGACTAACTGGGTGGGAGCCCATTAATCGTACAAGTTCATTAATGTTACTAAGTGACAATCCTATTCTGGATTCGGTGTGTGTCACACTCACTAGAAGTGCATTAAGTATGAAGTGTCTTAATACTGGACTGGACCTGACTTAAACTCCGGAAGTTATCATATAAGACCGTCACTGATAACTTGGAGTTGAGTCACTAGTAGATAATCAAATGGATATTCGATCTAAGTCCCGAGTGGTCTTGAGTCCAAGCTGCTGGATTGATTGTTCTTTGATTAACCGTTATAGAACACGAAATATTACCGCTGTTCCCGACACTATTATTTTGGGAACATGATAGTCAGCAATAAGGGTAGCTTGGTCATAGACATGGGCATCACACGGCTCTCTTCAGAGTGATGATGATTCCCTTGATTGTCGGTGGTGAGAAGTGAGAGGTACCCGTGCGCAACTTATGAATCGAAACCATAAGTGGGTCACTCATAATATTACTTACTGAGTCAAGGATGAAAATGCAATGAGGGGCATAACGGTAGAAACCGCCTGCTCGTGTGTGGATTATCAAGTGAAAGATCAATAACCCGAATTTGATTGTAGCAATGGACATCCTGCTGTTATAAAGGGAATAATATATACCGTATCACTAAAGAGTGCAGCCTCGGGTCTATAGTGGAATCACTTCGAAGTTTGACGAACAACTAGCAGTTCGTTGGAGCTTAAGTGATACGGGTCCATGGTCCCCAGGATAGCTCCGTAACGGATGATACGTACGTGATTAAAATATATTCTGGATAATGTTTAATCATTTGGCTTGACTTATAAAACTGAAAGGTCTGTGACAAACGTCAGATAGTTTTATCGTTAGCGTGGCAAAAGTACCATATTTTGGTACACGAAATTAACTGATAAAAGAAAGTTAGAATTTAGATTTTCTATCAGCACCATGTTGTTGGAAATTAAATTCTAAGTAACTTTGCTTTTTGAAACAAGTCATTTCGACTTACGGTTAGTGATTTATGGATTTTCTAAGTTTGTGATCGGTTCGATAAACTTTGAAATTAAATCACATGTCACGAATTTAAATGATGGTGTGGCACCATGACATTTTAATGTGTGATATTGAGATCAGGAAATATTAATATAATTTAATTATTTGAATTTAATTATTAATATCTTATTAATAATTAATTAATAATTAATAGATTTATATTAATAAATAAAAAAATATATTTATATATATTTATATGTGTAAATTCGAATTAGGGTTTCATGATATGTAACCCTAGCTAATTCGAATGGTATGATTTGGTCTTTTCATATTTGCGGCATAAGTACCAAATGTTTTAATATTTTTAGCAAATCCCTAAAATCAATTTAATCCATTGGATCGGTTATGATTTAATATAAACCGTTGAATTAGGATATTGATAAATTCAAAATTAATAACTTGGTGACCAAGTTTCATTTTTCGAATTTGGTTAATTAATTTTATCCGTTAGATCGGTCTAAGATTTAATTTTTACCGTCGGATTGAAAATTAATTAATTATATATATTTATATATTTTTCGAATTATGGTTTATGGATAAATTCGAAATTGTTTTTATTAAATCTTTTAATATTTGATTTTATCCTAAACTAATTTGATCAATTAGATCGGTTTAAATATTTATCTCAACCGTTGGATCTAGATAATGATAATTCGAATTTTAATATATATATATATATATATATAAATATATAATTCAAATTTTATAAAGATAAGAAGATAAGATTGGATTTTTTGATTTTATCCTAATCTTTCTTATTTAATTAAATCCCTAATTAATTATATCCATTGGATTTAGATGAGATTAAATCTGGACCATTAGATTAAGATAATTAATTATATTTAATATATGGAATTCGAATATTAGGGAGGGAATTTCTCCAATTCGGTTACGGTTTGAGCCTATAAATAGGAGGCTCATTCTACACATTTTTCACACCTTTCCACAGAGAAAAATTCGAACTCTCCCTCTCCCTCAGGGTCTGCGAATTTTCTCTCTGATCTCTCTTTTCTGGTTTGGCTTAGGAGACTATTTCTCCGGAAGCTTAAAAAGAACCATCAGTTAAAAATTTTGCGACTGAGTCCTGCCGGCGAAGCCCACGCTTCGGTACGAGGATTCCAGGAGAATATTCCGGAAGATCACGGGAGTTTCCCTCAGCACCGGCGGAGCCCTGCCTGATTCAGAACGCGCAGCCGGAAGTCGTCAATAGAGGTACGGCCTTATGCATTGGGTTAATAAATGCAACCATTTACTGCTTTCTATTTATTTCCTGTTATGACTAGATTATTAATAATGATATATGAATATTAAATTACATAATATTTATCAGATCTTGGAAATGGTTATTATCCGATATCCGGACCGTTGGACGGATAACAAGTTATTCCGCTTTAAATTATTTTTTAAATGTTACCCGGACGGTTCGGAGGTACAATTCGTGATAATTTTCAAGGAATCTGAGACGTAATTCCCAACAATTGGTATCAGAGCCATGGTTCAAGGATAAATTATTACGTAATTTAATTAATGGGTTTAGGAACGAATTATTTGATGAATAAAATAAATTATTTAAAATTGAAATTTTGAATTTATAGATATTTTAAATATTAATTTAAAATAAGAAAAATTACCCGACCCGAATAATCGGACCGGGTGGTTGGACCAGGGGCTGCTGCTGTAGCCCCAGGTAGTTCGCCAGGGCAAAGCCCACGGGCCATGCCCACGGGCAAGGCCCTCGCCAAGGCCACTCGGCCAGGGCAAGGGCACCCGTGTGGGCCTGGCGGGCTGGCCGCAGGCCAAGTTGCCTGGCAGCGGTATGGGCCTGCTGGCCCAGCCCGAAGGGCTCGGGTTCTGCCCTGGCCCATCCGTGGGCTGTCCCTGGCCATTCCACGGGCATGTGGGCCAGGGCTTAAGCCCGGAGGGCCCACGTGCAATTTTTTTATATGGGTCGGATTTTTATTCTGACCCGGATCCCGTGGATTAATTATTAATTATTATTAATGAAATTAGTATTTATGAATTAAAACTAATTATGATTAATTAATGTGAATTAAAATATGGATGTTATTTCCAGATAAATAACATTGTCTTATTTTAATTAATTCATAAAATTAAATATGGATGTTATTTAAATAACATTGTCTTATTTAATAAATTAAAATATGGATGATAATATTCGAAGAATAATATCATTGTCTTATTTTAATATTTCATAAATAATTATTAAAGGACATTAAAATGTTTAATGATAATTCTTAGAGAATAAGTATCATTAACATAAAATTATAAATATTCATCATAGATATAATTTGTTATAGCCTATTTTCATAACCCTCAAACATAGTGTCTATGTTTAGATCATTATTAATATGTCTATATAGGATAGATATAAATAATAAAGAGTAAATGTAAAAGTGTTAATTATTAGTCGGAAAAATTTCAAACGTACAATCTTGCCTAAGGAAGAGGGAATCAAAAGTGGGGCCGGTTCACCATCCACTTCTGGGTGACCGGTTAGGACCCCTCCCATCGACCTGGAGAGAGTATGGTTTGATCTATCACTACCGACGAAATTATAAACACATTTTTTAGGGCTTATTTAAAATTACGCGTCGTAATAAATAAAGCCAAAATATAAACTTTTAATGTGTCATTAATAGACAGTTTGTATAATAAGTTTTTATAACTTAGAAATTAAAAACGGTATGTCCTAAAAACAATGGCAAGTATAGAATAAAACAAAGGTCTCCATTATTACTGTCACAAGGTCTGCTAACCACACCGCCTCGAGTCAACCTAGTGTGTCCATTCCCTAAGGAAGGTGTGCTTATGGAAGGTTTGACACCGTGATAGTTCCAAAAGAATATGGGGACGGAGGAATCTTGGAAATGGACCGCGAGTCACCCTAGAGTGACCATTCCCTAAGGACAACGTTTCCAAGAGGATCCCGAGAACCGAAAATAATGGGTTAAGCTTGCACGGAAGTTGGTGCTTCCTGACCGTCTATGGTGATAATTAATAATCATAGAGGACTTTGGTAGTCCTTGTTATGAATATTAATTAAGTTTATGACTAAAACTTAGTTTAACCAAACTACACGGTTGATACCGCGAGTCACCCTAGAGTGACCATACCACTAAGGACGGCAACGACGTGTACAGTCGGTTAAATTATCACGAAATAGTTACAAGGGTTTATTTAACGTTTTTCCCAGAACATGTTTGCATCATGTAATTATTTCAAATAAAATATTTTTCTAAACATTCTACCTATAATAAAGTTTAATAAGTTTCTTTTTCAATGCCAGTTAATATGTCAAAAGCTATTAATGTCTCGGATGATGAAAAAGATTCGGTCAACTCTGGTCCTCCATCTGAGTTTGAGCTACCGATATTTGAAGAAGGCAGTGCTTGGTTCAAGTCTGATAATGAATATGAGTTACTCAGTTTCGTATTAGACCAGTATCCAAACAAAAGTCAATCCTTCAAAGATTCGGTACTCAAAGCCTCGATGGGTGAAATTGAGAGACTAATGAAAAGGGGGAACAAAGTAACGGCTCTTGTCACTCAAGCAATGGCAAAAGATAACAAACGAAAGACTGAATCGAAAGCTGAACCCGGAAGAAAAGAATGAAAAGTTGGTTTATCTGCAATGTGCTTCCAATGTGAAACAAGGAAGAGAGTGCCAGGTCAGCTGCGATGCAGACTGCACATGAGTTCACAAAAGGGTAAAACCTTTTCTGAAAACGAAATTAGTTTTTTTATTGGAGAGATTCAAATCTCATATCCATAGATTAAAATTCTAAACATTGCGAACGTTTTTCATGACAGAAGTTGCTTCTGCTAAGAAGAAAAACGGAAATGTAGCTTTATGCATTGAATGCTGGCTCAAACCAAGAGAAAAGGGGCACACAATGTGCCGAGAACATCTGCGGGCTTGGAGAGGTAATGACTCTTCTGTCAACCCTGAAATTAGTTTTTTATTGGAGAGATTCAAATCTCAGATCCATAGATTAAAATACTAACGCTTGTTCATTTTCTTTTTAGGATTCAGCAGGAGCTCTGTTGATGAGAACTCAGCAGGAAACAAAAGCGGCTAGTACTCGAGTGTCTCGAAGAAAGAAGCATGCTTTAAGTTTATATTCGATTTAAGTTTATTGTTATCATTAATTTTGCATTGTTAAAACCTCGATTTATTTTGGATATTGATTGCATGAAATGATTCTTTATTAATAAAGATTTTATATGTTTCGAATTATTTTGCAATATCCAGATAAATATAGTGACAGTTATTTTTTTTCATCTATAGTCTTTAATTACTCTAAATGATTTATTTAGATCAAATGTCATTTTTAATCATGATGGTTAATAGAAAATGAAATTAGAGGAAATTATTCACAAATGGGATCTTGTGACAAAGTCACAACGCCGATAGCAGTGTCTGTTATCGAAGAGAGTACAGAAACCACGGTCCCAAATCAGAACCAAGGGGTACTCAGACGTAGTGGGAGGTTAGAAAGACCTGTTGAGCGCTACGAGCACACCCAGTTGGAATTTCACCTAGCTGTCACAGACACTAGCGTTGAAGATCCCATAGGCTACAAGCAAGCTATGGTTGATCCTGATAAGGGAGAATGGCAGGAAGCCATGAACCAAGAAATAGAATCAATGGATTCTAATGAAGTCTGGGAACTTGTAGACTTACCGGATGGTTTCAAAACCATTGGCTGTAAGTGGGTATACAAGCGAAAGAGATGAGTGGACGGGAAGGTTGAAACCTTCAAGGCTAGACTAGTGGCAAAGGGTTTTACCCAGAGGGAAGGTATTGATTTCAATGAGACCTTTGCTCCAGTCGCAAAGTACAAGTCCATCCGGATTCTCATGGCCATTGCCTGTAGTCTCAATTACGAGATTTGGCAGATGGACGTCAAAACCGCCTTCCTGAACGGGTACATTGACGAAAACATCTATATGGACCAACCAGAAGGGTTCGTGCAATAGGGTCAAGAAGGGAAGGTTCGCAGATTACTCAAATCCATCTATGGATTAAAGCAAGCTTCCAGATCCTGGAATCTAAGGTTCGATGAAACCATCAAAACCTATGGATTCATTCAAAACGTCACTGAGGCCTGCATTTATAAGCTCAACGACGAAACCGTGGAAATTTTTCTTGTTCTGTACGTCGACGATATTCTTCTCATTAGAAACAGTTTGAAGAAATTATCAGACGTGAAGGCGTGGCTATCTACGCAGTTCTAAATGAAGGACATGGGAGAAGCCAATTATGTTCTTGGGATCCGCATTTTCAGGGATCGCAACAACAGGCTTCTGGCCTTATCTCAAGCAGCTTACATTGATAAGGTGCTTGAACGTTTTGCAATGGCAAACTCCAAGGGAGGTAATTTACCAACCATACATGGAGTGTTCCTTAGCAAGAAACAGTGCCCAACTTCTCTGGAAAAGCAAGATGTGATGAGGCGAATACCCTATGCTTCAGCAGTGGGAAGTCTGATGTATGCTATTCAATGTACTAGGCCAGATATTATACGCTGTGGGAATTGTTAGTAGATACCAATCCAACCCTGGTATGGCTCACTGGACAGCAGTGAAGAACATTCTCAAGTATCTTCAGAGAACAAGAGACTATATGTTAGTGTTTTCAGGATCAGAACTAAATCCACTAGGATACACTGATTCAGACTTTATGTCTGATAGAGACGCGAGAAAATCGACGTCGGGAGCAGTATTCACCCTTGCTGGTGGAGCGATATTCTGGAGAAGCGTAAAGCAATCTTGTATCGCAGATTCTACAATGGAAGCTGAATACGTGGCAGCATGTGAGGCAGCCAAAGAATCAGTTTGGCTCAAGAATTTCTACATAGAGCTGGGAGTTGTTCCAGATGTAGATGGGCCCCAAACACTATACTGTGACAACAGTGGTGCGGTGGCAAATTCTAAAGAGCCCAGAGACCATAACAAGGCGAAACATATAGAACGCAAATACCATCTCTTAAGAGAAATAGTGCGTCGTGGCGACGTGAGGGTTGTGAAAATAGCTTCGGAAGACAATCTGGCTGATCCATTCACCAAGACGTTGCCAGAGAAAATATTCAGGAGGCATCTGGAGAGTATGGGTCTGAAAGACATGGGTCATCTTCTTTAAGTACAAGTGGGAGATTGTTGGACATATGGTCCTTAAACAAGATATTTTATCCATTTGTAAAAGATTATGACAAGTCGTTGAATAAAGATGATACTTATTATGATAATCTTATTATAGTTTCTGGTAGAGAAAAATAGAATGTTTGATCCTTAGTTCATAAAGGATGCAATTATGAATTATTATCACAACAGAGTCAATGTGAAGAAGAATTAATAATCATAATAAATGAACTTAAAATGTCCGTTACCTGATTAACTGGGTGGGAGCCCATTAATCGTACAAGGTCATTAATGTGACTAAGTGACAATCCTATTCTGGATTCGGTGTGTGTCACACTCACTAGAAGTGCATTAAGTATGAAGTGTCTTCATACTGGACTGGACCTGACTTAAACTCCGGAAGTTATCATATAAGACCGTCACTGATAACTTGGAGTTGAGTCACTAGTAGATAATCAAATGGATATTCGATCTAAGTCCTGAGTGGTCTTGAGTCCAAGCTGCTGGCTTAATTGTTCGTTGATTAACCGTTAAAGAACACGAAATATTACCGCTGTTCCCAACACTATTATTTTGGGAACATGATAGTCAGCAGTAAGGGTAGCTTGGTCATAGACATGGGCATCACACAGCTCTCTTCAGAGTGATGATGATTCCCTTGATTGTCGGTGGTGAGAAGTGAGAGGTACCCGTACGCAACTTATGAATCGAAACCATAAGTGGGTTACTCATAATATTACTGACTGAGTCAAGGATGAAAATGCAATGAGGAGCATAACGGTAGAAACCGCCTCCTCGTGTGTGGATCATCAAGTGAAAGATCAATAACCCGAATTTGATTGTATCAATGGACACCCTGCTGTTATAAAGGGAATAATATATACCGTATCACTAAAGAGTGCAGCCTCGAGTCTATAGTTGAATCACTTCGAGGTTTGACGAACAACTAGCAGTTCGTTGGAGCTTAAGTGATACGGGTCCATGGTCCTCAGGATAGCTCCGTAACGGATGATACGTACGTGATTAAAATACATTCTGGATAATGTTTAATCATTTGGCTTGACTTATAAAACTGAAAGGTCTGTGACAGACGTCAGATAGTTTTATCGTTAGCGTGGCAAAAGTACCATATTTTGGTACACGAAATTAACTGATAAAAGAAATTTAGAATTTATATTTTCTATCAGCACCATGTTGTTGGAAATTAAATTCTAAGTAACTTTGCTTTTTGAACCAAGTCATTTTGACTTACGGTTAGTGATTTATGGATTTTCTAAGTTTGTGATCGGTTCGATAAACTTTGAAATTAAATCACATGTCACGAATTTAAATGATGGTGTGGCACCGTAACATTTTAATGTGTGATATTGAGATCAGGAAATATTAATATAATTTAATTATTTGGATTTAATTATTAATATCTTATTAATAATTAATTAATAATTAATAGATTTATATTAATAAATAAAAATATATATTTATATATATTTATATGTGTAAATTCGAATTAGGGTTTCATATGAAACCCTAGCTAATTCGAATGGTATGATTTGGTCTTTCCATATTTGCGGCATAAGTACCAAATGTTTTGGTATTTTTAGCAAATCCCTAAAATCAATTTAATCCATTGGATCGGTTATGATTTAATATAAACCGTTGGATTAGGATATTGATAAATTCGAAATTAATAACTTGGTGACCAAGTTTCATTTTTCGAATTTGGTTAATTAATTATATCCGTTAGATCGGTCTAAGATTTAATCTTTACCGTCGGATTGAAAATTAATTAATTATATATATTTATATATTTTTCGAATTATGGTTTATGGATAAATTCGAAATTGTTTTTAATAAATCTTTTTATATTTGAGTTTATCCTAAACTAATTTGATCCATTAGATCGGTTTAAAGATTTATCTCAACCGTTGGATCTAGATAATGATAATTCCAATTTTAATATATATATATATATAATTCGAATTTTATAAAGATAAGAAGATAAGATTGGATTTTTTTTATTTTATCCTAATCTTTCTTATTTAATTAAATCCCTAATGAATTATATCCATTGGATTTAGATGAGATTAAATCTGGACCATTGGATTAAGATATTTAATTATATTTAATATATGGAATTCGAATATTAGGGAGGGAATTTCTCCAATTCGGTTACGGTTTGAGCCTATAAATAGGAGGCTCATTCTACACATTTTTCACACCTTTCCCCAGAGAAAAATTCGAACTCTCCCTCTCCCTCAGGGTCTGCGAATTTTCTCTCTGATCTCTCTTTTCTGGTTCGGCTTAGGAGACTATTTCTCCGGAAGCTTAAAAAGAACCATCAGTTAAAAATTTTGCGACGGAGTCCTGCCGGCGAAGCCCACGCTTCGGTACGAGGATTCCAGTAGAATATCCCGGAAGATCACGGGAGTTTCCCTCAGCACCGGCGGAACCCTGCCTGATTCAGAACGCGCAGCCGGAAGTCGTCAATAGAGGTACGGCCTTATGCATTGGGTTAATAAATGCAACCATTTACTGCTTTCTATTTATTTCCTGTTATGACTAGATTATTAATAATGATATATGAATATTAAATTACATAATATTTATCAGATCTTGGAAATGGTTATTATCCGATATCCGGACCGTTGGACGGATAACTAGTTATTCCGCTTTAAATTAATTTTTAAATGTTACCCGGACGGTTCGGAGGTACAATTCGTGATAATTTTCAAGGAATCTGACACGTGATTCCCAACAGTGGATTCTTCTTTCTCGTACAACTTGTGGTTGATATCAGAATTTTTTTTCTTTGAGTTTTCATTTTGTGTACCTTTTTGAAGATTTTTGTTGGTTGTGGTGTGACTTTGGCGATCCTTTATCTTGTTCATAGGACAATCGTTTAGGAGAGTTTCGCCTTCGTTGACTTCGGGGCGTCGGGGAGCTTGCCTCTTCGTCGATCTGGGGGTCATCCTGTGAAAAGGGGTCGTTAGGGAGCTTGCTTCTTATCAACCTAGAAGTCTTTGGGGGAGCTTTCCTCTTCGTCGATCTGGGGGTCGTCGGGTGACTTACCTCTTCGTTGACCTAAGGGGTTGTGGGTGGGCGCTTGTCTTTGTGCCTGAGTCGGTGGGATTAGTTTCTGGACTTTCTCGTTCTTTGGTGATAGCGCCATGTGCTCTGGGAGAATACCTGAGATGGCAGGATTAGAATGTGGGCCTTTACATCTCGGTCTTTGCGCCTGACTCGACGAAATTAGGATCCGGCCTTTCTCGGTCTTTGGAGATAGTGCGTGCAATCTGGGAGAATTATAAGACGGCTGGATTAGAATGTAGGCCTTTACCTCTCGTACTTTGAGCTTAAGTCGGCATGATTAAGATTCGATATATCTCAATCTTTGGAGATAGTGACGTGCGCTCTGGGATAATGATGGAGATGGCTATATTAGAATTTGGACATTTACCCCTTGATCATTGTGCCCGAGTCGGCGGGATTAAATTTGACCTTTATCGGTATTTAGAAATAGTGTCATGCGCTTTGGGAGAATGACACAAACGACGGATTAGAATCCGGGCCTTCATCTCTCGATCTTTGTTCCTGGTCGACGGTATTAGGATATGGTTTTTCTCGATCTTTAAAGATAGAACCTACTCCACAGTTCGAACCTAGGTCCACGGTTCGAACCTAGGGTCAGACTATGTGGTCGCGTGGTCAGTCGGGGTGGAGTCAATGAGGATTGATTAAGTATCGGCATTGTTGAAGGCGTATAATAGTCTTCTATGAGCTATAGGGATGCTTTGTCAATGTCCATGGCAATGTGTCGTCGTCCAGGGGAAAAAAGAAAGTATAATGCCACACCCCATCACTTATAGCAGGGCTGGCTTCATATCTCAATGAGAATCATGTCATTACGTAGTTCATCGTTAGTAATAAATGGAGGAATAACGAGATGGTTGTGTCATCGGCAATGTGGTCCAAGGGGTGTAAGGTGTCCATGACTAAGTAGTGGAATTGGACTGGCCTACAGGACCTGATGATATTAAAGTTGAGAGGTCGCGCAATATTTAACCTTACACAAGCTTGGATTTGTGTAGTTGGCGACCTTCGGAGGTGGATCGTCACGTACTGGTTCCGCGGCGATGACTAACTCGAAGTTGTTGCGACGTTGGGGTAGTGATTTGACTACGATATGATATTCGACGAACATTGTGATGAACTAACGCGAGCCTTGACGAGAACCTTAGTCGACAACAGGTTCCCGATCCCCATAGACCTAGGGGAGGGTGGATTTTTCTCACTTGGCAGAGAACTAAAGTCGTCTTTCTAGAGAGAGAAATTCTTGAAAAAATTGTCTTGAAAATGAGGAAATGAGAGCACTATTTATAGGAAAAGTGAACCACATTTTTTGGGCATCCAAATGGAATATTCTCTTGGTCAAAATTAGGGAAATGGCGCCATTATGGTGGTGGAGGATATCATTGAGGTACGTTGTCGTGTTGCTTGCTCGATGATGTAGCTCGTACAATGTCACAATGCTTTCCAGAGGCTTCACGATGTAGTAATTCGGATCCGATGACGCCTTCGGAGTTTCCTTAGCATTCTTGTGAGCTTGGATTACTTGTAACTTGATGTTTAATCTTGTAAGTCTCGTTGGCAATTTGTAGCACGTCCCCGCTTGGAGCTCGTCTGTCGTCGTTGGCATGGTACGTGTAGGTTGACGTTGCCACTGGAGCTTGCCATAGTAAAGACTTTGTTAGTGGAAATTACCAATAGGAGGTTGATGTTGCCGAATAAGATTTGGACGTTCGTGGTTGTTTCCTGAGAGAGATCGCATTTTCCAACGACGGTTGTCGATGTCGGAGAACGTTGCCAAAGAGGTGTTGTCGATGTCAGTGGACGTTGCCAAGGGCCTTTTATGGTTGTCATAGCCTTTCCTAGGGCTTTCCTGCTCCACACCGGATAGTTGGGAATGCTTCGAGGTTGTCATGTGAGGCCTTTTTGGGCACATAGCTAGTCTCGGGCCATACTTGGCGGATCTTGACTTCAAGGCTTATCTTTATGGGCTTAAAATTGGGCCGATTGACCTTGACTTTATTAATGGGCTTTTACTTTTGTCTTAGGAGTTCACATTTTGAATAATTCAAAAAATACACATAACACAATGTATAGTTTTACACTTGGGAGGTGAAGAGCCCTGTTACAGAAGTGGAACTTGGCCTATTTTTTTTTTTTTATATAAAATCAAGCTAGGTTGGGTAGCCTAGCCATCAGCCCATTTAAAGTCACTTAGAATAGCATTATGTTATGAGTGACAATTCGTGTTTTGTGTCGTGTTTGTGTTGTGTATTAATCGTTTTTCACTTATTTATGTAGACTAATACCGGCTTCATTTATTAATCGTGTTCGTGCTCGGTGCAAATTTTCAAAAAATCCCCTAATTAATGATTGATCATTATACATACGCGTGGGGTAACCTTTTAACAATATTTTAACAGGAATTAGAGTCTTATACCAACAATTCTCATTACCTCATTCGGTTATGCATAAAGCAAAAATTATTCTTCCCGATCGTGATAGATAATTTTCTTTTAATTTTCTAAGTTCATAAAAACGAATGATTGAGCTTTGAGTAATAATAAATAATTATCATAATCAATAAATATATTGCGCACCTTTTAATCCAATATTCTGGGTGCGCAATTCTAATCCTCGCTTCAGCTCCGTCTTCTCGTCCAGGGCTTGGTGCGAATTTACTTATGCGAATTTGTTGAATCTCAAAGATAGCTCTCATGTGCCTTCCGATGTATTTTTCGGAACTTGACCGCTGGGATGTGTGCGCTCCCACTGAACAAACTCTAAACCCTAAACGGTAACTCTCCGGGGTTTTAGACCCAGAAAAAATTGCAAAAACCCTAAGAGAAAGGGGGCGGATTTCTATGATGAAGGAGAAGTATGTTTTGTGATTTCTAGGCTCCCCTATATATAGGAAATAGACTCAATTATTTTTGAAAAATTACCTCAACCAATTTGACAGATTATCTCAACTACTTGGAGATATTCACTTAAAGATTTGATTTAAATAATTAAATCAAATAAAAAAAATAAATCCAAATCAAATTTTGCAGAAAATATCACATAAAATTTAAAATTTAAATCCCACATTATTTTCAAGATTTATTTTTTCCCAATATATAATTCAAAAATTAATATAATTATTTTATTTATTAAATATTCTAGAAATTAAATACAATATTTAATTTCCTCTCAATTTCGATTTAAATAATAGTGTCAATTTCGGCCCTAGCCCAAAAAACTATTATATCCATATATCGCGAACCGTGCATCGGAATGATACGGTTAAAAAAGATAAATTCATCATAATTTAATTTCCCACAACCCTAGGGGTGTCCAAAAAAAATTCAATCATATTTTTCCAGTTTATGTGTTTGACCAAAATTTTGGTATGTTTGCCACTATTATGGTAATTAGTGATTTCGTGATAACAATCACTAATCATTCCTAATTGGATCTATTCTATGTTTAATTAACATAATAATTGCGGTGTTGTCCTTGTGGAGCTACAAAGGGGACAAATGGACATACGTACTTAAGCTATGGTGAAAGTGAAGAACTTTCACCATCTTCAATTACATTCCACTATAGCTCGAAGCTGAACTCTTTTGTACATATTGAATATATCTTCCTGACTCATGAGTCCATTGATACAATCAGATTATCAGAATCCAGGTTTTCCTATTATTATGATTCTCATTTTATAAAGGTGATCCCCGTAGACCTTTTAGATGACACTACCTTATTCCATGATTATTGCAAATTACTCACTTAACGGGTTATGAGTTCGTTAAGCTCTGGACGAGTACTTATTTGTTTCCCATAAATCAGAATAAGGAAATCATAAAGTTATTATCTATATTTGTATCCATGCAGTTCATCACGGTCAACTGTCAGATCCAAAAAATAAAAGTGTTGGGAGTACGTTTGTAAACTTTAACAATCAAATCAGAGATCATATAAGTTGAGCCGTATGTACTCATCATACCTAAGGACATCAACGATTCAATCTCATCATCATTACGACTTTATCTACTTGTCATTGATGGATTGATGATTTTCAATTAAGGTATGTCCTGTCTAGTATGAAGACACTTCATACCTGATAAAACTCCCCACTACTAATCTAGACATAAGAAATATATATTTTAGTGTTATATTGTGATGTTAAACATCCTCACATAGACCCTGTGTGATAACATGACACAATTGCAAATGCATAACAACTAAGGATGAAACATTCATTATATTAAAAAAATAACTTAACATATTGTCATTGATAAAAACTATTCTTTAAAAGAAATAACCAAAATCTTATACAAGGGGCATTAGCATTTGAATTATAAGGCATATTTATCAAATATGTCCAACAGTTCAAAGATAGGACCTAAACCTTCCCTATTTACTGGCCTTGTTTAACGTGTTTACCCATTAGTTCACTTTTAACCTATTGAACTTACTTTATTTAATTATATCATCCAAGATTTTAAAATTAATTAACAATTTTTTTTATTCATCAATTGAACAACGTATTTAATAAAATAAAATAAAATAAAAACATAAATTCCATATATAATAGGTATTTAGAACATTTAATACTATGTAAAACGCATAGAATGAAACTTTTCGTTCCTTAATAATGTCTAATTTGATTCCATCATGTTGTCACGTTCGTGTCGTATTCACCCGTTATTTGATCGTGTTCATCACAGTTGGACCTAGATCCATTTATGATGGACACAAACTCATTTACATCAAGTTGTAACCGTGTCATGTTTTGTGTTTGGCCCAAATTGCAACTCTTATTATCAGTACATATACTAAATTGTATATTATTGTTGTTCAACTCTAACTTGTTTATTCTGTCAAAAAAAAAAAACTCTAACTTGTTTATTCATGGACGTGTCGCACGGTGGCTAGCCGGCTAGGGATTATCATGTGGACTTACGTACGCTTCTCCGTAATATATACACGAAAATGTTTCAAATAAGATATTTTCCTTCTCGTAAAACCTCCACAAAACATAGAAAAAAATCATAAATTTATTTCTTACACAATCACATTTTCATCAAAAAAAATTACTCCGAAATTTGAAAGAAAGAAAAAAGCGCTACAAGATTTTCAAAGTCCTCTAATACTATTTAGGAAATTTTCCCGAATTTCTAGATTAATTAATCGCGGAAGAATCAATTAAATCCTTATCGAATAATAATGTGAGTGCATAAAAATTGTTTTTTTTTACCTCTAAATCCTTTTTGTAGATTTCAAGCATCCTAAATCTTTTTTAACGGTTCTTCACGACCCAAGCTGTAATACTTTATCTGGATTTAAGCTCTACCAGCATCCACATACGAATGAAACTCATTATCATCCAGCAGAGAGGAACCGAATTAACCGCAGAAGAGAATTGTAGAGAAGCCCAGTGAAAGAATTTCTAATATTCTATATTGTTGTACTGATGATAACAAAGAGAGGTATTTATATTCATACATATGTCGGTGATTGCTCTAACTAATTATGTTAGAGATATTTGTTTTGACAGCTTGCACTCTAACTGATTGTGACGTGGCAGGAGCCGAGTCATCATTCCTAGCGTGCTGACTCAACTGCAGTGAGTCGTGTACCTCATCAACCGCATATCTATGCTAGTCGAGATCGGTTTGATTCAGGGCTGAACCTGACTCGGCTGACGCCCTAGGCAAAAATAAAAATAAAAAATTGGGGCCCCTAATATAAAATAGTAAATACATTTAGGCGATTTTTTTAGGCTCTTAATACAAAAATAGTAAATACATTTCATTAAAACACAAAAACAAAAAACAAAAAACAATGATTTACTTCATTTTATTTATGCAGTAATAATGACATATTAACAAATTAATTTTTGTATATGTTAAGTTTTAAGATCTAACCCAAATTTAAAATTCTAGACTTCAATAATGTGACTTTTTTTTAGGGATAATAGCGCAAAAGTGGCTAAAATTGGGCCAAGTGTGCAAATAAGTGACCAAAGCGATTTTATATCGGCATAAGTATTCAAATTTTGCCAAACCGTGGCGTGTACAAATTCCATCCACTCCAACCCAACGCCCGTTAAGCGATTTAACACAAAATGCATTACAAAGTGCATTATCAAATACATTAAGACTGCTTACATAACATATTAGCACAAAATACATTAAGGGGCGTTGGGTTGGAGTGGATAAAATTTGTACATCCCACGGTTTGGAAAACTTTGGATACTTATGCTGATATTAAATCGCTTTGACCACTTATTTGCACACTTGACCCAATTTTAACAACTTTTGCCGCTATTATCCCTTTTTCATATTAAGATAATATAAATAACTAATAAAAACGAAAGTAAGACTAATAAAATTTGTGGTAATTATTATTATTATTATTATTATTATTATTATTATTATTATTATTATTTAACTATAAAATATAGGTAGATAGATGAAACTTGAAAGTTCGAAAATCTAAATAAAAAAAGTGTGTCATATATTTACATTCAGTTAATGCACATTAAGAAAGTGAAATAACGGTAAAATAAAAACAAAAACAAAATAAAAAGTCCATGTCTCAGCAAAAATTTACCCTTAGATATGAAACCATGTTACGTAATTAAAGATAGTCATGTTCCTGATCTATAAAATTAATTACGAAACATCACGATCGTTTAGCATTCAAATATAACTTATAAGCCTCCTCCAATTTAGGTGACTGTTCACAGAATCATATGCAAAATTTCGAGTCAAAATTAGAATCATATTAATTAATTTCTTATGAATTTAAAATCATAAATTGACGGCTGGTAATATTTTGATTTTAAAAACACATAAGTTATATTTTTTTTATCAAAAAAATATATAACTAGAAGATGTATAAAACAAAATTCTACAACTATGAGAGGGGGGATTTTGGCTTAAAAATGAAACAAAAGTACATTTTCATGTAATTTTTAATAGTTTTTATAAAAGATATATTTTTAGAAAAATCATATTAACGAAGAATAGGTGTATAAAAATTCATTTACAGAATAAAAAAAAAGTGAGTAAAACACCGTTCAATCAGTCAATCTCATTCTTGTGGCTTTTTGGGTAATTAAGCTCAACGTGTTTAGAAAATAAAATCACATAATCCAACTGTCAACGCCATTTTATATGAAAATCTTATAGCGAAATGTCTAGATATACAAATTAGTTACTTTTTCCGATAAATAAAGATCACCGAAAATGTTAGGCCCGGTCCAGAATTAAGTCGGGATATTAAATTAATAAATTTATATAAGAAAAATACTAATTATGACATTGCACTAAATGAGTGATTTTTGAAATTGCCCTAACCAATCAAATGATACGATATATAAGGCTTGGCAAATAAATCAGGATTATAAATTGATATCTCTCTTTTTTCTTCTTCGAGAAAAAAGGAAACTAAACTTTCTTGTAGTTTCGACTCGACTGATCTATCTCATAATCAGGTTAGATTGTTTGATATAATCATCAAGTACAATTACTCGCAAGTTTAATATATA
The DNA here is from genome assembly GCA_954871525.1 of Parietaria judaica. Classification (NCBI taxonomy): domain Eukaryota; kingdom Viridiplantae; phylum Streptophyta; class Magnoliopsida; order Rosales; family Urticaceae; genus Parietaria; species Parietaria judaica. The sequence continues at coordinate 46,788,170 of OX940860.1, forward strand.
ATATTTTATATGATTTTATTTGCATGCTTTCATTCTGATATGGCAAATATCAATACGGCTTGTATTATAGTATGTTCAGTCATGTTATACGCAAAACTCTGGTTTAGGGTTTGATGTGAGTAAATTTAGTTTGGATTATTTAATACGAAATTTATGTGAATATTTTTATTTAATTGTTTTGCGATTCAGGAAGGGTTTGTAATGTGAATGACTTGGTATTATTACAGATTCTGTTCAGTTCCGATCGAGAGATAAATCATCTTTATCGAACAATTATATATCTCCGCGAGTTACTCTTAACATGAGTTACGTTAGGGCAACGAGGAGAAACCCTGATAGGCAACGCCCTCGAGTTGGCCCCGGGTATCAGGCGGAGCTTCCGTGCAAGATGGATCCTGGCCAGCTCGTGCGAGATGGTTTGTCGAACCCATATTTGCGTGGAAGTTCAGAGATTCCGACCGTGCGGGTCGAAAATCACGATAGTCGGAGGAGCAATGACCGAGAAGATCGGACATCTATTGACTGCACGAGCAAAGCCTGGACGGTGGACGAGCGAGAAGGCTTCGTCCTCGGCCTCTACATCTTCAAGAAGAATTTCGCTCTCGTGAAAAAATTTGTTGGAACCAAGGAAATGGGTGACTTGTTGAGATTCTACTTCGGGGAGTTCTATGGCTCTTATGACTATCGCCTTTGGGCGGAGTGTCGCAAGTCGACGGGAAGATCGCGACGATTTTACGGAAAGAGGCTGTTCTCCAAATGGAGGGGTGATATGATATTATCTCGATTGTCCTCGCTCGTCGGGCAGGATCTTCGAGCCATGTTGATCCAGGTATCATTTCGTCATTTCTACTCTCTTTTTTTAAAAGCCGGTAGTAATTCCTCGCTCGTGACGAAGAGAATCGCAGTTATTGATAACCATAAGGTAAATAATTCCATGTATAATAACAAACCAAAAATCCAAAAAGGAAAAGAACATCTAAATATGTCCGGTAGATTATTTTTTTCCCCTTCTAATTTGTAGTAACTTTTACACAATCTCTTAGAGTTCGGCGAGATTCATCTGCAGAAGACTTTCGTTCGAAGAATACGTGTTTGAATTGAAGGGCATTGTCGGCATCCCTGCTCTTGTAACAGCCATCAGGGTTGGGAAAGGAATAAACGACCTAACTCAGAACGAACGCAAGCCGGGAAAGTGCACGGAGACTGCAGCGTCCGTCAATCATGCTTCACTCAATCTGCCGGATATATTCGACACTTTGAAAAAACATTCGAAGCTCAGCAAATCGCTGTCAAGAGAACTCTTCTTCAAAACCGTTTGGCCTCATTTGCAAGTTCGAGGCTGGCACTCCAAGAGACTTGAGAATCACAACGAGTTCGGTTTGAAGAACCCGACGGTGTTTCTCGTTAAAGGAAAGAGAAAGTTCTCGATGAGGCTCGCCACGGGCAAACACTACTTCAACTCCATTAAAGCTGTCTTTTATGAAGTGGCGTCAACGCCGCAGATTCTCGAGGATTCAATGTTGTACACAGTTTTGGATACAGCTCTTGTTGATGAACCAGAAATTTGTCGATATCGAGATCTTCATTCTGCTAAAATATATCCGATAGAAGAGCTTGAGGCCTCAAACTCTGAAGGGAATGGCATTGAGAATGGGACATGTATTGACTCGCCAAAGCTAGTAGAAGAGAAATCTTCTTCACAATGTAGCCTGACAAACGAACCTTGTGTTGTTTCGTGTTCGGAGGACGCCGTGGAGATGTCATCGGTCAACAACGATTCTTACCGGACGAGAAAGCCGTTTGACTTGAACCTTCCTTACGTGCCAACCGATTCAGAGAGTGAAGAGAGTACAGAAAAAGATATTGACATCAGGCAGGAAAAGGGCAATTCGGACGGGGACTTGGAGATGGCTCCGGTCAACGATGTGTACGCGATGAGAAAATCGTTTGACTTGAACGTTTCTTATGTGCCAACCTATTCAGGAAGTGATCAATATCATGAAAATGCAGAAAGCGGCACAGACGCGAGACAGGAAAACGACAATTCGGGAATCGAATCAAGTCGGAGAAAAAGCGTTCGCAGCCGAGCAACGGCGAAGAGAGTGCTTGAAGCATTTGAAACCGACTTGTTCAGCTCAAAGAAGAGGAAGAAGAGAGTACAATGACATGCTTCCTTCTAGTCTTGGGATTTTCTTTTAATTTTGATTTCGCCTTTCATTTAGAAATTTAGAATGGTCGTTGTACTTGTTTGACTTTGTCCAGCCATTAAGTAAATTGACATTAATGTCCTCAACTTTGCATGTTTGTATAGTTCGCCTCTTAAATTTTTTTTTTTTTTTGAAAGGAAGATTTCATCAAAGAAAACCGAAGCAAGAATTACACAAGAAAACTACCAACTCAACCCGAAATGCTAATTGGTATGCACCTTTAATTATAAATTATAAGAGTAGCATATTGCCACACATTTATCGATTAATTAACGAATGTGAAAAGCAATGAATTGGGTAAAATAGCACTATATTGACTATATTATACTTCTTATTTATCGCGGCTAATATTTATTTTAGTCTAAAAAGTATAAATTTTTAGTATCCAATATGTATATTTTTATAGGTATGATTTATACTTTTTAGTTTTTACAACATTAAAAATATGTGGTGAAAAAAAAAAGTATAATATATTATTACTTTCATCTATCTTTTGGGTATTTTTAACGTGAATATCTTTGTTGGAAGTTTATGTAAGAGCTTTTTGTGAAGTTTGTGAAATAAACTTAAGGGTATTTTGGGTAGAAAAGATTAACAGATGCTAATTTTATAATTTTCGAATCATCAGAATTAATAAATAAGTTATTGAATTTTCCCTATTATTATTTTGGATTCTTTTTGTCATTTCACGACAAAAGAAAGGGTAGTACTTTACGAGTTATTATTTTCTTAATAAGAGTAGAATTAAAAAAAAAAAAAAGGATTAATTAAATTAAAAAAAATTATGTATTTAGTTATTTACAAAGAGTTAAATGACAATAAAGCCCCTCTCAATATATAATCGCATTGTTTAACTTTAAAGCAAATGAGTCTCTGCATTCTAACTTTCTCGCCTCCCAAACAGAGAAGTCGCCATTGTTGCCCTAGCAGAGCTCCAAGATGATCATCCCAGTTCGTTGCTTCACTTGCGGCAAGGTCCGCCATTTTCGCTCTCTTCCTTTCCAAACTCGTTTAGTTATTCATACCATTTCTTGGGGTTTATGACGTGCCGTAGTCTAGGGTTTTAGGCGACTCTTATTCGATTTTTTCTCAACCTGGTATACACTCCTATGTCGACCGAAGCTTCGAGGATGTTAGTACTGACTCGTTAGTTTTTTTCCTGGAAATTTTGGTGGTTTAGGTTATTGGCAACAAATGGGACTCGTATCTTGATCTTCTCCAAGCCGATTACTCGGAAGGGTAAGTTTTCAAATCTTATTCCATATTTTGTGGCATAAGTACTCAATTTATTACCAGTGTGCTGGCATATTCCTTAATGTTTTTAGCGGTCATAGTACCCAAAAGCCACAAAATAGAATCGAGGTCCAATTCCGTCTAGGTCGAATTAACGTGTGTTAAGCTAGAAGTGGTATAGGTCCAATGCCGGTATGGGTACTATGTAGCAAATATCTTTTGAACTTTTAGTAGTTAGAAGTAATTTGGGCTTATATTAGGTTCTAAGGTTCTTATAATTCCCACTTCTAGCCATTGTTAGTTACTTAAATTCACGATGATCCGAGGAAAACTTTGTACAGGGTATCTAGATAAGTGAAACATTGCGGGTCAAAAGCAAGATTCACGAGTTTCTACAGGAATCGAAATTCATGTACTTGTGATCGTGTATGATAGTTCTGTTAGAATTGGTTTGAAATATCATTAGAAAAATGGTTTTTGGGCCAAATTCTTCTGATATTTTATTGTGTTGAAGGTGTTCGTAATGTCCCAGATGAATGTTATTATGTAGCTTTGTGCTTTCCATATCTGATTATTTGATCGGGTAATGTTCAGAGATGCTCTCGATGCGTTGGGCTTGGTTCGTTACTGTTGTCGCCGGATGCTCATGACTCACGTCGACCTCATCGAGAAGCTTCTGAACTACAACAGTGAGTCCTCTCTCCCATCTCTCTCAAAAGATGCACTCAATTTCCGGTTTCACATCATTATCTCACAAGTTCTGGAATAATATACAGGGCTCGCTTCGTACACTACAGAGATAACCTTTTCTCGGGTTTATGTTTCTTGCGCTAACATGGTATTCGTTTGCAGCCTTGGATAAGAGCGACGGAACCTGAGTAAAGCTTACGGTGTCACGAAGGGCTTGTTTTTCTTTTACCGTGGTTAATTAGGAACGAATATGAAGGTGTACTGGTACAAACAAAATTTGAATGCCTGTGGTTTTGTAGCGGATAATCCCAATATATGAACTGTCTTTGAACATCAACGAAGAATTGTTTGTCACGTGATATAAGTGTGGATATTTCTGATGGCATCATATTCTCGTTGCAGCTCCTAAATTTCAGTATCTTGAACTGAATATTTACAAGTTACATCTTACTGAAAATCAAATACATTGGTTTAGTTCTTTTTAACCTTATAACAGGAGGTTGTTTGTAAAATAAAAAGGTTACTTTGCTTACAAACTTTATGTAAGAGTAAGTTGAAACAGTTTTAATCTTAATGAGCCTTCACTTTCTTTTTCACTTTCTTTTTGTATGGCATCTCTCAATCATGTACCTAGGCTTTATTCATTTTGAGAGTAATAAATCAATTTCTTTTGGGTTAATGACGGCAAAAATACTCAAAGTTTGGTCAAAGAACCCCTCGTGTACCCAAAGTTTAAAAGTGGTGGCAAAAATGCCTAAAGTCACATTTGGGGAGTTGACCACTCCATTCCCGTAACGCCGTTAACTTACATGTTAATTCTGGCCACGTGGACAAATTTGTTTTGTTAAGTGTAATCATTAGATGTTCAATTAGTTGTGTTAAATAGTATTAATTAGGGGTTTAATTTCTTGTTTTGTCGTAAACGAGGCTGATGTGGGCTCGTTAACGTGGCAAAAATTATTATGTCAGCAACCCACGTTTGTCCACGTGGCTAGAGTTAACGGGTAAGTTAACGGCGTTACGAGAATGGAGTGGTCAACTCTCCAAATGCGACTTTGGGTATTTTTGCCACCACTTTTAAACTTTGGGTACACGAGGGGTTTTTTGACCAAACTTTGGGTATTTTTGCCGTCATTAACCCATTTCTTTTTTGATAAAAATCAATTTGTGAAAAACTGTTTCTTTTTGTTTTTTATTCAACTTTCAAACCTTGAAGCCTTTTTCAACACTTAAGGTACTTGATTTAATACATCTAAGGGATTCGGTGGATCTATAGTATGATTTTAGCTCCTGTAGATTTAATTTCAACTTGTAGTTATCATGGTTCGTCTCCACTTTTGGTTCGTCCATTTTTTTTAAACCTTCAAAAAATTTACGGTGGATCTATAGTATGATTTTTGCTCCTGTAGATTTAATTTCAACTTGTAGTTATCATGGTTCGTCTCCACTTTTGGTTCGTCCATTTTTTTTAAACCTTCAAAAAATTTACTTTGTCATCATGTATCATTGGATTCTTCTTTTCGCAATATATTTTATTGATTAATTAAAATTTCTAGAAGAAAAAATTTACAGTTTTTTTTTTTTTTTGAAAAGAGATAAATATACAAAGCAAAACAGAAAAGGTGACATAAAAGAGATGAAAGAGAGTTCAATTAAATTTATCACTAATATTCCTTACTAGGTTTGTTAAGTGTAAACAAATAACAAGTTTAAACCACGTAGATGAAACATAAAAGTTTATTAATTTTTCCGTGAACTTAACATGAACGGTTTATGCGAAAGATTAGCATACATAAGCGATGACAAAATCAAGAGAATTTATAGCGATTCGGACTATATATGGGATTAAGAGAGTTTATTGATTGATTAGTACAGAGTTTTCCGTTCACTCTTAGTCGGGGGATAGTGATACCTGGCCGACGGGTGGCAGTTCCTTTTACTGGGCCTTGGCAGCGTGTTGGGCCGCAAAGGGCTTCCAAGGACTGGGCCCAAAGGTGGACCCCGTGTACAATAATAATGACCATATGCCAACAAAACGATGACTTGTTACGAGCTCTTTGTACTCAAAAGAAGAATCGATTGGTTTATTGACTGATTTGTATGCCTTTCGATTGATTGATTGAATATTTAGATGTTACTCTAGTCGCTTGATCAAGAGTATTACTTGATTGACCAATTTATGTTGTCCTCTATCTAGCCTAGGCAATCAATTATAGATTGGAGGCTTAGGGTTACGATCTGAGTCAATGATCATGTGGCTTGTTTGAGTTGTTCCAATTATTGATTACACATGCATAGCATACTACTTATTACCCACTTGGATTTTTATTTTTTATTTTCTTTCCTAGCCAAGCATAGTGAGAGATTGGAATAAATTCTCATGGAACGAATATATGCTCACTTTGCCTACATCTGATGGGTCATTTGTTTAAGACGTTATGAGTAAGGGAATGTGATATTGCCATTAAATCATCGTACGATTATAAGTTTCTAAATTCTAAGGCTTAGATTACAATTATTGCCTTTAGTCAAATGTGACTAAGTCTAAGAGTACTGAAATTTACATTTGGAAGAACCAAGTTTACTTGGTCTAATGGTAACTGAAGGCCAACTCAATTCGAGCTCTATAATCAGCTCTATAGTCAAGTTTCTGCTCCAGTAGAGCTTTAATTCTCACGCTAAATTATTGTGTGGGATTGTAAAATCCAATATATATAAATATATTATATATATATTAAAAAAAAAATTGTGTCAGGGTTCGAAACCCATTTTCTCTTCCCCCCTTTTTTTTCTTTTCTCTTTCTTCCCGTGCTCTCTTCCTCTCTCTCTCTCTTTCTTCTCGAGCTTTCTCCCCCAACCAAGATTCAAAGCTTCACAACTCGGTCACCGGAGCTCCGATCGACAAGATCTTGGTACCGTTGGAAAGCTCTCGAGGAGGTGAACAAGCTGCTGGGCGGAAGTCGACCGGAGGTGGCGGCGTTTGACCGGAATATTCGCCGGAAGGTGCGATTTTACAACTCTAGATCTTTTTCATGTCGGTTTGATTTTGAGAAATCTAATACCGGAATCATGTTCACGAAGCCTATTAGAGTCCGTTGGAGGTATCACCTCGCCGTCGCCGCCGTCATCCACCGTCGCCGGCCGCCGTCATCATTTTCCGATCTCGAAAATTATTGCGGGGTTTTGAAGCCCTCGTCGAGGAGATCGAAAGCCCTCGATCGAAATCGTCATCGGACTCTCGGTAAGCCCGAATTTCCTTCACCTAGTTTCTGGATTTAGATGATCAAATTAGGTGTGTTCTGGGCCTTGATTGATGAAATTGACTTCGCCATTGCGTTTAGAACAGTCGAATTAAGCTAGGGGAAGTGTTGAATTGTCGAATTAATACCCGTTTTGCTGCCTCGTTTCGCGTGCCCGACTGGAATTTGGCCCGGGTTATTTTTTAGTGTATCGGGTTTTCAATTGACAATTTGAATTCCAATCTTAGTAGTATTTGACTTATGAATGGTATCGGTGTTATAGCTGGCACGGATAGTCGTCCCGTAGTCGCCTCGAAGACTGTTCTGCTTGAACCACCCGTTTTGACTAATTCAACAGATCCTGAAGTCTCTAGTCATCAATCTTAGGGCCAAGACGAACCCACATCTTCGACTAGCTAGTCGATCGGTCAAAGTTTCCACGGATTGAGGTAGGGGCTATTACCTTTTCTCGCTCTTTAAAATGAACGTAGAAACCAACGCTTTAATGTAGATTGAACCAGATAGGTTAATATGGGATTTAATGAAATAATTGGTTAATTAATAAAATTGATGCTATAATTGTCGTCGCTTGATAGCGAGGCTGGATACCAGGTATGGTTGCATCGGATTGATGCTCGTTATTATATTTATGTTTATGGTTACGTCGGTATGACGTGTGATGATATGTTACCCGCTTCGGGCGGATGATGATTATTATGATATGGTACCCGCTTTGGGCGGATGAGCTGCTGACGAGCAGCTGGCTACTGCGCAGTAGGCCGGATATAGTTATGGATATGTATATGATTGGTGACCCAAAAGTCAACATTTCGACCCATGGCGAACTGGCCGTCTTTGGTGGTGATTAGGATCCCGAGTCGAGGGCGAGTTACGGTTAGGGACTTCTAGTCCACCTGTGCTCGTGCCTTGAGGACTCGATGGGATATAGTGGAGTAAAGGCGCGAGCTGACTCGGCATGGATCACCGAAATGATTTGACTTTTGTGGGGTATATTTATTTATTTTATTGTTGAAAATGATTTTATGATAACGTTTAATTTATTTTATTGAATTTTGACTAATAAAGGTTCGGTAAAGAGAATTGGTAATAGATTCCCTACTGAGCGTGTGGTGCTCACCCCTTCCATATACATTTTTTTTTCTTCCAGTTACAGGTGGTGATCAGTATCAGACTCCGGACAAGGAGTAGTTTGAGTTAGGAGGTCGACGTGTTGATTAGCTTAACCGTACATCTAGTGTACGTCGAGGTGAATCTCGCTTTTTGGGTTGATCTTTTATTCAGACTTGTAATGGATTAAATTAAGGATATTTGTGATGGTGATACTTTATATTTGTCGTTTTATGGTGCTGTATAAACTGTGGTCGTTGATGTTGTATTGTCGTTTTAAGTCCCATGGGCAAAAGTTATGTGTTTGTTGACGTGGACGTTGAATATTCAACGGTATTGTTTAAATGATGATGTGTCATTGACCGGTCCAAGTTTGAAAAGTCGTTGTTTTTGTCTTATTCTACTAACCCCCATCTAGGGGCGTTACAGGGATGGTGTTGTGTAATTGTGCAACGCTGCATTTGGCGTTGTACTATTCTTAGCGTTAAATTTTTATTTATTTATTTTGTAGTCCTTCGTAATTTAAATATCTATAGTTTATAAAGTTATTTAATATTTACCCCTAATATTATTTATAAATAGCAATTATTTACATCAAAAATTATTTATAAGAGTAAAAGTATTTATAAAATAATTATTTCACATAGAAGACATCATTTTAAAATACAACAATGACATTTGCAAAAACATAATTATACTAAAAATTAATGCAAAACATAATTACCTTAGAAATTCATACAAAACACAATCACATTATAAAATAGTGCAAAACACAATTACATTATATGATAATTCTTCTACGTTATCTAAAATGTAATTAAAAAAATTATAGGAGTACAAGTATAAATAAGAGATAAAGAGGACAAAAATAGAGTGAAAAACAAAGTTCGATGGGAGAAAAATTACTATTTATTAAAAAATGAAGTGGGAAATACAATGAAAAATGGAGTGATCGGTTGGAGATAGCCTAATAATTTTCCATGAAGTCTTGATTTAATCTTTTAAAGTATTTAAAATTTTAATCAATTGTGCCAAATTTTTTTTTTTTTTTTTTTTTTTACAAAATTCGTCTGGCTACTGAATATTAGTGAGCAAGTAATGAAGAAAAAAAGAACTCAAATATTACCCTTTTTTTTTCTCACATGATTTCCACATCATTGTTCCTTCATTTTTCTCAAACTATTGAGCAATTTGGCTGGAAAAGGACAAATAAGTCAATCATACAAACTTATCTAGTAAAGGGGTTTTTCACCTTTTGGATAATTTGTTCCACACTATCTCTTCTTGCGAAATCAAACTAACTTACACCTACTCTACATCAATATCAAGAATCAATTATATATATATATATATATATATATAATGAAGTAGATAAATAAAACCAAGAGTTAAAAACTACTATACAACTTAACCTCAATTTGTGGATTTTCAAACCATGTAAATTTATGAAACTATTTAACGCAATGACATATTTAATTCAAATAGTAAATACAACCAAAAAACAGTCAAGTTCTTAAATCAAACATGAAGCGTATAATATTTTTGATAAAAAAAAAAAGTAAAAATAAATTCTAGTATGTATGTTGTGTGTTTCAAGCGTTTAAACTTTAAATTCATAGTTAAATAGTAAATAAAGCACTGTAAGTTAGCCATATTTTTACTAGTTTGAAATTTGGCAAGAAACGAAGAATTAGTTTAAAAAAAAAAAAAAAAAACCCCGGAAATATTAGGCTAATTTTGATATATACCCAATATTGTAGTGAGTGATAACTATAGTACTGTACTGATAAGTGATAACAGTGATAAGTATTAAATTGACAAATATAAATTGTGTACACAAACTTGTAAACTGCATATTCTAAAGAGTAAAGACCAAGTTTCATACAAGTAATATTAATTATATAGGATTGACGAAATTTACTTGTACACAAAAAATCTTTGACTAACCACATTTGTAGTTAATTATCATTAAGCAACTTACTTTAATTGGTTAATGATGTGTCACCACTTAAACAAGTTAGAAGCAATTCATATTGCATCATTAACTGAAAAAAAAAAACTAAAAAAAAAAAAACTCTTTCTTCTTTCACTCTCTCTCTCTCTCCTTCGCAATTCTAGAGAGAGAAAGGCGAAAACCATTCGAACCAGCAATGCGAAGCTTCGAGTAGATCCAGCGAAGTGAAGTGAAGTGAAGGAAGAGAGTTCCGACATTGAGAGAAGAATCGAAAATGGTTGGTCTGAGAGAGTCCTGGTGCTTCTGCAAGGGAGTGAGCAAGTCCGAGAGGATGAAGGGCGCCATTTTCTCCGGCAAGGCTCCGGCCATGGCCGGAATCTCCGCCGCCGGGACCGGAATCTCCGGCGCCGGGTTCCTCATCCACCGGAACCTGCTCCTGACCACTCACGTCAACCTTCCGTCTGTCGCCGCCGCCGACACCGCCGAGATCCGGCTCCAGAACGGCGTCGCTGCCACTCTCGCTCCTCACAGGTTCGCCATTTTTGGACCTTCTTTCGAAATTAAACCAGTGTGCTCTTTTGGGAAAGTAATGTGATTGTTCTGAATGCGATTTGAGGAGATTCATCTCTCTCTGTCGCCCTAATTCTCAAATTGCTTCGTAGGTCAAATCAAATTTTGCCGACATTGTTGAGCTGTTATTAGAAAGTCAAAATTCAGTATATGATTCTATATAGTGTTGATCAGAGCAATTTTATCTGGTATTGTGGGTCTTCTCTTGGTCAATTTGACCTAATTAACACCATAGTGAGTTGATTAGCTATGTTGAAGATGTCATTGTCAAGCACCAACTAGATTTTCTTGCCCTCTTTTCATGTCTTTTAGGTTCTTCATCACGAGCTCGGTCTTGGATCTGACCATAGTGGGATTAGATTCTGTGGACGGAGATTCGAATTCGCAGGGGCAGCATCCTCAGTACTTGAAAACGTGTTCGAAGCCGAGTCTCGATTTGGGCTGCGTCGTGTACCTTTTAGGCTACACGGACAACAAAGAAGAGCTAACGGTTGGTGAAGGAAAGGTGGTGATAGCTACGGACAATTTGATTAAGCTTTCGACCGATGGGGTGATGTGGAGCCCAGGATCGGCCGGGTTTGATGCGCAGGGCAATCTTGCTTTCATGATCTGTGATCCGATGAAGCTCGCCACATCGCCCACTAACAAATCCTCTTCGACGTCCTCTTCGTCATCATCATCGTGGAAGAAGGATCATCCTATGCAATTCGGTATCCCAATTCCTATAATCTGCGATTGGCTGAACCAGCATTGGGAAGGTAGCCTCGATGAACTCAACAAACCGAAGCTTCCTATCATTCGTTTAATGTCAACTGGTGGTCAGAAGAGCGAGCACTCATGCGCTTCCTTTACGCTGAGGCGGGTTTTTAAGTCAACAGAAGAAGATCACGAGGGAACGCCTTCTTCATCAAACGCCATTTTTAAAGCTGTGGATCATCAGGCCGAACCGAACAGAGAAGAAGAAACCCTTACATCAGAACCCCACGCAACGCACATGCAAGGAATTCCCACCCCAGAAATATACGAATCTCCGAACCTAAACTCCGTCCCCTTAAGGAAAAAGCAAAACTGCCCGGTTCAGCTGTTAGACATAAATTTCCCTCCGAAAGTGGCTAAACCCATATCCACACACCAACCTGCCAGATATTTATACCCAAGTTCCGGCGAGAATTTCATGGAGCAATCGCCGGAGAGTCCACGTAGACAAGACCCACCTCTCGATTTGGACACTGCCGAAGTCGGGTCGACGGCTTCGGTCAACGGGGCTCAGAGCGAAGTTCAGTCCAGCGCATCCCCAGCAGAGATCATGCAGGTCCAGAACGGGTACAGCAGCGAGGGAGAGACAATGTACTCGGCAGAAACCGCTGAGAGCCGAAACTACACGAGCCCACGAGAGGGGAAGTTCCAGCAAGTGGGTCGGAGCCAGAGCTGCGTGGGGTACCGGTGGGGTGCAACGCAGGGGATTCCGGCCGCTCGCAGGGCATTGCTCGAAAACCAGAGAAGCTTCGTCCATGGGAAGAAGATGTACTCTCAAGGGACCACGTCACAGAGGAGCAACGACTATTACAGCCCGACTGTGTCGTCGACCATGAAGAAGAGGAACAACTCCGAGCAAATCGTGAGACCGAAGCCAAGCCCGGTTGTTCATTCCTCTCCAAAATGGAACTTTTAGTTGAAACCCTAAAGTGTTTATTATCATTTGTATGATAGGTGAAATTAATTGACCCAAAAAGAAACACGATATTATAGTTGGATATTCAAGTGTAACAAATTCGTTGTCTCTGCTTGACACTGATCTGAGGTGGATTGGAATGTTGGGCACAAAGTTGTAATTTTCCTCCCAGGGAGTCATGTATGGACTAGTTAAGAAAAGATATTTGCGGTGTAAGTACCCATAAATAAAGCAATATTTTAGAGTGGTATAATTCCGTTGCTTGACTATTACAGATTAAGTACTTAAGAGATAGACCTGAAACTGGCGACGTCGCGACCGGTCGTGGCGAAATCGCCAAATGTTTGATCGCGATGCGTCGTGGTGGAGAGCCTGGCGATGCGTCGCGACGTTGAGCGAGAGAGAGAGAGAGAGAGACTGGGTGAGTGAGAGTCGCGACGACGGAACTCCATCGCGAATCGTCGCGAGTTTGACCCTTGCATCGCGATGAATCGCGACGAACCCAAAAGCATCGCGAACGTCGCGACTTGGTGAAATTCGTCACCAGCTGCAGCTCTATTAAGAGATATCCCATTTAGTATATTTTGTTAGATTGGATATTAAGGTGACAGTCTGTCTGGCAATGGCGATGGAACATGCTGTTTTCGTTTGTCATGTTCTTTTGGAACATTTCAGTCATGGATTATCCATGTTGTGCAAAACTAGAGAACTGGCAACACCTCATATTGCAGAACCGATAAGTCTTTCCATATTGTGAGATTGTGTCACAGGGTCAAACGGACCCACCCGCAAGACTCCCGTGCGGCACTCGGTAAGTCCGTTAACCGAGTCAGCCATCCACACGTTTTTCGCCATCGCTGGTTTCACCCTGCCTTGGGTTCGTCAGGAGAGCGGCTTCAGCTCCCGACCAGCACTACGCCACAGGCAACGGGATGGCAAGTCCTCGAGGCCTGCCGTAGTCGCCTAGCCCTTCGTTACCGAAGCCCACCTAGACTACCCTTACACCTAGACATTCTACCCGGATTTTATCCAGCGACGGATCCCCGACAAGACTTGTCCCACCCCAGTCCTACCCTGACTTTAGGGGTGTGACAGATTGTGATAACTATCATCGTGACATTTTAATTTGTTAAAATTATATCCGATAAATTAATAAATTTAATTAAATAATATATTATAAGTCTTAGTTATAAATAATGTAATTAAATTATTACGCGATAAAGTAATAATCTTTATAATAAAATAATTTTCTTAATTTCAACCGTAATAATTTATAGAAGTTATATTTTACGTGGATAAAGTTTATAAGCCTAATATAACATTTTATTAGTTATTTTGGGTTCTATGGTAGTAGAAGGGGAGATTAATTGGTGTTTGAAGATTACTTACTCTCTATTAAATTGTTATCACTTTTGATTTGAGTAGTAATATACTACTACTGAATTCTTCTAATTGGGTTTTGTTTAAAATTTCATGTGTCAGTTTCTCTTTATTATTATTATTTTTTGCTGTTTTGTCTTTTGTGGCATCACATGAATAACGTTCTCTAGACTACAAAACTAGAGTTGTAACAAAATACTTGCAAACAGATCGTTACAGAAAAATACAGGGTTTAAACCAAGGTTCAACTTACCGAGATTGTCGATAAATCGGTTACCGTTTTCGACGGATTAATTGACAGCTTACCGATTAACTGACGGAAAACCTATAATACTGTAGCTTACCGATTACCGATACTTTTCGAAGATTATCGACGGATTATCGACACTTTTCGATACTTTTCGACGGAAAACTTATAAAATATTTTTATAATATCATACCTCAAATTCAAAACATATGTAGATACGTAAAGTCATACACACACATACAATTCCATCAAAAAGCTCAAATCTAAAACACTAATAACGTAGTCTAACAATTCTCAACTATCAAATACATAGTCTAATATAGTAATATCTCAAACTCAAACACATAATAGAAAGTGTATAATATTTGAGTATTTAAGCAAGATATTTATATAGGTTCAAAACTACATATTTAATAAATACAAGACATAATTTTATACAACAAAACACATTTGTAACTTAAATATGTAGGTGAAATGTATAATATTAAGTCACTTTATTAGTTTAAGTGTATAATATTAAGTCAAATTATTATGTGAAGTGAATATGCATGTTTATTGTATATGTATGTTAACAAATTTAATATTAGTTTAAGTGTATAATATTAAATGAATATACATATTAAGTGTATATGTATGTTAGGTGAAGTTAATATGTATGTTAAGTGTAAAATATAATTTGAAGTGTGTAATATTAAGTTAAATTATTAGGTGAAGTGTATGTGTATGTTAAGTGTGAATGTGTGATATTAGTTGAATAACAAAAAGTCTCACATTGATAGATGACAAGAGTTTGGTGATATACCAAATATTAGGGACAAGGGCTTGGGCCCTTTGGGTCATATGATTTTGTGGATGGGGAGGACTCACACACATGTTACACCACCACGCGCGCCGCCGCCGTCCGGCCGGACGTGGCGTGGCGTGGCGGGGAGGTGAGGTGCTCTTGTGTGAGTATAATTATTCTTGCCGCGATAATTTTTTTTACCGAAAAGTCCCTATTTTTTATTACACGCATTTTATCGAAAATCGGTTGGAAAAGGTTTTATCGAAAAGCTCGATAATCGTCGAAGAGTATATAAAACGATAAGTATTGGAGCCGGCAACTTACCGGTAACTATCGGAAAGACCGAAAATCGGCGATTATCGTCGAAAATGCGAACCTTGGTTTAAACTTTAAAGGGACTGAATTTTTCAATACCCAGCAAACTGGATCTGGATTGAAAACCATTTCGGTTCTTACTTTCTGAGAATTGATTTTTGGAATCCGATTATATTTATTTATCTAGAAAATATATATTTATTTAATAGTGTTGTGTGACGGCATGATTGAGAAATGAACAACGGTTCTAATTCTAGATTTACACATTTTCTTATTTTCACAAGTTTTAACTTAATTTAAACTGTTTTTTTTTTTTTTTTTTTTGTAATATTTGGACATATTTAGGTAAGTTTTTTGAAGGGAAAATTCCGGCAAAAATATCCAACCTTTGGTCAACCTGCCTCCCGTGTACCCAACCTTTAAAATTGGCGGCAAAAATACCCAATGTGCGTTGACCGTGACTTTGACATAAAACCGTTAATTTTTCCGTTAACATTTGCAATGCGGCCGTTAGCGGCAAAAATACCCAAACTTTTTTTTTGAAAAAAAAAATAATTTTTAATTTTTTTAATTTATATTTTTTTTTCTTTACTTGATTAGTGATAAATACTTTAATTCCGAATACATAGAATAACACAAAATTTAGTCAAAACATCAATTGACTAAACCTAATCATGAATAAAATAATAATTACATAGTTAATTTAAGGTTGATAGTAAAACTTTAAACAAAAACTTAATCATATTGTTTTTATTACATTTGACTATCTTAATTAGTCCCCAAAATATATATTAGATATTTCATACGGATTTTTAAAAAAATAATTAAAAAACCCGGACATATCCGGGTTCGGAAAAACACGGATCCGGATAAATAAATATTCGGACATGTCTGGATCTGGATATTTATTTTAAAAAAATTAAAGCCCTTTAATTCTGGGCCGTTGGACGATCAAGATCAACGGCCCAGATAAAACGGTATAAGGGACTAAACAATAAATAAAACACTTTTAACTAAAAAAAATAAACAAAATAACCTGGATCCGGACCTGTCCGGGATTTTTTTTTTCCCGGACCTGGACAGGTCTGTATCCGGGATTTTTTTTAAAAAATATCCTAAAACGGCACCTTTGATCGTAAGACATTTTGGGGACTAAGCTAAATATATAGCATGGCATCTCAAAGCAATATTATATAATATGTATATATATGTGTGAAACTCTTAGCGCATATATCCTCAAGTTATGATAATATAATATGTATATTTTGGTCATAACTTGATAATATAATATGTATATTAAAAATAATTAAAAAATAAATAAATAAAAAAGTTTGGGTATTTTTGCCACTAACGGCCACATTGTAAATGTTAACGGAAAAATTAAGTCACGGTCAACGCACGTTGGGTATTTTTGCCGCCAATTTTAAAGGTTGGGTACACGGGAGGCAGGTTGACCAAAGGTTGGGTATTTTTGCCGTAATTTTCCTTTTTTGAATTACAAATTTGGGTTAAAACCCAGGTTTTAAAATTACAGATTTGTGGTTCAAAAATCTGATTCTCAATTTTCTCATACTCGGATTCCGAATATATGGTTTCCAAGCCTTGAAAGAAATAAAAGAAAAAACCCGGACTTGGATCCGTTTTTTTTTTTTTGGGGGGGAAACATTAGCAATATATTAAAACTATTAAGCGATCCGGTTTAACCCTACATAAAATTAAAACTATTATCCTGGCCTTGCCTTGACTTGCTCGTAAAGTAAGTGATCTGTTGGCATTAGAGCTGCACATCTTCATCGCCAAATCGCATCGCGACCCATCGCGGCGGTTTCCGGCGCATCGCGACTCTTCGCAATTCTGAGCTTCCTATCGCGATTCGTCGCGGCAACACACATCCATCGCGACTCCCTCTCTCTCTCTCTCCGTCTCACAGAGGCGCTCTCTCTCTCTCTGTCACGATCCATCGCGATGCACCGCGAGAAATCTCACCACGACGCATTGCGATTCGCCGTTTGGCAATTTCCGGCAATTTCGCCGCGACCCATCGCAACGCCGGGATGCCCAGCTCTAGTTGGCATACACTAATGGAATGAAAAAAGTATTAAGCTTTTCTTTTCTGTCATTTTTGCTTTGTTATTTGATCAAAATATCTTTTTTTCATCTTTTTCCCTTTAGAACGTTAACTTATTTTCCCTCCCAAATCAACAATAGAAAGCTTTAGGCTTTAGCAAACGAAGAAAAAAAAAAAAAAAAGAGCAGCAAACGCTTTTTTAGTCCATGCGACTCGAAAACAACGAAACGGTACAAAATTTTCGTCTGCACCTACGTCACATTAAACCAGACGATTCATAACTTAGAAAATACGAAGAAAACTAAAAAACCGATGAAATTATTTATGTTAATCTGAACACTAGTACGAGCCCCAATTGCCTTTCACTGAGCCCATCCCAGGAAGAGGCATTGCGAGTGACATAGCCGACTCCGACGAGTTAACCTTCTCCATTATTTGCCTGATTAGCTTGCCCGCTAAGTACGAAGCACCGGAGACGGAAAAGCCAATCACAATGTAATAAATTATGGTTTTGATGTACTTGCTCGGTCTCTGAATATAGGCCTTCCCAGCGGCCAGAATGGCAATGCACACGAGAGAGGCGACTCCGACTGCGGCCAGCTTGAGATCCTTGTCATCGGTCTCGCGAAATGCGAGCCCGTAAACGACCGGAGGGACTAAACCGAAGACAAGGAAGGATAGTATGACAAATGTGGCGTGAAGGAAGAAATTCTCTCGCCTTCCGAGAGTTTCGTGGTACTTATCGACCACTCGGTTGGTCCGGCTACAGCGCATCGTTGATTGCTCGACTTTGAGATCCCAAATCTGCATTGTTATTGAATTATCAGCTGTATTTTCTAAAATCTGTCATTCTATTGAACTTTGTCTTAGCAATTTCTCGTATGAATTTGTAAATTATAGCATTGTTTCTTCTGAATACCATTAGAAAATGGACGGTTTCCGTCAAATATTAATTAAAACCACATACACTATATATAATACATTATTTATAAAACTAGTGTACCTTGAACATAAATTAATTGCTACAATTTACTAGTAGAAAGAGGAAACTGTTTTAAGAAATTGATAAATCTACGAAAAACGGCAGAACTACTCACATTATGAACGATGACGAACAGTCCACCGATCAGATTCGCCAATGCCAAAACTATGATATTCACTGCAAAAATGACGTTTTCGATGAGAAAATTTTGGCCTTGTTATGGAGGCTAAACAGCTTGCAAAACTAACAAATTGCTTACTTGTTGTAACATCTCCACTTGCTGCAGAAGTGACAATGCCTAAGCTTGTGATCGATTCGACCAAACCGCCGTAGACGATGCTTTTTGCGATTTCCCATGATTTCGGACTGTCTTGTGGCGGAACCAATGCCGTGTCCCGTGACGCAGCAATGACCGGTACGGTTTCAGGCTGCGCTGCTTGGGCTAATGGTGACAACACAAAGGATATTAAAGAACATGAAATCAGTGGTAAGTACAATGGAAACATAACATGTCACGATATTCAGGACATGAAATTTTACCTTCATCCGGGTTTGGTCCACTCTGAACTATTACTTCTTGGAGAGGCGGAAAATCCCCGTTTGAAACAGCGACAACATCTATCTCCGTCGGCTTAGATTTCACGATCAGAACATCTCCACGTGTCTGATGAAGAATAGGGGTTATTTTATCATGCATCTCGCCCTTGAAACCAGTCTCTAAATGACTTCCCAGCGGAGTAATCGCTGCAGAAACGACAATGCTCGCTAATCCTTCAACCGGGTGTTGATAGTTATGTACTTTTCCGTTTTCGTTATTGTCACTCGACGGAGCTTGTTGTTCTTTCACTACATTGATCTCGTCGGGATGTGGTACGGGTTTAGGAGCAGGCATTGGAACTCCGATTGGCTCTTCAGCAATCGGAGTTCTGCCCTTTACCGAAGCTTTAATTTTTTGTGCGAATGCTGCTGAAGCCCAGGGACCAGATTGGGCTGGTACAACGACTTCTGTAATCCGCTCGGCGTTGTGCTCTAGCATTCCGATCGTTGCAGTGACGCTAGTTACAACAGGCGGAATCTCCATCCAGTCACGTGATCGGACAGGTTCGTTGACTCCATTCACATACTCCGTGTTGCGTTCGTGTATTTCGATTGGTGGAGCTGCATTAGGAACAACTGTTGGTTCAGGCACGGCCCGACTATTCTGAATAAGCATCGGTTCTCGTAAGCCGTCTGATGAAACTAGTAGAGCATCAAAACATGAAGAATAATAGTTAGTTACGATCCAGAATCCGAAAGAACGTGGAGTCAAAAAACTAAATTGAACGGACCAAGAACGTTTTTAGTTACCTTGGTTAGGCATGTTTGCTTCCCCGTCCAGCTCGCCGATTCTCCAGCTAGGGAAAAGCCAGTTCCCTGCAAAATCCAAACAAATGTCATAACTCACGAACCAAAATATTGCGGAGTCATCGCTCTACGAAACGCTTTGAGACGAAAATGGTACCGATGGGAATGAGGAAACTGAAGCAGGAGGTGCACCGGAACGTCTCCTGGACCCTCTCCGGCTCCGGCACCACAGCAGATTCCTCCTCCAACTCTCGCTTGGCAACGAGAACTTTCGTGATGCAGGCCTTGCAGTTTGGGCAGTAGAAATCGTGCTGTCCCTTCCGCTCCGTCAGCTTCTCGAGGTACAAAGCTCGGAATTCCTCCTCGATCTTCTCCCGCAGCTGCGCCTCCATGTACCGGACCGCCTCATCGCTCACCGAAGCAGCATGGACTCCGTTTTCGAAATGAGAAGAACTCAGAGCACTAGACTCCGCGAAGCCATTGCTATCCTCCTTAATCTCAGTCTCAACCTCGACACCATTCACTTGGAACACCAGATCGTTTGCCTCGGAATTCACTGCTGGCTCGGTCGGAATCTTGTCGGAGACGAGAAAAGCAGCGTGGACTCCATTTTCGACATGAGAAGAACTCAGAGCACTAGACCCCGCGAAGCCATTGTTGTCCTCCTTAATCTCAGCCTCAACCTCGACACCATTCACTCGAAACACCAGATCGTTTGCCTCGGAATTCACCGCTGGCTCGGCCGGAATCTCATCGGAGATGAGAAAGGCAGCGCGGACTCCGTTCTCGACATGAGAAGAGCTCAGAGCACTAGACTCCTTGAAGCCACTGTTATCCTCCTTAATCCCAGCCTCAGCATCCACATCATTCACTTGAAACACCAGATCGTTTGCTGGCTCGACCGGAATCTCGTCTGAGACGAGAAAATCCTCGTACCGCTCGTCCAGCCCATGATGCCCGTTCTTTGATTTCGAATCTGAACCAGTTGCAGCAAAGTCAATCAATACAAAAGCTTGATCTGGAATCTGAACAGTAATATGAACTGTAACAGCTCAACCTCGCCATGGAAGAACAACCCAGCTGAGCAAGGTGATGCAAAATTGAGAATTTGAGAAGAATAAAAAGGAAAAAAACAAAACCAAAAAACGCTATTATCTTCAAAGGACATCGGTAGGTCCTTCATGTTCTGAAAAAAAAAAAAAAAAAAACCTCTTCGATACAAAACAATATGCATATATTTACATATACGTATAATCAACGTTACATGGCTCACTGTGAAAAAAAAAAAAAAAAAACATTTCTTTTCAACTAACCTCCATTGGCGTTGACGTTTTCGCCGTGAAAGCCGTTAGTGGGCTTCCCGTTTGTTTTCTCTTCTCCGTCATTGGAGGAGTGGGAGTCGCCGGAGGAGGAGGAGGAGGTCTCCGACGACTTAACGCTGTTATCGTCACCGTCACGGTGGTGGTGGCGAGGCAGTCTTCTTCCTCTGAGGGACAGGGACACCTCAGTCTCTTCAGTGTCTAGCTCTTCAATGGGGTCAACCCAGTTCACAACCTCCATTTGTGTGCGCTTCTCTTCTCACAGTCACTCTTGTTTTATACTTCTTTTTGGTACGGTAATAATTATAGCACCAAATGGGCAAAAAATGTTGGTACGTATAATTAAGAATTATTAGCTATAATATTTATATGTGGCAGTAATGGTGTTGCATTAAATGGAAGATAGAAAATATGGTTATGGGATTTTGAGGAGATATTTCTTCTAAATATTATATAAATAGGGTTTGGTGGTGTTCCCGAGAGAAAGCATTGGCCATGCATCACACATGTGAACCACTGATGGGACAGTTTTCTTACTTTTTTCTGGGGTTTAAGTTTTTATATATATATTATAATAGGGCGACGAGAAAACGTGAGCATCGGTGGGTAATTCCTTTTTGTCGTTTTATTATTATTCTTATTTTGTTTTCGAAAATTGATTAATCATATTTGAATTTACCTAAAAGTTAGTGCTGCAATGGCGACGTGTGGGAGGCTCTCGCGACGCATCGCGGCGTTCTCCGGCGGATCGCGACGTTTTGCGATTCGGAGCCCTAAATCGCGACGGTTCGCGAACAGTTCCAGCATCGCGACGGGAGGACCCTCTCTCCCTCTCTCTCTCTCCGTCTCACAGTCTCTCTCTCTCTCTCTCTCTCCATCGCGAGCTGAACCACCACGACGCATCGCGACGGGAAGTTTGGCGATTTCCGGCGATTTCGCTGCGACCGGTCGCGACGCCGTCAAGTGCGGCTCTACTAAAAGTTATTTCTAAACTTCACAAATTGTTCAATTTAATTAAAAAATCATTCCAGTTGTTATCGATCCATATAAAAAGGGAAAATTGTAGAGGACTATTGAAGTACGATTTTGTCGTTTAATTTATATAAAACGATAAATTTATTATTAACATTTTAAAACTTGGTCAAAGCAAACAAAGTTCGGTTCAAGAAGAAAGTCAACTAAAGTTCATCGAGAGTCAAAGCCCAATTTGGAATAAAGTTGATGCGACGAGAGGAAAAAAGGTGATGAGAAGTCTTGTCGACACCGGAGTGATGAGTTTCAACGATAAGGCAGGCGATGAGAAGCCTCGTCAACGGGAACAATAATGGGAGAGACATAAGATTCCATCGACGAGGAGTTTGAGGACACGAAAAGATCTTTCCAGCGACGAGGACATTAGATTCCCTTCTTAATTAGCAGGGCCGGCCCTGACTTTGTCGGGGCCCTAGGCGAGAAAAATTAAAGATAAAAACTATTTTTTAAAATTATAACACTAACTTGTTACAACTTCTAAAAATAAACACTAAAAACAACATGAAAATAAATTATCACAAATAATATATCAACTTATATATTCATATTTTTTTAAATGTGATATTAAATGGCAAAAGAAACTTTAATTTTACTTTATGTATATATTATTTAATCAGATATAAGATTAAGTATAAAAAGAATGGACTTCCGCCATTTATCTACAGCATTTTGAAAATAACAATTTAAATTAAAATCATAAATATAAGAAAATCAGAGAAACCTAAAGTCTAAAAACTATAAACAAAAGGCCCCACCACTTTAATTGTTGAGTCTCGACAGCACAAAGAATATTAATGTACTCTTAGAAAAGTTTTAGGCGTGTAGTGTATTTTGGGCCCTCAATACTTATCTTGGAGGCCCTTTGTATAGTGTATTTTTTTCTCAAAATTTTGGGGCCCTAGGCCTGGGCCTAGTCAGCCTTGGCCCAAGGCCGGCTCTGTTAATTAGGAGGATTAATGGCGACAATTTTAAGGCATTTAATCCTAAATTATTAACATGATAAGTATAGCAATAAAAATTGTTATTAAACCGAATTGTAATCACCCAATTATGAGGATGAAAAGGAATCCGAGATGATGAGATTAGGAACTCTATAAACGGTAGACCTAAACAACAAATCAACGGGGGAATCCTTTGTACGAGCATGTAGTCTTTACATATTTGTGCAAATAAACACTTATCACATTCATTCACATTTACCCTCATTACATTAACCATCTTTGCATGTGTGATTGAGGTTTAACGGAAAAAACCAGAGTCCAAAAGTTATAGTAAATTAGAGTTTCACCCCGTGTCACTCCATGATTGTTGATGCAAATTTCTCCTTAACAAGGACAACGAAAAATTAGAGATTGCATCTCTCTCACTCTTCGGAGTCATATGATTGCTTCCAACGTCCATGTTCCTCAATTCATTAATGTCATTGTCTAGTACAAAATCTCCTTTTCGAACCTTCGTTTGTTTTACGCATACGTCAAACATGTAAGATGCACTAAAACATTCGTAGATTTAAGTAGTCTATCAAAACATCATCTAATTTAGATCTTTCATTGATTTTGGTGATACAAGCATCTTTAGTCAGCATTTTCAATGTTTGTTTACCCGGAATCTCACTTAATTCCCGTCTAAACAACCGTTTCCACAGCTAATGTGGATTGTGTTCAAGGAAGGATTAGGTTTACTTTTCTTGACCTGTCTTACTTAACCATAAAATGTGAAAAATGAGGAAGAATATTGAGCTATATGTCTCCTATCTTAAGTTGGCTCGCCTACCAAAATTTATAAAATCATTTAAAAGCTTTATATAAAGGGTTAATGACGGCTAAAATACCCAAAGTTTGGTCAAAGAACCCCTCGTATACCCAAAGTTTAAAAGTGATGGCAAAAATACCCAAAGTCGCATTTAGGGAGTTGACCACTCCATTCTCGTAACGCCGTTAACTTACCTGTTAACTCTGGCCACGTTGGCAATTTATTTTGTTAAGTGTAATCATTAGGGATTCAATTAGTTGTATTAAATAGTGTTTATTAGGGGTTTAATTCGTAGTTTTGTCGTAAACGAGGCTGATTTGGGTTCATCCATGTGGCAAAAATTGTTATATCAGCAACCCACGTTTGTCAGCGTGGCCATAGTTAACGGGCAAGTTAACGGCGTTACGAGAATGAAGTGGTCAACTCCCCAAATGCGACTTTGGGTATTTTTACCATCACTTTTAAACTTTGGGTACACGAGGGGTTCTTTGACCAAACTTTGAGTATTTTTGCCATCATTAACCCTTATATAAATTCATTTCCTCAGTATTTCTCCTCCGACGATAAATATATCAATATATGAACATTTTACCGGTCGTTTTTTTCTTCTTTAATACTTAACGTAGTTGCAAAACTATTGGTACTTCTTAACCCTATAAAATATGACTTTACGTTGGTGAAAGGGTAGATCGGTAGATATATCACGACTAAATAATAGTCATGATGATGTGACGATAAGGAGCGGTGCAATATTGCTCGAATTGAATAGCATTCAATGCAAGGGAGTTGGTCAATTTAACATATAATAATAACCATTGAAAAACTATATGGACTACGTATTGCAATTTGGCTACTACCTCATTAATTTAGTTGTATGTCTCGTCACATGATAAAATGATAAAATTACATTTCCAATGCTACTTTTCTTTTCAAATTGAAACTTAAAAATTTCAACTTAAAAAAAGCATAGACATATATAGGATTACACGGGTAAGATATAACTTAGAAAATGTCTTCAAAATAACAACTAATAAAATATAAACTCTTAAAATATGAGCAACCGAATTAATGTTATGATTATGAAACAGTCTCGGCCGAAACTTTGAATGTCTTTTAGACTATTTTCGAAGTCGTTTGATGGTGAGGATTTTTCAATCACCTTCACTACAATCTTTACATGAAATTCAATAACAATCTTCACGTGAATATCTAATGCTACGTCTAAATATACTTTAAACGTGTACATGCAACACATTAATATTCCTCTTATTGAGTCTCGACCCATTACTCATTAAAAACAATATCCTTAACATTTAACAACCAATTAGTTATTTAATGTATTCCGATATCTATCGATATATTTCTGTCTGAAATCAAATAAATCAATTATTTCGATATATAGTCGTAGAAGATAGCGAGAAAACATATTTGTCTACGGTTGAACTCATTATAACACTCCATTATTTTACTGTATTATTTTCTTTTCTTTAATGTCTTATTTTTTTATATTTATTTCTGCTAGAATAAACAATTGATTGGTCAATTTCCAGCTAAGCAACCACCACGATACCATATTTATGAGAAAACATATTTTCCAGAGTTGACATCACAATTTCCTGTTTTGATGGCGATTAATGCGAGCTTATCCTATACTAGACATTCTTATATTTTTATTATTTGGCCCCATAATTTATGTCACGCATAATATATTATTTATTCACAAAACTAAACCCAAAATTGAGCTAAGTGTAGCTATCGTGGACTTTAGCATTCAATTTGTATTCTATTTAAGGAAATAAAAAAAAAGAATACTAACTTGTTTTCATGTTATATCACAGCTTGCAAGCATTATTAGTATGATTGAGAATAATATATTCATTTTCTGAAAATTATGTAGATATATTCATGAATATCTGAATCATAAAGATCCAATAGGAGACACTTTCATTAATTGAAGAAATGCACGACTAAGCAACTATGTCTATTACCTGATATCGTTGTTAGATATCGAGCAAAAAAAAAAATCGTTGTTAGATTTTGTCACATGTCAACAAATTTTATTTTATTTTTTCCATGAAATAAAAAATGATTGACCTATTACTTGGAACTTGGAAGTTTCCAAATGTCAGAGGTGTTGCTATATATTCATTGAACGAGTAAGCGATTTCAGATAATAAGTTTCATAAAACTTGCAACCAAGTGTGGATTAACTCATGAAATTATAGAACTTGTTAAATTTCTCTTTATATATTTACACCAATAGGCGGAACCAAGGGGGGGCTTGTTTAAATCGTTAATGTAAATTGAGGGTGTTAATTTATAATTTTGATAAAATTAGTACTTAAAGTGATAGTTAAAAAAAAATGGAGGGGCTCTAACCCCACTACTCTACGAGTAGTTCCACCAGTAATTACACTTATATGTATAGTATATTACACATAGGGATAATGCATATAAAATTACTTTTAAGTACCTCAAAGTTTAGGACATATTTTAAATTTTATTTGTAGAGGTAAAAGTATCAAATCATTATAAGTTATCTATGTCGTTAGTACAAAATCGTTAACTTTCACAAACTATCATTATTTACTGTGACATAAGTACTTAAGTTATAATTAACGGCGTAAGTACTTAAGTTATTATCATTTATTAGCGACATAAGTACTTAGTAATTAAAAATACATAAAATATGTAAAATGGGTGGATAAAACTACAAAACTATCATACGGAGTCTCCAATGTTTCTCCCAAAACTTTTGAAAAATCTTAAATTTACCCAAATTTTCAATATCGTCAATTATGAAGGGAAAAAAAGTTGTATTGCGAAATATCACGAGACATTTGCTAATAGTGCGACAATTAAAAAAAATATAAGAGAGTAAGACTTAATAAATATAGTTCGATTCACTTATCTTTTATACGTGGGATTTTGTTGGGTATATTTCCTATACATGATGATAATGAGAAATAAATTATAGTAAAAACAGTAGCGAATAGATTCGATGATACTTATCGGAAGAATCTTGGATTGACGAGCACCGACTTTTCGCTTTGAACCGGAAAAAGGTTCTTGATATCCTCTAAAAGAGAAAACCGTTAGCGATTCCCTAGACGCGTTGGACTCTCTCCTTAAAGCTTGATTCGCCTCCTCTACGTGCTTGAGGTTCGTTAGGCGATAGCTTCCCAGGATATAACGGGATGACCGCGGATTTCGTAGCATTTCGAAGTCCGCCGACGAACTAAACATTCTTGAATTCCGTTACCAAAAGACTCACGACATGAAAATATTGGGAAGCATAAAAGATCGAATCCGCGGAATGAAAAAACGAGAAGCGGATTCAAAGTATATAGAGAGTTTTCGGAAGACGGTTTTGCAATCGGTGTGTCGAAATGTCACCGTCAATTTATAGACGCGGGATTGAGACATTGAATTGATTACCAATCAATTTTATAACGGCTAATAATAAATTGCAATTAATCCGAAACGTAATAAATTGAATTCAATATTCATAACGGTCATAACCGTTTTACGTAACGTTCGAACGTCGGAACAAATCCCGGTAATTGGATAGAGCGTTCGTCTCGAGTATTCGACATTTCGACCGACTCGACGCTATCTCAATTTTTATTTAACTGCAATTATTTCCAAGAGATTTTTTATTAACCACACTTAAAAGTAAATATAGTTCTTAGGTAGAACAAAAATAAATAGTATTAACCAAAAAATGGTCGATTCCCTCAAATTCACCATGCATGGAATATATAACTGGCTAAGGATATGGACATGGACAAAAGGCGTGTGTGTGGTCAAATTTATAAAGGACAAAAGAAGACCATACAAAATATAGAATATTATACCGCAATTGGTCACGTTTTCATTTTCCGATAAATGCATATGTGGGTCCAAATAGGTTAAAACAAGAAGTTAATGTTTATATTGAAGAGGGCCACAAATACTGAAATCGAAAGAAAAGGCGGAATGTGAAGTACAAAAGACATAATATATGGCGATTGTGAAATATTTGTGGCAATATACTCTGTGACAAATTAGGAGGAGGTGTCGTTTTATTACAAGTCAATCAAGATAAGAGAAAGAAATGCTTATTGCGTTTTCTTATTTTTATAGATATTTCATGTCGATCGGGGATAAGTGTGTCCAGCGGCACGGCCAACTTAAGCCCCAGAATGGCGGTGCCGCCAAACCACCTTTCCTGGGAATTGCATGCCGTGAACTCAAAGCAATTCAAGTTGTAATATAAGCAATTTAAAATCTACTAGTTGTTGTTCTTTCGTGAAAATTATTTAGTAAACAAAAAAAAAATTGAATTCGCGGTAGGCCACAAGCGTTTTCCCACGAACAACCGCATGTTCTTCAAAATTAAATTTATAGAATGGAACATTTTGGAGTGAAATCAAATTAGTATATTATTGTGGTTATTAACTTATCGAGTATTAATTTAATAGTATTCGAAACTGTTTAAAAAATAATTTATTCAAAATTATTAATTTATCGAGCATCAATTAAAAAAAATTATTATACAGATATTACTCAAAAAAAATTCCTAATCATAAATGGTTAATTTGTTACTAAGGAAGTGCGGATTAGCACTTGGATTTGTATTCTAAAGTGTAAACTCAAGTCAATTAATTAATAATATTTTTCTTTTACCCAAGTGGGAATTTGTTATAAGTCCTACCAAACTGAGCTTTACGAATGAAGTGTGAACTTGATATTATTCTACACTATATTAATTCTCGCAATCTCACTTGTACAGATAATAATTATTAAGCATTGACTAATCTATTATTAATTATTATAATTGAAGTTGTTCAAAACCAGTGAGTCATCACTATGGTCTTATCTGGTGAGTCGTGGTGTTCATCAAACCTATATTGAATTTATTTTTAATAATATACAAAAAAGATGTAAAACTTAACCCATATATGATTTATTAATTAATTTTCACATGCTTCGAGTTATAATTTGCTGACACCTTCCAGTTTCCATAATCATAGAATTTACGAAATTCAAATGTATTATTAACTACTACAGTAGAACCTCTATAAATTAATATTCGATAAATTAATAGTCGCGATTAAATAATATTTTTGGTCGGTCCCGACTCGGGCCTAACTAGCTAAATTAATAATTCGCTAAATTTATAAGATAATAATTTTTTTTAGAAAGTATATAGGTCCCAAGTGATATATAAATTAATAATTCAATATAAAAAATTACATAAATAATTGTAAAATCACTATAAATAAAATATAACATAAATAACTATGAAATCACATTGAGTAAAAAGATAGCATTACATCACTAATCATGTAGTCTTCTTAAAATATGTTTCTTTAGTAATTTGTTTCTTCTTGAAATTAATGTCCTCTTGAACTTCATCTCTACGCTTCCGAAGAGCATCAAAGGTCCGCTATCATATTCTCATGTTGGGCTCTTTAATATTTCAGACATTGGTACTCTAATAAAAAAAATTTAAATCATATTAATCTCTCTTGATATTCTTAATATTGATACTTTAATATTCTCGATATAATAAATTGAAATATTTTTTTGTTAGTAAAGATGTTTATATAATTATAGCTGATTAATAAAAAATTTCTTCACTTAATGTATAAATTAATAAATTATTAATTTATATGTTAATTAATAATCCGATAAGATAATATTTTTTGCCGGTCCCAACAGTATTAATTTATAGAGGTTCTGCTGTATTATGTATATATTTATAATATTTATATAATATATAATATATTCATCTTTTATTTCTGATCGTAATTCGAATTGGTCAATGCCATGATGACGTATGCTTTTTAAAGAATCAAGGCGTGATATCAAGCATCAAAGCATAGATAAATTAGAAAAATAAATCTATGCCTTTATGCTCACATTATCAGAAATTCTAGTAATTTAAAGTAAAACTTACAAAGTGACATGTATTTTGGGCCTAAAATGCTTTAAAATGTTATTTTAGTAGAAAAAATCATTAACAAGTAACACATATACAAAAAATTCAAAGAATAAGTATGAATGTTCTAAAAATAATAATAAAAATAATAATATCCACTGTTTGCCTACGAAAATATCCTAAACCCTTGTTGCACCACACGTTCTTCGACTTTGGTAATGAATCCTGAAATAAAATTGATAATAAATTTCAAGCTTCTTAATTGGATTCAGTTATCATATAAATAAGTAATTCTATTATATCGTGTTAACTTAAGGAGAATTTAAAAGCTTTCAGTTTGAATACAATTTTCTTGTTTTCTGATTTGTACAATAACTTTCAATAAAGTAATAGTAAAATATGTTTTTGTTTTGTACCTCATTGGAGATAACTTGAAAATTTCTATGTTCTATTATGTTATAATGAAGGGTTTTCCAATACAATTTTTAGTTTTTTTTTTTTCACTAAAAAAAATTTCTTTTGTTTCTTGCTTTCTTTTCAACTTCGCCCACCGGTGCCACCTAAATTTCCGGGATCCATGCAAGGCTCTAATCTACCCTTGTCGCCGATTTCGGTACTCCAGGAATGCTTCGCTTCGTCTTCTTCGATTTTGCCTTCTCCCATCTGTTTTTTTTAATTGTTTTAGTTTTTAATTCCATTTTACTCGCAAAGATGATTGTCTTGATCTTATTAGCAACCAAATCAAATGATTTTTTTCTTTCTTTCTTAAATGAGCTTGGCATGAACTTTAACGATTACAATAAAGCTCTAAGCTTTTTCATTCTATCCTAGCCCAGTGAATAAAATATTGGGTCTATATGTCGAATACATATTTAACAAATTTTGAAGCCCATTGAGCCCAATATCCATTTTATTAATGATTAATAGGAACAAACGATGTCATGTTTAATGTATTGCTCTTATTTTTCTGTTTACTGATTCAGAAAAAGTTCTATCATAAGATATAAGCTACTTAAAAAAATTAAAATGAAATATTATTAAAAAAACAAAAGATTTCTCGTTTCTTATATTATAAGTTTGAGTAGGTTAATACAATTTAAGTACTTAATGCTTTTATTTTTACAATGACATGAAATCTATTATTTTTTTCTATGCTAAAGTTCCTAATCCACTATTTTGTTTTCTCTAAAATTCATTATGATAGTGGGCATAGGAACTTTAGTGGTAAAATAAATTCCATTAGATTTATTAAAATTGATAAAATTTTAATAAAAAGTAAAATAATAAATATTGAAAATTTTAACCGTGAAAAAATTACAAAAACAAAAAAAATTAAATGGAAAAGTACTCAGGTCTCTATGAACTATATTAGGGGATTTGCTTGTCCCCCCTCCTCCCAAATTTTTTTTTCTTTAAATATTCTCTATACTGTATTTTTTTTTAAATAATAATTTTCTTATCTCTGAATTTAGTTTCTTCACATCAATTATCATTTAAAATAATCAGCCTCCAAATTTATAAGCTGGATCCCCAACTGCCAGTATGACTAAGTTCATAGAGTTACTTAATTAATTAATACTGCTCCTTCATTTTCTATATTCTTGACTTGGGATCTTGCTGTGCCTCTTAGAGTATAGCTTTAATATATCGGGCGTTCAGAAAATAAATAAATAAATATGTACGATGTTGCTTTTATTTCAATGGCTAAACAGCCAACTGTTTTATCAAAATTAATTTTTTAAATATATATATATTCTCGTTTTATATTTTAATCTATATTCAATATTGCTGACTAATTGTGTACCTAACTAACATTTAGCAATGCTTCATAGATCATGCTATTCAATGCTATTCAATACTTATTTTGAATAGTTACTCCAGTTTTAGGGTTATAAGACCATCTCCAACCAAATTATACAATTTTCTACTTCACTTTGCACTTTGCGGTACATTTCACATCAAACACTATCTCATCTCAACCCTTATATATTTATTTAACATCTTTCAATTATATCACATATTCATTATTTAATAAATAAATATTACTCCATAAAATAATTCAAAATACAAATTAACACAAATTAAACTTTATATCTATTTAAAACCAAATTGCAATACAAACCAAATCATAGAAAATAAAATGAAGTACAATTATACATCCAAATTAGAATATCCTTCTCATAAATGGTTGAACAATGCATTTCGGAGCGCGATATGTGTATCTATTTATGTTATTTGTCCATAGCGAGTGAAAAAACTCTTGAAATCATGGTTTTACAAAAAAGAGGCGAATGACAACAATCGCAAACACCACTTCCTGATTCCGATTCATGTACAACATCGGTCTTGGAGCATATGACGCTAATCTTCCCGAGTATTAGTTTATGTATTGTAATTTTATTTTGTTGTATTGTGTTTTTTTATATATTATTATAATGTCTTTTTTTTATTATTTCGATGTAGTTGTAATGTTATTTCGTTTCGGTATTAATATTAATGTCATTTTAGTTTTTCCCAAACTCCAGATATCAATGTTGTATTTTAAAATATTTAATGTAAAAAATTAAAAATTTGCACTCAAAATTATGAATAATTAAGGATAAATATGATATATTTTTACAAAACAGTGACAAATGTACAAAATTATAAACTTTTGAAGGACTAAATAAAAATTAAAAAAAAGAAGAAGAAATGCAATGGTGAATAGTACCACGCCAAATTTGGCGTGGCCCCATTGCAAATCCAATACCCATGCCATTATGGCGTAGGATTGACGCTCGGTTGGAGCAACTCCCTACTCCATATCCACCAAATGGAGTACGGGTGGAGTTGCTCTGAACAGGAAATAATAAATCTCATACAAAATTAAAAATATGGTTACTTTTGAAGGACTAAATAAAAATAAAAAAAGGAAATGCAGTGGTGAATAGCACCACGCCAAATTTGGCGTGGCCCCACTGTAAATCCAATACCCACGCCATTATGGCGTAGAAATTGACGCTCGGTTGGAGCAACTCCCTACTCCATATCCACCAAATGGAGTACAAGTGGACTTGCTCTGAGCAGGAAATAATAAATCTCATACAAAATTAATAATATGGTTACGTCACATTCCGTCCATTTTTATAGGTTCCGAACAATACTTATTCATGTTATGTCACAATGTGTTCATATATAAAAACGGTTGTAGCAAAATATATCATTTTAGTTTGCATTTTAGGCTACTTGTATGGTTCGCAATCGAGAACAATGGGCAGGGCAACTCTGAGGTTGTCGTGTTTTGTCGGGGTCCTAGACTAACTAATTTTTTGGAGCCTTAAGTGTATTATTTTTTTTATTTTTTATATTTAAATAAGAATAAAATAATGTATATAAAAAATTTGGACCCTTAAATATGAAGGTCCGATGCGCAGACCTTGCTTGCTTGCCTATAATCAAGGCCGGGCCTTGAGAATGAACATGATGCTCATTATTTTTAAACCGATCCCAATAAGCTCCCACGAGTTTCTCATTTCATAATAACATTTAGACGTATTTTGTTAGTTACTTTTAAACTCTAGGGTTAATGACGGCAAAAATATCCTAAGTTTGGTCAAAGAACCCCTCCTGTACCCAAAGTTTAAAAA
The DNA here is from genome assembly GCA_954871525.1 of Parietaria judaica. Classification (NCBI taxonomy): domain Eukaryota; kingdom Viridiplantae; phylum Streptophyta; class Magnoliopsida; order Rosales; family Urticaceae; genus Parietaria; species Parietaria judaica. The sequence continues at coordinate 46,821,638 of OX940860.1, forward strand.
TAATGGCAAAAATACCCAAAGTCGCATTTGGGGAGTTGACCACTCCATTCTTGCAACGCCTTAACTTCCCCATTAACTATGGCCACGTGGACAAATTTGTTTTGTTAAGTGTAAACATTAGGGGTTCAATTTAGTTGTATTAAATAGTATTAATTAGGGGTTTAATTCGTTGTTTTATCGTAAACGAGGTTGATATGGGCTCGTCCACTTGGCAAAAATTGTTATGTCAACAACCCACGTTTTTTCACGTGGCCAGAGTTAACGGGTAAGTTAACGGCGTTACGAAAATGGAGTGGTCAACTCTCCAAATGCAACTTTGGGTATTTTTGCCACTACTTTTAAACTTTGAGTACACAAGAGGTTCTTTGACCAAACTTTGAGTATTTTCGCCGTCATTAACCCTAAACTCTAAAATCGACCTTTTCAGTTTTCACTATCATCTAAAAAACTAAACTCTGCCTTACGAAAAGTTTGGCAATTGCTAAAAATATGACTAATTGTAAGTTGCTACAAAGTCACAATTTGTTCAACAACATTAATATCAATGCTAGTATATTAAGAAAAGTGGTTGTTAAAATACATCACTTTAGTTTACACGTTAAGCAACTCTTGTGCTTCACGACCTGAAAAAATGTACAGAATGCTCACTAATATAGATCAACTCCAATATGTTTCAAAAAAATATATATATATATATAGATCAACTCCAATACCCAAGAGTTTCAATTTCATAAATTTAGGCCTGTTTCATTAGCGACTTCTACAATAATAATAATAATAAAAAATCTATATTTTCACTATTATTAAAAAATAAAATAAAAAATGGCCGTATCTAAAGTTACACTATGCCTAACAAATGACGCGGCTTCACGATGGGGAAAAAGGCTGTGAGGCGCTAACAAAGAGAAGACGGAAAAAGAGTGCGAGCTAACTTGAATTCGATATTATTTTTAATTTAAAACGAGCTATTTTCTTTATTTATGTTTGGTTAAGTATTTTTCTCACCTACATTACTTCGTCGTGTCAAGGTTGTTTTTTCGCATTTTATCTTTGTGAGTTATGACTTAAGTGATAATAGTTACATTTACTATGATAATTTTTACCTCCATTACTAAATCCTTATACAATGGTCCAACCAATATTTTAGAAACGGCTTAGGGCAAACTGCCCACAAATCTATTTTACGAGTATACTGATAGAATTTCAATTAGATTTTTCAAGATATTGAAATGGGAACACAAGGCAAGGCACTAGGCTTTGGGCCTAACATTGCTCAATGTCGAGATAGCATCGGCACTGAGTGAGACAATAGTGAAGGATGCATGGCACTGGAGAGACACTAATGAGCAACGACGAAAGAGGGATCAAGATCATATTTTGAGCTGGAACTAATAGATCTCATAAAAAAAAATATAGTAATAAATAAATAAATATACGAAAAAGTTGCGATAAATTTTAAATGAAATATAACTTATTTTAAGTTGTTAAAAAAATCGTCAAAATTTGTTTCGGTTAAATTTGGACGACAAACTACATCGTCGTTTATTTTCCCTTGCATTAATTTCTTTCGATGACTGCCACATGCTTGGCTAAGATGAGTAAGTTGCGTTTTTTTATCTGAAAAGAGACAAGTGACTCTGACGGCCTGAAATTGACTTCGCTCGATTATCTTCTTCATTCGAAGCCTCAGAGTGTAAAGTTTAATAGATCATAAAATTGTATAGGGCAGGGGTTAGAGTACTAACTTACTAAGTACTAAACTGCCGAACAAGCCTTAGCTTAGAGTACAAACGTGTTAGGGTTAGTGCAATCAAATCTATTTTAAAGGTATATGGATAGAGTTTTAATAATATTTTTCAAAACCGATATCGATACAGAAGACTCTCGGCTTCGGGGCCAATATTGTTGCTAAATGTCAAGATGACAACGTCAATAGCGAAGGATGAGTGGTGGCAGTGCCGGCCCAACGACTTCGGGGGCCTTGGGCGAACGATTAAAATTAGGCTTTTTTTTAATTCTTTTAATATTAATAAATTTAATAAAATTGAATATTCTTAAAACAAATTCATACAATTTTCTATTGAGCACATGTTCCTCTTCTTAAATTTTGATTCTCTTTTTTTAGTAAATACTTTTATTTTATTAGACATACTTGCTCCAACAAAGCTAACAAATAATAACACAACTATATATCTAGTTTAATGAAAATATAAATCACTGCACAATAAGTGTATGGAGGAAAGATATAACTTTGTTCTTGAATCTTGGAGCAAAATATATGATCTTAAATTTCAAAGTATATTTTTTTTTTATTTTCTTTTTTGTTTATGAAGTTTTCCCTTTTAATATAGAACTTATATCATAAAACGAATAAATAATATTTTTTCATATTTCAAAAATAATATACTAAAAAAAATACTTTATATTGTAAAAAAGAGTTTAAGGAAAATCAACCAAACTATCATGACCAGTAAGGAAAAAAAAAAAGAAAAAAAAAAGAAGGCGATTAAGTACGAAAAAGAATGTACAAAATCTCCTAAAAATAGTATTAGAAAGAACTGTAATAAATTAATTTGTGCATTAAAGTAGAAATAGTTTTTTTTTTTTAATTTAAGAAAGTTTCATTAGTGCGGGACCCACAGTTACATATACTCACTTAAAATAATATAGGCCTAATCAAGGTGTCAAATTTCGAGAATTTCGGTCGAATTTCGGGTCGAAATTCGTTTTGAAGAGAACACCGAAACGACATTCTTACCCTTTCGTTGTCGTTTTACAATTTTTCGGGAAATTCCAAACGACATTCGTTTGTCATGCCTCTTGTCGTTTTTAAGCTGTAAAACGACGAAATTAGCTTCGAATTTCGGTAAAAGCTAGGGTTTTCATTTCTTTCCCATTTCTCGCCGACAGAGTGCCTCGCATGCCCATTTCCTCTCGACTTTCCACCCGACTTCCCACCCTCGCTCGCCAGATCTTCCATTTTTTCGCCAACTACCGAGAGGTATTCCACTTGAAATCCGATCGTTTGCTTGTATTTTTTACCAAATTTCGTTTTAGATTTTTGAGGGTTTTTTTTTTCGAAATTTGGGCTTGATTTTAGAGTAATTACTTGTGGATATCTTGATTAATATGAGGTAAACTACTCTATTTACTTATATTAGTACGTTTTTTAAGATTTTAATTGTTGAAAATCGAATTTGATATGTGTTGTTGAATCTTGGTTGAATGTTTGTGTTATTGTTCAATTTGTTCAACTTATGATTATAAATTTTATTTGTTCAATTTGTTATTATGTTAGATTGATTCATAAACTTGTTGTTCAATTTAGTTACTAATTTTAATATGTTAGATTATGTTTTAATGTTTAATTATGTTAGATTTGAATGTTTGATTAATTAATTAAGTTTATTGATTCATTTTAAATTTTAATGAATTGATTGATTAAGTGAAATTGGTTATTCAATTTTTGATCATAATTGTTTGTAATCTTGATTATTAATTATAGGTGAGAATTGAGATATGCCACCCGTCGATCCCGCCAGGGAGCATTGTACTCCAGTTGGCGCTGGATTCCAATGTAATTATTGTGGACATGTGATAAAGGGTGGTGGCATCACGCGGATGAAGGAAGTCATACACGAGGTCGGTCCTGCTAACGTAGTCCAGCTCGTTACCGATAACGGATCGGCTTACGTAAAAGCCGGTAAGTTATTGATGAAAAAGTTCCACATCTATTGGACCCCATGTGCTTCCCATTGCATGGACCTCATGTTTGAGGATCTTGGGAAACGTGACCTCATCAAGATCCCGGTAGATCAGGCAAGGTCGATTGTGAAGTTCATTTATAACCACACCATCGTCCTGGACTACATGAGGAAGACGACGAGATGCGAACTCCTCCGTCCCGGCGCCACGCGTTTTGCCACAAATTACCTGACGGTGAAAAGTGTGAAGGATAACAAAGCTGGCCTCCGCCAAATGTTCAGTTCTCCGTGGTGGGCCGAAAGCTCGTGGAAAAAGACGGCAAAAGGGCAAGCTGTCTAGGATTTGTTAATGTCCTCAAGGTTTTGGGAGGGCATTGACAACTGTATCCAGATATACGACCCCATGTATTTGGCATTACGCTTCACCGACTCGGAGATACATCCCACCATGGGCATGATGTACCGGGTATACGACTTGCTGCACAGCAAGCTCAAGAGCCTCAGAGGCCGGGGTTGGGCCGTCAACATCGTGCACAGGCGATGGAAGGACCAACTCTGTCATCCGCTACACGAGGTTGCCCATTGGTTGAATCACAATCACCAATGGGACCCTCAGATCAAGATGCGAGATAAATGCCAATTGAAGGTGTCGAAAGTTTATGAGGTCTTGTTTCCGTACGACTCTGTCGCGACTCTGGCCGCCGAGGTTCGTGGAATACTTTGTGAATTTAAAATGTCTTCCATTCGGATTATTTTAACATGTTTGATACTTTCTTTTTTATTTATGTAGATGCTTCACTTTCAAGCGTGCAACGGCGAAATGCGATCTAGAACGGCTATTGCTGCGAGGAATAACGTGGCACCAGGTAAATCTTCAAGATATTATAATGCTCTAAATTTTTGTAAATCTACCTTAGGCGAATTCTAATTACAGTTCACTCTTGCAGCCGATTGGTGGATCATGTTTGGCGGCGAGTGTCCGACTCTACAGAAGTTAGCCGTCCGGGTCTTGTCGCAGACCATTTCTTCCTCGGCGTGTGAGCGCAACTGGAGCACTTTTGCGCTAGTTCACACAAAAGAAAGGAATCGGCTGGCGTACAAAAGGATAGCCGACCTAGTGAAGTGCATCTACAACACCAAGTTAGCAATCCGGGATACTGTGGCTGCCCATAAAAACCCCGAGTTCACTGATCCGTTCGATTGGATCGCGGCTGCAATAGAGAATACCGGTTCTACCAACGATCGTGAGATTTTGGAGTGGGTATCAGAGACACACCTCGATGATGAACTTGGGAACCCTGATCCCGAGGTTGCTGCTGCGGCGGAGGAGCAGGGCACAAACGTTCTTGAGACGCTTCGCACCCACGTGAACCCAAGAATAGGTGAGGATAACATATTTGATTGTACATCCACAGGAAACTCACCGACGGGCGACGAATCTCCGACGGGTTCTTTACCTCATTCAGGTGATTCTCCGAAAGGCTCCCATGACGGAGGAGGAGGTGGAGGAATCACCGGCGGTTATGTCGCAGACCCAGACCCCTATGGTGATGGCCGTACAGCGGAATACTACGGTGATGTGGGTTCGCACGGTGGATCATCCCACGGCAGGACGACTACCTCGTCGCATGGGTTATTTCACCCGGCTTTCTTTGAGACTACGCCTAGTGCCCAGCCGCCACGTGATGAGTATTATGATGCGAACCAAAACTTTGATCGTTACTTTGATAGCTTCTGGCTAGGCGCGCCGCCGACACCGCCAGTTTCACCACCGCCGCGGTCTCCTTCGCCGCCGCGGTCGACCGACATCGACAGTTTTTCATCTAGATTCGAAGTAATGTCATTCTGTACGTCAGACGGCGCTATCCGGGCACCCACTGGTGAAGTTATACAACGTCCAGCGATTCGTCAATATGTGGAGTTCCCTATTCTCAACACGATCGTCGGTTTAGACCAGCACAACTACGAATCTCATGTTCAGACGTACGTAGCCAACTACTCCTCCATGATGTCGTGGTATGATTACTGCTCTTACCAGACTGTGCAGCCTCACATTTTCCAACAGCCACCTTCATCGAGCTTCTTTTGAGTTTTCTATCACTTTGTCTTTATCAGTGTGTACCGTACTCTACTACTCTATGGTTATGTGTGTTTGTAGTACTTCTTACTCTACGACTTTACTATTAGTGTGTTATGACTTATGAACTTATGATGAGTGTGTACTAAACTCTATGGTGTCATATTTATTATTTGAATATGTTTTTGTGGTTATGTGTCATATTTATTAAATAGGTAATTTAGAAATTAATAATTCAATACCATATAAAAATATAGTTGGAATTTGGAAATACTGAAATATTTTTTACAGAATATCCGTCGGCAAGCGGTATGCCCATTCGAAAAATGCGGTAAATCCGGTAAACGACATGCCCTTTTTTTACCATTTGCCCATCGACATACCCATCGGCAAGCGATATATCCGTAAAACAAAAAATTCGAAACGAAAACGGCAAGCGGCATTTTAAACCTTGGGCCTAATGCTTTATTGATGAGGCCACTATCAATTCTCGTGGGCCTTTTATTTTGTAGTCATATTTTATTCAACATATAATTTTTTTTAATTGCTGAACTAATAAATATTGTGTGGGCCTCCTACAAGACTGGGCCTGCCCAAATTGCCCAATAGGTTGGCCGGGCCTGAGTGGTGGCTAGAGTTGCAAGTGGCGACTCCAAACATACAGTCACGATGGTTTTGTCAAAATCGAGATGGGTCGCGACTATTTGGTCAAAATCGCGATGGGTCGCGATTTGTGGTGAAAATCCGCGCCAAACTCTCTCGCCCAATCCCACCTCGCCACGTCATCAATCTAACGCATCACGATTTGGCACAGTCGCGACGCATCGCGACGGCCATTTTCGCGATTTTGGCCATCTAGTGGTGGCGGAGAGACAATCGACGAAAGAGGGATCACGACTTATTTTACATGAGATTTATAAAGTAATATAAAAATAATATAGAAAAAGCCGTGACAAATTTAAATGAAAATATTACTTCAACAACATTAATATCAAAATAGGACCACTTGTATGTTGTTAAAAATCATCAAAATTTATTGGATTATGTTTCAAAGACAAACTACGTCGTTGCTTAATGAATCATAAAATTTTACCAAGGATTAATACTAAAAATATAAATAAATTATTTTAAGGTTAAAAAACAATCTCAAAAAACAACTGACGAGGAGTTGTGACGGTAGTAGTACTATAGTAGTATGTCCAAATTTGATCTCGCTGAGCGATTTAGTTGCCTGCCAATTGCGAAGCCGTGTGCCGCACGTGACCTGCTTTACGCCACCCACGTGCCTCTCCGCTCCACTTGGCCACTTCTCGCCGACAGTTGGCATTTACTTGCCCAGCGTGGCAGATCCCGTAATTTCTACCAAACCCAGTGGCATTTCCACTCGCGTATCTCCCCCTCGGTCATATCGACCAACCTCTTCTTGTCTCTTATGCACTCTCATATACATAATAACGGTATAAGTACCAATAAACATATCAAAATAGACACTAATATTCCTAAACTTTTAAAGTGTCATTGTCCAAGACTCGAAGCTCGCAGGAGAGCTCTCAATAATTAGATTTCTCAACATCTTTTTTAGCGAAAGCTAAACACGCTTAAGAATGAATTTGAGAGAAGCATGAACCGATAAAACGATTAAAAATATTTTTGCATGATCGTGAATTTAAAAAATATGATTAAATTTCAGTAGACAGATTATAGAGATTTTACTGTATTTAAGCTTGAGAATACGTCGCCTATTTTATTATAATTTAAGAACTTATGCCGCTAGTGTTTCTGTACATGTATACGTGTGTGTGTATATATATATATATATATATATAATATACGTAAGCATCAGGAAATAAAAAGAAAAAGAAAAATGGTGAGAGCTCTCTCTGTCACACACTCCCTCTGAGACTCTCTCTCTCTCTCCAGAGAGCTAGAGAGAGAAACCAACCCCGACCTCGTCTCGTCTCGTCTCGTCTGGTTCTAGAGAGAGAACCACCTCTCTCTCTCTCGCTCGCTCCAGATTCCGATTCGAGATGTTGAAGGTGCCGTGCAATGCGGCGGAGCGAATCCACTCGCCGGCGCAATTCCGACCTCTCAGCCCCGCCGCCGCCGGAGGCCTCTCCCTCGCCCGCGCTCGCCGGAGAGACGCCGTGTCGTTCCGGGCCAGGACGACGCGCGTCCGCGCGGTGGTGTCGGACGGCACGGCGAGCCGCGTGGTGGAGAGCGCGGGGGATCTCGGGAGCTTGGCTGACCGGCTGAGGCTGGGCAGCCTGACCGAGGACGGGCTCTCGTACAAGGAGAAGTTCATCGTGAGGTGCTACGAGGTCGGGATCAACAAGACCGCGACGGTGGAGACCATCGCCAATCTCTTGCAGGTTCGATCGCAATCCCGCCACATTTGTTTGGACTCGATTTGGTTTAATTCGTCGTTTCTTCTTCAATTAGCTCGGATTTAGCCTCTCAGCTCTTGGATTCTTCGAATTTTCGTCCATTTCTAGGTTTCAGGGACCTTACTTGGCTCTGCGAGCTATGATTTGGCTCTTTCAACGTTGCAGAGCTTTGTTTACCGAAAAATTGTTGATCAGTGATTACATAATAATGTGTGGAAAAATAGTACTGTGTTTCCATTTCTCTGCATGGTGAATTAGGGAATCATCTTTGTTAGAGAAGACAAAATCGGTATGGGCAGTAATAGAAACATCCTTGTCACCATGCAGTAAGTGTCATCTCGCAAATACAGACAAATAACGAAATGTACTCTAATTTACAAGTTTATCTGTATATTCAACATTATATATTTCAGTATAGTATAGACGATTCGATGAAGAATGTAATTCTATACATTTTACCGAAACGTATTCTTAAGATGCGAAAGGAAAATGGAAGTGTAATAAGTTACTCGAATGGATATGGAGAAAAGTCAGTTCTATTAAGCTGTGCGTATTTTGGTGAACTTTGTCGAGCAGGAAGTTGGTTGCAACCATGCGCAGAGTGTTGGGTTTTCAACCGATGGCTTTGCAACGACCCCCACAATGAGAAAATTGCATCTCATTTGGGTCACTGCACGAATGCACATCGAAATATACAAATACCCGGCTTGGTAGGTTTTTTCTTTCCTTGATTTCCCTTAAGAACTGTTTTTCGATTTTTGAACCAGCCTCTGATTTTGATATGTATGTGGGGCAGGAGTGATGTGGTTGAAATTGAGACATGGTGCCAAGCTGAAGGGAGAATCGGGACTAGAAGGGACTGGATTCTCAAAGACTATGCTACTGGTCAAGTCATTGGGAGAGCAACAAGGTGCTTTATCACACTGCTTGAAATCAATCTAAATTTTCTGTGAATTAAATCGATCACGAGGTTCAAAAACACAGGGAACCGATAAAAGTGGCAAATTCTCATTCCCTTTTAATGTGCTTACTTGTTTCCCATTTATGCTATATGAAGGATTTCTAATCATTTATGTTTTATTATTAATTGATTGTTTAGAGGGCACATGTAGACATGGCTTTCGAGGCTGTTCTCTGTCCTTCTAGCTGAGCAACCTCAAAAGTTTTTCAATCCATATCGAAGAACGATGCAATGTCTAATTGGGGTTTTGAGTGTTGATTCGATAAATATTTTTCATTGCAGTTTGATCCTTGAGATTCTGTTCTCCATATTTTGCCTGAAAAACTTGATTTTGTGCATGGTCTTAAATATTCCTTGCTTGTGTAGTTAATGAATATATAAATATATTCGGATAATATATTTAGAGAATCTATTGAAGAACATTTAGTATACTTCGATTCATGCTAATTGACTAAATGCCTCTATAAACTGCATATTTATCCTTTTTTAAGGATGTGGTTGTGATTTAACGATCTGTGTTTTATGGATTCAGTAAATGGGTGATGATGAACCGAGACACCAGACGGCTTCAAAAAGTCACCGATGATGTGCGAGATGAGCACTTAGTCTTCTGTCCCCGAGAACTTAGGTCGGTAACTTAGTTCCTGCCCCTTTATAGCTTGATAGTTAAATTCATTACCCTTATGTTGGTACAGAAAACACCTTGACACATTAATCCGGAAGCTAATTCGTCCAGTCTCATTCTTTTTTATCTTTTTACCTTATAACCTGTAAATTCACTAAATTCACTTGTAATTACTGTCTTTGTTTTTTCAGATTAGCTTTCCCAGAGGAGAACAACAGTAGCTTAAGAAAAATAAAGAAACTCGAAGATCCTGTGGAGAACGTCTGTTTGGGACTTGTGGTTAGTTTACTTGAGAATAATAGGTTTATCTTATTACATAATAAACTTTTCTTCGTTGACTCGGTGTTTGTTTTACACTTCTACTTATGCAGCCTCGGAGAGCTGATCTGGACATGAACCAGCATGTCAATAATGTAACCTACATTGGTTGGGTCCTTGAGGTTTGTGTGTTCCTATGTTTCCTTGCATTAAGCTCTAGAACAAATACACCCCTTTAACTTTTTCTTGTACTAGCTTGTCCCTGAACTAGTAATTATATCGATTATCCCCTTCTGTTAAATAATTGACGATTTTCTCCAAATTTTAGGTAACTTAAAATGCACATATTTGTACAGATTTTCTTTTTGAAAGATTGTCCCTAAACTAGTATGTGCACTGCACGGACGAAATCCTTCGTTTTTCAAATGATTAGAGGGAAAACCGCTACAATTTACAAGTTCAGGGGAACTTATTGCAAAAAAAATTAGGGGGTAAAAATTGGGACAACGCGATAAGTTCAGGGTTCTTGTTTAATGATTATGTTCAAATCTTAGAAATACTAAATGATCCCATTGGCCAACAAATTATGACTTATTTACCCATTGATAAAATATATTCAGGCAAAGTATCTCATAAATCAGAACTAAAACAATAAGATCCGTAAACCTGAAAGAAAGAAAAAAATTGTTCAATTTATTTGTTTTTTTCTTTCTTCTGAATCGCTCTTTATTCTTTTTAAATATTTTTTTGCGATCTCATAACCGAACAATACTTGTCATTTCATGGCAGAGTATGCCTCAAGAAGTCATCGACAGCCATGAACTCCAGACCATAACCTTGGATTACAGAAGGGAATGTCAACGCAATGATATAGTTGACTCTCTAACGAGCGCAGAACTGAGTGAGGAAGCTGAGTCTGTCAATGCCGTTCAAGGGACCAACGGTTCTGCCTCTGCACCGGGAACCGATTGCCGGGAGTTTCTGCATTTGCTGAGATTGTCCCGCGACGGGCTCGAAATAAACCGGGGAAAAACTGAGTGGAGAAAGAAACCTTCCAGATGAATATGCAGTTCAGTTAACGGGTTCTGTTTCACTCCTTTTTCTCCGCTTGTTCGTGTTTCGGTGCTCGTTTTTGATTCACCTAGTGGTGCCTGTTAGGAGCTAGGCTATCAAATTTTTGTCCATCATTGTGAGAGGTTTTAAGTTGGTTAGATTGAGCAAGTATTTGAACTCAGTGAATAACAATTTGTATGTATGTTTGTTTGTTGAATGTTTTTCTGTTGCCATTTCTAGTCTCTATTAATTTGGTATAGTGACACCAAAATAGTTATATTTAGTTAATAAATTATGTTATATTTTGTAATAATAAGGTTTTTTGTGTAACGTTATTTTGCTTAATTTAAAACTATTGAACATATGAAGTTAATAAAATAACAGTTCAACTTAATTAATTAGATAGAAAATTTAATAGAGGATAAAATGTTGTTTCGTTTGTTATTAGCAATGGTGAGAATACGAACATTGGTTTTATACTTTATTTATATAATTTTCTTCGAAATCATTTTGATTGGTTCCAAATTGTTTTCTTTAGCTAATGGCACGGGTGAACAAAAATGATCGGATACCAAATTTTGATTTTAAAAGGCAAAAGTCACAGATAAATTTTTATACAGTATTAATAGTAATACTTACTTGATATTTGATAACTTGATATGACTCGAATAATATTTATTGATTAAAATATTATATTAGATAAGGTACCGACTTCTACGTATATAATAATAGTTATGGGTTAATCACGGCAAAAATACCCAAAGTTTGGTCAAAGAACTTCTCGTGTACTCAAAGTCTGAAAATAGTGGCAAAAGTACCCAAAGTCACATTTGAGGTGTTGACCACTTCATTCTCGTAACGCATTTAACTTACCCGTTAACTCGAGCCATGTGGACAAACGTGGGTTGCTGACATAGTAATTTTTTGCCACGTGGACAAGCCTACATCAGCCTCGTTTACGACAAAACAACTAATTAAACCCCTAATTGGGCTCGTCCACGTGGCAAAAATTGCTATGTCAGCAATCCACGTTTGTTCACGTGGCTAGGGTTAAGGGGTGAGTTAATTGCGTTACGAGAATGGAGTGGTCAACGCCCCAAATGCGACTTTGGGTACTTTTGCCACCACTTTTAAACTTTGAGTACACATGGTTTTTTACCAAACTTTGGGTATTTTCGCCAGTACTTATTATATGTGTTGATTAGTACTTCTAGTTTTTACTCTAGTCATATTAGAAGTGCTAAATGTGATTATAAATTGATTTTTATTATCAAATAACGAAGTTTTAATAAATATAGTTTTTCATTTTTAAATTAAGGTACATTTATCTTTTACATAAATATCAGTCTATTATTCGTAAAATACTACACCAGAGTCCAGACAGACCTGACTCACTTATTGTAATACGATAGGAAGTACTCGTAACATGTCATGGCTCATGAAAAGTGAATCACACAACGCTAGTTTATTATCATACTCGAGTAACTATTTTTCCTTACCTAAGCGATACTAAAGAGAGAAGCTCCCCGCGCTCTTCTTATTTTTTTTTTTTTGAGAGAAAAACCTGGAACTATATTAATAATCAAAGAGGGGCAAAGTCCCTCGTAGCCACTCCGGGCACTCGAGACACCAAAAGTCCGGAGTCGATGAAGAAAGGCGCTCTTCTTATTTTAACACAGTTATATTTTAGTTTTACTTTGAATGTACGCCAATGCCATAGTTGTACTAATTTATCATAGATTTTTACTTTTTACGAATTGAATGATGCTTTTAACGATCTTGCCCCGAATTTTGACTCGAATTTCATCCCGGCCCGAATATGCAATGAAAACGGGATCTTATTCCCCGTCCCGATTCCTTTATTTAAAAAATAAATAAAAAAATTCAAACCGGGACTGAGAAATAAAAGGCTACAATCCCAGTTCCTGATCCCGATTTCACCCCTACTGAAAATTTCAAAAGCACGCGTGACTGATACGGCTGCCAAGTTCCAACTCCCCTGATGTTTTGGTCACTTTATTTTGGTACTTACAATGGAAACATGCAAAAAGAAGACTCTTTGTAAGTTCCTTCATGGCCATCAACATTGAGTTCTGTTGGTAGCAAATGCTCTGTAACAAACCAACCTCCTAAAATAGACAAAGCTTGTGGATTGCCATGGCGTGTTCACTCTCCCAATCCATGGCATCAACATCTTTACCAGTTTCCTCCACCTGAGGCTTCAGTACAAACCAAACAGAGAAAATCCAATCCAAGGAATAAAATTAATTGCAACTAACTTATCACTTTTTCCCATTCATGACTAATTATCCGTTCATGATTCAATTAATGTCACTCCCAAACTTGGCACACTCGAATACCAGCTCTTCACTATAAAATGGAGTGTCTTGCGAGGCAGTTTCAGCAGAGAAACACAAGTAACGATCAAGACAAGAATGGAGCAAGGTGCCAAGAGATTGCTTGTAATGACGGTTCTCTTCTTGGTAGCAGTGATGAGCGCCGAGGGAGGAAGAGACGTGCCGGCGAAAGAGGCGGGCGGTGATGAAGTGTTGCATCCCATTTTCCTGGGAGCGTTGGACTTTCCTTTGGGATGGTGGGCCGGTCTCGGAAGCGTGTTTGCGTTTCTGCCTTTGCTCGGAGTCGGAGGAGGGGCTGGGAATGGAAATGGAGGCTCTTCCAAGTTTGGTAAGTCCTTAGACCGTGGCTCCGGTTATGGTCGTTATGGAGGCTACGGCTACAAAGGCAGTGATCACGGAGACTATGGCCGCGTAGACTACTGGGCGAAAGGCGGGGACCACGGAAGGTATGGAAACTATGGTCGTAAACACCATGGCCGCAAAGGATATGGGGACGATGGCCACGGACACTATGGAGATGATGGCCACAGAGGCTACAGAGACGATGGCCACAGAGGTTATAGGGATGATGGCCATGAAGGCTACGGCTACGGCCACGGTAACTATGGCGATAACAACGACGGCCACAAAGGCAACGGCGGTGATGATCACGGAGGGTATGGCGATAACCACAGCGGCAAAGGCAATCGAGACGATGGTTACAAAGGCTATGGCGATAACCACGATGGCCACAAAGGCAACGGAGGCGATAGCCACGGAAACTATGGCGATAACCACAATGGCCACAAAGGCGACGGAGACAATGGCCATGGAAGTTATGGCGATAACCACGATGGCCACAACGGCAACGGAAACGATGGTCACGTAGGTTATGGCGACCACGACGGCCACAAAGGCGAAGGAGATAATGGCCACGGAAACTATGGCGATAACCACAATGGCCACAAAGGCGACGGAGACAGTGGCCACGGAAGCTATGGCGATAACCACGATGGCCACAAAGGCAATGGAGGTGATAGCCACGGAAACTATGGCGATAATCACAATGGCCACAAAGGCGACGGACACAATGGCCACGGAAGCTATGGCGATAACCACGATGGCCACAAAGGCAACGGAAACGATGGTCACGGAGGCTATGGCGATAACCACGATGGCCACAAAGGCGAAGGAGACGATGGCCACGGAAGCTATGGCGATAACCACGATGGCCACGAAGGCAACGAAGGCGATAGCCACGGAAACTATGGCGATAACCACAGTGGCCACAAAGGCTATGGAGATAATGGCAACGGAAGCTATGGTGATAACCACGATGGCCACAAAGACAGCGGAAACGATGGTCACAGAGGCTATGGCGATAACCACGATGGCCACAAAGGCGAAGGAGACAATGGTCACGGAAGCTATGGCGATAACCACGATGGCCACAAAAACGATGGTCACGGAGGCTATGGCGATAACCACGATGGCCACAAAGGCGAAGGAAACATTGGCCACGGCAGCTATGGCGATAACAACGATGGTCACAATGGCAATAACCACGATGGCCACACAAACGATGGTCATGGCGGCTATGGTGATAACCACGACGGCCGCAAAAGCGACAGAGACAGTGGTCACCGAGACTATGGCGATAATCATGATGGTCACAATGGCGATAACCACAATGGCCACAAAAACGATGGTCACGGCGGCTATGGTGATAACCACGATGGCCATAAAAGCGACGGAGACGATGGTCAACGAGACTATGGCGATAACCATGATGGTCACAATGGCGATAACAACAATGGTCACAATGGCAATAACCACGATGGCCACAAAAACGATGGTCATGGCGGCTATGGTGATAACCACGACGGCCACAAAAGCAACGGAGACAGTGGTCACCGAGGCTATGGCGATAATCATGATGGTCACAATGGCGATAACCACGATGGCCACAAAAATGATGGTCACGGCGGCTATGGTGATAACCACGATGGCCATAAAAGCGACGGAGACGATGGTCACCGAGACTATGGCGATAACCATGATGGTCACAATGGCGATAACCACGACGGCCACAACGACAAAGGTCACAACCACAACAAAGGCTATGGAGGCCCTGGCAACGACGGGAAAGGCTATGGCAACGGAGACGATGGAAACAAAGATGCCGTGATTGGAGGAGGATACGGAAGCGGATATGAAGTCAACGAAAGCTATCACCCTAAGGCTAATGATGGACAGAAAGTCAAGTCTCCTTGATCCCAAGGACCCTCGCTAATAAGCAGTGTAGTAGTTATATATGTATGAATAATATTTCCACCGTAAGGGCTCTTTTGTCCCTACTCGGATGGGTCCCTTTAATGGCTTTTGCCTTGAAAGTTAAGTGCTTAAAATAATAATGAGTTCATATTACCCTTTTGTTATTACATTGTTCGCTGATTTATGTCGCTGGACTTGATTTATTACGTCATTAATGAAGAAAAAAAATGACGAAGAAGGCTCAAGGGCTTTGCCATGGAGCATCGAAAGACATTGATATTTGGCTAACATTGTGAATAAATTCAAAGATGCTGTATTTCCAAGACACAGTCTAATCTAGCACTAAAACTCTGTCATAAGGTAAATCTGGTTCACAAACAGAATTTCATACAGGTATCTGAAATAAACTCGGCCCGCACCACCGCAATATTTCCATCGTGCTTCCAAGCATTTTCTTAACAATATTTCCTCGAAAGCATTTTGTTTTGACCCCTGAAACAATAAAATTAAAACAAAATTAGATTTTCGAAGTCAGGATTTCTATTTTGTATCTATAAAACTATTTAAAAAACTCACAGAGACAATCTTCCAGGAGAGGCGCCCCTACTGGCAGCTTGTTGAAGGAAGGAATACCCGGAAAAGTTCTCTTCCGGTAACCTTTTTCCTGCAGGTAGGGCATTTCGCTTGCACCTTAATCGCGGCCTTAATGCATCCCTTACAAAAAATATGGCCACATTTCGTCGTCATTTCCTCAACCATCGGGCACATGCATATTGGACAGCTGAAAGTGAGTTCCTTGGGTGGCGGTGGTGGTGGCGGAGGCGGAGCCTGTACCGGAGCCGGTGCCTTTTTAACCTTATCACTCTGCAAATAAAAGTAACCGATGTAAATCAACACGACCTTAATGCAAAAACAAAAAATCAATTCGTTGAACTTTAAGCATGCTAACAAAAATTAGTCAAAGGAATTGTAAATGACCATATTGTGTGTAACACACATATTAGATAACTTGTTCAGCTATATAATCCACACACAGTTCGGTGTACAAACACTATGTTAAGGATCCAAGTTCAAGCTCATCCTAACTCCCATTGAATCGAAACCAACCCCTTTTAATGGCTTCAAAGAAGTACCACTCGCTTTTTTTTTCACAATAAAATGATTAAATATGTGGAATTATATACACACACACACACACACACACACAGGCAGCCCTTAGTTTTGAAAATAAATGTAGCCCTAAGCTTATGAATAAACGCTAAAATTCCCCGGTTATGGCGACAATAATAAACTAATTCGACTAACAAAATGTTCCTAAAAATCAGACAAACTAACAATATACAAAACATTAATTAAATGAATAACTCTATGACTATATCTATATATATATTACCTTGGACAACCCACTTTCTAAATTTATATAAATTTGATTTTGTGTAGTTCTTCTACGTTTCTGATTATTATTAGCCCTCCTATGAGAGTCGTCTGCAACAATGGAAAGAGAATGAGAACCAAACTGTTAATCATACTCAAAACAAATACTTTATTTGCACTTACGAGAATCCTTGCCTAAAATCAAACATACACTTAATCCAACTCTCACAAATTCGGAGAAATTCTCAAACAAGGGTGTAAGTATACTTCCAAGAGTTATTTATTTCTTCATTGCTATTTATTTAGCTAAGGTCAGTCAAGGCTTGTATATTCTTGCCAAGGGAAAGTGCATAATGAAAGAGGTGTTTGTTTATTTTGCAATTGAGGTGTTTTTTTTTTTTCCGGCTCGTAAAAAGAAAAACAAAACACCAGCTACATTATGACGCTGGCACCGTGAAAGTTTGAAATTACAAATAAATTAATGAATAAAATTATAAGTACAGTTGAAGGATAAGGTCCTATTAAAACATATACTAATTACTGAAATGCAAATAAATTATTTTAATATTTTTTTATTTCTCACTAATATGCGTATGTCAAAAGTATTTCACTCGATTCGTATGAAACAGATAAAAAATAATGAGCAGAAAAACTAACCGTCATCATCAACTACAACTATCCTGTGGTTCCTTCTATTGTTTTTAGCCTACCATAAAAAAAAACGAGGCAGAGTAAGTACAATAAGTTAAGTTCCCATTAAATAAATAGTATAGTGTATATATATATATATATATATATATATATATATATATATATATATATATATATATATAGATATAGATACACACGCACACATAAGTGTGTTAGTAAAGAAATACCGCAGCAAAAGCTCTCGGTGAAGATTCAATGACATCATCGTCAATGGCCTCAAGATCGATCATCGCAGGACCACTCGCTTGAACCGAAGTTCCTTCTTGATTATCCCGACCCTCGGGTGGCATGCTATTCAGATCTAAGTTCAGTGTCGTCTTCCTTCTCCGCCCCCCTCTTACCGGAGCAGCCCTAACGCCCTGAGTGCTCATTGCTACGTCTGGAGCAGCCCTAACGCCCTGAGTGCTCATTGCTACGTCTAAATTACCGCCTCGTAACGATGCCTGAAAATTCTGAATTCAAAACAAACAAAGCATAATGTAAACACCTCTTTTTCATTTTTAACAACAGAGCTTAGGAAGAAAAAGTATAACGCAGCGAAAAAGGGGTTTTCAAATCATAAACAACGGGATTCGACCGAACTTCGTATGATCAAATGGAAATGATGCCCACTCAAACAGCATTATCAATTCTATCAACCATATATGTGAAAAAATTAATGAAGAAAAAAACAATAGTTTTTCAATTGAAGAACACCAAAACAATACGCACTTACGTTAACAGATTATCAATACTGCATATATAATATATACTCATATATCACATAATGTATATACGCACTTTCAAGTTGAAATTTCAATTTCGGATTTGAAATACCCAAAGGACGAAAACCAAAAGGGGGAAAATAGGGATTCGTCAAATTAACCGTCACCACTTTCAAACCCTAATGTCGATGAAACAAAAATGATCGGAACCCTAGAAACTCGTCACTCAACTCCGAGAACCGAATGGAAACGATACTTCACTCCGATCAATCGAAATCGGAAAAGCAGCTTCGAATTTATTTTATTTTTTTAAAAGGAAAAAAATTACAACTTACCCCAATTTTCGAAGGAATTGTCGATGATCTTCAATGACCCCAATGATCGAGAAACAAGGAAAGATTCAAAGGGATTTCTGTTCTGGGAAACGATGAAGGAAGAGAGAAATTGAGAAGTGAGATAACGAAGATTATATATAGAGTTTTGAAGTTGAACCGAGGGACAACAAGGCGCATGAGAGAGAAAGTTGGACTTTCCAGTCTACGACACGTGTCCGCGCCTACGCGAATTCTCACACGTGCTGGAACACGTGTGAGATATATATTTTTTTTTTTTGAGGGAGTGTGTGAGAGAGATAACTTCACTACGCCCAGTTTCAACATTTGACCTCATTTTAATTGTTGGACAATTTTTTTTTTTTAAGTTTCGGCCCATTATTAAGGTGTTGCATTGCAACTAAGGTTTTAAATACCGCTTGTCGATGTCGTTTCGCATTTTTTGTTTTACCGATATATCGCTTGCCGATGGGTATGCCGATGGGCAAATCGTAAAAAAAGGATATACCGCATACCGCACTTTTCGCATGGGCATACTGCATGCCGATGGGGTTTTCGACGGATATTCTGTAAAAAATATTTGAGTATTTAAGCAAGATATTTATATAAGTTCAAAACTACATATTTAATAAATACAAGATATTTGTAACTTAAATATGTAGATGAAATGTATAATATTAAGTCACTTTATTAGTTGAAGTGTATAATATTAAGTCAAATTATTATGTGAAGTTAATATGTATGTTAATTAAGTGTGTAATATTAAGTGAATATGCATGTTAATTGTATATGTATGTTAACAAATTTAATATTATTTGAAGTGTATAATATTAAATGAATATGTATATTAAGCGTATATGTATGTTAGGTGAAGTTAATATGTATGCTAAGTGTATAATATTATTTGAAGTGTATAATATTAAGTTAAATTATTAGGTGAAGTGTATGTGTATGTTAAGTGTGAAGGTGTGATATTAGTTGAATGAATAACAAAAAGTCCCACATTGATAGATGACAAGAGTTTAGTGATGTTTATATACCAAATATTAGGGACAAGAGCTTGGGCCCTTTGGGTCATAGGATTTTGTGGATGGGGGAGGACTCACACAAATGTTACACCACAACACGCGCGCGCCGCTGCCGTCCGACCGGCCGGCCGTGACGTGGCGAGGCGAGGTGGGGTGGGGTGGGGTGGGGGAGTGCTCTTGTGTGAGTATAATTATTTTTGCCGAAAGTTTAATTGGTATTTTTGCCGAAATCTACCAAAAATATGATTTTTACCGAAATTCCAACCAAATTTCGCAATTTTTACACTAAAAAACGAAAAAAGATTTTCCACACCCGTGCCCATGCGAATTTCGCGAAATTTGGTAAAACGAAAGAGAAAAGGCACGAATTTCGAACCGCATTTCTGCGAAAAACGAATTTCGCACGAATTTCGTATGGAAATTCGCGAAATTTTATACCTTGATTGCAACTAGGGGTGTGCATAGGTTGGATTGGGCTGACCCGAGCTAAAAACTTAACCCGACCCGATCTTAATGGGTTTTGGAAAAGCAACTCAATCCAACCCAATATTTTTGAAGGCCCAATCCAATCCGACTCGAAAAACTCTGGGTTGGGTTGGGTCATTGGACTGAACTATATAATTTTTTTTACTGAATAACACATAAATTTAAACCGTCAATCAATAAACACAAATTTAATATAATGTTTTTAAACATCCTATTAAAAAACTAAACATTATTAAGTCCTAAACATTCAATAAGAGAAGTGCGAAATGTAGTTGTAAACTAAACTAGAAACGTAATCGTAAACATAAACTAGAAACATAATCATAGACATAAAGTAATAATTGTTGATGTGGTTTCCCACCTCAAACAGTCAAGTGTGACTTGTGAGTGTATGATATTTGTTAAATGAACAACTTGGTGGAATTCGATCTCTCACGTTGCAAGCTCTCGATTCACTCTAGATATATATGTATATATTATAAGCGATATAAATAAGACGAGGGATTTTTTAGAGAGGTTCGTCCCAAGGTGGTAGTTGACTACGTCCTCTGTATGTTTATTGCAACAAATAGCATGAACGGACAGCTACAAACAGCAAATCACGTCTAAAGCAAGAGGAAGAACAAGAGAGAGTGAAAAGAATACAACAGAATCTTCAAGTAAGCAAAATTGACGGGTAGAAAACTCTCGATGTATTCTCTCAAGGATGCGTGTGTGTTGATCCGAGATTGAGCTTGGTATTTATAGGCTTCAATTCTTCCCGTTGAACTTCCAGGAATCGTTGAATCCTCCCTCCGAGCTGATCGGGTTGAATCGCTTGTCTTGTGACTGTTGGACATATGTGTGCTTAAACAAGATATTTTATCCATTTGTAAAAGATTATGATATGTCATTGAATAAAGATGATACTTATTATGTTAATCTTATTATAGTTTCTGGTAGAGTAAAATAGAATATTTGTTTCCTTAGTTTATATAGGATGCAATTATGTTATTATTATCACAACAGAGTCAATGTGAGGAAGAATTAATAATCATAATAAATGAACTTAAAATGTCCGTGACCTGATTAACTGGGTGGGAGCCCATTAATCGTATAAGGTCATTAATGTGACTAAGTGACAATCCTATTCTGGATTTTGTGTGTGTCACACTCACTAGAAGTGCATTAAGTATGAAGTGTCTTCATACTGGACTGGACCTGACTTAAACTCCGGAAGTTATCATATAAGACCGTCACTGATAACTTGGAGTTGAGTCACTAGTAGATGATCAAATGGATATTCGATCTAAGTCCTGAGTGATCTTGAGTCCGAGCTGCTGGCTTGATTGTTCTTTGATTTAACCATTAAAGAACACGAAATATTACCGATGTTCCCAACACTATTATTTTGGGAACATGATAGTCAGCAGTAAGGGTAGCTTGGTTATAGACATGGGCATCACACAGCTCTCTTCATAATGATGATGATTCCCTTGATTGTCGGTGGTGAGAAGTGAGAGATACCCGTGCGCAACTTATGAATCGAAACCATAAGTGGGTTACTCATAATATTACTGACTGAGTCAAGGATGAAAATGCAATGAGAGGCATAACGGTAGAAACCGTTATGAGAGGCATAACGGTAGAAACCGTTACTCATAATATTAGCTCCGTAACGGATGATACGTACGTGATTAAAATACATTCTGGATAATGTTTAATCATTTGGCTTGACTTATAAAACTGAAAGGTCTGTGGCAGACGTCAGATAGTTTTATCGTCAGCGTGGCAAAAGTACCATATCTTGGTACATGAAATTAACTGATAAAATAAAGTTAGAATTTAGATTTTCTATCAGCACCATGTTGTTGGAAATTAAATTCTAAGCAACTTTGCTTTCTGAACCAAGTCATTTCGACTTACGGTTAGTGATTTATAGATTTTCTAAGTTTGTGCTCGGTTCGACAAACTATGAAATTAAATCACATGTCACGAATTTAAATGATGGTGTGGCACCATGATATTTTAATGTGTGATATTGAGATCAGGAATTATTAATGTAATTTAATTATTTGGATTTAATTATTAATATCTTATTAATAATTAATTAATAATTAATAGATTTATATTAATAATAATATATATTTAATTATATTTATTTCATGTGTAAATCGATGTGGGCTTGCATGATCTAGCCCACACGAGTTTGACCTAGTTAGGGTTTAATATTTGCGGCATAAGTTCCTAAAGTTTGGTACTTTGGCAAAAACCCTAAAATCAATCTTATCCTTTAGATCGGAGATGATTTAATATCAACCGTATGATTAAGATGATTGATTCATGACCTAACCCTAATTCGAAAAATGGTAGCTTGGTGACCAAGCTTAGGGTTTTCGAAATTGACCTAATTAATTGTATCCGTTAGATCGGTTTAAGATTTAATCTTTACCGTCGGATTGGAAATTAATTAATCATATATGTAAAATATAATTTTCAAAATATGGTTAAGGATAAAATCGAATTAGGGCTTTTACTAAGTCTTAAGATATTTAATTTTATCCTAAACTAATTTGATCCATTAGATCGGTCCAAGATAAATCTAAGCCGTTGGATCTAGATAATTAATGGAATTTCGAAATTATTATTATGTATATATATATATATATATATATATATTCGAATAAAGATAAATAAGTAGATAAGATTGGTATATCTTTTTACCAAGTCTTTCTTATTTAAAATTAAATCCCTAATTAATTATATTCATTGGAGTTAGATAAGATTGAATCTTATCTATTGGATTAAGATAATTAATTATATTTAATTATAAATTTCGAAATTGATTATATATATATATGTATTTTCAATTTTTATCTAATAAGAAGATAAGATTGGTCTTTTATATTTACCAAGTCTTTCTTATTTAATTAAATACCTAAATAATTATAACCATTGGATTTAGATGAGATTGAATCTTAGCCATTGGATTAAGATAATTATTGTATTTAATTATATGAAAATCGAAAAATGATGAGAGAATTTCTCTAATTCGGTTACGGGCCAAGTCTATAAATAGGGAGCTCATTTACAACATTCAACACACCTCTCCCCAGAGCAAAAACTCGAGCTCTCCCTCTCTCTCTAGGGTCTGCGAGTTTTCTGCTTCTGATCTCTTTTCTGGTTCGGCTTAGGAGACTATTTCTCCGGAAGCTTCAAAAGAACCTCAGTTAAATTTTGCGACGGAGTCCTGCCGGCGAAGCCCACGCTTCGGTACGAGGAGTCCAGGAGAATATCCCGGAAGATCACGGGTGTTTCCCTCAGCACCGGCGGAGCCCTGCCGAACTTCAGAGTCCGCAGTCAGAAACGTCAACCGAGGTACGGCCTTATGCATTGGGTTAATAAATGCAAACATTTACCGCTTTATATTTATTTCTTATTTCGACTATGATATTAATAATGTGTTATGAATATTAAATATGTAATATTTATTGGATCTTGTTGAAATGGTTATTACCCGATATCCGTGCCGTTGTTCCGATAACAAGTTTTTTCCGCTTTAAAATAATTTTTTAAATGTTACCGGGACGGCTCGGAGGCATATTTCGTGGTAATGGAGTCGGAATTCAAACCCCGATTCCCAACAATTGGTATCAGGGCCATGGTTCAAGGATAAATAATTACGTAATTTAATTTAACGGTTTAAAGAACGAATTATTTGATGAATAAATTAATATTTTAAAATTGAAATTTTTGAATTTCTAGATATTTTAAATATTAATTTAAAATTAGAATATTACCCGACCCGTAACCGGACCGGGTAATGGGATGGGCTACCGAAGTAGCCCAACCCGTAGGCAAGGGTTCACTGGCAGCGAACCCAGTGGGAGGCCGGGCTGATCTCCAGCCCGAGGGCCTCGGGTCAAGCCCACAGGGAGCGAGCAAGGGCTACTCGCTGCAACCCGTGGGCTATGCGCCTGGCCAGGCCCAAGCCCAGGGCAAGGGCGCTGCCTAGCAGCGCCAAGGGCCTCGGAATTGGGCTCGGGTAGTACGCTGCCTAGCAGCGTAATGGGCCTATAGGCCCAAAGGGCTGGCAGCGTTCTGCCCTGCCCTTCCCGAGCCCTGGCCAAGGCAAGTCCACGGCACGTGGGCCCGGGCTTAAGCCCGGAAGGCCCACGTGCAATATTTTTTAAATATGGGTCGGATTTTTTTATCCGACCCGGTACCCGTGGATTAAGTATTAATTATTATTTTTGAAATTAATAAATTATGAATTAAATTAATTATCTTTAATTAATTAGAAATAAAATATGGATGTTATTTCTGGATAAATAACATTGTCTTATTTTATAAAATTCATAAAATTAAATATGGATATTATTTAATACTTAAATAATATTGTCTTATTTAATATTAAAATATGAATGATAATTCTTTGGAATGATATCATTGACATATTTTTATATTTCATAAATAATTATTAATATGGCCTAAAGTTGATTTAATGATAATTCTTTGAGAATAAGTATCATTAATATCTTATAATAAATGTTCATCATAGATATAATTTGTTATAACCTATTTTCATAACCCGTGAACATAGTGTCTATGTTTTTTATAATTATTAATATGTCGAAATTAAGATAGAAATAAATAATAAAGAGTAAATGTAAAAGTGCTTATTATTAGTCGGAAAAATCTCAATCATATGATCTTGTCTAAGGAAGAGGGAATCAAAAGTGGGGCCGGTTCACCATCCACTTCTGGGTGACCGGTTAGGACCCCTCCCATCTACCTGGAGAGAGTATGAATTGACCTATCACTACCGACGAAATAATAAACACTATAAATAAGGGCTTTATTAAGCCGAAAAATAAACTTTTAATGTGTCATTAATAGAAAGTTTATAATAAGTTTTTAAATAACTTAGTATTTTTTAAAACGTTATTTTATAAAACAATGGCAAGTATAGAATAAATATAAAAAAAGGTCTCCATTATTACTGTCACAAGGTCTGCTGACCACACCGCCTCGAGTCACCTTCGTGTGACCACTCCTCAGGAAAGGTGTGCTTGTGGAAGGTTTGACACCGTGATAGTTCCAAAAGAATATGGGGACGGAGAAATCTTGGAAATGGACCGCGAGTCATCTTCGTATGACCATTCCTTAAGGACGACGTTTCCAAGAGGATCCCGAGAACCGAAAATAATGGGTTAAGCTTGCACGGAAGTTGGTGCTTCCCGACCGTCTATGGTGATAGTTAATAATCATGAGGAACTTTGGTAGTTCTTTGAATATTAATTGAGTTTATGACTAAAGCTCAGTTTAACCAAACTACACGGTTGATACCGCGAGTCATCTTCGTATGACCATGCCTTAAGGACGGCAACGACGTGTACAGTCGGTTAAATTATCACGAAATAGTTAAAGGGTTTTTGTTAACGTTTTTCCCAGAACATGTTTGCATCATGTAACTATTTCGAACCTTTTTACCTAAAACATTCTACCTATAATAAAGTTTAATAAGTTTATTTTTCAATGTCAGTTAAAATGTCTGATCCGATTATCATACCGGATGATGATCAAGAGTCCGTTAACTCTTATTCACCACTTGAGCAAAAATCTGAGGAGCCATTAACGATTTTTAAAAAAGATGATGAATGGTTCAAATACGATAGTGAGTACAATCTACTTGCTCACTATCTTGACCAATATCATCTCAAAAGTCAGGCTTACAAGGATGCTATGCTTAAGACATCTCATGAGGAGATTGAGAGACTATTGAAGAAAGTGAATAAAGTAACGGGACTTGTCAATGAGGCCATTGCAAAAGATAACAAAAGAAAGACTGAATCGAAAGCCGAACCTGGGAGAAAGAAAAGAAAAGTTGGTTTGTCAGCAATGTGTTTCCAATGCGGAACAAGAAGGAGAGTGAAGGGGCAACTAAGATGCCGCTTACATCTCAGTTCACCAAAGGGTAAAACCTTCTCTGAACATTATATTAGATTTTATTGGAAGAGATTTCATCTCAGATCCATAGATTAAAATTCTAAACATTGCAAACGTTTTCGTACAGAAGTGGCTTCTGCAAAGTTGAAAAACGGACATGGAGCATTGTGCATTGAATGCTGGCTCAAACCAAGAGCAAATGGGCATACTATGTGCCGAGAACATTTGCGAGCTTGGAGAGGTAATGACTCTTCTGTTAACTCCAAATTAGTTTTTTATTGGAGAGATTTTTCTCGGATCCATAGATTAAAATTCTAACAGTTTCTTTTTCCTTTTCAGGTGGCGGGAGTTCCTGCGATGGGAGCTCAGTTGCAAACGATAGCGAGTAGTATTCGAGTGTCTCGAAGAAGGAAACTTGTTTTTAAGTTTGAATTCGTTTTAAGTTTATTGTTATCTCTATTTTTTTTGCATATATAAGACCTCAATTTATTTTCAAGATATGTTTATTGCAAGGAATAATTCTTTATCAATAAAATTTTATTATTTTGCAATATCCATATGTGAATAAAATGACATGTTACTTTAATAGTCTCCAATAATTATAATCTTATCAACTTCTTAAATTAGAAGGTCATTTTTAATCATGGTGATTAATAGAGAATGAATCTAAAAGATTATTAACTCATGATAAGTAGTTGCCAACAGTGTCTGTTGTCATAAAAGAGTGCGGAAACCACGGTCCCAAATCAGAACCAAATGATACTCAGATGTAGTGGGAGGTTGTTAAAACCAAGACGCCACGAGTGATCATAGTTTCATTAGAAATTTTGGGAGTGCTCAGACGTAGTGGGAGGTTCAAAAGACCAGTTGAACGCTACGAGCACACCCAGTTGGAATTTCACCTAGCTGTCACTGACACTAGTGTTGAAGATCCCATAGGCTACAAGCAAGCTATGGTTGATCCTGATAAGGGAGAATGGCAGGAAGCCATGAACCAAGAAATAGAATCAATGGATTCTAATGAAGTCTGGGAACTTGTAGACTTACCTGATGGTTTCAAAACCATTGGCTGTAAGTGGGTATACAAGCGAAAGAGAGGAGTGGACGGGAAGGTTGAAACCTTCAGGCTAGACTAGTGGCAAAGAGTTTTACCCAGAGGGAAGGTATTGATTTCGATGAGACCTTCACTCCAGTCGCTAATTATAAGTCCATCCGGATTCTCATGGCCATAGCCTGTAGTCTCAATTACGAGATTTGGCAGATGGACGTCAAAACCGTCTTCCTGAACGGGTACATTGACGAGAACATCTATATGGACCAACCAGAAGTGTTCGTGCAACAGGGTCAAGAAGGGAAAGTTTGCAGATTACTCAAGTCCATTTATGGATTGAAGCAAGCTTCCAGATCCTGGAATCTAAGGTTCGATGAAACCATCAAAACCTATGGATTTATTCGAAACGTCACTGAGGCCTGCATTTATAAGCTCAATGACGAAACTGTGGAAATTTTTCTTGTTCTGTACGTCGACGATATTCTTCTTATTGGAAACAGTGTGAAGAAATTATCAGACGTGAAGGCGTGGCTATCTACACAGTTCCAAATGAAGGACATGGGAGAAGCCAGTTATGTTCTTGGGATCCGTATTTTTAGGGATCGCAACAACATGCTTCTGGCCTTATCTCAAGCAGCTTAAATTGATAAGGTGCTTGAATGTTTTGCAATGGCAAACTCCAAGGGTGGTAATTTACCAACCAGACATGGAGTGTTCCTTAGCAGGAAACAGTGCCCAACTTCTCCGGAAGAGCAAGACGAGATGAGGCGGATACCCTATGCTTCAGCAGTGGGAAGTCTGATGTATGCTATGCAGTGTACTAGACCAGACATATGTTACGCTGTAGGAATAGTAAGTAGATATCAATCCAACCCAGGTATGGCTCACTGGACTGCACTGAAAAACATTCTCAAGTATCTTTGGAGAACGAGAGACTATATGTTAGTGTTTTCAGGGTCAGAACTGAATCCACTAGGATACACTGATTCAGACTTTATGTCTGATAAGGACGCGAGAAAGTCAACGTTAGGAGCAGTGTACACCCTTGCTGGTGGAGCGATATTCTGGAGAAGCGTAAAGCAATCCTGTATCGCAGATTCCACAATGGAAGCTGAATATGTGGCTGCCTGTGAAGCAGCCAAAGAATCAGTTTGGCTAAAGAATTTCTACATGGAACTAGGCGTAGTCCCAGATGTAGATGGGCCACAAACGCTATACTGTGACAACAGTGGTGCGGTGGCAAATTCTAAAGAGCCCAGAGACCATAACAAGGCGAAACATATAGAGAGAAAATACCATCTCATTAGAGAGATAGTACGTCGAGGCGATGTACGGGTTGTGAAAATATTTTCGGAAGACAATCTGGCTGATCCATTTACCAAGACGTTGCCAGAGAAAATATTCAGGAGGCATCTGGAAAATATGGGCGTGAAAGACATGGGTCATCTTCTTTAAGTACAAGTGGGAGATTGTTGGACATATGTGTCCTTAAACAAGATATTTTATCCATTTGTAAAAGATTATGATATGTCATTGAATAAAGATGATACTTATTATGTTAATCTTATTATAGTTTCTGGTAGAGTAAAATAGAATGTTTGTTTCCTTAGTTCATATAGGATGCAATTATGTTATTATTATCACAACAGAGTCAATGTGAGGAAGAATTAATAATCATAATAAATGAACTTAAAATGTCCGTGACCTGATTAACTGGGTGGGAGCCCATTAATCGTATAAGGTCATTAATGTGACTAAGTGACAATCCTATTCTGGATTTTGTGTGTGTCACACTCACTAGAAGTGCATTAAGTATGAAGTGTCTTCATACTGGACTGGACCTGACTTAAACTCCGGAAGTTATCATATAAGACCTTCACTGATAACTTGAAGTTGAGTCACTAGTAGATGATCAAATGGATATTCGATCTAAGTCCTGATTGATCTTGAGTCCAAGCTGCTGGCTTGATTGTTCTTTGATTTAACCGTTAAAGAACACGAAATATTACCGCTGTTCCCATAAGTGGGTTACTCATAATATTAGTGACTGAGTCAAGGATGAAAATGCAATGAGAGGCATAACGGTAGAAACCGCCTGCTCGTGTGTGGATCATCAAGTGAAAGATCAATAACCCGAATTTGATTGTATCAATGGACACCCTGCTGTTATAAAGGGAATAATATATACCGTATCACTAAAGAGTGCAACCTCGGGTCTATAGTGGAATCACTTCGAGGTTTGACGAACAACTAGCAGTTCGTTGGAGCTTAAGTGATACGGGTCCATGGTCCCCAGGATAGCTCCGTAACGGATGATACGTACGTGATTAAAATACATTCTGGATAATGTTTAATCATTTGGCTTGACTTATAAAACTGAAAGGTCTGTGGCAGACGTCAGATAGTTTTATCGTCAGCGTGGCAAAAGTACCATATCTTGGTACATGAAATTAACTGATAAAAGAAAGTTAGAATTTAGATTTTCTATCAGCACCATGTTGTTGGAAATTAAATTCTAAGCAACTTTGCTTTCTGAACCAAGTCATTTCGACTTACGGTTAGTGATTTATAGATTTTCTAAGTTTGTGCTCGGTTCGACAAACTATGAAATTAAATCACATGTCACGAATTTAAATGATGGTGTGGCACCATGACATTTTAATGTGTGATATTGAGATCAGGAATTATTAATGTAATTTAATTATTTGGATTTAATTATTAATATCTTATTAATAATTAATTAATAATTAATAGATTTATAATAATAATAATATATATTTAATTATATTTATTTCATGTGTAAATCGATGTGGGCTTGCATGATCTAGCCCACACGAGTTTGACCTAGTTAGGGTTTAATATTTGCGGCATAAGTTCCTAAAGTTTGGTACTTTGGCAAAAACCCTAAAATCAATCTTATCCTTTAGATCGGAGATGATTTAATATCAACCGTATGATTAAGATGATTGATTCATGACCTAACCCTAATTCGAAAAATGGTAGCTTGGTGACCAAGCTTAGGGTTTTCGAATTTGACCTAATTAATTGTATCCGTTAGATCGGTTTAAGATTTAATCTTTACCGTCGGATTGGAAATTAATTAATCATATATGTAAAATATAATTTTCGAAATATGGTTAAGGATAAAATCGAATTAGGGCTTTTACTAAGTCTTAAGATATTTAATTTTATCCTAAACTAATTTGATCCATTAGATCGGTCCAAGATAAATCTAAGCCGTTGGATCTAGATAATTAATGGAATTTCGAAATTATTATTATGTATATATATATATATTTTCGAATAAAGATAAATAAGTAGATAAGACTGGTATATCTTTTTACCAAGTCTTTCTTATTTAAAATTAAATCCCTAATTAATTATATTCATTGAATTTAGATAAGATTGAATCTTATCTATTGGATTAAGATAATTAATTATATTTAATTATAAATTTCAAAATTGATTATATATATATATATGTATTTTCGATTTTTATCTAATAAGAAGATAAGATTGGTCTTTTATATTTACCAAGTCTTTCTTATTTAATTAAATACCTAAATAATTATAACCATTGGATTTAGATGAGATTGAATCTTAGCCATTGGATTAAGATAATTATTGTATTTAATTATATGAAAATCGAAAAATGATGAGAGAATTTCTCTAATTCGGTTACGGGCCAAGTCTATAAATAGGGAGCTCATTTACAACATTCAACACACCTCTCCCCAGAGCAAAAACTCGAGCTCTCCCTCTCTCTCTAGGGTCTGCGAGTTTTCTGCTTCTGATCTCTTTTCTGGTTCGGCTTAGGAGACTATTTCTCCGGAAGCTTCAAAAGAACCTCAGTTAAATTTTGCGACGGAGTCCTGCCGGCGAAGCCCACGCTTCGGTACGAGGAGTCCAGGAGAATATCCCGGAAGATCACGGGTGTTTCCCTCAGCACCGGCGGAGCCCTGCCGAACTTCAAGTCCGCAGTCAGAAACGTCAACCGAGGTACGGCCTTATGCATTGGGTTAATAAATGCAAACATTTACCGCTTTATATTTATTTCTTATTTCGACTATGATATTAATAATGTGTTATGAATATTAAATATGTAATATTTATTGGATCTTGTTGAAATGGTTATTACCCGATATCCGTGCCGTTGTTCCGATAACAAGTTTTTTCCGCTTTAAAATAATTTTTTAAATGTTACCGGGACGGCTCGGAGGCATATTTCGTGGTAATGGAGTCGGAATTCAAACCCCGATTCCCAACAGTGACACGTATCCCACGACTCCGTATTCTTCGTTGAGTTTGAATTGTGCCCGTTGAAGGCTTGATTTCGTACTTGTGGTCTTCAGCTGGTGTTTGAATTGAGATGACGGGTAGGATATGTGACAATCCTATCCTAACTCTCTTGGGCTAGCGACGGACTGCTTTTGGGCTTTTGGGCCGAGTAGCTTCCTGCTAGTTGGACTTTATTCTTCTGAGAGAATGGGCTCCTCGAATGGGCTTTTATGAATTAAAGATTTAATTCTTTTAAAGCCTTTTATTTATTATTTGTAAATTTAATTAATTCACAACTTAGTACTTTATGCCATATCAATAATGACGAATTTGCACATCAACAGTTAGCCCCCTACTATAAAAAATACGAAGTATATTTTATAGTATAATCTCGATGAAATCATGTAAAATTCGTGCCGGGTAGAATTAATTAAATTTGTGACTTTTACCGCAAACTTATATAATCCGGACAGGATTTTGGATAATTTTGAGATTGGATGGACGAGCAGGGTTTCGAAGTCGTAATTGTCGCTTCGAATTTTGGGCGGGAACAGTTATGACACGTGTCCCCATTTGCGGAGTTCGAAGAGAATAAACCCTTCACATTCTCCTGACACAGCTGTCACGCTGGTCGTGCTGACGTGTCTCTGGATAGCTCGCTGATCTCAACCGTAGGATGAGGTTTGTTGCGAATCTCGAGGAAACCCTAACCGTAGTATCAGCGACGGTTTTCGAGTATAAGTACTCGAGTGTTTCGCATTAATGGGCATGTCTCTTCAGTCCTATCCGGCCCACGTCTCGTTAAAGGTAACTGCTCCTTCTCTCTCCCTTATTTATATCCTTCTTCGCACTTGAAATCCATTTTTTGAATTTAGAGAGAGAAAACTTAAAGCTTCTTGTGAGAGAAACTCTGAGAGATTTGTGCTGAGTTCTTCGTGAAGATTTTCTTCGATTTCCTCCGTGTCTAGGGATCCAGGTTCTTTATCTTTTTCTTACTCTTTCTTGCTGCGATTTCCTAGGGATTTTTCTGGGGTTTTGCTAAATTTATTGATTCGGGGATTTTTTCTTTGAAGCTTTTCTGGGTTTTTATGTTCGTCTAGAAAGTTTCGGTTTTTCTAATCTCTAAAAAATGGGTCCAAAAAAGGTTACGGAGAAATGGCGAACGGAGTTTCTGACTACATATTCTCCAAAGTCAATTCTAAAACCTAAGGATCTTACTAGGATCCGGGTAAAATATAATATCCCGCAGTCTATCTCGCTCAGGTTGCCGGGTTCGAACGAACATGCTGACGAGCAGAACACAGACGGATGGATTTGTGTATATGAAAGGTTTTTTGAGTCCGAGTGGCTTAGATTTCCTATTCCGGAGCTCATCCTGAGATATTTTTCCTATTTAGGTGTTTCTATAAGGCAGTTTAGTCCTCATTCTTTTCGGGTCTTGATGGCCTTGCTTGTTCGGTCCCACGAGTGTTTATGTACGCTTACACTCGAGGACCTGTTGACGGGCTTGGTAGTTAAAACTAACGGTCAGGCCAAGGGTAGGTTTTTTCTATCCGTAAAGGAAGGAGAAATATTGACGGGTCTTCCTAAGAAGGAGAGTACGTGGACCCACAAATATTTCTTTTTTTTTGGCCGGTCAGGAAACGCTCGGATCTTGGCCGTCATACAAGAATGTGTGGGTTCACGAAATAGGTGAGAATCCGGGCAGGGGTTTAAAATTCTATTCAGGCTTTTATCTGTCTTTGCTGATTTTTGTGTTTTGTTTTGCAGCTGAGGATTCCAAGAAGCCTAAGTCTCTTCCTATCACGGACGAGTGGAGGGCTTTGAAGAAGAAACTATTCCCAAACGGTCCTGAATTCTGGTCGTCGTTCACACGACATAGATTTGAATCCGTCGGGTTGTGGCTGGAGGAAGAAGAGAAGGAGTTCATCACGTACGATAATAACGCTCCCGATCTTCCGGGTAAGGTCTATTTCCCTAAATTTCTTGTTAGATGTCGGATCTTTGATTAAGCGTAGAATTTCCACGTGCAGAAGAGATGGAAGTTGCTCGTCCTAAGGGTCTGAGCCTTCGTGCGAGGAGGAAGTTGGAAGAGCAGGCGGGTGCATCCAGCTCGGCGCCGCAAAGGGAGGTCCAAGCCGGCGTGGCTGCTACTGCTCAGGGAGCTATCCGTAAAGAGACGGAGAAGAAGGTTGAGGAGGCTCCTGCTAAGGAGACTCCTGCTGATATTGCTGCGCAAGCGGCTCGGGCGAAGACCGTCGTCGTGCTCTCCGACGATGGGGATAACACCCTGGAAGCCACGCCTGTGGCGAAGGTCTCCGAGAAGACGGATACTCCTCCTACTGCTCATATCCGTCCTTCCAAGGATGCGACTCGTCCTTCTCAGGATGCAGTTCGTCCTAGGGCGGATTCAGATGCTGCGGTGAAGCGACCGCGTGAGGGGGTGATTCTGAAGCCCGTAAGAAGACGAGGGGTGATTCGGCCCCGAAAGAAGTGGTCAAGGCCTCCGAGAAGGCCAAAGGGAAAGGGGTTGTTTATGAGGTCGAGCGCCCCAAGGAGGCTTCCCAAGGCAAGGCTGGGGGAAAGCCGGGGTCGTCTACCCCGGCTATAGGGGGTAAGGCCAGGGAGAGTGTGCCTCAGAAGGAAGGCACGGTTAAGGAGAAGGAGATCATCCGCAAGGTCGGGTGTACCTGGCATGGCGACAAGGGTCTCCATAAGACGCCTAAAGTCGCGGCCGGTCTTCTGAGGCAACTGACGAATGGCGGGGTTGGTAGGGTCCCTAGATCCATTGCTGAAAAGCCGATCTACAAGGTTGTATCGACTATGACGGTTCATGTAAGTATTTGCTAAGTTTCTATTCGTCCTAATCTTATTTTCTGAATGATTTCTAACTCTATTTTTTGGACGTGTAGCTTACGGCTACCATAAACGATATGGTTCTCGATTATGAGGACCAGTTAGAGGAGGCCGTGGAGGGTGTGCAAGCTGCCGAGCAGTTTGCGCTGAAGAAGAGGGAACTGGCGGATGCCGTGGCGGCTATCCGGGTGAAGGTTGATCAGCTGCAGACAATGAGCCGGAAGGTTGCTGCCTCCGAAACTAGGATCAAAGGCCTCGTGAACACGGTCGAAGATCTCAGGGAGAAGCTGAAAAATGCTTCCGGGCTGGTGGAAGAGGCCGAGAAGGCGATAGAGGCGGCTGTCAGGGAGATGCTAGCTTCCGATGCGGCTTTAGGGTTTAGGGTGGTATAAAGGTACGGCCGCTAATAATTGCTTGCTTGACCAAGCCGAGGGATGCCTTGAGTTGGTTCAATACGTGATTGACGGCAAGGTCGCTGACTTTGAGGCTGAGAAGAAGGTCCTAGAAGGAGGTCCGCTACCATGTTATCTTGGAGGGGACACCGGTACCGATGATAGGGTCTCCGGCCATGTCTCTTGTTGCGGATTTGACCGAGATCCCCTTTGCAGATCAAAGTGCCCATTTCGAGCAGCAAGTCGCCAAGGAGCCCGTCGTTGAAGAGCCTGCCCTTGAAGAGCCCGCAGCCGA
This sequence comes from Parietaria judaica, assembly GCA_954871525.1. NCBI lineage: Eukaryota > Viridiplantae > Streptophyta > Magnoliopsida > Rosales > Urticaceae > Parietaria > Parietaria judaica. The sequence continues at coordinate 46,856,745 of OX940860.1, forward strand.
AGAGGTCGTGACCGAGGAGCCCACCGAGCAAGGAGATTTGGCCAGTGAAGAGAAAGATGACGGAGAAGAAATCGTGGACGTACTCGGGGTTTGACGCATGAAGTGGTCCCCTATTTATTTATTTTTTTAATTTCGTAAATAAGGCCTAAGGCCAGAACAATTTCTATGGGCAAGTCTACGGCGGCTTGAACCCTTTTTTGTACGGTTTGAATATGCCCGTGGTTAGGGCTTTTGCTATCTTTCTTCCTATGCTATATAAATTCTTTGCTTCTAAGTTAATTTTCTTCTAAGCTAATTTCCTTTTACATTCTTCCTTGATAACGGCTAAGATTCTACTTGGCTAGGTGCAGCAACTAGACTGATAGACTTATATGAAATTATAAAAGAGATTATAAAAGTTTCTTAAGTATGAAAAAAGAGGGTTTACCTTGTGATTGGAGTAAATTCATTGTTCTTCTTATCCTTTTCTCTGTCCGTTCGTCGATCATCTCTGCTCGTCTCCACGGTAGTCCATAAGTTTTGTTTTTGAAACAAATATTCTCGTAGACTTTTAGTCTATTTGCTAGGATTAGTATAAATAATTTTAATAGAGTGGGCTTGTTGCTCGGCGAGGCTTGTTGCCTTAGATGATGGGTTTGTTACCCGAATAGGCTCGTTGGCCTTTAGAGAGTGGGCTTATTACCCGGTAGGCTTGTTGCCTTAGGAGAGTGGGTCTGTTACCCGGTAGGCTTGTTGCCTTAAGAGAAAGTTTGGATATTTTTACCTTGATAATGCGAATTCTCAGAATTTACACTTAGTGATGATGGGATCGATTCGGTTTGGGCTTGGATTGAGACTGTGTCCGTTGGTAAGACGGGCTGCATACGTACCCCATATTTGGGGATCAAGTCATTACGTAGTTCATGGGAGACCGAGTAGGTCGGGTTAGGCGTAGTATTTCCTTAGATGCATGGCATTCCAGCTCTGGAGGACTCTTGTTCCTTCCGGAGTGGCTAGTCGGTATACCCCTGGTTTTACTACTTCTGTGACGATGTAAGGTCCTTCCCAGTTAGCCCCGAGCTTACCCGCGTTTAACTCGGCGGTGTTCTGGAAAACTTTTCTGAGGACCAGCTCTCCCACGATGAATTTTCAACGTTTGACCTTTGAATTATAATATGTTGCTATCGAATTTCGATAGTTAGTTTTTCTTATCAAAGCCTGTTCTCGTCTTTCGTCGATGTGATCGAGCTGATCTTCCCTCATTTCATCGTTGAGTTCTGCGTTCAAAGGTGCGTGCTCCCTTCGAAGGCTGGGTGTTTCTATCTCGGCTGGTATTACAGCTTCGGTGCCATATACCATTGAAAATGGAGTTTCCCCGGTGGCCATACGCAGGGTAGTTCTGTAGGACCATAAGACGCTTATGAGTTCGTCGGCCCATCGTACTTTTTTGGTGTCTAAGCGTCTCTTGATTCCATCCACTATAATCCGATTGGCTACCTCGGCTTGGCCATTGCCTTGGGAGTATCTCGGAGTGGATGTGTTCAAGGATATTTTCCAATTTATGCAGAAGTTTTGGAATCTCGTAGAAATGAACTGGGGTCCGTTGTCATCTATTATTTTCCTTGGGAGACCGAAACGACTGATGATATTTTTCCATAAGAAATGCTCTACATCGACATCTTTGATGTTCGCGTAAGCTTCGGCCTCCACCCATTTGGAGAAGTAGTTCGTTACAACGAGTATGAATCTTTTTCCAGCCGGGGCTAGGGGAAAAGGTCCGACCATGTCCATAGACCATTTCATGAATGGGTATGGTACTGAAACTGACGAGAGTTCTTCTGCGGGCCGATGTATATATGGGGAATGCCTTTGGCACTTGTCGCATTTTTGGCGTAAGCCTCACTGTCTGCCAGCATAGTGATCTAGAAGAAGCTTTGCCTTTTTGCTTTGTTCGCCAAAGATCTTCCTCCGGAATAATTACCACATTCACCATCGTGGATTTCGCGGAGTACAATTTGAGCCTCGGTTTTTCCTAAACATCTTAGGTAGGGTCCGGTATAGCTGCGTTTGTATAAATTTCCCCCGATCATGCAGAATCTGGCGCTTTGGATTCTCAGCTTCCTGGCCTTCTGTCTGTCCTGGGGCTTGGTTCCGGTTAGAATATAATCGATGATTGGGATTCTCCAATCTTCTTCTTCTATTCGGATGTTGCAAACTTCGCGTGTTACGCTGGGTTCGTCTATTGATTCGACTGGAATTATTCTCTTTATTTCGGGATTCGAGGTTGAAACTAATCCAGCCAATGCATCTGCCGATGCGTTCTGGCTTCTTGGTATTTAAATTATCTCGATGTTGTCGAACTGTTGGATTAATCCTTTTACCACCGCAAGGTACCTTTCCATCCTATCATCTCGAGTGGCGTATTCGCCATTGATCTGACTGGTAACCAGCTTGGAGTCGGAATGGGCCTTTAGTCTTCGGGCTCCTACGGCTTTTGCTAGTTTGAGGCCGGCTATGAGGGCCTCGTATTCGGTTTCGTTGTTTGTCGCGTGGAATTTCAATCTAAAGGATTGTTCCAAAACTTCTCCCGTGGGGGATATCAAACGAATTCCAATCCCTGATCCACCTTGGTTAGATGCTCTGTCTACTTCGAGTCTCCATTCTTCATTTTCGTGACCCCCTTTTGAGCCGTCAACCGGTAGTTCGATTAGAAAGTCAACGAGTACTTGTGACTTTGCACAGTTACGGATCTTGTATTCTATATCGAACTCACTTAGTTTGACTGCCCATTTTGTGAGTCTCCCCGATTTGTTCGGGCTGTGAAGAATGATCCTCAAAGGTTGGGTGGTCATGACCATGATGGTATGAGAATAGAAGTAAGGCCGAAGTTTTCTCGCTGCGGTTATCATTGCCAATGCGAGTTTTTCTATGGCCGGGTATCTAGTTTCGGCATCTTCCAAAGATTTGCTGATATAAAATATTGGCCTTTGTTCCCCGCGATCCACCACGCTTACTGCCGATGGTGAGACAGCCAGATACAGGTATAATGGCTCCCCTAGGATCGGTTTAGTAAGTATAGGTGGCGTCGATAGATATATTTTCAGCTTTTGGAATGCTTCCTCGTACTCTTTGGTCCATTCAAACTTTTTGTTTCCTTTTAACAATTTGTAAAAGGGTAAACATTTGTCTGTCGCTCTGGGCCTTCCTAATATCATGTTGTAAACTGACGGGCAGTCCAACACTAGGAAGTTTTTTATTTTTCCTACCCCTGCTGCGACGATTGGCAGCCGAACCGTTCCTATTGAGTTGATGGTTCCTCCATCAAAGCCGGTTAGCGGGATGGCCTCTATGTTGATCTCTGTCTCGTCGACCCCCATCTTCAGCAGTGGTTCCAGGAAAATCACGTCTACTGAGCTCCCGTTATCGATTAAGATTCTATCCATCGTAAATGAGGAGACTAGGAGTGTGACTACTAGCGCGTCGTCATGTGGTCCGACCAGAGTGGCCGCTTCGCTGTCTCTGAAGTTGATTTCGTAGTCCGGTTCTTGTCTTGGGAGAACTATCGGGCCGGCTTTGAGCCTTCGTTGGTGGGCCTTGATCGAGTTGATAGAATTTCCGTGGAGTTGCGATCCTCCCACTATTGTGTAGATTCTTCCGACGGGTTCGGGGATTTCGTTCAGCTATTCGTCGTCGTCTTCCGACTCCTCGTACTCCTGTTCTTCCGGTTCTTCGAGCATATGTACTCGGTCTCTTTTGCTTGGCTGAGTATTCCCTCTTACTGGTCCTTGTTGTTCGGCTCTCTTTTGGCTGTTTTGGGCTTGATTTTGCTGGACATCCTGTCCGGAAGGCTGTCCACTCTTTAGCTCGTTGCCGAAGTTTATTTCTCCAACCTCTCCGTTGATGTATTTTTCCGCCAGGCGCGCACGTCCAAAATTCTGCCAGAACAGGTTGGCTTGGTCGTCCTCGGTGTCGGACTCGTCTCGGCGTCGTTGCTCCGTTTGATTCTGTACCAGTGCAGCTATCTGACGGGTCAACAATTCCACCTGAGCGCGCAATCCGTCGACCTTTTCTCGTCTCACCATATCCTCTACGAAAGCTTCGTCAACGGCTCGCTTCTTCAGTGCCTCTGCACAGAAACGAGTGGTTCTGATACCAACTGATGTAGAGCTGACTACGGGGATTAAAGAGCGCGTCTCTGCGAGTAGAAAACTCGACTTTTCTCAAAGTAAAAGCTTGAAATTTTTATTTCATCAATAGCTGAGGAAAACAATTCGGTTGCACCCTTATAACAAGCTAGGGTTTTAAACCAAACACATGCATATAGGAAACCAACCCCACTAATCTCTCTAACTAAAAAAGAAGCAGATAATTAATAATTAAACTTAAAAATAATAGGAATAATTAATTAAACTTAAATAGTAGGAAAGAGTCACGTTCGAGCCTCCTTCGGTCCCACGTATTGTGTTTGCATCAATATTTTAACACGAAATCCCAAAAAATACGTAATCCCGTACTCTTGTGCGCTCATCCTTTTTACCTTCATAGTGCGTAATCTTATTACACAAAAATAAGTTAATCCCGACCAAAAAAATCAAGTCAGAAATTACTTTTTGTAAATTAAAAAAAAAATCCCCTCTAACTTTATTTTGTAACAAATTACACTTATAATCTTATTTTTATATAAATAATAGTTGTAAACTATATTTAATATGATATAAAAAGTATTATTTTATAAAAATTTAGTTGGTAAATTTTTTTATGAAAAGCTCACCGTTAAAACTTCCATAAATTTGTAAAATAAAATCGACTTTTTATGAACGATTTTTTGAGCATCGCTCGTTCCTATCTATCTACCTATAAGTAACTTGAAATTGCCAATTACCACGAGTCACATTTCAAATATATCTTTGAAATAAGTCTCTATTCGTCAAAATTATATCCGGTAAACACTTCTTAAGCATTTCCCTCTCATCTCTAGACTACATTCTTTGCTTTTTGAGCGACCTAATAATCGATAACAATTTTCTCTAATGTTAATATTCATAGAATTCTTCAACCTTTGTTATTCATGAGTTTTCATTCTAATCTAAGTGAACTTCTCTAAAATATAATTTACAACCAAGTTCCAGTCTCTATCTACCATCATAAGGTATCTTTCGTAAAGTAAAGCATTGAACTTTACTGGATAAATGGCTACTATTGAAACGCTTACAAATTACCAACATTGTGGTGCATATAATAGACAGGTCAATTATTAGAGCTCTCTTGGGTGAGAAATGACTCGGAACTGACACACAACACAAACAACATGACAATAAAAACATTGAAGCCCTTACTTTTTAAGGTTTTGCATCTTTTCTCCTCAAAGCAATGTTATTGTCTTCTAACTTTGACAAAGTGTACTTCTCTTTCTCACTCTCCATTTCAGAACAAACACCTTTTAGCTTTAGGTCTGTTTCCAGTTCCACAGCATAATCTTGTCTATGCGCTAGTCCTTGCTCCCGGGTATTCAGGGGACTCGCTCTGCCCGAGCCAGCCCGTTTTATATTTATTTAAAAAAAAAAAAGTAAAAATGATATTCGGGCAGCTAAGCCCACTCGAAATGACCTTTAGGGTCAGGCCTGCCTGCCCAAGTCTTCATTTAGGCTCGCTATACAATCAGGCTTAGCGGGCTCCAGGCCTCGGGTGTCTACACCCGCCTGCCCAGGCCCGGACTTAGGCTTAGGCCTGCCTGCCCCAAATCTTCATTTTGGGCTCGGAACAAGAATCCAGGCCTTAGGCGTCTACACCCGCCCGAGCTCAAGGTTCAAATTTTGGGTTTTGATGAATTGATTTTTGGAAATTCGGTTCTTGAACTTACAATTCTTTACAGATTAGCAATGAATATGTGACCACCTAAAGCTAAGCAAACTGCACATGAGAGTAATCAGTTCATACATATGAGATTATTCAACAGCAAATAGGATGGGTTATCAATAATAAGTGAAAATATTGAAGAAAAAAAGCTTAGAGTGAGAGTACTTATGGTACAAGTTGAAGAGAGCTAATTTGACTTGAGCTTAGAAGCCCATCATGATACAAAGCAAACATGTTAAAAAGAAAAAATAATAGGGAACAAGTATTTCCCTTTTTTCTCACAATAATTCACTATAGGATCTCATCTATCAAACAAGGGCATCATATATGGTTAGACTTGGAGCAGATTAACAGTTTAGTTAGACATATAAGTTATGTCGATCCTCGAATTCAGAGCTTCTCTGTCAATCTAACCATGAACGAGTTGACCGCAGTCGATTCCAGCACGATCCACGACGACTCGAACAGCTCATGGAAGAAGTTTGCTCCGATCTCGTCCGCCGCATTCCTGAATGCAATCCCGAACGCGTTCCCTTGCACCGCTCCGAGCCGGGGCTTCCCACAAACGCCCACGATCAGCACCTTACTGGGATCTTGAGACAAGCAGGCGCAGATCAGAGGCTTCATTCTAGCTCCCTTCTCGCGGAGAGCATCCATCAGAAAGTAACAAAATTTCGTCAGCGCTTGTGGGTAGCCTAGAAGCTTCGTGTCCACCGAATCCTCGAGCTTGACCCACCGGAACTTCCTTCCGCTTCGGATAGATCCGCTCTTAGTTATTGCTGTGCTTCCTTGCCTGAGAATCGACCGCTGAATCTTGATGGCTAGTTGCATCCCGGATTTCAGTGTGTCGAGATTGCTCAAAGACAGGGTGTCGAATGCCACACCGAACTGCTTAGACGCACACGAGCCGTCGGATTTCACAAATGACTCTAGCAGTGCAGTGACTCCATAGACGACATCTGCGGCTGATACCTTGGAGCTATAACCGTGTACCCGCAGGAAACTTCGGAAGTAAAATTCCGTTAGCCCGTACTCTGGAAGAAAGCGTTCGAACTCATCCTTCATCTTTCTTTTCACATCGAGATTCATGTACTGAAACTTCTGCTGGCAATCCACGAGTGCGAATCCCATCCGGGCAAGCAGGAGTTTGAGCTTCTTCATCCCGTTGTCGCTCCACGTCTTCATTTTGGTCGCGATGTACGAAGAGCACAGCATCGAATCGAACAGATTCCATTCCTGAAGCAACATCAGCCTCGGCTCGTCTTCGTAAGTGATTCTCGAAGAATTTGGCGCTCGGATTTTCGTCCCGTCTTTGAGAGTCACCGAAGTCACTGCCTCCAGATTCCCCGAGCTGTTGATGTGCTGCTCGAGCTCCATTACTCCGGCTTGGTACCTCTCATTGGTGAGCCTCTCATGGACGAACTGATCCGTCAATGAAACGCAAGCCATCCAAAGTAACTCGTTTGTGTTCTTCCTCAATGAATGACAGAGTTCATACATCAAACACCCGGAGGGCTTACCGTGAAACGTACCAATCCGATAATATTCCTTCTTCAGCTTTCCAAATAGCTTGACAGGATCTTCCTCGTTCTCCGGCGAAACCTTCCTTTTCTTCCTCGACCCTGTGTCGTCCTCCTCTTCTTCGCTATCACTATCTTCGTCTTCGTCTTCGCTGTCTGATCCATCATCATCCACAATCAACTCACTCGCATTGGCCAAAGCCGATACATCAAAATCGTAGGCCAGGTCCGCCTGGTTCTCGTCGTCCATCGTGTAGAGCACAACCACCTGGTCGTTGTCTGAACTGAGGTTGCGCAAATGGATCGGCCGGTGGCTGTCAACCACAAAAACCCGAGCCGACGGGCCCAAATCAAGAACCCTCCTCAAATCCCGATGACATCCCCAATTTATCAGCAAAATCGAGATCGGCTTATCGCCGGAAGACGCCAACTCAGCTCCGGCGTACTGATGAATCTCCTCAAACGACGACACGGGATAACAAGCGTACCGCACCGAATCCGACGCGAGGACAGTAAAGACAATTTTCAGAGCACAGAGCGAGTCCACGTCGGAGGTGGAAGGGAAAACCAGTAGCGGAGAGTGCGGCGAGGCCAGGGCCGACGCTCGAAGCTGCGAGTAGAAAGATTCCACGCTTCGCTCTCTCACCATTGATAAACTTCCAGATCTCGAAGCTCAATCGAGCATATCGATCCAAACAAATTCCAGCAGATCACAAATTTGAGCAAAATCACAGAGGTTCCGATTCAATGCAGGAAAAATGGAGGACTGGGAATCGGATGTGTTGAATTCGAATCGGATTACCTGAGATTTGGTCGAAGAAATTCGTTGAGAGACAGAGAATCAAAGAAGATTAGATCTGAGAGTTTTGGTTTGAATATTGGTTGAAAGTGTTTTGTTTTGAGCGTTTTCACTGAAAATTTGAATTTTGCAAAGCGACCGCGAAAAATTTGGCGCTGCGAAATGATTGGAATCTGCGAGGGGATGATTCGGTGTGCGGGTCTTCAGGATAGTATCGTAGGGCTGAGTCTTAATCACGTGCTCTTTGTCTGTTAAAGATGGCGACTTTTTGAGATCGACGGTGGAGATTGTGTTTTGCGTTTCGGACAGGACAGTGACACGTATTTTTTAAGAGTGTAGATAGAATTCATCCTACCGAATTGAATGTATATATTTAATATTCGTAAGAACTAATAAATATTTATGTTAATAGCAATACAATTATACGAGGGAGTTTAACAATAGGTATATTAAAAATTAAGAAATAAAAATGGGATGAACAAAATTTCGAATTTTTGTGATAAACATGCAAAAATAAAGAGAGGCAATATATGAGAAGAAGAAAAAAAAAACAGTATTTCCATCCATTATTAACAAAACCTTTTTTTCTTTTTAATGAGCCTAATACAAAAAAATCGAATGAGGAAAGAGCAATAAGATTACATTTCTTTCAAAAGGCGAAATTTGAATAAGCCACTATTTTCTTTTTCCGTTTCTTTGAACACATTTAGTTAGCTATTAAGTAGTCCCTCACAATATACAGTACGATATACAATAAAATCTCTATAAATTAATAATGTTAGGCCCGCCAAAATTTATTATATCATCGAGTTATTAATTTATAAATAATTAATTATATAATCATTATAATTAGAAGAAAAAAAAAGACATTTTATCGCATGAATCCTTCCCCATTTATATAAAATGCGGTAAAAATTTCTATAAATTTACATTTGATATGATTATTGGTTCCACTTCTTTGATCACTACCGAAACACACAAATATCGCACCCTATACTCAAAACCGGTTCTGAGCTAAAGCCACTAAGGCCCAGGCCTTAGGCCCACGATATTTTGTTACTTTGTAGGGCTCATGTTTAATAATTCCTAATTCATGTTTTCATATTAGTGTCTTGTTATTTTAATACTTTCTTTTACTTTGGCATTGCCCAATTACACACTCATTTACCCACTAGTATATGAGTAGTGGGCCCAAATCTCAATTTATTTTCCTTTTCCGATTAATGCTATTAATTCTTGATTTTTTTCTTATTTTTGTAAGTTTACTTTATTATACCCCTAGTATTTTATGATTAAGTTTTTTTTATTTATTATTATTTATCTTCCTTATAATGCTACAGACAAACCAATAGCCAAAACCCTCAGTCGTCACTCGTCTTATTAAAAAAAGTTTTTTTTTTGTTTTTTTTTTTTAATGGGACAATTTGAAATCTTAAAAAAAAAAATTATAATAATAATAATGTATTTGGCTCATATTTTGAATGACTAGTAGACGATTTATATATTAATATTTTTTAGAAAAAAATTCAATGTATAATTTCCTCGAGGGCCTCAAAATTATATCTCGCGTAGGAATGACGGTGCACAATATATTCACGTAGTGACTTTTGGTGGTGTTGAAGAAAAACAAGAATGAGATAAATTATAGAGTGAAAAAATTGTTTCTCTGATTTAATAGAAGCAATACAAGTGGGAGTTCAATTTTCATTACAAGCCACTCATGTGGTTATATAGAAAACATTTACATAAGATATTACCAACATATCCTAAGCTTGTTATAAATATTGGTTAAAAGTAATTGAAAGAAGTTGCTATGCAAGTATCTGTATCACTTTGAGGGCCATCAGTCAAGCTTATGTTCACAACGATTAGTACCAGATACCTATAAAATACAATAATACATGTTTTTCATCTATATATACACCGTGTAGTGTAGCTATAAAATCGTGCTCCGAAAGTGCATGTCGTTTGCAAAATACAACGACCGAAAAGATGGTTTATACTTTATAACGTGTTATATAACGCTGATGGAAGCTTGAACGACATCAAACTTCATATCTCAACGTTATGTCTTTCACATGGAAAACGACATCAATATATGTGAATTGACTAGGATGTCGCTTTTGGACCAAAACTCAAAATAGGTGGCAGTGCGAGCCATGAATAAGAATTAGTATTCCCAGGAAAAAATTTCATTTCATAAAGTGTGATTAATAGTTTAATACCATAACCATCACTAGAGGTAGGGGTGATTTAAAAAAAAAAAAAAAAACTATTAGTATCGAAAAATTGCGTTTTCGGTTATTGTACTTTAAATTTGATTCATATTCGTTTTTAACCGCATTATGATACAACAAAAATTTAATCCCTATCATTCTTAAAATCTTACAATTACTAGAAAATTTAATAAACATAATTATCAAATGTTCAAAATTATAAGTTTCAAAAATTAAAACTCCGTACAAAACAATAATGAGCAAACCGCCAATACACGAAGCATTTAAGAAGTAAACTATAAATTACAATGCAAATAAAAACACTCTAAACCGCAACCGGTACCGTTAGCAAAACAAATAGTAGGGGTTATAACCGCTTTTATATAAAAGAGCTTGAAACCGATTATTTCGGATATATATAAAAGAGCTTGAAACCGATTATTTCGGATATCTAATAGATAGGTTGGATTTGTGGAGAAACCGGGAAGGAACCAATGAAAAATCGAGATAACTACAACATTAGTTATATATTTTAGAAAATTTATTGGTTTATTAAGGGCCCCAAGCCATGGTCTAAAATATTATGGCGAGGCGAGGTCATGCTCGAAACTCACAAGTATCTTTTTTTGCCAATGTCAAGGGCTAGAGCTAAGCATCGAGCAGGCTGGCCCATCCCAAGGCCCGAGTGGGGCGCAATTCCTCTACTGCGCTGGGCAGCTCGCCTTCGGGGTGGCCCAATTACTCCCAAGACACGGGTCAGGCTCCCGAGGCCTGTCACAAAGGCAGGCCGGGTGGGGGCTTTGACCTTCTAAGCCCGAGCCGCATGCCCAGGAGTAGCTACTGCTGACCCAAATCAGTCATTCATAAATAACCATTCTTTACACGTTTTCTAAGCAAGCCTGATATTGTCAAAGCTCTGCAAAATCAATACATTTAAATTTATAGATTACAAAGTGAGAATGTCATGAGATCAATGAAATTTAAGGCCATTTATATAAACAATTATTTTACTTGGTTGCGACACATTTAAAGAATCTCTCGCCTGGTCTTTCCCATTCAAATATAATAATATCAAGAAATTTAAAAAGTACAAAACCATCAAAATGATAATGAATAAATAAGAATCTAGTAAAAAAGAAAAGAAAAAGAAAAAAAAAAAAATCAGAATTTGCATGTTCAGAACAACACACGTGAATGAAGCAACTGAACAAGACTTGGCAGAAATTGCACTTTACTTTCTCAAAAGACAAGGAATCAGACAAGTTCTTCTCTTTGGTTTTTCCCTTGGCTGTGCTCCGATTATAAATTGTCACGGCGTCTTATTTAAAATTATAATTTATGATTTTATTATTTGAAATCGGACGATAACATTGCAACTTAAACTCAGGGAACAGCCAAAGCGAAGAACAGATCTGATTTCCCAATATAAATATATATATATACAACACAGAATGTTACACACACCAATGGAATCAGCCTGAAAAATCCAAGAGGCACTATTTCTTGAACCAGAAGCAACAACCCTGAAAATACAATGGTATAAATAATGATTAGGAAACCTTAGATGACACAGACTTGTAACTATTTTCGGATTAAGATTCATAAGATTTGGATATCTCGAATTCGTTGGTCCAATATGGCATTCATTCCTAGTTAATTTCAGTTTCGGAATCAATAGTTTCCGCCTTGAGCTTGTAAATTGTTGTAATATTCTCCCTAATCGTCAAAAACTCGTACGTTTTCATCAATTTATAATCACGTGCAATGCATGTATATGATGATTTTGTCCTTAAACACTAGTATGTGGATTGAATGCGACTTAAAATTTGATGGGATAGTTTCTATAATTTACAAATTTAGAGGGGAAACTGGTATAGGAAAATGTTCAGGGACAACTATGAAAAGGCAACAAGTTCCGGGAAAGGTGATAATTACTCTTTTAGATTATCGACGGCATTTAGGGTTTAAAACAACTAGTATGTGGATTGAATGCGACTTAAAATTTGATGGGATAGTTTCTATAATTTACAAATTTAGAGGGGAAACTGGTATAGGAAAATGTTCAGGGACAACTATGAAAAGGCAACAAGTTCCGGGAAAGGTGATAATTACTCTTTTAGATTATCGACGGCATTTAGGGTTTAAAACAACGATAATAGTCAATTTTCAAACAAGTGAATTTTCTCACAGCTTAAGTTCTTTATGCTAAATTTTTATTTGTGCATTATTAATTCTATTCGTATGCAGCTTAAGCTAACCTTGGCGCCTTCGTCTTGGGCAGGCTTGCGAGGGTAGGATGGCTCAGGGGTGCCGACTCTGCCGGCCCCGATCTGGCGCTCTTCTCGCACTTTGTTGAAGATGTGAGTGAACCCGTCGGCCGAGGCCGGATTCGTTTCGTCCCACTCCCCAAATTTAGGGACCGCAGCGCCGTGGTCCGGCTGCCATGTTCAATTTATTTAGGATTTTCACATTGCATCACAACAAAGAGCTTGCAAAAACAAGGAAACAAAAATTACCGTTTCGTCGCCACGGGGTCTCAACCGAGACCTCGACGGAGTGCCATGGCTGGCCTCCTGCGAGCCCCTGCCTTCCCACGACTGCGAGTCTCTCCCCGCCGCCCTTGCATTCCTATGGAGCGGCGACTTTTCGATGCTCTGCTCCGACCCCAAGCTATGCCTCGGGCCTCTCCCCCGCGCGTCGCCCGGACCCACCCCTCCCCCGCGCGCAGCGCCCTGACGCTGCCCGCTCCCATCGCTGCTGCCCCTGCGCGCGTTCCCTAGATTGTTCGCCGGTGAGTTCGCGTACTGCCTAAGCTCGCCCTCCTCTTTGCTCCTCTCCCTCTCCAGCGGCGCCGGTCTTGCCGGCCCCGGCCCCTCGGGCTTCCCTTTGTCTGCAAGGGACGAGTGATCGGATAGAGCTTCGGAATTCTCCTCGGGGTCGTTGGGGTTGATCATCTTCCCGCCGGGAGCAGTCCGTCCCTTGCGGGCCTTGTCGAAGTAAGCCGTGTACGGAACGTTATCTTCGTTGTCCCAATTCCCGAACTGCGGTACGTGCGATCGTTGCTGAAGGAAGAAAAGAACATGATCAAATGCTCAAATTGGAAACCTCCCTAATTCAATACAAAACTAGAACAACTATCAGTGGTTTCTGGATCTTTGTTCTCTCCCTATGTTCATATCCCGAGGGTAAAATGGGAAAAATGTAGATCCACCAGAACACAGAAACGCTGCTTATGAATTTTTCAATATAAAATCTGGGATCTACACTAAATTGAATTTCCAAAACAAGAAACATCCAGATCAAAACCATAATTTCACTTCTGTAATGAACAACCAATCAGAAATATAACAAATTAGACTAGAAGATAAGACTAGAGAGTATCACAATGCATGATAATTCTCTGAAAACCCCATCTTGTCCTGAAAAGTGGAATTTTCTCGGGAACCAAACAGGAGAGAAGTCCACATTAGGATTGAAAAAAAATGAAAACTTACTGCCATTTTCGCTCCACCGAAGCTGGAATCAACCGAGGAACAGAACACCGAAGAAAATCCGTCTCTTCAAATTCAACCCAGTAATCGAAACTAAACCCTGTGAAGACCCACGAAGGGGAAGCTCAAGAATTTATGAGAGGAGAGAGAGAGGGGAATCATTGACCGGAGCCACCGGTCAGGTTTGACCTTTCGTCTTTGTTTCTCGGCTCTTTCTTTCTCTCTGTAAAAGTCTCTGTTCTTTCTCTCTTCCCTTCCCTCTCTTTATTTTTAATTATTTAAATAATTAAATTACTATTGGGCAAACTTTTAATTCCCTCGTAGTTGTTGTTGTTGACGTCTCGCTCAGGCCAGTCGTGTCTAATAAATTTATTTGTGGGATTCAATTAAAATTGAGTATAGATATATATGAAATAATTGCGGTAAAAGTAATAAATTGTTTACTAACTAAAGCCAAATTCAACATAATTGAAACGATGTATATCTTCGTGCATTTTTTTACATGCGTTGGTTAATTTTTCTAGCATAAATAATAGTTAAGATATTGACGTGCTCATCAACTATCTAGCATTTTTTTCTCATTTGAATTCAATCGAAAAATTAAATTGAATAAAACTCACCTCGCGTTTATAAACTTGTCATCTTAATTGATGAGCGTTTTGATACTTTTGCCGTGATTATCTGTGTATATTGGTATTTCCAAGAACGTTTTTGTTGCTTGGGAGAGCGTTCACACTCTGTTACATCGCAAGTTGACCGACTTGAGCTTGACGTGCAATGCAACGTGACCGTTTAGTTGTTGGCTGTTAAGCTACCGAAGCTACTCTTAACGCCGTTACTGTCAGTGGCGGCTGACTAGCAATCGTAACGGCTATTTTCAGCGTTCGGCTCTTCAGCTTATGCACTAGTCACAAATCTACGACACCTTCCAAATAATAATGTATGTGTATGTTTGTATTATTTTGATTTTTTTTTTAATTTAATGAATAGTAATTTAATAATATTAATCAAAGTCATGAAATGATCATATATAAGTATTATAATATTATTCAATCGACGACGTTATTAATTTATTAAATTAACTTAACAATGTTTTATTGGATGAAGCAGTTTCAAACATGGAAAATAATTAATTTGATTTATTGTCTGATTCTGATAAATAAGCAATGAGTTTACCGATATGTTTTTCATTACCGATATCGATGGATTTTCTTATAAAATAATATATAAATAATTGTATTTCTATATATGCATTGTACACTAACATAATATTGATATCTTAGGCCATCTACAACCGATCACTCTATTTTTCACTCTATTTCCCAATACACAATAAATCTACTCCAACTGAACTTTATTTCCCACTCTTTTTTCATTCTATTTATATTGTATTTACTATTTACACTCAGTCCCTTATACAGTATTTATTTATTGATTCATAATTAGATCACTTATTCAAATTACTAAAAATCACTCGGCAAAATATTAGCTTATCTATTGTAATTTTATTTGCTTGTATTTTTTTTAATGTATTTTTAGTTTTCAAATTATTTATGCTCTCTTTTAATTCTAGTGTAATTGTTTTTTTTACTACTTTCTAATGTAATCGTGTTATGTAAGAATTTTTAATATAATTGTGTTTTGTGCAAATATCATTGTGATCTTTTAAAAATTATGTAGAATAACATATTTTTATAAGTTAAATACTTTTGCCTACCAAAAATAATTTTTAAGACATGTAATTACTCCTTATAATTAATATTGAGGGTAAATATTAAATAAGTTTATAATTTTTTTATATTTATATAATTTTAAGAGTTTTAAAGGACTAAAAAGCAAAAAATAAAATAAAAATAGCGCGGTGTAGCGCGACACTGTTCACAAAATCATCTCCACGCTATTATAGCGTAGAGTTTAAAGCTCAGTTGGAGCTTTCACGCTATTTTGGCGTGCATTATGCAGCTCTATTGGAGATGCTCTTATAGAATAGTTCAGCTCTATCACTATGCATTAGAAGTGTTGGGTTTTTCGATGACTTGTCTCAATCCTGAGGCGGAAAACACGGAATATCATCGAACAATTTGAGATCTAGATTAATTTCGAGCATTAACAAATCGATTAGGAACATTACCAGAGTTTTGGTACTTTTGCCAACTGTACCAAAAACACTACGGATTGAGCTGTTCTTTTGCTGGCCGATTTCTCTTGGCTCCGAGATACAGCACGTCAAGCGTTGTTCCTCTATCTCGTCCACCACGTCACTGCGGGAACGTCTTTGATGACTGGAAAACACCTCGACGGATAGGTTAGATCATTCTCGGTGTTTAGACGAGAAACCGATGAAGAGCCGGGGAATGAGAAATTCGATGGCTCTGAGCCAAAGGGGTAGTCTTAGGGTTTGTCAATGCTTCCTAATTATGAGCCTTTAAGTGTATATTTATAATACATATCATAAATGACCTAATAGGTTTTGGACTTATTTATTGGATCCAAACTCATTAAGTGATCATTAATTAATTCTTATAATTAATTAATAACCTCATAATTAATTCTCGGGCCTGTGTGGGCCCATTAGCTTTATTACGTAGTAGGGTCAAAAATCCGAAAACCCGGTAGATCCAATATCCGATTCGGGCATAACCTGCAAGAAGTGCAAAAATAAGTGAACAAGACACCTTATTCAACTTTTTTTTCCTTTTTTTTCTTCTTCTAAATCTTAAATAGATTCTCATGCTCTCAAAATTGTAAATCTTAAATACTCAATTGATATATTTTTGGTATGTAGGATTCACATATTTGATACCACTAAAAATATATGCTCCAACAAAAATAGAATTAGAATATGCCACCACATTTACTTATAGTAATCGCCACAAATTCTCCACGAGCTACGGTTTTTTACAACAAGTACTTCTAATATTTGCTCATTTCTATCAGAAATGATTTATTTGATTGATTTTTATCAATTTTGCTAAAGAAAATTTTCTTTCGTTTTTAAATATTTGTTTTTCACACTAGTACATAAAATATATAACAAGTATAAGAAGTTTCAATAAGATTAATATTTTAAGGGCATTATATATTTTTTTTTTGTTTGAATTCTTCACCTGCCAAAGCAAGCCGGCTTCTTTGTTTGAAAGGCCGTACTTAATAGTTAATTATATCACACTATATTGGTTCTCTTTATATATATGGCTTCATGACCACTTGTTTATAGGCACTTTTATGTATATTCATTTATCACATTTTTATAATAAGTTTATGTCGTTCAACACTAAGTCAATATAATGTCTTCAATAGCTGGGACAAGTACACCCATTTGGTACTATTTTTTAAGCCTATATCAATATCACCATTTAATTGGTGGCTAAATAAATATGAATAACCATTTTATTATTATTATTATTATTTTAATTACGATTGATCACACAAGCGTTTGGTTAGATGTTAGAACCTGGAAGAAGAGTTTATAGTCTCTCTTGGTTCGTATTTTTGCCCTTACGTGGTTTTTACTTTGTAAATTGATTATACGACACTTATTGTTTTTCGTGTTTTCGCTTTTGATTAGTCTTTTTTTTATATATAATTATTTCCAAATGAAGTTATTCCATCAATTAAGAATTAACTTTTATTGGAACCGTAGTCTTGAGGGATTGATGAGGGATAAAAATACAAAGTTAAATACCACATATAGACACAAATATAAATTCATGTGGTATATATGAGTAAACAAGCAAGGACTACATAAAGTCAACAATATAAAGCATGAAAAAAAAAAAAAAATTGTGCCAATTTGTTAGGGAATTAACTTAAGTTGCTACATGTTATGATAAAATTAAAATTTTAAGATAAAAATATGAAATTGCTACAAATTTAAAGACTTGAACAAAACGATTATATAAGAACAAAAATATAAAATCTAATTGCGGCAAAAGACCCAACCTTTGGTTAAATGCTATGTTGTGTATACAACCTCCGTAAATGGCGGCAAAAGTACCCAAACTCGGCATTTGGGAGTTGACTGAGAATATTTGTCCATGTGGCTATTAGCCTTTGCCATGTTGCATGCCACATGGCACTTGGGCGCCACGTGGCATGCCATGTAATTATTATTTTGTTAAATAATTTAAAAAATATTATGTAAAAAAAAGCTTTTTAATATTTTTTAAAATTATATTATTTTTCAATAATAACCAATAATGAATATTTAAATTTAAATATTCATTATTGGTTTTTATTATTAAATATAATTATTCATTTTTGAAAAGTGGGTCGAACGAAATAAATAAAGAAAAAAATCGCCTTTCACGGTTCACTCAAGCTCTGCCTCCGATCCAGCTCACGGGTGGAACGAAATCGCTTAATATGTTTAATAATAATAACCAATAATAATCATATGATTATTTAACGACAATTTTAAAAAAATAATAATATATAAATAAAAAAATATATTAAACAATTATTATTATTATAAAATGCAAACACAAAAAAAATATCATGCAAAGAAATAAAAATAATTTTTCGTTAAGTATAAATATGACTACTATTTTTTTTTAATAAGTGGTGTGTATTTAATTATGTATTGACTTTGTAAACAATATGTATGTGTTTATAGGTTATTATTATTAAACATATAAAACAATTTTATTCGACGCGTGAACCGGATCGGAAACGGAGGTCAAGTGAACCGTGAACGGTGATTTTTATTTCGTTCTACCCACTTTTTAAAAAATAAATAATTATAACCAATAATGAATATTTAAATTTAAATATTCATTATTTGTTATTATTGAAAAAAATATATTTTTTATTAAAAATAAAAATAAAAATAAAAAATAATCTTGTTTAAAAAACAAAAATAATTTAAAAAAAAAACAATTTTTTTTATAAAAAATCATTTAAAAAGTAAAAATTACGTGGCATGCCACGTGGCGGCCAAGTGCCATGTGGCAAAGGCTGATGGCCACATAGATAGATTTTCTCGGTCAATTCTCAAATGCCGAGTTTGAGTACTTTTGCCGCCATTTACGGAGGTTGTGTACACAACAGAGGATTTGACCAAAGGTTGGGTCTTTTCGCCGCAATTAACCCTTTTTATTATTTTTTTTCTACCAAATGATTACCACATATGATAAAACAATCCTATGTGGATCCTAACCACGTAGAGACATAAATAAAATGGTTAATCCCGACAAAAGTACCATTACTTTGCAAATGTGGCCCAATAAGTACCAATTCTTTTTTTTTTTTAAGCAGACAAAGTACCAATTCTTTTTATTTGGACCTTCCGTCAACTCACCGTCTCCAACCGTTACTCTGAATCACGTGTCAATCCCACAAGTCTTCTCAGTATTTAATTTTAAAGGTTTTAAATTAATTTTTTTTACTTAACTGAATTAAAAAAGAAATGAATACTTAACTTAATTTTAAAGGTTCTCTCTACTCTAACCCTAAATATCTCGACAGTTCCCCCGATAAAAACCTTTCTCTGAAAACTTTCCAGCTTCCTTGCTATCGCGAGTACCCTTCGCCACCTCAAATCGCCGCCATGTCTGAGAGTGAAGGCGGTGGATTAAACGACACTGGTTGGCGTCATCGTTCTTCACAGGGTCCTCCATTAGGTAAGTTTCTTACCCTAGTAATTTTTTTGCTGGGATTCTTTAGGGTTTATGATGTATTTATAAAGAGACATGAAAATGATGAGCTTGTCTTGTTCTTGACCTTTTATACACACCAAATGAGTCGTTGAAGTAACTTTGCATGTGATATTGGTACTTTGTTTTTTTTTTTTGGTTGTGGTCCCTGACATTTGCATTGTTTATTGTTGTGATTGTCTTTTTGAATGCTAAAATCTTCTTACTTTATTCCCTTTATGCTAACATCGATGATATTGTTGCATTGTTTATTCTTCTTTTTTTGTGATATTAGAATAGAATTAGATCTGGGTGTTTATTTAGTGTAAATGTTGAAATTTATTCTATTTTTGACATTCCTATTTGAATAATTAGTAAGGTCAGAGGATTTGTAGTTGTATAAAAAAACTAAACTTGTTCCTTTTGATTTGACATATTTTAATTCACCTTGGTTTACATGTTTACTCCTCTTGGCGTAAAAACCAATTTACATGTTTACTCCTCTTGTAGCAGCTCAAGTAACAAGTGGGAAAAGATCAAGTTTGATTGCGAGGCAGTCTTCTCGTGGGCCAATCTTTGATGCCCAGGCTGTCAAGGAGAAAGTGGCAAAGGCTCAGGCTGCAAAATTACAAAAGGCTCAAGCAAAGGCCCAGAAAGCTCAAGTTAAGGCCTAAGAAGCTCAAGTTAAGGCTCAAGCCGCCCAAGATTTTAAAGTTCAAACAACATGTAAAGGCAAAGAAAAAGCACCACCCCTGAAGCCCCAGAGACGAACCTTAGCACAAAGGGCAGCAGCAGAAGAAGAAGAACACCCGTTTATGCTAGATGAGGATGAGTTTATAGGAGATGATGAAGTTGAACAACCGTATTTCATCACAACCCAAGGATGGTGGGAGAGCACTATAAATAAACAGATTAATCGAGAAGAAAACTCTGATGGATACAGTGATGACGATGAGCTTGATAGTTTGAATGGAGATATCGGGGAAGAAGATTATGACGAGTGGCTGATAAGTACCGAAAAGAGCTACAATTTATATAGTTTAATTGCGAATAATTGTTAAATTATTAGGATAAAGCTATGGTAATTATGTTAATTATTCCACGAAACACATTTGAGATTAATCTTTGTGATTATACTTATTTGACTTGAGTTAACTTGTTTTTATTTGAATTGATTTTATTGTAGTATTTTTCAGGAAATAAATAAATAAAGCAAGGACTTTGGAGCAGTTAACACAAAGATAAATCAAGGATCATTGGAGGAAATATGATAAAAAGAAACAAAGCTGCATCATGCGTGGCATCTTTTGGCAACTTCTTTGATTAATCAAATCCAATCTCAAGCACAAAGATAGGAACCAACAACCATAAGCAAGTCCACAAAATATGCAACAATATTCATATTCCATACTAACATTCGGCAGTGAGGAAAAAATGATTCGACGCAGAGAGCAAACAGCGAGAGAGAAAATAGTTTAGGGTTTCTTTTAGTTTTCTTCTTCTTCTAGCTTGGAGTTATGATGTCAAGCTCCGGCTAGGCTCTCAGAAACGGCTAAGGATAAATTTTATTGTCAAGTTTTTCGTTATTAAGTTTTAATGCAATCATTCTTCTAGTTTTGATATGTTCGAGCTATGCTAGTTTTTCGGTTTATGTGTTATCATTCATCATATAGATTCAATCATGCTTTTTCTATGTGATTTTTATATCGCATCTTTCCACTAATCGTTTCACACTTTTTCATATCAACACGATATTAGAGGTTTAATTAGCATTATTATTAGTAACTTTTTAACGAGATAATAAGAGGATTCCCAAAGCTTTGTCGTTTCTTATTGAAATTACTGTCGCTTCCGCCTTTTACCATCTCTTGGTACTTTTGCCGTCTATTAAGTTCATTACTTGCAGAATATCTTGTCGTTTGGTAGATTGTTGTCATTTGCAGGTAAACGAAGCTGTTTGGATGTGGTTTCTTGAGCTCTTCATTATTTTGTTTATTTTGCTGTAACAAGCTATAAAACCACGAGCTATTTTATATAAAGCTCCAATAAGGTTTCCGAGCTTGATTTTAATTCCAGTTTTATCCTTCAAACTCGGGTCTATATAAACCGAGTTTATGTCCTGTTTAATTTAATTCCTGATATATGAAATATTCACATTCATTCATATTTCTCTCGTCTTTTCTCTCCGATCATCTTCTCCGGCGACTTGCTGGTTTTAATATGGTATCAGAGCATTAACTTCTGCCATTGAAGACGATCTTGAAGGTGGTTCTCCCTTTTCTCTCTTTTTCCTCACCTTTGTACTATCCGATCACCATTGCTTCTCAATCATGGGAGATCAAACCGAAGGCAAGGAAATCTCAGCTCAGACGGTGAATCAGAGATCTCCGATCGATGATCCACTGGGCGTCTACTATCTTCATCACTCAGACAATCCAGGTGCTATTCTTGTATCTCAGCTCCTAACTGGTGACAATTATTCATCATGGTCACGAGCAATGAAGATAGCTCTCTCCGTCAAGAACAAGATAGGATTTCTTGACGGATTTGTTCCAAAACCAGTCTCACAAGATGATTGCCTGGTGAACTCATGGATTCGCAACAACAATGTTGTTGTTTCTTGGCTATTAAACTCGGTGTCCAAAGAAATTTGTAGTTCAATTAACTTTGAGAGCAGTGCTGCAGAAATCTGGAGTGACCTGAAGGAGAGATTTCAGCAGGGAAATGGTCCTCGTGTGTTCCAGCTTCGTCGCGATCTTGCCAATGTCAAACAAGGTCAAGATTCTGTATCCGTGTTCTTCACGAAGTTGAAGACGATTTGGGAGGAACTCAACGACTTCAGGCCTCCCTGCAGTTCCAAAGAGTGCACTGACTTCCATAACTCTGAGTACGGGATGAAATTCCTCATGGGATTGAATGAATCCTTCATGAATGTCAGAGGCCAAGTGCTCTTGATGGATCCGATTCCACCAATCAACAGAATCTTTGCCTTGATTCTGCAAGAAGAAAAACAACGATCAGTAGGAAGCACATCTGATTCTTCTGGCTCCATGGCGATGGCTGTGAAAGACGAATCTGGTCCAAGGAAACAGTTCAAGAGGCCTTTCTGCACTCACTGCAAGATGGTGGGTCACGCTATGGACAAATGTTACAAGCTACACGGCTATCCTCCTGGAATGAACCAAAAGTTCAAAGCTCAGTCCAATTCCAGAAATGAACCAGAAATGATGATCCAATCTCTATGGTTCAAGGTCTCTCCAATGCTCAGTGCCACAAGATTATCGCAATTCTGTCCAATCAAATCGTGGGATCGAATGAAGTCGCAGCAGCTGGAACCAGTGGATCTATCAATCTAGCCACTTTCAATTCAGGTTCTATCTTTTACCTTAAAGCCTTGAATAGTAAAATGAACTTACAAGATTCATGGATTATTGATTCGGGTGCTACAAGGCACATTTGCAATAAAAAATCACAGTTTATAAACCTCAAGAATCTTGTAAATTCAACAGTTACTCTACCTAATGAGGAGGTGATTCCGGTATATTTTTATGGTGATGTTAGAATAAGCAGTAACATAATTCTGTATGATGTTATCTTGGTCCCTAGTTTCAAGTTTAGCTTGCTTTCTGTCAAGATGGTTACTAGGTCCCTTAAAGTGAAAGTCATTTTTACAGATATTGATTGTTTTATACAGGAAACACAATCAGGCAAGATGATTGGCAAGGGTGACCTTGTAGATGATCTCTATATCTTTGATAGTTCTGAGAATGCTTGCATTGATACTAGACTGAATAAAGTGTCTACTTTTGTATGGCACAACAGATTAGGTCATCTTTCCAATAATGCCCTTATGCCTTTAAAGGATGTCTTAGGTTTTTCTGATTTGAATAACTCTGAGCCTTGTTACGTATGTCCTTTAGCCAAGCAAAAAAGGCCTCTGGCAACATTTGTAATGAATCATTGGATTTAATTTATTGTGACATTTGGGGTCCTTATCATGTGAAGTTTCATAATGGGTTCTGTTATTTTCTTACTCTCGTGGATGATCACTCAAGGTTTACCTGGGTATATTTGATGTCTAATAAATATGATGTTCATCACATCATTCCTACTTTCAAAGCCATGGTAGAAAATCAACTCTCTAAAACCATTAAAAGCTTCAAATCCGACAATGCACACGAATTGACCTTTACTGATTTTTTTTTAGCAAAAATGGAATTTTACATCAATACTCGTGCGTAGAACACCACAACAGAATTCTGTTGTGGAACGAAAACATCAACATTTACTTAATGTTGCACGAGCCTTATTTTTTCAATCTAAAATTCCCATTAAATTCTGGTCCGAGTGCGTTTTGTCTGCTGTTTACTTGATTAACAGAACTCCTACTCATATTCTTGACAGTAAAAGCCCTTTTGAGGTTCTATACAATAAGCCTTTTGATTATAACTTCTTGCGTGTATTCGGGTGTCTTGCCTTTGCTTATACTTTACATGCTCATAGAACTAAATTTGAGCCACGTGCAAAAAAATGTGTGTTTATGGGATATTGTCCCAACTATAGGGGTTACAAGCTTTATGATGTTGATAATAAGAACTTTTTCATATCAAGAGATGTTGTTTTCCATGAAAACATCTTTCCTTTTCATAATGATTCCTCTGAAAATATCGTTGACCCTTTTAATGAAATTGTTATTCCTAATTCTGATATTATTTTATCTGATTCGAATAATGCCTTGAGTGACAAGGACATCGAAGTTGTGGCTGACATTGGTGAACCCTTGAATCAGATTGAAATAAATGAAAGTAATACTCATGTTCTTAATGATATCCCTGAGATAAATTTGAGAAGGTCCTCCATGGAGCCTAGAAAGCCTGAATATCTCAGAGATTACCATTGTAACCTTGCTAAGGGTGTAATAGGAAATAATGATCACAATCTGTCTACTGTGTTGAACTATGACAGATTGTCTGATGATCACAAGGCCTATGTTTTAAATATATCTATGGATATGGAGCCTCAATTCTATCATCAGGCTAGTACTCATGATCATTGGGTTAAAGCTATGAATGATGAATTAGAGGCCATGCATCAAAATGATACCTGGGATATTACCCCATTGCCAATAGGAAAGAAAGCCATCGGTTGTAAATGTGTTTTCAAAAATAAATTCAATGTTGATGGCTCTCTAAGTAGAAGAAAAACTAGGCTTGTTGCCAAAGGGTTCAATCAAAAAAAGGGTATTGATTATATTGAAACTTTCTCACCCGTTGCGAAGCTTGTCACCGTTAAGCTTCTCTTTGCCTTAGCGTCTTCCCATAACTGGCACCTTGCACAACTCGACATAAACAACGCTTTCCTCAATGGAGATCTAGATGAGGAAGTGTATATGAAGTTGCCACAAGGGTACGTTATTTCAGGGGAGCAAAGGAATAAACCAGACTTGGTTTGCGAATTGAAGAAGTCAATATATGGGCTTAAGCAAGCCTCAAGGCAATGGAATGTCAAATTCACTGCAGAAATTACAAGATTTGGTTTCACACAATCAAAATCAGACTATTCCTTGTTCACTAGAGGAGCAGGTAATTCCTTTATTGCCCTTTTACTATATGTTGATGATATCGTAATATCTGGTCTTTGCAACATTGAAATTAACAAGGTTAAAAGTATTCTCAATACTTGTTTCAAACTCAAGGACTTGAGAGATGTTAAATACTTCTTAGGCCTTGAATTGGCAAGATCCAAATCTGGAATCAATATCTCTCAAAGAATGTATACTTTACAACTATTAGCTGACTTTGATTTCATTGATTCCAAACCTGTTAAGACTCCTATGGAGACTAATCACAATTTAAATTTTGAAACTGGTAATCTTCTTGAAGACATAACACCATATAGACGTCTTATTGGAAGATTATTATACCTAACTATCACAAGGCCAGATATTACGCACTCTGTACATTTTTTAAGCCAAGTCTTAGCAGCTCCCAGAAGTTCTCATTTACAAGCTGCTCACAGAATCCTAGGATATCTCAAAGGTAAACCAGGTTTGTGACTATTTTACCCTTCGATTTCTGATAGTCAAGGCCTTAAGGGTTACTCTGACGCTGATTGGGCCACTTGTTCGGACACTAAAAGGTCTGTTACCGGATTCTGTATTTTTTATAAAGGCTGTTTAGTATCTTGGAAATCAAAGAAACAGAATACCGTATCTAGATCTTTAGCCGAGTCAGAATACCGTGCCTTGGCCTCTACTTCAGCAGAAATCATATGGCTTAATCAGTTACTTACTGATTTTGGTTTGAGAAACATTCAAACTCCTGTAATCTATTGTGACAATCTTGCAGCTATACACATCGCAAATAATCCAAGTTTTCATGAAAGAACCAACCATATTGAGATAGATTGCCATTTTGTAAGAGATCTTCTAAAAATGAACAAATTGAAACTTTTGCCCGTAAGATCACAAGAACAATTGGCTGACATTTTTACAAAATCTCTTGCTTCAAATATTTTATTCTCTCTTTTGTCCAAGATGTCACTGCTTAATATATATGCACTGTCATCTTGAGGGGGAGTATTGAAATTACTGTCGCTTCCGCCTTTTACCATCTCTTGGTACTTTTGTCGTCTATTAAGTTCATTACTTGCAGAATATATTGTCGTTTGGTAGATTGTTGTCATTTGCAGGTAAACGAAGCTGTTTGGATGTGGTTTCTTGAGCTCTTCATTATTTTATTTATTTTGCTGTAACAAGCTATAAAACCACGAGCTATTTTATATAAAGCTCCAATAAGGTTTCCGAGCTTGATTTTAATTCCAGTATTATCCTTCAAACTCGGGTCTATATAAACCGAGTTTATGTCCTGTTTAATTTAATTCCTGATATATGAAATATTCACATTCATTCATATTTCTCTCGTCTTTTCTCTCCGATCATCTTCTCCGGCGACTTGCTGGTTTTAATATTTCTCCATAGTTTAATTATCAATTTCGTTATTAGTATTTTCTATTCATCTCAAAACATTATTGTTATTATCTTTAACGTTATCGTTTGTTATTAGATTCTCTTTATTTCGCTTCCTCGTGGATACGACTCCGCTTTCCTTGTGCTACACAACGACCGCTTAGCGAGAGCACTTTTTGAGTGTGATCAGTGGCCAAAGAAGAACAGAAAAGCTTTTACTCTGGGAAGAGGATGGGATAACTTTGAGTTCCTCTTGGGGCTCGAGTTTGCAAATGTGGAACAACTCCGAGAAGCCATAGTAGAGCACTTCATTGCCATTGATCGTGAGTTTAACTATGATTTCAACAACTCCGACGAACTTCAAGCAAGTTGTGGTGATATAGGATGTGGGTGGAAACTTTTTGCGAAGCGCAATGTTGCCGATAAAATAATTTTTAGAGTGAATACTCTTGTGTCAAAGCATGTGTGCCCAATAGTTCTCAACAATAGGCACATTGACTTTAGTTGGTTGGCGAAGACATACTTAAATCAATTCCAGGTGAATCCAAATATGCGTTGGCAAGACTTCCAAAACTTGATCACAAGTACGAAGTATTCACATGTTACCAGACAAGTACTAAACTTTATCTTATTTGCTTTATATTAAATTCTTCTAATTAAATGCAGATTTTTATGTGGATTTTATATGCTTGTATTTATATTATTATTTTTTTCACAGAAAAGTGTTCTCTAGAACAAAGAAGAAGGCCAGAACACTTCTTGAAGGGTTAATCAGTGACCAATATGCAATTTTTCATGACTATTGCGTGATATTGAAGAAGCTCAATCCCGGAACCACGACAATAATCAAGACGAATATGGTCGAAGAAAAATGGTATTCCAACGAGTATACATTTGTCTTCATGCATCCAAGGTCGGTCGGGTTCCAAGCGTGCCGTCAATTCATTGGCTTGGATGGATGTTTTCTTAAGGGCTATTCGAAAGGTATGTTGCTAGCCGCCATAGGGATTGATGCTGAAAATGCCAAATTTTTAGTAGCTTACGGAGTGGTTGAGAAGGAAAATACGGACTCGTGGAGTTGGTTTTGCACTTAGTGAAGATTTTCCAGAACTTCCAATAAGGAATTATACACTCATGAATGATAAGCAAAAAGGGTTAGAGAATGCACTTGAAGATGTTTTTGATGGGGCAGAGGTTAGATTCTGTGTTAGACATCTTCATGCTAATTTTAGGGCACAGTTTCTTGGTTTGTTAATGAAGCAAAAACTTTGGAGTTGTGCTAAAGCTACAACTCCCGAGTTATTTAAGCATGCAATGGAAGAACTGAAAGTGGAAAATGTGGAAGCATACGAGTGGCTGCTTGGAAAACTACCTTCCCAATGGACAAAATCACACTTTCATGAAATAAATAAGTGTGATATGCTTACTAACAACTTTAGTGAGAGCTTCAATGCTGGCATATTGGATGGTCGGGACAAGCTGATTATATCCATGTTGGAGGTGATAAGGCATTGGTTAATGGCAAGGATTTATGCGAAACACCTTAGTATCGATAAGTGGAGGCAGCCCGTGGCACCAAGGATCCAAAGAGTGATTCAGAAGAATATGCAAGATATGTGGTACTGTAGGTGTACTAGGGGGGACACGACCATATTTCCAGTCGACTTCCAAAGAAATAAGTCCGTCGAGTCATTCTCAGTAGACATGGAGGCGAGAGAGTGTACTTGCCGTGGTTACCAATTGAGTGGTATACCGTGTGCTCACGCGTTAAAGGCTATGTGGACTCATAAGATGAATGTGTACGATTACATTGATGACGTTTACAAGAGGGACGCCTTCGTTGCTCAATATCGACACTATGTGGCCCCAATGACGTCACCTGACAAGTGGCCAAATGCCGATGGAAATATAATTCATCCTCCAATTATAACTAGGAAGACTAAAGAAGAAGAGAAATCGAATAAATGACGAGCCGCCGAATTCAACGAAGACTCGAAGAACCGGACAAATCAACACTTGCCAAAATTATGGTCAACAAGGCCATAAGCGTCAAACGTGCAAAAATCCTATAGTAGCACCGGTATGGTTCATTTTATTGAAGTTGTCCAATTATGTAATTATTGTTCATTCTATTGAACTACGCAGTAAGTAATTTCTCATTTTATTGCAGCATGTCAAGGTGAAAAAGATGGGGAGACCGCCCAAGAAAAATCCTAATCCTGAAACTCTGGCAAGAAATGAGCGGAGGAAACGACAAGCTGCTCGAGAGGCCAACGCGACACCGTCCTCCCAAATTCAAACTCAAGCTTGGCCATTTCAAGGTTCTCAACTAACACCTTCTCTAGTTGCGTCTCAATCTCAACCAGAAGCTTGATGTACTTGACCATTTTGAAGTGTTTTTTTTTTTTTGCGTAAGCTGATGTAAGTTGATGTTTGCATTTCCGTTATGAACTATATGATGTTACACTTGTTTTTGACCAATTTGAATTTGTATTTTGGTACGGTTGGTATTTTGGAACTATTGGATATGTATTTGCTATAGGATATGATATGTAATTGGTACGGTTAGTATTTTGGAATTATTGATATGTATTATGGAGAAATTACTGCAAAAGCTTTTGCGTTCATTTTTAGTTGAATAACTAAAGATAAATTGCTAGTTCAACAATTAATACAAAAAAAAAACCCCATACTTTGAAATTTTTCCGATAGAATTTTCTTTGGGTACTTATTGGTCTATATTTTGAAAGTATTGGTACTTTTGACTGAATTAACACTAAAAATACTGAGAAGACTTGAGGGATTGACATGTGGTTCAGAGTAACGGTTGGAGACGGTGAGCTGACGGAAGGTCCAAATAAAAAGAATTGGTACTTTGTCCGCTTAAAAAAAAGAATTGGTACTTATTGGGCCACATTTGCAAAGTATTGGTACTTTTTCCGGGATTAACCCTAAATAAAAATGGGTGTTTCATTTTAAAAAGTGGAGAGTTAAATATGGTCGAATATACAAAGTTGAGGGTCTCAAAGAATGATTGCCAAACTAAACCTATAAAAAAGTTGGAAAACAAAGTCAACTCTTTTTTATTGGACAAAGATCTACAAACAAATGAAAAAGGGAAATAAGAAAATAAAATAAAAAAGAGAGAAAAAAGACAAAGGCTTATTTGACCAAATTAGGAGGATGCCAACCAAGTTTTACCTACACAAAGGTCCTTCTTCACTATAGCTTTCACGAGAATACTTCAAATAAAAAGTCTTGCTTCCAAAAGAGAAAACTAAAAAAAAAAAGAAAAAAAAGTTAAGAGTTTTATAATAGCGACATATATACTTAATGTTTTAATTTTTTGTGACATGAGTTTATTTCTTACAATTCAATTTTTTAATATTTAGTGCTTCACTCTATAATTTTATCTAATTTTTTCATCGATTAACAAAATTTTAAATTAATCGTTATGTCTTAAATGCATGCATGTCATTTTTAAAACTTTTAAATATATTTTTTTGTATTAACAGAATTTTAAAATATGTAATGAAATTTTAGAAAATAAAATAAAATAGTAAATATTGGGCATTCTGATATTTTTTTTCTCTACTTTATACGACCACAAAATTCAAAATATCATTTACTTATCAATATTAACTTCTTTTTTTCTTCTACTCTACATAATGGTGCAAATTAATAACTTGCTCTTAGTCTTTGTGTAAAGATTTGTCAAGTATATAAGACTAATAACATGACGAAAATCAACCTAAGTTTATTGGTCTATAGCTTCATATGTCATACTTAGAATCTCCCATTCTAATTTTTAAGTGAATAAAACGGTATTTTATAGAGAATAAAACTACACTCCCACAATAAATCGTATATACCATCAAAGTTTACTTTATCTCCTCTCGATATACATAACTCTTCTAGAATTTATTTTTAAACTCAAGAATAGAGAGAGCGAAATTGAATTAAAATAATGTGTGCTAAAATATATAAATGTGTAAACGAATTGTAAAGAAGTATGGACGAGTCATAAATATTGCGTTACTTTAGCCCTTTTTGCGAGGATTACATTGGTGTCAAATGATATGGTGATGATGATGATGATGATGTTGAAGGCAGGCTTTTAGCAACTTTCAAGATTGAATTAGTGCTTTTAGTTAGGAAGATTATATACTTTTTGAATTGAAACCTCGATTTGGTCTTCCTTAGAACAGCCAATCTTGAAGAAATAATAAATACTAAAATAAAATACAAAATACCCAAGTTGGAATATGTTTCTTTTTCTAGACTATAGTCATATGAATCCACCAAGCTTGAGGAGGCAACAAAAAGTCTTTGAGTTATAATTTATAAATTATAATAAAACATTCATATCATACCCAATATGTATTGTAATCAGTAATCACCAACCTCCAATATAAACAACCACTGTTGTTTCCCTTCCCAATCTTTATTATGACATAATAAGGAGGATAATTATTATGGGACATCCTGATTTTAAATTTTCTTTCATACCATCTCACTTTGTAAAATGATTATATCACACTATTAATTTTATATTTTTGACGTAATATAATCTCTCATTTTATATTTTCGTCATTATGTAATCTTTTTTGTCTAGTTACGACGGTACCACTTAACGTTAACGTTAGAGAGAGAAAACATACGAAATTAAAGACTATGAGGACAAATTTATAAATCAGGAGATATAGGGTAAAAAATAAGTAACATGGACACTGTTTTCAATATATATATATATATATATTGTGCTAAGATTTACTAAGTAAATTTTTAGTTAGTTAAACACAAATTTTAACCCCTCGTTCAAAGCTAAAATTAAAAAATATAATTAAAAATTTGATGAAAGACTTCATACGGACACAAATACATAGTCAAATGTGCAATAGTGATATAATCATTTTAAGGTTATAAGGACAAAAATAAGAAACGTAGAAAAATCAAAAGAATTTCAATTAAAAAACTTTCGAGTTGTTTTTTTCTTTTTGAAGTTTGCAGTTAGCAGACACGGCAAAGGAAATTGTGGTTGAATTTCCCTAGAAAATTGTGGATTTACAATATGAACACTTCAATGATTGCATTATAGCTTTCTTAAGAACGTGTTACATATAATCTTAATACACCAAAAGAAAAACTAACCATTTCCTATCTCAAAAATGAGGGAGTGAGTTTGTCAAATATTGAGGAGACTAAGAGTGATGTCAACGTGGACCGTGGATTTGCTGTTACTTGGAGTGGAAGTAAAGTCATCAATGTGGGAACACAGACTTCCTCTGAGACCCGAGGTAGGAATCAAACACGACTAACGGAAATCAACCGAAGAGATGAATTACCGACACTGAATCTAATCGGACCCCATGTAGAGATCAAACACAAACATATAAAAAAATCACCGCAGTGATGAGTTTCCGTTACTTTTATTGAATAAAGAAACCAAGTCCCAAAAGTAGACAGTTTGTCCGAATTTACGCGACGTCTCGCCTCGAGATATGCGCCTAATATAGAAGTTAGGATACCCCAATTGCCTCGCAGTTAAGTAGAAGGTTTGATTCAATTGGTATACTTTGAATCTGCAAGAAAAAGTGCAAAAGTAAAATTATTTATCATAAATCTCGAGAGATAGTCTAATTGAAAAACGAAGAATGAGAGATTTACCCGATAAGGTTAAAAAAAGATATTAATATAGGTGGCTGCGGAATTCTTGCGATGTGATACAGCTTGGAATTCCAATTATGTAATGACGAAATAAGAAGACATATTAAGATTCCGCCTAAGCCTAGGCATGTACGTGCTGTTCCACCGGTTCTTCCTTGGGCGGAGTTGGGCCTGTGCTCGTGTGGGTTACGGATCCGTATTTAGTAACTCTAACATAAATACAGTTCGGTAACGCGATGGTTTCGTTGTGTCATTTTTGTCTTAGGCCTTCTGTTCGCCGTACAAATTTCAATTATTTGTCTCTGAAAATACTCAGCCTTCTGGTTTTCACTTCACTAAATCCGAGAAGCTCTTATATGACCTGAAACGCATTTTGACTATGATTTTCGATGTGATACAGATTTGGAAATCATAAGATTCTGTAGCAAGATTATCGATCATGTGACTATGATTTTCGATTGATCACACTTCAAGATCGTGCAACGTGTCCAATAATTCTCATCTCATGGTTTAACTTCTTCAGAACTGCAGAATTTCTCCACACTGATGATGGTATTGATCTCCCATCACGAAAGAATGGAACTTTCCGCTCACTTCAATAGCGCTATAACCAGGCATCTTCCTCGTTCCTGCTTGTTTCGTGACTTTTTTAGACCCGCCACTTTGCTCCATTTTCTTTCATTGGCATAGAAGTTCGGGACCAAAGCGATAACTCCCAAGTCTTGTGGGCCCAACTCAAGTATCTTCTTTGCAGCAGTTTCCCCAATCAGTAGATTCCCGTGATTGTTACAGCCGGCCAAAAGGGACACCCAAATTGAAATCCCCGATTCGGTATTCATCGAACCCATTAGCTTGAAAGCCTCTTCAACTTTCCCGGCCCGAGCCAAGAGGTCAACCATACAAAGATAGTGTCTTTCACCATGTGGGATCATATACTCACTATGAATGATTCTAAACCAGTGACAGCCTTCTTCTACAAGACCTGAGTGACTAAACGCTGAGAGAAGAGAAGCAAAAGTTGTTTGGTCGGGTTTCAGGCCCGATTCGATCATGTCTAAGAAGAGAGACAGAGCTTCTTTTCCTCATCCATGGACTGCATAGCTCGAGATCATAACGTTCCACAGGATTAGGTCTTTTTTTTTTTGTTGCCATGTCGAATAGAGCACACGCGTAAGAGATGGACCCGCATTTTGAGCACATATCGACAACTGCTGTGACCCAAATTTGATCAAAATCCAACCTCCGAGCAATATATCCGTGAACCGATCGACCGGATTTCAGATACCCTTCTTGCCCTCACGCTTGGAGAGCGCTCACAAGAGCCGAAAAATCTGGTTTAAATCCAAATTTTTGCATATCCACTAACATTTGAAGAGCATTCTCGGAAAACCCGTTCTTTGCATAGCCTGCAATCATAGCGCTCCAAGAAGAAACATACTTAGAATGCATACTTATAAACACTTCATGAGCAAACCCTACCTTTCTGATCTTACAATACATATCAACCAGACTTGTTGAAGCACAACATCCACGAGCAGATCTCGCCGTATCAAGCTCCCATGAACAGCGAGCCCCATTTCGAGTCTCCGAGGCTCACACAAGCCTGTATCAAACCCAACATCACAACCCCGTCGGCTCTTACCCCTTCATTTTGCATTCTCCGATAAACTTCAACCGCTTCCAAAGGCCTCGAGCTCTTCGTGGACCCATTTATCATAGAAGTCCAGCAAACGAGATCCCTCATCGGCAATTTATCGAAGACCTTCGCTGCTTCATCAATCTTCCCACATTTGGCAAATAAGTTCAACATTGACGACCCCACGAACTCATCACATTCATATCCGTGCTCGATCGCGTTGGACCAGATTTCTTCGCTTGTTCTCAGGTCTACCAAATTCGCGCAAGCTTTCAGCGCAACCGTAAAGCTAGAGCTGTCGGGAGTAACGCCTTCCGAGACCATCCATTGATACAATCCGACAACTTCGTCGAGGAATTTTTGACGGGAATAGGTGATGATCATGGGGTTCCACACGTCTACACCTCGTTGAGGCAATCTATCAAACAGCTTGCGTGCGCTCGAAGCATCGACAATGCGTACATAGACTTCGATGAGCAAGGCATTGGAGTTTCCATGGACGAAGAGACCGGTCGACAAGAAAAGAGCACGAATTTTGGCAAGGGATTGTTTGTCCTTACAAGATGAAAGCAGAGATTTCAGGCGCTTTGGCCATGGAAGTAACCACATTTATGTGAACGCGATAAGTTTCAGTTTAAGATCAGTAATGGAGGGAAATAGTTTGATTTACATACATATAGATATATATGTATATATAATACTGCTCAAATTATTTATTTTTGTATTAGTTTAATATCTAGGAGTTATGATGATTAGAATTTTAGACAATTATTTATCCGATTGGATCTGATATTTTGAGATCGGTTCAGTTTTAAGTAACCGGAAAAATTAGTTTTTTTTTTTTTTTTTTGGAAGAAAACTGGAAAAATTAGTTGGTAACGATATTTATCAACAAAATTTTGAAAAGTGGTCACCGTAAGGACCAAGGGAACTTCTTATGAGCATAGGCGGAGCCATGATTTTATTCAGGTGAAGCACAAGTAACTATTTTTTTAAATACATAAATAACAAAAAAAAAAACATAATAACGTCTATTAAAAGGAAAATATATAATCTTACCTGTATAAAACACGACGTCGTGTTTGCATCTCTTGAAAGTATACATATAGTACTTATTATAAAATACCATAATCCGACATGCATACTACATAAATAAAATTTTGCTTATGGAATATAATATTCTAATGTTTGGGCCGGCCGGCCGGCCAGCGGTAGGCGGGATATATTTGGACCTCTAATAGAAATTTTCTATATTAAATATCGCAAAAGTTTAGTATGTATATTATATTTTATAAGTGATCTATGATAAGTTATTATAAATTGATATAATGAAACCATCATTGTACAACTAAATAAAAAATAAAAGGCAAAGGTAGAGAAGATATAGCTACTTGTGTAGTTATTGAGCTTAACTGAATAAAATAAAAGTTAATTATATATGGCGAAAGTTCTTAATTATCATATAACAGAGGAGAATGTTTCCAATAATTTTTATTTCTTTATTGAAATTTAACATAACATAAATTTAAATCATTAAATGTTTATGTCAATTTAATGTTTATTTTAAATATACGATTGATATTTGATGAAGGAAAAAAAAAATGATAGATAACCTTCAACACATATCATGTCACTTAGGGACTTGGAAACCAAGCTAAAAATAATAGACCTTTTGTTAAGATTCAAACTCTGCCCTCGGAATTCTCATTTTCACCACTTTGCCACTGAGCTGCATTAATATAGAAATTTAAAAGTAGTTTTTCTTTTATCTATCCTGTATTATAAAAATTTATGATAGGGTGAACTTTCATGTGGTTATCTAAAGTTTAAAACGAAAAAACAATTTACGATTTAATGATGTATCTATGATTTCTACAACTGTCTTGCGTAAATAAATAATTTTAAAGATTTCATATAAACAGTGAGAGAATAAGTGATATTGACATTTTTCTTATTGTTTTAGCATTTTTAAACAAAAGTATAGATCCTGATTGAAATGCTGTCAATTTCAAGGGAATGATTTTACCGAGGCATTGAAGTTGATCGCATACAAGATCTGTATAGTTTTGTTTGAGTTATTTACTTTCAATTTGGCTTTCTCCGCGATGGCATCCTCTCTCGCGTTGTCTCAATACATGAAGCTTTGTCTATTTAATGAATGTTTCTAAAATTTGCGATATCACACTTTTGTTTCGTAAATTTTCCTTTTTTCGCTATGTATTTTTTTTTTATGATCCTTATGAACACAACCAGTGAGTTAAATGCAAAGTTTTTGGTTTGCTTATTTTTTTATATATATATTTTATGCATAGTTCAAATATGGTCGTGGTTATTATGCTTCCAAGTAATGCACATGTATTTGATTCTCACAATAATTGGTTTGAGTTCGTTTTTATCCTTCATTAAGTTTGATGATGGTTTCTTTCATGAGGTTCTTCATTTTTTTTTTCTGCCACGAGCGCATATTTTTCTAAGTTCGACTATCATGTATGACTAACAATTAGCTTTTGGTTTCTCTATCAATCTTTATTTATTTATATTCTTATCATTTTAGATTTTACATTAAAGATATGGAGGTTATTGTTCATATTTCTTGAAATGATTTAATATTAAGATAAGGTACCTAACGGAAATTTGCCATCTTTAGTTTCCTTTGCACGACGTTTTTATATTATTTTAATTTTCTATGCAAATTCACTTTAAGTTTGGTGTTTCAAATAACCTTCTGATAGTTTTCTTGACGATCAGTTCGAAGATTGTTGCAAATCTAACATTTTGGTTAGTCAATGCGTTAGATTTTGTGGTTTTGACTTTTGAATGTAATCTGTTTATCGGAGAATCACCATAGCGGTTAGCTTGGTGTTTCATTAGTGTTATAAAATAATGTTTTCTTCATTCTTTTTCTTTTCTCTCAAAATTCGTGACTTTATAATTTAGTTTATATGAGTTTGTTCCCGCTTTTGATTTGGTCTCAGTTTTGGTTTGTTGAAAAATTTGCATTACTACCGGTTTTTGAATGTCCAAGTTTGTTCGGGTTACGATCGAAATAACACTTCATAAGTCTCTTTGTGTGTTGAATAGTAATTTCAAACTTCTTTATAGTTTTTTTTATCCATAATCATATAGCGACACTATGTTGTATATTCTCATGTTTTCCATATATGTACATTCTTCGGTTGTACATACAATATTAAGCAAGTTGCTTGATTAGATATTTCAAATTATAAGTTTTGCTATGGTTTTTTATTCTTATATATAAACAGTGTACATGTAAATAAATTTAACGTCAAAAAATACAAAGACTGGAAACTAGGAACATAAATCAATCTCTTTTTTAACTTTTTGAAATTTTTATTAGGAATATAAAAGAAAATAAGAAAATACTCGTATATTTTAAGCATCTAAATTATCTATATGCAATGTTATGTAATAATTTTTCAATTACTTACAAAATTTACACAAATTAAAGAAAATGTATATATAAAGTTTTCAACCAAGTTTTATAATTTATATATTTACGCCATTGCGTGAAGCGCGGTGCCGGTCCACTAGTTATACTTAATAATCATGAGTTTATATTTTGTTGCTTCAGTCTAAGTTTTAAACTGAGTTTATATTTCGTTGCTTCAGTCTAAGTTTTAATAATCATGAGTTATATGTAAGACTTTATTGTGATTGTAACATCATTTAAAATCACCAAGATGCGGAATAAAAGATCGGCGTACCTCCAGCCATTGTTAACCGATGACCAAGGTTGAGGATGTCGTAAAACTTGATTCTTTGAGGTCTTCCGAGCCCTAGTTCTTTCTCTCTCTCAGAAATGGTGTATGAGAACGAATGAGAGTGGTTACTAGACTTGGGGACCAAAAAAATGAATGAAAACCCTCACTTTATGTAACTGCCCATCAACAGTTACAATTCAAACGTGGGTATTCCGAAAATTCTGTATTGTGGCATATTGAAGTATTCAAATATTGATCACTTTATGACGTCATTAAGAGAAAATAACTTACATTCTCCCACTTGATCAATATGAGTTTCAATATACCCAAAAATAAGAAAACAAATACATGAATCATGGCGATATGTCCTTTGATAAGAATAAGTAGTACCTCCCATGTATCACAATGCATATGTTTCTCATAATCAATAAAAATTATAACTTAATGAATAAACCTGATGTTTATTCTTGGTCCAACTAAATTGATGATTCTTTTGATTAAGCAACATAATCATTTACCAAATGTACGTACACAAACATAAACAAGAATACATCATAACAAGAGTTTCAAAGACAACATCGTTCTTATAACGAAAAGTCACATCCGGGAACCAAGTCCCATACTTTTAACATGATCCTCAAATTTTCCTGGTGGCATGCCTTTAGTCAGAGGATCTGCTATCATTTTGTCAATACTTATATGCTCAATGATAACTGATTTGTCTTTCACACGCTCTCTAATGGCTAAATACTTGATGTCGGTATACCTGCTCCGACTTCCACTTTTGTTGTTTTTAGCCATAAAGACAGCAACTGAATTATCACAATACAGCTTCAGGGGTCTGCAAATAGAATCCATGATTCTAAGCTTGGAAATGAAACCCTTAATCCATACACCGTGATCAGTAGCCTCAAAACAAGACACAAACTCAGCTTCCATGGTGGAGGTAGCCGTTAAAGTCTGTTTGGCACTCCTCCATGATACTGCTCCACCAGCCAACATAAAAATGTAACCAGAAGTTGATTTCTGTGAATCAACACAGCCAGCAAAGTCAGAATCAGAGTAGCCGATAACTTCCAAATTGTTTGATTGTCTGTATATGAGCATGTAGTCTCGAGTCCCCTTCAGATATCGCAATACCTTCTTTGCAGCTTTCCAATGCTCAATGCCTGGATTACTTTGGTATCTTCCCAACATTCCGACAATGAATGCAATGTCAGGTCTAGTGCAGACCTGAGCATACATCAAGCTTCCAACGGCTGAAGCATACGGAATACTTCTCATTTGTTCCTGTTCCAAATCATTTGTTGGGCACTGGTTCAAGTTAAACTTGTCACCCTTCACAATGGGAGCTATACTAGGTGAACAATCTTTCATCCGAAATCTTTCCAAAACTTTGTTGATATATGTCTCCTGAGACATACCCAGAGTACAAAGTGCTCTGTCGCGATGTATCTTTATCCCAATGACGTAAGATGCATCGCCTAGATCCTTCATATCAAAGTTTTTGGATAGAAATTGTTTCACTTCATATATCATATCCCTATTGTTACTAGCAAGCAAAATATCATCAACGTACAGAATTAAGAAACAAGTTTTGCTCCCACTAACCTTTTGGTATATGCAATTATCCATAACATTTTCTTCGAAACCGAATGAAGAAATAACATCATGAAATTTTAAATACCATTGACGTGAGGCTTGTTTCAAACCGTATATTGATTTTTTGAGCTTGCAAACCAAGTGCTCACCGCGACTAGAGGGAAACCCTTCAGGTTGTTTCATGAATACCTCTTCCTCTAGTTCTCCATTTAGAAAAGTCGTTTTCACATCCATTTGTTGTAATTCCAAATCAAAATGTGCAACTAATGCCATGATTATCCGAAGTGAATCTTTCTTTGATACAGGAGAAAATGTTTCCTTGTAATCGATTCCTTCTTTCTGATTGAACCCTTTGGCAACGAGTCTGGCCTTGTATCTCTCAATGTTACCTGATGAGTCTTTCTTGGTCTTAGAGACCCATTTACACCCTATGGCTTTCGCTCCTTCAGGTAACTCAACAAGTTCCCATACCCCGTTTGATGCCATCGAATTCATCTCATCGCCCATAGCATCATACCAAAATTTTGATTCATTACAACTCATGGCTTGTGAAAACGTCTCGGGATCATTTTCGGCTCCAACATTAAAGTCCGACTCTTGTAAATACACAAAGTAATCACCAGGGATTGCTGTCTTTCTCGTTCTAGTAGATCTTCTTAATGTTGTATCAACATTCTCCTGAGTATCGTGTTGATCAACTGCTCGTTCATTCACCAATGGTTCTTCTTGAACAACTTGATCTACTAGATCGTTATCAGCATGTGGAATTTCATCTTGTCGTTCAATGGCAATTCGATCTTGAGTAGCATTTTTAACGACAATGATCTGATCAATTGACGAAGAAGTTTGCGCATCAGCATGATCACGTTCAGAAAAAGTGTTCTTAAAGCGATCCCTCCCACTGATCATATCATTCTCAAGAAATTTCGCATTTCTTGATTCCACAATCCTTGTGCTATGAGATGGACAGTAAAATCTGTATCCTTTGGACCGCTCGGCATATCCAATGAAATACCCGCTAATGGTTCTAGGATCCAGTTTCTTCTCTTGTGGATTATATATTCTTACTTCAGACGGACATCCCCAAATGCGTACATGATGCAAACTCGGTTTCCAACCTTTAAACAATTCAAAAGGTGTCTTTGGGACAGACTTTGTTGGAACCCGGTTTAATATGTAAACTGCCGTCTTAAGAGCATCAGTCCACAAGGTCGTCGGGAGTTCGGCATTACTGCGCATACTCCTCACCATCTCCATCAAGGTCCACACCATTCTCGCTAGGAGATCCTGGATTGGTGTACTGAGCAACTATTCCATGCTCTTGAAGAAACTTAGCAAATGGACCTGATGCTTGACCACTTTCGGTGTATCTACCATAATACTCACTACAAAAAAGAAGGGTACTTGAGACTGAAAATTTAGTCTCTGATACTCCAAAATCAGTACCTAATGGTATCAGAGACTGATTTCCCAGTCCCAACCCAGTTACAGATGCTTAGTCCTAGATAGTGTTTTTAGTAACTAAATAATAGTCCCCAATGCATGACACAATCGAATACTAATATTCAGTCTCTAATATGTAAATGTTCAGTCCTTAATATGTAAGCGGTACCACATCATTTCAGTCCCCAATATCTTTTTTTGTGACTAAAACTCAGTCTTTAATATTGCGATCATCATTTCAGTCCCCAATATCTTTTTTTGTGACTAAAACTCAGTCTTTAATATTGCGATGTTTCAATCCCAATTGCATTTCCTTGGGAACTGAAATTTAATCCTGTAAACCATATTAATTTGTCCCTGATATATTTTTTAAGGTTCAAGATTCCATGCTATTTAATAAAAAAAATTGAAAAAACAATCCAATATGATAAAAAAAAAAACTATATTATATAAATTGATTGGTGCTTTACCACAAGTAAAATGAATAAAACTTGCTTGATATATTAAGTACATAACATGAAAGTAAAACTAATTTGAGCTTGTTTCAACTAAAAAAATGACATTAAGCCTAAAACTAAGCCATTGTATTAGTTTGAAGAGAACTATAAGAAAAGAAATGACAAGGTTAATAAGGTAATTAAAGATTTGCTAACCTCAGCTTTTCCAATAGGACGCAGCCAAGATCGACAGTGCACCGTGACTACCTCTTATTTTATTTCATCTAAATTTCATTAAAAAAAATCAGATTTTACTTATTGTCATAAAAAAACATGGTAATAGAAATTTTCAAATAAGTAAATTGCTTACTATAATTCCGAGCGAGTGATTCATCTTTGGGTTGAATCTCATCCTCTCCACTCAAAGTTCACAGCAAACGCTGATGATATCTAATATACAGAGAAGATGGTGAGCATCGAAGACTTCGTGGAATCGATAATGAACAAAGTGAAGCTGACCTTTTTCGGTACTTGAAGAGTTCCAAAGCTTGCGAAGGGTTTACGTGGTTGAATCTGACCCTTTAGAATATGGTTGATGATATCGTTGGAGTGGAACACAGAGCTTGACCTAACCGATTTCTCAAAGCTCTGGTACGAGTTTGAGGTGGTGATGGTGCGCATAAGAGCCTCCACAACGTCGTCGAAGGCCTAGCTTTCGGAGATGAGAGTTAGAAGTGAATTTCGCTGGCGATCTGAAGATGGAGATTGGGGAGGAATCGTTTTTCTGTGTCGAAGCTGAGCAGAACTCCCTAAAATACCTATTGGACAGAGCAGATATAATAATCTGATTAAAGGAACTATAACATCCAGACATACCATGAAATTCTTCAAATTTATTGGCGACAACCTGAAGAAAGAACACTGAGGTCCAGATAAACAAGCTAAGCTAAAATGTTTGTAACAATATTAAGTGTTAGAAGCTGATTTGGTATGATAATCTTTACACACATTGAATTGCGAGTGATCTTCCATGGATTCATACTCTATAAGATAGAAAATTAGATATCAAAAAAGAATAAAGAAGCGAGAAAGAAGAGGTGACTTACAAGGTAGCTGGAATGAGATCACTTGCTGTTTGGATTTGGGATTAGTAAAATGAAGATGTTAATATTCAGAGAAGGGAGATGAAGTTTGAAATTCAACTTTTTTGCAGAGATGAATGAGTCGTACCAAAGAGGACGAAGCTTTCTTGAACCATCGATGGTAGGCCCTGTGCTTGTGCATTCCTCATGAAGAACGGCAAAGACGGGACTCCCCCATCATCCCTAAAACATTTGAAACTGTGCCCTAAGTTCACTCCATTATTCACAAACAATAATGAAATTAAATAGCAAAAACCCCATACCCTTTATCTAAAATACCTAAATTCGAAGCTAAAATAAAGTCCATTTAGGTGGATTACCTGAAGCACAAGGGCTCGGAAGGAAGAGAGAGCCTGTGAGTGTCGGAGCTAGCTAAGGAGCCATTGTTAGGGTTCGGAGAAACAAGCCCACACAGAGAGGTGAGCGTCATCGATGAAGCCGAAGTGGATACGAAATTGTGAGTCATACAGTGCATCATTTATGGAGCCGAAGTGAAGACAAAGCTGTGAGCCATTTTTATGGAGAGAGATCGTGAAAGAAGAAATGAAGCAGAGCCTTGAAAAATAAAAATGAGAGGACTGATTAGCGGGAGTGACGGAATATTAACAAAAATAAAAATATTAATAGGGACCGAATATTAGTATTTAATATTATTTTCATCGTAGAAGGCTACAAGCAACGAGGAATAAATTTTAGTCTCTATATTATATTCTCAATGTGATAAAATTTGTGCTTTATTGGAGATTAAACATTAGTCTCTAAAATTAGTCTCTAAAATATTTGCGCCATTTTTATATGGAGGGAAAATACAGAGACTAAAAACGAGTCTCTTATAATTTTTTTATCCAATTAATAGAAT
Source organism: Parietaria judaica (assembly GCA_954871525.1). Taxonomy (NCBI): domain Eukaryota; kingdom Viridiplantae; phylum Streptophyta; class Magnoliopsida; order Rosales; family Urticaceae; genus Parietaria; species Parietaria judaica. The sequence continues at coordinate 46,899,714 of OX940860.1, forward strand.
CGGAGTCTGGTATTGCTTTATTGGTGGCTAAAAATCAGTCTTAACCATATTTTTTTATAATAGAAGAAATATATTTGAGCCTAAAATTTAGTAGCTAATAATTTTATTTAAATCTTAAATAACGCAAATATATTTGAAACTGATATTCAGTCTCTAAATGGTACAAAAATATAAGAGACTGATCATTAGTCTCCTATAAAAGACAAATTAAAATCTGTCCTAATAATGTTAAGGACTAAAAAATCAGTCCTTAATACTATTTATCAAGAACAGATAATTCAGTCTTTAAATTATTAGTCCCAAATAATATTCGCGACTGAGAATCTGTCTCTAAGAATAAATATTAAGGACTGGTATTTAGTATCTAATATGTTCTTTCCTCATAGTATTATTAGTGTCACATATTAGAGACTAAATATCAGTCTCCCATAAATTTGCGCCAATTTTATCTTGGAGGGAACATATCTATGACTGAAATTCAGTAGCCAATGAGTATCCATGAAAAATCATAAATGGTGTAAACATATTAGTGACTAGAATTTAGTCTCGGATAAGGTGCCAATATATTAGCGACTGATTTCTAGTCACTAAATTAGTCGCCTAAAAATCAGTCCCTAATAACATCAGATACTGATAAATCAGTCGTAAATACTATGTTTTTGAGACTGATATACCAGTCCCTAATACTTTAGTCACTAATGATCACTTTTCTTGTAGTGACTCTCCTCCTCTGTCAGTCCTGACAATCTTGATTTGCTTCTCACATTGTTTTTCTACTTCTGTCTTAAAAACCTGAAAGACATCCAACGCTTCACTTTTGTTATGAAGCAAGTAGACATACATGTACCGAGAGAAGTCATCAATAAAGGAGATAAAGTATTTTGGACCATTTTGCATATCCATATCTGGACAACAAATATCTGAATGGATGATTTCAAGTAATTGAGAACTTCTATGTGCACCCTTTTTGGATATCTTAGTCTGCTTTCCCTTTATGCAGTCCACACAAATCTCAAAGTCAGCAAAATCTAAAGTACTAAGTACTCCATCATTTACTAACCTCTTGATTCTATCCTTAGAGATATGTCCCAATCTCCGATGCCACAACACAGAAGATTCTTCGTTTTCAACACATCGTTTAATGCCAGTTTTAACATACATAACAGAGTTAGTGGTGTTACTTTGCAAATTCATCATAAATAGACCATTGCACAAAATTCCATTCCCAACAACATTTGATTTATAAAATAAACTAAATGATGTTTCAAAGAAATTGAAAGCATAGCCGAAAGGCAATAGTCTAGATACTGAAATCAAATTCCTGGAAAATCCAGGTACATAAAAGACATCATGCAAAGTCAAAATAAAACCACTAGACAAAGTACTCTGGCAAGTTCCAACAAATTCAACAGCCGAGCGCATTTTGTTTCCTGAATAAATGTTCCGCTCATTTCCCGCTGGTTTCCGCAGGTTTGTCATTTCCTGCAAAGATGTTGAAACATGGATTGAAGAACCAGAGTCAACCCACCATGTGTTACCATGAACATCAGCCATATTAGATTCATAACAAACAAGGGAGATTGTGTTACCTTTATTCTTCAGCCACTGTTGGAACTTCAAGCAATCCTTCTTCATGTGCCCTTTCTTTTTACAGAAAAAGCACTTGAATTCTTTACTAATTCCACCTTGAATGGGCATTTTCTCTTTTCCTTTATCCTTATGATGCTTTTTCCCTTTCTTGTTGGTTGTCAGCATTACAGTCTCTCCTTGCTCCATCATCAAACGACTTTCCTCTTGAACACACATGGTCAAAAGTTCATTCATAGACCATTTATCCTTATGTGTGTTGTAGGATATCTTAAAGGGGCCGAATTGATGGGGAAGAGTTCTCAGTATGTAATGGACCAAGAAAGTATCAGACATCTCAACCTCCAATGTTTTCAGTTTTGCCGCAATGTCCCGCATCTTCATGATGTGCTCACGCACACCACCGAGACCAGTAAGCTTCAGTGACGAGAAACGCCCAATGAGGGTACTTGCAAGTGACTTGTCAGAAGTTTGAAATTGTTCTTCAATCGCCTCCAAAAGCGAACGAACATTTTCATACTTCTCAACCGAACCCCTTAATCCAGCACTTATGTGAGTCTTTATGAACATAACAGAGAGCCGGTTAGACTTCTCCCATTTTTCATGAAGTTCACTTTCTTCATTGCTGGAGTTCAAGGCCGGTGGCTCATCCTTGCGAATGGCATAGTCCATGTCAGCAACTCCTAAATAAAGGAGTACCCTCTCTTTCCAAACAGTGTAGTTTTTACCGTTCAACATAGGAACTTCAACTTTGAGATCATTAGTATTCATGGAATGTGATGCTGCAAAAATATACATGCACAATAAGCTTTTAAAAAATTTATGAGACTAAATTTTCAATGTTAAGCATTACCAATGTAAAGCACATAATAATGAATCTATAGACATATAACTTGCCTGTGGGCTAAAGTTGTACTCAATTAGAAACATTTCAATAAACCAATAAAACTATCAAAAAATTATCTTCCTTTTCTTAATTCCTGTGGGTAGATTAAGAAATATAATTTTGATATTCTATTCTAATTAATCATACAAAAATTCAATAAAATATCCTGTGGGATGAATTTTATCAAACTTCGTATTATTAATTACAACCAATGTTTTGTACATGATTCCTTTCATACATATGTTTTTGAAAAATTTAAAGATGCTGTGGCTACTCTTCAAATAAATAAAACATATTAAAAATCACTAAACATTAAATTAAATACATCATGACATTTAATCATCAACCAGATGCATGATTTTTATACACAATGAAAAATGCAAATTTGACATATAAAATCATAACATCATTTTGTAATATGCATATAAAATCAATCAGATTACATGTGCATAACTCCAAAAATTATATAAAACCAAATTCAAACAAAGTGAAAATCGAATAAAAATAAAAATAAAAATAATTATTATTTTAATCATTTTCGCAACTGATATTATTAGAAAATAATCTAATAATAAATTATGTGTAAAGAACAACTAATAAAACTATGAATATGGGCTAAAGTTTAAATAAACAAGGCTTATAATGAATCAGGCCCAACAAAAGGAATCAGCCCAAAAAGGGGCAGGGGTGAAAAACGACAAGAATAGGGAAAAAACGACAACCCCTTAAGAAACGACGCAAAACGACGTCAGAGGCTAAATGACATGTCGTTTTTAGTCGTCTTCAACCTTCAGCCGGGTCGAAATAACCCAGTTACGACCCTATTCAAGACCCGGAGATTTCTCCCTCATTTTTGCACCAAAATAATCGTTTTAAAGCTCAGAATTCATAGAAATCGAATTTACATGAGTTTCCCATAATTATTTTCAAGTTTTAACGTCAAAAACGAAAGACCAAAAATGGTGAAACAAGGCAGAGGCTATATCATACGCTCTGATACCAACTGTAAGACTTTATTGTGATTGTAACATCATTTAAAATCACCAAGATGCGGAATAAAAGATCAGCGTACCTCAAGCCATTGTTAACCGATGACCAAGGTTGAGGATGTCGTAAAACTTGATTCTTTGAGGTCTTCCGAGCCCTAGTTCTTTCTCTCTCTCAGAAATAGTGTATGAGAACGAATGAGAGTGGTTACTAGACTTGGGGACCAAAAAAACGAATGAAAACCCTCACTTTATGTAACTGCCCATCAACAGTTACAATTCAAACGTGGGTATTCCGAAAATTCTGTATTGTGGCATATTGAAGTATTCAAATATTGATCACTTTATGACGTCATTAAGAGAAAATAACTTACATTATAGTGAATTAAAAAGTAAAAAAAATGTCAGGTATTATCAACTATAAGAGTTTAATATGATTGACATTGGCATAACGAAACACAATTTCATTTTTTTGATCTTTGGGGAGTCGACTCACGTACGATTGCCTTGGCTCGCTTCACTATTGTCTCGACTTAGCCTCAAATCGAAGACACAGTGCATCATCTCATTGTTTTCTTAACTGCGAATATACTATAGAGAAGGGTCTTTCTAATCGAGATTTTATCTTTTTGACTCATTGGTGCCTCAAATGTTCTCTTTTTATTTCTCATAATTAATTCCTACAATCAATAAGAGAGGAGAATATCGATTACTGTGATATATTTGAATTGATATTGAATTTTCGTTATTAAATTATGAATAGTATTTAAATAAATAAAAAAAGGTCTTCTTGATATAAAATTTTATGATAATTCACTTTTTAAGAAGACCTCGCATCATAGTCCGGGTTATTTAATAGCAAAAGAATTAATGAAATTCTTCTTGAAATTCAGCAAATCACCGGGATAGAAATTACAATATAATTGACGAATTTGATATTTAATATATTTTCTATAAATTCACGGGTAGAGTTTACGAAGGGTGAAACCGAAAATCAAAATCAAAATATTTAGTAATCTTCAATATTATTTCGAAACAACTGTTTCCTACAAGAATTGGTTCATACTTTATAATTTCGCAATCTTTCATTGGAAGAATTACATTCGCATATTATCACCATATTTTTTTTCAAGTTCCATCCTCGAGAACATGGCAAATAATGAGACTATTAGGTATTTCCCTCTCTTATTACACGCATGAAGATGATCTTCTAAGTCTTAAATCGGATTGCTTTTAGAGTTCCTCTTACCACCCAATAGCGTTTGGTTGGGACATAATTCTTTCACTGTATCTAAATTAATTAAAATATTACATGTTGAAATTCCATCATTAAGTTTTCATTTCTATCTTAATTAGAGATCCTTACGATAATTTATAATAGATGGTACAGTTTGCAATTTTTCAATTATTAATAGGTTCCCGATAAATTACATTATTTAAAATATATAACGCAGGAACTATTAACCGATTTTTTTTAATAATAGTATAAACTTGAACTATAAACATATAATAAATGGGATTACTAATTGCTATTTGAGGTTTTCTTACTTCAAATCTAAAAGAATTATAACTATAAAAAGGACGACTTAATCACTTAAATGTTAATACAACTTCTTTCTGTTAACATATAAAATATTACTTTTTGTTTCATGTATTTAATGCTAATATTATTAATGCAAGAATTTTACCATTCAATGATTTTCGGAAATAAAATTACAAGTGCTTTATCTTTTTTACCAAATTATTTTTTAAATATTTTTACTGCATGAACATTATTACAACACAACTTTAAGTCCAAATTGTTAATAATTAATATTTTTCTCCTTATTACGGTCTTGCAAATAATACATTGTAAGAAACATAAAAATAAGAACAGTATTTAAAGAACATAACAGCTCATAATGCAGAAATTATAATAATAATTAAAGAGTCTTCGTTACAAACAAAACTTGGACAACGGCCAATAAATCTTACAAATTAAACAAAAAAATAACAAGAAAATGGCCTACAAACACATTAAATCATAACAAGAAATTAACAAGACTCTTTCCAGATTCTAAATATGACAATAAAAAAGTAAATCGTAGGAACCACGCAAGTTACCGAGATAGTGATCACATAGTGATAAGGTGTCACCAAAACAATCGAAGCAAAAAAAGCTCCAATCATCCCAAATGATGGCAACCAAAGAATAGTCATTAGCGGCATTTTCCAGGTTAAAATTACGATTACAAAATTTGAAACACGGTATGCAAAACTAATCATACCAAGGATAACATAATAACTACGAGAATCAGCATTGATTGCCTTACCAGCCACATAGTCATCTCGCGTGTCTGACCACAGCCCGCCTAGTGGGGACAATGCGGCCGAGAATGCGAGCGAAGCGATTAGCGTCACCGCAAGGAGAATCACTGAACGGAGATCGCTCGCCGAATCCTTGACCGGCGTGTATTGCAGGAACTTAACGCGACTTGAGAAAGTGACGCCATCAGGAGGAGTCGGTCTCCGCGGAGTCGGTCTCTCAGAAGTCCCGATCGGGAAATCGGTTTCATATGTTGGAGGAGTGGGAGGAGTCGATGTCGGAAGAGTCCCGATCAGGAGATAGGTTTCATCTGCTGGAGGAGTGAGAGGAGTCGGTGTTAGAAGAGTCCGGATCGGGAGATAGGTTTCATCTGCTGGAGGAGTGGGAGGAGTCGGTGTCGGACAGGTCCGGCCCAACCTATGGGCGAGTTGGGCGGTCGCCTAAGGCCCCTTTTAGAGTAGTCTATATAGCGTTGTATACGTTTTGCTATATCGTATAGCTCCTGCAATAGCGTAATCCAATAGCTCCTGCAATATTGTATTGCAGGCTCTAAAAAAAAGTCTCATATTAATGATTGTCCCAAGGCCCCGAAAAGGGTTGGGCCGGCCCTGGTGTCGTAAGAGTCCCGATCGGGAGATGAGTTTCATATGCGGGAAGAGTGACTCCCGAAGAGGGTGGCTGCTGGAGAGTAGCGACCAACTCTCCTAATGAGGCCGCAAGTAGCTGGATCTCCGACACAATCGTCGTCTCCGTCGTACTACCGTCTGCCACCGGCTGTGGTGGCGCACGACCTTCGACCAGTCGGTTGACCACCGATGTAAGTTGCTTGACGTTTGTGAGAATGGTTGCCACGCCCACTGGCTGCATTTGGCGATCACCGAAAGAATACATTTCTTGGGAATTTTGTTAAGAAAAACGAAATTAGATGAAGATAATCAGAAAGTTTTGAGCAGAGTAGTGTGGAAATAATACCACGCTGAAATATGGATATATATTGCCTCACTACATGCTTTTGGTTGAAGTATCGTCGTTGTACACCGTTCTCTGAGGCTGAGAAATGCCAGAGATTCCTTACTAGAATAAGGTATCATCTCCGTGATATTACTTCTTCTGCTTCTTTTCATTTCTATACTATACTGAAGACTAAGATGCACGAGAGAAAAGCAAAGAGAACAGTAAGAGACGGAGAGGAGTGCGAAAGAGAAGTTGCTTGAGTGAAGTTCTTTACTCAAAAGTAGTGTTTACATGATACAGAGAAATCGAAAGTGTACACAACACGATACCTGCATAACACATTTAATGACAGAAGTATAATTTGCGGCATAAATATTTCAAATCTTATTAGCGACCAACTCTCCCAATGAGGCCGCAAGTAGCTGGATCTCCGACACAATCGTCGTCTCCGTCGTACTACCGTCTACCACCGGCTGTGGTGGCGCACGACCTTCGACCAGTCGGTTGACCGCCGATGTAAGTTGCTTGACCTCTGTGAGAATGGTCGCCACTCTGACTGGCTGCATTCGGCAATCACCGGAAGAAGAAATTTCCAAGGAATTTTGTGAAGAAAATCAGAATTAGATGAAGATAATCAGAAAGTTTTGAGCAGAGTAGTGTGGAAATAATACCACGCTGCAATATGGATATATATTGCCTCACTACATGCTTTTGGTTGAAGTATCGTCGTTGTACACCGTTCTCTGAGGTTGAGAAATGCCAGAGATTCCTTACTAGAATAAGGTATCATCTCTGTGATATTACTTCTTCTGCTTCTTTTCATTTCCATACTATACTGAAGACTAAGATGCACGGGAGAAAAGCAAAGACAAGAGTAAGAGACGGAGAGGAGTGCGAAAGATAAGTTGCTTGAGTGAAGTTCTTTACTCAAAAGTAGTGTTTACATGATACAGAGAAATCGAAAGTGTACACAACACGATACCTACATAACACATTTAATGACGCAAGTATAATTTGCGGCATAAATACTTCAAATCTTATTAGCGGCCAACTCTCCCAATGAGGCCACAAGTAGCTGGATCTCCAACACAATCGTCGTCTCCGTCGTACTACCATCTGCCACCGGCTGTGGTGGCGCACGAACTTCGACCAGTCGGTTGACTGCCGATGTAAGTTGCTTGACTTCTGTGAGAATGGTCGCCACTCCGACTGGCTGCATTCGGCAATCACCGAAAGAAGAAATTTCCAAGGAATTTTGTGAAGAAAACCAGAATTAGATGAAGATAATCAGAAAGTTTTGAGCAGAGTAGTGTGGAAATAATACCACGCTGCAATATGGATATATATTGCCTCACTACATGCTTTTGGTTGAAGTATCGTCGTTGTACACCGTTCTATGAGGCTGAGGAATGCCAGAGATTCTTTACTAGAATAAGGTATCATCTCTGCGATATTACTTCTTCTGCTTCTTTTCATTTCCATACTATACTGAAGACTAATATGCACGAGAGAAAAGCAAAGAGAAGAGTAAGGGACGGAGAGGAGTGCGAAAGAGAAGTTGCTTGAGTAAAGTTCTTTACTCAAAAGTAGAATTTACATGATACAGAGAAATCGAAAGTGCAACACGATACCTGCATAACACATTTAATGACACAAGTATAATTTGCGGCATAAATACTTCAAATCTTATTAGCTATGCCATTTTCATTCTTGTCCTATTATCTTAAATGTTTTTAAGTACACGCAACAATGCATGAACAATTACACTGCCATTTTATATCGTCTCACTGAGATACTTTTAATTTAAATTTTATTGGCATACTTATCGATTGCGTGGCAGCCACGTGTCAACGTGGACATGAAGCTGGTAAAGTCAATGTTGACTAACGGAAACCAGTTAAACATGGACGAAACTTTAACTTCTGGTACTTCTACCGTTATTAAATGGGTTTTGGGTTATGCCGCCCCAATTGGCCTAAGATTGGGGACTTATGCCGCAATTATCCCTAAATATATTTATAAATCACTAGCTTGGGATGTTTATTTTAAGATTACACAAACTCATAATTTCGATCTCTTGCGGCAAATGTAACTAAGGATTATACTGTATTGTATGGTTGAAAGGAGAGTTGTGATTATTACTCCCAATCATACCATACAATAAATAATATCATATACAAGTGTGTAAATGAATAATAAGTCACAACTCTCGTTTCAAATTTCAATAATATAATACAATACTTAGTTACCTTTTTTTGGAAGCGGGAGAAACTTTGGAAAATTGTGTAATCTTAAAGAATTATTTACTTACATCAAAATTTTAAGTGCATTTACATACGCATAAAGAAAATTTATGGACAAAATGAGTTCCTTTTATGATTGTTTCATGTACGTTTACTTTTTTTTTTGTTCTAATCTTGTCTAAAATAGATACATGGGATAATTTATTGCTTACTTCTTAAGCTCTAGTTATGATATGATTTTATATTTTGGAAACTATATAAAATTAAGTAATATATTCTTAATAATTTTTCTTACATTTTTCATTGATAACCGATTAATCCATTTGATAAGTTCTTATAACGGTAACATTCAATTTTATATTTTCGATCGATAAACTAGTTACTAAATAATAAATCTGTCGATAACGGTAACCTATTTATCGGCAAAATTGACAAAATTAAACCTTGAACTTGTACATGTCTAAACATTTGCACATATTATAAATAAATCATAAATTATTATGATAATGTATTATAACTTAGGTCATAGCAACACATGGTATATTCGGAACTAGGTCATAAATAATTTATATTTGTACCACAAAAATATATGATGAACTTTAAACGCTATGTTTCAGATATATGAAAATTATATACAGGGTAAGTGTTAATGCCAAAAAGTGGATCAATACTAAAACAACCCAAGTCTTAATTTTGGGCCGGGTCCAATGCCAATTTGGCGGTCAGATGAAACTTGAAGCTTGATTCTCCGCCTTCTTTGATATGCTTAAGGACATAAAAAAGACTAAGTTTGATAATATATGATGCCGCACCTCGTCATTCGTCGCGAGGCTGCCTACGTATTCATATTACTGGGATCAGGTAATCGCGTAGTTCAAATTAAGCATTGAGAGATTTTATCGCTATTTAGAACGTTTGAGTGGGTTGTGTTTAGTTCCGAGTTCATATGTAATCAGATCTGTTTTAACGAGCGTGAAACTCCTATTTATAGAAGAGTTCAGGAACCTTTGTGTAATTAAAAATAATTTTATTGGGCCCGTGGACAATTAAGTAATTGTTGAGAAAAAGTAAGCGCACTCGTTTAAACGTGCTCATTTCCAGAGCGCTCATTTATAGGGTTCCCATTTCAAGCGTGCCCGTTTTCAGTGCGCCCATTTCATGGGCGCCCATTTCGGTTACGTTCTTTGGGCTGGGCCTTAATTTTTCTGAGCTCTGAAAATACCCGTAACAGTAAGAACATTTTCATGCAAAGTTCATGTATATATGGAGTAAGAAACATAACATAGCATGCTCTATCTCTACTGTGTATAAAGTATAAACACTCAACAAAACCTTCTCTTTCTTCCCTCAAATGCCACATTTATTGTTTGGTCCCTAAACCCTTTATATATACGTCCGAGTGGTTTAACTTTTTAATAGGTATATGTTTTATAAACGACAGAAAATGTACTTGAAAAATAACATTGAAACCTAACTTTTTAATTGTTATGTTCCTAATTTGTTTTGTTGAACGATCATGCATCGAACTTTTAAGAAACTGTTATGTTGAGCAAAATATAAAAAGAAGAAGTTAAATTTATCATTTTCAGACTAAGTTATTAAACTATTTTTTTTAAAAGAAGTTTTAAGAAAATACCTCTCTTCATCCGAAAATAATTGGTAATTTAATCCTCCAAAACTAAAGTTAAAAAAAATATATATTCTCTTGTTTCAAAAATATATATATATATTCTCTAAATTTACAAATGTACCTTCAAAACTTATATTTAATCTTATTTTTTTGAGAATACAGTATCTCTACAAAATAAAAATAAAAATAAAAATAAAAATAAAAATAAAAATTCCTGCACTAATATCTAAAAATGATTAACAGTTACCGTGGAATATGAAGATGTCTATAATACTCTATAAGTCCTGCACCTAAGTAATAGAGTAATTTTTTTTTTAATATTTGATTTTTATACAATTAATATGTTAATTATATTCTTCCCCACAACATGTAAAAGCATTGTTAGATAATACTAATAGTATTCTTCAAAAAAAAAAAAAAAAAGATAATACTAATAGTACCGTTGCACATTCTACGAGTTGACAAGTTGACAAAAGCTGCTCTGAGTAATTTATTTTCTTAAGCAGTCGAAACTTAGTAATTGGTTATATGTGTTACATAATTTTTTTTTGAAATGTGAATATATATGTAATCTACAAATATCAAATCAAACAAAAACGAAAAACTAAGAGTAAGGACATCATATAAGCGGCATAAATAATAAGAGTGTTTCCAATTGTAATGTTACACGCTAGTACAAATAGTGGTTTAAACAACAAATTTTTTGTGTTGTTTCAAATTTATACAACGGAAAATTACCGTTGCAATAGAAACCGCAACATAATTTTGTTGTTGTATAAAAATCAATAGCCGCGGCTATAATTAAAGTGGCATTAAATCTAACAGAACAGAAACACATTAAGTCCTCGGGGTACCGAGGGCCACGAAATCTTACACAAACATACAAAATCTTAAATGACCAACCAAATAAAACACTCTACCTACATGCTCTCGTCTCTTATAAAACTTAAAAACAATAAAAAAGCAAGCTATGAAGTGTTTTGTTGATTGGACAATTCGGGAAAACGTCAAATGATATACATTGTTAAACAATGAATACTCAAGAAAACACTACAAATATGAATACTCAAATAAAATCATGTCATTGAAGGTACTTTCGCCGAAAATTGTTGAAAAGTGCAATTTTTTTTTTGAAAAGTACCCAATTTTTTATTAGTTTTACACTGTTTTTACGAATAATCGATTGGTATGGAATATTTGCCGATGACTACCGGCAAGACGGATAATCGACGATTATCGAGGATAATCGTGGAAAATTCGAACCTTCCTTTGTAGGATAACTTAATAGCCTTTCTTTTTGGCATTTATGGTACAATTTTGATGAATTTTGAAAGTTATAGGGTAATACTTCGATAAAAAAAAAATTATGAGGTAAGAAATAAAATTTGTGTGGTGAAAAAGTAATAGCTTGTAAAATTAATCAAAACTTAAGAGAGAGAGCGAATGAGAAGTTGTTTACTCAATTGCATAGTTTAAATCAAGGATCGAAATTTTGCGATAATCGAGCGATTAATCGCTGAAAACCACTTCTCGGTAACTTATCTCCTCCAATCGTTGTCGTTTTATACTTATCGCGATTTTTCGATTCGAAAAGCAAGTCACTTATCGAGCAAAAATTTCAAGTGTATTTTTTCGAAAAGCTGCTTTTCGGTCAAAAACGATAAGTCAACCCTAGTTTGGTTTTTTCTTTTTCGCGGCAAAAGTTCCAATTTCTTTTAATTTTTGAAATTAATGTTATATTTGTATGAATCATGTCAAATTTTCACAATTTTATTCTATATTTCATATAGTTACATAGAAAGCTATTAGGTTGAATGAAAGTTCAAGTTTGAGTTTCATGATACTTTGATTGTACATTTTAGGTTTTGAATCAAATGTTATTGTTGAATTTGATTTTTTAGGTTTATTAATGAATATGGGTAAATTATAATAGTTTGTGTGATTTTTGTTATTTTTTTTTTCAGATTTGGGGTGATTTTAGTGTTTGTTTGAATTGTTATATAATTGCGGTAAAAGTATTTATTTTTCGAAAATTGTTGAACTTGAGCTATATTTTTAATATTTTTGATGTAATTTCATTGTTTAACAATGTATAATTAGGAAACTGTGAGTTTGACATAATTTTTTTTTTGCAATTTGATGTTTTCCCGAATTGTCCAATTATTACGGCAAAAGTACATATGTTTCAGAAATTGGTTAATTGAGCTAGTTAATCGACTTTTTTTTTTGTGTAATTTCATTTTATAATATTGTATATAATTCATAAATTGTGTGGTTGACATAATTTGTTTTGTAATTTGACTTTTTCCAACTATTGAGGCAAAAGTACATATTTTTAGGAAATTGATTAAATTGAGCTAGTTCTTTAATTTTTTTGATACAACTTCAAGTGGGCAGATTTTATATAATTAACAATTGGTGATTTTAAAGTATTTTATTTTAGTAAAATATGACCTTGACTCTTTCCAAAATTTATCAAATAAACATATTTTATCTAATAGTAAATAACTAAAGAGAGCATTTTGACTTACAAGTTACAACTTATAATTTGTAAATAATAATTGTTATTATAATTTATTTTTTATAGGTTTTCCATCGATAAATCCATCGATAACAGATTAATCCATCGATAAGTTCGATAAGTTTCGATAACGGCAAACGATAATTTTTATAATTTTTCCTTCGATAAATCCATCGATAAACGATTACTCCGTCGATAATGGCAAACAATTTTTCGGCAAAATAGGCATTCAAATCCTTGGTTTAAATGAGTATAGTTACTTTAACACACACTGCCAAGAGACACATTGCCCAAGCATTCCGACACATGCCACTAAAATTACTTTAACTCAAACCACCTAAAAAGGACATTCCATCAAAAGAAACAATAAATAATAATTTTTGCGATCGAATCACGCAAAAGCCCTTTGTTTTGTTCCTAACTAACTTTATAGCCCTTTCTTTTTGACATTTATGATACAATTATGAAGGGTTAATGACGGCAAAAATACCCAAAGTTTGATCAAAGAACCCTTCGTATACCCAAAGTTTAAAAGTGGTGGCAAAAATACCCAAAGTCGCATTTACGGAGTTGACCACTCCATTCTCGTAACGCCGTTAATTTACCGGTTAACTCTGGTCACGTGGACAAATTTGTTTTGTTAAGTGAAATCATTAGGGGTTCAATTAATTGTATTAAATAATGTTTATTAGGGGTTTAATTCGTTGTTTTGTCGTAAACGAGGCTGATTTGGGCTCATCCATGTGGCAAAAATTGTTATGTCAGCAACCCACGTTTGTCCGCGTGGCCATAGTTAACGGGTAAGTTAACGGCGTTACGAGAATGGACTGGTCAACTCCCCAAATGCGACTTTGGGTATTTTTACCACTACTTTTAAACTTTAGGTACACGAGGAGTTCTTTGACCAAACTTTTAGTACTATGAAAGTTATAAGGTAATACTTCGATAAAAAGAAAAATATGAGGTAAAAAATAAAAGTTGTGTAGCGAAAAAGTAGTATGTTCATCGAAACATAGAGAGACAGAGAAATTCGCTGTTCTTCAATTCCAACTTCAAGGCGAAAAAGTAGTAGGCTCATTAATGCCCGTTTTCAGTGCTCCCATAGAGAAATGCCCGTTTTCGGTGCACCCATATTCATTTAATATTATACACTTCAACTAATATTAAATTTGTTTACATAAATATACAATTAACATGCATATTCACTTAATATTACACACTTAATTAATATACATATTAACTTCACATAATAATTTGACTTAATATTATACACTTCAACTAATAAAGTGATTTAATATTATACATTTCACCTACATATTTAAGTTACAAATGTGTTTGTTGTATACAATTATGTATTGTATTTATTAAATATGTAGTTTTGAACTTATATAAATATCTTGCTTAAATACTCAAATAATTTTTTACAGAATATCCGTCGAAAACCTCATCGGCATGCGGTATGCCCATGCGAAAAGTGCGGTATATGCGGCATGCGGTATGTCCTTTTTTTACGATTTGCCCATCGGCATACCCATCGACAAGCGATATATCCGTAAAACAAAAAATGCGAAACGACATCGGCAAGCAGTACTGAAAAACCTTGGTTTAAATGAGTATAATTACGTTAACATACACTGCCCAAGAGACACATTGCCCAAGCTTTCCGACAAATGTCAGTAAAATTATTTTTAACTCGAACCACCTAAGTTTAACTTTTAACCCAACTAAACTTAAAAGTTTTAAAACACATTCATCTTTTTCACCGATCTTTAAATTACATACCACTTAAGTCATTAATATTTATTTATTCAGAGAATTTATATTTTTAAACTATATTTTGGAAGGAGTAACATATCTAATATTTTCTTATTAAGAGAGGTATATTTTGGAAGGAGTAACATATCTAACATATCTAATATTTTTAAACTATATTTTTAAACTATATTTTGGCGCATAGAATTTAATCATTAGATAGTATTAAAGTATACTCGTTAATTCAAAAAGAGCACATATATATAGTCAAAGATGGTTTATAATAATGGTTTGTTTTACGCGGGGGCTCAAAATAGAAGATGCTCAAGCAGAGAGATCGATTAAGTAGCAATTCATCCTGAAAAGTTGTAGTCAAATTTGTATTCTTTCTTAAATATAGTTTTGCTCATTAATTTGATACTCTGGCTACTTATGCCTAAAAGAAAACAAAAACATTGTTTCCAAAACTTCCCTCTTCAATAGATATGAGTTTTTTTTTTTTTGAATGGTTCAATAGATGTGACTGTGAACTCTGAAGCCTAACGAATAGTATAGAAAGGCAGAGAAGAGTGCGAAAGATAAGTGGTTCACTCAAAATAGTATAGTTACATTACATTACATACATTACATACTGATTACATACATTACATATTGATAAGTACCGAAAATAGCTACTATTTATATAGTTTAATTGCGAATAATTGTGATTATTATAATAAAACTATGGTAATTATGCTAATTATGTCATGAAACACGCTTGAGATTAATCATTGTGATTTTACCTAATTAATTTGGATTTAGCTTGTTTTTATTTGAATAGATTTTATTGTGATACTTTTTCAGGAAATAAATGAAACAAGAAGGATTTGGAAGCAATTAATTCAAGGAAAATATAAAGGACTGTGAAGCAAATATGAGAAGATCATGAGCATTGGAAATCGACATATCTCAAAATTGCAACAAATCCAAGCATGTGGGACCCAGGAAGACTTAGTCAAACCTTCATCACCAAGTCTACACAAAATCAGCCCACTAACCAACCAATCAGGAGAGCAACAACAATACTATGCGCATACTTAGCAACAATATCCTCTATAAATAATAAAGCATAGGTCATGCGCATAGAGACTTAGGGTTTATTCGACGGACAGAGAGCAGAGGCAAAAGTTTTAGGGTTTAGTTTTAGTTTTCTTCATCTAGCTTGGAGTTATCATGTCAAGCTCCGGCTAAAACTCGCGGGTTAACTACGGATGAATTTTATTGTTTAGTTTTTCTGTACCAAGTTTTATTGCAATTTTTATTCTTGATTCAAGTATTGATATGTTCAAGTTGTTTAAGGGTTTATTAAAGGGTAAATGAACAAAATGCCCATTTTGATAAATTTTTTTTAACAAAATGCCCAAAGCTATTTATGGTAATGAAAATTACCAATTAATTTAAATATGGACCAATATACCCCTTATCATTTTACGTTTACAATAATAATTGGCATTAAAATATTTATTTAATTATAAATGATATCGCTTTAAATTTTAATTATAAAATCAATTTAATTTTTTTCCCTTAAATGTAGCTCAACAATTGTAACAAATTTATTCAAAAACTTCCTTAATTGTAGCTCAGCATTTGACCTCTCTCTCTCAGACCATTCCACGTTTTATTTTCTAAAACATAATAGGAAAGATTTGACAGTCTTTTTAATTTAAAAAGGATTATAATCAAAACATATATTCTTCCTTAATTGTAGCAACAGATGAGAGTGAATATTGACCCCTATTTTTTTTATGAAATTTATTCGATATTAACACCTAAAATAAATAAACAACAATAAATGCATTTATAAATCGTTCGTTTTATTAATAGCTAATATTCTTAGAAGCAGTTTTTACAAATACGAAACTGTAAGAATATTTACTAATGTAATTTCGTAACTATAAATACGAAATCGTAACTAAAATTATTTTCTCATGTAATTTTGTAACTTTAAATACGAATCTGTAATTGTGTATTTTAATTAACGAAATTGTAACAATATTTACGTATATAATTATAAAGTGTAGTTGTAATTATGAAATAATGGTAAGTATAGCTACAATATTAAGTTATTTAATCACGTAAGCATATATGTAAATATACATAATTCAACAAAGATTACATATAAGTAATTGTAGGACATCATTGTAATTATAATTACATTTACGTACATATATAATGTGAATTACAGGTAATAAATTATAAGTAAGTAACTCTAGCTACGTAGAAGTAATTATAATTACGTAAATGTATCTGTAACAATATTTACGTTCATAATTACATAAAGTGTAATTGTAACAATAACTTTAAATACGAAACGGTAAAGATATTTGCGAAACTATAATCGCACATATGAACCTGTAAGTACGAAACTATAATTGTATATATGAAACTGTAACTGCAGATACTGTAATTGTAAATAGCATATAGGAAACTGTAACTGTATATACGAAACTCTAACGGTATATAAATGATATTTATAAGAATAAAAATGTAACTGTAAATACGAAACTTGTACTATATTTACGAAGTTAATTTTGTAATTATAAATACGACTCCGGAACTATAAATACGAAAATGTAACTACAAATATGAAATCGTAATGGTAAATATAATTACAAATACTAAATTGTAATGGACGGCTGGTTCCGATGTCCATCGCCGCTCCGACCCAAACACATCATTGACCTCACAAAATTATTTATCCAGAGAAAAACTAAGAACCTTCCGTATTAGACGAAGAATGAGAAGAAGACTCGATTCCTGAGCTCCTCATCGACCATGACGACCTTTATGTTTTCCTGCTCGACAAGCCGCCATGACGCCTTCTTGCTCGCCAGCGTCGTGACCCTATGCGTCGCGCAGGCTTGTGATGTCGGGCGTGGTGATGAGGACGGCCTCGTTGGCGGGCGTTATGAATCCTCCGTCAATCCCCGTGGGCAGTCGATGGTGACTAAGTCAGGGGAGCCTTCAGTGCGGGCCTTAAGAGCTTCGACTAGCCAGACGAGGACCTTGCCACCGAAGTCGATGGGGAGCTTGGAGCGCGTCTTGGAGATGCAGAGGAGCTTGAAGTTTGTACCTTGCCGATGACGACCTTGGAACTCTTTTCGGAGATGCAGAGGATTGAGGAGCTCGTTGATTACAGAGGAGAGAGAAAAGAAATAAGGAGAAATAAATGGAGGAGAATATTTAAATTTGAAAATGGAAATAAATGAGGAGAATAGTTGTTACGGGAAATTGGTCAATCATTAATAATAGGAATTAATATTTCGAATTTAATTAAAATATATTATTAATTAATAATATTATTCTTAAATTAATAATTATAATTACTATTAGGGTTAATATGGTCCAAAAAAGTTTATTAATGGGTATAAATTAGTTTTATGAAACTATGGGCATTTCTTTTAAACTTTAGGTGTATTTTGGGTATTTGGTGAGTTTTCTATTTATTAAATTATGCGTCTCTATTATGCATATAATTCTAGTCATGCTCTTATTATGTGAATTTTATTATGCATGAATTCTATAGATGTCTTCAAACCTTTTTCATATCAAGACATTATATTAGGTGAAAATTTAGGCATTGAAATTGTATCGTATTAACGAAGCAATAAAAGGATTCCCGAAGCTAGCCGTTTTCGAATATATTCTCATCTTTGAATTTAAATATTTTTCTTCCTTTTAAAAACCAATTATTCTTTATTCTCGTTTCTTTTAACGTTTGTTCTTGGTGAAAGTTTCTCTTAATTTTTGCTTCCTCGTAGATACGACTCCGCTTTCCTTGTGCTACACAACGATCGCTTAGCGAGAGCACGTTTTGAGCGTGATCACATACACAGAATGAAAATGAATAGCTCATAAAATTTTAAGTATTTATGTTGCACAGTGCACATGAACACATCTATCGTGTTCATCAGACCTCTCACCCAAAACTAGAGCTGCACATGGACTCATCGCGACTCATCGCGACGTTCGTCGGGAAAATCGCGAGAACGGGCGTCGCGACTCATCGCGATGAAGCTCGTCGCGATTTTCACGACTTCGTCGCGACCATGAGCTCCTCGAGAAAGCTCGTCGAGACTCAGGTCCTCGCCATAATTGCGGCATAAGTTCCAATTTGTTTGGAATGTTTAATTTTATTAGTTTTTACCCGAATTTAAATATACAACTTTATTAATTATTTCTAAATTATATTTTAAATATGTTTATTACTATTATTATTTATAACATATTAATAATTTTAACTATTATTAATTTTGTAACATATTATTAATTTTGATTTATATGTTTTTCATTACCCGAATTTAACTAGCAATATTTATTATTTAAGTATGTTATTTATTTTAAAATTAATAAATATGATAAAACAAATAAGTAAATATGATAAAACAAGATATTAAAAAAAAGTTGTATTATTCATTGTGAATATTACAATATGGTGGAAGAAGTTGTAAATATTCAGTGTAAATATTACAAGATGCCTCACTAAAACCTTTCTTGAAAAACCCTCCTTAGGGACATAAAACCAAGAGAGGAAAGAGCACATCATATTGGCGTTTACATTGCGTCACTCGGGGAACCAGTCGTTAAACCTTTGCGTCATAAGCTCTAGGTCGGTTCGCTCGGACCGTTGGGCGATGGTGGGGTTGCGGAACATCCAATCGTTCAACACCACCGCTTGCTCGAGGTGAGTGTGAGTTGTTGACGCCCTCCGGTCGTCGATTATATGCTGAGCCGAGCTGAACGCGCTCTCCGAAGCAACGCTGGAAATGGGGATGGACAGTATATCCCTCGCCATTCTCGCCAATATCGGGAATCTTTCCCGTTGATTCTTCCACCATCCAATCACATCGAACTCGACGGAGTCCTCGTCGATCCGCAGGCCGTAGTACCGCTTCAGTTCTTGCGGGGCACCGTCCGTTTCCTCCGCTCGTGCCGGTGGCGTACCGGATCCCGATGCTTCTCCGCGATCCAGTCTTTGCTTCAGTCTCCAGACAAATGCTAGGCCGGTTTTGGTTGGGCTTTCCATAACTGCCCTTTGCTCCGCCTCCACGTTGAACTGTGGGAACCGCCGGTCGTATTCACTGTAAAGTTCATAAAAAGCTTCATTAACAACCTTAATATAATCAGTGTAATCCACCCCTAAGTTTGTCCCGATTGCTGACATCAAAGGCCCGAACGTAAACATAATACGGGGATCCAAGATAGCACCGAAACAATACGAAAAAGGGGGTGGATCCCAATAACTTTTGAATTTTGCAACCATTCCCTCAATCATGGGCGAAATAACAGGGTCATTTGCGAATTCAGAAAAAGTGTTTGTAATTTCGTAAAGACCCGAAAGACCATGATTCAAGGAAGGTTGTCTTTGGTTTGAAAAATTTAAAGTAACAGCGTAAAAGGGTTTAAGGAATTGGGTGAATTTCTGGGCCATTTCCCATTCTGCCTCCGTGATCCGCTCCGAGGCCTCTAGTTCGGTGAGGAGGAAAGCGCTTAACGGTAATCTCTGTCTACAAACAACTGAAAGCATTAGATATGTAGAGTTCCATCGTGTATTGTTGTCTAAACCAAACTTATTAGCTTTATGATTGTGCTCTTTACAAAATCGTCTCCACCTAACAACGGTTTGAGAATGCCGGATCCAATCGACAACGCCGCGTATTTTGTCAACGTGCCCTGAAATATTTCGTTCCCCCGTTCTAGCAATTAAATTAATGATGTGACAAGCACATTTTTGATGTAAAATATTACGAAAAGGAGAACCGGGCAAACTATTTTCTAAGATAGTAATAGCGGCGTTATTGTTTGCGGCATTGTCTAACGTAATAGAAATGATACGATTTTGCAAACCCCAATCATTGAATAATTCTATTAATTTATCGGAAATGTTTTTGCCGGTATGGCGACACTCGAATGGTGACATGTTTAAAAGTTTTTGACATGGATCCCAATTCTCGTCGACGTAATGGGCGGTCAGACTCAAATAGTCGTTAAGACTCGGACCGCTCCACAAGTCGGTGGTAAAAGCAACGTTAATGTTGGACATTTTGAAAAAATCGACCAAATAATTTTTTTGCATTTTGTAAGCAGACTCCATGTCCCTGGTATATGTCGTACGGGAAAACTGTTCGTAAGACGGATTAACCCTTTGCATATATTGTGTATGCGCAGGGTTTTCCACCAAACTCATCGGTGCGCCCGTAGACAGTAACCACTCGAGGGTCCATTTCCGTAAATTTTCGGTGGTAAGAGCACTTACCTGTGCTGTGTTTACCTCGTTACCGTCTCCGTAGCACGCTTTCTTATGTCGCGTCAAGTAGCCGGTTCCTTTGTCCCCCAACGCATCGAGGGTTTCATGGCACTTCTTGCACGTGGCGATCTTGATTCGAACACCGTTCTCCACCCGTCGTTCCTCGTGAAAATAATCCCACACCTTCGCTTTGTTTGGTCGTCCCCACAACAAGGCAGGAGGACTTTCCCTATTAAAAATATACGGGAGAAAAAAGGTTAACAAAATAAAAATGGGTATTAATTTTACATGGATTAAATATTAATATTAATCATATTAATTAATTAAATTTCATATAGTTAATTAAAAGAGTTAACGAAATTAAAAATGGTATTTTCTATGTGTGGAAATCATTATCAAGCTCTTTTTGACGGAACTCCCCGAGGTTTCACGGGATCGGCATCTTCGGGACCTTGAGGTTCGTCGGGATCGGCACCTTCGGGACCTTGAGCTCCGTATTCGGCACCTTCCCGTAACATGAGATTGAAAAAAGGATTGTTATTTCCCCCCCTACATTGAGCCACCGCGTCGACCAACTCTGGGGGCACACGGTCGGGATTGGCGTGGTGCTGGGCCACCGCCCGGACTAGACTAGGTCTTAGAGACCGTACTGTATCGTCGGGATAATTTGGATTGTGAGGGGAAGGGAATAGTTCTGCCGGTAGCCTAACGGGAATGTAGTCGTCGGGACAAGTATCCGATGTTCCCCCTTGTAGAAATTGGGGTTGCAAATTCCTGGCCGCCCTTCGACCCCCGGAACTACCGCCGCTTCTTCGAGACATAATGATAGAACTTTAGGAATTTAGAAAATTGGAACTTTGGAACTTTAGAACTTTGGAACTTTGGAGATTGAGAGTGGAAAAAACTTGGAGAGTTGAGAGAATTTGAGAGAGAGTTGAGAGATTGTTGGTGAGGAAATGAGGGAGGAAGATGTGGTATTTATAGGGTTTTAGGAGAGGGTGGGGTGGGTGAATAATTATTGTGGTGGGTGAAGTGGGTGAATAATTGTGAGGAGAAAGTGGGTGAAAAAATTTTGAAATTTGAAATTTTAGGGTTGGAATTCGAGTAAAGTGGGTAATAATTATGGTTGGGGAATAAATTTCGGGTAAAAATTATGTTATTTTCGCCACCAACAAACACAACTTTTCACTCCCCTCGGATCGATGACGTGGCGTAATCTCAGCCACACGATCAAGTGCGCGGATCGAGCCTCCACCCGTCGCGACTCGCACTCCTCGTCGCGACGAATCGCGACTTTTGCCGCGTGAATCGCGACGCGTCGCGACTCGCACTGTAGGCGTCGCGACGCGTCGCGTCGCGTCGTGATTGGCGACGAAACATGTGCAGCTCTACCCAAAACCCAATCTACAAGCCCAAAAATCTTACATAGACACTTCTGCCCACAACTCACTAAGTGAGGGACCCACCGACGTCAGACACGCACACTCTCTTTCGCCCGCTCAAAGTCTCACAAATTTATTGATTACAGCAACTTTTAAGTTTTAACTTTTGCACGATGACATGATCATTTGAATTACCGTAGAAATTTATCTTTCTACTAGTTATTCACTTATTTGCTAAGAATTTACAATAGGGACACTCATAAAATTCACATTGTTAAATTGTTTGATAAGGTCGAACCCAAAATGCTTTATATGGCATCAAACTTTTACCAATTTTTTTCTCTTAAAATTCATAATATTATTTTTGGAATACCAGTAATATTTATTTGTTGACAAAAACTTCATCGGTATACGGTATGGTATACTCATCGATTACGGTATGGTATACTTATCGATTACCGTATCCATATACATAAACAGTCCCTAAAAAATTGTGGACCCTACTAAAATAATTACTGACCCGACAAAGTCGAGAATCATTTTATTGCAACTCTGGAATTCCGATGTTGGAGATGTCAATCACATTTCAGGGATAACACAAATCGTATGTCGGGGATAACGGTGGTCATTATCTTCGGCATTGGTGATATTCCTCGATATCGAGGATAATCATCGATGTTAATATATAAAGAGGGGTTAACCGTTAACGGTGCTGCGGTGCAGCCTGAAATCGTTTAGCACACTTCACGAGCAAACCATAACATTCCGATCTTTCAGTATAAACGAGACTCGTCAAGAACTCACTAGAAAACTAGTTTTAGCAACTGATACCTTTGCCACGAATATATTAGTGCCAGAATTGACAGTCGGAAAGAATTCATGGAAAACATTTGCTTGCAATACTTAGCGACAACCCTATCTATCACAGTGATATTTTCGCGATTTTGTTGTTAAACTAATTTACCAACAATGTAATTGATTCCTAAGTTTCAGCGGGACTAGTTAAATACCGATTCATTAAAAATAAAGTGTGACGTGGCATTGGCGAATCACTTAATTGGTACATGGTATTTTTTAAAATTTTATTGTTAAAATAATTAAAAGTATTTAATAGAATAAATATTTAAATGTCAGCAAAGAAAAGTAACAAAACAACAGAAATAGATATAATTAATAATTGTTTAGTTTTAAAAATACGGATAAGAATTATATTTATAAAAATTTATATGTACTACCTATTTGTAAATATGCACGTACGTTAAATTATTTATAGATAGTAAGTACACATATACTCATATCAAGGTATTAAATTTCGGGAAATTCGGTGCGAAATTCGCTCGAATTTCGTTTTTCGAGGGTTTGCGGTTCGAAAACCCTGTCGTTTCTCTTTCTTTTTACCAAATTTCGCGAAATTCGCATGGGCACGGGTGTGGAAAATATTTTTTCGTTTTCTAGTGTAAAAATTGCAAAATTTGGTTGGAATTTCGGTAAAAATCAAATTTTTGGTAGATTTCGGCAAAAATAATTATACTCACACCACCCCGGCACGGCCAGCCCGCGGCGGCGGCGCGCGCGTGGTGTAACATTTGTGTGAGTCCTCCCCCATCCACAAAATCCTATGACCCAAAGGGTCCAAGCCCTTATCCCTAATATTTGGTATATAAACATCACTAAACTCTTGTCATCTATCAATGTGAGACTTTTTGTTATTCATTCAACTAATATCACACCTTCACACTTAACATACACATACACTTCACCTAATAATTTAACTTAATATTATACACTTCAAATAATATTATACACTTAGCATACATATTAACTTCACCTAACATACATATACGCTTAGTATACATATTCATTTAATATTATACACTTCAACTAATATTAAATTTGTTAACATACATATACAATTAACATGTATATTCACTTAATATTACACACTTAATTAACATACATATTAACTTCACATAATAATTTGACTTAACATTATTCACTTCTTCAACTAATAAAGTGACTTAATATTATACATGTCACCTACTTATTTAAGTTACAAATATCTTGTATTTATTAAATATGTAGTTTTGAACTTATATAAATATTTTGCTTAAATACTCAAATATTTTTTACAGAATATCCGTCGAAAACCCCATCGGCATGCGGTATGCCCATGCGAAAAGTGCGGTATATGCGGCATGCGGTATTTCTTTTTTTTACAATTTTTCCATCGGCAAGCGATATCTCCGTAAAACGAAAAATGCGAAACGAAATCGGCAAGCGGTATTTAAAACCTTGACTGATATACATAACACTTTAACTTATATAAATATAATTTATACGTACAAAATATTTATACATACCTATTAAGATATAGTACCTTAAATTTGCGATTTAATATTTATTATAATTAAAAAGTTATTGATTATTTAATAAAAATAATATTTTTTTTAAATAGAAAAATTTCATGTGGCAATTAAGTGACATGGCAATGCCATGTCACGTTAATTTGATGCCACGTGGCACTTAATAGTCAACTTTTTTAGCCATGAACTTATAATTTGTAAAAAGCAAATGCATTTGAGGACTTTAGCCACAAATTTGTAGTAGTGATAGAGCTAGTAAAGGATGTTGTTAAACTTGAGGAGCAAGTTTAGGAATTAGTTATGGTAGTTTAAGATTTTTAGAGTTTTTTTTTTTGTTAAAGATATTATTTATAGTCCAATCTAATTAGGAATTAGTATTCTTTATTTAAGGGGCCTTTGCATTATTTTATTAAGTCTCCCTTATTTTTCCTTCTGTTTTCTTTGTTCTACGTTATAATGTTCATCGGGTTAAGTAATAGAAAAAATATTGATTAAATTCTTCTTGAAATTCAACAAATCACCAGGATAGAAAATTACAATATAATTGACGAATTTGTTTATTTTATATTTTTTCAATAAATTTACGGGTAAAGTTTAAGGAGGGTGGAACCGAAAATGAAACGTAGAATATTTAATAACTCTTTAATATTATTTCAAAGACAACTCTTTCCCACAAGAATTGTTCCATAGTTTATAATTTCTCAATCTTTCATTGGAAGAACTATATTAGCATGATATCACCACCATTTTTTTTCGAGTTCCCTCCTCAAGAATACATTGAATAATAAGACTATTAGGCATTTCACTCTCCTCTCATTACATAAGCATCAGTATGCTCTTCAAATCTTAAAATAAACTGCTTTAAGAGTTTCTTCCACCGAAAAGCTTTAGATAACGTTTGGTTTGAGCATAATTCACTTACTGTGCCAGGTAACATAAACTGAATTAGCGTTTGGTAAAAAAATTTATTTAGGCTAAAAAGACTAAAATAGACTAAAACCGTATTTTTGTTTTTAGAAAAAACCAAAAGCTACGAATTCTAGCTTTTACAATTCATGTACAAAAATTCAAAATCGATTTTGTGTTTTTTGGAAAAACAATTTTGCCAAACACCTGAAAAGCGGTTAAGTTTATTTTATAAACAAAAACAGGGCTAAATAAGCTGTGCCAAACGCACCCACTGTATCTAAATTAAGTAAAATATTACATGTTTAAAATCCATCATTAAGTTTGCATTTCTTTTCTTAATTAGAGATCTTTAGTTTGCATTTTTTCTTCTTGAAACAAGGCTACTTAATTACGGTAATTTGTACTAGATGGTACAAATTACCGTAATAGGTTCTTGATAAAAATACAATATTTAAAAAAAAATTAAAAAGAAGGAACTATTCATTATATTTAAAAAAAAAAAAACAATTACACCAAAACAATTAACCGAACAATTTGAAGAATAGTATAACATAAAATAAATGGGATAACTGATTGCTATTTGATGTTTTTTTACTTAAAATTTATAAGAATTAAAACTATAAAAGGAAGATTTAAATGTTAATACCGCTTTTTATGTTAAACAGCTAAAAATAATTTTATATTTCATGTATTTTATATTTTCAAAATAAAAATTACAAGTACTGTTATCTTTTTAACCATTTTTTTTAAATTACTACAAGAGAATGAGTTTTTGCCGGCGCTTTTTCAAAAACCGCCGGTGAATCCGTTACATTTGCCGGCATTTTTTCAAAAGCACTGGCAAAAGTCTCTCCCTTTACCGGCGTTTTTTAATATAAGCGCCGTCAAAAGTGTCTCTCTTTACCGGCTCTTGAAATTGCGCCGGCGACACATCTTTCACCGGCGTTTTTTACAATGAGCGCCGGAAAAAGTCTCTCCCTTTTCCGGCGCTTAAAATTTGCGCCGGTGAAACATCTTTTATCGGCGTTTTCAACATTAAACGCCGGTAAAAAGTGTCTCCCTTTAGCGGCGCAAAACATCTTGTACCGGCGTTTTTAACATTAAACGCCGGCAAAAAGTCTCTCACATTACCGGTGCTGAAATTTTGCGCCGGTGAAATATCTTTTACTTACCGACGTTTTTAACAATAAGCGCCGGTGAAAGATAAAAAATGATCTTTGTTTAATAACTAAATATAGAATAAAATATGTTAATTTTTGTTATAATTTGATGTAAATGGATGTTATTTTGTCGTATAAATAGAAATTATTATATTTCAAATTGTTTTGTTGCATTTGTTTTACAATTGTTTAGTTTTTACTCTTGTGAATGTTTAATATGAACTTATACTAACTTAATGTCAATTTCAAATCTAATATTCTAACTTCGTATTATATTATACAAATTTTGCTAAACCATAATAGTAACTTTGTTAAATCAAGTTCAATGTATATAATAAGGCGATAAACTCATTATTAAGTATACTTATTATGATTCAATGTAAACGTTCAAGTATTAATAATCAAGATATTGTTATGAATTAACATTAGATCTATAAAATTTGAAAAGGCCAAACTCGAATATGTTTGTTTAGCTTTTTATAAACATGTTTTTTATGTTTTGTTTTAAGTTTTGGTTTGAAAAATTAGTTCGATAAATCATATTTTTTAGAATATTGTTTGGTTAAGTTTTTCATTTAACATATTTTTAGAAATAAAAACTGAAATCATGTTTTTTTTAAAAAAAAAATTTAATATATTTTTTAAATAATAATATATATATAAACTCAATTATGAAATAAGCTAACAAATAGACATAAAATATATGCAATGCATTACATTGCTTATCGTATACTATTTAATATATATATATTATATATAATTTATATATATATATATATATATATATATTTAATAGACATACCCATGGTTTGATATAGAAAATATATGCAATGCATTACATTGTTTATCGTATACTATTTAATATATATATATATATATATTTAATAGACACACCCATGATTTGATATATATATATATATATATAAATATATATATATGTGTGTGTGTGTGCAGGAAGATACGGTTAATCATAGTGAGGGTAGTTGTGTAAGAACAATATATCGTGGTGAGGGAGAGAAAAAATAGGGGAGTGAGGAAAAAGTGGGAGTTGGATGATGAGAGAGAAAGAAAAATAGAATACACAATTGGGAAAACACCATATACTTGTTTTTCATTTTCTTTTGTAAAATTTTTAAACCAGAAAATAATTTTTCTAAATCAATTTTAAAATACTTAACCAAACATGGATTATCAAATTAATTTAACACTTTTTGAGACCAAAACACAAAAACGTGTTTATCAAAAGCTAACCAAACAGGCACATTTAAAGAAAATGTATTTTTGGTTTCCCAATTATTTCACTTACCCGCTCTTTCTTCGGACTGAAACCCAGGCCAAATCCAAACTTCTCCGATTCTTTTTTCCTTGCAGTTTCCCCTTTTGCTCAACATTCCTGCCTCTTCCACTTCTCCGACGACGCTCTCTGTCACCGACCACAGTCGTCGGCCGATCTGGTGAGCGACGTTTCGCGCGTGTTGAGCGACCACTGACACCCGCAAGACGACTTGGAGCAAGTCCTCAAGCGGTGCATAAAGAGTCGTATTTTCCGTGCACATGTTTGAGCAAGTCCTCAATTTTCTATTTAGGAACTTAATGAGTGAATTTGGGCTTCTAACCGCTTGTTAGCTCTGGTTTTGTATAGTGATTTCATGTTTTGCCTCAAAATTTGTTTCCTATTGTTTCAGATTTATGTTGTCGAAGTCCGGTAACAATTGGTTCATTCAGATATAAATTACTGAACATTTGTATTCACATCTTCAATAGAAAGTGTTTTGTGAAATATGCTATTACAATACAACTGAGAATATTTATTTGGAAGATTGGTGGTTCCCGAGTACTAGGGACTCTAAATTTGTTCTGGTTGAAAGGCATGGCCACTGCAAATATACACTCAACGGTTTGGTATATTCTAGTTCTTCCTCATTAATTATGTCTTTTTAATTTGAATCACTGAGTTTTGTTTTTGCGATTTCACTTTGTTTGCAGATTGTGAATTGTGATCAGTCTCAGCAGAAGCTTTTAGGCGGGAAGTCCTGGTCTCTCCGTCTCAGCTGGTCGAGATCGCTAGGCTGAGACCAAGGTCAGTGCTTTGCATTTTACACTCTCTGTTGTGATGAAAGGACTTAGTTTTCATATTATGCAAAGATTTTATGGTTTTGTAAAGTTTGTGACTTTATTCCTTAAGCTGAGGCCATTATAGGTATTTTCTATCATATGGTTTCACAAAAATATATTTGGTATTGAGAGAAATGAAGTAAATTATGAAAGTTATGCCTGCTTCCGAACTTGTCATCCTCACACCAATTGTTTCGTAACGGGCTCAGGTCTGTTTGCTGATTACCAAATTTGTCTTTTAACGGGAACTTGATTTGCAATTGCACTGAAGGTTTCATCATTTTCTAATCTTGTTATTTGTTGTGTTTTGAATAACAATATCTACAGGAGTACGAGTAGCAGCGGGAATGAGATATTTCATCCGGAGCTTAACACAAGTGGAAGTTCTCGTTAATTTCATTTTCGATGTAAAAAATAGCAATTTACGATTACAAATATATGTGGAAGTCCTTGTTGGGCTTATGTATTAAAAAACAAATATATATATAAATGTATTTTATGTATACGAAGACTTGTACATGAATATGTATGTTTTTTTATTATCTAAAGACATTATATGTAATGTAATTGATATTAAAATTGAAATATATAATAAGTATTTAATGATGATTTTTCCCGGAGCAAAAAGATGCCGGTGAAAGTAATCTTTATTAGCTTCCCGAGAACACTTTTGCCGGTGCTTTTAGTTAGAAATGCCGGTGAAAGAGGCACTTTTCCGGCGCATTTGCTTTTTGCGCTGGCGAATAGTAGCCACTTTGCCGGCACTTATAAGCGCCGGCAAATGCAACTAGTCTCAGCACTTTGCCGGCGCTTTTAAATTTTGCGTCGGGGAAGGCACTTTTCTCGACCAAAGTAAGCCGGCGCTTTTGGTAACTTTTCCCGGCACTTTTTTGCGCCGGCAAAAACCTGTTTTCTTGTTGAAATATTTTAACCGCATATATATACTTATTACACAATTTTAAGTACAAATTTATTGAAAAAATTCAATCAAATTTCA
Source organism: Parietaria judaica (assembly GCA_954871525.1). Taxonomy (NCBI): domain Eukaryota; kingdom Viridiplantae; phylum Streptophyta; class Magnoliopsida; order Rosales; family Urticaceae; genus Parietaria; species Parietaria judaica. Next base: position 46,929,790 of record OX940860.1, read on the forward strand.
TAATTAATATTTTTTTTTTCAATAATGCGGTGCAATCTTCTAAAAAATATAATGTAAAAAAAGATAATAAGAAGAGCGGTACAGTCTGTACTTAAAGGACCTTACAACTCATATAATGCAGAAATCATTATAATAACTTAAAGGTCTCCCTTACAAGTAATGATGCGAACACACAAACAATGGCCAACAAATGTTACACATTAAATCCTAAATAACAATAAAATGGCCGAGACAAACACATTAATTCCTATCAAGAAAACGGCCTTAAGACAAATAAAGATACCGTCAAATCGAAGGAAAAACCCTACCTAAACACATCTATTTCCTAATAATAACTAAAACAATATTAAAGCAAACATTAAGAACCATGGAAAGTTATCTAGACAAATCTCAAACCACCTACAGGTGTCACACAGATAGGATCAAAGCAAAAAATGCTCCAACCATTCCCGACGAAGGCAGCCAAATAAAATTCATAAGTGGCATTTTCACTCCCTCTGCTCTACGGTTATGCGCGATTTCTCTCTCTCCCAAAAACTCTCATAAGCGATCGTGCAACATTTAGAAAAAGATCCTGGAAAGATCTAGTAGTTCGGCGGAAGTGGCATCCGATCTACACATCCTTATAAACTTATATAGTACATCTATATAATGCGGTCAACTTTAATTTTTTTGTTTATTTCCTCTGCAAAGCCAAATATAAAATTTTATTTCCTGATGACTTGTCTATTTATTGCTTTTATATAGAATTGTAGTTATGTCGTCCCAGTTGACCAGAGGTTAAACACTTATACTGCAATTAACCCAATTAATTTTAATTCTTCTAGTTAAATGTAGATGTGACACCGTTGACCGTCTTTTGTTCCATGTTCGATTACAAAATTCCAATATTGTGCCTTGAGCACCAATATATATTATTATATTAGTTTAATAATAAAAGTACATATTTTAGATGATAAATCGACAGATTCTTTTTTGTTTGTTAACACCAAGGCATGACCCGATTGTTTTTTTTTTTTTTTAAGGCAGCTTTGCTGCAGTGGGGATCGACTCACGACCTCCACTTTGGAGGTGGTGTGGAATTACCACTAGGCTATCCTAGCAACCACATCCACACAAATAGATCGCTGCCAAAAACCACACTAAATCCACAAACGAACACAATCCTCAGTCTCACAATACTCTCTGTCAGGGGCGGATCTACGGCAAAAGCTAAGGTGGCCGTGGCCCCCCCTGATTTTGCGATATAAGTTGTGTATGGCCTTTCGATTGGTTCCGGCGATTTTATTATATGCTAAACTTAACCTTGCGACCCCCCTCCTATTTTCTGCGTTTTTCATAAGCCAATCTTTATTCCTTTCGCTTCCGCCATTGATGCCTAACTATAAGAGCTTCATTTATTCAAGCTGGTTTCGTTCTCTCAGCGTGAAGAAGAAAGAGAAGCTATAATTCTATTTTAACCTTGGAAGCATAAGGTTATTACTAATATGCCCTTACTTACCAATTTGGAACCGAACCAGTGACAACTTTTTTACTAATATATTTTTAATTTACAATAGTGCCCTTGTATTTTAGAATTATTACCTAAGAGTCAACAAAACTTTCCTAATACATTATGATACATGTAGTTGTGTAATTTAAGGCATTAAAGGTGGTTAATGTCTTAATATTTTTTTATACTCAACATAAAGTATATTTAATATCATGCCAATAGTGATAAGTAATATTATATATATGATAACGTGTAAACGACAACAGTGATTATATTGATATATATGATAACGTGTAAACGACAACAGTCTCTGTTTATATTATATATATGATAACGTGTAAACGACAACAGTGATTATAAGGAAACCACGCCAAAGTACACACAAAAAGTATATATATTGATATGCAATGCAATACGTAAAACCAAGAGAAAATGAGAGAAGGGCTTCTCTGTGATTGAAGATATATAAGTGTCGAATACAATAATAGGAGTTAACAAATAAAAGGTGCGACTACATCTATTTAAAGAGAAACAAACTCAATAAAACCATAGCAAATTAATTCCTAATCGTAAGAAACTAATCTGCAAAATAATAGGTCAAATCTAACGATCTCAATACCAAACAATTGCTTTGACTGAGATAATAACTTAGCGACCAATTAGCTTTGACCAACTCTAAAGTTTATCTTCACATTCTCCCCCGTAAGCTTGACTTGGTTCGAGGTTCTTCATGTCGAGTATCTCTCTCATCTCCGCGAACTTGACTTGCCCTAGTGCCTTGGTGAGTATGTCCGCTCGTTACTCTCCGGTTCTGACAAACTCAACGATGATCTTCCGTTTCTCGACACACTCGCGAATAAAGTGGAAACGAGTGTCGATGTGCTTACTGCGTCCATGAAACACCGGGTTCTTTATCAATGCGATCGCAGACTTGTTGTCGACGACGTAGAGAGTCACAGACTTCTGCTCGCTTCTGGTAACCTCGCTCAACAAATTCCGCAGCCATAACCCTTGACATGATGCCGCGGTCGCTGCCATGAACTCAGCCTCACAAGATGATAAGGCCACAGTTTCCTGCTTCTTTGACTGCCAGGTGATTAAATTCCCGTTGAGATAGAACACCATCCCTCCGGTACTCTTCCTGTCGTCGATATCACCGGCTAAGTCACAGTCGGTAAAACCGACCAGTTCATCGGCTCCAGATCCTTTTCTGTACTGAATCCCGTAGCGTAGGATGTGCTTCACAGCCTGCTGGTGTAGACTTGTAGGCCTCTCCATGTAACGACTCACCATGCCGACTGCGTGTGAGATGTCAGGTCGGGTATGGGTAAGGTACCTAAGACACCTGATGACACGTCTGTACTCTGTAGGATCAACTGCGGTTCCTTCCGCATCCTTCCCAAGTTGTAGCTTTGCCTCCATCGAATACTTGCTCGGTTGCAGTCTCCCATCTGAAACTGCTTAAGGATCTTCTTTGCCTACGCCGACTGCTTCAGCGTAATACAGTCCTTCTTCTGATCCACCTCAATGCCGAGGTAGTACGAAAGTAGTCCGAGGCCACTCATCTCGAACTCTGCCATCATCTGCTTCTTGAATCCTACCACACCTGCTGCGTTGGATCCAGTCACTATCAAGTCGTCCACATACACTCCAACAATGAGTGTTTCTTCTGCGTTGCTCCTTGTGTACACTGCCTGCTCTTGAGAAAACTTCACGAACACGAGACTCTTCATACATTTGTCAAGGCATAAATTCCATGCTCTAGGTGCTTGACGTAGCCCGTAAAGGGCTTTGGAGAGCTTGTACACCTTGTGTTCTTTAGCCTTGACGACATAACCTTCGGGTTGTTTGACATATACTTCCTCCTCGAGGTCACGATTTATAAATGCTGATTTGAGATCTAAGTGGTGAATCTCCCAACCTCGGTGAGCAGCGAGGGCTAAGATCAACCTGATTGTGTCGAGCCTCGCTACTGGAGCAAAAACTTCCTCGAAGTCAACTCCGTGCTTCTGCATGTATCCTTTTGCGACCAGGCACGCTTTGTACTTGACGACGTTTCCTTCGGTGTCATTCTTCAACTTATAGACCCACTTCAGACCAATGGGCTTATGACCTTTGGGCAGATCGGTGAGCATCCATGTCTTGTTCTTCTCGATTGACTCGATCTCCTTCTGCATTGCCTCTTGCCAGGCCTGCTCGGTTTCTGCCTCACGGTAGTTTGCCGGTTCTTCGGCACATAGCAGTGCTAACTCTTCCAGATTCATGTCTAATTGGCGAGCATCTTCATAGATATCGGTTAGCGGACGATATCCCCTCGGACCATCCTTGATAGAGGAATCACCCGAGCTGCCTGTGTGTGAGGTCGGGGTCATCATACCCAAACCTGAGCTGGGTGATATTGGTGGTGACATTGGCAGTGATAGTGGCGGTGATACACCCGAGTTGGGTGTTACTGGCCTTGAGCTGGAAGTCGTTGCGTCCGGGCTCGGCAATAACATGCCCGAGTTCGGAGTTGTTGGGCCTTCCTGTTCGGTAATGTCTTCCCCGCCTTCTTCAAGTTCAAACTCAACTGAGTTCTGTTCGGGCTCGCCATTCTCGTCACGCCACTCCCATTTCTTCTCTTCTTCAAACACGGCATCTCTGCTCACTCGAATCTTGCCGTGTCCGGGGTCAAAGAATCTGTGTGCCTTGCTTCTGTCCTCGACTCCAAGGTACACCATTGTTTGACTTCGGTCATCGAGCTTCTTGAGATTTGGGCCTGTAACTTTTACAAGAACGGTGCACCCAAACACTCTCAAGTGCTCCAGATGAGGCTTCTTCCCCCACCACACTTGGTACGGGGTGCGCTCTCCTACCGCCTTCGTTGGCAAATGGTTTAACAGATAAACCGCATGTCTGACTGCTTCTCCCCACATCTTCGCCGGGACTTGCATGCTGTTTAGCAAACTCCTTGCTGTGTCCATCACAGTCCAGTTCCTTCTCTCTACCACACCATTTTGTTGAGGATTGTACGGTGCAGTCAGGTGGCGTTCGACTCCCTCTTCATCGCAGTACTCTCCGAACTGCTGGGACGTAAACTCTCAACCTCGGTCAGTTCTCAGGGTCTTCATTTTGTGCCCTGATTTGTACTCGACGAGCCTCTTGAACTTTTTGAAGACTTCAAAGGCTCCTGACTTTTCCTTTAGCGTATACAGCCACATCCAACGGCTGTAGTCGTCAACTAGCAAGAGAAAGTACTTGCTACCAGCTAGGGTTGCCGGGGTGATAGGACCACACAAGTCCGCGTGCACTAGTTGGAGGGGACGCTCTGCTCGAAACTTGGCCTTGATCGAAAACGACACTCTTGCATGTTTTGCGACCATGCAACATTCACACAGCTGATTTGGGTGCTCAATCCTAGGCACCCCAAATGCCATCTCCTTTTCCCCGATCATCTTGAGCGCGTAAAAGTTTACGTGCCCAAGTCTCGCATGCCAGAGCCAGGCCGGGTCTGCTAAGGACGTCATTAAGCAGACGGGTTGGCCTGTCTCCAAGAGAATCTTGTAGAGGCGGTTCGGCGTTCTCTTCACCTTCATCAATAGAGTGCCACTTCTGTTCCACAGTTTTAGGTATGACCCGGCCATCACCACTATGTTGCCGACCTCTGTCATCTGACCAAGGCTGATGATGTTACTCTTCAGCTTCGGGATGTAGTACACCTGGGTAAGTAGCCATTGGTCCCCGTTCTTGCAGTTGAATAGGATGGACCCTCTGCCTCTGATTTCGACGACTGAGTCATCGCCGAAATTCACTTTTCCCGTGATCTTCTCATCGAGCTCTTCAAACTTGGCTCGGTCTCCGGTCATGTGGTTGCTCGCACCATTGTCTAGATACCATACATCGGTATAGACTTTCTCTTCTCCTTCTTTGAGGAGGTTTGCTATAACCTTGTCCTCGATAAGCATCACCGAACAATCTTGCTCGGTAATATTCTTCTTCGAGCTTGGTCGCTTCTCCAGTATCATCAGCTCAGCTTCCGGGTCTATCTTTCCTTTAATCAGTTTAGGCCCAGGCTCAACTTGTCTCTCGCCTACGAGGCTTATCTCCTCGTCTCTCCGCAATTCCAAGTTCACCTCTTGCTCGGCGAACATCAACGCAGTCTCATCTTGATGGAATCTCGCAAGATTCGCTTCGTCGCCATAGTTCCTGCTGCGGCACTCTGTTGAGTAGTGACCGAGCTTCTGACAGTTGTAGCACTTCACCGTGCTCTTGTCTCTTCGGGTCGTGGTGCCTTCCTGACGGGATGCGCTGCTGCTGCGACCTCGCATGTCACGACCTCGTCCTCGTCCACGGCCTCTACCACGTGATCGGCTATCTCCGTCGTACCCGCTCCGACTTGAGGAACTAGAAGAAAATTTGGCTCCTCCGTTTTTCTTCTGTCTCGATACCCATTCTTCATGTGTCAGCAAGAGGTGTTTCTCCTCTTCTCTATCACCATAATCCCAAAGTCTCTCCTCGTGGGCTTTGAGGCGCCCGACAACCTCCTCGACCGACATGGTCTTAAGGTCACCGAACTGCTCGATCGACGTCATGATCTGCATGTATCTGTGTGGTACGGCTCTCAGAAACTTCTTGACGACGGTGATTTTGTCCACCTTGTCGCCTAACGAGCGGATACCAGTCACGATGGATGTGAGTTTCATGGCGAAGTCGTCTACCGACTCGCCGTCCCTCATTCGAAGAACCTCGAATTCACTTTTCAAGGTTTGAACCTTTGCTTCTCGGACGCGCTCTACGCCCATATGCTTGATTCTCAGCGTCTCCCATGCTTCTTTTGCGGAATCCTTCTCGGCGATCATGAGAAGGATGTCTTCCGGAACTCCTTGATATATGGCGGCGAGAGCCATCCTATCTTTACGTACTTCGACCTCTTCGTCTTCGACGGCCTCCCAAACCCTTGGGCTTGCAGGTTTACCCGCATCTTCAACGCCCACACCGAGTAGTTGCTTTTCGTGAGCATCGGAAAATTGAGCGTTATGTTTCTTTCTTTCTCAATTTTCGTCGCTGCCATATCTCCTCCGGTGGCTTTGCTCGGTGACGGCATGTGGTTCGGCATCTGGCTCTGATACCAAATTTTAGTTACACACAAAAAGATCGCTGCCAAAAAACACACTAAATCCACAAACGACCACAATCCTCAGTCTCACAATACTCTCTGTTTATATTATATGTATGATAATGTGTAAACGACAACAGTGATTATAAGGAAACCACACCAAAGTACCCAAACAAAGTAAATATATTGATATGCACTGCAATACGTAAAACCAAGAGAAAATGAGAGAAGGGCTTCTCTGTGATTGAAGAGAAATAAGTGTAGTTAACAAATAAAAGGTGCGACTAACATCTATTTAAAGGGAAACAAACTCAATAAAACCATAGCAAATTAATTCCTAATCGTAAGAAACTAATCTGCAAAATAATAGGTCAAATCTAACGATCTCAATACCAAACAATTGCTTTGACTGAGATAATAACCTAGCGACCAATTAGCTTTGACCAAGTCTAAAGATTATCTTCACACCGATTAAGTGTAGTCCTACCATGTCAAAAAAATCGGGACCCAAAGTACTTAGGGAAAGTTAATAAGTTAAGTTTTTAGATATGTCGCGGGCACAATAGTTATATTGATGGAATTTTCGTTAGATTCTTACAAATCATTTACAAATCATAACAGATGGATGGACCGTAAACCGATATGTGTAGACCTTATGGTTCATAAGCAGAACTATGCTTAAACCCCTCCACTTAAAAAAATACGTATTATGTTTCTTAATTTCTTTTTCTTTATTGAGTAAATTTTTATAAAACTTCAAATCAACCTCATAAAATTTCATCCTGTAAGTTTTCGCCAAGTATACATCATCAACAGTTTCGAGAATGTCGTTTTTGTCACCAACGTACTGCCGGATACGTCAACATCATTGTTGCGAACGTCGAGTGTATCAACGACACCGCTAAGTACATCACTTACATCTTTGAGAATGCCATGTGCATCGATAATTCCGCCGAGTACATCACCTGAGGCTCGGCCCAAGCACCGGGCAGCTTGGGCCTTGGCCCAAGGCCCACAAATTATGAAGGCCTCTCAGTGAAAAATAGTTGAACAAATAATTTTTGTACTAGGACTTGCGTGCACCTTATTTTAGGTCTATATACCCAAAAAGAACTCACTAAAGAATATCCGAAAAAAAAAGTGTACAAGTCTATACAATATTCAAGATACGAGTTGTAGGAAAGGAGGGGAGAGCCCACTCTCTAATATTTTATGCTCTCTTTTTCTGCTATACTTTACAAACTTATAATTTGATATTTCTTTTTCATTTCCCTTACCTTAATGGCTTAATCCTTTAATAACCAATAAAATTAGTGAAGAATTTTAAAAAGAACTTAAAACAGGAACAGTATGTTTATCGATGGTGCACAAGGTTATAGGAGTGGGTTTTTCTTTTTTCAACACATTTTGCATGTTGTAAATCAACATCACCGATGACCTTTTGTCTTTTTAACTCCACGGAATTATTTTTATACTTTTATAAATTCCCTACTTAATGTCTAAATTTCTTTAATAATATATATAGAAATCACATGGCTTTTCACTTTATGTTTGCTATCATATAAATTGGATTTTTGTTAGATGAACACACAACAGACAATAAATTCAATAATACAGTCTCTATCATTAATATTCTATTTATTTTTGGTAAGTTTTTGTTGATTTTTGTTGTTTGAAGTTTGTAAATATTTTGTTTGGCAACGAAGTTAGAGAAATAGCAACGAGCGTCATTTCTATCAAATCTGAGTAATTATAAATGAAGATTAATATTTCGCCAACTTCTTTATTTAATTTTGTAAGTTGTTCAAATGGTTTCTAGAAACCTCAGTGACCAGTTCTAGATAAAAAATCACGATTTTGTTTTCAGATTTCTGTTCTTGCATATACATATACAGAAGCATATACATTGTTGCAACTTGCAACAGCTGTATAATATTACAGAAGCATCTGTCATTTTTTACTTCTTTGTTTGTAAGTTGTCCATGATGCTTGCATACAATTATTAGAGTACAAAAATTCCAACCCCTATCATATTTTTATCTTATTATTACTTGGTTTGATTTGACGAGACTTATATAAATCATTTTCTAAAAGATTTGTAATTAGTTCTTTGGAAAACGGGTTTACACTTTATATTAATCAATCCCCTGTATTAAAAAATAAATTATTGAATATCAATAGTCTTTTGATAAGAAGACAATCTACTCAACGACGAAAAAAAAAATGTTTCTAGAAAAACAAATTTTTTATTTATCTTCTCATCTTATCATCTTCTAAAGACATATTATCGTATTATCAAAATTAATAAGTTTAGTTTAGATTGGAAAAAAGTATTATTTAATTATTTAATTTACTACAAAAAAAAAAGAGAGTAATAATTATTGCACAAATGTACCATAATCATTCATGATATTTTATTTTCTCCATTATGCAATAGATTAGAATCTCAATAGGCCACGTTTAACTTTTCAGTTTTCAATAAATGTCATATTCTCCATTCTTCTACATGCATTCACCATTTTTAACTCCATCGTACAATAAATACTACGTGTTTAACTCGCCACTGCCTTTCTACTAGTTGAAAAATAATAATGCAAACATTAAATGATATAAGCAACATTACATTAATAAACAAACCTTGCATTCATAATAATAATAATAAGAAACATTATAAGGCGTTACATGAGTCTGTCAACAATAACAACTTGAGACACAACAAACAATAACCTTAAACAAAATAAATACTAAAAAAAACATCTTCAAAAAAAAAAAAAAAAACAACTCACAGCGATTATTATATAAAACACAATAAATACTAAAAAAAACACCTTCAAACAAAAACAAAAACAAATGACAACAATTCTAAAACCTAGCCCTTATCTTCGAATAAAAGACATAACCACATATGACGAGTATGTAGACAAAGGTAGGAAAAAGTACAGCGAAACAAATAAGTTTATAAATGGGTACCGGTGTCACGGAAAAGATGGTAACAAAAAATGCTCCCAGCAATCCGAAAAACGGCACCCATACCATTGACTTTAACGGCATTCCCCACGTTAATATTAATATTCCTATGGTAGAAGAACAATAAGCTAAAACTTCAAAGGCTAAGAGGAAGCCATACATGAGGTGGTTACCGGCGTTAATAGCCTTCCCAGCAACATGTTGCTTCGTTTTGTCTTCGGGATCTGTTTCGGCCCACACGCCGCCGGGTGGGTTTGCACCGTATGCGACTGCGAAGGTTGCAATGAGGATGAAAATCAGAAGGAGCAACGCTCTGATATCGACGGGAGAATCCCTCGTCCGCTGATATTGCAGATGCTCGATGCGCTGGTCGAGGGTGCTGTTTGGAGGAAGGCCCTGCGACACTTCGTTTTGTGCAACCGTTCTTTGCAGTCCCACCCGCAACTCAGAGCCAGAGCCAGCTACAGGCAGTCCCTCCCACGACTCGGAGCTAGCTGCAGGTGTCAAGACCGAGGTAGGCTGAGGGATTTGACGAGGTAACACAGGTTCTCCAGCCTTGGTCGATTCAATCTCAGTTGATGCAGTCGCCGGAACAACATAGGTGCTGGAAGATGAAGATGCCATGATGAGGATGAGATACACGAAAAATATATATGATAAAACTTATACGACAACACTTCAGACAAACCCACAAAATAAAACCCTCTACACACCTCATCTATATATACTCGACAAATAAGCATTGATTTCAAACAAAAAAATATTGTACAAACGCAAACGCAGAAATTATACATTGAAAACGTCATATAAGCTCGAAGGAGGTAGTACGACTCAAACTCCTCAACGCTCAGAGGGTCTGAGAGTGTTTTCATATGAAGAACAAGGGTTGTTTTGAGAGAGAGAGACTGGGATGGGGTCTGCCGTCTGAGAGGGTTTCCACTTTTCAGAGGGAAGGGAAGAACAAGGGTGGTTTTGAGAGAGAGAAAGACTAGGATAAAGATATTGAGAGAGACAAAAAATATACAAGAGAGAGACTGTATCGACCTTGGCTTATTCACCAAAGACAAGCAATGCGTAAGGAATCGTGGTAACGTGCGTTTAATCGTGGACGTGGTATCAGCATTTGTCAGTGCAGTGTAAAAAAATTCTGGGGATGAGAGGCGTGCAAGTAAATGGGAAAAAAAATGTGTGGAGGTTTAATTACATTTGTCGTTTCTCCATTATGCAATAGATTAGAATCTCAATAGGCCACGTTTAACTTTTCAGTTTTCAATAAATGTCATATTCTCCAATCTTCTACATGCATTCACCATTTTTAACTCCATCGTACAATAATTACTACGTGTTTAACTCGCCACTGCCTTTCTACTAGTTGAAAAATAATAATGTAAACATTAAATGATATAAGAACATTACATTAATAAAGAAACATTGCATTCATAATAATAATAATAAACATTATCAAGCCTTACATGATTCTGTCAAAAAAAACGGCTTGAGACACAACAAACAATAACCTTAAACACAATAAATACTAAAAAAACATCTTCAAAAAAAAAAAAAAAAAAAAACTCACAGCGATTATCATCTAAAACACAATAAATACTAAAAAAAACACTTTCAAAGAAAAACAAATAACAACAATTTTAAAACCTAGCCCTTATCTTCGAATAAAAGACATAACCACATATGACGAGTACGTAGACAAAGGTAGGAAAAAGTACAGCGAAACCAATAAGCTTATAAATGGGTACCGGCGTCACGGAAAAGATGGTAAAAAAAAAAATGCTTCCAACAATCCGAAAAGCGGCACCCAAACCATTGACTTTAACGGCATTCCCCACATTAATATTAATATTCCTATTGTAGAAGAACAATAAGCTAAAACTTCAAAGGCTAAGAGGAAGCCATACATGAGGTGGTTACCGGCATTAATAGCCTTCCCGGGAGCATGTTGCTTCGTTTTGTCTTCGGGATCTGTTTCGGCCCACACGCCGCCGGGTGGGTTTGCACCGTACGCGACTGCGAAAGTTGCAATGAGGATGAAAATCAGAAGGAGCAACGCTCTGATATCGACGGGAGAATCCCTCGTCCGCTGATATTGCAGATGCTCGATGCGCTGGACGAGGGTGCTGTTTGGAGGAAGGCCCTGCGTCACTTCGTTTTGTGCAACCGTTCTTTGCAGTCCCACCCGCAACTCAGAGCCAGAGCCATCTGCAGGCAGTCCCTCCCGCGACTCGGAGCCAGCTGCAGGTGTCAAGACCGAGGTAGGCTGAGGGATTTGACGAGGTAACACAGGTTCTCCAGCCTTGGTCGATTCAATCTCAATTGATCCAGTCGCCGCAACAACATCGGTGCTGGAAGATGAAGATGCAATGATGAGGATGAGATACACGAAAATATATATGATAAAACTTATACGACAAAACTTCAGACAAACCCACAAAATAAAACCCTCTAGACACCTCATCTATATATACTCGACAAATAAGCATTGATTTCAAACAAAAAAATATTGTACAAACGCAAACGCAGAAATTATACATTGAAAACGTCATAAAAGCTCGAAGGAAGTAGTACGACTCCAACTCCTCAACACACAGAGGGTCTGAGAGGGTTTTCATATGAAGAACAAGGGTTGTTTTGAGAGAGAGAGACAGGGATGAGGTCTGCCGTCTGAGAGGGTTTCCACTTTTCAGAGGGAAGGGAAGAACAATCGTGGTTTTGAGAGAGAGAAAGACTGAGATAAAGATATTGAGAGAGAAAAAAATATACAAGAGAGAGACTGTATCGGCCTTTGCTTATTCACCAAAGACCAGCCATGCGTAAGGAATCGTGGTAACGTGCGTTTAATCGTGGACGTGGTATCAACATTTATCAGTGCAGTGTCAAAAAAATTCTAGGGATGAGAGGCGTGCAAGTAAATGCCAAAAAAATGTGTGGAGGTTTAATTACGTTTTTCGTTTCTCCATTATGCAATAGATTAGAATATCAATAGGCCACTTTTAACTTTTCAGTTTTCAATAAATGTCATATTCTCCATTCTTCTACATGCATTCACCATTTTTAACTCCATCGTATAATAAATACTACGTGTTTAACTCGCCACTGCCTTTCTACTAGTTGAAAAATAATAATGCAAACATTTAATGATATAAGCAACATTACATTAAAAAAGAAACATTGCATTCATAATAATAATAATAATATTAATAATAATAATAATAATATTAATAATAATAATAATAATAAACATTATCAAGCCTTACATGAGTCTGTCAACAAAATCGGCTTGAGACACAAAAAACAATAACCTTAAACACAATAAATACTAAAAAACATCTTCAAAAAAAAAAAAAAAAAAGTCACAGCGATTATCATCTAAAACACAATAAATACTAAAAAAAAACACCTTCCAATAAAAACAAAAATAAATACCAACAATTTTAAAACCTAGCCCTTATCTTCGAATAAAAGACATAACCACATATGACGAGTACGTAGACAAAGGTAGGATAAAGTACAGCGAAACCAATAAGCTTATAAATGGGTACTGGCGTCACGGAAAAGATGGTAACAAAAAATGCTCCCAGCAATCCGGAAAGCGGGACCCAAACCATTGACTTTAACGGCATTCCCCACGTTAATATTAATATTCCTATGGTAGAAGAACAATAAGCTAAAACTTCAAAGGCTAAGAGGAAGCCATACATGAGGTGGTTACCGGCGTTAATAGCCTTCCCGGCAACATGTTGCTTCGTTTTGTCTTCGGGATCTGTTTCGGCCCACAAGCCGCCGGGTGGGTTTGCAACGTATGTGACTGCGAAGGTTGCAATGAGGATGAAAATCAGAAGGAGCAACGCTCTGATATTGACGGGAGAATCCCTCATCCGCTGATATTGCAGATGTTCGATGCGCTGGTCGAGGGTACTGTTTGAAGGAAGGCCCTGCGTCACTTCATTTTGTGCAACCGTTCTTTGCAGTCCCACCCGCAACTCAGAGCCTGAGCCATCTGCAGACAGTCCCTCCCGCGACTCGGAGCCAGCTGCAGGTGTCAAGATCGAGGTAGGCTGAGGGATATGACGAGGTAACACAGGTTCTCCAGCCTTGGTCGATTCAATCTCAGTTGATGTAGTCGCCGGAACAACATCGGTGCTGGAAGATGAAGATGCAATGATGAGGATGAGATACACGAAAAATATATATGATAAAACTTATACGACAACACTTCAGACAAACCTACAAAATAAAACCCTCTAGACACCTCATCTATATATACTCGACAAATAAGCATTGATTTCAAACAAAAAAATATTGTACAAACGCAAACGCAGAAATTATACATTGAAAACTTCATATAAGCTCGAAGGAGGTAGTACGACTCCAACTCCTCAACACACAGGGGGTCTGAGAGTGTTTTCATATGAAGAACAAGGGTTGTTTTGAGAGAGAGAGACTAGGATGGGGTCTGCCGTCTGAGAGGGTTTCCACTTTTTAGAGGGAAGGGAAGAACAAGGGTGGTTTTGAGAGAGAGAAAGACTAGGATAAAGATATTGAGAGAGACAAAAAATATACAAGAGAGAGACTGTATCGACCTTTGCTTATTAACCAAAGACCAGCCATGCGTAAGGAATCGTGGTAACGTGCGTTTAATCGTGGACGTGGTATCAACATTTGTCAGTGCAGTGTCAAAAAAGTTCTGGGGATGAGAGGCGTGCAAGTAAATGCCAAAAAAATGTGTGGAGGTTTAATTATATTTGTCGTTTCTCCATTATGCAATAGATTAGAATATCAATAGGCCACTTTTAACTTTTCAGTTTTCAATAAATGTCATATTCTCCATTCTTCTTCATGCATTCACCATTTTTAACTCCATCGTACAATAAATACTACGTGTTTAACTCGCCACTGCCTTCTACTAGTTGAAAAATAATAATGCAAACATTAAATGATATAAGCAACATTACATTAATAAAGAAACATTGCATTCATAATAATAATAATAATAAACATTATCAAGCCTTACATGAGTCTGTCAACAAAAACGGCTTGAGACACAACAAACAATAACCTTAAACACAATAAATACTAAAAAACATCTTCAAAAAAAAAAAAAAAACAACTCACAGCGATTATCATCTAAAAGACAATAAATACTAAAAAAAACACCTTCAAACAAAAACAAAAACAAATAACAACAATTTTAAAACCTAGCCCTTATCTTCGAATAAAAGACATAACCACATATGACGAGTACGTAGACAAAGGTAGGAAAAAGTACAGCGAAACCAATAAGTTTATAAATGGGTACCGGCGTCACGGAAAAGATGGTAACAAAAAATGATCCCAGCAATCCGAAAAGCGACACACAAACCATTGACTTTAACGGCATTCCCCACGTTAATATTAATATTCCTATGGTAGAAGAACAATAAGCTAAAACTTCAAAGGCTAAGAGGAAGCCATACAGGAGGTGGTTACCGGCGTTAATAGCCTTCCCGGCAACATGTTGCTTCATTTTGTCTTCGGGATCTATTTCGGCCCACACGCCGCCGGGTGGATTTGCACCGTATGCGACTGCGAAGGTTGCAATGAGGATGAAAATCAGAAGGAGCAACGCTCTGATATCGACGGGAGAATCCCTCGTCCGCTGATATTGCAGATGCTCGATGCGCGGATCGAGGGTGCTGTTTGCAGGAAGGCCCTGCGTCACTTCGTTTTGTGCAACCGTTCTTTGCAGTCCCACACGCATCTCAGAGCCAAATCCATCTGCAGGCAGTCCCTCCCGCGACTCGGAGCCAGCTGCAGGTGTCGAGGCCGAGATAGGCTGAGGGATTTGACGAGGTAACACAGGTTCTCCAGCCTTGGTTGATTCAATCTCAGTTGATGCAGTCGCCTAAACAACATCGGTGGTGGAAGATGAAGATGCCATGATTAGGATGGGATACACGAAAAATATATATGATAAAACTTATACGACAACACTTCAGACAAACCCACAAAATAAAACCCTCTAGACACCTCATTTATATATACTTGATGAGTAAGCATTGAATTCAAACAAAAAAATATTGTTCAAACGCAAACGCATAAATTATACATTGAAAACGTCATATAAGCTCGAAGGAGGTAGTATGACTCCAACTCCTCAACACACAGAGGGTCTGAGAGGGTTTTCATATGTAGAACACGGGTTGTTTTGAGAGAGAGAGAGACTGGGATGGGGTCTGCCGTCTGAGAGGGTTTTCACTTTTTAGAGGGTAGGGAAGAACAATGGTTGTGTTGAGAGAGAAAGACTGGGATAAAGATATTGAGAGAGACAAAAATATACAAGAGAGAGACTGTATCGACCTTTGCTTTTTCACCAAAGACCAGCCATGCGTAAGGAATCGTGGTAACGTGCGTTTAATCGTGGACGTGGTATCAGCATTTGTCAGTGCAGTGTCAAAAAAATTCTGAGGCTGAGAGGCGTGCAAGTAAATGCCAAAAAATGTGTGGAGGTTTAATTACATTTGTGGTTTGTCATCATATTAATTGCTGCAACAACAGCCTATTCATTTCCATGCAAAATTGTATATTTGAAAAAAGAAGAAATAAAGGAAATACATCTCTCTTAATTATAAAACATTTGGTATGTATTCTTTCAAAAACAAGTTTGATACCTTCTCTAAATTTATAAAGATTAGTATGTAATCTGTCAAAATAAAGTAAAATTGTATCTCTTCAAAAAAATTAAAAAAATATTACTGCACTAATATTTATAAGAGATAATATATACTGTGAATTACGAAGATGTCTATAAGTCATATTCATAAGGCTTGCACGTGTAAAGTAGTGGGGTACAAGTTTAATTATTGGATTTTTATAAAATTAATTTGTGTAGTCTTAAATTTTGTTGAAAAATTCTACAGTTCAAGAGTCTACCACTAGTCTACTATACTCTATACCAAGGATTTGAATGCCGTTTTTGCCGATAAATCGTTTGTCGTTATCGACGGACTAATCGTTTGCCGATGGATTTATCGATGGAAAACCTATAAAAGTTATCGTTTGCTGTTATCGAAACTTATCGAACTTATCGATGGATTAATCGGTTATCGATGGAAAACCTATAAAATATTTTCATACATATTTTACACTAAAAATATAACACATAATACTAATGTCACAAAATATAAACATAAAAGTCTCATACAAAATATAACATAAGTCACTAATCAAGTCTCATACTAAATTATATTCAATGTTATAAAACGAAGTTATACAAAAATATTCGATTAACTAGGTCAAATTAACCAATTTACGTAACATATGTAGTTTTGACGCAATAAGTTGAAAATTCAGTAAAACTTCAAATTAAAAAAATTATGTCAACTTAACGGTTTATAAATTATATACAATTTTATAAAACGAAACTACACCAAAATATTCAATTAACTAGCTCAAATGAATAATTTCCAAAAAATAAGTAGTTTTGCCGCAATAAGAGAGAGAAACAGTAGCATTAATGACTTTTTATGATGAAACATAAAACTAAAAAGTTGTAGATAAATTTTTTATCTTTCCAACGGGTGTTTATTTATAAATTTTGGACAAAAAATGAGTGAGTTATGCCAAAAATAAGACAGATTATTTCACATGACATCTTTCATATTTTTGGCATAACTCGTTCATTTTTTGTCCAAAATTTATAAATAAATACCCGTTGGAAAGATAAAATATTTATCTACAATATTTTAGTTTTACGTTTCATCATAAAAAGTCATTAAGTATATTAAAATTTGCTCGAAATAAATATTTTGCATTAAACTAATATCCAATTTTACGTTGTATTTGAAATTTTGTATTTTTCTAAAACTTATTTTACAAAACTTAAAACACCAAAGTTGTAGATCTATCTCTTATCTTTACAACCGTTCATAAAATTTGGACAAAAAATGAGTGAGTTATGTCAAAAATACGAAAAGTGTACATATAGAAGATGATGACTCTCTAACGGTCAAGTGACGGAAAACACGAAAAAATCTAACGGATCAAACATTGGGTACATTAGCCACCAAAAATAAATATTGGGTACATAATCCACATAAAATCAAATATTAGGTACATTAGCCGCAGTTTACCTTAAAATAAATATGAAAAAGTATTTTTTTATTAGATATGAAAATAAAAATTAAATAATAAGTTTATGATGTGTAATTATACTCATTTTGAGTGAACCAGTTCTCTTTTGCACTCTTCTCTGTCTCTCTCTCTATATATATTCGTAAGGCTTGAGAGTTCAGAATCACATCTATTGAAGAGGGAAGTTTTGGTAACAATGTTTTTGTTTTCTTTTAGGCATAAGTAGCCAGAGTATCAAATTAATGAGCAAACCTATATTTAGGAAAGAATACAAATTTGACTACAACTTTTCAGGATGAATTGCTACTTATTCGATCTCTCTGCTTGAGCATCTTCTATTTTGAGCCCCTGCATAAAACAAACAAACCATTATTATAAACCATGTTTGACTATATATATATATATATATATATATATATATATATATATATATATATATATATATATATATATATATATATATATATATGCTCTTTTTGAATTAACGAGTATTCAATATTTTCTAATGATTAAATACTATGAGCTAAAAAAAACTCTTATATTAAGTAATATGTACAGTAGAAACAATATTGTTAAATTTACCATTTCCATGCAAGATTGTATAATTAAAAAAAAAAAAGAGGGGAATATACCTCTCTTAATAGGAAAATATTAGATATGTAATCCTTCAAAAATAAAGTTTAAAATATAAATTCTCTAAATTTCTAAATAAATACATATTAGTGACTTAAGTGGTATGTAATTTAAAGATCGGTGAAGAAGATAAATGTGTTTTTAAAACTTTTAAGTTTATTGGGTTGAGTTAAAAGTTAAACTTAGGTGGTTTGAGTTAAAGTAATTTTAGTGACATGTGTCGGAAAGCTTCGGCAATGTGTCGTCTCTTGGGCAGTGTCTGTTTTTTTTTTTTTTGAAAGCATTGGCGACGTCGCGACTCGTCGCGACGGAATCGCCAAAAATCGCGACTGTTCCGGTCGCGACGCGTCGCGACACCGGCAGTCGTAGCTACTCGCGATTAATCGCGATTTTCTTGTCTATTTTTGCGGCAAAAGTACTTGTTTTCTTGAAATATTTTTTTAACTTTTTACCCGAATTTAATTATAAAACTTTATTAATTATTTCAAAATTATATGTAAGTAAGTTAATTATTTAAATTTATTATCTATAATTTATTTTTTTCAAAATTAATATTAAAGTATGTTATAACTTATTATTTTGTAACATATTAATAATCTTGATTTTTATTGTTAATTTTTAAGTTGTGACATATGTTAATAAATATTAGTTTGTAACATATTAATAATTTTAACAAATTTACTTAACATATAAATAAATACGATAAGACGAGATATTTAAAAAAAATTGTATTATTCATTGTGAATATTACAATAAGGAGGAGGAAAGCTGTAAATATTCAGTGTAAATATTACAAGATGCCTCACTAAAACCTCTCTTGTAAAACCCTCCTTAGGGACATAAAACCAAGAGAGGAAAGAGCACATCATTGGCGGTTACATTGCGTCACTCGGGGAATAAGGCGTTAAACCTTTCAGTCATTCGCTCCAGTTCGGTTTGGTCGGACCGTTCGGCAATCACGGGGTTGTGGAACAACAAATCATTCAACACCACTATTTGCTCGACGTGTGTGTTGGTGGTTGATGCCCTCCGGTCGTTTATGACGTACTGAGCCGTACTGAATGCGCTCTCCGAAGCAACGCTTGAAATGGGGATGGACAGAATATCCCTCGCCATTCTCGCCAATATCGGGAATCTGTCCCGTTGATTCTTCCACCAGTTTATCACATCGAACTCGGCTGAATCGTCGTCGAACCGTAGGCCATAGTACCGCTTAACTTCTTCCGGTGCGCCCTCCGGTATATGTCCGCCCGTGCCGGTCCCGTACTGGATTCCCCTGCTTCCCCCCGATCTATCCGTTGCTTGAGTCTCCGGCTAAACGCTAGTCCCGTCTTCGTTGGGCTCTCCATCACTGTCCTTTGCTCTTCCTGTGCGTTGAACTGTGGGAACCGGGCGTCGTATTCACTGTACAATGAAAAAAAGGCTTCGTTAACAACGTTAATATAATTCTGGTAATCCACCCCGAGGTTTTCCCCGCATGCTAACATCATTGCCCCCCAAGTAAACGAAAAACGAGGATCAAGTATAGCACCGAAGCAAAACGAAAACGGGGGTGGATCCCAGTAAGTTTGGTATTTTGTAATCATCCCCGGAATAATGGGAGAAATAATAGGGTCATTTTCAAATTCTTTGAAAGCACACGTAATTTGGTAAAGACCAGAAAGATCGTGGTTTAAAGAGGGTCTTTTTTGGGACAAGGCTGCGATGTTCCCCCTTGTAAAAATTGGGGTTGCAAATTCCTGGCCGCCCTTCGACCCCCGGAACTACCGCCGCTTCTTCGAGACATATTAATGAGAGAACTTTAGAAATTGAGAAATTTAGAACTTTGGAACTTTAGAGCTTGAGAGTGGAAAAAACTTAGAGAATTGAGAGAATTTGAGAGAGAGTTGAGAGATTGTTGGTCAAGAAATGAGGGAGGAAGAGGTGGTATTTATAGGGTTTGAGGAGGGGTGGGTGAATAATTATTGTGGTGGGTGAATAATTGTGAGGAGAAAGTGGGTGAAAAAATTATGAAATTTGAAATTTTAGGGTTGAAATTCGAGTAAAGTGGGTAATAATTGTGGTTGGGGAATAAATTTCGGGTAAAAATTGGGTTATTTTCGCCACCAACAAACACAAATTCTCACAACCCTCAGATCGCTGACGTGGCGAGATCCTGGCCATCCATCGCTTCACGCGGATCGAGCCCCAGCCGTCGCGATTCGGCCACGTGGTCGCGACTGGTCGCGATTCTGGGCCTGCGATCGCGACGCGTCGCGATTCCCCACAAAACGTCGCGACGATCGCGACTGGCCCACGTAAGTCGCCAGCTGCATCTCTGGCAGTTGGGCAGTGTCTGTTAAAGTAACTATACTCATTAATGATTCGACTTCTCGTGGATAATCGACGATTATCGGTCTTACCGATGTTTACCGATAAATAATCCACTACACTAGTTGTCGTTTTTGGTAACTTATCTCCGATAATCGAGATTATCGATAAATCCTTTTCCAATGGATTATCGTTTTTTGCAGTGTAAAATTGAGGGACTTTACGGTGCAATTAAAAAAAAATTGGCAAAAGTTTGCAAAGTTTTGATTTAAGCGTTTTTCTCCGAATTTCTTCAAATTTGTGTGAACTTTTTGGTAAATTTAAGAGTTATAATCATAGATATGTATGATTCGTGCATTTTTCTTTGATATTTACTCACTTTTACAATTTTTAGAAGATTTACATGAGTTCAAAACTAGAGAGTTGGTTGTTCATATGAGTTATGTTCTTCAATGGGTAAAGATTAGTACTTTTGTGATTTTGAGTTGATTTTTTGCATTCTTATGAATATATATTGATGAAAACTTGTTTTGATGACTTAGTTTGTAATTATTTTGTGAGATTTAGAGGAAATTCAGATTTGTATGCTTGTTAGGCAAAAGTGCACAAAATTTTGAATTTTTAAATTTGCTCAAAATATAGATATTTTTTTATGATTTATTGTTTGTATATGCTTTAAAAGATTGTAGTTAGTATTTAGTAAGAAATATGTGTTTGTTGGTGAATTTTTTAGGCAGATTTGATGATAATTCGGATTTCCTCATAATTGCGGCAAAAGTATTTGAAGTTGATCTTTTTGTGATTTGTGAAGTATTCTACTCATTTTTTTTGGGTGTTTTCATTCATTAAATATTTTTTGAAATAATAATCTGAGTTTTTGGTGTAATTTATTTTCAGATTTGACGATAATTTGGCTATTTACATAATTGCGGCAAAAGTCTTCCAAGTTTATCTTCTTGTGATTTCTCCGGTAATATACTGACTTTTCTTGCTTTTAGCTTTCATTAAATATTTATTCCTACAATAATGTGAGATTTTGGTGGAATTGAATATGTTTTTTGAGGTAAACTAATTTTTTGTGGCAAAAGTACCTATTTTTGCCATTTGTCTTGCTGTTTTTAACTAGTCTCGTAATTCTTCTTTTTGTTTAGGTTGAAGATGAGTAAAGACAATCTTGCGAGGGAGCATTGCACTCACTATGCGGAATCACGAGGATGAAACAACATTTGGCCGGCACCGATAAGAACAAAAATTTCGTGCAGGAGATTGTACGCACTTGGAACGTGCATGACTTGTTTTGGAACAAATATCTAAAGATGCATATAGAAGCAAGTTGTGCCATAGGAGATCGTCTTTTTTTTTTTTTTTTTTTTTTTTCTGAGGTCGGAGAAGTTGGTCTGAGACTCTGAGTATTATCTATTCATTATTTATCCATTATGTGTTTGAGTTTTTAGATTATGTGTTTGATAGTTGACATTTGTAAGACTATGTTTTATTAGTGTTTTAGATTGGAGACTTGTGATGAAATTAAATGTGTGTGTGACTTTTTATTTTTATTTTTTATGGAAGTGTGTATGACTTTATCTTCATATGTTTTGAGGTATGATATTATAAAAATATTTTGTAAGTTTTCCGTCGATAAGTATCGAAAAGTGTCGATAATCCTCGATAAGTATCGGTAATCGGTAAGGTACAGTATTATTAGTTTTCCGTCGATAATCCGGTAATCCGTCGATAACGGCAAGGGATTTATCGGTTATCTCGATAAGTTGAACCTTGTTTAAACTATGCAATTGAGTAAACAACTTCTATTTCGCATTCTCTCTCTTAAGTTTTTATTAATTTTACAAGCTATTACTTTTTCACCACATATTTTTTACCTCATAATTTCTTTTTATCGAAGTATTACCCTATAACTTTCAAAATTCATCAAAATTGTACCATAAATGCCAAAAAGAAAGGGCTATAAAGTTATCCTATAAAGGGCTTTTGTGTAATTCGACCGTACAAATAATTATTTACTGTTTCTTTTGATAGAATGTCTTTTTATCTCGATGTTAAGTTGTGGATCTTGTGGTTGCTAGGATAGCCAAGTGGTAATTCCACACTACCTCCAAAGTGGAGGTCGTGGGTTCGATCCCCACACGCAGCAAAGCTGCCTTAAAAAAAAAAATTGTGGATCCCAAAATTAATTCTTAAAAAAAAAAAAAAAGCACGAACATTAGGTTGATGGAATGGAACAGTATACAAAATAAAAATATTAAAATACTACTTTTAAATAATAGTACTTTTAAATTTAGTATGCAGAACAAAAATCTGTAAAAATTGGGTTGATGGAGAATTGGAGATGGACTTAATAAAATAAAGAAACCACAAACATCTTAAGATTTTACGTGTTTTTTTATTAATCAAGATATAATTCTGAGTATCTAATATACACACACAAAAAAAAGGTGCTCAACAAAATACTACGAAATAAATAAAATTATGCGAAAATATAAAATTCTTTATTTAGCACAAAGATAATTTTTTAATGTATTAATAAAATTTTTGTTTTACGATTTATTTTTTTCAATTTTATAACAAACCAAAAAGACATAGAAACAAATATTAATAATAATAAATTTTTAATAGCAATACTGATGATTTATTAAAAAACAATAAACACCAATAAAGTAGAGTATGGTTTTCTATTGTCAATTTTTAAGTTATGTCCCGCATGTTGTGGTTAAGACTTAAGACTGTTTAGAGCGAATAAAAATATATTTGATTTAATATGTACTTATGTTACCGAAAAAATCACCGTACTTAATTAAATGGAACATTTATATTAGAATTTGTTTTGCATTTGGATTTAAAAGGAAATAATGGTTACCAAGTCAAGGTGTCAGTCGCAGACATGACATTGCATTAAAAAACATATCAAACGGCTAGTTGGCTTCCAAGAAAGTTTTGCATTTCAATAAAATATATATTTATCTTTCTATATGCTCTGCCAAAGCAATTGATAAGGTAAATACACGAGTATAATTTGCGGCAAATATACCTTAAATCTTATCAGTTATGTCTTCTTTAATCTCTCCATCTCTCTCTTTCGCACTCCTTTCCGTCTCTTTTGTGCTTCTCTCTCGTACACAGAGAAGATGATAGCTTAATTTAGCAAAGAATCTCTGCCACTGTTATGTTGTTGTGCAGGACGGTGGACCACGATACTCAACTCAGGAGATATATATACCCATATTGCACTGGTAATATTACCACACTTTTCTGCTCAAAATTTTCCGATTTTCTTCATCTAATTCTTAGAAAAATGACTTCTTCCCGCGGTTCCGAAATGCAACACGTAGATGAGGCGGCTATTCTCACCGAGGTCAAGCAACTTACCGCATCAGTCCACCAGTTGATCGCGAGCCTTAAGCGACAAGCAGCCCTTTCGAGTTCGACAGAGGCGTCGATTCTCTCGGGGGTCCGGCTACTCACGGCATCTATCAAAGT
Source organism: Parietaria judaica (assembly GCA_954871525.1). NCBI lineage: Eukaryota > Viridiplantae > Streptophyta > Magnoliopsida > Rosales > Urticaceae > Parietaria > Parietaria judaica. The sequence continues at coordinate 46,953,906 of OX940860.1, forward strand.
ACGGCCGGAAGGCACCAGCTTTGCTAGTCGGGTTCGTTTCGTGCAATACCAACCGGGCCGGGATTCGCTGAGCGATATCCGATCAGTAATTCTCGTCGTGCTCACCTTAATCGCGACCCTTGCATTCAGAACTGCAGCGAACCCGCCGGGCGGTTTGTGGGCGAAGACAGCCGGAGATCATATTGCCGGTAAGGCAATCAATGCCCAAAACAATGGTCATTACTTTTTCCTCGCATCTATTAGTTTCGCTTATCTCCTTTCCATTTTCGAAATATTAATCTTAACTTGGAAAACCCCATTTATGACATGTATTTCGTCGTCTGCGTTGGTATTTGTTGGAGCTTTTTTTGCTGTGATGTTTTCAGCGACACCTGTAGGTGCAGGTGGTTGGGCTTGGGTGTATGTCTTCGCAGCTTGCGCCGTTCCTACTACTTGGTTTTTTATTGTTTTAGGTATTATAAGAGAAGAGAGCATTTAGTTAATTAGGGTGTTTTATTCGGTTGGTCTTATTATTGTCATTTAAGATTTGGGAATGTTTGTGTAAGAATTGTAAGCCCTCAGTAGCCCGAGGACTTGATGTGTTTCTGTAAGATTTAATGCTAGTTTAGACTTAGTGATTGACTAATACAGTTTTTATTATTATGTTTTTACGTTCTATTATTAGACGCACCGCGCCAAAGAGAAAAATGTTATTTATGAAATTTGGTTGATTTTTTTTTCTAAAAGTTTGCACTTTAAATTGTTTGTAGTAATTAGATACATACAATTATAATATTTAAAATTAACTTGGTGAAAAAGATAACGGTGCTTGTAATTTTTTATTTTTGAAAATTATTGAATGGTAAAAATCCAGCATTAATAATGCTTAAATTGAATACATGCAAAATAAAATTATTTTTTAATTGTTTAACAGAAAAAAGTTGAATTTACATTTAAGTCTTCCATTTATAGTTTTAATTATTTTAAATTTTAAGTAAAAAAAAATCAAATAGCAATAAGTTATCCCGCATGCAAGATATCATTGCGCATGACGTTCCATGGCTTGTGGCGAAGGAGGATTCGTACTCGCAAGCCGAAATTGACGATGTTAGAAGTTAGATTAGAGTCATAGAATTGAGGTAATTGTTGATTTTCTTAATTTTAAGTTCCGATGTAATTTTGGATTTATTAAATGTCTGTTGTGCACTATTGAATTCTTCAATTGACGCTTACTCTGGTTGAAAGTCTATTTAAATGTTATTATTGCAATTGGTAAATGTTATTTTTTTTTATTATGGAATTTCAAAACTGTAAAAAAATAGCCTAGGCGGATGTCAATTACGGTACAGCTATAGACAACCGTAGCTAGCGTTTGATGAAATTAAAATTTCACCTAAGCAAATTTAAATTAAAATTGCCTAGGTGAAAATAGCATTACCGGCCGAGGCGCAAAAACACAACGTCGCGGCTAAAATCTCACGAAACTAGTTGAAGGTTAAATATTTCAATCGCAACAAATTTAAAATATCGGGAAAATTTTTATTTAACACAGAGCAACGACCGATAACAATGAACTACAACTATACTTTTCTAAGATGTTGTGGCCGATCTAATAATGCCACAACCTTTCCGAAAATTAAAATTGGCATCATCAACATATAGCGCATAAAGTACAAAGCGCTGCAGGTGTTATCGGAATATATCGCAACGGCGGAAAATCAATGGCAACCGGGTATTAGAAAGGTATAATTTTACCGGGATTTTTAATTTATATGTCCTCTCAAAAAAATAAAATGTTTTACAATCTCTATATTTTTTCTTGGGTAATTTGCGGCAAAAGTGGCCAATTTATTGCCATTTAGACAGTTATATAGCCAATGCAATTTAATATTGGCAATAGTATTCAATGTTTCTTAAGTGTGTTTCGAAATAAATTTCATCCAATTAATCCTGACACCGTTAGTCAACGGATAAGGTGACACGTTTGACCACCACGCGGACGCCAACGTGGCATGCCACATAATTTTTCTTTAATTTTTGGCGGGCCCACTCCCTCTCTCTTCCCTCGCAACTCTCTTTCAAGCGCCCTACATGTGACGATCTTCCTCCTCTCCCAAACAGCCACGTGGTACGAAGGAAGCCACACAAAATTAATGGCGTGACTAAGTTTCGAACACAAGCCCTGCCAAACCACCTGCCAAGTTTCACTTCTTGGAATTTTTAAGGACATATACATATTTATAGTGTGTGTACAAAATTTGTAACATGTAAAAGGTCACATGTAACATATAATTATAAAATGTAGCAGGTAAAAATGGAATAAAACTGATTATAAAATTGACTTAAATATAAAATATTCATATTAAAGTTAATGAAGTAATATTGTATTTTTAAATAATAAAATAAGATTATATTAGATAATTTATATGTAAAATTTATAAATTATATAATTTATAATTAATAAAATATTATATGTAATATTTAATTAGACTTATAAAATAAAACATGTAAAAATACAATTATTTTTGGTAATTGGTTAAATTGTAATGGAAAAAAAAAATTCTTAAACTTTTTAATGAAAAAACCAAAGGTATTTTTATTTTTTCTGTATATTTAAAAATAATTAATTTTTTGGTAATTAATTTTAGTAATTGGGTAACCCGTAAGTGAGCAAAAAAATAAATAAAAAATAAGTCTAACAGTGCAACTTTTTCCGTTACAATTTAACCAATTACCGAAACTAAGTCTAATTGCATGTCACTTATTAATATATTGTTTATATATAAATATTTATATTAGTGGCAATGTTCTCTACCACCTCTTCAGGGGTCTCGATTTCGATTCCTTTTTTTGCCAAAAAAAAAATTCCTATCAAACAAGGGCTGACACGTGGCAGCGTGTGAACAAGTGAGGGAGTGGGCCTGACACTTGGCAGCGTGAGATAGGAGAGAGGAAACAGTGGGCCTTTGAAAAAGTAAAAAGACGAAAAAAAAAGTATGATGTGGCATGCCACGTTGTTTGCCTATGTGGCGGGCAACGTTGTCATGTCATCTTTGACTACTGTTGTTAAGTTTAATTGGATGGAATTTATTTTGAAACGTACTTGTTGATGCCGTTTTTTGGATCAAAACATTAAAGCGGCCCAGTTGCTGGAATTAGGCCGGGCCCAACGTCGTATTGCTGACTTGGCGGGCTTCTGTTGACTTTAGATGGGCCTTGGTCGGCCTTGTTGCGTGGATGGCAGATTTTCCCCCTCTGTTTGTGGCTTTGATGGGTCCCCGTTGACCTTGGGTGGTAGCCGTTGACCTTTGAGTGATTTTTTAGTTGGCTGGTGTGGGGACCCTGAGTAGGTATCCTGGCACTTTCTAGGTCAAAAGTCTCGTTTCCGTTCGGGGTCCAGGCGATCCGGATCGGGGGTACCAGCTAATGGGGGAGTGCGAATGAGTGGTTAGACTCTCGACCTGTTATAGATTGTTCTAGTCCGGGCTAGCGGAACTGTCCGCGGAGTCGCGGTATCTTTAAGAGATACGGGGACTAGGAGACAGAACATGTGTCACGCTGAGCTTAGAACAAGGGCAGGTGGGGTCTTGGACCTTCAAAGAATTTTCTCCAGGGGTTCCTCTCAGAGTGATCCCTAAGTTGTTCGGATCATAGAGAAATTCCCCTAGGTTGGACCTAACGACCTGAATTGTGGGTCCAGATACGTATCCCCAAACTATTCACACAGCCGCGCAATGGACTGGAGATAGGATGGACACAGCGTAGAACAGAACCTATCAGGAGGGTCGTGAACCGTGTAGAAATTCCTCCAGGGCTTCCGCTTTGTATAAATTTCTCACTTTCTACACCTGAAAAAGGGAACACCCGAGGTCAAGGGAAACAGGGGGGGTTACCCCCTGATTCACATCCGACGCTCAACATTAGTACGGTATTTGAGGGGGAGGCGAATTTATAGGGGGTAGAGAGAAGCTCGAGAGAGTTCGAGTGAGTTTGGATGAGTTACCGTTATACTGAACTGAGCTCCTATTTATAATAGGATTCAGGGGTTCAGATGCAATTAAATATTGTTCGGGGCGGCCCCTGGGTAAAAAATATATGCATTTTGATCCTCGAGAAAAGACGGATCCATCGCCGCCGTCGGATTGCCGATTGGACTTCGCGCCCACACACGCGGAAAAGGTGAGCAGCGCGCAAATCGGGCCCATCCTGGCCCTCCACGTGGCAGCTTGCAAAAGGGCACCTGCAAGTGGGCTGTGACATGACCTGGTGGGGCCCAGGGCGTGCTGGATGGGCAAGAGTGGTCTCTTTGCTGCCACGTGGCGCGATCTGGGAGGGGGCTGCACCTTGTGGGTCACACAAAAGTGCTTTGGGGTGTTTTTCGCTCCTTAGCACGTTCCGCGTCCGTTTTTCACAAATTTTATGTCGTTTTTTAGTGTTTTCATATTTTTAGGAACACCGGGAAACTTTGTTTTGCGAAAACGGGCTTACGGAGGGCAGTTTGGTGTTAAAGATGATTTAATTAATAAAGAAATGATTATTTAAATAATATTTCTTTTATTAATGCTGTTTATAAAATTACCCCTCAACAGTACTTAAGAAACATTGGATACTATTGCCAACATTAAATCGCATTGGCTATATAATTGTGTAAATGGTGCAAGAGTCTTTCGTGCTGCCACACATGACCGCTCGCGCAACGGATCTATAGCGTCACAGAACAGCACACACTAAAATACAAGAAAGTAAGTTATATTTTATTTAATCACAATAAATAAAGTTACACAATTAAATTGAGATCTTACCTCTTCTGCGAGATGTGTCACGCCCTCGTGAGGAAACAAACGGTCGTAGACCTTGGTGACATCTACGATTGCGTATTCTGGCATCACAATATCTCGCTCGTACGCGAGTCTAGGGTTCAAGAAGTGGGCCACAATATGCAATGGATGCTCCAAGTTTCGATGCCATCTCGCCTCCACAATATCGACTGTCCATTTCTTTCCACGAAGTGCTATGAGGTTCGACTAGATGATTTCGAACAAGCGATACACCATAGCCATCGTTGGATGCACCTCAATGTCGACGAACCGGATGGCTTTGTACATGGGGGTGAAAACGGCGATGGCCTTGTCAACTGAAACCCTAAAGGACTCGCTCAAACACAACATGGCCGCGGCTCTCCCTTCTCATATATCCTTGAACTTAGAGTTCTCCCACCAATGGACACAAACATCTCCTTGAGTCTGGCCTTTTTCCCCCGTAAGCTTTGCAGCGAGAGGAAGTTTGTGGCGAACCTCGTCGCCCCTGGACGGATGATCTCGCCATTGCATGTCTTCCTCATGCTATCGAGCACCTGGCCATAGTTGTAGATAAACTCCGTGATGAGCCTGCACCCCTACACGGCCTCATCGATGCTTGGCCTTTTTCCGATGTCGTGAAACATCAAGTCCACGCAGTGAGCAACAAACGATGTCCAGTACAAGTTGTACTTCTCCATCAAATCTTGGCCGGCTTTTTTGTAAGCCGCGGCGTAGTCCGTCACAATTTGCACGACGTTGTGCGGCCCGATCTCCTCGATCACTGCAGAAAATATCCGGAACAAATAGTGCGAGTTTTTGGCGTTTGAGGATGCGTTTCAAGATGGACATATTCGTCAGTCTGGTCTAACCGTCTGACATGATCGTCACGCCAAATTTCCGCAGACAGGAACCTGGTCCTGCTTGCACTTCTGCCACTCCTCGTACTCGATGTTCAGATACTTGTCCGCGATGTCCTTTGACGATGGATACGGGCATCCAGGGCCTACAATCGTAAATACAATATTAATAATACAAAATCAGAAATTCAAAATGAAATAAAAATAAAATCATAAATTAAAATACCTGCTTGGGCTACGCAAAACAACATGTTGTGGAAGTGACTTTACCACCTTCAAAATGGTCTTCGGTAAAAACATCAAGTCGAACCTTTTTTGTTTTCCCGAAGGCCTATCGAACAGCGCAGGGGCGGTGGCGGCACCGGAAGAATTCCGCCGCCTCTTGTCTAGTCCCGTCCACTGTTGGGCCGCTGCCTCCTTACGAGTTTTCTTCGCTAGCCTTGCAACTTCTCTTTCAACGTCCACAGGGGCGGTCTCGTCATCACTGGAAAAATCACCCACGCTGTGCAAAATATTCTCCCGTATGTTAACCTCCGTATCATGCTTCTTCTGCTTCTTCCTTTGGGAACTTAGCAAAGACTCCCTGATGAGGTTACACACGTCGTTAGAGATTTCTTTACACGGCGCAACATTTTTGTTCTTGTCGGATCCGGCCAAATGTTTTTTCATTCTCGTTATTTCGTCACATTTGATCTCCTTCCCACAGTAATTTCACTTAAAACCCGAATTATTGCTTGGATCCCCATAGGGAGTGCAATTCTTCCTCGCAAGTTTCTCCTTACTCATTTTGAACCTAAACAGCAAGACGAATGAAGATAATAATTAAAAAAAATATACAGAATGACAACTTTAGGTACTTTTGCCAGAAAAAAACAATTTTACCTCAAAATACAAATTAAATTCCACCAAAATATCACATTATGGTAGGAATAAATATTTAATGAAATCTAACAGCAAGAAAAGTGAGTAGATTACCGGATAAATCACAAGAATATAAACTTGGATGACTTTTGCTGCAATTATGTGAATGGCCGAATTACACCCAAAAAAATGAGTACATTACCTCACAAATCACAAAACAAAAACTTTGATTAGTTTTGCCGCAATTATGAAGAAATTTGAATTTTCGTCAAATCTGAAAATAAATTACACCAAAAAATCAAATTAATATTTCAAAAAATATTTAATGAATGAACACAACAAAAAAAAAAAAACAAAGTACATTACCTATAAAATCGCAAAAGATAAACTTGGAAGACGTTTGCCAGAATTATTAGAAAATCAGAATTGTCGTAAAATCTGAAATAAATTACACCAAAAACTCAGATTAATATTTCCAAAAATATTTAATAAATAAAAACACTCAAAAAATGAGTAGATTACCTCACAAATCATAAAACAGAAACTTCAATCACTTTTGCCGCAGTTATGCAGAAATCCGAATTATTGTCAAATCTGAAAACAAATTACACCGAAAAATTCAGATTAATATTTAAAAATATTTAATAAACGAAAACACTAAAAAAATGAGTAGAATACTTCACAAACGACAAAAAGATCAACTTCAAATACTTTTGCCGCAATTTTGAGAAAACCCGAATTAGCATCATATCTGCTTAAAAAATTCACCAAAAACTTGCCAAAAACTTTGTATACTTCTTCCTCAAACCATAAATCATATATAAAAAAAAAAAACTATATTTTTAGCAAAGTTCCAAGTTCAAAACTTTGTATACTTTTGACTAACAAGGATTACAATCCGAATTTCATTTAAATCTATCAAAATAAACACAAACTAAGTCATGGAAACAAGTTTTCATCAAGATATATTCATGATAATGCAAAAAAACATCTCAAAATTACAAAAGTAACAATCTTTACCCACTTCTAAATATAACTCCTATGAACAATGAACTCTTAGTTTCAGAACTCATGCGAATCTTCTCAAAATCGTGAAAATGATCAAATATCAAAGAATAAATGCATGATTCATAAATATATATATATATATATATATATATATATCATTATAAGTCCTAGATCTACCAAAAAGTTTGAAATAAATGGAAGAAATTCGGTGAAAATGGTTAAATCAAAGCTTTACACACTTTTGCCACAATCTTGATAATCGCTGAAAACCTGAAGAACATCCGATAATCGAGGTGCTTACCAGTTGGATAATCGCGACAAGGCACAAGATTTGGCTTGGAGTCGGCAATAAAGGCGAGAACTAGGGTTTCAACTCGAAAATCGGCGAGAAAAGAATATTTATACCACCCTACTATAATTTTTTTATTTGACCGAAAAGTCCCTTACTTTTACACTGCGTTTTCCGATAATCGGTTGGAAAAAGATTTATCTTTTTTCGCGATTATCGCCGATAAATGTTTAAAACGGCAACTACTGGAGTGGAATTTTTACCGATGACTATCGGTAAAGTCGATAATCGACGATAATCGTCGGTAAGTTGAACCCTGGCATGAGTATTTAATCATTTATAAAAAATAAAATGCTCTATTAATTCATAAAGGTTTGATGCATGATATTTCAACAAAACAAATTGGGAACATAATAATTGAAAAGTTAGGATTCAATATTATTTTTCAAGTACATTTTCTGTCGTTTATAAAACATATACCTATTAAAAAGTTAAGGGTTAATTACGGCGAAAATACCAAACCTTTGGCAATATTCTCCGATAGGTACCCAGCCTCAATAAATATAGGAAAAAGTACTTAACGTCGCACTATTGTCGCCGACCAACTAACACCGTTAGACACCTGCCTACATGGCCGTTAGGCTGTCTCATGTGGCATGCCACGTGGCATAAGATGCCGTGTGGCCAAAGGTCGGGTACTTTTGCCGCCATGTAGCTTTTTAAAATTTTTTTCTTTCCTGTTGGCACACATGTTTTTTTTACACATCTCAAACATAATCAAATAATTTTATAAAATCTGTATTTATAAAAAGAATATGTTTTATTATTTGAAATAATCAAATAATTTATTTAAAATTATTAGTTTTAGTTTATTTTAAAAATTATATTTTTCTTTCCCGTGGCAAATATTTTTTTTTACATGTCAAATATAATCAAATAATTTTATATATATAAAAAAAAGCATTTATAATTTTTTTTTGTTTTTCTTATAGGATTAGTTTATACTTTTTAAATACATGATATTATTTAATATACACACATTTTTTGTAAACATTGTTTGATATTAGAAAAAAAAATTATTATACAAACACTTATCGTAAACCTTGTTTGATATTGTGAAAATAAGAAGAAAAAATTACAAGAACAAAAAATTAACATATATTGTATCTATATGTATATGTGTGTGTATTAAATAACAATTGTGTTTGTGGTTTCGAATTTATATTAGTACCTGATCCTAGTAATATGGGTACGTAGGCAGCCTCGCGACGAATGAGGAAGTCCGGCATCATATATTATAAAACTCCGTCATTTTTTTATGTCCTTAAGCATATCAAAGAAGGCAGGGAATCAAGCTTCAAACTCAATCTGACCGCAAAGCCGGCATTGGGCCCGGCCCAAAATCAAGACTTGGGCCGCTTTAGTGTTGATTCTTTTTTCGGCATTAACACATACCCCATATATATAATTTGCATATACTGAAACATAGCGTTTAAAGTTTATCATATATTATTGTGGTAGTAATATAAATTATTTATGACCTAGTTCCGTACCATGTGTTGCTATAACCTGACTTACTATAATAGATTATCATAATAAGTTATGATTTATTTATTACATGTGCAAATTTTTAGACATGTATAAGATCAAGGTTTAATTTGTCAATTTTGCGGGTAAATAGGTTACCGCTATCGATATATTTATTATTTGGTAACTGGTTTATCGATCGATAATATAAAAAATTGAATGTTATCGTTATAAAAAATTATCGAATGGATTAATCGGTTATCAATGAATAATGTATGACATATTATTAAGAATACATTACATAATTTTATATAGTTTCCAAAATATAAAATCATATCATAATTGGAGCTTAAGAAGTAAGCAATAAATTATCCCATATATCTATTTTACACTAGATTAGAACAAAAAAAAAAAGAGTAAACGTACACTAACCGATCATAAAAGGAACTCATTTTGTCCATAATTTTTTTTATGCGTATATAAAGGCACTTAAATTTTGATGTAACTAAATAATTCTTTAAGATTACACAATTTTCCAAAGTTCCCCTCCCTTCCAACAAAAGTAACTAAGTATTGTATTATGTTATTGAGACGAGAGTTGTGACTTATTTATTTACATACATATATATATGACATTAATTATTGTATGGTATGATTGAGAGTAATAAGTCACAACTCTCGTCTCAATCATACAATACAATACTTAGTTACTTTTGCTGCAAAGGATCGAAATTATGAGAAATTGTGCAATCTTAAAATAAACATCCCAAACTAGTGATTTATAAATATATTTATTTTTCATAATTAGCAATACTAAAAAAAATGAATATCTACCTCAAAACCTCTAAAATTCAAAACTTTGTTAGTTTTACCAAAAGTGGGTCAAAACTTCTAGAAATTTAGAATATGAAAATAGAATATCCATATTCCATAGGACAAAAAATCATATTTCTACCTATCTTTCAAAGGTCAATAATAAAAAAAAAAGAATGTATTTTAAAATGCCTAAAGCAAGGTTCTAAATATCGATATCGTTTCACACTCACCAATTTACGGATATATCGCTTGCCGACGGGCACGCCGATGGATAAATCCGAAGAAAAAGATATATTGCTTGCCGAGAATATCGCATAATTTCGCGGATATATCGCATGCCGATCAAAATATCGACGGATATTTCCGAAAATATTTTTAGTATTATATCGCATAATTTCGCGGATATATCGCATGCCGATCAAAATATCGACGGATATTTCCGAAAATATTTTTAGTATTTCAATCATATTTTTATATAGTTTCTAAATTACTAATTTAATAAATATGACACATAGCTATAGCCTAGAAAACACTCATAAATCATAATATAACACAAACATAAAACATAAAAATCATACCTCATAACATAATGCCGACATAACATAAAATAAGCTAGGCATTATAATAAAGTGATAGAGTACAAACATAAATATGAAGCATGATTTTAAATGCGGATATCGATGTCGTTTCACACTCTCTATTTTACGGATATATCGACGCTTGCCGACGAATAAATGAGAACAAATTGATATATCGATTTTCTACGAATATCGTAACGCACTTCTTCTCATTGTCTGGGCACGTCGTGGGTATATCGAGGAGATATCCGGATATTTAAAACCATGGCCTAAAGTAAAAATAAAAAATTAGTACTTTTGCATCAAGTGATTTAAAACTACTAGAAATTGAGGAATCTAAAAATAAAAAAATAAAAAAGACCGAATCACGTATTCATAATTATATTCATCAATATAAACGTAATCAACAAGAAAATTGATAACACATCTTAAAATCCTTAAATATGAATTTTCGTACTTGTGTCATAGGAAAAAAAATACATAACAAATGTAAAACAAAATACATTTATAGAGAGACGGTGTATTGAAGGATTAAAGTCCTAGTATTTTTTAATTAAGAGAGGTATATTTCTAAAACATTATTTTTTGAAATATAAAATACAGATATAATCTTAATTTGATGTTTGAAAAATAAATTACACAATCTTAGATAAACTGTGGTACTCTTAGTTTTATTTTTTTATTATTTTTACATTTTGATGAGTATTACAGTTTTTGACGTACTGTATATAATTGTCTAGAAAAATATTAAAATACGCTCTTTAAACTCGAAAAGGTTATATACATGAAAACAAAATATATTGAGAACGTTATAGTGTTTGAATTTCTATGTCGTGTTTAATATAATACAAATTTAGATTTCAATGCCGTTTTTAATTATAATTTTTTACCGTTGGAAAAATACCAATAAAAACTATCTTAGTGAGATGATGCCAATATAATATGGCAGTTTTATCAGCCATGCAAGTTGCATGTTTAGTGATCAAAAGTGTACAACACGATAGCTGCATAACACAGTATAATACGAGATTCAAATCGCCGAACTTGCCGATAAATCGGTTTCCGTTTTCGACGGATTTATAATGACAAAAACAGACATTCAGATTGGACAAAAGCATTTACTACTACTTTTAAATTTAGTATATAGAACAAAAATCTGTAAAAATTGGGTTGACGATGGAGATGGGACTTGGTAAACCACGAACGTTCATAATATTTTAAGTGTTTTTTTTATTAATCAAGATATGATTCTAAGTATGTAATACACACATAAAAAAACATAAGATGCTCAAAACACCACGGTGGCGTTTGGTTGGTCTCCGAGACCAGTTTCTGGTTTTGGTTTCAAACAATGTCATATTGGTTTCGCAGACCACGTTTGGTTACCAGTTGTCTCTGTTTTCTGAGACCGGTCTCGCAGACCACTGAAATTGTAATGAAGGAAAACAAAAAACGACTTGAAGTTGTTTTCTATCTTTGGTCTTCAACTCAATCGTACAAAATAAAACAATAATAATATGTTATCATCGTATAATAATATTTAATTATAATAATAAGGTATTAACCAAGGTTCGCATTACCGACGATTATCGTCGATTATCGTGGAAAATCGGTCTTACCGATAAGTTGCCGGCTATAACAGTTACCGTTTTATAAACTTTTTGACGACATCCGAAAAAGGAAGAGCATCGATGAGACCGTGAAGGGGTGCAAACTCATCACGAAGTGTATCTACAACCACGGCCAGGTGCTCGATACCATGAGGAAGACATGCAAGGGTGAGATCATCCGTCCGGGGGCGACAAGGTTTGCCACAAACTTTCTCTCCCTGACCAGCTTAAAGTGGAAGAAGGCCGGACTCAAGGTGATGTTTATATCCGATTGGTGGGATAACTCCATGTTCAAGGACACGAGAGAAGGGAGAGCCGCGGCCACATTGTGCTTGAGCGACACTTTTTGGGCTTCGGTTGACAATGCCTTGAGCGTGTTCGCCCCCATGTACACAGCACTCCGGCTCGTCGACACCGAGGTGCATCTGACGATGGGTATGGTGTATCGCTTGTTCGAAATCATCCTGGCGGACCTTCGTGCACTTCAAGGAAAACAATGGGCAATCGAAATTGTGGAGGCGAGATGGCATCGAAACTTGCAGCATCCACTGCATATTGCGGCCCACTTTTTGAACCCAAGAATCGCCTACGAGCGAGACATTGAGATGCCAGAAAACGCCATCCGAGATGTCACCAGGGTCTACGACCGTTTGTTTCCTCATGACGACGTGACACATCTGGCCGAAGAGGTAAGATCTTACTTTAATTTTCTAATTTTACTTCTTGTGATTAAATAAAATTTAACTTACTTTCTTGTATTGTAGTGCGTGCGGTTTCGTGACGCTGTAGGTCCGTTGCGCGAGCGGTCATGCGTGGCAGCACGGAAGACTCTTGCACCCGGTAAGTTTTACACATCAACATGCTAAGTTTTACACATTCTAAGTTTTAATTTTTTGATTTATTTACAGCTGAGTGGTGGAGCATATTCGGGAGTCCGCGCCCCACATTGCAGAGGCTAGCAATGCGGATTTTGTCGTAGACCGCGTCTGCCTCAGCATGTGAGAGGAACTGGAGCACGTTTGCCCTGATCCACACCAAGCTCCGCAATCGTCTGGCGTACGCGACACTTGAGAAGCTAGTGTTTTGCAACTACAAACAGAAGCTAGAGCTGCGAGACTTGAGGGGTAGTAAGACCAGGTCGACAAAGCCGATCCGTACGAGTACCTCACGAAGTCTTTGGCTATGGCCTCTGCAGGTGTTGACTTCGAGGACGCAATTGTAGAGTGGATCCGACGAGTCCACCTCGATGACGAAGATGGCAACCTAGACCCAGAGATCGCCGCGGAGGCTCGATCATACGGAGTTGTGATCAGCCGAGTCCTTGGTGAGCAAAGATTCGGTCCTACCCCCGACCCCCCGGGGGTTCATGGAGGAGTTGACTGCGGCTCAACCGCTGCTGGGCCTAGTTCCAGTTAACAACGTACTCATACGACTGGTACTCACCGTAGTTCCCCTCCCCATAGCCCTTCGCATAGTGGCTGGGGTGGGGGAGGAGGTGACACCCAGGGAGGATGGGGTGGCGGCCAGAGAGGTTGGGGAGGTGACACCCATGGAGGATGGGGTGGCGGCCAGAGAGGTACATGTGATTACTATTTTTCTTTGAATGTATCGTTTATTTTAATTTTGTTGATTGCATGTATATATGAATGTCAACTAATATGTTTACAAAACAGGTGACCTGAACTACGACCCTGCCAACATGGGATACATTCCCGACCAACAGTACGACGACCAACAGTCTCCTCAACAACAAGACGACGCATCTTCTGCTGTTGGATTCTACTTTGGAAGTGACTGTCACTCTCAGAGCGAGAACCCCGTCAACTCAATGTCTGGGTACTTAGAGACGATGTCGCTGGGAACTTCGGTGAGCACTCAGTTTGCAACTCCGCACCCTGTGTTCGAGAACGGTGTCTGGGCGCATCCTTTGTATCCAAATCGTGGCATCTTTACGGAGCAACACCTATATGATTACCACGTGAGTTACTTCCGTATGCATTTCGAACCACATGGCTTGTTTTGGAACACATATCTGAACATGCATCTGGAAGCAAGTGGTGCCACCGGTGTTCTGGAAGCCCACAGGAGATCGTCGTTTTTCTGAGGTCGGAGAAGTCGGTTTGAGTATTATCTACCTATTATCTATCTATTATGTGTTTGAGTTTTAGACTATGTGTTTGATAGTTTAGACATTTATGAGACTATGTTTTATTAGTGTTTTAGATTTGAGACTAGTGATGGAATTATATGTGTGTATGACTTTATTTACATATGTTTTGTGGTATATATTATAAAAATATTTTGTAAGTTTTCCGTCGAAAAGGATCGAAAAGTGTCGATAATCTTCGAAAAGTATCGGTAATCGGTAAGCTATAGTATTATAGGTTTTCCGTCGGTTAATCGGTAAGCTATCGATTAATCCGTCGAAAACGGTAACCGATTTATCGGAAAGTTCGGTAAGTTGAACCTTGGTATTAACAATGAAATTAACTTATATAATAAATTATTAAAATTATTTTTTATATATAATTATATATTTTAATGATATTACTATCATATTAACAAATATACTTAAATTATGTATATTATTAATTTAAATACTAACTTAATTACAATGATATAAACTCTTGAAACATTTATACATGTAATTAGAGTCATGAAATATGAATAAATTTTTTATTATGGCAAATTATTTTAGACATAATATTAATATATATTACTTTCAAATAAAACATATTTTCTTTTTAGTAACCTAAATTGTATTTTATTGCATTTTTTTCATTTATATTCGACCATAGATTAATAAAAGACTAACCAAACATTGTTTCAAAAATCAAACTTCCAAACTGGTTTGGTAGACTAAACTTTCAGACTGGTTTCCCAAACCAATTTGCAAAACTGGTTTCCCAGACCAGTTAACCAAACGCCACCTACGAAACAAAAAAATTAACTGAAAATATGAAAGTCTTTATTTAGCACAAAGATAAATTTTGAGTATTTTCCGTGATAAATTTATTGGTTTACTGATATAATTTTTTTGATATTTATTAATTATTACCAACCAAAAAGACATGAAAATAAATCTTAATAATAAAAAAATTAATAGCAATATACGATTTATTTAAAAACAATAAACACCAATAAAGTAGAGTACGATTTTACTGGCAATATTTAAGTTATGTCCGGCATGTTTGTGGTTAAGAGTTTGGAACGAATGAAATATATTTGATTTAGTATGTATTTACATTCCCGAAAAAGTCATTGTACTTAATTAAGTAAAACATTTGAATTTAAAGCGATAATGCTTACCAACTCAATATGCCATGTCGTAGATCCGAAATTGAATTAAAAACAGTAACATCGAAACGGCGAGTTGGCATTCAAGAAAGTTTTGCATTTAAATAAAATCTATATCTATTTATCTTTCTATAGGCTCGTTAAAGCTGTCATGATAGCATAAAATTTAGGGATAATAGCGGCAAAAGTAGCCAAAGTTAGGCTAAGTGTGCAAATAAGTGGCCAAAGCGATTTAATATCGGCATAAGTAGCCAAAGTTTACCAAACCGTGGACAGTACAAATTCCATCCATTTCATGCTAACGCCGTTTGCCACGTCATTTCCACAAGCGCTAAGCTTTGGCCACTTATTTGCACAGTAGGCCTAACTTTGGCCACTTTTGCCGCTATTACCCCTTAAATTTTTTACGTTCCATAGTATTTTTTAGGGTTTATCGAGATATTTTTTGTTAAGATTTGACTAAAATCTGATTTTCGGAAGAAATGATTCTATTTTTTAAATTTAGAACGATGAAAATCACTCTCAATTCTGAAAACATTAAAATGTGCTATCGGTTTCACATGTAATTTATGATCACATGATTTGACATAAAACCTTTATATATTTAATTGTTAGGGACCATAAGTTTTTTTCTAAGGAAATTGTACGAAATACTCATCCAGCCACAATTTTTTTTTCAAATTACTAATTGTGTGTATTAAAATATACTTGGGTAGTTTAGTTTGTACAAAATAAGAATTTTGTTAATATTGTTGGCCTAACATTGTTAGTAAGAGCCAAGACTAAAATCGAGACTTTCTAATTTTATTTTATTAAGATTATTAATTTAATGAAATTTTATTGTACCATGTTTTTATGGACGTAGTCATTTGAAATCACCACACATAACTTACGGAGAAAAAAAATATCATTTTTGTTAACTTTGAGCAACATGTAGGGGTTACTAGTGATTAGTTTAGCCTTCCATGCTTGGAAGACTTACGCTCTGTTCGGTTCATGAAGGCACGGGATAGTCGATACAGAGAGAATGTTGAGGTTCTCGGCCATGTACGAATTACCAGATCATGATTTAGGGGCGAAACATAAAAAATAATAAGAAAATCACCATACGGAACAAGAAGGTATTAATCACTTTCACTAATCTCAAAAACCATATCAAATCATTGTTGCTTCTGCTATATATTTTTTTTTCTTGAAACTCTGGTATCTGGGTGTGCCAAACTATGAACCACGAGGCCTTAACATTATAGACCGAAAGACTACATCGTACTGTAAAGTTTCATTACATTAATCTCAATAAAATAATTTACAAATTCTCGAATTAGTCCCGGCTCTAACTAACAATGTTATGCCAACATTATCAACAAAATTCTCATTTTGTACAAACTTTTTAAAACACTTGCCATTTTGGTACATTATACACATAATGAGTAATTTTTTCAAAAAAAAAAAAGTTGTGGCTAAATGGGTATTTCCTTAAAAAAAAATGATCCCTAACAATCACATATGTAGAGGTTTTATGTCAAATCCTATGATCATAAATTACATGTGAAACCGATAGCACATTTTAATGTTTTCAGATTTGAGAGTGATTTTCATCGTTCTAAATTTAAAAAACGGAATTAGTTCTTTCGGAAATCATATTTTAGTCAAATAATTAACAAAAATATCAAGATAAACCCTAAAAAAATACTTTGGAACGTAAAAATTTAAGGGGTAGCGGCAAAAGTGGCCAAAGTTAGGCCTACTGTGCAAATAAGTGGCCAAAGCTCAGCGCTCGTGGAAATGACGTGGCAAATGGCATTGGCATGAAGTGGATGGAATTTGTACTGTCCACGGTTTGGTAAACTTTGGCTACTTTTGCCGATATTAAATCGCTTTGGCCACTTATTTGCACACTTAGCCTAACTTTGGCTACTTTTGCCGCTATTATCCCTAAAATTTATATCAAAACTAGGGGTGAAAGCGGATTCGGGAACTAGGAAATTAGTTATTTTTAGTAATTATTCTTAAAATTCGGGATTTTTATTTTTACTGTCGGTTCCCAGTTCCGGTTGTAAATTTCCCTTTTAAAAAAAAAATCGGAACCGGAACCGAGAAAAAGTAAGAAAAGATTTGTGAAAAAAAATCGGGAGTGGAGGGTTCTCGGCGAAGAGAAGAAGATGACGGCACGATGGATGAGAGAGGGAGAAAGAGAGATCGAAAAGGCTGAGAATGAAAAATGGGAAATTTTAAATCCTAATAACAAAACATTACATGTAGTTTAAGTCATAAAAACAACATATAATCCAAAAATGACTATAAACATAGAAAATATTTAAAAACGACATAATATGAAGAAAAAAATATAAATTACATGTAGTTTAAACCGTAACCGGTACCAAAAACGAGAAATTTTGCTTCTGGTACCGTTTTCGGTTCCCACTTCCAGAAACCGTGAACCGGAAAGTACCAGTTCCCAGTTTTAAACTAAATTTCCCTAATTTTCTATGTACTGTTCCGGAACCGGGACAAAACCGGGAAACGGTTACAAAATTTTCACCCCTAATCACAACTATTTAAAGTTGTCATCAGTAATAGTGTCAGAGTTATTTAAATAAAAATTATAATTTGATTTTTGAAGTAATACACTAAATATTTAAATCAAAACTATTAAGGCTATCATGCACAAGTATTTGCCTAACCATAGTGTAGCGTGTAGTATAGCATCAAAGCTGACGAATTTGTGGCATAGATACCTAAAACCTTATCAGCTATGTCTCATTAAAGCTGTCATGATAACATAAATATTTATTTAAATCAAAACAATTTAAAGTTGTCATGGTTAATAGTGTCGGAACTATTTAAATCAAAACTATTATTTCATTTTCAACTTTCAAGTAATACACGAAATATTTAAATCAGAAGAACTATTAAAGCTTTCATGCACAAGTATCTGCCAAATTATAGTGTAGACTGTAGACTGACGAATTTGAGACATAAATACCTAAAACCTTATCAGCTATGTCTCATTAAAGCTGTCATTAAGACTGTTGAGAGCGAATACAAAAATATTTTATTTAATATGTATTTTCGTTACCAAAAAAATCACCGTACTTAATTAAATGGAACCTTTATATTAGAATGTGTTTTGCATTTGGATTTAAAAGGAAATATTGGATAGTTGGTTACCAAGTCAAGGTGTCAGTCGCAGACTTGACATTGCATTAAAAAATAGGGTCTAACCGGAGCGGGTATCCGGTTTATTTGAACTACCCATATCTGGATTCGGGTTTTCGGATCCGAAAATCCGGATACTCGGAAATTTGGATACTTATTTTCAAAACCCTATTTAATTATCCATATCCGGTTTTTAAATCCGGATTCGTATATTATCCGGATATCGGAATTCTATCCGGATCCGATTTGAAAAAGAAAGAAAGTTAAAGCGTATGTCTCAACCACCATAAAAACCGTCATATGTTGACATTGTCTCAACTAACAACCACCAAAAAACCGTACAAATCTATTACATATTCTAAAACATATAAAAATAAAAATGCATGAAAAAAAACGTTCTCGCCATCTTGGAGGCGTCTAAGAGCGGCGCGAGGCAGCGACGGCTTGGAGGCAGCTGAATAAGAGTAACCCTAGAAAATGAAAATGACATGTCGAGTGTCGAAGAAAGGAAAGTGAGTAACCATAGAAAATGAATTAAAAAATTAACAAATTACAATAACCCGGGTCTTAAACCGGATACGGATATCCAAATTTTTAAATAACAAAACCCGTATCCGTATCCGGTTTTAAATCCTGATCCAGATACCCGTATCCAGATTCTAGATTCAAAATTTAAAATCGAATACGAATGCGGATTTAAAACCGGGTTCCGGGTTTTAGTTACCACCCTAATTAAAAACCATAACATCAAACGGCTAGTTGGCTTCAATAAAATATATATATATATATATATATATATATATCTTGTTATCTTTCTATATGCTCTGCCAAAGCAATTAATAAATAGAGTAAACACGAGTATAATTTGCGGTATATATCTTAAATCTTATCAGGTATGTCTTCTTTAGTCTCTTTTAGAGATTGTCTTCTTAACTATACTCTCCGTCTCTCTCTTGTGCTTCCGTCTCTCTCTCTTGTGCTTCTCTCTCGCTTAATTTATCAAAATAAGCATAGCACAGAGATGATGATAGCATTGTTGGAAATAATCTAGATTTAAGTGTGCATGATTAGGTTACGTACGTATTGCATGCATTAGTTTAGTGTTTATTTAAATTCATTTTAACTAGAACACGTACACTCTGCATGGTGCATTAGTTTAGGAACCAAATGATTGATCACGTTGCTTTATTCCCTAGTCTTTAGGAGTTGGTTACTTAGTCATGAAGAGGTGTGATAGTGGGCTGAAAACTAGGCAACTAAGCCACGATCTCCATATTAGTTTTGTATTCAATTATTATAAATGGAAAGCCGAAAAGCTGTACGACTTAGCACAGCACCAAAATTACTCGTGTATCTCTCAAAATATTCATCCTCGTTCTTCAACGTGTGAGTGCAAGAGTGTGTTCTTGAGTGTTTGTGTTCAACGTCTTCCTGGTTCGATTCTGTTCCAACAATTAGTATCAGAGCGAAGGATGCCGAAGCCAATGCCGTCACCACGGAAAATGTCCGAAGAAAATGCAGCGGCGGCGAAGGGAGAAAAAGAGCGTAGCTTGGCGTTTCTCTACCCGGTGCTCACACGGAGCAACTATGCCGCATGGTCGATAAAGATGCAGGTCAACTTGCAAGCTCAAGGCGTGTGGGACGCTATCGAGCACGGCGACGTCGATGATCGCACGGATAGAGTGGCTCTTGCCATAATCTATCAAGCAGTCCCGGAAGATCTACTCCTAACGTTGGCGGAGAAGGACTCGGCCAAGGAAGCGTGGGAGTCGCTCAAGACGATGCTTATGGGCGCGGAGCGCGTTAAGGAAGCGAAGGTCCAAACCTTGAAGAGTGAATTTGAGGTGCTTCGCATGAGAGATGGTGAGTCGGTGGATGACTTCGCCATGAAGTTGACGGAGATTGTCAACAACATCCGAGCGTTGGGCGACAAAGTAGAAGAAGTCTACGTCGTCAAGAAGTTTCTTCGGGAGGTCCCACCAAAGTTTTTGCAAATTGTGACGTCGATAGAGCAATTCGGCGATTTCAAGACAATGACGATGGAGGAGGTGATAAGTCGTCTCAAGGCTCACGAAGAGAGGCTTCGGAGCTACGAAGAGAAAGAAGAAGACCGGCACTTGCTTCTCACATACTCGGAGTGGATGACGCGCATGAAGAGCAGCGACAACGGCGACTCGAGTTATGACGAAGAGAAGATCAGCGGAAATGGCGGTGATGGTCGTGGCCGAGGACGAGGACGCGGAGGAAGGCAATTTGGGAGTGGCTCGACGCGCCAAGAAGGTGAAGGATATCGTTGGTCTAGTAGCGGCCGCGATAAGAGCAAGATCAAGTGCTATAATTGCAACGTTTACGGGCACTACGCATCGGAGTGCCGTAAGTCCCGCCGTGATCGAGAGGAGGTGGTCAATCTCAATGAGGAATTAAATGACGAGCCAGCACTTTTGTTGTCCATGTGCGGCAAGGCGGAACGCAAGACGACCTCGATGAATCAAGAGAGGGTTGGCGAGAAGAAGATCAACCCGATGATGCACAACGTCAAAATAGAAGGCACAGCGAGAATCGACAGAGGTGGACAATATTGCACTGGTAATATTTCTGCTCAAAACTTTCCGATTTTCTTCATCTAATTCCTAGAAAAATGACCTCTTCCCATGGTTCCGAAATGCAGCACGTAGATGAGGCGACGATTCTCACCGAGGTCAAGCAACTGACGGCATCGGTCCACCAGTTGATCACGAGTCTTGAGCGACAACCACAGGAGGCAGCCCTTACGAGTTCGACAGCGGCGTCGATTCTCTCAGGGGTCCGGCTACTCACGGCATCTATCAAAGTACTGGTTGCAAGTCTTCAACGACCGGAAGGCACCAGCTTTGTTAGTCGGGTTCGTTTCCTGCAATACCAACCGGGCCGGGATTCGCCGACCGAAATCCGGTCAGTATTTCCCTTCGTGGTCACCTTAATCGTGACGCTTGCGTTCAGAGCTGCTAGGAACCCACCAGGCGGTTTGAGGGCGAAGACAGCCGGAGATCATATTGCCGGTAAGACAATCATAACCAAAACAATGGTCATTACTTTTTCCTCGCATCTATTAGTTTTGCTTATTATCTTCTTTCCATTTTTTTAATATAAATCTTAATAACTTGGAAAACCCTAACATGTATTTGGGTGTCTGCGTTGGGATTTGTAGGAGTTTTTTTGCTGTGATGTTTTCACTTTTTAGCGATACCTGTAAGTGTGTGTAACTGGGAGTGGCTGTCACCCCCACCCTCATGATCCAATCCCGTTACTATTAATTGGTTAGATAAAAATAAGCTATTCTTCATGATAACTAAGCTATCGTGCAGCACAATATATAGCTACAATATTAATGCTTTGGGATCATGGGATATATATTTAGCACAATCACTAACAATTAAATTGTTTCATGAAAAATTTAAATGAATATCATTAATACTCAATATTTGATGAAGATTATATATAAACAACAAAAAATTTAGTATAAATTAAAATACTTGCTTTACATAATAATATAATATAGTATTATCATGCGATGTAATTTTTTTTCTCGAAACAAGACCAAATCATTAAAAGTAAATATTAAGAAAACTTTATAAATTAATTAGAACGTTCATAAACAATTTTTTTTCATTTATTATATAATAAAATTATTACAACGACTTCTTTTATTTATATATTGTCACCCCTGATCTTAATTCCTGGTTACGTCCGCATGTAGGTGGTTGGACTTGGGGGTATGTCTTCATAGCTTGCGCCGTTCCAACTAATGTAGCTCAGTGAGACAAATAAAATGGCAGGTTCACTCTCACGCAGACGCATTGTTACGTATTTAATTAGTGTTTACTTTGTACAAAGAAATCAAGTGTACAACACAATAGCTGCAAAGCACACTTAATGACACAAGTACCATGTACGGCATAAACACTTAAAATTTTATAAGCTATTCTATTTTCATTCTTGTCTTATTATCTTTAATGCTATGAAGTTTTTAATTTGTGGTATAACTATACTCATTTTGAGTGAACCACTTCTCTTTCGCACTATTCCATGTCTATCTTTTCTCTGGCGTTTTTCTCTCATGTTTCATAGTCTCTTCACTATAGTAAGGAAATGAAAAGAAGCTGAAAAAGTAATAGCATAAAGATGATACCTTATTTTAGTAATTAACGATCTCTGGCATTTCTCAGTCTTAGAGAATGGTGTACAATGATACTACAACCAAAGATGTAGAGAGGAGATATATATCCATATTGCAGCATGGTATTAGTTCGACAATTCTCTGCTCAAAACTTTCCGATGTTCATCAAATTCCTAAGAAATTTCATCTTCCGGGTGATCACGAAATGCATCAAGTAGGAGTGGCGACCATCCTCATAGAGGTTTAGCAACTTACATCGGCAATCCACCGACTGGTCAAAGGTCGGGCGCCACCACAATCGGTGGCAGCCGTTAGTACAACAGAGACGACAATTGTGTCAGAGATCCAGCTACTTGCGGCCTCGCTAGCAGAGCTGGTCGCAACTCGTCAGAAGCCACCATCTTCGGCAGCCACTCCTCTCGAAGATGAAACCCATCTCCCGATTGGACTTCTTAGAGTCCGACTCCTCTTGAAGGCGACACTTTCCTAAAACGCATTCAATTCATGCGATACACGTTGGTTAGGGATTCGGCGAGCGATCTCCATACAATGATTCTCATCGTGGTGACGTTAATCACCTATTTGCATTCTCAGCCGCACTGTCCCCACCTGGCGGTTTATGGTCCGAGACGGGAGATGGTCATGTTGCTGGGTAAGGCAGTCAATGTCGATCTTATGATTATTATCTTATCCTTTGCATGATTAGTTTTGCATATCTTGCTTTGAACTTTGTAATGGTAATGTTAACTTGGAAAATGCCCCTAATGACCTTTAGTTGGCTACGATCGTTTGGAATGGTTGAAGCTTTTTTTGCTTCGATATTTTCTGTGATACCTAATCACTATTGGATTTATATCTCGGTAGCCTGTGTGCTTCCTGCGATTTATTTTTTTATTGTTATAGGTATAATGTGGAAAGAGATTCGTTAACTTAGGTAGTGTTTTTAATCTGTTTTCCGGTATGTTTTCCCTAGGTAATTTTCTTGTTAGTTTCTTGCGAGGATTTAATGTGTGATGGGCCATTTTCTTGTTATTTTGGGTTTAATTTGTAAGATATGTTGGTCGTTGTATCAGTTTGAATTGTACCGAAGACTCTTTAATGATTATAATTTTTGCATTATATGTTGTAAGGTCCCTTAAATACTATTCTTATTTTATGTGTCTTACAATGTATAATTTACAAGACCGTAATAGCCAATAAAGACCAAAAATATTAATTATTAAATTTGGTTGTTTATTTTAATTGTTATTCAACCAAATTTAATAATTAATATTTTTCTCCTTATTAGCTATTGCGGTCTTGTATATTATACATTGTAAGAAACATAAAAATAAGAATAGTATTTAAATGACTTTACAACCCATAATGCAGAAATTATAATAATTAAAGAGTTTTCGTTACAATCCAAACTGATACAACGACCAATAGATCTTACAAATTAAACCCAAAATAACAAGAAAATGGCCCATGAAACACATTAAATCCTAACAAGAAAATTACATTAGGACAAACATACCGAAAAACAGAATTAAAAACACTACCTAAGTTAACAAATCTCTTTCCACATTATACCTAACACAATAAAAAAAAAGTAAATCGCATGAAGCATGCAAGTTACCGAGATATAAATCCAATGGTGATTAAGTGTCACAGAAAAAATCAAAGCAAAAAAAGCTCTAACCCTGCAAATGATGGCAGCCATTGAAGATCATTACTGGAATTTTCCAAGTTAACATTACCATTGCAAAGTTCGAAACAAGATATGCAAAACTAATCATGCAAAGGATAAGATAATAACCATAAGATTGGGCATTGACTGCCTTACCAGCAACATGGCCATCTCGCGTCTCGGACCACAACCCTACAGGTGGGGACAGTGCGGCTTAGAATGCAAGTGAGGCGATTAACGTCACCACGATGAGAATCTTTGTATGGAGATCGCTCGCCGAATCCCTGACCGACTTGTATCGGAGGAATTGAATGCGTTTTAGGAAAGTGTCGCCTTCAAGAGGAGTCGGACTCTAAAAAGTCCTGATCGGGAGATCTAATCATCTTTAGGAGGAGGAGTGGTTGCTGAAGACTAGTTGCGACCGGCTCTGCTAGCGAGGCCGCAAGTAACTGAATCTCCGATACAATTGTCGTCTCCGTCGTACTAACGATTGTCACCGGTTGTGGTGAAGCACGACCTTTGACCAGACGGTGGATCTCCGATGTAAGTTGCTTGACCTCTGTGAGAATGGTCGCCACTCCTACATGCTGCATTTCGTGATCAGTGGAAGAAGACTTTTGTTAGGAATTTGATGAAGAAAATCGAAAAGTTTGAGTAGAGAAGTGTCGAAATAATATCACGCTGCAATATGGATATATATCACTTCACTACATGTCTTTGGTTGTAGTATCGTTGTACATCGTTCTCTGAGGCTGAGAAATGCCAGAGATTCGTTACTAAAATAAGGTATCGTCTCTATGCTACTGCTTCGTCTAATTCTTTTCATTTCCCTATTATAGTGAAAAGATTAAGAAGCACAAGACAAGAGTGCGAAAAAGAAGTGGTTTACTCAAAATGAGTCTAGTTACACCACAGACTTAAAATTTCAGAGCATTAAAGATAATAAGACAAGAATGAATATGTAATGCCCGGTATCCTCACATACGTAAATACTAGGTAATATGATAGAATATTTCAACTATGTGAAAATATTAAAGAAAGCGATAATTATTAGTGATAAATATATCATTTTATTATTTATGCTTCACATAAATTTGACTCTTTAGTTGCAGTGTGAGAGCGAGACTCGCCAACAAGAAACCGGTGTGCTAATTTACTTTTACGTATAAATATATAAAAATGAATTTACCCTCTATACTTATAATATATATATTGTCTACCTATATGTTATGAAGTATATATTACTACGCCTTAAAAAAAAAATGCTATGTCTTGAGAAAACTCGGTTCAACATACACACATTAATTTTAGACTTACCCAAGTGTCACATTTTTATGTCCTTGAACTCCTTTTCTAAACCTCAATGTCGGTTTGCACTTAAGAAAGGAAAATAAAGCTTTCTTCCCAACTAAGCATAGCTCCTCACCAAAAACCTAAAAATTATTTCTCTGCCTCAAAACCCACTATCGTTTATTTCTCCATCTTCTCTTAGTCATGTTTTCTTCTCTGCTCCTCCTCTAATCACAAATAAACCAAGTGTTCCAAGCTAGCCTTTGTTCCAATGTTTCATCGATTTCCTAATCAAGGTAAGAAAATCATGGTTTCCTTTCTTCCTTGGAAAATCGTTTGAGTTTTTGTTGCTTCTTGATTGAGCATGAATAGTTCATATTATTGTTAGATTAGAACTTGAGGTTAGTAAAATCAGTTTTACAAGACATGAAGTTTTATCGTTTTTCAAGTAAGTTTTGATCAAATTGGTATGATTATGATAAAATATGGTGTTTTGTTGGTGTTTTGCTTCTGTTGTAATAGAAGTTCATATGTGGGAGAAATTATATAACTTAGATATACAATTTAGATATACAATAGAAGTTGGCTTATAAATTGCTATGGTTTGAGTACTCTTAGTTTTAGTAAAAGAGTACATGGATTTTTACACAAAATAGAGCTTGGTTTTTATAAAGTTTTAAGAGTAGATTTTAAAGCTATAATTTCTTAATAATTATATAGTAACGCTATATTGGCGTATATGATATTTTATAGAAAATTAGCACACCCGGTTTGGCGAGGTCTCAACACTTCTCACAGAGCGACAACTAAAGGCTCGAGGTAAGCAGAAATCTTTTTAAACTGTATCACAAGAACAATATAAAGATATTTTATGTTATTTCGAAAGATGAGATTCTGATTTTAAAAGAAATTATGATCATATATTTTAGCTATTGTGTACATTGTTGGATTTCTTGTTGTGGGTAGGTTCCGAACTCCGTGTTTCGTAGGAAGTGAATGGAACGATACGTATCTAGACGGAGAATAAAAGCACTTATAATGGATTCGTCTTTTATCTACCTAGTTCCCCAAGTATCGTAGTAAAACTGTAGGAGGAATAGGAATATACTGGCTAGTAAAAGCTAAGATATTCTTTATGGTAGAAAATTTGTAGACACATCCATTTCCCCGTGTTCCGTAGGAATTTCCCGGGGCAACGGGGGGATGTGAAAAATGATTGTGATAAGGATTACGTCTAGGCAAGAGTTAAACAATGTACACGACTTCTACTCGGTGTTAAAATATTTTATGAAGTGTTTATGGAAGAAATACGAAGTTTACACCGAATGTTGAAATTATATGTGATATTGAGATTTTGAAGTAATGTCATATAAGCTTACTCGATTTCTGCTTATTGAGTTATAGCTCATGTAGTTCTTGTGATACAGAAAACAATCAAAATTAGCGGAAATGTTGGCCGGGGATCTCGCTTCATCAACGATGCTTTTGTATATGGACATAGACCTGTTGGGCCTACTATATTTTGAGAAAATACTTATCTAGCTAAATGCATTTTGGGCATGTAAGAATACAAGAAACCAGAAACTTATGTTTTGAACGATGTTGTTTATGATGAGAAAAATATATATAATATGAAAGTTTCGATTTTATAGATATTTTATTTATTGAAGAAAGAAGTAACCTCGCCTAGTAATAACTAAAGCGTTTAGCATGGTTATTCAAATCGGGCGTTACAGAATATCTTATAAAATTTTAAGTATTAATGCCGTACTTGTGTCATTAACTGTGGTTTGCAGCTATCGTGTTGTACACTTTTGATTTCTCTATACAAAGTAAACACTAATTAAACACACAATAATGCGTGACAGTGAACCTGCCAATTTATATTGTCTCACTATGATACTACTTGCTTTTTTATTATTTTAGGTTTTTAAGAAAAGACAGCATTTAGGTGTTTTATTCGGTTTGTCGTCATTTACGATTTTGTATGTTTGTGTAAGATTTGTAGTCTCTCGGTGGACCGAGGACTTGATGTGTTTCTGTAACATTTAATGCAAATTTAGTGATGGACTAAGGAGATGTAAGGTCCCTTAAATACAGCTTTTATTAATATGTTTTTTACGTTGTATTATTAGACGCACCGCACCAAAGAGAAAAATGCTAAGTATGAAATTTGGTTGAATTTTTTCAGAAAATTTGCACGTTAAATTCTGTGTAGTAATTAAATACATACAATTATAATATTTAAAATTAATTTGGTGAAGAAGATAACGGTACTTGTAATTTTTTATTTTTGAAAATTATTGAATGGTAAAAATCCAGCATTAATAATACTTAAATTGAATACATATTTTTTAGTTGTTTAACAGAAAAAAGTTGAATTTACATTTAGGTCTTCCTTTTATAGTTTTAATTCTTTTAAATTTTAAGTAAAAAAACCTCAAATAAGAATAAGTTAACCCACATGCAAGATATCATTGCGAAAGACATTCCATGGCTTGCGGTGAAGGAGGATTCGAACTCGCAAGTTGTAATTGGCGAGGTTAGATCAGAGTTAATAGAATTGAGGCAATGGTTGATTTTTAATTTAAGTTCCTGTTATGTGCATTTTTCGTAACATATAAAAATTGGGCCCCCTTTGACAAAGGTCAAAGCCCGTTAAGAAAAGTCAAAGCCAACAAGGAAAGTCAAGGCCCATCACCAAAGCCAAAGACCGGGGGCCGACGAACTAAGACATTGGCGAGGCCCGGGATCAAAAAGGCGACAAGCCGACAAGGTGACGAGGCGACAAGCCGACGAAGCGACAAGCCCCCTCGTCAGAGCTTGGCGAGGGCATAGCTTGTAATCATTCCACACGACGAGGAGATCCGAGGCCACCAAGATCTCCGGGAAATCCTCCGGATTTCCCCGAACACAACAAGTGGACTCGCGGACAACCCGAAGACATCGAAGACGAATCAAGAAGCACCGACGACCCCTTTTTACAAAGGAGAAACTCGCAAGCCCCTGGAGGTGCAATATTCAGGGAATTCGCAGACCCCTGAAGGTGCAGTTATCAGGGAATTCGCAAGCCCCTAGGAGGTGCAATTTCAGGGAGTTGGTTTTCCTATAAATATGAGTCTTCTCCCCCTCATTTCCACACTCACTCACAACTTGCTCCAGAGCATCTCTCTCTAGCTTTCTCTCTCTAAAAATTCGTCCACTCCTATAGGAGGAAGGACTTGAATAAGAGCTGAGATCGTTCTAGAAGAAGAGTCTTAGTCTCGAAGAAGAGAAGTTGTTCGACGAGTCAGCGAAGGCGTCCCTTGCTAGGTGGTCGAGTACGCCGACACCTGTGAGGTCGACAAAGGAAGGAGCATCCCTCGTCGGGATAAGGCCCTTCGTGACACGAGGCCACCTACCCCGATAAGGTCGACAAGGAGCTTCCCTCGTCGGGATAAGACCCCTCGTTACACGAGGCCACCTACCCCAACAAGGTCGACAAGGAGCATCCCTCGTCAGGTTAAGGCCTTCGCCAACACCAACGAGGTCGACGAAGAACACATCACGCCGGTAATACCCAACCATCAGGCCAAGGGTCACCCCCGCGCCGCTAACAACGGCACTTCCGACGAGTCAAACCACATCGTCATTCACCCGCAGTTTATCACTAACCCCGAACTACGTGGGACCTGATTCTCTTAAACTGAGATTTGAGGCTGCCTCGCCCAACCATAAGCGACGGGGCACGGGCCCATTCTACCCTTTTTTGCAGGTCCTCCCTCGCCATAGGAGCTCGCCAAGGAAGGAAAAGCACGAAGAATAATCAAGATTAGCACGGACCTTCATCAAGACCGGAGTTCGCCCAGAAGAGGACATCACCAAGACAAGGACTCCGCCCGGACGAGGAGCTTCGCCGTGAACCGGACTTCGCCACCACCAAGGAAGTTCGCCGAGGATCGTCAACGACGGCCCGGAGACTCATCCAAGACGACGGAGTCGCCTCCAGCTTTGACGATCAACAGTCAACCCGCGTTGACTCAGCATTCAATCAACCTTGTGTTCAGCGGGTCAATCTTGGGACCCGAACCTTGGATCCGACTCTAAGTTAAAGCCATTTTTACGTATTAACAGTTTGGCGCTAGAAGGAGGGGGAGCCCGAAAACACGCCTCGAGACCCTTCCAGCAATCATCGGAAGAACGGAGCACGACGATCGCCATTCGATATGACGAGCCGCGCTAGTGCTTCACGATGCGCAACGCCACAACCGACGACCATCATCGCGCTCAACACGAAGGCCCAGACCCTCGCCAGGCGGACTCAGCCGCCTCGCCAAGTTCTACCAGCTCAGATCGGGAATGAAGAAGGTGTCAACGATGCTTCGCAGAGGTCAATCGACGTTCACGACCGGGAAAGCACAGGAGATAGCAACGACAACGGAGGTCACCAGGACCACCCCGACCCTCGCCAGATTCGCCCGGGGGTCGCTAGGAGGTTTGCCAAGACGAAGATCCCGAAGATGCCGGAGATCGCCAGGACCACCCCGACCCTCGCCAGGTTCGCCAGGGGGGTCGCCAGGAGGTTCGCCAAGACGAAGATCCTAAAGATGTCGGAGATCGCCAGGACCACCCTGAACCTCGCCAGGTTCGCCCGGGGGTCGCCAGGATGTTCGCCAAGACGAAGATCCCGAAGATACCGGAGATCGCCAGGACCGCCCAGACCCTCGACAGGTTCGCCCAGGGGGTCGCCAGGAGGTTCGCCAAGACGAAGATCCCGAAGATGCCGGAGATCGCCAGGACCGCCCAGACCCTTGCCAGGTTCGTCCAGGGGGTCGCTAGGAGGTTTGCCAAGACGAAGATCCCGAAGATGCCGGAGATCGCCAGGACCGCCCAGACCCTCGCCAGGTTCACCCAGGGGGTCGCTAGGAGGTTCGCCAAGACGAAGATTCCGAAGATGTTGAAGACCGCCGGAATTACCCGGACCCTCGCCAGGCTCGTCCGGGGGGTCGTCAGGAGGTTTGCCTGGTCGAAGACTTTAACGACATGGAGCACCGATAGAACATCCCTGACCCTCGCCAGGATCGCCAAGAGGGTCGCCAAGGGAACCGACGTGACGAAGACCGCAACCTTGCCAGGGCATACCAAGACCGCCCGGGGGTACCCTCACCAAGACACGAAGACGGAAGACGAGCTGAAATTATCTACCTCGAAGACTACAGAGAAGACCAGCAACGCGACCGCCGGGCCTCGCCCGACCGCCGCCTAGGTCACCAGGAGCCTCGCCAACCGCAGCGCGACAACGTATTCGACCTCCTCCAAGGGATGCAGAAGGAAATTCAAGACTTGCGCTCTGCTCAGGACCGTGGCGCGAGAGGCCGTGCCGTGCTCGACGGGACTCTGTCCCCACTCGCACCACATCTGATCGACGGAGAAGCCGTAGGTGACCTACGCTTTGCAAGCAACCTCATCTACGACGGGAAATGAGATCCAGTCTACCACCTCGTGCAGTATCAGACGATCATGCAGATGAAGAAGTGCTCAGCCTCGACGATATGCCAGGCATTCTGCCTAACCCTTACGGGAACGGAATTCGAATGGTACCAACGACTACCCAAGACGAGCATCTACTCTTTCAACCAGCTCAAGGACCAATTCCTCGCCCGCTTCGCCGGCGCAATGACTCAAAGAAAGGAGAAGTCCTACCTCTGGTCAATTAAGCAGAGGACAGGCGAATCCCTGCAGAACTTCATCAACTGTTTCGTCGAAGAATCCAACAAGGTAAATGACTACACCGGCAACGATGCCGTCATCGCCTTCATCGACGGACTGCATACAGGAGAGTTCTTAATCTCCCTCGTGAATGAAAGACCGTCGACCATGACGGAGCTCATGACAAGAGCAGCTCAGCAAAATCTCTGTGGAAGAGTACCTTGCCAGCAGGAAGTCAACGGAGCCAGGGAGCCGTCAACGAAGCCACGATCGCTCCCCCGACGAGCCAAAGATGAAGAAAAGTCGCCCAGATAACAACAGGAACCGAATGACGAAACCACAAGGGAGTTAGGCGATGAGGAAGCCGTTCCACTACAGAGACTACACGCCGCTGACAACAACGCCAGACGAGATTTACGCGATGCACGGCGACAAGTTCAAGAAGCCCCCTCCGCTTAGCAAGCCGGGGAAGGATAAAAGCCGATACTGCCAATTCCTTCGTGACTATGGTCACATGACGTCGCAGTACTACCAGCTGAAGAACCAAATTGAAGACCTGATCAAGGAAGAACAACTAAAGGAGTTCGTCAAGAGGTTAATGGCGAGTGACGGAGGAATGCCGACCCCACTCCTGACTCAAGGCGACGACCGAGGGAAAGCCATAGCAGCAACCCCGGTCAACGTCATTTGAACAACCATCGGAGGGCCAGGAACAGGAGACTCAGGCCAGAGCAGACGAAGCTACGCAAGCGCAACGGAGAAAGGATGGTCACCAAATCAGGTTAATCTGATGGGCTCAACACCTCCAATCCGCACAGGCGAGGCAATCACCTTCACTGAAGACGAAGCTCTCACCATCCACCACCCGCACAATGACGCCATCGTCGTGGAAGCACAAATCGCCAACAGCATGGTAAGGAGGATCCTCATCGAGAACGGAAGCTCTGCCGACGTACTCTTCAAGACGGCCTTTGATAAGATGAACATAGGCCGAGTCGTCGCCAGCCCCGTCCGGACGCCATTATTTGGTTTTGCAGGAGAACGCGTGATGACCGAAGGATCCATCGAACTGCTGACAACCTTCGGGGCAAAAGACGGACCTAGGGTGACTCGAATGGTGAGCTATCTCATCATCGATATGCCTTCATCATACAACGTCATCATTGGGAGGCCCACGCTCAACCAACTCCAGGCCGTGACATCCACCTATCACCTACTCGTCAAGCTCCCAACACCCAGCGGAGTCGGAATCATGCGAGGAAGTCAAGCCGAATCACGAGCCTGTTACGAGAAGGGAGTACGCCGAAGTACAACAACAGTCGCCGCCATCATCGAAGGAGTCAACAACCTCAGCATCACCAAATGAGAAGAACCAGGAAAGGACTCGA
This sequence comes from Parietaria judaica, assembly GCA_954871525.1. Lineage (NCBI taxonomy): Eukaryota > Viridiplantae > Streptophyta > Magnoliopsida > Rosales > Urticaceae > Parietaria > Parietaria judaica. The sequence goes on from OX940860.1 coordinate 46,986,877, forward strand.
GAACGCCAGCGACCATTGTCGGACTGAGAAAAATATTCGCCCTCCTGCGACAATACGAGAAGAGCTTGGACCACTCCAGGAAGACGGGTGGAACCGCACCAGAAGACTCTCCGGACTACGCAACGTACAAGCGCATCGTCGACAAGATGTTCAACCGCCTACGCCTCATCAAGAGGAAGATCAACCTCGCCAAGCGAAGGAGCGAAAAAGAGAGCCAGCAGGGGGTCGCCAAGAAAAGGGAAGCAAAGGATGACTTAGTTGCCAGGCAAACCCATGGCATCAACGCCCCCGCAGCTGAAGGAAGAAAGAAGACGAAGGACGCGCCGCCAAGCAGAAGAACAGCGCCCAAGGGACCGGTTTGGAGCATGCACATCAGCGGAGGCAACAACGACACCAACGCAGGAGGTGGAATCGTCTTCACCAGCCCCCAAGGAGAAAAGTCAAAGTACGCCATCAAATTCGAGTTCAAAGCCTCCAGGGACGAAGCCGAATGCGGAGCACTACTCGCCGGCTTAAACCTCGCCGAAAGGCTCGACGTGAAGAGTTTACAGGTACACTGCAGCTCATAGAAAATCGCAAGTCAGATGAACGGCGAACTACCGACACAGGAGGACAAGGCGCTAACTCAGCTGCAAGAAGCCATGGATCGCCTCCAGCCATTGACGTGGTACGAGATCGCTTGGATCCCTGTAACAGCCAATGACGAAGCAGCCACGCTAGCTCGAGCAATGAGCGAAAAAAGAGAAGACAAATGGCGCATGACCACCGACGATGAAACGGAGGAAGAATCAACCGCCTACAAAGAAATTCTCTCCATCAACGCCAAAGACGAGCCTAAATGGATGACTGCGATAGTCGACTGCTTACGCCTAGGCGTGCTACCAGTCCTACCAGTCAATCCGCATTACTGAAGAGGCGACTAAAGCCCTATATCCTTTTGAATAAAGTGCAATGCGCGAGGTAAAGTCTATCCCTATGAATAAATTCGTTTTTTTACGAAATACTCTGAAAGTTTTCCCGAAACTGCAAGGCAGATTACGCCAAAACTCGGGGGGTACTACGGTATATACCGGCCCTTTAAAAAAAAAGAGGACCGACCACGCGTCGAAGACCTTCGCCAGGTAATAATCGGCACCGGCACGATCCGGATACTCCTTCGCCAGGCAACAATAGGCACCGGCACGATCCGGATACTCCTTCGCCAGGCTATAATAGGCAGCCTAAACTCGTCGGATTAGCTACCCGGCGAGCAAAGGCATAACATCGTCTACGGACAAAACTGTATTACTTGCAAGTTATAAAAGGGTGACGACCCTACAATCGCAGCAAAGTGCACTCACAAGACTGCTACAACGTGACATGACTCGCACACTCGACAAACCAAAGGTATGAACACAAATCAAAGTTCAAATTATACTAAAATGCATAAATGTCACGAAACAGGTACGAAGTGAAAAAGCAAAATACGCCAAACGAACGTGCCAGGGCAAGGAGTACGGCTAAAGCAAAGCCCGAAAATGTCTACAAATCATAATGGCAAAGAAAAGAGAAACTAATATCTGGGAAGCGTCAAGTTGAGAGGCTCCGTGTCACGAACGGAGTCTGGAGCACCAAGGACGTCAAGGAACCTGAAGGAAAGAGCAAGATGACCATTCTCCTGAAGATGAGCCACCTGGCAATCCGCAAATCCCGACAAGTACACCTCGTCGGAAGCTGCATGCCATTTCGCTTCTGTCTCAGCGAGACTCGCGTCAGCATCCGCCTTCAACTTAGCATGGGAGGAGGCAGCCTCGGAGACATCACGCTGAAGACGCTCAATCCGGGATTCACGCCTCGCCAAAGAAGCCTCCAAAGCCGCGATATGGCCCTTAGCCATACGAAGCTCATCTTCAACGGCTCGACGACCCTCGCGCATGCCTTCACCCCGGGAGATCTTGACCTCGAGCTTCACCTTGGTCACCACGCCCTGCAACGCATCACGCTCGGCAACAACGTTCTTCAAGACACCCTTCAAAGACATGCACAGGGTACTGGAAGCTTCAAGACAACGGGCCACCTCCGCCGACATCAACAAGGCCTGACATCAACAAGGCCTAGAAGACAAACGACGAGCATGAAGAAAAACAATACGACGAAGTAAGCAAAAATGCTGAAAAGTACGTACCTTCATGTGACAGGAGGAGTCATCAACAACCAAAGCCGAGTCCGGAGCATCCACCACCGACGCGATCACCCGAGGACGAAGATCGGAGACGCTCTTGACGCAAAGGCGTTTGAGAGTCACCGCACGCTCGACGCTCGACGAACCGCCAGACTCAGGAACCTCACCTGACGGAGGAACGACAACAGGAGCAGGCATGTCACCACGAGAGTCGCCCCCTTAAGCCACAACTGGAGATGACATCCCAACAAGACCAGCGCCACGCTGACAAACACGACGAGAAGAATCCTCAGCCTTGCCAGGAGATGGCGAGCGCGAACGACGAGACGAAGACACCCTCTCCGACGATAATCGCCGCTTCAGACGACGAAAGGAACGATCATGAAGGCCCTCGCCAGATGACTTCGAGGCCGGAGCAGCGTGAACACTGGGAGCAGCGCGGGCACCGGAAGCAACGACAGAGGCTCGAGGACGCATGTGAGGTACAAACTTCTTGAAGCCAGACGAACCTGCGCAAACAGCAAACAAGGCAATGGAGAACAGCACAACTATTGAAGACCAAGCAAAGGAAATTATACCTGCAGGAGTCGACGAAGCTGGAGCAGCCGAAGGACGAATGACCACCGAAGGAATACGCCGCTCAGGAGCTAGAGCCTTCGCCCTCGGCGAAGCCTTCGCCGTAGAAGAACGACGAATATCCTCCTTCAAAGATCGACGAACACCCTCCTTTGAAGAACGACGGACATTCGTCCTCAAAGAACCACGAACGCCTTCCCGCAAAGAAGCCCGAGGTGCATCATCCTCAGTCGGAGGAAGCACTTGAAGAGGAACCGGAGCATGCGCGTCTACCTCATCAACATCAACAAAGCCTCCAAGCGAATCAACAATGAAGCCTGCCGAGATCCACCGCTTAGGCTCCGTAAAAGGAAGCAGACGACCTTTCTTCACCAACCCCGATATCAGGCTGCCAAAAGCTCGCGAGCCGGACGTGTGCTCATACGGCAGACGTAACACCCGAGAGCTGAAGTCTGGTAGAGACAAGCCAAGCAAGGTCATCGGAGCCCAAACCCATTGACGGCGCCAGAGAGGATCCAGCCTGCATCGAGGCAGCTCCAGACGAATGTACGACGAAGACACCATGTACTCTCCAGCCTCCGAAGCGCGACAGTAGAAGCGGAAAGCAGTGCGGAACTCTTCGACCGTCAAAGATCGACGAGAGAGAACCCGCCAAGCTGAGAAGCACGTCACCAATGCACGAAAAGACCCAGGGACAACCTGGAAGGCCGGCACGCCCAGCGACATCAGAAGATCACGGACGAATGGCCAAAGAGGAAGGCCCAACCCATGACAAAGACTCTCCAAGTGCACCGGAAGAAAACCGGGGACACGATCACAAGGGAGTTCACTAGCAGCAGGATCTCGAAGACCGACGATATGTGACAACCCATGAAGAGCAAGGAACGACGTCAACGAAGACTCAGTGACGTGGCTACGCACAATCAGCTTAAGACAGATGGCCGAAACGCGGTAGATGTTGGGAATCACGTCTTGGATTCCATGTAAATTATCACGAATTATACCTCCGAACCATCCGGGTAACATTTAAAAATTAATTTAAAGCGGAAAAACTTGTTATCCGTACAACGGTCCGGATATCGGATAATAACCATATAACAAGATCTGATAAATATTATGTAATTTAATATTCATAAATCATTATTAATAATCTAGTCATAATAGGAAATAAAAAGAAAGCAGTAAATGGTTGCATTTATTAACCCAATGCATAAGGCCGTACCTCTAATGATGACTTCCGGCTGCGCGTTCTAAATCGGGCAGGGCTTCGCCGGTGCTGAGGGAAACTCCTGTGATCTTCCGGGATATTCTCCTGGAATCCTCGTACCGAAGCGTGGGCTTCGTCGGCAGGACTCCGTCGCAAAATTTAAACTGATGGTTCTTTTTAAGCTTCCAGAGAACTAAGTCTCTTAAGCCGAACCAGAAAGAGAGATCAGAGAGAAAATTCGCAGACCCTGAAGGAGAGGGAGAGTTCGAATTTTTCTCTGGGGAAAGGTGTGAAAAATGTGTAGAATGAGCCTCCTATTTATAGGCTCAAACCGTAACCGATTTGAAGAAATTCCCTCCCTAATTTTCGAATTTCATATATTAAATATAAATAATTATCTCAATCCAATGGTCCAGATTTAATCTTATCTAAATCCAATGGATATAATTAATTAGGGACTTAATTAAATAAGAAAGATTTGGATAGAATCAAAAAATCCAATCTTATCTTCTTATCTTTATAAATTCGAATTATATATATATATATATTAAAATTCAAATTATCATTATCTACATCCAACGGTTGAGATAAATCTTTAAACCGATCTAATGGATCAAATTAGTTTAGGATAAAATCATATATTAAAAGATTTAATAAAAACAATTTCGAATTTATCCATAAACCATAATTCGAAAATAATATAAATATATATAATTAATTAATTTTCAATCCGACGGTAAAGATTAAATCTTAGCCCGATCTAACGGATATAATTAATTAATAAAATTCGAAAAATGAAACTTGATCACCAAGTTATTAATTTCGAATTCATCAATATCCTAATCCAACGGTTTATATTAAATCATAACATATCCAATGGATTAAATTGATTTTAGGGTTTTTCTCAAATACCAAAACATTTGGTACTTTTGTCGCAATTATAGAAAGACCAAAGTCTATCCATTTGAATGTGAATGGATCCACATTCCAAGGCCCAATTCGATTTCTACACTTTATAATATATAAAAATATATTATTTTTGATATTAATATAAATCTATTAATTATTGAGTAATTATTAATAATAAATTAATAATAAAATTCGAATAATTAAATTATATTAATATTGTATGATCTCAATATCACACATTTAAATTTTATGGTGACACACCATCATTTAAATTCGTGACATGTGATTTAATTTCATAGTTTACCGAAACGATCACAAACTTAGAAATTCTCTAAATCACAAACCGTACGTCGAAACGACTCGGTTCCAAAAGCAAAGTTGCTTAGAATTTAATTTCCAACAACTTTAATGCTGACAGAAAATCCAAATTCTACTTTATTTTGTCAGTTAATTTCGGTTACCAAGATATGGTACTTTTGCCACGCTACTGATAAAACTATCTATGTCTGTCACAGACTTCAGTTTTATGAGTCTTGCCAAATGATCTTAAAAACATTTCAATGTCTTTATCACGTACGTATCATCCGTTACGGAGCTATCCTGGGGACCATGGACCCGTATCACTTAAGCTCCAACGAACTGCTAGGGTGTTCGTCAAACCTCGGTGTTATTCCACTATAAACCCGAGGCTGCACTCTTTACTGATACAGTATATATTATTCCCTTTATTACAGAAGGGTGTCCATTTATACAATCAAATTCGGGTTATTGATCTTTCACTTGATGATCCACACACGAGCAGGCGGTTTCTACCGTTATGCCCCTCATTGCATTTTCATCCTTGACTCAGTCAGTAATATTATGAGTGACCCACTTATGGTTTCGATTCATAAGTTGCGCACGGGTACCTCTCACTTCTCACCACCGACAATCAAGGGAATCATCATGACTCTGAAGAGAGCTGTGTGATGCCCATGTCTATGACCAAGCTACCCTTACTGCTGACTATCATGCTCCCAAAATAATAGTGTTGGAAACAACGGTAATATATTGTGTTCTTTAACGGTTAAATCAAAGAACAATCAAGCCAGCAACTCGGACTCAAGACCACTCAGGACTTAGATCGAATATCCATTTGATCATGTACTAGTGTCTCAACTCCAAGTTATCAGCGACGGTCTTATATGATAACTTCCGGAGTTTAAGTCAGGTTCAGTCCAGTATGAAGACAATTCATACTTAATGCACTTCTAGTGAGTGTGACACACACAAAATCTAGAATAGGATTGTCACTTAGTCACATTAATGACCTTGTACGATTAATGGGCTCCCACCCAGTTAATCAGGTCACAGACATTTTAACTTCATTTATTATGATTATTAATTATTCTTCACATTGACTCTGTTGTGATAATAATTCGTAATTGCATCCTTTATGAAATAAGGATCAAACATTCTATTTTACTTTACCAGAAACTATAATAAGATTATCATAATAAGCATCATCTTTATTCAACGACTTGTTATAATCTTTTACAAATGGATAAAAATATCTTGTTTAAGGACACATATGTCCAACAGTAGAGACGTTGTCTGGGCGTCTCGTCAGCAGGAGGACCTTCGCCAGCGGCAAAGCCCACGATGGCAAGACCCTCGCCTGTAGGTCCCTCCTCAGCAACGGGCGCCTCACCGACACAGTCCCCGCCAACGCCCTGCTCCTTGACGACGTCAGACGTATCGACATCAGCAAACTCTACGTCAAATGCACCATCAAGGACCGAAGGCTCAGAGCCATGCTCGCCGGGAGATCCGCCTCCATCCGCCAAGCCACCTGCAAAGTCCACAGCACGTCGAGAAGACTCAGAAGACAAAACGCTCTCCGCCGGAGCCGACGACAAAAGACAAATCGACAATGAGAGGTCCTTACCGAGCCCGGAGACCGGCACGCTTGTCCTAGGATTGGTAATTTCCTTGGCATGAGATAGCCCTGGTCCCGACGAATCCAACGCAAAAATCAGATCGTCGATCGGAGTCTCGAAGCCCTCGAAATCGAAGTTTCCATCGAAATCGGACTACACCACCACTTTTGGCGGCCCTTTCACCGGAGCAAGTTTTCCGGAGTTGAAGACAACCTCACCACCACCAACGGACATCACCATCGCCGCCGGAAAACTCACCGGAGTGTCCGTCAAGCTGCTGCCCGCCAAAGGAATCGCCGGAACGATTGCTACAAAGCCCGCACGAGCACCCTCGCCGGAACCGCCGCCCGTTGCTCCGACGACCACGCCGCCAACGGTGACAGCCACAGACGCCGCCGACAAGCTGCCTCCAGCCGACCCTGCCACGCCGTGGGCCCCACGGTCCACTCCCTTGCTGCCCGTGCCGAGCACGGCGCACAGACCGGAGCCAAACACCCCTCCGGCCACCTCGCTACTGCCCGCCGCAGCCGCAGACGCCGTCGCCCGCACGTCCTCGAGAGATCCTGACGTGCCGAAAGGCCCCATGCAGCCCGGGTCTTCACCATGCAATTCGTCGAAGCCACCCACGCCAAAGTCGAGTTCGGCTTCCTCCACGACACCTGCCGGAATTTCGATTCCCGCGCCATCACCTACAAGGAATATATCTTCAAGAGATGACGTCCAATCATCCAAGTTTTCCGGAGCACCATCAATGGTGGCCGAAATTTCGTCGTCAACAAAAAAATTCGACAAAGAGAACGTACTGGATAAAAGGACGTCGTCAACGGAGAATTCCCCACCAAGCTCGCCGGAGAAAGCCATCACCATCACGAGCAATAAAAATGCAGCCGTCAAAGCCTCTTGGAGAGAGAAATATGCGATTTTGGAGAAGAGGAAGGAAAGAGGAAGTAGCCTTAAACCCTACAAGGTATTTATGAGGTGATATTCTACCCTAATCTCACCTTCCCTTTTTATTAAAACTCAAAATTTATAGCTTATTGCAGCCCAAAAATTGCATAAACTAGGCCCATAAAGCTGATATTTAAATTTTAAATGGTAAAAAACGATCGAAAATGGGCTTTTATACGTTTTAAAGTGAAAAAGGCTATTTTCAAAGGTTATTCAAAAAGCCTTGGAAATTAAACTTTGGAGCTTTATAAATTTTCATTTTTAATTTTCAAATATGAAAACCAAATTAAAGTTATTTTCCCGGGTTTTCATGAATAATTTAATTATTTACGGTATTTATTACAAGTAAAAAATTGCGCAATAATTAAGGAACTTTTTAAAGTTTCAAGCTTAATGCGCAATTATTATCTTCAAATCATTTATTTAATTTCACATTTATTACGTCACTTGATTTTATTTATTTATTTTTGGATTTATTTACGGAGTTCAAAATTAATTTAAAAGGTATTTATTTTACGAATTACGCCTACGAACCTCCAAAAATCCAAAAATCAAATAAAATCATAAAAAAAGTGACTTGTGAGTTATTTAATTAATTCGCTTATGTCTTTGACTATGCTCGAATTATTTTTACTCTTTTTATGCTAATATTTTCGAAATTATTTTACAAACACCCAGTTAAAGGAAATTTGCAGTTCCTTGGGAGGACGGAGAGGGGACAAAAATCTCTGAAAACTCGGATCCTCGCCAAATAACACAAATTGCCTTACGTTTTAAAAGAAAAGTTTCTCACGCAATACAATTACCCAAGAAACTTGGGGGTTAATGTTATGTGCATTTTTCGTAACATATAAAAATTGGGCCCCTTTGGCAAAGGTCAAAGCCCGTTAAGAAAAGTCAAAGCCATCAAGGAAAGTCAAGGCCCATCACCAAAGCCAAAAACCCGGGGCCGACGAACTAAGACATTGGCGAGGCCCGGGATAAAAAAGGCGACGAGCCGACGAGGCGACAAGCCGACAAGGCGACGAGGCGACGAGGCGACAAGCCGACGAAGCGACAAGCCCCCTCGTCAGAGCTTGGCGAGGGCATGGCTTGTAATCATTCCACACGACGAGGAGATCCGAGGCCACGAAGATCTCCGGGAAATCGGATTTTCCCGAACACAACAAGTGGACTCGCGGACAACCCAAAGACATCAAAGATGAATCAAGAAGCACCGACGACCCCTTTTTACAAAGGAGAAACTCGCAAGCCCCTGGAGGTGCAATATTCACGGAATTCGCAGATCCCTGAAGGTGCAGTTATCAGGGTATTTGCAGGCCCCTAGGAGGTGCAATTTCAGGGAGTTGGTTTTCCTATAAATAGGAGGCTACAAGCCGACAAGGCGACGAGACGACGAGGCGACAAGCCGACGAAGCGACAAGCCCCCTCGTTAGAGCTTGGCGAGGGCATAGCTTGTAATCATTCCACACGACGAGGAGATCCGAGGCCACGAAGATCTCCGAGAAATCCTCCGGATTTCCCCGAACATAACAAGTGGACTCGCGGACAACCCGAAGACATCGAAGACGAATAGAGAAGCACCGATGACCCCTTTTTACAAATGAGAAACTCGCAAGCCCCTAGAGGTGCAATATTCACAGAATTCGCAGACCCCTGAAGGTGCAGTTATCAGGGAATTCGCAGGCCCCTAGGAGGTGCAATTTCAGGGAGTTGGTTTTCCTATAAATAGGAGCCTTCTCTCCCTCATTTCCACACTCACTCACAACTTGCTCCAGAGTTTCTCTCTCTAGCTTTCTCTCTCTAAAAATTCATCCACTCCTATAGGAGGAAGGACTTGAATAAGAGCTGAGATCGTTGTAGAAGAAGAGTCTTTGTCTCGAAGAGGAGAAGTTGTTCGACGAGTCAGCGAAGGCGTCCCTTTCTAGGTGGTCGAGTACGCCGACACCTGTGAGGTCGACAAAGGAAGGAGCATCTCTCGTCAGGATAAGGCCCTTCGTGGCACGAGGCCACCTACCCCGACAAGGTCGACAAGGAGCTTCCCTCGTCGGGATAAGGCCCTTCGTTACACGAGGCCACCTACCCCGACAAGGTCGACAAGGAGCATAGCTCGTCAGGTTAAGGCCTTCGCCAACACCAACGAGGTCGACGAAGAACACATCACGCCGGTAATACCCAGCCATCAGGCCAAGAGTCACCCCCACGCCACCAACAACGGCACTTTCGACGAGTCAAACCACATCGTCATTCACCCGCCGTTTATCACTAACCCCAAACTACGTGGGACCTGATTCTCTTAAACTGAGATACGTAGGCAACCTCGACCAACCATAAGTGATGGGGCACATGCCCATTCTACCCTTTTTTGCAGGTCTTCCCTCGCCATAGGAGCTCATTAGCACGGAGCTTCATCAAGATCAGAGTTCGCCCAGAAGAGGACATCGCCAAGACAAGGACTCCGCCCGGACGAGGAGCTTTGCCGTGAACCGGACTTCGCCACCACCAATGAAGTTCGCCGAGGATCGTCAACGACAGTCCGGAGACTCATCCAAGACGACGGAATCGCCTCCAGCTTTGACGATCAACAGTCATCCCGCGTTGACTCAGCATTCAATCATCCTTGTGTTCAGCGGGTCAATCTCGGGACCCGAACCTTAGATCCAACTCTAAGTTAAAGCCATTTTTACGCATTAACAGTTCCGATATAATATTTATGTCACACCCTCTTTGTTTTAGCTAAGGGGGCCCGTCCGTAAGGGGCATAGGGGCGGGAGAACCGGTAAGCCTCCCTTGGGCGAGATAGGTTATTTAACGCGTCCGAAGAGGTCTTGGTGTGCCAAGCGGAAGTCTCGGTGTGCCGAGCACACCTACGGGTATTTTATGCAGGTGACTTAACGGATGGAAACTCACCATAGGTGCACGACGGATACCCGGGTCACGAGAAAGGCCTAGGCGTGCACAAGGAAAATGAAGAAATCAAGTGAAGAACTCTGAAAGAGTGGGCCAAGAGAATGGGATGCTAGGCCCATGCGCACTGCGAGCACGCGCTCTGCACGGGCAGCGAGCGCGCGCGGGACAGCGACGTCGCGCGCGACATTATGCGCGTCACCCACGCGGTTTGGCAGCATCACCCACACGGAGGCAGCGTCCATCACCCACGCGGAGGCAGAGACCATCACCTACGCGCAGGCAGCGACCATCACCCACGTTGGTTAGCCACCGAGCGTCACCCACGCATTTGGCTAGCTTGCACGCGGATTGCCCACGGAGATTAAGGGAAAGACGCGTGAAGAAGATTGCAGCCAAGGGGAAAACGCGTTAAGAGGATTGCTTGAAGATAGGATCGCGCCCTAGAGTTAGATTTCGACTAAGATTAGGCTTATCTTAGCCTTGCCTATTTAAAGAGCCATGTTGGCCGAGTTTTATTGATTCCATTCATTCTTTATTCTCTAGTATTAGTTAGGCTTAGAGTTGAGTCTGTTCTAGGGATAAGTCTTAGGATTCGGGTACTGGCCGTGCACGAGTTAGGGTGCCGAGTCAGCAGAGTCTGTAATCATTTTGAATATTAATAAAGCATAAGGTTGGGGTGTGCCTCGTAAGATTATTGTGTCGTGCATATGCGATTGTGTTCAAGAGTGATTTAAATACTTAGTGAGAGTGAGTGAATCCAATTGGGGAAGGGCCTCGGTTGTTAAGGCTTGTCGGATTCGGGGGAATTAGACACCGCATAGGGAATTTCGTTAGGGAAAAGATAACGGAAAAATTGACCCTGTGACAAGTGGTATCAGAGCCAAAAATCCATTGGCGTCATGGTGACGACAACGGCACTGCTAGACCAATGATTAAAGGCAGTGGAGGAACTGGTAGGGGAGCCGGTCCCAGGCGAGCCATCTCTAATGGCACGGATAAGCAATCTCGCAGAGGAGAACACAGAGCTAAGGCGACAACTCAAGGAGACGCAAAGGGAACTTGAAAATTGCGTCGACAACCTTTCCAAGGTATTCTCCGATAAAGCTCTTGATTTTGAGTCTGACATTCGAATTCTTAAGCGAGTTCAGGGGAATTCAACAAACGACGGCACTAGAGGCGGGGGCTCCAAGCTCAAAGTCCCTGATCCGAAGCACTTTGGAGGTGCACGGAATGTAAAAGAACGGGAGAATTTCCTTTGGGACATGGAGCAATACTTTAGAGCCGCACACGTCGATCCAGAGGACAAAGTCACGATCACCAGCATGTACCTTGACGGAGACACCAAGCTATGGTGGAGAACGAGACTAACCGAGGGGGCAATTCCTGAGATCAACACGTGGGAAGAGTTAAAGTCAGAACTCAAGGCGCAATTTCTACCGCTGAACGCGGCTTGGCTGGCCAGGGAGGGCCTAAGGAATTTTCGGCAAACAGGAGCAGTTCGAGAATATGTTAAAGAGTATAGTTCGCTTATGCTCGATATTAAAAATATGTCCGAGGATGACAAGCTGTTCAATTTTCTTTCAGGGCTACAAAATTGGGCGCAAACGGAACTAATGCTGCAAAACGTCCGAGACTTGCAAGGGGCAATGGCTGTGGCCGATGGACTTTCCGACTTTCAGTACGGCGCCAATCCAAATCCAAAGGAAGGAATGGATGTTCGGGACGGGAAGCAACGGATGAAAGTAAAATCTTCCAAGTGGGAAAAGAGACGAGACGAGGGAGCATCGAAGGCAAAGGCATCTTCGGATCACAACAAGCAGGGGCTGAGTTGTTTCTTATGCGAAGGCCCTCACATGGCTCGAGAGTGTCCCAGGAGGAAGAAGCTTTCATTTCTCATCGCCGACGACGTAGACCCTGACGCGGACGAGGAAGATACCCCGCGCATGAACACGCTACAATGGGTGAACGCCATCACTGTCAAGGCACCGCGGATGGGCCTTATGTTTGTGGAAGTCACGCTGGGGAACAAGACAGTGTTAACAATGGCAGATTCGGGAGCTACGGACAACTTTGTATCACCTCGCTTGGTGGACAAACTTGGGCTCTCACTGACAAAGGACTCAAACCATATCAAGGCCGTAAATGCAGCGGTGACAATGGCCGGGGGAGCGGTCAAGGAACTCGTGCGCATGGGAGCATGGGAAGAAGAATGCCGATTCACGGTATTTCCTATTGACGAGTTTAATCTTATTCTTGGGATTGAGTTCTACTTGCAGGAAAAAGCAGGTGTATTTCCACATCTTTGTGGAATAATATTATTTGACGAATGAAACCCCCAATTCATCCAAGGGATATTCAGCGGGGACAAGGACAAGAAGGTGCGGTCTGAGGCACAAGCAAACACGGGATGCGGAGTCTCGAGGGTGACTGCTTTAACGGATGTCACGACGACAGACAAAGCGTTGAAGACTCCGGGCTACGAAGTGCCAAAGAACCTTCCCCCGAAAGAAAGCTGCGATCAGGGGATCGAGCGACAACCACGGGAGGTTACTATCCCAAGAGCAAGGAGGCTGCAAGGAGCGGTGCGCAAATGGACGAAGCGGAAAGGGGAAAAACGGGAACGGTGTCCAAGATTCAGAGTAGGCAACACGGTGTTGCTGAAGATGACGCCGTACATGAAGAAAATTCTAGCGGGTAAGCAACTTCAAAAGACTAAGGTACGGGGGTATCACGGTCCCTTCCAGGTAGCGGAGGAAGTCGGGATTGAGGAATTCCGCCTTGCATTGCCAGAACAATGGGAGAACATTTACCGACGGGCGGAGTGTGGTGCAAGTTAATCGCAGTCGCGCGACGGTTCGAACCAAATCCAGGACTAGGGGGTCCCAGGAAGACCAGCGAGCGGGGAGCACACGGAGGAAGAATGGAGCGGATGCATTCTATGTTCAACGGGGAAAGAGTGACGACAGAGATGCCGAAGGGGTCGGCGAAGTTACTCGATGGCAGCAAGGAAATAAGGCGAACAGGTGTTCAGACTCTAAGTCGACGAGGGCGTCGACTCAAGCCTGTGGGGGAGAGTTTGTCACACCCCCTTAGTTTAGCTAAGGGGTCCCGTGCGCAAGGGGCGTACGGGCGGGAGGCTCGGTAAGCCTCCCGGGCGCGAGACAGGTTATTTAACGCGTCCGAAGAAGTCTTGGTGTGCCAAGCGAAAGTCTCAGTGTGCCGAGCACACTTGCGGGTATTTTACGCAGGTGACTTAACAGATGAAAAATCACCATAGGTGCACGACGGATACCCGGGTCACGAGAAAGGCCTATCCGTGCACAAGGCAAAGGAAGAAATCAAGTGAAGTACTCTGAAAGAGTGGGCCAAGCGAATGGGCTGCCAGGCCCATGCGCACAACGAGCACGCGCGCTGCACGGGCAGCGAGCGCGTGTGGGACAGCGACTTCGCGCGCGACATTACGCGCGTCACCCACGCGGTTTGGCAGCGTCACCCACACGGAGGCAGCGTCCGTCACCCACGCGGAGGCAGAGACCGTCACCTACGCGCAGGCAGCGACCATAACCCACGTGGGTTAGCCAGCGAGCGTCACCCACACGTTTGGCTAGCTTGCACGCGGATTGCCCACGGAGATTAAGGGAAAGACGCGTGAAGAAGATTGCAGCCAAGGCGAAAATGCGTGAAGAGGATTGCTTGAAGATAGGATCGCGCCCTAGAGTTAGATTTTGACTAGGATTAGGATTATCTTAGCCTTGCCTATTTAAAGAGCCATGTTGGCCGAGTTTTATTGATTCCATTCATTCTTTATTCTCTAGTATTAGTTAGGCTTAGAGTTGAGTTTGTTCTAGGGATAAGTCTTAGGATTCGAGTACGGGCCGTGCACGAGTTAGGGTGCCGAGTCAGCAAAGTCTGTAATCCTTTTGAATATTAATAAAGCATAAGGTTGGGGTGTGCCCCGTAAGATTATTGTGTCGTGCGTATGCGATTGTGTTCAAGATTAATAAAGCATAAGGTTGGGGTGTGCCCCGTAAGATTATTAAATGTTATTATTGCAATTGGTGAATGTTATTTCGTTTTTTATATTATGGAATTTCAAATATGTAAAAAAAAAAAATGGCGTAGGCGGAACTCAATTACGGTGCAGCTATAAAAAACCGTAGCTAGTGTTTGATAAAATTTAAACACCTAAGCGAATTAAATTTAAAATTGCCTAGATGAAAATAACATTAACGGCCGAGGCGCAAAAACACAATGTCGCGGCTAAAATATCGAGAAACTAGTTGAAGCTTAAATATTTCAATCGCAACAAATTTAAAATATTGGGAAAAAAATTATTTAACACGGAGCAACGACCGATGACAATGAGCCATAACTATACTTTTCTGAGATGCTGCGGCCGATCTAATATTGCCGCAACCTTTCCGAAAATTAAAATTGGCATCATCAACGTATAGCCGCGCCTAAAATACAAAGCGCTGCAGGTGTTATCGTAATATATCGCAACGGCGGAAAATCAATGGCCGCCGGGTATAAGAAAGGTAATTTTTTACCGGGATTTTTCGCCGCCACTATGGTATTTAAGCCGCAGGCATATGTTTAAATCAGTATTTGGAATAGGATTGAACAAAGTAAATGTACGTGGTTTAAATCAAGGTTCAACTTATCGAGATAACCGATAAATCGCTTGCCGTTATCGACGGATTAATCGACGGATAACCGGATTATCGATGGAAAACTAATAATACTGTAGCTTACCGATTACCGATACTTATCGAGGATTATCGACGGATTATCGACACTTTTCGATACTTATCGACGGAAAACTTACTAAATATTTTTATAATATCATACAAACATATGAAGATAAAGTCATACACACATAGTCCTATAACACCAATAAAACATAGTCTCACAAATGTATCAAACACATAGTCCAACAACTCATACACATAATAGATAGGTAATAGGTAAAATGGTAGATAATACTCAAACTCAAACCGACTTCTCGTGATTCTGCCAACTCTGATCTCCTTCCCGCAATAATTGCACTTGAAACTCGAGTTGTTGCTCGGATCCCCATAGGGAGTGCAATACTCCCTCGCAAGATTGTCTTTACTCATCTTCAACCTAAACAAAAAGAAGAATTACGAGACTAGTTAAAAACAGCAAGACAAATGGCAAAAATAGGTACTTTTGCCGCAAAAAACAATTTTACCTCAAAAAACAAACTCAACTCCACCAAAATCTCACATTATTGTAGGAATAAATATTTAATGAAAGCTAACAGCAAGAAAAGTCAGTAGATTACCGGAGAAATCACAAAAAGATAAACTTAGAAGACTTTTGCCGCAATTATGTGAATAGCCAAATTATCGTCAAATCTGAAAATAAATTACACCAAAAACTCAGATTAATATTTTAAAAAATATTTAATGAATGAAAACACCCAAAAAAAAAATGAGTAGAATACTTCACAAATCACAAAAAGATCAACTTCAAATATTTTTGCCGCAATTATGAGGAAATCCGAAATTATCATCTAATCTGCCTAAAAAATTCACCAACAAACACATATTTCTTACTAAATACTAATTACAATCTTTTAAAGCATACACAAACAATAAATCATCAAAAAATATCTATATTTTGAGCAAATTTAAAAATTCAAAACTTTGTATACTTTTGCCTATACAAATCCGAATTTCCTCTAAATCTAACAAAATAATTACAAACTAAGTCATCAAAACAAGTTTTCATCAATATATATTCATAAGAATGCAAAAAAACAACTCAAAATCACAAAAGTACTAATCTTTACCCATTGAAGAATATAACTCATATGTGAACAACTAACTCTTTAGTTTTGAACTCATGTAAATCTTCTAAGAATCATAAAAATGAGTAAATATCAAAGAAAAAAAATGCATGATTCATACATATCTATGATTATAACTCCTAAATTTACCAAAAAGTTCGCACAAATTTGAAAAAATTCGGAGAAAAACGCTTAAATCAAAACTTTGCAAACTTTTGCCAAATATATTTTTAATTGCACCGAAAAGTCCCTCAATTTTACACTGCAAAAAAGATAATCCATTGGAAAATGATTTACCGATTATCTCGATTATCGGCGATAAGTTACCAAAACGACAACTAGTGTAGTGGATTATTTACCGGTTACTATCGGTAAGCTCGATAATCGTCGGTAAGTTGAACCTTGGTTTAAATATATTCAGTCGCAGCTCTAGTACTATAGCCGCGGCTATTGAGTTTTAAAAGAACGACAAAATTATTCTACTGCAACACAAAAAATTTATGCCTTTGTATAAATTTTCCGTTGTATAAATTTAAAACAACAATTTTTTTTGTACAACCATTATTTGGACAAGTGTGTGACATGTAGGTTCCAGTTCGATCGTTGAACCGAAACACACTCGGAACAAAATCGGCATGACTACACAAACGGCAACAGTCTCACAAATCGAATAGCACTCGGAAAGAATTGGCTATAGCTAGCAAGCCACCACTTGAACACACTCTGTCACCACACTATACTAGTGGACGGCACCGCGCTTAGCGCGGTGGCGATAAAATATATTTATTATTATTATTTATATTTTTTTGCTTTTGAATGTAATTTTTTGACACTATTTTTATTTTAATAGAAAAACAGACATTCACATCAAATTTATCAATTGCTAAAAAATATTACTGCTAAAATTTATCAAATTTATCGATTCGTATTGTCGTTAATTATTGTCAAAAAAACATAATTAAATTAGGAAAATTATCGAACGGATAAAACTCTTCATTAATATTTATAACGTTGTATAAAGTTTTGAGAATTCACCCAATGTGTATTTCTAAATCAATCAGTTAAGTGTAAATGTAAATTAAACTTTGCGAATCGATGCATCCAATAACATTAGTATAGCTCTATTGTATTTTATAATGACAGTGGAGCGAACCATGAAAAAATCTATATTTTGGAAACAAACTTATGAGTGTAAATCTTACAACATCATAAATGTATACAAATGACGAATAATTTTTATTTATTTTTATCAAGAAAACGTATGGAATTATGAAAACCAACCAAATTTTAGTATGTCATGTAAGTTAAATAAAATCTTTAATTTCTAGATTCAAACCACCACTACACGAACTTTTTTGCCCGTAGACATCCTGGTAATAAGTTGCACTATCGAAATTGCATAACTGGCATCCTGTACAAAAATAAAGTACCGTGACATAATTATTCAAAATTGTTCAAAAACAAAGTGCAAAATTGTTTAATTTTATTAAGTGATGCTGATGACAAAATTGTTTTATTAAGTTTGTCATAATTATTTGATTTTTTTAAATATATGATTTGTACAATAAGTTTTCATGTAAGAGAAAAGAGGTATGCTCAAATGTGGCAATAAAAGTTGCTGAGAAGGTAAGACCATTTCTATGAGCTTAATTTTGAAGAACTAAATGATTAATATAATAAGTTTTCATGTAAGAAAAAAATATATGTCCAAATTTAATAAGGAAAATCATTGAGAAATTGAGAAAAAAAATATTTCACACCGATACCAAAAACCCAGACTTTTGCCGACGATACCAAAAACGCAGACTTTTGCCGACGATACCAAAAACGCAGACTTTTGCCAACGATACCAAAAACGCAGACTTTTGCCGATTTTAGGGCTTGGTCGATTCCTGTTCTGGCTCCGGAAAGTAGTACGCCAATTGTCGTGCCTGATCGTGCGAGATATAATAATAATTTATTATGGTATTTCATCAGGGTAATGATCCATCAACCTTCTACTTCTTTTTATGAGGCAGGGACGGGAGAATTTGTCCTGGAAACGGAAGAACTACTGAAGCTGCGCGAAACCCTCACAAAGGTTTATGTACAAAGAACGGGCAAACCCTTATGGGTTGTTTCCGAAGACATGGAAAGAGATGTTTTTATGTCAGCAACAGAAGCCCAAGCTCACGGACTTGTTGATCTTGTAGCTATGCCGTCCACCACGTCACTGCGGGAACGTCTGATGACCGGAAAGCACCTCGGTGGATAGGTTAGATCCTTGTCGGTGCTTAGACGACGAACCAATGAAGAACCGAGAGAAAAGTCAAAACTCGAGTTCCAATGGGGGAGAGAGCTCGAGTTTCTCTAGAGGCTAGGGTTTTGATTAAGTTTTTAATTATGAGTTAAATGAGTATTTATAATACCTAGTATTTAACCTAATAGGTTTTTTCAATTAAAAAGCCCATTACACTCTTAATTAATTAATCTAATTAATTAATGCTATCATAATTAATACTCGGCCCAATTGGGCCCGTAATGTCGGTTACGGTTTCGGGTCAATACCCGAATACCCGGTGTATACAATTTCCGGTTCGGGCATAACCTACAAGAAAATTGATAACTCATCTTTATATCTTTAAAATGTGAACTTTCGTATTTATAACCACATGAAAAAAAAAATTAAAAATTAACAGTGATGAAGAAGGAAATCTCTAGAATTAAAATTACATACTAATATTCTACAATTCTTTCATAAAAATTCAAAAATATATTTTACAAATGTAAAAAAAAATACATTTAAAAAAGAGACGGTATATTTTCAAACTTTACCTTTGAAGTTTTTCGAATTAAAAGAGGTATAATATTCCTAAAACTTTATTTTTTGAAAATTATATTAACTTTTAACTGCGGTACTCCTTGTTAATATATTAGTCCGAAAATTATAAATCTAACTTTTTTTTTTGTTTTTTTACATGGTTCTGAACATTAATGTTTTTGGCGAGTGTATAATTATCTACAAAAAAATACGATTAATTTATAATATATGCAAATGTTTAGACATGTAGGATCAAGGTTTAATTGTAATTTTTGCCGATAAATCGGTTATCGACGGAATTATTATTTGGTAATTAGTTTATCGATGGAAAATATATAAAAATGTAAGTTATCGTTATCAAAACTTATCGAATTGATAAATCGGTTATCGATGAAAGAATATATATATCATAATTTTAAGAATTTTGTTATGAGTATTTTTTAGAGTTCAGAAAAATAAAGGCTCAACCCAAGAAATGTGCCCACGGGGCAAAAACAACTAAAAGCCCATCACTTTACGTGTTTTTTATTTCACCCCATTTATTTACGTGCTAATTAAATAATTTCACCCCATTACTTTACGTGTTTATTATCACTACTACAAATATGAGATTATACTACGGAGCTTCCACTACGCAAGACAAAAAGCGTCGTTGGAATCATATATTCGACGATGGAAATTATTATGCGTAGTCGGAGTTAAAAAAAAAAAAGAATTCCGACGACGCAATTTTTTATGTGTCGTCGGAATCATGTATTCGCCGCGGCAACTTCATATTTGCCGCGGCGAATAGTGTTCAACTACGCATATATATGAGTGTCGTCTGGAGGGGTTGAAGAATTCAAATATACGCCGCGGCGAATATTATGTTGCCGCGGCGGGTAATGTTTCCAACTACGCATATATTAGTGTCGTCGGGATGGAAAACGACCTTCATGTCCAACGACACTTTTTAGTGTCGTTGGGATGACTCGCCGCGGCGAATTTAAGTTTGCCGCGGCGAGAGTCGTGTTTTAACCCAAACATGAGCCGAAATCCCTCATTTCGCACGAACCCTAAATTTCTCTTTCTCTCTCTCGCCTTCGCTCGCCGCCGCGACCTCGACCCATTCGCCGTCGCCCGATGTTTCCCGCCGTCGCTTGCCGTCACCCGCCGTCCAAAGGTTAGGCATGATCTCTTTGTGTTTTTGCTTGAATTTTTAGGATTTATCGATTTTTAGGGTTGAATAATGCTTTGGGGTTTTTTTTTAATGATTTTATGCGATTAGGTTTGGATTTTATGCGATTTTATGATTTTGAAATTGTGAATTTGATTAGGCTTTGAAATTGTGAGTATGTTTTGGAATTGTGAATTGTGATTAGGTTTAGGAATTGTGAATTGTGGTTAGGTTTTGAAATTGTGATTAGGTTTTGGAATTGTGAATTGTGATTAGGTTTAGGAATTGTGAATTGTGATTAGGTTTTGAAATTGTGAATAGGTTTTGGAATTGTGAATCGTGATTAGGTTTTGAAATTGTGAATTGTGATTAGGTTTAGGAATTGTGAATTGTGATTAGGTTTTGAAATTGTGAATTGATTTAGTTTTGGAATTGTTAATTAATTTTGTTTAGGAATTGTGATTAGGCCGATTTTTAATGCGAATATAATTTGGTTTTACAATTTAGTTTATGTTTTGGTTTGAATTCCGTGAAATGAATATATGCTATTTTTTTTTCAGATTTCAATGGCGCCTAAAGTAAGACGGGGTGTTAGGAAAGAAACGGCGAAACGGGAAAAGCACTGGAATGTTGAAATGCCTGAAGACGAGGTCAATGAAACGGTTCCTCCGCCTCCGCCGCCACATATGCCCTTAATGACGGAACCGGCAAAGAAACGTTACGCGAAGATATGCACGCGGAAACTTTGCTCCGAGCGTGGTTTCACCGAATTACCGCTCGCTTCAAATGCGGTGAATGACCTCGTCAACGCCAATTATCAACGCCGGGGTTGGCTAAATTATATGCTCGAGCCAAAGAACACGGCGTACACAAGCATGGTCCTCGAATTTTATGCGGCCCTTCCTGACAACGTCAAGGACGGGTTCGTGATAGTTCGAAATGTGCGGTTCCCATCAGTCCGGAGGTCATAAATGCCTACTATGGCACTCCGAATTACACCGTAGAGGAGGATGAGAACAACCATTACCCGGGTGCTGAGGTCGAGTTGGACAAGGCATTTTACGATGACATCGATGCAACGATTGCGCAGCCCGGTGTGAAATGGCATTCAAGAGCTGGGGAATCACGCCTTGAGAAGAGCCAGTTGTCTAAGATCGGGAAAATTTGGATGTACTTCTTCGGTTACCATCTTTACCCGCATCTTCACTTCACGGAGCTTCAGTTCGATTTTCTGAAGCTTATCTACGCCGGCGCAAAAGGGTTGAACATCGATGTGGGTCAGGAGATCTTCCACCACATGAACCACGTCAACTACGACCACAAGAAGAGCTCATTGGGATTCCCTTTCCTTATTTCGGGTCTTTGCATGAATGCCGGGGTAAGTGTTATATAATACTAAACTATCATTTAATTAACTTGAATGTTGTTATTTTATTGATACTAAATTTTATTGAATTTGATTGTTTAGGTCGAGGCATATGATCGCGAAATCACGTTTCCCAAAGGAGGTAATTTTGATGAGGCTTGGATAAGGAGTCTGAAGCCATCGGTGCTTGAAGCGCTACCTAGGCTCCAACCACTTGTGATTGGCGCCACCCCACTGGAGCAACAGTTTACATATGATGACATTCCCATGAGAGCGTTTATGGCTCACAGTCAGCGGGAAATGTACAACTACATGTGCTACGAACGCGGCTACCGGATGGCTCAAAATCCAAACTTCCAGCCACCAAATCCGTATCCAGCTCCGGTTTGGCCAGCGAGGTATCCCGACTATTATCCCTTTCCCGGTGACGCAGGCGGATCCGGCAATGCAGGCGGCCACCACGAAGACGGAATTGACGAAGACGCATGACGAACTGTTATTTTGTTGTTTTTTCTTTGAACAATTTTAAATTATGTTATTATTTTTTTATTTTTGAACAATTTACTATGATTAGTTTTTGTTGTATTAGGTTTTTATAATTTCTTTGAACAATTTACAATGTTTAATTATTTTGTTTATTAACTTAATTATTTAAGTGTATTTAAATTTTGAAATAACAATTTAAAAAACAACTTAATTTCTGTCAAATACAACAATTTGAAAATGTGAATTAAAATATGCCGCAGCCATTTATATATTTGCCGCGGCTATATGTCCAACGACACAAAAAAAGTGTCGTCGTTAATCAAATTAGCCGCGGCAAACATATATTCGCCGCGGCTAAACTATGCGATAATCAACCCGTAGCCTCTGTAATTTCTGAACATTGTTTAGCCGCGGCGAATAGGAGGTTGCCGCGGCTAATTTGTGTTGGCCGCATCAAGTATATGTTCGCCGCGGCTAAAACTGTGCGATAATCAACCCGTAGCCTCTGTAATTTCTGAGCATTGTTTAGCCGCGGCGAACATATACTTGCCGCGGCCAACACAAATTAGCCGCGGCAACCTCCTATTCGCCGCGGCTAAACAGTGTTAAGAAATTACAGAGGCTACGGGTTGATTATCGCATAGTTTAGCCGCGGCGAACTATAATTTGCCGCTGCCAAATTGTGTTTGCCGCGGCAAACATATATTCGCCGCGGCAAAACTGTGCGAAAAACAACCCGTAGCCTCTGTAATTTCTGAGGTTGTTTTAGCCACGACAAATTCATAGTCGCCGCGGCGAGTCGTACGACGACACAAAAAAAGTGTCATCGGATAATTTCTGTCGCGGCATTATTTAATGTGCCGCAGCCGATGTCGCAGATCTGAGATTTTTTAACTCTTATTTAGGATTTCCTTTCACTTATTTATCTATACACTCCACATACACAATCCATTTCACACTTAGTCAACTTAGGCGACTTGGTTGAAGGATTTCAGCTTTGTCTTCTCAACTTGTCTACGGGAAAGAAAGGTATTATTTCTCAAAATTCCGGATCTTGTTAAATAGATTTGCATTATGGCTTCTAGAGAATGGATGAAGGCAAATAGATTGAGCAATGATTACCGAAGAGGTGTTCAAGAGTTTTTTGATCTTGTTAAATTTAAGTATAGAAGAGGAGAATTTATTCGGTGTCCATGTCTCATATGTGGAAATTTAGGATGTCGAATCGCACTTATTTGCGTTTGGTATAATGAGTTCATATGATCATTGGTACTTTCACGGGGAAAAAATTCGTGGTAGAAGAGTCGATGATTATGTACAAGAACAAGACGTCGAAGAGGATGACGTGGACGGTTTGTTGAAATGTGCCGAAGAGGATTTTGTGGGAAGACCGGAGTTATTTGAATCGATGGTGGATGATTTAGAAGCTCCTTTGTTTGATGGGTGTAAGAGTTCGAAAGTAGGGTTTTTGGTGACGTTATTTCATTTAAAGGCGGCAGGAGGTTGGTCAAATACTAGCTTTACGCAATTGTTGGAAGCCCTTCGGGATGTGCTTCCGGAGGGAAATAGAGTGCTTTTATCCATGTATAACACAAAGAAGACGTTGGGGTTGTTAGGTTTGAAGTTCGATAAGCTTCATGCATGTCCAAAGGATTGCGTATTGTATAGGAATGAGCATGAATATTTAATGGAATGTCCGGTCTGCAGTGAGTCAAGGTGGAAGATAGGGAAGAAGCCTCACGACGGTGTCAAAGGGGTTCCGCAAAAAGTATTATGGTACATTCCCCCGTTGCCGCGGTTTAAACGCATGTTTAACAATCCCACTCACGCGAAGAACATGATTTGGCACTCAAAAAACCGCAGTAAAGATGGCGTTATAAGACACCCCGTTGATGTTGTACAGTGGAAATCGTTTGACGCCCATCATCCAGAATTCAGTGCAGATCACAGGAATTTGCGTCTCGGTTTGGCCACCGATGGGATGAATCCATTTGGGAACATGAGTAGTCGATATAGTGTTTGGCCGGTAATACTCATCAACTACAACCTCCCTCCGAAATTGTGTATGAAGCGAAAGTTTTTAATGTTGACGCTTTTAATTTCGGGACCGAGCCAACCGGGAAATGACATCGATGTTTACTTGGCACCATTGATCGATGATTTGAAGATTATGTGGGAAGAAGGAATGACGATCATGGATGCGCACCTACAAGAAGAGTTCAAATTACAAGCAATGTTAATGTGGACAATCAACGACTTCCCGGCGTACGGAAACTTGTCAGGTTACTCAGTTAAATGCAAAATTGGTTGTACTGTTTGCATCAAAGATACATGTTCGACCCGGTTGAAGCATGGGAAGAAGACAGTTTTTCTCGATCATAGAAGATTTTTACCGTTAAATCACCCGTACAGGAAGAATGCGAAGAAGTTTAATGGACATCAAGAATTTCGAAGACCTCCAAGAATTTTGAACGGCGAAGCTGTCTTTAAGTTGATTTGCGAAGAGACTTATCCAGTGCTTGGAAAAAGAAAATTAAGCGGTAAGAAAAAGTCGTATGAAGATAAACCGTTCAAGAGAGTATCAATTTTCTATGAGCTCCCGTATTGGAAGTCGCATTATGTTCATCATTGTTTGGACGTTATGCACATTGAAAAAAATGTGTGTGAGTCGATTGTCGGTACTTTGCTAGATGATCCAAATAAAACAAAAGACGGGAAGAAAGCTCGAGAAGATCTCGTTGAATTGGGTATAAGACCGGGCTTGCATCCCGAGACTCAAGGAAAAAAACATTTCTACCACCGGTTGTGCACACGTTATCTCGACCGGAACGAAGGAAGTTTTGTGAATGGCTTGCGGCCATAAAAGTTCCCGAAGGTCATTCGTCGAACTACAAGAGGTTTATATCTATGAAGGATTTGAGACTTATCGGAATGAAGACCCACGATTGTCATATGTTGCTTCAACAAATACTTCCTCTTGCATTGCGAGGTTTTTGTGAAAGGAAGTTCGGTATGCCATTTCCAAGTTATGTGAGTTTTTCAACAAAATATGTGCCAAAACAGTAAAGACATTGGAATTCGACGAGATATAGGCGGACTTGGTTAAAACCCTATGCATGATCGAGACGTTCTTTCCACCGTCATTTTTCGACATCATGATACACTTAACTGTTCACTTAGTACGAGAAGTGAAGTTTTGTAGACCCATATTTTTACGATGGATGTATCAGATTGAGCGTTATTTGAAAGTCTTGAAAGGGTACGTGAAGAATTACAATCGGCCAGAAGGGAGCATTGTCGAATGTTATATGGCAGAGGAGTCGGTTGAATTTTGTGCTGAGTATTGCGCGAAAACTCCGCCGATTGGGGTGCCTAAACTCGCCGTTGCGGAATCAAAAGGCTTATCCTCAGGTAATAATTAATAATTTTATTATATAAAAAATATCGTTAAAATAATAACTGATCTTTGATGTTTTGATGCGCAGGTAATCCTTCGACTGTCAACCGAAAAGAATGGGAGCAAGCCGTTCTATATGTGTTGCACAATTCAACCGGTGTGGCGCCCTTTATTGATGTGCATATGAATGAGTTGAGGGGTATTTATCCGAAAAAGTCAAAAAATGTAAAATGGCTACAAGAAGAGCACAACCGTACGTTTCCAAAGTGGTTCGATGAACATTTATATCAAAGGAGAAAGCATTATGATGAGACAATATTGAAGATCTCCGGTGGCCCTTCACAAGTAGTTACCCGGTTCACATCGTGGTACGTTAACGGGTACACGTTTTACACAAGGGGAAGAGACGAAAAACACCCCGTACAAAACAGCGGTGTTACGTTATTTGCGGAAGGAATGCATGTTGCGTCGGCCAAGGATAAGAATCCAGTACAAGCTATTATGAGCTACTACGGATATGTAGAAGATATCTGGGAGCTTGATTATTGTGGTTTGCGAGTTGGATTGTTTAAGTGCAAATGGGACGACAACAACTACGTAAAAGTTGACGATGACGGAATTACAGTCGTTGACTTTAGACGAGTGGGCTACGCCAATGATTCATTTATAATGGCATCCCAAGCAACTCAAGTGTTTTATGTCTCCGACCCGATTGATCCAGAATGATCTCTTGTCGTGCATGTGAAGGCAAAAAACGTAGAAGAATATTCAAACGAAGAAGCCGTAGACATAACCACCATCGCACCATTCTCGAAGAAGCTACCGAGCATTGAAGAGGTCGAGAACTTTGATGATGATGATGTTTCTAAGTTGCGACGTCTAGACATCCCGTCAACAGAAATTGAATGAAATATTCACTTATCAAATAATAATAATTTTATATTTCATTCTACTTGTTTAATAATGTAGTTTTATGACTTTATTTATGATTAAACATTTATTATTATTTCATAATATAAGTTACTGATGTGATTTAAGTTAAATTGTCAAAAGCAAGTACTTACCATTGATATTTTTTAATTTTTTCAATGTGTAAAAGATAGAAAAACAAAACAACTTTTTCAACATGCCGCGGCAACGTATAAAGTTGCCGCGGCTAACATTCCAACGACACTAAACAGTGTCGTCGGATCAAATATTAGCCGCGGCTAATACAAATATGCCGCGGCAGACTTATAAATCACTCTGAAAATTGTTTTTAGAATAGCGGCAAAAGTACCTATACTTAATATAGTGGTGAATTTGAGATATATTTTTACATTTTTTGATGTAGTTTATTATTGTAACATTATATATAATTAGTCAACACTAAGTTTGACATAATTAGTTAGTAACTTAATGAAAAAGTTTAGAACCCTAGCTAACCTTAACACTAACCCCTAAACCCTAAAACACTTTTTGGCAAAAGGAAACTTCGGAAATAATTTCATTATATACTCTTGAAATTATTTTTTGTTTAAATAAAATTGGTTGTTTAAGAATTTAATAAATGGTTAAACCCTAAACCTAAACCCTAAACCCTAAAACCCTTTACTTGGGAAATAATTTCATTATGTACTCTTGAATTAATTTTTGTTTAAATAAAATTGGTTCCTAAACCCTAAACCCTAAATTAGTTAAACCCTAATCCTAACCCTAAGCCCTAAATCCTAAAACCCTTTTTTGCATAATTTTACGCGGGAAATCAATGCATTTGTGGTGTTCATTTACTAATTATAAATTATATCATATAAAGAAAGTGTAATAATATAAACTAAGAGTAAAATAAGAGGTTTTTTTTTTTTTTTTTCAAGTGAAAAATGGAAAATAAAAAAATGATCTAAATTAGCCGCGACATTGTTATTTTAGCCGCGGCGAAATTTACATCCATTTTAACAAAGGCTAAGGGTATGTTTCTTCCAGAATTTGCCGCGGCACAAAATTATATGCCGCGGCAAGTGTGCTGTACGACGACACATTTAAGTGTCGTTGGTTATAGTCGCCGCGGCACACAATATTGTGCCGCGTCTAATCCTGCATCCAATTTTACAGTGGCTACGGCACATAATAATGTGCCGCGGCTATACAACGACACTTATTTGTGTCGTCGGTTACATTTGCCGCGGCACATAATAATGTGCCGCGGCTACTAATGCATTCAATACTTTTGTTGGCTACGGGTTTAATTTCGCCGCGGCAAGTTTAAGTTTGCCGCGGCGTGTTTTGGGAATTTTGACGACACACCCAATTTTGTGTCGTCGAACCCCCAAATTTTCGATTTTTTTCCGCGTTTTTTCATTTTCCCTCCCTTTTTTTTCTATCTTTTCAGCTTTTTTCACTCTCTTTCTCTCATTCTCCCTTCTCTCTTTTCTCTCTTTCTCTCATTCTCCCTTATTGTTTATAGTTTATGTGATGATATTTTGATGATTTAGTGAATATCTCTTAATGGGTTCATGAATTTGTTAATGGTTTTTAATTTTATTGATTTGTGTTTTGGTTTGTTGGTGGGTTTATATTTTTCGAAATTTATTGATATATTTTTGTGGGTTCATGAACTTGTAGATGAATTTTCGAGACGAATCACCCGAATGTGATGTACGGGATCGAGAAGAATCACACGAACGTGAAATCAAACCCGGTTAGTTTATTTTTATTTGCATCCGAAATTGTTGTATTGAACTAGTTTATAAGATTGAGTTAATTATTTTATGGAGGTATAGACGAGAATGAATCAAAACCTAGAAGAAAACTAGAAGATCAAGGACAAAGAAAACTGACTCTAATGAGAAGCATCAATGTATTGAAGCATAAAGGGGAAAAAGTTCATGTTAAATTTGATGAGAAAGAACAACCGGAAGGACAAGAAGGTGATTTTTTAGGTAGTTGGATTGGTGTGTTAGCTAGGGAATTCACTCCAATAACTATTATCGATTGGAGAGATAAAAGTTATGCTAAGGTGAAAGAACGGATATGGAATGAAGTCAAACAAGCATTTGTAGTTCCGGGATGGTTCAAAAGAAAATGTTTATCAAGTGCCGCGACTTCGGCAAGACAATTCCGGCATGATCTCTCTACCCTAATCAATAAACATCCCAAGGGTAAAAGCATTTATGAGCGACCGAATATTGTTGAGAAGTACTACACAAGCATCACGGCCGAAGTATGGAAGGAATTTGTGGAAATTAGATTAAGTGAAAAGTTTGGGGAACTCTCGAAGCAAAATAAAGGTCATAGAGATCATGTTGAATACCTCTCGAGAACGGGCCGAAATGGATATCGGAAGATCGATCAACTACTAGTTAGGGTTCTAACTTTGCATTTTAATTTTATTTTATTTTATTGCCAAGAATCGAATAACATGTTTATTTTGTTTCTTTGCATGCCAAAAATGGAGAATGGGCCACCTTACCCACACTTTGGTGCGTCACGAGGAAGAACCCTGATGGTTCATTAAAGGACTCAACTTTGGAGCCAATAATAGAGAAAATAGTAAGTACTTATATAATGTAGTGCAAATATAAGTAGTATATTTGATTCTCTTATAATTCTTGTTTTTGGTTAGAACGAATATGCCACGCAAGAAGAAAATGGCGAGTTTGAACCCGATGAGGAAGTCGACGTATTGACAAGAGCGTTGGGAAAGAAAGATCATTCCGGACGAGTTCGGGGACAATCAAAATACGTCACAAAGCGAGCACATCACCGAGCATCCAACTCAACGCCGAATCCCGTCGTTAAAAGCCTCCAAGCGGAAATTGAAGAAATGAAAGCGAAAAGCGAGGCGAAAGATGCGGCTTTGGAAGAATGTAAGTCAAAAATGGAACTATTTGTCCAACAATCAATTGCTCGAAATTTTGAAGGGAGTAACGATGCATGCTCCCGTGGCGGCACTCCGATTAGTCAACCGCTCGCACCGGTTACTCAATCCGTCGCTCCGGTTAGTTCGGGAAAAAAGACTAAGCCCGTATCGGTCAACAATGGAAGCGGTGTTGGTGGAAGGGGCTCGAGGGATGTACGACCGGCGGCCTCTCATCCAAAGACGCCCATTTCGGGTGATGGTGGCGTCGAATGTCTTCTCTACTCGGACGCTTTTGAAGAATACGTCGCAAAGGGGAGGGCATATAAACGTTATATCCCGGGCGAGGAACCTTTTCTCAATAAAGAATGGGCGGGCGAATATACTCGGGTGTTGATTGAAGTGGTAAATGCTCCGATGCCTAATATTCCTCTCCCTATGAAAACGCAATGTATGGAATTTCTCGATGACGCGATCGGGAACTTAGTGCCTTGGCCGACAAGGTTAATCAAGAAAGTCGATTCCCAAGGTAGTCCATCTCTCATACCTAAGCCAAAAGAGGTTGCCAAAAGTGCACAAGATCCAAAAAAGATTAAGATGTCTATCCTTGTCCCGGAATTGAGACCGTTGGCCGATTATGCCAACAATTATATGCTCGCACCAAATGCATTACTCAAAGTGAATCTTGATAAAAGTTTGGGTCAAGATTTAACTTATTTAACTTTCGATGATATGCGCGAATTTCTACTCTCCGAGGACTTGAATGTGAATTGGATAACGACTTGTCAAATGTATGTTTTCTATTTTTACATATTCTTTTTTATTTCCTTATTTCTTATTGATTTTAAAATATGAATAATTTATTCTACTTTTCTTTATATTATATTTGTAGTTATTTGTTACAAACATACATGGCAAAAAGTGATGTGAGAGATTTGTACGGTTTTATTCCTCCGTATAATGACATGAACTACAACTCTTACGGCGACGACGAAGATAAGATGTCCAAAGAATTGGAAAATGATGTGGAGGTTTGCTTAAAGAATATATCAAAATGCAAGAAAGACAAATTGTGGTTGATGTCATACAATAGTCACAATCATTGGACTCTCCTCGTGTTGAACCCTTGGCGCAATAGTGTGACCATATTTGATTCACTTAAAAATTCAAGAGGATTGAATGCGAATTTATCCGCGTTTTTTGATAAGTAAGTATTCTCGAATATAGAATTATCTTTTTATTATTGATGTATTTCAAATACAAGGTTTTGTATATTTAACGTTTACATTTTTTGTAGGCTCGGTGAAACGTTCATGTTACACCATACAACCGGCAAGAATATGCACTCGGCGGTCAAAGTGTCGATTTCAAAATCATGTCCGAAACAACCGGGAAATCACGAGTGTGGATACTTTGTCATGAAGTTCATGCACGACATCATCATAAAGGGTATTGCGTTTGTTGATAAAAAAATATTTATAGTTTAAAAGAGATAGATTCTCTTAGAGTTAGATTAGGTGCATATGTTCTTCAAAAATTTGCAAAGTATGATGAAGAATAGAATATTATGTATATGGACGGTCTTACATTCTTTGGTATATAATGACGGTACTATTTGTAAGTATGAACGACGCTTTATGTAGGTACGGAAGATTATTCGTATAAATCGGTTAATTTTCGGAATTAAATATATATTATTTATTATTTACAGGAACCAAAGCATCCGGGCGATTTAAATCGCCCGGTTTTTTTAATTTTATATCGGCATATTCGACGACGGATGAAAAACCGTCGCGGAAAGTTTTTTATGAATGCAATCGGGCAAAAATATGCCGCGGCAATATTAAAAATGCCGCGGCGTATTCATCCCAACGACACTAATAAGTGTCGTTGGAATGAATATTGGCCGCGGCAAATATAAGTTTGCCGCGGCGAAAATTTATCCCAACGACACTTATTAGTGTCGTTGGGATGAATATTAGCCGCGGCAAAATTTAATATTGCCGCGGCCAATATTCATTCCAACGACACTAATAAGTGTCGTTGGGATAAATTTTTGCCGCGGCACAATTATATTTGCCGCGGCCAATATTCATTCCAACGACACTTATTAGTGTCGTTGGGATGAATACGCCGCGGCGAAAATATATTCGCCGCGGCTTACAGCATGTCCGAGGACATTTTCGAGTTTTGGAATCACCTCACACAACACTTATTATGTGTCGTCGGACTGTTCGCCGCGGCAAAGCTATTATTATGCCGCGGCGAGTTTGGATTCCGACTACACTTTTTAAGTGTAGTCCAGTTCCACCTCCAACGACACTTAAATTAAGTGTCGTCGGATATCATACGATGGAGGATCCGACGACACATAAAGAGTGTAGTCGAAGAGCTCCAACTACACTCTTTAAGTGTAGTCCAACCTCTTTTTTGTACTAGTGTATATAGTCTCATGACTTACAGAATCTTAATATTTGGCATGACAATCGATAGCGCCATAATTGATAGATTCATTGGGGTAATTGATTTTATCCCGGCTTTATGATAGCATATTGGTGAAGAGTTTTGAAGGATTACTAGTTGGCCTATGTTAGAATCTTGGTCGTCTACTATTTTATTTTACCTTATTAAAACATCTAATCTTATACATTAATTCAGGCATATAATCTTATAATATATATAATCCTTATTCATTCATTAAAAAAAATAGTCCTTTTTCCCTTATAATGCTCAAATGCTGTAACATGCTACGGTTTAACGACATTCAATTATTTGTATATAAGCTATTAAATGTTAATGTATCATTTTCCCCTAAATTATTTATCATACATATATTAAGCATTTGTAAATATAGCGTTAAAGTCATTAAATGTATTAACGCAATAATAAGGTGATTACTCTGATTTGAGTTCTTTATAAAAGAAAAAAAATCAGAGTAATTTCCCGAAAGATGCACACTTGATTTTGCTTGGCCTCAGTCGTAGCATGTGTTTGACGTGTATATTGTATAGTGTATATTGCAAGGTTTTAAATACCGCTTGCCGATGTCGTTCCGCATTTTTCGTTTTACGGATATATCGCTTGCCGATGGGTATGTCGATGGGCAAATCGTAAAAAAATGACATACCGCATGCCGTATATACCGCACTTTTCGCATGGGCATACCGCATGCCGATGGGGTTTTCGACGGATATTCTGTAAAAAATATTTGAGTATTTAAGCAAGATATTTATATAAGTTCAAAACTACATATTTAATAAATACAAGATATTTGTAACTTAAATATGTAGGTGGAATGTATAATATTAAGTCACTTTATTAGTTGAAGTGTATAATATTAAGTCAAATTATTATGTGAAGTTAATATGTATGTTAATTAAGTGTGTAATATTAAGTGAATATGCATGTTAATTGTATATGTATGTTTACAAATTTAATATTAGTTGAAGTGTATAATATTAAATGAATATGTATATTAAGTGTATATGTATGTTAGGTGAAGTTAATATGTATGCTAAGTGTATAATATTATTTGAAGTGTATAATATTATTTGAAGTGTATAATATTAAGTTAAATTATTAGTTGAAGTGTATGTGTATATTAAGTGTGAAGGTGTCATATTAGTTGAATGAATAACAAAAAGTCTCACATTGATAGATGACAAGAGTTTAGTGATGTTTAAATACCAAATATTAGGGACAAGGGCTTGGGCCCTTTGGGTCATAGGATTTTGTGGATGGGGGAGGACTCACACAAATATTACACCACCACACGCGCGCGCCGCCGCCGCCATCCGACCGGCAGTGACATGGTGGGGTGGGGTGCTCTTGTGTGAGTATAATTATTTTTGCCGAAATCTACCAGGAATTTTCGAACCGCATATCCTCGAAAAACGAATTTCCACCGAATTTCGCAGCGAAATTGTATACCTTGCATTATTGTATTGTAGTAGACTCAACAGTATTATATTACACCATTAAAAAAAACAGTAATATATTACTTTACGTGTTACACTTATTGTGTTAGCGTACAAGAAATATTTAATCTATTAATTGTATAAAAATCAAATATTAAATTTTGTACCCCATTACTTTACGTGCGGGTCAGAGGTCTTATGGGCCATAAGTTATGGCTTATAGAGACGTCATTATAATTCACAATATATATTAATCTTATATATATATATATATATATATATATTAATGCATCGATATTTATTTATTTTGTAATTTTGAAGAGATGCAATTTTATTTTATTTTGAAAGATGACATACCAATCTTGGGTTAGTGATGGCGAAAATACCCAAAGTTTGGTCAAAGAACTCCTCGTGTACCCAAAGTTTAAAAGTGGTGACAAAAATACTCAAAGTCACATTTAGGGAGTTGACCACTCCATTCTCGTAACGTTGTTAACTTACATGTTAACTTTGGCCACGTAGACAAATCTGTTTTGTTAAGTGCAATCATTAGGGGTTCAATTCGTTGTATTAAATAGTATTAGCTAGAGGTTTAATTCGTTGTTTTGTCGTAAACGAGGCTGATGTGGGCTCGTCCACGTGGCATAAATAGTTATGTCAGCAACTCACGTTTATCCGTGTGGCCAAAGTTAACAGGTAAGTTAACGACGTTACGAGAATGGAGTGGTCAACTCCCCAAATGCGACTTTGGGTATTTTTACCACCATTTTTAAACTTTAGGTACACGAGGGGTTCTTTGACCAAACTTTGGGTATTTTTGCCGTCATTAACCCTACCAATCTTTATAAATTTAGAGAAGGTATATTTTCAAACTTTATTTTTGAAGGACTACATACCTAATATTTTTTAATTAAGAGAAGTATATTGCTTTTAGAAAAATTATACAATCTTGCACGGAATTGATAAATTTAACAATATTGCTTTGAAATTTTACTCAATATAAGTTTTTCTTGCATATAATATTTAATCATTAAAAAGTATTAAAATATGCTAGTTAATTGGAAAAGAGCATATATATATATATAATATGTAGGGTTAATGACGGCAAAAATACTCAAAGTTTGGTCAAAGAACCCCTCGTGTACCCAAAGTTTAAAAGTGGTGGTAAAAATACCCAAAGATCCTTAAGCAGTTCGAGATGGCGGATTGCAACCCGAGCAAATACCCAATGGAGGCTAAGCTGCAGCTCAGGAAGGATGCTGAAGGAAGAGAAGTGGATCCCACGGAGTACAGACGCGTGATCGGGTGCCTGAGGTATCTTACTCACACCCGACCACACATTTCTCACGCAGTCGGGATAGTTAGTCGTTTCATAGAGAAGAACCCAGTGTTTCATGGTCGGAGCAAACACATAGACACTCGGTATCATTATATTCGCGAGTGTGTGGAGAAGCGGAAGATCATCGTGGAGTTTGTCAGCACGAAGAAGCAGCGGACAGACATACTCACCAAAGCTCTAGCAAGAGTTAAGTTCGCGGAGATGAGAGAGCTGCTCGGGGTGAAGATCCTCGACCCAAGTCAAGCTTACGGGGGAGAATGTGAGTTTAAGCCTGACTTGACTCAACCCCTAGCAGAGATCTCCCCACCAGAACTTCCCCGAGAAGGGCCCGAGCAGAAATCTCCCTAGCAGGAATTCCCCCACCAGAGATGGGTCCGACCAGAGATTTCCCCCAACAGGAAAGGACCCAGCCAAGAATGCTCATACCAGAGATGGCCCTAGCAGAGATGAGGGAAAGCAAAGATGCCCCCGAGCAGAAGAGGACCCTAGCAGGATTCTCCCAAGCAGAAACGGGAAATGCCAGAAGTCAAGAAGAGCTATTCCAGGAAGGTGCCAAACTTGAGGAACAAGTTTGGAGATTCGATTTGGCTTCCTGATTTGATATGATTTGGTTTCCCATTCTGTTAGGAAATGTGTAAATTGTAAAGATTTGAATAAATTTATTTTAGGAAGTTTAGCTAGGGTTTAGCTTTCTAGTTTCTATATAAATACAAGTCTTATGACTTTAGTTTGTAACTTTTTGCTCTCTTTGCATTTGACATTAATCTGAGAAAATTCTCCCAACTTTCTTTGTCCTTCGTTTCTTGTTCTTTATAGTGGAATGCGACGCTTCCGGAAGCGGCATAGGTGCGGTGCTTCAACAACGGGGACACCCGGTTGCGTTTTTCAGCCGCAAATTAGCGGAACGACACTCCAAACTCGCGGCGTACGAACGTGAGCTCATCGGTCTTGCTAAGGCGGTTATACATTGGCGACCCTATCTTTGGGGACGAGAGTTCAAGATTCGAACCGACCATTCAAGTCTCAAGCATTTATTGGAGCAACGCCTTACAACCCTGCCATAAATTCATTGGGTGAGCAAGCTTCTCGGTTACGACTTTACGGTTGAATACCGGGCGGGATCCTTAAACAAGGTAGCGGATGCACTATCACGAAGAGATGAACCGGAGGATGACGGGGAAAAATGCAGCTTGCACGCGTTCGGAATAGGAAGTACGAGCTTCACGGCCAAGCTTCAATCCGAGGTCAATTAGGTCAAGCCTCTCCGCAAACTTCGTGACCGTATTTTGGCGGGGAACATGGCCGATCATTGGGAGGTACGCGAGGGGCTGATTTGGTACAAAAAGCGAGCTATGTTAGGCGAGAAATCGCCATTAATCGCTGATGTACTCGCTGGATTTCACAATCTTGGGCACGAAGGGGTCCAAAAGACGATGGAGCGCATCCGGCGGGATTTCTATTGGCGTGGGTGGTAGAAAGGGGTACAAGAGTTCGTCGCAAAATGTCAAACGTGCCTAAGGAACAAGTGGGAGGCGCTGCAACCGGGCGGGTTACTCCACCCCCTTCCAATTCCCCATCGAGTTTGGGCCGATATTTCGATGTACTTTGTCGAGGCGCTTCCTTCTTCACACGGGAAAAGTGTCATATTAGTGGTGGTGGATCGGTTTTCTAAATACGTACATTTCATTCCATTAAGTCATCCGTTTACAGCCTCTTTCGTGGCAAAGGCCTTCTTCAGCGAGATTGTTCGGCTCCATGGGTTTCTGAAATCGATTGTATCCGATAGGGATAAGGTCTTCCGAAGCATCTTTTGGCGAGAGCTTTTTTGACTAGCGGGTACAGCGCTGAAATTTTCGACGGCATACCACCCCCAATCGGACGGGCAAACCGAGGTCGTTAATCGGACCTTGGAAATGTATCTTCGTTGTGCGACGGGCGACAAACCGAAGAGGTGGCTGCATTGGTTACCTTGGCTAGAGTTCGTCTACAACACGTCGTTCCACTCCGCTACCAAGACGATGCCTTTTCACATGGTTTATGGGCGTGAACCTCCACGCTTATTAGACTATACTGCCGGGAGCACAATTGTGGAAGATCTTGACGTGGCTTTGGCTCGACATTCGGCGTTTCTTATGGACGCACGCAATCGATTAGTAGAAGCTCAAACACGCATGAAGGAAGCTTA
Source organism: Parietaria judaica (assembly GCA_954871525.1). Classification (NCBI taxonomy): domain Eukaryota; kingdom Viridiplantae; phylum Streptophyta; class Magnoliopsida; order Rosales; family Urticaceae; genus Parietaria; species Parietaria judaica. Next base: position 47,023,803 of record OX940860.1, read on the forward strand.
CGACGGGAACCACCGATTCATAGAGTTCAAGGCGGGCGATTGGGTGTGGCTAAAACTCCACCCGTATCGACAAATAACGGTATCCAAGGGTACTTACCACAAGTTGTCCCCCCGATTTTATGGGCCTTTTCCGGTAGTGGAATGCGTGGGGACAGTGGCTTACCGCTTGAGGATGCCCGCGGGGACCCGAATTCACGACGTGTTTCACGTCTCATTACTCAAGGGCCACAAAGGAGAGCAGGCGAAGGCAGTGGGGATTCTTCCGAAGGTTTTCGATGGCCAAACTCTTCCTGAGAAGCCAGCCAAACTCCTACGAGCACGCCGAAGATTGGGAGAGCGGGAACTTCTAGCGCAGTGGGACATAGACACGCCGGAAGACGCTACTTGGGAACACGCGGCTACGTTGGTGGACACATTTCCAGAACTTGAGCTTGAGGACAAGCTCATAGTCGAGGAAGAGAGTAATGATACGGACCCGAGATTTAGGTACACGTATCAACGACGCAAAAGCACGGAAGCAACAACAAGTGGCTAGGAATAAGGGCTTAAGGATCGTTTTTATTTAAGCTTTCATTAAGTTTTATTTTTGTTTTTATTAGGGCTGCTTTGGTCGAATTAAATTAGGATTGGTTATTTGATTTAATTATTATTAGGTTAGTTCCTATTTTTGAGGAGTTTTCAGGATTTGTAAATCTGCCTACATAGAGGGCGATTTTTATTAATAAGATAGCTTCCAAAATCATATTTGAATCCTTCTACGGGGTTAGGGTTTGAGGAAGTCTTTTTCCTATCTTCTCTTTGTTCTACGCACAACCAAGGCTGTTTTTCTTCTCCTTGTTCTACGCAAAAATCAGGCAGAACCTCAGGGTTTTCGAGCTTGGCAGCGACGGCACGCGGAAAGAGAACTACGGCATTAACAAGCAGAGTAGATCGACCAGTCACAAGAGCGCAAACCCGGGCACATAACAGTATGTTAACAAATTTAATATTAGTTGAAGTGTATAATATTAAATGAATATGTATATTAAGTGTATATGTATGTTAGGTGAAGTTAATATGTATGTTAAGTGTATAATATTATTTGAAGTGTGTAATATTAAGTTAAATTATTAGGTGAAGTGTATGTGTATGTTAAGTGTGAATGTGTGATATTAGTTGAATAACAAAAAGTCCCACGTTGATAGATGACAAGAGTTTGGTGATGTTTATATACCAAATATTAGGGACAAGGGCTTGGGCCCTTTAGGTCATAGGATTTTGTGGATGGGGGAGGACTCACACAAATGTTACACCACCACACGCGCGCCGCCGCCGCCGTCCGGCCGTGGCGGGGTGGGGTGGGGTGCTCTTGTGTGAGTATAATTATTTTTTGCCGAAAGTTTAATTGGTATTTTTGCCGAAATCTACCAAAAATGCGAAATTCCAACCATGTTCGCGAATGTCGTTCAAAATTTCGCGACATTTGGTAAAACGACAGCGAAAGGGGCAAGGCTTTCGTTTCGGTGCTCTTCGAAAAACGATTTTCGGTCCGAATTTCGTGCGATTTTCGCGAAATTTTGTACCTTGGTTCATGATACCCAAGGGCTATAACAAATCATTCCAGCAAGCGCTGCGAGGTGTTTCGGCGCCTACTGGACTATGTGACGGCGCCAAAGTTCGCCGGGGTGGTGATCCCCGGGAGGTCCCTGGCGTTTATAAGTGAGAGATGATGAACCGGGCTGTCCATGCCGCCACGACGGGAGGGAATCTGCGGGTTTTGAAGGAGCTTCTACACATCGGGACGAAATCCATGGCAACCCAGAGACGTCAGGTCTGTGAACATATACGACGATGGAGTTCTTAGCGAAGCGACCAATTGCTTGAAGGCGCAGAGTAAGGGCAAGGTTCGCATTTGAATCATTGATAGAAGCATAACAAAGCTTCACTGAGCTCGATCGCTCCAGACTTCACGGGAACATAAGTCTAATGTTTGCAAAAGAACGGGAACATATGCCGTTAATAATCCTTTGTTTTATTTGTGGATCAAATATAATTTAAACTTTGAGTTCCTTAAGAAAAAATAAATAAATAATCAGAGCATTTTTAAAAGATAGAAACTTGATTTTGCTCGACTGAGACGTGTATAGAGCAAGGTTCGAAATTTCGCGATTTTCGTTCGATTTTCGTTCGATTATCGCTCAAAACAGGCATCTCGGTAAGTTATCTCCCTTAATCGTTCTCGTTTTATAGTTTTCGCGATTTTTCGAGGGGGAAAGTGAACTACTTTTCGTTTCATGTTTTCAAGTGTTAATTCTCGAAAACTGAAGGGCTTATCGCTAAATATGAAAAAGTCATACGTTGACTGAGTCAAACTCACCAAAGCCTGTCGAAGTACGGAAAAGCTCACCCACAAACGTATATTAAAATTTGCTAGAAACAAATATTTTGCATTAAACTAATGTCCAGTTTTACGTTGTAATTAAAATTTCATATTTTTCAAAAACTGTTTTTACAAAACTTAAAACACCAAAGTTGTAGATCTATCTCTTATCTTTCCAACCATAGGTCGTGCATAAAATTTGAACAAAAAATGAGTGAGTTATGTCAAAAATACGAAAAGTATACATATAGAGGAAGAATCACTCTCTAACGGTCAAGTGACGGAAAACACTAAAATATCTAACGGATCAAACATTGGGTACATTAGCCGCCAAAAATAAACATTAGGTACATAATCCGCAGAAGATCAAACATTGGGTACATTAGCCGCAGTTTACCCTTTATTTTATATGTACACGTACTTTAAAATGGTTTAAAGTTTAAACTTTAAACTATAAGGAGGTTTAGTTGGTTAGAAGAAAATATGTATATAATTAGTTACTAGTTAGATCGATAATAATGGGACTCTAAAACCCGAAAATGGTGTGGTTTTATAATTCCCCCATTAGAATGGTGGTAATTAGAGATGGGCTTATTATTTATCAAATTATCATATTAAAAAAATATATAATTTATTGGGTTATTTGTGTGCTATGAATTGCTACATTTGATATTTTAGGAACTTTCTTAGGGTCTCTTGAACACCAAAATATATTTTTTTACACTACTTTGACAATTTGTTATCTTAAAAAAAAAAAAAATTATTCATCAAATATTATAACAATAAGCCACTTATTTTAGTATAATTTTTAGTGCGATAGTTGAAAATAATAAAAAAGGGCTAAAACTCCACTTGCATAATGGAGTTTTAAGTTAAAACTTTCAACATTAAAATATATTTTATTGTTAGAGATGGCCTTACTATTTATTTAGTAATTTGCATTTGATTATTTGCTCTATTTTCAACATGCGATTACGACTATGCCTTGATGCAAAAAATATTGACATAATTCATGCGTTTTTATTACCCGTCAACAAATTACCCGTCAACAAATGTGTCAATTGATATTAGAAAAGAGAGCATGCTCTCTTTTTACTCTCATATACCACACTTATATAGTCTCTATCTAAATCCAACGTTCGACTTTTCGTCAATTTTCAACGACTTTCAGTGATTTTTTGGTCTTACCGATAGTCATCGGTAATTCGGTCATACCAGTTATCGTTTTATGAACTTTTTGGTGAAAATCGCAAAAATCGATAACCTTTTTACCAGTCGATTTTTGCTATTTGCAATGTAAAAATTTGGTACTTTTCGGTCAATAAAAAAATTAATTTTTAGGTATGGTTATACGATTTTCAAATTGACCAGTGGAAAACCGAGACTTTTCAGTCTTTTCGACAGTCGACGACCAAGTCTTATACGAAAACTTGATTTTCGGACTGGTAAGTTGCCATTTTTCGACAAATTATCATATTTTCATTGATTAATCGATTTTTGGCATAAGTTTCTAAAGTTTTGATTTATTCATTTTTAAACCGAAATTCTTGGAAATTTTTTTTTTTGTATTTTTTTGGTAAATTAATGACTTATAATGTTAAATCTATATGAATCAATCATTTCTTCTTATATATATACTCATTTATATGATTTTAGGGCATTTTCATGAGTTCAAAAATAAAGAGTTACTTTCATATGATATTTATGTTTAGAAACGAGTAAAGACTGGAACTTTATCATCTTCTGTTTGTTTTTTTCCATTCTTATGAATAATTTTTATGAAAACATGTTTTGATTACTTATTTTATAATTATTTTGTTAGATTTAGGTTAAATTCGGATTATTATGCTTGTTATGCAAAAGAATATAAAGTTTTAAATTTAAGAATTTACTAGAAATGTACATATTTTGTTATGATTTGTTGATTATATAGGGATCAAAATATTATAGTTACTAAGAAATATGAATGTTGCTTTTGAGCTCTTGAATTTTCAGATTACAAGACTTTATTATGTAAAAAGTCTAGAAATTCATATTTTTTTAATTTTTGAAGTAATTTATTCAATTTTTTTATGTTTCTATTTCATTAATTATTTATTGAAATATTAATATGTGATTTTTATGTATGTTTTTTTTAATATTTGAGCTTAATTCGGATTTTCTCATAATAACGACAAAAGTCTTCTAAGTTTATCTTTTGTGATTTATGAGGCAATCTATTCATTTTTAGGTGTTTTCATTGATTAAATATTTTTTAAAATAATATTATGAGATTTTGGTGTAATTTATTTTCAGATTGGAGCTTAATTCGGATTTTCTCATAATTGCGGCAAAAGTCTTCTAAGTTTATGTGATCGAACTATATTTGTTTGTGTATGATTTTATTTACATATGTTTGGGTATGATATTATTTTTTATATCATGACATGCTATTAGAGATTAGGATAGAGCCAATAAATATAATAGCATGCTATTATTTTTAAATTTTGTTAACACACTATTTTAAAATTGGACAAATATAAGCTTAAAAATATTTTATAAGTTTTCAGTCGAAAAATATCGAAAGGTGTCGATAATCATCGAAAAGTGTCAGTAACGATAAGCTACAATATTATAAGTTTTCCGTCGATTAATCGATAAATCCGTCGAAAACGACAAGCGATTAATCGACAAATTCGGTAAGTTGAACCTTGTCTAAATCTGTCATCTCATGTATAGTGATTAGTGAGTTGTTAAATTTGTTTATTGATATATATTACAACGGCAAAAAATATATTTGAAACGACATTGAAAGCCATGGTGATTGAGTACAAAGTCACATCGTCGATACTCGATGGCGGTTAACAATGAGAGCTTCTTTCTTCAAATTTCAATCAGACTAAGAAGCACTCATGATGACTGAGCACAAAGCCACATCGTCGATACTCGATGGTAGTTGTAGAGGGCTATTTTCACCACCCTTTTCCAGTCACAAAGATAATCACCAAATAATAAATAAACAACAATAATTGATGAATATCTCTGTTTTATTATATTTTCCGAAATGAGCTCATGTTTTCTTCAGTTGAATAGCTGGACAGATGAAGGATCATGAACATCAATTTTCTCTATTTCCTTAGCCTTTTCTATTACAGGAATTCTTTCTCTCTTTCCGGGCCTTTTTTCTCTATTTTTTTGCGAACCTCTACAAATGAGGCTTATCTTGCCTTTTATAGAGTTTACAATGCCTTCCCCTCGCATCCTTCCCGCCTTTTTCTCTTTAATCATTCACTCTCTGGCGTGATTTGAGGGCATCATGGTTAATCCTTGCTTTATGTCACTTCCGAGCAGGCTGCCGTTATGGGTAGGTGCACCTCATTAAATGCGCATCCCGTCAGCCGTCATTCGGCTCTGCGAGCCTCGTTGCTGGTGTTCTCATCGAGTGAGTAGGTCGGCTTCATTAAATGCACATCTCGTCAATGGTCATTCGGCCCTGCACAATCATCATGACGAATTTCCTCGTCGGGTGCAATGGGACGCTTCACCGCAGCTTGCTCTCACGTGGCTGCGTCTCCTCGTGGATGAGCCTCCTCGGGGGTATTCTTTCTCGGGGATAATCCCCCTCGGGTGGTGAACTTCCTCGCCTCCCCTCATGTCGTTTATGGACAAAACGACACGAGTTGTGTTGAGGATGGATTTGACCAAATCCGACCTTAACAGTTAGTCCCCCATTTTATCAAGTGTATACACTTGGTAAAATAAAGTATAACTGTCTCGGAGATCGGTCCTAGCCGGCACTAGTTGGTTCCTGGTCGGTGATTGCTTCTTCGGTTCCTCGCGTGGTTATATTGCTAAGCCGCTTCCTTTCCTCGCTAGGCCTCATTTGCCTCCTTCCTTATTACGAGTCGGGTCCCTTGCCCGCGAGGGCTGCTGTGGCCTCAACGTCGTTGGTGTTTTATCGAGAAACCTCTTCGCTTACCTAAATTCTGTAAAATACCGAAAACACGCCTCGAAGGCAAAAGGTGTAAACGTAAACATGCACTTGGTAAGTATAAAAATATAACTTTCCCGATGAGACTTCTAGCGATGAAGATTTCCCAACGACGCTGAACGAGGAGTTTTCACGAAGATCCTCGTTAATGATCGAGGAAGCCCAACTCTCTTGCATCTTCGACCGTTGCTTGGTTCTGGGCCCCACCTCGATTTGCTTTCCCAAAACTTGTCAGCCTCGAATCCTTCGCACGTCCCTTCAACATTGAATGCCCACCCCCTTTCGCATTCGAGTGCTTGCAGGGATTTGTAACGGGCCCATGATACGAGCCGTTGATGAGTTAGCAAGCTTTGAATTTGGGCCGTCAGATCAAGACGCGCCTATCTATTCTTCTCCCCTTTCTATAAATTCGAAGTTCATACCCACTTTTCCAAACATTTTTCGTATTTTCAAGAACTCTCTCAAAGCTTCTTTTCCGTTGCTACCCTTATTCCCTCATCTCCAAGCTTCTTCTCCCTTCTCCCTTAGACGCTTTGATGGCTCATTCCCGCTCTGGTCCGGTCTTTAAGACCCGAATCCCCCCTTCCGTCATGACGGTAGAGGGTTTGAAGTTTATCGTTGATTACCATTCTGACTCAGAGCTCTGTTTTGCACGTCTTCCTCTCGAGGATGAATTCGCCGACGAGCCTCAGAGCGACTTTGTCTACGTCTATGAGTCGTTCTTCCGCATCGTTGGTCTTCGCTTCCCGATGCCGCTCCTGGTCGTGGCGTTTCTCTACGCCTTTGGGGTTCCGATCGCTCAGGTGAGCCCCAACACCCTTCGCCTCCTCCTCTGCACACTCGCCATTGCATGCGAGCAGAAAGTGGAGCTTACGCTCGAGGATTTAATGCGCCTTTTCAAGGTCTCCCGTAATCCGAAGAATCTGGGTCGCTTTGCCATCTCTCATCGCGTCCGGCCGCACATTCTTCTGAACACGCCATCGAACGAGTCTGGTTGGGAGAATAAGTACTTCTTCGTCCGTGTGGACAGCTCCAACTTCGGTCCCCACCATGCTTTCCTACCGAGAGATTTGGTGCTCGAGGGAGTGGACATCCCTCAATTTAAGCCCGAGGAGAATGAAGAGGCCGATGCGTGGTTCAAAAACATCCACGCTGCTCTCCTTGCCAACCCCAGGTGCGATTGGAGTAAAGACTTCGGGGGTCAGCGACTCGAGAAGTCTGGGGTTTATCAGCTGGTCCGCATCCACGGGGCGCCCCTAACACTCTTCTCCCTAAAGGTTTCCTTCGCGAACCGGCCCCGGAGGAATCTCCCGTAGAGCGGAGGAAACCCGCTCCAAGGCCGAAGAAGAAAACCGAGGATAAAGTCGTCGCCGCTGGGGACAACGCTCCTGTCGACCGGGATCGGGAGGCGCGCAGACCGTCGAGGTCCCGGGCAGGATCCGACGCCCCTCGCTACATGGGGCTCACCCCCCGAGAGGGTGGTTTCTCGAGTAAACGCCCCGTCGAGGATACTTGCGACGAGCGGCGAACAAGAACGAGGACGGAGTCCGTTGCCCGTTCCTCCCCAGATGCTTCCCGCTCCTCGAGGAGATCTCCTCGAGAAGAAAGCTCTTCGGGCAAGCGCCCCACCGAGGAGGTGTGTGATGCTCCCTCCGCGAAGAAGGCGAAGGTTCCCGACCCGACCCCTGAGCTCGAAGCTGCTGGTCCGTCTTGAGGAACAGCGGAGGGAGCTTCAGGCACCGCGCCCGTCGAGGGCACAGTGGGGAGGACAGGACTGGCGGCGGACGGGCGTGCGCGCCCCGCCGTGAACCCGCGGGAGAGACTGGAGTTTAATGACATCGAGCGTCTGGTCGTCGCGCCGAATGCTCCTCCTCCGCCCCCCTTGGGGGCTGAAAACTCCATTCCTCCTTCCGCTCCGGGGGTCGCGACCCGGTCCTCCCCGTCACCGCCTCGGGGAATCCCCGACGAAGCGACGCGGGACTTGGTCGCGGCCTCTATGCCTCCGACTTAATCTTTGGTCAAAGAGACCCATGCTTCGAACGAGGGAGATACGGGGCCTGTTGGCGAGGAAGACGCCCCAGAGCAGATCATGTTCGGGCCCGAGGAGGAACAGTCCGGGGTGCACCCCGAGGTGAACCTCCCTGGCCCGAAGCTTCTTCCTGACGCACCTGGCGTCGAGGCCCTCGAGGGCTCAATGGTCCGGCCTTCTCCCGATTTTACCGGCGTCTCCGACTCGCAAGTACCTCTTATCATTCCTTCTAGCGCTTCGCCTAAATCAACGGATGACTTGGCGCAGCTTTCTGCCCCTTCCCTTGACTCCGAGGAGGACCCCGAGGAGGCACCTACCGGGTCTCCCCGGGCCCAAGCCAGCTTCCCGGCCTTGCCGCCTCTGGGAGCACTTCCCTTGGCCGAAGCCTCTCACGGGTTCGTCGATCCTTCCAGCGATCCCGTAGGGAGCTTGGAACTTGTTGACCGCGTTACCCGCGTTGCCCGGGGGGTAGCCTTGTTGGCTACCGCGTTGCCTAGGTTCGAGAGAGAGAGCACTGAGTTGTCGGCAGAGCTCACGTTAGCCTGGGGACGGTTTGAGGCTTCCACCCGCGACAGGCAGAAGTCCCAGGAGCAGGCTTAGAAGCTTTCCTCGGAGCTCGACGAAGCCACGTCTTCCTTGGAGTTGGAAATTTCGTTGCGCCGGGCCGCCGAGGCTGGGCTCAACGAAGCCAAGTCCGCCTTGGAGTCGGAAAGCTCGTTGCGTCGGGCCGCAGAGGCTGAGCTCAACGAGACCAAGTCCGCCTTGGAAGTCTCGCTGCGCCGGGCGGCTGAGGCCGAATTCGCGGAACAGCAAAACTCTTGCGCTGTTAAGGAGGCGGGCCTCTCCGATAAGCTCCGGCTTCAGGCTGAACGCCTCGCTCAAATTGGCGAAGCCGTCGGCGTATCGCCCGAACAGGAAGACCAGCTGGCGTCTCGAGTCGACGCCGCGCTGAGGAAGTTCGCCGAGGACTTAGAGGCCGCGCGAGCCGAGGCAGTTGAGGAACGTCATGGCCGAGAGCGCTTGTTTGAGGAGGCCCAAGCCAAGCTGGAGCGCCTCTCGGCGAAGTATGATTTTCTTGATCAATCAATCAATGCCCACCGCTTGGCTGCCGCGTACCACGCCAACATTGTCTTGGTCGAGACAATCCCCTTGGCGGCACAAGCCAAGGGCCTCGATACCCGCTTGCCCTCGTGGCGCGAAAGCCGCGATAAGCACCGGGCCGTGGTAGAAGAGTTGGACAAGAAATCCGCCCGGAACCCTGATTCTCCACCGCTCTCCCCCTGCAAGCCGGCAGCCTCGGACTGCCGAAGACTTGAAAGCCTTGCCTCGGAGGGGGCCGTCCTTGGGTCTGCATCGCGCGATGGATCCGGCTCGAGCACCGAGACCCCGGCGCTCCCAGAGCCCACGGTATAGGACGTTTTCTCGGAGCTTCCCTTTCAATTTCCCTCTCTTTTATTGTAAATTCCGCATTTTGTGGCTCTTTCTGTAATCCAAGCATTTAAGCGAATTATCATATGAAATAAAGAAATCTTTCTCGGGTTACCTTTTCCTTTCGCCGTCAAGCTTTTTCCTACTATCGCCCTCGTATACTTGTCTTTCCCTTATCCCTTTTCTTGTCGGGCTTCTTTATTGTTTCTTCCGTATCTCCACTCTCTTTTTCCCTTCGCAGGCCGGAGGTGGTGCCGTTGCTCTTTGCCCCGACGCCTCTTCTCCCGGCGATGGAGGAGGTGACGAGGGGGCCGGGGAGTCTGTGCTTGCTCTTGCTCCGGCGAGGACTATATCGGGAAGCGACGATATTCTCCCCAAGACTACAGGGGCTAAGCTCGCCGAGTGTAGGGCGGAGCGCGATGAATATAGACGTCTTCTCGCCATTGCCGACGAGTCCCTCCTTGAGGAGCGACAGCGTTATCAGCGGTGCGAGGACACTCTCTCGGCACAACTCCGGCAGAAAAATGAGTATTTCAATCGGATTATGAATTTAGGAAGAGGAGTAAATAATCGTTATGGTAATTTGATAATTAAAGGCCTAAATGTTAAAGAGTATGGTAGAATAAATATTAGAGACCCTAATTAATTTGAGAATTAGGTAGACCATTTATTAAAGTTAAGTGATATTAATTAACTTTTTTATGACCCCTAAATTTGATTTAAGTAATATTAATATTAATATTAACTAATATTTTTGGGGCTCTTAAGTTTAATTTAAGTGATTCTAGATTTTTTAAAAAAAATTATCTGATATTGGGGCCCTCAAATTTGATTTTTTATGGCCCCTAAATTTGAGATAATTTTTTTTAATAAAGGTGTGAGCCTACTCTGCCTTTTCTCAGGCACGGCTCTAATTAGAGCTTATGTTCTAATATAAATGATCTTCAAAATTTAATTATGATAATTAATTGAATATTATTAATGAATTAAGTTTGAGTTATAATAATATAAAATTAAAATTTAGAATTTTGAGAATTTTAATATTATATTGTTAAAATTAGAGGTACGCCATATCACATATGACCTATTTCACAACAACGATACTTTGTCGCGAGAATATTTTAGCGACTGACTTGACCGTCAGAAAAAACACGATCGAAAGAGGTTTGGGGGAAGGAATGGGTTGATCAAATAAGGTTGGGCAAAGGAATGGGTCGATGCAAGTAAATATAATTAATATTCATAAATTTAAGAAAAGATAAATTAGCGACAATAACATTTTTTTTGCGACTAAGTAACTTGTCATTGTTGCAAAGTTTTAGTCCATTTTTTTACTAATATATTTGTCGCGATGAAATTTTATGCGAGTGAAAGAATAGTCGCAAATATTTCCAAAAAAAATTGGAGCCCACTTTGTGCAATAATTATTTCACTCGAAAACTAGTCTTAGTAACGGATACTTTTGTCATGAATATATATTTGTGCCAGAATTGACAGTCGAAAAGAATTCATGGAAAATATTTGCTGGCATTACTAGCTAAGCGATCTATCACAGTGACATTTAGCAATTTTGCTGTTAAAATAATTTAGCAACAATGTAATCAATCACTTAAGTTTGTGCACGACTTGTTAAATACCAATTCATTAAAAAGGCGACGTAGCATCGCCGCATCACTCAATTGGTGTATGACATTTTTTTTTTTTAAATATTAATCTTTTTTATAATTTTATTGTTAAAATACTTAAAAGTATTTAATAGAATAAATATTTAAATTTGACAAAGAAATTGTTCCATACTTTATAATTTCCTTGCCGTGAGTTGCTTGATCTCCAACAAATTGTCGCCTCCGCCGTACTTGTTGAGGCTACCTTTGGTAGTGGTCGCTCAAGACTTGCGACCAGTCAGTGGATCGACGCCATGAGTTGCTTGACCTAGGTGGATCATCACGAGGGCCGGCCTAGCCCTTTACGACGCCTCGGGTGAATTAGTAAGCTATCTCTATCACTATGCTTCTGCTTCTTTTTATTTTTGCAATAATGAATAGCTTCTGCAAAATTGCATTTTATAATTAACAAAAACCAATCAAGTACGGGCATAACGGATAAGATACCCTAGCCAATACCGCCGAGTACATGTAGCCAATGCTGACACTAATACCGAAGAGTTAGTAGCCAATATTGTCGAGTATATGTCGCCGACATCGACACAGATAAATTGTTCCATACTTTATAATTTCCTTGCCGTGAGTTGCCTGATCTCCAACAAATTGTCGCCTCCGCCGTACTTGTTGAGGCTACCTTTGGTAGTGGTCGCTCAAGACTTGCAACCAGTCAGTGGATCGACGCCATGAGTTGCTTGACCTAGGTGGATCATCACGAGGGCCGGCCTAGCCCTTTACGACGCTTTGGGTGAATTAGTAAGCTATGTCCATCACTATGCTTCTGCTTCTTTTTATTTTTGCAATAATGAATAGCTTCTGCAAAATTGCATTTTACAATTAACAAAAACCAATCGAGTACGGGCATAACGGATAAGATACCCTAGCTAATACCGCCGAGTACATGTAGCCAATGCTGACACTAATACCGAAGAGTTAGTAGCCAATATTGTCGAGTATATGTCGCCGACATCGACACAGATAAATTGTTCCATACTTTATAATTTCCTTGCCTTGAGTTGCCTGATCTCCAACAAATTGTCGCCTCCGCCGTACGTGTTGAGGCTACCTTTGGTAGTGGTCGCTCAAGACTTGCGACCAGTCAATGGATCGACGCCATGAGTTGCTTGACCTAGGTGGATCATCACGAGGGCCGCCCTAGCTTTTTACGACGCCTCGGGTGAATTAGTAAGCTATCTCCATCACTATGCTTCTGCTTCTTTTTATTTTTGCAATAATGAATAGCTTCTGCAAAATTGCATTTTACAATTAACAAAAACCAATCGAGTACGGGCATAACGGATAAGATACCCTAGCCAATACCACCGAGTACATGTAGCCAATGCTGACACTAATACCGAAGAGTTAGTAGCCAATATTGTCGAGTATATGTCGCCAACATCGACACAGATAAAATCGAGAGCGACAAGCGTACAACGTTGTATATTTAAAAATAGAAATAAAAATTACATGTAAAATAAAATTATAATGTTTAGTAAAGATCCGGAAAGATTCATTACAATTATAAAGCAAAGAACTATCTCGCGTCCTTCAATTCTGTGATGGCACGCCGTTTTGCAACACCCCCATGCACGTGGAAATACGTTAATTAGGCCACACCAAGCTCACAAAGAAACCTAAAGGGCTGTGTCCGAACCATATCGCCGCCATGCACGGCCACTCCAAGACGTTGCTAGCGTTGCCCGATGCCGACGAAAGCCTCGCGCGATTGTCGAGGCGTTACGGATGGACATGCTTGCACTACGCGGCCCAAAACGGGAAGCTTATCATTCTGGAGATGCTGCTCTCGGCTTCCCCAGAATCGATGCTATAAGTCACACTACGAGCGTGGTCTGAGATCAACCGGCCCACAACCCGGCCTATATTTGGTTTATTTTCGCTTAACTATAGTGCCAAAGGACTAGGGATTAGGCCCAAAAGAGCCCATGGTGTGAATAAGATTAAAATGATCTAAAAACTTTGACTGATTAATCTCTTAAATAAGGCCATTAGGTCATTGATAGCTCCACAAGCGATACAAGTACCAAAACACTCTCAAGGGAACGAAGAAGAGTTGTTAAATGACAAATATAGGAGCTCACTTAGTGCATATGGTTGTGGTCTCAAAAACAGAATAATAAGAGAATATCGAGAATACAAAGTGCTGGAGTTAGAAAATCAATAATATGCATAACGCTTATAAAGAAAACAATGGGAAACAACTTTCTAAGATATCTCAACCATGGTTTCAAATACCGATCGATATTGATTAGAAACAGTAACTTTTATTTTACCGGATATTGCCGACGAATAACGGGCTGATGTGCAGGGGCGGATCCACTACAAGCCCAATAGGAGCTGTAGTCCCTCAGCCCACTTATGAAAAAGGCTTAGAGTTTAATCCAATTTGAAATCAGCCAATTAACTTCAGACCTCTCATAATACCCATAAATCTTACATAGACACTGCTGCCCACAACTCACTAAGTGAGGGACCCAGCGACGTCAGACACGGACACTCTCTCTCGCCCGCTCAAAGTCTCACAAATTTATTGATTATAGCAACTTTTAACTTTTGCTTAATGACATGATCATTTGAATTGAGGGGTGAACAAACGGGTATTCGGTGCGGTTTTTGACAAATAATAGACCCAATACAACATTTCGGTATTTTGTAAAATTGATAGCCGAATACCCTATTTTTAAAGATGAAAACCGCATTTACTGTATTATCGGTATTCGGTGTTCGGTTGTGGTATTATTGGTTTTTTGCCCACATTTACCGCGTTTAAATTAATATCCACATCTCCATAAACTGACAACTAATATTACACATAAACATACTACTAAATGTTAATATTATAAAATATTACACATAAACGGATTACTAAATACTAATATTACACCGATAGATTAGATAAGAAAAATCTTTTTGATGAGTTGATAGGTATGGTAAATAGAATATAATAAAAATATTAAATTTAGTTAAAGCGGTAAAACCGGGTAAGCGGTTGCGGTTTTTATATTAAAACCGAAAACCCCGTTTTAACCTAATTCGATATTCGGTTTTTTTCTCGGTATATTCGGTTTTAACCTCTTTAATAGCGGTTGCGGTTTAATCGGTATCGGTTTGATCGGTTTTCGGTTAAAAATTCAGTTTACGGTTTCTTTTGTTCACCGTTATTTGAATTACCGTAGAAATTTATAACTCTCTACTAGTCATTCACTTATTTGCTAAGAATTTACAATAGGGACACTCATAAAATTCCATTGTTAAATTGTTTGATAAGGTCGAACCCAAAATGCTTAATGTGGCATCAAACTTTTACCAATTTTTTCTCTTAAAATTCATAATATTATTTTTGGAATACGAATAATATTTACTTGTTGACAAAAACATCATCGCTATACTTGTTGACAAAAACTTCATCGATATACGGTATGGTATACTCATTGATTACAGTATGGTATACTTATCGATTACCGTTTAAACATAAACAATCCCTAAAAAATTGTGGACCCTTCTAAAATAATTAGCGACCCGACAAAAGTCGAGAATCATTTTATTGCAACTCTGGAATTCTGATGTCGCAGATGTCAATCACATTTCAGGGATAGCACAAATCGAATGTCCGGGAGAACGGCGCTCATTATCTCCGACATCGACAACGGTGTTATTCTTGGATATCGAGGATAATCATAGATGTTAGCAAGTTTGCTATATATGTAATGCTTAAGTCTTTAGCATACATTGTGCTATATTTGGTATTATACCAGTTTGTCCTTTCTTGCAAAAATATAAATAATAAAATGTCTTTTGTAAAGTAAAAGAAAAAAGAATGATCATAACTTCCCTGCAAATAGATTAAATTAAATACATGATATCATTGAAAGTTTTTCTACATGCATCTAGTTCACACGAGCACTATTCATATAATGAATAGTACACCATTACAATTGTACAGAAGAATCATGAATCTAACTCTACGATTAATATAATGGATAAGAATAGAAAAACAACATTGGAATAATAATAATAATACATACATACATACAAATTCAAAACATCAACTTCCTTGATCAGCCATTGAAGATAATTTATTAAAATTAAACTTCTTCTTCTTCCCTAGATTCTTTGAGATTTGCTACTCACAGTCACAGAACGGCACTCGAAGTCATGTCGCATTTAAGATAAAATTTGAAGGGCCGAGAAGGGCATAAAATGCCCCATTAAAAAAGAGAGCAGATCAGTGGTTGCTAGGATAACCTAGTAGTAATTCCACACCACCTCCAAAGCGGAGGTTGTGGGTTCGATCACCAGTGCAGCAAAACTGCTTAAAAAAAAAAACAGATCAGCTGCATCAATTCTTTGATATTATCAAGGATCCAATTGATATCTACATTGAGGACACTTGGGGTGAAGCTGCAGCCAGGTGATGATGCAATCCCGGTGATAAACGTGCGAGCACGGTAGACCCGTTGCTGCTCCGAGCTTCTCCAAGCATATTGAACACTTTGTCTCATCGGCTTCGTCCAGGTTCACCTCGTTCAACGCCGAAAGGATTGACGCACTCAATGGGGGAGCCACGGCCTGATAAAAAATCTCATCCTCATCGGGCTCCATATTCGGAATAGCTCCGATGTCCACCTCATCATCAGTGAGATAGATGTCGATATTGAGAGAATGCTCTTGCTCAAAGAATAAGCGGCCACCTCTCTGTAACCGCTGCCGCAGCTGCACAAGCAACTGCAACACATATACGGTTAGATCCTCTCATTATAGGTGAGATAGAGATCGATATAAAGACGGAGAACTCGCGCAGAGTAGAAAGCGAGGGTCTAAGAATACCTGTTGCGCATGTGACGTTAGATACACTGAAATGTTCTCGATGGAGAGCGGCAAGAGCATGTGCCCCGCTTCGGACATGAGCATGTCTGTGAGGAAGCCGGGATTGACGTCGGGCAAAGTAGCAATCCAAACTAGTCGCGCTAAAAACTGAGAAGTCGCTCCTCTTTGGTAGTAGATCGAGCAAGTCCAGTGGAAACCTAGGGTAAGGTTTTGATAAATGGAATTTAAGGAGTATATATTATATGATGGCATTTTTCTGATAATAGAGAGCCCTTATGACCATGTTCTCTCATATCTCTATTGTTATTTAAATAAATGGAGTTTTTTATTGAGACCCTCAAATTGTGATTTTGTCTCTATCTAACCCTCTATACATTATAAAATGACTATATAAAGTCCTTGACTTTCCTGTATGTTGTATTTATCAAGGTTCGCATTACCGACGATTATCGTCGAAAATTGGTCTTACTGATGTTTACAGCCTATAAGAGTTACCGTTTTATAAGATTTTTGACGATAATCGACCTTATCGATAAAACCTTCTCCAATCGATTATCGGAAATTGCAGTGTAAAAATGAGGGTCTTTTCGGTCTAATAAACTTTCGCGGCAAAAATAATTATACTCACACAAGAGCACCTCACCTCACCCCTCGCCACGGCCGGTCGGACGGCGGCGGTGCGCGCTCGTGTGGTGGTGTAACATTTGTGTGAGTCCTCCCCCATCCACAAAATCCTATGACCCAAAGGGCCCAAGCCCTTGTCCCTAATATTTGATATATAAACATCACCAAACTCTTGTCATCTATCAATGTGGGACTTTTTGTTATTCAACTAATATCACACATTCACACTTAACATACACATACACATACACATACACTTCACCTAATAATTTAACTTAATATTACACACTTCAAATAATATTATACATTTAACATACATATGAACTTCATCTAACATACATATACACTTAATATGTATATTCATTTATTTTATACACTTCAACTAATATTAAATTTGTTAACATACATATACAATTAACATGCATATTCACTTAATATTACACACTTAATTAACATACATATTCACTTCACATGATAATTTGACTTAATATTACACTTAAACTAATAAAGTGACTTAATATTATACATTTCACCTACATATTTAAGTTACAAATGTGTTTTGTTGTATACAATTATGTCTTGTATTTATTAAATATGTAGTTTTGAACCTATATAAATATCTTGCTTAAATACTCAAATATTATACACTTTCTATTATGTGTTTGAGTTTGAGATATTACTATATTAGACTATGTATTTGATAGTTGAGACTTGTTAGACTATGTTATTAGTGTTTTAGATTTGAGATTTTATAAGTTTTTCGTCGAAAAGTATCGATAATCCGTCGATAATCATCGAAAAGTATCGGTAATCGGTAAGCTACAGTATTATAGGTTTTCCGTCGGTTAATCGGTAAGCTATCGATTAATCCGTCGAAAACGGTAACCGATTTATCGGAAAGTTCGGTAAGTTGAACCTTGTATGTCGCAAGTCTGTTCTTCTTATTTGAAACTTAGAAACTTTTGATCATAATAATAATAATAATAATAAAAACAACTCTTAGCAAGTTTGCTATCTATATATAATATGACAGTTTTTGAGTGATGATGTAACAACCTAAAATGAAAGGAATTGAGAAATCTTATCTTTTTAGAATTACAATTTTAGTTGATATCATTCCTTTCTTCCCTTATGCATGAAGAGAGTATTCATCGACTTGGGAAAGAATACAAATTGCTTTACATCAATAATAAATTACTTATTTCAATTTTAGAAGTGTTGTATACACCCATTATGTTTAAGACTTCAATATATAAAGAGAATAGAAAAACTCAAAAGTTCATCATTAAAGACAACATTGAAGACAAATAAATTTGCAGCCTTTCAATATTCTATATATATATATAACACTAAAGCCATTAAATTTGCACTTTCAATGATCTATATCAAGGTATTAAATTTCTCGAATATCTATCGGCATGCCCATCGAAAATCTTTTTTTGAGGATATGCGAAACGATATATCCATCGACATACCTATCGATTTACCTATTGAGATACCCATCGACAAGCGATATATCCGTAAAATGAAAAGTGCGAAACGACATCAGCAAGCGGTATTTTAAACCTTGATCTATATATATAACATGCCGTTGAAAATTTCAGTCAATTAATTTAATCCATTTACAATGTAAAGTGCAAGGTTTCAAATACCGCTTGCCGATGTCGTTTCGCACTTTTCATTTTACAGATATATCGCTTGTCGATGTGTATCTCGATAGGTAAGTCAATGGGTATGCCGATGGATATATCGTTTCACATATCCTCGAAAAAAGATTTTCGATGGGCATGCCGATGGATATTCGGGAAATTTAATACCTTGGAAGTGTATATAAATCAGGAAGAGACCTATCTATAGCATTTTTCTTATTTTATCTATCACTTTCACGCTTCCAAGAGTATAGGTTGTCGATCCGCCATTTCCATCATATTCAGTAGGTAATATAGTCGGGTTTGAATACATAATTTTTCATTATTTTGTCTTCGCAACATTGTTGCTCGGCAGCTGGTTCTCTCTTTCCTCATAACCGACAAAGCTAAATAATACATATCGTATGTTTTATTTAACTTATATATATAGTTTCCTATGTTCCATCATTGATCTTATGTTGCACGGAAATCGAAGTTAAGAATGACTATCAACTACAACATCAAAACTCCATTCGTGGTTGCTAGGATAGCCTAGTGATAATTCCACACCACCTCCAAAATCGAGGTTGTGGGTTCGATCCCCATTGCAGCAAAGCTGCCTTAAAAAAAAAAACTCCATTCATTTGTTCCTAAATGAACATTAAAAAAAAGTATGTACATAGTTTTTTCATCAAAAGACAACGCCACTAATTAATTTATATCAACGTGTTCATTTGTATATCTTATTTATGTTCTTCCATATAAGAAAACCGCACTCAGAAGCCACTTAGGAGCTGTTTAGCAATTATGTTTATGTGAGATGTATTTTGGTTTTTAGATTTTGTTACGATTCTTTCATTTAATTTTGTGATTTCAAATTTTTGAGTGTTTTTTTTTCTAATAAAAATATCTACATTCAAGTTACATTCTCATCACCTGGTATTCATCAGAAGTGTACATTCATATTCACCATTACTATTTATTGTTACTATTTGATTCTTATCATCTGAATATTACTATGCAATATTACTATTTGTTGTTACTATTCAACATCGCTATTTGTTACTATTCACTATTCACCATCACTATTTATTGTTGTTACTATTCATATAGGTCAACAACGGGGCTTTCTAGGAATGTTGGGAAGTTTAGATTGTATGCACTGGAAATGGAAAAATTATCCACCGGGTGGGCCGGACAATACACGGGTCGTAGCGGAAAACCTACAATTATACTCGAAGCCGTGGCGGATTATGATCTTTGGATATGGCATGCTTATTTTGGCATGCCGGGCAGCAACAATGATATCAACGTCTTAGACTCTTCCCACCTATTTTCGAATCTTACTCAAGGTATTGCTCCTCCCGCTCGTTATGTCATACAGGGAAAAGAGTATAATATGGGTTATTATTTGGCTGACGGTATATATCCAAAATGGTCAACGCTTGTGCAAACTATCCGAGAGCCGCGTTGCCGGAAAAAACAATATTTCGCAATGAAGCAAGAATCATGTAGAAAAGACGTAGAGTGTGCCTTCGGAGTTCTACAATCACGATTTGCAATTGTGGCGGGACCGACAAGATTTTGAAGAAAAAAAGTCCTAAAAGATATTATGACTGCATGCATAATTATGCATAACATGATAATCGAGGATGAGCGGGATCTCATCGCGCCCATTGAACCTAAGAGGGAAACGACGCCAATGGAGGTTGTAACGGTGGAGAATGATGATACACAATTTCAAGACTTTGTAACTCGCTACAAGCAAATAAGAGATAAAGATGCACACATCGCACTTCGAAATGCAATGATCGATCATTTATGGGAAGAGTATGCTAATTCCGATGCATAATTAACGTTTATTTTTTAATTCAAATTATTTTATCGGTGCTTTGTTATAATTGGTCTCATTTAATAATTATTTATTTTGATGTATGTGTATTTATATTTTAAATTAGTCTACGGAGTAATTTTGTATTATAAAATAATGAATTAGTGGTATAGATGAGAAATATTAAATTAATATAAGGGTATGAAGATAAATAAGAGAAACGTGAATATAAGAAGAATATTTTATTTGGTGTTAAAAATGGAGTTCGGATGGAGATAAAGTAATGGTTGATGTGACGATTACTGTAAAATGGAGTATGAAATGGAGTCGGTCTAACATGCACATTTTAGAGCTTGAAGAGTCTACAACTATACTGTATGCACGTCAAATGAATGACGTGACTGAGGCCGAGCAAAATCAAGTTTCTATCTTTTCGAAATTTGTACTGATTTTTTTTTCTTTTCTTAAGAACTCAAACTATTTGTGGTCCAACATTGTCACGGAAAAGTCATCATGACACCAACTCGGAAGAGTCAAGGCAAAAGTGGCCTTGAGAATTCAATATGACATTGGCTTGATAATTAAACGTGACACCGATTACGAAAAGGCAATAAGACATTAGTCTAGAAAAGTCAACACAACACGGGCCTAGAAAAGTCAAAGTAATACTGGCTAAAAAAAAATTAACTCGACATTTGCCTAAAAGATCAAGCCAACACGGGCCCTGAAAAATTCAACACAAGATCGGCCTGAAAAAAGTCAAATTTATTGTATCAAAAAAGTCAACACAATATTTTGGTCAAAAAAGTCAAACAGACACCGAGACGGAAATCGGCCCGAGAAAATCAACACGACAATGTTAAAAAAAAGTCATAACTACACCAGCCTAGAAATGGCAAACCGGATCTAGCCGGAAAAATCAGCCCGAGCCTAGTCCAAAAAGTCTCAACCAAGCTCGTTCCCGGAAAAACGCAAGAAGTAAATATGCCTCAAAGGTGCGCAAGCGCGCCCACAGAGCACACGACGTGCCCTCAAAACATAAAATGAGCACCACAAGGCGCACTAGGGGTCTTCATATCCTCTATAAATACGGGGCTTCGTCTCACGATCGGTAAGGTTTATTCAAATCAAAAAAACATTTGTTCATTTATTTAATTCTTGAAGTGATAGAGGCGGATTTTTTGGAAACGACTGTCGGCGCGCCAAAAATGAAGAAACGAGCACCTCGCCTTATATATCAGACAACAATACAATAATACTTGACATGCATGAATTTTGAATATCAAGAAAGAAAAAGTTTATGCGCTTCCAAGAAAAATTATAACTAAGAATCGACAAAACCATAGCAAAGCCAAACAAATCAAAATTAATTTCTTGCGTTTATGATTCTTATAAGAAAAACTTCCAATCTAATTCATATCATAATCCCAGAATGTGAACCCGAGCAGGTTCAAATTCCAATCACTTGTTACTATGGTTCAAATATACCTGATGAAATACAGCCACGAATATAACATGAGAGAACTTTATGTGTGATATCATGATAAGATGTTTTTTTTTTTGGTTGAAGTCTTATTTGGTCTTACAAATTGGGAGACAATATATCAATTTCATTTCTATATATACACAAAAAAAAAAAGTAAAACGTATTTCACATGTCAAATTTTCTTTTTAATACACTTACATACTAAAAACAAAACAAAGCAAAATATCTCATATGTCCTCTATAATCAACCGGAATAAATTGAACAGAACATGGGAGGACGAAAAGTAGAATCCATATAATCAACTAATATCATAGAGAACAGTTTTTTGTTTTAAATGTAACAGATGGCATGTGAAAGTAGATTTCGGTAATTAGGATACATAAATTTTCTTATACAGGGTTGCTAAAAGGAAAAAAGCATGATTAAATTTCTATAATACGGCTACCAAAAATCAATCAATATAATTTTAAACTTTACAGAAAAGGACCAAATCAGAAGGACGAATCTAAAGGCATTAAAATTAGTAAATTATTTTCATTATGCATAATTATAACAGTGAAAACTTCGTAATCTGGTTAGAAATAACATAATATTTGACACTTAAAGAAGAGCATGCGAGTCATAAAGAAGTAGCTCTGAAACCCGAAAATCACCAAACAGTGGATTCCCTCTCTCGGTCATCACCATTCTTAAATTGGCAAAACTAAATGCATATTCAAAAACTAAATTTAAGGATTAAAAATAAATTAACAAGTCAATACTAGCATCTTTCAATGAAATTGGAAACCTAGGGACTAACTATGATGACATCGAAGAGCCTGGCCTGGCGAAATTGAGGAAGTCGGCGTCCCACCGCCTCCTCTTTACTCGAAGACATCTTGATCTGATGAGAGAAGCGAGAAGATAGTGATTTCAGAGAGAGACAGATAGATATGTTGGTTCTCAATGAGAATGGATCTGCCAAAGAACAAACGTAGAGCAAGAAAAAGAAAGAAGAACTTGGGAGAAAAGCTTCTCTGATTAACTGAAGGAAAAATCGCAATAATGGAGTTACAAAGAATAAACACTAACTCTAGTATTTATAAGAGACCAGAAAAACGAAACCCTAGCTAAAACTTCCTGAAATAGACTCAATCATATCTTTACAATTTACAATTGAATCCTAACAGAATCAGGAAACCAAATCAAATCAAATCTCCAAACTTGCTCCTCAAGTTTGGAACCTTCTGGATTGAGCTCCGCTGACTTCTGGTCGGATGTCCCTAGCAAGCCTGCTAGGGTGTATTTCTGCTTGGGGAAATCCTGGTAAGAGCTCTTCTGGTAGGGGCATCTCTGGTAAGAGCATTCCTGGTCGGGTCCTTTCCTGCTAGGAGGATTCTCTAGTCGGACCCATCTCTGGTGGGGAATTCTCTGGTGGGAGAATTCCTGCTAGGAAGATCTCTTCTCGGGCTCTTCTCTGCTAGGGAAAGCTCTGGTGGGGAAATCTTTGCTAGGAGTTGAGCCAATTCAGGCTTAAACTCACATTTTCCCCCGTAAGCTTGACTTGAGCTGAGGTTCTTCACTCCGAGAAGCTCTCTCATCTCCGCGAACTTAACTCTTGCTAGAGCCTTGGTGAGTATGTCTCCCCGCTGCTCCTTCATGCTGAAAAACTCAACCATAATCTTCCGCTTCTCTACACACTCGTGAATATAATGATACCAAGTGTCTATGTGTTTGCTCCGACCATGAAACATTGGGTTTTTCATCAGCGCTATTGCGGACTTGTTGTCCACGTAGAGTGTAACTGGCTTGTGCTCGTCTCCAGTCATTTCGCTAAGTATCCCCTTCAACCACATTGCTTGACATGCTGTAGCTGTGGCTGCCATAAACTCCGCTTCACACGAGGATAAAGCTACTGTCTTCTGCTTCTGAGATTGCCAAGTGATCAAGCTCCCGTTGAGGTAGAACGCCATCCCTTCGGTGCTCTTCCTATCATCAATGTCACCTGCTAGATCACTGTCAGTGAAGCCGACTAGCTCTTCTGCTCCCTTGCCTCTTTTATATTGGATCCCATAGTTTGTCGTTCCCTTCACGTAGCACCAGATATGCTTCATGGCTTGCTGGTGTGCGCTTGTGGGCTTCTCCATGAATCGACTAACTATCCCAACTGCGTGAGAAATGTCTGGTCGGGTGTGGGTGTGAGATACCTCAGACACCCGATCACGCGTCTGTACTTCATGGGATCCACTTCTCTCCCTTCAGCATCCTTCCCGAGCTGGTCGTGTGTCCCTAGCAAGCCTTCTAGGGTGTAGCTCTGCTCGGGGAAATCATGGTAGGAGCTCTTCTGGTAGGGACATTCCTGGTCGGGTCCTTTCCTGCTAGGAGGATTCTCTGGTTGGACCCATCTCCGATGGGGAGATCTCTGGTAGGAGAACTCCTGCTAGGAAGATCTCTGCTCGGGCTTTTCTCATCTAGGGAAAGCTCTGGTGGGGAAATCATTGGTGGGAGTTGAGCCAAGTCAGGCTTAAACTCACATTCTCCCCCGTAAGCATGACTTGAGCTGAGGTTCTTCACTCCGAGCAGCTCTCTCATCTCCGCGAAACTTAACTCTTGCTAGAGCCTTAGTGAGTATGTCTGCCCGTTGCTCCTTCGTGCTGACAAACTCAACAATGATCTTCCCCTTCTCCACACACTCACGAATATAATGATACCGAGTGTCTATGTGTTTGCTCTGACCATGAAACACTGGGTTCTTCATCAGCGCTATTGCGGACTTGTTGTCCACGTAGAGTGTAACTGGCTTCTTCTCGTCTCCGGTCACTTCACTAAGAATCCCCCTCAACCACATAGCTTGACATGCTGCTGCGGTGGCTGCCATGAACTCCGCTTCATACTAGGATAGAGCTACAATATTCTGCTTCTGAGATTGCCAAGTGGTCAGTTTCCCGTTGAGGTAGAACGCCATCCCTCCGGTGCTCTTCCTATCATCAATATCACCGGCCAGATCACTGTCTATGAATCCGGCTAGCTCTTCTGCTCCTCTGCCTTTTCCATACTGAATCCCATAGTCCGTCGTTCCCTTTACGTAGCGCAAAATATGCTTCACGGCCTGCTGGTGTGCACTTGTGGACTTCTCCATATAATGACTGACTATCTCAACTGCATGAGAAATGCTTGGTCGGGTGTGGGTGAGATACCTCAGGCACCCGATCACGCGTCTGTACTCTGTGGGATCCACTTCTCTCCCTTCAGCATCCTTCCCGAGCTGCAGCTTCGCCTCCATTGGATACTTGCTCAGGTTGCAATCCGCCATCTCGAACTGCTTGAGGATCTTCTCGCGTAGGCCGACTGCTTGAGTGTAATGCAGTCTTTCTTCTGCTCCACCTCAATACCAAGGTAGTAAGAAAGTAGTCTAAGGTCACTCATCTCGAACTCGGCCATCATTTGCTTCTTGAATTCTTCTACACCTCCTGTGCTGGATCCATTGACTATCAGGTCGTCCACATACGCTCCGACGACCAGAACGTTTCTTCGCTCCTCTTGGTGTACACTGCCTGCTCCTTGTAGCACTTAGTGAATCCAAGGCTCTTCAAACTCTAATCGAGGCGTATGTTCCATGCTCTTGGAGCTTGATGTAGCCTTTGACTACTAGCCTAGCCTTTGTCCTTCTTGAGCTTGTAGACCCACTTTAAGCCAATGGGCTTCTGACCTTTGGGCAGGTCGGTGAGCTCCCATGTCCTGTTCTTCTCGATGGACTCCAGCTCCTTCTCCATTGCCTTCAGCCATTCCTGCTCGCTTGCTGCCTCTTGGTAGTTGGCTGGCTCCTCGGTGCACAACAAGGACAACTCTTCTAAGTTCATCTCCACTTCCTGAGACTCTTCGTAGACTTCTGCTAGGGGACGGAATCCCCTTGGGCCATCCTTGATCGAGGAATCTCCTGAGCTGGACGAGCTGCAACTGCTTGGGCTGGGTGTCCTAGGTGTGCTCGGGCAGGAATCTCTGGTAGGACTACCAGAGCTGGTAGGAGTACTTGAGCTGGTGGGGGCACCCGAACTGGTGGGGGTACCCGGGCTGAATGAGCTGATGGGGGTACCTTTCTGCTCGGCAACGCCCTCTTCTTCTTCAACTTCGAACTCAACTGAGTTCTGCTCAGGGTCTCTGTTCTCATCGTGCCAATCCCACTTCTTCTCTTCTTCGAACACGGCATCTCTGCTCACCTGGATCTTGCCGCGTCGGGGGTCAAAGAGTCTGTGTGCCTTGCTTCCGTCTTCAAAACCAAGGTACACCATCGTCTGACTCCTATCATCGAGCTTCTTGAGATGGGGACCCACGGTCTTCACATGTGCGGTGCACCCAAACACTCTCAAGTACTCTAAGTGGGGTTTCTTTCCATTCCACGCCTGGTAAGGAGTGCGCTCTTCTAGCGCCTTTGTTGGCAAACGGTTTAGCAAATAGACCGCGTGTCTAACTGCTTCTCCCCAAAACCTCGCTGGTACTTGCATACTCTTCAGCAAACTCCTTGTTGTATCCATCACTGTCCGGTTTCGTCTCTCCACCACACCGTTCTGCTGGGGAGTGTACGGTGCGGTCAGGTGGCGCTCGACTCCTTCTTCATCGCAGAACTCTCCGAACTGCTGGGATGTGAACTCTCCACCTCGGTCTGTTCTCAAGACCTTCATCTTGTGTTCTGACCCATTCTCCACGAGCCTCTTGAACTTCTTGAAGACTTCAAAGGCTCCATTCTTCTCCTTGAGCGTGTAGATCCACATCCAGCGATTGTAGTCGTCAACAAGTAGTAGTAAATACTTACTTCCGGCTAGAGCTGCTGGGGTGATTGGAACGCAGAGGTCCGCATGCACTAGTTGGAGGGGTCGATTTGCTCGAAACTTGGCCTTGATCGGGAATGGCACTCGAGCCTGTTTCGCGATCATGCATCATTCACATAGTTGGTTGGGGTGTTCAATCTTAGGAACCCCAAAGGCCATCTCCTTCTCGCCCATCATCTTGAGCGCGCAGAAGTTTACGTGCCCAAGTCTCGCATGCCACAACCAGGCCGGGTCTGCTAGGGATGCCATCAGGCAGACGAGCTGGCCTGTCTCCAGGAGTATCTTGTACAACCTGTTCGGCGTTCTCTTCACCTTCATCAGCAGGTTGCCACTTCTGTTCCACATCTTCAGATAGGGACCAGACATCACCACTGTGTTGCCGATCTCTGTCATCTGTCCGAGGCTGATGATGTTACTCTTCAGCTTTGGGATGTAGTACACCTGGGCCATGAGGTGCTGGTCCCCGTTCTTGCACACGAACAGGATAGACCCTCTGCCTCTAATTTCAATGATTGAGCCATCGCCGAATTTCACGTTCCCCGTGACCTTCTCATTGAGCTCTTCAAACTTAGCTCGGTCTCCTATCATGTGGTTGCTCGCACCATTGTCTAGGTACTAGACATCGGTAGAGACTTTCTGCTCTCCTTTAACGAGGAGGTTTCGCAATAACCTTGTCCTCGATCAGAAACACCATCTCCGAGCTGGTCTGCTCTCTGGTGTCTAGTGTCTGGTTTCTGCTCTCTGCGCTCTTCTCGAAGTTCTCTGGTCCCTGGTCTCTGCTCGGATTCCGAGCAGGTTTGCTCTCTGCTCTCCGGACATGTCTGCTCTCTCTCGCCTACGAGGATCGTCTCCTCGTCTTCTTGTCCGTCCAGGCTCAGCTCCTGTTCGGCAAACATCAGAACCGGCTGGTCTTCATTGAATCTCATCAGATTTGCTTCCTCTTTGTGGTTCCTGCTGCGGCACTCTGAAGCAAAGTGCCCAAGCTTCTGAAAATTATAGCACTTCACTGTGCTCTTGTCTCTCCTGGTCGTGCTTTCCTGACGGGGTGCACCACTGCCGCGACCTCGCGTGTCTCGACCTTGTCCTCGTCCACGACCTCTACCACGTCCTCGACTGTCTCCGCCGTAGTTACTCCGACCAGAGGAACTGGAAGAGAATTCTGCTCCCCCGCTTTTCTTCTGTCTGGCCGTCCATTCTTCATGCGTGAGCAGGAGGCGCTTCTCCTCTTCTCTGTCACTGTAACCCCTAAGTCTCTCCTCATGGGCTTTGAGGCGACCAACAACCTCCTCGACCGTCATGGTTTTGAGGTCGCCAAACTGCTCAATCGATGTCACGATCTGCATGTACCTGTGTGGCACGGCTCGTAGGAATTTCTTGAAAACGGTGGTCTCCTCCACCTTGTCTCATAGCGAGCGGATACCGGTAACAATGGACGTGAGTTTCATGGCAAAGTCGCCAATGGACTCGCCGTCCCTCATCAAAAGAACCTCGAATTCCCTTTTCAAGGTCTGAATTTTTGCATCTTTGACGCGGTCTGCGCCCATGTGCATGGTTCAAAGCGTCGCCCACGCCTCCTTTGCGGAATCCTTCTCTGAGATCATGAGAAAGACGTCTTCCGGAACTCCTTGGTAGATGGCGGCGAGTGTCATCCTCTCCTTGCGCCCTTCGACATCGCTGACTTCTACAACCTCCCAAACGCCTTACGCCTGCAAATTCACTCGCATCTTCAACGCCCAAACCGAGTAATTGCTCTTCGTGAGCATCGGATAATGGAGCGTCACGTTCCCTTCCTTTGATCGGATCTTCGTCGCCGTCGTCAACTCTCCTCCGGTGGACTCGCTTGGTGACGACATCATCTTTGGCACCTTGCTCTGATACCAATTGTTGGTTCCCAGTGGGAATGGATCTGCCAAAGAACAAACGTAGAGCAAGAAAAAGAAAGAAGAACTTGGGGGAAAAGCTTCTCTGATTAACTGAAGGCAAAATCGCAATAATGGAGTTACAAAGAATAAACACTAACTCTAGTATTTATTAGAGACCAGAAAAACAAAACCCTAGCTAAAACTTCCTAAAATAGACTCAATCATATATTTACAATTTACAATCGAATCCTAACAGAATCAGGAAACCAAATCAAATCAAATCTCCAAACTTGCTCCTCAAGTTTGGAACCTTCTGGATTGAGCTCCGCTGACTTCTGGTCGGATGTCCCTAGCAAGCCTGCTAGGGTGTATTTCTGCTTGGGGCAATCCTGGTAAGAGCTCTTCTGGTAGGGGCATCTCTGGTAAGAGCATTCCTGGTCGGGTCCTTTCCTGCTAGGAGGATTCTCTGGTCGGACCTATCTCTGGTGGGGAATTCTCTGGTGGGAGAACTCCTGCTAGGAAGATCTCTGCTCGGGCTCTTCTCTGCTAGGGAAAGCTCTGGTGTGGAAATCTTTGCTAGGAGTTGAGCCAAGTCAGGCTTAAACTCACAAGATAGAGAGAGTGAATGAGCGAGAGATAAAGAGACGCCCGAATGAAAGTATATTGGTTGAGGAGATGCCTCTCTTTGGAAGAGAAGTTCTCAAAAGTCACGACGAGCGAGATTTGCATGTATTTTTTTTTTTGTTGGTAATTAAAAATAATTAAAAAAAAAGGAGAAAATAGAATGAGGTAAAAATTAGTATTTTTTAGGCCTATTTGTTGGATGTTCCACTTAAACTGTTTGGATTTATTCAAAATTATAGAAAAAGAATTATTCTCCAAATGAGAACGCAGTAATATTAGGTCTTGCGTCCCCTAGAAAAAAAAAAAAAAAAAATTCACGCCAAATCATTTTCCTGATAAAAATTGTTTGAATTTAAATTTAATATCAGGTCTTGCGCTAAATTTTATTATTAAATATCTAGGAAGGTAAAGAAAAAAAAATCTTAATAGAACTAATAAACTAAAGAGTTAACTCTATAGATAAATATATAAAAACAAAATAAGTAAAGTGCGTTGTGTGGATTAAACCCTTTTATTTCCTTCATGTAATAGTTATTCAACTTTATTTCACGGCATACTATGAATTGAAATGGATGGCACTTGGCCTAAATATAGTAGCTATTTTGTTGTCGTTTTCCAAGCTTAGTATGTTTTTTCCGCCTTCTTTTCTATATTCTTCTTGTCTTTCTCCAGAATTGCTCTATACTTTAGTTCTATGAATTGAAATGGATGGCACTTGGCCTAAATATAGTAGCTATTTTATTGTCGTTTTCCAAGCCTAGTATGTTTTTTCCACCTTCTTTTCTATATTCTTCTTGTCTTTGTCCAGAATTGCTCTATACTTTAGTTCTATGGGAAAATTACAATGGCCAAGTATTCTCTAAACTTACATACAAAAATGATAAATGAGCGTACCACCCGCCCTTTTGAACGTGAAGATAGCGGGCCTAACACTATGAAAAAACCAAAAAACTAAATATTGGCGAATGCAGAAGACATTTCAAAGAAAGAAACCGATAAGACTGGCTTCATTGCGGATGTCTTCATGCCTGATTCCGCACCTATAACCCACCTAATTGAACCACACCTGTGATATCATATTAAAAGAAAATATTCATTACCACGTTACAAAAATGATAACCAAGGAATCTGAAAATGAAAATTAGATGCTTATAATATTAACTTCCTAACCTCTGCTCTAAATGTGATCGTGTCTTTCACCAGAAAACGTTGATCTACATCGCGTGATTTATCAACATCTATAAATGATGAAAAGCCCCAGCTAGGACACGTACAATCGAATATTGAATCGCAAACTGGAGAATGCAATGCAATATAATACAATGTAATTACTTCGACCGCCGGAACCATAAAAACATAATGGGTTAGCATAACAACTTTACCTCCTTTAATAGTGTGCTCATCGATTTCATTAATAATCGATAATTTGAACTTGACATCTCTAGTCCATCCAATAGGCAACACTTTATAATCAGCAACTCGCAGAGATAAGGAAACTCGGTGGTCATGTTTTAATTTTCCTTTTGGGTAAATTACCATCACCCTACACAATTCAAGTCAAATAATTAAACCCCTTTTTCAGTAATTGAACTACAAAATGTATGTAAAACATTCATTTACTCACCATTTATGATCCCCTCCGGCGAATACATCAGAAAAAAGACAATCAACATTTATTCTTGAAAAGTTTGGAATCCTCCATGTGTACATGATGGCATAAGAATATTCCACTCTCTTAAATTCCTTCTTATTCACCTTCTCTATAAAACAACCAAGTGATCAAGTCGGTCAATGAAATTAAAATTTTCCAATACTAAAATTGATTGAAATCAAAACGAGAAAGTAAGAAACCGAGAAGAAAGGAACTAATATAGTTATAAAAAAAGTAGCATTGGTATTATCATCAATTATGTAGAATCGTATTCTATGATATTATCTAATACATCATCTTTAACATGATTTTGAAGTATTTTATTCTTGTAACTAATAATGGTGAGAGTAACAAGATTACCTTCAATGAGTATATTGTCCTTGTGACATTTTCCGCAAATCGTTTTTGCATCGTCGATTTTCTCATCGCCTACATAAACCTCATTTATCACTGGTGTTTTTTTCTCTTCTTCTTCATTAAACCACACCTGTAAAACCATATCAAAAGATGTGATGTTTAGATTGTCTAAATATCAATGATTGTTTAATTTCTTAGTAACTTCCTAACCTCTGCGCTAATTGTAAGCGTGTCTTTCACCAGAAACTGTTGATTTACATCGCGTAATTTATCAAGATCCATAAATGATGGGAAGCCCCAGCTAGGACTCGTACAATCGAATATTGCATCGCCTCCTGGAGAAAAAAAGAAAAGAAACAATATAATACAATTACATCGACCACTGGAACCAGATAAACATATTGGCTTATCATAACAACTTTACCTCGTTTAACAGTATGCTCATTAATTTCACTAATAACCGATAAGTTATACTTCACATCTCTAGTCCACCCACTAGGCAACGTTGCCGAATCAGCAACTTGCAGAAATATCGAAACTTGGTGTTCATCTTCTTTTACTCCTTTAGGGCTTAGAAACATCTTCCTACACAGTTCAAGTAAAATAAATAAACACCTCCTTTGTGATTGAAGTACAAAATGTAAGTAACAACATTCATTAACTCACCAGTTATGTTCCCCTCCGGCGAAAATATCAGAAAAGAAACAATCAGTATTTATTTTTGAAAAGTTCGGAATCCGCCATGTGTACTTGATGGCATACGAATATTCGACTCTCTTGAATTCCTTTTTATCCACGTTATCTATAAAACAACCAAGTGATCAAGTCGGTCAATGAAATTAAAATTTTCTAACACCATAACTGATTGAAATCAAAAGGAGAAAGTAAAAACCGAGAAGAAAGTTATGGAAGTAACAGTTAGAAAGAAAGAAGCATTGGTATTTTCAATTTTGTAGAATCGTCTTCTATGATATTATCTGATACATCATCTTTAACATGATGTTAAGAGTAGTTTATTCTTATAACTAATGATGGTGAGAGTAACGAAATAACCTTCTACGAGTATATTGTACTTGTGACACTTTCCGCAGATCGTTTGAGCATCTTCGATTTTGTCATTGCCTACATAAACCTCCTTTATCCTTGGCATTTTTTTCTCTTGTTCTTTCTTAAACCACACCTGTATTACCATATTCAAAAGATGAGATGTGTGGATTAATGTAGAACTGTCGATAATATTTAGTAAGTTACAAACCTCTGCTCTAACTGTAATCGTGTCTTTAACCATAAAACGGTAATCGACTTCGCGTAATTTATCAAGAGCCATGAATGATGAGAAGCCCCATCTTTGACACCTTTTATCGAATATTGGTTCACCTCCTTCTGCAAAATGCAATGCAATACAATTACATCGACCATCGGAGCCACAAGCTACACTTCACATAGCTGATAACAACTTTACCACGTATAACAGTGTGCTCATCAATTTCACTGATAACCGACAAGCTACACTTCACATCTCCAGTCCACCCTTTAGGCAACACCGCCGAATCATCAACACATAAATATATCGAAACTTTGTCATCTTTTTTATCTCCTTTGGGGAATATTAACACCCTCCTACATAGTTCAACTCATATAATTAACACACCTCGGTGATTGAACAAAAATTAAGAAACGATATTAATTTACTCACCATCTGTGATCCCCTTGGGCAAAAACATCTGAATACCGGTAATCGGTTATTCTTGAAAAGTTAGAAATAATCCACGTGTATGTGATGGCGTACGAGCATGGTACTCTGTCGAGTTCCTTTTCATTCACCCTATCTTTAAAACCAATTGACAAGTCGGTCAATACAATTAAAACCAGATGGTAGAATCAGAAGAAAGAACTTCATAGTTAAAACTTAAAAGAAGGTGAGTTGGGACGAGATTACCTTCGTTTATTAGTCTGTTGTACTTGTGGTGATTTGAGAACAGATTCATTATTGACTTCATCTTCTTCCCTGTTGAATCAGCGAAGACCATGGTTGCACTTGCAGAACCTAATTATAATCGTGATTTCGAGTGTGAAAATATAAAAAGGGTGACCGTGATTTGGGGTGTGATATTTAACCCTTATATATTATATAAATCTCTTAAATGCTTCTTTAACTTGACCCTATACTTCGGACTTTTTTTATAACTATTAATCACCTACCCATATATATATATATATATATATATATGTTATAGATTAATCACCTACCAAAATCACAACTATTTCCTCTTTTAAGGGAAAAATCCAATTCCATCCAACCAGTTAAATAGGTAAATTTTCCTGATCGTATTTGGGGTGTGGTATTTAATAATCCCAATATATGATCAATCTGTTAAACGTCGAATTATTTCTATATTTTTATTTCATTTTTATTTTTCAATTATATGCTCGATATTAATATTTGGATAAAACGTAACTTGTTCCTTTTTATAGAAATAATCGTTCACCTAATATATATATATATATATATATATTACGTACATACGTGACGCGATAATGTTCTTTTTTCTTCTACGAATACTTGGTTGAAAACTTTTGAACGAGTGTTCTCTTCTCTGAAGTCTACAACAAGTGGGAGAGGCAGGATTCGAACCTACGTAGAAAAACTTCAACAGATTGGCTTAACAAGCGACATATTGGCCTACTAAACTTCACCAGGATTCCAAAAGACGACTTATCGAAGCCGAAAATGACGGCTATCAGGTTATTTTCTAGTTCAAATGAGATTCTCATCAAGGGCTGAAAATAGTGATGGAAGTCCCGCACGTTCATGCGGTTCTGGAGAGCGAATCACCGGAATTAATTCCTTAGTGATCTTTATTACTTGTTATAGAATAGATAATCAAGAATATTTAAATAAACACTATTGAAATCATACCGTCGTATTGAGATTCCCAGTCTCGTTTGCCCTCGATAGTCGTTCACGTCTCACTGCCGCTGTGGGATTCCGGTATGCCTTGGGATTCGCGCACCTTCTATCGGAACCACAACCGAAGGGTTACAAGCCTCTAGGTCGTCCATCTCTCTAAAGGAAACACCACAGCGCGTCGTAAGCCGATCGCCGGAAACCTTCTCTTCTGCGTATGCCTTGGGTTCGGGAAGAAAAGAAAATCTCTCGGCAAGCACAGGTGTGAGTGATCGCCGAACCAGATAATCTCTCGGTGAGAAGTTGAAGCTCACGGCTTTGGGAAAGGCCGCTGAGTTATCATCTTCGATGAAGAAGATGAATATCGTGTTTTCTCAAATCTCTATTTTCTGTTTATCGAACGCACACGCTTATCTATCTATCTATATAGGGAAAATTGGGGCAAAAATACCCAACTTTTGGTCAAACTACCTCCCGTGTACCCAACCTTTAAAACTAGCGGCAAAAATACCCAACGTGCGTTGACCGTGACTTTGGCATGAAAATGTTAATTTTTCCGTTAACATCCCTCATGTGGCAGTTAGCGGCAAAAATACCCAACCTTTTTTTTTTGAATTTTTTTTGAATTTTTTGAATTTATATATTTTTTTTACTTGATTAGTGATAATTACTTGAATTCCAAATACATGGAATAACACAAAAGTTAGTCAAAACATCAATTGATTTCTTAATGTGCTTGTATAAGCTACATTTGTTGATAAAAAATCTTATTATTATGAGAAATTTTAAACATAATAAGTAATTGATTTTTAATAAATTAATAAAAGGAAAGTTATATAATTAATTTTTCTTTTTATTAAATAAAGTCAATTTTAGCCCGAGATATTCATCGGAAGTCCGTTTACGCGAAATAAAGTGTCCAAATGTTTCCAGAAATATCAAGATACTCAAAAAGTCATAAAGTTTGCAAGAAATGGTCACGGAACGCTCCCGGAACCCTTAAAGTGGGCCGGGAGCACCTTGGGCGGCCCCACAGGCCCCACACGAGCCACCATGCGTCTCTGCCCTCCTCACGGGCCCTCAGAAGGGCTTACGTCAGCCTGATGACGTTAGAAGAGGCGCGCGCGTGAGTTTTCATTGTGTTTCATAGCTTCCTTCGGCACTATTCATATTTCTTAGCAGGGGTATTTAAGGTTACAAATTTTATGGGATCCCAAGGGAGGTATTTTAGCCAATTATTACTAATCAAGCCCTATTGATTATTGATAATATTTTTTTTACTAGCATATATTCTTAAGCCATTTTTTTTTTCTCAATATGGAGACATTAATTGACTGTAGTAATTCGATCTAAAACGGTCAATTACCAATGAAAATGGTAGGGCTGTAAGCGCAGCGGGTATCCGATTTTTTTGAACTACTCGTATCCGGATCTGATTCTCCGGGTATCCAAAAATCATTACCCGTATCCGGATCCGGAAATCCGGATACCTATTTTCAAACCCCTGTTCAATTACTTAAAATACCCGTAACATTATGTTTAAAATTTCTCATAATAATAAGATTTTTATCAACAAATGTAGCTTATACAATCACATTAAGAAATCAATTGATGTTTTGACTAACTTTTGTGTTATTCCATGTATTTGGAATTCAAGTAATTATCACTAATCAAGTAAAAAAAATATATAAATTCAAAAAATTCAAAAAAAATTCAAAAAAAAAGGTTGGGTATTTTTGCCGCTAACGGCCACATGAGGGATGTTAACGGAAAAATTAACGTTTTCATGCCAAAGTCACGGTCAACGCACGTTGGGTATTTTTGCCGCCAGTTTTAAAGGTTGAGTATACGGGAGGTAGTTTGACCAAAGGTTGGGTATTTTTACCGCAATTTTCCATATATATATGTCTATATAATATATATTATATAACGTAAGAATTACGTTTGTAGAGTACATATTCATTATCTCACGTTTGTTTTATTTAAATCTTGTTTAATTCAAAGCCCACTAAACTAGTCTTAGGGCACCAAAAGCCCATAAATCCCGTTTACAATATTTATTAAAAAAAAATTGGTGAAAAGAATGTTGTCTCGAAAAATTTGATAGGAGGAATTATTAACTAATTTTGTATAACAGTATAGATTAATTAATGGCATGAATTAATAATTAATAAGTCTCTGAATCTCTGATGGATCCGGGAGAAAGGAAATCGCATAGCTCACCATAGACGCAGAAGACAATAATATCATAATCACGGATATTCTCCTCAAAGAATAACAGCGGAATTTAATTAGGTGGAAACCCATAATTAGACTACCACAGTCCACAGGTCCATCGCAATAGGAAAAATTTAGAAGACGGAAATGTAAAAGAAGGGCTCACTAATAAAAAATATTTAAATTAATAAAAAGGAATGAATTTCTTAAGAATAAACGCAAAAACAACTTGGGTATATATAACACCGTAAAACAATAACTTTGGTATATATTACAGTAGAAAAAGAAGAAAAAAAATGGCTCTATATGGACATATTTTAAAAGAAATTAGGTAATTCTTGTAGACCACGTAAACGACGACCTAGCTATATGAAGCTAGATTTAATAGCGATAGGATTATTTAATATTTTTATTTTTAATAAAAAACCCGAAATTAAAACAGGCCCAATTAGTTTGAGGGCCTTAGGTGGATCGTTAAAACGAAACCTCTTCGGCTCATAAGTTCATTAACCATTTATATATTTATCATGTAAAATTTATTTTTTATTTTTTAGATTTTAGTATTTTTTTTTAAATGTAATACATAGCTAAATATATAATTTTTTAAGTGTAATTTCATAGTAACATATTCTATTTATTTTATTTTTAATTAATATCATAAAAATTAAAACTTCAAAATTAAATTATTGATAATATTAGCTTCTTAAAAATACAAGTATGTTTTTTACAAAAATAAATAGAGGACATATATAAATAAAATTAAAGTTATGATAACAACAGTTATAGGTTTTTCCAAGGTTCGACTTATCGTGGATAATCGACGATTATCGGTCTTACCGATGTTTACCGATAAATAATCCACTACACTAGTTGTCGTTTTGGTAACTTATCGCCGATAATCGAGATAATCGATAAATCCTTCTCCAATGGATTATCGATTTTTGCAGTGTAAAATTGAGGGACTTTTCGGTGCAATTAAAAAAAAATTGGCAAAAGTTTGCAAAGTTTTGATTTAAGTGTTTTTCTCCGAATTTCTTCAAATTTGTGCGAACTTTTTGGTAAATTTAAGAGTTATAATCATATATATGTATGAATCATGCATTTTTTTTTCTTTGATATTTAATCATCTTTACGATTTTTAGAAGATTTACATGAGTTCAAAACTAAAGAGTTAGTTGTTCATATGAGTTATGTTCTTCAATGGGTAAAGATTAGTACTTTTGTGATTTTGAGTTGTTTTTTTGCATTCTTATGAATATATATTGATGAAAACTTGTTTTGATGACTTAGTTTGTAATTATTTTGTGAGATTTAGAGGAAATTCAGATTTGTATGCTTGTTAGGCAAAAGTGTACAAAGTTTTGAATTTTTAAATTTGCTCAAAATATATATATATTTTTTGATGATTTATTGTTTGTATATACTTTAAAAGATTGTAGTTAGTATTTAGTAAGAAATATGTGTTTGTTGGTGAACTTTTTAGGCATATTTGATGATAATTTGGATTTCCTCATAATTGCGGCAAAAGTATTTGAAGTTGATCTTTTCGTGATTTGTGAAGTATTCTACTCATTTTTATGGGTGTTTTCATTCATTAAATATTTTTTGAAATATTAATCTGAGTTTTTGGTGTAATTTATTTTCATATTTGACAATAATTTTCTATTCACATAATTGCGACAAAAGTCTTTCAAGTTTATCTTCTTGCGATTTCTCTGGTAATCTACTGAATTTTCTTGCTTTTAGCTTTCATTAAATATTTATTCCTACAATAATGTGAGATTTTGGTGGAATTGAATTTGTTTTTTGAGGTAAACTTGTTTTTTGGGCCAAAAGTACCTATTTTTGCCATTTGTCTTGCTGTTTTTAACTAGTCTCGTAATTCTTCTTTTTGTTTAGGTTGAAGATGAGTAAAGACAATCTTGCAAGGGAGCATTGCACTCACTATGGGGATCCGACCAACAACTCGAGTTTCAAGTGCAATTATTGCGGAAAAGATATCAGAGTTGGCGGAATCACGAGGATGGAACAACATTTGGCCGGCACCGATAAGAACAAAATTTTCGTGCAGGAGATTGTACGCACTTCGAACGTGCATGACTTGTTTTGGAACAAATATCTAAAGATGCATATAGAAGCAAGTTGTGCCATAGGAGATCGTCTTTTTTTCTGAGGTCGGAGAAGTTGGTCTGAGACTCTGAGTATTATCTATTCATTATCTATCCATTATGTGTTTGAGTTTTTAGATTATGTGTTTGATAGTTGAGATTTGTAAGACTATGTTTTATTAGTGTTTTAGATTAGAGACTTGTGATGGAATTAAATGTGTGTGTATGACCTTTTATTTTTATTTTTTATGGAAGTGTGTATGACTTTATCTTCATATGTTTTGAGGTATGATATTATAAAAATATTTTGTAAGTTTTCCGTCGATAAGTATCGAAAAGTGTCGATAATCCGTCGATAACCCTCGATAAGTATCGGTAATCGGTAAGCTACAGTATTATTAGTTTTCCGTCGATAATCCGGTAATCCGTCGATTAATCCGTCGATAACGGCAAGCGATTTATCGGTTATCTCGATAAGTTGAAGCTTGTTATTACTATCTAAGTATGTATATAAAATTGCGCACTGCCTTGCTAAATTCGCAATTAACTCTAGAGGAAATATTGTTTGCTTGAGTCTATTCCGCAAAGTGTTGAACATCTATTGTTGAATGATTCAGGTTGTAATCAGGGAGTCTCGACCCTTGTTCGAGACGCTTGTCTGGTCGTTGCAATGATAATTTGATGTAGAATACTCTTCCCTCCCGAGCCGCATCCATTTGGGGGACACGAAGGGTTTAATAAGACTCATCTTTCTTTAAAAAAAAAAAAACAAAGTTTTTTCCAAAAAAAAAAAAACAAAGCCCAAAGAAAAAGAATATCTATAATTATATATATATAGAAAAGTGGGCCATTAATATTTTGTTGCCTTTGGGCCATGGACCAAGATGCCAAGTGTACGGTTAGCAAATTTAAAATTTATAATATTAATCACGATAAAAGAAAAAAAAAGTTTATTATATTTATTAAAAAAATAAACATAATTTTTAGAGAGTATCAAAATAATAAACTTTCGACCGTAAAAATTCAATTTATGTTACTAAAAATATTAAAATTATGTACTTATGTTGTTATTATCCTATAAATTTACAAGTCAACTGTTTATATATATTACAAACCCATGAAATAATTATATTGAGAGGTCGTCCTTGCTTGATCAACAAGACTAGTACCCAATACAAAGAGAATACTGAGAAGAACCATGGTTCAACTTACCGAGATTGTCGATAAATCGGTTACCGTTTTCGACGGATTAATCGATAGCTTACCGATTAACCGACGGAAAACCTATAATACTGTAGCTTACCGATTACCGATACTTTTCGAAGATTATCGACGGATTATCGACACTTTTCGATACTTTTCGACGGAAAACTTATAAAATATTTTTATAATATCATACCTCAAATTCAAAACATATGTAGATACGTAAAGTCATACACACACATACAATTCCATCAAAAAACTCAAATATAAAACACTAATAACGTAGTCTAACAAGTCTCAACTATCAAATACATAGTCTAATATAGTAATATCTCAAACTCAAACACATAATAGAAAGTGTATAATATTTGAGTATTTAAGCAAGATATTTATATAGGTTCAAAACTACATATTTAATAAATACAAGACATAATTGTATACAACAAAACACATTTGTAACTTAAATATGTAGGTGAAATGTATAATATTAAGTCAAATTATTATGTCAAATGAATATGTATGTTAATTAAGTGTGTAATATTAAGTGAATATGCATGTTAATTGTATATGTATGAGCACAAATTTAATATTAGTTGAAGTGTATAATATTAAATGAATATGTATATTAAGTGTATATGTATGTTAGGTGAAGTTAATATGTATGTTAAGTGTATAATATTATTTGAAGTGTGTAATATTAAGTTAAATTATTAGGTGAAGTGTATGTGTATGTGTATGTTAAATGTGAATGTGTGATATTAGTTGAATAACAGAAAGTCCCACATTGATAGATGACAAGAGTTTGGTGATGTTTAAATACCAAATATTAGGGACAAGGGCTTGGGCCCTTTGGGTCATAGGATTTTGTGGATGGGGGAGGACTCACACAAATGTTACACCACCACGCGCGCGCGCCGCCGCCGCCGTCCGTCCGGACGGGCGGGGAGGGGCTCTTGTATGAGTATAATTATTTTTATCGAAAAGTTTAATTGGTATTTTTGCCGCGAATTTTTTTTTTCCGAAAAGTCCTTATTTTTTACACGTATTAGAGCCGGTAACTACCGAAAAGACCGAAAATCGACGATTATCGTCGAAAATGCGAACCTTGAGAAGAACCATTGTTGGCATTGACAACTTTCGCCTCTCTTCTTTATTAACTTAAATTCATCTTTGCCCACTCAATTCATCATCTTGTTCATAATTTGATTCCCGGGAACACATATATTATATAGTGATGATATTTGTTATGGGTACTTTTCGGAGCCTCAAAATGTTAATGTCCAGCCCAATAAACGTATTTAAAAAGGCTCGAATGCAAAAGGCCCATTAAGACCATCCAGGTCTTCTCCGGAAAAGTCAACTCAGACCTAAATTATAAAATCAATGGGACGAGCCCGAAAAGTCAACTTAAACCCGACGCGGGAATACTGACGCGGGATCTATTCCGAAAACATGCCTTTAGGGGTCGCTTCGACCCCTAATTAGGGGTCGCTGCGACCCCTAATAAGTAAAGCATGCATTTAGGAGTCTACGACCCCTAAAGATAAAAACATGGTTGCGACCCCTAAAACATATTCATACACTGTTGAAAAGTCTTTATCATCTGTCTACTTTTTACATTAGAAAAGCTCATTCCTTGAGCTCCAAGCAAGGCCCATGGGCGATCAATTTAAAGTACCCGTACACGGGAAAAGGAACATGCTCATCACAAGCGCTTTTCCTTACGTCAACAACGTCCCCCATCTCGCCAATATAATTGGCTGTAATCTCACTCTCTCTTTTTGTGCGAGTTCAACATGGATTGATGAATTCCGTATCCGTTGGAAAATATAGCCTTCGAGTTTGTATGAACTCCATGGACGAAGAAACTTCTAAAACATTTCAAGTCAAAGTAGGTCTAAAAGTTGAATACAATTCCGAATTTCGATTCCAAACATAGTCATTGATACAATCGCATATGGGTTCAAAAAAGAAGATTTTGTATTTTTACTATAGTGTTTAGGTCTTTCTAAAAATAAAACCGATACTGAATACCCTATTTTATAGGCGTATTTGTGCATACCGAATTCACCAAAGAGACTTTCCAGATAGATACGGTAGTAGAAATAAGAAATTAGAAAAATACACTCCTCACAATTTGTAACAAAAGTTTAGAAGAAAATAAAATACAAAACTAAAAATAATAACGTGGCACATCACATGGGAGAGATCAGTGACGGACCTAGAATTCTATGAAAGGGGGCCCGATTTGTTTTTTTTAATTACATGTAATGAGCGATGTTTTAAATCAATTTTGGAGGTTAGCCGTTAAAATACAGTTTGTAAAGCTATATTTAGTTCGTGTATTAAATTATGACCGAAAATAAAATAAAAAATAAAAGATTAGAAAAAGTGATATAATCACCCACAAATTCACAATAACTAGGACTATTTGCATTAATAGTGACAAAATAATGAGTAATCCACGTGTCTCTAATCATTTCTCACATAAATTAATGAGTCGAACAATCGAACTCGATTAAATTTGAAGAAAATAAAGGACCCATAGTAATTGAGATGAAAGAAAAGGTGGGCCATGGTTTAATTTAATTGAATTAGAAGCATGAGATATTTAGTTGGGCCTGCGATTTTCGTTAGTTTTTTGGGCTTTGGGGGGGCTACGGCCCCTTTTGACTATGTTGTAGGTCCGTTAAAGGGAGAGATGCCACTGTGGTATAATCTCGTGTACGATCATTTTGTCTTAGTAGATTCTGACACTGTATTATCATTATGTATATATATTGAGCAGAGCATGTTTTTAAATATCCGGATATATATATCCACAATGTGCCCAGAATATGAAAAGTATGAAACGATATTCGCAGGAAATCGATATATCTATTTCGTCCCATTTATCTGTCGGCAAGCGATATATACGTACAATGGAGAGTGCGAAACGACATCGATATTGATATTTAGAACCATGCTTCGTATTTATATTCGTACTTCGTATTCTATGTTTGTATTTATGTTCGCACTCTATGACTTTATTATGATACCTAGCTTATTTTATGTTATGTCGACATTATGTTACGAGGTATGACTTTTCATGTTATATGTTTGTGTAATATTATGATTTATGAGTGTGTTTTCTAGGCTATAACTATGTGTAATATTTATTAAATAAGTAATTTATAAACTATATAATAAAATGATTGAAATACTAAAAATATTTTTCCGGAATATCAGTCGATATTTCGATCGGCAAGCGATATATCCGTGAAATTTATACGGTGTTATCGGCAAGCGATATATCCATTTCTTCCCATTTATCCTTCGGCAAGCGATATATCCGTAAAATGGAGAGTGCGAAACGGCATCGATATCGATATTTAGAACCTTGGAACAAAGTTTCTTGTATTGGATTTATAGCTAGATGCATCAGAGGTGGCTTTTATCATCTCCAACAAGCATGACGAACACTCAGCACGACTCGGCCTCGTTGCCTCACACTTGAATTTCCATCATCGGAGCACATCTTCTCTTCTCGTTGAAGGCTAATATATATTATACATATATGTACATACAAATAAATTAGCAAACGACATCAGTGTGGTAGCACACTTTGTTAAAAGGCTCTTTCCATTGGCTCCACAGTGACCACGCCATTCTACACCGCGAGGAAGACCACGACTCCGGCAAAAGAGACGGGGACGATGCCGCTGGAGACGACAACAACAACGTCTCACAAGCAGGGGCGGAACCAGGATTCTAAGTCGGGGGCGACGAACCACAAATAATATATTATAGTATTTTTACGAAGTAGCCACTAAATTTTCAAAAAGAAAAAATAAAAAGAAAATAGTGGTACAAATTAATATACAACATAGATACAACTTACAAGTTGTAATAATAATAATATAAAAAAAGCTAGGTTGAATCATATAAGAAGGAAAAATTGTGGTTTAATTTATTGATGGCTGGGATCGAGCTCGGGGCTAGCGTTTGGGAACATACTTCTACTAGTACTTATATCCATTGAACCAAAGGCAACTACCTTTCCTG
This sequence comes from Parietaria judaica, assembly GCA_954871525.1. Taxonomy (NCBI): domain Eukaryota; kingdom Viridiplantae; phylum Streptophyta; class Magnoliopsida; order Rosales; family Urticaceae; genus Parietaria; species Parietaria judaica. The sequence goes on from OX940860.1 coordinate 47,067,444, forward strand.
TTTGTACATAAATATAATAAATTTAGAATAAATAATTAATTACAGGTTAAAATACCAATTTTTTTTTTACCGGAGCCGGGGGTGACATTAGCCACCCCCAACCATGCCTGGGTCCGCCCCTGCGCACAAGCCATCTTCACGGTGGAACACGTCGTTGCTCTCACTCCCCTCACAGTCGCCACCTCTGTGATGGTCGCACTCCCGGCGATCGCCAAGGTTGACGCTCACGCACCTCCAATCCTCGCCGACGCAATGGTGATCTCAGCCAAAGGCTCCACGGCGACATAACCCCCCCTCGCCACCGTCCAGATATCGCGCACGAGAGACCCTGGCCGGAGTTCCGCCGCGCGCTCGCTAACAGCTCCGTAATTCCGTTGGACAGCTCAGCGCACGCGTCTCCAATCACCGACCAATCTGCACCGCTTCTCTCCGAACCATGGCCCCAAGAGCAACATCGCCCTTGGGATCCTGCAAAGTAACTCGTCCGACCTCGCCCACGCCTGAAAGCGCCACCATGGCTAGCATCAAATCTTCCACCGCTGAGCGTCAACGGTCTCACGACGAAGAAGAAGTAAGATGCAGGTTGATGCTCGATGTGGTGAACAACAAAAGAAAAATCGAAGAAAAATAAAAAGGTGTTGGGTATCCCTCCTATTTGGAGGCCCAACAATGTGGGTTATTTTTGACCTATTGATCCATGTACGCCGCCCATGAAGTCTAGGTCATAAATGACTTAGATGAGATGAAGAAATTGTAAGAGTGAAGAAGTGAGAGAAAACAAGAGAGAGAGAAAGAAAAGGAAATTCGCGGTTCCCGCACAGTTTCGTCGACCCTCAGGAATATCGTCATTGCGCATTCGTTCACCAATGGATCGTCGTGATTTTTGGACAGAGTGTTCCTACGACATAGAGGTACGTTCTGATTGGTGGAAATGTGGTTTGGATTTTTTTAGGTCGGTCTGAAGTGTGGAAACTAGAGGCTGATTTGTGAGAACGTTTTTCACAAATTCTTCTCTTGCTTGTTGTTGTAATCCGAGATTGGTGTTCGATCTTGATGATGATGATGTATGCCTCTAGTTTTATCTAGGGAAGATTTCGTTTGTACCTCACTCTTGATTATAGTGGATTTTAAGCGGCCTACAGGTCCCGTGGTTTTTTACTCCGTTTTGGGGGTTTTTCCACGCTAAAATTGTTTCGTATTCGTGGTTGTGTTTCGATTATTATCGCCTTCATATTTTAGCGGTTTTTGGGAGAGATTGAGATTCCGTTGCGTTGCGCTTTCTCCAAACAAAGTGGTATCAGAGCCGTGGTTTGATTTTGTGCGAATATGGGGGTGAACACGTCACGAATGGAGAATTTGAATGGTTCCAATTACAATGTTTGGAAAGGAAAAATGGAGGACTTGCTCTTGGTCAAGCATTTCCATTTTTCGGTTTTTTCTACCGAGAAACCCGAGGGAAAAAGTGATGAAGAATGGAATTTGTTGCATCGACAAGTTTGTGGGTACATTCGACAATGGGTGGATGACAATGTTCGGAACCATGTGGTTGGTGAAACTCGTGCTAACATCCTTTGGACGAAGCTTGAAGAGCTTTATGCACGGAAGACCGGGAATAACAAGATGTTCTTGCTCAAGCAAATGATAGCCTTGAAGTATCATGACGGTACGCCAATAACCGATCACTTGAATAACTTCCAAGGAATTATGAACCAAATGGCGACGAGGAATCTTAGATTGGATGATGAGATTCAAGGGTTGTGGCTTCTTGGTACTTTGCCGAACTCGTGGGAGACATTTAGGATGTCGTTGTCTAACTCCGCTCCGGATGGTATCATGTCGATGGATTTGGCAAAGAGTAGCATTTTGAATGAAGATATGAGAAGAAAGTCTCAAGGCTCCTCTTCACATTCCGAGGTATTGGTTACCGAGTCGAGGGGGAGAAATCAAGCCCGGGGTTCAAATAACCGTGGTGCATCACGAGGAGCGTCGCGTGGAGGTTCAAATAGATGGGCTAATGTTGAGTGCCATCATTGTGGCTTGAAAGGCCACATTAAAAAGTATTGCCGGAAGTTGAGAAATGAAGGCAAGGGAAAGAAGATCAACCACAACAACATCGATGTCAAGAAAGAAGGTAACAATAGTGAAAATGTTGATATTGTTGATGATTTCTTTGTTGTTTGTGATGATTATGAAGAAAGTGTCAATTTATCTCGCGATGAGACGAGTTGGGTGGTTGATAGTGGTGCTTCTTCGCATGGGACTTCACGACAGGATCTTTACTCCACTTATAAGGCCGGTGATTTTGGTATTGTCGGCATGGGAAACAAAGGATATTCAATGGTGATTGGAATTGGAAATGTATGTGTTGAAACTAGTAATGGCACTTCTCTAGTTCTCAAAGATGTGAAGCACGCTCCGGACCTTCGGTTCAATCTCTTGTCGGTTTCAAAATTGGACGATGAAGGCTATGGCAACTCTTTCTTGGAAAATGAATGGAAGTTAAAGAAAGGCTCAATGGTGATTGCAAGAGGAAGAAGACGCTCAAATTTGTATGTCGCACAATTTGAGAGTTCTTGTTGTCGCCTGTGGAAACTTCGTCGCTGCCTTGATCGAAACTCGGGTACCTGCAAAACAAAGGTTAGCGAAAAACTCCAGGAAGGCTGAGTCGCGGACTAGGTCAGTCTCTTTAAGGTGTTTCGCGGCTCTGCCTCGGTGCTTGCAGTTCGTGTTTGCCTCGTCACCCCCAGGATAAAAAAGCCCAGATATTTTATGTCTCGACCGACACTGTGCACTCGGTATCGATCGGAATCACTCAAACCCTCGGAATATTTTTCTCGGAATACTGTATATAGCTCTGCGATTTTTTATATGTGAAAAACGAGAACCAGAGCTCTGTATTTATAGATACAGAAAAAAGTTTACGTTATGGGTTTACATACCCATTGCACGTTCGAAAATCGTGGGTAAGACCGAAGACCACTCATACCCGTTGCACGTTCGAAAATCGTGGGAGACCAAAACAATTCTGAAGACTGATTATTATCCACGTCAGAAAATAATTTTCGCAAAAAATTAATTTCGGCAAAATTAATTAAAGTTTTAATTACGGCAAAAATATCAATTAAACTTTTTGGCAAAAATAATTATGTTTGCACAAGAACACTCAATGCCCGCTCGCACGCACCATAGCACACCGCGCCGGTCGGACAGACGGCGGCGGCGCGCGCGCGCGTGTGGTAGTGGTGGTGCATTTGGGTGAGTCCTCCCTCCTCCACAAAATTGTGTGACCCTAAGGGCCCAAGCCCTTAGCTCACTTCTTTAGTTTATAAACCATTCCAAACACTTGTCTCCAACCAATGTGGGACAATTTGTGAAAGAGAGATAATCAATGCAAAGCAAAAATTTCATTACTTGTGTAACAAGTTTCAACAATCCCCTACTTGAAATTTTACAATATATATATATATATAAATTTTCATCGAGCGAGATAAAACAGTGTAAAGTTATGCTTAAGCAAAGGTGCCTGACGGCTTGAACCTTTACGTAGTGAAGGTGATTCAGAATATACTAGAGTAACTCGTAGTTTTGAACTCTATCTCTGACAACATCTCACACATAACCTTACTAGGGTTTAGTTCGTAAAGCCCGTGCACTTACGGCCGTGCACGTTATCCCAGTTCAGTGAACGCTCTAGAGAATTTGCCAAATTCCATAGGAAGCGGCCCCATTTCCACATTCACTTAGGTGAGTCTATCAAGAGTACTCCTGTAGCTCGGTACTCCACTCAACATAGACTATAGACATCATTAAGAGCTGAAAATCAGCTCAACCTTTCAACACTTCAGGATATCATGCTTTGACATAAGTCATAGGAGTGAGACTGAAATAGTTATCCGCATGATTCACTACTTTACACTTCGTGAGTTGTTATTACCCTTTGAACCTATTTCTTGGGATCTCCAGTATATAGGTTGGGTTGCCCCGACTAATGCTCTATCAATCTAATGGCAGTAGTCCCATTCCTTTCGTGGTCTTTAAAACCTTTTCTCGCGCTAACCCTTTCGTTAAAGGATCAGCCAAGTTCTCATCAGTCCGTACATGATCCACTCTAACAGCGCCATTCTCGAGGAATCCTCTAATGGTGCTATGTTTGCGACGAATTTGTCGCTTCTTGCCGTTGTAATAACGGTTCTGAACTTTTGCGATTGCTGCAATACTATCGCAATGGATCAAGATGGCTGGGATCGGTGTTTCCCATAAGGGAATCTCGGACAACAGACTTCTGAGCCAGTCTGCTTCTTCACTAGCTGCAGCTAGCACTATCATCTCAGACTCCATCGTCGATTGGGTCAATATAGTCTGTTTCTTAGACTTCTAGGCAACAGCCCCACCGGCAATGCTAAAAATATAACCACTAGTAGCCTTGAAGTCATCTGAAAGGGTGTTCCAATCAGCGCCGCTCCTTCAAGGATCGCGGAAAACCTCTGGTAATGTAATCCTAGGTGCTGAGTGCGCTTTAAATATCGCATCACCCTCTCAATAGCATACCAATGCTCTAAACTCGGTCTGCTAGTAAACCTACCCAGTAATCCCACAGCATAAGCTATATCGGGCCTAGTGCAATCGGCGGCATACCTAAGGCTGCCGATAATGCTCGCATACTCATTTTGTCTAACACCGTCACCAGTTTTCTTGAACAATTTCACACTAGGATCTTAGGGAGTACAAGCCGGTTTACAATCAAAGTAATTGTATTTCTTTAAGATATTTTCTACATAATGAGATTGATCTAAAGAAAGTCCCTTTTCAGACCTTGTTATCTTGACACCTAAGATCACATCAGCTTCTCCTAAATCTTTCATGTCAAAGTTAGCAGACAACTTGCTCTTCACATTATTTATAAAATAAACGTTAGAGCCAAAGATCAACAAATCATCTACATACAAACAGATAATTGTACAAAGACCATTTTCTGATATATAGTAAATACATTTGTCGCTCTCATTAACTTTGAAACCATGTGACATGATTAATTTATCAAACTTTTCATGCCATTGTTTAGGAGCTTGCTTTAAACCATAAAGAGATTTGTCAAGTTTGCAAACCTGGTTCTCATGACTGTGAACTACAAAACCTTCAGGTTGCTCCACGTAAATCTCTTCTTCCAATTCACCATTGAGAAAAGATGTCTTCACATCCATCTGGTGTACAATGAGATCATGCAAAGCAGCTATAGAAAGTAGAACCCTAATCGAGGTGAACTTAGACACTGGCGAATATGTATCAAAGAAGTCTACATTCTCTCTTTGCCTAAATCCCTTAGCTACGAGGCGGGCCTTATATTTATCTATGGTTCCATCAGGCTTCAATTTCTTCTTAATGATCCATTTACATCCTATTGCCTTACAACCCGGAGGAAGATCTACCAAATGCCAAGTCCTATTAGATTCTAGGGATTCCATCTCATCATCTATCGCTTCTTGCCACAAGTTGGCATCTACCGAAGACAGGGCTTCCTGGAGACTAGTAGGATCTTCTTCTACGTTGTTAGGTTTGGAATTCTAACCCAAAGTCCTTAGCAGTACGAGCCTCTTGCTCTTCCTAATTTCTGGTTCTATCTCACTAGTAGGTTCCTGAACTCTAACTAATGTGAAGAACTAGAGCTCGAGCCCCCACTATTCTTAGATATAAATGGAAACTTGTCTTTGAAGAAATCGGCATCATTCGATTCTATAACTACTTGGTTTTTCAGATCGTAGAACCTATAGGCTTTGCTATTTACGACATATCCGATGAAAACACACTCATAGGCTCTACTGGCTAATTTCTTTCTCTTTGGATCTGGTATCCTAACATAAGCTAAACAGCCCCAAGTCCTAAAATAAGACAGGCTTGGTTTCTTACCCTTGAATAGCTCGTACGAAGAAATACTACTTTTCGACTTAGGAATTCTATTCAACACATAGCGAACAGTCAATAAAATTTCACCCCACCAAAACGAATCGGCACCAGAACTAAGCAAGGTAGCTACTATCAATTCAGCTAACGTCCTATTTTTCCTTTCCGCTTTTCCATTCATCTCGGGAGAATATGGCACGGTTTTTTCGTGAATAATGCCATGCGATTTATAAAATTCTACAAACGGATCAAAATCATATTCGGTTCCTCTATCACTACGAAATCTTTTTATTTTTCTATCGAATTGATTTTCTATCTGCGTAACGAAAACCTTAAATATATCAAGAGCATCACTTTTATTTTTCAACAAGTAAACATAGGTATAATCCTCCGAACTATCATCGATAAAGGTTATAAAATATCTTTTTCCGTTTCAAGTCAAGACACCAACAAATTCGCACAAATCCGAATGATTTAAATCTAACGGTTTTGTTTCTCTAATTACTGATTTATGCGACTTCTTGGTGATTTTAGCTTGACTACACGATTCACATTTTTCAAAATCGTTTATCGATAATTTCGGAATCATATCTAAGTTACTCAAATTTCTAATTATTCTTTTGTTAACGTGACAAAGCCTAGCATGCCAAACATTAAAAGAACACAACGAGTAAACGGAAGAATTCACTTTATTCACTTCAACAGTAAGCTTAAACATCCCATCAGTAGCATAACCCTTTCCCACTAACACATTATTCTTAGTAATAGTGTAAAGATCTGCCCCTATAACCTGAGTAAATCCCGCCTTGTTGAGAAGATCTGCCCCTACGGGTCCCGTGATTTTTTACTCCGTTTTGGGGGTTTTTCCACGCTAAAATTGTTTCGTGTTCGTGGTTGTGTTTCGATTATTATCGCCTTCATATTTCAGCGGTTTTTGGGAGAGATTGAGATTCCGTTGCGTTGCGCTTTCTCCCAACAAAAGGCTCCTTGGCTGATTGAAGAAGGCAAGAAGAAGAAGGCAAATTAAAAAAAAAAAAAAAAGTCTCCTTGACTGATCGAGGAGGCATGGAGAAGAAGTCAAGGAGAGAGAGACTCCTTGCTAATCGAAGAAGGCCACAAAGAAAAGAAAGGGGCACAAAAATAGAATAAAAGTATGATGAAGTGGGAAAGACACCACACAACATGGTATACGATCAACTTCTAAGTTTCACCGTGACATTGAACTTTTAATCTAAGTTGCCTCACATTTTATGACCAAGTCTGCTGTCATGGAAATACGTGTATGTATATACATATAATTATGGTAATATATCTTGAAAATAACATATCTGCCTTACACAAAAAATGACGAAAGACGACCGTAAAAGCCAAAGTCCGAAGACGACGCCGATGGGTAATCAGGGAAAACACGGCAACAAAGTCCGAAGCCCAAAGACGATGGCTCATCAGGGAAACACGACCATCAAAGTCCAAAACCCGAAGATGACGCCAAAGGCTCATCGAGAAAAAATAAACGGTCAACATCCGAAACCCGAAGACGACGCCTAAGGCTCATCAGGGAAACATGACCGTCAAATTCCAACACCCGTGGACGACGCCAAAAAATGCGAAATAAAAAGATGCTCCGGCGCAAAGCCTGGTACGTAAGACGCTACGACGCATACCCACTACGGCGCAAAGCTCGGTACGTAAGACGCTACGACGCATACCCGGCGAAATAAAAAGACGCTCCGGTGCAAAGTCCGGTACGTAAGACGCTACGGCGCATACCTAGCGAAATAAAAAGAAGCTCCGGGGCAAAGCCCGATACGTAAGACGCTACGGCGCATACCCGGCGAAATAAAAAGACGCTCCGGCGCAAAGCCCGGTACGTAAGACGCTACGGCGCATACCCGGCGAAATAAAAAGACGCTCCGGCGCAAAGATCAGTACGTAAGACGCTACGGCGCATACCCGGCAAAATAAAAAGACGCTCCGGCGCATACCCGGCACATAAGACGCTACGGCTCATACCCCGGCAAAATAAAAGGACGCTCAGGCTCAAAGCCCGGTACGTAAGACGCTACTGCGCATACCCGGCGAAATAAAAAGACGCTCCCCCGCAAAGCCCGGTACATAAGACGCTACGGCGCATACCCGACGAAATAAAAAGATGCTCCGGCGCAAAGCCCAGGGCGTAAGACGCTACGGCGCATACCCAGCCAAATAGAAAGACGCTCCGGGCAAAGACCGGTACGTAAAATGCTCCGACACAAAGCCCGGTACGTAGACGCTACGGCGCATACCCAGGCAAAATAGAAAGACGTTCCGGCATAAAGCTTGGTATGTAAGACGCTACGGCGCATACCCTGGCAAAATAAAATAAAAAACACTTTGGCGCATAGCCTGGTACGTAAGACGCTACGACGCATAATCGAGCAAAATAAAAAGATGCTCCGGCAAAAGCCCGGTACGTAACACGTTGTTGGGTTTTTGGATTGTTACTCCCAAAATAACCTCCCAAAATAACCTATTATTCTTATCTAATCGGTCTAAACCGATAAAGAATAGGCAAAGAAAATATTAACGAATAAACAAATTATGTAACACGTAGAACAATCTTTTGTTGCGTCCCATACCACAACAAAACTAGAAAAATTATATTATGGGCTATAATTAATTATTCTATCCGGTATACGTAATACAAATAAATTTTCTAAATCCCGATCTTTGGTTTTTCGATTTCAATAAAACAAAATTAATTCAATCAAAAACATGATTCGATTTAGAGTTTGAGCACATAGATAATTATCTTCATTAATAAATAACGAATTGTACCTGACACGAAATTCCTCACAGCGTTTTCTGAATCTGAAGATGCTTTCTGTGATTTTGTGTCTACGGATTCTCCCAGTAGCCTTCCGATGTATTCTCCGTAGCTAGACCGCTAGGATGTGTGGGCTCCTAATTGAGGTCTTAACCGGTATCGAATTCTCCTAGCCTTATCAAAGCCGATTTCTAGAGATATTTTTTTAGAGAGAAAACGATTTCTACTTGTGAAATATGAGTGTGTGTTTTGTTATCTTAGCTTTAACCTATTTATAGGGAAAAACCAATCTTAACTAACTTGAGATTAGTGCTGGGGCTGGCGACGTCGCGACCAGTCGCGACGGAATCGCCGGAAATCGCCAACACTGACGTCGCGATGCGTCGTGGTGCCGAGGGTCGCTATCGTCGCGACGTTGAGCGAGACAGAGAGAGAGAGAGAGCGAGTGTGTGAGTGAGAGAGAGAGGGAGGGAGGGAGAGAGAAATCGCGACGACGGAACCCCATCGCGATTTTCACATCCCCGTCGCGAGCCGTCGCGAATTCCTTCTCCCCGTCACGAGCGTCGCGATGCGTCCATTTTGGTCGCGAGTTGCATCTCTACTTGAGATATTCATTCATTATCTTTATTTAAATAAATAAGATAATGATATTATCAAATCTTATTTAAATCTTTTTATCAAAGATTTAAATCTTAAGGATAACAAATCTTGGAATTAAATCACCCAAGATATTATATCTCCATTAAATCGATTTATATATATCAAAATATATTTATATAATTCAATTTCGATTTAAATAAATAAACCGAAATTAAAATATAACAAAAATCGATTTAGGTTTTTGAATTTAAATCTAATATAAATCTTTTCAATTATAATTAATTATCAATAAATATTGATAATTAAATCCAATAATCAAAATTATATTATTGATTAAATACAACTGATATCGAATCTTGTATTTAATTTAATTTCAAATTCGTAACCTTAAACAGACCCTAATCCGGGTTTTAATCGGATTACTGTTTTTACCATAACTCTCTCTCTGTGTATCGGAATGATACGATTAAAATTGCTACTTTCTTAGAATTCAATTATCTACCATACTGCACAGTTTGGTAATCAAATTCTAATTAACAATTTTTCACTTTCCCGGACTGTACCAAAACTTTGATTCTTTTGCCACTTAAGATAAATAGATGTTTTGTGACCTAAGTCCTGAACCTATTCTATTTGGATCAACCCATTATTCATAGAATGAATATCATTTGCGGTGTTTACTCTTGTGGAGCTACAAAGGGGACTAATGGACATATTATTCAAGCTTAGGTGAAATGAAGAAATTTCACCAACTTCGGATACATTCCACTATATCTCGAAGTTGAAATAAACTCTTGAATAATAATATTAATTATAATCCCGACACAGGAGTCCATTGATACAATCAGATATGTTGGAAAAATTCGATTTACCTATTTATGATTATTTCATCAAAAGGGTACTTGCTGCCGTATTGCCCTTTTGATGATTCCATCTTTATCTCAACGAATCTGACAAACCACTCACTCATTGATTTATTAAGTCAATGAGTTGTACATGAGTGCTTGTTTGTTTCTCCGAAACATTATAAAGAAAATCATAAGTGTTTATCCATATCTACATACGGACAACCTTCTGATCCTAAGATGAAAGTAATTGAGAATACTAATGTATTCCGTAACGATCAAATTAAAGACCATGTGAGTTAAACCATATAAGTTCATGATGCTCAGGATATCAATCGATTCCATCTGATCATATTTGTGACTTAGTCGTACTTTCATCACTGACGGTCTTAATTGATGATTTCGGATGTTAAGTCTGTCCATCCAGTACAGAGACCCTCCAGTACCTGGTAAAACTCAAATATGCAGGACCAGCACCAGATTCGGTATAGAATCATCACTAACAGTGTTTAGAGATTACCAATGGTTCTCATATCAATTAAAAGTTCCCACTTTCTATTAACCACGGATATCTTTAAGTTCCGAACTTATGCAAGTCAAAACCTCTTCACACATAGACTGTTGGACATATGTGTCCTTAAACAAGATATTTTATCCATTTGTAAAAGATTATGATATGTCATTGAATAAAGATAATACTTATTATGTTAATCTTATTATAGTTTCTGGTAGAGTAAAATAGAATGTTTGTTTCCTTAGTTCATAAAGGATGCAATTATGTTATTATTATCACAACAGAGTCAATGTGAGGAAGAATTAATAATCATAATAAATGAACTTAAAATGTCCGTGACCTGATTAACTGGGTGGGAGCCCATTAATCGAATAAGGTCAATAATGTGACTAAGTGACAATCCTATTCTGGATTTTGTGTGTGTCACACTCACTAGAAGTGCATTAAGTATGAAGTGTCTTCATACTGGACTGGACCTGACTTAAACTCCGGAAGTTATCATATAAGACCGTCACTGATAACTTGGAGTTGAGTCACTAGTAGATGATCAAATGGATATTCGATCTAAGTCCTGAGTGATCTTGAGTCCGAGCTGCTGGCTTGATTGTTCTTTGATTTAACCGTTAAAGAACACGAAATATTACTGCTGTTCCCAACACTATTATTTTGGGAACATGATAGTCAGCAGTAAGGGTAGCTTGGTCATAGACATGGGCATCACACAGCTCTCTTCAGAGTGATGATGATTCCCTTGATTGTCCGTGGTGAGAAGTGAGAGGTACCCGTGCGCAACTTATGAATCGAAACCATAATTGGGTTACTCATAATATTACTGACCGAGTCAAGGTTGAAAATTCAATAAGGGGCATAACGGTAGAAACCGCTTGCTCGTGTGTGGATCATCAAGTGAAAGATCAATAACCCGAATTTGATTGTATCAATGGACACCCTGCTGTTATAAAGGGAATAATATATACCGTATCACTAAAGAGTGCAGCCTCGGGTGTATAGTGGAATCACTTCGAGGTTTGACGAACAACTAGCAGTTCGTTGGAGCTTAAGTGCTACGGGTTCATGGTCCCCAGGATAGCTCCGTAACGGATGATACGTACGTGATTAAAATACATTCTGGATAATGTTTAATTATTTGGCTTAACTTATAAAACTGAAAGGTCTGTGGCAGACGTCAGATAGTTTTATCGTCAACGTGGCAAAAGTACAATATCTTGGTACACGAAATTAACTGATAAAAGAAAGTTAGAATTTAGATTTTCTATCAGCACCATGTTGTTGGATATTAAATTCTAAGCAACTTTGCTTTTTTAACCAAGTCATTTCGACTTACGGTTAGTGATTTATGGATTTTTTAAGTTTGTGCTCGGTTCGATAAACTATGAAATTAAATCACATGTCACGAATTTAAATGATGGTGTGGCACTATGACATTTTAATGTGTGATATTGAGATCAGGAATTATTAATATAATTTAATTATTTGGATTTAATTATTAATATCTTATTAATAATTAATTAATAATTAATAGATTTATATTAATAATAATAATATATATTTAATTATATATTACATTTTTAAATCGATGTGGGCTTACATGACCTAGCCCACACGAGTTTGACCTAGCTAAGTGTTTGAGGTTTGCGGCATAAGTACCTAAAGTTTTGTACTTTGGCAAAAACCCTAAAATCAATCTTATCCTTTAGATCGGAGATATTTTAATATCAACCGTAGGATTAAGATGATTGTTTTTTTGACCTAACCCTAATTCGAAAATAGTAGCTTGGTGACCAAGCTTAGGTTTTTCGAATTTGACCTAATTAATTGTATCCGTTAGATCGGTTTAAGATTTAAACTTTACCGTCGGATTGGAAATTAATTAATATATATATTTTCGAAGATAATGATGAAGATAAAATCGAATAAGGCTTTTACCAAGTCTTAGAATATTTGATTTTTATCCCAAATTAATTTGATCCATTAGATCGGTCTAAGATTAATCTAAGCAGTTGGATCGAGATAATTAATTTCGAAATTATCATTATTATATATATATATTTCGAAATTAAGATAAGTAGATAAGATTGGTTTTCCAATTCTTTCTTATTTAATTAAATCCCTAATTAATTATATCCATTGGATTTAGATAAGATTGAATCTAAGCCTTTGGATTAGGATAATTAATTATATTTAATAATAAGTTTCGAAATTAGATATATATATATATATATAAATATTCGAATTATATTTAAATAAGAAGATAAGATTGATTTTTGTATTTATCAAGTCTTTCTTATTTAATTAAATACAAGTTTAATTATAACCATTGGATCTAGATGAGATTAAATATCAACCATTGGATTGGAATAATTAAAGTATTTAAATATATATAAAATTCGAATTTAGGAGTGAAAATCTCTAATTCGATTACGGGCCAAGTCTATAAATAGGGAGCTCATTTACAACATTTTACACACCCTCCCCAGAGCAAAAACTCGAGCTCTCCCTCTCTCTCTAGGGTCTACGAGTTTTTTTCTGCTTCTGATCTCTTTTCTAGTTCGGCTTAGGAGACTATTTCTCCGGAAGCTTCAAAAGAACCTCAGTTAAATTTTGCGACGGAGTCCTGCCGGCGAAGCCCACGCTTCGGTACGAGGTATCCAGGAGAATATCCCGGAAGATCACGGGTGTTTCCCTCAGCACCGGCGGAGCCCTGCCAAACTTTAGAGTCCGCGGTCAGAAACGTCAGTTGAGGTACGGCCTTATGCATTGGGTTAATAAATGCAAACATTTACTGCTTTCTATTTATCTCTTATATTTCGACTATGTTATTAATAATGAGTTGTGAATATTAAATATGTAATATTTATCGGATCTTGTTAAAATGGTTATTACCCGATATCCGTGCCGTTACGATAATAAGTTTTCCGCTTTAAAATAATTTTTTAAATGTTACCGGGACGGCTCGGAGGCTTATTCAGGGTAATGGAGTCGGAAATCAAACCCCGATTTCCAACAATTGGTATCAGAGCCATGGTTCAAGGATAAATAATTACGAAATTTAATTTAACGGTTTAAAGAACGAATTATTTGTTGAATAAATTAATATTTTAAAATTGAAAATTTTAATTTCTAGATATTTTAAATATTAATTTTTATTAGAAAATATACCCGATCCGAAAAGTCGAACTGGGTATGTGGCCGGGCTGCATGACCAGGGGCTACCGCTGCAGCCCCAGGGTCAAACCCTAGCAGCCACGGGCCAAGCCCATGGCAAAGCCCAGCGCCGGGCGAGGCCCAACGGAAAGCCCCTGCGGGCTGCCCTGGCGCGCAGCGCACTGGCCTTGCGCACGAACTTGCGGCCCACACTGCCTGGCAGCGTAATGGGCCAGCAGGCCCAGCCCGAGCCGTGCGCTGCCCTGGCCCTTCCTAAGGGCCGGGCTCGGGTATTCCTCGGGCACGTGGGCCCGGGCTTAAGCCCGGAAGGCCCACGTGCAATACTTTTAAATATGGGCCGAATTTTTAATCCGACCCGGTACCCGTGGATTAAATAAATTTAATATTAATTATTATTTTTGAAATTAATAAATTATGAATTAAATTAATTATATTTAATTAATTAGAAATAAAATATGGATGTTATTTCTGGATAAATAACATTGTCTTATTTTATAAAATTCATAAAATTAAATATGGATATTATTTAATGCTTAAATAATATTGTCTTATTTAATATTAAAATATGAATGTTAATTCTTTGGAATGATATCATTGACATATTTTTTATATTTCATAAATCATTATTAATATGGCCTAAAATCGATTTAATGATAATTCTTTGAGAATAAGTATCATTAATATCTAATTATAAATATTCATCATAGATATAATTTGTTATAACCTATTTTCATAACCCTTAAACGTAGTGTCTATGTTTTAATAATTATTAATATGTCGAAATTAAGATAGACATAAATAATAAAGAGTAAATGTAAAAGTGCTTATTACTAGTCGGAAAAATCTCAATCATACGATCTTGTCTGAGGAAGAGGGAATCAAAAGTGGGGCCGGTTCACCATCCACTTCTGGGTGACCGGTTAGGACCCCTCCCATCTACCTGGAGAAAGTATGAATTGACCTATCACTACCAACGAAATAATAAACACTATAAATAAGGGCTTTATTAAGCCGAAATATAAAATTTTAATGTGTCATTAATAGAAAGTTTATAATAAGTTTTAAATAACTTAGTATTTAAAACGTTATTTTATAAAACAATGGCAAGTATATAATAAATAAATAAAAAAGGTCTCCATTATTACTGTCACAAGGTCTGCTGACCACACCGCCTCGAGTCACCTTCGTGTGACCACTCCTCAGGAAAGGTGTGCTTGTGGAAGGTTTGACACCGTGATAGTTCCAAAAGAATATGGGGACGGAGAAATCTTGGAAATGGACCGCGAGTCATCTTCGTATGACCATTCCTTAAGGACGACGTTTCCAAGAGGATCCCGAGAACCCAAAATAATGGATTAAGCTTGCACGGAAGTTGTTGCTTCCCGACCATCTATGGTGATAGGTAATACTCATAAGGAACTCGGTAGTTCCTGTTATGAATATTAATTAAGTTTATGACTAAAACTTAGTTTAACCAAAATACACGGTTGATACCGCGAGTCATCTTCGTATGACCATGCCTTAAGGACGGCAATGACGTGTACAGTCGGTTAAATTATCATGAAATAGTTAAAGGGTTTTTGTTAACGTTTTCCCAGAACATGTTTGCATCATGTAACTATTTCGAATAAATTTTTAAACATTCTACCTATAATAAAGTTTAATAAGTTTCTTTTTCAATGTCAGTTAAAATGTCTTCCGACAAACAAGATATGAAAATCTCTGCAATGACGCTGAAGTCTCAAAAGCAAAGCAATATGGTTGATGTCACAAAATCCCTAAGCAAACTGGCCATGAGTGGATCTTCAGAGAAACTCGAAATGGCAGAACGGATTGCTCTAAACTCAATGAATAAGAGGAAAAGAATAAATGGAAACCAGGAAGAAATCTTCCAGAATGGGAGTACTATTAATGTTGATCATTCAACATTGACATCATGTTTCGTTGAGAACTCATCCTTCAACTGGATATTGGATTCAGGAGCTAACGATTATGCATGTAATTCTCTTCAGTCTCTTGATTCATTAGAAGAAATAAATGAGGGACCAGCTTTAAAAGTAGGAAACGGAGAGTTCTTACAAGCTAAAGCTGTTGGGAATTTGCGACTGACTTTTGGCAACAAATTTCTATTTGTTAATAATGTATATTATTATCCAAATGTCTGTAGGAATATACTCTCAGCTTTTCTGTTGTACAAATGTCTGTAGGATACACCTTGAACTTTCGTGGATCCCATTGGGTCATCACAAAAAATGGTGTATACATTTGTACTGCAAGAGCAGAAAATGGGTTGTATATTCTAAAACCGGATTATGGGAGCTGTTTGAATGCTGAAATGCTTGAATTAGCAATTCTAAAGTCAATTAAAAAACCCAAAATTGATAATGATGTTCAAACTTACAAGTGGCACTTAAGATTGGGTCATATTAATCTAAACAGGATAAACAGGCTGGTTAAGGAGGGACCCCTTAAAGAACTCATAATCGGTTCTTTGCCTGTTTGCGAATCCTGTATAGAGGCCAAAATGACCAAAAGACCTTTTTCGGCAAAGGGTCAAAGAGCCACTAAAGCATTAGAAATCGTCCATACTGTTGTATGTGGTCCTATGAACATACAGGCGAGAGGGGGAATTGAATATTTTGTCACCTTCATTGATGACTATTCAAGATATGGTTATGTTTACCTCATGGCTAAGAAATCTGAAACCTTGGGTAAATTCAGAGAATTTCTGGCAGAGGCTGAAAAACAACTTGGACTATCATTAAAATCTCTTCGATCAGATAGAGGAGGAGAGTACTTAGATCATGAGTTCAGTGACCTCTTGATTGAGAAAGGTATTGTATCCCAATTGACTGCTCCTGGCACACCGGAACAAAATGGTGTAGCAGAAAGGAGAAACAGGACCTTACTAGAAATGGTAAGGGCAATGCTAAGCTATTCATCGCTTCCTAATTCATTCTGGGGACATGCTTTGCTGACGGCAACAAACGTTCTGAATGTTGTACCTTCAAAGTCTGTTTCAAAAACACCTCAAGAATTATGGAATGGCAGAATACCAAATCTGCGACATTACAAAATATGGGGTTGTCCAGCACATGTACGGACTGGAAACAGAAATAAGTTGGAATCACGAACGGAAGTATGTCTGTTTGTAGGATATTCCAAAGAGACAAAATGAGGTTTATTCTATAGTCCGGAAAGCAAGAAAGTGTTTGTTTCCACAAATGCGACATTTCTAGAAGAGGACTATATGATGAACTTCAAACCTCAAAGCAAAGTTGTGCTCGAGGAGCTGTCAGGTGACAAAGTCACAATATCTCCAACAGTGCCTGTTGTCGAAGATAATGCAGAAACCACGGTCCTAAATCAGAACCAAAGGATGCTCAGACGTAGTGGGAGGTTCAAAAGACCAGTTGAACGCTACGAGCATACCCAGTTGGAATTTCACCTAGCTGTCACAAACACTAGTGTTGAAGATCCCATAACCTACAAGGAAGCTATGGTGGATCCTGATAAGGGAGAATGGCAGGAAGCAATGAACCAAAAAATAGAATCAATGGATTCTAATGAAGTCTGGGAACTTGTAGACTTACCGGATGGCTTCAAAACCATTGGCTGTAAGTGGGTATACAAGCAAAAGAGAGGAGTGGACGGGAAGGTTGAAACCTTCAAGGCTAGATTAGTGGCAAAGGGTTTTACCCAGAGGGAGGGTATTGATTTCGATGAGACCTTCGCTCCAGTCGCTAAGTTTAAGTCCATCCGGATTCTCATGGCCATAGCATGTAGTCTCAATTACGAGATTTGGCAGATGGACGTCAAAACCGCTTTCCTGAACGGGTACATTGACGAGAACATCTATATGGACCAACCAGAAGGGTTCGTGCAGCAGGGTCAAGAAGGGAAGGTTTGCAGATTACTCAAATCTATCTATGGATTGAAGCAAGCTTCCAGATCCTGGAATCTAAGGTTTGATGAGACCATCAAAACCTATGGATTCATACAGAACATCACTGAGGCCTGCATTTATAAGCTCAATGATGATACCGTGGAAATTTTTCTTGTTCTATACGTCGATGATATTCTTCTCATTGGAAACAGTGTGAAGAGATTATCGGACGTGAAAGCGTGGCTATCTACACAGTTCCAAATGAAGGACATGGGAGAAGCCGGTTATGTTCTTGGGATCCGTATTTTTAGGGATCGCAACAACAGGCTTCTGGCCTTATCTCAAGCAGCTTACATTGATAAGGTGCTTGAACGTTTTGCAATGGCAAACTCTAAGGGAGGTAACTTACCAACCAGACATGAAGTGTTCCTTAGCAGGAAACAGTGCCCAACTTCTCCGGAAGAGGAAGACGAGATGAGGCAGATACCCTATGCTTCAGCAGTGGGAAGTCTGATGTATGCTATGCAGTGTACTAGGCCAGACATCTGTTACGCTGTGGGAATAGTAAGTAGATACCAATCCAACCCAGGTATGGCTCACTGGACTGCAGTGAAAAACATTCTCAAGTATCTTCGGAGAACGAGAGACTATATGTTAGTGTTTTCAGGGTCAGAACTGAATCCACTTGGATACACTGATTCTAATTTTATGTCTGATAAAGACGCGAGAAAGTCGACGTCGGGAGCAGTGTACACCCTTGCTGGTGGAGCGATGTTCTGGAGAAGCGTAAAGCAATCTTGTATCGCAGATTCCACAATGGAAGCTGAATATGTGGCTGCCTGTGAACCAGCCAAAGAATCAGTTTGGCTAAAGAATTTCTACATGGAGCTGGGCGTAGTCCCAGATGTAGATGGGCCACAAACGCTATACTGTGACAACAGTGGAGCGGTGGCGAATTCTAAGGAGCCCAGAGACCATAACAAGGCGAAACATATAGAGAGAAAGTACCATCTCATTAGGGAGATAGTACGTCGAGGCGACGTACGGGTTGTGAAAATAGATTCGGAAGACAATCTGGCTGATCCATTTACCAAGACGTTGCCAGAGAAAATATTCAGGAGGCATCTGGAAAATATGGGCGTGAAAGACATGGGTCATCTTCTTTAAGTACAAGTGGGAGATTGTTGGACATATGTGTCCTTAAACAAGATATTTTATCCATTTGTAAAAGATTATGATATGTCATTGAATAAAGATAATACTTATTATGTTAATCTTAGTATAGTTTCTGATAGAGTAAAATAGAATGTTTGTTTCCTTAGTTCATAAAGGATGCAATTATGTTATTATTATCACAACAGAGTCAATGTGAGGAAGAATTAATAATCATAATAAATGAACTTAAAATGTCCGTGACCTGATTAACTAGGTGGGAGCCCATTAATCGAATAAGGTCATTAATGTGACTAAGTGACAATCCTATTCTGGATTTTGTGTGTGTAACACTCACTATAAGTGCATTAAGTATGAAGTGTCTTCATACTGGACTGGATCTGACTTAAACTCCGGAAGTATCATATAAGACCGTCACTGATCACTTGGAGTTGAGTCACTAGTAGATGATCAAATGGATATTCGATCTAAGTCCTGAGTGATCTTGAGTCCGAGCTGCTGGCTTGATTGTTCTTTGATTTAACCGTTAAAGAACACGAAATATTACTGCTGTTCCCAACACTATTATTTTGGGAACATGATAGTCAACAGTAAGGGTAGCTTGGTCATAGATATGGGCATCACACAGCTCTCTTCAGAGTGATGATGATTCCCTTGATTGTCGGTGGTGAGAAGTGAGAGGTACCCGTGCGCAACTTATGAATCGAAACCATAAGTGGGTTACTCATAATATTACTGACTGAGTCAAGGTTGAAAATGCAATGAGGGGCATAACGGTAGAAACCGCTTGCTCGTGTGTGGATCATCAAGTGAAAGATCAATAACCCGAATTTGATTGTATCAATGGACACCCTGCTGTTATAAAGGGAATAATATATACCGTATCACTAAAGAGTGCAGCCTCGGGTCTATAGTGGAGTCACGTCGAGGTTTGACGAACAACTAGCAGTTCGTTGGAGCTTAAGTGATACGGGTCCATGGTCCCCAGGATAGCTCCGTAACGGATGATACGTACGTGATTAAAATACATTCTGGATAATTTTTAATCATTTGGCTTGACTTATAAAACTGAAAGGTCTGTGGCAGACGTCAGATAGTTTTATCGTCAGCGTGGCAAAAGTACCATATCTTGGTACATGAAATTAACTGATAAAAGAAAGTTAGAATTTAGATTTTCTATCAGTACCATGTTGTTGGAAATTAAATTCTAAGCAACTTTTCTTTTTGAACCAAGTCATTTCGACTTACGGTTAGTGATTTATGGATTTTTTAAGTTTGTGCTCGGTTCGATAAACTTTGAAATTAAATCACATGTCACGAATTTAAATGATGGTGTGGCACCATGACATTTTAATGTGTGATATTGAGATAAGGAATTATTAATATAATATAATTATTTGGATTTAATTATTAAAAAATTAATTAATAATTAATAGATTTATATTAATAATAATAATATATATTTAGTTATATATTACATGTGTAAATAGATGTGGGCTTACATGACCTAGCCCACACGAGTTTGACCTAGCTAAGGGTTTGAGGTTTGCGGCATAAGTACCTAAAGTTTGGTACTTTGGCAAAAACCCTAAAATCAATCTTATCCTTTAGATCGGAGATGATTTAATATCAACCGTAGGATTAAGATGATTGATTTTTTGACCTAAACCTAATTCGAAAATAGTAGCTTGGTGACCAAGCTTAGGTTTTTCGAATTTGACCTAATTAATTGTATCCGTTAGATCGGTTTAAGATTTACTCTTTACCGTCGGATTGGAAATTACTTAATATATATATATTTTTGAAGATAATGATGAAGATAAAATCGAATTAGGCTTTTCCCAAGTCTTAGAATATTTGATTTTTATCCCAAATTAATTTGATCCATTAGATCGGTCTAAGATTAATCTAAGCAGTTGGATCTAGATAATTAAATTCGAAATTATCATTATTATATATATATATTTCAAAATTAAGATAAGTAGATAAGATTGGTTTACCAAGTCTTTCTTATTTAATTAAATCCCTAATTAATTATATCCATTGGATTTAGATAAGATTGAATCTAAGTCTTTGGATTAGGATAATTAATTATATTTAATAATAAGTTTCAAAATTAGATATATATATATATATTCGAATTATATTTAAATAAGAAGATAAGATTGATTTTTGTATTTATCAAGTCTTTCTTATTTAATTAAATACAAGTTTAATTATAACCATTGGATCTAGATGAGATTAAATCTCAACCATTGGATTGGAATAATTAAAGTATTTAAATATATATAAAATTCGAATTTAGGAGTGAAAATCTCTAATTCGGTTACGGGTCAAGTCTATAAATAGGGAGCTCACTTACAACATTTTACACACCCTCCCCAGAGCAAAAAACTCGAGCTCTCCCTCTCTCTCTAGGGTCTGCGAGTTTTTTTCTGCTTCTGATCTCTTTTCTGGTTCGGCTTAGGAGACTATATCTCCGGAAGCTTCAAAAGAACCTCAGTTAAATTTTGCGATGGAGTCCTGCCGGCGAAGCCCACGCTTCGGTACGAGGAATCCAGGAGAATATCCCGGAATATCACGGGTGTTTCCCTCAGCATCGGCGCAGCCCTGCCGAACTTCAGAGTCCGCAGTTAGAAACGTCAGTTGAGGTACGGCCTTATGCATTGGGTTAATAAATGCAAACATTTACTGCTTTCTATTTATCTCTTATATTTCGACTATGTTATTAATAATGAGTTGTGAATATTAAATATGTAATATTTATCGGATCTTGTTAAAATGGTTATTACCCGATATCCGTGCCGTTACGAAAAGTTTTCCGCTTTAAAATAATTTTTTAAATGTTACCGGGACGGCTCGGATGCTTATTCAGGGTAATGGAGTCGGAAATCAAACCCCGATTTCCAACATAGACTCTGTGTGATGACTTAGCAAGTAGTAAAATGTTCATGAACTTTGGGATGAAAACATTTAATTTTATAATAACTTATGATATAACTATAAGAACTATCATTAATAAGTTATATGTCTTTAAAAAGAAAGTTAGTCATAATCTTAGTGAAACGGGATTAACATCTGAATAGAGGGCATATTACAAAATATGTCTAACAATCTCCCACTTGCACTCTTAAGAAGATGCTTTCCACTTTCTTTGAGTTCTTTGTCCCACAATGTTCTTGAGATTTTATTCTCACATTCTCTATGGGTAAGACTTACTTATTTCTCTTACGAGAGAACTGTAATGACTATTGCTGGTCTATATCTATTATCTCAAATTTAAGATAATATTTGTTATCACTTTTATAATGGTCACAGGCTCCCAGTGCACTAGCGGTTTCACCAAGTTGTTGTACTCGGTGTAGTTACTTCTCTATATCTCAAATATAGAAAGTTTTAAGCCAGACTTCATATGTGCAGAATTTAGATAGTTCCTAAGCCATACAGTCTCCATTTATGGAATCTATGGTTGATGTTACACGATGAAACCTTACAATCAATCCATATATAAAAATGTACAAACATTTCGAAATTTTCTGGAAAAAGTTCCACGCTTTTGACGCTACAACGCATTCCCCGGCGAAATAAAAAGACGCTCCGGCGCAAATCCCGGTACGTAAGACGCTACGGCGCATACCCCGGCGAAATAAAAGACGCTCTGGCGCAAAGCCTGGTACGTAATACGCTACGCGCATACCCCGACAAAATAAAAAAAAAGACGTTCCGGCGCGAAGCCCGATACATAAGAAGCTCCGGCGCAAAGCCCCGTACGTAAGACGCTAGGGCGCGTACCCCGGCGAAATAAAAAGACGCTCCGGCGTAAAGCTCGGTACGAAAGACGCTACGGCACATACCCGGGCGAAATAAAAAGACGCTCCGGCGCAAAGCCATGTACGTAAGACGCTACGGCGCATACCCGACGAAATAAAAAGACGCTCCGGCGCAAAGCCCGGTACGTAAGACGCTACGACGCATACTCGGCGAAATAAAAAGACGCTCTGGCGCAAAGCCCGGTACGTAAGACGCTACGACGCATACCCGGCGAAATAAAAAGACGCTCCAGCGCAAAGCCCGGTACGTAAGACGCTACGGCGCATACCCTGGCGAAATAAAAAGACGCTCCAGCGCAAAGCCCGGTACGTAAGACGCTACGGCGCATACCCGATGGAATAAAAAGACGCTCCGGCGCAAAGCCCGGTACGTAAGACGCTACGGCGCATACCGGGCAAAATAAAAAGATGCTTCGGCGCAAAGCCCGGTACTTAAGACGCTACGGCGCATACCCGGAAAAATAAAAAGACGCTCCGGCGCAAAGCCCAGTTCGTAAGACGGCGCATACCCGGCAAAATAAAAAGACGCTCCGGCCCAAAGCCCGGTACGTAAGATGCTATGGCGCATACCAGGCGAAATAAAAAGACGCTCCGGCGCAAAGCCCGGTACGTAAGATGCTATGGCGCATACCAGGCGAAATAAAAAGACGCTCCGGCGCAAAGCCCGGTATGTAAGACACTACGACACACTGATCACTTCGGCCCGGGCCTCGGTGTCGCTTTCGCAATTCTGCTCGTCCAGGTGCGTTTCCTGCTCGGCAAACAAGAATGTCGGCTAGTCGTCTGGGAATCTCACTAGATTCGCCTCTTCGCCCTGGTTTCTGCTCCGGCACTCAGATGCAAAGTGCCCAAGCTTTTGACAACTGTAGCACTTCACTGTGCTCTTGTCTCTCCGTGTCGTATTTTGCTGATGGGGTGCGCCACTGCCGCGACCTTGCTGATCCCGACCTCGATCTCGTCCACGACCTTGTCCGCGAACTCGGAATTCTCCACCAAAGCTGCTCCGACCTGAGGAATTTGAAGAGAACTCGGTCCCCCGGTTTTCTGCTGTCTGGCCGTCCATTCTTCATGCGTGAGCAGGAGGTTCTTCTCCTCTTCTCTGTCACCGTAACCCCGAAGTCTCTCCTCGTGGGCTTTGAGGCGACCAACAACCTCATCGACCGTCATGGTCCTGAGGTCGCCGAACTGCTCTATTGATGTCACGATCTGCATGTACTTGTGAGGCGCTGCTCGGAGAAACTTCTTGACGACGGTGGTCTCCTCCACCTTGTCTCCCGGCGAGCGTATGCCGGTCACAATGGATGTGAGCCACATAGCGAAATCATCAATCGACTCGCTTTCTCTCATCCGCATCACCTCGAACTCACTCTTCAAGGTCTGGACCTTTGCCTCCTTGACGCGATCTGCGCCCATGTGCATGATCTGAAGAGTTTTCCATGCTTCCTTCGCTGAATCATTCTCGGCGAGCATGAGGAGAACATCTTCTGGAACTGCTTGGTAGATTGCGGCTAGAGCCATTCTTTCCTTGCGCCCTTCGACACCGCCGTTCTCTACGGCCTCCCACACTCCCTGCGCCTGCAGATTTACCCTCATCTTCAACGCCCACACGGCGTAATTGCTCTTCGTGAGCATGGGGTAGTGGAGCGTAACTGTGCCTTCTCTGGAGTCTGGTTTCTGCGCCACCAGAGCTCTTTCGATCGGTGACTCTGATGAAGACATGTTCTTCGATTGAAGCTCTGGTACCACTTGCTGGTTCCCAAGTCACGGATCTGCAAAGAACACGAATAACACCAAAGAAAAATTGAACATTAATTGAAGAACACGAACTTTTGGGAGAAGAATTTCTCTATTGATAATCGAAGGCAATATACAAGAAGATAAACTCGAATAACTCTAATGGACTCAGCACTTTACAAAGTGTACAATGCTAGGTTTATATAGCCTCACATAGGCGAAACCCTAGCTAACCAAATCGCACTAAATCGGAAAACTACCCTAAATAATCTCGTCAAATCTTTGACTCGATCTTTGCTTGCTCCTCAAGCTACGCGCTTTCCTTGCTGGGTAGTTGCTGACTTTCCCTTTCCTGCTCGGACAGCTTCTCTGTCCCCGAGCTGGCCTGCTCGTTTGCCCCTGGCCGGGCTTGCCTTCTGTCTGGACATTCTGCTCGTGTTCACCCGAGCTGGGCTGAACTCCTGTCCGTTCTTGGTTCTGGTCGGTACCCGGGCTGACTTTCTCTGTGTGACGGACTAAGTCAAGCTTAAGCTCACAGAAGAACGATTGGCTTTCCGAGAACATCACGCAACATGTAAAAACAAAAAACAAATATATATAATTATCGAGGTTATTAATTTATCGAGTAATAATTTAATAGTATTCTTAAGATTTGGGACTGGACAATAGTATAATTTTGTCAAAGTTATTAATTTATCGAGCAATAATATAACGAGAGATAATTCTACTATAAGTTAGTCACTTCGTTCTACTGAAAGTTTAATAGATTTGAACAAATTACTATGTCAATAGTTATTGTAAAAAACTGTCCAGCTTTGCTGTGAGAAATGCGACCGGTTCTTGGTTGATAGGCTCGTTAAAGGAACGTGCCCAAAACCCGATTGTAGCTTTGACTCTGCACGAGGCGACCAATGCGAAAAGTGTGGAAAACTTTTGAATCCCTATGATCTCAAAGATCCTAAATGCAAAGTAGGTGTATTGTACGTTCAAGGGTTTTGTGATTTTTATAATTGTTTGTTTTGTTGAACTTTATAAGAATTTGCGTAAAATTGTACGAAATAGGTGTGTCAGACAACACCGCAAGTTCGCGAAACGAATCATTTATTTCTCGAGCTGCCACTATTGAAGGAAAAATTGGAAGAATACATCAATGACGCGTTCATTGCAGGTAGAGATGATAATTTATTTTTTTCGCGGTAAAACAAAAAACCTAACCGTTCACTGTTACATTCTTAATTTTAAACTCATAATCTAGACCACTTATTACAAATTCAACAGTCCAAGTGAAATAACAATTCTATAAAAGAAACTTCACTTTAAAGTTAAAACAAATGTTGTAAAGAAATTTGTAAAAAAGTAGGACATTAAGGTGTAAAATACCAAAATTTGTTAATGCTATGTGCATTTTTCGGAACATATAAAATTGGGCCCTCTTTAGTAAAAGTCAAAGCTCACAGACAAAGTCATAGACCAGAGGCCCACGACCCAACGCATTTGGCGAGACCCGAAGCTAAGAAGGTGAAGACGAGGACCAAAGGCCGACGAACCAAGACATTGGCGATGCCCGGAGCCAAGAAGACAAAGCCCTTGGTAAAAAAGGCACCTCCTGGCGAGGTACCCTGGCGAGGTACCTTGCCCTGACGAACACCTCGCCATGGCGAGCTTCTTGGAGAGGTCCCCCCGACGACCCCCCGGCAAGGTACCTTGCCCTGGCAAGCCCCTCGCCCGGCGAAGTACTTTGCCCTGGCGAGCCCCTCGCCCGGCGAAGTACTTTGCCCTGGCGAGCCCCTCGCCCGGCGAAGTACTTTGCCCTGGCGAGCCCCTCGCCCGGCGAAGTACCTTGCCCTGGCGAGCCCCTCGCCCGGCGAAGTACCTTGCCCTGGCGAGCCCCTCGCCCGACAAAGACCTTGGCCTGGCTAGCCCCTCGCCACAGCTTGACGAAGGAATAACTCACAATTATTCCACACGACGAGGAGATCCGAGCTTACAAAGATCTCCGGACTCAACGTACAAACTCGCAGACAACCAGAAGACATCAAAGATGAGCCAAGGAGCACCGGCGAACCCCTTAACAGGGCTAGGAGTCGCAGCAAAGCCCCTCTAGCAATGGAAAAATTCGCAGGCCCCCTTTTGTGCAATTACAGGGAATTTGTTTTCCTATAAATAGGAGTCTTCCCCTCCTCATTTCCACACTCACTCACAGCTTCCTTCAGAGCTTCTCTCACAAGCTTTCTCTCTCTATAATTCGCCCTCTCTTCTGACGAACCCTGGCAGTTCGTCACGTGAGGCTCGTCTGAGAAGAGATCTAGCATTGAGACTTAGCCACGACGGGAAGGTTGTTCAACGAGTCGACGAAGGCATCCCTCGCCAGATCAAAGCGTGGACGCGGACACCTCGAGATCGACAAAAAAAGAAGGAGCATCCCTCGCCAGGTTAAGGCTCTCGCCACAACGAGCTCCCCAACACCTACGAGGTCGACAAGGAGCATCCCTCGCCGGTAGTACCCTCGCCATTCGGCCAAGGGTCACCCTCGCGCCGCCAACATCGGCACTTCCGACGAGTCAAACCACATCGTCATTCACCCGCCATTTATCACTAATCCTGAACTACGTGAGACCTGATTCTCTTAAACTGAGATACGTAGGCAGCCTCGCCCAACTATAAGCGACAGGGCACGGGCTCGATCTACTTTTTTTTGCAGGTCTTCCCTCGCCATAGAAGCTCGCCAAGGAAGGGAAATCACGAAGAATCATCAAGAACACCTCGGAGCTTCATCAAGACTGGAGTTCGCCCAGACGAGGACCTCGCCAAGGAAGGAAGTTTGCCAAGGATTGCCAAGAACAGCCCGGAGACTCATCCAAGACGACGGATTCGCTTCCAGCTTTGACGATCATCAGTCAACACGTGTTGACTCAGCATTCAATTATCCACGTGTTCAGCGGGTCCAGCTCGGGACCCGAACCTTGGATCCGACTCTAAGCTAAAGCAAATTTTACGCATTAACAATTACTTTCTTACTGCTTAATGTTTAACACTAATGTGATTAACAATATTAGCACGGTTTGACACATTCGATTTCAGAATCGTGGAGCCAGAATGCGATTCAAACAACGAATGCATGGCTTAATGAAGGACTAAAGCCTCGTTGCATCACCCGAGATCTCAAATTTAACACTGCTATGCTTACCCTTAAGAGGCTACAATTGATTACTTTCTCAATGATCCGGTTTTCTATGTGTGGTTGATTGTTCGACGCGTCTATCGGTTATGTTTCGATCACTTCTTGTTACACTTCCGACTGGGAAATGTGGTGGAAGAACCCGGAAAATGTGGAGCTTTACCCGTTCATGGGCAAAGATAATGTTCCGTTTCACACCGTAAGAGTGATTGGATAGAAATAGTTTATGTGAGTGAATTCTACTTTGTTATCTGATAAATTGTTCGTAAACATGGAAGGTTATGTTTCCTTCGTCGCTTATTGGAACCGAAGAAAACTGGACACTCATGAAGAATATCAGCGTAACCGAATACTTAAACTACGAAACGGGTACACGATCGTAGAAATTATATGCTTTGCTTCGTCATCTTTTGAACGTTTCTTTCGGGACTTTGTTCTATGAGTTTCTGAAATTTTCTCATGGCTCAGGAAAATTTTCGAAGAGCCGAGGAATCGGAGTGTTCGGTAACGATGCAAAAGATACGAACATTCCCGCAGAAGTTTGGCGGTACTACTTGCTAATTAACAGACCTGAAGTAAGTTTTGTGGCTAATTATTTCTATTCTTTCTCTACTAATATTTCTTGTTGCGAATTTCTAATATAGTATATTTATTTATTTATTTATTTATAAGGTCTCAGATGCATTGTTTGCATGGAAGGATCTACAAGCAAAGTTTAATTCCGAGATCTTGGGAATTTCGTTAACCGGGTTTTGAGTTTTATTGTGAAGCCTATAGGTAAAGTTATGCTGAATCCCTTTATTAATTGTCTTTAATTTTTTTTTTTTTTAATTTAATGGCAAAAACGCCTCTCCAAATAAAAAAAATGAATGTAAAATGATGTTTCATGCTGAACTTTGTCAAGTAAAAAACAGAGTTAAATGAGCTGATACTTATATATTATGTACATACTACATAGTATGTATGAGGGGTACATTAAAAAAAAAAAAAAAACCCTAAACCCAATTTAAAATAAAAAATGTAAACTTATCAAATTATTCACTCATATTTTTTCATGTTTTTATTTTCATATATTATAGAAACAGATAAATGCGGTTACAATTGCTACTGGATTTCGTAAACTTTGCCGATTGCGGTTAGAAATATATGTATTTTACTTCTTAGATGGTATGAGCATTGGTCATTTTCTATATAGTTATTATTTCAATTTGCAAATTTATAGCTTTGGACTTTTAGTAAGTAGATAGATTAAATTTAAATGACTAAATTTTGTTTCCATAATAATGCGTTTATAACCAAAATTTAAACCTAATTCAAAACCAAAAATTGGGTAATCAATAAAAATAGTTTTTTTTTTTAACCTCAATAGCGGTTTTTGTTTTAAAAGTATAAAAACCTAAAATGCAATTTTCGGTACTAATGGTTTGAAAACAAACCTAAGACCCGGTTGTTCACCTTTACTAGATCTTGCTTGATATTGCATGGGAGAGTGAGTTCTGGAAGCTTTACAAGCAAGACAGAGATTCATGCAACATTGTGATGAGGACTTCTGTTGGTTTGGTCTACCTTCTCTCTTCTTTGTTGCATCCATTCATGCCCTCATTTTCCCTCAAGGTATTTCCATATTCGAAGCCGAAGCAGACACAGAAGAGCTCGAGATTCCGGTTCGATATGGTATGTCAATCTTAATTATTCTTCATCTTTCTCTGTAGGTACTGGAACAGCTTGAAGTCCCTTGTGAACAACTCTCACTTTGCAGTGAAAATTGCAGACTTGGAAAGGGTTAAAAAGCCGTGGGAATCATACCGGTTGGCCATAAGATTGGGACACCGCAACCTTTATTCGAAGAGCTGGTAAACACGTTGGAATCAATCTTAATTTAACGAGTCGAAAATCACTCATCAGTGACCTTACTTAGAAAAGACGTAGTAACGAAAACGATACACGAGGTTCACAACTCACATAAACTAAATCAACTCATGTATGAGAAACAAAGAAATATAAATCTTATCACTAGAATAACAAAAAAGTAGTCTACGAAAGTCTAACACCAACTCCATACCATATCTTCATTTTTTACAGATTTCACATCAAACACTACCTCATCTCTATTCAATCTCCATTTTTTACACCAAATTGATATATTAATTTTATATTCAATTTTTTCTTATTTTTCTAAATACCCTAATATTTATTTAGTATCTTTCAATTATATAATTTATTTATATAATACTAATATTAATGTTATTTTCTTTTGATATTAATATTCTAAAAATATTGTGTTCTTTTAAATATTAAATATAATAAAATTTTAGGGATAAATATGATATAATTTTATAAATTAGTGCAAATATGTAAAAATTACATATTTTCAAGGATTAAAAAAATTTGGTGTCAATGAATAGTGCCACGCCATATATGGCGTGACACTGTTCACCCACACCATTTTGCCATCAGATATAGCGTATAAATGGGGGTGATTGGTCTACTGCAAACGAGTGTTTGCTCGTTTGTAGTACAAATGCAGTTGCTCTAAGCCCAAAGCATCACCCTAACCCACCTTATTTTCCTCGCTATGAAAATGTTAAATGCAGTAATCCGTACCATATAATGTACATTAACAGAATTATTTGTTGATCTAATTTTGGACAGAGTGATGAAAAAGTAGAGTTTTGGAGAAAGAAATTTGCGGGAACGCAAGCCGATATGAGATGAATAAAAAACTTGGTGAAATTTGTTTGTAACACAATAGTATTGGAAATTCAGTTGTTTTATCTTATGCACTCAAAATATTGTCATATCGATCAAAATTGATTGTGTGAATATTTAGTTGCATTTAGCCTTGTGAAATAAGAAGAGTACAGTTTGATTAAAGTTCAATCTAAATATACAGAATTCAATTGCTTGGTCAATACGGCGGTATTTCTTGGTCAATACGGTAGCGTTGTGCCTAGAGGAAAAAGCGCTCAGATGGTTCGATAAAGAGGAGCGGATTAAGCCATTTCGTGACTAGCGCAACTTGGAGCTGTGTATGATGGTATCGGTTTCAGAAGCTCATTAAAGTGGACAATAGCAACAAACAAATGATAAACCGGGACCCTTAAGGCGTATTTAGAAAAAGTTTGATCGGCTGAAGGGGTGTGTGCGGGGATTGTCGGATTTTGTGCTACATGATTCCCTCAAACGAGGACAACCGGCCAAAATCAAGAATCTCGTGAAATACAAGATTCCGGTGACACGGAAAGCAAAATGGGACACGCTTTTCAAGAGGAGAAAATGGTTCTCGCGAAAGGCACTTTCGGGAAGGACAAACAACCGACTGCATCTATCAGTACCGGTTGCCAAAGAAAAATTGGTCAAAATCCAGATTGTAGTAGGTTCTGGCTCCAGGATGATAAATAAAAAAAAAGACTGAACTTTGTATGTATAAAATCCAAATGATAACCGCCGTCTGTGGGAATCGAACCCACGACCACATGGTTAAAAGCCATGCGCTCTACCAGCTGAGCTAAGACGGCCATGAGATTCTTCGACCTTATGACATTATATAAAGTTAAACGTTATTTCCGGCATAAGTACGTGGTTTGTGCTTGTAATGATAAGTTCCAATTTTTTTTGTGTTCGGATAAAATACCGATGTTAACAATACATGTGCTTTTACTGCTAAGCTATATGAACATTCTTCGAGGAGCAAGCTCCAACTAGTCGGAGCTTCAGTACAGCAATGGCGGAAATCTCTGAATCTTCAGAGATCAGAGATGAAATCGTCGATCAACGGCAGTCATCGCCTGAATTCGACCCCAAATCCATGCGAAGGAACAAGCCAGGGCTCAAGCGCTTAATCCTCACTCTCTCAGTTCTCGCCTCCTTCTTCCTAGGTCAAAATCACATCTCCGATCTCTCTCTGTAATGGCCTTCATTCACTCGCTCACTCCCGGTCGGTTTCGCGCAGGTCTCCCGATCCTATGGAAGTCCGTCGAAATCCACCGCGCGCCGCTTCCCTTCCGCGAAATCGACACTCTCTCGTCTCAGCTCGACGCAAGCCCCTTGCAATTTCCCTGCCATTTCCGGGCGATCTTCGCCGGCTTCAGCTCGGATTCCGCAACGGACGTGGAAGATTCTCTCCGCCGCCGCATCGCCGAACTGACCGCCCGAACGCCTCAGTGCAACACCTGCGGCGCAAACTACGCCGTCTCCTCCTTCGTAGTCTCAGATCCCCGGTCGCTACTGCTCGCAGACGTCGATCACGCCGACGACGATGCCGTCGACGAGCTCTTAAAGTCGGGTCTGAGGGGCTTCGGGAGTGATAACGTGTACACTGTAGTAGTGATGAGGAGGGACGTGGAGGTTCGGTCTGTGGTCGGGAAGTACCGGCACGCTTGGGTTTCTGGCACGGTGTCGGAGCAGGCGGCTACGGCAATGGCAGCGGAGATTTTCGTCAAGGTGTTCGGAAATGGCGGGAGGGAAGATGATACAATTCGCGGAGAGTTTATGCCTGTTGGGGCTGATGGCAGGATTGTGCTGTCCTTCAATTTGCTGAATTCCGATCCTCGTGACGGCGTTTACGATTGGTATGATATTTATGTATGCTTGGTTTCCAAAATCTGTTTGCAAAGTGGTTTACTTTATGATTTCCGCTCAAATATTAATCATGGAATAGTGAGTTCACGTGAGAAGCTTGGTACATTGGAACATGATCTAGCTAAGTTGATATGGAAGAGCAAGTTTTTGATTCATTTCTATTAAATTCTTTTTCGCTTTTATCAGGGATTTCGAAAGAGTAGAAGACACGGTTTTGGCTCCCGTGATTGAGGCGTTGAAACCCATTGCGAACATAAGCGTGGAAAGTCAAGTAATGCATTGCCTTTCTTTTCCATTTTTTCGTGTTTGTATTATTATTTTTTATTCGTCTTTCTAACTGTTTATCGTGTCAGGTTTTGTACCATACACCGAAGTCATCGTTTTCTTACTGGGACGATGATCGGAGCAGCTACATCTTCAGTACCAATGATCTTCCTTTCTTTGTATGATTCAGAACTCATTTTATTCAGAATTACTTGTAAATATATTTTTACTGAAAGACAATCAATGCTTTCACAAAATCTCTAAAAGGTCCCGAGTTTTTCGTTTTGAAGTTCTTGAGATTTCTCCGAGGTCTATCGTTAGGTCTTTGCGCATGTGTAGAACAACTGTATGAACCGATGTAACTTAAGCTAAATATTTTCTTTGCTTCGAGTTTAATCTTTGAGATCGTTTCTTTATTTATTTAACTTAAGCTAAATATTTATGAACCGATGTAACTTAAGCTAAATATTTAGTTTAATTTAACTAATTAAAATTTACAGGTAAATTCAAATGAGTGGCACTTGGATACTTCTGTTGCAGCTGGTGGGAGATCAAAGATATTACAATTTGTAGTGTATATTCTTTAACCTGTATTGTTTTTCACATTATTCAATTTCTTGATATGCTCAGTCAATCACATTTTAGTGCAATAGTCACATATTGTCTGTGAATATGTTTTCAGGTATATACCATCAGCAAAAGAGTGCCCTCTTCTCCTACAGCTCCCAGATGGAGAGGTTTCTAAGACAAATGGCTTTATCTCTCCGGTTAGTTAACACGCCTATAATTTTGCCTGTAGTTTTTATTTTTATCTTTTGTAATTTCTCTATCTTATCTAACTAGATGTGGGGAGGGATAACTGTGTTCAACCCAGAAGGATGTCGGAAAATTTCAGAACGTGGGCATCCTCTCAGGCGTACAATCTCACACGAGGTGGAATACTTGTAATAATTATACATGCATTTATTCTTATATCGAAGATGCATTTTCCTTACGACTTAATGTCTACCAACCTCACTAATAGCATTAGCATGCATTACTTAGAAGCTTCGTATTGTATGTTTTTATTTCGGGGTCGACTTATGTTGGATTCTGAGACCAAGGAAGAAAGAACGTTGATGAGTTTTTGTTACTTGCGATACCTAAAACTTCATATGCAATAATTGCAGAGGGCTTCCTGTTGATTTTGTGTACACGATTCTGATGCAGGATCTTCAAAATGTTTTTCAAGTGTTCGTGGCTCAGTTGCGGCAACTTTTTGGTCTAAAATCAGATAACTTATTCTTTGGTTCTTCTGGGGTGTCTACCCTTTTACCTAGTGAAAGAGGCTTCACAATGTGGTAAGAACAATTATCTCTTACCAATCAGATTATATATTTTTAGCTTTCTTCCATGTCTTTTACGTTTATATATGAGTAATTATTAGTTCTCCCTCTTGAACTCGTTGCACTGTCTCCGTTTGCTCTCTTCGTTCGTAAAGTTAACCCTTCATTAAATAACTTACGATTCCGTTTATATTTAAGGATAAAATCGTGACAGGGTGCATTGCTACAGTTTACAAGTTCAGAGGAAAATTGATAGATACTATATTCAAAGGAAAAATGAGATAATCTGTCACAGTTGACAATTGCTCTCCTATTTGAATTTTCTACCTTGTCTGCCTCTAGGAAGTCGTTTGAGTAAACTATATATATATTTATATTATAGTTACCACCTTCAAGGTCGCATGACTCCATATCTCTTGGTATATTTTGTTCCATTTTAATTTTAAGGTCATTATTTCTATTAAATTGTCAGGGAATTGGACGTACTGTCCCGACAACACACGTGTTTTAATCTTCACTCTTGTGCCACCACCCTCGGATCGCTTTCCAAACTGGTACGTGCTAGCCTGTTTCATTTACATAATACGTGATTGACTTGTGCAGACATTAAACATGATGGTGTTAAAATACCAATCTTCTTCATGCAGGTTCAGTCACTTCCTAGGATGATCATCATGGATGAGATCGGAAAGCAGGTGATTTTTTTTTATCTTTTTTTTTTTTTTTTTTTTTATCTCTACGTGATGGATGAATCTGAAGCTTTTTTCTTTTTCTTGAAAGATTTGGTTTTCACTCTTATTCCATTTTGTTGACAGGTACATTATTCTTTGGAGGCAGCAAAACTGGCTCAAGTTAATACCTCTCTTGGAGTTTATGATGCTTCCGCTGGTATGGCCTGGTTTTTTAGTTATTTTCGATCGATTTTTTGGCAGGTTTGGCCACTCGGTTAAGACGTGTGCGGAAATGGCTCTTCTATTAGAGAAATAGCAGTAATGGCTCCTCTGTTACAGATTGGTATAAAACGGACACCTCCCGTTAGAGAATGGCCAATTTCCGTTAAAAATGTGTTGAAAGTTGATTCATATTATATTTTGGGTTGGCCACTTCCACCAAATCTATAACTGGAGGGCCATTGCCGCTATTTTTCTACCAGATGAGGGGCCATTTCCACATATCCCCCTTAAGTGAGGGGCCAAACTTGCCAATAACTCCTTGATCTATTATTTGTAATATCTTATTTTTCTTCCAGTGGCTTCCCGGGAAGCGAGATCGCTAGCTGAGGATGCATTTTTCCACCCGTCGATCATGTCCATAAGCTACTACTCCTTCGAGCACTGCTTCGCCGTCTACTCGGTAAGTTACTAAACGTATCAAACTCAGTGTTAGTAATACGAAAATCTAAGTGCATAAAAATTAGTGTTCTCTAATACGCGTTTTGCTATACGCATACGCAGCCATTCTTTCTGCCCGTTGCGATGCACGTTCTGTTAGCGGCTTTAAGGGAATGGAGAAGATACAAACAGGAGAACAAGAAGTACTTGGCATGGAAGACCAAACTCAAAGTATCATGATTAAACTACTTCACTTTAAAGTTTTGGTAAATTAATTTACCTGCGGATTAGGTGTTATAAATTAGGGAAAATCTAATTTCTGAACCAAAGTCTCGTTTGTATCATTGAAAGCAATTGCATAAGCATTGATCAAAGTTGTTTCTTAATTTCGTGATATGTTTAACCTTGTGCGGATTCTAGTTTAAAGTATATATATATATATATATATATATATATATATATATATATATATATATATATATTGTCGTCCAAGATCTTCATTAGCTTCAAAATAAAAAGGTAGAAAGAAGATAATTTCACTTTTGGTAAAACTACTCTCTACCTAGCTTCTAAAACAATCAAATATGATGCTTTGAGGTTCCAAATTAACTATCATGGCACAAAACAGAAAAAAGGACATCATAAACTCATTTTTCTACTTAATTATTTTTATACACCATGATGAGGGTAATACTTTAATCACGGGTTTTATTTTTTCCTTCACATCTTTGGAATATTTCTTTTGCATACCTTCCTACACTTGTAGTCTTGTACCCATTGCAAAAACTAGTGTTCAGCGGAGACCATAGCAATTCAAGCACGGAAAATTAACCAACTATCAAACATAAAGTTGAACTTAGAGACCAGATAACTATTGATAGTTGTAACACAAAAATATAAACACAAAGGACCAAAACGATCAGAGTCAAACAGTGACTTGACGGGCGTCGAGCGTAAAGAGGCAGCATCGGTTGCACAACGGTGGCAAAGTGTATAGACGAGATTCAAGGACGATCCACGACAACACTTAACGGCACAGAAGGGAGGGAGAGTGAACGTTATTATTTTATGTTAACAGACTTTATTTATAAAAAAAATGGCGAGTTGCATAGCCAAATGATACAACATGAACATATTTTGACTGTCAATAAAGCAAATTCCGTAAAAAGAATATAATAGAATAATAAGATGGCAAATAAAGCAAATCTAGGCATTACAAAATCTGACAATGCAACAAGTACCATTGTGGCTTCGACATCAGTTGTGTTTTCCTGCCTTGGGGCAAATTTGGTATGATCATACAAACCAAGGTCAAACTAGAAAATGCATAAAATTAAAGGGGCTGATATCAATAAAATGCAAAGCCAACAGCTCAAGCTACATTAAATATCCATGTCCCTGTCCAGGTCCAGCAAGAAAGAAGCCTTTATTCCTCTCAAGCCTCACCCTTTCGATTCCAGCGCTAGAAGTATCTTCTTTCTCGGTCCCTGTTACCCGAAAACCAAACCGGAACAGCTTTTAGATTCCAACACCTCACCCGTCTAGATAACAGAAATTGAAACTAGCGCAATCTCAAACTGGGAAGAAGAATAATATTAAAACGGGTTCGACGAAAGAAAAGCAAAGGTAAATCTTGTCAGTAGATTTTTCTTTAAGGAAACTATTTTCCGGTCTGGACTTTCGGAAAGCCTGATTTTTCTAGAAAACCAAAGTCGAATACAACTAAAGCAGTAATCACTCAAAATTGATTAGAAACAGTACTATTATAGAAGGGTTCGACAAGAAGAAAACAAGGGCAAATCTTGCAGTAGATTATTCTTTATTAAAAATATTTTCCGGTCAAATTCACTACCATTCTAATCAACACTAGGAAAAACCTGATGAGCGTACACTCAAGTATCCTGACAGTCATTTGACATGTATCCACTACTATAAACTCCCCGGAAACGCAAAAAACAATTGTGTTTGTGAAGCAACATTCAAGCAAGTGACCCTACGTAGCTTTATCCATTTTTAAATACTCCGCAAAAATATAAGAAACTATCCTAAGCCAACAAAAAGCATGTGGATTATAACTAAAACAATTAGAAACATGAAAAGAAGATGGAGTTTCAGTAAGTTACCATTGGGATTCCTATAGCCTTTAGATCTTCGTCGGTCATGTGGCCAAGAGCCGTCATATCAACCTGCAAAAACATAAAAAAATAGAATAAATACAAAATGCATCTCAAAGAATTGTTGCTTAGGTAGCTTAATAGAAACAGTAGATGCGCACCTCCTCGGCTTGAAATGTAATGGAATATTTGTCAAGACCCAAGGTCTGCAGAAAGTCGTCTACCGACAAAGTTGCCTGAACCAAGAGAGAAATCATAAACATTTGGAGTTCAGAATATGTATAGCTATAACCACATTTATTATTGCGCGTATATAACGTAATTTGTGATATTATGCATGCCTTTTGCGGGGCCTTTTTTTTGGCAGTTGAGTTGGAAATCCTTTTACTCTCTGGTGCAGAGGCTAGCTCGGCGACGATTTTCCGTGCCGGTTTCCTGATTTCCGCCTTCGGCTTCGGTGGATCGTAATTCATTGGTTGTGGATGCATAGTGCCGGTTAGCTTTTCACGTAGATCCCTCACGCCTGAATGCGACACTCTTCCACTAACAGACGTTTGTTGGTTTTTCCTTTGAAGCTTCAGACGAAGATCCCGGGAGTCAACTCTGTGATCTTCAAAGAGAACAGCACACCGTCAAAACAACGTACGGATATTAGGGTGAAAACTGGAACCCAACAACGGCTTTAACAAAACCAAAATTCTGACAAAAATGTAGTGAGATTATGATTATTCTTACTCGAATTTTGAGGTTCATCGTGCTCGAAAAGATCATGCTCCCACTTGTCATCTTGTCTCTGCCTGAAAAGCAAGAGAATTTTACTCAGTTCCGATACGGTTCCTGTTTCTCCTAGTCCTAGCGAAATTCGGTTTAACGACCCACCTATCAAAAGAATCTAAGCAAACAATAAAATAATCCCTTAAGACTATGAAAAGACACTGAAAACCGGTTCTCGAAGAACAAATTTTCGGAGAAACTTAACGAATCAGCATTAAAAGTAAACAGGGAAACCTAAGACATTGATTACTTTGTTGGCTTTAATTGAAGCCATTTTAATTATTATATGTATCTACCTACGGTATCATCATCCAATGGAGGAGAACATCACTTAATCATAACGAAGATCAACACTTCTTCATCAAATCCGTTTCGACAATCACAATGCAGAGTAAACATCGAAGCGAGCTCCACGATTCCTTCGAAAAGTGGTAAATTCACACTACTGGAACTCTTCCATGGGAATTTCTCAAGCAACCAAGCACGGGAGAGATAAAACCGAACCTCTTTCCGGTGACTTGTCGGCGGCGAGCAGAGTCGCCGTTGAAACCGCCGTTAAGACGGTCCTTTATCGACCTCCTGGCGTCAACCTCCTCTCTATCGGCATACATCTCTGTGTATCTAGATGTGTACGTCTCAAGCTTCAAACCCTAACTTCGCTGGCTTCAATTGGGCGTCGAAGTGACGAGATGCCGATTCTTCTCCTTCAATGGCGGAAGGATTTGGGATTCGAAACCCTAACTCGGAATTGAAGCTTGAATATTGGCGAAGATTTCTGGCTCTCAGCGAAGAGAAAAGTTCCTGCTTTTTCAGATTTCTGGAGAGACAGAGACGAGAGGGAGGTCAGCTGCTAAGGAGTAAAACGCACCGTTTTGATGTGAAAACGAATAGTATTATGAAAGAATTGGCTAAAAGACCTCATCTGAGATGTCGTTTCGCTCGGTACCCTCGTTATAACATTTTGTTTCTTTTACATTTATTTTTTGCTTTAATAAATACAAATTACGAGTTATCATTTATTTTTTACCCAGTATTTTGCGAAATTACTAATTTGCCCTTTGGTAGTTGAGCGGTTTATTTATTACATTTTCTTTTAGTTTTTTTTTTTCCAAACATATTCTCGCTTCTTCTCCGTGATAACTTCACTTCGATGCTTTCTATTCCCAAGATCCTCTCTTCCGACTCCGAACGTTTTTCTCTTCTACATCGTACTCCTCGTTCTTCTGCTCTGTTCATTCTGGTTCGCGAACGACTTTGAGCAACGAGGCTTTCTTCTCTTTGCTGTCCCGGCGGAGGACGATCCTTTCAGCGACGAGTTTCTCCGATCATCATCTTCATCCTCCCCAAAGCCACATAAATGGAGGTAAATGTTTATTCTGTGAGAAACCTATGCTTTGCGAACTGTTTTGACTCGTAATGATGTTAGGGTTTACTTTTTTTTACATGCAATATACTATACTGTGCGGTTTACGAAGAAGAACGAGTGTAGGGGTTGTTCTGTACCTATTACAGCAATACCGCTATCTATTTACGCTCCGTTCACAGAATACCGCTAGCACTTCACCACTGCATTGCCGCTATGTTTTTTAGAATTACCGCTAGCTGTCTATTTACACCCCGTTGTATATTACCGATAGCGGTTTACCGTTGCTCCCTATATACATTTTTACTGCGATGTATAATAGAACATGGTTCACGGATCGTCCAGCGACGGGGGAGCCCGCAACCAGCTTCACCGCCACTGCCGCCGGGGTTTGAAGAGGAGAATGACGACGAGATGAAAGTAGTGGAGAGTGACGTGGAGATGCCAGTGGAGAGTGAGAACGGCGGTGAGGATGGAGGTGAGGCAGATGGAGAGTCTGAAGATGAAGATGGTGCGTCTGGGAGTGAGTCAGATGGTGAAGCTGCCGCTGAAAATGGTGAGCCTGGAGGTGAAGATGTTGAGCCAGGCGGTGGGTCAGATGTTGAGCCTGGCGTTGAAGATGCTGACTCGGACTCAGATGGAGATAATGCTTGTTACCCGGATCTATTGCCTCTCTCACCAACACCGAAGTACCTCGTACGCATGTTCACACGTTGGTTGGATCGCGACGCTTCAACGCCTCTGGTATGTGGTATCGGAACATACGACCGAGCCTTTTTTCAGAGGATCATCGACCGTGATGGGTGGCTGCACTGTGGGGTAGTAATTCTTTGATGGCAATATTTCTATATTTATTTTATTTTTATTTGTTGTTACCAATTCATTGATATTAAATGCATATCATCGACGAGATCACTTACGGGCTCCGTAAGCGACTAGAAACTTTTCCCGGGAGTACTCCCAATTCTGATTCAATCGCTCTTGTCGATACTTCCTTCATGGCCCAACTGACTATAATTGCTGGGAACATCCGTAGCGGTGCATTGGAAGAATCAGATTTTGGGTCTATAGATTGGGTATCAGAAGACGAACCAAGGTTTTACGGCCGAGCGTGGGCATACGTGGACAAGCTGTACTTCCCGATCTGGTTTGACGGTCAATGGATAGCATGTAGAACCGATTTCGAAACAGCGCGGTTTAACCT
This sequence comes from Parietaria judaica, assembly GCA_954871525.1. Classification (NCBI taxonomy): domain Eukaryota; kingdom Viridiplantae; phylum Streptophyta; class Magnoliopsida; order Rosales; family Urticaceae; genus Parietaria; species Parietaria judaica. The sequence continues at coordinate 47,108,050 of OX940860.1, forward strand.
CTTTGTTCCCAAGTCGAACTACGGTAGTGAAAATATGATGTCAATTATATTGCAGGATCTACAGCTGTACTTCTCTTGGATTTTGGAGCGTCAAACTTGACTGCATTACCCCAGCGTGCACATCTCAAGAACCGGCGTTGGACATGGAGGTGCACCTCAGGACCAGATTGCACCCAGCCTGTCGACAATGGAAAATTTGCTATGAAGTTCATAGAACTAGACATGACCGGCAGCTCCCTTTTCTCGATGGTTGACCGTTTAGTACCTTCAGCCCGGTCCCGATATGCGATGGAAATCTGGACGAATTGGTCATTTCGACTTTAGAACTAATTCTATAAGCTCTGTAATATTTTGACTACATTTTACTACCTATTTTGTTTGGACGAGTATGTGGTAACTATGCTTATTACTTTGGACGAGTATGTTCTGTATTCACCTTGTTTAATTACGATGTACGAGTATGTTTATGTGTTTTTATTCACTTGTTTTGTCAATCTGTATAACATATTTATCAATCTCCAAATGTTATCTCTAGTTTCATTCTCAGATACTATAACCTCTAGTAAAATGATATAGCCTTGGTGATACCGCTATTACCAAGTGTGCGTCTACCGCTATACATTCGAGATAATATAGTTTTTTTATTAACTTTAACCAAAAGTGTGTCAATCCCCAAGTGTTATCGCTAGGTTCATTCTCATATATTATCTCCTCTATTAAAATGATATAGCCTTGGTGATACCGCTATCACCAAGTGTGCGTCTACCGCTATACGTTCGAGATAATACACTTAGATTTAAACCATCAAGCAATAAACAGAAACTTCATATTGCTGTTTTTTAACAACCGATGTTCTATCGCTAACAAAAACTATCTTTTACCGCTATTACAAAGCGTGATACATACGACATAACTAATACGACATAATTAGGGTACCGCTATACAAAGTTGTTGCGCTAATAAGCAAGAAACCTTATAACCGCTATACATAACTAATAAGCAAGAAATCTTACAACCGCTATACATAACTTATATGCATCAAATAATCAAAATACAGAGACTAAGCTCTCCACGTAATCATGGGCGGGCTCAACGTACATGTCATTCTCCGCGCCCCATACATTTCTCCACCAGTACTCCATCACTGGCCGTTCTACCATCGGAAGCAAGGTTGGATTTTCCTCGAGACGAAGCACCTCGTCCCACCAGTCGAAGGAAATGAATGTTGATTCATTTTGCCCGGGGTGAATCAGATTCGCCCAATGAAGTACCCCGTCCACTGTTACCGCGTCCCGTGGCCAATGAAGCTCCCCTGGTAGTGTCAAGGACCCACAGTCTCTCCATGCAAGTCCGCTTTTAGAGAACACTTGTGCGCATACGGAAAGCGAATCATTGGCTGTGCATAGTCGGACAATCTCGTAGTCGTTGATAGTGATGTCATACGTGAAACCTAACACCCCATTGTCATGAAAGACATGTGAGTAGGGTGCTGGAATGGGAAGCCGCCTCACTTATTGAGTCGCCGGATTCCAAAGCACGAGTCTCGTCTCCAGCGCCCCGAACGACAGGCATATCAAGCCGTTGCAGGAGCCTACTATGTCGAAGTGTTCATAATTTTCTGCATGAAGATACGACACATCGATGTCCATCACCCTTTGGCCGGAGAGCAGTAGTATTACCTGTTGGTAGTCCAGTTTGGAGGCGGCAATCAGGAGTGGGCTGTATCTGGTCCGCTTACGAATTTGATGAGTGTTAATGAACGTCGAGATTTTCCATGACGAAATCATAACCGCTACAGATCTGATCCCGCCTTTTTGTTGTGACGGTTGAGTTGCTCGATATCTCGGTAACTGCTACGAGCTCTGTTCATACCGCTAGTTGCTCATGATCCCGCCAGTTGTTATACAGCTCTTACATGCCACGTGTTTGTAAGAAAACGGACGCGTCATGTCAAATATATATCAAGCAGTTGTCAAATATATACAGTCTTGAGCATAATTAATAAAAATATATAGACGTTTGAGATTTCTAATAGTATAATCATGATCATAATTGATTACCGCTATAGAACTCAATAAATCACGTTTGAGTTGCTCGATGTCTCGGTAACTGCTACGAGCTCTGTCCATAAGTCTCTATATTTATTTCTTTTTTTCTCTGAGTAAATCGCCACTACTCTCCACAATGAACCGAGAAAAAAGGATTCTTCCACTCACTGATGAAGTGATACTGAGTGATATTTCCCTTTTTATGGCTTTGAAGGGGGGCTAGTGAAGGCGATATTGCCCGACAAGTTTGATGATGAAGACCGGAAGGATATTTTGCCCAACAAGGTTCATCGCAAGTACGACCATACCTACAAGCACGACGATGGCCGAACTTACTCGGCATGGAGCCGCGAACACTTGGAGGTGGGGGTGACGTTCCCCCTGGCACCGGAGTATATGGAGATTTTGAAGGTTAATGGTCTGGCCCCATTCAAACTTGTCCCGAAGGGCTACCAGATCATTGCAGCGCTATATGTCCTCGCATACCAAGTCGGATTGCCGCGTCCAACGGAGAACAATATTCTGAGTCTGTTTGGATTGAAGGAACTTAGAGGCGGCTTCTACACACTCACGGAGAGGCCCTAGCTTTGCCATATGGGGCCCGTGCTATACAGAGAAGCCAACGCACTTAGCCGATTACCGAGTCGGTAATTCTTTGTGGCGGGGCCGGAGGAGTTACAGGATCATACCACCAATCCGACGTGGACCTTTGCATCCTTCGATTGTCTAGAGAAATATAGGAAATATGCCACCTTTATCGCCAGGCTCCCTCCCAGTCAGCGCATCTTAGGCAAGTTGACAAGCTACCGCAATTTGCGGGATGCAGGTCTTTTCTAAGAATGGACTCGCATGGGGCCCTTCCCTCCCAGAGCCGACCAGAACTCCGGGTTATGGATGGGCTGGGGAAACACCAATCCCGGTGGTCCTCTTCTTTTGGACGTTGGCCCGAGGACACCGTACCTGTCGACCCCTGGTCCGCACGAGCGAGAGCAGTCGTCTCTACGCGGCGTCTGTCCGGAAGGCTCTCCGTTGCGAAAAGGAGCTGGCGACAGTTTACGATTGATTTGTATAGTAGTTAGTATAACTTTGTTTTGGAACCGCTACTAATATAAGTTGCTTTACTTTGTTACCGCTGCTAATATAACTTGCTTTACTTTGTTACGCTGCTAATATATAAGTTGCTTCAATTCGTTACCGCTACCAATGCTAATATTAGTATTTCTTTCTAGTACAGTTTGCTTTACTTTGTTACCGCTACTAATTCACGGTTCTTTATTGCTTTACCGCTACTAATACGAATAGTAGTATTTCTTTCTAATACAAATTACTTTACTTGATAGTAGTATGTCTTACTAATATGAGATTATGAGTTGCTTTAATTGTTTACTACTTTTGCTATATTTTTCTTACTTATAGCAGGTAGTTTTATATATAGAACCCACGTCACCAATGGTTAGAAATTCAACTATAAAGTAAAGGCACCCACGTCACCAGATCACAAGAAAGCTCTACAATGTACGCCCTTGCCGATAGTTCAAGAACTTCTCCAACTTAGAAGGATAACCGGTATGTTTGCAAATGCGGCAACAACACAATAGTCTTAACGTCAAACACGTGGAAGAATCTAGGAATAAGATTCAGGTGTTGTTCGAAGATGAAGGTACGTTCAATGATGACGACTTTATACTTGATCTCCGAATTTTAGATAATGTTGTGATTTTGGGTATTTTGCTTGCCATCAGGGAAAAGATAATTGCGGATACTTTGTGTTATGTGCATTTTTCGTAACATATAAAAATTGGGCCCCCTTTGGCAAAAGTCAAAGCATGTCATGGTAAGTCAATCCCCATCACCAACACCAAAAGCCCGGGACCAAAGAACTAACACATTGGCGAGGTCTGGGGTCCAAAAGGCGACGAGGCGACAAGCCGACAAGCCGGCGAGGCGATGAGGCGACGAAGCCAACGAGGCGACGAGGCGACAAAGCCGACGAGGCAACAAGCCGACGAGGTGACGAAGTCGACGAGGCGACAAGCCGACAAGCCGACATGCCGACGAGGCGACGAGGCGACAAGCCGACGAGGCGACGAAGCCGATGAGGCGATAAGCCGACAAGCCGACGAGGCGACGAGGCGACAAGCCCCCTCGTCATAACTTGACGAGGGCATAACTTGTAATCATCCCACACGACGAGGAGATTCGAGGCCACGAAGATCTCCGGGAAATCCTCCGGATTCCCCCAAACACAACAAGCGGACTCGCGGACAACCCGAAGACATCAAAGACGAATCAAGAAGCACCGACGACCCCTTCTGCAGAGGAGAAACTCGCAAGCCCCTAGAGTTGCAGTTATCAGGGAATTCGCAGACCCCTGAAGGTGCAGTTATCAGGGAATTCGCAGGCCCCTAGGAGGTGCAATTTCAGGGAGTTGGTTTTCCTATAAATAGGAGCATTCTCCCCCTCATTTCGACACTCACTCACAGCTTTCTCCAGAGCATCTCTCTCTAGCTTTCTCTCTCTAAAATTCGTTCACTCCTATAGGAGGAAGGACTTGAATAAGAGCTGAGATCGATCTAGAAGCAGAGTCTTAAACCTGAGAAGAAAAGTTGTTCGACGAGTCAGCTAAGGCGTCCCTCGCTAGGTGGGTAACCACGCCACCACCTGTGAGGTCGACAGAGGAAGGAGCGTCCCTTCGTCAGGATAAGGCCCCTCATTACACGAGGCCACCTACCCAGACAAGGTCGACAAGGAGCATCCCTCGTCAGGTTAAGGCCTTCGCCAACACCAACGAGGTTGACGAAGAACACATCACGCCGGTAATACCCATCCATCCGGCCAAGGGTCACCCCCGCGCCGCCTACAATGGCACTTCCGACGAGTTAAACCACATCGTCATTCACCCGCCGTTTATCACTAACCCCGAACTACGTGGGACCTGATTCTCTTAAACTGAGATACGTAGGCAGCTTCGCCCAACCATAAGCGACGGGGCACGGGCCTATTCTACCCTTTTTTGCAGGTCCTCTTTCGCCTTAGGAGCTCGCCAAGGAAGGAAAAACACGAAGAATCATCAAGATTAGCACGGAGATTCATCAAGACCGGAGTTTGCCCAGAAGAGGACATCGCCAATACAAGGACTCCGCCCGGACGAGGAGCTTCACCGTGAGCCGGACTTCGCCACCCCCAAGGAAGTTCGCCAAGGATCGTCAACGACATCCCGGAGACTTATCCAAGACGACGGAATCGACTCCAGCTTTGACGATCAACAGTCAACCCGCGTTGACTCAGCATTCAATCATCCTTGTGTTCAGCGGGTCAATATCGGGACCCGAACCTTGGATCCGACTCTAAGTTAAAGCCATTTTTACGCATTAACAGTTTGGCGCTAGAAGGAGGGGGAGCCCGAGAACACGCCTCGAGACCCTTCCAGCAATCATCAGAAGAACGGAGAACGACGATCGCGATTCGACATGACGAGCCGCGCCAGTGCTTCACAACGCGCGACGCCGCAACCGACGACCAGCATCGCGCTCAACACGAGGGCCCAAACCCTCGCCAGGCGGACTCAGCCGCCTCGCCAAGTTTCTCCAACTCAGATCGGTAATGAAGACGGCGCCAACGACGCTTCGCAGAGGTCAGTCGACGCTCACAACGAAGAAAGTACGGGATAGAGCTACGGCAACGGAGATCGCCAGGACCGCCCCGACCCTCGCCAGGTTTGCCCGGGGGGTCGCCAAGACGAAGATCCCGAAGATGCCGGAGATCGCCAGGACCGCCCCGACCCTTGCCAGGATCGCCCGGGGGGTCGCCAAGAAGTTCGCCAAGACGAAGATCCCGAAGATGCTGGAGATCGCAAGGAGCGCCCCGAGCCTCGCCAGGTCCGCCCGGGGTGTCGCCAGGAGGTTCGCCAAGACGAAGATCCCGGAGATCGCCAGAACTATCCGGACCCTCGCCAGGTTCGCCCGGGGGGTCGTCAGGAGGTTCGCCCGGGCTAAGATCCCGAAGACGCCGAAGATCGCCGGAACTACCCGGACCCTCGCCAGGTTCGCCCGGGGGGTCGTCAGGGTGTTCGCCAGGCCGAAGATCCCGAAGACGTCAAAGATCACCGGAATTACCCGGACCCTCGCCAGGTTCGCCCGGGGGGTCGTCAGGAGGTTCGCCTGGCCGAAGGCTTCAACGACATGGAGCACCGACGGAACATCCCTGACCCTCGCCACGATCACCAAGAGGGTCGCCAAGGGAACCGACGTGACGAAGACCGCAACCTTGCCAGGGCTTACCAAGACCGCCCGGGGGGTCGTCAACTCTCACCAAGACACGAAGGCGGAAAACGAGCTGAAGTTATCTACCTCGAAGACTACAGAGAAGACCAGCAACGCGACCACCGGGCTTCGCCCGACCGCCGCCTAGGTCACCAGGAGCCTCGCCAACCGCAGCGCGACGACGTATTCAACCTCGTCCAAGGGATGCAGAAGGAAATCCAAGACTTGCGCTCTGCCCAGGACCGTGGCGCGAGAGGCCGTGCCGTGCTCGACGGGACTCTGTCCCCACTCGCACCACACCTGCTCGACGGAGAAGCCGTAGGCGACCTACGCATCGCAAGCAACCTCATCTACGACAGGAAAGAAGATCCAGTCTACCACCTCGTTCAGTACCAGATGATCATGCAGATGAAGAAGTGCTCAGCCTCGACGATATGCCAGGCATTCTGCCTAACCCTTACGGGAATGGCATTCTAATGGTACCAGCGACTACCCAAGGCGAGCATCTACTCTTTCAACCAGCTCAAGGACCTGTTCCTCGCCCGCTTCGCCGGCGCAGTGACTCAAAGAAAGGAAAAATCCTACCTCTGGTCCATCAAGCAGAAGACCGACGAATCCCTGCAGAAGTTCATCAACCGCTTCGTCGAAGAATCCAACAAGGTAAACGATTACACCGACAGCGATGCCGTGATCTCCCTCATGAAGGAAAGACCGTCGACCATGACAGAGCTCATGACGAGAGCAGCCCAGAACATCTCCGTGGAAGAGTACCTCACCGGCAAGAAGTCAACGGAGCCGGGGAGCCATCAACGAATCCACGATCGCTCCCCCGACGAGCCAAAGATAAAGAAAAGCCGCACGAACGACAACCGGAGCCGAACGGCGAAACCACAAGGGAGTCAGGCGATGAAGAAGCCGTTCCGCTACAGAGGCTACACGCCGCTGACGACAACGCCAGACGAGATCTAGGCGATACACGGCGACAAGTTCAAGAAACCCCCTCCGCTTAGCAAGCCGGGGAAGGATAAAAGCCGATACTGCCAATTCCATCGTGACTATGGTCACATGACGTCGCAGTGCTACCAGCTGCAGAACCAAATTGAAGATCTGATCAAGGAAGGACAATTAAAGGAGTTCGTCAAGAGGCTCACGTCAAGGAACCTGAAGGAAAGAGCAAGATGACAATTCTCCTGAATATGACCCGCCTGGCAATCCGCAAATCCCGACCAGTACACCTCGTCGAAAGCTGCATGCCATGTCGCTTCTGTCTCAGCGAGACTCGCGTCAGTATCCGCCTTCAACTTAGCATGGGAGGAGGCAGCCTCGGAGACATCACGCTGAAGACGCTCAATCCGAGATTCACGCCTCGCCAAAGAAGCCTCCAAAGCCGCGATATGGTCCTTCGCCATACGAAGCTCATCTTCAACGGCTCGACGACCCTCGCGCACGCCTTCAGCACGGGAGATCTTGACCTCGAGCTTCGCCTTGGTCACCACACCCTGCAGCGCATCACGCTCAACAAAAATTTTCTTCAAGACACCTTTCAAAGACGAACACATGGTATTGGAAGCTTCAAGATGACAAGCCACCTCCGCCGACATCAACAAGGCCTAGAAGACAAACGACGAGCATGAAGAAAAGCAATACGACGAAGTAAGCAAGAATGCCGAAAAGTACGTGCCTTCATGTGACAAGAGGAGTCATCAACAACCAAAGCCGAGTCCAGAGCATCCACCACTGACGCGATCACCCGAGGACGAAGATCGGAGACGCTCTTAACACAAAGGCGCTTGAGACTCACCGCACGCTCGACGCTCGACGAACCGCCAAACTCAGCAACCTCACCTGATGGAGGAACGACAACAGGAGCAGGCACGCCACCACGAGAGTCGCCCCCTGAAGCCACAACTGGAGATGACATCCCACCAAGGCCAGCGCCACACTGACGAACACGACGAGAAGAATCCCCAGCCTTGCCAGGAGATGGAGAGCGCGAACGACGAGGCAAAGACACCCTCTCCGACGACAATCGCCGCTTCAGACGACGAAATAAACGATCGTCAAGGCCCTCGTCGGATGACTTAGAGGCCGAAGCAGCCTGGACACCGAGAGCAGCACGAGCACCGGAAGCAACGACAGAGGCTCGAGGATGAATTTGAGGAACAAACTTCTTGAAGCCAGACGAACCTGCACAAACAGCAAACAAGGCAATGGAGAACAGCACAGCTACTGAAGACCAAGCAAAGGAAATTATACCTGCAGGAGTCGACGAAGCTGGAGCAGCCGAAGGACGAATGACCACCGAAGGAATACGCCGCTAAGGAGCTGGAGCCTTCGCCCTCGGCGAAGCCTTCGTCGTAGAAGAATGACGAACACTCTCCTTCGAAGAACGTCGAACACCCTCCTTAGAAGAACGATGAATGCCTTCCCGCGAAGAAGCCCGAGGTGCATCATCCTCAGCCGGAGGAAGCACTTGAAGAGGAACCGGAGCATGCCCATCTGCCTCATCAACATCAACAAAGCCTTCAAGCGAATCTGCAACGAAGCCTGCCGAGATCCACCGCTTAGGCTCCGTAAAGGGAAGTAGATGACCTTTCTTCACCAACCCCGAGATTAGATTACCAAAAGCCCCCGAGCCAGACGAATGCTCATACGGCAGAAGCAACACCTGAGAGCTGAAGTCTGGCAAAGACGAGCCAAACAAGGTCATCGGAACCCAAACCCATTGACGACGCCAGAGAGGATCCAGCCTGCATCGAGGCAGCTCCAGACGAATATACGACGAAGACACCATGTACTCTCCAGCCTCCGAAGTGCGACAGTAGAAGCGGAAAGTAGTGCGGAACTCTTCGACCGTCAAAGATCGACGAGAGAGAACCCGCCAAGCTGAGAAGCACGTCGCCAAGGCACGAAAAGACCCCGGCATAACCTGGAAGGCCGGCACGCCCAGCGACATCAGAAGATCACGGACGAACGGCCGAAGAGGAAGGCCCAACCCATGACGAAGAGTTTCTAAGTGCACCGACAGAAAACCGGGGACACGATCGCAAAGGAGCTCACCAGCAGCAGGAACTCGAAGACCGGCGATATGCGACAACCCATGAAGAGTAAGGAACGACGTCAACAAAGACTCAGTGACGTGGCTACGCACAATCAGCTTAGGACAAATGGCCGAAATGCGGTAAAGACGCTGTCTGGGCGTCTCGACAGTAGGAGGACCCTCGCCAGCGGCAAAGCCCATGATGGCAAGACCCTCGCCTGCAGGTCCCTCCTCAACAACGAGTGCCTCACAAACACAGTCCCCGCCAACGCCCTGCTCCTCGACGGCATCAGACGTATCGACATCAGCAAACTCTACGTCAGAGGCACCATCAAGGACCGAAGGCTCACAGCCATGCTCACCGGGAGATCCGCTTCCATTTGCCAAGCCACCTGCAAAGTCCACAGCACGTCCAGAAGAGTCAGAAGACAAAACGCTCTCCGCCGGAGCCAATGACAAAAGATTATTCAGCAACAAGAGGTCCTTACCGATCCCGGAGACCGGCACGCTTGGCCTAGGAATGATAATTTCCTTGGCAGGAGATAGCCCTGGTCCCGACAAATCCAACACAAAAATCGGATCGTCGATCGGAGCCTCGAAGCCCTCGAAATCAAAGTTTCCGTCGAAATCGGACTCCGCCACCACTTTTGGCGGCCCTTTCACCGGAGCAGCCTTACCGGAGTTGAAGACAACCTCTCCGCCACCAATGGACATCACCACCTCCGTCGGAAAACTCGCCGGAGTACACACCAAGCCGCTGCCAGCCGAAGGAAACGCCAGGACGATCGCCGCGAAGTTCACACGAGCACCGTCGCCAAGCTCGCTGCCCGCTGCTCCGGCCACCGCACCGCTGCCGGAAACTGCCACAGACGCCGCCGCCGGACCTCCACCGATCATCCCCGACATGCTAAAACTGCCCATGCAGCCGCCATCATCACCATGCACCTCGCCGAAGACCGAGTCAACGCCGAGCTCGCCTAGACCGAGTTCGGTCTCCTCCACGGGCCCCGCCGGAATCTCGATCCCCGCGCCATCACCTACACGGAATAGATCTTCAAGAGACGATGTCCAATCATCCAAGTTCGCCGGAACACCATTAATGGTGACCGGAATATCGACGTCAACAAAAAGACTCGACAAAGAGAACATACCGGATAAAAGGACGTCGTCAACGGAGAATTCCCCACCAAGCTCACCGGAGAAAGCCATCACCATCACGAGCAATGAGAATGCAGCCGTCAAAGCCTCTTGGAGAGAGCAATATGCGATTTTGGAGAAGAGGAAGGAAAGAGTAAGTTGCCTTAAACCCTAAAAGGTATTTATGAGGTAATATTCTACCCTAATCTCACATTCCCTTTTTATTAAAATTCGAATTTTATAGCTTATTGCAGCCCAAAATTCGCATAAACTAGGCCCGCAAACCTGAAGTTTAATTTTTAAATGGTCAAAAACGATCAAAAATGGGCTTTTATACGTTTTTAAATGAAAAAGGCTATTCAAAAGGCCTTGGAAATTAAACTTTGGAACTTTATAAAGTTTCATTTTTAATTTTCAAACATGAAAACCAAATTAAAATTATTTTCCCGGGTTTTCATGAATTATTTACGATATTTATTACAAGTACAAAATTGTGCAATGATTAAGGAACTTTTTAAAAGTTTCAAGCTTAACGCGCAATTATTATTTTCAAAGTTTTAGTTAATTTCACATTTATTATGTCACTTGATTTTATTTATTTTTGGATTTATTTTCGGAGTTCAAAATTAATTTAAAAGGTTTTTATTTTACAAATTACGCCTATGAACCTCCAAAAATCCAAAAGTCGAACAAAATCACAAAAAAGTGACTTGTGATTTATTTAATTAATTCGCTTATGTCTTTGACTATGCTCGGATTATTTTTACGCTTATTATGCGAATATTTTCGAAAATATTTCACAAACACCCAGTTAAAGGAAATTGCAGTTCCTTGGGAGGACGGAGAGGAGACAAAAATCTGTGAAAACCCGGATCCTCGCCAAATAACACAAGTTGCCTTAAGTTTTAAAAGAAAAGTTTCTCGCGCAATACAATTACCCAAGAAACTGGGGGGTTAATGTTATGTGCATTTTTCGTAACATATAAAAATTGGGCCCCCTTTGGCAAAAGTCAAAGCCTATCATGGTAAGTCAAGGCCCATCACCAATACCAAAAGCCCGGGACCGAACAACTAAGATATCGGTGAGGTCCGGGGTCTAAAAGGCGACGAGGCGACAAGCCGACAAGCCGGCGAGGCGACAAGGCAACGAAGCCGACGAGGCGACGAAACCGACGAGGCGACGAGGCGACGAGGCGACGAGGCGACCAAGCCGACGAGGCGACGAAGCCGACGAGGCGACGAGTCGACGAAGCCGACGAGGCGACGAAGCCGACGAGGCGACGAGTCGACAAAGCCGACGAGGTGACAAAGCCGACGAGGCGACAAAGCCGACGAGGCGACGAAGCCGTCAAGGCGACGAGGCGACAAGCCCCCTCGTCATAACTTGACGAGGGCGTAACTTGTAATCATCCCACACGACGAGGAGATCCGAGGCCACGAAGATCTCCGGGAAATCCTCCGGATTTCCCCAAACACAACAAGCGGACTCGCGGACAACCCGAAGACATCAAAGACGAATCAAGAAGCACCGACGACCCCTTCTGTAGGGGAGAAACTCGCAAGCCCCTGGAGGTGCAATATTCAGGGAATTCGCAGACCCCTGAAGGTGCAGTTATCAGGGAATTCGCAGGCCCCTAGGAGGTGCAATTTCAGGGAGTTGGTTTTCCTATAAATAGGAGCCTTCTCCCCCTCATTTCGACACTGACTCACACCTTTCTCCAGAGCATCTCTCTCTAGCTTTCTCTCTCTAAAATTCGTCCACTCCTATAGGAGGAAGGACTTGAATAAGAGCTGAGATCGATCTAGAAGCAGAGTCTTAGGCCTGAAAAGAAAAGTTGTTCGACGAGTCAGCTAAGGCGTCCCTCGCCAGGTGGGTAACCACGCCACCACCTGCGAGGTCGACAGAGGAAGGAGCGTCCCTTCGTCAGGATAAGGCCCCTCGTTACACGAGGCCACCTACCCCGACAAGGTCGACAAGGAGCATCCCTCGTCAGGTTAAGGCCTTCGCCAACACCAACGAGGTCGACGAAGAACACATTATGCCGGTAATACCCAGCCATCCGGCCAAGGGTCACCCCCGCGCCGCCTACAACGGCACTTCCGACGAGTTAAACCACATCGTCATTCACCCGCCGTTTATCACTAACCCCGAACTACGTGGGACCTGATTCTCTTAAACTGAGATACGTAGGCAGCTTCGCCCAACCATAAGCGACGGGGCACGGGCCCATTCTACCTTTTTTGCAGGTCCTCCCTCGCCATAGGAGCTCGCCAAGGAAGGAAAAACACGAAGAATAATCAAGATTAGCACGGAGCTTCATCAAGACCGGAGTTTGCCCAGAAGAGGACATCGCCAAGACAAGGACTCCGCCCGGACGAGGAGCTTCGCCGTGAACCGGACTTCGCCACCCCCAAGGTAGTTTGCCGAGGATCGTCGACGACAGCCCGGAGACTTATCCAAGACGACGGAATCGCCTCCACCTTTGACGATCAGCAGTCAACCCGCGTTGACTCAGCATTCAATCATCCTTGTGTTCAGCGGGTCAATCTCGGGACCCGAACCTTGGATCCGACTCTAAGTTAAAGCCATTTTTACGCATTAACACTTTGATTGGGTAGATACAGAACCAATTCCACAAACTGGTAACCTTCAACCAATTCTAATACTGGAACGACGAAACTACTATGAGTTCATCAATTGGGGAAAAAAAATGTTCGTAACTTTCTTTGTTGTTTTATGGATGCTCTTCAAGTGAGTATTTGTCTGGTACGCGGTATGGTGTTTTGTAACGAAGACATGTTGAACCATTTTGTATTTCAATATTTACCCTCTGTCGCGTCAGAAATGTAGCTTCTCCTGCTATCGACTGATTCTTCAAAGATTTCCGGTCCGTATGTTGAGAATAGATTCCCTCTGCGTCTCACTACGAACTCGTTCCGGGATCCTCTCCCACTGTATTAAACCAAAAGAAAAATAAAACTACGCAGAGGAGTCTGGGCCAACATTTTCCATAATAAATTTGAGCGATCGCCCAAATCTCAATGATAAACAAAAAAATTATATACAAAATTTCTTAATAAAAGCCTCCAATACTATAATAACTTAATAAAAACTATTTTACAAAAAAAAAAAAAAAAACTGAATAAAAACTATTATAACTTTATAAAAAGCTTCACAATAATTAACATATATTATATTGTTGTCCTTGTGCTTATTAATGAACTCTGATACCATGTCAAGTATCACCATGTTCTAAAACCAACTGGAAAAGAGGAGTAAGCCGTGACTTTATAAAGATTATTAGGTTTTTATCTTTTCTATGTCATGAAAAATAGATTGGTCTACCTGTGGTTGTACTCAAGAGTGAACGCTCCAGTCCCGGGGTTATCGTGGCTGAGCCACGAGCTGAGGACCCACTTCTTCCCCGGCACGTGGTTTGATCCAAGCTTCATCCCGGCAAGAGCGTGTCTGTCGGATGATCAAAGCTTTCCCACACGACTTGATTAGTCTCCGATCTCACCACTAGATTACCAGAGTTCTCAAGCGTAGCAGTGGAGTTCGGAGCATTCCCATCATGGATCACCGTAATCACGCCACCTCCGCTGCTCACAATCTTCAGCATCCGATCGGTGTCCATCGTGAGCATTGCATTAGTGCTGTTAAACGGCGCATCCCGGTTCGCCACCCACACCATGTGGTCGTCGAAGCCGTCGGTGTAGCGAATTCCGAGGAAGCCCTTCGTCGCATCGCTTGTGTTGAAGAATCCCAACTGAAATCCTCCATCGGCGGAGACTAGTAGCTTGTCGGAGTAGCGCAGAGCTTGGCCAGTTTTAATGGAGTTCGTCGGCGTCTGTGCGCTACAAAGGCTTAACCGTTGTGCAAAGAAACATGACAGAGTAGATATGAAGAGAATTGTCCATCTCATACTTCTGACATGAATTCCGACTTTCGCGGCCATTGATGGCTTGGACTCCGATGACTTTGAGCTTTGCATATTCGTTCATTTGTGAAGAAAATAAGCAGTTTGTTATTAATGATGGAAGAAGATTTAATTTGCTCCTTAATGTATAAACTGCTTATTTGCTCGAATATATATAATTTTTGTACAAGCGTTGACCAAACGCAATTGAATAAACACGCCAGTTTAATATCTTGAATAATCACTACAATAAATTTTTTGAACTTTGATCCTTTGTGTTGTTGTTTTAGGGTTTTTGAAGTTGTGTTTCTCATTGAAGAGTAAATGGCATATATACAACCTAATGTGAACAGTAAACTCTATTTACAATTATTCACAACACTCCCCCTCAAGATGGGCAAAAGATATCGATCAAGCCCATCTTGTTACATAATCTCAATTGGTCTATAGGGCCTAGTCCCTTGGTGAGGCAATCCGCGACTTGCTCTCTTGTACCGATATGCTTCAACTTCAATTCTCCGCTATCGAGATGGTGTCTGACGAAAAACCGGTCAATCTCGATGTGCTTGGTTCTGTCGTGCTGCACCGGGTTGTTGGCAATGCTAATCGCCGCTTGATTGTCGCACCATAGCTTCATTTGGGCACCTTGGTCCATCTTCAGCTCCTTCAGTAGCATCTTCAACCATAGCAACTCCGCGACACTGGAGGCCATCGCTCGGTATTCCGCCTACGCTGTAGACCTTGCTACGACTGACTGTTTCTTGCTCTTCCACGACACCAAGTTGCCACCGACAAACATACAATATCCGGAGGTAGACTTCCTATCGTCAGCACAACTAGCCCAGTCGGCATCACAAAATCCTTCCACCTCGAGATGGTTGTTCTTCTCGAAGAGCAACCCTTTTCCTGGAGCTCTCTTCAAGTATCGGAGAATCCGATATACTGCTGTCATATGTCCATCTCTCGGATCATGCATGTAGCGGCTCACCACGCTCACAGCAAATGAAATATCCGGACGAGTATGACACAAGTAAATCAGACGGCCAACCAATCTCTGGTATCTCTCCCGGTCAACTGGCTTTCCTGACTCGGCACTCAACTTGGTCTTCTGATCAATCGGAGACGTTGCGGGCTTGCATCCTAGCATACCAGTTTCTGTAAGAAGATCTAGGGCATACTTTCTCTGATTTAGGACTATTCCCTTTGGTCCTCGAACCACCTCAATCCCTAGAAAGTATTTCAGACCCCCTAGATCCTTCACTTCAAACTGCTTCCCAAGTCTCTCCTTCAACCGGGTGATTTCACCTTCATCATCACCCGTGATGATTATATCGTCCACATACACCGCAAGTATCGTGGTCCGATCTTCTCGCCGCTGATGGAAGACCGTGTGATCATCGTTGATCTGCTTGTATCCGATATCTATCATAGCCTTTCTGAATCGATCAAACCAGGCTCTCGGAGATTGCTTCAGACCATACAACGACTTCTTCAGCCTGACCACCTTCCCTGTCGTCTCCTCAGTCCCAAATCCTGGAGGCATCTCCATGTACACTTCCTCCATCAAGTCTCCGTGAAGAAACGCATTCTTCACATCAAGTTGGTGCAGCTTCCATCCACGATTGGCTGCCACTGACACAAGAGTCCTCACGGTACTCATCTTTGCCACCGGTGCGAATGTCTCGTCATAGTCGATGCCGTACGTCTGACTATACCCCTTCGCAACTAACCGTGCCTTGTATCGCTCAATTCGCCCTTCCGGGTTTTGCTTGACTGTGAATACCCATCTACACCCCACAGCCTTCTTCCGCGCTGGTAGCGAGACAAGATCCCATGTCTTGTTCTTTTCCAAGGCACCGAGTTCTTCCTTCATCGCAGCTTTCCACTTCGGATCCGCCATCGCTTGCTGCCATGTTTTGGGAATAGTGACCGCATCTAGTGACGTGAACATTGCGCGAGCTTCATCCCCGAGGTTCTCATACGAGACATAATCGCCAATGTCGTAGCCGTATCTGTTCGGAGGGTATCCTGCATTACTTCGCGAGCTCCTCCGCAAAGTAGCTTCCACAGGTGTAGGTTGATCGAGCATTGCCTGATCCTGTTGTCTCCTCCTCGTATACACCTTCAGCTCCCCCTGAGCTGGACCTCCACTTCTCTCTGTGTTCGTCTCTGTCGGAGCAATCAGCTCCCCCTGAGCTTGATCTCGGTCCCCGTCAGTCACATGAGTCTCCTCGTCACTCTCTGACCCTGAGCTCTTGCCGTGAACCTGACCTCTGTCACCTCCGCTGACCTCTATCACCTCAGTCTCTGACTCTGAGCTAGAATCATACGAAACTGGACGTCTCACCACAGTCACCGTGGATGGTCTGGAACAAGAACCAGGGCCACTGCCACCACTGCCACCATTCTCCCCCTCTCGCGTATCATGCGAGTCTCCAAAGGGGGAAGAAACAGGCACATCGTAATAGGATTCATGCTCACGGAAGGTCACATCCATGCTCACAAACTGTCGCTTCTCGACAGGGCTCCAACATATATACCCTTTCTGAGTAGGAGAGTATCCTACAAAGATACACTTCACGGCTCTAGGGTCCAACTTCCCGACTCCTGGCCTGTTGTCCTTGACAAAACACACACATCCCCAAACTTTGTTCGGAACAAGTCCTTCGGTGCTTAGTCCTAACATCTCCATTGGTGTTCTTCCATTTAGCACCCTCGACGGCATCTTGTTCACTAAGTACGCCGCTGTCATAACAGCTTCCCCCCACAAGTACTTTGGAACATTCCTCTCGATCATCATACACCGAGCTATTTCGAGAAGATGTCGGTTCTTCCGTTCAGCAACTCCATTCTGTTCTGAGGTATACGGGCACGTAGTCTGATGATCGATCCCATATAGGGATAAATAGTCTCTGAAGGCCTTATTGATGTACTCCGTCCCATTATCTGACCTCAGTGTCTTAACCACAGAATGATACCGAGATACTAGAACCTTCAACACTGCACCGTAACGAGTCTGAACCCTTTTGTGAAAGTCTTTGAAACATGTAAGCACTTCACTCTTGCTTTTCATCAGATATAACCAAGTAACACGAGTATGACAATCAATAAACGTCACAAAATAACGATACCCATGCATTGAAGTCGTGGGACATGGTCCCCATACATCTGAATGAATCAAATCAAAAGGGTGAAGGCTTCTTCTGCCCGAGCTAACATAAGAGCTCCGGGTATGTTTTCCAAATTCACACGAATCACATACAAGTTTCTGTTTATCAGACTTTTCATACAATAATGGATATAACATCTTCAATGTTCCAAAAGATGGGTGTCCCATGCGTTGGTGATGCAACATCAACTCGCCAACCGCACTTTCCCCGGACATCTTCGTGTCTTCCTTCTCCACCATGGACGCCAACGCCGCATCCAAACCTTCTCGATCCATGTACCACAGCCCGTTACACCAAGTTCCAGTCCCAAGCACCCGACCGGTTCCCTTCTCCTGAAACACCACCTTAGGGATATCAAACTTCACTCTACAATTAAGTCGGATAATAGCAGCACTTATGGACAAAAGGTTCACTGGAAATGACGGGGCATGTAACACATCTTCCAAGGTCATATGATCCGTACACCCAACCATACCCTTACCAACAACAGGTCGGAAAGTGCCATCGACGGTTTGTATCTTCTCAGGGACTGATAGTTGGGTATATTTGGTGAACTCATTCGCATTGCCGGTTACATGTTGAGTAGCGCCTGAATCCACTATCCAATCTTTCCTTCGTATAATTTGACTAGAAGAAGGAGCCTTACCAGTGAACATCGCAGCATTACTCTCTTCAGTCATGGGCTTCTTGCCTGCTCGCTCCATCGACCTATCGTTCCTGAACATCTCGAGAACCTCTTTTTTGGTGAAGATCGGCTCTGTGTCTTCCTCTTCATCGTCTCCAGCCGTCAGGTGTGCACGATGACTACCGTTGTAACCCCCTCTACGACCACCACGGCCACGGCCTCCAAACTGTCCACGCTCACGGGCACTAGACTGTCCTCTATTGCCGTACTCCCTATCCTTCGGTGCTTTGGACATGTCGCCCTCAGGTGGCCAGTCGCACCACAGTTGTAACACTGCCGAGTCTCTTTGTGGTCTCTACTGTCGCTCGCTCCAACAGTCAGTGCAGACCTCATCCCCGGAGCATCTCCGGCCTCGGCATGAACTCGCATTATAGTCTCTTCCTCGACCATCGCTGCAATTGTCTCGTCCAATGACGGAATTTCCTTACTCGATAGAATTATTGACCTTCTCTGATTGAAG
The DNA here is from genome assembly GCA_954871525.1 of Parietaria judaica. NCBI lineage: Eukaryota > Viridiplantae > Streptophyta > Magnoliopsida > Rosales > Urticaceae > Parietaria > Parietaria judaica. The sequence goes on from OX940860.1 coordinate 47,126,772, forward strand.
GCTGGGTTCAATTTCTCTAGGAATCTCATCGTTCTGATCTCAGCAGTTTCTTGACTCTTTGTGCACTTGAGAGAATCACAACTCCCGTGCGCTGAGAAATAATCAAATTGAGCCCACAACCGTTTCAGCTCTCTCGCATACTCCCCGATTGACTTGTCTCCTTGTACCACTAGCCCGGTGTCTTGAAGGATTTGGAACACTCTCATCTTGTTCTCGGTGCCTGAGTATGATACTCTCAACTTTTCCCAGATATCTCTGACGGTTGGGAGCATCTGAACTTCACTGGCGATCTCCCGAATCATCGAACTAAGTAGCCACGTATAAATCTCACTATAAGTGGTCTTCCATTCCTTCCAATTCGGAGCATTTTCAGCGGGCTTTTCTTCTTCCCCTGTAATAAAGCTCTCGAGGTTCCTTGCCTCTAAAGCTCTCTCTACTCGGAGGGACCAACCAAGTAACTGTTCGGCCCATCGAGCTTGAAGTCTATCGATTGGAGATCGAGTTTCGCTACCTTTTCACGTTTCAGAAGACCCGACATTCCAGTCCCTTTCCAAACTTTGAAGAACTCAACCAATTCTCCAAGTTCTGTCTCTGTCATTCCTTTTAAATCAGCCGCCGACATCCTGTTTTTCTTTGAACTTATTTTCTTTGAACTTAGTGCCGGATCCTAGCTTATGGCTCCCCAGACCCAATTAAAGTTCAACAAACGAAAAAGGAAAGGACAGAGAATGATCTCACAAAATATTTTTTCGGTGTTGGCACACCGGATTTGGCGCAGGAACGGACAGAAAACAAGGCTCGCAATAAAGCGATTTTTCTGCTTGTGGGAACACCAAAAAAGACGCAGGGACACACAGAAACCACCAAGGGCAAATAAGGAATTTCCCCTTTTTTCTTTTAATTTCCCTTTTTTTTCTTTCTCTTTTTTTTTCCCTCGGTCCTCTCGTGCTCTCGTCCTCTCGTGCCAAGCCACTCCTCCGTCGCCGACCGCCGCCTTCGAACTCGCCGGAATCACTCCGACCACCGTCGCCGCTGGGAATCGCGTCCTTCTTCGTCGAGCTTCTTCACCGGCGACGTCCAGCCACAAATCGCGAGCTCCAAATCCCTTCTTCGTCGAGCTTCTTCTCCCTCGAGCTTCGGATGGACCTCAGTGAGCTCTTTCTTCTCAGACTTGGCGATTTCAGCTTCCTTCCTCTTCTTCTCCGGCGACCACGAGCTTCCCAATTTCAGAATCGATTGGGCTAGGTCAGAAAACGAAGCTCTGCCATTCGACACTAGCCTCCGATCCTCAGCCCTTCGGCGAAGCTCTGTCTTCACAAGCCCTAGGCTTCAATCTTTCTCCCGAACCAGACCCGGAACTCGACCAGATCTGTTCTCGACACGCTACCGAGTCCTCGGACTCACGTCGATCAAACCCCAACTCCGAGCAGCTGCCGCCCTAGCCGAGTTACTCCACCGCGCACGGTCTGAACTCCGGCAAATCACAGCTCGCCCCGGTAAGCTCTCAACCCGAGCTCTGATACCATGTTGTTGTTTTAGGGTTTTTGAAGTTGTGTTTCTCATTGAAGAGTAAATGACATATATACAACCTAATGTGAACAGTAAACTCTATTTACAATTATTCACAACACTTTCAAATCATAGCTCTTGTTTGTTGCATTGATTTATAGCATGGTATTATTTAATATTAAAAGGGATCATCAATCCTCTCAATTAATAAAATAATTTTTAACTGAAAAATGGCATTACGTGCTCAAATCATGTAGTATATATCTTGAGAGCTGCACTATCTTCACAAGCCATTTTTAAGATTTTAAATGGTCAAAGTCCACCATAAGTTCTCTCTTCTTTCTTTCGTCTAATTCTGAATCATGAAACTAAACTTATTCAAATCATTTCTTCATATACTTTAATACTGAGTCTTCTTCCTCCTCCCATGTGGCCTGTTGCAGGGAACTTCACGGGGATCAATTTTTGTTTTTGTTTTGTTTTGTCAAACTCAATGTGATTGTCAATTTGTTTAATTAATATTTGCTAACAAGCATTAAACTCAATGTGATTGCCAATGCTTTCCTATTATGACCAAATATTCTCATGGGTGTAGTGATTTCGTATGACCAAACATAAAAGTAGAATCTCCTATGACAATATTTGGCTCTTTCCAAAAACTAAGTGTGCGTTATGTTCAATAAGTCTTCACAGAGATTGATTTTGATTGAAAAAAAAATAGTGTTTACTCTCTCAATATGTCTCTCGGTTCACGTGAAAAAGGATCAATGTATATGTTTCTTAACCTTTTTTACATAAAAACCAGCGATCTAAAAAATCGACAAAGAGAGTCTCTCTTCTCATCAGTGAACAAAAACGACGATGGGTTTATCTCAATGTACAAGGAAAAAGAATGACAACGACAAAAATTGTTAAAAGCGACTGTCAAGAAACGACGCGAATCTGAAAAAAGTAAAAAACGACAGAGAAACATGACGACAAAAATCCCTGTAAACGATTATACAGGAAACGCAAAATTAAGGAAAAGGCAACGCTCGGGAAGTGTTGGAATAAGGATAGAGTGTTGGAATCATAATCGCCGGGCCTAGTAGCGTGGGCCTGTGACCGGGCAGGATTCGGCGTGGAGGACGTGGAAAAACGGGTGTCCCCTCGTGGACGACGGTGTACTCGGATATCGTCGCACCAGCCTGAGCATGCCGCCTAGTTCCTGCCTCCGCCTTGTTGCAAACCACTACTTTTGTTATTTCTTTGTAGTTGTACTAAGTATATTTTTTCATTAATCTTTTTTAGTTTATTTCCGGTAAAAAAAAAAAACCCTATTTTAGGTTAAAGTGCAACTTATAAAAAAACTGAAATTAGGTATTTTAGTGCAACTATATCGAAGTCGTGTAGTTTTGCCGTCAACTTTAGTCGAACTTAAGTATTTTTGCCGTTATTATAGTAACAGTCAGACCGACAGAGTATTTGAATGTGCTTTAGAAACGACAAAATAGTAGGAACCAACTGTGATTTATAAACGACAATAATCAGAGAATGGCGAAGTTTGAAGTAAGCATAATAAAAAGGTGTTTGGTTTAGGTTTTTGACAAGTGTTTTTCAGCTATTTTAAGCTCTAATAGTGACTAATAGAGTTCAAGGAACTCTCGGAAGAACTCAGAGATAGAGAGAAAGAACAGAGTACTATGTATATTGATTCACTGTAACATGTGGTATTTATGCCATACAACCGAGTACACAAGTAACAGAAATAACAGAAAATTACAGGGAAAATTACCTGTGTACCCTTCTAATCCAATTCTACAAAAACAAAATACCACTCCACACAAAACTTTCAACTTTTGCATTTTTTAGTTGAAGAAATATGACCTCAATCCAAGAACCCGACGAAAGGTTGAAGAACATCTTTGGTACGGGGACGCTTCCACTCCACGCAATCCCACCACGCTCTCTCTACCGCGACTTCAATAGAAGTGGGAGGAAGCGGTTCGTCCCACAGCAGAGTGACTTTCTTCAGCTCCGGACATTCCTCTATCTCAAGACTTTCCAGAGAGTCATAGAGTTTTAGTGTACCGTTGCAAAAGCGCTGTAATTTTGCAAGTCTAGAAAGTTCCAGATCAGTTAAATTGGGGAAGGCGATAGAGGTCGCTTCCTTGTCATCTCCCTCTATCTCCAACAGCTCATTACAATCCAATACACTCAATCGCTCGAGGCGTCGCAGGGCCGGAACCATAGAAGGAGCAAACAACCTCATTAGTCTGCCACACTTCTCTATATACAAAAACTTGAGAGCTGAAAATGTGTTTGAAGGGGAGATCCGGCCGAGGCTCTGAAAAAAAGAAACATTGCTGCAACAAGGGATAATCCTGTGTCCCATATTCTCACAAATATTGCCATCTACCAAACAAGTTACGTTTGCAACGTGACTTAAGCTCGTTATATTACTGCAACGTCTAAGATCTATGGACCAAGCGTCTGAAGGTAGGACACATGTATCATCCGTTCCATTTTTATTGAATACACGCACTTGTTAGTCTCTATCACAACGGAATTCTATTTGATGATCTAAACCACCAGACACCTTAATATCATATTGGGTTGGCCGTCTCTCTCCCCACCTCCGAGACATGTATTTAAATCACTCATGTTATTGAAACTGCCTTTCAAAAGTTTCTAACTTCCTCAACTGCCCGACTTCCCTTCCTCTCACTACTAATGGAAGACTTGACCTAAAACATTCCAGCTGAGTGAGTTTCGGTAAGATACCTTCGGGTATTGTTTGTAGATTATTAGAACCTCTCAGATCGAGATTTCTCAGGTCAGTTAAATTCATCAACCCTCTTGGTACCTCATAAATCGATGTTTCAGACAACTCTAGCCTCCTTAGAGCCTTGAGATTTTCCAAAGACCACCCGTATTTCAGCTTCATACAACCTCCGAGCAACAAGGCGGTGAGACTCTTTAAGTTAGCTATTGATGTGGGAAGACGCTCAATGTCTGTGCGAGAGAGATCAAGAACGGCGAGCTTCTTCATATGAACAAAAAGGTTGTCAGGAAGGGAACGGCTAGTATTGTCTTGAAGCAGCAACGTCGTGAGTTTAGGACAATTGGGTGATGAATTCCGAGAGATATGATCAATTCCATTCAAAGCTAAAGAGACCCTCAAAAGATCCTCAGTCCACTCATCTTCACGAGGGAAGTCTCGTAATCGCATTTGAGCTCGCACCAGAAATCTTCCGCTTGTAATTTTGATGGCCATGTCTCTCACCAAGTCATGCATCTTCACGCACCTCCTCCCGTTATTCATTTGAGCTTCCAACAAGCAAATATTTTCTAGTTTATTCAGTATTGTGTGGCCTTTCTCGAACGCAGATCTTCTGTCGTTCCTTCCATCAATCAGATTCTCATCAATCAGATATTCAATCAAAACATCTCTATCAATCTTCCAATCTTCGGGAAACAAACAGCAGTATAAGAAGCATTCTTTCACTTCCAGATCTTTCAGCCTGTCATAGCTATATCTCAAAACAAGGAATACTCTGCCATAAAACTCCATGTGATCATCGCTCCATTTTACTTCCTTTATCTCTTTCAATGCGTTGATCCACTCACAAATGTCGTCCACGCCTCTCATACTTCCCGCCATCACAACAATCCCAAGCGGCAAGCCACCGCACTCTCTAACCAATGACTTTGCAATTTCGTTGATTCCATGATCAGAGAGTATAGCATAATTTTTTAGTGTCCCAACAAATAATGTCCAAGCTTCACTTTCTGAAAGAGGCTCCACCTTGATTGGTCTTTTACAGTTAAGCTTTCGACAAATCGTCAACGATCGAGTTGTCAAAACTAGCTTCCACACATTCTCATCGACGCAGATTCCAACGTCCACCAGTGAGATATCTTCCCACACATCATCCAAAATCAAAATCAGATTCTCCTTCTTCTCCAAACCTTTCGCTAGTATTGCGGCTCTTTTCCTTATATCATCCTCCCACGAGATATCTAAACCAATTGTTTTCGCAATGTCGTCCTGCAATTTTTGGATGCTCGAGTTCTCTGACACAGTGACCCAAGAAACATTAAGGTGTGGACGTCTTAGAAGCTCGTTGTGGATATGCATAATGAGAATTGTTTTTCCAACACCGCCCATACCATACACACCAACAATGGAGTCTTCCCGGCCTAGTAAGCGATCCAAAATCATTCTCTTATTTTTTTCGAATGCTTCTCCGATTAACCTTTTGGTCAGAAACGCAACTCTTTCATTGTCGTAGGTTTCAAGTGTGAGTCCTCTTTCGAACTTGCTTTCTTCCCTGAGTTTGTGAACTTCTCTCACAAGACTATCTACTCTTTCTTCTAGCAAGAAGCGTTTGAGAAACCCGTCCGTGGACTTGTCGCTCCAACTCTTCGACTTGAGGTTTTGCTCTCCGGACATTGACGATCCAGTTTTCGACTTCCTTCCTCGGTTTCTTGTGGGATGTCGTATTGATTTCGTTTTCAAACTCTTTTTCTATATCCTCTTTTTTGGCATCCAAAAGCTCGTATTTCCTCTTCAACTCGTGCATTTTTACAACAACCGGGTTTGGGCCTACAATCTTCAGTATATGCTCCATGCATATGATACCTATTAAGGCTATAATAAAACGGTAATTAGCAAGTGCTCGCAATTTTATGGACATCACATTAGCACCTTAAAGTAAGAGGAACCAGTGTGACCTTCATATAACATCATAATTCTTTTCAGACACTGGTGGATTTCGTCTTTACATGCATGCATACATACAAATCTTCAAACACACTACATTAAAAGTATTATTTATGGAAAAATAAAAAGACCTTTACTATTGGAAAAATTCATAATTGGTCCCTTACTTTTTTTTTAAGAAATAGAGCCCATGACAATAAAAATAAAAATATACAAATGTCATTGTTAACAAATGAAATGATAAAATCAGGTGGAAAGTCCGCTATCATGATCTAAACATTGAGCCCAAAACTAACTAAGGCATTTGTCGCTCTATTACCCTCTGTAGGTCGCGTACTTGATTTATTATAATATTGCGTAAAAATTGTATATGCTAAAAACTTACGGTTGAATTTTAAATTTTTTTAAGAGAAGCTTGCGATTAAAATTAACTACAGTTTTAAATAAAAAAAAAATTGTGGGAGTTGAATAAATATTCCCCAAAACACCATCAATTGAATTTTTATTTAACCAACCACCAAAATTCTAGAACTAATCTTCTCGATATTATTGGTCGTCTTAATGAAATTATTAATAGTGATACGTAGTGTGAATTACGTACGTTGATGCTAAGAGTTGACTTACATTTGAGTGAAATTTACTAAACAGTATGACTTATAATGTGTAAGGAGGCTGTTTGCCTAATAAGATACATTCAGCAACAATGACAGGAGAATTACTCACCACAAATTCTAGTGATATTTGCAGCAAAAGTATCACGAATTACTTCTTTGTACGCAGCATATTTAAATTTCATTTTGTCGTGGCAAAAGTTCTAAAAATCAAACAAATCTTGTCGCAAGCTCTAAAATTTAATTTTATCGTAGTAAAAGTTCCCCCCCAAAAAAAAAACCACTGCCATAGGGCTGAAATTTTGTACACAATTCCCAGTTTTTTTTCTCTCAATATTGGTACCGGTCACGGACCGTTTGTAGAAAAATCGGGAAATTAGATTTAAGATCTGGAATCGTAACGTCCCGGTTTCCGGTTTGAGAATAGGGAATCAAATTTGGGCAACAACTTCCCAATTTTTTTACTTGGTTCCGGTTTATATATATATATATATATATATATATATATATTAATTTTTACATGATAAAGTTGTTTATGTCTCACTAATATCTTAAATTATGTTTTTTATGTTTTATATTTTACATTTGGCATTTGATATTGGTATTTTGTTATTTTGTCCTAGCTTCGGTTCTTTTCCTGGGTTTTCGCCGAATTTTGTCCCAGTTCTCGGGTTGAAAAAAATATATATATAACCGGACTGGGGCATTCGGGTCATGGACAAAAAGAAAAAAAGAAGTTAAATTCCCGGTTCTTAGTTCCAGTTTCACTCTCCTGACATAAGTCCAAATTTCTTACGCTAAAGTAATTTTCTGAAAAATTTACCCTGACAAAGTGAAATTCAGATTTTCTTTTCACGTTGGTATCCATTATCCATAAGGTATGAAAGTATAACCCACATAGCAGCTAGAACCTAGAAGTAATTGTACCAGGATTTATGCTAAAGTAAAATCCAACCTTATACAATCAGATCATATTATATATATACATAAATCATCTACGCTATAGGAAATATGCACCTGCAAGGCTTTGTAGTTCTTCCCAGTTATGAAGCACAGAGCCAAAACTGACTAATTGACGAAAAGGAGAGGAGTTAAATCAGAGAATCGTAACTGATAGATGTTTGTAATGTGCAATATTACATGAGACTTATCATCTGCCTTTATTAAAGTCAAAGGCCAATTTCAATTTTCCACGAAATCAATTATTCATTCTGTTTTTTAGGGATAATTGCAGCAAAAATACCTAAATTTTGATTAATTGAAGAAATAAGGGTTTAAACTAAAAATAAAAAGTACTCAAAGTTAACAAATGTAAGGGTTCTAATTTTTCTGATAAATTCAAATGAGAGAATATGCTAGATAACTGGATGAGAATATAAATATGTGTCTTAGAGTTGTCGGGTTTTTTTTCGGGGCTTATTCTCAATACCAATGGGGAAATATCGGGATATCCTCGAACTATTGATTTGATATGCTACCAAACGTTAGATACTTTTGTCAACAGGTATTGTTCACCGAGATTTTCCTCGGTTTGCCTGCTATCAGATTGCCTTGGATTCCATATCAAAGCTTCACAAGTGTTGAGCCTCTATCTCGTCCACCAAGTTGCTGCGGAAAAGTCTCTTAGAACGAAAATCACCTCGTAGGACTTCAAGGTCTTCCTCGGTGATTGGATGACGGCTCTATTGGGGCACAGGGAGGAGGTGAGCTCGCGGCTAGGCCAGGGATAGGTGCTACTCGATTTTCTCTAGGGTTTAGGATGCTTGGATTGTAAATTAGGAGCTACTGTTAAGTATTTATAACATGCAGTTCATTAATGACCTAATAGGCTTTGGCCCATTAAATGAGTCAAGCTCATAAGGTCATTATTAATTAATTACTTTAATTAATTAATTAATTAATTATTTGTGAATAGACCATTTACCTATTTAATGTAGTCGTGTCGGACCCGGAAAGCCAATTGAGAAGCTTAAATTCCGATTCGGACATTTCCTACAAGGATATCATTGAATACCACTATGCTAAAAATAAAGTGACCAATGTGTCGCCTCACTTTTATTGATTCTAGGTAATTTTGCTTCTATTTTTATTTTATTTTTACTTTGGACTCATACCGCTTTAGTTGATCAAATTTTGAATACTTTGCCGCGATTATCCTTATTTTATTTATATAGTTTGTTATTTTAATAAGATAATGACATGTGTTATTTTCATCAACGGTCAGCTTCTGGGAAGTTAACAAGCTACTTTGGTCATGCTTGCTTCATCTTTTTCTTATTTTTTATTTGATTATATATTTTTTTAAATCCCTACATGTCTTATATCGCAAGTATTCACTATTCAGTTGATATAAATCTAGAAGAAAAAAATTTCAAATTTGTGATTGATTTGAGCTAGCTCGTGCACCATCAAAGGCAGAAGAATCAAAACGACCAAAATCGTTAAAAGCAATTGTCAAGAAACGACATGAATCAAAAAATGAAAAACGACAAAGATAAGTAACGACATAAATCACCGTAAACGACTGTCAAGGAAACACGAAATGAAGGATGGCAATGCTCGGGAAGTGGCTAATATTTGTGGAGTCCCACATCGGAGAAAAGGGAACAATTCGCACTGTTTATACGTCTGGAGTGTTGGAATGAAAACCGCCGGGCCTAGTAGCGTGGGCCTGTGACCAAGCGGGGCAAACCCTCTTCGTTGAGGGTGCGCTCGGATATCGCCACTGAAGAAACAGGTCCTGCTGTTATTTATTGTGTTGGCTATTTTGGTGACTACAATTGAAACATTGTCAGCTACAGTCGTAACTACAGCTCATCATGCAGTCGAAATCGTCTCAGATTGTTGCGAATTTCATGGAAAGTTTACACGCTTTTCTTCAACAGATTTGAGCGATTTTCATGGGCTATATTCTCTCTGAATTGACTCTAATCAATTAGTGATTTATTTCCAAGATTAATGATTTACATTTATATTTATCATTCCTAAAATATTGGGAATTAGTTGCTATTTTGAGGGAAAAAGGGAGCTACGAATTTGACTTATTAAATACGTATTATTGGCCTCCTTCTTCTTTAGTTCTCCAGGTCTAAAATTCAGAGAAAATTGAGAGAGGGCTCAAGAAGGTTGTTCTCCATAAACAACCTAAAATCAAGCTTGCGGTTTTCACGTCATCCACGTAATCAAGCTTGTTGTTCGTCGAGAACATTCGAAGGGACGCTACAGAAGGTTTGCATACTGCACAGATAAGTATCACGTTGTCCCTTCTAGAGATTAACATTACCATCAGTATCAAGGTTATCAGTTATCACAGAACGGTGTTTTATCATCGATTATTCCTACCTCGGGAGAGGCGTCGACTGCGTTATTGAGAACCAGACTGAAGGAGTCAGTCCAACCTCGACAACATAGCAAGGGGGTCTTGCTGAGTCCGATTCCAGAAGGGAAGTGACGGTCGTCACGTATCGAGACTCTATCACCGTTTCAAGACCAAGATGTTCTATCAGCTATAGCTTCAGGGGGAGCACTTTTTCTTTAGCTATTTTACTTACCTAGTAATTGGTGCTTGTAAACTTTATTGGTGATTAATCTGGGCGAAGGCCCCGCAGAGGTAGATAGGTATCGAACTGCAATACCAAAACATTGCGTGTCTCTTTATTGCTTTCCACGTTGTGTTTGGTAACTATCTCGTTAATCCGCATAAATCACGTAAACTGACTTTACAATTGGTATCAGAGCCAGGCCACTGACGGAATATATCTTTGACTGCAAAGACAGTGGTAAAATCAGTCAGTTACTTCCATCAAGATGACTTCTCGCGCATCCGCTTCTACGGCAAGAGCTCCGATGCTTGATGGAACCAACTACAACTTCTGGAAAACGCGCATGAAGACCTATATTCAGTCCCTGGATGCAAAGGCATGGATTATTCTCAAAGAGGGATGGAATGAACCAAAGAAACAAAATGAAGAGAAAGAGTGGATTCTTAAGCCCATAAAAGAATGGTCAACTGAAGACGAAAATGCCTCGATGGCAAACTCGAAGGCCCTGAATGCTATTTTCTCGTGTGTGGATGAACATCAATTCACTCTTATATGCATTCATGAGTCTGTAAAGAATGCATGGGATGCTCTTCAAAATCTTCATGAGGGCAGCTGTTCGTGAATCAAAGCTTCAGATTCTTGCTTCAAGATTCGAGAACCTTAGGATGGCTGAAGATGCGACTATAGTTGAATTTTACGAACAACTCAGACAGATCTCCAATCAAGCTCATCAACTGGGAAAGCCCTACACTGAATTAGACCTAGTTCGGAAGACTCTCCGGTCTCTTGTCAAGAGGTTTCGTCCGAAGATAGCTGCAATAGAAGAAGCAAAAGATGTGACCACTATGAGCCTTGATCAACTGATCGGTTCTCTTCAAACCTATGAGATGAACTTGACTGAAGAAGAACTCACAAGAGTAGCCTTCAAGAGTTCATCTGGAAGCGCTCTCAAAGGCATATCCAACTGCAGTTCAAACACTCTCCCTGATGACTCCGTGGATGATCTAGCCCTTCTAAAGAAAAACTTTGGAAAGATGCTGACAAAAATTTTCAAACAGGGAAGCAACTCCACTCAAAACAGTAACTCTAGAAAATTTTGCTCTAATGTTGATAAGAATGCTTGTGATTATCGTTCAACGTCACGCAAAATAAATTGTAGAGAGTGTAATGGCTATGGTCATATTCAAGCAGAGTGTTATAACACAACAGCTCGAGAGAAGAAGTGTCATGAATGCAGCGGTTACGGCCACAGCAAATCGCAGTGTGCAAACACCCAGAAAAAGCTAAAGTCCAAGTCATACATCTCCAGCTCCTCCAGCGAGTCCTACAGCTCCAGCTCCTCCAGCGATAATGATTCAAATGATGAAGATGGTGATCATGTTTTCAGCCACTATGCTGCTTTCACTGCATCTCTTACCTTTCTGGACGAAGAATCCAATGAAGACAGTGTTCCTGAGAAGAATGTTTACGAAGAAGATTCAGATGAAGAAACTACAGTCGAGCACCTGGAAGCCACATATCAGATTCTATTCAATAAATCTCAAGAGGTTAGTGAGCTCAATAAAAATCTGATCAAAGCTAACAAACTTCTTAGGTGCGAAAAGGAGTCATTGACCACAGAATTGGAGAAGCTTCATCAATTCAATCAGTCTCAAGCTGAGCAGATTACCTCCTACAAACAGTCTCTGGATACAGCTGCTGCGAAATTTTCTGAGCAAGATCAGAAGATTATCTCACTGACAAGCTCGATGGAGAAGTTTAACTCAGGGAAATCTAAGTTGGATGAAATACTTCATATTGGTCAAAGCTCCGAGAATCGCTCAGGCTTAGGGTTCTCTAAGTCATCAGGTGCAACCTCTCTGTCCAAACCTGTTTTTGTTAAAGTTGGAGCTCAACCAGAATCATCCAAGACCACTCAACGAAGCGTCAAGCTCAGCTACAGTCACTCTTCGTCAACAGTTATAGCCTCATTGGCCAGTTTAAAAAAGAAGCACAACCCTCATAATCTCAGAAAGGCGAGTACCGCCGAGAAAGCTCATGTCAAAACCTTAACCTCCACCCCTCTGAAGGTTAACAAATGTGACTTCTGCTTCTCTCATGGACACAGTGATGCTCAATGCATGAAGTTGTATAGATGCCTGATGGAATGACGAAATTCATCAACTATAGCCAAAGCTGCATCTCCTCTCCTTAGATCAAGATCTAAGTGGACCCCTATTTTCAGAAGGATGTGGGTCCCCAAACACAACTTCACTTGTCTCATGGCACACAAAGTATTCAGATCAGCTCTTCATGATGCTTGGTACTCTGACAATGATTATTCTAGACACATGACTGACCGTGGGAGTTTCCTGAAGAATCATCATAAAAGTAGAGAAGAGAATGAGACTTTCACCGATGAACAATGCAGTGTGGTCCTCGGCAGAGGAGCCCTCCATGAAGATGTCTCAACTGTTCCCTCAACTCCATCTCCATATGGGAGAAAATTGCGACCAAAGACTCAGGGGGAGTTGCACTTGGGAAGCAAAACTGTTCCAGACACTACAGCTCCTGCCACATCTTCTCCAAAGACTTCTCCAAATTCCACAGCTGCCGCTCCAGAGTCTATGAATATATCCAAGAAGTCCACAGCTGCAGTCCCAGCATCTAAGAAGATCGCCAAAAAGTCCACAGCTGCAGTTAAGACTTCTCGGAAGACTACCACAACAACTACAGTTGCAAAGACAGCGTTAAAGGCTACGAGCTCCTCTCGGTCTTCCAAAGGCGAATATGTAACTCCTGACGTGACCCTAGCTGTTGCTCAGACTCCTTCAATAACTGAGCAGGTACCTCCTCTCCTCATTGCTCCTTTAAAAAGTCTGTTAGCTTCTTTTTACAGCTCGAGCAGCGAGACTCGATGGAATTACCTAGGATCCAAGAATCTGATTGACGAGGGATATGATGAGAACACTCTTATACCTGGGTTAGCACCTGCAGCTCCCTTTGCTCCACAAGTTCCAACTGCAGCAACCACTTCTGGCAAAGCTCCTATTTCAGCTGCAGCTGCTTCTTCTCATCAGGTTGGTACCTCATCTGCAATGGTTTTTGTTCCTCCAAAAGGGCCTTCCTTGGAAAACTTTTGTGCTTCATTTACTCCACCTTTGAACTCCTCAATTCCTTCATCATCTCTCAATCTTGAGGAGGAGGAGTTCTCTGTGGACAAGCTATCGGCAGAGCTTCACTCTAAGTTCCAATGCATGGGAATACTCCAAGCTACACAGCTATCTAGAGCTCATCAGTACAAAAAGCTTCAACGTGCTGGGGCCAAACATGAGCACCTTATTATGGGATATGACGAGGACTCTCCTATTCCAAGTGTACAAACTGCAGTTCCAGACTCAACTGATGTGTCGGACCAAGTTCCCAGGACTGCAGTCTACTTGGCCTCTGTGGACATCCCTGCTACAACTCGAGCTCCTACTCCAGCTCTTAGCGATGACGAATTGAAAGATACGTATCAGTCTATGCTCAAAAATTGGCCTGAGGTATGTGAGTTGAATAAAAATTGTATTGGTGCTAACAATCTTCTTAGATGTGGTAAGGAATCTCCTACGGCTGTTCTGGAAAAGCTTATGCTCCCCAACAAAGCTCAATGTGAAAAGATAGCCTCCTTAAAACAATCTCTTGCCAAAGCGACTGTGAAACTTTCAGAGCAAGATTAGAAGATGGTGTCATTGAACAGTACCGTAAAGAAATTCAATTCAGGGAATTCATAACTCGATGACATTTTTTATAAAGGGGAGACTTCCAATGATCACTATGGCCTCGGGTTCCAAAGAAATCAGAGCTTCAGCTGCAGCAATGCTTCTCAGTTTGTCAAGGCCGGTACTCACGTGAAATATTCTCAAGATATACAACATAGCTCCAGTCACAACTACTGCCAGAATCACAGTCATCAGTCAGTCAGCCAGCAGAGTTCAAAGGACAACTACAGTCAGAATTACAATCATCCGTCAGTCAGCCACCAGAGTTCGAAGAACAACTACAGCCAGAATCGCAATCATCAGTCAAGCAGTCGGCATAGTTTAGAAGACATCCACAGCCACCACTGCAGCCTTCAGTCAGTTCGACCTGCTGTGTTTTGCGAATCCATCTCAGGGAGATATACAATATCCAGAAATACTACAGTGTGTGAATTCTGTTTCTCCCATGGCCACAATGATGCTCAGTGTATGAAGTTATTCAAATGTCTTATGGAAGGAAGAAATTTTGTCGCCATCTCTCAATCTGCAGCTCCAACGAAGAGGTCTCAGTCAAATTGGCTTTAGAAGTTCAACCGTGTATGGATTCCCAAGCCTACCATGTCTTGCGACGTTGTTAACAATGCTCACAGCTTTCCAACAGATGATGCACCGATTCGGAAGAACTTCAACGACAAGAGGGTAGGAAAGATGACTTTTGATTCAGCTACAGCTCCTCTGAAGCGCACCTCGGAGAAGACGACTTCTTCTAAGGATTCTTCCAACGCTATAGTAAAAACTAAAGCTTATCTCGATCAGTCATCATTCAAAAAGCCAGTCAAATCTTATGCAGCTCCAGGAAAAGCTCCAGCTTCGTATCGAGCCTCTTCAAAAGCCAAAAGCAAACCTGTTGCTAAGGATGATTCAGTTCCCTCTTCATGCTCATCTCTATCTGAAATCAGGACTAATGCCTTGCCGTTCAACTCCCGTCTTAGCATGGATTTTGTCCGCTCCGAGCTACAGTTCATAATGTCCAGCCAAATTGCTCTTAAGCAAATGATAAAATCAGTTGTAATTCAGCCCATGGAGACTATAGATTCTGCTGCAACTCAGCTCAATGCCATGAACGCCCGCACCGAGAAGCTACTGCACTATATCAGTGGCATTATGGAAAAAAACGAAGAAGATCCTCTTTCCGGGCAACTTACCGATTTAGCCCAACTTGACCAAGCTACATCTTCAGCTCCAACTGCACTAGCTGAAACTGCAGCTACTCCTAATCAAGAAGAGGAATTTGTCAAAGAGAATATGGATGAGGATTTAAAAAGTGACCAAGCTCGCCAAACAACCTTTGGCATTGTTTGTGATCAATAGGGGGAGAATGTTGTGTGTGTGTGTGTGTGCCGAATTTCTTGTTCTTCGTGGATCTATAAGCTGACCATTGGATGTATCTCGTGCCTTTCTCTTTGCCATGTCTACAGTCAGCTTTAGAGTTCATCTCATTCCGCCATGACGCTTATGCATCACACACTCACACTAGTTGGTCATCTACTCACTGCATGATTTATTATCCTGTTGATTGATGAAAGGACTGTTCACCAAAATGCCAAAGGGGGAGATTGAAGAAACAGGTTCTGCTGTTATTTATTGTGTTGGCTATTTTGGTGACTACAGTTGAAACATTGTCAACTACAGTCGTAACTACAACTCATCATGCAGTCGAAATCGTCTCAGATTGTTGCGAATTTCATGGAAAGTTTACACGTTTTTCTTCAACAGATTTGAGCGATTTTCATGGGCTATATTCTCTCTGGATTGAATCTAATCAATTAGTGATTTATTTCCAAGATTAATGATTTACATTTATATTTATCATTCCTAAAATCTTGGGAATTAGTTGCTATTTTGAGGGAAAAAGGGAGCTACAAATTTGACTTATTAAATACGTATTATTGGCCTCCTTCTTCTTTAGTTCTCCAGGTCTAAAATTCAGGGAAAATTCAGAGAGGGCTCAAGAAGGTTGTTCTCCATAAACAACATAAAATCAAGCTTGCGGTTTTCACGTCATCCACGTAATCAAGCTTTTTGTTCGTCGAGAACATTTGAAGGGACGCTACAGAAGGTTTGCATACTGCACAGATAAGTATCACGTTGTCCCTTCTAGAGATTAACCTTACCATCAGTATCAAGGCTATCAGTTATCACAGAACGGTGTTTTATCATCGATTATTCCTACCTCGGAAGAGGTGTTGACTGCGTTATTGAGAACCAGACTGAAGGAGTCAGTCCAACGTCGACAACATAGCAAGGGGATCTTGATGAGTCCGATTCCAGAAGGGAAGTGACGGTCGTCACGTATCGAGACTCTATCACCGTTTCAAGACCAAGCTGTTCTATCAGCTATAGCTTCAGGGGGAGCACTTTTTCTTAGGCTGTTTTACTTACCTAGTAATTGGTGCTTGTAAACTTAATTGGTGATTAATCTAGGCGAGGGCCCCGCAGAGGTAGATAGGTATCGAACTGCAATACCAAAACATTGCGTGTCTCTTTATTGCTTTCCACGTTGTGTTTGGTAACTATCTCGTTAATCCGCATAAATCACGTAAACTGACTTTACAGTCACTAAGAACATGTCGTTCTAGCATAATACTAAATGCAACGGAGTATTTGAATGTGCTTTAGAAACGACAAAATAGTAAGAAACGGCTGTCATTTATAACGACAATAAGTTCAAAGTGATTATAAGTTTATCTTATATCCTAAATGACTAGATGTAAGTTGTAACTAGCACAAATAAATAGATATACCAAAAAATCGATTATGATTCCGAGACTATGATCAAATATATCCCATTTTTATTTGATTTTTTACAATGAGATCTCCATTCACAAACAAACTTGAGTAAATTCAACTAATCAACTTTCAAACAGATCATAAGAATAAATGATTGAAAGAACAATCTTAAGAGACACAAAATCATTTCCAAACCAAACCGAAAGCGATCAAAGTCATCGCAGAAATCACGAGCAAAGTCCACCATCTTTTACCCGAACCGAGCAAGAAAAAGAACAATATTTAGTGCAAAAGTATAGAAACTGAAGAAAAATGGTTATTCATCATCGGCTTTCACAGTTAGAGAGATGGCATTTTTACCGATACAGTCTGAGCCTGACAACTCGCTGCTGTTGTCGGAGATCGGGTAACTCGAATTCTTAACAAAAATATCTGCCAAGAGCGAATTATCGTCGAGTTCGAACTGAGCCCCTTCTCTCCAGAATTTGCAGCCAGTCTGGTCGGTATAGAGCGTGCTAAAAGCCACGCAAGAGCAGTCTCTAACACACCGTTCCAAGCAATCACTGAAGGCGATGCTTGAATTCGTGTCAGAGTACTGCATCGACGCCGATGTGTTGTACGGTAAACGGCCGCGCCGCACAAACGCGTCCTTGCCGCTCCTACATGTTGGCGTGTTAGTCCCAGTACACTGGAAAGGGAAGTTTATCCCACCGTTGCAGAAATCAATATAAGTTGACGACCCATTCTCAGTGCTCACGGAGACTCTGCCATCGTGAACAATCCTTAAATTTAGGTCGACAACACCGGCACTGGCGGAGAGGTTGAAATACATCTCTGTCTCGTCGGAAATGTAGCTCTTCTTGCCATCAACCGATTCTTCGAAGATCTCCGGTCCGTATGTTGAGAATAGACTCCCTCTGCGTCTCACTACGAACTCGTCCCGGGATCCTCTCCCACTATATTTAACCAAGAGAAAAATAAAATACACAGAGGAGTCTTGGCCAACATTTTCCATAAAAAATTTGAGCGATCGCCCAAAGTTCCATAATAAAATAAAAAAATTATGTACAAACTTAATAAAAGCCTCGTATAATATTATAACTTAATAAAATGCTTCATAATAATTTAACATATTACATTGTTGTCACTGAGCTTATTATTGAACTCTGATACCACGTCAATTGTATAACGATGTTTTTAAAACCAATTGGAAAAGGAGGAGTAACTCGTGACTTTATAAATATTATTAAGTCTTTTATCTTTTCTATGTCATGAAAAATTGATTGATACCTGTGGTTGTACTCGAGAGTGAACGGTCCGGTGCCAGGGTTTTCGGGGCTGAGCCATGAGCTGAGGACCCACTTCTTCCCCGACACGTGGTTAGATCCAAGCTTCATCCCCGGCAAGAGCGTGTCTGTCGGATTATCAAAGCTTTCCCACACGACTTGATTTGTCTCCGATCTCACCACTAGATTGCCAGAGTTCTCCAGCGTAGCGGTGGAGTTAGGAGCTTTCCCATCATAGTTCACCATGATCACGCCACCTCCGCTGCTCACGATCTTTAGCAGTCCATCGGTGTCCATCGTAAGCGTTGCGTTGGTGCTGTTAAATGGTGTGTCGCGGTTCGCCACCCACACCATGTGGGTTTCGAACTCATCGGTGTAGCGAATTCCGAGGAAGCCCTTCTTTGCGTCACTTGTGTTGAAGAATCCCAACTGGAATCCCCCATCGGCGGAGACGAGAAGCTTGTCGGAGTATCGCAGAGCTTGGCCAACTTTAATGGAGTTCGTCGGCATTTGTGCGCTACAAAGACTTAACTGTTGTGCAAAGAAACATGACAGAGTAGATATGAAGAGAATTGTCCATCTCATACTTCTGACATGAGTTCCGACTTTCGCGGCCATTGATGGTTTAGACTCTGACGATTTTGAGCTTTGATTCGTTGATTTGTGAACAAATTAGCAGTTTATTATTAAGGATGGAAGAAGATTTTAATTTGTTACTTGAATACGACTTTGCTTGAATATACGATCTTTGTACAAGAGTTGACCAAACGCAATGCTAGTTTGATATTTTGAATATATATAGAATAATCACTATAATAAATTTCTTTAACTTTGATCCTTTCTAATCCTAGTCCTTGTTTCTTGCATTGATTTTACTGTATTATTTAATATTAAATGGGATCATCAATCCTCTCAAATAATATTAAATGGGATCATCACTTTTTTAAGATTTTAAATTGTCAAAGTCCACCATTAATACTGAGTCTTCTTCCTCCTACCATGTGGCGTGTTGCAGAGAACTTCACGCTCAATTGTTGAATTTTTTATTTTATTTTTGTTAAACTCAAAGTGATAGTCAATTTGTTTCATTAATTAATTAAATATTAGCGACCATTAATTATGATACTAATAGCTCACAAGTCACAATGCTGGTAGTAATGCTTTCCTATGACTAATCTTCTCATATCTCATCTCAAACAATCGACATAGAGAATCTCTCATCTATCAGTGAACAAAAACGACAAAAAACTGATTGTCAATGAACGACAAGAATCAGATAACGGAAAAACAACATGGAGAACGAACGACATAAATCGCTGTAAGCGATTGTCAAGGAAACACAAAATTCAGGAAGTCGCTAATAATATTTGTGGAGTCCCACATCGGAGAAAAAGGAACAGTTTGCTATGTTTATAAGGGTGGAGTGTTGAGATGATAATCGCCGGGCCTAGTAACGTGGGCCTATGACCAAGAGGGGCAATAAAGTGGTGCGGATGTGACGACCGGTCCGGAGCTGGGTGTGGCAGGACGTGTTCTCTCTTCTTTCTTATGAGTTGCCCGATGGAAGATTCCGGGTCTTCTCTTCTCCCGATGGAAAATACCGGGACAAAGTAAGGTGTGGGCCCACACTCTCTGGTAGAGACAGTTCCCGCCTGAGCATGCCGCCTAGTTCCCTCCCGCAAACCACCACTTTTGATATTTCTTTGTACAAAGTATATTAATTTCATGTAGCATGTTCACTTTTGATATTTCTTTGTACAAAGTATATTAATTTCATGTAGCATGTTAATATATTCGTTATGATCTAATTGTGTCGTGTATTGGCCGGGTCTTCTCTTCTCCCGATGGAAAATACCGTGACAAAGTAAGGTGTGGGCCCACACCCTCTGGTAGAGACAGTTCCCGCCTGAGCATGCCGCCTAGTTCCCTCCCGCAAACCACCACTTTTGATATTTCTTTGTACAAAGTATATTAATTTCATGTAGCATGTTAATATATTCGTTATGATCTAATTGTGTCGTGTATTGGCGGTGAGGTCTCAGTATTGTGGATGAATTTCATCCTTTCGAGCCTCAAAATGGTCGTTTCCAGAAACTTGTCAATTTTTTTTTAAGATAAATCCATGAAATGCCTAAAAATCACTTAAGGTTTAAGAGAAATACTCATACTTTCAATTAATTCATTAATGCCCATTTTAAATAAATTTTGGACCATAATAACCCTGATCTTAATTTTTTTTTTCGTTAATTAATTAATTATTATTTATTTTAATTTTGAAATTTTATTTTCCTAAAATTAAGGTTGAATTCTTCCCAGATTTATCAGATTTTCAAATAATTTGCTACTTTGACCACAAATTTTGAATTCTCCCTTTATTTCTCACCAAATTCTCAGTCGAAGAATCTCTGCTCTCCGAGAGCTCGAAGCCGTAGAACAATGGCGGTCGTCGATCTGTATCGCAGAGTCCTTCCGTCTCCTCCGGCGATCGAGTTCGCTTCCCCCAAAGGCAAGGTACCAGAATCCATGCCTCTCACTGAATCTTTGCGATGGATCGATCTTCATTGTTGGTTCAGAATGGCTTTTGCAGAGTTTGTTCGCCGAAGCTCTGAGAGATAGAACCATGGAAGGCTTCTTCGGTCAATATCTTTCCAATGGTAATCATAAGTCTTAAAAATTGAATTTTGTAAATGATTTTACAATATTTTGATGTTGATAATTTCTCTTTGTGTGTCAATATTTTCTGTAAAGGAATAACACCAATGTTCTGTAAATGGATTTACACAAATGTTCTGTATATTTTGATGTTGATAATTTCTCTTTGAGTGTCAATTTGTTTTGTAAATGGATTTACGCCAAAGTTCTGTAAATGGATTTACATACAATTTACAGTCTCAATTGGATTTACATACAATTTACATCTCATTAAATACACAAATGTTTGTAATTATATTTACAGTTTCAATTTCGTAAATTTATATACAATTTTAGTTTTCTACTTTTAAGGAATACTCAACGTGATAAGTAAATCATCAAAATATTATACTAATTAACAGGGGAGATTTGTTTTAGTTTGCTACTTTTAAGGAATTTTTTTAATTAAAAATAAAAACGAATTATACTAAATTAACCGAGATTTTATTTTATGAATTAGAAGGGTAATTTAGTCCACACTTCAATTTTTTGGTAGTTATGATTACCATAATTAGAATTGGGTATTTTTTTGAAACCTTGAGTCATAAATGGATATTTGCCTCATTCACCCTTTTTTTTAATTGTAGACTTTCCTTTAATTTCCAATCCCTTTATGCTTTGATTCGCTTTACTTGTACGATTTTATGCGCTTATTTCTTTCCTTTTCTATGCATTCTAATTCGGGTGCCTAGGATTTTATAACTTTGTGTTCAAACATTTTGTTTTGTTTTCTTTCCAATAACCTAGTCTTCATTTGTTTATAACTTCAAAAAAAATTAACACTACAAAATATTTTTAGCGGGTTTCTAACTAAATATCCGCCTAAGATATGTAGTAACAGGAAGGTAAATTAAAGAAGATTTTCTTGTTTGAATGAAAAGGAACATTAAAACTCAGAATCCACTCCCATCTTTACATGTAGAAGCACTAAATGAATTTTGTGATCATTGTACAACATTTTCACTATGGCTCGCGCTCAGAACGCCAAAGAAGGGGTTCGTGATCGCAGACTTTAAAGCCGAACCAGCTGCGCTTAGCACTTCCATGTCAACTTCTTCTCGAGGAAGAAAGAGAAAGTCCCCGCCTTCTGTTCTTTTGAACCCGCAAAGCCTTAGAAACTCCAACCTTCCTTCCAAACTAGCAAATATTTCCTGTAAAAGTAGAAGATATTCTGTAAACCAGCTCGTGAAATGTACTTTTCTTCCGGAGCAAGAAAGGCACAAAAATTGTTGTTTACCTGAAACAAGGGTTTACTCATCTTGATCTTCCTGTACTTTTCTTCATCGGGATTCCTTGCGATGTTTCCAACGAGATCAACAATGTTTGGAAGGCCTTTTTCGCTCTAGCATTGTTGTTCTAATCTCGGACCCGAATTAAAAAATTAGGCATCAAAGAAAAATATGAGTAGGCAAAATTCCTCTGTTCTTAGTTTTAGAGTTTTTAGGATAAATAGTGCATTTACTCGGTTTATGTTTATTTTCGGTAAGTTTAATCGGAATTAATTCATACACAAAGTTAGAGGTATTATTTCAATTTTCAGTTGAAATGTTTTAGTGCAGTTTTAATAATATATGTTCAGTTCTGTGTTTATTTTACGTAAATATGTTGCGATAATAATTTCAATTTTATCGAGAAATTATGACAAATGAATTAAAGTAAAAAAATGACAATAATACTCCTAAAATTACAATATGATATGGTGATTCTGTTAAAAAATAACAGATTTAAACATAATGAGAAACTTATTTTCGGATAAATATTTTCATTGCGTAATCAATCATGTAGACGTTTTTACCCTTTGGCTCCGGTTGAGAGACCTCAAACATTCTCTCAGAAGCTCGGCCTTGGTCACCGACTTTACAGGCTGCAAATTCTGCAACATTAAAGCATAGGGAACCTTGAGTATCGAAGAACATTCTCGTGTCCACAATGGCGAGAACAAGGCATAAATTCTGCGCGATTGTTAAGGATTGTTTTGACGGCGAAGGGCTATGAATTGATGGCATTGCAACCTTAATACATCTTCTTTCTAGCTGTGACCATAAACAAAATTGATCTCTCGATGATCAAGAATATGTTTAGAGTAGAATAATAGAAATACCAGGAATATATTAAATGTAACTCTTCGTTAATTATCATATTTTTCGGTTTTCAAATCTGCTCGTAGAGTAGTTTTCGATTACCTGAAGAGAAATGGCACCATAGATCTTCTTCGATCTTCCGTTGATAAAAAGGTCGGGAAAATCGCCGGATTAGAAACAGGACTCACCGGAGTAATGAAGCGCTCGTGTTGCTCGAGCCCGAGGAAACCCCTTGGAACAGCCATTTTCTTTTCATGAAAATTAATTTGTTACGCTACTATTGAACTACGTATTACTCTTACACAAACTATTAACATGTATAATTTCCATATAGTTTCACCATAAGATATATAACTCATTATTTTTTTTTTGATGATTCAGGCTTCTGTTGAAGAAATTGATAGAGTTTTTGTGAGGTTATTTGGCGATTCTTTATCTCTGAAGGACATATAGTCCTGATTCTCTACGTCAACCCAAAGATAATTGTCACATGCCATGCAATTCTTATTTTACGGCAAAAGTATTTAATCTTGTACTAAGCACACACGCGATTGTCTTTTCATAGCAACAATAGAACTTAGAGGCTAAAAAGTGTGTCGGAGTCCAATTCCGTCCATGTCGAGTTAATGTTTATTATACAAAGAGTCATATTATGTCTATAATTAAACATTGCAAACATCAAATTCAACATTTCTATTGAACGTACTCTCGATTGCTTATTTCTTAAGGAAAAAATTGATCTTCAATTTACAAATTATGCTCTCGAAAATCCATCCCCCTTAGATGTATTACGGATTCTGTCAATGCTCTAAATGAAGAAGTTACTAATTAAAAATAAAAGTTAGAGAGCACAATTATCGAGAAAAGGGTTGAAAATTCGACCAAAGAAACAATAATAATTTGATTGAGAAAAAAATTAGCATTATATGTTCCGTTTAATCATTGTTTGTCGTTAATAAATTAGGTCATCCCCGGCTATTATAATTAACTAAAAATAATTAGATTAAACTTAAACTATAAACCGAGCTGGGATAATCTTTTTTTTTCTTCGATCCTATTCCAGTTCTAATTTTTTAACAAAAATATTCGATTTTCTTTGCAAAAGTTTATTCGGCTTCGGACTGAAGCCAAAATTTATAATTAAAAACAACAACAAAAAACAGCATAACAGATTAAAAAAAAAAACATTTTTGCAGAACTAAAGCTGACGTGGCAAACATTGGAGAGTCAAGATTCTTCTTAGAAACCAAACATTAAGGTAGTCCCCAAAATGTAGGGTAAAAACCCATCCGACCGATTTTTTTTTTTTTTATTTACCAAAACCTGGATACGTATATATCCGGGTCCGGGAAAAAAAATCCCTGATATATCCGGATCCGGGTTTTGTTTTCCTTTTTTTTTTAAATTGTGTTATTTATTGTTTAGTCCCTCGTTTCGTTTAGTGTTCAAATCTAACATTTTGGTACTTAAGTTCGGTTTTGAAAAAAATAAAATTTTAAAATTTTAAATTATTTTAAGTGTTTTAAATATTTAAAAAATAATTACGAAATAAATAAAACATACAACAACAAAAGAAAGTAAATATGCGTTTTTATTCAACAAACTCGAAGGTCGGATACGAGAAAGTACAACCACAACCAAATTTCGAACGGCAAACGAAGTTACAAATTCAAAGTACAATAAGAAAACGAACAATTGAAAACGAATTACATTTGAATCTGTGAAAAGTAATTCGCCAATTCTCGGTCGAACATATTGTTTTCTTGTTGTCGCTTGTTGGCCATAATCCAATCTCTCGAAAGCATAAGGATCTCGACCACCAATGATTTTGTAGACTTCCGGCAAGGCTCTAACATCCTTCCGGCCATTGAGAATGCCGCCTCCGATGATACCGTTGAGACCGGGACTGTGAGAATGTCACGAGCCAACAAGGATAAAACCGGATACTCTGATCGATTTGCGTGCCACCATTGAAGAATGTCGAGGCCTTCGTTAGGGCACGGTGTCGGAGGAAGGTTGCAGAATCGGGCGTACTCGACGTCGACCAAGAACTCGAGATCCCGAAGCGCCACTTCCTTGTGAACCCGGTGAAGAAGTAGACGTATTGCCGCGCCCAATAGCCGTAAGGTTGTAGAATAAACGGTGATTGTACACGTATGGTGAACCACCGGCCCCGCGTCCACCCTATAGTGAACAAAAAATATTAACGTTTATTAGAGTAATGTTAGGAAATTAAAATAACTAATCTTAAGAAATAAAGTTAAAAAAAACTGCCTGAGTTTGTTGTTGTTGATTCGTTGCCTCCATCTGATCTTCCAAGTCGTTATAGTTTTGCTCGTACTCTTGGTAAAGGGCCTTCATCTTCTGATCCGCATCGAAGTAATTGTGCGTCATATAGGGCTCCCCCGTGATTTCTTGCATGGCAGTTAAGACATCCTGCAGTTTGGAAAGCTTAAGTGTCGGATCCACGATCACAGCGGCGCAATATAGAAATGGGAGCTTGTCAGGACTCCAATAATACTCGAACTTTGCAGTCATCGGGGTTAGTACATCGGTAAATAAAGTATTACGTTTTGCAGTTTCAAAATGCAAAGTATATCGAAAATAGCGGGCAAAGCTCTCTGAGATGTGGGTGAGTAAACATGAGATAAATCAATAGTAATTTGATTAAAAAGGTGTAGAAAAGCCTGGAATTGGATGGCGGTTAGCCAATCGTCCGGAGTGATGTCTTCGCGGTCGTCGTGCTCTGGCATGTTGATCCAGTTCGTCAAAAGCTCCTTGTATGGTATGACAGCATCCAACATCATGTAGGTCGAGTTCCAGCGGATCGGCATATCCGGTTGAAACGTTCTTACCTGGTAACCGTGAGCCCTGCAATAATCTTCCCAAGAAATTGTACGCATAGTAGATGCTCGTATATACAAAATAATGTTCCTAATTTTGGTGATACTATCGGAAATAACGCGAAGACCGGATTGAACTATCATGTTTATAATATGACATGCACACATTGGATGAAAACAATCGTCCCTAAAATTGGTAAAACTTTCCTTCATTATTTCTACGGCATCGGCGTAGGCACTAGCGTTATCTAACGTAATGGAAACTACTCTATCCTTAAGGTTCCAATCCGACAAAACTTCTAGTATAGCCTCGGCTAGGTTTAGTGATGTGTGCCTAACCCTCATCGGCTTAAAACCTATGATACGCTTTTCCATCTTCCAATTATCGTTAATAAAATGAGCTACGACCGTAATATAATCATCATTAGCATGGCCTTTCCAACAATCCGACGTTAAAGACACTTTGTAAGAAGATTGTTGGAACATTTCTTGTAAAGCGGCCCTTTGCTGGTTATAAAATTTGAGAATTGTCTCGTGGTTTATATAATACGAGATTTCCCTATAGTTTATCGGCGCCACTTTCATCATCATTTCGTTAAAACCTTCTCCCTCGGGCGCCGATATAGGTAAACCATCGCGTATAGTCCACTGAGCAATATACATTCTATATAAATCATCGGGTAAGTGACTTACCTCCTCCGCCCGCTTTGTCTTCAGTCTTGACGTGGTTTTCTAGACGTCTGTTGTCGTGGTTCTTCAGGTGGGCCGGAAATTCCTCACTGCAGTGTCGGCAAATCCCCCACCTATCTTCCAAGCCGGTTTCGTAGTTGTATCTGTAGTCGGGTATGAAGTCGTGCTGCCAAACCACTCCCGTTAATTTCTTTCGCTTCCTCGCCGGCAGATGGGAGGCCGACCGTGCTCACCCGGAACTAAGGGTTGTTGGGCACGTCCACGTCCACGTCTAGCTGGCGGCGGCGTTGGTAGAACTTCGTCAACTTCCTCCTCCTCGCCTTGGCCTTGAACGTAGTTCGGGTCATCCGCATCATCGTTCTCATCATCACCACCACCATCATACTCGTCATCGGGGTCGTTGGATTGGTTCCTCGACCTCGTTTCCTGAAAAAACAAAGAAATATTACAAGAGTTTAATATTAATTTAAATATTACAAAGGAATATTACAATTATTAAATTTTAATATTAATCATTTTAATATCAATCATACTGATTTAATTAAATTTCATATAGTTAAATAAAAAAGTTAACAAAATTAAAAATGGTATTTTCTATGTGTGGAAATAATTATCAAGCTCTTTTGGACGGAACTCCCCGAGGTTCCACGGCCAGATCGACTGGAAAGGATGCTATGATCTCGCTTTAGGCCCAAGTTTTTCTAAACAGAACTCCCCGAGGTTCCCAGGCTAGCTTGGAGGAGATTGCAAAGCAAACCTTATTTAAAAACCAATCTTTCTAAGACACCATAATCCGTAAAAACTTTATAATTATCACCACACATAAAAAATACCATTTTTAATTTTTTTAACTTATTTAAGTAACTATTTAAAGTTTAATTAAACTAATATGATTAAATGATTATTAACTAACAAAAAATCTCAAGAAATTCGTTTCTGATGTGGAAGATCAGTCGGAACCGCAACCACAGAGCATACTAAGACTTTCAAAAGACGTGACAAATTAATTAATTAAACTAAAATAATTAAACTAAATTAATTAATTAAAATAATATGATTAAATGATTATTAAATCTCAAGAAATTCGTTTCTGATGTGGAAGATCAGTCGGAACCGCAACCACAGAGCATACTAAGACTTTCAAGTGACGTGGCAACAACACTTACAAATTAATATTTAGCGATTAATTTAATTAATTATTGAAAACAATTTCTTTATCTAACAATTTCAAATATAATAAAACAATTATTTAATTAATTAACTACTTAAATTAAACGTACCTCGGCGTCGTCGGGGGAAACATATTGTTGTTGACGATGTTGTTGGACTTGTTGTGCTTGGTATTGTTCCTCGTTGCTAAGGCTGTGCCATTCCGGAATATAGGGACCTTGATAATTAAGTAAGTTAGTAAAAGCACCGACGTTACCTTGAGAAAATAATAATTGTTGGTTCGGCCCGACGCCACCGGTACCATATTGACCATGAACCGGTAACGGTTGGCTAGAAGAACCGGGAACATTGTGTTGATTCATAACTCCGACATTATAGTTATGTTGACTAAAAGCCGTCCCGCTATTAATCGACCGTGGCGACGGAATGGTGGACCCGTCCTTTTCCTCGGACATCGGGACGTCCTCGAGAACGGTTGTTGCCACTCAACATATTAACGACAAATTAAACTAATAATAACAATTAAATAAACTAAATTAATAATAACAACAACTAAATTACTAATAATAACAACTAAAATAAACTAAAACACTAATAATAACAACTAAATAAACTAAATTAATAACAACTAAAATACCTAAACAATATATTAAACTAAAAATAGAGAGTATTTATATAATTATAAAGTAGCTAAACTATAGACTAAAATCGGAAATATGAGAGCTTGAGAGAGTTTGGGAGAATTAGAGATGAAGAGAAGAAGTTGTGTGAAAAAAATGAGGTTGAAGTTGGATATTTAAAGGGAAAAATGTGTAGGAATTCGAGTAAAGTGGTGTTTTTCGAGGTCTAACGGCTATTTCAGGGACCAGACTGCAATTTTGACCGTTGCACCCCCAACGGCTATTTTTTCGCCGCGTGTCCTGTGACTTTCGCCGCCCCCCCAACGGCTCTTTAATCTGAGCCGTCCAACGGCTCAAATTAAAGAGCCGTTGGCTTTTTATTTATTTTTTTAAAAATCCCGGATATTCTTCTATCCGGGTTTTGTGTTTCCCGGATACCGAAATATCCGGTTCCGGAAAAACCCGGATCCGGATATTTCGGTATCCGGGTTTTTTATTTTATATTTGCGAATCCGGGTTTAACCCGGATTCACATTTTGGGGCTTACATTAAGGTATAACATAATTTGGCAAAAAAAAAAAAAACTCCCTAACCAATGACTTTGCGATTTCGTTGATTCCATGATCAGAGAATATAGCATAATGTCCAAGCTTCACTTTCTAAAAGAGGCTCCTCCTTGATTGTTCATTTACATTTAAGCTTTTGACAAATCGTCAACGATCGAGAGCTTCCACACATTCTCACCGACGCAGATTCCAACGTCCACTAATCTTCAAACACACTCCATTAAAAAAAAAGTATATATGAAAATATAAAATGACCCTTATTATTGGAAAAATTCATAATTAGTCGATTACTTTTTTTTCTTAAGAAATAGAGTCCATGACAATAAAGATAAAAGTTTAAGAGTTAATAAACAAAGAAAGAAAGAGTTGAGAACCAACGAAACCGAAAGTCTCTCTCTTATACAATTATCGTTGTTAACAAAAGAAAAGATGATATCAGAATGTGAAGCCCACCAATCGTGATCCGAACATTGAGCCCCAAAACTAGCTAAGGCATCTACCGCTTTATTACCCTCTTTATAGGCCGCGTACTTGATTAATTATAATATTATGTAATAATTGTATATGCTAAAAACATACGGTTGAATTTTTTTATTTTTTTAAGAGAAGCTTGTGTTTGAAATTAACTAGTCTTAAATATTTTTTTTGTGAGAGTTGAAGAAATATTCCCCAAAACACTAGTAATCGAACTTTTATTTTACCAAACACCAAAATTCTCGAACTATTCCTCAAAAGTTTTTGGACAATTTAACCCGTCCGAAACTATATTTAAATTGTCTTAAAGGAAGAGTATAATTGTCCAAAAAATTAAAGAATAGTTTTAAAATTTTGGTGTTTGATATAATAAAGAAAAAAACAAATTAACACTGTTTTAGGAAATATTTATTCAAGTTTCTTTTTTTCTTTTTCTTTTTTGGATTTTGGAAACTTCGTAAGCGAATTGAATAGAGAAGATGTACCCAATCTTCTCGATATTATTGGTCGTCTTAATGAAATTATTAATAGTGATACGTTCGTTGATGCTAAGAGTTGACTTACATTTGATTGATATTTACTGAGCAGTACGACTTATAATGTGTAAGGAGGCTGTTTGCAAAAGATATCAGCAAAAATGTAAGGAGATTATTCACCACAAATTCTAGTGATATTTGCGGCAAAAGTATCACGAATTACTTCTTTGTACGCGGCATATTAAATTTCATTTTATCATGGCAAAAGTTCTAAAAATAAAATAGGTCTTGTCGCAAGTTCCAAAGTTTAATTTTTATCGTTCACACAAAAAAAAAAACCACTACCGTATAGGGCTGAAAATTTTGTACCCAGTTCCCGGTTTTTTCTCAGTTCCTTGTACCGGTCACGGATCGTTTGTAGAAAGAAAAAAACGGGAACTTTAGTTTTAAAACTGGGTATCGGGACGTCCCGGTTTCCGATTTGAGAACAGGGAACCGGAATTGGGATGACACCTTAAATTCCTGAGTTTTTATCCTGGTTTCGATTTTAAATATATATATATTAATTTTAATTATATGCTAAAGTTGTTTATGTCGTACTAATATATTAAATTATGTTTTTATGTTTTATATTTTACATTTGGTATTTGATTTTGGTATTTTGGGATTTTGTCCTAGCTTCGGCTCTTTTCCTGAGTTTTGTCCCGGTTCTCAGGTTAAAAAAAAATAACTATGATTTTTTTTACAGTAATTATAATGAATAGCCACATTCATATGCTTACTTTGCATTTTAGCAAACTTAAGGCTTTTATTTGCATTGACTATTTTGTCAATAATTAATATAGTTATAATGGTTAATATGGCTATTTTTATAATGATTAATATGATAAATTGGCTATTTTACGAATATTAACTAATTATTGGTTATTTTGTTATTTTAAACTATCGAGTTCGCTATTTAGCTTTAAGCTCCCTTTTTTTTTTTATAACCGGAACTGGAAAAAAAAAGGTTACATTCCCGGTTTCATCTTACTGCCTTAAGTTTCAATTTTTCATACGCTAAAATTATTTTTTTGTTTTCTGAAAAATTTACCGTGACAAAGTGAAATTCAGATTTTCTTTTCACATTGGAAACCAAATAAGGTATGCGGAAAAAGTATAATCGACATAGCAGCTAGAAGTAATTGTACTAGGATTAATGTTAAAATAAAATCCAACCTTATACAATATCTATAGGAATTAAATGATATATATATATATATATTATATATATACATAAATGATAAATCATCTACGGTCATCTTTGAAATCAATAGGAAATATGTAGCTGCAAGGCTTTGTAGTTCTTCCCAATTATGAAGCACACAGAGCCAAAACTGACAATGAATCGACCAAAGAGAGGAATTAAATCAGAGAATCATAGATACATGAGATTTATCATCTGCCTATATTTAAGTCAAAGGCCAATTTCTATTTTCCACGAAATCAATTATTCATTCTATTTTCTAGGGATAATTGCAGTAAAAATACCTAAGCTTTGACTGACGGAAGCGGTAAGGGTTTAAAATAAAAATAACGGCAAAAGTACTCAAAGGTAAAAAAAATGTGAGGGTTCTAATTTTTCTGTTGAATTCAAATGAGAGAAGATGCTAGATAACTGGATGAGCACATAAATATGAATATTAGGGTATCATTTAATAGCACTAAACGAAAAAAAAAATAGTGAATAACGTCCGTAAAAAAAAAAAAAAAAAGACGAAACAATGTGTTGCCTCATTTTTATTTTTATTGACTTAGTGTACTTTTTTTTTACTTTAGACTTATACCGCTTCAATTGGTAAAAGTTTAAATACTTTGCCGCGATTATCCTTATTTTATTTTATAATTAGTTTTTTATTTTAATCAGATAATGACATCTCGTTGTTATTTTCATGCTATATTATTGTCAACGGTCAGCTTCTGGGAATGGTTAACAAGCTTCTTTGGTCATGATTGCTTCATCTTTTTTTTTTTTTTACTAAATATTTTTTAAATCCGCACAAGTCTTGTATCACAAGTATTCACTATTCAGCTAATATAAATCTAGAACAAAAAAAATCCGAATTTGTGATTGATTTGAGCTAGGCTCGAGCACCATTAAACGACCAAAATCGTTAAAGTGATGGTCAAGAAACGACAAGAATCAAAAAATGAAAAACGATAAAGATAATGAACGACATAAATTGCTGTAAACGACTATCAAGGAAACACGAAATGAAAGAAAAGGCAAAGCTCGGGAAGTGGCTAATATCTGTAGAGTCCCACATCGGAGAAAAGGGAACAATTTGCAGTGTTTATACGTCTGGAGTGTTGGAATGAAAATGGCGGGCCCCAGTAACGTGGGCATGTGACCAAGCGGGGCAACAAAGTGGTCATGTGGATGCGAAGACCGGGCCGGAATTGGGCGTGAAGGGTGTGCCGAAACGGGTCTATCTTCGTGGTGAGCATACCACCCTGAGCATGCCGCCTTGTCGCAAACCACCACTTTTGTTATTTCTTTGTTGTACAAGTATTTTTTTTTCATTAATTTTTTTATTTATATTTCAAAGTGTTTAACTAATTTAAATTAGGTATTAAAGTGCAACTTTAGTTGAAGACAAGTATTTTTGCCGTCAATTTTTAAACTTAAGAACTAAAATGCAACTTTAGTCAAATTAATTCTTTTTGCCGCTATTATCCCTAAACAAAACATGTCGTTTTAGCATAATACGAAATGTCGTTTTATTAAGAATAGATGTAAGTTCTTATACAAAAAATAATAAAAATAAAAGATGTAAGTTGTAACTAGCACAATTATATAGACTTAAAGACTTAAAGTTGATTAAAATTCTGAGACTTCGATCAAATATGTCCCTAAACTAAATGTCGTTTTTTTTTTTACACTGAGATCTCCATTCACAAACAAACTTGAGTAAATTAAACTAATCAACCTTCTAACAGATCATAAGAATAAAGCATGAAAAGAATTCCTAATCTTAAGACACACAATCATATCCTAACCAAATCGAAAGCGATCAAAGCCGTGGCAGAAATCACGAGCAAAGTCCACCATTTTTTTCCTGAATTGAGCAAGAAAAGACAAATATTTAGTGCAAAAATATAGAAACAGAAGAAAAATGGTTATTCATCATCGGCTTTCACAGTTAGAGAGATGGCATTTTTACCGATACGGCCTGAGCCTGACAACTCGCTGCTGTTGTCGGAGATTGGGTAACTCGAATTCTTAACAAAAATATCTGCCAAGAGCGAATTATCGTCGAGTTCGAACTGAGCCCCTTCTCTCCAGAATGTACAACCAGTCTGGTCGGTATAGAGCGTGCTGAAAGCCACGCAAGAGCAGTCTCTAACGCACTGTTCCAAGCAATCACTGAAGGCGATGCTTGAATTCGTGTTAGAGTACTGTATCGGTGCGGATGTGTTGTACGCAAAACGGCCGCGCCGCACGAATGCGTCTTTGCCGCTCCTGCATGCTGGCATGTTCGTCCCAGCGCACTCGAAAGGGAAGTATATCCCACTGCTGCAAGAATCGAGATACGTTAACGAAGATTTTTCGGTGCTCACGGAGACTCCGCCGTCGTGATCGATCTTTAAGTTCAGGTCGACAACACCGGCACTGGCGGAAAGGTTGAAATACGTCTCTGTCTCATCGGAAATGTAGCTCTTCTTGCCATTGACCGATTCTTCGAAGATCTCCAGTCCGTATGTTGAGAATAGACTCCCTCTGCGTGTCACTACGAACTCGTCCCGGGATCCTCTCCCACTGTATTTAACCAAAAGAAAAATAAAACTACGAAGAGGAGTCTGGGCCAACATTTTCCATAAAAATAATTTAAGCGATCACCTAAAGCTCCATAATAAAATAAAAATTTATGTAGAAAATTTCTTAATAAAAGCCTCGTATAGTATTATAACTTTACCACAATAGTTTAACATATTATATTGTTGTCCGTGACCTTATTAATGATCTCTGATACCAATTGGTATAACTCGTGACTCTATTGATTGATCTACCTGTGGTTGTACTCGAGAGTGAACGCTCCAGTCCCAGGGTTGTCGGGGTTGAGCCATGAGCTGAGGACCAACTTCTTCCCCGGCACGTGGTTTGATCCAAGCTTCATCCCCGGCAAGAGCGTGTCTGTTGGATGATCAAAGCTTTCCCACACGACTTGATTCGTCTCCAATCTCACCACTAGATTGCCAGAGTTCTCCAGTGTGGCAGCGGATTTCGGAGCTTTCCCGTCATGGTTCACTGTGATCACGCCACCTGTGCTGCTCACAATCTTCAGCAGCCCATCTGTATCCATCGTGAGCGTTGCGTTGGTGCTGTTAAACGGCGCATCCCGGTTCGCCACCCACACCATGTGGGTTTCGAACTCGCCGGGGTAACGAATTCCGAGGAAGCCCTTCGTCGCGTAGCTTGTGTTGAAGAATCCCAACTGAAATCTCCCATCGGCGGAGACGAGAAGCTTGTCGGAATAGCGCAGAGCTTGGCCGGCTTTAATGGAGTTCATCGGCGTCTGTGCGCTACAAAGGCTTAACCGTTCTGCAAAGAAACATGACAGAGTAGATATGAAGAGAATTGTCCATCTCATACTTCTGACGTGAGTTCCGATTTTCGCGCTCATTGATGGCTTAGACTCGACGATTTTGAGCTTTAATTATTCGTAGATTTATGAAGCAAATAAGTAGTTTATTTTTAAGCAAATAAGCATTGACCAAACCCAATGCTGCATAAACATGCCAGTTTGATATCTTGTCAAATGGTCGATATAGAATAATCATATTATTAAAATCTTAAACTTTGATCCTTTGAAATCATAGCCCTTGTTTGTTGCATTGATTTTTAGCATATTATTATTTAATATTAAATGGGATCGTCAATCCTCTCAATTAAAATATTTTTAACGGGGAAATGGCATTACGTACAACTCATGTAGTATTTCGTGAGAGTTGCATTATCTTCCCACGCCATTTTTAAGTTTCTAAATGGTCAAAGTCCACCATAAGTTTAATTCTAAATCATGAAACTAAACTTATTCAAATTATTCCTTCATTTAATTTAATACTGAGTCTTCTTCCTCCTCCCATGTCATGTGGCCTGTTGCAGAGAACTTCACGGTCAAGTTGGGTTTTTTTTTTTTTTTTGGGTTAAACGCAATGTGATTGTCAATTTGTTTCATGAATTAATTACTAGTGAAGTGGCCATCATATGATTTAGATGGTGAAAACAAAAATTACTAATTAATAACTAATAACTGCATCAGCATGGTATACTTAATAAACATGCATAAGTGAACTTTCAAAATTTTAGCTAATTGTATATACCAAATATGCTTCGGACATCATATTATTTATTTAATGACTATATTTTATTAATCTTTATACGGTTTTTTTTTTTGTGTAAACCAACTTTAATGGCTTTATTTATAATAATACTATAAAGTGTATTAATCATTCATTTTTTGTTTATAATAGTAGAAAGTAGAAACTTTTTATTAATAAAACACATGCTTAAAAGATATATATTCTATAAAAAATTAAAAATTTCAATGCTTAATATACATCATTGTTTAATTAATACTTGATAAATTAATAACTTCGATGAATTAATATTTTTGTGCGGTTCCGACTCTAACTAACATGACTAAATTTTACCTCGATGATATAATAAAATTCTCCAGTCCCAATATTATTAATTTATAGAGGTTTTACTATATATATATTAAAGATCCATGTGTTTTTTAAAATGTTAGACGAAGGTTCTATATACTGTTGATGTGTAAATTCGTTCCGTAATTAGAATGATAAGGTCATTAATTAAATTTACGGTTCATGCAATAGAAGACCAAAGTTGTGAATATATTTGAATATTCACACAAATGAGCCCGTGAGATATATGCTCAAAAGCCCAACAAGCACTTAACAATGCTTGGGACCCGAGCAGAGAGTGCTTCAAAGGGACCCGAGCAAAGAACACCACATCAGCCCAAGACAAAAGCCCAATACACTTGGCTAAAGCCCAGGCCAAACCAGGCCTGTTGGCCCAAAGTTCAGAAGCTCGTCCCGGGCAGAAACTGCCATAAAAGGATCCGAGCGGGAATATGTTTCCAATAACAGAAGTTCAAGCAAGAGTAATCCAGCAAGGAAATTCGAGCAGGAACACGCTAATTAAGCACTGAAGCCCGGGCAGACCAAGTCAACAGCTTCAATTCAAACCTCCAGAGCCCGACCAAGAAAATCGCCACGATCAAGATTCAAACTCCCACGACGTTGAGTCAAAGACCACCACCGCGCAATTTTCTCAAGAAATGGCCCACGTGTCAGCTCGACAGCAAGTCAAGCTCCAAACTTAAAACCACTACCAACGTCCACTACCAACGGGCAGAAATTAGAGGCCTATAAAAGCAAGAAGACAGCTCCATTACACGCACGCAAGCATTCGCCCTGAGAGAAAATAGTCTAAGAATTCATATCTTTCGGAGTGTTTTTCTTTCTTTTTCGATAAACTTGGAATCGGCTTGTGGTTCCGGCTGATCTTCTTTTTATCATCAATAAACTTACAGAGGACGTAGTCAACTACCGCATTGGGATGAACCTCTCTAAAAAAACCTTTAGTGTTTTTATTGCTTTATTTTCATATTTGTCAACGTAAGAGTATTGACGACGCGGAGGTCAAGATCTACAAAGTTCTTAACAAATTCAATCGAAATCCCATTCACAAATCACATGACTGTTGGTGTGCGAAACCACGTCAACAGTTTGGCGCCGTCTGTGGGAAACTTTGATCTCGCTAACTCTGTCATACTCGACACACAATGAGTTCGGAAGAGAATCCTGTCATTGACGCTCCTGTGGAGGTAACTCCCGACCAGGACGCGGAGGGGCAGGCTCTAAGAACCCAGCTCCAAGAAAAGGCAGCCGAGAATGAAGAGCTCAAGAGACAAATTGAGTTCCTCATGAGCAGCCAGGCCCGACTCGAACAGAGGCCTTACTCTGTGAACGAGCCCGAGCAGACCTATGGGCAAAGGAATCACAAGCGGGTCAATGCAGTCCACTTTGATTTTGTGGACTCCAACAATCCCCGAGCCCGGAAAACAAACCAGCCGCCTCTCCCAAGACGCACGCCCCCGGGCACACCACCTCTTCCAAGAGGCCCGCCCCCAGGCACCGTTGCCACCGAGCACCGGCACCCCCAGTTCTGAGCTCCTATGTTTGAGACTAATCAACCCGATTACAGGCAGGGTACGCTTTACCAGTAATCTCGCAACCACCCAGCAGGAGTCCGGATCTCGAGCCCTTCCCGGGTAGAAAATCCAGGCTACTTCACTCCTTATGGGCCGAACAACTTCCCTCTGCAACCAGAGGGTAGGCAAACGGACTCATATCCTCAGCATACTCAAGCTGAGCCTTCCTCCCAAAATAGTTCCGAGCTGGACGATCTCAAACGCACCGTGAAGCAGATAGGAGAGAAACTCTCCAAAGTGGATTCCCGAATACACATCGCGGTGTCTGCCGCCCCCGAAATCAATCGCCTGGTCAAGGAGTTTACGTGAACCCCTATCTCGTCGGCGATCACGAACACGCGCTTAAGGCATGGCGGGCAGATTAACCTGCCTAAGTACGACGGTACCACCAACCCTAAACTGCACATGAGAGCGTTCAGAATCGCGATGGGGCGGGCAAACCTGGATGTCCACGAGCTGGACGCCGGACGTTGCCAATACTTTGCTGAAAACCTCACTGGGGCAGCAATTGAATGGTTCTCTAAGTTAGAACCGAGATCGATCGAGAATTTCGAACGGCTAACAATGGTGTTTCTCTAACACTTTTCCATGTTCATGGAAACTATGACCACTGTGGCAAATCTGTACGCCTTGCAGCAAAGGGAAAATGAGCCTCTCAGAGACTTCATGATGAGGTTCAAGTCTAAAATGGTCCGGAACAACGGACTGGTTGATGAAACGGCCATTGCCGCCCCCTAACCAGCGGATTATGGTACGACTCCAGATTCAAGACCGACATTCTGGTCAATCGGTACACCTCAATAGAGGATGTGATCCATCGTGCCTCCAACTGGATCAAGCATGATGAGGAGCAAGAAGTTCTAAAGATCTAAAATGGGTCATCCCCGAATGTACCAAAGCCCGGAACGCACCCACTCCAATCAAGGAATAGCCAGCCGCCCTCCTTCAAGGGCTCCAGGAACCAAGTTCTTACCCGGGGATCTAATCCTCAGCACGCGAACTTCCAGCATGGAGTATCCCAACCCGGGGGAAGAGCACACCCCCAAAACCAAGTGTACAATCTGAACTCGGAGGTTGAGGAAGAAACTGAAACCGACGAGCAAGAGGAATTGTACATGAGCGCAGGTGATATGGCACCCAACAACAGGGACTTTAACGCCTGTTGCAAATTCCACCAGAGGTATGGACACCATACCAAAAATTGCATGGTTCTGCGGGCCCGTCTCGCTGACAAATACCTGAAAGGTGAGTTCGGAGACCTGCCGCTAGACTTTTTTAGGTCGGAAGGAGAGCGCGCCGAGCAGGCCCAAAAGAAAAACGCTAATCAGGGCAACGGCGCAAGGCCTGAGCTGAAGCCGCTGACCAGAGGCAATAACACCCCTCCCAACAAGCGAGGCAAATTCCTCATGTTGTAAGAATAAGCCGACCATGAGTCGGAAGATGTGGAGGAACCAGTGACCGAGGAGGCCATTGGAAGAATCTACACCATTGTTAGAGGATCACAGTTCTACGAGAACTCTATCAATTCCATCAAAGCCCACCAGAGGAGACTGAAAGCCGGTCCCGTGGTCCTTCTGCGGGAAGAACCCGACTACGAGATATCCTTTAAAAATAGTGAGGCATTAACCCTGGTCGGACCTCACGATGACGCTCTGGTCATTTCCCTCCTAGTCTCCGGCTACAAGACCGACAGAATCTTATTCGATAATGGTAGCTCCGTGGACGTGATATTCTTGTCGTGCCTTCGCAAGATGGGGGTAGATGAAACAGAAATCAATAGCGGGAATATCCCTCTGATCGATTTCAACGAAGAAACGGTCGACACCTTGGGGACAGTCCGACTGTCCATCGTCGCCTGCGGAATAGGCAAGATAAAAAAATTCCTAGTACTGGTATGCCTCGCGGCTTACAACATGATCTTTGGGAGACCCTAGATTCATCTGATGAAGGCCGTGCCCAAGAACGGACGGATCCATCGCAGAAGTTAAGGGAAATAAAAAACAATCCCGAATCTGCTACATGACATCCTTTCGGATGTCACACACACCTCACCCGCAGGTGAAAACTCCTAAAACCGACCAATAACAATTAATGTCGGTAGAGGAAAATGACCTAGCCCAAGAAAGGGACGACGGTAACGAAGGCCCTGACATGGAAAGGACGCACCAGGTCCAAATTGACCCGAAAAACCTAGATCATAAGGTGGGAATCAGAGTCAACCTTAATAATGACGTCAGGAAAAGGCTGATCAAATTCCTCACAAGGAACCACGATTGCTTCGCGTGGTCCCACGAAAATATGTCCGGAATCAACCCAAGCATAACCGCCCATCGCCTCAACGTGGAACCGAGTCATAGACCGGTGAAACAGAAGAGAAGAAAACTGGGACCTGACCGGGCCCAGGCGCTAAACGATGAGGTCGAAAAGCTACTAAAAACTGGCTCCACCCGAGTAGTAAAATACCCGGATTGGCTAGCCAATACAGTGGTAGTTAAAAAGAAGAACGGGAAGATAAGAACGGGAAAGCATGCCCAAAAGACAACTTCCCTATGCCCCACATCGATCGCTTAGTGGAAGCAACCTGCGGGCATGAACTGCTATTAGGGGTGCAAGCGGACCGGGTACCCAGTTTTTTTGCCATACCCTGTACCCGAATCCGGAATCCGGGTTTTTTTAAATTGAGAACCGGATCCACATTTTTTGTTGTTGAAAAAACCGAAAATCTGGATACGGGTTAAAACCCGGTTTTTAAATATAAAACCGGTTTTTAAAATCGAATCCGGATTTTTTGCAATTTTAGTTTTAAACTTGAATTTTATGTTAAAAAACTTGAAATAGTTATAGTCAAAGTTTTTTTTTATCAATTATCTTGAAAAAACGTCCAAATTTTGGCTAGAAAAACAAATGAAATGAACCAACCAACGACACTAAATGAAAGACATATAATAAGATTAATAATAAGGTATTTTTTTGGTAAAAAATTCTAGATATTATATGTATACATTTAATAAGCGGGTTTTAGTAACCTACTATCCGGGTTTCAGGTTTTTTATTCGTTAAATCCGGGACCCGGATCCGGTTTAATCCGGATGCGGTTTTTTTATTAAACCGGTTCCGGTTTTACCCGGATTAATACGGTTCCGAGTTTTTTAAAATGCGGTTATGG
The DNA here is from genome assembly GCA_954871525.1 of Parietaria judaica. NCBI lineage: Eukaryota > Viridiplantae > Streptophyta > Magnoliopsida > Rosales > Urticaceae > Parietaria > Parietaria judaica. Next base: position 47,166,997 of record OX940860.1, read on the forward strand.
TCCGGATACGGATTAAAGCCCGCATTTCCGGGTTTTATTTGCACCCCTAACTGCTATCCTTCATGGATGCATTCTCGGGGTATAATCAAATACTGATGCACCCCGAAGACCATGAGAAAACTGCATTTGTAACCGGCCGAGGAATTTACTGTTACAAAGTAATGCCCTTCGGGCTCAAGAATGCAGGAGCGACGTATCAACAGTTAGTCAACCAGATGTTCGCCAAACAGCTCGGCAAAACAATGGAAGTCTACATCAACGATATGCTCGTGAAATCTACCAAGGCCGCAGACTAAGTATCAAATGAAGCTTAACCCCGCTAAATGCACATTCGGGGTGACATCTGGAAAGTTCCTCGGTTACTTAGTAACTCAGCGAGGGATAGAGGCAAACCCGGATCAAATCAAGGCTCTCCTGAACATGTCATCCCCAAGGACCGTCCGGGAGACGCAAAGATTAACTGGAAGAATAGCAGCCCTTAATCGGTTCATTTCCCGATCGACGGATAAATGTCTAATCTTCTATAAGATCCTGAGAGGCAACAAAAAATTCGAATGGACCGAAGAATGCGAGAAGGCATTTCAAGACCTCAAAAGGTACCTCTCAACACTGCCGGTACTGTCCAGGCCGATCACAGAAGAACCACTGCTGCTCTACTTAGCAGTATCCCCTTCGGCCGTCAGCGGTGTGATCGTCAAGGAAAATAGAGGTGAACAAAAACCAATTTTCTACGTTAGCAAATCACTGGAAGACACAGAAACTAGATACCCCGCCATTTAAAAACTAGCTTTAGCTATGATAACCTCGGCGCGGAAACTTCGACCCTATTTCCAGTCTCACACCATTTCGGTGATGACAACACATGTTTGACATGTGTCCTTAAACAAGCTGTTTTAAACCCATTTGTAAAAGATTATGACTTGTCGTTGAATAAAGATAATACATATTATGTTAATCTTATTATAGCTTCTGGTAGAGTAAAATAGAATGTTTGATCCATAGTTCATAATGGAATGCAATTATGTTATTATCATCACACCCGAGTCAATGTGAGGAAGAATTGATAATCATAATAAATGAACTTAAATTGTCCATGACCTGATTAACTGGGTGGGGGCCCATTAATCGGATAAGGTCATTAATGTGACTAAGTGATATAATCCTATTCTGGATTAAGTGTGTGTCACACTCACTAGAAGTGCATTAAGTATGAAGTGTCTTCATACTGGACTGGACCTGACTTAAACTCTGGAAGTTATCATATAAGACTGTCACTGATAACTTGGAGTTGAGTCACTAGTAGATGATCAAATGGATAGTTGATCTAAGTCCTGAGTGATCTTGAGTCTGAGCTGCTGGCTTTATTGTTCTTTGATTTAACCGTTAAAGAACACGAAATATTACAGCTGTTCCCAACACTATTATTTTGGGAACATGATAGCCAGTAGTGAAGGTAGCTTGATCATAGATAAGGGCATCACACAGCTCTCTTCAGAGTCAAGATGATTCCTTTAATTGTCGATGGTGAGAAGTGAGATAGACCCATGGCCAGCTTATGACTCGTAATCATAAGTGGGTCGCTCACAGTATTATTGACTGAGTTAAGGATGAAAATGCATTGAGGGGCAATACGGTAATACTGCCTGCTCATGTGTGGATCATCAAGTGAAAGATCAATAACCCGAATTTGATTGTATCAATGGACACCTTGCTATAAAAGGGAATAATATATACTGTATCACTAAAGAGTACAGCCTCGGGTTTATAGTGGAATTACACCGAGGTTAACGAACTTCTAGCAGTTCGTTGGAGCTTAAGTGATATGGGTCCATGGTCCCCAGGATAGCTCCGGAACGGATGATACGTACGTGATTAAATATACGTTTGTTTAATCATTTGACAGGATTTATAAAACTGAAGTCTGTGTCAGATTTGGGATAGTTTTACCGCGGCAAAAGTACCAAAGTTTGGTACTGGAAATTTAATTGTCAAAAGATGAATGAATTGAATTTTGTGATCAACTGGAAAGTTGTACAAAATTTAATTCTGTACAATTTATCTTTTGGAACCGAGTCAATTCGACTGACGGTTTGTGATTTATAGATTTAATGAGTTTAACCTAAAGTTTCGGGTTGCATTAATTAAATCACGTGTCACAAATAAAATGGTGGGTTTGTCCCACGACATTTTAATGTGTGATATGAGAGAGAATAAATTATAATATAATTTAATTATTTGGATTTAATTATTAATAAGATTTATTCCAGGATTATTAATAATTAATTAATAATTAATAGATTTATATTATAATGAATGGTTGCACGCATCGTTCGAGCGTGACCCAAAAAAAATTAAAATGAGATTGTTTTTAAACAATCAGATTCGTTTTAATAATGTATATATATATATATATATATATATATAAAGAAAAGAAAAGTTGCATGGGAGTGCGTGTCGCACAAGACAAAACCAAATTTATCACCCGTGAATTTGTTATGCATCTATTGCATATTTGCGGCAGAAGTACTTATTGTTTAGGTACTTGAGATAAAACCCTGAAATTAATTTAATCCATTGGATCGGTCTAGATTCAATCTTCACCGTTGGATTAGGAATTAATTTATTATATAAATAAAAGGGAATTTCGAATTTTAGACTTGTTTACCAAGTCTTGGTATTTGACTTTTCCCTAATTAATTTAATCCATTGGATCGATCTAAGATTTAATCTTAACCGTTGGATTGGAAATTAATATTTTATTTATTTAAAAGGGAATTTCGAAATTAATAATAGATATAAACTTGGTGACCAAGTTTTGTGGTTGAGAAAATCTCTTAGTCAATCTAATCCATTGGATCAATCTAGATTTAATCTGGACTGTTGGATTAGATTTATTTTATTATTTAAAATTCGAAAAAATCCTAGGATTAATCTGAGCCATTGGTTTTCGACCAATCAGATGATCCGGATGGAGGAAATTTCTCTCAGGTGGTTGGAATTGAACTCTATAAATAGGGAGCTCATTTCACACTTTTCTTCACACCTCCACAGCTCAAAATTTCGTGACCCCTTATTAGGGGATGCGAAAATTGACTCTTCTCTCTCCCCCCGGTTCGGCTTTGTGAGATCTTTTCTCCGGTAGCTTCAAAAGAACCATCAGTTAAATATTTGTCAGAGTCCTGTCATCGAAGCCCACGCTTCGGTACGAGGATTCCAGGAGAATATCCCGGAAGATCACGGGAGTTTCCCTAGCACCGGCGGAGCCCTGCCAAAGTCAGAACGCACAGCCGGAAGTCGTCAATGAGGTACGGCCTTATGCATTGGGTCAATAAATGCAAAATTTCTTTTATTGTATTTATTTATTTTCCATAGACATTAGATTTAATAATGTTGTTATGAAATTAATTGTGATAATTAAATTGCCAATTATTTATCCAATCGCTTTATCCAAATTACTCGATGTCAGTGCGTTGTTGCGGTGTAACTTTTCCGACTTAAAATTATTTTTATAAAAGTTACCCGGGCGGACTGATGAGAGCGGAATATTCGAGATAATTTGGACGGGACGTTAAACGTAATTTTTAATGAATTTGCAATCAAAGCTATTTCGTTATTTTTCAAGGTAAATTGGCATACTAGCAGATCCGATTTCCATTAAATGGTATCGGAGCTAGATGCAATTTCCAACAATTGGTATCAGAGCCCGTGTTCGTGGATAAATAATTACGTAATTTAATTTAGGGTTTTAAATGATCGAATTATTTGATGAATCATTAATTTTAAAATTGAAATTTTTGAATTTCTGGATTTTTAAAATTAATTTAAAATACCCGATCCAAAATATTTGGACCGGATGTGAATTAGGGTTGCTTTTTCGCAACCCTAACCAATCGGCCAAGGCCGAAGGGGCAAAGCCCAGGGCTGTTCACAGCCCTGATGGGCCGAAAAACCAAGTTGGGCCATTTGGCCCAACAAGCCCGCAAGCCATCAGCCCAAGGCGTGACCAGGAGGCCTCGAGCGTGTGGGCGTAAGTCGCGGGCATCGCGACTGGGCGAAGCCTATGCGCTGGGTTAATGGTCTGGCTTCGATGCTGGGCCTTGGTACTTCGCTGGGCCTCATTGGGCCTAGGCAATCCAAGCAGCACTGCCCTAGCCCATTCTAAGGGCTGGGCGCGCGTGCTATCCATGGTACGTGGGCCCGGGTTTTAACCCGGATGGCCCACGTGTTTATTTTTAAATAAAGGTCGGAATTCTAATCTGACCAAAAACCCGTGGATTAATTAATTTTATTTTTGAAATTGAAATTTATGAATTAAAATTAATTATGTTTGATTAATTAATTAAAATTAAAATATGGATGTTATTTTTTATAAATAACATTGTCTTATTTTAATAAATTAAAATATGGATGTTATTTCTGGATAAATAACATTGTCTTATTTTAATAAATAAATTAAAATATGGATGTTATTTATTTATAAATAACATTGTCTTATTTTAATAAATTAAAATATGGATGTTATTTCTTGATAAATAACATTGTCTTATTTTATATTATTCATAAATTAAAATATGGATGATAATTCTTTTTTGAATGATATCATTGGCTTATTTTATATTTCATAAATAATTATTAATGGCTTTAATTTGAATGATAATTCTTTGTGAATAAGTATCATTGACATATTAGTTAGATTCATCATAGATATAATTTGTTAGAACCTATTTTCATAACATGAGAACATAGTGTCTATATTCGCTGAACATTATTAATATGTCGGAATTGGAATAGATATAAATAATGAGCAATAAAGAAGATTTATTTATTATTAGTCGGAAAAATCTCAACCGTACAATCTTGCCTAAGGAAGAGGTAATCAAAAGTGGGGCCGGTTCACCATCCACTTCTGGGTGACCGGTTAGGACCCCTCCCATCTACCTGGAGAGCGTGCGTGTTGACCTATCACTACCGAAAAAGTAATAAATAAATAACCAGGCTTATTAGATATTACCTCGGTAATTATAATGCCTTAATATAAACCTTTTAATGCGACATTAAAAAGAGTTTATAATAAGTTTTAAATAACTTAGAAATAAAAACGTTATTTTCTAAAAAAAAATTAGCAAGTATAGAATAAAGTATAAAAGGTCTCCATTATTACTGTCACAAGGTCTGCTGACCACACCGCCTCGAGTCACCCTAGTGTGTCCATTCCCCAAGGAAGGTGTGCTTGTGGAAGGTTTGACACCGGGATAGTTCCAAAAGAATATGGGGACGGAAGAATCTTGGAAATGGACCGCGAGTCACCCTAGTGTGACCATTCCCTAAGGACGACGTTTCCAAGAGGATCCCGAGAACCGAAAATAATGGGTTAAGCTTGCACGGAAGTTGGTGTTTCCCGACCGTCTATGGTGATAGTTAATAATCATGAGGAACTTTGTTAGTTCTTTGAATATTAGTTGAGTTTATGACTAAAACTCAGTTTAACCAAACTACACGGTTGATACCGCGAGTCACCTTAGAGTGACCACGCCATTAAGGACGGCAACGACGTGTACAGTCGGTTAAATTATCACGAAATAGTTAATGGGTTTATTTAACGTTTTCCCGGAACATGTTTGCATCATGTAACTATTTCAAACCTATAATTTAAAACATTTTGTCTATAATAAAGTTTAATAAGTTTCTTATTCAATGCCAGTCTAAAATGTCGATCTCTAAAATATCATTGCTATCCAAGAATCTGATGTGTATTTTGTCAAGACAATTTAAGTCTAAATAAGTGATTTAGTTTGCTTATTGATTATCTTTTGTTCCTAGCCAGTATTCCCACTCGAAATTACAAGGGAGTAATTCGAAAGTTCTTTAACTTGGGAAATTGCTGAAAGGTAAACAATGATAAGATAATCACCCTACCCAAAGTCAATGATTGGTTAAGGTTGAAACCTTTGACTGAATCCAAGATTCAGAAGACAATCATTAATGTAAGTTTGACTATGTTAGTCAAAATATATTGGGATGATTATTTCAATTAAGGTAGTGGGAGCAAGTCGCTTATAAATAGAGCAAGTCGTTTATATATATAATAGAATGTTGTTTTCAAGAGCAATATTTATTATACCCGTGACTTACGTGGAAATTCAAGTGTCCACTTATGTAAACAAAGTTTTATCATCTTAGATAATAGTAATTATCTTAAGAAATGATCTAGTTGTTTACATTGATTGTCCGGTGAAATGAAACAAACAAGCTTTAAGTGTTAACGTGTATAAACAAGGATCTATCATTTTAGATAATAATTATCTTAAGAAATGATTTAATTGTTTATATGGAACGTTATGACAAATAAACGAGCTGAAACCCTTATGAAATAATAAATGAATATTATGGATATGAAATCCAGGAAAAGGTTAAAGATTGAAAGTGATTGATCATACCTAAGGCATCTTCAATATAGTCATATTAATTTAGATAAGATAAACAGGATGGACCAATGCGTGAATTGTTTGTCAATTCCCTGCCTGTTTGAGAATCTTATCTAAAGGTTAAAGTGACTAAAAGACCATTTTTCTATAAAAAGGTCTAACAGCCACAGTTCCTATAAAGCTTGTTCATACTTGGTATGTGTGGTCCATTATACAAGCTCGAGAAGGATATGAATACTTTATCTAATGATTGGCAAGTATTCAGGGTATTGGTATGAATGCAAAGTAAATTAGAACTTTTGTGAGTTCAAGAAATTTATTGCATGAACCGAATTTTTAATTCGGTAAATCACTATTGGCTCTTTAGTTATTCTGAAAGGAATGAGTCTGAACTTTTAGTTCTATATTCTCGTAAAGGAGAAGTAAACGGTTCCTAGCACACCAGCACAATGAGGTGTTGCAGAAAGAAGGAACTAGAACCTTTTTAGAAATGAATAAACTGAAGGTAATCATTTACAATATTCATTTACTGGGTACTTAGACAAGACATAGTTTATAATCATATAAGAGAGTAGTCGTTTTACCAATGATAGTAGCTCTTTTGGAATATGATTATATGATAAACTATGAACCTCAAAGTAAAATAGTACTAGAGGAATTGTCAGAAGACATAGTAATTACATGATCAACAACGACTGTTGAAAATCAGATTGAGCAAACCACAGGTCCCAAATCAGAACTCTGGGTACTCAGACATAGTGGGAGGTTCAATCATTAGATTGGACGCTACGAGAACCGGAAAGAGATAAACGTTGTCGTGCCGACAGTAAACGTAATGATCCTTTAACCTTTAACAAGGCAATAAGGATACTGATCATGGGAAACGGTAGGATGCTATGAACCAAGAAATAGAATCTATGGATTCTAACCAATTCTGGAAACTTGTAGACTTACTGGATGGATTCAAACCCATTGGCTGTAAGTGGAACTACAATTGCAAAAAGATGAGTGGACGGGAAGGTTGAAACCTTCAAAGCTAGTTTAGTGGACAAGGGTTAAACCCAGAGAGAAAGTATTTTTTACGAGGTAACTTTCTCTTCAGTCGCTAAAGTCCATTCTGTCCATAGCCTAAAGTCTCATATATGAGATTTGGCAGATGAAAGTCAAAACCGCTTCCTGAACGGGTACTTTGACTAGAATATCTATATGGTGCAACCAGAAGGTTCATACAGAAAGATCAAGAAAGGAAGGTTTGCAGATTACTCAAATCCATTATGGATTAAAGCAAGCTTCCAAGATCTAGGAATCGAAAAAGTTTGATGAGATATCAAGACTTACGGATTCACTGAAATATCATTGAGGGCCTACAGTTATAAACTCAATGATGATAAACGTGGTGGTTTTCCTTGTGATATACGTCGACATACTTTTGATCGGAAACGATTGAAAAAGTTATCGGACGTGAAAGCTTGGTTACCTAGTAAATTCCAAATATGGGAATTGTTAGCAGATACCAATCTAATCCATGTATGGTTCACTAAACAGCAGTGAAGAACGTTCTTAAGTATCTTCGGAGAACGAGAAACTATATGCTAGTGTTCAAGAAATTACCTGAATCCACTATGCTACACTGACTCAGACCTTATGTCTGACCGGGACTTGAGTAAGTCCACGTCGGGAGCAGTGTACACCCTTGTTGGTGGGGCGGTATTCTGGATATGCATAAAGCAATCCGGAATCACAGATTCCACGATGGAAACTGAATATGTAGCAGCTGTGAGGCAACTAAGGGATCAGTTTGGCTTAAGAATTTATACACAGAGATGGGAGAAATTCCAGGTGTATGATGGGTCACTAACGTTGTACTGTGATAGCAGTGGCGCGGTGGCAAAGTTCGAAAAAGCCCTTAGACCATAACAAGGTGTAGCATATAGAACGTAAATACCATCTCAGTATAGAGATTGTACGTCGAGGCGACGTAAGGGTTATGAAAATAGCTTTGAGAGACAAACTGGCTGATCCATTTGCCAAGACGTTGCCAAAGAAAATATTCAGGAGGCATCTGGAGAATATGGGTCTGAAAGACATGGGTCATCTTCTTTAAGTACAAGTGGGAGATTGTTGGAGCCCATTAATCGGATAAGGTCATTAATGTGACTAAGTGATATAATCCTATTCTGGATTAAGTGTGTGTCACACTCACTAGAAGTGCATTAAGTATGAAGTGTCTTCATACTGGACTAGACCTGACATAAACTCCGTAAGTTATCATATAAGACCGTCACTGATAACTTGGAGTTGAGTCACTAGTAGATGATCAAATGGATATTCGATCTAAGTCCTGAGTGATCTTGAGTGTGAGCTGCTGGCTTGATTGTTCTTTGATTAACTGTTAAAGAACACGAAATATTACCGCTGTTCCCAACACTATTATTTTAGGAACATGATAGTCAGTAGTGAAGGTAGCTTGATCATAGATACGGGCATCACACAGCTCTCTTCAGAGTCAATATGATTCCCTTAATTGTCGATGGTGAGAAGTGAGATAGACCCATGGCCAGCTTATGACTCGTAATCATAAGTGGGTCGCTCACAGTATTATTGACTGAGTTAAGGATGAAAATGCATTGAGGGGCAATACGGTAATACCGCCTGCTCATGTGTGGATCATCAAGTGAAAGATCAATAACCCGAATTTGATTGTATCAATGGACACCTTGCTATAAAAGGGAATAATATATACTGTATCACTAAAGAGTGCAGCCTCGGGTTTATAGTGGACTTACACCGAGGTTAACGAACTTCTAGCAGTTCGTTGGAGCTTAAGTGATATGGGTCCATGGTCCCCAGGATAGCTCCGGAACGGATGATACGTACGTGATTAAATATACGTTTGTTTAATCATTTGACAGAATTTATAAAACTGAAGTCTGTGTCAGATTTCGTCAATGAGGTACGGCCTTATGCATTGGGTCAATAAATGCAAAATTTCTTTTATTGTATTTATTTATTTTCCATAGACATTAGATTTAATAATGTTGTTATGAAATTAATTGTGATAATTAAATTGCCAATTATTTATCCGATCGCTTTATCCAAATTACTCGATGTCAGTGCGTTGTTGCGGTGTAACTTTTCCGACTTAAAATTATTTTTATAAAAGTTACCCGGACGGACTGATGAGAGCAGAATATTCGATGTAATTTGGACGGGACGTTAAACGTAATTTTTAATGAATTTGCAATCAAAGCTATTTCGTTATTTTTCAAGGTAAATTGGCATATTAGCATATCCGATTTCCGTTAAATGGTATCGGAGCTAGATGCGATTTCCAACAACACAGCCCTTAAAGGTTATTCTCCACAGCCCAAATCAGTCGGGACGGTTGACCAAGTGGACAATCGAACTAAGTGAGTTTGACATCGAATATAAAATTCGAACATGCGCTAAATTCCAAGTGCTAGCAAATTTCCTAATCGAACTTCTGGCGGATTGTCCAACGGGAGAGAAAGGGAATGAAGAATGGCGTCTCGAAGTAGACGGGGCATCAAATATGCACGGATCCGGAATAGGAATACGCCTAATATCCCCGACCAGAGATGTCATGGAACAATCTTTCAGATTAAGATTCCATGCTACAAATAACGAGACGGAATACGAGGCATTGATAGCAGGATTGAAACTGGCGAAAGCAGTAGGAGCCAGAAAAGTTAGAGCCCACTCGGACTCCAAACTTGTCACCAGCCAAATCAGTGGTGAGTATACCACAAGGGACGATCGCAGGGAAAAATACCTGGCAGTGGTCAAGGATTTGATTACCCAGTTCGACAAAGTCGAGATAGTTCAGATACCACGAAGTGAGAGCTCTTCAGCCGACGCTCTAGCTAAACTGACATCCACTTCTGACCCCGAGGTTCAAACAATGGATTTGGAATACAAACTATGTTTCAAAACCTATTCAATTTAGTTTTTACGCAAAAGTACGAACTCTATAATATAACTTTTTTATGTGATCAGTACCCTTAATATAATGTTAAAGCAATGGATATGGGGTATGAACCATGGTTTTAAATATCGATATCGTTTCGCACTATCCATTTTACGGATATATCGCTTGCCGGCGAGCATGCCGATGGATAAATCCGAAGAAAAAGATATATCACTTGCCGATAATATCGCATTATTTCACGGATATATCGCTTGCCGATCGAAATATCGACGGATATTTATGAAAATAGTATAAGTATTTCAATCATATATTTATATTGTGAATAAATATACCTATTTAATAAATAAAACACATTCATAAATCTTAATATTATGAAAACACATAATATTACACAAAGTCACAAACATAGAATACAACATAATGTCAAGTGTCAACATAACATAGAACAATAAAATAGGCATCATAATAAAGTCTTAAAGTATGACATACAAACATAACTACAAACATAGAGTATGAACTAGAAATATGAACATAATAGTCCGAAACCGTAACAAATGATAATCATCAAGTTTAACATACAAGTTGAAAATTTAACAAACCCTAAACATAAAACGTAAATCTTGAGCATACCTTGCGATTTTCCCCTAAAAATATTTCACAAACCCTAAAAATACTAATTTCCCCCAAATCAGCAAGCAAATTCGCAAATAGCCAAAATAACATGAAATAAGTGGAATTACCATAGACATACCTTGCGATTTTCACCAAAAACATGCGAAATATGGGAAGATTTGTGCTCCAGCTCGCGAAATTCGACGGAGAAGAGAGATACGCCGATAGGTAGTCGCGAAATAAGAGCAAGGAGGAAAGGGTTCTGAAGCTAGGTTTTTTTGGAAAATCGAGCACTTTATCGACGTTTTTAGGCTTAACCGAAAAAGATATTTTTTCTAAAAATCGAACGACATATCCCGATAAATCGAAAAACGACAGCGATTTATTTGGAATATCATACCGCATATCTCATTTTAGCGGCATGTCGTGGATATATCGACGATATGCCCCGATATTTAAAACCATGGTACGAACTATGTTTCGAAACCTATTCGACTTAATTTTTACACAAAAATACAAACTCTAAAATAACTTTTTTATGTGCTCAATACCATTTCTTCATATAATTTAAGGTAAATAACGGCAAAAATATCCAAACTTTGGTCAACATGCCCGCCGTGTACCGAAACTCAAAAAGTGACGGCAAAAGTACCCAAACTGCGTTGACCGTGAAAATTACACGAAATCGTTAACTCTTCTGTTAACAACCTCCACGTGGCCGTTAAGCCTTTGCCACGTGGTACTTAACGACAAAAATACCCAATTTTAACAACAACAAAAAAAATTACTTGATTAGTGATAAATACTTGAATTTCAAATACATGAAATAAGATAAAAGTTAGTCAAAACATCAATTGATTTCTTAAAGTGCTTGTGTAAGCTAAATTTGCTGATAAAAACTTTTTTTTACATGAAATAACACACACACAAAAAAATTCTAAATTTTTTTACCGGATGTTTGCCGGCGGGTCTTCGTCGTCTTGCTCCTTAGCCGGCGAGCCTCCTAAGGCTATCTTAGCCTTGTCGAGTTGTCCGATTTTTCTTCTCGGATGTGGGCTTCGCTCTTGGGCCTTTCCTTCTGGACTTTTGTAAGTCCGAGCCTGGCCAAAGTGGGCTTATAGGCTTTGACTTTGCTAGTGGGTTTCGACTTTTCGATATAGGGCCCATATTTATATAATCGGAAACGCATAACACAAAAGTTGATCATGATATCAATTATATCAATTCTCTTATTAATTTAGAGATTTTTAATTTTTTTTTTAATTTTTTTAGTTTTCTCTCTATGCCGTAATTAACCCTATAATATTATAAATGTGTGTAAATCCATGTTGTCATATGGAAATCATGATCTTATCATACATTTTTTCATAGACTATTTATTATGATTCATTAAAGCTCAAAAGTAATAATAATAATAATAATAATAATAATAATAATAATAATAATAATAATAATAATAATAATAATAATAATAATATATGAAAACTTCACATATCTCTAAAGTTAATGAGTATTTATTATTGATGATATTTTTTTACCGGCACATATTCTTAAGCCATTTTTTGATATATAGGAAAACTTCAAATATCTTAATAAGAGAATTCATTATTGATATAATGATCAACTTTTGTGATGCTATGCTTAAAATTCAAGTCGTAAGATAACTAAAATATTCATAATAATAAGGTTTTTATCAACAAATTTAGCTTATACAAGCACATTAAGAAATCAATTGATATCTTGACTAATGTTATTTATGTATTTGGAATTCAATCAATTATCACTAATCAAGTAAGGGAATTTAAAATAAAAAAATAAAAAATAGTTTGGGTATCTTTGCCGTTAAGTGTCTCGTGGCATACCACATGGCGGTCAAGTGCCACATGGCGTGCCACATGTCAAAGGCCTAACGGCCACGTGGAGGCTGTTAACGGAAGAGTTAACGATTTGGTGCAATTGTCACGGTCAACGCAATTTGAGTACTTTTGCTGTCACTTTTTGAGTTTGGATACACGATGGGCACGTTACCCAAAACTTGGGTATTATTATCGTAATTTACCCGATAATTTAATACTGAGTCTTCTTCCTCCTCCCATGTGGCGTGATATAGAGAACTTCACGGTAAATTGTTGTATTTTTTTTTATATATTATTTTTGGGTAAATTGCGGCAATAATCCACAACCTTTGGTCAGCAGGGGTTTTAGGTCCCCCAACCTTTCAAAGTGTTGTCAAAAATGCACAACCTGCGTTGACCGTGAAATTTGTTGGTCCTTCTGGTAAAGACGTTAACTGTGCTGATGTGGCATCGTATTATTGTCAAATGGATAGTCATTTGGACAGAAGATGACAAGTTTAACATTAATTAACATAACCTAAACTGCGGTATATACCGCAATTTACTCTATTAGGTTATGTTAATTAATGTTACACTTGTCATCTCCTGTCCAAATGGCTATCCATTTGACAATAATACGATGCCACATCAGCACATTTAACGTCTTTACCAGAAAGACCAACAAATTTCACGGTCAACGCAGGTTGTGCATTTTTGCCAACACTTTGAAAGGTTGGGGACCTAAAACCCCTGTTGACCAAAGGTTGTGCATTATTGCCGCAATTTACCCTTTATTTTTTGTTAAAACTCAATGTGAATTGTGATTGTCAATTTGTTAAATTAATTAATTGCCACCAGTAATTATGATACTAATAGCTCGGAATGTTGGTAATGCTTTCCTACGGGTGTACAATAGGGTTTTCGGTATCGGTTTTACACTTAAAAAGACTTGGACCTTATTATTCGGTTTTTTGAAATTGAAAATCTAAGACCCTATCTTTTAGAGCTAGAATCGTTTGTACCGAAAACCTTATTTAGAACCGAAATTCGGCCATAAATTCGATTTTTTAGACCTAATTAGACTTTCATTTATAATAAAAATATATATTGTAAAAACTTATCTTCATTAATAGTACTTTTTAATTTTTAATGTTAAATAATGAATCAAACGTATTTATTGCTTACGAGAAAATAACTATTTGTAATAAACGATTGCTTGACTTTTATTAACGATGTTGATTAACCTTAATAACCCAAGTAAAAACCATATTTTACGAACATTAAAATCCCAAACAACCATTAACAAAACATGAAAGAAAACAAATGTCTAGAAATAAAATTAATTTATTATGAAGTTACCTTATTTCTATATGAATTTATTATAAAATAAAAATTAATAATTAAATAGGGTCTTCGTTACAAATGGGTCTTTGGTACCGGTTCTAGAAATTGAAACCGAATACCGAAGACTCAATGCGGTCCAAATGGACCGAAGACCCTGTTTTATGGACCCGGACCCTATTATTCGGTCTTTAAGGTCTTCGGTAATAAAGTATTCAGTCCTGCAATTCGATTTTTCAGTTTTTTTGTACACCCCTATGCTAACCTGTGTCTGAATCTCCTCAGATCTCATCTCAAACAATCGGCAAAGAGAATCTCCCATCTAATAGAGAACAAAAACAACAAAGATGAGCGAACGACATAAATCGCTGTAAACGACATAAATCAGATAAAGGAAAATAGTGATGGTCAGATGAGCCGCCATTGCAGAGTAGCTTCTTGTTCGATCCAGGTAACAATCATAAATAAATCAGAGTTTACTCTTTTCGTATGTAAAGAAGGGAGGAATCGGCTTTGTTTCAAACTGCACGTAAGTATATGTAGAGATTATTTAAGAATATTAGCGTGCATATGATTAGAAGAGTTTCAAAGGAAGAACGTCAATAATCAGATAAAGGAACGACAAGAATCAGATAAAGGACGAACGACATAAATCACTGTAAACGATTGGCAAGGAAACACAAAATTCAGGAAGTCGCTAATAATATTTGAGGAGTCCCACATCGGAGAAAAAGGAACAGTTTGCTATGTTTATAAGGGTGTGTGTTGGAACGATAATCGCCGGGCCTAGTAACGTGGGCCTGTGACCAAGTGGGGCAATAAAGTGGAGTGGATGGGACGACCGGCCCAGAGCTGGGTGTGGCGGTGACAGGTCATCTCTGCTCTCTTATGACTTCTCTTCTTCCCCCGATGGAAAACACCGGGTCCTCTGGTCCTCGCTGCTCTATTATTACGTGCCCGATGGAAAATACCGGGTCTTCTCTTCTCCCGATGGAAAACACCGGGTCCTCTCTTCTCTCCCTAGACAGTTCCTATGCCCGCCTTGTCGCAAACCACCACTTTTGTTATTTCTTTGTACAAAGTAGGTTAATTTCATATAATTTGTTGTTATTTCTTTGTACAAAGTATGTTAATTTCATATAATTTGATAATACACTGTAATAAGTTATCTAGTAATGAACTTTACGAACACTAAAACTTGTTGCACTTTCTAATTTAATTATGAACTTTAGTAATTTGATCATATGATCTAATTGTGTCATCCAAATTACACGTGATATTGGCGGTGAGGTCTCGGTATTGTGGAAAAATTTCATCTTTTCGAGCCTCAAAAGGGTCGTTTCTACAAAATATTTTTAGCGGGTTTCTAACTAAATACCCGCCTAAGATATGTAGTAACAGGAAGGTAAATTAAAGAAGATTTTCTTATTTGAATGGAAAGGAATATTAAAATTCAGAATTCACTCCCATCTTTACATGTTGAAGCACTAAATGAAATTGTGATCATTGTACAACATCTTCACTATGGCTCGCGCTCAGAACGCCAAAGAACGGGTTCGTGATCGCAGACTTTAAAGCCGAACCAGCTGCGTTTAGCACTTGCATGTCAACTTTTTCTCGAGGAAGAAAGAGAAAGTCTCCGCCTTCTGTTCTTTTGAACCCGCAAAGCTCGAGAAACTCCAACCCTCCTTCCAAACTAGCAACTCTTTCCTGTAAAAGTAGAAGATGTTCTGTAAAGCAGCTCGTGAAATGTGTTTTTCTTCCGGAGCAAGAAAGGCACAAAAATTGCTATTTACCTGATACAAGGGATTACTCATCTTGATCTTCCTGTACTTTTCTTCATCGGGATTCCTTGCGACGTTTCCAACGTAGATCAACAATGTTTGGAAAGCCTTTTTCGCTCTAGCGATGTCGTTCTGAATTCGGACCCGGATTACAAAATTAGGCATCAAAGAAAAATATGAGTAGGCAAAATTCCTATGTTTTTAGTTTTAGAGTTTTTAGCATAAATAGCGCATTTACTCGATTTATGTTCATTTTCGGTACGTTAAATCGGAATTAATTCATACACAAAGTTAGAGGTATTATTTCAATTTTCAGTAGAAATGTTTTAGTGCAGTTTTAATATTATATGCCCAGTGTTGTGTTAATTTTACGTAAATATGTTGCAATAATAATTTTAATTTTATCGAGGAATTATGACAAATAAATTAAAGTAAAAAAAATGACAATAATACTCCTAAAATTACAATATGATAATGGTGATTCTGTTAAAAGAATAACCGATTTAAACATAGTGAGAAACTTATTTGCGGATATAAATTTTCATTGTGTAATCAATCATGTAGACGTTTTTACCCTTTGGCTGCGCTTGAGAGACCTCAAACATTCTCTCAGAAGCTCGGCCTTGGTCACCGACTTTACAGGCTGCAAATTCTGCAACATTAAAGCAAAGGGAACCTTGAGTATCGAAGAACATTCTCGTGTCCACAATGGTGAGAACAAGGCATGAATCTTTGCAAGTTAATCTTAACAATTGATACCGGTTTATCCCGCGCATTTGTTAAGGATTGTTTTGAGGACGAAGGGCTATGAATTGATGGCATTGCAACCTTAATACCTCTTCTTTCTAGCTGTGACCATAAACAAAATTTATCTCTCGATGATCAAGAATATGTTTAGAGTAGAATAATACAAAAACCAAGAATATATTGAATGTACTTCTTCGTTAATTATCATATTTTTCGGTTTTCGAATCTGCTCCTAGAGTAGTTTTCGATGTTGGAATTGATTATATTCCGCTTAATCTAATATGGATGCTTCAAGGGAAAAGAAGAAAACAATTTTTAGGTCTTGTTTTGAACCAAATAGTATTACCCTTGTACCTTATCTTGTTCCAGTTTCCGCCGGATTTTTTCTCTCGCTTTTTTCTCTTCCTCTTTCTCGGTTTGCTTCACCGCTAAGTAACTGAGGGAAAGAAAAAAATAAATCTATTCTATCCCTCCAAATATAAATCAAAAGATGCGTAGTGTTGTAGAAATACCGTTTTCGTTCATTTTCTTCCATAGTCCGCTTTGCCTCGCTGAGCTCTTTGCCTGTTCGAATCCTCTTCTGAAGCAAAAAAGGCATGGCCATTATTATTCATTGTGAAACTCAAAAACAGAGAGAAGAACATTTCAATATCGAAATCTTAGAGAGTGATCTCTTGCATCAATCGATCACAATCGAGAAAGCAAACATAAAAAAGAAAGTACTACACCTTCTCCTTTTCTGTTTCGATTCTCGGCTCTTCCTCTTCGTTTCTCTTTCGGGCTCGATTTCTCGACAATGCAAAAAGTTAATCTCAGAAAACCTGGGGATAGTCAACGAAGGACAAAAGACATTTCCGAAGATTCATAACATAGGAGAAAGTGTGACTAAATACCTCAGCTGATGAGCTTTTCTTTTTATTTCTTCCGTCATATCGAACGGCTCGCCGGACTCGATTCCAATATTTATTTCAAGCTGTACGAATTCTAAGATGTTAAGTATCATTTTTACAAGAAAAAAAAAACATTGTTTCACTAGAGAAATCAATGAACCGAAATCACACCCGAGGAATCTTATCTATATCGGGGTCGTCTTCGTGATCTACGATCCAGTTTATAGCATCCTCTAAACTAGCATTACCTGAAGAGAAATGACACCATCGATCGTATTTGATCTTCCGTTGATAAAATGGTCGGGAAAATCGCCGGATTAGAAACAGGACTCACCGGAGTAATGAAGCGCTCGTGTTGCTCGAGCCCGTGGAAACCCCATTTCTTCAAGCCCTCCAAGCAAACTCTCGTTCACTCTTGGAACAGCCATTTTCTGTTCATGAAAATTAGTACGTTACGCTACTATATTGAACCACGTATTACTCTTACACAAACTATTAACGTATATAATTGCCATATAGTCTCACCATAAGATATATAACTCTCTTATTTCTTTTTTTGATGATTCAGACTTCTGGAAAAGAAATTGATATGATTTTTTGTGAGGTTATTTGGCGATTCTTTATCTCTGAAGGAGGCTTCTCATAGCTTCAGTTTTACATATAATCCTGATTCTCTACGTTAACACAAAGATAATTGTCACATGCCATGCAATTCTTATTTTACGGCATAAGTATTCAATCTTGTTCTAAGCACACTCGCGATTGTCTTTTCATAGCAACAATAGAGTCGTCGGAGTCCAATTCCGCCCATGTCGAGTTAATGTTTATTATATAAAGAGGCATATTATGTCTATAATTAAACATTCCAAACATCAATTATTCAACATTTCTATTGAAATACTCTTGGTCACTAGTTTCTTAAGGAAAAAATTGATCTTCAATTTACAAATCATGCTCTCTATAATCTAACCCCCGAGATGTAATTACTAATTCCGTCAATGCTTCAAATGAAGAAGTTACTAATTAAAAATAAAAGTTGAAAGCACAAAATTATCGAGAAAAGGGTTGAAAATTCGACCGAAACAAGGATTCTAATTTTATTGAGACAAAAATTAGCATTATTTTCTTAGTTTGTCCGACCGAAACAATGATTCATAGTTTGTCGGTTAATAAATTCCGGTCATCTCCGGTTTAATTAATTAGAAATAATCAAATTAGACTAAAATTAAAAACCGAGCGGGGACAGTCTCTTTCTTCTTTTCTCGAAGCCAAAAATTGAAAAAAAAAAAAAAAATCCAAAAAAAAAATCAGCAATATAGCTGACGTGGCAAACACTGGAGAATCAAGATTCTTCGAGAAACCAAACAGTTGGAGCTAAAACCCCACTCTTTCCCATTCCAGAGCTTTCAGTCAAACAATGGGCGATCCCAAACCGAGAACGATCAAGCTCCACTGCCCTTCGACCTCGCAAGTGGCTGCAATGGCGGTTGGGGACGACGAGAGAGTGGACTTGGGCTCGATAGCCAGAGCTTTGCGCTTGGACCCGATGACGGTGAGGCTCAACGCCCACTTCATCAGCACAGACGCAGACTTCGTCGCTTCTTCGGTCACCTGGAAATCGCTCCTCTCCTTCTTCGCCTCCAAAGGCCTCTCTGCTCACGAGATCGTCGTCCATGGCAAGCTCGCCACAGTCGGAGGATTCAAGAGTAAGTTCGATCACAAATTCCTCAATTTATTATCAGCTATACTTCCAATCCAATTAGGTTTAAAAAAAAAATCTTAAAATTATGAATAAGGACTGATAGTTTGTAATTTATTCAAAGGGGCATGTGAAGAATTGGATTCTGCAAATGGTACTTTCTCGGTAAATAGTGGAAAGTTATCAATGGAGGATTCTCACTTGTTCAAGAAAACGAAGCTGAGAAGTGGTGATTCAGGTATAAACATTTATTCCTCATTGTAATATAGAATTCTTCGGCTGTACATGTATGTATTGTTCATGGTGAACTTTCTACTAGGCTGCAAGAGGAACCAAATACTTGAAGATTTGAGGCTGCTCAAAAGGCTAAGGATAAACGAAACCGGTACAGGTAAACTGGCGAATAACGACAATGGCGAGGCCTCGAGGATCATTTCGAGTACTGGCGTTCGATGCACTCCGGGCAGAGGCCCGAAGCGCTTGAGAGAGGACAACATGGACGATGCGGTTTTCACTACTCAATGTAAGCGAGTACGATGAAACGATTCTGCTCCTCGTGCTCTGACTTCTCGACGGGAAAGTTACTCTGCAAAAGCTCGTGGAAGCGGAGGTTTGACTTTGAACGATCTGTACATTAGAAGGGTTGTGTAAAAGAATTTTGTGCATTACCGTGAGTGATTATTTTTTATTTACAAAAGTTTTGATTTGTAGTTATGTATTCAAAAATGATATTTAAAATTAAATGCAGTTATTTTGTATACTTTCTAAAATTGTTTTGTGCTGTTGTCAACGGGTTTATTACCTTCTTTAAATTAAAGGGAAAATTCTAAGAGAATCCTACAATCAAATTTCTACTTTTGATGAATTTTAAAATCATTATTTTATGGAATCATGACTATTTGTTATTGATTGAATAAAATACATGATATTTTACGGATTTATTACTATTCTATTGAGGCTTACGCCTCAACGAGATTAAGGGAAAACGCTCCGGTTCCCATTTAAGACCTTGCTTGTGTAAACCGGATTTGTTCGAATCTCGACTCAAAAAAAATTAGGGCCATACCATTTGGAGTGGAAACTGCACTTGGCTCGTAATGTACATTGGTTTTCAAGGGTTGTCATTCTAAATAGAAGTGCCAAACAACAGCAATTCCTGCTACCAATGCAACCTTGAGTAATAATTTAGAGCTGATGAAGGAAGAAGACGAGGTCGGAGGCGATTGAGATGCTTCGAGGGGTTTTCCGGTAAGCTTGGCAGACAACTTCGCCACGAGCTGAGATAAAGGTCCACCTTTCTTGCCATCTGCAGGAACATATCAGACGCGGGAAAGTAATAACAAATTAGCAAAAACGATCAAAGAACATATTGCATTCTGTCAGTTCAAATCTAATTAGGTACACTTAGTTCTAATTTTTATCTTGGTGCATTAAGAATATTTGCATTTTTCTATTAATTTATTAATAATGATATTGCCTTCAATAAAGTCAAATAGGTAATTTACTTCTATTAATAAAGAAGGGATATTTGCGGCAAAATACCCGAAAGATAGGTGAAAGTGGTGTCATATTATTCATATTCTACTTTTTGTAACGTAGTCAAAACTGTGTATCCTAAGTACAAAAAAAATACATATAGGTGCTTGTGACTTACACTTTTGACAACGGATTATACGCCGCGAAGTAGTATATCCCTTAAAACAAAGAAGTTATTTTACAACAAAATACTTAAGCGGCCAACTACACTAACAAAGTTAAAATTGCTAGCAATTACCCTTTTGAAAATGCGAACTTACTGCTGTACCAAAGAGAGAATTTTTATTTTTTTTTATTTACCTCTGTTCTTTAGGAATCTTTCCTCCTCGGCGACACGACGTCGAAGTACGTTGAGCAATGATCCAAAGTACAATGCGAAGACCGTGCACGTGATGGTGATGACGTTGTAAGGCATGCTAAAATCAGGAGTGGTCAGCGGGACGAGTAAAACTTCAGTGTAAGAGAGAACCGAATTGTTTTCCTACATAACAAGATCAACACAAAAGAAAAAATAAATTGATAGAATCCAAAAACCAAAACAATACTTATACCTATTCATAGTTCAAATTACCCCAAATTTGGCCAAAATAGGTAATGTTTCCGAGGACTTTTCTTGCTCAAACTTTGTACTCGCATTAAAGTCAGGATAGCTAATGATAGCGGACGGAATGTCGAAACCCTGATTAGCATCTGGAGGGTATTCATCAATATGCAAAAAACCCTGTAATAGTTGTATAATTAACAGAGTTAGTAACTATAGATATGGTATTATTATTAAGATTGAACAAAAAAAAAAATCCAGATCATACCTTATCAAATTCCAAAGTTGTGAAAGCTGATTTCACACCACAAGGAAATTTCAGCAATAGTTCCATAGCTCCGGGCGACACCTTGTCTTCAGAAGGGGAAACACGTATTTTTTCAACAACGTCTGAAACTGCTTGTGTTTGGCCATCAACAAACACTTGTAGCGTGTGATAATAAACCTTGATATACCATGGCACGACTTGGAAGATCTTAACCTGCAATTTGCAACTTTCTTCGGTTTTAGTAGACTCCGCTAATCCCTGGCTTAATCTTGTGGATTTGAAAGATATTGCAATGGCACCCCTTTCGTTCCCACTTCCCATCAAGAATCTGCTTGCATGTAATGGCGGTTCCTGACATGACCAAGCGAACGGAAGCTTCCATGATAAGCCTATATCAAACGGCTCCGACTCACTATACTTCTGAACTGAAAATACGTAGATGCGAGACGGGTGATCCGTATCTGGGTCATTCACTTCCTCCAATACCTTGTCAGGCTTGACAGATAATTGAAATCCATGACTACGAAAAGCTTCATCATCTGGAGTATCCGAAGCGGAAATTTCATTTTCTTTATGCAATTTATTCAGTTCCGAAACCAGACCCCTATCAAGTTGAATATACACGTTACTAGACTTGGCAAGAGCACATCCTCCGTTGATTTCCCGCCCAAAGATCGAAGTCAAAGACCAGCTTTGTTGCAATTTACTTTCCAATGAAGGCACAAGAGCTCTACTTTCCTTGGGCTTTAGAACAACTGTAAGCGTTTGTTCAAGCACAATGCCTGAATCAAACCCGGCCGAGGTCAAATGCAACCGCTGAGAATGATAAAACCCTTTGTAGATTGATGGTCGATCCATTAATACAGATATCCCAGCTTTGTCTCGGCAAGGAAGAAGCTTCAGCCATGGAGTTAGATTCTCAGTACAAACAGCCTCACGAGGGAGCGACCCATATCTCAGATTTCCAGAACCCGAGCGATATCCCCATTCAGGAGCTGAGTAAGACGTGGAAGATTCCAGAAAGTTGATCGAAGCACAGAAAAGACCGGAGAGGGTGTGAGTGAGATTCTTCCACAGAGCATCAACTTCGTGACGAGGGACATCGAAAACTGCCCACAATTCAACTCCGGGAGGTTTGGCATTGTTGCTCGGTATGGGATCAAAACCACCCCAGCTCTCATAGTTCCAACGGCCTTGCGTGAAAGACAGTTCCATTTCTTTTATCCGGAATTTCAGCGCCTGTCCATTTACACAATATCTAAGATCAAATTGAGGTCTTAATTCTTATCAAAGTTGTCTGATGCAAGCTAAACTCAACAAGTATAAGTATAACCAAAGCTTCATTATAGTTAATAGATTGGGGCATAAAAATCAGAAATTAAGTCATCAAGTTGTATGCGAGCAAAAAAAAAAAGAAGACAATATTCGAAGCAGATTCTTCTTTTACGAGTTTTTGAAGTCATCAAGTTGTAAAATATCTTTGCTTTTCGAATTTCAGAATCAGTATAAACTAGTTTTTCCATTTAGGTACTTAACCACATTGTGAGATTTCATAATCTGCCCACAACACGTTCTGCAGATCTTTGAGCACATAAACACTAAATTTTGTTACGGATCTAAGTACGGTGAGACATACTATCGTCGGATCCGCAACAAGGGCCCAAGCCCTAGGCTCGGCAACAACAACAAACTCGGCCAAGGCCTGGCCGAGCAACCATTTCTAGCAATTAAGTTAATATAATTTAATCAAGTTTATTTCTTGTATTTATTACTGGTCATTTATTGGCTAATGAGAATTCTGTAAACCCCAACTTATTTCAATCTCTCTCAAATTGAGAATGGATTGAGACAACCTTGATCTAGGGTTATTTGCGCCCAATTGTGTTCTTCGTTTTGTTGATCGAACTTCCGTCAAGGTCTCGAAACAAGATCAAGGTCTCGGGCCGCATCAATTTTCTTTGCAATTCAATACAAAATCAGACAATTACAGCTTAGTTACTTCAAAAATCTCATAAAAAAACGAGTCTACTTCGCTTCTAGACCAGATAGTTTCTGAATTATATAATGCCCTAATTTTCTAACTATATTGAAGCTCCATATGAACTTGATGCATTGAGCTTCTCGATTAACAAAAAGAGCGAGTAACTAATTCTTCGACTGGATTTCAATTTTTTTTTTTTTTTTTTTTTGGCAGAGCGAGTAGCGAAAGAGGAGGAGAGAAGGACGAACCAGCTGAGCGATGGCTTTGGGGAAGAGGTGGTGGTGGCGGCCATTGGAGGCCTTCGGTGGAGCTCTGGTCTCGAAATGGAAGTGCGCGAGAAGCTTCCGATCCGGAAGAGGTCTCAGAAGCAACTCCTCCGAGAATTCCTCTTCTTCGGCGGCGGCCGATCCGAGGATGGAGACGGCGAAGAGAGAGAAGAGGAGGCCGTAGAGAAACAGAGGCCGTCGTGGAGAGCGAGAGACCATTGCGAGAGTGACGGAGACGGCGAAGAGAGAGAAATGTGGTTATATATATATATATATATATATATGGGTTAATGACGGCAAAAATACCCAAAGTTTAGTCAAAGAACCCCTCGTGTACCCAAAGTTTAAAAGTGGTGGCAAAAATACCCAAAGTCACATTTGGGGAGTTGACCACTCCATTCTCGTAACGTTGTTAACTTACCTGTTAACTCTGGCCACGTAGACAAATCTGTTTTGTTAAGTGTAATCATTAGGGGTTCAATTCGTTGTATTAAATAGTATTAGCTAGGGTTTAATTCGTTGTTTTGTCGTAAATGAGGCTGATGTGGGCTCGTTCACGTGGCAAAAAATTATTATGTCAGCAACTCACGTTTTTCCGATCCCCTTTTCTCTTCTCTCTTCTTTTATCCCCCCTGACCTATGAGGCTTAACTTGCCTTTTATAGAGCTTACATCTGCCTTCTCACGTCTTTCCCGCCCTTTTTCGCGTCCAATCACTGGCTTCCCTAGGAGTGATTTGAGGAAAGCATGGTTAACCCATGCTTTGCGTCATTCTAGGGCAGTTGGCCACGGCGGGTAGGTGGGATTGGCATGGGCGTCATTAAATGCACATCACGTCAGTTGTCATTCGGGGTTTTTGCGACGGGTTCCTTCTTCGTTGATTCTTCCTCGAGGATTCTTCGTCGAGGCGCGACGAAGCATTTCATAGCGGTTCGCTCTTACGCTAGTCAGACCTCGTCGCGGATTGAACCTCCTCGAGGATGTTCCTTGGTTGATCATCTGTCAACGAACCTCCTCGCCCCCTCCTTACGTCGTTTTTGGGACAAAACGACACGAGTTGTGTTAGGGATGGATTTGACGAAATCCGACCTTAACAATATTCCACAATATTAATCATTAATAAATCATGGGACAAACATTACTAAATTGTCCTTGTGTAATCCTCACTTTGTAAAATTACTATATCACACTATTGACTTTGTATTTTTGTCTTTATAAAACTCTCCCTTTGTATTTTTGTCCTTATCATGTCCTTGTGTCAAATTACCATGGTACCCCTAAAGGGTCAAATAGAGACAAAAATACAAAATTAAGGTTTATGTCAGGATAAATATATAAAGTCAATGGCTATATAAAGACAAAAATAAAAACAAAAAATAAGTTCTTACCTACGAAGTATAAACTTAAATTTCAAAGTTTTTTTAAGATTTTGTTTAAAAAAATTAAAAAAAAGAGCTACAAAATCTATATATATATAAAAGCATGAAGACAAGTTTCTCAACAAATTTTTTATAATGGCATATTCAAATGCTATTTTTCTAGAATTTTGAATTAAATTTAAATACTCATACCAATAATTTAGCATTTGAGAATTTATGATGAGCACTAATAATACCAATAATTATATTAAAGTCTCAATTATTTCAAATAACAATCAATTTTTTAAATGGTGATTAACAATCAATTTTCTAATGCCTCATGCACATATATGCTCTCATATTTTTTGAGATTATATTTTTTTTCTGGTTGTTTTTGCCGTAAGTAATATAAAATTGGAGAAGGGAAGTTGCAATAGTAGTTATACTAAGGGGGTTGCATCATGAGTTGTTATAGATAATGGGATTAAAAAAATGGTGAATTATTTATTTAGGAATTGATTTATGTTTAGGGTGAATTGTCAATAATCTATATATATATATATATATATATATATATATATATATATTGAGAGTTTTTCCAACAAGACTTGGCACAACCACAAACAAGGAATAGAGGATTCTTATTTTTCTAAATTTTATATTTTTTTAACCACTGTTATAAACTAAGAACAAGAGAGATTGAGAGAGAGGGAAATAGAGAGTATTATTTCATTGAGAGTGTGTTACAATGAGCAACCAAAGCCTCTATTTATAGGGCTAAGGGAGATGAAGAATATGAAATATAATAAATGAGACTATTACATTCATTACTATAGTTGACTATCTAATATTGACATCCACAAAATCTTGGTATTTATAACACTCCCCCTTGGATGTCAATGTCAACGTAATACGCATAATTGATTTTAACATGCCTCGTTAAAACCTTTCCAGGAAAACCCAGTGTGGGATAAAACCTTGGTAAAGGAAAAAGAGTACAGCGCACATTACTGTAGAGGGGGTTTTTCACCACCCTTTTCCAGTCACAAAGACAATCATCAAATAATAAATAAAATGACAACAAATGATGAATATCTTTGTTTTATTATAATTTCCGAAATGAGCTCGGTTTTCTTCCGTTAAATAGCTGGACAGATGAAGGATCATGAACCTCAGATATATCTTTTTCTTCGACCTTTTCTATTGCCAGATCTCTTTTTCTTTCCTTTGTCGAGTCTTTTTTCTCTCTCTTTTGTTCGAACCACCAACCATTACAAATGAGGCTTATCTTGCCTTTTATAGAGTTTACAATGCCTTCCTCCTCTATCTTTCCCGCCTATTTCCTCTTTAATCATCATTTTCTGACGTTATTTGAGGGCAGCAGGGTTTATCCTTACTTTATGTCACCTCCGAGCATGCTGCCGTAGTGGGTAGGTGCGCCGCATTAAATGCGCGTCTCGTCAGCCGTCATTCGGCTCTGCAGGCCTCCGTCGCTGACGCTCTCATCGAGTGAGTAGGTCGGTTTCATTAAATGCACGTCTCTTCGGCTGGCATTGGGCTCTGCATAATCATCATGACGAAATTCCTCGTCGAATCGTGATGGGACGCTTCATCGCGACCCGCTTGCTCGCGTGGCTGCGTCCCCTCGCTGATGAACCTCCTCGGGGGTGTTCCTCCGCGGGGATGTCCTTCCTCGGAGATAACTCCCTCTTCGCTGGTGAACTTCCTCGCCTCCCTCATGTCGTTTATGGACAAAACGACACGAGTTGTGTTGAGGATGGATTTGACCAAATCCGACCTTAACAGTTAGTCCTCCATTTTATCAAGTGTGTACACCTGGTAAAATAAAGTATAACTGCCTTGGGGGTTAGCCCTAGCCGGCGTTGATTGGCTCATGGTCGGTGATCTCTTCTTCGGCTCCTCGCGTGGTCATATTATGAGGCCGCTCCCCTTCCTCGCTAGGCTTCCTTTGCTTCCCTAAGTCCCAACGAAACTCTCAGCGACAAAGATTTCTCAACGTTGCTCGGGTCCGGGACCCACCTTGATTTTTCTTTCCCAAAAATCTGTCAGCCTCGAATCTTACGCACGTCCCTTCAGCATTGAATGCCCACCCTTTTTCGCATTTGAGGGCCTGTAGAGATTTACAACGGGCCTTTGAAACGAACCGTTGATGAGTTAGCAAGCTTCGATTTTGGGCCGTCACATTAAAGACGTGTCTACTTATCATTCTTCCCTTTCTATAAATTCGAAATTCATAACCATTTTTCCAGGCATTTTCGTATTTTTTTTCAAGAATTCTCTCCAGGTTTCTTTTTGCTGTTGTTTATCCTCATCTCCTCGTCTCCGAAATTCTTCCTCCTTCTCCCTCAGACGCCTCGATGGGTCCATCCCGCTCCGGCCCAGTCTTTAAGACTCGGAGTCCCCCTTCCGTCATGACGGAAGAGGGCTTAAAGTATATCGTCGATAACCACACTGACTCAGGGACCTGCTTTGCCCGTCTTCCTCTTGAGGGCGAGTTCGCCGATGAACCTCAGAGCGACTTCGTTTGCGTCTATGAATCGTTCTTCCGCATCGTCGGCCTTCGCTTCCCGACGCCGCTCCTGGTCGTGGCGTTTCTCTACGCCTTCGGGGTTCCGATTGCTCAGGTGAGCCCCAACACTCTTCGCCTCCTCCTTTGTACACTGGCCATTGCATGTGAACAGAAAGTGGAGCTCACGCTCGAGGACTTGATGCGTCTCTTCAAAGTCTCCCGTAATCCAAAGAATCTGGGTCGTTTTGCCATCTCTCATCGCGTCCGACCGCACATCCTCCTGAACACGCCCTCGAACGAATCCGGTTGGGAGAATAAATATTTTTTTGTTCGTGTGGACAATTCCAACTTCGGTCCCCACCATGCTTTCCTACCGACGGATTTGGTGCTCGAGGGAGCGGACCTCCCTCGATTCAAGCTTGAGGAGAATGAGGAGGCCGAGACGCGGTTCAAGAGCATCCACGCTGCTCTCCTTGCCAATCCCAGGCGTGATTGGAGTAAAGACTTCGGGGGCCAGCGGCTTGAGAAATCTGGGGTTTATCAATTGGCCCGAATACACGGGGCGCCTCCTAACACTCTTCTCCCGAAAGGTTTCCTTCGCGAACCGGCCCCGGAAGGGTCTCCCGTGGAGCGGAAGAAACCCGCTCCAAGGCTGAAGAAGAACGCCGAGGATAAAGTCGTGGCTACTAGGGATAGCGCTCCCGTTGGTCGGGATCGGGAGGCGCACAGATCGTCGAGGTCCCGGGTAGGATCTGACGCTCCTCGCTTCATGGGGCTCACCCCCCGAGAGGGCGGTTTCTCGAGCAAACGCCCCGTCGAGGATACTGGTGACGAGCGACGAACAAGGGCGAGGACGGAGTCCGCGGCCCGCTCCTCGCAAGATATTTCCCGCTCCTCGAGGAGATCTCCTCGGGAAGAAAATTCCCTGGGCAAGCGCCCCACCGAGGAAGCGCGTGATGCTTCTCTGGCGAAGAAGGCGAGAGTTCCCGACCCGACTCCTGAACTCGAGGCGGCTGACCCATCTCAAGGAGCTGCGGAAGGGACTTCGGGCACCGCGCCTGTCGAGGGCGCAACGGGGAAGACAAGACCGGAGGCGGACGTGTGCGTACACCCCGCCGATATCTCGCGGGAGAGACTGGAAATGGAAGACATCGAGCACCTGGTCGTCGCGCTGGATGCTCCTCCTCCGCCTCCGTCGGGGGCTGAAGACCCCATTCCTCTTTCTGCTTCGGGGGCCGCGATCCGGTCTTCCCTGTCACCGCCTCGGGGAATCCCCGATGAAGCGATGCGAGACTCGGTTGTGGCCTTAACGCCTCCGACTCAACCTTTGGTCAAAGGGACCAATGCTCCCAACGACGGAGATACGGGGCCCGTTGGCGAGGAAGAAGCTCCAGAACAGATCCTCCCCGGGCCCACGGAAGAACACTCAAGGGCGCACCCCGATGTGAATCCCGCTAATCCGAAGCTTCTTCCCGACGTTCCCGGCGTCGAGGCCCTCGAGGGCTCAATGGTCCGGCCTTCCCCCGGTCTTACCGGCGTCTCCAGCTCGCAAGTACCTCTTGTCGCTCCTCCCGGCGCGTTGCCCCAATTAGCAGATGGCTTGACGCAGCCTTCCGAGCCATCCCTTGACCTCGAGGGAATTCCCGAGGAGGTTCCTACCGGGTCGCCGCGGGCCCAATCCAGCTTCCCAGCCTTGCCGCCTCCGAGAGCACTTCCCGCGGCCGAAGCTTCTCACGAACTCGCCGAGCCTTCCAGCGATCCCATGGGGAACTTAGCATTGGTCGACCGCGTTGCCCGGGGAGTAGCTCTATTGTCGGACGTTATCGCATCCGTGTGGCTATCCACCGCTAGGGTTGAGAGAGAGAGCAATGAGTTGTCGGCAGAACTCTCGTTAGCCCGGGAACGGTTTGAGGCTTCCACCCACGACGGGCAGAAGTTCCAGGGGCAGATCGAGAAGCTTTCCTCGGAGCTCGACGAAGCCAAATCTACCTTGGAGTCGGAAAGCTCATTGCGCCGGGCCGCTGAGGCTGAGCTCAACGAAGCTAGATCTGCCTTGGAGTCGGAAAGCTCATTGCGCCGGGCCGCCGAGGCCGAGCTCAATGAGGCCAAGTCCATCTTGGAATCGGAAGTTTCGCTGCGCCGGGCCGCTGAAGCCAAACTTGCGGAACAGCAAAACTCTTGCGCTGTTATGGAGGCGAGCCTCTCCGACAAACTCCGGCTTCAAGCGGAATGCCTTGCTCAGATAGGCGAGGCCGTTGGCGTATCGCCCGGACGGGAAGACCAGCTGGTGTCCGGGGTTAATGCCGCGTTGAAGAAGCTCGCTGATGACCTTGAGGCTGTGCGAGCCGAGGCAGTTGAGGAGCGTCGTGGCCGAGAGCGCTTGTTCGAGGAGGCTCAAGCCAAGTTGGAGCGTCTGTCGGCGAAGTATGGTTTTCTTGATCAATCAATCAACGCCCATCGCTTGGCCGCTGCGTACCAGGCCAATATCGCCTTGGTTGAGAAGAACCCCTCGGTGGCACAAGCCGGGGGCCTCGATACACGCTTATCCTCGTGGCGCGAAAGCCGCGATAAGCACCGGGCCGTGGTCAAAGAGCTGGACCAGAAGTCCGCCCGGGATCCCAAATCTCCGCCGCTTTCTCCTTGCAATCCGCCAACCTCGGACTGTCGGAGACTTGAAAGCCTTGCCTCGGAAGTGGTAGCCCTTGGATCGGCATCGCGCGATGGATCCGGCCCGAGCACCGGGACCCCAGCGCTCCCAGAGCCCACGGTATAGGATGTTTCCTTGGAGTTTCCTTTTCCATTTCCCGCTTTTGTAAATTCCATATTTCGTGGCTTGCGCTGTATTTCACTGTAATCCAAGCATAATTACCGTATGAATTAAAGAAATCTTTCTTGGGTTACCTTTTCCTTTCATCGTCAAATCTTTTTCTGCTATCGCCCTTGTATGCTTGCCCTTTCCCTATCCCTTTTCTTATCGGGCTTCTTTATTGTTCCTTTCGTATTCCCATTCTCTCTTTTTCTCCTCAGGCCAAAGGTGGCGTCGTTGTACTTTACCCCGACACTTCTTCCCCCCGCTACGGAGGAGGTCACGAGGGGGCTGGGGAGTTCGCACCTGCCCTTGCGCCGGTGAGGGCTTTATCAGGGAACGAAGGCATTCCCCCCGAGGCTGTAGAGGCTAAGATCGCAGAAAGTAAGGCCGAGCGCGATGAATATAGACGCCTCCTCGCTATTGCCGAAGAATCCCTTCTCGAGGAGCGGCAGCGTTATCGACGGTGCGAGGACACTCTTTCGGCACAACTCCGGCAAAAGAACGAGTATTTCAACCGTATTGCCGATGCCATAAACCTTTCGCCTGGCCGGGAGGAGCAAATCTCCTTCCATGTCAAGGCCATGCTGAGGAAGCTCGTCAAGGATCGCGACGCAGCCAGGAGTTGGGCTATAGAGGAAGAATTCTCCCGCCTACGCCTCTACCACCAAGCGGTTGACAAGCTGAAGCGTGCCTCCGAGAGGTTTGGTGTGCTTGAGGGGATTGCTCGTACTCAGCGCCTGCTAGGCGGCGTGCTCTCGAATATCAAACTCGTCGAGGGATTACCTTCCCGTTCGACTGTTGGTGAGCTTCGAGCCAAACTGCCAAGGTGGCGCAAGTTGGAACAGGAGTACCTGGCTGATTTGGCCAAGCTGGAGATGAAAATCTCCGGTGATCCAAACTCTCCTCCGCTTTCTCCCTGTCTTCCCCAAGGCGTTGCTAGGGTGCGCTCGCCGGGTTTCGACGTTCTTCCCTCCTCGTCTAGTACGGTACGAGATGGATCAGCATAAATAATTTGTAGTTCTTACCTCTTCCTTCTGGGGTCGATCCTTTACTTTCGGTTTCTTCTTTGCAGGCCGATAGTAGGGCTGATGCGGATTTAGCAAGAGTTTCTTCGGGTAAGCCTCAAGGACTTCCTGCTGACGATCCTGCTTGCCTAATTGCGGACGACATCATTCGTCGATGCTGCGACATCCTTATTGAAGAATGTGCCGATGCGGTCCTGGGTCAAGATTCCTCTGATGATGGCGTTGGGCGGGGGAATCGGTCCCTGCGAGAGTTATAGTATGCATATGTACTCGGGGTGTAACTATGAGTTGTAAATAATGATACTGTGTTTTGTCTTTTTTGAATCCAATGGACATGTGATGACGATGATTTTCTTTTATATGAGTTTGCTTGCGATCTTCAAATTTCTGTGAGGGTTTGCTTGGTGCCCTTAGTCGTGAATGTGATTTTTCTTTACT
This sequence comes from Parietaria judaica, assembly GCA_954871525.1. NCBI lineage: Eukaryota > Viridiplantae > Streptophyta > Magnoliopsida > Rosales > Urticaceae > Parietaria > Parietaria judaica. Next base: position 47,199,030 of record OX940860.1, read on the forward strand.
CGGTACTTTCGCCGTGGGCACTTCCGCCTCTTTTAATTTTTGCTCGGCACTCTCGCCGCGGGCACTCTCGCCTCTTTTAGTTTTAGCTCGGCACTTTCGCCGTGGGCACTCTCGCCTCTCTTAATTTTTTCTCGGCACTCTCGCCGTGGGCACTCTCGCCTCTTTTAGTTTCTGTTCGGTACTCTCGCCGTGGGCACTCTCGCCTCTTTAAGTTTTTGCTCGGCACTCTCGCCGTGGGCACTCTCGCCTCTTTTAGTTTTTGCTCGGCACTCTCGCCGTGGGCACTCTCGCCTCTTTTAGTTTCTGCTCGGCACTCTCGCCGTGGGCACTCTCGCCTCTTTTAGTTTTTGCTCGGCACTCTCGCCGTGGGCACTCTCGCCTCTTTTAGTTTTTGCTCGGCACTCTCGCCGTGGGCACTCTCGCCTCTTTTAGTTTTTGCTCGGCACTCTCGCCGTGGGCACTCTCGCCTCTTTTAGTTTCTGCTCGGCACTCTCGCCGTATATAGGATCTCGGCCTGTATTGCCGGACCGGGTTTGCTCGGCACCCTTAGCCGTATATAAAATCTCGACATGTTTTGCCGGACCGGGTTTGCTCGGCACCCTTAGCCGTAAATAGGATCTCGGCCTGTATTGCCGGACCGGGTTTGCTCGGCACCCTTAGCCGTATATAGGATCTCGACATGTTTTGCCGGACCGGGTTTGCTCGGCACCCTTAGCCGTAAATAGGATCTCGGCCTGTATTGCCGGACCGGGTTTGCTCGGCACCCTTAGCCGTACATATTTTCTTGGCACTCTCGCCGCAGTCGTCTCTTGCGGGTATCGCTAGGTTTCGTCGGGTACGAGCCGACTAGTTCCCAGGATCCCATAGGCACTCTCGCCTTGTATATTTCTTTGGCATTCTCGGTAGCCCGGGCTTGCTCGGCGCCCTTAGCCGTAAATAGGATCTCGGCCTGTATTGCCGAACCGGGTTTGCTCGGCACCCTTAGCCATAAATAGGATCTCGACATGTTTTGCCGGACCGGGTTTACTCGGCACCCTTAGCCGTAAATAGGATCTCGACATGTTTTGCCGGACCGGGTTTGCTCGGCACCCTTAGCCGTACATATATATATATATATATATATATATATATATATATATATATTGAAATTTTCTCGGCGCTCTCGCCGGATCGGGCTTGCTCGGCACCCTTAGCCGGGTTTTTTTTTTTTTTTTTTTGCCAATACACTTTCCCTCCTAATTGGTATTACCACCGAGCAGAGTTGCATACACCCTTTGCCAACTTTATAATTTGCTCGCTCCTTAATAACAAAAGAAAAAAAAACACACATACATAGACATTAGAAATACGACACAACAAACCCAAACAAACTTCTATCACCTATGATAATCTACTAATGGTTAAAAAGGGTAGCCGCCCCAATCCTCTCCTCGCTCCGAGCAGCTTATGAGCCTTACTCCGGGCTCACTCCTCTTCGACGATCGAGCAGGCTGACGACGCGATTTTCTCCATAGAGCTCCTGCTGGGGCGACCGAAGTTACATTCCGGGCAGAGGTCAGTGTACCACGTGGTACCGAGGATGTAGCACGACCTGCAAAAACCGCAAACACGCCCATCTCGCCGTCGCCCAAAACACGGCGGGCGGACGGAGTCTCCTGCTTGAATCCTCGTTGGCTTCTCGTAGACCAGGACATTTCTGTCGCACCGTCTGCAGAACTCTGTGTCGAGCAGACGACCGCGTGGGGCCGGCGCCTGCTCCTCAGAATAGTCGGCTGGATTCCCTGCCGCGAGCAGAGGGGGAAGGTCCTCAAGTTTGACCCTGGTTCCCTCCACGAGCCTGGGAAATAAACCGTTGACCCTCAGGAATTTTATCCTGTGCTCGATGGTGGACAAGTTGCTGACCACGTCATCCAAGGTGATTCGGTGGCAGCGTGGCAGGCATAGCTTTACGAGCGTCGGGTTGCCCCGCATGATCGTCTCCACCGCGGTGTTGGTGACCTCGTCGCAATCGTTCAGCGTCAAAGTCTCCATCTTCCCCTGAGACCTCCTCGCCAGCCTCAGGAGATCCTCGTCCGTGATCCGCTCGCTCAACGGGCTGTAGATGCTGATGTTGCGCCACAGAAGGTTGTTTTCTCTAACCTCGTCGCGTAGTGAGGTGCACACCATCTCCACCGCGAGGAGTTCCTCGGGCATGAGATATGGCAGGACCAGTCCCAGTGCTGGGTGCGGTTCGCCCGGGATCCTTGACTCCTCTTGATCCCGCTGGCCCTCCGCGATGTCCTCATCCATTGGACATGGCTCGCTGCTTTCCGGCCATTCCTCGTGCTTCCAGAAGTCCGTCATCTCGTGATCATCTCCTCCTCATGCCTCAGTTGCGCCCTCCTTGGGCCATCCCCAGCCTTCATCCACGATCATCTCTGACTCGTCTGTGTGACTCTGGCCAGCATCTCCTTCTCTGAGTGCCATCTTCTCCTCGTGTGCTTTCTCGGCCTGTATTTCGAAAACACTAGCAAGCACTGGTTTCGGAGTGAGAAAGGAACTTTTGTTTTCTGGGTTGAGAGAACGATACTTATCTGGGAGTTAACCGAGTTGGTTTCTATTTCCGCAGACTCGTTGTTGCTGATCTTCTCCAAACTTCCCATTTTATATCCGTTGATTGTTTCGCAAGCAACTCTTCGTGTCCTCTCTTTCGCCGTCACTTCACAACGCTTCGGAAGTCGTTCCCATTCGTTGATACGGGTGCACTCCTTTTTCTGACCAACCGTCTATCAATCGGCTTCTCTTAAATGCAAGGAGTCCGTACGTCTCCCCTTCTTACGTCACTCCTGTCCCTTGAGTTGCCTCTTTATGTTCTGCTTGCTATTTTCGCGCGCTCAACCGTCGAGCGCGTTGCTGACGATGGCGTCGTTTGATAACGTCATGTCCCTCCAAATTCCTGGCTGTGAGTTAGAAAGAAAACAAAGCCCCACGGTGGGCGCCAAACTGTAGAGGGGGTTTTTCACCACCCTTTTCCAGTCACAAAGACAATCATCAAATAATAAATAAAATGACAACAAATGATGAATATCTCTGTTTTATTATAATTTCCGAAATGAGCTCGGTTTTCTTCCGTTAAATAGCTGGACAGATGAAGGATCATGAACCTCAGATATATCTTTTTCTTCGACCTTTTCTATTGCCAGATCTCTTTTTCTTTCCTTTGTCGAGTCTTTTTTCTCTCTCTTTTGTTCGAACCACCAACCATTACAAATGAGGCTTATCTTGCCTTTTATAGAGTTTACAATGCCTTCCTCCTCTATCTTTCCCGCCTATTTCCTCTTTAATCATCATTTTCTAACGTGATTTGAGGGCAACAGGGTTTATCCTTACTTTATGTCACCTCCGAGCATGCTGCCGTAGTGGGTAGGTGCGCCGCATTAAATGCGCGTCTCGTCAGCCGTCATTCGGCTCTGCAGGCCTCCGTCGCTGACGCTCTCATCGAGTGAGTAGGTCGGTTTCATTAAATGCACGTCTCTTCGGCTGTCATCGGGCTCTGCATAATCATCATGACGAAATTCCTCGTCGAATCGTGATGGGACGCTTCATCGCGACCCGCTTGCTCGCGTGGCTGCGTCCCCTCGCTGATGAACCTCCTCGGGGGTGTTCCTCCTCGGGGATGTCCTTCCTCGGAGATAACTCCCTCTTCGCTGGTGAACTTCCTCGCCTCCCTCGTGTCGTTTATGGACAAAACGACACGAGTTGTATCATTCCAATCTTGTAAGCCGGTTTCTTGGTTGATGAAGCAAGTCGCGCCTCCATGAGCAAATCCGCTAGAAAATTGCTTAAATCGAACCACGAACTGAGAGAATTTTCTGATGTTATACTTCATTATCCAATAACGACCCTTATGTAATAGATAACCTGTAAAAACAACATAAAAATACAAGTATTCCAAAGATACTATAATGCAATAGATTCATCACTAAAATAATATATTTTATAATATCATAATCATTGGGGTACTCAATGAATATTTCTAAATTGTATAGAGTTCTACTAACTCTTTTATTCTCATTAAAAGTTTCTCAATCAATACGTTGCCTCAATGAATTCTTCAGGAATTCTTATGGCTTATGTTCATCATAGAAAGAGTAACAAGGACGTTCTCTATAAATTCATCTTTAGCATTTAACTAATGCTCCGATATATATAACCTAGGATTTTGTTATTTCGGGTCTTCGAGATCCATTAAGAATACATAATTCATAAGTCTTTGTGATCACATTTGTGAGACGCATATCATAAACTTAATACTGTCATATAATACATCCACCACAAAGGGACATTAAATGCCAGGATTAGCGAAACGTTCACATAAATTTAATTCAACATAACTTCGCATATATCTTTGTACCCCACTGGCATGCCCACTTTCAAAATATTTGGACTACTGGTCCAATATCGCGTCTTCATATTTGGCCAACTGTTTTTCAATTTCAATAATTCAAGATCCTCTATATTTCTTTTCTATTTATATAGCGCTAATTTGTATGTACATGTTGTCGACAATTTCTAATAACTCTCGATCCCATTTGTTCAATATAACGACATAACTTCCGAGCTCTTTTATACTTTAATAATTTCCAGGTACCTAATAACCTTCTATGGTTTTGGAATAGTTATGTCTATGGTTTCTTCAAGAAAACCTACATCTTTAATATGGCTATTTATTTATTTGCTCCATGTAATTTCGTCATTGCCTTTGGGATTCGAGTAATATGTTAATATCATATTTTAATCTGAATATCCTACTAGGATTGGAGCCTGACAGTTTGATATATATTCATCATCTCTTCTTGAGTGATTGGCAGTATAAACGAGGATCATATTAATTTCAATTTCTATATGTATATTCAACTGTCGATCTTCTTCCCCTCTTTGTGATAAAAATTTTAGTCAACTCTCATTCTGGAGAGAACCCATCTTATATGTGTTGTGGTGGAGATTAAAATATCATATCGCACATAAAAATATTATAGATGGGAACCTTATAAATCAGGGAGATCTTTAATTTTTAACGTTGGCTTGATGCATGATATCCCTAATTCGTTGGGAACTTTGTTTTCAATAATTGTCTATAGTCAATGGAGGTATTAACAAAATATTTGACTAGACCAATAAGGTGATTATAATACCTCATCACATAGGATGCCTTTTCATTTAGCAGTCAACGAAATTCGTTTCATAATCTGGAATTTTCTTGCAAACTTCATGTTGCTACGTAATATATATATATATATATTTCTTGATCATTTTGTAGATGCATCTACTCATAATATTTCACTAATATATGGGCCCATAAATATTCCAGGTTTTTACTAATCGCAACATGCTAACATTTCAATAAATACTTCACTTTGAAATAAATCACCATATGAGAATTCAACGAACCATATTGTTCATTAATAAATTATTTATCCGGGATAATCATACCAGTCATTGCTAACATCAAATATGAATTCTCAACTCTTTTTGCATCATTATTGATCCGGTATAGCCACACCAGTCATGCCAACATTCGTGAACTTTAGGTTCTATTAGTGAACTTTTGGTTCCATTAGCGAACTTCTAGTTCTATTGATGAACTTCGGGTTCCATTAGTGAACTTCTGGTTCCATTAGCGAACTTCTTGTTCTATTAGTGAACTTCTAATTCACTTTTCTTATCTATTCATCATATAATACATGGGGAGAGAATGCTCACTTTCTTTGACTTAAAGTTCTTATTTTGAGCAGACCTCTTCTGGAGGATATTTCATAAGTCCTATTTATGCTTACTTATAGTCTTAATTGAAGTATCTAAATCATGATACTTTCTCCCCCTTTTCACGTTTGAGCTTATGCAATAAGTTCATCACGTGAACAACATTCATGTTTAGATAATAAAGCTCATAAAGCTTCCATTATAGGGTTACAAACGTAAATAAGTGTTTTATTGCCATATATCTCAACTTTAAATATTTTCTTTTATTCTACTTCCAGTATTAATTTTAATATTGTTAATTTATTTTCTACTTCAGGTAGTATTTCCAATATATTTAATTTATTTTCTACTTCAGGTAGATGAAATTTTCACAACCCTTTCTTTACATCTTCATGTCAAAGACATTATTTATTTGTAAGCATCTCTTTGAGATTGGCGTCAACATAACCTCACCATAGCATTGCAATATTCTGTTTGCGATATGCTTTATCTCTATAGTTCATAAACCAATTTATTTTAGAGAATAATATATGTAAATATGCAATGGATAACAATCTAAAAATAATAATACATAATACATAAATTAAAATTAAATAATAAACACATAAAGCAAATAATAATAAAAAAAATAATACTAACTAAAAAATTATAGACTATGAAAGTGAAGATTCTCGTCATTTTAATACTCATAATGTCTAAGTAGTTTTTTTAACACTTCAAGTGATTCGGTCAACATTCACTTAGAGGAATGAAATTACTCGAGCCATTTTATCTTTCACTTTCAATTACATTCTTCAGGAAATGATTTTATTTGCAAGTCACTCTATCTTTATAACCCATATTCATTGTATTTTTATATATAAATTCACTTAAAGGAATGATATATCCACCTCCAAGTAAGCATTCTCTTCAAGGAATCACTTTTTGAGTTCTTATTTATGTTCTCTTCAAAGAATTACATTATTTATCCACTTATAGTGATGATGCGGTGCCTCGTTCATAAAATTATTTGCCCACTTCTGGTGGTAATGTAAACTTTCTTAAATCGATCAACTTTAGACCTAATATAACAATTTGTACTTCATATCATAACATACATCATTAATATTTTCTTCAGGAATTATAACAATTACTCCAACTGAAAGGTGGATTTTTTTTCTTCATTACCTAGAATATAAAATTCGCTTCAGGGAACGATGTTAACTTAGATTTTAGATAAGATTAACTTTTACTCATTAACTACTCATAAAACATCGCCATTCACTTAAGGGAATAACTCTAAAAAGATTCATAAACTTGTAGTATTAACTCAAGAATAATCATGATAAAATTGTGTATTCACTTCACGAATTATGCATAAAAAAATTTGTATCCACTTCAGGGAATATTACCATTAAAATGTCATAAAAATATAATATTCACTCCAGGGAATGTTTCTAACCCAAAGTAACAAAATGAGGGTATTCACTTCAAGGAATATCGTAAAACTTGATTATTCATAAATTATAGCATTCACTTCGGGGAATATTGTAGAACTAAAATATTGCGTTATTCACTTCGGGGAATGTTAATGCTATTCGCTTCGGGGAATGTTGCTAATCCAAAATATTAAAATGACAATATTCACTTCAGGGAATTTTTCTTTTTCTTTAAACTAAACTTTGTTTTAGCTACTACAAGAGCATATATAGATCAATATACATATAAGAATAAACATATTCAATTATACTGTGTAATAAACGAAAGGAATATAAATGCAATGTATAATTAATAAACACGTATATGTTTGACATACAGTATAAGTAAAATATAATTATACTTTAAAAATTCAGAACGGTTTATATATATTCGATATATACTATGTTTATATATATGAATACATTAATATATATATATATATATAATCATGATATATTGTAATCAATCAGTACTATACATATTACATGCACTATATTAGCATATTTCTATATTGAAACTTTATCAACATGCAGAAAATATAAAATATACGATACAATCAATATATGTTAATAAATGGCGTATATATTATGTATAAAAGGTTAGACTTCCAGATTTCAATACTGGGTATATGGTATATATTAATATTTGTAGAAAGCTTATGTGTATATATAGTGGTACATAATAATAAATAATCTTCATATGGATATCGATAACTAATAAGGTATGTATATATATTTTATTCAAAAAATAGATAATGACATATACGCTTAAATATATGCAGGGAATATATATATATATATATATATATATATAATATACACGTTAATTTATTGTAATATCATAGTATTGAGAGTAAACGATGTACTATATATAATCAATATATAAAATATATTATATATGTATACACAGAATAACACATTGCAAGAGAAAGAAGAAACATCTGCTAGGCTATTTTGATTTGAGTTCCGAAAAATGATTATCATGAATCGCCATCATCGCAATAGGAAGATATAAATTTAGCTAGGCATTTTTACATGAATTTTATCCACGAATTCATTAAGATTGCCATCATCGCAAGAATATAATACGTAAATTTCGCTAGGCTTTTCTACATGAATTTTCAACATAGATTTACGTTGCCATCATCGCAAAAACAAGAACGAAATTAAAAGTAGAATACAAAGACCATTACCTCAATCGGTAGAGCTCGTGCTGATAACGTGTTATAAACTAAGAACAATAGAGATTGAGAGATAGGGAAATAGAGAGTATTATTGCATTGAGACTGTGTTACAATGAGCACTCAAAGCCTCTATTTATAGGGCTAAGGGAGATGAAGAATAGGAAATATAATAAATGAGAATATTACATTCATTACTATAGTTGACTCTCTAATATTGACATCCACAAAATCTTGGTATTTATAACAACCACAAAATTATTTATTCTTTTAGTGTCTCATTCAATTTACTATTTACTTTGCACTTAAGTGCATATATCATGTTTATCATTTAATAAAAGCAAAATCTTCCAACAATTAATTGACCATCTAAAAGAGCAAGGATTTCAGAATCCTCACATTCTAGAGTTTTGAATTTTTTTTAATTTTTTAATGCATTTTTTCATTACACCAGAATCACTTCATGAGGTGCATGAATGAAATTTAAATATCATTTATATAAAAATATTTTGTTTTAATTATGGATAGATGATGAACCATTAACATTTTGTTTCCAAGTATTGCATATGTAGAGTCTTTCTCCTCACCTTTAGTAATTATGGTCTATTTCTCAATCGACCCACTTGCGTGAGATTTTGTCCTCTCTCCATCTTCATCGTTCGCAGCCTCTCGAGCGCGCTCGCACATCGTTTGTTTCTCCCCATCTCTCCATCTCCATTAACGTTTGAAGCTCTCTGCTAACGTTGTCTCGCCGCCGAACCCCACATGCGCGCCAAAACGTCCTCTCGGTCGCTCTTTCCTTTCACACGCTGGTTGTTGCTCCGCTCCGCAAGGTTGGTTCTTTTCGGCTTGGTTTGTTCTTCGCTAACCATATTTTACGGTTTCTTCTCAGTTTGTTGTAGCTCAAAAGCAACAGCGTTAGAATTGAGTTTCATGGTTTCCAAATTTACTTGGAGTTGGAAGCATTTTTCGATTTCAAGGTTTCAAATGGAAAGGTAAACCCGAATTCTCTTCTACGATAATATTGTTTAAAGAAACATAATATTGTTTGGTTGTGTGTGCAGATACTTCTACGGGTGAATTATAGGGTTTTGCTGATTTAACCAACTTTTTGTCGCGAGATTCTTTCTTCCCAGATTTGTGCTTTTGTTTATTTTCAGGCATTCCCTCAATCTATTAGTCTTTCGTCGCTCTATCGGAAGATGGTAAAGATTTATTTTTTTTATTATTGTTTTCGTTTTTGTTGATTTTTGGGAGGTTATCCTCAGTTGAGCCACCCTTCGAGAACGTCGAGAAGGGGAACGAACAACTTTCAGTGTTGTACACGCACTTCAAAGTTGGTCAAAAAAATCCTCATGAATGTTGTGGAGCATATAATAGGTTTCAGTTTTTAAGCCCGAGTTTTTTATTTTTCTAATTTGTTTTTCGGTTTTGATTGAAGACGGTAAGAGTGGATTTTTAACATTGTTTCTGCTATTCTTGATTTTTCAGTGATTTCCTCGATATGTTAGCATATCGTCGCTTTCCGGTCAGCTTGTTATTTCACTTTCCGTTGAGCTTCTTATTTCTTGGATTCGGGTTTCAAGTTTAGTCAAAAGATGTCAAAGTTGATTATTTCCTCAATTTTTTTAGCCTTTCGTCGCTTATCCGGTAAAAGCCTTAGGGCGAACACATGTTTTTTTTTCCTCTTTGATCCCAATCCATTTCACACATTGATTTTATTCTCCAGCAAGCTATATTCGGGTCATCGGCAAGGGCGTTACCCTACACAACAAAGATGCGGCAACTCCAGATAGCTCATTGAATTTTTAATTTACTAATACAGTATATTATTTTCTTCTTTCATTTTAAATGATTATCATTCATCCAGTGTATGTACATATATATATATATTAATTGTTATAAAGTACATTTGTTCAAATTTGTTCTTCCTTCATTCAACAACATTCACTTTTTTAACATATAAAAGCTTTTTTTTTTTAATGGGGTTTCTAACATATAAAAGCTGTAGGATATAAAGATGAACATGATTGTTCATTAATTTTGAAATTAAGAATGGTCAATGGAACCACGTAAATCTAAATACATTTTTAATATTTAGAACTGATTGTTTTACACAATATTTGGTTGGTTGTCTTTTTGTTGTTGTTGGGATTTTTAGCATATAAAAATTTCTTGAAATGTAGTAGATTTTGCTTTATGTCTAAGAGAAAAATCCAGTTTTGAGGTCAAAATTTCTTTTAAAATTTTGACCAAGTGTGAATATCGTTTGCTTCGCTTCACAAAAATACCCGGAAAAAAGAAGAAAAAAAAAAAAGAGAATCGTGTTTTTTTTTTCTTCTTTCTATTAGTTTTATTAGGTATATAATGTTTTGATGCTTGGGTTTTAATTTAGTTCATTATCATCGATAATATTCTTCTGGGCTAAGTGAACAAATATTTGTTACAGATAATTATTATTTATTCTTTTATTGATCATAAATTTTTTGTTATAAATAGTTAACGAAAAAAAAAATTATTGCGTCTGTTGATTTTTCAAATATATTGTCTATGCTTTTATTCATTTTCAGGAAATTCTGTGGTTAACTACAAAATCATGCTTCAGTAATATTCGACCTATAATATTAATAAATTACTTCTTCTCAAACACCAAATGTTTTATAATATTTTTTGCAATTTTATTATTATTATATTTAAAGTAGTTGATATAATCAAATATGGCCTTGGGAATTAAGCTTTTTTCCTATGGTCATTCTCAGACTGCACACTATCGGTCGCATATTACATTTTTTTCTTCTTCAAATTTTAGCATGAAGTTTGAGTTTTATGGTGTGTTTCTGTCCTTTGAGGTTGTCGAAGAAAATATATCATAGTGAGTTTATCATTACACTTAAAGAAGTGAAGATGTTTTTTGTATTATCATTATTGGATAAAAATAGACTAATTTTCTTTCAAATTTTAGAAGAAATTGACTATCTTCGATTTTTTTTTAATTTTTTAAATTTTTTTTTTGTATTTTGAAAAGTTTATTTTGTGGCAAATTAACCCTTGTTGAAGAGATTTTCCGTGTAGTTGGCACTGCGTCGTAGATCTTGCGTCGTAGATCTGCAAAACAATCTTCACTCATTGCTCTTCCAATTTACTATCTTCGGTGGAGAGTTCTTTAAATTGCTATACATTGTTGTCATAATGAACTTTTTCTTTCTTTTTTGTAGTTCTATTGATTATTTAAATAAGATTATCTATGGCTGCTTTTTTCTTAAAAAAATAATAAATTAATCAATAAATTTTTTGGTGTCGCGGTTCCATACTACCGCGCGAAGCGCGTTGCCTACCCACTAAAAAATAGTAATCACTATATAATTAATGAAGCTTGATTATTACATGTATAAATATATTATATATATATATATATATTATAATTTCGTTATTCTTTTAGTTTTATAGAAGTTATATTGAAGTTTCAGTCAAAATCATAACTTTTAATGACCTTTAATGTTTTATATTCCATACAGTTGTTTAGTCTTTTGATTTTTCTTACTTAATGTCTATATATTTATATGTATTTATGTACATTTGTATATTTTTATCAACATCCGAGAAGATAAATTTTCAGTCAAGACTCTTTCCAATCATGGTTTGCCATCATCTCTTAACGTTATTATTATTATTATTGGATGTTGTTCTTTCGATTAAAATGCCACGACCAACAGGGAGGAACAGTAATGATGATTTTTTATCCATATTTATCAATAAATTCTAAATCGATTACAATTAACATATTGGTATTTCTTTTATAATTCATAATCGATGTAAACGTTTGTTGAATTCTTATCAACAATATTATAAAAGTAATTTATCGTCACCGCGCGAAGCGCGGTGCCGGTCAACTAGTTAAAGATAAAAATACAAAATAAGAAGTGTGATACAACTATTTTATAAAGTGGGAGACTTTTCACCAACAAACCCTCAATAATATGCGTTATTCACCAACAAACCCTCAACCATTAAAAATGAATAATATCATCATGCACCAATATTATCTTATTAATTAAGGGTCCCTTATTTAATCCCTTTTTATTTTTATTTTTTGCTTTATTACAAATAGCCCTCCTTTTCGATGAATTTATGCACCTTTACCCCTTGTGCCCTAGACAACAACACTGGGGTTTACCATGCATTGAGGCACTCAGGAGGAAGATGAGGATATCTCTGCTTATCAGAGCAATAATCGTAATTCATATACAACTTTCTCACGTTCTCATAATCTCTTCGTTGTTTGGCGTTCAATCTCCGATACTTGCCCGCGTTCCAGAAATAAGCGTCGGAACCGCACGACGACGAGCTGACTCCGGCTGAACAGCCATCAACGCCGAAGCCTCGGAAGTGAGCCTTGAACGGCGCGTAGGACCAGTCAATCTTGGTTTTGCCTCCATCCGTGGCCCAACTCTCTCCGTTCCACAAGCTAACGTCGATCCGCATTGCTTTTGACGGAAAATAACCGGCTCCGACCGTTGCGTTAACGCTGTTCTCTAGCGCTCGGATTGGGATGTTGTCCACGAAAAATCTGAAAAAATCCTCTCCCGAATATGGAATGTTAGGTAAGTATAAATGATTCTTGAAGAAGTTTGTAAATATATATGGAAAATAAATATATGCTATATGAAAAAAATAAAGATTGAAAACAAATATTTGCTATATCTAGAAGAAGTTTTTGTGAGAACTTTCAGACCTTGTTCTATTTTCCAATTGTGAGAAATTGGATACGATCAAATATATAAGTGCGTTATGTTAATTACCATAAATAAAAGATATCTTTATATAAATATATATACATATTATGGGCAACTAAATTCACACTCTCATATAAGTACACACCAATTTGGAGAGATCTTGCTATATATTATAAAGTAAATGCTTAAATATTTATGTTTATAGGAGTATACAAAAAAACAATACTCTAAACCGATTTTATAACTGAAGACTTTATCGAATTTTGTATTACTAGCAAATATTTTGAGTATTTTAATATAACCCGATAAACACCTTTAAAATTTGTGACTATTGATAGGAGAGGAGGGAGACGTATTTTTTAGCATTTAAAATATTTTTTTTCGGGGACGTAAAATCTGTTATTTATATTTAGTAGTATATTTTGCGTTAATTTATAAAATTATATATATTGGTTTTGAATTAATCAGACGAGTAATATTACATGTTATTTCCTATAAAAAAAATTATAAAACGCAATCAAATAAACATATAGTGATCATATATACTTACACGATTTGGTAAGGATTCCAAAGTATCTTGTATGTGTGAAAATCCAAAGTAGGATCAAACCAAAGACGAGTCCTTTGCTCTCTGTCACCTTTTCCATTTGCAAAGACGTTTGTTTGCAAAGTGTAGGGCTTTCCTTCTCTATTCCCCAAGAACTCAAAGTCAAGCTCGTCGTGTTCGTCGCCTTCCGAGGTGAGCTACAAAGAGATGCATGGACATAAGGACAATATATTAGCGAATGATAAACACAAAGGCAATGAAACTATATATATTCGCATACGTAGAAAGCAGTGACAACTCCGGCAGAATCTCTATCGGGCAATTTGATCCTCAACCGAAAGAATCCCGAGCCATAACTTAGTTTGGATGCGAACCCGGCACCTGCGATTTCAAAATCTTCTCAATATCAGTTTGAAACTAAAGCAAGGGAGATAATAAGTAAGAAAATAGAATTGAGTTGTATAGATATATTTCATTGCAAGAAATTTCCATAGATATACTATGTTGTTGGATGGTAATAATCCATATTGTAATATAATGAATAGTCACTGATTTTTATGATAAGCTATTTTTTATTTTATGTGCGTGTGTGTGTGTGTGAGGAAATATTCAGTTATATACTCGTACGTAGCCAACTATATGATATTAAATAATATATTTTTTTTACGAATATATAACAAAACGTTAAAATGTCAAATAAAAACTATAATTAAAGAAAGTTCAATAAAGCAACGTTTCATGATTAATTTACAATGCAATTACGATAATGAATGTACTGGTTTATTAAGGAAATTAAATACCAAACATAAAAATATAGAATTGTATGATAGGAAACTAATGAAAAATCACAATGTTATTAATAAGAAGAGATAAGAAAACAATAACCCGAAGATTTATCCATGGAAAGCTGAATGTCTCTCCCTTGATTCGTAGCCAAGACATGATCAAAACCCCAAGTCACCTTATAATTTTGATCAAACTCACTAATTATTTCATTAGTGTTTTCACTGCTAGCCACCAACATCCAAACAAATATATAATTAACGAGAAACGTAGACAAAACAAGCTTCTTTGGAGAAGCCATATTCTAGGGCACGGATATATAATATTAATATATGTGCGTGCCACACTCTCTATTTATATGCAGTTGTTTAAGCCTTATACCTAGTACATTACATCATTTCAAATATATATATATATATATATATATATATATATTGGCATCATAATATATTGCCCATGAAAAAACCTTAAAATAGGCAACAAGTGTGTGACTCAACGTTTATCGCTTTACCTTGCCCACACGCCATTGATGGATCCACTGTAACTACCCTTTACACAAAACTGGACTGAGCTTTGAAGCAGCCACTCAGTTCTTAATTACATAATAAACTTTGATTAACTGTGTTTGACCTTTTAAATTAGCATAACCCACTTCATGCATACAAATTAAATTCGTTAAGAATGAGCTTTTTTTTCTTCAAATTTGTATATTGTGTGTCACCGTGTAAATATAGTATAAAATTTAAACTTTGGTATTGATTTTGTGGAATCCAAGTAAATGCAAAACCAGAAATCTAGTCTCGATGTGTTTTTCTTTTCATTTTATATTTTCTAACGTCGCGGATTTACCCAAAATCAAAATCTAATGGCTTAAATTTAAAAGATTAATTTCTCGTATACCACTTTAAAAAAATGGATCTAAAAATTCTCAACTCCGGATTTTCGTTGTGATAAAATATGATGTTGGACTCCCATATTTATGGCTTGAACCACTACTTTGAATAGAAAAATTCAAATTTTCAACCACTAAGCTCCTTTAATAATTAAAATGAACATATATGAGAATTGAAGTGCAAGAAAACATCTCATTTGCTTAACCCTTTTATAAGGTTTAATGCGTAGGGTAAATTTTTTTGTTTTGTATTTTTATCTTTATGTAATTTTGGAATTTGTAGAATGATTAAATCGCATCCCACTTTGTATTTTTATCCATACGTTTTAGTTTTTAATGTTATTTTTTTAACAAATTTAAAATTTTAAGTTATACTTCATTTATTAAGTGGTAAAACTTGTATTAACTTATTGAAATATAAATTTATCAAAACTTTTGTCAACACTTTTCTCAATAGACTTTAGTATAAATTTTCGTAATTTATCGCCAAATAGAGGACGTATTTCATAAATAAAAGCTTTGCAAAGTAATGGAAGACAATATAAATGAACAATCACGTCAAAGGTACTTAGGTGGCGTTTGGTTATGGCCTCCGAGACCAGTTTCTGGTTTTGGTTTCAAACAGTGTCATATCAGTTTCACAGACCACGTTTGGTTGCCAATTGTCTCTGTTTTCTGAGACCGGTCTCGCAGACCGCTGAAATTTTAATGAAGGAAAACAGAAAACTAACTTGAAGTTGTTTTCTGTCTTTGGTCTTCAACTCAATTGTACAAAATAAAACAATAATAATATATTATCATTCTATAATATTATTATATTATTTATAATAAGATATTAACTATGAAATTAACTATATGATAAATTATTAAAATCATTTTTATGTATAATTATAAATTTTAATGAGATTACTATCATATTAACTTATTACATTGATATAAACTCTTGAAACGGAATATTTACTACTTTATATTACATTTTTTAAACATATGTAATTAGAGTCATGAAATATGAATAATTTTTGTATTATGGAAAATATTTTTTAGACATAATATTAATTTCAAATAAATCATACTTTCTTTTTAGTAGCATAAATTGTGTTTTATTGCATTTTTTTCATTTAAATTCAACTACAAATTAACAAAAGACTAACCTACCAAACAGTGTTTCAAAAATCAAACTCCCAGACTGGTTTGGTAGAATAAACTCTCAGACTGGTTTCTCATACCAAATTGCAAAACTGGTTTCCGAAACCAGTTAACCAAACGCCACCTTAACTTTTGGTCAAAATATTTGAGGAGACATATTAACTTGTGTAATTTTTTAACTGACGTTGATCAACTTTTTAGCATAATATTATTAAATAGACACCAAACGGAAAATGCACATTAATATTCTCATCCAGCTACATAACATCTTCTTTTATTTGAATTCAATGAGGAAAAAAAAAGGAACAAAAAAATATATCGCCTCACATTTGATGACTCTCGATATTTTTTTAGCTTCTTTTCAATTCAAAGCCATGTTGCCTCTGATGATAAAAAAAAAATACTTTTGTCGTAATTATCCCAAATAAAAATATTTCCTCTAATAAACAATTCTATCTCTAAGCTTTTGAATAAACTTGGGCCTACACATTACTCTTACTCTTGATTAGTCCCATCGATATTGGATATATGGAGAAAGGGTTCGGTTTTAGGGTAAACATGAATGGGATTAGGCCATGATGGGCTTGACATCACGCTCTCTTTTGACTGAGCTGTCCCACACGCTTTCTTCTAAGCCCTAAAGTTGTATGGACCTTCAAATTTGCCATAACAAATACCTCACCATCACCACTTTATATTTATTACATTTTTGCACTTTTTTAAATAGTTTATTTGCCAACCTAATTTTAAATAGTTGTTTTTTATTTGTTTATCCAGGTTATTGATTAGATTTGGTCGTGGGAATTATATAAATATTATAATGCCAACGTGGTTTTGTACTAGATTCTATTTTGTTTCCTTGTGTGTGACATTCATATTATATAATAATAAATAGTTTGGAATTAATTGAAAAAAGAAAAAAAATCATTAGAGAAGATGTGGCCGTTTGGAAGCGTTTTGGCAAAAAAAAATTATTTTTTGGGAAAAAGATACTTAGAATCAAGGTTCAAAATGCCGTTTTTGCCGAAAAATCGTTTGCCGTTATCGACGGAGAAATCGTTTACCGATGGATTTATCGATGGAAAACCTATAAAAATTATCGTTTGCCGTTATCGAAACTTATCGAACTTATCGATGGATTAATCGGTTATCGATGGATTTATCGATGGAAAACCTATAAAAAAAATTATAATAACAATTATTATTTACAAATTAGAAGTTGTAACTTGTTAGTCAAAATGCTCTCTTTAGTTATTTACTATTAGATAAAATGTGCTTATTTGATAAATTTTCGAAAGAGTCAAAGTCATATTTTACTAAAATAAAATATTTTAAAATCACCAATTGTTAATTATATAAAATCTTCCCACTTGAAGTTGTATAAATTTTTTTGAAGAACTAGCTCAATTTAACCAATTTCCTAAAAATATGTACTTTTGCCTCAATAGTTGGAAAACGTCAAATTACAAAAAAAAAATATGTCAACCACACAATTTATGAATTATATACAATATTGTAAAATGAAATTACACCAAAAAAGTCGATTAACTAGCTCAATTAACCAATTTCTGAAACATATGTACTTTTGCCGCAATAATTGGACAATTCGGGAAAACATCATATTGCAAAAAAAAAATTATGTCAAACTCACAGTTTCCTAATTATATACATTGTTAAACAATGAAATTACATCAAAAATATTAAAAATATAGCTCAAGTTCATTAATTTTCAAAAAATAAATACTTTTACCGCAATTATATAAACAATTCTAACAAACACTAAAATCACCCCAAATCTGCAAAAAAAAAATAACAAAAATCACAAAAACTATTATAATTCATCCATATTCCTTAATAAACCTAAAAAAAATCAAATTCAACTATAACATTTGATTCAAAACCTAAAATGTACAATATCATGAAACTCAAACTTGAACTTTCATTCAACCTAATAGCTTTCTATGTAACTCTATTAAATATAGAATAAAATTGTGAAAAATTGACATGATTCATACATATACAACATTTAAACTTCAAAACACTCAAGATCCACACAAAAAAAACCCTAAAAATACCTTTAAATTCCAAAATTAAAAGAAATTGGAACTTTTGCCGCGATAAAGAAAAACTAAACTGGGGTTGACTTATCGTTTTTGACCGAAAAGTAACAAGCTTTTCGAAAAAATACACTTGAAAACTTAGCTCGAAAAGTGACTTGCTTTTCGAATCGAAAAATCGCGATAAGTATAAAACGACAACGATAAGAGGAGATAAGTTACCGAGATGCCCAATTTCAGCGATAATCGCTCGATAATCGTTCGAAAATCGCGATATTCGATTCCTTGCTTAGAATATTCCATTGAAAACATGATTGGTTATATTTTGCACAAAATATTTTTCCAAAATAACTTTTCATTTTATTAACTTTACACATGAAAATAAAAACATCTTTTTGATGTTTTCATTTTCTTTCTTGAACTCTCACCTCATTTAATAGTCTCTCTCCTCAATTAAATTATATTTTTCTAATAATATATTTAGTGCTTATTTCTTCTTGATTTATACTATCTTTTTTTCTTCTAAAATTAATTATGATATGTGATATTTTTTATTTTTATATATATAAATTATTGTACATATAATTTTGTAAACTTGTGTTAGTATTTTCTAATGGCATAATCTTACGTTATATATAATTTTGACTATGTTTGGTTATGTTGATATAGTAATATATAGATATAGGTCCTCTCCTTTGGATCTTGGTAATTAATCAATAGTAACTTGGTCAAACACATACGGCATTGCTTAATTTAACTTTAAAATTAATTTACAAAAACTTAATCAAACACTGTTTTTTTTATTTTCAAAAAACAGTGTAACAAATTAGTAATCAATCACATTTTCAAAATATTTTTATAAAGTTGTTTTAAAAAATTAAAAATGCAAACACAAAATGAAAATACCAAACGCTTCCAAGCGCTGGTGTTTGGAAGCATTTTGGCAAAACGTTTTTAGCTTTTGGAAAAAAGATACCTAAAATATTCTCTTAAAAACATGATTGGTTACATTTTGCACAAAATATTTTTCCAGACTATCTTTTTCATTTTGTTAACTTTGCACATGAAAATAAAAACATCTTTTGATATTTTCATTTTCTTTCTTGAACTCTCACCCCACTTAATACTCCCTCTCCTCAATTAAATTATATTTTTCTAATAATATTTTTAGTGCCTTTTTTCATGTTGATTTATACTTTTTTTTTTCTTCCGCAATTAATTATGAAATGTGATATTTGTTATTTTACATATATATATATGTATGTATATATATAAGTTATTGTACAGAGAAGTTTTTACTTAAACCATTGTTAGAATTGAGTTTATCTTCTAAATCTAATGACTTAATCTTAGGTTATATATAATTTTTTACTCGGTTTGATTATGCTAATTCACTGAGTCTTCAGTAGCCAAATAATTAATCAATATTAAACTTGGTCAAACACACACCGCGCATTGCTTAATTAACCTTTTTTTTTTTTCTTCAAACAAACGATGTAAGTGAAAAATCATCAAACACAACCTTTCGTGCTATGTTGTTATAGTAGTTCTTTTAAATATCATATTGTACATTGATTATATTTTTCTTTGTGTTAGTCTTTTATTGCACAATACAATCATTTAATATAATGTTTGTATGGAATAAATTTTTCACTTATTTACATGTATTTGATTAAATTCAATTAATTATATTTACTTTTTAAAATAAATTTAACAAAAAATTAACCAAACACTAGTTTATGTTTTATTTTCAAAAAACAGTGTAACAAAATAGTAATCAATCACATTTTCAAAATATTTTGATAAAGTTCTTTCAAAAAATAAAAAATGCAAACACAAAATGAAAATACAAAACTCTTCCAAACGCTATAGTTTTTTTTTTTTTGTTTTTTGTATTCTATGTTTAAATTTAAAAAATTATTTTGAATTATTTTTCAAAATATTATTTGTTATGTTTTCTATTTAAATGTTTTTAAATAATTATGATAAATTTATAAAATTTGACAATAACCTATATACTTATTTATTTAAATTAGGGTTTGTACAGAGAGTGTGTGAATACTGAATAGTGAATTCAGAAACAGTAAGCATAAATAAATGCATTAACATATCTGAGTAATGATTAAAAAAAATTAGAATATAACTGTTCTGTTTTCTACAACAAAATTTAATAACAAAAAAAAAAAAAAATCTAAAATGTTGATGAATTTAGCTTTGTAAAATGGACACCTTTCTACAAGTTCATGGGCTAATTGAGCCAATTACACAACTATGGGCTGGTATTCACAGTCTATTCGTTACATAAATATACACATTACTATGGCTCATATGGTATGTTCTAATAGTAAATACGCAAAAAATATATGTACATATAATTATATATAATTATATATATATATATACACACACAACACAAAGGATAACTTTGTTCTACTACTTACTGTAAATGTGTATTACTCAGTTGCATTTTTCGCATTCTTCTGCATTAGCCTGCAATTGTATAACAGTACTCATCAACTTCATTCATTCATCATAACAGACACTAAACGCAATTTGTAAAGAACTTCTCTTTATATTCATTATATATATATATACACACATATATAGATATATTGGTCTAAATATTTAATCTTTATAAACTCTATAATCCGGGAATCTTCAAGAACAAGGTTACCTCAAGATGGCTTGTAGTAGTAGATAGAGTTTCTTGGCGACACGAACACTTCTTCCGCGAAAACCGGAAAAAAGGTTTCCGAAGTATAGCTCTTCATGATGGAACACATTTTGCAGCGGGATCAGAAAAACAAACATGAACTTCTTAAGAAAAAACCTCGAATTTACGGTTATGTAGAATTCTCTTTAACCTTATTTTGCAGATCATTACCTTGCTCTTTGGCTCTTGCAGTACGCTATGAACGCGTGAAGAACGCGTATAATGCTCTGGAGAGATCGGAAAACCTGCGTGCCAGATCATACCAGACTCGGTTTTTACATTATTGGAGAAAACGGATTACTTGATCAAATCGGAAAGATGCCTAACAGAACTTTAATTTCAGATGTTCAAACCTTTGATAAGAGATCTTTCCAAAGAGAATGCAAAGACGAGAAGTACGACGGAGTAGGCCTCGTTCGAACAAAGAATGTACTGTAAGATATTTCACCAATGCTGTTGATGGCGAACTCGAAGCATTCTGCAAAAGGGTCATAGATGTCCCGGAACAGAGGACGCAAGTAGTCCACCAAAGCGAGATAGCCTTGTCGTGAAAATTTTATAAACTCCCACAAATAGCCAAGAATATTACTCACCATTGTGGCTGAACACGGTAGATGGAAAATAATTAACACTATAAGCTAAGTAAGATTTTAAAATTGGAAGTTCTTGTTCGTACCTAAACCCGATAGGCACGACCACGCAAGTTCAAAAGGCGGTATCAAAACATCGTCGAAGCAATCGACCACGAATTTGAAGAGCTCAACCACAGCATGATAAACGTTGCAAAATAGCGTCGACTTACTTTGAGAGAAGAATCTCCAGAGAGGCATCAAATAATCCCATGTTATCTCAATTGGGTATGTCACGGTTTCTCTGATCACAGACACGAGCAGTTTTAGCCACCGCGTCAGCATTAGCAACCCCTTCAATGCCTTCTCGAAGTTCTGAAGGAACAAGATCGTCCCGAGATATCGGATCCTCGAAACCATGTCCCACGTTTCGATCCATTCGAAGAAGGGTCCACAGAGGTGAGACACCGTTGACTTCAAGAGAGGCACGTTCTTGTAAAGATCGTAGAATCCGATCACGACGGTCACGATGGAGACCAATACGTATAGAGTTCTCACAAGCTGTCTCATCCACGGACGATACACCGCGCAGAATAAAGGGTAAGATTGGATGAAGATCACCCAATACGGCAAACCGGTCTCTAGCAAAGTGAGAAGCCTCAGATCGAATGTGATTATCCGTTTTAATTCGAACGGAAGGTCTCTGCTATCGAATCTGCAGACAAAAAGGAAGTCTCTGTAGTTCTTTGGTCCGAAGACATCTTCAAGGCTTCCGTTTCTCTCATCATCAAGGAGCTCGTCCTCGGATAGAATCTTGCAATCATGAAACGTGTCATCGTCATCGTTATTGTTGATCTGACGACGAACAGAAGCAATGTCGGTCTGCAAATGAACCTTCAGTTCTTCTGCTTCGGTCTGAGTTCCCGAAAACCATAATGGCAACGAGCCTAATGCTTCATCAAAGCTGATGAATTCCCATTTCGTCGAGGATTTCACTTCCAGAGCGATCGAACCACCTTTCTATTTGAAAAACAAACACACATTGATGAGCCCTGAACCGTTTTTTATTTAAACATGACGCGGAGATTGAACCTCGTTGTGTTGGTATATACCTGAAGCTCGTTGGAGTATTTGATGCTCCGAACATCGTTCCACGGGACCTCGAAAACAACAAGACCGTGCAAGCCGTTGTCCACCGTACGGGGAATCCACCCGAGCAGCCTTTTAATGTCAGAATTGGTAGAGATTGAGCTTCTTTGCATAGGCCTTGTGTTAGTAAAAGGTGAAGTTCTGTACTGCAACATAAACAAATCACCATGAAAGTTGGAAACAGGTGACAGAAAAGGTCTTTCTAAATGCCATGGAAATAAAATAAAATAAAAAACTCACCCAAATGGTCAGAAATGCCCATATGAGGGTTAACAATGAGTGCTTGGTTTTCCTCCAAGATTGATTATCTACTAGGAAGAGTAGCTTCTTGCTATCTAAAGCAAAATACAAGAACGCCAGGGACAGATTTGTTTTTGTGTCCCTGGAGTAAAATGTTAGGATCAAATCCGAATTTCCAATTCAAAAAACAAAATCAATTAAAGCGGGACACGGAGAATTATAATGGTTTGTTCTCGGTGTGGGATGTGCATCCACGGGCCGTTTGTAAATTGTCCTCACTATAATAGACCGGAGTGAGAACATGAGCATATTTGTCCTCACTATAAAAAGTCGGTCACAAGCATAAAAGCCCGAAAGTTAATGCCACAAACATTACTTCATAGCAGTTTCGGTAAATAAGGTTACATAACGACACACAAATGCAAATGCGACAAAATGTACTTGAAAATATCATACGGAAAACTATGTCATTTAAAAAAAAAAACGATAAAATGCATCGCCAACCGTTCATGAATCCGATTCTCCATTTCCCAGAAAACAAATTAAAAAGTTGAAAAAGAGAAAAATAAAATAATACGTAAGAATTCTGGATTATAGTTTATACATAAAAAAGAGTCTTACCCAATTTGCAAGCTTGTTAAGGGATAAAAGTGATGATGATCATGATCAGAGCATGCCATTAACGGTGGTAGAGAAGATAAAGATGAACACCTTTTTTTGGTTTTGGTTTCCGATTACGTTCGATTCTCTCTCTCTCTACCTTGAGATATCTTTTAGAATGAATTTTGTTGAATCTAAAAATAGCTTATTGGATATACGTGAAGAGGATGTTGTTTTTGGTTCGTGTCGGTATGGTTGACTTGTGGCAAAGTCAAATGCTCCTGAATTTGGAGATACATATATGCCTTGAAATTACTCTGAAACCATTAAGGAATTATGCGACGCATTTTGGTCTTCGATTTCATTTCATGAATTCAATAATCAAAGTAAAGTTGCGTGGCTTTCACGATATCCGATGTATGCATGCGAAGAATCTTTCCACGTTCTATTGTAAGCCTCAAAATCAAATAATAGAATATTTAATCATAAATCTTCTTAATTTTTGGATTATTTATGACAAAGATGGTAGGAATTATTAATGTGGCGAAAATGCTCAAAGATTCGGGATTGGGCATTAAGGCCCGCATGAGATAATATGACTAATGAGATTAATAATAGAATATTTAATCATAAATCTGTTTAATTTTTGGATTATTTATGACAAAGATTGTAGGAATTATTAATGTGGCAAAAATGCTCAAAGATTTGGGATTGGACATTAAGGCCCGCATGAGATAATACTAATGGGCTTGGTTTAATATGATTAATAAAGCCCATTAGACATAACCCTAAGCCTATAAATTAACATGGGTGGTCATGTAAAACCCTACGCATAAGAATTAGGTTTTCCCACTCCCACACAGAGAGAAAAATCGCCACCTCCCTAGACCAAGAGAGGGTGCGATTTTCTTATAAGCCAACGAGTCTTTTGTCTGTCTTCTAATCACCAAGAAGGAGCTAGTATTCCTACGAGGTGATTTACGGCCCATAAAAGGTGTTCCGTGAGCGACGTGGTGTACGAAGTAGAGGCCGTACAATTGAACGGCTCGTGGTCTAATTCACGTGGAGGTGCTAGGCGTGCTAGGCGACGAGAATCGTTAAGATCAGATCCACGGCTAAGGAAATATTCTCACAAGTAAGTTTTGATTATTTCACGTTATCTAGATCTATGTTTCGAGGCTTCGCGGAATTTCCGCTTCCACGATGAGATAAAATCTTCAAAAACCCAACAAAGATATCGTATGTTTGGGGTTTGTAACGCTTTTTAGTAGGGATGAACAAACGAGTCTTCGGTTGGGTTTTCATAACTATTTATACAGACGACCGTATTTTTGGTTTTTTCAATTTTAAAACCGAAAGCCGCACTATCGAAGTTTAAAATCAATTTTACCAATTACCGATATACCGGTTTGAATATTGGTTTAAATTTGGTTTTAACCGCATTTTGACAAATTGCAATATAATCATCCTATATGTGAAAAGATAAAATTACTTTTAGCAAAACTAAAGTAAAAAAACTAAGAAACAATTTACCAATCAATGAAATAACTCAAATGGAGTCAATTATCTTATTGTCTTTATTCATTCTTATTCAAACAAAAAGAAATAAAACAATAACAACATAAACGGTTCAAAATAAAATAAGGTTGAATGAATCAATAAAAGACTCAAAATCTCCGCCAAGCATGGTTATGAAGATATTAAGCACTAAAAGCCTAACATATATCTATTTTAAAATATATAAAAAAATTATAAATTTATTATTGAGTTAATCGGTAATCGGTAGTGGCTTTTTCCGTGAAAACCGTAACATTTACCATTTAGCAAAACGGTAGCGGTTTAAAACGCATTTTTTTAATATTTTTAAAAAAAGCTTGAATTTTCGGTAGTGAAAAAAATCAGTAAATTAGTGTTATCGGTTTTAGATTCGGTTTAGGGTCGTTTTTGAACACCCCTACTTTTTAGTATCTAACATTAAGATTTGGTAGTAAAAATCACTAACTTATGTTTCTATAGCACGAGAAAATCTAACGTTGTGATTTTGGGGTAAATATCACTAATGTAACGTTTTTGTAGCACTTTAGTACTCAACTTATAATTTGGAGGTAAATATCATTAACGTGACATTTTCGTAGCACTTTAGTACTTAACATAAGAACTTGGTGGCAAAACTCATAAACGTTAGGCTTTGAGATATTAGCAGTGTTAATTCAATTTTTCATCGAATATCTAACTTGTTTAGATTGTATGAATAAGATGCATGTAATTAAAATGATGAACGCGCGAAACAAAGTGTCTATTTCACAGGTTCTCGTGGAATAGAAAATTTATTTTCGTGGGAGATCAAGTTGTTTACTTTGATTCGATGTTTTGCGGGGATTAACTTGTTTATGGGTTTGCTTGCACCATCGGGATCACCCTAATGGCTCTACATTGTTGCTGCCGATGTCTTACCTTACCTATAACAACCGTTGTCTCCCGAGTGTTTGCTTGCACCATCGGGATCACCCTAATGGCTCTACATGGACGCAATATCTTTCATGTAACGATCAAACTCTACAGTTGTCGTCGCCCATACACACTTAAGGAACAATTGCTCATTTGCAGCTTTTTTGAATTTGCTGAGAACGTTTCTGTACAAGTGTTGTGTACAAACAACTTGGCATGCTTCGGGGTAAACCATTGTAATTGCCGTTGTGATTGAATTCTTACGATCCGAAATAATTACTAAATCTTCGCGCAACCCAATAGCAGTCCTTAATTTCTCAAAAAACCATATCCAAGCAGCATCATTTTCAGCATCAACAATCGCACAAGCAATGGGTAATATATGATTGTCCCCATCCATGGCTGCTGCCATAATTAGAATGTCTTTGTATTTGCTCTTCAGAAAAGTTCCGTCTACTGACAAGACTGGCCTACAGTGCTTCCATCCTTCGATTGATACCCCAAAACTTAGAAAAAAATACTTAAACTTTCCGTTGCTGTCCTCACAAAACGATGTATATGTACCTAAGAATGCAAACATTTCTAAATTGTTAAATATCGTAATTATAATTGCAACTAAATTAACTATATTTACTAATACTGAAAATCGTAAATATAATTGCAAATTTCCCAACTGTCAATAAACTTACTGTTAATCACAGTTTTAAATTTTAATTCTCATTTCGGAACTGTAAACCCAAAAATAATATTCTTACCGGGGTTTTTTGATCGTAAGGATTCGGCATACTTAGGTAGCATTGCATAAGACTCCTCAGCACTCCCTTGCATTAGGTTTAGGCATAAATCCTTGGCTTTCAGAGCTGTATAATAACTTATTTCAACTCCATGATCTTTTTGAACCTTCTTCATTATTTGTTTCGGTGCGACACCTTCGAGCTCCTCTTTGTCACCAAATGCAGCTTTCAAGCATTTTGATACCATTGCAGTATTAGCTTGTAGGTGTTTGTTAGTTGTCACTGTCCTAACGCATGAGTGTATGTTGTTGTAAGATTTAACAATCCATAAGCCCTTTTGTTGCAACGGATAAGCTCGCAATACCCACGTACAACCTTTTTCTTGACATCTGACATATAACCGAGTCTGATCTGATTTAAAAGCTTTGTAATGTTGGTTTCTCCTCGTTGCTATGATGCTCAATACGTATTTCAAGTGTTCTTTCGTCTTGAAAAAATCACCCTTTAAAACGTCGAAATTGAAATGGAAATTATCAACACCTTCATTGTCAATAAATCTGGTTGAAGAAATTTCATTGACATTCTCATTTGTAAACGGATTTGATTCCGTCATACAAAGTTCACCTGTAGAACAAATCAAATACAATTACATATATGTAACTACCAATTTATTATAAGTGTGCATAAGTTATTAGTATATACCTTCGTTTATCATATTTGGATTTCTAGGATTGCCCAATGTATCTCCCTCCATATACATTGATGAACCTGCATAATTTAATAGTAAATATCAAAGGTACGTATACATAGTTATGTAATTTTAGTATACTATTATGAATTCGTAACTTGAATTACTATACAGTGAAACTACGAATTTAAAGATGGAATTTTCTATTTTGAATTCGCAACTTAAATTACTATTACGAATATACTGAATAACTTCTACAATTATGTTACTTAAATAGTAATTATAGTTTACTATTACGAATTCGTGACTTCATTTACAATTGCACATTTATTTACTGAATTCGTAACTACAATTTCTATTACACATATATTGTATAAAATTAATAAATTCGTAACTATAATTACAATTACTAAATGGTAATAAAAATTACATATAATTTGCGAAACTACCTACATATAATACTTTTTAAAATTGGAAACTTTAATTACGAAATAGCATATAGCTCTTAGAAGTTTGCTAACATCGAAAAAAATTACGATTACAGATTTAATAAGAAAAATGCTCTATACTAATTCAAAGAAATACCATAAATTGAGTGAACAATGTATTTCACAAGAATGATTTCATGCATTCTCAATAGGGCAAAAGTGAATAAGAACTATAATTACAAATGAAATATTCTCACCAATGCGTTTGAATTACTACGAATGAGGGCTTTCTGTTGGTCCAAATGATGTTTTCAATGGCGACTCAATTTTGAAGCTTCTGCAAAAAAAAAAATGGCGACTCAATTTTGAAATGGTTTGAAAAGTAAATACTGATTCACCTATGTTTAAGGAAAGAGTTATATTTGATATAATTAACTCAAATAAATAATTTATTGTAAGGTCAATACGTATCCTATATATAAGGAAACTGAATTATTTGATTTTATTAAAAGAAAAACCCACAAAATGCCCAAAAAACACCTAAAGTTTAAAAAAAAATGCCCATAGTTTCATAAAACTAATTTATACCCATTAATAATTTTGTTTGGACCATATTACCCTTAATATTAACTATTAATATTAATTTTCGTTTTATTATTATTAATCATATATTTTAATTTCAAAATTAATTTTCCTATAATTGTGGTTTTATTTCATTTAATTTATCCCTCAATTAATTCAATTTTAAAAATTCTCTCTCCTCTTTGAATTCTTGTTCTCTCTCTCTCCTATACATATATATATACACACACGTACATACATTATCTCTCTCATATATATATATATATATATATATATATATATATATATATATATATATACACACACACATACACGTACATACTCTGTGTAATCTCGGCGCTCCTTCTTCGACTGCGTTCACCGCCACGGAGGCCGTTCATTCGCAAGCCGTTCACTTCTCCGGCGCCTCCCTTTCGTCGCCGTGCAATCTCGACAACGTCGCCCTGCCGTGCCGATCCTGGTCTCTATCATCGTTGTCGTCGTTTTCGTTTAAGCCCAGGCCGTGGATTGCCGTGAGCGCCGGCAAGGATGCGAAGGGAGGAGGAATGAGGAAGACGCTCGAGCTCGGATCGTTGTTCGGCCTATGGTACCTCTTCGACATCTACTTCAACATATACTTCTACAAAGTGGAGCCTTTGTAAGGATAGTTACCATTTGGTTATTATATGCATGTATTTGTAACTATATAAGTATTCGTAACTATAATTACGTATTTTAATTTTATAATTACAGTTACGTAATTACAATTTTCTTCGTAGTTACAGTTTCGTAACTATAAATTCGTATACGTTACTTAGTTACGTAATTTTAGTTTGTAATTATAGTTACGAAATTAGACTTTTTTCGTAATAAAAGTTCCGTAACTACATATACGTATCCGTAACTATAATTACGTAATTTAGTTTTGTAATTACAGTTACATAATTATAATTTTTTTCATAATTACAGTTTCGTAACTATATATACGTATCTGTAATTAGGAGGATACGTAACTATAAATACAAAACTGTATTACAAAACTAAGAACTATAAATCTGTAATTAGGAGGATACGTAACTATAAATACGAAACTGTATTACAAAGTGAATAAGAACTATAATTACAAATGACATATTCTCACCAATGCGTTTGTATTACTGCGAATGAGGGCTTTCTGTTGATCCAAATGATGTTTTCAATCGATCGTTTTAGCAAGCAAAGAAGCTTCTGCAAAAAAAATGGCGACTCAATTTTGAAATGATTTGAAAAGTCAATACTGATTCACCTATGTTTAAGGAAAGAATTATATTTGATATAATTAACTCAAATAAATAATTTATTGTAAGGTCAATACGTATCCTATATATAAGGAAACTGAATTATTTGGTTTTATTTAATTCGAATAATAAAGGATTTTTGGCTATTTAAATTTTTTTCACGTAAAAAAAAAGGAAGGGCAAAATGGTCTAGATTTTTAGTGTTAGTGGTTTTAATTACCAAAAATAGGTTTGGGCATTTTTTTGAAACATAGACTCACAAATGGGCATTTGCTTCATTTACCCTTTAGTCTATGTATTTCTTTCTTGCCATTTGTCTTCCACTCGTTGGTTTCGACTGCCCCTCCATCAGAAGTTTCGTATTTTGACGTCCTTTGTGCTTCCTTTTATATATATATATATATATATATATATATTGGCTTTTTAAAAATAAAAGTATATTTTTATAAGATAAAAATAAAGCAAAAAATATATATAAATCCAAAACTCTAAAACTATGAATCATGGACTTTTTTCAAAATTAAAATACTATTTGAGCCTATATTTTAATTGTTTAAAAAAAAAATTGAACATGGAAGCTAGAAACAGAGTTCTCATTACTTTTACTAAAATAAATACAAAAATACCTGCTTACATTATGTCCAATTTGAGATGCTGATTCGAAATAAAATTTCAAATTTTGTTATAATTTTATGCAAACACTTGAAGAAAGCTCGATCGTGCAATAGAGCTCGTTGGCTGTTGCTATTTGAGAAAGACTCTTATTAGTAATGGAGCTTTCCATACATCTTATTCTTATAAAGAAAAACTTTTTTTTTAATTGAAAATATCTTATAATTGAAGTCACGCTCAAATTTAAACTTTAATTTTAAGATAATTGGCGTCAATATCCTTTGAACTTTGAATATACTCACATGTAGCACTCTTAACTTTGAAACTAACAGTCAGACTCTCTCAACTTTGAATTTTTGGCATCTCACTTCTCTAAACTTTGAAAATGGTGCAAATACACTGTTATATTTTAGATTTTGGCATGAATTTAGTTGTTATAACACATTTTTGTTGCATTTAAGCTGAAATATGTTGATGTGCAAATTCGTTCCTTAATCAGAATTATAAGATCATTAATTAAATTAATGGTCCAAATTAATTAAAGCCTAAGTCATGAATATAATTGAATATTTATGCAAATGGGCTCGTGAGATACGAAGCCCAGAGGCCCAATGGACACTTAACTGTGTTCAGACCCGAACAGAACAAAAAGCTCATGAAGCAAAAAGCCTTCCCCGAGCAGAGAATTCTCAAAAGAGGTCCGAACAGAGCTTTCCAAGGGAAGAAATCCTGAACAAAGCTCAAAGATCCTACCTCAAGAACCAACACTTGGTCAAAATCCAAGCATCAAACAGATCAAACGATCTGAAGAACCCAAAGCTCGTCCCGAGCAGAGATTGTCACAAAGGGATCCGAGCAGAAGCATACGAAACATCCGAGCACGAGCAGACCAAGTCAACCATCTCAATTCAAACTTCCGAAGCCCGACCAGGAAGATCGCCACAATCCAAATTCAAATCCCACGACGACAAGTCAAAGTCCACCACTACGCAAATCTCTCAGAACGTGGCCCACGTGTCAACTCGATAGCAAGCCGAGCTCCGAACTCGAAGCCACCACCAACGTACACTTCCAACGGGCAGAAACCAAAAGCCAATAAAAGCAAGAAGACAGCCCCATCATACGCACGCAAGCATTCATCCCGAGAAAAAAGAGTCTGAGATTTGTATTTTCAGAGTGTTTTCATCTTTTACTTTCGATCTACTAGAAATTGGCTTGTGGTTTCGGTTGATCATCTTTTCAAAGCAATAAACGTACAGAGGACGTAGTCAACTACCGCATTGGGATGAACCTCTCTAAAAAACCTCGGGGTTCTATTCTTTACTTATTTCTTTTGATTTTATTTCTATTTGGTCACCGTCTAAAGTATTGGCGACGCGGAGGTCAAAATCCACAAAATTCAGCAATATCAAATCGAAATCTCATTCACAACTCACGTGACTGTTGGTGTGCGAAAACACTTCATCAAAATCAGTGGCAAAATGTATCTGTATCTGTATTTATTTTTATTTTATTTTTTCTAAAAACTACTAAATAAGTGTTTAATTTAAGTACATTTTTTTGTCTTATATTATGATTAATATTAAAAAAATATAATTATTAATAATATTTATTAGTAAAAATTTAAAACATACAAGTGTATTTGAATTATTTTCAAAGTTCAAAGGTGCAGATGCAAAAAATATTTTAAGTTAAATAGTGTTAATGCTAATTTTAAATTTTGGAGTGCTACATGTTGACGTGGTTTCTCACATCAACGGTCACGAAGAGTGTAGACTTTCCGAATTGAATTTGCTAAGATATGTAGCTCGGTGGATCTTGATCCTCATGTCGTCTACACTCCTAAACATGCACTCAAAACACTAAATATAAATATACGTAGTAGATTGTGACGGAGGGTTTTTAAAAGAAGTTTATCCCAATGCGGTAATTGACTACGTCATCTGCATGTTTATTGAATAAAAGTTGAACATGAAACAATACATGCAAAATTTATGTTCGGCAACAAAGAAAAAAGCATTTGAAACCGTGAAAATAGTTGCAAAGCCCCCCTCCTCCCGGCTCTTGAATCCAACGCCCAGTGTCTCAAAGCAGGCCTATGATAACATAATCCAACTTGACCTTTTTTATTGGGATAGGCTAGCTCGGCAAAAAAAAAAAAAAAAAAACACAGCGAAACAAACCATTTTTTTTACGAGTCGGGATGGATCGAACTAGGCCGGCCCAACCAATTTGATACCAATTTTGGATAAGGAAGAATATAACGCCCAATAGGAACCTTCCAAAATCTCCACAAAGGAACTACAATGACCTTGCTGCCCCCTGACGTGGACACCTGACCCCAATCCGACCGCTAGTCTCCGTCGCAGCCCATCTCCACCGTCCATTCCCTCCCCCAAATCGATTTCAGCCGTCAATTTCCCATATTCCCAACGTTTTTCTTTATTTTTCAAGCCCACGACCCGACCAACGGCTCGCTTTCTTCCCGGAATCCAAATACTTATCAAATCCGGTTTATACCCACTTTCTCCCGCGCGTACGCAAATGCCCCCAGACCCCCCTCCCTCTCTCCCCTCGCCACGTCAAAAGCCAGGGGCAGTTCCGTAATCTGCGCCCCGTCTTGGGGAACTGAAATCGCCATTAACGCCACGCGAGCTTCACTGCGTATAAATGGACGAATAGCGTGACCACAACGCTTCAGTGCCTGCTCTTTGGTGTGAAGAAGGACCAAGAACGACCATATATATACACGCATATAGATACACTGGTTATCGGCGGTGAAGCTATGTCGGCGACCGGAGGAGGAGGAGGAGGAGACGAGGACAAGAAGCCCGGAGACGCGGTTCACATTAATCTGAAAGTCAAGGGACAGGTTTCTTCTTCTTCTTCCTCAACCCAATCACAGTCCATTTTCTGTTCTAGTGATTTATATAATACATTTATAGTGATTTGTTCGCCGTGTTTTGTTTAATTTATATGAGGTCACTTGTTGGATTCGTGGTCGCCATGGAAGAGTATGATATGGTTCGATGCTCTGGCCAATTTGGTGTTCTTAAGCTTTGCACATTCAGTGGCATGTAGGTGATAGTGATTTAGTATCAATATAGTGATCTTGTTGATTCCAAAATTTGGAGATTAGGGGTTTTCAGTAGGTGAAAATGCTCGAGTCACGGGGTGTCAGGTGGGCGAGGGCCGGCCGGCCCATTCAATTTGCAGGGTGGGACGGGCCATTGAACTCGAGCTGTTACAGGGTGGGTTGAGGTGGCTTTTACGGGTTGGGTTCGAGCGGCTTTACCGAGAATCGATGGAGTGAGCTGAGTCAATTGTTAAACTCTTTCGATTATTGTCAGCACTGTAATGTTATGCGGGCTAGGGCGGGCTATTTAACGGAGCCTGTCACTGACTTGTAACGTCACAGGATGGGTTGAGGCTCGGGCTTTTATGGGTTGGGCTTGAGTGGTCATTTACGTGAATCGACGGAGCGGGCTTAGTCAATTGCTAAACTCTTCCGATTATTATCAGCACTGTAGTGTTTTGCGGGCTGGGGTGGGCCATTTAACGGTGCCAGCCTGCAAGCCCTGACTCGTAACGTTACAGAGTGGGTTGAAGCACGGGCTTGTTCGGGTTGGGCTTGAATGATCTTTTTCGAGAATCGACCCAAGCTGGCTTAGTTAATAGCTAAACTCTTTCAATCATATCAGCACTGTAATGCCTTTTTTTTTTATTTGACAGGATGGTAATGAGGTGTTCTTTAGAATCAAAAGAAGCACTCAACTTAAGAAGCTCATGACTGCATACTGCGACCGTCAGTCCGTGGAAATAAACTCCATCGCCTTCCTCTTCGATGGCCGTAGACTCCGAGTTGAGCAGACTCCGGATGAAGTGAGCTTCTCTAAGGATTTTTCCCAAGTTTCACAAATTGAAAGCTGTTTAAGTGTTTCTGTGTTCTCTCAAATTAATTTCCTTGTCTTGTTCTGATTTAGCTTGAGATGGAGGATGGCGATGAGATAGACGCGATGTTACACCAAACCGGAGGGAGGAGCCCGCTATTCCCTTTTAAACGCTGAAGCAACCCCGGGTGGTAAAAGAATGAAATGTCATGATAATTCTGCTGTGTTCTTATTTTAGTCTATATATTTTTAAGTTACTGTCTACAAAAGCGGAAATTATGCAACATCTGAATAATAGCCGAGGTTTTTGGCTGTCAATGATTTTGTCGAACTTTATCGACGCCTTTGTCTGCCGTTGGCTTTTCGGTAGTTGCTCTTGCGTGTACTGAATGATCTATCTATCTACAATGGTTACAGTTATTTTAGAAATGAATTCTGATATGGGGATGTTGCAAACTTATTGAATAGAATTAGCCTAGTTAGAAAGTTTGTTAATAATGATTTATTGTATATAGACCAAGGTTCTAAATATCGATATCGATGTCGTTTCGCACTTTCCATATTACGGATATGTCGCTTGCCGATGAGCATGCTGACGGATAATTGGGAAGAAATAGATATATCGCTTGCCAATAATACTGCATAAATTTCACGGATATATCGCTTGCCAATCGAAATATTGACGGATATTCCGGAAAAATATTTTTAGTATTTCAATCATATTTTTATATAGTTTCTAAATTACCTATTTAATAAATATAACACGTAGTTATAGCCTAGAAAACACACTCACAAATCCTAACATAACACAAACATATAACATAATGTCGACATAACATAAAATAAGCTAGCCATCGTAGTAAAGTCATAGAGTATAAATATAAATACGAACATAAAGTACGAAGTACGAACATAAATCCGAAGCATGGTTCTAAATGCCAATATCGATGTCGTTTCACTGTCTCTATTTTTACGGATATATCGCTTGCCGACAGATAAATGAGAAGAAATAGATATATCAATTTATTGCGAATATCGTTTCGCATTTCTCATTTTCTAGACACGTCGTGGATATATCGAAGACATATTCGGATATTTAAAACTATGATATAGACTAGTTCACATCAAAATAATAACATGAACAATTGTAGTATAACTCCCACTTCAATGATTTCAATTATTGTATCAAGCAAAACAAAAGCATTTTAGGGTTAATGACGGTAAAAATACCCAAAGTTTGGTCAAAGAACCCCTCGTGTACCCAAAGTTTAAAAATGGTGGTAAAAATACCCAAAGTCGCATTTGGGGAGTTGACCACTCCATTCTCGTAACGCCGTTAATTTTGGGTACACGAGGGGTTCTTTGACCAAACTTTAGGTATTTTCGCCATCATTAACCCTTCATTTTATATTCTTAATTTGTTAGTACTCAAACTTTAAAAAGTATCGATAGTCTTAAATATCTATTGAAAATTTGTTTACGTCCATTACTATTGTGACGTGCGTACATGCTCAAGACTGAATCGACAAAAATGCTAATGCTCACCTCAACATATTAGGATCAGGGCATTAAGGTATTGTCAATTTCCAATGGAAAACAAGGAATGAACTATTTAATAAGCCGACCGAGTTTCTTGAAGCACTGGGTTTGGTGATCACCTTTCAGTTGTTAAGAAGAGTACTCCGTCACTTTTTTTAGAGATAAAGTGTAGCCCACGTGCACGTGGACCACTTAAAACGCGCCACGTAAAATTTAACGGAATGAATTGGGTACTAATAAAAAATATTTTTTGTACATTGTAATTTTTATCACGAAAAAAAATAGAATGCAAGTCAACTTTTGAGCAACTTGTTGGTACTTTTGTCACAATTATCCTTGAAGTTTACTGATGAGTTTTTATAAAGTAATTATAATTATATTATATATATATATATAGATTATAAATGAAATTTTATATAAAATTAAGGGTTCTAACTACAAATTTAACACCAATATTAGATTACAATTAAAGTGTCATGGTCAAAAAAAAAAGGCAAAGTATTCAAGTCAGCAAATGTGAAGCGACACATTAATCCGTTTATTTTTTTTCATTGAATTCAAATGAGAGAAAATGCTAGATAATCAGAAACGCACATAAATGTGTGAAAGAATGATTTAATAACACTATGCTACAAAATTTACTCATGCCCGTCAAAAAAATTAGCCGAAAAAATGTGCCGCTTTACATTTATTGCATTTGAGTACTGTTATCCTTAATTTTTTATTTTTTATTTTTACCTTGGACCACTGCCGTCTTAATTTTAGCTGATCAAAATTTAAATATTTTTATTGCGATTATCCTTAATTTTTGTAGGAATACAAAATTTGAAGGATCCCCTTGTTCTTCCTTTTTTTTTTCTTCAACCTTCTTAACGATGTATTTTTCTTCTTCCCGACCTAATAAGAAACCTCACATCTATAGAAATTTTGTCGAAAATTGCCAGTAACAGAGACAAATAAAAACACAAGTGTCCCATCAAAAACGAAAAGCCACAAATCGTCGACATATAGAACGCAACAATTTATTGAAGAAAACCTGCCTGTAAGCTCCGATCAGCGATCAACATCGTGTAGCCGAGTCTCAAAATTTGAAATACTGGTTATAAACATAACACCATCTCAAAAAGTAAAATAGAGGATACATCTCTTTATGAGTGGGTCGTGGACCAAGTCAGGCCGGACTTTTGGCCCGAGGACCCAATTTATAGGGTCGTAACTGATGTCCATAGAAA
This sequence comes from Parietaria judaica, assembly GCA_954871525.1. Classification (NCBI taxonomy): domain Eukaryota; kingdom Viridiplantae; phylum Streptophyta; class Magnoliopsida; order Rosales; family Urticaceae; genus Parietaria; species Parietaria judaica. The sequence goes on from OX940860.1 coordinate 47,236,248, forward strand.
ACAAGTCTAACTAATACAAAATTTCCACCCCTAGGCAATACTACATCTACATAAAACATAAATCGGGAACAAGACTTTTGTGACCCCAGCCCGGCCCCGGTTCCAAGTCTTTTTCGACAGAATAGCCCGGTTTACTGGCCAGAATATTTCGCTAAATAGTATGCCTAGAAGAGTAGCAGAAAGAATGTGTCACTTAGCTTTCATCTATAGTTGGAAAATTTTTGGTTTGCCCGAAAAAAGGCAACCATTACACTAAAAAAGAGTCCAAAAACACTCTTCAGCATCTCGAAAAGTGTATGAAATGGCCATGAGTGAAGAGTCAGTTTCACATTCTGCTTGTATACAATAATCCTAAGTAAATGATAACAAGTTGAAAGCCATGTATAACAGGTACAACAAGTAATGGCAAAAGAAGTGCAAACAGACTCGACGCTACGACAATCAACTAGGGTTTCATGACTTCCTCCATTATAATAAAGGCTGAAAGAACTCAAGCTGGCAATTGAAGCTTTTTGTTGTTTTTCCAGCTGCAATAAACAGAGCAAAATAATTTGACTAAGAACACCTAAAAAATAGGCACAAACCAAATCACGAATATAATTGAAAAAACACGTATAAGAGATGGTACCTGTAAAAATAATAATAGAAAAAATCTCCGTATAACAAAGTCTGAAGAAGGCCTGCAATCCAAGCTGCATAAACCAAAGATGGAAGAATATTAATGAAGGTAGATAGGAGAAGATGGTTTGTCGCTTAAACTACAGTTAATTGGTAAACCAGTACGGAATCCGAACACATCTAACAGATCAAACAGAGACCTAATCATCTAAACTGTTCCGATTAAAATGTATTACAGATAGAGAGAGAAGGAGAGAGAGCATACGAATCCAGTGAACATAGTGAGGCTCGGTGAAGTAGCGGTAAATCCAATTGAGAATGTAGAATGCTCGGTATGCACTGCAGCGGACAGGCCAATTGTAAAGTAAGGAAAGGGTGAACAAATAAGCATAGATATAAACTGGATTGGGGCAACGGGGAATTGAAAATTCTGATGTAGCGGGAAAAACAATCATTACCCCAAAAGAAGAACATATTGGCCGGTCAAGTTATCAATGTTCCTCGTCCTCTGTAACAGGACAAGCTGAGGAAGAATGGCAACCGCCTCTAGAAACACCGAAAACGTCCACATGACCTAACCCGCAACGCGAAACACATAAGAAACTCTTAACAATAATCTACATAAGCCGAAAATTTTAGACCCCGGCGTTAAAGCAGCAAACCTCCTTCAAGGTGAACTTTTCATGGATGAAAATGGCCAAGACCAGGCATGGGAGTAAGAGGAACAAATGCCGGAACGTGTCCTGATCTTTGTCGTACGACCGACGCACAATCTTGTGGCGCCGAATGTACCAAACGATCATAAACGAGCTACCCAAGAATACCAACTTCATGAATGTATTGTACACGGACACAAAATCCGTGAAGATGTCCAGGTACCGGGTCGCGAAAACAAGCGCATACAGCTCTTGAGTCTTCAATGAAACGCCTGAAGAAAAAAAAAACATAATCCCCAAAATGTTCATATCCAATCAACATTACTTAACGAACGCTTCTTCATTTCATTCGTCCCCAACACTCAGCTCCAGTGGAAAACTGGAAATCAAATCAACAAAATGACCTAAATTTATTCCATTAATCCATGTCCAGCTTTAGGTAATCTAGGCGAAAAACCGAAATGCGAAAGCAACGAGCTCAAAAAAATTCCAAAGACAAGATGAATCTACAGAGACATTGCGAACGAGCATGGATTCTTACCAGCGCAGGACTTGATGGTGTGGATCTTGAGGAGCAAGACGAGGACGCTTGCGAGGTGAGTCATATCTCCGGCGAACCTGAAGATATTCATCTTCTCCGACCGAATCTGGCTCCGATCTGAATCCTCCTCTCTGGATCTGACTCTTTCCGATTGGAACAGGACAAACCCGAAATTGAAATCCTTCTGATGGGGTTTTTTTTATTTAATTTTTTTTATTTTTATTTGTTTTTTTGGTGTAAGAAAAAAAAAACATGGCAAAATCGCACTCCCGTGCTGTCCGTGTGGAAAGCAAGAGAGTAATAGCTTGCAAGAGAGAAGGGCATTTTGGTCAGTAAATAATTCCCTTGTGTTATTTCGAATTACCGTGGTAAAATATAGAGGTGAAAATTGCGACGTCTGGCAGCAGGTCGCGACGTCTCGCGACGCCTGATAAGAGATTGCGACGAATCACGATTTGGTGGCAAAAGTCGTGATTAATCGCGACGGAGGTTGAACATCGCGACGGGCGAAGCTGGAGGTCTCTCTCTCTCTTCGTCTCTCAGACTCTCTCTCTCTCTCCTCATCGCGAAGATCGCGACCTGCAGAACCACGACGCATCGCGATTAGGGTTTTGGCGATTTTTGCGATTTCCGTCGCGATTGGTCGCGAAGCCATCATGTGCATCTCTAGTAAAATAGTTGGAAACCAAGTTGAAAATCAACCTACTGGGTCCTTTTGCACACCTTAAAAAAAACTGTTCTTAAAAAAAATTGACAGGTGCGGTAAACTATTCATAAAACAGTTGGTGCTGGTAACAACAATCGATTTAGCATTTGATAAAAAAAAATATATGCTAAAAAAGGCTCAAATAGACTAATAACCGTGCTTATATTTTATAAGTATATTGTGAAACCGATGAGTATCCCAATGGAGTAATCTATTAAAAAAATTAAAGAATACTAAAAAAGATAATCACGAAAACGATGAGTATCCCAATAAATTTTAAGAAAAATATTCGAATTTATTATCAAGATAAGATTTTGATACAACAAAACCGATGAGTATCCTAATGGAGTAAAAAAAATAGCAAGAAACATAATAGATTTAAGAAAATTATTCGAATATATTATCAAGATAAGATTTTGAAGGAGTTTTAAGGGTTTATATATAAAGATTCATATGAAAAATTGAATAAAATATGAAAAAAAAAATTAGTTAAAGAAAGAGTCTGAGGACTAACTTGCAATGTTAGAACAATGATATACTTTTGGCCCGCAAATCCACCGTAAGCCCACAAAATGTGGATTTAATGTAGCATTTCTCAGTATTTATTACTTTACCTTAATTTTATTTTTTTTAGATAAGATTTTGATACAGCAAAACCGACGAGTATCCTAATGGAATTAACAAAAATAGCAAAAGAAAAATAGATTTAAGAAAATTATTCGAATATATTATCAAGATAAGATTTTGAAGGAGATTTAAGGGTTTATATATAAAGATCCATATGAAAAAATGAATAAAATATGAAAAAAAAAATAGTTAAAGAAAGAGTCTGAGGACTAACGTGCAATGTTAGAACAATGATATTCTTTTGGCCCGCAAATCGACCGTAAGCCCACGAAATGTGGATTTAAACCGCATCCGGACCGGAACCGTATTTTAAATAAATCGGAACCGTATTAATCCGGGTTAAACCGGAACCGGTTTATTAAAAAAACCGCATCCGGATTAAACCGGTTCTGGGTACCGGATTTAGAGAATAAAAAACCCGGAACCCGCATAGTAGCTTACTAAAACCCGGTTATTAAATATATACATAAAAATATTTAGAATTTTCATACAAAAAAAAATACATATTGAATTACTATCAAGAGAAATATTCATTTATTTGTTTCTCATCCAACTCCAAACTAATGTTGTAGGTTAATCATTTGTTTCTTCTAGTCCAAATTGATATAATTTTTTTCTCTCACAATACTAATAGTATAAAACATTACATGTATTTATTATGTTAATTACTTATCAGTTTTTGTAAGTATATGTGTGATGTTTATGATATAGTTTGATTTTTTAATTTTGGCTATAATTACTTCAAGTTTTTTTTTTAAAATATAACATTTAGGTTCAAATCCGTATTATAACCCGGAACCGGATTTTAAAACCGAAAATAAATAAAAATCCGGATCCGGGTTTAAAAAACAGATTTTTATTTTAAAACCGGGTTTTAATCCGGATCCGGATTTCCGGGTTTTTATGTAAAAATATCCGGATCCGGGTTTCAATTTCAAAAAACCCGGATTCCGGATCCGGGTAGCGGGTATGGCAAAAAATCCGGGTACCCGGTCCGCTTGCACCCCTAGATTTAATGTAGCAGCGTGTCTCAGTATTTATTACGTTACCTTAAGGTTAATTACTAGTATGTTAGACTTTTATAGCGGAGTTTCAATGTTCATTACTTATTTGTAAAATTGCATGCATTTATAGTTAGAGCCCTGAGATACTGAGAAAGACAAAAGAAAAAAGGGAAATGGCGGCATAAGTACCCAAAGTGTTTAAAAATTGACATTAAGTTTCCATTCTTTTTTTTAGGCGAAAGTTGCCAAACTCTTATTTTGTGTATTCCGTCATATTTTTGTCTAGAAACGAGCCACGTGTTATGTTTTTAAACCCATTAAATATATCATTTTTCATCATTGATAAATCAGTTTAATTTTTTTTTTAAATAAAATGGTATATTTAATAGGTTAAAAACGTAACATGTGATGCGTTTTGGGGCGAAAACATGACATAATACACAAAATAAGAGTATGGCAACTTTCGCCACCCAAAAAAAAAAAAGGGAACTTAATGTCTACTTTTTTAACACTTTGGGTACTTATGCCGCCATTTTCCAAAGAAAAATGCTAGAAAATATTAAAGTGATATGTGTTTAAAACTTAATAGCACATTCAAATTTAGAAAATCAATTGAAAACATAGACAAAATATTGGAGGGAAATAAAACGGTGGCATTAAAATATTTTATCATGAAAAAAAAGTTTATTTATGTAATTATATATATAAAAATATTGAATACTTGTATTTTATTCTAAACCTTTTAAATTAATTGAAAATTAGGATATTCAATGCATTATTGTTTGGCGTCGTGTGATTCATGCCCTAAGTCTTGTATGGACATTTAAAATTTTGAGAAAAATAGGTACATTTTTTAACTTAGGCTTTTTTGTCAAAAAAAAAAACTTTAGGCTTTTTAAACAATCGTTTTCATGAACAATGGAGATTACTCCTCCATGGTTGGATTATCCTTCAACTCAGCTCCTTGCTCACCTGCAAAAATCGGATCAAAACCACCAAACATATAAGATTCAAGGAATAAGAAATACGAAAATCATTAAATAAAATCAACATTAACAATGATAAATGGATTAGAAGTCCTTGCGGTGCGATTGATTCTCCTCTCAGCTCTACGAATATCCTCTTCGCATAAAGCTCTCTGCCGGTTTGACAATACTCCTTTCTTGGCTACTCAATTGCAGGGTTGACTTTAAATTATCAGAGCCCTAGGCGAAGATCGATTTTGGGACCCGTATCTAATGCTACATATGAGCCCAATAAAGTATTGTGTAATAAAGTATGTTACACAAGAGTCGAAATTGAAAATCTATTATAACTTGGGCCTATGATAGATACCTCTAGGGCCGGTTGTGTTCAATTAACCAAGAGAACTCAAAGACAAAGTCTTTGTTGTCATCAGAACTTCGTCGTTGCTTAAAACTTCACGTATAGTACCAGCAAAACAAATGTATTAGGATAAATGTCGTCATTGAGTTGCGGACTAGGTCGCTCTCTATACAATGTTTCGCGGTTGTGTCTCGGTGTAGCAGTTTGGATACTGCCCCGTCACTCTTAGGATAAAACAGTCTAAAATCTCTTTATATCTCAATAGTTCGTGCAATCGGAAACAATAGGAATCTCTCAAACCCTCAGAAATATATTGCTCGTAAACTATTTGTATATAACTAAAGCTCTCCGATTTTCGGATGATGAAAATGAGAAGTTGAGCTCTGTAGTTATAGGCTGAGAAAATATTAAAGTTATGGGACCACAACGTGCATGAGCTAACTGTGGAGAAGACTGAAGACCACACACGCACGTTCAAAAAGATTTTCCAAAATAATTCGAAGATAAGTATTTTCCACATTAAAATAATAATAATAAATTTTGCAAAAATAATCTTTTGGCAAAAAAAAAATAATAAAAATTGTTTGCACAATAACACCTCACTGCGCCACGTCCGACCAACGACGACCGCTAGGTTTGTTTGAGTTCTCTCCCTTCAACGCATGCCATTATCCCAATTCTATGATATATAAATACTACTAAACTCTAATAAATTATTCAGTGAGACTTTTATGAAGAGATGAATACCAAGTGCAAATTATTGTAAAAAAAAATGTAAAATAATATCTTAGTTTCATTTTTAAGCGTAAATTCATATAATTTTTTTGGTTCAACTCCCCTGGTTTTTATTAAAATTTAAATATAACCACCTCTATTCATGTCTTCATTGTATGGTTGAGTGAGTTACTATGTGTTAATTGTTGATTAATTATAAACCGAATGTGATAATAGACAATGTGACGCTTGAATCGAAATATGAAAATGAGAGATCATATGGCTGTAATGTCCAAGTCATCATGCCACTTAGAGCTGCACAAACGTGCATCGCGACCAGTCGCGAACATAGTCGCCAAAATCGCGACTGTTCACGGTCGCGACGCGTCGCGAGAATCACGGCCGCGATGCATCGCGATGAGTCGCGAGAGAGAGAGAGAGAGAGAGAGAGAGAGATGCCCTGCTGTGAGACGGAGAGGGAGGGAGAGGGAGGGAGAGAGAGAGAGAGAGAAATCGCGACTTTTGCCCATATTCGCGATGAATCGCGACTTTTGCCGCAAAATCGCGATTGTTCGCGAACTGGAAAAATTGTTCGCGACTGTTCGCGACTTGTTCTTGCGATTTTAATGTGCAGCTCTAATGCCACTATATTGAAGTCAATTTATTTAATAGGCATCACTCATCCAATACAATGTTTTTTTTTTTTAATGTTTTAACCCATCACATGCTCCTTTTTATATTATGTTAGAGCTTAAGTGAAAGTTTCAAAAACTTATATCAAGCTTTATCTGAATCTGAATATTATCTAACAAAGTGGTCATTGAGTATAATATAAGTTTTAGCGATTAAACTATATATATATATATATATATATTTGCTTTAAACGTTCTTATCTACGGGAGACATCTTAGGGTTTAGTTGGCCTTTTTTGACTCAAAATTTTGGCGTAGACTAATAGATAATTAATTGCACCACCATTTTAATAAACAAAACATATTAAAATGAAGGATTAATATCGTCATAAATGTTTAGTATTTTAATTTATATTATAGCATAAATTTGATATTTTCTTGCGGTTAAAGCTGTAACAATTTATTATTTTGCTTCTTATAAAAATTTCGTGCAAATTTTCAACTTATTTAATATGATTATGAATGTGCCATAAACAAATTTTCTTCTATGTTGAAACTGACACGTGTCCAAGACTTAACGGCACATCTAAAATTATGTTAAAATCAATTGAAAAGGTTGAAGAGCTTTGTTCCTTATAGCTCTCCACCGCCGGGCGGATAAATGCCTCGTTATAAAGTTGTTGATTTGCCTGGCCTAGGCTCGCTTTGTCCCGAAAACTAAGCGTTTAGCGGCTCTTTCTAAGAGATGGGAATGTATCAGGCGACACATACGCTCAACGACTTTCGGGAAGCGAGGGGGATGGGGATGGCACATATTCAAATGAATGCGATAGAAGGAGCAAAGAAGGATTAGAAATCTAGTAGACTAAAATATTTATATCATTAATTGGTGATTTTTGGCGATTTTATGCATGGATAATATTTTAGAGAGAAATTAAATAATTTATATAAAGAGTTATAATTTATTTTTATTTTTAAATTCACTCTTAGAAAAAAAAAAAGATTAAGTTCGCTGAATAGTTAAAATATAATTATAAAGTATTCATGGTCCGAAATAAATTAGCATTAATGTACACTAAACTGCTAATTTAATTATTTAATTAATAGAATATTTGTTGTATTTTTATATCCATAGATATACACACATTGGATATAATGAAATCCACAGGATTAGGATAAGATCAAGGGCAGTCATTTTGTTAAACCTTGTCTAGAAAATAAAAAAAGAAAAAGGCGTGGTAGAAAATGAAATAATTAGATGAAATATGAAAAAGAAAAGATAAATAATAGAAACATGGACCTTCCTATTCAAAAAAAAAAAAAACATGGACCTGCTATTTACTAGCTGTCACTCATTTGCAGCTTTTATCTCTAACCAAACTTATGTTTGTTTCATCTCTCAACGGAATTCGTTACTCCTTTTATTTAGTGCATTTGACACAAATGCCCTCGTAAAATTGATTTAGTGCATTTTTTAGCAACAAAAAACTTACATACTTTAATTTTTAGGAATAATTGACTTACATTTTTGCGACAAGTCTACCGTGTGACGATCGGAGACATGCGAACGTCATATTTTTGTTGTAAGTATACTCTTACAACATTAAATGACATCAAAATAGACATTTTTTTAACTGTCGGGTCACATTTTATATAATCGTAAACCCGAGTCATGTTCTACTTTGTTGACATCAGAATCAATATCAATTTAGACTCTTCGTAACTTTGAAGCATGATGGTCTTCAATTGTCGACACTTTTATTGACGTATCAACATTTTTTCAATGAATCAATAGTCGGTGTTTTCATCTGTAATAATAAACAAAACTAATACAACTTAATTTTTATATCTTATAATTATTATATCACATCTAATTAAATAAATTTCTAAATCAAATTGATTAAAGATATATAATTTATCACATTTAGCTATCAATTTCTAAAAATAACTAATAAAAGATATACAATTTATCACATTTAGCTATCTAATTATTGCAGTTTGACGATCCAAATGCATGCCCTCGTGTTTATGTGTTGGTATCACACATTTACATTAATATTTTTATATTATTTTTTATTGAAATAATTTTAAACATAAAAAAAAAATTGATTTCCAAAAAGTTGGGGGTGACATTTGTCACCCCCATCAAGGCATAGTTCCGTCCCTGATGCCACATTTTTTTTACCATGTTAGAATAGACACAATACATTATTATTTATGCTTACATGTCATACGTGGTTGCTTTATTGCATGTATCCTGGTGCATTTCATAGAGGCAAAGATGGAAGCTACTACGGGGCAGTATAACACAATCGAGAGAACAACAGTGACGATGACACTCGTCGGTTTGCATGGCAGAAGCCCGAAAATGGTCCATGTTGATGTACAAATTCGTCGTTATTTTAATACGACATATAGTACAAAGTTGTGAATTAATTAAATTTATAACAATGATAAAAAGGCCTTAAAGAATAAAACAAATATTCATAAAGGCCCAATCGCAAAGCCCATCAGGACATTCAGGCAAAATGAAGCCCATAGCCCATAAGCTATCCGTCGTCAACCAGAAGGAGAAGGACATAATCATCATATTTCCTAGCCGTCTATCTCAATTCAAATCAAGCTGAAGATCAGGAGCACGACATCAAGTCTTCAAACGGGTATATTTCAAACTCGACGAAGAGTACGCAGTTGTGGAACACGCGTCATCAAGATGAACCATTCAACCCGGTCAGCTCGGAGGAACGACTCCAAAATTCCTGGAAGTCCAACGGGAAGATGAAGCCTATAAATACCAAGCTCGACCTCAGACTAACACACACAACTCGAAGAGAATATACTGAGAAATTCATGTCCGGCATTTTAGGTTACTTGGAGATTTCCTTATATTCTGTTCGTACTTTCCGTTTCTTCTCTTCTCTTAGACGTGATTCGCTGCCTGTAGCTATCCGTCAATGTTCATTGTCGCAATAAACTAACAGAATACGTAGTCAACTAACGCCTTGGGACGAACCTCTATAAAAAATCTATCGTCTCGTTTGTATTGCTTATATATATTATACACACACAGAGAGTGAATCGAGAGCTTGCAACGCTAGAGATCGAATTCCACCGAATTATAAGATTAACAAATATCATACGCTCACAAGTCACATTGACTGTTTGAGGTGAAAAACCACGTCAACGGTCCACATATGACATTTAAACATATGCAGTAATGTAAAACCTTTAAAATGACAAAAAAAAATGACATTTAACGTTTTAGAGATATAGTTACAATAAAAGTATGATGTCGTCGATTTTTACTGTAAAAAATAAAATAAGTTAAATAACTTATCTGTTAAAAAATATTAAGTTCAATGATTTAAGCTGCAAATTGTCCTCGAGAAGTGATAAAATCGATAGAAACTTTAGGTGGAGTAATTATATAATGATTTATTGCTGAAAATAATTATATAATGATTAGTTCGCAAAAATAAAAGACGACGTGTAAGTTACAAGATAGAGGTGGGTCCCACTGGAGTTAAAGCATGGTTTTGTGTCAGTCGTGGCTAATATTATTATTTGTTATTATTATCAACCCTTTTCTCTTTTTCATCTTTCAATTTCCACGTCTACTTTCCAGATTTCCAAACAAAAAACTCGTGCTCAGACTTAAATACAATATAATAATTAGATTCATTGGTCCTTTAACTTTTTATGTTGTGTAGTTCTTACCTCTGAACTTTGTTTTTTTTCCAATTTTGTTTAAAGTTTATGGGAAAGTTCTTGAATGGAAAAACTCGTGGCTTAGTTCACAATAGTATCATAATTTAGTATACAGTGATACCGTTCCAAAATTAATTAACAAAACTATATTTGACCGGGCATGTATTTGAATGCAAATTAATATATTAATTTTTCATATTGTGTAACGTGGATGAGACAAGTTTAAAGGTGTCGCCTTGTAAAATTATAATTATTTTTCTTTATTTTCAAATTTTAAAAATGTTTAGGAAATTCAACAATTAGCTTTTATTCATAAAGCAATTAATAAAAATAAAATCTAAAATTTTCATTCTAAAATTAAGAGTTTTAGTTTGAAAAAAATGGATTGGATTCCAAACGGACCCGTATTCCGGATTATTGGATACCATATAATGCAATTAACAATGTGCTATATGTACAAGGAACATTTTCTATCGAAAAAATAGAAATTTTGACGGTGAATTGTACCAACATGCAAAATTTACGGTCATTGTTGTTAATTATTGCAAAATTCACAAATATTACCGATTAATGAATCTCTTGTAATCATTTAATTTAATTATTAATATAATTATGTATAAGATGATAAAACTAATTAGTAGAAATATTATATGATGATTAATTGAACAATGCATATCATAGAATAAATACCATAAATTTGACTTAAAATCACCATTGAAACTCCAAATGACATATATTAAATGTATGAAATAAATATTTTGTTTCTTAAATGTGTAAGATCTTGTCATGTTGCTGTATTTGTGTCCATTGTGTAATTGTTTTAATCATTTTCGACTCGATTGAATCTATATCTATAAAAAATCGACTCAAACTAATATACATCGTGTTATAACCATGTCCTGCCTCGTGTCTGACTCCAACCCCTAAATCAAGACGCGCAGTCTTCTTTATAGTTTTGTATCAAAACTTGTATATTCTTTACTAGAATGAAAAATGTGGTAAAATATATGGTAAAATATATGTTTGTATGAGGATATACAACAAACAAATGTGTGGTAAGTGTTCAATGTGATAAAATATTTTCTCATTTTAGAAAACAGATGGTATATAGATATGATCAAGGTTTTAAATACCGCTTGCCGATTTTGTTTCGCATTTTTCGTTTTACGGATATATCGCTTGTCGATGGGTATGCCGATGGAAAAATTTAAAAAAAAAAGAAATACCGCATGCCGCATATACCGCACTTTTCGCATGGGCATACCGCATGCCGATGGGGTTTTCGACGGATATTCTGTAAAAAATATTTGAGTATTTAAGCAAGATATTTATATAAGTTCAAAACTACATATTTAATAAATACAAGATATTTGTAACTTAAATATGTAGGTGACATGTATAATATTAAGTCACTTTATTAGTTGAAGTGTATAATATTAAGTCAAATTATTATGTGAAGTTAATATGTATGTTAATTAAGTGTATAATATTAAGTGAATATGCATGTTAATTGTATATGTATGTTAACAAATTTAATATTAGTTGAAGTGTATAATATTAAATGAATATGTATATTAAGCGTATATGTATGTTAGGTGAAGTTAATATGTATGCTAAGTGTATAATATTATTTGAAGTGTATAATATTAAGTTAAATTATTAGGTGAAGTGTATGTGTATGTTAAGTGTGAAGGTGTGATATTAGTTGAATGAATAACAAAAAGTCCCACATTGATAGATGACAAGAGTTTAGTGATGTTTATATACCAAATATTAGGGACAAAGGCTTGGGCCCTTTGGGTCATAGGATTTTGTGGATAAGGGAGGACTCACACAAATGTTACACCACCACACACGCGCGCCGCCGCCGGGGGTGCTCTTGTGTGAGTATAATTATTTTTGCCGAAAGTTTAATTGGTATTTTTGCCGAAATCTACCAAATATATGATTTTTACCGAAATTCCAACACAATTTCGCACTTTTTACACTGAAAAACGAAAAAAGATTTTCCACACCCGTGCCCATGCAAATTTCGCGAAATTTGGTAAAACGGAAGAGAAACGAAAGGGTTTTCGAACCGCAAACCCTCGAAAAACAAAATTCGAGCGAATTTCGCACCGAATTTCCCAAAATTTAAAACCTTGGATATGATACTGTTTTATCAGAGGTTATATATAAATTATCTATTTTAATATAGTATATATCATTTTCTAAGAAGAGCCATATATGTCTCAATTATATATAAATGAATATTTTCTATAGGTGAAAATCATAACTAATTATCTTACTGATATTAATAAAACATTACATATCTAATTATAGTCTTTATAAAATATAGTTATAATTAGTTTTATATGTTACGTCTTACCTTTAAGTAATTTTAGATTTCGTAAAACAAAATACATGACTCCATAGTGTACACTATAGTTAATTCCGCGAGCTAATTCATACTGTCTAAGCAAAGAAATTATACGAAATACTTATTTTCTTACAATTTTTTTTAATAGATTGACACTATCGACCAAGGTTACAATGCACTCGAGCTGCACAAACCTTGGCCACGACTCATCGCGATCAGAATCGCCAGAATCACGGTCGCGACGCGCCGCGAACTGTCCTGTAGAGGGAGAGAGAGAGAGGCCCTGTGAGACGGGGGGAGAGAGAGAGAGAGAGAGAGAGAGAGAGGGGCCTGAAGAACGCCGGAATCGCGACGTTCCTCCACGTTCGCGATTTTCAGCCCACAGTCGCGAGCCGTCGCGATTCTCCAAAAGCCGTCGCGACGCGTCGAATCGCCAGTGGCGATGACCGTTGTGTAGCTCTACAATGCACTCTCGCATTACTAGATATATTCAGTGTAAGAACAAGTGGCACTATTGGCCAAGTTTACATATATGTAAAAGGTCACTTATTTGAGTCCAATGGGGTTTGAACCCGTGACCTCTTGAATAAGTATGTAGTGGAGTTACCACTAGGCCAAGTAAGCTTAGTTTTGTACAATTTTTTTTTTTTTAAATTGCACATTGTGTGTATTAAAATGCACTAAAATGAATATTTTTTTTTAAAAAAAGTTTGTACAAAATGAGTATTTTGTTCATTAACCTAGTTAATACATTGGTAAATTAATGGTCCTCGCATTATTAGTTTATCGAGAGTAGAGGTATGCAAAAGTTTCTTACTCTGTGAATAAAAGGAAATGTTGGATTTTCAAAAGATAATATGATCAATATATATTTGTTAAGGCAACGGTTATGGCATCCGCGACATAGGCATCATTACAACGAGGAGACCATCGCTGGAAGAAGTTCATCGCTGCGAGGAGTTCGTCACCATAAGCGAGCCCATCGATGCAAAGAGTTTGTCACCAAGAGAAGCTCGCCGCCATAAGAAAGATGCTTCACTAAACGAAACCAATTACAACTCGGCAAGATTCTACATCAGCGTCCCGAACGAAATCCGCCGATTAACAGACTACGATGAGGTTCTCCGACAAAGTTCCCCGGGGCAACCGTGTCGACTAAAGTGGTCGACGGAGTTTACAAATATCCTTGACAGTTCACCGTTGCACTCATTTTTCATTTTACCAAGTGTTTACACTTGATAAAATGGGGGACTAACTGTTAAGGTCGGATTTGGTCAAATCCATCCTCAACACAACTCGTGTCGTTTTGTCCCATAAACGACGTGAGAGGAGGGCGAGGAGGTTCGTCGACCGATGGTCAACCAAGGTACATCCTCGAGGAGTTTTAAACTGCGAGGAAGTCTGACTAGGGTAAAGGCGAGCCTCGATGAGAGGCATCATGATATCATGATGAAGCGTGCAGAGCCGAATGACCACTGACGAGATTTGCATTTAACGAAGCCCACCTACCCATTCTGGCAATCTGCTCTAGGAATGACCAGAGAGAAAGGAGGGAAAGTCCTGTAAGAGAAAAGCTTAAGAAATAGAGAAAGATTATTGTACTCGATCCTTCAACTGTCCAGCTATTCAACGAAAGAAAACCGAGCTCTTGTCGGAAACATAATAAATCAAAGATATTCACTGATCATTGTTGTTAACTTGTTCTTTGTGATTATTTTTGTGACTAGAAGAGGGAGGTGAAAATCGCCCTCAACAATATTTAAAAAATAATTTGAGTGAATATATTATTTGTAAGAAAAGGTATAAATACCAAATTTTGTATTTAGTGGTCCGATACATTCTTAATCTCCTTTATTTTGCGGTAATAGTCTCGAAAGGCTTCAAAATAACTTAGGTCCAATCTATTCCAGACAAAAGATTAATTATTCTAACATGTTATTACATTAGAGATGCATATCACACGTGCATGTCTATTGTCTCTACCTCAAACAGACATTAACTCGACACGGATAGAATTGCACCTATGCATTATTCTAAAACCAATAGGTACTATTGCCACTAAAAATAAAATAGAGAATATGAACAAAAGCTGGGTAGTTATGCCACAAATATGATTAGTATATAATAGAGCGTGGACTGAGCGAGCAAGAGAGAGAGTAAGACAGTGGTAAGCGAGTCGGCTCTTTGCTTTCCTTCTTCTCCGCAGAAAACTGCACAAATCTCGAGCACAAACCAGCAAAGCAACCACGAAGAAGAAGAAGAAGAAGAAACTCAAAAGAAAAAGCATTTTATATTTTATATATATATATTATAGATATATAAAGCCGAGAGAGAATGCGATTGCATATGCTCTGACCATGTCGTCTTCCTCTTCCTCTCCGTAACGGCTATTTTTTCCCTCTCTTCTTCTTCTTCCTGCGATTCCTGCGTACCCTCTGCTTCTGCCAATGGATTACGAAGCCGACAAGTAAAACCCCCATTTCCTTGTCTGATCGTCGCTTCAGCTTTCGTTTTTCCGTTACTGGGTTTTCTTCTTTCTGATTTATATCTTGATTGCGAGTTTTGCTATCCATAGTTCCTGCTAATGGCCTTTGGATTCTTCTGAAATCTTGGGTAGAGCTAGTTCGCTGAGATGCTCAATGGGGATTGATATTGTGATATGTATGGAATATTGTTGTGTGTATATATTGACGATAAGCTTTCTTAGGCTCTCTTTGAACTCTTAGATCCAATCCAAGCACCATTTCCTTTTCAGTTTATTCAATTTGTTCGTTTCCGTTACGCTTTTTGGAGTTCTTGAGCTTGTATGCAATGTTGTGATTTGCTGTATTGGTGATACAATGTGCGGTTTTATGCAAATTGTTTCTGACCGGTTATAATGGTGCTGAAATGGCAGGGCTCAGCGAAGGGGTTGGCGGTCGGAGAATTCCGGTGCCCAAAAGGATCCTAACTATGGTACATTTTATATCGTTTATCGAATTGATTACTAAAAAATCTAGTGACAATTGATCTATTCGTGTGAGCAGATGTGTCGGGCGACATATGGAATGCGGTTTCCGAGAACGAAGAGGACATTTCGTACATGTTTGATGATGAAGCGACGCCCGTTAAGGCCATCGGGGATGTGGCATACCAAGTTGGCCATAGTGGTAAATGCGTTCTCGAAGAATTTCGCTTACGACATTTTGTTATGTCACTTCTATTAATCCAAGCGATGTGTGTGTATTGGGTTTTCAGTTAATTTGGACAAGGAAGATCTCGAGTGTAGAGAAACCTTTTCGCAAATGAAGAGGCGGAGAATGCTGCAGTTCCCCGACGACGATATGGATTCTACTCTTTGCACGGAAGAGATGTCGTCCATGTTTCTGAAATCAAATGTTTGTGCCTCCATATCTAACTAATTTAAATTTGATTATAGATTTCAATCAGTAATGTCTGGTTTTCTGTATTTAATATATGTCGAATTTATAGGAGAATATTGACTCAATTGAGGAGGATTTACCTGGTGTATCAGATTGGGTGTCGGGTTTTGCAGGTTTTTTCCCTTGCATTATACTATTCGAACACAATATGCAATCCGATATATCTTCAGCTCGATTTTTTAATACGTGTATCTTGTTGCAGATAATTCATCCGCTTCTATGTTTGATACATTGGATCCGTCATCGGAGTGGATTAGAGATTGCTTGAACGACACAGAAATGCATTTGAACCCTGATTCACTGTATGCTTCATATTTGTGTAGTTAGTTTTAATGTTGCGAAATATTCTATGTATAACACGCCGATTGTCATGCTGTATGAAACTCAGGAATCAACCCGGGGCATCTCATATACCAATTGATCTCACAGGTATATATACATATAGACATATACATGGACCTTGTAATATAGTGATTTTCATCCTTAGTTTGATCGATCATTAACTGCATTGTCGTATTTTGTGTTGTGGTGTAGAATATAGTGAAATCGCGCCTGAGTTTGAAAATAACGCTCCGCAGCAACCCATTTCAACTCCTCGAAAGATCGTATTTAGAGGTATTTCCCTATCCCTAGTATACTTTTGAGTTTTGCCAATTGTTTTGGAATAAATAGTGATGGGTTGAATAATCTACATTTGTACTTGTTTTTACAATATTCATAAGCCTTATATATATATATACATATATATATTTATGGGTTAATTAACGAAATACCCATTTTGTGCAAACCTTTTAAAAAAATACCCATTATGGGTAGTTTTTTACACACACAATGGGTAGTTTTTTAAAAGTTTTAACACAAAATGGGTATTTCGTACAATTTCCTTATATTTATTGAGAGAGATAGTCCTATATTATGATAATGTTCTACGATATTCAATTAATGAGAATATTCTAGATTGCCTAGAATTAGTGATAACCTTATAGAATATTTTAAAGAAGGAAAATATTTATAAACTAAATTAAATCATCTTAAATCCTTATAAAAGAAAATATTTGCAATTACTCATAGGATTATTTGTCTACAGTCTTACACATGAAAATTCTACCTTCTCCAATCGGGATAATTTTTCGACGATAATGCAAGAAAGTTTGTAAAGTGATCTGAACTCGTCCATTTTAAGTTCGTACTAAGGGATATATCTTTTTGATTTATAAAATGATTAACTAATCTCATTCTTTGTCGCTGCGAGATCGTGAGAGAAATGAGTGGAAAACACAACACTAGAATCTTGAATGACTCTCGTTCATGCTCACAGGTAGAAAGTCTAACATAAGGCCTCCCACGAAGTTGCCTTCGTCAGTGGCATACCCGTTCGCCTTCATAAAACCCTCGGGAGCTCGTGGAGATGTGACGTTGAAAGACATAAACCAGAAGATCCGAACTCCGCCACCTCAAAAACCTGATCAAAAAAGTGAAGATCCGAGCATTTCTTATCCCACTTCGGCCTTCTCCGGGAAGCCCGTTGTTGGGAAAACCAAAATTCACACCGATGGAGGAAAAGGTAGCATCACGATTATGAGGACGAAAGGGTAATTTCAGTAGATAGCGCTCGAACTCCCTTTTTGTGGCCCTTTTGCTTCTATCTAACCTCACAATTTACCGGGGTTGAGCTCTTCCTAACTTTCCGGCGCAGTCAGGTATAGAAATTACCGGTGCAATTTTTTGTTGTTCTCAAAGGATAGAAACTTGTGAGATTATTGTGTATGTTTCTCTTCTGTCTCAAATAGGTGATGTTTTTATACAGAGACTAAGAATCTCTATGTCTCGTAGGTCCCATTATTTGAAATCTTCATGTATTGGAACAATACGTTTGAAGCTGCAAATCATACTTGATTTGCTTTCAAATGTTGAATATTTTGCAAACTTTTTCTTGTTTAAGCTTTGTTTTGAAGCTTCTCTCTGGTATTTATATCTTGTTGGGTATGCAAAGAAGATTGAAACTCGAATTTTAAACCGGAAACTGCATTTACAACAACCAATTATATTCATTATAAATGGTTGAAACCGATTCTTTTTGGTAGAAATCGAAAATCCATATCTCACGTCGTGGTATTCGTAATTTTTTTTCTTCATTAAAGTATTCTTTAAAGTGATAACTCTTATTCTGACACATTGAGTTTCTACTCCTATAATTAAGTGTCTTTTTTCAGTTATGAGACACTAAATAAATTTAGTAATGTAAGAGTGCATTGTAATCTTGGTCGCGCCTATTAAAAAAACGTCGCATAAAGTATAAGATGATTTTTTATTTGATTTGCTTTCAAATGTTGAATATTTTGCAAACTTTTTCTTGTTTAAGCTTTGTTTTGAAGCTTCTCTCTGGTATTTATATCTTGTTGGGTATGCAAAGAAGATTGAAACTCGAATTTTAAACCGGAAACTGCATTTACAACAACCAATTATATTCATTATAATTGGTTGATATGGTAAAACGTTCTCACTTTTGAATCTTTGACGTTTATGTTTGTCCTCTAAATCGACAGTTGTTAATTTGGGATTTTGTGGAAAATTAAAAAGCATATATTCGACTTTTTGTGTAAAAAAATTCCGACACGAAAAAGGCATGGTAATTTATTAAGATTTATGAAGTCAAAAGTTACTCCCTTTTCCGCCAATAAATTTTAAAATAGAATACCGAAGTCCATTAAGCTCAACCGAGAACGGGTTCTCTCGTGATATATTAGGTCAAATCTCTACTCAATAGTATTGAGAGCCCAAAAATTCCTCGGAGACACTGCAGGGTTGTAGTGTCTTTCTGTCTTCTAGGAAATAGAAAAAACAAAGCAAAATTGCACAAGCGTGCTTTGGTGATTGCAGCCTTTGAAGCTTTCTTTATTTCCAAATGGGCAACAACATGGGTAGAGCTGCACACAATTAATTCGCGATGAATCGCGATGAAAATCGCAAAAATTGGGGAAGGCTTGGTCGCGATGCATCACGATGGGCTTGGTCGCAGCAAGTCGCGATCAAGTCGCGATTCAGCGAGGAAAGAAGAGTCATTTTTGCGGCAAAAGTTTCTATTTGTTTCCAATGTTTAATTTTGTTAGTTTTTACCCGAATTTAACTATCAATATTAATTATTTAAGTATGTTATTTATTTTAAAATTAATAAATATGATAAAACAAATAAATAAATATGATAAAACAAGATATTAAAAAAAAGTTGTATTATTCATTGTGAATATTACAATAAGGTGGAAAAAGTTGTAAATACTCAGTGTAAATATTACAAGATGCCTCATTAAAACCTCTCTTGAAAAATCCTCCTTAGGGACATAAAACCAAGAGAGAAAAGAGCACATCATATTGGCGTTTACATTGCGTCACTCGGGGAACCAGTCGTTAAACCTTTGAGTCATAAGCTCCAGCTCGGTAGGTTCGGACCGTTGGGCGATGGTGGGGTTGCGGAACATCCAATCGTTCAACACCACCGCTTGCTCGAGGTGTGTGGGAGTTGTTGACGCCCTCCGGTCGTCGATTATATGCTGAGCCGAACTGAATGCGCTCTCCGAAGCAACGCTTGAAATGGGGATGGACAGTATATCCCTCGCCATTCTCGCCAATATCGGGAATCTTTCCCGTTGATTCTTCCACCATCCAATCACATCGAACTCGAGGGATTCCTCGTTGATCCGCAGGCCGTAGTACCGCTTCAGTTCTTGCGGTGCACCTTCCATTTCCTTCGCTCGTGCCGGTGGCGTACCGGATCCCGATGATTCTCCGCGATCCAGTCTTTGCTTCAGTCTCCGGACAAATGCTAGGCCGGTCTTGGTTGGGCTTTCCATCACTGCCCTTCGCTCCGCCTCCACGTTGAACTCTGGGAACCGCCGGTCGTATTCACTGTACAGTTCATAAAAAGCTTCATTAACAACCTTAATATAATCAGTGTAATCCACCCCTAAATTTATCCCGATTGCTGACATCAACGCCCCGAACGTAAACATAATACGGGGATCTAAGATAGCACCGAAACAATACGAAAAAGGGGGTGGATCCCAATAACTTTTGAATTTTGCAACCATTCCCGGAATCATGGGAGAAATAACAGGGTCATTTTCGAATTCAGAAAAAGTGTTTGTAATTTCATATAGACCCGAAAGACCATGATTCAAAGAAGGTTGTCTTTGGTTAGAAAAATTTAAAGTAACAGCGTAAAAGGGTTTGAGGAATTGGGTGAATTTCTCGGCTGTTTCCCATTCTGCCTTCGTGATCCGCTCCGATGCCTCTAGTTCCAAGAGGAGGAAAGCGCTTAACGGTACCCTCTGTCTACACACAACTGAAAGCATTAGATACGTAGAGTTCCATCGGGTATTGTTGTCTTAACCAAACTTATTAGCTTTATGATTGTGCTCTTTACAAAATCGTCTCCACCTAGTGGTGGTTTGAGAATGCCGGATCCAATCGATAACGCCGCGTATTTTTTCAACGTGGCCTGAAATATTTTGTTCGCCCGTTCTAGCAATTAAATTAATAATGTGACAACCACACTTTTGATGTAAAATAATCTGACAACCACACTTTTGATGTAAAAATTGTGGTTGGGTAATAAATTTCGGGTGAAAAACGTGTTATTATTGCCACAAACAAACACACCGCACGGATCGCTGACGTGGCATCATCCTGGCCGTTGGATGAGAATCTCGGATCGCCACATCACGCGTCGCGACGCATGCCCAGAATCGCGAATTTTGCCACAAAATCGCGATGCATCGCGATCCCTCGTCACGCGTCGCGACGCGTCGCATCGCGAGTGGCGATTCATTGTGTGCAGCTCTAAACATGGGCCTAATTCACTGCCTTAAAGCGCATTCCATTACTTTCTTTTCTTCTTCCAACAAATATTTCTACTGTTTTTTTTTTTTTTGAAAGCAAATATTTCTACTGTTTCGATATAGTTAAAGAAAAAAACAAGTGATATTTTGTAGAACAAGTGTACTTAGAAATAATGTGTTTGGTGTGACATAATTCTGTTCATCACAAATTATGGATGGGTCCGTAACGTTACAATAAATGTGTCACGGAGTAGCATTGACGGTAATACTAAATATTTAGCCTAAGGGTAAAAAAATTGACAACCGAAAATCATAGGTGGCGTTTGGTTATGGTCTCCGAGACCAGTTTCTAGTTTTGGTTTCAAACAGTGTCATATTGGTTTCGCAGACCACGTTTGGTTACCAGTTGTCTTTGTTTTCTGAGATCGGTCTCGCAGACCACTGAAATTTTAATGAAGGAAAACAGAAAATGACTTGAAGTTGTTTTCTGTCTTTGGTCTTCAACTCAATCGTACAAAATAAAACCATAATAACATATTATCATTCTATAATAATATTTAATTATAATAATAAGGTATTAACAATGAAATTAACTTATATAATAAATTATTAGAATCATTTTTATATATAATTATATATTTTAATGATATTACTATCATATTAACAAATATACTTAAATTATGTATATTATTAAACACTAATTTAATTTCAATGATATAAACTCTTGAAACGGAATATTTACTACTTTATATATTACATTATTTAAATATGTAATTAGAGTCATGAAATATGAATAAATTTTTTATTATGGTAATATTTTTTAGACATAATATTAATTATTAATATATATTACTTTCAAATAAAACATATTTTCTTTTTAGTAATATAAATTATATTTTATTGTATTTTTTCATTTATATTCGACCACAGATTAACAAAAGACTAACCAAACAGTGTTTCCAAAATCAAACTCCCAAACTGGTTTGGTAGACTAAACTCCCGGTTTCCCAAACCAAATTGCAAAACTAGCTTCCCAGACCAGTTAACAAAACGCCACCATATATACCGAATATTGAATTTAAACGGTTGAACTGAATGTATTGAATAAAAATCGAAGACCTATATATATCATTCGTTTGTGGTATTCAGTTATTATAAAGTAAATTGAACCAAAAACCAAATTTGTCGCATAAACTAGAATTTGGAATATAATTTTATTTATATATTTTACAATGTATTGACCCCTACTTATATAGTGCTTATCGAATATGGTTTCAACTTTCAAGTCTATGTTTATCATCATTTTCTCATTTTATGATTATGATGTTAAATCTTATAATATATATAGATAGATTAATGCTTTTAATTGATTGTTGGTTGTATTTTTTGAAGCAATAAATGTGATTAAAACACTAATATTATCGTAGTTGAATACCGAATATCAAATATGCCGTAAATGTAATTATTATTATTTTATAACAGGGTATTTGATTTTCCATATAAAAAATATTGAAATACAGTATTTCGTCTATTATTTAGATAAAATCACACCAAAAACTCAGTCATTCACCCCTAATTTAGCGGGTGAAAGATAAATAACAGGATTATGCCACGTTAACATACTATTTTATGGGTGCTCAAGCTGAAAATATCAAGAAAATCAGAATGTCCTAATCCGTAAGACTTTGGTGTGCTGATTTTGCGATGGATCTACTCCACGATTCTAAGTTGTGGGTTGACCGAAGAAGTAATGCCTTTTGACTCTCTCAAACTCTTAATTCTCGATCATTGATTGGATGACAAACTACTGATGATAATTTGTAGAGAATTTGTTTTTATATCTTCTATTTCCAATTTTGACTAAGATATCTCTTGTATTTTAAAAGTGTACTCTTTTTTTCTTTTCTTTTATTTTATTTTTTATTTATCGTCTTCTCCAATTATCGCAAATCTCAAAATGCCCTTCATTCGTAGTTAGAAAGTTTCTTGTATGTATATTTTAGTTTTAATTTTAATAATCTATATAATTAAAAAAAATCAAATTAAATCTGTCACTTGTACGGATTTTAAATTTTTTAAGAAATTAACTTAAAATCAGAAAGATTTTTTTTTTTTTAAGATAGTAAAGTTAAATGGGAAAATGGCGGTATAAATACCCAAAGTGTTTAAAAAGTTGACAATAAGTACCCATTCTCTTTTTTCGACAGGTAAAGTTGCCAAACTCTCGTTTTGTATATTCCGTCTCTTTTCCGTCCAACACCGTTAGCAGCTTATTTGACACCCATTTTTAATCAAAAAATTAATTAAAATTGAACTCATTTCTCTCTCTCCCTCTCGTGCTTTTTCTCATATATCAAACTCATTTCTCATCTTCTTCTTTGAACCACATCTCTCAATTTTAACAAACAAAAAAATAGTTAAAACGTTGCTGCACATTTTGGTGTTTTGTTACAGTTTGCTGCTCCGATTGTTAAACATAATTTGATACTCATTTCAAGTACATATCATAATCTTGTTCAATTACATATCATATTGTTAAAAAAAAATGCCATTTCATAGTTCAAAAAAAAAGGTCATTACATATGAAACAGAGACCATAACATAGCATATGTTCTAAGAAAGAAAAAAACAGTTCAGAGGTTTGTAGCAGGGCCGGCCCAACCCTTTTCGGGGCCCTGGGCGAATCATTAATATAAGACTGTAGTAAATCCAAACCCAAAACCAGCAAACCAAAAACAGTACAAACCCAGAATGATTCAAGAGAAAACTAGCACACAAGAGACAAGGAACAAAATCATCTGATTACGGAGCTCAACACCTGAACTCTCTCAGAGTTCTTGAAGTTTGCCTCAGGTCCAACCAAGCATGCACTGGAGGTTCACCGGAGCTCTCCGTCGTCAACTCTCAGGCGTACTAATCCTACGGATCTCCAGAAACCCTAAGTAATGACTGTCTTCCAATCTATACCAAAGATTGGACTCTGGAGGCCAATACCTAACCAAAACGATCCCAAAGATCGAGCCAACTACTTACACACGGAAACACCGTGGATCTCGCCGGAGATTAGGTGCTTCAGACCTAAGATTGACTATCTCCCAAGAACCCTAGCTTTTCCCCTTTCTCTCAGACTGTTTCTCTCGAATGCAGCTCGAAAGGAAGAACACTTCCTTTTATAAGACATAAAGGGCACGACTGATGTGGAGCGTTGGATCAACTACCATAGACGACTTGGATCGTGCCAGCTTATTAACCCTAAACGACACTCACTGAGGGCTCAAACGACAATGCGTATTACAGAGCACAGAGTGGGCTTTGTGTTGGGCTTTATACTGGGCCTCGTCCTGGGCCATATCTTTGGTGCTTCTCACAACAATCTCCACCTAGAAGTACCACATCTTGTACTTAGGTTGGATACTAAAATCATCATAGGCTAAGGTGTCCTATCCTCGCTCAGAAAAACTTAAAACGAAAATAAGACACAGGGTAGGGACTCATTTAATTGTAACAAATTCAAACAGTGTTTGAACTTTGTTACAGTTACAATCTTTGTGCCCATATCGGCTGGATTACCTTCTGTGGGCACCTTCTTGACCTCAGTTGTACCTGTAGTGATTAAATCTCTTACAAAGTGATATCTCACATCAACATGTTTGGTCCTCTCATGGTATACAGGGTTTTTACTGAGGTGAATTGCACTCTGACTATCAGAAAAGATCTCGCAATTGTTTAAAATGTTTGTCTCTTTCAGAAAACACTATAACCATATAGATTCCTTTATACAGTCAGCAAGAGCAACATATTCAGCCTCAGTGGTTGATAAGGCCACTAAGGGTTGAATCTGTGACTTCCAACACACACAACAGCCCCCTAATGTGAACACATAACTAGTGGTAGATTTCCTGGAGTCCCTATCTCCAGCAAAATCAGAATCTACAAAACTTGTTAGAGAAAATTTGTTATGCTTCTTGTATACTAAACCTGTGCTAAGGGTACTATTTATGTAATTCAAAGTCCACATTAGAGCATTCCAATGATCTATTCCTGGATTTGACATAAACCTACTCAATAATGAGATACTATGGGCCAAGTCTGGCCTTGTAGTAATCATAGCATACATGAGAGAACCTATGATGTTAGAGTAAGGTTTATTATCCATTTTGACAATTTCAGAATCAGTTTTAGGGCACTGATTCTTACTTAACATAAAGTGACCAGCAAGAGGCATACATACAGGTTTGGCATTCACATTTCCAAACTTACTTACAACTTTCTTTAAGTAAGGGGTCTGGTGAAGCTTAAGTGTGTTGTTGTTTCTATTTCTATCTATCATCATCCATAGTATCTTCTTAGCATTTCCTAAGTCTTTCATATCAAACTCAGAGCTTAATTTCTTCTTTATCTCATTTATATAGCTTAGAGACTAACAAATTATAAGCATATCATCAACATAAAGAAGCAGGTATAGAGGATTGTCTTGATCAGTTTTGAAATAGAAACATGAGTCATACTGACTTCTAGAGAAACCTAGGCCAATGACAAATGTATCAAACCTCTTGTACCATTGTCTATGAGACTGTTTAAGACCGTATAAGGATTTCTTAAGGAGACAGACCCTATCTGGGAACTTCTTATCAGTGAAACCTTCTGGTTGAGCCATGACTATTTGTTCTTCTAGTTCACCATAAAGGAATGCAGTGGTTACATCTAATTGTTCCAACTCAAGGTTATACTGAGCTACAAGGGCTAACATTAACCTAATGGTCTTGAATTTAACTACAGGAGAGAAAATCTCATGAAAGTCTATCCCTTCTTTTTTAGTAAACCCTTTAGCAACTAACCTGGCCTTATATCTTGGTGGATCATTTTCATTTGTACCCTCCTTAACCTTATATAACCATTTGCATTGAACTATTTTCTTATCCTTAGGTTTTTCTATAAGAGTCCATGTATTATTTTTGTTCAGGGATCCTATCTCGCTTCTCATTGCATCTAGCCATTTATCTCTATTTGGGGACCTAATAGCTTCACTATAGTTGTTTGGTTCTTCTACCCGAACTTCATGGGCAGCAACTAAAGCTGTGAAAACTAGGTCAACATAAGAATATCTAGTTGGGAGTCTAGTATCTCTCCTAACTCTATCCCTAGCTAATTGGTAGGTTTCTAAGTTCCCTCCAGTTGATTCTTCCATCTGCTCAACACTGCCCTCAGTGTTTTCTTGAACAGGCAGATCCCTCTCAACAATTTCTTCTTGTTCATGGGTCTCATTCTCTCTCTGGTTGTCTGTCCTATTTCCTATAATAGGCTCCACCTCAATTGAGGTACCAGTAGGCTCACTGCTCCCGATAACAAGATCTGTCTTTTGGTTACTAGAGATTTTACAAGGGAAAGAGGATTCATCAAAGATGACATCCCTACTGATGACAATCGTAACCCCTCTAGCACTCCTATCCCATAGCCTATACCCTTTGGTTCCTTCCTGTTGCTGGTACCCTAAGAATACACATTTTATGGACCTAGGATCTAGTTTCCCTTCTCTAGTGTGTGCATAAGCAACACAGCCAAACACTCTAAGGTGACTTAAGTCAGGCCTCCTACCACTCCAAACTTCTATTGGACACTAGAATTCTATGGCAGATGAGGGGCTCCTATTCACAAGGTAGGTGGCAGTAGCTAGTGCCTCTCCCCAGATTTTTTTGGAAGACCAGAGGTAAACAGAAGGCACCTTACCTTTTCAAGGAGGGTTCTGTTCATTCTCTTAGCAACCCCCATTTTGCTGAGGTATCTTCCTCACAGTTCTATGTCTAAAGATATCATGAGTTTTGCAGTAAGAGTCAAATTCCTCATTGCAATATTCAAGGCCATTGTAAGTCCTAAGGCTCTTTACAGTTTTTCCTACTTGGTTCTCTTCTAAAGTTTTCCATTCTATGAACTTACCTAAGGCTTCATCTTTTGTTTTAAGCAGGAATGTCCAAACCCTCCTAGACTTATCATCAATAATGCTCATAAAATACTTATTGTTACCATGGGAAATACACTTCTCAGGGTCCCAAAGGTTAGAGTGGACATATTCTAAAATTTGGGTGGAAAGATGAGTGCCCTTACCGAACTTAAGCCTATGTTGCTTGCCTAAGATGCATGGTTCACAGAAAGAGAGGTCAGTGAATGGAAACTTACCTAAGAGACCCTTATTATGAAGTAACTTAAGGCCTTGTTGGCTCATGTGCCCAAGCCTTAAGTGCCACTTCTCAACATCTAGGCTACTTGATTCACTAGACACTGAATTAGCAGAATTACTTTCATGACTACCTATCAACACATAAATGTTGTTGACTTTCTTGGCAGAAACTATGAGCCTATTCTTGGAGTGGATTGTCATATAGGAATTTTGAGCACTCTGTTTACACCCTTGATCATCAAATACTCTTAATGAAAGAAGGTTCTTTTCTATACCTAGAAAAAATCTGACCTTAGTCAACTTAATTCTATTATTTTCTTCATTAGTGATAATTACTGATCATATGCCTCCTACCTCGCAGGGTTGATCATTAGCCAAGTAAACAGTCTTATTTGTTTTTCCTAACTGAATTTCCTCATAGCAGTCCCTATTTGGAGTCATATGGAAAGAGCACCCTGAATCTAGAATCCACTTGTCATCCCCAATTCTGGAAGATGCAAAAAGGACTTCATAGATTTCAGGTTTTCCATCTTTGGGTTTGGTACTAGCTATATTGGTTTCATGGTTCACAGGCCTATTAACAACCCTAAGAAGTTTTGGGCAATTCTTCCTAAGGTGGCCAATCTTCCCACAGTTAAAACACTTCCTGGTTTCACTAGTTTGTTTCTGACCCTGTGGCTTATACTTATCTTTTCCCTTATCTTTTCTATACTGATTATGATTGTTAGGATTTCCTCTTACAAACAGACTGTTACCTACCATCTTATTATACTTAAGCTCTAATTCCCTAGCCTTTAACCCTGAAATAATAAGCTCTAGCTTAGGGACCGTTCCTGAATACTGAAGGGCATCCTTAACTACATGGTACATCTCAGGAAGGGAATTAAGAAGGATCATGGACAGGCTGGACTCGTTCAGGTCTTGATCAGTCCCTTTGATCATTTGATTGAGCCTAAGGAATTCGTCTAGGTTATCTTCTAGGTTCTTAGTAATGTCCATCTTAAAGGAGAACAAGGCTCATTTAAGATAAACCAGATTGGGTGCCGATTGCACATAATACATCTTGTTCAACTTATCCCAGATACCTAAAGGAGTTTCTTCCCCATCTACCTTCCTAAGGACAGAATCAGAGAGGTTCAAGACAATCAAACTATATGCTTCTTCATCTAATTCTGCTTTCCTAATGGTTTGATCAGTTGACCAAGCCTTCGAATCAGGTTGAAGAGAGATGAGTACTTTGTTATGAGATAACAGAGCCCTCATCTTCTTCTTCCAGCTACTAAAATCAATCTTGCCATCATAGTCTGGGATTTCAATCCTAGATCCCATGATGGCCAAAGAAACAAGCAAGAAGATAAGCAAGAAACACAACAGAAGAAAAAAATGCGGAATACAAGATTCAACAAATACTTGATTATGAGAATCTTGAATTAGGCGAGCCTTAGATTAAACAAATCGAAGGCCCTAATCGTGCGAGCAGGCTCTAATACCACTGTAGTAAATCCAAACCCAAAACCAGCAAACCAAAAACAGTACAAACCCAGAATGATTCAAGAGAAAACTAGCACACAAGAGACAAGGAACAAAATCACCTGATTACTGAGCTCAACACCTGAACTCTCTCAGAGTTCTTGAAGTTTGCCTCAGGTCCAACCAAGCATGCACTGGAGGTTCACCGGAGCTCTCCGTCGTCAACTCTCAGGCGTACTAATCCTACGGATCTCCGGAAACCCTAAGTAATGATTGTCTTCCAATCTATACCAAAGATTAGACTCTGGAGGCCAATACCTACCCAGAACGATCCCAAAGATCGAGCCAACTACTTAGACACGGTAACACCGTGGATCTCGCCGGAGATTAGGTGCTTCAGACCTGAGATTGACGATCTCCCAAGAACCCTAGCTTTTCCCCTTTCTCTCAGACTGTTTCTCTCTAATGCAGCTCAAAAGGAAGAACACTTCCTTTTATAAGACACAAGGGGCATGACTGATGTGGAGCGTTGGATCAACTACCATCGATGACTTGGATCGTGCCAGCTTATTAACCCTAAACGACACTCACTGAGGGCTTAAACGACAATGCATATTACAGAGCATAGAGTGGGCTTTGTGTTGGGCTTTATACTGGGCCTCGTCCTGGGCCATATCTTTGGTGCTTTTCACAACAAAGACTTTTTTTGGGAGCCTGCAATACAATATTGCAGGAGCTATGGTATTACGGTATTGCAGGAACTATACGGTATAGCAAAACTAATACAACG
This sequence comes from Parietaria judaica, assembly GCA_954871525.1. Classification (NCBI taxonomy): domain Eukaryota; kingdom Viridiplantae; phylum Streptophyta; class Magnoliopsida; order Rosales; family Urticaceae; genus Parietaria; species Parietaria judaica. Next base: position 47,265,831 of record OX940860.1, read on the forward strand.
CATTAATAAACTACTCTAAAAGGGGCCTTGGGCGACCGCCTAACTCACCCATAGGTTGGGCCGGCCCTGCTCAGACCATATCCTAGTCTCTCTCTCTCTCTCAAAACAACCCTTGTTCTACATATGAAAACCCTATCAGACCCTCTCTGAGATGAGGAGTTAAAAGTCATACTACATTCTTCTTTGTATACAGATGACATTATCGGTTAAAGTTACAATGCACTCTCGCATTACTAGATATATTTAGTGAGGGTTTTTCGAGCTTATATGTCGTTTTCAATGTATAATTTCTGCGTTTGCGTTTGTACAATTTTTTGTTTGTTTGAAATCAATGCTTATTCTTCGAATATATATATATATGTATATATATATATGAGGTATCTAGAGAGGGTTTTATTTTGTGGGCTTATCAGTGTTGTCGTTAAAGTTTTATCATATATATTTTTTCTTGTATATCATCCTTATCATGGCATCATCATCTTCCACCACCGATGTTGTTGGCAACTGCTTATTTGAGATAGATGTGAAGGATGACAATCCTGTGTTACCGACTTCTTCTTCCGAGTCACCTCATCAAATCTCTTCGCCTACCCCGGTTTTGACACATGTAGCTGGCTTTGAGTCGCATGTGGAACTGCCAACAAGGGTTGCAGAAGAAATGACGCCGGGCCTCCCTCGAAACAACACCTTCAACGAGCGTGTCGCGCATCTACAATATCAGCGACCGAGGGATTCTCTCACTGATATTAGAGCGTTGGTCGTGCTAGTGTTCATCCTCATTGCAACCTCGCAGTCACATATGGTGCAAACCCACCCGACGGCGTGTGGGCTGAAACAGATGCCAAAGACAAGATGAAGCAGCATGTTGCCGGGAAGGCTATTAACGCCAGTAACCACGTTTTGTATGGCTTCCTCCTAACCTTTGAAGTTTTAGCTTATTGTTCTTCTACCATTAGAATATTAATATTAACGTGGGGAATGCCGTTAATGTCACTCGTTTGGGTGCCGCTTTTTGGATTGCTCGGAGCATTTTTTGTTTCCATCTTTTCCGTGACGCCGGTATCCATTTATATGCTTATTTGTTTCGTTGTTAATTCATTCCTTTGCCTATGCATGCATCATATTTGTTTATATCATTTGTGTGAAGCCAAAGGGCCTAGGGTTTTAAAATTGTTGTCACTTTTTGTTTTCGTTTTTGTTTGAAGATGTTGGCTTGTTTTTTTTTTTTTTTTTTATAGTATTTATTGTGTTTTAGATTACTATTGTTGTGTTTCAAGTCATTTTTTGGAAATACTCATGTAACGCTTGCTTATTAATGTAATGTTTCTTATTATTATGAATGCAAGGATTGTTTATTAACGTAATGTTGGTTATATCATTTAATGTTACATTATCATTTTTCAACTAGTAGAAAGGCAGTGACGATTTAAATACGTAGTACTTATTGTACCATGGAGTTAAAAATGGTGAATGCATGTAGAAGAATGGCGAATATATGACATATATTGAAAAGTTAATGTGGCCTATTGAGATTCTAATCTATTGCATAATGGAGAATATAAAATATCATGAATGATTATGGTACATTTGTGCAATAATTATTACTTTTTTATATAGTAAATTAAATTTATAAAATATTACTTTTTTTCAATCTAAACAAAGTATTAATTTTCATAATACGATAATATCTCTTTAGAAGATGATAAGATCAGAAGATAAATAAATAATTTGTTTTTTTATAAACATTTTTTTCCGTTGTTGAGTCGTTTGTCTTCTTAATAAAAGACTATTTGATATTCAATATTTTATTTTTCAATTCAGGGGATTGATTAATATAAAGTGTAAAACCTTTTACAAAACAAGTAATTACAAATCTCTTAGAAAATCATTTATATAAGTCTCGTCAAATCAAACCAAGTAATAATAAGATAAAAATATGATAGGAGTTGGAATTTTTGTACTCTAATGATTGTATGCCATGTAACATAAGCATCATGGACAACTTACAAACAAAGAAGTAAAAAACAGATGCTTCTGTAATATTATACAACTGTTGCAAGTTGCAGTAATGTATTTGTATATACTTACAAAACCACATGCAAGAACGTAAATCTGAAAACAAAATGGTAAATTTTATCTAGAACTGGTCACTGAGGTTTCTAGAAACCATTTAAACAACTTACAAAATTAAATAAAGAATTTGGAGAAATATTAATCTTCATATATAATAATAACTCACATTTGTTAGAAATGGCCATGGTGCTCGTTGCTATTTCTAACTTCGTTGCAAAACAAAATATTTACAAACTTCAAACAACAAAAATCAACAAATACTTACCGAAAATAAATTGAATATTACAATGATAGAGACTGTATTATTGAATTGTTTGTTGTGTTTTCATCTAACAAAAATCCAATTTATATGGTAGCAAACATAAAGTGATAAGCCAAGTGATTTCTATGTTTATTATTAAAGAAATTTAGACATTAAGTAGGGAATTTAAAAGTCTAAAAATAATTCGGTGGAGTTAAAAAGACAAAAGGTCATCGGTGATGCTGATTTACAAAATGCAAAATGTGTTGAAAAAAGAAAAACACACTCCCTACAACATTGTGCACTATCATCTATAAACATATTGTTCCTGTTTTAAGTTCTTTTAAAATTCTTCACTAATTTTATTGGTTATAAAAGGATTAAGCCATTAAGGTAAGGGAAATGAAAAAGAAATATCAAATTATAAGTTTGTAAAGTATAGCAGAAAAAGATAACATAAAATATTAGAGAGTTGGCCCTCCTTTCGTACAACTCGTATCTTGAATAGTGTAGACTTGTACACTTTTTTTCTTCTTTCTTCCGGATATTCTTTAGTGAGTTTTTTTTTTTTTTTGGTATAAGGGCCTAAAATACGGTGCTCGCAAGTCCTAGTACAAAAATTATTTGTTCAACTATTTTTCACTGAGAGGCCTTCATAATTTGTAGGCCTTGGGCCAAGGCCCAAGCTGCCCAGTGCTAGGGCCGGGCCTGAAGTGATGTTCTCGGCGGAATTTTCGATGCACATGGCATTCTCAAAGATGTAAGTGATGTACTTAGCGGTGTCGTTGATACACTCGACGTTCGCAACAATGATGTTGACGTATCCGGCAGTACGTGACAAACACGAAATTCTCGAAACTGTTGATGATGTAAGCTTGAGAAGGAGTTGGTTGACAAGTTGTTGGTGGAAGTGATGATGTAGACTCGCTCGAATACTCTTTTTTCTCCATTCATTCCGGTCTTAATTATGGTTGTGGTTCTTGGATTGAGTTTCATTAACATCAAGCAGTAATCATGGAGCTTGGCATATTGATCGTTGACGGAACCTTCAAGAATGAAGTTGGCCATCTTCTTTGGTTTTGGGAAAAGCTCTAGGGGGAGAAAGAGAGAAATGGGTTCAAATTAAATTTTTAACTAAAATGGGTGTAAATATAAGCTTCTAACGGTGTGGACGGAAAAGAGACCGAATATACAAAACGAGAGTTTGACAACTTTACCCGTCGAAAAAAGAAAATGAGTACTTATTGTCAATTTTTTAAACACTTTGGGTACTTGTGCCGCCATTTTCCCTAGTTAAATTGCACTTAAAGGTTATATTCTGATTGTTTTTTATATACAATTTTTTTTTTTTTTTTATGACAAATTAGAATAGAGGATACATAAAGAAAAAAAAATCATAACTTGTAGTAAGTACAGTACTAGTAGTCACGCACGCATAAGTTGAGGCATCATTCATGGGCTGATCAAGTCATGGGTATCTTGCGTAAGCTACTACAATTAATTATTTATATATAAATATATTGATTTAAATGTGTAGAGAAAGTATTTCCTTATCTATCGCCTCTGTTCAGTACTAAGACCAAGACTTAAGTTTTCGTGATAACTTGAAGATTACTCTCCTATTTATTTTTTTTATTTATTTTTTCGATAAATTTTCGTGGATAATTATTATCATTTATAATTTTATACATCATCGTGGAATACTCTTTTATTTCTTTAATGAAGAAGTTATTGTCTATTGTTTTCACATAAAAATTATAATAAACAATTTCGAACACACTCTTATTTCTCTCTTCTTTCCACAAAATCTTGAATCTCTCTTTCATAATTTTATAGCATCTCGTCATTAGCAGACGATTTATCATTTTTCGACAATAAAAACATTATATTCATCCGACACCGAATTGCGCTGCGCCCGGCCAGCCGGCTGACGGCAGCGAGCTTGTAATGGTATAAGCGGTGAAGGTGGCTTTGGGTGAGTGTGAGTCCTTTCTCTTTCACAAAAGCGGAGGAAAGAGAAGAAAACACTACTACTCTTTGTAATCTATAATTACGAGACTTTTTGAAGAGAGACAAACTTAGCACTGTGCTACAATAGCTAGTCAAATTTCATTTGCTTGGACTACGACTACAAGCTAAAAATATTCACTTTGAATTGTTTGTTAGTTTGTTAATCAGTTATCATAATTATTATGAATTAATTATGTTAACATACTAAATAGTAATTGGTTAGTCTGTTAATTAGTATGTTAGTACATTAGTTAGTTAGTTATTACATATAAATTATATATACATATATATTTTGAAAATTATTTATACTTATCCGCCGATAATCATTAATAGATATCGATCACAATAAATTGACTTTTTTATACTTCATTCATCGATAAATTCGTTACCAAACAAAAATCCGCAGTAACCAATTGTTAAGGTCAGATTTTGTCAAAACATCCCTCAACACTTCCAATGTCGTTTTATGTCCAAATGACGAAAAGTAGAGGCAAGGATACTCGAAGATTCGAGGCCCACCAAAAGTAGAGCAGTTTTAGGCCCAATAGTGATAAGGCCCAAGAAGATCGAAGCCTGCCAGCGTGAAGACACCTCATCGCATCACATCAACAAAGCTTATCGGGAAGTAAGACCTTATCGCCCAAAGGAGCGTATCGGACGAAGCCTTGTCAAAGGCGAGTTTCATCGGGAAAAACCCAATCGAGTCAAAAGAGGAAGCAAATCAAGAATCACGAAAAAGAAGAAAATTCATTCATTCAGTTGAGGATTTCATGGGATATCCAACGAAATTCATGGAAAGATAATAGCAATCAGAGCTAGAGAAAGGGAAACCCTAGCACGATTTGTGGGATTAATTTAGAAACTCTAAGCCTATAAATATGCATGTAAACTCGTCGTTCAAAAGGAGGAGAGGGAAGTATTATTTTTAGCCGTAAGTTTTGAGAGAGAGAGTCTTGTGTTCTCGAGTTTGCTTATTCATAGTATTATCGATTTCCTAAGAGCTAGAGTGTGTAATCTTCGATTGTCCAAGCTATAAAACGGAAGAAACCGAGTCCTCTTGAAATCATAATAAAGCAAGAGTAATCACGTTCATATTTATTTGTGTTCTTTCAATTATTCTTGTGACTGTAAGGCGTCCCAAATCGCCCTCTACACCAATCTATATATATATAAAAGCAAAATAACTTCATGCCCCAAAAAACACGTTTTTATCCCCATTCTATTTTCTCCTTTTTTTGAATTTTTTTTATTAAAAAAAAAAAAAAACACTCGCGTTGTGTTGCTTCAAATTTATTTTTCAATTATTTTTAAATAGAAAAAATAGCTTGACACACATTCAAGAGTTGCTTAATTAAAATAATATCGATTCATATTGAAATTGAATAGATGTGTTTGTTTGAATAGACGTGGTTGTTGAGTTTTTTTTAGGGTTTATTAAAAAATTAAAATAATATTAATTCATATTGAAATTGAATAGACGTGTTTGTTTGAATAGATGTGTTTGTTGAGTTTTTCTTAGGGTTTATAAAAATTAAATCGAAATAGAAAAAGAAGAGAGGCCAAAATCTATAGTATATATTAGAGACCGCATAATATATTGAACGATATATATATATATATATATTATATATAAATATCAAATATATTCATTTCTGTTACACGTTATATATATATATAGTAGTAGTAAGTTACTTAATATTTTTCTTCTTCTTAAACTGTTTCCTATATTATTATTATTTTTACACATAATTATAAAGATTAAAATATATTGTTATGTCACCCAAAGTTCAAAGATTAAACAAACATATGAAAATATGTTTGTATAGGAGTATATTTTTGGAATTAGTATCTAGATATTTACACGTAAATATCTACATATGAAAAGGTGTTTTTAAGTATTGTTATGTCACCCGAAGGGTCGCGACTATTAATGAAGCGGTTTGTTTTTCTATAAATACACGTGCATGTTTCTAGAAAAAATAACTTCTCATTTTTAATTTACTCTCTCTCTTTAAAATATATATCCAGAAAAAATAACTTCTCATTTTAAACTTGCTTACGATCGTTGTTTTCACGACTCTATTAAAGTTTTCGTTGTCGTGTTCAACAATCATCCAACGCAGTGGCAACAAGAATAAAGGTTTGTTTTTTAATATTCACATCTATATTTCTTATTTGTTTGTTATTTTATTTTGAATAGTTAATTTTATATGCGTGATGCAACACTATCTTAATAATTCTTTAATTCATGAATGAATTATTCGTATTTATGTGTTTTACACTCTCTGTATACTTTGGTTTTGTTGATTGTATATACGTATTTCAGTATTTGCTTTACATTATATATTATATATTAGGAAAATGGCGGCATAAGTACCCAAAGTGTTTCAAAGTAAATATTAAGTTCCCATTCCTTTTTTTCTAGGTGGCGAAAGTTGTCAAACTCTTATTTTGTGTATTCCGTCATATTTTCGTCCAAAACCGAGCCACATGTCATGTTTTTAAACCTATTATATATTCAATTGTTTATCATTGATAAATCAATTTAATTTTTTTTTTATAATAAAAATGGTATATTTAATGGGTTAAAAACGTGACATGTGATGCGGTTCGGGGCGAAAACATAACGGGATACACAAAATAAGAGTTTGACGAAAACTTAACGTCAACTTCTTAAACACTTAAGGTACTTATGCCGTCATTTCCCTTATATATTTAGTTTTAAACTGATATATATATATATATATATATATATATATATTTGGTTAAACTTAATATTTTCTTCTACGTTTTTGCATAATATATAGATTAACGTGTTTTAGAAAGAAAGCTTTTACACTAAAAACGTTGATATTTATATGGTTCTTTGGATTCTTTTTATAGCTTTTAAAATTAAAGCATCGATATTTATATTGCTATTCAAAATCTCTCTCTCTCTATATATAAATCTATATATATAAAAAGACAATGACTTCGGGAAGCGTATCGGTCAAAAACCATCAATTTGAGCCTCATTCTTTTTTCTCCTTTTTTTTGAATTATGTTTTTTCTAAAAATAATTTCTCTACGGAAGATATTCATGCCTTTTTTTTCACGATTTACGAAATCGTCCGTTCGGCGTTAGAGGCAGGCATCCAAAAGACGTACCTTTTCCAAATGTTGCCTAAACAATAACTGACTAATTGTTTTAACCCATCTATTTCTTCATTGTCGTCTTCGTCATTCTTATCTCTTCGCGCAACCGTCCGACTCCATACCTTCACGACGACCGAGCGAGCTACGTCGTGCGAAGTCCTTCCTGGCGGTTCAATTTCGCTAAACAACTCAACTATGGTCCAGTCTTTTTTATCTCTCCGTTGCTTTTTCTCTCTCTCGCTGCATCGCTCGGTCACAAAGTGAGCCCGCCGTAATCGGAAAGTCCGTCAAGCCTCAGTCTCACCCCAAAGTCTTACAGCCCAAACCTGCCACCCGCTGCGCCTCTGGATTGAGATTAACCCTGCCTACGGACGTCCGACTCTCATCATCTCCCTCTCCAGTTTAGATTTCTCAGTTCAGATAAAATGTTTTGGCTATTTATCATCATGTGTTTAGCATTGTAAATGTTTGAGAAAAGTCCTAAACGAGAGATTTTAATCTCGCCTATAGAATCTTAATATTTTCTCTCTGACTCACAGGTGCACTATCTCTATCTCGAATCCTGATAACTCTTCAATCTATCTACAATTCCTAATGACGCCTCTTCCCCTACGGTGTGGTGAACGATGCTGCAAGACCGTCTCCGACTCCAACTCCTATATCTTTCACGGGTAATATGATAAATTAATTTTACCAGATCTTTCATATGCTTACAAATGGTTCATAACAATAACTATATTTATCGTTCTGATGATGACATGTTTAGTATAATTAATTTTTACCAATTCATATTTTATTATCTTTTCTGTCTTCTAGATAATATTGGCTATATATTTTCGGATTGGATGTCATTGTAATGCGAATGTCTGTCTCTCCTATTGAACTATAAAGGTAAATATCTGCCATGTTTTGTATTTATTTAGGGTAAACTGCGGCTAATGTACCCAATGTTTGATTTTTTGCGGATTATATACCTAATGTTTATTTTTGGCGGCTAATGTACCCAATGTTTGATCCGTTAGATATTTTTGGGTTTTCCGTCAGTTGACCGTTAAAGAGTTATATGTACACTTTTCGTATTTTTGACATAACTCACTCATTTTTTGTCCAAATTTTATGCATGACCTATGGTTGGAAAGATAAGAGATAGATATACAACTTTAATGTTTTAAGTTTTGTAAAATCAGTTTTAAAAAAATACGAAATTTCAAGTACAACGTAAAATTGGACATTAGTTTAATGCAAAATATTTGTTTCTAGCAAATTTTAATATACTTAATGACTTTTTATGATGAAACGTAAAAGCAAAAAGTTGTAGATAAATGTTTTATCTTTCCAACGGGTGTTTATTTATAAATTTTGGATAAAAAACGAGTGAGTTATGCCAAAAATATGAAATATTATTTCACATCACATCTTTTATATTTTTGGCATAACTCACTCATTTTTTGTCAAAAATTTATAAATAAACACCCGTTGGAAAGATAAAACATTTATCTACAACTTTTTTCTTTTACGTTTCATCATAAAAAGTCATTAAGTATATTAAAATTTGCTCGAAACAAATATTTTGCATTAAACTAATGTCCAGTTTTACGTTGTACTTGAAATTTCGTATTTTTTTAAAACTGATTTTACAAAACTTAAAACATTAAAGTTGTAGATCTATCTCTTATCTTTCGAACCATAGGTCATGCATAAAATTTGGACAAAAAATGAGTGAGTTATGTCAAAAATACGAAAAGTGTACATATAACTCTCTAACGGTCAACTGACGGAAAACCCAAAAATATCTAACGGATCAAACATTGGGTACATTAGCCGCCAAAAATAAACATTGGGTATATAATCCGCAGAAAATCAAACATTGGGTACATTAGCCGCAGTTTACCCATTTATTTATTGTAAGTCGGTTTTTAGAGAAATATCACTATGTCATCTAATAAAACAACCTTTTTTTCTTTCAATTCGGTATTAATTCCACTTGAAGTCTAAATGACACTTTTATTTCTTTGTTTGAAAACTTTCGAACATTGCAGGAGAGAACCGCTCTTATGCCAATATGCCGAAGGATAAACAAATGCAGTTCATATGTGATTTATACTTTATATGATAAATTTTTTATTTAAGAGAATCAGATATCACGAGTTTTATTAAATTGTTAAACTATGTCTATCTTTTGAGTCTAAAGAAATTTATAAAATTATTTTGAACAAATTGTCACTAATTCAATCTAATTTATTTATCTTAATTACATCACACAATTATATTAATTATTTAATTTAATTTTAATTATTTTTTGAATAATTTTCACGCCTAATTTTATTTTAACTTTTTACAAATTTAAATATTATTCTTGGATGATGTAAAAAACATATAGTAGATAGAAATGGTTTTAATTTTATTGGTTTCATGTTTTTATGAGATTATAGTGTTTCTATATATAAATCAAACACATGAATACTATTTTATCAAGTTTCCATTTGTTATTACGAATGCAGTCTCTCACACTTTCAAAAAATTTCTTTACGAAATTTAAATATACTATTTTATTCGTTATCTCATTTAAAACAAAATTTATGTTAACCAATCATTTTAATGTTTCAAAATTTATCAAATTATATATATAAAAAAAGAGTAAATCACAGTACATAACTTAACCGCACCATTAGTTTGATACGGATATATATTCTTTAAATAACAATAAACAATAAAATAATTTAATTTTATAATATTTTCGACACCACCGCGCAAAGCGCGGTGCCGGTCCACTAGTTATCAATAAACATGTAAAAACGATTACTCAAACATTGGTCAATACATGAAATATATGTTACTTTCGGACTGAATTTAGTTACTTTATTCATCTATTAAATAGCAACGTTTCATTTTTGTCATAGTTTTTGACAAATAGGAAATAGATTGTTGGTTAATCTTTAGCTTAACTTTTTCAAAAATCTCTTCTCACGATATCCTCGATTCCTTTCTTATTAATTATTTTTACTTAAAATATGAATTCTATTTAAAATTAAATTATATCTTTTGTTTTTGTGAACTTAAATTTGATTTATTTTAAATTTTGAGATTGGAATTCATACGGTAAATATAGGTAAAAAATCTAAACATTTTGGCTTCGCTGTTAAAATGAGAAATTCGGTCACCCGTGGTGGTGGAACATTTTGGCTTCTGTAGTTGTAGAGGGGGTTTTTCACCACCCTTTTCCAGTCACAAAGATAATCATCAAATAATAAATAAAATGACAGCAAATGATGAGTATCTCTGTTTTATTATGATTTCCGAAATGAGCTCGGTTTTCTTCCGTTAAATAGCTGGACAGATGAAGGATCATGAGCCTCAAAGACTGTTTTTCTCAGGCCCTTTTTCTATTACAAGATCTCTTTTTCTTGCCTTTGCTGAGTCTTTTTTCTCTCCCTTTTGTTCGAACCAACCAACCAATCAACCCCTACAAAATGAGGCTTATCTTGCCTTTTATAGAGTTTACAATACTTTCCCCTTCTATCCTTCCCGCCCTTTTCCTCTTTAATCATCATTTTCTGACGTGATTTGAGGGCAGCGGGGTTTATCCTCACTTTATGTCACCTCCGAGCATGCTGCCGTAATGGGTAGGTGCGCCGCATTAAATGCGCGTCTCGTCAGCCGTCATTCGGCTGTGCAGGCCTCCGTCGCTGACGCTCTCATCGAGTGAGTAGGTCGGTTTCATTAAATGCACGTCTCTTCGGCTGTCATCGGGCTCTGCATAATCATCATGACGAAGTTCCTCGTCGAGTCGTGATGGGACGCTTCATCGCGACCCGCTTGCTCGCGTGGCTGCGTCCCCTCGCTGATGTCCTTCCTCGGGGTATTCCTCCTCGGGGATGTCCTTCCTCGGGGATAACTCCCTCTTCGCCGGTGAACTTCCTCGCCTCCCTCATGTCGTTTATGGACAAAACGACACGAGTTGTGTTGAGGATGGATTTGACCAAATCCGACCTTATTAGTTAGTCCCCCATTTTATCAAGTGTATACACTTGGTAAAATAAAGTATAACTGCCTTGGGGGTTGGCACTAGCCGGCGTCGATTGGCTCGTGGTCGGTGACTCCTTCTTCAGCTCCTCGCGTGGTCATGTTGTTACGCCACTCCCTTTTCTTGCCAAGTTTCCTTTGCGCCCTCTTTAGGTTGTTTCTGCTTGCTTCCTTTCGGGCTTGCTTGCCTGTTTACATATATATTATATATTCCTTTTCGTTTTATGTATTCTTCTCGGCTCTCTTAGCTGGACCGGGCTTGCTCGGCACCCTTAGCCGTAAATAGGATCTCGGCCTGTATTGCCGGACCGGGTTTGCTCGGCACCCTTAGCCGTAAATAGGATCTCGGCCTGTATTGCCGGACCGGGTTTGCTCGGCACCCTTAGCCGTAAATATACGTATATCGTTGTATATTTATAATTGTTATCGAAGCTCTCATCGATGCGTGTGTGGAAATGTAGCAATTACTTCTTCTGACGAGCCTGAGATAAGAATAAAGGGCCATACGTTGCAACAATTTGAGTCTGTTCAAAAATAGAAGTCATGTGATAAAGAGAAAAAGTGGCCCCGAACAGGAGAGGGCCGGGACTTCCCCAACTGGCAGAAAGATAAGATTTATATTCATAATGACGAAGATGAATCAGTGAGATGGGGCTACTGGTAGAACTTCTTCAAGTGTTTCACGTTCTAACTCCGCATTACTTTTGCTCCTTCCGTATTCTTGAGCTCGTAGACTCCCGGTTTGACGACATTGGTAACCATGTAGGGGCCTTCCCAGGTTTGCCCCAGCTTCCCGGCATTTGCTTCGGCTGTATTCTGGAAAACTCGTCGGAGGACCATTTCCCCGACTCTGAATCTTCTTGGGCGCACTTTCTTGTTGTAAAAACACGCGATCGTGTTCTGATAGTTGGCCACGTGCGTGCTTGCTTGCTCACGTCTCTCGTCGATGTGGTCGAGCTGATGGAGGAGACCCTGCTCGTTATCCTCTTCGCGGCTAGGGGCCAGCGTTCGACGGAGGCTTGGAATGTCAACCTCTGCTGGGATCACAGCTTCCACTCCGAAGGCCAAGGCGAAAGGCGTCTCGCCGGTCGCGGAATGGGGGGTGGTCCGATAAGCCCATAGCACTCCTGGTAGCTCGTCCGCCCACAGTCCTTTCTTTTCGCCGAGCCTCCTTTTGATGTTGTCGACGATGGTTCGGTTGACCGCCTCGGCGTTCCCGTTGCCTTGGGGGTACCGTGGAGTCGATGTGTTGAGCTTTATTCTCCACCGCTTGCAGAAATCCCCGAACCTCCTCGAGATGAACTGGGACCCGTTATCGGCGATTATCTCCCGGGGCAAGCCGAAGCGAGTAATCACGTTCTTCCAAACGTAGCTCTCGACATCGGAGTCCTTGATGTTGGCGTATGCTTCCGCCTCCGTCCATTTGGTGAAGAAATCCGTGACGACGAGCATGAACCTCTTCTGTCGTGGGCCGACGGGCATAGGGCCGACGATGTCCATCGACCACTTCATGAAAGGATAAGGAACCGAGACCACTGAGAGCTCTTCGGCCGGGCAGTTGATTGCTGGCGCGTGCCGCTGACATTTTTCGCACCTCTTAGCATGGTTGATGCAATCAGCAACAATGGTTTCCCAAAAGAAACCCTGCCGCTTAGTCTTTCTGAGCAAGGATCGCCCGCCAGAGTGATTTCCACAATCCCCACTATGGATTTCCCGCATGACGTATTCGGCCTCCCTTTTGCCAAGGCATCTTAGGTAGGGACCTGCGAAGCTTCTTCTGTAAAGTATGTTGTCGAGGACGGTGTACCTGGAACTTTTTGACTTGATCTTTCGGGATTCTTGCGGGTCTTCGGGCAGCGTTCCTTTAAGGATGTACCTTTGGAGGGGCGTCCTCCAATCTTCTGCTTCATCGTCATCCACAACTCCCCGCTCCCCTTCCTCGTCCTCGCTTTCTTCGATCTCGTTTATGTTGGCCTCGCCCGCATTTGCCTCCTTGGCTTCTTCCTTTCCTCTAGCTTTCTTCTTTGCTGGGCCCTCCTCTCTCCGGATGCTCGGTTTCTCCACCGTTTCTACCGTGACAGACCTTAGCTCTCCGATTTCAGTCGTAGAACCCAGGCCTGCCAGCGCGTCGGCGTGAGTGTTGTCTCCCCGCGTCACCTGTGTCAGGCTAAAGTAGTCGAATCTCCTTCATAGAGCCTCGACCACTCCTGCGTAAGCCTCCATTCGCTCGTCATTTTTCTCGTATTCCCCGTTCATCTGCTTCACCACCAGCTGCGAATCCGAGAAAGCATGTAAGTTTTTCGCCCCGATTGCCAAGGATGATTGCATCCCGATGATGAGCGCCTCATACTCTGACTCGTTGTTGGTGGAGCGATATGCGAGACGACAGGCTTTTTCTATCACGTCTCCCCTAGGGGAGGTGATCCTGATTCCTACCCCAGATCCTTGCGCTGTAGCGGATCCATCGACTTGTAGCTTCCAGATGCCGGCTTTGTCGCCCGGGTCTACCGGATCCTTTGGCAATTCGATGAGGAAGTCTGCGAGCACTTGGGACTTGAGGCTTGTCCGAAGCTTGTACTCAATGTCGTACGCTCCCAGCTTTATAGACCACTTCGTGACCCTTCCCGACTGGCTCGGGCCGTGGATGATAGTGCGGATGGGTCTGTCGGTCATGACAACGATGGTGTGGGCTTGGAAGTGATGCTTCAGTCTCTCCGATGCGTCGTATACTGCCAGAGCAAGTTTCTCGGGTTGAGGGTATCTCGTCTCGGCGTCGAGGAGTTTCCTGCTGATGTAGGAGACTGGCCTCTGCTCCCCATCCTCCTCTCGCACAAGCACTTGGCTGATCGCGCGATCAGACACAGCGATGTATAAGTATAATGGCTCCCCCGGTCTTGGTTTTATCATAACGGGCGGCGATGACAAGTAGGACTTCAGCGCCTGGAAGGCTTCCTTGCATTTCTCGGTCCACTCGAACTTTTTGTTCTTCCTTAATAGTTCATAGAAGAGAAGGGTTTTGTTGGCCGATCGCGAGATAAATCAGTTTAAAGCAGCAATCCTCCCGGTCAGTCTCTGAATCCCTCTTCGATTTCTGGGCGAGGGCATGCTCTTGATCGCCTCGATTTGCTCGGGGTCGGCTTCGACCCCTCGCCGAGTGACCATGTGGCCCAAGAATCTTCCCGAGGACATACCGAAGGTGCACTTAGTGGGATTCAGCTTCATTCCGTGCAGGTTTAGAATCTCGAAACATTCTTCCAGGTGCTCAACGTGCGCCGCCGCTTTTAGGGATTTGACGACCATGTCGTCAATGTACACCTCCATGCTCTTCCCGATCTGCTTGTGGAACATCTTGGTCACCAGCCTTTGATAAGTCGCTCCGGCGTTCTTCAGTCCGAAGGGCATGACTTTGTAGCAGTACGTGCCTCTCTCGCTGACGAAGGCGGTTTTCTCTTCATCCTCCGGGTGCATCCTAATCTGGTGGTATCCGGAATACGCATCCATGAAGCTGAGAAGCTCGTAGCCGTGGGTGGCTTCGACGAGGCGATCTATATGCGGCATCGGGAAACTATCCTTCGGGCAGGCTCGGTTGAGGTCGGTGAAGTCCACACAAACTCGCCATTTTCGATTCTTCTTCTTTACGACGACTGTGTTAGCCAGCCATTCGGGATATTTTACCTCTCGGATGGTTCCCATCGAGAGCAGCTTATCCACCTCGTCGTTGATGATCTTGTTTCTATCGGGGGCCGTCTTTCTTCTTTTCTGTACGACGGGCTTGTGCCTTGGGTCGGCGTTGAGGCGATGAGCTGTTACCGAGGGGTCGATCCCTGGCATGTCCTCGTGAGACCAAGCGAAAATCCCCCGGTTCCTCTTGAGGAAATTGATTAGTTGTGCCTTGGTATCCGGTTCGAGCTCCACGCCTATTCCGACCGTCCGAGTAGGATCGGATTCGTCGATGCAAACTCGCTCCACTCATTCGATCTGCGCTCCTCCCTTTCTTTCTTCGGCGCCCCGAGCCTCGACGTCTTCCGTGCTAAGAATCCTGGCTGTGCTACCGACGCTCGTCCCCCGGCCTTCACTCCGCCCGGGAAACCTTGGGGCGGGCGTCGCTAATTGCTATAATCCGGCCGGCTCTCCCATCTCCGTCTGCTTGGTTCCCTTTTCAGTCATCGACTTGTGATGCATCATGTAGCAGATCCGGTATGCGTCCCTGCTTCCTTTGAGCTCCTCGACTTCCCCCTCTCTCCTTCCCGGGAACTTTATGCTTTGGTGATAGGTTGACGGCACAGCCCTCATGGAGTGGATCCAAGGTCTCCCCAGGATAATGTTGAAATGCGACGGGACGTTTAGCACCATGAACTCCGTCATCCGGTTGATGCTTCCTGCGCGGACCGGGAGGTGTACTGTCTCCATCGAGACGGCGACATCCCCATTGAAACCTGACACCTTGCGGGGTCGTCCTCCTATCGCGAGTCCCTCGATGCCCATCTTCGTCAAGCATTCATAAAAAATGACGTCGACCGAGCTTCCGTTGTCGACGAGGATGCGGCAAACCTCACACCCTCCGACGCTGAGTTCGAGGACCAGAGCATCGTCGTGCATGTCTGCGCAATCCTCATTCTCCACAAATTCTATTCTTGCGCCTGCGGCGCCCATCTTCACGTCTTCTTGACCGTGCTCCTTCCCCCTCCGCTGGAAAGCTTTTATGCTGTTGACCGAATCCTCGCAGAATCGTGATCCGCCCATGATTACCTCGATTCTCGTTCTCGAGGCCGGTCGGTCTTCCTCGCTATGCCTCGCCGGTGGCGGCTCGATTGCCAGGTTCCTTTTTGCCCCGTCTCGGCCGTCCTTCCCATCGTTCGTAGGTTCTTCTTGCCGGCCCTGCCATGCCCTGTTCCCATTATTCCAAGGCACGGGATGTTTGTATGCGAAGTCCCCGAAGTCCCCTGTCGCGTATCTTCTCTGGAGCTCCTTCTTCAGCATGGCACAATCTTCAGTGGCGTGGCCATTGTAGTTATGGTAATCGCAGAATTTGCTCATATCTTTTGGCCAAAATTTCAGCCCGAAACCTCCTCGGCCTCCCGAGAAACCCCCTCGGCCTCCCGAGAAACCCCCTCGGCCTCCAGACCTCGAGGATCCCCCTTGGTTTCCAGAAGATCTTCCTTGGTCGTTAGAGAACCCTCCCTGGTTCCCCGGGTATCCTCCTCGATCATCGGGGTACCGTTCTCGATCTCCCGAGAATCCTCCTCGATCGTCGGGGTAGCGTCCTCGGTTTTCCGAGGGTCCTCCCCGATCATCGGAGAATCGTTCTCGGCTTTCCGAGGATCCTCCTCGATAATCAGAAAATCGTCCTCGGTCTTCCGAGAATCCTCCTTGGTAGCGGTCTCTTCGATCATAGTCGCGGTCTTTGCGCTCGTCAACGTGATACACTTCTTGCCTTGGAGCTTCCCGACCTCGTCGTTCATCGGGATTTCTTCGGTCTTCTTCTCCCTTCCTTGCTCGGGATGATGGGGCATCTCCTCCGTCCCCACCTTCCCTCTTTCCATGCTGCCTTCCCTTGCTTCCACCTTCGTGGATCTTCCTCTGGGCCAAAGTCTCCTCTTCTATTTCCATGAAGAGCGTCGCCCTGTGGAGCGCATCCTCGATCGCCAACGGGCACATTTTTATTAACTCCTCACGGAAAGGAGCCAAATACCATAGCCCATGCTTCAGTGCCTGAATAGCGACGACGCTATCGAGCCCCTGGATTTTGACCATGACGTCTTTGAACCTTCCAACGTATTGTCGGAGGGTTTCTTCTCGCCCCTGTGAAAGGTTCCACAGAGTCGTAACGGTTGCCTCGTTCTGGACGTACATCGAATAGTGCCGCAGGAAACAAGTGACGAGTTCGTCGGAGTCGCCGATGGATTCCGATGGTAGCTTAGCAAACCAGTCGCTCGCCGGGCCCTGCAAGCTTTCGACAAAGAGGTGGCACAGTATGGCCTCCAGCTTCGTTTCCTCGCCGCCCACGCGCTCCGTGGCGATCCGAAATGACTTCACGTGGGTGTTTGGGTCCGAAGTTCCTCTGTACTGCGAGAGCCTGACCTTCGGCAATTCTCCTAGCTCCACACCACGGATCTTTGCCGAGAAAGGCGTCACCCTGGCCTCCTTCACCAACCTATCGATCTCGGGCGCCGCGCTCGTGGCTTTATGCACCTGCGAGGCTACGTATCCCATCTTCACCTCCATGCTTGAGGATATCTCCCTCATCGCTCTCTGGACCTCCTCTTGGATTGTTTTCGCTACGGTGGTTGTTAAGCCTCACGGCGGGTTTGTCGCATTCGCCGGTGTCACGCCGGCGGCATTGAAGAGATCCCTAACGATCGGCAGCGCTTGAGGCGTCAGGTTGCCTTGCTCTCCCTCAGCCGTTACTCCAACCGCTCCCCGAGCTGATGATCCCACGATCGTGCTCTCCGGACTTTCTCTTCTTTGGCTCGCCCGCTCCAGAAGGGAAGTAAGTTGTCCGTTCCGCTCTTCCTGCTCCTCTGCCTTCTTGGCCGCCTCTTCGGCCACCCGTGTTGCCTTCATCACCCTCGCGTTGGCCTCGGCCAGCTGCTCCCGGAGTCTCTCCATGGCTAAGACTGCGTCCCCTTCTACGGTGATGACGTTATCGCTAGTCGACATCTCGTTCCTTCAAATTCCTGGCTGTGAGTTAGAAAGAAAACTAAGCCCCACGGTGGGCGCCAAACTGTAGAGGGGGTTTTTCACCACCCTTTTCCAGTCACAAAGATAATCATCAAATAATAAATAAAATGACAGCAAATGATGAGTATCTCTGTTTTATTATGATTTCCGAAATGAGCTCGGTTTTCTTCCGTTAAATAGCTAGACAGATGAAGGATCATGAGCCTCAAAGACTGTTTTTCTCAGGCCCTTTTTCTATTACAAGATCTCTTTTTCTTGCCTTTGCTGAGTCTTTTTTCTCTCCCTTTTGTTCGAACCAACCAACCAATCAACCCCTACAAAATGAGGCTTATCTTGCCTTTTATAGAGTTTACAATACTTTCCCCTTCTATCCTTCCCGCCCTTTTCCTCTTTAATCATCATTTTCTGACGTGATTTGAGGGCAGCGGGGTTTATCCTCACTTTATGTCACCTCCGAGCATGCTGCCGTAATGGGTAGGTGCGCCGCATTAAATGCGCGTCTCGTCAGCCGTCATTCGGCTGTGCAGGCCTCCGTCGCTGACGCTCTCATCGAGTGAGTAGGTCGGTTTCATTAAATGCACGTCTCTTCGGCTGTCATCGGGCTCTGCATAATCATCATGACGAAGTTCCTCGTCGAGTCGTGATGGGACGCTTCATCGCGACCCGCTTGCTCGCGTGGCTGCGTCCCCTCGCTGATGTCCTTCCTCGGGGTATTCCTCCTCGGGGATAACTCCCTCTTCGCCGGTGAACTTCCTCGCCTCCCTCATGTCGTTTATGGACAAAACGACACGAGTTGTGTTGAGGATGGATTTGACCAAATCCGACCTTAACAGTAGTGACGTGGGAGAATAAACACAAACTCAAATATTTATTTCATTTAGTTTTTTTTTTTTTAATAAATTTTGTAGCACAAACAAATGGTCAACCCCTTAACTATTAGTTGAAATTCAAGATTTCAATATACAATTTGGGCCTAGGGGTGCCGTGGGAGAATAAAGCCAAACTCAAATATTTTATTTCATATAATTTTTTGTAAATAAATTGTATAGCACAAACAAATGGTCAAACTCACTGAAACCCTAACTATTAGTTGAAGTTCAAGATTTCAATCTCAAAATTGGGCTCTTGTGGTGTTAACACTGTGGGAGAATAAATCCAAATTCAAATATTTATTTCATATAATTTTTTTAATGAATTTGTTGCACAAACAAATATTCAAACCTTTTACTAGTAGTTGAAGTTTGAGATTCCAATACTACCAAGACACTCATTACTCCAACCTCTCTGTCAATGTTCTTGCTTGATGTTAGTGTAGGAAAATTGTTTATATAGTTTTGTAAAATATTCTTAAGTAATAACGGTTTACTGAGGAGTTATAAGAATAATAAAAAATGATGAAAACATCATTTTTAACTCATACGCTACGAGGGGAATAAAGTTCCATAATCAAACAACGTACCGCCATTGTTTGAGTCCCGAAACAGTGAACATCTTAATGATCCAATATTACGAGTATATAAATAAGGTACATGTATATAGATGGAGTGTAAAGAACAGGTAACCGACTGCGCCGACCTAATTTTACTAGTATATCTACAACTAAAGGTAAAGGGTATACCATTGTAAAATAATAGTATTTAAAAATACTAATTATTTAATAAAAAGAGAAAAAAATTATATCTTTACATTTGAACCATATTAATAAAAGTAAGTCTAAGATATTATCTAGCAAAAATTGCGGTATATATTTTTAAATTACGAATATTAGCTTACTCGGGATATATAGCCACCTAAAGTATATTCAAAATTTTGAAAAATTTAGTATAATATTGTCCTAAAGTGTCTTAAAAATTTGGATTGCTTAGAACCATGGTTTTAAATATCGATATCGATATCGTTTCGCACTCTCCATTTTACGGATATATCGCTTGCCGACGGGCATGCCGATGGATAAATCCGAAGAAAAAGATATATCGCTTGCCGATAATATCGCATTATTTCACGGATATATCGCTTGCCGATCGAAATATCGACGGATATTTCGGAAAATATTATAAGTATTTCAATCATATATTTATATATATGATATAGATAGTTTCTAAATTACCTATTTAATAAATAAAACACATTCATAAATCATAATATTATGAAAACACATAATATTACACCAAGTCACAAACATAGAATATAACATAATGTCAAGTGTCAACATAACATAGAACAATAAAATAGGCATCATAATAAAGTCTTAAAGTACGAAATACAAACATAGAGTACGAACTAGAAATACGAACATAATAGTCTGAAACCGTAACAAATGATCATCAGTAGAAGCTGGACGAACGTGGCGGTTGGAATATGTGTGGCTGCTGAGTCTGGTATGAACAGTAATCATACCAGGAGATCACCGAAGCGTAGTTAGCAACGTACATCTGTACGTGCATGTCGTAGTTAAACTGGTCTAAACCCACGATCACATTGAGAATAGGAAATTCAACATATTGACGGATTGGTGGCCGTGGATCAAACCCCGTACCCTCTGAAGCCGAGCATGACATGCCCTCGAATCTAGATGTCAAAGTGTCAACGTCGGTTGACCGCGGTGGTGAAGGCGGCGGCGAATACTCAGGCGGTGGTGTAGGTGGTGCGCCAGGCCAGAAACTTTCAAAAAAACGGCCAAAAGTGTCGTCCACATTATTATTATACTTGTCTTGCGGTGGTCGGGCAGCAGGGGGGTTTGCAAAGAATCCCGGGTGAAATGCATCGTGAGACGAAGTAGTCTGGTGGCCTTGTGATGATGCACCGGCGAAGGAACGCACGTCACCGTAGTACTCCGTTGTATGCCCGTCACCATAGGGGTCTGGGTCCACCATATAACCGCGTCCTCCTCCTCCTCCTCCTCCTCATGCTGTTCCCGATGGGGAATCATCTGTATCATGAGGCATGGAGCCCGTCGGAGAGTTCCCGCTCGTCGGAGAGTTCTCGCTCGCCGGTGAGTTTCCTGTTGACGTCATATCAATAATGTTATCCTCACCATGCCTTCGGTTGACGTGGGTCCGTAGGGTCTCCATTATATTTGTGCCGTCCGTCGTAGCCTCCATAGCTACATCGGGATCCGGGTTCCCCGCCGCATCATCGAGGTGGGCCTCTTGAATCCACTCCAAGATCTCATTCTCGTTCAACGACCCAGTATTCTCCATGGCGGTAGAGATCCACTCGAATGGATCGTTGTAGTCCGGGGGGTTGTGTGCAGCCCTAAGGTCCCGTATAGCCAACTTTGTGTTGTAGATGACCTTGACAAGGTCGTCTATCCTCTTGTACGCCATACGGTTCCTCGGTTTTGTGTGTACTAGTGCAAACGTGCTCCAGTTTCGCTCGCAGGCCGAGGAAGAAACCGTCTGTGACAAGATTCTGACGGCTAACTTCTGGAGAGTCGGGCACTCGTGACCGAACATGGCCCACCATTCGGTTGCAATAATGAACGGTACGTTAGACAAAACACAAGTTGTAAATAACAGTATAATATGTTGTGTTCCTGTAAACACCTGGTGCCACGTTTTTTCTCGCCACAATAGCTGTTCTGCTCCGCATTTCACCTAAAGCCATTTTAAAGTGTAGCATCTGTTGTACAAAAGACAAAACACACTCGTTTCAAAAGTACTTTTGTTAAATCCTTTGGTGATATGAAAAATAATTACGGGAAGTTAGAAACTAACCTCAGCGGCAAGAGTATTGACGAAATCGTGGCGAAATAAGACTTCGTATACTTTTGCCACTTTCGATTCGCATTTTTCTCGCATCACTATCTCCGGGTCGTATTGAGTTCTACGATTCAACCAATGGGCAACCTCGTGTAATGGATGACAAAGCTGGTTCTTCCATCGTCGGTGCACGATGTCGACGGCCCAACCCCTTCCTTTGATTCTCTTAAGACTGACGCACAACATCTCATATACGTGGTACATCATGCCCATCGTGGGAACTACCTCTCCATCCGTGAAGCGCAAGGCTATATACATGGGTTCATATACCTCCAAACACTCGGTTACGTCTTTCCAGAAGTCTTTGTCCATTAAGATCGCCCCACACTACATCCCTTTCACCGTCCTTTTGAATGTGTTGTTCTCCCACCACTCAGAAGTGAACATCTGACGTAGCCCGGCTTTATTCTCATTAAGGCTATTCACCGTTAGGTAGTTCGTCGCGAAACGTGTGACACCGGGACGAAGGAGTTCGCACTTAAGGGTCTTCCTCATGTACTCTAGCACCATTGCATGGTTGTAGATGTACTTCGTGACTAACTTTGCCTTTGCGACGGGTTTTGCAATAATGGGACGCTTTGCAATATCCTCGAACATGAGGTCGATGAAATGGGCTGCACACGGGGTCCAGTATATGTTGAACTTCTTCATCAGTTCCTTACCGGCTTTCACGTAAGCCGATCCGTTGTCGGTGACAATCTAGACCACGTTCTCAGGACCGACGTCCATTATGACGGTCTTCAAGACTTCGTAGATGTACTTGTAGTTCTTGATCTTATCCGATGCATTTATCGACTTCAAGAAGACCGTCTTCCCCCCCGAGTAGACCATGAAATTAAGGATCGAGAGATTGGTCGGACCCGTCCAACCGTCGGACATGATCGTGCACCCTTTGACAGCCCAAATCTTTCGAGCTTCGTTAATCATTCGTTCCGCTTCTGCCACCTCCAAAGGCAAGTACTTCTCCATGATCTTGTACGGCGTCGGAATTGACATACCTTTTCCTGTGTTGAAAAAATACAATTAGTTACGCACTTTAAAAGTTTGATCTATTTCTAATTTACTACTATAAAAATTGAATAAATTATTTACCTGCTTTCATGACGCCATGTGCCATATTATGAAAGTGGGGGGACTTCACTTTTACAAATGAAACGCCTTCGTGAATGAAGAACTTGCTCGTGAGATGGTGTACTTTATCCACCGACTGGATCTTCTTCTGCTTTGCCGAATCCGATTTATAGTACGAGCCCGGGGGTGTTCCTCTTACAGCTGCAAGCCTACCCGAAGAAGATCCACCCTGTGGGCTGCCACTGTGGGCTGGAACTTGGCGCCGATGGAATTCCTCTGTCGCCGCTTGCTGTCTCGTTCGTTTCATGGCGCGTCGAAGTTCAGCCTCAGTCTGCTCATCCTCCGCGTCTATCTCATCTCGTATGTCTGAATTGTTCGTATACGTCGACGGGAACCCCCGCAAGGTCCGCGCGCATCTCGCGTCTAACAATTTCTTCCATCTCTTTACTCTTGGCTTTTTTTTTGTGAAACTGCCCCAGGACACCTCTGCAAACATCTTTTGCCTCTGGCGTTGCATTAGGGCACGGTTTGGTGTTCTTACGAGGATCGTTACCGGCAATGTGGTGCTTCATCCTCGTTATTCCACCGCCTTTGATGACGAGCCCGCAGTAATTGCATTGGAAACTATTACCGATCTGTGTACAATGTTCTCTTGCGGGATCCAGAGCCATCTTTGATTACCTACAAACAAACGAGGATATGTAAATTAAACTTGAATTATAATTTAAACCAATTGAATCAAAGATCACCTAATTATTACTTAGTAAGCTAATAATCACGAATTGGACCCTAAATCATGTATAAACTTACCCTAAATTGTAAAATCACAAGAAAAATCTAAATCGATAACCTAAATCATGAATCAAGATCACAAATCACAATAATAATAATCAACCCATTATAACATTAAGGCTCAAGAACACAAACGTCACAAGAGAAATCTAAATCGATAACCTAAATCATGAATCAAGATCACAAATCATCAAGAACACAAACATCACAATCACATATTCAAAAACTAATGATATTCATTAGTTATCATCAAGCTCAAGATACAAGTGGAAATTTATACATAAAATGTCATCAATAATCACTAATTAACATTTCCCAAACCCTAAAATATCAATTTTTCCCTAATAGCCGAGCTTCCCTCTAAGAAACCCTAAAAAAATGAAATATGTAGGATTTCTATCGCCATACCTTGCGAAAATCGACGTAGAGATGCGAAAAAAGGGAAGATTTGGCCTTGAGCTTTCGAAAGTCGAAGGAGAAGATGGATGCGCTGACCATCTATCGCGAAATGAGAGAAATGAGGGTGAGTCCGAGAAGCTAGGTTTTTTGCGAATTTCGGCCAGAATTTCGTCGTTTTACGCTTAAACGACACGCGACATATTTCATGCCTATCGAACGACATGTCCCGATTTTTCCGAAAACGACAGCGAAATAAGTGGAATATCGTATCGCATCTCCCCTAAACTCGATATGTCGTCGATATGTCGTCGACAAACCCCGATATTTAAAAATGAGTTCCTAAAGTGTTCTTAACTCAGACATTAGTTTGGCAAAATGCGAAGTATGGGGAGTTATTTTGCGAAGTACGGGGAGTTGGTGAATAAAAAAAAGCGCAACTAACGGCTACTACTAACCAGTAACCGCCATTTGGAGCCTGAAAACGACACATTTGCTTTGGCTTTTGGCTCGAAAGCGTTACGAATATTCCCTTTTCATTCCGCACATTCTCTTCGCGCCTCTATATCTATCAACCTCCGCCATTGATGGTTCCTCTCTCTTCTTCATGGCGGCTTCGCTCCCTCGCTGCTCCGCTGTGCTCGTGGTGGGCCTCGCGTGTCTGGCCCTGTTACGGAGCGCTGCCGGGGACCGAATTCCGAGCACGTTGGACGGTCCCTTCGAGCCCTACACCGCCCCTTTCGACGTCAACTTGCGCGGCAACGCCGTCGATTTGCCGTTCTCCGATCCTAGGGTTCGCCGCGAGGCTCGCGGTTTCGAGCCGGAGCAGATTTCCCTCACTCTCTCCGCCGATTACGACTCCGTTTGGGTTTCATGGATCACAGGTTGGATTTAATCTTGTTTTCTCTTTCGTATTTCAGTTTGATCGATTGGTGTGTGGAAATCTGTTTCTTAAGATAAGAGTCGAATAGTCAGTGATATGCTGAAGCTGACTGTTCTGTTAATCTCTCTCACCATGTAATTCTGTAGATACATTTTTTCTACGGGGATATTTGCGGCATTATCACGTATTAAGAAGTGTTTTTTTGAGGCGGCATAATCTTGTTGTTTGTTTTTCACGGATTACCTACCCTATGATATGATTCATGTGGCTCCGTCAGCTCCCGCTGCTTAATCCGGAATGAGTACTTGGGAGACACGTCGATCATAGCATCGGGTATTTAACCCGTGATAAACAAACAGCAAAATTATGCCGCCTCAAAACACTATTTTATAGGTACTTGCGCCGTATATCTCCCGTTTGTATATATGCCAAGTATCATAATATTATTTTAGTGATCAATCAACAGTGAAAAATAACTTGCCATTAGCACATTAGTTATTGTTTTAAAACTTTCCGAGCATTCAATAGATTCATATTCATTATTATTAGAGTTTGAATGAGTGAATTTTTAACCGAATTCCGGAATTTAAGTTTTTACATGCTAAACTGTTTGATTACTGCAGAATCTTTTAGTGATCTATCCACAAGTATTCAATAGATTCATTGAGGTAGCTCATAATTACTGTTTCTTTTTTCTGTTGGTTAGGGGAATTCCAAATCGGTTTTGACATTAAGCCATTAGATCCTGGAAGTGTATCGAGCATCGTCCGGTATGGGAAACTAGAACATCCGTTGACGCACAAAGCAGAAGGACATTCTCTTATTTATAATCAGCTTTATCCCTTTGAAGGACTGCAAAACTACACTTCCGGGATCATCCATCATGTTCGCTTGACAGGTTAGGCTGAAGATGTATTAATTTTTTTCTTTTTTAATATTCGGATTTCATTTGTATGCTAAAAGAACAGATATTTCTAGGTTTGGAACCGAACACGCGATATTATTATCGATGCGGAGATCCTTCTATTCCTGCCATGAGCGATATCTACCATTTCAAGACTATGCCGGTTTCTGGGCCTCAGAGCTACCCGAGCAGGATAGCAATAGTGGGAGATCTTGGCCTTACATACAACACAACTGCCACCATCAGTCACCTGATTAGCAACGACCCCGACCTCATACTTTTGGTTGGTGACGTGTCGTATGCAAACTTGTATCTCACAAATGGGACCAGTTCGGACTGTTACTCTTGCACGTTTTCTCAAACTCCAATACATGAGACTTACCAGCCTCGTTGGGATTACTGGGGAAGGTGAAACACTTCTCTACTCCTTTTTAGAGTAATTTCCAGCTATGCCCTTTCAATATGTCGAGACGAAGCAGTTTATCCTTTGAAGTATCAGTTTTTCCATTGAACCTACAAATAGAGCAATTTTTTCTCTTGACCGTTAAAAGAAAACCGGAAATTTTTCGTTTAGTTGCAAGTCATGTGTGATGCACATGCTAGTATGTGACCTTATTATATGTTTTGCAGGTTTATGCAGAATTTAGTTTCTCGAGTTCCTATCATGGTGTTGGAAGGGAACCATGAGATAGAAGAACAGGCTGGAAACCGGACTTTTGCGTCTTACAGCTCTCGGTTTGCATTCCCATCTGAGGAAAGTGGATCTCCATCGACGTTCTATTACTCGTTTACTGCAGGCGGGATTCATTTTATCATGCTTGGTGCTTACATTGACTATGACAAATCAGGTAATAAAATTTATTTTACGAACTACCCGCTCTTCCCTTGAGCAATGCCTCTACTTTAAAGCAGTTGATGATGCCAATCTCTTGACATGTGACACTTCCAACGTCATCCCTTTTGCATGACGAATCGATAGATAGGGATTGTCGTAAAAATCTTCTTCCAGTTTCTTGAAATACAAATCATATAAATAAATTTTATGTCTTGAGAATTTCTATCGGTTCTTATATTCATCAAAATTCATCCTAAACCCTGACTCTTTAGGATTTGGATAGTAAAACATGCACCAAATTAGAATAAATAAATAAAAAGCCAACCAACAAGAATTAACCGAGGCGATGTTTTTTCGATACTTTATTACTAAGAAACGACGGACAATTGTGTCTAATTTCGAGAGCAAGACATGTACTTATGGGATAAAGATTGGAATTCCCTACTCCCATTGGTAATTACATAACTACTCCTCCTAATTAAATAAAATCCTAATACAGAAATAAAGCCTAATTACTGAAATAAAGCAGTAAAAAGACTCTTAAGAATTTGATCGGATAATTAAATTAGTTATGTACCTTCTTAAACAGGGGAGCAATATAAGTGGCTGGAGCAAGATTTGGCTAATGTGGATCGATCCACGACTCCATGGCTCGTAGCTTCATGGCATCCACCGTGGTACTCTACGTACAAATCGCATTACAAAGAGGCAGAATGTATGAGAGTGGCAATGGAAGAACTACTGTACTCCTATGGCGTTGACATTGTATTCAATGGTCATGTAAGTGATACTAAACCAAATTTTATTTTCAATTGCCATAGCTAAAATTTACATAACCTTATGGCCATGACTGAAGAGAAAAAATGGATCTTGAATCTTGAATTTCAACCCTGATTATTTGGAGAACATCAGTATATTTTAGGAAAATAGACATAAATTTTTCTTTTCCTATAAACGAAAAATAGGAAAAAGGTTGAGAAAATGAAGAGAAAAATAACTAAAAATCTTTTGCTTGTTGTGTTTGTATGTAAGCTAAATAAATTGGAAGAATTTTTATAAGTTCATTGAGCCTCGTTGAACATCATCGCGGAGTAAGATGGATTTATTATTAGGGCAACAAAATCTTGATTTTCCTTATGTAAATTTTCTTGGATGATTTGTTCCCTTATCTCTTAAGGTTCTAAAGAGACAAAAAAATTAATCCATATATATAATTTTTTTGCCTTTCTCTCGCTTCTTCTCAATTTTAAACAATGCCTGAACCTTTTATAATTATCAGGTCCATGCCTATGAGCGGTCAAACCGAGTTTACAACTACACATTAGACCCCTGTGGCCCAGTATACATCACGGTCGGAGACGGGGGCAACAGAGAGAAGATGGCAACCGAATATGCAGACGAGCCTGGCAATTGCCCGGAGCCAGCCAGCACTCCCGACCCTTACATGGGCGGCTTTTGTGCAACCAATTTCACTTCTGGTCCTGCAGAAGGAAAGTTCTGTTGGGACCGGCAACCCGATTACAGCGCCTTCAGGGAAAGCAGCTTCGGCCACGGGATATTCGAGGTATATTTCTCAACTCTTTAGTTTTGTTTATACGAATATGAAGGCTAATCGACAAAACATACAAGTAGATTTTGTTGATGTGCAAAAAACACCATCGTATTAATCCGAGCTCTCAACATTGGAGTTTGCATATATTTAGGCTATGTTAGGAACCTGGTTTTTTGGAGGAAAAAAAAAATAAAGAAAAGAATTTAAGAAAATAAACGAAAAAGAAAGAAAATTATCTTGCTTGGTGTGTTTGAAAGCTAATGAAAACTTGTAAGAATTTTTTGTTCTAAAGCTCATTCAATGCTGATGACGTGTTAGGTGCCGACACGGTGTCGCTAAATTTTCCCATAAAATGAAAATTATTTTTCTTGAAACATGAAAAAATCATCATCAAACAGAAAACAGATTTCTATTGGTTAGAAAAATAAATTCTTGATTTTTTTGTATAAATTTTCCTACATGATCTTTTCCTTTTTGCTTTTTCTAATCTTCAGGTTCCAAACATAAAAAAATAAGTTCTTATCTCTGATAGGAGCCAAACAAATTATTAGAGAAAGCGAAAACGAGAATGAGAACTCTTCATTGACAAAAAGAACTCTGGTCTCTAATTCGAGAGTCACGCCGGGAAACTCTACTAACAGTGTGTTGGAGGTACATAACAAAACAATCAAAACAGGGAATAACATAAAATACCATTAAGTAGAGAATAATTCATGCATTAGTTATTTCCTACCGAATTAGAGGGTCTTATCAGTTTCAAAGAAGGCCTTTGATGTATGTGATGTCTATAATTTGCAGGTGAAGAATGAGAGCTGGGCTCTGTGGACGTGGTATCGGAATCAGGACAGTCAGAAAACCGAAGCAGATGAAATTTACATCGTCAGGCAACCACATTTGTGTCTTGGCCACCACAAGCAGCAGCTCACCAAACAATGGTTTCAAGCTATTTAAAATCGACATCCGATGAGAGCTTTCGCTCTGATCTTCATTGGTAGAGAAATATCAAGACTTCGCATCGATTCTTAACATGCAACGAATGAGATGCGGCTTCGGACTGAGAAGATACAAGAAGATACACAAGTTAGAAACTTCTCTCCACTGTAAATATAATATAAGATCAGATATTAGTTCTTGAGTTTTCTATACCTAATTCTTCAGTCTTTAGTTTGCGGCTTTTCCATAAGTTCTGCAATAGCATTTAGGCATGGATTTGATCGGAGTAAAAAGTTTGTTTAAGTTACGTTTTATCATTCTCATTATTACATGTGTGTTTATAATTTGGATTAAGAAGATTTTAGGGGCGAAAATTCGTGTCTTATGTCGTGTTCTTGTCTCTTAATCTTTTTTTTTTTTATTAATTTTATAGAGATTTAGATCTGATTTATTTTTTAATTGTGTTTGAATAGAAGACCAAACCAAACCCTACTTAATAATTGTGTTAATCATATCATGCCGTTTAACTCATTTAGCTAAGCACGGTAATGTAAAAAGATAAATTTATTTATTTTAAACTCTTTCAAAACTAATTTAAATTATTATATTTTCACCCATTTAACAACATAAAACTACATATAGTTTGTTTGATAAAAATAAATAACTCACGTAAAATGTTTGTTTTTATTCCTTGATCGTGCTAAATTGGATCCTATTATGTTGCTTGTCCATGTCGTATTCATTAAAATTTAATCGTGTTCGACACTTTGCCCTTGAATATTTACCTTTTTTTCATTAAAGCCCCTCATTCTTTCATTACATAAGATATTATTTTACCATTTATAAAGTTTAGTATCATATACTATTTTTTTTAAAAAGAATAATAGATAGTGCTAATTGAAGTTTAAGGACAAAGTGTGATAACCAGATTGGTTAAGAGGACATTTATGCCGATTAACCTTAGTAATCTGAAGAGGGTTTCGCCTAACCACAATTTCCAAACAGGTTAAGTGGGTTAATATATATATATATATATATATATATATATATATATATCTTTGTGACCTTACAAACAATGAAGATGGAATGGAAGGCTTGCAGCTTAATAGTGAAAAATAAATAGGACCACTCTTATATCTTTTTTTTTTTTTCTTTTTGAATGGGGTAACACTGTCGGCCAATATTACAATGTACTATCGCATTACTAGATATATTCAGTGTAAGAACAGGTGGCGCTATTAGCTAAATTTACAAATGTAAAGGGGCACTCATTTGAGTCTCATAGAGATTGAACCGGTAACATCTTAAATAGAAGTGTAATAGAGTTACCACTAGGTCACGCTTGCTTCACTACATCTTTGTTTGTTCACTCTATGTGTTTCGATCCAAACATGATAAATGCTTCAATATATAATGCATGTCTGAGTTGGTTGGAGCTTTTATTTATTAAAATTCCAAACATAATAATTAAATCCCACACTGTGGTCCTAAAATTGCACGAATTATTTTACAGTGATTGACAGATCAAATTCATGCAATTATACATCTACCACCACGCTGCACTTTTCTCCCATAACTATTTCATGAATTTACTTTTTTTTAAATTAATTCAAAATAAATAATCTATCATCGAATATAGATAGGCATTCCACGCCGCATTAAATTCCATATAGTTGTCCAGTTGTAATATATATAATATTATACATATTTACTCTAGACTCTAGAGAGACGTATTAACCCTAGAGGTAACAAGTGGACGGGACCGACCCGAACCCACCTGTCCGAACTCATAAAAAATTTGATTAGGCCCGCTCCATCTCGCTCTGTGGATCAAGATAGGCCCGACCCTATTAATAAGGTCATAATATGTAATGCTTTTATAGCCGGCCCAAGCCCGCCCCACTCAAAACCGTAGCTCTCCCCGCCCCGTAAGTACGCTTAAAATTTTTTGGCACTAACTTTCACATCTCGGTTATGTATATTTATTCATCTAGTCTTTCAATCCGTTTTCAACAAATTTTTACTATATTTCCTTGGTAGTTTTATCTTATGTGACATTTTTATTTATTTATTTTCATCTATAGTTTTATTTATTTCCTTGGTAGTTTTTCAACAAAATACGCGGTAATCTATTTTTATTTTACAAAATCAAGAATTAGTCAGACAAATTAAAAAAATAAAAATCTATATATATATAAAAGCAAAATAACCTCAAGGTTCAAAAACACTGTTTTTTGACTCCGTTCTTTTTTCTCATTTTTTTTGAATTTTTTTTAATTAGAAAAACAACATTCGCTCGACGTGACCCTTCAATTTTTAGTTTCTTTTTTCTTAAAATAATTACTTAAAATAAATAATTCCAAGCGTTATAACCTACTAATTATTTATTTACTTAAAAAAAATGATAACCGTTTTCTAAGCGTTGTAACTTATTCAATATTTTCTTAAAAAACAAATATATAAAAGAAAAATCATTTGCACCACGTAATATTGAAATTATCTATTTACTTTAAAAAAATAATATGTGATAACCGTTTTCTAAGGAACAACCAATATCAGATTAATCCATTCCTATTCACGTGTGTGTGTATATATATATATATATATATATCAGATTAACATAATAATAGGAACAACCAATATTTTTGTTCTTTTTTTAATTATTATATGAAATAGTAATAATTTTATAAGTATTATTAATATATTAACTAAACTTCTATTTTTTAGCAACATCAAATACAGATAATAAACTCCAAAACGTGTAAAAAAATATAAAAATTTAAGATTTAAAAAAATAACACGTTATTAGTATCATTATATTTTACTTAATATATGGAAAATGGACCTCAAAAGGCGTAAAAAAAACAACAATTGCAAGTCCATTCTTTTTTCAAATTTCAAGCAATTAAAAAAAAAAAAAAAAAACCCAAACGATGTCAGCCCAAATATTAATAATAAAATAAAATTTAAAACAGTTAAAAAATTAATTCAAACGATACCAACCCACATATTTAAAAAAAAAAATCAAACGATGCCAACCCAAATATTAAACATCTCTTTGAAAATAAAAACACTGTTTCACCAAAGGATTTTATGAATCGAAGCCAACTTACCATTATAAATTCTATTTAAAAACTCTAATCTCAAGAAAATGCTCGCTCACTCTTTCGTAAACGATGTTTCCCTCATTCTCATTCTTCGTCCTTTTCTCGATGCAATTTCCTACGACCCTCGCCAACTCCCCGTCCGGCTTCTGAATATACTACTGGTAATAATTAATTACATTTTAATTTATGAAGTATAAAAAGTGGCCAATACTTATTATTTCTGTAGCATATGATTTCTTATAAAAAATATCATTCAGTTACATTTTCAACGAGTAGACATTTAGTTATTGACTGGGGTGAGATTTAGTTCTTGATTTGCAGAGTCCCTGTTTTCAAAAGACTTTTTGATTGTTGTCGCAACGATCCAGAAAAGCCATAGAATTCAGTCTCGGCGTCTGGGATTTCTCTTTCCCAATCAACCTCAAAAAAGTATGTCAAGTTTGATAAAATTAGAGTAACTACTATTTATCTTTGTTACATAAACACAATGTTTTTTTTTTTCATGATCAAAATTTTCGATGTCCCCTATTTCAAATCTCTTAAACTTTTAATCAAGTTGTTAAAATCCCGTTATTATCATAAAAAGAAGAGAAATCTTCACACACAAAAAAAAATTAAAAAAATTAAACGTGACACATGAGAAGCAAACATTTTTTTTTTTTTAGAATTTTGACTTTGTAAATAAATTAATTTAACCAACATTCAAGTAATAAAAACACTGCCACGGCCCACAAACAGGGCCGTGCCTGAGGGGAGGCGGAGTAGGCGCCCGTTTTTAGTAAAAAAATATTAGGGGGCCCAAAAATCACTTTAATTAATTTTTTATATATATTAAAATCACTTATATTAAATTTAAGGGTCCCAAAAATATAGTCAACACCAAGGTTCCGAAAATCGCGATTTTCGTTCGAAAATCGTTCGATTATCGCTGAAAATAGGCTTCTCGGTAAGTTGTCTCCCTTAATCGTTTTCGTTTTATAGTTTTCGCGATTTTTTGAGGGGGAAAGTGAACAACTTTTCGTTTTAGGTTTTCAAGTGTTAAATTTCGAAAACTGGAGGACTTATCGCTAAATAACGAAAAGTCATTAGGTTTTTTCCGAATTGTTGTATAATTGCGGCAAAAGTACACATGTTTTGGAAATTGTTGATTTGAGTTAGTTACTCGAATATTTTGATGTAATTTCGTTTTATAAAATTGTATATAATTTTAAAACTAATCGGTTTGCATAATTTTTTTTTTTAATTTGAAGTTTTTCTGAATTGTGATATCATTGTGGCAAAAGTACATATGTTTCGAAAATTGTTGATTTGAGCTAGTTACTCGAATATTTTGGTGTAATTTTGTTTTATAAAATTGTATATAATTTAAAAAAATAATCGGTTGGCATAATATTTTTTTTAATTTGAAGTTTTCTAAAATATTGCGGCAAAAGTACAATTTTTAGCTAATTTGTTAAATTGAGCTAGTTGTTCAATCTTGTTTTAAATGAAATCAATTGTGCAGTGCATATTTTATATAAGAATAATTGGTGACTTGTAAATATTTATTTTGGTAAGTAAATAATAATTTATTTTACATATTTTGTAAAGTATTTGTAATTTTGTATGAGACTTAGTTTATGTTTGGCTACATTAGTATGAGACTTGGTTTGTGGCTTATATATTATATTTTGTATGAGACTTTTATGTTTATATTTTGTGACATTAGTATTTTATGTTATGCTTTTAGTGTAAAATATGTGTGAATTTTTTTTTATAGGTTTTCCATCGATAAATCCATCGGCAAACGATTAATCCATCGATAAGTTCGATATGTTTCGATAACGGCAAACGATAATTTTTATAGGTTTTCCGTCGATAACGGCATCGGCAAACGATTAATCCATCGATAACGGCAAACGATTTATCGGCCAAAACGGCATTTTGATCCTTGGTCAACACCACTTAACTTTAATATATGGATCTCTAATTCTCAAATTATTTAGAGCCCCTAATTTTTTTTTAATAAAAATCACTAAACTATAATATTTGGGCCCCCAATTCCCAAATTAATTAGGGCACATTATTCTCACTTCACTCTATAATTTCCTCACGTCATTTTTCCCCTAATCCCAAAATTATTTTATCTCTATATTAAGTGTAGACGTGCCGACAAGAAGAGGGCGATCGATGTTTAGAATTACATACAAGAATTGGATTGTAGTTATCCAAATGCTTTGATTGCCTACCGAATTATGCTAACCATACTAGTCATAGTTGCGCATGCACAAAGAAGCTTCTTGAAGTTAAAATTGATCAAGTCTTATCTTCAATCAACCAT
This sequence comes from Parietaria judaica, assembly GCA_954871525.1. NCBI lineage: Eukaryota > Viridiplantae > Streptophyta > Magnoliopsida > Rosales > Urticaceae > Parietaria > Parietaria judaica. Next base: position 47,300,548 of record OX940860.1, read on the forward strand.
GTCTCAAGATAGGTTGAGTGGTTTTGATATATTGTCTATCGAAAAAACATGGTCGAGAAAATCGATTATGAAGTGTTAATTAATACTTTTGCTTCTAAAACTGCTAGACGCGTCGTATTTAAATGAGAATTTATTTATATATAGTACATAATTTTGCATCAAAATTGAATTTAGCAATTACGGTAGGGGGGCCCGAAAATTTTTCTCGCCTAGGGCCCCGAAAATCTGAGGCACGCCTTCCCACAAGTTCAATTCATATCACATAACAAATGCAATATTGATTTGATTCCGAACAAACTAAGAGCTTTATTCTCACATTAAATCCCTTACACTTTAGACTATAATATATTATGACTTATGAGATACATTTTTTAAGCTAATTGGTAATTAGACTGGACCATCCAATTCACTATATATTTATATACTCTAATTCCAGTCAATTACAACAAGAAAAATGTCTGAATAATAATCAATTCTAAACAAGAAAAGAATCATCAGAAGATGTCAAGAATCTCCAAGATGAAGCCATTGCAGAGAGGGCAATTGCCTCTGCTCACCCACAGCTCCCTCGAGCACAGCCTGCAAAACGTGTGCCCGCACGGGATGAACGCCGCCCCCTTGTGCCGCACCATGCACACGCAGCAGTTGCGCGCCACCGCCCCGGGCCCCGCCACCACCTCCTCCTCTTCCTCCTCGTAATCCTCCTCGTCCTCGTCGTCGTTCATCGTGTACCTCGACCCCACGAACCCCATCTGCCGGTCCGTCTCCTCCAGCAAATCCATCAGCGACATCCTCACCGGGGCAACCGAATCTTCCGACGCGACCGCAGGTGGAGAATCGGATTCCGATTCCTCTGCTACGTTCTCCGCGGCTTCCTGTGCTGCGACGGCCTCGCGCGCGGATAATGACCGCTCTTCCGCCAATACCACGGAGAGGCGGCGCGGGCCGACAGTGGGTGCGGGCAAATAGTCGCCGCCGGCGGTGATATCGTCTGTCTCGGGGGAGAATCGCGTGGAGTGCCGGCGCGACATCTGGGGCCGGAGTGTAGGGCGGCGGTTGGAATTAGCGTCCGGGCCGACATTGTCGTCGCTGTCGGTGGTCGGGTCGGAGGCGAACGACGTGTTGGGCCCTAACCGGCACGAGCTCCGCCGTGAGATCTGCGGGCGGAGAGGCCGCGGCGGGGATTCGTCCGAGCGCGGGGGCGAGTCGGCGAAGAGACTCCCAACGGAGTTCCGGCGCGAGACCATGGAATGGCTGGTCGGGATCATGAGATCGGAGGTCGGGACGTGGACGGAGGAGGTCCAGTTGGCGCCGGAGCCGGAGCGGTTGAGGCTGAGGCGGTCCTTGAAGGACCGCCACGACCGCCGGTCCCGGCTCGCGGCTAAGGCGAAGCCCTTGCAGGAGCTGGCCTTGGGGTCTTCGTCTCGGATGATCTCCAGCAAGGTCCGACTCGGCATCTCCGGCGGAGAAGGAGCAGTCTCCGGCGCCGGGTTCAAGGCGGAGGCGGCGGCGGCGAGCTTCTGCTGGCTCAAGATGTCGTCGAGCGTGAGGCCGGCGAGGTCTCGGCCGTCGGCGGCGATGGCGGACATCTGGTCGAGGAGGGTGATTCTATTTCTTGGTTGGGGCTCGGGGTGGGCCCTGAGTCCTCCTCCACCTTCCATGGGAGAAAGAAAAGCTTTCTTTACTCAAGAAATTCAGACATCTACGACCACCTCAAATTTGAATCCGATGAACTCGGAGAGAGAGAGAGAGAGAGAGAGATTTTGTATGCAATTCTGATGAGATCGGAAACATTTGTGGTTGGTTTTTGTGATTTTAAGATGTCTTGGAACAGGTGTCGATATTTATATACATATGTGTGTGTGTCAGTATATTAATATTTTTATATAGTGTGATTTCTAATAATTTTTAATGTAACTTAAATATTAATATTTAATACTTTTTTTTCTTTTCTTTTGAGGGAAATACGCTCTTATAATAATAAGAAGAAAGTACAACTTAAATCAAAACTATTTTTTAATCAATTTAATAGAATTCAAACGGTGCGTTCTGAAATTTTTTTAATACTAACAAGATTATAGTAAGAAATGTATGAATTTAAATAAATAAATAAAAAGAGCAAAATGGTGAGATTCTGCGTTCACAAAATAAAATATATTAAATAAATTAAAAGAGCAAAATGGTGAGATTCTGCGTTCACAAAATAAAATATATAATCTACATTCTACATATTTTTTTGGAATCTTTGGGAACCAATGTTTTTCTCTTTGCAATCCAGAGAGAGGTATCACTTATCAGAGAAAATGACAAATTACAGAAACAACCTCCTCCTCAAAAAGTGAAGTAGTTTGGCATATGTTGTAGAAGATAAGATAAAACATTATAAAAAACTTTTTTTTAGGGGCATTATAAAAAACTTGAAGAAGGATAATTGAGTAAAAAGTATCTTAATATATTTACAATATTGCAGCATATTTTTAAATTTTCGATTACGTCGAATAAGTAGGAAAAGTCATAAAATTTGCATTTTTTTTTCTTGATTATCTCTTGTGTCTCGGTTAACATTAAGTTTTTCCACGTGTATGCCTTAAATTTACGCTACATTGTTTTTACGTTTTGAAATTTTTTATATTAAAGTTAGCGGAGAGACACATGTGAAGAATCAATCAAAAACTCGAATTTCACGGCTTTGAGTACTTTCTGAGTGCTGAATCAAAGGTCTCGGGAACACGCTGGGTATTATGAAAACTCTAATTACTTTCGCCGTAACAACTATCGAAAAAAGAAAAGGCAAAGTGGCGAGATGGAAGAACAAGGTGGAGATCTGCCAAAAATGTAAAAGCGTCCAAAAGAGAAGCCTCGAAATCCATAGACACGAAGACAAGAAAACGAACACACACTGGAAAAAGTAAACATTGGATACCTTACGTTGAGGTTGAGCTTCAGATTGAGTTGAGGCACAGACTTCAACAATCACTTCGCTGAGATCACAGAGACAAAAGCTTGTCTTTTCAGAAAATGATAATATTCAGAATTAATTAAATAAATTAAAAGAAATGAGGCACCAAAAAAAGCCAAGGAAATGGAGAGAGCTTTGGGAAACACAGTAAAAACAGATCTATAATCTGTTTCTACTTGTACGTTGTTTGTTTGTGAGGAGAGAGAAATGGAGAGCGAGCGAGCGAGTCTCATGGGGAGAGGGTCACTTTAGCTTTTATAGTAGTCCCTTTCTTTTCGGGTCATTCATTTATTTTTTGTGTTTAATATATATACTTATTTATTTTGTTCTTAATTTTATCATCAATTTGTTTACAATGATGAGCTACATCCATCAAAGTTCTAAATACCGATTTAGTTTATTTTTACAGTTTGCCAATGGTTTACCCATGACATGAGTTTATCAAATTAGAAAAAGTTTACTGACATCAGACATGAAATTGTAATTTTTATCAAAATAAGAGTTATAATTGCAATAATGATTAATGAAATGACACTCACATCTGACTTGATTAATTTGACGTTAAAAAATAATAGAATAGGATCACTGAGCCATCGCGCTTTCGATTCGTTGTGTTTGTATCTTGAAGCGTGGTGGTGGTGATGGGGCCAAGCGAGACTCTCAGAAGATGTCAAGCGTCATGCACCACATATTTATGTAATTAACGTGTGATATGGACTATAGTTTTTATGGTTTATTTTATAGTTTTTATGGTTAATAACAAGTAATAAATTTAGACCACTAGATTGATCTGACGGTCCATATTAATTAGACGTTAAAAAAATAAAACAAGACATTTCAATGATAGGTTAAGACTTTAAAAAATTAAAAAAAATTAAAATTATTGATTTAATTTACATATCCTCGTATTTACATTTACACCTTACAAAGTGGAATGGGAGTGAAATAAACACTAAAAGAGTAAATTCTAACGACTCATTTAGGCCTGTAAATAAAACCCGCATATGCGGTTTTTAACCGAAACCGGACCGAATCCGGTTTTCAAAAAACTAAAACCGAATTAAAATTGGGTTAAACCAAAACCGAATTTAGAAAAACCCGTAACCGAATTAAACCGGTTCTGGGTTTCGGGTTTTGAATTATAAAACCCGAAACCCGGTTAGTAGGTTACTAAAACCCGGATTTTTAAATAAATATGAATACATCTTTAATTTATTTTTATAATGTTTATAAACTTATTTTTGCTCAGTACTTATTTATTAACTAACATTGATACTTACTCAATATTCACTTAGTAAAACGACATCTATGTTTAGAAAGTCTGGATTGCTGTATTTAATATTATGTATTAATGGTTTTATAGTTATTTTTACTTTAAATAATAATAATAAAAAAACAGATTAAAATTTGGGTAAAAACCCGAACCCAAATCAAAATCGGATTCGGGTTTATAATCCAGGTTTTCAAATAAAAACCGGGTAATTACCCGGACCACGATTTCCGGGTTTTGTCTTTTAAAAATTAGGTTCGGGTTGAAAATTCAAAACCCTGAAATCGGGTTCGGGTTTCAAGAAATGAAAAAAAAAAAAAAAAAACGAGTTTTTTTTACCTGGTTTCAACTTTCAACCCTAGACTCATCAATAAAATTTATGGAGATATCCGTTGATGAATCATGTATTTACTTTAGTATGATTAAGAGTTAATGACTTATAAATTATTAATTAATAAGTACGACTTTTAGCATCGTTGAGTTCAAAGCCACCAAGTGTGTTCCTTGATTAGCCATTATTATGTGTTTAATAACCTTTGACAAATTTAATTATCATAATTAAGCATGCTTTTGTACTATTTCCACCGACATTAATCCTACTTTACTCATTTATAAATTATTATATATGCTCATAATTCACATACAACTGTCAGCTATTAATTTATTATTATCATTAGAATGGAATGATACTGATAACTATCAACTATATTAAATTTATTATACAACTTAGTACACACGTAAGTATTCAATTTTGTTGTTGAACGATTATTTTCGTTGCCCAACCAAGGAAACAATCCCAATTTATTTTGGTCGTTTATGATAATCTAGAGCCATACATACAACAATACCAATTTATTATATAATCGATTTTTTTTTATTTCTCTTGAACTGTAAGTTGGGTCGTTGAAGCTGTAATTGATTCTTAATCATAAAAATCACTATTTATGTTTGAATGTATGTTAATGGTGGCAAATATACTCGAGTTGTTCTTTTTTAAAAGGAGTAGCATAGACTCAAGAATTTATTCAGCGACAAATGTACTCAAAATGTATTTTTTTGCATCTTCTATGGACTCAAAATCCACTTTACTCCGACTTGAATTAATTTTCTTCATTTTTTCTTAATTGCAGTCTTATTTGAGATGAAAATAGAATTAGATAATGAAAAAAGTTTTTCGTTGAAGAAACTCAACAAGAATATAAAAACACAACATCACATCATATATCGAGGGTGGGTGTGTCCTGATGCTACAGGAAGCGCGGATTCGCGAACAGAATCTTATACTCACTCATCGACTTGCAACGTGTTAATAAACCCTTCGCCGACCTATAAGGTTAACGTCGTTAGGAGAAAGTGGGCGGAATAGATTCAAGCCACAGTTTGGTACATCCAAGATGCAGTAAAGTAAAACTTAGATTTATTTGCCACTGGAAAAAAGAAAAAAAAATCTACATATTGCCTTATTTAAATAAATTATGAGTACATTCTTTACCATCGACCCTTAAATATACTTAAAACTTGAAAATACCTTAATATTGTAAAACCCTAATTTTTAATTTTATGAATACTTCATATTTGTTTTGGAGACCTTTGGTCCAAAACCCTATTTTTTTAAAGGACCACTTTAGATATGTAATGGACATCTCTCTATCACCTCACAACAACAACAAAATTCCACGAAAACGTAAAAGTAAAAAATTGTAGATATATTTCTCGTACCTTCAAACAAAGAGTTGAATAATTGAATTTGAACAACAAAAAAAAAAAATTATGGCCAAAATACGAAAGTATCACTGATTTATACAAAAACTATGATATCCATAATTCTCATATTTTGGCCATAGTTTTTTCATTTGTTTTTCGAATTATATGGTTCAAGTATCATTTTGAACGTATGAAAAATATCTACAGCTTTGTAATTTTATTATTTTAGCCAAAAAAAATAAAAAATTAGAGAGGTTCGAAAATGTTAAAATGTTTTATATAATATAAGTTTTTTGAGGAGAAAGATATGCGATATTAAAATTTAATGATAATAATAATATTTTTTAGAGGCTAAGACCATCATCATTCGAACTTCATTTCCTTGTAATGCAGTCCAATGTGCAGTCCATTTGTACTTTGGGTATTTTTGCAATGGGTAAGTTAACGATGTTACGAGAATGGAATGGTCAACTCCCTAAATATGACTTTGGGTATTTTTGCCACCACTTTTAAACTTTAGATACACGAGAGGTTTTTTTTTTACCAAACTTTGAGTATTTTTGCCGTCGTTAACTCTTCAGAGTTTAATAATTTTGGAGTAAATTTTAGACAATGAACCAACGCATACAATGGATTCTCCATATGCAAAGAAAAAGAGGGAGCACCTAAGAGAGCGCGACGGTTGAAGGAGCGTTGCTGGTCCTACGATCGTTGTCAGTCGGACGAGGAGCGCTGCGGATTTTGTCAAAGTTGGTGAATGAGAAAGGGCGACGAGTACGGGAGAGAATATGAAAAGAAAAAAAAACAAATAATAAAAGCGAAAAGGAGATCTGACTGAATAAGTGAGAGAATGAGATTTGATCAAATAATACGAGGCCCAAAAACCCAATTCAAAAGCCAGTAAGTAAGGCTCGGTGAAACTGGCCTCGAATACGAAGATTCTGAGACACCTCAGACTACATTGTCTCGATTTCCATATCGAAAGAATATGTCTTCAATGAAGTTAAAAACCTTCAGTTAATGAAGCAACACAAGCAAAACGAGATTATCGGGGCATTAAATACGTCCTCGAGACTAAATAAGCCCCGATACAAAGGCTCACGGGAGCTCGGGACAAGAAATCGGTCGAACTCCCCTTCTCCTAAGAAATGACACCTTATATAGCATGAAATGGCCTATATACTCATTTAATTCATAAATTGACCCACAAATCCATGAATATAGTCAATGTATTTTTTTATAAATAAGGCTCAGACCTCCTTGATTTCATATATTCAAACTCACTATCACAGAGAGCTAGAGAGAATTCGAAATTATCCCTTCTCTCTTCTCCTCCAGAGTTCACCGGTTTCCCCAGCTCGTTGGGATTCGACCTCTCCTTAGCCGGGAGCTCGACCTCGTAGCTTGACAAGAAATCTCCCTTCCCTCGTCGAGATCTCAACTTTTGTGCTCGCCAGGGACTCGATTATCCCCTCGCCAAGGAAACTCAATGTAAGCCGCTTGCCAGGGCCACTGGCAAAACCACCGACTAATCCTGAATTACGTGATGACCTGATCCTATTTGGATATGTAAGCAACCTTGTTTTAGACACGGGATCCGGCATCAATTTTTATTTTTTTTAAGGAACCGCTCGCCAGGAGGATCTCACCAACCCGAATCCCTTCGCCAAGAGGACTTTGCCGGTCCGGATCGCTTCACCAAGGACAACGACATAGCTCAAAGTCGTCAAAGAAGGATTTAGCTTCAAGACCTAGTAAATTATGTTGACTCCAGTAAATTATGTTGACTCCAGACTTACTACCCACGCGACCACCGGATCTGGCCAATGACTCAAACCGTGGACCGGGTATGTTAATACAAACAAACACAGCTTTAGTAATTTTGCTATTTATATTACCTGATTTAATATATTGATTATTGACCAGATCACTAGTAGTGATCTATGATAGATAACGTCAGCCTCACGTGACTCGAAACTTTTCATTCTATATATATATATATATATATATATATATATATATATATATATATATATATATTTAATGTACATTTCATTATCAATTTGCGTGTTCTTACATGCCATCTACGATTTCTGCCACATCATTCCTCTTTATGGTCAACTGCTTAAATCTTGATGTATTTGTTAAACAATAAACATAGGATAAAGCTATTATAAAATAAAAGAATAATTGGATAACATTATCATTATTCAAAATAGCAGCGGCATATTATTAAATTTTCAATTGCATTGATCGACTCTCAAAATCTTGGAATTTATATTTCGAATTCGCTAATTTATTCTCATTTTTATCTTTATGTTAACCCAAATCACATACGAGTGTATGTATTTATCACGAGGAATATCGAAACGTAAGAGAATATTAATTAGAGTTACACCGTGTAAAAAATCAGTATTATTATGCGTTGAAATCAATCTGAAACGCAATTTTTACATTTTAGATATTTAATTAATCCCAACTTTTATCGCAATTTTTTTTATTCAATTTTTTTTTTTAAAGAGCAAATATAATGAAAGGTTGGTAATTGTTAGGAAGTTAGATAGCATGTGGTTTAATGATAAGTGGTGAGTGGGAGCTATGATTTGCTGAGACTTTCATTATTTAATTCTAACCATACTATGTTAGCTAATCCCCTCAGTTTCTGGAGTAGTTGTGGTGTGGCCATAATTTTTTTTTTTTATAATTATTTTTCGAAATAAACTTTCACAGCACTTATAAAAAGCATAGGTTAAAGCCTTTGACCGGAAAATAATCTATAGTTTACTAATGCACTACAAATATTAAATTGAGAGCCAATAAAATATATATATAGCAAGATTATAAATCAAGACAAAGAAAAAAAAAAGAGTCATTAGTGTTTACTATAAGCTCTTGAAATTTTTCATTTTCGAGAGGAATATTTACGATAAATATTTGAAATATAGACAAAAATAGCAGCACATTTTCAACAAAAAAAATTGTCATTTTTTTTTTCCAATAATGTTAAAGGTGTGAATTCGTAAGTACTCAATTTATTTTATTATGTGAATATTCTATAAATGTCACATGTCAAGCTCAAAAGATTATAATTCCACTACACTTCCATTTAAGAGGTCACTGGTTCAATCTTTATGGGACTCAAATGAGTGCCCATTTTATATATGTAAATTTGGTCAATAGTGACACTTGTTCTTACACTGAATATAACTAGTAATGCGAGATTGCATTATAACATTGGCCGATAGTGCCACCCCATTAAAAAAAAAAAAAATCGATTTTAGCTCTTTTTTTTTAATATTTAAATCGTTTAGTGATATCAGTTTGACCTAATAAACAGAGTTCTATCAATTTGATTAAAAAAATAATAAAGTTAACCCTTAAAATAATAATTTATCATTTGACCAAATATAATAGATTATATATTGGGCATTGCAATGCTTATTGGGCCTCTACCCTCCAGTCCGTACAACTGATGGTCGATTGCTTGTTTCATTGCCTTATGAAGTGAATTTGTATTTTGCAAAATTATGAAAGAAAAAAAAATAGATCGAGATTGAGTACTCATAATACAGTAATACTATCAATTTCGAGATTTATTTTTCCTTCCAGGTCCGAAGATTTGAAAAGAAAAAAAAAATGGAATACGAAATTTTAGCTTCAAAATTGGATTCCTCTTAGTTTTATTATTATATAATTAATCATGTAATCTTAATTGTTTGATTGATAATTGACCATAGTATAAAGTGAAGAAAAAAAAAATAGTAGCGTGTTTCAATTATGTGAATGAAAAAGGATAATTATGTGAAAAAATAAAAAGGAAATAGTATTAAGAGTATGGGTTAATGACGGCAAAAATACTCAAAGTTTAGTCAAAGAACCAAGTCTAAAAGTGGTGGCAAAAGTACCCAAAGTCATATTTGAGGCGTTGACCACTCCATTCTCATATCGCAGTTAACTTACCTGTTAACTTGGCCATGTGGACAAACTTGGGTTGCTGACATAGGAATTTTTTGCCACGTGGATGAGCCCACATCAGCCTCCTATTCGACAAAACAACGAATTAAACCCCTAATTGGGCTCGTCCACATGGCAAAAAAGTATCATGTCAACAACCCACGTTTGTCCACATGACCAGAGTTGACGGTAAGTTACCTGCGTTATGAGAATGGAGTGGTCAACTCCCCAAATATGACTTTGGGTACTTTTGCCACCACTTTTAAACTTTAAGTACACGAGGGGTTCTTTTATCAAACTTTGGGTATTTTTGCCGCCATTAACCCTTAAGTGTATTAAAGTATGGCAAATAATAGTAGGTGTTTCAATCGTGTTTTTAGCGGCTAAAGTACAAAATGACTTGGTACCAAACTCGGCCGTTTAATAGTTCTTTAAATCTAATTTCTAAAAAACAATTTTAAATTTGAAATACATAATGACACATGATATAGTTGGACAATTAAAATAGATATTTTTTTACCAATTAACTTTCTCTTATCTAAAGTACAATTGTGTAAGCATAATATTGGTTTTCCTTCCCTTTTCCGATGCAGGCAAGTACTTAACTAATTAACGTTCTCTAATTTAATGTATTAACATGAGAATATTCTTCGTGAGAATTAATATGAATAAGTGACAAACACTTAGAAGAAAAAAAAAACAGTAAAAAAACAATAAATAAAAAAATATGCCAGTCAATAAGAGAAGATAGTTCCAGCTAGGGTGCAAATAATACCCGTAAACCGGGTAATTATCCGAATCCGTATATGGATTTAAAATCCGCATCCGAACCCGAATCCGGATTTTAGATCCGAGTACCCGTATCCGGATTAAAACCGGATGCAGGTACCGGGTATTAAAAGTTAAAAAACCGAGTACCCGGTACCCGGTTTAATTACCCTGTTTATTTTATTTTATTATTTTTTATGTTAATTTCTTAGGATTTCTTTAGGGTTTCCAATACTTAAGTGATAATACTATTTTTTTTTATGTATTTTTATTTTAAGATGAATGTATGTTTTTGGTTTTAGATAATTTATTAAAAAAAAAAAACGGATCCGGGTAAAAATCCGGATACCCGGATCCGGTTTCCAAAACTGGGTACCGGGTATGAAATCCGGGTATAAAAAAATAAATACCCGGATTTCGGGTACCGGATATCTGGGTATCGATTTTCGGATACCCGGATTTCGGATCCGGGTACCCTACCCGGTTTCACCCCTAGTTCCAGCCTTCCAGGTTTATACATAAATGTTAGAGCCACATAAAAGTTTGTTTGTTAAAAGATCAGATTAGTTTGATTAATATGGCTGTGTGAAGTGACGGTTGAGCTTGAACTTGCTGGTAATTATAAAGGGTTATTAGCGACAAAATATCAAAGTAATTTAAAAATGGGTGACATAGAGTTAATTTAAATTTTTTTGACAAAAGTACTCAAGTTAATTTTTTTAACGGATCGGTAGACCTCATCTACTTTTTCGTTAGTTTTTTTTACTATTTTCTTCAGTGCTGACGTCAACGCAATTAACCCTATAAACGGCTAGACTAGTCAACCCCTCAAAACGTTCCTTGGGTACTACTGCCGACACTTTTAGAGTTATGCCACAAACTTTGACCATAAATCAGATATTTATGTCGCAATTAACTCTGAAATATATATACTATAGAATATTATATTTAATTATGTATTACAATTATCAACCGCGGTTGGAAAGAGATAATTAGTGATTGTTTAAAAAAAATTCGAGAATATTGAAATTGAGAGGTTAACTAGTGAATAGGAAAGTAATTAGTGAATAATAGAATTAAAATAAGAGACTTTGTAATTAATTAGTGAACAATAAAATTTGATAATGACTTATGAAAGTGATTAGTCATTGAGAAATTGAAACTATTGAATTATGAAATTGATTAGTTAACTATGAACTTATAATTGCAATGGGTGAATGTTGAAAGTTGAAATTGCTTAATTCTATGATATTACAATTGAAATTAGAGAACGTTCGAAATTGATTAGTGAAGATAATATATTTAATTAAAGAACTAACGAACTATAGAGAATATATACAACAAATAAAGTAATAAATAACGTGAGACAAAGATAACGTTTTAAATTATAAGAAAAATCAACCAAATTTCTAAAAAGCACCAAAAGTTTAAGAGAGATGCCCATAGTTTCTTCAAATTCATTTATACCCATTAATAAAAAAAATTGGACCATATTAACCTTAATATTAGCTATAATTATTAATTTTTGTATAATAATTATCAATAATATATTATAATTTTGAAATTACTTTTTCCTATAACTATGGTTGACAACTTTCCCCTATTAATTACGATTTCATTTAATTATCTTATTTTTTCAAACAATATTCAGCATTTATCACCATATTCATTTCTAGTTTCTTATTCCATCGTCTTCTTCACTCTCCCCGTAGCATTTTCGTCTCCTTCTTCTTCACTCTCATCGAAGGTTCGCTTGTTCGCATTTCCGTCGCCTTCACTCGTGGAAGTTCGCTCGTTTGCTCACGGAGGTTCGCCGTTTCTTCGCCGTTTCTCGGTCTCCGTCGTTTGTCGCTCGTTCGCTCGCCGAGGTTCGCTCGTGTAAGTTCGCCGTTGTTTGTTCGCCGTTTCTCGGTCGCCGTCGTTTGTTCGTAAATATATTTACAGTTTTTAAAATTTCCTAAATATATTTACAGTTTTATAACTACAGCTTTATTGAAATTTCGTAGCTATATTTACAATTTACTGCACGTACTATTGTGGTTGAAAATCCTACGGATGCTCGTACACAAGCACAATGTTTCGAGGTTCAACGTGTTAACGAATTGTCGTAAATATATTTACAGTTTTATAACTACAACTCTATTGAAACTTCGTAACTATATTTACAGTTTTATAACTACAACTTTATTGTAATTTCGTAACTATATTTACAATTTACTACACGTACTACCGTGGTTGAAAATCTTATATTTACACGATTGTAAATCGATAGAATCCTTATTAATAGGGAAAACAATAATTCGAAACCAATTAATTTTGTTACTATATTTAAGGAAAAAAATTTAAATTGATGTTTTAATGAAAAACTAAATCGATACCAGCTATATTTAAATTAATATTTAAACTCAAAATATTATTGTCAAATAAAAAAAAAATTGGTCCATATTTCAATTAATTGGTAGTTTCGATTACCATATTACAATTATTGTTAAAAAGGTTTACCCAAAATGGGCATTTGGCTCAGTTACCCTAAATTATAAATATTAAACACCTAAAATAAATTTTTATTTAATATTATAACTTAAATATTTATTCTATAGAGCAGGCTTACGGGGTGAGTTTAAATGGGCCACAAGATTGGTTTAAGTCGGCTTAGGGGCATGGTAGGGTGGGTCCCAACCTAACCCTATCGCTAGGCCGACCCACTAAAATATGGGGTGGGGCGAGTTTAAATGGGCCACATGACAAGTTTAAGTGATGACTGTTGATGTGTAAATTCGTTTCATATAAGAAACGATAAAGTCACGTTAATTAAATTTACAGTCCAGATAATTGAGACCAAAGTACATGAATTAATATAATTATTCATGCAAATGGACCTTTTAAGATACGAATTGAGGCCCATCAAAAAGAAATCAAAAGCCCAGGCACGAACAGACGTTCAGCCTAATGGCTATGTACACCCCGGACAGAAATGGTCAAAAAGGGACCCGAGCAGAGGATCAATCGGCCAGCAAGAAGTCCGAGTAGAACGAGTCAAAGCTGTATTCAAACACTCCGAGACCCAACCAAGAAATGTGCCACGACCAAGATTCAAACTCCCCACGACGCCAAGTCAAATCCATCACAACACAATTATCTTGAGAAGTGGCCCACGTTTCAGCTCGACATCAAGTCAAACGCATGATCCGGAGCCACTGCCAACGTTCACCAGACGTTCCAACAAGTAAAAATCAGAGGTGTATAAAAGCAAGAAGACAACTCCATCACACGCACGCAAGCATCACTGGAGAGAAAAAAGTATGTGAGGATTTGTATTTTCTGAGTGTTTTTCATCTTTTTCGATCAATTTGGAATTGGCTTGTGGTTTTGATTGATCATTCTTTTCTTCATCAATAAACTTACAGAGGACGTAGTCAACTACCGTATTGGGACGAACCAATCTAAAAAAAACCATGGTGTTTTTATTGCTTTCCTTTATTCTGTCAACGTCTGAAGTATTGACGATGAGAGGTCAAGATCCACAAAACTTATTAGCAAATTCAAATTGAAATCTCATACACAAACTTTTGTGACTGTTGAGGTGCGAAACCACGTCAACAAGCTTAAGGGCGGGGTAGGGTGGGTTTGGGGCAGACCTATGAAAGCATAACCCAACTTAACCCTATTGACATGGGCGGGCGTAACCCGACTCACAAAAATACATGAACAGGTGAACTCTCTTTTTTCGCGGGTCGAAACTGTTGGGAATAATCCCCGAGGATTATCACGATTTGTGTCGTCGGACCGTCCGGGTAACATTTAAAAAAAATTATTTTAAGCGGAAAACATATTATCCGACCAACGGCCCGAGCATCGGATAATGACCATATTGCAAGACCCGATAAATATTATGCAATTTAATATTCATAAATCATTATTAATAATCTAGTCTTTATAGGAAATAAATAGAAAGCAGTAAATTGTCGCATTTATTAGCCCAATGCATAAGGCCGTACCTCTATTGTCGACTTCCGGCTGCGCATTCTGAATCGGGCAGGGCTCCGCCGGTGCTGAGGGAAACTCCCGTGATCTTCCGGGATATTCTCCTGGATTCCTCGTACCAAAGCGTGGGCTTCGCCGGCAGGACTCCATCGCAAAATTTAAACTTATGGTTCTTTTTAAGCTTCCGGAGAACTAAGTCTCTTAAGCCGAACCAGAAAGAGAGATCAGAGGAAATATTCGCAGACCCTTAGGGAGATGGAGAGTTCGAATTTTTCTCTAGGGAAAGGTGTGAAAAATGTGTAGAATGAGCCTCCTATTTATAGGCTCAGACTGTAACCGAATTAGAGAAATTCCCTCCCCTAAAATTCGAATTTCATAATTAAATATAATTAATTATTTCAATCCAATGGTCTAGATTTAATCTTATCTAAATCCAATGGATATAATTAATTAGGAATTTAATTAAATAAGAAAGACTTGGATAAAATCAAAAATCCAATCTTATCTTCTTATCTATAAAATTCGAATTTATATATATATATTTATATATATATTAAAATTCAAATTCTAATTATCTAGATCCAACGGTTGAGATAAATCTTTAAACCGATCTAATGGATCAAATTAGTTTAGGATAATCAAATATTAAAAGATTTAATAAATATATAATTCGAAATATATATATAATATATAATTAATTAATTTCCAATCTGACGGTGAAGATTAAATCTCAAACCGATCTAACGGATACAATTAATTAACCAAATTAATTTCCAATCCGACGGTGAAGATTAAATCTCAAACCGATCTAACAGATACAATTAATTAACCAAGCTTGGTCACCAAGCTACTAATCTCGAATTATGGATAGGGTCAAAATCAATTATCTTAATCCAACGGTTGATATTAAATCTTAACCGATCCAATGGATTAAACTAATTTCAGGGTTTTGCTAAAATAATAAAACATTTGGTACTTTTGCCGCAAATATGAAAATTTAAACCCAAGATAAAACGCGTGGAATAGTTCCACTTTCCTTGGCCAATTTTCGATTTACACATTATTAATATATATAAATATATATTATTTATATTAATATAAATCTATTAATTATTAATTAATTATTAATAAGATATTAATCATTAAAATCGAATAATTAAATTATATTAATATCCTCTGATCTCAATATCACACATTTAAATGTCATGGTGTCACACCATCATTTAAATTCGTGACATGTGATTTAATTTCATAGTTTACCGAAACGATCACAAACTTAGAAATTCTCTAAATCACAAACCGTACGTCGAAATGACTCGATTCCAAAAGCAAAGTTTCTTAGAATTTAATTTCCAAACAACTTTCATGTTGACAGAAAATCCAAATTCTACTTTCTTTTGTCAATTAATTTCGGTTACCAAGATATGGTACTTTTGCCACGCTACTGATAAAACTATCTGATGTCTGTCACAGACTTCAGTTCTATAAGTCTTGCCAAATGATCAAAAACATCTCAAAATGTTTCTATCACGTACGTATCATCCGTTACAGAGCTATCTTGGGGACCATGGACCCGTATCACTTAAGCTCCAACGAACTGCTAGGGTGTTCGTCAAACCTCGGTGTTATTCCACTATAAACCCGAGGCTGCACTCTTTAGTAATACAGTATATATTATTCCCTTAATTACAGCAGGGTGTCCATTGATACAATGAAATTCGGGTTATTGATCTTTCACTTCATGATCCACACATGAGCAGGCGGTTTCTACCGTTATGCCCCTCATTGCATTTTCATCCTTGACTCAGTCAGTAATATCATGAGTAGCCCACTTATGATTTCGATTCATAAGTTGCGCACGGGTACCTCTCACTTCTCACCACCAACAATCAAGGGAATCATCATGACTCTGAAGAGAGCTGTGTGAAGCCCATGTCTATGACCAAGCTACCCTTACTGTTGACTATCATGTTCCCAAAATAATAGTGTTGGGAACAACGGTAATATATTGTGTTCTTTAACGGTTAAATCAAAGAACAATCAAGCCAGCAGCTCGGACTCAGGACTTAGATCGAATATCCATTTGATCATCTACTAGTGACTCAACTCCAAGTTATCAGTGACGGTCTTATATGATAACTTCCAGAGTTTAAGTCAGGTCCAGTGCAGTATGAAGACAATTCATACTTAATGCAGTTCTAGTGAGTGTGACACACACAAAATCCAGAATAGGATTGTCACTTAGTCACATTAATGACCTTATACGATTAATGGGCTCCCACCCAGTTAATCAGGTCACGGACATTTTAAGTTCATTTATTATGATTATCAATTCTTCCTCAAATTGACTCTGTTGTGATAATAATAACATAATTGCATCCTTTATGAACTAAGGATCAAACATTCTATTTTACTTTACCAGAAACTATAATAAGATTATCATAATAAGCACCATCTTTATTCAACGACTTGTCATAATCTTTTACAAATGGATAAAATATCTTGTTTAAGGACACACATGTCCAACAATCTCCCACTTGTACTTAAAGAAGATGACCCATGTCTTTCAGACTCATGTTCTCCAGATGCCTCCTGAATATTTTCTCGGGCAACGTCTTGGTGAATGGATCAACTAGTTTGTCTTCCGAAGCTATTTTCGCAACCCTCACGTCGCCACGACGCACTATTTCTCTTATGAGATGGTATTTGTGTTCTATATATGTTTCGCCTTGTTATGGTCTCTGGGCTCTTTAGAATTTGCCACCGCACCATTGTTGTCACAGTATAGTGTTTAGGGCTCATCTACATCAGGAACAACTCCCAGCTCTATGTAGAAATTCTTGAGTCAAACTGATTCTTTGGCTGCCTCACAGGCTGCCACGTATTCAGCAACTATAATAAGATTATCATAATAAGCACCATCTTTATTCAACTACTTGTCATAATCTTTTACACATGGATAAAATATATTGTTTAAGGACACACATGTCCAACAGAAACGGGTGGGCTTGGGTCGGCCCAGCCCACTTAACACCTCTACCTATAGCTATATAAAAAGATCCTATATAATACACTTGCAAGTATATGTTTAAGCTTTTGATCGGAAAATTATCTGTATTTTAGGTTGATTATTTTTTTAATGGGTTAGTGGCGGCGAAAATACTCAAAGTTTGGTCAAAGAACCCCTCGTGTACTCAAAGTTTAAAAGTGGTAGTAAAAATACTCAAAGTTGTATTTGGGGAGTTGACCACCTCATTCTCGTAACGCCGTTAGCTTACCCGTTAACTCTGGCCACGTGAAAAAATCTGTTTTGTTAATTGTTATCATTATGGATTTAACTAGTTGTATTAAAAGTATTAATTAGGGGTTTAATTCGTTGTTTTGTCGTAAAAGAGGCTGATGTGGGCTCGTCCACGTGGCGAAAATTGTTATGTCAGCAACCCACGTTTGTCCACATGGCCATAGTTAACGGGTAAGTAAACGGCGTTACGAGAATGGAGTGGTCAACTTCCCAAATGCGACTTTAGGTATTTTTACCACCACTTTTAAACTTTAGGTACACGAGGGGTTCTTTGACCAAACTTTAAGTATTTTTGCTGTCATTAACCCTTTTTTTAATCCACCAATACTAGTATTAAGCACGGAACCCAGAAAATATATAGGCAGATTATGTGAGAAATTACAAAATGCATTGAATACCAAAATAGAAAAGGGAATGAAAAGAAAAGGGTTTTGATCGAGTACTTGAAGAATTGAAGTATCTCTTATTTTAAACATTTAGTTATTATATATATATTGTTATAAACTAAAGTTTAAAGACAAGAAGAAAAGAGTATTATTGCTCTTTGATGTGTGTTACAATGAACCTCATATGGCTCTATTTATAGGGTTTGAGGGAGGTGGAAAAAGGAAATACAATGAATGTGAATATTACATAATAATGACATAGTTGACTATCGTAATATTGACATCCACAAAATTCCTTGATTTATAACACTCCACCTTGGATGTCAATGTCATCGTAATACGCATAATTGAGTTTAAGCTGCCTCATTAAAACCTTTCCAGAAAAACCCAATGTGGGACAAAACCTTGGTAAAGGAAAAAGAGTACAGCGCGTATTACCCCCCGTGATGACAAGAACATTTAACTTCCCGGGCCTGTATCATTCCAATCTTGTGAGCCGGTCTCTGTGAGCAAATCTGCCAGACAATTGCTCGAATCGAATCTTTCACTTCATTGTAAGCCTTTTCCCGCGAACTGAGAGAATTTTCTGATGATTTACTTCATTATCCAATAACGATCCTTATGTAATAAATAACCTGTAAAACAACATAGAAACACAAGTATGCCAAAGATACTATAATGTAATACCTTCATCACTAAAAAAATATTGTACAGTATCATAATCATTGGGGTACTCAATGAATATTTCTAAATCGTATAGAATTCTACTAACTTTTTATATGAGGAATGAACTCTCATTAAACTCTTTCTCAATCAATAAATTGCCTCAATGAATTCTTCAGAAATTCTTACGGCTTATGTTCATCATAAAACTTATAATAAATTTCCATCAAAGCTGCTAAATATTAAAACTTATACAAATAGAAAAAGTAACAAGGACGTTCTCTATAAATTCATCTTTAGCATTTAACTAATGCTCCGATATATATATATATATATATATCCTAGGATTTTGTTATTATTCGGGTCTTCGGGATCCATTAAGAATACATAATTCATAAGTCTTTGTGATCACTTTTGTGAGACGCATATCATAAAACTTAATACTACCATATAATACATCCACCACAAAGGGACATTAAATGTCAGGATTAGCGAAACGTTCACATAAATTTAATTCAATATAACTTCGCATATATCTTTGTACCCCACTGGCATGCCCACATTCAAAATGTTTGGACTGCTGGTCCAATATCGCGTCTTCATATTTGGCCAACTATTTTTCAATTTCAATAATTCAAGATCCTCTATATTTATTTGTCGAAAATTTCCAATAACTATTGATCCCATTATTTGTTCAATATAATAACACAACTTTCGATCTCTTTTATATATTTCAATAATTTTCAGGTACCTAATAACCTTCTATGGTTTTGGAATAGTTATGTCAACGATTTCTTCAGAAAAACCTACGTCCTTAATATGGCTATTTAATTATTTGCTCCTTGCAATTTCGTTATTGCTTTTGGGATTCAAGTACATGTTAATATCTTTCTTTAATTTAAATATCCTGCTGGGATTGGAGCCAGACAGTTTGATATATATTTAGGGTTAATGACGGTAAAAATACCCAAAGTTTGATCAAAGAGCCCCTCATGTACCCAAAGTTTAAAAGTGGTGGCAAAAGTACCCAAAGTCATATTTGGGGAGTTGACCACTCCATTCTCGTAACGCAGTTAACTTACCGCCAACTCTGGTCATGTGGACAAACGTGGGTTGTTGACATGATAATTTTTTTGCCATGTGGACGAGCCCAATTAGGGGTTTAATTCGTTGTTTTGTCGTATAAGAGGCTGATGTGGGCTCATCCACGTGGTAAAAAATTCCCGTGTCAGCAACCCACATTTGTCCACGTGGCCAAAGTTAACAGGTAAGTTAACTGCGATATAGGAATGGAGTGGTCAATGCCTCTAATATGACTTTGGGTACTTTTGCCACTACTTTTAAACTTTGGGTACACGAGGGGTTCTTTGACTAAAACTTTGGGTATTTTTGCCGTCATTAACCCTATATATTTATCATCTCTTTTTGAATTATTGACAATATAAATGAGGATCATAATAATTTCAATTTCTATATGTATATTCAACTGTCTATCTTTTTCCCCTCGTTGTGATAAAATTATTAGTCAAATATGCTCTCATTCTGAAGAGAACCCATCTTATATGTGTTGTGGTTGATACTACAATATCATATCGCACATAAAAAGATTATAGATGGGAACCTTATAAATCGGGGAGATCTTTAATATTTATCATTGGCTTCATCCATGATATCTCTACTCCGTAGGGAATTTTATTTTCAATAATTGTCTATAGTTAATGGTGGTATTAATGAAATATTTGACTAGACCAATAAGGTGACAATTTATACCTCATCACATTGGATGCATTTTCATTTAGCAGTCAACGAAATTTATTTCATAATCTGGAATTTTCTTGCAAACTTCAAGTTGCTACTTGATTTGTATTTCTTGATCATTTAGTAGATGCATCTACTCATAATATTTCACTAGTCAATATATGGGCCCATAAAGATTCCAGGTTTGCTAATTGCAACATGCTAATGTTTCAACAAATACTTCACTTTGAAATAAATCACCATATGAGAATTCAACGAACCATATGGTTCATTAATAAATTATTTACCGGGATAGTCATACCGGTCATTGCTAACATCAAATATGAACTCTCAACTCTTTTTGCATCATTATTGATCTGGTATAGCCACACCAGTCATGCCAACATTCGTGAACTCCAGTATCTATTAGTGAACTTCTGGTTTCATTAGTGAACTTCTGGTTCTATTTCTGAACTTTTGGTTCTTTTAGTGAACTTCTGGTTCCAGTAGCGAACTTCTGGTTCTATTAGTGAACTTCTAATTCACTTTTCTTAGCTATTTATCATATAATATGTAGGAGAGAATGGTCATTTTCTTTAACTTAAAACTCTTATTTTGAGCATAACTCTTCTGGAGGATATTTCATGAGTTCCGTTTGCACTTACTCATAGTCTCAATAATATTGAAGTATCTAAATCATTATACTTTCCCCCATTTTTCACGTTTTAGCTTATGCAATAAGTTCATCATGTGAACAACGTTCATGTTTAGATAATAAAGCTCACAAGTTTTTCATTCGAGGGTTAAAAACTTAAATAAGTGTTTTGTTGCCATATATCTCAACTTTAAATATTTTCCTTATTCCTACTTCAAGTAGTAATTTCAATATATTTAATTTATTTTCTACTTCAGGTAGTAATTCAAATAGATTGAATTTGTTTTCTACTTCAGGTAGAGCAAATTTTCATAACCCTTTCTTTTCATCTTCACGTTAAAGACATCTATTTGTAAGAATCCTCACTAATAGCATTGCAATATTCAGTTTGCGATATGCTATACCTCAATAGCTCATAGACTAATTTATTTTAAGGATCATTATATATAAATATGCAATGGATAATAATATAAAAAGAATAATAGATAGCACATAAATTAAAATTAAATAATACATATCAAGGATTTGAATGCCGTTTTTGCCGAAAAATCGTTTGCCGTTATCGACGGAGCAATCGTTTACCGATGGATTTATCGATGAAAAACCTATAATAATTATCGTTTGCCGTTATCGAAACTTATCGAACTTATCGATGGATTTATCGATAGAAAATCTATAAAAAAATAAATAAATTATAATAACAATTATTATTTACAAATTATAAGTTGTAACTTGTAAGTCAAAATGCTCTCTTTAGTTATTTACTATTAGATAAAACATGCTTATTTGATAAATTTTGGAAAGAGTCAAAGTCATATTTTACTAAAATAAAATATTTTAAAATCACCAATTGTTAATTATATAAAATTTTCCCACTTGAAGTAGTATAAAAAAATTTGAAGAACTACCTCAATTTAACCAATTTCCTAAAATATGTACTTTTAACTCAATAGTTGGAAAAAGTCAAATTACAAAACAAATTATGTCAACCACACAATTTATGAATTATATACAATATTATAAAATGAAATTACACCAAAAATGTCGATTAACTAGCTCAACTAACCAATTTCTGAAACATAGGTACTTTTGCCGCAATAATTGGACAATTCGGGAAAACGTCAAATTGCAAAAAAAATTATGTCAAACTCACAGTTTCCTAATTATATCCATTGTTAAACAATGAAATTACATCAAAAATATTAAAAATATAGTTCAAGTTCAACAATTTCGAAAAATAAATACTTTTACCGCAATTATATAACAATTCAAACAAACACTAAAATCAAGGTTCGATTTATCGTGGATAATCGACGATTATCGGTCTTACCGATGTTTACCGGTAAATAATCCACTACACTAATTGTCGTTTTGGTAACTTATCGCCGATAATCGAGATAATCGATAAATCCTTTTGCCAATGGATTCTCGTTTTTTGCAGTGTAAAATTGAGGGACTTTTCGGTGTAATTAAAAAAATATTTGGCAAAAGTTTGCAAAGTTTTTATTTAAGCGTTTTTCTCCGAATTTTTTCAAATTTGTGCGAACTTTTTGGTAAATTTAGGAGTTATAATCATAGATATGTATGAATCATGCATTTTTTTTCTTTGATATTTACTCATTTTTACGATTCTTAGAAGATTTACATGAGTTCAAAACTAAAGAATTAGTTGTTCACATATGAGTTATATTCTTCAATGGGTAAAGATTAGTACTTTTGTGATTTTGAGTTGTTTTTTTGCATTCTTATGAATATATATTGATGAAAACTTGTTTTGATGACTTAGTTTGTAATTATTTTGTTAGATTTAGAGGAAATTCATATTTGTATGTTTGTTAGGCAAAAGTATACAAAGTTTTGAGTTTTTAAATTTGCTCAAAATATAGATATTTTTTTGATGATTTATTGTTTGTGTATGCTTTAAAATATTGTAGTTAGTATTTAGTAAGAAATATGTGTTTGTTGGTTGTTGACGTGGTTTCCCACTTCAAACAGTCAAGTGTGACTTGTGAGCGTATGATGTTCTTGAGATTGATGATTTGGTGAAGTTCGATCTCTCACATTGCAAGCTCTCGATTCACTCTCGATATATGTATATAAATATAAACAATATAAATGAGACGAGGAGTTTTTTATAGAGGTTCGTCCCAAGGCGGTAGTTGACTACGTCCTCTGTAAGTTTATTGCGACAAATGACATAGACGGACAGCTATAAACAGCAAATCACGTCTAGAACAAGAGAAAAGAAAAGAAGGGTGAACTGAATACAACGAAAATCTCAAGTAAGCAGAAATGTCGGGTTGCGAGCTCTCGATGTATTCTCTCAGGGATGTGTCTGTTGATCTGAGCTTGAGCTTGATATTTATAGGCTTCAATTCTTCCCGTTGGACTTCCAGGAATCGTGGGGTCTTCTCTCCGAGCTGAACGGATTGAATGGCTCGCCTTGCTACACGTTTCCCACGACTGCGTTCTCTTCGTCGTGTTTGAATTATGCCCGTTGAAGACTTGACTCCGTGCTCCTGATCTTCCGCTGAGTTTGAATTGGGATGCCGGGTAGAGAATGTGACGATTCTACCCTCTTCTTTCTGGGCTGATGACGGATAACATTGGGCCTTTGGGCTTTTTTGGCCGAGTGGCTTTGTATCCGTTGGGCTTCGTTTGATTGAGAGCTTTAGTGGGCTTCTCAATTGGGCTTTTATGGATATCGATTTATTCCTTTAAAACCTTTAATCCTTACTTGCAAATTTAATTAATTCATAACTTTAGCACTTTCTGCCATATTAAATAATAACGAATTTGTACATCAACATTGGTGAATTTTTTAGGCAGATTAGATGATAAATTCGGATTTCCTCATAATTGCGGCAAAAGTATTTGAAGTTGATATTTTTGTGATTTGTGAAGTATTCTACTCATTTTTTTTTGGTGTTTTCATTCATTAAATATTTTTTGAAATATTAATCTGAGTTTTTGGTGTAATTTATTTTCAGATTTGACGATAATTTGGCTATTCACATAATTGCGGCAAAAGTCTTCTAAATTTATCTTCTTGTGATTTCTCCGGTAATCTACTGACTTTTATTGATGTTAGCTTTCATTAAATATTTATTCCTACAGTAATGTGAGATTTTGGTGGAATTGAATTTGTTTTTTGATGTAAAATTGTTTTTTGCAGCAAAAGTACATATTTTTGCCATTTGTCTTGCTGTTTTTAACTAGTCTCGTAATTCTTCTTTTTGTTTAGGTTGAAGATGAGTAAAGACAGTCTTGCGAGGGAGTACTGCACTCCCTATGGGGATCCAAGCAACAACTCGAGTTTCAAGTGCAATTATTGCGGGAAGAAGATCAGAGTTGGCGGAATCACAAAAAGTCGGTTTGAGTTTGAGTATTATCTACCATTCTACCTATTACCTATCTATTATGTGTATGAGTTGTTGGACTTTGTGTTTGATACATTTGTGAGACTATGTTTTATTGGTGATATAGGACTATGTGTGTATGACTTTATCTTCGTATGTTTGTATGATATTATAAAAATATTTTGTAAGTTTTTCGTCGATAAGTATCGAAAAGCGTCGATAATCCGTCGATAATCCTCGATAAGTATCGGTAATCGGTAAGCTACAATATTATTAGTTTTCCGTCGATAATCCGGTAATCCGTCGATAACGGCAAGCGATTTATCGGTTATCTCGATAAGTTGAACCTTGACTAAAATCACCCAAATCTGCAAAAAAAAAAAAACAACAACAAAAATCACACAAACTATTATAGTTCATCCATATTCCTTAATAAACCTAAAAAAAAAAATCAAATTCAACAATAACATTTGATTCAAAACCTAAAATGTACAATCAAAGTATCATGAAACTCAAACTTGAACTTTCATTCAACCTAATAGCTTTCTATGTAACTATATGAAATATAGAATAAAATTGTGAAAATTTGACATGATTCATACATATACAACATTTAAACTTCAAAACACTCAAGATCCACTAAAAAAAACCCTAAAAATACCTTTAAATTCCAAAATTAAAAGAAATTGGAACTTTTGCCGCGAAAAAGAAAAAACTATACTGGGGTTGACTTATCGTTTTTGACCGAAAAGTAACAAGTTTTTCGAAAAAATACACTTGAAAACTTTGCTCGATAAGTGACTTGCTTTTCGAATCGAAAAATCGCGATAAGTATAAAACGACAACGATTAGAGGAGATAAGTTACCGAGAAGTGGTTTTCAGCGATTAATCGCTCGATTATCGCGAAATTTCGATCCTTGATACATATAAAGCAAAAGAATAAAAACATAATATTAACTCAAAAATTATAGACTATAAAAGTAAATATATTCTCTTTTGTTGAAATAATGGTCATTTTGATACTAATATATTCCCAGGAGCTTTTAAACACTTCAAGTGTTTCAGTCAACATTCACTTCGAGGAATGAAATTATTTTAACCATTTTACCTTTCACTTTCTTCAATTCACTTTTTCAATTTCCTTCAATAATAAAGAGGTTAACATCTTATCTATTCATTTAAAAAGTGGTTACATTTCTCTTAATAGCTCATACTAATCGATAATTCATTCAAAATACGTATCAATTCGATTCATACAATGATATATTCGCTTCCAAAATATACAAGGAGTTCTCTTCGGGGAATCACCTTTTGAGTTCATATTTATGTTTTTTTCAAGAAGTTGTTTTTTTTTTCTATATTATTTATCCACTTTGGTGGTGATGCGATGCCTCTTCAAAAAATTTATCATGGGTTTATAAAATTATTTGTCAACTTCTGGTGATAATGTAACTATTTCCAAAACTTGACAAAATTTGATTATATACCATCTGCTTATATTGTATACTCACATGTCATTTGCTTCAGGAAATATAACATTCGCTCCATCTTGGCGACTCATTTAATTTTTCATAAGCTAGAATATAAAATTCGCTTCAGAGAATGATGTTAACTTAGTCTTTGAGCGAGATTAGCTTTTACTCTACTCATAATATGTTGTCATTCACTTCAGGGAATAAGTCTACAAATATTCATAAATTTGTAGTATTTACTCGGTAATAATCATGATAAAATTGTGTATTCACTTTAGGGAATTTGTTTTCAGTTCAAGAAACTTTTTCTAAACTAAAATATTCAACAAAATTGTGGTATCCACTTCATGAAATAAAAAAATTGTATCCACTTCAGGAAATATTATCACTAAATAACATGAAATCATAGTATTATTCACTTCATGGAATGTTTCTAGCCCAAAGTAACAAAATGAGGGTATTCACTTCAAGAAAATATTGTAGAACTAAAATATTTTACAGACCGTGTAATTCATTTCGAGGAATATTGTTAATCCAAAATAAAAAAATTATATTCACTTTCGGGAATGTTGCTAACCCAAAATATTAATAAATCATGATACTTTATTCCGTGATTTTCTTTCAACAAATTACTTTCTTGTTTTAGCTACTTCCGGAGCACGAGATAAATATATAAAATGAAATTATATGAATTATGAATATGTAAATGAAAGATTGTAAACAATAAACAAATGAAATACAATGTATAAATCTTCCTCTGATTCCTTATATATATAGCAAGCGTATAACATCACATATTCAAATTCAATGTATATATATATATATATATATATAAAGTTTGACTTCAAAATTTCAATACTGTGTATATATTTATATTTATATTTATAGAAGCTTTTATAAATATATATATATATATATATAGTGGTACATAATAATAAATAATCTGCATATGTATATCGATAACTAATAAGATATGTATATATATTTTATACAAAAAATAGAATGATATAATGGCATATACGCTTAAATATATGCAGGGGGATATATATATATATATATATATATATATATATATATACACGTTAATTCATTGTAATATCATAGTATTGAGTAGACGATGTAGTATATAACTATATATAATCAATATATAAAATATAGGGTTAGTTGCGGCAATAATGCACGACCTTTGGTCAACAGGGGTTTCAGGTCCCCAACCTTTCAAAGTGTGGGAAAAAATACACAACGTTTGTTAGACTGACAACTTGTAATATTAATTACATAACTTAATTAATAAGAATAAATTAAATCAGATTTTAATTATGATTCAAAAAACAAATTAATACTTTAAATTAAATAATAATTTTTACTCCCCCTAAAAATCTAACAGACTCTTCGCCGAACATGACTAAAATTTTGAAAAACGACGGATGATTAAACACGATTAAAATTTGCAAAGATTACATAACGACAGTTTATTAGAAACGACTAAAATTTTGAAAAAACGATCGATTATTAAAAACAACTGTAATTTAAAAAAGGACATAGTAAAGATTTGAATAATATTGAAGCACGAGTTTAAAAATAGGAACTACGCGTTAAATAAATATTGCTCATTAATTTAAAGTTTTAATTTAATTTTTGAATCATAATTAAAATATGATTTAATTTATTCTTATTAATTAGGTTATGTAATTAATATTACAGGTTGGTTGTCCATTTGGCAGTTTAACAATGCCACATCAGCAGAGTTTAACATCCCTAACGAAAGGACCAACGGATTTTACATTCAACAAACGTTGTGTATTTTTTCCCACACTTTGAAAGGTTGAGGACCTAAAACCCCTGTTGACCAAAGGTTGTGCATTATTGCCGCAATTAACCCTAAAATATATTACATATACAAAGAATAACACATTACAGTAAAAAGAAAGAAGAAACATTTGCTAGGCTATTTTGATTTGAATTCCGAAAGAAGATTACCATGAATCGCCATCATCGCAATAGGAAGATATGGATATATAAATATAGCTAGGCCTTTTTACATGAATATTATATATGAATTCATTAAGTATTGCCATCATCGCCATAATACATAACTTTTGCTAGGCTTTTCTACGTGAATTTTCAACATAGATTTATATCGCCATCATCGCCATAACAAGAATGAAATAAATTTACAATATCAAGACTATTACCTCAATCGGTTAAAACCTCGTGCTGAGAACGTGTTATAAACTAAAGAACAAAGACAATAAGAAAATAGTATTATTGCTCTTTGATGTGTGCAGTGTTACAATGAACCTCATATGCCTTTATTATATGCCTTTATTGAGGTGGAAATAGGAAACACAATGAATGTGATTATTACATAATAATGATATAGTTGACTATTATAATATTGACGTCCACAAAATCCCTTGATTTATAACATATATATAATATTAAAAAAGTGTATTGGGATAGAGTCTTCTGAAGGTATCCTAAGAAGGCACTAGTAATCTTTTTTATGGGCTACAGGCCCAATCATACAAACTGAGTTTGTTTTGGATGGAAAGTCTTCAACCCAATTTTTTTTTTAAAGGGCTCAATCCAATTAAATTGTTCCGATCAAAGTTCCAATTAAATTTGATTGGATCTTCTTGTCCGATATATATATAATAAATAGGGTTAATGACGGCAAAAATACTCAAAGTTTGGTCAAAGAACTCCTCATGTACCCATTTGTTTAAAAGTGGTGGCAAAAATACCCAAAGTCGCATTTTGGGAGTTGACCACTCCATTCTCGTAACGCCCTTAACTTGCCCGTTAACTATGGCCACGTGGACAAACGTGGGTTGCTGACATAATAATTTTTGCCACGTGAACGAGCCCACATCAGACTCGTTTACGACAAAACAAGGAATTAAACCCCTAATTAATAATATTCAACACAACTAATTGAACCCCAAATTATTACACTTAACAAAACATATTTGTCCACGTGGCCAGAATTAACAGGTAAGTTAACGGCGTTACGAGAATGGAGTGGTCAACTCTCCAAATGTGACTTTGGGTATTTTTGCCACCACTTTTAAACTTTGAGTACACGAGGAGTTCTTTAACCAAACATTGGGTATTTTTGCCGTCATTAACCCTAATAAATAAATGTAAAAATACTTGCACATAAAGCAAAATCCCATAAAGTAAAAATACAAACTCGCGATTCAAGAGTTCAAGAGTTCTACAACACAGTTTTCATTTCAGTCACATTTTAAACATGAAGGAAAATTAATGTATTTTTTTAAATAAAAATATATATTAAAAGGAAATTAATGTAAAATATTTATTCTAGTGTTATGGTCGGGTCTTCAGGTCAGGTGATCCAAACCCAAAGTACGGGGTCCAACCCCGAATATCAAGCTGGCTCAATCCAACAGAATTTGAGAGACAAGTTGGGCGAGGTAAATTGGGCCGGGAACAACACAAATTGGCTTGGATCGTCTCATTTGGGCTTAAAATGTTCACCCCCTTGCTATCAACGATGCACAAATAAAGTTATGATTTATATATTCCAAAGATTCATGTGTAGAAAGAAAGAAAAAACTGAACTGGAATTTCTTGTTCTGCTTTATTTTTTAGAATTTATCTATGGATATGTGTATATATATTCTATTCGTTATTATAGCTCTAACTGAAATCAACTATGATCAGGTATTCAGGTCTAATTGAATCATTATTTTAATATGTAAATTTTTACAGTATAATCTTTATACATTGATATTATTGAAAGTGAGATATTAATTTTAATAAATTAATATTTTATTAATTTAAAGAGTGTTTCTTGGAGTTCCATTACATTAATTTTGATTAGATGAATGCAGTGAATTCAATTTAGGGATAATAGCGGCTAAAGTAGCCAATCTTTCACTATTTGTGCTAATAAAGGTCCAAACTGAATTAATAGCGGCAATAGTAGCCAAACTCGACAAATGTGCGTTCAATACTTATTCCATCTACTCAAATCTAACGTTCGTTAGTATCTTGCCACGTCCATTAGCATCCTGTTATTTCCATGTGTGCAAAACGCAAGAATTAGGGTTTGACACGTGAAAACGACATGGCAAGATACTAACAGACGTAGAGCTGAATGTACAAAATCGGTATTGAACACACGTTTGTCGTGTTTGGCTACTATTGCCGCTATTAATTCAGTTTGGACCTTTATTGACACAAGTGATAAAAGATTGGCTACTTTAGCCGCTATTATCCCTTAAATTTATTAAGAGACAATGAACATTATTTATATAGACGACATATAGTTATATATTTTTGCTAATGATCTTTGTACCAAGGAACTGTCTCCGGAGCACCCCTTTTTTGGTGTGTTGTCGGACTATGTTCTTGTAAGAGGGAACCTCTCCACATAGAAGGCCGGTGATGTAAATAAATTATTTTTACTGTAAATGCATATAAAATTTTATCGTATGAAGCCATCATAAACTTGAGTATTGGATACCCTATACGGCCACTAACCATCATAAACGACATGTTGTTGGTAGCATCAAGAAACGACCTTGAAGGCAAGAAAACCTTTGGATTTCGTTGTCGTTTTACAAAAAACCGAGACATGTAGTCGAATTGTCGCATGTCGTTTCGCGTTAAAAAAAGTGCAACATGTCATTCGTTTATCCACAAAGCCACAAGCTGCTGTCTCTTCCAATTATTTCCTCAATTCACTGCTTGGCCTAGGTTTCTCTCGACCTCTCTGTCAAAACCCATTGCTCACAACCAAATCTTCCAAATTGTCCAAGATTTTTCCCGGTTAAGTTAAATCACGTCGATTGTTTATCCTAAAAATTAATAATTTTGAGTTTTAATAATCAGTTTTATATCTTTAAGCTTCAAATAAATATTGGTTAATCTTTTTAATTGTGGCGGTACATAATCACCACACAACGACGACGTATCGTCGGATGGGGGCAGATGATCAATGGAGATTTCATCCAACTTTAGTTTTTTATTACGATCCTGGACATTTCACATTTCCACGTCATGATAAATTAAAGGATGTCTCGTTCACATTTGATTATTTATTTGGCAATTTTAGTGTTAGGTGTTAAGGTCGGATCCCTCTTAACACTAAGAAAGTCTTGAAGGTCGACGAATGGAGACCATGAAGCAAATCCCCGACCACGAACAAGGCCCGACTAGGAGAGCCGACGGCACCAGGACCCGATGAGGGAAGTCAACGATCTCCTCGTCGGAACCAAGACCCGACGGCACCGGCACCCGACGAGGGAAGCCGACGGCACCTGTACCCGACGAGGAGAGCCGAAGGCACCCGTACCCGACGAGGGAAGCTGACGGCACCAGCACCCGACGAGAGCCGGCGGCACCGGGACCCGACGAGGGAAGTCGACGACACCATGACCCGACGAGAAAAGGTCGAGGAGACTGGCGAGACGAGACGTGCTGGCGACAGACAATGACCGAATGGGATAGCATTTAATGCCTGAGGCTTCGATGGGACGGGCATTAAATGTTTGAGCACGCCGCGATGGGACGACCATTTAATGCGGCCACATCGGAGGTAACCCCGAAGACTCGAACCACGCGAAAAGGGGATGCGCCAGGCTTTTGCCAGACTCATGGGGGAGCGAGCCGATGAGACTCCAAGGAAGGCGGGAAAACTGTCCTATAAAAGAGGAGAGAGAAACCCAAGTACAAAAGAGGCAGAGATAGAGAGAGATAGACTTGTAAAAGAAAGCAAGATAACAGTTTATCAATACAAGTCACCCTACTTTTCCATATTTCCCTAGTTAACAAACGGAATGAACCGAGCTCTTCATTTTTAAGAACAAGAGCGATCTTGTGACTGTGGAGCAGTACGAATTTCCCTCAACATTAGGTATTCAACAACACATTCCAGTGACATTGATGATTTGTCTTTACAATTCAGAACATTGTCTTTTTCTCTTTTCTCTTTTAGAGGAAAATTACACCCCTGGAGCGTTAATCTAGCCGATATCCATCTATCTGATATAATCCATGTACTAATTACTGAACATCTAATGTTTCATGCAATAGATACGTTCATATACGTAGACCAGTGCACCTACGACATGGACTTACAAACATACCTAGCCAACTATGTGTTTCACTTGTCGTGGTATGAGTATTGTGGACTCTAGACCGAGCAACCCCCACGTATTCCAACAGCCACGTGCATCTATTTTTTTGGATGTATGATTACAAACGTACCTGCCAACTATGTGTCTCACTTGTCGTGGTATGAGTATTATGGACTCCAGACCGAGCAACCTTCACAATATTCCAACGGCCACATGCCTCTAATGTTTTATGCGCCGAATACGTTCATATACGTAGACCAGTACACATACGACATGGACTTACAAACATACCTAGCCAACTATGTGTTTCACTTGTCGTGGTATGAGTATTGTGGACTCTAGACCGAGCAACCCCCACGTATTCCAACAGCCACGTGCATCTATTTTTTTGGATGTATGATTACAAACGTACCTGCCAACTATGTGTCTCACTTGTCGTGGTATGAGTATTATGGACTCCAGACCGAGCAACCTTCACAATATTCCAACGGCCACATGCCTCTAATGTTTTATGCGCCGAATACGTTCATATACGTAGACCAGTACACATACGACATGGACTTACAAACATACCTAGCCAACTATGTGTTTCACTTGTCGTGGTATGAGTATTGTGGACTCTAGACCGAGCAACCCCCACGTATTCCAACAGCCACGTGCATCTATTTTTTTGGATGTATGATTACAAACGTACCTGCCAACTATGTGTCTCACTTGTCGTGGTATGAGTATTATGGACTCCAGACCGAGCAACCTTCACAATATTCCAACGGCCACATGCCTCTAATGTTTTATGCGCCGAATACGTTCATATACGTAGACCAGTACACATACGACATGGACTTACAAACATACCTAGCCAACTATGTGTTTCACTTGTCGTGGTATGAGTATTGTGGACTCTAGACCGAGCAACCCCCACGTATTCCAACAGCCACGTGCATCTATTTTTTTGGATGTATGATTACAAACGTACCTGCCAACTATGTGTCTCACTTGTCGTGGTATGAGTATTATGGACTCCAGACCGAGCAACCTTCACAATATTCCAACGGCCACATGCCTCTAATGTTTTATGCGCCGAATACGTTCATATACGTAGACCAGTACACATACGACATGAACTTACAAACGTACCTAGCCAACTACGTGTCTCACTTGTTGTGGTATGAGTATTGTGGACACCAGACCGAGCAACCCCTACATATTCGAACGACGTGCCTTTATATTTTTTTTGGATCTATTCTTTTATTTTATTTTAGAATAATTATATACGTTGTATTGGATGTTATGACTTATTTTGCGGTGTTTGTTAGTTAGACCTTATTTATTTTTTGTTGTATTTGTATTTTAACTGGTTAGTTATTCACGTCAAAGAGAGTACATTATTGAAAATTTTAAACTTATATAAAAATCTTTTTATAATATTCTACAAATATTTTCCTAAAAAACCAGTATTGTAAAATTGAGCCTCAATTTTATTTATCGATTTGGCAAGTTATATTAAAATAGTGTGTTTTATAATTTTATTTCAATGCAATTTAAGGTTCGACTTTTCCACGATTATCTTCGATAATCTTCGATTATCCGTCTTGCCGGTAGTTATCGGCAAGATGGCCATGCCAATATTTTTCCATGATTTTTGTCGAAAATCGGCAAACATCTTGAAAAATAACGAAAATATGGTACTTTTCAAGAAATTTTGTACTTTTCGATGATTTTATTCGAGTATTTACATATGTGAGAGTGATCAGACTATATTTTATTTACCTATGTTTGAGTATGAAATGATTTTATTTTTGGCATTTTAATGTTTTATCAACATTATAAACTTAGTAAATATATTCTTAAAAATATTATAGTGATAATATTTTAAAAAATATATTCTTAAAAACATTTTAATGATTTTATTTTTGGCATTTTAATGTTTCATTGATAATCCTCGATAAGTGTCGATAATCCTCGATAAGTGTTGGTAACGATAATCTACAGTGTTTATTAGTTTTCCGTCGATTAATCGGCAAGCAAACGATAAATCCGTCGAAAACGGCAAGCGATTTATCGGTAAATTCGACAAGTTGAACCTTCCAAAATAAGAAAAATATATAAAAAAAAAAGCCCAAATTGAAGGTGTAAAATTTGAAAGCCCTCTTCTGCGTCTTCGTCCCCATGCCCAGCCCACTCGCAGAGTTCCCAAACTTGACGAGCGACCAAAGCCAACGTTTCCAGAGACAGAGCGCACAATCGAATTCCACTTCCAATTCAATACCTCCTCATGTCTGTACGGACTCCTTTCATGCCTGACATTCTCGCCTAGCTTGGCCTTCCCCGTTAGGGCAACTTCGGGCGTTTCTCCTTGACCGCGAATCCCGTCAATTTGAACCCTAGGAGTGACCAACTTCGCTGAATTCAGGCGTCCATCGGCCCCGTCGCGGTGCTCCGCCTCCCAATTTCGCGCCTCCGCTTCCAATTTCAGGTGATTCCCGTTGCTACGCGCCCCCGCGAGAAAAAAAAAACCCTAGAATTTTGAACTTGCCCAATCAGTCAGGCCGTGGAATTAGGGCTTGTTCGTCTGCTCTAATTGCGCGAATTTGAGTGCTGTATCGTCCCGATGGGTGCATTCCGTCTCAATGCCCTCGTGTTCGCGCGATTAGAGGGTCGTGATTGCTCCTCAATGGGATTGAGTGCCCATGTTGGTGTCGCGAACGCGCAGGCGGGTGCTGGGCAGTGCCTTGGGAGTTGGGATTTCTAGAGGGTAGTTCAATTCGATTGGATAGGCTTGTGGGACTCGATTGCCAATTCGAAGGGGTTATTTGGCGGCAAGTTTTTGCACGCATTAGTGGAAACGACGCACTTTTATAGGAAGAGATGATAGCGAAACCGTACATGTTCCGAGTCAGTGCATAATCCTTTTCCTTTCTTTCTCACACTTCTTCTACTGAGAGTTCTCGTGTTAATGCTTTTGGTATGGCTCGTTGCGTTCTCTTTTTGGTATTGGAATATTACTATATCGGCTATCTATTAGCTTGGGGTGGAGTGTGGACTAAGCTCTAGACATTATCTGGGTATGAATGTGGTGTTTTATTGAGAATTTGAGAGAAAGGGTCACTGGTTTTTTACTATAAAACCGTTTCGTATTATACCCTCCATTCTCTTGCTCTCTTGCTCGCTCATCTAGGTTTCTGTTTATAAGAATGTTTCTTGTACGGATTCACATCGGAAAATGTTTTTCTTTTTTATTATCCCTTTATGACGATATATTGGATGGGGTCGGACAATTGAAAGTGATTTTTGGTAACCCATTATATATATTGAATGGCTTCTGTCAAATTTCTCTATTCCTGTTTTAGCTATCTCGCGTAGTATTAGAGCATGCATTTCTGTGCTGATATTTAATTGGATGTACAAGTTATATATTATATTTTTGTGTGGCACTTATGATAATCAATCGCTTATTAGACGTTTGATAATCAATCGTTTATTATTGGCATTTCTATTTTATTGGCATTTAATGATCCTTATTCCTTATTCATTAAGCCTGATGGCTTAGCTGTATTGATCTTGTAGACTCTAAAATCAGATGGAAAGTGAAGATCGTCGAGATTAGGACAGGAATGCATGGATGTAATTCAGGATCTCCTCTCGTCGTAAATGCTGAAGTTGATTCCATGGGAGGAGTGGTTGACGGTGGAGTTGGAATTGGGTTGAAAACCTCTCCTCGTCGAGCAGCAATCGAGAAGGCTCAGAAAGAGCTTAGGTCTTATGCTACTCCATTTTTGTTAAGTTTTTAATTTATATTGTTATAATATACTTGTGTCCATAAACCATTAGATCAACTATATTTATAACAGGCAGGAGTATGATGTTCGCGAGGAAAGGAGAAGAGAGCTGGATTTTCTTGAAAAGGTGGGTTTACATAATTAAGAGCAGTTTCTAGAACTCTATTTTTTTAATTTATTTTTTGTAATATTAACGATCAATTCCTGTTACCGTCAGGGTGGCAATCCATTGGACTTTAAATATGGGAATGCTGCTTCTGTTAGTGTCCAGTCTACTTCCCTCACTGATCAGAATCCAGATCAGATTGTGACTAGGCATGTCTCTTCTTTCTTAAGTTCTGGGTTATATATATATATTATTTCAATATTTCTTTTTGTCAGCTGAAACCGGCTAAACATGGTTTGTATGCTTATAATTTCAGTGAAGCTAAAGGCAGTTTTGCATTGACCCCTTCACCTCATGGGGATTCCGTGGACAGCAGTGGTAGGCCAGGGGTTCCCATGGTTTGCGAGCCTAATATTGCTGATAATCTCTTACTTTTTGATGGAGAGCACGATTTTCCTGAAGTGGAAAAGAACCCAGTGCATCCTAATCGAAGGAACAACATTGCTCGGTCTGAACAATCTTCTCAAATTGATGGGTCTCAGAATGTTAAAGAAGCAGAAGATTTGGCAATTGTTCGGCCTTATGCTCGAAGAAATAGGTCAAGATCAAATCGTGATGGTGCAAGATCAAATGCGACTGATATGGCCCAGAATCGAGGATCTACTTTAGCTTTTCGTGGAGGCTCACGGGATGGTAAGGGGCAAGTAGGTGAAAAGAATAGCCAAAAAGACCAGAATACACCATCTATTTCCAACATAAAGTCTGCAACTTCAAATGGTGATGTAACTCCCTCCGTGGTTGCTTCTGATAATCAATTAGACACAGAACTAGATGGTACACCGGCTCCTGAGATGAGAACAGAATCAACAAAATCAAGCATGGAAACTCACAAAAATTTAATTGAGAGCCAACATAACCAGTCGTCTCAAGTTGACGTGGCTTCTAGAGAAACTGATGCTGAAAAAGACCAGTTGGCTTCAGCTGAAAAAGAAACCGGTAATCAGCTGAATGGCTTTAGTGATTTGAGAGAGAACAAAACTATTTCAAATGAAGTTGAAAATAGCAATGGAGCAGTAGGAACAAAGGGTTTAGATTCACAGTCTTCATGCACCAAAACTAGCCTAGGATTAGATGTACATAGAGATAGAGATGTGTGTACTGATACAAGGAACATGGGTTCTAATGGGAATGTAATGGGGAAAAGTTCAGATGTTGTGGGTACATCGCTAGCTGATGGGACTGCGCCCTTAAAGGATAAGGACGAGATAGAGGCTGTTAATAATGGTGTTTGTCGGAGTCATTCTGGTAACGTGGGTGCGGTAAAAACTGATGAAGATATGCTTGAAAGTACATCTGAACTGCGTGCTGAAGTTGGGGTTCTTTCTAATGCTGAGAGAAGTCAGCCCATTGACCAGATTGATGGCAAAGTGCATGATAAAACAATCAATAATTCCAGCCTCAACATCGAGAATTCTACTGTGCCTGCTTTGTCAGATAAGCATTCCACTGTGGCATCGGATCCTCAATCAAAACTTTCAGACAAAGCCCATGAAGATTCCATTTTGGAGGAGGCTCGGATTATAGAGGTTCCATATGCTTTACGGTTGTTTTGGTTTCTTTATCATTTTTCTCCTTCTTGCAATTGAATTCTGAATTGATGATAAAATTTGTTATATAGGCTAAACATAAGAGGATTGCAGAATTATCTGTTCGTTCTATGCTCCCGGAGTTTCGCCGGAAATCTCATTGGGATTTTGTTCTAGAAGAAATGTCATGGCTGGCAAATGATTTTGCTCAGGTCTGCCTTTGTATGCATTTTGTAAAGAAATTAGGATGTGTTTCTAAGCAAAGAAATTAATTATAGAACAATTGCCATGTGCCTAATTGGATTTTTCTTCTTCTTTTTTTATTAGGAGCGTCTTTGGAAGACAGCTGCTGCAGCACAAATAGGCCACCGTGTTGCTTTAACTTCTCGGATGAGATTTGAAGAACGAAGTCAGCAGTTCAAACTAAAAGAAATTGCTCACAGTTTGGCAAAGGCTGTCATGCAATTTTGGAATTCAGCTGAGGTGACGGTGAACAGTGTAATTCCAAAAGAGAAGAGTGAAGTTTCTGACATGGTGCTGATCTTATCTGAACTTGTTTTATCTTTGCAAATATGTATTTTAGTTAGTGGATAATTGCTGCTAATTAATTTTTTTTATAATATTCTGGGCCTTCTTGTGAGTTATTCTTCTAGGTTTGTATTTAGCATGCCAATACTTTTTCAAGTAGCTATATCATATAGACATGGTAAGAATGTGATAATTCACTATCCATATATTTTTCCCGTCTTATTTTTTCCTGTGTATAAATTTACATATAAAGCATAGGAACAAAGAATTGTTTCAATGTCAGATTTGTTTCGGTCCTTCTATGTAATTTTCTTGTTTTTTGAAGTGTCTTATGGAA
This sequence comes from Parietaria judaica, assembly GCA_954871525.1. Taxonomy (NCBI): domain Eukaryota; kingdom Viridiplantae; phylum Streptophyta; class Magnoliopsida; order Rosales; family Urticaceae; genus Parietaria; species Parietaria judaica. The sequence goes on from OX940860.1 coordinate 47,339,207, forward strand.
GTATTTTTAAAGCTTCAGAATTTTTTTCCTTTTATTCATATAATACAGACTTAATTTTGGATTTTTATTTTTATTTTATTATTTTCGTTGCATGAGATATTGAATGTTTTATCTGACAAAACATTTTTTCAATGTTGAAATCTGATCTCAATCTCATGTGCTGTTTATTGCTGGTCAATATTTCAGGAGCTTGGGGAGGAAATGAAAGTAGAGGATCCCAGAAAGGGGGCTTCACTTACGGTGCACAGCTATGCAGTGCGATTTTTGAAATCTAATAGATTTCCTGGTCATGCACTTGCCGAAGCACCGGCAACACCTGACAGGGTATTTGATTTGGGCATTCAGGAAATTTCTTGGGAGGACCAGCTCACAGAAGTATGTTTTAAATTTTTCTCCAGTCTCGGCTTAATGTAACAGTTTGAATATTTAGTTTATCTAATATTTGTTGGCTGTGTATTAAAGCCTTTCACTGATGTGTATCGGGCTTGTCAGGAGAATCTGTTCTACATAATTCCATGTGGTGCAATGGAAGCTTACAGAAACTCTATTGAGGCCCATCTTGTGCATTTCGAGGTCTGCTTGCTTTATCTCAGCATCCTCTTTGCTTTGGTATTTTAGCATTTTGTTAAAGTCGACTAGCAAAAATCAGAAAAGAGAACACCGATGAATTCGTTAACACTGGAATGGGTTATATTGAATTAACTCTATGCTCTTTATGTATTAGATGTTATCGTTTTGGAAGTCTCTGATATTCCTTAAGTTTTCAAACTTTGCTAATTAGCTTTAATGAATTATTCCCAGAAAACTGGTAGTAGCATGCAGGAGGAAGTTGAGACATCTATGTATGATGCAGGTATTAACCCGGAGGTTGAACCTAAATGTTAATCTATTATTTTGCACTTATCGTGATTGCTAAAGTAATTTTATCTTTAAAATTTCAGAATATGGGTATCAAGATAACATGTATGCCGAGGAAGAAGGCGAAACAAGCAACTATTACTTGCATAAGAAATCGACGCATAAGAAACGGAAGAATGTTCCTTATCCTGATTTGCCTTATGGGCACTCCACAATGATGGCGAAAAGGCCTGCTGATCTGAATGTGGGGGCAATTCCGACAAAACGCATGCGCACTGCGTCACGGCAGAGAGTCGTCACACCTTCTTCTGCAAATGTCCCTCTTCAGATGAGGACCGATGCTTCCAGTGGAGACACCAATTCCTTTCAGGATGATCAGAGCACTTTGCATGGTGGCTCTTCTCATTTTCAGAAAAGTGTGGAGGTTGAGTCGGCTGGGGATTTCGATAAACAACTGGCATATGACTGTGCAGAAACATCAATTAAGCCAAAGAAGAAGAAGGCCAAGCATCTGGTACACTGAGATTTGTGTTTCAAGATCTCTGTTTGCTTACTACTTTTGCGTTTTGACTTTCTTGTACTTTATGTCTTAGGGCTCGGCATTTGACCAGGGATGGCAGCTGGATTCTAATGCAGTTCACGAACAGGTATGGCTTAAGTCTCTTTACATGATTTTTTTTTCGTATTTTTTTCTCGACGTATGGTTACTTTAAGGTCTAGGCGCTAATATGGATTAACTATTATGAAATAAGTAAGATATCTTGGCACAATTGACACCCTTCAAACCCGTAAATTTTGCATCTAACCTCTGTAATATGAAACTGTGGTGCAATTGGCCCCATTTTGTTTTATTCTGTTGAAGAATTTATTGATTTAAAAAAATTTAGGAGCAACAAATTTCAACTTTACAATTTATCATAATTTGATTTCTATTTTCAATTGTTATTCAATGAGATATTTTAAGTTATAAAGTAACAACCACATTTTACTTTGAAATCTAAGTAAATTGTAAAATTTGAAAATTTCCCTGTATATATTTAATACATTAGTTCTTGAACGGAATAAAATGGCAAAGGCCAAATGTGTTTTAAGTTTCAGATTACAGGGGTTCTGCACATATTTTTTTATTTGATTTATGCTCATTCGTGCCAAAAGTAGCTTGATCCGTGCTCCTTTTTTCTTCTTTCTTTCCTGAATGTAATTGCCTTATCAGTCGTAATTGGAATTTTAATGTGCCTTCTTATGTACAGCGGGATAATAAAAAGAGGCTGGAATCTCATCATTTTGAGTCAAATGGAACAAGTGGTAACTTCTTTTTTTCCTCTCATCTTGTTTTCTATAGCTGGTCTTGTTTCCAGTATTATGTACACTAAATCAAATCGTGCTGCAGGTTTGTATATGCAGCATAGCGCTAAGAAGCCTAAGATATCAAAACAATCACTAGAAAATACTTTTGACAACATGAATACAATTTCTGGTTCCATCCCTTCTCCGGTGGCGTCACATAGTAACATGTCTAACACAAGTAAAATTATGAAATTGATTGGTGGTGGTCGGGATAGGGGTCGGAAATCCAAAACGCTGAAGGTAATTTAGAGTAACACCTTGTTTTATTTGTAGGTATTATTGTTTTTTAATACCTAAATAAGATGGTTTACCTTATGGAATGAGTCTTGATCTCCTCGCAGATAGTTGGGCACACAGGTTCCGGGAGTCCTTGGTCGTTATATGAGGACCAGGTCAAATGCAATCTTAAATGATTTTATTTTATTTAATTAATTTCTACTCCATAGTATTTAATTGCTATTTGTACTATAGGCACTGGTGGTGCTTGTGCATGACATGGGTCAAAATTGGGAGCTTATAAGTGATGCTATCAATAGTACACTGCAGTTCAAGGTTAATATGCAATTCAAATCAGCTTGATCTACATGTATATAATATAAATATGCAAGTTTTCTGGGATTCCTTTTCAATGATTTTTATAGGACTTAAACCGATAAATCTCAAGTAAATGTTGATTTTAATCAATAACAAAAGAAGAGCACAAAACCACTCTTAAGCTTAGCTACTTTTTTTTTTTTTTTTTTTTTATCAAGGCGGCAACAATTTCAACTCTTTATCATTAAGCTTATCTGGCTTAAAGCTGCTTCGTTTAATCAAAAGACTGAACTGTTCCCTACTAAGTAAGCCCTAACTAAGGGTCCGCAATTACTTTTAAAGGTAAAACAATATCCCCCTTTTCTATTGTGTGCGATTTTCTAACTTGTGAAACAATACAGTGTATCTTTCGCAAGCCTAAAGAGTGCAAGGAGCGGCACAAAGTCTTGATGGATAAGAGTGCCGGTGATGGGGCTGATAGTGCTGAAGATTCAGGCTCCTCTCAGCCATATGTATCTACATTGCCAGGAATTCCAAAGGCAAAATTTACGATATCACATTATCTTGGTTGTTCATATCACTTGCTTAAAAGCAAGATAATAGGTATGAATTTTTCTTCTTCTTCAGTTAGCTGATTTTTGCATTGATGCAGGGCAGCGCAAGACAGTTATTTCAACGCTTGCAAGAGCCGATGGAAGAGGATACTCTGAAATCTCATTTTGAGAAAATCATCAAGATCGGGCAGAAGCAACATTACCGAAGGACTCAGGTTTGTAACACTTGGTGTTACTTCTTTATAATGCTTAACTTTAGAGCAATCCCCATTTGGTGATGCAGTTTTCCCCATGAACTTTAGTTTTTGGCAGCGACCCCCCCTATAAGCTTAAAAAGTAGCATATTTTTTTGTTAACGAAACAAGTTTAAAAAGCATATTACTCCACACTATATAAAATGATGAGAATTTGTTAATTTGTGCAGCACATGACTTATTCCTAGGTAGTTTTGTCAATTAATTACCAAATGACTGAATATACTAGATTAGGAGACTATTGTGAAGCAATAAGTGAGTCCAATTATTTAAGATCGTTAATATGAAAAATTTTATACCCTAATGCGGAGGGATAATTCACTACTCTTTGAGGGTATATAGGGGCCATTGCTGCCAAAAACTATAGTTCAGGGGGCAAACTGCACCAACATGCATAGTTCAGGGGGTATTACTGCCAATAACTAATTTTTAATATAATCCTTGATGTTCTCATCCTTTAATGATCTTATTGTGGCAATTAGGTGAAGATTGAAAACCAGGACTTGAAGCAACTAGCGACAGTCCACAACTCTCACGTGATGGCGCTGTCCCAAGTCTTCCCAAATAACCTCAATGGAGCTATTCTAACGTACGCTATTCATATCTTCTTACACCGTATTAATTTTTTATTTCCAGAGGCGAGATTTATCTCTATCTTGTACTTTTGGCTTGTATTCCGTTTTTGCGCTATGAAGTTACTCATGATATTGCATTTTCCCAATAATGAAGGCCTCTTGAGCTCTCTGATGCCACGTCATCAAACCAGGACGTCCTTTCTATCGGATGTCAAGGTGCGCATACTAGTGGTTTAGCACTCCCAAATCAAGGTGCTGTTGCGCCATTACTTCCTTCTTCGGGTGTAAGTTCGCCTTTACAAGGATCTTCCGGTATGGTGCCCGGCACTAGCTTACCTTCGCCAGCTGGCACACTTAATCCCACCATCAGGTAAATTGATACTCTGTTTATTTTGTATTAAAATTTCGTTATGGTTTCTCTTTAATAGAACTCAAATTGATATCCTCAAGAAACGTTGGATTTTTTTGATAATAGGAAAGAGTTACAAGAACTACTGTAAGTGTAAGTTAAGCTGCTTTCTAAAACAGACAACAATTTCAACTTAACCCAAATGATCCGTTTCTTTAGCATTATGGCTTTACCCACCCGAAAGACTAAACTATACGCAATATATTAAGGGATGGCCGGTACAACGTTCCGAGAACATCTTCGTTACCAGTTGATGATCAACAGAGGATGCAGCAATATAACCACGTATTACCCAATAGAAATGCGCCACAATCCAGCTTGGCGGTTTCTGGAACTGATCGTGGAGTTCGCGTGGGACCCGGTGGAAACGGGATGGGCATGATGAGCGGTATGAATAGGAACATGCCAAACACGAGGCCGGCGTATCAAGGGATGACTTCATCGTCAATGCTGAATTCCGGAAGCATGCTTTCCTCTCCCATGGCGGCGATGCCGAGCAATGCAAATATGCATTCCGTAGCTGCTTCTGGTCAAGGAAACTCGATGATCAGACCACGCGATACTTTGCACATGATGAGGGTTAGTTAGTTTATTAATATATTTCTTGCTTATAGTATCTCATGTAAATAAATGAACAGACAAAAGTAAAGTAATCGCATTTTCCGTCACGTTTTGACACGGGATTTATAGATAGTAGTAAATAAACTATCTCGTGTAAATAAATGAACAGACAACAAAAAGTAATCGCATTTTCCGTCACTTTTTAACATCTTGGCGGCGCTATGCTGCTTTTCAAAAGAATACGGGACATTGCTAGTACAAAACTAAGGTTCAGTGGAGAAAGTGCACCTACAAGCAAAGTTCAGGGGGACATTTATGCCAATTAAAGCTTTATTAGTTTTGTATTGATAATCATCAACTCGATTAATCTTAATAGAATTTTAGCTCATTAATTGTCTTCAGTATCATGGCTCACCTTATGTATTACAGCATATATTTTGTATAATTCGGCGCGATTAAATTGCTGTAAAATAGCTGTAGAATTAGCAATGTAGATTACGTCAAATCAGCGATAATGAGTCTCCTAACTTGGCGATTTTGTTGTTCTTTTCTGTAGATTAATTCTATGAATAGGTAGTAAATTTTTATTATCTTAACTCTTACATTATCCGACTTCTGTAATGTTTGCGACAGCCTGGACACAATCCAGAACACCAGAGGCAAATGATGGTGCCAGAGCTTCAAGGGAATAACAACCAAGGAATCGCCTCCTTTAATGCCTTTCCCAATCAGACGGGCCCACAGCCAGTCCCCTCATACCCGGTCCACCACCAACCGCCACAGCAGCATCAGGCCTCCCCACAGCCTCACGGCCTCAATCACCCGCATCTCCAAGGCCCAAGTCAGCAAGCCTACGCTATCCGGCTCGCCAAAGAACGTCATCTCCAACAGCAGCGCTACTTGCAACAACAGCAACAGCAACAACAATTTGCTGCATCGAATCCCCTTATGCCACCTGTCCATCCTCCCGTTTCGTCACAAACCCCGCCTTCTCAACCGGTCTCGGTCTCCCCATTAACTCCGTCCTCCCCCATGACAGCTCAGCATCCTCAGAAGCACCACCTGGCGCCGCACGGGCTGGGCCGGAGTGCCGGCGCCGTGGCCAATCAGATGGGGAAGCAACGGCAACGGCCGCCACATCAGCATCTTGTACAGGCTGGCAGACAGCACCCTCAGTCACGGCAACACTTGCAGTCCCAACAGCAACCTAAAATCTTAAAGGGAGTTGGAAGAGGAATGGCCCAGAACGTTCCGGTGGACCCGTCGCACATGAACGGCCTTTCTATGCCTCAGGGAAGCCAATCTCTGGACATGCAGGGACCGGGACAAGGTGCGTATGCACCAAAGACAATCCCTCAGTCTTCAAAGCTTCCTTCTACTAAGCAACACCAACAAGTCCCTTCCCTTCCAGATAATAATATTAGCGCCAATCAAGGCCAAGTTCCGCCTGCTCCCCAAACAGCTGTGGGTCCCAATCACCATCCGAAGCAAGCGAATCAGACACAACCGAGTGTTCAAAGATTGATTCAGCAAAACCGTCAAGTGAATCCGGACCCACCGAGCAAGACCCAGAACAACGCAGCTCAAGCCGAGCAGCAGCCTGCGAATGCCACTTCTCAGGTGGGTGCTGACTCATCAGGGGCGGTGCCCGTGTCTTCTCAGTGGAAATCATCAGAACCGTCTAATATTCTGAATTCAACCGTTCAAGCAGGTCCTATAACGAATTTATCTGGAACCGAGCCAACACCACCGCCGCCACCTGTCAGCCAGGGGATGGGTTCGAGGCAGTTATCCGGTGGGCTTCCCTCTCATGGACATAATGGTGGGACCCAGTGGCAGCAGCCGCAACCGGCACTGCCATCTAAGCAGTCTCAAACGCTGCCACCTGTGCCCCAACAAGAACAGCAAAAGCAAACAGAGAAAAGGCCCCCACAAAATCATTTGCAGCCACAGCAGCAAATACAGCATCTGCAAGCTGAGCAAGGAATGTATTCTAAAGCGGAATGAGAAGATTCCACAGGAACCGAGCAGTTAAGACATTGGTCCGACAATATTTTTGCCAGTTTGCCCTTGTCACACCACTGTACAGGTAGATTCTTTTCACTTTTCCGTGAACCTTCATAAAAACCGATAGTAAAAAATACCAGTTTCCTTTAAGGATTAATCTGTTCCAATTTATTTAAAACGATATATATGTAAAAAAATGAATATAGTGTTCCAGTTTGAAATTGGTAAAGAACTCGAACCGGTGTTAGAGAACATACTGCAGGCAAATATAAACTGTTAATGAAGAAGCCGCATAAGTTGCCAAGCAACATGTTGATTTTTTAGTCTAAATAATAAATATTATAATAAGGAAAGATGGTCATCATTTATTAGCTAAGCATATACGTAATTTTGTTGCTTATAATGATCATGTGATTTAATTTTCGTGGTTATGAATTTTTATATTTTGAAGGAAGAGTATGTGACTTACGTTTTTTGGGTCCATTTTTTTTTTGTAGATGAAGGCTGGTTATTCCACAAGGGCATTGATGGATGGAGATGCTGATAATTATTCGCAGGTTCTGTTAAAAGAAAAAAAAAATTAACCGAAATCGCTGACGATGTCGTTGTCTTTTTTTGATTGAAAAAATCGTGTATATTATCACCGGTCTAGAGCTTGGGAAAAGAGAGACTGATATAGAGGTATGTGTACAGGGTCTCATCTCTCTTGTTCTACATTTTCTTATCTAATGTGGGTGCTCTACAATGTGGGGCTTTTTTTCTTCTTTTTCTTTGATGATTAGATTAGAGAATGTATCATTACCCTTTTAGGTTAACAGGGTAGCAATCATTTTTATGGGCAAAAGCCTCTGTGAATATTGGGTATCTCTCCTGTAATGGTGTTGGAACATCTATCACTCTTTTAATGCCATGACCCACCATCTCTTGGATCCATCCTTGTAATCTCTCTCTCTCGCTCTCTTCTTTTGAAAAAAAAAAAGCATTGAAATCTGTCGTTTTTTGGGTCTTACTCGTTTTGCTGGTAGTGTTTTCGTTATTGCTTTTTGCTTCGATGTTTATGTTTAGGTTTGGTTGATCAACAAAAAGAGAGAAAAGAAGATTGTTTTATGTACTCGAGTCTCGTTTTGTTCTTTTTGAATTCTGGATTGCATCTGTAAGTTTCAAGCAGAAGAGATAAGAGCGGGAATCGCCTCCGTTGGTTTAAGGTGGCGGATATATTGGTAAGCTGGCGACCAGCTGATGTTGACGGGTAATTTATAGCATTTTAATAATGATACTTAATTCTATGGATCAGGTGTTATTGGCATATCATTTATTGATGGATTCACAGATTGACCTTGACCCTCGAGAATTCTCAGTCTAAAATTTACTGCAATTGGTTAATACCGGGAAATTATATCTGATAAAATTAGAATTTTATCTCCATTTTTTAACTGAGGTGCTTACGAAATAAAATGTTGTAAAAAAATGCTCAGCATTTACTCGTACAAGGTACTAGAAATTGTGCAGATAATTAATTAAACGAAAAGAGCGGTTTGTAGATACAATTGAGATCCACAGTGCAAATCAATTTTCTGCCAGATATATACTTGTAAACTTTGTAATGGGGCTGTAAATTTTGACATCGTTTTTTGGTTTTGTTCTCTGATCTCGGTCTGATTCTGGTTCGAAATCAAGAATTTTTATTTAAAATAGAAATTACGACCGTAGCAGAGCATAAAATATTTCAATTTCCGTCCCTTATTTATTTTTATACACGCGTATATATATATATATTTTCTTATTTTAATAAGTTTTTTACTTTAATTTTTGTCTTTCTTCTCATTACTCTTCTTCCACGTCTTCTGTAATGGTTCAATCTCTTTCCATTTAATGTAACGGCGATTCCCGCTCTTTTCGGATATGCCCCTCCCCACCTTCATTTTCCATTTTCCTCATATAATCGTGTTGCATTTTTCGGATTTGCCTCTCCCCTCGCTCGTTTTCCTCCAATACTCGTGGTACGCTCTTTTTCGGATTCGCCCCTCCCCTCGCTCATTTTCTTCCAATACTCGTGTCACCTCTCTTCTTGTAATATAATTCCGTCTTTGTTTTTACTTTACACGAGCATATTATAGATGTGCAGGGTTTTACTTTTTATAAAATTTAATAATCGCACTGAGTAATTTTGTCCGATCCGAATATAGAATGAACAAATTCAGAATCTAAGCTAGCGCATAACCTTGCATTCCAAAAAAAAAAAAAAAAGGAAAATAGCGGCGAAAGTCCCTAACTCTGCATATTGGTTGCAGTTAAGTCCCTGTACTCAAATTTTGGTGGTAAAAGTTCCTACCGTTAGAATCTTGTTTCACATCCATCCTTATGCCGTTATCACCATGTTAAGTGCCACATAGGCTGCACAATTGTCATCCATGTCATAAAAAAAAATTAAGGCAAAACTACCAAAAGTATAAAATACTAAAAAAACTCTAAACTATTAAATCTACGAGTCGCGGTGATATTAAGTCACATTTTTAGTGAATCCACCATTTTAAAAATTCTTGTCGTTTTTTTTTTTTTTTGCAATTTAAATAGGTCGTTTACATTTATTTTCATTTTCTTTCTTGAAATTTTGTAACTAACGCGGAAATTGGATCTAGTGCTTCCAAATAATTAGCAATATATAAACTTGTATTTCTAAATAACCAAACAACACTAAGTTGAATGTTTCAAAAAATATCAAAATATAAACGGCAAGATACTTGCATTCCGATCCGAATATAGAATGAACAAATTCAGAATCTAAGCTAGCGCATAACCTTGCATTAAAAAAAAAAAAAAAAAAACCCGCGATTTTCAGTGCCGGTCTCACCCCTGATTATTTTCGGATATGCACTAAACAAAGTGGAGATTAATTTGTTACAAGCAAAACCTAAACAAGAGAGTCAAATCGTAGAAAGTTACAAAATCAATCTGTACAATTACAAAGCAAGCAAGCAAGCGTGTTCAAGCTTCGAATCTCTCCTCCTTGACCGCACACACTCGCCGACTGGGAGACCCCAAAACCCTAGCAATGGCGTCCACCACCTTCTTCTGCGATCGGAGAATCATCTCCATCCTCTTCCCCTCCATCTCCATCCGCAGCCTCTCCATCTCCCTCGCCATCTCCATCTTCCTCCTCTCCATCGCCATCACCTTCCCCGAGAATCGCCTCACCTCCGCCGCCAAGCTCCCCTCTTGCCTCGCCCTCTTCTGCGGCGGGGGATGGTGCTGATTGTACTCGTCGGAGTCTTCGTCGGTGGTGTCGCCCGAGGGGGGTTTGGCGGCGGGGCAGGCGGAGATGGGGAGGGGGCCGCGGAGGAGGGAGTCGATGGCGGCGAAGAAGGGCCAGTCCGAGGGCCCGGGGCGCTGCGACTCGGAGCGGAAGCGGCGGCGGAGCTTCTCCATCTTGTGGCGGCACTGGAGGGCGGACTTGGGGGGGTCGGAGGGGGCGGCGACGGCGACGGAGACGGCGATCTCCTCCCAGTGGGCGGACTTGAGGGGGCCGCGGCGGAGGGCGTGCCACTTCTCCTGGTAGGCCGAGATCAGCCGCGTCGTCTCCTCGGGGCTCCACGGGTTTATCGGGGCCGGGGGCGCCGGGGGGCGCTTCTTCTTCGCCGGCGGCGGTGGGGAAGACGTGGCCATTTCGGAGAGAGAGATGTGAAGAGGAGTTGAATTGAAACGTGTTTGCTTGTTGAGTTGAGTTGAATTGAATCTAGGTCAAAATTAAATGGGATGATTGCGGCTAAAGTGCCCAATATTTGATCATCTCATACTGTTAGCAACATACAAAGCCCATGTCATGACGCACGCAGCCCGTAGCAGGAATAGTTCCAAGGGCACGAAAAATGATTTACTATAATTATCAAAATAACACATGAATGGCTTGAATTTGGAAAATAGAAATTAAAATTTCTAAGTTTTTGAATGCTTATATAGATTAAGTCTCTTATACAGAGAGAGTAGTTACAATTTAATGACTCAATTAATCTCTAAACGACAATTAAAGACATTGACTCGATGAACCTTCTAAACGATACATAACGGTATTGACTCGATTAAACCGCTTACGATATTTAAACCTCTACACAACAATATGTAGGAATTTTCCCGATTTTTCGGGTCAATTGAATAGCGGAAATATTAATTGAATTCCAATTCTAAAATCGATGAATCGTGTAGCGGAGAATATTGTACCTCTTGTTGCGTGCTTGACGGTTTTGCCGGTATTGCTCATCCTTTGATCTTGAGCACTAAGCCTTAATCACCGAGTAAAACCTCTATCGGTATCCACCTCGCGAACGGAACACCAACGAACGTGCTAACGTCGAAGGCTGAAGTATCGCCGGATCGATGATAGTCGAACGCCGGAGATATGACGAAGAACGGAGTCTCCATGAGTGGAGCTTAAGCGACGGCGCGAATTCCGAGGAGGGAAGAGGCGACAATGGCTAGAGAGAGAGAGATGTGGAGGCTAGGGTTTCTCCGTTTTTATTCTTAGTTTATGAGGTGGTCTAATCCTCCTTATATATGGAGAGGAGAATAATCATCATTAATGAAAATAAACACCATTAATGAGAATAAACTCAATTAATGTGTATCTCGTATAAACGGTAAGTTTCCCTTTATAAAAGATCTCATCTATATATAAGGGTAGGGATATATATGTAATTAATATATTGATTCATCAAATAAGTTAACTATATTAATTACATATGATTCGATAATCAATACCGTGAATCAACGCATTAAGTCACGTGGGCCCGTTTAAAGGTCCAATCACAAATCTTTGGGTACTTATACCGCAAATGTTCTAACACAATACTCCTCAAAGCTCCGGATGCATCATTACATCCCTTCTCCGCTCTAACTTTGTTCTCAACCTCAAAACAAGTGTGTTTGCCAATGCGCTTTTGAGTTTGTGTCGAGTCAAGGACGTATTTCCCACAAATCTGACCTCGACATCTTCTCCCTCTTCCGGTCGTTCCCTTGAGTTTGCACCTGAGCCGAAGCTGCAACCTGACGTTACCCCAATGAATCCCTATTCCAAAATTTTAGTGGTTCATCCCTGCCCCTCAGCCCCGACACTGGACTGTCGAAACTCCCATTCCAGCTCAGATTTAGGGTGTTTTGGAACCACGCAGCTCTTTCAGCTATAAAAACTTTTTTTTTCTATCAAATAACCCCTATCAACTTTAGGTATTTTTACTAAAATATCACCAAATCCTAGCTTAGCTCCCTCTTTACACTGCCGGTAGATATTCTGGCAATGGCAGATTTACCATTCTAAGATTGATTCCGATACCAAATGATATAAACCAAGATCGATGCACTTGGAATTTGAAATTTTTGTCTTACGTTTATATCTCGTCTCGAGATATTAAGCTCTTAAATTTTTATAGACTATTTTTTTTTATTGATTTAAGCTCTCTTATATAGAGTTGATAATAGACTCAATTAATCCCTGCACAACAGTTAACAACATCGATTCGATGAACTTTTTAAACAACAATTAACGACATTGACTCAATTAAACCGCTTACAACTCTAAAATTCTAGACGATAATAATCCTAAAGCTCGGGCTATGATCAGTGATCACGCCAAAAAAGTGCTTTTGTTAAGCGGTCGTGAGTAGCATAAGGAAAGCGGATATCGTATCCACATGGAAGCGCTATTTTATGATAATATAATCACTAAATAGTCATGTTAAATATAAGAAAAAGGTAAATTATTTTTTATACCCTCAACTTTTATTTTTGGCAAAAATATACCCTTAAGTTATATAAAGCAGCTAAATTATACCCTTTAAGTTAGTTTTATTTTTTATTTTTATATACCCTCTAATAAATTTAATTTTTAGAAACTCAAATTACGCCTTATTAATTTTTTTATTATATATTTTGTCTAGTTTCATTTTTTCACCTAAATATACTGTTGATGCAGAAAAATGCTTCAAACATTCAGCGGCCCAATAGCTCGTGTTGGGCCGGGCCCAGTATCGTCTTGTTGACTTTTATGACTTTAGGGCATGGGCTCCTGGACTTTCGAGTCAAACGGACCCTCCTCTGACTCAATGATCAGAAATCCGTGGTAAACTCCACTACCTGTCGCTAATAGGGCCAGGACTTGGCCTGGCCCGGATTACAGGTTCGGGACACCAAAAACGGATTCCTGACCACCGTGTAGGGGGGATCACAGTATCGACTCTCCAGTGAACCCTGGTTGACCAGACCCTCAACCGGCGTCACGGGGACAGATCCGGGTCCTCGGGCTATCCGCGTAGTCAGTATATCTGTCGGAGATACAAGACCAGTGGATAGAACGAGCACCTCACAGATCTAGAACCTTGGCAAGGAGGGTCTTAGATCGTGCCAGAATCTTCTCCAGAGCTTCCGCTCAAATTTGTTTTCTCTCTCTCAGAACCTGGACAAAACAACACCCGAGATCAGGAAGAACCAGGAGGGGGGGGGGGGGGGGGGGGGTACCCCCTGATTCACCTCCGACGCTCAACATTAGAGTGATATTTGAGAGGAGACGAGTTCTAGAGGGTGTAGAGAGAGTTTAGGGCGAGTTCTCGAGGTGAGAATCGAGTTACCGTTAAGAGAAAACCGAGCTTCTATTTATAAGAGAACCCGGGGATTCAAACACAATTATCTCTTTATCCGGGAGGCCCCTGGTGTAAAATAATATAGTTTTTCACATCCTCAGGACGTGGCCGATCCAACGCCTCAATCGATGTCCCCATCCGAGGCCGGACGCGCCCTCACGCGCGGCAAACGTGGGCGGCGTGGGCTCCGTCGTCGGTGGGAGGTGGTCGCCTGAGGGTCGTGGCTTGAGGTCGACCAGGTCTGGGCCGGCGGAGTACGTCGGTGGTGGCGGAGGAGCTCGATCAAACCCAGATTCGCGTGGGTTTGACTCGCGAGAGTCCGGCGATGGCTAGGTCTCCATGGCCGGCGTTGTGGGAGCCGCTGCTGACGGCGGCTATGGGCGGCGTGACGGCGGGACTCGGGCGAGCGGGTCCGGGCCGGTCGCCGTCGTTGGTGAAGGGAGGGGAACCCGATCCTCGTCGGGCGAGCATGGGTCAAGCTCCGACGGGATCGCGCCCGACGAGGATCGGGTCCTTAGTGGGCCGATCTGCAGGCCCGACTGCCGGCGGCGGAGGTTGGCGACTCACCGGAGAGGACCGGCCGGGTGGGTCTGTGCCGGAGTCGGGTGACGCCGGCGATGGGATAGCTCGGCCGGGCTGCTTCCTTTTACCCGCTTCGATGGGTTTCTCGGTCGGCGGGAGCCCGTCTCATTTTATCGGCGGGGTTCCCGCCGCGGGGAGGGTGGCTCCGGCGAGTCCGTCTTTGCTCCGGATCCACGGGGGTAGTTCCGGTTGGGATCGCCAATATCCCGAGGTCCGTGGGGCCCACGGTGGTCAGGGCCGGCCGGTGACTATGTTGGTGACGATGACGGCCAATGCCGGCGGCCGGTGGTATCCGGCTGATTTTTCGGGAACCCCGGAATTCCAACGGGTTTTCCGTGCGATGCCCCGGTCGATATTCGGGTCGTCGAGATCTTCGTTGGCGGAGGCGGGTCATCCCATGACGGGTCCCGCACATAATTTTTTTATTGTTCCGGGAGCGGGTCTGAGATCCCCCGGTGTAGATGTGGATAGTATTAGGGTTGCCGCAAGTGCTGCTCACGGAGTTCATGGCATGGAAGGACCATGTCATGGTGCTGGCATAGCAGGCGGGTCATGCCCAAATTTTGATAGGATAGTTAGGGGGAGAGTCGGGGCCTCCTCGGGTGAGGGTGACCTTTATCGGTTGCGTTCTCCCTTGCTTTTCCCGGACGTTAATATTCCGAGTTCTGTCACTTCGGTGGAGCTTGAGGCCTTTTTTAGGGCCGAACGTCTTGTCTTGCAGGGGGTATGTGCCCCGTCGGAGAGGGAACTCCCCGGATATCCCCGTGACGGGATGGTCGCGGTTCCTTTAGAGAGTCGTCGGCTGGGTTTTTCCTTGCCGATCCCTTCTCTGTTAGAGCGGCTTCTAGTGTCGCTGGACCTGCATCCGCTTTAAGTCTGCCCGGAAACCTGGTGGTTTGCCGCTGGGATTTTCTCGATGTGGCGGGAGAGACGAGGTCGAGATGTCACTCCAATCCAGCTCGAGAGACTCCTACCCATCGTTGTTTCCCAGGATGACCAAAGGGTCAATAATTGGGTTTTTACACGGCCCGTCTGGGGCTTCCGGGTCAGAGATTTGGGTCCGGTCCTAGACCCAGATTGGCACAGTCGATGGGTTTGGGTCCCAAGCACTTATCTGGGATCCATTCCCCGTGGATTCGGGATCCCTAGGTTGTTTATGAGCACCGGCGTCGAGGATCGGGGCTTCGTCAGTTTTTTCTTGACGGGGTGCGCCATTCGTGGACGTTTTGCCTCTTTTTTAACGAGGGAGGCCTGGATTCGGTCGGGGTGGATGTCTTCTGAGACCGTGGTTGATCCAGTGCCAGGTTTTGAAGAGAGGTCTATCGCTATACGTAGTTTTTTCTGCTTCTTTGCATGTACCGATTATTTTGTCGTACTCCGAGGCTGACCTGGTTATTTTTTCTTTTGTAGATATGGACCGCAGTGACGAGTGGCCGTGGGGTCTTCCGCCTTTCCCGACTGGTGCGGGGTCTTCTGATATTCCTGCCTCTGGTTATGGGGGAACAGACCCCATCCCCCCGCCAGGTCCTGCCAGAAGTCATGGCAATTTTGGAGCCTTTTATTGCTCTCGTTCCTCCTTCGGGGCCGATCATGAACTTCCTGGTGAACGGGGTATCGTTCTCTGCGGGCGTTCATCATCCGGGGCCTGGCAGTGTGGGCAGTGTGGCCGGCGGAGCTGGGGTCATGTTCCCCCGACCTCTCCTTTCGTCGCGGCCGATCATTATGTTCCTGATCTCGATCACATTGCCCCTACCGATGAAGGGGCGGAGGATGCGGTTGCCGGAGATGATGAGGTGGACGATGAGGCCACGGAGGATGGTAATGATCACCCGTCGAAACATGTTGCTCTTTTTGTCTTTTTTTTTTTTTTGAAACAATGGGGAGTTTATCTTTACCCATGTATAGAGCTTGTAGTTTCCAGACTTGCCGCGTGTGGCACGAGTTTTGTAGCGCCTTCAGGTGCGCCTCTTGTATAGGCGGACATGTTCCGCTGTAGCGAGCCGCCGTGGTTTATTAGGAGTAGTTACTTGTGTTGTAACTGTAATGTTGACCCACGAACGCTGATCTTTAACTTTTATCTTGTATGTTGGTTCTTCGCTCGTCTCTTATCTGATTGTCTTGGGATAAGATATGTCTTCTGGCCATGTATTAAGCACTCCGGGATTTTGGCCGATGCCCTAGTCTTATCGCGTGTTGCGTGTCGTCAAGCGCTCGGTTTTGGGCCGAGAACCACTTTCGAGGTGTCTTTGTAGACTTGGAGCCGGGTCGCCGGGCTTTTGGCAAGCTGCGCGTCAACAAGCGCTCGATTACGAGCCGAGAACCTGCGAGGCGTCTTTGTAGGCTTGGAGCCAGGTCGCGTTGTATATGACGCTATAAGTTCCAGTTTTATGGCAAGCTGCGCGTCTACAAGCGCTCAGTTACGAGCCGAGGACCTGCGAGGCGTCTTTGTAGGCTTGGAGCCGGGTCGCGTTGTATATAACGCTATAAGTCCCGGTCTTATGGCAAGCTGCTCGTCTACAAGCGCTCGGTTACGAGCCGAGGACCTGCGAGGCATCTTTGTAGACTTGGAGCTGGGTCGCGTTGTATATAACGCTATAAGTCCCGGACTTATGGCAAGTTGCGCGTCAACAAGCGCTCGGTTACGAGCCGAGGACTACTTGCGAGGCGGCTTTGTAAACTTGGAGCCGGGTCGAGTTGTATATAACGCTATAAGTCCCGGACTTATAGCAAGTTGCGCGTCAACAAGCTCTCGGTTACGAGCCGAAGACTACTTGTAAGGCGGCTTTGTAAACTTGGAGCCGGGTCGCGTTGTATATAACGCTATAAGTCCCGGACTTATGGCAAGTTGCGCGTCAACAAGCGCTTGGTTACGAGCTGAGGACTACTTGCGAGGCGGCTTTGTAAACTTGGAGCCGGGTCGCGTTGTATATAACGCTATAAGTCCCGGACTTATGGCAAGTTGCGCGTCAACAAGCGCTCGGTTCTGGACCGAGGACTACTTGCGAGACGACTTTGTAGACTTGGAGCCGGGTCGCGTTGTATATAACGCTATAAGTCCCGGACTTATGGCAAGTTGCGCGTCAACAAGCGCTCGGTTCTGGGACGAGGACTACTTGCGAGGCGGCTTTGTAGACTTGGAGCCGTGTCGCGTTGTATATAACGCTATAAGTCCCGGACTTATGGCAAGTTGCACGTCAACAAGCGCTCGGTTACGAGCCGAGGACTACTTGCGAGGCGGCTTTGTAGACTTGGAGCTGGGTCGCGTTGTATATAACGCTATAAGTCCCGGACTTATGGCAAGTTGCGCATCAATAAGCGCTCGGTTCTGGGCCGAGGACTACTTGCGAGGCGGCTTTGTAGACTTGGAGCCGGGTCGCGTTGTATATAACGCTATAAGTCCCGGACTTATGGCAAGTTGCGCGTCAACAAGCGCTCGGTTCTGGGCCGAGGACTACTTGCGAGGCGGCTTTGTAGACTTGGAGCCGGGTCGCGTTGTATATAACGCTATAAGTCCCAGACTTATGGCAAGTTGCGCGTCAACAAGCGCTCGGTTACGAGCCGAGGACTACTTGCGAGGTGGCTTTGTAGACTTGGAGCCGGGTCGCGTTGTATATAACACTATAAGTCCCGGACTTATGGCAAGTTGCGCGTCAACAAGCGCTCGGTTCTGGGCCGAGGACTACTTGCGAGGCGGATTTGTAGACTTGGAGCCGGGTCGCGTTGTATATAACGCTATATGTCCCAGACTTATGGCAAGTTGCGCGTCAACAAGCGCTCGGTTACGAGCCGAGGACTACTTGCGAGGTGGCTTTGTAGACTTGGAGCCGGGTCGCGTTGTATATAACGCTATAAGTCCCGGACTTATGGCAAGTTGCGCGTCAACAAACGCTCGGTTCTGGGCCGAAGACTACTTGCGAGGCGGCTTTGTAGACTTGGAGTCGGGTCGCGTTGTATATAACGCTATAAGTCCCAGACTTATGGCAAGTTGCGCGTCAACAAGCGCTCGGTTACGAGCCGAGGACTACTTGCGAGGCGGCTTTGTAAACTTGGAGCCGGGTCGCGTTGTATATAACGCTATAAGTCCCGGACTTATGGCAAGTTGCGCGTCAACAAGCGCTCGGTTACGAGCCGAGGACTACTTGCGAGGCGGCTTTGTAAACTTGGAGCCGGGTCGCGTTGTATATAACGCTATAAGTCCCGGTCTTATGGCAAGTTGCGCGTCAACAAGCGCTCGGTTACGAGCCGAGGATTACTTGCGAGGCGGCTTTGCTGCCTGAGTTGGCGGGATCGGGATCCGGGCCTTTCTCGGTCTTTTTTTCTTTTTTCCTTCCTCTTTCCTATATCAACCCCCCAGTTTCCAAGTATTGTGAGGAAACTTTGAAAGGCATTTATTCGCGAAAAAAGGAAGATTTTATATATATCATATGGCGCTTCTTGTGGCGCTCTTCTTTTACATATGCCGACTGTCGGATCTATTTCCGAGCCGATGGTACATTATTTCGGGGCTTTCCTTCGGGTTGGATTTTTGCTTCAGCTTCCGATTGAATCTTAGCTTCAGCCATTTCCATTTTATTTTTACCCCTAGCCTTGTCGGGCTCACTGGTGGTACTGCTTCAGGTGTTCGACGTTCCAGGGGCGGGGGACTTTGCAACCCCCCATTTCCTGTAACCGGTATGTTCCGTCTTGGATCACCTTAGAGATGCGGTATGGGCCTTCCCAAGTTGGCCCGAGGGTTCCGGCGCCGAGGACTTGGGTGTTTTGGCCTACTTTTCTCAGGACCAGGTTTCTTTCCAAGAAACGTTTGCCTTGACTTTAGAGTTGTAGTAGCGTTCTAAAACTCGCTTCTGGGCGACCAGTCTGGTGTACGCTTCGTTTCGCTTTTCTTCGAGGAGATCAAGCTCTTGTCGCAGCGCCTCGTCATTGCGTTCTTCGTCGAAGAACTCGACTCGCGGAGAGGGGACACTTATTTCAGCGGGGATGACTGCCTCGACTCCGTAGGTTAGAGCGAACGGGGTTTCACCAGTGGCATTGCGCGTGGTAGTCCGGTAGGCCCAGAGTACGGAGGGTAATTCTTCCGCCCATTTGCCCTTCTTTTCATCGAGATTGAGTCTGTGGATGGCAACTTCGAGGTCGATGCCTGGCATGCCGGCATGCGACCGGGCGAAAACGTCTTTGAAATCTCGCAGGAAGGTGGCCAGTTGCGTTTTAATCATGACGGGCAACTGGGCGCCGACCGAAACGGTCCTCTCTGGCTTTTCTTCGTCCAGGATGATGGTCGTTACGTCGGAAGAGGGTTCCATCGTGGGTTTGCGTCTCGCGTCTCTTGGGTCGAGCTCGCCAAACATCCGTGCCTCCTCGGAACCGGGGGTGAGATTTACGTTCAGCTGTTGGATCGTGTGGATGATCAACTCGCTTTTCCTGGTTTTCGTCTCTTGGGCGTAACATGTTCTGGATTCCCTTTGGCTTCCTCTTAAGATTCCGATCCCGTTTTCCGTGTGAAATTTTACGAGCAGATGGAAAGTGGAGGCGATGGCCTGGAGTTTGTTTAGGGACGGCCTTCCCATGATGATGTTGTAAGACGATGGTTGGTCCACCACGAGATATCGGATCATTTTGGTGACCATGGCCCTGTCTTTGGATCCGAACGTTGTTGGGAGGTCGATGGCTCCTTCGGCATAGACCGGCTTTCCGTTGAAATCGTAGAGCGAGGTCTTGATTGGCGTCGGGACGAGTCCTCCCAGACTCATGCGTTCAAGGGCGGTCTTGAAGATAACGTCAGCCGAGCTTCCATTGTCGACCAGCACTCGCCTGATTCGGTTGTTGGCGATCAGCGTCTCTATCACGATGGCGTCGTCGTGAGGGTGTGAGATTCGCCGAGCCTCGTCTTCTGTGAAAGTGATGGCTTGGCTGGGAAGCACCGTCGTAGAACTGGTTAGGTTTGTGAGGTTGATCTGGTGTTCCTCGCCATCACTTTCCAGGGCTTGGGCGTATCTCTTTCGTTTGTTGTTGGAGTCCCCAGTTTCCGGTCCACCTAGGATAGTGGATACAACATGATACTGGGGAGCTTTGCCTTTGGTTCGCTCTTCGTCTTGGCGAGGCTTGTGATCGTCTTGGGGTTGTTCACCTTCTCGAGGCAGAGGGTTGCTGGTTTTCCCGCTTCCCGCCACGAGTTTGTTGACAAACTCTTTTAACTGTCCGTCTTGGATGAGCTGCTCGATTTGTTTCCTTAGTTGCCAGCATTCTGACGTCAAGTGGCCGTGGTCCTGGTGATATTCGCAGTACCGATCTTTGTCTCGGTTGGCCTTCCTGGGCAGAGGTCGTGGAGGATCGAACTTCTCTTTGTGGAGGTTAAAAATTGTTGCCGGTGACACGGTCAGCGGGGTGTAATTTGCGTCTTTGCGGAAACCTTCCGCTCGCCTAGGGTGCTGTTGTCGTCCTTCAGAGTTCGACTGCTGGCGCTGCCTCTTTCTTTGAGGCTCGTCATCGTCCCTCCTTTGGTCGTTCCGGCTTTGCTCGTCTAGGCTGAGTTGGCTTCGACTGGCGAAGTATTCGTCGGCGGCAATGTCTTCCGCTGCCTTAGCCATTAGTTTGGCCATGGAAGCAGGTCTCTTTTTGACAAGGGAGCGCGTGAATTCGCTCACCGGGAGGCCGTCGATTACTGCGGTGACGGCGTCGTCGTCGGTATAGCTAACGACTTTAATCGCCTCCTCCGTGAACCTTTTCAAGTAAGCCTGGAGAGACTCGTCTTTGCGCTGCTTGAGGGACCATAGGTACGACTTTCCTTTTCGCTGCGTGATCGAGCTAGCGAAGCGGGATATGAAGCGTTCCGTCAGCTCTTCAAAGGATTCAATCGACCCTTTGGGGAGTCGTTGGTACCATTCGAAGGCCGGTCCGGCAAGGGTGAGGCAGAACGCCTGACACATTGTGGAGGGCGAGCATCTCTTCACCCGCATAGCAAACTGGTACTGCACCAGATGGTATGTGGGGTCTGTCGTGCCGTCGTAGATGGGATTTAGTGGGAATCGGAGGTCTCCGCTGAGATCTTCGTCGAGTAGGTGGCTTGCCAGAGGGGAGATGATTCCCTTCGCCATGCTTCGTTTGGCAGGATCAGTGCTATTGGCGGCGGCGAGTTCTCTCAGCTCTTTTCTTAGAGCCTGGACCTCGTTTCTCAGTCCGTCGTTTGGCGGAGGTGCTGTCGGGTCAGGTGTCGGGGCTGTGTTGGCTCCTCTCGTCATGTGATACATGGCGGGGGGTGCGGAACTTCTAGACCCTTTTGACTCGGCACTGTCCGGATTTTCCTGAGGGCGAGGTTCTTCCCTTCGTCGTTCGAGGTGTCGTCGTAAGTCTCCTTCTTGACGAGAGTGACTTAGATGGTGACGGAGATCCTCCTGATTTTCCGGGTGTGCTCGGGCGGGCGCCTGCTGACGACGACGGTTTTTTCGCGCCTGAACACTTTCAGCGTTACTTTCGTCTCCCCCCAGACGTTCAAAGACTGAACGTCGGGTCGACTGTGATTGGGCCGGCTCTTGAATGCCTCGACGGGCATGCTGAGTCGCAGGTGGCCCTCGTTGCGTGAGCTCGAGGGCCTCTTCTG
Source organism: Parietaria judaica (assembly GCA_954871525.1). Taxonomy (NCBI): domain Eukaryota; kingdom Viridiplantae; phylum Streptophyta; class Magnoliopsida; order Rosales; family Urticaceae; genus Parietaria; species Parietaria judaica. The sequence goes on from OX940860.1 coordinate 47,361,108, forward strand.
GACTCTCCTCCTCGTCGATGGCTTCAAGGTTAGTGTCGTTGTTGCCGAGACGTTTGGATACAAGATCAGCCAGGCGGAAGACACTATCTTCCAGCCGAGTCAGCCGTTCTTTTTCTTCGTTGACAGCGGGCTCTTGTCGAGTACTTGTCTCAGCCCGGTTGAGAGCCTGGGTTCGGCGTGCGTTCACCCGAGCCTGAGTGTTGAGAGCGATACTTCCCGCGGGGCGGGAAGAGGTGCCTTCTGTCGTATCTGACATCGAAGTTTCGAGTGTCTTCGAGTGTCTTCGAATGTGTTCTAATGTCTTCGAGTGTGTTCGAATGCCTTCGAGTTTATTCGAACGCCTTCGAGTGTGTTCGAACACCTTCGAGTTTCTTCGAACGCCTTTAAGTGTGTTCGAACGCCTTCGAGTGTGTTCGAACGTCTTCGAGTGTGTTCGAACGCCTTCGAGTGTGTTCGAACGTGTTTGAATGTCTTCGAGTGTGTTCGAACGCCTTCGAGTGTGTTCGAACGCCTTTGAGTTTCTTCGAACGCCTTTGAGTGTGTTCGAACGTGTTTGAATGTCTTCGAGTGTGTTCGAACGCCTTCGAGTGTGTTCGAACGCCTTTGAGTGTGTTCGAACGGCTTCGGGTTTCTTCGAACGCCTTCGAGTTTCTTTGAGCGCCTTCGAGTGTGTTCGAACGCCTTCAAGTGTGTTCGAATGCGTTCGAATGTACTCGAATATCTTCGAATGGGGCCGGATGTCTTTGAATGTGGCCGGATGTCTTCGAACGCCTTCGAGTGTGTTCAAGTGTGTTCGAATGTACTCGAATATCTTTGAATGTTGCCGGATGTCTTCGAACGCCTTCGAGTGTGTTCGAGTGCGTTCGAATGTACTCGAATATCTTCGAATGTGGCCGGATGTCTTCGAACGCCTTCAAGTGTGTTCGAACGCCTTCGAGTGTTTTCGAGTGCGTTCAACTGTACTCGAATATCTTCGAATGTGGTCGGATGTGCTGGTAGGGACTCGAGGTTTTAAACTCGTGGTACCCCTCCTTCTAGGGCCAAAATGTTGATGCAGAAAAATGCTTCAAACATTCAGCGGCCCAATAGCTCGTGTTGGGCCGGGCCCAGTATCGTCTTGTTGACTTTTATGACTTTAGGGCATAGGCTCCTGGACTTTCGAGTCAAACGGACCCTCCTCTGACTCAATGATCAGAAATCCGTGGTAAACTCCACTACCTGTCGCTAATAGGGCCAGGACTTGGCCTGGCCCGGATTACAGGTTCGGGACACCAAAAACGGATTCCTGACCACCGTGTGGGGGGGATCACAGTATCGACTCTCCAGTGAACCCTGGTTGACCAGACCCTCAACCGGCGTCACGGGGACAGATCCGGGTCCTCGGGCTATCCGCGTAGTCAGTATATCTGCCGGAGATACAAGACCAGTGGATAGAACGAGCACCTCACAGATCTAGAACCTTGGCAAGGAGGGTCTTAGATCGTGCCAGAATCTTCTCCAGAGCTTCCGCTCAAATGTGTTTTCTCTCTCTCAGAACCTGGACAAAATAACACCCGAGATGAGAACCGAGGGGGGGGGGGGGTACCCCCTGATTCACCTCCGACGCTCAACATTAGAGTGATATTTGAGAGGAGGTGAGTTCTAGAGGGTGTAGAGAGAGTTTAGGGCGAGTTCTCGGGGTGAGAATCGAGTTACCGTTAAGTGAAAATTGAACTTCTATTTATAAGAGAACCCGGGGATTCAAACGCAATTATCTCTTTATCCGGGAGGCCCCTGGTGTAAAATAATATAGTTTTTTATATCCTCAGGACGTTCCCGATCCAACGCCGGAATCGGCGTCCCCATCCGACACCGGACGCGCCCTCACGCGCGGCAAATGTTGGCGGCGCGCGTGGAAGCTTGACCTCCAAGCTGATGACGTCAGCTTGATGTCACCAGGCTGATATCAGCCTTCTGGCGCATCCAGCGGATGGGCGACACGTGGAGGAACAGGGTTTGACCCTTGGTGGACCTGCAGGGGCGCTGCCACGTGGCAGTTGGCCTTTGGGGGCCTGTGGGACCCGCCCGGGTGTTTCCCGGCGTGTCCCGGAGGCCCCGGGTGTTTTCCGAGGCTGTTTTTTACAAATTTTATATCTATTTTGGGTATTTTGATATATTTGGGATCATCTGGACCCTTTATTTTTTGAAAACGGGCTTCCGGCGAATAATTTGGGGCAAAATTGATTATAAAATTAATTAATTAATTAATAAAAGAAAAATTAATTTAAATAATTTTTCTTTTATTAATTAATATTAAATCAATTGCGTAAAATACCCGTAACATATACCTTTTATTTAAAATAAATAAATATTGACTTTTACTCACTTCTCTGCTCTTTATTTTTATATATTTAGTTGTTTTTGAAACTTGTGGTATATTTTTGCCAATAATTAAAGTGGAAGGTATAAAAAAGCAAATTTCCCCGAGAAAAATAATAAAAAATATTATGTGATCTAAAACATCCGGTTCTTTGATTATGCAGAATATAACGATGAAGTAAAAACATACACAAAAGTAAAACGACACACACGATGTTTTATTAACGTAGTTCGGTACTTATCTACTTCTACCATGCTCGCCTTGATTATAGTAGTGATGTAGACGAATAGAAAATCAAATCAAGACTTCTCAACTCTTAGAAATACAATAAAACCTCGATAATTAAATAACCTTAAGTAAATAATACTGTTGTCCCGTCCCGACTCAGGACCAACTAGCTAAATGAGTAATTCGCTAAATTTATAAGATAATAACGTTTTTAGAAGTATATAGGCCCCAAGTGATATATAAATTAATAATTTAATATATAAATATTGTAGGGTTTTGTGGCATAAGTGCTCAAAGATTTGGGATTGGCCACCTGGGCCCACATGAGTTAATTGGTTAACTCGTAAACTAATTAGAGAATTAATATGATTAATGGGCATGATTTAACCCTAACCCTATATATACAAGTGATTGTCATGTGAAACCCCAAGTATTCATATTAGGTTAAATCACTCCCAAAGTGAGAGAGAAAATTTGCCTCCTCCATTCCCGAGAGAAAGAGGTCAAATTCTTCAATTGTAATGAGCCTTTGATCCGGGTTCTAATTGCCGAGGAGGAACAAGTAATCCGACACAGTGATTTACGACCAAGAAAGGTGTTCGATTAGTGATGTGGTGAACGACGTAGAGGCCGGACATTTGAGCGGCTTGTGATCGACGGCGTAGGCTTGGAGCTTAACGGTGGTGGCAGCTAAATCTCAGGTATTGACACGGAGATCCGGTTCGTAATAAAACACAAGGATTCGTCAAGAGAATTTATTCTCACCGGGTTAGTTTTGATTATGTCTTGTTATCTAGAGTAAATATATTCGAGGATTCCTGGAATTTCCGCTTCCGGTGGTGAGAATATCCTTGGAATCCCAACAATATAAATATAATAATATTACATAATTAATTATGAAAAAACTAGAAATAAAACATACCTTTACAATTAATTGTGAAATTACTTTATCATTACATAATTAATCATGTAGTCTTTTTAAAATATGTTTATAAGACTATTTGTTTATTTAGCGAATTTTTTTGCCATCTCTATAATTTTGTATTTGTTCACACGTTCCACTGCTAGTGCACAAATCACTACGGTAGTGTTCGGTATTTTGGTTAACTGGTTTGGGAAACCAGTTTCGTAATTTGGTTTGGAAAATCAGTGTAAAAATAAATATAATAATTAAATAAAACACATTTTATGTTACTAAAAAAAGGCATGTTTGATTTGAAAGTAATATATATTAATATTATGCCTAAAAAATATTTACATTAATACAAAAAATATATTCAAATTCAATTACTCTAATTACATGTCTAAATAATGTAATATAAAGTAGTAAAAAAAATTGTTGCATGAGTTTATATCATTATAATTAAGTTAGTATTTAATAATAAGAATAATTTAAATCCATTCTTTAATATCATAATAATATATAAATGATACAAATAATTTTGATTATTTAATTAAATCAGTTAATATTATAATAATATCTTAATAATATAATATATATTATTATAGTTATATTTTGTACGATTGAGTTGAAAAGAACAAAACACAGAAAAAAACTTCAAGTCGTTTTCTGGTTTCCTTCATTAAAATTTTACTGGTCTGCGAGACCGGTTTGGGAAAACAAAAATAATTGGTAACCAAACGTGATCTGCGAAACCAATATAACACTGTTTGAAACCAAAACCAGAAAATGGTCTCTGGGACCGTAACCAAACCCCACCTAAATAAACAAAAAGTATATCTTATAAGAGAGTTTTGTATTCTGATTAGTACTTATGAATTATGATTACTTGCTCCAATAAACTATTATTTTTTATTATCATTTGTTTCTCTTTATATTCATAACATTGGTACTTTAATATGAAAAAACAATATAATTATATTAGTGTATTCTTAATATGTTAAATAGAGAATTTGTTTTGCTAACTATAATAATTCGATAATATAATAAGTTTTGGTGGTCCCAACATTATTAATTTATAGAGAATTTACTTAAATGTAAATTCAACATAATGAAAAAATCTTACAATATAGATTTTCTTTAGACTATTTAGCCATCTTTAATACTATTAGATCATATTATTGATCACTCAATATAGGGTTCATATTTGTGCTATCGACCTCTACATCTCACCGTGGTATCGACTTCCACATCGGGTGTAGGATGGGATGTTACAACATCGTATTTGATTTTGACATAATTTAATATTCGCATGTTACATAGAAAAAAACTTACTTGCGGATTGAGAATCAAATTGACGTGCATATTTAGTGTCGATAAGTAAATCGCTCCAATACCACCTCTAGAGACTCACTTTCTCGGGTCTGTTACTTCCTCAATAACTCGATAAAGTCTCAATTTTTTTTTTAAAATTTAACGAGAAAAAAATATTTAAAACATTTAAAATCTTAAACTTTATCGTACATTTTCTTCCTAAAAGAAAACTTTGAAAATATCAAATCAATTTATACAAAAAGTATTCGGGACTATACTTAGTTAAAAGGGAAAAAAAAAAACATTTTGGCTCCTTGATTGGTAAGCAAAATAATATAAATAAAAATTGTGGAAACATTATCACAAGATGGATTCTACCATCATATGCACCATGTATGCCGCAACGCTAATCCTGTTAGATCAGTAAATCATCAATTCTTTCATGCTTCCACAACACTACTTTATTAAACAAAGACTTGAAGACAATATTCCATAACATGAAGGATTGCCCGAAACAACCAGGGAACTTTGAGTGCTTGCTATCATGTCATGCGCTATATGCGCGACCCTTGTCGATCTTGGTTTGGAAGGATTGAAGAAGAGAAAATATTTGCAAAAAGAAATCAACGAGGTTATAGCGGAAGTAGCGGAGTATGTCACAAGTTTTACTTGATTACAATTGTACTTTGTCGTACTTATGTTTAATTTTCACGTTAGTTTTGAACAAGTTAGATTAATGTTGGTGTTTTGTTATGTTACAACTAATTTTTTATTTATTTATATTTTAAATCTTTTAGTACGTTGAATGTTGGTGATATTGGATATATTTTGTTGCTCGTATAGAACTTTTTTTCATTTTCAGGTAAGTCAACAAAATAGAAGCTAATTAAATATTATTTTTTGTATAGAATCACCGGTTATTTAATTTGTTAGAAGTCTATTTGGGAAAATCTATAGGAATTATAAAAATTAGTAATCAATAATCATTTTCATTGCGGCATAATATTAACCGGTAGCGGAGAAATGCTCAAAATTATTAAAATGAACATGTTCTCTTTTGTGGCGGCGAATTTGAAGATCGTTGCGGCTACAATACACACTAATTGAATCGAGATCCATAGCTGCGTGTCATGTTTTCGTCACGACCAAAATTTAATTTTGTGTGACACCATCTTCGTTGCTACGAACAAGTAATTAATCGTAACTAGTGTGTAAGCTAGCCGCAACGAACGTGATCCTCGCTGCATCGAACGAGAAAAACTGTTCTGCAACATGCGCTTCAACAACGGTGTTTGTTCGTCGTTTATACGACATTCGCCGCAACAAGCATGTGTCTCGCTGTAACGAACGTGGCATTTGATGAATTTTTTTTGCGTCGTTTATGAAGTTTGCACGATGATCAAACAAAGTGTCTTTATTTTGTACGATAGTGAAAAAAACAACAGAATTTAAGCGTTGTGTAAACATTTGCACAACATTTTTTTGGTGTCGCGTAATCAAGTATTTCTACTAGTGTATATACAAATAGCTTCATCCATAGTATGTCATGTGAACTACAAATGAATGCAATTATACTTTATATATCAAAAATAATTTTCACTTCATAATATAGAAAATATCTTAACATAATTTGGCCATGCATACATACTATGAGCGCAAACCTACAGAGGATAGGCAGAGGCGGAGCGACCCAAACCAAATAAGCCCGAGGCATTATAACTTTCATTATCTCATTACGAGACTTCTAAAATACCATATGAGAACTTACGTCTTGGGATAAATTTTCATAATCTCATTTGAGGCTTCTTGGTACGAGGCCATGGACAGCTTTTCTTTTGAAATTAACAATATTATATACACTGGCGGAGGCACTTGAGCACTAGTACTCGCACGTGCTTACACTGGGTTTGATAAATTTTCATTACTAGGTATAGTTGTTAGTGTGCTTATTTTATTTTGTTTATAAATTCTGCAATTTTTTTCCATTACCTGTTCATGATCATAGATAATTTCATAATACATTGACGAGATAAAGCACCACAATAAATAATTCAATACCCTTGATTTACCAAAACAAATAATAATTTCAAAAAAAAAAAAAAAAAAAAAAAACAAACACCTACCAATGCCCACCCTTCTCTGTAATTATACAATTAAATCAACATTATTTATATATGTATGTGTACATAATCAATAAAGTAATAAAGTGTTATAATTTATCGTTTATTAAATATTTACGGCATTAAAACCTCATATTTGTATTTTGTTGGAAGTATATCTTAAATATTTATCTTTGCTATTAGTTTTAAAGTAGTTTTTTTTTTTTTATCATCGCAATAATTCTTTTAATTAATCTAATTCTTAATTAAGAAACAATGCAAAGGATGTGATGATAAATAAGAGATTAACAGGAAAACAAATATAATTTATTTATGTAAAAGTTAGATTCTTGTTGGAGATGTGTTGTCGACGTGAATCTCCACTTCACTATCGTAGACTTAGGAAAAAAATAGAATTCATTTGTGTAAAAATTAGATTTTTGTTGGCGATGTATGTTGTCGACGTGGATCTTCACTTCTATCGTCGTAGACTTAGGAAAGCCTAGCTGAATTTATTTGCCTTTGTATATGCCGTATGAATACTGATTTCGCGTCTTATGGATAGCCTTCGACATATATATATAATTTGACACCAGAAACTTTTATAGAGGTTTGTCCGAAGCGGTAGTTGACTACTTCCTCCTGATATTTTATTGATAGTTTGAGAATGAAATCAAGAGAGAAAGAGAATTCAACAATTGAGAATAACAACAATACAGTAAAGCCTCTATAAATTAATACTTGATAAATTAATAGTCACGATTAAATAATATTTTTGTCTGGTCCTGACTCGGGCCTAACTAGCTAAATTAATAATTCGCTAAATTTATAAGATAATAATTTTTTTAAAAAGTATATAGGTCCCAAGTGATATATAAATTAATAATTCAATATCATAAAAATTATAAAACCACTATAAATAAAATATAACATAAATAACAATGAAATCACATCAAATAAAAAGATAACCTTAAATCACTAATCATGTAGTCTTCAAATATGATTCTATAGTAATTTATTTTTTCTTAAAATTGATGTCTTCTTGAACTTCATCTTTAATATCATTGAGCTCTTTAGTATTTCTGACATTGGTACTCTAATAAAATATTTTAAAATCATAATAGGCTCTCTTGGTATTCTTAATATTGATACTTTAATATTCTCGATATAATAAATTGAAATAATTTTTTGTTGGTAAAGATGTTTATATAATTATAGCTCATTTAGTTTTTTCTTCATTAATGTATAAATTAATAAATTATCAATTTATATGTTAATTAATAATCCGATAAGATAATATTTTTATCGGTCCCAATAATATTAATTTATAGAGGTTCTACTGTAGTTTCTTCAAATTGCTTGAATTCGAATCTCGAGTACTACGTCCTCTGCATGGCTTTATAGGGCCTTCATTCTCACTACTTCCGATTTGTCGGGCTTAAGTGGGCTCATAATTGTCCTTATGAGCTGCCACGTGGGTCCGGGGAATAGATCTCTTGACCTTGACTTACTGTTGGACTCCTCTAGCCGTTGGAAGTTTGAACATGTAGCTATTTAAATGGATTGCCGAGTAGATTTGGTCATCTTGTGGGAACGTGGAAGGATTAGAATTAGGTTCTTCCTTGAACCGGGCTGCCGCTTTGTGGTATTTATGTTATGCCTATTTGTTGGATAAGGGGATATTCGGAGTACTGGGCCTAAACTTTGGCCTGATCCAAATACCTTTATTAATTAATTGAAGATTTTAATCAATTAATTTGGTTACATAAAAATGTGACAATGTCACATTCGCATATGTCTCGTGTCCGGTCAATTGATAATTAATTGACCCGCACCCGCTTTATCGTAAAATATGAGAGAATTTTAATGTCACTACGTGACATGTCGTTTTGTCAAGAAATGACAGAAACCTACGTCAACATCTATCACTTCATTTACTAAAAAATAAAGTAAAAAATAGATAGATCTTTGGAGTTGAGCTTAGTAAGAAGTTTGAGACTATCAGTTAAGCATGATTTGATATATCCAAAATAAAATAATAATAAATAATCAAAGGAGACCTACCCCCTTCCTTCTCTTTAGTCTTTAAAATTACTATATGATTTTGCATATATATATAATTATATTTAAATTCAGTTAACATGAAAATTGTCAATTGAGTAGGTTTAAAAAGCTCAACTGAATAAAAAATGTTTTGGTAACGATAATATAAATTAAATAAACCTACATAGGCATGACAATTGCCGAGTGAATTGGTGGATTCTAATTCAGTTTACACAAGTATGTATGTATGTATATATAGACCCCTTTTGCATGGTCACATATACTTAGTACTAACATATTTGCTCTCGTTAACATTAGGACCCACGTTCAGAAATGGCTCCAACACTGTCGACGATCGGCTCCGACGCCGAGCCCTCGAGAGTTAACGAGCTCGTCATAACCAAGGGCTTCGGAGTGAAGGGTCTCTCGGAAAGCGGCCTCGCGCGACTTCCCCCTCAATACATTCAGCCCCTCCATGAGAGAATCAGTTTCTCTGGTGAGGTCTTGCCGGAAGAGTCCATTCCGGTGATTGACATGGCCGACTGGGACAACTCGAAGGCTACGGATGCAGTGTGTGATGCTGCGGAGAAGTGGGGTTTCTTCCAGATCGTGAACCACGGCGTTCCCCTGCAGGTGCTTGAGAGCGTCCAAGCTGCAACACGCCGCTTCTTCAAGTTAGCGGCGGAGGAGAAGAACAAGTTTAGCCGAGAGAATTCCACGTCCAATAGCGTCCGGTACGGCACCAGCTTCACTCCCCAGGCGGAGACAGCCCTTGAGTGGAAGGACTATCTCAGCCTCTTTTATGTTTCTGACGATGAAGCCTCCGCTCTTTGGCCGCCAGCTGTCAAGTAAGTGAAACGAATCTCCGTTAGTTAGATTCTAGCTAACGGAGATTCTTATAAATACTGCTATTTTTTTAAATTTTTTTTGGGTGAGATTCTTAACTTTATATATACGACCATAGCACATTTCAACTTATATGAGACACGAATCCCTTAAGCACTCGTGATACCGATAAAATTAAACAAATATACTCATCTATATAGATAAACTAATATTGATAAGATAATATTATAAATAATAATAAGCAAAAAAAAAAAATTACCCTCCAAGCATGCATGGACGGTGGTTTGTTACATCAAATCAAGCTAGGGTACTCTATAGAGGCAGTCCTAGGTACATACAACATATAAAAGTGAGTTGCACATCGCACGCGACGTAAATAATATTGACCAACTAAGACGATATGGATTTAAAGTAAAAAATAGTGGCAAAAGTATTCAAACTCAACAAATAGGAAGGAATATATATTTTGTCCGAGTTTTTAGCGGACATTGGTCAAATTTTGGCACAATCCTATATACATTTATGTACTCATCCATCTATTTAGCTCTTTTTTTATTATTTGAATTCTGTGAAAAAAATGGACGGGAAATCGTCACATTTGTTGATTTTGAGTATTTTTTCTGCTATTTTTTTAGTTTAGAATTACCATGTCACCACAATTGGTCAAAATTTAGATACTTTTATTTCTAATACTTCAAAATGAGATTCCCGGTTCTGTCATGTAATATTGCTAAATTGACACCGAAATGCACGGGCGGGCCTGAAACAAAGAAAATTTCAGTTCAAAGTTCAAACCACCGCCTTCAAAAAAAAATTGTAAACTTTTAATCCAATTTTTTTTAGTGTAAATTCATCTGAAATTTTATCTTAACCCCCTTAACTTTTGACAAGATTTAAATGTAACCCCCGATATGTAATTATTGGCTCCGCCACTGCCGAAACGGAACTTGTTACCAACTAGCCCAAGTTATCGTATTATTACGTCCATATGTATAGCCCAATATATGAAACATGCATCAATGGAACGTAGATATATAAGTATCAGCTTCATATGTTTATTCTTCAGAGACGAAGTGCTTGACTACATGAAACAGTCCGAAACCGTTATCAAACGGCTCTTGCTAGCGCTGATGCAAAGGCTCAACGTCACTGACATCGACGACAGAGAGAATCTGCTCATGGGATCTCAGAGGATCAACCTCAACTACTACCCCGTTTGCCCCGACCCCGAGCTCGCCGTCGGAGTCGGCCGTCACTCCGACGTCTCCACGCTCACCGTCCTCCTCCAAGACGACACCGGCGGTCTCTACGTTCGCGCCGAGCACGAGGACCGGTGGATCCATGTCCGCCCCATCAAGGGCTCCCTGGTCATCAACGTCGGTGACGCCTTGCAGATAATGAGCAACGGGCGGTACCGCAGCATCGAGCATAGGGTTGCTGCAAACCGGAGCAGCGACCGGATCTCTGTCCCGATTTTTGTCAACCCGAGGCCGTCGGACACGATTTTCCCGTTCCCGGAAGTGCTGGCCGACGGGCAGGAAGCGATATACAAGCGGGTTCTGTACTCGGATTATGTGAAGCATTTCTTCAGGAAAGCTCATGATGGGAAACGCACGGTTGACTTTGCCAAGATATAACGATCATCATATCATATGTTTCTCATAGTTTTCTGTGTTTCAATAAAAGAAAGGAACGATCTGAAATAAATAGATATGTGTATTGGTCGCTTTTTAATATTAATGTACTGCTATTTCATTCGCTTCTTTTTATTATAATACTCAACATGGAAATTAATTGGTTTTTTTTTATATACTTTTTATTTCTATTTTATATAGAGGTAAAATATACTTTTTAAGTGTATTCTTTATGTTTCTAACGATAACATTTTGGGTTTATATTTGAAAGCCTATCGTATATTTCTATTAAAAAATGACGCTACAGGTAAAGAGTATAGAAAACACAAGTAAGTGAAATTTTGGTGCTTATATATGCCAAAAGTATTTTTTTGAAACTCATGCCGAAAATTAAATATGAAATATTTGAAAAAGTATTCATTTTGAATACCTTGGTCAGTCATATATGACCCTATATTCTCTCATGAACGTTACCCACGTTCTTCCCATTATTTGTGCATGCAGCCACTAATTTTCTCACACGTTAACTTTATATTCCTATAATTTAGTGGCTGTATTTAGGTCTTTGATCATCAGATTAAAAAACACCAAAGGGTTACGTTGCTTTCAAAAGTGTTGCCGAGAAAAATAAATTCGAGGGTTTATAGTGTTTCTGATCGTTCCTGAGCGCACGGATCAGTCTGAGACAGAGAAAATCTGACGTGTTTTATTTTGATGGCGACAAGGCATTTCCAAACTGCTACACCGAGGCAGAGCTGCGAAACGTTTAAAGAGAGCGACATAGTCACTGACTCATCCACTACAACCCATTGTTTTGCAGGTACCGACTTGAAGATTTCACCAGCAATGAAGTCCCGGCGAAAACAATTTCGAGACATTTCGTTATCGCCATGGCCACCCAATCCGATGTCGTTGCCGTTGATTTGAAAGAACATCTTCTGGCTCCATCGTTTGAAGTGGCCCCTTTCAAACAGGAAGCTAGGGTCAGTTCAGATCAACGGCAACGACATTGGGTTGGGCGGCCATGGGAATAACAAAACGTCTTAAAATTGTTGTCGTCGGTACTTCTTTGCTGTTGAAATCTTTACGTCGGTAACTGCAAAACAACGGTTTGTAGTGGCTGAGTAGCGGGCTATAGGTTGCTCTAAGACGTTTCTCGGCTTTGCCTCGGTGGAGCAATTCAGAAATGCCTCGACAGACCCATGCACTCGGAAACGACCGGAATCACTCGAACCCGTCGGAAATTATATTGCTTGAAAACCACAATGTATAACTAGGATGTATTTCTTCATAAATACATTATCTTAGACTAGTTGTATTATGTCCACAATCATCGTCTACGAAAGAAAATACAAACTCTTCTCACTCATAGATTTTGAAACTAAATAATGTCATGACTCTAATTTTACTTATCCTAACGTATTTATATGACCATCGATGTTTGTAAGCTTGCCAAAAAGTTTTTATAATAGTTAATAATAATCACATCATAACGATGGAGTATAAACGTACGTACGTAAATCATCTAAATCTTTCATTGTGATTAATCATAAGGTTTAACTAGTGGAACGCTATCATTGGACAAATTGACTTAACATCGAGTATTTAAACAGATATTTTAATAACAATTAATTAACGTTTAAAAGAATTATTTTATTTTTAAAAATAGCGTATACTTAGAGCGCAGGATTGGGCCAAGAGACAGGCCACTTGTTGACAAAGCCTTAGTTAGGAGGAGTCAGTCGGATTCAGAATAAAATCTCTGGCCCATAGGGCGTAGAAAAGACAAACTAATTTTTATTTTTTATTATTCCCTTATTTCAACAACTCTCTATGTCTATGGTTTGCTCTTATTCTTGTCTTATTGGGTTGGGTGTAACGGAGCGAGATTATTCTGGAAGATTGTGGCCAAAAAGCCCAGACTACAAAAATCACGGGCGTCTTAGAATTCGGAGTAAACTCTATACTATACTTAGGTTAGGTACGACACTTCCTACTTTTTGTTAATTAATTAATGCAAAATTTATTGATTTGATTATTGCCTTTGTAATTCATTCATAAACTATGCTATAATTTATTATAATTTTACAAATATCTATCCCACTTGAAAGAGAGAAAATTGGAGTTAAGTTTTATAGAGTTTTAGGCTGGATTTTGTTTATTTTAAATCTTAAATTCGTCCTTGATTTGGATTTTGGCTTGAATTGCGCTTTAAATTGAGATTTAGGAAATTTCTCAGACGTTTTTAGGTTTCCAAGGCCCTGCAAAATCATTAAAGTAAACGGTATTGAGAATATTGAGATTTACTACTTGTTTAAAAAATAAATAATAAATAATAAATAGTGGCCTAGATAGGCTTTCAGTGTCATAGCGTGTCTTTCGCTGGATTGCCTCTCTCTCCGTACTCTTTGTTTTCTTCTGCTCTTGCCGTACAATGCCTTTTTAACACTTCTCATATCCCTCACGAAAACGACACTTAATAATTGCTCCACCAACCGACATTAATGACGTCATACATAATTACCTAAAATTATATTAGACGAGAAACTTCATAAAATAATCATCAATATACTACAAATTCTATTATTAACCCTCAATTTTTCATAATTTTTAAAATAACATTTTTAAATTTCTTGCTACTAAAATATCCCTAATACTGTTCATTTTTCAAGATGATATATGTCATTTTTCAAGATGGTATTTTGGTATTTGAAAAAGCCATTTTTAGAATTATGAAAACTTGAGGGTTAATAATAAAATTTGTAGTGTATTGAGGATTATTTTATGAAGTTTCCCAGTAGATTTACGTAATATTCAATTCATCCATTGGTATCAAAAACAGTAAATTATTTCAAGTATTTTAGAGCAAATTACTTATGAATAGTCAATATTCAATTCATCCATTGGTATCAAAAACAGTAAATTATATTTCAAGTATTTTAGAGCAAATTACTTATGAATAGTCTTTCCGCCGAAACCATGAGCACGCATCGAAGAGTCCGCGGGCTCTACTCTCGCCTTTTCAATAGAGCCATACAGGCTGCCGCTTACTCTTCACGGGTTTTGTCTGTGGAATGCTTTTGCTGGCCATTGGCCGGTTTATAAGCCGAGTACTGGGACGGATTGTAAAGATCTTTGTTATTTAAAATTATGCAATTTGAAATTATACAGCCGTTAATTACAATTTGTCTCTACACAAGTCTCTTCTGTGAACTATATCTATGATAGCTTTGTAAAATGTTTGTATAAGCCAAAGAAGTAGAACTTATTTTATGTGCAACAAGTTGATGATCTTGTGTGGCTTAACTCTTCTCGCTATGCCCAAGAACATTCGTCTCTTTCACCGGATCGATGTTCTTTCTTCTGCTGCGTAATATAATTGCTTTCCGCTTCCAATTGCAGGAATCTGAAGGAAGGATTGGAAATCATCGACTGCAAGAAGTGTTATCGAGGGAATCATTACGCATCAAGCAGAGCGGAGAGAGAAAGCATACTTGAAATGAGAACCGCCTCGCACGCTTTCTTCAAGGTGTCAGAGATCTCATCGGGGTCAAATTCCTCAAGTGGAACACATTTGTTGTAAGCAAATGCGCTCATCTTCCCGGGGCGTGATAAAACCTGCAATTTCTCGGCCAACAAAAGTTTGTCCCCTGCCATAACGAAATCCTTACTAAGCAACAGATTCAAGAAACAATCTGTGATGCAAAAAAAAAAAGGCCATTAAGCATTCTTACCGGCAACGAGCTCTCCTGTAAACCTTCAATTGACTCGGCAAGTTCCACTTGTTTCGATGCCGTATCGAGTAATGCCTACAAGAAAGTGATCGGGATCATGCAAGTTAGTATAGGCAGAAAAGAAGACTCATATTGAAAGACATTTATGATTATCTCACTCTTCTCGTCTTCTGTAAATCGTATTCGATGGACTTGATGCGGCTCAGGGACTCGTGAAGCATGTCTTCTTTCTCTTGAGGTATTCTTGTGGGTTTGTTTATCAACTCGGTCACTACGGTTTCTAGTTGCTGAAGCCTCAGAATAAGTGGGTCCATCTCTATCGCCAGTGGGGCCCGCTGCTCCTCAGAGCTCGTACTCGCTGGCTGTTGTGTTGGGCTGGAAGTTTCTTGGCGGTTCTCCGCCGGTTCCGTAGTTATCATTTTTCCCGACCATCGGACAAATAAATATATACACGCTATGATTTTGAACAAGAAGTGAAAGGCGAGGCCTGCCACTGGAACAATGTGATGTGTCAGCGGCCTTCTTGGAACGACATTAGAGACCGAATTATCTGTTGCAACAAATAATAAATGCAAGAATCTTCAGAGCATGATAAGTCTTTGCAGAGAATAGATAATGCAAGAATGTAATTAATTATATTTTACAGAAATGGTGGACAAATTAAAGCCTATTTACTCAAGTGAAAGATAAACGCCCACAAATAATACTCTACTTATGGATAATGGATTAACGGCTCTGAGAAACAAAGCGAACTCACAATCTAGTTAAAACTATGTTATGTACTGATGGATCCCGAATTCCCAAAACCTTAAACAAATCGCAGAAAATAATATAGAAGAGATGGAGAAACGATAATCCACCAAGGCGATGGATTATCGGTGATTTTATTGAATAATCTAAGAACGTGGCACGGATCCTTCGAGATCCCGGCCATCCCTCTTCTAGGTTCTCTCTGGAATTCGACCAAAAACAGAACACGTGAAAACCTAGATCTATGCGCATATTAATGCGTATGACAATCTGTCAAGTTATTCCTAAAAAAGGAAACAACTCAAAACTGCAAACAAATCTAAATAAAAAACAGCCTAAAGCTGGAAATAAAGAAAAACGACAGCAAAAGATATCCAACAACAGGTAGTAGGTACATCATTACTCCCCCCTTCGAAAGCAAGCTTGTCGTACGCGATTGCCGAGCCTGATCCGTTGTCATCCGTTGCCACGGTAATCCGGCGGTTTTCGATTTTGGACCATCGTGCCCGCTCCGTCGTCGGAGTCGTAACTGTCATCGTTGCACGGCAAGGGCAGCAGTGGAGCAGTTGGTGGAAAGTGTCCCGTTCGCTCTTCGCAGCACCGTTGCATGCGAGCTAAGCGATCTCGTCCGTTGATTTCTTCGTAATAACACTTAATGATTCTCGCGACCCAATCTCTGTCGTCGGGGTTAGCCACAAGAATCTTTGCCAAGGCCGGATCCGTGGCCTCTCCCTTCCGGTCCTCGACGGCGTGAGAATCTGTTGTGATTTCCAGAATTTTCGGGAGATCTATACGGAGCTGTTTCGCGTGAATCGGAGTCGACCACGTGTTTTCCCGCTTCCTTTCCCGCCAAGTCACGCCTCGAAGCCCCCTCGCTGTCCTTCGATCTGCACTGGTTGCGCAGCTGCGCCTCAATCACTCCGGCACGAGTGTCGGATTCTGCCCCGGCACATTGTGCCTTTCCTCCGTGCGCGCGACCGACTACTCGATCGCCTCATTAATTGCCGCGTGCACTGTTTCGGCCATATCAGCATGAAAGCTGTTGAACAGAGCTGCAAGCCCTCCAAAATCGGCCATGTTTTTCAATTCCTCCGCGGTCGAACACGTCTTCGTCATTCTCAACCGCAAAATCGGCTGCTCTGATACCAATTTGATGGATCCCAAATTTCCAAAACGTCACACAAATCGCAGAATTTAATACAGAAGAGATGGAGAAACGATAATCCACCAAGGCGATAGATTATCAGTGATTTTATTGAATAATCCAATCCAACAACGCGACACTAATCCTACGAGAGCTCGGCTGTCACTTTCCTTGATTCTCTATGAATTCAACCAAAAACAAAACACGAGAAACTATAGACCTATGCGCAGTGGCGAAACCATGTGGTGAATAGTGGGGGCAACCGCCCCCACTTGCCGGTCCAATCTCGTTCTCGGTAGTTCGAATTTGCCCCCTCAATATTAAGCTGATACTTATTTTTCTTTAGGAAATCCTAACTTCATATTTCTCTGCTTATTTTTTTAGACTTTGCATTTGCGTTTCCTCGTTTAGGGTTACAGTGTGTAGTGTTTTCATTGAGAATAAGCGACAACGAATTCCCAAACAAATGATAAATAAAAGAAATTTACAATGAAGAAAAAGCATCTTCAGTTTGAAAACAATGTTGTTCGTGTTGAAATTGACAATAGAATATTGTGATTCATTGTTGGGCTCATTGTCCAGTTGACGATAGCTAAATTTTCACAGGCGAAATCATTACTTTAAAATGGTTTTGTGGAGTTTCTACTTTTATCATTTTCAACTTTTCTTTTACGAATTTGGTTCGGGTTTTGATGTTTTATTTGTTTTTTAAATCTTGAGTTTTTTAGCGATGAAAAGTTGTTTCTCTTCTAACCAGCTCATTTCTAACATTTTTATGGGGTTAAAAAAACTTACACGGTTTAAATTAAAAAAAAAAACATTCAGTTTGTAATATTTATTTAAAAAAAGTTATTATACTTGTTTATTAATTGTTAAGATTTGCATATATTAATAACAAATTTACGTGATTTATAGATAAAGGGCCATAAAGTTTATTTATTTTTGTTTGTGTTTATTTAAAATAATGGAGTACATGTTTAACATTTGGGATACATCGAATTGTATTGCAAAAGGGCCTTAAAATTTATTTTTTCCAAGGCCCCTCAGTTTAAGGCCGGCTCTAATGGTGTCGCAATTGCCTATGTGCATATTAATGCGTATAAAAATCTGTCAATTTATTTCTAAAAAGGAAACAACCCAAAAGTGGAAATAAACCTAAAGCTGAAAATAAAATAAAACGACACCTAAACATATCCAACGTCCATCACGTACTTGTCAGACTTGAACCCGAAACTGCAGTTCTTCCTGAAGTGCATCCTGGTTCGTCAAGGCTGCTGCAAGAAGTCTCGCTACTCCTTTCCTGAGAATAAGACATGATATTATGTCAGACCATTTAATATGTCTTTGAAGACAAAGCCAACCTATCTATGATTCTTCAACACGGCTATAAATAAACAATTCGAAAAGAAAAAATGTTTGGCAAGTTTCGTGTGGCATCTCCACCACATATTAACATACAGTTTTATTTGCCGGAACAAGATCGAAAAGGCGTGTGTTACAATATAATTAAAGAAGAAATCTCCCAGAAACATTACCTTGTCAGAGAGAGGCAACGGTTCTGGGATGCCAACAGCACTTGAAATCATTTCTGAAGTTAACCTGGGAGAAGATAATGTTTCACCACTTGCCACCTGTCGAAAACAGGAATGTCAAGACAAGACAGGAAACGATAAAACATCTCTATTCTTGGGTTCCAAAAGATAACAAAGGCAACAGTTTATGAGTGGAAAAGTCACCTTGGATGACACCAACGTAACACCTAGATTGTCACCATCACTTGACCTTTTTCCTCTCCTTAAGTACAGTGCTTCTCCGACGTGTACGTGAACCAGCTGTAAACATATGCAAGATAAGCGACAACATACCAACCAACAAAAAGATACACAGGCACCTTATTTAACTGGATGAGACCGTACTTTCATTACGTCTGGATCATTCCAAGGTCCTTTGTCAGATCTAAGGCACCCGCCTTCATTTTGACATGAGCAAGTTCCTCCCAGGAATTCGGGAAGTTGGCTATTCAAGAAAATAAGATTGGATAAAGACCGAGAATTTATTCATAACAAGTTTCATCAACGATACGAGGGAAGGTTACCAACCTTGAGTCTATAACTTCAAGCAACCTCTGATGGTATCTGTTTCCTAAAACCTTTAATAATCAAGACATATGGTATCAGATTACTTAATCGTTAACAGAAAAATCAACATTCGGAATCATGAAAGGAACGGTTCTTACGTGCATCTTTGACCTGGTCTTTGGGTCAATAAACCCTTTTGCAGCGTTCCAAACAAATCTGAATCCAGGGCCCGCATTAACTATGAACATCTGATGCAATGTCTGAAGGGAAAACCAAAACCAAAATCAGAATTACGATGAAGATTAATCTGATAAATTATAGCAGATAATTATGAATTCATTCACCTCTGGGTAGTTTTCGCCGTCAATTTTTTGTATGCGCCCAACTAGATCTTGGGCAAGTTTACGGAAGGCCAACAAATTCTGCAAGGTCAAAACAGAAGAATCACTATTATGAAACATGTATGTCATAAATATTAGATGCCAAACAGAGTGCATCCGGGTTTTGTGAAATTACCAAACCCTGGACATCCAGTATTGTTGTTGAAGAATCGATGTGCCTTTTCGCCACAACTGAACATGCAGGGAACTTTTCTGAGAAAGCTTTCTCGAAACCCTGCACATGGTATTTTAGAAACCGATCGACTGTGGTGATACTCATCAGTTTGCCGGTATCAATTTTACCAAGCCTTTCAATATAAACTGGCCGACCCGCTTTGTCTACACCATGGTAGCCATGAGGATAAAAGCGCTGAACTTCTTCAATCTCGTCGAATACGAAATCCTATTAAGAAGAAGAAATAAAGCCATCTCATAAACAGAAAATCCATAAACCGAATAACAAGCACTAAACCGTCAAGTTTATACCTTTACTATGGACTCTACTCCATATGATTCTCTCCATTTTAGCATCTCTTCCCACATATGGAGAGCTTTCTCTAAATCAAACTCCCTTGCCCTTAGAAATCTGCATGAGGAAGGCCTAATTGTTAGTAAAGAGTATCGATGGCATTAAATAACTCTCAGCAACACAATAAGCCAATGCCATATTCAAGATCTATAGCAAATTTTGCTATCAATTTCAATGGCATACAGTAAAATACTTAACCAATGAAGAAACATTGTGTTACAAGGTCATCTCATTGTGTAAACTGTATGTACTTCTTTGATCTTTTCCAGGAATCGCAATCGACAACATACCTCAACATGGTGTGGTAATCATCAAAGCGAGCCGGCAGCAGATCCTTCTCGAGCAATGTCTCGCGGAACGAGTTCACCGCCTCCTCCTCCACAGAATCGCGAACATCCTCGGTCGAAATCGACGCGTAGTGACAATCAGAGACCCTTTTGCTGCACATCCTAAGCGTCTGCGTGAATCTCGACGACGCATTCATGGTCTTCTTTCTAAGGGATCTGCTCCGCGTCCTCCCCCTCTCGTTCTCGGGAAGATCGAATTCGAAACTCCGCGGTCTCTCGTCTTCTTGAGCTGAAACAAGTTCTTCTAATCACATCAAATCGACCACAAATCAGAAAAACGCATCAAAAATCAAAATCTCAAAATCATTAGAAGACTCAGAGAAGGAAAATCACCAGGCATTGTGACCAAATGGATTGTCAATCAATGAATCCAATCTGAAATCGAGAAACAAAAAACGAAATCACGATCTCTGAGTCAGCACATGATCATATCGGGATCGATTGATCTGAACTTGGAATTCAGATCATTATTTTATAAAAACAAACCTATGGAGAAATCCCGGGAATCCGGAGAAAAGCGAATTGCGTAGCTTGGAGATGAATATTGAATACGGCAATGGCGTCTCTCTCTCTCTCTGTATGAATGAATGAACCAACTAAATGTAGGAGAGAGAAAGTTAGGAGAGAGAATGAGCAGAAGAAACGTCGTTATCACAAAAACGTTTCGAGAGAGAGAGAGAGAGAGAGAGAGTGTGCGAGTCGACTGAGAATGCTTCTCCTCTACCGTGCGTATTTATAATTATTATATAGGAAAAATAAAATCGAAACTATCTTTAATCTTTTAAGAAAACACATTAATTAATAAAATAAATTACTCTATATATTTTTTGTCGAGAATATCTCTATTGGGCCCTTCTTTTACAAAGACAGTGCAGTTTGGCCCTTTTATTTTGAAATTAATCAAAATAACGCATCTTTTATAATTTTAGTGTGGATTCGGCTTGTAATTTTTAATTAACATAAATTAATAGTTTACTCATCGTAAAAGATGGGTCGTTTATGTTATTTATGTTAAAGATGGGCCATATTCTCACATGAGGCAACCAATAACTCTTTAATCTATTTGAATAATTTCTTTACTTCTATAGAATAAATTTCTTAATCTATGATGTCACATTAATAGGTACGATAGGAATATATAATATCAACAATTTATAAGTTTAGTGCCACGGATATTCTTTTCTTGTTTTGATTAAATCAGGATGCTGTTGTGTAATTTAGTAAACTAAAAAACTTTTATTTGACGATGGATAAAAATTTTAAATAGTAGTGAGCAAAATCTGCACTTTGGAATCAGAAGACATTATTTTGCAATTTATTATCGATTTTGTGTAATATTGTAACAGTGATTACAGAAGATAATATAATTACACAACTTGATCATATATATTAATTGAGATTAATGATAGTGCATTAGTACTGCTACGAAAAACTGTTCAATATATCGGATTTTAATTAATGATCAAACGACAAAATAGATTAAATATTTATATCATACATAATTTGACTATATTTATTGCTATATCTAAATAGTATCTAATGTATCAACAAATATGGCAAGAATCTAGAAAAAAAGAAGAAGATAATCATGTTGATTTATTGTGTATAAATTTAATCTCTATCGAAAATGCAAATTTTTTGTTTGTTTTTATGTTCAAATAAGGATTGAAGTTTGAGCATACAAATCTAAACTTGAATACATTATTATGACAAAAATATGAAAGCAGCGTTATTATAAATTATTTATATATAAAAACATCATAATTTTTATTCATTAATATTTTTAGTTTATAAATCTTGGATGTGAACAATTTTTCTCTTTTTTATTTATTTTAAAGGACATGTCAGTTCAATTCAAACGTTAAACTTCATTTTTTTAGATGAGACAATGATATTCAGTTTTATATAGTTTTTTTTTTCCTTTAAAAAAAAAAACTATATCCTAAATTACAAAA
The DNA here is from genome assembly GCA_954871525.1 of Parietaria judaica. Lineage (NCBI taxonomy): Eukaryota > Viridiplantae > Streptophyta > Magnoliopsida > Rosales > Urticaceae > Parietaria > Parietaria judaica. Next base: position 47,383,449 of record OX940860.1, read on the forward strand.
TCCAACCAAAGATCAATGACCATAACTAAAGTCCTAAATTCGAATACGTTGAACATATTTATGTTGAACAATAAACACGTTTAACATATTTATGTTATCATATTTTGTGTTGATAAATCTAGCTCTAACTTGTAAAAGATAATCCAAGCGGATAATTCTTTTATTTCTTCCTCACTACTTTATTGAATTATGTACATCAATTTTTTTGCCGTACCGAATCTAATTGGAAAAGGAAAAAGAAAAAAAAGGAAAAAACTGTTGACCCAAAACAAAAAATCAAGCCATGGTAGCGCTTGATATAAAAAAATAAATAGAAGAAGCATTTTGCTTCGGTTAATTTAAACTAATTATCAATAATCATAATCTTTTTTTTTTTAAATCTACGTAATGCAGATTTCTGAAATCCAAATATATATATATATATATATATATATATATATATATATATATATATTTAAATCCAATATAAAAAAAATTGTAATCATAGTCCAACCAAAACATTATTCATTGTCCAAATTTGATAGTACATTGTTCAATTTTTTCAATTATATAAAAATAAATATAAAATTATTAAAATAAAAAACCGAGCTTTCTGGGTTCCTACGCAATTTTGATTATCAGTTTTATAAACCAAGATCGAACAATTGTGATTTCAATTTCCTGAACAAAATACTCAATTTTTTTCAGGTAAAATTTCTAGAACAAATAAGTAATTTTTTTTTTTTATTAGAGACAAAGAAACACGTTAAACATATTTATGTTGTCATATTTTGTATCAAACTTTATTGTAGTTTCAAATTGTAAAATGTAATCAAGGGAATAATTCCTTTATTCTTTCTCATTACTTTATTAAATAAATGTCACCGTCACCGTCGCCGTTAGTTAACGGGCGGAGATGACAAAGGGTTAACGGGCGGAGATGACAAAGGGTTAATTCGGTGGTGGTGGTGTACACGCTACGCGCACCAACCAATTTCTTCTATTTTTTCTTTAAATGGAGAGAGCATCTACTTACTGCCACGTCAGGTCCCACTTGTGGTTCGCCACGTGGAAGAAAGAGAGTCGGTGAGGTGGTGACGTGGCCTCATCATCGTTGACGATTCTAGAACATTTGTGGTTCTTTTGCCGGATCGCAAACAAACAAAGGCATGTCGTGGTGGGTCCCATGACCTCACTCTGAAATGTTTTTCTCCAATAAATGTAACATATATTATGAATATTAAAACCATGGTTCTAAATATCGATATCGATATCGTTTCGCACTCTTCATTTTACGGATATATCGCTTGCCGACGGATAAATCCGAAGAAAAAGATATATCGCTTGCCGAGAATATCGCATAATTTCACGGATATATCGCTTGTTGATCGAAATATCGACGGATATTCCCGAAAATATAGTTTGAGTATTATAAAATTAACTTCTAATATGAATATATGTATATATATTTTGGGATAGCTTTTATGGTGGTATATTGGCTTATAACATCTTAACAGTAGATGACACAAATATAAATTATAAAATACTCGATTAAAAATATAAAATTGTTAAATTGAAAATGCACCATACCATAGGCATAGAAGGTTTCTGTACATTGATTGTGATTGGAATTATAAAAACATGGGACCCACAATACCACAATAGAGAGTTTTATGTTAATTGATATTTGAAAATAGGAACAATAAAAAACGTGGGACCCATATTTTTCTCTCTTGATATTTTCTCTTTCCTCAACTCTCTCTGGTTCATCTTCTTCTTCGTTTTTTTTCCGAGCTCTGCAACAATGGTGGAACTCAGATTTCAAGCGAAAATCGGGTTATTTTTCGCATTTTTTTCAATAAACGACATGCGAAAAAAGATTCGAGTGTCGTTCAAAATTTCGCGAAATATTGGAAAACGACAACGATATCCCACGAATATCGTACCGCAAGTCTCAAAATTCCGGCATGTCGCCGATATGTCGCCGACATACCCCGATATTTAAAACCATGATTAAAACCAATTGGAAAAGAAAGAGAAAAATAAAATAAAATAAAAATACCTTTAAAAATATCACGTGAAGAGAAAAAAATAAATAAAAAATCTAATTAGTGGGTCTAGTATAAATCAAGCTGCAACTGGCGATGGGCAACGGAGGTTCGCGACGCAGAAGAGGAGTTCGCGATTCGTCGGGGTTTGGCCTCGAAAATTGCGATGCGTCGCGACGGGGTTTGGAGTTCGCGATTCCACCACCGCTCTCTCTCTGTCTCACATACTCTCTCTCTCTCTCTCTCTCTCTCTCTCAACATCGCGAACAATCGCGAGCGGCAACACCCCGACGCATCGACTCCACCACCTGCGATTTCCGGCGATTTGATCACGACTGGTCACGACGTCGTGACCTGCAGCTCTAAGTATAAAGTATAAGCTTGGTTAAGAATCTCATGAAATTTGACTCTTAATCCAAAATAATATATTTTATCACCTTATTTTATTTGATAATTTCCGTACTCTGTTATTCCTTATTGTATTTAATTTAGAAATTCAAGCGATTGGTATTTGATTTTGGCTTAAATTTATATTGTTTTTGTATTTCTATCCATGTTTAAGGATTCTTAAGGTAGTTAATATAATTAAGAGTTAATAATTCAAACAGCATTTCTATTAAAGAATAGTACCAAATAATTTTTTCGTTATACTTAAAATAGTTAATATATACCTAAAATATTATAAATAGTTAATAAAATATTAATACACTTAAAATATTAATACGTTAATATATAAATTGCTAATGCAATATTATATTTAAAATGTATAAAATCACATAATTACTTTCAAAATTCTAACAAAATGACTATTTGTGTCATTTTTATTTATTACGTATTGGATTATTTGTGCCACTAAATCATAACAAAAAACTATTTATGTCACTTTTTTACATAAGGACTATTTGCGCCACTAAATCGTAACAAAATGATTATTATTATGCTTGTGATAGTCATTAATCACTTGAAATAAGAGGGTTAGGTATGGTAAGTTGTACAATCCTCCATTGCCTAAATAAGTACCGAATTCTATAGTTGTTTGATTGAACTCGTACAAGTATAAGACCGTACGTCGAATATGCTTAAGAGAATAGATTGGTACCATCTATTTTAACAAAGATTTTTTTTATATATTATTTATCCGACAGAATTCAATAATTAAACGTGCTTGACTTAAAATAATTATATGATAAGTGATTTAAAGACAATCGTCAATTCAATATACAGTAGAACCTCTATAAATTAATACTCGATAAATTAATAGTCGCGATTAAATAATATTTTTGGCCGGTCCCGACTCGGACCTAACTAGCTAAATTAATAATTCGCTAAATTTATAAGATAATAATTTTTTTTAGAAAGTATATAGGTCCCAAGTGATATATAAATTAATAATTCAATATAAAAAATTACATAAATAATTGTAAAATCACTATAAATAAAATATAACATAAATAACTATGAAATCACATTGACTAAAAAGATAGCATTACATCACTAATCATGTAGTCTTCTTAAAATATGTTTCTTTAGTAATTTGTTTTTTCTTGAAATTAATGTCCTCTTGAACTTCATCTCTACGCTTCCGAAGAGCATCAAAGGTCGGCTATCATATTCTCATGTTGGGCTCTTTAATATTTCAGACATTGGTACTCTAATAAAATCTTTTTAAATCATATTAATCTCTCTTGATATTCTTAATATTTATACTTTAATATTCTCGATATAATAAATTGAAATAATTTTTTGTTAGTAAAGATGTTTATATAATTATAGCTGATTAATAATTTTTTTCTTCACTTAATGTATAAATTAATAAATTATTAATTTATATGTTAATTAATAATCCGATAAGATAATATTTTTTGCCGGTCCCAACAGTATTAATTTATAGAGGTTCTACTGTAATAACCGAGACGTTACATGATGTAATCTCGTAGCCTAGAAGGGCGTGAATTTCATCGAGGTGTTGCCCGGTTTCGATGCCTGCATCTACTGTTCAAAGGAATCTAAATCTATACTGAGAATGAAAAACGATAAAACTAAAATCAGAGGAAGCTCCGTTGGATTATGGGAAGGATCCTGATGCAAAAGAAATAATAAATAAACGACGTTTATTGAAAGCAACTTGTGATAATATTTTTCATTCTTTTTCTGACTTTTCCATAGAGATAGCGACTTCACATGATCCAGAAAATTAAATTCAAGAACTGTTCAATAAACAGGTCAACAAATTCTCTTACCATTAAGACTTTTTCAGTTTAAATATTTAATCAAGCCGACTCTTGACACGGTATTCGAGACAGATGAGCTTCGGAGATTAATTACTACATATTAAATTATAAACTCATGTTTATGCATGTGACCAAGAAACAATTCCCACTTTAATACCAATGCAAAGAAACAACAGCACTAAATATGAATTTACGTCTTTCAAAAAAAAAAAAATGAATTTACGTTAATGAAGAAGACAAAATTAATACTCATCAGCCATCACCTATCTATTTTGTCATACAAAACTAACCTTTACCCCACTAAGAACTCGATATATTAATAGTCTCGATTATATAATAAATTTGTCCGGTCCTGATTTGGTAACTAGTTAAATTAATAATTCGCTAAATTTAGAAAATAATAATTTTTTTAAAGTATATAGGTCCCAACTGATATATAAATTAATATAAATAAAAATATTACATTTATAATTATGAAATCACTATAATTAAAATATGACATTGCATTTCTAGTTAAGAAATCATCTTAACTAAAAACAAATTACACTGATTGACTTATCATGAAGTTTTTTAAAAATATGACTATGAAGATATTTGCTTATTTTTAAAATTTATGTCTTCTTTAGCTTAAACTTTCAGTATCCGCATAACATTAGAATGTCCAATCTTGTATTTTTGTGATGCAATGAAAAATAGTTCAACGTGATTGTCGCTACAATTGCATCATTGTATGAAACAAGCTCTATTTGAGTAATATCATCTTCAAACTATGTATTAAATATTTTTTCCTTCTAATTAAAATGATTATATAACTAATAGTTTATGAATTAATAATTTGATAATATAATAAATTTTGACGGTCTCAATTTTATTAATTTATAGAGATTATAATGTAATTTATTGTATAAAATCATATATTATAGGATAATTTTAGGCAAACGTATGTATGTTTTACCATTTAGAGCATTTAGTTATTATGTTATTTTTTTGTTGGCACAAGTCTATATGTTGTCATTCTATTAAAAAAGTCATCGGAGGTTAAAATTGGCTTGTGACCTTAGAAATATGACGAATGTAATAATATAATTTTTACGACAAATATTTGTATGTAAAATATATATACATTTGCTGCGAAAATTAATTGTACTTTTATCACAATTTGAAGTCAAAAGCCAAATTTAACTTCCAATCGACAACTTCGGGCGAGAAAGAGGCATTCGCTTTTACTAATTTCTTAACGGAATGATAATATTTAGGGGTGCAACCGGGTAGGGTACCCGGTTTTTTAGAGGTACCCGGAATCGGAATCCGGGTATCCGAAAATTGATACCCGGAACCGGTACCCGAAATCCGGGTATCTGTATTTTGATACCCGGTACCCGGTTTTGGGAACCGGATCCGGGTACCCGGATTTTACCCGGCGTCGGCGAGAGGCAGCGTCGGCGAGAACCTGAAGTCGGGGAAGGAAATGAAGTCGGCGAGATGCGAGGGAGGCGGGAGTGAAAATGAAGTCGAGCCCTAAAGACTAATTAACATAAAAATAAAAAAAAAACTAAACTAAAACAGGGTAATAAACCGGGTACCGGGTACCCGTTTTTTTTTTAATTTTACTACCCGGTACCCGGAACCGGTTTTGAATCCGGATACGGGTACCCGGAACCGGAATTCGGATACGGTTTCGGTTCCGGTTTTTAAATCCGGATACGGATTCGGGTCCAGATAATTACCCGGTTTCCGGGTATTATTTGCACCCCTAATAATATTAACATATGCCGCCAAAAAAATTTCTATAAAGACTAAATTGCTCTAAATAGTAAAACATATATATGTTTTGCCACTAATTACTCATATATATCTTTATTGATTTAGCATGATTGTCCTACGGCGTGGCCAGAGACGAACAATCGATATTTTATAAGTAATAGACAAAATATCACATTTCGATATTTTTATAGAGAAATTATAATGAATAGCCACATTTATATATTTACATTGCATTTTAGCAAACTAAAGGCTTTTATTTGCAGAATAGCCAAACATTGGCTATATTGTGAATGCTTAATAACAGTTAATATAACTATTTTATAATGGTTAATATGGTTAATTGTCTATTTTGTCAATTTTAAACTATCAAGTTGGTTATTTAGCTTGAACTCCCATTTTTATAAGGATAACCAAATACCTTATTTGAAAAGATAAAACAATATTAAAGGTATATTCACTATTCGGCTGCGGTAGTAAGTGTCACTATTTTAAGCGTATTTATCGCTTTGAAGAATTTGATCAAAATTAAGTTAAAGCATTAATCATTATATTATAAAGTTCCAATAACATTATTATTATTAAGTAAGAAAATTATCATAAATATAAACTTGAAACTAACAAACTCGATAATGTTAATACATTGTGCAATATACAATAAAACTTCTCTAAATTAATAGTGTTGGGACCGGAGGATTTTATTATACTATCAAGGTTATTGATTTATCGAGGTAAAATTTAGTCATGTTAGTTAGAGTCGATACTGTACAAAATTATTAATTATATCGAGTATTAATTTAAAGAGGTTCTATTGTATAATATAAAAGTTTATTTATATTAAATTATAGTCTTAGGTTGTAAGTTCAATTTTAAATGGGAAACTTCATAAAATATCCCAAAATACACCACAAATTCTAAAATTATCCCCCAAGTTTTCATAATTCTCAAACATCATTTTCAATTTTATGTTACCAAAATACCCCTTACTTGTCCATTTTTCATGACGCGATATATCCATTTCGCAGGGGTATTTTGGTACATGAAATTTGAAAAGGATATTTTGAGAATTATGAAAACTTGGGGGATAATTTTAGAATTTAGGGTGTATTGAAGAATATTTTATGAAGTTTCCCTTTTAAATTTGGTTTATTTTGTAAGAACCAGATACCTCTACTAATTAGTATATAGGTATTCGATTTTTATTTGGTACATTCCGTTTTAACTGTTTAAATTCAATATTCATTATATTTGGTTTTTGGTTTAATATTTAGTTTGCGTTTTTTTTTTCACTCCTAGGCATGGCAATAGAAGTCGACAAGAGAATTTGGTAGAAAAAAATGCTATAAAAATTAGTTTTAACTTTCATTTTTTTTAAATATTAAAAAAGAGATATTTGCGGAAAAAGTACCACAATATCTTCTTGTACGCGGTATATTTCAAATTTCATTTTATTGCGACAAAATTTTAAAAAAATGATTATGCCATAAAAGATTTGGAACTTACGGCAGGGCCTTTTTATGTTATTTGAAACTTTTGCCCCAATACTAATATAATTTGGAGCGTAAGGCAAGACTTTTATGGTTTTTGAAACTTTCGCCACGACAAAATAAAATTTGGAATATGCCGCGTACAAGGAAATACTTACTGGTGCTTTAACCGCAAATATTTCTTAAAAATAAGACATAACTTTGTAAAATCATATGGTAAATGTATTTTAAATTCAGAATATTTGTACAAAAAACTAAAGATACCAATTATAAGAAGTAATACTTTCTCCAATATTAGACCATATAAATTTGAGATAATTGCTACATAACTATGCATTCTCAATTTTTTTTAGTCTGTATTAGTTCCCAAATGTCACAAAACAAAATCAAAATATGATTTTGTCAATATCGTCATAACACTTCATGCATCTCTAATTTAACAAAAATAAAATAAAATTGAATACTTGATATTTTTAGAGTTTAATCATGTAAATGTATCTCTAGTGTAGCAGAATTTAATGGAGCATGAACCGAGTTAGACCTCGATATTTTTCTGAAACCTTTAAGTAGCTGATGATGGTTGTTAAGAGTATACGACTGCAATTAAGATGAATACTTCTGCCGCAAATACGAGACTAGCATATGTTAATGTTTTCCGTATTTAATTGATACACATAGACCACCGAATTAAGTTTTGGTGCTATATAGGCACTCAATTCGGATGACTTTAGTTATATGTCGGTCGGTCTTCACAGTTCACACGGTACAATTCTGTCGTACGATACAAGTCAACCTCAAAAGTTTTCTACTCAAGCTCGATATCAAATAAAGGAAATTATTCTCAATTTATTTTCTTCTTCCATTTGAACGAAGCGGTTGTACATATAAAGATGGTATAACATCCGCAAACGAATTAAGACCGACAGCGCTCGATTATTTGAGCGTTCGACGTTTTCTCAACTTTCATTTAACTGCAATGTTTTCTACCAGAAACAGACCTAAACCCCAACACATTCGCTTGGACTGCATTGCCATTTTCTTTTAAGAACAAAGACGGCGTCAATTCTAGAAAGTCCGAAAGACGTATATAGGGATATAGCGGAATAGAACCAACAATATGCACTTGCAACCTTGTTTCATGTTCGTATTTACAAAATCTTACATGGTTTCTAGTCACGATTTCGCCTTGAAGACTTCTTTGGTATCTTATGCTGTTATGCTCATCTGCAAATCAACAACATTTAATACAAACGTTATTTACAGAAGAAAGCTGAATATTTCTGATAGGATCCAGTACCAAATACGATCCAAGAACATACAAACAATTGCCAAAGGTCACCACCAAAGTGACGAGTACCGGATATTATTGATAAACGATCAAGCGCATTCAAACTCTCAGAGATCAAAACATGAGGCTCTAGGCAAGGGGGTGGCGCCTATATATGGCTAAACAAAACCTTGAACATAATAGAAAAGTACCTAGTCACCTTAATACTTTTAAATGGAAAGACAATCAAACAAGGAAAATCCGTAAATACCCCTAACCTCTTATGAACAAACAAGGGTCTAAGTTTTCATTCAATTTAATGCAGATAATAGAACATTCCACGACTCTGTACACAGAGCTCTAATGCTCTACTAAAATATCCAGTTTTTTTGTGAAAATTCAAAAATAGTATATAGTTAAAAACGGGCCAGCAAGAAAGCCCTAACATAAAGCTCATAGAATTAGCAAATAGAAAAAGAAAAAAAAAAAAAGGATTTTTTTATATTTTATGGTATTGCCAGTATAGATGAGAAAACCGCATTGCAGGCGTCCCTATAATCATAAAGCTCACATTTATCATTTTGTCTATACCAGCCTATATTCTTGGGCCCTTCGGTTAACTAAGTTGCTTAAGTATTTGATATCACATACCTTAACTACATGGTTAAAGCCCTACGATATACAAAAAATTTGAAATAACGCTCGCCGCCTTGCCCTATAGTGTGTCGTGTCATTCTCGCTTGACTAAGTCACAAGATCACTGACGATAGAGTTTTCAGACTAAAAGGATAGAGCACATAAAATATGCAATTTAAACTGTTAAATGATTAGGCTGAAAATAAAATGTACCTCAGAAGAGAGAAGGAAGTAGCCCTACCAACCGGGATCAACGAATTTCATAATCTCTTCAGCTAAAATCCCTCGGATTTGTAAAGAAGTCGATTTCTCATCTTTTTAACAACTATTTACAAGGTTCCTATGCGATCCTTGTACTGGTATCCTTGTACTGCAGATAGAGTTCTCAAGGTATTTTCAAGATATTTATGCGGAAAATCGATGTCTTGAGGGAAAGATGTCAGTTCTCATCACTGTAGTGGCATCCATTCATATCTTCAGGCACGGGATTAAGCTTCCCACCATTTACACGATCCACTAAAATGACTGTTTTCTCAATCAATTCATGCCCATAAGATGGGCTTTGTATATTAACTGATGGAGCCTCAGAAGGAAAACTTGCATCATCTTCCACATAATTATTACAGGATATCATATCATCATCGTTTGACTGCTCATCACCGGTAACGCTCATGCGCCGATACGTCTCGACTTCCTTCTCAAGGAAATGGTTCTCTCTCTCCCTCCTGACAAGGATCTCTTTCAAAATACTGATCTCTTCTTCATCGTAAGCGAATTTCTCCTCAATCATTCTCTCATACTGCCGGGTCTCGATTTCCAATGACGCCTTAGCCTTTTGGAGGCGGGCTATCATCGCCATCGCTTCGTCAGCTGCGGATGCAGAAGCTGCTCTCTCTTTGTCCAGCTCAAGGCAGAGAGAAGCACATGCAGCTCTCTCTTCTGCAAGAGCTCTCTCCAAGATCTTGATCTTCTCAGATTCAGAAATAACGACGGAACTAAGACACGTCCCATCATCTTTGCAATAGCCGCTCGGTGTATTCAAATCGTCTGAACAGGTATGTGCCAAAGATTAAGTTCAGATTTCTAATCCTCAATAAGATAATTTAAGACGTTCTATACCATGTAAAAAAGAAAAATAACGTCAAGTACCCAAAGTTGTCTAAAATGGGGTGGCATATTCCCAAGTTTTCAATCGCATTGAATTAATACCCAAAGACTGAATAATTTTGAGTTCTTAACTTGTTCTGTCCCATTTACCCCGTGAACGTTAAGTACTCCGAACACATATACGCGCGAGATTATTCCCCAAAGTAGCGCAACATGAAACAATTGATCTTTTTTGAGCGTGGGAATGATGAGGAGCAATCTCATGCGTACACATACCGAAGGATTAACATTAACAAGGTAAACGGGACATAACAAATCGAAAATCCATTTATGCAATTTTCGTTTACTAATTTAGCGCAATTGAAAGATTGAGAGTATGCCGCCTTATTTTAAATAAATTTGGGTACCTATATTGCTATTATATCTTTTCAAACCCTGTTTGAAGGACAACTAAAACACCCAGAATGAAAAGATCCAAGGATCCATAAACATTCTCTTGATGAGATCAAGAAAACAAGACATAAACAAGGGATACAAAATTCAACCCGACATCCATGTCAAAAGAGTTGACTTTTTCAAATTTTAATAAATAAAACTTGAAAAAAGAGACACTGGAATTTCTATATAACAAGGAAAAGACCACATATTTCTATTCAATAAATCCTAAGAAAGATGCAAGTTTATAGGAGAGTTCTTTCAGACTTACAGGCATGGGAATTGTGTTCATTCTCTGTTCTGACATCACAGGAAGAGGGCAATTTAGGAAGAACCGAAGGCGTAAATTTCCCGTCAGCGAGCACGGCTCTCCGTCGCCGCCGAATTTCAGACTTCTGTCTCGAATTCACAAGCTTCTTTCCTTTAACATCAAACCCGGTTTCTCTCTCAACCAGCTTCTGACCCGAAAACGAGCTAGAACACGCTTCGCCGTCCACTTCGACAACCCTATCCACGCAGTTCCCTTTCTCGCCCGATTCGCGCTCGTTCCCGGGCCAAATCGAATCGAAAGGGAACCTACTCTTCACCAGAGACTGAACACCGTAGATCTTCTCAACCGGCCAATCGAAGAGCAGCCTGTGCCAGCAAAAATCGGCGCTGCGAAACCCCAAAACTCCATTGCAAAGGCACGGCAGACACAGGCCGACGAAGCTCAAGATGTTGGAGGCGAAAAACGCGAAAGTCGACGCGCACAGCAGAAAGTAAGCCAAATTCAAGTCAACAAAAGCGCCTATTAGACCACACAGCGTCCATGGATGACGAATTTCAATCGAAGCCATACTTCCATGAAAATCTGATCAAGATCCACGACTCTTCAAACCCTAGCTGGAGATAAACTAGAGAAAGTAAAGTGCGAGTGCAGAAAAATAAATTAAATTAAACAAAAAAAAGAAAGAGCTGAATGATAGAGAAAATCCCAACAAGAAATCCACGTCAGCACGAACAGAAGTTTCAAAGCTGTGTGTGAATCGAAAAAGCTCTGCGAAGGAGGAGGAAATTTCCGGGGGGTTCAGACGGCGGATTTAACGGCGTCGTTGTGTTCACTCTCCAACTGCTTTTACCCGCGTGACTTGGTTTGACGGAGATGGGCTCTTCGCGCCAAAGCCGTCACCCTTTTTAACGCCGCGATCCACCTGTTCATGGTTAACTCTGAACGGTGATTTCAGTTGGACTTAGTCAACGAATAGAGCATGCTATTTCTATCCATATAATTTAGGAGGGGAGGGTAGCAAAAACTGCAAATTAAGATTTTTACAAAAAATCGCACCTGGATTGATTTAAATTTTTTTATTTAATTTTGTATATCATTTTTTTTACGGTTTATTACTATAGTTTTATCCTTTTTTGTTATTTTGTAACTTAATGTATTGATTTTAGTAAAAAAGAAAAGAAAAATAATATTAAACTATTTTGAATAGTGTAATTTTTTTTCTTCTTATAAATCAAATTCGAATTTTGATTTTAAACTCGGATTCAAGCCCGGAGCGAGTTCTAGTTTTGATTTTCAAAATGAGGAGAAGCTCATTAGGCGTGAATTATGTCGTTTTTCTTGAAAATATGTGTCATTTATTAATCATTCTATTCTATTCATACTCCTTTTCGTTTTACAGTTTTACACAACAAGAAGTTGAAATCATCACCCACAAAGTAGAATCAAGAATGACGTTTGTGGCTTGTTTCAAAACAGGAGAGAAGGAAAAACGACAGAGAATATGAGCAACGACAGAGAGCATGAAAACGACAGAAGCACTTATATTAAGAAACGACATGTGTTTAAGGATTGGAAATTTCTTATGTTGTATATTTGATCTGCATTACAGGTTAACAATTAAACATAGTAGCTCAACTAGATGAGTTTGTTCATCCCATTGGGTTTCAAAAAACAAGGATTGAAATATCCAACGGAGTCGAGCTCTGCATAATTGATTGGTGTCCGACATTTAGCGTTGAAAGTCGGTTTCCGTTTCCACGTAAGTTGCAGATGCCTTTCACATCAAGAAAGACAACAACTTCAAATAACCGACGTTAAGAAATATTCAATAAGTTCGTAACGTGACCGCAAACTAAATCAAACAAAACAATCTATCTAAAACTCCCGAATTAAGGAAAAAAACATTAACAAAAGAGGAAATCTAGAGGTCATTTAAGGAATGGCACAATTATATCTTTCGGAATGTTCATGAATGCCACACGCATATCTCGGGAATACCGAACCAGTGTCTTCACAAAGCTCTTGTATTCCTGAATAGTAAGAGTTATCTCCACGGAGTTAAGTCGCTCCACACATTGCTTCAGAAGGAGATCATCCGTAGACACGGAATCAGCAAACCCGAATGCATTTTTTCTCGCATCTTCTTTCTTTAAATGCACAATCACCCGATCGCTTGAGCAGCAGTCTTCCATATTCTACGAATGCAAAAAATAATTCCGTTTTCGCATTGTGTCATTTCTCATAATTAAGAATGCATGATCATCATGAGATCTTAATAATAATTTTAGGAGAACACGTAACATACCAGTGCTTGATCAATGTCCTAGGTTCATAAAAAGCATATAGAATATTGGTATAGAAATCGAGAATACCGTCTCTAGATCAACGCTGTCCTCTATGTTCGATTCCTCTTCATCACTTTCTTCATTAAACGACACCTGAAATGCGATAATATTCTTCGGGGTTGATTATTTTTCTTATACTAGATAAAAGGTATAATTTAAATTAATCAACAATTATATCCAACCTCTGCTCTAACTAAACAAGTGTCTCTGACAATAAAACGCTGATCAGATTTGTGTAATTTATCAAGATCCAAGAATGGTTTCCAGCCCCATCTGTCCTTGTTTGCAGCGAAGGTTGTCTCGGAACCTACAGATCGATAAAACCGCATTCATCATTGCAATCACAGGAGGATGTTCCCAAGAGTAACAATATTACCTATCGTAACAGTATGTTCATCGACTTCGCTGATAACCGATAAGCTAAACTTGACATGTCTAGTCCACCCATTAGGCAATTTCGTGAAATCAGCAACGCACAGATATAATCCAAGTTCGTTGTCTACATTGTCTCCGTTAAGGTCCATTCGTATCCTCCTACGCAGTTCAACACAAAAGAGATTTCATGAAATATATCCCAAGTTTACTATACAGTAAAAAACAACAAGAATTTACGCACCATTTGTGGTCTCCTCCGATGAAAACATTTGAAAACAGGCTATCCGCATCGATAGTCGAAAAGTCATTAATCTTCCATGTAAACTTGATGGAGTAGGAATATTCCGCAATCTTCATCCTCTTATCTGCACCACAAAGTGATCAAAGAATATTAAAAAATATCCATTCTCAGCAATATAATCGAAAATAAAATTTAATTACCTAATATTGTTAAAGAATGATTATGGAACTGCAATGTCATGGCCATCCATCAATGAATGCTTAAACTTTTTTGACGTGTGTTCATGATTCTTATGTTTCGGATTTCGAACTACAGTAAAACAAAACTAATTGAGAAGAAGAATATTTCTGGGTAGTTTATGTAAAAATATCATGGTTCAATATCCCTACAAAATTCCGAGGAATATTAATTAGTCATTCGAGATATATAGCAGATGAAGAAAAGAATCGAACCATGAGACATAGCGAGTAAGGTCAAGAACAAGCCTGAAACCCTAAATCAGAAAGGAGAGACTAATTTATATTTGGTTCATGAGAAAGAAAAAAAGAGTGATAATAATATCATTAGAGCATCTAATTTCGCGTGAAATGTGTATATCATAATAATAATAATAAGATTAAGCGAGCTTAACTAAATAATCTATATATCTATACAAAAGCAAAATAACTTCATGCCCCAAAAAACACAGTTTTTCTCCCCATTCTATTTTCTCCTTTATTTGAATTTTTTTATTAGAAAATAAATCCTCGCTCGACGTGTCCCTTCATTTTTTATTTTCTCTTTTCTTAAAATAATTATTTACTAAAAAAACTGTTACGTTAAAAAATTATTTAATAAAAAACATTTTTAAAAGGCACCTCTACATGAAAATTCAAACGTGGTCAATAATAATAAAAAAATTAAGAAAATCATAATAATAGGAACAACCAATATTTTTGTTCTTTTTTTAATTAATTTTAATTAATTATTTTGAATAGAAGCGATTATATTTGTTAAACAAATCTAAACGATGAGATACATATCCAACGATTGCCTTGTTTCAAATTCCACGAATAGACGTGTCACATGTATATATATATATATATATTATAATATTATATACACACACATTAGTATTATTCCAATAAAATCACTCTTCCACGTTTTTTTTAAATAAAATTATAAAATTGTCGTCAATAACTCCTTTTTATAATATTAATAATCAATTATTTTTTAAACAAAAAATTGTAACAAAAATTCCTTAATAAATATAGTAACTAAACACTACATTTTGCTCTTTTTTAGCAACTGCAAATAAATAAATATATAAATTATAAACACCACCAACGGTAGTATTTAAACAACATATTTGATACACATAATAAATAAAGTACACCACTAACTAATTGAATGTTTTAATAAAACGGGATTATTTGAATATTAATCTACATGAAATTAAATCATCATAAAAGAGCCTCAATTCAAACCAATAAAAAGTATTTCGCATCTCTCGCATTATATCCAGGTCATTAACATAAATATATATTATATAATTTTCTTTGAAACTCAATCGACGTAAAGCATAACGTGACGTTGATTCACGAAGAGACCTCTTCTTCCACAAATAACCGACTTACCTATTGGATAATTATTGGAGATCGAAGACGTCCGGGCTTGAATCACGCATGAACACGCTTTCCTTATGGTATTTCGAGCACCTCCGAGAACCTTTAGAGGTCGACAACGCAAGAATACCGCAGGATACGACAAGCCTTAAATCGTACTGCACAAGACGTTTGTGAAGCACGAAATAGGCAAGAACAGTTTCTGGAAATTGTTGAGAGAGATTTTGGTATTCTGTATATTATGTATTGTCATCTTGAAACTCGAAATAAGGAGAGTGTTTTATAGGCAAAAGTAACTGTCATTTCTAAAGGTAGCGACCCTTTTGAAAAAGACAGTAACCGACGAAAACCGCCTTGTAGCCGTTACCTCTTCCGCTATACGGAAGTTGTTACCGCTAGCCAAGTAATAGTTACCGCTAGGCGAGAATCGCCGCGAGAGAGCCCGAGGACCCGAGCCTAAGCCTCTACGCCCACGCCCACGCCCCCGAGCCCGAGCCGGTGGCAACACCAGCGGGGTTGGCGTTGCGAGAGAACAAAGTGGCATGATCTCGCCACCTCGCCTCCGCATCACACTCCACATGATATATTACTAGCTCAACCTCATGTTGAGCTTGTCATGAATACCACTCTATTTAAACACCACCAACTCTTTGTGTTTAATCAATGTGGGACTCTTCTCATTCCCACACTCTTCAACAACTATGTCTTTATTAGAACATTATTGGACATGCATTTATTGATGCATTTATTCCAACATTACCATCTATTTCATATGTATCGATTCAGTGCAAATCTTTCGCTCTCTCTCTCTCCGCCATTCTCTCCACAGTCCGATCACCCAAAACATCAACGACGTGCCGAAGCCTCCGGTCTTGCAGAGCCACCATCTGTGTCAAATCATCAGCATGGCACTGAACTCAGTCACCCAAAGTCTTTTCGGCCTCCGTGACGGGAAGTTATTCATTTAAATTTAACTTATTTCCTGTTTCCGGTTTTCTTTGAATATATAGAATTACATTTACGCGCAGAGTCTTGCTGACGGCTGTTTTCCAGTAAGAGAAAGTCCATCTGCGACTGCGAGCCGTACGTCTTCATGGTTAGTTTTTATTTTTATAAAAATAACAGCACAACATACACGAAAAGGCTTATTGAATATTTGGAATATTTATTTTCGAAGCATCATGTTGCTTCAGAAAACTCTCCTCTCCCTAAAAATCATGTATTTCTCTTAACATCAAAGGGAAGACTCTTCACTAGGAAATGTAAAAGAATAACTGCATCTTTTTAAGTCTTTGTTCGATTCATCACACATAGACTACTCTTCTGAACACGATCAGACTCCTCTCCAAGCGCAAGCGCAAGCAAAATCATTATTGAACACGATCAGAAAATAATATCAAACATTCGGAAGATTGCAGTGTCGTCTCTGTGTGGTTTGATTCCAAGAAACTCGAAACTTGGCGTCTGAGCGGTTAAGGACGCGAACGAGATCGATGAAGACGGAGTTGGATTCTTCGAAGCGATAGATCCCTCCATGGGCGTCTTCAACGTTGACTCGAGTCTCGGCTCTGCACTATTTCTATGAGGTTAGTATTCCATTCATTTGATCTTTTGCCGCCTATTTGAAAATGTATGATGCGACCAAGCACCGGAGCCTACGTAGCAACCGCGTTTAGACTGCTGCGGCCTCTGCCATATCCGTTATAATTCAAGTAATTATTTGCAATTTTGCCTTTTCTGATATTTTTGTCTTTTGTTTGTGTTCCATATCTTTATTCATTTGTAGAGCCTACGTAATGTACTTAAACGAAAAATCCACGGATATGTACTACGACCGTGATTTGCCTCTCTGTGATATCTCCGGTGAGTGTCAACTACGATCACCAAAAATTGCAATGGGTGATCGTAATTCTTAAGCATTATAACCGTTTAAAAATATCCTTAATTAGACATTTTAATCACACCCCAAAAATCTTAATTTTATTCATATATATAGATTAGTTTATTAAGTAAGGGCCGATAGATGTTACGTTTCACCGATTGTTAGTAGTGGAAGAGAAGAAACGATGGTGTTCCAGATTTTTCAAAATCTCACAAGAAAATTGAGAAATTTTTTTTCGGTTTTATGTCGTCGTTTATTCTAGATTTTCTTGAGGAATATATGGCTTCTTCCATGCCACGGCCTATTTGTTTTGTTTGATTTTCTCTGTTAACGTCTGATCAAAGTGCTTTTGTTTTTGTCTGTTTTTGCAGATTATTCGCCAGGTATTCTATCGAACAAAGAATTTGGAGTTCAAAGGCCAGGTTTTTATCACTCATCTTTCTGTTTTTCTGTTTTTTTTTTTAATTTGCAGTGCAATATGTTTAGTGTGTTTAAATACTTTAGTCAAGTGCTTGACGATGTAAGATGACGAATAAGAAAGATCTTTGGAAATTTTCTCACCCAATTTCTCATTTTCAAAGAAAATTGAGTGGTGGTATCTAGGTGAAGCTACAACCACTTGAAAGGGGTTATATTCCTCCCAACTCATTTAAAATATGTTCAAAATCACTCACGCCGTTTCACTTTCGTCTTTTCTCTCACGCCAGCCATACAAGAGCTCCTGTCCTCACAACGTTGCTCGATTACTCTCTTTCTTCGTCGCTCTCTCTGTCATCGTATCACTTCCTAACGATGTCAATGGGCGAGTTCTCTCCAACGCAAATCATTGTTAGAGAGAAGAGATGTCTTTGTTTTCCAAGGGTTCCCTCCGTTTAGGACCCAGATACAAGAAGAGTCTATGAGGATATTCTTTTTCTATTGGTATATTTCTTTCTTCAATAGTTTGTAATTTAATGATTGATTCACATTGGTTAAGTTCCTTTGGGAATCAAAACTCTATGATTTTTATCTCCCATTAATATTTTTAGAATGTATTCTATTTTTGATAAAGATAAATGTAGGCGATCCGAGGATCGAGAAATCCACACTATATGATGTTATTGCCTGCCAGGTTATTCTATATAAAATTTTACTAATTTTTTATTTAGTAATGCATTTGCGAGGTTTTTGATGACATATAAACTGCATGACGTTTATGTTGCTTAGGGTTTTAATTCTTATGTTTTATATGATGTAGGTTTTCTTTTCCAAACCCTATTTTGATTTTGAAGTCCTTGGCTTCATATGTTGGTTTTGGTACAAGTTTGGAGTATTATGAAAGTTTGTTTTTCTTATTTTGTCTTCGTTGTGGCTCTCATTTTTGTTAATAATTCAATGTGATACTTGATTGATGCATTACCTTGGCCTAAGCATCACTACATACCGTTAATGACCTTTTTTCCATTCTCGGTGCTGCCTAAGGTGGTTGCCCCTGTATTGACATGTACAAGACAATATGCGTGAAAGGTAGAATTCAATGAATATTTATTGACATGTTACCTTCTACTATTACGATAATGTAGATAATTTCTAATGATATTGGTTTTAGATAATTCAGCGAGTTGGTGATTGAATAGAATTGGAACGATATGGGTTTTGTCGTTTTGTTGGTTTAGAGAAGAAATAAATAACACATACTTTCAATTCTTGGGTTTGAAAAATTAACTTTTGGTATAAGAAGTAACTTAATTTTCAATATACAAAAATAAACGCTATTCTTCTTCTTTTCTTACTGTTTCAGCTGTCTTTCTTCCACTGTATTTAATTTCTCCGGCAACTCTCCATTAGCTTGCCTTTGGATCTCTGACCTGTTCTCTATCGTCATTTGTTCTTAGTATTGTTGACGTGGTTTCCCACTTCAAACAGTCAGTGTGACTTGTGAGTGTATGATATTTGTTGGATTAAGATATTGTGGAATTCGATCTCTCACGTTGCGAGCTCTCGATTCACTCTCGATATATGTATATAGATATACGCGATATAAATGAGACGAGTGGTTTTTTATAGAGGTTCGTCCCAAGGCGGTAGTTGACTACGTCCTCTGTTAGTTTATTGCGACAGCCGACAGATAGCATAGACGGATGGCTACAAGCAGCAAATTACGTCTAGAATAAAAGAAAAGAATGAAAAAGGGAACAAAGAATACAACAAAATCTCTCTAAGTGAGCAAGAATGCCGAGTAGGAACTTTCGATGTATTCTCTCAAGATGGTGTATGCGTATCTCTCCTTTGATCTGGGCTTGAGCTTGATATTTATAGATTTCAATTCTTCCCGTTGGACTTCCAAGAATCGTGGGGTTGTCTTTCCGAGCTGAACGGGTTGAATGGCTTGCCTTGCTACACGTGTCCCACGACTTCGTTCTCTTCGTCGTGTTTGAATTATGCCCGTTGAAGACTTGACTTCGTACTCCTGGTCTTTCGCTTGGATTTGAAATGAGAGGCCGGGTAGAGAGTATGACGATTATACCCTTGTCTTTCTGGGTTGATGACGGATAGATATTGGGCCTTTGGGCCTTTTGGGCCGAGTGGCTTTGTATCCGTTGTGCTTTGTCTGATTGAGAGCTTTAGTGGGCTTCTCAATTGGGCTTTTGTGAATATCGAATTATTTCTTTTGAAGCCTTCAATCTTTGTTTGTGAATTTAATTAATTCACAACTTTAGTACTTTATGTCATATTAAATAATGACGAATTTGTACATCAACAGTCAGCCCCCTACTATAAAAAAATACGAAGTAAATTTTATAGTATATATTCGATGAAATCATGTAAAATTCGTACCGGATAGAATTAATTAAATCTGTGACTTTTGCCACAAATCTGCATATTCCGGGCAGGATTTTTGGATAATTTCGAGATACGATGGACGAGTAGGACCTTGAAGCTGTAACTGTCGCTTCGAATTTTGGGCGGGAACAGTTATGACACGTGTCCCTATTTGCGGAGTTCGAAGAAAATAAACCCTTCACATTCTCCTCATACAACTGTCATGCTGACGTGTCGCCGGATAGCTCGCTGATCTCAACCGTAGGATGAGATTTGTTGCGATTTTCGAGGAAACCCTAACCGTAGGATCAGCGACGGTTTTCGAGTATAAATACTCAAGTGTTTCGCATTCAATGGGCACGTCTCTTCAGCTTCTGCCCGTCACGTGTCTTGTCGAAGGTAACTTCTTTCTCTCTCCTTCATATATATCGTGTTTCGCATTCGAATATCATTTTCGAATTTTAGAGAGAGAAAAGCTTTGAGTTTTTAGAGATATAAACTTTGCGAACCGCCATCGAAGGTGCTCCGAGGTCCATTTCTTTGTCTTCTTCATCGAACTCCTAGGAAGTTCAGGTTCTAGTTTTCTTTCTAACTATTATCTTTTGTTTTCTGAGGGTCTGCTAGGAGGTTTTTCTGGGATTTGCTTTTCTGTTCTCTTTGTTGGTTTCTGGGTAGTTTCCTGGATTTTTGTACTGGTTTAGATCTTTCGGTTTTTTCTAGGATTCTCTAGACAGGAAATGGGTCCTAAAAAGGCAACTGATAAATGGCAAACGGAGTTTCTGGCTACAGACTCTCCTAAGTCTGTTCTAAAGCCTAAGGATCTTACTAGGATCCGGGTAAAATATAATATCCCGCAGTCTATCTCGCTCAGATTGCCGGGTTCAGATGAACATGCTGACGAGCAAAATATAGACGGGTGGATTTGTGTATATGAAAGGTTCTTTGAATCCGGGGGGCTTAGATTTCCTATTTCCGAGCTTATCCTAAAATATTTTTCTTACTTAGGGGTTTCCATAGGGCAATTTAGTCCTAATTCGTTTAGGATCCTGACAGCCTTGCTTGTCCGGGCTCACGAGTGTTTGCATACACTTACACTCGAAGATTTGTTGACGGGCTTGGTCGTCAAGACTAATGGTCAGGCTAAGGGTAGGTTTTTTCTATCCGTTAAAGAAGGGGAGATCATTGCTGGTCTTCCCAAGAAATAATACTACGCCACCGCGCTTCGCGCGGTGCCAATCCACTAGTATGTATAAAGGGGACAAGTTTGGTGACAATGAATAACAAGATTACTTACCTTCCATGAGTCATGGGTTATTTAAATCTAAAAAAATTCTCACCGGGATTTTGTTGTGGTTGTGGTGGAGGAATGCCGCTGTAATTATAAGACGGTAGATTTGTCGGGACGTTGTGGTGATGGATAATGGAATTGAAGTTTGTGTGTTGACGAACCGGTTGACTATAACCCGCCCCGGAAAAGCTCTGTCTTTGGTAGCCGGCGAAGAGATCTGAACGAAAAAGTGAGAGTATAAAGTCTTAGCGAATAAGAGGAGAATAAGAGCAATTAAGTTGTATTAAGTGACTTTTAAAAAAATAAAACAAACGATTCTTATTCCCCTCACATCTGGCCGAATTAGATTAAGAGGCTCAATAAGAGGAAACAAACATAACTATCTAAACTATATATTGGTGGTATATGAGAGTAGAAAGAGAGCATGCTCTCTTTTCTTATATCAATCGACACATTTGTTTTTTTTTTTTAATAGAAAATTGACGAATTTGTTGACAGGTAATAAAAACGCATCAATTATTATTATGTCAATATTTTTTGCATCAAGGCATAGTCGTAACTTATTTCGATGTCATTTAAAGGTTGGATTGACTCCTTATTATTATAAGACCATTCTTCGATCTTTTTAATGAAAATCTTTGACATATTTATGCAATTCAAATTTAAAAGTAAATACTAAACCGGTAAAATCAGTTCCAGGTTAGAGCTTTTAATATAATAAGCCTAATAACGTTACCAAATAAATTTCAAATTAACGCATGTGTAAATGAATGGAGTAAATGATAACGTTAAAAGCAAAAGTTAAACTAACCAACTAGATATATAAATTATAAATGACCTACAACAAGATATATAAATGACCTACAACAAGATATATAACCAAGTCCAACTACAAAACTAACTAACCAAATTTTATAAGAGAAGCAAATAAGGTACTGGCCACCATAAAAAGAAAAAAGTTTAGGTACATAATTCAATTTTTTAAACATTGGGTACTTAAGCCACAATTTAACCAATATCCAAAGTGCCACGTAAGACACCACTAACAGAGTTTGACGGAGGAAACCAAATTCCTTAACAAAAGCAACTTTAGGTACTATAGCCACTAAAAAAAATTGGATACATAATTCAAATTGTTTGAAACATTGGGTACTTTAGCCGCAGTTTACCCAATAATTAAATACACAATCTTGCATACTTTCGTGCTCTTGGTTTTAAAAATTAGTCTGGAAACGGTAAATGTAAAAATATTTTGACATTTTGCTTAACTTAACATTTTTTTGAAAAATTGGGACACTTGATAACTTGATATATTCGTTCTCTTATTTTTCGTGGTCTCGTAATGTAGTATTATCTTGTTTGACATGATTCGAATTGTACTAGTTCTTAGTACTATGTCAAATATCAAATAAGATTAATTTGGCAAAAGTTCCCATTCTTTGATTATTGCAAGTCTCTTCTAAATATCTTGGAATATTTACTTGTCAATAGTTGACCCATGTGTCCAAAAATTGGAGGGCGCGCGTGTTGCCGCGTTCAAAGTGAGCGTGAGTTTACTGTTCGCGTTTTATTCTAACAAGATATTAAACGCAGAGAGAGACTCTGCTTTCATAGTTTTATTTAAAACTATTAGATATTAATAACTTGCGGCAAAAGTACTTGGTTTTTTAATTAACATTTTTAACAATAATTAATAAAACAGATAAATAATTAAAAATTAATATTTAAGTAGTTTTTTAATAAATAAATTTATAACAAAAAAAAAAAAAACGCAGCGACATACTTCAACTTGGTTTTAACAGTTGTCGTAAATTGTGGGAAAAATTAATTGATTACTTTATACTTTGAAATTAACACTTTTGATCATCTTTACTAAACTATTAGTATTGATAAATAGTTTAACACTTTTAATACTATTTAGATGGTTTAGTAATACAGATTAAGTAATGAAATTTAAAATATAAGAATCATAATAAAAAAGAGACTTCTCTAAAAAAAAAGAATAAAAAAGAGACTGTATTGATAAAGATGCCTTATTATAACTTTTTGGAAAAATCTAAATTGGGAGTTGGGACAAAACCGCAGAATATAAAAAAGAGATTGTATTGATAAAGATGTCTCGTTAATTTTTTTTTTTGGAAAATGCAAATTAGATAAAACCGTGGTAAGAAAGAAAAAATAGTACATCATATCATACTATCATAGTACATAAAAAGCAGTGTGTAATTCTACAAGAAATAAAAACCATTAGGAAATAGGTACTTTATAACACTAAACATTATGGTACCTACAACAACGCTCATCATAACGATGCAGATTTGAGCCGTACCTTGTTCAAGGTTTGCAAGAACCCAATGTATGCACTCTTTGCATATTGTGTACCGGTCCCAATTTTTGAGACAACATTTCACATATGTGTTCGCTCAAAATCGGATATATACGATTAAAAATTAAAAATACGGGGATGAAAATACCCGCACATTTTTTGGACTAAAGAAATACCCCCAAAAAAATTATTTATAATTGTTAAAAAAATTAAAATTATTTGTAAAGTATCGTATAATAATTTCAATATTGGGAACTAGATTAGGGATCTTATTAATAAAATTTAAGAGCTATAACCCGAACTCTAGATACTCAAAACCGAGATTGTTTGTTTACCCAAAATTTTAAAATACCTAAGTATTTTAATCCATGTATTGTATTTCAAAGTTTTTCTAAATTTATTTACAAATAATTTATTAATTATTTTTCAAATACTTTTAAGTTTTAATAACCAGAGCTAGAAAAGTGGGACCAGGTAGAAAACTTAAGAAAACCATAATTAAAACTCTATATACCTGGATACTTTTAAAGAAAAATCGATAAAATGCCCAAAAAACACCTAAAGTTTAAAAAAAATGCCCATAGTTTCATAAAACTAATTTATACCCACTAATAATTTTGTTTGGACCATATTATCCTTAATATTAGTTATTAAATATTAATTTTTGTTTAATTATTATTAATTATATATTTTAATTTCGAAATTATTTTTCCTATAATTGTGGTTGACAACTTTCAAATCTTAATTAAATGTTATTTTTTGGGAAATAAAAAATTCAAAAAAAAAAAAAAATTGGGTCGAAACCCCACTTTATTTTAACTTTTCAATATCTCTCTTTCTCTTCAAAATTAGTCGACAACCTCTCTCTCCTCTCCTCGATTGTTCGATCGTCACATATCCTACCGTCGTCAAGTCCACTCGTCTCGCGCCGTCAAGTCCAGTCGCCCCGCGCCGTCACGTAGCTTCCCGTCGCCTCCGCCGCCTTCTCAGTCGCGAATGTCGTTCGATCAGAATACGGTTCACCCAATAGCTCGTTCGCCGTCTATTGTTCATGAAGTCCAGTAAGTCCGAAATCCTTTGTTGTTTTGAATGGACTGTAATTGAAATTACGAATTCAGGAATAGTCATTTACTATTATAAATTCGTAACTTAAATTACATTTACAAGGATAGTGATTTACTTTTATAAATTAGTAACTTAAATTACAATGACAATTACAATTCGTTACTTAACTTAAAATAATACTATTATATATTCGTAACTTAAGTTACAATTACTATACATTTATAAATTCGTAACTTACTATTACAAATTCGTAATTAAAATTACGAATACAGGCATAGTGAGTTACTACTATAAATTCGTAACTTAAATTACATTTACAAGGATAGTGATTTACTTTTATAAATTAGTATTTTAAATTACAATTACAATTCGTTACTTAACTTCAAGTAATACTATTATATATTCGTAATTTAAATGACAATAAACTTATTATGGGGATTTACCATTTAAAATACGTAACTAAAATTGATTACAATAGAGAGAATGTACCTATATTTAAGGAAAGAATTGTATTTTGATTTAAATAAAGAATCAAATAATTAATTGATTTTACGTTATTTTGATTATATTCACACGTCTATAAAAAGGAAACCTATATTTAAGGAAGGAATTTTATTTTGATTTAAATAATTAGAATAATTAATTGATTTTTTGTTATTTAATTTATTCACACGTAAAAATAAAGGAAGGGTATATTGGTCTGTATTTTAATTAGTTGGTGGTTTTAATTACCAAAAATAGGTTTGGGCAATTTTTCGAAACCTTGAGTCACAAATGGGCATTTGGCTCATTTACCCTACTTTTAATAGGGTGCTTTGCGAGCCTTTGAAGTGTGGTTGCGTGTTTCTCTCGTTTTCGGGAGCGAGCTGGGATCAAACTTTTTGGAATTGGCTCGAGTTGAATTTTTCAGACCGTCGTTGGTTTGATTTTATCGGGTCGGTGCATGTTGTCTTTTTTGGGCCGAGGCCGGCTTGGCATTTCATGACCGGTGTAGTGCTGACCTTTTTTTGATCGGTATTGTGTTGACTTATTTTGTTTAGTTTTATGTTGATTTTACCTGGCTAGTGCCATGTTGACTTTTCCGGGTCGTTGTCGATTTGAATTTTCCTAAGCTGTGTTGTGTTGACTTTTTATGGTACGGTGCTAGTTTGACTCTTTTGGGCCAATGTCATGTTGACTTTTCAGGATCCGTGTCAATTAGGCTTTTTTAAGTCAGTGTTGTGTTGGCTTTTTTCGGGTGCGATTCATGTCGACTTTTTGGGCCGGTCTTGTTGACAATTTCGAGCCGATATTACATTGATTTTACCGGGTCGGTGTCGTGTTGACTTCTTTCAGCTAGTGTCACATTGATTTTTCCCTGCCGATATTGGGTTGACTTTTTGTGCCGATTTTTGTTGACTTTTCTTGGACAGGTCCAGTTGACTTTTCCAGGTCGAAGTTGCATTGATTTTTCCATGCCTATGTCAGACTGACTTATCTGTGCTAGTGTCAGCTTAAATTTACGAGCCGATGTTATTTGATACTTTTGGTGGCTGTCTTGTTGACTTTTTCACACTGGTGGCATTTGAATTTAGCGAGCACGTGTCATGTTGATTTTTTTGTGTCCAAATCGCGTTGATTCTTTTGGGCTAATGTCATGTTAATTTTAACGGGCCAGTGTTGTGCTCACTTTTTTTAGGGCAGTGTCTATTTGACTTCTTTGGGCCGGTGTTGTGTTGACTTTACCCAGCTGGTGTTGTGTTTACTTTTTTGGATCGGGCCGTCATTTTTCCAATCTCCGAAAAATACCTATAATTGTAACACTATTAGTATTTGTGCCGTTTATACTTTATATGATGACGTAACTCTTAGTAATTTCTTTTTTTTTTTTTGTTTTAATTGTAATGTACATCAGATATATTCAAATTATAAACAAATCATGAAACATAGATATTATTGTGTGGGAGTTTCCAAAAAATAACATTACTTGAGAGTTTTTGAGTTCTTTAATAAATTAAAAAAAAATCAAAGTCATTTTTGGAAAAATACAGATTTAATTTTGTTCGGCCTCAGCCACACCATGCACTTGCCGTGTATAGTAGGCTCTTACATGTTAGAGTACAAATACTATTAACATATTAATCGTATAAAAATCAAATATTAAAAAAATTACCCCCATTACATTACGCGCTGTGCAGGTCTTAGGAACTGAATATAGACATTTTCATATTTCACGGCAAGTATTAATCTTTTTATATATTATAGTGCAGTAATTTTTATTTTTATTTTGAAGAGATGTATTCTAAAAAAATGATCAGATTAAATATTAATTGTTATAAATTTAGAGAAGGTATGGTTTAATTTAGTCTTGAAGGATTAAATTACCTAATATTTTTGAATTAAGAGGGGTATTTTCCCAAAACTTCTTTTTTGAAAAATAAGCATAAACTGGGGCACTCCTAGTTTAAAAAATTAGTATGAAAATTAGTTTCACATTGATTTTTCCTAGCCGATGTTGGGTTGACTTTTTGTGCCGGTTTTTATTGACTTTTCTTGGCCAAGTCCGCGTTGACTTTTCCAAGTCAAAGTTGCGTTAATTTTTCCATGCCTATGTCAAGCTGACTTATCTGTGCTGGTGTCAACTTAAATTTACGAGCCGATGTTATTTTGATATTTTTGGTGGGTGTCTTGTTGACTTTTTCGGACTGATGTCATTTGAATTTACCGAGCACGTGTCATGTTGACTATTTTGTGTCCAAATCGCGTTGATTATTTTGGGCTACTGTCATGTAAATTTTAACTGGCCGGTGTTGTGTTGACTTTTTTAGGGCGGTGTCTATTTGACTTTTTTGGCCGGTGTTGTGTTTGACTTTACCGAGGTGGTGTCGTGTTTACTTTTTTGGGTCGGGACGTCATTTTTCCAATATCCGAAAAATACCTATAATTGTAACACCATTAGTGTTAATGCGTAAAAATGGCTTTAACTTAGAGTCGGATCCAAGGTTCGGGTCCCAAGATTGACCCGATGAACACAAGGATGATTGAATGCTGAGTCAACGCGGGTTGACTGTTGATCGTCAAAGCTGGAGGCGATTCCTTTGTCTTGGATGAGTCTCCGGGCTGCGTTGACGATCCTCGGTGAACTTCCTTGGTGGTGGCGAAGTCCGGTTCACGGCGAAGCACCTTGTCCGGGCGGAGTCCTTGTCTTGGCGATGTCCTCTTCTGGGCGAACTCCGGTCTTGATGAAGCTCCGTGCTAATCTTGATGATTCTTCGTGCTTTTCCTTCCTTGGCGAGCTCCTAGGGCGAGGGAGGACCTGCAAAAACGGGTAGAATGGGCCCGTGCCCCGTCGCTTATGGTTGGGCGAGGCTGCCTACGTATATCAGTTTAAGAGAATTAGGTCCCACGTAGTTCGGGGTTAGTGATAAACGGCGGGTGAATGACGATGTGGTTTAACTCGTCGGAAGTGCCGTTATTGGCGGCGCGGGGGTGACCCTTGGCCTGATGGCTGGGTGTTACCGGCGTGATGTGTTCTTCGTTGACCTCGTTGGTATTGGCGAACTCACTGTCGAACTTCCCTTGTGTGGGCGAAGTACAACGAGAGCCTTGACCTGATAAGGTGTGCTCCTTTGTCGACCTTGCCGGGGTAGGTGGCCTCGTGTAACGAGGGGCCTTATCCCGACGAAGGGACGCTTCTTCCTTTGTCGACCTCACAGGTGGTGGCGTGGTTACCCACCTGTCGAGGGACACCTTAGCTGACTCGTCGAACAACCTTTCTTCTCAGGCCTAAGACTCTGCTTCTAGATCGATCTCAGCTCTTATTCAAGCCCTTTCCTCCTTAAGAGTGGGCGAAGTTTCTAGAGAGAGAAAGCTAGATAGAGATGCTCTGGAGAAAGTTGTGAGTGAGTGTGAAAATGAGGGGGAGAAGGCTCCTATTTATAGGAAAACCAACTCCCTGAAATTGCACTTCATAGGGGCTTGCGAATGCCCTGTTAGCTGCACCTTCAGGGGTCTGCGAATTCCCTGAATATTGCACCTTCAGGGGCTTGCGAGTTTCTCCTCTGCAGAAGGGGTCGTTGGTGCTTCTTGATTCGTCTTCGATGTCTTCGGGTTGTCCGCGAATCCGCTTGTTGTCTTCGGGGAAATCTGGAGGTCTTCGTGGCCTCGGATCTCCTCGTCGTGTGGAATGATTACAAGTTACGCCCTCGTCAAGTTATGACGAGGGGGCTTATCGCCTTTTTACCTCGTCGGCTTGTCGCCTCGTCTCTTCGTCGGCTTGTCGCCTCGTCGCCTCGTCGGCTTGTCGCCTCGTCGCTTCGTCGGCTTGTCGCCTCGTCGCCTCGTCGGCTTGTCGGCTTGTCGCCTCGTCGCTTCGTCGGCTTGTCGCCTCGTTGCTTCGTCGGCTTGTCGCCTCGTCTCCTTGTCGGCTTCGTCGCCTTGTCGCTTCGTCGGCTTGTCGCCTCGTCGCCTTGTCGGCTTCGTCGCCTCGTCGCTTCGTCGGCTTGTCGCCTTGCCGCCTCGTCGCCTTTTCGGCCTCGTCGGCCTCGTTGCCTCGTCGGCATGTCGCCTCGTCGCCACGTCGGCTTCGTCGCCTCATCGCCTTTTGGACCCTGGGCCTTGCCAATGTCTTAGTTCTTCGGTCCCGGGCTTTTGGCGTTGGTGATGGGCCTTGACTTACCATGACAGGCTTTGACTTTTCTTAACGGGTTTTGACTTTTGCCAAAGGGGGCCCAATTTTGACCTCGCAGTGTACCTCCTGTGTCGATAGTCTGCCGTTCATCTGGCTCGCGATCTTCTGTGAGCTGCAGTGTACCTGTAGATTCTTTACGTCGAGCCTTTCGGCGAGGTTTATGCCGGCGAGTAGCGCTCCGCATTCGGCTTCGTCGCTGGAGGCTTTGAACTCGAATTTGATGGCGTACTTCGATTTTTCTCCTTGAGGGCTGATGAAGACGATTCCTGCTCCTGCGCTGGTGTCGTCGTTGCTTCCGTTGATGCGCATACTCCATACCGGCCTGTTGGGCGCGGTTCTTCTACTTGGCGGTGCGTCCTTCTTCTTCTTTCTTCCTTCAGCTGCGGGGGTGTTGATGCCGTGAGTTTGCTTGGTGACTATGTCAGCCTTTGCTTCTCTTTTCTTGGTGACCCCTGGTTGGCGCTCTTCTTTGCTCCTTCGCTTGGCGTGGTTGATCTTCCGCTTGATAAAGCGTAGGTGGTTGGACATCTTGTCGACGAGGCGCCTGTACGTCGCGTAGTCAGGAGAGTCTTCTGGCGTAGCTCTGCTCGTCTTCCTGGATTGGTCTAAGGTCTTCTCGTATTGTCGCAGGAGGGCGAATATTTCTCTCAGTCTGATAACGGCTGTTGGATTTTTTGTATCCTCTCCTGGTTCTCCTCGTGCGGCGATGCTAAGGTTGTTGACTCCTTTGCTGATGGCGGCGACTGTGGCTGTGCTCCGGCGTACTCCCTTTTCGTAGCAGGCTCGTGACTCAGCTTGGCTTCCTCGCATGATTCCGACTCCGCTTGGCGTTGGGAACTTTACTAGTAGGTGATAGGTGGATGTCACGTCCTGGAGTTAGTTGAGCGTGGGCCTTCCGATGATGACGTTGTATGACGAAGGCATGTCGACGATGAGATAGCTCACCATTCGAGTCACCCTAGGTCCGTCTTTGGCCCCGAAGGTCGTCGGCAGCTCGATGGATCCTTCGGTCGTCACGCGTTCTCCTGCAAAACCGAATAGCGGTGTGCGAACTGGTTTTGCGATGATTCGCCCCAAGCTCATCTTGTCGAAGGCCGTCATGAAGATTACATCGGCTGAGCTTCCGTTGTCGACGAGGATCCTCCTGACCATGTTGTTGGCGATCTGCGCTTCTACGACGATGGCGTCGTTGAGTGGGTGATAAATGGTCAGAGCTTCGTCTTCTGTGAAGGTGATGGCTTCGCCTGTGCGGATTGGAGGTGTTGAGCCCATCAGGTTAACCTGGATTGGCGACCATCCTTTATCCGTCGCGCGTGCGTAGCTCCGTCTGCTTTGGCCTGAATCTCCAATTCCTGGTCCTCCGATGATTGTTGATACGACGTTCAGTGGGGTTGCCGCTATGGCTTTCCCTCGGTCGTCGCCTTGAGTCGTCGGCGGTGCCATTGTTAGCTGTCCTTCCTTGATTAGCTCTTCAATTTGGTTCTTCAGCTGGTAGCACTGCGACGTCATGTGACCATAGTCACGATGGAATTGGCAGTATCGGCTTTTATCCTTCCCCAGCTTGCTAAGCGGATGGGGCTTCTTGAACTTGTCTCCGTGCATCGCGTAGATCTCGTCTGGCGTTGTCGTCAGCGGCGTGTAGTCTCTGTAGCGGAACGGCTTCTTCATCACCTGACTCCCTTGCGGTTTCGTCATTCGGTTCCTGTTGTCGTTTGGGCGACTTTTCTTCATCTTTGGCTCATCGGGGGAGCGATCATGGCTTCGTTGACGGCTCCCCGGCTCCATTGACTTCCTGCTGGCAAGGTATTCTCTACAGAGATGTGCTGGGCTGCTCTTGTCATGAGCTCTGTCATGGTTGACGGTATTTCCTTCACGAGGGAGATCAAGAACTCCCCGGTTTGTAGTCCGTCGATGAGGGTGATGACGGCATCGCTGTCAGTGTAGTCGTTTACCTTGTTGGATTCTTCGACGAAGCGGTTGATGAACTTCTGCAGAGATTCGTCGGTCTTCTGCTTGATGGACCAGAGGTAGGATTTCTCCTTTCTTTGAGTCACTGCGCCGGCGAAGCGGGTGAGGAACAGGTCCTTGAGCTGGTTGAAAGAGTAGATGCTTGCCTTGGGTATTCGTTGGTACCATTCGAATCTCGTTCCCGTAAGGGTTAGGCAGAATTCCTGGCATATCGTCGAGGCTGAGCACTTCTTCATCTGCATGATCATCTGGTACTGGACGAGGTGGTAGACTGGATCTCCTTTCCCGTCGTAGATGAGGATTCTTGCGAAGCGTAGGTCGCCTACGGCTTCTCTGTCGAGCAGGTGTGGTGCGAGTGGGGGATAGAGTCCCGTCGAACACGGCACGGCCTCTCACGCCACGGTCCTGGGCAGAGCGCAAGTCTTGGATTTCCTTCTGCATCCCTTGGAGGAGGTCGAATACGTCGTCATGCTGCGGTTGGCGAGGCTCCTGGCAACCTAGCCGGCGGTCGGGCGAGGCCCGACGGTCGCGTTGTTGGCCTTCTCTGTAGTCTTCGAGGTAGATAACTTCAGCTCGTCTTCCATCTTCGCATCTTGGTGAGGGTTGACGACCCCCCGGGCGGTCTAGGTATGCCCTGGCAAGGTTGCGGTCTTCATCACGACGGTTCCCTTGGCGACTTTCGGGGCGATCCTGGCGAGGGTCTGGGATGTATCGTCGGTGCTCCATGTCGTTAAAGTCTTCGGCCTGGCGAACCTCCTGACGACCCCTCGGGCGAGCCTGGCGAGGGTTCGGGTAGTTCCGTTGATCTTTGGCATCTTCGGGATCTTCGGCCTGGCGAACCTCCTGACGACCCCCCGGGCGAACCTGGCGAGGGTCCGGGTAGTTCCGGCGATCTTCGGCATCTTCGGGATCTTCGGCCTGGCGAACCTCCTGACGACCCCCCGGGCGAACCTGGCGAGGGTCCGGGTAGTTCCGGCGATCTTCGGCATCCTCGGGATTTTTGGCCTGGCGAACCTCCTGACGACCCCCCGGGCGAACCTGGCGAGGGTCCGGGTAGTTTCGGCGATCTTCGGCATCTTCGGCCTGGCGAACTTCCTGACGACCCCCCAGGCGAACCTGGCGAGGGTCCAGGTGGTCCCGGCGATCTTCGGCATCTTCGGCCTGGCGAACCTCCTGGCGACCCTTCTAGCGAACCTCCTGGCGAGGGTCGGGGCGGTCCTGGCGATCTCCGTCATCTTCGGGATCTTCGTCTTGGCGAACCTCCTGGCGACCCCCCGGGCGAACCTGGCGAGGGTCGGGGCGGTCCTGGCGATCTCCGTTGCCGTTGCTCTCTCCCGTACTTTCTTCGTTGTGAGCGTCGACTGACCTCTGCGAAGCGTCGTTGGCGCCGTCTTCATTCCCGATCTGAGCTGGTGAAACTTGGCGAGGCGGCTGAGTCTGCCTGGCGACGGTTTGGGCCCTCGTGTTGAGCGCGATGCTGGTCGTCGGTTGCGGCGTCGCGCGTTGTGAAGCACTGGCGCGGCTTGTCATGTCGAATGGCGATCGTCGTGCTCCGTTCTTCTGATGATTGCTGGAAGGGTCTCGAGGCGTGTTCTCGGGCTACCCCTCCTTCTAGCGCCAAACTGTTAATGCATAAAATGGCTTTAACTTAGAGTCGGATCCAAGGTTCGGGTCCCGAGATTGACCCGCTGAACACAAGGATGATTGAATGCTGAGTCAACGCGGGTTGACTGTTGATCGTCAAAGCTGGAGGCGATTCCTTTGTCTTGGATGAGTCTCCGGGCTGTCGTTGACGATCCTTGGCGAACTTCCTTGGTGGTGGCGAAGTCCGGTTCACGGCGAAGCTCCTTGTCCGGACGGAGTCCTTGTCTTGGCGATGTCCTCTTCTGGGCGAACTCCGGTCTTGATGAAGCTCTGTGCTAATCTTGATGATTCTTCGTGCTTTTCCTTCCTTGGTGAGCTCCTAGGGCGAAGGAGGACCTGCAAAAAATGGTAGAATGGGCCCGTGCCCCATCGCTTATGGTTGGGCGAGGCTGCCTACATATCTCAGTTTAAGAGAATCAGGTCCCACGTAGTTCGGGGTTAGTGATAAACGGCGGATGAATGACGATGTGGTTTGACTCGTCGGAAGTGCCGTTGTTGGCGGCGTGGGGGTGACCCTTGGCTTGATGGCTGGGTATTACCGGTGTGATGTGTTCTTCGTTGACCTCGTTGGTGTTGGCGAACTCACTGTCGAACTTCCCTTGTGTGGGCGAAGTACAGCGAGAGCCTTGACCTGACAAGGTGTGCTCCTTTGTCGACCTTGCCGGGGTAGGTGGCCTCGTGTAACGAGGGGCCTTATCCTGACGAAGGGACACTTCTTCCTTTGTCGACCTCACAGGTGGTGGCGTAAATACCCACCTTTCGAGGGACGCCTTAGCTGACTCGTCGAACAACCTTTCTTCTCAGGCCTAAGACTCTACTTCTAGATCGATCTCAGCTCTTATTCAAGCCCTTTCCTCCTTAAGAGTGGGCGAATTTTCTAGAGAGAGAAAGCTAGAGAGAGATGCTCTGGATAAACTTGTGAGTGAGTGTGGAAATGAGGGGGAGAAGGCTCCTAGTTATAGGAAAACCAACTCCCTGGAAATGCACTTCATAGGGGCTTGAGAATTCCCTGTTAACTGCACCTTCAGGGGTCTGCGAATTCCCTGAATATTGCACCGTCAGGGGCTCGCGAGTTTCTCCTTTGCAGAAGGGGTCGTCGGTGCTTCTTGATTCGTCTTCGATGTCTTCGGGTTGTCCGCGAATCCGCTTGTTGTCTTCGGGGAAATCCGAAGAATTTCCTGGAGGTCTTCGTGGCCTCGGATCTCCTCGTCGTGTGGAATGATTACAAGTTACGCCCTCGTCAAGTTATGACGAGGGGGCTTGTCGCCTTGTTACCTCGTCGGCTTGTCGCCTCGTCACCTCGTAGGCTTGTCGGCTTGTCGCCTCGTCGCTTCGTCGGCTTGTCGCCTCGTCGCCTCGTCGGCCTCGTCGCCTCATCGCCTCGTCGGCTTGTCGGCTTGTCGCCTCGTCGTCTTTTGGACCCCGGGCCTCGCCAATGTCTTAGTTCTTCGGTCCCGGGCTTTTGGCGTTGGTGATGGGCCTTGACTTACCATGACAGGCTTTGACTTTTCTTAACGGGTTTTGACTTTTGCCAAAGGGGGCCCAATTTTTATATGTTACGAAAAATGCACATAACAATTAGTATTTGTGGTGTTTATATTTTATATGATGACATAACTCTAAGTAATTTCTTTTTTACATAAGATATATTCAAATTTCAAACAAATCATGAAACATAGATATCATCGTGTGAGAGTTTCCAAAAAAGTAACATTACTTGAGATTTTTTGATTTCTTTAATAAATTAAAAAAAAAACAAAGTAATTTTTGGAAAGATACAGATTTAATGCGGTACTTTCCGAGCAAATTTTTATTTTTGGATTTTAAAAAAATTAAAAGTACTAAAAAATTTGGATTTTGTAGATGTTGACCCAAATTTTCTCATTTTTCTCAAAGTTGTGTCTTTCAAATGTTGTATGAAATTTAAAGATTTGAATTTTTTATTGTAATTTATTTAAAAAAATTACACTTCTGAATATTTTGAATTTGATGCGGCAAAAATATCTAAAACTTCATCTTTTGTCATTTTTTTATTATTATTTATTCATTCTTTTTGCCAATAATTTTAAATGAATAGTCTATAATAATAATATGTTATTTTTGTATAATTTATTTATAGATTTTGAGCTTAATCTAATTTTATACTTTTTGCGTGGTAAAAATTAAAAAAGATAAATAAAAGATATATATATATATATATATATTACCGTATCATTTTGAAAAGTATTTTGTTGTCTGCTTTTTATACCATCAGGTCAAATTCTGACCTCTTTCTCCAAGATTTCACGTCAAATAAACGCAGTAGATAAGAGATATTAACAATAAAAGTAAACGTCTAATCGACTACTGTGTGAAAGATAATAAACTTCTCGCAGCAGAGGGTGTGTCCTTACTAAGGACTAGAGCTGCACAAACGACGTCGTCACTCGCGATGCGACGCGTCGCGACGCCTACAGTGCGAGTCGCGACGCGTCGCGATTCACGCGGCAAAAGTCGCGATTCGTCGCGACGAGGAGAGGAAATCGCGACGACCAGGGGCTCAATCCGCGCACTTGATCGTGTGGCTGAGATTACGCCACGTCATCGATCCGAGGGGAGTGAGAAATTGTGTTTGTTGGTGGCGAAAATAACACAATTTTTACCCGAAATTTATTCCCCAACCACAATTATTACCCACTTTACTCGAATAATACAACTTTTTTTTAATATCATGTTTTATCATATTTACTTATTTGTTTTAGAATTTTAATAATTATTAATATGTTACACATTAATACTTATTAACATATATTACAACTTAAAAATTAACTTATAAATCAAAATTAACAATATGTTACACAATAATAACATAGTAAAATATTAATTTTGAAATAAATAAAGTTTAAATAATAATTTTACATAATTTAATACTTAAATTCGGATAAAAACTAATAAAATTAAACATTGGAAACAAAAAATAACTTTTTCCGCAGCCCTTTTTTTGGTCCTTCCTCGCTAAATCGCGACTACGTCGCGACGCATCGCGACCAGCCACGCCTCGACGCATCGCGACCGGCCAACTCGCGATTTTGGCGACTTTAGTCGCGACCCATCGCGATGCAAGGGTGTGCAGCTCTACTAAGGACACACGAAACATACCTTCAGCACGAAAATCTTTGGCTCCATTCTCAACACGAGTTTGACTGATGAAGACATCAGTCAACCTCTTGCTCCTTTAGTACTGATTGAATTAAATTTTGATAACGATCGTACTCCCGCAACAAAGGTTAAGGGCAAAGATTTTATTTCGAAAGGACCGAGTCTAGGGAGTAACGAGCCTTGTGATGTGCAAAGTCCGGGAAGTCCACCGTTTACTCCCGTAGCGCTGGTTGATGTGCAACTTGATGAAGGTCAAATTCCCGCGAAAAAGGCTAAGCGTAAAGGGTTCCTTTCGAAAGGACCGAATAAAGGGAATATCAAATCTTTTAATGTGCAAAGTCGCGCTAGTCAACCGATTGCTCCCTCACTGGAGCTTGCGAACGTTCAAATTCTCGCTAAAAAGGCAAAGAGCTCGCCTTTGGTTTCAAAAGGAACTATTGTAGGTATTGGCGGAACTTCCGCGATTGATCCGGCGTCGTCTATTCCAAATACGCCCATTTCATTTAATGATGGTGTTGGTTGTCTCCTTTTTTCGGAGGAAATCGTTGAGCAGGTCGCAACCGGGAAGGTGTTCCTAAAAAATGGAGAGGTTGGCGACAAAATTCACAACATACCGTTGGATAGAGATCATCGTCGGGTGTTAGTAGAAGTGTCGATGTCTAAAGACCCAATTCCTCTCCCGGTATCGGTTCAATGGATCGAAACCATTGATGACGCGGTGGGGACCTTTGTGCCTTGGCCAATGTCCCTTATTGAAGAATTAAACTCCAAAGATAATCAAGCACCCAAACCTAAGCCCAAAAATATAGCCAAAAGTTCGTATTACAATGAAGTGGCACAAAAGATTAACTTGAACCTTGTTCATCCCGGATTGAGAGCGTTAGCGTCTTATGCAAACGACTATAAGCTTGCAAAGGGAAAGAAAATAGTAGTTGAGCTTGATAAAAGTTTGTGTGATTTCACTCCGTTGTCGAATTTCGATGATACACGTGAATTTCTCTTCTCTCAAGACTTGACCGTACTATGGATAATGATTTGTCAAAGGTATATTTCCATTTTCATTTGCGATTTCTTAATTATTAAATATATGAATTATTGATTCATTTGTTATACATTAATTATTGTTATTTTTATTTGTAGTTATTTGCTAGAAAATCACCTTCGCAATCCGGACACTTACGGTTTTCTTCCGCCATATGAAGACATCGGGTTCAACACAAAACTAGGAGATGCTAAGAAAAATGCATTAAAACTTGATGTTGATCGATACTACAAACTTATATAAAATTGCAAGAATGGCAAAAGATGGTTAATGCCTTACAATAGTCGTCACCATTAGATTCTTCTTGTTTTTAACCCTTGGAAGGCTACCGTAGCAAAGTTTGATTCTATCCCCAATTCAAGCGGTTTAAATAACCACTTAGAGCAATTTTTTCAAGAGTAAGTATTCTAAAACATAATCATTTTTATGTTTATGGATAATATCTTTTTAACTCAAGTTATTTGAATTCTTTTTTTTTTTTGTAGTATTGAAGACATATTCAAGGTTAATCACGACACCGGCCTCATGTCTCAATCGTTGATAAAATCGATGAATTTAAAAGAATGTCCGAAACAACCGGGAAATCATGAATGCGGATACTACGTCATGAAGTTCATGCACGACGTTGTGAGAAATGGTATAAATTTTGTTGATAGCAAACTTAATTATAGTGTAAGCGAAATAGATGGATTGAATGTAGATTTAGGTATGTATGTGCTATCAAAGTTTGCTAACTATGACGATGAAGATTAGAGCATATTTTGGATTTGTTTGTTTATATTTTGACGGTGAATTTTGTATGGTGGATTATATGTTTTGTATGTATCGATGATATAATCTTTAACCGATGATATTTTAGTGTATTAATATTTTGTATTAATGCTTTTAATTAAAAAATTTAATTTATATTTTATTTAAGAAAATATCAATTATTAATTACAGGTTCTATCGGTAATAAAAAGAGGATAACAAAGCTACCGGGCGAATTTTTCAAAAAATCGCCCGGTTTTTTCATATTTTTTTAGTGTCACTTTTTCAACAATGCTTAAAAACCGTCGCCCAAAACAAATAAAAACCATTCCGGAATACAGTTTATGCCGCGGCTTGCAAAAACATGCCGCGGCTTTATAATACGTACGATGGTTAATTTCGTCGTTGGTAATAGCATAACGTCGCGGCTTTCATGACACAATGCCGCGACATACATGACCCTATGCTGCGGCATGTATTTACAAGCCGAGGCTTATTTTAGACATTTCGAAAACACACGCCGCGGCGTGGTTAGGTCATGCCGAGGCGTTTGAAAGTGTCGAAATGTCTAAAATAAGCCTCGGCTTGTAAATACATGTCATTCCGTGGCGTAAATCCACAAAGCCGCGGCGTGTTTATGTCTCTGACATCAAAATCAACTACGGAAATATTACGTTGTTAATTCGTTTCTAGCCGCGGCCTGTTTGATTTAACGCCGCGGCGTGTTTGCGTTCGAACCACGGATAATTCCGTTGTAGGAACTTATTTTCAACCATGGAAATAATTCCGTGGTTGGAACTTACTACCATGCTGGATTCTACCATGGTTAAGAACCATGGTTGAAAATTTTCAACCATGGTTGAAACCCGGATTTGTACTAGTAATATATAGAGATGAAGTGTCTCAAGGTCAAGGGTAAGTCGTTGCATTTGAGAGAAGAAGAGAGAGTTTGTATTTTGGATATTAAACTCACTTCTTTCTCCTCATCCTTATGGGCACGGCATCTACGAGTTCCACCAATGTTCCCACACCTTCGCCCCAGATACAATTAGTTGTTGAAAATCCTCCCTCACCAGATTCAGCTTCCCAGACTCCTCATGATGCCACTCTCACGGCTTCGGGAACGGAACCTGGTTCTCAGCTGCCACCGCCAGCGCCAGAAGACAATGGAGGTTCCCAGACGCCTCGTGAAGTCACTCTCCCGGCTTCGGGAACAGAACCTGGTTCTCAGCTGCCACCGCCAGCGCCAGAAGACAATGGAGGTTCCCAGACGCCTCGTGAAGTCACTCTCCCGGCTTCGGGAGCGGGACCTGGTTCTCAGCTGCATCCGCCACGTACGGCACCGCCAGCGCCCGCACACACTGGAGCAGAAGAGGTGACGCCGCTTCTTGTTCAGAACAGCCGATTCATCGAACGCGTCCGCTTTCTGCAATTTCAGAGGAGTAGGGATACTGGGCCTGACATCCGAGTGCTAGTCGTCATGATTTTAGTCCTCATAGGCACTTTCGCTTTCACCTACGCGGCCAACCCACCTGGCGGTGTGTGGGTTGAAACCGTCAAAACCGACACCGAAGGCCAAGACATCGAGCATGTCGCCGGTAAGGCTATAAACGCCAACAAGACTACCCTATATGTCATCTTGCTTGCATGTGAAATTATCGCATATTCTGGTTCAACGTTTCGATTATTAGTTATTACGTGCGGAATGCCGTTTATGATAGTTATTTGGGTGACGCTTATTGGTTTGTATGTGGCATTTATATGTACCATCCTTTCCGTGACTCCGCCAGCCCTTTGGTTCTTTGTCATTTTCACGTATGCTTGTCCTGGTGTTTTGATCGTATCAATCCTAGTTTTTCTTATGTATTGTAGTGGCACTGATGAGGAAGGGTGTCCGAACTAGGGTTTTATCAGTTAGTTATTTTATTTTTGTTTTCTAGTATTTAATGTGTTTTTATTAGATTATGGTTACTTACCAGCTTGTTATCATGTTATGTGCTCTTTTTGTTTAAGACATGTACGTGTTGAAAGTTGTAAGTGTTGCCTTGTTATGGGCTGTTTTTGTTTAAGACATGTGTTTGTAACTGTAAGGCCGTTTTTGTTTGTCGTTTGAGAAACATGTTTTGTGACTCACTGACTTGTAGTGGCATTGATGAGGAATTTTGTTTGCTCAGGGTTGTAAACAGAGGATTGATGTGGCACACTAAAAATCAAAAGAATGAGCATCCTATTTTCCTAGATTTTTTAATTATTTTACATGAAAAAAATCATTTATTTAATGCTCATACCCACTATTGTTTAGTAACAATCACTTGCTACTTGGTTCTAAATACTAAATACGTTAGTAATACATGCAAATTGAATATCACTTATTGTTTAGTAACTCATATTCTGTGCAAGTTTACGAATGATTTGATTGCTTTGCTGATTCCAAAAGGCATTATTACGTTAACACACGTTGATTATATATTGTTTAGTATTAGTATTCGTTTAAGCCTTTTGATTTTCCCTCCTTAGTACATTATATATATATATATATAATTATATATATTAATATGTATTAAAGTTGTGTCTTTTCATTGCACATTTTTCAAGTATATAAATAGTAGCATTAGAAAACATGAATTATAGAAGTAAGATCTTTAACTCCATCTTTTTTTAATCTGATTTTTTCACATTTTCTTATGCTTTTTGTTTTCTCTTTTCTCTATATATTCTTAAGCTCTTAGTTTTTGTTAATCGTGCCGGTGTTAATTCTCATATCATATTTGTAGATCGTCAATGAAGACATAACGTATAATAAGATGGTCGGAAGTCAATCACAATTTTAAGATAAACATACTTTCCCGTATGCAAATCTACATGCAAATTCATGGTAATTAATTTTTGTTTGCTTCCAAATAAAAATTATAGAGTCATAGAGTATCCTCTCCTTCAGCGGCAAAAAATATTGTATATAGTTCCCGGCTATACTTCATATCATAGAGAAAAACTTTATTGATATTGAATGGTTAACTTTTTTTTTTAATGTCCCACGTTATATATACTCATTTATATTTGAATATATAATACATTTATATATATATAATCAATCAATATTATTGATTGATTATTTCATAATTGGTTTAATGAAAATTTTCATGTCATGAGCATGATGAATATAGTTCTTTTTTAGATACTGAACAGATAGAAATTTGGTTTTGTTTTTCTAATGGTACTGCAACGAAAAATTATTAAATATCATTGATTTATGATTTTGTTATGCCATAAACTCAATTTTAGGGTGAAATTTGATTTGTTTGTTTTAATATGGATAGTTGTATCAAATTAAAGCTTCCGATATTGTGGTATTGTTGATTTTTTGGTATTTTTAATTCTTTCATCGTTTTTATGATAACTTGCATGCACATTGAATAAAACTTGTTGTTAATGCATAAAAATGGCTTTAACTTAGAGTCGGATCCAAGGTTCGGGTCCCGAGATTGACCCGCTGAACACAAGGATAATTGAATGCTGAGTCAACGCGGGTTGACTGTTGATCGTCAAAGCTGGAGGCGATTCCGTCGTCTTGGATGAGTCTCCGGGCTGTCGTTGATGATCCTCGGCGAACTTCCTTGGTGGTGGCGAGGTCCGGTTCAAGGCGAAACTCCTCGTCCGGGCGGAGTCCTTGTCTTGGCGAAGCTCCTCGTCTGGGCGAACTCCGGTCTTGATGAAGCTCCGAGCTGGTCTTGATGATTCTTCGTGCTTTTCCTTCCTTGGCGAGCTCCTACGGCGAGGGAAGACCTGCAAAAAAGGGTAGAATGGGCCTGTGCCCCGTCGCTTATGGTTGGGCGAGGCTGCCTACGTATCTCAGTTTAAGAGAATGAGGTCCCACGTAGTTCGGGGTTAGTGATAAACGGCGGGTGAATGACGATGTGGTTTGACTCATCGGAAGTGCCGTTGTTGGCGGCGCGGGGGTGACCCTTGGCCCGTTGGCTGGGTATTACCGGCGTGATGTGTTCTTCGTCGACCTCGTTGGTGTTGGCGAAGGCCTTAACTTGACGAGGGATGCTCCTTGTCGACCTTGTCGGGGTAGGTGGCCTCGTGTAACGAGGGGCCTTATCCCGACGAGGGAAGCTCCTTGTCGACCTTGTCGGGGTAGGTGGCCTCGTATATCGAGGGGCCTTATCCCGACGAGGAATGCTCCTTCCTTTGTCGACCTCACAGGTGTCGGCGTACTCGACCACCTAGCAAGGGATGCCTTTGCTGACTCGTCGAACAACTTCTCTTCTTCGAGACTAAGACTCTTCTTCTAGAACGATCTCAGCTCTTATTCAAGTCCTTCCTCCAATAGGAGTGGATGAATTTTTAGAGAGAGAAAGCTAGAGAGAGATGCTCTGGAGCAAGTTGTGAGTGAGTGTGGAAATGGGGGGGGGGGGGGGGGGGGGGGGGAGAAGGCTCCTATTTATAGGAAAACCAACTCCCTGAAATTGCATTTCCTAGGAGCCTGCGAATTCCCTGATAATTGCACCTTCAGGGGTCTGCAAATTCCTTGAATATTGCACCTCCAGGGGCTTGCGAGTTTCTCCTTTGTAGAAGGGGTCGTCGGTGCTTCTTGATTCGTCTTCGATGTCTTCGGGTTGTCCGCGAGTCCGCTTGTTGTGCTCGGGGAAATCCGGAGGATTTCCGGGAGATCTTCGTGGCCTCGGATCTCCTCGTCGTTTGGAATGATTACAAGTTACACCCTCGTCAAGTTATGACGAGGGGGCTTGTCGCCTCTTCGCTTCGTCGGCTTGTCGCCTCATCGCCTCGTCGGCTTGTCGTCTCGTCGGCTTGTCACCTCGTCGCCTCGTCGTCTCGTCGCCTTTTTGATCCCGTGGCTCGCCAATGTCTTAGTTCGTCGGCCCGGGGTCTTTGGCTTTGGTGATGGACCTTGACTTTCCTTGATGGCTTTGACTTTTCTTAACGGGCTTTGACCTTTGCTAAAGGGGACCCAATTTTTATATGTTACGAAAAATGCACATAACACTTGCAATAGATGATTTTGTGAAAAAAAATCAGTTTATTTGTTGATGTTAATAAGCATTATTATGTTTTAGTTTGTTTACACTTAAAAAAATATTCTTTCCTGTCTTGATATTCTTAATTAATGAAAAATATTTTAATCCAGTTTGTTTTTCTTTAGTAAAGAAAATTCAGTGTTTCATTTTTTAAACACTTAAAATATAGTTATTTAAATTTGATATTATTATTATTGATATTTTTTAAATTTTTTTATTATATGTTGATTTATTCTAATTTTTTTAATTATATACGGCACCGCACGTCCAGTAGTTTAAATTAAAGTAGATCGAAATTCGAAACCACATAAAATAAAACTTAAGTCTATCTCGTCCCAATTTAATACAACTAAATATATAGAGAATCTTTAACCCATTAATTTACCATCGACAGTTTTCGGAAGAACCAATGAAGCTAAGATTAGTTTGATAAGAAAGACAAAGAGACGACGCGAAAATCTTTCTCATAAATTTACTCAACTCAATATTTGCATGCTTCGATATTTATTATCCATAATAATACAAGTAAATTTTGACGGCCACGTCAGCAATGACGCAGAAAATAAAAATAGAAAGTGAACCTTTATCGTC
This sequence comes from Parietaria judaica, assembly GCA_954871525.1. NCBI lineage: Eukaryota > Viridiplantae > Streptophyta > Magnoliopsida > Rosales > Urticaceae > Parietaria > Parietaria judaica. The sequence goes on from OX940860.1 coordinate 47,427,440, forward strand.
GTTTCCTTCACAAAGCGACAAAACGTTGTCTCTGCTTTTAAGCCATTATCGCTTCGCAGGCTCCACTCCACCATCGACCTTCGTCTTCTTCATCGCCAAGCTGCTCGCCGGAATCCCAAGATGGAGCTCAGACCTGGACTATCGGCTCTCGTCACCGGCGGTGGCTCTGGAATCGGTAACTTCTCTCGTCGATTTTTTGATTCCTTTGGCCGGTGATCTGAGATTCGGATTCGGAGCGAATTGATCGGTTGATCTTGCAGGGAAAGCCTTGTCCTTGGCTCTTGCAGCTAGAGGCGTGTTCGTGACCGTCGTTGATCTCTCCGAGGAGTTGGGAGAGGAGGTTTCGAATCTGGTTCGGAGTGCGAATTCCAAGTTTCATTCTGGTTTGGATTTTCCTTCTTCTATCTTCGTGAAATGCGATGTGAGCAATTCAGGTGAGTGAACCGCGAGTGTGGAGGAGATATGAAGAGAGTTGGTACTTTTTGGGCCGATCAATTTGAATTTGTTGTGTTTTCCGAACAGGGGATTTGAAATCTGCTTTTAGCAAGCACGTCGCGATGTACGGCGGATTGGATATTTGTATTAACGGTGCAGGGATCGTTACTCAAGAGCCGTTTCAAACTGATCAAACCGACGGCACCTTCGCCCCAGATACAATTAGTTGTTGAAAATCCTCCCTCACCAGATTCAGCTTCCCAAACTCCTCATGATGCCACTCTCCCGGCTTCGGGAACGGAACCTGGTTCTCAGCTGCCAGCGCCAGAAGACAATGGAGGTTCCCTGACGCCTCGTGAAGTCACTCTCCCGGCTTCGGGAGCGGGACCTGGTTCTCAGCTGCATCCGCCACGTACGGCACCGCCAGCGCTCGTACACACTGGTGCAGAAGAGGTGACGCCGCTTCTTGTTCAGAACAGCCGATTCATGGAACGCGTCCGCTTTCTGCGATTTCAGAGGAGTAGGGATACTGGGCCTGACATCCGAGTGTTAGTCGTTATGATTTTAGCCCTCATCGGCACTTTCGCTTTCACCTACGCGGCCAACCCACCCGGCGGTGTGTGGGTTGTAACCGTCAAAACCGACACCGAAGGCCAAGACATCGAGCATGTCGCCGGTAAGGCTATAAACGCCAACGACACTACCCTATAAGTCATCTTGCTTGCATGTGAAATTATCGCATATTCTGGTTCAACGTTTGGATTATTAGTTATTACGTGCGGAATGCTGTTTATGATAGTTATTTGGGTGACGCTTATTGGTTTGTATGTAGCATTTATATGTACCATCCTTTCCGTGAGTCCGCCAGTACTTTGGTTCTTTGTCATTTTCTCGTATGCTTGTCCTGGTGTTTTGATCGTATCAATCCTAGTTTTTCTTATGTATTGTAGTGGTACTGATGAGGAAGGGTGTCTGAACTAGGGTTTTATCAGTTAGTTATTTTATTTTTGTTTTCTAGTATTTAATGTGTTTTTATTAGATTATGGTTACTTACCAGCTTGTTATCATGTTATGTGTTCTTTTTGTTTAAGACATGTACGTGTTGTAAGTTGTAAGTGTTGCCTTGTTATGAGCTGTTTTTGCTTAAGACATGTGTTTGTAACTGTAAGGCCGTTTTTGTTGGTCGTTTGAGAAATATGTTTTGTGACTCACATCAATCCTCTGTTTACGACCTTTTGCAAGAAAAATTCCTCATCAGTGCCACTACAAGTCAGTGAGTCACAAAACATGTTTCTCAAACGACAAACAAAAACGGCCTTACAGTTACAAACACATGTCTTAAACAAAAACAGCCCATAACAAGGCAACACTTACAACTTTCAACACGTACATGTCTTAAACAAAAAGAGCACATAACATGATAACAAGCTGGTAAGTAACCATAATCTAATAAAAACACATTAAATACTAGAAAACAAAAATAAAATAACTAACTGATAAAACCCTAGTTCGGACACCCTTCCTCATCAGTGCCACTACAATACATAAGAAAAATTAGGATTGATACGATCAAAACACCAGGACAAGCATACGTGAAAATGACAAAGAACCAAAGGGCTGGCGGAGTCACGGAAAGGATGGTACATATAAATGCCACATACAAACCAATAAGCGTCACCCAAATAACTATCATAAACGGCATTCCGCACGTAATAACTAATAATCGAAACGTTGAACCAGAATATGCGATAATTTCACATGCAAGCAAGATGACATATAGGATAGTGTCGTTGGCGTTTATAGCCTTACCGGCGACATGCTCAATGTCTTGGCCTTCGGTGTCGGTTTTGACGGTTTCAGCCCACATACCGCCGGGTAGGTTAGCCGCGTAGGTGAAAGCGAAAGTGCCGATGAGGATTAAAATCATGACGACTAACACTCGGATGTCAGGCCCAGTATCCCTACTCCTCTGAAATCGCAGAAAGCGGACGCGTTCCATGAATCGGCTGTTCTGAACAAGAAGCGGCGTCACTTCTTCTCCAGTGTGTGCGGGCGCTGGCGGTGCCGTACGTGCCAAGGGTCACCCTCGTGCCGCCAACAACGGCACTTCCGACGAGTCAAACCACATCGTCATTCACCCGCCGTTTATCACTAACCCCGAACTACGTGGGACCTGATTATCTTAAACTGAGATACGTAGGCAGCCTCGCCCAACCATAAGCGACGGGGCACGGGCCCATTCTACCCTTTTTTTGCAGGTCTTCCCTCGCCGTAGGAGCTCGCCAAGGAAGGAAAAGCACGAAGAATCATCAAGACCAGCTCGGAGCTTCATCAAGACCGGAGTTCGCCCAGACGAGGAGCTTCGCCAAGACAAGGACTCCACCCGGACGAGGAGCTTCGCCTTGAACCGGACTTCGCCACCACCAAGGAAGTTCGCCGAGGATCATCAACGACAGCCCGGAGACTCATCCAAGACGACGGAATCGCCTCCAGCTTTGACGATCAACAGTCAACCCGCGTTGACTCAGCATTCAATTATCCTTGTGTTCAGCGGGTCAATCTCGGGACCCGAACCTTGGATCCGACTCTAAGTTAAAGCCATTTTTATGCATTACCAACAAGTTTTATTCAATGTGCATGCAAGTTATCATAAAAAAGATAAAGAATTGAAAATACCAAAAAATCAACAATACCAAAATATCGGAAGCTTTAATTTGATACAACTATCCATATTAAAACAAACAAATCAAATTTCACCCTAAAATTGAGTTTATGGCATAACAAAATCATAAATAAATGATATTTAATAATTTTCCATTGCAGTAACATTAGAAAAACAAAACCGAATTTCTATCTGTTCAGTATCAAAAAAGAACTATATTCATCATGCTCATGACATGAAAATTTTCATTTAACCAATTATGAAATAATCAATCAATAATATTGATTGATTATATATATATATAAATATATTATATATACAAATATAAATGAGTATATATAACGTGGGACATTAAAAAAAAAAGTTAACCATTCAATATCAATAAAGTTTTTCTCTATGATATGAACTATAGCCGGGAACTATATACAATATTTTTTGCCACTGAAGGAGAGGATACTCTATGACTGTATAATTTCTAATTTGAAGCAAACAAAAATTAATTACCATGAATTTGCATGTAGATTTGCATACGGGAAAGTATGTTTATCTTAGAATTGTGATTGACCTCCGACCATCTTATTATACGTTATTTCTTTATTGACGATCTACAAATATGATATGAGAATTAACACCTGCACGATTAACAAAAACTAAGAGCTTAAGAATATATAGAGAAAAGAGAAAACAAAAAGCATAAGAAAATGTGAAAAAATCAGATTAAAAAAAGATGGATTAAAGATCTTACTTCTATAATTCATGTTTTCTAATGCTACTATTTATATACTTGAAAAATGTGCAATGAAAAGACACAAATTTAATACATATTAATATATATAATTATATATATATATATATAATGTACTAAGGAGGGAAAATCAAAAGGCTTAAACGAATACTAATACTAAACAATATATAATCAACATGTGTTAACGTAATAATGCCTTTTGGAATCAGCAAAGCAATCAAATCATTCGTAAACTTGCACAGAATATGAGTTACTAAACAATAAATGATATTCAATTTGCATGTTAATGAATCAGCAAAGCAATCAAATCATTCGTAAACTTGCACAGAATATGAGTTACTAAACAATAAATGATATTCAATTTGCATGTATTATTAACGTATTTAGTATTTAGTACCAAGTAGCAAGTGATTGTTACTAAACAATAGTGGGTGTGAGCATTAAATAAATGATTTTTTTCATGTAAAATAATTAAAAAATCTAGGAAAATAGGATGCTCATTCTTTTGATTTTTAGTGTGCCACATCAATCCTCTGTTTACGACCATGTGCAAACAAAATTCATCATCAGTGCCACTACAAGTCAGTGAGTCACAAAACATGTTTCTCAAACGACAAACAAAAACGGCCTTACAGTTACAAACACATGTCTTAAACAAAAACAGCCCATAACAAGGCAACACTTACAACTTACAACACGTACATGTCTTAAACAAAAAGAGCACATAACATGATAACAAGCTGGTAAGTAACCATAATCTAATAAAAACACATTAAATACTAGAAAACAAAAATAAAATAACTAACTGATAAAACCCTAGTTCGGACACCCTTCCTCATCAGTGCCACTACAATACATAAGAAAAACTAGGATTGATACGATCAAAACACCAGGACAAGCATACGTGAAAATGACAAAGAACCAAAGGGCTGGCGGAGTCACGGAAAGGATGGTACATATAAATGCCACATACAAACCAATAAGCGTCACCCAAATAACTATCATAAACGGCATTCCGCACGTAATAACTAATAATCCAAACGTTGAACCAGAATATGCGATAATTTCACATGCAAGCAAGATGACATATAGGGTAGTGTCGTTGGCGTTTATAGCCTTACCGGCGACATGCTCGATGTCTTGGCCTTCGGTGTCGGTTTTGACGGTTTCAACCCACACACCACCGGGTGGGTTAGCCGCGTAGGTGAAAGCGAAAGTGCCGATGAGGACTAAAATCATGACTACTAACACTCGGATGTCAGGTCCAGTATCCCTACTCCTCTGAAATAGCAGAAAGCGGACGCGTTCGATGAATCGGCTGTTCTGAACAAGAAGCGGCGTCACCTCTTCTGCTCCAGTGTGTGCGGGCGCTGGCGGTGCCATACGTGGCGGATGCAGCTGAGAACCAGGTCCCGCTCCCGAAGCCGGGAGAGTGACTTCACGAGGCGTCTGGGAACCTCCATTTTCTTCTGGCGGTGGCAGCTGAGAACCAGGTTCCATTCCCGAAGCCGGGAGAGTGGCATCATGAGGAGTCTGGGAAGCTGAATCTGGTGAGGGAGGATTTTCAACAACTAATTGTATCTGGGGCGAAGGTGTGGGAACATTGGTGGAAGTCGAAGATGCCGTGCCCATGCGGATGAGGAGAAAGAAGTGAGTTTAATATCCAAAATACAAACTCTCTCTTCTTCTCTCAAATGCAACGACTTACCCTTAACCTGGAGACACTTCATCTCTATATATCACTAGTACAAATCCGGGTTTCAACCATGGTTGAAAATTTTCAACCATGGTTCTTAACCATGGTAGAATCCAGCATGGTAGTAAGTTCCAACCACGGAATCATTTCCATGGTTGAGAATAAGTTCCTACAAGGGAATTATCCGTGGTTCGAACGCAAACACGCCGCGGCGTTAAATCAAACAGGCCGCGGCTAGAAACGAATGAACAACGTAATATTTCCGTAGTTGGTTTTGATGTCAGAGACATAAACACGCCACGGCTTTGTGGATTTACGCCACAGAATGAGCTAACCACGCTGCGGCATGTATTTACAAGCCGAGGCTTATTTTAGACATTTCGAGACTTTCAAACGCCTCGGCATGACCTAACCACGCCGCAGGGTGTGTTTTCGAAATGTCTAAAATAAGCCTCGGCTTGTAAATACATGCCGCAGCATAGGGTCATGTATGCCACGACATTGTGTCATGAAAGCCGCGACGTTATGCTATTACCAACGACGGAATTAACCATCGTACGTATCATAAAGCCTCGGCGTGTTTATGCAAGCCGCGGCATAAACTGTATTCCGGTATGGTTTTTATTTGTTTTGGGCGACGGTTTTGAAGCGTTGTTGAAAAAGTGACACTAAAAAAATATTAAAAAAAACGGGCGATTTTTTGAAAAATTCGCCCGGTAGCTTTGTTATCCTCTTTCTATTACCGATAGAACCTGTAATTAATAATTGATATTTTATTAAATAAAATATAAATTAAATTTTTTAATTAAAAGCATTAATACAAAATATTAATACACTAAAATATCATCGGTTAAAGATTATATCATCAATACATATAAAACATATAATCCACCATACAAAATTCACCGTCCAAATATAAACAAACAAATTTAAAATATGTTCTAATCTTCATCGTCATAGTTAGCAAACTTTGATAGCACATACATACCTAAATCTACATTCAATCCATCTATCTCGCTTACACTATAATTAAGTTTGCTATCAACAAAATTCATACCATTTCTCACAACATCGTGCATGAACTTCATGACGTAGTATCCGCATTCATGATTTCCCGGTTGTTTCGGACATCCTTTTGAATTCATCGATTTTATCAACGATTGGGACATGAGGCCGGTGTCGTGATTAACCTTGAATATGTCTTCAATACTACAAAAAAAAAAAAAAAAAATTCAAATAACTTGAGTTAAAAAGATATCATCCATAAACATAAAAATGATTATGTTTTAGAATACTTACTCTTGAAAAAAATTGCTCTAAGAGGTTATTTAAACCGCTTGAATTGGGGAGAGAATCAAACTTTGCTACGGTAGCTTTCCAAGGGTTAAAAACAAGAAAAATCCAATGGTGACGACTATTGTAAGGCATTAACCATCTTTTGTCATTCTTGCAATTTTGTATAAGTTTGTAGTATCGATCAACATCAAGTTTTAATGCATTTTTCTTAGCATCTCCTAGTTTTGTGTTGAACCCGATGTCTTCATATGGCGGAAGAAAACCGTAAGTGTCCGGATTGCGAAGGTGATTGTCTAGCAAATAACTACAAATAAAAATAACAATAATTAATGTATAACAAATGAATCAATAATTCATATATTTAATAATTAAGAAATCGCAAATGAAAATGGAAATATACCTTTGACAAATCATTATCCATAATACGGTCAAGTCTTGAGAGAAGAGAAATTCACGTGTATCATCGAAATTCCACAACGGAGTGAAATCACACAAACTTTTATCAAGCTCAACTACTATTTTCTTTCCCTTTGCAAGCATATAGTCGTTTGCATAAGACGCTAACGCTCTCAATCCGGGATGAACAAGGTTCAAGTTAATCTTTTGTGCCACTTCATTGTAATACGAACTTTTGGCTATATTTTTGGGCTTAGGTTTGGGAGCTTGATTACCTTTGGAGTTTAATTCTTCAATAAGGGACACTGGCCAAGGCACAAAGGTCCCCACCGCATCATCAATGGCTTTGATCCATTGAACCGATACCGGGAGAGGAATAGGATCTTTAGACATCGACACTTCTACTAACACCCGACGATGATCTCTATCCAACGGTATGTTGTGAATTTTGTCGCCAACCTCTCCATTTTTTAGGAACACCTTCCCGGTTGCGACCTGCTCAACGATTCCCTCCGAAAAAAGGAGACAATCAACACCATAATTAAATGAAATGGGCGTATTTGGAATAGACGACGCCGGATCAATCGCGGAAGTTCCACCAATACCTACAATAGGTCCTTTTGAAACCAAAGGCGAGCTCTTTGCCTTTTTAGCGAGAATTTGAATGTTCGCAAGCTCCGGTGAGGGAGCAATCGGTTGACTAGCGCGACTTTGCACATTAAAAGATTTGATATTCCCTTTATTCGGTCCTTTCGAAAGGAACTCTTTACGCTTAGCCTTTTTCGCGAGAATTTGACCTTCATCAAGTTTCACATCAACCGGCGCTACGGGAGTAAACAGTGGACTTCCCGGACTTTGCACATCACAAGGCTCGTTACTCCCTAGACTCGGTCCTTTCGAAATAAAATCTTTGCCCTTAGCCTTTGTTGCGGGAGTACGATCGTCATCAAAATTCAATTCAATCGGTGCTAAAGGAGCAAGAGGTTGACTTACCGGACTATGCGCATCAAGTGGTTCATTACTACCTTGAAGATTTCTTGAAGATGATCCTTGGATCATTTGTTTCACTTTAGCCTTCCATTCCTCGAAAGCCGCATCTCTCGTTTCCGACTTGACTTTCATATCTTTAATTTCGGCTAGGAGACTTTGAACGAGGGGATTCGTTGAGTCTTTGGCTTGTTTGTAACATGCTCGCTTTGAGACGTACTTGGATTGTCCCCGAACTCGTCCGGGATGTTCTATCTTCCCCAAAGCTCTTGTCAAAATATCGTCTTCCTCATCGTCGTCCACCACTTGAGTGGTACATTCAATCTAATAACAAAATGAATTATTACAAATATTTAAGTCAATAATATACAAATAAAATCAAGATAATTTATATATAACTATATAACATAAACTCATTGCACTTACTACTTACCGCTATTGTTTGGATTATTGCTTATTAAAGAATACAAAATTAGTAAATATCATTCGCGTTGTGTATTAAAAATACGATTACCGCTATGTAAATAGACACTTACCGATGCGTAAATACATTCTTACCGCTTTGTAAATATACAATTACCGCTATGTACATACATACATACATACATACATACCGTTATGTGAAGAGATACTTGCCGCTATATAATAGATACTTACCACTATTGTTTGGATTACTGTTTATTAAAGAATACAAAATTAGTAAATATCATTCGCGTTGTGTATTAAACATACGATTACCTTTATCTATATAAATACTTGCCGCTATATAATCGAGTACATGCTTACCGCTATGTAAATACAAACTTACCGCTATGTGAAGAGATCGTGCCGCTATATAATAGATACTTACCGCTATTGTATGGATTATTACCTATTAAAGAATACAAAATTATTAAATATCATTCGCGTTGTGTATTAAAAATACGATTACCGCTATGTAAATAGACACTTAACGATGCGTAAAGACATTCTTACCGCTTTGTAAATATACAATTACCGCTATGTAAATACATACATACCGTTATGTGAAGGGATATTTGCCGCTATATAATAGATACTTACCGCTATTGTTTGGATTACTGTTTATTAAAGAATACAAAATTAGTAAATATCATTCGCGTTGTGTATTAAGCATGTGATTACCGCTATGTAAATAGATACTTGCCGCTATATAAATCGATATTTGCCGCTGTGTAAGTAATAATTTAATTGGAATACAAATACAGGAATACAATTTGTATTATTTTGAATTTTGTTAATAACAATAAAAATACAAAAATATTAAAAATAAACAAATACAAATATAAATGCATAGTACACTCTCGACGCATACAAGTTTCGTACTTCCCTGATGGACGGGATGATATAGGGACCAACCATGGATAAAAACAACTCGTCTAAAACCGGAGGAGGGAGCTTGATAAGCCTTATAATATCCAGTGATGAATTGATGGTTGGACCTCTCTTTCTCGAGATTCGTCTCCGCCAGAAAAGTGGCAACAAGTCCGGTTTCAACAAGTCCTCTCTGGTGGAAAAAAGCAAAATAAGAAAATTGAACGAAGGACAGACAAAAGTCATTGAACTATGGACAAAATGTCCATAGTTCAATGGCTTGTGTCTGTCGGCACCGCTGCGAGCCCGATGGAAGAATTGATGGCGAAGATGCTCTTGCAACGCATAACATGTTCGTACTTCCCCGATGGGCATGTCGGGTGTTCTTCACGGGTCGCAGCTATTTTTTTGGGTAGCATAATGGCTCAGTTAAGTCGTACCCTTATATACGGAAGACAAATGAACAAAGAAATTAGAATCCGGCTATATTTTTAAAAAATATGAGAATAAAGAAAAGCTTTAAAGAAAGCTTACGACGATGATGGAGACGGGGGCGCGTTGACAAACATGAACGCCTTGGGTGGTTGAGTTCAAACATGTTAGATTTCGGTTACGGACAAAACTAGATTTGGATGAGGGTTTCCAAAGTGGTCTAGGAAAGTGGCGTGAATTGAGATTGCACTTTAGGGTTTGTTTTGTTGTCCTTTTATAGTACTAGTGAGGTATATTGGTACTTACACGGAGATTAGCGGTAAGAGGAAATAGTTAGCGGTAGAAAGGAACTACGTCTAGAGGTCCAATTGATTTGATACACACGAGTAATTTTAGAGGAAATAGTTATGGTTAACCAAACATGCGTGAAGGTTTCGAAGCAATAATTACATTCTATTTGTAATTATTATATGGACATCAACACGTATCAATTTTGTAACGCGTCCTCAATTTTCGTTGAAGGATCGTGCAAACCGCTATCGGGAAACAGTAGCGGCCAAACAGATAGGAGTAGCGGTAGCGACGGAGTACTTCTAGCGGTTGCGAGTGTTTCATATTTTCCTGAACATGTTTATTGAAATATTTACATCCACGCGTCAACCCCCCGCGATTTGATACGCATAGGTTCATTTAATATGGGTCGGTGGTCATGAGTAATCGTTCACCCAATTGAGTAGTTGGTGGTGTCCCTCGAGGACATTAATATGGTTAACCAAACATGCGTGAAGGTTTCAAAGCAATAATTACATTCTACTTGTACCCCTCGAGATAGTATAAAAATTTGAACGTACCAAAATTGATGATTCAATGGACCACAATCAGAGTCGTAAGAGTTTCTTATCGAGCAACTTACAGATCTGATTTGTCTTTGGGGACCAGGTTACCATGCTTGTGCTTAATCTTCCTAGATGCTCGTGTGGCTCAACCTATCGCCGTCGCCAATTTCATCAAATTTGAATACCGGTACTTACTTATATTGTTTACCTCTACAAAGCTTTACCTTTTGTACATTATATATTTCATGACCTTAACATCATTTCTTTGAATTTTTTTATTCATGCAGACGATGTAATAGTATCATCACCATTAGTTTTGTATATCTCACACTCGATCCTAAACACCCCGAGTCATTCTATCGTCCAAAAATATGTTGCCCTTTACTTTCCAGCTCGACCTTAGTATTAGCATTTATTATATTAAGAAAATATTAATTTATGAATCTGTCCCCTTAACTTTCAATAACGAGGAATACCGGGGGAATGAAATCAAAATTATATACGACAAAAGTTTTTTGGCGTATTTAACTTTTCTTTCGCCCCGTGCTTATCTTTATTGTGAGAGACGTTGAACGATTCGAAATTACTTTGTTTTGTCTGTAGTGGTATATACTATATGCTATGTTTAAAGGTCGGGCAGGTCGGTAGAGTGTAGCGTATTTTTGGGCAGCACGATGGCTCCGGTATTTTGCGGTGAATTCGAGTATTGACATCTCGGATGAAGACACTATTAATTATTTTGCTGTTTTGTATTGTAACCGAAGTATTCATTATTTTATTTTCATGTATTGTAAGCGGCGGTATTAATGTATTGACATCTCGGATGAAGACATCAACATTATATGCGACTGCTTTCGTATTAAAGTGAAATTTCAACTCAGATCCGTTATTGGATGGAAAACAAAATAGTTAGATATAGCGGTACTTACCAATGACCTCTAGCGGTATGTAACAAGACGAATAGAATCTTGCTTTTGTAAGATTGATATATATTCTGCTTTGAAAGATATTTCTAGCGGTACGTTGCGCTTACGTAAAACGTCTAGCGGTACGTAAAGCATCTAGCGGTACGTACCGCATGTAATAAATATATATTGATATTAAGTTAGATATAGTTGTACGTACCGTTTACGTAAAACGTCTAGCGGTATGTACTAAGACGATGTAATAAATTTAAACGTACATGTCCCTCTGCTTATAAATAATAAATTACATATGCAGCTCATAGTTCCATCATTCTCCTTGGTAGTCATTTCCTCTTGTTTCCTCCTCTTTTTTTTGCTCCTAGGCGGTTCAATCTTCAAAAAATTAGTAGTAACAGAAGCAGGTATCATCCAATCGTCATTAAGCTCGATAAGATTTACGGGTGAAGAATACGAAAGCCACCAGTGGTTGAAATTGTAGAAATCATGACAGAAATCGTGAATGTCTTTCCCTGCACTGGTGATTGCGCTGATGGCTTGCGCACATGGGTACCCATCGAAGTTAAATTTGTTGCACGAGCACGTCTTGCCTACAAGATCTACCACCTTTAACTCTCCGCTACTCCTCACTTCCCACGATTATTCGAAACCTTTAGTGGCCAGCATTTTCTCAGACGCTTTAATGTTCTCTCGAAGCTTATGCTCAGTGTTCGGAGTGACTAAAGAGGACGATCGGTTAGCACATTCTGTACTATGTTCATGATATTTTTTTATCCTTGTGGCTACCATCTTCAAACACTCATGTAACAGGGTAAGAATAGGATATTCTCCAGCTATCTCCATAAAATCATGCATGTGTTTATTACCGTTTGAAGTTATTATGTCATACCTTTTCTCCAAGTAGTACGCCATCTCCCATCGATCTCTGCTCTCAAGATTTTCATCGAGATAATTCGCAGCTAAAGGATACCTTTGTTGGAACTCGCCCCAATTTCTATCGAATTCAGCCCTGGTATATACCGTCGCCAGTTCCCAAAACTTATTGACTAATCTATTTGCTTTAAACTTGTCTTGCAAGTGTAGTTGGATGAGATAAGGACAGAATCCATGAGTTGCCAACCGATACACCTTTCTGCACGCATTCTTGATGGGTCCGCAACTATCCGTTACGATGACCAACTCACTTGTTTCCAGAATCGCTGCTTTCAGATCTTCTAAAAATTGTTCCCACGATTCGATCCGCTCCGAAAATAAAATACCAAAAGCGACTGGAAAAACCGTGTGATTGCCATCAGTAGCGCTTGCCACGAGTAAGGTACTTTGGTACTCGTCACTCATGCGATGTGCGGCGATCGAAATAACCTTCCTCATGCTTTTGAATCCTTGAATCGACGCGTATAATGCCACGAAACAATACTCAAAAGCTCTTTCTAGGTTACATTTAATTGAGGTCAAGGAACCCGGGTTTTGATTTTCAACCATAAAAAAAACGCCGGTAACAACGCAAAATTCTGGCCAGGGGTAACTCTAATCTTGTATTCGGCAAGTCTCTTGCCACTCGTAGTCATCCAGTAACTGATTTTATAACCCTTATCTGCCATATGCCTCCGGATCTCATTCGGGTCCGGTATTTCCATATTTTGGTCACTGTATCTGCTTATGATCTCATCGCAAACGAACGACGAAGTGGCCCGGCGTAAACCTTGTCGTGCGTCTACGGAACAAGTGTGGACGCTGTGATATGTACGTATTCTAAATGTCCCATATGCCTCCAGCGCTGCACGTAAACTCCAACCGCATGTCTCATCGAGGCATTTAACTACGTATAATAACTTGTCCGACTTTATCAACTTCACTCCGAAGCGTCCTGCAGCACCCTCGGACACAACACTTCTCAACTCAGCCTTTGATGCAAACTCCTGACTAATTATAAGATCCATACCATCGGGAAAACAATGCATCAGTCATTCTTCCCCCGACTCGAAACTGATAGGAAAAGTAGAGGATCCCGAAAATTTATTAGAACACTCTCTTAATGGCGACAGTATCACACCTTCTGCATCCGGTACGTCGACATGTCGCACCCGGTACTCTTCTTGCACAAATGTTGTTTGTTCGGTACCAACTTCAGGAGATACCTTTTTCACTAGCTCGACGTACAGTTGTTTCAACCGTGACGGTCTATCTGGTGTCCGAATATATGATTCGAAGTCAGGTTCATCAGCAATGGCTATTGGCTGAGTATTGTGATCAACTGGGTATAAGTTACCTTCAAATCAAATTGTCGGACAATATCAAACTTGTTATATAAAAACTCCTTCAAATCAGAAATGTTGTTGGTAACCGCATTTGCAGTATCACTTATTCCCTCCCACAACCACTTGTAACAATCTATATTGAAAATCCACTTTCCGCCAACACTGACAATCAAATGGTAATAATCCATCCTGCAAACGAAAAAAATACTTCAATCTTAAATTAAACCGCTATAGGCTTATAGGATACAACTATATCATAGCATACGGTAGCCGTATGTTTGCAACTTAGTTTATACTTAAGGATTCATAGAGTACGACCTAAATTCGGCATGCAGATATCGGTACCGCTACATAATATATTAATTCTGCTATAACTTTATCCATAAATTGAAAACAACAATAAAATTTACTTGATTACACCGCATAACCTTAGTTTATTGTTTATACTCGGCCTACATATATCGGTACCGCTACACAAAATATTCATACCGCTATATTTTATCCAGCAATTGAAAACAGCAATAAAATTACTTGATTACACTGGCTAACCTTAGTTTATAGTTTATAATTAAGGATTCACAGTGTAAGACCTAAAACCGGCCTACAGGTTTCGGTACCGTTACATAAGATATTCATACCACTATATGTTATCCAGAAATTGAAAACAGTATTACGATTACTTTATCAAACTGGGCTAACCTTCGAATGAGCCAATTCTTGATATATGATCGAGCTGAAAGATTCGCTAATCGTTGGCTGTGTAACGCAGAAGATGAAGAGAAGGAATACGGTGAATCGGCGAAGAAACAATGGGAGCTTAGGGTTTCTCGGCAATTGGGGAGTCGAAGAAGAAGACGAATAATAGAAGAGAGAGAAACATGGCGGGAAAGAAATAATATTAAAATGGAGGAGGGAGAAAAAATAATAAAATAAGAGGAGAGAGAAAATTGGGCCCAACGAACTGCAAAGGGCCCCACGTCGTTTAATGAAGGGTATGAACCAAACATGTGAACAGTACCGAGGGTATAAACCTCTACCAAATCCCAAATAAGGTCATTCTTGCAATTTGCCCAACTATTAGTTAAGATAGGGTAAATTGTGGCTAAAGTACTTAATGTTTTAGAAATTTTGAATTATTTACCCAAGCTTTTTTTTGGTGACTATAGTACCTAACGTTGCATCTGTTAAAATTTTTGGTTTCTTCCGTCAAACTCTTTTAAAAATGTCCTGCGTGGCACCTCAGATTTGGCAACACAGCCACGTGGCATTTTTTTTATTTTTAATTTTTAATTTTTAATTTTTTTTTATTAAGCATTATTACAAATACAATTTAATAATAATAATTTAAATCAAAATTATAAAATAATTCAATAAGATTATATAACTTATATTGTATAATGAAGCATTAAATATATTTAGTTTATCCAAGATTATTAAAATAAAAATCTACACCATTGATGAAAATACCCTTAAACAAATAATGTTTTACGCAAACATTAATATATTTAAGTTCGTTTTTAATGCGTAACAATAGTACTATTTTAATTTAAATGTATAAGAGTATGTAGTACATTAGTGAAGTTTGTCTTAAAAAATTTAATTTTGACAAAAATGTCATGGATAGAGTTCAATCTTTTGTTTAGTAAGGAGCATACGCGTAAAGATTCCCATGGAATTTGGAATTCTTTGACCGTTTTTAAGGCATCAACCTTCTTGATTGCCGACATATTCATGTGTTGTTCGAGGCGGAAGCCTGTTTCCAAGTGGTTACTTGTTTGGCTGATTCGTCCAGCCTCTTCCCAAGCCGAGTCCTTTTTAGTTTCCTTTCGCCTAATAGCTTCTTTAGCCGGCCTATTTCACTATCTACGGTCTCTGCTTGCTTCCTCATCGGCATGAACTTGGATGATAATTGCTTCAGACTGGTCTTCAGTTCACTTACCGAGTCTTCATCCTCTTGAGCTTCACTCAAATCTCGCTCTGCAGCTTCGTATTTCTCGCATGCTGATTAAAGTTGGCAACAAACTTTGCGGATTCGTCCACCATGGAATCGGGAATCGCTTTGGCAGCTAGCAAGAGAGAAAGTGCGTTCTTGAGCTCAAGAGCTCTATCTGACCGAACGACTACATATTTCTTTGTCGCTGAAGTTACAATACGTCAACGTTTCTTGTATGCCGTTTTCAATGTCCATAAATAAGGTGTCAAACTCAGTAAATGAGGGCGAACACATAACCTGATGCAGGCGGAAGCAAGAAAGATCGATGATTGATCTAGAAAGCTGAAAGAGATAGATAAAGTTAACGGGACAATCTTGATCGTTGATTCCGCGCATGAATACCCAATCGAAGAATATTCCTTCGCCTATTGATTCGAACACAAATGGCTGGACTCCGGGCATCCAATTACCATTGATTCACGCACAAATACCGGCTCTCAGACATCAAACTCGACGCTCGTTCACGAGGCTCTCGGATTTGGAGAAGAACTCAAAGTTCCAAATTTTCATTCATTCAATCTTTTGTTATTTCTATTACAAATACAACATGATGCTTATATAGTGTATCCATAAAACCCCAAAACAAAAATGACATGTAGTTTCTTTAGGATAAAAATGACAATAAAATAAAGCAAACGACATAAAAATTAAAAGATAATAAGATTTCCGCTCTTTTCGCCATCTGACATCCAGTTTCGTGCGTAAATTCTTCTACCGTCTCGAGATTCAATTTGATAAGTAGAACATGCAAATTGAACACTCGAGTCAAAAGATACGGCCCGTCGAAGTTACAACTCACGCGGGAGCCCTTCTCCGAATTTTCTTCTTAGATCTGCTCGTCCCTACGTCTGTTCGACATCCCTGCGCCCACAATGTAGTTTTATTTCAGGACGTTTTAGGCCCACATCAAATATCAAATGCCGGTCTTAGATTGGAAGCACAGACTTTCATCGAAATAGAAAATTTAGTAAAACTAAGAATACCGGATCTTCTTTATCTTTCTCTTCATTAAACCACACCTGAAAATGAAATGCCATAATGTTCAGAGATCATCATGATTAGCAGGTTGCAAAAATAAAGGGAAAATTAATCCATATTAGTAGTTCTATTAAATTTGAAATTAGATGTTAATTTGGAGGGAAATGATTATTCTTAGTAACTATCTAATTAAACCAGCAATTAAAATTTAACCTCTGATCTAACTGTGCAAGTGTCCAGAACAAGAAAACGTTGATCGAAGTTGCGCAATTTTTTAAGAGACATGATTGACGGGTAGCCCCAACGGCTATTGCTTGCATTGAAGGTTTTCTCGGATTCTGCAGAATACAAAACAATATAATTACATTAATAACCATAATCACCAAATGGTGGATTGGTATCCAGCGTTCGCTGTGTAACAACATTACCCGTCTTAACAGTGTTCTCGTCAAATTCGCTAATAATCGATAAGCTGTACTTGACATGTCTAGTCCAGCCACTAGGCAACGTCGCCGAATCGGCAACATCCAGAAACATCTAGAGAATATGATCATTATTGTGTCCTTTCGGTTAGATTAGTATTTTCCTGTATATTTCAACACAAATTAGATTAATGATCAAGCTAAAGAATTAAACTAGTATACTACATAGTCTAATTGAATATAAAATCAATTTCTCTAAAATTAATGAACGACGTTAATTTACTCACCATTTGTGGTCTCCTCCGGTGAAAACATCATAATAGAGCTTCTCAGTGTTGATAGTTGAGAAGTTCTTAATCTTCCACGTGAACTTGATGGAGTATGAATATTCTACATCATTCATCCCCTTCTCTGCATCGCCAAATGGTCAATAAGTTGGTCAACAAAATGAAAATATATGTATGTACATATCCAATATTATAATGGCCAAGAACAGATGAATTATTATTGTTTAGGGATATTTGCAGGGAAGTACCCAAAGTTCCTCCTTTTAATTCCAAATTTCATTTTGTCGTGGCAAAATCTCCAAAACCCAAAAGAGGTCACGCCGTAAGTTCCAAATTTTAGTTTATCGTTGAAAAGGTTTCAAAAAACCTAATAATGGTCCTACCGTAAGTTCCAAATTTCTTACGACGGAACCATTTTTTAGTTTTTTTTTTCTTTCAACTTTTGCCGCGATAAATATAAAATCTGGAACTAACGGAGTGAGTTTTTTTAGAACATTTTCCGCTAGGATGATGTGGAACATTTTTTAGGATGATCTGGAACATTTTTTAGGATGATGTGGCTTTTTCAACTGATTTTGTATGCCTTTTTTACCCCTCCACATTTTATATTAATATTAGTTATAATTAAATATTAATATCAAGATTATTTGGCCATTTTTTTTTTGGTATTTAATATGACAATTTGAATATATCAAATTGATTAAAAAAAAATTCACCCATACGCTCCCTCTCTCTCTCTCTCTATATATATATATATATATATCTCTCTTGATATATATATATATATATCAAACAACAATAGTGCTCTCTTCCCCGTCCGATCCCCTCCTTCACCGCCTCTTCCTCGCCATGAAGCCTACCCCCCACCGGATTCCCCGCTGCTTGCTGGCCTCGAATTGCCTCCGCCCTCCGTCGTGAGGGATGTCGAGGTCGGCGCGTTCCTTCCGTCGGTGCCCGGCGACCCTTCTTCGTCCTCTTCAAAGTGTCGTCCAAAGACACTCCGGCTCTACACGCAAGTAATACTTACCTTTTGTTTTTATTTGAAATTAATATAGATGTATTTTTTTACGTTAATGGAGATGTATTTTTCATTATTATTTTGTATTTTTTTTGTTTATGCGTATTAATTTTGTATTTATTCGTGTTAATCTTGTGTTAATTTGTGTTAAGTCACGTTTATTTTTGCGTTAATATGTGTTAAATCGCGTTTATTTTGTGTTAGTATTTGTTAATTTGTGTCATATATTAACTAGTATATACACTACGAATATATATATATATATAAATAATAATTGGAGGAAAAAATAGCATGAATTGTGGGATTTAGTTTAGTCAACCACTTTTTAAATTTTGCATGCATTGTGAGAAAATTCAAATTATAATTATCTAATTTAAAGCATTTTATATTATTTCCATATTTAATTAAAAAAATATTCGATAATATGCTACAAATAAAAAACGATTTTTTTTTTCAAATTTGAAATTTATTTTTTATTTTTTTAAAATTCGTTGATTTTTATAAACAAAAAATTAAATTAAAAAAAAATTGGATATTAAATGCATAATTTTAATATTAAACATTATTAATATATAAGGGTAAATAAGTAACTTTATATTAGTCAATGTGGTTAATTGGCTAGTTTACAATATTAACCAAACATTGGCTATTTTGCCAATTTTAAACTATCAAGTTGGCTAGTTAGCTTAAGCTTCCTATTTTATTTAAGTGAAATATGGAGATCCAAAATCTCGCAAAACATAAAATTCTAAAGAGATAGAGCATACAAATAAAAATGATTTTTTTTTTATACAAATAGACCAGAGAATTAACGCAATTGAAGTTGTTCACAAAAAAAAAAAAAACTACAAATGATGAATCTTGCTCGGTAGTCTTATTGATAACTAACAACAGTTTTATAAAAATAATATACGACGACAATATAGTACCTTCATTTATTTCATAAATTTTAAACCTAAATATGTATAAAGGGGACAAGTTTGGTGACAACGAATAACAAGATTACTTACCTTCCATGAGTCACGGGTTATTTAAATCTAAAAAATTCTCACCGGGATTTTGTTGTGGTTGTGGCGGAGGAATGCCGCCGTAATTATAAGGCGGTAGATTCGTCGGGACGTTGTGGTGATGGATGATGGAATTGAAGTATGTGTGTTGATGAACCGGGGGCCGCTCGGGACGAGCCGGAGCCGAACCGTAGAGATTGAAGTAAGGTTCCGTCATTTTGAAAATGTAGTATAGGTAAAGAATTATAAGATATAGAAACTATATGTTAAAATTCGGATTGAGAGACTACGAGTAAATGAGAGAGAATTGGAGTTAGAGAATGGAGTTTGAGTGAATTTTGTGGGGGATGAAGTATGGTATTTATAAGGGTAAAAATAATAAGATTTAATGAATTGGGTGGAATATTAACGTTATAAAAAACAACGGTAACTTTTGCAACGGATTTATTTTAATGTATATATTCAAAATTATTATTATTAAAAAATACATAAAATCTGGGCCGTTGGATCAAACGATCCAACGGCTAAGATAAATTAGCCGTTAAATCAAAAATCAGATTCTGATTTAAAACAGAAGCAGAATATCTGATTCTGAATTAAAATCAGAAACAGAACTTCTTAATTCTGTTTTCAGAAAAATCTGATTTTTTCTTCTTCTGAATGTCGCGCATTACCCAATGAGAAGGTTAACTTCTTACACGTAAAAGTTATTGTTTCAAAGATATAAATAACAAATAATGTGCATTTTTACATTTACTTGTAGAGATTAGTAATTTCTGTTTATACTTTATACTCGATTGTAATTTGTAAAAATAAATAGCAAAAGAATCCGAAGATAAAAGAGATAAAAGTTGTAATAATACCGATGCGGCGATGCCCATGCTGTTTTGTTCTCTCAATTTAATAACCATTAATTATTTTTATAAACAAATTGTCATTAAATAACCATATGGTTATTAAATATTCTTTGTTGATTATTAAAAAATCGCCGTTCACAGTTTACTCTAGCTCCGTCTCCGACCCGGCCTGCGAGATCTGCGAAGCGCGTAACGACGGTTTTTTTCTTTATTTATTTCATTCGACCCACTTTTTTAGCAAATGAGTTTTCATTGATAATTGGCCTAAGTGATTGATATGTTAAAGAATATTTAATAATCATATGGTTATTAATGACAAGTTTTTTTTTTTATATATATAAATATATATAACATATTAAACAATTTATTATTATTATTCCTAGTCAATTAGGGTTTAGCAAATTCTTTTGTGCAATTTTTCAGTCAATCGACTTTTCTCCACCGTTAGAAGAATTCGGCCGTAATGCAATAAACTCCGAGGGAATCCACCATGGCCATATATGTGTAGTTGTGCTTTTGCAAGTTTTTTTTTTTTTTTTTGGAATTTTTGGACAATTGAAGAGCTACTATCAACTTAACAAGAGACAAGCTAAAAGCACAAAAAAAAAAATGTTGAGAGCACAAGCTTAGCTTTTGTTTCATGTGTTTGAATTTTTTAGTCAAAAAGATGTCCATGAGAGTTATTCAAGCTCAAGCTCCACAAGTTGCAAAGAAATGCAAAATACTAGTTAAGATAGCATGAAACATCCAGCATTTAAGTGTAAGATATCTAATTATACTGAAGCGGACATGTAAAAATGTAATATAAATGGTAAAAAAGTATAGCAGCGATTCGTCCTCCAAGCTTCACGACTCAGTGTAACCGTGTCCTGGACCTCAGATTCCTTGGCTGCTGGTTTACAGGCCTGGCTCTGGTCTTCTTCGTCTTCGTGTTTTCTTCTCTTATCATATCGACAGCGTCACTGGCAGTTCCATTATAAACCGAGTGTAGAGCCTGTAGAACAAGAAGAGCAATGATTTTAAGAAATAGAGGGAATATCATTGAGAGATTTCAATCGTTCTTTAGTAATAAGGAGCCTACCCGTAAAGATTCCCATGGAATTTGGAATTCGCTGACCGCTTTTTGGGCCTCAACCTTCTTGATTGCCGACATATTCATGTGTTGTTCGGTGCAGAAGAGTGCCTGTTTCCAAGTGGTTACTTGTTCGGCTAATTCGTCCAGCTTCTTCCCAAGCCGAGTCCTTTTAGCTTTCCTTTCGCCTAATAGCTTCTCCAGCCGGCCTATTTCACTATCTACGGCCTCAGCTTGCTTCCTCACCGGCATGAACTTGGCGATAATTGCTTCAGATTGATCTTCAGTTCACTTACCGAGTCTTCATCCTCTTGAGCTTCACTCAGATCTCGCTCTGCAGCTTCGTACTTCTCGATATGCTGATTAAAGTTTGCAACAAACTTTGCAGTTTCGTCCACCATGGAATCAGGAATCGCTTTGGCAGATAGCAAGAGAGATACTGCGTTCTTGAGCTCAAGAGCTCTATCTGACTGAACGATGCTTATCAGATCCATGTCAAGGCATTTTTTGTATATAGCCTGAGCATCGGCTATTTCTTTGTCACTGAAGTTACAGTACATCGACGTTTCTTGTATCCCGTTTTCAATGTCCGTAAATAAGGTGTCAAACTCAGAAAATGAGGGCGAACAAATAACCTGGCACAATAATTTCAGATGTAATAATTAATTTTTTCTTGATGAATCTTCATACAGTATTTGCATATTTAAAAGAATGATATTGAGCATGTGTATTAACAATTCAAGGATCAAGTAAAAAAAGAAGAATAAACAATAAAATGCGGGATTCCGGTCTTAGATTGGAAGCACAAATTTTCATCGAAATAGAAAATTAAGTCAAACTAAGAATACCGGATTTAGATTGGCTTTGTCCTTTATGTTTTGTTCTTCTTTATCCTTCTCTTCGTTAAACCACACCTGAAAATGAAATGCCATAATGTTTATAGAGGATCATGATTCGCAGGTTGCATAAAATGAAAGAAAAGTTAATCCAAATTATTAGTTCTAAATTATAATTAACTATCTAGTATATAGATCAGCAATTAAAATTTAACCTCTGCTCGAACTGTGCAAGTGTCCCGAACAAGAAAACGTTGATTGATGTTGCGCAATTTTTTAAGAGACATAAATGACGGGTAGCCCCAACGGCTCTTGCTTGCATTGAAGGTTTTCTCGGATTCTGCAGAATACAGAACAAGAATATAATTACATTCATAACCATAATCACCAAATGGTGTCCCCGTCCGCTATATATGTAATAAATTACCTGTCTTAACAGTGTTCTCGTCAAATTCGCTAATAATCGATAAGCTGTACTTGACACGTCTAGTCCAGCCATTAGGTAACCACGCCGTATCGGCAACATCCAGATACATCCAGAGAATATTATCGTTGTTGCGTCCTTTCGGGTATATTAGTATTCTCCTATATATTTTAACACAAATAAATTTTAATGATCATGCTAAAGAATTGAAATAGTACTACATAGTCTAATTGAATTATAAAATTAATGAACGACGTTAATTTACTCACCATTTGTGGTCCATTCCGGTGAAAACATCAGAATAGAGCTTCTCGGTATTGATAGTTGAGAAGTCCTTAATCTTCCATGTGAACTTGATAGAGTATGAATATTCTACATCATTCATCCTCGTCTCTGCATCGTCAAATGATCAATACATTGGTCAACAAAATTAAAATATATGTATACATATAAATATCCAAGACTGTCATGGCCAAAGAACAGAAGAATAATTATTGTTTAGGGATATTTGAGCAAAAGTACCACTAAGTAACTCCTTGACCTTGTACAAGGATATTCCAACTTTCATTTTGTCATGGCGAAAATTCTAAAAAACCCCAAAAAGGTCTTGCCGTGTTCCAAAATTTATTTTTATTATGGAAAAGGTTCAAAAAGATTAAAAAAAAAAAAGATGCAGTACCAAATTCTTATGGTTGAACCAATTTTTTTGGTTGTTTTGAACTTTTGCCACGACATATTTAAAATTTGGTACTTTGTGTTACTTTTGCCGCAAATACCCCTATCGTTTATGCTCGATAATCTGATATTTTTCTCAAGTATAAAATGGAAATCCAAAATCTCAGTTATCAAATTAGGAGGAATCGGTATCAAATTATGCCGAATTGCTCCATACATAGTTCCTCTAACCGTATTTTCTAAACAAACCAGGGCCAATCCGAATTGATCTTGTAAGAGGTCCGCTACAAAACTAATATAAAATTCCAAAAGAGAATAAAAATGAAATAAAAAAAGAATTTAAATGCGTAAAGAAAAAGAGCAAAGAACTAAGTTCTCTCGCATACAAATATCATTGTTAACGGAAACAATAGGGTGAAATCGGGATGAGAAGACTACCAATGCCGACTCTTATTGATAACTAAGAAGAGTGATTTATAGGTGACTTCATGATTAACAAGAATAATATCCCAACTAAAATATAGTACCTTCATTTATTTTTTAAATTTAGAAATAGTTCGATCTCCAAAGGAAACTAGGTACGTTTAAAGGGGACAATGAATGACAAGATTACTTACCTTCCATGACTAGTAATTTCTGGTGATGAATGAAGGTACACTCTGAAATTCAACTCTGCATGGTATGCAACTCTGACGATTACTTACCTTCCACTTCCGTGAAGAAGATGGGTTTTATTTTTTTTATTCTATCTAAGTGGGGTTTGAAGTTAAGCTAAAAATGTACGACTTTGATAAGACTTTGGCTGACAATGTGCTTTTACGGTTTACTTTCCCAACACACTATTATACTATTTTATTATTAGGATTGATGTTAAAGATTAAAACATTTAATTATATATATAATAATACAATTATTTAACATGCAGCAACACCAATTGGTCCAATTCTTTATAAACTGTTTTTATTTACAAAAATGAACGTTATATATATATTGAACAAAAAAAAAAAAACTAATAAGAAAAAAGTTTGAAAATGATTGTAAATCTATATGTATGTCTTAAAAAAATTAATAACAAATAAATTTGAAAATAATTGTGTATCTATATATATATTTTAACCAATAGCAGGTAATCACTTGTGTCGTCGCGACCCGTCTAAAATTTATTAATATAATAACAAAAAAAATTGGCCCCCCAATTAAGAATTTATGGGTACATCACATGTATGGGTACATCACATGAACAACAAAACAAAACATAATATTTATTTTCTTGGCTGTTCGTATGCATAATGCATTTGATAAATTCTCCTCGGAAGTTGCGATATATGATATTTAAAGTAATTGGAAACTGTGAGCACTCTGTTTTGAATCGAAGCGGAAACGACAGCCATTAATAAAGCTATTTACCCCATGAAAAGGTTAGAGATATCGCGGCATAAGTATTAATAGTTTTCCAAATGACTCCAAATAAGTCTTTATTCTTTCTTTTTAGTCCGAGAAAATACTGATGTGTATATTGAAGTTGTTAGTCAAATGCCACGTGACATCCAGTTACCGCCACATGGCATGTCATTCATTCAATGGCTTGCCACGTGACATTTAAGTTAATTAATATTTTTAAATTTAAAGTTTTTTTAATAAAAAAGTAAAATTTTCAACGACAAATTAAAATGTCCGATTTTTTTTTAACGCCAAACCAACGTTTTAATTTTTTAAATTTAAAAAAAAAAAACCTCGAATTGAAATACCCAAAATCCAAAAATACCCAAAAAAATTATCGTATTAAAATAACCGGAAACTAAAAATAACCAAATTAATACACGCGCAGTCTAAATATACCGAAATTAAAATAACCACGTAATTTATGTTGGAAATGAATGTGCTTTGAGATGAACACAATAACCTTCGGAGCTGATACTCTCCCTGCAAAAAATAGGTTTACTTTACTTAGTCAATACATTCAGAAGTTATATATTGAAAATAATTGTAGGATATTTTATGATATGGATTATCCATATTTTATTTTATTTCATAAAATAAAAACTCATGAAATCTATGTGATTGATTTTTTTACATCAACTAGAGTATTATCAAGAAATTTCACTTTCGGAATGGAAAAAGATTCTTATTTTAACTACATTCTTGTTGTGTATATATATATATATATATATATATATATATTCAACTTACCGAATTTGCCGATAAATCGCTTGCCGTTTTCGACGGATTAATCGATAACCGACGGAAAACTTATAATACTGCAGCTTACCGATTACCGATTACCGATACTTTTCGATGATTATCGACGGATTATCGATACTTTTCGATACTTTTCGACGAAAAACTTATAAAATATTTTTATAATATCATACCTCAAAACATATGTAAATAAAGTCATAAACACAATTAAAATTCCATCACAAGTCTAAAATCTAAAACACTAATAAAACAAACATAGTCTCACAAATCTCAACTATCAAACACATAGTCTAAAAACTCAAACACATAATGGATAGATAATACAGAGTCTCAGACCAACTTCTCCGACCTCAGAACAACGACGATCTCCTGTGGGCTTCCATAACACCGTTGGCACCACTTGCTTCTAGATGCATCTTCAGATATTTGTTCCAAAACAAGTCATGCACGTTCGAAGTGCGTACGATCTCCTGCGCGACATTTTTGTTCTATCGGTGCCGGCAAAATATTGTTTCAATCTTGTGATTCCGCCATCTCTCATCTCCTTCCCGCAGTAATTGCACTTGAAGCCCGAGTTGTTGCTCGGATCCCCATATGGAGTGCAATGCTCCCTCGCAACGTTGTCTTTACTCATATTCAACCTAAATAACAAGAAAAATAATAAGAATAGCTAAAAGCAGCAAGACAAATGGCAAAAATAGGTACTTTTGCCGCAAAATATAATTTTATCTCAACTCTGAAATTAAATTGCACCAAAATCTCAAATAACTATAGTAATAAATATTTAATGAAAGCTAACAACAAGAAAAGTCAATTTATTACCTCAAAAATCAGAAAATATAAACTTTGAAGAGTTTTGCCGCAATTAAGAGCTCATCCGAATTAAGCTCAAACCTGAAATTAAATTGTACCGAAATCTCACATTATCATGGGAATAATTATTTAATGAAAGCTAACAGCATGAAAAGTCACTAGATTACCTTTGAAATAAAAAAAAGATAAACTTAAAGACTTTTGTCAAAATTATGAGAATAGCTGAATTATCATCGAATCTGAAAATAAATTACACCAAAATATCGGATTATTATTTCAAAAAATATTTAATCAATGAAAACACTCAAAAAAATGAGTAGATCACCTCACAAATAAAAAAGATCAACTTAGAATACTTTTGCCGTAATTATGAGAAAATCGGAATTAAGCTCAAATATGTAAAAAAAAATCACCAGAATCAGAGATTAATATTCCAATAACTTATTAATGAAAGAGAAACTTAAATTTTTTTTGATTAAATCACTTTAAAAATTAAAAAAAAAATGTGAATTTCTATACTTTTATATAAAAAAAACCAAAAATAAATATTGTAATCTTGAAATTCAAGACCTCAAAGCCCTACAAACTCATATTTCTTACTAACTACAACTTTCTAAAGCCTACACAAACAATAAATCATCAAAAAAATATCTATATATTTTTAACAAATTTCTAAATTCAAAACTTTGTATACTTTTGCCTAACAAGCATAAAAATCCGAATTTCCTCTAAATCTAACAAAATAATTACAAACTAAGTAATCAAAACAAGTTTTCATCAATTTATTTTCATAAGAATGCAAAAAAAAAAAAGAACTCAAAATCACAAAAGTACCAATCTTTATCCATTTTCAAACATAAATCATATGAGAAACTAACTCCTAAGTTTTGAACTCATCCAAATATTCTCAAAATCTTGAAAATGAGTAAATATCAAAGAACAAATGCATGATTCATATAGATCTATCATTATAAGTAATAAATCTTCCAAAAAAATTCAAAAAAATTTGACCAAATTCAGTAAAAAATACTTAAATCAAAACTTTAGAAACTTATGCCCTTACTCGAATAATCAGTGAAAACCAGCGAAATAATCGAATAAAGCCTCACTTACCACTTCGATTTTTGGCGAGAACCTCAAGAAATGGACTTCGGCGGTCGAAAATGGCGAGAAGTTAGGGTTTGCATCGATTCTCGCCGAAAATATGATATTTATACCTCAGTTTTTATTTTTTTTATTTAACCAAAAAGTACGTATTTTTTACACTGCAGAAAACGATAATTGACTTGTAAAATGCTTCTCGATTTTTGTGATAATCGTCGAAAAGCTCTCAAAACGAGAACTACGGCGACCGAATATTTACCGGTGAGCATCGGTAAGACCGAAAATCGTCGATAAGTCGAACCTTGGTTTATATTTAGTGTTGCAAGGGGCATAACTCAAGCATGATTCAACTATACAAGAAGAAGAAGAACTATTTAAGAACTATCAAACATAGGATTAGCTTAAAACAAGACAAACTTGAACATATTGACTTGTACTCTAGGATTTTGTTGGCTCTGCTCAAGAGCAAATATATATTGATCAAAATTTAATATTCAGAATTATAATATGACAATGATTGTAGGATTAACCGATTAAGATGCTTACCCGTCTATCGATATCGATATGAATGTTAGGAACATGAGATATAGCTTCCCAGTCCGTGCCGATTTCTGGTCGGTATCTTTCGTAAAAAACAACCGATGAAAATTTGACTTCCAAATGTGTTAAGGATGTCAAGCGTGACATTCCCTTAGGAAGAGACGACAACTTCGGACAACTTTCGATGACGAGCTTTTCGAGCGAAGCAAACGCCGCCAACCACTCCGGTAAGGAAGCCAACTCGGGACAGATCTCGATGCGCAAAGTCTTTAGAGTTCGATCAACTCCTTGTAGCCATTGCGGCAAAGCGGTTGTTCGTGGAAGTTCTCTTATGACAAAACTTTGAAGGCGCAACTGGACGACCTCATTAGACGCACTCGCCACCTCAAGTTGTTCGCATTCTTGAATTTCTATGCTTGTTAGGGATGTGAGGCGTTGCATGTCCTTTGGTAGGACCAACAATCCTCTACAGCTCTGAATCGCAAGTTTCTCGAGTGACGAGGATTCGGAAGCCAATCCGAAAGCTTAGCGAGTTTGGGACAATCCTTAATCTTCAAGGACTTTATGGTGTTCGAAGCTCCCTTTAACCACTGAGGCAAAGCTCTTGTCTGAGGTAAGCTTGAAATCTTCATCATTTGAAGCGCTAAAGGACCGAAGTTTTCAAGTTTACTCTCCAAGTTTAGTTGTCTGCAATCACCAATGTCTAACGTGGCTAGAGAAGCAAGATTGTGCATCCTATCAGGTAAAGCTACTAACTTTGCACAGAAATCGACAAGAAGCGTTTTCAGCGAGACGAATTTGGACAACCAGTTTGGTAGCTCAACCAAGCTGTCACAACCGGAAAGACACAGAGACTGTAAGGTCTTGGAAGCTTCTTGAAGCCAGTCATTTCCAATAGGTCAGTTAAGATCAAATTTTGAAGACTTAGCTCGATGATAGCTTCACCGGATCTGCGTCCGAAGTCAAGTTTCTTGCATGCAAATAAAACAAGATTACGCAATGTGGTACAATATTTTATATCATCTGGTAAGGATCTTCAATTCTCACAGTCCATGATCAACAGACTGCGTAATGATTTCAAGCGTCCAATCCCGTTCTCTGGAAAGTGAGTTTGTTTTGTTGTTACCATCAAAGTTCTAAGGCTTACCAATTTCCTTATACCTCATGGTAACTCCTCTAGCTCATTACATTCATCAAGCCTGAGTATTTGTAGACTTTGTAGCTCACATACTGACTCAGGAAGTCTCTTTAAATTCTAATTTCTAGAGAAATTCAGATATCTCAAATGTTGAAGGGACCTAATAGAACTTGGTAAGACCTCTAAAGAGGAATCTTGGATATCAAATACTCGTAAGTATCTCAACTGTTTGATGCATGTAGAAAGAGCGGACTCGGTTATTTCACATATATCTGAATTGGGATCAATATAGAGGCTCTACAACTTTTTTGAATTCCATACAACGGCTAGGTTAGTCTCATTCAAATTTATCCTCAAATGTCTTACTCTATTAGAGACGACATCTTTGTTCGATTTTACGATGCAACACTCCGTGTTGGTGACCAAACATGCTAGCTCACGAATCAAGTAGTGCATTTTATACTCCTTAAAGAAATGAAAACCCGGCATCTTTATACTGCAAGAATGATCTAGCAAGTAGTTCTTTGAGTTGCAATTCACCGATTTCTTCTAGCTCCATATCTCCGTCCGGTGAATGAAGGATTCCTAGTGCAATCCAAATGGAGATCAAATGGTAATATTCCAAAGCCGAATCATCTGGGAATGTCGAACAACAAGAAAAACAGTGTTTCAAGCACACCGACATGGTATTATTGTTGGGAATCACGTCTCGGATTCGACGAAAATTATCACGAATTATACCTCCGGACCGTCCGGGTAACATTTAAAAAATTATTTTAAAGCGGAAAAACTTGTTATCCGTACAACGGTCCGGATATCGGATAATAACCATATAACAAGATCTGATAAATATTCTGTAATTTAATATTCATAAATCATTATTAATAATCTAGTCATAATAGGAAATAAATAGAAAGCAGTAAATGGTTGCATTTATTGACCCAATGCATAAGGCCGTACCTCAATTGACGACTTCCGGCTGCGCGTTCTGAATCGGGCAGGGCTCCGTCGGTGCTGAGGGAAGCTCCCGTGATCTTCCGGGATATTCTCCTGGAATCCTCGTACCGAAGCGTGGGCGGATATAACCTGGAATCCGGGATATTTTTAATCCGACGGTAAAGATTAAATCTTAGACCGATCTAACGGATATAATTAATTAACCAAATTCAAAAATTTAAACTTGGTCACCAAGTTATCAAATTCGAATTTATCAATATCCTAATCCAACGGTTGATATTAAATCATAACCGATCCAATGGATAATATTGATTTTAGGGATTTGCTAAAATACCAATACATTTGGTACTTATGCCGCAAATTTGGAAAGACCAAATCATACCATTCGAATTTGGCTAGGGTTTCATATATGAAACCCTAATTCAAATTTACACATATATATATATACAAATATATATTTTATTTATTAATATAAATCTATTAATTATTAATTAATTATTAATAACATATTAATAATTAAATCCAAATAATTAAATTATATTAATATTTCCTGATCTCAATATCACACATTAAAATGTCATGGTGCCACACCATCATTTAAATTCGTGACATGTGATTTAATTTCAAAGTTTATCGAACCGATCACAAACTTAGAAAATCCATAAATCACTAACCGTAAGTCGAAACGACTTGGTTCAAAAAGCAAAGTTACTTAGAATTTAATTTCCAACAACATGGTGCTGATAGAAAATATAAATTCTAACTTTCTTTTATCAGTTAATTTCGTGTACCAAAATATGGTACTTTTGCCACGCTAACGATAAAACTATCTAACGTCTGCCACAGACCTTTCAGTTTTATAAGTCAAGCCAAATGATTAAACATTATCCAGAATGTATTTTAATCACGTGCGTATCATCCGTTACGGAGCTATCCTTGGGACCATGGACTCGTATCACTTAAGCTCCAACGAACTGCTAGTTGTTCGTCAAACCTCGAAGTGATTCCACTATAGACCCGAGGCTGCACTCTTTAGTGATACGGTATATATTATTCCCTTTATAACAGCAGGGTGTCCATTGATACAATCAAATTCGGGTTATTGATCTTTCACTTGATGATCCACACACGAGCAGGCGGTTTCTACCGTTATGCCTCTCATTGCATTTTCATCCTTGACTCAGTCAGTAATATTATGAGTAACCCACTTATGGTTTCGATTCATAAGTTGCGCACGGGTACCTCTCACTTCTCACCACCGACAATCAAGGGAATCATCATCACTCTGAAGAGAGCTGTGTGATGCCCATGTCTATGACCAAGCTACCCTTACTGCTGACTATCATGTTCCCAAAATAATATTTCGTGTTCTTTAACGGTTAAATCAAAGAACAATCAAGCCAGCAGCTTGGACTCAAGATCACTCAGGACTTAGATCGAATATCCATTTGATCATCTACTAGTGACTCAACTCCAAGTTATCAGTGACGGTCTTATGTGATAACTTCCGGAGTTTAAGTCAGGTCCAGTCCAGTATGAAGACACTTCATACTTAATGCACTTCTAGTGAGTGTGACACACACAAAATCCAGAATAGGATTGTCACTTAGTCACATTAATGACCTTATACAATTAATAGGCTCCCACCCAGTTTATCAGGTCACGGACATTTTAAGTTCATTTATTATGATTATTAATTCTTCTTCACATTGACTCTGTTGTGATAATAATTCATAACTGCATCCTTTATGAACTAAGGATCAAACATTCTATTTTACTCTACCAGAAACTATAATAAGATTATCATAATAAGTATCATCTTTATTCAACGACTTGTCATAATCTTTTACAAATGGATAAAAATATCTTGTTTAAGGACACATATGTCCAACAATCTCCCACTTGTACTTAAAGAAGATGACCCATGTCTTTCAGACCCATATTCTCCAGATGCCTCCTGAATATTTTCTCTGGCAACGTCTTGGTGAATGGATCAGCCAGATTGTCTTCCGAAGCTATTTTCACAACCCTCGCGTCGCCACGACGCACTATTTCTCTTATGAGATGGTATTTGCGTTCTATATGTTTCGCCTTGTTATGGTCTCTGGGCTCTTTAGAATTTGCCACCGCACCACTGTTGTCACAGTATAGTGTTTGGGGCCCATCTACATCTGGGACAACTCCCAGCTCTATGTAGAAATTCTTGAGCCAAACTGATTCTTTGGCTGCCTCACAAGCTGTCACGTATTCAGCTTACATTGTGGAATCTGCGATACAAGATTGCTTTACGCTTCTCCAGAATATCGCTCCACCAACAAGGGTGAACACTGCTCCCGACGTTGATTTTCTCGCGTCTCTATCAGACATAAAGTCTGAATCAGTGTATCCTAGTGGATTCAGTTCTGATCCTAAAAACACTAACATATAGTCTCTCGTTCTCCGAAGATACTTGAGAATGTTCTTCACTGCTGTCCAGCGAGCCATACCAGGGTTGGGTTGGATTGGTATCTACTAACAATTCCCACAGTGTAACAGATGTCTGGCCTAGTACACTGCATAGCGTACATCAGACTTCCCACTGCTGAAGCATAGGGTACTCTCCTCA
Organism: Parietaria judaica; assembly: GCA_954871525.1. Taxonomy (NCBI): domain Eukaryota; kingdom Viridiplantae; phylum Streptophyta; class Magnoliopsida; order Rosales; family Urticaceae; genus Parietaria; species Parietaria judaica. The sequence continues at coordinate 47,460,363 of OX940860.1, forward strand.
TCTCATCCTGCTCTTCCGGAGAAGTAGGGCATTGCTTCCTGTTAAGGAACACTCCATGCATGGTCGGTAAATTACCTCCCTTGGAGTTTGCCATTGCAAAACGTTCAAGCACCTTATCAATGTAAGATGCTTGAGATAAGGCCAGAAGCCTGTTGTTGCGATCCCTGAAAATGCGGATCCCAAGAACATAACTGGCTCTCCCATGTCCTTCATTTGGAATTGCGTAGATAGCCATGCTTTCACGTCCGATAGCCTCTTCACACTGTTTCCAATGAGAAGAATATCGTCGACGTATAGAACAAGAAAAATTTCCACGGTTTCGTCGTTGAGCTTATAAATGCAGGCCTCAATGACGTTTTGAATGAATCCATAGGTTTTGATGGTTTCATCGAACCTTAGATTCCAGGATCTGGAAGCTTGCTTCAATCCATAGATGGATTTGAGTAATCTGCAAACCTTCCTTTCTTGACCCTGGTGCACGAACCCTTCTGGTTGGTCCATATAGATGTTTTCGTCAATGTACCCGTTCAGGAAGGCGGTTTTGACGTCCATCTGCCAAATCTCGTAATTGAGACTACAGGCTATGGCCATGAGAATCCGGATGGACTTATACTTAGCGACTGGAGCGAAGGTCTCATCGAAATCAATACCTTCCCTCTGGGTAAAACCCTTTGCCACTAGTCTAGCCTTGAAGGTTTCAACCTTCCCGTCCACTCCTCTCTTTCGCTTCTATACCCACTTACAGCCAATGGTTTTGAAGCCATCCGGTAAGTCTACAAGTTCCCAGACTTCATTAGAATCCATTGATTCTATTTCTTGGTTCATGGCTTCCTGCCATACTCCCTTATCAGGATCAACCATAGCTTGCTTATACCCTATGGGATCTTCAACGCTAGTGTCTGTGACAGCTAGGTGAAATTCCAACTGGGTGTGCTCGTAGCGCTCAACATGTCTTTTGAACCTCCCACTACGTCTGAGTACCCCTTGGTTCTGATTTGGGACCGTGGTTTCCGCACTCTCTTCGATAACAGACACTATTATCGGTGTTGTGACTTCGTCACAAGAACAACATGGTAATTCACTTACCAATTGTCTTGAGATTTCCATCATAGTAAACTTATTACTATGTTTAGATATCAACCTTTACACTTTAAACAAATTAATGCTAATGGCATGTAAAGGTTTATCTATTGATGAAGAGCTCATAAATTTACTCAAGAATTCATAGGATCGAAAAAAAAACCTTCATTAAATAAAACTTAATATTGTTAAAAAAGGTCGAAGGGTTTTCAAATCACCCTTCAACATAGATCCAAACAAGAATTGAGTAAAAATAAAAATTGAGTCTCTTCCTCTGCTGCCGATAAGGATCACCGAGACTCTCGGATGACTACAGACAATCACTCCTTAGCTGCTGCTGAAAACAAAAAATATCACATATTTAAGTTTTAGATCTTTGGAGATAAAGACTTTCTAAAACAAATGTGTATTGGAAAATTATCGGGTGAGACACTCACCAGTTTCATTCTTCTTTTCATTTAGGAATTTGGGACAATCTCTTTTCCAATGTCCCTTTTCCCTGCAAAGGAAGCATCTTCCTTTCTCAGCGGCTTTCTTGTCTGCAATCTTCGGCTGGAAATTCCTCCCCCACTTTTTCTTAGGACCGGGCCTTTTCTTCATTCTCGGGTTCTTAGATGAAGATCCTTTCTTGAATGCTATATTCAATTCAGACTTTTTCTTCACCAAACCCGAGATGTCCTCAAAGGTTTGCAACTCATTAATCAGCTGTGTCAAACCATATTTCAGTTTGTTCATAATGTAGTTGCTGGTGAATGGAACAAACTCAGGTGACAGCGAATTAAGAATAATGCTGATCTGAGACTTCTCATCCACCACGGCCCCATGCAGCTCAGCCTCATTAAACCAATTGGTCATGCTCATAACGTGGTCACGAACATATGTCCGTGATTTCATTTTGGCATTCATGTAGCGACGAGTCGCTTCATGTTGAGCTTGCTCAGACTGCTTTCCATACATTCCTTGGAGAGATTCCATGATCTCATAAGCAGCGTCCTTTTCCTCTAACTTGACTCTCAGTGAATCAGACATGCTAGCCAGCATAGATGCCTTAGCACGATTGTTTGCATGAATCCAAGAGTCATAGAGTTCCTTCACACCTCTGGCGCTGTTAGCAGCCGGTGCAGGGGGGCATTCATCAGTGAGAACAAAGCGTATATTTTCACTGATCAAGACAATGTTTATATTGCTCTTCCATTTTGGAAAGTTACTTCCGGCGAGAGTGTTGTTCGAAAGCAATGACATGATGGGATTCGACATTTTAGACTGGCATTGAAAAAGAAACTTATTAAACTTTATTATAGGTAGAATGTTTAGAAAAATATTTTATTTGAAATAGTTACATGATGCAAACATGTTCTGGGAAAAACGTTAAATAAACCCTTTTAACTATTTCGTGATAATTTAACCGACTGTACACATCGTTGCCGTCCTTAGTGGCATGGTCACTCTAGGGTGACTCGCGGTATCAACCGTGTAGTTTGGTTAAACTAAGTTTTAGTCATAAACTTAATTAATATTCATAACAAGGACTACCAAAGTCCTCTATGATTATTAACTATCACCATAGACGGTCGGGAAGCACCAACTTCCGTGCAAGCTTAACCCATTATTTTCGGTTCTCGGGATCCTCTTGGAAACGTCGTCCTTAGGGAATGGTCACTCTAGGGTGACTCGCGGTCCATTTCCAAGATTCCTCCGTCCCCATATTCTTTTGGAACTATCACTGTGTCAAACCTTCCACAAGCACACCTTCCTTGGAAATGGACACACTAGGGTGACTCGAGGCGGTGTGGTTAGCAGACCTTGTGACAGTAATAATGGAGACCTTTGTTTTATTCTATATTTGCCATTGTTTTTAGAAAATAACGTTTTTTAAATTTCTAAGTTATAAAAACTTATTATATAAACTGTCTATTAATGACACATTAAAAGTTTATATTTTTGGCTTTATTTATTACGACACGTAATTTTTAAATAAGCCCTAAAATGTGTTTATTAATTCGTCGGTAGTGATAGATCAAACCGTACGCTCTCCATGTCGATGGGAGGGGTCCTAACCGGTCACCCAGAAGTGGATGGTGAACCGGCCCCACTTTTGATTCCCTCTTCCTTAGGCAAGATTGTACGTTTGAAATTTTTCCGACTAATAATTAACACTTTTACATTTACTCTTTATTATTTATATCTATCCTATATAGACATATTAATAATGATCTAAACATAGACACTATGTTTGAGGGTTATGAAAATAGGTTATAACAAATTATATCTATGATGAATATTTATAATTTTATGTTAATGATACTTATTCTCTAAGAATTATCATTAAACATTTTTAATGCCCTTTAATAATTATTTATGAAATATTAAAATAAGACAATGATATTATTCAACGAATATTATCATCCATATTTTAATTTATTAAATAAGACAATGTTATTCAATTATTAAATAACATCCATATTTAATTTTATGAATTAATTAAAATAAGACAATGTTATTTATCCGGAAATAACATCCATATTTTAATTCACATTAATTGACCATAATTAATTTTAATTCATAAATATTAATTTCATTAATAATAATTAATAATTAATCCACGGGTTCCGGGTCGGAATAAAAATCCGACCCATATAAAAAAAATTGCACGTGGGCCCTCCGGGCTTAAGCCCGGGCCCACGTGCCCGTGGAATGGGCAGGGACAGCCCACGGGAAGGCCAGGGCATTACCCTGGCACTTCGGGCTGGGCCTGCAGGCCCATTCCGCTGCCAGGCAGCGTGGCCTGCGGCCAGCCCGCCAGGCCCACACAGGTGCCCTTGCCCTGGCCGAGTGGCCTTGGCGAGGGCCTTGCCCGTGGGCCTGGCCCGTGGGCTTTGCCCTGGCATTGCCCTGGCGAACAACCTGGGGCTGCAGCGGCAGCCCCTGTTCGTTGCGGCATTCTCGGGCTGGGCTGCCAAGGGCAGCCCGGTCCAACCACCCGGTCCAATTATTCGGGTCGGGTAATATTCTTATTTTAAATTAATATTTAAAATATCTAGAAATTCAAAATTTCAATTTTAAATAATTAATTTTATTCATCAAATAATTCGTTCTTTAAAACCTATTAATTAAATTACGTAATTATTTATCCTTGAACCATGGCTCTGATACCAATTGTTGGGAATCACGTCTCGGATTCGACGAAAATTATCACGAATTATACCTCCGGACCGTCCGGGTAATATTTAAAAAATTATTTTAAAGCGGAAAAACTTGTTATCCGTACAACGGTCCGGATATCGGATAATAACCATATAACAAGATCTGATAAATATTATGTAATTTAATATTCATAAATCATTATTAATAATCTAGTCATAATAGGAAATAAATAGAAAGCAGTAAATGGTTGCATTTATTGACCCAATGCATAAGGCCGTACCTCAATTGACGACTTCCGGCTGCGCGTTCTGAATCGGGCAGGGCTCCGCCGGTGCTGAGGGAAGCTCCCGTGATCTTCCTGGATATTCTCCTGGAATCCTCGTACCGAAGCGTGGGCTTCGCCGGCAGGACTCCGTCGCAAAATTTTAACTGATGGTTCTTTTTAAGCTTCCGGAGAAATAGTCTCCTAAGCCGAATCAGAAAAGAGAGATCAGAGAGAAAAATTCGCAGACCCTGAGGGAGAGGGATAGTTCGAATTTTTCCTCTGGGGAAAGGTGTGAAAATGTGTAGAATGAGCCTCCTATTTATAGGCTCAAACCGTAACTGAATTGGAGAAATTCCCTCCCTAAAATTCGAATTCTATATTTTAAATGTAATTAATTATCTTAATCCAATGGTCCAGATTTAATCTCATCTAGATCCAATGGACATAATTAATTAGGGATTTAATTAAATAAGAAAGATTAGGATAAAATCAAAAATCCAATCTTATCTTCTTATCTTTATAAAATTCGAATTATCATATATATATTTATAATAAAATTCGAATTTATTATCATCTAGATCCAACGGTTGAGATAAATCTTTAAACTGATCTAATGGACCAAAATAATTTAGGATAAAATCAAATATAAAAAGATTTAATAAAAAACAATTTCGATTTTATCCTTAAATTATAATTCGAAAATTATATAGATATATATAATTAATTAATTTTTAATCCGACGGTAAAGATTAAATCTTAGACCGATCTAACGGATATAATTAATTAACCAAATTCGAAAATTTAAACTTGGTCACCAAGTTATCAAATTCGAATTTATCAATATCCTAATCCAACGGTTGATATTAAATCATAACCGATCCAATGGATAATATTGATTTTAGGGATTTGCTAAAATACCAATACATTTGGTACTTATGCCGCAAATTTGGAAAGACCAAATCATACCATTCGAATTTGGCTAGGGTTTCATATATGAAACCCTAATTCGAATTTACACATATATATATATACAAATATATATTTTATTTATTAATATAAATCTATTAATTATTAATTAATTATTAATAACATATTAATAATTAAATCCAAATAATTAAATTATATTAATATTTCCTGATCTCAATATCACACATTAAAATGTCATGGTGCCACACCATCATTTAAATTCGTGACATGTGATTTAATTTCAAAGTTTATCGAACCGATCACAAACTTAGAAAATCCATAAATCACTAACCGTAAGTCGAAACGACTTGGTTCAAAAAGCAAAGTTACTTAGAATTTAATTTCCAACAACATGGTGCTGATAGAAAATATAAATTCTAACTTTCTTTTATCAGTTAATTTCGTGTACCAAAATATGGTACTTTTGCCACGCTAACGATAAAACTATCTAACGTCTGCCACAGACCTTTCAGTTTTATAAGTCAAGCCAAATGATTAAACATTATCCAGAATGTATTTTAATCACGTACGTATCATCCGTTACGGAGCTATCCTTGGGACCATGGACTCGTATCACTTAAGCTCCAACGAACTGCTAGTTGTTCGTCAAACCTCGAAGTGATTCCACTATAGACCCGAGGCTGCACTCTTTAGTGATACGGTATATATTATTCCCTTTATAACAGCAGGGTGTCCATTGATACAATCAAATTCGGGTTATTGATCTTTCACTTGATGATCCACACACGAGCAGGCGGTTTCTACCGTTATGCCTCTCATTGCATTTTCATCCTTGACTCAGTCAGTAATATTATGAGTAACCCACTTATGGTTTCGATTCATAAGTTGCGCACGGGTACCTCTCACTTATCACCACCGACAATCAAGGGAATCATCATCACTCTGAAGAGAGCTGTGTGATGCCCATGTCTATGACCAAGCTACCCTTACTGCTGACTATCATGTTCCCAAAATAATAGTGTTGGGAACAGCGGTAATATTTCGTGTTCTTTAACGGTTAAATCAAAGAACAATCAAGCCAGCAGCTTGGACTCAAGATCACTCAGGACTTAGATCGAATATCCATTTGATCATCTACTAGTGACTCAACTCCAAGTTATCAGTGACGGTCTTATGTGATAACTTCCGGAGTTTAAGTTAGGTCCAGTCCAGTATGAAGACACTTCATACTTAATGCACTTCTAGTGAGTGTGACACACACAAAATCCAGAATAGGATTGTCACTTAGTCACATTAATGACCTTATACGATTAATGGGCTCCCACCCAGTTAATCAGGTCACGGACATTTTAAGTTCATTTATTATGATTATTAATTCTTCTTCACATTGACTCTGTTGTGATAATAATTCATAATTGCATCCTTTATGAACTAAGGATCAAACATTCTATTTTACTCTACCAGAAACTATAATAAGATTATCATAATAAGTATTATCTTTATTCAACGACTTGTCATAATCTTTTACAAATGGATAAAAATATCTTGTTTAAGGACACATATGTCCAACAATTATAACTTACACGAAGTGCTGATAAGATGCGACCGTCCTCTCGCTCTATTTCCCAGAATTTGTGATCTCTAACATGCACCCATTCAGCTTCAGGCTTTGAGTAAAGAAGGCTCCCCAAGGTCGTCAACGCTAACGGAACTCCGTGACATTTTTTCACAATGGTGGTGTCGATGTCTTTGATATTCGGATGTCATTTGGCTTCTATTTCATCTCCAAATGCGTACGTGTTGAACAAAGACAAGGAATATACGTCCGAGAGACCTTTTGTTGAGTGTGAAGCCTAATCTACACGGAAGCGCTACCGAGACTCGACGCAGAGCAGTCAAGCTGATCGACCTGAGCACAGGTCGACGTGGGGGTTGAGGGGGTGGTAAACCCCCCTCCAGGGTCGAAGGGGGCAGCGCCCTTTGGGTGAATTTTTTGTATTACGCATTATGTAGCGAGGGTATTTTAGAATTTTCACACGGGTTATCTGCTGCCCTAGGTTTATTTTTCGCTTATAAGGCTTGTAGCCGTCATTAGTGCGTTTTGTAGCACAAATTGAGAGAGGCGAGATTAAGGGTGTAACCATAAACTCGGATTGAGAGATTGATTGTGGATCGAGATTTACAGGCGGCAAGTGGACGTACCTCCTACACTGGGGGTGAACCACTATAATTCTGGTATCGATTTCAATTTATTTTATCGCTTTTATCGTTTATCGAATTGGGAACTAGGGCAAATTCCTAACACCTTTCAATTCATGAGGAGGTGCTTTTGTCATGATTGAAGAGACTGAAGTGCTCCGTGTCGTAACAATTACTTTGCTTCCTTCCGCGCCAACGACCAAGAATTGGCGCAATTCGAGCCACTTCTTGCGGTCTTCGTTCCATACATCATCCAAGACGAGTAAAAACGTTTTGCCCCGAAGACTGCTTCTCAAGGAAGTCTGCAATTGTTCTATTGACATTTTACTAACATCTTCTCTTGTCTTAGTTTCTTTAAGAATTGAATAACATCAAAATCAAGAGAGACACACACCCAAAGCTTCAAATCAAACTTTCCACGAATGATGGGATCGTGGTACACTGACTTAGCAAGCGTGGTCTTTCCCAAACCTCCGATTCCAACGATGGCAATCACCGGGAGATCATCGCCACTGTCGTGACCATCTTGGCTCAGCAACATATCTATGATCCGAGCTTTGTCATCGTCTCTTCTGATCACCTCCGAGGCCTTCACATACGAGTACGTCATTCGACCGGCAGACAGCTGGCTCAGTTCCTCAACAATGCTTAGCTAGGTTGTTATCAGTTGGAACTGAGTCATGTCTCCAACAATCTCATCAAGCCTCTCCCTAATCTCCTTGACCTTATGAGCGACGCTAAATCGGAAAGCGACCGGATTGGAGGGTGAAAAGAAACGACTTACCTTCTTCCCAACGCTGCCATACTCTTTCACCACTTGACGCCTCAGCGCCTCGCACTCGAACTCATCAAGCACGTCAACAGCGTCGTTGAAGACGTCTTTTACGCGGACCAGCCACATTTGCTTCTTCTCGGCGTCGCTAAGCACCGATTGAAGCATCAGTGTCTTGTCTTGGAGCTTCTTCAAGTCCTTGTTCATGCCAATTGCCAAACGCCAAGCTAACTTCTTCACGAGCAACAAAGCCGAGCTTCTCCAAAATATTTCCAGCGACGCCGTAAGCCAGTTCCGCCATGGTCGCTGGGAATCTCTTTTGACAAGTTTTCGAGGTAATGAGAAGAAACAACAATCTGAATGATTGTTTGTTTCTAAATTTGGTGAGTCTTTGGATATCATGTCCTGCAAATTCCTTACTTGGTGAGGCAAAAGTACTAGATTCCTTTCCTAGTGATTATGACAATGTTAAAGATCTTCTTTTCTTTCTTTCGTTGCATGCACTTTTTCAAAGTTATGGGCTTCTTCGTATCATACATTTTGTTAACTTTATTATGTTGCTTATGACCTTGTCACACTTCATTATTACTAGTAGATTATACTGAGCGAAAATATCACTTATAAATTTATTGATTTGTGAAATAAATTTATTCAATATTCGAATGTGTATTGTAAATAAACGGTCTACGTTGGCTAAAAAATGCAAATAAAAGAGTTTAAAATAAAAAAGTAATATTTTCATAAAAGTAGTAATGTAAGAATAGAATCTCATTATTGAACAATTGTTGACCACGTAAGATCGTGCATTAATAGCAACATTTAAATAAGTAACGGCAAAAAATAAAATAGAAATTTATATTCGTTTAAAAATATTTGTTTTATTTGTCTACCTTTTAAAAAAATTATCATGAAATCATTTTTAATTATTCATATGGTTTTTAAAACTCATAAATAATTTCTATTATATACTAATTGACATTTCATTACTACATTAATCAATTGTAAGTAATGTTTCTTTTTTGTCAAATTCTGCCAAAGAAATATTGCAAAAGTAAAAATAACACTGAATCATAAAAATAATAATTAAAAAAAAAATTGAATAAGCAAAATTCTAACAAATATGGAAGGAGGAGACTAAAATGATTCATTTGATTTTTAATAAGTGACTAATAAAAATAAATTAAATTTTCTCTTCGTTATAAACACATTTATTATTTGTCTATTTTAAAAAAATTTGTTATGGAACTACAATCATATATGGATATGAGTTTATAACTCGATTATTTAGATGGATATTTACTTGAATTATCAACATGCGTTTTTATTTTTATTTTTTATTTTATAATGTTTATCTCAAACCCACCACTATATTGTTCAAGCAGAAGATATTATTAATATAAAAAAGTACAGAATTATTGACTAATGTGATGAAAATCGTAAACATATTGTATATCTATATTAATTATATATACATATACACACGTACATTTCTGAAAATACTAATTAACATAAGTATAGTATATAAAATCTATATACATGCATGTACACTTGCCCGAGTCATGAGTTTATCGAGTGGGAGCTTGGCGCTGTTTGGCTTCGTCTTCAGCGGTTTAGAGTTTCCTTAACTATCTCACTTGATGTTCACAAAACAAAAAAAAAACAAAACAAAAAACAAAAAAAAACAAAAAAAAAATCAAAGAAATTAAAATTCACAAATAAAAAAAAAAAGCATACTGTACACCCAAAGCCTTACATAAACAAAACCTTAAAGAAACTCGTCCTTGCTAACTTGAGAATTTCATAATATTGAGATTGATCAATATTATTATATGTTTCTTGAAAAACCTCTATTTATAAGGTAGAAAAAAATACAATGAAGAGTCATACCCATTATAATATACATTAAAATGAATTTATTGTTTTAAAACTTGAAAACCAAAAGCCCTAATAGAAAATGAAAAGCTAAAGGTTATAAGGTCATTTAAGCAAATAAAATGGCAATAAACAATGCACGTTTTGAACAAATATAATGACATTTTAATTAAGTACAATAAAATGCATTAGTTAATTTACATAAAAAAGAAATTCTAACAAAATTAGAATCCTCTATTCTTGATTCTCATGATCCCATATCACTTGTAAGTAATGAAAAAATTGAAATCCTCTATTCTTGAATATCATAGTGCCACATCACTTGTGAGTTCCTCCTTTTAATATATATAGATAGATTACTAGTAGATGGCTCGCGGGTGCGCGATTGTGCGAATTTTATTTATCAATTATTTTTTATATCTTTCAAATACTTGGAACATGATATATATATTTTTTTATATCTAACTAAGTAAAATATTTTTAACTGTTTCTATCATAAAAGAGTCAGTTTTGAGAAAATTTAAGCTTTTTTTTTTTTTGTTGCTAAACAACATATTATTTTTATACCTATATATTATGTGCGATTTAAGAAATGATTATTACCTATAATATGTGATATCTCTCATATACTTGGAAGTTGGAACATAAGGTTTTTATTTTATATCTAAGTGATTAAAATGAATTTCAAAATTTTATGTCATAAAAGAGTAGTGAGAAAATCTGAACTTGTATGAATTTTTTCTCTTATTAAATAACTAAAATGCCAGGGGTCTCATTGATTGGGCGGGAGTGAGAGTTGAACAAAGTGGCGCCGGAGCATGTAAATGTAAAAATAAAAGAAGAGAAGGGCTGAATCGAAATGCCTCAACATTCAATTTTACACTAATAACGGAAGAGAGTAAATGAAAGAAGCTGCAAGGGGTAATATGAACAGACAAATAAATGAATGAGGAAAGGTGAGAAGCGTGAGTCAGGACTCCTAACTCACGCTTCTCACCTTTCCTCGTTTCTGATATGGAAGATCAGTCGGAACCGCAACCACAGAGCATACTAAGACTTTCAAAAGACGTGACAAATTAATTAATTAAACTAAAATAATTAAACTATAATATTTATCGTAAAAAAAATTAAACGAAATTAATTAATTAAGATAATATGATTAAATGATAATTAAATCTCAAGAAAATCGTTTCTGATGTGGAAGATCAGTCGGAACCGCAACCACAGAGCATACTAAGACTTTCAAGTGATTATTATTTAATAATTATTAATTATTAAAAATTAATTATTTTTTTTCAATTATTTTTTTTAATTATTATTTATTACTTATTAATTATTATTTATTATTAAGTACTAACTTATTAATTAATAATAAATTAATAATAAATGAAATAAAAAAAGGATTAAAGGTTATTACCCGGTAGAAGGACGTCGACTTCGTCGAGGACGGGCAACGGAGGCTTCACCGCTATCTTGATTGGAAGGTTGAGGAGAACCGCGGTGGTACACCCCGATATTTGAACCACGGATCGAGGGCGGCGTTTGATAGTCGTCGGGATCGGCATCGTCGGGACGTTGGGTTTGGTCGGGATCGGCATCTTCGGGACCTTGAGCTCCGTATTCGGCACCTTCCCGTAACATGAGATTGAAAAAAGGATCGTTATTTCCCCCCCTACATTGAGCCACCGCGTCGGCCAACTCTGGGGGCACACGGTCGGGATTGGCGTGGTGCTGGGCCACCGCCCGGACTAGACTAGGTCTTAGAGACCGTACTGTATCGTCGGGATAATCTGGATTGTGAGGGGAAGGGAATAGTTCTGCCGGTAGCCTAACGAGAATGTAGTCGTCGGGACAAGTATCCGATGTTCCCCCTTGTAGAAATTGGGGTTGCAAATTCCTGGCCGCCCTTCGACCCCCGGAACTACCGCCGCTTCTTCGAGACATAATGATAGAACTTTAGGAATTTAGAAAATTGGAACTTTGGAACTTTAGAACTTTGGAACTTTGGAACTTGAGAGAATTTGAGAACTTGAGAACTTGAGAGAATTTGAGAGAGAGATGGAAGATTGTTGGTGAGGAAATGAGGGAGGAAGATGTGTTATTTATAGGGTTTGAGGAGAGGGTGGGGTGGGTGAATAATTATTGTGGTGGGTGAATAATAGTGGGTAAAAAAAATAAAAATTTGAAATTTTAGGGTTGAATTCGAATAAAGTAGGTAAAAATTGTGGTTGGGTAATAAATTTCGGGTGAAAAACGTGTTATTATTGCCACAAACAAACACATCACACGGATCGATGACGTGGCACGATCCTGGCCGTCGGATCGAAAGTTCGGATCACCCTCCCACGCGTCGCGACGCGTGTCCAGAATCGCGACGAATCGCGACTTTTGCTGCAAAATCGCGACGCGTCGCGATTCCTCCTGTACACGTCGCGACGCGTCGTGTCGCGAGTGGCGACGCGTGGTGTGCAGCTCTAGTCAGGAGGACTCTCACATTAAATGAAAATAATGACTAATCTATCAAATAAGTAATAATATATCAAAATAATGAATAATATACTAGGAAGGATATGAAGGGACGCCCTTTTAAATGTATATGGCAGCAGTGCAGCTTTCTGTCACTTCCCCGCGAAAATGGCCAGGAAAAGGCGACGAAGCAAAACCCCAGAGGTGCTATGGCGCCTCTTCCGCCACCGCGCTCGCACGCTCTTCGTCGCCCTCTCCTCCATGCTCCCCGCCCCGCCACCGCCGTCCCTCCTCCGCCGCGGCGATCCCTCCGCCTACCGCGACCTCCTCAACCACTGCTTCGTCGTCGCCGTCGACGAGGAAACCTCGCCGCCGATCTTCCGCGCTCCGCCTGAATCGCTCTGGCCTCAGAACCAGGTTCCGATATCCCGCCTTCCTTTTGGTTTTTTTCCGGTGAAGCGTAACCTTCTCGAAGCTTCAGTAGTTTGGTGCTCTCGCTTTTTCAGATCGTTGCTCGGACGATCGAGATCATGATGTCTGAGAGTTCAGCTGATTCGAACGTGCTCTGCTCAGCTTACGATAAGGTCCTTCTCATTCCTGTGCTTTTGCTTCGAAATAGACGATTCGACTTCCTTTAGCTTGTGATTTTGCATTGAAATGGGCGATTTGCTTGTGATTATGCGCCAATATTCAACATTTTCGACTCCTTTTTTGTCAGTTCAAGCAATCAAGTCCGTTTGTGGAGATTTTGAGCGGTCCAGAGTGGTGTCTTCTTCTTGAAAGGGTACGTTTTGTGCCGTTTTTGTGAAAGGGAAATGATTCTGTTTCGAGTGTTGATGTGGCTGAAGAAATTTGACAGGTTGGGGGAGAGATCATGTTTTTCCTGTTGAAGCATATGTCGATATTTCTGCCGGTCGCCCGCTCCAGCTACCAGCAGGTGGCTGGTCCACCGAGCAGTAAGACATGCTTCAAGATGTCGAATCGCAAATTCGAATCTCGCCCTGTTCCTAGCGGTAATTAAGATTTCCGGAAATCTTTGGTGGGATGTACACAAATGCGATACTTATGCTCTTCTAGGCTGCGTAGCTAGATGCTCTTTTGCTTATGAGCTCTGCATTTTTTTTATTAGATCCGAAAAAGAAGAGGGAAGGAGAGGATATTCTTAGTCCAATGCCAAAGAGGCAAGCGCTAACAAGTTCCTCATATATTGACGGGGCAGCGAGCTCTTTCACCCGTGTTGGCTGTTGTATGGATGAAAAATCTATAACGTTGTTAAGCTCCGATTGCAAGGACAAGCACTGTCAAATGTCTGAAGTAGTTAAGGATAGAAAAGAGAATGTCAAGGTTAATTGTAAAGATGATTCCAGCAAATGCATTGTTCAGAATCCAATCCAAACTCCAGAGGAGGTTAAGAAGCGGCCAAGACCACTTAGGAAGCGTAACAGAAAGGGCAGACAGTTGAATTCTCAAGAAACAGCTTCTGCAGTTACTTGTAAATCATCTACACCCCAGAAAAACTCGTCTCTCGGAAACTCTCTCTTTGAAAGTACATTGTCTGACCATATAAAGGTATAAATCTTCACATATTCCTAGGAGTGTATAAATGCTTAGAACTTGTGTTGCAGGAGTGACACTATTCATTAATTAAAAATATGTTGTCTTAGCTCGCAAGTTAAACATTTTTTCTCGATGTTAGTTGCTTATCTTAATTCACCAATCAATAATTTGTGGCAGTGCACTTTGGAGAAACATTTTCAGCGAAAAGTTTCCAAAGGAGCTCAAATAAACAGAAAATTTCTGTTCTATAACACCGAACGTCTGACGTCAGCTTTCCCCAGAAATCGTATCCTTGTGTTCTCTCTCAATCATCTATAATCTGCCTAATGCAGGAGTATACTTCTCTGACATATTTTTTCCTTTCCCGATCGGCTGTATTGCCTTAACAATTTTCAGATGTCTTAAATACTTTAAGGCCCAATTCTTCTGGAGCAAGGTTTCTTCTCAAGAGTATCTTTGGCTTTTCTGATGAAGTCATAAACTCCGACTCTTCTCTTTCGGATTCTGCTTCTGTATGCCTGTAAGCAGACGACAGCAGTTTCAGGCTTAACTTGGTCTAAAGTCTCATTCACAAAGTGTTATGCTTTCTATTGCTTGTCATAATTATTCTATCATTTGGACATTTATTGATGTTGTTTCTTGTCCTTATTGCGTTGGAGTATTTATATCTTCATGAAATAGTAGTGCTGCTCGAACTGAAGGTGTTTACTCAGGATAAGATGCATGTGTGGTTTTATTAGCATGATGATTTAATGGTGGTGAGGCTAGGGTTAATATATATTTTTTCTTTTCTCTATATCGTGTTCTTTTTTTACGCGGAATATCTTTAGGATGATGTATCGGAAATGATATTCGTACTGCTTGGTATGGTGGTCAAGTTTCTCCGTCTTTTATTCTTCTGTTACCGTTATAAGGCTACATTTCGTTTATTTTGTAGGTACAATTCGTTGACTAATTGGCTTAAGACCATCATTCGCAGAGCTTGGAAATGCAAGCATTTGAGATTATTAAATAAGCATTGCGGTGTCTCGACATCAGATAAAAAAGATGTAAGAATATCTGAATGCTCATGTTACATTATCAACTGTGTTGACAAGATGTGCTTGGCCTAGTGGTAATGTGGTAGAGAGCACCACCTAAAACATTAGAAGTCTTGTGTTCGAGTCACCATGGGGGCAGGAGTGAAATCCAAAGATCTTCTTAGATATATAATTTTTTTTTTATCAACTGTGCTGTTCCCACATAGTAAAGGCCTTGAGATTTGTTTCGAGTGCATTCTAGCTTTTTTGTTTTTGTTTTACTTTTATCGCAGTGGTCTCTGATATCACTTTTTATTTCAGTACATATAAATTTAATGACAAGTTTACCTTTCAGGGACGTGGATTTGATAATAATCAGTGCGGAAATTCTCTCAACGACAATGGTCCCGAGGCAATTAAATCTTATTGTCAGAAAAGTCAGGTCGTATCATTTGTGTGGGCTGTTTGCAGATGCATAGTCCCTCCAGAAATGCTAGGGACTGCATATAACTGGAGAAGGTTGAGAAAAATTATTTTCAAATTTGTTCGGCTTCGGAGATATGAAAATTTTTCTTTGAAACAATGTATGCATCAAATGAAATCATCAGCCTTTCCATTCTTAGATACAGTGAAGGAATTCATCACTCCTATAATGAAGCAAAGACTTCTAGAAAGCTGGATTTATTGGATCTTTTTGTACATTGTCTTGCCGTTGTTGCAAGCTAATTTCTATGTAACTGAAACTGAACATGGGAGACATGACGTGTTTTACTATAGAAAGGAAGTCTGGGAAAAGGTGACAGCGACAGCCGTTGCTGATTCGAAAGTAAAGAGCTACACTTATTTGGATAATGAAATGGCTAGGGATATTGTAAAAAGCAGAAGATTTGGATTTTCGAAGCTCAGACTTCTTCCGAAAAGAAATGGAGTAAGGTTGCTGGCTAATCTCAAAGCACATTCAAGAATGTTGAAGCAAGATTTATTTCCGAGACGTGAAATTTTCGGAATCAGCAGATCATTCCCCTTTTATAAAAAAACGGATTTTTGCTATTTCAAGTCAGTGAATTCTGTTCTTCGGGATGCTCATGCTGTACTGAAGGGCATACAATTGAACGAGCCCGAGAGGTTGGGATCATCAGTGTTTGATTACAATGATGTATACAGAAGATTGTGTTCGTTTAAAACTGGTCTGAGAAGTGGATCATCGGGAATTCCTGCGGTATATATAATTGCTGCTGATGTTTCAAAAGCCTTTGATTCGGTCGATCATGACAAGCTGCTTTCTGTGATGGAAGACGTGATAGGGCAGGAGAACTATACCCTGAAGCAGTTTTCACAAATTCTTTGCACAAAGAAAGCTCTATGGGTTCGTGAGAACCTTGTGCTGTGCGATCAAAACGTAAATCCAAAGCCGTTTCAACCAATGGATAGCATTCTTGTGAATCAGGTATTAATACTTTACGCTGTTTGAATGCTTACACGGAAAACCGTTCTCCGTGAATTAAGCTTCTAACATTTACTGTAGTTTCCCTGCGTAAATTTTAAGATCTTAGAGGTATGAGTCTATTATTGGTCAATTATTGGGGTAATTCATCGCTATAAATGACGAGACTTAAGTTAGTTTGAGGGAGGCAGAAATTAAGTTTCATGTGGGATTGGGAATCCAAGTTTAAGAATTTATGGAGAGCAAGTTTGTATCTCAACATCTAGATTTGGAATTTTATTTTCAATACTATGATATGAGCCCGGGACTGAGACCTCATGACGGGAGCCGTCGTTAGCAAAAAACAAGAGCACAAAAGCTTATCTCCACCCTAAACCTATTCTACCCTCTTTTGAGAGAGATTTAAGTTCTTAATTAGTTAGAAGATGATTTCGATTAATGGGAAAGACCCGATTATACCGATTATAGGTAGGTCAAAATTCAAATTACAATTTTTTTTAAGACACTTTACCGAAATTAAAATACTTGCAAGAAATAGAATAGTGCATGAATTCAGATATTGCTCCACGTTCATTAAAGAGGAAAAACACCACTCCCTCTCTCGCCTAAGGCTCGGCTCGGTTGTTAACGTCTCCGACCCGTCTTTGGTACTTTTTCTCAAAGAATGAGTACATAAAATATTACTGCCTATTTAAATAGGCAAATTCCAATGTCATTGGTCGCATTAGGACAAGATCCTGAAGAATTGGTGACATAGTAAACTGATAACCTTGATCTAGTAGTTCTAATGTTTATGTTATCAACATCCATGTCCTTTGAACATTTATCATGACTGCAGTTTGCCCTGTAGGTATCGTAGTAATAGTCTTACAAACTTTGAAAAGCATCACTACTATACTATTTGTCAATTAATTCTTCGGGTATGAACCAAACTATCTATGAGTAGAACTCGCCCGTTAAAATCGGTTTTTAGAGGAGAGAACCACCAACCAGTCCTATTTTTAATTGGGATCATAAAAGACTGTATTAAAAAAATTCCATATTGTTTGGACACTATTTGTCACTCCATTGAATTAACTGGGGAAAAAATTGGATTTACATGATCTTCTTCTATACTCTTCCAGGACTGCCGAAAGTCTGTGAAAAGAAGACAACTCTTGGTTGACTTAAACGAGCATGTAAAGCGCAACATGTTGCAGTTGGGTAAAAAAATGTATCTGCAACGCCTTGGTATATCTCAAGGAAGTGTTCTATCGTCTCTGCTTTGCTCGTTGTACTATGGTGACATGGACAACAAGGTGATATTTCCATTTCTCAAAAAAATGATTCGACCTCCTATGGAAGATGTAACAAGAAATCCACTTTTCGAAGATGCTACCTGTGCACAGATCACAAACAGCGACATCCCTTATATGCTACTCCGCTTCGTTGACGACTTCCTTTTCATATCGACCTCGAAGCAGCAGGCTGAAAACTTTTTCTTTCGGCTGTCACGAGGATTTCGAGATTATAACTGCTACATGAATGACGATAAATTTTGTGTGAACTTTGATATTCGGGGCTTGCCAGAAGATCCTTCGAGGAGGCTTTGTGTTGGCAAAGATGGTGCCTCTTTTATTCGATGGAGTGGCTTGCTCGTCAACTCCCACACTTTAGAGGTTCAGGCAGATTACACCAAGTTAGTTTTCGTGCTCCTGTTTTCGCTTTATGTTTTTTTTGCTGTTGCTCATATCTTGTATGTCCGATAACGGGACTGCAATAAATATTGTTTTTCTTTATATATTTTGAAAAGAACCTTTAATCTCATAATTTTAAAATCTATGGTAAATAAACTATTTCTTAGTAGCCGTTGCTTTCATTGTCTGTTTCATCATTGAATTGTTTTTCTTTCAGGTATTTTAATATCCATCTGAGTTCGAGTATCACTATCAACTGGCAAAACAAATCCGGGCGTCACTTAGAAGAGAGGTTGTGTGGCTATATGATACCGAAATGCCACCCCATTCTCTACGACTCGAACATCAACTCCGCTGGTGTCGTCAGGTTAAATATATTCCAAGCTTTTGTGCTGTGTGCGATGAAGTTCCACTGTTACGTCCGTGAACTCTCGTATATATGCAAATTTCGCGGCAGATCCTACATGAGATTCATTGAAAAGGCTTTCAGGTACGCTTAATTGTTACCGCTTCATCAACAATAATTCTCATGCTTCTTCTGTGCTCAGTTACTTAAGTTTTCTTATCACTCATCTCTTGGTATATGGATTGTAGGTTTACTCATGCTCTGATAAAGAAAAGGATGCGTTTGCCGAGCCCCGGCTCCAAAACTCGTCCAATTCTACGCTTGGAAGACGACGAAGTTGAGTGGCTCGGGCTAAATGCTTTCGTCCAAGTGCTAAAGAGAAAACGGTCGCACCATGAAGAGCTTCTGCCTCTGTTGACACGCAAGCTATCGATACATAATTTATTCCGGAACAGATCAACCGAGTTGGACTACGCAATTGATGCTTCGCATTCCTCTATAATGTGGCAAATCAGGTTTTAGAAGATTCTCCAAGACAGTTTCTTAATTGAATCATCTAATCTAAGGTTTATTGTAGTAATGTTTTATACTTATATACAGAGGCTTTAATCATGTTTTGCTGATTTTCTCTAATTTGATTTTGAATGATCGGTTTGGCCATTTAATATTATCCTACATCTTATACTTATTTATTGTACTAGTGGATGGCCCGCGCTTCACGCAGTAGCTGAAAAAATCTGATAAATTAAAATGAAGATATCTACTCATTTATTATTTTTATTGTGTTAAACGAAAAATATATTTTCATGAATCGTGTTGTCTATACTCTATAAGATAGATGACATATAAAGTCATTTAATTTTATTGAGTTAAATTATTTCGATAAAAAAATATTATACCAAAAAAACACGACAAAATAAACATGTAAAAAAGTTGCACTTTGGAATTTTATTTTCAACATTTCAATTATGAAAGAAGAAAAAGAAAAAAAGAAATATATATACATATTGATCTTTGAATAAATAAAATTATCTTTGTTTTGTTATTTCTTTGAAGAAACAAAATAATTCCTTGTCTTTTTAGTATCTCCTGTTGTATTTTTTGGTTTTGTTTTCCTTCTATTTTTTTTTAGCACAATTGTGAAAAATGTTAACATAAGTGTAAAAGTGAACTTCTACAAAAATCAAAATACTCATTTTATTATTTAATTTCCATTCACTGATGTTTTATGTCGTTATAACACATCCTAAATAATTATATATCGATTGTATCTCTGAAGAAAAAAAAAAGTAATAAATAAACATAACATATCATTTTTCATCACGAAAAATCAATCTTACATATTATTGTCTGTTATATAAATAAATGTTTGATGCCATAGCTTTCAAACTGTTATTACTTAGAAATTAGATTCAAGTAGGGTTTGAAAATGATCTTATTCAGTGTTTATTAAGCCAATTTCTACTGAAACCACGTTTTTGGGATATAATAAATGAGACCCACCTAAATTTTTTATTTTATTTTTTCAAATCTACATATATGTGTATATGTATAAATATTACAACGATTTCTAATACTACCACGCATAAAGTTCATAATAAATGAGAATCATTTATATATATACAATATGCATACACTTGTAAATTGCTAATTCGTCTTATTTTACCAAAGAAAGATAATTCAAATAAATATAAACATAGTATTTATCTATAGAAATAAAAATAAAAATAAAAAGATACCATGGAAACAAAT
Source organism: Parietaria judaica (assembly GCA_954871525.1). Classification (NCBI taxonomy): domain Eukaryota; kingdom Viridiplantae; phylum Streptophyta; class Magnoliopsida; order Rosales; family Urticaceae; genus Parietaria; species Parietaria judaica. Next base: position 47,480,882 of record OX940860.1, read on the forward strand.
GACCAAACGTATTTTGTCGTCAATGATCTTTCTAAACGTACTATAAACGCAGATGAAAAATGTTACCGTATCTAAACACATAAATGAAAAATTAGTGTATCGTTTGTATTTCTTGTATTTATTTATTAACTCGTAAATACTTCAAAGATATATTATGTGGGCATATTGAAGCCTAAGAGGTTGAATCATATTTTCACCACATCTACTATTCACATTTAATCATATTTTCACCACATCTACTATTCACATTTATAATTTCATTAAAGCAATTGCAATTTATAGAGTAATTATATCTAATAACCTATACTTATTAAAATCAAAAGACTTGTAATATTAAAAGTCTAGACATTAATCTATAAAATGAAAAGTCATTTATTTTATGATGTTACTAAAGATAAAAATGTGCCATTAATTCAGAACCCTTTATATACAAATATATATATATATATATATATTATATATATATTAAATTGGAGGTGATGAAAATAAAATAAATCTAAGGGTATATAACGAAAAGGCTATTAAAAATGATATTCATAATTGCTATTATTCTTAATACAAATTCATATTAAAAATTTAGATCGGTCAAATAATAGCAAACGAGTACCAATTATTCTTTATTTCAATGATTCTTTTCAACGTCTATAGTTTGCAAATATAAGCAAATGTGATTTATTGTATATTAGAACATTGCAAGTGGTGATTGTAGTTTGTACTTTTATAGTACTCGAGAGAACTATAACATATTCATTTTTCCTCCAAAGGAAAAAAAAAAAACATATAAAGCCATTTGCTTATCTAGTTGCTTATTTGGATTTGTAATTTTATCCTCTTGTTACAGTTACTAGTGGACCGGCACCGCGTTTTGCGCGGTGACGATTTTTCCTTCTTAAAATTGCTAGAAAGTAGTTTTCCATAAATATAAAAACAATGAAGTAATTATTCATTAAAAAATAGAAGATGAATCGATTGGATGAACTATATTGGGAATAATAATTACAACAACTGTATTGAAAAAATTACGTCAGATGATAATTTGGATATCATGTTATTGTATATATATATACACATTATAAATAATATATACACATGACTGCATTCTTCAAATAATCTTTAGAGATATGTTTCTCTTCTTGTGTTATAAAAAAAATGCATAGTGACTCACTGTGTATGGTGATTAATTTGATGACAGTTAAAAATTACAATTTTAAGAAAATAAATGAATAATCTATACAAATGTCACACTATACATACATAGAGCTGAATCTCGCGGCGTCGCGACTCGTCGCGGGAAAAATCGCCAAAATCGCGAGGAGCCTCGTCGCGATGCGTCGCGAGAAATCGCGAGGTCGCGAGGAGGCTGGGGTGTTTTTTGCGGCATATGTACCTGTTTGCTTGAAATGTTTAATTTTATTAGTTTTTACCCGAATTTAATTACCAAACTTTATTAATTATTTCAAAATTATATTTAAGTATGTTAATTATTTAAAATTATTATTTATAATTTTTTTTTTGAAAATTAATATTTAAGTATGTTATAATTTATTATTTTGTAACATATTAATAATTTTGATTTGTATTGTTAATTTTTAGTTTGTAAGATATTAATAACATATTAATAATTTTAACAAATATAATTAACAAATAAATAAATATGATAAAACGAGATATTTAAAAAAAAAGTTGTATTATTTATTGTGAATATTACAATAAGGTGGAAGAAAGCTGTAAATATTCAGTGTAAATATTACAAGATGCCTCACTAAAACCCCTCTTGTAAAACCCTCCTTAGGGACTTAAAACCAAGAGAGGAAAGAGCACATCATTATTGGCGCTAACTTTGCATCACATCATCGTCTACGTAATGAGCGGTCAAACTCAAATAATCGTTTAAACTCGGACCGCTCCACAAGTCGGTGGTAAAAGCAACGTTTATGCTAGACATTTTGAAAAAATCGACTAAAAGGTTTTTTTGCATAGCATATGCGGTTTCCATGTCCTGGGTATAAGTTGTATAGGAAAACCTGTGCTGTGTTTACCTCATCAATCTCCCCGGTTGGGAAGCATACCCTTGCGTGTTGGTTCAAGTAGCTGGTTCCTTGGTCCTCCATCGCATCTAGAGTGTGCCCGCACTTTTTGCACATGGCGAGTTTAATACGTTGGCCATTCTCCACCCGCCGATCTTCATGAAAAAAGTTCCACACGGGGGTAGTGTTTGGTCGTCCCCACGCCAAGCCATGAGAATTTGCTCTATTAAAACAAAAGGAATATTACAAGAGTTTAATATTAATCATATTGATTTAATTAAATGTCATAAAGTTAAATAAAAAAGTTAACAAAAATAAAAATGATATTTTCTATGTGTGGAAATAATTATCAAGCTCTTTTGGACGAAACTCCCCGAGGTTCCACGGCCAGATCGACTGGAAAGGATGCTATGATCTCGCTTTAGGCCCAAGCTTTTCTAGACAGAACTCCCCGAGGTTCCCAGGCTAGCTTGGAGGAGATTGCAAAACAAACCTTATTTAAAAACCAATCTTTCTAAGACACAATAATCCGTAAAAACTTTATAATTATCACCACACATAAAAAATACCATTTTTAATTTTTTTTAACTTATTTAATTAACCAATGATTATTTAGCGATTAATTTATTACTTAGTTATTAATTTATTACTAGCTTATTAATTATTGATTATTAATTATTACTACGTACTAACTTATTAATTATTAATAATTAATAAAATAGAAAAATGACTAATAGTTATACATAGAGAAATGACTAAAGGTTATTACCAGGTTGAAGGACGTCGAACACGTCGAGGACGGGCAACGGAGGCTTCACCGCTATCTTGATTGGAAGGTAGAGGAGAACCGCGCTGGTACGAGGCAACATTTGAATCATGGACCGAGGGCGGCGTCGGAAAGTCGTCCTCGGCATCATCGTGACGTTGAGTTTCGTCGTCGTCAGCGTCGGCATCGTGGTCGTGTTGTTGAAACATGAGATTAGAAAAAGGATTGTTATTTTCCCCCTAGATTGAGCTATCGCGTCGACCAATTCTCGGGGCACAAGATCGGGATTGACGTTGTGCATGCCCACCGCTCGGGTTAAACTAGGTCTAAGAGACCGAACTGTATCATCGGGATAATTTGGATTTGGAAAGGGAGGGAAATATTTTTTGGGGTAGCATAACGGGAATGTAGTCGTCGGGCGTAGGTTGCGATGTTCCCCCTTGTTGAAATTGGGGTTGCAAATTCCTAGCCGTCCTTCGACCCCCGGAACTACCGCCGCTTCTTCGAGACATAATGACTAAAAAATAAAACTTTAGAACTTGAGAACTTGAGAGCTTTATAAGGAAAAAACTTAGAGAAGTGAGATAATTAGAGAGATATGGAAGATTGGTGTGAGGAAATGAGGGTATGAGAGGTGGTATTTATAGGGTTTGAGGAGATAGTGGGGTGGTTGAATAATTATTGTGGTGGGTGAAGTGGGTGAATAATTATTGTGGTTGGGTAATAAAATTCGGGTAAAAAGTGTTATTATTGCCACAAACAAACACAAAAACCACCTCCATCACGCGGATTGCTGACGTGTCTCATTGTGAGCCGTCGATTGCCTATCACGCGGATTGCCATCTCCCCATTGCGAACAGCACTCCACGTCGCGATCGTCGCGATTTCCCACAAACATCGCGATTCGTCGCGAACGTAAATAGTGAATGGCGAGTTTCAGCTCTATATATACAGCTTAGAATATATATATATATATATAATATCGTAGTGAGTGGTACCGTACACACCAGGGCCGACCCTGAGTTTGTCGGGGTCCTAGGCGAAGACTGATTTTGGGGCCCACTAATACTACACTACCCATCATGGCCCACTTTTAATATGAATTTTTTTAGTATGAATTGTGTCTATTAAATATCACCACAACAGTAAAACGTGAGCAAAATACACTCATTGTTTTTTTCTTCCATCGTGGGGCTCTTAATTTACAAATCTATTATAGTTTTGGGCCTACCATGTATACCCTCAGGGCCGGTACTGGTACGCACACAAATCTCTATGATCTCCTAATTCGAAGACTCAATGCCAAAAGCAAATATATCAACATAGGAGCTCGTAAATGGCATCGCGAGTCGAGACTGATCGGATTGGAAGAAGGTCCATAAGTTTGCCTGGTTGGCTTCGAATTGAAAGAATAAAGAAGATCTTATTTGGGTTCTTCGGTGGGTTAAGAATGAAGATCAAATGGCTACATATATAAACACACATTTTGTTGGAAGATTAAAAGATGCTACACTGACTATTTAGATTCTTCCACTGCATTGAAAAAAGGATGTTACACGACTAACATTAAAACTTAATTAAAAGAGATGTTTATTTTCTCTTCTTCACAATAAATTTTGGTGATCAATAAGTAATAACTATTTATTAAAAAAATAAAAAATCTAAGAAAAATCAAAATCTCAATCCATTGATTTTACATGGTCATGAGTTCCTCTTTGTATAAGAAAAAAAGAAATCTCAATACTTTGATTTCTCTTTACCACATCACTTGTGAGTTCCTCATTTCATAATATATAAATTAAAAAAAAAACCACAGTAAAAACTCAATTACCAAATAAAAAAGTGAAAAATAAGTCAGACATAGAAAATGAAAATAAAAATGAACGTACATGAGCTACTAGAACAATGAGTATTTCTTTGCTTGTACGTTGTACCAAATAATAAATTCAGAAGTTATTAAGAAAAATAGATTTTTCAATACTTGTTTTCATTGTGTCACACCACTTAGTGAGAGAAATTTCATAAAATAACCTTCAAAACACCACATATTTTTTTATTACACCACAAGTTTTCATAATTCTATAAACAACCTTTTTAAATTTTATATACCAAAATATCCTTAATTTTGTCTATTTTTTCGGACACAATATGTCCATTTTTCAGGACGCGATATGTACATTTTGCAGGGGTATTTTGATAAATAAAATTTGAAAAGGTTATTTTGAGAATTATGAAAACTTGAGGTGTAATAAAAGAATATGTGGTCTTTTGAAGTCTTTTTTAAGAAATTTCTCCTTAGTAATTATTTTAAGAAAAATCAATCACATCACGTGTGAGTTCTTCTTTTTTAAATATATATTTATAAATAGATTTTTATTAAAAAAAAAAAATCTTTCAAAAGGATGAAAAGGGACTTCTAAGTTATTTACAACATATGAAAAAAATATGCAGATATATAAATGTATTTTCATCGGCTTCAAACATACAAATTAAGCGGTGGTACCTTAATTTGCAAATAGCAAATATACAGTAAAATTCTATGAGTTTTTTTGTGTGGAATTTTTATCAGTTTTAGAGTTTAGTAATTTTGACAACTACTTTTTTTTATTATCACCTTGAAGTATTAGTTAATGAATTTTCCCATTATATATAAAATAAATAATTTTTTATTAAAATTTTAGTATTATTACAGGCAAAAGTACTCAATTTTTTTGAAAATAGACTGACATAGAGCTAACTTAAAAAAATTATGGTAAAAGTATTTAATTTACTTTTTTTTTTGTTGTTGAATCGGCAGACCTCATCCATTTTTTCGGATCTTTATCTCATTGAACAGATGAAATGCGGAAGATATTTATGTTATTTTATTAAATGGATTGGAATACGGAATATCATAATAATGGTAGAAATTGAATCTTTTGATATTCTACGAATAAACTCAAACGATAAAACTCATGAATATCAAAATAAACTTGTATGTAAATGTTGAGGTGCAATTTTTTCTACGGCAATCTGTACTTGTACAACGAAATCTATCTTCATTGTTTATTATATTAGGTTACAATTGTAAAAGGCCCGACACCAGAATAGGCCCAATAAGCCAAGTCAAAGGGAGCCTAATCAAACATGCTCAAAAGGAGGACAACGACGAAGGGACGCGACGGAGATCTTTACTAGCGAGGAAGCACGCCACAACGTAGCTTTGTCGATGAAACCTCATCGATAGAGCCCATCGCCAATACATATTGTTGTAGCTTTCTACGACAATCTGTACTCGTATAACGAAATCTATTTCCATTGTTTATTATATTAGGTTACAATTGTAAAAGGCCCGACACCAGAATAGGCCCAATAAGCCAAGTCAAAGGGAGCCTAGTCAAACATGCTCAAAAGGAGGACAACGACGAAGGGACGCGACGAAGATCTTTACTAGCGAGGAAGCACGCCACAACGTAACTTTGTCGATGAAACCTCATCGATAGAGCCCATCGCCAATACAAAGGAAGCAACAGGCTAAGTCGGCGACGAGACACAATCTCGTCTACGAGGCCAAAACACGAACGACGAAGAGGAAAATAAGCATGGAGCAATCAATGCAACGCAAGCGATGCTCATAATTACAGCCTCGTTATTATGGCAATTATGAGGGAATCAAACGCACTCTTTCAACGTGATCTAGCTATAACGGAAAGACCCAAGCTATGAGGTAATCTAAACTCGACGTCCGTAACTCCGTGACTGCGGGGGTGATTTTTCCACCTCAACAAACTCAAATTCTTTGAACATCAACAACGCATATTCTTATTTTCCTCTTTCGAATTCCCAATTCATCTCATCAATAGCATTGTGATTTGCATTATTGACGTCATCATTGATGAAAATAGTAAAAAAAATAAAAATGGATGAGGTCTACCGATTCACCAAAAAAAAGTGAACTTAAATACTTTTACCACAATTTTTTTAAGTTGGCTCTATACCGCCCTATTTCCGAAAGAATTTAGATACTTTTGCCCGTACTAACCCTAAAATAAACCATCTTTATTAATAATTTTAGTATTTACTTTATATATAATATAGACTAAAAAATATTAGAGCTATTTCATTTCATTTCATTTCATTGTTGGCTTGGGATATTTAGAGCCACAAAAAGTATGAGATTGAGTGGGTCCCATACTCCAAACTCCATGGAATGGAAGCTCCGCTACACTCCACACCCTCGTTTTAACATCACCGCCTCTCAACATGTCTTCTGCAATGGCGGTTCCCAGCTCCTCTCTCGGTACTTCTCCGCTGTTCAGACCCACGCTCGGAACCTCGAGCTCCTCCTCTGCACGGCGTCGTTTGGTGGTCGCAGCAGAGGCTAGACAAAGCGTCAGTGTCCGGTTCTTCCGAGCCCAATCTTTCAGGTTTCGCTCCATTGTCAGATTTCCATTTCAATTGGGGAGAGTTGGGTTCGGTTTTTTGCTAAAGCTTGGAAACACTCAGGGTAAGATGTCGTCATCAACAGGACGATACGCGGAACCACGAGGTCGTGAAATCTGAAGACAGTGTCGATTCCAGTGAAAGCATTCAAAGCAGTGGCTCTGGGATTTCGCTTCTGGCTAAATTTGCGATCGCGTTGGGTGTTGCCGTGACGCTCACGCTAATCTGTGCTGGTGCGAAGCGTCCTGTTCTTGGATCGTCGCTAGGGTTTCAGATCCTCCCCGAGAGCTCAGTGTCTTCATCAATGGCTGCAAACCCCGTCGGCTTCTCCTTTGGAGCTTTTGGGTACAGAGTAGTGTTGCCAGAACACGCGCCTGGGTAAGGTTCATAAATGCCCGAACTTTGTTTTCTTATGCTCTTTTGCTCCCTATACTTTAGTTTATAGCAGCTGTGCCCCCACTTCTTCCAAAAACTTGCATATTTTCCCTCTAAACATTAAAAGTTGATGCGAAGTACTAACTTTTGTGCAGAAAATGACTTGTTTGATTGTTTTTTTTTAATAAGAATTTTATTATTCTCTCGAAATTGTAGGAATTTCAACATAAGGGTTCTTTTATAATAAAATTATTTGAGTGCTTCGTAATAGTCCGATAATCTTATTGACGAAAATATCCTCTAACAAGTGTCATGAGTTAATATTTTCCGGGATGTTTGTCAGTTATAAAGTTTTGGGGCGTAAAGTGCACCAAAGAGTAATATTCATAGGGCATTTTTGCCAATTACTCGTAATTTTAATGTCGGTTTAATGAGTAAATGGCTATTATGATCCAATTCTTTAAAATGGTAATCACAATGAGCTAAATGTTCAGGTGGATTTACTTCTGGTTGCTTATGGCTGCTGGCTTTGGACTTTTCATCAGTGAAGAAGCTTTGAATATCTGGGTTTGTCTTCTAACATTTTTCCTTGTTTAGTGGCCGAGCCAATCAATCAGATGCGGAACTAACGGAATTCACCGTAGTGATGAATTCCTGATCATTAAAATGATAGGGTCGTTCCTTTGAGAAAACGACCAAAGCTCTCCACGAGATGTTCCATAGAAACTAGCCTAATCCAAACATAACCGGACACTCATAGACACTTATTTAAGAAAAGGAAACTCTAATGGGAAACGAAGATGCAGAAATCCCTTAATTACCCTTTATTAATAGTTGGTTTTATTGAATACTGCTATATATTTCATGATTGATTGAGCTTCTTTACATGTTTAGGTTGGCATATCGATAGCTCGAATGTTGTCTTTGGATGGGACATGGCCTTCTCTTGCTCAATCTTTCTCTAAGAATGTGGGATACATAATTTCGACCGTTTTCTGGGTTTACTGGTCTGTAGGTGCAGCTTATACCTTACCTTCTTAGAGGCAATTTGATAGGACCCTGAACCGAAACCCAAGATAAACGAGCACACCTCATTGATAACACAATCCCGGTCACTAATTCAAGTATTAGACCGGGAAACTCTTCCAATAATGCTCAACAAGAAAACTCGAGTAATCAAACACGAGCTAAACCTAAATCAGGAGCCTGTATATAGGATTTAGAAACCATATATCCCATATTTCTTGTAAAATTCCCTAATGATAAGAAAATTATACAAATAATTTTTTGAACTATTTATTATTAATCTGGCTAACAAATTTCCTTTGATATATATACCCAATAATTATCAATAATCCTAGCTTAGAAATAGAAATACTAAAAAAATAATTAACATATCTTGGAAACTTATTTTTTATAGCATTAAAAAGTAATACATTAAGCTGCATTTTCTTCATGAATTTCGCTTACTAGTTGCGGCTATGAAGAATGACTTTAATAAAGGTTTTCATATTCAAAACCTTCTTCTATTGAAATATTAATCTAACCAAATTGTGATAAATCAGGGGGGTTTGCCTTAGCGACATGATCCCGTTTTACCTCGGAAAGCTTTTCAGACAGTCAGGAGCTTCAGATGATGTTTGTTCAAAGGTAAGCTCTTGTTACTTGCTCTATATATGTGTGCATGTTCATATATACATATACAATGTCTCGTTCGAGTGTATAATGTATAGATTGGTCGTAGATCACAATTTTGAGTATGCTTGCAGCTAGGAATTGGGGAAGAAAGAGCTCTGAGCCTTACTCGTACCGTTCAAAAGTACGGCAATCTTATTGGTTTCAGTAAGCTCGAAAACCTCTGTATTTTCTATTCTCTGTGAAAATATTTTCAGTTTTAATGAAAAAGAGGAGGGATGAATTAGAATGACTAAGAAGCATGTCTGATGATTGAGTCAACTAATAAATTTTATCTGTAATCATCTTCCTAACCTTAAATGAATTTGGTTTGTAGTTGAACGGTTTTCCCTCGGAGTGAGAAACCCGACGGGATTTTTGGCCGGTGCACTGGTGAGTGATTGCTGCTTACTTAACCACTTGGGCTTGTTACATTGATCATAAAGCATCGATAGCTCAAGGAAAAGTAGAAAGGAAATTTTTTGTTAACGGTACTTTACGATCCTTACCGTTATACCTTATGATTCTGCAAAACCAATAAAACGGTGTTTTAAATCTAAATAGTCGATTTCAGATATAATGATGCAGATTAATACACTGATTTTTAAACAGTATTATTGTTATTGTTTATAGTTTTTAATGGTGGAAGGGAATGACATACATGGAATTGCCGTAATACCATATTCGATGTCTATACACTTGCCTGATATCTCTAAGAATGCAGGGCATTTCTCCGGAGTTTTATTTTGCCGGGGTTTGTTGTGGATGTTTAATCACGCTTCCAATTCAGGTTAGTATATATCTCTGCCTCTGGTACTAGACTCCTTTGTAAATTTAGTAATATAATTAAATTGCTAAAATTAATGACTTGGAAAATAAATCATAAAGCATAAAAGTTAATGACTTGGAAAATAACGGGCTTTTCTAATTGCAATATTTAAACTTAAATGACTGAATTATAAGTTGCATAATTAAATTGCTAAAATTAATGACTTGGAAAATAAATCCTAAATCATAAAATTAAATGATCACTAGGGTCCGTCCCACTAGTTATTCCGTCCGATGGTACGTTTTTGCCTTTGAAAGGTCTTATCAAAGTACAGAAACATATCACTTTAACCAGTAAATAAACAAAAAGACATAAAGAATAATCTAAACATGACATCTAACACACTACTTAAGATAATAATGCCCGGTATAACTCAAAGTAGTTTACGTACTCGAACTTTTACGAGTTGTTCGAGAGTGTATAGTACAATCTATTGTTTTATCCTTCTTTACTGGCTTCTAACTGTCCCTCTTGTGTAATGACCGTAGTTGGGCATAGGATTCCTGATGAGAGAGCGACCACTATTTGCCCTAGCCACCGTTGCAACATTTGTGGTATCTTCTCTCACCCCGTGAAAATTATTTATTGGCAGCAAATATACCTAAGTTGTTGCAATTAATGTACTTCAAGTTTTCATGGTAAATACACCAAAGTTTTAATATTTGTAGCGTCCCTTCGAACATTATACAACCAGATTCCTTCCAATTTCAATTTGAATACAGCTTCCAAAGAGATGCTAACTTAGGGGTATATGTGTATGAGTAAACCATTTGCAACAGCTTTGATATATTCGCCGCTAATATTGGTTTTTGATATTAGCTTTTTAGAACATTTACGAATTGTTATGTAATTATATAGGGAGTTTGGACCATATTCCCTTACGCATTGGCAGCTTCAACGGCATTGTTCCTCTATCTGAAGCGCCAGTATTCAGGTTCTTCATTGTAACGACATTTCAATTATGATCTTCATATATACTGTAAATCATAATACATATACACTTGTAATTTAATTTTGTGAATGCTAATTGCAACCTTTTGTTTAGTAAACATCCTATTAATCGCTGTTGTACATATATGATATATGTATTGAAACACATTACACTCTTTAAATAAACATAATATCATCAATCCTTTAGATTTTATTGTCTGGATGAAAATTGTGGCACATTCTTACTTTTGCACTAATTAAGAAATCTACGTGTCTGAAGTCGATTCATTGATGCCAAAATTAGTTACTCGTCAAAGAACCGGTTAAGGACTGCAATTTTGAACGGAAAAGCTGGTTAGTAACGCAGCCGAGGCCTATAAAATAATTTTTAATTATTGTTGAACATAGTGAGATTAAAATTGCAGAGGGGTCTTAAAGAACCAGAGGAGAGTTTCTCGGGAATTTTTTTATCGGGAATTGTCGGAACATGTTCATTTTTAATTTTGGTTGAGAGAAATTGTAAAGCGAGTATGTACCTGCGTGCGCATTTGAGTTTGTGAGGGTAATCTTTCTCGATTTATCATAACCTCGTGTGATATTTTCACCGTTCGGAAATGTCAAATCGGGAAAAATCTTCTGATGATGTCATATAAATTTTATCGTTCTTTCATTTGGAGTGATCGGATTATGATGGCAGAACCGCTTGATAAATCCTTGACATTCATAGCGATTTCACGCTTTACCGATACTTATAGTTGGGAATGTACTTTGCAAATAATCCTCACAAAATATACATCAAACTACGCATAAATTACTGTCCAAACCTTATAAGAGCTATTCTTCAGCTATATGCCTGAAACTGTAACACAGTTCTTCATCTGAAAGGCAAACATATGGAAGGATCGAGTGATCGTCACATATCCCCGGACGCAAGGTAAGAGAGCTGGATTCTGTAGGCCTCTTTGAGCTGCCCCAGGACATGCGAAATTGTCGGCCTTTGCGATGCGTCTCTCTCGACAGATCTCACGGCGATGAGAGCCGCCTTTCTCATGCTCTCTGTGTCAAAGCTTCCCTTCAGGCTGTCGTCAACGATCTCGAACGCTCCGGCTTGTAAGTAGGGCTTTGCCTGTGCCCATCAACCCAGAAACTTAATTTTAAATGTCAACATTTTCAGTTTAATGATTTTGGCACACATTAATTAAACAGATTTAAGTATATTAACATTTTATTTAGTACTTCTTCGTAATAAATAATTTTTTATAATTCAGTATGTAGCTTACTATAATCATGCTTGACAAGTTTAAAAATAATTTTAAACTATATCTTTTTATATTTATATAGTTGTGTTTTTAAATTTTAAACCTGTCCAAAGGTATTTTTAATAGTTGTTTAATTATATAATCTTATTCTTTGTCAATAATTTATAATTGATTTTTATAGAGCTAATAGTTTATACATTTTTTTAAATAATTTATATTGATTATTCATATAGAAAGCAAAGTTGTTGGTTAAGGTTTGAGGATTACCCATAAAACCAAATTGAAGGTGTCGGGAGCCCCAGTATGAGTGAGCGGTTCTCTCCCGCAAATAAGCTCCAGAAGAACGACGCCGAAGCTGTACACATCGCTCTTTTCCGTTAATTGCTGGCTCGTATAATATCTGCACATCACACACAGAGGCTACGATTCAATATCTATATTTTTACAGAGCGTTCTTCAATTTTTTGTATGGAATGAGCTACGTTTCTCTAAAAAAATATAAGTTCAAATACTTAACCACCGCGGATAGTCTTATCGACACAACGTTTCAATATTACTTCCTTAAGAACCCGAAAGGAGAAAAAATAATCAAGCTTGGAGTTTCAGCACCGTACTCGGGATCCAGATACCCAGCAGTGCCCTTGACGATGGTCGTGACGTGTGTCGCCTCCTGACAGGAGAGTTGTTTGAAGAAGCCGAAGTCGCAGAGCTTGGCATTCATCTCCACGTCCAGAAGAATATTGCTGCACTTCACGTCGCGATGGATGATTCGAGGTTCGCTTCCGTTGTGCAAATAGTCCAGTCCTTCAGAACAAATTACAAATTTCACATTCATATTCAACAGCTAATATATATTGCTTGCCTTCTGTTAACCGTAACGGTATCCGAAGTAAAACACGACTAACTAAAACCGATTTTTTAAAGAATTTTTTAAAATATAAAAATATGTGAATGATATATTGTGTTTTAACTGGTTATTTTCAAAATATTTTTCATACTATGTAAATTTTATCGATTTGACTGAATTTTTATCTAAATTTTGGAGAAACATTCTCATTCATAGCGACTAATTAACTACATCCAAAATAACCAAACGAAAATTGTTTATTGCTAATCGAATTTAACCGGTAAATGAAGTTACGAAACTGAGTTTTGATCTTTCTTTGAACATAATCGAATACTTCAAAGAAAATTCGTCAAAACCGGATCAATTCACCCTTTTTACTTGTTATCAAGATCAACATTATTCTCAGAGTAGAGAGAGAAAAAAAAAAAACCTTTGGCTGCGTCGACAGCAATTTTCAGTCGACGAACCCAGCTCAGAGAAACTTTTCGACTCTTTGGACCTGAAATGATCAACGCAATTGAAACCCTGCAACACAATTTTTCTTTTGCATGGAAATCTGGAAATACCATAAAGGTGGTCTGCCAATGATCCGCCGGGAAGATACTCGTAAACGAGTATTTGCTGCTTCGGTTCGTAGCAAAATCCCTCCAATGCCACGAGATTCTGGTGCCGGATTTGAGAGAGTAAACACACCTAGAGAAAAGCAGAAGTATGGTCATAAATGGTGCATAAAACATGTCTCTCAAGGGTTGCAGAGTCACTAGTAGAGAACCTCATTCACAAAAGAATCAGCTCCGAGTTGCGATTTATCGAAACGAACTTTGACGGCCACGAGCTTCCCGTCTCGTAGCTTCCCGAAGTAGACGGATCCGAAGCTTCCGCTGCCGATGATCTGCTTGAAGCTGTTCGTGGCCAACTTGATTTCATTGTAAGTAAAAACTTTTTCCGGATTCCAATTCCTTATATCCGCCGCTACCCCTAAAGAATCCAAAAAATGTAAAAAAAAAAGTTGGTATTATTTTCTAGATTAATAATATTGCGGTACTTACTTTCCCCGTGTACGGCCTCGATAATACTTTTCTTCTTCTTCTTCCTCCTAACGCAGTAGAAGATTACCAACGAGACGCAGAGAAGCAAGAGCAAGGCTCCACCGGTTACGCCGAGTATGATAGCTATGCGGTCGTATCTTAAAGAAGCATTGTGCTCTTGCCTGCGGAATATCGTGACTTGTGGCGTCTCAATGGAAGAAGCAGTCGATGATACGTCGTTGCAAGTCATCGTGGAGAAAGAGAGGCATCGATTTCCCGATGTTCTACAAAGAATCGGTGTATCAGAATGATGAATGCTTTAGGAGGTTAGTTTATGATATAACAAAACATTTACAAAACAAAGAGAAATCGACACAATATTATTTTACGAGGAAACCCAATCTGGGAAGTAGCCATTATGTTCGAAAAATGTTAACAATATCGAATGAAATAATGTTGCACCGTGAAGCAACAGAACGGGTTAGGCCAAGAAAGAAGACTCGGGTCACAAAGTCTTAAGAGACAAAATTGTGTACCTAATTTCCAAACTATTTTTGTTCAGTGACTGTGGAAGAGCACCTTGAAGCTTGTTGTTCTCCAAATTCCTGAAAATCATTAAGTTTGTTGCATGAATTAATCTATGACTCGGTAGATTCTAGATTCTAGTTGGTCACAACTTACAGTAAGTGAAGATTCTCTAACTCTCCCAAGCTATCTGGAACTGTTTCCTCTAAAATATTATTTTGCAAGTCTCTGCATATATATAGATGGAAAAGTAAATGAAGACATATACCGAATTTTTATCGTCCAAAATGGTAATTTCCGAACACTCTTTATAATCAACGAAATGACTCAAAACATATTTGTTTCAAGAGTAATGCGAAAATTCTCCGTGAGATATCTAAGTGCAAAATACCCCTAACCAAGCCAAAAGACAAATAAGGACACAAGTGTCTACGCTAAGTTACAGGTTCGCCCTTCCTTCCCGGGTTTGATAGAAACTTACAGAACTTGAAGGCTAATTAAGTTCGGCAATTCTGAGCCAAAATACTTCAGCCTATTGAAACTCAAATTCCTGCAGAATAAAACTTCGATTAATTATTGCAGTTTTTGCATAAAAGAATAAGCGACGGAGCCATACGACGTAGGCTTTACAGTTTGTCAAGATGTTGCAAGCTACCCAGATTCTGTATTTCCCCGGAAAGCGACGTGTTATGCAAATCCCTGCACATTATTAAAAAAAAAAAACCTTACTTTTTTAGTGTAAGAAGAAAAAAATTCATGATAAATTCAATTCTGCATTTACTTATAGTAGCTCACAGTTTTTTCAGATCTAGCAAGTCGCCAAATGTTGGACTAATTGCCCTCAGATTCAGGTTTGAGAGCTCCCTACAGAACAGACAAAAACAAACATTCAAGAAGAGTATTTATTTTGTGTGGTTTCCCCCCTCAAGTTCGGCATCGGTTACGTCTTTCCCCCTTACGTTATTTTTGTTGCGGTTTCCACTTTCACGTTTTGATTTTTTGCAGAAAACTTATTTGCAACTATTAGAATTCTTTTAGTATGTTAGAAAATTGTCAATGATAAGATTTTCTTTTTTCTAATATCGAGTTTGACATTATCACCGAAATCACAACAATCATTAATTTTTTCTTTATATAACATTTTAATAAAAACGGGCTTTATGCAACAAATAAAACATGGAGGGAAAGATACCAATAAAAAAAATGAAAAGGGGCTTGTTTTTGTTAAATTTGCAACTCAACCCCCCTAGATTTTACTACTTCGAATCTTGGTTCCGCCACTAGAAACAAAGTGCCAATACTAAAAAAACCGAAATAGAGTGATTTACAGTGATGTGACAAGGCTTCCTTCACATCCAATATGATCCCATGAAGTTGGAGAGCAGGGATCGTCTTGCCATCCAAAATCTAAGCCAGAAGATTTCTGAATCACTTCAAGAGCCGAAACTGCAAAGATTAATCATAAAAATTGTAAATAATACTCGATTAGAGAAGCAAGTTCAAGAAATGTACAACTTAATAAATTCCATTAATCACTAATCAATTCCTACTAGAGTTGTTAACGATGTGGACTTGCTCTTCCTAGTGATCAACACAACCCGGTGCGCCGGGGCGGACTCAGGTTATAAATGCTGAGTATTATTATTCCGTCACAAAGAGATTATATTAGTAAATTTAAGATAGAGTCACGATGACGACGCATATATTGACTGCTAGCTCTCTGAAAACAGAAAAATAATCTGATCATAGGAATTGAATTGACAGCGAACAATTCAACTATGTGATGAATTCCTAGACTGTTTTTTCATCAACAAAATAACCAAACTATGTATTTCCTTCTATAACAAGACCCGAATTCTCCAATAAATATTATTAAATGGAATATGCAATTGAGCAAAACCCGTGTATCTCCCACCGGAATTGGCGTCCCGTACTTATTACTAGAATACCCCCTTATAGCTAAATAAAGGAAATAACTACTAAGAATATTATCTGAACTCTTAAATTACGGTTTTGCCCTTCCATCTCCAATAGGTAATTTCACAACACTACATATATGATTACCTGTGGTTGAAGAAACTTCTGATGGAATATCTACAATCTCATACACTTCAATAGCATTGATCATAGAATAGAAGCTGGTGCTCTTAAGCGTAATGTTCAACCTCCTCGTTGCCTTCCTTGTAAAATACAGGGCGCTCGCTTCGGAAGTTGTAACGGTGAAGCTCGAGCTCAAAACCTCTCCGTTGATTATCACATCGAAGGAAGGGAAAGCGGGAAGAATCCCAGCAAAGTAGAGGATTACATAATAGTCTCCGAGAGTGTCGAGAGGCAGATCGTATGTCAAAGCCTCCCTTTTCGCCAATATTCTTGCCGTTTGAAGAATCTCCGGCGGAGGACTTTCGCTGATCAAGCCTGATCTGTTGAAGCTGAGTTCGACTTTGAAACCGGCTGAAATGTGAAATGGCAGAAAGTCTTCGTCTGAATCCCAGATTCGGTCAAATGGATCAGAAGGGTACCTATTGTAATTTGGATCCAATGTGTTCATGTCAAGCTTAACAAATTCAATGTAAGAAGTTTAAAATGAAATCTCAAGAAATGCATAATTTATTACTAACTTGCATTTTTAATGAGGAAAAGACATGAAGCGGGTCAATTTCTAATTTTGATTTTGCATCACGAATACTTCTAAAGCCTCGATCTTTTCGCGACGGTGTAGATCAAAAATAAAAGTTTGGATTTCGGAATATGTATAGATTGTGAGAGACAAATTTCGGGTTACAGCTGAAGTTTAATTTGAAAGAATGCGTATATATTATAAGTACCTTAAGTTATTGTTGCAGATTGTTTCAAAAGATTTAACTGATATAATGATAAAAAGGGTTAAAAAGGCATACCTTAGTGCCCCTTCTGTGTAGCCACAGTTGATGCGATGACGCTTCCGAAGAGATTTATTCGGGAAATCTTCCATGCCTTTCTTGTAAGCTTCCTCCGGAAGTGGCCGGATTTCAAGTGAAGAAATGACCGGAAATCCTCTACGCCTAATGCCAAGCAAACAAAACGACACAATATCCTTGTCAACTTTCCACACAAACTCCTCCACCGCTGGGTCGTTTTCAGCGAGATTGACCGTGCCAACAATGGCTGTTCCGAGAGAAACAGAGAATTTCGGCGGCTTTCCACGACCATCATAGTTTTTGTACTCAAACTGAGCTCGGACGAGGACCAATGAGGACATGTTATTTGGCCTTATTCTGTAGCATTTCCGAGCCTGCGAAGGCGGGAAATACCGAGCAGAAGCCAGTGATGAAGAGTTTCCTTGTGTGTAGTGAATGGTGGTTGAATTTCCTGTGTTTATATATTCAGTATCTGGTATCCATGAGAGACCATATTCATCTGTGTAATTGGCTTTCCCTCCACAGTCTAAGCTCAAGAAACCTGGTAAAACAATTGTACAGATTTTAGTAAAACATCACGAAAACGCAAAGAAAAGAGTGTTTATCATCAGGAAGGATCCAAGATTCGAAACCCGGGGGTGTATATAATATAAGAGGGGCTGAATAAGATAATCAAGAGTAAAAAATGAAAAATAAAGATTCTAGGGTGAAAAATAAAAAGAATATAAAAAATAGAATAGAATTTGGACAAAATTTAAAACTTGTTCCAACGTAGGATCGCCCATCATTATCATTCCGCTAAACTTACCATGCCGTCGCAATTTTTTATTTTTTTTTCTCTTACATAGTAATAATGCATCCCCTGATCAGATGTGAACTGTCCTGTTTTTTTTTTTTCTTTCTTTCTGATCCTTAAAAATTAACGGTTTTCGACAAATCATAGGTCGATTTCAATTTACGTACTAACATTTGCCTCGCACTTGACTTGATATTTGACGAAAAGAGTCAATGTTTTCACAATAAAGGAGTCAAAGTTGCTAATATTTACAAATCAAGAAGTACAAAATACGCAAAACCGTCGATATTAGAAGATTCAAGTTAGCAATTGAAAGATTCATACCATCTTGATCACAAAAAGCAGCAACCACCCAGAAGATGAGAAACAGAAAGAAGCACAGCCAAGAACTCTTGTTGTCCATGGAATCATAAGATTGAAGAGTAATGTAATGCACTATTAACCGGTTGAAGAAGCCATGAGTGTAAAGAATAGAGCTTGAGAGAAAGACAGTAGTGAAGAAATGTGCTTGTTTTGAAGAGTGAAAAATGCAAGTTTCTTGATAGAAGACGTAAAGAAAAGAAAGGTGAGAGAAAAAGAGAGTTCGTTAGTGAGTGAAGGCAGAGGAAATCATGGTGATGATGAAAGGAGTGGAAAAATGTCATCATTGCATTTGATTGGAAATGTTTAGCAGCTTCCAACACAATGTTTTTAACTCTAAAGCAAGCACTAGATTCTGTGTGAGAACTGGCCCTTGATATAGGCGAGGGATGCGTTTGCATAGGGCTCTAAATTTTAAGGGCTCCCAGAAAACACAAATGATCACGGTGAAATTTATTTATACTTTTGTATCTAAAAACACTACATGCTTCATGTTTGAATGATATAGAAATTTGACAATTTTTTAGTAACACCGATTAATTATATTATTTTATTTCTTGCGGACTTCCCCCTGATGGTCCACTTCTTGGATCCGTGGGGCGCTCCAGACTCCCGTAGAGCCGTGTTTCCTGACTTGTGTGGATGTCAAGCCGTTCCAGAGCCCATCATCCCCTTAAGAATGAGACGGGGCTAAAAAAATTACCCCGCCTAAGGCCTTCACAAGCTCAAGACCGGCTTGGTGTGTGTTTATAAGTGGTTTTGTAGAAAATAAGAATCCCATATGAAAACAGATGACCCTTTTCAGGTTGAAGACTATCAACACTAATCTTGTTTGTGATTGGTGGATTACTATTAATACAGTTTTGGAGAGGTGAGATAGTCGTTAAAGTTCCATCCAAGGCTTTTAAAAAAGTTTTGTTTGCAAGAAACGAGCTTGTACAAAATTATATTGCACATTTAGTGATTCCAATGTTCAAACTTCAAAGGCCCGCCGGCGACCATCAGCTGCCTCTTTTTTTTTTTTTTTTTTCCGGCTACCAAGGATTTCTTTTTTTTACTAAGGATTCGAAATTTACTAAGAGTATTTTAAATTTTTATTCTTCCTATTTTTAAGGTAGCGATATTTATAAATGCTAATATTTTACCTAATACCCGTCTATTATTGGTTGACTTATAAAATCTTATCGGAACAAGCAATTACTTATAAAATTTTATTCTTCAGCTGACCCGTGAAATTAGAATTTTAGTTGAATATGGAGGGCTTAAAGCTTGAGAATTTCATAGAATGGATATTTCCATTTTGATTTTCTCTTTGAAGTAAATTTATGTAACAACTTAGACTTTTTGTTGCACGTTGTCTTTGTTTTCATAGTTTTAATATATCTTAGAATATATATATATTTGTAATTTTACCAATTAGCACTACTATATGTTAAAAGCTTCAAAGGGCCTTTTTACCTAGTTACTACATCAACCTTCTCCATTCTTTTGTTCAACTATCCAATTATGAAATTTGCAATCGAAACTTAAAAGTAAAGTTTCTATTGTTTGAAAGGATTTTACTTTAATAGTATCTGCTTTAGGGTTAATAGCAACATATCTACCTATTATTTTTATTTTTATGATGGCATAAAAATAAAAATAAAGAATTCAAGGCCGACATTGAGGCCGTTATTTTGTTTTTGTCTCCAATTTCATCGACTTATTGTTAATGTTCCAGAAAAGAAAAAAAAAATTTGAAAAATTCTAGATGTGCCACAATTCTATAACTTAACATAACATCTAAATTCTATTAAATCAACTAAAAATGTGAACAAAATTTTAGAAAGAAATAAAATAGTCGATATTGAAGACTTTGATTGTGAACAAATTAGGACTATTCTATCACAAAAAAAAAGGTACTTATATCTCTATTAAACCTATCTTAATTTAAGTTAAAAATTATAACTCATCGATACAGGTTGTAATATATATATATATATGTTGAGCCTTTCTAATTAACTTGCTTTTCAAGCTTTGACTCTTTTTTCTTTTTTACAATATATATATATATATATATATATATTGTAAAAAAGAAAAAAGAGTCAAAGCTTGAAAAGCAAGTTAATTAGAAAGGCTCAACATGTCCCTTTTTTTTTTACTTTTCTTCCAAATTTCATCCATTTGTTAGTATCTTAAAAGTAAAAAAATAAAATGGTAAACTAAATGTGCCGCATGTCTAAGACTTAGCAGAATATCAAATTATGTTAAATAGATTATGTGGACAAAAGTAAAATAGTGGACATTGAAAATTTTGACCATGAAAATAATTGGGTTTATTCTATCACTAAAATCAAAGCATTAGGTACTTATACCTCTATTAACTTTTAAATAAAAATATGACCCATCAAGACAAGTGGTAAAGACTTTTTTGTAAACAAAGTCAAAGCTTGAAAAGCAAGTAAATTAGAAAGGATTAAGATGGATCAAGTAGTGGATGATGATGCATAGGATGCTTAGCATAGCCGCATGTGACAATGATCAAATCTGCATTTAGCTTTGCTTCCAATTTCAATCGGCCAACACCAACACACATCTTAACTTTTTTCTGAAAAGGGAATGACACTTTCACATGCAATGAAACCCATGATTTTGGGCACACACACAGCTAGGTCTTATAAGCAACGAACTAGTTTTTCTATTGCTTTTTTTGTTTGTGTAAAGGGAGAAATTTTGAGGTGGTGAACAATTTAAATGGATCTATTGTTTTAGAGCTGCACATGGAGCAATCGCGACCGATCGCGACTTGTACACGTCGCGATGCGTCGTGGCGTGCCTGGTCGCGATGCGTCGCGACGTGGTCGCGATTTAGCGAGGAAGGACCAAAAAAAAAGGTGCGGCAAAAGTTATTTTTTGTTTCCAATGTTTAATTTTATTAGTTTTTATCCGAATTTAAGTATTAAATTATGTAAACTTATTATTTAAACTTTATTTATTTCAAAATTAATATTTTAGTATGTTATTATTGTGTAACATATTATTAATTTTAAATTATAAGTTAATTTTTAAGTTGTAATATATGTTAATAAGTATGTACGTGTACCATATTAATAATTATTAAAATTCTAAAACAAATAAGTAAATATGATAAAACAAGATATTAAAAAAAAAGTTGTATTATTCATTGTGAATATTACAATATGGTGGAAGAAGTTGTAAAAATTCAGTGTAAATATTACAAGATGCCTCACTAAAACCTCTCTCGTAAAAACCTCTCTCGTAAAAATTCAGTGTAAATTCAGTGTAATTATTTTTTTTCAATTTTTTTTAATTATTATTTATTACATATTAATTATTAATTATTATTTATTATTAAGTACTAACTTATTAATTAATAAAAAATTTATAATAAATGAAATAAAAAAAGGATTAAAGGTTTTTACCCGGTAGAAGGACGTCGACTTCGTCGAGGACGGGCAACGGAGGCTTCACCGCTATCTTGATTGGTTGCTTGAGGAGAACCGCGGTGGTACACCCCGATATTTGAACCACGGATCGAGGGCGGCGTTTGATAGTCGTCGGGATCGGCATCGTCGGGACGTTGGGTTTGGTCGGGATCGGCATCTTCGGGACCTTGAGGTTCGTCGGGATCGGCACCTTCGGGACCTTGAGCTCGGTATTCGGCACCTTCCCGTAACATGAGGTTGAAAAAAGGATCGTTATTTCCCCCCCTACATTGAGCCACCGCGTCGACCAACTCTGGGGGCACACGGTCGGGATTGGCGTGGTGCTGGGCCACCGCCCGGACTAGACTAGGTCTTAGAGACCGTACTGTATCGTCGGGATAATTTGGATTGTGAGGGGAAGGGAATAGTTCTGCCGGTAGCCTAACGGGAATGTAGTCGTCGGGACAAGTATCCGATGTTCCCCCTTGTAGAAATTGGGGTTGCAAATTCCTGGCCGCCCTTCGACCCCCGGAACTACCGCCGCTTCTTCGAGACATAATGATAGAACTTTAGGAATTTAGAAAATTGGAACTTTGGAACTTTAGAACTTTGGAACTTTGGAGATTGAGAGTGGAAAAAACTTGGAGAGTTGAGAGAATTTGAGAGAGAGTTGAGAGATTGTTGGTGAGGAAATGAGGGAGGAAGAGGTGGTATTTATAGGGTTTTAGGAGAGGGTGGGGTGGGTGAATAATTATTGTGGTGGGTGAAGTGGGTGAATAATTATGAGGAGAAAGTGGGTGAAAAAATTTTGAAATTTGAAATTTTAGGGTTGGAATTCGAGTAAAGTGGGTAATAATTGTGGTTGGGGAATAAATTTCGGGTAAAAATTGTGTTATTTTCGCCACCAACAAACACAACTTTTCACTCCCCTCGGATCGATGACGTGGCGTAATCTCAGCCACACGATCAACCCCTCGGATCGATGACGTGGTCGTCGCGACTCGCACTCCTCGTCGCGACGAATCGCGACTTTTGCCGCCTGCGTCGCGACGCGTCGCGACTCGCACTGTAGGCGTCGCGACGCGTCGCGTCGTGATTGGCGACGAATTGTGCACAGCTCTATATTGTTTTATGGGGGCAGGCAATCACGAGACAGGAAATGTTAACGACATAATGTAAATAGTTTTCGACTGACCTTCAAAATATTCGGAGTTTAATTGCGTTGAATGTGATTGACACGATTGAAGTGAGTATGACATGTAGGGACCCAAATAGATATAGAAGTAGTGAATAAAAATATGATATGTGCAATTTTTTTACTTTTATTGTTCAACTAATTAGAATGTAATATTGGCAATTAGTTTTAAAAAACTTATATTATTTAATTGGGATTATTGGCTGCATAAATACTCAAATTTTGACTAATAAAAGCACGCGGCATGGGTTTATAGTGAAAAAATAACGATAAAAATACATAAAGTCAACAAAACCGAAGGAATATTTTTATCAATTTTTTTTTACTTTTACGGACATTGGTCAAATGTCACGTAGTATGATGGAGGTTTGGCAATAATAAGACGACACATATTTTGGTCAATTTAGATGTCACGTGGCATTTGACCAAAGTCCGCAAAAAAGAAGTGAATTATTTTTTTTACTTTAAACTTATACCGCTTCAATTGGTTAGAGTTCGAGTACTTATGCCGTCAATATCCCATTTAACTATATTAATTAGCTAAAAAAGTTTATTATATTTTTTTAACCATGCAATAATGAATCAAATGGGTTGAAGGAATTTTAAATCGCACGATTATAGAAAAAGGTCGATCTATATATATATATATATATATATATATATATAAAATGAAGAGCAACCCATAAGAAAAAATTACACAGCACTAACGAAATATGAATTTTCTCCGCTAGTTATATGCGTACCTGTAGATAATTATTTTCCAAAAAAAAAAACCATTTTTCACTACATTTCCTAATAATCGAATTGCCATTAGATATTTTCTTTATAAGAATAAAAATCGTCAAAACTGAAATACGTGTCGATATGTCCGAGTGGTTAAGGAGACAGACTTGAAATCTGTTGGGCTTCGCCCGCGCAGGTTCGATCCCTGCTGTCGACGACTCTTTATCTTGTTTTTGTTTGACTTATTTTTTCCTACTTCGAATTTCATTTTCAATTTTTTGCTTATTTAAGCATAATTTTCTATGTATAATAAAATTGTCTACACTGAAATATTTTTGATATGGCAAATGTTTCTCATTGAGTCATTGTGACAAACACTTTAGGGCTTAAGTATATTCAAACCGAATGAATAAAATCGAAAACTTTCAATAAATTAGGAACCGGAATCAGCTTCAAAAAGGAGCAATGTGAAAGGCGGAATCGTCGACAAAATTGTAGGAGGTACTAACTAGAGAGGGGTAACGATTTTTCAGTACTTGACCGGGGCAAGAACTTGCAATTGCGACCCGAGTTTCTCATCGGCCAACTTCTCCGCCTTCACGCGCAATTTGCTGAGCTGCATTTTCCTTTCATGGACCAAAAGTGATCTTTCCTTTCTCTTCTTTTCAAGTTCCTGAGTGCATCACAAGTATCGGAATTAGATTACTAAGAAACATATGAAGCGATCTAAGCTAAATTATCAAGGCTTCACATTAAACCGACAAATGAAACAAAATGAAATAAATCAAAAAAATCGTTCTTACCCTGATGGTGTCGTAGTGGTTCCACCCGACCTCAGACGACAGCTTTCCCAACAAGCAGTACTTGTGTCCCTTCTGAAGCCTCAAAACCCTGATTCAATCACAGACAACAGAAAATCTCAAAATCCATGAACAGCGAACACAAAGGCAACAAATTCATTCGGTACGCAGCTTCGAATTCAAACTTTTTTCCCTCATCAACCAGAAGAATGCCCGCAACCAAAAGAAAATGACAACAATCGAACTCTACGAATCAATGCGTAGGAAAGAAGATACGTATTCGAGAATGACCACAAGTTACATTTTTGTTTTTAAATTAAACATATCACTTTATCGATCAGAATATTTCTTCCCTGACAACTAAAACACAAATTTGAACCCTACTGCGAAATTAGAACTAAAAAACACGCCCAGACAACCAAAAACCGAATACGTATCGCAAAATCAAACCTCAGAAACCCGGATATTATCGCAGCCCATCAAAATAAGCTATATCGATCAAATAATTTCTTCGAAAACAATTCAAAATCGATCCCGACAACTAAGAAATGAATTCGTTTCATCACAAATCAAACACACCATTTCAAGCAATACTGAATCAGAGCATGCATTCCCAGATAATCAAAAACAGAGTTGGAAAGAAGAGAAGAGACGTACTTGAGAGCGTCGGGGATGACCATGCGCTTGGTCTTGTCGTAGGGCGGAGGGACGCCCTCGAAGGCCTTGAGCCTGGCGAGCGCGGCGGCTCCGCGCTTGGTCTTGTGGGGGATCATGCCGCGCACGGTGCGCCAGAAGATCTTGGAGGGCGCGCGGAAGTGGATGGGGCCGTGGGAGGGCTTGGTGTTCATGCGCTTGCGGAGGAACCGCAAGTACTTCATCTTCTGCCGCACGAGGCCGCCGGAGATGCACATCTCCTCGCAGCGCACCACCACCACCCTCTGCCCGTTCAGCACCTCCTTCGCCACGATCGACGCCAGCCGGCCCAGCATGTGGAACCGCCCGTCCACCACCACGCGCTTCGCGCAGATCCCCGATCCCGACACCATCTTCGCTCTCTCTCTGGTTAGCTAGGGTTTTGCAGGTGGTGGAATGGAAATGGAGGGAAGCTATAGTGGGCCGGGCTGTATGCTCTCCTCGGCGTCGCTGACCTTCGGCCTCTTTTTTTTATTTATTTATTTAAGTTTGAGTTAAATCTGTACTTATTTAAATTTATATAATACTTATTTAAATTTTAAACTTGGCTTTTCATAATTTCACCTTTTTATTTTTCATCGTAATTTTAATTTAGGGGTTAATCCCGTAAAAGTTCTAATACTTTTGAAAAATGAACCAGTAGGTTTCAATTCTCTTTTTTTTTTTCTCGGACAAAGTTTCAATTCTTTAATTTTGTATCTCTATCTAGGCCTGCGCATAAAACTCGCAAATGCAGGTTTTTAACCGAAACCGGATTAAAATTGGGTTAAGCCGAAACTGAATTTTGAAAACCCGTAACCGAATTAAACCGGTTCTGGGTTTCGAGTTTTGAGTTATAAAACCCGAAACCCAGTTAGTAGGTTACTAAAACTCGGATTTTTAAATAGATATTTATAAATATTTAATTTATTTTTATAATGTTTATAAACTTGTTTTTACTAAGTATTATATTTATAAACTAACATTAATACTACATCTATGTGTACAAAGTATGGATTGTTGTATTTAAGATTAGGTAATATTATGTATTAATGGCTTTATAATTGTTTTTACTTCAAATAAAAAAAAATTAAAAAAAAAGTGGGTTAAAACCGGGTTCGGGATTAAAATCCAGGTTTTCAAATAAAAACCGGGTAATTACCCGAACCCGGATATCCGGGTTTTGTCTTTAAAAAAACCGGGTTCGGGTTTGAAAAGTCAAAACCCAAAAATTCGGGTTTGGGTTTCGGGTAGTGAAAACAACTGGGTTTTTTTTACCCGGTTTCAGCCCTATCTATATTGGTACTTCCGTCAAAATTTTCATTCTCCACCGTCACTCATGCCACATATCATATATAGTTTTGTTTAGTGCAATATTTTGATATTTCCTTTTATTGCTCCAATTCTTTAGAAAATGCGGTAGATTAACTATTTATTCAGTTTATACATTGCATATGGAGGTTGTATTAAAAGGAAATTCCCATTGAGTTGAAAAGGAATTCCTATAGTTGAGGTTGACTGGATGGAAAAGTACTCCCACTGATAGAATATATGCAAATAAATGCCATAACCTTTTACTGATTCTCTATATCATTAGATATAATTTGCTATGATTTGGTACCTTAACTCCAGCCAAGATTTAAGCTCGTATAGCTGGTTGTGAGGCTGTATATATTGTACTGTTTGATAACGTAATAAGGCAAAAGGATTCATCCTTTTTCATGGTATCAGAGCCTAGGGCTTCTCTCCTCTCTCACATTTTCTTTCTCTGTGCCCTATCTCACAAATTCAATTTCTCTTCGTCTTTTAGTCACCTCAAAATCATGTCGATCACAAAATCAACATTCCACTCTGCTCTTGTTGTTTCCAACATCAAGACTCACATCTCAATCACTCTCGAAATGGAGAACGTTCAATATTCAACATGGGCAGAGCTCTTCAAAATTCATTGCCGATCCCATAAAGTTCCTCACCACATAATTCCACCGACAACCGATGCGATACAGGAACTGTCCACCAATGAAGAAAAGGAATTATGGAGTACCCTCGATGCAACAGTTCTTCAATGGATTTATGCCACCATTTCCACCGACTTGCTACACACAATTCTTGAACCTGACTCAACAGCGATTCAAGCTTGGAATCGCTTGCGTGAAATTTTCCAAGACAACAAACATTCCTGTGCTGTAACACTTGAGCAGAAATTCTCAAATACTTTTATGGCGGATTTCTCTAGTGCCTCTGCATATTGTCAACGGCTTAAGGTTTTGGCCGATCAACTCAAGAACGTCGGAGCGCCGGTAACCAACAATCGGATCGTCTTGCAAATGGTCGCTGGTCTCACAACGGCTTACAACGGTGTTGGTACACTTATCCGTCAAAGCAACCCTCCTCCTCCCTTTTATGAAGCTCGTTCAATGCTCATACTAGAAGAAGCCGGTCTCACTAAAAAGGCCGCCACTGCCACTGATTCCGGCATGATTGTCACTTCGTCCAATGAACCCGATGACTAAGCTTCTTTTTCGGTTCCTACATTGCATCATTGTCCTATGCGAGGCCCAAACCGCAATAATGGTGGTAAATATAAAGTTGGTGGTCGTGGTGGCGGCAAGATCAATGGTCGCGGTAATGGCAGCGGCGGTGGATACCGAGAGATCCTTCTTATACTTAAGAGATCCTTCTTACTTAAGAGATCATCTTCTCCAAATTCTATACTTAAGAGATCCTTCTTACTCTCATCTTCGAGTGTTCGGGTGCCTATGCTATCCTCTTTTCTTTTCTACAACCATAAATAAGCTCCAAGCTCGTTCTACTCCATGTTTATTTATGGGATATCCTTCTAATCATCGTGGTTACAAGTGTTACGATTTGTCTTCTAATAAATTCATCATTAGTCGTCATGTACGATTCGACGAATCAATTTTTCCATTTGCAAAATTGCATTTTCCTTCACCGCACACATATGATTTCCTCGATAGCAGTGTTTTTCCTTATTTGGCTCATCAAATACATTCTCAAATTGATGCCAATATTACTGAGCCCAACCAGCCTACCAGTCAATCTTCTCTTATTCAAAACATCAATGCCCAGCCACCAATTCTTGAAAGCACACCTCTTATTTCTCTTTCTCCCAGTGGACAACACACATTAAGCCCAAACACTATTCAGCCTAATCCAATTCCAAACCCACGTATGGTCACTCGTAGTCAACATGGAATTTTTAAACCAAATCCCAAATACGGTCTTCACACTCATGTTACTATCTCACCTCTCCCTCGTAATCCCGTGTATGCACTTAATAACCCGAATTGGAAAATGGCTATGGATGATGAATATAATGCTCTTATTAAAAATAAGACTTGGGATTTGGTACCTCGCCCTCGTGATGTTAACGTAATTCGGTCTTTGTGGATTTTAGACATAAAGTAAAATCTGATGGTTCTTTTAAGCGGTATAAAGCCCGTCTTGTTGGTGATGGAAAAACTCAACAGGTTGGCGTTGATTGTGGCGACACTTTTAGTCCAGTGGTCAAACCGGTTACCATTCGCACCGTGCTAAGTTTGGCGATTTCTAAAAAGTGGCATATTCATCAACTTGACGTTAAAAATTCTTTTCTACACGGCGACTTGAAGGAAATCGTATACATGCATCAGCCCATGGGTTTTAAAGACCGTACACATCCTGATTACGTTTGTTTATTGCGGAAATCGTTATATGGGCTCAAACAAGCTCCTAGAGCTTGGTACAAACGATTTGCAGATTATGTGTCCACCATTGGCTTCTCTCACAGCATGTCTGATCATTCATTATTCATCTATCGTCACGGGAATAATATGGCATATATCCTTTTGTATGTGGATGACATTATCTTAACTGCTTCCTCTGATGCTCTTCGGAAGTCTATTATGACTCGTCTCAGCTCAGAATTTTCGATGAAGGACTTGGGGCCGCTAAGCTATTTTTTGGGAATAAATGTTACTCGTCATACTGATGATATCTTTTTATCTCAGAGGAAATATGCAGAAGAGATCATAGAACGTGATGGCATGTCATCGTGTAAACCGTCTCCCACACCAGTTGATACAAAAGCGAAACTCAGCACTTCCTCTTGTTCACGATATGACGATCCCTCTCATTATCGCAGCCTAGCGGGAGCTCTACAGTATCTCACTTTTACGAGGCCCGACATCTCTTATGCGGTACAACATATTTGTTTGTTCATGCATAACCCGATGGAGGAACACATGCTTGCGCTCAAACGCATTCTCCGCTATATAAAAGACACTTTAGAGCACAGCTTGCATCTTTACTAATCTTCGACTTCCACTCCCATCTCTTATACGGGTGCTGATTGGGGTGGTTGTCCCGATACTCGACGCTCCACTTCAGGTTATTGCGTCTTTCTTGGTGATAATCTTCTTTCTTGGTCTTCTAAACGACAAGCTACTATCTCTAAGTCGAGTGCGGAAGGCGAGTACAGAGGTGTTACCAATGTAGTTTCTGAATCATGTTGGTTGCGAAACCTTCTTCTCGAACTTCACCGTCCTATACAAAAGGCTACGCTTGTTTACTGTGATAATGTTAGTGCGATATATCTCTCCGGGAATCCCGTCCAACCTCCTGCTTCGACTGCGGGGGTGTGATAGAATATATGCAAATAAATGCCATAACCTTTTACTGATTCTGTATATCATTAGATATAATTTGCTATGATTTGGTACCTTAGCTCCAGCCATGATTTAAGCTCGTATAGCTGGTTGTAAGGCTGTATATATTGTACTGTTTGATAACGTAAAAAGGCAAAAGGATTCATCCTTTTTCACCCACATTCATTGAGAATTTGATAGAATAGTTTTTTATTGTCATGTAAAAAGAGAGGAGTGTAGCACTCAAATTTCACGTAAAAAACTTTTACAAAGTGTAAGAGTTTATATTTTATCGAAAGATACATTGTTATGTTATTTACGGGTGATTTCATAAATGTTGGAAAATACTGATTTTAAAATGGTACTAAGAACTCATGCAAAAACAACATATCCAAAGTCTTATAATCGAGCATGTAGACTTGCATATCCATCAAATAACGCATCGTACCAACTCGAGTAAATTTGGTTTCTCGACAAATAGTTTTGCTAAATTCTTCATCGTTCCGCACATATCATCACTATCAACTTCAACAACATCTACATATTTCATTATTTCAAATACATTGAAGGACAAAGTGGCAAGGCTGGTACCGGGCAAAAGGGCACTCATAAAGATGGAATGTTCAAAATTTGTCACGGGGAATATTTAAGAAATTTTTATTATTCAAAAGATATAAGATATTTTAGAGTTATTTAATTATCTATAAATAAAGATAATATTCTTAGTACTAGTCCAATTAGGAATTAGTTCAGTTTCTGATGGAGCATAGACTGCATAGTTTATATATTATTTTATTAATACCAGCATAAGTTTGTAATCGACTTCCTTTATTAATATCAAAGAGTTCTTTCCCAACTTTTGTTATCTCCAATATTATTCTTTATCTTTGTCACATTCGTCGTTTTTCATTGAGTGTGAGATTTAGTGGTTTATTTTTTCAAGGGTGATCTTCATTAATTTGTGTGGTGTATTACTTTCAGCTCCATTAATTGTCGTTTCTACTCGGGTGATCATCGGCAAAGATCCTTGTTATAGCCGACATCAAATAGAATCAAACTTTCATTAGTGACAACATAGCACAAAAATAACCGGTTGATATCTTCACCAAGCCGTTGTTTATTTCTCTTTTCCTATGTAATCATTGCTCTTAATTTCCTTATTAAATTCCATTCACACATAAGTAATAAAAACTCAAAATAAGTACCTGAATTTTTTTAATTTGTAAGTTATTATTTTAGTATCAAACTAAACACTTATGATACTTAATGAAAAAATTAAACCTTCTTTGTTAACAAAACAATTATGACATTTAGAAATTTCTCCGCTATTACATGATGACACTGTCAGGGGGGAAAAAATTGAGAATTTTTTATGTTATTATCTAAAACAGAGTAAATACCACTAATATCCCCCCTGAACTTCGCACTTTGTATCAGTTAGCCCCCTGAACTTTATATCGTATCAGTTTGCCCCTTGAATTTATCATTTTAAATCATAAACCCCAGAACTTTATTACGTATCATTTCCCCTACTAACTCCTAAGATTATTATTCTGTATCATAGAAACCCCTAAACTTATAAGTTTAATTTGTTTGCCTCTATCTCACTTTTTAATATATACCAAATGCTACATTTTGTATTTTGATACATAATCATAACTTCATCAGGGGCAGATTGGTACCAAATGATAATTAAGTTCAGGAGGTAAACAAAATGAAATTTGAAGGACAAACTGATACACAATTAAAGTTATAATCCCTGTCATGTATAGGATAATTAAATTATGCAATCCTTCACAAGGATGACAGCTCATCTATGCCGGTTAATATTTATACCATGTCTGGTATATTATATATATATGGTGGTTGATCTATTCTGAAGTGCAAGAATCAACAAACCCTAATTTCTTCATTACGTACTTACTTCCATGGAGTGAACCACGTAAAAGTCAGCATGACTCACTTATCAAATCTCACACTCCATGCAAAACTAATATATACAAATATTATTACTTGCATTTAAGAAACATCATTCTTTTCCCTCTTTAAATACGAGAATCAACAAGAGAACGAGATCATCATCACTACACGAACAAGGATACACAGCGATCGATATCCTCCACGAACCAACCAACCATGAAGCTCGCTATCTCCGCCGTGCTCGCCTTGCTGCTCCTCCACGTGCTCGCGACGGGCTCGGAGGCTGCGCTCACGTGCAGCCAGGTGACGAACGACCTGAGGCCGTGCCTAAGCTACCTGGTGAGCGGGAGCGGGAAGCCGCCCGCGGTGTGCTGCTCGGGCGTGTCGGCTCTGGCGGCGGCAGCGTCGACCGCGGCCGACCGGAAGACCGCGTGCAACTGCATCAAGTCCGCTGCCGGGAGCATCCGCGTTAACGCGCAGCTGGCGCAGTCTCTGCCGAAGAACTGTGGCCTCAGTTTGCCCTTCTCTGTCTCCCCCAACACCGACTGCTCCAAGTAAGCCTAGCTTTGAGATTATACGTAGACTTTACTCTATATATAGTATATATTTTATATAAAATTCGCCGATAAATCCGTCAATAACCGATTTATCCGTCGATAAGTAGCTAGCGATAGCAATAAACCAAATTATTATGAGTTATCTGTCGTTAAACCCATTATCAAGCGATTAACTTGTAAAAATGATAACTTGAACGTTGATATGAACTAGCTCTAATAATTCTTTGTTTATTTTTCTCTATTATTACAGGATTGGATGAGGCTTGAAGCTCTAGGATGGGGTTCTATGATCATGGTTGAGTAATGCTTCTAAAAATATATCGATATAGTACATCGCGTCTAAATGTTGTACGAGTGTTATTATGAGAATAAAATTAAATATAGTTAATAAATGGTAACGATAATAGTCCTAATTTCCAGTGTATTCCTGGGACCTGGGTATTATATATCCTTTATGTTGAGGTTAAATGAGTCATATTATGAGGTATCCCTTAGAGTTATTGAAGTGTATTATCAGATAATGATGTGTATTTATGTGTTGATACGGGTAATCAACACCTACTATTTGCAATAAAATAAAGGCATTTTGTTATTTTTATTTATAATTGTTGAATAACTTGTTCATACTTCATAATTAAGAGTAAATACACGATGATGTTTTGGTAACGCATTTCACAAAAAAAAAAAAAAAAAATCAAGTTTTGTACGCGGGCAAATAAGTAAGATTAATTTCACAAGTTGAAACTTTAGAAGTGATTGAATACAAAATCAATAAAATGATAATAAAGACAAAGATTCGTCCCGAATGTCATATAATATTATTGGTTTCGTCATCCGAGTCTTTTAGTGTTGATATCTTGCAAGATCCACTTACTTCGACGGACTTTGATATAACGATCTCGGAAATGCTTGCTTCAATGACCCTCGTAAGGTTTTGAACTACTCAAGAAATGTTAGGAACGAATCTGAACCTTGTTAGCTGGAATAAATAGGATGCGAAGATCAAAATCTCCATTATGTTTGACAAAAACAATAATGGTGCAAATGATATCCAATATCCTGGTCCACAGAGAGAAATAGATTTGACAACATACTTAAACAAGGTATTTGACAAAAATGCCCCATATTCAACTGAGAGAAATAGATTTTTCTTAGGTGTGCTAGATTTGGTCCCTTTGTTATAAAAATAGTATGGATTTGACCCTTTCCTTTTTAGTTTAGCATGGTTTGGGCCCTATATATAATCGAGAAATAGCGAAAAACGGCATGTCCTCAAAGGTTTTGGTACGTATTTGACCCTTTCACCGTCAAATACCAATAATTTTTATTATCGTTGATTCAAAGTCATTGTTTGAGAGCCCTCGGTAAACCCACGATAATCCTTTTTTGGCATGAGTTCGGAAAAATTTTCTTGTGACCATCAAATTAGACATTTGACTAGGAAGATCTTGTACTTTCTTCAACTTTTTTCACATCAAGCCTTACATAATCTGTAGAAGCCCAAGTTCGGTTCGCCGCAGTGATCGTCACAGCGATCAGAAAACCAGCAAGTAAACCAGAAAAACAGAGCACGAAAACGAGAAATTCCACAGCTCTCAAAAACTTTCTTCTTCTCTTTCATACAGATTACAAAGGCTTTTCTCTGCTATACATTTCCACTCAATGTGTTCCTTCTTATTCTCTCTAGAACCCTAATCCTATATGTTCTAATACAAGTATTTCTCCATTACAACAAAATTACAATCTTAGACAAAAAGACTTATTTGCCCTTGCTGTTACAGTTGACTAACTACTAACAACAAAGACTTTTACTAATGCCACATCAGCACGCCACATGACTAACAATCTCCACCTTGGCGTGCTTGCCTTCAATCGTCTTCATTCGAGTGTTTGCTGCAGCCTTTTCCAGTTTCGCCCTTCTTTGGAATTGGTCCTTTACGCCTAGCTTGGACATGCATACTTCTAGCTTGTTTAGCGGTGCAACCTTGGTTAACATATCAGCGGGATTCTCATCCGTTTGAACCTTGATTATTTTCACCGCTCCCCCTTCAACTACGTCTCGTACGAAATGAAGCCGAAGATCAATGTGCTTGGTGCGCTCGTGGTACATATGATTTTTACACAATTGTTTCGCACTTTGGCTGTCGCAAAACAGTTCAACATGTTTTTACTCGAGTCCAAGTTCGTTCACCAAGCCTTTCATCCATAGAGCTTCCTTCACGGCTTCCGTAACAGCGACATATTTGGCTTCCGTCGTGCGACAATGTGTTGTAGACTTGATTTCCAACTCACAACGTTTCCAAAAACTGTGAAAACATACCCCGTTGTCGACCTTATCTTGTCTAGATAACCCGCGTAATCCGAGTCAACATAGCCCCGAACACAAGAGCCGAGTTTCCCTGACTTCTTATATTGCAGCCCCACTTCACATGTCCCGGCTAGATATTTCAGCAACCACTTTGCTGCTTGCCAATGCATTGATCCCACATTTCCCATAAATCGGCTTATAAGGCTAACGACTTGCGTAATATCGGGTCTTGTGCACACCATCGCATACATCACGCTTCCCACCAAGTTCATATACGGAACCTTCGCCATAATTTTCCTTTCTTCATTGGTTTGCGGACTATCTTTGCTTGAAAGTTTAAAATGACCTCCCATAGGAACCTTCACTGCCTTTGCTCCTTCCATGTTGAACCTTCCAACCACCTTTCTCAGTACTCACTTTGAGAGAGGTTTAGAACTCCAACTTCTCTATTCCTTGTAATCACCATTCCAAGAATCTTCTTTGCACTACCCAAATCCTTCATCTCGAATTCATTTCTCAACATCCTTTTCGATTCATCAATAGCCGCTTTCTCTTTTGAAGCAATTAACATATCATCAACGTACAGTAGGAGATAGACAAATGTACCTCTATTTTTCTTCAAGTAAACGCAGTTGTCAAACTTGCTTCGACGATACCCTTGTCCGGTCATGAACTTGTCGAATCGCCGATTCCACTGTCTCGGTGATTGCTTCAACCCATACAAGGATTTCTTCAAGCTACAAACCCAATTCTCCTTTCCTTTGACTTCATAGCCTTCCGGTTGCGCCATCAATATCGTTTCATCCAATTCACCGTGGAGAAACGCAGTTTTGACGTCCATTTGCTCTACTTCCAAATCCAAGCTTGCTACCATTGAGAGAATGATTCGTATCGATGTATGTTTCACTACCGGCGAGAAGACTTCGTTAAAGTCTATTCCTCCCCTTTGGCTAAAGCCCTTAGCGACAAGTCTCGCCTTGTACCGCGCTGGTTCAACCCCGATAATGCCATCTTTCATCTTAAACACCCACTTGTAACCCACCACTTTAGCGTTTTCTGGTTTGGGTTTAAAGACCCAAGTGTTGTTCTTGTGCAGCGAATCCATCTCATCATCCATCGCCTTCGTCCAATCTTCGGCTTCATCGAACCTCACGGCTTCTTGATAACTCCTTGGCTCTTCACAACTCAAATGATCTCCAATATTCAGAGTGTACGCTATCATTTCAGCGTATCCCAACCTGCTTGGAGGCCGAATCTCTCGCCTCTTTCGATCACGGGCAAGTTTATAATCTTCCAGCTCGTGAGCGTCATCCTCGTCTTCATTATGGCTTCTTTCAAGCATCTCCGAGGCACTTGGTCTAGTGCTCTGTGGCTCCACCTCAAGCTCTAAACCATCGTGTATCCCTTCTTCAAGCTCCTCGTAAAAAATTACAGAAATCTTCCTCTAATTTCTAGCCACCGCTGCGTCGGTTGCTGTAGCATTATCCTGCCAAAATTACAGCTCGTTAAAAGTAACATCTCGACTGATGACACACTTCTTCGACTCCAAACACCAGATTCTATAGCCCTTGACGCCTTCTGGATAGCCCATGAAGAGCCCCTTCTTCGCTCTTGGTTGCAACTTACCATCATTGACATGGTAATATGCGATACATCCGAAAATTCTAAGTTTGTTGTAATCCGTCGGACCTCCTGTCCAAACTTCTACTGATGTCTTCAAATCGATTGCCGTTGACAGAGACTTGTTTACAAGATAGCAGGTTGTATTCACAGCCTCACCCCAAAACTTCGTCGTCAACTTCACTTGTGACAACAAGCATCGAACCCGTTCTAATAACGTTCGATTCATCCTCTCCGCGAGTCCGTCTGTTATGGCGTCTTTCGGACTGTTTTATGTCTCTTAATTCCATCTAGTTTACAATAACTTGTAAAAGCATCCGAGAGGTACTCGAGACCATTGTTCGTCCGTAAACATTTAACCTTTTTATCACATTGTTTTTCAACAAATGTCTTCCAATTCTTAAATGTTTCAAATGCCATATCTTTAGACTTTAAGAGATAGATCCATACCCGTCTACTGTAGTCGTCAACAATGATGATGAAAAATCTGTTTCCACCATGAGAGTCGACCCGAGCTGGACCCCAAAGGTCACTATAAACGTACTCTAAAATAGCCTTCGTAGTGTGTCTTCCTTTCCCAAACTTCACTCTATGTTGCTTCCCGTAAACACAATGTTCACAGAATGGCAAGTCTTCAATCTGCTCTTTGCCTAGAAGACCGCGTTTACTGAGCTCGATGAGTCCCCCACTGACTTACGTGACCGAGTCGCTGGTGCCATAAACTCGTCTGATCCAGTTGCTGTGGCGACGCTGTAGCGGTTTCCAAAACAGCTCCACAAGATCCTTGCATCACGTAAATTCCATTGAATCGGAAACCCTTCATCTCCACCATTGAGCCTTTAAACACCTTAAGAACTCCATTTTCAGATTTCCTTCTTCGACCCATGGCTTCAAGCTCGCCAAGTGAAATCAAATTTTGCTTAAGATTCGGAATGTGTCTTACCGATTCCAAAATCTTGATTAATCCATCACGCGCCTTGATTCTAACACTTCCGATGCCGATAACTTTATCTGCCGACTCATTTCCCATAGCGACTCGTCCGCCGTCCTATGCCCCGTAGTCCGAAAACCAACTCTTATCCGGGCACATGTGAAATGAGCATCCCGAGTCCATTACCTAATCATTCTTGGTATCAAACTGTGTCACGGTCAAAACCTCCACACTATAGCTTTCCTACACGATTGAGGCGTCCCCCGAATCTGCATCTTTTTCTCGTTTCTTGTCCCGATACTTTTTACGGTCGGGACAATCACGTCGTAAATGACCTTCTTTATGACACATAAAGCACTTTAGTTTTGATACCCTAGATTTTGATCGTGAATTACCTCGATTCCTGAAGTCTCTTCTTTCGAGTCTGCCACGGACCATTAAGCCTTCGCCACTGCCTTCTCGTGAGTCCATTTTCCTCCGTAACTCCTTCGACATCAGCGCGGTCTGAACTTCCACAAGCAAAAGAGAATCTCTACCATACACAAGTGTGTCGTGCAGCGGTTCAAACGTGTTTGGTAGAGATCTCAGCAACAGTAGGGCTTGGTCTTCGTCGTTGATCTTGATTTCGATATTTTCAAGATCCAACACGATCTTATTAAAATCATCCAAATGATCCTCAAGTGATCATGTTAGTGCCATCTTGAAGGTGTAGAGACGATGTTTCAAGTGAAGACGATTCGCCAACGAGTTCGTCATATAGAGATGATTCAATTTCGCCCACATTGCCGCTGTCGTTTTCTCCTTCGAGACTTCTCTCGTAAAACCCGATCACCAAGACTGAGAATTATGGCACTATGAGCTTGATCGAGCATCTCTTTCCGCTCCTTATCCTTCAGCGTCAATTGAGCAAATTTCTCCTCTGACAACGTGTCTTCTAATTCTTGTTGAACCAAGATTGCTCGCATCTTCAAACGCCATAAGCTGAAATCATTCTTGCCATCGAACTTTTCCAAATCGAACTTTTCTCCCGGCGCAACTTCGATCTCCTTCGCCGCTTCGATCTTCTGTCTCAGCTCCCCGTAACAGCTTCAATCGCCGATTCAATCCCTAGGCCGAAACCCAAAGCTCTGATACCACTTTGTAGCAACCCAAGTTCGGTTCGTCGTAGCGATCGTCACAGTGATCAGAAAACTAGCAAGTAAACCAAAAAAACAGAGCACGAAAACGAGAAATTCCACAGCTCTCAAAAACTTTCTTCTTCTTTTTCATACAGATTACAAAGGTTTTTCTCTGCTATACATTTCCACTCAATGTGTTCTTATTCTCTCTAGAACCCTAATCCTATATGTTCTAATACAAGTCTTTCTCAATTACAACAAAACTGCAATCTTAGACAAAAAGACTAATTTGCCCTTGCTGTTACAGTTGACTAACTACTAACAACAAAGACTTTGACTAATGCCACATCAGCATGCCACATGTACTAACATAATCCTTCAAAACTCTATCAGTACGAAATTCATTTTTTTTCCTTTAAATCTATGGTATTGTTTTTGAATTTTGAGTAAGATTATTTTTTTTTTCTTACGAAAATCTCATCGATATTATGGTACTTTTAAACTGGATTGACACAATCATAATCAATTTTTAAAAATCTTAGAAAAACTCCATCGATTTATACCTGCACCGCCCTTGATATATAAATTGGACCCTCTTTAATATTTTTAAGCTTTTTTATTTATTTTAAATTAGAAATTTGTTAAACATTCTGCTAAGTGGCTATAAAGAGCCAAATCCACGCCAATCATTTATGTTATTTTTATATCATATCATGGGCCAAATTCGCCTACCCACGTAAAAAGTATACATTTTTGCTATTTGTGGAACAGACGAGTCAAATTTAAATCTACTTACCCAATCATAGAGCGACCATAAGAAAAGACTGCCAACAATATCAATAAATGTACATTTAAATGTTGGCATTCAATCGGGTTGCTTAAGGGTCATTAAAACCCTAAATAGTAAGTTCATTCCTCTGTCTGATTTAGACTCTATTGTTTCGGATATCCATCGCTTAGCTACTCAGATTGAGTCCGCAGTGTCATACTTCAACCCGAGATGTTACAATGAAGTCGCACATGGCCTTGCTTGACTCGCGATTAACTCTAAACTTACTGCAAAGAAAAATATCTTAATAATAAAAGAGGGTAAAAATAAAAATAAAAGGGGCACATTGATAAACGAGCAAAAGAAAAGGGTGAAATTTACAAATCAGAGAAGTAAGGTGGTTGGTGGGAAAAAAGACGTATGAATCCCCCCACCCCACCTACGAGTCACTCCTCCTTACCAACCCCCCTTTCAAGATCTTCACCCTCAAAAGGCTTCTCTTCTCTCTCTCTCTCTTCTCTTGTCGGAGATCGAAGCTACTTGGGCACCATGTCCGGCGATCGGAAAGTCTTCACTCTGGCCGAGGTCTCGCAGCACAATTCCCGCGACAAATGCTGGCTCGTCATCCACGGCAAGGTATTCATTCCTCTTCTACTCACTCTGGATCTCGATTCTGTTGCTCTCTTCCTTCAGATCGATTGAATTTAGGATTGAGATTTGTGTTGGGTTTGATTGGGTCAACGTTTCGAAAATTGCCAGCACCAACAAACTCGTATAAGCTAATGGTGGTTATGGAGTGTAATATTAGAGCTAGTACGAGCTCCAACAATGGCAGCAAGAGCAAAGAGAGATAAGAACATGATATATTTACCTTCTGATTCAAAAGAGCCATCTTAAGCTCAAAACTCAGAGTCATTAGACCACAACGTTGTCTCGGGCTCGGGTTGGGTCGGGTCGGGTCGTGTGGTTGGGCCTTTAGCAATCGCGATGCATCCGTATAAATCTTGGATTTGAAATTAGGCAATGTCAATATGATTGAGTTTTCATAGCATTCCATTGATAACTTCTTTAAGCATAGTCTGTCGTGAATTTGTAATTTTGAAACCAACTCTTTTATTCATTTCATTGTCCGCAGGTTTATGACGTGACGAACTTCTTGGACGACCACCCCGGTGGCGATGATGTCATCATCTCGAGCACAGGTTTGACGAGAATGTTAATTTTTAAATCACTAAATTATTCAAATTATGACCTTCGAGCGTTTAATAGGATAAATCTACATGCTAATTATTTAATTATGACCTTAATTAGGCGATTAATGCAAAATTATTCCAAAATTCGTCTGAATTTATTTTTCTGTTAGTCTAGGTAAAGATTATATATAATCTGGTTGTTTCAGGAAAGGATGCGACGGATGATTTTGAGGACGTTGGACACAGCACGAGCGCGAAGGCAATGATGGATGAATTCTACGTGGGAGATATCGACTCTGCAACAATTCCCTCGAAGGTTCAGTACACTCCTCCGAAGCAGCCTCACTACAATCAGGACAAGACACCGCAGTTCATCATGAAGCTCCTCCAGATTCTCGTTCCGCTCCTGATCTTGGGCATCGCCTTCGGCGTTCGCTTCTACACCAAGTCCCCGGCGGAAGCAAAATAGAAAGGGAAACACTCCTATCTGTTGAGAGAGATTTTGAAGAATGTTAATGAATAATAAATCGTGGACTCCCCTTTCTTTTTCCTTTCTTTTTTTATTTTTTTATTCTCCACTTCCGAGTTACAAATAGCGGGGTTTTAACTTTTTAGGGTCCGTGACGTTTTGATAATGGTAATGTGTTTGTGTTCCGGTTTCTCTTCGGCAAATGTTCGTGCATTTGTTTGGGAATGGATTGAAGAAACTAGGCAATGATCTGAACATAGAAAACTAATCAAGATAATGAACATTAGAAGATAAAAGAGTAA
Organism: Parietaria judaica; assembly: GCA_954871525.1. Lineage (NCBI taxonomy): Eukaryota > Viridiplantae > Streptophyta > Magnoliopsida > Rosales > Urticaceae > Parietaria > Parietaria judaica. The sequence goes on from OX940860.1 coordinate 47,522,265, forward strand.
TACAATGCTATGAAAATATCAAGTAATAGAAGCCCAAAGAAGATTACAACCAACGATTTTCAGGATAGTATCAGTCGATTACTCTGTAAAGTGTAAACTATAAAAAATTGTACTAACATTCGTATTTGCTTGGTAAAAAATAACTAAGGTGAGTGAGAAATACGCTCAAGAGCGCGGGAATTTCGGTCACATCAAATTACACAAGTTATACTGGCAAAAAGAGAGAAATCCGTCTAATTATGTATTCCCAATGACGAAAATCATATGGAATTTTACTAAGAGAACAAAATGGCCGCCAAAGAGCTCGGGTGATGGACAATCGAAAAAAAAAAAGGTATTGAACATCCTCCTCAACACCACCCCCAATGAAGACACGAAACACCAGAAACTTTAGGCCAAACGGATAAAGTTTGTTTGGCCTAAAGTTTAGCTCGAGTCTTGAGTCTCGTTATTCACAAAGAGCCGTAAGACAATCAAAAGATGAGGAATACCCTTTTGGAGCCACAAAACTAGATATCAAGAAACAACTAAACGACGATGCCGAAAATTCTCTCACATACATGATTTAATGAGAAAGTACAATTTGTATTGGACACCGTGCGCTGCTCACTGCATCGACTTGATGTTTCACGATATCGGTGACAGGCCAAGCATCCGCGTGGCCGTGAAGGGGTGCAAACTCATCACAAATTTTATTTACAACCACAGTCAGGTACTCGACAGCATGAGAAAAACCTGCAAAGGTGAGATTATTCGTCCAGGGGCGACGAGGTTTGCGACAAACTTTCTCTCACTGCAGAGCTTACGGGGGAAGAAGTCCGGGTTGAAGGCGATGTTCATATCAGATTGGTGGGAGGAATCCACGTTCAAGAATTTGAGAGAAGGGAGAGCATCGGCTAGGTTAGTCTTGGACGAGGCTTTTTGGGTACAAGTTGACAAAGCCACGGAGACGTGACGAGGGTCTACGACCGTTTATTTCCCCACGGAGACGTGACACATCTCGCAGAAGAGGTAAGATCTTAATTTAATTGTGTAATTTTTTTTTCCGTGTGATTAAATAAAATATAACTTACTTGCTTGTATTGCAGTGTGTGCGGTTTCGCGACGCTGTGGGTCCATTGCGCGAGCGGGCAGTAGTGGCCGCACGAAATTCTCTTGCACCCGGTAAGAAAAAAAAAGTGATTATATAATATAAACATGCTAAGTTTGAACATTGATCTAACTAAATTTTTATTCATTTATTTACAGCTGAGTGGTGGAACGTCTTCGGAAGTTCATGCCCCACATTACAGAAGCTAGCAGTTAGGATTTTGTCTCAGACTGCTTCGGCTTCAGCTTGCGAGAGAAATTGGAGCACTTTTGCCTTGATCCACACCAAGCTTCGTAATCGTCTTGCGTACAAAACATTGGAGAAACTAGTCTTCTGCAATTATAATCAGAAGTTAGCGCTACGAGACATGAAGGCGCAATATGATCAGGTGGACAAAGCCGATCCTTATGAATACCTTCAGCGATCTTTGGCTATGGTTTCAGCAGGTTGCAATGTAGATGATGCGATTGTAGAGTGGATCCGGCCAGTCCACCTCGATGACGACGAAGGAAACCCAGACCCAGAGATTGTTCAGGAGGCTGAAACATTTGGTATCGTGATCAGCCGAGTCTTGGGTGAGCAAAGACTCGGTCCCATTCCCGACCCCCCAAGAGTTTATGGAGGATCTGATTGCGGGTCTACACATGTTGCTGCCGATGCCAGTAGTCATCATACGACTACTCATCGTACTTCTCCTTCCCATAGCCCATCACATAGTGGGTATGGTGGCGGAGGAGGTGGCACCCAGGGAGGGTGGGGTGGCGGAGGAAGTGGCGCCCAGGGAGGGTGGGGAGCATCTATATTCGGAGGGTCTAATACAGGTGATTAATATTTTTCTTTGCATGTACCTTTTATTTTAATTTTGTTGCATGTATATATGAATGTTATCTAATATGGTAAAAAAACAGGTGATATGTACCGCCCGAGCTACAACCCTGCGAGCGGGGGATACATTCCTGATCGACAGTTTGGCGACAACCCGTCTCCTCCTCATCAACAAGACGAGGGATCTTCTGCTGTTGGATTCTACTTTGGAAGTGACTATCAGAGCGAGAATCCCATCGATGACATGTCCGGGTACTTACATACAATGTCATTCGAAACTTCATCTAGTAATCAGTTTGCTTCTCCTAACCCAGTGTGTGAGAACGGAGTTTGGACGCATCCGCTCTATCCTTCTCGTGGCATCTTTACGGATCAAGCCGTGTATGACTACCACGTAAGTAACTTCCGCACGCACTATGAACAACATGGATTGTTTTGGAATACGTATCTGAACATGCATCTTCATTCAAGTGGTGTCGGTGTTATGGAAGCACACAGGAGATCCTCGTTTTTCTGATGTCGGACGAGTTGCTATGAGTAGTGTTGATGATATGACTTTACAGTCGCTGTTGGTAATTTGGTATTATGTGTTTGACTTTTGAGACTTCGTGTTTGGTAGTTGAGACTTGTGAGTTGTTTGAGACTATGTTTTATTATCTACGTGTTTTAGATTTGAGACTTCTGATGGAATTATATGTGTTTGTGTATGACCTTAATTACATATGTTTGTGTATGATATTATTTTTTAATAGTCAGTAGTGAATAGAGTAGATATCATGACATGCTATTATTTTTGAAATTTTTAACACACTATTTAAAAATTGTGCAAATATAAACTTAATTTTTTGTTATAAGTTTTCCATCGAAAAGTGTCGGTAATCCGTCGATAATCCTCGAAAAGTGTCGGTAACGATAAGCTACAGTATTTTAAGTTTTCCGTCGATTAATCGGCAAGCGATCGATAAATCCTCGATAACGGCAACCGATTTATCGGCAAATTCGGCAGTTTGTCCCTTGGAATTAACCATAAACACCGACGAGCTCCAGCCGATCAAAGTGAGAAAGCTTAGGTAAATGAGAATCGATCTCAGTTCCAAAAACATCACAGAAGAATTTATTAATTTCGACAAGTTTCATCTACACTATTAGGTATGTTTTGCGGTTTAATTAAAATTTTCGATCGAATAGAGAGTTTCCTTGTGAACAATATTCATGTAGCAATACAATGCAATTGACCATAATTTAAAAGCATGGTATTCACATGTCAAAAGTCAACAACATTTGACCGACATGAAACGTAACTCTTGTAAATAATTATTGATCGCTCGATGTCATCGAAGACCAGATAAGAAGGAACTTCCATGTCTAATATACAAATAGAGAAAAAGACAAACCGGTTATAGCTGCATGATCCCTAATTATTTCTAATTAAAAAGATTCATATTTGTAGAAAGAAACAAAGTGACGATGCGATAGCAAATCCCAATTTTGTGGCTATTCATAATTAATATATATAGCGTTTTGGTTAACTGGTTTGGAAAACCAGTTTTGCAATTTGGTTTGAAAATCAGCTGAGAGTTCATCTTGCAAATCAGTTTGGGAATTTGAAACACTGTATGGTTAACATGTTTGTTAATGTGTGGTTGAACTGAAATAAAAATAAAAAATAATAATTAAATCAAACACAACTTATGTTACTAAGAAGACGGTATGTTTGATTTGAAAGTAATATATATTAATATTATGCCTAAAAATATTTACAGTACTACAAAAATAAATTCAAATTCAATTACTCTAATTTTATGTTTAAATAATGTAATATAAAGGAGTAAAAAATTGTTATATGAGCATATATCATTATAAATAAGTTAGTATTTAATAATAAAAATAATTTAAGTTCATTTATTAATATCAAGTAATATATCAATGATACAAATAATTGTAATAATTTAAATAAATGAGTTAATATTATAATAATATCTTATTATAAATAATATAATATATTATAGAATGATAATATATTATTCTAGGTATATTTTGTCCGATTGGGTTGAAGACCAAAACACAGAAAACAACTTCAATGGTGGCAAGCAAATCGATTTGAGTATCCGGTTTTGTCCTTATTGGCTCAGGACTTTCTCACAATCCCGGTATCAACAGTATCATCGGAGGCGGCATTCTCAATGGCCGGAAGGATGTAAGAGCCTCGTCGCAAGTCAACGAAGTCAATGATGGTCGAGATCCTTATGCTTTCGAGAGATTGGATTATGGCCAACAAGCGACAACAAGAAAACGATATGTTTAACTGAGAATTGACGATTTACTTTTCGCATATTCAAATGTAATTCGTTTTTAATTGTTTGTTTTCTCGTTGTACTTTGAAAGTTTCTTTGCCTTTCGACCTTTGGTTGTATTTGTACTTTCCGTATCCGACCTTCCGAGTTAGTTGAATAAAAAACGCATATTTACTTTCTTTTGTTGTTGTATTATTTTATTTATTTCATATTTATTTATAAATATTTAAAACACACAAAATAATTTAAGAATTTAAACATTTATTTTTTTCAAAACCGAACTTAAGTACCAAAATGTTAGATTTGAACAATTAAACGAAATTAGGGACTAAATAATAAATAAAACAAATTTAATTTAAAAAAAAAAAACCCGAATCCGGATCTGTCCGGGAATTTTTTTTCCCGTATCCGGGTTTGAAAAAAAAAAATTCCGGTAGCTTTGACTGCCTCGGATTTTGGGGACTACCAGTATGACACTGTTTGAAACCAAAACCAGAAACTGGTCTCTGAGACTGTAACCAAACGCCACTCTTCTTTTTTTCTTCGTTTTATATATATATATATATATATATATATATATATATATATTTATGAAATATTTAGATTGAATAAAACGGACATCTCATTGTATGGTTTATTTGCGTGTTTTTGTTGTTCTACTTTCTATGAATGTAGTATTTCTAATATATAGGATAGTTATATCTACAAGTCTCAATTGTTTTTTCTTTATTATCATGGTATTTCTCGAGGATAAGAGATATTTTTTTAAATGAAAAATGAAAGTATGAAATCTAATGCGAATTTAAATTTCTGCTTAGTTAGCACCTAAAAGTTTTAGACAAAGATCCGTAACTCAAAATGAAATAAATGAAAAATACAACACACACTTGCGTACACACAAAAACCAAAATAAATCACGATGCAGACCAGTGACAATGATCCGAATTCTGAATACTAAAATTAACGAGTGCGTTAACAATACCAAAAACGAAGATTACTCGTATAAATTTGTGATATCGGACACATTATCCTTGACTCTTAATAAAAATAGTCAAATAAATAAAGTTGTCCGTGTAAATTTAGCACAAAAAACAACCCGGCAGATTTCGAAACGAACCGTTATCCCCTAAGATTCTCTTCATATGAATCATCGACCAAATTTTCTTGTCGTTTTCCCAAGCATCCCCTATAAGAGCAAACCCAAGCCTTGTTCTTCAATCCCCTTTCCTTCCAATTTATTTATTTTCAATAATAATAATATAAACATTCAATAATAATACTGAGAATAATGAGGCCTATAGTGGCAGAGAAAGGCATTGTGAAGATTGTTTATCCGGGAAGGTACGTTGAGGTCTTCAGAGAACCCATCACTGCCGCTGAAATCATGAGAAAAAACCCGAGGCACTGCCTGACCCGACCCGACGTCTTCAAGTTCCCTTGGATCGCCGTGAAACCCGACTCGGTTCTTCCGCCCGGGAAGGTCTTTTGGCTCGTCCCCAACCGCACTCTCTACAGCCTCATGAATTCCGAAGATCAACGCTGTCTCCAACAGAACGGAAATTCCGCAGTCGCCACCGCGAGGAATGATCCTCTGACGCCGTCTCCGCCGAAGGCTTTCGCCGGCGTGACTCCCAAACACCAGCATTACCACAATCCCAGCCTCGTTCGCGCTGAGACAGTGGGTACTTCGGCTGGCCCAAGGGAGATACCGGTAGCGACACCGTACTGGCTCGATCCCCACAACACGTACGAGCAGTTCCGGCGGTATTTGGAATCGGAGGGTGAGAGTAGTGATGGCGGATCCAACGCTATTTCGGAGAGCCGTGTTGACGGCAATCATCGAGCTTCAACATCCGGTCATCGTGATAGCAGTGCTAATGTCGGACCGGTGTTGAAAACAAGTTTGAAAAAACCAGAGCGCGGCCGGAAGCTCAGAGAGTACTTGGAGTCGGACGCTGAGAGCACTAATGCCGGATCCGACTTAATTTCGGAGTGGCGGACACTAGCCGATGCCGATCCTCGAGCTTCAACATCCGGCCATCAGTGCGATAACAGCAGCGATAATGTCGGATCGGTGTTGAAAACATGTTTGAAGAAACCGGAGAGCGGTCAGAAGTCGATCGGACTAAGAGTAAGATTCAGCTCGCCATTAACGGTTTAAAGAAGAAGACATTAGTTGAAGTCAGAGTTCCGATCACCCGTAACTAACTTTTAACTGACTGTATGGCCTTAGTTAGAGGTTCCCGCCATTGTAAAGTAGTTAGGTGTTGCTTGTATCATTTGTAAAGTAATATTCATTTGTTTAATTTTTATCAATTTGTGTCCTAACTTATTACTCAGTACCATATTACCCTCGAGCTATTTTTTTTAAATCTTTTTTTTTTTTTCTGAACTTATCACGCTGTTTCAAATTGCGCCCTATAAATTCTTAATGTAAATTAAATACTTCTTCTTCAAATATTTAATAATTTTTGGTTAAGAAAAAAAAAATAGTCATTTTTTATGATACGATGGAAATGACGAGCTTTGAGACATTTTGGATAACGAAGTCTCCGAATTCGAGAAAAGAAATACGTTGAGGGAATGCCGAGAGAAATAAAATTGTGAACAGATTTTACAAAATCTGGCTAAAAGAATTTAGGGGCGAAATTAGGATAATTACAAAATGAGGAACTTTCAAACTCAAAATTAAAGAAGAAAACGAGAGTTAATTCAGGGAGTATGATGAAAAAAAAAGGAAAATTAGTGCAAAAAAAAAAAAAAGGGGGAAAAAGTTTCAGTTAACAAACTGATCTAGAATTATAGATTTAGTATATAAACAATTAACAACATAGACTCAAGATTTAACAATATATTTTTTTAAAAGAACTACGACACTATGTTGCAGCTTATAGAACAACGACAAGCGATGTAGGTTTCCCTTCACGATGTCGTTTGTTGCTATGTACATTTTAAGAATAACAGTCTTAAACAACATGCAACAATTAGCCTGGCAATCATATTCTATCATGCTAGCTACCCAAGGTTCAAAAACCGGAAAAACCGATTGTCCGATTTTGCAGGTTCACTACTGGGTAGGTAATCGGCCGTGGCGGATCCAGGAAATTATTTTGAAGGGGGCTATTTTTTTTTATATATATATATATATAAAGATAATTCAACGGTAATAGTAAAATATACCAAATTTTTTTCTTCATTGTTGATAAATTTATCATCGTATTTTTACTTACGTTTTACATAATTACAATATTTGTTTGAGAGAAATTTAGATTTCACTAGTCTTATTTGGTATTTTTTTATTTATTTTGTATAGCTTCTTTTTATTTTATGTTTCTCAAATTTCGATTTAGTTGAGAGACTCTTACCTTTTATCTTTGATGGAAAAAAATATTATAAATGCGATGTATTAGACTTTTTGCCTCGCGATTTTTGGCATGGTTCCATTTGTCAGGCCTATTAAAACCGGCTTCGATTCGAGTCGTAGTATCTATTTTTTTATTTATTTATTAATCTTAAGTGGTTTCAAAATAATTTTACTTGCTCTTAAGTTCAAATTGGAATATTTATGTGTGTTCTAAGTAGGGCTGTAACTAAAACCCGAAATCCGGATAAAAATCAGCATCCGCATCCGTATCCGATTTTAAAATCCGAATCCGGATATGGATATCCGGATCCGGATTCCAAACCGGATTCGGATACGGGTTTTGTTATTCTAAAATCCGGATATCTGGTATCCGGTTTTAAACCCGGATTATATTAATTTTTTAATTTTTTTAATTTATTTTTTTAGGGTTTACTCATGCATTTTTATTTCTATATGTACTAGAATGTACTAGATTTGTACGGTTTTTTGGTGGGTGAGAGTTGAGACAATGGCAAGATATGTACGGTTTTTTTGTGTGGTTGAGAGATACGTTTTATCTTCTTTTTTTTTTTTTTAATCAGATCCTGATAAAAATCCGGATATCCGGATAATATCCGAATTCGGATTTCAAAACCGGATTCGGATAATAAAACCGGGTTTTTAAAATAGGTATCCGGGTTTTGGACTTGGTTCTTAATGTATTTTTCAAATATGATGGGGGACTATAGTTTATAGTCATGATGAGCCCAAAGTGAATCCGCCACTGGTAATCGGTATACTGACGAGTTTTTCATAAGCAATATGAGATGCAAACTAAATATTTATCGATGAAATTTTACAAATTAATCAGTAACCGTAAGAATTCGACGAGAACCCGCGATGTTTAAAACCTAGATACTAACGGTCGAATCATGAAACCTTTTCCAATTTCACTCTAATAAATCAAAATTATGTGAGAAAAAGAAAAAGAATCGTACAAAACCTACACTCACCAAAAATCACAAGAAAATCACTCTATCAAAAGACACTACATACATCACCAAAAACATAGCTAATTATTTATTTACAATTCATCCTTAATCCGTGGAAGCGCAAGTCCTCTCTATCACCTTCGAGTCCGTCCGGTAAGAATGCTTCGACGGCGAGCTCGAGCCCCGCGACGAGCTGTGGCCGAAGAGTCCAAGCCGCCCGAGCTTCTTGGAGAACGAGGCCATGAACTTCCTTGAACCCGACTTCTGCATGTCCCTCTTCATGCAAACATGCTCTCTCTCAAGATCGTTGAGCCGCATCCGCAGCCGGGCCAGCTCCAGCTTCAGCTCACGGTTCTCGCGCCGCAGCGACGCATAGTTGTCACGTGGGGACATGGCCGCGCTCAGCGCGCCGCTGCTGATGCGCCACGACTGGTGCGTGCCAAGAGGCTTGGCGGGGGCTGCACCAACGGGGTCAGGGCCGTCTTCTGGGTAGGAGGTGCAGAGGGCGCTGCGGAGGCGGAGCTGCTCGAAGTAGAGGACTTGCACGATGGACTGCAGCGGGAGGCGCTCGTTCTGCGCTGCGTGCGCACCGGCTTCAGGGGTCAGCTTCTGGAAATCTATCAGCTTTGAGAGCTTCTTCCGGTCTGCTTCTGTCAGGTGTTGGTGGGCCTGTCCATTGATGAGCGTCTTTAGTTATAAGAAAATACAGCTTTAGGGATTATTTCCGCACTAATTCTTTTTTGTTGAAATTAAAGAAAATTTTAAAATAGGACACAAAGTCACAAAACATGTTGACATGTTTAGTATTAAACATCGCAGTAATTATACACCCATACAGGCAATACTCTAAAAACATAGAGAGAATAGCCTATTCTGAATAGGTACTCAAAAAGTTCACAACATTTTAAGGAAATTATTTCTACCATTTACAAATTCATTTGCGGCAAAAATCCTATAAATTGTTGAGAGTAGCAGCATATTCTTTTCTTTTCACGGCATTATTAATTACTAATGTTTTCTAAATTGTAAATCCTGGGTAGTGGGTACCACCCGACAAAAAAAAAAAGATGAATATGTCGCCACTATTATGTATCTTTAGGGTACTTTTGCCACATATATCCCTTTTAAATTACTATGTAAATTGGATGTCACTAAAGTGTCGTAAACTTTGACTCATTGAATATCTTCTTTGAATTTGTGAAGATGGACCAAATAAACATACACCATTTGGTTTGAAAGAAAATCCTATAAACTCTGTTTTCTCATTTCTAATGACCTCAATCAAGAACACTAATCCTGAAAATCAATTAATTAATTAAGCTTAAAAAACAAGTATTACAAAATTAAACCTGACTTACTTTGAGGTAAATGTCAATGGCCCGGTACAAGCCGTCGTGCACGGTCCTTGCGTGCGCCGGCAGAGTGTCGGAAACCACCACGAACTTCGCCAGCTTGAGGTTTGCGTCCGGCGCGATTTCTGCCAAGTAATTGTCCACCAGCTTCCCCACCTTGTACAGCGCCCCCTGCGACGGAGACCGCGGGCTCTCGCACTCGAACGCCGACAAGTCCTCCATGTCGTCATCGCTGTCCTCGCGCTGCGCAAAGTTTGCCACAATCCTATGCACCGTGTCCACGTCGAAGAGCGTGTCGCCACCGTGCCGAAACGCCGGGATCAGCAGATCGTCCAGCGTCGCCAAGTCCAGCTGCGCCCCGATCCGGCGCTCCAGATCAAGCCGGCACGCCATGGCGCAGTCCAGCGCCATCGCGCTACGCAGCAGCCCAAAGAGGAAGCTCACCGGCACGGCCAGCCTCTCCACCGGCAACAGCCCGACGATCGCCTCCACCACCCGCCTCTCGGGCTTCCCCGGGCCCGGCTTCCCCGTCAGCTCCCGCTGCGCGTAGCTCACGAGCGACGCCCCGAGGCTCTCGGGCCGCACTCCGCGGCATTTCATGGCAGCGATCACGCGCTGGTAGAGGTCCACGCGGAGGACGGAGATGTCCTCGATCCACCAGTCGCCATCGTTGTTGCCGCCCTCACCCTCGCGCTTCACCTGGCGGTAGTTCATATGGAGCCGCCCGGAGGAGCTGTACTCGAGGCGGGAGAAGCTGGAGGCGATCTGCTCGGCGCAGGCCTTGGCTGCAATAGCGTCAACGCAGCGTGACACGACGCGGAGCTCGTCGGCCAGAGGGAGAAGGGCCTCGCAGTGGCGGAGGACCTCGACGCAGAGCTCGAGGCTCTTGCAGATTACGCTGTCAAGGTACTCGTCTGCGCGGGAGCCGAGATTGTCCTTGGAGAAGTCGTCGGTCATCTCGAGGTAGTCGGCGACGCAGCAGAGCTGCGCCACGTTGCCGGCAGTGATCTCGAAGTTGATTCCGTAGCAGAACTTGGCGGCAAGCTCGAACGCCTCAGCCCCGCCCGGGAGGCTGACGAGCTCGACCCGCGACACGTCTGCGTCCCGGTGCTCGGCCACCACCTTGCGGATCCGCCCGCTCCGCGACACCAACGGGAACTTGGTTGACATTGCCCAGGGTAATAACCGTCATTTTCTCAACCATAATTCAGGTAGTATTTGAATGAAGTGGGCAACACGAAAAGCAATAGACACATGCATATGGGCACTCACCTTGTGTAAAGAGAATGTGATTCCACTGACTTCTAATGTGATATCGCTGGGAACATCTCGGAATATCCTGAAGAGCAGAACCCAGAAATGGTTGATCAGAAAAATGAAGAAGAAGAAGACGAAGCAGAGAAGAGAACCATTCGTTGGAGCGGTGACGAGAGCTCTTGGAGAGGGAGAGTTGGTGCTGTTTTTCCATGGCGAAGAGTGATCAGTGAAGAAGGAAAGCGGTGCTAATGGATGAGCAGAGAATGAGATACTGGAGTTAAGAGAGAGAAACTAGGAGGAGAGAGAAAGAGTGGCAGTTGGTGAAGATTAGCCATTGATGTCTAGTGTTGGAGCAGAGCAGTGAAGTGTGATGAGTGACGATGTTCAAAGTTTAAACCTTAAGAGTGCAAATCGCCAAAGCTGTGTCTCTTTGGTGGGTCATGCTTCCTTTCTTCTTCTTCAATTTTTTTTCTTCATTATTTGGTTAATATTATATATATATGGATTGAAGCAGCAGTGTTTAAGCTTTAAAAACCCATCCGTATACAGTATACCCACGGTTTACGTTGTAATTCTTTTGGTACGAGAGCGAGTATTGTAATTGGGGTAATTTTCTTTTGTTAAAATATTATGAAAACCCAATTCCCGTAACGTCTTCGGTATACCCGTAAACTAAACTTGCAGGCAGTTTTTGATTAGCGGTCTTCAAAAACATTGGATTGGAAAACTGGTTTTGCTACATAACAAGGCGTGCATTGAATTTCAAAAATAATATCAACCATGTACTTCTCTAATTAGTCTTTTCATGTAGTTTTATCCAAGGTTCGACTTTTCCACGATTATCTTCGATAATCTTCGATTATCCGTCTTGCCGGTAGTTATTCGGCAAGACGGTCATGTCAGTACTTTTCCATGATTTTTGCCGAAAATCGGCAAATATCTTGAAAAATAACAAAAATATAGTACTTTTCAAGAAATTTTGCACTTTTCGATGATTTTATTCGAGTATTTACATATGTGAGAGTGAGACTATATTTTATTTACCTATGTTTGAGTATGAAATGTTTTTATTTTTGGCATTTTTAATGTTTTATCAACATTATAAACTTAGTAAATAAATTCTTAAAAATATTTTAGTGATTTTTCATCGATAATCCTCGATAAGTGTTGATAATCCGTCAATAATCATCGAAAAGTATCGGTAATCGGTAAGCTACAGTATTATTAGTTTTCCGTCGATAATCCGGTAAGTTATCGATTAATCCGTCGATAACGGCAAGCGATTTATCGGCAAGTTCGGTAAGTTGAACGTTGATTTTATCCAATAAGTAAAGAAAGATCTACGTTCAGTTTGAAAATTTGATGGATACAATTATTTATTTAAAAAAAAAAAGCTAATATTATATTTATACCCGTCGGCACTTTGATAATAACATATTATAAGTGTAAAATCAAATCAATAGAATATCTTAGATATTCAGTCGGACTAACTCAATCTAATTGCTTCTTTATTTAATCCCTTTATTTAATATAGTACACGAGAAAACAAAATCCACCGAAAATCAATGGGTTGATTATAATTTATTTATATACTTTTTAGAAATGGAAAAATGAAAAGACGCTTTATCCGAAAGAGTAGCAAGAAAAGAGGCGAAAAGAAAGGGAATGGGGTCCAATTTTGTGAAGTAAATAAAACAAAAGTCAAAACCCCAATCACAAACAGAGAAATGATATATATTACCTTTCGCACCGTATTATGCATAACGGTAAAGCAAATTAGTCTTTGTCTTTCTCTGACACATATGCCATTCCCATGCCTTTGACATTTCTTCTAACTTAATTTTTCCCTTTTTCACTCTAATTAATAAAAATAAATAAATAAATAAATATAAAAATTGATTAACTTGAGTTTAACTTTAACCCCTGATAATTAAGAAAATACGTAGTAGATTGAAATATGTAGGGGTAAAAATTTTGTAACCGTTTTCTGGTTTTGTCCCGGTTCCGCTTCCGGTCTCGAAACAGTTTTAAAAAATAAAATAAGGGAAATTTAGTTTGAAACTGGGAACCGGTACTTCATAATTCACGGTTTATGGAACCGGGAACCAGAACCGGTACCAGAAGCCAAATTTCTCGGTTTTTGGTGCCGGTTCTGGTTTTAAACTACATGTAGTTTTAGATGTTTTCATATTATGTCGTTTTTAAATATTTTGAATGTTTATTGTAGTTTTTGGGTTTTATGTTGTTTTTATGACTTAAACTACATGTAGTTTTCGTTATTAGGGTTTATTATTTCCCATTTTCCATTCTCGGCCCTTTCCATATCTCTTTCTCTCTCTCACCCATCACGACATCATCTTCTTATCTTCTCCGAGAACCCTCCACCGTCGATTACATGTCTTCATCTCCAAACTAGAAGATTTCGCTCGCAAGCACAATCTATGTCTCGTGTTAAGTTTTTGTTTCGGCCATTGATTTTTATCTCGTGTTAAGTACCGAATTTTTTCACGAATCTTTTCTTACTTTTTCCCGGTTTCGGTTTTTTTTTTTAAAAGGGAAATTTACAACCGGAACCGGAAACCGGTACCGAAATAAAAATCCTGAATTTTTAAGATAGGTACAAAAAACAACTAATTTCCCAGTTCCCGGTTCCGCTTTCACCCATAGAAATATGGAACCAATGGAATAATATATTGGGTTATTGGCAGCACAAGTATTAAAACTTTGACGAACTAAAGTGACATGGTTCAAAATGAGAAAAAAAGTATCTAAAATCGATAAAACTTAGGATGTTTTCGTCACGTGGTATGGCAAATGTTGGACAATAATTAAAGTGATGCATTTTAGTCAACTTAACGCCACGTGGACTTGACAAACGTTCGTAAAAGAAGTAAACATAGACATGTGTTGTCTCAATTTTATTGAATTTGAGTGCTTTTGCCGCTAATTTTTACATTCAACGCATGCCGCCTTAATTGGTCAAAGTTCAGATACTTATTCTGCCAACATCCCTAATACTTTTGATATTATCTTGTACTATTGCCACCAAGATTGAAAAGAGTAAGAATGTAAACTACTTTTGACTAACTTATAGGTACTTATTTCACAAATATCTCTTTTGCTTATATGTCATAATAGCTTTCTATTATTTGTTTATGAACCTCCAAATTTGTTTTTTTATATTTCTTAAAGCTTTTATTTTTCTTAAAAAAAAATGACTTTTAAGAGAACAATTAAATAGGTCCAAACTAGCTTGTATTCCGTAGGTTAGGCGCATAGATTTACATAGAAAAGGAAAACCACAATTTGTCTGCCTACTTTTGGGTTGCTAATGCTATTGCTTATAGCATTAAAAACATGATAAATCCAAGATTCCAATGATCTTCTAATTTCAAAAAATTGAATTAAATAAGTTTTTATGTGCATATAGATGTCAAATATAGCACCATTAAAGTCGATACCAACCGACATTTTTGAAGATTATCTTTTGCATATTAATTTATTATGCCTCGCTGCAATATATTTGTGTAATACACTTTTGAAATTTGTTTGATCCATTTAAATAATAAGGTCTAATTTAATGCAACGGTGTCATCATTTCAGTTGTTTTGGCGTTTTTCTTCTATTAGCTTGCTTAAATGCAACACTAATGACTCTTCTTTTAGTATTTGGAGCGTGATTGGTGCAGAAGGTATTTTCAGACCTTGTCGTGGGTTTTCGAAAGAATTTTATTGGGATGATCTTTAGCTTGAATCCGACTTTATTTATGTGGTTCAAATCATATCTTAATCATCAAGGTTGCAGGTTCAGTGGTCTAAATGTCTTTGTTTCCTTGAGTATATCAATTTAGAGTCGTATATATATTTACAGAGAGGGTAACCGAACTACCGATGTCCTAGCTAGATTTGGTACTTATACTTTGTGTTTGGTGGCCTTCACACTAGGAGTTCATGTCATTTTTTGTTATTGATAATATATGTATCAAAGAAAACTTTAATTTTGTTAGTTCTATTCATATTTGAATATTATAGTTCAAGAGAGAATCTAAGTTTTGTTAACTCTCGTCTTTTTTTTTATGGTCGATATATTTTTCATATTTATATTATTTTGAACTCTCTTTCTTCATTTGTGTTTCTTGGATGTCAATTTAATTGAGGATTGCATTACGAGTTATCATATTTTAATTTTTTTTATTAAAAAACAAAAGAGTAGGTGATAAACAAAAAATAAAAAGTACGTGAAATACAAATATAATTACAATAAAAATAGTTCATTAATAAACAATAAAGGATTTGTGATTAAATTATCGATCAAAACATTTCATTACCAAAATCATCCCAGCAAATATTAACCCCCTTTTATTTACCGTTTTTCCATTCACACATCATTAGTAAAAGCAAAAGAAGAAAATGTCAAAAAGAGGGAACGATCAAAAGAGTGATTAAGAATGAGATAGATGCGTCCACTTTCGATAATTTTATGATTTAAGATATTACCCACCCTACTCATATTAGTCTCATTAATTCGTGGGGTCACATTTTTCGTAAAATTATTTAATGGGGTCATATAGTCCCACCACCTATTATTAGAATTATTAGCATACCTTCTGATCTATGCACTATCTATGGAATGTTTTTAGAGTTTGAGAATAATTTTCATGAAAAATTTAAAACTAATAATATATTATGTCGATTCGATTTTATAAGTATATAGTAAAATTAATAGATATACTGATAACTGGTCGTGTTTTAAAAAAAAAAAGGTAGTAATTTTTAAATATAATTACTGTAAATATTAGAAATTTATAAGCCAAAGACTAATTTTTCTATTAAAAAAAATAAATGATAAATATGGTTTTTTCTTTCTGGTTCATGATTTATAGTATTTTTTGGGGATCAGGAGGCGGGTTACACACTATAATTATTTTTTCTAGAGAAAACTCTAGTTAATATTGAAAGTGTGGTTTTGAAGATACCCAATATTACACGTTCACATTAACATCAATAATATCTTTTTAGTGACAAAATGCATTACTAATTTTAGTTACCGCAAATAACTTTTGAGTTTAATTTGTTAAAGTCAGAAGCTTTTTTTATTTTAAAAAAATTGTATATAAATGAGTAATTGAGTATATGTATAGTGTACTTGAGGTGTGCATGCAAATATATATAATTGAATGGTCAATTGGTCATGGCATGGAGTTTCACAGAAATCTTGAATATAAGCTTGGAATAAGTATCAATATTTTGTTTTCTTATAAAAGAAAGGTGAAAAAAATACAGCTACATCAAGTAACTTATAAAGAAAAGAGTAATTATTGCTCCTTAGCTTTAAATTCATCTTGTCATGTTTTTTTTTTTTTTTTTTTATATAGCAATTAGTCTCCTAATAGTGCAATATTCCACGACTTTTGTCATAATTATACTCACATCACACGCTAGTACCTTTTTATATTATGATTTTGCACTAAACATTAATATGTGCATTGCATGTGTCATATCACTCATATGCGTTAAAATTTGAGAGAAACTAGGTATATTTTTTAACAATCATTGAAGAAAATGCTAAGTATTTCAAACTAAAATAGAAAATTATTAGAAAAATATACAAAAGTAAAAACTAATGCGACAAAACAATTCAAGAAACTTCTGTGATAAATATTAATAATAAAAATCCGTGATGTTGTCTTTGAATTCTCCTACGATTTGATAAAAAAAAAAAAAAACTAATTAGATATTGAGTACCAAAAATTATTGAAATTTAAAATTATGAAACACGATTGAAAAGTATTCATATTTAATATACAAGGATAATCGCGACAAAGTACTAAATTTTGATCAACTGAAGCGGGAGGAGTCTGAGTTAAAAAAATAAAGAAAAAAGTACTCAGCAGAGAACACATTTTTCCATCTAAGTTTTATGTCAAATTCACATGATAGAAAACGCTAGATAGATAAATGAACACATAAATACGACTCTTGGGTATGATTTAACAATAAGTTGTAAAAAAAAAAAATAGACGAAAAAGTGTGTTGCCTCACATTTGTTGACTTTGATTAATTTTGTCGCTAATTTTTCACTTTGAACCTCTACCCATTAATTGATCAAAGTTTGAGTACTTTTTCTGTTGGTGTATATATATATATATATATATATATATATATAAATGTCTCTAGGGAGTATTGGATATCTTCTTTGAATTCCGGAGTCCAAATTTGTTTTCGATTTTTTTTCTCTAGGGAGTATTGGATATCTTCTTTGAATTCCGGAGTCCAAATTTGTTTTCGATTTTTTTAAAAAAAATTGAAAATAAAATTAGAATTATTTTTTAATATTTTTTGTAAAAAATATTTTAATTATTTTTCTAATAGTTAATGTATCCAATCTTTATGTAATATAAATAGTAGTATATGACTATATGTAACATGTACGTAATATATTTATGTGTCAATAATGACAAATGTATTTAGGTGGTATTCAAGTGGGATAACATAGATCTACATCTTTTTCAGTGGAAAATGTATCCAACTTATACTTTATTGAAAATTTGACGGGATATTTTTTTGGAAGCACTGGGTACATTCAATTCAAGCCGTTGTAGAATGAAACTTCGATACATTCAAATCGTTGAAAAGCTTGAAACTCAAAATACATTTGCTACTGGAAAAAGACTTGAGTAAAGGTCGCTACTCGCTGCAATTGAATACACGTTAAATAATCGTGAACATTAACTGTTTATTTAAATAAAAATTGAGAGGAGGGAGAGTGAAAATGTTAAATTAAAAGTGACAATAAAATACATCAAAACATGTGAACAATGATTATATCAATTTCTCCAATAAAATTTAAAGATACAAATATAATCTACATAAAAACGACCATTATTTCCATTTTTGTTTTCTAATATTTAGAATATGAAAACATATAATGAGTTTTGAATTGTAAGTGCATTAAACTATGTTTTAGCGGTTGACTATGGACAACTAAAAGATTTAAGATCATAACTATCAAAAATACTTTTGATGGGAGTTTTATATATATTTGTTCATCTTGTGAAATATATTGAAACAGTAACTTGTTGATGGGCTTTATAATTAATTAGATTAATGGGTTTGACTAACTAATGTAATTACTTAAAGTCATTAGGTCCAAACTCCGAGTCTGTTAGGGTTAAACCTCATTAAGTAATCATAAAGCGAAATTTAACCCCAAATAGAGAGGAAAGATTCCTCTACCCTCTCCTCTAGAATGGTTGAATTTTTCTCTTCTTCTGAGCAAGAAATGTAATTTAATACAATTATTGGGAAGGATCTAGCAGTTATTGAGGTGTGTGTGACGTGCTGGACGAGATAACTGCTTCAACTATCATTAATTTGGAGTCGTGATCCTTGTAGGCAATATCAGTAACGCTCAAGATCCCGAAAGAATCAATTAAAATTTGCACGCTAAGAGTAATGAACTTGGTAAAATTTCATATTTGACGTTTATCTAGATTATTAGTTTTCGATATTTGATTTCCCATTATTTTCATTTTCGAGGATGAGAATCTTTCAAATATCTAACACTTGGTCCGTGAATGCAAATATATTATTGAATAAATTATTCCACAGAATAAGATAGCATAATATGTATCACGAACTGGACAATTACCGTGTGTCGAGTCTCTTGACCATTAGATGCAAGTATATATTCACATACACATAATACTACAACAAAATTAGTTTCCACCACAAATTTTAACCATCATAGAAAGTTTACACAACGTTTTGGAATTCTTCGCGGAAAGTAGCATTGTAAAAGCTTTTACAATGATTTTGAAAAACCGTCATGCAAGATAATCAAGCTCGCTGCAGTGACATTTGTTAGCCCGACGAACATGGTTTGCACAACGATTTTTTCAACACACTGTCATGCTAGCCTTCGCGTTTGCAGTTTATACGATAATTTTTTAAGAGAAGACAGAGCAAATTTTCAACTTTACTTTGCACGGCGGGTTCAAGAAACCGTCATGTAAAATGCCTCGTTTAATCCCAAAATTGTTGTGTTGTAATAAGATAAGAAACTAATTACCAAGGCAAACACCACCACTATGGAATAAGATCGTCTGTTCCAGTCAACTATATATCATCTATTATTAAAGGGGATGGTCAAAGCGAGCCATTTAGTCAACAAAATCTCGTCCCATCTTTCAAAATTGAAATGTTTGGATTTTTAGACTACATATATTTTAAAGCAAAACACAGCTGCACATAAAAACAATTCTTTTCCCAATTAATATCCAGCGAATGTTGATGATATCTTTGATCATACTCTTGTAGTCATTGAATAATGTTGGTATTGATTCTAAGAAGACACCATTCAAAATCAAACTACATATAGATATATATTAAATTATTATTAGATATATAGTTTTTAATTTGTCCAAATGAGTACCCCACAGGCCCACGCTATATCGAAGCATCCGTGTGCACCACAGAACTAAGACTACACAGGGATGAAGATAGAATAATAGAGTGTTAACAGAGAGAAAAAGATAGAATAATAGAGGATGATATTAATGGTGGTTTCTCAATTATTTGTGAAGAATATTTTTTTGTTAAGGATGAGAACATCATTTTTGTATTTATTCACTCGGAGATTTTCACATAAACAAACAGAGTCGGTTTTAGAGCAAGGCTATGTAAATTAGCACTTACATAAAGTATTTAGCATTACATGTGAAAGAATAGATTTAGGTTTATTATGTGTATCTTTTTTAACATCTTGATACCACTAAGAACAAGTCTAATCACACTAGTTAAATTAAAAAAAATAAAATAAAAAATCTCTATTTGAAAAAGGGAAGGACTCCAAAAAAACAAGAAAAATTAATTACAATAAACATATTAATCCATATACGTATTACAATATACTAAGGTCGGAATTTAACAAAAGCACAAATCTAAACAATTTTCTCATTCTCATTTTTTAAAGGAATGAAATTACGAAACATAAAAGCCCGATTAGAAAAATGTATTTATAAGAAAAATTACATGTATGCACATATAATTGTTATTATATTTATAAGAAAAATCATTGATATTATCATATTTATATGCACGTATAGAGTGAATCATGAAGAAATTGAATATATAAAAATAGGAGAAGGATGAGGGATGGTGTGTTGGGAGTGGTGGTAAAAGTAAGGCAAAAGATTAATAACATGATTGTTCTCAATCGCACGCCAAAGTGAGCAATGAAAGAGACACATTCATATATAAATTTGAATTATCATATTTCATTTTCAGACTTTAGGGTTACGTCTTTCGGCCTAAATCAATGATAAAATCGGCTTATTATCATTCTGCTCCGACATCACATAAGCTAGCTCAGATCTGGAGCCCAACCCTCAATTTATGGCCTTCTTTTCTTCTGAGTATTAAATACTTCTCTAAGTTTTATTTAGGAATATTTGCATCGTAAGTACCCAATCGTGTATCAAATGACCGACATACTTTAAACAAGGAACATGCAGTATATTTCTTCTAGCGGCAATTGTGTCAAAAGGCTACAAAACAATATCGATGTTTCATTAAGATATGTTAAACAAGGGACATGTGAACGGTGCAAATTAAACTCAAAATATTAATCTTCGAAAAAATTTGTGGTGAAAGTCATCGAACTTATCATTTTTTTTAATTTTTAATTTTTATAAATAAGTCATTGAACTCATATTTTAACGGAGAAAGTCATCGAACTCATCAATTATTTACAAATAAGTCACAAGACTCATTTTTTGGCAGCGGAAATCGCTAACGGCTTAGTTTTATTGCAAATACACCCTTACAACGTTAAATACCATTTTTTTTTGCCATGTTAGATGTGCCAGATCACTACCTATACTTACATGTCATATTATGTGAGCCTTTCTCGACCGTCCTCCCGGCAACGCTCTACAGCCTGTTTTCAGGCATATTTCGGCGATGAGGGCTACTACGCGCAATAGGCCGACGTGGACTGGAGGACGATCAAGTGATGTGGGGCGTCCAACATTGTGAAAAATGTGGAATTTACCGTTGTAAGATTGTATTTGGAATAAAAGTATGACGATATGAGCCGCAAAAAAATGAGTTTAGTAAGTTATCTATAAGAAATTGATGAGTTCAATGACTTTCGCCGCAAAGTACCCTTATTTATTCAGCCCTTTTATTATAGAGATGTAAGTGTGTATCTAACTTTATAACTGTAACTCGACATGAACGAAGTGAACCTTGATATTGCTATTGCCGCAAAACAAGAAAGATGTATCTTAAAAATGTTTGAGAACTTGAATGCAATAAAATGCTTTTTTTTTTTTATTTATTTCTTTTTCTTAGTAGTAATATGATTGCCTCTAAAACATTGTCATGGTCTGCACACAAGAGCAGGGTATGACAAATATTATGTTCGGACTCGGCATATGACATATCCATCTTAACGAATCGGCCATTTTTAGATGAGAGCAGAATCCGCACATCTTGGAACTTGGATAACTCTCAAATTCAAAGAGAAACTTTATTCAATGGCATTAAGTTTATCACTAATAACACTTCAATTTTCTTAATGGATAAAATAGCACTCTCAATTTTTTATACAAAATACCGTATATTATATATATTCACTCTTCCTCTATCTTCAATCTCTTCTTTTCTCCTCTATTTTCTTCTCTTTATCAAGTTTCTCCTCCTTTTGCACGAATTTTTTTTTATTTGCATCTACAAATTTTCGGGATTTTGTGTAAACTAGGATGCTTGTGGATTACCCTAATAGGCACCAAAACTAATGGGTTGGATAAGTTGACTTTCCTCATTTACTCTTTATTTTGCTGCTTTTTTTTTTTTTTTTTTAAATAGTACGTTTAATATAGGCAAATTTAAGTTATAAAACAAAAATTAAAAAGTTGTTTTTCTTTGGATCTCAGGTCGAAGAAAGACCGAAAATTGACCGTCTTTTTTTTTTATCCAAGATAGCTGATTTTTTTTTTTTTGAACTATCATCAGACCAAGACAGCTTTCGGACCGAGATATCTGATTTTGGCTATTTCATGGAGATTGGATAACAAAAATTAAATACAGAATTATAATGCGGGTATAATTTTATTTTTACCATTTTTATTATCTTATTTTAGGTCCTTGTGTTTCTTCATTCTTTTTAGTTTACATACACTGGTCAATGGGTTCAAAAAGACTAACAATGTATTTATCAGAATGGCCAAAACATTCTTTTTCATGGAAGAAAAGAATGATCGATGTTAACTTCTTTGAAGAAGTGCTTCATGGAAAGGCTAATCCATTTGCTGGCAGTCCTTTTTTCCAAGCATGATCGATGTTAGACATTTTGTAGAGTTTCCAATCTATTTAAATGTATTGTGGTTCCATTATGTTCTAATTTAAATCGAGTTGAACGGTGTCTTTCTATTGTGTTATTTTTTTATTTTTTTTTTATGACTAGTTTATGTTTTATAAATTTAATTCGGCTGCCTTTAATCCAAGATAGCTGAAATTTGACTGTTTTCCAATTAAAGATCAATCGTTAATGTATTTTGTTAAAAAATAATAATAATAATTAGGAGTACTATTCTATCAATTATGAAAAAATAAGTGTTATTTTATCTAATGACGGCGAAAATACCCAAACTTTGGTCAAAGAACCCATCGTGTATCGAAAAGTGGTGGCAAAAGTACGCAATCTTGCATTTTGAGCGTTGACCAGTTTTTTTTGTCCATCCACTAACGGTGCCATCCATTTGGCCGTTAGGGGTGACCATTTTAGACCCAACCCGATGGCCTAACCCAATCCGTTATAGACCCGACCCCAATCTAACCCGCCCAATCTAACCCGCTCAAAATTGGGTCGGATCGGGCCGGACCCGACTATTATTCGGGTCGGGGTCGGGTCGAAACCTTGGGTCGGGTCGGGGTCTCCGACCCGACCAATATAATTAATATATATTTCATATTGATTTTTTATTCAAGTAGTGCAATCTATAGTCTTTTAAAATTTCTCATCCTCAATTTTATTTACATTCAAAGATCCTTCAATCTCTCATTTTCATGTTTTACATTATTTAGTGTATGTTTGTTTGATTAAATTTGTTTGGGGTATTTTTACTTGAATTTTGAGTTACATTGATCCATTTTTTTCATATCATTTATTGTTATATAAGATTAAATTTTAATTAATCGGGCCATGGCGACCCAAACCAACCCAACCCGATTTTTTATCGGGTCGGTTTGGTTCGGGCATTAAAAAAATTTGGGTCAGATCGGGCATTTTTTTGAGAACCCGAGGTGATTGGGCCGGGTCCATAAAAAGCATCGGGGCGGCCCAACCCAACCCATGCTCACCCCTAATGGCCGTTAGCCTTTTTCCACGTCCACGTGGTCGTTGAACCAAAGTTTGGGTATTTATGTCGTGATAAACCAAAGTTTGGGTATTTATACCGTTATAAACCATTTTTTTTCCTGACCTCATCTAAATAAAGGTCAAAATATTATGGCTTTGGTAGGACTCGAACCCATCACCTCCCCCCACATATAAGAAGTAAGAACAACATAACCACTAAACCACATTCACTTCGCGTTATATCTTGACAAAAATAAGAATATAAATAGAAACTTATTAATAAGTGACATAGTAATAGAAACATATGTCAGATTGACTTATTTGGAACTGGGTTGAGTTGATTTTTTCGGATCGGGGTCGAGTACTTTTTGGAACGGGGCCGGGTTGAATTTTTTGGACCGGGGTCGGGTTGACTTTTGAAATGTGGTTGGGTTGAATTTTTCGTACCGGATTTAGGATGACTTTTTTGGTATGAGTTTCGGTTGACTTTTTAGGAACGGGGTCGAGTTGAATTTTTTGATATGGGGTCGACTCAAATTTTTCGTACCGGAATCGAGTTGAATTTTTAGGACCGGGTGCGGGTTTCTATTACTATATTAGTTATTAATAAAAAGTCAAATCGACCCTGTTCCAAAAAAGTTAACCCGACCCGTTTCGAAAAAGTCAACCCAAACTTGTACTAAAAAAGTCAACCCGATCCTGATATATAAAAAGTCAACGACACCACGGTGTTCGAAAAAGTTAACCCGATCTCGGTCCAAAAAAGTCAACCCAACCCCGGTCCACAAAAGTCAACCCGACGCCGTTCCAAAAAAGTCAACTCGACCCCGGTCCGAAAAAATCAACCTAACCTCGTTCCGAATAAGTCCATCTGAACCTGGTGCGAGAAAGACATATGTTTCTATTAATATGTCACTTATTAAATAGTTTCTAGTTATATTCTTATTTTTGTCAAGATATAATGCAAAGTGAATGTGTTTAGTGGTTATGTTGTCCTTAGATGAACCGAAAAATAAAAAATAGGTAGTTTTGCCACCACCTTTCGAATTTAGGTACAAGAGAGGTTCTTTGACCAAAGTTTAAGTATTTTCGCCGTCATTAACCCCTTTATCTATTAGTGATAACTTTAAAGGAATTTTAACAAGTTTTTCAATCCAAATTTGTGTCCAATTTTATTGGGCCCTAATAAGATCAATAGGCCCAAAGTAAACCATTGTATAGGCCCAAAATAGGAGACCGTTACTCTCGCCTGAGTTGCTCGCCTTTCTCCATCACCACCCCGCCATCGCCATGGACGTCTCTTCCTGGTTTCGTCGCAAGCTCCTCAGAAGCAGCAACAATGGAAACACTCCAACTCTTAAACCCTGCAACCTCGCCGAACAACCTCGCACAAGCGACGCCCAAAACGACGCCCTGATCCTCGGAATCACCGAGGCGCTGATCGATCACGTCAAGTCCTTCACTGTCGAGACATTCAAGACTTTCCCTCTCTCAGGTGAATCAATTTTTTCAATTTGGCTTCGATCTCAATTTTTTCTTCTTCTGCTCAAATTCGCACTATTTTGAGTAATGGCTATCTGATTGGGAATTAGGGTTTCTCTTGTAGATGGTCCAGAAACAAAATCCGGCGACGATTCTCCGTCGACCTCGGGCAATGTCCGGAGCGACCTCTCTGAGTGGCAAGAGCGACACGCCGTGATTGTTCTTTCCAAAGTGAAGGTTTGACCATAAATTTTCGTACTTGCCATGATCTTTCTTCCCAAATTCTGTCAGTGATGTTGATTATTGGTTTTCTTTTGTCAGGAGCTTTCTCAGCTGAGGTACAAGCTATGCCCAGTTCACTTGAAGGAGCATCAGTTCTGGAGAGTGTATTTCTCCCTTGTCAAAACTCATGTGGCCGAGTAAGTTTCCGGAAAAAAATCTCTGTCTCTTTGCTTTATTTCTTGTGATAAACTGGTATTGGAAGCATAATTTTTCTAGATTGTGGCTTTGAATCATTAGTAAATCTCAGTTCTAGTGCAATATAATATGTTCTTGGGTTGGTTTAGGTCCTTCTTTATGCTGACTTAAAGATAGATTGTGAGAAGAGAAACTTGGTAGGACCCGAAGAGAAACTTAGATTATGTTTATAACAAACTATAAATGCTTATTTTCTTTCCAAAACATTCATTAGATTCAGTTCTAGATAATATATATATATATATATATATATATTACTGGTGATATTTATCTTATGAGGCAAAATGAAATGGTTTTAAGCAATTTACTATTTAGGGAACTTCAGAATCTGCAGGACATAAATCATTTGTTGTATTATTATTAAACGTAACTTAAATTTGGCATTTCAGATTTACTTTTTGTTTTTTTGTCAACTTGCATTTTCATTGGGAAAGTTGAGTACGTATGCATATTACTCTTAAATTAGAAAACTATGTTTATCTTTCCAGAATTACGAAAATACCCTTTTTGCTCTTCTTATATACATGAATCTTTCTTAGTATCTCTCTAATTTTTTTTATATATTTTTTTATGTTTTAAATAAAAAAATATATACATCGGAAACCCTTAATTTTCTTTTTTGAAAAATTATCGGTAAACTTCGGTATATTTTGAAAAATGTATTAAGGATTCATCGCTTTTTCATCTATTTTTCTATTTTATATTAGTAACTGGTTAACCGTCGGTAAACTGTCAGTAAACCAAAAAACAGTAACAGTTATTATGATTCTTTTACAGATGAACATCGGTTTAGCCGCGGTTAACCCGAAACACTGGTTTTTTGTTAGTGAGCTAAGATGCGTATTTTTTTTATTTAAACCTATTATTTTCCCTTCCAAAATCTATTCATCGTCCCAAATGGTTAGTTGACACCGCAGTTACAAAAATTATTGCAGAGTAGAATAGTAGCAAGCTATATTTATCATGAGTCTATATATATATAGACCCATAGATACACTACCATCTACCTAGTAGGCTCTAAAAGCACTAGCTTATCAAAGTCTTATAATCAGTCTTTTCAAATTTGACATAATCTGCCCGGAATTTGTTATTGATGCAACTTCACACCTAGACCTTTCATTTATTACTGGAAGAGGACATGTCGTATTACTATTATTCAGAGACCGACTTTTAAAATGTCGTGATTTTTCGTCGGTATACCAATTTATTGAGCTTACCAGTAAGTAAATATATATATATCGGTATTCACTATTCAGTGCTATACCAATGGATATACTGATTTCTTGAACGTATATATAAGCTGTGTTTTTATATTATTTAATTACCAATATGCCAATAAAATCTGATCTGCAAAAATGAGTATTGGTAGTAGTAACTAATTATAATATATTCGTTGTAGTATACCAGTTAGTAGGTAGTATACCAGTAAAAATCCGAGCACCGGTATTTCGAACACTAACCAAGACAACATATGACACGACCCTTCATTTTACTTATGATTAGAAAGAGCACAAGTCTTTTTACTGAATTTGTAAAAATAGCTTGATAACTTTGTTATGACTTGTTTTGATGAATCAGGTATGAGCTTCAAGCCATAAGAGTGGCAAAGATGAAGGAGGTGAAAGTGGGAAATGGGGAATCAGGAAATAAGAATGCATGTGAAGTTGAGATGTCAGAAACTAAGAACTCACCAAATTTACCTCCTCAAACCCCATAGCATTTTTACTGCTACAAGTAATGCTTCTAGTAATTTATTTTTCTAATTCATTTGTTCTGATGATACATACATACATACATGATACATACATCATAATGACATGGTTATTAGTTAAAATGAGAGAGAGCCCATCTTAATTCTGAAGACTGCTTGCTCTGATTACTGATGAATGTTGGAACTCGAATCCTGGAATTCCGGTTCCATATTTATTATATTATTAAAATACAATTTTTTTTAGTATCAATTTCAATAATGGTTGTTTCATTTGGACATTCAGATCAATAAAAAGGAAATCCTGAATTCTAGAATATTTACCGTGATGAAAAGAAAATCGGAATCGGGATTTCCGGTCCCAACTTCCTAGTGTATTTACAGAATTATCTTTAGAAAAGTAAAAGGAAATATATGTTGGATTAGGATCTGTTGGGTCATCAAATCTTGCTCTTTGGATGGACTCTACTTAACTGACTTCAATTATGTTTTTATCTATAATTCAAAGAAGGCTAACAATGCCAAAGGCTAAGATTTGTTCTGTTCATATCATATCTGGTAGGGTCAGTTGTTCTTGTCATGCCTTGAAAATCTGTCTACTATGACTCTTGTTGAAATTTGAAAGAAACCCTAAATTTGTCTTCAACAATGGAGATACCCTTACCGACAAACTTTCCATATCTTTGTACCTTATACCTTATAGTTTCATTTGTGCTAAAATATATACCCTTTTAAGGTATAATTGGCCACTTTTGCCCTTGATCAAAGACAAAAACATGTAAGTTCCAAATTTTATTTTACCGAGAATTTTTTTTTTGAAAAATAATAATTATGGCACAAGTTTTAAATTTCTTACGTCAAAATTATTTTTGAGTGTTTAGACATTTGCCACGTGAAAATAAAATATAATATATGTCACTTACGAGAAGACACTTTTGCCGCAACTATCCATATTTATAAATTTATTATAATTAATTATGCATATTGCATAGAGTTTTTTTTTTTTTTTGAAATATCATATTGCATAGAGTTACTACGAGTAGGTCGACAAGTTCCCCTTTGAGTGGGTTCTTTGTTGGCTTTTGTTACTTGTTGATTTTGTTTTTGTTGTTCGTGTTTTTATGAGTTCAAGTATTGGACTATGGTGATTATCTTCCATTGAGGTTTTAGGTTGAGCAAAAACAAAACCATATAATTTTGCTTGTGTAGAAAAGTTATTTTGTGATAGAAAAAGAAAAAGAAAATGGCTTAGAGGTATGAAATAAAACTAAAGTACACATGGAGGTCTAGTATAGCTGTTCCTAAGACTAGAGGGTATATTTTGATTAAAGTTGAAACAAGAGGGTCTAGAAAAATAAAATTTCATTATTTGTTTTTTTATTAAAGAATATTGGATCATGTGTTTTTTACTGGGTGTAATTTTTTTGGGCCACGATTTGTAAGGTTGGCAATAAATGCGTTTGGTGATGGCGAGACATGTCTCTATCATTGGGTTGAAAAGTATGATGTGGACTTGTGATGTTCATTCTAAGCTTGTATATCAGTATATCACCACTCATCATCAACAATATACGCTTCTCATTTCTGAATCTCATTTTACAACCAAATATGACATCCATGTAAGCAAGGTTTAGAATTTCGCTTGTCGATGTCGTTTCGTATTTTTTATTTTACGGATATATCGTTTGCCGATGGGTATGTCGATGGGCAAATGGTAAAAAAAAGGCATATCGCATGCTGTATATACCGCACTTTTCGCATGGGCATACCGCATGCCGATAGGATTTTCGACGGATATTATGTAAAAAAATATTTGAGTATTTAAGCAAGATATTTATATAGGTTCAAAACTATATATTTAATAAATACAAGACATAATTGTATACAACAAAACACATTTGTAACTTAAATATGTAGGTGAAATGTATAATATTAAGTCAAATTATTATGTGAAGTGAATATGTATGTTAAGTGTGTAATATTAAGTGAATATGCATGTTAATTGTAAATGTATGTTAATAAATTTAATATTAGTTGAAGTGTATAATATTAAATGAATATGTATATGTATTTTAGGTGAAGTTAATATGTATGTTAAGTGTATAATATTATTTGAAGTGTATAATATTAAGTTAAATTATTAGGTGAAGTGTATGTGTATGTTAAGTGTGAATGTGTGATATTAGTTGAATATCAAAAAGTCCCGCATTGATATATGACAAGAGTTTGATGATGTTTATATACCAAATATTAGGGACAAAGGCTTGGGCCCTTTGGGTAATAGGATTTTGTGGATGAGGGAGGACTCACACAAATGATTCACCACCAAACGCGCGCGCCAGCCGTGACGTGGCGAGGTGGGGTGGGGGTGCTCTTGTGTTAGTATAATTATTTTTGCCGAAAGTTTAATTGGTATTTTTGCCGAAATCTACCAAAAATATAATTTTTTGCTAAATTCCAACCATTTTTCACAATTTTTACACACAAAAACGAATTTCGCATTTCTCCGAAAAGCGAATTTCCATGCAAATTTCACGAAATTTTATACCATGCATGTAAGCATATCAACGGTTTTGAATTACAATAACATTTTTTTAAAAATATATCACAGATCTTTTATAAAGAGATAATAGCCAGTGGTGGGGCCACTAAGGCCCAACAGGGGGCAGTGGCCCCCACTTGGAACCTAATTATTCGACGTAAAGCTCATTTGACTCTTCGTTTTTATTTTTTTAATTCCAATCACAGTAATTCTTGCCCCCACTTGTTAGCCCAATCATTCGACGTACAGCTCATTAACACTTTGGTTTAACTTTTTTATAATTCCAATCACAGTAATTCTCCTGACAAATTTTCTCCTGGTTAAAGTCATGGGACACCATGTGGAATGCCGAGTGACCAATCACCTAGAGAAAGCATTGATAATTTAAGTGCTCTATCAATTTTGCCCATACTTTTTACAAAAATTACATACTAAATGTCCTCTTAAGTTTTAATTGATTTATACGTGTTTTGATCTCTCATATTTGCTAATACTCTCATGTTTGCCCTTACATTTTTTCTATTTGCACTTAAATGCCCCACATTATTTTTTTTCGGACTTATTTACTTTGGACATTGAAGGTTAAAATATGTTAAAATCAGGATTTATCAGTATTTTAATTATTTTAGTTCCGTTTTATTTTTTCTTTTCTATCCATTTTAATAAATGTGATATAAATATCGATTTTATACAAACAAATTATTAGTAATTGATACTCAAAGGTAAAAAGTCAAATAATTTGTTGGCTCTAAATCGGTATATTCCTTTTTACATAAAATATTTTTAACGATATTAATAAATGATCGATCTTTAACGAGTCAACCACTCAATTATTATTGGCTTTCAAAAAATTCTAGCTTAGCCACTAAGTTTTCGCCCTCCCTTCTAACGATTTCTGGCTTCGCCACTGATAATAGCGATCAATGTATTATATTAGATAAAATTAGCGGTCATAATCATAAACCCAAACATAATTTGTAAAGGCTGAATATACTCAAAGTATACATAAAAAAAATGTGGTATGTGTTTTTCGTCTACAATATGTCATTCTCGGTAGTTTTCATTAGTTTATAACGACGTGTCATTGTATCTTCGTTCATCGTAAGTCTTTGCAATAAAAAGTGTGTAAATAAAATTTTGTAGCACATCTTTATAAACTAACAGAAAAGACATAATGAAAACGGAAAACATATATCCTGACTCGTGACTTAAGTACTTCAATGTTTATGTTATAAATTAGTGAACTATTGTTAGTCTTCCAATCAGTATACATTTTTATCGTCGGAGTTTGATTATCCGCGTGTAACCCGTCACAAACCATGAAGCGAAGTGGTTACCGCTACGGTTCCGAAACCATTTTTAACAGTTGCAGCCATAAAAGTTGCAGAGAAAGAGCAAGATAAGGTAAACACGTGATGTTTTTACGTAGAGGAGCAGAGGCGTACAGAGTCACGTTTGTAATAACTGAAACACTTCAGAAGCGAACAAATCATAATCAACGCATCACAGCAATGTCAGAAGTACATACAAACAAACAAACACTTGTGTTTCTACATTGACAAATGTTGCTGCAACTTGCTCCTCCCACTTGCCGCATCAACAATAACACTACAATCCAATATTATACGACCTAATTGGCTCGTTCCCTCTTCGGGTTGGACGGCGGTCGCATTCTTCCTCTTTACGGTTATTTCCGGTTACCTTTTTCCGTTCCCGTTTTGATTTGTAACAGAAAAGAGATTATGCATTCTTATAATAGTTTACTTTAAAGTTGTTAAAAGGCGATTTTGCCACCGGAGCAACTGATGAATCTTAAAAGGTTGTCTGCAACAAATCAAATG
Source organism: Parietaria judaica (assembly GCA_954871525.1). Taxonomy (NCBI): domain Eukaryota; kingdom Viridiplantae; phylum Streptophyta; class Magnoliopsida; order Rosales; family Urticaceae; genus Parietaria; species Parietaria judaica. The sequence continues at coordinate 47,553,831 of OX940860.1, forward strand.
TAGAAGGGGAGAAAAATTGCATCCATTCTCAAATCTAAAGAAGCGATGGACGACACCAATTACCCAAAATAAAAAATGGGAAATAAAACATTCGATTCAATAATATAACATCGAATTGGTCAAATCATTGTGAAATTTATGTTACATTTGCCTAGATAGGATGCAAGGTACACAAATGTAGCGCGGGTCGAATATAGACAACGATTTAGAATGAAAATCTAGTAACTAGATATACCCCTAATTTTCTATTACTACACTAATTAACTGGAATTTATCTCGGAATTACCACTCATGTATCTAACTCCTAACTGCAGTTATTGTTAGAACTCGAAATAGAGATGATCGTCGCACTCATCAATCATTAGGGCATCACTTGGACCCAATGGTACCTTCCCGGAAGAGGCAAATCACGCACGACGTCAAAATTATACCTGCAAAAACCGATATTTTATTAATCACTCACAATATTATTTTCATTTTTTGTCTAGAAAAAAGGTGCATGTAAATAGTTTACTTCTCAATGAACACTCTCTGTTGATGCTGCTCTGCAATGGCAAAGAACTCATCCATCTCGCGAGCCGCTGGAATCTTGCTTTGCACGTAACTCCCGACTCTTTGGTCAGCTGAATTGTAGTTTCTCTGCTTCGTCGTTGAACCCAGATGAGTCAAGGTGTCCGACTCACGTATCAGGCTACAAGGCGTGCTTTCCCTCGTGCTCCTTCAGAAGGAGAGAAAATTTGTTTCATATAATGAAATAATAAATAATATATTTTTTTTCTTCCTTTGGTAGACAAGCGACAAAAGAAGAGATACACCACTTAGATTCACCTGTGGAAATTAGGCCCCGTGAATATGATATGTCAAGGTATCACAAATAGGGCACAGAAATTACTGCTCCAAATTCTCAAACTTTTTTCACTTCACCATCATTGAATGAAAGATAATTTGGTGAAAAAGCAGTAAAAATAAAAATAAAAACTCTATGAGAAGCGATCCCTAGAGAGAAGAATGCATCATTACTTATTTGACCTTCGTATTGAATGCAACGATTCACGAATAATAAGAAAAAGTATTATAACAACGACACAAGATTACTCGGTGCATATGATACAAATTTCAACAACGTGTATAGAAACTGTAAGCATAAATTTACTGGACAGTAGATTCCAAAAGGAAGCAAGAATCAGGGTTTCTTGTACAAAAGTTGGAACCATTTATTACTCGGTTTATACATTAAAGGATCTTCTCACAATTACAAATAAAAAAAAGGTCAGTACATTCACCATGTGGCCATTATTAAAGAGAGTTTAAAAAATAACTAAAGCATTAATCAGATGTTAATGGGCCTCCAGTGTAATTTGAATCACGGAATATTAGCGGCTTAAATACCAAAAGTGTTTGAAAAACCAACGTTAAATACTCATTTTTTATTTTAGCCGCACTAAATACCAAAAGAACCCCCAAAAGGTACCTGTCTTGTACATGAGAGAAAAATATTAGTACTTCATCCGGCTAAAACAAGAATAGGTATTTAAGGTTGATTTTTCAAATACTTTTGGTCTTTGTGCCACGAATAACCCTTTGAATTGCCCTCTATTTTTCTAATTATTAATTAATTTCAGTATTATTTTTAATCTAGAACCTAAATCCCGCAAAGTAACATTTTCACATTATTCGGAATATAGATGATATATTTTTATAAAAAATAAAATTAGAAGCCGCGAATAATAACTGAAAATACAATGAATATAGAATGTAAAATTCCCTTTTAATATAGTATATTTTTTTCACTGAAACTTGAAAGCCTAATCAAAGAAATAGTTTTCAAAGCACCAAAACCTTAAGAGACAAGAACAAGCAAACTATTTCAAGCTTGAGAGACAAGATAAAGACCAAATCTTTAGAGCCAAAACTCCATGGAAGCAACAAAAACAAATCAACCCTCTTCAGATTGAAAGAGACACCATGAAAGCAAGCAAAAATTGCATGTAAAAATGGCATAAAAAAGCACAAGAAATGAAGACAAAAAGCGAAAACGACAGGTTTATAGGAATCTACCTCTCTCTGCTTTCGCTCTCCAAGTTATTCTCTCCGCACGAATCCGTCGAAATTTGGGGGCTAGGGTTTGCCGCGCAAGGCTCGCCGGTTCGATTCGGGTTCCGGTGAGCGGCACCAAGGAACGGCGGCTTCTCGAGGCGGCGGCTTCGGAGTTCGAGGTAGGAGAAAGGCGAATCTCGCAAAGAATTCGGCGATTTCTGGGTCTCTTCCTGTTGTCGGCGGAGAGCGAGGGTTTTGGCTCTGGTTCGGACGCCGAGGGAGCAGTGAGGAGAGAGAGAGACCTCCATGCCGGCAACGTCGCTGGTGAGCTTGGATTTCTTCATGTACTTTCCCATTCTATGTCTAGGAGAAGAGTCTTCTTTCTTCTCTGTTTCGTTTCGTATATGGCGGGAGAGAGAAAGGCTCTTTCTTTATTTATTTATGCGCCAAGGCCAAGTGAAAGAGAAGAGGGACTTTAGGGTTGGGGGTTTAGGAAACATTTACTTATAGCCTATTCGGCCGCAAAACTATCTCAAAATTAACAGAATATTTTTGAGAGAGAAAAAAAAAAATTATCGTGGTAAAAGTTTTTAAAAAATTGTCTGAAAAATATGACTTATATTTCTATTTTGTGCCAAAATTCTTAATGATATTAATTTTTTTTGAAAAGTAATTAAGTTTTTTTTTTTTTTTTTTTTTTGTTACTAATTTCTTACCATAAAGCTTCAAGTGGTGATATTTTTTTTTCTTCTCTTTTTTGAATGCATATGAGCTACAAAACTTGAAAAAGTTAACAATGAAAGCTAAGTTCTACATAGAAGCCAAAGCGTATTCTGCAGCGTTAAAACTAAGGCATTATAGGTTAGTCGTGTTATCATGGTGGCTTGGTGTCAAAAGAAACGAAAAACTTGGTAGAAAAGGGCAAAAACCTAGACAAAATCATATATTATTACCACATATAACTTTATAGTAAAGGAGTTAATAAAAAATATTAATTCTATTAAGTTAACTAGGGGAATTTTATTTGTTAGGATAATCTTATGCTTTTAATTTTAGATAATCTTACGTTTTTTTTTGGTTTTGTATCTATACTCTTGCGCTTTTCATTTATATACTCAAGTCAAGTTTGTCCCTTTATGTTTTTTAGATTCAAGTGTCAATTTAATTGTGAGGAATTGAATTTAAAAAATTATGGACTTCAAGCTCTTAATATTAAAAAAAAAATCATAAAATATTCGTGACACTCATTTTACAAACAGCTTTAAAATAATAATAAAAAATTGATCTGTTTCATCTTTAATCATTGTTGATGTGCAAATCCGTTCCTTAATCGGAATAATGAGGTCATTAATTAAATTTACGGTTCATGAAAATTAAGACCAAAGTTATGAATATAATTGAATATTCATACATTTGAGCTTGTGAGATACATAGCCCAGAGGCCCAATAAACACTCAATCGTGTTCGGGTCCGAACAGAATCAAAAGGCCCAAAGGGCAGAAGCCAATTTCGAGCAGAGATTGCTCAATAGAGATATGGGCTGAGAGCTTCCGAAGGGTAAAATCCCGAGCAGCGCTCAACAACTACACTAACATAGATAAGAACCAACACTTGGCTAAAAACCAAGTACCATCAAGGTCAACAACCTGAATAGCTCGAAGTTCGTCCCGGGCAGAGGTTGCCATAAAGGGATCCAAGCAGAAGTAGATAAAGTACCCGAGCACGAGCAGACCAAGTCAACAACTTCGATTCAAACCTCCAGAGCCCGACCAGGAAGATCGTCACGACCTAAATTCAAATCCCCACGACGTCAAGTCAAAGTCCACTACTGCGCAATTCTCTCAGAACGTGGCCCACGTGTCAGCTCGACAGCAAGTCAAGCTCCGAACTCGAAGCCATCACCAACGTACACTTCCAACGGGCAGAAATCAGAAGCTTATAAAAGCAAGAAGAGAGCCCTATCACACGTACACAAGCATTTACTTCGAGAGAAAAGAGTCTGTGAGATTTTTAATTTCAGAGTGTTTTCTTTCATTTTCGATCAACTCGGAATTGGCTTGAGGTTCTGGTTGATCTCTCTTTCTAAGCAATAAACTTACAGAGGACGTAGTCAACTACCGCATTGGGACGAACCTCTCTAAAACACCTTTTGTGTTTTGTCTTATTTTTAATCTTTTTGTTATTGTCGAAAGTATCGACGACGCGGAGGTCAGGATCCACAAAAATCTTAACATCTTGGAATCGAAATCCCATTCATCATTCACGTGACTGTTGGTGTGCGAAACCACGTCAACAATCATTATTAGAGAATCCGCTCCACAATTTAAACTAACTAGAGGAAACGACAAAACATCATATAAACCAAAGTAACTAAAGATGTAGAGTGAAGACACCAACATAATTTGACAAAACACACACACAAATATGGTTTTCTCAGTGATTGTTGTTAAGGTCAGATTTTGTCAAATCATCCCTCAACACTTCCGACGTCGTTTTATGTCCAAATGACGGAAAGTAGAGGCAAGGATACTCGAAGATTCGAGGCCCACCAAAAGAAGAGCAGTTTTAGGCCCAATAGTGACAAGGCCCAAGAAGATCGAAGCCTGCCAGCGCGAAGACACCTCATCGCACCACAACAACAAAGCTTATCGGGAAGTAAGACCTTATCGCCCAAAGGAGCGTATCGGACGAAGCCTTGTCGAAGGCGAGTTTCATCGGGAAAAACCCAATCGAGTCAAAAGAGGAAGCAAATCAAGAATCACGAAAAAGAAGGAAATTCATTCATTCAGTTGAGGATTTCGTGGGATATCCAACGAAATTCACGGAAAGATAATAGCAATCAGAGCTAGAGAAAGGGAAACCCTAGCACGATTTGTGGGATTAATTTAGAAACTCTAAGCCTATAAATATGCATGTAAACTCGTTGTTCAGGAGAGGATGTATTATTTTAGCGGGGAGTTTTGAGAGAGAAAGTCTTGTGTTCTCGAGTTTGCTTATTCATAGTATTCTCGATTTCCTAAGAGCTAGAGTGTGTAATCTTCGATTATCCGAGCTATAAAACGGAAGAAACCGAGTCCTCTCGAAATCATAGTAAAGCAAGAATAGTCGCTTTCATATTTATTTGTGTTCTTTCAATTATTCTTGTGACTGTAAGGCGTCCTAAATCGCCCTCTACAGTTTGGCGCCCACCGAGGGGCTCTAGTTTCTTTCTATCGCACAGCCAAGAAGTCGGAGAGAAGGAGAAGAATGTCGGGCGAAGAGGATAACCTTGCCCAAGATCACACCATGCAGAGGATGCAGCAACAACTGGCCGACGCCATGGCGAAAGTGACAAAGGCGACTAACAAAGCCGAAGAGTCCGCTAGGAAGGCGGATGAGTCCGCCCGGAGATTGGAAGAGCAGGCCGTGGAGAACAGACGGCTCGCAAGCCTCTTGGAGCGCGCGGAGAGACGACACCCGACAGATCAGTCAGTAGGGTCGTCTGCGCAGGGAGCTGGAAGAGATGCCAACGGAAGCGTGGTAACGGCGGACACGCCGGTAGACTTGACAACCCCGTCGCTCATCAGGAACCTTTTCCACGCCGGCGTAACTCTGCCTCCGGCCGCAGCGAGCCAACCGGCGAGCACGACAGGTTCCACGCCGGATGACTTGACGATGGACGTAGCGACAAGGGTGGCCAAAGAGGTCGAAAAGGCAATGGCGCTGGTATCTTCGAAGATGGAATCAAAGCTCGGGCAAGTTGCGTCTCAGGTGCATCAGGCGATAAGCTCGGCGCCCGAAATTGATAGAATGGTGAGGGAAGCCAGGATCACCCCGTTCACAGCAAGGATTCGAGGAATAGAGTTGGGGGACCTGCCAAAAGTCAAGCTCACGCCATACAAGAGGGAGACGGACCCCCATACTCACGTGAAATCGTTTCGGATAGCAACAGACCACATCGGAGGCGAAGAGACTCGGAAAGAGGCCGTCCTTTGCCGACTCTTTATCGCGAGCCTGCAAGATCGAGCCAGTGATTGGTTCGCAAAGTTGGCACCGGGCTCCATCAACGATTCCGATGAGTTGGTCGCCATTTTCTTGAAACACTTCTCCATCTACGTACAGACGGAATTGACAGTGTCAAACCTTTTCGACGTTAAGCAAGGGAAAAACGAACCTCTCCGGCAGTACGTGGAAAGATTCAAAAAGGTCATGTTCCGAATCCCGAAGGTAGACGACGTCGTCTCGGTCCAGGCTCTGAAACACGAGCTATACTATCAAGCCCCGTTTAATGACGAGATGTGTGTCTCGTTGCCGCACTCGATAGAAGATGCCCTCCATAAAGCGACGATTTTCATAGATATGGAAGAAAGCAAGGCGATCAGGAAAAGAATGGAAGAAGAAGCCGAAGGCAAAACCAAGCCCGAGAAGGGGAGTAAGGAGGGGCGAGAAAGGTCGTCGGCTAAAGCAAGAAAGGAAGGAGACCGAAGAGATCGACGGAACTGAGAAGGTCTAAATGAGCGAAGAGCTTCGGATATCCCAAGGCATGAAGTCTACCAAGTGGATGAAAGGAGGGGCCCATCCGATAGCCAGGGGAGCCATCCACCGGGGAGTCACCAGCAGGGAAATCCCCAACCATGAAATTTCTCCGATAATCGAGTTGGCACCTCAGGGGGCCGAGGAAGCTATTCCGGAGGCCGAGGAAGTTCCTCTTATAACCGGGGAGGATTCTCTGGCGGCCGAGGAGGTTACGAAAGGAAGCCATGGCCAAAAGACATGAGTAAATACTGTTCTTTTCACGAGTACTACGGCCACTCAACCGACGAATGCGCAGCCCTCAAAAGAGTGGTCCAGCGAAAGATCGAACAAGGGGAGTTTCAGAACATCACCCAAAAGCCTCCCCAGCCATGGAGCAACGGCAGCCGGTCATGGACAAACCGACGGGAGGCACCAGCACAGCACGCAGGAGGCAACCAGGAGGCATGACGGGGCGCACCAACGATGAGAGACCAGCTGCTAGGCTGAGGATTGATCTGATCATGGGTGGATCTCGCCTTTGCAAATGATTCCATAAATAGCATCAAGGCTTACCAGCGTAGGGGAAGGGAATCCGTCTGAGAAGACGTGAGGATGGCCGGTCCAAACACGAAGATAGAATTCGTCGACGACGAGGTTTGTGCCGATGAGCACGATGACGCCTTGGTCCTAGAGCTCAATATAGGAGGCTGCGACGTCGCCCGCATCCTCGTGGACAACGGGAGTTCATTCGACGTCATCACGCATGAATGCCTATCGCGGATGAAGATCGAGGGTCTCACCATCGGAGGATGCCCGCGCAAGGTGTCGGGTTTCAACGGAGATGTAGCCCTCTCGATGGGAACGGTCAGTCTTACCGTCCACGCCGGAACTGTCCGCCGAATGACGGAGTTCATGGTTCTAGACGTACGATCGCATTTTAACGTGATCCTGGGGAGACCCTGGATTCACTCAATGAGGGCGGTCCCGTCCACATACCATCGATGCATCAAGTTTCCGGGCCGAGAAGAGGGGACCATTGACGAGGTCCGAGGAAGTAGCGAAGCCTATCGCATCTGCTACATGATGCATCATAAGGCGATGAACGTTCAAAAAGGGATCGAGAAAGCCGAGGGCAGCGACAGCAAGCCGGCCAGCCAATAGCAGTTAGTTGCGGCCGCTCCACCCCCACCGGCGGCAACAAGGAGGAAAAGGCGCAAGAGGAAGGGAAAGGGTGGAACCCCTGGGCTTCCCAAGATCCTTAGCATCGAAGACATAGAGGATCAGGCCGCCGAAGAGAGGATGGGAGGGCCGCAGCTCGAAGAGATAGAGCAAATCTGCATCGACGATTCCGATCCGACTCGGACCGTCGGTATAGGCGCCGGACTCGACCCAGAGACCAGGGTTCAGCTGATCGAGTTCCTGAAGGAGAATCGAGAAAGCTTTGCTTGGTCCCACGAGGATATGCCAGGGATTGATCCAAGGGTGATCACCCACCGGCTCAATACAGACCCCGGGCACAAACCGGTCATACAAAAGAGGAGGAAGATGTCCTCCAATAGAAATAAGATCATCAACGAAGAGGTGGACAAGTTGCTCGCAATGGGAACTATTCGGGAGGTGAAATACCCCCAGTGGCTGGCCAACACCGTTGTCGTGAAAAAGAAGAACGACAAATGAAGGGTATGCGTCGATTTCACAGATCTCAACAAAGCATGCCCGAAAGATAGTTTTCCGATGCCGCACATTGATCGCCTCGTCGAGGCCACTTACGGGCACGAGCTCCTGAGTTTCATGGACGCCTATTCGGGCTACCACCAGATCAGGATGCATCCGGACGACGAGGAGAAAACAGCCTTCATCAGCGAAAGAGGGACCTATTGCTACAAGGTTATGCCTTTTGGTCTGAAAAACGCCGGAGCAACGTACCAAAGGTTGATAACAAAGATGTTCCACGAACAGATCGGGAAGAGCGTGGAAGTATATATTGATGATATGGCTGTTAAGTCCCTAAAGGCGGCAATGCATATAGAGCACTTAGAGGAATGTTTCAATGTCCTCAACAAGCACCGGATGAAATTGAACCCCACCAAATGCATTTTTGGTGTCTCTTCCGGAAAGTTCCTAGGTCAAATGGTCACTCGGCGGGGAATCGAAGCTAACCCCGAACAGATCGAGGCCATTCAAAGCATGCCATCGCCCCGAAATCGACGAGAAATCCAAAAGCTGACGGGGAGGATCAACGCGTTGAGACGTTTCATCTCGCGACAGGCGGATCGGACTCTTCTGTTCTATGAGCTTTTGAGGAAGAACAAGAAATTCGAATGGACCGACAGGTGCGAAGAGGCTTTTCAAGCATTAAAGGTTTATCTCTCATCGCCCCCCGTCATGACAAAGCCAGAGCCCGGAGAGCCGCTGTATTTGTACATCGCCGTGTCAGATTAAGCAATAAGCCAGGTGCTCGTTCGGGAGGAAAATGGAGAACAGAAGCCGGTCTCTTATATCAGCAGAAAGCTCCTTGATGCTGAAACAAGATACCCTACAATCGAGAAGCTGGCGCTAGCTGTGTACGACGCATCGGAGAGGCTGCGTTTCCATTTCCAGGCTCACACCATCATCGTCATGACGGATAGGCCAATACGCTCCATCATTCAGAGCCCTAATCAATCCGGCAGGATCACAAAGTGGAACATAAAGCTGGGAGCGTATGATATCGAGTACCGGCTGCGGACAAGCCTGAAGTCGCAGGTACTGGCCGATTTCCGCATCGAATTACCAAAGGAGCCCGTAGAGTTGAGCGATGAGGCCGGCATTTGGAGGCTCTTTGTCGACGGATCGTCAACTTCGACGGGGTCAGGAATCAGAATTCGGCTTATCTCCCCAATGGGGGAAGTGGTGGAGAAAGCTTGTCGCCTTGCATACCGTTCCACCAACAACGAAGCAGAGTACGAGGCCCTCATCGTCGGAATGCAATCCGCTCTCGCCGTCGAAGTCAGAAACCTAAACGGTTTCTCGGATTCTCAGCTGGTCGTGAAACAGGTCAATGGAGAATACGATAAGAACGATGAGAGGATGGAGGCTTACGCCGAGGTTGTCAAAACTCTAAAAAAGAAGTTCGATTTCTTTGCTCTGACACAGGTATCCCGTGGAGATAACAACCATGCCAATGCATTGGCAGGTTTGGGATCAACCACCCAAGTAGGCGAGTTTCGGTCAATCATAGTGGAAACGTTGCACAAACCCAGCATCAAGAGGGGAGAGGGCCCCGTCAAGAGAAAGATGAAAACGGGCAATGAAAGGATGACGGCCGAAGAAGAGAACACCCGTGACAACGATAAAGTTCTGGAGGCCGGCGAAGAAAACATCCAGGACATCGAAGAAGAGGAAGATGAAGATGAAGACGAAGAGCGAGGAGTGGTGGATGATACTGGAGCGGAAGATTGGAGAACCCCCATCCGCACATACCTGCTCGAGGGAAAGCTGCCCGAGGACCGACAAGAAGCGAGGACGATTAAAACAAAGAGCTCCCGGTACGCCATCCTGGATCAAAAGCTCTACCTGAAAAGCCTCGTAGGTCCTTATCTACGTTGTCTTGGCGAAAAAGAAGCAAGGTACGTCATGCAAGAGATCCACAGCGGAGAATGCAGAAACCATTCTGGCGGACGCAACCTGCTAAAGAAAGTCAAATTGCAAGGATTATTTTGGGAAACCATGCGCACGGACTGCATCAGCCACGCCAGGAGGTGCGAAAAATGCCAGCGACACGCCCCATCGATCAACTGTCCGGCAGAAGAGCTATCGGTGGTATCCGTACCGTACCCCTTCATGAAGTGGTCTATGGATATCGTCGGACCCATGCCAATTGGAGCGAGGCAAAAGAGATTCATGCTGGTCGTCACGGATTTCTTCACAAAATGGACAGAGGCCGAGTCCTACGCCAACATCAAGGATTCCGACGTGGAGAGTTACGTTTGGAAGAACATAATTACTCGTTTCGGGCTCCCTAGGGAAATCATCGCGGACAACGGTTCTCAGTTCATCTCGAAGAAGTTCAGAGACTTCTGCGCACGTTGGAGGATAAAGCTAAACACTTCAACCCCAAGGTATCCCCAGGGCAACGGGAACGCCGAAGCGGTCAACCGAACAATCACCGATAACATCAAGAAGCGACTTGACAAGAAGAAAGGTTTATGGGCGGATGAGCTCCCAGGGGTGCTGTGGGCTTATCGGACAACACCTCATTCGGCCACCGGTGAAACTCCTTTCGCTCTGGCATTTGGGGTTGAGGCGGTGATCCCGGTGGAGGTAGGTGTCCCCAGTTTTTGGCGATCGTGGGCCCCAAGCAACGAAGAAGCCAACAACCAGAACCTGCTCCATCAACTCGGCCACATCGACGAGAGACGAGAGCGGGCAAAATTTCACGTCGCAAATTATCATAACACCATCGCCCGTTTTTATAATAAGATAGTGCGCCCGAGGAGGTTCCGAATCGGCGAATTGGTCCTCCGAAAGGTTTTTCAGAACACGGCTGAGCTGAATGCAGGAAAGCTGGGTGAAAGCTAGGAGGGTCCGTACATTGTTACCGACATCATCAAGCCTGAAGTGTACGAGCTCAAGAACACCGACGGGGTCAAAGTAGTAAGAAGGTGGAACGTAAAACATTTGAAGAAGTTTTATCAATAAGCGTCATCAATGCTTCCGCTCTACTCATCCTTTTCGGTATCTTTTTCGATTTTACGTTTGTTTTTCTTTCGAGTTTTATGTAAAGGGAACCCCGGCCCTGTTTGTTCGGGATGATATGTTTGGCTTTGGCCTTATCAATCCAACACGGAGTACTCTTGCCTCGCGAGCCGCACCCATTGGGGGACTCGAAGGGTTTAATGAGGCTCGTCTTTCAAGACAATAAGATTCGCGATCTACAGACTTCAATTCATTATCTACAGACTTCATTCGCGATGAGCCCGGTGTTACCGACAAGCTCATCGCCGCCAAAAAAAAAGAGAAAAAAAATGCTACGGCAAAAATCCCAAGGCGAGATGAGCCCGGTGTTACCGACAAGCTCATCGCCGCCAAAAAGAGAAAAAAATGCTACGGCAAAAATGCCAAGGCGAGATGAGCCCGGTGTTACCGACAAGCTCATCGCCGCCAAAAAGAGAAAAAAAATGCTACGGCAAAAATGCCAAGGCGCGATAAGCCCGGTGTTACCGACAAGCTCATCGCCGCCAAAAAGAAAAAAAAATGCTACGGCAAAAATGCCAAGGCGAGATGAGCCCGGTGTTACCGACAAGCTCATCGCCGCCACAAAGAGAAAAAAAATGCTACGGCAAAAATGCCAAGGCGCGATGAGCCCGGTGTTACCGACAAGCTCATCGCCGCCAAAAAAAAAAAAATAAATAAATAAATAAAATTATTGATACATTACATTGTCGCACTTCACTTAGAAATTGGCAGTTTACTGAAATATTTCTATCTCTACAAATTGATACATTACATCTACAAAGTAGGTTACAAAAGGGAGAATCAATCATCCCGAAGAACATTGTCGGCAACTTGCCCTACGACGAACTCCGCGCTCTCAACCAGGACATCCATAAGAAATTTCTCCACCGCGGCATAATGTTTAGGATCCCGCTTCATGAACTCGAGCAAGATATCCGAAGGGGCCCCTACCGGCTCAGAGGTTCCAAACTCGTCATGCGCCTGGGATGCCTTATCATGTGGGTCCTCGGAGAGCGTGGCGACGGTGCGCAATATCATGTCCCTCGAGAACTCTTCAAGGACGGCAGAATGCTCGTCGTTTTCATCAAAAAACGATGCTAACACATCCTCGGCGGTCTTCATTGGACAAGAAACATGAAGAATCTCATCGACCTGCGAAAAAGAACTTGAAAATGGCCGAATCGCGATATAAAAAAATATATTATAACAGACGTGTTGGCGACAAGGTAAAAATGAAGAAAATCCGCTACTTCATTGATAGAAATTGTCGGAGGAACTACAAAATGGCCCATCCTTATCGGGTACATGGAATAAAGAAACACAAGAAAGCAAAAGGAAAACAATTAAGGGGCTAAGAAATCTCCTCTTCCCGTACCGCTTCGCCCGATGAAGAGACGACCCCATCATTCGTCCCGTACTCATCAAGGCCGTCGGACGCCGAGAGAAGGTCCCCCGCGACGAAGCAAGACATCCAATCGGCGTCGAGAGGTGGAGGGTTGCACGGAGTAAGCGGAGGTGAGCCAGGGTCGAGGGCGGATTTGCCATCCAGCTCCTTGGCTTTGTCGTCATTCTTATCCCGGATCTCGCGCCACCTCGGAAGACGATGAAGGAGACTCCCTACTGTCGTCGCGGGCGGAAGCTTCTCGAGGAGGCGAATATTGGCCCCGTACGCGGCAGTGAAGCGATGAGCGTTGATGGATTCCTCCAATGCTGCATATCTCTCCGCCGCATGCCCCACCTTGCTCTGGGACCTCTCGAAGAGACGAAGGCGCGCCTCGCGCTCGGAGTTCGCCTCCACCTGTGAAACCTCAAGATCCCCAGCAAGACGCTTCAGGGTGGAAGAAACCCGAGAAACGAGCCGGCTCTCTTGCTCAGCCGGCGTGCCCACCGCTTCGCTGATTCGGGCCAACCTCAATTCCTTCGTTTTAAGAGCCCGGGAGTAACTTTGGGTTATGCGAGCATGGCGTGTCTCCTCCTCGATAAGCTCGCGTTTGCACTCCCCGATCTCCCTCTCCGCATTGGCCTTATAATCGGCAAATTCAGCCTCCAGAGCCAAGCGAAGGGAGGTCTCCCTCTCTAGTAAAGCCTTCTTGGCGTCCAGGTCACGGGTGGCCCGCTCGGCCGACTCGCGATGTCTCCGCTCCCCGAGAAGGGTTTGCTCAAGACGCGCTTCGGTCTCATCCAACGTCGTCCTGATCTGCATGGCCTCTTGGCAGGCCGTGAAAGCATTTTCGTGTTCACCAAGCACGGCAGCATTAAGACGCGCAAAGGCCTTGAAGAACATGGCAGCGGCTTGGGGATAACCTTCAATATCGCCCACACACGCCCCAGACTGAACCGTAGAGGGTTCAAGCCAAACCAGATCCCAAAGAACCCGAAGGGAGTATTTTTCCCACTCCTCAGATGAAGAATTCAGAGTGGGAACGACCGGAAAGCGCTCCGGAACGAGACGAGCGTCGAGCGACTTCCCGGAGTCAGAGAAAGAGGATGACGCCGGGAAAAGCGAAACCCCTTTAGGATCGGCAGAAATGCGAGGAAGAAGCGAAGAGGGGCCAACACCGGCTGCCGACTCCGAAGAACATCCCGTTTGAAGCATCTCGGGGAGGGCGGAAGTTTCAGGAAGAAATGCGTCCAGAGAAGGGTCACTCCCTTCTTCGGAACGCCCTTCGGCCCGAACCTCCTCGGGAAGAGGACGAGGCTTCCTCGAAGTCCCCGATTGCCCGACAGGCTCCAAGGTGAGAAGCGCGTCGACATTTTCAGGCGTTTCGAGGGACAGCGCAGGCGTTTCGACAGGCGAAGGGATGGCCACCGAGGCGGTCCCCACGGCGAGGTTGGAAAACGCCTCGGGAAGAGCCTCGGAAGAAGCAGGCAGATCGGAGAAAGCCGGAGCCTAAAATCACGAAGATATCAGACCTTAATAGTGCAAATCTCACAAAAGAAGGAAAGAAAAGAATCAAAGGATACCTCAAGAGCCGGATGAGCCAACGGCGGCACCACATCGTCAAAGTCCTCGTCGAAATTGAACCTCTCACGGGAAGGCTGAGAGGGACGTACGTTTCGGCCGGCCGGCTGGGCGGGTTGATCGGCCTCGTCGGAGGGAGTTGGAACAGAAAGAATCGGGGCTGCTTCTGCGATAAGAGCCGTCCTATCTTTCGAAGCAACGGAGACAATCTCCGAAGCTGGAGAGGCTACCTTAGTTTCCTTAGGCAAATCGGAAACCTTGATTCTCTTCGGGGGAGGGGCTTCCTGCATCTCTCCGGATGCATGCCTCTTCGGGGCGGCCTTATCGCGAAAAGACTCTTGCGAGGAGGCGTGAGTTTCCGGGCCACGACGAACCCCCGAAGAACGAGGAACCTCGTGAGAACGAGGTGCTCCCGAGGAGCGCCGATCTTGCGATGAGCGAGGAGCGTCGGCGTCCTGCTTATGTTTCGACCGTCGCTCAGTGCTAACTCCTTCAAGCGGGGGTTTATCGTGAGAAAGCATTCTATCGCTCCCACTCCGAGGAACGAGACCGAGATTACCCGCCTTTGACAAATCTCTCTGGATTCCGGAAGGTTTCTTGACGAGCCGCTCTGCCTGACGTGGCGAAATCGCGCCGCTTTCGCGAGGAACCAACGGAGATTTCCCTTTTGACTTAAGAGTTTTTCGCCGAACAGGAGGCGAAGAACCACCTTCTATTTCTTCGAGACGAAATCCCGCCGGCCACAAACTGCGAGGAGGCGGACCTGCGATGTGACAGAGCCGATAAACCCCAGAGTCTCGAACTCGGGTGCCAACAAAATCCAACGTCCAATTCCGACGAGGGTTGTCTAGAAGGGCCCTGACCACCTTACCGAAGCGCTCTTTGGCTTCTTGGTTGGCGATGGGCTTAAACTTAGGCAGGTTCTGATCGATGATCCATTCCGTCGGCAAAGCGTCATAGTGCGGCCCGAAGAAAAACCGGTCCAGCGACGCGAAGAAGTACCGGTTGTCCCACCCGGAATCGTTGTTGGGCGTATTCTCGATGATATGGGGGCTCACAATATGCGAGAGGAAGATATGATCCAAGTTCTTCGGGTTCTTTGACCACTTGAAGAGCCGCATCAGGTCCTCCAGGGTGAGAGTCACCTTCTGCTCGAGAGCAATGGCAAGCGTGCAAAGGAGGAGGCGGATAGAGTTGGGACTAACCTGGGTGATAGGCATCCTGTAGGCGTGGAGGAAGGAGATGATGAGATGCGGCACGGGAAGATGTAATTCCACCGATCGGAAGAGATGCTCGTAAAGAGCCACATAGCCTTCTGGAGGCTCATCGGCGAGTTCGCCGGCGCGGGGAAGTCGGAGGTAGCAAGGTTGGCTGTCAACATAATCTCTTTTCAGAGATTCCAGATGCTTCTCGGTCATGATAGATATGGGGGACCGAGTCTTAAAAATCCTCCCAACCTGAGACATGTTTTCACTAATGCCAAACGAAGAAGAAGGACGGGTCCGAAAGTTCTTGAAAGCAAGAGAAAATTTCGAAAAAGGTGTATCGCAAAGAAAAATGCAGAGAGCTCTGGAAATTTTCGGAGAAGAAAATGTTTGAATTAGAGGCAAACTCCAAATTTATAAGAAGGAGGCACCCGGAGCTGAAGAGTCGCGTTTGGATCCAACGGCCCAAGATTGAAATGAGAAAAATAATTAACGGTGGAGATCAAAAGGCCGTTGCAAAACCCAAAGAAAGCACTCAAGTGCGAAGATAATCCCGAAGACAATCCCGCAGTTAATGCTGATAGGATTGACATCAGTCTTCGAGATCTGACAGCCTGGAAAAGCGCGCAAATCGGGGACAAATGACAGCACACGCTCGAGAATCGGAAGAGTCTTCGAAGATACAACTTCTTCGAGGACATAACTTCTTCGGGGACATAACTTCTTCGAGGACACAACCTCTTCGCAGACATAATCTCTTCGGGATATGCCTTATCGGAGCGCATTCTAAATTTGTGATACGCAAGAGATAGGAAAGCTTTGTCGAAAGTTGGCTTTGTTTATTTTACCAAGTGTTTCACACTTGATAAAATGGGGGACTAACTGTTAAGGTCAGATTTTGTCAAATCATCCCTCAACACTTCCGACGTCGTTTTATGTCCAAATGACGGAAAGTAGAGGCAAGGATACTCGAAGATTCGAGGCCCACCAAAAGAAGAGCAGTTTTAGGCCCAATAGTGACAAGGCCCAAGAAGATCGAAGCCTGCCAGCGCGAAGACACCTCATCGCACCACAACAACAAAGCTTATCGGGAAGTAAGACCTTATCGCCCAAAGGAGCGTATCGGACGAAGCCTTGTCGAAGGCGAGTTTCATCGGGAAAAACCCAATCGAGTCAAAAGAGGAAGCAAATCAAGAATCACGAAAAAGAAGGAAATTCATTCATTCAGTTGAGGATTTCGTGGGATATCCAACGAAATTCACGGAAAGATAATAGCAATCAGAGCTAGAGAAATGGAAACCCTAGCACGATTTGTGGGATTAATTTAGAAACTCTAAGCCTATAAATATGCATGTAAACTCGTTGTTCAGGAGAGGAGGTATTATTTTAGCGGGGAGTTTTGAGAGAGAAAGTCTTGTGTTCTCGATTTTGCTTATTCATAGTATTCTCGATTTCCTAAGAGCTAGAGTGTGTAATCTTCGATTATCCGAGCTATAAAACGGAAGAAACCGAGTCCTCTCGAAATCATAATAAAGCAAGAATAGTCGCGTTCATATTTATTTGTGTTCTTTCAATTATTCTTGTGACTGTAAGGCGTCCTAAATCGCCCTCTACAATTGTCACGAGGTTTGAAGGAGGTTCAGTGCTCAGACCATCTCCAATCGATCACTTTATTTTTCACTCTATTTTTCACTCTATTTCTTAGTACATAAGTAAATCAACTCCAACCAAACTCTATTTCTCACTCTATATCTCACTTTATTTTCATTCTCTTTATATTGTATTTACACTCATACCCCTGTATATGTTTATTGATTCTTAATTAGATCACTTGACATCGTCTTTTATACTGTTTTATGTAGGACCAGTACCACGAGTTCTCAGCGCAAGGAAATTTTAGGCCGAAGTATTGGGGCGTCACTGGTGAAGACAGGGGGCCGGAGACGAGAAGACGGGGCCTTGTTTGGTCGGAGTTTCGGCGGCATTGCGGCGGGAGACACTCCCATGATTTGGTTGCGAGGCCGAAGTTGATGCCCTCTAGAGCGTTCGGGTGCTTCGCTAAGTGTTTGATGATCTGTTGCGGAAGATTCGGCCATGGAGTTGGGTTGACCTGTGGAGATTTGTTGTCTGTGTTTGTGCTTGTGCTTTTGCTTTTGCTTGTGTTTATGTCATTGTTATTCTTCATTTTGGTTGACTTTGAGTTTTGAACAGTGTGATTGGTTGAGCCAAAGGTTGACTCTATATATATTCATTAATAAGACGTGATCTCCAAGTCTTCATACTTGAGCACCAAGGATTTGTTTATTTTTTTTATATTTATAATATTGGCATAGCGTGAATTAACATTAATTTATTATAAGCTTGAACTTGATAATTAATGAATTTGCTAATTATATTACTAGCGACTAATTCGTAGGGATTTATTCTTTCTTCTATACGAGGATATAAAATACTCAATTCTTATGGCATGGCAGTTTTTTATTACCTTAACCATGTAATTGAACAAAGCCCTAATGGATTGTAATTTCTATCTTGAAAATGTTTCTCTCTAATATCATACTTGCGTTGATTATATATTCAAGATCACTTTTTTTGTGTTTGCAATTGGTGTTTTTTTCTTTTTTTCCCTTCATATTTCATTGTTAAGTCAATACATGCGTATGTTTAAATTGAAATATTTGACATGAGAAATCTAAAACTGTTAAAAAAAGTGTTAATTTGAGTTTTATAATCGTAAAAAACACAGCAATATTAATAAAGTGGAAAATTTTGAAAAAGTTTTAAAACTTTACCGCAACTAACTCAGAGATGAAAAAAAAAATATTGATAAGTTCACGAATAAAATGATAATTTATATGTTTGCCTTGCCTCCCAAACTTTACGAGTTATGCACAATTGCTCTCCGCATTATGGTTTTGGTGTGAATCCTCTTGAATTTATACATAATTTAGGTGCATTATGCCCCTTTTTCTGCTAATCCTTTAGAAAACCACATTTTTAAACTCTTGTTATCTATCAATAAACCCGTAAAATCGAATAACTGGTAACGAGATCTGGAGCACTGGTGCAAAATAACCTTGTTAAAATTAATAAGAACTATCAATAAGTTAGTTTTTGTTTGGGAGTCTCCTCTGTCAATTGAGGGAAAATTTGTAGTTTAAGATGTCGGTATATTTTTGCAAAAAAATGTCCTTATTTATTATCATCTTTTTTCTGTACCGAAAGTTTATATATATTTTAGCTGAATTAAAATAGAAAGGAATTTTTTTTTTCTATACTTATATATTTTATATTTTGTAAAAAACAAAAACAAAAACAAAAACCGATGATATCATAAAACTAAAAGGGAAACTTCATAAAATGACCTTCAAAACACCACAATTTTTTTTATTACACCTCAAGTTTTCATAATTCTAAAATCAACCTTTTTAAATTTTATGTACCAAAATACCCTTAGTTGTGTCAATTTTTCCGGACGCGACTTGTCCATTTTTCAGAAGGCAATATGTCCATTTTTCAGGACACAATATGTATATTTTGAAAATGTATTTTGGTACATAAAATTTAAAAAGGTTGATTTTAGAATTATGAAAACTTGAGGTGTAATAAAAAAATTTGTGGTGTTTTGAAGGTCATTTTATGAAGTTTCCCAACTAAAAAAGCTAAACAATGACATATTATAAAAACGACATTATCATCGAAAACGACATAGTAAAATTTAATGGATTTTTAAAAAAATATAGAAGTTAAAACCAAGATGAAAAAAAAGGGAATTTGTGCCGATGATGACGATATAGTTCAGAATTGTTCCAATTTGTTTGACATTTTTACATCTCGCGTCTTTTTTTATAAGCAAATCGCGTAAGTTTTTAATTAATTAGAATCCTTTTATTTATACAAACTAACTACCGTATATTCGGGCAAAATGGAGAGAAAAAAATAAAGCAAATAACCAAAACGACAACATAATGTGTGACAACGGATAAACAACATACGGTGACCTGGACGTGTGTAGAGTTTTTGTTGAGGGCGATTTTCACCATTCTTTTTCAGTCACAAGAATAATCGAAAGAACACAAATAATGATGAACACGAATATTCCTGATTTATTATATTCCCGAAAGCACTCGGTTTTTCCCGTTTGATAGCTTGGACAAATGAAGGAAAATGATAAAATAGGATATGATTTGATGCCGCGCCTCACCTGCTTCAGCGAGGCTGCCTACGTACCCGGTATACCGGGATCAGGTCATCACGTAGTTCAATGTGGGTCTGGCTTCTCCTTCTTCTCTCTCTCTTTCTTTCTTCTTTCTTTCTGGTTTCTCTTGCTAGTTCCTCTTGGTCGTTTCTCCTGGTTGAATATCCAGCTCTCTCCCATGGCCGAATTCTCTAGCTCTGGCCGAATGTCCATTCTCGGATAATTTTCCTCCACTCTAATGAGGTTTACATGCATATTTATAGCCATAGGGTCTCTCTGGCTTGTTTCCCTTTTCGTTCCTCCAATCTCGCTCTGTTTTAGGGTTTCTCTGATTCGTTTCCCTTTTGGTTCCTCAAATCTCGCTAGGTTCTAGGGTTTCTCTGATTCGTTTCCCTTTTGGTTCCTCAAATCTCGCTAGGTTTTCCTTCATTCCTGTTGTGAATGTTGATGACTTTCCTCGATTACGCTGATAATCCCACGATTTCCTCCACTGATTGACTGATTTTCCTCTACTTACGCGATTATGACTTCATCGTTTAATCCGATGGGTTTTACGATGAGCTTTTTCCTTCGGTGAGCTTTTATGCGATGACGTTCTTCTGCGATGAAGTTTTGCGAGGAACTTCCGCGAGGAAGTCCTACGATGAAGTTCTTCTGCGAGGAAGTCCTACGATGAAGTTCTTTTGCGAGGAAGTCCTACGATGAAGTTCTTCTGCGAGGAACTTCTTCTTTGCGGATTGCTCTCAAACTGTCCAACCTCGTCGCGGGTTAATACTTCCTCGGGCATGCTCCTTCGTTGACCGATGGTCAACTCATTTCTTTGCCTCCATTCCATGTCGTTTTGGGATAAAACGACATAAGTAGTGTTAAGGAGGGATTTGACGAAATCCGACCTTAACAGTTTTGTCGTGCCTAATGAGACAGACTTCATTCGAGTGAGTCTATGTTGTTTTTTGGTCGGGGTTCGGATGGGAGCTCTTCACTAGACGACGAGGTAGATTGGCCCGTATCTCAAGTCGCGTTGAAACGAGCAAGGCGTCCTTTATTCGGCTCCAGCTGGGTCTACACACGACTGTGTCTTCTTTCGACCAGGTTGGAGCTGATCATTGTGTCTTTGTTTTGGATTGGCAGGCGTTTAATCTAAAGCCTCCTCCTGCATTCACTAAGGAACTTTTTTTTTTTTTTTTTATTACCTATTCTCTCTCTTGCTCCCCTCTTTGGACCTAAGATATGCGCGTGGGGGCCATTCAGTCTTAAGAACCAAATTCGACCCCAACACTAATTGTAATAAATTATTATTATTATTTTCGTCATTATAGAACGTTTTGAGCGCACCAAATTGTAATGTCTTTTAGTGTCTTGAGCCTAAATTCATTTTTTGTTAATTAATAGCACATTAAATAGCTAACGAAATAGCAATTTCTCGTCCAAATTAAATAATTAAATCAAGCGTTCTAAATATTATTTACCTAAAAGTTTGTGCGTGAAATACGTGCTATGCTTGTACTACATATTTATGATCCCCATGGATCCCTTTCTCTTGAATCACTCTCGTTGCAGTGATTGTTCCGATCCGTTTACCACCGGGCCATAATCAAGCTGCTTTGAATAATCCAATGCAGCGACGGTGTTAGTTTGGGGATGCGCTATCTGGTGAATACCAACAAAAGCCGCGTTGGATAATTCAAACCAGCTTGATACTATCAAGTGGTAAACATTCTTCATCCTTCGCGACTATGTGTCATTTGGAGGGGTTTCACACGTTTTTGACGGTTCTATTACCGCAGATTCTTGAGTAGTTCAAAGTACTTTTGCCTGCATTTCTGGTACGTTAATCTCAGAAAAGAAAACTTATGGAATATCTAGCCAAACGGAACTTATAATCAGTTCTTAATGTAGGTTAAATTGATCGATATTTTGATAAATGTATTTATTTAAAATCTCATTGGTGGTATGTTATATTAGTTTTTCTTCGTTGTGAATAAGGAATATATTCATAGACTTTAGACCGAATTAGGTAATATCCGGCCATTGATAAAACAGAAAGTATTTATCCATTACATGTCATGACAATTCGTTTAACATTTTTATATCTCATATCAACATTTTTGTATGCTAATCACTTAATATTTATTAATTAAAATACTTTTATTCATAGAAACTAACTATGGGATATTACACGGAAGGAAAAAGAAGCAGTAATAAAAGAATGAAATAGGTATAAAATTATAATTAATTGTAATAAATAGGCAGTAATTAGGCGCATTATTTTGATAACTGTTTCTGTTTAGTAAGAACATTTTCTTTTTTAATTAACATCACATTAGCGAAATGCCAATTTTCTCGTCCGACTGAAAAATAACGAAATATTATTTCGGGAATAGGTTTGGAGATTTTTACAAATACGAAATAAAATAGGTTAGTTGAATTTTTTTGGAGATATTTTTATTTATATATTCAACTTTCTGGAGATTATTTACGGAATGAAATGGAGATTTTCACAATAACGAACATATTCTTTTTTATATTAAATTGAATAAAAGTCGCTCCTAACTTTTTGTGTTTGAACAACTTGGAGTTAATTACGATATATGTATCAATTATAATTAATTGTAGCAAATTCGCACTAATTGAGCGCTTCATTATTACTAGTGGACCGGCACCGCGCTTCGCGCGGTGGCATAAAAATATTAGTTAAAAAATTTTGTTGAAATTTTTTTTTTTTTTTTAATTTTAGTATATTTTGTATGCAATAGAAAATTGTACATCAACATTGCATACAAATAATTTAAATGTTTCAAATTAATTTTTGCTAAATGTTTTGACAAAAATAATCGGACACTGAATAATATTAGAGTAATTTCATTTGTTTAAAAATAATTTAAAAGATAAATTTCAATATTTATTAACAATCATCTCGTGTACGAAGAATATAATTTAAAATTCGTATCATTTGAGAGGTTTTTTTTATATATTTTTTTTCCTGATAAAAGTTACAAAAAGTCAAAACAGATTGACTTGTATTTTGTATTTCATTGTGTCTTTGTATATTTTTAACCTTTTCCCAGAATTTTTTTTCAGTTGATTTTAGATTTATACTATTAACGAAAAAAATAAAATAAACATAGCAATACTTAGAAATTGAAATACTTAATCAAGCAATTTGCTTTTGAGCATATTAAATCGGTAAAAACAATTGGAATATATTATATAAACGAAATTTGCTTTTGCGCATATTAAATCGGTAAAAAACAATTGGAATATATTATATAAACGATCTCTAATAAAAAAAACTTATGAGAACATAATTATAGACCATTAACATATATTAATTTTATCGGTAAGGTAATTCTTTCTCTAAATATAAAAAATGTACCAACTTAATACTTACCATATTAAAACCTAAGAATGTACAACATAATGTTTCAACATATCGTTATATAGACTTTTAAGAGCATGAGCATCGACGAAAATATAAGAGGACGTTTCAAATAAATTTGTTTGGCCTACATTGCTTTTTTATTTTTTTTTTTTTTTTTTTTTTTTTTGCTGCTTTTCATTTAAGCTAATGATTTGCAATAAAAAGTGTATACACTAATGTATCATATCAAGATCGTTGAATACCATCAAACATGTATAAGCATTAATTTATTTTTAAAAAATCTTATTGAATTGATAAAAAATTATATTACCAATCATTTTATTTCATCTAAGTCTCAGAGTGTAAGCAAAATTGCTCGATTATAGTTATTATTATTATGTCTAGTTTTTGTGACTTTGAAGATGATTGAGTAAACAAATTTAAAAAACAAATGTCAATGAGTTAATACTTAATAGCTTTCTAATCATTTATTTCTTATATTGAAAGAAAGAAAGAAAAATCTTTTCATTTTTATACACAAACAACTAATACAAAATAGTTTCAAAAACAATTCTTTCAAATTATTACAGTATAGAAACCAATATATATATATGTAGAATGATTAACAGTCGTCATCTTAATCTCTACACCTTGCATATATGTAAAATGATAAATCATACCCTCATTAACAATTATAAAACCTAACATCTATACTATGGATTCTTATATATAATAGACAATTACCTCTCATTCAATATTAAAAAAGAGCCGCAAAACTACTGTCTCTTGTTAAATAGCACATGAAACTTTAAAAAAAAAAATCATAAATATCACCTGTTTGTTAAAAATAAAAATAAATAAAAAAACAAACAATTCTAACTGTTTTTTATGAATCCAATCGTACGGATTAATATGATTTTGCTTTACATTCGTAATGCTATATAAAGTAACTTTACTTAAAATCTAAATTGAGGAAAAAAAGATCAGCATTTTTCAAATGAAAGGCAATCTTAAAGCTCCCCCATTCCCTTGACCGACAGATAGTTTGAAGTGTAAAAGAAACCAAAAAAAAAAAAAAAAAATCAGACAAAATGGCTGATCTTAAACTTGGAGAGATCGATGAAATTTATTGATGAAAATTATACCGTTTCAAAGAGGAAGTGAAAAAAAAAAAAAAAATCAAATTCGGAGCTTGGGTTCCTGGTTTTAGAGATAAAACGCTGAAAGAAAAATTACATATAGGTGGACAAAAGACAATCAATCTTCATAAACAGAGACAATAGAAAAATAGAAAATTATGTCGATAAATGCTAATGAATTTCTTTTATTAAAATATTCAAGCACATTTAAATAATAAGATACTAATTACTATGTATGATTATATCAATACTTACCATTTCATTTTTGCAAATTGAAAGTGCTTCTTCACTCAACTTAACAACAGTTTGAAGCTGCCTGACAGTTATATTTAAGTACCGCTGCAGCTTTCCATCTCATCATCGCTTAACTAAAATTTCCAAGTAAGAACAGATAAGAAACCAAAAAAATACTTAACAAAAATAATATCAAATTACCATTTAAAAGATACATTTTAGAACAAAATCATAACAAATAAATGATTACCAAAATTTCAATAAAAAATTAAATCCAATTTGTGTTATATCTAAGCCAATCCTAACACCCTTAAATCAAATCCATCCAATCAAACTATTCCAAAACTTGAGAAATATATAGGACACAAACTTGGCTGATTGATACAGAAATTAAATGAAAGAGTAATGGTGATACCGATTTATATTTGGTAGTAACCACTAACCATAGCACAACCCCGTATCCAAACTAACAAAGAGTACATAAAGATACCAAACTCTGTTCCAAAATGAGACATCATTGAAATTTAGAGACTTTTCTACCTACAGAGAATAAAAACAGGAGTCCCCAGTTGTTTAGTACGATTCCATAGAAAACTATTGAAAGTGTATCAAAGAAATATTTTTAATAACGAATTACATACCAGATAATATAAAGAACACCAGCTTTGCCAAAGAGTGTTTAGAAAGAGAAGACTGGATAATCCTTGCTGTAAAGGGAACAGACATTGGATGGAAATTGGAACGAAAAAAATTTGCGAGGAAAGATACAAAAGGGAAATCACAGTTCAAAACTCGAGTATACCTTGATGAAGCTGGTAGTTCGACTGCCTTGGGGCGCTTCATCCAATGCTTCTAGCCCTTTAAAAATTCCTTGGAGCATTTGGGAACCACCATTGAAAAATCAATTGGACTTGAATTTCTTAAGTTAGGTTTGATTTTTCTAATTAAACATATCACAATTCATTTAAAAAAATTGCTAATATAATATGTTTGATATAAGGGAGGAAAAAAAACACTAAAACTAAACTAAAACGCTAAAAAAAATACAATAATGTAAAACACTAAAACTAATCGATCATCAAAGTGTAATAGTAGAACTACCGCTGAATACAGAGAGAGAACTCAATGTCGAACACCACTGCTTAACCTGAAACCAGAGATATAATATTTAGGAAAATATTATAGAGTATTACAAAACGATTTTCGCACTTCGTTTTGCTCAATGATTCCATTTTGCATAATATCATACAAACAAAATACTATTGCAACTAATGAGTACCAATTTAAAACTTGGTACGATAAATTAACGGGATGGAATGAATAAAAAAAATTTCTTGTGTACAATATGAACCATTTATATGTGGAGAGTTTTACTCATCGGAAGTATATCTAGAACCAAAATAATAGAGGGAATGAGAGACCAAATTTGTCACAGACGAATAAATAAGAAGTCAAAATAAAACTTCTATTTTTTCCTTGTATCCAAATACAAATATTCTATTTTAATATAAAATAAAAAAATATTCAATCGAATTATCTAGATGCGAATCCAAATTAGATAACCTAAATTATAAAATTTAATTTAATTCCAAAAATCTTATTCAATCTGAATTTGAAAGCCATAACAATAATTAGAAAATTCCTACCTTGCTGAAGATGAATGGGGAACTCCCAAGTGGAAGAGAAAGATAAGACAGAACTTGTCACTTCAGCCGTTACATCAATAGTCGTACTACTGAGCTGAATAGAGCATGGATCCTGAATTTCGTAAAGCCTATAGGCATGGAGAGCCGAAGAGAAGACAGAGCTCCGACGGCCTAGCCAGAGATGCCCCGAGCCGATCCGAGATAGATAGCGGGAGCCGAGACTAAAGACTGAAGATTCCTAGTCAAGTACAATTGAAGCATTTCATTTGCTCCAAATCAAAACTAAATTCAAATCTGTAAATAAGAATTCAATCACAACCCAAACACTAAATTAACATTTAATCTAATTTAAAATACAATATTCAATCTAATTATACAGAGGAAAAATTAGTAAAATTCTACCTTTCAAAAGCTTATAGTCGAACTTCCAAGCTGAAGAGAACGTTGAAACAGAACTGTCTACAGGCAACATTGAATGAGCAAAGAAAGTTTCATTATATACCTAAAGAAACAATGAACTGAAAACTACTTTGAAGAATAGGAAATGTAGAAGAAACAGATACCTGAAGAAATATATATATATATATATATATATATATGTATTCATTCATATGAATTTACAAAATTATTATAAACTTTCTAACTCACGTACATATGATATATAATATAGTGCTTTCAAGACTACCAAAAACTTGAAACAATAGATCCCATGAAAAAATGATGTAATTCAAAGTCAAATATCAACCCTCTAGATGTTGATCGTCACTTGAAGCGCAAAATTCATAAATCAGATTTTATTAAAATGTTAATCCTTTTAGAAATTACAAAACTTATAATTTTATGTATACATATCCATTAAGATCTAACTACCAATCTTATTGATGTAAAATAAAAAATAAAAAATAAGATCCTATCTATGAACATGAACTTACATAAGAGATCCAAAGACTCACCGAGAAACTGAAGTTCTTCAGCATCAAGAATCCTTGCGCTTCAATTGCTCGTTAAACAAAGATTAACACAGTAGGACAAAGAGCGTTATTGTAGAGGGCGATTTTCACCGCCCTTTTCCAGTCACAAAGATAATCACAAAGAACAAAATAATAATGATGAACGGTGAATATCTCTGATTTATTATATTTTTAAAAAGGACTCGGTTTTTCCCGTTTGATAGCTGGACACTCGGAGTATGACGAACATATATACGATTTGCTCCCTAATCTCGATTGTTGGGGCAAAAATAAAAAACAAGCAGTCACGAGGAAGTATCCTCGAGTTTAAAGAGAAAGGTTCGGGTTTAATCCTTTTGTTAGCTAAGAACGACAAGAAGAATGATGTCAGACGTTTATGGACTCTCTTGGATATGATGAACTATGGGGATTGCATATTTATGAACACAGTTGCTCGCTTTCTTGGATATGATGAACTATGGGGATTGCATATTTATGAACACAGTTGCTCGCTTTCTTGGATATGATGAACTATGGGGATTGCATATTTATGAAAACAGTTGCTCGCTTTCTTAGATATGATGAACTATGGGGATTGCATATTTATGAACACAGTTGCTCGCTTTCTTGGATATGATGCCGCACCCCGCCGTATACGGCGAGGTTGCCTACGTACCCGGTATCCCGGGATCAGGTCATCACGTAGTTCAAAATGGATAGTATTTTTCTTCTTCTCTCATCTTTCTTTCTCTTGGCCGAATGTGCAGCCCCGGCCGAATCTCTCTCCTCCTCTCTGGTCTTTGCTCCCGGGAGCCTTCCTGCTCATGAGGTTTTCGTATGTATTTCTAGGCTTAGGGTTTTTGCCTCCCTTTTTTCCGAACCCCTACAAATGAGGCTTCTCTTGCCTTTTATAGAGTTTACATTATGTCCTCCTTGCGTCTTTCCCGCCTTTTTTCTCCTTAATCATTCGCTTCCCAGAGTGATTTGAGGGAAGCATGGTTCATCCTTGCTTTATGTCACTTCCAAGCAGACTGTCATTACGGGTAGGTGAGCCTCATTAAATGCGCATCTCGTCAGCCGTCATTCGGCCCTGCAAGCCTCGTTGCTGACGCTTCTCATTGAGTGAGTAGGTCGGCTTCATTAAATGCACGTCCTATCAGTCGTCATTCGGCTCTGCATAGACCATCATGACAAAATTCCTCGTTAAGCGTGATGGGACACTCCATCGCAGTTGGCTTTTACGCTAGCCACACCTCCTCGCGGATGATCCTCCTCGAGGATGCGCCTTCCTTGACCCTCGGGCGATGAACTTCCTCGCATTCTCTTGTGTCGTTTATGGGACAAAACGACACGAGTTGTGTTTAGGGTGGATTTGACCAAATCCGACATCAACAGTTAGTCCCCCATTTTATCAAGTGTATTCACTTGGTAAAATGAAAGACGAGTGTAACGGGGAACTGTAAAGGATGTTTGCGAACTCCGTCGACCACTTTAGTTGACGCGGTTACCCCGATAAACGTTATCGGAGAACCTCATCGTAGTCTGTTGGCTGGTGGATTCCACTTGGAAGCTGATGTAGCATCTTGCTGAGTTATGACTGGTTTCGTTGGGTGAAGCGTCTTTCCAGATGATGATATCTTCTTTGACAAACTCCTCGCGGCGATCTTCTCTTCGGCTACAAGCTCCTCGCGACGACAAGCTCGCTTATAGCGACGAACTCATCGTAGCGATGAACTTCTTCCAGCGATGATCTTCTTCGACAAGCTCCTCGCGATGTCGATGCCGATGTCACAGATGTAGTAATCTTTGTCTTGCTCGTGACTGACTCTTTTTCTCCTTGCAGTGCTTCCTCTATTCTTCTCGTTGCGTGTTATTCTTAGATTCTTCTTCGAAGGCTGGCATGGTTCCCTGGTCATGAGCCAGAGTACTTGGCCGTCATAGAGGACTTTGTTGGCGACGTCATTCGCTGATGGGGGCTGATCAGGCATCGTTGATTTTTCATCGAGAGACTTCCCTTGTTTATTTAAACTCTGTAAACACTGTAATATATACTTCGAAGATAAAAGTGTAAATGTAAATATATACTTTGTAAATGTAAGACATATTTTAGAAGTATGAATATATAAATCCGCTTGTACTTTGGAAATTGCATTTTCGTCGTACCTCTTTTACTCGGCACTCTCGCCGTACCTCTTTGTGGGTGTCGATGGGCTTTATCGGGTATGAGCTGATTAGTTTCCAGGATCCCATAGGCTCTCTCGCCTTTTAGCTTGGCACTCTCGCCTCTTTTATTTTCTCGGCACTCTCGCCGGTTTAGGCTTGCTCGTAGCCCTAGCCGTAAATATATTTTCTCGGCGCTCTCGTCGGTATGGGTTTGCTCGACACCCTAGCCGTATTATTATTTTCTCGGCACTCTTGCCGGTTTGGGCTTGCTCGGCACCCTTAGCCGTAAATAGATTTTCTCGGCACTCTCGCCGGTATGGTTTTGCTCGGCACCCTAGCCGTAAATATATTTTTTCGGCACTCTCGCCGGTTTGGGCTTGCTCGGCACCCTTAGCAGTAAATAGATTTTCTCGGCACTCTCGCCGGTATGGGTTTGGTCGGCACCCTAGCCGTAATTTTTTTTTTTTGCTCGGCACTCTCGCCGGCTCAGGCTTGCTCGGCGCCCTTAGCCGTTAAGATATAATTTTCCTTTGCTCGGCACTCTCGCCGGCTCGGGCTTGCTCGGCGCCCTTAGCCGTTAAGTTGTATAGATATGTATTTCGCTCGGCACTCTCGCCGTACCTCTTTTCCCTGGCAGTCTCGCCATAATTGTCTCTTGCGGGTATCACTAGGTTTCATCGGGTACGAGCCGACTAATTTCCTGGACCCTATAGGCACTCTCGCCTTATTTGTCTATTGTGGGCATCGCTAGGTTTCGTCAGGTACGAGCCGACTAATTCCCAAGACCCCATAGGCACTCTCGCCTTGTATATTTCCTCGGCACTCTCGCCAGCCCGGGCTTCCTCGGCGCCCTTAACCGTATATGGATCTCGACATGTTCTGTCGGACCAGGTTTGCTCGGTACCCTTAGCCGTATATATGGATCTCGACATGTTTTGCCGGACCGGGTTTGCTCGGCACCCTTAGCCGTATATATGGATCTCGACATGTTTTGCCGGACCGGGTTTGCTCGGCACCCTTAGCCGTATATATGGATCTCAACATGTTTTGCCGGACCAGGCTTGCTCGGCACCCTTAGCCGTATATATGGATCTCGACATGTTTTGCCGGACCGGGTTTGCTCGGCACCCTTAGCCGTATATATGGATCTCGACATGTTTTGCCGGACCGGGTTTGCTCGGCACCCTTAGCCGTAAATATATTTTCTCGGCACTCTCGCCGGTATCAACCTAGCCGTAAATATATTTTCTCGGCACTCTCGCCGGTATGGGTTTGCTCGGCACCCTAGCCGTAAATATATTTTCTCGGCACTCTCGCCGGTTTGTTTGTAATTTTGTAGATATATGTATATTGTTACACTTTTTGCGATTAGGTCGGCCAACTTCGTCGCCGATTTTGCGCCTTGGTTACGGCGGATCTCGTCGTGTCTGCATCAAACTTTGGGTTTGGATGGGGACGACGTCTTGATCCCGAGACCCTCGCCTGGTGTCCTAGGATTTGCCGACGAACTTTCGAAGAGGCTCTCCTTCTTCATAGAGTCGTGCTTATAGGAAATTGGCGACGAGCCCGTCGACACAGCCGACGGATGGGCGTCGCCAATTTTTGCGCTCTTGGTTTCATGCTCCTGGCCTTGTCGGCCGTCATCTTGCTCCTGGCCTCGTCGGCCGTCTCCATGCTTTTGGCCTTGTCGGCCGTCTCCATGCTTTTGGGCCTCATCGGCCTTCTCCATGCTTTTGGCCTCGTCGGCCTTCTCCATGCTCCAGGCCTCGTCGGTCGTATTTATGCTCCTGGCCTCATCGGCCGTCTTCATGCTCCAGGCCTCGTCGGCCGTATCCATGCTTCTGGCCTAGTCGGCCGTCTCCATGCTTTTGGCCTTGTCGGCCGTCTTCATGCTTTTGGCCTCGTCGGCCTTCTCCATGCTCCAGGCCTTGTCGGCCGTATCTATGCTCCTGGCCTCGTCGGTCGTATCTATGCTTCTGGCCTCATCGGCCGTCTCCATGCTTTTGGCCTTGTCGGCCGTCTTCATGCTTTTGGCCTCGTCGGCCTTCTCCATGCTCCAGGCCTTGTCGGCCGTATCTATGCTCCTTGCCTCATCGGCCGTCTTCATGCTCTAGGCCTCGTCGGCCGTATCCATGCTTCTGGCTTAGTCGGCCGTCTCCATGCTTTTGGCCTTGTCGGCCGTCTTCATGCTTTTGGCCTCGTCGGCCTTCTCCATGCTCCAGGCCTCGTCGGCCGTCTCCATGCCTTTGGCCTTGTCAGCCGTCTTCATGCTTTTGGCCTCGTCGGCCTTCTCCATGCTCCAGGCCTCGTCGGCCGTATCTATGCTCCTGGCCTCGTCGGCCGTCTCCATGCTCCTGGCCTCATCGGTCGTATCTATGCTTCTGGCCTCATCGGCCGTCTCCATGCTTTTGGCCTTGTCGGCTGACTTCATGCTTTTGGCCTCGTCGGCCTTCTCCATGCTCCAGGCCTTGTCGGCCGTATCTATGCGGCCTCGTTGGCCGTATCCATGCTTCTGGCCTAGTCGGCCGTCTCCATGCTTTTGGCCTTGTCGGCCGTCTTCATGCTTTTGGCCTCGTCGGCCTTCTCCATGCTCCAGGCCTCGTCGGCCGTCTCCATGCCTTTGGCCTTGTCAGCCGTCTTCATGCTTTTTGCCTCGTCGGCCTTCTCCATGCTCCAGGCCTCGTCGGCCGTATCTATGCTCCTGGCCTCGTCGGCCGTCTCCATGCTCCTGGCCTCATCGGTCGTATCTATGCTTCTGGCCTCATCGGCCGTCTCCATGCTTTTGGCCTTTTCGGCCGTCTTCATGCTTTTGGCCTCGTCGGCCTTCTCCATGCTCCAGGCCTTGTCGGCCGTATCTATGCTCCTGGCCTCATCGGCCGTCTTCATGCTCCAGGCCTCGTCGACCGTATCCATGCTTCTGGCCTAGTCGGCCGTCTCCATGCTTTTGGCCTTGTCGGCCGTCTTCATGCTTTTGGCCTCGTCGGCCTTCTCCATGCTCCAGGCCTCGTCGGCCGTCTTCATGCCTTTGGCCTTGTCAGCCGTCTTCATGCTTTTGGCCTCGTCGGCCTTCTCGATGCTCCAGGCCTCGTCGGCCGTATCTATGCTCCTGGCCTCGTCGGCCGTCTCCATGCTCCAGGCCTCGTCGGCCGTCTCTATGCGCCTGGCCTCATCGGCCGTCTCCATGCTCCAGGCCTCGTCGGCCGTCTTCTTTCTCTTGGGGGCGAATGACTCGGTGCTGTCGTTGGTCGTCATCTCTTCGAGTTCCTGGCTGTGAGTTAGAGAAAAACTAATCCCCTCGGTGGGCGCCAAACTGTAGAGGGCGATTTTCACCGCCCTTTTCCAGTCACAAAGATAATCACAAAGAACAAAATAATAATGATGAACGGTGAATATCTCTGATTTATTATATTTTTAAAAAGGACTCGGTTTTTCCCGTTTGATAGCTGGACACTCGGAGTATGACGAACATATATACGATTTGCTCCCTAATCTCGATTGTTGGGGAAAAAATCAAGAACAAGCAGTCACGAGGAAGTATCCTCGAGTTCAAAGAGAAGGGTTCGGGTTTAATCCTTTTGTTAGCTAAGAACGACAAGAAGAATGATGTCAGACGTTTATGGACTCTCTTGGATATGATGAACTATGGGGATTGCATATTTATGAACACAGTTGCTCGCTTTCTTGGATATGATGAACTATGGGGATTGCATATTTATGAACACAGTTGCTCGCTTTCTTGGATATGATGAACTATGGGGATTGCATATTTATGAACACAGTTGCTCGCTTTCTTGGATATGATGAACTATGGGGATTGCATATTTATGAACACAGTTGCTCGCTTTCTTAGATATGATGAACTATGGGGATTGCATATTTATGAACACAGTTGCTCGCTTTCTTGGATATGATGCCGCACCCCGCCGTATACGGCGAGGTTGCCTACGTACCCGGTATCCCGGGATCAGGTCATCACGTAGTTCAAAATGGATAGTATTTTTCTTCTTCTCTCTTCTTTCTTTCTCTTGGCCGAATGTGCAGCCCCGGCCGAATCTCTCTCCTCCTCTCTGGTCTTTGCTCCCGGGAGCCTTCCTGCTCCTCACTCTCTTGTCTTTGCTCCCGGGAGCCTTCCTGCTCATGAGGTTTTCGTATGTATTTCTAGGCTTAGGGTTTTTGCCTCCCTTTTTTCCGAACCCCTACAAATGAGGCTTCTCTTGCCTTTTATAGAGTTTACATTATGTCCTCCTTGCGTCTTTCCCGCCTTTTTTCTCCTTAATCATTCGCTTCCCAGAGTGATTTGAGGGAAGCATGGTTCATCCTTGCTTTATGTCACTTCCAAGCAGACTGTCATTACGGGTAGGTGAGCCTCATTAAATGTGCATCTCGTCAGCCGTCATTCGGCCCTGCAAGCCTCGTCGCTGACGCTTCTCATTGAGTGAGTAGGTCGGCTTCATTAAATGCACGTCCTATCAGTCGTCATTCGGCTCTGCATAGACCATCATGACAAAATTCCTCGTTAAGCGTGATGGGACACTCCATCGCAGTTGGCTTTTACGCTAGCCACACCTCCTCGCGGATGATCCTCCTCGAGGATGCGCCTTCCTTGACCCTCGGGCGATGAACTTCCTCGCATTCTCTTGTGTCGTTTATGGGACAAAACGACACGAGTTGTGTTTAGGGTGGATTTGACCAAATCCGACATCAACAGTTATCATTAAATAATCCTTTGATTTTAAAGATTATTTGAGACATTTAAGCAAATATATAATGTGCATCTTTTGTGGTGATGCTATTTAACCAAATTCATAAAAACTCAACTATGATCCAAACTGTGGAGAAAATGACATTTACTTAAATTTTTAATCGATCCATCATCAAATTCAATAAAGAAACGTCTTTTTAACCACCATACAAGTTCAACAATAATTTTACACAATACATACCTTATATAAATGGTATAGGAACTAAACTGAATCATAGAGATGAAGTCGAAGCGGAGCAGAACTTAAAGCGTGAGATCGGAATACCAAGATAAAGTCGATCAATTCAAGGACATTTTCACCTCCTGTAAATAGAATAACAAATTATTTTTTTTTTTTACAAAAAATTGAAAAGAAAAAATATCTGCAAGACTAACATAAATAAAATTTAAATTTTGTAAGCCAGAACTAATTCATTTCATGAAATTAAAAATCAGAAAACCAACAGAAGAGGGACTAACCCGGAGGAGATCGAAGAGCGTGGCCTGGATGAAATTGACGAAGTCGGCGTCCCAGCTCTTGCGGTTATCTGCGGAGGCGGTGACAGAGCATTCTTTGGGGTTGGCGCGGCGGCGGAGGAGGCAGGCTTGGGTGGCGCAGCATGAACGTGCTTCTTGTAGTAAAGTTGTGTAGGGGAATTTCATTGTTGTCGAACGTCTGACACTGCCTCCTCTTTGATCGAAGGCATCTTGATCCGATGAGAGAAGAGAGAAGAAAGAAAGTGATTTCAAAGAGAGAGTGAATGATCGAGAGAATGAGATGAAGAGATGCCTCTAGTAAGTTTAACTAACGAATTGTGAGGAGTTTTGAAGAGGAGTTTTGAAAAGACACGACGAGCGTGGCGAGTTTTTTTTTTTTTTTTTTTCAATTAAAAATAATACGAAAAAAGATTAATGTTAAAATTAGTCTTTTTTTTTTTGTTAAATAATTCAAAAAAGGGAGAAAAAAGAATGGGGCTGAAATTGATGATTTTTTGCCGAAACGCTTACCGAAGTCATTGCCCTTTTATATATATAATGGGGCTGAAATTGATGATTTTTTGCCGAAACGCTTACCGAAGTCATTGCCCTTTTATATATATAGATTTTGATAACTGTTTCGGTGGAACACTTTCTTTTGTTAATTAATACTACTTATATTAATTAACGAAATAGCGGATTTCTCGCCCAAATAAAAAAGTAAGAAACAAGCGTTCTAAACATTATTTAGGAAAACTAAAATAAATAAAGAGTTAGTACGCTAAATACATAAATAAATTAACAGCTATGTAATGCTTATTTATTAACAACTTTGGAATCACTCTCTCAGAAGAGCAACTTTTGGCGTGGCTTTTTCACATCCGATTGCAGCGATTGTTCAAACAGGTTACCACCCGGTCATAATTAAGTTTGTCGGAATTATCCTATGCAGCGATTGTTCCAACAGGTTTACCACAGAGAAAGCTTGGGAAGTGAATTTCCATGTTAAACTGTTCCCAACGAATGTGGCATTGGATGATTCCGACAACCTTGATTATGATCAAGTGGTAGACGTTGTTCATCCTTTGGGAAAATGATGCCAATGTAATCTGACTTGCCTTCTTGGACGCGTGGGACCACAAAGGAAGAATCGGCATGATCCGGGAAGATGATACACGAGCTTGGAGCCAATTATCTGCGTTTATTTTACGTCTTTATTATTGTTATTGTTTTCCTTTATCTTTCGCGATTTGTGGCAATTTGTTACCCTCTTTATCATCAGCTTCCTTTTGGTTTTGGAACCTATTTAACTATTGCAAATATGAATACATGTTCTTAGCGGTCCAATTATTTAAAATAATAACAAAAAATAATTTGGCAAGACTCTTCTATTTTAATAGGTAAAATTGATTAAATGACGCTCATGTACTTATTGGTAAAATAAGACCCAAAACTTCATATCTTATAAAATAGCATTTTCAACAATTTTCAGACATGAATATCTTTCCTAATTAACATTTCTTTATCGAAGATGACCGAAATATTTAGTAATCTTAGTCCAAGATAGCTCAATTATTTGACTATCTTCGATCAAGATAGTCGAATTATTCGGGGCCCTTCGATCAAGATTGTCGAATAATTCGACCATCTTCGATCAAGATAGCCGAATTATTTGGTTATATTCGACTAAGATAGCCGAACAATTCGGCCATCTTCAATTAAGATAGCCGAATTATTCGGCTGTCTTCCTATTCTGCTTTCTTCGGTATAGATAATCGAATTATTCGATCCTCTTAGTCCAAGATAGTAGAATTATTCGGTCATCTTAGTCCAAGATATCCGAATAATCCGGCCATCTTCGATCAAGATAGAAAAATAATTCGATTATCTTAGATCAAGATTACCGAATTATTCTATCATCTTAGTCCAAGATAGTTGAATTATTCGATCATCTTAGTCTAAATTATGTTCATTAAGAGTATTTATGTTAAAAATTTTGTCGAAAGTGATATTTTATAATATATGAAAATTTTCACGTTATTTTATTAAAAAGTGTATATATGAGTGTTATTTTATTAAGTATCTCTTTTTAAGGAAATTGTACGAAATGCCCAATTTTGTGTCAAACATTTTAATAAATGCCTATTTGTGAGAGTAAAAAATACACACAATGGGCATTTTTTTTTAAAAGGTTTGACACAAAATGGGTATTTCGTTCATTTACCCCTCTTTTTATATACATATATAATGATCATATGTACTAAAACCATCAATGAAATAAAGCAACAAAATTAAAATTTATGAGTAATTTGTGAATAATACTACGTCACTGCGTTACAAAATTTAACGCTTAGTGAGTTCGATGTTGATTAATTTCTACCTATTACAATCTACAATCAAATTAATTTTTTCGTTAATTTTTTTGTTTATATTCAAACATAATACCATGCCACCGTTGGAAGCGCGGTGCCGTTCACTACTTTTAATAAATAGGCAGTTCTTGATCGCTCAGCGCACTGCATTATTATTTTAATTACTTATTCTGTTTAGTAGGAACATTTTTTTTTAATTAGTAGCACATTAGCGAAATACCAATTCGACTAAAAAAAATAACGAAATATTATTTAGAGAATCGATTTGGAATTTTTTAGAAATACAGAATAAAATGGGTTAGTTGAGATTTTTAGGAGTTATTTTTATTTATATTTTCAACTTTCTGGAGATTATTTACGGAATAAAATGGAGATTCTTACAATAACGAACATATTTTTTTATTATTTTAAATTGAATAAAAGTCGGTCAATGTTTTGTGTTTGAACTTCGAACAGCTTGGAATTATTTATATCTAATAAACAGAAGAGGAAAGAGACGTAATGGGAAATATGTATAAAATTATAATTAATTGTTACAAATTCGCACTAATTATTATTTTGATTACTGTTTCGTAGGAACATTTTCTTTTCTTAGATAATAGCACATATATTAACTAACCAATAGCGATTTTCTTGCCAAAATAAAAAAAGTACAAAACAAGCGTTGTAAATGTTATTTAGGAAAACTAAAATAAAATAAAAAAAGAGTTCGTTGGCTAAATACGTAAACAAAAAACCAATTAATACGTAAACGAAACAACAATCAGAAGAGCAGCTTTCTGCGGCTTTTTCACCGCTCGTCTTTGATCGCAGCGATTGTTCCAACCGGTTACCACCCGGTCATAATTAAGTTTGTCGGAATTATCCAATGCAGCGATTGTTCCAACGAGTTTACCACATAGAAAGCTTGTCGAAGTGAATTTCTACGGTAAATTGGTCCCGACAAATGTCGCATTGGATGATTCCGACAATCTTGATTATGATCAAGTGGTAGACGTTGTTCATCCTTTAAGGAAAAGTTTGTTTGATGCACCCAAAAGTTAAACCGGTTTGTTCTGACTGTTTTGGCGTTCACGATTAATGATGAACCTAGGATAATCAAGAATTTCTCAAACGGTTTTACTTATATTTATCTTTTAACATTTTCGTACTACTCGTAAATTAAATAATGCAAATATTCATAAGATACCTAATTTCAGAAACAACTTTTTATGTTCTCTTTTTTTTTTTTTTAAGTTTATTGAATCATGTTATGGCAGGCGTGAAAAAGTAATGAGTCTTGAGAGTAAATTTCGTTATACATTACAGAATTTTATGAATGGGAGTTCATTATTCACGTTTTAATACTCTAAGATGCAAATAAACTGTGTTGACTATTTCTCCAACTCAACCATCAAACTGCACTGCACGGTCGATTTCTAACAACGATTCTAAAACCTAAAACTCGAGACCATGACTTGTTCGGTAGCTGACTCAAACAGTGCTCCGTTTTTTGAAATTAAATTTACAATTGTTACCGTTCTGTGCGGAATAATTTTCTGAATTTTTTGGTTGTGTGCGAAATTAAATTTACAATTGTTACCGTTGTGTGCGAAATTAAATTTACAATTGTTACTGATAGCTGACTTGTTCCGTTTTTTCGGTCG
The DNA here is from genome assembly GCA_954871525.1 of Parietaria judaica. Taxonomy (NCBI): domain Eukaryota; kingdom Viridiplantae; phylum Streptophyta; class Magnoliopsida; order Rosales; family Urticaceae; genus Parietaria; species Parietaria judaica. The sequence continues at coordinate 47,592,172 of OX940860.1, forward strand.
CCGCCACTGGCGGCGACTCTTTTCCTTCCAACGGTGCTGCCATTAGACAGCGTCAGTTATCGTGCACCGGCGACATTATTCAGCGGACCACGGCAAGGCGAGGGCTGGTGGCGTGTGAGCCTAACCTGAGACTCGCGCGAGCGCGATTTTGCGAGGAGAGAGGAGGGCCGAATCGACCCCTCCCTTTGTTCAAAGTACTCCGGTCGTCGCCATGTTTATACTATATATTTATCTCTTCCTCTGAATAACTTTGACATGGCTTTTCCCCGTCTTCGGTCTTCGCTGAATGCAGTGAATTTTCCGATCCGTTTACCAATGGGCCATAATCGAGATGCTTTGAATCAAGGTTTAAAATTTCGTTTGCCGATGTCGTTTTGCATTTTCGTTTTACGGATATATCGCTTGCCGATGGGCAAATCGTAAAAAAAGGGCATACCGCATGCCGCATATACCGCACTTTTCGCATGGGCATACCGCATGCCGATGGGGTTTTCGATGGATATTCTGTAAAAAAAAATATTTAAGTAAGATATTTATATAAGTTAAAAACTACATATTCAATAAATACAAGACATAATTGTATACAACACACATTTGTAAGTTAAATATGTAGGTAAAATGTATAATATTAAGTCATTTTATTAGTTGAAGTGTATAATATTAAGTCAAATTATTATGTGAAGTTAATATGTATGTTTATTAAGTGGGTAATATTAAGTAAATATGCATGTTAATTGTATATGTATGTTAATAAATTTAATATTAGTTGAAGTGTATAATATTAAATGAATATGTATATTAGGTGTATATGTATGTTAGGTGAAGTTAATATGTATGGTAAGTGTATAATATTACACTACTACAAAAAGGGGATTGGACTACACTTAAAAAGTGTAGTCGGAGTGTTCCAACTACACTTTTAATGTGTCGTCGGATCCTCCGTCGTATGATATCCGACTACACTTATTTAAGTGTCGTCGGAAGTGTCCATGGACTACGCTTAAAAAGTGTAGTCGGAAACAATATTCGCCGCGGCACAAATTATATTTGCCGTGGCAAATATTCTTTCCAACTACACTTAAAAGTGTCGTCGAATATGCCGATATAAAATTTAAAAAAACGGGCGATTAAAATCGCCCGGATGCTTTGGTATCACCTGTAAATAATAAATAATATATATTTTATATAATAAATTCCAAAATTAATCGATTTATTACAAATAATATTCCGTACCTACAAAAAGTATCATTCATACTTACAAATAGTACCGTCGTCCCTATATCTAAGAATGTAAAACCGTCCATATACATAATATTCTATTCTTCATCATGAACATGAACATTGAAAATTCAAGCCGGTTGTATTGTGTAACATGAACTTTTCCCCGAGCCTACAAATAAACATCAAAGAAAGTTCATAAACCCACAAAATTTATCAACATATTTCGAAAAATATAAACCTACCAACATACCAAAACACAAATCAACAAAAACTAAAAAGCATCAACAAATTCATTAACACGCTAAGAGATATTCACTAAATCATCAAAATAACATCACATAAACTATAAACAATACTATTTTAACACAAAAATGCATTAAAAATATAATATTAATTTAGGGCTCGGATTCTAACCTTGCTCAAGGTAGAAACTCGGTTACGGAGTAGACTTGTTGGTGGCCGACGTTCTCCTCCATGGCGACGGCAACGACGAAGGCAACGGCGACGGCAACGACGAAGGCAATGGCGACGGCGACGTCTAGGGCAAGGTTGAGGATAAAAAGAGAGAAGGAGAGAAGGGAGAGTGAGAGAAAGAGAGAAGAGACCGAAGTGAGAAGTGAGAGAAAAAAGAGAGAGGGAAAGCCTGAAATAAGAGAGAAAAAGGGAGGGAAACGAAAAAAAGTGAAAAAAATTCGAAAATTTGGGGTTTCAACGACACAAGATTGAGATGTGTCGTGTAAAAACCCGACACTCGCCGCGGCGAACTTCAGTTTGCGGCGGAGAAACTTTCAACTATACGTAAAAGTGTCGTTGAAAGATAAATTTCTAATTTTTCAATATTTTACACTTCAAAAAATAAATAATCTCTTCTACTACTCTTGGTTTATATTATTATACTTAAATTATATTATATAATTTATAAACAAATAGTAAAAAATGTTTAAATTAAAAAAAAAAAAAAAACTCATAAAGTCGTTGATAACTAGAATTGATCAATATAAGTTTTTATTACAAAAAGTATTACTTCTTTCAATTACATATTCCAAAGTTTTCGATTAAGAACATCTCTATCTTTGTGCTTTTTTGGGTGCGCGTACGATGAACACCATTAATGCATTGATTTCCCAAGTAAAATTTTGCCAACAAAGGGTTTAGGGGTTAGAGTTTATAGTTTAGGGTTAGGGCTTAGGGTTAGGGTTTAACCAATTTATTAAAATCCTAAACAACCATTTTTATTTAAACAAAAATTAATTCAAGAGTACAAAAATATATATTCTCAATCAAAATTTAGTAATCGATCGTTGATAACATATAATAATAAATGTAATTTCGTCGCAATAATCGGAAAAACTTAAATTTAAAAACAAATAATGTTAAAATAACAGTTCTAAAATCATTCAAAGTGTTATAAAATGTAATTACATCAAAAAAATCGAACAAAAAACTCAATTTAACCATTTTTAAAAAAATGTACTTTTGCCGCAATAAAGTCACAATTCGGGAAAACATCAACTTACAAAAATAATTATGTCAAACTTGCTGTTTACTAATTATATACAATGTTACAAAATTAAACTAAATAAAAAAATGTGAAATATATATCTCAAATTCACCACTTTGCGGGAAATAAGTACTTTTGCCGCTATTCTAATAAAATTTGGATTAACCCTAAAATATAACCCCAATATGAAAAAAAAAACAAAAACAAAAATGACACAAACCATCTTACAATTAAAATCACACAAGTCACACAACGACATTTGTTTCAAAACATAAAATTTACAATTAAACTAATATACGAAACTCAAAGTTTAACTTTCATTCAACCTTATTATAGCTTTCTAAGTAACGACTTCAAATATAAAATAAAATTATGAAAATTTGAATGATTTTATATATATCCAACATCTAAATTTCAAAGCACTTAAGATCTACTTAAAAATATAGATAAGTGGTTTGCTTTTCAAATGAAAAAATCGAACGACAACTAAGAGAGGAGAATTGTTGGACATATGTGTCCTTAAGCAAGATATTTTATCCATTTGTAAAAGATTATGACAAGTCGTTGAATAAAGATGATACTTATTATGATAATCTTATTATAGTTTCTGGTAGAGTAAAATAGAATGTTTGATCCTTAGTTCATATAGGATGCAATTATGAATTATTATCACAACAGAGTCAATGTGAAGAAGAATTAATAATCATAATAAATGAACTTAAAATATCCGTGACCTGATTAACTGGGTGGGAGCCCATTAATCGTATAAGGTCATTAATGTGACTAAGTGACAGTCCTATTCTGGATTTTGTGTGTGTCACACTCACTAGAAGTGCATTAAGTATGAAGTGTCTTCATACTGGACTGGACCTGACTTAAACTCCGGAAGTTATCATATAAGACCGTCACTGATAACTTGGAGTTGAGTCACTAGTAGATGATCAAATGGATATTCGATCTAAGTCTTGAGTGATCTTGAGTCCAAGCTGCTGGCTTGATTGTTCTTTGATTTAACCGTTAAAGAACACGAAATATTACCGCTGTTCCCAACACTATTATTTTGGGAACATGATAGTCAGCAGTAAGGGTAGCTTGGTCATAGACACGGGCATCACACAGCTCTCTTCAGAGTGATGATGATTCCCTTGATTGTCGGTGGTGAGAAGTGAGAGGTACCCGTGCGCAACTTATGAATCGAAACCATAAGTGGGTTACTCATAATATTACTGACTGAGTCAAGGATGAAAATGCAATGAGGGGCATAACGGTAGAAACCGCCTGCTCGTGTGTGGATCATCAAGTGAAAGATCAATAACCCGAATTTGATTGTATCAATGGACACCCTGCTGTTATAAAGGGAATAATATATACCGTATCACTAAAGAGTGCAGCCTCTGGGTCTATAGTGGAATCACTTCGAGGTTTGACGAACAACTAGCAGTTCGTTGGAGCTTAAGTTATACGGGTCCATGGTCCCCAGGATAGCTCCGTAACGGATGATACGTACGTGATTAAAATACATTCTGGATAATGTTTAATCATTTGGCTTGACTTATAAAACTGAAAGGTCTGTGGCAGACGTCAGATAGTTTTATCGTTAGCGTGGCAAAAGTACCATATTTTGGTACACGAAATTAACTGATAAAAGAAATTTATAATTTAAATTTTATATCAGCACCATGTTGTTGGAAATTAAATTCTAAGCAACTTTGCTTTTTGAACCGAGTCATTTCGACTTACGGTTAGTGATTTATGGATTTTTTAAGTTTATGATCGGTTCGATAAACTTTGAAATTAAATCACATGTCACGAATTTAAATGATGGTGTGGCACCATGACATTTTAATGTGTGATATTGAGATCAGGAAATATTAATATAATTTAATTATTAATATCTTATTAATAATTAATTAAAAATTAATAGATTTATATTAATAAATAAAAATATATATTTATATATATTCATATGTGTAAATTCGAATTAGGGTTTGATATATGAAACCCTAGCTAAATTCGAATGGTGTGATTTGGTCTTTCCAAATTTGCGGCATAAGTACCAAATGTTTGGGTATTTTAGCAAATCCCTAAAATCAATATTATCCATTGGATCGGTTATGATTTAATATCAACCGTTGGATTAGGATATTGATAAATTCGAAATTAATAACTTGGTGACCAAGTTTCCTTTTTTGAATTTTGGTTAATTAATTATATCCGTTAGATCGGTCTAAGATTTAATCTTTACCGTCGGATTGAAAATTAATTAATTATATATATTTATATATATATTCGAATTATAGTTTATGGATAAATTCGAAATTGTTTTTTAATAAATCTTTTTATATTTGATTTTATCCTAAACTAATTTGATCCATTAGATCGGTTTAAAGATTTATCTCAACCGTTGGATCTAGATAATGATAATTCGAATTTTATTATAAATATATAGGATAATTCGAATTTTATAAAGATAAGAAGATAAGATTGGTTTTTGATTTATCCAAATCTTTCTTATTTAATTAAATCCCTAATTAATTATATCCATTGGATTTAGATGAGATTAAATCTGGACCATTGGATTAAGATAATTAATTATATTTAATTAATGAAATTCGAAAATTAGGGAGGGAAATTCTCCAATTCGGTTACGGTTTGAGCCTATAAATAGGAGGCTCATTCTACACATTTTTCACACCTTTCCCCAGAGAAAAATTCGAACTCTCCCTCTCCCTCAGGGTCTGCGAATTTTCTCTCTGATCTCTCTTTTCTGGTTCGGCTTAGGAGACTATTTATCCGGAAGCTTAAAAAGAACCATCAGTTAAAATTTTGCGACGGAGTCCTGCCGGCGAAGCCCACGCTTCGGTACGAGGATTCCAGGAGAATATCCCGGAAGATCACGGGAGTTTCCCTCAGCACCGGCGGAGCCCTGCCCGATTCAGAACGCGCATCCGGAAGTCGTCAATAGAGGTACGGCCTTATGCATTGGGTTAATAAATGCAACCATTTACTGCTTTCTATTTATTTCCTATTATGACTAGATTATTAAAAATGATATATGAATATTAAATTACATAATATTTATCAGATCTTGTGAAATGGTTATTATCCGATATCCGGACCGTTGGACGGATAACAAGTTATTCCGCTTTAAATTAATTTTTAAATGTTACCCGGACGGTTCGGAGGTTCAATTCGTGATAATTTTCAAGGAATCCGAGACGTGATTCCCAACAAGAATAACATACCGAGAAATGTGATTCCGCGATTAATAAAAGAATATTATAATAGATATAAAAAAAAACTTATTTTTTTACTTACTAAGATAGCACACTACTCTTACCTTATAATTATTGATATCATAAAATGATATAATTTAAATTGTTTATAACAATACGCCGCGGCCTATTTAGTAGTAGCCGCGGCGAATCTTTCAACTACACTTAAAAGTGTAGTTGGATCACTTATCCGCCGCGGCTAATATATATTAGCCGCGGCTAACTGTGATCCAACGACACTTAAAAGTGTCGTTGAAAGATAAATTTCTAATTTTTCAATATTTTACAATTCCAAAAAAATATGTACTTTTTCAATATTATGTGAAAAATCGCCGCGGCTAGTTTAAGACCCAAAACTTATTGGTAAAATGACGCTCATGTACTTATTGGTAAAATAAGACCCAAAACTTCATATCTTATAAAATAGCATTTTCAACAATTTTCAGACATGAATATCTTTCCTAATTAACATTTATTTATCGAAGATGACCGAAATATTTAGTAATCTTAGTCCAAGATAGCTCAATTATTTGACTATCTTCGATCAAGATAGTCGAATTATTCGGGGCCCTTCGATCAAGATTGTCGAATAATTCGACCATCTTCGATCAAGATAGCCGAATTATTTGGTTATATTCGACTAAGATAGCCGAACAATTCGGCCATCTTCAATTAAGATAGCCGAATTATTCGGCTGTCTTCCTATTCTGCTTTCTCCGGTATAGATAATCGAATTATTCGATCCTCTTAGTCCAAGATAGTAGAATTATTCGGTCATCTTAGTCCAAGATATCCGAATAATCCGGCCATCTTCGATCAAGATAGAAAAATAATTCGATTATCTTAGATCAAGATTACCGAATTATTCTATCATCTTAGTCCAAGATAGTTGAATTATTCGATCATCTTAGTCTAAATTATGTTCATTAAGAGTATTTCTGTTAAAATTTTTGTCGAAAGTGATATTTTATAATATATGAAAATTTTCACGTTATTTTATTAAAAAGTGTATATATGAGTGTTATTTTATTAAGTATCTCTTTTTAAGGAAATTGTACGAAATGCCCAATTTTGTGTCAAACATTTTAAGAAATGCTTATTTGTGAGAGTAAAAAAATACACACAATGGGCATTTTTTTAAAAAGGTTTGACACAAAATGGGCATTTCGTTCATTTACCCCTCTTTTTATATACATATATAATGATCATATGTACAAAAAACCATCAATGAAATAAAGCAACAAAATTAAAATTTATGAGTAATTTGTGAATAATACTACGTCACTGCGTTACAATATTTAACGCTTAGTGAGTTCGATGTTGATTAATTTCTACCAATTACAATCTACAATCAAATTAATTTTTTTGTTAATTTTTTGTTTATATTCAAACATAATACCATGCCACCGTTGGAAGCGCGGTGCCGTTCACTACTTTTAATAAATAGGCAGTTCTTGATCGCTCAGCGCACTGCATTATTATTTTGATTACTGTTTCTGTTTAGTAGGAACATTTTTTTTTTAATTAGTAGCACATTAGCGAAATACCAATTCCACTAAAAAAATTAACGAAATATTATTTAGAGAATCGATTTGGAATTTTTTAGAAATAAAGAATAAAAAGGGTTAGTTGAGATTTTTAGTAGATATTTTTATTTATATTTTCAACTTTCTGGAGATTATTTACGGAATAAAATGGAGATTTTTACAATAACGAACATATTTTTTTATTATTTTAAATTGAATAAAAGTCGGTCAATGTTTTGTGTTTGAACTTCGAACAGCTTGGAATTATTTATATCTAATAAACAGAAGAGGAAAGAGACGTAATGGGAAATATGTATAAAATTACAATTAATTGTTACAAATTCGCACTAATTATTATTTTGATTACTGTTTCGTAGGAACATTTTCTTTTCTTAGATAATAGCACATATATTAACTAACCAATAGCGATTTTCTTGCCAAAATAAAAAAAAGTACAAAACAAGCGTTGTAAATGTTATTTAGGAAAACTAAAATAAAATAAAAAAAGAGTTCGTTGGCTAAGTACGTAAACAAAAAACCAGTTAATACGTAAACGAAACAACAATCAGAAGAGCAGCTTTCTGCGGCTTTTTCACCGCTCGTCTTTGATCGCAGCGATTGTTCCAACCGGTTACCACCCGGTCATAATTAAGTTTGTCGGAATTATCCAATGCAGCGATTGTTCCAACGAGTTTACCACATAGAAAGCTTGTCGAAGTGAATTTCTACGGTAAACTGGTCCCGACGAATGTCGCATTGGATGATTCCGACAATCTTGATTATGATCAAGTGGTAGACGTTGTTCATCCTTTAGGGAAAAGTTTGTTTGATGCACCCAAAAGTTAAACCGGTTTGTTCTGACTGTTTTGGCGTTCACCATGAATGATGAACCTAGGATAATCAAGAATTTCTCAAACGGCTTTACTTATACTTATCTTTTGACATTTTCGTACTACTCGTAAATTAAATAATGCAAATATTCATAAGATACCTAATTTCAGAAACAACTTTTTATGTTCTCTATTTTTTTTTTAGTTTGTTGAATCATGTTGTGGCAGGCGTGAAAAAGTAATGAGTCTTGAGAGTAGAAATTTCGTTATACATTACAGAATTTTATGAATGGGAGTTCATTATTCACGTTTTAATACTCTAAGATGCAAATAAACTGTGTTGACTATTTCTCCAACTCAACCATCAAACTGCACTGCACGGTCGATTTCTAACAACGATTCTAAAACCTAAAACTCGAGACCATGACTTGTTCGGTAGCTGACTCAAACAGTGCTCCGTTTTTTGAAATTAAATTTACAATTGTTACCGTTGTGTGCGAAGTTAAATTTACAATTGTTACTGATAGCTGACTTGTTCCGTTTTTTCGGTCACCACCACTGGCGGCGACTCTTTTCCTTCCAACGGTGCTGCCATTAGGCAGCGTCAGTTATCGTGCACCGGCGACATTATTCAGCGGACCACGGCAAGGCGAGGGCTGGTGGTGAGTGAGCCTAACCTGAGACTCGCGCGATTTTGCGAGGAGAGAGGTGGGCCGAATCGACCCCTCCCTTTGTTCAAAGTACTCCGGTCGCCGCCATTTTTATACTATATATTTATCTCTTCCTCTGAATAACTTTGACATGGCTTTTCACCGTCTTCGGTCTTCGCTGAATGCAGTGAATTTTCCGATCCGTTTACCAATGGGCCATAATCGAGATGCTTTGAATCAAGGTTTAAAATTTCGTTTGCCGATGTCGTTTCGCATTTTCGTTTTACGGATATATCGCTTGCCGATGGGCAAATCGTAAAAAAAGGGCATACCGCATGCCGCATATACCGCACTTTTCGCATGGGCATACCGCATGCCGATGGGGTTTTCGATGGATATTCTGTAAAAAAATATTTAAGTAAGATATTTATATAAGTTCAAAACTACATATTTAATAAATACAAGACATAATTGTATACAACACACATTTGTAAGTTAAATATGTAGGTAAAATGTATAATATTAAGTCATTTTATTAGTTGAAGTGTATAATATTAAGTCAAATTATTATGTGAAGTTAATATGTATGTTTATTAAGTGTGTAATATTAAGTGAATATGCATGTTAATTGTATATGTATGATAACAAATTTAATATTAGTTGAAGTGTATAATATTAAATGAATATGTATATTAGGTGTATATGTATGTTAGGTGAAGTTAATATGTATGGTAAGTGTATAATATTTATTTGAAGTGTATAATATTAAGTTGAATTATTAGGTGAAGTGTATGTGTATGTTAAGTGTGAATGTGTGATATTAGTTTAATAACAAAAAGTCACACATTGATAGATGACAAGAGTTTGGTGATGTTTATATACCAAATATTAGGGACATGGGCTTGGGCCTTTTGGGTCATAGGATTTTGTGGATGGGGGATGACTCACAGAAATGTTCCACCACCACACGTGCGAACCGCCGCAGCCGTCTGTCCATTTGCCGAAATCTACCAAAAATGTGATTTTTTGCGAAATTCCAACCATATTTCGCAATTTTTACACACAAAAACGACAAGAGATTTTCCACCCCCGTGCCCATGCGAATTTCGCGAAAAATGTTAAAACGACAGATAAAAGACACGAATTTCCAACCGCATATCTCCGAAAAACGAATTTCCAGCGAATTTCGCAAAATTTTATACCATGCTTTGAATCATCCAATTATGCAGCGATTGTTCCAAAGGTGTTACCAACAAATGCCGCGTTGGTTAATTCAAACCAGCTTGATTATGATCAAGTGGTAAACGTTGTTTATCCTTCGCAACTATGCGTCTATTGGAGGCGTTTCACACGTTTCCGACGGTTCTCTTGCCGTAGATTCTGGAGTAGTTCAAAAGTACTTTTTGCCTGCATTTCAGATATTTTACTCTCAGAAAAGAATACTTAAAAAAATCTTTAACCAAACATAACTTATAATAAGTTCTTAATATAGGTTAAATTGATCTGATATTTTTGAGAAATGTATTTATTATAAATCTCATTGTTGATTGTTATTACAGTTTTACTTCGCCATAAATAAGGGATATATTCATAGATTTTAGACTGAAGTAAGTAATATCGGGCCATTAATAAAACAGTAAGTATTTATTTATCCATTACATGTCATGACAATTCCTTTGACATTTTTATATTTCACATCAACATTTTAGTATGCTAATCACTTTTATTTTTTATTATTAAAATACTTTTATTCATAGAAACTAACTGTTGTATATTCGTGGCACTTTATTTTCGCATGATAAAATGGATTAGTTTCAATATTTTTGGACAATTTTTTAGTTATATATTAAACAGAAGGAAAAAGAAAAGCAGTAATGAAAGAAAGAGATATGTATAAAATTATAATTAATTGTAATAAATATGCAGTAATTAAGCGCACTAGTACATTATAATTTTGATAACTGATTCTGTTTAGTAAGATTATTTTCTTTTTTAATTAATAGCACATTAGCGAAATACAAATTTTCTCGTCCGACTAAAAGAATAATGAAATATTATATAGGGAATCAGTTTGGAGATTTTTACAAATACGGAATAAAATGGGTTAGTTAGTGGTTTTGGAGATATTTTTATATATATATTCAATTTTCTGGAGATTACTAAAATGGAGATTTTTACAATAACGGACATATTTTTTTATTAAATTAAATAGAATAAAAGTCGCTCCTAATATTTTGTGTTTTGAACAACTTGGAATATTTATATCCCAGAAATAAAAGGGGAAAAAGAAAAGTAATGCGAAAAAATATGTTTAAAATTATAATTAATTGTAACAAATTCGCACTTATTGAACGATTTATTATTATTTTGATTACTGTTTCGTAGGAACATTTTATTTTTGTTAATTAACAGCACATACATTAATTAACGAAATTGCGATTTTCTCGCCCATATAATAGATAATAAAAAAACAAAACAAGCGTTCTAATATTATTTAGGAAACTAAATAAAATAAATAAAAAATTGCGCTCAGAAGAGCAACTTTTGGCGTACCTTTTCACCGCTCGTCTCCGATCGCAGCGATTGTTCCAACGGGTTACCACTCGGTCGTAATCAAGCTTGTTAGAGTTATCCAATGCAGCGATTGTTACCACCCCGTTTGGGAAGTGACTTTCCACGGTAAACAACGAATACCGCATTGGATGATTCTAACAACCTTGATTACTATCAAGTGGTAGATGTTGTTCATCCTTTATGGAAAATGATGCCAACGCAACCGGACTTGCCTTCTTGGACGCTTGGGACTGTAAAGGAAGAATCAGCCATGATCCGGGAAGATGCTACACGAGCTTGGAGCTTTTATTTGCGTTTATTTTACGTCTTTATTATCGTTATTGCTTTCCTTTATCTTCGGAGATTTGTGGCAATTTGTTACCTCTTAATCGTCAGTTTCCTTTTCGGTTTTGGAACCTTGTTTATCGTGGGATTGTATGGTCTTAATTCTTTAGTTTTGTTTGAATGAAATTTTTGATCTGCATGCTTGAGAAAAAGCCGAATTTAATCCTCGCATAGACGTGTTCTTGTGTTCTTCGTAGCCCTAACCACATCAGAAAAGCTTGTTTGATGCGCTTGAAAGGTAAACCGGTTTGTTCGCGTTCAGGATGAGTGATGAACCTAGGATAATAGAAAAAAATTCTTTTGCATGTATTTTCGATACTTTACTCTTAAAAAGAAAACTTAACAACCAAATAATCCGTACTAAATATAGGTTAAATTGATCTGATATTTTTGAGAAATGTATTTATTATAAATCTCATTGTAATTGTCCTTAAATTTGTCCTTCGCCAAAAATAAGGGATATAATCATAAATTTTAGACCGAAATTAGGTAATATCCGGGCATTGATAAACAAATAGTATTTATCCATTACATGTCATGAGAACTCAGTTTGACATTTTTATATCTCACGTCAACATTTTAGTATGCTAATCACTTTAATTGTTATTTATTAAAATACTTTTATTCATAGAAACTAACTATTGTGTATTTGTGGCACTTTGTTTTCGCATAATAAAATGGATTCGTTTCAATATTTTTGGACAATTTTTTATTTCTTTATCAAACGGAAGGAAAAGGAAAAGCAGTAATGAAAGAAAGAAATAGGTATAAAATTATAATTAATCGCACTAGTACATTATTATATTTTGATAACTGTTTCTGTTTAGTAGGAACATTTCCTTTTTTAATTAATAGCATATTAGCGAAATACCAATTTTCTCATTCGACTTAAAAAATAACATAATATTATTTAGGGAATCAGTTTGGAGATTTTTACGAATACGAAATAAAAAGGTTTAGTTGATATTTTTAGGATATATTTTTATATATATTCAATTATTTGGAGATTATTAAAATGGAGTTTTTTACAATAACGAACATATTTTTTTTATTATATTAAATTGAATAAAAGTCGCTCCTAACATTTTGTGTTTGAACAACTTTGAATTATTTATATCCAATAAAGGTAAGGGGAAAAAAGACAGTAATGCGACATATGTATAAAATTATAATTAATTGTAACAAATTCGCACTTATTGAGCGCTTCATTATTATTTTTATTTCTGTTTCGTAGGAACATTTTATGTAACAGAATAGCACATACGTTAATTAACAAAGTTGCGATATTCTCGCCCAAATAATAGATGATAAAAAAACAAAACAAGCGTTCTAATATTATTTAGGAAACTAAAATAAATAAATAAAAAATTGCGCTCAGAAGAGCAACTTTTGGCGTACCTTTTCACCGCTCGTCTCCGATCGCAGCGATTGTTCCAACGGGTTACCACTCGGTCGTAATCAAGCTTGTTAGAGTTATCCAATGCAGCGATTGTTACCACCCCGTTTGGGAAGTGACTTTCCACGGTAAACAACGAATACCGCATTGGATGATTCTAACAACCTTGATTACTATCAAGTGGTAGATGTTGTTCATCCTTTATGGAAAATGATGCCAACGCAACCGGACTTGCCTTCTTGGACGCTTGGGACTGTAAAGGAAGAATCAGCCATGATCCGGGAAGATGCTACACGAGCTTGGAGCTTTTATTTGCGTTTATTTTACGTCTTTATTATCGTTATTACTTTCCTTTATCTTCGGAGATTTGTGGCAATTTGTTACCTCTTAATCGCCAGTTTCCTTTTCGGTTTTGGAACCTTGTTTATCGTGGGATTGTATGGTCTTAATTCTTTAGTTTTGTTTGAATGAAATTTTTGATCTGCATGCTTGAGAAAAAGCCGAATTTAATCCTCGCATAGACGTGTTCTTGTGTTCTTCGTAGCCCTAACCACATCAGAAAAGCTTGTTTGATGCGCTTGAAAGGTAAACCGGTTTGTTCGCGTTCAGGATGAGTGATGAACCTAGGATAATAGAAAAAAATTCTTTTGCATGTATTTTCGATACTTTACTCTTAAAAAGAAAACTTAACAACCAAATAATCCGTACTAAATATAGGTTAAATTGATCTGATATTTTTGAGAAATGTATTTATTATAAATCTCATTGTAATTGTCCTTAAATTTGTCCTTCGCCAAAAATAAGGGATATATTCATAAATTTTAGACCGAAATTAGGTAATATCCGGGCATTGATAAACAAATAGTATTTATCCATTACATGTCATGAGAACTCAGTTTGACATTTTTATATCTCACGTCAACATTTTAGTATGCTAATCACTTTAATTGTTATTTATTAAAATACTTTTATTCATAGAAACTAACTATTGTGTATTTGTGGCACTTTGTTTTCGCATAATAAAATGGATTCGTTTCAATATTTTTGGACAATTTTTTATTTCTTTATCAAACGGAAGGAAAAGGAAAAGCAGTAATGAAAGAAAGAAATAGGTATAAAATTATAATTAATCGCACTAGTACATTATTATATTTTGATAACTGTTTCTGTTTAGTAGGAACATTTCCTTTTTTAATTAATAGCATATTAGCGAAATACCAATTTTCTCATTCGACTTAAAAAATAACATAATATTATTTAGGGAATCAGTTTGGAGATTTTTACGAATACGAAATAAAAAGGTTTAGTTGATATTTTTAGGATATATTTTTATATATATTCAATTATTTGGAGATTATTAAAATGGAGTTTTTTACAATAACGAACATATTTTTTTTATTATATTAAATTGAATAAAAGTCGCTCCTAACATTTTGTGTTTGAACAACTTTGAATTATTTATATCCAATAAAGGTAAGGGGAAAAAAGACAGTAATGCGACATATGTATAAAATTATAATTAATTGTAACAAATTCGCACTTATTGAGCGCTTCATTATTATTTTTATTTCTGTTTCGTAGGAACATTTTATGTAACAGAATAGCACATACGTTAATTAACAAAGTTGCGATATTCTCGCCCAAATAATAGATGATAAAAAAACAAAACAAGCGTTCTAATATTATTTAGGAAACTAAAATAAATAAATAAAAAATTGCGCTCAGAAGAGCAACTTTTGGCGTACCTTTTCACCGCTCGTCTCCGATCGCAGCGATTGTTCCAACGGGTTACCACTCGGTCGTAATCAAGCTTGTTAGAGTTATCCAATGCAGCGATTGTTACCACCCCGTTTGGGAAGTGACTTTCCACGGTAAACAACGAATACCGCATTGGATGATTCTAACAACCTTGATTACTATCAAGTGGTAGATGTTGTTCATCCTTTATGGAAAATGATGCCAACGCAACCGGACTTGCCTTCTTGGACGCTTGGGACTGTAAAGGAAGAATCAGCCATGATCCGGGAAGATGCTACACGAGCTTGGAGCTTTTATTTGCGTTTATTTTACGTCTTTATTATCGTTATTGCTTTCCTTTATCTTCGGAGATTTGTGGCAATTTGTTACCTCTTAATCGTCAGTTTCCTTTTCGGTTTTGGAACCTTGTTTATCGTGGGATTGTATGGTCTTAATTCTTTAGTTTTGTTTGAATGAAATTTTTGATCTGCATGCTTGAGAAAAAGCCGAATTTAATCCTCGCATAGACGTGTTCTTGTGTTCTTCGTAGCCTTAACCACATCAGAAAAGCTTGTTTGATGCGCTTGAAAGGTAAACCGGTTTGTTCGCGTTCAGGATGAGTGATGAACCTAGGATAATAGAAAAAAATTCTTTTGCATGTATTTTCGATACTTTACTCTTAAAAAGAAAACTTAACAACCAAATAATCCGTACTAAATATAGGTTAAATTGATCTGATATTTTTGAGAAATGTATTTATTATAAATCTCATTGTAATTGTCCTTAAATTTGTCCTTCGCCAAAAATAAGGGATATATTCATAAATTTTAGACCGAAATTAGGTAATATCCGGGCATTGATAAACAAATAGTATTTATCCATTACATGTCATGAGAACTCAGTTTGACATTTTTATATCTCACGTCAACATTTTAGTATGCTAATCACTTTAATTGTTATTTATTAAAATACTTTTATTCATAGAAACTAACTATTGTGTATTTGTGGCACTTTGTTTTCGCATAATAAAATGGATTCGTTTCAATATTTTTGGACAATTTTTTATTTCTTTATCAAACGGAAGGAAAAGGAAAAGCAGTAATGAAAGAAAGAAATAGGTATAAAATTATAATTAATCGCACTAGTACATTATTATATTTTGATAACTGTTTCTTTTTAGTAGGAACATTTCCTTTTTTAATTAATAGCATATTAGCGAAATACCAATTTTCTCATTCGACTGAAAAAATAACATAATATTATTTAGGGAATCAGTTTGGTGATTTTTATAAATACGAAATAAAAAGGTTTAGTTGATATTTTTAGGATATATTTTTATATATATTCAACTATTTGGAGATTATTAAAATGGTGTTTTTTACAATAACGAACATATTTTTTTTATTATATTAAATTGAATAAAAGTCGCTCCTAACATTTTGTGTTTGAACAACTTTGAATTATTTATATCCAATAAAGGTAAGGGGAAAAAAGACAGTAATGCGACATATGTATAAAATTATAATTAATTGTAACAAATTCGCACTTATTGAGCGCTTCATTATTATTTTTATTTCTGTTTCGTAGGAACATTTTATTTAACAGAATAGCACATACGTTAATTAACAAAGTTGCGATATTCTCGCCCAAATAATAGATGATAAAAAAACAAAACAAGTGTTCTAATATTATTTAGGAAACTAAAATAAATAAATAAAAAATTGAGCTCAGAAGAGCAACTTTTGGCGTACCTTTTCACCGCTCGTCTCCGATCGCAGCGATTGTTCCAACGGGTTACCACTCGGTCGTAATCAAGCTTGTTAGAGTTATCCAATGCAGCGATTGTTACCACCCCGTTTGGGAAGTGACTTTCCACGGTAAACAACGAATACCGCATTGGATGATTCTAACAACCTTGATTACTATCAAGTGGTAGATGTTGTTCATCCTTTATGAAAAATGATGCCAACGCAACCGGACTTGCCTTCTTGGACGCTTGGGTCTGTAAAGGAAGAATCAGCCATGATCCGGGAAGATGCTACACGAGCTTGGAGCTTTTATTTGCGTTTATTTTACGTCTTTATTATCGTTATTGCTTTCCTTTATCTTCGGAGATTTGTGGCAATTTGTTACCTCTTAATCGTCAGTTTCCTTTTCGGTTTTGGAACCTTGTTTATCGTGGGATTGTATGGTCTTAATTCTTTAGTTTTGTTTGAAGGAAATTTTTGATCTGCATGCTTGAGAAAAAGCCGAATTTAATCCTCGCATAGACATGTTCTTGTGTTCTTCGTAGCCCTAACCACATCAGAAAAGCTTGTTTGATGCGCTTGAATGGTAAACCGGTTTGTTCGCGTTCAGGATGAGTGATGAACCTAGGATAATAGAAAAAAATTCTTTTGCATGTATTTTCGATACTTTACTCTTAAAAAAATATAGGTTAAATTGATCTGATATTTTTGAGAAATGTATTTATTATAAATCTCATTGTAATTGTCATTAAATTTTTCCTTCGCCAAAAATAAGGGATATATTCATAAATTTTAGACCGAAATTAGGTAATATCCGGGCATAGATAAACAAATAGTATTTATCAGGTAATGAGAACTCAGTTTGACATTTTTATATCTCACGTCAACATTTTAGTATGCTAATAACTTTAATTGTTATTTATTAAAATACTTTTATTCATAGAAACTAACTATTGTGTATTTGTGGCACTTTGTTTTCGCATAATAAAATGGATTCGTTTCAATATTTTTGGACAATTTTTTATTTCTTTATCAAACGGAAGGAAAAGGAAAAGCAGTAATGAAAGAAAGAAATAGGTATAAAATTATAATTAATCGCACTAGTACATTATTATTTTGATAACTGTTTCTGTTTAGTAGGAACATTTCCTTTTTAATTAATAGCATATTAGCGAAATACCAATTTTCTCATTCGACTGAAAAAATAACATAATATTATTTAGGGAATCAGTTTGGAGATTTTTACAAATACGAAATAAAAAGGTTTAGTTGATATTTTTAGGAGATATTTTTATATATATTCAACTATTTGGAGATTATTAAAATGGAGTTTTTTACAATAACGAACATATTTTTTTTTATTACATTAAATTGAATAAAAGTCGCTCCTAACATTTTGTGTTTGAACAACTTTGAATTATTTATATCCAATAAAGGTAAGGGGAAAAAAGACAGTAATGCGACATATGTATAAAATTATAATTAATTGTAACAAATTCGCACTTATTGAGCGCTTCATTATTATTTTTATTTCTGTTTCGTAGGAAAATTTTATTTAACAGAATAGCACATACGTTAATTAACAAAGTTGCGATATTATCGCCCAAATAATAGATGATAAAAAAATAAAACAAGCGTTCTAATATTATTTAGGAAACTAAAATAAAAAAAATTGTGCGCTAAATACGTAAACAAATCAACATTTATGTAATGCTTATATATTTACAACTTTGGAATCACTCTCAGAAGCGCAACTTTAGGCGTGGCTTTTCACCGCTCGTTTCCGAACGCAGCTATTTTTCCAACTGATTTACCACCCGGTCATAATTAAGCTTGTCAGAATTATCCAATGCAGCGATTGTTCCAACAAGTTCACCACAGAGAAAGATTGGAAGTGAATTTCTACGGTAAACTGGTCCCAACGAATGTCGCATTGGATGATTCTAGCAACCTTGATTATGATCAAGTGGTAGACGTTGTTCATCCTTTACGGAAAATGATGCCAACACAATCGGACTTGCCTTTTTGGACGCGTGGGACTGGAAAGGAAGAATCGGCCATGATCCGTGAATATGCTACAGAAGCTTGGAGCCTTTATTTGCATTTATTTTACATCTTTATTATCATTATTGCTTTCCTTTATCTTCTGTGATTTGTGGCAATTTGTTATCTTCTTTATCGTCAGTTTCCTTTTCGGTTTTGGAACCTTTTTATCATGGTATTGTACGTTGTTAATAATTTAGCTTCATTTTCGAGCTCCATGCTTGAGAAAAAGTCGAGTTTAATCCTCGCATAGACGCATTACTGTGTTCTTCGTAGCTTGTTTATCGCTCTCTACATCAGTCTAGCTTGTTTGATGCGCGCAAAAGGTAAACCGGTTTGTTCCGACTGTTTTGGCGTTCGGGATGAATGATGAACCTAGGATAATCAAGAATTTCTAAAACTGCTTTACTTATATTTATCTTTGACATTTTTTGTATTATTTGTATATTAAAATAATGCAATTATTCATAAGATACCCGATTTCATAAACATTTTATGTTGGGTATATTTCTATAATGATGATATATGAGAAACAAAATAACGAAAAACAATAGCGAAGAGATTCGAAATACGTATCGATGTGTTCTTGGATCGACGAGCATCGGCTTGTCACTTTGAACCGGAAAAAGGTTCTTGATATCCTGTAAAAGAGAAAACCGTTAGCGATTCCCGAGACGCGTTGGACGCTTTCCTTAAAGCTTGATTCGCCTCCTCTACGTGCTTGAGGTTCGTTAGGCGATAGCTTCCCAGGGTATAACGGGATGACCGAGAACTCCGTAGCACTTCGAAGTTCACCGGCGAACTGAACCTTCTTGAACTCCGTTACCGAAAGACTCACGACAAAGAAAAATTGGGAAGCATAAAAGATCGAATCCGCGGAATGAAAAAATAAAAGAGAAGCGGATTCGAAGTATCTAGAGAGTTTTCGGAAAGTGATTTTGCAAACGGTGTGTCGAATAGGTTCGAGGTCACTTCAATTTATAGATGCGGGATTGAGAATTGAATTGATTAACAATCAATTCTATAACGGCTAATAATAAATTGCAATTAATTCGAAACGTAATAAATTGAATTCAATATTCATAATTGTCATAATCAATATGACCGTTTTACGTAACATTCAAACGTCGGAACAAATCCCGATAATTGGATAGAGCGTTCGTCTCGAGTGTTCGACATTTCGACCCGCTCGACGCTATCTCAATTTTATTTAACTGCAATTATTTCCAACATTTTATAAGTTCTTTATTTATATATATATATATAGTTTGATTGTTGAATGAAGTTATGACACGTGAGGAAGTACGAGTCTTGAGGGTAAGAAATTTCGTTATACATTACGGAAATTTAATGTATGGGTTTTTATTATTCACGTTTTAATACTACAATATACAAAGAAAATGTCCTGACTATTTCTCTAACTCAACCATAAAACTGCACGGTCGATTTCTAACACTGATTCTAAAACCTAAAACTCGAGACCATGACTTGTTCGGTAGCTAACTCAAACAGTATTCTTTTTCTTAAAATCAAATTTTTGTAGTGGTATAAAAAACCCACGGACAAAACCATTACCGGTACCAAGATTTTAGCGTTTCTTTGACTCAATCCCAATTAACTCGTGCCTTCGAAACCAGTGTTCTCAATCCCGGATTATTCGGGCCTCCCAAAACTAGGCCTGATATTTTCGTGACTATACTTATAGGGTATTTAATGGCATAAGTATCATAAAGTATCTCAAGATTAAAAGAATGTTAAAAATACTTTTTTTTTGTCCTGGTAAAAATATTAAAAGTTTTAAATAAAAAAAATCTGGAATAAATGACTTAGATTTTCATTTTTGTGGCGAAAATTCCTAATAATAGTTAATTTTTGAAAAGTAATTAAGTTTTTTTGTTTTATTAATTTTTTACTATAAAGCTCCAAGTGGTGACATATGATATATAATTTTCTTCATGTTTTTGCTCTTTTCAAGTGCGTAAAAGCTACAAGAACTTCATTTATTTTTAAATGGGGAATGGCCTCCTTAAAAATTCAAAAAGTTTATAATGAACACTAAGTTCCCATAATAGCCAAAGCGTACTCTACCATGTAAAAATTAAGGCATTATAAGTTAGTCATGTTACCATGAGGTCAAAAGAGACAAAAACTTAGTCGAAAAGTGAAAAAACGTAGGCACAATTATAGATATATATTTAGAATAAAATTCCTCCAAGTTAACTCAAAATATATATTTAGAATTAAACTAGAGAGTTATATTTTGGACCGGTAAGTATGTTGTATTTGGACCAGTATGTTTTACTTGAATGGGTATGTATGTTATATTTGCGATTTATTTTAAACCGGTTGTGTTATTTAATCGGTTTATTCGTTGTATATTCGTGGCACTTTGTTTTCACATAATAAAATGGATTAATTTCAATATTTTTGGATAATTTTTATTTATATATTAAATTGAAGGGAAAAAAAAAAGCAATAATGAAAGAAAGAAATAGGTATAAAATCCTAATTAATTTTAATAAATATGCAGTATTTAAGCGCACTACATTATTATTTTGATTACTGTTTCTGTTTAGTAGGAACATTTTTTTTATTAATAGCACAGTAGCGAAATACCAATTCGACTAAAAAATACCGAAATATTATTAAGGGAATTGATTTGGAAATTTTTAGAAATACAGAATAAAATTGGTTAGTTGA
Source organism: Parietaria judaica (assembly GCA_954871525.1). Lineage (NCBI taxonomy): Eukaryota > Viridiplantae > Streptophyta > Magnoliopsida > Rosales > Urticaceae > Parietaria > Parietaria judaica. Next base: position 47,613,697 of record OX940860.1, read on the forward strand.
GGTTTTTAGGAGATATTTTTATTTATATTTTCAATTTTCTGGAGATTATTTACGGAATAAAATGGAGATTTTTTACAATAACGAACATATTTTTTTATTATTCTAAATTGAATAAAAGTCGGTCAATGTTTTGTGTTTGAACTTTGAACAGCTTGGAATTATTTATATCCAATAAACAGAAGGGGAAAGAGACGTAATGGGAAATATGTATAAAATTATAATTAATTGTAACAAATTCGCACTAATTATTATTTTTTTATTACTGTTTCTTTGAAACATTTTCTTTTGTTAGATAATAGCAGATATATTAATCAATGAAATAGCCTTTCTCGCCCAAATAAATAAAAACCAAAATCAAAATAAGCGTTCTAAATAATATTTAGGAAAACTAAACAAAAAAAAAAAGTTAGTAAGCTAAATACGTGAACAAATCAACAATTTTGTAATGCTTATTGATTAACAGCTTTGGAATCACTCTCTCAGAAGAGCAACTTTTGGCGTGGCTTTTTCACCGCTAGTCTCCGATCGCAGAGATTGTTCCAACGGGTTACCACTCGGTCGTAATCAAGCTTGTTGGAGTTATCCAATGCAGCGATTGTTCCAACGGGTTTACCATAGAGGAAGTTTGGGAAGTGAATTTCCACGGTAAACTGGTCCCAACGAATGTCGCATTGGATGATTCCACAACCTTGATTACGACCGAGTGGTAGACGTTGTTTATCCTTTACGGAAAATGATGCCAACACAATCAGACTTGCCTTCTTGGACGCGTGGGACTGCAAATGAAGAATCGGCCATGATCCGTGACCGTGAAGATGCTACACGAGCTTGGAGCTTTTATTTGCGTTTGTTTTACAACTTTATTATCGTTATTGTTTTCCTTTATCTTCTGGGATTTGTGGCAATTTGTTACCCTCTTTATCACCAGTTTCCTTTTCGGATTTAGATACTGTTTTATCATAGGATTGTATGGTGATAATTCTTTAGCATTGTTTGAATGAAATTTTTGAGTTCCATGCTTGAGAGAAAGTCGAGTTTAATCCTCGCATAGATGCGTTCTTGTGTTCTTCGTAGCCCGTTGTACATCAGAAAAGCTTGTTTGATGCGTGCAAAAGGTAATGATGAACCTTTTGGCGAGCAGGAATAATGATGAACCTAGGATAATCAAGAATTTCTCAAACTGCTTCACTTATATTTGTCTTTTGACATTTTTTTAATTATTCGTATATTAAATAATGGAAATATTCATAAGATACTCGATTTCAGAAACAATTTTATAAGTTTTTTTTATATAGTTTTTATTGTTGAATCATGTTATGCCAGGTTAGGAAGTACGATTATTGAGGGTAAGAAATTTTTTTATACACTACAGCATTTTAACGTATGGGTGTTCTTTATTCACGTTTTAATACTACAATATACAAAGAAAATGTCTTGACTATTTCTCTAACTCAACCATAAAACTGTACGGTTGATTTCTAACACCGATTATATATTTATTTCTAACTCAATATATTCTAATGCATATATTCATAAGATACCCGATTTTAGAAACAATTTTATAACACCGATTCTAAGACCTAAAACTCGAGATCATGACTTGTTCGGTAGCAAACTCAAACACTGTTCTGTTTCTTGAAATTAATTTTTTTTAGTGGTATAACGAACCCACGGACAAAACCATGACCGGTACCGAGATGTTAGCGTTTCTTTGACCCAATCCCAATTAACTCGGGCCTTCAAATCCAGTGTTCTCAATCCCGGGTGATTCGGGCCTCCTAAAACTAGGCCTGATATTTTCATGACTATAGTTATAGGGTATTTAATGGCAAAAGTATCATAAAGTATCTCAAATTTAAAAGAATATTAAAAAAAAACCATGTTATTACGTTTAAAAAAAACATGTTATTGGATAATTTTGATATTTGAGATGCTTTTATTGTCAGATTATTGTAAATCCCTTATATAACCATGTTATCACGGTTTTCCTCCGCCATAAGTGGGGGTTCTATTAATAAACTTAAGACGGGGGTCACTATCTGGGTAATCTTCGGCTATTTGGTAAAAAAAAAAAAAAATCTTCAACGTTATGACTACTAAAAACTTTAATCAATCTACTTAAAAACAATAACGTACATAACAATAATTAAAAGCATTCCACAAAGATACATCATTTAAGAAGCAAAAAATATATTTTTAAAATAAATAAATAAAAACACGTCTTCTAGAAGATAAAATCTAACGGTTTTTAAAAATGAAAACCACGACCAGTGATCATGCTCAAAAAAAAGCTCTTGCTAAGCGGTCGTTGTGTAGCACAAAGAAAGCGGAGTCATCCATGATGAAGCAAAATAAAGAGAAACTAAACTTAAAACTATAACGTTAAAGTTAGAAGAATAATAACGATAGAAAAATACTAAAGACGAAATTGATAATAAATCTAGAGAAACGACAAAGCTTCAAGAATCTTTTTATTATCTCGTTAATAAGTTACTAATAATAATGCTAAATTAAATCCCTAAATATTGTGTTGATATGAAAAAGTTTGCAACGATTATAGTAGAATGATGCATTATAAAAATCACATAATAGATGCATGACTGAATTTATATGAAGAGTAATAACACATAAACCAATAAACTAATACATCTTGAACATATCAAAACTAAAAGATAATTGCATTTACTTAATAACGAAAAACTTGATAACAAAATTCATCTTTAACCGTGTCTGAGAGCTTAGTCGGAGCTTGACATGATAACTTCAAAACTAGAAGAACAAGAAAATTGGAACTGAACCCTAAACAATTTTTTCTTTGTATTTTTCAGTTGTGCATAAATATTGGTAGCATATACTGTCACAAAAATTGGTAACATTAATACTTTAGAAGCTTATCTACTTTGTTCATAATGTTATAATCATAAACTTCGCTCAAAAAAAAAAATGTTATAATCATAAACCACACAAATAATCTGCTCCCTTCCTACAAAAAATAGGAAATTAATCGGTAATATCTCAACGGCGTTTCTTGCCACCGCCCTTCTTGCCTTTGCTCTTCTTTCCCTTCCCTTTTCCTTTCCCGTTTCCTGATTTTTCCCCTTTGTTGTCATATCAGAAAATGTATGGAACTCGTTTGACGGAGTTCTGTGCAAGAGATGCTTCACATTGAGAACACCATTTTTAAAGGTTCCTTCCGTTGACTTCAAAACACGCTCTTCAGGCCGCCGCTTATTCGGTAAGGATCTCATTGAGTCCCTGCCGTATTTCCCACCAAAAGACCCGAGAATCATCCTCTAAAAACATCATTCTAGTTACTAATTAGATAAGTGAACTCCAAATGTTAAGCAATAGAGTAAAATATGGAGAAGACTGGTATATTGTTAGACCCATGTTACGTAAAAAGCGAAGAAAAGGTAAAATAGTAATTTAGCCTACTTACTTAAGTCCTTTTCTTTTAGGCTTTGTTATGGTCTTTTGGACAGCTTGATAGGATAAGGGGTCTAAATAGTCGGGGAAAGTGAGACGTTTCGATCCAAGAAGAGGGTAAAATAGTAATTTAGCCTACTTAATTGAATCTTTTTCTTTTACGGCTTTGTTAGGGTATTTTGGATGGATAGCTTGATAGGATAAGGGATCTAAATAGTCGAGGAAAGTGAGACGTTTCGACACAAGAAGAAGGGTAAAATAGTAATTTAGCCTACTTACTTGCGTCCTTATTTTTCTTGAACCCAAATTATGGGTATTTTGTGTAGTTTGCAACATAGTTTGGGTAGCTAGTTGTTTTGATGTTTTGTTACGGCGATAATTTTCTATTATGATAATTTGCGTAGAGTTTTCGCCTCTCTAAAGTTATGTGTTTTGTTGACTTTGAGTTAATTGAATAGTGTTCGGAAATTACTATTTTCGAGGATTTTTGTTCACCTATTATACACAAAGAGAGTAAATTGCGGCACAGACACGAATACCTCTTTTTGCATTTGCTCTTCTCTTTGCTTCTGTTTCTTCATCCTCCCTTTCGCCACACCCAGGGTTAGTCGCTCTTTTTTTTGTGCCTACGAAAAGAGAGCAAAAATCATCTTCATATCCTTTAACTTCATTTAGTTAATACAAGAGTTCCTGGCAAAAATCCTCTCTAAACTTTGCTCGATGGTACAAACAATATACCTCTTGCAGTTTAGTTTTTGGCAGCAATGCCCCATTTTCTTCTTCTAAAAATTAGCGACTGTTCCAATGTATTTTATCAATTTTATTATTTTTCCTTAATGTTGTGGGAATTTTATCCTAAAAGTTATTCGAAGACTGGACACCCTGTTTTGTTTGCTTCACAAAAGCTGCATACTAAGTCGTGGGTTCCGCACAAGGTTAACATTTTTTGTAAGTTTTTAACTCGTAAGGGGCAACTGGCAATGTGCTACTTTTTAAAACAATAGGGTCATTTCTCCCAAAAAAATAAATGAGGGGGCAATTGGCAAAGTGCAACGACCACTAATAAAGTGCATACTTACGCGCGCTGTGTGTATGAAACAAGTGTACTACCTTTCCGCCGAGGGAAACCGCCTTTTTATTTTCCAATGCCTTCTTCTCTTTCCATGTCATATGGGTAGAACCTAGATAGGAAACTCAAGTTGAGTTAGGGAATTATAAATATCCACAAAACAATGATGCTTTCTTTATGTATTATTCCAGCAAACTCAGGCAAGACTCCCTTTGAATTGTTAACAAGATCATAAAAAAACTTTGTTTCAGCTTAAAAGGAAGTGGCAACTTTTAGTAAACGCGAACACTATCATGATTTCAACTAATATATTAGAAAATCAAATCACATATCCTACTAGAATACGATTACAGAGAGTGTTGTGAATGACTATATCAGCGCATAGAGTGCTAAAATTGAGGAAGGCTGTATGTATAAACATACTCAGAAACTCAATATCCTTGATAATATCCCCAATATTGATTCTTTCGTCTTCGCCATTCTTCAAGTCTCTCCCTCGAAGCCTTTGTTTATTGTCTTTATACATCTTTCAAGGCTTTGCTTGATTCAAATCTGAGACACAAATTTAGAGACAATACTAAATATATAGAAACAATATGACCGTGAACTTAAACAGAGCATAAATAATTATATTTTATCTATCTTGAGCATAAATAATTTGTAATCGTCCTATGCCTCTTATCTTATTTTTAAATAATTATATTTTATTTATCTTGAGGCTTAACTAAGCAATTCTAAACATTGGTTGTAGTCACCACAATTCAACGCAATTTTGTGGCAAATTCAAACACTTAAATCGAACAATCCAACAGAATCTAAATCTTAAGAGACAATCAATGACAATTCAGAATATGAGATAGATAAAGAACCGGCGATTGGATATTGGCCTGGCTTCTCGGCTAGAGCAATGGTGGAGCCCGGACGATATGGACGGAGGCGAGTCTCTGAGACTTCGTCGGAGAGAGTTTGCGAGTTGTGAAGAGAGAGAGGGGGATAATAAGAAACTCACGAGCTACTGGGCCCAAGACCCATGGATGTAGGCCCACCCACCGCCAGGCCCAATCATCGACGACGTAAGCAGGTCGAACGTGAGAAGCACGTGCGCTGCTTGAGTGGGTTGGAGCATTTTTTGCTTAATGGGCTTACTTCGTAAATGGGGTTTGGGGAATTCGGGAATTCGCCCTTGCATTATGAGCATCTTTATATAAATATATGGCTAAACTGCGGTTAATGTACCCAATGTTTGATCTTCTGCGGATTATGTATCCAATGTTTATTTTCGGCGGCTAATGTACCCAATGTTTGATCCGTTAGATATTTTCGTGTTTTCCGTCACTTGACCGTTAGAGAGTTATCCTCCTCTATATGCACACTTTTCGTATTTTTGACATAACTCACTCATTTTTTGTCCAAATTTTATGCACGACCTACGGTTGGAAAGATAAGAGATAGATCTACAACTTTAGTGTTTTAAGTTTTGTAAAATAAGTTTTAGAAAAATACTTTTGAAATTAATACTATTCACATCTTTACTATGTCGTTTTTTAAATTACAGTTATTTTTTATAATCGGTCGTTTTTTCCAAAAAATTTAGTCGTTTCTAATAAACTGTTGTTATGTAATCTTTGCAAATTTTAGTCGTGTTTAATAATCCATCGTTTTTCAAAATTTTAGTCATGTTCGACGAAGAGTCTGTTAGATTTATAGGGGGGAGTAAAAAATATTTATTTAATTTAAAGTTTTAATTTATTTTTTGAATCATAATTAAAATATGATTTAATTTATTCTTATTAATTAGGTTATGTAATTAATATTAAAAGTTGACAGTCCATTTGACAGTTTAACAATGCCACATCAGCATAATTTAACATCCCTAATGGAAGGGCCAACGGATTTTACATTCAACAAACGTTGTGTATTTTTTCCCACACTTTGAAAGGTTGGGGACCTAAAACCCCTGTTGACCAAATGTTGTGCATTATTGCCGCAATTAACCCTTATTATTTTGATTACTGTTTCTGTTTAGTAAGAACATTTTATTTTTAATTAATAACATATTAGCGAAATACCAATTTTCTCGTCCGACTAAAAAAATAACGAAATATTTTTTAGGGAATCGATTTGGAGATTTTTACAAATACGGAATAAAATGGGTTAGTTGAGATTTTTTGGAGATATTTTTATTTATATATTCAACTTTCTGGAGATTATTAAAATGGAGATTTTTACAATAATGAACATATTTTTTATGATATTAAATTGAATAAAAGTCGCATCTAACATTTTATGTTTGAACAACTTGAAATTATTTATATCCAATAAACATAAGGGGAAAAAGGACAGTAATGCGAAAAAATATGTTTACATTATAATTAATTGTAACAAATTCGCACTTATTGAGCGATTACTGTTTTGTAGGAACATTTTATTTTGTTAATTAATAGCACATACATTAATTAACGAAATAGCGATTTTCTCGCCCAAATAATAAATAATAAAAAAATAAAACAAGCTTTCTAATATTATTTAGGAATCTAAAATAAATAAATAAAAAAATGTGCGCTAAATACGTAAACAAATCAACATTTATATAATGCTTATATATTAACAACTTTGGAGTCACTCTCAGAAAAGCAACTTTTGGCATGGCTTTTCACCGCTCGTCTCTGATCGCAGCTATTGTTCCAACCGATCTACCACCCGGTCATAATTAAGCTTGTCGGAATTATCTAATGCAGCGATTGCTCCAACGGCTTTACCACAAAGAAAGCTTGGGAAGCGTTTAGGCACGCTTTACGGTGAATTTCCACGGTAAACTGGTCCCAACGAATGTCGCATTGGATGATTCCGACAACCTTGATTATGATCAAGTGGTAGACGTTGTTCATCCTCTGGGAAAAGTTTGTTTGATGTTTCTTAAGCCGGTATGTTCCGAATCTTTTGGCGTTCATGATTATTGATGAAACCAAAGATAGTCGAGAATTTCTGAAACAGCGGAACGTATAAATCATCTTAGCATTATTTTAAGACTCCTATATTTAATAATGCAATTATTCATAAGATAGCCGATTAGAAACAATTTTCTATTTTTTTTTTTATGTGATTATTGGATCATGTTTCGGCCGATTCTAAAACCTAAAACTCAAGACCATGGACTTGTTTGGTGGCACTCAATCAGTGTTCCGTTTCTTGAATATAAATTTTTGCAGTGGTCTAAATTTTTGACTATTGCAATCATGGTTTTGTCTGTGGGTTCTTTAAAATTTAAAGAAAAGCAGTAATGAAAGAAAGAAATAGGTATAAAATTATAATTAATCGCTCTAGTACATTATTATTTTGATAACTGTTTCTGTTTAGTAGAAACATTTCCTTTTTTAATTAATAGCATATTAGCGAAATGCCAATTTTCTCGTTCGACTAAAAAAATAACGAAATATTATCTAGGGAATCGGTTTGGAGATTTTTACAAATACGAAATAAAATGGGTTAGTTGATATTTTTCGGAGATATTTTAATTTATATATTCAATTATTTGGAGATTATTAAAATGGAGATTTTTACAATAACGAACATATTTTTTTTATTATATTAAATCGAATAAAAGTCGGTCCTAGGTGTTTGAACAACTTTGAATTATATATATCCAATAAACGTAAGGGGAAAAAAGACAGTAATGCGAAATAAATGTATAAAATTATAATTAATTGTAACAAATTCACACTTATTGAGCGCTTCATTATTATTTTGATTACTGTTTGGAGCATTTTATTTAACATAATAGCACATACATTAACGAAGTTGCAATTTTCTCGCCCAAATAATAGATAATAAAAAAACAAAACAAGCTTTCTAATATTATTTAGGAAACTAAAATATATAAAAAAATTGAGCGCTAAATATGTAAACAAATCAACGCTTATATGTTAACAACTTTGGAATCACTCTCAGAAGAGCAACTTTAGGCATGGCTTTTCACCGCTCGTTTCCGATCGCAGCAATTGTTCCAACCGATTTACCACCCGGTCATAATTAAGCTTGTCGGAATTATCCAATGCAGCGATTGTTATCACAGAGAAAGATTGGGAAGTGAATTTCCACGTAAACTGGTCCCAACGAATGTCGCATTGGATGATTCCGACAACCTTGATTATGATCAAGTGGTAGACGTTGTTCATCCTCTAGGAAAAGTTTGTTTGATGTTTAAACCGGCATATTCCGAGTGTTTTGGCGTTCATGATTAATGATGAACCCAAAGATAGTCGAGAATTTCTCAAACAGTAAATCATCTTAGCATTATTGTAAGACTCCTATATTTAATAATGCCAAGATTCCCGATTTAAGAAACAATTTTCTAAGTTTTTTTTTTTTATTTGATTATTGGATCATGTTATGGCAGGTGTTGGAAAGAATGAGTCTATTGAGGGTAGAAATTTCATTATACGTTACAGAATTTTAACGTAATAGTCGATTCTAAAACCTAAAACTCAAGACCATGGTTGTCTGGTTTCTTTAGCCCACAACAAAACCATGACCGACAAGAAGATGTTTGCATTTGACTACTGTCAGATTCGGTTCTTGGCTATTTCTTAACAACGCAAATTATAAATTTTTAGAACTTTAGGAGAAAAAAAAAAACTATTCAAACATTATATTAACTGTTAATGCCTAAAATTTGATCAACTTGAATGCGGCCCAGGTCTTGATTTTGGGCCGGGCCCAACGCCCGCTTGACGGTCGGAATGGGCTTTGAAGCTTGAGCTTCGGTCTTGATAGGCCGGAAATCTTCCCTGTATAACCTGCCGCCGTTCCTGTAAAAAGAGTAGAAAAACGTGAACTCCGAAAGGGAACAAAAGGGGGGGTCCTCTGTCGCCCGCTGCGACGCTCAACATTAGTCGAGTATTTGAGTCGGAATTTATAAATAAACGGGAAACAGAGGTTTTTTGGCTTCGGGAGTGCTTGCCGATTGTGGCGGGGGTGCCCTCGTATTTATAGAGGGTCGGAAGTTCGATTTCATGCCTTCGGGGCGCGCAGCGCGCCCCGAAGGCATGTTTTTAGGCCGGGCCGAGTCGACATTTCCCGAGTGAGTTCGGGTTGACTTTTTGTTGACTTTTAGGTTGACCTCTAGGATCGGGCCCGTTGACTTTTTTGGTTGACCATCTTGGTCGTCCCGTTGACTTTTCCGGGCCGGGCCCTTTGACTTTTTGTTGACTTTTCTGGGCCGGTCCCGTTGACTTTTTTAGGACGGTTTAGTTTTGACTTTTCCTGAGCGAGTCAAAGTCGATTTAGTGGGCCTTATATGTCTTGGGCCTCAATTTTTCTAGGCTCCGGAAAATACGAATAACATTAACCCCCCAGTTTCTTGCGAGATTCATCTTGCGAGAAACTTTATGCGTTTTGTCATCTTGGACAAGTTGCCGGAATTAATATTCGGCTTTTGATATTTTTGTAATGTTCCGCGCCTTAGCGTCTTACTTCATCTTTGCGCCTTAGCGTCCTATTTTTATTGTATTGCCGAGCTTCGTGCCTTAGCGTCTTAGTTCCCGATATTTTGCGCCGTAGCGTCTTTTTAGTATATTGCCGAGTTTCTGCGCTTTAGCGTCTAACTTCTAAGTCTTTTGCGCCGAAGCGTATTTTTAATATATTGCCGAGTTTTTGCGCATTAGCGTCTTACTTCTCGGTCTTTTGTGCCTGAGTCGGCGAGATTAAGATCTGGCCTGTCTCGGTCTTATTTTGCCTGAGTTAGCGGGATTAAGATTCGGCGTTTCTCGGTCTTTGTTGTCTGAGTTGGCGGGATTATTTTGCCTGAGTTGGCGGGATTAAAATCCGGCCATTCTCGGTCTTTGATGCCTGAGTCGGCGGGATTAAGATCCGGCCTTTATTGGTCTATGTTTTGCCTGAGTTAGCGGGATTAAGATCCGGCCATTCTCGGTCTTAATGCCTGAGTCGGCGGGATTACGATCCGGCCATTCTCGGTCTTTAATGCCTGAGTCGGCGGGATTACGATCCGGCCTTTCTCGGTCTATGTTGCCTGAGTCGGTAGGATTAAGATCCTACCTGTCTCGGTCTTATTTTTCCTGATTCGGACTCAAATCGTTGTTTCCGTGAAGGTGAGCCCTTTATAATCATATATACATATTTATATTTATGTATATAATTTTTTCTTTAGCAAAATCTGCTCTTTTTTGTATAATACATATATATTATATTAATTATAATCAGATTATTAACTCTGACCACATTCCCACATTTTTTATTATATATATATATATATATATATATATATTTCCTTTTTTCTTTTCTTTTTGCTTTGCCTTTTTCGTTCAGAAAAGGTCCCCTTTTTATTTTCTTTCTTTATTTCTTTCCTTCAGATTCCTCCTTCGTCTTCCCCTCGCTGCCGCCGCCGACCCCACACTCCGGTGACCACCTTCCGACGCCAATGCTGGTGACCCACCAAGAAACGGCGTCCTTGGGTGATGGCGAGCTCGTGGATGCCATCCGGCGAAGTTTAGGGCTCGATGGAGACCTACGGACTTCGAGCTTTGCCGGCGAAGAGAGCGACGGCGAGGGCGACACCGTGGAGCGCGGAAGGGCGGCTGGGAGGAGCTGGAACCGTTGGCGGCGGCGGATACGCGCGGAAGGGCCCCTGTCGCAGATCTGGCTTTGGTGGAGCTCTCCTCACCTTCCGCCGTGCGTGACGGGGAGCCACCTCGGGGAGGGGCGCTCGGGGCTGGTTAGTTCAACTGGAGGTTCTCCTCCGTGATGGCGCTTTGGCCGGGGCAGCCCTTGGTAGTGGCGTGGATTTCGGCGTCGAGAAGCCTTCGGCGGGGGATTCCGGACATGAGGGAACCTCGGCAGCGGCGTTGGATCTCCATTCGATGATTGACGCCGGTAATGACCGGTCCGGCGAAGGGGATACCGTGGCGGCGGCCGTGCTTAATCCGGCAGTGGAAGCGGCGAAGCTTTGGTGAAACTCCGTCGATCTGAGTTGTTTGTCGACAACTTGTATTTTATTTGAATATGTATACATATTTTTTAATATGTTTTTTCTTTTTGATTTACGTATGTTTAATAATAGGAGAAAACTTGTAATATATATTTCAATTTGTATTTTTGCGTTCTTTTCGCTTTATACATGATCATTGTTATTATATCGTTGATCGGCGTGTCTGAATTTTGTTGAGAGCGGGTCTTGAGAGTTATTGACGATCGAGACGAGTCTTGAGGTTATTTGACGATCGAGGCACGTCTAGGACTTAGTGACGACGAGGCGGGTTTTGAGGTAGTCGGGTGATCGAGAGCGTTTTAGCTTCTGTGTTCGAACATTTCCTGTGGTGGTGTTGAACTTTAAGCGTCAATTTAGCCATTCCCGTGACCTGTTCGTCATTATCGCGACCTGTGCGTCTTTTCGTAACCTGTTCATCTCTTCAAAATTTGTTCGTATTTTGTGACCTGTTCATCTCTACAAAACCTGTTCGTCATTTTCGTGACCTGTGCGTCTCTTCGAAACCTGTTCGTCGAGAGGTAATGTATGAAAGTTTTGCTGGCGGGACTCCGAGGCTTTGAACTTGTCGGGGCCCCTCCTTCTAGCGCCAAATGTTAATGCCTAAAATTTGATCAACTTGAATGCGGCCCAGGTCTTGATTTTGGGCCGGGCCCAACGCCCGCTTGACGGTCGGAATGGGCTTTGAAGCTTGAGCTTCGGTCTTGATAGGCCGGAAATCTTCCCTGTATAACCTGCCTCCGTTCCTGTAAAAAGAGTAGAAAAACGTGAACTCCGAAAGGGAACAAAGGGGGGGTCCTCTGTCGCCCGCTCCGACGCTCAACATTAGTCGAGTATTTGAGTCAGAATTTATGAATAAACGGGAAACAGAGGTTTTTTGGCTTCGGGAGTGCTTGCCGATTGTGGCGGGGGTGCCCTCGTATTTATAGAGGGTCGGAAGTTCGATTTCATGCCTTCGGGGCGCGCGGCGCGCCCCGAAGGCATGTTTTGGCCTTCGGGGCGCGCGGCGCGCCCCGAAGGCATGTTTTTAGGCCGGGCCGAGTCGACATTTCCCGAGTGAGTTCGGGTTGACTTTTTGTTGACTTTTCGGTTGACCTCTAGGATCGGGCCCGTTGACTTTTTTGGTTGACCATCCTGGTCGGCCCGTTGACTTTTCCGGGCCGGGCCCTTTGACTTTTTGTTGACTTTTCTGGGCCGGTCCCGTTGACTTTTTTAGGCCGGTTTAGTTTTGACTTTTCCTGAGCGGGTCAAAGTCGATTTAGTGGGCCTTATATGTCTTGGGCCTCAATTTTTCTAGGCTCCGGAAAATACGCATAACATTAACAATTGTAACTCTTAAGATCCAAATAAAATATATCTAATGCCTAGAGTATAAACTCATAAAAAATAAATAGTCCCAAGGCCATGGCTAAACAGAACATATCTGAAGTCCCAAATGATTACACATTCCATCATCCATACCCTAAATGCAAACATGAAGGTAAAAGTGAAACACAAATATATATTCCAAAACCGAGAGCCGAGCTTTAGCAGTCCTGTCCGGATGCGGTTCCCCGATTTGGACAAAAATGCCTGGTTTTCGGGTCCAAACCATTCAGGACAACAATTTTCAACCCTAACTAATTCTTAACATTGGCTCTGATCCACAATAATTAAATTTAATACCTTGGCCTTATTCCTCTCGTCTTTCGAACCTTTATCAATCCATATTAAATTTACACTTCCTCTCAGTATAAAAACTGTAATGCGGTTTGTCCGATATATATGGAGCTTAAAAACCTTCGGAGAAGGCTATGGAGAAATCCAGCAATAATAACAGGTCGAAACAATGGCGAACAACATGAATATTTGCAGTATGGTGTATCGGAGGATGTGTAGATCTGCGGACTACGTACAATCTGCAGAATCTTTGAATCTTCGCGTGTTGAGAAAATTCTCAACGGAATACTTCCAGATTCAAATCTATGTTGCGGGCTGAGAATCATCTTGATCACGCTCCTCGGCTCCAAAGGAGGGATCGCTCTCGAGATTCTCCCAGGTGGATGGGATGTTAGTTACGTGATTCTCCCGGGTGGATGAGATGTTAGTTACGTAATTCTCCCGGATGAGAGAGATCATTCCTTCATCGGAATCTTCCGAAGAGTTACCAAGAAGCAAAGCCATATTATTTTCCATATTTTGCCTCGCAGCTCTGATCCTCGAGAATATTCGGTCGAAGTAAGGGCTGGATTCTACGAGCTCGAACTTGTGATCCGGGGTGTGTTGCTGGTTGAACCGCCCGGGATGTTTGGCAGTGGTGTTGAAGCACGTGAAACAAAGATCGAATCCGACCTCCTCCACACAATCTTTGCATTTATATCTATCCCCAATAATTGGAAGTACCTGTGATCACAAGCCAATTGATTAGTTATATATCATTTAATAGGTGCAGAGAAGGTAAAAAGAAGTCGGTATCGTTTCTCGTTTCTCGTTTCTCAAAGCCTTAAAGCACTGCAGTGTGGGGGATCAGAGATGCACCGCAATCTCCATAAGCGTTATCTTAGCTTAGAACATCAGATAGGTGAAACACTTTTTACGGGACACAAAACGAAAACACTCCATCAAGCTCAAACCATTAGAACCTCGGAGAAGGATCAAGAAGATTACCCCACAATAATCACAGCCAACTCCAACATGAACATTCGATCCCACATGAGTACGGAACTCCGGGGTGGAGTTATCTGATTTGTCTTCAGCTACTACCTTCGTACCTGATAATAAACACTAGAACGTTAACCGGGGAGGTTCAGCCGATTCGATATGCGTCAGTCTACCACTAAGGGAAGATTGAAAACTTCTTGCTAAACAGCTGGAGTAATTAGCTTGAATACCCTTGCGGATAACGGGTGGTGCTTTAATAGCCCTCTGAAATAATATTATGCCGAACGCAATATGGTGCTATAACGGCCCCACTTTTGTTAACTTTTAAGGGAAATATGGTTGAAATGCTTACAAAATTATTATTTATAGATTTTCTAAGGAATTAAATGAAAATGAATGTTATGTATTTGTATATTTACTCAATTTAATCCTTATAATTTATTTTATCTTTAGTTTAAATCTTACATGATAATACTATAACAAATTAAATAATATTTTTAATCATAAAAATATTAATCAAAGTAATTCTGAAAATTAAATAAAAATTCGAGTTATTTTAAATAAACTCAATTTCACTTTGTGAAAATGAATAAAAAAATATTATATTAATCTTTCTGCCCAAATTTCTGTTACATTTAACGGAGACCCAAAATTATATCTCAGAGGTAGTTGGCGTCATGGCGTGTATAATTTACGAGGGGCCATTAGAGCACCACCCACTTAAAGTCCAAAATCAGAAGAGACTAAAAATAATCAGACTAGGCAGGTAATCAGCTCATACCGGTACATTTAACTTGTTTGGGCTGCACAGTATTTTTTCGAGAAGCATATTCACTAGGGAAACGCTCCTCCAGAAACCGATCTAGCTCCAAAGCCACTTTTGGAAGTCCCTTCGGATGCAGACGTTCGCAAACTTGACATATGATCATCTCATCTTGTGTGACACAACTTTCACAGTAAACTGTTTCAAGACTTGAATATCAGAATCCAGTATGCAGTAGTGAGGACTAAGGAGCTGTTCAAAGAAGCGGGTTTGAGTGCGCCGAGCTTACCATGACCGCAGTTGAGACCTACCGGATGAAATAGCAGCTCCTTGCATCCAGTGCACAGTACATCTTCCACCGTAATTAGCTCGCTACCGACCTGATTTTCAGAGGAACTCGTATCGTTGACAGAAGAAGCCTCGATCATCTGATCGTCCTCAGGTGTCACACTAGCGGTTTTCGCCTGTAAAGTGGATTCCAGCTGCTCTGATTTGGCAGAAGACTCCTCAAGTGTACAGCTTCCGCTATTATTCATGCCTTGCTTCGGCAGCGATCTAGGAGCACTTGGATCCTCAAACTGTGGTGAGAAGCGGTCCATCTCTTTCTCCTCTTCTGCGTTGCACAGAAACAGCGACACAGAAGACCATACATATTATCATACAAGAGCCACGTAACATTAGGAATAATTAGAGTATTTTGTGTTATGTAGATATTTAATTATGTTGTTTGAATTATTTAATTGTGAGAGCTTGGTTAATTAAACTTTAAGGTTTACTTAAGCCAGGCCCAGTCCGGCCCATAGGTTGTAATCTCTTCGTTTATTAATGAGACCTTAAGCTAATGAAAAAGGCAAGCAATAACCACTCATTGGGCTTAGTGAAGGTGATGAAATGCACGTTTCGATCGATTTTGCGTCATAACAACGGTCAAGACATAAACTTACCTTTCCATGTTAATGGGCATTAATTTAAAGGTTTAAGTAGGTCGGGCCCATAGAGTGTAATCTCTTAGTCTATTTTTGAGGCATTAAGCTGATGAAAAAGGTAATCAATAACCATTCATTGGGCTGAGTGAAGGTTACAAAGCTCACATTTCGAGAACCGATTATGAGTCCTAACAACGGTCAAGACAAAAACTTACTTTACCTTCCCATTTTAAATGAGCATTAACCTAAAGACTTAATTATGCTTCCCGATCCGGCCCATAGATTGCAATCTCTTAATCTATTTATGATACCTGAAGCTACTGAAGATGGCAACCAATATATATTCATTGGGCTTAGTGAAGATTCCAAAGCTCCCATTTCGAGAACCAATTTAGGGCCGTTACAATTGTCAAGACATAAACTTTACGGTTTAATTAGGTCGAGCCCGGTAACTTCTTAGTCTATTTTTGAAACAAAGGCAAATAATAACCATTCATTGGGCTAAGTGAAGGTTCCTAAGCTCCCGTTTCGAGAACCGACATTGAGCCGTTACAACGGTCAAGACATGAACTTGCCTTCTCATCTAAAATGAGCAATAACATAATTCCTCCATACACACACATGAACATACAATTCCCCATTGTTCAAGCAACACAAACTGACCTAGAACTTGCGATTCCCGTCTCTTGTAAGCAAGAGGATACATCTTCTTAAGCAAGAAGTGGAGCATTTGGCAGATGGTCGGGAAATGGTTGTACGGATTGCGACAAATCGGACACTGCGAATCGCGCAGACTGCTCATTGATCGATGCACGCACCAGAAGCAAGAGATATGGCCACAAGCTGCAAACAAACAAACAAACAAAACCATAAATCTCCGAAACGAAGAACAAACGATTACTCAATTTTCTCTTGCTCTGAATCGGAGATGGGACAGAGATTTACAGAGCACGATCGGCTTGTACAGAATATCCCTGCGAAACAATCCAAAAAGACAACATCAGTCTCGTCGATCAAATCGAAATTCGCCACGGAAATGAGAGAGAGAGAGAGAGAGAGACGAACAGGCAAACGCAGCAGGTGAAGGACTCGGAAACCTCCTCCTCCTTCTCCTCCGAGAATGCGACTCCATCGGCGGCCATCGGAGAAGTTCCTCGAAGAAACCCTAAGCAGACAAGGATGTATGAATGTATGTATGTATGTAATATATATACATGTATGTGTATGTATATGATTTTGGTTTGGGTTCTGGAAATGCAAATGTCGCTCTTTCTCGCCTTAAATATCAACACGTGCTCTCTCTCTCTCTAGAGTCTAGACCTCCTGTGGGACCCCATGGATAATATATTTTATTATTTGCGGCATAAGTACGCGCTTTTGTACTAAGGGCATCATCAGTAATGTATGTTTTCAATTTCGTTTCAGCGAAAATAGTGTACGAATACTTATACCACTAAACAGTGTTGAAACTTAATGATATGTGCGTGTTTAGGTTTAATAATTATTCAATATTTACGCATGTTTTTAGCTTAACGATCATTATTGTTGAAATTGGACATCGATCCACATGTTAAGATTTTAGAGGAAAGTAAATACATAAAATATACTTTCAAATTTTAATCATGATATATGTTGAAATCTATGTGCCTAAATGAATATATAAGCGAAATACATGTGTCACATGATGAATGTTTGAAATCAATCATCAACCCTATATGAGAGAGATTACATGACTGCATAAGAATGAATGTCAATGTCAAATAAATACATTATATGAAATGACAATAAGACAGATGAGGTTTTTGTGTAATCTATTGTGTGGTGCTATTAATCCATACAAAAGTTATTTTGATATTAAATAAACATTAGAATTAGAAAGAAAAATAAAATGTATCAATAAAGTGTGTTAAAATACGCAATTTGAGCTAAAGATCAAACATCGCTTCATCATTACCCTCTTCATCGATAATTGATCAACTTAATTAAAGGTGTTAACTCGACTAATTAACACCTTGAAGAGCATATATTAAAATAATAACTTGAAGGTATGTATCACAGACAAAATATAAATTATAAACGCATGAATATTCATAATTTAAGAATATATCGCTAATATCTCTATTTATTATTGATTCATCTACAAAGCACACGTAAAACAAGATACACAAGCCAACTAGTCTGCGTGATTAATACAAATCTCATTTACAAGATCAGAGAAAAGATCGTTGAATTTTTCATAGCAACAAATAGATCCTATTCTTCTTTGAGAGATTATTATCTAACTAAATTTTCTGGTGATCTTGTTGAAAAACATTTCAATTGAACTAAAATTTAACAACTATATAGTGGTTCAATGTTAACATTGAACACTAGAATCGACCGTTTTCTAAAAATTTTGGGATTTGTCCAAAATCGCCATTTTCCCCGGCAGATCAACGACACGACGTTCAAATTAGAGCTCTGAATCTTCAAGAGCCACGTCAAACTGTTAAAGCAAAATGGTTCATACACCTACGTCTCGTACTCATTCGAAAATGAGAAATTGCGAATGAGCCCGATACGATGAATACTGACTAGAAGTAAGTGAGATTTTTCAGTTTACACTGACGTAATAAACGACAGAGATGTGCATTTATAGTCTGCCGATTATTAAACGGAAGACTTGAAGTTAATTCCAGAGCTTAACAGAGCAGTCGTGACTTGAAGACGCGACCATCCCGGTGTGAGGCGACTGAGCCAAAGCCGAGACTATGTTCTTGTGTGCATTAACGGTCATGCGCTTATTCTCACCCATGTTCCACAGCTCCAAAGACTGCACCAGAAAGTAGATTTTAAAAAAGCAAGGAAGCTGTTTGCAAAGATATAAATTTTAACCAGTATAATTTCTTTTTGAAGACTATATTTTAATCATTTTTATCGGTCCGAACCCTAAATTTGCCTCACTTTATAACAGACTAATGAGTTTCAAAACCTAGGCAACATTAAAGGTTTTTGGTAATGTTATATGTTGACAATGAAATCAATGGATGATAAATTAATATTTTAGATACTTTTTATTTTTCTGTAATAAGGATTTCAGAGTGGTTGATAATATCAATGTTTTTAGAGATACTAAATTCTAAAAATATTAAATATAAATTACCAATTTAAAACTCCTAATCTCCTATTGTGAAATTTAATTTGTTTTAAAGAAAAAATTATCACTTATTAACACTCACTCTAACCAAAACCTTAAAAACAGGGTCTTCATTGGAATTTATTAAATTTCAGTGCCCATTTGCGCATTACTCTCTATTCCAGAGGCCAAATAAGCAAATTTTTTTATATAAACTTATAACACTCTGATGTAAGCAATTTTAGCAGCCGGTCCGTTAATTTTCTAGAAAGTCGGTACTTACCGAAGTTCCACCAATCACTAGGAGTGTAGGAAAAGATGGGTGAAAAACACAAGAGTGGAACGGATTCCCGCCGCAACTTAGCTCCTGAATGCACTCTCTTGCGGCTAATGACCAAACCTTCACCGACGTTGCACTCACAGACGCCAGATAGTCTCCGTTGGCTTCCCAGC
The DNA here is from genome assembly GCA_954871525.1 of Parietaria judaica. Taxonomy (NCBI): domain Eukaryota; kingdom Viridiplantae; phylum Streptophyta; class Magnoliopsida; order Rosales; family Urticaceae; genus Parietaria; species Parietaria judaica. The sequence goes on from OX940860.1 coordinate 47,633,089, forward strand.
ATATGTAATTCACTATTTCAGAATGTCCCTGGCCATCAAACCGGTACGTCAATTAGTAAAAATGAAAGAGTTTTGGCACAAATGACACTTCTGATAGTTGAAACGTGCGCAATTAAAATAAAAGTTACAATCTGCATTTGACCTGTTTCGTTTTATTATGTTAAAAAAGTAACAGATGCAAATTAATTAGGGGCAAGTGCGTCAAAAGTTTGGATTACAGGGTGATGTATGTAAATTTTATATTTAAGGAACTATATGAGCAAGTCCAAAGTATCAGAAGGGTCAATTATGCCAAAATGTCCAAAAACTTTCAAAAGTGCACCACAAGGCTACAGTAACATGCAAATAATGAATTGAGTCCGTCACACTTTCGGCCCCGCTACCGAGCTCATGTTCGGGTTTTATTTCTGGCACGTTTTGCCAAAGAAGGCATCTGTAACAGTATGGTACCTGAAATGTGTGTATTTGCTTGTCGGTTTCAACATCAAAGATTGTGATAGCTTTATCTGATGCTGCTGCCAGTAGGTTACCAGCTCTTGGTTGAAATCGAACTTGCGTGTTGCCACCCTATTTCAAGCAACATCGGATTTATATATAAAGTATTACATTTATAAAAAAAAATCTGCTAAATTCAAATTGGGTGAAAGGCGTACGCTACCTTGGAAAGACGAACTCGAGAAAATGGGTTGATATTACAATAGTGAATTTCATTCTCTTGATCGCAGAAACAAAACAAATCAGTTTTCTTCGGGTGGAAGTCAAGGGACATGATCGGAGAGTTGTGCACTGTATATGCCTGTAAGCTATAGCCCGGCTGCAACATAATCATCGGAAGGTGTAATTACAGTAAGTCCCCTCTGTTTATTAAGAGTAATTGGCTGTAATTCCCCCAGAATTTGAGTTTATGGCAGTAATACCGGCTATTATTAATAAAGGTAGCATATTGCCCTCTTTGAGATTAATAGATGAAATAGAACATTAGTTTGTGCGCGACACAAGGGGTCCAATTTTGAAAGAACTATTAAGATGAGACGCGCGAAAAAATTGAGGAAAATAATAAAATTGAAAAAAAATACTGTTCAAGTAAGACCTGTGCGCATAAGTTAATAGTTTTCGTCAGTTTTTTTACCCCTAAAGGGAATATGCTACTTTTGAATGACCATGAGATATTGCTGCCACAAAATAAATTTCAGGAGGCAAATTCTCTCTAGGAAAGATCACGGGGGCATTACTGTCAATAACTCTGATATTATTTGGAGTTTAATAGAGGAAAAAAGTTATTACATTGGCTGCATCCCATAGTCTCACAGAATGATCGATAGAAGCGGTTGCCAGCTGAGTTGTATTCGGTCGGAATCGAACATCAGTGATAACTGATGTGTGTTCTTCGGGTGTACTCTCTGTTTGCAAGGTATCCATGTTCCAAAGAACAACCTGTTACAGATAAATTATCCTTGGACCAGTAAATACCTTTGTCGTTTTAATTTATAAATAAATGCCTTTTACCGCACAAAATCAGAGAAGTATTCAAGTAAGTTGATTTCAAGTGGAAATTAAGCCCCAATTCTCACTTGGACAGGGTTCCTGAATTATGGGATAGACGATATACTTTTATTAAAAAATATTTAAGGATAATCTAACGACAGCATCTTTGACACAAAATTCGGCAGTTTTAAAATCTCAACAGAATGGTGTTACGGTGTTGTATTTTGGTAACATGGGAGCTGGCGGATAAGGAGTGGTGATTTTTTAGCAGGACTTTACAGATTTTTCGATTATGTTTTTTAGTTAGGCAATTAATTATCATATTAGGTAATTAAATTTATTTCCGTCTTTAGGACCTAACTATAAGTAGGTCCTTTTTCATTAATGAAAAGTTATCATTCAGCCCAATAAATAATCTTTTTCACGAGGTCAAGATCTCGGTACATAACATATGGCTTCTTTTAGTACATTATTTTATCGCAAATGCATCGTGAATATAATCATTGTCGAGAAAAAACGGATACGAATATTTCAAGCATGGAATTGGAGACCTTGCAGAGCAATGTCCCTCCCACTCAAAACGGTCTCATAAAAGTACCTTATTGTCATGCCCGGCACTAGCAAGAAACTTCCCATCAGAAGAAAAATGGCAACAAGTAACTTTGCTATTCCGCGTTCTTATGCATCCAACTTCGGCAAAACTAAAACCTGAAATTAGAAAGCACAGTAAGGTCAGAGTACAACAATATGTGTAAATATTTTGAGGACTTGTCAGAAAACTTTTGAAAAAGTACCTTTGGAAGATTCTTTCTGGAGTTTGGCAGGACATTGTTTCATTGCTCCATGTAGTTCCGGTCCATCTACCCCATAGTTCGACAAAAGTGATTCCACATTATCTTCTAATGAACCAACGTCTCCATATCGATCCATATCGTCCTACATTAGGAAATACTCTAATGAGAAACGGGTTATTTGAAGTACAAGAAAATATACAAGCCTCAGGCAATCACGAATCTATACGCCAAACTCTTAACAACTATAAGTATGAACTCAAGAAGCTTTTGAAGTTAATTTTGTCCTCGTTTGAATATATTTGAGGGAAATAAAAATAGTTGTTTATTGGATCAATTTTACCAACAAATTGGAAGGAGAAGCAAGAGTTTCGGCTCCTTCAGAACCATACATCATCAAGCTTTTGGGCACAACAGTGTTCATTCCATTGCCGGATTGGGGAGAGCCGACCGTGTTTCCTGTGCTATTGCTATAGGCAGGTCCAGAAGACGAGTGTTGTCTCCTTTTTCTGTTGCTCTGCGGTGCGGAAATGAATTAGAATAGTTCAGTGAATTTTGACACCAAAAACTGTTCTAAAAAGAAACGCCAAATATCAGTTTATACCAAGCAAAACCATGTAGCCGGAACACTGGACACCGCTTTTAAGCATTAATAAAACATTGTTTTAATGTTTTTTCATAGTTAAATTGTAATTTGGACATGTTAGTTTGTAATTTGTTAGTTATTATATTAAATCATTTCTGGACCACAGTTTTTCTTTTTACCTTTTTTCATTAAATTTCCATCACAGATATTTTCCGATTGCAGTTTTAAAATCTGGCATCTGATTTATCGCTTTTTTACAACAGTTCCACACAGTTCAAAGTGAAAAGAAAAATCAGAGCTTTCTTAATATAAAGAGGATTTTAATAAATCGCACATACTGAATTAAAAAGTTAATACAAAATAAAAATACCATAATTGCACTCCTAATCACCCCCTTGTATGAGTATTCTATATATTGTAAACTTAATATCGAAAAATGAAGCAAAACCTGTTGCATTTTCTGTTGGTTCAATTGCTCTTGTTGAGAGGGAGGCATCTTTACCTGCTAAACACCCACCAAGATTTTTATAAAAAATTATAGGTATAAATACCAGGCTGAATATTATAAAATGGTTATAATAATTAAATGGTATATACAACCGGAGACTAATTTAGGAAATCAAATATATACTAATATACAATCACACGTGACTAATTAGTATCAGCCATTATAATTAACTGTTTATATCTAAATTTCACCGGAGGACTTACCTTAGGTGAACTTGATTGCCCCGGAGAGCAGATAGATCCTTCAATTCTCTTCGATTGAACATCTTTTGCACTCACGCTAGCCCTCGGTATTCCACTAAGCCTACGAGGATCGGTATCTGTATAATTAGGTGAATTTCCAATGTTGCTTTGTGCTCGAGCCTGTGTCAAGGCTTGCTGTTGAGATTCCGTAAGGAAATGATTTTGAGTCGGCAGATTGGGCCTCTGTAATTGTACGCCAAGGGTCGATCTTGGTTGGTCAATTCCCTGCATAATAAAGTTGATTTTAAAAACAAACATATTTAGTAATGAGATAAGACCGCCAAGAGAAGAACCGTGTATACGTACCGTAAGGGGCCAACCTTTCAAAGGAAGACTTGTAACTCCTTGATTAAGTCCTAAGTAAGAAGAAACAATTAGTACGACATTGATGATATTGTTATTTATTACATGCTTCAATAAAGCCAATAAAGCCAAGGACTCTACACCACCTAGTCCCGATTTTGACTGTAGAATCGCTTGTCCGTAAATTGACGAAGGATCCATCGGCAAACTTTTTGGAGTTGCACTGATATTGACTTCACTTCTATTTTCCTACAATTTCAGATATAAATGTCTAAGCGTGATGATGAAGAAGTAACCACGAGAAAAAGAAAAAAAAAAAAAAAAGGCAAAAAACTTATAGACGGGAACATTGAATAAATAGAGCTTCAGGTCTGAGAAATGTTACAGCAGTCAAAGGAACTCGGGTCTGTATTTGCTGTAAAGTGGCTATATTCCCGGAATTACTTTGTACCAAATGTCTGAATCAACAACAAGATACTAAAATTACTCAACATAATAAGATATCGATAAGGTTCTATAGAAAACAAACATGAGTGTACCCTTGATGGTTTGGCGATGATTTGAGGTGGGCGATCCTGATAGGATCGAGCAACTGGGCATTTCGCTGCTGTATTAGCTGTAACTGTTGCATTTGAAGCTGCTGTTTCTCCCTTGTCTTTATTTGCTGCGTCTGAATTAAACAAAAATACAGATATAGAAGAAGAAAAAATTGACAGGGGAAATTATCAGTTTCAGATAGAAATAGACGGGAAAAAAATCGAAGTTTGGGTTTGACGGAAAAAAATCGAAGTTTGGGTTTGACTGTTTGGTTTGATTGAGCGCTGGGCGACTCAATGTTTAAGAGTTGAAAAATATCAAAAATTGTGATGATTGAGAGACTGAGATATTGATTAAATTCGTTAATTTGTTTATATAATGTATGAGAGTACAATCTGTTTAAATAGAAAAATATTGGATTTATACAAACTAACGGTGAAATCAGCAAATATCTTCTACACGGAAAACAGTGAATGCACCTCAATATAAGCAGCAGCGGTCTCGGAATGCTTCTCATTTGTCCTGGCAATGAATATGTCCCAGAAAACACACCACCATTCAAACAGAAATCCTCCCGGTGCATCAATTGCTGTACATTTCACATTGATATTTTAAGTGTCGTATATTACCCAGACTCGCTTCCGTTTTCATATATAAGTGCTAAGCATATGCTCTCTTTTTTAGAGTTATTATTACGGTTCAATTATGAGGAATGGCTCAACAAAGAAAGAACTCTCCCTGATTAAAAAAAAATCTTAACGCAATTCTAACACAAGAATTCAAACAACGGGAACTCACCGAAGTGATGAGTTCCCTTTCTTCAGTCAATGCAAATAACGATAAACAATCCCAACCTTTCCTTCGAGAGCAAGGTTGAATGCTCTCCTATGACACTGAGCAAGACATGACAAAGCATAAAGACTCCAATGGCTAGGCATTGGCGCCTATAACACGGCACACAATCATAGCGACAAAATGTAACGAAAATACCAAACTGACTGAAATACCCTTAATGACATAAATAAAGGAAAAGGCGCGAAAGGCCTAAATTGACAAGACTCAACGACCGCCTTGCCCTTCCTCCGACGATACGTGATCACGGGCCAATCAAAACCACGGCCCGGCGTCGTTTTAGCAAGTTAAAACATATCAATGAATTATGAAGCAAGCAAACCAATTAACGCAACATTACCTACTGGTTCCGGCGCAACCTTCCCTTCGGTCATAAACGCTTTCGCAGAATCATGCAACTTCCGTTTCAGCAGATAATCATGAATGTAAACATCCAACCTGAAACAGAAAACCAAACATATATAAATTGCATATCAATGAAGAAGAAAACCCAACGGAAAAAGACAACAATTTACTTACATTTTATCAGCTTCCCAGTGATTCTGAGCCATTTCTGTGATCAAATTAAACTCCATTAGCGAAATTCAAAGCCAGAATCTACAGAATTGAAGAGTTCTCATCCATAAAAAATAAAAAAAAACGAGCAAAATCCTTACTTGTTCAATTAACAGCAGAAACCAGAATCACTTGGCGAAAGTCTACGTCCAAATCACTGGAATTGAGAGAGTCGAAGAAATTTTCCCGTCTCTGTTTGGTTGCCGAGAAAATCGCGAAATTTTCTCAGTGCGTAAGTGAAAGGGAAGCTAAGAAGTGTCTGAGAACAGTGAAAGGCGAAAAAGAGAGAATTAAATTAAATATTTTATTCGAGAGAACCGAGTTGGATATTTCTCGTTAAAGAAAAGGAAAAAAGAAAAAAGGTAACAGAAGGCGCCGAGCCTGAGGCTCGGCGGAAACGCGTCGGCTTGATAGTAGGCTCGGAGGTATAAGGTAGGTTCGGCGGCTGATTCGGGTAAGGAGAGTGATAAGTGACTTTCGCCGACTTGTTAAATGTCGAACAGGTTTTCGCTGACGTGGACAGCGCGTGGGGGTGAAGCGTTCGATGTTTACCAGTAAAGTGGGCGGTTTTATTTATTTTTATTTAAATAATAAATAATAAAGGTGAGGTGGATCTGATTCTCTGTCCCGCGCTCCATGGGAATCTTTCAGTTTCCACACCTGTTTTGATGATGTTGACATAGTCCCCAAAATCTCCCACTGGATTAAACTCGGATACCCAATTTTTTTTAAAAAAAACCCGGATACGGATATATCCGTATCCGAAAAAACCCGGATACGGATATATCCGTATCCGGATATTACCCAACCCGGATATCAAATTATCCGGGTTTTTTAAAATAAAAAAAAAAACTTTTGATCTGGGCCGTTGGATCATCAAGATCAACGGCCCAGAAAATAGATTTAATTAAAATATATAAAAAACAAAACCCGGATCCGGATATATCCGGGAATTTTTTTTCCCGGTCCCGGATATATCCGTATCCGGGTTTTTGAAAGAAAAAAAAAAAAAACCAAAACCCGGATGGGTTTTTGGTATACATTTTGGGGACTATGTTGACATTTGACACACTACTTTGAAACAAATGTAGATTTTATGTTTTAAGTAGTTAGACCCAAGGTTCAACTTATCAAGATAACTGATAAATCGCTTGCCGTTATCGATGGATTGATCGACGGATAACCGGATTATCGACGGAAAACTAATAATACTGTAGCTTACCGATTACCGATACTTATCGAGGATTATCGACGGATTATCGACACTTTTCGATACTTATCGACGGAAAACTTACTAAATATTTTTATAATATCATACAAACATATGAAGATAAAGTCATACACACATAGTCCTATAACACCAATAAAACATAGTCTCACAAATGTATCAAACACATAGTCCAACAACTCATACACATAATAGATAGGTAATAGGTAGAATTGTAGATAATACTCAAACTCAAACCGACTTCTCGGACCTCAGAAAAACGACGATCTCCTGTGGGCTTCCATAACACCGGTGACACCACTTGCTTCCATATGCATGTTCAGATATGTGTTCCAAAACAGGCCATGTGCTTCGAAATGCGTACGGAAGTAACTCACGTGGTAATCATATACGTGTTGCTCCGTGAAGATGCCTGCACGATTTGGATACAACGGATGCGCCCAGACACCGTTCTCGAACACAGGGTGCGGAGTTGCAAACTGAGTGCTCGAAGAAGTTCCCATCGACATCGTATCTAACTACCCAGAGACATCGTCGACGGGGTTCGAACTCTGAGAGAGATAGCCACTTCCAAAGTAGAATCCAACAGCAGAAGATGCGTCGTCTTGTTGCTGAGGAGGATCAGGAGACTGCTGGTCGCCATACTGTCGATCGGGAATGTATCCCATGTTTGGGGGGTCGATGTTGTAGTTCGGGTCGGAGCGATACCTATCACCTGTTTTGTAATCATATTAGTTGACATTCAAATATACATGCAATGCAATCAACAAAATTCAAATAAACGGTACATTCAAAGAAAAACGGTAATCACCTGTATCAGACCCTCCATATGTAGATGCTCCCCACCCTCCGTGGCCGCCACCTCCTCCACCACCCCATCCTCCCTGGGTGCCACCTCCTCCACCTCCTCCACCACCCCATCCACCATGCGAAGAGCTATGGGAAGGGGAAGTACGGTGAGTAGAAGCCGCGTGAGTACGATGCTGACTGGCACTGGGGCCAGGACCGCTTGAGCCGCAGTCAACTCCTCCATAAACTCCCGGGGGGTCGGCGGTAGGACCGAGTCTTTGCTCACCAAGGACTCGGCTGATCACAACTCCGAATGATCGAGCATCCTCGGCGATATCTGGGTTGCCTTCTTCGTCATCGAGGTGGACTGGTTGGATCCACTCTACAATTGTGTCCTCGAAGTCACAACCGGCAGAAGCCATCGCCAAAGACCGGGTGAGGTACTCATAAGGATCGGCTTTGTCCACCTGGTAGTACTGCGCCTTTATGTCTCGCAGCGCTAGCTTCTGATTGTAGTTGCAGAATACTAGCTTCTCCAGTGTTGCGTATGCCAGACGATTGCGGAGCTTGGTGTGGATCAAAGCAAAAGTGCTCCAGTTCCTCTCGCACGCTGAAGCGGACGCGGTCTGCGACAAAATCCTTACTGCTAGCTTCTGCAACGTGGGGCCTACACCCCCGAATATGTTCTACCACTCAGTTGTAAATAAATAAGGAAAGCAGGGTGTAGTTAGATTAATTTTTAAAACTTAGCATGCTTAATGTATTACAATCAATGTCTTTTTTCTTACCGGGTGCAAGACTCGTCCGTGCTGCCACACATGGCCGCTCGCGCAACGGACCTATAGCGTCATAGAATCGCACGCACTACGATTCAAGAAAGTAAGTTATATTTTATTAAATCACAAGAAATAAAGTTACACAATTAATTTGAGATCTAACCTCTTCTGCGAGATGTGTCACGTCCTCGTTAGGAAACAAACGGTCGTAGACCCTAGTGACATCTACGATTGCGTTGTCTGGCATCACAATATCTCGCTCGTACGCGAGTCTGGGGTTCAAGAAGTGGGCCGCAATATGCAATGGATGCTCCAAGTTTCGATGTCATCTCGCTTCCACAATATCGACTGCCCATTGTTTTCCAGGAAGTGCACCGAGCTCCGACTGGATGATTTCGAACAAGCGATACACCATACCCATCGTGGGATGCACCTCGATGTCGACGAACCTGAGTGCTTTGGACATGGGGGTGAAAACGGCGATGGCCTTGTCAACAGAAACCCAAAAAGGCTCGCTCAAGCATAACGTGGCCGCGGCTCTCCCTTCTCTCATATCCTTCAACTTGGAGTTCTCCCACCAATCAGACACAAACATCGCCTTAAGTTCGGCCTTCTTCCCCCGTAAGCTCTGCAGGGAGAGAAAGTTTGTGGCGAACCTCGTCGCCCCTGGACGGATGATCTCGCCATTGCATGTCTTCCTCATGGTATCGAGCACCAGGCCATGGTTGTAGATAAACTTCGTGATGAGCCTGCACCCTTTCACGGCCTCATCGATGCTTGGCCTTCTTCCGATGTCGTGAAACATCAAGTCCACACAGTGGGCAGCGCACGGCGTCTAGTACAAATTGTACTTCTCCATCAAATCTTGGCCGGCTTTTTTGTAAGCCGCGGCGTTGTCCGTCACAATTTGCACGACATTGTGCGGCCCGATCTCCTCGATCATTGCAGAAAATATCCTGAACAAATAGTGCGAGTTTTTGGCGTGTAAGGATGCGTTGATTGCCTTTACAAACACTGTCCTCCCCGCCGAGAAGACCATTATGTTCAAGATGGACATATTCGTCGGTCCGGTCCAACTGTCTGACATGATCGTCACGCCAAATTTCCGCCACACACGAATCTGGTCCTGCTTGTACTTCTGCCACTCCTCGTACTCGAGGTTCAGATACTTGCCCGCGATGTCCTTTCACGATGGATACGGGCATCCAGGGCCTACAATCTTAAATGGAATATTAATAATACAAAATCAGAAATTCAAAATGAAATAAAAATAAAATCATAAATTAAGTTACCTGCTTTGGCTACGCAAAACAACATGTTGTGGAAGTGAAGGTCATCTGTGTGGCACCACGGAACCCCTTTGTGGATCAAGTACTTCGCTATCGACTTGCCCACCTTCAAAATGTTCTTCGGTAAAAACATCAAGTCGACCTTTTTTTGTTTTCCCGAAGGCCTATCGAACAAAGCAGGGGCTGTGGCGGGACCGGAAGCACTTCCGCCGCCTCTTGTCTGGTCCTCTGTCCACTGTCGGGCCGATGCCTCCTTACGGGTTTTCTTCGCTACCCTTGCCACTTCTCTTTCAACGTCCACAGGGGTGGCCTCGTCGTCACTGGAAGAATCGCCCACGCTATGCAAAATATTCTCCCGTATGTCAACCTCCATATCATGTTTCTTCTGCTTCTTCCTTTGGGTACTCAGCAATGACTCCCTGATGAGGTTACGCACGTCGTTAAGGACCTCTGTACACGGCGCGACATTTTTGCTCTTATCGTTTCCGGCCAAATGTTTTTTCATTCTCGTTATTCCGCCTCCTCTGATCTCCTTCCTACAATAGTTGCACTTGAAACCCGAATTGTTGCTCGAATCCTCATAGGGAGTGAAATGATGCCTAGCAAGTTCATCCTTACTCATTTTGAACTTAAACAGCAAGACGAATGACGATAATAGTTAAAAAAATATATACAAAATGCAAACTTTAGGTACTTTTGCCGGAAAAAACAATTTTACCTCAAAATACAAATTAAATTCCACCAAAATTTCACATTATTGTAGGAATAAATATTTAATGAAAGCTAACAGCAAGAAAAGTCAGTAGATTACCGGATAAATCACGAGAATATAAACTTGGATGACTTTTGCCGCAACTACGTGATTGGCCGAATTACAGTCAAATCTGAATATAAAGTACACGGAAAACTCAGATTTTTATTTCCAAAAATATTTAATGAATGAAAACACCCAAAAAAATAAGTACATTACCTCACAAATCACAAAACAGAAACTTCGAGTAGTTTTCCCGCAATTATGAAGAAATTCGAATTTTTCGTCAAATCTGAAAATAAATTACACGAAAAAGTCAGATTAATATTTCCAAAAATATTTATTGAACGAGAACACCCATAAAAATGAGTACATTACCTCATTAAATCACAAAACAGAAACTTCGAGTAGTTTTGCCACAATTATGAAGAAATTCGAATTTTCGTCAAATCTAAAAATAAATTACACCAAAAATTCAGATTAATATTTCAAAAAATATTTAATGAATGAGAACACCCAAAACAATGAGTACATTACCTCATTAAATCGGAAAAGATAAACTTGGAAAAAATTTGCCCGAATTATGAGAAAATCCGAATTTGTCGTAAAATCTTAAATAAATCACACCAAAAGATCAGTTTAATACTTCAAAAAATATTTAATAAATAAAAAAAAAACCCAAAAAATGAGTAGATTACCTCACAAATCACAAAACAGAAACTTCAACGACTTTAGCCGCAATTATGCAGAAATCCGAATTATCGTCAAATCTGAAAATAAATTACACCAAAAATTCAAATAAATATTTAAAAAAATATTTAATAAACGAAAACACTCAAAAAATGAGTAGAATACTTCACAAACGACAAAAAGCTAAACTTTAAATACTTTTGCCGTGATTTCTAGAAAATCCGAATTAGCTTCAAATCTGCCTCAAAAATTCACCAAAAACTCGCCAAAAACTCTACAAAGTTTGTACATTCTGCCTCAAACCATAAAATCATAAATCATAAAAAAAAAACCTATATTTTTAGCAAAGTTCCAAGTTCAAAACTTTGTTTACTTTTGCCAAACAATATCATCAATCCGAAATTCATCTAAATCTAACAAAATAATCACAAACTAAGTCATGGAAACAAATTTTCATCAAGATATATTCATGATAATGCAAAAAAACATCTCAAAATTACAAAAGTACCAATCTTTACACTCTTCTAAACATAACTTATAAGAACAATGAACTCTTAGTTTTGGAACTCATGCAAATCTTCTCAAAATCATGAAAATGATCAAATATAAAAAAAAATGCATGATTCATACATATCTATCATTATAAGTCCTAGATCTACCAAAAAGTTTGAAATAAATAGAAGAAATTAGGTGAAAATAGTGTGAAATCAAAACTTAACACACTTTTGCCACTACCATTAAAATCGTTGAAAACCAGAGAAAAGGCCGAAAATCGAGCCACTTACCACTTCGATTATCGCGAAAAACACCAAAGGGAAGCTTGGAGGCGGCGAAAATGGCGAGAAATGGGTGTGGAGCTCGGTTAACCTCGAAAAAAACACATTTATACAACCCTATTTTATTGTTTTAATTGACCGAAAAGTCCCTATTTTTTACACTGCGTTTTTCAATTATCGAGTGGAGAAGGATTTTTCGATTTTCGCGATAATCGACGATAAATGTTCAAAACGGCAACTACTGGAGTCGATTATTTACCGATGACTATCGGTAAGCTCGATAATCGACGATAATCGACGATAATCGTCGGTAAGTCGAACCCTGGTTAGACCATAGCTAGAAACTAGTCCCGCGAATGTAGACCGGATCTCCGTGCGGCATTTTTTTTTATCCGGATCCGGAGGGCTCCGACTCTGCCAAATGGAGGAGCAGGATTAATCCGGCTCCGGGTTTTTTTTTTTTTTTTAGTTTTTGAATAATTTATTTTATTGCCTTTTAGTCCTTAATAATTTTAAAACGTAAACTTGTAAACTTTTACGATTTTAACGAGTTTAAATTTTAAAATTTGAATTTCAAATTGTACTTTTACGTTTTTAACAGGTTTGAATTTCAAATTTCAAATAATATAAGTGTAAATAATGAAATATTATATGATAGAGAAAAATGATAAGAGAAATAATGGGCCTCATTAAAACCTCTCCGAGCCCCCCGAATGGGTGCGACTCGGGCGAGGAAAGAGCGCCCTACGGTATTTTATTAAGCAAACAAAATTAAATATACAAATACAAACCGATTACGCTACATTAAGCTCGTTGAAATAGTCTAACAATTCGTTGTCTATTAATTGATTATCTTGTTTTCGTTTTTCGGCCAAAATCCAATCCTTGGAAAGCATAAGGATTTCGACCAAAAACGACTTTGTTGACTTACGCCGAGGCTCCAACATCCGTCCCGCCAACGAGAAACGCGCCTCCGAGGACACCGTGGAGACCGGAATGGTGAGAATGTCTCGAGCGACCAATGATAAAACCGGGTACTCGTGACAATTTACGTGCCACCATTCAAGTATGTCGATGCCTTCGGCGGGACACGGTGCCGGTGGAAGGTTGCAAAAGACGTCGTACTCGTTGATTTTTTGGCGACTTGCTCTTCGGAGCCGACAAACTCTGGGACTACTACTGCTTGTGCCGCTATGTTGTGACGCCGGACTTGACGTTGTTGGTGACGCCGCCGATCCACTTTGCCCTCCTATATGAGTAAGGTTGTAGAACACATGATGCGTTGAAATATAGGGCGCTCCGGGTGCGTTGGTCGGCGGTGGCGCCGTCAGGATGTTGTCCGTGTCTCCTTGTAGCTATAAGTCCTCGTAAAACTTAGTCACGCACTCCTTGTAAAGCAGCCTCATCTTCAGTTCCGCGTCTGGATAGTCTTCATCAAGGTATGGATCTCCCGTCAATTGTTGTATCATCGCCAAGATCGCCTGCAATTTACCAAGCTTTAGTGTAGGATATATGATTATAGCTGCGCAAAACAAAAATGGAATATGCTTCCAATAAACTCTAATCAATCATCGGTGTGAAAATGCTTGCAAATAAAGGGTTTTGTTTTACTTTATCAAAATGAACGATAATATCAAAAATGCAAGCTAAAGCTAAATGAGATGTAGGTTGGTAAACATGAGATAAATTAACGGTAATAGTATAAAAAAGGGATAGAAAAGCCTGGAATTGGATAGCCATCATCCAATCGGTTTCTTCGTGGAAGTCGTCCGGGTCCGTGTGCTCTTGGCTGTTGAACCAGTTTGTAAGAAGCTCCTTGTACGGTATGACCGCCTCCAACATCAAATAGGTCGAGTTCCAACGGATTGACATGTCCGGTTAGAACACTCTCTCTTGTTTGTGATACTCCCTGAAATAGTCCAAGATACCGTGCGCATAGTAGATGATTTTATGTATATAATGACATTCCGAATTCTATCTATGTTTGGCGAAATTTTATTTAAGCCCGCTTGAACAATCAAATTAATAATATGGCATGCACATCTTTGTGAAAAAAATCAGCTCGGAAATTATCAAGACTTTGCTTTAACGTATCGACGACAATATTGTGGGGGCTAACATTGTCTAATGTAATCGAAACTACTCTATTGGTAAGGTTCCAAAAACTCAACACATTCAATATAGCCTCGGCAATGTTAATCGCGGTATGCCTAACACGCATCGGTTTGAATCCTAAAATACGTTTTTCTAACTTCCAATCATCGTTAATAAAATGAGTTACAACGGAAATGTAATCGTTGTTAGCATGGCCTTTCCAACAATCCGAGGTTAAAGCAAACTTATACGACGCATCTTGAAATAATTTGTGTAACTCGACTCTTTGCTCATCATAAAATTGAATAACTGTCTCTCTAGTTACATGACGTGATACATACCGGTAGTTTATCAGGGCGACGAGCATTAAAAAATTGTTAAAACCTTCTCCTTCGCACAACGATATCGGTAAACCATCGCGTATGATAAATCTAGCGACCGCTTGTCTATAAATAAGATCGGATAAGCGTCTTACCTCCTCCACTTGCTTGCGCTTTCTACACACTTTGGCGTGGTCTTGGAGGTACGAGACGCCGTGATTTTTTGGATGAGCCGGCTTTACTTCTCCGCACGTGAGACATTTCCCGAATCTTTCTTCTTTGCCCGTCGACGGATCCCATATGTATAGCGCCTCGAAGTCGTTTCGCCAAACCAAAGATGTTAACGTCTTCCTCTTTCTTGTAGTTGTCGGTGCCCGGGTTGACGGCGGTGGAATGGAGAGCCGACCACGACCTCGGGCTGCCGGCGAAAGTGGCGAAAGTTCATCTTCTTCATCACCATCGTCACGATCGTCGCCGCCGCCACCTTCGGCTCTTTCGTAGTAATCGGGGTCGTCGTCGTCTCCTCTGTAGTTCATCGATGGCAAAGCGTCTTGGTTTTGGTGTCGTTGGAGTTGGGCATTATATGCCTCTTGCTCGCTCGACCATTCCGGAATAGTACATGTAGTATTTTGAAGTAAGTTAGTAAATCCGCCGAATGGTTGAGCATATAGTAATTGTTGGTTCGGACCGACTGCACCACCGGTATCATATTGAGGATGAATCGGTGGCGGTGGTAGACTAGAGGAACCGGGAGTATTTTGTTGGTTTATAACACCGCCATAATATGTATGATTTTGTACCCAAACACTACTAACCGACCCGGTTTCGGAACCGGTCCATCCTTTTCGTTGGCGAGTATCTCGGCCTCGAGAACGGTTATCGGAACTAGACATTATAAAATATAACTACACTAGTTTTTATTTTATTTTTGAAAAATATAACTAAACTAATTTAAACTAACAACAAAAATTAAAGTATAATAACTAAACTATATAATATATAGTAACTATTAAGATAACTAAATTATATATCATGCTAAGTAACTAAACAAAGAAAGTTTTAATATATTTATAAGATAACTAAACTATAGCTTAAAATCGGATTTTTGAGAGCTTGGGTGAGTTGAGAGAGTGTGAGATGAAGAGAAAAAATTGTGTGAAAAAAATGGGTGAGAAGTGTGGTTTATATAGGAAAAAAGTATAGAGAATCGAGTAAACTGGGTTGCTAAATTCCCAACGGTAATATTCAGGGGCTACTTTCTGCAATTGCAGAATTTTTTTTTGGTCCACGCAAGATGACCGTTGCCCAATGTCTCTCTCATCCACGCCGTCCACGTCGCTCATTGAACGGCTATAAGGAAAGAGCCGTTACCCGCTCAATTTTTCAAAAACGAGGACCCGGAGCCGGATTAATCCGGCTCCTCATAATATACGGACCCGGAGCTCCGGCTCCGGAAAAAAAAAATTTGCTCCGGGATCTCCGCCACGCGGGACTACTAGAAACTTAGAAACTATAAACCATTTTTTTATTATTAAAAACATATTAAACCAATACTTATTAAACCACATCGCTTTTAAAGCCGTTAAAATCGAATACACTAAGAAATAAATTGAATACTTGAATTAGATTAAACATGATTTTTGATTTCTAATGTGTAGCGATTTTACCGCTTTAACTAAATCTAGTATTTTTTTTATTATTATTTTTTATCGACCATAACTATTACCACGCCGAAAAAATTATTCTTGCTTACTCTCTCTGTGTAATATTAATAATTTGATATTGTATAGTATTAGTATTTAGTAATATGTTTATGTGTAATATTAGTAGTCTGTTTATGTTGATGTGGATATTAAAAGCAGTAAATGCGGTAAAAAAAAATTGATATTCTTGCAACCGAGCACCAATTGTATGATAAATGCAATTTTCATCTTTAAAAATAGAGTATTCGGTTTTTATTTTTTAAATACCGACTCGGTCTATTATTTGTCAAAATCGCACCTAATATACCTGTTTGTTCACCCCTTGCAGTGCCCGAGGGGAGACGGGGTAAGCCTGTGTCCGTGCCCCGAGTAAAAAAAAAATCTCACATTTAGGGGCCTCAAAAAAAATCTAATTTAAGGGCTTGCAGAAACGTTAGACCCATCATATTTGAATAAGTAATTATTTGTTATAATAATATCTTTACATATTTTTGTATCAAAATTTAATTTTAAAATTTTAGTAGGAGCTCTGAAATTACCCTCGCTTAGGACCCGAAAATTCTCAGACACAACCCCGAGCTAGAGACACAATTTTAAAACCGGGGCACGCTGCAGGAAATTTGCAAAATGCCGATATGTAGTTAAACACCGTCAAATTTAGTTGTTGTTTGATTAAAAATTGCTGAAAATCATAGGTTAATTACATTATGCATAAAAACGTTCAAAATTATTTTAAAATCACATAATAATCTTTAAGAGCGAATAAAAATCCACAAACGTCCTATATTTCTATAATAATTAAATTTATTTAAAAGAAATTGTATTTTTCATTAAAATTTCAATTTTTTCAACTTTGTTTTTGTGATTTAACCAAACTCCATTTCTCTATCACAAGTGATAAGTATATGAGACCAAGGTTCTAAATTCTGATGCCGATGCCTATTCGTTCCCTCCATTTTACGAGCATGTTGTATGTTGATGGAAATATCGACGGGAAAGTCGGAAAAAGGGCATGCCGCATACCGCAAATGCCGCATAAATTTCACGGGCATGCTGCATGCCGACGGAAAAGTCGAAAAATAATTTTGAGTATTTTGATAAAAAAAAATTTATATAGGTTTAAAATTACTTATTTATCACCACAAGACATAGATAACCAAAAAAATGAGACATTATATTGATAGGTTATAATTGTATTTATATATAAAAAAAATAAGAATTATATTTGTAACGTATAGAATATAAATATAGAGTTACAATTAAAATAAGGCATCATATTGATAGGTTATAGTTGTTCACGGGCATGCTACATGACGAAGGCATGCCGCAACTTTCAAAAAACGGGCATGCCGAAGATATGTCGGGAAATTTAAAACCATGGTTGAGACTTAATGACATATCTAATATCGTATAAAATCAATTAAAAAAGTTAATTCAAAATTTAGAAAACAATAAAATACCTAATATTGTGAGCTTTAACAATAAAATACCTAATACATCAATATATAAATAACATATATTTATATATTTTTTTCTTCTCAAAATTTATATTGTTTTTAACCCAAATTAAAATAATGGTAAGCAGCCACAACAAACCTTGTGAAGCAAAGATCAACTATTGGGTTTGGAGGGTAGTGGGCTTTGTTATGGGCTGTTAGAATATTAAACCAAAACCAAAATGAATAAAACATAAAATCAACCTTATGGTTTTAAGTTCTAACCCATATCAATAGATATTAGTAGTCATTTTATTTTGTGACTACATACAACAGATACACAATTAATGGTTTTAATTTTTTTTTTCTTCAATTTTGGAGTCTTTTTTTTTTCTTAAAAAAATTGTACAATAAAATATACCTCTTACAACATTTTTAGTCACATTATTTACCTTTTTTTTTCCCCCACAAACCTTTACCTTTTTCAATGCAAAAAAAAAAATAAAAAAAAAAAAATTAAAGAAAGAGAAAGTAAAATCAATTTTTATATGTAAAATCAAAAGATACTAGTCATTTTATTTTGTTACTACGTAAAACAAAATTAATAAGAAGCATATGTTCTGAAACTTGTTAAGAGTGAAACAAATGATATAGTTTTATTTGTTATGAACGAGACTTTTGCACTTATGTTAAATAATCTTTTATTTTTTAATGTAGAAAGATTTACATGTTCCATTATTATTTACTCGAATTTGGCGGAATATCATATTGTTGCAATTTTGAACTCAAATATCTATGTATATGCTCATATTTAATAATAAAATCGACTATTAAATTAACAAACAAAAAAAGATTGATTATTGAGTTCGAGATCTTAATTTTTCTATCAAGACACCACATATTATTCACTATTTTTATTTAAATTATCAATATATTTTAAGGTCCCGGGACAATCCATTAATATATCTATGAACAATAAACATGAGAATTGACTAGCCTTTTGGTTTTAGATATTATGAAATAGTGCTACTAAACTATTTCATAATGATCCAATAGATTTTGCATTCTCAAATCAATAGATATTGCAACAATTGATTCTCCTTGGCGAAGAGTGTAAATGTTTCAAGATAGAGAAGTTTATAAAATCCATATGGCTTTACTACTGTACTCTCGAGTGTAATCCCAAATTTATTTGGCAATCTTGAAATTTAAGAATTTCAATTATATTTTTGAGGATTTTTTTTATCTAGACTAACCAATTATTTGTATATATTTATACGACCGTGTATATTATATTTGATATTGTAATATAAAGTGTGTAGTTTTCTTTTGATTTTGATTTTAACAAAGAGACCTAATTATGCTTGATAACTAGAACCCTAACAAAAACGAATGAATCAGACAACAAGACAAACTCTTTTTTTTTTGTTGTTGAAAGAACAGACTCTTTTTTTCTACGCAGTGATAACTATACTTATTCTTCAAAAAATATTTAAAATTTAAAAAAAGAAAATAAAGGGCTTTTTTCTTTTCGGTTCGAAAGCTGTGTTTGTGTTATAAGAAGCGTGTAATAGAGAAAAGAATAGATTATGTAAAAGCGCCAAATTAGTAATAGAGAATAGAATAGCTTGTAATTGAGTTCTATGTGAGATTATTAATTAAGGCCTATCATATCGTAACGTTATTTTCGATGACTTAATTTTTTCTTTATTGCAAACATTGGACTTCATTATATTATTTAGTTCCATCCGCACACATAATAATAGAACAGAAACAAGACAAAATTCAAAACTTGAGGTTTCTTATTCATTCATTAGAAAAATATTATTCATTCAAAATATTTATTCATTAGAAAATAAATAATATAAAGCATGCACGTGCATAAACTAATTATCGGTCAACATTTGCAATGGCAGTGAACTCCACTTCCCGTGTGCTTGCAAAAGCCTCCGTTGCCACAAAACGGGTCTCCACTGTTACAAAAGTCCCAGCAAGGTCCCTCGGTCACAGACGGTGACGTTGATCCCTGAGGGCACAAATCATGGCCTCCGCTGAAACGGGAATTATCGTTGCAACACTGTTTGGCATCACTCTCGTTGGACACTGAAACAAACAGAGATAATATCATTAGGATATCAATTATCAACCAAACATATTAATTAATGAAAATTTTTGACGTTAAAACAAATAATTTAAGTGAAAAGATGATGAGAACGACGAATAACAAAGAAAGAACTCCGGATTTAGCCATCTCAATTATGGAAGCTTGTTTCATGTTTTGCGGTGCCATATTACATACATACATACACACATATATATATATATAAATATATATATTAAAAATTATATATATATATATATATATATATTAAAAAACCCAGAAACTGCCCAAAAAACACTCAAGGTTTATGAAAAATGCTCATAGTTTCAAAAAACTATTTTATACCCATTAATAAATTCTTTTGGACCATTTTATCCCTAAAAGTAAATACAGTTATTAATTTCGTTTTATTTATTAATTATTTTTTATTCGAAAATTATCCATGAGCTATTGTGACGGTTGACCCATTATCACTCATTATTATATTTTAAATTTATTAAATTTTGTGTAATTAATTCAAAATCAAAAAATTTAATTCTCCATCAACCATCGAGCTTTTTCCCCCACCTTCTCACTCTTACCATTGACTCGCCATTCTCTCTTCTCGGTCACCGTCTAATCTACCCGCTCGCCGTTGCCGTCGTCCACGCTTTCTCTCCGATCGACGTTCTACTCTCTGGCGCACATATCTACTGCGACACAACGTGGATAAAAATCTGCCGTCGTCCTTCTTCCGTCGCGTCATCGCCGTCGTTGCGCTGTCGCCGTCCCGCACCGAGCACCGAAGCTTCGATCTTTCTCTCTCGTTCCCCGTCGGTGACCGCTGAAGCGTCCTGCACCACATCCTCGGCGAGGTCGATCCGCTCTCTTAAGGCTAGTAGACCCGCTCCGAGATCCGCTCCCTCGTCGGAAAAACCATCTCCGAGATAATCTCGAACCACTTCATTGTGTAGGTCGCCGATGGTGAGCGTACGTTAATAAAATTTTGTAAATATATTTACAGTTTGATATTGGTATATACATATACCAAATTTATATTGATATTTACGATTTTCACAAACAGTCCCCGTATTAAGTATTGGTATATACGTATACAATTTTTGGTAATTAAATTTACACTTTGATATTGGTATATATATACCGAATTCATGTTGATATTTACGATTTGCACAAACATTCTCCGTACTAAGTATTGGTAAATAATATACAATTTTGGTAATTAAAATTACAGTTTGATATTGGACGATTTATGTACATATGGGATGATGAATAGTAAATATAGTTACGTAAAAATACAAAATCGTAAATATATTTACGTAACTATAGTTACGTAAAAATACAAAATCGTAAATATATTTACGTAATTATAGTTACATAAAAACACATGATCGTAAATATAGATACGTAAAAATACAGAATCATAAATATAATTACAGATTCGTAAATTTAGTTACGTAAAAAAAAGGCTGAAATAATAGGATTTCAAATTTTTGAAAATTTGATTAACAAATAAAATATCGTGAAAATAAGATTTTGTTTTTAATAGTCAAATAGGGTGGATTAAACGTGATTTGAAAATAATACTGATTAACAAGGGAGATTTGTTTTTAATTTATTCAGTCTGCTACATTTAAGGAAAATTTTTATTTTTTATTTTAATTAAAAAATTGAAATTAAGATTAAACATGATTTAAAATTTTAATCGTTTAAAATGCTGAATAGTAGGGGTTTTTATTTGTATTTTAATTATGGATGGATAAATATAGTCAGTTATTATTTGCTACTTTTTAGGATAAAAACTGTTTTGATTTAAATCCAACGTGGTTAAACAAAATATTTATTTAATTATAATTAATTAAATAAAACACGTCAGTTTTTACACTTCATTAAAAAAATCACGCCAAATATTAAGAGGGTATATTGGTCTACAATTTATTTTGTTGGTGATTATTTTTACCGAAAATAAAAATGGACATTTTTCTGAAACGTTGTGTTACAAATGGGCATTTCCTTCGTATCGATACAAAATTAGCTAACGAAGTTTTCAACCATGCTTGACCTTTAGATTCTAGCATATATCGTATTAAAAATTCAACCTTTTAATTCTTAAGAAATTTATGTATACTATCAAGAAATTATTATTTAAAAACACAAAGGCATACTATCAAGTATCAAGTATCAAGAAATTATTCATTAAGGAAACACGCTATCGCTAGTCCACACCACCATATACTCTTCCTAATATTAACTATTTTTGTGAATAAATGATAACAAAAAGACTATTGTACGAATTTTTTATTTCAAGAGACCATTTGTACAGTCCTTATAAAAAATAATTCTTTAATATACTATTTATAAATATTATACCTTTAATAATGTTATGATTTCATGATCAGAAAGGAATTTTACTAGTTAATGGGTTAATTACTTTCAATTATCGAAATGATATTGGAAAAAGTACCATATATATTGATGACTGGCGATAACTTTTTTCTTCTTCTTCTACGAATTCATACCATATTATACTATATAACTAAATGAGAGCCCAAAAACACTTTAGAAACTACAGTACTTATTTGACCAATTAAAAATTTACGAGTGTTTGCTCCTGAACGTAACATTTGTTTCTCGGCCTTCGATCTTCCAGAGTTTACAAACATGCAAATCAATCAATCTCTCTCTCTCTCTCTCTCTCTCTCTCTCTTTCACCACCTCTTCGTAACCCAGACGTACGCCATTGGAGTCAGCCTTCGACCTCCAAGGTAACTCCTCATCTCTCCCTCCCTCCCTCTCTCTCTCAATCTTTCTCGATGAATTTGAAGCCCGAATTCTTCAGCCAAAGAAGTGAAACAGTTTCCTTAGTATTGTCTACTATTTCTTTGGATTGACTGCGATTCACGGTTTCATTTTTGTACGATTTAAGGGATCATATGAGCAACATTTCTGGGGTTTAGGGCTCCGTTTGTGAGATTCAAAGCTTGATGTTTGCTGTTTTTTTTTTTTTCAATTTGTTGTTCTATCAATTTTTTCACTGTCGAAATAGAAATCTTGATTTGTTTATGCACTTTGATTCAAACAAGTGATGATCGACTTGGTCATTGCCGATTAACAATTTCGAGCTCCAGAGATATCACACTGATTTTAGCAGTGGTTCGATGCAGAGACAATGATCGGCGCTAATTTCTGATTTCTTGTTCCAGAGACACTGCTCGACGCAACTAGACTTCGTCGACGCGGAGCAGTAGCGGTGACTCCTCCATGGTCGACGCCGAGCAGTAGCGGTGACATCAATCGATTCGGTGAGTAAAAACCTAACTCTAACTCTCTACATCAACACGTAATATATCATGATAGCTGAGTTCGTCTGAAATTGCATGGGTCATATACAACAGATATGTCCATTATTTACGTGGATAAATTAGATGGCTTCTCCTTTTCTTTCACTTATTATGGTATTTTATTAGCAATCAACTACTGGAATTATAGTTTTCATTGTATGAGAATTGTTTGATAAATGTTTTGCTTGAAGGTTATGGTTATAATATTGCACACGTAGTGTTTGATAGATGTCTTGAGTTAATTTATAAAATCTGTTTTCTTAGCTACCAGTGAATATTCAATAGAAAATGTTTCTTTCTCTTATTCATGTTGAATAGTCAGTAGAAATTTTAGGTTATAATTCATGGTGTGTATTTCTTTATGATTGTGTGTGGTTGGGTTTGCATACTAATTCATGTTCTGTATTTCTTAATTATCCCTTTATTTTTTTTTTATTTTTTTATAGAGATATGAATTATTTGAGCTTTGTCTTTTGTTCTGTGTAATGTTGTTTGACTTGGACATATATAGATAATAAATAAAATATTAGACCTAAAGTTGGATGCCATTCCCATGTTCTGGAACATATTTATACTGTTATAAATTGGGTTCATGTATTAAGTACATTTTTTTCAAAGTTAGGCTATCTTTGCCGCAATTATAAAAGGCAAAAATGGGCCTACACCTAAGTTGAGAAAAATATAGCACATGGATACAAATTAATCCATTAATTAGAGGAAAGATAAAAAAATAACATATATATATATATATATATATATATATATATATATATATATATATATATATATATATATATATATATATATAAACACTAAAGTAGAGAGTGTTTGTTGTGGCTCAGTTCACTAAGACAATTGGGTGTGTTCATGTTGTTGATTTTTTATGTGAATTCTCTGCTTTATTGTGAACGTGAGTGAGTGGGCTTTTTCGTTCTCTTGATTGTTGCTTTCCTCTCTCTGTCGAGTTGTTCGAAGTTGAGAGAGTGGTGATCGTATTGAGAGTAGTTGTGTGTTTGATTTCTCATTTTCGACTTATTTGATGATATGTGTATTTATTTTACTACTTAGTTGCATTTAGTATTAGAAAGATTGTTGTTGTTTACTGTAGTCTTACTTATATTTTCCCTTAAAACACTCTAAATCAAACAATCAAACATAAATATAATTATGATTATGATTAGGAAGTAACAGTAATTTCTGTTTGCAAAGTTTTGTGTCAATTGCTCATGAAAGTTAATTGGTCGTCATGCTCGGCAATAACGCCCTCAAGTACACCGTCTCGCAGCGCTGCAGCATCAACGTAAGACCGGTATTGACGTTGACCCGAGTGAGTAGTTATGCTCATCTTTTTTTTAATGGTAAAAAAAAATTGTATATGTTTGTTAACTTTGAGGTATATGTTTATGACGGTGGGTCTTTTTCTTTTTCATTCTCGACCTTAGAATGGTTAAGTCTTCTTCGTTGTCTCCGATCGATCGAGGTCACGGGAGAGAATTTATAGGTTTGGTTTCGATTCAGCTTTCGACATTCAAGGTAACTCCAACTCCTCATATCTTGCCATATTCGATATTCCTCTCCTTCACGATCAGAGCAATATACATGAAAGCTGTGAGGTTTCTTTCTTATCTTGCAGTACTGAATTTTTGTTGTAGTTTATCAATTATTTTTGTTTGGTTAGCTTTGATGCACTGAGGATCCTGATATTGATCTCTTGCTTTGACTTGAGTATAAGAGTTTTTGTGTGTTAAATTACTGTAATTCACTGAGTAATTTCATGGAACATTTAGCAGTCAGAAAAATGTCTATATAAAGTTTTAGTGATCTATGAATATTCCAATGATGAGAAAACACTATAATTCTTTGGTATTATTTATGTCTCCGTTTTTTTATTACGGAGATACTATCTTGACATAGACAAAGTTAATATTTTACTCAATTGAGTGGGGATTTTATCTTTCGGAAAAGTTGTGATACACATGAAGAACTAAATTGTAAAAGGTATGCATTGGATATGAATGTGAAGAGAGTTCAAGATGTTCTGATGCACAAAAGATTGAGTCATCACTTCACTTACTAGCTTCTTATCACTCATCATTACACGCTTTACTTCAGTATTGACTATATATATCTAAGAGAGTGAAATCAGTAAATACATGGGTATAGGAACATCAATACTTAGCAATGATGCATAGAATTTAATATAACTAGCAACCAAAGATAATTCAATAACTTATACAAATGCATACTATCGTTCTGCAGCTGGCATAATGAAGTTCTTGAAATTTGGAATACTTGAAGAAGTTATTGATTCCTAAAGTTGCAAGCTGCCCTTCAATGCTCCTTCCGTTCGTGATTTTCTCTCGATGACTTCGGCTTAAGGTCGTCTAGAATGCATAGCTTGATATGTGCGATTTAGGGTTCGATTTCTTTGGAATGACTGAGATTTAGAGTTCGAATCAATGCGATTTATGATTCATAACTCTGCGATTTCTTTGGCGCCGATGCGTTGTTGGGTGTTACTATCAAGGGCTATTTCTGAAGAAGAAAAAAAAACCAGATTTTTAATTTGTTAATATTTAATATTTACTGTTTGCGATTGTTTTACAGGAGATTGCTCTTACACTGTCTTCCCATACCTCTTGAAGCTTTGAAGTTTGTAGCTTTGTGAAGCTAGATCAGTGTTCTCATTTCAGGTTTTAATTTATATGTGTCTAAATATATACACATATATATATATATCATATATGTGTGTGTTTATATATATGTAATGAATTGTAGTTTCTTTAAAGGCTGATATTTCATATAGTTTCTACACATTTTTTTAATAGATCTGGTGATGAAGATTGAAAATTAATTAAGAAATGGATATTTACGGTGTAAGTACCTAAATGACAAGGACATATGACATCATATATAGCACTTCTTATTTTGTCTTAAGTGTATTCTTAACTTTGTCAAAAATGTAAATACTAAGTACAAATTGGCGAATTGCGTATGCAGTCATCTTCACTTATTTATAGGTACTCTTGCGACGTTCCATTAGAGTTATTGATGATCATCAAAATCTGCACTTTGGTGATTGTAAAATAAATCATTATGGTTTTTCTGTTTCTTCAAACTCGACTACTAAACTTCGTTGAATTTGTTTCTCTATATCAGTTCCATTACGATTATTAACCCGCAGCAACGCGCGGGATATATACCTCGTTTAAACTAAAATGAAGCACTTTCTGATTTTTTCCTCGTCTAGTGGTCAAACATGGTTGAAAAACTTCACTTTTTAATTCTGAATCTCCCCCCCTCTCTCTCTCTATATTACCACAATTCATGAAACAAATTACTTCCTAATATAAAAAAATCGTACTAAGTCAGTGAATTGTGATTTATATGTATAAGATCAAACTGATGGCCGATACATGCACAAAAACTATTGATTGTAATTACAAATAATAGTTTATTTCGTTCGATTTGAAAAGTTTATTCAATCACAAAACTGAAAGGAACGTAAATGGAATCAATCAAAAGATCATCCTAATTAATTACAAATTCGAATAGTAATTACCAATAATAAATTGAATTGATCAAAACCCTAATCCTAAACCCTATAAAATGGACCTCAAACCATCATCATTCTTACACCACAGCACAAAGATTGTATCTACATTCTAGTTTCTAAAAACAATTAAGATGGCTAAGTACGGAGTTCTTTCTTTCTTATTCGTCACTCTCATCATCTTTTCTAGTAAGTGATTTATTTTCCATGTTTACATTATTATGTTTGGTTGATATCCTAATGATATTATCTCTGTTTGTTTTAGTGTCCAACGAGAGTGATGCGAAACAGTGCTGCAACGATAATCCCCTATTCAGCAGAGTCCATGATTTGTGCCATCAGGGATCAACGCCACCGTCTGTGACCGAGGGACCTTGCTGGGACTTTTGTAACAGTGGAGACCCATTTTGTAGCAATGGAGGCTTCTGCAAGCACACCGGTACCGGAGTTCACTGTCATTGCAAATGCCGACGGATGATTCATTCATGCACCTAAATGCTTTTTTATTTATTGTCATGAGGAACTCTCTTTGTTAACGTCGTTGATAATAATTTCCTGTGAATAAGAATGCTCAAGTTTTTAATCTTGTCTTGTTCTTTTTTTAAGTGCATATTGTTATGTGCATTTTTCGTAACATATAAAAATTGGGCCCATTTTGGCAAAAGTCAAAGTCCATTAACAAAAGTCAAAGCCTATCACCAAAGCTGACAAGGCGACGAGGCGACAAGCCGACAATCCGACGAGGCGACGAGGCGACGAGCCGACAAGCACCCTCGTCATAACTTGACGAGGGCATAACTTGTAATTATTCCACACGACGAGGAGATCCGAGACCACGAAGATCTCCAGGAAATCCTCCGGATTCCCCCGAACTGAACATACAGACTCGCGGACAACCGGAAGACATCAAAGACGAACCGAGAAGCATCGACGACCCTTTTTACAGAGCTAGGGGCCTCGACAACCCCCTATAGTAGGGGAGAAATTTGCAGGCCCCTGAAGGTGCAATTTCAGGGAATGGTTTTCCTATAAATAGGATCCTTCCCCCCCTTCATTTCCACACTCACTCACAGCTTTCTCCAGAGCTTCTCTCTCTAGCTTTCTCTCTCTAGAAAGTCGTCCCTCTCTCCCCCCAGCAAGAATTGAGAGCTTGCAGGCTGAGGCCCGACTAAGAGGAGATATAAAAGAAGAGTCTTAGCCTCGACAAGAGAAGTTGTTCGACTAGTCAACGAAGGCATCCCTCGTCGGGTGATCAAGGCCCTCGCCAGGATACGAACTTCGCCATCACGAGGGAAGTTCGCCAGGGGAACTTGCCAACACCCGCGAGGTCGACAAGGAGCATCCCTTAACGGGTTAGACGCCCTCGCCAACCTCTACAAGGTCGACAAGGAACACCCCTCGTCGGTGTTGGGAATATTATCGTCCCCTCCGTCATATCTCGGGTATGGGCCTCGATCCATCGGGGTAACCTTTAAAAAATATTTTCACGGAAAGGCCCATTTTACACTTTCCGATGTTACTTTCCTTACTAGGATCGAGCACCGGGATACCGGAGATCCGATCGGATAAATAATTAGTTATTTAATAAACACGAGATTATTAATTCTAGTCACGGAAATAAACAAAGCGATAAATGTTTGTATTTATTAACCCAATGCATAAGGCCGTACCTCATTGGTGATGATGACTTCCACTGCGCTTTCTGAATTTCGGCAGAGCTTCCGCCGGACTTGAGATTTCGCCTATGGAATTTGAGCAGGGCTTCCGCCGCTCTTGAGACTTCTTCATGCCAAAGGAAACTCCCACAGTCTTCCGGGATATTCTCCTGAACTCGTCGACAGAACTTTGTTGCATGATAGCATATGCGATTTCTAAGCTTTCGGGAAGAGAATTTCCTTAAGCCGAACTTTCTAGAGAGGAAGAGATTTTCGAGAGCTTCACCATGAGGGGGAGCACTAAATTTGCTATATGAGAGTGATCTTGGAAATGTGAAACTAGCTTGGTATTTATAGGAAGAACCATGCACACAAATTTTCATGAATAGGTAAATCAATTAGTCTTAATTAGTATTATTCACAAATCAATCAAAGACTTTTTCCAACCTTCCATGATAGGTAGAAAATGAAATTTGATGATTAAAATACCTAAGATTTAATTTTATGTGATTAAAATATATACCAAGAAAATCAAATACTTACCATGATTAGGTATAATTCGATTTCTCTATTATTTAATCATTGGAATATATTTTCTTCAATTAAAATAAATACCAAGAAATTCCATCTCCTTCCATTATTAGGAGATGTCGAATTCTTTAATTATTTTTTCAACCAAAAAATTAATTCCAATTAAATCAATTAAGATGATACATGATTTACCAATCCTTTCCTTATTTGTAATTAACCTATCAATCAAATATTATCATGAATCAATCAATATTAAATTCCCATGCAATATGAATCTTATGATTAAAACTTGATAATCAAGTTTCATGATTCATGCACAATTTAAATTCATGACATGATTCTTTAATTAAATGATTAAGGTTAATACCATATTTATATGTAATCAATCAATATTCCTAATTATCAAAACACATTAATATTTGAATATTCCATGCTTGAAAAATCACCACCTTGCTTTGTAATCAAGCTTTGATATTTTTCCATGATTCAAATATTACCGAATATGTTTCCATGATAATTAATTAATTAATTACTTAATAAAATATGATAAGGAAAATACCTAATGGGCTTAACCACCAAGGTTGGTCGAATTCCCTCTCTCATAATTACCTAAGATTAAATCCAATAGACCTAGCCCATTAATTTTAGGGCTCTTTAGGGTAATAGCCAAACTTAAAAGTGTGTTTAGCAAAATAGCCAAACTTTGGTTAATTTTGTAAACTAGCCAATTAACCACTTAAACAAAACTCCAATTACATTGTTGCCCTTATGTTTTAAAAAATAAATAAAAATTCGAAACATAAAAATGGGTTGTTTATTCGGTCAAAAAAATTATCATTAATTGAAAATATTGGTATTAATTGAAATTGGTATTAATATGGTAACAACCAAATTCAATCACCTCATACTTGATCACCCCTAATTTTAAGCTATTATTAAAATTTTAAATTGAAAACATCGACCACTTAATTTATCTCTCAACAAACCCACACTCTCGTCGAGCTTCCTCCCTCTTCTTCGAGCTTCCATCATCGGCGAAACCATCACCGGCCATTAACGGCGAAACCATCACCGGCGACTCATCACCGGCTATTAATAAGTTGAATTAACGTGAATTAACAGCGTAGACAAATATGTATGTTGCATTAAAATGAATTAGCAACGTGAATCAACGAACATTAATACAAATTTAGCATGCATTAACATGAATTAACATCGTGGACGAATCTGTGTTTCATCAAATTGAATTAGCAACGTGAATTAACGAACATTATGAACACGGGTTTTTTTTTTATCGGAGCAAGAATACTCGTCGTTGAGTAAAATATATTTGATAAAGTCATATTACAAACATTAATACGAATTCCTTGATCAAATTAACTATATTACAAACATTAACGCATGTACATTTTATGAATGGTTTATGAATTGACTAAAAAGTGGCAAACTAATACCATGTACACCAAAATCAACACGCAAAATCAGTAAGCAAAAATACATTTCAAAATTCAAAAACAAAAATTGAATAGTTTTCTATACATTCACCCAGTTAATGGGCTCCCACCCAGTTAATCAGGTCACAGACATTTTAAGTTCATTTATTATGATTATTAATTCTTCCTCACATTGACTATGTTGTGATAATAATAACATAATTGCATCCTTTATGAACTAAGGATCAAACATTCTATTTTAAGATTATCATAATAAGCACCATCTTTATTCAACGACTTGTCATAATCTTTTACAAATGGATAAAATATCTTGTTTAAGGACACACATGTCCAACAGTCGGAATCATGCGAGGGAGTCAAACCGAGTCACGAGCCTGCTACAAGAAAGGAGTACGCCGGAGCACGGCCACAGTCGCCGCCATCAACGAAGTAGTCAGCAACCTCAGCATCGCCAGACAAGGAGAACTAGGAGGGGACACGAAAAATCCAACAACCGTCATCGAACTAAGAGAGATATTCGCCCTCCTGCGATAATACGAGAAGACCCTGGACCATTCCAGGAAGACGAATGGAGCCGCACCAGAAGATTCCCCAGACTACACTTCGTCGACAAGATGTTCAACCGCCTACGCTTTATCAAGCGGAAGATCAACCTTGCCAAGCGAAGGAGCAAAGAAGAACGCCAGCCAGGGGTCGCCAAGAAAAGAGAAGCAAAGGCTGACATAGTCGCCGAGAAAACTCACGGCACCGACACCCCCGCAGCTGAAGGAAGAAAGAAGACGAAGGACGCACTGCCGAGTAGAAGATTCGCACCCAAGTGGCGTCAACGACGACACAAACGCAGGAGCAGGAATCGTCTTCACCAACCCTCAAGGAGAAAAGTCGAAATATGCCATCAAGTTCGAGTTCACGGCCTCTAGCGACGAAGCCGAATGCGGAGCGCTACTCGCCGGCCTGAACCTCGCCGAAAAGCTCGACGTGAAGAATTTACAGGTACACTGCAGCTCACAGAAGATCGCGAGCCAGATGAACGGCGGACTACGGACACAGGAAGACGAGACACTGACACATCTACAAGAAGCTATGGACCGCCTCCAGCCATTGACATGGTACGAGATCGCTTGGATCCCTGCAACCGCCAATGACGAAGCAGCCACGCTAGCTCGAGAAATGAGCAGAAAAAGAGAAGGCAAACGGCGCAAGACCCCCGACGAAGAAACGGAGGAAGAGTCAACCGCCTACGAAGAAATTCTCTTCATCAACACCGAAGACGAGCCCAAGTGGATGACTGCGATAGTCGACTGTCTATGCCAAGGCGAGCTACCAGTCCTACTATTCAACCCGCACTATTAATGACACGGCGAAAGCCCCATATCCTTTTCAATAAAGCGCAATGCGCAAGGCCAAGTCTACTATGTAGGCCAACCTGATATATGAATAAATTCGTTTTTACAAAATACTCTGAAAGTTTTTCCGAAACTGCAAGACAGATTACACCAAAACTCGGGGGTACTAGGGTATATACCGGCAAAAAAAAAAACAAAAACCGGCTACGCACCGGTAAAAATAGGCACCGACAATTACGACCCGGAACTCCGTCGCCAGAGGATAAACATGCACCGGCAATTACGATCCGGAACTCCTTTCCCTAGGATAAACAGGCACCGACAATTACAATCTGGAACTCCTTTCGCCAGGATAAACAGGCACCGACAATTACGACTCGGAACTCCTTCGCCAGAGGATAAACATGCACCG
Organism: Parietaria judaica; assembly: GCA_954871525.1. Taxonomy (NCBI): domain Eukaryota; kingdom Viridiplantae; phylum Streptophyta; class Magnoliopsida; order Rosales; family Urticaceae; genus Parietaria; species Parietaria judaica. The sequence goes on from OX940860.1 coordinate 47,665,190, forward strand.
ACAATTACGATCCGGAACTCCTTTTTCCAGGATAAACAGGCACCGGCAATTACGATCCGGAACTACTTTCGCCAGGATAAAAAGGCACCGACAATTACGATCCATAATTCCTTCGCCAAGAAATAATAGGCAGCCCAAACTCGTCGGATTAGCTACCCGGCGAGCAAAGCCATACAATCGTCTACGGACAACCTATACTACATGCAGGTTAAAAAAGGGTGACGACCCTACAATCGCAGCAAAGTGCACTCACAAGACTGCCTTAATGCGCCACGACGCGCATACTCAACAAAGCAAAGGTATGAACAAAATTTAAAGTTCAAATTATACTAAATTCATGAATGTCATTAAACAGGTACGAATTAAGAAGGTGAAACACGCCGAAAAAACATGCCAGGGCAACGAGTACGGCTAAAACAAAGCCTGAAAATGTCTATAAATCATAGAGGCAAGGAAAAGGGAAACTAATCTATGGGAAGCACCAAGCTGAGAGGCTCCGTATCACGAACGGAGTCTGAAGCACCAAGGACGTTAAGGAACCTGAAGGAAAGAGCAAGATGACCGTTCTCCTGAAGATGAGCCGCCTGGCAATCCGCAAATCCCGACCAGTACACCTCGTCAGAAGCTGCGTGCCACGTCGCTTCTGTCTCAGCTAGACTCGCGTCAGCATCCGCCTTCAGCTTAGCATGTGAGGAAGCAGCCTCGGAGACATCACGCTGAAGACGCTCAATCCGGGAGTCACGCCTCGCCAAAAAAGCCTTTAAAGCCGCGATCTGGTCCTTTGCCATACGAAGCTCATCTTCAACGGCTCGACGACCCTCGCACACGCCATCAGCCCGGGAGATCTTGACCTTGAGCCTCGCCTTGGTCACCTCGCCCTGCAGCGCATCACGCTCGGCGACAATATTCTTCAAGACAACCTTCAAAGACGTAAACAGGGCATTGGAAGCTTCAAAACGACGAGCCACCTCCCCCGACAGCAGCAAGGCCTGGAAGACAAATGACGAGCATAAAGAAGGGCAATACGACGAAGTAAGCAAGAATGCCAAAACGTACGTACCTTTGCCTGACAAAAGGAGTCATTAAAAACCAAAGCCGAGTCCGAAGCATCCACCACCGACGCAATAACCCGAGGACGAAGATCGGAGACGCTCCTAAGGAAGCAATACCAAATATACCACTACAAAGATCTGAAGTGATCAGAGCTGTAATTGTACGTACTTGTAAAGAACTCAAACGCAACAATGATATGATAATATGATATGATGGGTTTATTTATCTTTCTACATGAAATATACGTCTGATAATCCATTTTATTATTTATTTTTAGTAGATTCTATCTATTCGAATTTTTTTCATTTGTTTTAAAATTAAATAGATTTAATATTAAAACAAATGAATTTTTTTAATAGTATTATTTTAATATCGATAAAAAATATACCCATGATTCTTTTTACAATTCAATCTTATGTTATCATAGAAAAATACATTCTTCTAATTTTTCCTTTTATTTCTATAACTATAAACTAAATAACTACTTAATTACCCTAAAGAACTAATAAAATATATAATTGATTTAATCATTTAATAAATTAGGGCTTATACGTTTCTAGAATTTTCTTTCACAGGAAGGAAACCATGGAGTAAAAATTGAAAATTTTATCTTAATTATTATTATGTATCACTAACATTAAATATTACAACGCTCGACGAACCGCCAGACTCAGGAATCTCGTCTGACGAAGGAATGACAACAGGAGCAGGCACGTGACCACGAGAGTCGCCCCATGAAGCCACAACTGGAGATGACATCCCACCAAGACCAGCGCCACGCTGACGAACCCGACGAGAAGAGTCACCAGCCTTGCCAGGAGACGGTGAGCGCGAACGACGAGACGAAGACGCCTTCTCCGACGATAATCGCCGCTTCAGAAGACGGAAGGTACGATCATAAATACCCTAGCCAGACGACTTCGTGGCCGGAGTAGCATAAACACCGGGGGTAACACGAGCACTGAAAGCAACGGCAGAAGCCCGAGGGCGCATCTGAGGAACAAACTTCTTGAAGCCAGACGAACCTGCGCAACAGTGAACAAGACAATGGAGAACAACACAGCTACTGAAGACCAAGCAAAGGGAATTATACTTGCAGGAGTCAACGAAGTTGGAGCAGCTGGAGGACGGACACCATCGGAGGGGTACGCCGCTCAGTAGCACGAACCTTCGCCGGAGAAGAACGACGAACACCTTCCTTTGAAGAACGACGAACATCCGCCCTTGAAGAACGACGAACACCTTCCCGCGTAAAAGCCTGAGGTGCATCATCCTCAGCCGAAGGAAGCACTTGAAGGGGAACCGGAGCATGCACGTCTGCCTCATCAACATCAACAAAGCCTCCCAGCAAATCAGTAACGAAGCCTGCCGAGACCCCGTAAAGAGAAGCATGCGGCCCTTCTTCATTAACCCCGAGATCAGACTGCCAAAAGTCCCTGAGCCAGTCGTATGCTCATACGGCGGACGCAACACCTGAGAGCTGAAGTCAGGCAGAGACGAGCCAAGCAAGGACGTCGGAGCCTAAACCCATTGACGACGCCAGTGAAGATCCAACCTGCATCGAGGAAACTCCAGACAAACATACGACGAAGAAACCACGTATTCTCCAGCCTCCGAAGTGCGGCAATAGAAGCGAAAAGCAGTGCGGAACTCTTCGACCGTCAGAGATCGACGAGAGAGAACCCGCCAAGCTGAGAAGCACGTCGCCAAGGCACGAAAAGACCCCGGCACAACCTGGAAGGCCGGCACACCTAGCTACACCAGAATATCACGGACGAACGGCCGAAGAGGAAGGCCCATCCCATGACGAAGACTCTCCAAGTGCACCGGCAGAAAACCGGGGACACGATCACAAGGGAGCTCACTAGTAGCAGGAACTCGAAGACCGGCGATATACGACAACCCATGAAGAGCAAGAAACGACGTCAATGAAGACTCAGTGACGTGGCTACGCACAATCAGCTTAGGACAGATGGTCGAAACGCGGTAAAGACGCTGTCTGGGCGTCTCGTTGGCAGGAGGACCCTAGCCAGTGGTAAAGCCCACGATGGCAAGACCCTCGCCAGCAGGTCCCTCCTCAGCAACGGGCGCCTCATCGACAAAGTCCCCGCCAACGCTCTACTCCTGGACGACATAACACGTAACAACATCAGAAAATCTACGTCAGATGCACCATCAAGGACCGAAGGCTCAGAGCCATGCTCGCCGGGAGATCCGCCTCCATCCGCCTAGCCACATGCAAAGTTCACAGCACGTCCAGAAGATTTGGAAGACATAACGCTCTTCGCCGGAGCCAACGACAAAAGACGAATCAATAGCGAGAGGTTATTACCGATCCCGGAGACAGGTACGCTTAGCCCAGGAATGGTAATTTCCTTGGCAGGAGAAAGCCCCGGTCCGGACGAGTCCAACGCAAAAATCGGATCGTCAATCAGAGTCTCGAAGCTCTCAGAATCAAAATTTCCGTCAAAATCGGACCCCGCCACCACTTTTGGCGGCCCTTTCGCTGGAGCAAGTTCACCGGAGTTGAAGACAACCTCACTACCTCCAATGGACATCACCATCGCCGCTGGATCACTCGCCGGAGCACCCACCAAGCCACTGCCTACCATCTCCCGCTCGCGCGCCAAACACCACGCCAACCGCGCCTCGTGCCGCCACGCCGCCGCTCTCCGCCGCCACAGACGCCACCAGTGGCCCCCCTGCAGCCATCACCAACGTGCTACACGGCCCCATGCAGCCCGTTCCCTCGCCATGCATCACGCCGATCGCCGAGAAGCCACCTACGCCAAGACCGAGTTCGGTCTCCTCCACGGGCCACGCCGAGATCTCAATTCCTGCGCCATCACCTACACGAAATATATCCTCAAGAAACGACGTCCAATCTGTTGGGAATCACGTCTGGGATTCCGTGTAAATTATCACGAATTGGACCTCTGAACCATCCGGGTAACATTTAAAAAATTATATTAAAGCGGAAAACTTGTTATCCGTTTAATGGTCCGGATATCGGATAATAACAATATTCCAAGATCCGATAAATATTATGCAATTTAATATTCATAAATCATTATTAATAATCTAGTAATTATAGGAAATAAATAGAAAGCAGTAAATGGTTACATTTATTAACCCAATGCATAAGGCCGTACCTCTATTGACGACTTCCGGCTGCGCGTTTTGAATCGGGCAGGGCTCCGCCGGTGCTGAGGGAAACTCCCGTGATCTTCCGGGATATTCTCCTGGATTCCTCGTACCGAAGCGTGGGCTTCGCCAGCAGGACTCCGTCGCAAAATTTAAACTGATGGTTCTTTTTAAGCTTCCGGAGAACTAAGTCTCTTAAGCCGAACCAGAAAGAGAGATCAGAGAGAAAATTCGCAGACCCTGAAGGAGAGGGAGAGTTCGAATTTTTCTCTTGGGAGAGGTGTGAAAAATGTGTAGAATGAGCCTCCTATTTATAGGCTCAGACTGTAACCGAATTAGAGAAATTCCCTCGCTAATTTAGAATTCTATATATTAAATATAATTAATTATTTCAATCCAATGGTCTAGATTTAATCTTATCTAAATCCAATGGATATAATTACCTAGGGATTTAATTAAATAAGAAAGATTTGGATAAAATCAAAATTCCAATCTTATCTTCTTATCTTTATAAAATTCGAATATATATATATATATATATATATATATATATATATATTAAAATTCGAATTCATATTATCTAGATCCAACGGTTGAGATAAATCTTTAAACCGATCTAATGGTGTTTGAGAGTCATTTGATTTTGTAATCTTAAAATGGTTTTTTTATTAACCTCTTTGTTTATCAAGTAGTTTATGTGTTAAATTAGACGGCATTTTCTCTTATAGGTTTTTAATCTATTCGTTTATATAGTATTTTCTCTTATAGTGTATTTTTTTAGTATTATTTATGTTTTGTAGATTTTACTTTTGGGCATTGTTTAATTTCATTTTATGGTATATGTAATCAGAATGTAACTTTTCTATTGAATGCATTTCATTCCGTCGCTTTAATGTTGTTCGGTTTTTTGAAATCTAATATGAACAAGACTCGCTTTTATGACTTAATATATCTCATATATATATGTAATCTATATCTTCTCTACAGATGAGGAAGATCTTGGTGGATGAGATGGCAAAAATGAGAAAGTAGAGATTTGATGATCCTTACTATTACTCAGAAGGTTTTATGAGATTTGATTTCAATTTTGGTTTTTAATTACTGATTCGATGGAAAGTTCAAAATCTAATTTGATATTCTTTTGTTCATTTGATTACTGAATTTGAATTTTTTTTTAAGTTCTTTTGCTGGATCATCATCACCTTCACCCAACTTCTTATAAGGTAATGTTTTTAAAGTAATTTTTTTAAAAGGAAGTGCTTATAGTGTATCTTTCTTTCGCTATGTATCGCCTATTTCAATTTTCAATTTAGAATAATTATTGTTTTATTTATGACATGTTTTACAATATTGCAGTGAGATTAGTTTGTGCATGCATGTCACCTGAAAACTAGAGAAGGATCAACTTCATGAGATTTTTTTCCGAAGGGCTACCTACGATAAAATCTCAAATCAATTTTTTGTTTGTGATGAGAAGTTCATATCAAGCTTCATACAAAGATATTATCCGGTCTTTTTTTAGGTTTCGGTGTTATTTAGTTATTGTTTTCTCTTCAAAGGTCTAATAGTGATAATGTAAATCAATCTCAAGTAACCACCATCTTCCACAATCCTTATGTATTTTGGTATATTTGATTATCTACATCTGTAAATTGATTTGTTTAAAGTAAAAATATAAACAGGGCATTGTCGTTTTGTAGCTAAAGTATCTTATTAAAACAAGTGTTCAAAATTAGTTTTCTTATTAAAACACGTGTTCATATGAGAATGGAGAAAATAGAGAGTTTGTAACACCACATTGCGAAAGACCCCTTATGGCTCACGTTAGTCTTAAAATCGCAGATTGGGTATTTATGTTTCTAAGACATGTTATCTACGTTTTGCGTCCTGTGAGATTTTATTTAGTTACGACGCAACTAAAAGAAAAGATATTTTTTGAATTAAAAAAAAGAAAAGATTTATGCAAGAGAGGAAATAAGAAGAATGAAGAATGAACTTTAGTTACTCATTAATCTTTTAATATTCTCTCATCCATAAATATTTTCATGTGATAACACATAGTCACTGCATATTAGTTATTGATTATTAGTCACTAATTAGTGCATATTTGTTTTAGAATGTAAGAAATGGAGATCATACTACTACAAAAATACATATTTTTTCAATTTTATAATCGTTACTTTTAAATTCTGCAATGATATATTTCCTCTTTTGACTGATTTTTTGAATTTGTTTTGCCTCTATATTTAAGTTAGTAAAGCTTTAATATTTAAATAAGATAATTGATGTATTTTTCAAAAATTAATATATTTATTCAATACACATTTCACTTAAAATTTATTAATGTTGCGGTTCAACGCCACCGCGCGAAGCGCGGTGCATATCCACTAGTCATTAATAAGAGTTCAATTGGTGACTTTTTATTTTCTTTACATATTACAATACATTGATTATATGCATAAGGCATTAGTAGCCATGACGTCCATAATAACCACCAAATTAAGTGAAAATGATAAATTAACGTTTCAAGATAAAAATGTAGAGACTTTTGAGCTTTGCTATTTTAGTTAAGGCACCCATTTTTAAAGGTTCTTGGAATTCACTTTAGCTATTGTTCATTGTTTTATGATTTAATTTAATGTAATAAATAAATTGCATTTTTTCATAAAATATACACAAAAACTGAAAAATTTAAAAATTTAAAAATGTTAAAATCATCGTGTCACATCATAACTCAAAAAATGTCTTATATATATTTGGTTTGAAAAAAAAAACATTATAAAACATAACTCAAATGAACATAAATACGATTCATGCTCTTTATAAGTCAAAATTCATCCAGTTGAGGAGATTGCTAAGTTGAAAGCGAGTCATTAAAATTCTTAATCTATTTTCATAGTAATTTGTAGAGGGCGATTTGGGACGCCTTACAGTCACAAGAATAATTGAAAGAACACAAATAAATATGAACGCGATTACTCTTGCTTTATTATGATTTCGAGAGGACTCGGTTTCTTCCGTTTTATAGCTTGGACAGTCGAAGATTACACACTCTAACTCTTAGGAAATCGAGAATACTATGAATAAGCAAACTCGAGAACACAAGACTTTCTCTCTCAAAACTCACGGCTAAAAATAATACTCCCCACTTGCCTCGAACAACGAGTTTACATGCATATTTATAGGTTTAGAGTTTCTAAATTAATCCCACAAATCGTGCTAGGGTTTCCCTTTATCTAGCTCTGATTGCTATTATCTTTCCACGAATTTCGTTGGATATCCCACGAAATCCTCAACTGAATGAATGAATTTCCTTCTTTTTCGTGATTCTTGATTTGCTTCCTCTTTTGACTCGATTGGGTTTTTCCCGATGAAACTCGCCTTCGACAAGGCTTTGTCCGATACGCTCCTTTGGGCGATAAGGTCTTACTTCCCGATAAGCTTTGTTGATGTGGTGCGATGAGGTGTCTTCGTGTTGACAGGCTTCGATCTTCTTGGGCCTTATCACTATTGGGCCTAAAACTGCTCTACTTTTGGTGGGCCTCGAATCTTCGAGTATCCTTGCCTCTAGTTTCCGTCATTTGGACATAAAAACGACATCGGAAGTGTTGAGGGATGATTTGACAAAATCTGACCTTAACATAATTGTATGTCATTTAATTTATGCTCTTTGTAAATCAATATTCATCAAATGTAGCAGGTTTTATAACCTGCTTTTTAAAGGGTAGACGACTACGTTGTGGTGAAAAAACGAATTTTATAATAATTTACTCTATATTCATTTATACTTTTAACAAAAAATAAATTTACCCCAAATGACTTATTTACAACACAATTTAAATATAATTATTCAATGTAGATTATTTATCCTATGTATATGTAACTTAAATAATTGTTTGCACAAAATGAAAATCAAACTCATAAAATGATAAGTAATGTGAATATGAATTCTTTTAACATTTAGCGTAAAAAATATTTTGTTTCACCAAATTAATATTTATTATTAACATTTAAGATTGCATTATAGTAATAGACGACTGTGATCAGACTTCACTTAATATAAATAAGAAACATAATAATAGATAGTTTTATATAAATTCTAACAACATTTATGTACATTTCATGCATTTACTCGAATAACATATATGTATAACATATAGGTAATAAATATCAGCCTTAGACTCTTAGTTTTCTTATATGTATAATGATTTAATGAAGAAAAAAAAAACACATTATAATTCGTAATTTATTAATCCATGAAGCTTCTTTTCTCATTTAAAAGTATGAGGAAATATTTAATAAATTGGATGCTAACTCTTGATTAATAAAAATATATATGCATCATATCATTATATTCATCATCTATCTATCAGTTGCGGGAAAAGAAAATATAGTTGCGGGAAAAGAAAATATAATAAATGTTAAGTTTGATCAACGCACTCATTTGGTGCATTTTCAATTACCAAAAATCCATGTTCCTCAGTTTACCAAATGTTAATGGTGCAACATTTTACGATGCTAAGTCAATAAACAAATTAATATTTGAAACGACCAGAAATTGATACACATACATACACATACACTACAAATATGAGATTATACTACGGAGATTCCACTACACAAGACAAAAACCGTAGTTGGAAGTCAAGTTTCAACGATGGAAATTATTATGCGTCGTCGGATTTAAAAAAAAATACTTCCGACGACGAAAATTTTTATGTGTCGTCGGAAGCAAATTGTTGCCGCGGAAAAATAAAATTCGGCGCAGCTAGTAGTGTTCCAACTACGCATATATTAGTGTCGTCGGGTGCAAAATGTAGCCGCGGCGAACTAATATACGCCGCGGCGAGTAGTGTTCCAACTACGCATATATTAGTGTCGTCGGGATGGAAAACGACATTCATGTCCAACGACACTTATTAGTGTCGTTGGTATGACTCGCCGCGGCAAACTTAAACTAGCCGCGGCGAGAGTCGTGTTTTAACCCAAACACGAGCCGCAAACTGTCATTTCGCACGAACCCTAAATCTCTCTCTCAAGTAACTCCAAACAACTTAAGTGTTTTATGTCTCGGACCCAATTGATCCAGAATTATCTCTCGTCGTGCATGTGAAGACAAAAAACGTAGAAGAATATTCCAACGAAGAAGCTGTAGACATCACCACCATCGCACCATTCTCGAAGAAGCTACCGAGCATTGAAGAGGTCGAGAACTTTGATGATGATGATGTTTCTAAGTTGCGACGTCTAGATATCCCTTCAACAGAAATTGAATGAAATATTAATTTTTCAGTAATAATAATAATTTTATATTTCATTCTACTTGTTTAATAATGCAATTTTATGACTTTATTTACAGTTAAACATTTATTATTATTTCATAATATGTATTATTATGCACTTTTTCAATGTGTAAAATATTGAAAACAAAACAATTTTTTCAACATGCCGCGGCTACTTATTAATCCGCCGCGGCTATATTTTCAACGACATTAATAAGTGTCGTTGGATCAAATATTCGACGCGGCTAATATATATATGCCGCGGCGGACTTCTAAACCCTTCAATCCGTAGCCTCTGAAAAAAATTTGTGACATACGTCGTGGCTCATTTGTTAACAGCCGTGGCGAATAAGGGTTCACACGACACTTTTCAGTGTCGTTGAAATATTAGCCGCGGGAATTCTTAAATTGGCCGCGGCGGATTATAAATATCCTATTTAATTTATATCATTTTACGATATCAATCATTATAAGGTAAGACTAATGTGCTGGAATAGTAAGAAAAAAATAAATTTTTTTCTACATCTATTATAATATTCTTTTTATTAATCGCGGAAACACATTTCTCAGTATGTTATTCTCCACTTTTAGTTTTCGTTCGATTTTTTCATCTGAAAAGCAAGTCACATATCTATATTTTTAAGTAGATCTTAAGTGCTTTGAAATTTAGATGTAGTATATATATAATTACAATTCTTTTGAAGTCAGTACTTAGAAAGCTATATTACGTTGAATGAAAATTAAACTTTGAGTTTCGTATAATTAGTAGTTGTTTTGAAACAAATGTCGTTGTTGAGATTTTTTTTTTTATGATGGAATAAAGATGAATTAAGATGGTTTGTGTGATTCTTGTTAACTTTTTTCCATATTGGAGTTATATTTTAGGGTTAGTCCGAATTGTTTTTAGAATAGTGGCAAAAGTACCTATTTTCCAGAAAGTTGTGAATTTGAGATATATTTTTACATTTTTTGATGTAGTTTATTTTTGTAACATTATATATAATTAGTAAACACTGAGTTTGACATATTTAGTTTTGTAAATTGACGTTTTCCCGAATTATTACCTTATTGCGGCAAAAGTACATATTTTTAGGGAATTGGTTAAATTGAGATTTTTGTTCGATTTTTTTTATGTAATTTCATTTTGTAACTTAATGAAAAAATTTAGAACTGTGATTTTAACATTTTCATGTTTTGTAATTTATTTTTTTCCAATTATTGTGACAAAATTACATTTAGTAAAACATGTTATCAACGATCGATTACTAAATTTTGATTGGAAGAGATAAATTATGTACTCTTGAATTAATTTTTGTTTAAATAAAAGTGGTTGTTTAGGAATTTAATAAATTGGTTAAACCCTAGCTAACCCTAACCCTAACCCTAACCCTAACCCTAACCCTAACCCTAACCCTAAGCCCTAAGCCCTAAACCCTAAACTCTAAACCCTACACCCTAAACCCTTTGTTGGCAAAATTTTACTTGGGAAATCAATGCATTAGTGGTGTTCATCGTACGCGCATCTAAAATGCACAAACATAGAGATGTTGTTCATCGAAAACTTTAGAATATGTAATTGAATGAAGTAATAATTTTTCTAATAAAAATTTGTATTGATCCATTCATTGTTTTCAATGACTTCATGAGTTTTTTAATTTAAACATTTTTTTTACAATTTTAGTATAAATTAGATAATATACTTTAAGTATAATAATCTAAACCAAGAGTAAAAGAAAGAGATTTTTTGTTTTTTGTTTTTTTAAGTGTAAAATATTAAAAAAAAATTAATTTTTATACGCCGCGGCATTTTACAATTCCGCCGCGGCGTACTATTCGACGACACAAATAAGTGTCGTCGGTTATGATCGCCGCGGCATGATTATGTTAGCCGCGGCTAACTTTTCATCCAATTTTACACAGGCTACGGGTTTGGTTTGTATCAGGATTAGCCGCGGCGAAATATTGTACGCCGCGACAAGTATACTATACGACGACACAAATAAGTGTCGTCGGTTACGATCGCCGCGGCATGATTATTTTAGCCGCGGCTAACTTTTCATCCAATTTGACAGAGTCTACGAGTTTGATTTGTATCAGGTTTAGCCGCGGCGATATATGGTACGCCGTGGCGAGTATCGGGCTTTTACACAACACATCTCATCTTATGTCGTCGAAACCCCAAATTTTTGATCTTTTTTCGCGTTTTTTTTTTCAATTTCCCTCCCTTTTTCTCTCTCTTTTCAGCATTTCCCTCTCTCTTTCCTTCACTTCTCACTTGGGTCTTTTCTCTCTTTCTCTCATTCTCCCTTCCCTCATTTTCTCTTTTTCTCCTCAACCTTGCCCTAGACGTCACCGTCGCCGTGGAAGAGAACGCCGGCCATCAACAAGTCTACTCCCTAACTGAGTTTCTACCTTGAACAGGGTTAGAATCTGAGCCCTAAATTGATATTACATTTTAAATGCATTTTTGTGTTAAAATAATATTGTTTATAGTTTATGTGATGATATTTTGATGATTTAGTGAATATATCTTAGTGGGTTAATGAATTTATTTATGGTTTTTAGTTTTTGTATATTCGTGTTTTGGTTTGTTGGTGGGTTTATATTTTTCGAAAGTTATTGATAAATTTTGTGGGTTTATGAACTTGTAGATAAATTTTTATTTATGCAAGAAAGACAAATTGTGGTTGATGCCATACAATAGTCACAATCATTGGACTCTCCTCGTGTTGAACCCTTAGCGCAATAGTGTGACCATATTCGATTCACTTAACAATTCAAGAGGTTTGAATGCACATTTATCCGAGTTTTTTTGACAAGTAAGTATTCTCGAATATAGAATTATCTTTTTATTATTGATGTATTTCAAATTAAAGGTTGCGTATATTTAACATTTAACTTTTTTGTAGGCTCGGCGAAAGTTCAAGTTACACAATACAACCGGCTTGAATTTGCACTCGGTGGTCAAAGTGGCGATTTCAAAATCATGTCCGAAACAACCGGGAAATCACGAGCGCGGATGCTTTGTCATGGAGTTCATGCATGTCATCATCTTAAAGGGTATTGCGTTTGTTGATAAAAAAATATTTATAGTTTAAAAGAGATAGATTCTCTTAGAGTTAGATTAGGTGCATATGTTCTTCAAAAAATTGCTAAGTATGATGAAGAATAGAATATTATGTATATGGACGGTTTTACATTCTTAGGTTTATGGACGACGGTACTATTTGTATGTATGAACGATACTTTTTGTAGGTACGGAAGATTATTTGTATAAATCGGTTAATTTTGGAATTTATTTTATAATTTATTATATAAAATATATATTATTTATTATTTACAGGTGATACCAAAGCATCCGGGCGATTTTAATCGCCTATTTTTTTTAATTTTATATCGGCATTTTCGACGACGCATAATAAGTGTATTTGGATGTAAAAACGCCGCGGCCAACATTATATTTGCAGCGACAAATTTTCCTTCCAACGACACTTATTAGTGTCATTGGATAAATGTACGCCGCGGCACATATAATGTTAGCCGCGGCATACCATTGGCCCAAGGAAATTTTCAAGTTTTGAAAGCACCTCACATGACACTTATTATGTGTCGTCGGAATGTTCCTTCCGACGACACTTAAATAAATGTCGTCGGATATCATACGACGGAGGATCCGACGACACATAAAAAGTGTAGTTGGAACTCTCCGACTACACTTTTTAAGTGTAGTCCAATCCCTTTTTTGTAATAGTGATATCTCGAACCATTTTAAATGAATGATTTAATTTTCGTGAACCTTGCAAGCGATATTATTGAATACTTTAAATTACCTAACCGTGAATGAATGATTATACACGTAAATATAGCTCGTTGAACGATATAGACAACGAAAGAACATAAAAAAAAAATAGAGTGCAGACAATGTACGAAAAAAAAAACCGTTCGAGATCCTGAGCCGATCAAGGAGCATACGTCAACTGTTATTGCCTACTTGACCTGAAAAATCACCGCCTTTATTGCCGGAGGCATGGGCGTTGCTAAACCGAGTTGTACAGTGGCACCACTTGATCGGTATCCTCTTCACCCAGATGTTTCATCAAAGTGACCATGGAAGCCACCACACGAATTTACAGTACAATGACGATGGCGTGCCAACATGAAAGCTAAAACGGCTGTGAGCTTCACCTTCGTTGCATGTTGGTTCTTCGTGGAGTGTTTTGGTGGTATTTATAGGTACAACAATTTGGTTATGTCAAAGAGAGCTAAAGAAATAAATTTATGATCTAATAATAGCTTCTTGAAAGAAAGAGAAAGGGACATTGTAAGGTAACGTATGGTGTTATTCTTTCATGTCAATTAATAGTTAAAGTAAATAAATGTTGAGAGGTTTTACAATAACATGTTTTTGTGTGGAATTGGAAAAGACTGCCGAGAGAACTTATACATTAAGTTCTATAGCCATTTTTTTTAATTATATAATGGAGGGATTTATACCAAAATATTTGTAAAACGTTTATTTACATTAAGTTTGTGTATATATATATATATATTAAAGTTGCATGTACAAAAACTACAAAGTGAAGTACACTTTTAGATGGTTTAAAAATAAAACATAAGAAAAAAAGTATAAAACATATACTGTATGTTGGAAAATAAAAGTAAAAATAAAAGAAACTTAAAAAACCAGAAAAAATATTATGCCAAAATATATTTGTAAAACGTTTGTGTATATGTGAAGTACACTTTTAGATACCTTAAAAAATAAAACATAGGAAAAAAAAGTATAAAACATATACTGTATGTTGGAAAATAAAAGTAAAAATGAAAGAAACTTAAAAACCCAAAAAAAATATTATGCCAAAATATATTTGTAAAACGTTTGTGTATATTTGTGAATATGTATATTTGTTTATTGAAGTTGCATGTAGTTATTAGGTGTAAATAAGATTAATGAGTTTATTGTAAATAACATTAATATATCATAAATTCATGCACTTAAAATTTATATGGATGAAATGTAAATGAGTGTAGTGAATAAAATAATATAAAATTATAAAAAAAATAAGAATGCATGCAATTACACCATTAAAATTTATAAAATTCCATTTATTATTTGATGTAGTGGATGAATGATGAATAGATTTTGAATTAAAAAAAATCTAAAATAGTAAAATTTTAGAATTGTAGGATTCTCCATTTCTAAGCTATATAGACAACCAATTTATTGTGGATAGATTTTATATATATATATATATATATATATAGAGAGAGAGAGAGAGAGAGATTCATAAAATGAGTGAGAAAAGCATCGTGATTCAAGCTAAATGTCATATCCTGTATTTACGTAGCATTAGTGATTAGTGAATATACACCAAAAGCCAAATAATAAAGTTGCATCACCACTTTAATGCCAAATAATAAAACTGAATACAAATAAATAAAAAATTAATTTCAAGATAATACAATAGAAACGTTTTTGTAGAGGGGGTTTTTCACCACCCTTTTCCAGTCACAAAGACAATCATCAAATAATAAATAAAATGACAGCAAATGATGAGTATCTCTGTTTTATTATGATTTCCGAAATGAGCTCGGTTTTCTTCCGTTAAATAGCTGGACAGATGAAGGATCATGAGCCTCAGATAATTCTTTTTCTGAGGCCTTTTTCTATTACAAGATCTCTTTTTCTTGCCTTTGCTGAGTCTTTTTTCTCTCTCTTTTGTTCGAACCACCAACCCTTACAAATGAGGCTTATCTTGCCTTTTATAGAGTTTACAATGCCTTCCTGCTCTATCTTTCCCGCCTATTTCCTCTTTAATCATCATTTTCTGACGTGATTTGAGGGCAGCGGGGTTTATCCTCACTTTATGTCACCTCCGAGCATGCTGCCGTAATGGGTAGGTGCGCCGCATTAAATGCGCGTCTCGTCAGCCGTCATTCGGCTTTGCAGGCCTCCGTCGCTGATGCTCTCATCGAGTGAGTAGGTCGGCTTCATTAAATGCACGTCTCTTCGGCTGTCATCGGGCTCTGCATAATCATCATGACGAAGTTCCTCGTCGAGTCGTGATGGGACGCTTCATCGCGACCCGCTTGCTCGCGTGGCTGCGTCCCCTCACTGATGAACCTATTCCTCCTCGGGGATGTCCTTCCTCGGGGATAACTCCCTCTTCGCTGGTGAACTTCCTCGCCTCCCTCATGTCGTTTATGGACAAAACGACACGAGTTGTGTTGAGGATGGATTTGACCAAATCCGACCTTAACAGTTAGTCCCCCATTTTATCAAGTGTATACACTTGGTAAAATAAAGTATAACTGCCTTGGGGGTTGGCACTAGCCGGCGTCGATTGGCTCGTGGTCGGTGACTCCTTCTTCGGCTCCTCGCGTGGTCATATTATGGAGTCGCTCCCTTCCCTCGCTAGGCTTCCTTTGCTTCCCTAAGTCCCAACGAAACCCTCGGCGACGAAGATTTCTCAACGTTGCTTGGGTCCGGGACCCACCTCGATTTTGCTTTCCTAAAAATCTGTTAGCCTCGAATCTTACGCACGTCCCTTCAGCATTGAATGACCATCCTTTTTTGCATTTGAGGGCCTGTAGAGATTTATAACGGGCCTTTGAAACGAACCGTTGATGAGTTAGCAAGCTTCGATTTTGGGCCGTCAGATTAAAGACGTGTCTACTCATCATTCTTCCCTTTCTATAAATTCGAAATTCAAAACCATTTTTCCAGGCATTTTCGTATTTTTTCAAGAATTCTCTCCAGGTTTCTTTTTGCTGTTGTTTATCCTCATCTCCTCGTCCCCGAAATTCTTCCTCCTTCTCCCTCAGACGCCTCGATAGGTCCATCCCGCTCCGGCCCAGTCTTTAAAACTCGGAGTCCCCCTTCCGTCATGACGGAAGAAGGCTTGAAGTATATCGTCGATAACCACACTGACTCAGGGACCTGCTTTGCCCGTCTCCCTCTCGAGGGCGAGTTCGCCGATGAACCTCAGAGCGACTTCGTTTGCGTCTATGAATCGTTCTTCCGCATCGTCGGCCTTCGCTTCCCGACGCCGCTCCTGGTCGTGGCGTTTCTCTACGCCTTCGGGGTTCCGATTGCTCAGGTGAGCCCCAACACTCTTCGCCTCCTCCTTTGTACACTGGCCATTGCATGTGAACAGAAAGTGGAGCTCACGCTCGAGGACCTGATGCGTCTCTTCAAAGTCTCCCGTAATCCAAAGAATCTAGGTCGTTTTGCCATCTCTCATCGCGTCCGACCGCACATCCTCCTGAACACGCCCTCGAACGAATCCGGTTGGGAGAATAAATATTTTTTTTGTTCGTGTGGACAATTCCAACTTCGGTCCCCACCATGCTTTCCTACCGACGGATTTGGTGCTCGAGGGAGCGGACCTCCCTCGATTCAAGCTTGAGGAGAATGAGGAGGCCGAGGCGCGGTTCAAGAGCATCCACGCTGCTCTCCTTGCCAATCCCAGGCGTGATTGGAGTAAAGACTTCGGGGGCCAGCGGCTTGAGAAATCTGGGGTTTATCAATTGGCCCGAATACACGGGGCGCCTCCTAACACTCTTCTCCCGAAAGGTTTCCTTCGCGAACCGGCCCCGGAAGGGTCTCCCGTGGAGCGGAAGAAACCCGCTCCAAGGCTGAAGAAGAACGCCGAGGATAAAGTCGTGGCTACTAGGGATAGCGCTCCCGTTGGTCGGGATCGGGAGGCGCACAGATCGTCGAGGTCCCGGGCAGGATCCGACGCTCCTCGCTTCATGGGGCTCACCCCCCGAGAGGGCGGTTTCTCGAGCAAACGCCCCGGCGAGGATACTGGCGACGAGCGACGAACAAGGGCGAGGACGGAGTCCGTGGCCCGCTCCTCGCAAGATACTTCCCGCTCCTCGAGGAGATCTCCTCGGGAAGAAAACTCCCTGAGCAAGCGCCCCGCCGAGGAAGCGCGTGATGCTTCTCTGGCGAAGAAGGCGAGAGTTCCCGACCCGACTCCCGAACTCGAGGCGGCTGACCCATCTCAAGGAGCTGCGGAAGGGACTTCGGGCACCGCGCCTGTCGAGGGCGCAACGGGGAGGACAAGACCGGCGGCGGACGTGTGCGTACACCCCGCCGATACCTCGCGGGAGAGACTGGAGATGGAAGACATTGAGCACCTGGTCGTCGCGCCGGATGCTCCTCCTCCGCCTCCGTCGGGGGCTGAAGACCCCATTCCTCTTTCTGCTCTGGGGGCCGCGATCCGGTCTTCCCTGTCACCGCCTCGGGGAATCCCCGATGAAGCGATGCGAGACTCGGTTGTGGCCTTAACGCCTCCGACTCAACCTTTGGTCAAAGGGACCAATGCTCCCAACGACGGAGATACGGGGCCCGTTGGCGAGGAAGACGCTCCAGAACAGATCCTCCCCGGGCCCACGGAAGAACACTCAAGGGCGCACCCCGATGTGAATCCCGCTAATCCGAAGCTTCTTCCCGACGTTCCCGGCGTCGAGGCCCTCGAGGGCTCAATGGTCCGGCCTTCCCCCGGTCTCACCGGCGTCTCCAGCTCGCAAGTACCTCTTGTCGCTCCTCCCGGCGCGTTGTCCCCATTAGCGGATGGCTTGACGCAGCCTCCCGAGCCATCTCTTGACCTCGAGGGAATCCCCGAGGAGGTTCCTACCGGGTCGCCGCGGCCCCAATCCAGCTTCCCAGCCTTGCCGCCTCCGAGAGCACTTCCCGCGGTCGAAGCTTCTCACGAACTCGCCGAGCCTTCCAGCGATCCCATGGGGAACTTAGCATTGGTTGATCGCGTTGCCCGGGGGGTAGCTCTATTGTCGGACGTTATCGCATCCGTGTGGCTATCCACCGCTAGGGTTGAGAGAGAGAGCAATGAGTTGTCGGCAGAACTCTCGTTAGTCCGGGAACGGTTTGAGGCTTCCACCCACGACGGGCAGAAGTTCCAGGAGCAGATCGAGAAGCTTTCCTCGGAGCTCGACGAAGCCAAATCTACCTTGGAGTCGGAAAGCTCATTGCGCCGGGCCGCTGAGGCTGAGCTCAACGAAGCTAAATCTGCCTTGGAGTTGGAAAGCTCATTGCGCCGGGCCGCCGAGGCCGAGCTCAATGAGGCCGAATCCATCTTGGAATCGGAAGTTTCGCTGCGCCGGGCCGCCGAAGCCAAACTCGCGGAACAGCAAAACTCTTGCGCTGTTATGGAGGCGAGCCTCTCCGACAAACTTCGGCTTCAAGCGGAATGCCTTGCTCAGATAGGCGAGGCCATTGGCGTATCGCCCGGACAGGAAGACCAGCTGGTGCCCGGGGTTAATGCCGCGTTGAAGAAGCTCGCTGATGACCTTGAGGCTGCGCGAGCCGAGGCAGTTGAGGAGCGTCGTGGCCGAGAGCGCTTGTTCGAGGAGGCTCAGGCCAAGTTGGAGCGTCTGTCGGTGAAGTATGGTTTTCTTGATCAATCAATCAACGCCCATCGCTTGGCCGCTGCGTACCAGGCCCATATCGCCTTGGTCGAGAAGAACCCCCTGTTGGCACAAGCCAGGGGCCTCGATACACGCTTATCCTCGTGGCGCGAAAGCCGCGATAAGCACCGGGCCGTGGTTAAAGAGCTGGACCAGAAGTCTGCCCGGGATCCCAGATCTCCGCCGCTCTCTCCCTGTAATCCGCCAACCTTGGACTGTCGGAGACTTGAAAGCCTTGCCTCGGAGGTGGTAGCCCTCGGAACGGCATCGCGCGATGGATCCGGCCCGAGCACCGAGACCCCGGCGCTCCCAGAGGCCACGGTATAGGATGTTTCCTTAGAGCCTCCCTTTCTATTTCCCGCTTTTGTAAATTTTGTATTTCGTGGCTTGTGCTGTATTTCACTGTAATCCAAGCATAATTACCGTATGAATAAAAGAAATCTTTCTTGGGTTACCTTTTTCTTTCATCGTCGAATCTTTCTCTGCTATCGCCCTTGTATGCTTGCCCTTTCCTTATCCCTTTTCTTATCGGGCTTCTTTATTGTTTCTTCCGTATTCCCATTCTCTCTTTTTCTCCTCAGGCTAGAGGTGGCGTCGTTGTACTTTGCCCCGACGCTTCTTCCCCCCGCTACGGAGGAGGTCACGAGGGGGCTGGGGAGTTCGCACCTGCCCTTGCGCCGGTGAGGGCTTTATCAGGGAACGAAGGCATTCCCCCCGAGGCTGTAGAGGCTAAGATCGCAGAAAGTAAGGCCGAGCGCGATGAATATAGACGCCTCCTCGCTATTGCCGAAGAATCCCTTCTCGAGGAGCGGCAGCGTTATCGGCGGTGCGAGGACACTCTTTCGGCACAGCTTCGGCAGAAGAATGAGTGTTTCAATCGTATCGCCGATGCCATAAACCTGTCGCCTGGTCGGGAGGAGCAAATCTCCTTCCATGTCAAGGCCATGCTGAGGAAGCTCGTCAAGGATCGCGACGCAGCCAGGAGTTGGGCTATAGAGGAAGAATTCTCCCGCCTACGCCTCTACCACCAAGCGGTTGACAAGCTGAAGCGTGCCTCCGAGTGGTTTGGTGTGCTTGAGGGGATTGCTCGTACTCAGCGCCTGCTGGGCGGCGTGCTCTCGAATATCAAACTCGTCGAGGGATTACCTTCCCGCTCGACTGTTGGTGAGCTCCGAGCCAAACTGCCAAGGTGGCGCAAGTTGGAACAGGAGTACCTGGCTGATTTGGCCAAGCTGGAGATGAAAACCTCCAGTGACCCAAACTCTCCTCCGCTTTCTCCCTGTCTTCCCCAAGGCGTTGCTAGGGTGCGCTCGCCGGGTTTCGACGTTCTTCCCTCCTCATCGAGTACGGTATGAGATGGATCAGCATAAATAATTCGTAGTTCTTACCTCTTCCGTCTGGGGTCGATCCTTTACTTTCGGTTCCTTCTTTGCAGGCCTATAGCAGGGCTGATGCGGATTTAGCAAGAGTTTCTTCGGGTAAGCCTCAAGGACTTCCTGCTGACGATCCTGCTTGCCTAATTGCGGACGACATCATTCGTCGATGCTGCGACATCCTTATTCAAGAATGTGCCGATGCGGTTCTGGGTCAAGATTCCTCTGATGATGGCGTTGTGCGGGGGAATCGGTCCCTGCGAGAGTTATAGTATGCATATGTATTCGGGGTGTAACTATGAGTTGTAAATAATGATACTGCGTTTTGTCTTTTTTGAATCCAATGGACATGTGATGACGATGATTTTCTTTTATATGAGTTTGCTTGCGATCTTCGAGTCTCTGTGAGGGTTTGCTTGGTGCCCTTAGTCGTGAATGTGATTTTTCTTTGCTCGGTACTTTCGTCGTGGGCACTTCCGCCTCTTTTAATTTTTTCTCGGCACTCTCGCCGTGGGCACTCTCGCCTCTTTTAGTTTTTGCTCGGCACTCTCGCCGTGGGCACTCTCGCCTCTTTTAGTTTCTACTCGGCACTCTCGCTGTGGACACTCTCGCCTCTTTTAGTTTTTGCTCGGTACTCTCGCCGTGGGCACTCTCGCCTCTTTTAGTTTCTGCTCGGCACTCTCGCCGTGGGCACTCTCGCCTCTTTTAGCTTTTGCTCGGCACTCTCGCCGTATATAGGATCTCGGCCTGTTTTGCCGGACCGGGCCTGCTCGGCACCCTTAGCCGTATATAGGATCTCGACATGTTTTGCCGGACCGGGTTTGCTCGGCACCCTTAGCCGTATATAGGATCTCGACATGTTTTGCCGGACCGGGCTTGCTCGGCACCCTTAGCCGTATATAGGATCTCGACATGTTTTGCCGGACCGGGCTTGCTCGGCACCCTTAGCCGTATATAGGATCTCGACATGTTTAGCCGGACCGGGTTTGCTCGGCACCCTTAGCCGTATATATTTTCTTGGTACTCTCGCCGTAGCTGTCTTCTGCGGGTATCGCTAGGTTTCGTCGGGTACGAGCCGACTAGTTCCCAGGATCCCATAGGCACTCTCGCCTTGTATATTTCTTCGGCGTTCTCGGTAGCCCGGGCTTGCTCGGCGCCCTTAGCCGTAAATAGGATCTCGGCCTGTATTGCCGGACCGGGTTTGCTCGGCACCCTTAGCCGTATATAGGATCTCGACATGTTTTGCCGGACCGGGCTTGCTCGGCACCCTTAGCCGTAAATAGGATCTCGACATGTTTTGCCGGACCGGGTTTGCTCGGCACCCTTAGCCGTATATAGGATCTCGACATGTTTTGCCGGACCGGGCTTGCTCGGCACCCTTAGCCGTAAATAGGATCTCGACATGTTTTGCCGGACCGGGTTTGCTCGGCACCCTTAGCCGTATATAGGATCTCGACATGTTTTGCCGAACCGGGCTTGCTCGGCACCCTTAGCCGTATATATATGTATATATATTTTGAAATTTTCTCGGCGCTCTCGCCGGATCGGGCTTGCTCGGCACCCTTAGCCGGGTTTTTTTTTTTTTTTGCCAATACACTTTCCCTCCTAATTGGTGTTACCACCGAGCAGAGTTGCATACACACTTTGCCAACTTTATAACTTGCTCGCTCCTTAAAAAAAAAAAGAAAAAACACACGTACATAGACATTAGAAATCCGACACAACGAACCCAAACAAACTTCTATCACCTATGATAATCTACTAATGGTTAAAAGGGGTAGCCGCCCCAATCCTCTCCTCGCTCCGAGCAGCTTATGAGCCTTACTCCGGGCTCACTCCTCTTCGACGATCGAGCAGGCTGACGACGCGATTTTCTCCACAGAGCTCCTGCTGGGGCGACCGAAGTTACATTCCGGGCAGAGGTCAGTGTACCACGTGGTACCGAGGATGTAGCACGACCTGCAAAAACCGCAAACACGCCCATCCCGCCATTGCCCAAAACACGGCGGGCGGACGGAGTCTCCTGCTTGAATCCTCGTTGGCTTCTCGTAGACCAGGACATTTCTGTCGCACCGTCTGCAGAATTCCATGTCGAGCAGACGACCGCGTGAGGCATGCGCCTGCTCTTCGGAATGGTCGGCTGGATTCCCTGCCGCGAGCAGAAGGGGAAGGTCCTCAAGTTTGACCTTGGTTCCCTCCACGAACCTGGGAAATAAACCGTTGACCCTCAGGAATTTTATCCTGTGCTCGATGGTGGACAAGTTGCTGACCACGTCATCCAAGGTGATTTGGTGGCAGCGTGGTAGGCATAGCTTTACGAGCGTCGGGTTGCCCCGCATGATCGTCTCCACCGCGGTGTTGGTGATCTCGAAGCACCCATCCAACGTCAAAGTCTCCATCTTCCCTTGAGATCTCCTTGCCAGCCTCAGGAGATTGTCGTCTTCCATCCGCTCGCTCAACGGGTTGTAGATGCTGATGTTGCGCCACAGAAGGCTGTTTCCCCGAACCTCGTCGCGCAACGACGTGCATACCATCTCCACCGCGAGGAGCTCCTCGGGCATAAGATATGGCAGAACCAGTTCCAACGCGGGGTGTGGTTCACCCGGGATCCTTGACTGCTCTTGATCCCGCTGGCCCTCCGCGATGTCCTCATCCATTGGACATGGCTCGCTGCTTTCCGGCCATTCCTCGTGCTTCCAGAAGTCCGTCATCTCGTAATCATCTCCTCCTCGTGCCTCAGTTGCGCCCTCCTTGGGCCATCCCCAGTCTTCATCCACGATCATCTCTGACTCGTCTGTGTGACTCTGGCCAGCATCTCCTTCTCTGGGCGCCATCTTCTCCTCGTGTGCTTTCCCGGCCTGTATTTCAAAAACACTAGCAAGCACTGGTTTCGGAGTGAGAAAGGAACTTTTGTTTTCTGGGTTGAGAGAACGATACTTATCTGGGAGTTAACCGAGTTGGTTTCTATTTCCGCAGACTCGTTGTTTTTGATCTTCTCCAAACTTCCCATTTTATAAACGTTGATTGTTTCGCAAGCGACTCTTCGCATCCTCTCTTTCGCTGTCACTTCACAACGCTTCGGAAGTTGCTCCCATTCGTTGATACGCGTGCACTCCTTTTTCTGACCAACCGTCTATCAACCGTCTAGCAAGGAGTCCGTACGTCTCCCCTTCTTTCGTCACTCATGTCCCTTGAGTTGCCTCTTTATACTTTGCTTGCTATTTTCGCGTGCTCAACCGTCGAGCGCGTCGCTGACGATGGCGTCGTTTGATAACGTCATGTCCCTCCAAATTCCTGGCTGTGAGTTAGAAAGAAAACAAAGCCCCTCGGTGGGCGCCAAACTGTAGAGGGGGTTTTTCACCACCCTTTTCCAGTCACAAAGACAATCATCAAATAATAAATAAAATGACAGCAAATGATGAGTATCTCTGTTTTATTATGATTTCCGAAATGAGCTCGGTTTTCTTCCGTTAAATAGCTGGACAGATGAAGGATCATGAGCCTCAGATAATTCTTTTTCTGAGGCCTTTTTCTATTACAAGATCTCTTTTTCTTGCCTTTGCTGAGTCTTTTTTCTCTCTCTTTTGTTCGAACCACCAACCCTTACAAATGAGGCTTATCTTGCCTTTTATAGAGTTTACAATGCCTTCCTGCTCTATCTTTCCCGCCTATTTCCTCTTTAATCATCATTTTCTGACGTGATTTGAGGGCAGCGGGGTTTATCCTCACTTTATGTCACCTCCGAGCATGCTGCCGTAATGGGTAGGTGCGCCGCATTAAATGCGCGTCTCGTCAGCCATCATTCGGCTTTGCAGGCCTCCGTCGCTGACGCTCTCATCGAGTGAGTAGGTCGGCTTCATTAAATGCACGTCTCTTCGGCTGTCATCGGGCTCTGCATAATCATCATGACGAAGTTCCTCGTCGAGTCGTGATGGGACGCTTCATCGCGACCCGCTTGCTCGCGTGGCTGCGTCCCCTCGCTGATGAACCTCCTCGGGGTATTCCTCCTCGGGGATGTCCTTCCTCGGGGATAACTCCCTCTTCGCCGGTGAACTTCCTCGCCTCCCTCATGTCGTTTATGGACAAAACGACACGAGTTGTGTTGAGGATGGATTTGACCAAATCCGACCTTAACAGTTTTGTCATCATAGAATTAATAAAGTAATAAATAAATAGTGTTATATATATCACTTGTTTTGTGTGACTTTTTGTGTGCATAGATATTAAGACAATAAAAAAAGTTTTTTTTTTTTTTTAAATTAACTACATGATGATAATTACTTTTTGTGTGTGTATAGTCAAAACATTGTTAATTCTTAGGATTTTTATCAAAAAATAATTGTAAATTCTAAGAAAAAGAGATCTCCCAATTGATTTTATTGTGTCTTCTAAGAAAAATATATTTCTAATTGCTTAATTTTATTGTGACACATCATCTTGTGTTTTCTTCCTTTTATAATATACTAGTGGATGGACCGCGCGTTGCGCGGTTGTGCGAATTTTTATCTATAAATTTAATAAAAATATTAAATAATGTTACTACTATTTTGGACAATAGACAAAATATATATAATTATAGAGGTTTTATAAGGAACACTCTACAATATATAAATATATATATATATATATATATATATATATATATAAATGTTGAACAAATTTACTTAAAAGAAAGTCATTTTTGAAATACTTCACGGGAAAAAAGTCTTTGCACTTGCCTTAGGACGCTTTTGTGTACTTCAACTATATTTTACTATGTATGATGATAAACGATGACACTAACAATCTGTGAGTTTTACCTGTAATTATTTCAAAGATTAATGTTGAAGACATGTCATTCTTCTCTTCATGGTTAAAAGTATTACTTCAGGTGTCTTCTATCGTTTATATTTCCTCCAAACTTATTGATAATAAACGCATTTGATCAATAAAGATGGTTCGTAGTTACTAATACGCAACTCTTTAGATCAGACAAAAAGTATTTTTTTTTAATTCATTCTTTAAAAGAGCATGATCGTTGCATTATATTTTAAGTTTTGGACAATTTTTTTTAAATAACATCCTCAATAATCATAGATAATTTTTTTATCATATGAAAAATATGGCAAAAATAAATTCTAAATGTATTAGTACATATATAAATACTTAGGAATGATATACGGATTGATAACATATATTTTTTTTATCAACTTTCACGTTTGTCAGTGTTCACGGCGGTCACAAATTGTCACTTCTTAATACGTATATATTTTTTTAAAAATTTGGTTAATCTTATCAATTTAGCATATACTTACAAAATATGTACTCGAAGAACATTAAAAATAAAAACATCAATCCTAATAAACAAAACCAGTTCGAACTTATTTTAAGGATAAATACCGACGTATTCAAAAAACCTGAAAAAATCCTTGTGTTTTAATATATTGGACAAAGTTGATATAAAATCTTAATATTAAAGTTAGTATAGTTTGTAAAATCTTTGTTATCTTACATATAATTTTTATAATATATATGATGAAGTCTACGTTGTATTTATTTTTCTTCATTGAATGATACGCCAAAAAGCTCGCCTAAGAACTCCAAATATCAAACCCGAACAAATAAATTGAAAGATTTAAGTTTAGCAAATGATCAACATATGCGACAGAAAATAACCTTATTTTCATATGGATCACATGGATATTCTACACATCTAATTATTTTATAAAATCTTGCTTATTTTTTGTAATTCCCATATGGATCGATTTGATTTGATTTTATTTTATTTTTATCAATGCACATCATAAAGTAGCAATCCATGATTCATACGGTGGCATGCCTGAGATTGAAAATACAGACTGCACCATTACAAATCTACAGAAACTAATTCAAAGTATTTCAATAGACCACAACACATTTTATGCAATTATCGAACATATCAAAAGTCAAAATATCTAAATCCAAATGAACTTCTCAAAAAAAAAAAAAACACCTTGAAGATATTATCAGAAGATAATGTTGAGGAGGTGGCGAGAAAAAATAGGTTTCCTAAATTTCCTGAGGCTGTAAATGTCGGTGATTGTCGTAGGCGATACAATAACGGATGGTCTTAACGCGAGCATGATCCAATTAAACAAATCCTTCTGAATTTTGTAGAAAGTACAGTTTTTTTTTAGTATAATGTCACGGCTCCAAATCATGCAGCCTTTTTTATTATTATTTAAAGTAACTATAATATTTTATTAATATATGGGTAAATACGTAGACAAATATACAGATTAATCAAGTATATTAACCAACATGCAATAAAAAAAATATGTATCTATAAATTAGAAATCTGACCAAAGAAAAACTACACAAAAATCAACATAATATAAATTCAGCTATATAATTGACTGAAATCAAAAGTTTATGTTATCTACCTAATATTCTACAACTTCAACAAAGAAAATGACGGTGAAAAATTTGATGAACCTTTAAGCGAAGTGCATATAGAAGAAACACTGAACTAATCAGATGCTGAGCACAATATTCAAATTTTATGCTTAGGATTTGCTCATGATTTTTTTAATTTGCCGTACTAAGTAACTCAAACGATATTTGAAAGATAAGAAAAAAGAGTCATTAAATAGATAATAAAAGAGTGCGGAGTCTAAAATAGAAGTAAACTTGATATTAGGCACTCTCAACCTTTAGGTCCGATTTTAAGCAAATGAAATAAATTAAAAAGAGCTCCCCACCTCGGTTGATCATCGTGTGATAATGCACTTCACCCTTGAACCTCTAAGCCCTTTGAATGTGTGGATCAACACCGCTGTAAGCTGCGCTCGTGCCATTTCTGCAGACATATCCAAAGAGAAGAGAAATCAATAAGCATAGAATTGGAAGCTTTTCACCGCTGATCTAGAGAAGAGTTGTATTCGAAAAGACCATAAATGTTACATATGATGATTCATTTCAGAGAGTTTCATTTCCTTCATCTTGTAGAAAGATGAGGTATAATTGCTATGTTAGTTGATGTGAGCTATAATTGCTATGTAAATTAATTAATATAGAAGATGTAAAGTTGTTATACATATGAGTTATAATCTCATTGTCTTCTAAACATTTTTAAGGCATCAATTGAATTAATTTATTGCAGAATTTAATTTTAAAAAATTATATATTTTACAAAATTTAGAATTCTGAATACCTCATCCTTATTGTGTAAAAAAGATTCTAAATTCTACAAAAATGTGAATTCTCAATATCTTCTCCACATCTTGCCATGTCATTTGTGAGTTCCTCCTTTTATAATATATAGATATAGATTATGTAAAGAACAATAATGGCAAATAAAACACATGTATAGTAACCCTGTTTCACAATTACCCAAAAGCACTATTAGAAATAAGGATTTTGAGACGACGGTTTTCGCAACAATTAAACTTTGGTCACCAACCACCGCAAAATATTTGATAAAACTAAAATTTTCCCCGCACTCTTCTTCTTGTGCTCTTCTCAGAATTGGGTGTTATTTTCTCGAACAAGACCTTTGGATCCAAATTGGTCAGAACTCGCCGAAGGTTTCTACGGGTTTCATAAAGCCTGATTCCCTTCTTTGCTTCTATGTCGCCTAGAATTCGCTCTTTGACTAACCTTCATGGGTGAGACTACGACTCTTCGATTGCATGAAGCAAGCTCTTTGGATTCTTTAGATTTAGTAGTTACGATGCATTAGTTCCTCTACGCATTTATTTCTAGGAATCTTTGATTCTTATACACTGAATTTTATTTTTAAAGTGAGAATGAAGCAGCGATGTAGATATTCTATGGTTTATATACAAGAATTCATCTTAGACGTTTATTGACGTTAGTATACTTTTAATCTCTATGGACTTTTCTGTTGATTTCTAATTTGTATCAACATATATTTGACTACAACCTCAATATACAAAGTTTAATTTGTAGTTTTTGTTTTTTGTGAAAGTTTTAGGAAATTGCAAGTTCAACTAGTTGTCATTTTACTTTAAAAATATTATATTTAAAAACGAGTTCTTAAGCTTAAATTTGTGCTGTAACGACATAAACAACTCTTTACCATTTTTTCTATTAAGTTTTTGTACATATTTCATACAATGATAATGGTGGAAGAAGATAATCTAAATTGTCTTTGTGAATAATTGCGGTAAATTTCCTTAATATTATCAACTTTCAATTCTTATTGGAAAAAGACGCTAGCAAACAGAAAGAAGAAAAAAAGTTAAAAAAATCAGGTTAAATAGGAACAACAAAAAATCGTCTCTATTGGTCATAGTAATTACGACTTTTTTTTTTCTTTCTAAACGTCAAAATATTATATCTCATACATATTCTCCTTTTTTCATGACTTTATAATATAATTAGTGGAAAGGCACCGCGCTTCGCGGTGTGGAAATAAAATATCGTTTAAAATTTTGATGCAAAATATAATAGTCTTACTTTTGATTGTGAATTATAAATAAAAGACTTATTTCATCGAACTTTACAAATAGACCCCAAAATGTCTTGAACTCTCTTCATCGAACTTTACAAATAGTCGAACGTACATACTACATACTAACCCTTCTTCTTGAACTCTCTTTTTTATTATTTTTTATTAAGTTATTTTTTTTATCTCACCACCAAATAGTGATGAGATAAATATCCTATATTTTAATTTATCTTTTCAAAAAATAAAGATAGCCCCCAAAGTATTACAATTTATAAGAATTTTCTTATTATCATATTTAAATTATTTTGAACCATATTTTTGTTTATTCATCTATTTTTTTTTTTAAATGTATACATTCATATGGAAAAATTAAAAAAAAAAAAAAAACTATCGATTATTCATGAGCTTGATGTCTATATAAGTCTTTTGATTGCAACACAAAATTTAAATAATAACTGAGTTTAATATTTTGACCCAAATTTATACACCGCGCGAAAAGCGCGGTATATCCCTTAGTGGACTAGAATGTGCAAATTGTAGGAAATGCCCGAAACCGGGATTTGAGTCCGTTGGACTTTTCGGGTCCGACCTGACAATAAATGAGCACGGTAATTATTATGATCACGGTAATTAATTAAAGTAATTAATTATGACCTAATGGGCTTTAACCCTAACATTGGGCCCAAAAGCCCATTAGGTCATTTAATGTGGGCTATATAAGTCACATGTTGGTCATAATGTAAAACTAGAAGCTAGCACACACCAAAAGGAATTCGACTTCCTCTCTAGAAACCGTAGAGGCTGAATTCTCTCTCTCCCGTGTTCCCGACGGTTTGTCGTTCAATATCCGAGATTGACCTAGCTGTCAATCAAATGAGATTTCCGGGCTTAGAGACGTTCCCGCAGCGACGTGGTGGACGAGTTAGAGGCTTTGCACGTGTGAAGCTGAGATCCGAATCCCGAGCACGCCAAAAAAGAGAAATCGGCATTTATTGGTATAGTTAGCAAAAGTACCAATCTATGGTAACGACTCGAAACCCTATTCTTAATGTTCGTTTATAATCTAGATCTTTGTTTCGATGACTTCTCGGGTTATTCCGCGCCCCGAGATCGAGAAAAAGTCAACGAAAAACTAACACAAATTGCATTGTCAATAGATTTTGCAACAATTAATTCTCCTTAGCGAGGAGTGTAAATGTTTCATGATCGAAAGGTTTATACTAGATAACATACTTTATTTGTGCTATACTTTAATTATTTGTCGAGAAACAACATAACAATGATATATACTAGAAGTTCTGTAGAAGATATATTTTAGACTTGTTATCTAGACTAATTAATTATTTGTATGTATGTATATGTCGTATAGATTATATTTGATATTGTAATATATAGTTTTCTTTTGATTTTAATTTGAACAAAGAGACCTAATGCTTGATAACTAGAACCCTAACAGAAACGAATAAATAATAACACACAACACAGCATACTTTTTTTTTTTTTTTTTTTTTTTTTTACGGAGTGATACTGATAACTGTACTTTTTCTCCAAAACATTAAAAAATATATTAAAAAAATAAAGGCCTTTTTTCTATTCGGTTCAAAAGTTGTATCTCAATGTAGAGGGATGGGAGGAGGGTATTTTTGTCCTAAAACTTTCTTTAGTCAACTATAAGAGATATTTTGGCTAATAGTGAAGTACGAAAACTTAAATATAATTAAAAAAGTCCAAAATTTATTTCTGAAAACCGTGTAAGAAACATGTTTTTTTTTTCTTTTTCAAATGGATATAAAATAATACGATCAATAGATTATATAAACACTCCAAATTAGTAATTCACATTGAATAACCACAAGCAATGGATTTAGCTATGTGAGATTATTAATTAAGGCCTATCGTATGGTAACTTTATTTTCGATAACTTAATTTTTCTTTTCATTGTAAACATTTCACTTCGTTATATTATTTAGTTCCATCCGTACCACACATATAATAGAATAGAAAGTAGAGAATATTCAAAACTTGAGCTTTCTTATTCATTAATTAGAAAATATTATTACTGTCAACACAAAGAGTTCATCGTAACGGATAAATAATATAAAGCATTCACGTGCATGAACGAGTTATCGGTCAACATTTGCAATGGCAGTGAACTCCACTTCCCGTGTGCTTGCAGAAGCCTCCGTTGCCACAAAACGGGTCTCCACTGTTACAGAAATCCCAGCAAGGTCCCTCAGTCACAGATGGTGGCGTTGATCCGTTAGGGCACAAATCTTTGCCTCCGCTGAAACGGGGATTGTCATTGCAGCACTGTTTCGCATCACTCTCGTTGGACACTGCAACAAACAAAGATAATATCATTAGGATATATCAACCAAACATAATAATGAAAATTTTGACGTTAAAAACAAATCATGTACGTGAAAAGATGATGAGAGCGACGAATAACAAAGAAAGAACTCCGGATTTAGCCATCTCAATTATATAACTTTAGAAATTTAGATTGAATATCGTTTGAAGCTGGTGTAAGAATGATACAAGCTCAAAGATCTCTTTTATAGGATTATGGTGGATCAATGCAATTAATTATTACAAATTCGTATCTTAATTAGAAATCAATTTGCGATTACAATACTTACCTTTGTAATTGAATGGTCAATGGTGATCGATCATAAGGTATTTTTTTCGAAGGAAAGAAATAACTAACATAAGTTATTATTGGTATTTTATGTTATTCACTTTTGGCATGTATCCATCGGTTTGATATTTTGAATCATAATTTGATTGAATTAGTATGATTTCTTTATGTTTGGAAGATTGTTTCATGTTTTGCGGTGATATATTACATATATATATATATATATATATCGATTCAAAATTAGCTAACGAAGTTTTTCAACCATGCTTGACCTTCAGTGTCCAATATATGAATACTACTATCAAGAAATTATTAATTAAAGAAACACGCTGTCGCTAGTCCACACCACAATTAAAGGACTATTTTTGTGAATAAATGATAACAAACTGACTATTATACTATCTTTTATTTTTATTTTTTTTAAAGAGACCATTTGTACAGTAGTCCTTATAAAAAGTAATTATTTGATATACTATTTAAAAATATTATACCTTTAGTAATGTTATGAGATGATTTCACGAGAAAAGAATTTTACTAATTAATGGGTTAATTACTTTCAATTATCGAAATGATATTGGAAAAACTACCATATTTAAACTATTTAAACTAAAATTAAACACTTTCTGATTTTTTCCTCGTCTACTGGTCAAACATGGTTGAAAAACTTCACTTGTTCACTTGAATCTCCCTCTCTCTATATATATATATAGGTTTTATATAATATATTACCACAATTCATGAACAAATTACTTCCTAATATAAAAGAATCGTACTAAGTCAGTGAATTGTGATTTATATGTATAAGATATCAAACTGATGGCCGATACATGCACAAAAACTATTGATTGTAATTACCAATAATAGTTTATTTCTTTCTAGTTGAAAAGCTTATTCAATCACAAAACTGAAAGGAACGTAAATGGAATCAATCAAGGGATCATCCTAATTAATTACAAATTTGAATAGTAATTACCAATAATAAATGGAATTGATTAAAACCCTAATCCTAAACCCTATAAAATGGACCTCAAACCATCATCATTCTTACACCACAACACAAAGATTGTATCTATATTTCTAGCTTCTAAAACACAATTAAGATGGCTAAATTTCTTTCTTATTCGTCGCTCTCATCATCTTTTCAAGTAAGTCATCAATTTTCCACGTCTACATTATTATGTTTGGTTGATATAATGATATTATATCTGTTTGTTTAAGTGTCCAACGAGTGTGATGAGAAACATTGTTGCAACGATAATCCCCGCTTCAGCGGAGGCCATGATTTGTGCCCTCTGGGATCAACGTCACCGTCTGTGACCGAGGGACCTTGCTGGGACTTTTGTAACAGCGGAGACCTGTTTTGTGGCAATGGAGGCATCTGCAAGCACACCGATACCGGAGTCCACTGCCATTGCAAATGCTGAACGGATGATTCATTCATGCACCTAAATGCTTTTTTATTTATCTGTTGTGAGGAACTCTTTTTGTTAACGTCGATAATAATTTTCTATGAATAAGAATGCTCAAGTTTTTAATCTTGTCTTGTTTTTTTGTTTGTTTTTTGTTTTGGTTATGTGCATATATATATATATATATATATATATATATATCAATTACATATGTAACTAATTAACGACAAGGAACTGAAATTTTTACAAAGAAGAAAAAATTAAGTCATCGAAAATAATGTTACCACACGATAGGCCTTAATTAATGATCTCTAGTATCAAACTCAACTAATTGCAGATGGTTATTTAATATTGTTAATTACTAATTTGTCGTTTTTACATAATCTATTAGCTATTTCATATATCGTGTTAAAAATTCAACTTTTTAATTCTTAAGAAATATATGAATACTATACAGAAATTATTAACTAAAGAAACACGTCGCTAGTCCACACCACAATTAAAGGACTATTTTTGTGAATAAATAATAACAAACCGTCTATTATACTATCTTTTATTTTAATTTTTTTAAAGAGACCATTTGTACAGTAGTCCTCATAAAAAGTAATTGTTTGATATACTATTTAAAAATAGGGAGCTTAAGATAACTAGCCATCTTAATGTTTTGAAATTGTTAAAATAACCATTAGTTTGGTTAATTTTGTGACATAGCCAATAAACCACATTAACGCATATAAAATGACGACATTAACCTTTATAATTAATTAATAATATAAATTATTTATTAGAACATAAACTTATTCTCTAAATAGATTACACGCAATTTACTAATTAGTAATCGAGATTTACGTGGATATTGAAATCAATCAAAATAAATTCAGTTTATAATTAAAAAAAAAATGCTATAAAAGAGAAAACTGACTTATTGACTATTATGCTAAAAACGTGGATCAATTTAACAACCATTTTGGAAATAAACTGCTTCGAACGTGGAAAATATACCATATTTTTTATATAACTTATGTTGCATTTTGTTGTTCATGTTAAGTCTTTGTTAGTGTATAATTCTGTGGCAAAATATTTTTTGTGCTTATGATCACTTAGTTATAGTTCATTTGGTAGTTAATGATTGTTAAATTGACGAACAATTCGAGTTAATTTAAGTTTATTTCGTAGTTTATTGTAGATATTTTGCATATCATATGAGTTAATGTTAGTTTATGATGTATTATTTGTTAATGCTAGTTAAGTTGGCTGCGCATGAGAATTATTATGTGGTGTATAAATGTAAATTTCTATATTCTTTTGGCTGAGGTACACAGGTCTTAACTGTGGGGACGTACGAAGCTCCCTTACGTGGCCAACGATACCTAACGTCCTTCAAACTAAGTACTTTCCAACTGTCCAAGATCGCAAAACGAGGCAGCTTGTAAGCATGCTAAAGGAACCTATAGACGGTAGTGACGAAGAAATAGTGGCATTGGTCAACCTAGCCATCGTAGAGCTAATAGTGCTACCAAAACAGCCGGGGGTGAGTATCAATGCGGACCACATTAAGATGGCTAACAACTCAGAACTATTCAACTCACATGCATGGGGAAGAGAGAGCTTCAATGCATTGCGGGACAGTTTTAAAAAGTCGGCCTCGTTTATTGGGACGGATAAAATAGGCTACGATATTCATGGATTCGTTTATCCCTTAATTGCGTGGGCTTTTGAGGTGATCCCACAATTTCAAGAGGATGGATTCACTGAACGAAATGGTTTATTTTAGTTACCGTTGATGGTTAAGTGGATGTACAACGTACAACCAGATTAGGGAGATTTGGCGAAAAAATCTTTGAATGCGAACATGTAAGTAAAATACAATTTCTCTAGTATATATTGAGTTCTTGTTTGAGATACTAACTTATGTACTTTATGTAAGGTCCAAATCAATGAACTTTCAGTAGAGGATGATATACAGGAGCAAGACTTGAACACAACAATGACATTACGTGCATCTGCTCGGGGCAATGACAATGCTGGGACGTCAAGGACCTTGCTAGCACATGTTCCAACAAATTTGGCTCATGTTATGGAAGAACTTGAATTGCTTAAAAAACGAGTCTCGGTATTAGAGAATTCAAAGTGCACGGCATGTGGTCATATGGTTAGCGAATTATCTGTTGACGCACCAATAACTGCAAAAGAGGTAATTACTGTATGTTTATATGATAATTCACTTCATCATGAGGTTAAATCTCTTTACATGATAATTTTTCTAGGATGCAACTACTCCTTTGGGAAATATGAGAGAGAGAACATCTCTATTATTTAGTCCACTGGTACAATACATCTACTTTCATCTTCACTTTTTTCAGTATATTCACGTTAATTTCTGTAATTCACTGATCATAATACCTTATTTTCAAAATATTTACAGGATGTTGATGGTCAATCAAGAGTGAAAGCAACAACAGAGGTTATTAATTGATAAGATTAAATATCAAGGTTTCGTATATAATCCATGTTGCCGTTCTTTGTTATTAGGATGGGAATAATACTAAAATTGAAGGAAGCAGTAAGGGGACAAGTGTATACATGAGTCCAACGGTAATACGCCATAACATTTTATCATCACTTTTATCTTCTAATATTATGAGTATCTGTATTTTAACACATGTAAAATTTGGTATCTTTTTTTGTAGGCCACGGTCGAAGACATTAACCGTGAGTTATCATTTATACATAGCAACATAGACTTGATTTATGATAATGAATGTGCTTCACGGACAGAGACTACTAAATGTGACAATGAGCTTATGGTAGAAGACGTGAACGAGACCCGGGTTCAACCAATTGAAGTGGTGATCAAGCCTAAGATGGCAACGATGGTGTATACACGGAATAAACAAACCACCAAACCCGGACCAGCGATGAGGCCTCCTTATACGCAAGGAAAGAAGCCAAAGAAGGAAGAAAACAAGAACAAAGAACATGTGTCTAGTCAACCATCGTTCGATCTTGGTATTTGAAAGCATTTTGTATCAACTTTAGTTTATATTTTAAAAAAACAATGTGTGTTGTTCGCTGTTATTCAGGCATTACTACTTTGAAGACTAAGAAACTGCTATGGAACTGCTTGCTATTATATGATTTTCAAAATTCTCATGATTAATTTTGCGATCATTTTATGACTTCGGTGTTGAGTATGTAGATTAGTTTGTGTTAGTTTTTGTTAATTTTTTAAAAACAAAATTATGAATGTTGATTTAGTTCTACATATTGTCGTAACTTATTGAATCTAAAACAAATGGCTATAATATAGAATCTAAAACAAACCAATTCCATGAGACAGTGATGTATAAATGCAATACATATTGTTAAACTTCAAAATTCAAAATATATAATATTTTTCATCTGCCAGAAAGATATATTGTTTATCTTTCAATAATAAACATATTATAATACAATATGTAACTTTTTTATGCTTCTTTAAACATATTATATCTTGTTTATCCTTCAATAAACATAATAAACACAAGTACCGTTAATGTACAATAATGTACTCTAAAAGCAATGTGTTCTCTGTTTTTATTAACAAAATGTAAAATTCATGATAGAAAAACATATAAACCTTTATTAAACTTAGAGAAAGTGCCAAACTGATAACTCTGCCACAAAGTCATCAAAAACCGAAAGTTTCGGCAGAGACGAAAACAAAAGTAAACCAAAGTGTCAAACTGATAAATGTGCCACAAAGGCATCAAAAACCCAAAGTTTCGGCAGATGACAAAAACAAAAATAAACCACAAACATAGTAAAAAATAAAACTAATAAACAAACATTGTCTACGAATGACATCGCCTCTTGTTGTGTCCAGATTTTCCACATTTCCCACAACGTTGGTGATATGGATGAATTAATTCAGCTCTTGAACGATATCTTTTCATCTTCGGTCTGCCAGCTTGACGCTTATGAACTGGAGGTTTGATAAGAACAACTTCATGAGGCAGACTCCAACCACCATCGTGGACTATAGGAACAATGTCATGAGAATAAATTACTTCAAAGCCAGCTTTAGTGAAATAAAAGGGTACAAAATCAATTGGCCTTAAATTAACCCTATAGATAGCAGCAGCGGCATGAGAACACGGAAAATCTTCTAGTTGCCAAAAGCAACAAGTACAAGATCTCGCTGCAATATCGACCACATGATGTCTCATTCCATCAATAACTTCGAATTGCGAGCTATTGACAGGCAAAACCTGATTCAAATGGAATAGGAACATGTGTTAAAATACAAATATTAACTAGTATAAACCAGATATACAAATATTATTGCAATGAAATTCACCGACTTACATTCATACTGCGCGCATTGTTCTCAACTTCTTCGAGAAGTTTCAAAGCATGTAGAGTGATTCCGCTTAGCATCTTTTGAATTAGGTACCGCTGTTTATTAAACCATTTTTGCACTAAACACCGCCAACTCAAAACTAGCGCAGCTATTGGCTATTCGCGAGCTTCGTTCAAGACTGCATTCGTGAATTCGGAAATATTAGTGGTCATCAGTCCATACCTTCTACCCGGAAAGTGAGCCCGAGACCATATCTCCGGACTAGCTTCAAGTAGATACTTCTTTATGGTGGGCTTGTACGCTGAAAGTAGATTCAACCAATAGTTGCATTCCTTCACCGTGTATGCCTTGGCGCATCTGTAAAACATAGGCTCGATATATGATTTTTCGAACTTCGCCTTGATATTTGACCACAGATGCTGCATGCAGACGACATTCTTGGCTTCTGGAAAAACCTCATGAATTGCCTTCGGAATTGACGATTTTCTATCGGAGATGATAACCAAATCTTCCCTAACTCCGTAAGCTTTTCGAACCCATTCCATACACTGTGAGCTTAAGCTTGACTTAGTCCGTCACACAGAGGAAGTCAGCCCGGGTACCGACCAGAACCAAGGACGGACAAGAGTTCAGCCCAGCTCGGGTGAACACGAGCAGGAAGTCCGGATAAAAGGCAAGCCCAGCCCGGGGCATACGAGCAGGCCATCTCGGGGACAGAGAAGCTGTCTGGGCAGCAAAGGGAAAGTCAACAACTACCCAGCGAGGAAAGCGCGTAGCTTGAGGAGCAAGCAAAGATCGAGTCAAAGATTTGATAAGATTATTTAGGGTAGCTTCCTGATTTGGTGCGATTTGGTTAGCTAGGGTTTCGCCTATGTGAGGTTATAAATATACCTAGCATGTACACTTTGTAAAGTGTAGAGTCCATTAGAGTTTTAAGTTTATCTTCTTGTATTTTGCCTTCGATTATCAATAGGGAATTTCTTCTCCCAAAAGTTTGTGTTCTTCAATTTTCTGTTCGATTTCTGTGGTGTTATTCGTGTTCTTTGCAGATCCGTGAATTGGGATCCAACAAGTGGTATCAGAGCTTCAATCGAATAACATGTCTTCATCATCAGAGTCACCGATCGACGGAGCTCTGGTCGCGCAGAAACCAGAGACCAGAGAAGGCACAGTTATGCTCCATCACCCCATGCTCACAAAGAGCAATTACGCCATGTGGGTGTTGAAGATGAGGGTGAATCTGCAGGCGTAGGGAGTGTGGGAAGCCGTAGAGAACGGCGGTGTCGAAGGGCGCAAGGAAAGAATGGCTCTAGCCGCTATCTACCAAGTAGTTTCGGAAGATGTTCTTCTCGTGCTCGCCGAGAAATATTCCACGAAGAAAGCATGGAAAACACTTCAGACCATGCACATGGGCGCAGATCGCGTTAAGGAGGCAAAGGTCCAAACCTTGAAGAGTGAGTTCGAGGTTATGAGGATGAGGGAGAGCGAGTCGATTGATGACTTTGCTATGCGGCTCACGTCCATTATGACCGGCATACGCTCGCTGGGAAACAAGGTGGAGGAGACCACCGTCGTCAAGAAATTTCTCCGAGCAGTGCCTCACAGGTACATGCAGATCGTGACATCGATCGAGCAGTTCGGCGATCTCAAGACCATGACGGTTGCGGAGGTTGTTGGTCGCCTCGAAGCCCACGAAGATAGACTTCGCGGTTACGGTGAATGAGAAGAGGAGAAGAACCTCCTGCTCACGCATGAAGAGTGGACGGCCAGACAGCGGAAAAACAGGGGAGCCGAGTTTTCTTCAAAATCCTCAGGTCGGAGCAGCTTTGGTGGAGAAGTCCGAGGACGCGGACAGGGTCGTGGACGAGGTCGAGGTCGAGGTCGAGGTCGGGACATGCGAGGTCACGGTAGTGGATCTACTCGTCAGGAAAGCACGACCAGTAGAGACAAGAGCACAGTGAAGTGCTACAGTTGTCAGAAGCTTGGGCACTTTGCATCTGAGTGCCGGAGCAGGAACCAGGGCGAAGAGGCGAATCTAGCGAGATTCCCAGACGACCAACCGGCATTGTTGTTTGCCGAGCAGGAAACGCACCTGGATGAAAAGAATGGCGAGAGTGACGCCAAGGCCCGGGCAGAAGTGATTAGTGTGCCGATCAGCCCAGAGGCCGAGCAGACCTGTCCGGAGGAAACCAGCGAGAAGGTTTTCCTCATGGAGGATAAGGTTATTGCAAACCTCCTCGTAGATGGAGAGAAGAAGGTCAGTACCGACGTGTGGTACTTAGACAACGGTGCTACCAACCACATGACCGGGGACCGAGCTAAGTTTGAAGAGCTCGATGAGAAGATCACGGGCAGCGTGAAATTCGGCGACGGATCAGTCGTAGAGATCAGAGGCAGAGGGTCGATCCTGTTCGAGTGCAAGAATGGCGACCAACGTCTGATGACCCATGTATATTTCATCTCGAAGTTGAAGAGCAACATCAACAGTCTAGGGCAGATGACTGAGATCGGGAACACAGTGGTTCTACAAGGGTCCTACCTGAAGATGTGGACCAAGAAAGGAAAGCTGTTGATGAAGGTGGAGCGGACACCCAACAGACTATGCAAGATTCTCCTGAAGACGTGCCAGCCCGTCTGTCTTATGGCATCGATGGCAAACCCGGCTTGGCTATGGCACGCACGGCTCGGACACGTGAATTTTCATGCGCTCAAGATGATGGGCGAGAAGAGGATGGCCTTCGGGGTTCCCAAGATAGAACACCCCGACCAGCTATGTAGTGCTGCATGATCACGAAGCAGGCGAGGATACTGTTTCCGATCAAGGCCAAATTCCGAGCAGAGAGACCCTTACAGTTGGTGCATGCAGACCTATGTGGTCCAATCACCCCAGCAACTTTGGCAGGTAACAAGTACTTCCTTTTAATTGTTGATGATTACAGTCGCTGGATGTGGGTTTATATGCTTAAGGAGAAGAGCGGAGCCTTAGAGGTCTTCAAGAAGTTCAAGAAGATCGTGGAGAATGGCTCGGTGCACAGGTTAAAGGTCTTGCGTACAGACCGAGGAGGAGAATTCACTTCCCAACAGTTCGGAGAGTTCTGTGACCAGGAAGGAGTTCAGCGTCACCTGTCCGCACCCCACACGCCCCAGCAGAATGGCGTGGTGGAAAGACGAAACCGAACTGTGATGAACACAGCGAGGAGCTTGCTCAAGAGCATACAAGTTCCAGCCCGCAGTAAGACATGCGGTCTACCTGCTTAATCGTTTGCCGACCAACGCGCTAGGAGAGCGTACTACCTACCAGGCGTGGAATGGGAAGAAACCCCACTTAGAACATTTGAGAGTGTTCGGATGCACCGCACAGGTGAAGATTGCGGGGCCACATCTCAAGAAGCTGGATGACCGGAGTCAGAAGATGGTGTACCTTGGCGTTGAAGAAGGAAGCAAGGCACACAGACTCTACGATCCACGACGCGGCAGACTCTAAGTGAGCAGAGATGCTGTGTTCAAAGAAGAGATGAAGTGGGATTGGCGCGACGAGAAAATAGAACCCGAGCGGAACTTAGTGGAGTTCACAGTTGAAGATGGAGAGGGCGTTGCCGAGCAGGATCAGCCCGGAACACGCAGCTCGGGAACAGCTTTGCCAAGAACGAGAGAATCCAACCCGGGAGAGAGCACCCTGGATACACCCAGGGCACCAAGTTCGAGCAGGACCAACCCGTCCAGCTCAGGAGATTCCTCCATAAAAGGCGGCCCAAGAGGATTCTGACCTCTTTCAGACATCTACGATCAAGCTCAAGAAGTGGAGATGAGCCTAGAGGAACTTTCTTTGTTGTGTGCATAAGAGCCAGCCAACTACCAGGAGGCAGCAGCCGAGCAGGAGTGGCAGGAAGCTAAAAAAGGACATGGGAGCTTACCGACCTGCCCAAAGGTCATAAAGAAGGAGATGGAGTCCATCGAGAAGAACAGGACATGGGAGCTTACCGACCTGCCCAAAGGTCATAATCCCATCGGCCTGAAGTGGGTGTGTAAGCTAAAAAAGGACACTGAGGGGAATGTCCTTAAGCACAAGTCAAGGCTGGTAGCCAAAGGCTACGTGCAGAGGAAAGGCGTAGACTTTGAGGAAGTCTTTGCTCCAGTAGCTAGACTGTGTTGGGTGTCAAAATCACCGTTGGGGTTTGATTCCCGATTATATTACGCCGAAATGTGCCTCCGAGCCGTTCCGGTAACATTTAAAAAATTATTTTAAAGCGGAAAACTTGTTATCGGACCAACGGCACGGATATCGGGTAACAACCATTTTAACAAGATCCGATAAATTACATATTTAATATTCACAACTCATTATTAATATCATAGTCGAAATAAGAAATAAATAGAAAGCGGTAAATGTTTGCATTTATTAACCCAATGCATAAGGCCGTACCTCGGTTGACGTTTCTGGCTGCGGACTCTGAAGTTCGGCAGGGCTCCGCCGGTGCTGAGGGAAACACCCGTGATCTTCTGGGATATTCTCCTGAATTCCTCGTACCGAAGCGTGGGCTTCGCCGGCAGGACTCCGTCGCAAAACTTTAACTGAGGTTCTTTTGAAGCTTCCGGAGAACAACGTCTCACTAAGCCGAACCAGAAAAAAGATCAGAAGCAGAAAACTCGCAGACCCTAGAGAGAGAGGGAGAGCTAGAGTTTTTGCTCTGGGAAGGTGTGAAATAGAATGACTCCTCTATTTATAGGCTTAAGACCGTAACTGAATTAGAGATTTTCACTCATCATTTTTTTGATTTCTATATAATTAAATACAATAATTATCTCAATCCAATGGCTAAGATTCAATCTCATCTAAATCCAATGGTTATAATTATTTAGGTATTTAATTAAATAAGAAAGACTTGGTAAATATAAAAACCAATCTTATCTTATCATAATAAATATATGCGCATATTTATATATATATATATTAATTTCGAAATTATATTAAATATAATTAATTAATCTAATCCAAAGGCTAAGATTTAATCTTATCTAAATCCAATGGATATTATTAATTAGGGATTTAATTAAATAAGAAAGACTTGGTAAAATCCAAAACCAATCTTATCTCCTTATCTTTATAATTTCGATTTATATATATATATATATATATATATATATATATATATATTCATTTTTCGAATTTTAATAATGTCTAGATCCTACGGTTAAGATAAATCATAAACCGATCTAATGGATCACATTATTTCAAGATAAAATCAAATTATCTAAGACTTGGTAAAAGCCTAAATTCGACTTTATCTTTTAATGATAATTCAAAAATTGCATATAATAAATATAGATAATTAATTTCCAATCCGACGGTAAAGATTAAATTTTAAACCGATCTAACAGATAGAATTAATTAGGTCAAATTCAAAAACCCTAAGCTTGGTCACCAAGCTATTTTTCGAATTAGGGTTAGGTCAAAAAATCAATCATCTTAATCCTACGGTTGATATTAAATCATTTTCGATCTACGGATAAGATTGATTTAAGGGTTTTTTGCTAAAGTACCAAATTTTAGGTACTTATGTCGCAAATATTAAAACCCTAGCTAGGTCATACTCGTGTGGGCTAGGTCATGCAAGCCCATACTCGATTTGCACATGTATTAATATATATAAATATATATATTATTTATTAATATAAATCTATTAATTAATTATTAATAAGATATCAATAATTAAATCTAAATAATTAAATTATATTAATATTTGCTGATCTCAATATCACACATTAAAATGTCATGGTGCCACACCATCATTTAAATTCGTGACATGTGATTTAATTTCATAGTTTATCGACCGAACACAAACTTAAAAAAACCATAAATCACAAACCGTAAGTCAAAATGACTTGGTTCAAAAAGCAAAGTTGCTTAGAATTTAATTTCCAACAACATGGTGAGGATAGAAAATCTAATCTCTAACTTTATTTTTATCAGTTAATTTCGTGTACCAAGATATGGTACTATTGCCACGCTGACGATAAAACTATCTGACGTCTGCCACATACCTTTCAGTTTTATAAGTCTAGCCAAATGATTAAACATTATCCAGAATGTATTTTAATCACGTACGTATCATCCGTTACGGAGCTATCCTGGAGAGCATGGACCCGTATCACTTAAGCTCCAACGAATAGTTATTCGTCAAACCTCGAAGTGATTCCACTATAGACCCGAGGCTGCACTCTTTAGTGATACGGTATATATTATTCCCTTTATAACAGCAGGGTGACCATTGATACAATCAAATTCGGGTTATTATTCTTTCACTTGATGACTCACACATGAGTAGGCGGTTTTTACCGTATTGCCTCTCATTGCATTTTCCTCCTTGACTCAGTCAGTAATATTATGAGTAACCCACTTATGGTTTCGATTCATAAGTTACGCACGGGTACCTCTCACTTCTCACCACCGACAACCAAGGGAATCATCATGACTCTAAAGAGAGCTGTGTGATGCCCATGTCTATGATCAAGCTACCCTTACTACTGACTATCATGTTCCCAAAATAATAGTGTTGGGAACAACGGTAATATCTTGTTTTATTTAACGGTTAAATCAAAGAACAATCAAGCCAGTAGCTCGGACTCAAGACCACTCAGGACTTAGAAATAATATCCATTTGATCATCTATTTGTGACTCAACTACAAGTTATCAGTGATAGTCTTATATGATAACTTCTTGAGTTTAAGTCAGGTCCAGTCTAGTATGAAGACATTTCACATTTAATGCACTTCTAGTGAGTGTGACACACACATAATCCAGAATAGGATTGTCACTCAGTGACATTAATGACCTTATACGATTAATGGGCTCCCACCCAGTTAATCAGGTCACAGACATTTTAAGTTCATTTATTATGATTATTAATTCTTCCTCACATTGACTCTGTTGTGATAATAATAACATAATTGCATCCTTTATGAACTATGGAAACAAACATTATATTTTACTCTACCGAAAACTATAATAAGATTAACATAATAAGTATCATCTTTATTCAATGACATGTCATAATCTTTTACAAATGGACAAAATATCTTGTTTAAGGACACATATATCCAACAGACTGGACACGATCAGACTCATCCTAGCCCTAGCAGCTCATCGACGTTAGGAAATTCACCATCTGGATGTCAAATCGGTATTCCTAAATGGTGACCTCGAGAAAGAAGTGTACGTCAAGCAACCAGAGGGGTTCGGCGTCACGGGCAAGGAGCAGAAGGTGTACAAGTTATCCAAGGCCCTGTACGGGTTGAGACAAGCACCAAGAGCGTGGAACATCCGCCTTGACAAGAGCTTGAAGAACCTTGGATTCACAAAGTTCCTGAGCGAGCAGGCAATCTACACCAGGAGTACCGGGCAGGAAACTCTGATCGTGGGAGTATATGTGGACGACATGATCGTCTTTGGATGTAGCGCAGGAGGCGTAGATGGATTCAAGTAGCAGATGATGGCCAAATTCGAGATGAGTGATCTTGCATTACTTTCGTACTATCTCGGTCTAGAAGCGGAACAAAAAAAGGACTGCATT
Organism: Parietaria judaica; assembly: GCA_954871525.1. Lineage (NCBI taxonomy): Eukaryota > Viridiplantae > Streptophyta > Magnoliopsida > Rosales > Urticaceae > Parietaria > Parietaria judaica. The sequence continues at coordinate 47,709,866 of OX940860.1, forward strand.
ACACTGAAGCAGTCGGCCTACGCGAAGAAGATCCTCAAGCAGTTCGAGATGACGGATTGCAACCCGAGCAAGTATCAAATGGAGGCGAAGCTACAGCTCGGGAAGGATGCTGAAGAGAGAGGAGTAGATCCCACGGAGTACAGACGCGTGATCGGGTGCCTGAGGTACTTCACCCACACCCAACCAGACATTTCACACGCAGTCGGGATAGTCAGTCAATATATGGAGAAGCCCACAAGTGCACACCAGCAGGCGGTGAAGCACATCTAGCGATACGTGAAGGGCACGACGGACTACGGGATCCAGTACAACAGAGGAAGTGGAGCAGAAATACTACTCGGCTTTACAGACAGTGATCTGGCCGGTGATATCGATGACAGGAAGAGTACCGGAGGGATTGCGTTCTATCTCAACGGAAACCTAATCAACTGGCAATCTCAAAAGTAGCAGACAAAAGCTCTATCCTCATGTGAAGCAGAGTTCGTGGCGACAACCGCTACAGCATGTCAAGCTATGTGGTTGAAGGGGCTACTTAGTGAAATGATCGGTTCCGAGCAGAGACCAGCTACCCTCTACGTGGACAACAAGTCTGCAATTGCGTTGATGAAAAATCCAGTGTTCCATGGACGGAGCAAACACATTGACACAAAATTTCACTACATTCGTGAGTGTGTGGAGAAGCGAGAGATCATCGTGGAGTTCGTCAACACGAGGGAGCAACGGGCAGACATTCTTACCAAGGCTCTGGGGAGAGTCAAGTTCGCAGAGATGAGAGAGCTGCTCGGAGTGAAGAATGTAGAAGCGAGTCAAGCTTACGGGGGAGAATGTGAGCTTAAGCTTGACTTAGTCCGTCACACAGAGGAAGTCAGCCCGGGTACCGACCAGAACCAAGGACGGAAAAGAGTTCAGCCTAGCTCGGGTGAACACGAGCAGGAAGTCCGGATAGAAGGCAAGCCCAGCCCGAGGCATACAAGCAGGCTAGCTCAGGGACAGAGAAGCTGTCCGGGCAGGAAAGGAAAAGTCAGCAACTACCCAGCGAGGAAAGCGCGTAGCTTGAGGAGCAAGCAAAGATCGAGTCAAAGATTTGATAATATTATTTAGGGTAGCTTCCTGATTTGGTGCGATTTGGTGTAGAGTCCATTAGAGTTTTGAGTTTATCTTCTTGTATTTTGCCTTCGATTATCAATAGAGAATTTCTTCTCCCAAAAGTTTGTGTTCTTCAATTTTCTTTTCGATTTATTTGGTGTTATTCGTGTTCTTTGCAGATCCGTGAATTGGGATCCAACATAAACCACTTCCATGATTTGTCATCTTCCGAACCAACTATTCCAAACGCAAGTGGAAAGAGGTGGTTATTCCAACAACAGTGTTCCATGGTACTTTCCTTTCAAAAAAGTACCATCAATAGAGATCACCGGGCGACAGAATTTCCAACCGTGCATAGAGGCAACTAATGCTAGAAAAAAGTACTTAAAGTTTTGTTAAGGTCGGATTTGGTCAAATCCATCCTCAACACAACTCGTGTCGTTTTGTCCATAAACGACATGAGGGGAGGCGAGGAAGTTCATCACCCGAGGGGGATTATCCCCGAGGAGGAACATCCCTGAGGAAGAATACCCCCGAGGAGGCTCGTCCATGAAGAGACGCAGCCACATGAGAGCAAGCTGCGATGAATCATCCCATCGCACCCGACGAGGAATTTCGTCATCATGATTGTGCATGGCCGAATGACCACTGACGAGATGTGCATTTAATGAAGCCGACCTACTCACTCGATGAGAACACCAGCGACGAGGCTTGCAGAGCCAAATGACGGCTGACGAGATGCGCATTTAATGAGGCGCACCTACCCATAACGGCAGCCTGCTCGGAAGTGACATAAAGCAAGGATTAACCATGCTGCCCTCAAATCACGCCAGAGAGTGAATGATTAAAGAGAAAAAGGCGGGAAGGATGCGAGGAGAAGGCATTGTAAACTCTATAAAAGGCAAGATAAGCCTCATTTGTAAAGGTTCGGAAAAATAGAGAAAAAAGGCCCGGAGAGAGAGAAAGAAACCTTGTAATAGAAAAGGCTAAGGAAATAGTGAAAATTGATGTTCATGATCCTTCATCTGTCCAGCTATTCAACGGAAGAAAACCGATCTCATTTCGGAAAATATAATAAAACAGAGATATTCATCGATTATTGTTGTTTATTTGTTATTTGGTGATTATCTTTGTGACTGGAAAAGGGTGGTGAGAATCGCCCTCTACAAGTTTCCCTTGTTATCAACCACTGTGTCTATAAAGCTCCCTAATAGCACCAAAGTTAACTTTAATGAAAAAAGATAAATTAACTAAACAAACATTTCATAAATTAACTTAAGTTAGTTGAAATTAATTTAATACAAATACTGAAATACAGAATATATTAAGATAATCAATTCTAGCATTAACTCGAATAAACAATATCAAACGTGGTTAATCAATTCTAAAATTAACTCGAATAAACAATATAAAACCTGTATTTTTTTTTTCTATAATCAGGTCGCCTATTAAAGGAAGGTGAGAGTAAGAATCTTCGAAACTTCCACGTATCTCTGCCAAAGCTTCAGTCCGTGCCTTCCAAGCCTTGAAGTAACTAACATTGACTTTATATCGTGATCTCATAACAGCTTTTACGCACTGGCTAATTAAATAGGACGAGACTTGACGATTTTCTATTTGGGTATTTTGTCCATAACAAGTGTGAATCTTGTCATAAGACCTAATAACCCACAACTTAGAAGCCGAACAAACTGATGCTTTCAAACTCCATGGACAATCAGAGATCTTACAAACAATCTCATAGCGAGTTTTGCTAGACCTTGGGGTCCGAAACTTAAAATGAGAGAAATGACCTCTCATGGCTATAACTTTCAGAGCTGTTTTTAAACAACCTTTTTCAATGAAAAGGTCGTCAACATTGACATCAAAAGTAATAGGTAAATTGGCAAAATCAATGGTTGCATGCAAAACAGGTTTTTCGACGTCTTTCTTCTCTTCCGATAATGGAAGAGCATAAGATGTTCCAGCAGATGCATCGAATTGACTCTCAAATACTTTGACTACAAAAAAATACAGAAATTTGTGTTAAACAAAAATTTGCGTTAATGCTATACTAATATTTTGAAAATAAAAATACGGTTAAACAGAATCAAATAACTTGTATATAACACATGGTAATTACGTTTTAGTTCTCTTCGTCATGCCATTCTTATGAATTCAATACTTGTTTATACAGGTTATACAAGAATCAAAATACATAAAATCTATAAAATATACACGTAGTTAGAACATGGAATAATCCCAAACCTGATTCAATAAGTGAAAATGCTCCACTTGCAGCAGGAAGAGATGAAATCATATCATTGCTCGTATGGACCTCCTTACGTTGCACGTGGAAGGATTTGATTGCTAAGAATGATGAAAATGTCTCTGTTAAGCAAAATGGCGTATAATTTTTGAAAAAATATCGTTGCACAATCAACATTTATTGTTTGAAAATCTCCCTTGAATATTGATTCTACGTATCCTTTATTATAGGAGATAATTTTTTTTTCGAATTAATTATAAAAAAATAAGAATAAACAACTCTATGATTCATATTAATACCTAAAATCATGGAACTTTTCAACAAGATACCAAATTATACGTGTGTTTTAAATGTAATAAATTATTTATTAATATTAATCGATAAATAATATGGTGAGGGGTAAAATAGGTATACAAATATGGGAGCTTAACGCCACATCATATCAAATGGCTATTTTGGAAATTATAATCATACATTTGATAAAACGCAATCCAAACGTAGTAAGAAGGCTATTAACTATGATTTCTCTTAAAAATATTATACCTTTAGTAATGTTATGAGATGATTTCACGAGAAAAGAATTTTACTAATTAATGGGTTAATTACTTTCAAATAACGAAATGATATTGGAAAAAGTACCATATTTAAACTATTTAAACTAAAATGAAGCACTTTCTGATTTTTTTCCTCGTCTAGTGGTCAAACATGGTTGAAAAGCTTCACTTGCTAACTTGAATCTCCCTCTCTCTCTCTCTCTATATATATATATATATATAGGTTTTATATAATATATTACCACAATTCATGAACAAATTACTACCTAATATAAAAGAATCCTACTAAGTCAGTGAATTGTGATTTATATGTATAAGATATCAAACTGATGGCCGATACATGCACAAAAACTATTGATTGTAATTACTAATAATAGTTTATTTCGTTCCAGTTGAAAAGTTTATTCAAAAGGAACGCATATGGAATCAATCAAGGGATCATCCTCATTAATTACAAATTCGAATAGTAATTACCAATAATAAATGGGATTGATCAAACCCCTAATCCTAAACCCTATAGACCTCAAACCATCATCATTCTTACACCAAAACACAAAGATTGTATCTATATTTCTAGCTTCTAAAACACAATTAAGATGGCAAAATCCGGAGTTCTTTCTTTCTTATTCGTCGCTCTGATCATCTTTTCAAGTAAGTCATCTATTTTTCACGTCTACATTATTATGTTTGGTTGATATAATGATATTATCTCTGTTTGTTTCAGTGTCCAACGAGTGTGATGCGAAACAGTGTTGCAACGATAATTCCCGTTTCAGCGGAGGCCATGATTTGTGCCCTCAGGGATCAACGTCACCGTCTGTGACCGAGGGACCTTGCTGGGACTTTTGTAATAGCGGAGACCCGTTTTGTGGCAATGGAGGCTTTTGCAAGCACACCGGTACCGGAGTTCACTGCCATTGCAAATGCTGAACAGATGATTCATTCATGCACCTGAATGCTTTTTTATTTAATAAGTTGTGAGGAACTCTTTTTGTTAACGTCGATAATAATTTTCTATGAATAAGAATGCTCAAGTTTTTAATCTTGTCTTGTTTTTTTTTTTTTTTTTGTTATGTGCATATATATACATATATATATATATATATATGTATCAATTACATATGTAACTAATTAACGACAAGGAACTGAAATTTTTACAAAGAAGAAAAAATTAAGTCATCGAAAATAATGTTACCACACGATAGGCCTTAATTAATGATCTCTAGTATCAAACTCAACTAATTGCAGATGGCTATTTAATATTGTGAATTACTAATTTGTCTTTTTACATAATCTATGAGCTATTTCATGTAGAGGTGTCAAGTGAGCCGGGGTGGGGCGGGTTTTGGAAGAGCCATCAAGGCCCACCCCGGCCCATGAACCCGAACCCGCAATGTTACGGGGCGGGCTTTTTACGAGTCAAAATTTGTGGGCTTTTACGGGTTGAATTTAGTGGTCTTTTTACAAACCAAAACGGGTTGGATTTTTCCGGGTTGATATGTAATAATGATTTACATCTTTGAGTGGAAAGTATAAATGAAATTCAATACAAATTAAAATTAATACAAACATAGAAGATAATGAATAGAGTAATGAACAATAATGCCTTTAATATTTTTGTATTTGCTCGATATTCGAATTCTCATTTTGAAAGTCGAGTAACATAATGCAAATAAGATTCAATTACATACTTGGAAATTCAAACACATTCTTAGAAATTATATATTACAGTATACCAAAACTCTAGTTATAAAACAACAATTTTCAAATCGATTAGCGAATTTTGAAATTGATTAATGAAGTTGAAATTGTTTAATTGAAAAATTAAGAAACTATATATAATATATACAACAAATAAAGTAATGAATGGTGTAATATAAAGATAATTTTTATATTATATAATAATAAAATATTTAGAGTATTTTTTTATATTTATATTAATATTAATATTACAACTTAATATTTTTTTTATATATAAAAATGTGATTTATGTGGGCTCTTAAACGGGGCGAGGCGGGTTGGCCACGGGGCAAGTTTATGTGGGATTCGCGGCGGGGCTGGCTTTTAGACGGGGTGGGGTGGGTTTGGGGCGGGCCTAGGAAAACATAATCTAGCCTGACCCTTTTGATGGGGCGGGCCTAGCCCGGCCCACAAAAAAACGGGGCGGGGCAAACCTGGTCTTTTTTTTTTTTTTTTTACGAGTCGGGGCGGGTGGCCTTGGGCCGGCCTGGCCTAATTGACACCTCCAATTTCATGTGTGAGTAATATTTTAATCCAATTGAAAAAGAAAAAGAAAAAAACATGTTGCTTAATGGTTGTGTGGACAAAATTTGAGACTTTTTTTTTTTTATAATAAAAAGCTTGATTATTCTAATAATTCTTCCCTCCCTATACATTGAGACACAAACACAACATCGAAACGAAAAGAAAAAAAGGCTTTTATTTGTTTTTTTTTTTTAAATCTTTTAATGTATAGCTTGAAGAAATTGGCATTATTTATTGCTCAAAATTCTAAGAAAAAAAATAAGATTGATTGGTAAGTGATCACTGCATAGAAAGAATGAAAAAAAAGAGTTCCGTGTCTTTTTTTTTTCATTCGTTTTTGTTAGGGTTCTAGTTATCGAGCATGTAGGTCTATTTGTTCAAATTAAATCAAAATAAAATTACACTTTATATTAATCTTGTTCTGTTGTTTCTCAATCTTCATATTATACACTCAGAATTAGGAGTTATTTTCTTGCACGAGATGTTTGGATACAAATTGGTCAGAACTCGCGAAGGTTTTTACGGGTTTCATAAAGCCGGGGTTACCTTTGTGAGGATAAGCTTTGACTTATTCCAATTTAAATCACGTGGAGATGTTAATCGATCATATTCTCAGTCAAGTGCTTAGTATTTGGTTGTTTGAGTTTTGACCTAGTATTTAGGAATTTGTTGCGCACGTTTAGCTGCAACTAGGGTTTATTTGCTTTCTTTAAATACTGCCGCATGTTGTTCATTGTTTCTTTAACTCCAGCAATTATATTCTTCGATCTTATACAGAGAAGCTATTTTCTTTATCCTCTCCTTGTTTATTCCATTTGCTCCCATCTGATCAACATTCAATATTATATATACATATATTTATATAACTAAACCCATACAGAGAGAGACGTGAGTGATTCATCTTTGTGAGTGGCGTTCCTTGAGTGTGTTCGTTGATCAGAGTTGTGCGAGACGTGTGTTCATTCCTACCCATTGTCGTTTGAAGTTTCTTTGCAGATTATTATCGTGTGTAATTTCGGTAAACGATCTCAATCGGAAGCACATGCCGTCACCGAGCAAAGCCACTGGAGGAGATATGGCAGCGACGAAAATTGAGAAAGAAAGAAACATAATGCTCAATTTTCTGATGCTCACGAAAAGCAACTACTCGGTGTGGGCGTTGAAGATGCGGGTAAACCTGCAAGCCCAAGGAGTTTGGGAGGCCGTCGAGGACGGAGAGGTCGAAGTACGTAAAGATAGGATGGCTCTCGCCGCCATCTATCAAGGAGTTCCGGAAGACATCCTTCTCATGATCGCCGAGAAGGATTCCGCAAAAGAAGCATGGGAGACGCTGAGAATCATGCATATGGGAGGCAGAGCGCGTCCGAGAAGCAAAGGTTCAAACCTTGAAAATTGAATTCGAGGTTCTTCGAATGAGGGACGGCGAGTCGGTAGACGATTTCGCCATGAAACTCACATCCATCGTGACTGGTATACGCTCGTTAGGCGACAAGGTGGACGAAATCACCGTCGTCAAGAAGTTTCTGAGAGCCGTACCACACAGATACATGCCGATCGTGACGTCGATCGAGCAGTTCGGTGACCTTAACCATGTCGGTCGAGGAGGTTGTCGGTCGCCTCAAAGCCCACGAGGAGTGACTTCGGGGTTATGGTGACAGAGAAAAGGAGAAACACATCTTGCTGACGCATGAAGAATGGGTGTCGAGACAAAAGAAAAACGGAGGAGCCGATTTTTCTTCTATTTCCTCAAGTCGGAGCGGGTACGACGGAGATAGCCGATCATGTGGTAGAGGCCGTGGACGAGGACGAGGTTGTGACATGCGAGGTCGCGGCAGCAGCGCACCCCATCAGGAAGGCACCACGACCCGAATAGACAAGAGCACGGTGAAGTGCTACAACTGTCAGAAGCTCGGACACTACGCAACAGAGTGCCGCAGCAGGAACCATGGCGACGAAGCGAATCTAGCGAGATTCCACCAAGATGAGACCGCATTGATGTTCGCCGAGCAAAAAGGTGAACTTGGAAGTGCGGAGAGACGAGGAGATGGGCCTCGTAGGCGAGAGAGAAGTTGAGCCCGGGACCAAACCGATCAAAGGAAAGATCGACCCGGAAGCCGAGCTGATGATACCGGAGAAGCGACCAAGCTCAAAGAAGAAGATTACCGAGCAGGATTGTTCGGTGATCCTTATCGAGGACAAGAATATAGCAAACCTCCTCAAAGATGGAGAAGAGAAAGTCTATGACCGAGCCAAGTTTGAAGAGCTCGATGAGAAAATCATGGGAAAAGTGAAGTTCGGCGATGACTCAGTCGTCGAAATCAGAGGCAGAGGGTCCATCCTATTCAACTGCAAGAACGGGTACCAACGGCTGCTTACCCAGGTGTACTACATCCTGAAGCTGAAGAGTAACATCATCAGCCTTGGTCAGATGACAGAGGTTGGCAACAAAGTGGTGATGGCCGGGTCAAACCTGAAGCTGTGGAACAGAAGTTGCGTTCTATTGATGAAGGTGAAGAGAACACCGAACCGCCTCTGCAAGATTCTCTTGGAGACAAGCCAACCCGTCTTCTTAATGACGTCCTTAGCAGACCCGGCCTGGCTCTGGCATGCGAGACTAGGGCACGTAAACTTCTACGCGCTCAAGATGATGGGGGAGAAGGAGATGGCCTTTGGGGTGCCAAGGATTAGCACCCAAACCAGTTGTGTGAATGCTACAAGAGCGCCGTTTCCGATCAAGGCCAAGTTTCGAGCAGAGCGTCCCCTCAAACTAGTGCACGCGGACTTGTGTGGTCCTGTCACCCCGGCAACCCTAGCCGGTAGCAAGTACTTTCTCTTGCTAGTTAACGACTACATCCGTTGGATGTGGCTGTATACGCTAAATAAGAAGTCAGGAGCCTTTGAAGTCTTCAAAAAGTTCAAGAGGCTCATCGAGAACAAATCAGGGCACAGAATGAAGACCCTGAGAACTGACCGAGGTGGAGAGTTTACGTCTCTTTTACGGGTTTCATAAAGCCGGGTTACCTTTTTTGCTTATGTGTCGCCTAGAATTGGCTCTTTGACTCACCTTCACGGGTGAGACTACGACTCTTCGATTGCATGAAGCAAGCTCTTTGGATTCTTTAGATTTAGTAGTTACGATGCATTAGTTCCTCTACGCATTTCTTTCTAACCATTTCGTGTTGTATCTAGGAATCTTTGATTCTTATACACTGAATTTTATTTTTAAATTGAGAATGAAGCAGCGATGTAGATATTCTATGGTTTATATATAAGAATTCATCTTAGACGTAGGTACTGACATTAGTATACTTTTAATCTCTATGTATTTTTCTGTTGATTTCTAATTTGTATCAACATATATTTGACTACAACCTCAATATACTAAGTTTAATTTGAAGTTTTTGTTTTTTGGTGAAAGTTTTAGGAAATTACAAGTTGCAACTAGTTGTCATTTTACTTTAAAAATATTATATTTAAAAATGAGTTCTTAAGCTTAAATTTGTGCTGGAACGACACAAAAACCTCTTTACCATTTTTCTATTAAGTTTTTGTACATATTTCATACAATGATAATGGTGGAAGAAGATAATCTAAATTGTCTTTGTGAATAATTGCGGTAAATTTCCTTAATATTATCAACTTTCAATTCTTATTTTGAAAAAGACGCTAGCAAACAGAAAGAAAAAAAAAATTAAAAAAATCAGGTTAAATAGGAACGACAAAAAATCGTCTCTCTAGGTCATAGTAATTACGACTTTTTTTTTTCTTTCTAAATGTCAAAGTATTATATCTCAGGCATATCCTGCTTTTTTTCATGACTTTATAATATAACTAGTGGAAAGGCACCGCGCTTCGCGGTGTGGCAATAAAATATTGTTTGAAATTTTGGTGCAAAATATAATAATCTTACTTTTTGATTGTGAATTATAAATAAAAGACTTATTTCATCGAACTTTACAAATAGTCCCCAAAATGTCTTGAACTCTCTTCATCGAACTTTATAAATAGTCGAACGTACATTCTACATACTAACCCTTCTTCTTGAACTCTCTTTTTTATTATTTTTTATTAAGTTATTTTTTTATCTCATCACCAAATAGTGATGAGATAAACTTCCTATATTTTAATTTATCTTTTCAAGAAATAAATATAGCCTCCAATGCATTACAACTTATAAGAATTTTCTTATTATCATATTTAAATTATTTTGGACCATATTTTTGTTTATTCATCTATTTTTAATTTTTTTGAAAATGTATTCATTCATTCATATGGAATAATTTTTTTAAAAAAAAGTATTGATTATTCATTAGGATGATGTCTATATAAGTCTTTTGATTGCAACACAAAATTTAAATTATAACTGAGTTTAATATTTTGACCCAAATTTATACACCGCGCGAAAGCGCGGTATATCCCTTAGTGGAGTAGAATGTGCAAATTGTAGGAAATGCCCGAAACCGGGATTTGAGTCCGTTAGACTTTTCGGGTCCGACCCAACAATAAATGAGAACGGTAATTATTATGATCACGGTAATTAATTAAAGTAATTGATTATGACTTAATGGGCTTTAACCCTATCATTGGGCCCAAAAGCCCATTAGGTCATTTAATGTGGGCTAGATAAGTCACATTTTGGTCATAATGTAAAACTAGAAGCTAACACACACCAAAAGGAATTCAACCTCCTCTCTAGATACCCTAGAGGCCGAATTCTCTCTCTCCTGTGTTCCCGACGGTTTGTCGTTCAATCCCGGAGATTGACCTAGCTGTCAATCAAATGAGATTTCCGGTCTTAGAGACGTTCCCGGAGCGACGTGGTGGACGAGTAAGAGGCTTTGCTCGTGTGAAGCTGATATCCGAATCCCGAGCACACCAAAAAAGAGAAATCGGCATTTACTGGTATAGTTGGCAAAAGTACCAATCTTTGGTAACGACTCGAATCCCTATTCTTAATGTTCGTTTATAATCTAGATCTTTGTTTCGATGACTTCTCGGGTTATTCCGCGCCCCAAAATCGAGAAAAAGTCAACGAAAAACCCAACACAAATTGCATTGTTAACAGATTTTGCAACAATTAATTCTCCTTAGGGACGAGTGTAAATGTTTCATGATTGAGAAGTTTATACTAGATAACATAATTTATTTGTGCTATACTTTAATTATTTGTCGAGAAACAACATAACAATGATATATACTAGAAGTTCTGTAGAAGATATATTTTAGACTTGTTATTTAGACTACTTAATTTGTATGTATTTATATGACCGTGTAGATTATATTTGATATTGTAATATATAGTTTTCTTTTGATTTTAATTTGAACAAAGAGACCTAATGCTTGATAACTAGAACCCTATAACAGAAACGAATATATAATTACACACAACAAAACACTCTTTTTTTTCGACGGAGTGATACTGATAACTGTACTTTTTCTCCAAAACATTAACAAATATATTTAAAAAAATAAAGGCCTTTTTTTCTTTTCGGTTCGAAAGTTTTATCTCAATGTAGAGGGATGGGAGGGTATTTTTGTCCTAAAGCTTTCTTTACTCAACTATAAGAGATATTTTGGCTAATAGTGAAGTACGAAAACTTAAATACAATTAAAAAAGTCAAAATTTTATTTGTGAAAACCGTGTAAGAAACATGTTTTTTTTTTTTTCTTTTTCAAATGGATATAAAATACTACGATCCCTCATGTAATAGAGAATAGATTATATGAGATTATTAATTCACATTGAATAACCACATGCAATGGATTTAGCTATGTGAGATTATTAATTAAGGCCTATCGTATAATAACTTTATTACCGATAACTTAATTTTTCTTTTTATTGCAAACATTTCACTTCGTTATATTATTTAGTTCCATCCGTACCACACATATAATAGAATAGAAAGAAGAGAAAACTCAAAACTTGAGCTTTCTTATTCATTAATTAGAAAATATTATTACTGTCAACACAAAGAGTTCTATCATAACGGATAAATAATATAAAGCATTCACGTGCATGAACGAATTATCGGTCAGCATTTGCAATGGCAATGAACTCCACTTCCCGTGTGCTTGCAGAAGCCTCCGTTGCCACAAAACGGGTCTCCACTGTTACAGAAATCCCAGCAAGGTCCCTCAGTCACAGATGGTGGCGTTGATCCGTTAGGGCACAAATCTTTGCCTCCGCTGAAACGGGGATTGTCATTGCAGCACTGTTTCGCTTCACTCCCGTTGGACACTGCAACAAACAGAGATAATATCATTAGGATATATCAACAAAACATAATAATGAAAATTTTGACGTTAAAAACAAATCATGTACGTGAAAAGATGATGAGAGCGACGAATAACAAAGAAAGAACTCCGGATTTAGCCATCTCAATTATATAACTTAAGAAATTTAGATTGAATATCGTTTGAAGCTGGTGTAAGAATGATACAAGCTCAAAGATCTCTTTTATAGGATTATGGTGGATCAATGCAATTAATTATTACAAATTGGTATCTTAATTACAAATCAATTTGCGATTACAATACTTACCTTTGTAATTGAATGGTCAATGGTGATCGATTATAAGGTATTTTTTTCGAAGGAAAGAAACAACTAACATAGTATTTTATGTCATTCACTTTTGTCATGTATCCATCGGTTTGATATTTTGAATCATAATTTGATTGAATTAGTATGATTTCTTTATGTTTGGAAGATTGTTTCATGTTTTGCGGTGATATATTACATATATATATATATATATATATATATATATATATATATATATATATATCGATTCAAAATTAGCTAACGAAGTTTTTCAACCATGCTTGACCTTTAGATTCTAGCATATATCGTGTTAAAAATTCAACTTTTTAATTATATACTATCAAGAAATTATTAATTAAAGAAACACGCTGTCGCTAGTCCACACCACAATTAAAGGACTATTTTTGTGAATAAATGATAACAAACTGACTATTATACTATCTTTTATTTTTATTTTTTTTAAAGAGACCATTTGTACAGTAGTCCGTATAAAAAGTAATTGTTTGATATACTATTTAAAAATATTATACCTTTAGTAATGTTATGAGATGATTTCACGATAAAAGAATTTTACTAATTAATGGGTTAATTACTTTCAATTATCGAAATGATATTGGAAAAAGTACCATATTTAAACTATTTAAACTAAAATGAAGCACTTTCTGATTTTTTCCTCGTCTAGTGGTCAAATATGGTTGAAAAACTTCACTTGTTAACTTGAATCTCCCTCTCTCTCTATATATATATATATATATAGGTTTTATATAATATATAACCTCAATTCATGAACAAATTACTTCCTAATATAAAAGAATGGTACTAAGTCAGTGAATTGTGATTTATATGTATAAGATATCAAACTGATGGCCGATACATGCACAAAAACTATTGATTGTAATTACAAATAATAGTTTATTTCGTTCGCGTTGAAAAGTTTATTCAATCACAAAACTGAAAGGAATAATGAAATCAATCAAGGGATCATCCTAATTAATTACAAATTCGAATAGTAATTACCAATAATAAATGGAATTGATCAAAACCCTAATCCTAAACCCTATAAAATGGACCTCAAACCATCATCATTCTTACACCACCAAACAAAAATTGTATCTATATTTCTAGTTTCTAAACACAATTAAGATGGCTAAATACGGAGTTCTTTCTTTCTTATTCGTCACTCTCATCATCTTTTCAAGTAAGTCATCTATTTTCCACGTCTACATTATTATGTTTGGTTGATATAATGATATTATCTCTGTTTGTTTTAGTGTCCAACGAGTGTGATGCGAAACAGTGTTGCAACGATAATCCCCGTTTCAGCGGAGGCCATGATTTGTGCCCTCAGGGATCAACGTCACCGTCTGTGACCGAGGGACCTTGCTGGGACTTTTGTAACAGCGGAGACCCGTTTTGTGGCAATGGAGGCTTCTGCAAGCACACCGATACTGAAGTTCACTGCCATTGCAAATGTAGAGGTTAGTTTTAATTTGTCAGTGTGCATGTGTGAGTTAAATTGTAAGTGCATAGTCATTGAAAGTAGACGTGTGCTACGTGGAGTTAGTCAAGGATAGGAATAGGAGTAAGTGGATGTGTTAGTGGCTAAGTTAATTTTTTATTTATTTATCTTGCTTATTTAAAGGCTTTGCTGTAACGTTTTAGAATTATTCACTTAGTTGAATGACTTGAATCAAATATCATCTCTCACTTAATATTCTCTCTGGTGTACGTGTGTGTATATTTTTCTTTCCGTTCGGTTATTTTTTTTCGGCGTGATTCGATCTCGGGTCAAAACCCAACAATTGGTATCAGAGCAAAGGATGCCGAAGCCAATGCCGTCACCGAGAAAAGTTTTCGGAGAAGATGCAGCAACTTCGAAGGGAGAAAAATAGCGTAGCTTGACGTTTCTTTACCCGGTGCTCACACGGAGCAACTATGTCGCATGGTCGATAAAGATGCGGGTCAACTTGCAAGCTCAAGGCGTGTGGGACGCTATCGAGCACGACGACGTCGATGATCGCACGGATAGGGTGGCTCTTGCAATAATCTATCAAGTTGTCCCGGAAGATCTACTCCAAACGATGGTGGAGAAGGACTCGGCCAAGGAAGCGTGGGAGTCGCTCAAGATGATGCATATGGGTGCCGATCGCGTCTAGGAAGCGAAGGTCCAAACCTTGAAGAGTGAATTCGAGGTGCATCGCATGAGAGATGGTGTGTCGGTGGATGACTTCGCAATGAAGTTGACGGAGATTGTCAACAACATCCGAGCGTTGGGCGACAAAGTAGAAGAAGTCTACATCGCCAAGAAGTTTCTTCGGGCAGTCCCGCCAAAGTTTTTGCAAATCGTGACGTCGATCGAGCAATTGGGCGATTTCAAGACCATGACAATGGAGGAGGTGATAGGTCGCCTCAAGGCTCATGAAGAGAGGCTTTGGAGCTACGAAGAGAAAGAAGAAGATCAACACTTGCTTAATTCTCTCATACTCGGAGTGGATGACGCGCATGAAGAGCAGCGACACCGGTGACTCGAGCTATGACGAAGAGAAGATCGGCGGAAACGGAGTGATGGTCGTGGCCGAGGACGAGGACGTGGAGGAAAGAGATTCGGAAGTGGATCGGCGTGCCAAGAAGGTGAAGGATATAGTAGGTCCAGTAGCAGCCGCGATAAGAGCAACATCAAGTGCTATAAGTGCAATGTTTACGGGCACTACGCATCGGAGTGCCGTAAACCCCGACGTCGTCGAGAGGAGGTGGTCAACCTCAATGAGGAATTGGATGACAAGCCGGCACTTTTGTTGTCCATGTGCGGCAAGGGGACACGCAACACGACCTCAACGAATGAAGAGAAGGTTGGCGAGAAGAAGATAAACCCGGTGATGCACAACGTCCACGACGAGAATGGGCGATGAGCTATTTGACGACGACGATCGTTTGATTTAACTAAGTCTAGATTAGGGGGAAGTGTTGGAATTATAATCTAGATTAGTTAATTATTTACATTAAAGTGTACGTGCATGGGAAAAGAACGTGGAGTGCCAAAAGAACGTGGAGATAAGAGCCGTTGTGAGTACGTAGTGTGTGCATGTGCATGAAAATGTAGAGGTTAGTTTTAATTAGTCAGTGTGCATGTGTGAGTTAAATTGTAAGTGCATAGTCATTGAAAGTAGATGTGTGCTACGCGGAGTTAGTCAAGCATAGGAATAGGAGTTAGTGGATGTGTTAGTGGCTAAGTTAGTTTTTTATTTATTTATCTTGCTTATTTAAAGGCTTTGCTGCAACGTTTTTGAATTATTCACTTAGTTGAATCAAATATCATCTCTCACTTAATATTCTCTTTGGTGTTCGCGTGTGTATATTTTTCTTTCCGTTCGATTATTTTGTTTCGGCGTGATTCGATCTCGGGTCAAAACCCAACAATTTCATCTTAAAAATTCAACATTACACGAAAAAGTAGATTCCACTATGAGGTTCAGGTATTTATTTTGTTTTTCTAGGCGAATTAGTTGTTGGGTGGTTTTGAGTCACCTGTAAGACACCATATCTATCTAATCCGAGTGTTGATTATAGCTACTCTTCCATCTTATTTCAGTCTCTTTTTAGAGTGAAACTTATTGTTTCTAGGCTGCGTAGCAATTTGCAGCGCTATTGTTTTATCGGTTTCAGTGGGTTGGGCTGGCCCAGCCTCTAAATCACCAAAGCCATAAACAAGGTTTTAATTTTAAATGGGTTTTAAGTCTAAATGGATGGCCCGCTTACATCAATATATTTATATTGTTGTTTGAGCATTTTGTTTTTGTCACGATCGGAGTGCGACTGCGAAGAATCGAAGCTGGTGGCGAACAGAAAATCGCCAGGGATTGAAGATGATGAAGCTCAGAGATGCAGCGGATGGATCGAAGAAAGAAGATGAAGATGAAGATTTAAATCACATCGAGCTCTGATAGTCCCCAAAATGTCTAAGGGGGTATTTAACCCGGACATCCAAGTTTTTTTTAACAAAACCTGGACCTGGACATATCCGGTCCGGAAAAACACGGATCCGGACATGTCCGGACCCGTATATTTATATATAAAAAAATTCCTTTAATATGGGCCGTCGGATGGGCAAGATCGACGGCCCAAATCATAGAGCCGTTGGGAGAGTTTTCAATTTTAACTTAAAAAATTTATAAAAAAAAAATACCCGGATCCGGTCCTTTTCGGGATTTTTTTTTCCGGACCCGGACAGGTCTGTATCCGGGTTTTTTTTTTTAAAAAAAAAAAAACCACGTGGTACCTTTGACCGTGTGATATTTTGGGGACTAAGCTCTGATACCATGTTTGGCTTCAGAAGAGAGAGAGGTTTGAAAGAATACCTCATAGGGAATTTCATTGAATGAATTGGAAAATGATTTAGGGAGATAGTTTTTATATATAATGATAATTACTGACTAATATATATCTAATAGGCCGACTACATTAGTGTTTAATCGAGCAAGTTTGTTCCCCACACTGCCGGGAGGTACTCTGCCATTGAGAGCCTCACGAACTCACTTATGATATACGGCCGTGACAACGGGTGTGAGGATTATCCGACACACCATGGAAATTGAACCCAATTCAATGGCATTGTTGATGCTGTGTCAACCAGGCCATCTATCTGCTCATCACCGGTGCTCGGGAGTCTGCCTTCACAAACACCAAGACTATTGCTGACGAGCTCATCAACACCGCCAAGGGTTAGTGCGCAACTAGAAGAGCGAGCATCTCGATCTCCTTGCTCCTCGCTCCTCGCTCCCCAGCAACCGGCCGCTTCGAAGGAGGTTTGACGCGAAGGAGAGCCTCGGCTGTAGTTCGTCAGAGGAGACGAGGAAGAGCATGGCGTGGAGAAGAAACGGTGGCGTTTCAGGGGAAGAGGAGAAGGCGAAGCGGAGGGGTCGATCGGAGAAGCTTTGTTTGTGTTATTGATAAATTATTATTTATTATTAATTTAATCCCACATCGCCTAAAGATAGAGGATTTGTAGTGTATATAATAAAAAATGACAGGCAAAGTTCGCCAACGTCAAGTTGACTCGTCAACTCTCGTTCGCATCGCCAACACTCGTTGGCCATTTTGCTGTTTTTACAGTGTCGGGCTTGTTTAGCCTCTAATCTAAGTCATTTAAATAAAAGTAACAGAATATTTATTTTTGTGTATTTTTTTCTACGCGCAATGACGTTAAAAATATTGAATAAATTAATTCATTTGATTGCTAATTGTAATTCAAAGATATATATTAACATCAAACTCAAACAATTGTTTCAATATTACAATAAATATTTAGAAAAGTTAAAAGTAATTGTTAACATATATATAATCCCGCAATTAATCTACGCAAGAATAGAAGATCGCCCAAATTCGGTTAAATAAAAACGTTGAATTCAAAGACTAACGTAAAACTTAAATACTTCATTTGTTAAGTGAAGTGTATTCATTAACTAACCATGAAATTAGTTGGTGTCTTGGTTCTTTTTTTTTAAATTGTGTTAGTTAACTTCTTAGTTCTTAGAAAGATATACAAATTATGAACAAAAACACTTGTTAGGGATTGAATTAGACTAAGATATAAAATGTCAAGGTTAATTAGAGATTATATACAATCTAATTTTATTTTAGTCATGATGAATGAGTCAAACTTTATAATCAATCTCTAACTACTATTATTGTCTCCAAAATATAAGAAATATATCAATGACAACCAATTCAATCAAATAATTAATTTTAAGCATTTTCCCTTTACATATTACGTACCTTTAAATATCAAAATTGTATACACTTGAACAGTAATAATAGATTAGACCAGAAATATGTCGAAAAATGAACAATTAAAAAGAACAAATTAATATAATCAATATGAATTTAATTAGTATATGAATGGATAAGTACGGTATAATCAATCTGAATTTGTGTCATTATCTTGCTCTTTGGCATCGCACAACATCTCTTTCATGCAATATGTGAAAAAATTTAATAACACAAATAAAAAAAATATAATCACGAGCTGTTAAGTTTTTTTTCTTTCTTTCTGAAGAACTGTAATATATTCTACATCAAAGGTAATATTGATTTGCTATAACGCTTAGCCGTTCAGGTTATTGCACTAAAATAATAGAATAAAAGTTTAATGTAATACTGTTGATAAATTCAAACAGTGATAAATGGATATATTAATTTACTGATAATTGCTTTAGATTGTGTTATATAATAAAAATATCTACATTTAAATTAAACTAAATTGTTGATGAATTTATAAGTAGCATTTTGAGGGGGTCAGACATTGTTCATAATAATTTATTTTTTGAATCGGTTGCTGTAATTGAAGAACCTTTCCCCCCAAAAGAAATAAAAGAAAAAAGAACCTTGTTCAAATTAGAGGGTAAAATAACTTGCAGTATAATTGAAAGCCAAAATTATACACTTAGTTATTTGTAATTCTATAGTCAAAGCGCACATTATATTAAGAAATATGATTAAATATATCGAGCAACTTCTATTGCCGCAAGAAGCTCCGAATGCTCAAGAAGATCACCGAATTGCCTATTTATATGACGAAAAAGAATCATGATCATAAATTTCATTCGAATCCAATACATCATAAAAAATTATTTGATAAAAGAAAACATCATCCATAGCCTAGTAGCAAGATTTTAAGAAACAATAGTACAATGATCGGTCATTAGTTTTCATATAAAGCTGAATTGACAAATATGTTAGAGCCACTGGATTTTTTTGTATACAAAAAAATTGTATAAAATAACTGCACATATTGCTAGAAAAAGAACCTTAACAACATCAATTACATGTTCCACTCTCAATAAATTTCGGTGACTATCAATTTTCTAACCCAATTTGTTGCCATGCCGCCATCAAGTATTTGTTAAGTCGTGATCAACTTCGATGCATCTTCAAGATCGTTCATATGAAATTGTCCCTTGAGAAATGAGGAAGAAAGACATAATCTCACTTAACCAAAATCAAACCACGCATATATAATCTCAAGGAAGAAATGAGGAAGAAAGACAAATACATTATACAATATCTCAAATCAAACCACGCATATATAATTTTTTTTGAATATTTGAAGAAGAGATAATATGTATGTAAACTCAAAAAAACTCCTATTGGATTCTCACCGAAAAAGGCGGGTTGCGATCGGAGCAGAAAATCGCCGGCTATATGAATCCTACACGAATAAAATTATAACAAAGAATTCACCTTGGTGAGCTATTCGTAAGCCAAGAGATTGTCCTTCCGAAGGATCTCGTGAATGAGAGTTTAGAATCTGGCTCTATATAAATAGATTTCCAGGATGTCTTAAGGACATCGATGGACGTTGATCAGGTCAGGGAATTTATATTACACAGACCGATAAACTCGTAAAAATTGAATGTGGAAACTAAACGATTGTTAGACTGTCCAACTCTTATACATGAATAAATGTGTGACTATCCATCTTCTTTTACTCACTGTATTATAGGCTAATATACATCTTTAATTGAATATGTGATTCTTCAATTATGCATGGATGAATTTAAAAAGGAAGAAAATGGATGTGATGTGCCATTTTTTTAAAAATGAGTTAGTATTGAATGTTCATGAGACATTAACTTAAGAGTGTGTTTTTAAGAGTAAAGACAAATTAACACAATAACTCATTATGATTTTTTTTAATTCAAAATTCTAAAAAATTAGCATTTGAGCATGTCTATATAATAGAATTGTCTTGAGAAAACTTTGTTATCATGCTTTAATATATATATAGATGAATGAGGGTTTAGAATCTGGCTCTATATAAATAGATTTCCAGGAAGTCCTAAGGACATCGATAGACGTTGATCAGGTAAGGGAATTTACATTATACAAACCGATAAGCTCTTAAAAATTGAATGTGGAAACTAAACGATTGTTAGGCTGTCCAACTCTTATACATGAATAAATGTGTGACTATCGTTCTTCTTTTACTCATTGTACTAGTTGATGGACCGCGCGTTGCGCGGTTGCGCGAATTTATGTTTATAAAATATTTGATAAAACATACTAAATTGTCTTTGGCTCTTTGCGATTGTTGGACGCTTTTATGTTCTTCAAAGTAGGGGTGTGCAAAATAACCGGTAACCAAATTTTTAAACCTTAACCGGAAATTATTCGGTATGAACTAACCGTAACTGGATTTATTTTAAAAAAAAAAATTAATGTTAACCGTATCCAGTTTCAAACTGGATACGGATACCAGTTATTTATTTTTCAAAACCGGTTATTTGGTAACCGGTTTTTATTACCGGTTTTAATATTAATATGTATATTATATATTCAAAAATATATTAAATTTGTACCTTTTTCATTTATGTTTTGGACCGGTATGCTATTTGGACTGATATATTTTATTGTTGCGTTCAAATGTGTAAAAAATTATATTTTTTTTCTTCAAAACAGGTTAAGGTTATTAAAATGGGTTATTCGATTTTGATAACAGGAAATCAGGTTAACCGGTTTTGAAAAATAGTTTAAGGTTTTTAAAATATAAATAACCGGAAACAGTTTAGGGGTACCATATAGTGGAAGAAAAAAAGAAACAGGTTAACCGACTGGTTTTACCCCTACTTCGAAATATCAGGATAAACAATGACAATAATATATGTAAGCTTGACATGTAACTATTTAACACACATCATTGTTCTCTTAGAAATAAAAACTAACACTTCTCGCGCTTTCTATCTTCAAACCTTTTACTAATAGACATCTTGACCAATAAAGATTATTGGTAGTTGCTAATACACAACTCCTTATATAAAATAAGAAGTAACTATTAATTCATTTAAGCGTAATCGTTGCATTATATTTTGATTTTAGGACAACAAAATATAAACCTTTCTAAGATAATAGCCCTAATTTATTTTTATAGTAAAAGAATATGGCCAAAATTAATTCCAAATATATTAGTACATATGTACGGCTTAAATGAAAACAATATAGGAACTGATAACCGATATTCATCAACTTCTATGTTCAGAGGTGTTGGCGTTAGCACAATTTGTTACTTCTTAATAAGTTTAAAAATATTGCTCAAATTTCAAATTTATTAATCTTATTTATATAGCATATACTCCAAAAATATGTAAACAAAGAGCATAAAGAACAAAATCTTCAATCTATAATAAAAAAAATCATTTAAGAAGTATTGTTAAGATAAACGCCTACTCAAACCACCTGAAAAATCCTTGTTTTTTTTTTTTTTTTTTTTTGGACAAGGCAATTGGTATTGTTATATTGAAAAACAACATTGTATATGAACTTTTACTCTACAAAGAGCCTATCAAACATGAAGAACATATGAAATGAGGCAATTTTCTGATATTATAGAAATCAAAATTTTGAATTAATAGTAGCCCTTTGAGTGAGTTTGACTCTAAAAACGCAAACAAAATGGCTGACATGAAGAACATATGAAAAGAGGCAGTTTTCTGATATTTACCATTAGGGTTAATTGCGGAAGTAATGCACAACCTTTGGTCAACAGGGGTTTTAGGTCCCCAACCTTTCAATGTGTGGGCAAAAATACACAACGTTTGTTGAATGTAAAATTCGTTGGTCCTTCCGTTAGGGATGTTAAATTCTGCTGATGTCGCATTAATGTTAAACTGCCAAATGGACTGCCAACTTATAATATTAATTATATAACCTAATTAATAAGAATAAATTAAATCATATTTTAATTATGATTCAAAAAATAAATTAAAACTTTAAATTAACAAGCAATACTTATTTAACGCGTAGTTCCTATTTTTAAACTCGTGCTTCAATATTATTCACATCTTTACTATGCCATTTTTTAAATTACAGTTGTTTTTAATAATCGGCTGTTTTTCCAAAATTTTAGTCGTTTCTAATAAACTGTCGTTATGTAATCTTTGCAAATTTTAGTCGTGTTTAATCATCCGTCGTTTTTCAAAATTTTAGTCATGTTCGACGAAGAGTCTGTTAGATTTTTAGGGGGAGTAAAAATTATTTATTTAATTTAAAGTATTAATTTGTTTTTTGAATCATAATTAAAATTTGATTTAATTTATTCTTATTAATTAAGTTATGTAATTAATATTACAAGTTGGCAGTCCATTTGGCAGTTTAATGATGCCACATCAGCAGAATTTAACATCCCTAACGGAAGGACCAACGGATTTTACATTCAACAAACGTTGTGTATTTTTTCCCACACTTTGAAAGGTTGGGGACCTGAAACCCCTGTTGACCAAATATTGTGCATTATTGTCGCAATTAACCCTTACCATTACAATTCCCTTATGGGGAAATACTGCTAGGTTTTTACAGCTTGCAATACCAAGTATGCCAATTAATATGATAGATTTGATTCAAAACCAAATCAAATTAAATTATTCCTTAACTGACTGATTATTCACACCCGTAGTTGCAGAGATTCCTCTCCATTCTTCAAACGGCGTCGCAATCGCGAACGATAACTCCGAGCATAGTAAACAAACAACTCAAATCCTCCCTGCAACACAAAATACTTGTTTAAATTCTTTGTTTTCCGCAGGATGTACACGACTTGGAGGCATTATTTATTGGGTATGAAGTTACAATAAATAATCAAACAACATATCGGTTGGCAAAATTAGAATAGAAAATAATACCTAGATTAATTGAACAAAAAATAAACAATGGTCATGTCACGTGTGTATCTTCCGCCATGCCAACCTAAAGTCCGGCGGCACTAACCCCTCAACCATCCATGCCTTTCTATTATTCCCCTCTTTATCCCGATTTTCCAGCGACAAAAATGTAGTGAGGAGGGCTCAAGAGAGAAGTAGCCCGGAGAGTCTCCACAATTTTCCGTCTTCATGGCAAACAGAACCTCTTTTTTTTTTTTTCAATTTCTGTCATATGTTCCAAATAAATAGAAACGGGAGGAAAAGCTTAGACACAAATAATTGCTTCTGAGAGGGAGGAGATATAAACTAATATTGAAAAACCGTTAGCGATTCGAGGACACAATAGATTAATAACAACAGTAAATAACAAACGCAAAAAATGAATTGATTAAAATGCATATTTCACAACTTATAATCCTATTGTTTTTATCATGTTATCAATGATAAATAGTATATACTATATAGTAATCACAAACCTTGAATAACCTAATGGCGTTAAAATAATGAGTTAGATAATTTGTAGGGCCTAATTTTTATGACAAATAATAAAAATAAATGAAAATTTTACCAAAATTTGAAATCCCCATGCCAGGATCACATTGATCCTATTATTCCAAACTAACTTCTAAAACTATCTTGGAATTATCGCACTTTGTGTGGTGATAATTTTTTTTTATTTTTTTTTATCACCACAGAATATGCCATAAGCCTGTAACTTAGTTTAAGATAATAACGGGATGTCGGCGTCTATACCTCTGGTTTGCTTCGGCACTTTCAGCGTCTATAACCTTCAACGGACATGCTGGTGAACTGTAAATCATACCTACACACAATCAAATTGGCCGTTATCAACTAAAAAGCCAAAAGAACACATTAAAATGGCGAATGAGAGACACTGCGGGAAGTAGAGAACTATTTATTTATAGAGAATAAATTGATGAATATATGTGCAAAGTGAAATAAAAGTTTAATTGGTAGAATTCTGATTGACACAATGAAGAAATATGAAAAGTCCCGCCTCTTTTTCATACTCATCAAAAAACTTAAAGATACGAACTTAATCAAATGAAAGTGTAAAAATCTAACGGAGGAAAAGGAAGAGTTGCTAGAAACACCGAAACTTAACAAATGACTAAAAAATCTCGTGCCTTATGCCATTCGAATTAGATGCAATACCAACAGACCCAAAAAAAAAAAAAAAGTCTCTTTGTATAATACACTTATTATCTCTTCACATACAACGTAGGAGATATAATACACTTTTTATTACTAATAGAGTTAATTAAATTGCAACAATTTTTGTTACAAATAGTGTAAAAAAATAAATCAAAATTCTATAAAAAAAAAAATAGAATTCTCAATACCTTGATTCTATTGTTCTAAATACCTTGTAGTTCCTCTAATTTTTTTTTAAATACTTTGATTTTATTGTGCCACATCACTTGTTGTTTTCTCTTTTTATAATAGATAGATTATCTGTAAATTTTGATAAAATATAGAACTTTTTATATAATTTTAAAATGATAACTACATATAATTTATGTAGCCAAATGTAATATAACGTTAAAACTGCATATGTTTTTTCAACTTCGTATATACTACATTATTATCAATAATGTATCAAACCTTTTTAAAACCTTCTACATGCATGAATAATGATTTAGACTCGCATTTATATTTGCGCACATAAATGTTTTTATTTTTGCACTTACGGTGGCAAAAAAAAATAAAAAATTATTGTGTGTAAATTTTGATAAAATATAAAGAACATATTTTAAAATTGTATAGTATAATAAAATCATTTCCGACCGCAACAAACTTATCACTTACTTACTTCTTTGGGTAGTGTAAACTCTCCAAGAAATTTAACTATCTTAGCTTTATTTGCATTAAATAGTATTACCCCTTCAAATAAAATTTAATTATTACATATAATTTCTCATCTAACATCTAAAAAAAGAATACTAAGTAGTCAATTCAATATAATATATTATATATACACATATACACATCTAATAATAATAATAATAACTTGGTTCTCTAGATTAAAATATATATATTAATACGATTCCTTATATTTATGACAACATAAATGGTTGTAGATATAGCAAGAAATGACCATTGAGTTATATGGCTTATATCTTAGCCATGAAACAAATGATTCATTCTTCGTCGGTATCCCGAGAACTTCTTTGCCCAAGAAAAGATAGTTAGAAGGTATTCTCAAATTTGAAAACTAAAGAAACGATATTAAAGAGAAAAAGTGATTTTATCCATGATATGTACATTTTATTCCTCGGTGATATTCCGTGATTTTAAAGAGAAAAAGTGATTTTATCCATGATATGTACTACTTATTCATCATTGATATTCTGTAAACAACCTGCTCAAGAAAAATTAAACACGGTAAATACTCAAAATAGAGAATAAGAGCTATTGAGGTTGTATCATTTTGTGATAAAATAGAGAGAGAAGAGATATTGTGATTGTACCATTTTGTGATGTACTCCATATTCTCCTGGTTGTTTCGGCATCTCCACCATTGGAGCCTATGATAAAGCACGTTGTGATTCATTGACCACGCTTTGTTGCTCACTTGCTCCACAATTCCATTAATGAAAACCTGAAACGAAAAAACACCAAAATCAACATATGTAAATAGAAAGAAAAAAAAAGTATATTCCAATCTGAACAAAAATCAAATATACATTGATAATATTGAAGTCAGAAATCAAATCTATTGATTTATTTATACTCAGCGTTAGACTGTGTGAGGAGTAAGTATAATTAAACTTTGAATAAATATTGTTGTAAAAACATTGCCCATTCAGCTACACAGTCTATGCAATTATTGTAAAAATTAAAAAACCACATGCAGTGCCCTTACGATAGTCTTTTTAGATATAAATGAAATGTTTCATAAATTGTATATTATTACGTACGTTAAAAATATAAAAAATTTGTATTTGGTGTATTATTGTAAGTAGTTATAATAGAAGCGTTTTGTATTAATCCATTATATATACTGGATATTATTAGTTATGCATCTGTTTCTTTAGAACATGATACTAAACTGTTTCTATCATAATCCTGACTCTATCAATTCCACTCAAAAACTAAATGTAAGAAGATTTGGCTTTTCATGTTCAACAAAATAAATAATATTAATATGAAAAACATTAAAGACGTCTTTATAATTCATTGTTTGTATGATTAATATATACAATTTTTTTAAAAAAAAAATCTAAGAAAAAAGAAATTCTCAATCCTTTGATTGTAGTGTGCTATTACCTTAGTGAAACTCTAGGAGAATGAAGATTCTCTATCCTTTGATTTTATATTGCCATGTCACTTGTTATTTCCTCCTTTTATAATATATAGATATAAATTATAGGCTAATATACATATGTAATTGAATATGTGATTCTTCAATTGTGCATGGATGAATTTAAAAAGTAAGAAAATGGATGTGATTGTTGGTTCCCAATTCACAGATCTGCATAGAACACGATCACCACCTCCAAAGAAAAATCCGAACAGAATAATGAAGAACACGAACTTTTGGGAGAAGAAATTCTCTATTGATAATCGAAGGCAAAAATACTAAGAAAACTCTAATGGACTCGACACTTTACAAAGTGTACAATGCTAGGTTTATATAGCCTCACATAGGCGAAACCCTAGCTAACCAAGTCGCACAAAATCGGGAAATTACCCTTAATAATCTTATCAAATCTTTGACTTGATCTTTGCTTGCTCCTCAAGCTTCGCGGGTAGTTGCTGACTTTCTCTTTCCTGCTCGGACAGCTTCTCTGTCCCCGAACAGGTCTGTTCGTCTGCCCCTGACCGGGCTTGCCTTCTTTCTGGACGTTCTGCTCGTGTTCACCCAAGCTGGGCTGAACTACTATCCGTCCTTGGTTCTGGTCGGTACCCAGGCTGACTTCCTCAGTGTGACGGACTAAGTCAAGCCTAAGATCACATTCTCCCCCGTAAGCTTGACTTGCTTCTACTTTCTTCACTCCGAGAAACTCTCTCATCTCTGCGAACTTGACTCTCGCCAGAGCCTTGGTAAGTATGTCTGCCCGTTGCTCCCTTGTGTTGACGAACTCCACGATGATCTCTCGCTTCTCCACACACTCACGAATGTAGTGAAATTTTGTGTCAATGTGTTTGCTCCGTCCATGAAACACTGGATTCTTCATCAACGCAATTGCAGACTTGTTGTCCACGTAGAGAGTAGCTGGTCTCTGCTCGGATCCGGTCACCTCACTTAGTAGCCCCTTCAACCACATAGCCTGACATGCTGCTGCGGTTGCCGCCATGAACTCTGCTTCACATGAGGATATATTGTCTTCTGCTTTTGAGACTGCCAGGTGATCAGGTTTCCGTTGAGGTAGAACGTCATCCCTCCGGTACTCTTCCTGTCATCGATATCACCGGCCAGATCACTGTCTATAAAGCCGACTAGTACTTCTGCTCCAGTTCCTCTGCTGTACTGGATCCCGTAGTTCGTCGTGCCCTTCACGTATCGTAAGATGTGCTTCACCGCCTGCTGGTGTGCACTTGTGGGCTTCTCCATGTATCGACTGACTATCCGGACTGCGTGTGCAATGTCTAGTCGGGTATGAGTGAGGTATCTCAAATACCCAATCAGGCGTCTGTACTCCGTGGAATCCACTCCTCTCCCTTCATATTTCTTTCCAAGCTGCAGCTTCGCCTCCTTTGGGTATTTGCTCGGGTTATAATCCGCCATTTTGAACTGCATAAGGATCTTATTCGTGTAGGCCGAATGCTTCAACGTAATGCATTCCTTCTTCTGTTCCACCTCGAGACCGAGATAGTACGAAAGTAATCCGAGGTCACTCATCTCGAATTCGGCCATCATCTGCTGCTTGAATTCATCTACGTCTCCTACGCTGGATCCAGTGACGATCAGGTCGTCCACATATAATCCCACGATCAAGATCTCCTGCCCGGTTCTTCTGGTGTAGACTGCCTGCTCCCTCAGGCACTTTGTAAATCCAAGATTTTTCACGCTCTTGTCAAGACGGATGTTCCACGCTCTTGGTGCTTGTTTTAACCCGTATAGGGCCTTGGATAGTTTGTACACCTTCTGCTTCTTTGAGGTCACCATTTAAGAATGCCGATTTGACATCCAAGTGGTGAATCTCCCAACCTCGGTGTGCTGCTAGGGCTAGGAGGAGTCTGATCGTGTCCAGTCTAGCTACTGGAGCAAAGACTTCTTCAAAGTCTATGCGTTTTTTCTGCACGTAACCTTTTGCTACCAGCCTTGCTTTGTGCTTAAGGACATTCCCCTCGGTGTCCTTCTTCAGCTTATACACCCACTTCTGGCCGATGGGTTTATGACCTTTGGGCAGGTCGGTGAGCTCCCATGTCCTGTTCTTCTCAATGGACTCCATCTTCTTCTTCATTGCTTCCTGCCACTCCTGCTCGGTTGCTGCCTCATGGTAGCTGGCCGGCTCTTCTGCGCACAATAAAGAAAGTTCCTCCAGGCTCATCTCCACTTCTTCAGTCTGATCGTAGACGTCTGCTAGGGGTCAAAATCCCCTTGGGCCGTCTTTAATGGAGGAATCTCCCGAACTGGACGGGTTGGTCCTGCTCGGACCTGGTGTCTGTGGTGTATCCGGGCTGTTCTCTCCCGGGCTGGGTTCTCTCGTGCTTGGCAAAGTTGTTCCCAAGCTGGGTGTTCCGGGCTGATTCTGCTCGGCAACGCCCTGTTCATCCTCGACTGTGAACTCTACTGAGTTCTGTTCGGGCTCTCCTTTCTCGTCGTGCCAATCCCATTTCATCTTTTCTTCGAACACAGCATCTCTGCTCACTTGGAGTCTGCCGCGTCGTGGATCGTAGAGTCTGTATGCCTTGCTTCCTTCTTCAACGCCAAGGTACACCATGTTCTGACTCCGGTCATCCAGTTTCTTTAGATGTGGCCCCGCAACCTTCACATGTGCGGTGCACCCGAACACTCTCAAATGTTTTAAGTGGGGTTTCTTCCCTTTCCAAGCCTGGTAGGGAGTGCGCTCTCCTAGCACCTTGGTCGGCAAGCGATTAAGCAGGTAGACCGCATGTCTTACTGCTTCTGCCCAAAAACGAGCTGGAACTTGCATGCTCTTGAGTAAACTCCTGGCTGTGTTCATCACAGTTCGATTTCGTCTTTCCACCACGCCATTCTGCTGGGGCGTGTGAGGTGCTGACAGGTGACGCTGAACTCCTTCCTGGTTGCAGAATTATCCGAACTGCTGGGAAGTGAATTCTCCTCCTCGGTCTGTACATAAGACCTTTAACCTGTGCACCGAGCCATTATCCACGATCTTCTTGAACTTCTTGAAGACCTCAAAGGCTCCGCTCTTCTCCTTGAGCGTATAAACCCACATCCAGCGATTATAATCATCAACAAGTAAGAGGAAGTACTTGTTACCTGCCAATGTTGCTAGGGTGAATGGACCGCATAGATCTGCATGTACCAACTGTAGGGGTCTCTCTGCTCGGAATTTGGCCTTGATCGGAAACGGTATCCTCACCTGCTTCGCGATCATGCAGCACTCACATAGCCGGTCGGGGTGTTCTATCTTGGGAACCCCGAAGGCCATCTTCTTCTCGCCCATCATCTTGAGCGCGTGAAAATTCACGTGCCCGAGCCGTGCGTGCCATAGCCAAGCCGGGTCTGCTATCGATGCCATGAGACAGACGGGCTGGCACGTCTTCAGGAGAATCTTGTAAAGTCTGTTGGGTGTTCGCTTAACTTTCATCAACAGCTCTCCTTCCTTGGTCCACATCTTCAGGTAGGACCCTTGCAGCAACACCGTGTTCCTGATCTTAGTCATCTGCCCTAGACTGATGATGTTGCTCTTCAACTTCGGGATGAAATACACCTGGTTCATCAGACGCTGGTCGCCATTCTTGCACTCGAACAGGATCGACCTTCTGCCTCTGATCTCTACGACTGATCCGTCGCCGAATTTCACGTTGCCCGTGATCTTTTCATCGAGCTCTTCAAACTTAGTTCGGTCCCCAGTCATGTGGCTGCTAGCTCTGTTGTCTAAATACCATACGTCGGTACTGACTTTATTTTCTCCGTCTACGAGGAGGTTTGCAATAACCTTATCCTTGATGAGGAAAACCTTCTCGCTGGTTTCCTCCGGATAGGTCTGCTCGGCCTCTGGGCTGATCAGCACATTGATAACTTCTGCCCAGGCCTTGGCGATGCTTTTGCCATTCTGTTCGTCCAGGCGCGTTTCCTGCTCGGCAAACAACAATGTCGGCTGGTCGTCTGGGAATCACGTTAGATTCGCCTCTTCGCCCTGGTTCCTGCTCCGGCACTCAGATGCAAGGTGCCCAAGCTTTTGACAACTGTAGCACTTCACTGTGCTCTTGTCTCTCTTGGTCGTGCTTTGCTGACCGGGCGCACCACTACCGCGACCTCGCTGATCCCGACCTCGACCTTGTCCGCGACCTCGGACTTCTCCACCAAAGCTGCTCTAACCTGAGGAATTTGAAGAAAACTCGGCTCCCCCGGTTTTCCGCTATCTGGCCGTCCACTCTTCATGCGTGAGCAGGAGGTTCTTCTCCTCTTCCCTGTCACCGTAACCCCGAAGTCTCTCCTCGTGGGCCTTGAGGCGACCAACAACCTCCTCGACCGTTATGGTCTTGAGATCGCCGAACTGCTCAATCGATGTCACGATCTGCATGTACCTGTGAGACACTGCTCAGAGGAATTTCTTGACGACGGTGGTCTCCTCCACCGTGTCTCCCAACGAGCGCATGCCAGTCATAATGGACGTGAGCCGCATAGCGAAGTCATCAATTGATTCGCTCTCCCTCATCCTCATCACCTCGAACTCACTCTTCAAGGTCTGGACCTTTGCCTCCTTTATGCTATCTGTGCCCATATGCATGGTCTGAAGAGTTTTCTTTGCTTCCTTCGCTAAATCTTTCTCGGCGAGCATGAGAAGAACATCTTCCGGAACTGCTTGGTAGATTGCGGCTAGAGCCATTATTTCCTTGCGCCCTTCGACACTGCCGTTCTCTACGGCCTCCCACACTCCCTGCACCTGCAGATTCACCCTCATCTTCAACGCCCACACGACGTAATTGCTCTTCGTGAGCATGGGGTAATGGAGCGTAACTGTGCCTTCTCTGGAGTCTGGTTTCTGCGCGACCAAAGCTCCATCGATCGGTGACTCTGATGATGAAGACATTCTTTGATTGAAGCTCTGATACCACTTGTTGGTTCCCAATTCACGGATCTGCAAAGAACACGATCAGCACCACCAAAGAAAAATCCGAACAGAATAATGAAGAAGACGAACTTTTGGGAGAAGAAATTCTCTATTGATAATCGAAGGCAAAAATACAAAGAAAACTCTAATGGACTCGACAGTTTACAAAGTGTACAATGCTAGGTTTATATAGCCTCACATAGGCGAAACCCTAGCTAACCAAATCGCACAAAATCGGGAAACTACCCTAAATAATCATATCAAATCTTTGACTTGATCTTTGCTTGCTCCTCAAGCTTCGCGGGTAGTTGCTGACTTTCCCTTTCCTGCTCGGACAGCATCTCTGTCCCCGAGCTAGTCTGCTTGTCTGCCCCTGACCGGGCTTGCCTTCTTTCTGGACGTTCTGCTCTTGTTCACCCGAGCTGGGCTGAACTCCTATCCGTCCTTGGTTCTGGTCGGTACCCGGGCTGACTTCCTCAGTGTGACGGACTAAGTCAAGCTTAAGATCACAGTGATGTATCGTTTTTTTTAAAATGAATTAGTATTGCATGTTCACGAGACATTAACTTAGAGTGTGTTTTTATGAGTAAAGACAAATTAACGCAATAACTCATTATCATTTTTTTAATTCAAAATTATAAAAAATTAACATTTGAGCATATCAATATAATAGAATTGTTTTGAGAAAACTTTATTATCAGGCTATTTTATATATATAGATTTCATCTTAAAAATTCAACATTACACGAAAAAGTAGATTCCACAGATTTCTCATTAAAAAAAAAAAAACACAAAAAAAAAAATGTCTCAAGTCTCAACATGAGAAAACGAGTTAATAATATATAAGTTCAAAAATCAATAAAAGAAAATGTTTTCTACTCTTCTGGTTAATGGTCTCATCCAATTTTTTATTTTTATTTTATTTTATTTTTTGTAATATGTGTATATGACTCAAAGTCTTAAATAATGCAAAAAATATTATATTAATGATGTATAAAATATACATACTTATAAGTTCATCTTAAACATAATAGTTACTGATTTTTTTTTTTTTTTTTTTACATTG
Organism: Parietaria judaica; assembly: GCA_954871525.1. Lineage (NCBI taxonomy): Eukaryota > Viridiplantae > Streptophyta > Magnoliopsida > Rosales > Urticaceae > Parietaria > Parietaria judaica. The sequence goes on from OX940860.1 coordinate 47,742,551, forward strand.
ATGTAAAAAATAATTTAATTCTTAAATCGTGCTTGTTCTAGGACAGAAATTGATCAGTTATATCTTTTTCGAAAGACATAATTACGGCATAAAGATTATTTTTTATGTTTCTACTTCGTTGGAGGTATAGTTTTTTTTTTTTCAACATAAGGACCACACATATTTTATTTTCTATATAACTTTGCGTCTCAGTCACTAAATGAACAAATGTTAAGCTTCTGCGACGTACTCGGGTATCAGTGACTCACTCGATGTTCCTAAGGATGCCGGTGACGACCCGACGGTGTCAGTGACGCACTCATTGTTCTCGATGATATACTTGTTGAGTGTATCGGTGACACAATCGGCGTTCTCTCGACGATATACTCGACGGGTGTATCAGCGATACTCGGCGTTCTCAACGGCGTTGGTTACGTACTTGGAAGTTGGAAGTGTCAGCAACACACTCAACAGTGTCTGTGACATACTACGCGTTTCCATGATGTACTCGGTTGTTTCGGTGAAGTACACTCGCGATATTGGGAGATTCATGTTAATTTTCAAAAAAATTATTTAAATAAATATTCAAAACAAATAAGGGAGCTTATGCTAATTAGCATTCTTAATGGTTTAAAATTGTCAAAATAGCCATTGTTTGGTTAATTTTGTAACATAGCGAATAATCCACATTAACGGATATAAAATGACGTTATTAACCTTTACTATTAATTAATGATACAATGATTTATTATTTAATAGCCATATTAATTTGATTTCAAACAAAATCGGTTATCAATATTTACGTAATAAATGTATACGATATTAAATTCAAATGATAAATAGAAATAAAGATTGCAATAAAATAGGAAACCATAACCAATATATACGTGGCTGATATTTTGTTTGTTTGACTAACAAATGACATACTCAGTATAACCAATATTAATTACACGCAAAATCTTTAACAAAATTTCACCAGCCCAAATCACACGCAAATTCAGCCAAAAACAAAAATAATTCAAAACCAGAATGGTTTATTTCTGTTAATATGTCAGTGAAAAATAATTTTCTCACCCCCATGTTTTAATATGGCTAATATGATTTATTTCATTTTTTAAAGTATTACACGTAATATGTTGCAAGTTCTAACGTGACTTGCAAGTTCAAAATTAACACGAATAAACAAAAAATATACAAAATAAACGTGTAAAATACATCTCTATTAACGTAGAAAACAATACATCTCCACATGAATTAATAGCTAATGACACAAATTAATAGACATAAACACGTAAAAAACATAGTAAAAAAAAAACTGAACTAAAATGAATAAACAGAAATTACACGACAAAATCAGAAGAAAAAAAAAATATCATCATCGAGCCGACACCATCGCCCACTCCTTCCGACCCATCGCCGCCGCGCTCCGTCCCAATTCCCTGTTCCAAGACTCCGATCTCCGGCGAATCTCAGGTCCGCCTAGCTCTATGCATCGCCATGGCCAATGCCGACCTCGCCCTCACCATCTTCGTCCTCTTCGCCGTTGGAAAGCTCCTCGAGAAATATCTCCGGCCGATCCAGTGGGCAGTCCTCTGCTCAATCCCTCTCTGCGGAATCCAGCAAACCCTCGCCATCCCCATCGCCTTCTTCCGCGTCTTTGTCAGAACTCTCGTGGAAATCCCCTAGGTCTTCGGCAAAATCCTTCTTCGGAAGCCGAATCAGGATGGGGAGAGAGAGAGAGAGAGAGAGAGAGAGAGAGAGAGAGAGAGAGGTTTTGTTCGTGAGATGAGAAATGGCAGAGAGAGAGTTGGTCGAGAAATGGCAGAACAGGGAGAAAAAGAGAGAGTTAGTCCACATTTTTTGGGTATATCATTTCAAAATATGGTACAAATTTATCCCTAAAATCATGCACAATCCAAATTTTAAATAATTTAAAAATAAAAAATAAATTTTAATAGGGTGAGGGGCAATTTTGGAATGGAAAAATCAAATTTCAATGCCACATCATCATAATTGGCTATTTTGCTAATTAAAATCATTAGTTTGTTAAACTTAAATTTAAACATTGGAATGTGGTTATCTATTATAACAACTCAACAAATAAATAGTGAAATTTTATAAAATTGATAATTGTCATATACTTAACAAAAACATTGCATTTATTGTTTATTTAGTGATGAAGACTCAAAGATATACAAAAAATAAAGCATGGAGTCTTCAAGTCGAATTTTTTTTTTGCAAAATATGTCTCAAACAAAGTGCAAAAACGAAGGTTTTATGCCGTAAATATCTCTTTCTAAAATAAAAATTATTAATATAATATCACTATTTGATATTATAGTGTATTAAGCATATTGATTTGTAATATCTCATTATATACCGCCCGCGTTCTCCTATCTTTAAAAAGCCCGTTCAGGCCAATATGAAAAAAAACCCATGTATTGTGAGTTGAAGTTTGGGGCCGTGGTGGGCCTCCATGGCTCTTGACATTGCCCTCCCGCTTCCACGGACTTGCTTGGTGACATTAGTCCCGACTCCCGTCCTCACGGACTTGCTTGGTGACAAGTTTTGGGTAGGGGTGTACATAAATTCTATTGAGGTGACATGGGGTGAAAGTTATACCCAAAATTCTAAGTTGAATTCAGTTGAGTCATTGAATTAAACAAATATATATATATATATATATATATATATATATATATATATATATATATTAACAATCACTCAGAACTACCTAACAATCAATGAAAACAATAAATCAATAAAAAAAAATTACATTTAAATTTAATAAAATAATTTATAATTTATTTCTTTATTTTGGTTGGATCAAAACGTATCTCAATGACTTAGTTGGGCTAGATTAATTAAAATTCACCGCATCAGATGTTGTTACACAACATTTTTAATAAACAGTCGTTAAAAGTAGATTCTACAAAAGTTTTTAATAAACTGCTAACCTAAATCGAAATCATTTTTACCACGGACATTTTGCTACAAAAAAATCCACAATGTCCAAACTGCGAAAACTATAATAAATAAAGTTTAATTAAATTGAGTTGAGTTTTGGGTTAAGTTTTTTTTTTTTTTTTTCACACGCGCGTAAGGATTTGTGGGCTGGGCTGCCCGTCCATGCCCACTTAACAACTAAATTTTAAATAATTTATTTATGAACATAATACCATAATAAAGGGATATACAAATTATAATTATATAAATGCATACATTGATTATCCATCTTTCTTTGAAACCTTAAAATTCTCCTAAGTCTATAAAACCGAACTCAGTTTCTAATAGTATATAATATTGTAATTTCTTGGTGGAATGGAATGCGTTTGTTTTTTAAAATTAATAATTTCTTGATATCTTAAAAATTAAAAAGTTAAATATTTAATTCGATATGTGTTTAAATAATTAGATTCTAAAAGTCGCATGGTTGAAAAATTTCATTCGCTAATTTTGGATCGACATTATATAATATATATATATATATATATATATATATATATGTCGCAAAAAATAAAACAAAATTCTTGAATTATGATTCCAAACATCAAAACGATGGATACATGCAAACATAAAATACCATAATAAGCTCTGTTAATTATTATTTATTTCATTCGAAAAAAAAGAGATTATAATATTGATCAATCAATTATAAATTTGAAAGGTAAGTATTGTAAACGCAAATTGATTCGTAATTAAGAGAGTGCACAATCAAAGGATACCAATTTGTAATAATTAATTGCATTGATCCATCATAATCCTATAAAAAGAGCTCGAATTAGAATCATTCTTACACCAACTTCAAACAATATATTCAGTCTAAATTTCTAAAGTTATATAATTGCCATGGCTATGGCTAAATCTGGAGTTCTTTCTTTGTTGTTCGTCGTCCTCATCATCTTTTCACGTAAATGATTTGTTTTTAACGTCAAAATTTTCATTACTATGTTTTGTTGATATCCTAATGATATTATCTCTGTTTGTTTCAGTGTCCAACGAGAGTGATGCGAAACAGTGCTGCAACGATAATCCCCGCTTTAGCGGAGGCCATGATTTGTGCCCTCAGGGATCAACGTCACCGTCTGTGACCGAGGGACCTTGCTGGGACTTTTGTAACAGTGGAGACCCGTTTTGTGGCAACGGAGGCTTCTGCAAGCACACGGGAAGTGGAGTTCACTGCCATTGCAAATGCTGATCGATGACTTATTCGTCCACGTGAATGCATTTCGTTTACTATGATATTATGAACTGTTTGTGTTCAAATTGATAATAATTATTTTATGAATAAGAATGCACAAGTTTTGAAGCTTCTCTTGTTTCTGTTCTATATTATGCGTGTGTGTATATATAATATTTATACATATAAATATATTATTATATATATATATATATGGAAACTCAATAATGTTTGCGAAGAAAAAAAAAATTAAGTCGTCGTAATATAATGTTACCATATGATTGTCCTTAAAATATCATCTCTAATTCCAAACTAAACCTATTTAATATGTTTATTCAATGTGAATTAATAATTTGACATTTTTACATTTTCTCTTCACAATTACGGAAGGGGGTAATATTTTATTAACCAACTGAAAGAAATAAAAGACTCTCTTCCACGATTTTTCAGGTCAAAATTTGGGTCTTTTTTCAATCTCATCTTATTTTCTAAAGCCTGTATATCTATAAATTAATACTTTTGGGACCGGCAAAAAATATTATCTTATCGGATTATTAATTTATACATTAATGAAGAAAAAATTATTAATAAGCTATAATTGTATAAACATCTTTACTAACAAAAAAATTATTTCAATTTATTATATCGATAATATTAAAGTATCAATATTAAGAATATCAAGAGAGACTATTATGATTTAAAAGATTTTATTAGAGTACCAATATAAAAAAATATTAAAGAGTCCAATGATATGAATACCAATAGCTTCTTTGAGTAGTTATGATTAAAGCTATAATAATAATTGTTGTATTCAAACATTAGACTTAGATGCATATCTCTAGCAGTGTTGTATACAAAATGTTGATTTAGTGTAGAAAACTCAAAATTGAAACCAAGAATATGAGAATACGACACCCGACATTCTTAATGCTTTTCGGAAGCTTAGAGATGAAGTTTAAGAAGACATCAATTTCAAGAAGAAATAAAATACTATAGAATCATATTTTAAGAATACTACATGATTAGTTATGCATGTTATCTTTTTATTTAATGTGATTTCATAGTTATTTATGTTATATTTTATTTATAGTGATTTTATAATTATTTAATTGAATTATTAATTTATATATCACTTGGGACCTATATACTTTCTAAGAAAATTATTATCTTATAAACTTAGCAAATTATTAATTTAGCTAGTTAGGCCCGAGTTGGGACCGGACAAAAATAATATTTAATCACGACTATTAATTTATCGAGTATTAATTTATAGAGGTTCTACTGTATATATTATAATCTTCCTTACTTCACTATTGGCCCAAATAACTCCTAAGCTAGAATAAATGAATAAGGGGATGAAAGTTTTGTATTTTTTTTTTAACAAAATACATGTGTTAAAGAATAGGATGACTCTCGCCGCCATCTATTAGGGAGTTCCGGAAGATGTCCTTCTCATGATCGTCGAGAAGGATTCCGCAAAAAAAGCGTGGGAGACGTTGCGGACGATGCATATGGGCGCAGAACGCGTCAGTGAAGCCAAGGTTCAAACATTGAAGAGCGAGTTAGAGGTTCTCCGTATGAGAGACTGTGAATCTGTGGACGACTTTGCTATAAAGCTCACATCCATCGTAACGGGTATCCGCTCACTAGGCGAACAGGTGGACGAGACCACCGTGGTCAAGAAGTTCTTAAGATCTGTAACTCATAGATACATGCAGTTTGTGATGTCGATCGAGCAGTTCGGCGACCTCAATGCTATGTTAGTCGAGGAGGTTGTCGGTCGTCTGAAAGTCCACGAGGAGAGGCTTCGGGGCTATGGCGATAGAGAAGAGGAGAAGCACCTCCTGCTCACGCATGAAGAATGGATGGCCAAGCAGAAGAAGAACCATGGAGCCGAGTCTTCTTCTAACTCGTCGAAGATAGCAGAGCACGCGGTAGAGGCCGAGGATGAGGGCAAGGTCAGACATGCGAGGTCGTGGCAGCAACTTACCCTGTCAAGATGGCACCACGAACCAAAAAGACAAGAGCACAGTGAAGTGTTACGCTTGTCAGAAGCTCGGGCACTATGCATCGGAGTGCCGCAGCAAGAACCACGGTGAGGAGGCGAACCTTAGGGATTCCACGAAGACGAGTCCAAGCTGATGTTTGCCCAGCAGGAGGATGACATGGAAGTACAGAGAGACGAAGAGATGGGCCTCGTAGGCAAGAGAGACGCTGATCCCGAGCGAGAACCGGTCAGAGAGAAGACCGACCTAGAGGATCTAGTCGACGTGAAGTCGAGCCCGGAGCCCAAGCTGATGATGCCCGAGAAGAGGCCTAGCCCGGAGAAGTAGACCAACGGGACAGTCATGCTTATTGAGGACAAGATTATTGAAACCTCCTCGTAGACGGAGAGAAGAATTTCTATACCGACTTCCGGTATTTAGACAATGGTGTGAGAAACCACATGACGATGAATCGATCACCAAACTCAGAGGCAGAGGGTCCATCATCTTCCAGTGCAAGAACGGGGACCAACGCCTGCTGACTCAAGTATATTACATCCCGAAGCTGAAGAGTAACATCATCAGTCTCGGTCAGATGACGGAAGTCGGCAACACAGTGGTGATGGCCGGCTTATACCCGAAGATGTGGAACCAAAGTGGTGCCCTGTTGATGAAGGTGAAGAGAACGCCGAACAGGTTGTACAAGATACTCCTGGAGACAGGCCAACCCATCTGTTTAATGACATCCCTAGTAGACCCGGCTTGGTTGTGGCACACACGTCTTGGGCACGTAAATTTCTACGCGCTCAAGATGATGGGAGATAAGAATATGGCCTTTGGAGTTCCCAAGATTTAATACCCCGACCAACTATGCGAATGTGCATGGTCGCAAAACAGGCAAGAGTGCCATTTCCGATCAAGGCCAAGTTCCGAGCCGAGCGACCGCTCCAACTAGTGCGCGCACACTTGTTTGGTCCAATCACCCCGGCAACGCTAGCCGTAAATAAGTAATTTCTCCTACTTGTCGACGACTACAGCCGTTGGATATGGATTTATACGCTCAAGGAGAAGAGTGAAGCATTTGAAGTCTTCAAGAAATTCAAGAGCCTCGTGGAGAACCAGTCAGAAAATAGACTGAAGACCCTGCGAACAGATCGAGGAGGCGACTTCACGTCTCAGAATTTCGCAAAGTACTGCGGAAAAGAAGGTGTAGAGCGACACCTCACCGCACAATACACGCCTCAACAGAACGGCGTGGTGGAGAGACGGAACCGGACTGTGATGGACACATCAAGGAGTTTGCTGAAAAACATGAAAGTCCCGGTGAGATTCTGGGGAGAAGCAGTACAACACGCGGTCTACTTGCTGAACCGTCTACCGACGAATGCACTAGGCGAGCGCACCCCTTACCAAGCATGGAAAGGGAAGAAACCTCATCTGGAGCATTTGAAGGTGTTTGGTTACACCGCACATGTAAAGACCGTGGGACCACACATCAAGAAGCTCGATAATCGGAGTTAGCCGATGGTGTACCTTGGCGCCGAGGAAGGGAGCAAGGCACACAGGTTTTATGACCCCCGGCGTGGCAAAGTGCATGTAAGCAGAGACGCCATATTCGAAGATGAGAAGAAGTGGGATTGGCGCGACGAGAAATGAGAGCCCGAACAGAACTCGGTGGAGTTCATCCTCGATGATGAAGAGGTGGTCGAGCAGGAAGAGGGAGAGAGTCCCAGCCAGGGACCAGCAACGCCCAGCTAGACGGAAACCAGTTCGTCTAGAACCAACTCACCACTAGGCTCGCCCAACCCAGGATCAGGGATGATCACTCCGATTCCAGACAGAGCTAGTTCGGGAGGAACAAGCTCAGGATACTCGTCGATCAATGATGGACCAAGAGGGTTTCGTCCCCTGTCCAACGTCTACGAAGAAGCGCGGGATCTTGAGTTGAGCCTAGAGGAGCTCCTGCTGGTTAGTGAAGAGGAACCAACCAACTATCGCGAGGCAGCCACCGAGACAGAATGGCAGGAAGCGATGAAGAAAGAGCTAGAGTCTATTGAGAAGAATCAGACATGGGAACTAGTCGACCCCCCAAAAGTTTACAAATCCATTGGCCTGAAGTGGGTCTACAAGCTCAAGAATGACTCAGAAGGCAAGGTCCTCCAGCACAAGGCCAGACTGGTTGCAAAGGGCTACGTGCATAAGCATGTAGTATACTTTGAAGAGGTCTTTGCTCCAGTGGCCAGACTCGACACAGTCAGGCTTAGCCCTTACTGCTCACCGAGGCTGGAAAATCCATCACCTGGACGTCAAATCGGCGTTCCTGAATGGTGAAGTGGAAGAAGAAGTCTATGTCACTCAGCCGGAAGGCTTCGTCAATAATACCGCAAGTGCACAAGGTGTACAAGCTGTCAAAAGCCCTTTATGGGTTGCGACAAGCACCACGTGCATGGAACACTCGACTCCACGGGAGTATGAAGAGTCTTGGTTTCAAGAAGTGTTCCCAGGAGCAGGCAGTCTACACGAGGAGCTTAGAAGAGGAGGCCCTCATCGTCGGTGTGTACGTCGACGACCTGATCGTGACTTGATCCAGTGTAGATGCATAAATGGATTCAAGGAGCAAATGATGAAGGAGTTCGAGATGAGCGACCTCGGATTACTCTCATACTACCTCGGTATCGAGGTCAATCAGAAGAAGGAATTTTTCACGCTAAGGAAAACGACATACACGAAGAAGATTTTGAAGCAATTCAAGATGGCGGATTGCAACCCGAGCAAGTATCCGATGGAGGCGAAGTTAAAGTTCGGGAAAGATTTTGAAGGAACACTAGTGGATCATACGGAGTACAAGCGTGTCATCGGGTGTTTGAGGTACCTAACCCACACCCGACCTGACATCTCATATGCAATTGGCATAGTGATTCGTCACATGGAGAAGCCTACTCGTTTACACCAGCAGGCAGTGAAGTACATCCTTCGTTACGTGACGAAACGAAGAACTACGGGATCCAGTACGGAAGAGAAAGTGGAACTGAAGAACTGGCTGGTTTTACCGACAGTGACCTAAGCGGTGATGTTGATGACAGAAAGGATACCGGAGGGATCTCTCAACGGGAACCTTATCACTTGGCAGTCACAGAAACAAAGAATTGTGGCCCTTTCCTCTTGTGAATCTGAGTTCATGGCAGGGACCGCAGCATTGTGTCAAGCGTTGTGGTTGAGAAACTTATTGAGCGAAGTGACCGGAGCCGAGCAGAAGCCAGTGACTCTCTACGTGGACAATAGGTTCGTAATTGCACTGATGAAAAACCCAGTGTTTCATGGACGAAGCAAACACATCGACACTCGTTTTCACTTTATTCGTGAGTGTGTGGAAAAGCGAGAGATCATTGTGGAGTTTGTCAACACTAGGGATCAACGAGCTGACATTCTCACTGAGGCCCTAGCAAGAATCAAGTTCCCGACGCTTTTCTCAAAGAAGAACGATGCGAGGCTACAACTGTTGGAGAACGAGCTACTGTCAATCTCACAACGCGACGTGACGATTGCTCAGTATTTCCAGAAGGTCAAGTCGATATGTCATGAGATTAGCGATCTCGATCCGAAGTCCATCATCGGAGAGGCTCGTGTGAAGAGGATTATCATCCACAGGTTGAGACCGGAGTATCGAAGCTTCGTGATTGTTGTACAAGGATGGCCCGTTCAACCATCACTTGTAGAGTTCGAGAATTTTCTTGCAAGCCAAGAAGCGATGGCTAAGCAAATGGAAGGCGTCACGCTGAAGAATGAAGAGGAGAAGCACCTCCTGCTAACGCATGAAGAATGGGTGGCCAAACAGAAGAAGAATCATGGAGTTGAGTCTTCTTCAAACTCGTCGAGTCGTAGCGGGTACAGCAAAGATAGCCTAGCACGTGGTAGAGGCCGAGGCCGAGGTCGTGACATGCGAGGTCGCGGCAGTAGCTCATCCCGCCAGGACAACAGCACGGCCCGAAGAGACAAGAGCATGGTGAAGTGCTACAATTGTTAAAAGCTCGGGCACTATGCATCGGAATGCCGCAGCAAGAAGCACGACGATGAAACAAATCTGACTAGATTTAACGAAGACGAGCCAATGCTTATGCTCACCCAGCAGGAAACGAACGTTGAAGTGCAGAGAGTCGAGGAGACGAGCATTGAAGGCGACAACGACGCTGAGCCCGGGCAAGAACCGGTCAGAGAGAAGACCGACCTAGAGGAACCAGTCGACGTGAAGTCGAGCCCGGAGCCCGAGCTAATGATGGCCGAGAAGAGGCCCAGCTCAGAGAAGATGACCGACAAGACGGTCATGCTTATCGAGGACAAGGTTATTGCGAACCTCCTCGTAGACGGAGAGAAGAATGTCTATACCAACGTCTGGTATTTAGACAATGGTGTGAGCAACCACATGACTGGAGATCGAGCTAAGTTTGAAGAGCTCGATGAGAAGATCACCGGGAGTGTAAAGTTCGGCGATGAATCGATCGTCGAAATCAGAGGCAGAGGGTCCATCCTGTTCCTGTGCAAGAACGGGGACCAACGCCTACTGACTCAGGTTTACTACATCCCGAAGCTGAAGAGTAACATCATCAGCCTTGTTCAGATGACGGAAGTCGACAACACGGTGGTGATAGCCGGCTCGTACTTGAAGACGTGGAACCAAAGTGGCGCCCTGTTGCACGCACGACTTGGTTGTGGACCGCACGACTTGGGCACGTAAATTTCTATGCGCTCAAGATGATGGGAGAGAAGAAGATGGCCTTTGGGGTACCGAAGATTGAGCACCCCAATCAGCTATGTGAATGTTCCATGGTCGCAAAACAGACGAGAGTGCCATTTCCGATCAAGGCCAAGTTCCGAGCAGAGCGACCCCTCCAACTGGTGCACGCTGACCTATGTGGTCCAATTACCCCGACTACCCTAGCTGGAAACAAGTATTTTCTTCTACTTGTTGACGACTACAGCCGCTGGATGTGGATTTATACGCTCAAGGAGAAGAGTGGAGCCTTTGAAGTCTTCAAGAAGTTCAAGAGGCTCGTGGAGAACCAGCCAGAACATAGGCTGAAGATCCTGCGAACAGATCAAGGAGGCGAGTTCACGTCTCAGGATTTCGCAGAGTACTGCGGAGAAGAAGGTGTAGAGCGACACCTCTCTGCACCATACACACCCCAGCAAAACGGTGTGTTGGATAGAAGAAATCGGACGATGATGGACACAGCAAGGAGTCTGCTGAAAAAGCATGCAAGTCCCGGCGAGGTTCTGGGGAGAAGCAGTACGACACGCGTTCTACTTGTTAAACCGTCTACCGAAGAAGGCGCTAAGAGAGCGCACCCCTTACCAAGCGTGGAAAGGGAAGAAACCTCATTTGGAGCATTTGAAGGTGTTTGGGTGCACCGCACATATGAAGACTGTGGGACCGCACCTCAAGAAGCTCGATGATCGGAGTCAGCCGATGGTGTACCTTGGCATCGAAGAAGGGAGCAAGGCACACAGGTTTTATGACCCCCGACGTGGCAAAGTGCATGTGAGCAGAGACGCTGTGTTCGAAGAGGAGAAGAAATGGGACTGGCGCGACGAGAATGAAGAGCCCGAACAAAACTCGGTGGAGTTCATACTCGAAGAGGAAGAGGCGGTCGAGCAGGAAGAGGGAGAGAACCCCTTCCAAGGACTAGCAACGCCCAGTTGGACGGAAATCAATTCGCTTGGAACCAGCATGACTGGAACGAACTCACCACCAGGCTCGCCCAACCAAGGATCAGGGATGATCACTCCTATCCAAGAGAGAGCTAGTTTGGGAGGAACCATCTCGGGAGACTCGTCGATCAAGGATGGACCAAGAGGGTTCCGTACCCTGTCCGACGTCTACTAAAATGCCCAGGAGCTTGATTTGAGCCCAGAAGAGCTCTTGCTGGTTAGTGCTGAGGAACCAACCATCTATCGTGAGGCAGCCACCGAAAAGGAATGGCAGGAAGCGATGGAGAGAGAGCTAGAGTCAACTGAGAACAATTATACATGGGAGCTAGTCGACCTTCCAAAAGGTCACAAGTCCATTGGTCTGAAGTGGGTTTACAAGCTCAAGAAGGACTCGGAAGGCAACATCCTCAAGCACAAAGCCAGACTGGTCGTTAAGGGCTACGTGCAGAAGCAGGGAGTAGATTTCGAGGAAGTTTTTGCTCCAGCAGCCAGACTCGACACAATCAGGCTGATCCTAGCCCTCGCTGCTCACCGAGGCTGGAAAATCCATCACCTGGACGTCAAATCGGCGTTCCTGAATGGTGAACTGGAAGAAGAAGTATACGTTGCTCAGCCGGAAGGCTTCGTCGACAAGACTGCAGAGCACAAGGTGTACAAGTTGTCAAAAACTCGTTACGGGCTGCGGCAAGCACCACGTGCATGGAATACTCTACTCGAGAGAAATATGAAGAGTCTTGGTTTCAAGAAGTGCTCTCAGGAGTAAATGGTCTACACGAGGAGCTCAGGAAAGAAGGCCCTCATCGTCGGTGTGTACATCGACGACTTGATCGTGACTGGATCTAGTGCAGAAGGCATTGATTGATTCAAAAAATAGATGATGAAGGAGTTTGAGATGAGCGATCTCGGACTACTCTCATACTACCCCGGCATCGAGGTCGATCAGAAGAAGGAATTTGTCACGCTAAAGCAGTCGGCTTACGCGATAAAGATTCTGAAGCAATTCAAGACGGCGGATTGCAACTCGAGCAAGTATCCGATGGAACCAAAGTTAAAGCTTAAGATAGATGCAGAAGGAACCCCAGTGGATCCCACGGAGTACAGGCGTGTCATCGGGTGCCTCAGGTACCTAACCCACACCCGACCTGACATCTCATATGCATTTGGCAAGGTAAGTCATCACATGGAGAAGCCTACTAGTCTAGACCAACAGGCTCTAAAGCACATCCTTCGTTACGTGAAGGGAACGACGAGCTACGGGATCGTGTACGAAAGAGGAAATGGAGCTGAAGAACTGGTCGGTTTTACCGACAATGATCTAGCCGGTGATGTCGATGATAGAAAAAGTACCGGAGGGATGTCGTTTTACCTCAACGGTAATCTGATCACTTGGAAGTCTCAGAAGCAGAGAACTGTGGCCCTTTTCATCTTGTGAGGCCGAGTTCATGGCAGCGACCACAGCGTCGTGCCAAGTATTATGGCTGAGAAACTTACTGAGTGAAGTAACAGGAGCCGAGCAGAAGCCAGTAACTTTGTATGTGGACAACAAGTCCGCAATCGCACTGATAAAAAACCCGGTGTTTCATGGACGCAGCAAGCACATCAACACTCGCTTTCACTTTATTCGCGAGTGTGTTGAGAAGCGAGAGATCATCGTGGGGTTTGTCAACACGAGAAAGCAACGTGCGGACAATACTCACTAAGGCTCAAGCGAGAATCAAATATGCAGAGATGCGAGAACTACTCGGCGTGAAGAACGTGGAACCAAGTCAAGCTTACGGGAGAGAATGTAACCCTATAAGCTAGACATTGGTTAGAACTAGTTGCCTAGCAAGTTGTCAACTTGCTTAATATTTTATTACATTGTTTATACTTGGGCACTAAGTTAGTTAGGGTAGATATGTAATTTCATATCATGTGCTCTCCCTAAGCACATATGTATTATGCTTGTTTTTTTTCATCTCCAACAAAAGATCATTCGATCACCTCTCTTAGTATAGTCCCTTTATTTATTCTCCTTGCTCTATAAGCAGCACACCATCATCACATATATTAATATTATATCATATACAAAGTGTGTAATTGGTTTGTCGTTTCTTCTTTGTTGAGTCTTTGGCAAAAGTTCCAAATATTTTGGACCAACAATCCTTACAACATATTATTAATGCAATATTTTCTATTTTAATAACTCTCTAATTTCGTACAACTCTTTAATTTGGAGATCATTTATATAACCAATTTATTTGATAAGAATGCTCATATACTCATTTTTATATATATATTGTAGGTTATGCCCGAACCCGATATTGTATTTTTCTGGTTATCGGATATCGACCCGAATCCATAACCGACATAACGGGCCCACTTGGGCCCGAGTGATAATTATGAGTACACTTAATTAACTAAGAATTAATTAATTAAAGCTTATTGGGCCTTAATTAAAGCCCATTAGGTTTTATGATATTAGGTATTATAAATACCTAATCATGACTCATAAAACATAGGAATCAATCAAAACCCTAGACATAGAAAGAATTCGACCTCCCCTCCTTAGAAGGAAGTCGAGTTTTTGCTAGCTCCCCGGTTCTTCATCAGTTCGTCATCCAAACACCAAGAAGGATCTAACCTATCCTCCGAGGTGTTTTCCGGTCATCAAGACGTTCCCGAGTGACGTGGTGGACGACTTAGAGGCACTACACTTGAAGTGCTCATCCCTGGAACACTCACAGGAATCGGCCAGCTTCAGAATCGGCAAAAGTCAGCGTTTTCGGTACTGTTGGCAAAAGTACCGAAGTTTGGTAACGATCTCTAATTCAATATCTTAATTCTCGTAATTATTCTAGATCTATATTGTTCGATGATATCCCGTGATTTCCGCCTCGGGATTGAGAAAGAGTCATCGAAAATCCAACAGTGGTATCAGAGCCGGTCTGAGTAATTTCGAAAATTAGATATGTTATCCGAAATAATTTTATGAACTTTTTGGTATGATTAGATTTTCAGTGGGGGCAGTAGAAAATTAATTATGTTAATTTTTTAGTGTGTTCGGGATCCGTTTTAGAATCGGGATCTGATTTTATTTTTAATTTTAAACAATAAAATAAAATTCTAAAAGGGAGACACAACTGGCGACACCACCACCTTGACCGGCGGCGACTTCGCCGTCGCCGTCGTGGTCCCGGCGGCGCCGCCGGATATGCCTCCTACAAAGTGGGAGGATTTTGGGATCGGCTAGGGTTTTGGAAACCCTAGCCAAACAGCAATGGGGGATGGGTCAAACCCAGCCTGGTCAACGGGCTGGGTTGACCCAGCCCGACCCAAAACCCCACCCGGATCCAGCTGGATCCGGGTAGACCCAACCCGGGTCCGACCCGAAACCCGACCCGGATCCGGGTCAAACCCCTGACCCGGGTCCAATTGGACCCGGGTCTGACCTATTCTCGGGCAGAGGCTGCATGCCCTGCCCGATCTGCTCGGGCTGCCCGAAGGCAGCCCGTACGAGCCCGGGTCAAGCCCGTGCTCGTATCCCGGTCCAATATTTAATTTTAATTTATATTTTAATTATTTTAAAAATGATTAAATTGTTTATATTGTTTTTAATTATAATTAAATATGAATGAATTAATTATAAGTTTGAAAATCTAATATGTGAAAAGATAAAAGTTTATAAATTCGATTTATCTAACTTTATGTAGATTGCCTTATGATGTTTAATGTTTTAATATTTTTCATAATTTGATTTATAAATGATTATTAATCAAAATTATTCACTTTGAATCATACTTAATTAGATTAAGTTTATGAACATACATTTTAATTATCAATGTAATATAAGAAATGTGAAAACATTTTTTTTTGAATAAATAATCTTTATGATAATTAATAGATTATTTATAAATATATATATATATATATATATATGAATTTATATATATATCACGAATATGTCTTGAAATTGGATTGTGCATTACATATTTGTTAGTCTTAAAAGTCAAATTTTTAATAAGTTAATCATGTTTGTTCTAAGGCTAAGTAAGTAAGGATCACACTAAACCCCTCAATAAATATTAGGTATTTAGTCTTCCACCGGCTGAATCCTCGATCTAATTGTATATGGTCTTAGTGCATCTTTAACCCAAAAGTGTACTTTTATTCATTACATTTAGACGCGTAGGGCGACCTATACTGTCCGCCGATTCACCCTGTGGGTTTACCTAACCGAGTACTCTAATCTGATTAGATATCGTAGACAAATTTTGAAATAGATTAGAATGTATGTGAAAAATCGTTTTTCTATTCTAAACGTCAGAGATAATATAGGATATTAGTGCAAGAGTTGACTTTCTCTGAGTGATAAGTTAATGAGATTGATGAGGGTAACTTTTTCATTAATAAATCACGAAATATTATATAAGTCCTTAAAATATTTTTGTAACATCTTTATTATAATAAATATTATTTGTAATTTACATGTTAATACTAGAATTAATATTGTGCTTATTCAATTTTTCCTTTTATATTATGTTGAACTAGAACAATGTCTAACAGCTCATTAAGATCGATCCTTGAAATGGAAAACATCTTAAACGGAAAGAATTTTCCGGAATGGCAAAGACGCCTCAAAGTAGTGCTCAGGCACGAAAAGAAGGATGCCATCATCATTGATGCGCCTCCTGCTGAACCACCTGCTACTACAACCCGAGCAGACAAGGATGCTTATAAGAAGTATAATGATGATGCTGCTGAAGTAGCTTGTCTCATGTTGGCAACCATGACTTCAAACCTCATGGAACAACATGAAAACATGTCTGCGTGGGAAATGATTCAACATCTTAAGAAGATGTATGAAAGTGAAGCACGTCACACTAGATTCAGGATAATGAGAAATTTGCTGAGAGAAAAATTACCTGAAGGAAACAATGTACATGATCATGTTTTGAAAATGATCTCCTGATCATAAAGTTTGACGAGGCAGGAGATAAAGATCCCTGAAAAAGTGTACATTGACATAGTGTTGAACTCTCTCCCTGATTCTTATAATCAGTTTATACTGAATTATAACATGTCTTCTGAAAAGAAAAGTCTGCATCAACTTCACAACATGTTGCAGACAGCTGAGGTAAATGTACCCAGAGGAAATGCCAAGAATGTCATGGCAATCACAAAATTCAAGGAAAAGAAGCAAGTTGTTCAGAAAAGGAAAGGCAAGGGTCCAAATAACCTAAAGGTTAAGGCGAAAGCCATGAAACCCAAGGTTAGACCCACCCTCGATCATAAGTGCTTTCACTGCGAAAAGAGGGGACACTGGAAGAGAAACTGTCCCCAATATCTTGCAGAGATGAGGAAGATGAAGAAGAGTGGAGACTCTATCACAGGTATAAATGTTATAGAAATAAATCTTACAACTTCTAAAGATTGGGTATTAGATACAGCATGCGGTACTCATATTTGTACTGACATGCAGACCTTGAAGAAAAGTAAGATGCTGAGGGAGCATGAGACTAACATGCGCGTGGCGAATGGAGCACATGTTGCTGCAAAAGCTGTGGGTCATGTAGATCTCAACACCCCAGCAGGAATGATTTTAGAATTAAATGACTGTCATTTCGTACCTTCTATTACCAAGAACATAATTTCTATTCCAGAATTGGATGCTTTAGGTTTTAATTTTAAAATTGTTGACAAGCGTTGTGCAATTTTTAAGGATGGTATTTGCTATGGTATTGCTTATTTATCAAATGGTTTGTATACTCTAAATACCTCTAAACATCATGTCTATAACATCGCTAGTAAAAGAGCGAAACCAAACCAAGTAAACTTAGCCTATCTCTGGCACTGTTGACTTGGCCACATAGGTGAGAAACGCATAACTCAGCTCCATAAGAATGGAATGCTGGATGATTTCGATTATGAATCTTATCACACACGCGAATCTTGCCTGGCCGGGAAAATGACGAAGCCGTTCTTTAAAGGGACCTATGAGAGAATGAATGGACTTTTGGAACTCATACATTCTGATGTATGTGGCCCAATGCCAATTCAGGCTAAAGGAGGTTTTAGATATTTCATTACGTTTACTGATGACTTCAGTAGATACGGTTATGTTTATCTAATGAAACACAAATCTGAATCACTTGAAAAGTTCAAGCAATTCAAGAATGAAGCTGAAAATCAGTTAAGCAAGAAAGTAAAAACAATCCGATCTGATCGAGGAGGCGAATACTTGAGCGGTGAATTCAAAGCTTACCTCAATGACATGGGAATAGTGTCATCATTAACTCCTCCAGGAACACCTCAATTAAATGGTGTTTCTGAAAGAAGAAATCGAACCTTGTTGGACATGGTCCGATCAATGATGAACAAAACGGATTTACCTGAGTCCCTATGGGGGCATGCACTTATGACAGCCGCTACCACACTAAACTGTGTGCCTTCAAAGACGGTTCCTTCAACACCATATGAGATGTGGAAAGGAAGAAAACCCAATCTATAGTTCATGAGAATCTGGGGATGTGAGACATATGTCAAGACATTAATGTCTGACAAACTCAGCCCCAAATCTATAAAATGCAACTTTGTTGGATACCCAAAAGAAACTGCTGGGTACTACTTCTATCAGAAAAACACTGGCAAAATCATCATTGCCAAAACTGGTATATTCTTAGAAGAAGATTTTCTCTCTTGAAAGTCTAGTGGGAGAAACATTGTTCTTCATAGAACAAGAACCACAAGATCAAAATGAACCAGAAATGGACACAGAAGAAGCTCAAACATCTGGTTATACACACCATGATCAAATCATGAATGATAACCCAATGGAGGAAGTTGTTCTTAACAAGGAAGTTAATGATGAGATCATCAACGAACCACCTCAAGAAAACATAACTCTATACGATGTACCCATTCAAGATAGGATAAATGAGCAACCTGATTACACACTGACATCTCGAAGATCAACCAGAGAGAGTCAACCTCCTCTGAAATTGAATCTTCTTGTTTCAATAGAAGATGAAATAATTTATGAGGATGAGGGTCAAGAACCCGAGTCTTACAAAGAAGCTATGTCCGGAGATGACTCAGAGAAATGGCTGGAAGCCATGAACTCTGAAATGGACTCCATGAACAGCAACGAGGTATGGGACCTTGTTGATGCTCCCAAAGGGTTAAAAACCATTGGGTGCAAATGGATCTTCAAGAAGAAGTTTGACATGGATGGAAAAGTACAAACATACAAAGGGAGATTGGTCGCTAAGGGTTATCGACAAATTCATGGTATAGACTATGATGAAACATTCTCACCAGTTGCCATGTTCAAGTCAATAAGAATCTTGCTAGCCATTGCAGCGTTTCATGATTATGAAATCTGGCAAATGGACGTTAAAACCGCATTCTTGAATGGTGTTCTGGAAGAGGATGTGTACATGACACAACCTGAAGGTTTCATTGACCACAAACAACCTAACAAGGTTTGTAAATTGAAAAGGTCAATTTACGGTCTCAAGCAAGCATCTCGAAGTTGGAATCGTCGTTTTGATGAATCGGTCACTAAGTTTGGTTTCATAAAAAACAAAGACGATCCATGTGTGTATATCAAATATAGTGGGAGCATAGTTGTTTTCTTGATTCTTTATGTAGATGACATATTGATAATAGGAAACGATACATCTGAACTCCAAGCAGTAAAGGAATGGTTGAGAAAATGTTTCTCAATGAAAGACTTAGGAGAAGCCGCCTATATCTTAGGCGTAAAGATTCAAAGAAATAGAACTAAAAGAATCTTATCTCTAAGTCAAAGTACATATATTGATAAAATCGTTAAAAGGTTCAACATGGATAAATCGGGAAAAGGTTTCACTCCGATGACACATAAAACATACCTGACAAAGAAGCAATGTCCGACTTCTTTAGAAGAAATCAAATGTATGGGAAAGATTCCGTATGCTTCTGCTATCGGGTCAATTATGTATGCAATGATATGTACCCGTCCAGATGTAGCTTTTTCCTTAAGCATGACAAGTAGATTTCAATCAAACCCTGGATTAAATCATTGGGTAGCCGTAAAGAATATCTTGCGTTACTTAAACAGAACAAAAGATAGATGTTTGACATACGGCGGAGCAAATCAAATAATCTTTGAAGGTTATTCTGATGCAAGTTTCCAAACTGACAGGGATGATTTCAAATCTCTAACAGGATACGTATTCTATGTAAACGGTGGTGCTGTTACATGGAACAGCAGCAAACAAGCTACAGTAGCTGATTCAACCACCGAATCTGAGTACATTGCAGAATCTGATGCAGCTAAAGAGGCTGTATGGATCAAGAAATTTGTTTCTGATCTTGGTGTAGTTCCTAGCATTGGTGATCCTGTCAAGCTATACTACGACAACAACGGAGCTATAGCACAAGCCAAGGAACCAAGATCACACAAGAAAGCAAAAAATGTACTCAGAAAATACCATCTGATCAGAGACATAGTCGATCGGAAGGACATAGAGATGGAAAGAGCAGACACTGAAGACAACGTGGCAGATTCGATGACAAAGGCTTTGTCGAAAGAAAAGCATTTTCGTCATGCGGAAAATATTGGGATAAAGAACCCATAAATGTCTGCAATTATTTAAATACATTTAACCCATTTCATGGTTCAAAGACAAATTTATTGTAATCATTATTCCTTAAATTTGAAGCACAATCTTAATTCTTTAAAAGGCAAGTTTCATCATTTAACGTTCATATCAATATCCTAGTCATTTAGAAATATTGATATCAGCTAAACAAATGCAGTTCCTAAGATATCTTAAATGATAATCTTGAATTTTCCCCAGCCAAAGAAAGTCATTACGAAGAAACATAGATGGACTATAAATGACATTTCAAAATTGACTGGTATATGTAGATAAGAAGAAAGGAAAGAGATCCTTGTTATCTATGAGATATTCTTATACATATAAGCACTAGTCGGAATGACTAGCAGTGCTGGAATGACTCACACTCTAAGATTTCTCACATGGAAACAAAACCTTAAAATAAGGGGACACTGAGAAACTTAGAGATATGAAGATAGACTCCAAAGTTTGAGAAACATCATGAGTCCATCACTGGGTAAATCACATACTTAGATTATAACTCAACGCTTACTGTAACAGGAAAGTTATAACAGCTATAGTTAGGCATGTGATGAATCTTGTAGGATGGAATGATATTTCAAGAAAACGTGCATCTCCCCATTCATCTTGGGGCAATACACTCAGGGCCTTCTAAATAGTATAAGTAAACGAAAACTATGGCCATAGTCAAAACAAAAGTGTTTTTGTTTTGGTGTTTCAATACTAATACCCGAATCAGAAAATTAGAGTACGGCTTAAACAGATGTGCCAAACCATGATCTGTGCCAAATCTAGAGTAGTAAAAATGTTGAAGGAATCAGTCATATACAAAATATGTTAATATAAAAGAACCACATGGTTCTTCATAATTAACTTATATAAAAGGGGATTCCAAAATTTTGTAGATTGGGGGAAGTGATGTCTAGGTGGAGGCCACTCACTTCTAGCATACTCTAACTGAGTATGTGGCCAACACTACAGAATCCTAAAGAGTCACACCAAACTCGCAACGGAAACGGAATACGATAACTAATTTACAACGAAACAAGTTTCAGTTGTAACTTTGATGAATCAGGCATGAGTAGCTGAGAAGATGTACATATAACCCAATATGGCATTTTCGAGTAATACTTTATGTGCAGGACGTGCACGGAGATAACCAATCCGGTGCGTTCGTGCAAGTGGGAGATTGTAGGTTATGCCCGAACCCGATATTGTATTTTTCGGGTTATCGGATATCGACCCAAATCCATAACCAACATAACGGGCCCACTTGGGCCCGAGTGATAATTATGAGTACCCTTAATTAATTAAGAATTAATTAATTAAAGCTTATTGGGCCTTAATTAAAGCCCATTAGGTTTTATGATATTAGGTATTATAAATACTTAATCATGACTCATAAAACATAGGAATCAATCAAAACCCTAGACATAGAAAGAATTCGACCTCCCCTCCCTAGAAGGAAGTCGAGTTTTTGCTAGCTCCCCGGTTCTTCATCAGTTCGTCATCCAAACACCGAGAAGGATCTAACCTATCCTCCGAGGTGTTTTCCGGTCATCAAGATGTTCCCGAGTGACGTGGTGGACGACTTAGAGGCACTACACTTGAAGTGCTCATCCCTGGAACACTCACAGGAATCGGCCAGCTTCATAATCGGCAAAAGTCAGCGTTTTCGGTACTGTTGGCAAAAGTACCGAAGTTTGGTAACGATCACTAATTCGATATCTTAATTCTCGTAATTATTCTAGATCTATATTGTTCGATGATATCCCGTGATTTCTGCATTCGGGATTGAGAAAGAGTCATCGAAAATCCAACATATATATATATATATATATATATATTTAATACAAAAAAAAAAAATTAGATGACTGTAATACTGTATTATTTTAAAAAATCATCAATTGCTTAAGTAAAATTTGATTACAGCACACGTTTAAGTAATAGAGATGTTAATACTTTTATAATAATTGATATTTTTTTTTGCAACCAAGCGAAGCGAGGTTTAATTCTCTAGTAGTAGATAATGTAAAAATGCCAAATTAGTAATTCACATTGAATAATCCTATGCAATTGATTTAGCTATGCGAGATGATTAATTAAAAGGCCTATCATATGGTAACTTTGTTTTCGATGACTTAATTTTTTCTTCTTTGCAAAAATTTCACTTCGTTACTATTATTTACACGCCACACATAATAATAATAGAAGAGAAGCAAGACAAAATTAAAAACCTGGGCATTCTTATTCATTCACTAGAAAATATTATTAATGTCAACACAACGAGTACATCATAACAGATAAATAATATAAAGCATTCACGTGCATGTACAAATTATCAGTCTAACATCTGCAATGAAAGTGAACACCGGTGTGTTTGTGGAAGCCACCGTTGCCACAAAACGGGTCTCCATTGTTACAGAAGTCCCAGCAAGCTCCCTCGGTCACAGACGGTAGCGTTGATCCTTAAGGGCACAAATCTTGGCCTCCAATGGAATAGAGATTATCGTTGCAGCATAATTTCACATCACTCTTGTTACACTCTAAAACTGAAAGAGGTAATGTAATCATATCAACCCAGCATAATAAAAACAATTTGACGTGAAAAAAGAATCATTTATGTGATAAGATGATGAGGGTACATAGATGATGAGGATAACGTGATTCTTTGTATACTTCTGCCGCAAATATTTGTTAAAGAAAACTGTCATCTCAACATGAAAAAAAAACAAATTGAAATAAATATGTTTCAATAGAAGAAAATGACTCCTACTCTTCTTGTAAAATGTTTCATCCAATTTCGTGTATATGACTCAAATGAAGCAAAAATATTACCTAAATGTTGCTGAAAGGTTGAATTTTTGTTTTAATTCAATTAAATATTTAAAATCTACGTAATAACGTGTATAAATTCATCTAAAATGTAATAGTTACATATAATATTTTTATATTATATAGAAAAATTAATCAGTGAATTGTTAAACAATTACTCAGAGCTTCCCTAAAGTACTGATCAACTATTTCATTTTCATTTAAAAAAAAAAAAAACTATTTCATTTTCAAATCAAAACGTATCATTATTTATAGTAGCATATTACTGCTTCATTTATTTTTCTAGAAAATCATTTAATTTTTGTTTTAGATTTTTTACTCAGATTTTTCAGGTGGTGTCCGAGAATACACTCATCCATGCGTAGCTCTGCCCCTGGTAATATCTCATCATATACCACCTCTCTTAAACTTATCAGGCCCGCCCCTGTCCTATCTCTTAAAATCCCGTTCAGGCCAACACGAAAAAGCCCACCACAAGACATTGTGGGTTGAGGTTTTGGGCCCGTGTGGCCCTCAATGGCTTTTAAAATTACCGTTTGGCGGCCGTGGGTGTTATAGGCCGTGTGCATAGATTGTATTGAGTCAGGCGGCCCGTCAAGGCCCACTAGACACCTAAACCTTAAATTATTGGGTAAATGAGTCAAATGCCCATTTGTGACTCAAAGTATTAAAAAAATGCCCAAACCTATTTTTAATAATTAAAACCACCAACTAATTGAAATATGGACCAATATACCTTTTTTAAGGTGTGGAAAAATTAAAATTACATATAAAATCGATTAATTATTCGAATAAATTAAATCAAAATAAAATTCTTTCCTTAAATGTAGCTAAATACAATAACTGATTACGCTTAATCATTCCTTAATTACTTTAAAAAAAATTCTCCCTATTAATCAGTATTCATACGATTATTTTAACGATTTAAATTTTAAAAACAAAATCAATTTTGGATGGTACTTACATTGAACGTAACTCTTTTTACGAATTTATAATAGTAAATCACTATACCTATAATTGTAATTTAAGTTACGAATTTATAATAGTATGTTATGAATTTAAGTTACGAATTTATACATGTAATTATACTTGTAATTTAAGTTACGAATTTATAATAGTAAATCACTATACCTGTAAATGTAATTTAAGTTACAAATTTATAATAGTAACTTACGAATTTAGGTTATGAATTTATACATGTAATTGTAATTTTAATTGTAATTTAAGTTACGAATTTATAATAGTAAATCACTATACATGTAATTGTAAATTAAGTTACGAATTTATACTAGTAAATCAGTTTACGAGCTATTGGGTGAACGAAATTCTGAGCGAACGACCTTCGCGACAGAGAAGGCGACAGGAGGTGACGGGAAGCTACGCGACGGCGCGAGGCGACTGGACTTGGCGAGATGAAGGTCGAACAATCGGGGGGAGAGAGAAGGTCGAGCAATTTTGGAGAAATAATTTATTTAAAAAATAATAATATAGTATTGTAACTATGAGGTGGAAGTTGTCAACCACAATTATAAGAAAAATAATTTCGAAATTAAAATATAAATTAATAATAATTAAACGAAAATTAATATTTATAACTAATATTAAGGGTATTATGGTCCAAACAAAATTATTAGTGAGTATAAATTAGTTTTATGAAACTATGGGCATTTCTCTTAAACTTTAGGTGTTTTTTGAGCATTTGCACTACTACAAATATGGGATTATACTACGGAGATTCCACTACGCAAGACAAAAAGCGTCGTTGGAAGTCAATTTTCGACGATGGAAATTATTATGCGTAGTCGGATTTAAAAAAAAAATAGACTTCCGACTACACAATTTTTTATGTGTCGTCAGAAGCATATATTCGCCGCGGCGAATATTAGTTCGCCGCGGCGAGTAGTGTTCCAACTACGCATATATTAGTGTTGCCAGAATAGAAAACGACATTCATTTCCAACGACACTTATTAGTGTCGTTGGAATGACTCGCCGCGGCAAACTTAAACTAGCCGCGGCGATTTTTCCCATAATATTGAAAAAAGTACATATTTTTTTGGAATTGTAAAATATTGAAAAATTAGAAATTTATCTTTCAACGACACTTTTAAGTGTCGTCGGATCACAGTTAGCCGCGGCAAATATATATTAGCCGCGGCGGATAAGTGATCCAACTACACTTTTAAGTGTAGTTGAAAGTTTTGCCGCGGCTACTACTAAATAGGCCGCGGCGTATTTTCACATTTTTTGATTTAGTTTAATTTTGTAACATTGTATATAATTAGTAAACAATAAGTTTGACATAATTATTTTTGTAAGTTGACGTTTTCCCGAATTGTGACTTTATTGCGGCAAAAGTACATATTTCTTTTTGAAAATGGTTAAATTGAGTTTTTTGTTCGATTTTTTTGATGTAATTTCATTTTATAACACTTTGAATGATTTTAGAACTGTTATTTTAACATTATTTGTTTTTAAATTTAAGTTTTTCCAATTATTGCGACGAAATTACATTTATTAATATATGTTATCAACAATCGATTACTAAATTTTGATTGAGAATATATATTTTTGTACTCTTGAATTAATTTTTGTTTAAATAAGAATGGTTGTTTAGGATTTTAATAAATTGGTTAAACCATAACCCTAATCCCTAACCCTAAACCCTAAACTCTAACCCTAAACCATTGTTGGCAAAATTTTACTTGGGAAATCAATGCATTAGTGGTGTTCATCGTACGCGCACCCAAAAAAGCACAAAGATAGAGATGTTCTTAATCGAAAACTTTAAAATATGTAATTGAATGAAATAATAATTTTTGTAATAAAAACTTATATTGTTCAATTCTAGTTTTCAACGACTTCATGAGTTTTTTTTTTTTAATTTAAACATTTATTACTATTTGTTTATAAATTATATAATATAATTTAAGTATAATAATATAAATCAAGAGTAGTAGAAGAGATTTTTTATTTTTTGAAGTGTAAAATATTGAAAAATTAGAAATTTATCTTTCAACGACACTTTTAAGTGTCGTTGGATCACAGTTAGCCGCGGCTAATATATATTAGCCGTGGCGGATAAGTGATCCAACTACACTTAAAAGTGTCGTTGAAAGTTTCGCCGCGGCTACTACTAAATAGGCCGCGGCGTATTGTTATAAACAATTTAAATTATATCATTTTACGATATCAATAATTATAAGGTAAGAGTAGTGTGCTATCTTAGTAAGAAAAAAATAAGTTTTTTTTTTATATCTATTATAATATTCTTTTATTAATCGCGGAATCTCATTTCTCGGTATGTTATTCTCCTCTCTTAGTTGTCGTTCGATTTTTTCATTTGAAAAGCAAACCACTTATTTATATTTTTAAGTAGATCTTAAGTGCTTTGAAATTTAGATGTTGGATATATATATAAAATCATTCAAATTTTCATAATTTTATTTTATATTTGAAGTCGTTACTTAGAAAGCTATAATAAGGTTGAATGAAAGTTAAACTTTGAGTTTCGTATAATTAGTTTAATTGTAAATTTTATGTTTTGAAACAAATGTCGTTGTGTGACTTGTGTGATTTTAATCGAAAACTTTAGAATATGTAATTGAATGAAGTAATAATTTTTGTAATAAAAACTTATATTGATCAATTCTAGTTTTCAACGACTTCATGAGTTTTTTTTTTTAATTTTAACATTTTTTACTATTTGTTTATAAATTATATAATATAATTTAAGTATAATAATATAAACCAAGAGTAGTAGAAGAGATTATTTATTTTTTGAAGTGTAAAATATGGAAAAATTAGAAATTTATCTTTCAACGACACTTTTAAGTGTAGTTGAAAGTTTCGCCGCGGCAAACTATAGTTCGCCGCGGCGAGTGTCGGGTTTTTACACGACACATCTCAATCTTGTGTCGTTGAAACCCCAAATTTTCGAATTTTTTTCACTTTTTTTCGTTTCCCTCCCTTTTTCTCTCTTATTTCAGGCTTTCCCTCTCTCTTTTTTCTTCACTTCTCACTTCGGCCTCTTCTCTCTTTCTCTCACTCTCCCTTCTCTCCTTCTCTCTTTTTATCCTCAACCTTGCCCTAGACGTCGCCGTCGCCGTTGCCTTCGTCGTTGCCGTCGCCATGGAGGAGAACGTCGGCCACCAACAAGTCTACTCCCTAACCGAGTTTCTACCTTGAGCAAGGTTAGAATCCGAGCCCTAAATTAATATTATATTTTTAATGCATTTTTGTGTTAAAATAGTATTGTTTATAGTTTATGTGATGTTATTTTGATGATTTAGTGAATATCTCTTAGCGTGTTAATGAATTTGTTGATGCTTTTTAGTTTTTGTTGATTTGTGTTTTGGTATGTTGGTGGGTTTATATTTTTCGAAATATGTTGATAAATTTTGTGGGTTTATGAACTTTCTTTGATGTTTTTTTGTAGGCTCGGGGAAAAGTTCATGTTACACAATACAACCGGCTTGAATTTTCAATGTTCATGTTCATGATGAAGAATAGAATATTATGTATATGGACGGTTTTACATTCTTAGATATAGGGACGACGGTACTATTTGTAAGTATGAATGATACTTTTTGTAGGTACGGAATATTATTTGTAATAAATCGATTAATTTTGGAATTTATTATATAAAATATATATTATTTATTATTTACAGGTGATACCAAAGCATCCGGGCGATTTTAATCGCCCGTTTTTTTTAATTTTATATCAGCATATTCGACGACACTTTTAAGTGTAGTTGGAAGTAATGTTCGCCGCGGCAAATAAATTTGTGCCGCGGCGAATATTGTTTTCGACGACACTTTTTAAGTGTAGTCCATGGACACTTCCGACGACACTTAAATAAGTGTAGTCGGATATCATACGACGGAGGATCCGACGACACATTAAAAGTGTAGTTGGAACACTCCGACTACACTTTTTAAGTGTAGTCCAATCCCCTTTTTGTAGTAGTGTTGGTGGATTTTCTTTAAATTATTTAGTAATTAACATAACACCATAATTAAGGGATATTCAAATTGTATTAATAAAATGCATAAATTTATTATCCATATTTCCTTGAAACCCTAACATCCTAAGTCTATAAGAGCTCAATTTTTAAAAGTAAAATAATATTGGGAAGAGTATAATGTGGAGTAGGGGTGAGCATTTTAGACCCAACCCGATGGCCCAACCCAATCCGTTATAGACCCGACCCCAATCAAACCCGCCCAATCTAACCCGCTCAAAATTGGGTCGGATCGGGCCGGACCCGACTATTATTCGGGTCGGGGTCGGGTCCAAAACCTTGGGTCGGGTCGGGGTCTCCGACCCGACCAATATAATTAATATATATTTCATATTGATTTTTTATTCAAGTAGTGCAATCTATAGTCTTTTAAAATTTCTCATCCTCAATTTTATTTACATTCAAAGACCCTTCAATCTCTCATTTTCATGTTTTACATTATTTAGTGTATGTTTGTTTGATTAAATTTGTTTGGAGTATTTTTACTTGAATTTTGAGTTACATTGATGCATTTTTTTCATATTATTTTGTGTTATATAAGATTAAATTTTAATTAATCGGGCCATTGCGACCCAAACCAACCCAACCCGATTTTTATCGGGTCGGTTTGGTTCGGGCATTAAAAAATTTTGGGTCGGATCGGGCATTTTTTTGGGGACCCGAAGTGATCGGGTCGGGTCCATAAAAAACATCGGGGCGCCCCAACCCAACCCACGCTCACCCCTAATGTGGAGTACGGCGACATGTGTTTTCTTTAATTAATTAATATACATAAATTTCTTAAGAATTAATAAGTTCAATTATAATGCAATAAATGCTTACATTATTAGAATCTGAAGGTCAAGCATGGTTGAAAAAAGTTCATTAGCTAATTTCGAATCGATATATATGTAATATTTTACCGCAAAACATGAAACAAGCTTCCAAATATAAAGAAATCATACTACAGTAAAACCTCTATAAATTAATACTCGATAAATTAATAGTCGCGATTAAATAATGTTTTTGTCCGGTCCCGACTTGGGCCTAACTAGCTAAATTAATAATTCGCTAAATTTATAAGATAATAATTTTTTTAGTAAGTATATAGGTCCCAAGTGATATATAAATTAATGATTCAATATAAAAAATTACATAAATAATTATAAAATCACTATAAATAAAATAAAATATAAATAACTATGAAATCACAAGATAAAATTACATCACTAATTATGTAGTCTTCTTAAAATATGATTCTATAGTAATTATTACAACTTTAATTACCACTACTCTAAGAAGTTTTTGTCATTCCTCTTTAATATTATTGAGCTCTTTAATATTTCTGACATTAGTACTCTAATAAAATCTTTTTAAATCACAATAATCTCTCTTTATATTCTTAATATTGATACTTTAATATTCTCGATATAATAAATTGAAATATTTTTTTGTTAGTAAAGATGTTTATATAATTATAGCTGACTAATATTTTTTTTCTTCAGTAGGTTTTAATTAATAAATTATTAATTTATATGTTAATTAATAATCCGATAAGATAATATTTTTTGCCGGTCCCAACAGTATTAATTTATAGAGGTTCTACTGTAATTCACTCAAAATATGATTCCAAATATATCAAAGCGACGCATTCATGCCATAACGCAAACAAATATATATATATATATATATATATATATATATATATATATTACCGAAAAATATGAAATGAACGTCCAAAAATAAAATGAAATCAAATTATAATTCAGGAATTGTGATTCATAGATCAAACCGATGGATACATGGACAAAAATAATGACATAAAATACCAATAATAGTTTATTTCATTGAATTATAAAAGAGATTGCCACAATTAAGGGGATACCAAATTGTAATAATTAATTGCGCTGGATCCACCATAATCCTATAAAACAGAGCTCAAACTTTAGTCATTCTTACACCAGCTTCAAACGATATTCGGTCTATATTTCTAAAGTTATATAATTGAGATGGCTAAATCTGGAGTTCCTTCTTTGTTGTTCATCGTCTTCATCATTTTTTCACGTAAATGATATGTTTTTAACGTCAAAATTTTCATTATTATGTTTCGTTGATATATTATCTCTGTTTGTTTCAGTGTCCAACGAGAGTGATGCGAAACAGTGCTGCAACGATAATCCCCGTTTCAGCGGAGGCCATGATTTGTGCCCTCAAGGATCAACGCCACCGTCTGTGACCGAGGGACCTTGTTGGGACTTTTGTAACAGTGGAGACCCGTTTTGTGGCAACGGAGGCTTCTGCAAGCACGCGGGAAGTGGAGTTCACTGCCATTGCAAATGTTGAACGATGATTCATTCATGCACGTGAATTCTTAATATGGCCATGTTTTTATTTATTTATTTATTTATGATGAACTCTATGTGTTCAAAATTAATAATACTTTCTAATGAATGAATAAGAATGCTAAGTTTTAAATTTTGTCTTTTATCTGTTCTAGGATTATACTGTGATATATATATATATATATATATATATATAAAAGCTATGTTTAGGGGTGGCTAATGTCACCCCTGAGATGTCTGACTCGATTATATACGTGTTAAACGTTAATTAAATTATTTATTATAAATATATATATACGAACTATTTCCTAAGAATAATTAAAATGTAAATTGTTTCAATGGATAACAGTAACCTTTTTCAGGCAGTGATTCCCTTTTTAATTATAAATGAAACTATTAAAGAAGGCCGTAAATTCTCTTTTTTGTTTTATTTAGCTTTTTAATTAAATAGTTACTTAATTTGAAACATATTTTATAAAAGTTATTATAACATGTAACACTAATTGAAAATCATTACTTGGTTTAAAAATGATTAGAAGCTAATAGTCTCTCCTTTTCGTACTTAAAAATAAATACTACTAAATTTGACGTTTTGATAAACTGTTTTATTGGGGTTTTTTTTCTTCTTTAGTTTGCCATATAGTTAAAAAGGAAAAAAGAAAAAAACTACGATAGAACTTATTTTATCTATGGTTTGTCACCCCTAAATTGAAGTTTTGCGTATATATATATACATTGACTCATTGTGTACTATGTATCGAAGAAAAAAAAAAATAACAAGTCAACGAAAATAATGTTACTCGATTTGAATTACTAAATTGGTATTTTTACATAATTATTCGCTATTACATGTGGGGTAAAATCTTTAATCCGATTGGAAAAGAAAAGGAATTTTTGGACTTCTAAGTTTTTTTTTTTTTTTTGAAGAACGGACTTCTAAGTTTCTAAAGGCTCATACTCATATATTATAATTTATAACCTTCCGTACTTGACTATGCGCCAAAATAACTCTTATAGTTGAACAATTAGAAAATTGTAGGAAAAACTTTCAATTTTATCATGAAAAAATTGTAAAAAACCAATAGTGGTCTTGCCATAAATTCCAAGTTTCTTACGGCAAAATATTTTTTAGTTTTGTAGAACTTTGCCACAGTAAAATAAAATTTTAAATATGTCACATACATAACAATATTTTTTGGTATTTTATCGCAAATATCTCAAAAGAAAAATGCCTTTATTTTCTCATTTTATTTTTTCAAAGACAATTATTTTTGAAAGACTTCCTTTTTTTTTTTTGCCAGTCCGTCGCATTGTAAAGTGACTATCTAACCTATCACATTGTAATTTAACTGTACGTCACGTCATTCATTGCACCATTGTTTCATATATCTGAGCAGAACCCTTAAAGACAAGGGCGGAACCACCTTATTGCAAAGAGGGGTTGAAACCAACCCATGAATTAATGAAAATACATTAATATGGCCAAATTTTTTTGAAAAATTATTCTAATTTCTTCTCATTGTTAAATGTTCGTTTAGTTGTGTATTATATTTTCATTCGTTTTTAGCAGGCTTCTAGCTATCAAGTATTAGGGCTCTTTCTTTAAATTAAAATAAAAAATAAAGCTATATACTATAAAGAAAGCTAATATTTTTTTTATAAAAATTCAAGTTATCGCAATATCGTGTTCTGTTGTTTCACGTCAATTCCATGACATAGGGACGTTGGAGGGAAGTACTGTTGAAAAGTTTTCAAAACTGCCAAATAAATTTGAGATCACGCTTAAGAATCGTAGTAAAGCAACAAAACAATCTGTTTTTTCATAAATTTTTCGATCATTAAACATTTCACATGGTAATATAACTTTTAGCTTATGAGATTTAGTTGTTGCAAAATCAATTGAGAATACTTGTTAATGCGTAAAAATGGCTTTAACTTAGAGTCGGATTCAAGGTTCGAGTCCCGAGCTAGACCCGCTGAACACGTGGATAATTGAATGCGAAGTCAACGCGGGTTGACTGATGATCGTCAAAGCTGGAGGCGAATCCGTCGTCTTGGATGAACTTCTTTCCTTGGCGAGCTCCACGTCTTGGCGAAGTCCGTGTCTTGGCGAAGCTCCTCGTCTGGGCGAAGTCCTTGTCTTGCCGAACTCCGGTCTTGATGAAGTTTCGAGCTGATCTTGATGATTCTTCGTGATTTTCCTTCCTTGGCGAGCTCCTACGGCGAGGGAGGACCTGCAAAAAAGGGTAGATTGGGCCGTGCCCCGTCGCTTATGGTTGGGTAAGGCTGCCTACGTATCTCAGTTTAAGAGAATCAGGTCCCACGTAGTTCGGGGTTAGTGATAAATGGCGGGTGACTGACGATGTGGTTTGACTCGTCGGAAGTGCCAATGTTGGCGGCGCGGGGGTGACCCTTGGCCAGGAGGCCGGGTATTACCGGCGTGAGATGTTCTTTATCGACCTCGTCAGTGTAGGCGAGCTCGTTGTGACGAGGGCCTTATCCCGACGAGGGATGCTCCTTCTTTGTCGACCTCGTCAGTGTAGGCGAGCTCGTTACGACGAGGGCCTTATCCCGATGAGGGATGCTCCTTCTTTGTCGACCTCGTCAGTGTAGGCGAGCTCGTTGTGACGAGGGCCTTATCCCGACGATGGATGCTTTTGTTGACTTGTCGAACAACTTCTCTTATCGAGGCTGAAACTCTTTATCTAGACTGATCTTAGCTTTTATTCAAGTCCTTCCTCCTATATGAGAGTGGACGAATTTCTAGAGAGAGAAAGCTAGAGAGAGAAGCTCTGGAGAAAGCTGTGAGTGAGCGTGAAAATGAGGAGGGGAAGACTCCTATTTATAAGAAAACCAGTTCCCTGAAATTGCACATCAGGGGCCAGTGAATTTCTCACCTTCATGGAAGGGGTTTGCCGCGGCTCCTAGCCCTGTCAGAATGCTCGTCGGTGCTTCTTGATTCGTCCTCGATGTCTTCTGGTTGTCCGCGAGTTCGTATGTTGAATCCGGGGGAATCTAGAGGATTTCGCGGGGATTTTCGTTAGCTCAGATCTCCTTGTCGTGTGAAATAATTGTAAGCTATTCCTCTGTCAAGTTGTGACGTGGATGCTTGTCAAACCAAGGTCTTTGTCAGGTGATGGTACCTCGTCGGCCTTGTCACCTTGTCAGGCAAGGTACTTCGTCAGGCCAGCTTCGTCGGCTATGGTACCTCGTCGGCCAAGGTATTTTGTCGGCTTCATCGGCCATGGTACCTCGTCGGGTTAGTCGGTCATGGTACCTCGTCGGCTTCGTCGGCCATGGTATCTCGTCGGCTTTGTCGGCCACGGTACCTCGTCGACTTCCTCGACCAAGGTACTTCGTCGGGCCGGGTTCGTCAGGGGCTTCGCCTTCTTCGTTGTTTTGACTCCGGGTCTCGCCAATGTCTTGGTTCGTCGGCCTCTGGTCTTTGACTTCGCCGGTGGGCTTTGACTTTTGTTGATGGGCTTTGACTTTTTGCAAAAAGGGGCCAAATTTTTATATGTTACGAAAAATGCATATAACATTAACACCCCAGTTTCTTGGGTAATTGTATTGCGCGAGAAACTTTTATTTTAAAGCTTAAGGAAACTTCTGTTATTTGGCGAGGATCCGGGTTGTGAGAGATTTTAATCTTCTCTCCGTCCTCTCAAAGAACTGCAAATTTCCTTTAACTGGGTGTTTGTAAAATATTTTCAAAAATGTTCGCATGAATAAGCGTGAAATAATTCGAGCATAGTCAAAGACGTAAGAGAATTGATTAAATAAGTCACAAGTCACTTTTTATAATTTTACTTGATTTTTGGATTTTTGGACGTTCATAGGCGTACTTTATAAAACAAATGCCTTTTAAATTAATTTGAGCTCCGAATATAAATCCAAAAATAAATAAAACCAAGTGACATAGTAAATGAGAAAGTAAATAAATAACTTGAAAATAATAATTGCGCATTAAGTTTAAAACTTTTAAAAAGTTCCTTAATTAATGCGCAATTTTTTAATTGTAATAAAGGCCATAAATAAGTAAATAATTCGCGAAAACCCGGAAAAATAATTTTATTTTGGTTTTCATGTTTGAAAATTAAAATTGAAACTTTGTAAAGTTCCAAAGTTTAATTTCCAAGGTTTTTTTAATAACCTTTGAAAATAGCATTTTTCACTTAAAACGTATAAAAACCCATTTTTGATCGTTTTTTACCATTTAAATAATCAAACATCAGCTTTGTGGGCCTTGTTTGTGCGATTTTTAGGTTGCATGTGCTATAGAATTCGATTTTAATGAGAGAGAAATAATGTTAGGGTAAAATAATACCTTATTGTTACCTTTTAGGGCTTTTGAATTTTTCTCTATCTTCCTCCACTAAGGGTATGCGGTTTTCTCCATCCCCGGCGAGCGTGACGGCTGCAATATGGCGAGCGGCATGGTGGCTGATGGAGGCAAGTCGTCGGGCTGTTGGCGGCTGGGGGGAGCGCGGCGGCCGGCGTGATGACAGCCGCCCTTGGCTTCGGCATGGGTCCGCTCGGCGTAGGCGCACTTCGCGGGGAGATCGGCACGAGCGGCAAGGCGCAAGGTGTGGCGGGATTGGCCAAGACGGGTTCGTCGGCGCCCTCTGTTGCGGTCTCCGGTGGTGGTGCATCATCGGGTGCGGCGTTAGGCGAAATTGCCGGTGCGGGCGAGGACGTGCGTGGCGCGGACGTCGGCATGATCGTCTCTGGCGCGGGCAGCGGCTTGGCGGGTGCTTCGGCGGCCTTTGCATGGTGAGGCGTCGTCTTGAACTCCGGCGAACTTGCTCTGGCGAAAGGGCCGCCAAAAGTAGTGGCGGAACCCGATTTCGACGGGAACTTCGATTTCGTGGGCTTCAAGACTGCGATTGACGATCTGAGTTTTGCGTTGGACTCGCCGGGACAAGAGCTATCTTTTACCAAGAAATTTAGCATTTTGGAGCCAAGCGCGTTGATCTCCGGGTCCGTTAAGGATCTTTTGATGTTAATTCGCCTTGCTTTGTCGACTCCACGGGGAGGATGCTTGCCTTCTGAGTCTCCTGGATCTTCTGAGAACTTTGCAGGTGTCTTGATGGCTTGCGGTGGATCTCTTGGCGAGCATGGCTCCGAGCCTTCGGTCCTTGATGATGCCTCTGACGTAGAGTTTGTTGATGTTGATACGTCTGGTGTCGTCGAGGAGCAAGGCGCTGGCGGGGACTTTGTCGATAAGGCACCCGTTGCTGAGGAAGGACCTGCAGGCGAGGGACTCACCTTATGGGCCTTGCTCTGGCGAGGGTCCTCCTGCTGACGAGACGCTCAAATAACATCGCTACCGTGTTTCGGCCTCTTGTCGTAGTTGCGTCACTGCTTCTGAGCTGACTTCTTATCTTGATCTCCATGGACTTTCGCGCCTTGTCGGTCTTCGAGTTCCTGCTGTAGGTGAGCTTCGTAACGTCGTCGTCTTGGCTTTCTACCGGTGCTGACTTGTCTGCTCCTCTTTCTCTTCAGGTGCTCGCGGAGGTGGCTCGTCACCCTTCTAGCTTCCAATGGTTTCTTGAAGTCTTTGGTGCTTCGGACTCCGTTCGTGTTACGGTGCCGCTCAACTTGGCACTTCCCAGAGATTAGTTTCTCTTTTCTTTGCCTTTATGATTTCTAGACATTTTCGGGCTTTGTTTAGCCCTACTCCTTGCCTTGGCATGTTTGTTCGGCGCGTTTCGCCTTTTCGTTACGTACCTGTTTGATGAAATTTACGCATTTAGTATAATTTGAACTTTGAGTTTTGTTCATACCTTTTCTTGTCGAGTGTGCGCGTCGTCGTGCGTTTGTGGCAGTCTTCGGAGTGCACTCTGCTGCGATTATAGGGTCGTCACCCGTTTTTGACCTGCAAGTAATATAGGTTGTCCGTAGACGATTGTGTGCTCTTGCTCGCCGGGTAACTAATCCGACGAGTGTGGTTGGCGCTTAAACCACGAGCAGTAGTCATATGGGTACCAGGCGAATGGTCTTCGGCTGGCGCGTAGCCGGATTTTGTGGTCGACACGTAAACCACGGGGTGGGGGGTGTAGCCGGAATGGCTTTTGTTACCTGGCTAGGTCTTCGGCGCGTAGCCGGATTGCCTTTTGTTACCTGGCGAGGTCTTCGGCGCCTAGCCGGACTTGCCGTGTTGCGGCGAAGCCTTTGCCTTTTTTTTACCTAGCGAGGTCTTCGGCGCGTAGCCAGATTTTTTTTTTAGGGATCAGTATATATACCGTAGTACCCCCCGAGTTTTTGCGTAATCTGCCTTGCAGTTTCGGGAAAACTTTCAGAGTATTTTGTAAATACGAATTTATTCATAAATAAGGTTGGCCTACAGGGTATACTTGGCCTTGCGCATTGCGCTTTATTGAAAAAGATATGGGGTCTTCACCGTGACTTCAGTAGTGTGGTTTGACTGGTAGAACTGGTGGCTCGCCTTGGCGGAGTCAGTTGACAATCGTGGTCTTCCACTTGGGCTCCTCTTCGATGTTGATGGTGTAGGCGGTTGAATCCTTCTTTGTTTCTTCGCCAGGGATCTTTTGTCGCTCCTCTTCTTTTTTCTCCGCTCATTGAGTCAGTCTTCATTGATAGTAATGTCTCAAGTGTTCAGCATTCCACGGGTGACTGATCGGTTCTCCTTCCGTTGTCCCCAAGCGATATGTCCCATCGCATAGCACTTGTCTGATGACATATGGTCCTTCCCATGTAGGGCCTAGCACTTCTGCGTTAAGCTTCTGTGTGTTCTACATGACCTTCCTCAGAATCAGGCTTCCTTCGGCGAATCGACGAGCTTTCACCTTCGTGTTATAGTGCCTCTCGACGATCCTCTTCTGTACTACCATGCGTTCGAAGACATTGTCTCTTTTTTCTTCAATCAGGTCGAGTTCGTCGTGGAGCAGGTTGTCGATGACTTCGAGGTTGAATAACTTGACCCTTGGTGACGGCACCGCGATCTCGGCAGGTATGACTGCTTCGGCGCCGTATGTGAAAGCGAAGGGGGTTTCCCCGGTGGCCGTCCGGCTGGTGGTGCGGTAGGCCCAAAGTACGAATGGCAGCTCCTCGGCCCATTTGCCTTTCTTCTCTTCCAGCTTCTTCTTAAGGTTCTCCTTGATGATATTGTTGGTGGCTTCCACTTGACCATTTGCCTGCGGGTGCTTCGGTGCGGAGTAGGAATTGGTGATTCTGAGCTCCTCACAGAACGACCTAAATTTATCATTGTCGAACTGGAGGCCATTGTCGGTCACAATTGACTTCGGTATTCCGTGTCGGCAGATGATGTTCTTCCAGATGAAGTTCGTCGTGCTGGCTTCGGTGATTGAGCTGAGGGGCTCCGCTGCGACCCATTTTGTGAAATAATCGATGGCGACGATGGCGTATTTCCTGTTCGGGGCGGCCTTTGGGAGCTTTCCTATGAGGTCGACTCCCCACATCGCGAACGGTCGCGGGACCAGTATGGTCTTGAGCATTGCCGGTGGCTGACGGGACACGTAAGCGTAGCGCTGGCACTTGTCGCATCGGCGGGCGAGGTGGCTTGCATCCTTCTTGAGTGTTGGCCAAAAGTAGCCTTGTCGGAGAGCCTTGAATGTGAGTGAACGTCCGGCAGAGTGGTTGCCACAGATTTCTCTTAGGCCTCGGTTGGCGTCGTCTGGCCCTACGCAGCAAAGTAGCGGTCGTGAAAACCCCCTTTTGTAGAGCCTGTCGTCGTGCTCGATGTAGCGGGTTGCGCGGTTCTTCAATCGTCTTACTTCTGATGTGTCGTCCAGTAGCTTTCCTTACTAGAGGTAGTCCTTCATGCTAGTCATCCAATGTGGTACTTCTTGATCTTTGAGTTCTTCAATTGCGAGTACTTCATCTTTGTCGATCGAACATCGTTCGAGTAGCTCCACGGGTATCTTCCCGAGTCCTTCGTCGATTGCGCCAGACGCCATGCCTGCTAACGTGTCCGCTTCTGCATTAGCTCCCCGGACTATCTGAACGACTTCATACCATGAAAATGGTTCCACACGTCTTTGAGCTTCTTGGAAGTACGCCAGCATGCTGTCTTCTTTAGCTTGGTATTCGCCGTTTATCTAGTTGGTAATCAACTGCGAGTCGCAGTGTATCTTCAAGTTCTCCACGACGCGCTTCTTGGCGATGTCGAGTCTGGCGAGGAAAGCTTCGTACTCCGCTTCGTTGTTGGATGCCTTGAATCCGTATCAGATGGAGTATTTCAACTTCTCTCCTTGCGGGTTGATGATGACGATTCCTCCGCCAGCTGCTTGGGCGTTTGATGCTCCGTACACGTATATGCTCCCCGTCGGTCCTTCGGGGGTGGCCTTCCTCTTTGGCTGTGGTGGCGTTGTTTCTTTCTTTTCATCAACGTCGGAGGCATCGACATCATAGGTAAACTCGACGACAAAGTCGGCAACAACTTATCCTTTGATAGCGACCCGTGGCTGGAATTCGACTCTGTATTCTCCTAGCTCTTGTGACCAAATAGTCATGCGGGTTGACGTCACCTTCTGGAGTGCCTTCTTCAGTGGATGCTCCAACCTGAGCACGATCTGGTGGGCTTGGAAGTAAGGGCGTAGCTTTCTGGCGGTGGTGACCAGAGCGAGGGCCAGTTTCTCGATCTCGGGATACCTCGTCTCTGTGTTCTAGAGAGCTTTGCTGACGTAATACACCGGGTGTTGAGCATTGTCTTCTTCTCGAATCAGGACTACACTTACTTCCCGGCTGGATACGGACAGGTAGAGGTACAATGTATCTTCGTCTCGTGGCTTGGCGAGCATCGGAGGCGAGCCTAGGTAGGTCTCTAGCTCCTGGAATGCGAGTTCACATTTGTCATCCCATTGGAAATTCTTTCCTCCTTTCAGCGCTTGCAAAAAGGGCTGGCTCATGTCGGTGGCTTTAGAGATAAATCGGTTGAGGGCTGCGAGGCATCCTGCCAGACTCTGCAATTCTTTTACTCGTCGCGGGCTCTTCATCTCTAGTAGTGCTCAGATCTTCTCGGGGTTGGTTTCTATTCCTCACTGGTGTATCATGTACCCGAGGAATTTTCCTTACTCCACTCTGAATGCGCACTTGGCGGGATTTAGCTTCATGTTGTATCGGCGGAGAAGATTGAACATCTTCCTAAGGTTGGTGACGTGGTCGTCGGTCTTCAAGCTTTTGACGAGCATATCGTCGATGTAGACCTCCATGGTTCTCCCTATGAGCTTCGTGAACATCTTGTTTACGAGTCGTTGGTACTTCGCGCCGGCGTTCTTCAACCCGAATGGCATGACCTTGTAGCAGTAGAGTCCTTGGTTCGTCGTGAATGTCGTGTGGATCTGGTCGGGTTCGTGCATACGGATTTGGTTGTATCCGGAGTATGCGTCCATGAAGCTCATCAGCTCGGGACCGAAAGTGGCGTCGACGAGCTGGTCCATTCTTGGTAGAGGGAAACAGTCCTTCGGGCACGCCTTGTTCAGATCTGAGTAGTCGATGCAGGTTCTTCATTTCCCATTCGGCTTCTTGACCATGACGACATTGGAGACCCATTCAGGGTATACGACTTCTCGGACAAAGTCCGCGTTGATGAGCTTGTCGACTTCTTCGTTGATGACGGCGTGTCATTCTTCGTTGAATGCTCGTCTCTTCTGGATCTTTGGCGTCTTCATCTTGTCTATGTTGAGGCGGTGGACCATTATCTCCGGGTCTATGCCAGGCATGCCCACGTGCGTCCAAGCGAACATGTCACGGTATTCGTGCAGGAATGCGGAAAGCTGGGTTTTGACCATCGTCGGGAGATTGGCTCCGATCTTCACTGTCCTCTCTGGCTTTGCGTCGTCCAGCGTCATGGTTGTCAGGTCCGAGGAAGCTTCGACCGCAGGCTTCCGGGGTGCCTCCCGGGGGTCGAGCTTGTTAAACATCAAGATGTCTTTGTCGTTGATTGGTTGGTCGTCATCCTCCTGGCTGATGGCAGCTGCGGTAG
This sequence comes from Parietaria judaica, assembly GCA_954871525.1. Classification (NCBI taxonomy): domain Eukaryota; kingdom Viridiplantae; phylum Streptophyta; class Magnoliopsida; order Rosales; family Urticaceae; genus Parietaria; species Parietaria judaica. Next base: position 47,783,155 of record OX940860.1, read on the forward strand.
TTGAGCCAACTCCTCGCTTCACGACGAAGGCGTCGTTATGCGGGGAGTTGATGGCGAGAGCTTCGTCTTTGATGATGGCTTCGCTTGTGTGGATTAAAGATGTTGTGCTTATGAGGTTAACCTGGTTTAGCGACCATCCTTTCTCTGTTGCGTGAGTGTAGCTTCGTCTGCTTTGCCCTGAGTCTCCAGTTCCTGGTCCTCCGATGATTGTTGATACGACGTTCAGCGGGGTTGCCGCTATGTCTTTCCCTCGGTCGTCGCCTTGATTCGTCGGGTGCGCCATCGTCAAGAATAGGGTCGGCACGCCCCCGTCATTCGCCACGAGCTTCTTGACAAACTCTTTTAGCTGCCCTTCCTTGATCAGGTATTCGATTTGACTCCTTAGCTGGTAGCACTGAGACGTCAGGTGACCGTAGTCACGATGGAATTGGTAGTATCGGCTCTTGTCCTTGGCGTGCTTGTTCAGCGGGCGAGGCTCCTTGAACTTGTCGCCGTGCATGGCGAAGATCTCGTCTGGAGTAGTCGTCAGTGGCGTGTAGTCTCTCTTGTCGATGCGGAATGGTTTCCTTGTCGGTTGACCTCCTTGCGGTTTTGCCATTCAGTTCCGGTTGTCGTCTGTGCGGCTTTTCTTCATCTTCGGTTCGTCGGAGGAGCGGTCGTTGCTTCCTTGGTGGCTCCTTAGCTCCGTTCACTTCCTGCTGGCGAGGTAGTCCTCCACGGAGATGTGCTGGGCTGCTCTTGTCATGAGCTTCGTCATGGTCGACGGCCTTTCCTTCACGAGGGAGATCAAGAACTCCCCGGTTTGCAGTCCGTCGATGAGGGTGATGACGGCGTCGCTGTTGGTGTAGTCATTTACCTTGTTGGATTCTTCGACGAAGCGGTTGATGAACTTCTGCATGGATTCGTCGGTCTTCTGTTTGATTGACCAGAGGTAGGATTTCTCCTTTCTTTGAGTCACTGCGCCGGCGAAGCGTGCGAGGAAAAGGTCCTTCATCTGGTTGAAAGAGTAGATGCTCGCCTTGGGTTGTCGCTGGTACCATTCGAACACCGTTCCCGTAAGGGTTAGGCAAAATGCCTGGCATATCATCGAGGCTGAGCATTTCTTCATCTGCATGATCGTCTGGTACTAGACAAGGTGGTAGACTGGATCTCCTCTTCCGACATAGATGAGGTTGCTTGCGAAGCGTAGGTCATCTACGGCTTCTCCGTCAAGCCGGTGTGGTGCGAGTGGGGACAGAGTCCCGTCGAGCACGGAACGGCCTCTCGTGCCACGGTCCTGGGCAGAGCGCAAGTCTTGGATTTCCCTCTGCATCCATTGGAGGAGGTCGAATACGTCATCGCGCTACGGTTGGCGAGGCTCCTGGTGACCTAGGCGGCGGTCGGGCGAGGCCCGCTGGCCGCGTTACCGGTCTTCTCTGTAGTCTTCGAGGTTGATAACATCGGCTCGTCTTCCGTCTTCGCGTCTTGGTGAGGGTTGGGGACCCCCCGGGCGATCCTGGTATGCTCCTGCAAGGTCGCGTTCTTCATCACGACAGTTCCCTTGTCGACCCTCTAGGCGAGCCTGGCAAGGATCTGGGGCGCTCCGTCAGTGTTCCATGTCGTCAAAGTCTTTGGCCCGACGAACCTCTTGGCGACCCCCTGGCGAGCTTGGCGAGGGTCGGGGTGGTCCCGGCGATCTTTAATGTCTTCAGCCTGGCGAACCCCCTGACGACCCCTCGGCTGAGCCTGGCGAGGGTCCGGGTAGTCCCGGCGGTCTTGAATGTCTTCACTCTGGCGAACCCCCTGACGACCCCCCGGCTCAGCATGGCGAGGGTCCGGGTAGTCCCGGCGGTCTTCAATGTCTTCAGGATATTAGGCCTGGCGAACTTCCTGACAACCCCCCGGACGAGCCTGACGAGGGTCTGGGTGGTCCTGGCGATCTTCAATGTCTTCAGTATAGCGAACGCCATGACGACCCCCCAGCTGAGCCTGGCGAGGGTCCGAGTAGTCCCGGCGGTCATCAATGTCTTCGGGATCTTTGGCCTGGCGACCCCCCGGGCGAGCCTGACGAGGGTCGGGATGGTCCCGGCGATCTTTGGCAGCTTTTTGGTCTTCGTCTCGGCAAACCTCCTAGCGACCCCCCAGGCGAGCCTGACGAGGGTCGGGGTGGTCGTGGCGATCTCCGTTGCCGTTGCTATGTTATGTGATTTCCTTGTCGTCACCGGGGACTGACCTCTGCGAAACGTCATTGACACCGTCTTCATTCCCGATATGAGCTGGTGAAGCTTGGCGAGGCGGCTGAGTTCGCCTGGCAAGGGTTTGGGCCCTCGTGTTGAGCACGATGCTAGTCGTCGGTTGCGGCGTCGCGCGTTACGAAGCACTGGCGTGGTTTGTCATGTCGAATGGCTATCGTCGTACTCCAAGTTCTTCTGATGAATACTGGAAGGGTCTCGAGGCTTGTTCTCGACTACCCCTCCTTCTAGCGCCAAACTGTTTATGCATAAAAATGGCTTTAACATAGGGTCAGATCCAAGGTTCGGGTCTCGAGCTAGACCCGCTGAACACATGGAAAATTGAATGCCAAGTCAACGCGGGTTGACTAAAGATCGTCAAAGCTGAAGGCGAATCCGTCGTCTTGGATGAGTCTACTGGCTGTTCTTGGCGATCCTTGACGAACTTCCTTACTTGGCGAGCTCCACGTCGAGGTAAAGTCCGTGTCTTGGCGAAGTTCCTCGTATGGGTGAACTCAGGTCTTGATGAGGTTCCGAGCATGTTCTTGATGATTCTTCGTGATTTCCGTTCCTTGGCGAGCTCCTACGGCGAGGGAGGACCTGCAAAAAATGGTAGATTGGGCCCGTGCCCCGTCGCTTATGGTTGGGTAAGGCTTCCTACGTATCTCAGTTTAAGAGAATCAGGTCCCACGTAGTTCGGGGTTAGTGATAAATGGCGGGTGACTGACGATGTGGTTTGACTCGTCGGCGCGGGGGTGACCCTTGGCCAGGAGGCCGGGTATTACCGGCGTGAGATGTTCTTTGTCGACTTCGTCAGTGTAGGCAAGCTCATTGTGACGAGGGCCTTATCCCGACGAGGGATGCTCTTTCTTTGTCGACCTCATCAGTGTAGGCGAGCTCGTTGTGACGAGGGCCTTATCCCGACGAGGGATGCTTTCGTTGACTCGTCGAACAACTTCCCTTATCGACGCTGAAACTCTTTATCTAGAACGATCTCAGCTCTTATTCAAGTCCTTCCTCCTATAGGAGTGGATGAATTTCTAGGGAGAGAAAGCTAGAGAGAGAAGCTCTGGAGAAAGCTGTGAGTGAGCGTGGAAATGAGGAGGGGAAGGCTCCTATTTATAGGAAAACCAATTCTCTGAAATTGCAGATCAGGGGCCTGCGAATTTCTCCCCTGCATAGAAGGGGTTTGCCGCGGCTCCTAGCCCTGTCGGAGGGCTCGCCGGTGCTTCTTTATTCATCCTCGATGCTTTATAATTGTCCACGAGTTCGTGTGTTGAATCCGAGGGAATCTGGAAGATTTCCCGGGGATCTGCGTGAGCTCGGATCTCCTTGTTGTGTGAAATAATTGTAAGTTATTCCTCCGTCAAACTGTGACGTGGATGCTTGTCAGACCAAGGTCTTTGTCAGGTGATGGTACCTCGTCGGCCTTGTCACCATGTCAGGCAAGGTACTTTGTCAGGCCAGCTTCGTTGGCCATGGTACCTCGTCGGCTTCGTCGACCAAGGTACCTTGTCGGCTTCGTCGACAATGGTATCTCGTCGGCTTCGTCGGTCATGGTACCTTATCGGTTGTGTCGGCCACGGTACCTCGTCGGCCAAGGTACTTCGTCGGGCCGGGTTCGTCGGGGTTCTTGTTCTTCGTCGTTTTGACTCCGGGCCTCGCCAATGTCTTGGTTCGTCGGCCTTTGGTCTTTGACTTCGCCGGTGGGCTTTGACTTTTGTTGATGGGCTTTGACTTTTTGCAAAAAGGGGCCCAATAAACACTCAAGCTGGAAATACTCACCACGTACAAATGCATGTGTTCAATCTACATCTTCTTCTAACAACAGAGCGACATGGTGGAGCAAAATCTGGAAGATTGCAGTTCCTCCGAAAGTTTAACTCCACTTGTGGAGAGTATGTAAAAAGGTTCTGCCCACTCATACCATTCTCTCTCGCCGTGGAATTCAGATGGATACGAGATGCCTTATTTGCCATCTTGAGAATGAAACGGTTGGTCATTGCTTATGGGGCTGCAAATTTACTCGGAAAATTTGGAAACTAGCTGGGTTGAGATGTATTCTGGATCTGTCCGAACCAGGAATCGATCCTCTATGCCTCATCGCTTCGGTTCTCACATCTCTCAGCCCAGGTGAGTCTGCTTTATTTTCTTTTCTCCTATGGAAAATATGGAATAATAGGAATAATGTGGTGAACGGTAGTAAATCGAGGTCCCATCAGGATATTATTGAAGGGGCGCTCACTTACCTCTCAGAATTTACTGAGGCGCAGAAAACTGAAAATCCGAAGAAGGATTACAACCTAACTGTTCCAGCATGGAAGCCCCCAAAGGCAGGTTGTGTTGACATTTGTGTCGACGCCGCTATTGATGGCCGGGGGGACAACTATGGCATTGGCCTAGTGGTTCGCAACCATGAAAATCGTGTTCTTGTGTCGAGAACTAATTTCTATACACACGGGTTGTCCCCCCAACTTGCGGAGGCTTCTGTTATTCGCCGCGGGGTTGAATGGGCGTGTGACCAGGGATGGTCGAAAATTCGCATCCAATCTGACTGGTTAGGGGTCATTAAAACCCTAAACAGTAAGTCCATTCCTCTGTCTGATTTAGGCTCTATTATTTTGGATATCCATCGCTTAGCTACTCAGATTGAGTCTGCAGTGTTCTACTTCAACCCGAGATGTTGTAATGAAATCGCTCATGGCCTTGCTAGACTCGCGATTAAGTCTAGACTAAATATTGATTGGTTAGAGTCTGTTTCGCCTAGTATTGCACCTCTTATGTTGCGTGACTCTGGTTGTAACGAGGGAGTCCTGACCCTTGTTCGGGACGCTTGTTTGGCTACGGCCATTGGTAATGTGATGTGGAGTACTCTTCCCTCTATAGCCGCACCCGTTTAGGGGACTCAGAGGGTTTAATGAGGCTCATCTTTCTTTAAAAAAAAATGCACGCGTTCAAACGCAATCATGTGGTGAAGACGCGTCCAATCGCGTACAAAGAGTCTGCGACGTGGAGCGTGGTACTCTTCGTACGCCAGGGACGAGACGCGTGGAGAGCTGATGCTTCAGTAGAAAGAGAGAGGGACTCGGATATATTATGGCATAAGTACCTTTTTTTTACTATTTTTTAGTTTTATTCACTTTTTATCTTATATTTATTCAATTTTAAATACCTCACTTATTTTTTATCCGAATTTAAACCAATTTTTTTTCCCACATGAACTATTTATTTCACTTAAGCTCCAAAATATTTACACTTTAACCCTCTTTTTCTATATTTTGATTCTTATATTTTAAATTTTATTACTTAACAGTCATTAATAAACCATTTCAATATTTTTAAAAGTGTTAAAATCAGTTATCAATACTTAATATTTTAGTAAATATTGTTGAAAAGTCAATTTAGAAAGAAAAAAAACATAAACAAAGCAGGTACTTATGCCGCAATTTATTAAAGCGGTTAAAACTCAATCTTTATCTGCGTTTTTTACAATTTATTATTATAAATCTGTTTATACATTAATTTTTAATGATCAAACTATTTTATTATGAATCAGTTTTATTAAAGATGGTTCAAGGTGTTAATTTCAAAATATAAACAAATCAGCTCAATTTATAAAAAAAACTATCTTCATATTGATTAACACAAACGATCAAGAGCCAAAGCCCACATGGCATCTTGCGGTGCGTCCAAAACACAACACATGTGACATGCTTGCGTTCTCGTTGGTCGCGTCCATTCTCGTCCCGTGTTTGACTGTAACGTGAATCTCACGTTCGTGGTGAGACTTGTTTAGCTAGCGGCTGGTAAATTTGCAACGTGGGCCATCTTGAATAAACACAAGCGGAACTACGACCAATGCTACTTGAAGGAGAAGGAGAAGGAGAAGGAGAACACGTAGCAATTTAAAAATGTCACATGGATTTGGTCGAAGTGGGGCCACGTGACAGATGACAAACGGCCATCCACTTAATTGGACGGAATTTATCGAATTAGCGTGATTAGTGCTTTTTGACCACTTTTGCTGTCGTTTTTTAAGAAGGGCATCATGCCTATGAGAAAGTGAAAACTTTGACTATTTATGTCGCTAATTACCCTAGAAGTTATTCATTCATTGGTCAATTGGCATCTCCGTCATCTGGAATTGCTCAAGGTGGTAAACCCCCTTCACGGGGTCGAAGGGTGCACTTGGCGAATTTTTACATGAAGACCTATTGATAAGCCGGAAATATTTCTTGGAATTGACGCCTCCGTTTCCGTCTTCGTATCTGAGAAAACATAAACTTAAAGGGCTACGGAGGGGATGCCTCCGTATTCACCTCCGACGCTCACATTAGTTGGGTATTTAATTCGGGATATACAAGAGAATAGAAAACAGAAGTTTTATGCTATGGAGAGCGTTTGATTGAGTTGTGTTGACTTGAATTGAAATGAAGCTCCTATAAAGGGTCGAGGGACCTTGAAATAAATAAAAATAACTTTGTTAAATTCCTAGACAATTAAGATATTGTTTGCCCAATGCTCGATGTGCATTTTGCAATGTGCGATGCTTTTAACTAGTTATTAAAAATGTGATATAAAGGTGTCTGTGGGCCCCTTTTGAGCCTCTTTTTCTTGTCGGACCTAAGATGACTTTTTTCTGGCCGGGTCCTGCCTACTTTTTCGTGACGGGCCCCGGTCGTCTTTGTGGGCTTTTACCCGTTTTGGCCTCTTGGATTTGTTATGGGAAACTTGAAAAAATGTCACAAAAAAACACCATAATTCAAGTTTTGAACTCATATTGAAAAAATACATGTTTCTAAACTTTGCCCAATTTTTGACGATTTTACCCCTAATTAATTAACACCCACATTAATTAACCCAAATAATTAATTGCCCTCTCCTTCTCTCTCCTCTCTTCCTTCCTTCCCGTGTCTTCCCTTCCCATCGCACACACCACTCGACCAAGCAACAAAGGACTCAAACTCGACCCACACAGAACTCGAACCCACACAAAACTCGAGCAGCAACTCGAACTCAAACATCTTCCGACCACCGAACCACGTGCCTCCATCGCGAGTCCGCCGTACGCACGTCCTCTCCGTGAGTCTCCCTTCTCCTCTCGCTCATTTTTGTTTGATTTTGCATGAGGTTCGTTCGTTTTCTCTATGATTCTTTCGATTGATTTAGCTTGGTTTGATTTCTTGTTGGTTTGCTTTTATTCTATGGTTTATTTTTCTTCACTAAGTTAGGATATGGAATCCTTGTTAGTTTTGGTATTTTTCTTCATTAAGTTGCATGAAGTTTAGGTTTTTTTCTCTGGGAAAGCTTTGTTAGGAACTTTGTTACAGTTTTTTGGCGTGGGCTTGGGAGGTTGGGGTTCGATGTTGAGGAATCGGGACAGTTTCTTCAGATCTAAGGGACAGTATTTTGCATTCTAGGGACACTTTTTGGTAATTTAGGGACAGTTTTCTAGGTACTTCTCTTGAAGGTTGTATGAGTCACGTTCTTGGGACAGTTTCTTATGATCCTTGGGGACAGTAATTTGCATTTTGGGGACAGTTTTTGGTAATTTAGGGACAGTTTTCTGGGCAGTTCACTTGAAGGTGGTATGAGTCACATTCTTGGGACAGTTTCTTATGATCCTTGGGGACAGTAATTTGCATTTTTGGGACAGTTTTTGGTATTTTAGGGACAATTTTCTGGGCAGATCACTTGAAGGTTGTATTGGGACAGTTTCTTCATTTTTTGGGGACAGTAATTTGGATTTCGGGGACAGTTTTTGGTATTTTAGGGACAGTTTTCTGGGCAGATCACTTGAAGGTTGTATTGGGACAGTTTCTTCATTTTTTGGGGACAGTAATTTGGATTTCGGGGACAGTTTTGGGTTATTTAGGGACAGTTTTCTGGGCAGTTTTGTGGGATGTTGTACGATTAACATTCTTCTCTTTTTTTTTTCAGATTTTCGTTTAGAGTTTCTTATCAACATTGTCATAGACCCATCGGCACCATGTCAAAACCAATGGGTATGATTTGATTCTTATTTATGTCAATTTTTTTTGTGATTGTCCTTGCTTTTTCTTAATTGATTTTGTACTTTCCCGTGAAAACAGATTTGGATGTATATTTCGAATATGATGGCGAGTGGGTTCTTGAAAATGAGAAGTGGAACTACACCAATGCGAAGAATAGTTTTTTCTTAGCGCCGATGGACATTAGTCACATACAGTTGATGGATCAGTTGTATGAAAGACTTGGGGTGGATGAGCAGGTGTATGATCTCAGAATCGAGGTAAAACTGTTGCAGCACGGATGTCGACCTGTTGAGTTGGATGTTGATCGTCAGATACTTGATATTGATCGCCGTGGAAAGAACATACTCTACGTAACTCCGGTATTGAAAAAGTTAATTGTAATGTCATCTTCAGAGCGGTGTGAAGAAAAGGTTTTTCACGAAGTTCATTTAGCAGACGACAATGATGCCATCGTGGACGATGATGTCCAGCTAGTCCCTGATTTTGAACCATCTCGAAGACATCGAAGTCCCGTGCCCGAGTTCCCATCCTCTTCAAATCCCCAAAGTACCATGCCCGACTTCCCATCCTCTTCAAATCCCCAAAGTACCGTGCCCGAGTTCCCATCTTCTTCTGATGCCCGAAGCGATGTGCCCGAGTATTTCCCGACCCCGACGCAAGATGTGGATGACCGTTTATGGGTTGACCCACGGTTTTATGCGGAGGATTTACAGTCATATCCCGAGTCGTCGTGTAAAGGTACATTGTTTGAGTTTTCAGAGGGAAAGATATTTAAAAATTTGAAGGAGTTGCAGATTAAACTGTCAATTCACGCGATTAAAAATAACTTTCAGTTTAGAGTATCCAAATCTAACCCGGAATTATGGCATGTGAGGTGCAAGGACAATACATGCACGTGGAAATTGAATGCACGGGTACTTATTAAAACCGCACCATTGTATAAGATAACTCGGTTTGTCCACGAACATACTTGCTCCCTTGATCGTTGTCAGCTAGAGCATAAGCAAGCAGCTCCCCGAGTTGTTGGGCAGATTTATAAGGATAAGTTTTCTACTACGGGCTCACCGTTCACGCCAAAGGCTTTGCAAGAAGATTTGAAAAGGCATTACGGTGTTGAGCTAACATATGAGAAGGCATGGAGATGCAAAGAAAAAGCCATGGCATACGCAATGGGCACACCCGAGGATTCGTACTCGAAGTTACCACGCTACTTGCATGTGATGGAGGAAAAGAATTTGGGATCGACAACTGATTTTGTGATGGAAGCGGGTCGTTTCAAATATGCCTTTGCTGCCGTTGGAGTTTGTTTACAAGGATTTAAAACGTGTCGGCCAATGATATGCGTGGATGGCACCTTCATCAAGAGCAAGTATGGTGGTCAATTGTTAACGGCGGTGGCACTTGATGGTGAAACAAGGTTGTTTCCTATCGCGTATGGAGTTGTAGATATTGAAGACAATGACTCTTGGGTTTATTTTCTGACGAAGTTAAAGGAAGCCATCGGGCCCGTTGAAGATCTAGCCATTATTTCCGATAGGCACGACAGTATAATTTTTGCGGTGAAGACCATTTTCCCTCATGCTCATCACGGTTTTTGTTGGGCCCACATCAAAAGGAACATCATCTATACGTTTAAAAGTGAAGATCCGACCAAATTGGTGTTTAATGTTGCGTACGCTTTTCGGATGAGCGACTTTCAATACTACTGGAACTTGTTGAGGAACCATTACCCAGATGTAGCAGTATATATGGAAGAAATTGGCTTTCCGTATTGGACACGTATTCATTTCGGCGGTAACAGGTACGACGCCATGACGAGTAATTATGCGGAAAGTTTTAACTCTGTTCTTAAGATTGCCAGGACATTTCCGATAACAAATATGTTTGAATACCTTCGGTTTACTCTCCAACATTGGTTTTATGAGAAGTGAACCGTAGGTCAAAATAACACTTCAACTCTTGTACCCAAACTCGAGAAAGAGTTGAAAGACACCCTTGATGCAGCGCGACTGTTAACTATTCATAATCTCGATACGCTTGAATTCGAAGTCATTACACCGTCGGGAAGTTTCGTTGTAGATCTAAGGACAAAAGAGTGTGAATGTGGCGAGTTCCAAGCAATTGGTATTCCTTGCATTCACGTTGCGGCTGCTGCCCTCAAACGCAATTTAGGCAACTACACATATTGTTCGCCATTTTATTTGCTTGAGACGTACAGGTATATGTTTAAGTTTTTTCTTTTTTGATCTATTGTTTGTTGTTTTATTTAACTATCTTGTTTTTAAATTGAAGGAGTTGCTACGAAGGTGTGATATATCCAGTTGGTGATGAGTGTAATTGGGTGCTCCCAGAACATTTGAAGAACATTCATGTTGGAGTTCCCCTAGAGAGAAAACGGGGGTGCTCCCAGAACATTTGAAGAACATTCATGTTGGAGTTCCCCTAGAGAGAAAACGGGCAGGTCGTCCAAAGAAACAAAAGGGGGGAAGGCGTCCGACAAAGCGTCGACCGTCGCAAGGTGAAATCATTGTGGAGCGTAGAAAGTGCTCGAACTGTGGAGTGCTAGGTCATAACCGAGTAACATGTAAATCAAGGGGGTAATTGTGTGGAATTATTCGTAGGAACGAAAGGGGGGGATATATTTTGTGGAAAATATTTTGTGGAATATATTATGTGGAATTATTCGTAGGATTTTGTGGAATTATTACATGTATATGCCTGAATATATATTTTATGGAATATATTTTGTGGAATATATTTTGCCCGAATTTTTAAGTAAGAATGAATCTGCCTGAATATTGTCCCTCGGAATATAAAAAATTTGTCCCATATTTTTCAACAATTGTCCCGTGTTTTATACAAAAATTGTCCCTCGACAGCACAATAACTGTCCTTGGTAAACATAAAAACCTGTCCCTGGTGAAGACAAAAACTTGTCCTGGTTTACACAAAACCTGTCCCATATTTTTCAACAATATTGTCCCTACTTACGATGATTAATGCCAAGGACTTACATTATAACTGTCCCATATTTTTCAACAATTGTCCCGTGTTTTATACAAAAATTGTCCCTCGACAGCACAATAACTGTCCCTGGTAAACATAAAAACCTGTCCCTGGTGAAGACAAAAACTTGTCCTAGTTACACAAAACCTGTCCCATATTTTTCAACAATATTGTCCCTACTTACGATGATTAATGCCAAGGACTTACATTATAACTGTCCCATATTTTTCAACAATTGTCCCGTGTTTTATACAAAAATTGTCCCTCGACAGCACAATAACTGTCCCTGGTAAACATAAAAACCTGTCCCTGGTGAAGACAAAAACTTGTCCTAGTTACACAAAACCTGTCCCATATTTTTCAACAATATTGTCCCTACTTACGATGATTAATGCCAAGGACTTACATTATAATTGTCCCATATTTTTCAACAATTGTCCCGTGTTTTATACAAAAATTGTCCCTCGACAGCACAATAATTGTCCCTGGTAAACATAAAAACCTGTCCCTGGTGAAGACAAAAACTTGTCCTGGTTTACACAAAACCTGTCCCATATTTTCCCCAAATATTGTCCTTACTTACGATGATTAATGCCAAGGACTTACATTATAACTGTCCCATATTTTTCAACAATTGTCCCGTGTTTTATACAAAAATTGTCCCTCGATAGCACAATAAATGTCCCTGGTAAACATAAAAACCTGTCCCTGGTGAAGACAAAAACTTGTCCTAGTTTACACAAAACCTGTCCCATATTTTTCAACAATATTGTCCCTACTTACGATGATTAATGCCAAGGACTTACATTATAACTGTCCCATATTTTTCAACAATTGTCCCGTGTTTTATACAAAAATTGTCCTGGTTTACACAAAACCTGTCCCATATTTTTCAACAATATTGTCCCTACTTACGATGATTAATGCCAAGGACTTACATTATAACTGTCCCATATTTTTCAACAATTGTCCCGTGTTTTATACAAAAATTGTCCCTCGACAGCACAATAACTGTCCCTGGTAAACATAAAAACCTGTCCCTGGTGACGACAAAAACTTGTCCTGGTTTACACAAAACCTGTCCCATATTTTTCAACAATTGTCCCTGAACAACACAAAAACTGTCCGCGGTAAACATAAAAAGCTGTCCCTGGTTAAGACAAAAGTTGTCCCGACTAAACTTAAAAACATGTCCTTGGTTTACACAAAACCGGGACAAGTGTTATACTGAATTCTTTAGCTTACAATAGATTAAGTCAAGGACAAATGTTATTCACCACTCTTTCGTTGCCTAACCACACATCAACAGCATATGCCGCTCTAAAATCTTTGATATTGTCGCTGTGGACTTCAATCATTGGCTCGCCATGCATGATGTTTTCCATATGCTTCAATGCGAATATGCCACAATCGCCGCTGAAAAAAAAAACTATTAGCGAGTTTCAATTAGAAGTAAATATATCTTCCTTCTTTCAAACATAATTACTTACTTTCTTTTCGCTACCGGAACAACGTGACTTTTCATACGCACAACCTTGAATGGTTTAGCAGCAGCATTCAAGTGCATAGTAGTGCATCCGCATATCTTAAGCATCCCAAGTATACCGCTGCCTAAGTGTTCTAGCAACGATTCGAGACACCTGTCACTGCAACACCTCGGATCACTATCGTAGACTTCCAGCCTCCAATATTTCAAATCAGCAACTACACAAACCCAATGCGATTCCCGGACATTCACGACGAAACATATGTTTACCAGATTTTTCCAACTCGCATGGGCAGTTTCATGATCTCCGGTTACAGCCCATTTCATCTGGGCTAGTTTAGGATCGCAACTTGGGTCCTCTTTCCATCGTTGCATTTTCTCCATGAGCGAGCTCGTCCAGTACGGACACATGTTCGTGATATGCTGTTTATATCCTTTGAAATACACGCTTCGACGACGACGTCAAAACAAACACATCACTGCATCAATGTGCTGCAAAAAGACAAAGTATAACCAATAATTAGATATAAACTGCCCAAAATTTTTTGTCCCTGGTTAACACACTAACTGTCCCATATTTTACGCAAATATTGTCCCTGGTTAACACAATAATTGTCCCATATTTTCCTACATTAACCCAAAGAACAAATAGTGCAAAGTTTAGAAAATACCGTAGTATTAATCCATGTACGTGGAGTTAGTAGTTCCGTAAACCAGCTTCCATTCTCCTCTCCTTGTATGCACTTCCACTTTTCGGGTGTCCCTTGTTTAATCCACCTTTTCAATGCGGTGAGATGGCTCTTGGTAGGCGGTACGACAACTTTGAACACGTACGGTTCCGATCTCCTTTTCAGCGTCTCAGTGTCCGGGTTGGTAAAGTCATCCATATTTGGGGCCTTCCGTTTCCTCTTCGCCGGTGGCGTCTCCATCAACGGCGAGTCATCCGCAACCTCAATTGGATCTACTATCTGCACTGGTATCAGAACAAGGGGAGAGACAATTATTTCTTGAGAGGGCTGGTTCGTATCTTCGTGCTCTATCTCATGAATCAATGCATCGAACATTATGTTTTCACTCGGAGATCCCTGAGATGGCTGAGATTGCGGAGATGGCTGAGATTGCGTCAAGATAACCCCTTTCCGGGCTCTAACACGTTGCGGGCTCTTTATTGCGACTGCTTTCTTGGGGGTCGTGCTTCTTGTCGGATACTGCTTCCGTGGGCTTGGCTCCGGAGATGGGTCGGGTTTCTTGGGACTCGGGTTTGGTTTTATCGGGCTCCGGGTTTCTTGGGACTCGGGTTTGGTTTCTTCGGGCTCCGGGCAAGGCTCTTTATTGCGACGGCTTTCTTGAGGCTTCGGGGTTCTTTGGTCTTCTCGGGAGATGGGTCGGATTTCTTGGGGGTCGTGCTTCTTGTCGGGTAATGTTTCCGTGGGCTTGTTTCCGTAGATGGGTCGGGTTTCTTGGGACTCGGGTTTGATTTCTTCGGGATCGGGTCAAGGTTCTTGTGGGATATGCTTTCTGTAGGACTCGGTTTTGATCTTTTCGAGCTGGGCTCGGTGGCTGGGTCGGGTTGCTAGGGAGGTGGTGTCGGGTCGGTAGGTGGGTGTTTCTTGGGGATCGGCATTCGTTTGAGATGGGGATTATACTCAACAAAGTCACGAACAATCTTAAAAATTGTGCTTGTTTTCTTGGTCTGCCAAAAAAAAAATACAATTCAACATTTCATTATTACAGATTCAACAAAATATAGCTATTGGTAAAATTATATATAATAAATGTACGAATATAAATATAACGTACCAAGTCAAGGATATTTGCCTCTTGCACTTCTTGTTTCCGTAAAAATTCGTCAAATTTTGCAGCTTCGGCCTCTTGTTTTTTCTTAATGTCATCAAGCATCTTGATTATGCTTGAGGACTCAATTGAGTGACGAGGGGGCAGCGGTACCTCTGTTTCATGTCCATCTCTAGACCGGGCTGATGGCTGCTTCGACGGAGAACTTGGTGTGGAAACGCCCTTTGAAGGTGACATGTTCTCCTCTTCACGCCCTGCTACAATGTAAGGGAGCACCTCCACCTTCATACATTAAAAAAAAACACACTTACTATAGCTAAATAAAATAATATTTATTACTACAAACTGTCCTCGAAATAACTAAAAAAAAGTACGAAAACTTACATTGTCATCGTCGAGCACATTACCCACTGCAGTGGAAGATATTTGTTTCATGGTAGAAGCAAGGGTTTCTAGTTGGGGGACCACTTTGCACGCCCAAGCTTGAAGCATCGGGGCGTATCCGGTCAACTCGTACTTGGGGTATAAGTACTTGCCATCGCTTTTGGATTTTGCTCGGCCTTTATTAATTTCCCGACAAAAGGACTTGGCGGATACATTCCAAACCAACTCGCCCCATGGTTTGGATAAAAAGTAATCCACGTCGTCTACATCTTCCAAATGCTCGTGATGGACAAACTTATCCGGTGGCGTCCCCAAAAGCGCCCCCTCAACAAAACAACAAAGCCCGAGCTTGTATACATCTTCGGGGTCAGTGCACTCCGTCAACGTCTTCTCCAAATCGCCATACGTTATCTTATTTTTTACGTCGGGGAAACAAGAAGCCAATAAAAGTTTTTGCAAATTCGGTCGTTTTTTCGTCACTTTGTCGTTGAGTTTTAAGCCGGTGACGGCAACAAGCTCACGAGGGCCGAATTTACATATAATTTTATTGATTTTGAACAGAAGTTCATCGGACCTTGGAGATGGAATTTTGCGACAAAGAACTTGATGGACCAGTGCACCCGAAAATTTACGACGGGGCTCTACAAAGAACTGGCCGAACGGAGTAGCAAGCACCCTTTCCAACAGATTATTTTCTCGGAAAGACTTGGTGATGTTGTCTAAACGAGTGCTGCCGCGGTACCACACTCGATGTGAATGTCGCTCGGTTTCACCAACTACGTAATCCATCTGCGAATCATAACGCAAATAAAACATGATAAATAATCGATAAAATCATCCCCTAAAACTTCCCTAAAAATGCAAGAAACATGTTTTTTCCTCTCTAAAACAGACCCTAATTTAGACATTTTATCAAACAGATGGAATGCACAAGTTCCACTACAACCAATTCACAACATCAAGAATTCCAAAACACTAAATACTGATTCCTAAACACAGCATCAACCCACGAAACCCTAAATGCAACACACATACTAATTCTAAATGCAAATCAAACCCTAAATCATACTTTGAAAGCCCTAACATTGTAAATCAACCCAATCATACATTGAAAAGTAAATGAAACCTCGCTGACTTTAGAAACGAACCTTACTGACTTTGGAACTCGCTATCGTCGTGGGTGCTGTGGTCGTGGTTTGGGCGGAGGTCGTTGTGTTCGTCGTCGGAGAGGCTGTGGTCGTCGTCGGAGAGGTCGTTGTGGGTTGCTGTGGTCGTTGGTTGGGCGGAGATTCAGAGCACGATTAGGGTTGGGAGTTTCGCGATTTGGGGAGGAGGTATAAATCTGGGTTTTGATTTGGGGAGAAGAGTGGAAAACGGGGGATCACGATTCGTGGTCAGAATCGTGTGCGTTTGTGGTCAGGGAGATGAACGTGGTCATCTGTCGGGAGGCTCTGGGTTTGGGCGAGAGAGAAACCAAAAACAAGACTCGAACAAAAACAAGACTCGAAAAAAGGGTGAAAAGTGGGTAAAGTACCAAAATAATTATGTGAGTAAATTGAAGTGGGGGTTAATTAATCAGGGGTAAAATTGTCTAAAATTGGGCAAAGTTTAGAAACATGTATTTTTTCAATATGAGTTCAAAACTTGAATTATGGTGTTTTTTTGTGACATTTTTTCAAGTTTCCCTTTGTTATTTGGGTTAGACCTTAATTTATTTAGGCTAAGAAAAATACCAATAACAACTAGGGAATTCGTATTTTGGTGTAGTCCTAATTTTCGAACATTAGCACTTGTGGTCGACTTTTTAGTGCTAAAAAAAGAGAGTGTGAGAAAGAGGGTCGTAACATCGGAATTCCGTGCGATTAGTGTCCCTTCTATTTTTCGTGCTGTATAATTTCGTTTTTTTTTATTTGTGATTAGAACTTATTACTAACATAAGATAGTTTAATCAAGGGGTATTTAAGGAGAAAAGACCCAAATATGCCCGAAATATCCATATTAAATAAGAACAAGATGCGGTAAAATGATATATTTTTAGACATTGGACCTTTATACCGCAAAAAAAAAAAATTTGTTCTTGTTTACTCGAATTTTTATAAATTTTAGGTCTATGTGCAACGGAAAAAATTGGCTCTTTTCTTCCACATTTTTATAAACTTTTGATCTCTTTGATGCGGATAAAAAATTAAGTCTTTTTTCATTAGGTTTTTATAATTTTGAGTTTGTAGCCACAAATATTTCGTAAAAATGATAACATAAGAAACTAGAGATTAATAAATGTTATAACTATTATATAAGTTATTTAAAAAAAAAAAAAAAACTTTGCTAATAATGTTTGTCTCATTCTTACTTCGCTAATGTTTGTCTCATTCTTACTTCGTTGCTTTTACCTAACAGTTTTGCTATTCTTTGTTGGTAAATTTGGAGGCAACGAAACCATCCTGTTTTTCAGAAGCAAATATTTGTTAGTGGCCTCGTTAGTTGATTGTTCCTCTATTATGTTGAGTGAGTGTCTAGCCGTACATAAAAATCACGATGGGACCATGCATAATCATATTGTATGAAGGATCTCTTCTCACTAGCAGCTTCATCCATGAAGTTGAACATTGACGCAAGTTTAGGTAGGGTAGTCAGAAATATCGAGGGACTTGTTTTTGGATATTTTTTAGGAGAAGAATTCAAACTTGCACCTCAGCAGCGGTAGGTGAGGCTATGGCTGTTCGCGTAGGTTCGATAAGCTAATTATTGAATGTGATGCTAAGATGGTAGTGGAACTGGCGAGTAAACTTATATTGTAAAACGACTTCAGCACTAATACGAATGAGATCCACAACCTCTTCTATGAGTTTAGTAATATCACGTTTTCTTTTATGTAAGTTGTTATTTAGATGTCATTTAAGGTTGAATAATTGGCTGTTTATGGGAAGATCGTTTTTTTATTTTTTTAATCAAAATCTTCGATATATAATATTATGTTATATTATTAATTTCTCAGAGTAATGCTCAGAGAGAAATTGAGAGAGATCAGATATGAAAACATACATCAAGAACTTTTCATTGATCCATCAAATCATTACAAGAGAGGCTTTTATATATATATATATATATGTATGTATGTATGTATGTATGTATGTATGTATGTATGTATGTATGTATGTATGTATGTATGTATGTATGTATGTATGTATGTATGTATGTATGTATGTATGTATGTATGTATGTATGTATGTATGGATATCAAGCCAATAAACAAAACGGATAACAAACTCGACCAAAAAAGGGAAAGAAAAATACATGCCGATAAACAACAACTAGAATACACTATAAACGACACTGAATCAGTATACGACTATACAGAGAAGGATTTAATACTCCCCCTCAAGATGGACCTGCGAAAATATTGAGCAGAGACATCTTGGAGAGCAATCCGATCATTGTAGTTGCCGGCAGGGGCTTTGTGAAGACATCTGCGAGTTGAAGTCTAGTGCTTACAGGAAACAATAGGCGTTTCTTTGTCACGCAGTCCCGTACGAAGTGACAGTCAATCTCAATATGCTTAGTACGTTCATGGAATGCCATATTAGAGGCTATGTGAATAGTTGTTTGGTTGTCACAGTATATGATTGGCAGGGAGGTCTTGATCTGAAAATCTGTTAGTAATTGTTGAATCCACATAAGTTCAGTTGACGTGGATACTAGAGCCCTGTACTTATATTCTGCTGAAGAACGGGATACAGTAGTTTGTTTCTTAGCTTTCCATGAGATTAAACAATCCATATAGAAAACGCAGAATCCCGTGACTGAACGTCGTGTGTCATGACAAGATCCCTAATCCGCATCAGAATAAGCCTTGAGGCCTTCACTTTTGGAACTCGAGGGATAAAAGAGACCCAGACCGGGTTGCCCTTTTATCTTAGTAATCTGTATGCATCTTGAATGTGAGGCTCTCGTGGCAAATTTAATAATTGACTAAGATGGTGAACAGTGAAGCTAATGTAAGGTCGAGTAATGGTGAGGTAAAAAAGTCTTCCAATGAGCCTTCTATAACGTGTAGGGTCTTCAAGTAAATCGCCTACTTTTTCGCTTAAAGAGAGATTTAATTCCATGGGAGTTTTCATTGGCTTGCATTCCAAGAAATCAAAGTCTGCCAACAGTTGGAGTGTGTACTGACGCTGTGAAATATTAATCCCAGACTTATATCTAGCTATCTCAAGTCCCAAAAATAATTTTACTTCTCATAAGTCTTTAAGCTCAAATGCAGAATGAAGACTTTGTATCACTTGTTCAATCACGACTTTATCAGGCCCTAAAATTATTATATCATCCACATAGAGCAACAAGGCAATGAATGTGGTACCTGAACCTCTAGTGAAGAGGGAATAATCAGCTTTGGACTGTCTGAATCCAAATTTAGTGATTACAGTCGTGAACTTCATATTCCATTGTCTCGAGGCCTGTTTGAGTCCATAAATGGATTTTCTTAACCGGCACACCAAGTTTTCTGAACTCGTGAACTTCCCCTGAGGAGAGTATCCTTGAGGCAGTTTCATATAAACTTCCTATTTCAGCTCTCCATTCAAGAAAGCATTGTTCACGTCTAGTTGGGCCAGATGCCATTTATGAGAGGCTGCAAGAACGAATAGAAGTTTCACTGTAACCAGCTTTGCAACAGGAGAGAATGTGTCTATGTAGTCGATTCCTTCATGTTGGTTGTGTCCATTTTCCATGAGCCTCGCTTTTCGTCTTAAAAAGGAACCATGTGAATTGAATTTATTCTTAAATATCCATCTGCAGCCAATAGCTCTTTTCCCAATTGGTAATGGAATAACTTCCCATGTGTTGTTATTGTGCATTGCTTCCAGCTCTTTAGTCATAGCTAGATTCCAATGAGAAAACTTGCAGGCTTGATTATGAAGTTGTGGCTCGAAGTCAGATGAGATTGCCAAGCAAAAAGCTTTAAATCCTGGTGATAGCCCATCATAATTGAGAAATTTCGATAGGCAGTGTGGATAAGTGTGGTCACTCTCTTCGTGCACCAAGTTGCAATGACAATCGCGCAAATACTCGGGCATTTTGATTTCTCGTGTGGACTTCCTGAGTTGCAGTTGAGTTGACTCTTCCAACTGACGTGATTCTAACGGATTTGCCCTTGCTTGAGAGGGTGAAGGCTGTGTTGAATTTGCAACTTCAGAAGGTTGATCAGATTGTATAGAGTCTTCCTGGGGTACGTTTCCATGTCTTGGAGTTTCCTTGATCATGTATCTACTTTCAACAGCAGCCGGAACAACAATATTGTCGAATGGATCTGCAAAAAAAAAATTGTAGAAAATTCTGAATGGAAAGGAAAAATTTGTTCATGAAAAATTTCATCACGAGAAATGTGTATTTCATTTTTTTTCTAAGTCTAATACTTTATAACCCTTATGATTAGAAGAATATCCCCTGAAAACTCATTTTCTTGCACGTGGACAGAATTTGCTTCTGTGAACATATAAAGTTGAAGCAAAAACAAGGAAGCCAAATACTCGAGGGTATTATAATCAAAAAGTTTGTCAAACAGCAATTCATATGGACTTTTACCATTTAACACTAAAGTAGGTGTTCTGTTACTCAAATAAGTTGTTGTAAGAACACATTTAGACCAATATTCAACATGAATTTTTTTATTGAAAAAGCAAAGCACGAGAAACATTCAATAGATGCTAATGTTTCCTTTCTACAACAGAATTTTGCTGGGGTGTATCTACGCAAGAATATTGATGTAAAATTCTTATTTTAGAAAAATAATCAGCAAATACAAGCTCTCTTGCATTGTCAAATCTGAAGGCTTTAATAGGCTTAGAGAACTGCCTTTCAACCATACTTGTGAACCTGGGAATTATATTATGAGCATCAGATTTATGCTTCATCAGATAAACCCAGGTGAATCTTGTGTGATCATCTACAAGGGTAAAAAATAATTTAAAACCAGAATGTGAAGCAATATGGTATGGTCCCCGGACATTGCAATGAACTAATTCGAAACACGCATGGGAAACAGTATTAGAAGAAGGAAACATAAGCCTCTTTTGTTTAGCCAAGGGACAAATCAAACATGGATCAGTACTGTTATTACAATCAAAATTCAAAACATCATGCAAATGGGCTAAAGCCTTTTTAGAAGGGTGCCCAAGACGACTATGTCATATGTTGGCAGACACTTTATTGATACTAAAATCAACAAAAAAAAAAAAAACTCTTCATCATCGAAGATGTATAAATCTTCTTGGACTCTACCCTTGCCAATCATCTTGGTCTTGAGTGAATCCTAAATCAAACAACAATTTGTTGGACATGTGTCCTTAAACAAGCTGTCTTTTCTTTTTTGTAAAAGATTTTGACCAAAGTCGTTGAATAAAAGATGTTACTTATTATGTTAATCTTATTATAGTTTATGGTAGAGTAAAATAGAATGTTTGTTCCATAGTTCATAAAGGATGCAATTATGTTATTATTATCACAACCGAGTCAATGTGAGGAAAAGATAATAATCATAATAGATGAAGTTAAAATGTCTGTGACTTGATTAATTGAGTGAGAGCTCATTAATTGGATAAAGTCATTAATGTGACTAAGTGGTATAATCATATTTTGGATTAAGTGTATGTGTCATACTCACTAAACTACATTAAGTATTAAGTAGCTTCATACTTGACTGGACCTGATTTAAACTCCGAAAGTTATCATATAAGACCGTCACTGATAACTTTGAGTTGAGTCACTAGTAGATGAGTCACTAGTATTAATTATTAAGTAGCTTCATACTTGACTGGACCTGATTTAAACTCCGGAAGTTATCATATAAGACCGTCACTGATAACTTTGAGTTGAGTCACTAGTAGATGATCAAATGGATATTCGATCTAAGTCCTGAGTGACCTCAAGCATGGAATGGTGACTTGATTGTTCTTGGATTTAACTGTTAAAGAACACATTTACTGTCGTTCCCAATGCTACTATTTTGGGAACATGATAGTCAACAGATAAGGGTAGCTTGGTCATAGAAACGGACATCACATAGCTCTCTTCTGAGTCAAGATGATTCCCTTGATTGTTAGTGGTGAGAAATGAGAGGTACCCGTGCGCAACTTATAAATCGAAACCATAAGTGGGTTACTCAAAATATTACTAACTGAGATGAGGATGAAAATGCAGTGATAGACAAAATGGTAAAAACCGCATGCTCATGTATGGATCATCAAGTGAAAGATAAATAACCCAAATTTGATTGTATCAATGGACACCTTGTTATAAAGGGAATAATATGTACTGTATAACTAAAGAGTGCAGCCTCGGGTTTATAGTGGAATAACACCGAGGTTTGACGAACCACTAGCAGTTCGTTCGAGCTTCAGTGATACAGGTCCATGGTCCCCAGGATAGCTCCAGAACGGATAATACGTACGTGATTTAAACATTCGATATTTTTTTATCATTTGTCAGGATTCATAAAAATAAAGTCTGTGTCAAATTTTGGAAGTTTTATCTTTGACGTGGCAAAAGTACCAAAGTTTGGTGCTGGAAATTTAACTAATAAAAGAAAGTTGATTTAGATTTTTCATCAATTGGAAATTTGTTGGAAATTAAATTCTAAACAAAGAAACGGAGTCGATTCGACGTACGGCTTGTAATTTAGAGAATTTCCAAGTTTGCGATCATTTTCGTAAATATGTGAAATTTGATTACATGTCACGAATTTAAATGGTGGTGTTGCACTACGACATTTAATGGGTGATATTGATATCAGTGGCTAATAATATAATTTAATTATTTCGATTTAATCATTAATATCCTTATTAATAATTAATTGATAATTAATAGATTTATATCATTTAAATAAAATATATATTTGATATATATATAGATGTAGATATGATGTAGCCCAAGTAAATGTGTGAGTTGGGCTTACACGAGTTTACTTGGATTTGGACTTTTCGAATTTGCGGCATAAGTACCTAAGTTTAAGTATTGGTGAAATATCCAAAAATTAATTTGGTTCATTAGATCGGTCAAGATTTAATCTCAACCGTTGGACCATGATAATTAATTTGGAAACCCTAGTTCAAAAATAACTTGGTAATCAAGTTTGAATTTCGAAATTAGTTAATTAATTATATCCGTTGGATTGGTTTAGGATTTAATCTTGACCATTGGATAGAAAATTAATTAACATGTATATATGGAACATAATTTCGAACACCATATTTTGGAGAACATAATTTCGAACACCATATTTTGGAAAGCTCAAAATTTTGCTTGGTTACCAAGAAATGAGATTTGACTTTGTGCTAAACCAATATGGTCCTTTAGATTGGTCATGGAATTAATTCCAACCATTGGATCTTGCTATTGATTTTGAATTTTCCATATGCACACATAGGGAATTCGAATTCTCTTACATAAGGAAGTGATTGGATAATTGATTTATTCATGGTTTCCATATTTGGTTAAGTCCCTAATTAATTAGAACCATTGGATCTTTGGTGATTCAATCATGGCCATTGGTTTGGAATGATTAATTATATTTACCCAATATAGAATTCGAAATTTAGGGGCTAATTGTTTCTTAATTGGGTTCACCTTGAGCCTATAAATAGATTGCTCATTCTACACATTTCACAACATCTCTCCCTAAAGCAAGAATTCTCTCTCTCTCTCTCTCTCTCTCTCTCTCTCTCTCTCTCTCTCTCTCTCTCTCTCTCTCTCTCTCTAGAGTCTGCGAATTTCTTAGCCTCTGATCTCTCTTTTTTGGTTCGGTTGACTGAGACGGTTTTCTCCGGAAGTTATAAAAGAACATTCACTTAAACTTTTGCGACGAAGTCTTGCCGGCGAAGCCCACGCTTCGGTACGAGGAGTCCAGGAGAATATCTAGAAAGATCACGGGAGTTTCCTTCAGCATCGGCGAAGCCCTGCCCAGTTCAGATTGCGTAGCCAGAATCGTTATCACCTTATGTACGGCCTTATGCATTGGGTCAATAAATGCAAACTTTATTTACAGTTTATTTCCTATAGACTAGATTGTTAATAATGAATTTATGAAAAGTTAAATTACTAATAATTTATCAGATCTTGATTTTTGGTTATTATCCGATGTTCGATCCGTTGTACGGTTAACAAGTTTTCCGCTTTAAATAATTTTTTTAAAATGTTACCCGGACGGTTTGATAGCTCAATTCGTGATAATATTATCGGGAAACATAATGAACTTTCCAACACAATCATCATTAAAGGTTACTGAAGCTTTAGAATGCCTCGTGATCATTTTAACCGAAAGAAGACTAAATTGAAAACTGGGAATGAGTAATACATCATAAAGGGTAATTTCAGAATTAATTTTTATATCACCATATAATGCAAATGAATAATAAATTTATTTGGCAGAGTCACGGTTAAATTAATCAGAGGTTTTAAAAATGTGAATTTTGATTTCTGATCGTATATGTGCTTAGTAGCACCAAAATCAATAATCCACGAATTTTGTAAACACATTTTACTGTTAACAGCCTTCATATAACACGATGAACCTGCTTCGAAGGTCACGCGATTGACTGTGGCTTCAGAAGAGGATGGCTTCGAAGTGGTGTTTCCAGTTGAGCTTAAGTGATTGGAGAGCATTTCGATGATCTGGTGACATTGTTTTGAGGACAAGGTCGATCGTGGCGCGTCATGGCTGTTTTGCTTCACGCCAACCATTCCTGCCTGTGCCTTGAATCTATTTCCATAGCCTAGTGGGAATCCATGAATCGTGTAGCATTTTTCCACAGTGTGTCGAGGCATTTTACAGTGCGAACAAAACAGACGCTCCTTCTTGAACTGCCTTCGTGGAACTGCTTCTTCCTTTACAGCCATCGCCATGAAATTGCTTGAATCATTAATCGATGAGTGAGCTCCAACAGCTCTTTTCTACTCTTCTTGAAGCACAAGCGCAAAGATTCAGTTTATGATAAGAATTAGATCCATTAATAGGATTTGTCCTCGAATCGCTGCATATGACTTATTGAGCCCCATTAGGAATTTCATGGCGTATTCAGTATTGTAGAACTCAACGCACGCTTTCGTCCCGCATGGAGGCTTGAAATCATTAAGCTCTTCCCATATTCCTTTCAGCTTGGTGAAGAATGTAGAGACCGAATCATTTCCTTGACGCAAATTTGCCATATCACGTCTGAGCTGGAAAATTCTTGGACCGTTCCCTTGTTGATAACGTTCCTTGACATATTTCCATATGTTACTCGTCGTATCTTCGAAGAGGATGTAGGAAGAGATCTCTTTCGATACAGAATTAAGAATCCAAGAAACCACAACATTATTGTTGCGGATCCAAGAATTTACCAGTTGAAGATCTTCAGTGATTGGCTTGGGGATGTATCCGTGAAGAAATACGAGCTTGTTCTTCACGGAGAGGGCGATCTTCATCGATCTGGACCACGATGGATAGTTGTCTCCAGTAAGAACTTGAGAGACAAGAACCACACTTGGATTGTCCGAGTGGTGTAGATAGTACATGCTGAGCTGATCGTCAATCGGAGATTTGACAACAATCGCGCGATTCACAACATCTTTGTTGACAGTTTCTGGTTCCATCTTGACTGACGGAGATCGGAGGCGTTGCACAGAGCTTGAATCGGAGAATTGATCGAGCATGGATTAGGAGCAACAATGGCGGAAGCGAACTTGCTCTGATACCATATTAATTTCTCCGAGTAATGTTCAGAGAGAAATTGAGAGAGAGAATCGTATATGAAAAAATACATCAAAAACTTTTCATTGATCCATCAAATCATTACAAGAGAGGCTGATATATATATATATATATATATATATATATATATATATATATATATATATATATATATATATATATATCTCAAGCCAATAAACAAAGCAGAATAATAAATGCTCAGTAACAAACTCGATCAAAAAAGGAAAAGAAAAATACATGTCGATAAACGACAACAAGAATACACAATAAACGACACTGAATCAGTATACTACAATACAGAGAAGGATTTAATAAATATAAATTCAAAAGTTAAATAATATTAATTTATGGAGGTGATAGTAAATATATATATATATATATATATATATATATATATATATATATATATATATATATATCTCAAGCCAATAAACAAAGCAGAATAATAAATGCTCAGTAACAAACTCGATCAAAAAAGGAAAAGAAAAATACATGTCGATAAACGACAACAAGAATACACAATAAACGACACTGAATCAGTATACTACAATACAGAGAAGGATTTAATAAATATAAATTCAAAAGTTAAATAATATTAATTTATGGAGGTGATAGTAATAATAAATGACCCCGTGTCGTGTGTAATGTGTTCCGAGTCGTAACACACGTGTCAACTCCCTATTGGTTAGTAGGTTCTAGAAGGTCACAGAAATGAAAATTGTCCTTGGAGAATCTTGAATCTCGATCACCTATATAAACACGATCGGAAGGAAGCCAGAGAGAGATTCTCAACATTTGTCTTGGCAGAGAAGAAACCAAAAATCCTGGTAAGCTCTGCGTTTCTCATTTCTCTCAAGATTCTGCCCTAGATCTTATTCTTGTCCCACAATCGCCTAGCTTCTTTCTCTTCAAGTTTCGATTCTTCAGATCCCGTTTCTGTTCAAGGGCTTTAAATTACGATCCGCATTGCGTCG
This sequence comes from Parietaria judaica, assembly GCA_954871525.1. NCBI lineage: Eukaryota > Viridiplantae > Streptophyta > Magnoliopsida > Rosales > Urticaceae > Parietaria > Parietaria judaica. The sequence continues at coordinate 47,809,764 of OX940860.1, forward strand.
ATGACCAATTTTGAATTGTTTATGCAATCCTGGATTTGATTATTGGTCTGAGAGTTGGCTGATCGTGAGTAGTTTTTTGTGACATTTCAGATCAGTTTGGGATCTTGAGAATCTTTGCGACTACCGACATTCAATCTTCTAGCAATGGCTGAGGTATGTATTTCCTGCGATTTTTGTTCATCTGGTTCTAGACTTGTACATTGTAAGCTATAATACTGTTCGAATCTTCGGCTTTCAGGAGCAATTCAAAGTTACTCTGAATGTGTATGATTTGAGTCAAGGACTGGCTCAGAAATTGTCCGCCGCCTTTTTGGGGAAAGTCATCGAGGGCATTTGGTAAGTGTTACCTTGTTCTTCTTCATCTCAAGGAAATGATGCACCATTGGAATTAGGAATGTGTGCCTTTTTTGGATTTTTAGTGCCAATTATTGCATTTGGGTTTTTAGAAATGTGGTCTGATTTTCGACTTGGATTACCCTTTACCGTACCTGTTTTGCCTTATTTGCTGTATTTTATTAAAATAAAACTTATCTTTAGCATGCAAAATCGGTAAATTCAGTTATTAGTATTCAGTTCGGTTTTCGGGTGCTTTTTGTACACCCCTTATTGCAATGTAAGGGGAAAAATTGACTCATTTAGTTGATTCAGCACTGATATAAGCTCCGGTGAAATCATAATAATATGTTGGTTTCTATTCTGATCGTGTGATTGTCCTGTGATAGGCATACGGGAATTGTGGTGTACGGCAATGAGTACTTTTTCGGGGCAGGCGTGCAACACTTGCCGGCTGGCACGACCCCTTATGGGACGCCACTCCGGACTGTTGATTTGGGATTCACTCATGTTCCTAAGGATGTGTTTGAAATGTACTTGGAAGAGATTCAGCCAAGGTACACGGCCGAGACCTACAGTTTACTAACCCACAACTGAAACAACTTCACCAATGAGGTTGCCCAGTTTTTAGTTGGCGCTACGATTCCGAAGTACATTCTTAACCTTCCGAACGAAGTTATGAGCAGCCCGATGGCTTCCCTGATAAGTAAGTTTCAATTTTCAGTTAATGTCAGTCAAGCATATAACATATTCTTCTTCGTTTATTTATGTTCGTGTTATAGAGAATGTAGATAAATGAGTTATTGACACTATTTGGTCTCTCCTTTATCAAGCATGTGTGAATTTGGTCGATCCGTTTTGGAAATAGCGGAAGTGCCCCTTTCTTAATCCTTACCATGGTGTGTGGATTTCTGAAGCGGAGGGGCTAAATCCTTACATTTCTCATGAAGGAGGAGCCAATAACACTGATAGCTCTTCAACTTAATCCACCTTTAAACATGCTCTGTTTTGTCCTCCTGTGCAGTGCCCATGATACAGAACCTCGAGACAACAATGAGATCCGGTGCCGCTCCGCAAACTCCGGAGTTCACGCCCACTATTTCTCCCCAAGTCTTTGCTAATCGCGCAAGCAAACGACTCGCCCCGAAACATCCCCCAGAAATACTTGCCGCCATAAACGGCACGAAATCGAAACCCGAAAGTTCGTCAAAGACTTCCGAGGTCGTGGAGGCGCCGACAGTCAAGCCGCAAGCGCCGCAGAGCTCTGCCGACCCCCTCGGAAGCGCCCGGAGCAGGGTGCAAGAGGAGATCACCACTGAGTTTGCTGCACTTATGGCAACGGGGACATTTCGCGCCAGCGAAGCTGCAGCTCTCGCAACCCGTCGGGTGATGCAGAGACACGGCCATTTGGACTCGGCTGTGCCACAGAGCTGAGATTCACGCAGGCATGTGGTTTACTTTACTTTTACGAATCTGTATGAATGTTACCTGTGGTAAGATTTAACGGATTAAGAAATACAAAACTGATCATGGAACTTGTTGGCTTGACTTTCGGCCTTTTCGTTACCATGGACATACATTTAGTTACTTAAAATAGTGTGCTCAATTGCATCACATTGAAATATATGATCTAGATATTTGATTATATTACTTTTTCTCATATATGGTCCTGACATTCCTGTATTTTTCCAAGTCATTTTTCGTGTACTTGTGTTTGCTGAAGAAATCTACAATATACCCGGACAAAATATGCTGTATCTTGAAATTTCATGGCCAAAAGACCTATGCGTATTTATAGCGGTAAAAGTGGTATCCATTTGCATTTTCTTTATTGCCGCTTAAAAAAATTCCGTATGTCATGAACTTCATAACGTATCAGTCTTCGGTTACTACCGGAAATAAAAACAGAATCAATAGTCGGTAGCGAAAAATTCGGAGTAAAATGCATGGTGTTTTTAAACCCGTTGTTCATATTCTATTCAACCTTAAAGAACATCTTGTATTATATTCAAACTCATTTTCAACCTTAAGCCCTGACGAACATTTTTGGAATTTTCGGAGGAGATAACTGAAAGTAAAAAAGGTAATTAAGTTGAGCAGAAGATGTGTAATGTAACATGAAGAAGATGTGTAGAAAAATGCTGGCGGGTTGCTTAGACGGAAAGGTATGACCACGACAAACAAACAAACAAAAAAAGAAAACGGAAAATGTTGGTCAACGTTAGTCTATCAAAAACGAGATTTCGGGTCACTATGAAATCAGTAGAATAGCCGAAATTTAATTCTTGGAAAGCAAGGCAAACTCTCTATATGGCGTATCGTTAGGTTCTTTCTCGCTCAATCTTACCGGAGTTACTACTTAAGGAGAATCCGACGACTCTATTGTAAGCACGGTTCTAAGAACAATTAAGGACGTGACAAAATTAAAACCACCAAAGTAATCTCATCTCTACAACATACTTATTAGGAAGGAGAGAGAAAAAATGATGTTAGATTTATATTAAGCACAAGATACCATCAAATCTGATTGCTAAGTTGGTGTTTTCGCACAATGGCTTTTGAGGAACTGTCGTGCAAATCTCCGTATTCTCACTTTGCACGATCATTTTTTAAGAATTCTTGTGAACCACTGTGGTTTCACTTTGCACGTTGGTTTTTTTTAGAACCGTCGTGCAAAGTTTTACGTGTAAGCCACAATTTGTAATGGTTTGAGCTTTCACAATAAAGAGGATAAAAATTTTATGAGCACAAAATCGTAGTATTCTGAAATTTCATGCGAAATTATTGATTAAATCGTGTAATAACAAAAAATTCACACGTCGTTTTTTATGTGAAGAATGAATTTACATCGAATAACCGATATTATTATGAATTTCAACCATTGATTCCTCTCATATAAATTATTTATTTCAAAGACAAGTATCGTTTAGACTTATTTTTGGGGCTTCAATTCAAATAAGTACTTGAAATTGAGCATACACAGGGAACACTTCTAGTCGAGGACGATACTCTGAATAGGGCACTTCTTGACGAAGTTGTGCATGAACACGAGTATTTTAGCCTTAGCGTAGTCCTTACCGGGGCACATTCTCAGGCCGCCACCAAAGGGGATGTACGTGTAAGGGGCGAACGCGCTTTCCTCAAAGCGGCCCGGGTCAAACTTGTTGGGCTCCGGGAAGTAGGCTGGATTCTTGTGGGTGGCGGCGGTGCTCCAAAAGATCTTCCAACCTTTAGGAATGGAGAAGCCACCGAAGGTGAAGTCTGCGATTGCCTCCCGGAACATTCCCGGGGCTGGGGTTTCTATTCGGAGAACCTCCTGAGCGACGTCCCAAGAGTACTTCATCTTTTGTAGGTCTTCCCAATTCAGCGAGTCTCCATCTGCTTTCGACTTTGCAATCTCCATTTGCTCTGTCATTATTAGTAATACGCAATGCAGTTAAAATGACCGATAACCGGTAACTGTTCGATGATCAAATTTTACGGGTATATCAATGGTAGAGTAGCTTATAGTGTCTCACTTATATAACAAGCAAACAGATATGTAAAAATAAAATAATATTTTAGAGAAATGTAAAATTATCAATAATCTTATAATCTGTCGCGTGATAACTTAAATGACTCAAAGGAGTCTTTATTAAAACATTAACATTAATGCAATTGTTAGTAAATAATCTTATAGCTAACCAATAACTCTTGTATTTATAATAAATAGTTACATTAACATTAATGTATTGCTAATTTCTTAAAAATTACAAGTCAACCTTCCCTATTAATTTCTACAAAATAATCAAATCAATCCTCCTATAGATCTAGACCATGGTTACACAATAATGTTGGTAGGAGTTATTAATGGCAAAATAGACCTCCATCCAATTTCATCCACGTGTTACACATACTAATTTTACAATTTTTTAATTATTTTTATCTGTAATATAAAAAGTGGGCCCTAAAAAAGGCTGACATGCACATGCACATGCAGACAGTATGAACCGCACGCATCCCAAGGTCAGTTTTAGATTACGCACCCGGCTAATGACATTCAGATTCTCTCTTTGAGCACCCGAGAGAAAGGACTTTCAAAAAAGATTCTACGAAAGATCTTTGGGTTCGGATCATTAAAATTTAGGTAGGCAAAATAAAGATTCTTTCTTTCGTGGATTACGCTGATCCGAGCCAATAAACTGTTTTATGGTTTTAGTAGATTAATACGCGATGAGTATTCGAATCAATTGTTCCTTAACGGTAAAATACTTACACAGAGAGCTATAAAATTAGATAAGGATAATTTTTTTAGAATTAGATAAGGATAATTTTTTATATAAAAATAAACATAACAAATCTGTAAACTTAGATAGGTGTGACAATGTCCATCTATTTTTCATTGGTGGAAATTGGAACTTGGAAGTTGGAAGGAGGTCTACGATCGGTACTACTTTTAAAGATTTAGTATTTTAGCCGATAAATGAAGAATTAAAACATACAACTACAATTGACTGAAATAAGGTACTTTTGTTGGTAAAAGATAAAAGAATTTAGTACCTTCGTGAACGGCTTCATAAACACGGGGAAGCTTGTTTAGATATTTCACGACGGAGGCACATGCGTCGCTCGTGTTCCCGTGGCTAGATTGGATGAGGCCGATAATGCAAGTGGCGATGTATAGCTCATCGGAGTCGGGGCCGTTGTCGCCGTTGGTGACAAGCATACGCGATAGGAGGTCTTGTTCCGCGTGGGCCGTCCCCTCCGCCAGCTCGATCTTCCTCCGCTTGATCACCTTCAAGACCTCCTTTATCATCACCTTCTTCGCCTTCATTGCCCGATTCATTGCTGTCCCCGGCAAGTTGACCGGGATGGAAAATATCCCGGCTGAAAGCGTTAAAAAAGGTTCCTCCCACCTCTCGATCTCCTCCAGGTTGTCGAGGCTCGCCAAGAGGCTTGCTACAACCCGGAAGGAGTACCTCTTGGCGAGCCGCATGACGGAAACCGAATTCCCACCACCACTGCCGCTCCACTCGTCCACAAAGTGGCGTTTCGCGACCTTAGTCATATACGGCCCGAGCAAATTATAGTATAGCCACTAAAAAATATATAAATATATATGGTATCTGCGAAAAAATTACTTATAAAGAAGTATTATGAAGCGGTATAATCTTGTATATCGTGCTTTCAGTACTCAATTTTACGGTAAAAATGTCTACCAATTATCCAATTAAACCGCTAACGAGAGCTTACAATAGAACTACAATATATAATGTTATATATAATATTATTGTAGCTCTATTGTATATATACCTATCGCAATAAACAACGGGATTATACAATTTTAAATTTAAATGGTATAATCATTTAAATATATGGTCTGCTTGTTGTGGAGCCTAACCTTGTCCATGACCCCAATGCTGCGGCGCAGGGCCTCTGTCTTCAGGAGGCCCGGGAGGAGCCTTCGCAATTTCTTTATCTCCGCCGCGGCGGTCGTCTGGTCGGAGGAGTAGAAGAGCTTGGAGAAGCTGTGCGGGATCCACGACGTCACCAGCGTGTTCTCGTTGGAGAAGACGAATTCGTTGCCCGCCGCGCCGCACAGCACCACCATGGGCTCGCCGAGCAAGGAGGTTTTGAACGCGGCCCCGTCGGCGCCGCCCCTGTCAAAAAAGAACTTCTCGGGGCGGCCTTCTTGAATGGCGGAGTGGAAGGCGAGGCTCTCCCCGATCACCGGCCATCCCAGTCGGCCCGGGGGGAGGTTGGGGGCGGAGGAGTGGGAGCGGTGCTTGCGGAAGAGGAGGACAAAGGGGAGCAAGAAGGAGACGAGCAGAGAGAATAGGAGGAAGTAAGGCACCATTTTTGGAGCCAAGTTGGCTGATTGGAGCAACAAGTAAGGCACCATTTATTTATTGTATGGTCAATGGGTGCGGTGTCAGTGCCAGTGATCATATGCAGGGTATGAGTTATTATATTATATTATATATCTATATAACCAAGGTTCAACTTCTCGAATTTGCCGATAAATCGCTTGTCGTTTTCGACGGATTTATCGTTTGCTTGCCGATTAATCGACGGAAAACTAATAAACACTGTAGATTATCGTTACCGACACTTATCGAGGATTATCGATGGATTATCGACACTTATCGAGGATTATCGATGAAAAATCACTAAAATATTTTTAAGAATATATTTACTAAGTTTATAATTTTGATAAAACATTAAAATGCCAAAAATAAAATCATTTCATACTCAAACATAGGTAAATAAAATATAGTCTCACTCTCACATATGTAAATACTTGAATAAAATCATCGAAAAGTGCAAAATTTCTTGAAAAGTACCATATTTGTGCTCTATTTTGGAAATTTCCGGAACCCGTATTCCAAGATGTTTGCCGATTTTCGACAAAAATCATGGAAAAGTACTAGCATGGCCGTCTTGCCGATAACTACGGATAATCGAAGATTATCGACGATAATCGTGGAAAAGTCGAACCTTGTATATAACTACTCCGGCCATTATTGAGATCATTGACTTGTATTGACTTTTTAAACATGTGTAATTACTACTAACATAACACGTGGTCTATTAAGATATTTGTGATACAAGGGCTCCAAATATATCAGAGTGTAGGGGTGAACAAAAGAAACCATAAACCGAATTTTTAGCCGAAAACCGATCAAACCGATACCGATTAAACCGCAACCGCTATTAAAGTGGTTAAAACCGAATATACCGAGAAAAAAACCGAATACCGAATTAGGTTAAAACGGGGTTTTTGGTTTTAATGTGAAAACCGCAACTGCTTACTCGGTTTTACCACTTTAACTAAATCTAATATTATATTTATTATATTCTATTTACCATACCTAACAACACGTTAAAAATATTTTTCTTATCTAATCTCTCGGTGTAATATTGTGTAATATTAGTATTTAGTAATCCGTTTATGTGTAATAATTTATAATATTAACATTTAGTAGTATGTTTCAGTGTAATATTAGTAGTCAGTCTATGGAGATGTGGATATTAATTTAAAAGCGGTACATGTGGGCAAAAAACCGATAATACCGCAACCGAACACCGAATACCGATTATACGGTAAATGCGGTTTTCATCTTTAAAAATAGGAATTCGGTTATCATTTCTAAAATACCGAAATACGGTATTCGATCTATTATTTGTCAAAAACCGCACCGAATACCCGCTTGTTCACCCCTATCAGAGTGTATGGATATGATCTTAATTTATTTTTTATTTTTTTCCCCATGCTGATAAGGACTCAATCTTGCTAAAACCATGCTTTTTAAGGTCCTAATATTTATTTTTTTCGCAGTTTCAGAACTCAATATCGTTTTTGCGACAGAAGTGTTTAATGTATATTTTTTTCTCGCTAAATAGCACCTCATTGTTAAAACTATATGTTTTTCGCCGGTAAAAAACAACGAACAATGAGATTGAAAATGATTGTCCCTAACTAGCGGACGTTAATTTGTGTACGGATGGAAAGTAACAGAGCATAGCTTTAGCAGCATCAGGTACTTGTGTAGCGATGACTCGACTCTGCTGACCTTTCCACACAGCAAATCCCCGTCATCCACGCACACGCCAATATCGGGAAGCTCATGGCCAATAATCCGCGGAAAAACCTTAATGCAGTGATTCCGTTCCCGGATCACGAATGACTATTACATCGAGTCAACCATCAGGTTCACGAATGGCTATTACATCGAGACCATCTCGTACAGCATCAAAGTCTCACCGGAGCCTTTTACCTCTCATTCGACGCACCCCGCTTGCTGAAAACTGAAATGTGATAATCGACACACACACACACACAAAAAAAACCCTCAAAAACCGTATTGAATTTGCGGTAGAAGAGTAGAGACCTACTACAGACTTGTCAAAATCAGAATGCTAATGTATAACTTCTGTGAAAATGGCCTAATATGAAGCGTTTTATGCATTATCTACTCAAGCAATTGCTTTATTCTTTTATATTTACTATGATTTCAATACACTAGCTTTAAGAATCAGAAGCGAACTATTTCATCATGTTGGTTGTGGAGAGGATTATCTTCCTGATCTGCTGAAGCACAACTGTTACTCCCTGCTTCTCCAACAGCCGCCGCCTCTGTAGACTTTGTGAAGGCGTCGGACGGTACGTTTATCCCGGCAAATCCAACCATCACAGCCGCAGCTCCGAGGTAGTCCATGAGATGAGGGGCGTTTCCACTAAGGGAATCCACAATCGCGGCCATCGGCACCTGAATCGTCAGACCGGCCGTTGCCACTGTGGTGGTTGTCAGAAGAACCGCCTTTGCCCATAGGTAGTCGCTAAGCACGTTATCTAACAAACCTAAAGACAAACAAAGTGCCCGTTATTTGACTTAAATCCTTAGTAGTAGCGATTAAAAACAGAAGAATTAAATAATTGTAGTCATATATTTCTCATTATGCATATGTCTATTATATTTGGTTAATTATGCTTTTTATTGATTTATTTCAATCGGGCCCGGTCTAGCTCATTAGATTGTAATCGAGTGCTAATGAAAGAGTAGCCAATAATTATTAACAAAGTGTAATATCTCTCAAAAGAGAGGAGATTTAGTTCAGTAAAGATTAGACAAAACTCTTATTTTCCGAGGTCGAGTTTGGGTTAAAAAGATTCTATAAATCTAAAATGGAAGAGAATATTCTCTATATCTTCAAAAGAGAGAACTACATCAAATCCTAATAGAATAAATTATGTAAATATTAGTCCTATTAATCTTAGGATTCAGAGATGTGCAATAATGATTTCAACGACCGAAACAAAACTGCACAGGGGAAAAACCAGGTAATAAGATACATACCTTTACCAATGATTAAACCAAATTGCTTCCAAGTAAGCATCGAGAAGGGCTCCAGATTGGCGAAATTGAGTAAAAGAGCCACCGGAAGGAAGATAATCAGGTTAAATAGGCCTAAGAAACCCAGGAACTGAGCCATACTGGGCTGACCGCCTTTCTCATCGTCATCGGGCAGCTTCTTGCGAATTAGTGTAATGTACACAGCATACAGAGCAGCAGAGACAAGGGCGAAAGCGTCTCCAAGAAGAGGGTTCGAAGCGATATCACTCGTACCAGTTTCCGAGTCACCAAGACTGACTATTACCGTTCCGCCCATGCATAGAAGAACACTGATGAACTTCACCCACGTGAACTTCTCGCCCAAAAACACAAGAGAAACTAGAAACGTGAAAAGGCTCGACGAACTGCTTAATATTGTGTTAGACTGCACCAGAAACGAAGAAAACTGTTATCGCCAAAACGACCATCTAGAAAGACGAAATAGTCTTACATACCCTAGAATCAGGACTAATCATTGACCAATTACCTTCCTAGATACAAAGAAAATAATCCAATCTAATATTCTACAAACAATGAGCATTTAAGCAGGAGCATATTTGGGTTTCCAACAGATCATAATCGAGAACGGGAGGTAGAAATTTGAAGATCATACCGTAACCGTGGTGTACTTCAATGACAGATTGAAAGCGAGTTGTGCGAGGAACCAAAAAGGGCATATCACGAGGCTAACTTTTGCCATTCTGGTCCGTGTCCAACGCCCTTTGGCATCCACAAGCTTAACGGAAAGTTCATCACTACTACCAATACCCTCTTCTTGTCTCGGCGAACACGACTCAATCTCCTCAAAGACACGCATTCTCTTCAACCTTACACCATCTCCATGCGGAGTAAGGCCTCCCACTTCAAGAGCCAAAGACGACTTATCCTTGTCACCACCCTCCTCGTTGCCCTCACCAAGCAAAATGGCCTTCTCCGACTCGCCTAACTCTTCAAACGGAACGCTCTTCCCACGACCCCAAGGCCACAAACGTCCATAACGATCTTCCAAAAACCAACACAGCTCAACCAGTGGAATGTAAATCACAAACAACGAATTGCACATGTACGTGATTAGGAACGGCGTGACGCCGGCGTCCACGACAGACTGGACAACGAAACTCGCGGCTATCCATATGGCTGCAACAGCAACTATGTAAGTCAAACCCAAAACCCATCTCCACGCTTTATTATCCATTTGATGCTTCCTCCAAATTCTGCCCAAATCCTACCCCATTACATCAACGGAACCCAGGAATCCAGATATATTCAGGATCAAACCCATTTGCACCATAATTCAGCTCAAATCTACAACGAACAAGAAAAGAGCAATTGAAGATCCCGATTGATCCGCAAATAGCGACGAGATTGAAGCTCAACCGAGATCGGAAACGTGATGATCGCAAAACCGAATTTCATGGGGAATTTATCAGAAGAAAAGTGGATGCCATGTAGAGTTACCACATTGGAGTTTTCCTAGCACTCGTCAATGGTGGTCAGGCGAGAATCTCGTTGAGCATTGGAGAGAGAAGAGTGAGTGATAGTTGGTCATCGGTGAAGACGCGAAATGTGGAATTGCACCCTTATAATTTGGTCTAATTTTGGATTTATCACAAAATACTCTATAATCTTTTGTATCATTAAGTTTGCTAATCCGAAAAGATGCTCATTGTCTTTGACCGTTATAATTATTCTTGTTAACTAGTCATTCAAAACTTCTTCTTTTTTCATTCATTGTCGATTTACATGTTTTAAAGCTCGTTTTTGGATTAACGGTGAACTCGATCTACATTTCGAGCTCTTGCCCGACCCAGTGGTCGCGTGGGCGGTCAAAAGTGGAGTCAATGAGGATTGACTAATTAATGACTTAGCTTGAGGTGAATCTTTCGTCCTTGGCGAGTCTCTACGCTGTTCCTAATGATCCTTGATTATTTTTCTTCCTCGGCAAAGTATGCGGCGGCGAGGGATGACCTGCAAAAAAGAAAATATTGATGCCGCACCCTGTCACGACATCAAGGCTGCCTACATACCTACTTGTAGTCAAGTAAGATCGGGTCATCACGTAATTCAGGGTTAGTGGTAAATAGAGGAATGACGAGGTGGTTTGTATCGTGGTTATAGCTGAAAATGGCGGCGCGGGGGTGACCTTTGTGTATGACGAGGGTATTACCGCGAAGGAGAGAGTCGTTGTTGGACGAGCGGGGAAAATAGCCCAAAGGGAGAGGAGAAACTCGAATTTCTAGAGAGAGAAGTCGAGTTTTCTAGAGAGAGAAGCTCGGAGGAGAGAATGTGTGTAAATAAGGAGAAGAGACCTCCTATTTATAGGTAAAAGGGGTAACCACTTTTCTCTAATTTAAGAGAATTAATGGAAAATATTCCTCATTAATAGCACTAAGAAATGGCGCATTTTTCCTTACCACAAGGGCCTTGTCGCGGCTCCTCGTCGTGGCGCGAAGTCCGTCAATTGCTTCGTGACTCGTCGTAACGTCTTACAGGTGTCCGCGAGCTTGTATCTGAGTCCGGTGGAATCCGGAGGACCTTACGAGGATCATCGTAAGCTTGGGTCTTCTTGTTGTGTGCAATTATTGTGAGCGCGAAGTCCGTCAATTGCTTCGTGACTCGTCGTAACGTCTTCCAGGTGTCCGCGAGCTTGTATCTGAGTCCGGTGGAATCCGGAGGACCTTACGAGGATCATCGTACGCTTGGGTCTTCTTGTTGTGTGCAATTATTGTGAGATATCCCCCGTAGATGTTATTGGCGAGGGGTAGGTCTTCGTCGAAATGGCTCATCACTGACAAGGGGGTTCGTCGCCTGATGAAGGGCTTGTTGGGAGGTTCGTCAGCCCGACGAGGGAGGTTCGTCAAGAGCTTCGTCGTTCGTCGATGGAGGCTTGTCAGCCTGACGAAGGGCTTGTCGGCCGACAAGGGCGGCTTATCAGCCCGACAAGGGGCTCGTCGCTTGACAAGGGTGGTTCGTCGTCTTCGTCTTTCGTTCGTCAAAGACTTTCCCGGGGTTATATGGACCTCGTCGGGTGGTCCGGATTGCCTTCTTGAATATGGGCTCCGGTCTTAATCTCCGTCTTCTAGGCCTTCGGGGTCTGGGCCTCGCCAAATCAGTTGGGTCTTGAGCTCTTGGACTTTGACTTTTATCATAACGGCCCAATTTTTATATATAATGCGAAAGATACGCGTAACAATATGTTTGACAAAAAAAAATTCTGGTGAAATAAAAAAAAAGTGAGAAACTTTATTTGACGTGGTTCAATTGATATAAGAAAGATGGTTACTATGTTTTGGGATATTTATTGTTTGTGGAAAATATTTTTGGCAATCTATTAATTCTGATTCTTTCACTGTGAGATTGATAAAAAGAACTGGATTTTCAATTTTAATGGCATCTAACACGGTTTCATCTTCCATTGGGCGTTCTACTCGTATTTCTCGATCTCTAGTTGTAGACAATGTTAAATAAACACTAAAACAAGATTATTATTATTGTTATTTTTATTTTTATTGACTTGACTTGATGCTTCATTACACTCTTGTATAGTCAATAAAGAAAATATACATTTGCAAAATAGAGTAAACCTCACGATTAAAATCTATGATTTTCAGGACAGAAATAATTAAAACCTAACGATTTCTCTAAGATAAGTTGGGCGACTGAAGTAGGCTAATTTATTTATGCTAGGATTGACATTTGACAAGCACTACAAAGGACTTTAGGATTTAAGATTATTTTTTTTTTTTTTTTGGGCTGGACGTTCATCCAAAGAAAGCTCTAAATATCATTACAGCCGTTTGGTGTCATATTTGCTATTGAAAAGGCCAAGGAGCTTCATTGGTATAATGTGTGGCTAGAATGTGAGACTAGCTACTTTGTTCAACTTTTTTAGAAAAATTAAGTCTAATTCCTTGGAGCTCGGTGGCCTAAATGTCTTCATTTCTTAGAGATTTATATTCAATTTAGAATAAGTCATATCTATAGAGGAAGTATTAAAGCGGCAAATGCCTAGACCAATTTTGGTGCTCAATGTTTGAGTCATCATCGATTGCATTCTCACCGTGATTTCATTATTTCTTTTCTTAACGACGATATTTGTATAGAGAATTTTTTTTTTATTTCTTTATTACTCTGCTCTTTCTTTATTTTGTTTGTAAAATCTTAAATTTTGTTTATATTATTTTGACCTCTATTTCTTGCTTTGCAAAGTGTTAATCTTTTTGGAATTCAGGCTGGCTTTATGAGATTAAAGACCTCCATTCTTTATTAAATTTAAAAATATAAATATTTAGTTGAGGAATCTTTGTTACTAGATAAACGACGGTGCTCAAAATTTAACAAAAAAATAAATTGAGTTACTTAACATCAACTCTAAACTCGCTAGTACAGATTTTGAAGTATATACATTATTATTGAGTGACGAATGAGAACATGTATAAATATAATAATGCGAATTAACCTAGCAGGTCCTACACTGCATGCATGTTAGATATTGATACTCTCAGGGCGGAGCCAGGATTTTGCCAAGAGGGGGCGAAAAAAATTAAGCCGGAATTTTATAATATAATATGATAAATAAAATATTTTTCATAGTTAATTTTTAATAATCGATTAAATATTTAGTGATACAACTATACAAAGATTATAACATAATGTATAATAAAAGAATCTTTATATTAAGAGATGAGTAATAATAGAGATCATAAATATTAAAAAAATGAAGTTGATGAGAATTGAACCTTGGTCTTCTAGGAGAGGGAGTTAAAAATTGTTCTCAAATAATCACTACACCAAGGTATTAACTTTGTTTGATTATGATACATTTAATATATATTGATAAAATTATATATATTTATTTATTAAAAATCACGGATTTGAATCAAGTGGAGGCGGCCGTCCCCGCTCGGCCCTCATTAAATCCGCCCCTGGATACTCTTATAATTTTTACTGGATCTCATCTGCATTTGAAGTCTAATTCTAGTGATGAATGCAATAAAAAGTCTTCAACGAAGCAACACCAAGGGTCCAAGAGTTCCCTCTTCATTGATTGACAAGGTTTTCAACTTTCTTATCTAATTAGCAAAGAAAAACTTCACTCACTTTTCTTCCCATTAAAGTCCAACCAATTCCACTAGTAAGGATAAGGTTCATTGATTATTAGTAACATATATATATATATATATATATATATATATATATATATATATATATATATATATATATATCAACCTTTAGAGAAATGTGATTCAAAGTGTGATATCTTTTTTATTTTCTCATTTGGTACACATATTTTCATGACAACTAAGTCACAATTGCATGAAAACGCGGAAGACTTGGACGATAAACACAAACGTTGACTTGGTCACACATACCATCACCATACATCATTAAGTACGTAGCATGCATTAATTCTATACAAACAAATTCATATGACTTTGAACTTGACAGCTTGATCCATGCTAGACCCGCATTATTATGCCATTATTCACAATATTTTCCTTCATTTACGAGGTTCGAAGGGCAATGAATGATATTCACATTTCACATAACACAAACTATTCAGAATTTTATACTTAAACCTTATATCCTAATGTAATGATTTCTAAGGAATAATTTACACAAAAAGCAGAAGACTTGACAAATTAACCACTGACTTGGTCAACTGAAGATAAACATCAATAATCTTCGATTATAAAAGGCATTAATTCTATACAAACAAATTTACAAGACTTTGAAAAATAACTTGACTTACTTGGTTTCCTTTATATACCCACTTCTCATTATAGGAGAACATAAACCATGAAATCGCAATTGTTGTTCTTCGTTCTCTTAAATTTATGCGTTTCTTTCTCGCAGCCTCTTTGCCATGACAGCGAGAAGACATTGTTGCTGCAATTCAAGGACAGTTTTGCCATTGATAAGACTGCTTCTGGGGATTCTTCTGCTTATCCCAAGACTGATTCTTGGGGACGAAATGGGAGTGACTGTTGCGTTTGGGACGGTGTCGAATGCAACGAAGACACCGGGCATGTGATCGGCCTTGATCTGAGCCGTAGCTTTCTCTACGGTTCTCTTGGGTCAAATAGCAGCCTTTTCGGGTTGACGCACCTTCTAGGCTTAACCTAGCGGAGAACTACTTTAACTACTCTCTCATTCCTTCTTCCATCGGTCGCTTCTCCAAACTCACACATCTCAACCTTTCGTATGCTTACTTTTTTGGCCAAATCCCGTACGAAATATTATCGTTGTCCCGTCTGTCTTCCCTAGATTTGTATTTCAATGCTGTTGCCACTACGAAAACAAAGTTGTTGCAATTGAAAAATCCCGATTTCCCAAGCCTAATTGAGAGCTTAACGAGCCTCAAGCTACTCAATCTCGGTTTTGTCGTCATATCAGCTGGGCTGCCCGAGTCCTTGGCGAATTCTTCTTCTTTGGAGTATCTTGATCTAACGTCCTGCGGGTTGAAAGGTGAGTTAAAATCTATATTTTTTTTCAAGTCTTAGTCAAAGTAAAGTAATACGCTTGAGATTGTGAGGTAAATTTGATTAACTTCATTTTTTGGTTTGTTAAATTATTAATAATAACTGTTGTAACTTGTGTTGCAAGAAAGTGACAATAACATATCCAATTTTTTGTGAATTTTCAGGTGCAATTCCATCTTTCATAGGAAATTTTCATCTTCTCCGTTTTCTAGATCTTTCCTTTAACGAATTTAGTGGAAAAATTCCTTCTACTTTAGGAAACCTTACCCAATTAGAATACCTAGATTTATCCAAGAATGGTTTTGAAAGCGGAAAATTATATTGGGTTAGTACACGAAAATAAGTTATCTTACAGCTTTCGAGTCGAATCTGATCGGTCCAATACCATCTTCTCTCGGGAATCTGACCCGCCTTGTTAAGTTGAACTTGAACGACAATCGGCTTAATGGTCCTATCCCACCTTCATTTGCAAGACTAGAAAGCCTAAAAATCTTTCAGATTAATAACAATTATTTAGATGGAGATGTTGATTTTGACATGTTTCTCAGCTTGAAAAATCTCACCCATCTTTATCTATCCCGAAATAGTTTGTCCGTTATCATTAAGCCTAACGTAAACGGGACGCTTCCACAATTTGTTTGGCTAGGACTTGTCTCATGCAATCTAAATGAATTCCCAAAGTTTCTCAGGTACCAAAAAAGGCTCGAGTTACTTGAACTCAGCTACAACCCTATAGGTGGGAAAGTTCCCGAATGGTTTTGGAATACGAGTACACAAACTTTAGAATATGTTGACCTACAAAATAGCTTCTTCACGGGCAATCTTCCACCAATCCTTCCGTTTGTCAACATGCGTTTCTTCTTAGTTAATGAGAACTCGTTCACAGGACCAGTTCCAATACCTCCTCATTCCACTAGCGTATACCAAGCCAAAAACAATTCTTTTTCGGGCAATATTCCAACTCTTTTCTGCAATCTTGAATCTATGTCTGAAATCCCCCAAATGAGGGCTATTGATCTAAGTGCTAATAAATTGCAAGGGAAACTCCCACGCTCACTTGTCAATTGCACGATGCTTCAGTATCTCAATCTAGAATACAATAAGCTTGATGATGTTTTCCCGCACTGGCTCGGGACTCTTCCGGAGTTGAAGGTTCTTCTATTGGGATCAAATCATTTTCGCGGAGAAATAAAAAAACCGGAAGAAGAAAACTCTTGTTTTCCACAGCTACAAATAATTGTCTTGTCCTACAACAATTTCCGCGGTTTGTTGCCGTCCCGGTACTTCCAATGTTGGAAAGCGATGCAAGAAAACACCACCGCAAAGAAAGTTGGGTACTCGAATGCGAGTACACACACGGATGCTGGGACTTTCCTAAATTATTTTCAATTTTCAATCAAAATCAAAGGTGTGAATCGACAATATATTGTGATCAATGAAGAATTGTCAATTATTGATCTCTCGCGCAACAACTTCATTGGCGAAATTCCAGAGACTATTGGGAGTTTAAAAGGGCTTCGTTCTCTCGACCTTTCGAGCAACAACCTCGGCGGCCACGTACCATCTTCGTTGAAAAACCTAAAAAAGCTTGAATCGCTTGATCTCTCGAGCAATAGATTCTCCGGAAATATTCCTCAACAACTTACCGGACTCACTTTCCTTCAATACTTCAATGTCTCTTACAACCGTCTTGATGGGCCAATACCACAAGCAGGCCAACTTGGCACCTTTGCGAGGACTTCATACGAAGGAAACTCGGGATTGTGTGGGATTCAATTGAAAAACAAGTGTGAAGCCCCGGAACCACAACCTTCGTCTTTTGAAGATGCACAAGAAGAATCGTCGTCTCTTTATAATTTCGGTTGGAAAGTTGTGGCGATAGGGTATGGATGCGGATTCATTATCGGATTACTCATTGGAAAAGTTGTGGTTGTTAGAAGGCAAAGATGGTTCGCCATGATTTTTCGGGTAAGAATTTTCAAGTGATAAACAAGGTTTTTCCATTATTTTTATTTATTTTTATTTTGTTGGAATTTTCTCAAGTGATCATTATGGCTTTTCGTGATCGTTTTGATTTTTCAGGTAAGGATTTTCAAGTGATCGTGATGGCTTTTCGTGAATTTTCCAAATAAGAATGTTCAAGCAATTGACTCGGTTTTTTTTTTTTTTTTTTTTTTTATCTCTTTTGCTTACGGGGCTAAGAGTACTGTTGAGTTGCATTTTAAATATTCATGTTTGTGAAGTTTAATTTGTAGTGTTATTGATTAAATTTGCATGCAGTTTTGGCTAAATTAAACGATATCTAATAAAGTTATTCAGTATTATAAAAAAAATTCCAATAAACTTAGAGACCGAGTAATAGAATTGTACCAGAAATCCAAATAGATTACTAGAAGAGTACAAACATACTTGCAACGAGATTACAATTCACTTGTGAATGTTCTTTGAAATTTCACTTGTGCTTGTTTTAGCCACACTATAATAACCATATAATAATAAAACGCCCGTGCATTAGACAATTAAATATATTATCGATGTTTAGACAGTTAAATATATTATTGGTGTTGGGTTTCACGGGGGTTATTCTCATTATGGAGGCGGAAATATTAGGAAAGCCTCAAAATATTAATTTAGAAACACACATAATATCAAGAAAAATTAGTTCTGAATTTACCAAACTTTGATGACTTTTGCCAATTGGTGTTTTCTGAATCTCTTCGTTCTCCGTGCTCGTGTACCTCGTTCTTGTCGTCTCGGGATCACAACTTGAGAACCGTTACGCCCCAAGCCTCAATCTCGTCCACCACATCACTAGGGAACTTCTACAGATTGCCTAGACCGGAAATTACTTTCGTCGGACTACTAGATCCTTCTTGGCGATAAAACGACGACACTTTGTTTGCTTTCGGGGAGAAGAAAATAACAGAGCCCTTGGGAGGAAGAGCTCTCTGACATTTCTATGAGGTGTCTGCATTTACAAATCAAGTATTATGACTTATAGTGGGCTTTAACTATTTAATGGGTTAATCTCATCAGGTCTTATTATTAATAAATTAACTTAATTGATCAATTAATAGATTAATTAATAATCTCTAATTACTCATTGGACCTGTGTGGGCTTGTACCTTATCAGTGGCGAAGCCAGACATTGTCGAAGGGGGGGAACTCAATAGTGAAGCTATAAATTAAGACTCAATAGTTGTCTCATTTAATTTGCCAAGTTGAGTATCAATCACGACGTTCACAACCAATTTAGAGCCAACAAAATATTTGACTTTTTTTTATCAACGGAACCTAATTTTTAAAGTAATCTCCGAAGACAAAAGTAAACTAGATGAAAAATAATAATTTGGGGCATTTAAGTGAACTGGGATAAAGTGGAGGGGAAATCGAAACACTTATAAATCAATGGGTAAATACACTTATGATTCATCCGTCAAATGCCACTTTTCACCTTTTTACACACCCACATATTTCGAATTCGGGGTTAGCATCACCTACAACGGAGTTAATAACACCAATGTTTTTTTTATGATAATCCCAAAGTCAGATTACAATGCTCCTACACAAGAAAGAAGGTTTGTTTACTAAAAAACACCGGAATCGGAGATGGTAACCCCGGAGCGGGGTTACAAACTCCGACTTTGGGGTTAGCATCTCCAAACTCGCGGGAAAGTGGAATACATGGACATGTGAGAAGGTGAAAGTAATATTTGACGGATGAGTCATAATAGAAACTATTTGGAACTTACGAGGTTACACTAAAATGTTATTTTTATACCGACAAAATAAGATTATGAATATGTGGTAAAGTTTTATATACCTCAAAGGTACTTTTGCCAATATTTATCATAACCTAAATAAATTAAAACTTAAAGGGCATAGTCTGTAACCCATAGTCTGTAACTACAACAAAAAGTAAGGGTTTAATTGAGAGAGTATTTTAATAAAGGCTTTGTGCAGGTGATTGACCATCACCACTTTTAAGTACTCAGAGTCTCAGACTATGCCCAATGGGGTTCTTGCACGTGGTGTCCCTATAGTGGCTTTATACTGACAGAGGGAGGGAGTCTCTGAAGGGAGTCGAAATAAACACTGCCTTTATAGTAAAAAATAGGGTTAATGACGGCGAAAATACCCAAAGTTTAGTCAAAGAACCCCTCGTGTACCCAAAGTTTAAAAGTGGTGGTAAAAATACCCAAAGTCGCATTTGAGGAGTTGACCACTCCATTCTCGTAATGCCGTTAACTTACCCGTTAACTCTGGTCACGCGAGCAAACGTTGGTTGTTGACATAACAATTTTTGCCAAATGGATGAGCCCAAATAAGTCTTGTTTAGGACAAAACAACAAATTAAACCCCTAACTAATACTATTTAATACAACTAATTGAACCCCTAATGATTACACTTAACAAATAAAATTTGTCCATGTGGCCACGGTTAAGGATTAAGTTAACGGCATTACGAGAATTAAGTGGTCAACTCCACAAATATGAGTTTGAGTATTTTTGCCATCACTTTTAAACATTGGATACACAAGGGGTTCTTTGACTAAACTTTGAGTATTTTTGCCGTCATTAACCCTAAAAAATAATAATGAATAGAAGCTTAAATGTGAGTTTTTTGGCCAACCAAGTGAGGGCAGCTGCCCCCTGTTGGGCCTTAATGGCCTCGCCACTGTACCTTAGCGTAGCAGGCTCATACGAATTTCATTATACTAAAAAAATAAAATTAATTTGACAATATATATTTTGTAAATTTTGGATTTAGCAAGCATCGATTTATAGTTTTGATCTAAAAAAAAAGTAATAATGTTATCTACGTTTTTTTTTGGACGAAATAATGTTATCTACGTTGTCAAGCAATGAAGCAGAAAATTATAACGATTCTCGAAACGCGTGAGACTCTCTCCGTAAATTGAATTCGGTTTGTAAAGCTCTTAGCAGTGACCGGTTTGAGTAACGTTTCAAACTTCGAGACAAATCTCATTAATTGCAAAAAGTGCAAGGTTACTTTCAATTTAATTGATTTTTTTTTTCAAAATTTTATATTTAGCATACTATTTGTTATATCAATATTGGATCCCATTAGTTATTAGTTATAACTGTTGGGAAGGGTTCCTCATCCATAGAAGCAGAAACTACTGAGAATCCTCGAAACACAATTTATATAATTATGACATAATTAAAATTAAACAATGTGAATAATTCTTAGAAGCATGATGATTTTTTCCGCGAAATCAAACCTCTAATACTTTGCCGGGAATTCGTCCTCCGTCCACTGTGCTTTTACTCGGCCGATTCTCGTGATTACAGCTCGGGATCTTAAAGGCTTGAGTCTCTGTGGTCCACACCTAACTTCAGAACACCACGTCTTGTGATAAAAAAAAAAATTGTGTTTGAAAAAGAATAGAAATTAGTTTGAACTCCCACTCACAGACCAAGTGCAGTTGGTTATCCAACTTCGAAAATAAAATATGGTGTTTCTGTTGGAATTATAATCTAGATTGGTTATTTAATTTCACATACGTTAAGAATGGTGTACGTGCATGTGCATGGTAATGGGCAAAGAAGAAGAAAAAAAAAAAGAGAAAAAAAAAGAAAAAAGAATACGTGTTCTTATTGTGGGTTAGTCATGCATAGAAATAGGAGTGGACCTAGGCTAGTGGAATAGTTTGTGATTGTGATTGTGATTGTGATTGTGATTGTGATTGTGAACGTGTGTAGTGAGTCTGTTAGTTAAGTAAAAAATGATCTCCTTCCTTTCGTGGATTATGGAGAAAGTAATGGGTGCACTATGTTAACCGTTAGGTTCTTTTATAAATAGGAAGTATTTTGTACGTTTTATTTTAGAGAAATACAAAGAAAATTATCCCACATATTATCTTATTTATCTCCTCATATTTTGTCTGTGTGAGTAAAACAAAGTGTGAGTTCATTCCGTTTTCGGTACTTTGCTTCGGTTTATTTCGATCTCGGGTCAAATCCAAACAGTTTCTTCTATCAGAAATAGTCTGGGACACTTCCACCGCGATGACTGTCGGCGAGTGATGAGTGCGATCAACTGATCACGACCATTGCGACAACTCACCCAATAAGGGTCCGCGGGAAATATCGTGGTCGTTATCACAAACACTCACACGACCGCGAGTTGCGCGATCACAATATTCAAAACCGCAATAGAGGTGATCGCAATCGCTCTCGCACGATCGCGGCAATCGCATGTGCAATGATTTGCACAAGCACAATAATCCGGCAAAAATCGCGACCACTCACGCGACCGGGGTCCCCTCGATCACGATGATCGATATAACGCTATAGCCATCATAACCACTCACGCGGTCGTGACCGCGATCTGTGCAACTGCAATCGCAACGACGGAACGCGAGATCAAGGCGTCTTATCTGGAAACGATCACGATCGCAGCAGACTGGGCGATTGTGGCAGATTAGCGTGCAATGGAAGCCACTCCAGCATGCGAGTGACATTCAGTACCAAGAACAAGGAGGGTCGAGCGGCGAGCAAGGATGGGCAGCGCTCTCCGGAACATGCCAAACAATCATCTCGCTGATCAAATGAGTGTGACAGAAATCACTAGAGTATCGCCCACGTCGGAGCAGATCCGGAGGAGATCGCCGGAACATCAAAATAGGGAGAGTTGCACAAGAAAATGCTTATGATTAAGAGTCGTGGCTGGCGGCATCTTCGGGGTACACAGGATCCATGCGGCGACGATGACGCCAGATTTCGAGCCAGTATTATAGCGCGAAAGAGAGAAGAGTTCGAAAAACGTTCTCGAGGCTAAAAAAATCCATGTGGGACTGAGTTTGATTGTGTTTGATGTGACAAATTCAAAGTGTAGAAGGGGAATAATGATAAACCCAATTTTAAGGATTATTGTCATTTTTGGGTTTAAAGTGTCGTATAAGTTTAATTGAGTGATGTCGTATAAAAATTTCAATCTCGCTTCCCGGTTTAATTTCAGGATTGTCCGGCCCATTAAGTTGTAACTTTGTGCTATGTATAAGAGAGCTTAAGTCAATAAGATAGAAGCCAAAAACCAATCATAAAACTTAAGTTCTCTCGTCGAAGGAGATCGGATTTAGTGATGGTTGGCGAAATTCTGTGTCGCTTCTTTGTATTCTTATATTATTTATCATGTCGATTCATTGTTTTATTGCGTTCTTGATAACAAATTCTTCGATCTTGGTTCGTAATAGATTATTTAGTTTTAGGGTTAATGATGGCGAAAATACCCAAAGTTTGGTCAAAGAACCCCTCGTGTACCCAAAGTTTAAAAGTGGTGGCAAAAATACCCAAAGTCACATTTGGGGAGTTGACCACTCCATTCTCGTAACGTTGTTAACTTACTTGTTAACTCTGACCACGTAGACAAATCTGTTTTGTTAAGTGTAATCATTAGGGGTTCAATTCGTTATATTAAATAGTATTAGCTAGGGGTTTAATTCGTTGTTTTGTCGTAAACGAAGCTGATGTGAGCTCGTCTATATAGCAGAAATAGTAATGTCAGCAACTCACGTTTATCCGTGTGGCCAAAGTTAACAGGTAAGTTAACGGCGTTACGAGAATGGAGTGGTCAACTCCCTAAATGCGACTTTGGGTATTTTTACCACCATTTTTAAACTTTGGGTACACGAGGGGTTCTTTGACCAAACTTTGGGTATTTTTGCCGTCATTAACCCTTTAGTTTTATAAGATTAGAGGTTTTTTTAACTTTTCTCTCAAGCATTTAACAACCCTAATCAAGGAAAACTATAATATTACTTATTCAATACAAACTCAGCCCAAAATTTTGACATTACCACGGAAGCCACTTATATATATTTATATATATATATATATATATTTATATATATATATATATTTATATATGTTTATGTGTGTATATATATATATATACCCAACTCGTTCACCAATCACCATGCAACGTTGTTCTAACTGTTCTAACTCTCCAACGAAGAATTAATTAAATTTTCATGTCATACATCCATAAAAAAAAAAAAAAAAAAAAAAAAAAAAAAAAAATGGTATAAACACGGCTATCAAATCTCGGATTCACAAGGAAGAGGCGCTTCCGAATCGCGAGTTGTTGTGGCGGGAGGTGGAGCCCCACTCAATGGCCTCGGCCACGGCCCTCTGGCGCTCGAGCAGCAGGCTCTCCTCGGCCGGGGAGCTTTCACAGCTGGCGCTACTCTCGATTGTGGCCCCAGTCGGGGTCGGGGGCGGTGCCAGCTCGTCGGGGTGGGCCCCGAGGAAGCTGAGGGCGGTGACGACATCGCTGATGAGGGGGCGCACAGAGGGCTCCTCGTTGAGGCACATGGCGGCCACTGCCACGGCCTGGTTCAGCCCTCGGCTCGGGAAATCTCCCTTCAGGAGCGGGTCTACGATGGCTGAGTACTTTTGCGGCTCTTTGAAAACCGGGTGCGCCTGATGACGGTGCAGCAAAAGGGCAAGAATTTGTTATAAATCGGATGTTTAAATTGCGACAAAGAAGAAGAAAAGGTACGAAGGACGTACCCAACCGACGAGATTCTGCTCCGCGTTGGGCTTGGTCGTGTCGATGGCTCTCCGTCCGGTGATGAGCTCCAGCAAAACGACGCCGAAGCTATACACATCAGACTTCACTGTGAGCTGGCCGGTCCTCTGGTACTCAGGCGCGCAATAGCCGTACGTGCCCATCACCCTCGACGAGACGTGCGTCTTATCCCCGATGGGCCCGAGCTTGGCCAAACCGAAGTCCGAGAGCTTGGCATTGAAGTTCTTGTCCAACAAAATGTTGGAAGACTTCAAGTCCCTATAGATCACCGGCGGGTTCGCCTTGTCGTGGAGATACTCGAGCCCTTTCGCCGCCCCTAAAGCTATCTTCATTCTAAGAAACCAATCCAACGGCCGTTGTTCGCGTGTTAGATCTGTGATTTCGGGACCACAAAAAATATCATCAGAAAATTTACAGTCATTGAATGTTTTTCAAGAGAATTATAAGAAAGAGTGGTACCGAATAAATGGTCTTCGAGGGAGCCTAACGCCATGAACTCGTAAACCAGAAGCCTCTGCTCCCCGTCGGCGCAGTACCCGATCAGGTTGACTAAATGCTCGTGGTGTAGGAGGCTCAGCATCAAGACCTCAACGAGAAACTCTCGGTTCCCTTGTAGTCCATTCCTGTCGAGCTGCTTCACCGCCACAACCTGATTTCATTGAGAATTAGTGAAAATCTCGTCGTGGTGAAATCAGAACCGCTAACTGGTATTCTGAGATCTACCAATACCATTTATATGGTATTTAAAAATCAGTTATTTTGGTAATCGATACTAGGCACGGTAAAATCGGTATCTACTAGTGTTGAACTGGTAAGTACCCGAATTATTGGAATAAAATGTTAATTTGTAAATCGGTATCCGGGACCGGGAACTGGAACTAGTAACTAAAGATTACCTGGCCGGTTTTCTCGAGCCTGCCTTTATAAACTCTTCCGAAGCCACCCTCTCCGACCAAGCACTCTTGCCGGAAATTCTTGGTCGCTGTCGCCAGTTCCCGGAACGTGAAGGTCTGGGCCGTTATGTTCCCGTTTGCTTCTCTATTGATGTTTTTGTTGTTATTTGTCGTTTGATCAGCTTTCTGCTGTGGGGTTTGTCGTTTTTGATTATCTGTACAAATGAGCACAAATGATGAATCAACCTCACGCTCGTGAGAAACAGGCGCCAAATTAACGGCTCGCTCATAATGGCGGAACCAGACTTCGGGGTTACGGGGATTGGTTTGGAATTTTATTAGGAATTAAGATGGTTCTATTAAAATTTTAATAGAATTAATGCTAATATATACAAATAATTCCGTCTATGTATATATACAAAGTCACATGACGGTCCCAAAAATACTAAAGAGATCAATATTTTAAAATAAAAAATCAAAATAATTAGATCTTGAAATAATAATGATTCGATCTTTAAATTCTTATAAAATAGATTGATAGAAGCATATCAATCTCAAGCTGCTACAAGTGAAACAATGATTTTCAGAAGAATCAACCAGTCTCGATAAAATAGAGAAGTTTAGTCCAAACTTCATTCTACTTGACCAAATTTTCGAAGTTGAGTGTCCCGCACCTGGATGCCGGGGATGTACGGCGGGCTCCCGATGGTGTGTCGTGCGCCTCTTCGCATTATTCGGTCGTTTGGCTGATTTCTTCGGCTGATTCGACTCGAAGCAAGTGAAGCAACCCATCATAATATCTCTAAAACCTCCCCAATCTCGCTACCAACTTTGCTTATTTACTGACATCAACACCAAACAAATGTCATTTCACAAATCAAAATTGAGAACGATAGATTAATATGATAAGTAACATTAGAAGCTCTTAATACACTCAAATTATGAAATTTCGGAAAGTATTTTAGGTTGAGAAAAGTTCACAAAACGTCATGTCATGTCGATTCCTGTGCCAAAAAATTTTAAGAAAAAAACGCGTTGTTTTGATTCAAACAACACTTCTTTTTTCATGTCGTTAAACTTGAATGGTATCTCGAACCAGCTTCGACCCCGATGATGAAGATGCACGGTGCCGCCGCAACCCAGCCACCATAATTGACGTTTCGCGTAACACAAATACATTTTCTCGCGTTTTTTCTTGTAAGTATAAAAAGTAATTGACAGGTATGCCCTTGATCTCTTATGGATTTCTTACCATGCGTATATGCAAGGTAAGATATTCATATTAAATTTCCACGATAATCAATGACTCGATGTTTCAGACAGCGCGAATGTTGATCTGTGCATATTCTAAGCAACAATTATGGATAAATAAATAAAAAAATCTTATAATGAATGAACAAAGCAAAGGCAAAAGTTGACACTAAATGCAAGATAAACGAAGAACAATTAGAAACAAAATCAATGTACCTTTCGCCATCGCCACATTTCTTGACGTAAATGCATGCATGGGAATGGAAGTTAGAGCTGGTTTTCGCTATAGGTGGAAGAGGCAATGCTCTAGGGCCTCACGTTTTTTACTTATTTTTAGGGCCCCAAATTATAGGAATAAAGTAGTTATTTTACTTGGTTTTTTATGTTTATTTATTTGTTATTTTCATTTTGAGTTATTCACACTATTGATTAGTCTTTTATGATGTGTGTGCATATATGGCTATACAATTCTAGAAATAACGGAAATGACTCTTTTATTATGATTATGGTGTGATTTAGCCTATTTATTCCAAAATGGCCTTTTTATCATAATTTTGGAGCAGATTTGGCCATTTGAACGTTAATTTTCAAAGTTAAATTAATAATAATTTTTAGGCACATATTATACGAAGTAAATAAAATATTAATTAATAATTATTTTATATTATAAAACTTACTTTGTTTGATTTCTATTAATCATTTAACACCTTTGATTGGTCAAGGAGCAATATTTGCAAAAAAAAAAAAAAATCATAATATAAGGTCGTGTCCACTATATTTAAAAGGGTTATTAGTGGCAAAAATACCCAAGTGTTTAGAAATGGGGCGGCATGTAGTTAACTTAAAATAATTGTGGCAAAAATATCTAAGTTCACCTTTTTTTGGTGGATCGGTAGACCTCATCCCCTTTTCCGTTAGTTTTTTTACAATTTCCGCCAGTGGCGACGTCAACAACAAATAAAACAAATAAATTCATCTTATCAAATCCACAAACATCAAAACAAACCTGGATGTAAACACAAATTCTTGGAACATCGACAGCGCAAATTCTGATTTTCCTTCTCACTTTCTCTCTCGAAATCTCAATTCATCTCTTCAATAGCATCACGATTTGCGTTGTTGACGTCATCGATGACGAAAATAGTAAAAAAAAAAAAAAAACTATCCGAAAATTACTTACTTGGTTATTTTACTTTTTCTTATGTTTATTTATTTGTTATATTTTCATTCTGAGTTTTTCAAACTATTGATCCGTCTTTTATGATGTGTGTGCATATTTGGCCATTCAATTCTACAAATAACGGGAATGACTCTTATTACGATTATGGTGTGATTTGCCCCAACTATTCAAAAAATTACTTTTTATTATAACTCTAGTTCAAATTTGGTCATTTGAACGTTAATTTTTAAAGTAAAATTAATAATATATCTTTCGGCAAAGATTACACCAATTAAATACAATACTAAATATAATAATTATTTAAGATTATAAAAATATCTTTTTTTTTAATCTATTTTCATCATTAACACTTTTGTATCGGTCAAAGGGCCATATCTGCACCAAAAATCATAATAAAAGAGTCATTTCTACTACGATATAACTTCGATAAATTAATAACCTCGATTAAATAATAATTTTGACCAGTCCCGACTCGGGCCTAACTAGCTAAATTAATAATTCGCTAAATTTATAAGATAATATTTTTTTAGAAGCATATAGATCCCAACTGATATATAAATTAATAATTAAATACAAAAATAATAATATTACATAACTAATTATGAAATCACTTAATATAACGTATAACATTACACAACTAGTTATAAAATCACCTTGAATAAAAATAAATTACACTAAATAATTAATCATATAGTGTTTTTAAAATACGATTGTGAAGTTATTTGCTTATTCTTAAAATTAATGTCTCTTTCAACTTCATTTATTAGCTTTCGCGTAGCATTTAGATTTTAGAAGGTCTGGTGTTGTATTTTCTTGATATAACAAAAAAAATGTTCAAAGTGATTGTCGCTAAAATTGGATCATGCGTGAAACAAGCTACAATTCATTTATATCGTCTTCAAACTATGTTTTATGATAAGAGATACATATTAGAATTCTTGACATGTTATATAGGAATTTTTTTTCTATTTATTATTATTATATAATTAAAACCTTATATATTAATAATTAGATAATATAATAATTTGTTGCGGTCTCAACATTATAAATTATGTATAAGTAGCGTCATTTCTTCTAGGAGCTAACAAAGTGTAACACTCTTACTCCTTATTTTGTTTCCATTACACGGGAATTTTGTCAATTCCACATATATATATATATATATATATATATATATATATTTCTAAATTTTTCAAGAGATCGATCAAATGTCCTTGGAGTTCATGAAATTGATCTAAGAATTCAAGTCGCACTAGTTGTTAAGTTTTTTCATTTTACTAATACTTCACGTAATTGTAGTCTAACAATACTTCACGTAATTGTAGTCTAAACAACATTTAGTGTCGTCTTTGTCATTATAAATCGTTTCTAAATCACTCTATTCACTTAAAATGTTTATGTCGTCTTTGGAAAATTCATGTCATTTGATGACTGAAATATATTTGTCGTTTATTTTGATGTAATTCATGCTTCTAAAAATTCTCTTATCAAAAGAATGATGTGCAACAGTGTTCACCATAGCCATTAACCACAGCGATATTATTCCAATGTCAACTATATAATATCCATTACATTATTCATGCAAAATCAAATTGATATTAAAAAAATAAAAAATAAAAAATCATAAAAATCAACCCCATCACCATGATACAACATGATACACATGAGTAACACCCAAAAAGAATTATGAAGAAAAATTAAATTAAATCATATTAAAGGGTTACATTGACCTCAATGGATGATTCAGTTAAGACAACTTCTCTAGAATTATCAGCTTTGGGGTGATCAAAACTTTCCAACTTTACCCTCACATGAAGAGGTCTCGCGAAGATCACGTCTCTCAAGTCTCCATTTGACTTCAACATGAAGTCAACGCACGAATCTCTTTCGAATTTCCCATTTGTTTCGGAGCTCATCAACTCCATTAATTTAGCCGCATATTTCTCTTGATTATTCTCCGATTGGTCTCGCTCGCTTCTTAGCTTCAGATACAGCACCGCGTTAATTATAACCTGCATAAGAAGAGGTGAGTCTCTCGCCGACATGGAAACATGTGAGAGCAACGAGCAAATGAGGAAAGAGGCCGTACTTCGCTCAATCCTGGGCTCGTGTTAACCACGGCAGTAATCTGAACTTTATCGTCCTGAAACGTGATATCTGAAGCTGCACTGTCGTCTTCGTTAGCTGATTCTGATTCAGGAACTGAAAAGGCAAGAGTATCTAGCTCATCGTACCATTTCTGGGCAGAACCAACCTGTAAATAGCCACGGAATCTATAACAAACCAACACAGTATCGATAATGAAATGAAAAATGAAACTTCGGGGCATAAATATCGGAATAATAGCAGCAATATGTAATGACCTCGGATTCCGAATCCATTCCGGGACCTAAATTTATGATCCTCTTTAAAACTTGCCTTGCAAGATTCGAATTAAACTTACACTCTTGATCTCAAGAGGAAACCCTAAGAAGGTGGATTGCCGTGAATTACTCTAAATTTTACTCTCAAAATCTAACAAGAGAAAGGGAAGGGAAGAGGGAGAATTACTAACCTTTTCTGCGGGTCCCGTTATTTTCTCTACCTCTGATGCTAAACTGGCAACACCTCTCGCCTGGCGCCATATACAACTTTCTTGTAACTGTTCAACGAGCTCGATATCCGCAGGAACATTGACATTTAGCTGAATGCTAACTCTACCTATAATCAAATAATCGAAATACATAATCATCAAAACCGAGTTCAGTAGAACCTCGTTAAATTAAAACTTGATAAATTAATAACCTCGTTTAAATAATATTTTAGTATGATCCCGACTCTAACTAACACTGCTAAATTCTCACTCGATAATATAATAAAAATCTATGGTCCCATCAACTTTAATTAATATAGGTTTAACTGTAATATAAATCAGAGTAATTTATCAGCCATGTCTTCTAAACTTGTCGTGCCTAAACTTTTTTAGAGCAGTTTATTCTCCAAACTTCTAAATTGTAGTGATTTCCCCTACTCATTAAAAAACCAACAGTACTCAGCCTGACTAAAAGTTTCCTTAAAAAATACAAGTGTTAAGGGACAAAGTCCTCGTAAATGTTCTAACATGTGCATTGCACGTGAGTTAAAATTTGACGAGAACCATAGTTTGTGTAAATTCCTACAAATTATAAGTTCACAGTGGAAACGGATACTGAAAATTTGAGGAGAATTGTGATAACATGATAAGTTCCAAAGATATAGCTGCAGATTACTCTAAATCAAGCAGAGAACTAGCACCATGACTATTTATTCTTTAAGTTCTTACTTTCTATTTATGTATAGACGTGTTAGTTTAATATCGGTATGGACCAACGAATATAAAAGATCAAATACCAGGCAGCAAACTGAAACTCTGAACATGATCAATCCGCTTTCCCTGAAGTCCGGCACTACAAATCATTCAAAGCTCGATTTCTCAGTGACGTTCAAAGAGCCTTAAGGAAAATATCTTTTGAACTTTATCCAATATATATAATACCGTTGCCCATTATTTCTATATATTACACAAAACACAAGCATTCAATCATTTCATTTACTCAATTGTCAATTCTGAATGAAACTTAAGGACAAACACACTCACTCACTCTTTATAAGCACTTTCCAAGCGTGGTCGGAACCAGTAAGGCAATCCGAGGACTCCAAAATTTGAAAACTGAAGATTTGAAATAACTTGATGGTCTTCGCTTAGTTTCAAAATCCTCTGTCCAACTTCAACATAAAATCAGAATGCGATTAGCAGTGATGCATGTTGTGTCGCTCTACCAATACAAATAAAAACAGTGGCGCAGCTATGTACACCCGAGCGGGGGCGGCCGCCCCCACTTGATCCGAGTCCGTTACTATATATATAAATATATGCATATTATAAATATATATATTAATGCTTTGCATGATGACCAATAATGTCAATTGGCTTAAGTGGCAGTGCATTGGCTTCAAAATCTCCCGCGTCCTGTGTTCGACTCCTTCTACAAGCTTATATTTTTCAAAAATTGAGTTTATAGCGGGTCCCACAATGTTATACAATAATTATGTTTTTATTATACATCATGTATCATCTTCTTACAGCTCCATGATAAATACTTTGCTATGATATTTTTTCTTCTTTTCATTTTTTACTACCTCTCTCCCAATATGTATTATGTATTAAGACTTTTATATCATAAAAAGACAGAAATAAAAAAAATCACTAAAATTTCAGTACCTCTGTCACATATGATTAGCTGACCCTGCAAGGTTGTGAAAGAAGATATAAGGCCACTGAATGGGAGCTCTTTCGGTGAATTTGCAGTGTCCGCTTGCTGTTGCAGCCAATCACGTGGTATCTGTTTCAATATGGATACTTTCTCCATGATTTGTTCCCCACACATCTCCAAAATATTTGTGAAACCTTTTTTGTAAGTTAAGAAGTTAGAAACTACACTTGGTTTACGTGTAAATTCAGGAATAAGAGCAGAAATATAAATTTCAAACCTTTGACAACGTCAACTATTTCTCCAGAGTCCATGTTTACCGTCCATAAAGACTTAAAACTGAAAAACAAAAAACCAATTTATTCAAGATATACTGTATGCAAGTTATAAAAGAGCCAAACCTCTACTAATAGCATAGATCCCTGCTAAACCCATTATGACGTATAAGAGAAGGAAGGTCAAAATTGTAACTTAGATTAGCCAGTTATGTCCTTAGTGTTCTTTAGGGATGAAATTTTGAACCCAAATCCCATATAAGGTGGTAACTGGAAACCACAGTAGTTATGTTTTTTTGTGTTTTCTTAAGTAGAGTATTTCATTTCATGACATCTTGTGGAGAGTGTTTACCTTGCTCCCGAAGAAAATGATTAATGTGATGTTTGTTTATCGAAAGAGTGTTCTGGAATTTATAACTGTTGTGGTGAATTCATGTTACCCTATTACTCTGTGTTTGGTCTTGTTCGGTTCGTATCAGTCACCTTTTATTAACATTTCCTTATGTCAATCAGAAGGAGGCTCTTTATGCCATTGACAGTGAATGAGTTTATACCTTTGGTCAATAACTAACAAATTGTCATCAGATTTCATCAGATGCCAAGGAAACATAAGAGCTTGCTCTTCAGATTCTTCAGTCTCAGCACTGTCACCGCTTTCCCAGCCCATTTTTTTCATAAACCAGCCCCACAAGCCCTTATTATTCGGTTTGCACGGAGGCGTGAGAGTCTCCACAACCCGCCTTTCCAAATCAGCTCTTCTGATAGCATTATTCTAAGTTTATAATGCATCCAAGTTATAAAAAAGGGTAAGTGATATCACAAATATACTGTGACAGTAAGTGATGTGTAATTCAGAAATATAGAACTAAGTGGCTTCAACAAATACCTCTGAATCGACAAGATACAAGCAATCGCCAAAAGCATCGTAAAATGATGCTGCAGGACGCATCAATTTGGAAGACTCGAATTCACCGTCCTCGAATCCTGGGGAGGAACCAATCTGACAGGACAGTAATTGCAGATATAATCTTCACTAATCATTCCACTAATTACACAACAAAAAATCAACATAATTCCAAAACAACAAGTTAAAGACAGGTGTATTCCCAAAAAGAAAATTCTACGGAAACTCTGATTAAGGTGTAATTGATGTACGCAATGTGATCCTGGTCTGAAATTCGAAACAACTAACAGAAAATATATATAATGTATATGTGTCCAAAAGAATTGGTAGGGATAGGTTAATCAATAATTAGCTTAAAAAATGTATCACTTAGAAATGAAATCCTGTTGAACCTAAATGCACAAACAAATATTTGTAGTTGTAACTAATGCAAGTGGGTATAGTAAGACGTACACAGTCCAGAATCTTTCCATTTCCGTTTAACACAATGATCCGGTGATGATTGCTGTCAGAGATGAAAAGACGATCCCCACCTCTATCTGCCGAGATGCATCCTGAAATATAGTACAAAAATTAGATTTATCATAAATCTAAAATAATCAAAAGTACAAAAAAGTAAAAAACACTGCTAAAGTTGCGCATACCTGGGAAGTAAAGAAGAAAGTTCCGTAGATAACATAAATCCGGTTCGTTGACGATCTCGTCTTGTTTAAAATAAGCTTTAAACAACTTTTTTGATGACCTTAAATTTCGATGGTGCTCCACGTGTAACTGCTCAACAGCTGAATAAGCTCAAGGATGTGAAAATATGACCAAATATTTTATCCTCGGTCACGACTCACATGAATCGTGAATGTACTCAAATGGGTTGCATACCTTTATTCAGAGCTTCAATATCCAGGTCCTTCTCGTGATAAAAGACCGGGTTCTTGAAATCCTTGAATAAAATGTAGCATGCCCCATTTGATATCTATAGGCATGACACCAATTTGAAGGAACTAAAATAAGCATCAAGAAACAAGTTTAATATTTACAACAGCAAAATTCGGATAATTTGCAACTTGTAAAATGATACCTATTTAATCAGAATCAACCAAATATTCCTAAAAGAAGTGTAACCTTGCTCACCTCATAAATATTCTTGTTAGACAGCAAAATGGGAAATGTGATATTTTCCTTAATAATGAATTGGATTAATGCAGCTGAAGAGTCGGTGAACCCGTCAGGCTGAAAAACAATTATGTTTATCTGAGGATATCTGCAGAAGAGTGTAAAGATGAGTCATGAGACATGTAGAGATAATTCAGAATGAATTTTAACTTCATGTTTTACAATTAGGTAACTTTTACTACCTTTGCTTTAGCAACTTAGCCTTCTCAAACAACATGGCAGTTTGACAGCCATTTGTCGAGGAACTTTCCAAAAAATGTCCAGAAAGAACCAGAAAGATTCCACTCTGTTCGAACAGATTAGTGCCCTCGAAATTGTTCAACCAGCAATGATTAGGACCTGCTCATTCAGATTCAAAGAAATTAAAAGAAAGTTACAGTAAGAGAGGTTGTGTTAATATCTTTTCATATCAGCTCTCTCCATAACTTAATAATCTTCAGCAATTAGACTAGAGCATTCTCGTCTCGCTTTCTCTTGAAATTAATCGGCAGTTAAACTAGAATATTGTCATTTAATTGATGTAAATATGGTGTAAACTACTCTAGAAGTACTTTCATTCGCGACAAAATTTACATTCTACAATACGTTTTTCTTCTTAAAACCAGTCTCTCGAGTCTCACTAAATGCCAGCTTGCTCAAACCTTCAGCCACTAAATATCACAGCAAACCAATATTACCAGGACCGATAACATCCTGAAGAGGGTTTATACCATTGTTGTGAAAAACGACAATGAGGCGCGCCTCAGTGAGGCGCATGGTATTTTCGCAACGAGGCTTACGCCTTGAAAGGAAAGAGTGAGGCGTGCGCATCGGCGTGCACCTCAGTAGTTATTTTTACGCCTCGAGGCTTAAAATTATATTCTGTGATTTTTTTTCCAAATCTTTTTCATATCTTCGAATTAAGTTTTATATTATTAATATTTCATATCTTTTTTTTTATTTAATAACCTAATATTCAGGATATTGTTACCTATTTTAATGCTACGTACGTATCATATCAAATTAAAAACAAATCCCTACTATATAAATATCATATTAAAATCGTCCTCTGCTTATCTATTTAAAAAAATTATTTTATCTATCTTATCTATATTATTTTAAATAATTATATAATATTTATTGAGGCTTACGCCTCGAGGCAAGGCGAGAAAACGCCTCGAGGCTTAAATACGTTATTCACAACATTGGTTTATACAACTCGAGATCATCATCCCGTATTTTGTCATAAGGATTGTATCGCATCCATATAGGCTCACACTTCCTATTTGCCAAGGCCAAACAACTCGGGAACACGACAAAATGAAACCAGAAAAAAAGCTACAAAGGCGATACCTTCAAGTTGGTCTAAAGTCGATTTGATGAAGGCTAAAACATCCGAATTAGGCGTCGACTTTTTCCGCAATTTCGATAAAGACGAGAACCTGAAGAGAGCGCCTCTTATAAATTAGAGAAATGCAAAAGCTTTACATAGCAATGAAGCCAAAAGAAACCAAAAAGAAAAAAGAAAAAAACTGATTCAAGCAAAATAAATACATACACAAAATCACTTCATACAAGCTCAATGAGATTGAATTACCGGCGAGAGTGGAATTCGCTAGTTGAAGTGCGTGTATCGGTTCTGCTCCGAGGTTGCGATCGAGTAACTCTAGATGATGTTGAGGATTCAATTTCAGGTCTACATTTCTGAAAAGCATTGCCTGAACCATGAAAATCGTTACAGCGAGAAGTGCAATGAGAGAGAGGCAAAGCATGATTGAACCTGAAAGCGTTCGAGTAAGGAGCCTGGAGCTTTCTCGGAAGCGAGGAAATCGCCAGGCCATAGCTCCGAGCTTTCTTGTAATGCAGTGTACTGGCGCGGGTTTTGGGTTTTAGGGCTTTAACTCTTTCGAGGTGGAGTTTTGTTAATTTGGTTTGGGAAATCAATTTGGGAGTTTTGATTCGTGAAACCATGTTTGGTTAGTCTTTTGTTAATATGTGGTTGAATTTTAATGGAAAAAAAAATGTAGCAAAACACAATTTATGTCACTAAAAAAGAAAATATGTTTTATTTGAAAGTAATATATATTAATACTATGTCTAAAAAATATTTTCCATAACAAAATATTTCATTACTCTAATTACATGTTTAAATAATGTAATATAAAATAATAAATATTCTGTTTCAAGACTTTATATCATTGTAATTAAGTTAATATTTAATAATATACATAATTTAAGTATATTTGTTAATATGTAGTAATATCATTAAAATATATAATTATACATAAAAATAATTTAATAATTTATTATATGAGTTAATTTCATTGTTAATATCTTATTATAATATAATACTATTATAGAATTGTAATAAATTATTATGGTTTTTATTTTGTATGATTGAGTTGAAGACCAGTTGTTTTCTATTTGCCTTCATTACAATTCCAGTGGTCTGCGAGACCGGTCTCGGAAAACAGAGACAAATGGTAATCAAACGTGGTCTGCAAAACCTATATGAAACTGTTTGAAACCAAAACCAGAAATTGGTCTCGGAGACCATAACCAAACGCCCACTAAACAACCCACTTTCTTCTTAACTTTATATATTTATTGGCCTGGTACGGTTTTGTTTTAAAAAAAATTGTTTTTTAAAAATGATTGAGAGATATTTGGTAAATTATTTATAAAACAGTTGTCGTTGGTAGTAAAAGTTGATTTAGCGTTTGGTAAAATAAATATATTTAGGGTAAAAAGACTAAAAAAACTTTTTTTTTGTTTTTAGGAAAAAAATCAAAAGCTACAATTCATAGCTTTTACTACTCATTTACAAAATCTACTTTTTTTTTTATATAAAAATAGTTTTGCCAAACACATGAAAAGTAATTTAGTTTATTTCTAAAAAAAAAACAGGGCTAAATAAGTTGTGTCAAACGCACCCATTATGCCTTTCGAAACAATGTACTGAATATCGCAATTATCGAGGTTTATGACTTCTCAGTAAGTTGTCTCTTATAATTGTTGTCTTTTTATACTTATTGTTAAGGTCGGATTTGGTCAAATCCATCCTCAACACAACTCGTGTCGTTTTGTCCATAAACGACATGAGGGAAGGCGAGGAAGTTCATCACCCGAGGAGGGTTATCCCCGAGGAGGATTATCTCCGAGGAGGGTCGACCGCGAGGAGACGTAGCCACGCAAAAGCAGACTGCGATGAAGCCAACCTACTCACTCGAGGAGACGTCATGATGGTCTATGCAGAGTCGAATGACGACTGACAGGATGTGCATTTAATGAAGCCGACCTACTCACTCGATGAGAAGCGTCAGCGACGAGGCTTGCAGGGCCGAATGACGGCTGACGGGATGCGCATTTAATGAGGCTCACCTACCCGTAATGACAGTCGGCTCGGAAGTGACATAAAGCAGGGATTAACCATGCTTCCCTCAAATCACGCCAGGAAGAGAATGATTAAAGAGAGAAAAAGGCGGGAAAGACGCGAGGATGACATAGTGTAAACTCTATAAAAGGCAAGATAAGCCTCATTTGTAAAGGGTTCGGAAAAATAGAGAAAAAAGGCCCGAAAAATAGAGAGAGATATCCTGTAATAGAAAGGCTACGGAAATAGAGAAAGCCTTTTGCTCATGATCCTTCATCTGTCCAGCTATTCAACGGAAGAAAACCGAGCTTATTTCGGAAAATATAATAAAACAAAGATAG
Organism: Parietaria judaica; assembly: GCA_954871525.1. Lineage (NCBI taxonomy): Eukaryota > Viridiplantae > Streptophyta > Magnoliopsida > Rosales > Urticaceae > Parietaria > Parietaria judaica. The sequence continues at coordinate 47,847,604 of OX940860.1, forward strand.
TCACTGATTATTGTTGTTTATTTATTATTTGGTGATTATTTTTGTGACTGGAAAAGGGCGGTGAAAATCGCCCTCTACAGTTTGGCGCCCACCGAGGGGCTTTGTTTTCTTTCTAACTCACAGTCAGGAATTTGGAGGAGCATGACGTTATCAAGCAACGCCATCATCAGCAACGAGGCCCAACCTCGATGAGACCGGCGGTGGCTGCTCGAGGTGATGATTAAACGCGCGAAAACAGCGAGCAGAGCCTAAGGGGGGCAACTCAAAGGGCAGGAGTGACGCAAGAGAGGGCGACGTACGGACTCCTTGCATTTAAAAGAGGTAGACGTATAGTCGGCAAATCAGAAAAAGAAACGCACGCGCATCAATGAATCAGAGTGACTCCCGAAGCGTTGCGAAGTGACAGCGTGTCAGAGAATACGAAGAGTTGCGTGTGAAACAATCGACGGTTATAAATGGGAGGTTTGGAAAGAACCATGAAGAACAAGTTTGCGGAAGTGAAAACCAACTCGGTTAACTCCCAGATAAGTCCCAATCATTCCACCCAGAAAATAAGAAGTTCCTTTCTTACTCCAAAACCAGCATTTGTTAGTGTTTTCGCGATACAGGGGAAGAAAGCATACGTAGAAGAGATGGCGCTCAGGGAGGGATTTATTGGCCAAAGCTACACAGACGAGCCCGAGATGGTCGTAGAAGAAGGTTGGGGATGGCCCAAGAAAGACATGGCGGGGGCACGAGGAGGAGATGATCACGAAATGACGGACGGCTGGAAGAATGAGGAGTGGCCGGAGAGCAGCGAGCCGTGTCCAATGCTGGAGGACACCACGGAGAGCCAATGGGACCAGGAGGAGCCAAGAGTCTCAGGTGAACCACACCCCGCATTGGAACTAGTCCTGCCGTATCTTATGCTCGAAGAACTCCTCGCGATGGAGATGGTGTGCACGTCATTGCGCGACGAGGTTCGGGGGAACAGCCTTCTGTGGCGCAACCTTAGTATCGACGATCCGATGAGCGAGCGGCTCGAAGACGAGGATCTCCTGAGGCTGGCGAGGAGGTCTCAAGGGAAGATGGAGACCTTGACGCTGAATAGGTGCTTTGAGATCACCAACGCCGCGTTGAGGATAATTCTGCAGGACAACCCAACAATCATAAAGCTATGCCTGCCGAGCTGCCACCGAATCACCATAGACGACGTGGTCAACAACCTGTCCACCATAAAGCACGGAATAAAATTCCTAAGGGTCAACAGGCTAGTTTTCAGTTACGAGGAGGGGGCCAGGGCCAGACTTGAGGACCTCCCCGCGCTGCTCGCGGTAGGGAATCCAACCGACTACCTCGAGTAGCAGATGCCCGCACCACGCGGTCGTCTGCTCGACATGGAGTTCTGCAGGAGGTGCGGCAAGGACGTCTTGGTCTACGAGAAGCCCACGAAGATGCGAGCGAGAAACACCATCCGCTCGCCGTGTGTTAGCCGACGCCAAGATGGACGTGCTTGTGGCTTTTGCAGATCATGCTACATCCTCGGTCGCACGTGGTATACCTACATCTGCACGGACTGCAACTACGGGTGCCCCAGCAGAGACTCTCTGGAGAAGGTCGTGTCATCAGCCTGCTCGATCATCGGTGAATAAGCCCCGGAGTAAGGCACATACGCTGCTCGGCGCGAATGGAGGATTGATGATGACTACTCTTCAGCCTTGTTAGATGATAGAGGTTTGTTTTGGTTTTAGTGTCTGTATGTATGTATGTTTGTCTTTAAGAAACGAGCGGAATTATAAGTTGACAAAATGTGTGTACAACTCTGCTCGGTGAAAGTACCGAGTGGAAAGGAAAGTATCCTCGCAATATTCATAAAAAAAAGATATATATACGGCTAAGGGTGCCGAGCAAGCCCGATCCGACAAAAAAATGTCGAGATATATATACGGCTAAGGGTGCCGAGCAAGCCCGATCCGACAAAAAATGTCGAGATATATATACGGCTAAGGGCGCCGAGCAAGCCCGAGCCGGCGAGAGTGCCGAGCAATAAAAAAAAATATACGGCTAAGGGCGCCGAGCAAGCCCGATCCGGCGAGAGTGCCGAGGAAATAAACAAGGCGAGAGTGCCTATGGGGTCTTGGAAACTAGTCGGCTCGTACCCGATGAAATCCAGCGATACCCGCAAGAGGTAAATACGGCGAGAGTGCCAAGTAAAGAGGTATGGCGAGAGTGCCAAGTAAAGAGATACGGCGAGAGTGCCGTAAAGAGGTACGGCGAGAGTGCCGTAAAGAGGTACGGCGAGAGTGCCAAGTAAAGAGGTACGGCGAGAGTGCCGAGAAAAAGAGGTACGGCGAGAATGCCGAGCAAAAGAAAAAAGAAATATTTACGGCTAAGGGCGCCGAGCAAGCCCGAGCCGGCGAGAGTGCCGAGCAAAAAAAAAACTATATTTACGGCTAAGGGCGCCGAGCAAGCCCGTACAAGTTCGTATATTGCGAATAAAATAAAATCATCATATGTTCATTTGATTCAAAGTACGAAATACAGAGTATCATTATTTACAACTCATTCATCCACACCCCTAGTGTATACACATATTATAATTCTCACAGGGACCGATCCTCCCGCCTAGCGACATCATCGAGGGGATCTTGACCCAGGACTGCGTCGGCACATTCCTCGATGATGGCATCACAGCAGCGGCGAAGGATTTCATCCACGACTAAGCACACAGGATCGTCTGCGGGATGTTCTGGGGGCTTACTCGAGGAGGTTCCCGCGAGGTTCGCATCGACCTTACTGTCAACCTGCAAAGGAGGAGCCTAGAGTGAGGGACCAATCCCAAAAAAATAGGTAAAACTACAAAATGTTTAAACTATGCTGCCTCATACCGTGCTCGACGAGGAAGGAAGAACATCAAAACCCGGCGAGCGCGCTCTAGCGACACTCAAAGGGAGACAGGGGGAAAGCGGAGGAGAGTTTAGAGCACCGGAGATTTTTCTCTCCAGCCTGGCCAAATCAGCCAGGTATTCCTGCTCCAACCTGCGCCATCTTGGCAGTTTGGCTCGGAGCTCACCAACGGTCGAGCGAGAAGGTAGTCCCTCGACGAGCTTGATATTCGAGAGCACACCGCCCAGCAGGCGCTGAATGCGGACAACCCCTCCAGTGCACCGAACCTCTCGGAGGCGTGCTTCAGCTTGTCGGTCGCTTGGTGATAAAGGCGTAAGCGAGAAAATTCCTCCTCTATTGCCCAGCTCCTGGATGCGTCGCGGTCCTTGACAAGTTTCCTCAGCACGGCCTTGACATGGAAAGAGATTTGCTCCTCCCGACCGAGCGACAGGTTTATAGTGTCGGCGATTCGGTTGAAATACTCATTTTTCTGCCGGAGCTGTGCCGAGAGAGTGTCCTCGTACCGCTGATAACGCTGTCATTCCTCGAGGAGGGACTCCTCGGCAATGGCGAGGAGGCGTCTATATTCATCGCGCTCCGCCCTATACTCGGCGAGCTTAGCCCCTGTAGTCTCGGGGAGAGTATCTTCATTCCCCGATAAAGTCTTTGCTGGAGCAAGAGCGGACACAGCCTCTTCCGCCCCCTCGTAACCTCCTCCATCGCTGGGGAGAGAGGCGTCGGGGCAAAGAACAACAGTCCCACCTCCGGCCTGCGAAGGAAAAGAGAGAGTGGAGATATGGAAGAAATAGTAAAGAGGCCCGATAAGAAAAGGGAGAAAGGAAAGACAAGTATACGAGGGCGATAGCGAAAAAGCTTAGCGATGGAAAGAAACGGTAACCCGAAAAAGATTTCTTTTATTTATATGATAATTCGCTTAAATGCTTGGATTACAGAAAGAGCCACAAAATTCGGAATTTACAAAAAAAAAAAGGGAAATTGAAAGGGAAACTCCGGGAAAACATCCTATACCGTGGGCTTCGGAGGCGCCGGGGTCTCGATGTTCGAGCCATGTCCGTCGCGCGGTGAGGACTTGAGAGCGGCCCCTTCCGAGGCAAGGCCTTCAATCCTCCGGCAGTCCAGGGCTGCCGGCTTGCAGGGGGAGAGCAGTGGAGAATCAGGGTCCCGAGAGGACTTCTTGTCCAGCTCTTCTACCACAGCCCGGTGCTTATGGCGACTTTCGCGCCACGAAGGCAAGCGGGTCTCGAGGCCCTCGACGGGTGTCGCCAGAAGGATTTTCTCGACCAAACCGATATTGGCTTGGTACGCGGCGGCCAAGCGGTGGGCGTTGATTGATTGATCAAGAAAATCAAACTTCGCCAAGAGGCGCTCCAGCTTGGCTTGGGCCTCCTCGAACAGGCGCTCTCGGCCGTGACGCTCCTCAACTGTCTCGGCTCGTGCAGCCTCTAAGTCTTCGGCGAACTTCCTCAGCACGGCGTCGACCCGGGACACAAGGTGGTCTTCCTGCTCGAGCGGTACGCCGACAGCTTCACTAATCTGGGCGAGGCGTTCCGCCTTGAGCCGGAGCTTATCAGAGAGCCCCGCCTCCTTAACAGCAAAAGAGTTTTGTTGTTCTACGAATTCGGCCTCTGCGGCCCGGCTCAACGAGATTTCCGACTCCAAGGCGGATTTGGTCTCATTGAGTTCGGCCTCTACGGCCCGGCGCAACGAGATTTCTGACTCCAAGGCAGATTGGGTCTCGTCGAGCTCCGAGGAAAGCTTCTCGGCCTGCTCCCGGAATTTCTGCCCGTCACGGGTGGAAACCTCATATTGTCCCCGGACTATCGTAAGCTCCGTTGACAACTCACCAGTCTCTCTCTCGGCCTTAGTGGTGGATAGCCGCTCGGAGGCAATCACATCTTTCAGCCGGGCCACCCCCCGGAGGAAATGGTCGATTAGTTCTAGGTGTCCCACGGACTCGTCGGGAGGATCGACGAGCCCGTGAGAAGCTTTGGCCTCCGGGGCGGGGCCCTTGCACGCGGCAGAGGAGTAAACCTCCCGACCCTCGGGAAGTGCACCCGGAGGCGGCAAGGCCGGGAGAAGAGTGTTTGGGGGCGCCCCGTGAATTCGGGCCAGTTGATAGACCCCAGACTTCTCGATCTGCCGATCCCCGAAGTCCTTACTCCAATCGCGCCTAGGGTTGGCAAGGAGAGCAGCGTGGATCTCTTTGAACCGCGCATCGGCCTTTTCGTTCTCCTCGGGCTTAAATCGAGGGAGGTCCACTCCCTCGAGCACCAAATCCCTCGGCAGGAAAGAGTAGTGGGGACCAAAGTTGGAGTTGTCAACACGAACGAAGAAATACTTATTCTCCCAGCCGGACTCGTTCGACGGCGTATTCGTGAGAATGTGCGGTCGAACGCGATGAGAGATGGCAAAGCGGCCCAGATTCTTCGGATTCCGGAAGACCTTGAAGAGGCGCATCAAGTCCTCGAGCGTAAGCTCCACTTTCTGCTCGCATGCAATAGCGAGTGTGCAGAAGAGGAGGCGAAGTGTGTTGGGGCTCACCTGAGCGATCGGAACCCCAAATGCGTAGAGGAACGCCACAATCAAGAGCGGTACCGGGAAGCGAAGACCGACGATGCGGAAGAACGACTCATAGACGAAGACAAAGTCGCTCTGAGGCTCGTCGGCGAATTCACCCTCGAAGGGGAGACGTGCGAAACAGAGCTCCGAGTCTGAACAGTTTTTGACGATAAACTGCAAACCCTCGGTCGTCATGACGGAGGCAGGGCTTCGGGTCTTCAAAACCAGGCCGGAGCGGGAAGGAGCCATCAAAGCGTCTAGGAGAGAAATGAGAAGAAGCTTGGAGCGAAGGAATAAGGGTAGCAACTGGGAGTGAATGTCTCAGAGGCAGTTTAGAGAGAGTTTTTGAAAATATGAAAAATGCCTAAACTCCGAATTTATAGAAGGGAAAAAAGAATGGATAGGCGCGTTTTGATCCAACGACCCAAATTCAAAGCTCGCTAACTCATCAACGGCTCGTGTCAAGGGCCCGTTATAAATCCCCACAAGTACTCGAGTGCGAAAGGGTGGCATTTAATGCTCAAGGGATGTGTGAAAGATTCGAGGCTGACGAATTTTGGGAAAGTAAACCAAGGTGGGGCCCGGAACCAGGCAACGGTCGGGGAAGCGAGAGAGTCGGACCTTCTCGGTCGTTAACGAGGGTCTTCGCGAAAAAAACCCTCGTTTAGCGTTATTAAGGAATCTTCATCTCTACGAGTTCGTCGGAAAGATTATATTTTATACTTGCAAAGTACATGCTTACGTTTACACTTTTGTCTGCGAAGCGTATATTTCGGTATTATACATAATTTAGGTAAGCGAGGAGAGCTCTCGATGAAAACACCAACGGCGTTTGGATCACAGCAGCTCCCGCGGACAAGGGACCCGGCTCGCAACGGGGAGGGAGCGAAAGGGGCATGGCGAGGAAAAGAAATAGCTTAGCAATATAGCCACGCGAGGAACCAAAGAAGCAATCACCAACCTGGAAACCAACAAATGTTGGCTAAGGCCGATCTCCGAGACGATTATACTTTATTTTTACCAAGTGTATACACTTGATAAAATGGGGGACTAACTGTTAAGGTCGGATTTGGTCAAATCCATCCTCAACACAACTCGTGTCGTTTTGTCCATAAACGACATGAGGGAAGGCGAGGAAGTTCATCACCCGAGGAGGGTTATCCTCGAGGAGGATTATCTCCGAGGAGGGTTGACCGCAAAGAGACGCGGCCACGCAAAAGCAGACTGCGATGAAGTGTCCCATCACACTCGACGAGGAATTTCGTCATGATGGTCTATGCAGTGTCGAATGACGACTGACAGGATGTGCATTTAATGAAGCCGACCTACTCACTCGATGAGAAGCGTCAGCGACGAGGCTTGCAGGGCCGAATGACAGCTGACGGGATGCGCATTTAATGAGGCTCACTTACCCGTAATGACAGTCTGCTCGGAAGTGACATAAAGCAGGGATTAACCATGCTTCCCTCAAATCACGCCAGGAAGCGAATGATTAAAGAGAGAAAAAGGCGGGAAAGACGCGAGGAGGACATAGTGTAAACTCTATAAAAGGCAAGATAAGCCTCATTTGTAAAGGGGTCGGAAAAATAGAGAAAAAAGGCCCGGAAAAGAGAGAGAGGGATCCTGTAATAGAAAGGCTACGGAAATAGAGAAAGCCTTTTGCTCATGATCCTTCATCTGTCCAGCTATTCAACGGAAGAAAACCGAGCTCATTTCGGAAAATATAATAAAACAAAGATAGTCACTGCTTATTGTTATTTATTTATTATTTGGTGATTATTTTTGTGATTGGAAAAGGGCGGTGAAAATCGCCCTCTACACTTATCGCGATAACTTGAGCCGAAAAGATAGGTACTTATCAAGCGATTGACTTTTCGGTCAAAAACGAAAAAATTGGGTTTAAGTGAATTCGGTTAACAACCTTGTAATATTGTATAGGGAGCTTAAGCTAACTAGCCTTCTTAAATGTTTAAAATTGTCAAAATAGCCACCGTTTGGTTATATATTGCGCCATAACCAATAAACCACGTTAACTGATATAAAATGACTTATCTACCCTTATTATTAATAATAATTAATATTAAAATTCGAATTAACAAATTTATTTTAATAATTAATACGAATTTATTTTAAAATTTTAAAAAATTAATAAAATAATAAATTAGGAAACAAATATTTGAATTCCAAATTTAAAAATAAATTTCAAATTTAAATATATAAAACTTTTTTTTAGTTTCTAAACCTTAAAAATTCAAATTTCTTAACCAAATTAATTCGAATTAACCATATTAGTAATTAAAAAAATTGAATTAAAAAACATTAACCAAATTAACATACATTTAGACGAATAAATATGACATACGTTTACAACTCGAATTAACATACACTTACAATTCAAATTTACATACATTTACACGATAAACCAATTAACATACATTTATAATTCAAATTAACATACATTTACATTCGAATAAACCGGAATAAACAGAAATTACACGAGAAAGCTGATACACACGAATTAACATACATTTACAATCCCCAAACTTGTCACCTTTGTTGGCTCCTTGCTCCTCGATGATCTTCCCCACGAAGCGGTTGACCTTGGCCACCAAAGCTCTCAACCTCTTCCTCGCGCCTTGCAGGTTCATCCACCCCAAGAGAGGGAACTGGTCAGTCCAGTTGAACACGCCCAAGAGGTCATACCCCTCGCTCACCATCACCTCCAGCGCCGAGGCCTCGCCGCTCTCGTCACCGAAGTCGTAGCTGCGACCGAAAACGGTCATCATGAGGACGTTCAGCGACCCGAAGTGGAGTACTATTCCGCCGGCAACGAAGTATCCTTCCATTTTCATCGAACCCTAGATCCATATCATCCTCGTTGAACTCGCCGAGGATCTGGTTCTCGACCATGGCCTTCTTCTCCTTACCACGGCAGCGACGGTGAAGGAAATCGTTGCACAGAGAAGCGAGGTGGAAAACTGGTTAAACCACCATTTTTCTTTCCCATTTTCAGCCTTGGAGTGCTTCTTTTGTAAGCGCAGCTTCTCTGCGAGCAGAAGAAAGAGCTTCTTCGGCAACAATGGTGAGCAACTTCTCTGCGAGCAGAAGAGAGAGCTTCTTTGGCAACAATGGTGAGTGAGAATTGAAATAGAGAGAGAGAAAAATGATAGGGTTGAATAAGCCAACTAATAAAATAGGCATTTAATACCTAAAAAATTGCACAAATTATAAATCATATTAAAAAATAAAAACAAAAATAATTAAATAAAAATTCAAAAAGGGAAAAATAGGAATACAATTTGTGTTTAAAATGCCACGTCATTAAAAATGGTTATTTTACTAATTAAAACCACAAGTTTGTTAAACTGCAATGTAAACGTTGGAACGTGGTTATCTATTATAATTTCTCTGTTGTATATTGGTCTTGTTAGATATGAACTGCAAAAAACAAATTGAGCTAGTTATGTTCCGCGCACAATTAAAAGCATATATGGTCTTGCTACCAAAAAAAATTAAAATTTACGCGGTATTAAAAAATGATGGAGAAACTCAATGTTCGAAACTCATGACTTATTTAGTGGTATTTTTATAAATCTTATTATTTCTCTCCAACTTTGTGGGAAAACTTTTTTTTTTTTTTCTCTCAATAATTAGAGACTTATTTGATCGATCGTGGAGGGTAATTCTGTTTATTTTCTCTCTCTCTCTCAATCAATCAATCAAATGGGAATAGTACAAACTAACTCAGCCACAAGCTTTGCCTTTGCCTAGCAGAAAACAGTGACCCAAAAACTCACAACTTGATTCATAACATGATGAGCTATATATATACAGAACATAATTCTGTTATCAATTTATCTGTATTCCATTACAACCACTTGACATAGAAAAGCTCTCAAGCTAGAAACTGAAGTAGAATTGTACAATCATGTATATAGACAGGCTTTATTAAGGAGAGAAACTCCGAAAACGACGACTAGAAAGCCTGCAAGACGGGCCTTTTCCCGAGCCTCTTGATCTCCTTGTCCATGTTTCCGGTGAGCATTAACCCGAACATCTTCAGATCGCAGAGAAACGACCAAACCGGGTGACCGAAAGTCGCCGGGACATTCCCCTCCACGAAGAAGTGGCTGTACCAAGCGGATCCGTAGCCGCACAGAGGCGCCATAAGCAAGAACCACGGGCTCACCATGACCGAGCACAGCAAGCACAAGATTCCCGCGACGGTCCCTCCGAAATGCCAACGCCTCGTCGACGGCTTCGAGTGTTGGCTCATGTAAAACGCCCAAAACTCGTCCATGTTCCTGAAATTCATCACTGAAAATATTGGGTGAAAATTGAGAACCCAGATCAGAAAGATTGAGGCTTTGGGGTCATGTCAGATTTGGGGTTGAGACTTGCTATTTGGGTTGACCAAAGGAGAGGAGAGGAGAGGAGAGAAAGGAATATTGGTGTGTTTATCTCGAAACAATCGAAGTGACAAGTTGGAAGGAAGAGCTTGGAATGGAAGAACAAAAGGGTCGGTTGGAGACTTGGCCCCAATCAGTTAGTTTTGCTCTTCGACCTAATGATTAAATATTTAAGAGATATTTGCGGCAAATATACCTATATATATGACAGAAATGTGATTTACATTCTTGATTTTTTGTCGAATCAATTGTCAATGATATAAAAATTTAGCGCCAGTAATTAAGCTTTTTTTAGCTTCATATACCGCCACGTGAAACTTCATGATTGGCAGCCGAAGGAAAAACTTAATTTACTCGCACCAACTTTTTTATATCAAAATTTGTGCTAACGAAAAAGATTAAAAATATAAATCATTTCTTTGTAACATATATATATTTTTATGGAAAATATCCCGACAAGAAACTATAAACTTATTCTAGAGAATCAAGTAAATTTATTTAAAGAGATTAAAAAAATAAAAACAGTATTTTATGAAAGGTTTAGGAGCTTGAAAATTGAGAACCATCAAGGGGTTATGATGTATACTAATGGAATTTTTGTAAGATTTTAAAAGCCGATAACCGATTATACTGATCAAATTTTACGAGTAGATCGATATAGTTTTCGTAAAATAACAGTATTTATTTATTATGAATAATGATTATTAAATAATAAATTTAATTAAAACTATATTAAAAAATATTTTTTGAAATTTTCGACCAAAAACTAAGATTTCGATAGAGTTTTCCCCAAAACTACACTTAAAATTCAACTTTTTTATTTTTTTAAACTAAATGGTAAAAAGAAAAAAAAGACTGCCAATCAAAATTACACTAGTATAATTAAATGACACAAATGGCCTATTTGTTAAGGGATAATGACGCAAATAGTCCGTCTGCTAAAAATATAACACAAATTGCTATTCTATTACGATTTAGTAATAGTCGTTAGCTGTTAAAATTAAGGGTGCAAATAAAACCCGGAAATGCGGATTTTAAACCACATCCGGACCGGAACCTTATCTTAAATAAACCGGAACCGTATTAATCCGGGTTAAACCGGAACCGGTTTATTAAAAAAACCGCATCCGGATTAAACCGGTTCCGGGTACCGGATTTAGAGAATAAAACCCCGGAACCCAAATAGTAGCTTACTAAAACCCGGTTATTAAATATATACATAAAAATATTTAGAATTTTCATACAAAAAAAAATACATATTGAATTTCTATCAAGAGAAATATTCATTTATTTATTTCTCATCCAACTCCAAACTAATGTTGTAGGTTAATCATTTGAATCTTCTAGTCCAAATTGATATAATTTTTTTCTCTCACAGTACTAATAGTATAAAACATTACATGTATTTATTATGCTAATTACTTATCAGTTTTTGTAAGTATATGTGTTATGTTTATTGTTGAGAGCGATTTTCACCCCCCTCTTCCAGTCACAAAAATAAACACAATGAACAAGTTAACAACAATGATCAGTCAATATCTTTGATTTATTATATTTCCGATTAGAGCTCGGTTTTCTTTCGTTGAATAGCTGGACAGTTGAAGGATCAAACGTAAACAACTTTCTTTATTTCTTAGCTCTTTTCTTTCTCTTACATGATTTTTTCTCTTCTCTTTCTCTGGTTTCCTTCCCTATTTTTTCGAACCCCTTCAAATGAGGCTTTTCTCGTCTTTTATAGAGTTCCTCTTGGCCTTCGCATCTTTTCCCGCCCTTTCTCACATCCAATCATTAGTCTCATCGGGAGTGGTTGGAAGGAAGCATGGTTAACCCATGCTTTTTCGTCATCCTTAGAGCAGGTGGCCAGGCTGGGTAGGTGAGCTTTATTAAATGCACATCTCGTCAATGGTCATTCGACCCTGCACGCTTCATCATGGCGCAGCTCCTCGTCGAGCGTGATGGGACACTTCATCGCAGTCTGCTTTTACATTAGCCAGACTTCCTCGCGGTTGGACCTCCTCGAGGATATTCCTTGGTTGACCATGGGTCAATGAACTTTCTCGCCCTCCTCTTACGTCGTTTATGGGACAAAACGACACGAGTTGTGTTGAGGATGGATTTGACCAAATCCGACCTTAACATTTATGATATAGTTTGATTTTTTAATTTTGGCTATAATTACTTCAAGTTTTTTTTTAAATATAAAATTTAGGTTCAAATCCGTAATATAACCCGGAACCGGATTTTAAAACCGAAAAAAAAATAAAAATCTGGATCCGGGTTTAAAAATCGGTTTTTTATTTTAAAACCGGGTTTTAACCCGGATCCGGATTTCCGGGTTTTTACGTAAAAATATCTGGATTCGGGTTTCAATTTCAAAAAACCCGGATTCCGGATCCGGGTAGCGGGTATGGCAAAAAATCCGGGTACCCGGTCCACTTGCACCCCTAGTTAAAATGGATGAAAAGTAAATAAAAAAGATATTTTTGTGTTAAATTCTTAGATTTATTCCGTAATTTTATACATTAAGTATAATTTATAGCTTATACAAAATGGAATTACCCTCAAAATATAACCAAAAACAGTTTTCAATCACTAGACTGTAATTACTCCTAAATGAAGAAGTCATTTGTGCTATAAATTTTAAATTATTAAAGAGAACAGAGAGAGGCCGAGAACATCAAAAAATAAAAAATTGAGTAAAAAATAATAAGACGATTTATAATACGAGCTTGTATTATTGCTCTTGGGATGTGTTACAATAAACAGTTTTTAACGCTCTATGTATAAAACTATGGATAAAGATGAAAATTGAAAATAAAATACTGTAAATTATACAAGTTGAGCTAGTAACAAGCAAAACAAGTGAAACTCCTAGTATTATCAATCTGCAAAGTCAAAGCTATATATTACACGATTGTGACTATCTCACTTTGTTCCCACCCACCAATAATCCAAAAGAATGAACCAAATGTTTGAAAGTCTTGAGCTAATTTTGTTCACTTTCGCCAGTTAAATTAGATGGTGACAATGAATGATCATTTCAGGCCTCGGAAATTGTTCCGATCACGGAAGACCTTCAATGCCTCGCAAGGTCTTTCAGTCATAGAATACCCGCTCTCCCGTGGCAAATACGTTCCAAAATATGGCTGCTGCGAAGTAGAGAACCGCTGTAACGCTCATGAACGCTTGGAACGACCCCAACCACTGCACGAAATAACCCGTTCCTATCGTGCTTATGATCGCCGCAAAGGTCCCGGCCGAATTCGAAATCCCTGGTGTCAAAAGGCATTAATTTTGTGTATGGATCAAGATAAAGATTCAAATCTTACTGTAAAAAATTCTCTTGTAGCAGATAGAGAGATACGGAAGGAGAACATACCGTGAACAAATCCCGCGTACTGAGGAGCAATGTCCTGATCAGCATTGGAATAAGAGAGAAAATGTATTAGATTAATGAAATGTCAAGCCATTATACCCAAAAGTATCCAAATGTTTTCATTGCTTGATAAAATTTGAGGCTCAGGTTAGCATCAATGACGGATTTGTGTGAAAATGACGATTTTTTGAGTCATAGGACCCGATTGCCAAACAAACACAAACATGTAGGCAAACACCGAGACGGCAACGAAAAATACTTAGTCAAGAAACACCTAGAACAATAATAAAACGCCCCTTCGTTCGAGAGTGAAGGCAAAACTCTCTCAAGTGATCAAGGGACTCATAGAACTCAAGCATGACGACTACTTTATCGGTAAGCGTCTTAGATATGCTTAAACGGTAATCTTTATAAACCCTAGACCTAAAATACGTAAAATACTCTTAATGAAAGAAAGTACATTTTAACTGAAAATATATAATTTAAACCCTTTCCTTCTTAGAGCTCGGTCTAACGGTTAGCAATTTGATAACTTACTTGCATGTTGAGGAAAAATCCAGCTTGGCTGAAAGAGCTTAAGCTCAATGCTATAGTCAAGAGTGTAGCTGCAACAACAGGCGTTTTCGCAAAGCTTAGGCAGAGCAATGCCACACCGGGCCCGATAAAGCCTACAGACTATACGATTTCATGTGAAAATGTCAAAACGTAGCACTCTTATTAACGAAATTAATAAGGATTAGCTTCTGGTTTGGTCTATCTTGAGATCAAGTTCTTAGTATTATTGGATTGAAGATTCACCTGCATGATTTTTCGAACTAGTGTAAGCGAGTAACCCGACTTAATTAAATTATCTGAGATCGCCCCTGCAAAGTAGCCGGAAACCGCCATCGTACCCCACGGAACAGCGCTAAACCACGCTGCTTGCTTCAAGTTCACACTGAATACCTGCATTTGACGAAGTATATTAGAAATGTAATAAATTGGTGAATAAAAAACGGACATTATAAAATTTTAAAGACAATTTCGTACCGTCTTAAAATAAACCGGCATCCACGAGAGGAGAACAAAGTAACCCTGCAATACAAACCTTACCTCGTATAAGAATCGTCACGGTATGAAGAAAAAAAAAAACTGTGTTCATGAAGAAAAACGAATAAAAAACCCGACCCAGTTGTTGGTGAAATTGGCAAAGATGATAGCCCATGTTGGTAACTTGGACAACAGAAGCCGTACGGGTGGAAACTTGGTGAGGACCGGGGATTCGGTTTTCCCGGCTTGGATCAAACGGAGCTCCGAAGAGCTAATGAAGTTGCTTTCGCTCGGATCATCCGTGACCTTCAACGCCCACGAAAGCAGCCACAACATCCCCAGCGCCGAGAAGAGAATGAATGGCCCGGAAATGCCTACCGTCGACAGCATTACCGGAGTTAAGAGCAGACCCACCACGTTTCCGAGGTGGAAGCCTCCCATTGATATGCCCACGGCACTCGCTCTCTCTTCGCTCGGAAACCACCTGCCGTTGAAACGCAAGTGTGAGTTTTTTGTAAATTTTTAGTGTATGAGCAATGGCCGAGCCAAGAAACCTTGTAAAAATTGGAGTTTGGATTTCGGACTCTCATATTTCCGGATTTTTTTTTTAAATAAAGAGATATAGTTGCATTCTCATATTTTAAATATAAATTGTTGAATCTTGATGTATCAACTGTTAAATAGTACAAATAAAAATTCAAAAATTTTGATTCCGAATTTTTAAAAAAGCGGAACTAGAATTCTGGTTCCGCCCACATTTACTGGGTTAGAGCAAGAGACTTAGTTGCAGTGGAGCACTTGATTGAAATAAATGTTGAGGTGGACACTCACTAATATTGGACAATTAAAAAACTCAACAAGAAAATACAATGATCATATATATATATAAAAGGAAAACGTGTACTCAAACCTTATACTTAAAAAATACAATTTTGAATTTCTAGAACTAATCTTTTAACAGAATTTTGGTAAGAAAAAAAAGAGCTTGAAGTTCAGGAATAATGACCTGGACAAGAGGGTGCTCATGGCGGGCATAGCGACGCCCTCAGCAAGGCCAAAAAAGGCGCGAATGGCAAGGAGGGCCGCGGTTGAGTGGTTGGCGGCGATCGGAGTGAGGAGCGTGGCCAGCGACCACATTCCTGCTCCCCACGCCATCACTCTCTTCCCGCCGTATCGGTCCACCAGAGCTCCTCCCACCACCGACGACACAATGTAGCCCCACAGAAACGACGACTGCCACCGCAACCAAATCACTACATAAGTTAGACACCGCTACAAATGCCATTTTACTAAATGTTGTAACTAACCCGCATGCCGCATAAAGCGTGTAATAGCCTTAGAATGACACAAAAATCTTGAAATTCAACAATACACAATTATTTTACGAAACTTCATTAGTATACCAATTGACTTTGTTGTATACTCGTAAGATTGGAGTAACACAACGGGCAATAATTTTTAAATTCTTACGAAAACTTCATCAGTATAGCCGTACCGCCCTTCATATACCTAAATTTAACTTTCGGGCAGTTTATGATAGACGGCCTCTAAAACATTGGACCCTCCAAATTCCTTATTTTTTTTTCAATTTATTTTATTTTTAAAATCACGTCCACATTATTAGACCCTGTGATTTTCATCCTGACTGAATCTAAGGTGCAAGTAAAAAATGGCCGTGGGGCTTAGATTTTCACTTATGTTTAGATCGGATCTACAGATGTTTGGCAAAACCCACGACTGTAAAAGTCTATGTGGTTCGGGAAGGCTGCGGCCCGTCCCATGTTTCAGCCCCGAACCGAGGTTGGCCAACCCACAATGAAATTTAGACCGACAAAATTTTCCCACAAGGGATAATCAACTCGATCTTTAACGTCACTGTAGTGGAATGGACTAAAAAAATAGGTGTAAGTTCTCAAAGTGGCAAAAAACAGGGTTAACTAAGATTTTATCGTCGACGGAATCTTGGTCAATCCTATTTTCTCAACTTTGAGAACTTACGCCTGCATTTTTTAATATTAGAAGTATGCCGCCCTAGTGGACCCACCCAACTATATAAAGACTAACCGTGAAATTTTTTTAAATGGGTCAATTCTTTGGCGCGGACAGCCAATCTGCAGCGGGCGCAGGCAAGCTGGCTGCAGCCCGCACTACCCGGATCCAAAGTCCAAACAGATGGTGGGCGCAATTGGCTGCGCCCACCGGTCTGGACCCCACTGCTCATAGGGCTGAATAAACTATAAAGCTCAGAACTCTGAGATCCGTTCCGTACAACATGCAAATCCACGTCAAACCTAACAACTCTTTGAGTTTGACCCCACTTGAGTTGAGTGACTCTTCAGCAAACTTACAAAAGAAAAATACGATTGTACCCTCAATCTTACGCAAATAAAACAACAAACCCAACACGCCTACAAAATTAAATTACTCCATATCTTTCCAAATCTCTTTTTGTCACGCATTAAATTGAGCGAATTAAAATACTCTTCTTCTTCACAAAAATATATCTACGAATTAATTTGTTTGAGATAAATCATCACATTCATAAAAACAGATAATAAAACCGAAATCACTAATTATAGCGGATTTTCATGAAAGGTTTCAGTATCATTATTTCATTATATTATTTATTAAAAAATATTAAACTTTTATATTCTCAAAAATACTTTTATTTTTTAGTTATTCTATATTTTAGTATAAAAAATAATAATCACATATGACATATATATTGCATGTAAAAAGAATTGTTATTATTATTTGTCATTTAGTGTATTTGAATAAATGAAATTAAAATAATTAAATATATAACTTCAACAATGAATAGGAAGTCAAATACCTGAACAATGCCTAGAAAAGAGCTGGACCAGCCAAGCTTGGCGGCCAAAGGCACAACTGCCACGGACATGACCACCCTGTCGGCGTTGCAGAGGCACATCACCCCCGCCACCATCGCCACCACCTTCACCCTCTCCGCCACCTCCACTCTCACCTTCACTTCCTCTCTCCGCATTCCCCTCTCCGCCGTGCATCTCGCCGCCCCGAAACCCGCTCTCCGCTTCCTTACCGCGACGACTCTCCCCGTTCCGGTTCCGGTTCCAATGCCGGATTCGGCAGGCTTCGGACCGAGAGGCTGGAATCCCAGCTGGGTTTTCCGGCAGCTGAGCTTCCTCAGATTGGGGTGGGGCGCGAAGAGGCGAGAGGGGCTTGGCGTGAATGTGGCCGCCATTGGAGGAGGAAGGAGAGAGAGAGAATCTATGAGGAGGAGCGAGAGAGATTTTGTGAAATATAATATATTATAGAAGAAGAAGAAGAAGAAGAAGAAGAAGAAGAAGAAGAGAGGAGTTGGTGTGGTTGGTGTGACTGGGAAGCTGGGGGAGTTGTTGTTGGGGTGTGCGTGTGTGGGAATTGTTTATGTGCCAAGCAGAAACTCCTACGAAGGTTGAATCGAAACTCGAAAGATCCTTTTTTTATGCTAAATAAACGACGACAGTTGTTTTTTCTCATTTTATAATACAATAATGGGATATTAGCCGCATAAATATCAAAAGTTTTTGAAAAACGAAACGTTAAACACATAGGTTGTGTTTGGTACATAACTTGAAAACAGTTTTTTTGTTTTCTAACTTGTACAGTTACACTGGAAAAAATAAATGACTGTTTGGTGTGTAACTCATCAAATTGAACTCCAAAACATTTCAAGTTTTATTCTGTTTTTCTTAAGGATTTTCAAATACAGATTTTTGTTGTTTTCTGTTTTTTTCACTCAATTTTTTCTTTCATTACTCCTTATTTCTATCGACTTCATTAAGAGTAAAATCCGAACCGGGAACCGGGAAATAACTTCTTCTTTTTTCGTCTATGTTCCAAAAAATTGGGGTTTTTTTTTTTACCTATTTCGGTTTTAAAAGTGCTTGACTTAAAAACCACATGTATTTTTGAAAACCAAAAATTAAAAACTACAAATAGTATAAAAACGACAATAAAAGTTTAAAATACACTAAAAATGACATACTAAAAACTAAAAAAATGACATGTAGTTTAAAATCAGAACCGGTAACAAAAACCGGGGAATATTTGTTTAGGGCATCGTTTTCGGTTCTCAATTCTAAAAATGGGTTCGAGAAGTACCAGTTCTTGGGTTTAAATTTCTTGGATTTTTTTATAATCGATCCGGGACCGGTACCGGAACAGAGACAAAACCGGAAAACGGATACCAAATTTCCACCTTTAAACTTCACCATTGAACCTTCAAAGTTGCGATGCATGTTAAAACTGATTATTTAGACTATATAATATAGCTTTTATATGTTAAACATGATTGTATCTAATTTACACCGTAATATAATATTTACGTTATTGTATTATTAATGTAATAATATTTTTAAATTTTATTAATGTATTAAATATTTGATTTTTTAAGAAAAAAACGAATCGTATTCCAAACAGTTATTCTGTTGTTTTATTTCTAAAAAATAAAAACAGAAATGTGTATCAAACAGTTATTTAAAAACAACTGCAAGAGTTTTTTACACTACAACTATAAAATTCTGAATAGAGAAAACAAAAACAGTTCGAGTTGTCTACCAAACGGCACCATAGTTTTTACTTTAGCCAGACAAAATATCAATATTTTCTTCCACGCTATAGATATGTACCAAATAATTGCGAGAAAGGTACCTATAAATAAAGTGAGAGAAATTTTTTGGTATTTTGCCTGGTTAACGCAAATAATGAGTATTTAACGATGGTTCATCAAACATTTTTGGTATTTGTGTCGCGAATAATCATAGAATAATTGTAGTAAAAGTACTTGATCAATTGAGGCAAGAGAAGTTGAAAGTGAAAATATAGCGATAAAAGTACTCAAACTCGATAAAATTGAGGCAGCACATATTTTCATGCACTTTTTTTTACGGATATTAGTCAATTTTAGCATAATGCTATTAAATCAAATTTAATATAAACATGTATGTGTTCATCCAACTATCTAGCATCTTCTCTCATTTAAATTTGACGAAAAAAACTAGAAGGAATAATGTGTTTCCTCACATCTGTTGACTTTAAGTATTTTGGAAAATTATTTTTTACTTGCGATCATTGCCGCCTCAGATGAACAAAATTTGGGTACTTTTTCCATAATTAGTCCTTTTATAATTATAGAAAGAGATACTTAAGGTAAAATACTTAAGATGTAGTCAAATGGGAAGAGAGTACCCAAGTTTCTTTTTTTCAGGTGGGTGAAGTACCTATATGAAATAAAAGTATGTAAGGAGACAATTTTGTTGAAAAGCCGACTCATCGACTAAGTGCTGCAGTTCGTTTTCGCTTCACATTTATTAGGTACACGCTGTCAGAAAGTAAAATGAAAATAAGAATCGAGATTGACACGTGGCTGAATCTTAACAAAAGAGACGACAATTGGATTGAATTTTCTGACCATACAGGGCTGGGCCCAATGATCGTGTGATGATCAGAAGAGCTTGATGCTCTTCTCTCCGCCTTTGATGGGCCAAAAATCGCTTCCTGATAATCTGCCTCCGTTTTCGCTCCTGGAAAGAATGTAAAAAACGTGAACTCTCGAGGAGAGCATAGGGGGACCTCAGTCGCTCGCTCCGACGCTCAACATTAGTCGAGTACTTTAGAAGTCGGGAAGTATGATTGGCTAGCAGAGATTTTTTGGCTTGAGAAAGCGTACTGAAATGTGGTGGGGGGGCTCTCGTATTTATAGAGAGCCTTGTGCGACCCCTAAGGGTACGTTTTCCATTTTAGGGGTCGTAGCGACCCTTAAAGGCACGGTTTATTTTTTAGGGGTCGTAGAGACCCCTAATTAAGGGTCGTTGCGACCCCTAAAACTATGTTTTTATCTTTAAGGGTCGTAGCGACCCCTAAAGGCATGCTTCGTTTATTAAGAGGGGGGGGGGGGGGGGACCTCTGTCGCTCGCTCGGACACTCAACATTAGTCGAGTATTTTAGAAGTCGGGAAGTATGATTGGCGAGCAGAGGTTTTTTTGGCTTGAGAAAGCTTACCGAAATGTGGTGGGGGGCTCTCGTATTTATAGAGAGCCTTGTGCGACCCCTAAGTGTACGTTTTCCATTTTAGGGGTCGTAGCGACCCCTAAAGGCACGGTTTATTTTTTAGGGGTCGTTGCGATCCTTAAAACCATGTTTTTATCTACGACCCCTACCGGCATGTTTCATTTATTAGGGGTTGTAGCGACCCCGGCATGTTTTCGGAATAGATCCCGCGTCAGCATTCTCGGGTCGGGTTTAAGTTGACTTTTCGATCTCGTCCCATTGACTTTATGAATCAGGACTGAGTTGATTTTTCCGGAGCGGACCTTGTTGGTCTTAATGGGCCTTTGGCGTTTGAGCCTTTTTAAATACGTTTATTTGACTGAGTCTTAACATTTTTAGGCTCCGAAAAGTACCCACAACAACTCTCTTTCGCAATTAACTACAACTTAAGTATTTTATCATGAATATTCTTTAAAAAAAAAAAAACTACTAGTACTACTCAATAAGTTCTACTGATTTGATATCCATATGATTGAGATTCACGATAAGTTATTTTGTGATTATAGGTTTGTATAAAAATTACTTATTTGTCGATTATAAATTATCAAACGAATAAAATGACCCAAAAAACCCATGAATCCTCTTAACAATATTATTAAGTCACAATTTCAATCTATTCTCGAGTTTAAAATTTGGAACAGTTATTATTTTTGGTTTCGTAGTTAGCCGGAACTAGATAATTTCAGATTTGAGCTTTTATATTAAAAAAATCATAAGGTTATTTAATTTGGGTTTTATCCCGACACAACTTATTTTTTTTATATAAATATGGAACTATGCAGATATATATGTAATGAAGCAAATGCTCATTTGTGACTTAAGGTTTCAAAAAAATGCCTATTTCTAATTATGGTAATCATAATCACCAACAAATTGATAAATGGACTAATATGCCCTTCCAAATTTTAAATCACATTTAACTTTAAACCACGTTTAATTTTAATTTCGTTTTTTAATTAAAATAAAAAAATAAATTTTTTCCTTAAATGTAGCAAACTAAATAAATTAAAAATAAATTTCCCCTATTAATCAATATTATTTTCAATTAGCACTAACAAATCACGTTTAATCCTCTCTAATTTGACAATCAAAAACAAAATCTTATTTGCACGATTTTTTATTTGTTAATCAAATTTTACAAAATTAATTAAAAATCAATCCTATTATTTCAGCCTTTTTTTACGTAACTAAATTTATGAATCTGTAATTGTATTTACGTAACTATATTTACGATTCTATATTTTTATGTAACTATATTTACGATTCTGTATTTTTATGTAACTATATTTACGATTCTATATTTACGTAACTATATTTACAATTCTATATTTACGATTATGTATTTTTACGTAACTATATTTACTATTCATCGTCCCATGTACAGAAATAAAAAGGCTTAAAGGAACTAAACACACAATGATCCAATGATCTCACACGAAACGTAATTGTTGGTGAGTATATTTACGTATATTTAAAAAACTGTAAATATATGTATGAAATTTTATTAAAATGTTGAACCTATTGAATTACAATTAGTACTGAAATTAAACCAATTTTTAAGCCAGAAATCGAATTAATGGCGTGACCTTGTACCAAATTTCATTACATTAGAACACTTACGTTATATAAATCAGTACTAACAAAATAAGCAAAATATTGATAGGTTTTTCAAAGGAAATAGTGTAAATAAGCAACCAATTTACCTTCGATTTCAGTTCTTGCGGAAAAAGCACTAAGAAATCCGACGCTGCTTCTTTCTCTGGGAAGTGAACGAAAGTGTATGCGTAATTTTATTGCTCTTTGCAACGTGAGAATTAAAGAGAGAATAATGAAAAAGATTTTTGGATCAAAGTAACAAAATTAAATGAAAGCCTAATTAATAAGGGAAGTGTTCAACCATATTTTTAGGATAATTTAATTTCGAAAATTAAAATATATTATAAATAATTAATTACGAAAATAAATAAATAAATAAATAAATAAAATTAATGTTAGGGTTAATATGGTTCAAAAAAGTTTACAAATGGGTATAAATGAATTATTTGAAAGTATGAGCACTTCTCATAAACCTTGGATAGTTTTTGGACATTTCTTGGGTTTATGTATTAATGACCGTACATATGTGTCCAATATCCTTAAGAAAGTCTCCATTTTTTTTAGAGAGAAAGTGCTTGTCATAGGAAGCGGCTCTGCTAATTTCCTGAAGTGTTCCATGATGCATTGCTGACCCAAATAACCCTTGTGGCTTTGCCAAGAGACATGTTGTCCCGTCCCAATTAAATTGTGAGACGGTCTAACTCTTTCAATTTATCGTGCCTTTAAGGTACTTAAGTTTAAATTGATTATGATTTTAGTTCTTTCGTAAGCTTGTGTTTACTATCGGATCATCGAGTTCCCCAACGAAGCCGTCGACAACGATAGAAGCTGTTGTGATGCCGTTGTCGTTGTCGCTGTAGCCTGCCGCGGATGATGGCTCGTCCACCATGAATGGATCGGTGAATGAAGTTGAGATTTCTAAGGTTTTTGAATTTCAAAGAGA
Source organism: Parietaria judaica (assembly GCA_954871525.1). Lineage (NCBI taxonomy): Eukaryota > Viridiplantae > Streptophyta > Magnoliopsida > Rosales > Urticaceae > Parietaria > Parietaria judaica. The sequence goes on from OX940860.1 coordinate 47,870,474, forward strand.
GAAAAAAGATGATTCGAAGAAAAAGAAAAGACGCCGTTAAGGAAAATAGACTAAATGAATTGAAACGCAATAAAATTGAACTTGAGTACAATATTGGAGTCATATTAAAATTGAACTTGAGTATATATACCGTAAATAAAACTTAGATCTATACCATCCCATTGGCTACAACGTGAGTTTACCCTACTCAAAATAATAATATATTTTTTAGGGTTTATACCCAAATATTTTAGTTTACAATAAAAACTTAATTATAAATATAAGATAAAAAGACGTTTCTGTTATGTATAATGTGAAATGCTCATTTATTTTCACACTATATTAGTCAATAATTGTATGCTCCAAATTTCCTATAAATGCCCCCCTAAGTGGATGAATAAAATTCACCTCTCACATTTCTACACTTACATTTATCTCACTCACATCTTACTTCTCTCCATCATCTTTTCCATAAAAACACACCACTCACCAAATTTCTTACCACTTAAATTCAAGGTGCAAAGTTAGTGAATTTATAACACGTTATCAGCACGATCACTCTACGGTAAGCTCGGTATATTAAACTGTGGACTGAAAATTTTATAATTATTATTATCGTTGTACAACATCATATTACTATATACAGGAGGCTCTGCCACCTTATAGTAATGTGATGGGATCTATGATAATTAATTATTCTTATGAATAACATCATCTTACCATACACAGGAGGCTTTGCCACCTTATGGTAATATGATTTATAATATTTAACTTTCTTATGTATAACATCATATTATTATACAATGGAAGGCTATGCCACCTTATAATAAAATGATGTGATTTACATCTAAAAAAAAAAATTTATCTTCAAGTAATATCAAATTATTATATACAGGAGGCTCTGCCACCTTATAGTAAAATGATATTATTGAGATTAGTTTTAACTACTTCATTTTCAATATGCTTATGATTAATATTATATATGTATAATGTTTGACTATTTTTACATCTCATTTTATGACATATCATCACTAACCTAATTATAGCATTTAATTACATTATGTTTGTGTATTTCCAACGGCTATATAACGGCTATAAACGGCTAGTTTTTACACTATAAATACAAGTTTATCAAACCATACAAAATTCACATCTCTTATTCTACCTCATATTTTCTCTCCAAGTTTTAGCCGAAAAATGACTTGACTAATGTTAGTTTTTATAGCCATAATGATCCTTGTATTTAATGTTAGTATTTTCATTTTTCATATTACACCGGAGGAATTTTATTTTTCCTTTAAGATGGTTGTATTCATGTATCTTGCTTTATTATTTACAATATTTGTAGACTTTTATATTTTGAATTAAATCTAATGAATTATTTTATTTTCATGTTAGTTACCACTATGTCAAATCTTGTGAAGCTTGAATTCAGCCCTCTTGATATCACTGGCAATAATTACATGCCTTGGACAGTGGATATTGAGATGCACTTGGAATCAATGAATCTTCTTGAGACACTCAAGGAGGTAAACGAATCGTCAAGGACGGACAAGGCGAGATCTTTAATCTTCCTTCGTCGACACCTTGACGAAAGCCTCAAAAATGAATATCTCACTGTGAAAGATCCAAGTGAGCTGTGGAAAAATCTCAAAGAAAGATACGATCACCAAAGGGATGTAATGCTCCCCATTTTTCGCGATGAATGGACCGCTTTAAGGTTCCAAGACTACAAGAAAGTCGGAGACTATAATTCTGCAATGTTCAGAATCGTGACCCACTTAAAATTTTGTGGGGTAACGGTAACTGACGCTGAAATGCTGGAAAAGACTTTTTCTACTTTCCACGCATCAAATGTAACCCTACAGCAACAATATCGTGTACGGGGTTTTCAAAAGTATTCTGAACTAATTGCTTGTCTCCTTATCGCAGAAAAAAATAATGAGTTGCTGATGAAAAATCATCAATCTCGCCCGACCGGCTCAAAAGCGTTTCCTGAAGCAAACGCTATCAACTCTGACGAGCCTGAGCCCAAGAACTATTTTCAGGGTCGAGAGCGAGGCCGAGGTCGTGGGCGAGGTCGAGGTCGTGGTCGTAGTTACGGACGTGGACGAGGTGGTTATAATCCCTCTTATAAGTCCGCTAACTACTATCATAAAAAACAGCAACACGGGAGGAGCCACGATGACCCTTCTAAAAAGGGAAAAGATATGATCTCCCCAAAAGGCTTTGAAACCACTTGTTTCAGATGTGGCACTAAAGGGCATTGGTCAAGAGTTTGCCGAGCCCCACCACACTTATGCAAACTCTACCAAGAGTCCATGAAGGGGAAAGGGAAAGAGAAAGAAGTCAACTTTATTGACAATAACGAATCCACTCATCTCGAAGCATCCGACTTCAATGGTGATTTCATTGACACAGTTGGCGATTTTGCTGAACAAGCGACTAGTGGAAACTAATATGAATTATGTAATTCCTTTTGGGAATGAAGCCCAATGGTCCGATGTTTGTTTGTCTTTTCTTTTTAGAATATGTCATGATTTTTAAGGTGTGTAATAGACTAATGCTCATGTTTAATTAATTACCTTTTTTATCAAAATTTGTGTTTTGTTTTTAGTTAAAGTTTTTCAAATGGACAAAGCTAATCGTGAAGCTGGAGAATTTTGTATACTCGACTGTGGAACGATACACACAATATTGAAGGATAAAAAGTTTTTCTCAAACATAAAATCAACACAAGCCAGTGTGGATACAATATCAGGTCCTGTAGATCTGATTGAAGGAGTTGGTAAAGCGAATTTTACATTACCAAATGGCACCATGTTTACCATAAACAATGCCTTATTCTCCCCAAGATCTAAAAGAAACCTGTTGAGTTTCAAGGATATATATTCTCATGAATTTGATACTCAGTCTGCAACTGAGAATGCCATGAAATATATGTTTATTATAATGCATAAATCAGGGAAGAAATACGTACTTGAAAAACTACCAATGCTCCACACAGGATTGCATTTTACGTATATAAGTGCAATTGAATCAAATATGGTAGTTGCCAAACCTCCAATATTTACCATATGGCATGACCGCCTAGGTCATCCTGGTTCAACCATGATGCGGAGAATTATTGAAAATACACATGGACATCCATTGAAGGACCAGAAGATCCCTCAAGGAAAAATATTCCATTGTAAAGCTTGTTCTCTTGGAAAATTAATCATAAGACCTTCACCGGGAAAAGTTGAAACAGAATCACCTATGTTCCTTGAGCGTATTCAAGGTGATATATGTGGGCCAATTCACCCACCGTGTGGACCATTTCGATACTTCATGGTATTGATAGATGCCTCTAGCAAATGGTCACATGTGTGTTTATTATCAACTCGCAATATGGCATTTGCTGAATTACTCGCTCAGATAATCAAATTGCGAGCTCAATTTCCCGATCATCCGATCAAGAAAATCAGACTTGATAATGCCGGTGAATTCACAACCCAGGCATTCGATGATTATCGTATGTCAGTTGGGATTGATGTCGAGCATCCTGTTGCTCATGTTCACACACAAAATGGTCTGGCTGAATCATTGATCAAGCGCCTCCAGCTTATTGCTAGACCATTGATAATGAGAACAATGCTTCCTACTTCCGTATGGGGTCATGCAATATTACATGCTGCGGCATTAATTCGCATCAGACCAAGTGCATATCATAAATACTCCCCAGTGCAACTTGTATTCGGTCAAGAACCAAATATATCTCATTTAAGGATTTTTGGTTGTGCTGTTTACGTTCCTATTGCACCACCCCAAAGAACAAAGATGGGGCCACAGAGAAGTCTTGGTATTTATGTAGGCTTTGAAAGCCCATCTATTGTTAAATACCTTGAACCTCAAACTGGGAATATTTGCACAGCTCGTTTTGCTGATTGCCACTTTGATGAAGAAAATTTCCAAGCATTAGGGGGAGAAAGAAAACAGCTGGAAAGAGAAATTACATGGTCTGTACCAACATTGTTGCATCTTGATCCTTACACAAAAGAATGTGAAGGAAAAGTTCAAAGAATTTTGCATTTACAAGATGTAGAAAATCAACTTCCTGATGCATTTACGGACACAAAGAGAGTGACTAAATCTCATATACCAGCTGAAAATGCTCCTGCTCAAATTGAAATTCCAAAAGGGCAAATTGAAAACAAAGTCACTCATGAAATCACAACACGCCTGAAGCGTGGAAGACCACTCGGTTCCAAAGATAAAAATCCTCGAAAAAGAAAAGGAGCAGAGAAACAAGATGACCCCAATATGGAGGAACGTATTCCTGAAGAAATACGCAATGAGGAAAATCTAGAAATTTCGATTAATTATGCCACTACAGGTATAATATGGAACCGAAATATGGACATCGATGATGCACTCTGTTACAGTTTGGCATGCGATGTTATGGACGAAAATAATGGGGATCCTGAACCACGGTCTGTTACCGAATGTAAAAATAGACATGATTGGGCTGAATGGAAAAAGGCTATTGATGTTGAATTAGAATCACTTAACAAACGCAATGTTTTTGGGCCTATAGTGCTCACACCTGAAGATGTGAGGCCTGTTGGATACAAATGGGTATTTGTTCGAAAGAGAAATGAGAAAAATGAGATTGTGAGATACAAGGCTCGACTTGTTGCACAAGGTTTTTCTCAAAGGCCCGGAATTGACTTTGAAGAAACGTATTCTCCTGTCATGGATGGAATTACATTCAGATACTTGATCAGTCTAGCTGTTTATGAGGAACTAAATATGCACCTCATGGATGTTGTTACCGCTTATTTATACGGATCGCTTAATACTGATATTTACATGAGAATCCCTGAAGGATTCAAAATGCCTGAAGCATCAAGTTCAAAACCCAGAGAAAGATATTCAATCAAATTGCAAAGGTCTCTATATGGGTTAAAGCAATCCGGACGCATGTGGTACAACCGACTAAGTGAATATTTATTACAAAAAGGATATATTAACGACCCGCTTTGCCCTTGCGTTTTTATCAAGAAAACAACATCTGGTTGTGTGATTATCGCTGTCTATGTTGATGATTTAAATATCATTGGGATCAATGAAGAGATTCAGGAAGTAATCTCTTACTTAAAGAAAGAATTCGAGATGAAAGACCTTGGGAAAACAAAGTATTGTCTCGGTTTGCAAATTGAGCACTTTCAAAGGGGGATACTTGTGCATCAATCAAATTACACGAGAAGAATCTTAAAGAGATTCAATATGGATAAATCAAATCCATTGAGTACCCCAATGGTCGTAAGGTCCCTTGATGTAGGAAAGGATCCATATCGTCCATGTGAGGAATCCGAAGAGATTCTTGGTCCAGAAGTACCATATTTCAGTGCAATTGGAGCTCTTATGTACCTTGCTAATTGTACTCGACCGGATATAGCTTTTGCTGTTAATTTATTAGCAAGATTCAGTTCGGCTCCTACTAAAAGACACTGGAATGGGATTAAACATGTGTTTCGTTATCTCCAAGGAACAATTGATTTGGGATTATTTTACCCTAACAATACAAAACCAGTTTTGATTGGCTATGCAGATGCAGGTTACTTGTCAGATCCACATAAAGGGAGATCCCAAACGGGATATGTGTTTACCTGCGGAGGGACTGCAATTTCTTGGCGCTCCCAGAAACAGACACTCGTAGCGACATCATCAAACCATGCTGAGATCATCGCACTACATGAAGCTAGCCGTGAGTGCGTGTGGCTTAGATCCGTGACACAGCATATCAGAACCACAAGTGGTCTTTTAACAAATGATGATCCCATCATACTTTACGAAGATAATGCTGCGTGTGTTGCTCAGATGAAGGAAGGATTTATCAAAAGCGACAGAACAAAACATATTCCTCCAAAGTTTTTATCGTTTACTCAAGAACTGGAAAAGAACAATGTCATCAGTATCCAGTATGTTCGTTCCAGCGAAAACTCGGCGGATCTCTTCACAAAGGCGCTCCCTACTTCAACTTTCAGAAAACATGTTCATGACATCGGGATGCGAAGACTACAGAATTTATCACCCATGTCAGCATGAGGGGGAGCTTTACGTGACTGCACTCTTTTTTCCTTACTATGGTTTTTATCCCACTGGGTTTTTCCTAGTAAGGTTTTTAATGAGGCAGCATGAACACGTAATTCTTGTAATGAGCATTCCAAGGGGGAGTGTTATGTATAATGTGAAATGCTCATTTATTTTCACACTATATTAGTCAATAATTGTATGCTCCAAATTTCCTATAAATACCCCCCTAAGTGGATGAATAAAATTCACCTCTCACATTTCTACACTTACATTTATCTCACTCACATCTTACTTCTCTCCATCATCTTTTCCATAAAAACACACCACTCACCAAATTTCTTACCACTTAAATTCAAGGTGCAAAGTTAGTGAATTTATAGCAGTTTCTATAATTTTTACAAGAAAGCGACAATAATTGTATAGACTCGTAGTCCTTAAACTTCTATGAGAATCCATGATTACATTAACATTTTTTCCCTTATTCTCCTTCGATTGTTGCATCAATAATGAAAAACTTATTAACCTTATATTTTTCATAAGTGAAAAAAAAACAAAAAAAACCCTCAAAAGCTTAGGTATTTTTGCCGCAAATAACTTTACTAATAAATACAAGCTCATTAATGAGTCCGACCTGGATATTACGTGTATTTGAGTCAGCGAATTGTCTGACATTCCCCCCTCTAGCCACGTGGCACCCACTCAACTACCACATTCTTCACTCTCTCTCTTCAAAATGTTATTTTTTCTTTTTATGTTTTGAATGTTGATGACATTTATTTTAGCAATTATCGATAGTTGAAATTTCTTGTTCATTGATAACCGAATCGAACTCCTTTTAAAAGTAATCACGAGATATTGTTAACAAATCAATTGTTTTTTATGGATTATATACTTGTTCATTGATTACATAATCATAAACCTATTACAGCGTCTAATTCTAAAGATGGATGCGACGACTTTCTTGACAAATTTGTGTATAAAATATAACAAAAATATATGAACATAATTTATATATAGAATCCAACAATATCACCTCATCAATATACATTTATAAAATATTGATATATGGTATAGTATTCTATAATTTTGATGATATCTAAATAATATTAAGCACACTATTGCAACGGTACTGTTACAAATCATAGTTTAGACCATGGTTTTAAATATCCAGATATGTCCTCGATATATCCACGACGTGCCCAGAAAATAAGAAGTGCGATACGATATTCGTAGATAATCGATATATCCATTTATTCTCATTTATCCGTTGGCAAGCGTCGATATATCCGTATAATAGAGAGTGCGAAACGACATCGATATCAGCATTTAAAATCGTGCTTCATATTTATGTTTGTACTCTATGACTTTATTATAATGTCTAACTTATTTTATGTTATGTCGACATTATGTTACGAGGTATGACTTTTATGTTATATGTTTGTGTTATATTATGATTTATGAGTGTTTTCTAGGCTATAATTACATGTCATATTTATTAAATTGGTAATTTAGAAACTATATAAAAATATGATTGAAATAATAAAAATATTTTCAGAAATATCCGCCGATATTTTGATCGGCATGTGATATATCCGCGAAATTATGCGATATTCTCGGCAAGCGATATATCTATTTCTTCGGATTTATCCATCGGCATACCCGTCGGCAAGCGATATATCCGTAAATTGGAGAGTGCAAAACGATATCGATATTTAGAACCTTGGTTTAGACCGCGATTAAAATTATCCGTGATCTAAACTTATATTGCTATGAAATATCCGCGATAAATATGTTTATAAATTAAGGTTAATGACGGCAAAAATACTCAAAATTTGGTCAAAGAACTCTTCGTGTACCCAAAATTTAAAAGTGGTGGTAAAAGTACCTAAAAATATATTTGGGGCGTTAACCACTCCATTCTCGTAACGCAATTAACTTATCCGTTAACTCTGGCCACGTCGACAAACGTGGGTTGCTGACATAACAATTTTTTGCGACGCGGACAAGCCCAATTAGGGGTTTAATTCGTTATTTTTTTGTCGTAAACGAGGCTTATGTGGGCTCGTCCGCGTGGCAAAAAATTGCTATGTCAGCAACCCACGTTTGTCCACGTGGCCAGAGTTAACGGGTAAGTTAACTGCGTTACGAGAATGGAGTGGTCAACCCCTCAAATATGACATTGGATATTTTTACCACCACTTTTAAACTTTGAGTACACGAGAGATTCTTTGACCAAACTTTGAGTATTTTCACCGTCATTAACCCTATAAATTATAATATTTTTTACGCTTTTTAGTCTCAGTCGTCCTATAAAACAAAAGATCTAATGGCTGAGATATAGCGCCGTTCAATTTTTTATTTCATAATATATATATATATATATATATATATATGAGGTGGACTAACTTATTAACTTAATTATTACCTCCAAATAAGAGAGAAAATATGATATTGCATTAGTCACTTTCATATGACCTTGAAAATTTACTCATAATATTTTTCGACAATAATTCATCCAAACTATATGCGTACATATCTTCAATCCAAGTCTTCTTTCCATTCACAATCTTTTCTTTATCCGAACTGTCATTCATAGACAGATACATAGAGTCACGTGTTTCAGCCTTAACTCACTAATGTAATGGTCATACAAAATAAATAGCTCAAAATCATGTTATACTCTTATCTGTATACTCGGAAATGAGAGGATGTCGACAACTTTTTTATTGGATTTTCGTTTTCCAGTTTGTTATGGAAGACTCGTTTGTCATTTCGTTTTCCAATTTGTATAACAATTATGGTTATAATGTGTTTCAAGATTGTTGTAACTTATATTTATAGTACAAATATTGTTATACATAAAACTCATGGTGAACCTCGTAAATTATCCATTGGTAAACCCGTAAAATCAAACCATTAGTTTTTCACGGGCTTAGGTTTTCATCAGGTTATCCTAAAGATTTGCAAGGAATATTACATGTGATAGCCAAATTGAAATGTTTGATTAACCAAATAGCCAACCTTTCCTTTTTCTTTGCAAAATAGCCAAATGGTTATTTAATAACATATTTTATACCTATAATACCCTTTTAACGTATTAACGTGGTTAATTTTTTAAAAATAAATTAATTTTTTTAAAAAAATTAAAATTAAAATTTTTGTTAAAATTTTAATCACGATTTTTTATTTTTAAACAAATTATCTCCGTTAATACGTTTATTAACGAGTATTAAACGGAGTTAATTTGTTTAAAAATAAAAAAAACGTGATTAAAATTTTAACAAAAAATTTAATTTTTTTTTTCAAAAAAAATTAATTTATTTTTAAACAAATTAACTTCGTTAATACGTTTATTAACGTGTATTAACGTGTATTAACGGAGTTAATTTGTTTAAAAATAAAAAATCGTGATTAAAATTTTAACAAAAAAATTAATTTTTTTTAAAAAAAATTATTTTTTTTTTAAAAAATATATTTTTTTTTAAAATTAATTTATTTTTAAACAAATTAACTTCGTTAATACGTTTATTAACGTGTATTAACAGAGTTAATTTGTTTAAAAATAAAAAATCGTGATTAAAATTTTAACAAAAATTTTTAATTTTTAATTTTTTTTAAAAAAAACTTAATTTATTTTTTTTTCAAAAAAAATTAATTTATTTTTAAACAAATTAACCACGTTAATACAAGGGTAATCCGGTCTTTCTTGATTTATTAACGTGGTTAATTGGCTATTTGGCAATATTAATTAAAACATTGGCTATTTGACTAATTAGAGTTTGATGTTTGGCTCTTTGGCTATTTGCCCCTTTAATCTTTGTTACTATACGTGTCAATTTTTTATACACCCAATTGGTAGAACTGATAATTCCTCTCCACGATAAAAACCCTACAATTTAATATCCATTTTTCCTTGTAACATTTCCATACAGAAAATTGGTTAATTTTATACTGACAGAACTGAATAAATTCGGACAAACACTTTTAAAAAAAAAAAAAAATTATACCATATACAATATTGACTCAAGTGCCAAAATGATTTGTTTTATGTCTCCTTTCAGTTCTTTCTACAACTTAATTTGACTGAAGTGTAACTTTTGTTTTTAATTCTTGATATTCTGGTAACTTATTATGTTGATAATTTTAATATTATAAACTGGATTAGATGAAAGGTACTTTATTATATTATATCTTAGGTCAAGGATTCAAGCTCTGTATCTGAATCCCCAACATCAAATTTATTATTCTAATTTATTTTGGTGCCATTTATTGAATTAAAACCCAACATTTGGATTGCCTGAGCCCGCTGCAGCAACTCCCATACCGGAACCACCATGGGAAGCGGCTCCGTGGCTCTCGTGGCTGCTCGGCTCAGGCAATTGAACTCTGTCTCCGTCCAATTCCTTTGCCAGCTCGTCGATCTTTCGGAACTGGTACGGCCACCTGGCGTTGTACAAGAACTGTCGGAGGTCGAACCGGTTGTCCTCAGGCGAATAGCTCTGTTCGGAGAAATTCAAATCAGTATTCAAAATTTTCTTTTAAGAGTGCTACTAGCCAATTTCTGGAGCTCGTGAAATTTCACCTCAGCGTGATAAGAGGGGGTTAGAACGGTCATTTTGTGCCGGTTGATCGAGTAGTATAAGAAGAAGTGTTTGACTTTCTCCGCCACCTCGGCCGGAGTCAACTTCGTGCCCCATCTATAGCAGAGATTCTTCATCGGCCAACAAAATAAAACACGGAAGTCAGAACCGATGGGATTCAAACGGGAATCATCAGGCAACTTGTTGGAAAGAATTAACGATCAGTTAACGACCCCGTCGAGAATAATCCCCAACACTCTCAGTCAAGTTATGCATACCCCTAATTAACTTATTAACTAAAAAGTACCACAATATCCATAATAAACCTTAATTCCTTATGAATTCGTCGCAAACCTTAAACATGGAAACAGGGCCACAGCGGAAAATCTTCCGTAGCCTTCCGTAGATCGAGAGTTCCTCGTAAGTCATTCCCATGTCTACTTCATCAAGCTGTTTCAACAGAATAAAACATAACGTGTAGGTAGAAGTAATAAACTCTTAACGTGTATACAAACTATTGACGTCAATTAGCTAAGTTTTATCTTTACTTATGATGATAAAAATGAAGAACAATAAACAATGTACTAGAGTGAGAAGAGGAAAAATTAGAAATTAGAAACATGTGCTACATAACATATATATATATATTTATATATTATACCTATGTTCTCAACCAGCTCCTCAGCCATGCCAATCTAAGGATTCTAAGATGATATTAAATTATTTATATCAATTGATAATATAGCTACTGACCATATTTATATACATATATGTATGTGTTAAATAAATAAAAAATTTAGTTATCTGATTATAGGTTAAAGTTAAAAATGTTTAGTGATAGTCATCATATTGCACGCAAAAGGTGAAATACCTGAGTGTAGTTGGAACTAATAGGCTCTAGTTCGGCTGTCGGCGGAGCGGCTTCAATATCTTCCAACGAAGCGTAACCGAGGTGGACGGCAGCCCATCGAAGAAATGCTCGAAGATCTTGCTTACTTATACTTCCTATTGGATTTATATCCGCCGAGCTACAGTCGTACTACATCCAAAATAGTGGTCCAATAAATAAATAAACTTGACGAAAAATAATATCAAGAAATTTCTTTTTGGGTGTTTGGAACCTCAAAATAAAAGGAAAAATAAAAGTAGCATTTGTTTACATTTTTTTGTTGTTGTTTGTTTTTAAATAAAAACGGTTATATTTATGTAAAGAAAAACAGACATTTTCCATTGAGTGATAAATTTTTTAATGCAATAAAATATATCCTTCCATCCATTTCGGGGCTCGCCTGTGGGTCAGTGATGATCAATGAGCTTACCACCAAAACAAACAAAAAAAAAAAAAAACACTTCTAAAACACATCATGCAAGATATTTACTTATGTTCTCTTCATTTTCCTATAACTTATTCTCTGATTTTTTTCGTAAAAACAAAACCAACTCATAATACAATTTTGAGAGAGATCTAAATAATTGTTATTTATACATACCTTTGTGAGGTAACCACGCAAGGCTTCATCCACATTGGAGCTACCCAATACAAGATAAAACCCGTGCTTGTTATGAACCCATGGCAACAGCGATGCCAACATAAAAGCCAAGACCATCCGGATTCGAGCTTGAATGTTTTGCAGAGCCAAGTTCTCGGTATTTGATCCTCCACTAGCCTTTATAAACAAAAAGCGTATTTATTTATTTATCACTTCATAATGTGATAACTTTGACAGGTCCATGGCAAGAAATTAATGATGAGATTTTAGGTTTACAAGTTCATGTTACCTTGTAGCGCGGGCGCTTCCCAGTCACAGTCTGAAACAAAGATAAAAGTGCAGACACAATGCTATCTATGCTGATGTCGAGATGCCACGATCCAATCTCATCTGATAATAACTTCGCCCGTGTCCGTGTGGCTTCAGAACTGCAGAAAAGAAGAACGCGAGTATTGGTTTTACGAGATATACAAATTTATAGTTTCCATGGATCAAAGACTTACTTAGCTTGATCATCAGAAGACATGCATAAATAGTACCCAAATTATAGTTTTTTTTTTTAAAATACGAGACAATACAAATTAAACATATCTGAGACGCCGTCCTGCATTTTTCAGTAGAGTTGAAATTCTTTCGACGAGATTTATATTGTTACTTTATTTCATCAACATGACACAAAATGCTAGAAAACCAACATGCTCATTAATATGCAAAGGGTTTTATTTGAACTTGATGATTCAGTTAATCGACCTGTTTTCCGATCCCATAAATATCGTGTAAAATATGCGCTTCGCAAATTCTCTGCTGTCAGTAGGAAACTGTCCATCACTGTAGTTTCCAATCCTAATAGCATCGGCCTTAACTTGTTCGTCTCCATTCTCAATTTCTGCATTAAGTAAAATTTTAAATTTACCAGAAGTTAACTACACTCAATATACCAAAAGAAACATCATTATAAAGAATTTTTTAAAAGATGTATATTTTTTTAATCATTCAACCTTCTTTCCTAAGAACCTAATTCATCCATATGTTTAGAACATTAATAAAAAAATATACATATATAAAATGAATAAATAAAAAGCGAACCTTTAACAACTAGCTGACACATACAGCCAACTATAGCAGCTACAGATGACGAATCTGCCCCTCCAGAGAGGGGAAGCAAAAACCCAGAAGCTCCACTCCTTCGTAAATAGTCCCACAGCCAGCAACCAGGCCCGTAAGCTATTTCCTCTTCGGGGCAGTGGTATTTAATCTGCGCATCACCAATATGTTGTTTAAATATAAGTTAAGCAAATCTCGACCAACGAAGTTGAGTCCTTTCCATACATCACAAGTAGCAGTTAGTTCAGGCCTATGTCTTAGGATTCTAAGTACCAACAAAATTATCCTAACTCGTTACAACAGGACAATAAATATTCAATTAAGAGAAATTGGCGGAAATCCCCCTCATACTCATCGGTGTATTCTTTCCTGCTTAGCATTCATTTTAGTTCAAAATACCCCATCTCTGTTATAGATTGACACAACTTGTTCCTGGGACAAATTCTAATTTTTTTTTATTCTTACTTGAGATTGATAATATTATTAATATTGCTTTCGACATTGATAAAGTCGTGTAGGTAACAACGACATGTTATTTTGCGCTAAAACGAAAGTTTGTGTGGCAAAATTCACCAAGACAAAGATTGGTTGGTAAATTGTACCAACGAGTAAAAATTTGAAAGGGGATTGGTGCCAATTAGTCTTCAATTACAAAATAGGCTTACTGTACAGAGACTAACCGCAAGTGGACTTGAAGGGCATAATTTGAGGTTAAATGATTGACACAACTTGTACGGAGCAGTCACTGAAGCAACAGCGGGTTTACAGCTGGCTTGCTCTTGGAAGCTGCTTATGGATCCCCTAAGACTAGCAACCTGAAATATAAGAGATTAAAGTAGTTGAAATCAAAGTTCGACAAAACGGAAATGCCACTAGTTTGTAATTAGAACATCAAGTATTTCATAAGTAAGCTTTACATAATTCAGAAATATAATTAATGAAATGAATAAATGCATAATATTTCAGTGCAATATATAAGAAGAAGAGTATCTGGCATCATAAGAAAATGATATATATGTAGTACGTACTGCTTCTAAATCTACTTGTGCAACGACAACTTCGACGTCTCTCAAAGAAAATTGCGACCCTTGAGAAACCAAATCACCGTTTACAACGACACAAGCACATCCATCTACCACAGAGAAAAGCCAACATACATAAATTATTGCGAGAAACTATATTAGAGTAGTTATCAGTTACGCCCCCTTAATTTTGTGTTGTTGCGGTTTCCCTTTGAAGTTTATTTTGAACCAGTTTCTTTCTGCCAGCGAACTTGTAAATTGTAGCAATTTTCCCTCTAATCGTTAAAAACTCGGTGGTTTTAGTCAAATTCTAAGCTACGTTCAACTCAAAAACTAGTATCTAGAGACAAAATCATCACAAATGTACACTAACATGTGCATTGCTCATAGTCCCATATCTGACGGAAATCGAAGACTTTTTGACAATCTAAGGGAAAATTGCTACCATTTATTAAATCAGGGGGAAAATTGCACCAAGAAAAAGTTTATGGGAGAAACTTTGAAAATACTACAACTTCAAGGGGCATTGATGATAATTACTAATTAAATAAGGAGGTCCATAAAATGTTGAATAAAAAGGATGTCACACCGTAATAGAGACGACCCCCGTCACATCCTTGGTGATTGCTATACATGTAAACACCTCCTTTGGTATGAGTAGCGCCTATAAAAGCACGGAGACGAACGTCAAGCTTTCTCAATTGGTGGTGACTTCCACTTGCATTCATAAACACTTCAACCCCGTTTAGCGCCAGCTCAGCGTGGGGCGGGCTAGGAGTAAACAACTCCTCACACACTTCGGCTGCAACCGCTCTAATGACGGAAATATTAAACTTATCATCGATTAGAGAAATATAAGGGTATTAGTAGGAGCTAAAAACTTTACTCAATTATAAGATGAGATACTATCAAACTTTCACAAGACCATTATTCATAGATTTTAGGGGTTACCCTAAAAACCATGTCACCTCTAAGCAGCCGGTAACGATTTTTGCTATGATAATGGTAACAGATATTGGTTCCAATCTATATTTAAATTTTCTAGTCAGGCAACCATGCGACCACCTTGGCCACCACAAGAGTTTTAAAATATATAATGTGTGTGTGTATTTTTATTGGTTCGAAAATTGGTTACAGAAAGACAGGTTTTCTAGCAAAAACAGAAAACGTTACGAGTACCCTTTTTTAAAGAACCGGAAAACCGGTAGTGAAAACGCCTAAAAAATCAGTTACGGTACCGGTTTCACCCCTGATTGATATGAGTGAATCTTGGATTTGTTAAAAGTCATATTCCGAAATTTCAACTTGAGCAAAGTCAACTAATTCACATAAGATACCTTAAGCAGATAATTCTGATGTAATGACACTATAAGAAGAGTCTGAATATACAATGATATAAACTACAATGAAAATATCAAGCAATTCTGAACTTACGTGTCAAGGAATTGAATGTAACCGTAACCAAAGGGTACGGACTTTTGTTGCAAAACCTCAGAAATTTCGTACGGCAGCTGAAAGTTATCAAGCTGATCTTTTTGTTTCCAAGCGGTGAACCATCTAAGTTCTCTGTAATTCCCATCATTCGCAAGCCACATTTTGGGGCGAATCATGATGATTTTCCGGTTCATACACAACACCTGACAATTGTAACGCTCCGAATCTTTGATCACCGGCATACCGAAGCTACATAATATGCCGTCGGTCCAGTCACCCAGAAGTAAATCTTTCAGACATTCCCATCTGCAAAGCCCCATGATAAACGAAAACACGTGTTGAATCTTGTAAATTTACACGAATATATTATTTAAACAGCACAATGTCGTGGACATAGATTAAACTAACGACTAGAAAGTGTAGTTTTAGCCTAATGAAAACGTTACACCGAACACTTACGCGTGGTTGACAGTATCAAGCTCCAAGAAATGGTCTTCACATCCATAGCCAGTGATCTCGAGCTCGGGACCGAGCCGAATCACGGCCCCGGCCTCCTTCGATTTGGTGATCGATTCCTTAATGTTCTTCAGATTAGAATCGAAATCCATAGCCCATTGGTTCAGATTACACGTCGCCACTTTCAACAGCCTCATCGTCGGTCAACGCTATCTACTTCAAAAACAAAAAAGGTCA
Organism: Parietaria judaica; assembly: GCA_954871525.1. Classification (NCBI taxonomy): domain Eukaryota; kingdom Viridiplantae; phylum Streptophyta; class Magnoliopsida; order Rosales; family Urticaceae; genus Parietaria; species Parietaria judaica. Next base: position 47,886,854 of record OX940860.1, read on the forward strand.
ATCAAGCAATGGGTTTGCAGGTTTCACCATAACGATCAACATATTCGCAAGAGTCATAATCAATTCGAAGACACTAAATCCCAATATCTTTCAAAAAAATCTATAATTTAATAAAATTATCCGATTCCAGTCTTACTAATTTAAAAAGATTTCAGTGTACTTCTTCAGTATAATGGGTTAATCTATTATAATCAGAGCATTCAATTCACGAATTCTTTCAAAATTTCAAAATTTCCTATAATTTTGGGAATTCGAGCGATTTCCTTCTCAAAGCAGGATTGATAATCGAAAAAAAAAAGAAAAAGAAAAAAAGAAAAGAAAAAGGTAGAGTTCGCAACCGAGTAACAGGCTCATGCGGAATCTCTGAATGATGGATTGAAGAATAAAGAAAAAAACAAACCGAATTGAGCAGAGAAGACACGGTGAGAGAGAGAATGAATTTGAGCTTAGGAGTGATGATCAGTTCGAATCCGCAGAAATGAGGGACGCTCTTCGTTGAAGATAGCCAAAGAAACAAGTGCTAAAACCGAACTTTTCAACGGATTATTGCGGCACAAGTACAAGAAGTGTTTAAAATAACCCCCGTAAGTTTCTCTTTTTCAGCCTGAAAAAGTACCAATACTATGAAACTGTTATTCTAATGCCACGTGGCATCCAGTTGACCGGCACATGGCGTGCCATGTCATTCGAATGCCGCATGGTATTTTGTTTTCATTTTTAATTTTTAAATTAAAATTTTCAAAAATTATATTTTACGCGGTTTTAAATCCCAAAACTATCGTTTTATTCTCTTCAATTCAAGATTAACCAGATTGAAATATCCGAAATTCAAAAAATACCCATTTTTCTTACTCGGAATTTAAAAATACCAATTTTAAATACCCGGAAACTAAAACTACCCGAACTAAAATATCCGGATCAAAAGAACCACGTAATTTTTCTATTTCGCAATTTAAAAATGCCCGAATTAGAATACTAGGATTAAAATAATCAGAATCCAAAATACAACGGGAGTATTTTAGATTAAAAAATATATAATATTACATGTATTTTTTTATTTTACTTGAAATTAAAAAATATATGAAATTTTGTTATTTTACCTCCGATATTTTTAGATTCCATGTATAAAAAAAAAGAGAGGGTATTTTTCAACTTTGGGTATTCAAATCTAGGGCCCAGTTTGGCATTGTTGTGCTGTGTTCAGAATTGCTTTTAAAATATACAGCCAGAAGAAGTGCTATCAGAGAAAGTAATGCACTGTTTGGTTAATCAAAACAAAAAACAATTGTTTTTTTTTTTAAAAATTCAGTTTAGTGTTTGGTAACCATTTTTACTTAATTAGCTTCTAAATATCAAAAATATAAAAGTAGAGATAAATAATATTTGTTAAATATTAATATTAATATAAAAATTTTAAAAAATAATTTAAATAATATAATTATTCAATAAATAAAAAGAAAAAAATATTTATTAGCTTGTTGTCCCTTTTGTGCTTTTAACTGACAATAATTATAATGAAAGTACCAATTTCTTACATCCATGTTCCTTTTGTCCATGATAAAAAAAATTAGTACTTTTACCAACGAAAAAGAATTAGTACTTTAACTGTAATAATTGTTAAGGTCGGATTTGGTCAAATCCATCCTCAACACAACTCGTGTCGTTTTGTCCATAAACGACATGAGGGAAGCGAGGAAGTTCACCGGCGAAGAGGGAGTTATCCCCGAGGAAGGACATCCCCGAGGAGGAATACCCCGAGGAGGTTCATCAGCGAGGGGACGCAGCCACGCGAGCAAGCGGGTCGCGATGAAGCGTCCCATCACGACTCGACGAGGAACTTCGTCATGATGATTATGCAGAGCCCAGTGACAGCCGAAGAGACGTGCATTTAATGAAGCCGACCTACTCACTCGATGAGAGCGTCAGCGACGGAGGCCTGCAAAGCCGAATGACGGCTGACAAGACGCGCATTTAATGCGGCGCACCTACCCATTACGGCAGCATGCTCGGAGGTGACATAAAGGGAGGATAAACCCTGCTGCCTTCAAATCACGTCAGAGAGTGATGATTAAAGAGGAAAAAGGCGGGAAGGATAGAAGGGGAAAGTATTGTAAACTCTATAAAAGGCAAGATAAGCCTCATTTTGTAGAGGTTGGTGGTTCGAACAAAAGGGAGAGAAAAAAGACTCAGCAAAGGCAAGAAAAAGAGATCTTGTAATAGAAAAAGGCCTCAGAAAAAGAATTATCTGAGGCTCATGATCCTTCATCTGTCCAGCTATTTAACGGAAGAAAACCGAGCTCATTTCGGAAATCATAATAAAACAGAGATACTCATCATTTGCTGTCATTTTATTTATTATTTGATGATTGTCTTTGTGACTGGAAAAGGGTGGTGAAAAACCCCCTCTACAGTTTGGCGCCCACCGTGGGGCTTTGTTTTCTTTCTAACTCACAGCCAGGAATTTGGAGGGACATGACGTTATCAAACGACGCCATCGTCAGCGACGCGCTCGACGGTTGAGCGCGCGAAAATAGCAAGCAGAGTATAAAGAGGCAACTCAAGGGACATGAGTGACGTAAGAAGGGGAGACGTACGGACTCCTTGCTAGACGGTTGGTCAGAAAAAGGAGTGCACGCGTATCAACGAATGAGAGCAACTTCCGAAGCGTTGTGAAGTGACAGCGAAAGAGAGGATGCGAAGAGTCGCTTGCGAAACAATCAACGTTTATAAAATGGGAAGTTTGGAGAAGATCAAAAACAACGAGTCTGCGGAAATAGAAACCAACTCGGTTAACTCCCAGATAAGTATCGTTCTCTCAACCCAGAAAACAAAAGTTCCTTTCTCACTCCGAAACCAGTGCTTGCTAGTGTTTTTGAAATACAGGCCGGGAAAGCACACGAGGAGAAGATGGCGCCCAGAGAAGGAGATGCTGGCCAGAGTCACACAGACGAGTCAGAGATGATCGTGGATGAAGACTGGGGATGGCCCAAGGAGGGCGCAACTGAGGCACGAGGAGGAGATGATTACGAGATGACGGACTTCTGGATCAAGAGCAGCGAGCCATGTCCAATGGATGAGGACATCGCGGAGGGCCAGCGGGATCAAGAGCAGTCAAGGATCCCGGGTGAACCACACCCCGCGTTGGAACTGGTTCTGCCATATCTTATGCCCGAGGAGCTCCTCGCGGTGGAGATGGTATGCACGTCGTTGCGCGACGAGGTTCGGGGAAACAGCCTTCTGTGGCGCAACATCAGCATCTACAACCCGTTGAGCGAGCGGATGGAAGACGACAATCTCCTGAGGCTGGCAAGGAGATCTCAAGGGAAGATGGAGACTTTGACGTTGGATGGGTGCTTCGAGATCACCAACACCGCGGTGGAGACGATCATGCGGGGCAACCCGACGCTCGTAAAGCTATGCCTGCCACGCTGCCACCAAATCACCTTGGATGACGTGGTCAGCAACTTGTCCACCATCGAGCACAGGATAAAATTCCTGAGGGTCAACGGTTTATTTCCCAGGTTCGTGGAGGGAACCAAGGTCAAACTTGAGGACCTTCCCCCTCTGCTCGCGGCAGGGAATCCAGCCGACCATTCCGAGGAGCAGGCGCATGCCTCACGCGGTGGTCTGCTCGACATGGAATTCTGCAGACGGTGCGACAGAAATGTCCTGGTCTACGAGAAGCCAACGAGGATTCAAGCAGGAGACTCCGTCCGCCCGCCGTGTTTTGGGCAATGGCGGGATGGGCGTGTTTGCGGTTTTTGCAGGTCGTGCTACATCCTCGGTACCACGTGGTGCACTGACCTCTGCCCGGAATGTAACTTCGGTCGCCCCAGCTGGAGCTCTGTGGAGAAAATCGCGTCGTCAGCCTGCTCGATCGTCGAAGAGGCGTGAGCCCGGAGTAAGGCTCATAAGCTGCTCGGAGCGAGGAGAGGATTGAGGCGGCTACCCCTTTTAACCATTAGTAGATTATCATAGGTGATAGAAGTTTGTTTGGGTTCGTTGTGTCGGATTTCTAATGTCTATGTATGTGTGTTTTTTTTTTTATTAAGGAGCGAGCAAATTATAAAGTTGGCAAAGTGTGTATGCAACTCTGCTCAGTGGTAACACCAATTAGGAGGGAAAGTGTATTGGCAAAAAAAAAAAAAAAAAACCGGCTAAGGGTGCCGAGCAAGCCCGATCCGGCGAGAGCGCCGAGAAAATTTCAAAATATACGGCTAAGGGTGCCGAGCAAACCTGGTCCGGCAAAACATGTCGAGATCCTATATACGGCTAAGGGTGCCGAGCAAACCCGGTCCGGCAAAACATGTCGAGATCCTATTTACGGCTAAGGGTGCCGAGCAAGCCCGGTCCGGCAAAACATGTCGAGATCCTATATACGGCTAAGGGTGCCGAGCAAACCCGGTCCGGCAATACAGGCCGAGATCCTATTTACGGCTAAGGGCGCCGAGCAAGCCCGGGCTACCGAGAACGCCGAAGAAATATACAAGGCGAGAGTGCCTATGGGATCCTGGGAACTAGTCGGCTCGTACCCGACGAAACCTAGCGATACCCGCAGAAGACAACTACGGCGAGAGTACCAAGAAAATATATACGGCTAAGGGTGCCGAGCAAACCCGGTCCGGCAAAACATGTCGAGATCCTATTTACGGCTAAGGGTGCCGAGCAAGCCCGGTCCGGCAAAACATGTCGAGATCCTATATACGGCTAAGGGTGCCGAGCAAACCCGGTCCGGCAAAACATGTCGAGATCCTATTTACGGCTAAGGGTGCCGAGCAAGCCCGGTCCGGCAAAACAGGCCGAGATCCTATATACGGCGAGAGTGCCGAGCAAAAGCTAAAAGAGGCGAGAGTTCCCACGGCGAGAGTGCCGAGCAGAAACTAAAAGAGGCGAGAGTGCCCATGGCGAGAGTGCCGAGCAAAAACTAAAAGAGGCGAGAGTGCCCACGGCGAGAGTACCGAGCAGAAACTAAAAGAGGCGAGAGTGCCCACGGCGAGAGTGCCGAGTAAAAACTAAAAGAGGCGAGAGTGCCCACGGCGAGAGTGCCGAGCAAAAACTAAAAGAGGCGAGAGTGCCCACGGCGAGAGTGCCGAGCAAAAATTAAAAGAGGCGGAAGTTCCTACGACGAAAGTACCGAGCAAAGAAAAATCACATTCACGACTAAGGGCACCAAGCAAACCCTCACAGAGATTCGAAGATCGCAAGAAAACTCATATAAAAGAAAATCATCGTCATCACATGTCCATTGGATTCAAAAAAGACAAAACGCAGTATCATTATTTACAACTCATAGTTACACCCCGAATACATATGCATACTATAACTCTCGCAGGGACCGATTCCCCCGCACAACGCCATCATCAGAGGAATCTTGACCCAGAACCGCATCGGCACATTCTTGAATAAGGATGTCGCAGCATCGACGAATGATGTCGTCCGCAATTAGGCAAGCAGGATCGTCAGCAGGAAGTCCTTGAGGCTTACCCGAAGAAACTCTTGCTATATCCGCATCAGCCCTGCTATCGGCCTGCAAAGAAGGAACCGAAAGTAAAGGATCGACCCCAGAAGGAAGAGGTAAGAACTACGAATTATTTATGCTGATCCATCTCATACCGTACTCGACGAGGAGGGAAGAACGTCGAAACCCGGCGAGCGCACCCTAGCAACGCCTTGGGGAAGACAGGGAGAAAGCGGAGGAGAGTTTGGGTCACCGGAGGTTTTCATCTCCAGCTTGGCCAAATCAGCCAGGTATTCCTGTTCCAACTTGCGCCACCTTGGCAGTTTGGCTCGGAGCTCACCAACAGTCGAGCGGGAAGGTAATCCCTCGACGAGTTTGATATTCGAGAGCACGCCGCCCAGCAGGCGCTGAGTACGAGCAATCCCCTCAAGCACACCAAACCTCTCGGAGGCACGCTTCAGCTTGTCAACCGCTTGGTGGTAGAGGCGTAGGCGGGAGAATTCTTCCTCTATAGCCCAACTCCTGGCTGCGTCGCGATCCTTGACGAGCTTCCTCAGCGTGGCCTTGACATGGAAGGAGATTTGCTCCTCCCGACCAGGCGACAGGTTTATGGCATCGGCGATACGATTGAAACACTCATTCTTCTGCCGAAGCTGTGCTGAAAGAGTGTCCTCGCACCGCCGATAACGCTGCCGCTCCTCGAGAAGGGATTCTTCGGCAATAGCGAGGAGGCGTCTATATTCATCGCGCTCGGCCTTACTTTCTGCGATCTTAGCCTCTACAGCCTCGGGGGGAATGCCTTCGTTCCCTGATAAAGCCCTCACCGGCGCAAGGGCAGGTGCGAACTCCCCAGCCCCCTCGTGACCTCCTCCGTAGCGGGGGGAAGAAGCGTCGGGGCAAAGTACAACGACGCCACCTCTAGCCTGAGGAGAAAAAGAGAGAATGGGAATACGGAATAAACAATAAAGAAGCCCGATAAGAAAAGGGATAAAGAAAGGGCAAGCATACAAGGGCGATAGCAGAGAAAGATTCGACGATGAAAGAAAAAGGTAACCCAAGAAAGATTTCTTTTATTCATACGGTAATTATGCTTGGATTACAGTGAAATACATCACAAGCCACGAAATACGAAATTTACAAAAGCGGGAAATAGAAAGGGAGGCTCTAAGGAAACATCCTATACCGTGGCCTCTGGGAGCGACGGGGTCTCGGTGCTCGGGCCGGATCCATCGCGCGATGCCGATCCGAGGGCTACCACCTCCGAGGCAAGGCTTTCAAGTCTCCGACAGTCCAAGGTTGGCGGATTACAGGGAGAGAGCGGCGGAGATCTGGGATCCCGGGCAGACTTCTGGTCCAGTTCTTTAACCACGGCCCGGTGCTTATCGCGGCTTTCGCGCCACGAGGATAAGTGTGTATCGAGGCCCCCGGCTTGTGCCAACAGGGGGTTCTTCTCGACCAAGGCGATATTGGCCTGGTACGCAGCGGCCAAGCGATGGGCGTTGATTGATTGATCAAGAAAACCATACTTCACCGACAGACGCTCCAACTTGGCTTGAGCCTCCTCGAACAAGCGCTCCCGGCCACGACGCTCCTCAACTGCCTCGGCTCGCGCAGCCTCAAGGTCATCAGCGAGCTTCTTCAACGCGGCATTGACCCCGGACACCAGCTGGTCTTCCCGTTCGGGCGATACGCCAACGGCCTCGCCTATCTGAGCAAGGCATTCCGCTTGAAGCCGGAGTTTGTCGGAGAGGCTCGCCTCCATAACAGCGCAAGAGTTTTGCTGATCCGCGAGTTTGGCTTCAGCGGCCCGGCGCAGCGAAACTTCCTATTCCAAGATGGTCTTGGCCTCATTGAGCTCGGCCTCGGCGGCCCGGCGCAATGAGCTTTTCGACTCCAAGGCAGATCTAGCTTCGTTGAGCTCAGCCTCAGCGGCCCGGCGCAATGAGCTTTCCGACTCCAAGGTAGATTTGGCTTCGTCGAGCTCCGAGGAAAGCTTCTCGATCTGCCCCTGGAACTTCTGCCCGTCGTGGGTGGAAGCCTCAAACCGTTCCCGGACTAACGAGAGTTCTGCCGACAACTCATTGCTCTCTCTCTCAACCCTAGCGGTGGATAGCCACACGGATGCGATAACGTCCGACAATAGAGCTACCCCCCGGGCAACGCGGTTGACCAATGCTAAGTTCCCCATGGGATCGCTGGAGGGCTCGGCAAGTTCGTGAGAAGCTTCGGCCGCGGGAAGTGCTCTCGGAGGCGGCAAGGCTGGGAAGCTGGATTGGGCCCGCGGCGACCCGGTAGGAACCTCCTCGGGGATTCCCTCGAGGTCAAGGGACGGCTCGGAAGGCTGCGTCAAGCCATCCGCTAATTGGGGCAACGCGCCGGGAGGAGCGACAAGAGGTACTTGCGAGCTGGAGACGCCGGTAAGACAAGGGGAAGGCCAGGCCATTGAGCCCTAGAGGGCCTCGACATCGGGAACGTCGGGAAGAAGCTTCGGATTAGCGGGATTCACGTCGGGGAGCGCCCTTGAGTGTTCTTCCGTGGGCCCGGGGAGGATCTGTTCTGGAGCGTCTTCCTCGCCAACGGGCCCCGTATCTCCGTCGTTGGGAGCATTGGTCCCTTTCACCAAAGGTTGAGTCGGAGGCGTTAAGGCCACAACCGAGTTTCGCATCGCTTCATCGGGGATTCCCCGAGGCGGTGACAGGGAAGACCGGATCGCGGCCCCCGAAGCAGAAAGAGGAATGGGGTCTTCAGCCCCCGATGGAGGCGGAGGAGGAGCATCCGGCGCGACGACCAGGTGCTCGATGTCTTCCATCTCCAGTCTCTCCCGCGAGATCTCGGTGGGGTGTACGCACACGTCCGCCGCCGGCCTTGTCCTCCCCGTTGCGCCCTCGACAAGCGCGGTGCCCGAAGTCCCTCCCGCAGCTCCTTGAGACGGGTCAGCCGCCTCGAGTTCAGGAGTCGGGTCGGGAACTCTCGCCTTCTTCGCCAGAGAAGCATCACGCGCTTCCTCGGCGGGGCGCTTGCCCAGGGAGTTTTCTTCCCGAGGAAATCCCCTCGAGGAGCGGGAAGTATCTTGCGAGGAGCGGGCCGCGGACTCCGTCCTCGCCCTTGTTCGCCGCTCGTCACCAGTATCCTCGACGGGGCGTTTGTTCGAGAAACCGCCCTCTCGGGGGGTGAGCCCCATGAAGCGAGGAGCGTCAGACCCTGCCCGGGACCTCGACGATCTGTGCGCCTCCCGATCCCGACCAACGGGAGCGCTATCCCTAGTAGCCACGACTATATCCTCGGCGTTCTTCTTCGGCCTTGGAGCGGGTTTCTTCCGCTCCACGGGAGACCCTTCCGGGGCCGGTTCACGAAGGAAACCTTTCGGGAGAAGAGTGTTAGGGGGCGCCCCGTGTATTCGGGCCAATTGATAAACCCCAGATTTCTCAAGCCGCTGGCCCCCGAAGTCTTTACTCCAATCACGCCTGGGATTGGCAAGGAGAGCAGCGTGGATGCTCTTGAACCGCGCCTCGGCCTCCTCATTCTCCTCAAGCTTGAATCGAGGGAGGTCCGCTCCCTCGAGCACCAAATCCGTCGGTAGGAAAGCATGGTGGGGACCGAAGTTGGAATTGTCCACACGAACAAAAAAATATTTATTCTCCCAGCCGGATTCGTTCGAGGGCGTGTTCAGGAGGATGTGCGGTCGGACGCGATGAGAGATGGCAAAACGACCCAGATTCTTTGGATTACGGGAGACTTTGAAGAGACGCATCAGGTCCTCGAGCGTGAGCTCCACTTTCTGTTCACATGCAATGGCCAGTGTACAAAGGAGGAGGCGAAGAGTGTTGGGGCTCATCTGAGCAATCGGAACCCCGAAGGCGTAGAGAAACGCCACGACCAGGAGCGGCGTCGGGAAGCGAAGGCCGACGATGCGGAAGAACGATTCATAGACGCAAACGAAGTCGCTCTGAGGTTCATCGGCGAACTCGCCCTCGAGAGGGAGACGGGCAAAGCAGGTCCCTGAGTCAGTGTGGTTATCGACGATATACTTCAAGCCTTCTTCCGTCATGACGGAAGGGGGACTCCGAGTTTTAAAGACTGGGCCGGAGCGGGATGGACCCATCGAGGCGTCTGAGGGAGAAGAAGGAAGAATTTCGGGGACGAGGAGATGAGGATAAACAACAGCAAAAAGAAACCTGGAGAGAATTCTTGAAAAAATACAAAAATGCCTGGAAAAATGGTTTTGAATTTCGAATTTATAGAAAGGGAAGAATGATGAGTAGACACGTCTTTAATCTGACGGCCCAAAATCGAAGCTTGCTAACTCATCAACGGTTCGTTTCAAAGGCCCGTTATAAATCTCTACAGGCCCTCAAATGCAAAAAAGGATGGTCATTCAATGCTGAAGGGACGTGCGTAAGATTCGAGGCTGGCAGATTTTTGGGAAAGCAAAATCGAGGTGGGTCTCGGACCCGAGCAACGTTGAGAAATCTTCGTCGCTGAGAGTTTCGTTGGGACTTAGGGAAGCAAAGGAAGCCTAGCGAGGGAAGGGAGCGGCTTCATAATATGACCACGCGAGGAGCCGAAGAAGGAGTCACCGACCACGAGCCAATCGACGCCGGCTAGTGCCAACCCCCAAGGCAGTTATACTTTATTTTACCAAGTGTATACACTTGATAAAATGGGGGACTAACTGTTAAGGTCGGATTTGGTCAAATCCATCCTCAACACAACTCGTGTCGTTTTGTCCATAAACGACATGAGGGAGGCGAGGAAGTTCACCGGCGAAGAGGGAGTTATCCCCGAGGAAGGACATCCCCGAGGAGGAATACCCCGAGGAGGTTCATCAGCGAGGGGACGCAGCCACGCGAGCAAGCGGGTCGCGATGAAGCGTCCCATCACGACTCGACGAGGAACTTCGTCATGATGATTATGCAGAGCCCGGTGACAGCCGAAGAGACGTGCATTTAATGAAGCCGACCTAATCACTCGATGAGAGCGTCAGCGACGGAGGCCTGCAAAGCCGAATGACGGCTGACAAGACGCGCATTTAATGCGGCGCACCTACCCATTACGGCAGCATACTCGGAGGTGACATAAAGGGAGGATAAACCCTGCTGCCTTCAAATCACGTCAAAGAGTGATGATTAAAGAGGAAAAAAGCGGGAAGGATAGAAGGGGAAAGTATTGTAAACTATATAAAAGGCAAGATAAGCCTCATTTTGTAGAGGTTGGTGGTTCGAACAAAAGGGAGAGAAAAAAGACTCAGCAAAGGCAAGAAAAAGAGATCTTGTAATAGAAAAAGGCCTCAGAAAAGAATTATCTGAGGCTCATGATCCTTCATCTGTCCAGCTATTTAACGGAAGAAAACCGAGCTCATTTCGGAAATCATAATAAAACAGAGATACTCATCATTTGCTGTCATTTTATTTATTATTTGATGATTGTCTTTGTGACTGGAAAAGGGTGGTGGAAAACCCCCTCTACAATAATAATATGCATCTATTTTTTATTTATTTACATTTACCTTCCAAAAAGAATTGTTACTTTAACTATAATAATTTAAGAATGTGAACATAAAATAATGGTATTTTTACCATCTTAAAAAATTTGTAATTTAACCGCAATAGTAAAATATTTTGTTACTTTTACCATCCAATAGGAATTGGTATTTCAACCAAATAATTAAAAAAAAATGGACATAAGAAATTGGTATCTTCACCATCCAAAAAGAATTGGTACTTTAACCACAATAATTAAAAAATATAGACATAAAAATTGATACTTTTACCATTTAAAAAGAATTAAAATCTTAACCGCAATAATAATATATATTTTTGGTACTTTTACCATCCTAAAAAAATATTTATGGGGATAGAGAATAAGAAAAGCAAAAGTAGATTCTACCAAAAGCATCTATAACTTGCTTTTGAATTTTGCCTATCCAAAAGCTAAACTTTTTTAGAAGTGCTTCTAGTGTAACTTACCAAACACAAATATTAACTTAAAATTCTAAAAAAAAAAAAACACCTAATAATAAGCAATGTCAAACGGGCCCTAGGTTTTGTTTTATTTCAAAGAATAAAAACGCCGGTTTTAAGCTAAAAAAAGTAGGGTAAAAATTTAGTTTTTATTAAAAAAATCATAATTTTTAATAAAATAAAATGTCACGTGGTATGCAATATGGTTGTCGAATGACATGGTATGTCGTGTGACATCAATTGAATACCTCATGATATTTGACTTACAATTTCAGAGTATTGGTACTTTCAACGGCTAAAACAAATGGGAACTTATCGGATCCATTTGAAAGAATATTAGTATTTATGCCGCGGTAATATACTCTATAAAAATAGAGGCATAAATAGGCAATGTTTTTGCTTTTTGAATAGAGATATTTGCGGCGTAAAAATTTCATGTCTGCATTTTGTTTGAGGTATACTTTCTATGTTTGTTTTTATCGAAATAAAGAACTAATATTTTATTTTTTCTATAAGTTTGATCTTCGTCACTAAATTAACAGTAAACGTTAAGTTTTTGTTTAGTTTTGCCGGCATCGATGCGGCATATTAAATTGGGAATATGGAGGTTAAATTTGCAAATGTGGTCGATGATACACCACATTTTCTGCTCAATGACAATGCTCTTAAAGCAATAATCCATGAAAAATAACAACCATGCATATATAATGCTCATTATTTTCATCCATTTAAAAAAGGAAAAATCATCATTTTTTTTAATATTTTATTGTAATTCATTTATCAAATCTGGTTGTACGTTATTTCTTTTATTTGGGATACCGTTATCATCTTTTTTTTTTTTTCTGGTGTATTGTTTCTTTAGTTTATAGTTTGTGTATTGTTTCTTTAGTTTATAGTTTATTGATTTATTCTTGATGATACCAAATGTAATGGAACGTGAATATAATCTACTCACTTTATTCTTTCATCTACTCATAGAAAGGGTTGTTGGTTCCAATAGAACTGGATCTGCCAAAAGAAACAAAGAATAAGAAACAAAGGACAAAGAAAGTTAGGAGAATTTTTCTCAGATTAATGTCGAATACAAAGAGAGCAAAAAGTTACAAACTAAAGTCATAAGACTTGTATTTATAGAGAAACTAGAAAGCTAAACCCTAGCTAAACTTCCTAAAATAAACTTAATCAAATCTTTACAATTTACACGTTTCCTAACAGAATGGGAAACCAAATCATATCAAATTAAGAAGCCAAATCGAATCTCCAAACTTGCTCCCCATGTTTGGCACCTTCCTAGAATAGCTTTTCTTGACTTCTGGCGTTTCTCGGGAGAAACCTTCTATGGTCCTCTTCTGTTAGGGCGCATCTCTGCTCTCCCTTATCTCTGCTAGGGCCATCTCTGGTAGGAGCATTCCTGGTCGGGTTCCTTCCTGCTGGGGGAAATCTCTGGTCGGACCCATCTCTGGTGGGGGAATTCCTGCTAGGAAGATTTCTGCTCGGGCTCTTCTCTGCTAGGGGAAGCTCTGGTGGGGAGATCCCTGGTAGGGAAATCTCTGCTAGTGGTTGTTGAGCCAGGTCAAACTTATACTCACATTCTCCCCCGTAAGCTTGACTTGTATCGCGGTTCTTCACCCCGAGCAGCTCTCTCATCTCCCCGAACTTAACTCTTGCTAGAGCCTTGGTGAGTATGTCTGCCCGCTGCTCCTTCGTGCTGACAAACTCCACGATGATCTTCCGCTTCTCCACACACTCGCAAATATAATGATACCGAGTGTCCTTGTGTTTGCTCCGACCATGAAACACTGGGTTCTTCATCAGCGCTATTGCGGACTTGTTGTCTACGTAGAGTGTTACTGGCTTCTGCTCGTCTCCAGTCACTTCACTCAGTATCCCCTTCAACTATATAGCTTGACACGCTGCTGCAGTTGCTGCCATGAACTCCGCTTCACATGAGGATAGAGCTACAGTCTTCTGCTTCTGAGATTGCCAGGTGATCAGGTTCCTGTTGAGGTAGAACGCCATCCCTCTGGTACTCTTCCTATCATCAATGTCACCGGCCAGATCGCTGTCAGTGAAGCCAACTAGCTCTTCTGCTCCCCTGCCTCTCCTATACTGGATCCCGTAGTCCGTCCTTCCCTTCACGTAGCGCAAGATGTGCTTCACGGCCTGCTGGTGTGCGCTTGTGGGCTTCTCCATGAAACGACTAACTATCCTGACTGCGTGAGAAATGTCTGGTCGGGTGTGATTAAGATACCTCAGGCACCCGATCACGTGTCTGTACTCCGTGGGATCCACTTCTCTTCCTTCAGCATCCTTCCCGAGCTGTAGCTTCGCCTCCATTGCTTATTTGCTCGGGTTGCAATCCGCCATCTCGAACTGCTTAAGGATCTTCCTCGCGTAGGCCGACTGCTTCAGCGTGATGCAGTCTTTCTTCTGCTCTACCTCGATGCCAAGGTAGTAGGAAAGTAATCCAAGATCACTCATCTCGAATTCGGCCATCATCTGCTTCTTGAATCCTTCTACGCCTCCTGCGCTGGATCCAGTGACTATCAGGTCGTCCACATATACTCTGACGACCAGAACTTCTTCTCTGTTGCTCCTGGTGTACACTGCTTGCTCCCTGGAACACTTTGTGAATCCAAGACTCTTCAAACTCTTGTCGAGGCGTATGTTCCACACCCTTGGAGCTTGACGTAGCCCGTATAGAGCCTTGGAGAGCTTGTACACATTCTGCTCCTTGCCCTTTATGCCAAAACCTTTTGGTTTACTGACGTAGACTTCTTCCTCGAGGTCACCATTTAAGAATGCCGATTTGACATCCATGTGGTGAATCTCCCAACCTCGATGAGCTGCTAGGGCTAGGATGAGCCTGATTGTGTCTAGTCTCGCCACGGGAGCAAAGATTTCCTCGAAGTCGACTCCTTTTCTCTGTACGTAGCCTTTGGATACTAGCCTTGCCTTGTGCTTTAGAACATTTCCCTCGGTGTCCTTCTTGAGCTTGTAGACCCACTTCAAGCTAATGGGCTTCTGACCTTTGGGCAGGTCGGTGAGCTCCCACGTCCTGTTCTTCTCGATGGACTCTAACTCTTTCTTCATTGCCTCCTGCCATTCCTGCTCGCTTGCTGCCTCTAGGTAGTTGGCTGGCTCCTCGACGCACAACAAGGACAACTCTTCTAGGTTCATCTCCACTTCGACTCTTCGTAGACTTCTGCTAGGGGACAAAATCCCCTTAGGCCATCATTGATCGAGGAATCTCCCGAGCTGGACTAGCTGAGTCTGCTCGGGATGGGTGTCCTGGGTGTACCCGGGCAGGAATCTCTGTTGGAGGTACCAGAGCTGGTGGGGGTACCAGAGCTGATAGGGGGACCAGAGCTGAAGCTGGAGGGGTAACCCTAGCTGAAAGAGCAGGTGGGGGTACCTTCCTGCTCTGCAACGCCTTCTTCTTCTTCGACTACGAACTCAACTGAGTTCTGCTCGGGGTCTTCGTTCTCATCGCGCCAATCCCGCTTCTTCTCTTCTTCGAACACGGCATCTCTGCTCACCTGGATCTTGCCGCGTCGGGGGTCAAATAGTCTGTGTGCCTTGCTTCCGTCTTCAACACCAAGGTACACCATCGGCTGACTCCTGTCGTCGAGCTTCTTGAGATGGGGACCCACAGTCTTCACATGTGCGGTGCACCCACACACCCTCAAGTGCTCCAAGTGGGGCTTCTTCCCAAACCACGCCTGGTAGGGAGTACGCTCTCCTAGCGTCTTCGTTGGCAAACGGTTAAGCAAATAGACCGTGTGTCTAATTGCTTCTCCCCAAAACCTCACCGGGACTTGCATGCTCTTCAGCAAACTCCGTGCTGTGTCCATCACTGTCCGATTTCGTCTCTCCACCACACCATTCTGCTGAGGAGTGTACGGTGCGGTCAGATGGCGCTCGACTCCTTCCTCATCGCAGAACTCTCCGAACTGTTGGGATGTGAACTCTCCACCTCAGTCTGTTCTCAAGACCTTCATCTTGTGTTCTGACCCATTCTCCACAAGCCTCTTGAACTTATTGAAGACTTCAAAGGCTCCACTCTTCACCTTGAGCGTGTAGATCCACATCCAGCGACTATAGTCGTCAACAAGTAGTAGGAAATACTTGCTTCCGGCTAGAGTTAATGAGGTGATTAGACCACAGAGGTCCATATGCACCAGTTGGAGAGGTCGTTCTGCTCGGAACTTGGCCTTGATCGGGAATGGCACTCGAGCCTGTTTCGCGATCATGCAGCATTCGCATAGCTGGTTAGGGTGTTCAATCTTGGGAATCCCAAAGGCCATCTCCTTCTCGCCCATCATCTTGAGCGCTTAGAAGTTTACGTGCCCAAGTCTCGCATGCCACAACCAGGCCGGGTCTGCTAGGGAAGCCATTAAGTAGACGGGCTGGCCTGTCTCTAGGAGAATCTTGTACAACCTGTTTGGCGTTCTCTTCACCTTCATCAGCAGGTTGCCACTTCTGTTCCACATCTTCAGATAGGGACCAGACATCACCACTGTGTTGCCAATCTCTGTCATCTGTCCGAGGCTGATGATGATACTCTTCAGCTTTGGGATGTAGTAGACCTGGGTCATGAGGCGTTGGTCCCCGTTCTTACACACGAACAGGATGGACCCTCTGCCTCTAATTTCGACGATCGAGCCATCGCCAAATTTCACGTTCCCTATGATATTCTCATCAAGCTCTTCAAACTTAGCTCGGTCTCCTGTCATGTGGTTGCTCCCGCCATTGTCTAGGTACCAGACATCGGTAGAGACTGTCTGCTATCCGTCAACGAGTAGGTTCGCAATAACCTTGTCCTCGAACAGAAACACCATCTTCGAGCAGGTCTGCTCTCTGGTATCTACTCTCTGGTCGCTGGTCTCTGGTCTCTGCTCGGATTCCGAGTAGGTCTGCTCTCTGCTCTCTGGGCAGGTCTGCTCCCTGCTCTCCTGGCAAGTCTGCTCTCTCTCGCCTACGAGGATCGTCTCCTCGTCTTCTTGTCCATCCAGGCTCACGTCCTGTTCGGAAAATATCAGAGCCGACTAGTCTTAATTGAATCTCATCAGATTCGCTTCCTCTTTGTGGTTCTTGCTGCGACACTCTGAAGCAAAGTGCCCAAGCTTCTGACAATTATAGCACTTCACTGTGCTCTAGTCTCTCCTGGTCGTGCTTTCTTGACGAGGTGCACCACTGCCGCGACCTCGCGTGTCTCGCCCTCGCCCTCGTCCACGACCTCTACCACGTCCCAGCTGTCTCCGTTGTAGCTACTCCGACCAGAGGAGCTAGAAGAAAAGTATGCTCCTTCGCTTTTCTTCTGTCTGGCTGTCCACTCTTCATGCGTGAGCAGGAGGTGCTTTTCCTCTTCTCTGTCACCGTAACCCCGAAGTCTCTCCTCGTGGGCTTTGAGGCGACCAACAACCTCCTCGATCGTCATGGTCTTGAGGTTGCCAAACTGCTCAATCGATGTCACGATCTGCATGTACTTGTGAGGCACTGCTCGGAGAAACTTCTTGACGACGGTGGTTTCCTCCACCCCGTCTCCCAGCGAGCGTATACCGGTCACAATGGACGTGAGTTTCATGGCAA
The DNA here is from genome assembly GCA_954871525.1 of Parietaria judaica. Classification (NCBI taxonomy): domain Eukaryota; kingdom Viridiplantae; phylum Streptophyta; class Magnoliopsida; order Rosales; family Urticaceae; genus Parietaria; species Parietaria judaica. The sequence goes on from OX940860.1 coordinate 47,903,864, forward strand.
AGTCGTCAATTGACTCGCTGTCCCTCATCCGAAGAACCTGGAATTCACTCTTCAAGGTTTGAACCTTTGCATCTTTGACGCGATCTGCGCCCATGTGCATGGTTCGAAATGTCGACCACGCCTCTTTTGCGGAATCCTTCTCGGCGATCATGAGAAGGACATTTTTCGGAACTCCTTGGTAGATGGCGGCGAGTGCCATCCTCTCTTTGCGCCCTTTGGCATCGCTCTCTTCTACAGCCTCCCAAACTCATTGCGCCTGCAAGTTCACTTGCATCTTCAACGCCTAAACCGAGTAATTGCTCTTCATGAGCATCGGGTAATGGAGCGTCACATTCTCTTCCTTTGATCCGATCTTCGTCGCCGTCGTGAGCTCTTCTCCGGTGGACTCGCTTGGTGACGACATCTTCTTTGGCACCTCAGCTCTGATACCAATTGTTGGTTCCCAATGGGAATGGATCTGCCAAAAGAAACAAAGAACAAGAAACAAAGGACAAAGGAAGTTGGGAGAATTTTTCTCAGATTAATGCCGAATGCAAAGAGATCAAAAAGTTACAAACTAAAGTCATAAGATTTGTATTTATAGAGAAACTAGAAAGCTAAATCCTAGCTAAACTTCCTAAAATAAACTTAATCAAATCTTTACAATTTACACGTTTTCTAACAGAATGGGAAACCAAATCATATCAAATCAAGCCAAATCGAATCTCCAAACTTGCTCCTCAAGTTTGGCACCTTCCTGGAATAGTTCTTCTTGACTTCTGGCGTTTCCCGTTTCTGCTTGGGAGAAACCTGCTAGGGTCCTCTTCTGCTAGGGGGCATCTCTGCTCTCTCGTATCTCTGCTAGGGCCATCTCTGGTAGGAGCATTCCTGGTCGGGTCCCTTCCTGCTAGGGGAAATCTCTGGTCGGACCCATCTCTGGTGGGGAGCTCACTGGTGGGGGAATTCCTGCTTAGAGGATTTCTGCTCGGGCTCTTCTCTGCTAAGGAAGCTCTGGTGGGGATATCCCTGGTAGGGAAATCTCTGCTAGGGGTTGTTGAGTAAGGTCAAGCTTAAACTCACATTCTCCCCCGTAAGCTTGACTTGTATCGAGATTCTTCACCCCGAGCAGGTCTCTCATCTCCTCAAACTTAACTCTTGCTAGAGCCTTGGTGAGTATGTTTGCTCCGACCATGAAACACTGGGTTCTTCATCAGCGCTATTGCGGACTTGTTGTCTACGTAGAGTGTTACTAGCTTCTGCTCGTCTCCAGTCACTTCACTCAGTATCCAGTTCAACTACATAGCTTGACACGCTGCTGCGGTTGCTGCCATGAACTCCGCTTCACATGAGGATAGACCTACAGTCTTCTGCTTCTGAGATTGCTAGGTGATCAGGTTCCCGTTGAGGTAGAACGCCATCCCTCTGGTACTCTTCCTATCATCAATGTCACCGGCCTGATCGCTGTCAGTGAAGCCGACTAGCTCTTCTGCTCCCCTGCCTCTCCTATACTGGATCCTGTAGTCCGTCGATCTCTTCACGTAGTGCAAGATGTGCTTCACGGCCTGCTGGTGTGCGCCTGTGGGCTTCTCCATGAAACGGAAGTGTGCTTCACGGCCTGCTGCTAGTAAGATCACCTATATTAGAGTGAAGTGGGGTCGCTTCAACGGAATTGTATAGGGCGCAAGTTCCGTAAACTCTCGCAGAACCAAATGGTATTAATGACCATGAACGAACACAATAGTGAGAACTGAATCTGCCTAAGGAGAATTCAGTGTGAGATATATTCTCACTTACACAAACGATCGAATAGTTCAAAGACATTGCGTCTACTGATCACCAGTAAGGAAATATATTTTCACAAGGGAAGGTTCAAAGGGTTACACTTACCTATTCTATGCAGGATTTGACTGCGGAACTCTGTTACCTGAGTCAGGTATTGTCAAGAGTGAACTGTCAATTTTATTTATGTGAGGGATTGTTGGAAAATATTGTAATTAAATAAAATTGAGATAGCGTCGAGTCAGTCGAAATGTCGAACACTCGAGACCAACGCTCTATCCAATTAGCGGGATCTGTTCCGACGTTCAACGTTACGTAAAACGGTTATGACCGTTATGAATATTGAATTCAATTTATTACGTTTCAGATTAATTGCATTTTATTATTAGCCGTTATATAATTAATTACTAATCAATTCAATGTCTCAATCCTGCGTCTATAAATTGAGGTGACCTCGACCCTTTCGACATACCACAATCAAAATCTCTTTCCGAAAACTCTCTAGATACTTTGGATCCGCTTCTCAAATTTTCACTCCGCGGATTCAATCTTTTATGCTTCCCAATGTTTTCTTGTCCTGAGTCTTTCGGTAACGGAGTTCAAGAAGTTTCAGTTCGCCGGCGGACTTCGAAGTGCTACGAAGTCCGCGGTTATCCCGTTATATCCTGGGAAGCTATCGCCTAACGAACCTCAAGGACGTAAAGGAGGCGAATCAAGCTTTAAGGAGAGCGTCCAACGCGTCTCGAGAATCGCTAACAATTTTCTGTTTTACAGGATATCAATAGCTCTTTTCGGATCAAAGCAACAAGCCGATGCTCGTCAAATCAAGATCACATAGATATGTATCATGAAATCTCTTCGCTACTATTTTTTCGTTTATTTGTTTCTCATATATCATCATTTATAGAAATATACCTAACAATCTTAAAGCTTGATTAATTGTTTGATTTTTGATGGTTATGAGAAATGAAACAGTGGATATAGTGAGAGACGTACGAAAGCAGAAGCGACTGAAGGGTAAATAGAATGATCCCTATGTAGTTTGTTGTTTTGTTCCTAACTCTGTTTTGCAGATCTGAGAATGAAAAACGAAGCAAATATGTCTAGCGGAAAATCGAGAAAAACAGGGAGCGAAATATAGTACTAGAGTCACCGTGGATCTCATGGTGCTCATAGTCATAATAACTTCAATCAAAAGCTAAGACTTGTTTTTTAATAGATCTGTTACAGAAGATAAATATAGTATATATACACACAAAAGCTTGTCTATATATGTACTAACATCTATTTTCTTATCTCCATAACCCATGGATGTGGTGAGTCTTCCTCTTGGAGTTATACCGTGGTGGCCGAGCTTCTGGTTGACACGGAGAAAAAAAATGCGAGATGAACTTCGGCGAACACCACCGCTGCTTGGAGCATGAGCCTTCGTCTCGGATCTCGGCGGCGAATGTGCGGTGAGACAGCTCAGGGCGGAGCTCCGTCGCTGGTTCATCTTTGTGGCCGTTGGTCATGGTAATAAAAAACACAAGTAATTTTCAAATTTGCGGTTTCTGTGTTTATGTGACAGTAAAGAGCATATACGTTCCATATGTAGTGGAGAAAGATATAAGCCTATAACCGTAAACGTGGGTTCACTCGAAAGGCAAGGTCATTCAATGCTATCAATTAGCATTAAACACCCGGAAGGTAAAAGTGGCATATATTATGCTTGTGCTTTACTTTCTTATCATTTGTTTTTATTTCTCAGTTGTTATGCTTTATTTGAGAAATAATGTTACTGATTTTGTTTGAGCTTGCTAATTATAAGAGAAACGTTCGCACATATATTGGATATTGATTATTCAATATTGGAGCAGTTTATGGAGATTTATTGGTGGCTATTAATTAGTGCCAAATTATGCTCGACTCTGCCATGTCAAAGTGAGTTATTGGAATTTATTTCTCTTACTCAATAACTTTTATTTTCTGATTTATGCGTGATAATATTCATAAATATTGCATAATTATGAACGTGAGAAATTAAAGTAATGGTACTGCGATTTGTGCATGAATAGCCGATTTATTTTTAAAGGAATTAAATAAATTTTGAGAACTATCTTTAGTCATATATGTGATACATATTTGTGGACTTTGATATCGCTTTTCAATTTGATAATGAGAAAGGAAAATATATATATATATATATATATATATATATATATATATGCAGAATATATATTTGTTGATACTATATTATTGCTTATATAATAGATAAATGCAGTAAGTTTTGGAAAAACAATGAAATAAGTATAATGTGAATTATTATTTATGGAGAAATAATATGTTCATGTAGTACACCCGATTATTGATCGGGGTACTAAATGTGAAACATTGAATTGAAATTTTGATTCTAATTCTAAGTTGGTAGTTTTCGAAATGATAAGAGAATTATTTTTGGTGAATTGCTTGAATATTTTCATTGGAGAATGTTGATTATTTCTTGAGAGAAATTTGTGATTTCCAAAATCACTGGAAAATAGACTTGGAAATTTTGTGACAAATTATATTTGTCGAAGTACACTTGATTATCGATCGAGGTACTTATACATTTAATTGAAATTGCGGTTTCAATTTTAAGATGTCTTTTTGACACGTCAACGAGGCTAGAAACGCTCAAATGACGTACATGCATGTGCATAACATATTTATGGCGACAATGTCGAACTGGTCTATTTATCAGAAGATAAACTAGAGAAGTTCAAAAGTTTGTGAAGAGGAATATTAAAATCCTATTAATACATGTAAATGTGGGGGCGTTTACTAAAATAATCGCTTCACATTAAGTTGGTGATATGAGTCTGAGAACTATAAAATGCATCTATGATAACTCTTGGTGTATGAGGAAAAGAATATTAATATTCAGTGGAAGATATTCATTCGAATAAAGAATGCATCCGTTCAGATTCTTAAAAGATTTGGAATCCATTAAGTGGGTACGGTTTCACCCACATGTGGAAAGCTTCCAAATAAACATAAAAGATTCACAATGAAATCTTTATATTGTGTTAAACAAATATGGCAATAAGGCCGAATGACTAAGATAATTTTGGAAGAGATATTTTGAGATGGTGAAAAATCTTGTCTATAATTTGCATCGACTATGACATTTAGTATGCAATTAAGAGAGCACAAAACCATGTTTATAATGGCAAGTCAAGACATGTATGTCATAGACACAATGTCTTTAGACAACTACTCTCAAATAAGTTTATCATAATTGATCATGTGAATCAAATGATAATGTTATGTGGATCCATTACCCAAAAGGATAAAAGTGAGAGTTGATTGTGAAATCATCAAAGGGAAGGTGACTTAAGCCCATTGAAAAAAATGAAGTTTTATAGTGGAAACCCAACCTAACTGACTGGAGATCCCAAGAACTAGGTTCAATGGGACAACCTAGTTGTAAGACTTTAACGAATCACTGTGGGGGTTACGTACCCCAGTCCATTCCTATGATGAAAAACAGTGAAATGTACAGTTAAGGATAAGCTAGAAGCTTTTAATGATTCTTACACGTCGGTAAATGATTACCAAGCGGAGCATAGTTTGCTTTTAGTAAGATCACCTATGTTAGAGTGAAGTGGGGTCGCTTCAACGGAATTGTATAGGGCGCAAGTTCCGTAAACTCTCGCAGAACCAAATGGTATTCATGACCATGAACGAACACAATAATGAGAACTGAATCTGTCTAAGGAGAATTCTGTGTAGGGGTGGCAATTCGGGTTGCGTGTCGTGTTCGTGCCGGGTCTTAATCGTTTTTTACTTATTTTATCTAGACCCAGACCCGCCCCATTTATTAATCGTGTTAGAAGACGAGACCCAGACCCGTCCCATTTAAATAACATGTTTGTCGTGTCTACCCGTTTAACCCAATTAATAGAGACATTTATTTATAAATAATAAATTAATTCAATTTATACTCATTTAACTTAATTTATTTAACTCTATTGTCTAAGATTTTAAAATTTTACTAGCAATTTTTTATGTTCATCAATTGTAAGACGGAATTAATCAAATAAAAACATAAATTTCACATATAATAAGTATTAAAACACTTAATAACATATATAAAATGTAGAAAATGTAACTTTTTACTCTTTAATCGTGTCTAATTGGGTCCCATCGTGTTATCGTGTTTGTGTCGTGTTTACCCGTTATTTAATCGTGTTAATCGTGTTCGACACGGTTGGACCCAGATCCATTTATGGTAGACCCAGGTTTAAATCGTGTCGTAACCATTTCGTGTTTCGTGTCCTGCCCCAAATTGCCACCCCTAATTCTGTGTGAGGTGTATTCTCACTTACACAAACGGTCGAACAGTTCAAAGACATCGCGTCTACTGATCACCAGTAAGGAAATATATTTTCACAAGGGAAGGTTCAAAAGGGTTACACCTACCTATCCTATGCAGGATTTGACTGCGGAACTCTGTTACCTGAGTTAGGTATTGTCAAGAGTGAACTGTAAATTTTATTTATGTGGAGGATTGTTGGAAAATATTACAATTAAATAAAATTGAGATAGCGTCGAGTCAGTCGAAATGTCGAACACTCGAGACGAACGCTCTATCCAATTACCGGGATCTGTTCCGACGTTCAACGTTACGTAAGCACGTAGAGGAATCTCAAGCACGTAGAGGAGGCGAATCAAGCTTTAAGGAGAGCGTCCAACGCGTCTCGGGAATCGCTAACAATTTTCTGTTTTACAGGAAATTAATAGCTCTTTTCGGATCAAAGCGACAAGCCGATGCTCATCAAATCAAGATCACATAGATATGTATCATGAAATCTCTTTGCTACTGTTTTTTCGTTTATTTGTTTCTCATATATCATCATTTATAGAAATATACCTAACAGACATTTCCCAATGGCTCTTATCTACTTCAAGTTCTCTCCCGGTTTGACAACGTACCCCCTTCTTGACCACCCAATTGACCAAGAAATCTCAGACACAAAGTCTCAGTCCAGACCAAGACGATCAAAGCGTGTTTGTTCCTCAAACCCTACCCAAGAACACTCCTGAAGACTCTCGTCGTAGAAGAAGAAGAAGAAGAAGAAGAAGAAGAAGAAGAAGAAGAAGAAGAAGAAGAACCACGAAAACCTTAGCAGAGAACGAACAAAGATCGAGAGACCCAGTGGATCTTGAATGGTACTTGTTTGTGTGTGTGAGAGAGAGAATGTGTGAGCACCATTGGATCAGTCCCGATCCAACCGCCAAGATTAGCCCAATTGGCCAACTATTAAACAAATTTCGTAGCTCACCAAACGACGTGTTTTTCGGGAATCCAACGACAAGCTATATATTCAAAAACGACACGTGCGGGTGTGCTAAACGGCAATGCCATTTATTTAAGTAATGAGCTTTTCTTGTTTTGGCCAGAACTGTCCATATGTGCTTCACAAACCACATTTTTTACATCTATGTTGGTGAATTTAAATAATTTATAAGTGCAATTATATGAGGGAAATGCATAATTCTTATAGGCTTTCTCAAGCAGTAACCGAGATACCTGATATTGACAAAAACCATTGAAATATATGAATATCTCTATGATATTTTGATAATTAAGCCACGATATTATATAAAATGGCATGATAAATATTGTAAGATAGGTAAATTTTGAATCTAATAATTGTGTTAGTTGTATTGTATACTCGAAAAAGATATTGACGATATCGGTATAATAGCAGTACTTGTACTTGTCGGTTTTGCTTACGATATATAGTTTTTATACTTGTTTTCAATTTTACAAGAGTTTGCATTTAGAAAGAAAAAAATCCCAGTTTTTAAATATTTAAAGTACTATTTTTTTTTTTTTGTGTAGAAATGGTATAAGGAATTAAATGAGTTATATTAAAGAAGAAACAAGACCTTTAAAGGGGTTTGTTCTATTCTTCAGAGTGTTCAAAGTTTTTTTCTTTGTTTGGTTCTAGTTTTTATGTAGTTTTGTGATAGATTATAACAGTCGCACTCCAATAAGTTCGCATATCAGTAGCTAGATTGTGCTACTATATATGCTATCGCTCAACGTTGTATCTTGAGAAGTCAATGCCGATCGATAATTAACCTCAAGCAAGATAATGAAACGAATCAGCTTTTAAAAAATAAAAACTTAATCTCAAGCCACCGCTGTTTACCACTGTCGTTTGCTCCACATTTCACCGCCGTGATCTTGCCGATTGTAATTGAAACTGATATTTAGACAACGTTCATCTCTGTTTATTGTTGTATTCTGAATATTTTTTTTTTAATTTAAATATTATCGCTATTTGTCTCTCTTATATATGTATATATACTACATATTACGACAGGATATTTGCAGATGTATCATATTAATAAGTTGTCATATGACTCATATCTACTAAATGAAAGATCATTGGTTAATGCTTATATGGCAATAACCCATGAAAGGAAAAAACAACCATCATTGTGTTTTCTTTCCTACTTTTGAGCCATTTAAAAAAGCAAAATAGCATTCTTGGTAATTCCCATGTCAAATATGTTAGTACGTCTTATTTTAATTCGATATATTATTATCTTCCCTTTTTTTTTCTCCTTTTTGACAATTGAAGTGGTGTGTTTCTTTTCACTTTATATTTTATTGATTAAATTGGATACACTTTGAGTGGTAAAATCTGATGGAACGTGAAAGAAATATATAATGTGGTGGTGCCCATACTAATCTACTTAGAGAAAGAGTTGTCCATACATGTCTCATCGGTCGGTCCTTTTTATCTTTGATTTTTTTTTTTTTGCTCGGATTTTTATCTTTGATTACGCTTCATATATACTATTATTATTTTTTTGTTATAACTACTTAGTCAAATAAAATTTCAAATAAAACTTACCGGAGAACAATCAATTATTTGATTTTACTAGTTTACTGATAGATAGGTAATGAGTTTAGTAACGTGATTTTCATATATAATACTTGTGGATTTCATAAAAAAAAAATATATATATATATTTACATTATGCAAGTATATAATATTACACTTCAACATTCATTCTTTAAAATATTGTTGATGTATGATACTATAAATCAATTTTTTGATATATTAATATTATGAATCACGAATCACGATATAGTAATCTGATATATATAGTAATATTATTTTTTGTATTATCCTACCTTGGCATTTTTTAAAATCTGTAAGGGAATCGATTTTTTTTTTGGTAAACGATAATGGTTACTGTAGATTTTTTTAACAAATTAGTATTCACAGGTAAGCAGTTAACTACTGGGTGATTACCCCACGCTTTTTACATGTTGTTGTCTACTCCCATTTGCCCATTTAGCTCGGTTTTCCCGACAGGGGCCTGCAAAATATGGGACGGGCGGTAATGGAGCACGATCCTCGCTAATCAGAAAGATTATTAAATCATGGATATTCATGCATGAAAGATGGAACGCGATACTTGCAAATCAAGAAGACTACCAAACCGTGCTATATATATATATTTTCTTATTTCATTTATTAGGATGATTATATGATATTTGTATTTACTTTCTTTTATTTATTTTTAATTCCTTGTAGCTTTTTTAGGAAGATTAGCTTTACCTCCTTGCCTTTATAATGGTGATCGATAATTATACGAAGTTGGCTTATGATGATATGATAAATTCAAAGTTTTGCTTGTAAAGTCGAGTTTTCTCTCGCAAAGAAGAAAACGTGTTCTTCCTGTTCTTCCTACATTCGGCACCCACAATTGGCCATAACTGCTAGTCAACTTATCATAACTTTCCCACTAGCTTGAGCTTCACATTTTTCACATCCGTGATTTGGTTAAGATATTTCAAGTAAATTATCACTCCTTAGGAGAAATACATAATTTTAAGGCCCTTCTCATGCAGTAGTTAGTAGTAATAATCAAATAGATACCAGAGCTTTTATTTGATAATTTTTCTCTGGCTTGGCCGAAAAATAGTAATCTTCGATAAAATCACTATCTGTAGTTCTATACCAAGTTCAATGATTACTTGTTAGGAGTTACAAAGACAATTAGAAAAATAAACAGAGGTGCTTCACTACTATAGAGTATTAAGAATTTTATTATATTATCAAAATTATCCACTAATAATTTAGTAATATTAATTAAATTCCTATTTATACTAAATTATTATTCTGTAAAGATTACTAATTTATAATATTAGTAATATATTTGTCACGAACTACCATAGCAGATAAAGATCAACAATAATAAGTTTGAACAAAACTGCGTTTAGTTCTTTGACAATCCACCACATATTTTCTTTAATTAACATTATTTTCCAAAAAGAAAAATATGAAATCACTCTCAAAATATATATATATATATGTCAATGCCATATTATCACAACAGGTTGTTTTTTTTTAGTGGTTTTTTCGAGACGGATAAAAACAGTCGTTTAACGCATGAAAACACATTCGGGCAAAAAATGACCCGCGGCATGTTATCACCACGCAACGGCTAACAAAACTTACACGACGGTTATTTCTGTCATTTAACAGATAAACACGCCGCGGCTAAATTAGTAGGAGCCGCGGCGTCTATTGGTTACCAACAGCCTTTCTGTTGGTTCCCGAAACAAAATCGTTGCCGAAACGTACACTCGAATGAGTACGGCAAAGAGAGAAAACGACAAGCAATGAGAACACACTCACACTTTTATAGCAGCTACACTCTCCACTCTATATATATTAATATATGTGACAAGGAGAAATAAAGAGAAGTGCTTCTCTCTGATGAAGTGTCGAATAATATTGGAGATGATTTATTACAAGCCATAAACCATGTATATATAGCCTCGTAAAGCTTGGGCTTCAAGTAAAAGAAATGCGATAAATATTTAAATAAATTACAACTTGCATAGCAAGTAGAGGATAAGACTTGCTCAGCAAGTAGTTGGATAAAGCCAATCAACGCTTATAGTAACATTCTCCCCCGTAAGCTTGACTTGGCTCGAGGGTCTTCACGCCGAGAATTTCTCGCATCTCCGCGAACTTGACTCTTGCTAGAGCCTTGGTGAGTATGTCCGCACGTTGCTCCTTGGTGGTGACGAATTCCACGTTGATCTCTCGTTTCTCCACACACTCGCTAATAAAGTGAAAGCGAGTGTCGATGTGTTTGTTGCGTCCATGAAACACCGGGTTTTTCAATAATGCGATTGCGGACTTGTTGTCGACGTAGAGAGTCACTGGCTTCTGCTCGGCTCCAGTCACTTCGCTCAACAAGTTTCTGAACCACAACGCTTGACACGACGCTGCGGTCGCTGCCATGAACACGGCTTCACAAGGTGATAAGGCCACAATTTTCTGCTTCTGTGACTGCCAAGTGATCAGATTCTCGTTGAGATAAAACGCCATCCCTCCGGTACTTTTCCTGTCATCGACATCACCGGCTAGATCACTGTCGGTAAAACCGACCAGTTCTTTAGTTCCACTTCCTCTTCCGTATTGGATTTTGTAGCTCGTCGTTCCTTTCACATAACGAAGGATGTGCCTCATAGCCTGCTGGTGTAAACGGGTAGGCTTCTCCATGTGACGACTCACCATGCCAACTGCATATGAGATGTCAGGTCGGGTGTGGGTTAGGTACCTGAGACACCCGATGACACGCCTGTATTCTATGGGATCCACCGGTGTTCCGTCAGCATCTTTCCCAAGCTTCAACTTTGCTTCCATCGGATACTTGCTCGGGTTGCAGTCCGCCATCTTGAACTGCTTCAAAATTTTCTTCGCGTAAGCCGACTGCTTCAGCGTCACACATTCCTTATTCTGATCGACCTCGATGCCGAGGTAGTATGAGAGTAGTCCGAGGTCGCTCATCTCGAACTCCTTCATCATCTGCCTTTTGAATCCATCTATGCCTTCTGCACTGGATCCAGTCACGATCAGGTCGTTGACGTACACACCGACGATGACGGCCTCCTCTCCTGAGCTCCTCGTGTAGACTGCTTGCTCCTGGGAACACTTCTTGAAACCAAGATTCTTCATACTCCTGTCGAGTCGAGTGTTCCATGCTCGTGGTGCTTGTCGTAACCCAAAAGAGCTTTTGACAGCTTGTACACCTTGTGCTCCGCGGTCTTGTTGACGAAGCCTTCCGACTAAGCAACGTAGACTTCTTCTTCCAGTTCACCATTCAGGAGCGCCGATTTGACGTCCAGGTGATGGATTTTCCAGCCTCGGTGAGAAGCAAGGGCTAGGATCAGTCTAACAGTGTCGAGTCTGGCTACTGTAGCGAAAACTTCCTCGAAGTCTACTCCCTGCTTCTGCAAGTAGCCCTTTGCGACCAATCTGGATTTATGCTTGAGGACGTTGCCTTCTGAGTCCTTATTGAGCTTGTAGACCCATTTTAGACCAATAGACTTGTGACCTATTGGAGTATCGACAAGCTCCGACGTCTGATTCTTCTCAATAGACTCCAGCTCTCTCTTCATCGCTTCCTGCCATTCCTTTTCGGTGGCTGCCTCGCGATAGTTGGCTGATTCCTCTTCACTAACTAGCAGGAGCTCTTCCTGGCTCAAATTAAGCTTCCGTGCTTCTTCGTAGACGTCGGACAGGGTACGGAACCCTCTTGTTTCGTCCTTGATCGACGAGTCTCCCGAGCTAATTCCTCCTGAACTAGCTTTCTCTGATATCGGGGTGATCATGCCTGATCCTGGGTTAGGTGAGCTGGTTACAGTCGTGCTGGTTCCAGGCGAACTGATTTCTGTTGAGCTGGGCATAGCTTGTCCCTGGCTGGGACTTTCTCCCTCTTCTTGCTCGAGCGCCTCTTCGTCTTCTAGGATGAACTCCACCGAATTCTGTTCGGGCTCTCCATTCTCATCTCGCCAATCCCACTTCTTCTCCTCTTCAAACACGGCGTCTCTGCTCACATGTAATTTGTCGCGTCGGGGGTCGTAAAACCTGTGTGCCTTGCTCCCTTCCTTGGCGCCAAGGTACACCATCGGCTGACTCCGATCATCGAGCTTCTTAAGGTGTGGTCCCACAGTCTTCACATGTGCGGTGCACCCAAACACCTTTAAATGCTCCAGATGAGGTTTCTTCCCTTTCCAAGCTTGGTAAGGGGTGCGCTTGCCTAGCGCCTTCGTCGGTAGACGGTTCAACAAGTAGACCGCGTGTCATACTGCTTCTCCCTAGAACCTCGCTGGAACTTGCATGCTTTTCAGCAAACTCCTTGCAGTGTCCCATGACGGTCCGATTCCGTCTTTCCACCACGCCGTTATGCTGAGGCGTGTATGGTGCGGTGAGGTGTCGCTCTATGTAGAGGGCGATTTTCACCACCCTTTTCGAATCACAAAAATAATCACAAAGAACAAGTTAACAACAATGATCAGTGAATATCTTCGATTTATTATGTTTTCGACAAGAGCTCGGTTCTCTTTCGTTGAATAGCTGAACAGTTGAAGGATCGAGTACAAAGAGCTTCTCTGTTTCTTCAGCCTCTCTGTTACAGACTATTCTCTTTTTCTCTATTTCTATTTTCTTTTCCTTTTTTCTGAACCTCTACCAACGAGGCTTAACTTGCCTTTTATAGAGTTTTCATTATGCCCTCTCGCATCTTTCCCGCCCTTTTCTCTTTTTCATCATTAGCTTTCCCAAGGTGATTTGAGAGAAACGTGGTTAGCCCATGCTTTACATCACTTCCGAGCAGACTGCCTTAATGGGTAGGTGGGCTGCTTTAATGCACGTCTCGCCAGCCATCATTCGGCCCTGCACGCTTCGTCGCTGATGTCTCTCGTTGAATGAGCAGGTAGGCTGCATTAAATGCACGTCTCGTCAGCCATCATTCGGTCCTGCACGCTTCATCACGACGCTTTCAAACTTCATTGAGGGTTGCTTTTAGAATTCCTCGAGGGTTTCTCTCATACTTCCTCGAGGGATGAACCTAGACTTCCTCGAGGGTTGAACCTTCTCGAGGATACTCCCCGATTGACCATCGGTCAACGAGCTTCCTCGCTCTTTCCTTGTGTCGTTTATGGGCAAAACGACACGAGTTGTGTTGAGGATGGATTTGACCAAATCCGACCTTAATACTCTACACCTTCTTCTTCGCAGTACTCTGCAAAATTCTGAGACGTGAACTCGCCTCCTCGATCTGTTCGCAAGGTCTTCAATCTATGTCCTGACTAGTTCTCGACGAGCCTCTTGAACTTCTTGAAGACTTCAAAGGCTCCACTCTTCTCCTTGAGCGTATAAATCCACATCCAGCGGCTGTAATCATCAACAAGCAAAAAGAAATACTTGTTGCGGCTAGGGTTGCTAGGGTGATTGGACCACATAGGTCAGCGTGCACCAGTTCGAGGGGTCGCTCTGCTCGGAACTTGGCCTTGATCGGAAATGGCATTCTTGCCTGTTTCGCGACCATGCAGCATTCACACAGCTGGTCGGCGTGTTCAATCATTGGTACCCCAAAGGCCATGTCCTTTTCGCCTATCATCTTGAGCGCGTAAAAGTTTACATGCCCAAGTCTCGCATGCCATAGCCACGCGGGGTCTGCGATCGACGCCATCAAGCAAATCGGTTGATCTACCACCAGGTTGATCTTATAAAACAGACTCGGCGATCTCTTCACCTTCATCAATAGCGCGCCGTCGCTATTCCACATCTTTAGGAACTCTCCGGATAGGATCACTGTATGACCGATCTCCGTCATCTGTGCTAAGCTGATGATGTTACTCTTCAGCTTCGGTATGTAGTAGACTTCGTTCAATAGGCGTTGGTCCCCATTATTGCACTTGAACAAGATAGACCATCTGCCCTTGATGTCGATGATCGAACCATCGCCGAACTTCACGTTTCCTGTGATCCTCTCGTTGAGCTTTTCAAACTTGGCATGATGACCCGTCATGTGGTTGCTGGCTCCATTGTCTAAATACCAAATGTCGGTATAGACCTTCTCTTCGCCATCTGCGAGTAGGTTGGTGACAACCTTGTCTTCATTGAGCGTCACCTTTCTGGTTTGCTCTTCGTTCTTCCTGGTCGAGTTGGGCTTCTCTCGTCCACTCGGTTCAGTACTTGGTCGTCAGGTACCTCCTCGATGGATACCTGGTCGTCAAGTACTACGTCGACGCGCTCCTACTCGACGTGTATCTCATCGACCACATCCTGGTCGTCGTGCTCGTCGCTACTTAAATCCATCATCTCCTCAGCCAAAATAAGTGCGTGCTCGCCGACATCGAATCTCACCAGATTCGCTTCTTCGTCGCGGTTCTTAGTATGACACTCATTTGCGTAGTGACCATACTTGTGATAATTATAGCACTTCACTGTGCTCTTGTCCTTGCGGGTGGCGCCGTCTTGGCGAGGAGTCTACTGCCTCGACCACGCTGGTCACGACCACGTCCTCGACCTCGGCTTCTTCCACGTCCACGGCTCTCGCTGCTCTATCCGTTACGACTCGACGAGCTTGAAAAAGAACTTTCTCGCTGGTTCCACTTCTGCTTAACCTTCCATTCTTCATGCGTGAGCAGGAGGTGTTTCTCATCTTCTTTGTCGCCATAGCCTTGAAGCCTCTCCTCGTGGACTTTTAGACGACCGACAACCTCCACGACTGACATAGCCTTGTGGTCGCCGAACTGCTCGATTGACATCACGATCTGCATGTATCTGTGAGTCACAGATCTCAAGAATTTCTTGACCACGGTGGTCTCGTCCACCTGTTCGCCTAGTGAGCGGATACCTGTTGCAAGAGATGAAAGCTTCATAGAGAACTCGTCCACGGTTTCACAGTCTTTCATACGGAGAACCTCGAACTCGCTCTTCAAGGTTTGAACATTGGCTTCTCTGATGC
The DNA here is from genome assembly GCA_954871525.1 of Parietaria judaica. Taxonomy (NCBI): domain Eukaryota; kingdom Viridiplantae; phylum Streptophyta; class Magnoliopsida; order Rosales; family Urticaceae; genus Parietaria; species Parietaria judaica. The sequence goes on from OX940860.1 coordinate 47,919,443, forward strand.
GTTCTGCGCTCATGTGCATCGTCCGCAACGTCTCCCACGCCTTCTTTGCGGAATACTTCTCGGCGATCATGAGAAGGACATCTTCCGGAACTCCATGATAAATGGCGGCGAGAGCCATCCTATCCTTGCGCGCTTCGACATCTCCGTCTTCTACGGCCTCCCAGACTCCTTGCGCCTGCAGGTTTACTCACATCTTCAACGCCCACACTGAGTAGTTGCTCTTCGTGAGCATCGGGTAATTGAGCGTCATGTTTCCTCAGGTTGATTTGCTTGATGACTCCATGTACTTCGGCATAAATAAAAACTCACACAGTAAAATCTCAAGAAATTGTTTCTGATGTGGAAGATCAGTCAGAACCGCAACCACAGAGCTACTAAGAATTTCAAGAGACCTGAGAACAATACTCACAACCCCGCTCTGATACCAAATGTTGGTTCCCGAAACAAAATTGTTGCCGAAACGTACACTCGAATGAGTACGGCAAAGAGAGAAAACGACAAGCAATGAGAATACACTCACACTTTTACAGCAACTACACTCTCCATTCTATATATATTAATATATGTGACAAGGAGAAATAAAGAGAAGTGCTTCTCTCTGATGAAGTGTTGAATAATATTGGAGATGATTTATTACAAGCCATAAATCATGTATATATAGCCTCGTAAAGCTTAGGCTTCAAGTAAAAGAAATGCGATAAATATTTAAATAAACTACAACTTGCATAGCAAGTAGAGGATAAGACTTGCTCAGCAAGTAGTTGGATAAAGCCAATCAACGCTTATAGTCACACTTTCGAACGACGAATTTCTTCCATCGTGTGAAGGTGCACGGGAATGCCGCGGCACGTTGCGATGACACATTGTGCATGAGTCGCAGCGTTGTGCTCACTAGCCGCGGCGTAAATCGCTCAGCAAGTCGCTTCATGCCAAGAAAATATTATGTGGTATGATAATCGTGCCGCGTCGTGTTGAAGTTTATGGCACGGCGTATTTACAACTCCCATGGCGATAGCTTCCGTCATGGAATCCCACTTGCCACCATGAATAATTTTATGTGGTCTGATCTACTATGTTGGAGAATTCCACCACACATACAAAGTGTGGTCTAAACTTTTCCACTACGGTTTTAAGGTGTGGTTGAATCCCTGTTTTTTACTAGTGAATTACGCCATGTCGGTTTTAAGGTGTGGTTGAATCCCTGTTTTTTACTAGTGAATTACGCCATGTCACTCAGCTTGGATATCAATTACAATAACCTCTAAATTAGAAGAAGAAAAAAGTAACAAAAAAGAAAAGGAATTCATTATCTTAAAATTATGCTGTTATGGTAAAATAAGAATTTGTGTAACATTAGATGTGTATATTGGCATAGTGATCACACCAACTAAAGGTGTCTAATGCGGCTAAGGTTAAAAAAACCGTCACCAATATAGAACCGATGGTTAGTTTAATGAGGTAACTGGTTTATTTGCGGAATTTGGGAGTTTTCATACGATATATCAATGAGTTTTATGTAATAATAAATTATACATATATATTTTTATTAGGGATGAAACCGGAACCAGAAGCCGGGAATTTGACTTTTTTGTCCATGTCCCAAAAATCGGGATTTTTTTTTTGTCCCGGTTCCGGTTATAAAAAAAAAAAGTAATGTTTTTCTCTTCTCAAACCGAGAACTAGAACCGGGACAAAATCTGGTAAGAAAGATAAACCGGGAACCAGAATCGAGAAAAAATCTGGTAAGAACAATAAACCGGGAACCGGGAAAAAAAATTGGGACAAAATGAAAAAAAAATACAAAGACCAAATCCAAATTATCAAAATCAAATACCAGATCTAAAATCTAAAATCTAAAATGTAAAAAACATACTCTGATATATTATCAAGACATAACAACATTATCATATATTAAAAATTTAAAAGTATATATATCTAATTTAAAAAACCGGGATAATAAATGGGGAATTCAAGGTGTCATCCTAGTTTGAAAACCAAATTTCCAGGGTTTTTTCTACAACCTGGTGGTGAATAGCACCGGAACAGGAAACCGCTTACAAAAATTTTAGACCTATAAATTACACTTAATCACCCATTTAATTTATAAAGTTATGTTTAATCAAATAATATTTTATAATTTTATTGACAGATAATATTAAGCACACTAAATTAAATTGATATATATTTAACGTTTTTTATTTTCAACATAAGTTTTTTATTTTTAGTATTATCAGGTTATCGTTAGACCCATGATTCATACTGAAGATTAATCGGTTTTTTCTATTTTGGTCTCGGATTACGGCTTACTAACGGTAAACCCTAGATATAACTTACAAAATGATAACAGTTAATGTGGGTTGTTTACTGGTATTTACTGTTAAACGGTGGTAAACCAAGAAGAATTAAACCACAAAAAAATTTCAACCTTGGGAGTTGGGGGTGCCCACCACCTTTGCCGCGTCGAGGCTGGCTTTGGAAACTCTTCCACGAAAGCCCGTGAGCCCGAAGCTCGCGGTCGCAGCATAATACGTCGAAGTTTCAGCGAGCCAGATTATACGGAGGAGCATGGTACCTCTAGCTTTGTCTCCCTCATTATATTTTTATAGACTAAGTATATCCCAGAAGCTCGCAACCGGCAGTCTCCTTGGCACGGTTGCTGCACCCACCACAAGCTTTCATGGCCGGCAGAAGCTGCAGAAGGCTTCCGTTGGCCATCATTACCACCAATCAATACTTCGAATAATTACAGCAACCCTTAAGTTATAGAAAAAAAAAATATAATCCAATAGTTGTGCTGTGATGGTATATTTTGGTACATATACTAATATGTGTTATATCTATACATATTTATTGGGGGGTAAAAAGGCCATGATTACGCATATGATTGGGAAGAATTGATACAGAAATGAAAGTGTGATATATATTAGAAATAATTATCAAATCATGGGGTCATGACTTTTAGTGAGGTGTTGGGTTACTTTAAGCTTTCTCGGATTTTGTGTAATTTGGTACGACAAAAGCAAACTCCAAAACTAAAGGTCTCCAATGACCTCAATCAAATACCTTTTAATTAATCAATAAATAAATAAAAACCTCTCTCAGTCTTGAGTCTGCAGTGTCTCAGATCTGACACCACTGCTTCTCTTCTGCATCAGATTCCATTTCACTCTTCTTTTCCCTTTGCTTTTCCTGATTGACTATCAAGCTATATATAATATATGCAAACTCGTAATATATTTTATAATTCAGCAACAATATTTATCTATATAATCAAAAGAAACCCTCATGCAAACATGAAACACCTTACATCTTTGATCTCTGATCTTCAACAAAATCTTATCTTTTAATGAGAAAAACCCTAGCATAAGACGAGAGAGAAAAGCTTAAAATGTATATATATATATATATATATAACCTACCTAACTAGGATATATTAATGTGAGCACATAAGACTAAGTAATCTGATCATAGCAAAGTGAATGAAAAATTTAAAACTTGTGCTTAAGGGGAAAAAGTACTGGTTATATAATCAAAGACATGAGTATATATATATATATATGTGAAGAGATATTATTATATTAATTATACCATAAACACCACGGTTGTTTCTCTCTATTTATATATCCGAAACAAATAGATCATGGATACATATTAAATATGGAAAAATATTGTCTCTTGCTATACATTTCTAGATTAAAAAGAAAATAAATAATAAATAAAAAGTAATAAATGCTAACATGACGATTATAACCATAAATCAAGGTAACAAACCCTTGAAGAAGACAAGCAAGTATTTAATGGAAGACCCGAAACAACACTATACCCCCAAAAAGATAACAAAACTTATTAATTACTTTGCCGTTACGAACCCTATACCATCTTTGCTCACAAACCCGGCTTCAGCGTCTCCGGACACGCTAGTTTGAGATGGGATTCGGTCCGCTTGGAACTTCATGAGCCTCCACCCCAAATTCTCTCCTTGTCGATGCTGGAGAACGTGAAGACTTTCGTGATTTGGCCGGTTTCTTGGGGTGCAAATTTGAAGCAGTGATCGTAGCGGTTAATCCGGAAGATGAATCCGAGAGAAGCCTTCGCCTCGAGACCATGATATAAGAGTATGAGTCCTTGCTATCTAGACTTGATGATTTGGTTGTAGTGGTTGCAAGAAGAAGCAAAATGGAGACTAGGGCGAGAAGTAGAAAGAGAGTGTTTGGTTTCGAGACTTGGATTTCAAAGACCGAAGACGACGAGGACGGCGACGTTTTAGGCGTTGCCATGCAATTTTGAAGAAGAAACCACCCCCCAAGAGCCCACAAGGGTTCAATATCCATGAACCAGCACTGAAGCTAGCATAAAGATAATCACACACACACACACACACACACAGAGAGAGAGAGAGAGAGAGAGAGAGAGAGAGAGAGAGAATTCTATGCACAATTGTCTAATAAAAAAACCCCAAGAATTTGCAGGGCTAGCTTATCTTGGAAGTTTATATCAAAGACAATTGGGAAGACTAGTGAATTTACCAAAAGAGACATCCTTCTTCGGGAGATCAATCAAGCTCTTAAATATTGGATTATTGACTAAAATGTCCTTCTAATCATTCCATGGAGATGCTGAGGGCCGGACTCTATAATGGGTCCTAGCCTTTAGTAATAATAATTAGCAAAAAAAAAAAATCTAATTTCGGGACCTCATAATATTTCCTCATTCTATATTAATAGCTATATATCATTTCTTATCGTACTCCCATAAATTTCAATTAGTTTCAGCGTTTAACAATTCATTTTCTTATAGTTTATTATTTATTACTTTATCATAGGTTGACCAATTTAGTTATATACATTGTCGATTAACAAATTATATGGTCGAGAATTTAATTATATAAATTTGTTATCTTTGAAAACAATAAACGCATCATATTTATAGGAGAAATTTATTTTATAAATATCATTTATACCATTGTATCGAATTAAATTAAACTATTTCTATAAGGCTCCCAAAATCATTATTCGAGTAACTACACTTCGAACTCAGAACCGGCCTTGATGATAGTGCTAAATAGAAATGTGTCTTTGGAGTACACTGCCTACTTTGAAAACAATAATTATATATATATATATATACACACGCGCGTGTATCTAAGCGCAAAATCAATATCATTTCTAATTCTACAAACGAGAAAGGGACAAGATTAGGATTTGGCAAGATAAAATAAATTAGATATAAGTAACTATACGAGGGCAATATTGTAAAGTTGACGAAGCACTAATGCACCATATGAATTATAAACACATTATTAACAAAAATAATAAGGTGAAATAAACAAAGAATCTGAAAAAGTGACGTGGTGGAAGGCAGAGCGATAGCTTTTCTTGTTTGGACGGTTGCTCAAGAAATCTTTCTTTGACTTGGCGAGCCCAACGACAGGAAAAAATATATACTGATTTTGTTCCTTGCTTTTTATTTATTTTATCTAATTAATTAAGGGAGTACTCGTTTGAAGTCTAGTTTCTTGGCGCGTGATGTACAAATTTAGACAAACTTTCTATTTGTTCATGTATATGGAGAATCTTATAAATCAATTTAACAATCTTATCTCATATTAATAACTATATTGATGAATCAATGGATATGATGATGAAATAATAATATAATACTAATGACTAGTATAATTTATGGCATATGCAATTTTTGTCACAATTAATTGAAAAACTATGATGGATTCACATCGGTTATAGATTCTCCAAACTCTAAATTTTAGAAAAACAAAAACTGATGACTACAAAAGATACAAAGAATCGATTATACCTACACATCAAATTTAGCTTCAATATTTGGTTCACTAATTCGATTATCGATTTTTTCCTTAACATTCATATCTGGTTAATTTTCCTTAACGAAATGGATGCTTCTAAATTTGAGGATTGTGAGTCAATATATAGGTAAAGAAACCACCTTTGATTGAGTATTGGTGCGTCAGATCAACAATTTTGCTACATGTGTTTTTAATCACTTTTAATTAGTTATTATTATAATTAAGTTTAGGCATTTTGTTTAATATATATTTTAATAAAGTTCGTAAAAGCTTGTTATGTCAAATGACCTAATATAAAAGACTCCACTTATGTTGTGGTTGGACAATTTTGAGAATTTGCCGTTTGTGCCGTCAAGACTCTCTAGGAAAGTGACGTCCAAGCTCTGAAGGATTAGACTGGTTTTCACTGCAATAAGGTGAAAGGGGATTCACGTTTTGTGAATTCTCGTTGGTAATATTTGTTTGTTGCGTTTTATTGTTCCGAGATATATCATTTTGATAACGTGAGAAGCGGAAGAAAATAGTTGTATGCAATATATTCATGTCATTGTGGTAAGTTCTCCGAAGAATGCTAAAAGAATAAGTATACATAGTCAAGAAGTTATATGCGTTGCATTGAAAATAGTATTTATCGTTAAATACTATATTTTATAATCATTGAAAAGATACAACAATCTATTAAACTTTTTCATGGCAAGAACTTATATGCAAAGCAATTGTATAATCCATGCATGTTGCCAATTTAGTTTGCCTCGCATGAAATGAAATAACATTCCATTTGTATCTTTACCTCATGAAGCAACCCAAAAGAGAAAGTGTGTAAACAAACGCTTTAAAAAGAGAGTAAGTTTCTAGCCTTTTCTTTTTCTCTTGATGGATATGAAATATAGACCAAATTAAGAAGTGGAGAAAAAAAAAAAAAAAAGTAGAGCACAAGAAAAGCTAAGCATCCAATTCTATTTTTAAAACATATTTACTCACACATGTTGCTTACTGCAAGGATCTATTTCTTGGGTTAATAGTTGTGTAAGTGCCTAATTATTTTTATTTTTGTAGGACATAAATTCACCTTTTTTTTTCACGGTGAAAGTTTCCAAAAATTATTGTTTTGCTTCTCTTTGAATTCTATCTAACTACAATCAATAATTCTTACAGTCCAAACTACATCATTAATCCGGATAATAATAGTTGGACAAATGAGTAGATAAAAAATAAAAATAAAAAAAATGCGATGATAAGCTGTAATATAAGATTTATGATGATGAAGCGATATAAACATGTATGCGTAATTATGATTTTTTTAATCAAAATAAAAAAAATTATATTATAATCTAATGTTTTTTTCTCGATATATTTGATTTTAACCGCTTTAATCCAATTTACGGTTTAACCACGATATCCTTTTCATTAATTTTTTATAATAAAAAATTTGAATAATGGTTTTTTTATTCACCCCTATTAATTTATAACTCGTTCCATCTCAAGATGTGCTCTTCTCTTTCTCTTGGATGAAATATGCAAATTATTGAACATATATATATATATATTAGGGCAGCAAATGACGCCAAAAGACCGGATTGTCTCCCATGATGGGTGATGCATGGGCCCCACTACCTCGGTAAAATGCCTTCGAGAGGGATTATACGTTAAGGCTATTTTCGTCATTGCACTGCTTCATGACTTGTCTCCTCCTTTTTGAAGATAATAGTGTGAAGAAAAGAAAGCAAAGCAAGAAAGCTCCTGATCATGAGCCAGATTTCATGCATTATAAATATAGGTATATATATATATATATATATTTTCCTTACAATGAACAAGAATGATGTCCATACTGCAACAGTTCCCTATTATACCAACAACAATATTTGTTTAATTATCATACATTTATTAGGTCATATATATATGTATATATTCCCATATTGGATTCGTATCTAAGGCCATTTTACTGAGTCGAGCAATTTTTTACACCATTGAAAGCAACCGGACATATATAAATTGGCTTCCGCCAATTTACATTGATGTTGGCGTTTCACTGAAATTTAGAAGAAAAAAGGTGACCCTTTTGTTTTTTCTACTGTTTCTGATAATGTAATTATTGCATGATAATAAGGTTATTATTGCATGTGTGCAAAGCTCGATAGATAGGAGTTGAAGAAGACCATTTATATGAAAATATATAATTATATATATGGAAAAAGCTACTTTTAATTTTTAAATAATGTGGCACCAGCTCAAGAAGATATATATTGATTGGACATTTTGATTCAAAATTCGAACCACTGGCTTATGAGTCAGAGATTAAGTTAATATTATAATCTTTAGGTATTTTCCTTAATTGTATTAACTATTATGTACTATTGAAATCTACGAATAATACACATTTGAAATAATCTTTTAATAATCTAGGGTTTGACAAATCAAAGACGGTTGAATTTCCTCATCTGTTTTGATTAAGGAGACTTTTGCGTCTCTTTTTTTTTTTTTTTCCTTTTATTTAAGATTTAAATAAATGAACTGAAACAAAAGCTTCAACATGCATTGTACGTGATCTGTCACAAACATGATCAACAAGAGCTCCAATATTCATCGAGCACAAGCAATAATCTCAGTGTAATGTAGGACAGGTTATCGGAAAGACAAAAACCACAATATACAACTCATAAAAATTGAATTTTTTCATTATCGATAAAAATAAAATAAAAAATACTCCTCAACATTTTAAGGTGTGCATAATATAAGAAAGGTGCCAAGTAACTAAACTAACTATCTTAAAATCACACTAATAAATCACTAACAAAATAAGTAATAACACATATATTTGTGCGTCCACAAGAAACCAATAATAATAAAATAATTAACGCACGAAGCATGTGCTGCTGTTTGTTTGCTTCCAAAACCCCTCGGGACAAAAGTCAATAGAGTGGACCTTTAAACTTTTTTTATATACCAGAAGATATTATATATATATATATATATATATATCATACATGAAAAAGATATTTGATATTGCAATATAACCGATAAATCAGGAGCTAATTATATGTGAAGCTTGCCAAAGACAAGACAATTTATATCTCTATAATTTATCGTCGCTTTTTTTTTCTTTGGTTAGGTACATACATACATACATACATACATACATACATACATACATATATATATATATATATATATATATAAGTTTGTGTATATATAAGCTAGACCCAAAGAACACGTAATATGTGATTATTGCTTAATAATATCAAACATTATTCAAGGTAAGAGATCTCATTCTCAACCATATCTCTCAATAACTTTCATTGAATTTGCTCCTATTTGTGACTTTTGTTTTCGATGTCGTTTTACATGCCACGTACTATAAATACTACCAATAGCCCACGTATTGATAAGCTATATTAAAATCTATAGAACTATAATATTCGAGGAAGAAAACATATTTTTTTTACTTTCGCTCCTACTTTTTTGTATGAAAGGAAAAATCAACCCTCGTTTTTCATATACATAACTTTAGTTTTTCCAAAAGGAACTTGACTATGAGCATCAATTAAAGATAATAAAAAAAATATTAGTTTTGACTTTTGGTCAACGGCTAAGGTTTAAGACATTAATGAAAGGCATTTTAAGCTATATTATTATTGTATATGCTATTAATATAGATTCTTGTGCTTTTTTGGTGCTTTTTTCAAACTAATATATTTTTGAGTTTGATAAAAATAAAAGTTTCGTACGTCCAAACCCCACTAATATATATATATATATATATATATATATATTTATTTATTTATTTATTATAGAGAGTCATCCGTTCTAGGGTAACGATGTGACCTCCAAGAATTCGTTTATGGGAACGCAAAGAATATGTATAGTATAGTTTGCATGGTTTTCATACTTACTATAAAGATCGAACCTTGTCATATTTATTTTAGTTAGAAAGAATCGTAAGTCTTTTTTCTTTCTTTTTTTCATTTTCTCCGCCGCTTAATATATGCAAAAGTGAATTCCAAAGGCATCGAATTCATAGGAAGGAGCCTTTCTCGGTGTCAAGCGAATCACTTTTGAAAAGCATATAATAATCACACTCAATTTTCAATATCGTGTTCTGGTATTCTTTTCCCACTTGTACGTACGGCCGAGCTTGGACTACATAAATCATGAATGTTATAATTTTAGCTGAGTTACGGGAGTATATCCTTGAGTTCTTAGGCTCGTCCGGTTCACTCATTTTAAGTCGGATCTTATTATTTCTGAACCGGTACATGCGATCGTTTGAGATTAATAGGTTTTCATTTTAAGTACCATGAGATTATTCGAGTATATATCGTGTGTTTAAAACAATTGATAATAGAAGATTAATAACTCGTGACCTTATAAATTTTATATTTTATGAAGTCTCAATATCTTTTCAACTAGAAATCTTTCAAAACTGACTAAACTATTTTATAAATTTCTAATGAAACTCATATTGCATAGAGTAAATATCACTATGATCTTCTTAATTTTTCATTCAGTATCGTCACCTAGGGTAGTTTTTATATATTAGTTTGTGCCCCCTAATGCGCATCACTTTAAATATATATGACTAGAATAACAAGTCTTGAGGCCAACCGCGAAGCTAAAAAAGACGATCGAAGATAGAATACCGAGAGATCAGCAAATTATGGCAGAGATTTTAAAGAACATTGGTTAAAAATATTTAAAAATAATGTGTACTATGATTTGAATAGATAAACTTGCCTTGAAATTTGACAGAAATTAGGGCGTAAATATGTAACAAAGAGAGAGTATTTTAAAACAAATTCAAAATTTAAAAGAAAATTGATACACAGTCACAAATTCATGGTGCAAACAGATACTCAATGATAAGTTTAAGGGTGGAAATAAGATTCATGAGAAAAATTGACAATAGTGATAAGTTCATGGGGTTCTAACCATGTTTTCTCTATTGCATATATATTATCGAAAATGGAAAATAATACGTCAATAGTATATAATATAGATTAATTTATATATGTTTTACCTTAATTTACACGAAACGTGATTCTCGGGATATGTTAATGGCTGTTCTAGGCAATAAATGTGTTTGAAAATGACAGCATAATATACACAATGCAGCTTCTCAATTATATATTGATCAATTAAAAATAAAAGTTATATGTTTGCATTTTAGCTAGAATTACAAGCAAAATAGCTTATGGTTTATATATATTTGATAATCATGATTCATGCTAGTACGTAGAGGTGTCAAGTGGGCCGGGGTGGGCCAACCCGGCCCACAACCCGTTAAGCCCGCATGTTAAACGGGGCGGGCTCGACCCGCCCCGTTCAATGTGCGGGGCGGGGCGGGGCGGGTTTTGGAAAAGGCATCAAGGCCCACCCCGGCCCATGAACCCGAACACACAATGTCGCGGGGCGAGGCGGGGCGGGCTTTTTACGAGTCGATTTAGTGGGCTTTTACGAGTCGAGTTTAGTGGGCTTCTACGGGTCGAATTTGGTGGGCTTTTCATAAACCAAAACGGGTTGGATTTTTACGGAGAGTAAATACATGAATGAATGAATGAATAACAAATTATAACTTGAAAGTATAGCATGAATGAATGTTGAATTGATTCATGAATTTCAAGATGTAAAGATTGAATAGTGAACATGAAAGTGAAAGTGAACAATAAAATGAGAATACGCGATTTTGAAATTAATTAGTGAATAATAAAATTAGAATAGTGAATAATGAACGTGACTAATAATTATAAATTCTAAAGTTGAAACTTGAAACTAATCAATTATAAAATCTAAATGAATATGTTATTACAAAATAGATTAGTGAATCGCCAAACCGAAGGTCTATACCTTGTGAATAATGAAATTGATTAGTAAGTTATGAAATTGATTAGCGAATTACAACTTGATAGTTTAAAATTAATGAACGTTGAATTGATTCGTGAATTTCAAGATTTAGATGTTAAATAGTGAATATGATAGTGCTAATTGAATAATAAAATGATAATGAATGATTTTGAAATTAATTATTGAGTATAAAATTAGAATAATGATTTATGAACGTGGCCAGTAATTATAAATTGTAAAGGTGAAAATAGTGAATTAAGAAATTATGTTTTATACATGAAATCACGCAATGTCGTAATTGATTAATTCATTCTCAAACTAAAATTAAAACTAGAGAATAATCGATTACAGAATTTTGATTAATAAATTTAAAAAAATTAATTAAAAAATTTAAGAGCTACATTTAGTAGAATATATGTACAAAATAAATTAATAAATCATGTAATACAAAGATAATTGTTAATTTCTATAACAATAAAATATTTAGAGTAATTTTTTATTTTTATAATATTAATTATAATATTTTTATCATAATTTTTTATAAATCATTTATGAGCCTCACAGTCACTGCCATAAAATAGAAATAGAGTTATCAAATAATATATAACAATTACAAACGATATCAAAAACAAAACGACTGAATTATTAGTAAACATTGTCAATGTTGTAAAAGAAAAAAGGATAAAAGTTGACGATATGGTGGATTACTTGATTTATTACGGCACCAAAAAATGACAATGACATTTGAAAGCGACCAATACCAAAAAAAGTAACAGTAAAACAAGTAAAAATATGGTTTATGTGGGCTTTTTTAAACGGGGCGGGGCGAGTTGGCCACGGGGCGGGCTTATGTGGGCTTCGGGGCGGGCTTTTGAACGGGGCGGGGCGGGTTTGGGGTGGGCCTAGAAAAGCATAACCCAGCCTGACCCTTTTGATAGGGGCGAGTCTAGCCCGGCCCACAAAAAAACGGGGCGGGGCGGGGTGAACCCGCTTTTTTTACGAGTCGGGGCGGGTGCGGGCCTGGGCCGACCCGGCCCACTTGACACCTATACTAGTACGTACTTCATTTATCTATTGAATTTTTCAAGGAGGGTCTATTAGAAACCCAAAATATATTTTCGAGATCATTTGATCAATAATGTACTAATTAAAAATCAGTATGTGCTGCACATGGCAATGGTGGGCGTAGTTATTTGAGAATATTTATTTGAGAACAGAGAACCCAATTAAGAAAGTCTTACTGATTTTTTTTAAAAATAATCAAGGTGCTTGAAAAATAGAATAAGTCTTCATTTTCAACTTTTTCAGACTAAGGAAAAATAGATTCCCAGCTAGTACTAAAACATATTTGTCAATAGTCAATGCGTTAACAGTGTTTGGTCAATTTTAGCTTTTACCAGGCATTGAATATGGCTTTTTTCATCCTTTTATTTTATATTTATATTATATAGATATGATAGCACCTCCGAATAAATGTCATACAAGCCTATAGGGTTGGGATTCCATAGGACTTTTTTTTTTTTTTTTTTTATAAATGTAGTGGCACTAGACCTGAAACTCGCGACTCACTATTCATAGTCGCGACGTTTCGCGACGTTTCCTGGCAAGTCGCGACGATTCGCGACGTGGGCCCAAAAATCGCGACGATCGCGACGTGTGTTCGTGATCGCGATGGCCAGATGGCAATCCGCGTGATGGGCAATCGACGGCTCACAACGAGCCACGTCAATAATCCTCGCGAAGGGGGTGAATTTTGTGTTTGTTTGTGGCAATAATCCCAATTTTTACCCGAAATTTATTACCCGACCACAATTATTACCCACTTTACTCGAATTTCAACCCTAAAATTTCAAATTTCAAAAAAATTTCACCCACTATCTCCTCACAATTATTCACCCATTTCACCCACCACAATAATTATTCACCCACCCCACTCTCTCCTCAAACTCTATACATACGACATCTTCCTCCCTCATTTCCTCACCAACAATCTTCCATCTCTCTCTCAAATTCTCTCAATTCTCTAAGTTTTTTCCACTCTAAAGCTCTAAAGTTCTCAAGTTCTAAAGTTCTAAAGTTCTCAAGTTCTAAAGTTCTAAATTTCTCAAGTTCGCAAGTTCTCTCATTATGTCTCGAAGAAGCGGCGGTAGTTCCGGGGGTCGAAGGACGGCTAGGAATTTGCAACCCCAATTTCAACTAGGGGAACATCGCAGCCTACGCCCGACGGCTACATTCCCGTTATGCTACCCGAATAAATATTTCCCTTCCCGCCCAATCCAAATTATCCCGATGATACAGTACGGTCTGTAAGACTTAGTTTAACCCGGGCGCTAGCCCAGCACCACGCCAATCCCGAACGTGTGTCACAAGAATTGGTCGACGCGGTAGCTCAATCTAGGCGGGGAAATAACGATCCTTTTTTCAATCTCATGTTTCAACAACACGCCGATTACGAAACTCAACGTCCCGAAGGTGCCGATCCCGACAAAACTCAACGTCCCGAGGGTTTTGTTTTCTTTCTAACTCACAGCCAGGAATTTGAAGGAGCAAGATGTCATCGAGCCACACCACCACCAACAACGGGACCCCAATCTTGAAGAAACCAGCGGTAGCTGCTCGAGTCAGCAGTTGCGCGCGCGAAAGCAGCAAGAAGGGCCTGAGAGGCAACCCAAGAGGCAAAGGTGACGTAAAGGAGAAGACGTATAGACTCCTTGCATCGAAAAGAGGCAGACGTATGGTCAGCCGATGGGAAAGGGGAACGCACGCGCATTAATGAGCCAAAATGATTCCCGAAGCGTTGTGAAATGACAGCAGTGTCAGAGAATAAAAAGAAGTTTTACGCGCAGAGCAATTGACGGTTATAAATAGGAGGTTTGGAAAGACATGAAGAACAAGTTTGCGGAAGTGAAAACCAACGCGATTAACTCTCAGATAGATCCTGATCACTCTACCCTGAAGGTCCCAAATTTCTTTCTTACTTTAAAACCAGTGTCTGTTAGTGTTTTCTCGATACAGGGGGAGAAAGCATACGAAGAAAAGATGACGTTCGAGGAAGGAGTTATCGGCCAAATCTATACAGACTAGTCCAGGATGGTCATCGAAGGAGGTTGGGAATGGCCCGAGGAAGACATGGCGGAAGCGCGAGGAAGAGATGATCACGCAATGACGAACGACTAGAGAAATGAGGAGTGGCCAGAGAGAATGAGCCGTGTCCAATGATGGAGGACACCGCAGAAAATGAACAGGGGCAGGAGCAGCAAGGGATCTCAGGCGAACACTCCCAATGCTTTCCCTCGATGAAAACCGGAGAAGCGGGAAAACCGCATCCCGCGATGGAACTCGTCCTGCTGTACCTAAGCCTCGAGGAGCTCCTCGCGGTGGAGATGGTGTACACGTCGCTGCGCGACGAGGTTCGGGGGAACTGCCTTTTGTGGCGCAACCTCAATGTCGACGACCCGATGAGCGAACGGATCGAAGATGAGAATCTTCTGAATTTGGCGAGGAGGTCTCAAGGGAGAATGGAGACTCGGTCCATGGTTCAAATGTTGGGGTTTACAACCGCGATTCTCCTCTACCTTCCAATCAAGATAGCGGTGAAGCCTCCGTTGCCCGTCCTCGACGACATCGACGTCCTTCAACCGGGTAATAACCTTTAGTCATTTCTCTATGTATAGCTATTAGTCATTTTTCTAAATATTAATTAATAATATTTAATAATTAATAAGTTAGTAATTAGTAATAATTAATAATTAATAATTAATAATCAATAACGAATTTCTTGAAAGTCTTAGTATGCTCTGTGGTTGCGGTTCCGACTGATCTTCCATATCAGAAACGAATTTCTTGAGATTTTTTGTTAGTTAATAATCATTTAATCATTTTAGTTTAATTTTTTCAATTAGTTAATAATCATTTAATCATACTAGTTTAATAATCAATTTGTAAGTGATGTTTTCACGTCACTTGAAAGTCTTAGTATGCTTTGTGGTTGCAGTTCCGACTGATCTTCCACATCAGAAATGAATTTCTTGCGAATTTTTGTTATTTAATAATAATTTAATCATATTAGTTTAATTTTTTTAATTAGTTAATAATCAATTAATCATATTAGTTTAATTAAACTTTAAATAGTTACTTAAATAAGTTAAAAAAATTAAAATGGTATTTTTTATGTGCGGTGATAATTATAAAGTTTTTACGGATTATGGTGTCTTAGAAAGATTGGTTTTTAAATAAGGTTTGCTTTGCAATCTCCTCCAAGCTAGCCTGGGAACCTCGGGGAGTTCTGTCTAGAAAAGCTTGGGCCTAAAGCGAGATCATAGCATCCTTTCCAGTCGATCTGGCCGTGGAACATCGGGGAGTTCCGTCCAAAAGAGCTTGATAATTATTTCCACACATAGAAAATACCATTTTTAATTTCATTAACTTTTTTATTTAACTATATGAAATTTAATTAAATTAATATGAATAATATTAAAATATAATAATTGTAATATTTTTTGTAATACTTAAATTAATTTTAAACTCGTGTAATATTCTTTTGTTTTAATAGAGTAAATCCTTCGGGGTTGGTGTGGGGACGACCAAACACTGCCCCCGTGTGGGACTTTTTTCACGAAGATTGGCGGGTGGAGAATGGCCAACGTATTAAACTCGCGACGTGCAAAAAGTGTGGGCGCACACTAGATGTGATGGGTGACCTGGGAACCGGCTAATTGAAATGACACGCAAGAGCATGCTTCCCAACCAGACAGATTGATGAGGTAAACACAGCACAGGTAAGTGCTCTTTCTGCAGTTAATTTACAGAAATGGACCCTCGAATGGATTATTTCTACGGGCGTGCCGCTGAGTTTTGTCAAAAAACCCAACCATACCCGATATATGCAAATGATTAATCCGACGTACCAGCAGTTTTCCCGTACGACTTATACCCAGGACATGGAAACCGCATATGCTATGCAAAAAAACCTTATGGTCGATTTTTTCAAAATGTCTAGCATAAACGTAGCTTTTACCACCGACCTGTGGAGCGGTCCAAGTTTAAACGACTATTTGAGTCTGACCGCTCATTACGTAGACGATGAGTAGAATCCATGTCAAAGACTTTTAAAATCTATCGCCATTCGAGAGTCGTCATACCAGACAAAATATTGCCGATAAATTACTTGCATTATTTAATGATTGGGGTTTACAAAACCGTGTAATTTCCATTACCTTAGACAATGCCGCAAACAACAACGCCGCCATTTTAATCTTGGAATCTAGTTTGCCCGCTTCTCCATTTAGAAATATTTTACATCAACGCTGTGCTTGTCACATTATAAATTTAATTGCACGAACGGGCGAACATCAAATTGCAAGACATGTTGATAAAATACGCGGCATTGTTGATTGGATCCGGCATCCTCAAACCACCGGTAGGTGGAGAAAATTTTGTAAAGACCACAATCATAGAGCTAACAAGTTTGGTTTAGACAATAATACACGTTGTGGTTTCAGTTGTGCGTAGACAGAGGCTGCCCTTAGACCACTTCCTCGGAATGGAACTCGAGCCCCAGGCGCGGATCACGGACGCGGAATGGGAAACGGCCCAGAAATTTACCGAATTCCTAAAACCCTTTTACGCTATTACTCTAAATTTTTCAAACCAAAAAAGACCCTCTTTAAATCATGGTCTTTCGAGTCTTTACCAAATTACGTGTGCTTTTCAAGAATTTTCAAATGACCTTATTATTTCTCCCCTTATTTCGGGAATGATTACAAAATACCAAACGTACTGGGATCCACCCCGTTTTCGTTTTGCTTCGGTGCTATACTAGATCCTCGTTTTTCGTTTACTTGGGGGCCAATGATGTTAGCATGCGGGAAAAACATAGGGGTGGATTACCAGAATTATATTAACGTTGTTAATGAAGCATTTTTTGCATTGTACAGTGAATACGACGTCCGGTTCCCACAGTACAACGCACAGGAGGAGCAAAGGACAGTAATGGAAAGCCCAACGAAGACGGAACTAGCGTTTAGCCGGAGACTCAAGCAATGGCTAGATCGCGGGGAAGCAGGGGAATCCAGTACGGGTCCGGCACGGGCGGACATACCGGAAGGCGCACCGGAAGAAATGAAGCGGTACTACGGCCTATGGTTCGACGACGATTCAGCTGAGTTCGATGTGATAAAGTGGTGGAAGAATCAACGGGACAGATTCCCGATATTGGCAAGAATGGCGAGTGATATACTGTCCATCCCCATTTCAAGCGTTGCTTCGGAGAGCGCATTCAGTACGGCTCAGTATGTCATAAACGACCGGAGGGCGTCAACCACCAACACACACGTCGAGCAAATAGTGGTGTTGAATGATTTGATGTTCCACAACCCCGTGATTGCCGAACGGTCCGACCAAACCGAACTGGAGCTAATGACTGAAAGGTTTAACGCCTTATTCCCGGAGTGATGCAAAGTAACCGCCAATGATGTGCTCTTTCCTCTCTTGGTTTTATGTCCCTAAGGAGGGTTTTACAATAGAGGTTTTAGTGAGGCATCTTGTAATATTTACACTGAATATTTACAGCTTTCTTCCACCTTATTGTAATATTCACAATGAGTAATGCATCTTGTAAGACATCATATTGATAGGTTATAGTTGTTTACAAGCATGCCGCAACTCTGAAAAAACGGGCACGTCGAAGGGATGTTGATGTTGGGTTTTTCTAAGCGGAAATTCCAGAGTATCCTAGAAAACAATACAATCGAGATGACATAGCTATATAAAATTATACATACTGGTTTGAGAATATATTCTCTACAGAACGCTCCTTACTTTACTTCCGAGCGGATCTTCACGTCATTCCCGCGATGATGCGCCTAGCCTCTCTTTTGCTCCACGTCGATGACAAGCCTCTCAAATGTTCGGCCTCTACGTAGTCCACCACGTCGACAATTGGAACACCTTTATGGCCGGAAATCACCCTCTCCGAATACTAGTTCTTCGAGGATGATTAGAACACGAGCAAGACTCTCGGGGATAGTAGAACTCGAGCCTTCTCTCTCTTTGAATAGTGCTGGGAATAGTAATCCGTGAATAGTGTCTTGGTGGTGATGAGAGAATGGCTTGCTTGAGTTCTCTATTTATAGGGAGAGGAGAATCAACTACATTACTGAGAATAAACACCATCAATGCGAATAATCTCCATTAATATGTATCTCATGTAATTAATAAGTTTCCTTATTATGAATATCTCATCTTAATAAGGAAAGGGATATATGTAATTAATATATTGATTAGTCAACTATATTAATTACACATGATTTTATAATCAATTCCGTGATCAATCTCATTAACTCACGTGAACCTTTATGGAAGGTCCAATCCCAAATATTCAGGTACTTAAACCGCAAAGATATCTTACAATATCCCACTTACAGTAAGATACCATGATTTGAATTCCAGGTAACAATATTATAGTGCATTTGACCAGTTATGGTCCTCCGACGAGAACTTCCTTTTCAGTAATATCTTGTATTCTGAAACTTCGTTTCTTTCTCCGCTTCCGTTGCGAGTTCGGTGTGACCCTATAGGATTTTGTAGTGTTGGCCATGGGTTTTAATCCATAAGTGACAAGAGGTCTCTAGTTAGACATCGTCACTCCCAATCTACAAAACTTCGGTGATCCGATGTTTTATCCTGTTAATGACAATTGAGAAATAACTTTTGGTTCTTTCACTTAACTTTATTTCTTTACACCTATACTACTCGGAGAGTAGCACAGACCATGGATTTGGTACTTCTGTATTGCCATTTTCCAGTTTCCTGTTTTCCTGGACCGAAATTATTAAATTAACCAAGTGTAACTATGTTACCAACTTGAGCGTGGCCACGCATTTCATGATTCGTTCCATAACAAGGAGGCCATGAGTTGTATTACTCCAATAAGGAGAGATGGTTATCATCTTGCATTAATCAATCCATTCAACAAAGTTTATGACAAACCCAAAGTCAGCTTTTATAGCCACCAGTTACGGATAGCGTTTAACTCCTTCAAAGTCTATCACTCGCTAGATAATGCAATATGACCTCTGCTCATATTTAAAAAATTCTTTTTGCATAAATTTGTCTGTTCTTGAGAATTCAGTCCCACCTTCCTAAGGTTTAACATTTACCATGTGAATCTCATAGATAGTGAGTCTGTTCGACCTGAGCTCTCGTAGCTCCAGTCAATGTGATATAAGACTGCGACTTCTCCCAAGTCGAGAACCATTCTTTTCTTCCTATCACATACTAGTCTCAGTCGTGTTACATGTGTCCCTCTTTTGCATGATGACACTTGACTAGGAACCATTTAAGAAAATCATCTCGTATGACAGTCTAGGGACCTTGTTTAAGAGTGATACTGGTATATCATCTCGAACAATGAAACTTGCCTTTGTATTACAAAATACATCAACTAAAACTCTTTTAAAAAAAATAATGTTTCGTAGACTAGATTTGTTTGCTACTGCAGACATCTCATATGTGTCCAAGCACCATATAGATTCTGCTAGACAATATAATTGTCATAAGTGATTGAGCACGTTATTAACGTCAAAACACTTTATCCAAAATACCGTTAATAGATGAATTGGATTTCTAAATATGTGTCCTACAACTTCATGTGATCTGAATCAAAATAGCTAGGATGATGACTCTCTTGTTAGCTACAATAGAGTGGTACTGGCTGGCTTTAGCTTTTGTTCAGAATCACATCTGGTTTGGAGAACAATTCTCTATCCAGACTGTCTTAACATTTACCTCACAGGTAGTTTCACACTTGGTTTCAGTGGTCGAGTCTGCTACAATAGTCTATCTTGGCTTTTAAGCCTAGTTGACTGTTCCACTGTTTAAACAGAACACATTCTGTTTCCTTTTCTGAATTAATTCTGGTTAGAAAGGTGGCAATAGTTTGAATGCCTTCAATATGCCGTTCAATTACACTGACCAAGAATTATCTGGTAATCAAGGAACACTTCCTTTTAAAATTGATATGACCGGATGAGTGCATCTGATGATTTATACTAGTAAACCAATTAATAGAATCATACAAAACTCACTTTTATATATTCCATTCTTATGCACTAAAAAATATGACTGGTAGTTCTTCGAGCTCATATTCGTGACAGATTTTGACTCCTATTTCTAGGTAGTCTCACTTTAGTCTTTGTTGAGAAACGCTTTCATCAACTTCTTCACATAATTGGAGTTCCGGTATATCTATTTTCTTATCACAAACATGTCACACACATATGGATATTTAGAAGATCGTTTTGGTCCCACTGTTTCTTATACACTTATATGAAGTCTAGTTACTTAATGAAACCGAACAGGTTATGACATTAATACGTCGATTCATATTATGAGACGCTTGATATAGGCCGTTCTAAGATTTTCCGCATCTCCGGAAGCGAAAATTCTAGAGAATCCTAGAAAACAATACAATCGAGATGATATAGCTAAATCAAAATTATACATACCGGTTTGAGAATATATTCTGTACAGAACACTCCTTACTTTACTTCCGAGCGGATCTTCACGTTGTTCCCGCGATGATGCGCCTAGCCTCTCTTTTGCTCCACGTCGATCACAAGCCGCTCAAATGTTCGGCCTCTACGTAGTCCACCACGTCGACAATCGGAACACCTTTATGGCCGGAAATCACCCTCTCCGAATACTAGTTCTTCGAGGATGATTAGAACACAAACAAGACTCTCGGGGATAGTAGAACTCAAGCCTTCTCTCTCTTTGAATACTGCTGTGAATAGTAATCTGTGATAGTATTTTGGTGGTGATGAGAGAATAACTTGTTTGAGTTCTCAATATATAGGGATTAGAGATTGACAAGCCGAGGACAGGATTGGCAATTTATTTCGCTTCGATTTGGACTTTCAAATGGGTTGTCTGGATTTTGTTCGATTGTCATGAAATCTCAAATCAAGGTGCGCCAATCTCGTTGGGAATTAGGAGAAATATCGATTTCTAACTAAAAAAAAAATTACCAAAATTTTCCACTTGAAATGTTTTCGAGTTAATAGTTAATTATTCCTCGAGGAGCTAGAAAAGCTCGATTCAATACTTTCAAATTTTTTTCGAGTAAATGGTTCATTATTGGTCGTTTTTTCTTCTATTTCTTCTTTTTTGTTGTCCCCGTGTTACTTCCAATTATCAAAAGTTTCATTTGAAATATTTGGCATTTTATGTTTGGGTCGGGGACACACAATTTTGATTGACATGGCAAACGACCGTGGCAGTTAACGAGTGGGTAAGTATGGTATGCCGACCAAGTAATAACAATTAGGTTATTATCTCGTAAAAAAAATGTATATAAATACAAAAATATTCTTAATATAATAATATCAGTATAACATATATATATTAAATTCCTTTAAATATTTGACTTTCTACATTGATGATATGCTAATTGCGGTTGACTTGGCAGTCCGATTGCGGTCAATACTTACGGAATGCGAGTTATAAAATAATAACTTAATCATACATATATATATTATATATATATATATAAAAAAGGTGTATAAGTTACTGAATGAGTATAAGTAGTTGAACTTTTTTTTTTTTAATTGGCTGAATCACGAAATCTATTTCCTTGTTTTTACCCCTCGAAATAGTTTATGAAATAGATACGATTGCTTGGTCAAGTGTGTAAGGTAAAGAAAAAGTGAATTTTCTCTTTTAATATATTTATATATATTATTTGATGAGGTTGTATTGTATATAATACGCGATATAGCATCACATTGCAAATGGACACTGCACATGATATATATGTATATTATAATGTCATACGTTTATAATGGATATTGTTTTGTACAGTTACACGTGAATCGTGATTAGTCCCCAAAATGTAGGGTAAAAACCCATCCGACCGGAATTATTTTTTTTTATTTACCAAAACCCGGATACGGATATATCCGGGTCCGGGAAAAAAAATCCCGGATATATCCGGATCCGGGATTTGTTTTACTTTTTTTTTTCCAACGGCACTTTAATCTGATCCAACGGCCCAGATTAAACACAATTTTTTTTTTTTTAAAAAAACCCGGATAATACTTTATCCGGGTTGTGTGTTTCCCG
The DNA here is from genome assembly GCA_954871525.1 of Parietaria judaica. Taxonomy (NCBI): domain Eukaryota; kingdom Viridiplantae; phylum Streptophyta; class Magnoliopsida; order Rosales; family Urticaceae; genus Parietaria; species Parietaria judaica. The sequence goes on from OX940860.1 coordinate 47,942,223, forward strand.
GATACCGAAATATCCGGTTCGGGAAAAACCCGGATCCGGATATTTCGGTATCCGGGTTTTTTTTTTTTTTAATGAATCCGGGTTTAACCCGGATTCATATTTTGGGGATTAATCGTGATGTAAGTGTTTCTAATTCATTAATACGAGAGAGAGAGAGAGAGTAAAAGGATTAATCATATATTGTTTATTGAAGCATCTATTTGCTACCTTTCTGCATGAGAGATAAATTTTAAACAAAAGAGCGCATGTATATATTATATTTTTCTTTTTAATTATGCATGTATTTTATATTCCTACACATAAAGTAGAACATTTTAATTGGCTGGTAGAAAAGTGGTACGAAGAAAATTTATTTGTCATTCAACGTATGTATCTAATTTAGAATCTTAGCAATGCAAATATATAATATATACGCATACGGTACTTAACGAGGTTTGATGTGTAAATTCGTTCCGTATTAGAAACGGTAAAGTCACGTTAATTTAATTTACGGTCCAAAAATATGGATCAAAGTCATGAATAAAAATGATTATTCATGCAAATGGGCCTTTAAAATAGTACAAATTAAGGCCCACCAGATAAGAAATTAAGGCCCAAGCCCGAACAGGCTTCCCGGCCCAAGACCTTAGCTTGTCCCGGGCAGAATCTGCCAGAAAGGGATCTGAGCAGAAATATTGCCACCAGCAAGAGGACCCGGGCAGTCTTCTTTCAAACACTCTGAAACCCGACCAGGAAAAGCGCCACGACCAAAATTCAAACTCCCACGACCCCAAGTAAAAGTCAACTACTGCGCTATTCTCTCGAGAAGTGGCCCACGTGTCTGCTTGGCAGTGAGTCAAGCGCCGAACTCGGAGCCACTACCAAAGTTCACAAAGAGGCACCAACGGGCAGAAGTCAATAGTCTATAAAAGCAAGAACACTGCACCATTTCACGCACGCAAGCCTCACCTGAGAGAATAGTCAGTGAGATTTGAATTGTCAGAGTGTTTTTTCTTTCATATTTTTCGAACAATTTGGAATCGGTTTGTGGTTCTGGTTGATCTTTCTTCTTCAATCAATAAACTTATAGAGGATGTACTCAACTACCGGATTGGGACGAACCTTTCTAAAAAAACCTCGGTCTTTTTACTATTTTATTCTTTTTATTTTGTCATCATCAAAGTATCGACGACGCGGAGGTCAAGATCCACGAATCTCTTAGCAAATTCAAATCGAAATCCCATACATAAGTTTTCGTGACTGTTGGCGTGTGAAACCACGTCAACAGTTTGGCACCGTCTGTGGGAACTTTGATCTCGCTAACTCTGTCATACTCGACGCGCAATGAGTTCGGAAATGAACATTGTCTCTAACACTCCCGTTGAAGAAACTCCTGATCGGGAAGCTGAAGGACGGGCTCTGAGAACCCAGCTGCAAGAACGGGCGGCTGAGAATGAGGAATTGAAGAGACAGATTAAGTTCCTCATGAGCAGTAAAGCTCGGCCTAAGGAAAGGGCTTATTCTATGAATGAGCCCGGGCAGAGTTCCGGGCAACGGAATCACGAACGGGTCAATGCGGTCCACTTTGACTTCCTGGACCCCAACGATCCTCGAGCCCGAAAAACAAATCTGCCACCGCCTCCTCCAAGGGGCACGCCACCTGCCACACCGCCGCCACTACCGAGCACAGATGCTCACCTGTTTAGGACGCCAGCATCCAGAACAACCCCGCTGGGGTATAGGCAAAGCACGCCCTACCAGCAATCACGCAATCGCCCTTCGGGAGTTCGGATCCTAAGCAATTCACAGGCAAAAAATCCGGATTACTCTACTCCATACGGGCCGAACAGCTTTCCTCCCCAACAGGAAGATAGGCAGACCGACCATATCCTCTGTATAACCGTGCTGAGCCATCTTCCCAAAACAGCCCCGAGCTGGACGATCTCAAACGCACAATGAGTAAAATGGGAGAGAAATTGTCCCAGGTGGTCTCCCGCCACTACAACAATCACGAACACGCGCTTGAGACACGGCTGGCAGATGAACTCGCCTAAATACAAAGGGACTACCGACCCCAAAGTGCATCTGAGAGCGTTCAGAATCACGATGGGATGGGCAAACCTGGATATCCACGAGCTGGATGCTGGACGCTGCCAGTAATTTGCTGAAAACCTGACCGGGGAAGCAATGGAATGGTTCTCTTAGCTGGAACCAAAATCGATCGAAAGTTTCGAGCAGTTGACAATGGTGTTTCTCAAACATTTCTCCATGTTCATGGAGACTGAGACCACCGTAGCGAATCTGTATACTCTACAAAAAAGAGCAAATGAGCCTCTCAGAGACTTCATGATGAGGTTCAAATAAAAAATGATCCGGATCAACGGGCTAGCGGATGAAATGGCCATCACTGCCTTAACCATCAGACTGTGGTATGACTCTAGATTTAAAACTGACATTCTCTTCAATATTTTCACCTCAATATAGGATGTAATTCATCGTGCCTAGGCCCGGGAAAAGCACGATGAAGAGCACGAAGCTCTAAATATGAAATTTGGGTCATCCCCGAGCATACCAAGGCCCGGGACTCATCCACTTCAACAAATAGGTGGCCAACATCCCTCTCACAAGGGCCCCAGGAATCATATTTCTAGTCGGGGATCTAACCCCCAGCACGGGAACTTCCAGCATGGAACGTCCCAGCACGGGGGCAGGCCAAACCCCCAAAACCACGTGTACAATCTGAGCTCGGAGACCGAAGAAGAAGCTGAAGTCGACTAGCCAGAGAAATTGTACATAAGCGCGGGCGATCTGGCGCCCAACAACAGAGATCTCAATGCCTGGTGCAAGTTTCACAAGAAATACGGGCACCTTACCAAAAATTGCATGGTCCTGCAGTCCCGCTTCGCCGAGAAATTCTTAAACGGGGAACTCGGGGACCTGCCAATGGATTTCTTCAGGTCGGAAGGGGAACGCGCCGACCAGACCCTACAGCAAAACGCTAACCAAGGCGTAGGCGCAAAACCCGAACCAAAACCGCCTTCCCGAAGCAACAATGCTCCACCAAATAAGCGAGGCAAGGTCCTCATGTTAGAAGATCAAGCCAACCAAGAGTCGGAAGATATCGAGGAACCAGAGACCGAAGAAGCCATAGGGAGAATCTACACAGTTGTTGGAGGAGCACGGTTCTACGAAAACTCAATCAACTCCATCAAGGCCCATCAAAGAAGGTTGAGGGCCAGGCCCGTGGTTTTCCCAAGGCAGGAACCTGACCACGAGCTCATCTTCAAAGACAAAGAGGCCGTAACGCTGGTGGGTCCCCACGACGATGCCCTGGTCGTATCTCTCTTAGTCTCTGGCTTCATCACAGATAGAATCTTGATCGATAACGTTATCTCGGTCGACGTCATATTCTTAACAACCCTACACAAAATGGGGGTGAACGAGACCGAGATCACTAGAGGAAACATCTCATTCACCGGTTTTAACGGAGAAACGATCAATACAATTGGGACAGTTCGTCTGTCCATTGTCGCCTGAGGAGTAGGCAAAATAAAAAACTTCATGATACTGGATTGCCCCAAGGCCTACAACATTATCCTAGGATTCATTTGATGAAGGCCGTGCCTTCCACATACCATCAACTCATCCGATTCCCAAAGTCGGATAGTTTCATCGGAGAGGTCAAGGAAAACCAGAAGCAATCCCGAATATGCTATATGACCTCCTTCCAACTTTCAGAGCTCCCTGATCCCAGGCGAAAACGCCTAATGCCGACCAATAACAATTAATGTCGATAGAGGAAGGAAGAGAGCCAACCCAAGATGGGACCAACGGCAATGAAGGCCCCAACTTGGAAATGACGCACCAGGTCCAAATTGACCTGAAAAACTCAGAACACAAAGTAGGGATCGGAGTCAATCTAGACAATGATGTTAGAAAAAGGCTGATCAAATTCCTCACAAAGAACCACAACTGCTCCGCGTGGTCTCATGAAGATATGTCGAGAATTGACCCGAGCATAACCGCTCATCGCTTCAACATGGACCCGAGTCATAGACCGGTGAAGAAGAAGAGAAGAAAATTGGGACCTGATCGGGCCCAGACGGTAAATAAATAGGTCGAAAAAACTACTAAAAACCGGCTCCATCCAAGAAGTAAAATATCCGGACTGGCTCGCCAATACGGTAGTTGTAAAGAAGAAAAACTGGAAGATAACAGTCTGCATTGACTTTACCGACCTGAACAAAGCATGTCCAAAAGACAGCTTTCCTATGTCTCATATTAACTGCTTAGTGGAAGAAACTTGCAGACACGAGCTGCTGTCCTTTATGGACGCATTTTCGGGATATAATCGGATACTGATGCACCCCGAAGACTAAGAAAAATCTGCGTTTGTGACAGACTGAGGTATTTACTCTTATAAAGTAATGCCATTCGGCCTCAAGAATGCTGGAGCAACATATCAACGATTAGTCAACCAAATGTTCACCGAACAACTTGGAAAGATGATGGAAGTCTATATCGATGATATGCTCGTAAAATCAGCCAAGGTCACGGACCATGTGTCTCGCTTGGAAGAATGCTTCGCGATACTCAGAAAGTATCAAATGAAGCTCAACCCCACTAAATGCACATTCGGGGTAACCTTAGGAAAATTCCTCATTACTTGGTAACCCATAGAGGAATGGAGGCTAACCCGGACCAAATCAAAGCTCTCCTGAACATGCATTCTCCAAGGACTATTCGAGAAACGCAGAGATTGACCAGGAGGATCGCGGCCTTCAACTGGTTCATTTTTCGATCAATGGATAAATGTCTGCCTTTCTATAAAATATTGAGGGGCAACAAAAAATTTGAATGGACCGAGAAATGCGAAAAAGCATTTCAAGACCTCAAGAGGAACCTTTCGACACCGCCAATACTGTCAATACCGATCGTGGGAGAACCAGTGTTGTTATACTTAGCAGTAATCCCCTAGCTATAATAACCTCCGCGCGGAAACTCCGGCCCTAATTCCAATCTCACACCATACTGGTGATGACAACGCAACCTTAAAGGGTTTTTTTCCACAGCCCAAATCAGTCGGGACGACTAACCAAGTGGGCAGTCGAACTAAGCCAGTTCGACATCGAATACAAAATTTGTACCTGTGCCAAGTCCCAAGTACTGGCAAAATTCCTAATTGAACTCCTAGCGGAAAGCCCTCTAGAAGAGAAAGGGAACGAATAGTGGCGTCTTGACGTAGACGGGGCATCGAACATGGGTGGAGCAAGGTTAAAACTGGCAAAGGCAGTACGGGCCAGAAAAGTCAGAGCCCATTCGGACTCGAAACTCGTAACCAGCCAAATCAGTGGAGAGTATACCACGAGGGACGACCGCATGGAAAAATATTTGGCGGTGGTCAAGGATCTAATTACCCAATTCGACAAAGTCGAAGTGATTCAGATACCTCGGGGTGAGAATTCTTCGATCGACACACTAGCCAGCCTGGCTTCCACTTCGGACCCCGAAACGAAACGGATAATACCAATAAAGGTGATAGACAAACCAAGCGTGAGTCTGCACGTTCACACTATCCAGGTAGGAACGGAGGATTGGGCAACCCCTAACCTGAACTACATCATGACAGGAGAAAAACCTCAGGATAAACAAAAGGCCCAGAAACTCAGTATCCAGAGCGCTAGATTCTGTATAATAGATGAAAAACTATACAAGCAAAGTTACTCTGGTCCCTACCTAAGATGCTTAGGAAAGTCCGAAGCCAAGATCGTATTACAGGAAATCCATAATGGAGAATGCGGAAATCATTCTGGTAGGAGACCACTCTCCAATAAACCAAAAAGGCAGGGCTTCTTCTGGCCAATTATTTTGGCAGACGCGGAAGCCCACGCCAAACGATGTGACGAATGCCAGCGACATTCGTCGGCCATCCATTGCCTGGCGGAAGAGTTGTCATCAGTCCGGTGCCCTACCCATTCATAAAATGGTCTATGGACATAGTCGGGCCATTCCTTCTGGCACCAACCGGAAAAAGGTTCCTACTAATCGTAATGGACTACTTCTCAAAATGGGTAGAAGTAGAGTCCTACGCCAACATCAAAGACTCCGATGTAGAACACTACGTGTGGAAAAACTTCATAAGTCGTTTTGGATTGCCTAAGGAAATTATAGCTGATAACGGACCCCAGCTCGTGTCAAATAAATTCCAGAATTTCTGTTTTAACTGGAAAATTTTCCTAAACACTTCCACCCCGAGATATCCATAAGGGAACGGCCAGGCGGAAGTTTCCAACTGAACCATTGTGGATGGCATCAAGAAGAGGCTTGATGCCAAAAAAGGTTGATGGGTTGATGAACACATCGGCGTCCTCTGGTCATACAAAACCACACCGCGTGGAGCAACGGGTGAAACCCCTTTCTCGATGGTATACAGTATAGAATCTGTCATACTAACCGAGATAGAGGCTCCCGGTCTTATAAGAGAATATGCTCCCCTCAATGTGGAAATTAACGACGAATGACACAAGACCAGCTTGACCACGCAGACAAACGACGCGAACAAGCCCTAATCAGGATAGTAAACTATCAGAACTCAATATCTCGATATTACAATCGATATTACAATTCCAAAGTAAGGCATCGTAAGTTCATCACCGAGGAACTGGTCCTCGGACGAGTTTTCTAGTACACTGCCGAAGACAACGCAGATAAATTGGGTGCTAACTGTGAAGGATCCCACATCGTCACCGAAGTAGTAAAACTTAGTGTTTACAAACTCGCTACCCCTGATGGGACGAGAGTCCTACGGAGCTGGAATGCAATGCACCTAAGAAAATACTACATCTAACAGGTCAGAAAAAACCCGCATGAACTACGTAATGGCTTGATCCCCGAAATAGGGGTACATAGACAGTCTAACTAAAAAGGTCAGACGCAGCCCCAACAAATCCGCAACCTACATATTTTAAGCGGGAAAAGCATAGCGAAAACCCGACTAATAGACAATCTCGTCCACGACGAAGCCAACAAACCTGATTCAAAAGCACCTTGGCACAAGTAAGTATATCACTTTAGTTTAGAACGATAGAGCGGATTAGAAAATTACAATTAAATACATTATAATTGCTTCTAGTTCCGAATCGTACTTAAATTATCTATACCTAATCTAGTGTATTGTTTACTCATCTAATGCTCGGTTACCCTAGGATTAGTAATATCTCCGAGCAGAACAAAATATATTCATTAATTAGTACTATTTCCATTTCGAATTGCCTAAGTCCAGAGCTCTAGTCCTGGCAGTTACTTGGGTATCAGACCGTATCTTTAAGAGTAATATACTATATTCAGGTATCAGACCTTATCTTTAAGAGTAACATACTCTAGTTGGGTATCAAACCCTGTCTCTAAGAGTAACATACTCTACTCGGGTAACAAACCTTATCTTAAGAGTCACATACTCTGCTCGGGTACCAGACAATATTCTCAAAGAGTATCATACTCTACCTGGGTATCAGACCCTATCCCTAAATGACATGCTCGTCACGCGGGCAGCACACCCTAACAAGGCTCAAGCCTTACCCCCAAAAAGTACTAGACTTAACATTACTTTTTATCCTTATTTTTTAGATCGGGTATCAAACTCTTTAACAAAAGTGCCTATATTTTAAATTTTTTGCATTCAGCCCGGGAACCCGATTCTTGGTTGGCCATCTACACTACTTAATAAGTATAATAATTATTTTTACTCGTATTATAATAACCAACAAATTTTCCAAAAAAAAAAAAGAGCAAAGCTTCATTTTATCGAATAAAGCAAAGAAAGGCCCTAACCGCGGGCAAAATATTGTCAAAGAAAAAGAAAATTATTACCAAAAGGGTTCAGGTTCCGTGACCTGCCCAAAGCAACAAAAGCCCTAATGACGGGCAGGAAATTGTTCGGAAATTATTCTTAAAAAAATAGAGCAAAAAGCTCAGTGTTACATGCCTTCACTGCAAACGGCGTCGGTCTGGATCTCCTCTTGCGGGGTCGGCTGTATTGGGGTCTCCTCGATCGGGATCGGGTCGGTAGGGTTGGTCTCGGTCGGGGTCGGATCAATTGGGTTGGTCTCAGTTGGGGTCGGCTCAGGGAGGGTTGCATCGACCTAAGACGTGTCATGCTCTCGCAGCTCGAAGGGATCGGCACTGGTCGGATGTTCGTTCTGAAGAATTTCCTGACCTGCAACACCAACACCCTCTATCAATTCCTGGTCGGGGGAGAGGACTAGAGAATCCACCACTGACCCCGGGTGCCCGGCCAAGACCGTGAGGACAGGTCGCCCTCGAAATCAGTTAACTTGCCAGCGAGGATCTCACCGACTATCTCTATGTTGCCCTTCACTTGGTTGAGAAGCTTGGTGTCATTGGAAACTTTTTAGTGGTGGGCAATCACGGCATCCCTATGACTCACGCGCTTTCGGTACTTGTGCAGGACAACCTAAATCACCGCATTTCTAGCAGAAACCTGCTCCTTGGCCTCTACCAATTCTTCAAGAGTGTGTTGATGCTCCACTTTTAGTACGGCCAGCTCCTCGCGTGTTTGCTTGAGGTTCTGCTCGGCTCGCCCCACGGCGGTGTCGGTAGAAGTAAGCATGCCAAGTGCCTTGTACTCTCGAGCTTAGGCCTCGGACACCATGTTGGGGGCGTTGGTGATCTTCTCGTGGAGATCCAACTCGGTGATCTACAACGCCTTGATCTTGGCGTCTCTCTTGCCCACCTGATGCTTTAGCTCGGTGACCTCGAGCTTCTGCGCAGCCAATGCCCTGGAGCTCTTCTCGAGCTCGATGTTCACCCGAGCGAGTTCCTTTTTCCTCTCCACCAGCTAAGCCATCGCCCCCTCGCCCTCGGCAGCAGCCAGCTTCTCCTTGAGGCCCTTGATCGTGCCCTCATATTTAAGCACCAAATCATTGGCGCACGCCCCCAACTACAAAAAAGTAAAAGTCAAATTACTTAGCAAATTTGAAAAAAGGAAAAGTCACTGCCTAAATTTGAAAAAAAAAACGAAAAAATACGGCACTTGACTGACCTTAGCTTGCAAAGAAGTCATAGCATTATACTCGTGTGGATGAGAGATAGTATCATCCGCTATACGGGGCACTCCCTTGCCCGTCAGTTGCTTCAACGGGTTCTTACAAACGTTGGGAGCCTCATGAAGGCCTTTCTCCCCGAAAAAAGCTACCCCGGCGGTCCTCCGAACCTCATTTTGAAAGCCAGAGCTCAGGTCACGGGCAGGATTCTCGACCCGCTGGCCAGAAGAATCCCTGACCGGGTCGCGATTCTTACCCGCATTCACCTTCTTAAAGGTGGTCCCGGACTTTCCAAAACCATAACCCTTGCTAGAGGACTTGGACTTGCTGAGGCGAGCCCCCTCGGAAGCGGGTTTATCTCCTTTAGGCTTTTTGCGGGCAGCCCCCTCCTCGGCAGAACGGGCCCTCTTCCTTTGACTGGAAGAATCAAGGGTATCAACCGCCGCGGGCGCAGACGAAGTCATCTGCTCGGGAGTACCCGTAATCCGGCAACACGGGGTCCTCGTCGGCGATGTTGATAAACTCTCTTTCGGCGATGGCCCTCGCGGCCCCTTACTCATCCTCAGACTGAGCAGTCCCCCTCGGACTCTGCTCGGTAAACCCTTCTGGCCTGGGGTAGTTTGACATCCCCCACTAGGCTAATCGAGAGCCACCCCTTGAACTCCGCCCTCAACGGGTGTCGTCCTATCTCGACCAGGCTGGTCGGGACGAGAAGAACCCCCACGCCCCCGGGGCTTACCTTCCTTCCCTTTTGAGGAAGACCCCTTATCAACCCGCTGCTGCCTCAGCTGACGATACGATGGCTCCGATTCCATATCTGCAAAGTGGAACATCCTTAAGAAACTCACCACATAGAAAAAATTTCTTGCCCAAATCCCAAAAATTAATCTTACCCTGAACAACGTCTAATTCCTCGTCGGGTTCTTCAATCACGTCTTCATCGTATTCCTTGAAGGTGAATTCCGGGGCAAGCGACCAGATACCCGTAGCAATAAGCCTCTCCAAGGTAATCCTCTTCCAGTCTACGTTTCCCCCCGGGAATAAGACCTCGTTGCGCCTCTTCCAATCGTTTGTAAGCGGCAACGACGTGAACTTCTTTCCTTTCTTGTCTCGATGATTAAAGAAAAACCAAGTCAGACAAAACCCGAACAGAAATAGATAATAGCAAGAAAAATTAGAGATTTATCGATCTCATGAGTCCACTTATTCACGTACTCATCCCGAGTACCAAAAGCCCCCGGGCAAGGCCAAAAGAAAAAAAAACTTGTCGTGCCACTCATCGTATTTGTTCGGGATACCCGTGATAAAATCCCCCTTGTGATTCTGAACTGTAATATAAAATCTACCCGCTGCCCGAGAATTCTTCTTAGTAGTGAAGACCATAAGCATGTCACGTAGTGACAAGTGATGACCTTCTTCCCGACACCGGACAAGATAGGCACATATGATCCTATAGGAATTCGGGCTTAACTGAGCCAGAGAGATACCTAACTGTTGCACGTATCTAAGGATGGGTTTGGGAACAAGAAATCTAAGCCCGCAGTCCTTAAAGAACCGCTCATAGACACAGACGCAATCCTCCTTGATCGTGTCTGCAAACTCATCGAAGTCCGGGACCCCAAGGGGAACAGACTCCGGGATATCATACTGAAACCTAAGTCTAGGAATATCTTCCTTCGTAAGTCTAGACCTAGGAAACTCAGTCTGCAGAAACTCAAAGACAAACGGAGAACCATTTTCCTTGCCCTTCCCCTTAACAATTTTCTTTTTCCGAAAACCCAGAAAAACCAAGAACCCAGAAAATAAAAACCTAGAAACTTCAAAACCCAGAAAATCATGCACGAACAAAGCCTGACCTAGCCTAACCTAGTCGAAACATAAAACAGAGCCGACAACAAAGAAAAAAAGCAAGAAAGGAACCGGGAAAACCCAAGGCAAAAGCTTGAAGAAAGAGCACGGAGTTCAGCAATGGCGAAAAAAGCTCTGTATTTCTCTCCCTCTCAATTGCGAAAATGAAGAAAAGAAGGAAGAGAAAGGCTAAACTAGAATAAAGAAAGAACAGTTACTTGGAGTTGAAGAGACGTCTTGAGCAAAGAAGCGACATCACAATTCGACGTCATCAATGAAAGCACTCGAGTATTTAAACTCGAAAACTGCCCCGAATCCTGCGGCTAGGGTTTCCTCGAAACTCGCGAACCGCTTCATCCCACGGTCCAGATCAAATCTCTGCTCGGTGACACGTCAGCAAGACTTGATGTGGCCGAGTCAGCAGAAGTCGAAGAAACTATTTTCTTCGAATCCCTGGCAGAACGACACGTGTCTGTAACTGCTCCCGCCGAAAAGTTGAAATATCATAGTTTTGAAAATTTCAGCTTGGTCCTCAAAGATTGCGATATTATCATAAAAACAAATCTGATATCCCCCGATTAATTCAAATTTTGTTGCATAAGTAACGAAAGTTTCAACATTAATACTATAAATAATACTTTGTATTATTATAGTAGGGGCTAACTATTGATGTGTTAATTCGTTCCGTATTAGAAACTGTAAAGTCACTTTAATTAAATTTACGGTCCAAAAATATGGATCATAGTCATGAATAAAAATGATTATTCATGCAAATGGACCTTTGAAATAGTACAAATTAAGGCCCACTAGAGGAGAAAATAAGGCCCAGGCCCGAACAGGCTTCCCGGCCCAAGACCTAAGCTCGTCTCGGGCAGAAACTGCCAGAAAGGGATCCGAGCAGAAATATTGCCACCAGCAAGAGCACCCGGGCAGAACAGGTCAAAGCTTTATTCAAACACTCCGAAACCCGACCAATAAAAACGCCATGACCAAGATTCAAACTCCCACGACGCCAAGTCATAGTCTTCTACTCGCTATTCCCTCGAGAAGTGTCCCACGTGTCCGCTCGATAGTGAGTCAAGCCCCGAACTCGGAGCCAATACCAATGTTCACAAAGAGGCTCCAACGGACAGAAATCAAAAGTCTATAAAAGCAAGAATACTGCACCATTTCACGCACGCAAGCCTCACCTGAGAGAAGAGTCTGTGAGATTTTTATTTTCAGAGTGTTTTTTCTTTCATCTTTTTCGATCAATTTGGAATTGGCTTGTGGTTCTGGTTAATCTTTCTTCTTAAATCAATAAACCTACAGAGGGCGTAGTCAACTACCGCATTGGGACGAACCTCTCTAAAAAACCTCGGTGTTTTTACTATTTTATTCTTTTTATTTTGTCATCATCAAAGTATTAACGACGCGGAGGCCAAGATCCACGAATCTCTTAGCAAATTCAAATCGAAATCACATACACAAATTTTCGTGACTGTTGGCGTGCGAAACCACGACAGTAATATATACATATATACATATATTGTTATACCATAAAGATTATGACAATGAGAAAATAGAAGAAAGCTTATAAGCGAACAAATACAGTATTCTCTTGTAATGAGTTACAATTATGACTTAATGTCTCTATTTATAAGAAGTTAAAAGAGATGGAAAGGAAAAATACATTTCATGAATAAAATATAATTTAATGGTATAATTGTTCTAAAGTGGGCATGCGTCTACACAATTTTATTAATTTATAACACTTCTTGATAGAGGTCAATGTCATTGTAATATGCATAATTCAAATTTAAGTTGTTTCGTTAAATCCAGGGTCGTGTGTAAAGGGAGATATAGTAAGTCTGCACTTACGATAAATAAAAAATTTAGAGCTTCCAAAATATTCAATGTAAGAACTCCAAAATCACTTAAATTGATTTTTTAATTAAAATCAATTGAATTAAATTTAAGGGCCTCTAAAAAAATTAAATACACTTAATTGTTTTTTTTTTATTATTCACTCCCCTATTTTCTCTTTTTCCATAATCCCTATTTCTCAATATATACCCATTTTCTTTTACAACAATTTTATCCCACACACTCTACTTATCTGTGACGGAGCATAAACATTTGGGCGAGCTTCATGGTTTTTCAAAAGTCGTTCATTATTCTGCTTTACCGCGAGAAGATATATGAAATTCATTCAGAATATTTTTTTTAAGCCTTTTTCACTGTGTATCTGTTACAATTCGACACATGAAACGTCTAAAAGTTTTTTTTTTTTTTTTTCTTAGTATCTCTATCCGTAATTCTTTGATCAAGCAATTTCTATTTGGAAACAATATCAAAGAGGGATGAGTTGTAACCATTTCTAATGGATCCAATCATTTCTCCAGTTCACTTCAAGTGACGGGGCATAACCAATAGTAAATCAATTCATAATACCCTTTAAAGCCTTTTTCACATGATCATCGTTGCAATTACGGGTGAGCATTTTAGACCCAACCCGATGGCCCAACCCAATCTGTTAGAAACCCGACCCCAATCTAACCCGTTCAAAATTGGGTCGAATCGGGCCGGACCCGACTATTATTCGGGTCGGGATCGGGTCCAAAACCTTGGGTCGGGTCGGGGTCTCCGACCCGACCAATATAATTAATATATATTTAATATTAATTTTTATTCAAGTAGTGCAATCTTTAGTCTTTTAAAATTTCTCATTCTCAATTTTATTTACATTCAAAGACCGTTCAATCTCTCATTTTCATGTTTTACATTGTTTAGTGTATGTTTGTTTGATTAAATTTGTTTGGGCTATTTTTACTTGAATTTTGAGTTACATTGATGCATTTTTTTCATATTATTTTTTGTTATATAAGATTAAATTTTAATTAATCGGGTCATGGCAACCCAAACCAACCCAACCCCGATTTTTTATCGGGTCGATTTGGTTCGGGCATTAAACATTTTTGGGTCGGATCGGGGTTTTTTTTTTTTTTGGAACTCAAAGTGATTGGGTCGGGTCCATAAATAGCATCAGGGCGGCTCAACCCAACCCATACTCACCCCTAGTTGCAATAGTAAATTCGGTGCATGAAAGGTCTTAAAAAACGTGAAAGTAGCCTATCAACTGTGCTGTCCACATTTTACAAAAACATATTTAACTAGTCTCCCACAAAATTATTTATTTTGATAATTTCACAATCATATAGAGTTATAGACCCATTTATTCCTTATAAACTGCTATTATTACTACTTAATTTGTATGGACAAGCATGCAAAAAATATTGGAAAATATGAACGTAATTAGGGTGAGATAGTGATGCTTCATCAACTCCTTGTAATAATCATGCCTTTTACTTCCTCCTTTTCTGATTTCTTTCATTTTCTTTCTATCTTGTCAAGTGCCAACTTGGCCAAAATTGTTTAACTCTGATATCAGAATCGTGCTTCACTATATATACATTTTATATATATGAATATTATGTGCCGCCTCTAAAATTAAATTAAGCTACAAAGTGGTGGGCCTAGCTTTATAGAAAGGTGTGACCACAATCAATTGATTTGTCAATAATAAGAAGTTTCTTATCAAGAAAGATTACCATGTAAAGATGGTAGGCCACAAGGATGATCTTTAAAATGTGCTTTATAACAAATATTTATAATTAAAAAAAAAACAGATATATTTATCCTCTAGTTATCTTAAAAAAATAAAAACTAAAAATCTTCTATATGCCCTCTCGTTTTACATTATTTCCCATTTTCACCACAGAAATTAAGCTACAAAGTTTTCACATATAATTAATTAAGTTGTGGAAAAGAAACATCTCACTAAGATTAACCTTGCAGCTATAAATTAGGTTTATCAATCCAATAGCCTATAGGATAATAGTTTTGCACAAGAAAATCGTCATCTTAATTATGATTCTTGAGCTTGATTAACCTCGCGAATGCGTTAAATTTTGACAACAATTCTTGCACAACAAAATGTTTACTCCAGAAATTCAAAGCCGAATTTGAAAAATCGGGCAATCAAATAGTGTAATTGTAACCTACATTTCGCTTCTGATACTTGTTAGAACCAACTAACCGAAGATAAATCTTCATAACCACTCCACTAAGTAATCTAATATGCTTACTTTCCATGATATTTATGATTTCTTGCATAAGAATCAATGTTGGAAATTGCCAATACAAAGAAAGAATTGGGTTACTTTGCATTATGCGATAAACATGTTACTTTCAGAGACGGATTTCTATGGCGTAATTCATGCGAATGGCCATTTCCAGTTGCAGCAAAAATCAATGACAAATAAATGTACCTTCCTCTCACTTCCATCGCAGATTTTTTCTGATTCCGGTATAGATGAGCCCCAATGACCGACCAATTAAGGTAACTAAGAAGAACGAAATAGCATCGCTGACTTTGCTGATCACGGCTCTAACCAGTGGCATGCCAATGTCAGATAACTCTAAGAAGAGACTGAAGTAATACCTCCTATAACATGGAAAACAGCCGAAAAACGTCAATATTTTACCACCATTAAGAAATTGGGGCGAAAAAGGGTGAAAGTTTTACACCAGGAACCATATTAGCTGATTGTGGCTAATAATTCTTACCCGGAGTCAGGTTTTTTTTTACTTTTTTGGATATGTTAATTTGTAATTATTTAGTAACTTACAAACTTGTTCTCGTTTAAAATTTGATTTTACGATATAAAAGAAAACAATTTTTTTCTTCTTCATTAAAGTCAATAACTAGGGCAATAGTTTTTTACTCGTGGAACTACTTTTACACAGGAACCGATATGTAAACTGGTTCATATTTACATTTTTCAAACACCAGATATATGGTTCAAATATTGAAAGTGGAAATTCTCCGGAACCGAAACACCGGTTTCATCCCTACTGATAATGTAAAAGAGAAATATATGGGAAGCTTACCACCCTGTCAAGGCACTCAATTCCTTTGTTCGCTTTACCGCCATGGAAAATTGGCTTATCATGACATAGCATAATGAAGAAGATGCCGTTGAAGATTTTGTCTGAGATATAACCGCTTTCCACCAAGAGTCTCGATGGGTATTCGCTGGTTCTTCAACGAGCTTCCTCTGAAGAGTGCATAAGTCAAAGCGATCCTCATACATTGATGCAACAGAGTCCATGTTTAGATATAGCCACTGGTTTAAAGCAACCTAAAAAAAAAAAGATAATATCTTGATTTAGTTTGAACTTTTTTTACCAAGCGTTGCATTAACTATGAAAAGATGATAACACTGACAAAACATTTGATAAGACCAGCAAATCAAAGTAGAGCATGGCATACAAATAGTTGATAATTTAAACCCAAAATAAGGAGACTAGAACCGTAACGCACACCTCATAGAGAACAAAAAAAGATGAATTCTTAGTATCATTACGAAAATATCTATACTAGGGTCCTAACATATTAAAAAACTAAAAACTACACAATATTGAACATTCTCCAAGATACCCTAACCTAATAAAATCAGAAAAAATAAAGAATAATTAATATAATCCTAATAATGCGACACAGCAACGAGAGCTTACCTCATTCCGTAGTCTTTGAAGATCTCGTGTCGACAAAGCACATAGTTCCAAGCTCAAGCTATTCATTTCATTTAAGACATTACTGTCAATGGAAATGAGTTCCAAGTACATGCTTGCCATCCCATCTGCTAGATTTATCAAGAAATCTTCCAATATTGAAACTCCATTTGAGATAAAGAGGCTCTTGTCATAACAACCTTCCCTGATCAAACACAATTGGAAGATAAATCACTGTACTGTATATATAAATCTGAATAGCAAAATATCTTATTAAAAAACAGCATAATCTATGAAACGCCTTGAACCCGTGTCATTTTAGATGTTGTTATATTTCATATTGGTCCTCGAAATCTCAGTATGTCTGGCAATAACCCCAACACAATACATTGGATCACTCATGCCACACTTTAGTTCCTAAAATTACATCAATTTATGCTCATGGCAATAAGGCCATGAATATATTATTTTAACTGCAGATTATGTTAGTAACGATGCTTATTTTACATACTACGGAACTGACAGGGATCCAATTTTGCATAAAAATCACAGATAACAATAAATAGAGAGATGTCGAAAAATATGAACAATGGTAGAAGACATATTTATGAAAGAATTACCTGATAGAACCAAAACAAAGAAAGGACAATAAATCTGCATAAAGATCTCCCTTGCCTGATTTCTCTATGTTCAGCAAAACAGAGCGGTCCCCAATTAGCTTCGAACGTAATAAAGAAACAAGTGCCTTCAAAAAGGGATAATAATGGGGAAATTATCAGAAAACTGAAATTCGTAGAAACCTAAACGAACAGAAAACCGTGCTTTTGGTTATTTCCTACGCAAAGATTGAGTTTTCAAAGTTACCGTGTCAATAGATCTGTTAGCAAGCCCATGCTCTGCTTCCAGCCAAGCCATACAGACAGGTTCACAAGTTCTTTGAATCACACTAGAAAAAACAGTCAACCTGTCACGAGCGTCAGGTGATTCAGAGATTGAGATATTATTCACCTGCAAAATATAGTTTAGAATGTGACTAGACTGGTGATACATAGTTCAGATATCTATAAGCAACTGAATGGTCAAAGACTCAAACATATTGTTAGGAACCAAAAAATTTAAATACGAAGTAGTAGGCCGACGGGAATTTAACCAAAACGGTAATTCCCGAACACTATGAATCAGAAATGTCACAAAAAAACCTTTCCTTTGAGAGGAAGGCGAACACTCTCCTTAACATGTCTGAAACCAGCTCAGAAAAATAAAAAACTAACTAGTGTTTTTCCGTCCCTCTGTTGAAACCTTCTTTCCCGTTAAGGGAAAAACGCCGAAAATACCCCTAACCATGCCAAAGGACATATAAGTACATAAGTGCCTAGGCTAAGTTACAAGTTCTTACTTTCTTTTCCTACTTTTAGCCAGAGTGAGAAATTATTTCATGAAAAAGCCGGGCCAAATCAAGTCAAAATGAAATTCAAGGTTATTCCTACCTAGAAAATTCGATTCCTAAGTCATTTTGCTTTATATTTCTCTATTTACAAATTAAATTAATCTGCGAATAAAGCACAAGTTTCATAAACCAGACATCTCACCTCTTCTTCAATCTTTTGGAAAGTAATCAAAAGCAATCTTAACCTCGGGCCCTCAGCAAGAGCACTCAAATGTAACGGTCGCTTCGGATGACGATCATCGTATCCGAGAATCTTATTCCCCAGATTAGTGCCACACTCATACGCATCTAAAGAATCCAAAAGTTTCCTTTTCACCACGTCAATGGCAATCTCCGGATAAGCTCCCTCTTCCTTCCTCGCTGAACTAGAAGACATAACAACAAGTAACGATCTTTCAGCGACGCAAAAGCTTACCGAGCATCACGAGGACCATCGAGATGAACACCCTTACCTACCAGAAGATATTGAGCTCTCGGGAATACTCTTTTCGCCAGTGACACCCTTTCGATACGGCATATCCTTGATCGGAATCACTCCGGCCATGTACGTTAGACAGATACTAGCCGTCAGAAGCACTTGATCAAAAACAGGAATCCAACTCAAAACCGCTGCGCCTTCAAGGTTCGCCATCGAACCCAAACAAGTGCATTTTAACCCCGGCCTCTTGCTCAAGAAAACCGGCGTCGCTCTCAACTTTGGGACACTGAAACCGGCCGGTTTCCGAGCGGGCAACCGAAATACATTCCGAACCCCATAACAAAGCTTCCTAAGGTTATCACAGGCCAAAACATGAGCTTCCTTTCTACTCTAAGCCCACTGACTACAGAAATGGAACGAACCTTTGTTTGTGCTGTAAATCTGGCTTCACACCACCGTATGTCGATGCGACACACTCCGCCATTGATGAGTCCTTCCCTTGCTTCTCAGTCAACGCATTGTGTGGCACTAATGAAGAGAGAAAGAGCCATGGATTAGAGAAACTTACACCATTTCGCTGCAAAAACTGCAATGTGACGATGGAATAAAGCAATCAGAGGATTACAGCATGAGCGAAGGATCTGAAGAGCTGATTGGAGAAGAAAGAGAGTGATTCGAAGAGGATTGGAATTGTGAGAACGTGGTTTTCGCGTTGACCAGAGTCAACCCCGTCGTTCAAAGGGGCTATCCCAAAACGGTGTCGTTTATATCTTGACCTTTATTTATTTTCAGTTCGTGCTCTCTTCTAATGGGTTATTGTATGGACGCGATTGGTATAAAAGTATTCGTGGGAATCACGTAAATTGTTCTATTAATCCGGAATAGTCGACGACATTTCTACAAGTCGTCGTTTTTCTCGGATGTTCGGCCGCATTGCTATTGGTTGTCGTTGTCATTTTTCAATTTGCAGTCGTCTTGTCGTTTACATCATTGTTTTGATGTCTTTGTCGTTTTTCCACGATATAAAAGTCGAGTCGTCTAGAAGACCTATTACAAGTTATCCACAACTTATTTGCACTATTTTATAAAACCTCACGAGTTTTCTCCGTTGTCACCTTAAAAACCGCCACTATCATGTAAGTTTTTTAGTATTGTTGCCGATTTGAGGTCAAATACTTGTTGGTAAGTCAGTTTTTTTTTTAAATAGATCTTCATTTTTCGATGTTGCATGATTTCTAGTCATGTTTTTTTTAGATGTTTTAGAGCTTGCTTAGAGAAAATTTTGTGAATTAATGTATTTATGACTGTTGTCTTTCCTTTCCGATCTAATAAGTGTGAGTTAATTCCGGTGATTTTTTCGGGCGACTTACAAATTTTCAAATTCTTTATTTAGTAAATAGTTAGTTACTTAGTTAATATGGAATGTTCAATTTTAAGGCATTGAACTTTTGATTAATTTTGAAACTTGTATATCCAAAAACCCAAATTTTAATTTTCAAAACTTGATTCTAATACCCGAAAGAAAATTTAAACATTTAAATATAAGGAGTACAATATCCGATTTAATTTGGATACAGGTACCCGGATCCAAAATCCGATTTTGAATTCGGATATGATTTTTTATCCGATATAAAAATATCAGATTCTGAGTATTATGATCACTCGTACCGTCACATGTTTAAGTAAGAGGGTGAATTATAAAATTCAGATATAATCTAGTATTAATAAAGTGACTTTTCGAAAATATGGTGAATTAGTGAAATGCTCATTATTAGGCAAACATTTTATTAAAATACTCATCAACTCAAACTATTTAACAAAATACCCAATATAACAAGTTAAAAACAAAATTAACCTTCATTCTCAATTTCTCTCTCCATGTTCTAACTTCTACGTATTATCCCTCTTTTCTATTTTTATTATATTTATTTAGATAATTTTAATTTGTTCCATACAAATTTTTTTAAAGCTTCATAACTTTAATTTTAAAACTTTGATTCACTTATAAAAATTACCGTTGGAAAGCTTTTGACGAGACGAATTCAATGATAGATAAAAAGATATATTTTTTAGATTTTTAAATTAATACATTTTTTAATTATATATATGTAATTTTAGTTACATATAAGTAACTAAAATTACATATATGTATTTTTTTCTTTCTTTCTTTCTTAAGGTGGTAGGAAACTTAAACCTATGTAAATCTATGTAACTTTTGTAACTAAAGTTATATAAACGTAAGCTTAATTACATGCGTAATCTTAATTACATATATTTAATTTTAGTTATTTATATGTAATAGATTTTACGTAATTATATGTACGCAGTTTTAGTTACTTATATGTAATCAAAATTGCATATATGCAATTTTCTTATAGAGCACGAGGCTTATCGTCAAAGATGAAAAATCCAAATGTTTAATTTGAATTCAAAGTACTATTACATAAAATAAATTGTTTAAACCCCAAATTCTTAATTTGATAAACTTTTTAATTTAATTACTCTTTAATATATGTAATCTTAGTTACATATATGTAATTTTGAAAAACAAAAACATTATTTTAAAACACCTCAAAACTATATATTCTCACCTATCATTCAATTCCTCTCTTAATATGCTTTTCAAAAATAATTTTTACAAGTTCATCGGATTTTAAAATGAGTATAAAATGATTAAATGAAACTATGTGTTTTTTTGTTAAAAGGTTTGACTAAAAATGAATATTTTGTTGATTTTATTTTCTAGATATAACCGAATATGTGGCATTAAGTGCTATTAAGGATTTAATGAAAGATATACGCACATTTAATGGGATAAAATGTAAATCATTAACATATTAATATGTAGTCGAAACAAACACAACAATTCTCCTAAGTACAACAACATGCAACAACTCCAACAACGCCATTTTCTTGATGTTGAGAAATTTCATCCTCGAATTTAAAGAGATGAAGCGAAGCCATCTGTGTGTAGGAAAATTGATGACAAAGATATGTTAGAGCATGGCGTGAATCCCAATGACATTGATGGCTCAGAATACAGGGTTCGGAGCAATGGCGTTCGGAGGCTGTCGAGCGAAGTTTATTGGGGTCGGATTCGGTTTCAGCGTTGACATTGGCTTTTGACGTCTGGCGAGAAAATATGATAATCGTTGCAATTTCAGGCGCAATCACGATCGGGTTGGGACTGGGGAAGCTCGATTGTGAGGCCGGTACGATAGAAAGCAAATAAATAAAAAACTACGTGAGAAAAAAAATGAAAAAACAACTAAATGTTAATCTGAAATAATAGGATGAATTTCCACATTATTCACTTTTGTTAAAAGTTATTGTGCAAAATTGAAGCCATTTTTTTTCAAGTGATTTACCAAATGCTACTCTTCATCGCGGAGCCGATAGCAAAGGTGATTTATTTTGTTTGTTTCCTCCTTTGCATTTTGGATTTCGCGTTCTACAGCATGGAGATGGCCTTCTTGGGCTGCGAGCTAGTCTTCCGATGGGCGCATGACTTGGCCGGTGCAATGCCGACACCAAGCTCGAGCTTGGAGTGATGCATGGAAAGAAAGTTCGGCTGGAAGGTTTACGTGATATTGTCAGCGGCTCTGAAGCTCATGGCGGCGAGCTTCGACTTCAACTACAAGTTCGTTAAAGGCGGCAACGGATACCTCGCGAAGTTGATCGAGAAGATCTACGGGGTCGACTTGGTGAATTGGCAGTTTTCTTCGCTTTTGGAGTTTGATTAAGCTATTAAGTCTTTTATCAATGTCAAAACTAAGCCTAAAAGAGACATTTTTAATAGGAGATGTGATCTGCCTTACACTCATCACGATGAATTTATATCAACAACTTTTTGTAATACTCTCTCTACCCAAAGAATGTGGGAATTTAACTCATATAAGTTGTGTAAACATATGTCTTTCACTTGTATCTTTCATATTGTCATGACAACTTAATTTAATTATTTATTGTTCATTTGTTTGAGTAAATAAAATAAAAAAAGTTGTGTAATTCTATATGTATATGTAATGCACATATATATATATACCAAAACGAAAAACATATCAACCAATTCTATTAACCAAAACGTATCAACCAAGACGAAAATGTATCAACCAATTCTATGGTATCCAAGGATCGATTCTTGCGGACATTAAAGCCTTGCTTAGGGATGTGGCCTCACTCGGGGAGTGTCATTGGGCTCCGAGATCGTGCAATGAGGTAGTGAATTTCCTAGCAAAAAATCGGCTCTCTTCTTTGTATACGGATTTTTGTTGTTACGGTTACTTGGAGTGACTTGTAAACATTGTGCGGAGGGATTTTACCCCCTCTAGCTAAGTTATTGATGAAGTTAAATATTATATTTTACGTCTATTGTTATGTTTGCTTTCTACCATTATATATGTACATATACAAATAATGTTTTTGTCATTTTCATTTGCTTTTATATCATTTTATGTTTAAAAATTTGCAAATCGAAAACCGTTGTAAGTGTATTTTACGGATTTATCTAAAAGTTTACGCAAAAAAATTATTTAATAGTACCTATCACTATTCACTATAGGCATTATATTGAATATTTATAATGAATGTACAAAAATTATTGACATTAATGATATTTAATATTTAAAATTACATGAGTAATAATCTATTAAGCAATTTTTATGGACTTTTTTGTAATTTATTCAAACTACAAGGATAATATTGTAAATGAAAGATCTATTAGTGAGCACTAAAAAGCACATTTTCTTCTTTTGTATTTGGTAATAATTAAAGGGAAAATTCATTATCTACCGATACCTTTGTGTGAAATTCGAAACCTGGTGATGAATGTTCCGAAATTCAAAATCTAGTGATGTTCACTGTTTCCTTCCCATTTTTCCCATGAAACTTCATATATAAAGAAAAAGCCCTACTTTTGGTACCACACTTTCCATTTCGGCATTCTCTCTTCATGTTCCGATTTTCTCTAAAGAACTATCGATTTTCTCTCGTTGTGGGGGACCATTTCAAAGATTTCGTGGGGACCATGATGGTTCTCCGTTTTCACCGACCTTCATTTTGTCTTCGGCGACGTATCAAACAACAATAATATCCTAACTTACATGGTGAGCCTTCGAAACCTTAAATTATTTTTTTTGGTATGATTATTACAAACTACTCACTCAACGGATTATGATTCCGTTGAGATGATCATGAGTATTTATTTGTTTCCCACGAATCATAATAAGGAAATCATAAATTTGTTATCCATGTCTGCATTCATGTAACATGTCCCGGTCAACCGTCTGATCTCAAAATAAAAGTATTGGGTATACCAGTGTAGACTTTAACGATTAAATTAAAGACCATATAAGTTGAACCGTATAATTCATGATGCTCAGGACATCAACTGATTCCATCTAATCATCATTGTGACTTTATCGTACTTTCATCAGTGACGGGCTTATGTGATGATTTCTGATATAAGTCTAGTCCGTCCAGTATGAAGACGCTTCATACCTGATAAACTTCATAGTGCATGGATAGCACCATGATCCGGTAATAGATCACCACATGTATGTGATTAAGTTCACCAATAGTCGTTCTCGATCAGAAGTTCCCATTTCCAATCTAGACTATGGACCAATTTAAGTTCTTTATTTATGTTAGTCAAATCTCCTCACATAGACTCAGTGTGATGACTTAACATAAAAAGCAAAGCTAAATAACTAAGGAATAACATTCAATTTTGTTGATATAATCCGCATATAACTATATAAGATTGTCATTAATATGATATATTCATTAAAAGGCAGATGACCATAATGTTACACAAGCGGGATTAGCATATGAATAGATGTCATATATCTAATATGTCCAATAGTCCAGGCTTGCGGATTTTTGTCCAGTCAATGTGCTTCGCTTTGTATTCTTTGGTTTACAGTTCTTTCGATTTTATTTTTTTAATTTCTATTATATGCTAAAAAAGATGAGTGTCTTGAAGACTTGATCTATGTGATGTTTGGGACATATTTTTGTGTGTGTGTGATGACGTAGGAAAAAATAATATGAACGAGTTGTTGTGGTTGCGAATATACGATTCATGCGAATTGTATTTAATATACATTATAACTTAATATTTATAGTTGATGTATTTATATTATTATATTATTATATTGTTAATGTAATAATATTTTTTTTGATTAATATATCAGAAAATTGATTTTTTTTAAGAAAATAAAAAAATCGAATCATATACCAAACAATTTTTTTTTGTTTTTTCATTTCAGAAATAAAAAATAAAAAATAAAATTTGTACCAAACTGTTTTTGAAAAAAGTTGTAAGAGTTTTTTTTTTTTTTTTTTTAACACTACTACTACAAAATTATGAATAGAGAAATCCTACGATGATGTTGCTCGTAGACTTCCATGACATTTGAGAGGTGCTCAAAATTCGATTAGAAAACAATACCAATATGATTCAAGCCTTAACGTTCTCAATCTTGAAAGCATTTCGAACATGTCATGATTTGTTTAATTAATCTTCAAAATAAAAGTTGAAATGGCGGGTCTAAACGACGAAAGTTGTGGGTCTTTGACGACGCGGTGGGGTGTTGAGTAACATAAGTTGGGGAGTGGTGGCTAGAGATCTGTGGATGTGGACCTGTAGTGGTGGTTAATGCATTTGTGCGGGCGTTGTTCTTCGGATATCTTGCTAGGGCAAGAAAGGTGGAGACTCAATTCAGGGCGGTGAAGTTCTAGACTCAGGTCACAATAGCGATTGATGGAAGTAGGGCAATTGTAAGTCTCGGAAATTATAAATTTGTAAAATACCTATTTATTATATTGGAAATTCTTCATTGAACTCTCAAAATAAAATCTTGAATTATATAGGTAATCAAACATAATTTTGTGCTTAATTATGATATTATTACAAATTTAAACACAAAACGGGTTTTTCAAAAAACTAAACACATCACTGTTTTTTCTTTCTTTAAAAGATGCAGCTTGTTGAATATTTCTCATAATCAAGGTCTCCAAGTTGTTTGAGGGGATTTTTTATTGGGACAACTTTCATTTTATTTTATGTGTGTGTTAACTATGAGGTTAGCAAAATAGATATAAATGCGGTAAAAATATATATGTTTCACAAAATAACTAACATATTCTCAAATGATTAAATACGTAAAATCGTGATATACTCGTTTTCCAATAATTCTGCTCCATGTGTCTACACTAGTGTTGAGTTTTATTCACAGACGTACATCTCAAATTAGCAGTCAATTTTTCTTTCATATTTTGAGATTTTTCGTGTTAAATACTTCAATTCGAGACATATACAGATGATTGTCTTCCGTTAAAAGAGATATGTGAGAGTAAACCACTTGAAACCACATAATTTACCGTCCGGGTATTAAATCAGCGCAATTGAAAGTTTGAGGACATGTCATGATATTTTGAAAAATAATTGGGTATTTTTGCCGCACCCAAATTTCAGAGCCCAAGCCCAATAAAATAGAACAATTTGCTTAACGGGCCGAAGCCCGTAGAAACTCCTAAACCTTGAGACGCCATTGAAGGGAAGCTCTCTGAAAAACCCTAAATTGACATTTCCTCATTTCTCTGCTAAACCCTAATTTCCGATAAGCGAAGATGCCGAAGAAAAGTAAAAGTAAGAAAGATCAAACCTTCAATGGCGGTTCTTGCTCAATTCGGTCGATGGAGTTTGAATTTGATTCTGTGTTTGATTTGCAGAGAGCAAGAGCAAGAGGGTCACTCTGAAGCAGAAGCACAAGGTGATCAAGAAGGTGAAGGAGCACCACAAGAAGAAGGCGAAGGAGGCGAAGAAGCTCGGGCTGAACCGACGGCAAAAGGTTGAGAAAGACCCCGGAATCCCCAATGACTGGCCTTTCAAGGAGCAGGAGCTCAAAGCCCTCGAAGCCCGCCGGGCCCGAGCCCTCGATGAGATGGAGCAGAAGAAAGCCGCTCGCAAAGAGAGGGTAGGGAATTATTCTGTTCAAAATTTTGTGAACAATTTGACCTTATTTTGATGAATTTGTGTTTGTATAGGCTCAGAAAAGGAAGCTAGGGTTGTTGGAAGATGAGCCTCTTCCGAAAGAAGAGGAAATTATCGTGGATGATTCTGTTGCGTTCGGGAAGAACCGAGGTATTGTTTGAATTTTGCAATACCGTTTATTAAATCTGTTTGATTATACGCGGTGCTGTATTCTTCGAGAGACGATTTATAGTCTATTATTAAGTTTTTGCTCGTTAACAGATAGCGGCGATAGAGCATTCTACAAAGAGTTGGTGAAAGTTATCGAAGCGTCGGATGTTATCCTGGAAGTCCTTGATGCCCGGGATCCGATGGGGACCCGTTGCGCTGACATGGAAAAGATGGTGAAGAACTCTGGTCCTCATAAGCATCTCGTATTGCTTCTGAATAAAATTGGTAATTTTTTTTTGCCCTGCCGGTGAATTTTGTGATCGAGTCCGGGATAGTCAATGCAAGCTAACACTTCTGGTGCACGGTTTTCAGATCTCGTTCCAAGAGAAGCCGCAGAAAAGTGGCTCACTTATCTTAGAGAAGAATTGCCAGCTGTCGCTTTCAAGTGCAGTACTCAAGAGCAGAGGTCGAATCTCGGGTGGAAATCTTCGTCGAAGGTAGCGAAGACGAGTAGCCTTCTACAGACAAGTGATTGTCTCGGCGGCGATACGCTTTTGAAACTGTTGAAGAACTACTCTAGAAGCCACGAGGTACTTCATATCGTTTTTCGGTACTATATTATATATATTCATACAGTGTCAAAACACCTTTCATTAAGATGTTTTCGTTACGGATCCCTTCTTTGGTAAGCAATTCCAATGAAGGAACCGTAACACGGACTCGGGGAGAGGGCGGTCGAGGACGGACCACGGTCAATATAATCATCTTACCCTTATTATCAATTAGTGTAAATACTTCATTCCAATAAGTTCTCAAGTGAGTATAAGCTAGTCTGTATATTGACCTACCTATAGATGGGCCACTTAAAGTGAATGGGTTTTATCCAACCAAAACCCTAATCTCGCTCTCAAGATTGTGAGAGATTAGCGTTCTCCATTCCCGTCACAACAGCTCCAGTTATGAGATTGAGATCCAGGGCGTATCAGTTTTGTAGTATTTGTTCACTTGTTTTTTCCACATGAAAGATTTACGGGGAGATTATTGATTGTGGTAGTTTACAATAACTGACCGATAAAGTGTTATTGTTTATGACAGATCAAGAAATCTATCACTGTGGGAGTTATCGGCCTTCCAAATGTTGGTAAAAGTAGTCTTATCAACAGTTTGAAGAGAAGCCACGTTGCCAATGTCGGTTCCACTCCGGGACTGACCCGATCAATGCAAGAGGTTCAATTAGACAAGAATGTCAAACTGCTGGATTGCCCCGGAGTTGTAATGCTTAAGTCAAAGGAAAACGATGCCTCCATCGCCCTAAGGAATTGCAAAAGGATTGAGAAGTTAGAAGACCCAGTTAGTCCCGGTAACGACACGCATCTTTCAACATAGCTTTTAAATTCACTTTTTTTTTTTTTTTTGCTCAACCTAAGTGACGGTTTTTTACTTTTTTCCTTGTTTTTTATGAGAACAGTGAAGGAGATTCTTAAGTTGTGTCCGGCCAATCTTCTGGTCACTCTCTACAAAATCCCAAGCTTTGATTCGGTAGATGACTTCCTGCTGAAGGTGGCCACTGTCAGGGGTAAGCTCAAGAAGGGTGGAGTGATTGATGTCGGTGCAACAGCCAGAATTGTTCTTCACGACTGGAACGAGGGTGTGCATAATTCTCTCATCTTATTCATAGTACGATTGGATCTGTAACGTAACAAACTGATGGGAATTTGACTTTTTTTTTTCATCAGGAAAAATTCCATATTATACGATGCCGCCAATCAGGCAGCAAGACGAACCCTTGGAAGCAAAGATTGTTACCGAGCTCGGCAAAGTGTTTAATGTCGATGAAGTTTACAGCGGAGAGTCCTCGTTCATTGGAAGCCTAAAGTCTGTTGATGATTTCCAGCCCGTTGAAGTTCCGTCAAGTCAACCGTTGAAGTTCGATGAAGATATGCTCGAGGTTTGCAAATTGGTTTTTTCTCATTTGAACTAGTTAATTTTTTGAATTTGGAACAAAAAGAGAGGCTTTGTTTTCATGAAAAAATACATTAAGGTCTTTTCAGAGGGAACATAGAAAATAGTAATAAATAATAAATACCCAATCTGCCCTTCAATTGAAACAAGTAATACGTAAATAAAATATGTGTAACTTAACGACCAAGTCTCGTTATTGATTTCCCCATTGTTATTATAGGCGCTAAAACATTAATAAATGTTAAATCTAGCCTTAACGCATCAGGGAATACTTAAATAAAAGGTATATTTGTGGCTTAATACCCTAATTTTTGTATTTTAGGGCGGGATAAAAACAATCATACTATTTTTACTGTGGAAATACCACTTGCTATAAGTAAAGCAATGTAGAACTCATGGAGAAAATTCTTACTTTTTAATCTCTCGAAATCCAGGTTCAGTGAAAACCCCTCCTCTTTTTGCCTCTTTCCCTTAACCATGAGGGTTCTTGCCCGAAAATAAAAAATTATAGGTACTTTGTCCATAAATATCCCTAAATAAAACAATATTTTTTACATCCTTACAAGCCCATATCAAAATTTGTTTCCCAATTGGCAATTGTTATTGCAGAAGTTTCTTTGAGATTAATGGCATCCGATTTTGATTCCTCAATATTTTTTCAGGAAACCGAAGTAGATAGAACATCGATCCAAGGCGAAGGTAGCACCCACATGGCCGATGAAGAGGATGAGAACGAGGATGGTGACCAAATTATGGAAGCCGAAGAAGATGGCAAGGCCAAGGTAAAGCCAACTTCGACCAGGCAAAACGAGAAGCTCTATACTGCAGAAGGAATACTCAACCCGAAGAAGAAGAAGGCGGAAAAGAAGAAAAAGAAAAAGGATAGCAAAGCAAACCAAGTGACTTCAATGGACAACGACGACTACGACTTTAAGGTTGATTACAACAAAAATGACTCCGCCATGGAAGTTAGCAGCGACGAGGAGGAATAATCTTGCTACAGCTTCGAGCTCCGATTTTGTTCTATTTCAGTTTATTTTTCCATGAAACATTGTGAGAAACGGTTTCTT
Organism: Parietaria judaica; assembly: GCA_954871525.1. Taxonomy (NCBI): domain Eukaryota; kingdom Viridiplantae; phylum Streptophyta; class Magnoliopsida; order Rosales; family Urticaceae; genus Parietaria; species Parietaria judaica. Next base: position 47,971,711 of record OX940860.1, read on the forward strand.
ATTGAATGGAAATATAATCATTTTTGGTTCCTTACAAATTGTTCCTTTTGTTCACTTTTTTTAAAAGAACAAACTATTTCATGTTTGAAGCGGAGAAAAAAAAAAATCCTCTTAACTAGATGTGTCTTGCTCAAGATTGCAATTTGCATGTTACGCAATTTTTAAACTTATTTAGGCAAATGTGCTGCTTTCTATAAGATTGCAATAGGCACCAACGCACAAAATTAAGGAAGCTTTAATTGCCAAATTTATTTTTCTTGGTAATACTATAAATATAATACTTAAACGGAAGTTGATGTTCGTTAACGCTTCTCCATCAATTTAGAATAGAGCAGTCATGCATGGGATTAGCGTGTTTAGACAGTGAATGAGGATTATGCCGGTGCCGCCCGAAACCAAAAATATTCACGGTTAGGTAGGTTGATCCTAGGCCATTAAAGGGTTGTCGGACACACGAAGTGTGGACAAATGTTACCGTCACCGGCACATCATAGTTTCCACATGTTGTGATATCGTAAATGGTAGAACCCGGAACATAAAAAATTCCGTGCTTCTTAGCGGCTATGTTGCCTATACCACCCAAAAATAAAATACCCTTTTTTACATTGAAAATAGGAACAAAGAAAAACTATAAGCCATAGCAGTCCTTGAACTCTCATCTCACTGAATCAGTTTTCCTTTGATGCTCACGAATCTGGATTTCGATCTGCAGCGTCGGGTGACGGTGGTCGAACCGATGAACTAACCTCACTGGTAGTTGGAGGAGAAGCTGGGGAGGTAGTCCCGCTAGCGAGAGGCTTAGTTTCTGTAGTGATCAGGCCTTGCGCCTCCAAGGACTCACGTGCGGCTTTCTCCTTGGCTCGTTTTGCTCTTTCCAACACCTCTTCCTACAGTGATTAGGAAATAAAGCTCAGGTGTAGAACAAAGGAAGAAACTATTTCTAACATTTTTATCAATGTGAAATTCGGAGTTCCATAAATATTGGAAACATGAGATTTTGTGAGCCAAGGAAAGAGAGAGTTGCCTATGTTGCGTAAGATAACACATATCTGAAAGGCCCTTCAGCCTCTAATAAAACATTCTCCACAGTGTTGTGTTAATATGTCCGGAATTCTGGTTCCGTTTTTTTTTTTTTTTTTTATCTTATAGGAACCGGAATTCCGGATTGATATAATAAACCAATTTTGTTTTAAAATTGGCCAAGTAATATGGATGGTCGAATGATAGCCAATTAAAAAGTTGAATTCGGAACCCGGAGTTCTGGTTCTGGAAAATAAAAGGAACCGTAAGTCAAGATTCTGTTTTGCCGGCATTTTAAAATACGGAAACAGAATTTCACATTAACACCATTGCCAGTAACAATCAAAGCTTGGAAATGTTCGGGAAATGTAGCGCATGCACGTAAAATGGACATCATGTCAAAAGAAGCACACCAAATCCTTTACTTACAAGTTATAAGTAAAAACTTAACACACTTGTGGACTGGAGATGGAAAATTAGGAGTTGAGTTACATGAAAACCTAGCACATGAATTATAACAAGGTATGGGTACAATCGGAAAGAATTGTGTTGATCGAACAAGGTATGGGTACAACGCCGCTTTTATCTACAAGAGGTGATGTTGACTAACAGAATTATAACAGAGCAAACAGAATCTTTTTCATTACAATATCGAAATAACATCTTGTTAGTATATATCTTGGATAAGAACTGAACTTTGTCCCATAAAAATGAACCATAATGATGATCAAGATCGCAGTGTAAGGCCAACTTTTAGGACAATAGAACTAATTGCCGAGCTTAATCAACCAATATCGAAATCCGTTCTTCTGTAAATACGTCAAAATGTAGTAGAAACGGGCACATGAACGCTATAACAAGGTAATAGTTCGAGTAGCGATCCAAATCGAAGAGCTTCGTTTTGAATGAATCAGTACCTGGAATTCCTGAACTTGCTTCTGTTGCTCGGACTGAAGCCGACCAATCGTACCCAAAAGCTCTCCCACCGTCGACTCAATACGCTCGGTCAAGGCTTCTCCGATTGCTTTTCCCAAAAAGAATGCATCAAGAACACTTCTGCTCTCATTGTCACCTGCAAAATTCGATTTTTCAAAGATGCTCACTAGTTTCCTTCCATTTTTCTCTCGCTAAATAGCTAGAAATCACAGAAAATAACTCGAAGCAATCGATACACAAAAGCATGAGAACGATTATATATATATAAATATATAGTCACCAATTGAGTCAAAGTTGTGCATAGTTTGAAATACAGTGGAGATTCGAGGAGTCTGAAGCGTACCAGAGCTAGAGCAAGCCCATTTTGTTCTGTGAGGGAGCTCTCTAATGGAGAATCCGATGGCTTTGAACTTGGAATGGTGCGAGGCCAGGGAACGAAGATTGAGATTGAGGAAGCTCGATGTGAAGCAGTGAGTGGCTCTGGATTCAGATGGCAAACACGAAGCGATTGGTGGAGAAACTGAAGCTACAATCCCGCTGCTCATTTCGGCGAGTGAATCCCAGATTCTTTCAACTGGTTTTCTCGGCAGCCAAACAGTAGAACCGACAATGGGATTGGAATTTGTTTGGAAATTTTAGCTAGGTATTAAATTTCCCGAATATTCATCGGCATGCCCATCGAAAATCTTTTTTCGAAGATATGCGAAACGATATATCCATCGGCATACCCATCGATTTACCTATGAGATACCCATCGACAAGCGATATATCCGTAAAACGAAAAGTGTGAAACGACATCGGCAAGCGGTATTTAAAACCTTGTTTGGAACAGACAATGTTAGATATATGCGGCGTAAGTATCTAATTTTATACTAATTGTCATCATTTCCTCAATTTTTTTTCTTTTCAAGAGGTAGAGCTACAACTCGCGACGAGATGGTGGCCTTCGCGACGAGTCGCAACGTTTTGTGGGAGATCGTGATTGATCGCGATTGGCTGGCGGGAATCGCGACGAGTCGCGACTCCTGATGATAATCGCGACTTGCACTTGGTGATCCGCGTGAATTGCTCTTTGCCAATAGGAGGGCGACACGTCATCAATCCGAGGGAGCGGGAAAATTTGTGTTTGTTTGTGGCAATAATAACCACTTTTTTTTTAATTTCTCGTTCCACCATATTTATTTAATTGCTATTAAATTTGTTAAATTATTGTAATATGTTACAAATTAATATTTATTAACATATGTTACAAATTAATAATTAACATAAATCAAATTATTAATATGTTACAAAATAATAAATTATAACATACTTAAATATAATTTTGAAATAAATAAATTATACATAATAATTATAAATAATTAACATACCTATATGTAATTTTGAAATAATTAGTAAAGTTTGATAGTTAAATTCGGGTAAAAACTAATAAAATTAAACATTGGAAACAAATAGGTACATATGCCGCAAACAACACATCCACATTTCTCGCGAACTCGCGACCCGTCCACCCGCGACGCATCGCGACTCCTACTTTGGCGATTTTTCACTATTAGGTCACGACTCGCCGCGACACCGCGAGTTGCAGCTCTGTCAAGAGGTACAAGACAGAATTGAAGTCAAGTGATTCCATTCGCATCAAGTTAACGCCTGGTAAGTTAAGAGACACACAAACATCTTTAGTTTAATTAAATTATTGAATAACTAATATTTTTAAAATTTAATTGGAAATGTGCACGCGTTCCTCGTGGAACAGACCCCGGCGAGATATAAAAAGGATTTGATCTCGGCAAATTAAAAATATGTCGCTACACTTAACATAAAATTAAGTACTTATATCGCAAATATCTTTTACAATGATAAGTCAATTATATAAGAAACTTCAATGATATAAAAATGGTTATTAGCGACATATGTTCTATTTTTTTCTTCAAAAATCATCGCTATGTTTTTATTCTCTTTTTTTTTTCGGCAAGGAGGTTGACATAAGTTAAGGTGGCGTTTGGTTATGGTCTGCGAGACCAGTTTCTGTTTTTTGTTTCAAACAGTGTCATATTGGCCTCGCAGACCACGTTTGCATACCAGTTGTCTCTGTTTTCTCAGATCGGTCTCGCAGACTACTGAAATTTAAATGAAAGAAAACAAAAAAACAACTTCAAACTGTTTTCTGTTTTTAGTCTTCAACTGAATCGAACAAAATAAAAATATAATAATGTTTATCATTCTATAATAGTATTATATTATTTATAATAAGATTTTAATTATAAAATTAACTCATATAATTAAATTATTACAATCAATTTTATATATAATTATATATTTTAATGATATTTCATATTACTATCATATTAACAAATATACTTAAATTATGTATATTAATAAATACTAACTAAACTCTTGAAACTGAATTACTACTTTATATTACATTATTTAAACATGTAATTAGAGTCATAAAATATGAATAATTTTTGTATTACGACAAATACTTTTTAGGCATAATATTAATATATATTACTTTCAAATAAAACATACTTTCCTTTTAATAACATAAATTGCGTTTCATTACATTTTTATTTATTTAAGTGCAACCCCAGATTAACAAAAGACTAACCAAACAGTGTTTCAAAAATCAAACTCCCAAACTAGTTTGGTAGACCGAACTCTCAGACTGATTTCCCAAACCAAATTGCAAAACTGGTTTCCAAAACCAGTTACCTGGACGCCACCTAAAATTTTAAGATTTTGAGAATATGTGCCAAAAAAAAAAACTATAACAACGATTTTTGAACATATGCCGCTAATAACCCTATGAAAACATATTAATAATTGTTGTGTCGTTTTCAATTAGTCATTTGCTGATTATAAGCTGCACTTTTAGTCGTTTTATATTAAGTGTCACTTCTGAGTAAAACTTGTATTTTATTTATTTATTTATTTGTAGAAGCGTTTTTTTTTTTCCGGTTTCTAGTCTTCTGATCCATGTAGAGGGTTTAGTGAGACTAGTTCCTAGTTCCTAGCCCTAATCTCTCCATCTAGGCTCTAGCCTTATCCGTCATTTCCTTGCGAGTTTGGCCGACGCCTCCCCCTCTAGGTAGGTTCCGTTGTCGATTTCTCGATCATCTCCGATTCATCAGATTTATTAGTGTTATGAGACAAATAAGATGGGGGATACTGCGTGTTAATGGCTTGAATCCGAAAATTGAAACTCATTTTGGTAGCATAGCAATGCCGTCACGTGCAACCAATACCAGGAAAACTCACCTAAACACGCTTCAAGATGTAATTCAATTATTCTTTACATAATTGTGTGTTTTTTGGATTTATCTTCCATGTTACTATTATTAAATCGTTAAATATGAGTGAAAATCTTTTCATAGTAATTGAAACTTGAAAACCATTGTTCTGTATATCCTTCATTCTACAAATTTTGATGTTTCAAAAAATCAACAAAAATGGGTTAATGTGCGGAATAATTTCTGACTTTTTTGGCATTATTAGTGAATCATTAGGGCTACTGAACCGAAGCTTAGAAGCTTCAACAATGGTGGATTCAATATTATTGTCTCAATACAATGAATCTGATTACACCAAATATATATATATATATATATATATATATCAGAGAGAGAGAGGAAAGTCAGTTAGGCTTACGAACTCTAACAACCTCTGACGTCAGCTATTGTAACTGAAAATACAGAGAGCTATTTTCTTCTTAATATCCTCCCACAAGCTGAGCATGGTTGAGGCATTAAGATGGCAAGGAAGCCAGACGCAGCTTGGTACATAGATGATGAAAACGGAGACCAGAGAGTGCTTTAGTAAACACATCAGTGGTTCCCTCATCGGTGGAAATGTATTGTACATCAAGCAGCTTATGAGCAAACTGCTTGCGAACATAGTGGACGTCGAGTTCAATATGTTTCATACGCGTGTGAAACACCAGGTTGAGGGAAAGCAACTTAGCCCTAACGTTATCACACCAGAGAATCAGTAGGGAAGTGGGGACTGAAAATTCGATCTCATGAAGCAGGGACTGTAACCAAATAAGTTCAATGGCAGTGGAAGCCAAGGCCCAGTACTTAGATTCCGTACTAGACCGAGATATTGCACGTTGCTTGCGTGATCCCCAGTTGATAAGGTTCTGTCCCAAAAAGACACAAAAGCCAGAAGTGGACGTACGATCGTCCTGGTCAGTGCCCCAGTCAACATCCGAGTAAGCTTCAAGGATGAGTTTGGGAGAGAGAGTAATGGCAACCCCACATTAAGAGTACCCTTTACATATCGTAGAATACGTTTGCAGGCAATCCATTGATTGATAGTTGGAGCTTGGAGGAACTGACTAAGGCGATTGACAACAAAAGAGATGTCTGGGCGAGTCATTGTGGGGTACTGGAGAGCTCCTATAGTGCTGCGAAACACAAGGGGTTGAACAAAGAGAGGGCTATCGCCAAAAGCCAGCATGTTTGCAGAGCACATCGGAGTAGAACAAGGCTTGGATTGATCCAAGTTTGTCTTAGTGAGGAGGTCCGAATCATATTTCGTCTGTGTGAGCTATAATCCTGCAGATGTGCGTGTAGCTTCAAAGCCAAGGAAGTACTGGACAGAGCCAAGATCTTTTAAGGCAAAGCTCTTGAGTAATTCAGCGATGAGAGTTGGAATGGACACTGAATCATCTCCAGTGATAAGTATATCATCAACATAAATGAGGACCAGAAGAGTCTGGCCATTAGCCTTTTTGAAGAAGAGAGAAGTGTCAGAGACACTGTTTCGAAAGCCTTTGTGAATAAGGCTGCTTTGAGCTTGTCAAACTAAGCTCGTGGAGCCTGCTTGAGCCCGTAAAGAGATTTCTTTAATAGGCATACACGAATTATGGAGGCTGAGCCATGAAGACTTGTTCCTTGATTTCCCCATTCAGAAAGGCGTTGTTTATGTCTATCTGTCTAATATCCTAGTTCCTGGAAACAGCAATGGAGAATATAACACGGATCGTGCTGGCTTTAATGACGGGGCTGAAAGTCTCTTTGTAGTCCACTCTCTCAGTTTCTTGAAACCCTTTAGCAACAATCCGAGCTTTAAGCTTATCAAGAATTCCATCAGATTTAAATTTGTATTTGCACACCTACTTGTAACTGACACCATTCATGGTGGGAGATGGAGGGACAAGAACCCAAGTATTTTTGGTCCTAAGGGCATTGAACTCAGCTTGCATAGCTTTAAGCCAATTGGGATCTTTAAGGGCTGCAGCAGTGGTTTTGGGCTCGGGGAAACCATTGCATTTGATGAGAGTGGCGCTGAAGATCTTTGGTTTGTAGATGCAAGATTTGGAACGTGTATGAACCTAGGAAGTAGACAAAGCGTTTTGTGTGTGATGGGGCACAATAGGCTCTGGGTTGGAGTTATGATCTATGGATGTATTTCTGGGGACATTTTATGAGAGATGAGTCTGGACGAGTGGGCTGAGGGGTATTTGTGGTATGTTGGTGGGGTAATATATATGGAAAGAAGCACGGGGGTAAACGGGAAGGGGAGAAAAAAATGACGGGGATGTCTTGTTGTTGTAAGATGGAACCTTATTAGTAAGGAATAAGCTTTTGTGAGGAAAAGAGGTTTCATCAAATTTGACTGAGCGTTTGATTTATACGCGGCCCGAGGCATAAAGACATTTATACCCTTTATGAAATGGGTTGTAGCCTAGGAATAGACACCGAGCGCTTTTAAAGGCGAAATTGTGGGAATTGTAAGGTCTAAGAAAGGGATAGCAGACACACCCGAAGACCCGTAAGAATTTGTAATCTGGAGCTTGTTTTTAAAGACAATGGAAATGAGACTTACTGGGACATGACGGGAATGGAAAACGATTGATGACATACACTGCAGAGACCACAGAATCCCACTAGAATTTGAGAGGCATATCAGCATGTGTGAGTTGAGTGAGACATAGCTCTGTCACATGCCGGTGTTTGCGCTCAACTCGGCCATTTTGTTGATGCGCATGTGAGCAGGGATGGCAAAATACAATGCCCAGTTGTTGCAGAGTGGATTGAAGAGTACAAAATTCACCACCCCAGTCTGTCTGGAGAGCTTTGATGTTGGTCTCAGATGGTCTTTCAACAAATGCATTGAATTGCAGAAAGATAGTGAAACTCTAATATTTCTTGCGCATAGGAAATATCAAGTTGTACTTTGAGAAGCCCTTAACAAATAAAAGGTAATATCTATATCCATCAGTTGACATTTCAGGTGCATGGCCCCTATATCAACGTGAAGAAGCTCAAATTGTTTGCTTGTTTTGAGAGTTGATAAGGGCAGATGATGCATGGTGCATTTTACCGAGTTGACACGCATGACAAAGAGAGGAACTTTTATTCACAGTTTTGATCTTCACATTGGAGAGTATATCATTTATTATTGAAATAGGTGAGTGGCCAATCATATTATGCCAAAGAGAAAACTGATAAATGAGATTGACATTAAAAATAGACATATTATCAGGTAAGCTAAGCTTGTATGCTGAAGACGAATTTTGTGTTGCTTGAGACGAAAAAGCCATTGAAAGAATGACGGAAACATCAGGCTTGTAAAGTCCATCCTCAAGCGTTCCGGTCAGAAGTACTTCCCCCGTGAACTTGTCCTTAACAAGACAGCCATCCAATGAAAATTCAACTATTACATCATTATCAGTTGTAATCTTTGAAATGCTAACAAGATTCTTCGTTATAAGAGACGCATGAAGAATATGAAGTAGCTTTATACGTCTATTTCGTAGATCAAGAAGAGAGGAATTACCGGTGGAGTTGATAGGCAGATTTGAGCTATTTCCCACAACTAGCTTGCTCTTCCTTTGGTACTCGTACTTCTGCGCGAATTGAGAATCAGAAGGAGTGACGTGGTCCGTAGCACCGTTGTCAAAGAACCAGTCATCAGGGCTCTCTTGATTGTTGTTACCGGTGGTAGAGAAGAAAGCTTGATGCTGACAGCGGGTCTAGTTGTCTGAGAAACTTCCCTGATCATATGCCTTGTAGCCTTGATAAAAACGATAGTGGCAAGGCAATGTACTACAATATAGCCAGTTTTGCTACACAATTGACACACGTACCGTTGTCCTGATGATGATCTTTCACCACTGCGCAGAAAATTTCCATTTCCTCTACCACGATTCCAGCTTCCACGAGGAGAATTTCTCTGGCCATTTCCATGTTGACTTCCTCCATGGTAGCTAGAATTACCAAAATTGCCTTTAGAATTACCAGAAATGAAGTTATGATTCCTTGAATATGATATTCTTGAGGAAAAGTTGGCCGAACGATGCGAGAGATCCATGTTTGATTCACCATGAGAATGAAAATTCTCAATTCTTGTTTCATGAGATTGTAGGGAGAATTGTACCTCAGGAATGTTCAGAGAGTCTCTGCCGGTGAGATTGGTCAAAGGCCGGAGAGAATGCGCACGATAACATCATCGTCTGAGAGGAGTTGACCAGGGGCTATAAGAGAGTCTGCAAGACATTGGTTCTTGAGAATGTAGTTGTTATGTGCATTTTTAGTAACATATAAAAAATTGGGCCCTTTTGGCAAAAGTCAAAGCCCACCAACAAAAGTCAAATCCCATCACCAAAGTGAAAGACCAGAGGCCGACGAACCAAGACATTGGCAAGGCCCGGAGTAAAAAAGACAAAGTCCTTGGAAGGCCGACGAGGCGATGAGGCGACAAGGACGACGAGGCGATGAGCCGACAAGGAGACAAGCTGACAAGGCTGACGAGGCGACGAGCCGACAAGGCCGACAAGGTGACAAGCCTGACGAAGACCTTGGTCTGACAAGCACCCTCGTCATAGCTTAACGAGAGCATAACTTATAATTATTCCACACGACGAGGAGATCCGAGATCACGAAGACCCCCGAGAAATCCTCTAGATTCCCCTGGATTAAACATACGAACTCGCGGACAACCAGAAGACATCAAAGACGAATCAAGAAGCATCGACGAGCCCCTCGAGAGGGCTAGGGGCCGCAGCAACCCCCCTGTGACAGGAGAGAAATTCGCAGGCCCGTGGAGGTGCGATTTCAGGGAATTGGTTTTCCTATAAATAGGAGCCTTCCCCCATCATTTCCACACTCACTCAGCGCTTTCTCCAGAGCTTCTCTCTCTAGCTTTCTCTCTCTAAAAAAGTCGTCATCTCCTCTAGCAAGAATTGAGAGCTTTCTAGTAGAGGCCCGTCTAAGAAGAGATCTAGAGTAGAGTCTCAGCCTCGACAAGAGAAGTTGTTCGTCGAGTCGTCAAGGAGTCTCCCTTGTCAGGTTAAGGTGCCCTCGCCAACCTCGACAAGGTCGACAAGGAGCATCCCTTGTCAGGTTAAGGAGCCCTCGCCAACCTTGACAAGGTCGACAAGGAGCTTTCTTTGTCAGGTCAAGGCGCCCTCGTCTACCCCGACAAGGTCGACAAAGAAGGAGCATCCCTCGTCGGGATAAGGCCCCTCGTCATAACGAGCTCGCGTACTCCAACGGGGTCGACAAAGAGCACTTCACGCCGGTAATTCCCAGCCACCTGGCCAAGGGTCACGCCCGCGCCGCCAACATCGGCACTTCCAACGAGTCAAACCACATCGTCAGTCACCCGCCGTTTATCACTAACCCTGAACTACGTGGGACCTGATTCTCTTAAACTGAGATACGTAGGCAGCCTCGCCTAACCATAAGCGACGGGGCACGGGCCCAATCTACCCTTTTTTGCAGGTCTTTCCTCGCCGAAGGAGCTCGCCAAGGAAGGGAATTCACGAAGAATCATCAAGACAGGAGTTTGCCCAGACGAAGATATCGCCAAGACGAGGACTCCACCCAGACGAGAAGCTTCACCGAGACAATGACTCCGCCCGGACGAAGAGCTTCGCCGTGATACGAACTTCGCCCCCACGAGGGAAGTTCGCTGAGGATCGCCAAGGACAGCTCGGAGACTCATCCAAGACGACAGATTCGCCTCCAGCTTTGACGATCATTAGTCAACCCGCATTGACTCAGCATTCAATTATCCATGTGTTCAGCAGGTCAATCTCGGGACCCGAACCTTGGATCCGACCCTAAGTTAAAGCCATTTTTACGCATTAACAGTAGTCATCAATGGACATAGAACCTTTCTTGATTATCTGGATCAAGGTCCTGAGTTGCATAATCCGTGATTTAGATGAGGAAGAGAAGAGTTATTGCAGAGTAGACCACATCTCGTAGGCACTCGTGCATCGACACACGGTGTTCACCATCGTCCCCGTCATCGTGGTGAAAAGCCAGTTGACAAGGAATCTGTCAAGCCGACGCCAGGCTTCAAACGCAGGATTTGGAGATTGAGCAGCAGGATCGCGATCAATCGCGGTTGTAGGAGGAGGACAACGGTCTGTACCGATGAGTATACCTTCAAGTCCATGAGCTCCAAAAGTGGGAAGAATATAAGACTTCCAAACGAAGTAGTTCGACCGATCAAAGCGAATTGAGACAGGCGTCATACTGAAAGGAGTCGACGCTAGAGAAGAAAGAGAGTTTGAGAAGGATGAGCTTGGATTCGCCATAGCTCTGATACCATGAACGGAAGCTTAGAAGCTTCAACAATGGTGGATTCAATATTATTGTCTCAATATAACGAATCTGATTACACCAAGTATATATATATATATATCAATGAGAGAGAGAGGAAAGTCACTTAAGCTTACTAACTCTAACAACCTCTGACGTCAGCTATGTAACTGAAAATACAGAGAGCTATTATCTTCCTAATAGCTACAAAATATCTTCGGTATTTTTTCATCCATCATATCATTACATCTTCAACTTTTTAAAAAACAGTCCTTGAAGTAAAGAAAGATATGGCTGAAAGACCTTATCTCATATGTCGTTTCGCTGCATACCCTCGTTATAACCTGCTATTTTTTTACATTTATTTTTAAATTCCTTCTTTTCTTTTCGCATTATTTTTAAATCTAAAGAAATTGGAATGATGATTTTCCCCTTTTGGTTTACACTGTATTTTACGAAATCTCAAATTTACCCCTTGCGGTAGTTGATACAGTAAGATTTTATAATATTATTCTTATTTTCTCGCAAACATACCTCTTCGTCTTCCCCTCGTTTTCCCTCCTAAACCGACCCTCTTTGATCCTTCTAACGCCATCGACGATTCATCCTCCGATCTCATTCGAAAAACCGACAACATACTTTTATGCCTCTCTTGTCTTTCCTTCCGACTGCTGCATAAACGTCCATCTTATTCTTTCGTTCGAGACGTGCAACTAGGAAACGGGAAGCATATTTCGTAACCGATCATCGTCTTTTGTTGTTCACCGGCATATACTAATCATCTTCAATGGAGGTAAATGTCTATTTTTAAACTTTTCGATGTTTCTGGTACTGTTTGAACTTTGAACTTGTATCGATGTTAGGGTTTACATAGTGTACATAGATTTTAGGGTTTGGTCTACTTTAAGGTTTAAAGGAATACTGAGATGATGGATGTAGTAATATTTGATGACTCTCGGTATGGTTTGGTAAACTACCGCTAGCCATACCGCTATGTTTTGGCTTTCGGTAGCCATACCGCTATGTTTTGGCTAGCGGTATCCACACCGCTAGTTACCTATACCGCTATTCATGAAAAAATACCGCTAGTTATACCGGTTTATTCTTGATTCAATTCGATTTAATATCTTATTCTTGATTCGATTTGCAGTAGCCGTTAGTTCTACATACTGAGTTGCAGGAGAATGAATACTACAAGAATAAGCTTACCACCAGGCAAACTCAATTCGAAACAGTGACGACTATCATTAAAGGATCACTTAATGAGGATGAGCTTCAGTGGTTCCGGGACACACAATTTGGGAATCTATTAGATGTCCCGACACACTACGAGCACGCTGCCCAATTGTTGTGGAGTTTGATGGTGAGAATGACGACAAAACAAAGGGACGGAGGTAAGCTGTGGTTCTTGGTAAACAACGTCCCACTGCGATACAACATTCGGGAATTCGCCATCATCATCGGGCTGCTTTGCCACCCGGTGCCAAAGTTACCTCAAACCGAGGATCAGTCACGAACGTTCTATAATGATTTCAAAAAACGCTTATGGCCTTCGGAGAATAAGCGGATTACTGTCAAGAATATTCAGGATCGACTCAAGGATATTCACAAAAAACCATTGGGCAGCGATGACAAAAAGCGTTTGGCCTGCCTGTGTATCGTCTTCGGAGTGATCTGTTTCAAGGACAGACCGACGCAGATTCCGGATGATGATCTGCTTGCAATGGTAGAGGACATTGCTTTCTTCGTCAGCTATCCTTGGGGGACAGTGTCCTTCGAGTACTCAATGAAGCAGCTTCATCATAAGCTGTCGAAGGAACTGGTGGATAAGTATTTTCTAGTCATCGAGAAAAAACTAAATTGTTTAGATATGACCCTTCTAGCGTTCGTTCACCCGATACAGGTATATGTAAAGTGTTTGAATCTATTTATTTTCACCGCATAAATGGTTCTTACACATAATTCAAATTAACATTCAAACTTCATGCAGTTTTTGGCGTATGAGTGTTTGTCGGCAGTGGCAGCGTACTTAGCTGACCCTCGAGAAATGCCCGCCGACGCACTTCGTATGTGTAGATGGAAAACTAGGCCAATCGGGACAAAGCATAAGGAGTTCAAAGATATCACCCCCGTTATTTTGAAAAGTGCTCGAGAGGTCAGTTGCTCTACACGTGGCATATATGATAGCGGTAACATAGCGGTTATATCATAGCGGTAACATAGAGGTTATAGTCATTTGTAGCGGTATAGCAGATATGATAGCGGTAACATAGCTGTTATAACGGTAACATAGCGGTTATATAATAGCGGTAACATAGAGGTTATAGTCGCTTGTAGCGGTATAGCAGATATGATAGCGGTAACATAGCGGTTATATCATAGCGGTAACATAGAGGTTATAGTCGTTTTTAGCGGTATAGAAGATATGATAGCGGTAACATAGCGGTTATAGTCATCTATGGCGGTAACTAAGTAATGATATCCACTATTATATTACAGGGACAAAAGAGTATGCTCTTTCCCACACCAGAGGAAGAAGCGAAGTCGTCCATTCAATCTCTCCCGCCGCGTGTAAAGTCTCCAAACTTGAACTTTGAGACGCTCGTGAATTTCTTAGAGAGAGGTGAGCGGATCATTCAGACGCCTCCCCCTCCGGCACCTGCGCGGGAAAAACGGCCGGGAGAGGAAGAGAATGCTCCTCCTCGTAGAGCGGCACGGAGAACATACTCCGAGAGGCAACGTAAATTGCCTTCACCCCCTCCAAGAGAGAAGAAGTTTGTTTCCAAGTCCCAACGACGCGGAGGTGAGAGACCGAGCCCTGTTTCGGCGTCTGGACACCCACGTCACAACCGACGGTACGTTGAGAGCCAGAGCACGTCCGATAGTGGATCATCACCACCACAAGTCTCAAGAAAGAGACAGAGTACCCACTCCGCCGGTCCCGTCTCGGCGTCCAAAACCCCGAACAAGCGTCGGAGGGTTGAACGACGGGAAAATGAGACAGCGACCACTCCTCCTTCGGCATCAGATCAACAAAATCTATCGCACTGTGTAGATTTGATAACTCGGTTATTGCACAACGCCACTAGTATGTTGAGGGGGATGCACAACGCCCTCTCGACCACGAGGAGGATGCAGTAACAGAAGCGGCATGGTGCTTATATAGATATTTGCGACCGGGGGTGCCTTTAGGCCGAGTATCGTCGAGGGTGGCCTCGGATTCAGAGCAGTCTGACACTGAGATAGAACCTCTGGATGTGAATTCCCGCCCGAGTACGAATGACAACATTCGGGAGCAGGAGGCAATTGACAAACTAGGCTCATCAGAAGGACTGCGTCAAGTTCAAGAAACAGACGGTGCTGCTGCTCATTTGTCACTGGTGCCAACGAGTGACGTCGTCGATCAATATTTGAACTTAAGCGAAGGATTGGTCTCTCAGTACCAAGATATGTATGATGCCGACGTTGCGAGAGAGAAGAATGAAGCGGAGGAAAGGTCGAATCATACCGGTCCATTTGAATATGCCCGCAAAGTGGCAAAGTGGTACGAGGTGGAAGAAGGAGACAATGTCAAGGAGGAGGAGGAGGAGGGGGAGGAGGCGCGGAATATTGAGGAGGAGAGGAAGC
Source organism: Parietaria judaica (assembly GCA_954871525.1). Taxonomy (NCBI): domain Eukaryota; kingdom Viridiplantae; phylum Streptophyta; class Magnoliopsida; order Rosales; family Urticaceae; genus Parietaria; species Parietaria judaica. The sequence continues at coordinate 47,986,854 of OX940860.1, forward strand.
GGAAAGAGGAGGAGGAGGAGGAGGAGAAGGAGGAGGAGGAGGAGGAGGAGGCGCAGAAGATTGTGGAGGATAGGAAGCGGAAGAATGAGGAGAAGGAAAAGGAAGACGAGAAGGAGGCGCGGAAGATTGGGGAGGAGAAGAAGCGGATGAAGGAGGATAAGGAGAAGCTGGAGAAGGAGGCGCGGAAGATTGTGGAGGAGAGGAAGCGAATGAAGGAGGAGAAGGAGAAGGAGGAGAGGAGGCGCGAAAGATTGGGAAGGAGAGGAAGCGGATGAAGGAGAAGCTGAAGGAGGAGGCGCGGAAGATTGGGGAGGAGAGGAAGCGGATGAAGGAGGAGAAGGAGAAGCTGAAGGAGGAGGCGCGGAAGATTGGGGAGGAGAGGAAGCGGATGAAGGAGGAGAAGGAGAAGCAGGAGGAGGAGGCGCAGAAGATTGAGAAGGAGAAAAAGCGTTAGGAGGAGAATGAAGCGGCCAACACCATCGTCAAACTTGGCGGTTCTAGAGCGGTACGAATATTTTAGAATAAATCTTACATAGCGGTTATCGTAGTTGACAGTATTGGTATTATTTATTTACTATGAATAGCGGTATTATTTAATTATTATGAATAGCGCTAAGCATAAGTAACAATATCTGTTTACTTCCAGATCAAACATGGAAATCGTAGTGCGGCTCTTGCCTTTGACCCGCTTGATATATGTCCTGCTGATATGTACGATTAGTTCACGAGTGCTTGGAATAAGATCAAAAAAGACGTAACGGGTGGTAAGAGATGCGTGCTGCAAAAAAGAGACTACAAGTGGTGACATACCCTCTTGACCCAATCCAAATGACTTGAAGATGACGTAAGCAGTCTTCAAAGATTACATTAATAATTTAATCATTTATTTCTATTATAACATTGAATCAATTTACAATTAATTGCAGCACCTAGACGAAATCATTCAAGGCCTCTCAAAAAAACTGATTGAGCTTACAGAGACTATTCCGGATTCGGATAAAATCGTCGTTCTCCCGACGTTGTTCATGTGTACCTTGAGCCTTTGGGCTCTCGATGCTGAACAAAAGGATTTAAATAGCGATGAAGATATCGCAGTATCCGCTATGGAATGGCTCAACGGTGCGGGCGGAAGGGTCTACGAACGCGGATGGGTGAATAAAGAGCGTCTCTACTTCCCGATAAACCTTGACATGCAGCACTGGATTTCATGCAAGGCGGATTTGTTGAAGGCGGAGTTTGTCCTGTGCGATTCCACCATTACGTACGCCAACGATAAGAAACTTGATGAAGTCATGCGTGCTCCGAAGAAAATTTTACCTTGGATTTTGACGTTCGATGATCACTTTAAACGTCTCGAAGGGAGAGAGTGGACGTGAAGGCGGGTCGCTTGCCCTCAAAATAGATCGCCAACGGGAGGAACCGGAGATTGTGGGGTCTTCTGCATGAAGTTCATAGAGCTCGATATGCTAAACCGCCCGCTTGACTTATTCAGTGACAAATTGGTAGATCAAGCCAGATTGAGATATGTCGCAGAAATTTACACACACGGGCTATTAAAAAATTGATTACCACTATGTAAATAGACACTTACCGATGCGTAAATACATTCTTACCTTTTTGTAAATATACAATTACCGCTATATAAATACAAACTTACCGCTATGTGAAGATATACTTGCTGCTATATAATAGATAATTACCGCTATTAAAGAAAACAAAATTAGTAAATATCATTCGCATTGTGTATTAAAAATACGATTACCGCTATATAAAAAAAATACTTGCCGCTATATAATCGAGTACATGCTTTCCGCTATGTAAATACAAACTTACCTCTATGTGACGAGATACTTGCCGCTATATAATAGATACTTAGTAAATATCATTCGCGTTGTGTATTAAAAATATGATTACCGCTATGTAAATAGACACTTAACGATGCGTATAGACATTCTTACCGCATTGTAAATATACAATTACCGCTATGTAAATACATACATACCGTTATGTGAAGAGATACTTTTTACTATATAATAGATACTTACCGCTATTGTTTGGATTACTGTTTATTAAAGAATACAAAATTAGTAAATATCATTCGCGTTGTGTGAAGAGATACTTGCCGCTATATAATAGATACTTGCCGCTATATAAATCGATACTTACCGCTGTGTAAGTAATAATTTAATTGGAATACGAATACGAATACAGGAATACAATTTGTATTGTTCTGAATTTTGTTTATTAAACAATAAAAATACAAAATTATTTATAAAAAAAACAAATACAAATATAAATGCATAGGACACCCTTGAAGCATACATGTTTCGTACTTCCTTGATGGACGGGATGATATAGGGACCAACCGTGGATAAAAACAACTCGTATAAAACCGGAGGAGGGAGCTTGATAAGCCTTATAATATCCAATGAAGAATTGATGGCTGGACCTCTCTTCCTCGAGATTCGTCCCCGACAGAAAAGTGGCAACAAGTCCGGTGTTCATAAGAAAATTGAACACCGGACAGACAGAAGCCATTGAACTATGGAAAAAATGTCCATAATTCAATAGTTAGTGTCTGTCAGCACCGCTGCGAGCCCGACGGAAGAATTGATGGCGAACACGCTTTGCAACGCATAACATGTTCGTACTTGGGCTTTCTTTGTACTTCCCCGATGGGCATGTTGGGTGTTCTTCACGGGTCGCAGCTATTTTATTGGGTAGCGGAATGGCTCAGTTAAGTCGTACCCTGATAAATGGAAGACAAATGAACAAGGAAGTTAGAATCCGGCTAATTTTTTTAAAAAAATGAGAATAAAGAAATGCTTTAAAGGAAGCTTACGACGATGACGGAGACGAGGGCGCGTTGACAAACATGAACGCCTTGGGTGGTTGAGTTCAAACATGTTAGATTTTGGTTACGGACAAAACTAGATTTAGATGAGGGTTTCCAAAGTGGTCCAGGAAAGCGGCGTGAATTGAGATTGCACTTTAAGGTTTGTTTCGTTGCCTTTTTATAGTACTAGTGAGAGTATATTGGTGCTTACACGGAGAATAACGGTAAGAGAAAATAGTTAGCGGTAGAAAGAAACTATGTGTAGAGGTTTCGAAGCAATAATTACGTTCTACTTGTAATTATTTCGTTGATACGCATAGGTTCATTTAATACGGTTTGGTGGTCACGAGTAATTGTTCACCCAATTGAGTAGTTGGTGGTGTCCCTCGAGGACATTAAGATGGTTAACCAAACATGCGTGAAGGTTTCGAAGCAATAATTACGTTCTACTTGTAATTATTATACGGACATCAACACGTATCAATTTTGTGACGCGTCCTCAAATTTCGTTGAAAGATCGTGCAAACCGCTATCGAGAAGCAGTAGCGGTCGAACAGATAGGTGTAGCGGTAGACGACAGAGTCCTTCTAGCGGATGCTAGTGTTTCGGGTTCACCCGAACATTTTAATTGAAATATTTACATCCACGCGTCCAACCCCCCGCGATTTGATACGCATAGGTTCATTTAATACGGGTCGGTGGTCATGAGTAATTGTTCACCCAATTGAGTAATTGGTGGTGCCCCTCGAGGACATTAAGATGGTTAACCAATCATCCGTGAAGGTTTCTAAGAAATAATTACGTTCTACTTGTACCTCTCGAGATAGTATAAAAATTTGAACGTACCAAAATTGCTGATTCAATAGACTACAATTAGAGTCGTAAGAGTTGCTTGTCGAGCAGCTTACAGATCTGATTTCTCTTTGGGGACCAGGTTACAATAATTCTGCTTAATCTTCCTAGATGCTCGTGTGGCTCAACCCGTCGCCGTCGCCTTCCCCGATTTCATCGAATTTGAATACCGGTACTTACTTATATTGTTTACCTCTACAAAGCTTTACCATTTGTACATTATTTATTTCGTGACCTTAACATCATTTCTTTGAATTTTTTTATTCATGCAGACGATAACGTCACCATCATTTTTGTATATCTCACACTCGATCCGAAACACCCCGAGCCATTCTGTCGTCCAAAAATATACTGTCCTTTACTTTCCTGCTCGACCTTAGTATTAGCATTTATTATATTAAGAAAATATTAATTTATGAATCCGTCCCCTTAACTCTCAATAACGAGGAATACCGGGCGAATGAAATCAAAATTATATACGACAAAAGTTTTTTGGCGTATTTAACTTTTCTTTCGCCCCGTGCTTCTCTTTATTGAGAGAGACGTTGAACGATTCGAAATTACTTTTTTTTGTTTGTAGCGGTATATACTATATGCTATTATTAAAGGTCGAGCATGTCGGTAGAGTGTAGCGTATTTTTGGGCAGCACGATGGCTCCGGTATTTTGCGGTGAAGTCGAGTATTGACATCTCAGATGACACTACTAATTATTTTGCTGTTTTGTATTGTAACCGAAGTATTCATTATTTTATTTTCATGTATTGTAAGTGGCGGTATTAATGTATTAACATCTCGGATGAAGACATCAACATTATATGCGACTGCTTTTGTATTAAAGTGAAATTTCAACTCAGATCCGTTATTAGATGGAAAACAAAATAGTTAGATATAGTAGTACTTACCAATGACGTCTAGCGGTATGTAACAAGACGAATAGAATCTTGCTTTTTTAAGATTGATATATATTCCGCAATCAAAGATATTTCTAGCGGTACGTAAAACAACTAGCGGTACATAAAAGTACTAGCGGTACGTATAACAACTTGTGGTACGTACTGCATGTAATAAATATATATTGATATTAATTTAGATATAGTTGTACGTACCGCTTACGTAAAACGTCTAGCGATATGTACTAAAATGATGTAATAAATTTAAACGTACATTTCCCTCTGCTTATAAATAATAACTTACATATGCAGCTCATACTTCCGTTACTCTCCTTGGTAGTCTTTTCCTTTTGTTTCCTCCTCCTTATTTTTTTGCTCCTAGGCGGTTCAATCTTTGGAAAATTAGCAGTAATAGAAGCATGTATCATCCAATCGTCATTAAGCTCGATAACATTTACGGGCGAAGAATACGAAAGCCACCAGTGGTTGAAACTGTAGAAAGCATGACAGAAATCGTGAATGTTTTTCCCTGCACTGGTGATTGCGCTGATGGCATGCGCACATGGGTACCCATCGAAGTTAAATTTGTTGCACGAGCACGTCTTGCCTACAAGATCTACCACCTTAAACTCTCCGCTACTCCTCACTTCCCACGATTGCTCGAAACCTATAGTGGCCATCATTTTCTCAAACGCTTTCATGTTCTCTCGAAGCTTATGCTCAGTGTTCGGAGTGACTAAAGAGGACGATCGGTTAGCACATTCTGTACTATGTTCATGATATTTTTTTATCCTTGCGGCTACCATCTTCAAACACTCATGTAATAGGGTAAGTATAGGATATTCTCCAGCTGTCTCCATAAAATGATGCACCTGTTTATCACCGTTTGAAGTTATTATGTCATACCTTTTCTCCAATTAGTATGCCCTCGCCAATCGATCTCTGCTCTCAAGATTTTCATCGAGATAATTCGCAGCTAAAGGAAACCTCTGTTGGAACTTGCTCCAATTTCTATCGAATTCAGCCTTGGTATATACCGTCGCCAGTTCCCAAAACTTATTGACTAATCTCTTCGCTTTAAACTTGCCTTGCAAGTGTACTTGGATGAGATAAGGACAGAATCCATGAGTTGCCAACCGATACACCTTTTTGCACGCATTCTTGATGGGTCCGCAACTATCCGTTACGATGACCAATTCATTTGTTTCCGGAATCGCTGCTTTCAGATCTTCTAAAAACTGTTCCCACGATTCGATCCGATCAGAAAATAAAATACCAAAAGCGAGTGGAAAAACTGTGTGATTGCCATCAGTAGTGCTTGCCATGAGTAAGGTACTTTGGTACTCGTCACTCATGCGATGTGTGGCGATCGAAATAACTTTCCTCATACTTTTGAATCCTTGAATCGACGCGTATAATTCCACGAAACAATACTCAAATGCCCCTTCTAGGTTACATTTAATCGAGGTCACGGAACCCGGGTTTTGATTTTCAACCATAAAAAGAAACACTGGTAACAACGCGAAATTCTGGCCAGGGGTGCCTCTAATCTTGTATTCGGAAAGTCTCTTGCCACTCGTAGCCATCCAGTAACTGATTTTGTAACCCTTATCTGCCATATGTCTTCGGATCTCATTTGGGTCCGGTATTTCCATATTTTCGTCACTGTATCTGATTATGATATCATCGGAAACCAACGACGAAGTGGCCCGGCGTAAACCTTGTCGTGCGTCTACGGAACAAGTGTGGACGTTGTGATATGTACGTATTCTAAACCTCCCCTCTGCCCCCAGCGCTGCACGTAAACTCGAACCGCATGTCTTATCGAGGCATTTGACCACGTATAATTTCTTGTCCGACTTTATCAACTTCACTCCGAAGCGTCCTGCAGCACCCTCGGACACAACACTTTCAACTCAGCCTTTGATGCAAACTCCTGACCAATTATAAGATCCTTACCATCGGGAAAACTATGCACCGGTCTTTCTTCCCCCGACTCGAAACCGATAGGAAAATTAGAGGATCCCACAAAGTTATTAGAACACCCTCTCAATGGCGACAATATCACACCTTCTGCATACGGGGACGAAACAGCATCCGGTACGTCGACATGCCGCACCCGGTACTCTTCTTGCACAAATGTTGTTTGTTCGGTACCTACTTCAGGATATACCTTTTTCAATAGCTCGACGTACAGCTGTTTCAACCTTGACGGTTTATCCGGTGTCATAATATATGATTCGAAGTCAGGTTCATCAGCAATGACTACTGACTGAGTACTGCGATCAACTGGATAATAAGTTACCTTCAAATCATATTTTCGGGCAATATCAAACTTGTTATATAAAAACTCCTTCAAATAAGAAATGTTGTTAACAAAGCAGACTGTGAAACGGTAACACCATTCGCAGTATCACTTATTCCCTCCCACAACCACTTGTAACAATCTCTATTGAAAATTCACTTTCCGCCAACACTGACAATCAAATGGTAAATATCCATCCTGCAAACGAAAAAAAATACTTCAATCTTAAATTAAACCGCTATAGGCTTATAGGATACATCTATATCATAGCATAGCGGTATGTTTGCAACTTAGTTTATACTTAAGGATTCATAGAGTACGACCTAAATTCGGCATGCAGATATAAGTACCGCTACATAATATATTAATACCGCTATAACTTTATCCATAAATTGAAAACAGAAATAAAATTTACTTGATTACACCGGATAACCTTAGTTTATTGTTTATACTCGGCCTACGTATATCGGTACCGCTACACAAAACATTCATACAACTATATTTTATCCAGCAATTGAAAACATCAATAAAATTACTTGATTACACTGGCTAACCTTAGTTCATAGTTTATAATTAAGGATTCACAGTGTAAGACCTAAAACCGGCCTACAGGTTTCAGTACCGTTACATAAGATATTCATACCGCTATATGTTATCCAGAAATTGAAAACAGTATTACGATTACTTTATCAAACTGGGCTAACCTTCGAATGAGTAAATTCTTGATATATGATAGAGCTGAAAGATTCGCTATTCGTTGGCTGTGTAACGCAGAAGATGAAGAGAAGGAATACGGTGAGTCGGTGAAGAAACAATGGGATTTCTCGGCAATTGGGGAGTCGAAGAAGAAGACGAATAACAAAAGAGAGAGAAACATGGCGGGAAAGAAAGAATATTAAAAAAGAGGAGAGAGAAAAAATAATAAAATAAGAGGAGAGAGAAAATCGAGCCGAACGAACTGCAAAGGACCCCACATCGTTTAATGAAGGGTATGAACTAAACATGTGAACAGTACCGAGGGTATAAACCCTACCAAATTCCAAATAAGGTCATTGTTGCGATTTGCCCTGAAGTAAATCTATGAAGAGATTATATTCTAGTAAGTATAGATATTGATTAGTTTTTATTTGATTACTGTAATTTTTTTCCTAATAATATCTCATTAAATGCTTGCCTTTATTTTTAAACTTAGTTTTTGTGTTTAATATTTAGTTTCTTTGGTAAATTTATTGCAACTCTCATCACATAACCATCTTATGTATGCGGACTGCGGTGTGGAAGGAAAACGTGAAGAAATGACCTAAAAACACTTACATATTCTATTTGAATACTACCAAACATCAAAATTCCACAAAACATCAAAATTCTTAAACCCGACTTGATATGAATTTGAGGTGTTAAAAAAAACTATAAGAACACAACTCAATCTAATTAAGCCCTACACTAGTTTTAATTGGACCCCAACTCAATAAATTAGACGGAATATGTTGGAGTCGAGCGGTCCGATTAAGCTAACTTTAAGTGTTATAGGTCAAATTTATTTTTTAATTTTTAGTACACTTCAATCCAGTCAGAGTATTTTCGGATTGGGTTGGATCAAACCTTTAGAAAAACTGATTTGAATTTGAGTAGATTTTTCAAAAAACCAGTTTGAATTTTAGCTTTGAATCGACTAAATATAACCTATACAAGCCCACTTGTAATATGAAGTACCAATACGTTTATATGAGATGCAATTGATTAACTTTAATTATATATTAAGTTAAGTAACTATACGTAAGGGGGTTTAACTAAGTTTATAAATAGACTTTGAGTCGCTAATAGCCAATGTTTAGGAAATTGCAATTAAAGTAGTAGCTAGCTCCTTGATTGAAGTAAGCACTAAAGTAGGATTTAGAACTTAAATTGCAATTAAAGTAAGCACTAAAGTAGGATTTAGCAAAACTCCAAGTAATTCTTAACTGTTATCCTCAAATTTATCAAAATAATTATTTATAATAAATGAACACCCCACAAAGTATTAGATTCTCGTATGATCCTGCCAGCTTCGCTGGTTAATTACTAAAACAAAATTAAAACGTCATGTGCGAAGTGATGCTTAGTGAATAGATTTAAGTTCTTCAGCAAAAACACTTGATTTATTTTAACGAGTTGCATGTGACATAATTAGAAATCATGAAATTCAAATTTTAGTGGGCACAAATCCACATTTATAACTTATAATCATGGAAAAAAAGAACCCATAACATAATAATGAATAATTTGGTACTTGTAACAATCAATTATTGATTAATAAGTATATAAAAATGAGATTTTTATATAAAGTAAAGCGGTAAACGACTTTTTACCGTGACTCGTGAGGCCTGTCTATATGGAATTGAGTTAATTTTAATTGATGAATAGATAAAATTTACTTATATTAAATAGATAATATTCCTTAAAATGATTCATAAATATTAAAAAATAAAATAAAATTAAAGCTCCAAGTCACAACACAGTTTTATAATCAAGAATTTAATGAACATAGAGCATGTGGTGCGTGTGGGTAAGAATGTTTTTCGAAGACTAAAAATAATGTATGATTCAAATGTATTATTATAACATTAACATAAAACCGTGTAAGGACTATTATAAAGATTGGCATCGTCAATGTTGGAACGAAAATCTTCTATCCAAAAACGACAAAGTCTTTAGAAACCAATCAGAAAACGCTTGGAAAAGCTTCTAGAGGGACTGATAAGCCAATTGTCAACTTTTTTGAATTCAAACGTGTATTCAATATTTCAATAAATATTCAATATGGATTTATTGCAGCATAAGTACTTAATATTGTAATTTTCCATCAATATAAGTCGTATTCTTTTTAAAGCCAGAATTTTCAATTTCTATTAACTTGTTTCTCTTTCATAGTCTTATATTGACTTGTAGGGAATTTCTTAAGTATAGAAAAGAAAAATATTAAAAAATTTATATAAGTGATAGGCATTTAAATAATAACGTCCCACAAAAAAACTATATTAAATCAACTGAAAAAGTGAATGACATTTTACAAGAAGCAAATTTTATTCGTGAAAAAAGAAAAAGAAAAAAGATTAGGTTTATATGATCAAAAAAATAAAAAAAATCCAAACTTAGAGTATTTATACCGTTATTAATTTTAAAAAAAAAAAAAAACAGGTAGCTCTTCTTCAATGGCAATTCCGATATTTACCAGAACTTGGAGGTGTATCTATTAGCTAAGGAAGCGCTACTTTTCTTACCATCCAAGCGAAAACAACTCTCCGTCTCTCTCTCTCCTCTCTTTCTCTCTCTCTCAAATCACAAGATCGTCTTCTTCTTCTTCTTCTTCTTCTTCGCTTCTCTCTCTCTCTCTCTGCAACAGAAAAACCTTCGAAACCCTCACGCACTTCGTATCTCGACTCCATCGTTCGTTCCTTTCGGAGCTTCGTGCGTGCACAGTAGGGCATCGGCGCGTCGATGGGGCAGCAATCGCTGATCTACAGCTTCGTGGCGCGAGGCACGGTGGTGCTCGCCGAGTTCACCGAGTTCACCGGAAATTTCACCAGCATCGCCTCGCAGTGTCTCCAGAAGCTCCCGGCGACCAACAACAAGTTCACTTACAACTGCGACGGACACACCTTCAACTACCTCGTCGACGATGGATTCAGTACTCTCTCTTCTCCTACCTTGTCGTCCTCCGATCTACCGCGATGAATTTGAATTTTTCGTGTTTCTCCATGTTTTAGAGAGCTTTTTGATGATCTTGTTTTGCTGTGCTTTGATCTTAGAAGATTCGTTATTTATTTATCTTGATCAAGATTTAGGTAGTTCTGATTGAGCTTGTGCCCGTGCTGTGTGTGTATAAATATACACATATACATGAATTTGGGAAAGCATCATGATTTCACACTTTACTTGTCTGGTATTGTTGAAATTAGCTTACACAAAGATGTAATTAAATTCATGACCTAATTTATAAACTAGGTTGAACTGATCAATATATATATATATATATATATATATATATATATATATATATATATATAGGAAAGATTTGTGTACTTTCTGTCTTTTTGAGCTTCACATATGCGGTGTTGATATTACGATAATTAAGGTTTAATAAGTCCGTGACGATGTCAATTGCACCGAAGTCTTGTACCGACACCATAGTTGCAGTTTATATCTAATCTAAACTGATAACGGTGTATTAATTTGCTGTCATCGGGTTCGGTCCATAAATCAGTTTTTTGTGATTTTTATTTCACCTTAACTGATAATGTACATCTAATTTTAAATTCCCTTTCTGGATTTTGTATTCTATTTTGGGTTGATTGGGCTTATTGTATGTTTGAGCATTGGTAAATTTGAAGTGTTTCCTAAGGTTAAAATTTAATGCTTGATTACGAACATAAGCTTATATAAAAATATATAATTCAACCAGGTATCACAATTGTAAATTACAAAAATCTTTATGCTTTATTGGTCTGATTGTGTAAATAAGTCTGCTCTGTTTTCATGTCTTACGAAAAATTAAAAAAAAAAATGCAGGACAAGGGATTGCTATTTTTAGAAATTGCATTATAGAATCCTACTAGATTTGTACAGTGCTGTTATCTCGGATGAGTACTTTTTAAATTTATGAATTTATTTATCTATTTAAGCTCATTTCTATATTAAGAACCTCTTTTTTTCTATTTTTAATTTCAACTTCTGGAATTTGTATCTGTAATAAATGGTTTAAAGAGTTGCCTCACCAAGTACCACATACGCAGTATTAGTCTACATCATTACTTACCTCATATTATATAACTAAATTATATGCTTAACAAAATCATGGCAATAAATTACACATAACAATGTTTTTACCTTGCATTCTTCTAGCTTGATTGATGCTATCACTCACAGTAAGTGAAGTTCGCTTTCATAATTCGGAATGCAGAACAGGAAACAAATTTTATTCCTCCAAAAAGTTTTGTTTCAACATATGTTATAAGACTATTATTTTCTTTTGAATCGTTTCCCCTTCTGCGCACTGTTAAATCCATCTTTTTTCTTATTTCTAAAATTTTCAACCATTGTACAGCTTACTGTGTGGTTGCGGTAGAGTCTGTTGGTCGACAGCTTCCGATTGCCTTTCTCGAGCGAATCAAGGAGGATTTCACCAAGAGATATGGTGGAGGGAAAGCTGCAACTGCGGTTGCTAATAGCTTGAATAAGGAGTTTGGGTTAGTCTTTTTCTGCTAATAGTTCGTGAAAATAAATGCATTTTTTTCGGTTTGAATTGTACAAATTTAAAGGTTTCGCGCATTATGTATGCAGGTCCAAGTTAAAGGAGCACATGCAGTATTGTGTGGATCACCCAGAGGAAATCAACAAGCTTGCTAAAGTCAAAGCTCAGGTGTCGGAAGTCAAAGGAGTCATGATGGAAAACATTGAAAAGGTAACGAACCATATTCTGGTCTTGTGATAGGATCCGAACAAACCCAAACACAAACAATAGGCTAACATGACTTCATTATGACCGGTGAATCCTCGAACCTTCTTTCTGGTAAAGTCTTCACAAAAATTGCCTTTTCGAGAGCAAGACAAACACTATCCACAAGATGTCTTGAAAGGAAATGCTCTACTTAAAAATCCTTATATAAGATTAGGGTTCGAGACCATACCCTAAGTGCAAAATACCCTAAATACCTTTAATGAAGCCGAAAGTCAAATAAGGACATTAAGTGTCGGGGGCTCGGGGCTAAGTTACAAATTTGCCCTTCCTTCTCCTGTAATTGAATATGGATCTATCATCTTGCTAATGCAATGCATATAGTTGAGGTGATTGTTTTTCGGTGCCGTTCTCTTATGTTTCTTAGGCCTTTTCTTTTGAATTTGAATCTATAGTAGAACCAATTGATAGGCTGTCTTTTGATTTTATGACTTTCCCCGTGCAGGTTCTTGACCGTGGAGAAAAGATTGAGCTTTTGGTTGATAAAACTGAGAATCTTCGCTCTCAGGTCAGCTTCAAAGTCTGATTTTGGCTATGTTTAATGGATTAAATGTAATCCATTTCCGACTAGTTAATAATTTAAGGAAATTATGGGCAAAACACAAACATTTATATAAGATAAGAACATGACAATTAATAATGTTCTCAAGAGGGATTTTGTTCGACCCGAATTAGTAATTAAATTGTTATTTTATGTAATGTAAGTAAACAATAAAGAATGAACAAGAAGGGTCCATTGACTAAAGACATCTTCCGGATGAGCCTTGGACGTGTTTCCAAAGGAACGGCTTTTTGTTTTCTTTGTTGTTTGCAATAAAGTTTCCGGTAATCATCGTCTTGGTGATTACCAATTCGGCGTACGTGTTAGTGGCTTCCATGTTATGTTTTATTTTTACCTTGTTATTGTAGTTTTTTGTAAATATCATGAAGCAATAATTCCTTAAATCTAACTAATCAAACTAATTCCTATACATAAGTACAGTACTAATCAAAATAAAGTATATTTACATTATAATCCCTAACTTCCTATATTTCTACAAATATCAACATCAAGTAATTAAATATGTTACATGGCCCAGGCACAAGACTTCAGGCAGCAAGGCACCCAGATGAGGAGGAAGATGTGGCTGCAGAACATGAAGATCAAGCTCATAGTTTTGGCCATTATAATCGCGCTCATTCTCATCATTGTTCTCTCGGTTTGCGGAGGCTTCAAGTGCTGATCGCTCCTTCATCGGGTATTCTTCGATCATCCCCGTCACCGGGTTTGGGCTACCCCTACATATCATTGTACCATTTACAATGATTTTTGTTTGCTACGTTATCGTCTACGATAGTCATTTTAAGACGCTGCTTGTATAGTTTGCACTAGTCTGTTAATGTGTGATGTATTTTGTTTTTCTGCTCCAAGATTTACCCTTGAAGCTTTCTTGTGCTTGAAACAATCGAAATTGAAATTTCTTGTCATTGTTGTGATTTGTTTCCTACCACGTCCCACGCAAGTTGAAACCGAAAATCCCTGTCAACTCCATTTGCACCCGAGAAATGTAGAATTCTGATAGGTACCATACCAAACCGGAAATCGCAGAAGATGAGAATTTATTTAGGCGATAAATTTCCAGACAGCACCTGAGCAATGTATAATTCTGCTTAGGCTTCGTACCAAACCGAGAATTGCACAAGATGGAAAGTCGTCACCAATTCAATGAGTATCCGGGAAATCGGAACGGAACTGATAATCTGAAATTACCAATTTGTGCATCTTCCTCCGATATGTGCTAATCGGAGGTCAAGTTTATTTCAGGGCAAGTGCCATGAGAGGAAGAAACTGATATAATTCAAGGTTCTTAGTAAAAAATGGATATAAAAGCAAAATAAACTCGAGAATTGTGTTGGTCAAAAAGCAAACAAAGTTGAACCTCTCTTCTTTTGTCTCCTTTTTGAATTATTTTTATTGACCCCAAAAAAAAAAAACACCTCTACTCGAACTACAAATGGAAAGTTGAATCAAATAGTTCACTTTCTAACACTTGTTCAAACAAAGAAAGAAGTAAGGAATGTGTTGATTCATATGTTGATCTCCACGTTGTCGATCAACCTGACATTCCCAAACCAAGCAGCTACGCAAAACACAGCTGGACTTTTGATCTCTTCAACACTCACCAAGCTTTCTTGATCAACAATCTATTCGTAACAAACAATATACACAAATCTTAGACAACTTCTCCACCAACAATTATTTTTGCCCGTTAAAAAGAAGAAGAGACTTTAAATGCATATTTAGGTGGAACATGATGATACTTAACACTACTTACTTACTACGGATAGTTTTCTTTGCCCTTTCAAAATTCTACCAAGTTATATTAACCTTTTTTTTTTCTTTCGAGATTATACCACATAAATTTAACCCTTTTTCTCGAAATTTTAGTTGTTATACCAAAAAAATTAAAAGCATTTGAGAGAAGAGAGATTGACGTTTATCACCTCTGCGTAATCAACTCTTCCTCCGGATTCCTCTATGGCTTTGACGACGGTCTCTTTCAACTTTCCACAGTTGAATTGGCCATTTTCTGCAGCAATTTTAGCTCTCGACAAGGATCCGCTTATCGACAATGCCTAAACCGGAAGCATACAAAATGTAGTTTTTAGAGTGAAATTCAAACCGAAGAAGCGCCAACTACTCTAAAGAAACATACAAAGATTCGGACAACCAAAAGAAGCCAGCGGCTTCAACCTTCTGTCTCTCTTCGGGCGAGAGGCGAACATTGCGAGAACTCATGGCGAGACCATCGCTCTCACGAACTATCTCTAAACCAATTATCCTTATCGAGAAATCAAGATCCCGAACCTGTAAGAAATCACATACAATCTATTTAAAATCCCACGTTTAAAAGCCAAGAGTACTTGTGAATTACTTTCTCTCGTTGCCGAATAATTTTGAGATAGAAATCTAATGATACTCATCAACATGGTAAGATACAAAAAGACACCATCTTGACCTAACATTGTTACACTATGTTAAGAATTCCACATTTAAAAGACGAGAAAACTTAACGAGGGTTAAAAATTCGCAGTTATCGGTCCCGTTTTCAATATGAAACGCCATGATATTTACCGAAATAAATTAAATTATCACCAATAATAATAATAGTAATTCCTCACCATCCTTGTGATGATCTTGAGCTGCTGATAATCCTTCTTACCGAACACCGCAACATCAGGCTCAACAATGTTGAAAAGCTTCGCAACAATGGTGGCTACCCCTCGGAAGAAAACCGGCCGGCTCGCCCCGCACAGCCCCTTCTCCAGCCTCTCCACCCTCACCCAGCTCTCGTGCCCGAACCCGCCCGCTTCCACGCACGAAACGACGCTCTCCCCGTCTCCGCCCGCGCCCGCACTCGCACTCTGCCCGTAATCGTAGAGGTTCGCCGGGTGGAAGACCGCATCGACTCCCGCGCCAGAGAGCTTGTGGAGGTCGCCGGCAAAGTCCGAGGGGTAGGTGGCGAGATCCTCGGAGGGAGAGAACTGGCCGGGGTTGACATAGACGGAGACGACGACGAGGTCGGTGAGGGCTCGGGCCTCTGCGACGAGGGAGAGGTGGCCGCGGTGGAGGAAGCCCATGGTGGGCACGAAGCCTATGGAGTTGCCTTGCGATCTGGCGGCTCTCGACCAGTTCCTCATCTGCTCTTTGCTCGTTATCACCACGGGTTTGTCGGAGCTCGCCATTGGAGAATCTGAGTTCGGTTTGTTTGGTCTGCCTTGATGTCGGTCGGGAAATCGGTCTGGTTTTTGTTTAGGGGAGCAAAATGTGGCGCCTTGTTTGACCGATGTTTTGATTTTTGCAAGAACCAATGTTTCGATTTTACTGATTTACCGCGTAGGTAATATGTTCACAGATAGATTTAAAAATAAAATAAATCATAAATTCATTGATTTTACTTATAGGAATTTAAATTGTCCGTTCTTAAGCTGCCTTGGAATATAATAATAATAATAATAATAATAATAATTAAATACTTCATTATGTATTTGTCCTAATGGATAACTATGGAAACATGGAATATCGAGAAAACTTTGATCCATCGTGATATCTTATTTTTGTAGAATTTTATTTATTTTTAATTGTTGTCACGTGTGTATTGTAAGTTACAGACTTTTAGTCACGTATGTGTTGTAAGTTAAAGTTTCAAAACGTTTTTAGCACTCAGACTATCCTCAGTTTCCCGATTGTTAATGTGGAGAGATGTTCCATTCACTGCAGTTGGGTATTGGAACCGACTTTTCTTGTATCAACTCAATCTCTGCCGCTGCCTTGGTCGGTCCTAAAGCACCGCTTTATCGCTCGCTCACTTCTCTCCTCATTGTTTTATCTTTACTCTTTCCGGCGATCCATACACCGGTGCGTGCGACCCATTCACGACGGGAAGATGCTTGGAGAAAGTATTTGGTGGCCAGCTTATTTCTCAACGGTATATCTCTCTCCTAATTAAATTTTCTATGTATTTTATATCAGTATTTTTACTTCAAAACCAATTGTATTGAGTTCCAAACACACTGTTTTTATATTTTTGCATTGAATTCCAATATTTGGATTTTACGATTTTTGGCTTATTTTGCAAGAACTTTATCCAAGTTCCGTATCATTTTTTTAGGTTTCCGAACTTGATCCTCAGTCTTGATGGGCCGAAAATCTTCTCTTTGTTGCCTGCCTCCGTTCCTGTTCCTAAGAAAAGAGTAAACAACTCTGGGGGGTCCTCTGTCGCCCGTTCCGACGCTCAATATTAGTCGAGTATTTAAGTCAGAAATTATAAATAAACGGAAAACAAAGATTTTTTTTTTGCTTCTGGAAAGCTTACCGATTGTGGCGATGGTACCCTCATATTTATAGAGGGTGAGAATTCAATTTCATGCCTTCGGGACGCGCGAGTGCCCTCGTATTTATAAAATTTGAAAAATCATGATATGAAAATTCTTTGATCTCAATGTGTCGAGTCATTAACTCAAAACTCTCCTTTTACATATAGATTTTATTGATTCTATTCATTTGTATAGATTTTATTGATTCTATTCATTTGTATATGACATTTCAATTTTCTATCTTGTATCTTCTATTCATTTTAATCTTCTTAATGCTAAAGTTCTTAGACCATTGACTTATACTCGTATAAGATGACAGAGATTTATTACAATCTTGAAACAAGTAGTCAAGAATAAATGGGCTATAATTGATGTTGATGTGATCTAGAGCTATGTGGATCATATGTTGCCATTCTTGAGCTAGTAATGTGATTACTTATTTTGGCATATATTTTATTGCATTTTCCTTTATGTGAAACTTTGACATGTATATAAATTGACATTAAAATTTAAAAAATAAAACATGGATTTTTTTTTTATCTATATAAAGTTACATTTATACCATTAGCAAATAAAAGAAATGTTTTTCCTTCAAAAAAATAAAAGAAATGCTAAAACAATATGATAACGTGAAAAAGAAGCAAAATACTTGCTAAAACAATATAATCATGTCACAATAATAAGCCTAACACAAAACCAACAGGTCGTTTCGTTTATATGTTGTAAATGTCTAAATAAATAAGTGAGATGAATTTAAAGTAGATCTCCTTGATTTTTTTTAACCAATAAACAGTGGGAATGTATAAAGGAGATTGTTTTATAAAGTAATGATACAAAACCAAGAGCACAACTTTTCTTGGGTAGCTTCCAAAATCGATTCGCTCTTATGTAGAAAATCACAATAAACTATTCTTTATTCAGAGATCATATATAATTTTCAATGAAGAAAAGTGAAAATAAAATAAAAAAACATGTGCCAAAATAATATAAAATGTCTTATTTATTTGCGGGTTAATTAACGAAATACCCATTTTGTGCAAACTTTTTTAAAAAACTACCCATTATGGGTAGTTTTTTACACACACAATAGGTAATTTTTTAAAAGGTTTGACACAAAATGGGTATTTCGTACAATTTTCATTCTTCTTCTTTAAGTTCTAACATATACCTCTAAATTCATCTCATTTCTTTATACAACGTATTAACCAACAATCAATTGATTCTCTTGCACGGGTTCAACCTCGAATCCGATAAAGAGCTCGAGGAGCTTGAGGCGGCTCGAGCCCTCGCTCCGGGAGGATAACCGGTAGGAGAGTCAAATTTTGACTACGTTAACATATAACTATGGAACTCACCCGAGCACAATAATCTTCATATATAAAGCTCTCTCTTGTATATTGTTCCCCGAAAACTCAATGTGAGATTTATAAAAGGGTGCTGCTAGAGTAGACTAGCCAAATTGAAACATGAAATTGGTAAAATAGTCAATGTTTCGTTAATTTTGTGGACTAGCCAATCAACCCATCAACCAACCAAAAAAGATTTTACAACCCTTACCCCAAGTATGTTATATATTTGTATTGAATTATTATGATTAGCAATTAATTTAGAAAATAAGGAAGTAATTTTCTCTCTCCCAAAATCCATAGTTTCTACATGGTATAAGAGTAGCTCTAGCCACCGTCATCGACGCTCCGGTGACCATCTCCGGCGAGTCCCTCTGCATGCGTTTCACCTTCCGAATTCGCGAATCTCACATCGCACTGCAGCTCTTCTACGCGAGTCTCGGACCTCTAGCGGTCTTCTCCGGGGCACGATCTTTGTCCCAGCGGATCCACCTCCAACGTGCTTTTTTCTTCGAGTAATCTTAGATCCGCGAGTCCGACATAATTCGACATTTCTTTTCTTTTCTCTGTTTTGCTCGACAAATTCCACTCCACGGCTTTGTTTCCAGGTCTTTTCTAGATCTGACCTTGAGACGTGTGCGCCCTTCTCTAGACCCGACAATCTGCAAATCAGATCAAGCAAAGACTGTTTTTTCTCGCTTCCACAACACCCAACCAACATTTGTTCTTTGTTAATTGGTCGATTTGTGGAGAATGTGAGTGATTTATGTTGATGAGCATTGTTTTGATAATTAGTGTTGAATTGAAAATTTGTGTTTGTTTGTGCTAATATTTGTTGTTTTGAACATGTGTGTTGGGTTAATGTAGTTAAAAACTATTAATTTGTGTTAATATGTGCTGTTATGTATTGTTTTTGTTGTGAATTTTCTACGCAAGTATACGTATCGAAAACAAGTAATATAATGATAAGAAAAGTCGATCCCACGGAGAATTGTTACTATTAATTTTGCTAATTAGTAGTTTTATGTCGCCTTAATTTTATCTAAACAAATAAATTTTAAATATGATCAATTAAATAACTAAAGAAAAATAAAAACTTAAAACTAAAAATTGAAAGCTTTGGACAAATAGAGAAATATAGGATCGCAATCATTCCTCAACACTTCACCCGATTCTTCATATCATTCCTTCGATCATTAAATTGCTACAAGTTGTTAACCAAGACCCCTGATGCATCAAAAATAACTCTTCCGATATTCAATTCGAGTTATCTTTCTTAACTAACTCACTATATTCCTATGCGAATTAAATTACGAACGATTCATTAAGCATGTGTTCTTAACGGGTTACACATGTTACATAGGTATATTCCTATCCTATATAAACTCAAGATTTCCATCATAGATCATGTGTTATCCTATCTACGGCTAAACACAAATTTCCTTTTTCCAAAGTTCCTAGGCTTTACCAAATCAATTTAATTGGTGATCAAGCAATCAAAAGCAATAAGAAAATGATAGATAAACAAACTTAAGCAATTGTCATTAATCAAAGAAACGATAATCCAAATCAAGCTACATGTGAGTTTCGATTGCAATCCTACGAACGGTTTAGCTCATGATGAATTTAGAGCATAAACAAATCACAAAGAGAAACATTATGGAGAAAGAAAATTCAGCAAAGAAGATGATACTAATGGAGAAAATCTGTCAAGCTCTTCGTCTCCACCGTTCTTCTTCGCAAAACCCGATTTCCAATGGCGTTCTTCGAGTTTCCTAGCCTCTTCTGATGTTTTTCTCTCCCAAAATTCGTCCCTTAATCCTTCTTTATGATCCCCTTATATAGCCTCCTCATTAGGTTAAGATTAGGCTAAAAATAACCTAATTCGCGAAACAGTGGTGCTGGGGCACGGGAAATTCTGTGCTGGGGCACCGCATGAATTCTGAGGTTCTTGCTGAGGCACCGAAAATCTGTGCCGCAGCACCAAGTTGCTGTCTGGGATTTTTAATTTCGGATTTTTGGCATGTAAAACTTCATCCAAATGACTCTATTCATCTTGATCTTCAATCAAATTGCCACTCATGTAACTCCTAAAATAAACAAAAACACTAAAAGAAACATATTAAATGGCTCTTGGATAAACAGAACGCTAAGTGAAAGTACTCGATTTATCGGTATAAAACCGACTCATCAAATACCCCCAAACTTATCGTTTGTTCGTCCTCGAGCAAACAAAAAGAAATACTTAACCTAAACAAAACACCCAAACCTAAAAACTTAAAATAAATGAATAAATTTTTTTTCGATCGTGAGTATAAATTCTTTATGACCAATACATGCTTATAAACTATATTTATCAAGGGAAATTCAAAATGTCACTTGCTCGCAATTTTGGCTCAACTATTGTCTTACCTGTCTCGGTCCCCCCCGAACTTGTATTCGTGCTTATTTCTCATTTTTGGACACCTGCTACCATGATGAGTTTCCATTTACCGCAAAACATGTTAAATCATAGTTTTGAATTCCATAAGCTCATTTTTCATGAACTTTCTCCACTAATTTTGACAATGCAACACCAAAGATCATGAGGACTTTAAAGGCTTGAAGTGTAGGATTAGGTCAAGGGTGAGTGTGGATGTGAATATGGGTAGTCGAGTAAAGGATATGATTGGAAGTGATTATGACTCAATTACTCTCAGCAAATGATCATTCCACGTCTCTAAATAGAGCTCTCTTCATTGTCTGTTCGGAAAAATACTCCAAGCTTGTTTGTTGTCCTCCAAGTTTATTCGTGGCGAAGCACTTGTGACCTTGTCTTTCCATCTTTATTTCTCATAATTCTTTTTCTTTTCTTTTCTTTTCGTTTCTTTTCTTTCTTTTCTTTTTTTTTCTCTTTTTGTTAAGTAAATAAAATAACATATACAAAAAAAAAACTTACACCCGACACATAGTGTAGAATCACAACAAAAATTTGTTAAACCCTCGCTTGTCCAACGAAACTCTCTGACTTCCTTCCGATATCGCTCATATGATAAGCAGTAGAATGATCAAAATACTTGAGAAGCAATAGAGATAATCGCTATTGCGGGTTGGCAAAATTTGTGGGCGATAAACGATAATGGGATTCAAAGTTTGTCAAGTGATTAGGCTCAAACAAGGAATGATGGATATTTATATGTTAGGGATGGTTTGACAAGGCTCAAAATGGTTCAACGATGGCCTAATTCATTTCCCTAGTGCTACAATGTTCTTTATTTTGCCTCGAAAGTCAATCAAACAAGTTCTAGAGTTCTAACCGGATAAAACAATTTTCATGGTTCATATCAACTTTCTCACAACAACAAAATGCCCTAATAATTCAAAATTTCGTACTCAACATGTTCAGGAAAGACCAAATACGAGCAAAAGAATAGAATCACCAAGCATACAGGTATAGACATTTTTTATTTCCCTAAAAAATGTAGCGAGCATGTATGTAGGGTCATATCAAATTATTACTCAAATCTACCAAAACAACCATAAACTAAAAAAAAAGAGTAAAATAAAACACAAAATACAAACGAAATAATGTTTCCTACCCCCAAACTTAAGATCTACATTGGTCCCCAATGTTCTAATTATTAACAAGGGTTAAGAAACAATTACCTCGGTGTCTTCGCTTTCACTTGCTTAAGACCTTGCCACCCCCGCCATCATCTTGTTGGTTAGGTGGATCTGGAAAATAAAATGGTGGTGGAGAATGTCTACGTACCTCAAGTCCAAGTTGTGCTCCAATTTGGAGAAGGAGCTCATCTTGGTAAATAATGAATTTTGTTTGATAGTTTGCCCACTTCTTGAATTCCATTTGATTTCTCTCAAGTTGACGTTGATTCTCTCTCAAAAGCTCCAATTCCATTTTATGTGGCTTCTCAAATGATGGCTTGACAAGGACAACCTCGTTTCGATTCTTGGTTGATTTTGCTTTTCCATCATCTTGTAATTGATCTATTATGTGGCAATCTTCAGCTCCACTATGGAATTTCATAGCTTTGAAGACCTTGAATGTAATTTTCTCGTTTTGTACCCGCATAGTGAGCTCTCCTTTTTCCACGTCAATAAGAGTTCTTCCAGTTGCCAAGAACGACCTTCCCAAGATGATTGACACATCGAAATCTTCCTCAATGTCAAGAACGATGAAATCCGCTGGAAAAATGAATTTGTCCACTTTTACTAGTACATCTTCGACTATTCCGTGTGGATGTGTGAGTGATCGATCGGCTAACTAAAGAGTAACATTTGTGGGCTTTGCTTCCGTCAATCCGACTTTTCGATAAATTGAGAGTGGCATCAAATTGATACTAGCTCCCAAGTCACATAAAGCTCTACCAAAGAACTTATTACCAATCGTGCAAGGTATGGTAAAACTTCCCGGATCCTTAAGCTTTGGCGGCAGTTTCTTCTGGATTATAGCGCTGCATTCTTCGGTTAAGGCAACCATCTCAAAGTCACCCAATTTCTTCTTCTTTGTAATAATTTCTTTCATGAACTACACATAGCTCGACATCTGCTCTAACGCATCGGCAAATGGAATATTGATTTGAAGCTTCTTGAAAACCTCCAAAAATTTTGTGAGCTGAGTATCTGTCTTGATTTGAGAAAGCCTTCGGGGAAATGGCGGTGGAAGATAGCACTGAGAAGACTTTGCCAACTTTTTCTTCTTTCCATTAAGCTTCTCCATCACAAAAGTATTGTCGCTTGGAACATCATCATTTTCTTCACGTGACACTAATAACAAACTAGGCTCTTTGATGACTTCACTCAGTTCTTTTCCACATCGCAAAGACACCGCGTTACATTGTTCTATGCTCTTTCCTCTTGGATTAGTCTCAGTGTTGCTGGACAAATTTCCTTGTGGCTGATTATTCATCAAATTAGCTAACTGACCAACTTGCACTTCCAAATTGCGAATTGAAGCCGAGTGACTCTGAAGTTGGGTCTTTGCTTCTGTGATAAACTGATTTGTGTTCGAGGCCATTTGAGTCATCAACTCCTCGAGGTTTGGCTTTCTGACTTGTTGAGGTGCTTATTGAGGAAATCCGGGTGGAGCTGTAGGTGCTGAAGAAGATCTTTGGTTGTTACCCCACGAGAAGTTTGGATGGTTTCTCTAGCCCGGATTGTAGAAGTTAGAGTTCGGTTGGTTTGTCTATCTGTTCATGTTGCTGACGTATTGCACCGACTCTTGGTTGACGGAGCATTGGTCAGTGCTGTGATTACTACCACAAATTTTACAATTATCTTGCGGGCTGTAGACAACATTAACTCCGAGTGTATCGATTTTCTTAGATATAAGCTCCACTTGAGTTGCTAACGCTGTCACGACATCGATTTCATAAACCCCGACTCCTTTCTTCTGCATTCCTCGTTCGGTCGGCCACTGGTAATTGTTCTCTGCCATGTCTTCCAGTAACTCATAGGCATCGTCGATGGTCTTCGTCATAAGCGCGCCTCCTGCAGCTGCATCAATGTTTCCTTTCAACTGTCCATTCAATCCATTGTAGAGAGACTGAATTTGTAGCCATTTTGGGACTCCATGGTGAGGGCATCTTCGAAGCATTTCCTTGAACCTTTCCCACGCCTCAAAAAGAGATTCCGAGTCTTGTTGCACAAAATAGGTGATGTCGCCTCTCATCCTGGCCGTCTTCGCTGGTGGGAAATACTTTGCTAGGAACTTCTTTGCCAAGTCGTTCCAAGTAGTGATAGATCCTGCTGGTAGAGAGTTCAACCAACTCTTAGCTTTGTCACGAAGTGAGAACGGGAAGAGTCTCAATCGTATAGCGTCAGACGAAACTCCATTGAATTTGAAGGTGTCGCAAGTCTCCAAGAATAACATGATATGAGAATTTGGGTCATCATTCAACGACCCGCTAAATTGCATTGTGTTCTGGATCATCTGAAGAATTGCCGGCTTGAGCTCGAATGTGTTCGCCTCAATAGATGGCCGCACAATGCTTGTTTGAATTACTCCCATTTGTGGAGCTGCATAATCTCTCAGTGTCATATTTTGATGGTTGCCTTCGGTTGGTTCGGCCATTGTCAGTGATGGATTACGAGCTTGTTGTCGTTCTTTTCTATTCCTTCGGCACGTCCTTTCAATTTCAAGATTAATAGGAAGTAGTTCCCCGCTCCTATTATTCCGCATGCACGTACCTAATAATCTGAAAAATAGAACTAAAAAAAAAAACGTTTAGATTAAGACTAAAAATGATCTTACTAATATTAACAAAAATAACGTAAAACAATTCCCCGGCAACGGCGCCAAAAACTTGCTGTGAATTTTCTACGCAAGTATACGTATTGAAAACAAGTAATATAATGATAAGAAAAGTCGATCCCACGGAGAATTGTTACTATTAATTTTGCTAATTACTAGTTTTATGTCACCTTAATTTTATCTAAACAAATAAATTTTAAATATGATCAATTAAATAATTAAAGAAAAATAAAAACTTAAAACAAAAAATTGAAAGCTTTGGACAAATAGAGAAATTTAGGATCACAATCATTCCTCAACACTTCACCCGATTCTTCATATCATTTCTTCGATCATTAAATTGCTACAAGTTGTTAACTAAGACCCCTGATGCATCAAAAAGAACTCTTCCGATTTTCAATTCGAGTTATCTTTCTTAACTAACTCACTATATTCCTATGTGAATTAAATTACGAACGATTCATTAAGCATGTGTTCTTAACGGGTTACACATGTTACATAGGTATATTCCTATCATATATAAACTCAAGATTTCCATCATAGATCATGTGTTATCCTATCTACGGCTAAACACAAATTTCCTTTTTCCAAAGTTCCTAGGGTTTACCAAATCAATTTAATTGGTGATCAAGCAATCAAAAGCAATAAGCAAAGGATAGATAAACAAACTTAAGCAATTGTCATTAATCAAAGAAACGATAATCCAAATCAAGCTACATGTGAGTTTCGATTGCAATCCTACGAACGGTTTAGCTCATGATGAATTTAGAGCATAAAGAAATCACAAAGAGAAACATTATGGAGAAAGAAAATTCAGCAAAGAAGATGATACTAATGGAGAGAATCTGTCAAGCTCTTCGTCTCCACCGTTCTTCTTCGCAAAACCCGATCTCCAATGGCGTTCTTCGAGTTTCCTAGCCTCTTGTGATGTTTTTCTCTCCCAAAATTCGTCCATTAATCCCTCTTTATGATCCCCTTATATAGCCTCCTCATTAGGTTAAGATTAGGCTAAAAATAATCTAATTCGCGAAACAGTGGTGTTGGGGCACAGGAAATTCTGTGCTGGGGCACCGCGTGAATTCTGAGGTTCTTGCTGGGGCACTGAAAATCCGTGCCGCGGCACCAAGTTGCTGCCTGGGATTTTTAATTTCGGATTTTTGGCATGTAAAACTTCATCCAAATGACTCTATTCATCTTGATCTTCAATCAAATTGCAATCCACTCATGTAACTCCTAAAATAAACAAAAACACTAAAAGAAACACATTAAATGGCTCTTGGATAAACAAAACGCTAAGTGAAAGTACTCGATTTATCGGTATAAAACCGACTCATCAGTTTTCTTGTTAGATCCGTTGATTTGGGTTGAAAATGTTGAAGTGTAGGTATTGTTTTCTTAAACAAAAGATGAAGACAAAATCAAGTGTAAAAAAGAAATCTGTAGCGATTAATGCCAAATCAAATCTATCATATTAATCCCGAAATTATGCACAACTAAGAGCTATATTAAGGTTGACTTTTCAGATTTGAAAGTTTCTTCATATAACACAAAAGAACAATTTCATAATCTATTTTGGGTTGAAACG
Source organism: Parietaria judaica (assembly GCA_954871525.1). Lineage (NCBI taxonomy): Eukaryota > Viridiplantae > Streptophyta > Magnoliopsida > Rosales > Urticaceae > Parietaria > Parietaria judaica. Next base: position 48,013,270 of record OX940860.1, read on the forward strand.
CCACGTCAGCATGAATAACTATTTCACACAAACAAAAACAAAAAATCAGACGTACGTTGGCTAAAATGCAATCTTAACGTTTGCGTGCGGCTAGTACGTGTAATTTTTCTTTATAAAAATAATATGATAGAGAATTTTATATGAAAATAAATTAGTGGTGTTAATAACGTATGTGAGAATTAGTGAAATACCCGCGCTTTGTGCAAGAAGTAAAATCTCGATTATTCTTTATTGTGTATATTAATCGAAAGATTTCTATGTACATCAACTCAATAATTTCAAAATAATATTTTTAGCATGGATTTTTCATCAAATCTGAACATATATACAGCTAGAGAAAGATTGATAAAAAAAAAAAGCTAAATAAATATTTCTATAAATGCCTCAAATTTGTGTTTAACATAAAGAATCAAAATACGTGGAAAATATTGTTAATTTAAGGATTAAATACGTGTAAAAAACTTGATACCAATGGAGACATATGTCATGGAGTTAATCGGAAACACAAGTTTTGTGACTATAGGTATTCAACGCAATTGAAAGCTTTATAGAATATGACGGACTATTTTTTTTTAAATGTAGGTACTTTTTCCACATATCAGTTTTATATGCTCAATGTTTTGAGAATAACATATATATATATATATATTATATTTTCTTAACATACTTGGTCATGCAACTTTGAATGTAAACATGCTTATGCTTACTTTTTTTTAGACTTCATTGGAATAAATTATATATATGTATTCAATTAATTTTGCACTCTAACATCATCACTAGTGGTGTCAAGTGGGTCAGGTGTGGGTCGGCTTGACCCACAACCTATTAAGCCTCGCATATTGAATGGGGTGGGCTTGATCCTCCCTGTTCAATATGCAGGGCGGGGTCAGTTTTGAAAGAGTCATCAAGGCCCACTTCGACCATGAACTTAACTTACAGTGTCACGGGGTTAGGTGGGATTTTACGAGTTTAATGTATTGGACTTTTATGAGTCGAATACAATGGGTTTTCATGGGTTGAATTTTTACGGGGTTAATTTGTTATGAACGAGATTAATGAATCATCGAACCAAAACTAGCGAGTAATATTGTATTTTAAATGCGCTGCACGATCTAAATAAAAAGTTAGATATTATTCATTTAAATTTATACTTATAATGTTCTCCGATGGCGCGCGGTGCAAACCAGAACCAGTAGTGTCCTTTTGAGAGAATGAATCACATTTCACCTCTTTCATTTTTATCTTCATCCTTATCCTCTCAATAATTCCCTCCAACTTTCTCTTCATTAATATCAATTCTCATATCATTCACATATTTACCATCATAAATTTCTCATTTCAATTGTTGGTGTTCTTGGTGCAAAACTATTTATTTCATACAACGATAATGTATTTCTTTCTTTCATTTTTTTTGAAAGAATAATGTATTTCGTTCTATTGGTACCGAAACACTCTAATATAATGTTATTGTTAGTACCTAATTTTTTTTATTTTTTATGGAGATCAGTCCTAATACAGCAAAACGTTAAGGATTTTTATAATAAAAATATGAGATTAGATACTTAATTGCAACAATAACAATAAGTAGATAATTTTGCTTCGCTGCCAATAACTCATTCATTTATATTGTATGCAATTCTCGAGCATACATTGGTAGTTACCATATTTATTAGGAAAAGACCAACAAGTTAGCCTGTACAAAATCTAAATACAAATATTGGACTTTACGCATATATGTGCAATATAATGTATCGTTTTTTATTTGTAAATTTAAATTGAATACTACTACCAAATGACATATGCTTATTTAATTTTTATTCGGAATATTCGATTTTTACCGTTTCAATTTGGAATTCGATATATTATTTTATTTTATTTTTATACCTCAATCCATATTCAGTTATTCACCTTTCACCAATCACCATATAAACTTTGTAGTTACTTCAGAAGAAAAAACAATTGAGCAAATAATACAAAATGAGAAACTGATTCTTAGATATACATGATACATGTACTTGCAAGTAACAAATGGACTTATTTATCTTACATAAGATTGCCTTAACCTTATGAAAAAACACATTTCACAATAATATTTACATAAAAAATAAAAATAAAATAGGATTGTGAAAACACAGACTCAAAGAGGTTGATCAACAAGCCAACTGATCTCTAATTGGAGTAATCTCTTCAAAGATGGGAAGCCTCTTAGACCGAATTGGGCCTTGTTTACTCTTCAGCAGATCAAGCCCACTAAGGAAGTCATCGCACAGGCCCAATAGATCCAACGGCCCAGATGAAAGTTGCTTGGACTGGATCTCCTGCATCAGCTCCTGGGCCCTTTTTTGGGCCCTGAACTCGTCCGAGCCCGGAAGCCGGTGTTGCAAGACATCGTTAAAGACGGAAGCTGCATCGTCGTAGCGGGCTTGCTTGATGAGAGCGAGGCCCAAATTGCAGGCCTTATTCGCATCGGGATCGACCATTTGGGCTTTTTGGTAGACGACCTCGGCCAGCATGAAGTTTGACTTTTTCATGTAAGCCCAGCCCAGATTGCCCTGCATATTGTTTTTAATTTATATATTATTATATTTGTGATCAAAAAATGTTGATTAATCGTAAATCTATTATTTTATAGCTTTTAGCAACAAAAAAGGCTTGTATTTTCAAGGATAGTTTATTCCTTTTGTTGTTATTGTTGATCTTAATATATTTTGTGGTATCTAGTTAACATCTTGATCGGCATCAAATTAGCCATTTATCAAATACTTGAGCTAATTTATTGATATTAAGTAAGCATTTGACTTTTGTTAAGGAAAATATTCGTATTTGATTAGCATTATCAATAACTAGGACTATACATTCTTCTATATAATAAAAGAGATAATCACGGTAAGGTATAAATACTCAAAAGTTTTTACTCAAAATCTCGAAATTTACATTTTCGCTTGATTCAATCCCATATGTCTTGATTAAAGCTATGATTTTTTTACTCGTATACGCTTCAAATTAACACTAATTTTTTCATGTTAAAAGATTTTTCATATTTGATACTTGTAATTTGAAACATACACGTACCAATAAAGAACTACGAGAAATTGAACGTACCAACAATCTAGAGGTCTCTTGCTTGACAGAGACCTGGAACTTTTTGCCATGAGAGCGAGCAGTCTTTGTGGGCTTGCCATGAAATATCTCTCCATGGTATATTGCTCGCAGCTTCTTTTTCAACACTTCTATTTGCTCGTCAACTTTTCCACATTTCTACATATTATTATACATCCACAAAAATCGTTATTAAAAATAAAAAAATAGACAGAGACGTATATATGATTATAATAATGATATTTGCTTGCTTAATGTTTTCACTTGTTCATTTAATTAGTACGTGATTTACTTTCATTCTTGGCTCGATTAACTACTTCATCTTAAGTAAGGTCTATTGACGAGCATTTCATATGCAACAGGTTTATGTATAAGGTTATTAATTACCAATAAAAAATTTAAGTTGCTTGACAGGTATCTCGACGAATAAACCAATAAGTATTCTACAAAATAATAATATTATATTATAAAAACTTTTGTTTTATTGATAAATGAATAATTTTTTGGTTAAGGCAAGCAACATATATATTAGCATAATTCATCGGTTTTATTTTTGGTATATGAGATATCGGTAAACTCTCATATTTTACGAAATTTGATTACTCGGGTTTTCATTAGTTTTCTGTTTCATTCTCGATTTTCATCATATCTCAGTGAACCTTTATAGTAGATCATAAAATAAAAATGGTTAGTTAGTGTGTGTTTTTCCAGGTACTCACCGATTTTCATTATGGAAACTTTTATCTTGATCTCATGTCTCAACTAAAAGTCTAGCTTCGCGGCCAGTGTCTACGAGTATAGCGTACCTTGTATAGATCTATGAGGACATTGTCGAGCGAGTCCTGAGCTTGGCGAGAGCAGAGGCCTCTAAAGGTTTTGACGGCTCGAATGGCTTCTTCGCTTCGGTCGAGCTTTTTCATGACGACCGCCATATCCTTGAGAGCACTGTCCACCCTGTCTCTTCCCCTTATGGCCTCCCAGAACAGTGCTATTGCCGCTTCTGGGTCCTTTTCCACCAGCTGCAAATGAATTTAAATAGTATTAATTAAGTTATATATATATCAATAAAACTTGAAAAAATTGGAGCTACTAATTTAAGAAATTATTAACAAGCAAATCGTACGTCGAACATATCCATATAACTATATATATATATATAGTTATATATGGTGTCTGTGCGCGCGTGTGTGGAGTGTATTGTGTGGTGGATTATGTTTAATTTTAATTATAATTCAAATTAATTTAGGAGTGACATGATCTTGACTTATGAAATTTAAATGTCACTAATGTTATTTGTCAAAAGAGAAACAACATTTACATAGAATTGATGACAATGCAAGTACATATCGATGCAACAATATTGTATACAATAATAATTTCATGTTATCTGGTTATGATCAATGGTCATACATTGACTATATATATATATATATAATTTTGTAGATCGGTAAGTGTTTCATTTTTATTAATTCTTGGTGTCTAGAGTGTTAAACCTTGAAATTTTAAAGATATACACATGTTGAAGGATCAATAATTTGAGCTATTTTGATGAAATATTTAGTGAATGCAGTTGGCCGGATTGAACCCTCTTTCTTATATATTAAAGCATTTAGCATGAGGAACATCAAAATATATATGAAAAATAAGAGGGTTATATACACCAGTAACAAACTCGATATATAAATGGAGACACACGAGAGACAAAATTAATCAAAAAAACAAATTTCCAGACCTTCAGTATTTTATTCTACGTAAATTTGAATACGTTTTGGTATTTATGCCGCAATTATCCCTATAAACAGCTTCTGAAATACATATTCAATGTCATTTTGCCAGATTTCTGGATCCAGTTATTCATAACTAATGATATATGTTATATGTATATATATATATATATATATACACACACACAGAGATATATAATACATACCTGTGCATGTTTGGCTCTCACATAAGGTGTATCACCATAAGGGACTTTGTGGATAACATGATATAGCTCCTCTTTCTTCCCTTTCATTCTCTTCGTCTCTTCTCCACAGTATTCCATTCAATCTCTCTCTTCTGTGTGGTAGGTTTCGTATTGATCAAAGGCTTGCTCTTCTGGAGAGAGAGAGAGGAATACGATACACACACACATATATATAGAAGCGTGGTTGTGTTGTGTGGGGGCGACGAACTTGGACGAATCTGCGTCCAGATGCATCTAGCAATGAATGAATGAATGAGAGTGTCGGCTTGAAACGTGTCAGCCTGTGATTCAAGGTTGAGGGGATTTCTTTGCTGTTGCAGTAGTAAACTATATCCTGTCCTCATTCATTTAATTTATGGACTCTTTTTTTGGTCTTCAATATATGATCGAATACGTGTGTGTTTATCAACCACATGAACCAGGTTTTTTTATATTTATGAGTTAATAGCGGTAAATATACTTAAATTTTACTCAATTGAAACGGCATAGACTTGATTCATTTTTTTGGCAAATATACTTAAGTTTCACTATATTGTCGTTAATTTGAATCCATTTCGTCCAATTTCTTCTAATGGCATTAAGTGCCGTTTTTAAAAAACTTACAACTTAAGTACACTTGCCGACTAATTTTAAAATCGGCTTACCTGCTTGATTTTTTTTTTTTAATTTATAGATTATATTACGTATTAGTAAAGAATCAAAAGAACGTCACATATTATAACTTGAAAATCATTGACATTTCAAAATTAAAACATCGGAGATTTATGCCAATTTTACATTTTTTTTGTCAACAATATGGACGAAATTTAATGCAGAAAAAAAAAATTGATAGCATTATGAACTTTTACCACACAAAAAATTGGAAACTTTTGCCGTTATTATTTGATGATATAATCAAAACCTTTCGCTGTAAAAAAAATGACAATTTTTATTGTAAGAATAAATATTGAATATTTTCGCTGCTAATATATATTCTTTGAATTAAAGATTCAAATTCAATACAAAACACACTCGTATCGTTTTTTCATCCAAGAATTTTAAATTTATTTTTTCCAAGCCGGTTCTATAAATTATAGGGCAAATTATGGCAATAATGCACAGCCTATTGTCAACATGAGTTTTTAGGTCTTCCCTCTCTTAAAATGTTGACAAAAATACACAAACTTTGACTGATCTTCTTTATACATGTGTATGTGCACTAACATAATGATATACGCAAATGAACAAAGCCTTTATTCTGGTTAAATACGCAAAGTAGTGAACAAATAAGCAATATCAGGAATCATTCAGAAAGCCAACGATCAAATGAGGCTTTAGTGCACATTAAAATATGTCATTAAATGAACAAGAATTATTAAGAGGGATAATTTATGAACGATTTAAGATTTCCCCAAGAGTCATCCTCAAATATAAAATTATTTTTTCTTTGTGTGTGTGGGGATAATATATTTAGTTCTTGATAAAGATAAGATAAAATAAGGCAAATAATATAATTGAATGTCTTTAAATGTCACTGACAAATATTTTTTGGCGTTTCTAATATATTTCTCTTTTTCTTCTTTGGATGAAAAGAAGCCAAGAACTTGGACATGATATTGCGCCAAAGAGCTACTCATTCGGTTCCGAATCAAAATTGCATGGAGACAGAGTCTGAATATGGATTAGTTTTGTTTATATTAGATTAAAAAAAAAGTTACAGAAAAAACCAAAAATAGGTTTATAATTTGCCGCAAAAGTATCTAAAGTTATTCAAGATAGCCAGCATATTCCAAAGCTTTCAGTTGCGCTGATTTAGTACTCAAAGTTGTGAAATTTGTGCTTTTAATCGATTGATTTAATCTCATTTGTCTTTATTAATATTGAGTTTTTTTTTTTAATATTTGCATAATTCAAAATTACACTCTTTTGTTTTACATTTTCTGAATCTTCTAGTTAAATACTTCAATTTGAAACATGTATGTGTAAATAAATTAACGTTAATTATAATATTAAAAAAAACTAATCGAAAACACAAATTTCACGACTTAAACAACTTATTTAGCACTATTCAAAGTCCGAGAATATACTACATTATTTTGAATAACTTTGAATACTTTTGCTGCAACGTTTTTATTCATCATTTATAAATTTACTTGACACTATTTGTGACATTTCTGAAGTCCGATATAATGTTATGAGTTACGATGTATCTAGCCCTCAATTCCGATACTATACATATTGGCCAGTACTTCCAAAAAAGCTGTACGTAATATTCATCTAAAATAACAAGCAAAAGGATTTGTACTTCGCAAATTTAGTTTATCGATGATTCTTAGAAGATTGACCATATATGTTGAAAGATTCGGTTCATCGTAAACAGGTTTCTAACTTTCAAAATTCACAAATTAGTCAAAAGCGTTGTGATATCAGTGTTTCTTTTTTAAATAACAGCGGGGCAAAAGTACTAAAAATTGCTTAAGTGAGATGTTACATTCTCAATTTTTTAACGGCGTAAGTGCTCTTTCACCAAAATTGCAATGTCAATATTTTTCACTATTATTTGGGTCCACTTGCCACATGTCACCACATGTGACCAAGGTGTAAATGTCGGTTTTCACGCTGTTTCGCTCCTTTCATTTCACAAAAATATTATTTTGAAACACAAAGTGTATTTTCATATCATTGCCAATAATATTTACATTTTACGAGTAATTAATTGAAAGATAGCATCATATATCCCCTCCAATATATATAGCATTATGTCGTTTTTAAATATTTTTCTTTTCTTGTAAGTTCATTTTTAATCATAACTTAGTGAATTCATTTGCTAATCTCTCTCAAATCATGCAATGAACAAAGAAAAAAGGTACCCAAATTATGTCTGGTAACTATTTTATCTTCTAAAAATAGAACTACACTAGAACTTCGTTAAATTAATAACATCGATTAAATAATTAATTGTGTCCGGTTCCGACTCGAGCCTGAGTAGCTAATTTAATTATTCGCTAAATTTATAAGATCATAATATTTTTTTAGAAGTATATAATCGCAACTGATACATAAATTAATAATTCAATATAATAATAATAATAATAATAATACTAATAATAATAATAATAATAATAATAATAATAATAATAATAATAATAATAATAATAATAATATTGCCTATATAATTATGAAATCACTATAAATAAAATAAAACATTGCATAATTAATTAAGAAATCATCTTAAATAAAATCGGATAATAATAATTAATTAATCATAGTGTTTTAAAAATATGGTGATGAAGTTATTTGCTTATTCTTGAAATTTATGTTTCCTTCAACTTCTAACTCTAAGGTCTGGTTTTGTATTTTTGTGATGTAAGAAAAAATTATTCAATATGATTGTCGTTACAATTGCACCATTGCATGAAACAAATTCTATTTCAATAATATCATCTTTAACCTTTGTATTATAATTACAATATTCTTGACATATCACATAATGATTTTTTTATTATGTAACTAATACTTTATAATTAATAATTCAATAATATAATAAATTTTGACAGTCCCAATATTATTATTTCATATATTAATTTATTGAAGTTTATAACATTCTATTTGCTTCAATTTATTTTATTTTATTTTATTTTTATCAATGATGGATCATTGATAGTAGTTTTATACCTTAAGGAATCATATACTTACACGCATATTTGCGGTAAGAGGATATACTTAGCGGTAGCAAGGAACTACGTCTAGCGGTCCAAATGATTTGATACACACGAATAATTAAAATTGTTTAGAGGCAATAAACGAATCTTTCGCTGCTATATAAATATAACAAACCCTTATCAAAAATATAAGTTTCATTACACATCTCTCTCTACAGAAATTGTTCGTCCATGATAATCTTGTATGAATGCACCGCCGATGGGTTTTACCATATTTATTAGCACGTTTGGTTTTTACACCCTCAGTGCATTAAGATGGTTTGTATCTCTCGAGGACAATAAGATGATTTTCATGAATGTGTGTAGGTTTCGAAGCAATAATTACATTCTATTTGTAATTATTTTATAGACATCAACATTTATAAATTTTATTATGCATCCTCAATTTTCTTTGAACGATCGTGCAAACCGCTATTGGGAAACACTAGCGGTTAAACCGATATGCCTAGCGGTAGATACAGACTACTTCTAGCGGTTCCGAGTGTTTTGGATTTTCACGAACATTTTAATTGCAATATTTACATTCATGTGTCTAACCCCCCGCGATTTGATACACAGAGGTTCATTTAATACATGTTGGTGGTCATGAGTAATTGTTCACCCATCAGAGTGGTTTGTATCTCTCGAGGACATTTGGATGGTTTTCATGAATGCGTGTAGGCTTCGAAGATATAATTACATTCTATTTGTAATTATTATATAGACTTCAAAACTTATAAATTTTATTATGCGTCTACAATTTTCGTTGAACGATCGTGCAAACCGCTTTTGGGAAACACTAGCGGTTAAACAGATATGCCTAGCGGTAGATACGGACTACTTCTAGCGGTTCCGAGTGTTTTGGATTTTCACGAACATTTTAATTGCAATATTTACATTCATGTGTCGAACTCCCCGTGATTTGATACACATAGGTTCATTTAATACGGGTTGGTGGTCATGAGTAATTGTTCACGAACATTAAGATCGTTTTCATGAATGCGTGTAGGTTTCGAAGCAATAGTTATATTCTAATTGTACCCCTCGAGATAGTATAAAAATTTGAACGCACCAAAATTGTTGATTCAATGGACCTCAATCAGAGTCGTAAGAGTTGCTTGTCGGACAACTTACAGATCTGATTTGTCTCTGGGGACCAAGTTGCCATGCTTGTGCTTAATCTTCCTAGATGCTCGTGTGGCTCAACCCATCGCCGTCGCCGATTTCATCAAATTTGAATAGCGGTACTTCCTTATATTGTATACCGTTACAAAGCTTTACCTATGTACATTATTTATTTCGTGACCTTACATTATTTCTTTGATTTTTTTTTATTCATGCAGAGGATGTAACAATATTGCCCTTTACTGTCCAACTCGACCTTAGTATTGGCATTTATTATAGCAATTAAATAAGAAAATATTAATTTATGAATCTGACACTTTAACTCTCAATAACGAGGAATACCCGGGGAATGAAATCAAAATTACATATGAAAAAAGTTTTAGCGTATTTAACTTTTCTTTCACCCCGTGCTTCTCTTTATTGCAAGAGACGTTGAACGATTCAAAATTACTTTGTTTTGTATGAAGCGGTATATGCTATTATTAAAGGTCGAGCAGGTCGGTAGAGTGTAGCGTATTTTTGGGCAGTACAATGGCTCCGATATTTTGCGGTGAAGTTGAGTATTGACATCTCGGATGAAGACATTATTAAGTATTTTGTTGTTTTGTATTGTAACTGAAGTATTCATTATTTTATTGTCATGTATTGTAAGCGGCAGTATTAATGTATTGACATCTCGAATGAAGACATTACCATTATAAATTATTATGCGACTACTTTCGTATTAAAGTGAAATTTTAACTTAGATCCATTATACATATATATTTTTCTTCATCTCAATTCTTAATATCAATCTAAATTTATTACATCGTCTTAGTACATACCGCTAGACGTTTTACGTAAGCGGTAAGTACCGCTATATCTAACTTTGAAAGCGGAATACATATATCTATATCAATCTTACAAAAGCAAGTTTCTATTCAACTTGGTACATACCTCTAGACGTTAAGTACCGCTATATCTAACTTTGACAGCGGTAAATATATCAATCTTATTATGCAGTGTGCAACATTGTTGAAATGCATTATTTTAAACGTACATGTCCTTCAGCTTATAAATAATAAATTACCTATGTATCTCATACTTATACTGCTTAGTTTCTTATTGTTTCAGTCACTCTCCTTGGTAGTCTTTTCCTCTTGTTTCAGTCACTCTCCATGGTACCTCAGGTGATGACGATTCCGGCTGCGCGTTCTGAACTGGGCAGGGCTTCGCCGATGCTGAGGGAAACTCCCGTGATCTTCAGGGATATTCTCCTGGACTCCTCGTACCGAAGCGTGGGCTTCGCCGGCAGGACTCCGTCGCAAAACTTTAACTGGTGGTTCTTTTAAAGCTTTCGGAGAACAACGTCTCACTAAGCCGAACCAAAAAAGAGAGATCAGAAGCTAAGAAATTCGCAGACTCTAGAGAGGGAGAGAGATCGTATTCTTGCTCTGGGGAGGTGTGTGAAATATGTAGAATGAGCCTTGTATTTATAGGCTCATGGAGAAGCCAATAATGGAAGCTTCCATGCATAATGGGCCAATATAATTAATTACTCCAAACCAATGGCCAAGATTGAATCACCAATGATCCAATGGTTATGATTAATTAGGGATTTAACCAAATAAGGAAACCATGAATAAATCAAATATCCATTCACTTCCTTATTAATAGAATTCGAATTCCCTTATACAATAATATGGAAAATTCGAAATCAATAGTCTAGATCCAATGGTTGGAATTAATTCCATAACCAATCTAATGGACCATATTGATTTAGCATAAAATCAAGCCTCATTACTTGTTCACCAAGCAAAAATTCGATCTCCATTATAAATAATTCGATTTTTTTTTCTTACCATATATTCATGTTAATTAATTTCCAATCCAATGGTTAAGATTAAATCTTAAACTAATCCAATGAATATAATTAATTTACCATATTCCAAATCCATGCTTGGTCACCAAGTCATTTTCGAATTTAGCCTTCGAAATTAATTATCATGATCCAACAGTTAAGATCAAACTTGACCGATCTAATGAACCAAATTAATTTCAAGTTTTCCATTAATACCTAAACATAGGTACTTACACCGCATATTTGGAAAGTCCAAATCTAAGAAAATTCGTGTAAGCCCAACTTACACATTTACTTGGGCCGCATTATTTCTACACATTCATATATATACCAAATATATATATTTATTTAAATAACATAAATCTATTAATTATTAATAAGAATATTAATAATTAAATCTAAATAATTAAATTATATTATTGACCTCTGATCTCAATATCACACATTAAATGTTGTGGTGCAACACCACCATTTAAATTCGTGACATGTGATTAAATTTCACATATTTATGAAAACGATCGTAAACTTGGAAATTCTCTAAATCACAAACCGTACGTCGAAACAACTCGGTTACAAAAGGAACGTCTCATAGAATTTAATTTCCAACAACTTTTCAGTTGATGAAAAATCTAAATTCAACTTTATTTTATCAGTTAAATTTCCAGCACCAAACTTTGGTACTTTTGCCACGTCAAAAATAAAACTTCTAAAGTCTGACACAGACTGTAGTTTTATGAATCATGACAAATGATAAAACATACCGAATGTTCAAATCACGTACGTATAATCCATTCCAGAGCTATCCTGGGGACCATGGACCCGTATCACTGAAGCTCTAACGAATTGCTAGTTGTTCGTCAAACCTCGGTGTTATTCCACTATCAACCCGATGCTGCACTCTTTAGTGATACAATATATATTATTCCTTTTATAGCAAGGTGTCCATTGATACAATCAAATTTGGGTTATTGATCTTTCACTTGATGATCCACACACGAGCAGGCGGTTTTTACCGTTTTGCCTCTCATTGCATTTTCATCCTCAACTCAGTTAGCAATATTGTGAGTAACCCACTTATGGTTTCGATTAATAAGTTGTGCATGGGTACCTCTCACTTCTAACCACTAACAATCAAGGGAATCATCTTGACTCTGAAGAGAGCTATGTGATATCCGTGTCTGTGACCAAACTACCCTTATCTGTTGACTATCACGTTCCCAAAATAGCAGCATTGGGAACGATAGTAAAATGTTTTCTTTAACAGTTAAATCAAAGAACAATCAAGTCAACAGTCCAGGCTCGAGGTCACTTAGGACTTAGATCGAATATCCATTTGATCATCTACTAGTGACTCAACTCCAAGTTGTCAGTGACGGTCTTATATAACAACTTCCGGAGTTTAAGTCAGGTCCAATCCAGTATGAAGCCGCTTCATTCTTAATGCACTTCTAGTGAGTGTGACACACACACACTTAATCCAGAATAGGATTATCACTTAGTCACATTAATGACCTTATACGATTAATGGGCTCCCACCCAGTTAATCAGGTCACGGACATTTTAAGTTCATTTATTATGATTATTAATTCTTCCTCATATTGACTCGGTTGTGATAATAACAACATAATTGCATTCTTTATGAACTATGAAACAAACATTGTATTTTACTCTACCAGAAACTATAATAAGATTAACATAATAAGTAACATCTTTTTTTCAACGACTTTGGTCAAAATCTTTTACAATTAGGAAATGACAGCTTGTTTAAGGACACATGTCCAACAGGCGGTTCAATCTTCGAAAAATTAGTAGTAACAGAAGCAGGTATGTTCCAATCGTCATTAAGCGCGATAAAATTTACGGGCGAAGAACACGAAAGTCACCAGTGGTTGAAACTGTAGAAAGCATGACAGAAATCGATAATGTTTTTACCTACACTGGTGATTGCGTTGATGGCATGCGTACATGGGTACCCATCGAAGTTAAATTTGTTGCATGAGAACGTCTTGCCTACAAGATCACTACCTTAAACACTCCGCGACTACTCACTTCCCCCTATTGGTCGAAACCTTTAGTGGCCATCATTGTCTCAGAAGCTTTCATGTTTTCTCGAAGCTTATGCTCAGTGTTTGGAGTGACTAAAGAGGATGATCGGTTAGCACATTCTGTACTATGTTCATGATATTTTTTTATCCTTGCAGCCACCATCTTCAAACATTCATATAACAGGGTAAGAATAGGATATTCTCCAGCTATCTCCATATAATAATGCATGTGTTTATCACCGTTAGAAGTTATTATGTCATACCTTTTCTCCAAGTAGTACTCCCTCGCCCATCGATCTCTGCTCTCAAGATTTTCATCGAGATAATTCACAGCTAAAGGATACCTTTGTTGGAACTCGCCCCATTTTCTATCGATTTTAGCCCTGGTATATGCCATCACCAGTTCCCAAAACTTATTGACTAATCTCTTCGCTTTAAACTTGCCTTACAAGTGTAGTTGGATGAGATAATGACAGAATCCATGGGTTGCCAACCGATACACTAATCTAAACGCATTCTTGATGGGTCCGCAATTATCCGTTACGATGACCAACTCACTTGTTTCCGTAATCGCTTCTTTCAGATCTTCCAAAAACTGTTCCAACGATTCGATCCGCTCCGAAAATAAAATACCAAAAGCGAGTGAAAAAAAACAAAGTGATTGCCATCAGTAGCGCTTGCCACGAGTAAGCTACTTTGGTACTCGTCATTCATGCGATGTGCGGCGATCGAAATAACCTTCCTAATACTTTTGAAGCCTTGAATCGACGCGTATAATGCCACGAAACAATACTCAAAAGTCCCTTCTAGGTTACATTTAATTGAGGTCAAGGAACCCAGGTTTTGATTTTCAACCATAAAAAAAAAAAAAAAAAATCCACCAAATGCCCCAAAAACACCAAAGTTTAAGAGAAATGCCCATAGTTTCATCAAATTAATTTATACCCATTAATAAACTAAAATGGATCATATTAACCTTAATATTAAGGGATCTATAGCAATATAGCCAAACTAGAAAAATAATTTTGCAAAATAGCCAACATTTTGATTAATATTGCCAAATAGCCAATTAACCACATTAATAAATCACGAAAGACCGTATTACCCTTGTATTAACGTGTATTAACTATATTAACGTGTATTAACTAAGTTAATTTGTTTAAAAATAAATTAAAATTTTGTTAAAATTTTAATCACGATTTTTTATTTTTAAACAAATTAACACAGTTAATACACGTTAATATAGATTTTCTGTAAAACAAGTAAATGTTCTTATTTTTAAGAAAAATTAACTTTGTTAATACACGTTAATATGTTAAAAGGGTATTATAGGTATAAAATACGTTATTAAATAGCCACCTCATCAATTTGGCTATTTTGCAAAGAAAAAGGAAAGGTTGGCTGTTTGGCTAATCAAACGTTTCAATTTGGCTATTAAGAGTCATTTCTCTAATATTAATTATAATTATAAATTTTCGTATAAAAATATTATTAACATATTTTAATTTGAAAATATTTTTTCTTATAATTATAGTTGACAACTTCTCTCTATTAATTATCGTATAATTATGTTACTTTTTCAAATAATCTAAATCTTTTGCGTTTAATATATATTCATCAACCTCTCTCCCCTATTTTCATCGACCTCTCCCAGAATTCAAAAGAAAAATAGTTCGACCTCTCTCCAAATTTGCCTTCACATTGTTTCGTCGCCAAAAGCGTCCATGTCGCTCGTCCTCCTTTTTTCGTTCTCCCAGAAGCTCGTTCGCTGTTTGCCGTCACTTCCGTTCGCTCGTTTTCCCTGCCGCGCCGATATTGATCTCTATCATCGTTAGCGTTTAAGCTCAGCCCTGGTGAGCTCCGCTCCCTCGCCGGGAAAACCATCTCTGAGATCGTCGCGAACCACTTCCTCGTGCAGGTCGCCGATGGTGATCGTACGTTAATAAAAATCTCGTAAATATATTTACAGTTTGATATTAGTATATACATATACCAAATTCATGTTGATATTTAAGATTCATACAAGCCATCTATGTATTAAGTATCGGTATATACATATACAATTTTGGTAATTAAATTTACGGTTTGATATTGGTATATACATATACCAAATTCATGTTGATATTTCCGATTTGCACAAATTGTCTCTTTATTAAGTATTGGTATATACATTTATAGTTTTGGTAATTAAATTTACAGTTTGATGTTGGTATATACATATATCAAATTCATGTTGATATTTACGATTTGCACAAACACTCCCCGTATTAAGTATTAGTGTATACATATACAATTTCGGTAATTAATTTTACAGTTTGATATTAGTATACATATATACAGTTATGGTTGATATTTACGATTTTCACAAACAATTCCCGTATAAAGTATTCCTATATACATATACAAGATTCGTAATTAAATTTATTGTTTGGAATTGGCATATTTAAATACAATTTCTGTTTGTAGATTCTATATTAATTTGTGCTCATTATTTCCTACGATTTTAAGAATTTTGAAATTTTATTTTTAAAATTTAAATCGTTAGAATACTAATTAATATGGAGAAAATATTCAAAAATAATTAAGGAATGATTAAGATTAAGTAGTTATTATATTTAGCTACATTTAAGGAAAAAATTTATTTTGATTTTATTAATTAATTCAAATTATTAATTAATTTTAAACATAATTTAAATGTCAAATATTAATTAATTCGAAGGGTATACTGGTCCATAATTCAATTAGTGTCTGGTTTTGATTACCATAAATAGAAATGGACATTTTTTTGAAACCTTGAGTCACAAATGGGCATTTTACTCATTTACCCTAAAAAAAACGCTAGTAACAACGCGAAATTCTGGCCAAGGGTACCTCTAATATTGTATTCGGCAGGTCTCTTGCCACTCATAGCCATCCAGTAAGTGATTTTGTAACCCTTATCTGTCATATGCCTCCGGATCTCATTCGGGTCCGGTATTTCCTTATTTTGGTCACTGTATCTGCTTATGATCTCATCGCAAACGAACGACGAAGTGGCCCGGCGTAAACCTTGTCGTGCGTCTACGGAGCAAGTGTGGACGCTGTGATATGTCCATATTCTAAACGTCCCCTCTGACCCCAGCGCTACACGTAAACTCCAACCGCATGTCTCATCGAGGCATTTGACTACATATAATTTCTTGTCGGACTTTATCAACTTTACTCCGTAGCGTCTTGCAGCACCTTCGGACACAACACTTCTCAACTCAGCCTTCGATGCAAACTCCTGACCAATATAAGATCCATACTATCGGGAAAACTCTGCATCGGTCCATCTTCCCCCGACTCGAAACCGATAGGAAAAGTAGAGGATCCCGCAAAGTTATTAGAACACCCTCTCAATGGCGACAATATCACACCTTCTGCATCCGGGGACGAAACAACATCTGGTACGTCAACATGCCGGACCCGGTACTCTTCTTGCACAAATGTTGCTTGTTCGGTACCTACTTCAGGTAATACCTTTTTCACTAGCTCGACGTACAGCTGCTTCAACCTTGTCGGTCTATCTGGTGTCCGAATATATGATTCGAAGTCAAGTTCATCAGTAATGGCTATTGGCTGAGTACTGTGATCAACTGGGTAATAAGTTGCCTTCATTTTCATCAAATTGTCCGAAAGTATCAAATTTGTTATGTAAAAACTCCTTCAAATCAGAAATGTTGTTCAAAGCAGACTTTGAAATGGTAACAACATTTCCAGTATCACTTATTCCCTCCCACAACCACTTGTAATAATCTCTATTGAAAATCCACTTTCCGCCAACACTAACAATCAAATGGTAATAATCCATCCTGTAAATGGAAAAAATACTTCAATCTTAAATTAAACCGCTATGGGTTTATAAGATTCAGTTATATCATAACATAATGTAGCGGTAAGTTTGCAACTTAGTTTATACTTAAGGATTCATAGAGTACGACCTAAATTCGGCATACAGATCTCGATACCGCTACATAATATATTAATACCGCTATATTTTTATCCATAAATTGAAAACAACAATAAAAATTATTGATTACACCGGCTAACCTTAGTTTATAGTTTATACTTAAGGATTCATAGAGTACGACCTAAATTAGTTATACAGATCTCTGTACCTCAACATAATACATTCATACCGCTATATTTTTATCCAGAAATTAAAAACAACAAGAAAATTTACTTGATTACACCGGATAACCTTAGTTTATAGTTTATACTCAAGGATTCATAGAGTACGACCTAAATTCGGCCTACATATATCGGTACCGCTACATAATATATTCATACCGCTATATTTTATACAGAAATTGAAAATTGCAATAAAATTACTTGATTACACTGGCTAACCTTAGTTTATAGTTTATACTTAAGGATTCATAGAGGAAGGCCTAAATTCGGCCTACAGGTTTCGGTACCGTTACATAAGATATTCATACCGCTATATGTTATCCAGAAATTGAAAACAGGACTACGATTACTTTATTAAACTGGGCTAACCTTCGAATGAGTCAATTCTTGATATATAATCAAACTGAAAGATTCGCTAATCGTTGGCTGGGTAACGTAGAAGATGAAAAGAAGGAATATGGTGAATCGGCGAAGAAACAATGGGAGCTTAGGGTTTCTCGGCAATTGTGGAGTCGAAGAAGAAGAAGACGAATAACAGAGGAGAGAGAAACATGGCGGGAAAGAAATAATATTAAAAAGGAGGAGAGAGAAGAAAATAATAAAATAAGAGGAGAGAGAAAATTGAGTCTAACGAACTGTAAAAGGCCCCACGTCGTTTAATGAAGGGTATTAATCAAACATGTGAACAGTACCGAGGGTATAAACCTATACCAAATCTCAAATAAGGTCATTCTTGCGATAAGCCCTGATTTGTAATAATGAAATAGAATTTTTTTTATACCCTCAATTTTTGCTTTTAATAAAAATATACCATTTCAAAAACAAGTACAGTATACCCTGAGGGTATGCTTTGACAATTTTTAAGTAACTCAAAAAATAAAACTCTAAATAGTCATCTTTTTGTAATTTCATCAAATAAAATTCTAAATAGTCATCTTTTTGTAATTTCATCAATATCCCTAACTGCCACACATTGTCGGTCTGCCGTATCGCTTTTCTGCGTCGTCGCAACGCTTCTTTCCATTACCTATTCTTCTCTATGCGCTACTGCAAGCGTCGTTTCTCGAGTCCATGCTCCTTGCCGCTGCAAATCGTCAAGCCGTCTCTCTGATTGTTGTCCCATATCTCTGCAAGCATCGTCATTTCGGTCACCTACTTCTCATTGTTGGCATCGGAACGACAAGTTTAATTCTGAAGAAATTTGTTGGGTTATATAGTACATTACTATATTCACATTCTCAATTTTGAAAGCACATATGAAAAAAAAAAATAGCAGGAGAATATTAAACATTCAATTTATTTTATTTGTCAGTGACTCGGTGTTCAAAAATAAATCGCAGAGAAGTGATTAAAAATTAGTGTACATTAAAAAAGAGGGTATATTTTTGTGAAAAATAAACTAGAGAGTTTAAAAAGAGGGTATATATATATATATATAATTAAGGGGGTGTTTAGTTATGTTTTCTAAATTCAAACTCTAGAAAAATAATATGTATATAAATATATATATATATATGGACACATGAAATATATTAGTTGACACGTGGAATTTCATTGTAGGTTGAAACAAAAAAAATTACTTACGCCAAAAATTTATTTATATTTATAAATTTGTGCAAAATATAAATAGAAATATAAGTCATGTATTTTGTAATATACGAGTATTTTTGTTGTAAATATCGCCATTAATGATGTACTAGATAGTCTAGATTATTGAAGAGATGTTCTAATAATTTGCAGAAAATGTGAGACTAAGTTGAACGAGGAGATCAAAAAAAAAATGACACATAAAATATATATTTCTATATCATTGCTTACGACGTTTACGTTTTATGAGCTATTGAAAGATATCATTCCATGCCATTTTTTTTAAAAAAATAATAATAAAATAATCATCAATGTTTACTTTAATCATAACTTAGTGAATTCAGTAGCTAATCACTCGAATCATGCAATAAAGAAAGAAAAATGGTACCCAAATCGAGAGTTAGAGCTGCAAGTGGCGATGTCGCTATGCATCGCGACTCGGATCGCCAAAATCGCAAAAATGGCCGTCGCGATGCGTCGCAACTGTGCCAAATCGCGATGCATCGCGATGCGTCGGATTGATGGCGTGGCGAGGTGAGATTGAGCGAGAGAGTTTGGCGTGGATTTTCACCACAAATCGCGACCCATCGCAATTTTGACCCACTCGTCGCGACCCATCGCAATTTTGTCATACCCGTCGCGATGCATCGCGAACATGGATTGGGCTTCGTGAGTTGCAGCTCTATTGAGACTGGTGACTATTTTATCTCCTCATAAATGAAATTACGTGATATATAAAAGTAACATTCGATTTGCTTCAATTTATTTATTTATTTATTTATTTTCAATCAATCATGGGTTTCGGATACCTTAAGGCATCATATACCAACCTAAGATCAAACACAATTTCATTATTTGGTGACTTCAATCTGAAGAAGAAAAAAAATGCCAAAATACCATGATAACACATGTTTTACAAATATAACAAGTTTGAACTACTAGTTCATATGCATTAATAATGTCAAAGTTCGGTGACTGAAGACAGATATTTTTTTTTAAACAGTAGCATTCATTAAATCAAGGAAGTAAATCCCTTTTAACACAGTTTACAAGCCAAGGTGGACAAACGTCCGGTGAAAAGTCCGAAAGTAAAACGGAAAAACGGGTCTTGACAAGACAATTGGCCACCCCATTACAAGATCGAGGGCTCCATTGACACCCGCCATGAGTGCCAACGGCTCCTAAAGCCGTGACGATGCTCGCTACGATAGGTCCTTGAATGCTATTGAGTTGTTTGTCGTTGATAAGTCGGGTTGCGCAGAGGCAATCGGACTCGACTTCCGAGACAACCCACCCCCGACAACGAACAAACTTTAAGTCGTGGAGAAAAGCTCTACATTCGGCCGTCAACGCCGTGTCAACATGTTCAAATAGCCGAGTTGTCACCCGATGACCTTTCCTCGGTAATCCCGCACAACTCCCCCAACCGCCGCTCGGCCCGTCCTCGAGTCCCACGCCGCGTCCACATTAAGTTTAAGCCCACTATCCTTGGCTCTTTCCCAAGCGGAATGTTGTGACACTTTGATTGCCGTAGTTGGGTCCAAAAGATGAGCGCACCTTTTGAAGCTTGAAAACCAACTCACCACTTCGTTAATCCAAGCCTCCGGCGTTTTGGTGTAGTCCTCAAAGATCCGCTTATTTCGATCGGTCCAAGTTGCCCAAATGATGCCACATAAGAGCTCCAAGTCCGGCGTCGAAAGCCCTTCAAGCGCCCGAAGGAAAATCTCTCTAAAAGGGTCCGGCTCCGTTTTTCCAACCCATCGGCAAAGTGACGAGCTCCCCCACACTTCTTGGGCTCTCTCGCAACTCCATACCGCGTGGAGAGCATCTTCCGGAAGTGCTCCACAAAACCTACAAAAAGGGAGACAATCCACACCTCGGCCACGAAGCGCTCCGTACGTCGGGAGGGCCTCAAACCACACGCCAAATCAAGTGTTTGACTTTGGGTGGGATTTGGAGTCCCCAAAATTTCTTCCACCACCTTGGATCCGCGGAGGCCGAGCTTGATGGGCCCCCATGAACATCCGCTCTTGCGAGGCGATAACCCGATCGAACGGTGTAATTCCCGTCCTCTTCAAAGTGCCACACCCATCGGTCCATGTACCCCGCTTCTCCTAAAGGGATTTTAAGGATTGCCTCGGCGTCGTAATGTCTCATTATGTTTGAGACAAGATCCCGGTTCCAAGACCCATTCATGATAAAATCGGCCACCCTCCACGGGAAGCCATCCTCCGGCTCCTTGGTGACCACCGCAAAGGCCCCCGCTCTCGGTATCCAAGGTTGTGAGAAAGCCCGGATGTTCCCCTCCCCAACTTACCAACGGAGGCCTCGCCTAACCAAATCCCTCCCCCAACAAAGACTCTTACCAAGAAAGGAAAAGTGGGGTTTACATACCCTATCTAACACCGAGGAGTTCGGGAAATACTTTGCCTTGAGAATTCTAGCCATTAAGCACTCCGGATTTTGAATAATACGCAAAGTAAGCCGTCCCACAAGAGCCCGGTTAAAATCGCCAAGGCCTTTAAAACCGAGACCGCCCTCTCCCTTTGGTTTAGCAATCAACTCCCACCGCTTCCAATGAATCTTCCTCTTATCCTCTGTACCACCCCACCAAAACCGAGCAATGAGCCGGTGTAACTCATTAATAGTAGTGGTCGGAATTCTAAAGAGACTCATGGTGTAGGTCGGGATTGCTTGGATTACCGCTTTCACAAGAACTTCACGACCTCCCGCTGAGAACATCTTAGCCTTCCACTCCCGAAGAAGTTTGTGCACCCTTTTAGTTATCTTACTAAATACCGACACTTTGTTCCTCCCGACATGGGTTGGAAGGCCGAGATAATACTCGAGGTCCTTTACCACGGGGATATTGAGGAGCCTCGAGAAGTTAGTCGCCGCGTCCATCGGAATGTTGCTCGAACAACATAACATCGACTTGTCCATATTCACCCTTTGCCCCGAGCCTTTCTCATAAACATCGAGGATGGAGAAAATAGCATTGCAACACCCGTCACTAGCTTCGCAAAAGACGATGCTATCGTCCGCAAAAAAGAGGTGAGTAACGGCGGGAACCGCGGGTCGGCACGAGAACCCACAGAGTAGCCCTAAGCGCTCTTACCCCTTGATTAGTGCAGATAGTCCTTCCGCGCATACAAGGAAGAGATACGGGGAGAGGGGACAACCTTTCCTAAGCCCTCTCGTCGGTGTAAAAGACCTTCCCACCCTACCGTTGATGACCACGGAGAACACTGGGGTGGAGATGCAATCTCGGACAACTTCAATAACTCTCCCGCCAAAGCCCATTCTATCTAACATAGCCAAAAGAAAACCCCATTCCACCCGATCATAGGCCTTACTCATGTCAAGCTTAAGCGCCAACGCTCCCTTCTTGCGCTTAGTCCTTTCTTGAGGGAGTGAAGAAGTTCAAAAGCTATAGCGGCATTGTCTGTGATTAACCTACCGGGAACGAAGGCACTTTGTGATTCGGAGATGACGGAGGCGAGGGCTCCTTTGATCCGATTTGCCACCACCTTCATTACAATTTTGAGAAGGATGTTGCAAAGGCTTATGGGGCGGAAGTCCTTGACATATTGTGGGTTTTTGGCTTTTGGAATAAGGACTACATTGGTGGCATTCCAAGCTCTCGCACTAGCTCTCCCATTGAGAACATCCACGCATTCTTTCCGAACCCTTGGTCCCACGATTTCCCAAAACTTTTGGAAGAAAAGAGCATGGAACCCGTCGGGTCCCGGAGCCTTCCGAGAACCCATAGAAAAGAGGGCCTTATCCATCTCTTCTCCGGAGAACTCATCTTCCGTGAATGCTTTTTGAGTCCCCGATATCTATCTAACATCTTCACGTGTAATTGCTCGGAAATCATTCCCGGTGGCACCATTGGAATTGAAAATGTCCGAGAAGTACCTTTCAAAAACGCCCCGGACCTCCCACTCCTCCGTGACCCACACCCCTTGCTCGTTGAAGATGCCGCGAATGGCGTTTTGAGACTTCCGACGAACCGCTCTCGAGTGGAAATAGGCCGAATTTTTTATCTCCTCCTTTGAGCCAATCTGCACGGGCTCTTTGCTTCCAATAATGTTCTTTGACCATGATAAGCGATTCGAGCTTGGACCCCACCCTCTTAGCTTCACTTCGATTATCCGGTGAGAAAACCGCCTTGTTCAATCGCTCTAAATGCACCGTGAGAACCCGGATTCGTTCCTCTCTATGGCCGAAGGAAGACCGAGCCCATTTCCGGAGAGCATCTCGACAATTATTGAGACCCGAGGCACAATCTCCACCGCGCAACACTCGTGCATCGTCCGGCCATGTATCTCGCATCACACGCTCGCAAGCCTCATCCATAAGCCACCCCGGTTCAAAATCCCACCGCTTCCTAGAGCTCGCATTCCTCGAGTTAGCTTGCGTCATTTCCGCCGTATCAATAAGGAGGGCGCGATGGTTGGATCCCCAAAAATCAACACCTCTACCACGTTCGCCGGGTACAACCTCATCCATTCCCGGTTTGCACACGCCCGATCTAACCGGCAATGGACGTTATTCTCTCCACTTTGCATATTGCTCCACGTGAAGAGTTCGCCTTGGAAGCCTAAGTCTTCCAATCCGCAAGATTCAAGGGCATCGGAAAAGTGTGACATCTCGCTCGCCCGACGCCTTATCCGACTTTGGTGCTCAAAATCAAAGAGAACTTCGTTGAAATCCCCGGTGCACATCCAAGGTCTCTCGTCCAAGTTATGAATTCTTCGCAACAAATCCCATGAGACATGACGCCGTGCTTTGCTCGGTTCACCGTAGAACCCGGTAAACCGCGATGTCAACCCATGGTCATCCGTGACTTCGGCATCGATGTGACCCTTGCTAAAGTTTCGAATATCAATTGTAATCTTTTCGCTCCACAACATGTAAAGCCCTCCACTTAACCCCGTTGCTTGTACCCCAAATCCATTAGGTAGACTGAGTTGCCACTTTAATCTATCCATCCAAGCCCCTCTCAATTTCGTTTCCGACAAGAAGAGGATGTCCGGCTTCTGCTCATGAATCAATATCCGTGAACTGGCTCTCGCCCGAAGATTGCATAATCCCCGGGCGTTCCAACACAAGGTTTTCATGGCGTCCGGACAGTACGGATTTGACGTGCCGCCGATATCTTAAGAGTCTGTCTTTTCGCACCTCCCATCACCGCCATCGTTGGGTCCTACCGTTGTCTTCCGCCGTTTCCATCTTTTTTCTTGATCCAGAAAAGGAGTTACCTTAGACTTCTCTGGAGAGGAGAGTCTCTGAATTCCTTCGG
Organism: Parietaria judaica; assembly: GCA_954871525.1. Lineage (NCBI taxonomy): Eukaryota > Viridiplantae > Streptophyta > Magnoliopsida > Rosales > Urticaceae > Parietaria > Parietaria judaica. The sequence goes on from OX940860.1 coordinate 48,038,075, forward strand.
GCTGGAAAAAAGGCTTCTGGAGTTGGACTCTCTCGACACGACCTTCAGGAGTGGGTATAGAGCCTGTGTGGGACCCACTCCATTTAGCTTGCAGCTCCAAAGCCATCAGGCAGCTTAAGTGTGGGTCAATAACTGGGCTTGGCCCACGTGGGGACAAAGAGGGGGGCGTGTAGGTATTGACATAAGCCAGAGAGTGGCAAGTGGGCTTGGTGATAAGGCTAAGCCCATCCAGACTCCTTAGGGCACTCATCCCCTCTTCCAACGTCATTTTCGAGCAAATGCGTGGAATGAGCGCAGAGCTCTTTGGTCAACCCCACTCCGGTGTGGCTCAAAACGGCAAATGTCTCAGCCGTCCCTTTCACCCCCGTGCCAGGCTCCAAGCACTCTGTCACCGAAATCGCAGGCCTGATGTGCACGCTACCCTGTGCACAGATTCCAATCTCTGTCGGTGCCGGAGGTTGGCCGTCCGACTCGTTGGTAGTTTTCACGTCGCCGACAGTTTTTGCTTGGGCCTCCGACGCCATCGCACGAGGACTGAAGATGAGAAGGGGCTTCGGCGTTCTCCCCTCGTCGATCAGCACATGCAGGTCCTGATTCTTGGATCAGAAATTCGACAGCCGGCGATGGGATAGAAACCTGGGCTTCGTTGGAGACTCTGGGCACGGTAACACCTTCAGCGATTTCTCTTGGGGTTGCCGTTCTTTGCATCTTCCTCCTTCCTTCTACAGAGAAGCAATTCCCCACTTTGGATTCAGCATTAATCCAGTCCCCAGCTTTGAAAGGGAACTTCATCGAAAGACAGATTCTCCGACCAGTCGACGAGGAGGAGGAGAGCGCCCCGGACAGTCCACGGCCGCCTGCTTAGGACGGAGTCTTTATCCTTCTTTTGCTTGAATAGGAATTTGAAGATGCCGGCCGGGTTTGATTTCCGACATCGTCCAGTTGTCCAGCTTGTCCCATGCTCTACTAAGGACCGCAAGCACAGTATTCCGGCTGAACTTCTTGGTTGTAATGAGCTTTCCGAGCAAGACGAAACTTCCTCCTCTACCTCCATGCCCAACTTGTTCCCCGAGCTCAACTTCCAGCTCCTCAAAGCAAAAAGATGTGATAGCTTCCATCACATAGACTGACAGGTTCCAGAATCTTCTGAAACCACCACCACCCTGCCACCGAAGCCAACTTCAGAGCAGCACAAGAACAAAGAATCACCGGATTCACACCGCTTAGTCGGTAGAGGCCATCATCGTCGTCCGACTGAAGACAGATATAAAAGCAAAATATGGATAGTAACACTCTAATGGACTCGATTAACACGACACTTACAACATTGACTCAATTAACCCTCTAAACGACACTTAACAACATTGACTCGATTAAACCCCTAGACACTTAAGCCCCGAAACGACAATAATCCTCAAGGATTATATCAGGGTCCCAATCAAATACGAACTGCACTTCGTTGTCTTCTGGATTTGATAAGTAATAATCTTTGACGCTTTGAAAGTTCAAGTCACGAAATTCAATCCCTTGATGCTCTTGATCTTCACAGCTGTCATGCCAACTTCACCCTCCACCTCCATGATAATCTCTACCTAAGGATTTTACACAATTAAAAGCATAAATCAACTAGAGAATCAAAAGGAAATACCATATAAAATTATTTCTGCAAATTCAATCAAAGCTACACAAAGCTCGATCATTGAACATTTGATGAGTACTAGTAGTTTAACATTTGCATGAAGATCAGCTCAAATGAATCGAGCAAACATACCTCGCAGATAGTAGGGGATGAGCAAGCCGATCAACAATGCTTGAATGACTGTGTTTTGTAGAGCTGCAGCTGGCGATTCGGTGGGGGCGTCGCGATCGTCGCGACGCGTACGGCGTGAATCGCGATGCGTCGCGATCGAAGGGTCGAAATCGCGACCAGTCGCGACGGGAGGCGTGAATCGCGACCAGGAATCCATGATCTGCGTGAAAAGCTCTCGGCCAATCACAAGCCGACACGTCACTGATCCGAGGGGGTGGAAAAATTGTGTTTGTTTTGGGCATAAATCCCAAAAAATTTACCCGAATTTTATTACCCAACCACAATTCCTACCCACTTTACTCGAATTTCAACCCAAAAATTTCAAATTTAAAAAAAAATTCACCCACTTTCCCCTCACAATTATTCACCCACTTCACCCACCACAATAATTATTCACCCACCCCACTCTCTCCTCAAACCCTATAAATACCACATCTTCCTCCCTCATTTCCTCACTAACAATCTCTCAACTCTCTCTCAAATTCTCTCAACTCTCTAAGTTTTTTCCACTCTCAAGCTCTAAAGTTCCAAAGTTCCAAAGTTCTAATTTTCTAAATTTCTAAAGTTCTATCATTATGTCTCGAAGAAGCGGCGGTAGTTCCGGGGGTCGGAGGACGGCTAGGAATTTGCAACCCCAATGTCAACTCGGGGGAACATCGCAACCTACGCCCGACGACTACATTCCCGTTATGCTACCCGACGAAATATTTCCCTCCCAGCCCAACCCAAATTATCCCGATGATACAGTACGGTCTCTAAGACCTAGTCTAATCCGGGCGATGGGCCAGCACGACGCGAATCCCTAACGTGTGTCCCGAGAATTGGTCGACGCGGTGGCTCAATCTAGGGGGGAAATAACGATCCTTTTTTCGATCTCATGTTTCAACAACACGCCGATTACAGAACTCAACGTCCCGAAGGTGCCGATCCCGACGAAACTCAACGTCCCGACGATGCCGATCCTGACGACTTTGAAACGCCGCCCTCGGTCTATGGTTCAAATGTTGGGGTTTACAACCGCGGTTCGCCTCTACCTTCCAATCAAGATAGCGGTGAAGCGTCCGTTGCCCGTCCTCGACGTCCTTCTACCGGGTAATAACCTTTAATCCTTTTTTTTATTTCATTAATTATTAATTTTTATTTCTTAATAAGTTAGTACTTAGTAATAAATAATAAATAATAAATAATAATTAATAAATAATAATTAATAATTAATAAATAATAATTAATAAATAATAATTAATAATTAATAATTAATAATTATTTAATAATAATCACTTGAAAGTCTTAGTATGCTCTGTGGTTGCGGTTCCGACTGATCTTCGACATCAGAAACGATTTTCTTGAGATTTAATAATCATTTAATCATATTATCTTAATTAATTAATTTCGTTTAATTTTTTTACCTTAAATATTATAGTTTAATTATTTTAGTTTAATTAATTAATTTGTCACGTCTCTTGAAAGTCTTAGTATTCTCTGTGGTTGCAGTTCCGACTGATCTTCCACATCAGAAACGATTTTCTTGAGATTTTTTAAGTTAACGGGATTAAAAATGGTAATTTGTATGTGTGGTGATTATTATAAAGTTCTTAATTGAATACGGTGTCTTAGAAATATTGGTTTTTAAGTAAGGTTTGCTTTGCAATCTCCTCCAAGGTAGCCTGGGAACCTCGGGGAGTTCTGTCTAGAAAAGCTTGGGCCTAAAGCGAGATCATAACATCCTTTCCAGTCGATCTGGCCGTGGAACCTCGGGGAGTTCCGTCAAAAAGAGCTTGATAATGATTTCCACACATAGAAAATACCATTTTTAATTTCGTTAACTCTTTTAATTAACTATATGAAATTTAATTACAAAATTTGTTTAATATTAAGATTTAATAAATGTAATATTTTTTGTAATACTTAATTTATTATTAATCCGATGTAATATTCCTTTGTTTTAACAGCGCAACTCCTTCGGCCTTGGCGTGGGGACGACCAAACACGGTCCCTGTGTGGCAATTTTTCCACGAAGATCGGCGGTTGTAGAATGGCGAACGCATTAAACTCACCACGTGCAAAAAATGCGGCAAAGTACTAGACGCGATGGGTGACCTCGGAACCGGCTACTTGAAAAGACACGCAAGAGCATGCTTCCCGACCGGGGAGCTTGAAGAGGTAAACACAGCACAGGTAAGTGCCCTTTCTGCAGTTAATTTACGGAAATGGACCCTCGAATGGATAATTTCTACGGGCGTGCCGCTGAGTTTTGTCGAAAATCCCAACCATACCCGATATATGCAAAGGATTAATCCGACGTACCAGCAGTTTTCCCGTACAACTTATACCCAAGACATGAAAACCGCATATGCTATGCAAAAAAACCTTTTGGTCGATTTTTTTAAAATGTCTAGCATAAACATCGCTTTTACCACCGACCTGTGGAACGGTCCAAGTTTAAACGACTATTTGAGTCTGACCGCCCATTACGTAGACGACGAGTGGAATCCATGTCAAAGGCTTTTAAATCTATCGCCATTCGAGGGTCGTCATACCGGGCAAAACATTGCCTAAAAATTAATTGCATTATTTAATGATTGGGGTTTACAAAACCGGGTAATTTCCATTACCTTAGACAATGCCGCAAACGACAACGCCGCCATTTTAATCTTGGAATCTAGTTTGCCCGGTTCGCCGTTTAAAAATATTTTACATCAACGTTGTGCTTGTCACATTATAAATTTAATTGCACGAACCGGCGAACATCAAATTGCTAACCATCTTGATAAAATACGCGGCATTGTTGATTGGATTCGGCATCCTCAAACCACCGGTAGGTGGAGAAAGTTTTGTAAAGACCGCAATCATCGAGCTAACAAGTTTGGTTTAGATAATAATACACGTTGGAACTCTACATATCTAATGGTTTCAGTTGTTTGTAGACAGCGGCTGCCTTTAGACCACTTCCTCGGGATGGAACTCGAGCCACAGAACCGGATCACGGTGGCGGAATGGGAAACGGCCCAAAAATTTACCGAATTTCTTAAACCATTTTACGCTATTACGCTAAATTTTTCAAACCAAAAAAGACCATCTTTAAACCACGGTCTTTCGGGTCTTTACCAAATTACGTGTGCTTTCAAAGAATTTGAAAATGACCCTATTATTTCTCCCATTATTCCGGGGATGATTACAAAATACCAAACTTACTGGGATCCACCCCCGTTTTCGTTTTGCTTCGGTGCTATACCTGATTCTCGTTTTTCGTTTACTTGGGGGGCAATGATGTTAGCCTGCGGGGAAAACCTCGGGGTGGATTACCAGAGTTATATTAACGTTGTTAACGAAGCCTTTTTTGCATTGTACAGTGAATACGACGCCCGATTCCCACAGTTCAACGCACAGGAAGAGCAAAGGACAGTGATGGAAAGCCCAACGAAGACGGGACTAGCATTTAGCCGGAGACTCAGGCAACGGATAGATCGCGGGGAAGCAGGGGAATCCAGCACGGGCGGACATACCGGAAGGCGCACCGGAAGAAGTTAAGTGGTACTACGGGCTACGGTTCGACGACGATTCAGCCGAGTTCGATGTGATAAACTGGTGGAAGAATCAGCGGGACAGATTCCCGATATTGGCGAGAATGGCGAGGTATATACTGTCCATCCCCATTTCAAGCGTTGCTTCGGAGAGCGCATTCAGTACGGCTCAGTACGTCATAAACGACCGGAGGGCGTCAACCACCAACACACACGTCGAGCAAATAGTGGTGTTGAATGATTTGTTGTACCACAACCCCGTGATTGCCGAACGGTCCGACCAAACCGAACTGGAGCTAATGACTGAAAGGTTTAACGCCTTGTTCCCCGAGTGACGCAATGTAACCGCCAATGATGTGCTCTTTCCTCTCTTGGTTTTATGTCCCTAAGGAGGGTTTTACAAGAGAGGTTTTAGTGAGGCATCTTGTAATATTTACACTGAATATTTACAGCTTTCTTCCACCTTATTGTAATATTCACAATGAATAATACAACTTTTTTTATATATATCTCGTCTTATCATATTTATTTATATGTTAAGTAAATTTGTTAAAATTATTAATATGTTACAAACTAATATTTATTAACATATGTCACAACTTAAAAATTAACAATAAAAATCAAGATTATTAATATGTTACATAATAATAAGTTATAACATACTTTAATATTAATTTTGAAAAAAATAAATTATAGATAATAAATTTAAATAATTAACTTACTTACATATAATTTTGAAATAATTAATAAAGTTTTATAATTAAATTCGGATGAAAAGTTAAAAAAAAAAAAAACATTTCAAGAAAACAAGTACTTTTGCCGCAAAAATAACCAAGAAAATCGCGAGGAATCGCGAGTAGCCACGACTGCCGGCGTCGCGACGCGTCGCGACCGGAACCCCAAAAATAAAACTTCCGTCGCGACCGGAACCCCAAAAATTTCGTCGCGACGAGTCGCGACGTCGCCAATCGCAGCTCTAGTGTTTTGCATAGGAAATTCTCTCTCAGATTAGGGCAAGCCGAAGATGGTGAGTGACTGTTGAGTTGCTTTCTTTGTACTCCATCAATGTCGCGTCAAATATACTGTTCAACGACCTCAATTTTTTTTATTTATTATTTAGTCCTTCTAATATATAATTTACATATTAGTACTGTTCTCTAAAATGATATATCATTTTTATAAGGGATAATAGCGGCTAAAGTAGCCAAACTTTCATGACTTGTGTCGATAAAGGTCCAAACTGGATTTATAGCGGTAAAAGTAGCCAAACTCGGTCAATCTGTTGCAAGCACCAATTCCGTCCAGTCAAACATAACAGCCGTTAACCCTCGCCCCGTCACTTCCACGTGGCACGCATAAGTGGCAAAAATAATGCCACGTCATATATATATATATATATATTTTTTCGTCACATCAAAACCCTAAGGCAATGATGACAGTGTGTTTTCAATTGTTTTATTTAATATTTTACTTTTCAGAAAAGCCTGATACAAAACCCTAAACTAATAATGAGTATTTGTCTCTTCCTATTAATTAAGATTTTAAGATTAAAAACTGATCCATATTAACACCCCATTGAACTCTTTGATCTCACTCTTATCCTCACTCTTTTTTTCTCTTCCATCTTTGTTCGAGCAGTTGCATATTGGCCTTGCATCTCCATCTCTCCCCAAGGTTGTAACTCCATTGTTGCTGGTAGATATACCTTGAACTCGAGGTAAAATCGGACCATCAGTAATCCACTTAAACCAGTCGCAACCTCATTGATCCTGCTATCACCAAATCACCGAAGACCATAAAAAATAAGAAAAAAATAACTCTTAAATTCGACCAAACCGAATAAGTACCTTGCGTTTTTTACATCTACGAAAAATTCGATCAGGATTAGCGGACGTCTTAGATACACGGGTTATTGGAGCCAAATCGCAGTCACAAAGCAACCCATCGGAATAGAACCACTGATTCCCGCTCTTTGCGCCTCTTCGTTCGTCTCCTCGGTTACTCTGAGATGACGAAATACCACCCTCACTTTCCATCAGATTGAAGAAGAAGAAAAAGAAGAAGAAGAGGGAAGAAGAAAGAAGAAGAAGAAGAAGAGAAGAAATGGGTTTTGTGCTTTAGGTGAAAGAGATCGAAACTAAAACCTGAACAAAATTTGGTCATCATTATTTTAGGGTTTTGATGTGATATATTTTTTTTTAATATTATATGACGTGGCATTATTTTTGCCACTTGTGCGTGCCACGTGGAAGTGACGGGGCGAGAGTTAACGGCTGTTATGTTTGACTGGACGGAATTGGTGCTTGCCACAGATTGACCCAGTTTGGCTACTTTTACCGCTATAAATCCAGTTTGGATCTTTATCGACACAAGTCATGAAAGTTTGGCTACTTTAGCCGCTATTATCCCTTTTTATAATCTCGATTTTGCTTGTATGACAACATAATTTGTTTAACAGCTTTATTCATTTACATTCATATAATTATTTTTCATGCTCTACATTTATATTAATTTTCTACATATCTTTACCCCCAAATAAAATTTACACTAAAAGTTACACTACATGAATTACGCAGTATGACTTAGTACTTTACCCCTCAAACCCCAAAAATTACCCATGGAAAACTCGCTCTCTGCACTACTACCTACCAACAGAAGTAACATTTTATTTAAGTAACACTTGCGATTAAATAATAAATGCATATAACATTTTATTTAAATAATAAATAATTAATATAATTAAAAGATACTAGATAAATATAAAAATGTGGAGATAAATAAGAGAAAATTAAATATTAAATTAATATTAGAAATGGCTCTTAAAAACTAAATTGAAACGGTTGATTAGCCAAATAGTCAACCTTTCTTTTTCTTTGCAAAGTAGCCAAATTGATGAGGTGGCTTTTTAATAACATATTTTATACCTATAATACCTATTTTATTATTATTTTTGTAATTAAATAAAAAGAAAATTAATTATTCATGGCTAATTACAGCTAATCACGATTTTTTTAAAAAAAAAAAATTCAAAAATTAAAACGAAAACAATAATATTAATTTATATTTTTTTGGAAAATCAACGATACAACATTTATCATAACGTGTATTAACAAAGTTAAATTTTCTTAAAAATAAGAACAATTACTTGTTTTACAGAAAAACCATATTATCTGTGTTAATATGTGTTAATATGTAAATAAATATGTGAGTAAAAGTCTCAATTAACGTGTATTAACCCAGGTTTAAAATGTCGCTTGCCGATGTCGTTTTGCATTTTCTGTTTTACGGATATATCGCTTGCCGATGGGTACGTCGATGAGCAAATCGTAAAAAAAAGGCATGCCGCATGCCGAATATACCGCATATACCGCATGGGCATACCGCATGCCGATGGGGTTTTCAACGGATATTTTGTAAAAAAAACATTTGAGTATTTAAGCAAGATATTTATATAGGTTCAAAATTATATATTTAATAAATACAAGACATAATTGTATACAACAAAACACATTTGTAACTTAAATATGTAAGTGAAATGTATAATATTAAGTCACTTTATTAGTTGAAGTGTATAATATTAAGTCAAATTATTATGTGACGTGAATATGTATGTTAATTAAGTGTGTAATATTAAGTGAATATGCATGTTAATTGTATATGTATGTTAACAAATTTAATATTAGTTGAAATGTATAATATTAAATGAATATGTATATTAAGTGTATATGTATGTTAGGTGAAGTTAATATGTATGTTAAGTGTATAATATTAAGTTAAATTATTAGGTGAAGTGTATGTGTATGTTAAGTGTGAATGTGTGATATTAGTTGAATAACAAAAAGTCCCACATTGATAAATGACAAGAGTTTGGTGATGTTTATATACCAAATATTAGGGACAAGGGCTTCAAAACTTTGGGTCATAGGATTTTGTGGATGGGGGAGGACTCACACAAATGTTACACCACCATACGCGCGCACCGCCGTCCGACCGGCCGGTCGTGACGTGGCGGGGTGGGGTGGCATGCTCTTGTGTGAGTATAATTATTTTTGCCGAAAGTTTAATTGGTATTTTTGCCGAAATCTAACCAAAAATATGATTTTTTGCGAAATTCCAACCATTTTTCGCAATTTTTACTCACAAAAACGACAGTCGAATTTCGCAGGCCATGTCGTGTCGTTTTCGACGACATTTGGTAAAATTTGGGCAAAACGACACAGATTTCGTTTCGCAAATCTACGAAAAACGACAATTGGTCGGAATGTCATTTGACTTTTGCGAAATTTTAAACCTTGGTATTAACAGAGTTAATTTGCTTAAAAAAGAACATTTATTTGTTTTACCGAAAAATTATATTAATAGTGTTAATATGTAGATGATTATGTGATTAAAAATAAGAAATTAACGTGTATTAACAAAGTTAATGTTAGAATGAATGTTGAGAGAGAGAAAAATGGTGAAGTTCAGTGGGTGAAGTCGAGAGAACGAGAGAGAAAAAATGAAATTAAAATAGGTTTATTTGAATTCCTTATGTTTAGGTATTAATTTGTGGTAATTTATTTATTTGGGTAATTGACTCATATTTAAAAGAAAATAAGATTTGTTTCTATTTTAATTGAATAATTAATTAATTTAATTATTATTTATTAATGTGGTTGATTGGCTATTTAGCAATATTATAAAAAAGTTGGCTATTTTGCAAAAGAGTTTTTACTATTTAGCTATTTAGCTCGAGAACCCAATTAATATTTTGAATTAGCGTAAAAATAAAGTCGTTAGATGAAGATGCTCTAACCATACGAACTAATTAAAAATTATTTAATATATATATATATATATATAAAGGCAGCTTTTCAAGTATGATTTGGCAACATAGATCAAATGAATCTCATTTCTTATTTTTTGAGATTTTTATATTTTTTATAATTCAAATCAATATAAACTTAAAGTCACATTTAATTGTTTCATTTATTTTAGAAGTTTTTTTTTCATAATTATAATAATGCATTAACATTGACATGTCCATATACACGATTCTTAAATACATTAAGGATTACATCAAATAAACCAAATCACTCCTAAACCTAAATAAGAAAGAAATAAACAGATGGGTAATTATGGAATATTAATAAAGAGTAAATATCAATCTATATGAACATGCGACTTCTCATTTCTCAACTTAAGCATTAACATTGACATGTCCATATACACGATTCTTAAATACATTAAGGATTACATCAAATAAACCAAATCACTCCTAAACCTAAATAAGAAAGAAATAAACAGATGGGTAATTATGGAATATTAATAAAGAGTAAATATCAATCTATATGAACATGCGACTTCTCATTTCTCAACTTAATAGCCATTAGCCATAACTTCTTTTGTACCAATATATATGTTAAAACTTGCATATTTATTATTATAAATATTTATTTTACGTTTAAGTTAAAAGGTCATTTATTAGCTTTCATTTTATTGAAATAAATAAAAAGAAAAACCCATAGAATACCTAAAAAACACTTAAAATTTAAAACAAATGCCCATAGTTTCATAAAATTAATTTATACCCAATAATAATTTTGTTTGGACTATATTACCCATATTATTAGTTACTAATTTTAATTTTCGTTTATTTATTATTAATTATATATTATTTTCGAAATTACTTTCCTATAATTGTGGTATTTGACAGTTTCCTTAATTATAAACCCATTAATAATTGTGGTATTTGACAGTTTCCTTAATTATAAACCCATTAATAATTGTGGTATTTGACAATTTCCTTAATTATACACCCCCACATCGTACTGCTCCTTCTCCAGCCCCTTTCAGCAACCTACACCCCGCCCGCCCCGACCCCACCACCACCACGCGCGGCTTCTCGCCCGCCTTCGTTGCCGCCAGCCCCGCGTACGCCGGCAGCCCCTAGTTAGATTAATTTCAAAATATCTTCTCTCAAAAACCCAGCTCGACTCTTTTTCGTCCCTCTTCATGCTCGCCAAGTTCTTGCCGTTGCCAAGTCTCGCGTCATCCCGTCGTCAAGTCTAGTCTACTCGCCCCCTAAAACTTTTTCGCCTCGCGCCGTTACGAAGCTTACCATTGCCTCCGTCGCCTTCTCTGTCACGATTAGTATACAATTTCAACCAATAGCTCGTTCCTCCAGTAAGTCCGAATTCCTTTGTTGTTTTGAATGGTTTAACTCCTATGCATGTGGCTTAAACCAGTAATTATGAGACAACCAGATTTATGGCTCCGATCTGTAATTATAATTACCAAAATTTGTTATTTTGCTTCTAATTCTGATTCATGTTTAGAAATTATAATTTTCATTCATGTTTAGGCCAATGTTAAGTTTAGAAACTTTGATATATATATTATCCGTAATTATAATTACCGAAGTTTGATTCATGTTTAGGCCAATGTTAAGTTTGCTTCTGATTCTAATTTCGATACTGTATTTCAAAATTTTTTTATTGATATATCAATTATTCGTAATTATAATTACGCAAATTTGATTCATGTTTAGGCCAATTTTAATTTTTCTTCTGATTCTAATTTCAATACTATATATCTAAATTTTTTGATTGATGTATCTCTTATCCGTAATTATAATTACCGAAATTTTGGTAATTTAAATTACGAACTTTCTGTAAATACAATAGATAATTGAATTTGAATTCGATTAAGTGTTTTGCATTAGAAAATTGAATTTGATGTCGATTAAGTATTTTAGGTTGTGCTTAGTTTAAAATTTGTCATATACAATTCTATTGTTGATATTAAGATTTGCATAACAGTTCATGATTTCAAATTGGTATATACATTCATAATTTTGGTAATGTTAATTTGTGCTTACAGTTCATGAAATTTTGAGTTTTTATATTCAATGTTAATTCGTAATTATTATTACCTACGATTTTAGGTAAGGAAATCAACAAATCCTATATAATTTAATAGTAAATATCACATATTCGTATACATAGTTACGTAATTTTAATATACTAAAACTAATTTTTGTAAAGTGATTTACTATTATGAATTCGTAACTTCAATTACAATTACATGTATAGTGTTTTAATTTAATAAATTTGTAACTTTAATTACATTTATTATACAGTTATATAACTTACTATTATAATTCGTAATTGAAACTACGAATAAAATGAAGGAATTTTCTTTTATAAATTCGTATACTTAAATTACTGTTACGTACTATTATAATTTGTAATTGAAACTACGAATATAATGAAGGAATTTTTTTTTATAAATTCGTAACTTAAATTACTGTTATAAATTAATTTAAAATTTTGTAATTTAAATTACACTTCCAATTCGTAACTTACCTTCAACCAATACTATTATAATTCGTAATTGAAACTACGAATACAATGATGGAATTTTCTATTATAAATTTGTAACTTAAATTACAGTTACAAATATACTGAATAACTTTTATAATTTTGTAACTTAAATTACACTTCCAATGCGTAACTTACCTTCAAATAATACTATTTAAAATTGGTATCTTAAATTACGAAATAGTATATACGTCTTATAAGTTTACTAACATCGAATAAAAGTTTACAATATGATTACAAATTACTTAATAAGAATCTACTCTATACTATTTCAAAAAAATACCATAAATTGAGTGAACAAAGTATTTCAAAGGAATGATTTCGTGCGTTTTCATGAGGCCAAAAGTGAATAAGAACTATAATCACAAATGAAATATACTCACGAGTGTGTTTGTATTAGTGCGAACGAGGGCTTTCAGTTGATCCAAATAAGGTTTTCAATGGATCGTGTTAGCAACCAAAGATGCTTCTGCAAACAAAAATGGCGAATAAATTTTGAATTTTGAATAAAATCGTTAAAAAAGTGAATACTGATTTACCTATGTTTAAGGAAAGAATTATATTTGATATAATTAATTCAAATAAATATTTGATTCTTAAGTCAATACGTAAACTATATTTAAGGAAATTGATTTTTTTTTATTTTAATTAATTAGAATAATTATGGATTTTTCGATATTTAAATTATTTACACGTCAAAAAAAAAGGAAGGGCAAATTGGTCAATATTTTTATTAGTTGGTGGTTTTAATTGCTAAAAATAAGTTTGGGCATTTTTTTGAAACCTTGAGTCACAAATAGGCATTTGATTCATTTACCCTAAATAAAATGACTCCCGATATGCCGTAATCTTTTTGTTTTCCCGTCAATTAAGTCTAATAAGTATTACATTAGATTCGACCAAAATAAATATTAAGGGACACCCTATGAACCCCTACCCAAGTCTCCAGCCATCTTTTTCTTTTACTACGAACAAAAACAATGGCATGGAGTGGTTTGAAGTGCCGGTGTCTTAACATACAAAGGCTACCACATGCAAGCTTTTCATGAGAATGGTAGTTTTTTCTCATCACTGTGTGTGTATATATATAATTATTATATCTTATATTGCTCTCTCACATGTTTATATGCTTCCTTTCTCTTTCGTGTTCTAAGGTAGCTCCTTCAATGGCTTGCACCACTGTGTAAGGCTTCGAATAGGCAATGCGATTAGCAGTGAAGTTTACTTAAGTTTATTTATCGTTTATAATTCAAGATATATAGCTGCTGCTGTGTTTTTTTTTTTTTTTGGTCGCAGGCAGTTCGCATTTCGTCGCGCCTCCATTTTCTCTTCGGCTAGGTTTCATGTTCTCAATATTTTCTGTGAGTAATTGTGTTTATCGGGTTTGCATTGTGGTCCATACACAGGTTTTTCTCCTCGTGTCGTTCGTTCGCATTTCTGTGGCGCTTCCGTTGTCTCTCAAACAAGGTTTTTGGTTTCGATATTGATCAGGTGAGTAATTGTGTTAGTCGGCTTTGAATTGTGGTTTACTCATGTTGTTTTTCGCTCTCAGCAATTAGTTCTCAATATTCTCTGTATGTATTAATATTACCTTAATAATAACACGTTAAAAAAATTATTTGATAGTGTGTAAGTTAATAAGTTTAAAATTTCTGTATTAAAATTGCAAGCTCTTTATGCAATTTTTGGAATCCCTTAGCTCAACAAGCTTTGGCGTGTTAGGTTCGAAAGATGTGGTTCGGTCGGCTTAGCTCATTTATAAAATTTGGCCTGATGGAAAGAACGATGTCACTGCCGGAAAAAGTCCCCAATTTGTATGACAGCATATAGCTTTTTATAATTAATGTTTAATGTGTAGTGTAGTTCTTAAGTATATGTAATTATGTATGTTGCTTTGTAATATACATAATAATTAGTTGTTAGTTATTATGCGACCGAGATGAAACTCGAGGTTTTTAAGGTGATTGAGGTGAAACTCGAGGCCGTTAAGGTGCATGATTGAAAGCTTAAGGTTGCTGGCACGACCGACGCGAATCTCAAGCGGTCATTTAGGCGAACGACGTGAATCTTGAGGTCGCTGAGGCAACCGATATGAATCTGGAGGTTGTTGAGACGACAGATGTAAATTTGAACGTCGTTGAGCCGACGATGTAAATCTCTAGGTCGTTGAAACAACCGATATGAATCTTGAGGTCGTTGAGATGATCGATGCAAATTTCGAGGCCGTTGAGACGACCGATGTGAAGCTAAAGGCCGTTAAGACGACCGATGTAAATTTGGACGTCGTTGAGCCGACCGATGCAAAGATCGAGGTTGTTCAGGCGAACGATGCAAATCTCGAGGTTGTTGAGGCGAGCGTTATGAAGTTGGAGGCCGTTGGGACGACCGATGTAAATTTGGACGTCGTTGAGCCGAGTGATGCAAAGCTCAAGGTTGTTCAGGCGACCGATGCAAATCTCGAGGTCGTTGAGGCCACCGATGTGAAGCTGGAGATCGTTGAGACAACTGATGCAAAGCTTGGGGTCGTTGAGGAGACCGATGTGAAGTTGGCGGTCGTTGAGACGACTGATGCAAAACTTGGGGTCGTTGAGACGACCATTACATATTCGAGGTTGTTGAACTTTGACCGTCGTGGTGACCAGATTGGGCCTTTGGCGTCGTCTTGCCCTGATGAGCCTCTGGCGTCGCCTTTGGGCATTCGGCTTTGATTGTTGTTTTATCCTGATGAGCCTCCGACTTCGTCGTCGGATTTTGAACTTTGTCCGTTGATTTTCCCTAATGAGCCTCCGGCGTCGTTGGGTATCAGATTTCGTCCGTTGATTTTTCCCTGATGAGCCTTTTGCGTCATCGTCGGGTTTGGGGCTTTGATCGTCGTCTCTCCCTGATGAGCCTCCGGCGTCGTCGTCATGTTTCAAACCTTGATCGTTGATTTGCCCTGATGAGCCTTTGGGGTTGTCTTCGGGCTTCTGACTCTAGTTGTATTAAACTTATTAGCCTTTAGCGTCGTCTCCAAGCTTCAGACTTAGGCCGTTGTCTCGCCCTGATGAGCTTTTGGCATCGTCTTTAGGTTTTGGACATCGGGCTTTAACCGGCGTCTTTCCCTTACGATCCTTTGTCATCGTCTTTGGGCTTCGGACTTCGGTCTTTGGTCTTCGTTTTTCCTTTTCCATCGTTTTTGTTGTTTGGACTCCGATCCCTGTTTTTCGTGATTCAAACCCACAACGTTGTTTTCGTGAAAGTGAACCCCTTTTGTAATTATATATACATATTTTTATGAAGATAAAATTTCATGGTAATAAATATGTATACGGATTGTTTTTATATATTTTCTTTGAAATCTGATTACTTTGCCCACGTTTCTTTCCTTGGAATACATATATAATTATATATATGCACATATTTTTCTTTCTAATCTGATGATTTGTAATCAGATTATTATATGTGTATTAGTTTTCGTTTCCTTTTTCTTTTCTCCCTCCACATCGAACACAGAGCCTCGTCGCCTCCCCCTCCCGCTGCCGTCACCGTTCCTTAACTCCGGCGTGCGCGAATGGCGAGCCTACTGCCATGGACGACGACGTTAGCGGACGAGCACGAGTTCGGCGAGGCTTATCCGAAATCCCTGGCGCTCAGTCATCGTCGGCGAAGGGAGAACGCGCGAGGGCTTGGTTGGCGATGCTCCGGCGACCTCGTTGGGTGTGGTCGCGCGTGAAGACTCCCTCGGACCAGATCTGAGCATTCGAAGATTTTGGCGAGAAGACGAGGGTGCTTCGTCGATAGGCGCGCGTGCGGTGGAGCTCCCGCAGCTGATCTGAGTTTGCGCGTCGTTTGTTGTGCGCGAATCTGAGGTGGTGCTTAGGGTTCCGGCGGCAGATCTTCACGGTGGGGCTAGAGGAACTCCGTCGCCCGTGGTGGAGCGCCGCGGCGGTGGTCCGGTCGCAGCTTTTGGCTCGTGGTAGATCTGGGGAGGCGATGCCTTCCACTCTTCGGCGCCAGGCGCGCGCGATGGGAGCCTCCTTGGCGTGGCCGGAACTTCGGCGGCGAGCGTGAAGTCTCACGGGGCGGTGCGCTCCTAGATTTTCCGGCAGTGTCGTCGAGGCTTTGCCGGCCGTGGCGGCGAGGCTTTCCAGAGCAGAAGCGACGAAGCTTCGGTGAAACTCCGTTGATCCGAGCTGTTCGTCGACGATTCTGTATTTTATTTGAATATGCATACATATTTTCTAATATGTTTTTTCTTTTGATTTATGTATGTTTAATAACGGGAGAAAACTTGTAATATATATTCGATTTGTATTTTTGCGTTTTTTTTCGCTTTATACATGATCACTGTTATTACTCGAATTATATCGTTGATCGGCGTGAGTCCTGATTCGGTTGAGAGCGGGTCTTGAACATTGTTGACGATCGAGACGAGTCTTGAGGTTTTTTGACAATCGAGGCACGTCTAGGACTTATCGACGACGAGGCGGGTCTTGAGGTAGTCGGACGATCGAGAGCGTGTTAGCTTCTACGTTCGAACATTTCCTGTGATGGTGTTGAAACCTAGGCGTCTCTTTAGTCACCTGTGCGTCTTTCGTGACCTGTACGTCTCTTGGTTTGTTTGTCATTCTCGTGACTTGTTCGTCTCTTCGTAACCTGTTCGTCTATTCGTAACCTGTTCATCGAGAGGTAGTGTATGAAAGTTTTGCTGGTGGGACTCCGAGGCTTTGAACTTGTCGGAGCCCCTCCTTCTAGTGTCAAATGTTAATGTCTAAAAATCGATTAACTTGAATGCGGCCCAAGTCTTGATTTTGGGCTGAGCCTAACGCCTGCATGAGGTCGAACCGGGCTTGAATCTTGATTCTTCGGTCTTGATAGGCCGAAAATCTTCCGTGTATGACTTGCCTCCGTTCTTATAAAAATAGTTGAAAACGTGAACTTTAGAGGGGAATAGAGGTTTTTTGGCTTCGCGAGCGCCTCCCGAATGTGGAGGGGGTGGCCTTGTATTTATTGGTGTTATATCGACCGATTCCTAATGATGGATATGCAAATTTGGTATCTTTGTTTCAAAAGCGAAAACTCGGCCATTCTTTATGATGGATGTGCGTAGATGATCCGCCATACGATTATGGTGTGGATTTTTCCTTTGATCGTCAATCAAAAAAATGTTAAACAATTGTTTGAAATTTAAAAGTATCTTTATACTTATTATTTGGTGAAATAAGAAAAATACTTTTTACTTCAAAATAGCTCTAAATATTTTTAAAAATATATATTTATTTTAATTAAATAAACCATAGAATTTTCTATTAATTGAGAGTCAAATAATAAGACAACAAAAAAAGTAGTAATTTGAAGATTTAATTAAATTCACAAAAGCTATAGAGAAACAAAAGTATTATCGCGACTCATTTAAGTATTTATCTTTTTTATTATACAAATCTGCAATATTGTTATATATTTATAGATTTTTAATTTTTCTTTTCTTTTTGAAATGGCCATTTATTATATTCTGCAAAATTTAATAATTCCAAAAAAAGTTTTTTCATTATACTCAAATGATGTAAATTTGGTATTTAATTTAATAGTAATATCTAATTCCATAGAACTACTTTATATTCTTAAAAAAAAAAATTATTCTTCACTCATACGCAATATTTTAGTATTGATATATAACGGGTAGAATTATAACTTTACATACATATTTGAACAAACTTTTCTATTCTTACATTGTAATTTTGTGAATAATATTTTGTTTATGTTTTGTTCTTACATTATTAGCTATTCTGTGAGTACTATTTTAGTTACGCATTTCAAAAATATTAAAATATATATTTACTCATATTTAATAAACATTTGAGAACAACATTACATGAATAAATCCACGAATGTGGAGTGTGCTCTGGATGTAGTTGTTTTGATTACAACGTACAAATTGTAGTATTAACTTACCCGACATTTTTATTTAAATTAAAACGAATTATTTTCTCGGTCCACCAGTAAAACTAATAAATCAATACAACAAAAATAACACTTCACGAAGAGTAACACCCAAAAAGTGGGTGCTAACAGACATATAACATGAAGAGTAACGCCGTCTATTTACCCTTCGAAAAAATTAAAAGATATAGTACTTTGGCCGCTGACATCCGTTAAGTCAATAAAGAATAGTGTTTTTTTATTATCAAAAGGAATAAAGATATCATGTAATAACAAAAATCTTAATACAATGTTGGCAGCAATTATATATATAGGTGTAATGAATTACAGCATTGAAAAACCGACTATTTTTCGCACTTAAAGAAATATATGAAAGAAAAAAACCTCATGCAGGCAAGGGCGGGCTGCTCGGGCTCGGGCTTGGGCTTGGGCCAGCCCACCCACAATTCTATAAGGCCATCGCAAGGCCTTAAGTCTATATCCCTCGGGTCGAGCAAGCTCGGGCCACCAAAGACTGGACTTTTACGTTAATTCTTTTTTTTTTTTTACTGATATAATAATTACCTAGCCATTCGAACTAATTGAAAATTAAATTAAAATAAATTAAAACTAAGAAATCAATAGAACAAAAATAACACTTCACGAACAAAAATCCAAGTGACTTTGCACTAATTACTGTACCATGAGGACTGATGCAGCTATTTACCCTTCCTAAAAATTATAAGATATTTGACCGCTTACATCCCTTAAATGAATACATTGTATATACACATACACAGAATATGGTGCTTTTGGTTATCAAAAGGAATAAAGATATCATGTAAAAACAAAAATCTAAATACAATATTGGCAGCAATTATAGATATATATATATAGGTGTAATGAATTACAGCATTGAAAAACGACTATTCATCGCACTTCTCTTGCTAAAACAAGCTTGCCTATGTTCGTTCTCATCATAACGCAACACCAAAACATGCAAGTACAAAGCCCCTTTCCGAGGCCACTTCTTTTCTTTCTTTTTTCACGCTATATCAAACAGTATTTCATTTCTGATTAAATAAACCCAACAGGCAAGCATTTAGCCAAAAAAAGCATAGTAACCCGAAACAGCCCTTCATGCCTGGCTGTCGTCGCCGCCCCTTCCTCGGCCACCTCCCATCCTTCCACGGCCACGGTCGAAGCCCCCTCGGCCTCCGCCGCCTCCGCCTCTCTCGTAACCCGCACCTGCACCTATAGTAGCGAAATACCCGAGAAATCTCTCAGCAAAAGTAATGCTGTACAAATGTAGTTTATCTTACGTTAAAACATGTGGGAGAAAATTACCACGTTGGCCCCAGGTTCTGCCTCTCCCGCCTCGGCCTCGATTAGAGTATCCCCCGTTATCTGAAGGAAGAGAAAAATAAGAAACTTGTGCTTGCTTCCCGTCCTTACTTTCGGATTACAAAGGGTAGTTTAGTCTTTTGATACGGTGAATTCTGGTTAAGCAAGGGAATGGGTCATTTATGTTATGTTGAAATTGTTGTGTTTCTCGGATTAAAAGTATCTTAGCAGAATTCAAATTCAATGCTTCTTGAGAATCGGTTCGTATTGTCAAGACATTCAAAAGTATTTCAAGAGTAACTAGAAATCTGGGCTTGGAACGCTCCTTACTTAAGGGTTACAAAGAGCATTTGTATTTTTAGTGCTGTGAATCCTGTTCCAGCTATAGGGATTGACCATTAATATTACTTTGATTTTATGATGCTAATAAAAACAAGAGTCCTTCAAATGATTGAGATAAGGTACCTTGATAGTTCTCATAGCCACCGTTATAATTACCCTGTCCACCCTGGTAATTTCCGTTCCCGCCCTGGTAGTTTCCGCTCCTATCACCGTGGTAGTTGCCACTCCTCTCGCCCTGATAGTTTCCATTCCCGCCATGGTAGTTGCTGCTTCTATCACCGTGGTAATTGCCACTCCTCTCTCCCCGATAGTTGCCACTCCGGTCTCCCTGGTATTTGCCACTTCGATCTCCTTGGTAGTTCCCACTCCGGTCTCCCTGGTAGTTTCCACTCCGGTCTCCCTGATAGTTACCACTCCGGTCTCCCTGGTAGTTTCCACTCCGGTCTCCTTGATAGTTGCCACTCCGATCTCCCTGGTAGTTTCCACTCTTCTCACCCTGATAATTGCCGCTCCTCTCTCCATGGTAGTTTCCACTCCTTTCACCCTGATAGTTTCTGTTCCCACCCTGGTAGTTTCCACCGCCGCGCTGGTAGTTTCCACCACCGCGCTGGTAGTTTCCACCCCTACCCTGGTAGTTTCCATTCCCTTCTTGATAGTTTCCACTCCCGCTTTGATAGTTCCCACTCCCGCCTTGATAGTCTCCTCTTCCACCTTGGTAATTTCCGTATCCACCACCTCTGTTCCAGCCCCTACCTCGTCCACCTCTACCACGTCCCCGCCCTCGGTTATAAGAGTCTGGATATCAAAACAAGAAACATATTTTAATAAGTTCAGTAAAAAAATATTTTCTAGATTGTTCGGGAGATTGTTCTCGCATGTAAATCACCTTCATTCACAGCATTGTAAGGACCACGAGGTTGCTTATGTTGCTGCATCGGCTGTTGGTAGTTGGATTGTGGCTTTGATTGTTCATCGCCGTGAGGAGCTTGGTAGCTGCAGACAGTTTTGAGTTGTTTTCAGGGGGTGCAAAACCAGGCAAACAATTGCTTGAATACGTGAATATGTTCATACCCGGGAGAGGCTTTGTCAAGCTCTCTAGTTGAAAATGTGATTGAAATCATTGAGACGTGGCGAGTCATCTCCACACTGCAACAGATATCAACAATTTATTATCCTCAAAATTGACTGAAACGCAACCCCAACGATTTCTGCATCAATTATAAGATATTTGGCTCAAAACGCAAGAAGAATTAGACTTACGGCACAAGACCCTCTTCAATGGGTTCCCAGATATCGGTTATGCTTACTGAGCTGATAAAGGTGTCTTGATGCAACCGAGGGATTCTCTTCTGTTTTTATTGAATCAGAACCAGCGAATATTATTAAGTAATGCAGTAAATTAGACGGGGTAATCGAAAGAGTCGGGACGAAAAAAACTCGAGGCACAAACTTTAATAATCTCCGCTATGGCAACGGTCTTGCTGATTGCCTGTCCCATTGCTTTCAAGACGATCTCTTTCGCTTGCTTTTCCTGAAACCAAATTGAAGCTATAACACTTAATATCTTATATTTTGGGGAAAATCATAACTCTACCACCATCGGTGCACGTAAACCGAAAAACATACAAAATTGCCCGGAAAATCATACAAAAAAATGCTACCCAGCAAGCAACAACATATCTATAAGCATTACAAAGCCTTGTAATCTTCGGAGGTGAATGCCAGATATCTAAATACAAAAATCATCAAAATACATTTTCACAATGAAGCATACAATACAAAGCCAAATCTCTGTTCACAGCATTGTTTCCGAACCCATAAAAACTTCTAGGAGATGAAAATGACTACAGCGGAAGACGAAGCTAGAATCAAAGGCACGAATCGGAGAACGAAGCAGTGAAGATTATTACCTGAAGAAGAGTAGTGGCATAGCTGATGTAGTTTCTGATAACGCCCTGAGTGGTGATTCGGATTTCGTTCTCGTTGATTGGCGATTCAGGCTTGGGCTTCTCGACTCGCTGGTACCTATCCATGGCTTCGCTTCGATTGAGTCTCTGAGAAGAAAGAGAGACTGGAGCTCCAAGAAACCCTAAAACCCTAGCAGAGGAGAGAGAGAGAGAGAGAGGCTAACGCGAACAGAGAAAATAGAAAAAACAAGAGAGAGCGCGTGAGCACGTGAGGGAATGTGAAAAGAGCCAAAATTGATTCGAATTTAATTACATATACATTAAGTTCTAAGCTATATCTGAATTTTTTAAATACGCATTGATTTGATTAATAACATAAACAATAGCAACAAAAAGGTGGGGGGTTACTTTAGATATTTCTTGTAAAGAGAAAAATATCTAAATTCCCTAAGACGTTTTTTATTATTTAAATCCTTAAACGATTTTTAAGATAAAAATTAATATTGTTTGATTATATTTTTATTTCTGTTTTTAATCTCAAGAATAAATTTATATTTATGTTTTAATATAACTTAAATAATATAATCAAATAGACATATATTAAATTAAATAATAGTATTTTTTTATTTTTTGTTATTGCTCCTAAATAAATTAATGTAAACAATATTTAGAATAAATATTATCAAATAATTATCAACTTGAAAATAAAAGGATGTAAACAACAACACTATTATAAATGATTTTTTTTTTTTTAACTCTATTCTAAGTTAACGTTAATGTTTATACTTCTTTAATTTTAGCCTCTTAAATATAAGAGAAAATCAAAAGAACTAGTAAAGGAGCAAAAATACATAAATAAAAAATTGTATCTTACAAAAAATATAATTAATAAAAACTATTTCCACTAAATTTTTTATATGATCTATTATTTTTAGATATTAAATTACTAACAATCAATAAAGTATTTTATATGGGTTAATGACGGCAAAAATACTCAAAGTTTGGTCAAAGAACCTCTCGTGTACCCAAAATTTAAAAGTGGTGGCAAAAATACCCAAAGTCGCATTTGGGGAGTTGACCACTCCATTCTCGTAACGCCGTTAACTTACCAATTAACTCTGGCCACGTAGACAAACGTGGGTTGCTGACATAATAATTTTTGCCACGTGAACGAGCCCACATCAGCCTTGTTTACGACAAAACAAGGAATTAAATCCCTAATTAATACTATTTAACACAATTAATTGAACCCCTAATGATTACACTTAACAAAACAGATTTGTCCACGTGGCCAGAATTAACAAGTAAGTTAACAGCGTTACAAGAATGGAGTGGTCAACTCTCCAAATATAACTTTGGGTATTTTTGCCACCACTTTTAAACTTTAAGTACACGATGGGTTCTTTGATTAAACTTTGGGTATGTTTGCCGTCATTACCCTTTTTATATTAATAAAGGTGAAAATTGGACTGTAATAGTCACACAATCACAGTTCACAGATGTTCTCGCACTATTGGTTTAAAAAAAAAAAAAGATGTTCTCGCACTACTCGATAATTTTCTCATTTAATAAAAAATAAATAAATTCCTGAGAGTTAAGTTAGCAGTGGCACCGCTTTGTTTTCTGAGTTTGGTTAATTTGACGCGCATGTTTGGCACGTTAGGTACACGAATAGCCAGAATTGACTATTCCACGTGGCGCGTTGCATTTCCGTTTGTATTTTGATAATTCATCGACTATGGATTTTATTCACTTATAACTTTTTTTTAGTTAATATTCACTCATTTTTATAATTTTTTCAAATAAAATTTTTATCTCCATTTAAATTTGGATAATTTGAAAATTTAATAATTTTATTAACGGTTAATCGCGGCATAACTAACTTAGTTCCAGGTGAGGTCCCTGGTTCAAATCCCTCAATTGCGAGAAAAAAATTTATTGCCGGCTGAAGTGGCTAATGACATGGCGGGTGGCATAACAGTTGATGTAGCCAAATAAAGATAATGACGTGGTCGAGTTAGCAACCTTTAGTAAAATATGGACGAAAATTATGTTTAAGTACTTTCGCCGCTATTAAATGAAATTAGACTCACGCCGCCCTAACCTAAGATGAAGACTTATGCCGCGATTAACCCTTTAATAAAATAGTAATATGAAGTGTTTTAAAAACTAATAATCAATAAATAGTTTGTTTTTAAAAGGGTTATTGATGGTGAAAATATTCAATTACGTCGAATGTTGCACTTTATTATCAATATTCATTTTTTGACAGTGAAAATACTTAACTACGATGAATATTGCCTATAATACTTATTCTCATTTTTTGACAACAAAACCACTTAATTATGACATATGTTGCACCTTTATAAAATAGTTTAAAAGAGTTCGTTTCTCATCTCATACGTGTAATTTTCAGTACTAAACAGTCACAATCGGAAATTAGATATTTGGAGTTTTGACATGAGGTTTATTTATTTATTCATTTATTTGAGTGTATGAAAGGAATTTCAAGGAGTTTCTTAATATGAATATGAAGCCGTTTCAGTTAGAGGTGTCAATTGGGTCGGGCCGGCCTAAGCCCACCTGCCCCGACTCGTAAAAAAGCAGGTTTGCCCCGCCCCGCCCTAACCCGTTTTTTTGTGGATCAGGCTAGGCCCGCCCCTGTCAAAAGGGTCAGGCTGGGTTATGCTTTCCTAGTCCCGCCCCAAACCCGCCCCGCCCCGTGGCCAACCTGCCTCGCCCCGTTTAAAAGGCCACATAAACAACATTCTTATCTAATAAAAAATATTAAGTTATAATATTAATACTAATGAAAATATATAAAAAAAATTATAACTATTTTATTATTATAGACTTTAAAATATATCGTTGTATTACACATTCATCACTTTATTTGTTGTATATATTTTATATAGTTCTTTAATTTTTCAATTAAATAATTTTAACTTCATTAATCAATTTCACAATTCGCTAATTGATTTTAAATTTTTTGTTTATTAATTACAGTTTTTATATACTATAATATATAATTTTTAAGAATGTGTTTCGATTTCTAAGTATGTGATTGAATTTTATTTGCATTATGTTACTCGACTTTCAAAATGAGTATTCGAATATTGAGCAAACACAAAAATATTAAAGGTATTATTGTTCATTACTCTATTCATTATCTTTAATTTGTATTGAATTTCAGTTATACGTTCCACTCATATATGTAAATAATTATTACATATCAACCCGGGAAAATCAAACCCGTTTTGGTTTGTGAAAATCCCACTAAATTCAACTAGTAAAAACCCACGAAATTCGACTCGTAAAAGCCCGCCCCGCCCCGCCCTATGAGATTCTCGATTCGGGTTCATGGGCCGGGGAGGGCCTTGATGGCTTTTCCAAAACCCGCCCCGCCCCTCATATTGATTAATATATGGGCTTAACTGGTTGTGAGCCGGGACGGCCCACCCCAGCCCACTTGACACCTCTAGTTTGTGTCTAAGATGACTTAAACATATGTCTGGTGAGCACTAATCATCATGTTTGTACATTAAGGGTGTGTTTGTTTGGTCTTAATGGGCCTCTTAATCTTAATGGTTAAGATGTGAGGTTATTAAGACCATTTGTTTTTTATAACTTACAAATCTGAATGGGTCTGACCAACCTCTTTTTCGGTCACACCCATACCCATACAAATCTGAATGGGCCCACTAGTGAAAATGATGATATTGCTAACGTTTCTCAATCTCAATTTTCCAATCCTTTAGGCGGACAGAAAATGAGAAAGAAAATAAAAGTGTCACCTCAAAATGAAATTGATGATGAGATTCGTTCAGCGTTAAAGACATTGACTCAAAATGACGGTGGCCCAACTTATGAAGAATGCAAGGCGAAATTAGATAAACTTGGATGGGAGGAGCCTTTATACTCTGGAAGTGCTCTAATTTTTTGTGAGGGAGCGATATATCGAAAGGCATGGATGAGCTTCAAGGAGATTAATACTTTAGAAATGTGGGCACAAGCTGCGGGGAAGAAGTTTGGATTTTTCTAATTTAGTATTTTGATATATCTTTTTGTCGTGAACATATACTTTCTGTTTGTGTCATGAACAAATATTATGATATGTTTTTTATTTTATTTTATCATGAACTAAGATTTTGATGTGTTTTTATGTCATGAACATGTGTTATGATTTGTTTGTGGATTTTAATATTATGTTTTTTTTATGTGTTGCTTTTTTATATCGTGAATTAATATTTTGATGTATTTTTTTTTTGTCATGAACAAGGGTGTTTGATGAATTTTAATTACAAACAAGTATTTAAATGATTCAAAAATATTTATTTTATGATAGGTATAGTATAAATTTGTACTAAAAATAGTAACTTTTTCTTATTATTAAGTAAAAAACTTAATTACAAAATGAAACCAAATCCAGATCTGCATTCAGATTTTAAAAAACAAATAGACTCAATTTTTAAGCATTCAGATCCAGATGTAAGATCTTTATATTAAGATGTGCATTAAGATTCAGACGTCTGAATCTTAATGCATACAAACGCACCCTAAGTCAAGGTTCAGTATACCGAAAAATCAAATTTCGATTTATGGGTTTATTAATGGGTAATGAGTTTTTTTTTTGGAAGAAAAATTTTATGGTAAATTTGCTTATTAGATTTAACAGAATAGTAATCGACAGATTAACTGACGAATTTTGAAGAAAAATAAATAAATATTAGTTGTATATACTTTTATAAAATAAATATAATAATTTGATTATAATTCCATAGCGTTTATAATGTAAATAAACTAGTGTATGAATGGAAGGACTACTAGGATGAGAAAATAAATAATCTCATATGTGCAACAAAATTGAAAGAAATTTAAAAGAAGAAGAAGTCACACATAAGTGAAGAATGGCGCAATTCAAGAGAGTTTAAATTATAAATAGAGATTGTGTATAATAAATAATCTTATGTACAGTACAACAAAATTCAAAAAATTAAAAAGAAATAATCTTATGTACACTACTACAAAATAATCGTAAAAATGCAGAGAAATAATTTGAAATTTTGTTTTTAAGATACTGATTAATATGGGAGAAAAATTTGAAATTAATACTGATTAATAGGGACTAAAAAATAAAAAATGTTACGAACGTTAAAATAGGGAAGAATAATTCAAGTAATATTTTTTTAATCCGAAAAATAGGAAAGATTTAATTTAATTTATTTAGTTTGCTAAATTTAAGGAAAAAAACTTGTTTTTTAATTTTAATTAAAAAAACGAAATTAAGATTAATGTGAGTTAAATGAAAGGGAATATTAGTCCATATTTAAATTTGTTGGTGGTTATAATTATCGTAATTAGAAATGAGCATTTTTTTATAACCTTGAGTCACAAATGGGCATTTGCTTCATTTACCCTTCTTTTTAAGTGAAAGTATCGATGTTTTACATCCATATTTTTTAAATTATTGTAGTTAAATTACCAATTCTTTTTAGGTGGTAAAAGTACCAATTTTTTACGTCCATATTTTTTTTAAAATCATTTTGGTTGAAGTACCAATTCTCATTCGGTGGTAAGAGTACCAAAAATATTTTAGTATGGCGGTTAAAGTACCAATTCTTTTTAGTTGGTAAAAGTACCATTTTTTTACGTTCACATTCTTAAATTGTCATAGTTAAAGTACCAATTCTTTTTAGAAAGTAAAAGTATATATAAAAAAACATGTATAATTGCGACTAAAGTATTAATTCTTTTTAGTTGGTAAAAAGTACCAATTTTTTACCGTGGATGGAAAAACATGGATATAAAAATTTTGTACTTTCACCACCAAAAACGTACAAATGTACACTTTTATTTTAAATCGAATAATCGAAATGCACAATAACTAAGAACAGTTCTTTCATTAATGAAAACCTAAAAAGATGTAATACAATTGCTTCACTATAATTATTGTCAATTAAACGCACAAAAGGCACAACAAACTAAGAACAATATTTTTATTTTATTTATTGAATAATTATGTTATTTAAATTATTATTATTTTACTTTTCATATTAATATTAGGGATAATAGCGGCATAAGTCCTCAACCTTTACTCAACTGGGGCGGCATAACCCCAATCCCATTTAATAGCGGTATAAGTACCAAAAATCGAATTTCCGTCCATATTTAACTAGCTTCCGTTAGTCAACAGTGATGTTGACTGATTCACGTCCACGTGGCTGCCACATAATCGACAAATAAGCCAACATTCCTCTCTCTGCCATGTCAGCAATGCGTCATCAAACAATTGCAAAATATTTGGCGTGTACTTTTATTTTAAATCGAATAATCGAAATGCACAATAACTAAGAACAATTCTTTCATTAATGAAAACCTAAAAAGATGTAATACAATTGCTTCACTATAATTATTGTCAATTAAACGCACAAAAGGCACAACAAACTAAGAACAATATTTTTATTTTATTTATTGAATAATTATGTTATTTAAATTATTATTATTATACTTTTCATATTAATATTAGGGATAATAGCGGCATAAGTCCTCAACTTTTACTCAACTGGGGCGGCATAACCCCAATCCCATTTAATAGCGGTATAAGTACCAAAAATCGAATTTCCGTCCATATTTAACTAGCTTCCGTTAGTCAACAGTGATGTTGACTGATTCACGTCCACGTGGCTGCCACATAATCGACAAATAAGCCAACATTCCTCTCTCTGCCATGTCAGCAATGCGTCATCAAACAATTGCAAAATATTTGGCGTGGGTGAGATTCGATCCTTGCCCTCCCCTGTGGGCGTGGATGAACTGACCACCAGAGCAAGCTCAACTTGCGTGCTTATTGCGTACACATATATAATTGTGTTGGCTCACCACCAGACCAATGCATATTTTTTTTTGAAGGAAGAAGTCCAATGCATATTTGTGTTGGCTCAAAGTAAAACTAATGTTATATATTAAACGAAGATATCGCAATAGTTGTTTACTTTTATAACAATCACTTTTGTGAATGTTTAAATTACTTGAAGACTATTATTTTATATGATTTGCTAAAAAAAATATTTTTATTTTATTTACAAAAATAAAATATTGACACAATTACAAATTTGAGATATATTCATTTTTTTTTTATCAAAAGATATTTTTTTTATTAAAAAAATATTTTTATTTTATTTACAAAAATTAAATATTGACACAATTACAAATTTGAGATATATTCATTTTTTTTATCAAAAGATATTTTTTTATTAAGTGTTTATCAGAAGATATTATTTTAAAAATAAATAAATATAATCTCATTTTAAAAATACCCCACAACATTTTTATTTTAAGACAAGGGTCGGGTTATGGGGTATTTTTATAATGAGATTATATTTGAATTGTTTTGAAATAGTATCTTATAATAAACCCTTAATAAAAAATATGATTTGATAAAAAAAAATTATATGAATATATCTCAAAATTGTAATTGTGTCAAGATTATTAAATGAGATCACATTTAAATTATTTTGGAATAATATCTTCTAATAAACCTTAATAGAAAAATATATATTTGATAAAAAAAACCTATATGAATATTTATCAAAATTGTAAGTGTGCCAAGATTTTTTAAAATGAGATTATATTTAATTTATATTTAAACCTAATAGTCTTTTTTTTTTCCAAGTGATGTAAACATTCACACAAAATGAGTTTTATAAAAGTAAGCAACTATGATGCATTGTATTCGTGTGTGTATATATATATATATATATATATATATATATATATATATATATATAATTGTACTGAAAGTCAACCGAACTCGGCCCAAAAAAGTCAATCGAGCCCGATCCAAAAAGTCAACGCAAACTCGGGTAAAAAGAGTCAACACAAGACCGACTGAGAAAGTCAACCCGAGCCCGGGTCGAGAAACTCATGCATATTGATGGAATAAAATATGCTACTTATTTATGCGTATTTATTGTAAATAAATATATATATGTACACAATAAGCACGCAAGTTGAGCTTGTTCTGGTGGTCAAGTCATCCGCGCCCATAGGGGAGGGCAAGGATCGAATCCCACCTACGCCTAATATTTTGCAATTATTTGATGACGCATCGCTGACATGGCAGAGAGAGGAATGTTGGCTTATTTGTCGATTATGTGGCGTCCACGTGGACGTGAATCAGTCAACATCACTGTTGACTAACGGAAGCTAGTTAAATATGGACGAAAATTCAATTTTTGATACTTATACCGCTATTAAATGGGATTGGGGTTATGCCGCCCCAGTTGAGTAAAGGTTGAGGACTTATGCCGCTATTATCCCTTAATATTATTTACTTAAAATCTGATTAAATAAAACTGCTTATCAAACACTAAACTGGATTTTTTTTAAACAATCTATTTTTTATTTTGATTAACCAAACAGAGCATTACTTTCTTTGACAACACTTTTCTAATGGTGCTTGCTAAAAACAGCACTGTAATGCCAAACTGGGCCTAAGTGTATTTGTTTTTTTAAAGTTTCAAACTTCTTAATGTCACTTAGTAAGTCCGATCAAATAAGTGCTTAATGTGAGTCTTAATGCATTTTAATGAGCGGGAATCTATTATATGACCACATTTGATCAAGTTGGTACTTGCTAGTTGGGGCGAACATTTTCCAAACCAATCCGTTAGAGACCCGACCACAATGTAACCCACTCAATCCAACCCGCTCAGAATTGGGTCGGATCTGTAACGACCCGACTTTTTCGAAGCCGTTACTTACTAACTGCTTTAAAAATCTTTGAAAATACTTGGCCATTTTTTTTAACTTAAAGTAAAATAAGTAAATACGTGAATAGTAAAAATATTTATCAGGAATTCCTTTTTTTCACAACAAAAAATGTATAAGAAATAAAATATGCGGAAAACGTCTTCACAGTGATTACCCATTCACACAATCCCTCGCACATCCTCCACCGTCACCGTCCAACCCACCACAAAATCATATCATAGGTTTCTTACCTACAGTACGAACGAAAAAAACATAACATGCAAATGTTCAATTATGCTTCATTTTATGTTTTAGGAATCTATTACTAATCTTGTCCTAGGTGATCACCATCTTGTGTACGTACCACTTGTTTCTTTTTGGCGGTTCATCAAAACCGCAAGATTAATCCCATCAAGGAGAAATCATAAATTTTCTTTGGCAGTTCATCAAAACCGCACGATTAATCCCATTAAGGAGAAATCATAAATTTTCTTTGGCAGATCATCAAAACCGCACGATTAATCCCATCAAGGAGAAATCATTTAACATTAGGAAAACCTCCGTCTAGAGGTGTAGTACGACACTTTATTAATCCTATGTTCCACTTGTTCTTATTGTGATATGCATTTTATGACACGTGTGATCGATAACATTATCACATATAATACTTCCACTCGTATTCCATCATCCAATGGAATAAAACATCTCTTGACAATCATTCATGATCGTAACGTCTTGTAAAATCAACTATTACTAAATCCTTATAAAATTATTCATGCAAGCCATTATGAAACAACATAGCAAGCACACATTCAGCAATATATAACATATATAAGCAATCCAAACAATCAAACATATCGAATAAAACTTTAATTTTCAAACTAATTCGTACTGCAGTGAGATTGAACTCACCTGAATCGGTACGACCGTCTTTCTCGCGACTCCGACGATGACGCCTCTACGAACGATGCTCCAAGAAAACAATTGTCTAACTATGGACTAGAAGTTGATCACTAGCTAAATGATTCCTAAAATTTGACTTATAGGCTAAACATGGATTTCGATTTTCAAAAGGACTTTTGAGGTATTTTCTCGACATAGTAAAATTGGAATAGAACTGGAAAAAGTGTTCTTCACAAACTGTCATTATTTTTCGAAAACAAACAACTTTTGTGTTTTGATAATTTTCAGAAACTATGCGATATCCTAACTTTTTCATTCGGCAGAAATACTAAAACACGATTTCGGGCTAGATCCCGACATATTTTTGAATTTCGTAAAACGTGAAACATGCTTAAAACTGTCTTCTCCATAAAATATATCTCCAGATAAAAACCCTAATTCGGACTTTATGAATTTCTAAAAATAAAAATAAAAATCTGCTCTTTAGACTTTTTCGGTTTCTCTCTGACAAGTAAAAATTGAAAAAATCAATTTCGAGCGATTGATAGCTCCGAAAAATCTGAAATTAAATATGGGACTTTTAGATACCTATTCAAACCAGTGGTCAAAATTTTAGGAGAAACCGATTAGTATTTTGGGAGATAAAAATTCGAAAAAATTAAGTATCACAAGATTACGAAAATAAAAAGAATTAAGAGGAAAAACGTCATCATACCTTTATGATGATGGAAGAAAAACATTTTCTGCTGATGAGATGAAGAAATTAAAGAGTTTTTCTCTCTTTTCTCTCTAGAGAGATTTTTAGGTTTTGGGAGAGAATAAAGATTTGGAGAGAATAAGAGAATATGATGAAACCCTAGCCTAATTTGGTTTAAATATAACCTTAATTAATTATAATTTTCACAGCTAATTAAATAGCATAAAAAATAGGGCTTTTTAGCAAAATACCCAATTTAAGTGAAACTTTTTAAAAAACACTCAAAAGTATACCATAATTAAAGAAACACTCATTTGGCCTTATATGGACAATTATACCCTCAATATATTCGATCACATCGTCACTCTGATTCCTTGCGATTCCTTCACCGATGATATTCATTCCTCCCGTCGCCATCCCTTCGCCTCTCTCTGCTCCGACTCCGACTCCGGCGCCTCGAGCGACGCTCTCTTTCTCTCTCCTCCTCCTTATCCCTGCTCCGACTCCGACGAGCCCTAGCTCCGCGTCTCTCTGGACTCCTCGGCTTAGCATCCTTCTTCTTGTTGAGCTTACTCTTGATCGACTCGAGCCGAGCCTGTTTCTCCACCTCCGACGCTTTCTTCGGACTGGAGGCTCTGACGAAGCTGCTCAGAAAAGACGACGAGGAGGACACGAGCGCCGAGCCTCACTCCGGCGCGTCGCCGGCGTCGGAGGCGAAGCCGAGGCCTTGCTTGAACCTGGCGGCGCCTTGGACCTTGGGAGTGAGCTCCTCGTAGTACGCATCGGCTTTGTCTTCCTCCATTGTTGCGAGCTCTGGAGCTTCGTGTTGAGCTCGGAGACGGAGGAGAAATGGGTTTGGGCCTGGTGGGCCTCTTTCGATCAATTCAATAAATGTTGGGCTCTCAAGCATGGGAATAAATTTCGTTATCTGCGGCATAAGTACTATATTTTGAACTTTTTAGTGGT
Organism: Parietaria judaica; assembly: GCA_954871525.1. NCBI lineage: Eukaryota > Viridiplantae > Streptophyta > Magnoliopsida > Rosales > Urticaceae > Parietaria > Parietaria judaica. The sequence goes on from OX940860.1 coordinate 48,071,575, forward strand.
AATAGTACTCAAAGAAAATAGAACAAGATCAATATTCAAATTTTTCCATGTTCCGCTGAGGTCTGTTACACGAGGACACGTTATACATATATGGCGGCAATAGTACTCAAAGTTTGTTATACGATAGACACATCACACTTGTATGGCGGTAATAGTACTCACGCAAGAAAATAAGGTCAAGACTCATTTTTATTTTTTTTCTCTTCAGGGTTCGTTGAAGTGTTTTATGAGGTATGTCTATGATTAAACTATGAAAACGTTACGTATTTGACATTTTTATTAAACTAGATTCGTATGTGTGTCTCTGGTTGTAAAAGCATTAATTCGGTATGGAAGGAATTGGACCGTCGATACTGTTATATGGTCTTTGGGTACATAAGCAAAGCAACATACGCACGTGCGAACGCTCAAATATTAAAACAATTTTTGTAACTGAAGTTACGCTTATGTAACTGGAGTTACACTTATGTAACTGGAGTTACACTTTTGTAACTGGAGTTACAATTTCGTAATTCTAGTCATATATAATTACACTTATGTTACATATTAAGAGATTCTACATAAGAAATGGTGCAAGTTTGTAAGTCAGAGAAACTGTGTGTTTTCGCTCTTTCAGCGATAAAACAAAACGATATTAAAAGTGTATTTATTATGGAAACAAATTTCAATATATTTCTTAAAATAATAATTTAGTGCTTTTTCTTTATTGGAATTAATTTGGAAGTATTAAAATAATTTTTTGTAACCGAAGTTACACTTATGTAACTGGAGTTACAATTTCGTAATTCTATTCATATATAATTACACTTATGTTACATATTAAGAGATTCTACATAAGAAATGGTGCAAGTTTGCAAGTCAGAGAAACGGTGTAACCGAAGTTATTATGGAATCAATTTCCAATATATTTATTACACTTGGGTAACTACAATTACACTTGGGTAACTGCAGTTACACTTATGTAACTAAAGTTACTAAAATTACATTTGGGTAACTACAGTTATACTTGGGTAACTGGAGTTACACTTATGTAACTGAAGTTACATTTGGGTAACTACAATTATACTTTCGTAACTGAAGTTACACTTTGGTAACTGCAGTTACACTTTGGTAACTGCAGTTACACTTATGTAACTAAAGTTACACTTATGTAACTGCAGTTACACTAGTAACTGGCGTTACACTTTTGTTTTCATTTGCTGCAATGTGGTCAACTTTGGGTTGTTGATTGCAAACTCTTAGTTACACTTATGTAACCAGAGTTACACTTATGTAACTACAGTTACACTTACGTAACCTTATTTATCAAAGCTTAAATCTTTTTGGCTTTAATTTGCTGCAATGTGGTCAACTTTGGGTTGTTGATTTCAAACTCTTAGTTACACCTATGTAATTGTAGTTACACTTGTGTAACTGGAGTTACACTTATGTAACTACAGTTACACTTACGTAACCCTATTTATCAAAGCTTAAATCTTTTTGGTTTTAATTTGCTGCAATGTGATCAACTTTGGGTTGTTGATTTCAAACTCTTAGTTACACTTATGTAATTGTAGTTACACGTATGTAACTGGAGTTACACTTTTATAATGGCAGTTACACTTTTGTAACGAGAGTTACACTTTTGTAATCACATTTACAAATGTGATTACAAAGGTCCCGCAAAAAACAAAAGGAGTATAGGACCAAGCCTGGAGTTACACATTTTTAACGGTTGTTACACTTTTGTAACTGAAGTTACACTTTTGTAACGGCAGATACAGTTTTGTAACTGAAGTTACACTTTTGTAACGGCAATTACAATTTTATAACGAGTGATCTATAAATCGGAGAAAAAAAACCGTCAACCAAATCAAGCTATTTTCACAAGATTATTGATAGCACAACTCTTAATGCTTCGTATATCATTAGCCTGCACAATACAAATGATAAATAAGGTTCAAAGCTTTTACTCTCTAGGCAAAAAATCAAGCAGTTGGTACTCGCAAAGGGGAAGATTAATAAGGGGATACACCCTTTATCGTCGTTCGAGATCTGCCGGTATTCCGACGATGAGTCCCATTAGGATCACGGAAATGATGTATACAGATCGTTCGGTGACCCGCTGGAGGTTTGATTTGGCGATGTGCTGAAACCTGACCACGACCTGGTCTAGCGGAACCGTAACCAAGTTATTTAGAATCCAAGTTATAAAAATGACTTCCATGTAATTTTGTAAATAAAATAACAGTAAATTATTGTAAAACAAAACAAATCAAATAAAAATGCACGTTGCTTGCTTATTGTCGATCCTCTCTTCCTTTAATTCAATCTCTCTCCAATGGCAGACCATCATCAACAACAAAAATCTTAAATTGGGAAAATCAGATTAGAATAAGCTTGTCTATAACAATGCAATGCTGATATCGACTGCTTGAGTTTGACCAACACCTACACTGCTCTATAGCTAAATCGGCTAAGTTCTAGTCATCATCACTCGAGCAACATCAATCTTCTCCACCGATTTCAATGAAGCTTTCATCGTGAACCAAAACTAACCTTTTCGTTGAGGGCGCAACGAGACTGCACGAAAGACTGGGCGTCGAACTTGTCAGACTTGAAGAAGCTGAGGCCTTCCTCGAGCTTAGTGCCGTTCTCTTTGACCGGCGTGCCTCGCGACCGAGCCGTCTTCGCGGAAGCCATGGCCGGATCGGATCAGCAGACGGTCAAAGCGATGTCAAAACTGGATTTGGGGGGCGAAATTGAGCTCCGGAATTAGGGTTCAAGCGAATCTCCCTGAATCACTGTCTCCGAGAAGCGAAGAGTTAGGTGATCAGACGAAGGTGAGAGAGATAAGTCAGGTCAAGTCTCTCTGTTATTATTAGGAGCCAGAGGGGAGAGATAGGTGGCAGGGGTATTTTTGGAATATAATATTTAAAATGAGTATGATTTGGATTTTAATTAAACTTTGAGTATTTTTTAAAATAGTTTGGCTCTAATTGAGTATTTTGCTAATAACCCCAAAAAAATATTATTTTTTTATTAAAATATCAAAGATATTTCCTATTATCTTATATAAAAATCCTAAATTAATTAGGAATAAAAATAGATTAAATACTTATCTATATTCTATTTGAGGGCTCTAAAAATACGGGATCTCACAGGATCGGGCCGGACCCGACTATTATTCGGGTCGGGGTCGGGTAAATGCCTTGGGTCGGGTCGGGGTCTTTGACCCGACCAATATAATTAATAAATATTTCTTATTAATGTTTCTTAATTTTATTCAAGTAGTACAATCTTTAGTTTTTTCATACTCATTCTCAATTTTATTTTCATTCAATGATCGTTCAATCTCTCGTTTTCAGTCTTAAATATAACTCTTAGTTTTCATTTGAAATCTAGTTAGTAGTAATCTATATTAAAAGGAAGAACTACAAGTTGACTTGGCACAATATGATCAAAGCATTGAGAAAAGGAAGAACCACAAATTGAGTTAACAATTTAGCATAACAAGATCAAGCCATTGAGATTTCTAACTTTTATAGAATTTTCATTTTTTTTGTTTTTATTTATTATTGTCATAAAAGAAAAACTAGTGCAACTTAATTATAAATTTAGCATCAACATATATTTAATATTAACATCAATTTGTTATATGTCGTCCAAGCAAAGAAGCCCAACTGACGCCTTTAATCACAACGAAGAAAGCATAGTGGTATGCTATGTAGTATGTACATATCGTTCGATATTCTCCATATGGCGTTATAAGTTCATGTATTGGTGTCTAAATTAATAGTTTTAATTGTGAGTTGTGCTAATAAAGAGAATTTCAAAAATCTAATTATTCAATAGCTCTGAATGTGAAAGAGCAAAGTGCTGATCGAGAGTTTTTAAAAACCAAACAAGTCAAGTTCTCAAACGCCAACATTGTCTCCCTCCATGGTCTCGCTTTCAATTGCTCTATGATTTATTTCTCAACCGCAGCTTTGTTCTTTCTCTATGCCGCCGTCTCGCTCAGTAGCACATCGTCGCTCTATCGCTTGGTCACGAAGAATCACTGTGTCACTATATTGCTCTCACGCTGAGGTGCAGCATCCCACGGTCACACGATTAATCATGTGGTTCTCCCTCGAGTGTTTTTGTCTCGCGCAATCTCCTAAACTATATGAGCACACACACTAGACATCTCTTGAAATCAGCAAACAAGTCACTCTTCCACAAAAGGTTAATTTGTGCCGTACATAAATAATTGTGCTTATGTCTCCAAACATTTTATAATATCGCCACTAATATAGTATTCGAGACATTCAATTGTAGAAAATTTTCTCAAACCACCGCATAATAACTTAGTATACTCATGATGATTGAACTTTGCGCCAATAATATATAACATACTCTTCCATATCTGAAAACAATAAAATTTCATGTCATTACATATCTGAAAATGAAGAGCAAATGTCGATGGAGACTGGCTTTCGCCGCTGTATCTTTCACCGGACCCCTCGCTTACTCTCCAACCGCCCTACATCAATAACCTTAACGTAAATCACGTACTGTTCGCTCGATGTCGACATTTTGAAGTTGTGTACAACACCACACCAAGGATGTATCGATTAATTTTACGCTTGAAGAAGCAACACTACCCTATTTTTATAATTTTGTTATACTGTAGATGAACTATTTATTTCTCTCTATCTGATGGTGCAATGTTGTGGCATATTTGATAATTACAGGTTATGGTTTCTGCGAGCTGGGTTTTTTTCTCTTTCAATGCAATCCCTGATTTGGATTCTATATCTTGAATCCAGTATGAATTTTGTATTGCCATTTGATAAGTGTGGTCCAAGGTTTGAAATTTAATAATGGAAAGCTCATGTTCTTTTAAGAGGCTGAAACAAGTCTAAGAGTCTATTTTAATTTCAGATATATGACATGGTAATTTGTATATTATCATCGATGGCCTTTTTTATTTTAACTTAGAATCGACCGGTTCAAAAGTTATGTATATTGCACCAAGCATATTATTAATGTAGTACAAAAAGTTTATATAATCCAAGAGCTTTTTATAGTGAATTGTCTGATTGATATTCCTCTTTCATTAGTATATATAAAGTCTCTCTTTTCAACTTTTTTTTTTCTTCTAAGTAAAATGAAAAGTTTATAATCAACAAAGTTTATGGGAAATAAAAAAAAGGGAGTGTTAAAGTACAAAACCTAAGATATATAATATGATTTTGATAAACATTGAGGTACTTACTTAATTACCATCCCAAAAATTTCCATGAGAAAAAATTGAGGGTTATTGAGAAAAAGTTCATAAGACTTAACTTCCATCTCTCGACCTTCATGTATATAAATCTCAAATAGAGTCATGTACTATCAAAGGTACTTTAAAATGTCAATTACCTTACACTTCTGTCAATAATTTTATCCAACATTACAAACAATATATTATTCATTCAAAGAAAGATCATTGAGAAGCAACACATAAAAAACATAAGCGACAAATTAATATTTAGACATTATAAGTTAGAGATTTAAATACAAGATTTTTTATTCATGTTGAAAAGTGTAAGATTACGTTTTAGTTTTGTCCATTTATTTGGTAGTAATTTTGGTTACACGCAATTTATATCACCAATAGTTTTCAACAATAAAAGAGTCAAATCTCATTTTGTTGTGCCTTGAGCACCGATTTATTTGTTTAGAACGGATTGCCGAAACAATAATACTTATGTTATTCAATTATTTAGATTTTTTTTTTCAAAGATGTGCATATTTTTATAAAAATAATAATAAAAACATCACACAAGGAATAATAATTTATATGCGTTTGAAGAGGATGTCTTTAATTTCAGCACATATTATGCAATATTTAGCCAAATATATCCTCTATTTCAGTACACATTGTTCAATATTTTATTCAAATTTATCAATATTTTGACCGCTACCGCACGAAAGCGCGGTTTATTCTACTAGTTACTTATTATTTGAATATGCTTGAATTTATTTACATGTGTTTGAAAATTAGTAGTAATCTTATATAATTTAAAATAGTTTATAAGTGTCATTTGGGGTTTCTTGATAGGTTGATTATAGTTGTTGTTTAATTCAAATATGTATAGAATTGTTTAGTGTATGTTTGTTTGATTAAATTTGTTTGAGATATTTTTAATTGAACTTTGAGTTACATTGATTCATATTTTTCATATTAATTTTGGTAATATAAAACTTAATTTTAATTATTCGGGCCCGACTGCCCAAACCAATCCAACCCGATTTTTATTAGGTCGGTTTGGTTTGGGCATTGAAATTTTTTAAATAAGATCGGACTTTTTTTTGGTAACCCGATATGAGTGGGTCGGGTCCATAAAAAGCATCGGAGCGGCCCAACCCAACCCATGTTCACCCGTACATGCTAGTGTCTTCACCAAAAACTTATATGTTCTTGGATTCAACATGAAATCAAGTTTCTTGGCGTGTGATGTACAAATTTAGAAAAGACTTACTATTTGTTCATGTATATGGAGAATCTTATAGAGTAGTTTAACAATCTTAACTCTTATTAATAACTATATTGATGCCCAAATTTGTTTGGCATAGTGGTAATTCCACTACATACCTCTCCAAAAAGTCATTGGTTCAAATTTCATGGGACGCAAATGCGTGCACCCTCTACATATTGTAAACTTGGCCAATAGTGTCACTTGTTCTTACACTGAATATATTTCTGTGAGAGTACATTGTAACCTTGATTAATAGTATCACCTATTAAAAAAAAAAACGTCATCAATTCATCTTACTATTTGAAGATGATTGGTGTTAAGGTCGGATTTCGTCAAATCCCTCCTCAACACTACTCATGTCGTTTTATCCCATAAACGACGTGAAAGGAAGGCAAGGAAATTCGTTGACTATCGGTCAACAAAGAAGCACGCTCGAAGATTTAAACCCGCGATGAAGTCCGACTGGTTTAGAAGCAATCCGCGACGAAACACTTCATCGCGCCTCGACGAGGAAACCTCGAGGAATAATCCGTGGAGAAGAAGTTCCTTGCAGAACTTCATCGCATGAAAGCTCACTGAGGAAAAGCTCATCGAAAAACCTCAACGGATTAAATAAAGGAAGAAGTCAAAATTGCGACAATAAAAGAGAATCAGTTAATCAAGTGAGGAAATCGTGGGATTATCGATGTATTCAAGGAAGGCCAGCAACAAATCAAGCAAGAAGAAAGGAAACCCTAGCGAGATTCAATAAACAAGAAGGGAAACGAGTTCTAGAAAGCCTAAGGCTATAAATATGCATGTAAACCTCAGGGAGAAGGGAGGATCCCGTAAGAAACCATAGAGAGAGAAGTATATTCTTAAGTCCTCAGTTGCTAAAGTCTATAGTATTTCGAGTATTTATGACATTTTAGAGAGTCTTAAGAGAGTTCATTGTAATTTCATCCTTCAGTTGTCCAGCTATTCAACGGAAGAAACCGAATCCTCATCGGAAACATAATAAATCAAGAATATTCGTGCTTATATTTTATTGCATTCTTCGTTTATTTTTGTGACTGAAAAACGGTGGTGCAAATCGCCCTCAACAGTTTGGCGCCCACCATGGGGCTGGGTTTCTTTCTATCTCACAGCCAGGAATTTGAAGGAGCGAGATGCCATTAAGCAACACCACCATCAGCAATGAAGGGGACAAGGTCCCAACCATGGAGAGACTTTAGCGGCAGTTGGCTGAAGCCACGACAAAAGCGGCGGAAGCGACGAGGATGACCGAAGAAGCGGCCAGGAAAGCAGAGGAACAGGAGGAGAGGAATAAGGGAAGGTCCGGAGAGCACAATCGCAGGATCTTCCGCTCAAGGAGAATGAAGAACCCCAACTGGGATAGAGCAAGGGAATCTGACACCGCAGGCACCACCAATCAACAGAGACCTCTTCAACGCCGCCGGTGCCACACCGCTAACCACGACGAACCCGCAAGGGGGTTTGGCAACCACCATAGCGGCAACAGTCCAGAAAGAGGTACGGAAAGCGATGAAGGAGATGTCTTCGAGCATGGAGACAAAGATGGGACACGAGGCTTCACAGGTGCACAAAGCGACGAGCGCGGCGCCTGAGATAGACAGATTGGTCAAGGAGGCCAGAATCACTCCTTTTTCGGCGAAGATTCGCAACATGGAGTTAGGAGAATTGCCGAAGGTCAGGCTCTCGCAGTATAAGGGGACATCGGACCCGAACACCCACGTGAAGTCTTTCCCGATCGCAACGGAGCGCATAGGTGGCGAGGAGGCAAAGCTAGAAGCCATTCTGTGTCATTTCTTCGTCGAAAGTTTGCAAGGTCCAACCAGCGATCGGTTCGCGAAGCTACCACCGCAATCCATCAGCGACTCCGATGAGCTCGTCGCATGCTTTTTGCAGCGCTACTCTATGTACGTGCAGAATGAGGCGACCGTCACAACCTTGTGGAATCTCTCGCAGGGACGAGAAGAAACCCTCCGACAGTACGTTGGAAGATTCAAAGACATCATGGTCAGAGTCCCGGGGCTCGATGACGTCGTCGCAATCCAGGCACTGAAGCACGGATTGTGGTACTTGGCTCCTTTCCTCGAGGAGTTGATCAAGATGTGTCCGTCGACGATCGAGGACGCCCTCCACAGAGCGACGCTCTTCATGGAGATAGAGGAGGAAACGCTGGTCCAGAAGAAGATCCACGAAGGTGGAAGCAGAGGAAGGCAGCTCGAGAGAAGGGAGAACAAGGATGGAAGAGACGTTCTGTCATCTAGAACGAGAGGAGAAGAAGAAGACCGAGGAAATCCCAATGAGCAACGAGCTCGGGAAATCCTGAAGCGAGGAGTCTACCAAGTAGATGAGAAGAGGGACCGCGACAACAATCGGGGAAATCAACTGCGAGGAGACTTTTTCGATGGCTGAGGAAACCAGGAGCAAGAAGGTCAGCAGCAAGGAGACTTCTTCGACGACCGAGGAGGATTCTCGGGAGGCCGAGGAAGATTCTCCGGAGGCCGAGGAGGATTCACCTGAGGACGAGGGGGATTCTCAGGAGGCCGAGGGAGCTTCGAGAAGAAGCCTTGGCCAAAGGATATGAGTAAGTTCTGCACTTACCACAACTACAACGGCCATTCCACCGAGGATTAAGCTATAGTTATGAAATGAAAAAGTAAATCAAACAACGGGAAAAATAAAGATAAGACAATAAAATTTTTAGTATTTCATTCTCAAATCAGATTAACTTATTCTTAATTAGTCGGATTAGATTTTTATAGACTTCACGACTCAACACCCAAAATCTGATACATGTGTGTGTAAACAAAAACCCGCAAATTATGCCGGGGATCACCCCTTGTTTTGTGGCGTCATTTTAAAAAAGATTGGTACGCGCAAGGAAAGATCAAGGACGTCATGTACAACCCTTCCGAGCCGTGGAATAAGGGTAATCGGGCATGGCAGAACCGGCGAGAAGGCCCGGCGCATAACGAAGGAAGCAATCAAGGCGGAGTGAAGAGAAATCTTGCGATCGAGCCGTCGCCAATGGAGCGCATCGAAGAAAAACGATCGGCTTCAAAGACGAGAATCGAGTTAATTATGGGCGGATCGCGGTTCTGTGAAGATTCAGTCAATAGCATCAAAGCCTATCAGCGAAGGGGGAAAGAACACGGCCGAGGAGACGCGACAAATGGCTGGCTCTGGCGCAAGGATAGAATTCGTGGAGAACGAGGATTGTGCTGATATGCACGACGATGCCCTGGTCCTCGAGCTCAACATCAGAGGTTGTGAGGTTTGTCGTGTCCTCGTCGACAATGGGAGTTTGGTCGACGTCATTTTCTACGAATGCTTGATGAAGATGGGTATCGAGGGACTCGTGATCGGAGGACGCCCTCGCAAGGTGTCAGGTTTTAACGGGGATGTCACCGTCTCAATGGGGACAGTCTATCTTCCCGTCTGCGCGAAGAGCGTCAACCGGATGACGGAGTTTATGGTGCTGAAAGTTCTGTCGCACTTCAACGTGATCCTAGGAAGACCTTGGATCCACTCCATGAGAGCCATCCCATCAACGTACCATCAGCGCATAAAATTCCCGGGCAAGAAAGAAGGAGAAATCGTAGAGCTCAAGGGAAGCAGAGACGCTTACCGGATCTGCTATATGATGCACCATAGGTCGATGACCGGTGAAAAGGGACATGAGAAGATGGAGAAGGGAGAGCCGTCCGGTTCATAGCAATTAGCTATAGCCGCCCCGAGAGCATCGAGGCGGAAGAAGAGGCAGAAGAAGGAGGGCGCCGAGACTGCCAGGGTTCTTAGCACGGAAGACATCGAGCCGCAGAGTGCCGAGGAGAGAGACGGAGGGCCACAACTCGAAGCAGTGGAGCAAGTCTGTATCGACGAATCTGACCCCTCTCGGACCGTCGGTATAGGCGCGGACTTTAACCCGGAGATCAAAACCCAGCTAGTCGACTTCCTGAAGAGGAACCGAAGAAGTTTTGCTTGGTCTCACGAAGATATACCAGGGATCGATCCGTCGGTGGTGGCCCACCGTCTCAATACCGATCCAAATCAAAAGCCCGTCATACAGAAGTTAAGAAAGATGGCCACCGACAGGAACAAAATCATCAACGATGAGGTATATAAGTTGCTCTCGATGGGCACCATTAGGGAAGTAAAATATCCAGAGTGGCTGGCCAATACTGTCATCGTGAAGAAGAAGAACAGAAAATAGCGAGTGTGCGTGGACTTCACCGATCTCAACCGAGCCTGCCCTAAAGACAGCTTCCCGATGCCGCATATAGATTGCCTCGTCGAGGCTACCCATGGCTACGAGCTTCTCAGCTTCATGGATGCCTACTCCGGATACCACCAGATAAGAATGCACCAGGACGATGAAGAAAAGACCGCTTTCATCAGCGAGAGGGGCAAATACTGCTACAAAGTCATGCCCTTCGGGTTGAAAAATGCTGGAGAAACCTACAAGAGACTGGTAACGAAGATGTTTCACAAGTAGATCGGGAAGAGCATGGAGGTATACATCGATGATATGGTCGTCAAATCCTTGAAGGCAGCGGCGCACATCGAGCATTTGGAGGAATGCTTCGAAATTCTGAACCAACACAAGATGAGGCTGAATCCCACTAAGTGTACGTTCGGCATGTTCTCGAGGAAATTCTTGGGCTATATGGTCACTCGGCGAGGAATCGAAGCTGACCCCGAGCAGATCGAAGCAATCAAGAGTATGCCCTCGCCCCGAAATCGGCGAGAGATTCAGAGATTGACGGGGATGATCCCCGCTCTGAATCGATTCATCTCATGCTCAGCCGACAAAACTCTCATTTTCTACGAACTGTTATGGAAAAATAAGAAATTCGAGTGGACCGAGAAGTGCGAGGAGGCTTTCCAAGCACTGAAGTCCTATCTATCATCGCCGCCCATCATGACGAAGCCAAAACCAGGAGAGCCTTTGTACTTGTACATCGCCGTGTCTGACCACGCGATCAGCCAAGTGCTTGTGCGAGAAGAGGGTGGGGAGCAAAAGCCAGTCTCGTACATCAGCAGAAAGCTCCTCGATGCCGAAACGAGATACCCGCAGCTCGAGAAGCTCGCCTTGGCGGTGTATGATGCGTCGGAGAGATTGAAGCATCACTTCCAAGCCCACATCATCGTCGTCATGACGGATAGACCGATCCGATCCATCATCCACAGCCCAAATCACTCAGGAAGGATCACGAAGTGGTCAATCAAACTTGGGGTATACGACATCGAGTACAGGCTTCGGAGGAGTCTCAAATCTCAAGTACTTGCTGATTTCCTCATCGAGCTACCGAAGGAGCCAGTGGATCTGAGCAACGAAGCTGGTATCTGGAAGTTGCAAGTAGACGGATCAGCAACGACGCAAGGATCTGCAGTGGGGATCAGAATCACCTCTCCGATGGGAGATATAGTGGAGAAAGCTTGCCGTCTCGCCTACCGTTCCACCAACAACGAAGCGGAATATGAAGCGCTCATCATCGGAATACAATCGTCGCTAGTGATCGGAGCCAAGAATTTACATGCGTTCTCGGATCCCCAGTTGGTGGTAAAGCAGGTCAATGAGGAGTACGAGAAGAACGACGAGCGTATGGAGGCCTATGCGGGAATATTTGACGCTCTCTCAAAGAAGTTCGACTACTTCAGCCTAACGCAGGTGACTCGAGGAGAAATTACTCACGCCGATGCATTGGCAAGCCTAGGTTCAACGACCGGGATTGGTGAACTGAGATAGGTCACAGTGGAGACGGTGGATAAGTCGAGCATCAAGAGAGAGGAAGACCTGGTGAAAAAGAAAGCTAAAGCAAACGAAGAGGCCAAGGAGACAGGGACTGACGAGGCCAACGTGCACGAAATCGAGGACGACGAAGATGAAGGCGAGGAGCGAGGAGTCGTGAACGACGATGAAGTTGAAGATTGGAGAACGCCCCTCCGGAGGTATATTCTCGAGGGAGCGTTGCCCGAGAACCCACATGAGTCAAGGAAGATCAAGTCAAAGTGCTCTAAGTATACCGTTTTCGACAACAAACTCTATTTGAAGAGCTTCACAGGCCCCTACCTGAGGTGCCTTGGCAAGAAAGAGTCTGAATACGTCATGCAGGAAATACACAGCGGAGAATGCGGAAACCACTCCGGCGAACACTCCTTGTTGAGGAAGACTAAGCGACAAGGTTTCTTTTGGGAGACCATGGCCACTGATTGCATCAGCCACGCCATGAAGTGCGAGAAATGTCAGCGGCACGCCCCAGCGATCAACTGCCCGGCGGAAGAACTCTCAGTGTTGTCGATACCTTACCCATTTATGAAATGGTCAATGGACATCGTCGGCCCCATACCTATCGGCGAAAGGCAGAAGAGGTTCATGCTCGTCGTCACGGATTTCTTCACCAAATGAACGGAGGCCGAATTGTACGCCAACATCAAGGATTCTGATGTCGAAAGCTATGTTTGGAAGAACATAGTCACTTGATTCGGATTGCCTAGAGAGATAATCGCCGATAATGGGTCTCAATTCATCTCGAAGAAGTTCAGAGACTTTTGCGCACGATGGAGGATAAAGGTCAACATATCAACATCGCGATATCCCTAGGGCAACGGGAACACCGAGGCAGTCAACTGAACCATCGTCGACGACATCAAAAGGAGGCTCGACGAAAAGAAAGGGCTGTGGGCGGACGAGCTGCCATGAGTGTTATGGGCTTATCGAACAACCCCTCACTCCGCGACCGGCGAAACCCCTTTTGCCTTAGCCTTCAGAGTGGAAGTTGTGGTCCCGGCAGAGGTCGGAGTTCCGAGTCTTCGTCGAACTCTAGCCCCCAGTAGTGAGGAAGACAACGAGCAGAATCTCCTTCACCAGCTCGACCACATCGACGAAAGACGCGAACAAGCAAGTGCACACATCGCAAATTACCAGAACATGATCGCGCGTTTCTACAACAAGAAGGTGCACTCGAGGGATTCAGAGTAGGGGAGATGGTCCTTCGACAAGTTTTCCAGAACACCGCCGAGGCGAATGCTGGAAAACTGGGGCATAATTGGGAAGGCCCATACATAGTCACCACGTCGTCAAGCCAGGAGTCTACGAGCTCAAGAATACTGAGGGCGCGAAAGTAACACGGAGTTGGAACGTGAAACACTGGAAGAAGTTCTACTAGTAGCCTCGGGGGTTTTTCTTTTCTTTCCTTTCGTACTTGTACCTTTTCTCCTTAAGTTTTATCCTTTGCGATTTAGGAAAGTCCCGACCCTTTTTGTTCGCGATTATTTTGCATGGCCTCGGCCTTTATCAAATTGATGTGGAGTACTCTTCCCTCGCGAGCCGCACACAAATGTGGGACTCGAAGGGTTTAACGAGGCTCGTCCTTTAAACACACAAACTGATTCACAACATAACCCTTTCTTTAATTTCAGATTCGAAAGTAAGAAGAGAAGTTGGTCTACGAGGACTGAGAGGACGAGAGAAATTAAGCATAAAAAATATATATAGGCGAGAGTGCCTAAGAAAGTTGCTCGGCGAGAGTGCCGAGCAAAGAGCGATAAGTGGCGAGAATGCCTATGGGATCCTGGAAACTAATCGGCGTCCCCGATAAAGCCCAGCGACGCCCATAAACATCAACTACGGCGAGAGTGCCGAATAAAAAAATATAGGCGAGAGTGCCTAAGAGAAACTGTTCGGTGAGAGTGCCGAGCAAAGAATAAAAGAGGCAAGAGTGCCCACGGCGAGAGTGCCGAATAAAAAATATAGGCGAGAGTGCCTAAGAAAAACTGCTCGGTGAGAGTGCCGAGCAAAGAATAAAAGAGGCAAGAGTGCCCATGGCGAGAGTGCCGAATAAAAAATATAGGCTAGAATGCCTAAGAAAAACTGCTCGGTGAAAGTGTCGAGCAAAGAATAAAAGAGGCAAGAGTGCCCACGGCGAGAGTGCCGAATAAAAAATATAGGCGAGAGTGCCTAAGAAAAACTGCTCGGTGAGAGTGCCGAGCAAAGAATAAAAGAGGCAAGAGTGCCCTCGGCGAGAGTGCCGAATAAAAAAATATATAGGCGAGAGTGCCTAAGAAAGTTGCTCGGCGAGAGTGCCGAGCAAAGAGCGATAAGTGGTGAGAGTGCCTATGGGATCCTGGAAACTAATCGGCGTCCCCGATAAAGCCCAGCGACGCCCACAAACATCAACTGCCGAATAAAAAATATAGGCGAGAGTGCCTAAGAAAAACTGCTCGGTGAGAGTGCCGAGCAAAGAATAAAAGAGGCAAGAGTGCCGAACAAAAAAATATAGGCGAGAGTGCCTAAGAGAAACTGCTCGGTGAGAGTGACGATCAAAGAATAAAAGAGGCAACAGTGCCCACGGCGAGAGTGCCGAAAAAAAATATAGGCGAGAGTGCCTAAGAGAGACTGCTCGGTGAGAGTGTCGAGCAAAGAATAAAAGAGGCGAGAATGCCCGCAGTGAGAATGCCGAATGTAAAAAAAAAAGGGGGGAGGGAAGAGATATACATCTCACTTATAAACAAATTCATAGTCACAAGCAAACTCATAAAGAAAAGTTGTATACTCATTCGATTCAAAATACAAGTTACAAAATATTATGTACAATTCACTCATTTACATTCCTAGAGATATACATATTACAATTCCCGCAGGGACTAATCCTCCGGTCTAGTGACGTCATCGAAGGAGTCTTGGCGAAGAACTGCGTCGGCACAATCCTCGATGATGATATCACAGCATCGGCGAAGGACGTAATCAACAACTAAGCGCGCAGGATCCTCGTCGGGGAACCTTGCGAACGTGCTCGAAGAGGGACCCGCCAGGCGAGGAATATCCGAGCCACTTTCGGCCTGCAAAGAAGAAGCTGAGAGTAACGCGACAAACAAAGATAAGATAGGATGCAAAACCAAGAGAAGAAACAAGAAAAGTGGAAAATCTCTATCCATTCATCAAAAAGATTTACAGGGACCAACCCAATAGAAAAATGAAAATTACAAGACACTAAGCTAGCCGCCCTGTACCGAGTCACTCGAAGAAGAAAGGACGCCAAAGACCGACAAGTATGCCTCATCGGTGGTCGGAGGGTGGCAGGGAGAGAGCGGAGGAGAGTCGGGATTGCTGGCAGCTCTCTTCTCCAACTCGGCCAATTCGGCCATATAATCTTTCTCCAGCCTGCGCCACCTTGGCAACTCGGCCTTCCGGACCTCGCCAATGGTCGAGCAGGGAGGAAGCCCCTCGACGAGCCTGATATTCAAGAAGACACCGGTAAACATGCGATGGACATTAATGGCCTCCTCGAGAGCACCAAACCTCTCGAAGGCGCGCGCCAACTTGTTCGTCGCATCGATGTAGAGGCGTACGCGGGCAAAATGCTCCTCGCGTCGCGGTCCTCGGCGAGCTTCTTCAGCACGTCCCGAACTCGGAAAGAAATGTGCCCCTCCTGGCCAGGTGGCAAATTGACGGCCTCGGCAATCCGGGCGAGACGCCCGTCCGCCTGCCGAAGTCGCACCGTGAGATTCTCTTCGCACCGGTGGTAACGCCCCCGTTCCGCGACGAGAGACTCCTCAGCGATAGCAAGGAGGCGCCTGCCCTCATCACGCTCCGCAGTGCACTCGGAGATCTTAGCCTCCGCAGCCTCGTGAAGGGCAATTTCCTTCCCCAAGGATCCCCTCGCCGCGTCCAGATCCGACGCCAACTCTTCGTTTCTCTCGCGAGCTTTCCCAGCGTCGAGGAATGGAACCCCGGGGCAAAGAACTCCAGAACCACCTTTAGCCTGCAAAGGAAAGTTTAAGGAGCGCCTACGAAGTAAAGAACAAAAAAAGTTGACGAAGAAAAGAAAAGAGAATCCGAAAAGTGTATTCATTGATTGATGAAGCGCTTGGATTACAAAAGGGAAGTACACTGACAAAAATAAAAATAAAATAATACAAATAGAAGAAATAAGATAAAGTTTCGAGGGGCCGTCCTATACCGTTGGCTCTGGAGGCGTTAGAATCTTGATGTTCGGGCCATACTCGCCGCGCGAGGAAGGCTCGAGAGAAGTTCCCTCCGGGACAAGCCTCTGGACCCGCCGACTGTCGACGACCGCCGGCCTGCAGGGGGACAGCGGCGAAGAGTTAGGGTCCCCGATGGCCTTCTCGTCCAACTCGCCCGCCTCAGCCTGATGCTTGTCGCGGAGTTCATACCACTTCGGCAGGCGAGTCCTGAGATTCTAGATGGACGCCGAAGAAGGAAGCCCCTCGACCAAGCTAATATTGGCCTGATAAGTGGCCGCCAAGCGGTGGGCGTTGACGAACATGTCAAGGAAATCAAACTTCACCGAGGAACGCTCCAACTTGGCTTGGGCGTTCTCGAACAGCCGCTGTCGGCCATGACGCTCTTCGACCGCCTCAGCCCGTACGGCTTCAAGCTCCTCGACGAGCCTCTTTAGCGCGGTCTTAACCCGGGACACCAGGCGATCTTCTTTGTCGGGTGGCGTGCTGACGGCCTCACTAACCCGAGCGAGGCGCTCAGCTTTCTGCCGAAGCTCCTCGGAAAGATTCACCTCCGTACGGCGAAAACGCTCCTGCTCTTCGGCGAGAGACTCCTCCTTAGCAGCGAAGAGGCGCCTCTGCTCCGCGAGTTCAGCCTCCGCGACCCGACGAAGCGAAGCCTCCAACTTCAAAGCAGCCTTGGCCTCATCGAGGTCCGAGGAAAGCTCTTCGGTCTGCCCCGAAATTTCCGCTCGTTGCAAACGGAAATCTTGAGTTGGCCCTGAGCCGAGGTAGAGTTCGACGAGAGCTCGAGCGCCTCGCGCCGCGCCTCATTAGCAGATTGCTGCTCGGAGACAATCACGTCGTTCAGAAGGGCTATTCGAACTCGTCGAGAGGGCCGACGATCCCGAGCGAGTCGGCGGCTCCCAAAGTAAGATCTCTACACGCAAAAGAGGAATAAGTTTCCCAATCCTCGTGAAGCGCACTCGGAGATGGCGCGAAGGGGAAACGAGCTTGAGTCCGGGACGAGCAAGCAAATGCCTTCCCAAAATCTTGAGATGACGAAGAAGGTTGCGCCGGGGCATTCGGGGAAGGAGACGCATCCCGACGCGAGGGAGTGTTGCCCCCCGATGATACTGTAAGCAGGCCGGGAGGGGGGGATAAGAGAAACCTGAAGGGTGGCGACGCTAGCTGGCTCAAGTACCGACGGATCCGCCAAGTCCTCTGGGACGTCAACGATGGGCACGTCCGAGGAAACCGTCGGCTCGGAGGGAACAGCCTCGAGAGGCGCTTCTGGCTGCCTTTCCTCGGATCCGAAGGGGATCTGTCTTCGATCTCCTTCTTGCTCGATGAGCTCGGAGACTCCTCCTTGATCTCCTTCTTGCTCTACGAGCTCGAAGGCCCCTCCTTGATCTCCTTCTTGCTCTGGGAGCTCTTGAACTTCGTCAATCGGAGCAAGGGTCTATTCAGCCGAAGGTAATGTCGAAGATACAAGACCAATGATAGAATCCCGCACCGCCTCGACGGAAGTCTCCCGGGGTGGTGGCGAAGGAAGCTGAGTCGTGGCCTCGAGAGTTGAAGAAGGGAGAGAGCTTTCAACCCCCATGGTGGGCGGAGGGGGAGCATTTGGCGCTACGGCCAGATCACTGAAATCCTCAGCGAAGTCATCCCTCTTCCTTAGGCGCCTAAAAGGCTGCGCACTTCCGCTCGGCGCGCCTTTCGTCGCCTCAGCCTCACCCGACGGTGCAGTGCCCGAAGCCTCCTTTACAGCTTCCCGGGCCGGAGTAGCAATTTCGGGCTCGACGGCCGGGACGGAAACCTTAACCTTTTTCGAAGGAGGAGCATCGCATGATTCCCCGGAGGGTCGCCTTCCCGAGGAACTTTCTTCTCGAGAAGATTTCCCCGAGGAGAGAGGAACGATAGTGTCCACGTCTCTTCGAGGAGCGAGGAGCCTCCGTCGGGTGACGAGCGATGGGGTCCGCCTTAGACTTCATTCGCCCCGTCGCGAACATCTTCGATGGGACGCTTCCCCGAGGAACTACCCTCTCGAGGGGTAAGTCCCATGCAGCAAGGAGCGTCGGGTCTCGCCTGAGACTTCGGTGACTTCTGCGCAGCCCGCTCCCGCTCGACGGGAGCACCTTCCCTGTCGACGATGGAGTCCACCCTGGACTTCTTCTTTGGCTTCAGAGCAGACTTTCTCCGCTCCACAGGAGACCCTTCCGAAACGGGCTCGCGAGAAAATCCCTCCAGGAGAGTAGCGTCGGGATACGGCCCGAAGATCCGAGCCAATTGATAAATACCGGATTTCTCGATCCGGTCTCCACCGAAGTCCTTGCTCCAATCTCGATGAGGGTTGGCAAGAAGAGCGTCATGGATCTTGTTGAAATGCGTCTCGGCCTCTCCACCCTCCTCGGGCCTGAATCTAGGAAGATCCACTCCTTCGAGGATCCACTCCCTCGGCAGGAACTTGTAGTGGGGACCAAAGGTGGTGTGGTCCACCTTAACAAAAAAATATTTGTTCTCCCAGCCGGATTCATTTGACGGCGTGTTCTCAAGAATGTGCGGCCGGACGCAATGAGAGATGGAGAAGCGGCCCAAATTCTTTGGGTTTCAGGAGAACTTGAAGAAGCGCATCAAATCTTCGAGGGTGAGCTCCACCTTCTGCTCGCAAGCGAGGGCGAGTGTACACAGAAGGAGGCGGATCGTGTTGGGGCTCACCTGAGTGATGGGAACCCTAAAAGCGTAGAGGAACGCCACAATCAGGTACGGCACCGGAAGATGGAGGCCGACGACTCTGAAGAATGACTCGTAGATGCATCGTAGTCATCTTGGGGAGTGTCGGCGAGTTCGCCCTCGTAGGGGAGGCGTGCAGGGAAGACCTCCGAATCCACGAGGTTATTTGCGATGAATTCCAATCTTTTCTCCGTCATGACGGAGGGAGGGCTTCGAGTCTTGAACACCGGTTCAGAACCAGAGGAAGCCATTGAAGAATGTGGGAAGAAAAGGTTGAAGAAATCTTATAATAAGGGAGTGAAGGAAAGAACAGAAAGAGAGAGTCGCAAAGATTGCAAAGAGATTTTGGAAGTTTTTGGGAAAGTGTTTGCTTTGGGCCGAAGTCTCAAATTTATAGAAGATGAAGAAGAGGGAAGCGAATCGGCGCGTTCTGATCCAATGACCCAAATTCAAAGCGTGCGAACTCATCAACGGTGTAGATTGAGAAGCAGTTGCAAATCCCAAAGGCACTCGAATGCGAAAAGGCAGCATTTAATGCTGAAGGGATGTGCAAAGAATTCGAGATTGACAGCCTAGGAAACAAAATCAACGTGGGGCCCAATGCCAGAGGATGTCGGGAATGCGGAAGGTCTTTGCCAGGGAGGGTCTCTACAAACTTCTTCGCAGAACCTTATCGCAAAACTTCCTCGCAAAATTCCATAGGGGCCTGTTCGTCGCAAAAGCTCATCGGTGAAGTTTTGTCAGGATGCTCGCAGAGAGGTTATACTTCATTTTACCAAGTGCTTACACTTGATAAAATGAGGGACTAACTGTTCAGGTCGGATTTCGTCAAATCCCTCCTCAACACTACTCATGTCGTTTTATCCCATAAACGACGTGAAATGAAGGCAAGGAAATTCGTTGACTATCGGTCAACATAGAAGCACGCCCGAAGATTTAAACCCGCGATGAAGTCCGACTGGTTTAGAAGCAATCCGCGACGAAACACTTCATCGCACCTCGACGAGGAAACCTCGAGGAAGAATTCGCGGAGAAGAAGTTCCTTGCAGAACTTCATCACATGAAAGCTCACTGAGGAATAGCTCATCGCAAAACCTCAACGGATTAAATAAAGGAAGAAGTCAAAATCGCGAGAATAAAGGAGAATCAATTAATCAAGTGAGGAAATCGTGGGATTATCGATGTATTCAGGGAAGGGCAACAACAAATCAAGCAAGAAGAAAGGAAACCCTAGCGAGATTCAAGGAACAAGAAGGGAAACGAGTTCTAGAAAACCTAAGGCTATAAATATGCATGTAAACCTCAGGGAGAAGGGAGGATCCCATAAGAAACCATAAAGAGAGAAGTATATTCTTAAGTCCTCAGTTACTAAAGTCTATAGTAATTCGAGTATTTAAGACAGTTTAGAGAGTCTTAAGAGAGTTCATTGTAATTCCATCATTCAATTGTCCAGCTATTCCACGGAAGAAAATCCTCATCGGAAACATAATAAATCAAGAATATTCGTGCTTATATTTTATTGCATTCTTCGTTTATTCTTGTGACTGAAAAAGGGTGGTGCAAATCGCCATGTTAGACGCTATTAGCAAAAACAGAATTGTCATTGCAACTCGAAATTCGGTTAAGATCACTATTTTGTATTTATTGTTATGAGTAAACCACTCAAGTATATAAAGTAATAACACGATGAAAATGACCGCGTCTTGATCATTCTAAAATCTCTCTAAAATTGATTTTTCTCTTGAGTTCTTGCTAACTCTTACATATGCCATATGTGAATATAACATCCGACATGTATATATATATATATATATATATATATATATATATATATATTGAAAAAGTTCTAAAATTTAGGAATTAGATGCTATTTTTGCCGCTGGTGCAAACATTATTAGTAATTGAGTACAAAACAACAAGTTGTGGCTGTATATTGACAACACTATAAGAAATTGTATGGAATATGGATAGTTAATTGTTCATGAATGGTGCCACTAACCTAAATAATTAATCACATTCCTAATTCTCTAAACTAGCATGATTAAGTTATGCCAATAAATCGTTGACTAATCTGCTGGATATATGTATTTCTAACTTATAATTTGCAGAATTGGCTATACAGCAACCATAAAATAGTCAACCGACTTGACTTTTATCGTATTCGTACACAATTCTAATTGTCAAAGTCAAACCATAACAACAATAAATAAAAATCAATTCAATGGCTCCAATGTACAAGCTTTCTTTTAAGCACGTTAAATTGGTATGAGAAGTATCACTGCTAAAAAAAGGGGTTGGACTACACTTAAAAGAGTGTAGTTGGAGCTCTTCGACTACATTTTTTATGTGTCGTCGGATCCTCCATCGTATGATATCCGACGACACTTAATTTAAGTGTCGTTGGAGGTGGAACTGGACTACACTTAAAAAGTGTAGTCGGAATCCAAACTCGCCGCGGCATAATAATAGCTTTGCCGCGGCGAACAGTCCGACGACACATAATAAGTGTTGTGTGAGGTGATTCCAAAACTCGAAAATGTCCTCGGACATGCTGTAAGCCGCGGCGAATATATTTTCGCCACGGCGTATATTTCTCCAACGACACTAATAAGTGTCGTTGGGATGAATATTAGCCGCGGCAAATATAAATGTTGCCGCGGTGAATATTATCCCAACGACACTAATAAGTGTCGTTGGAATGAATATTCGCCGCGGCAATATTAAATTTTGCCGCGGCTAATATTCATCCCAACGACACTAATAAGTGTCGTTGGGATAAATTTTCGCCGCGGCAAAATTATATTTGCCGCGGCAAATATTCATTCCAACGACACTTATTAGTGTCGTTGGGATGAATACGCCGCGGCATTTTTTTGCCCGATTGCATTGATAAAATACTTTCCGCGACGGTTTTTCATCCGTCGTCGAATATGCTGATATAAAATTAAAAAAACCGGGCGATTTAAATCGCCCGGATGCTTTGGTACCTGTAAATAATAAATAATATATATTTAATTCCAAAAATTAACCGATTTATACGAATAATCTTCCGTACCTACAAAAAGCGTCGTTCATACTTACAAATCGTACCGTCATTATATACCAAAGAATGTAAGACCGTCCATATACGTAATATTCTATTCTTCATCATACTTTGCAAATTTTTGAAGAACATATGCACCTAATCTAACTCTAAGAGAATCTATCTCTTTTAAACTATAAATATTTTTTTTATCAACAAACGCAATACCCTTTATGACGATGTCGTGCATGAACTTCATGACAAAGTATCCACACTCGTGATTTCCCGGTTGTTTCGGACATGATTTTGAAATCGACACTTTGACCACCGAGTGCATATTCTTGCCGGTTGTATGGTGTAACATGAACGTTTCACCGAGCCTACAAAAAATGTAAACGTTAAATATACAAAACCTTGTATTTGAAATACATCAATAATAAAAAGATAATTCTATATTCGAGAATACTTACTTATCAAAAAACGCGGATAAATGCGCATTCAATCCTCTTGAATTTTTAAGTGAATAAAATATGGTCACACTATTGCGCCAATGGTTCAACACGAGGAGAGTCCAATGATTGTGACTATTGTATGGCATCAACCACAATTTGTTTTTCTTGCATTTTGATATATTCTTTAAGCAAACCTCCACATCCTTTTCCAATTCTTTGGACCTCTTATCTTCGTCGTCGCCGTAAGAGTTGTAGTTCATGTCATTATACGGAGGAATAAAACCGTACAAATCTCTCACATCACTTTTTGCCATGTATGTTTGTAACAAATAACTACAAATATAATATAAAGAGAAGTAGAATAAATTATTCATATTTTAAAATCATTAAGAAATAAGGAAATAAAAAAGAATATGTAAAAATAGAAAACATACCTTTGACAAGTCGTTATCCAATTCACATTCAAGTCCTCGGAGAGTAGAAATTCGCGCATATCATCGAAAGTTAAATAAGTTAAATCTTGACCCAAGCTTTTATCAAGATTCACTTCGAGTAATGCATTTGGTGCGAGCATATAATTGTTGGCATAATCGGCCAACGGTCTCAATTCCGGGACAACGATAGACATCTTAATCTTTTTTGGATCTTGTGCACTTTTGGCAACCTCTTTTGGCTTAGGTATGAGAGATGGACTACCTTGGGAATCGACTTTCTTGATTAACCTTGTCGGCCAAGGCACTAAGTTCCCGATCGCGTCATCTAGAAATTCCATACATTGTGTTTCCATAGGGAGAGGAATATTAGGCATCGGAGCATTTACCACTTCAATTAACACCCGAGTATATTCGCCCGCCCATTCTTTATTGAGAAAAGGCTCCTCGCCCGGGATATAACGTTTATATGCCCTCCCCTTTGCGACGTATTCTTCAAAAGCGTCCGAGTAGAGAAGACATTCGACGCCACCATCACCCGAAATGGGCGTCTTTGGATGAGAGGCCGCCGGTCGTACATCCCTCGAGCCCCTTCCGCCAACACCGCTTCCATTGTCGATCGATACGGGCTTAGTCTTTTTTCCCGAACTAACCGGAGCGACGGGTTGAGTAATCGGTGCGAGCGGTTGACTATTCGGAGTGCCGACACGGGAGCATGCATCGTTACTCCCTTCAAAATTTCGTGCAATTGATTGTTGGACAAATAGTTCCATTTTTGACTTCCATTCTTCCAAAGCCGCATCTTTCGCCTCG
Organism: Parietaria judaica; assembly: GCA_954871525.1. Lineage (NCBI taxonomy): Eukaryota > Viridiplantae > Streptophyta > Magnoliopsida > Rosales > Urticaceae > Parietaria > Parietaria judaica. The sequence continues at coordinate 48,095,486 of OX940860.1, forward strand.
CTTTTCGCTTTCATTTCTTCAATTTCCGCTTGGAGGCTTTTAACGACAGGATTCGGAGTTGAATTGGATGCTCGGTGATGTGCTCGCTTTGTGACGTATTTTGATTGTCCCCGAACTCGTCCGGAATGATCTTTCTTTCCCAACGCTCTTGTAAATACGTCGACTTCCTCATCGGGTTCAAACTCGCCATTCTCTTCTTGCGTGGCATATTCGTTCTAACAAAAAACAACAATTATAAGAGAATCAAATATACTACTTATATTTGCACTACATTATATAAGTACTTACTATTTTCTCTATTATTGGCTCCAAAGTTGAGTCCTTTAATGAACCATCGGGGTTCTTCCTCGTGACACACCAAAGTGTGGGTAAGGTGGCCCATTCTCCATTTTTGGCATGCTAAGAAACAAAATAAACATGTTATTCGATTCTTGGCAATAAAATAAAATAAAATTAAAATACAAAGTTAGAACCCTAACTAGTAGTTGATCGATCTTACGATATCCATTTCGGCCCATTCTCGAGAGGTATTCAACTTGATCTCTATGACCTTTATTTTGCTTCGAGAGTTCCCCAAACTTTTCACTTAATCTAATTTCCACAAATTCCTTCCATACTTCATGCTCGTGTAGTACTTTTCAACAATATCCGGTCGCTCATAAATGCTTTTACCCTTGGGATGTTTATTGATTAGGGTAGAGAGATCATGCCGGAATTGTCTTGCCGAAGTCGTGGCACTTGATAAACATTTTCTTTTGAACCATCCCGGAATATCAAATGCTTGTTTGACTTCATTCCATATCCGTTCTTTCACCTTAGCATAACTTTTATCTTTCCAATCGATAATAGTTATTTGAGCGAATTCCCTAGCTAACACACCAATCCAACTACCTAAAAAATCACCTTCTTTTCCCCCTTATGCTTCAATACATTGATTCTTCTCATTAGAGTCACTTTTCTTTGTCCTTGATCTTCTAGTTTTCTTCTCGGTTTTGATTCATTCTCGTCTATACCACCATAAAATAATTAACTCAATCTTAGAAACTAGTTCAATAAAACAATTTTGGATGCAAATAAAAATAAACTAACCGGGTTTGATTTCACGTTCGTGTGATTCTTCTCGATCCCGTACATCACGTTCGGGTGATTCGTCTCGAAAATTCATCTACAAGTTCATGAACCCACAAAAATATATCAATAAATTTCGAAAAATATAAACCCGCCAACAAACCAAAACACAAATCAACAAAAATTAAAAACCATCAACAAATTCATGAACCCATTAAGAGATATTCACTAAATCATCAAAATATCATCACATAAACTATAAACAATATTATTTTAACACAAAAATGCATTAAAAATGTAATATCAATTTAGGGCTCAGATTCTAACCTTGTTCAATGTAATATCAATGCGAGTAGACTTGATGATGGCCGGCGTTCTCTTCCACGGCGACGGCGACGGCACAAGGTGAAAAAGAGAAAAGGAGAGAAGGGAGAATGAGAGAAAGAGAGAAAAGAGAGAAGGGAGAATGAGAGAAAGAGAGTGAAAAAAGCTGAAAAGATAGAAAAAAAGGGAGGGAAACTGAAAAAACGCGGAAAAAAATCGAAAATTTGGGGGTTCGACGACACAAAATTGGATGTGTCGTCAAAATTCCCGAAACTCGCCGCGGCAAACTTAAACTTGCCGCGGCGAAATTAAACCCGTAGCCAACAAAAATATTGAATGCATTAGTAGCCGCGGCACATTATTGTGTGCCGCGACAAATGTAACCGACGACACAAATAAGTGTCGTCGTATAGAATACATGCCGCGGCATAATATATTTCGCCGCGGCTAATCCTGATACAAATAAACCCGTAGCCTCTGTAAAATTGGATGCAGGATTCGCCGCGGCACAATATTGTGTGCCGCGGCGACTATAACCAACGATACTTAAATGTGTCGTCGTACAGCACACTTGCCGCGACATATAATTTTGTGCCGCGGCTAATTCTGGAAGAAACATACCCGTAGCCTTTGTTAAATTGGATGTAAATTTAGCCGCGGCTAAAATAACAATGCCGCGGCTAATTTAGATCATTTTTTTATTTTCCATTTTTCACTTGAAATAAAAAAAAAAAAACCCTCTTATTTTACTCTTAGTTTATATTATTACACTTTCTTTATATTATATAATTTATAATTAGTATATGAACACCACGAATGCATTGATTTCCCAAGTAAAATTATGCAAAAAAGGGTTTTAGGATTTAGGGCTTAGGGTTAGGGTTAGGGTTTAACTAATTTAGGGTTTAGGGTTTAGGAACCAATTTTATTTAAACAAAAATTAATTCAATAGTACATAATGAAATTATTTCCCAAGTAAAGGGTTTAGGGTTTAGGGTTAGGGTTAGGGTTAGGGTTTAACCAATTTATTAAATTCTTAAACAACCAATTTTATTTAAACAAAAAATAATTTCAAGAGTACATAATGAAATTATTTCCGAAGTTTCCTTTTGCCAAAAAGGGTTTTAGGGTTTAGGGGTTAGGGTTAGGGTTAGGGCTTAGGGTTTGGATTAAGGTTGGCTAGGGTTCTAAACTTTTTCATTAAGTTACAAAACTAATTATGTCAAACTTAGTGTTGACTAATTATATATAATGTTACGATAATAAACTACATCAAAAAATGTAAAAATATATCTCAAAATCACCACTATAAGAATAGGTACTTTTGCCGCTATTCTAAAAACAATTTTCAGAGAGATTTATAAGTCTGTCGCGGCATATTTGTATTAGTGTCGTTGGAATGTTAGCCGCGGCAACTTGAAAAAGTTGTTTTGTTTTTCTATTATGAAATAATAATAAATGTTTAATCATAATTAAAGTCATAAAACTACATTATTAAACAAGTGGAATGAAATATAAAATTATTATTAATATTGATAAGTGAATATTTCATTCAATTTCTGTCGACGGGATGTCTAGACGTCGCAACTTAGAAACATCATCATCATCAAAGTTCTCGACCTCTTCAATGCTCGGTAGCTTCTTCGAGAATGGTGCGATGGTGGTTATGTCTACGGCTTCTTTGTTGGAATATTCTTCTACGTTTTTTGCCTTCACATGCACGACAAGAGATAATTCTGGATCAATCGGGTCGGAGACATAAAACACTTGAGTTGCTTGGGATACCATTATAAATGAATCATTGGCGTAGCCCACTCGTCTAAAGTCAACAACTGTAATTCAGTCATCGTCAACTTTTACGTAGTTGTTGTCGGCCCATTTGCACTTTAACAATCCAACTCGCAAACCACAATAATCAAGCTCCCAAATATCTTCTACATATCCGTAGTAGCTCATAATAGCTTGTACTGGATTCTTATCCTCGGCCGACGCAACATGCATTTCTTCCGCAAATAACGCAACACCGCTTATTTGTACGGGGTGTTTTTCGTCTCTTCCCCTTGTGTAAAACGTGTACCCCTTGTGTAAAACGTGTACCCGTTAAGCAAAGGGAATCCCAATGAGCTCTTCTTGGGTCGTAGTTGACGTGGTTCATGTGGTGGAAGATCTCATGAGCCACATCGATGTTCAACCCTTTTGCGCCGGCGTAGATAAGCTTCAGAAAATCGAACTGAAGCTCCGTGAAGTGAAGATACGGGTAAAGATGGTAACTGAAGGAGTACATCCAAATTTTCCCGATCTTAGACAACTGGCTCTTCTCAAGGAGTGATTCCCCAGCTCTTGAATGCCATTGCACACCGGACTGCGCAATCGTTGCATCGATGTCGTCGTAAAATGCCTTGTCCAACTCGACCTCAGCACCCGGGTAATGGTTGTGCTCATCCTCCTCTATGGTATAATTCGGAGTGCCATAGTAGGCATTTATGACCTTCGGACTGATGGGAACGCGCACATTTCGAACTATCACGAACCCGTGCTTGACGTTGTCAGGAAGGGCCGCATAGAATTCGAGGACAATGCTTGTGTACGCCGTGTTCTTTGGCTCGAGCATATAATTTAGCCAACCCCGGCGTTGATAATTGGCATTGACGAGGTCATTCACCGCATTTGAAGCGAGCGGTAAATCGGTGAAACCACGCTCGGAGCAAAGTTTCCGCATGCATATCTTCGCGTAACGGTTCTTTGCCGGTTCCGTCATTAAGGGCATATGCGGCGGCAGAGGTGGAGGAACCGTTTCATTGACCTCGTCTTCGGGCAAATCAGTGTTCCAGTGCTTTCCCCGTTTCGCCGTTTCTTTCCTAACACCCCGTCTTACTTTAGGCGCCATTGAAATCTGAAAAAAAAAAATAGCATATATTCATTTCACGGAATTCAAACCAAAACATAAACTAAATTTTAAAACCAAAATATATTCACATTAAAAATCGGTACATTATTCAACCCTAAAAATCGATAAATCCTAAAAATTCAAGCAAAAACACAAAGAGATCATGCATAACCTTTGGACGGTGGACGACGGCAAGCGACGGCGGGAAACGGCGGGCGACGGCGAATGGGTCGAGGTCGCGGCGGCGAGCGAAGGCGAGAGAGAGAAAGAGAAATATTAGGGTTCGTGCGAAATGAGGGATTTCGGCTCTTGTTTGGGTTAAAACACGACTCTCGCCGCGGCAAACTTCAATTCGCCGCGGCGAATCACCCCAACGACACTAAAAAGTGTCGTTGAACATGAAGGTCGTTTTCCATCCCGACGACACTAATATATGCGTAGTTGGAACATTACCCGCCGCGGCAACATAATATTCGCCGCGGCGAATATTTGAATTCTTCAACCCCTCAAGACAACACTCATATATGTGCGTAGTTGAACACTATTCGCCGCGGCAAATATTAAGTTGCCGCGGCGAATACATGATTCCGACGACACATAAAAATTTGCGTCGTCGAAATTCTATTTTTTTTAACTTCGACTACGCATAATAATTTCCATCGTCGAATATATGATTCCAACGACGCTTTTTGTCTTGCGTAGTGGAAGCTCCGTACTATAATCTCATATTTGTAGTAGTGTATAGCGATGTACAAATACAATTTCATGGGTTTAAAAACCGCGACATGCCGCAGATTGCTTGCAAGAAGCCCGGAAAAAAAAAAAAAAGAGACTAATAACAACACTCCCACGTCCTATTCTACAGTGGACTGGCATTTGCACATGGTTGACCGCAAGTCTCCCATTACTGCCGAAAATAGCCTAAAACAAGGGGTTGACTGCATAATAAACGGACCAATTAAGGTGCTGTTATGAGGCAAGAATCATCACGAAGAGTCCGTGAACAGAGCCTACGCCCATAATGCTACGTGATCAAGTGCTTTTAGTGTGCCTATATTATGCCACCAGTGCCTCTAGCCTCTATGCCCTCATCTTCCATCCAAAAGATGTCTCACTTTTGGTAAATTTATAAATTAGACTTGCTAACTGTTTTTGAAATCGGATATTAACGATATTGGGAAGAATGTCACGACAAGTATATCAACAAGAACGATTAAAGCCCATATTACCAAATATGCGTATAAAGTAAAAGACAAGTGAACATGCGATATTTGGTAACGCAGTTCGCGAACCCCTCGTGGGAACTTACTATGCGGGCCACTGACCTAGATACTTTATTCCACTGGAAAACATTCACAAATGTTACACGGTCATACAAGATACTTAAATTAGTTTCAGAAGGGAATATATTAAACTCCCCATTAAGACCAGGCGCAGCTGGTGATCCGACTCCAGGGTAAAAGCTTACTTCTCTTCAGAACGATCTTGCGATTACCATAACTGTCCACAGCCAGTCTTCACTCCACACAAATGAGATCTCAAGACCCTCCAGTTCTGATTTAAGTCGATGGGTGTTTTTCGTTCAAAGTGCTCGATGTTCCAGCCACATCTATCAAAGGCTATATAAGACAGTATTCATGGCATCCAAATAAGGCAATGAATGGAATCACGACCAGGGGGATTGATTGAACCAACGGTAACCTTTAATCAAGCCAATCCACCATCAATCAAAGATGATCACGAATGAGCTGGCTGATCGCGGTGATTTCTCCACGAAGATCTTTGACTCCAGCAGCATATCTCTTAAATAAATGTGCAGATCTTGAGCAACTTGTCGAACCTTCTGTTGTCTGGACTGTTGGAGTCGGCGTCTAGCTCCGATACCGATTCTTGAGATCGATACCGCTATGATGTCGATTCCCTGGGATCTGATTCTCAAAGAATCCCCATAAGAAATTCTTGCTCATTATGTACAACGTATGAGGTAACCTTTTAAAAATATTTTAAGGAGGATTAGAGTCCTATACCAATAATCTCGATTACCCCATCTGGTTATACACAAAACAAAAATTAATTTGCCCGATTGTGATAAAATAATTTTTTTTTAATTTTCTTTACACGTTATTATTAACTGATTTAATTGGGCCATGAGTAAAAGTGAATAATTTCATAATTGATAAACACAACAACGCGTACCTGACACCTTCGACGATTCTGTCGGCGTTCTCTGATCTTCAAGAACTCCGCGCCTCCAATCCACATGCTCTTTGCGATTTTCTGTGAGAAGATAGCTCCCAATTGTCTTCCGATGTATGACTCCGGGATAACGTCGATGAGAGCGTGGGCTCTCCTAGAATAACCACTAAAGCCTAAAAGCAAAATCCCGGGAAGAATTTTCCCTGAGAAATTCGCAGGAACTGAGAAAGCCAGAGAGAAAGGCGTTTTTCTGAAGTCTAAAGCGTGTGTTTTACGGTTCCAGGGCTGCCCTATATATAGGAAACTGGCCCTACCACTTTGGAGAGATTGTATCAACCAGTTTGGAGATATTCACTCAAAGATTTGATTTAATAATTAAATCAAATAAAGAATAAATCCAAAATAAATCTTTTAGAAAATATCACATAAGATTTAATAAATCAAATCTTATATTATTTTCAGGATTTAAAACACAAATCGCATAACCATAATTCGAAAATCATTATGATTATTTTCTTAATTAAATATTCCAGGAAATAATTCCAATATTTAATTCTCTCTTAAATTCGCAAGTATAAACAGTGACTATTTTGGCCTAAGCTAAAAAACTGTTTTGACCATAACTCTCAAACCGTACATCAGAATTGCACGATTCAAAATGATAAATTTACAGAATTTGATTTCCCATAAACCTAGAATTATCCAGGGAATAAATTCAATTATCATTTTTCACATTCCCGGCTAGTACAAAAATTTTAGTACTTTTGCCACTTTTAGGTTACTCATTGAATTCGTGAGAACAATCACGAATTACTCTTGATTGGATCTATTCAATGTTTAATTAGTATATTAAACATAATTGCGGTTACATCCTTGTGGAGCTACAAAGGGGACAAATGGACAACACACCCGAGCTACAGTGAAAGTGTAGATCTTTCACTAGCTTCGGTAACATTCCATTATAGCGCGAAGCTGAAATCTCAAGTGTGTATATATTATATCTTCCTGAGCACAGGTGTCCATTGATACAATCATATATGCGAAGAAGGTTTTCGTATTATTATGATTCTCATCAAAAGGGTAAATTTATTATTACTGTTCTGCCCTTTTGACGACACTACTTTAATCTATTATTATTGCAAACTACTCACTTATCGGGTTGTGAAGCCGTAAGCTGGCCATGAGTACTTATTTGCTTCCCACAAATCATAATAAGGAAATCATAAAATTATTATCCATATCTGTAATATGCAATTTGTCACGGTCAACCTTCCGATCCCAAAATAAAAGTGTTGGGAATACTTGATTGCAAACTTAAACGATTAAATCGAAGATCGTTTAAGTTGAACCGCACAAACTCATATTACCTAACGACATCAACTGATTTCATCTGATCATCTTAGCGACCTTATCGTACTTTCATCAGTGACGGACTTACATGATGATTTTGGATATAAGCCTATCCCTATCCAGTATAAAGACACTTTATATCTGATGAACTTAACAGTGCATGGACAGCACTATGACCCGGTAATAGGTCACCACAAGTATATGATCTATTAAGTTATTCACCAATAGTCGTTCCCGGAAAGAAGTTCCCACTTCTGATCTAGACTATGAACCAACTTTAAGCTCTTTATTTATGTTAGTCAAACCTCCTCACATAGACCTAATGTGATGACTTAAAATAAATGCAAAGTTAAAGAACTAAGGATCAAACATTCAATTTGATATGTATATCTATAATCCCCAGATAACTATATAAGATTAACATTAATAAGAACCATTCATACCTAGGTAAACGACCATAATCTTATACAAGCGGGATTAGCATATGAATAGAGGGCATATACAGAATATGTCCAACATGGACAAGTCTTTTAGACAATCTGTTTTACAACACACAATGACAAAACAAAAGAACAAACAATGTTCTTACAGTTTTTGTTGTGTGCGGAGTTTCAAACATTGCACACAATAATACCTACATATACAAATGTTTTGATGTCAAAAATGCCATATTAGTTAGGGGTGTGAAAAAAAAAAAAAAAAAAAAACTCAACCCAAGAGGTTTAACCCAACCCAATTGAACCCAACCTCAATCTAACCCAGCCCAATTAACCCAATAATTATCAAGTTGGGTTGGGCTCAACCCGAATAAATAGTCTGGTTGGGGTTGGGCCGGATGCACTGGGTTGGGCCGGCCCAATTGACCCAATCGAGTTTTTTTATACATAATTAATTACTTATTTTTTAATATATTTATGTATTTTAAGTAAGTAAAAACACAAAGTAAAAAATAAAATACATCTAGAGTTTCATCTTTATATTTAGTCAATATTTAATGTCTTTGACTACGTACGTTTCTAGTTTATGTTTACGACCACATTTCTTGTTTAGTTTACGACTATTTTCCCTACTTCTATTATTGAATGTTTAAGACTATAATAACATTTAGTTTTTGAATTGGATGTTTAAAAACATTATATTAAACTTATGTTTATTGATTGACGGTTTAAATTTCAGTGTTATTCGGTAATTTTTTATTTTTTATTTTAGTTCAGTCCAATAACCTAACCCAAAAATTTTCGGGTTGGGTTGGATTTGGCCTTCAAAAAATTTGGGTTGGATTGAGTCACTTTTCCAAAACCTAATAAGATCGGGTCGGGTTCAACTTTTACCTCGAGTCGACTCAATCCAACCCATGCACCCCTAATATTAGTCTTAGCTAGAATCTGATCATGCCTGACTTGGCGTTGAATAAAATAATGAAAAAATAGGTTGCAATATATACTATATATAGGTTGCTTTGTATGCATAAAAGCAACTAGAATCAATCATATAGCATGGTCTTAAATTTGGCGGCATTCCACTCAAACGCATTTGGCGTGCCACCATTTTGAAAACAACGAAACGAAATCCCAAAAATTTCTCTATCGTTTTTTCTTATTTTGGGGCCGTCATTTGGTAGGCAAGAGAGCATCATCGTGACATTTACATTCAAAAACGACAAAAAATTGGGCAAAATCATAAAATTGGGTGGAATCCGACAAAGATACATCTCTCTACCAAACACACTTGCTATTTACATCATCCTTCCAGCAGTGCTCTCTCTAATCTTTTTCATATGAGATTTTTTTTCCATTTGAGAAAAAACACTCTCTCTATCTCCATATTGTGAAATTTTTTTCATTTGAGAATAAACACTCTCTCTATTATGTATAATTAAAAGTTTGACGCCTTACATGGAAGATTAATATTATTATTCGACATAACTTAAAATTCCTAGAATTCATGTATTATTTTCCTATGAATTTAATAATAATCAAATAATAGAATACTAGTATTAATAGAATTCTTGTAATAATAATAATCAAATAATAGAATTTCGTCGGCATGCGGCATGTTCGCCGTGAAATTTATACACTATTTGCAGTATTTGGTATGCTCTTTCTTTGACTTTTTTGTCAGCAGTTGGGATGTCCGTAAATGGAGAGACCAAAACAGCGTCGACATCGGCATTTAAAACCAAGGATCGAATTTTCGTCGAAAATCGTCGATAATCCTCGATTATCGGTCTTGCCGGTAGTCATCGGCAAATATTCCATACCAACAGTTATCGTTTTATAACTTTTCCATCGAAAAGCTCGAAAATCGGCAAGAGGGGCAACAGTCGATTATCGGTTTTTCATGAGTAAAATTTGGGTACTTTTCCATCCATTAAAAAAAATCAGCCATATATTTATACCATTTTTGCGATTTTCCACACATTGCCCTTGCCTTGTCGCCCTTTTCCACTGCCAACACCCAAAGTTTATGCTTTTCTATGATAATCGAGCTGGTAAGACTCATCCTTTTCCAATCTTCTTCATCTTTTCATGGATTTTTCGATTCTCGGCATAAGTTTCGAAAGTTATTATTTTTTTCAGTTTCAACCGGAATTTATAAAATAAATTGTAATTTTTGGGAGATTAATGACTCATAATGTTAGATCTACATGAATACATCGTTTGTTGCTGGAAAAATACCATTTAGATGATTTTAAGGTATTTTCATAAAGATTGGAACTTTATCATATTTTGTTTGTTTTTTTGAATTATTATGAAAATTTTATGATGAAAACATGTTTTGGTTGATTAATTTTGAATTATTTGGTTAGATTAGGCTATTTTCGGATTATAATGATGTTAGGCAAAAGTATATAAAGTTTTAGTTTTACGAAATTACAAGAAATTTACTGGTTTTGTATGATTGCTTGATAATATGGGGTTTAAAATATTCTAGTTAATTAGAAATATGAATGTTTGTGTTGAGTTTTCGAATTTTTCAGATTTAGAGTCACGATTTTTGGATTTTAATCTTCAATGGGGCAAAACTCTAAAAAGTTTATCTTTTTTAATTTTTGAAGTAATTAATTAATTTTTTATGTTTACTTCAATTAAATATTTATTAAATAAAAATATGAGATTTTGGTATATTTTATTTCAGATTTGAGCTTAATTCGGATTTTTCCATAATTACGGCAAAAGTCTAACAAGTTCATCTTTTGCGATTTGTAAGGTAATTTATTAATTTTTGATGATTTTATTTTCATTAAATATTTATTCCAATAATAATCTGGTATCTGGGTATATTTTATTTGTAGATTTGAGCTTAATTTAGAGTTTCCCGTATTTACGGCAAAAGTCTAAGAAGTTAATCTTTTGCGATTCGTGAGTGAATTTATTCATTTTTGTAGATCTTTGCTTTCATTAAATATTTATGGAAATAATAATCTGATATTTTGGTGTAATTTAATTGCATATTTGAGCTAAATCCGAGATTTTTTTAATTGCGGCAAAAGTCTTACAAGTTTGTCTTTTGCAATATGTGAGGTAATTTGTTCATTTTTGTTGCTGGTTGATTTTATTAAATATTTATCGAAATAATAATATGAGATTTTGGTGTAATTTCATTGCAAATTGAGCTAAATCCGAGATTTTTCTACGTGTTTGAGTTTTGAGACTTTGTGTTTGAGAGTTGAGACTGTTTTATTATTTACGTGTTTTAGATTTAAGACTTGCGATGGAATTATATGTGTTGGTGTATGACTTTATTTACATATATATGTGTATGATATTATTTATTGAGTACTCATTAATGAATAAATATTATGATATGCTTTTATTTTTGGTATTTTTAACACACTATTTAAAAATTGGGCAAATATACACTTAGAAATATTTTATAAGTTTTCCATCGAAAAGTATCAAAAAGTGTCGATAATCCATCGATAATCCTCGAAAAGTGTCGGTAACGATAATGTACAGTATTATAAGTTTTCCGTCGATTAATCGGCAAGCGAACGATAAATCCGTCGAAAACGGCAACCGATTTATCAGCAAATTCGGCAATTTGTCCCTTGTTTAAAACCATACTACATGAAATAATAATAAAAAAAAGCTAAGTAACCATGAAATAAAGATATATAGTAGAGACATCGTGTTACCGCTACAGTTTTCAGTTGTTGTTTTTTTTCTTTCAAATCGGGGTTACTATAGCAAAGGTGCTGCTTCGGAACCCACGTTGGTTCCTACATGTAGTTTGGATCTTACTCTTAATATATTGGCTTAACTTTTTGCTACTTTCTTTTTCCCTCTTCATAATAATAAATAATAAATTCGAGTGACCTATCATCAATATCCATTACGAGAAAGTGGGTAGTCATATTTTGAAATTAAGAAGATGACAACAACAACCAAAAGAAAAGTCTCTAACACATGAGATGAATTTATTCCAAAGAATATTATATTTACAACTACTACGTGCGATCTTAAGGATTAGCTCGAACACCATGTGGGATATGGGTCGACTTTAATACGATACACGAACACGATACGAGACACGAATTACCCAGGTAGATCAACCGAATAGTTATAAGCTATTCAGGTGTGATCGAGTCAGCCTAAGCATAAAGCTTGAAAGGCTCAAATAAGCTCTTACCAATGAGCTAGTTCGCCATAGCCATAGCCGGAGCCGGAGCCGGACCAACTTCAAACTCGTCGTCCTCCTCTCGCTGACCACCGCCAAAAACATCGTCCACCGAAACCATGGAGCAGAAGCTTATGACCTTATGGAACTTGTTCACCGCGTACGGCAGCGACGGGAGTCGCCTCCAGCTGGGGCCGGTGTCCCCAAGCTCGCAGACACAAGCCGGATACTTCTGGTGGTACTCCTCGTTGAAAACATAGACTAGATTCCCGGACCCCAAGCACTTCAGGCTCGCAAACTTATCATCCTCGTCGCCGTCGAACATCCCCTCAAGAAGCTCCCCCGGCATCGCTGTGATCTTGGTGCACGCCATCGTTCCCTCGTCGACGCTCCACAGTATAAACGACACCCCACCCGGGCTGTCGCGTATCCCAGCAAGGACCAGCCGGTCGTCGCACGCGATGATAAACGAGAACATCACGCCTTGGGGCTGGAGCGTCCGTACCTCGCTCCATAATCGTGACCGGAGATCGAGTGAAGCGACGGCTGAGGAGTAGATCCCGAGCACATAGAACCGGTCATGGAAGAGTGCGGAAGAGAGCGACTGGGACGAGTTTCCCGAGCCTAACTCGGCAGGGAGAGGTGGGCCGAGGTCCCACGTGTCAGATGTCGGGTCATAGATTTCGCAGGCAAGGCGATCCTCCTCGATGTCCACAAGGTTTCCGATGAATCGGACACCTCCAACTACGATGAAGACAGGAGAGCAGGTGTCTTTTCGGGGATCAACGGCGACGAGGGGGTTGATGCGGGGGAAACGGAGAGGGGCAGTGAGGCGGTAATTGCGGCGGAAGGCGGGGGAGAAGGAGAAGTGGGGGGCGTGGGCACCGAGGAGGCAGTCGGCGGGGGAGGGGGTGCGGAACCAGCGGGCAGAGGCAGGGTCGAAGGCGAAGGTCTGGTGGTTGCGGGGGGAGGTGTTGTGGATGCCGCGGAGGAAGAGCCAGGGCTGGCGGGAGCGGCTTCGAAGGAGGTGCGGGGGGGAGGAGACGAGGGCGAGCCAGGCCTTGCAGACGGCGGAGGCGCGGAGAAGGGTCGGGACGGGGAGGTAGGAGAGGGTGAGCTCGGTGAGGTCGGAGCTGAGCTTGGTGAATTGGTCTGCTGATGTTGATGTTGTCATTTTGTTTGGTGGGGAGAGAGAGAGAGATGAAGAAGAGAAGATGAAGAGAGTTGCTGGGACTGGTTGGTTTCGGAATTGACTTAAGATTAGAGAGAAATTGCATATATGACTGTTTGGAGGAAAATGGAAGGAATGAGTTTGTGTGTTTGTTTATAAATTAGACGTAATAAGTCGTCGACTTTTGCGGGTTTCAAGCACTACGTCATAGAGCTGTCTATTATTCTTGTACACTAATTTTTGCGTCATAAATACTTAATATTTTTATTTTATTTTATTGTGGTATTGTATTTTTTTTTTATGATTTTTATGGTCAATATTTATTAGTTTCATTCAAGGGCGAAGTTTTTTTTTTTTGGGAAAATTACGGCAAAAATACCAAATCTTTTGTCAACGTGCCTCCCGTGTACCCAACTTTTAAAACTGGCGGCAAAAATACCCAACGTGCGTTGAACGTAACTTTGGCATGAAAACGTAAATTTTGCCGTTAACATCCGCCATGTGGCCGTTAGCGGCAAAAATACCCAAACTTTTTTTTTGATTTTTTTTTTTTGAATTTTTTTTCTTTAATTGATTAGTGATAATTACTTGAATTCCAAATACATGGAATAACACAGAAGTTAGTCAAAACATCAATTGATTTCTTAATGTGCTTGTATAAGCTACATTTGCTGAAAAAATCTTATTATTATGAGAAATTTTAAACATAATGTTACGAGTATTTTAAGTAATTGATTTTTAATAAATTAATAAAAGGAAAGTTATGTAATTAATTTTTCTTTATTAAATAAATTCAATTTTAGCCCGAGATATTCACCGGAAGTCCGTTTTCGCGAAATAAAGTGTCCAAATGTTTCCAAAATTATCAAGATACTCAAAAAGTCATAAAGTTTACAAGAAATGGCATCGGAACACTCCCGAAACCCTTAAAGTGGGCCAGGAGCACCTCGGGCGGCCCCACAGGCCCCACACCAGCCACCACGCGCTCCCACGAGCTGCCACGTGGCCCCACGCGCAGCCACGCGTCTCCTGCCCTCCTCACGCGCCCTCAGAAAGGCTTACGTCAGCAGAGGTGCGCGCGTGAAGTAGCGGATTCAGCACAAACGCTGTGGGTGAGGGCGCGTCTGGCCTCTGATGAGGACGCGGTTTTCAGTGTTGGATCGGCCTCCGATGAGGGCTTTTTTGGAGAATGACCTTAAGTGGGTTTTCATTGTGTTTCATAGCTTCCTTCGGCACTATTCATGTATCTTAGCAGGGGTATTTAAGGGTATGGATTTTAATGGGATCCCAATGGAGGTCTTTAAGCCAATTATTACTAATCAAGCCCTATTGATTATTGATAATATTTTTTTATCGGCATATATTCTTATGCCATTTTTTTCAATACTGAGACATTAATTGACTGTATTAATTAGATCTAAAACGGCCAGTTTTCAATAAAAATGGTAATGGTGAAGATGTTAATTCGGTTCATACTTAGAATTTGAAGCAATGTAAAGACATTAACTCGGCTAATTAACGTCTCTAATAGTATCCCCGATAAAAAAAAATAAGACTATGTAATTGTTTAAAGTTTGACTGTCAACCTTAAATTAACTATGTAATTGTTTTATTCATGATTAGGTTTAGTCAGCAAATTAGCTTCTCGAAGCAAATTAATATACAATTGATAATTGATATCATGATCGACTTTTGTGTAATGCTATGTTTAAAATTTCTGATAATAATAAGATTTTTATAAGCAAATGTAGCTTATACAAGCACATTAAGAAATCAATTGATGTTTTGACTAACTTTTGTATTATTCCATGTATTTGGAATTCAAGTAATTATCACTAATCAAGTAAAGAAAAAATATATAAATTAAAAAAATTAAAAATTAATTTTTTTCAAAAAAAAAAAAAAAGTTTGGGTATTTTTGCGGCTAACGGTCACATGGTGGATGTTAACGGAAAAATTAACGTTTTCATGCCAAAGTCACGGTCAACGCATGTTGGGTATTTTTGCCGCCAGTTTTAAAGGTTGAGTACACGGGAGGCACGTTGACCAAATGTTAAGTATTTTTGCCGTAATTTTCCTTTTTTTTTTTAATAAATCAAGGGCGAAGTTTTCAACGTGTATCATTTTGTTTCTCTTTTTTAATTATGCCTATTTTTTCGTTTAAATAAATATATTTTTGGATGTATTGTAAAGTTTAATTTAAACACATACCATTTTTTAAAGAGGGGGAATTTGTTGACAGCATGTCCATAATTATGTTAAACCGAGAGAGATAACATTTTAGCGAGAGACAAATAAATGAACATCCGGAATTTTGATAGTGATATTTTTTAGTTTATGCTATCACAAAAATTATATTATTGAATACTTAGAGCTTCTCCATTCAAACTGCATTCTAACGTTTGCAGTAGAGAAATCCCTCCATTCCAACGCCAAAACACACGCCAAAATGGTGTGAGTGAACAGTGCCACGCCACATTTCAACGCCAAAACACACGCCAAATGGTGTGAGTGAACAGTGCCACGCCACATTTCAACACCAAAACACACGCCAAAATGGTGTGAGTGAACAGTGTCACGCCATACATGGCGTGGCACTGTTCATTAACACCAATTTTCTTTTTAGTCCCTCTAAAATATGTAATATTTACATATTTGCACTGATTTGTAAAATTATATCATATTTATCCCTAAAATTATTTATATTTTTTTTAATTATAAATTTATCATATTAAATATTTAAAAGACCACAATACTTTTAGAATATTAATACCAAAAAAAAAATAACATTAATATTAATATCAAAAGGAGACATTACAATAACATCGAAATTGGAAGAAAAAAAAACGACATTAACGTAATAATAAATACATTACAACCAAATAAAATTACAACAAATAATTCGGGAAAACTAGCATCGGGTCCTCCAAGACCCTTGCACATATCGCACTCGAAATGCATTGATCGACCATTAGTGGGATGAATATTCTAATTCGGATGCATAATTGTAGTTTATTTTATTTATTTTATTTATGTTGTATTGTCATTTTATTTAAATAAATATTAATAAAAGTTTGTGTGTATTTATATTATGAATTATTTTATGAAATGATATTTTGTTTAAATAATAAATAAGTGATATAATTGAAAGATAGTACGTAAATGTAAGGGTATGAAGATAAATAAGAGAAACTTGAATATAAAATTAATATATCAATTTGGTGTAAAAAATGGAGTAGGGATGAAGATGAGATAGTGTTTGATATGACATATACTGCAAAATGGAGTAGAAAATAGAGTTACGGGATGGAGTTGGTCTTACACCGCTTGTATTCTTTTTTTTTTTTTTAAGAAAGATGAGCCTCATTAAACTCTCCGAGTCCCCCAAACGGGTGCGGCTCTAGAGGAAAGAGTGCTCCACATTGCATTACCAACAACAGTAGCGAAATAAGCGTCCCGAACAAGGGTCGGGACTCTCTCGTTACAAACAGAGTCATGCAACACAAGAGATCCAATACTAGGAAGGATAGACTCCAACCAAACTATATTTCCTCTAGACTTAATCGCAAGTCTAGCCAGGCCATGTGCGACTTCATTGCAACATCTCGGGCCGAAGTAGAACACTACGGACTCAATCTGAGTAGCTAAGCGATGGATATAAGAGATAATAGAGTTTAAATCAGACAGAGGAGAAAACTTATTGTTTAGGGTTTTAGTAACGCCTGAACAGTTAGATTGGATGCGAATCTTCGGCAATCCCTGGCCACATGCCCATTCAACCCCACGACGAATAGTAGAAGCCTCAGCAAGTTGGGGGGAAAACCCGTGCCTATAGAAATTAATTCCTGACGCAAGAACACGATTTTCATGGTTGCGGGCCACAAAGCCTATGCCATAGTTGTCCTCGTGACCATCAATCGCGGCATCGACACAAATATCAACACAACCTACCTCTGGGGCTTCCATGCTGGAGCCGTTAGGTTGTATTCTTCTTCGGATTCTCAGTCTTCTGCGCCTCATTAAACTCTGAGAGGTAACAGAGCGCCCGTTCAACAATATCTTGATGCGACCTCGATTTACTACCGTTCACCACATTATTCCTATTATTCCATATTTTCCATAGGAGAAAATATAATAATGTAGACTCACCTGGGGTGAGAGATGTGAGAAGCGAAGCGATGAGGCATAGAGGATCAATTCTTAGTTCGGAAAGATCTAGAATACATCCCAACCCAACTAGTTTCCAGATTTTCTGAGAAAATTTACAGCCCCAAAAGCAATGACCAACTATTTCATGCTCAAGATGGCAAAGAGGACACTTCGTATCTATCTGAATTCCGCGGCGAGAGAGAATAGTACGTGTCGGCAAAACATTTTTACAGACCCTCCACAGGTGGAGTTTAACTTTCGGAGGAACTGCAATCTTCCAAATCTTACTCCACCAAGTCGATCCGTTGTCAGATGTAGATCCAAGGTCATACGTTGAAGCAAAACCAATTCGATATCCACTTCTGACTGAGTACTCGCCATTCGTAGAATAATGCCATATAATTACATCTATTTGATTATTTTTCGCCTGAGGAATGTTAAGGATGGCCGAGGCATCCTCAGAGTCAAACATTGCCTTAAGGAGGTCTTCGTCCCACTCTCCCGTAACCAACTTTAGCTCACACACGCACATGTTCGATGGCAGAAGGGGGGGGGGGGGGTCAATAAGACGGAAATAGCTCGTCCTCGGAATCTAGTTGTCGCCCAAAATATCTACATCTTCTCCATTGCCAACCTGCCAAGGAGAACCTGCTAAAATGATGGATCGGCCCCAAAGGAGACTCATCTATACACGAGAAGCAGACGAGCCTAAATGTGTTGACAAAGCATCCCCGACAGGGTAATAACAAGCTGCAAAGACTCTGGCCACAAGCGACTTCGGTGATCTGATGAGGCGCCACATATTTTTCGCGAGCAAGGCCTGATTAAAGCATCACATATCTCTAAAACCCAAGCCCCCTTACACTTGTTTCGACCCATCTCGATCCATTTTGACCAGTGGATCTTTCGATTATTGTTGCCGTCTCCCCACAAGAAACCTGTATAGATTCTATGGATGTCTCCAATGAGGCTAACCGGGAGGTGGAAATAGCTCATGACATTGGTCGGAATGGATTGAAGAGTAGCCTTAATTAGAATCTCCCTTCCCGATTGCGAGACTTTGGTACCCCTCCAGCTTTTAACTTTGTTCCACACTCACTCCCTCACATAGGCAAACAACTTCTTCTTTCGCCGCCCTACGAAAGCTAGGAGACTAAGGTAGCGTTGGTGGCACTCAGTTTTAGTGATCCCCAGGCAATTGGCGATCCGAATTCTTCTGGATTCATTCACGTGTTTCCCAAAACACACGTCCGACTTGGTATAGTTAACCATCTGACCTGATGCCTTCTCATTTATCCTCAAACAGTCTCTGACTGTTTCAGCTTCATCCACTGATGCTGAGAAGAATATGAGGCTATCGTCCACAAAGAACAAATGAGAAATCCACAACTCTTCCCATCCGAATCTAAGCCCATTGAGGATGTCACGCTGCTCCGCATATCGAAGGAGACCCGAAAAACCCTCCGAGCAAAAAAGGAATAGAAATGAAGGCAATGGATCCCCCTGACGTAGGCCTCTTTGCGGAGTAACATGGCCACGAATTGAACCATTAATGTGAAAAGCGAAAGAGACTGTCGTGACACAACACATAATCTTATCGATCCACTCCATTGCATAGCCCAGGCGTATCATCACGGCACGGAGGAAGGGCCATTCCACTCTATCATAAGCCTTAGCCATGTCGAGCTTAAGGGCCGCACACTCCCCATTACCAAATCGACCTCGTCGCATTGTATGAATTCCTTTGCAGATCCGTGAATTGGGATCCAACAGCCGTTAGCCTGTCTCATGTGGCACAAGCCGCAACGTGGCCAAAGGACGGTCGACCCTGCTTAGGTCTAAGTGACATCTCTCCTACTTATCCCCAATATCACAAGTTATTTTTTATATACTCGTGTAATAGACTAGGATCTCAGTGTAAAGTAAAGATAAAGTGGCATAGACTTTAAACTCATTGAATTCTTTCTGCTGGCCGTTCATGACTCTTATATTAAATACTTATTGTTGAACTTATCAATAAAATCTCTCCATTTCATCTGAGCTACACTTCGTCTAAGAATCACGGTTTCCCACCAGTATCTCACATCCTTCTTTAGCACAAAAGACGCATAACGAACCTTCTCTTGATCGGCGGCGTCCATGAATTCCAAAATTATTTGCATGCTTGAAAGCCATTCATCTGCAACTAATGGGTCTGAGGATCCTTCAAATTCGGGTGCACGCATACGCCGAAATCGTTCGTAGAGATCTTGTCTTATAGGCACTTAGGGGGAAACATATCTGACATTGGTAGGACTATGTGATATTGCTGGGATTACAGATCTTCTCTAGGATGACGCCATTTGCTCAGCCTCTCTCTGGTTCAATAATTCCGCTCATAGCTCTCGCACCTCGGCATTTTGCGCCCAGATTATATTTTGCATCTCAGCGAGAACTGCTGCCAGATCGGGTTGATCTTGGTTTTGCTCAGTCGCTGGCGCTTCCAGAGTAGCGGTTCTTCCCCTTCCACGACTGCGACCTCGGCCTCGACCTCGGCCCGCAACTCGTGCTCTTCCCCTTCCTCGCCCCACTTCAGAGGTAGCTTTGAGATTGCTAAGTCTAGGGTTTTTGTCCTCCATTATGATTCTCGAACCCTAAATTTATTTTCTTATATGTACATTAAGGTATTTCATACATCATACATACATCAACTCAAAATAAAAAGAACTATACGATATTTCTCGATATAAATATATTTATAGCTTAGTTGGATTACGACAAGCGACCTTCTGGCTGGAGTGCGAGGTTGGATGGCAAGATCACTGCTCTGATACCAACTGTAACGACCTGACTTTTTTGAGCCGTCACTTTTACTAACATCTTTTATCTTTCCCAAGTTAGTCAATTTTTTTTAAATGTTAGGAGTACAAAGAAACATTTCCCGAGAATTCCCTTTTAAAAATCAAAATATTTGAAACTCATCAACTTCTAACACAAGTCATAAAAACAAACCTGAAATATAAATGGAAAACCAAAGGACATAAAAAAACCCTAGTCTTGTCCTTTTTGTTATTACGGAAAAACAACGTCTTTATTCATTGGTGACACATCTCCTACCCATCCTCGCACGCCTCCCACCGTCGCCGCCCAATCCACCACGAAGTCATATCATAGGTTTCTTACCTAGTACGAACGAAAAATATTTTGTGTGAGCTAAAAGCTCAGTGAGATACAACTATTTTCTCACAAAAATAACTAAAAGAAAACATAACATGCAATTTTCCAATTATGTTTCATTTTACGTTTTAGGATCTATTACTAATCATGTCCCAGGTGATCACCATCGTGTGTACGTACGCACTTATTTCTTTGGCGGTTCATCAAAACCACAAGATTAATCCCATCTAGGAGAAATCAAAACTCAACATTAGCAGTTCATCAAAACCGCAAGATTAATCCCATCAAGGAAAAATCATAACTTTACTTCGGCAGTTCATCAAAACCGCACGATTAATCCCATCAAGGAGAAATCATAAATTTTCTTTGGCAGTTCATCAAAACCGCACGATAATCCCATCAAGGAGAAATCATAAATTTTCTTTGACGGTTCATCAAAACCCCACGATTAACCCCATCAAGGAGAAATTATTTAATATTAAGAAAACCTCCGTCTAGAGGTGTGGTACGATACTTTATTAATTCTTATGTTCCACTTGTTCTTATTGTGATATGCATTTTATGACATGTGTAACATAACCACATATAATATTTCCAATTGTATTCCATCATCCAATGGAATACAACATATCCCGACAATCATTCATGATCATCATGTAATAATAAGCATAAAGCTTGAAAAATCAACTATACTGAATCTTTATAAAATTATTCACGCAAGTCATTATGAAACAACATAGTATAGTAAGCACACATCCAATAATATTTAACATATATTTAATCATTCCAAACAATCAAACAAGTCAAATAATGTTTTATTTTGAAAACAAATTCGTACTGCCGTGAGGTTGAACTCACCTAAAACACAAAACTTGATTTCCCTGCGATTTAGACGAAGACACATCGACGATCGACGTTCCTTTGATTTTGGAAGAATAAGAAATTTTCTGGCTGATGAGATGAAGAATTCGAAGGGGTTTTCTGTTTATACTCTCTAGAGAAATTTCTAGCTTAGGGTGAGAATGAGGCTACGGGAGAGACTTTTTGAAAATATGAAACCCTAAGCCTATATGACTTAAAATAAAACCCTAAACAATTATTAATTTTCGCAGCTCCCTTTTTTTCCCCAATTTTTTTTAATAATATACCAAATCTTTGATATATTATTTGCTTTAAAAATACTAAATTAATTAGAAAAAATATAGAATAAAAGCTTACTTATTATATTTTTTATTTCTAGAAAACGTGGGATCTCACAATATGTATATAATATATATACATATATATTAGTAGAGCAAAAAAAATCTTTTTATACTCTTCATTATTTCCTTAAACAATACTCGAATTCTTACTTATGAATGTTTTGTTAATCATGTATTTCTTAGTGTACTGACTTGAAAAGGAAATCCAAACAAGCAGTATTAAATTTAAATCAATTAATTGGATAAGATTAGTTGTAAAGGAGTTGTTATAAACTAATCATGACAGGTAGATTGTCGTTGACAATTTAAAAGATTAAGAAGTTAGTGGTTTGTTTGGTCTTCAATTTTCAAGCCCACAACAATTTTTGTCTTATCTAAATTTTCCGGCCCAAGTTATAATTTCTTAACAACAAATTGCAATCATTTGCCTGTCACTCGTCCCTTTGTTTATTTGATATCATTAGCTGAAATATCACGGGTAGGGGTGAAACCGAAACCGAGAATTAATTTTGTTTTCAGCCTGGTCCAAGAAAAAGTGGAACGAAAAACAGTCCTAATACGAATTTGTGAAAATTTCTGTTTTTTTTTTTTTACTAAAAAAATCAGAAATCAGGACAACCATTGTAATCTCGATTTTTATTTATAAGTTGTACACAAAAGAATGTGGGACAGAATGGTAAGTTCAGATTTTGTCATTTTCAAAGTCGATTTGGGAAAGAGTACAAAAAAAAATAAAAAAATTATTGCAAGTTAATCAAATATAAATTAACCAAAACAAAACAAAAATAAACAGCTTGTGTAAAATGTCGAGAGAAAAAAAAGAGAGGTGGAAATCAATAGTTACACTCCATATTAAGCAGTAGCGGTAAGCACAAATCAAATTCTTTACTATTTTTACGTGGAAATCAAAATCACACTCCAAAGCTACTAAACTCTAAAAGTAGACTTTTCTATTTTTAATTACCAAAATAACTTTGTTATCACAAAAATTCAAATTCATATTTTTTTTCTTCTTAATAACTTTATATTTTTGGCATAATTCTCTTAGTTATTGTCCAAATGCTAGGATTTAAACCTCATTTTGAAGGCCAGTAATAGACTTCTTCAACTTTATAGTTCTAAGTTTTAGGAACGAAGTTACGAAAATATATGAAATCATGCTCACAACAAAATTTTTCCATGACTTAATGCTCATTTTATGTTTTTTAAATTTCATTATATTTTTTTAAACTATTTGTTGAAACTTAAAACTACAAAGTGTTACGTGCCGGGATTGTGACCGAGTGACGGGACGATTCCTCCTCTCTTCTCCAGCTGCTGCCTGCGATCTCCTCCCTCTCGCCGTTGTGACCTGCGAACAAAATCCCATAGTACTACCTCTGGTTGTGCGCCGATGGGTCCACATCACAAAGCTGTACTAGCTTAAAAATGAGAGTTGAAACGTCGAATTTGATAAAAAAAAAAGTGAAATACAATAGTTGTATATTGCTAACCTGACATCGGGGTTGCTATGCCCGACATCGGTGGTAATAACACACTCAAATTTTGTCCAAATGTTACGATTCAACTTGCATTTAAAAGTTGAGAGATAGATTTATAATTGTTTAATTTTAAGTTTCTTTAAAACCGCATTTTAAATATATGAAAATGTGCCTGTAACATAGCTTTTTCATAACATTAATGCCCAATAATTAACGTGTGTTTTTTTTAGTCTCTTTTAGGATTTTTTTTTTTTTTTGCTGAAATTTAAACGAAAAAAGCTGTAGATCTATTGGGTAGCTTCAAAACCGGGGTCGAATAGTTGAATTCAGACAAAAAAATGAGTGAGTTGTTTCAAAAACTTTTAATTTAACAAGACAAATTTTTAATGGACATGATAAACTGGTTGACGAGCCTGAGAGTGGTGGGAGGGGTGAAGTGGTGAGACTAGTAGAAATTGGGAGGGTCACGAGGTGGAAGAACATATATATCAAACTGTAATAAAAAACATAGTTATTGGGATTCTCCGAGAAGCCCATACCGATACTAACCCCGATGTCGGGCATAGCAACTCCGATGTGCATATGCACAATTGTAGTATTTTAGGCATATATAGGCATAACCCGCTAATTTTTTTCTTCCAATGGTAAGATTCAATTCGCATTTTCAAGTTAAAAAATATATACAATTATGTAGTTTTAAGTATCAGCCAATAAGTCTTCCTCAATGTGTTCGTTTGTAGATTTCCCATAATTTTTTCGTCCTAACCCCACACAAATGTTCACATACTCCTCTCATCGCAAGCTATCCAATATATTTACAATCATCATTTTAGAGCTACGAGGAGAAAGATATAAAGAAATGGAGAACGTTTTGAGATAAAAAAGAATGAGAGGGAGTACTTAGACCAACTCCACCCTACAGTACATGTCAAATCAAATACTACATCAACTCCAACTGAACTCTATTTTTTACACCAAACTTAAATACTAATTTTATATTCAACTTTCTCTTATTTATCTTCATACCCTTATATTTATTTAATATCTTTCAATTATATCACTTATTCATATCAAATATTACTTCATAAAATAATTCAACATATAAATTAACACACTAATCTTAATATTTATATTAAAAAATCACAACACAAAATAAATAACATAAAATGAAATAAAAAGTACAATTATACATCCGAATTAGAATATCCCTCCCACAAATGGTCGATGTGATGTTATTTCGTTCTGGTATTAATATTAATGTATTTTAGTTTTTTTCAATCTCCAAATGTCAATGTTGTATTTTAAATTATTTATTATAATGAATTTAAAAATTAAAGCAAATAAATATTAATAATTGAAGGATAAATGTAATAAAATAATTTTGAGATAAGTGACATAATTTTAAAAACAATGACAATTGAGTAAATTATAACTTTTGCAAGGACTAAATAATAAATAATTTTTTTTTTTGGCGTAATGAATAGTTCAACTTCATATATGGCGCTGCACTATTTCTCAAACCCACTTCACGTTATAATGGCGTTGTTTTTGACGTTCGGTTGGATTAACGAGTCACTCCAAAACAAGCATATAACGCTCGGTTCGGTTGGACTTGGTCTTATTTCATTTTGAGTAAGAAGATGAAATTTACTTAAATAAGGTAATTAAAGGGTTTTTTTTAATGTAAAATTGGTACTAGTTTATAAGTGAAGTTTCTTATTTATTACTTGAAATTTAAAAAGAACCTCTAACACGTGCCAATCATCAACATACTCTAATAGGTATAAATAATTGATTAACTTAATTTACATAAAAAAATACTATATGATTATGAAATTAATTAATAATACAATATTATCATCGATTTAACAACATAATCTAACAAATATATTAAGTTTAAAAATAAGTCAACAACATAATTATTGAACACAAATGAACTTTTTATCCTTTTAATGAATTTTTAAGAGGTCTTAATTATAACAAATTGATTGCAACTCGCTATATAACGCGTCCAAATAGTTTCTTGAGAGGTTCGTCATCGCATGTATAGTAGAATCTGTTTGTTTAAATCTATATATATATAAGGGCAATGATTTCGGGAATCGTGTCGGTCAAAAACCATCAATTTTAGCCTCATTTTTTTTTTCTCCTTTTTTTGAATTATTTATTAATAGAAAAATAATAACAACAATTCCAATCAAATAATTATTTTCTAATTTTTTTTTTTACATTTTCCAATTAAAAAATACGCTTTTCCAACTGCTCGAATATAGATAGCCACCTAGCCTTCCAGCCCAACTCTGCCACCCGCTATGCCTCTGAAGCCTGAGTTCAATCCGGCTTACGGCCCCTCAACTTCATCTCCCTCTCCACCTCAAGACTCTGCTTTTTGCCGATAGAAAAAAAATGTTGTTTGCTGTATATTTAAGGTCTACCATTTGATTTCAGTTCAAGATTTTGAGTACTTGTATAATCGTTAATGCTATTTCATGGAGTTTTAGTTCATCTATGATTTTTTTTTTTTTTAATGTTAAAACTGTTTTTTAAGGCATTGTCAATGTTTGATAAAAGTCCATAATGAGTCTACAGTTCTAATTCTCGCTCCCGACTCCCAGGTTCAGTTTCAAAATCATTAATCTTTGACGCTCTTCGTCCAGATGGTCCTTTCTCTCCCACGATGGGATGAATGATGATGCGTGACCGAGTCTGACTACCAACGTCTTCAACACCTTCCATTGTCCGGTAATATTAGAATTTTCAATATTAAGTTGATGATGAAATGCTTACTTCTTTTGAGTGATTTTTATCGTCTCAAATACGGATGTCGATGATGTTAATTGTGTTTCTTTTCGTCTATTTTTTTGTTTCTTCGCTTGCAGGTTATGCCAATTGCCAGTTGCATACCTTTTCCCTTTTGTAGCCTCTTAGGTGACAGGCGTGATCAAAAGTAATTCAGTTTCATATTTTTTTTTCTTCCTAATCTTTCAATATCATGATGTTATAGTGTCTCTGTCCTCGATTCGAAGAACTTTACCTTGTCATTTTATAGATTCATGTGGAATTTTCTCATTGATTTTCTTCATTCTTTTTTGGTCTGACCCAAAAACTTTGATCCCTAGGACATCGTCAATGGAGCTCTAATGATCATCTACATCCAGGTTTGTTATTCTTCTCTTAATGGTTTAATTTTTAAATTTTAATTGTACTTTTTTTTTTTTTTGTTGAAGAGGACTTTGATTATATAGGGAATAATATCAAGGGCTTTCTTGGGGATGCATGCTTCGTTCATTTCATGAGTGTTTGTTTGTTTTTTTGTAAATCTATTTTACGTTAGAGTGTTAGTTAGCTTCACAGATAATATTCATGTGGAAACTGATCAGATTGTACATAATTTTAAACAAAAGATGCTTGATTGAGCAATCCACGTTCATTTCAAATTTTAAACCATATCTCTTTCTTCAACGACTGCAAACCGCAAAGTACGGATTTCATTTTCTTCTTCAGTTTTTTGCCTTCAAAGTTCCACAGTCTTTGGTTTGCGATAAATGACTTCCGGGTAATTTTGTTTCTGATGTGTTTTCTCTTGAGCAGGGGTTAGTCTTCTTCAAACTACACGAGGAACCCCGAATTATAATACAATAGAGGTACCTTTTTGATAACCACTGCCCTTTTTCTTTTCTAAGCTCTAATGTAGCCAAGTATGCACTAGGAATATTGATTTTCTCTATTTAATTTTTTTAGTTTATTTTGCAACTTTTGTAGTCCCGTTACATGTTCCTCAATATAAGTACTTTGCTCGGTCATCAAAAAAATTTTAGGAACTTATAAAACTCATATTCGCTATCTATCTTTAATTAAATTTGGATATTTTTTAATGTTATTCATTCGTCATCTTCACCATCACAAAGAGTGTCGACTCACAATTGCCTCAGCTCGCCCCCACTGTTGTCTTGGCTTTGCCTCATTGCCGCCTCAAATCGAACATACAATGCGTCATCTCGTTGTTGCCACAACTACGGATTTATAAATGAGGTCTTTTCAAGATTTGAAATTTGTTTATTATGTATTTCGAGGAATGTTGGAACTAAAATATTTTGTTTCACAGTTGAGAATTTTGTTTGCTTTTTTTTTTCCTGTTGGGTTGAATGTTATGGATCTATTAGAGGGTTTAGAATTTAGCAAAAAAATTATTTTATTGTACAGTCAAACTATAAAGACAGATGGAAATTCGACATCAATTCTATTGCGATAAAAAATTTCAGATTTGTAAGAAACATATCCCTGCATTTCTTTTACTCATTAGATTCACTTTCTTTCTTATCGGTTTATAAGCTTGATTGTTACATTTTTGTTGTTAGTTATCTCTTCGAGGAATACACATCAAGCCAACGCCTTTTGACCACACAGAGCTAAACTCGGCAGAACAGTCGAAGATCAACTTTAATTTTTGCTTACTTGAGGGAACCAATTTTAATGTGTTTGTGAAGGGAGTTGAATGTTTGTATATGATACAAGTTGTGGATTACTCGCACACCACGACCACGGTAATGTTTTTCTTTCTAAAGTTTTAGGAGAAATATATTGGATTGGATGAGTTTTGATTTAAAGGTGTTTAAGTTTGATTTTTAGATTGATTCTTTGCCCGTTTTCTCACTGTATGTGGATGTCTTTGAATTTATTTTTTTTTCATCTTTTTTTTTTTTCCTTCTCTAAAGCTAGGATTCTTGGTTTTTAACAAATATGGATTTTTTTTTTCCTCCTGATACGTTATATTTTCTCAATTGGATTCACTTAGGGTTAGAAATATATTTATTTTTAAGATCTTTTTTTTTTTGGGGTGCAGAAACATTGTCTTAAACCTACTTATAAGAAGTACCTAAACTAGATTATAAAAAGAACAAGATTATGTTCCATAGAAATTAGCTTGAAAGAATATGCAATTATTAAATTCTTTGGCGACCTTTCAAAATATTTTGTAATTTATTGTTTTATGACACGTCTTCTTTGAGAAGACGGTATTACATTTGTTAAATACAGGAAAATGAACATAATACAGACTTAAAAAAAATAAAGTAATTGATTTTATTTATTTTTAAAGTAATTAAATGCCATGCTATATATTATTTGTGACAAAAATGCCCCAACTTAATTAAGCCTTAAGTAATTAATTTTATTTGTTTTTTAAAGTAATTGATTTAATTACATTAAATATTTTGTAATTAAAGTAATTCAATATTTTTGTTTTCAGTGTGGAATGGAAATTATGGTTTTGTTTATCTTAATAAATTATTTATTCCCCAACTGCAATATAATTTCATTACTTAAATTATGGTTTTCAGTGTGATATTAAGACATTGTTAATTTTTTCCGCAAATCATTCTCTGCTTTTCCTTAAGGCTTTTTTTCCTAATAATTCATCGTATTATATCTCTTTGCTATGTTATATAATATTTGTGACAAAAATGCCCGACCATAAAATTGTGAAAATCTTAGAGAAGAAAAAAAAAGTCTACTCAAAATGTGATCAAACTTATGTTACAATTCTAATTCTAATTGAATTGTTATTTTTCTTGATTCCTTAGCAAAGAACTTAGAAGCACAAGATTTAATTGGAATCTTTTAATTATTTCATGAAAAATATATTGCATAGTGCCAGAGTCCAAGTTAATGAAACAAATTCATACTCATTATACCTACTAAATTGTTTTAGTTAACACAGTCAGTTTTATAAGATTATTCATTTGTTTTTATCTTTGTGGTCTAAACAATAATTGACTGATTGTTCAGTGCAATATTGATGATATTTTATTTTTTCTATTTACCGCACGGTCCGCACCTAATATTTTGAATGATATCAAATAATTATTTCAAATAATATTTTCAACGTCACTGTGCGAAGCGCGGTGCCAGTCCACTAGTACTCAATAAAGTTATAATCTCGTTTTGATTTTTTTTTTCCAATGTCAAAAATTCGACATCCGTTAATTTATAAGATAATAAGTTCATCAATTTGACAACGTAATCTAACGAACATATTAAGTTTAAAAATAAGTCAACCACATAGTTATTGAACACAAATGAACTTTTTTTTTTATCCTTTTAATGAATTTTTAAAAGGTCTTAAATATAACACATTGATTGCAACTCGCTATGTAAGGCGTCCAAATAGTTTCCTTAGAGGTTCGGAATATGTTCGATTGAATACTTAATAAATTGATAATCTCGACTCAGTTATATTTTTGTCCAACGTGAAATTTCTTATATCCGTTAATTTATAAGACAACAAGTTCATCGATTTAACAACATTATCTAACGAACATATTCAGTTTAATAATTAGTCAACGACATAATTATTGAACACAAATGAACTTTTATCCTTTTAATGGATTTTTACAAGGTCTAAGTATAACAAATTGATTGCAACTCGCTATGTAACGCGTCCAAATATTTTCTCCTTAGAGGTCCGTAATCGCATGTATAGTAGAATCTGATTGATACATTATTAATTTATGCATGTATAACATATTAGAGTAAATATTACATTTATATATTCCCGATATTATTAATTTATCGAGGTTATATAATCGGCAATATTGCAAATATTAATATAAGAAAGACACGTTCAATTCAAAGAAGACTATAGCAAGAAAATCAATGGTCAATACTACCAGATAAAGAAGCAGTGGTCAATCGTAGTAAAACTCTTTTGGAAATAGTTAAATCGTCATTGTGTAAGAGTTGACCTCATTTTATGGTTTATTTTTGTTATAGATTCAATTTATGTACATTAACAACATCATTATTAACAACAAAAGTATTCCACGTCTCATTTTTTTCCTAGTTATAATAATATAATATCTAATAAAAGATAGCCATGTCTCTCTTTCAATTTATATACAAACATCATTATATTTTACGATTTAAACATAATTTAAAACCCATTTCCCAATACTAATTTATATATTAAATACCATTTGGGTAGTTTTGTATCGTATTTAGTGAGTTTACAACTCATATAAAACAAGTAATTCAACAAAACAGTCAAATTTTGTAATATAAATGAAAAAAATACAAATTAAAAATGAAAAAAAAAACTTATAACAGGTGATCCTATAGTTGGGGTTTTTAGGTAATACAGTTCAGAGGATTAAAAAAGAAAAATGACGCAATTAATCATAAATACTATATAAATACTAGCTAGATTGTTTGAACAATATATATGTCTAGGTACTGAGTTACTTATTTTCTACTATATATATTCGTATAATTAAAATATTAATGACACATTTACTAAGATGAGCGAGTTTTCAAATTGCTTGTGAGGAATTATATTCATTTTACACTCATATAACCCCTATTTAAAGTCTCTTGTCTCACTCTTGAAAAAAAAAAATCAAGATTACAAATTCTCCTTGTCTCTCTCATTCAGTCATTTTCCAACAAATTGATTCCGAGTTACGACGACTGGTCTCATTTCATAATAAGGTGATAATTAAATGTTTATTTTTCGTATTTTTTTTTGTGCACTCTATACTTTAGCGGAAGCGAGGCCTCCGCGAGCGTTCCACGGCGGTGTCTTTTGGCGGTGGGGCCACGCCACGGCGAAGGCTGGCCGTGCCGGTGAACAGCTTGCAGTCTAACAGATTTGATTCTTCTTTACTTTTTCAATTTCTTTCATCATTTTATTTCGTATTCATTGTATAAATTTCATGCTTTATTTAATATTTTATCAATCGCTTCTTATAATTTGATTTGCATATGCTTTGCGCAAATTGCAAAATTTCAGTTTTGTGCTTTAAAATGTGTTTGTTGTTGGTGCTATCAATAAAGTTGCAAGTGTATTAAGTTATTTGAAAGTAATGAATAAAAATATACATGTAAGAAATGAAAAAAATTAGAACTTTAGGGTTAATTTTGAACAAAATTTGAGACTTATATGAGTTCAATTCGAGGCTGCTTTGTTTGCTTATCGATTAATATTACGGTTTCATTTCTTCTCAAGTTGAATTTTTTTTTTCTTTTCCTTTTCCATGTTTTGATTATGTCCGATAAGAAAGAAAAAAAAAATGTAATTTAGGGTTTCGAATTCGATGTGATAGAATTTAAACATTGTATGACCTTTGTCAAGATTTGTGACTAAGGAATTATGCAATACTACTGGAATTCTTTTCCATGTGGAGATTTCATAGCTTGAAAAATTAGCTACTTATTTTAACTCGGCAATTTAATATCGGTCAATTTCTGTATTTATTTATTTATTCTCTCTCTCTCGCTATATATATATATATATATATATATATATATATATATATATATATATATATCACTTAACTTTTCGGACATTTTCTACAGGGGGTTGTGTTTAATTCCGATCGAGATATATTAATCTTCATCAAACAAAAAACATGAGTTGTAGGATAACGAGGAATAACCCTAGTCGAAAACAAACTCGAGTCGGCCCTGAGTTTCAGGTGGAGGTTCCACGCCTCATCGAGCGGGGGCAACTCTCTCGGGCCGATCTGTTTAAGCCTTATTTGCTGAGAAAGCCAACAGTTCCAGTCAAAATTCACGAAGATCGGAGAAGTGAGTACCGAAAAGATCGGATATTCGGGGAATTTCCCAGGTCTGGAAGCAAAGTCTGGACGGAGGAGGATCGAGTGGGCTTCGTCCTCGGACTTTATATCTTCGGGAAGAATTTTTCCCCTGTGAAAAAATTTGTTGAGACCAAGAAAATGGGTGACTTGTTGACATTCTATTACAGCAAGTTCTACAACTCTGAAGACTATCACCTTTGGACGGAGCGTCGAATTTCGACGGGAAAATCACGCCGGTTTTACGGGAAGACGTTATTTTCCAAATGGAGGGGAGATATCATAATGTCCCGATTATTCTCGCTTGTTGGGGAGGATCTTCGAGCACCATTGATCAATGTATTTTTCCTTCCTATATATTTTTTTACTTTTTTTCTTCTTCTTATGACTATCCATCCGAATTTTATTAGTTAATCCCTCATTTATGGTTGAGGAAAATCGTAATATAGTTATCAAAATAACACATGAGATTCACACATAACTATAAACTAAAAGAAAGAAGAATAAAAGAACTAGATGAAGAAAATAATCTAACTACGTATAAGTGGTTCCTATTTTATTAAATCTAATTCTACTTGTCATGTTTCACAATCTTTTGCAGAGTTCGATAAGATTTAGAGACGGAATACTTCCATTCGATGAATATATGTTCAAAATGAAGGGCATCGTCGGAGTCCATGTGCTCCTAACAGCCATCGGGGTCGGCCAAGGGAAAAGCGACCTCAGTCGGGTCAAATGCAAGCCTAGAAATCATGTAGAAATCGCACGCTGCGCTGTCCCCACGCTCACTCCATCGGAGATCGTCGATATTCTCAACGGATACTCCGAGTTGACCATATCGCAATCGAAAGATCTCTTCAAGAAAGCTGTTTGGCCTCACTTGGAAGCGCGAGGCTGGCACTCCGAGACAATAGAGAATCACAACAAATTTGGTTTGAAGCACTCGACGGTGTTTCTCGTGCACGGAATGAGCAAGTTCTCGACGAGGCTCGTACTGGGAAAGCATTACTTCAACTCCATTCATGCAGTCCTTTGTGAAGTGGCGTTGAAGCCACATATTCTTGTTGATGGGCCAGAACAAGCTAGGGTTAGGGCTCTTCAGTCCATTGAAGAAAAGGATTCTCCGCAGTCGAGCTTGACCGACGAACGTGATGGCATGGAGAATAAAATGCATTCAAATAATCGCACCTTGTTGTTCGACCTTAACGAACCTTATGTTGCTTCAGATTCGGAGGGTGATGTTGAAACAACACGGGTTAACGACGATTCTCGTGGGTCGGAGGTAAGGCCGTTTAACTTAAATGTTCCGTACATGCGAAGCGATTCGAGGAGCGAGGGGAGTCAACCGGTTAAGAAGAGGGCAATCGAAGCACTCAAAGTTGATTCGTTTAACTCAAACAAGAAAATAAGAAGTGAGTAAATGATAAATTCGATGACATGAGTGAGAGTGACTTCAATTTGTTTTCGCTTTCATATAGCTTCGATTTTACCTTCGTTTCAGTTGGAATGGCCATGTTCCTTTGTTTGTAATTTTTATTTTAGAGCTGTATGCATTTGATTTTGGATAAATTTTCGTACACTAGTATTGAAATATTTATATATACAACATTCTGTTAGCAATGAAGATATAGTGTTTGTCTGTGAGCGTAACGAAGAGACGCGTTACATATATATATATTTATATATATATATATATATAACATACACATATTACACGTGAAATTGATGCTCTATCGGGTATTACAGTGTGTTGGAAATATAAGATATAGCTACATACCTAGGAGTCATGATTTGTTATATACATGCTCATGTTTTAGTTTATGATTGTCTCTAAATCAGTGAAAGCACTTTTTCTAATGCATTTGGTTTTGTCTCGAGATCTTCCAATATTGTTGTTCACGATCTTTCTTGGGTCTTCCTAGTGTATTCGGGTTTTTGTTTAAGCGGATGCATAATATATTGCTTGTTGCAAAATATAAACACGTACGGTATGTTATATTCTATAGTAAAGTGTGATTTTGCCAATTATAGAATTACGCTTGGGGGCATTAGTCGTTCTTTAGTCTCGTGATTTAGTATATTATGGAACTCGTCCGCAACCGCATCATTAAGTCGCTCGCAGTCGCAGGCTAGCAAAAATGATTATGATATATAGCACTAGATCGATTTAGTATATTATGGAACTCGTCCGCAACCGCATCATTAAGTCGCTCGCAGTCGCAGGCTAGCAAAAATGATTATGATATATAGCACTAGATCGATTTAGTATATTATGGAACTCGTCCGCAACCGCATCATTAAGTCGCTCGCAGTCGCAGGCTAGCAAAAATGATTATGATATATAGCACTAGATCGATTTAGTATATTATGGAACTCGTCCGCAACCGCATCATTAAGTCGCTCGCAGTCGCAGGCTAGCAAAAATGATTATGATATATAGCACTAGATCGATTTAGTATATTATGGAACTCGTCCGCAACCGCATCATTAAGTCGCTCGCAGTCGCAGGCTAGCAAAAATGATTATGATATATAGCACTAGATCGATTTAGTATATTATGGAACTCGTCCGCAACCGCATCATTAAGTCGCTCGCAGTCGCAGGCTAGCAAAAATGATTATGATATATAGCACTAGATCGAAGAAACTGGACTAAAACTTCCAAGATAACTATAAAAAATAAAAGTAGAATTTGGGTACTTGACTTAGGCGACTGTAAAAATTATCTATCTGAAACCTCAAGAGAGTAAAGATTCGCTTGCTCTTTGGATCTCATAATTTTCTCTATTTAGTTATGTTCTGTCATAATTTTTTAAGTGACGATGATGATGATCAATATTTAGTTATAAAAGCAAGAACATTTAGGAAGTAATTGATACACGCAAAAAATAATAATAATAAAAAATCTTAAGTAGATGGTGAAAATTAAAATGGGTTTTTTCAAAATTAAGTCAACAACAATGGGATTGCAATCTGAAGTTATTATATGTCATGGGTCAAGCTTATTATTACCCTAAAAGTATCTTCAAAATATTAAAATTCAATTAAAATAGAAATTCCGTGAAAGACAATAGTGTAATAATTGACAAATAGTCAGCAACAATAGAATTGCAGCCTGAAGCTTGGTCAAATTTATTAACAAAAAACAATCTTCAATGCATAATTGAACAAGAAATACAGTGAAAGACAAGTTTATGTTATATATGTATATATATATATATATATATTAATACACACTTATGAATTATGCTATAGTAGTAGTAGGTTGATGAATTATAGGTTAATAAGTTGGAACATAAATAAAATTTTCATGAGTTTTTTATTAATAAATTTAGATATTAAAATTGATGATTTTGATGTCTAATTCACCGGAACGAAGATCCAAAGTAGAGCATGGATCGTATATTAGGTATTTCATAATTATTTTGTTTAGCTCTAATTTTCAAGTACAATAGAACCTCTATAAATTAATACTCGATAAATTAATAGTCGCGATATAATAATATTTTTGTCCGGTCCCGACTCGGGCCTAACTAGCTAAATTAATAATTCGCTAAATTTATAAGATAATAATTTTTTTAGAAAGTATATAGGTCCCAAGTGATATATAAATTAATAATTTAATATAAAAATTACATAAAAAATTTATAAAATCACTTTAAATAAAATATAACATAAATAACTATGAAATCACATTAATTAAGAAGATAACATTACATTACTAATCATGCAGTCTTCTTAAAATATGATTCTATAGTAATTTGTTTATTCTTGAAATTGATGTCTTCTTGAACTTCATCTCTA
Organism: Parietaria judaica; assembly: GCA_954871525.1. Classification (NCBI taxonomy): domain Eukaryota; kingdom Viridiplantae; phylum Streptophyta; class Magnoliopsida; order Rosales; family Urticaceae; genus Parietaria; species Parietaria judaica. The sequence continues at coordinate 48,131,484 of OX940860.1, forward strand.
AGCTTCTGAAGAGCATTAAGAAGGTCGGGTGTCGTATTCTCATGTTGAAGCAAAAAATTGTTGAGAGTGATCGCCGCTACAATTGTATACTTTAATATTCTCGATATAATAAATTGAAATAATTTTTTGTTAGTAAAGATGTTTATATAATTATAGCCGATTTATATTTTTTTTCCTTCATTAATGTATAAATTGATTAATTATTAATTTATATGTTAATTAATAATCCGCTAAGATAATATTTTTTGCCGGTCCTAACAGTATTAATTTATAGAGGTTCTACTGTATATGGCTTGTAGCCGTCATTGTAGTGTGTTGAGCACAAAAAGAGAGAGAGAGTGAGATTGTAGGTTGTAAACCAGAACTCTGATTGGATTATAGTGAAGAAGATTTGCAACCAAAACGTAGATTTAATTCTCACAGTTAAAGCAAATAGAATTTTCAATTATAATGAAGACACTAGTACAAAACATGAATTCAGCCACACTTAAAATTGTGGTTAAAGTTTTGGCCACACTTCCTAAGTCTGGTTGAATCCTCCGTCGTAGTACTTCCAACCACGGAATTGTTTTTGCGTGGTTGGATCACTAAATGTGCCGCGGCGTTATTCCTAACAACACCGCAGCGCTCTCTCATGCCACGGTAAACTTTCGTCGTTTGAGGGGACTTTCTGAACTCAACACGCCGCGGCTAATGTATTACTCGGCGATATTAATAAAAAGGGTAGTACCCAATGTTTGATCTTCTGTGGATTATGTACTCAATGTTTATTTTCGGCGGCTAATGTACCCAATGTTTGATCCGTTAGATTTTTTCGTGTTTTCCGTCACTTCACCGTTAGAGAGTTACCCTCCTCTATATGCACACTTTTTGTATTTTTGACATAACTCACTCATTTTTTGTCCAAATTTTATGCACAACCTATGGATGGAAATATAAGAGATAGATCTACAACTTTAGTGTTTTAAGTTTTGTAAAATCAGTATTAGAAAAATACGAAATTTCAAATACAACGTAAAACTGGACATTAGTTTAATGCAAAATATTTTTTTCGAGCAAATTTTAATATATTTAATGACTTTTTATGATGAAACGTAAAACTAAAAAGTTGTAGATAAATATTTTATCTTTCTAACGAGTGTTTATTTATAGATTTTAGACAAAAAATGAGTGAGTTATGTCAAAAATATGAAAGATGTGATGCGAAATAATCTTTCATATTTTTGGCATAACTCACTCATTTTTTGTCCAAAATTTATAAATAAATACCCGTTGGAAAGATAAAAAGTTTATCTACAACTTTTTAGTTTTACGTTTCATCAAAAAAGTCATTAAGTATATTAAAATTTGCTCGAAACAAATATTTTGCATTAAACTAATGTCCAGTTTTGACATTGTAATTGAAATTTCGTATTTTTCTAAAACGAATTTTACAAAATTTAAAACACCAAAGTTGTAGATCTATCTCTTATCTTTCCAACCATAGGTTGTGCATAAAATTTGGATAAAAAATGAGTGAGTTATGTCAAAAATACAAAAAATGTACATATAGAGGAGGATAACTCTCTAACGGTCAAGTGACGGAAAACACGAAAATATCTAATGCATCAAACATTGGGTACATTAGCCGCCGAAAATAAACATTAAGTACATAATCCGCAGAAGATCAAACATTAGGTACATTAGCCGCTGTTTACCCTAATAAAAATGAAACACAACTTAGAAAATTAAGAAAGTTGCCAGCAACGTCCTCAAATAAGGCACGTGCTTCTGATCATAAGTTGACTCATAATTCCGTCATCTTTGACATCAAGAAATTAATATGTTGGTTACATTTTTGTAACATCAATTAACAATTATTTTACCAAAAAGCTAAAATAAATCACTACAAGAAATTAGGGCTACGAAACAAAGCACTATTAAAGTTCGGTTAATAGGACAATCCCGATTATTCATGGAAATCATACTCGGAATCGGAGACACCTTTTTTCTTTCTTTTCTCTATGGTGTTCCTCTAATTTTCATTATTTTTGTAAACTTAAAAGCCAGAAATACAAAATTTGCTTACTCAATTATTCGAATTAAAATAGTCTCCATCACAATTCTTCCATTTGTCTTTCTAGTTAGGCAATAAATTACCTAGCTAGTTAGGTGAGCAAAATATTATGCTCAGATTTATATCGATTAGGTTCACATATCAATTATCCCTCATACTAATTAATGAACCAAATGGTCCTCACACATAAAACAGCAAGAATATGCAGACCAATGCTCATTAATAAGAAGATACTTCAATTGATGTTACACTTTGTTCTTTTAACGCCTTACAAAAAAAAAAAAAAAAAGAATAAAAAACTGTTCAAGTGCTATTTTACAACTTTTGAACAACGCATTTGATACCCAATAAGCCATGTAACATCTTTCAGATCTCGATCTTCATAGCTCTAGCACCACAACTGTTCATAAATTACATATTAACAAGAAAAAAACATTAGTTAATCACATTAAGGCATACAATATTATTAGTCATGAATACTACGAGAAGTTCAACTTCAGTCGCACGTTTTATTGAAAATTGTTCACTTTCATTACTGGCTATTTTGGCGAGTTGCACCGTAAAAGTTCACAACTGTATGCTTTCACCGGCCCGCTTAATTAATGCACTGTCCCGGTGAAACTATATGTCAAATTTTATAAAAAAAATTTATCTTTTAACGGTGCATGCCCGAACTTGCCGTTCTAGACACTTAATTGAAAATAATTTAGACTCTGAGTAAGATTCACTTACATTCTGAGTCTGTGGTGATCCAATTTCCTCCTTTCTTGGCTGAATTTTTATTATCAGAATTAGGACCCGAGGTGAGTTTTAAAACGCTCAGATTTGGATTGTTCTTGAGAGAAGTGACGGAGATGGCGGAATAAACCAAGGAAGTTGTTGAGCAACTTTCCACGTCCCATCTGAAGCTTATCTTCGGCGAGTCGTAGCTAAGTTGATCGTCATCGTCGGGTACTGCTTTTAGAGTTGGTTTGTTTCTGAATTGTAGAACCTGAAAATGAAATGACAGTGTATAAATCTCTATTCCTCGATAGAGCCACTGGCGGATATAGGATGTGAAATCTTAATGGGGTTCGTAAAATTCTTAGAGAGATAAATAATTATAATTTAAAGTAAAAAGAATTAATATTAGAAGTAAAATAAATTTAAGTAATAAAAATTTAAGAAATATTAAAGTTGTAAGAAATTCGAGCCAAGAAAATGAAAATATATATTATTTATACCTTTCGTCCAAGATATTTCCCACCCTTTTCCGACTTAGCCGCAGCGGCCCATCTCAAGAGCTCTTTCATTCTCGACACGGTTTTTCCCTTTTCACCTTTGCTTTTCTCTCTCTTCTCCGAAGGCGAATCTCCATTCGTGCTCGTGGTCGGCGTCGTTTCGCTGATCGGCAATACCTTGCTGATAACGATCCCCTTAGAAGCGGCTTCCTCTCTCTTCATCTTCATGGAGTTTATCCAATGCTGCTGCGCCCTTGTGCTTATGGGGTCGGTAGGGTTCTTGAGGTTGACTGTGCTGTAGAAGCAAGCTGTTGCTATCTCGTTTCGACAAGCCAGCAACACCTTCAAGTACTTCTTCAAGCTTGATTTGCTCTTTTTGGCATCGCTCTTTTCTCGTTGATCGACTCCGCTATGTTGCTTCAACACAATTATGTGTTTCGGTTGATCAGTACTCTTTAGATCTGAAAACAAAGAAAGACTTCACCATTAACATATATACAACTGATCGCAATACACGAAACAAAGAAGTTTTCCGCGCATTTCAGAAATGCGGCAGTGGCTTAATTTGTGAAATACGCCTCAAAATTCATTTTCCAAAATTCTTGAATTGTTGCCCGCGACTAACTTTTTTTGTGAATGGGTACTTTTACCGGCGTTTTCCATGATTTCGAAGTAAAATAATTTTAACGGCCAATTTTCACAAATACCTTCGCCGGTATTAGTGAAAAGTGAGTGAACTTGTACCGTAACTGGTAAGCTTCATGCCTTTGTGACATAAAAAATTAAAACAAACAAGAAACACTCGTCCGTAAAATAAATAAATATAAAAGTCGGCTCAACCAAACCGGAAAACGGAATAATTAACTTAAAGATGGAAATTATTTACTTTACCGTTAACTTGTTTTGCATTGTGGTTGGTGGGACTTGGAGTTGGAGGACTACCCTCTATTCTCTTTTCGTGTGCTGAGCTTAGAAGCCAATGAATAAACTGATCACACAACAACAAATATTATTGGAATTAGCTTTGATCATTTACAAGTGAATATAATGCATATATGCACATAGTATTTCTTTCTTTCTTTCTTTATTTTGACTTAAGGGTTTCAACGTAGAAACTCACCTGCATGTTTATATGGAGACTACAGCACCGAAGATTCCAATCTAGTTTTTGGAGCTTTTGGAAGGAGAAGACAAAAGAAAAAAAAATATAAAAACAAAAAGTGAATATCTAAGGAAAGTGGTGACGAGACAACAAAGCAGTGAGTTGTGCAAGGATTCTTGGTAACATGGGATTAAGATTATATATATTTATAAGAACATGATCATGTGGTTGGTACATTGTATTGAGAAAAAGAAATTGAGATTTCATTTTCCTATTTGGGATGTGGCTATTTTCTAGGCCATACACATGTTCGTCCATATAGCTCATTCGCATTTATTGGGTACTCGCTACTTAATTAATTAGGTTATTTATTTTTGTCAAAGATTATCCACTAGTGTGCGCTTTTAGTGATAAAAAATATACACTAATTGGTCAAACATGTTTTTATTTTTTTATATTTTTTTTATATTTTATCTATTAATCATAAATAGTTAGTTATCGTGGGACAATGCAGCCCGTAAAGCATAGAATGAATGTTTCTTAGTAAATGCCGTCGAGAATATTCGCCCCTTTTGACGTAGATATGTTGATCACTTATGTGTGTATTATTTTCGATGGTAAAATATAAAATGAAAAAAGGAAAGAAAAAGAAAAAGAAAAGATTAACAGACTTTATTAAATTTGTGGTGTGGTTGGTGCTCACCCTCAAACTTAGAAATTGTATCAGCAAATACTTCTTAAAAAAAAAATTAAGTATAATATTGGCCCTTAGCACTCTAGAAATTAAAAATGATAAATATAAATGATTTTAGCCAAAAGTTACCAAATGATATTTAGATATATGTATAAGAAGAAATCAAAATGATATATCACTTTATATTTAACTACGCAACTATTTTATGGGAAGACAAACAGAAAAATGCTTATTTAAAATATAACTCTTTCAGCATGACAGAAACATGATTTCATTTTGGTGAAATCTAAGATAAAGTTTTGACAATTTTTTTTAAGTAATTTTTTTCAAGTACATAAACAGCAGTAATTATATAATGATATAAATTAAAAACACTAATAGATAATATTAATAAAACGTCATTTTTTTTATCTTTTGAAAATATACATATAATATTATACAATATCATAATCTTACGTTATACATACTATATAATATATACATACAATACTTGTTACAGAATACCATAATCTTACTTTGTGACTGGTCTTAAACGGGATATATTTTGAAGCTCCTCGTAGATTTTATATTAAATAAAAAAAAAGTTTATTTTGTATATAATGAGATAATATTTGCAGCCATCTTAAAATGATCATTATACAATTAAGATAAATAATTAATGTCAATTGATAGGTGGTGTAGAAACCTAATTAAAAAACACATATATTAATTATTTGATAAATATGTGTTACTTCGTATTAATTTATTTTGAATACTTTTACATATTCTCCCATAAAAGTCCTCTGTGTAAAGAGTAAAAATAAATAGTAGAAGTGCAACGCTAGTACTTATGGATTTTGGACTACTTACTCATCTTAGGGTGTGTTTGTTTACCTTAAGATTAAGATGTCTGAATCTGGATGCACATCTGAATATTAAGATGTTACATCTGAATGACTAAAAATTGAGTCCGTTTGTTTTTTAAGATCTGAATACAGATCTGAATGCATATTTATTTCATAATTATGTTTTAATTTATCAAATGAAATTTATTTAATAATTATTTAATTTATTTATTTTAATAAATTCATAAATATATATTCTTGAAATTAAAAACTTCCAAAATATGATATTATTCATGTATTAACTAGTTAATATATTTTGATAACTTTTAATTATGTTTTTTAATAATTTTTATATTTAATATATCTTTTAAAAAGCGTCAAAACTATTAATTTCCCCTAATCATTTAATTAAAATGACGAAATCTTTGGTATTTTTTTACTAGTCCATTGGAGTATTAAGAAAAAAAGTTATAATTTTTGAATTTTTAAATAATAGAGACAAAAATAAAATTGAGGATATGTTATATAAATTTTAATTTTGTTCAATTTTAATTTTATTTAAAAAATAATTCGTATAAATTATTTTATGAATTGTTTAATTAATGAATTTTTTATTTTTTATTAATAAATTCGTAATAATATATATTTTTTAAAACGTCGAAACTATATGTTCCCACCTATCATTGGATTCGTCTCGTCGCAAGCTTTCCAATGGTATATGATTTGGATTTTTTCGATACTCGAATAAAAAGTTATGGAGTTTTGAAATTTTGAAGAGGAGAGAGAAAGTGAGGATGAGTATGAACGTAGAGTGCAAAAATTTAGCTCTTAATAAGTCAGACTTGAGTTCACATCTTACCGAATAAGTGGTTATTCAGATGTATTAAGATCTTTGAGATGAAAAAAACAAATGCACTTAATTACTCTACATCTTAACTATTAAGATTAAGATGTCTATTAGTTTCTTAGTTCACCAGCTAGAAAATTCTAAAATTTCAGGTGCAGCCTAGTCTACACGTAGCTAGCCACTGACAACTCCCATTAAATCTTGATAAAATAATAAACTTAAGACTCAAATAAGTAATCTATTGAGCATAACTTTTTTTTTTTTTCATTTATAATGTGTGGTAATGTATTTAACCGCTTTTTGAAATGATATGGGGACTTTATTTAAAAAAAAAAAAAAAAGAAGCAGCAAAGTTTCAGAGACAAAACTCAGTACCGAACAAAGTTAATAGGAAATTCTGCCAATTACTTAAAAGATAAAACTGACGAAAATCCAAGAAATCCAGTCTAATTAGAGTATTAGACCAAATGAAGTATTTTATTTAAGTCAATAGAAGGTTATACATAAAGATGGAAACAAGTTCTTTTATCCAAATAATGCTCTAAATACGATACTCAGAATTCCAGTATAAATCTGGAGTCAGAAAATTTTGGTTCTGGATTTAAAAAAAAATGATTCTATTTTTCTTTTGATCCAACTAAAAAATACGGTATGAAACCGGAATCGAATATTGGGTTCCAAATAAAAATCGAAACCACTATTTTTCGGTTTCGAAAAAATCCAGAACCAGAAAATTTTGGCTTCAGTTTTTACTGAAATTATGTAGAACATGTGGCGATTAAGTTTGGCTTGGTCATCAAGTTTGCTTGCTCGGCAAATTTTGCTGAGTTGGCAAGTTTTTGCTTTACTAGTTTATTTATTTATTGTTAAATTTGGGCACCAAGTTTAGTGTTGCCTATATAAGGATGTAGAGTGTAATTAGAAAATAACTTCAACTTTCCCCTTCCTTTGTAATTTTGACATTATTTCAATACATAGAGTATTCTCCCAAAAAATTATTCTTGTTACTTTTTGTGTTCTTGTGTGTTCTTTTAACTTCAAGACCCAGTTTGGAACCAACAAAACAGAATCAAAAACTCGATTCTGAACCATATTTACAGGTTTAGACCCAAATAGCCGTCCGATTTTTTTTATTTTCGTAAATATTCTTCAATATATAGTTAGAAAGCTAGTGTTTTAAGGAAAGTGTTGTTGGATGATTATTGGAGATCGAAGACGTCTGGGCTTGAATCACACATGAACACGCTTTCCTTATAGTATTTCGAGCACCTCCGAGAACGTCTAGAGGTCTACAACGCAAGAATACCGCAGGATACGACAAGCCTTAAATCGTACTGCACAAGACGTTTGTGAAGCACGAAATAGGCAAGAACAGTTTCTGGAAATTGTTGAGAGAGATTTTGGTATTCTGTATATCGAGTTCTGTATCGTATGTTGTTCTGATTATAAAACTCGAAATATGGAGAGTGTTTTATAGGCAAAAGTAACTGTCATTTCTAAAGGTAGCGACCATTTTTGAAAGGACAGTAACTGACGAAAATCGCCCTGTAGCCGTTACCTCCACCGCTATGTGAAAGTCGTTACCGCTAGCCAAGTAATAGCTACCGCTGGTAGCCGTTACCTCTACCGCTATGCGGAAGTCGTTACCGCTAGTCAAGTAACTGCTACCGCTAGTAGCCATTACCTCTACTGCTATACGGAAGTCATTACCGCTAGCCAGGTAATTGCTACCGCTAGGCGAGAATCGCCGCGAGAGAGCCCGAGGACCCGAGCCTAAGCCGCTCGCCACGATGCGACGTGCTTAAGTGCATCAAGTGCGCCTACAAGGCGCCACTAGCGCCTCTACGCCCACGCCCACGCCCCCGATCCCGAGCCGGAGCCGGAGCCGGAGCAAGTGTCGCCGGTGGCAACACCGGCGGGGTTGGCGTTGTGAGAGAAAAAAGTGGCATGATCTCGCCACCTCGCCTCCGCATCACACTCCACATGATATATAACTAACTCAACCACATGTTGAGCTTGTCATGAATACCACTCTATTTAAACATCACCAACTCTTTGTGTTTAATATTGGACATGCATTTATTGATGCATTTATTCCAACAATCCCCCACTGATCTAATAATGACAAACTTTCCAGAAGAGAAAACAAAAAGTGTTAATACAGTTAGGTATCTTTCGATTTGAACCTATCCTTAGAGAAGACAACACAAAATCTTATCAGAATTCCAGGTAGCTAGGCTTTGAACTTGTTATTCCTTGTGATAAGATCGGTGAAGCCCCACACACACTCTTTAGGGTTCTTTGCCTATATCTCTCGCTTAGCACCGTTAATGGCCATGTGCTCATCCTGTCTCGTGAATTTTTATTGAGAGAACTCATTACTCTCAATTTGAGACGGCATCATCTCGAAATTCACATAGGTGAAGTTCTTACAGTATCTCTGTTACTAACAGATACTTGTCCTCGCGACTGAACTTCATTAAGAGTAAAACTCAACCCTCTAATTGTAACAACCAACGTCATCGTGTAATGTTGCAAATTTCCAATTCATTGACTTGTTGTTACCCATTGAATCTATTGTTATTCATTTCCTAACTTTAGATTGGGTTGCCATCGTTGTCGGAACTCTTATTCAAGGAGTTTTAGACCCATACCTCTTGAGGTCGTCTTTACTAAGTCTCTCACTAGAGGTTTAGTAAACGGATCAACTAAATTATAGCTGGAACGCACATACGTAAGAGAAATGATCCCATCTTTAATGAATTTTCTCACGTAGTCATGTCTAAGACTAATGTGTCTAGACTTTCCATTATACACTTCACTGTATGCTCTAGCCAAAGTGGCTTGACTATCACATTGTATCGACACTTTCGATACATTATCTTTAGCCAACGAAACTTCTAAAAGAAGATCCCTCAACCATTCGGCTTCTTGACTAGCGGAGGCAAGAGCTACAAACTTCGACTCCATGGTCGAATGAGTAATACACGTTTGTTTCTTGCTCTTCCAAGAAATTGCACCTCCGGCAAGTGTAAATACCCATCACATCGTAGATTTGTTATCTCCGACACTCGATATCCAACTAGCGTCGGTATATCCTTTGAGTATGGCATGAAACCTACCATATTGGAGGCCAAGATTTTTTATTTTTAAAAGAAAACCAAAAATTCTCCCGATTGCCTTCCAATGCTCATTGCTTGGATTGCTAGTAAATCTACTTATTTTACTAACCGCAAATGCTATGTTGGGTCTTGTACATTGCGTCAAGTACATTAAGCAACCAATAGCACTTGCAAACTCCAATTGAACCACGGCTCTTCCAACATTTTTATCAAGTTTGACACTCGGATCAAATGGGGTGTTCACTTCTTTGAACTTGAGATGGTTGAACTTTTCAAGAACTTTCTCAACATAGTGCATTTGACTAAGTTCATAACCCCCACTGTTTCGTTTCACTTTGATCCCCAAAATAGTGTCAACTTCTCCAAGATCTTTCATCTTGAATGTGGAAGTTAGAAACCTCTTCGTTTCCAAAATTCCTTTCATGTCATTGCTAATGATCAACATATCATCAACATAGAGGCATAGGAATATCACAAGATCACCTCGCACCTTTGTGTATAAACACTTATCACACACATTGTGTACAAAACCATCAGAAAGTATGACTGAATCAAACTTTTGATGCCAGTGTTTAGGTGCTTGTTTTAATCCATACAAGGATTTAACAAGTTTGCAAACTTTTTGTTCATTTCCCGGAAGCACATATCCTTCGGGTTGTTCCATGTAAATCTCCTCGTCGAGATCTCCATTATAGAATGCCGTCTTGACATCCATTTGGTGAACAAAAAGATTATGCAAAGAAGCTAAGGCAAACAACACTCTAATTGTTGTTATTCTTGCTACCGGTGCATAAGTGTCAAAATAATCGATTCCTTCCTTTTGTCGAAATCCTTTGGCTACTAATCTAGCCTTGTAAGTGTTTAAAGTACCATCGGAATTGCACTTTCTTCTAAACACCCACTTGCACCCAATAGGTCTCGACCCTTTAGGTAATTCGACAATTTCCCAAGTATGGTTAGACTTATAGAATCCATTTCATCTTGGATAACATCCTTCCAAAAGGCGGAGTCCCGAGAAGCTACGGCTTCTTTATAGGTCTTCGGATCATCTTCCACTAGAAGAATTATAGGAATCTTACGAATTATATTCTCACTATTTCCTTCTACTAAATAAAAGGAAATGAGTTTAGAATCTATTTCGTTAGGTCCTAGATCCTTTGCCTTTCGTACTCTCTTGCTTATCCGAAGCTCGGGTTGTTTTTCAACTACCCTTGAAGAACTCTCCTCGCGAGATTCTTCTTGTACGGGAATTTGAGGTTCTTTATCCTTCGCGATAAGGTTCTCAAAAAATTCCACGTCTCTAGATTCTATAATAACATTAGACTCTAAATCTAGAAATCTATATGCTTTACTATTTGTAGCGTAACCGACAAAAGCACTTCTTATCCCACGAGGACCCAACTTGGTTATCTTAGGATCCATGTTTTTGTAGTATGCTACACAGCCCCATACACGGAAATACCCAATATTCGGTGCTTGGCCTTTCCATACTTCATACAGAGAAATACAGGTTTTCTTTAAAGGAATACCGTTAACAATATGACAAACGGAAAGCAAAGCTTCACCCCACAAATTAAATGGTAAACACCGAATGCATTAACATAGCATTTATCATCTCTTGATAAGTCCTATTTTTACGTTCGGCTAAACCATTTTGTTGCGGTGTACGAGGTGCGAAACATTCATGAATAATGCCATTTTCTTCGCAAAATGCATTAAACTCGTTAGAAAAATATTCTCCGCCCCTATCACTTCTAAGGACTTTGATTCTAATTCCTAATTGGTTTTCTACTTCCGCTTTATATGTCTTAAAAGCATTGAAAGCTTCGTCTTTATGCTTTAACAAGTAAACATATGTGTATCTAGAGCAATCATCAATAAACGTGATAAAATATCTATTACCACCACGGGTTTTCATACCATTAAATTCACATATATCCGAATGTATAAGATCTAGCAAATTAGAATTTCTCTCAACACTATAAAAAAGTTTTTTAATCATTTTCGATTTCACACATATTTCACATTTGTTAAACTCATTAACGTTGCACGAAATCAAACCACATTTAATTAATCTTTTCATAGTGCTAATTCCAATGTAAGCTAATCTATTATGCCATAAAGAAACGGAATCAAGCATATAAGCGGAAGAAGAAATTGCATTAATAACATCACCAACAATACAAAGTTTTACCATTCCCTCGCTAGAATAGCCCTTGCCAACAAACACACGGTTGCGGGTCAAAATCAATTTGCCCGACTCATACACGGTCTTAATTCCCAGTTTTCCCAAAAAATCCCCACTAACAAGGTTCCTACTCATATCCGGCACGTGAAGCACATTGGTCAAAGTGACCTTCTTCCCGAAAGTGAATTCAAGATCAACAGAGCCTATTCCGACGACCTTTGAACGACCTTCGTTGCCCATTTGAACCTCTTGTCCATTGACTTTGTTGTATGTCTTAAAGGCAGCCTTGTCGTAGGAGACATGAACCGTAGCACAAGTGTCGTACCACCATCCTTTAGCTTTGCTCTTGACCGCCAAAATCTCGCTCACCGTAGCGATGATTTTGTCTTCGGTCGTGGTTGCATTTGCCTCGTTGTTGGGAACCTTCTTGTTCCTACAATCTCGAGCATAATGCCCGGGCTTGCCGCACACAAAGCAGCCCGATTTTGGTCATTTGGAAGCACCGGAACTCTTGAACTTCTCATTGGTCTTTTTCGGACCAAGAGAGTTCTTTTTCTCTTCGAACTTCTTTTTGCCTTTCGCGCTCACCGCGTTGGCTTTCGAAGTCCCGGCATCCGCGGAACGTTCTCTATCTTTCGATTCCTTTTCGATTCGAAGATGTTTTTGGATTTGCTCCAAAGAGAAGTCCTCGGAATTGTGAAAAAGTTTCTTCCGGTAACTTTTCCATGATGACGGCAATTTCGCAACAATTACACCAACTTGAAAAGCTTCTGGAATATCAACTTTCACAGCCCGTAATTTGTTGACGATGACTTGCAATTCGTGTAGTTGTGAAAGTATCGATTTGCCGTCATTCATTTTGAAATCCAAATACGTCGAGATTAAGAACTTTTTGGTACCTTCTTCCTCGGCTTTGAATTTGTACTCGAGAGCCTTCCATATCTCCGACACGGATTGAACTTCGGTGTAGAGATCATAGAGGCGATCGGAGAGCGTATTGAGTATGTGTCCACGGCACAAGAGTTCGTCCTCCTTGCGCTTCGCACGATCCTTCTTCACTTCGTCCGAGTCATCGTCCGCCGGTTCGGGAATGGCCGGCAACTCCGGGTCCAAGACGTAGTAGATCTTCAACGCCGTGAGGAGGAAGATCATCTTGTCTTGCCATCGGGTAAAGTTTGTACCGTCAAAACGGTCCAACTTCACGAGATCCTGATTCATAACTTTGATGCTTGAAACGGATGCTTTGGTCGCCATAATGCAAATACTATAAGATTGTTGGATGATTATTGGAGATCGAAGACGTCCGGGCTTGAATCACGCATGAACACGCTTTCCTTATAGTATTTCGAGCACCTCCGAGAACGTCTAGAGGTCTACAACGCAAGAATACGGCAGGATACGACAAGCCTTAAATCGTACTGCACAAGACGTTTGTGAAGCACGAAATAGGCAAGAACAATTTCTGAAAATTGTTGAGAGAGATTTTGGTATTCTGTATATCGAGTTCTGTATCATATGTTGTTCTGATTATGAAACTCGAAATATGGTGTCAATTCTAAAGGTAGCGGCCCTTTTTGAAAGGACAGTAACTGACGAAAACCGCCCTGTAACCGTTACATCTACCGTTATGCGAAAGTCGTTACCGCTAGCCAAGTAATAGCTACGGCTAGTAGCCGTTACCTCTACCGTTATGCGGAAGTCGTTACCGCTAGTCAAGTAACTGCTACCGCTGGTAGCCATTACCTCTACCGCTATACGGAAGTCATTATCGCTAGCCAGGTAATTGCTACCGCTAGGCGAGAATCGCCGCGAGAGAGCCCGAGGACCCGAGCCTAAGCCGCTCGCCACGATGCGACGTGCTTAAGTGCGCCTACAAGGCGCCACTAGCGCCTCTACGCCCATGATCCCGAGCCGGACGGAGTTGGCGTTGCGAGAGAACAAAGTGGCATGATCTCGCCACCTCGCCTCCGCATCACACTCCACATGATATATAACTAACTCAACCACATGTTGAGCTTGTCATGAATACCACTCTATTTAAACACCACCAATTCTTTGTGTTTAATCAATGTGGGACTCTTCACATTCACACACTCTTCAACAACTAAGTGTTTATTAGAACATTATTGGACATGCATTTATTGATGCATTTATTCCAACAAGTGTATGCAAATAAGTCGGTTTGGTTTGATTAACTAGTATCATAATGATAAATGTCATAATAAGACAAAGGTTATATATATAATATATTGGAGCTCTTAAAAGTATTACTAGAAATAAAGACTAAGAATCTTCAACTTTAGCTAAGTTGATCCCTTCTTGATCTCCGAACATATTTTTCTGGTCCCTTCATTCTGTCTACTCTTCCCAAATACATGTGTTTGTACCATTTAATACTATTAATTCTCATTACAGAAATTGATCACCATGTGGGCAGCCTCAAGGAGATATTTAAGTAATGGCCATGAAGCAAAATATGCATGTGGGCAGGGAGATACTTCAGTGATAGTGAAATTAATGTATAAGTATGCTTGTGGACACAGAAACAAAGACTTTAATGTGGGCTCACATGGTAATGAGCATAGGCAATAATAAACATATATATTGACAAAAATTCTCACACACACTAATATATATAGATATATATACATATAATACATTTAAGTAGACTGAAATTTTGATAAATTAATTATAATTTTGATTAAATAATATTTATATTTAGTTCCGATTCAAATTAACGTTATTACTTTTGATACTCGATAATATATTAAAATTTTCTGATCACATTTTAGATGGTATAAATTACAAGGGAAACTTTTATCATGCTTTAGATGTTTTGTATAATGTTTTAGTCGTTTAAATGATGAGTGAAATTTTCCAAAAAAATATTGTATAAGTATGCTTGTGGACAGAAACAAAGACTTTAATGTGGGCTCACATGGTAATGAGCATAGGCAATAATAAACATATATATTGACAAAAATTCTCACACACTAATATATATAGATATATATACATATAATACATTTAAGTAGACTGAAATTTTGATAAATTAATTATAATTTTGATTAAATAATATTTATATTTAGTTCCGATTCAAATTAACGTTATTACTTTTGATACTCGATAATATATTAAAATTTTCTGATCACATTTTAGATGGTATAAATTACAAGGGAAACTTTTATCATGCTTTAGATGTTTTGTATAATGTTTTAGTCGTTTAAATGATGAGTGAAATTTTCCAAAAAAATATTGGGGATTTATTTTTCAAAGAAAAAAAAAATTCAAATGTTATGTGATTCAGAGATTAAATGATCAAGTTTCCCATTATATCATACATATAAAGTATTATGATTAAACCTCAAAATACTGCCAAGATTAATACCAAATTTCGGGTCTAGATTTCCGAAACCGAGAGAAATACAAAACCGAAACTTTCTGAATCTAAAAAAAAAAAAAAATCCGAGTTCCAAGTTTTGTCAAAATATGATATTATGAGTTTTATTTGCAAATTTCGTGCGTTTTTGTTTTCTACTACGCACGTTTTTTTCCCGCAATAAATATGACTATTTTAATAAATTAGAGACAATCATGTTGCGAGTTACTTTTAACTCTTGCTAAAAAAAAAATTGTGTTCTTTTTATAAATTAAATACAAAACGAATTTTGTATGATCATATATTAAAATTCATATATATATATATATATATATATATATCCATCCATTTTCATCAAGATTATATCCATATATCTCTACCTTATGGCTAAAAAAATAGTGGGAGCCAACAAATTTGCAATCTTATTTTCCTCGCTAATGGATATCGTCTATATAATTATTAATTATACAAGCCAGAAATGTGTGAGCAATGTATGACTAGACCTAAAACAAACAGTCATCACACAAGTTCTTATTAGGGCTTATGTTGGAGCTTCTTTGATCTTTCACTGTCGGAGCTTTGAATAATAAATTGAAGAATCCATGGTCACGCAATGCCTTTGTGGCAGAATCATCAGTCTCTTCTCGGCCACCAAAAAGAATGTCTGTCTTCGCTGACTCATGTCACACTCGTCCATATAAAAAGAACAATCGCGTATATATACATTAATTATATATACAGCTAATTAAGGATATCGATTTTTTTTTAATAATATGTAATTAATTAGTTCTGAAATAAGGTATGTTAAAGATATGGAATCTATAAAGCTTAAATAATTGACCATATGAATTACTCGCAATAAAATTCAGTTCCATCTTGACGAGATATGATACGATTTTTTTTTTCTTAAAAGTAAAAGACTGATGTCTGAAATCTCGCAAAATGAACTCAGACCCTAATCAGATTGACACTCAATAAATGCTAAAAAAGAAAACATAGCTCGAAATAATATAAATGAAAAATATTAGAGTTTACATATTAAACTAACAGAACAGAAAAGTTACGAAAACTATAAGTTTTAGGGTGAAACCGGAACCGCGAACAGAGAAATTAGTTGGTTTTGGTACCTATCCCGAAAATTCAGGATTTTTGTTTTTGGTACCGGTTCCCGGTTCTAGTTGTAAATTTCCCTCTTTTTTTTTTTTGGTAAACCGGAACCGGGAAAAAGTAAGAAAAGATTCATGAAAAAATTCGTAAAAATCTGAGACCAAATCCGGGATAAAATTCGAAACATAATACAAAATACCATTTCTGAGATAGAAAATAGCATGTCTAATAAATAAAAACATCCAAAATAATTAAACTATGTCATTTATTTTTCTTTGATTTCGCTTTGTCCTTCTTTTACTTGTTCACATTACTACTACCACTGGTAAGAGCGGAGGGAGCGCTGGGAGCGGAGGTTGAAACGAGAGATAGAGAGCTTGAGGAGGAAGGAGATGAAATGAAATAAGTGTAAACCCTAATATTTTAAAGGAAAACCGACATATAATACAAAAGCGACGTAAAAAATATTGAATAAAAAGACATGTAGTTTAAAACCAGTACCGGTACGAAAAATCAGGAAAAAAAAATGTAGTCCCGGTTCCGAAAACCGGGAACTGGGAAGTACCGGTTCCCGGTTTTAAACAAAATTTCTCGGATTTTTTAAAAACCAGTTCGGGACCCGTACCAGAACCGGGAAACAGTTATAAAATTTTCACCCCTAATAAGTTCTCTCTTAATATAATCATTTACAAAAACGGAAATGACATCCGGATGTGAAGACTACCAATGATGATTAGAATTCTGACCTTTGAAACTAACAAGTGCATCCGCCGCTTTGTTTCTTTCTCAATAAGTATAAGATACTCTGAAATACATCTGGACCATCTACCCCGTAATCTCCAAGGAACCGAGCTCGACATAAATGTTAGGAATCTCAGATGAAGTGTATAAAGGGACTAAATAATATTTATAAGGTCATAATTATTCTGGAAATTCTGGTTATTGTAAAGTGTAATCTCAAGATATTTAAAACTAAATAATAACAAAAATTGGTTAGTAGATAGAAGTACACTATCTAGCGTCTTCCGAAATAACGCTCAATACTAACTTATTGTTTTAAATAACTTGTAAATAAAACTAAACCTTAATTGTTAAGAAAATAAAAGGACAAATTCTGAAAATCCTCCATTTTTTTTTTCTTTCTCTTTGTTTAGTTTTTTACTTTGTAAAATGATCTTGTGACACCTTTAATTTTGTAATTTTATCCATATGTAGCCTTTCTGTTAATTTTTTACAAAAAAATATTTTTTATGTTAGTACCCGTCTCAGGCCAACTAAATCCTCAGATTTTATATTTCATATTTAGTTCTTTATTTCGCCCCACAGACACTAACATAAAAACATATTTTTCCCTAAAATACTAACAATAATATGACAGAAGAGTTAAACATAGACAAAATTAGTAAATTAGGGTTTCATATAATCTTTTTATTAAATGAGGCTAAAAAAAAGTAAGTTAAAAGGCTTTCAGAACTAATTACTTAAAATTAAAAAAAAAAAAAATTAAGAAACAGAACTCAAATTTATTTCATAGTTCTTCAGATATTTACGTCATGATACACTATTGGTGCAAAAATGCAGGTGAAAAAGGAATGTCTGAGAGAGGTCTAGAACCGAATAATAATAATACACTTATCAATGATTACACTTACTATTTATTGTTATGTCGCAATAAAAGCCTCTAAGACTTTTGTTAACGTAAAACCAGGAATGATAAGGTAATGTCGTTGTCGTTTGTGGCACAACGTGGAGTCTCCGAGTCTGGTGGTGCCGAGGTGACCACGTTCGCGGCCTTATTCATCGGCGGAGAATGGGCCTGCAATCAATATTACTAAAACATGCCAAATTTTACTTTGGAACTTCTCGATTGTGCGACATTAATATGGGGTCACTCTTTGATAATGATATATATAAGTTACATGGCATGATATATATAAGTTTACATGGCATGATCTACACCCCAATTTGAAGCTATTTGACATGTTTTCCATAAAAATAATAATAAAAAAAATCTAAATGTTCTAAGATGACAAATAATTTGATAGTATTTAGTTTATGAAATTTGCTTGTATGTTTATCATAATTTTTGCTCATATTTAGGGAACGTCCCTGATGTAGAACGAAATACGTTGAATACGAAGAACACGTTTTCGCGAGATAAAACTCGACTTCACAAGATATAGCTTGATTTTCATTTCATAATCAACTAATGTTCTTCCTCTTTGAAAGGAAATATTAAAAAAACCTACCACCCTTAAAAAAAGATACGATTGAATAAAACCTATTAATGACCAAATCCTATTACTAAAGAGATAGCAATCACACAAATTAAAGCCTTGAATTATTAAAGAAATAATCAACAATAAATATTATAAATCAAAATGGATAATATGGAAATGAGAAGATCTTTGATTTGAATTTTCTTGGCCATGCAAATGTACGTCGGCATCATTCTCTTCGTGTTGGAGAAAATTCGTCCTCGAATCACTACTACAAATATGAGATTATACTACGGAGCTTCCACTACGCAAGACAAAATGCGTCGTTGGAATCATATATTCGACGATGGAAATTATTATGCGTAGTCGGAGTTAAAAAAAAATAGAATTCCGATGACGCAAATTTTTATGTGTCGTCGGAATCATGTATTCGCCGCGGCAACTTCATATTTGCCGCGGCGAATAGTGTTCAACTACGCACATATATGAGTGTCGTCTGGAGGGGTTGAAGAATTCAAATATACGCCGCGGCGAATATTATATTGCCGCGGCGGGTAATGTTTCCAACTACGCATATATTAGTGTCGTCGCGATGGAAAACGACCTTCATGTCCAACGACACTTTTTAGTGTCGTTGGGATGACTCGCCGCGGCGCATTTAAGTTTGCCGCGGCGAGAGTCGTGTTTTAACCCAAACAGGAGCCGAAATCCCTCATTTCGCACGAACCCTAAATTTCTCTTTCTCTCTCTCGCCTTCGCTCGCCGCCGCGACCTCGACCCATTCGCCGTCGCCCGCCTTCGCCCACCGTTTCCCGCCGTCGCCCGCCGTCCAAAGGTTAGGCATGATCTCTTTGTGTTTTTGCTTGAATTTTTAGGATTTATCGATTTTTAGGGTTGAATAATGCTTTGGGGTTTTTTTATTATTATGGTTTTATGCGATTAGGTTTGGATTTTATGCGATTTTATGATTTTGAAATTGTGAATTTGATTAGGCTTTGAAATTGTGAGTATGTTTTGGAATTGTGAATTGTGATTAGGTTTAGGAATTGTCAATTGTGGTTAGGTTTTGAAATTGTGATTAGGTTTTGGAATTGTGAATTGTGATTAGATTTAGGAATTGTGAATTGTGATTAGGTTTTGAAATTGTGAATAGGTTTTGGAATTGTGAATCGTGATTAGGTTTTGAAATTGTGAATCACTACTACAAAAAGGGGTTGGACTACACTTAAAGAGTGTAGTTGGAGCTCTTCGACTACACTCTTTATGTGTCGTCGGATCCTCCATCGTATGATATCCGACGACACTTAATTTAAGTGTCGTTGGAGGTGGAACTGGACTACACTTAAAAAGTGTAGTCGGAATCCAAACTCGCGGCGGCATAATAATAGCTTTGCCGCGGCGACCAGTCCGACGACACATAATAAGTGTTGTGTGAGGTGATTCCAAAACTCGAAAATGTCCTCGGACATGCTGTAAGCCGCGGCGAATATATTTTCGCCGCGGCGTATTCATCCCAACGACACTAATAAGTGTCGTTGGAATAAATATTGGCCGCGGCAATATTAAATTTTGCCGCGGCTAATATTCATCCCAACGACACTAATAAGTGTCGTTGGGATAGATTTTCGCCGCGGCAAAATTATATTTGCCGCGGCCAATATTCATTCCAACGACACTTATTAGTGTCGTTGGGATGAATACGCCGCGGCATTTTTAATATTGCCGCGGCATTTTTTTGCCCGATTGCATTGATAAAAGACTTTCCGTGACGGTTTTTCATCCGTCGTCGAATATGCCGATATAAAATTACAAAAACCGGGCGATTTAAATCGCCCGGATGCTTTGGTACCTGTACATAATAAATAATATATATTTAATTCCGAAAATTAACCGATTTATACGAATAATCTTCCGTACCTACAAAAAGCGTCGTTCATACTTACAAATAGTACAGTCATTATATACCAAAGAATGTAAGACCGTCCATATACATAATATTCTATTCTTCATCATACTTTGCAATTTTTTGAAGAACATATGCACCTAATCTAACTCTAAGAGAATCTATCTCTTTTAAACTATAAATATTTTTTTTATCAACAAACGCAATACCCTTTATGACGATGTCGTGCATGAACTTCATGACAAATTATCCACACTCGTGATTTCCCGGTTGTTTCGGACATGATTTTGAAATCGACACTTTGACCACCGAGTGCATATTCTTGCCGGTTGTATGGTGTAACATGAACGTTTCACCGAGCCTACAAAAAATGTAAACGTTAAATATACAAAAACTTGTATTTGAAATACATCAATAATAAAAAGATAATTCTATATTCGAGAATACTTACTTATCAAAAAACGCGGATAAATGCGCATTCAATCCTCTTGAATTTTTAAGTGAATCAAATATGGTCACACTATTGCGCCAAGGGTTCAACACGAGGAGAGTCCAATGATTGTGACTATTGTATGGCATCAACCACAATTTGTCTTTCTTGCATTTTGATATATTCTTTAAGCAAACCTCCACATCATTTTCCAATTCTTTGGACCTCTTATCTTCGTCGTCGCATATTCTTTAAGCAAACCTCCACATCATTTTCCAATTCTTTGGACCTCTTATCTTCGTCGTCGCCGTAAGAGTTATAGTTCATGTCATTATACGGAGGAATAAAACCGTACAAATCTCTCACATCACTTTTTGTCATATATGTTTGTAACAAATAACTACAAATATAATATAAAGAAAAGTAGAATAATTTATTCATATTTTAAAATCATTAAGAAATAAGGAAATAAAAAAGAATATGTAAAAATAGAAAACATACCTTTGACAAGTCGTTATCCAATTCACATTCAAGTCCTCGGAGAGTAGAAATTCGCGCATATCATAGAAAGTTAAATAAGTTAAATCTTGACCCAAACTTTTATCAAGATTCACTTCGAGTAATGCATTTGGTCCGAGCATATAATTGTTGGCATAATCGGCCAACGGTCTTAATTCCGGGACAACGATAGACATCTTAATCTTTTTTGGATCTTGTGCACTTTTGGCAACCTCTTTTGGCTTAGGTATGAGAGATGGACTACCTTGGGAATCGACTTTCTTGATTAACCTTGTCGGCCAAGGCACTAAGTTCCCGATCGCGTCATCGAGAAATTCCAGACATTGCGTTTCCATAGGGAGAGGAATATTAGGCATCGGAGCATTTACCACTTCAATTAACACCCGAGTATATTCGCCCGCCCATTCTTTATTGAGAAAAGGTTCCTCGCCCGGGATATAACGTTTATATGCCTTCCCCTTTGCGACGTATTCTTCAAAAGCGTCCGAGTAGAGAAGACATTCGACGCCACCATCACCCGAAATGGGCGTCTTTGGATGAGAGGCCGCCAGTCGTACATCCCTCGAGCCCCTTCCGCCAACACCGCTTCCATTGTCGACCGATACGGGCTTAGTCTTTTTTCCCGAACTAACCGGAGCGACGGGTTGAGTAACCGGTGCGAGCGGTTGACTAATCGGAGTGCCGCCACGGGAGCATGCATCGTTACTCCCTTCAAAATTTCAAGCAATTGATTGTTGGACAAATAGTTCCATTTTTTATTTCCATTCTTCCAAAGCCGCATCTTTCGCCTCGCTTTTCGCTTTCATTTCTTCAATTTCCGCTTGGAGGCTTTTAACGACGGGATTCGGCGTTGAGTTGGATGCTCGGTGATGTGCTCGCTTTGTGACGTATTTTGATTGTCCCCGAACTCGTCCGGAATGATCTTTCTTTCCTAACGCTCTTGTCAATACGTCAACTTCCTCATCGGGTTCAAACTCGCCATTTTCTTTTTGCGTGGCATATTCGTTCTAACAAAAAACAACAATTATAAGAGAATCAAATATACTACTTATATTTGCACTACATTATATAAGTACTTACTATTTTCTCTATTATTGGCTCCAAAGTTGAGTCCTTTAATGAACCATCGGGGTTCTTCCTCGTGACGCACCAAAGTGTGGGTAAGGTGGCCCATTCTCCATTTTTGGCATGCTAAGAAACAAAATAAACATGTTATTCGATTCTTGGCAATAAAATAAAATAAAATTAAAATACAAAGTTAAAACCCTAACTAGTAGTTGATCGATCTTCCGATATCCATTTCGGCCCGTTCTCGAGAGGTATTCAACTTGATCTCTATGACCTTTATTTTGCTTTGAGAGTTCCCCAAACTTTTCACTTAATCTAATTTTTACAAATTCCTTCCATACTTCGGCCGTGATGCTCGTGTAGTACTTCTCAACAATATCCGGTCGCTCATAAATGCTTTTACCCTTAGGATGTTTATTGATTAGGGTAGAGAGATCATGCCGGAATTGTCTTGCCGAAGTCGCGGCACTTGATAAACATTTTCTTTTGAACCATCCCGGAACTACAAATGCTTGTTTGACTTCATTCCATATCCATTCTTTCACCTTAACATAACTTTTATCTCTCCAATCGATAATAGTTATTGGAGCAAATTCCCTAGCTAACACACCAATCCAACTACCTAAAAAATCACCTTCTTGTCCTTCCGGTTGTTCTTTCTCATCAAATTTAACATGAACTTTTTCCCCCTTATGCTTCAATACATTGATGCTTCGCATTAGAGTCACTTTTCTTTGTCCTTGATCTTCTAGTTTTCTTCTCGGTTTTGATTCATTCTCGTCTATACCTCCATTAAATAATTAACTCAATCTTAGAAACTAGTTCAATACAACAATTTCGGATGCAAATAAAAATAAACTAACCGGGTTTGATTTCACGTTCGTGTGATTCTTCTCGATCCCGTACATCACGTTCGGGTGATTCGTCTCGAAAATTCATCTACAAGTTCATGAACCCACAAAACTATATCAATAAATTTCGAAAAATATGAACCCACCAACAAAGAAAAACACAAATCAACAAAAATTAAAAATCATCAACAAATTCATGAACCCATTAAGAGATATTCACTAAATCATCAAAATATCATCACATAAACTATAAACAATATTATTTTAACACAAAAATGCATTAAAAATGTAATATCAATTTAGGGCTCAGATTCTAACCTTGTTCAATGTAATATCAACACGAATAGACTTGTTGATGGCCGGCGTTCTCTTCCACGGCGACGGCGACGGCGACGACACAAGGTGAAAAAGAGAAAAGGAGAGAAGGGAGAATGAGAGAAGGAGAGAAAAGAGAGAAGGGAGAATGAGAGAAAGAGAGTGAAAAAAGCTGAAAAGATAGAAAAAAAGGGAGGGAAAATGAAAAAACGCGGAAAAAAATTGAAAATTTGGGGGTTCGACGATACAAAATTGGATGTGTCGTCAAATTTCCCGAAACACGGCGCGGCACAATATTGTGTGCCGCGGCGACTATAACCAACGACACTTAAATGTGTCGTCGTACAGCACACTTGCCGCGGCAAATTCTGGAAGAAACATACCCGTAGCCTTTGTTAAAATGGATGTAAATTCGCCGCGGCTAAAATAACAATGCCGCGGCTAATTTAGATTATTTTTTTATATTCCATTTTTCACTTGAAAAAAAAAAACCTCTTATTTTACTCTTAGTTTATATTATTACACTTTCTTTATATTATATAGTTTATAATTAGTAAATGAAAACCACGAATGCATTGATTTCCCAAGTAAAATTATGCAAAAAAGGGTTTTAGGATTTAGGGTTTAGGGTTAGGTTTAGGGTTTAACTAATTTAGGGTTTAGGGTTTAGGAACCAATTTTATTTAAACAAAAATTAATTCAAGAGTACATAATGAAATTATTTCCCAAGTAAAGGGTTTTAGGGTTTAGGGTTTAGGTTTTAGGGTTTAGGGTTAGGGTTTAACCATTTATTAAATTCTTAAACAACCAATTTTATTTAAACAAAAAATAATTTCAAGAGTATATAATGAAATTATTTCAGAAGTTTCCTTTTGCCAAAAAGGGTTTTAGGGTTTAGGGATTAGGGTTAGGGTTAGGGCTTAGGGTTAGGGTTAAGGTTAGCTAGGGTTATAAACTTTTTCATTAAGTTACTAACTAATTATGTCAAACTTAGTGTTGACTAATTATATATAATGTTACAATAATAAACTATATCAAAAAATGTAAATTGTTCAAAGAAATTATAATTAAATAATTAATTATAATTATTGGAAAATTTAAATACACTTAAATAATTATTTGAAAATTTAAATACACTTAAATAATTAAGTTAATAAACAAAATAATTAAACATTGTAAATTGTTCAAAGAAATTATAAAAACCCAATACAACAAAAACTAATCATAGTAAATTGTTCAAAAAGAAAAAAATAATAACATAATTTAAAATTGTTCAAAGAAAAAACAACAAAATAACAGTTCCTCATGCGTCTTCGTCAATTCCGTCTTTGTGGTGGCCGCCTGCATTGCCAGAGCCACCTGCATTGCCGGATCTGCCTGCGTCACCGGAAAGGGATAATAGTCGGGATACCTCGCTGGCCAAACCGGAGCTGGAAACCGATTTGGTGGCCGGAAGTTTGGATCTTGAGCCATCCGGTAGCCGCGTTCGTAGCGCATGTAGTTGTACATTTCCCGCTGACTGTGAGCCATAAACGCCCTCATGGGAATGTCATCATATGTAAATTGTTGCTCCGGTGGGGTGGCGCCAATCACAAGTGGTTGGAGCCTAGGTGGCGCTTCAAGCACCGATGGCTTCAGACTCCTTATCCAAGCCTCATCAAAATTACCTCCTTTGGGAAACGTGATTTCGCGATCATATGCCTCGACCTAAACAATCAAATTCAATAAAATTTAGTATCAATAAAATAACAACATTCAAGTTAATCAAATGATAGTTTAGTATTATATAACACTTACCCCGGCATTCATGCAAAGACCCGAAATAAGGAAAGGGAATCCCAATGAGCTCTTCTTGTGGTCGTAGTTGACGTGGTTCATGTGGTGGAAGATCTCCCGACCCACATCGATGTTCAACCCTTTTGCGCCGGCGTAGATAAGCTTCAGAAAATCGAACTGAAGCTCCGTGAAGTGAAGATGCGGGTAAAGATGGTAACCGAAGAAGTACATCCAAATTTTCCCGATCTTAGACAACTAGCTCTTCTCAAGGCGTGATTCCCCAGCTCTTGAATGCCATTGCACACCGGGCTGCGCAATCGTTGCATCGATGTCGTCGTAAAATGCCTTGTCCAACTCCACCTCAGCACCCGGGTAATGGTTGTGCTCATCCTCCTCTACAGTATAATTCGGAGTGCCATAGTAGGCATTTATGACCTCCGGACTGATGGGAACGCGCACATTTTGAACTATCACGAACCCGTCCTTGACGTTGTCAGGAAGGGCCGCATAGAATTCGAGGACCATGCTTGTGTACGCCGTGTTCTTTGGCTCGAGCATATAATTTAGCCAACCCCGGCGTTGATAATTGGCGTTGACGAGGTCATTCACCGCATTTGAAGCGAGCGGTAATTCGGTGAAACCACGCTCGGAGCAAAGTTTCCGCGTGCATATCTTTGCGTAACGGTTCTTTGCCGGTTCCGTCATTAAGGGCATATGCGGTGGCGGAGGCGGAGGAACCGTTTCATTGACCTCGTCTTCAGGCATTTCAACATTCTAGTGCTTTCCCCGTTTCGCCGTTTCTTTCCTAATACCCCGTCTTACTTTAGGCGCCATTGAAATCTGAAAAAAAATAAAAAAATATAGCATATATTCATTTCACGGAATTCAAACCAAAACATAAACTAAATTTTAAAACTAAAATATATTCGCATTAAAAATCGGCCTAATCACAATTCCTAAACAAAATTAATTAACAATTCCAAAACTAAATCAATTCACAATTTCAAAACCTAATCACAATTCATAATTCCTAAACCTAATCACAATTCACAATTTCAAAACCTAATCACTATTCACAATTCCAAAACCTATTCACAATTTCAAAACCTAATCACAATTCACAATTCCTAAACCTAATCACAATTCACAATTCCAAAACCTAATCACAATTTCAAAACCTAACCACAATTCACAATTCCTAAACCTAATCACAATTCACAATTCCAAAACATACTCACAATTTAAAGCCTAATCAAATTCACAATTTCAAAATCATAAAATCGCATAAAATCCAAACCTAATCGCATAAAATCATTAAAAAAAAAAACCCCAAAGCATTATTCAACCCTAAAAATCGATAAATCCAAAAAATTCAAGCAAAAACACAAAGAGATCATGCCTAACCTTTGGACGGCGGGCGACGGCAAGCGACGGCAGGAAACGGCGGGCGAAGACGGGCGACGGCGAATGGGTCGACGGCGAATTGTTAATTAATTTTGTTTAGGAATTGTGATTAGGCCGATTTTTAATGCGAATATATTTTGGTTTTAAAATTTAGTTTATGTTTTGGTTTGAATTCCGTGAAATGAATATATGCTATATTTTTTTATTTTTTTTCAGATTTCAATGGCGCCTAAAGTAAGACGGGGTATTAGGAAAGAAACGGCGAAACGGAGAAAGCACTGGAATGTTGAAATGCCTGAAGACGAGGTCAATGAAACGGTTCCTCCGCCTCCGCCACCGCATATGCCCTTAATGACGGAACCGGCAAAGAACCGTTACGCAAAGATATGCACGCGGAAACTTTGCTCCGAGCGTGGTTTCACCGAATTACCGCTCGCTTCAAATGCGGTGAATGACCTCGTTAACGCCAATTATCAACGCCGGGGTTGGCTAAATTATATGCTCGAGCCAAAGAACACGGCGTACACAAGCATGGTCCTCCAATTCTATGCGGCCCTTCCTGACAACGTCAAGGATGGGTTCGTGATAGTTCGAAATATGCGCGTTCCCATCAGTCCGGAGGTCATAATTGCCTACTATGGCACTCCGAATTATACGTAGAGGAGGATGAGCACAACCATTACCCGGGTGCTGAGGTCGAGTTGGACAAGGCATTTTACGACGACATCGATGCAACGATTGCGCAGCCCGGTGTGCAATGGCATTCAAGAGCTGGGGAATCACGCCTTGAGAAGAGCCAGTTGTCTAAGATCGGGAAAATTTGGATGTACTTCTTCGGTTACCATCTTTACCCGCATCTTCACTTCACGGAGCTTCAGTTCGATTTTCTGAAGCTTATCTACGCCGGCGCACAAGGGTTGAACATCGATGTGGGTCGGGAGATCTTCCACCACATGAACCACGTCAACTACGACCACAAGAAGAGCTCATTGTGATTCCCTTTCTTTATTTCGGGTCTTTGCATGAATGCTGGGGTAAGTGTTATATAATACTAAACTATCATTTGATTAACTTGAATGTTGTTATTTTATTGATACTAAATTTTATTGAATTTGATTGTTTAGGTTGAGGCATATGATCGTGAAATCACGTTTCCCAAAGGAGGTAATTTTGATGAGGCTTGGATAAGGAGTTTGAAGCCATCGGTGCTTGAAGCGCCACCTAGGCTCCAACCACTTGTGATTGGCGCCACCCCACCGCAGCAACAGTTTACATATGATGACATTCCCATGAGGGCGTTTATGGCTCACAGTCAGCGGGAAATGTACAACTACATGTGCTACGAACGCGGCTACCGGATGGCTCAAGATCCAAACTTCCAGCCACCAAATCCGTATCCAGCTCCGGTTTGGCCAGCGAGGTATCCCGACTATTATCCCTTTCCCGGTGACGCAGGCGGATCCGACAATGCAGGCGGCCACCACGAAGACGGAATTGACGAAGACGCATGAGGAACTGTTGTTTTGTTATATTTTCTTTGAACAATTTTAAATTATGTTTTTATTTTTTTTATTTTTGAACAATTTACTATGATTAGTTTTTGTTTTTTTAGGTTTTTATAATTTCTTTGAACAATTTACAATGTTTAATTATTTTGTTTATTAACTTAATTATTAGTGTATTTAAATTTTGAAATAACAATTTAAAAAACAACTTAATTTCTGTCAAATACAACAATTTGAAAATGTGAATTAAAATCTACCGCGGCCATTTATATATTTGCCGCGGCTATATGTCCAACGACACAAAAAAGTGTCGTCGTTAATCAAATTAGCCGCGGCAAACATATATTCGCCGCGGCTAAACTATGTGATAATCAACCCGTAGCCTCTGTAATTTTTGAACATTGTTTAGCTGCGGCGAATAGGAGGTTGCCGCGGCTAATTTGTGTTGGCCGCGGCAAGTATATGTTCGCCGCGGCTAAAACTGTGCTATAATCAACCCGTAGCCTCTGTAATTTCTGAGCATTGTTTAGCCGCGACGAACTGTAATGTGCCGCTGCCAAATTGTGTTTGCCGTGGCAAAATTGTGCGAAAAACAACCCGTAGCCTCTGTAATTTCTGAGGTTGTTTTAGCCGCGGCAAATTTATAGTCGCCGCGGCGAGTCGTACGACGACACAAAAAAGTGTCGTCGGATATTTTCTGCCGCGGCCGATGTCGCAGATCTGAGATTTTATAACTCTTATTTAGGATTTCCTTTCACTTATTTCTCTATACACTCCACATACACAATCCATTTCACACTTAGTCAACTTAGGCGACTTGGTTGAAGGATTTCAGCTTTGTCTTCTCGGCTTATCTACGGGAAAGAAAGGTATTATTTCTCAAAATTCTGGATCTTGTTAAATAGATTTGCATTATGGCTTCTAAAGAATGGATGAAGGCAAATAGATTGAGCGATGATTACCGAAGATGTGTTCAAGAGTTTTTTGATGTTGTAAATTTAAGTATAGAACAGAATAATTTATTCGGTGTCCATGTCTCATATGTGGAAATTTAGTTTCAAAATCTATGGAGGATGTCGAATCGCACTTATTTGCGTTTGGTATAATGAGTTCATATGATCATTGGTATTTTCACGGGGAAAAAATTCGTGGTAGAAGAGTCGATGATTATGTACAAGAACAAGACGTCGAAGAGGATGACGTGGACGGTTTGTTGAAATGCGCCGAAGAGGATTTTGTGGGAAGACCGGAGTTATTTGAATCGATGGTGGATGATTTAGAAGCTCCTTTGTTTGATGGGTGTAGGAGTTCGAAAGTAGGGTTTTTGGTGACGTTATTTCATTTAAAGGCGGCAGGAGGTTGGTCAAATACTAGCTTTACGCAATTGTTGGAAGCCCTTCGGGATGTGCTTCCGGAGGGAAATAGAGTGTCTTTATCCATGTATGACGCAAAGAAGATGTTGGGGTTGTTAGGTTTGAAGTTCGATAAGCTTCATGCATGTCCAAAGGATTGCGTACTGTATAGGAATGAGCATGAATATTTAATGAAATGTCCGGTCTGCAGTGAGTCAAGGTGGAAGATAGGGAAGAAGCCTCACGACGGTGTCAAAGGGGTTCCGCAAAAAGTATTATGGTACATTCCCCCGTTGCCGCGGTTTAAACGCATGTTTAACAATCCCACTCACGCGAAAAACATGATTTGGCACTCAAAAAACCGCAGTAAATATTGCGTTATAAGACACCCCGTTGATGTTGTACAGTGGAAATCTTTTGACGCCCATCATCTGGAATTCAGTGCAGATCACAGGAATTTGCGTCTCGGTTTGGCCACCGATGGGATGAATCCATTTGGGAACATGAGTAGTCGATATAGTGTTTGGCCGGTAATACTCATCAACTACAACCTCCCTCCGAAATTGTGTATGAAGCGGAAGTTTTTAATGTTGACGCTTTTAATTTCGGGACCGAGCCAACCGAGAAATTACATCGATGTTTACTTGGCACCATTGATCGATGATTTGAAGATTATGTAGGAAGAAGGAATGACGATCATGGATGCGCACCTACAAGAAGAGTTCAAATTAAAAGCAATGTTAATGTGGACAATCAACGACTTCCCGACGTATGGAAACTTGTCAGGTTACTCAGTTAAATGCAAAATTGGTTGTCCTGTTTGCATCAAAGATACATGTTCGACCCGGTTGAAGCATGGGAAAAAGACAGTTTTTCTCGATCATAGGAGATTTTTACCGTTAAATCACCCGTACAGGAAGAATGCGAAGAAGTTTAATGGACATCAAGAATTTCGAAGACCTCCAAGAATTTTGAACGGCGAAGCTGTCTTTAAGTTGATTTGCAGTGCTTGGAAAAAGAAAATTAAGTGGTAAGAAAAAGTCGTATGAAGATAAACCGTTCAAGAAAGTATCAATATTCTATGAGCTCTCGTATTGGAAGTCGCATTATGTTCGTCATTGTTTGGACGTTATGCACATTGAAAAAAATGTGTGTGAGTCGATTGTCGGTACTTTGCTAGATGATCCAAATAAAACAAAAGACGGGAAGAAAGCTCGAGAAGATCTCGTTGAATTGGGTATAAGACCGGGCTTGCATCCCGAGACTCAAGGAAAAAAAACCTTTCTACCACCGGCTGTGCACACGTTATCTCGACCGGAACGAAGGAAGTTTTGTGAATGGCTTGCGGCCATAAAAGTTCCCGAAGGTCATTCGTCGAACTACAAGAGGTTTGTATCTATCAAGGATTTGATGTTGGACATATGTGTCCTTAAACAAGATATTTTATCCATTTGTAAAAGATTATGATATGTCATTGTATAAAGATAATGCTTATTATGTTAATCTTATTATAGTTTCTGGTAGAGTAAAATAGAATGTTTGTTTCCTTAGTTCATAAAGAATGAAATTATGTTATTATTATCACAACAGAGTCAATGTGAGGAAGAATTAATAATCATAATAAATGAACTTAAAACGTCCGTGATCTGATTAACTGGGTGGGAGCCCATTAATCGTATAAGGTCATTAATGTGACTAAGTGACAATCCTATTCTGGATTTTGTGTGTGTCACACTCACTAGAAGTGCATTAAGTATGAAGTGTCTTCATACTGGACTGGACCTGACTTAAACTCCGGAAGTTATCATATAAGGCCGTCACTGATAACTTTGAGTTGAGTCACTAGTAGATGATCAAATGGATATTCGATCTAAGTCCTGAGTGATCTTGAGTCCGAGCTGCTGGCTTGATTGTTCTTTGATTTAACCGTTAAAGAACACGAAATATTACCGCTGTTCCCAACACTATTATTTTGGGAACATGATAGTCAGCAGTAAGGGTAGCTTGGTCATAGACATGGGCATCACACAGCTCTCTTCAGAGTGATGATGATTCCCTTGATTGTCAGTGGTGAGAAGTGAGAGGTACCCGTGCGCAACTTATGAATCGAAACCATAAGTGGGTTACTCATAATATTACTGACTGAGTCAAGGATGAAAATGCAATGAGGGGCATAATGGTAGAAACCGCCTGCTCGTGTGTGGATCATCAAGT
The DNA here is from genome assembly GCA_954871525.1 of Parietaria judaica. Lineage (NCBI taxonomy): Eukaryota > Viridiplantae > Streptophyta > Magnoliopsida > Rosales > Urticaceae > Parietaria > Parietaria judaica. The sequence goes on from OX940860.1 coordinate 48,163,579, forward strand.
GAAAGATCAATATCCCGAATTTGATTGTATCAATGGACACCCTGCTGTTATAAAGGGAATAATATATACCGTATCACTAAAGAGTGCAGCCTCGGGTCTATAGTGGAATCACTTCGAGGTTTGACGAACAACTAGCAGTTCGTTGGAGCTTAAGTGATACGGGTCCATGGTCCCCAGGATAGCTCCGTAACGGATGATACGTACGTGATTAAAATACATTCTGGATAATGTTTAATCATTTGGCTTGACTTATAAAACTGAAAGGTCTGTGGCAGACGTCAGATAGTTTTATCGTCAGCGTGGTAAAAGTACCATATCTTGGTACACGAAATTAACTGATAAAATAAAGTTAGAATTTAGATTTTCTATCAGCACCATGTTGTTGGAAATTAAATTCTAAGCAACTTTGTTTTTTGAACCAAGTCATTTCGACTTACGGTTAGTGATTTATGGATTTTCTAAGTTTGTGCTCGGTTCGATAAACTATGAAATTAAATCACATGTCACGAATTTAAATGATGGTGTGGCACCATGACATTTTAATGTGTGATATTGAGATCAGAAATTATTAATATAATTTAATTATTTGGATTTAATTATTAATATCATATTAATAATTAATTAATAATTAATAGATTTATATTAATAATAATAATGTATATTTAATTATATATATTACGTTGTAAATCGAAGTGGGCCTGCATGATCTAGCCCACACGAGTTTGACCTAGCTAGGGTTTAATATTTGCGGCATAAGTACCTAAAGTTTGGTACTTTGGCAAAAACCCTAAAATCAATCTTATCCTTTAGATCGGAGATGATTTAAAATCAAATGTAGGATTAAGATGATTGATTTTTGACCTAACCCTAATTCGAAAAATAGTAGCTTGGTGACCAAGCTTAGGGATTTCGAATTTGATTAAATTAATTGTATCAGTTAGATCGGTTTAAGATTTAATCTTTACCGTCGGATTGGAAATTAATTATTTATATATGTAATATATAATTTTCGAATATAATGATAAGATAAAATCGAATTAGGCTTTTACCAAGTCTTAGAATATTTGATATTTATCTCAAATTAATTTGATCCATTAGATCGGTCCAAGATTAATCTAAGCCGTTGGATCTAGATAATTAATTTCGAAATTATCATTAATATATATATATATATATTTTGAATATTTAAATAAGTAGATAAGATTGGTTTTTGATTTACCAAGTCTTTCTTATTTAATTAAATCCCTAATTAATTATATCCATTGGATTTAGATAAGATTGAATCTAAGCCTTTGGATTAGGATAATTAATTATATTTAATAATAATTTTCGAAATTAGATATATATATATATATATATATAAATATTCGAATTATATTTAAATAAGAAGATAAGATTGATTTTTGTATTTATCAAGTCTTTCTTATTTAATTAAATACAAGTTTAATTATAACCATTGGATCTAGATGAGATTAAATCTCAACCATTGGATTGAAATAATTAAAGTATTTATATATATATAAAATTCGAATTTAGGAGAGAAAATCTCTAATTCGGTTACGGGCCAAGTCTATAAATAGGGAGCTCATTTACAACATTCAACACACCTCTCCCCAGAGCAAAAACTCGAGCTCTCCCTCTCTCTCTAGGGTCTGCGAGTTTTCTGCTTCTGATCTCTTTTCTGGTTCGGCTTAGGAGACTATTTCTCCGGAAGCTTAAAAAGAACCTCAGTTAAATTTTGCGACGGAGTCCTGCCGGCGAAGCCCACGCTTCGGTACGAGGAGTCCATGAGGATATCCCGGAAGATCACGGGTGTTTCCCTCAGCACCGGCGGAGCCCTGCCGAACATCAGAGTACGCAGTCAGAAACGTCAACCGAGGTACGGCCTTATGCATTCGGTTAATAAATGCAAAACATTTACTGCTTTCTATTTATTTCTTATACTTCGACTATGATATTAATAATATGTTATGAATATTAAATATGTAATATTTATCGGATCTTGTTGAAATAATCATTACCCGATATCCGTGCCGTTATTCCGATAACAAGTTTTCCGCTCTAAAATAATTTTTTAAATGTTACCGGGACGGCTCGGAGGCATATTTCGTGGTAATGGAGTCGGAATTCAAACCCCGATTCCCAACATTTGAGACTTATCGGAATGAAAACCCACGATTGTCATATGTTGCTTCAACAAATACTTCCTCTTGCATTGTGAGGTTTTTTGTCAAAGGAAGTTCGGTATGCCATTTCCAAGTTAAGTGAGTTTTTCAACAAAATCTGTGCCAAAACAGTAAAGACATTGGAACTCGACGAGATACAGGCGGACTTGGTTAAAACCCTATGCATGCTCGAGACGTTCTTTCCACCGTCATTTTTCGACATCATGATACACTTAACTGTTCACTTAGTACGAGAAGTGAAGTTTTGTGGACCCATATTTTTACGATGGATGTATCCGATTGAGCGTTATATGAAAGTCTTGAAAGGGTACGTGAAGAATTACAATCGGCCAGAAGGGAGCATTGTCGAATGTTATATGGCAGAGGAGTCGGTTGAATTTTTTGCTGAGTATTGCGCGAAAACTCCGCCGATTGGGGTGCCTAAACTCGCCGTTGCGGAATCAAAAGGCTTATCCTCAGGTAATAATTAATAATTTTATTATATAAAAATATCGTTAAAATAATAATTGATCTTTGATGTTTTGATTCGCAGGTAATCCTTCGACTGTCAACCGAAAAGAATGGGAGCAAGCCGTTCTATATGTGTTGCACAATTCAACTGGTGTGGAGCCCTTTATTGATGTGCATATGAATGAGTTGAGGCGTATTTATCCGAAAAAGTAAAAAAATGTAAAATGGCTACAAGAAGAGCAGAACCGTACGTTTCCAAAGTGGTTCGATGAACATTTATATAAAAGGAGAAAGCATTATGATGAGACAATATTTAAGATCTCCGGTGGCCCTTCACAAGTAGTTACCCGGTTGACTTCGTGGTACGTTAACGGGTACACGTTTTACACAAGGGGAAGAGATGAAAAACACCCCGTACAAAACAGCGGTGTTACGTTATTTGCGGAAGGAATGCATGTTGCGTCGGCCAAGGATAAGAATCCAGTACAAGCTATTATGAGCTACTACGGATATGTAGAAGATATCTGGGAGCTTGATTATTGTGGTTTGCGAGTTGGATTGTTTAAGTGCAAATGGGCCGACAACAACTACGTAAAAGTTGACGAGGACGGAATTACAGTCGTTGACTTTAGACGAGTGGGCTACGCCAATGATTCATTTATAATGGCATCCCAAGCAACTCAAGTGTTTTATGTCTCCGACCCGATTTATCCAGAATTATCTCTTGTCGTGCATGTGAAGGCAAAAAACGTTGAAGAATATTCCAACGAAGAAGCCGTAGACATAACCACCATCGCACCATTCTCGAAGAAGCTACCGAGCATTGAAGAGGTCGAGAACTTTGATGATGATGATGTTTCTAAGTTGAGACGTCTAGACATCCCGTCAACTGAAATTGAATGAAATATTCACTTATCAATAATAATAATAATTTTATATTTCATTCTACTTGTTTAATAATGTAGTTTTATGACTTTATTTATGATTAAACATTTATTATTATTTCATAATATAAGTTACTGATGTGATTTAAGTTAAATTGTCAAAAGCAAGTACTTACCGTTGATATTTTTTAATTTTTTCAATGTGTAAAAGATAGAAAAACAAAACAACTTTTTCAACATGCCGCGGCAACTTATAAAGTTGCCGCGGCTAACATTCCAACGACACTAAAAAGTGTCGTCGGATCAAATATTAGCCGCGGCTAATACAAATATACCGCGGCAGACTTATAAATCTCTCTGAAAATTGTTTTTAGAATAGCGGCAAAAGTACCTATACTTAATATAGTGGTGAATTTGAGATATATTTTTACATTTTTTGATGTAGTTTATTATTGTAACATTATAAATAATTAGTCAACACTAAGTTTGACATAATTAGTTAGTAACTTAATGAAAAAGTTTAGAACCCTAGCTAACCTTAACCCTAACCCTAAGCCCTAACCCTAACCCTAACCCTAACCCCTAAACCCGAAAACCCTTTTTGGCAAAAGGAAACTTCGGAAATAATTTCATTATATACTCTTGAAATTATTTTTTGTTTAAATAAAATTGGTTGTTTAAGAATTTAATAAATGGTTAAACCCTAACCCTAAACCCTAAAACCTAAACCCTAAACCCTAAAACCCTTTACTTGGGAAATAATTTCATTATGTACTCTTGAATTAATTTTTGTTTAAATAAAATTGGTTCCTAAACCCTAAACCTTAAATTAGTTAAACCCTAACCCTAAGCCCTAAATCCTAAAACCCTTTTTTGCATAATTTTACTTGGGAAATCAATGCATTCGTGGTGTTCATTTACTAATTATAAATTATATAATATAAAGAAAGTGTAATAATATAAACTAAGAGTAAAATAAGAGGTTTTTATTTTATTTTTTCAAGTGAAAAATGGAAAATAAAAAATGATCTAAATTAGCCGCGGCATTGTTAGTTTAGCCGCGGCGAAATTTACATCCATTTTAACAAAGGCTACGGGTATGTTTCTTCCAGAATTTACCGCAGCACAATATTATATGCCGCGGCAAGTGTGCTGTATGACGACACATTTAAGTGTCGTTGGTTATAGTCGCCGCGGCACACAATATTGTGCCGCGGCTAATCCTGCATCCAATTTTACAGAGGCTACGGGTTTATTTGTATCAGGATTAGCCGCGGTGAAATCTGTTATGCCGCGGCATGTATTCTATAAAACGACACTTATTTGTGTCGTCGGTTACATTTGCCGCGGCACATAATAATGTGCCGCGGCTACTAATGCATTCAATACTTTTGTTGGCTACGGGTTTAATTTCGTCGCGGCAAGTTTAAGTTTGCCGCGGCGTGTTTCGGGAATTTTGACGACACATCCAATTTTGTGTCGTCGAACCGCCAAATTTTTTATTTTTTTCCGCATTTTTTCATTTTCCCTCCCTTTTTTTTTCTATCTTTTCAGCTTTTTTCACTCTCTTTCTCTCATTCTCCCTTCGCTCTTTTCTCTCTTTCTCTCATTCTCCCTTCTCTCCTTTTCTCTTTTTCACCTTGTGCCGTCGCCGTCGCCGTGGAAAAGAACGCCGGCCATCAACAAGTCTATTCGCGTTGATATTACATTAACAAGGTTAGAATCTGAGCCCTAAATTGATATTACATTTTTAATGCATTTTTGTGTTAAAATAATATTGTTTATAGTTTAAGTGATGATATTTTGATGATTTAGTGAATATCTCTTAATGGGTTCATGAATTTGTTGATGGTTTTTAATTTTTGTTGATTTGTGTTTTGGTTTGTTGGTGGGTTTATATTTTTCAAAATTTATTGATATATTTTTGTGGTTCATGAACTTGTAGATGAATTTTCGAGACGAATCACCGGAACGTGATGTACGGGATCGAGAAGAATCACACGAACGTGAAATCAAACCCGGTTAGTTTATTTTTATTTGCATCCGAAATTGTTGTATTGAACTAGTTTCTAATATTGAGTTAATTATTTTATGGAGGTATAGACGAGAATGAATCAAAACCGAGAAGAAAACTAGAAGATCAAGGACAAAGAAAAGTGACTCTAATGAGAAACATCAATGTATTGAAGCATAAGGGAGAAAAAGTTCATGTTAAATTTGATGAGAAAGAACAACCGGAAGGACAAGAAGGTGATTTTTTAGGTAGTTGGATTGGTGTGTTAGCTAGGTAACTCGCTCCAATAACTATTATCGATTGGAGAGATAAAAGTTATGCTAAGGTGAAAGAACGGATATGGAATGAAGTCTAACAAGCATTTGTAGTTCCGGGATGGTTCAAAAGAAAATGTTTATCAAGTGCCGCGACTTCGACAAGACAATTCCGGCATGATCTCTCTACCCTAATCAATAAACATCCCAAGGGTAAAAGCATTTATGAGCGACCGGATATTGTTGAGAAGTACTACACGAGCATCACGGCCGAAGTATGGAAGGAATTTGTGGAAATTAGATTAAGTGAAAAGTTTGGGGAACTCTCGAAGCAAAATAAAGGCCATAGAGATCAAGTTGAATACCTCTCGAGAACGGGCCGAAATGGATATCGGAAGATCGATCAACTACTAGTTAGGGTTCTAACTTTGTATTTTAATTTTATTTTATTTTATTGCCAAGAATCAAATAACATGTTTATTTTGTTTCTTAGCATGCCAAAAATGGAGAATGGGCCACCTTACCCACACTTTGGTGCGTCACGAGGAAGAACCCCGATGGTTCATTAAAAGACTCAATTTTGGAGCCAATAATAGAGAAAATAGTAAGTACTTATATAATGTAGTATATTTGATTCTCTTATAATTTATGTTTTTTGTTAGAACGAATATGCCACGCAGGAAGAAAATGGCGAGTTTGAACCCGATGAGGAAGTCGACGTATTGACAAGGGCGTTGGGAAAGAAAGATCATTCCGGACGAGTTCGGGGACAATCAAAATACGTCACAAAGCGAGCACATCACCGAGCATCCAACTCAACGCCGAATCCCGTCGTTAAAAGCCTCCAAGCGGAAATTGAAGAAATGAAAGCGAAAAGCGAGGCGAAAGATGCTGCTTTGGAAGAATGGAAGTAAAAAATGGAACTATTTGTCCAACAATCAATTGCTCGAAATTTTGAAGGGAGTAACGATGCATGCTCCCGTGGCGGCACTCCGATTAGTCAACCGCTCGCATCGGTTACTCAACCCGTCGCTCCGGTTAGTTCGGGAAAAAAGACTAAGCCCGTATCGGTCGACAATGGAAGCGGTGTTGGCGGAAGGGGCTCGAGGGATGTACGACAGGCGGCCTCTCATCCAAAGACGCCCATTTCGGGTGATGGTGGCGTCGAATGTCTTCTCTACTCGGACGCTTTTGAAGAATACGTTGTAAAGGGGAGGGCATATAAACATTATATCCCGGGCGAGGAACCTTTTCTCAATAAAGAATGGGCGGGCGAATATACTCGGGTGTTAATTGAAGTGGTAAATGCTCCGATGCCTAATATTCCTCTCCCTATGGAAATGCAATGTATGGAATTTCTCGATGACGCGATCAGGAACTTAGTGCCTTGGCCGACAAGGTTAATCAAGAAAGTCGATTCCCAAGGTAGTCCATCTCTCATACCTAAGCCAAAAGAGGTTGCCAAAAGTGCACAAGATCCAAAAAAGATTAAGATGTCTATCGTTGTCCCGGAATTGAGACCGTTGGCCGATTATGCCAACAATTATATGCTCGCACCAAATGCATTACTCGAAGTGAATCTTGATAAAAGTTTGGGTCAAGATTTAACTTATTTAACTTTCGATGATATGCGCGAATTTCTATTCTCCGAGGACTTGAATGTGAATTGGATAACGACTTGTCAAAGGTATGTTTTCTATTTTTACATATTCTTTTTTATTTCCTTATTTCTTAATGATTTTAAAATATGAATAATTTATTCTACTTTTCTTTATATTATATTTGTAGTTATTTGTTACAAACATACATGGCAAAAAGTGATGTGAGAGATTTGTACGGTTTTATTCCTCCGTATAATGACATGAACTACAACACTTATGGCGACGACGAAGATAAGAGGTCCAAAGAATTGGAAAATGATGTGGAGGTTTGCTTAAAGAATATATCAAAATGCAAGAAAGACAAATTGTGGTTGATGCCATACAATAGTCACAATCATTGGACTCTCCTCGTGTTGAACCCTTGGCGCAATAGTGTGACCATATTTGATTCACTTAAAAATTCAAGAGGATTGAATGCGCATTTATCCGCGTTTTTGATAAGTAAGTATTCTCGAATATAGAATTATCTTTTTATTATTGATGTATTTCAAATACAAGGTTTTGTATATTTAGCGTTTACATTTTTTGTAGGCTCGGTTAAACGTTCATGTTACACCATACAACCGGCAAGAATATGCACTCGGTGGTCAAAGTGTCGATTTCAAAATCATGTCCGAAACAACCGGGAAATCACGAGTGTGGATACTTTGTCATGAAGTTCATGCACGACATCGTCATAAAGGGTATTGCGTTTGTTGATAAAAAAAATATTTATAGTTTTTAAAAGAGATAGATTCTCTTAGAGTTAGATTAGGTGCATATGTTCTTCAAAAAATTACAAAGTATGATGAAGAATAGAATATTATGTATATGGACGGTCTTACATTCTTTGGTATATAATGACGGTACTATTTGTAAGTATGAACGACGCTTTTTGTAGGTACGGAAGATTATTCGTATAAATCGGTTAATTTTCGGAATTAAATATATATTATTTATTATTTACAGGTACCAAAGCATCCGGGCGATTTAAATCGCCCGGTTTTTTTAATTTTATACCGGCATATTCGACGACGGATGAAAAACCGTCGCGGAAAGTTTTTTATCAATGCAATCGGGCAAAAATATGCCGCGGCAATATTAAAAATGCCGCGGCGTATTCATCCCAACGACACTAATAAGTGTCGTTGGAATGAATATTGGCCGCGGCAAATATAATTTTGCCGCGGCGAAAATCTATCCCAACGACACTTATTAGTGTCGTTGGGATGAATATTAGCCGCGGCAAAATTTAATATTGCCGCGGCCAATATTTATTCCAACGAAACTTATTAGTGTCGTTGGGATGAATACGCCGCGGCGAAAATATATTCGCCGCGGCTTACAGCATGTCCGAGGACATTTTCGAGTTTTGGAATCACCTCACACAACACTTATTATGTGTCGTCGGACTGGTCGCCGCGGCAAAGCTATTATTATGCCGCCGCGAGTTTGGATTCCGACTACACTTTTTAAGTGTAGTCCAGTTCCACCTCCAACGACACTTAAATTAAGTGTCGTCGGATATCATACGATGGAGGATCCGACGACACATAAAGAGTGTAGTCGAAGAGCTCCAACTACACTCTTTAAGTGTAGTCCAACCCCTTTTTGTAGTAGTGATTCACAATTTCAAAACCTAATCACGATTCACAATTCCAAAACCTATTCACAATTTCAAAACCTAATCACAATTCACAATTCCTAAATCTAATCACAATTCACAATTCCAAAACCTAATCACAATTTCAAAACCTAACCACAATTGACAATTCCTAAACCTAATCACAATTCACAATTCCAAAACATACTCACAATTTCAAAGCCTAATCAAATTCACAATTTCAAAATCATAAAATCATTTTACTTGCACTTGCACAATGTCTTCGACGCTTCTCTTTCGTCTGTCATGGTAATGCAGACGCCTCTTTGGATTACTACTCTTAATACCTCTGTTGTTGACATCCATGGTAGTGCTTGACTTGATTTTCAGAGCCTCGCTCGCTGTCATCACAACCATCACTACAATGGCCTTGCTCGATGGAGCCGCTTCGGTGGCCTTGCTCGAAACCAAAACTATCTCATCATACACAACTTGATCAATGAAAAGTAAAAAATGAGTATTTACTCAAGAGTGTTTCCCCTCATCAATCAAGTTGGTGCTTGTATTGAAGGTTTTTACGAACTGTGTTGTCGTTAAATATAATTCCGTCGTATCAGTTTAGTATCAGAGTCACGTTTGATCGGGGAACAAACATTATGTCAATGGAAACAATGAGTCGGGGATGGCATATTGCGTGTCGGAGTTTATCGCGGGCCAGGTGACTCTCAATCTACTCCGCTAGAAGACATTAAGCAATATTGAATACTCTACTAGGATTTTGACGAGCCCAAACGATTCATTGGGAATTTCACGCACACATACGCGTGAGAGGTCAGCGATGAGAAAAACTATGGCAACCATCTCGCTCTCAAAGGTGTGAAGAAGATACCGAACCGGGTACGAACATAGAAAACGACAAACAAGACACTATTACACAAGTTACTTGAGCTGAAAAATCCAACGACAAACGAATACTAAGTTTTAATTTTATTAGAAAAACTGAAATGTAGTGATCGTTGGTCTTAGATAAACGACATGGAAATCAATATGCAGACAGATATTAATGGGAAATTAAGCCCTCTAAACGACAAATAAAATTTAAAACCATAGTTGAATCTACTAAAGGTGTTGAAATGATTTAATTAACTTACTTTTTTTTTTCTTTTCTACAGAAGTAATTAGATATAAGTAGAACCTCTATAAATTAATACTCGATAAATTAATAGTCGCGATTAAATAATATTTTTGTCTGGTCCCGACTCGGGCCTAACTAGCTAAATTAATAATTCGCTAAATTTATAAGATAATAATTTTTTTAGAAAGTATATAGGCCCTAGGTGATATATAAATTAATAATTTAATATAAAAATTATATAAATAATTATAAAATCACTATAAATTAAATATAACATAAATAACTATGAAATCACATTAAATAAAAAGATAAAATTACATCACTAATCATGTAGTCTTCTTAAAATATGATCCTATAGCTTTAATTATCACTACTCTAAGAAGCTATTGTTACTCCTCTTTAATACCATTGGGCTATTTAATACTTGTAACATTGGTACTCTAATAAAATATTTTGAAATCATAATAGTCTCTTGATATTCTTAATATTGATACTTTAATATTCTCGATATAATAAATCGAAATAATTTTTTTTTTGCTAAAGATGTTTATATATTTATAGCTGATTAATATTTTTATCTTCATTAATGTATAAATTAATAAATTATTAATTTATATGTTAATTAATAATCCGATAAGATAATATTTTTTGCCGGTCCCAACAGTATTAATTTATAGAGGTTCTACTGGATTTTGATGAAGAAACCATTACAAATTTTGACAATGCATGTGTTGGGCTTAGATCACAAGCTGTAATATAACTATAGCAATGTTATAAATTATAATAACATATCTATGAAATATGAAGTCTGCCTAAGATATATCCAATAAGAGATATTAATATCATTAATTGAGAAATATCTTGTATATAAATTAACTTTAATTTGCCGGTGATCTTCTCATTTGCGCTGACAAAAAGCCTGGTTTCTGGTACATAACAATATTCATTTTGAAATGTTGAATTCCGTAGGTTAAGAATATGATAAGATAATACATATTCACAAAAAAGGATTACACTATAACTGATTTGATATTGTTTTGATCAGTGAGACTTGTTAAGGTCGGATTTGGTCAAATCCATCCTCAACACAACTCGTGTCGTTTTGTCCGTAAACGACATGAGGGGAGGCGAGGAAGTTCATCACCCGAGGAGGAACATCCCCGAGGAAGAATACCCCCGAGGAGACTCATCCACGAGGACACGCAGCCACGTGAAAGCAAGCTGCGATGTAGCGTCCCATCGCACCCGACGAGGAATTTCGTCATGATGATTGTGCAGGGCCGAATGACCATTGACGAGATGTGCATTTAATGAAGCCGACCTACTCACTCGATGAGAACACCAGCGACGAGGCTTGCAGAGCCGAATGACGGCTGACGAGATGCGCATTTAATGAGGCGCACCTACCCATAACGGCAGCCTGCTCGGAAGTTACATAAAGCAAGGATTAACCATGCTGCCCTCAAATCACGCCAGAGAGTGAATGATTAAAGAGAAAAAGGCGGGAAAGATGCGAGGGTAAGGCATTGTAAACTCTATAAAAGGCAAGATAAGCCTCATTTGTAAAGGTTGGGAAAAATAGAGGAAAAATGCCCGGAAAGAGAGAAAGAAATCTTGTAATAGAAAAAGCTAAGGTAAAAAAAGAAAATTGATGTTCATGATCCTTCATCTGTCTAGCTATTCAACGGAAGAAAACCAAGCTCATTTCGGAAAATATAATAAAACAGAGATATTCATCGATTATTGTTGTTTATTTGTTATTTGGTGATTATCTTTGTGACTGGAAAAGGGTGGTGAAAATCGCCCTCTACAGTTTGGCGCCCACCGAGGGGCTTTGTTTTCTTTCTAAGTCACAGCTAGGAATTTGAAGGAGCGAGATGTCGTCGAGCGACCACGTCATCACTGTAGAAGGGGACGAAGTCACGGCCATGGAGAGACTCCAGCGGCAATTGGCCGAAGCCAACGCGAGAGTGATGTAGGCAACACGGGTGGCCGGAAGAACAAGAGGAGCGGAACGGACGACTTACTGCTCTTCTGGAGCACGCGAGTCAAAGAAGGGAAGGCCCAGAGAGCATGATCGCGGGATCTTCGGCTCGGGGAGAGGGTGGTGTTGTAGCCGAAGGAGAGCAAGTTAACCTGACGCCTCAAGCGCCGCCGATCATTAGGGATCTCTTCAATGCCGCAGGCATGACACCGGCGAACACAACGAGCCCGCCGGGAGGCTTGACAACCACCATAGCGGAGAAGATCCAGGAGGAGGTCTGGAGAGCGATGAGGGAAATATCCTCAAGCATGGAGGCAAAAATGGGATACGTGGCCTCACAGGTGCATAAAGCCACGAGCGCGGCGCCCGAAATCGATATGTTGGTCAGGGAGGCCAGGGTGACTCCTTTCTCGGCAAAAATCCGCAGCGTGGAGCTAGGAGAATTGCCGAAGGTCAGGCTCTCGCAGTACAAAGGAACTTCGGATCCAAACACCCACGTGAAGTCATTTCGGATCGCCACGGAGCGCATAGGCGGCGAGGAGACGAAGCTAGAGGCTATCTTGTGTCATCTCTTTGTCGAGAGCTTGCAAAGCCCGGCGAGCGATTAGTTCGCTAAACTACCATCGCAATCCATCGGCGACTCCGATGAGCTCGTCGCATGTTTCCTACGACACTACTCAATGTACGTACAGAACGAGGCGACCGTTACGACCCTGTGGAACCTCTCGCAGGGGCGAGAAGAAACTCTCTGGCAGTACGTCGAAAAGTTCAAAGACGTCATGGTCAGAATCCAGGGGCTCGATGGCATCGTCGCAATCCAGGCGCTGAAGCACGGACTGTGGTATTTGGCCCCTTTCCGTGAAGAGTTAATAAAGATGCGCCCGTCGACGATCGAGGACGCGCTCCACAGGGCGACGCTCTTCATGGAAATAGAGGAAGAGATTCTGGCCCAGAAGAAGATCCACGAAGGTGGAAGCAAAGGAAGGCAGCACGGAAAAAGGGAGAGCGGGGACGGAGGAGACGCCTCATTATCCAGAGTGAGGAAGGGAGAAGAAGACCGAAGGAATTCCTATGAGCGACGAGGTCGGGAAGCTCCGAGGCAAGAAGTGTATTAGGTGGACGAGCACAAAGACCGCGACTATGATCGGAGAGACCACCACCAAGGAGGATCCTCGGAAAACCGAGGAAGATTCTCTGACGATTGAGGAGGATCCTCGGAGAACCGAGGAAGATTCTCTGATGATCGAGGAGGATTCTCGGGAGACCAAGGACGATTCTTCGATGATCGAGGAGGATACCCGGGGAACCAGGGAGGATTTTCCAACGACCGAGGAAGATTTGCTGAAAACCGAGGGGGATTCTCGGGGTCCGGAAGCCGAGGGGCCTTCTCGGGAGGCCGAGGAGGCTTCGGGATGAAGTTTTGGCCGAAGGATATGAGCAAGTTCTGCGCTTACCACAACTATAATGGCCACGCCACTGAAGATTGTGCCATGCTGAAGAAGGACCTCCAGAGAAGATTCGCACTGGGGGAGATCAAAGACCTCACGTACAAACCTTCCGTGCCTTGGAATAACAGGAACAGGGCATGGCAGGGCCGACAAGAAGAATCTACGAACGACGGGGGGAACGGCCGAGACGGGGCAAAGAGAAACCTGGCGATCGAGCCGCCACCGGCAAGGCGTGACGATGAAGAACGACCGGCCTCGAGAACAAGAATCGAGGTGATCATGGGCTGATCGCGGTTCTGCGAGGATTCGGTCAACAACATAAAAGCTTATCAGTGAAGGGGGAAGGAGCACGGTCAAGAATAAGTGAAGATGGGCGCCACAGGCGCGAGGATAGAGTTTGTGGAGAACGAGGATTGTGCTGATATGCACGAAGACGCTCTGGTCCTCGAACTCAACATCGGAGGATGCGAGGTTTGCCGCATCCTCGTTGACAACGGAAGCTCGGTCGACTTCATTTTCTATGAATGCTTGATGAAGATGGGCATCGAGGGACTCGCGATAGGGGGACGACCCCGCAAGGTATCGGGTTTCAACGGGGACGTCGCTGTCTCGATGGGGACAGTCCACCTCCCGGTCCGTGCAGGGAGCGTCAACCGGATGACGGAGTTTATGGTGCTAAATGTCCCGTCACACTTCAACATTATCCTGGGGAGACCTTGGATCCACTCCATGAGAGCCGTGCCGTCAACTTACCACCAGAGCATAAAATTCCCGGGAAAAAGGGGAGGAGAGATTGAGGAACTCAAAGAGAGCAGGGACGCGTACCGAATTTGCTACGTGATGCACCATAAGTCGATGACTGCCGAGAAGGGAATCAAGCAGACGGAGAGGGGTGAACCGGCCGGTTTATAGCAATTAGCGACGCCTGCCCCAAGACTTCTCGGGCGGAGGCAGAGCGCCGACGGGACAGCCAAGATACTTAGCATGGAAGACATCGAGGCAGGGAATGCCGAGGAAAGAAAAGGGGGAGCACAGATCGAAGAAGTAGAGCGAGTCTGCATCGACGAGTCCGACCCTACTCGGACCGTCGGTGTGGGCGCGGAACTCGACCCAGATACCAAAGCGCGACTAATCGAGCTCCTAAAGAAGAATTATGAGAGTTTCGCCTGGTCTCATGAAGACATGCCGGGGATCGACCCTTCGGTAACAGCCCATCGCCTCAACACCGATCCAAGGCACAAACCCGTCGTGCAAAAGAGGAGAAAGATGGCCCCCGACAGGAACAAGATCATCAACGACGAAGTAGACAAGCTGCTCTCGATGGGAACCATTCGAGAGGTAAAATATCCCGAATTGCTGGCTAACACAGTCGTCGTAAAGAAAAAGAATGGCAAATGGCGAGTTTGTGTGGACTTCATCGACCTCAACCGAGCCTGCCCGAAGATAGTTTCCCGATGCCGCATATAGATCGCCTTGTCGAGGCCACCCACGGCTATGAGCTTCTCAGCTTCATGAACGCGTATTCTGGGTACCACCAAATAAGGATGCACCCAGAGGACGAAGAGAAAACCGCCTTCATCAGCGAGAGGGGCACGTACTGCTACAAAGTCATGCCCTTCGGACTGAAGAACGCCGGATCGACTTATCAGAGGCTGGTGACAATGATGTTCCACAAACTGATCGGGAAAAGCATGGAGGTATACATCGACAACATGGTCGTTAAATCCCTGAAGGCGGTGGCGCACGTCGAGCACTTGGAGGAGTGTTTCGAGATTCTGAATCAGCACGGGATGAAGCTGAACCCCACCAAGTGCACTTGCGGTATGTCCTCGGGAAAGTTCTTGGGCCATATGGTCACACGGTGAGGGGTCGAGGCCTACCCCGAGCAGATTGAGGCAATCAAGAGTATGCCCTCGCCCCGAAATCGACGGGAGATTCAGAGATTGACCGGGAGGATCGCTGCTCTGAACCGATTTATCTCGTGATCGGCCGACAAGACTCTCCTTTTCTACGAACTACTAAGAAAGAACAAGAAGTTCGAGTGGACTGAGAAATGCGAGGAGGCCTTCCAGGCGTTGAAGTCCTACCTGTCATCGCCGCCCATCATGACGAAGCCAAAGCCGGGGGAACCTTTGTACTTGTTAAGGTCAGATCCGGTCGGATCTCTCTTAACTCGAAGAAGTCAAGAAGACAATGCCCTCAAGCCATCGACCCCCGAGTCGATGACATTTGGTCGACGACGCCCGAGTTATCGACCCCCGAGTCGACGACGCCCCCGGATCGACGATGCCCTAGTCATCGATCCTCGAGTCATTGACCCCCGAATCGACGGCACCCGAGTCGACGGCGCCTGAGCCGTCGATTCCCAAGACGACGATGCCCAGAGTCAACGACCCCCGAAGTCGACGATGCCCAGAGTTGGCGATACATTTATCGACGACGCCCCGGGTCGACGACACCCGAAGTTGACGATGCCCAGAGTCGACGACCCCCGAAGTCGACGATGCCCAGAGTCGGCGACACCATTATCGACGACACCGAGACCCGACGGGAAGATTGGATAAGACTGACGAGACTAGAAGTAGTGACTATCGACAACGACTGATGGGATAAGCATTTAATGCCTGAGGCTTTGATAGGATGGGCATTTAATGCTACCACCTCGGAGATAGCCCAGCAGACTCGAAACACGCGAAAGGGGAATGACAAGACTTGACAAAGATGGCAGTGGGATCGAGGAAGCCAGGCACTCGAGAGCAGCAGAAGGCATGGGTTGAAAAGACCATTCGAAGATCCACGGCTGATAGGCTAGGACAAAACGCCTATAAATATTAAGAGAGAATGAAGGAAAAGAAAAAAGGACCCTTCCCCAGGGGGAGATAGAAGGAAGCTGCAAATGGGGCCAAGATTCGGCCAAGAGAAACCAAGAGAAACCAGAGAGAAAGAAGAGAGAAGAAGAGAAAAACTATCCACTTTGAACTACGTGATGACCTGATCCCGGGATACCGGGTACGTAGGCAACCTCGCCGTATACGGCAGGGTGCGACATCATATCCAAGAAAGCAAGAAAATGTGTTCATAAATCTGTAATCCCCATAGTTCATCAATAAAGAGACTCCATAGACGTTTATCATCATCCTTGTCGTTCTCAGCTAACAAAGGGATTAAACCCGAACCCTTCTCTTTAAACTCGAGGATGCTTCCTCGTGACTGTTTGTTGGTGATTTTTGCCCTCAACAGTACTTATACATCGCCGTGTCTAACCACGCAATCAGCTAAGTACTTGTGCGAGAGGAGGATGGGGAGCAGAAGCCAGTTTCCTACATCAGCAGGAAGCTCCTAGATGCCGAGACAAGGTACCCTCAACCCGAGAAGCTTGTTTTGGCAGTATACGACGCGTCGGAAAGGTTGAAGCATCACTTCCAAGCCCACACCATCGTCGTCATGACCGACAGACCAATCCGTACTATCATCCACGGCCCGAGCCAGTCGGGGATGATCACGAAGTGGTCTATTAAACTGGGAGCGTACGACATCGAGTACAAGCTTCGGACGAGCCTCAAGTCTCAAGTGCTCGCATAATTCCTCATCGAGTTGCCAAAGGTGCCGATGGACCCGAGTAACAAGGCCGGCATCTGAAAGCTACAAGTCGACGGATCCGCGACAGCACAGTGATCTGGAGTGGGGATCAGAATCATCTCCCCTATGTGGGACGTGATAGAAAAAGCCTGCCGCCTCGCCTATCGCTCCACCAACAACGAGTCGGAGTATGAAGCGCTCATCATCGGGATACAATCATCCTTAGCAATCGGGGCAAAGAACTTGCACGCTTTCTTAGATTCGCAGTTGGTGGTAAAGCAAGTGAACGGGGAATACGAGAAAAACGACGAACGAATGGAGGCTTACGCAGGAGTGGTCGATGCTCTCTCGAGGAAGTTTGACTACTTCAGCCTGACACAGGTGACGCGGGGAGACAACACCCACGCCGACGCGCTGGCAGGCCTGGGCTCTACGACTGAAGTCGGAGAACTGAGGTCGGTCACGGTGGAGACGGTGGAGAAGCCAAGCATCCAGAGGGAAGAAGGCCCTGCGAAGAAGAAAGCTAGAGGGAAAAAAAAGGCCGATGAGGCAAATGCGGGCGAGGCTAACATAAACGAAGTCAAAGACAACGAGGACGGAGACGGGGAGCGGGGAGTTGTAGACGACGATGAAACAGAAGATTGGAGGACGCCCCTCCGAAGGTACATCCTTGAAGGAATGCTGCCCGAAGATCCGCAAGAGTCCCGAAAGATCAAGTCGAAAAGCTCCAGGTACACCATCCTCGATAACATACTTTATCTAAAAAGCTTCGTGAGTCCTTACCTAAGATGCCTTGGCAAGAAAGAGGCCGAGTACGCTATGCGAGAGATCCATAGCGGGGACTGTGGAAATCACTCTGGCGGGCGATCCTTGCTTAGAAAGACTAAGCGGCAAGGTTTCTTTTGGGAAACCATTGTCGCCGATTGCATCAGCCACGCCAAGAGATGCGAGAAATGCCAGCGACACGCGCCAGCGATCAACTGTCCGGCCGAAGAACTTTCCGTGGTCTCGGTTCCTTACCCTTTCATGAAGTGGTCGATGGACATCGTCGGCCCTATGCCCATCGGCACGCGGCAGAAGAGGTTCATGCTCTTCGTCACGGGTTTCTTCACCAAATGGACGGAGGCTGAAGCATACGCCAACATCAAGGATTCCGATGTCGAAAGCTACGTTTGGAAGAACGTGATTACTCGCTTCGGATTGCCCAGGGAGATAATCGCTGATAACGGGTCCTAGTTCATCTCGAAGAAGTTCGGAGATTTCTGCAAGCGATGGAGGATAAAACTCAACACATTGACTCCGCGATACCCCCAAGGCAACGGGAACGCCGAGGCGGTCAACCAAACCATCGTCGACAACATCAAGAGGAGGCTCGGCGAAAAGAAAGGGCTATGGGCGGACGAGCTGCCAGGAGTGCTATGGGCTTATCGAACAACCCCTCATTCCGCGACCGACGAGACGCCTTTCGCCTTGGCCTTCGGGGTGGAGGCTGTGATCCCGGCGGAGGTTGACATCCCAAGCCTTTGACGGACGCTAGCCCCCATCGGCTCGACCACATCGACGAGAAGCGCGAACGAGCGAGCGCGCACATTGCCAACTATCAAAACACGATCGCGCGTTTTTACAACAAGAAAGTGCGCTCGAGAAGGTTCAGAGTCGGGGAAATGGTCCTCCGACGAGTCTTCCAGAACACCGCCGAGGCAAATGCTGGAAAGCTAGGGCAGACCTGGGAAGGCCCTTACATAGTTACCAACGTCGTCAAGCCGGGAGTCTATGAGCTCAAGAATGCAGATGGAACAAAAGTAATACGGAGTTGGAACGTGAAACACTTGAAAAATTTCTACCAGTAGCCTCATTTCGCTGCTCCTCTCTCTTTTCATGCTCGCATATCTTATCTTTTCCTTTTACCAGTTGGGGAAGTCCCGACCCCCCCTTGTTCGGGGCTATTTTGGCATGGCCTCGACATTTGTTGAACTAATTTGAAGTTTTCTGTTATGCATGACCCCCTTTTCTTTGTCCCAGATTCAAGGAGGATGTAATTTATATATGTCTATGTATGCACTGGTGAGAATGCCGAGCAGATTATAATATATAACGATATATATATACGGCTAAGGGTGCCGAGCAAGCCCGGTCCGGCAAAACATGTCGAGATCCATATACGGCTAAGGGTGCCGAGCAAGCCCGGTCCGGCAAAACATGTCGAGATCTATAATATACGGCTAAGGGTGCCGAGCAAGCCCAGTCCGGCCAGAGAGCCGAGAAAAATATAAAGAAAAGTATATATATATATAAATATATATATATATAATATAAACAGGCAAGCAAGCCCGAAAGGGGGCGAGTGGAAGCAACAAGGAGAGAAGCGAAAGAGGCCTGGCGAGGAAAGGAAGCGGCTTAGCAATATAACCACGCGAGGAGCCGAAGAAGCAATCACCGACCGGGAACCAACTAGTGCCGGCTAGGGCCGATCTCCGAAACAGTTATACTTTATTTTACCAAGTGTATACACTTGATAAAATGGGGGACTAACTGTTAAGGTCGGATTTGGTTAAATCCATCCTCAACACAACTCGTGTCGTTTTGTCCGTAAACGACATGACGGGAGGCGAGGAAGTTCATCACCCGAGGAGGAACATCCCCGAGGAAGACTACCCCCGATGAGACTCATCCACGAGGAGACGCAGCCACGTGAAAGCAAGCTGCGATGAAGCGTCCCATCGCACCCGACGAGGAATTTTGTCATGATGATTGTGCAGGGCCGAATGACCATTGACGAGATGTGCATTTAATGAAGCCGACCTACTCACTCAATGAGAACACCAGCGACGAGGCTTGCAGAGCTGAATGACGGCTGACAAGATGCGCATTTAATGAGGCGCACCTACCCATAACGGCAGCCTGCTCGGAAATGACATAAAGCAAGGATTAACCATGCTGCCCTCAAATCACGCCAGAGAGTGAATGATTAAAGAGAAAAAGGCGGGAAGGATGCGAGGGGAAGGCATTGTAAACTCTATAAAAGGCAAGATAAGCCTCATTTGTAAAGGTTGGGAAAAATAGAGGAAAAAGGCCCGGAAAGAGAGAAAGAAATCTTGTAATAGAAAGGCTAAGGAAATAGAGAAAATTGATGTTCATGATCCTTCATCTGTCCAGCTATTCAACGGAAGAAAACCGAGCTCATTTCGGAAAATATAATAAAACAGAGATATTCATCATTTACTATTGTTTATTTGTTATTTGGTGATTGTCTTTGTGACCTGAAAAGGGTGGTGAAAATCGCCCTCTACAAGACTATTCTTGAAATATGAAATTTGACATTTTATTTAGTCCAAATTTGGGTCATCTCAATCTATTATTTTATGTTCGTTTGTGATTTGAGCTTCGAGACTATATATATGCTAGTATATCTATGCACATATTCATGATTCAACCCCGAATACACGAAACCCCTCGACTTCGAACACGGAGATCAACTGCTTAACAATTGGTGATGTTGATGCTGAAAATCAGATCAAACAATGTAGCGGCCCAATTGCGGAATTTGGGCCGGGCCATCGTCGTCTATTGACTTTTCTTGGGCTTTGACTCTGGAATCTGGTGAATCGGACCCTCCGTTTTACTGTCGGACCGGAACCAGATCCTCCGACCCGTTACCACAAAGTCCTAAGACTCGGGATATAGGTCAGGGACTGCAGAGAACCGGAGACAGGTCAACGATCGGGCCTTAAGATTTCTCCAGCGCTTCCACTCTAGCTAGTTTCCCCGTCTGTAGAATCATATGAAACCCAGTCAAAGGAACAGGTGGGGGTACCTCCCAATTCACCTCCGACGCTCAACATTAGTTGAGTATTAGACTGAATATATATATAAGAGAGAACTGGCGTTTTATAGCTGTAGAGAATGTTTGAATGAGTTACCGTTTGATTGAAATGAAGCTCCTATTTATAGGATGGTCCAGCGGACCTTGAGGCAATTATAAATCGCTTGTTTCAGCCCCAGGGATTTAAAGATATTTCTTTTTTTATGCTCTTTTTAAGTTTGCCGGTGTGGATTCTTCCTCGCCGGTGCGGATTCTTCCTTGCAGGTGCGAATTCTTTCGTTCCGGTGAGATAAATTCGTGAATCAATTTCGCACCCGCAGCATCTTCCGGTTCGGGAAACGGACACCCGAGGTGAGTTTTATTAATTAAATAGTTTTTCCATTTAATTATTATCTCCCTTTTTTTGACGTTTGCTGGTGCGGATTCTTCCGTTTCGGTGCGATAAATTTGTGAATCAATTTCGCACCCGCAGCATCTTTCGGTTCTGGAAACGGACACCCGGGGTGAGTTTTATTAATTAAATGGTTTTTCCATTTAATTATCATCTCCCTTTTTTTACGTTTGGGGTGCGGATTCTTCCGTTCCGTTGCAATAAATTCGTGAATTAATTTCGCACCCGCAGGATATTCCGGTTCTAGAAACGGACACCCAGGGTGAGTTTTATTAATTAAATAATTTTTCCATTTAATTATCATCTCCCTTTTTTTGACGTTTGCAGGTGCAGATTTTTCCGTTCCGGTGCTATAAATTCGAGAATCAATTTCGCACCCGCAGCATCTTCCGATTCTGGAAACGGACACCCGGGGTGAGTTTTATTAATTAAATGGTTTTTCCATTCAATTATTATCTCGCTTTCTTGCTGTTTGCGGGTGCGGATTCTTCCACGCGGGTGCGGATTCTTCCGTTCTGGTGCGCTAAATTCGTGAATCAATTTCGCACCCGCAACATCTTTCGGTTCGGGAAACGGACACTCGGGGCGAGTTTTATTAATAAAGGGGTTTTCCATTTAATTATTATCTCCCATTTTGGACATTTACGGGTGCGGATTCATCCGTTCCGGTGCGATAAATTCGTGAACAATTTCGCACCCGCATCATCTTCCGGTTCTGGAAACGGACACCCGGGGTGTGTTTTATTAATTAAATGGTTTTTCCATTTAATTATTATCTCCCTTTTTTGACGTTTGCGGGTGCAGATTCTTCCACGCGGGTGCGGATTCTTCCGTTCCGGTGCGATAAATTCGCGAATCAATTTCGTACCCGAGCAGTTTCCTGTTCGGGAAACGGACACCCGACGCGAGTTTTTTGGGTTGGGCCTTAATTTTTCTCGGCTCTGGCAAATACCCATAACAGGTGATATATATATATATGTATATATATATATATATATATATATATATATATTTGTCAAGGCAAATGTCAAATACCCGTAACAGGTGATATATAGGGCATTTTGCGACAAAAGTAGCCAACTTGTGGTCATTTAGACAGTTATATAACCAATGCGAAAAAATTGTGGCAATAATAGCCAATGTTCTTTAAGTGTGTTTCGAAATAAAATCTATCCACTTAATTTTAGTGACCGCCACGCGGACAACCATGTGGCAAGCTAGATCATTTTTATTATTATTTTATTTTTTGTGGGACCCACAACACGCTCTCACACGCTGCCCTCTCTTTCTCTCACGCTCTTCCTCTCGCGCAGGGCCACGTGTTAGATTAGTAGAGAAAAATTATTGTGCAATTGCGGAGACTCGATCTCACACCTACGTTCATGTAGGTAGGAAGGGGGATTCACCTCTTCACCTCTTCGCCATGCTTGGTTTCTTAGTGAGATGTAAATTTTAAATTATTTAACTACAAATATATTTAGTAATAAGCATTTTTTTTATTATTATGTTTTCTGACTTTTTCATGATCAAATTTTTGGTCGGGTTTTTTCTAGACCTGGCAAGGCTTAACTTGGTTAGGGCTGGTTGACTTTTTTTTAGACCGAATTTGGGTTGACTTTTACGGTCTTGGCTCGTTTTTTTTTTTCTTCTTTTCAAATCGGGCTTGTATTGACTTTATTTATTTATTTATTAATTATTTAGCTATATTACTTATACAGAAACTTTAATAATAAATGCTTGTAAAGAATTTATTTGACTTTTTTCTGGTCGCGTTCGGTTTGAAAAAATTCAACCTGAGCTAGAGATAAAAAAGTAAACCCGGGACTGACCCGAAAAATTCAACACGATCCCGGAAAAAAATAAAATCATCCCGTGCTCGGCCCAAAAAAGGCACGCATAAAAGTCTGAATATGACTTAAAAAATTCTCTTATTAATAGAATATAGTTTGTAGTTAAATAATAGCTATTTGTATTGCAATGCTCAATACCAAGGTTTGTTTAGTGTTGAGTGTTCTTGGAACTCAACAGCGGGCGTGTGTTCCAGACCTTGCACGGGCAAAATGTTTTTCTCTACTATTGACGACACGTGGCCCATCGTGATAGGGAGAGTTTGCGGGAGTGGGCCTGCGAGAGACACGTGGCGCAGCGAGAGGGAGGCAGCGTGAGAGGAAGCAAGAATGGGTCTGAGAGGAAGTGTCTGAAGTGGGTCTCACGTAAAGTTTAATAATAAAAAAAGGATGTGGATTGCCAGCGTGGTGGCGGTCAACGGTGCCATATCACTAGTTGACTAACGGCATGAAAATAATTGGATTAATTTTATTTCGAAACACACTTAAGGAACATTGACTATTATTGTCATAGTTTTTTCGCATTGACTATATAACTGTCTGAATGGCCACAAGTTGGTTTTTTTTTTTTTTTTGCCGCAAAAAGCCCATATATATGTATATATATTTGACAAGGCAAATAGATTATTAGTAATAATGATTAAGTGGAGAAAAAAAGCCTTATACTAATTTCGTTGCTTCAACCTAGTTACCACATAGTACACACGGATAACTTATATAACACTACAACAAAGTCCTTCTTTTTTTTGTCCACGGGTGACTCGATCTTTTGTTGTATTTGTCACAGGGTATAAAGTATAAACATCTTTTTCCTAAAAGATATAGGATCAAATGATCAAATTATTGAGGTTATTATAAATTTATAACCTTATTGATAGGTGATCAGTACTTTTTTTTTTAAAATATATTTTTATTGATGAAGGGTTTCTTTGAATAGTTATGCTCTGGTTGGGACTTGAACCCTTCGCCTCAAAGATAGAAAGTCCAAGCTTAACCACTTGAGCTATACCTTCTTGGCAGGTAATCGGTACCTTAGAGTGCCAAAACCAAACCGGGCACTGACGATTCGTCACTCAGTTTGCTTTGCCAAACGCACTGGCAACTAGACGAGCCAGGCGCGTGGAGGCGTAGGACAGTGACGGAGGTGTTGTAGTACTCCCTGACATGGGTGACGATGCCGTGGCTGGAGAGAGTCCAAGCATGGACCCAGGAAACAGCGCCGACCTCGTAGCAGCCCTCCGTGACGACGGTGGAGCCGAAGGCGGAGAGCGAGAGAGGACGCAGAGGAAAGGAACGCTCACTCGGTTCTGCCGAGCTCGTGAGAAAGTGCTTAATGAGATGCTGGTGACGTGGCGGGCCGTGGTACGACCACTCCACGTAAGCCGCCACCAGAAGCTGCGCCGGCTCGTGGCTCTCGTTGTTGAACACCTCGTACAGGGTTGTCACGACCCGTTTGTTGCGTTCCTCTTGGCCGAGCCGCGTAGCGTCATCGCTTGCTAGTTCTAGGTTTGCCAGTTTAGTAGTTGGAGCTTAAACTAGAATAGAAAGGGACTTGTCCTTTTTCCTATACACAAGAGATTTAGATTTTATTGTTTCAACTTATGGCTTTAAGTTGGGAATCAATGTCGGGCGTTTTATAGCTGATTCAGCCAACGTAAGTGTTAGGCTTTTTATTTTTTTTATATATGGAATTAGTGGCGAAAATACTTATGTTATTGACATTAGTACAATTAATTTAAATATTTGGTGGAGAAAATATTCATGTTATTAATTTTAGTGCAGCTGATTGACTATTTATTTATAATTTTTAGTGGTACCTAGAACACAACGAGTATACCACGTTGAGCTATCTTGGGATATTTAGAAAGGGAAACTTCAATAAGTATGCTCCAATAAGTGTGTTTGAACGGAATTATTCCCGACTTTATTAAGTTTCAAAATTATGCCCCAAAATACTGTTGCAACTGGTGCATAAAACTGTGTATATGGAGTAAAAAACTGTGTCTAAAAAACTGTCAACAACGTAGGAAAAAACTGTGTATATGGAGTACAAAACTGTGTAAGTAAATATTAAACTGGAAAAAAATAATTGAAAAACTGTTGCAGCTGAAGGCAAAAACTGTTGAAGTGGAGTACAAAACTGTACTCGTTCTCACAAAATTTTCAAAAATAAATAAACTTCAGGAATAAAATTAAATAAAAATGGGTTAAAAACTGTTGCAGCTGGTGCATAAAACTATGTATATGGAGTAAAAAACTGTGTCTAAAAAGCTGTCAACAACGTAGGCAAAAATTTTGTATGTGGAGTACAAAACTGTGTAAGTAAATATTAAACTGGAAAAAAATAATTGAAAAACGGTTGCAGCTGAAGGCAAAAAATATTGAAGTGGATTACAAAACTGTACCCGTTCTCACAAAATTTTCAAAAATAAATAAACTTCGGGAATAAAATTATATAAAAATGGGTTGAAAAACTGTTGCAGCTGGTGCATAAAACTGTGTATATGGAGTAAAGAACTGTGTGTAAAAAACTGTCTACAATGTAGGCAAAAACTGTGTAAAAAAAAATAAACTGGAAAAAATTCATTGAAAAACAGTTGCAGCTGAAGGCAAAAACTGTTGAAGTGGAGTAAAAAACTGTACTCGTTCTCACAAAATTTTCAAAAATAAATAAACTTCGGGAATAAAATTAAATAAAAAGGGGTTAAAAAACTGTTGCAGCTGGTGCATAAAATTGTGTATATGGAGTAAAAATTTTTGCCTACATTGTTGACAGTTTTTTTAGACACAATTTTTTACTCCATATACACAGTTTTATGCACCAGCTGCAACAGTTTTTTAACCCCTTTTTATTTAATTTTATTCCCGAAGTTTATTTATTTTTTTATAATTTTGTGAGAACGAGTACAGTTTTGTACTCCACTTCAACAGTTTTTGCCTTCAGCTGCAACGGTTTTTCAATGAATTTTTTCCAGTTTAATTTTTTTTACACAGTTTTGTACTCCATATACACAGTTTTTACCTACGTTGTTAATAGTTTTTTACACACAGTTTTTAACTCCATATACAAAGTTTTATGCACCAGCTGCAACAGTTTTTCAACCCATTTTTATATAATTTTATTCCCGAAGTTTATTTATTTTTGAAAATTTTGTGAGAACGAGTACAGTTTTGTAATCCACTTCAATATTTTTTGCCTTCAGCTGCAACCGTTTTTCAATTATTTTTTTCCAGTTTAATATTTACTTACACAGTTTTGTACTCCACATACACAATTTTTGCCTACGTTGTTGACAGCTTTTTAGACACAGTTTTTTACTCCATATACATAGTTTTATGCACCAGCTGCAACAGTTTTTAACCCATTTTTATTTAATTTTATTCCTGAAGTTTATTTATTTTTGAAAATTTTGTGAGAACGAGTACAGTTTTGTACTCCACTTCAACATTTTTTTCCTTCAGCTGCAACTGTTTTTCAATTTTTTTTTCCAGTTTAATATTTACTTATACAGTTTTGTACTCCATATACACAGTTTTTGCCTACGTTGTTGACAGTTTTTTAGACACAGTTTTTTTACTTCATATACACAGTTTTATGCATCAGCTGGAACAGTTTTTTGGGGCATAATTTTGAAACTTATTAAAGTCAGGAATAATTCCGTTCAAACACACTTATTGGGTCATACTTATTGAAGTTTCCCTTTAGAAAAAGGGTATTGATGGATAAACCCCATATAAATCGATGGTTATACCACAAAACTAATGGGTATACAGAAGAAATTTTCGTAAAAAAATATTACTAATTTTTTTAATAATATTATAGATTTTGAGGAAAACAAATCAAATTTCTTACTCCCATATTTAATTTTTTAAGATTTCTTGAGACATTACGTAGGGTTCGATGTAAATAAGTTGAAAAAAAGTATAGAGTTTTCTTTGTCAACGATCAAATTTGATAATCAAAAGATATTTTGGAAAAAAAAGTGGTTATCATGTCGGAGGGTTACCGCAAACTGCCCGCACTCATATAAAACAAGGTTAACGTTGGTACATCGTCAATATATACCGAGGTTTTTAAAATCTTGCTTATGCCGCCAATTCCTCGTTATCTTTTTTTTTTTTTTTCCTCTCTTTTTCTTCCTTTGGATGCATGGTTTATGTTTCATTATCTTTCGGCAACGTAGCACTATAATATTGTGTTTAGTGATGAATCCATTAAGCCCTCTATTATTTCGATTGTTTATTGTAATAATTAGGGTTACTATATTGGTGCTTGTTATTTTGTAGGAAGCATTACAGCGATAGGTGGAAGCACACTTAGCTTAGTGCCCAAGTGGGGGGTCAACTTGATGATAATAGACAAGTGACCCCTCGCTTAGTCTAATTAAACATGACCCTTCGGCCTTCGGTGAAAAAATCTTCTTTGTGGATTTTGACATAATAATTTGTCTCCTTTTATAACCGGATTGTGGAAACGAGTGATACATTTACACTAACATAAAAGTTACAAGCAGTGGCACATTTAGATTACAAATTTTTGGGTAAAGGCTTATAAAAACTAAAAAACCGAATCAATAAACCCAAAACGTCGTTATCCAAAACCGTAAGGACTTAATAAAAGAGTTCAATGTTTGGAATCCATAATATGCCACCATCTCTCGACAACAAATTTTCAGGTAAAGGCATAAAAACAAAAAAATCGAATCGGTAAACCCAAAATGTTGTTATCCAAAACCGTAAGGACTTAATAAAAAGTTCAATGTTTGAAATCCAATTATGCTACCTTCTCTCCACAGAAATTTAAGTAAATTGACATCGAAAAACTTGCAGGACATCTTTTTTTTTTTTCCTAAATTAAAGTTCATTCCTTGCTTGAGGAGGGGGTAGAATAATAGAATCTTTTAGGGCCCACCCTTCTCTCTTCTTACAGCCTCGTGGATGGAAAAAAGGCAGCTTTTGGCGGTCACAAGCCCAAACATGCTCAAGAACCGAGAGCCACCCAAAAAGAGAGTAAAACGGCCCGAAATCCCAAGTTTGAATAAACTCGATTACGCACTTCCATGCCTTTCTAACCATCACTAGGCAAAAGAAAGAGAATAGGTTCCCTTTCGATGCCTGCATGAGGACCTATGTGAATGTTTTGGAATGGGGATGTTCGCATATAACAAGGTCTTTGGTCCCATAAAATCCCATAAGACAGGACTGGGCCTTCGGCTTCCGGTTTCAAATACTTTCAGAACCGGTATCAAAGATTCATTTAGAATGAATACCTTATTTAATAATTTCAAAAAACAAATCTTCACTTTTTTATTTATGGTTAATCGGATTTTGATTTTTGTAAAAATTAAGTTCCACTTAAGTTGTTAAGGTTTATTATTATGTTAAACGTAATCAACAAAGACACACTATATATCGCTCATTAAAAATAGTTGTTTTTCTCGTTAGCAATAAATGTCTTCTATGCATGCATTTAAGAAAAACCAATAAAAAAAACAATGAAATGCACTATTAGCGGAGATAAAACATTGCTAACATTTTTTTTTTTTACTACAATTATAGAGTCTAATTGGGTCTAAAACGAATCAATGCCGTATTTTAGTCTCAAACAAAGTGTTCGGTACAATCGGTTCTAGGTCTAAAAACAGGGATGTTTGATTTTTCAATTCTAAACAACTGAATGATAGAATCTATGGTTTTCTTTTGTATTAAGAGTAGAACAGACACCGAAAATGATCATATTGTACACTCCCATTTTGATGGGTAAAGTATTTTAGGGGGCTAGCTAATTAATTAAGAATATTAAAAGTAACAAATAAAAAAAATTAAAATTTAATTACAATTACAAAAAAATTGCAAGTAAATTTTAGAAGCGCCCAGAGAAAATTTGGGGAGACTACTGCTTCTTTTTAACAGCACTAGTAGTAGAAATAAGGTTTTCATCCACTGTTAAATCAGTTGTTATAAATTAAAATCAGTTGCTACAAAGTTTTTGACACTAAAAAATCACTTACTAAGCTTAGTAGGTAATAATACCTAGTGTCGAAAGGTACATTTTGCAACTGAAATTTTTTAGTTGCCATTCGTGCTTTTAACAACTGAGGGAAACTAAAAATTCATTCTCCAGAAGTATAAGTTTCTGGCTATTTTTTCGCCGGAAAAAGACAATCAACCACTGAAAAATCAATTTCTGAAATGATAAATTTCCGGCCGTTTTTTCATCTGAAAATTACAATAAATAGTTTTAGGAACTGTCCCACGTATTTTTCAATTAGTTAATCAGTTGATGAAATTTTCCAATGCGTAATTAACAACTAATTAATCAGTTGCTAAAATTGAACATACCCACGTATTGGTAGTTACAGTTACTGATTTTTTAGTTATTATTAACAATTGATAATTCAATCTCTTAGACATTTTAAAGAATCTTTGTTTTCTAAATACACAATCAAACAAAGTAACAAACTCATTCTTATAACCAAAATTATAAACAGCCGGTTGATGCTCAGATCTCGATTCTTTTTCTCCGGACAGCCGGGGATTCTTCCGGTGCATTCTCTCTAGCTAGCTCCTCTGTCCATCTCTTTGAAAAACTGAACCTCAGGGGGAACCAGAGGAAGTCCCTCCGTTTACCGCTCCAACGCTCGACGTTAGTCGAATATATTTTATTTTGGGAAAGAGAAAGACGGGAAAACGGGCTTCTTATAGATATAGAGAACATATAGACCGGATACTGTTTTATACAAATGAAGCTCCTATTTACAAGAGGGTCCAATGGCCTCAAAATAATTAATAATTACTTGTCAAAGACCTATAGATAAATGAATATTACTTTACGCGGCCTGGCGCGGCCTGACAAGGTGTTTGCGTGGCCTGGCGCGGCTTAACGCGGTGTTTGCACGACCTGGCGCAGTTTGCTAGAAAGTTTACCACGTATAAATCCAACATGAAGGTATATATTAAATAATCTCAGCTTGCATATACCAAATAAAATAACTAGCTTAAATAACTTCAGTATAGTATTTTCATGTGGAGTATTTATATATTTACAGCTGCTTTAGGAATTTCTTATGATGCAATATACAAATATTAAATGTATATCAAATACCAAGCAATGCTAAAAATATATATCTTAAACTTTAAAGGCTTATACAATAGTGTACCAATAGCTTTAAAAATAGATCATATAAGAAATAGATTTGAATAGATAAAAATTTAATCTATTAAAATAAAATAATCAAAATTATTAAACGAGTTTAATATAATTGAAACAAAATGTGACAACAAAAATTTAAAACATAATTTAAAAAAAAAAAAATTGTTGCCAGGTGAGAGGGCGTGTCAATAGTCAATAGTAATACCACACAATATTCAAAATTCAAGTGGGTTACTGATACCACACCTCCTCCATCAGTGAAGAAAGAGTAGTGATCTCACTTAATAATGGAATCCAATGATATAGGTGATAAGGTGAGCAAATTGCTTTTGTCTCTGTTCCCCTTTCTTCAACTTATACCAAAGATCACCGAAGCTCTGCAGAATCTGCAAAAGAGTGAGTCTATGCATTACTATACTACGAACTTCAGGTTCTTCTTCTTCTTCTTTCATTTTTATTAATTACTAGTGATTACGGATTTTGATTGGAGTGTATTCTATTTTTAAACTGTGAGTCCGTAAGAAAGTGAAGTTTTTTCTTCTTTATATATTTTCATTTAGGAGTCAAATAAAAACCCGGAAACCGATTAAAACTCCAGAAACGGAAAAAGAATGGCTGGTTCAAATACCCATTTTATTATAAATCAGGTAAAATTGGATTCCAGATTCAGGTATCCATATCCGTTATGAATCCGGATGTGGCTCCGGATTCGGAGTTTCAAATACTCGGAACTCCTTATTAAAAATTTTGTGGGAGATACAAATACTTTTTATTAAGACTTTATTTGGCTATATTTTGACACTCCGAACCCTGTTGACTTGTCAATTTTTTTTTTTTTTATGGTTTTCTTATTTTATTTTATAAACTACTACAAAATAATACTAGACTTAGTCGGGTGGAGAAAAAAAATATAGCCAATATCATTAGTTCATTACCTATATTTAATGTATGTATGGTGATCAATGTGGGTTTAATATGATCATTACTTGATTGATATATTCCAAATATACAGATGGTATCTGTAGTCCTAAGTTTTTGATGACATCTTTTATAATTATTGTTGTATCTTAGGTACCAAGCAATGTTTGATTGATCAATGGAGCTTTTAGGATTACTTGTTCCACTTGTAGAATGTGTCGGCCCTCAAGTTGCTAAGCGTTGGGCATATCGTAGAGACTTTGGCAAAAACAAAGATGCACTCGGAGAAGCGTTAGACAAGCTGAACCATAGGAAAACAGATATAGAAACGACGTTAGATGGGATAGTTGTGACTGGCGTAACAGAGGCGGGATGCGAAGTCTTGGGTTGGTTGCAGCGTGTCGAAAAGATTTTTCAAGAGTTCGAAGATATCGAGAAATAAGTAAGAAATGTGAAGTTCTTTTCTTGTGCAAGTCTCGGGAGAAAAATTGTTGAGAAGAAATTGCAAGTGGACGGGCTTTAGGAAGAGGGAGTCTTTCCGGAGGGCACTTTAATCAAAACACTCCCACGTGGTGGGAATTTGATACCAACACCAGATGTAAGAGGGAAAACTACGTTCCAGAAAATTATAGAGGAAGTATGGGGGTATTTGCTAGATGACAAAGTAACAAAGATCGGGATTTATGGCATGGGCGGAGCTGGTAAAACAACTGTTGTTGAACACATCAACAATCGTTTGTTAAAACACAAAGACAAGTTTGACAAGGTGATATGGGTCACTGTGTGCAATAACTTTGTTGTTCCACGGTGAGCTTCACCGGTCACGTCATCTCTCTGGGGAGGAAGAGTTAGAATACTCTTCCCAAAACTGAAACACAACAGATAACGGAATCAGAATTAGGGGGAAATTCAGTTAACCGAGCTTACAATCACTAGCCTAGCTCCTAAGCTAGTGACTGGTTGGGAAATAACTGAATCGGGGTTCACGTGCAGATAAAAACCCTAGAGAAAGTTTCTACAACAACATCCAGAGAGATTTTGCATGGGTTTGTGAAGCCCTAAGAAGCTAACCCTAGATCTCTAAAGGGTTCTCAGAAACCCAGACTCTCGAAGAAGAAAAGAAGGAAGAAGAAGAGCAGATCGGAGATCTTACCTCGGGTGGTGGTGTCGGAGGAGGACTCTCGCCCGTCCAGGTGACGGACTCCAGTCACCAGCTTCCACCGAGTTCACTGAGGCGACAGAGCTCATCATAGACCCGATGCATGCTCGCCGGGTTCAGAGGCGGAGGCTCTACCATGATCTGGGGCTCAGCTGGAACGGCTTCTTCTTTGATCTTTACTCCCAAAGGTCCAGGCTTCATCTTCTCTCGGTAAAAGGCTGTTCGGTCACACAGGAGGCGGTTGACGAAGGAACGGGTGCGCGGCCACCGGAGCGCCGTCGGGAATCGCTGGAGGCTGCAAGCCCTAGCAGAGGTTAGAAAGAGAGAGAGAGAGAGAGAGAGAGAGAGAGAGAGAGAGAGAGAGAGAGATGTCGAATGTTGTAAAGAGCGAAACCCTAACTCGATTAATAAAAAAATATTTTTTTTTGTTCAAACCTTGCGTTACTCGCTTGTGTGACAAGTCTGTTGGGAAGTTCATTACGTTTCCCGATAATATTATCACGATTTATGCCGCCAAGCCGTCTGGGTAACATTTGAAAAATATTTAAAGCGGAAAAAACTTGTTACCCGTACAACGATTTGAACATCGGATAATAACCAAAATCAAGATCTGATAAATTATTACTAATTTAACATTTTATAAATTCATTATTAATAATATATTCTATAGGAAATAAATAAACTGTAAATAAAGGTGTGCATTTATTGACCCAATGCATAAGGCCGTACCCAGGTGATTACGATTCCGGCTGCGCGTTATGAACTGGGCAGGGCTTCGCCGATGCTGAAGGAAACTCCTATGATATTCTGGGATATTTTCATGGACTCC
This sequence comes from Parietaria judaica, assembly GCA_954871525.1. Classification (NCBI taxonomy): domain Eukaryota; kingdom Viridiplantae; phylum Streptophyta; class Magnoliopsida; order Rosales; family Urticaceae; genus Parietaria; species Parietaria judaica. The sequence continues at coordinate 48,196,876 of OX940860.1, forward strand.
TCGTACCGAAGCGTGGACTTCTCCGGCAGGACTCCGTCGCAAAAACTTTAAATGATGGTTCTTTTGAAGCTTTCAGAGAACAAAGTCTCACTAAGCCGAACCAGAAAAGAGAGATCAGAGGCTAAGAAATTCGTAGACTCTAGAGAGAGAGAGAGAGAGAGAGAGAGAGAGAGAGAGATCGAATTCTTGCTCTGGGGAAGGTTTGTGAAATGTGTAGAATGAGCCTTGTATTTATAGGCTCATGGAGAAGCCAATAAGGGAAGCTTCCATGCACGAATTTCGAATTCTATAATGGGAAAATATAATTAATCACTCCAAACCAATGGCCAAGATTGAATCACAATGATCCAATGGTTATGATTAATTAGGGATTTAACCAAATAAGGAAACCATGAATAAATCAATTATGCAATCACTTCCTTAAATAAGAGAATTCAAATTCCTTATGCATGCATATGGAGATTTCGAAATCAATAGTCTAAATTCAATGGTTGGAATTAATTCCATAACCAATCTAATGGACCATATTGATTTAGCATAAAGTCAAGCCTCATTACTTGTTCACCAAGCAAAAATTCGACCTCCATTATAATAAATTTGAATTTTATATTTCCATATATACATGTTAATTAATTTCCAATCCATGGTTAAGATTAAATCTTAAACTAATCCAATGGATATAATTAATTAAGCAAGTTCGAAATCCATGCTTGGTCACCAAGTCATTTTCGAATTTAGCTTTCCAAATTAATTATCATGATCCAACGGTTAAGATCAAACTTGACCGATCTAATGAACCAAATTAATTTCAAGGTTTTTCATTAATACCTAAACATAGGTACATATGCCGCATATTTGGAAAGTCCAAATTCAGGTAAATTCGTGTAAGCCCAACTCACACATTTACTTGGGCCGCATTATTACTACACATTCACATATATACCAAATATATATTTTTTTATTTTAATAACATAATTCTATTAATTATTAATAAGACTATTAATAATTAAATCCAAATAATTAAATTATATTATTAACCTCTGATCTCAATATCACACATTAAATTTCGTGGTGCAACACCACCATTTAAATTCGTGACATGTGATTAAATTTCGCATATTTACGAAAACGATCGTATACTTGTAAATTCTCTAAATCAGAAACCGTACGAGGAAACGACTCGGTTCCAAAAGAAAAGTCTCTTAGAATTTAATTTTAAACAACTTTTAAGTTGATGAAAAATCTAAATTCAACTTTCTTTTATCAGTTAAATTTCCAGCACCAAACTTTGGTACTTTTGCCACGTAAAAATCAAAACTCCCAAGGTCTAACACAGACTCTAGTTTTATGAATCCTGACAAATGATAAAACATATCGAATGTTTAAATCACGTACGTATCATCCGTTCCGGAGCTATCCTGGGGACTATGGACCCGTATTACTGAAGCTCCAACGAACTGCTAGTGGTTCGTCAAACATCGGTGTTATTCCACTATAAATCCTAGGCTGCACTCTCTAGCGATACAGTATATATTATTCCCTTTATAGCAAGGTGTCCATTGATACAATCAAATTCGGGTTCTTGATGTTTCACTTGATGATCCACACACGAGCAGGCAGTTTTTACCGTTTTGGCTCTCATTGCATTTTCATCCTCCACTCAGTTAGTAATATTGTGAGTAACCCACTTATGGTTTCGATTCATAAGTTGTGCACAGGTACCTCTCACTTCTCACCACTAACAATCATGGGAATCATCTTGACTCTAAAGTGAGCTATGTTATATCCATTTCTATGACCAAGCTACCCTTATCTGTTGACTATCATGTTTCCAAAATAGCAGCATTGGGAACGATAGTAAACGTGTTCTTTAACAGTTAAATCAAAGAACTATCAAGTCAACAGTCCAGGCTCGAGGTCACTCAGGACTTAGATCGAACATTCATTTGATCATATACTAGGGACTCAACTCCAAGTTATCAGTGACGGTCTTATATAACAACTTTCGGAGTTTAAGTCAGGTCCAGTCCAGTATGAAGCCGCTTCATACTTAATGCATTTTTAATGAGTGTGACACACACACTTAATCCAGAATAGGATTATCACTTAGTCACATTAATGACCTTATAAGATTAATGGGCTCCCACCCAGTTAATCAGGTCACGGATATTTTAAGTTCATTTATTATGATTATTAATTCTTCCTCACATTGACTCGGTTGTGATAATAATAACATAATTGCATCCTTTATGAACTATGGAACAAACATTCTATTTTACTTTACCAGAAACTATAATAAGAATAACATAATAAGTTACATATTTTATTCAACGACTTTGGTCAAAATCTTTTACAATTAGGGAAAAGACAGCTTGTTTAAGGACACATGTCCAACAAAGTCGTTCATTACCTCGTACATACGCGTGTGTCATTTACGACATTCTTTTCGTTTTGGGCTTTTCTGCCGTGTGGGCTTGTGTCTTCTTGGCCCAAGTTTGGGTCTTGAGGTGGGTTAAATCCCAACAAGTAGTATTAGAGCCCTAGAGACCAAGGAAGAAGTGCAAGAACCAGGTGGAGAAGTTCAAGATTCCGGTGAGGAGAGCCAAGATTCCGAGGAATAGTTCAAAATTCCGGTAAAGCAGCTAGAAGACTCGGCGATCGGGAAATTTGAGACTCAAGAAATGACAGGGGAAACGTTTGACATGGAGAAGTTCACGGGGAAGAATGAATTTGGCTTGTGGAAGATGAAGATGAAGATGCGGGTAATGCTGGTTCAACAAGGTGTGGAAGTGACTTTGTTTGAAGAGAAGGATTTACCATCCTTTTCCTCTACAGAAAAGAAGAATGACATCTTCTCCCAGGCACATAGTGCACTAATCTTGATCCTAGATGACAAGTTTCTAAGGGAAATCTCTCACGAGAAGACTGCTCGTGGAATCTAGGAGAAGTTTGATGAGCTTTACTCGAAGAAAAGCCTATCAAGCAGACCGGTTCTCAAGAAGAGATTGTATTCCTTCAAGATGCCACACGGAAAAACATTTGAAGATCACTATGATGATTTCAAGAGGATCATCTTGGACCTAGAAAACTGTGGAGTCAAAATCGAGGAAGAAGACAAGGCCCTTCTGCTCTTAGAGTCTCTCCAGGATCAGTATGAGACTCTCTATTATATCCTAGTGCTAGGAATGGAGACTCTCACTATGAGTCAAGTCACTGAGGCTACTCTAAGCTTGAAAAGATGAAATCCAATGTCAAGCTAGCCTGATCATGGAGAAGGCTTAGCGACAAGAGGCAGGCAAGCTACTAGAAGAGCTATGGAAGCAGGCCACAATCAAGGTCCAAGTTCCAGGGAAAGGCTGGCTTGAAGTGCTTCAACTACCATAAGGAAGGACACTTCAAGAAAGATTTTCCAGAGAACAAAGTATTCAAGGGATATCAAAAGAGACAAAGTAACACCGAGGAATCTGCAAATGTCTCTCACAGCCAAAGTGGCTATGACAGTGTAGAGGTTCTATGTGTCTCTGTCCCTGAAAACATAAGGGATGGATGGATACTTGACACCGGTGGCTCATTTCACATGTGCCATGTCAAGGAATGGTTGGACACATTCAGAAACACCCCAAATGGGGGAAATGTGGCAACTGGCACCGAGGAAATCTGCCAAGTTCAAGGCAAGGGATCACTCACGCTAAAGCTAGAAGATGAAACCTACAGTAAACTCGAAGATGTGAGGTATGTTCCTGGACTTAAGAGAAATTTAATTTCCCTTGGAGTATTTAAACAAGCAGGGTATCAATGGAAATCTATTCCGGGAGGCCTATGGGTACCTAAGGGTGTCATGGTGTACCTTAAAGCATACATATACAATGAGATTTATTTCCTCGAGGGTAGCATTGCTAAGAAGAACTCTGCATGCTCTACTTCAAGCACAAATATGTATTTGGGAGGGACAAAGTCAAACCTCTGGCATCATAGATTGGGACATGTCAGTGAAAAGGGCTTGAAGATTCTACACAACAGAGGTCTATTTGGGAGGGACAAAGTCAACCAGATGGACTTTTGTGAGCATTGCGTGTATGGCAAGCAACACAGAATTTCTTTTGGAAAGGGCAAGCACACTACAAGGGCAGTTCTAGATTATGTCCATTCAGACCTATGAGGCCCTTCTAGAGTAAGCTCACATGGAGGAAACTGGTATTTCATTTCCTTCATTGATGACTACTCTAGAAAGGTCTGGGTCTATCTAATCAAGTCTAAAGATCATACTTTTAAGACCTTCAAGACATGGAAGGCTCTTGTGGAGAATCAGTGCAATACCAAGCTGAAGAACTTGAGGACTAACAATCGATTGGAGTATTTGTTAGAAGATTTCAATCAGTATTGCCGGGAGCAAAGAATTAGAAGGCCAAGGACTGTGAGGCTTACACCTCAACAAAATGGGCTGGCTGAAAGAATGAACAGGACCCATTTGGAGAGAGTGGGATGCATGCTCTCTAAAGCCAAGCTGTCCATTAAGTTTTAGGGTGAGGCAGTTCACACTGTCTCTTATTTGATCAATAGATTGCCCTCCTCAGCAATCAATTTTAAAACCCCACAAGAACTATGGACAGGGAGAGAGCAAGACTACTCACACTTGAGAGTCTTTGGGTTCATAGCTTACTTTCATGTAAATGAAGGTAAGTTAGTACCCCTAGCTAAGAAAGGGAACTTTCTAGGCTATCCCGATGGAGTCAAAGGCTACAGAATTTGGAATCTCGAGGCTGGAAAGTGCATCATTAGCAGAGATGTCACTTTTCAAGAGGAAAGCTTCCTTGCTTCACAAGGAACATCCACAGATCAAACTGATTCTCTTATTCAAGAGGATAGTTACAATCTGCAGGTGGAGCTTGGAGGCACGGATGGAGAGAGTATGGAAGAAGGTGGAACTGATCAGACAGAAAAAGAAATGGGCAGTCAAGCTACAGTCAGAATTGAGCCAAGTGCCGATGAGAGAATTGGAGAGCAAACTGCAGAGGTAGCAGACCACTCAAGTGGTGAAGAAGAATCAGATTTGCTGCATTATCATCTTACCAGGGACAGACCAAGGAGGCAAATTAGACCACCCAGTAGATTTTCTCCTGCAGGTATGGTAGCTTATGCCCTCATGTCTGCAACTGAAGCTAATCAAGAAGAACCTCATTCATTCACTGAGGCAATTCAGTCAAAATCTTCAGGCAAATGGAAAGATGCAATGCTGGAAGAGATGGACTCTCTAAAGAAGAATGGAACTTGGGTTTCGGAACCAAGGCCCAAAAATTGCAAGGTGGTGGGCTGCAAATGGATTTACAAAGTTAAGAGTGGGAGCTCAGATGTTCAACCAGCAAGATACAAGGCACGACTCGTGGCAAAGGGATTCACTTCAATGAAGTCTTCTCTCCCGTGGTCAAGCACACTTCTATAAGAGTGTTGTTATCCTTAGTTACTCAGTTCAATCTTGAACTTGAGCAAATGGATTTAATAACAACTTTCTTACATGGAGAGCTTGAGGAGAGAATCCTAATGAATCAACCAGAGTGATTCAAGGAGAAAGGGAAGGAAGATTGGGTGTGTTGTTTGAAGAAGTCCCTATATGGACTTAAACAATCACCCCGACAGTGGTACAAGAGGTTTGACTCCTTTATGAAGAGCCACGGCTATCAGAGAAGCAAACATGATAATTGTGTCTACTTCTCAAGGACTCAAACTGGTGCAAGTGCTTACATGCTCTTGTATGTGGATGATATGCTCCTAATCTCCAAGAACTGGTCAGAGATTGACAAGTTGAAGACCAGACTGAATGCATAATTCAAGATGAAGGATCTAGGAAGAGCAGAGAAGATCCTAGGAATGGTTATTCAAAGCAAGAGGAGCTCAAGTGAGCTCTCAATCTCTCAGAGTGAGTACTTGAAGAAAGTTGTAGGGAGGTTCCATATGGAGACCTCTAAGCACACAACTCAACCCTTGGCACCCCAGTTTAGGCTGTCAAGTGAGCTATGCCCTACAACAGACATGGAAAGGAATCAAATGGCCAATATTCCATACACAAGTGCTGCAGGCAGCTTGATGTATGGAATGATATGCACAAGACCTAACTTGTCTAATGCAGTGAGCCTTGTTATTAGGTTCATGGACAACCCGCGAGAGGAGCACTGGAAGGCTGTCAAATGGATCCTAAGATACCTAGTAGGGAAAACTGAGGTTGGTTGTCAGATGGATCCTAAGATACCTAGTAGGGAAAACTGAGGTTGGTCTTAACTATGTTAAGGTTGAAGGAGAGAGAAGGACAGTCATAAAAGGATATGTAGACTCAGATTATGCCTGGGATTTGGATAAGAGAAGATCTCTAACTGGATACACTTTCAAGGTGTTCAATAACCTTGTAAGTTGGAAAGCTTCTCTACAACATATTGTGGCACTCTCAACAACAAAGGCAGAATATGTTGCAATCACTAAACCAACAAAGGAAGGCTTATGGTGTTTGGAATCACGTCTCAGATTCCATGTAAATTATCAGGAAATGTACCTCCGAACCGTCCGGGTAACATTTAAAAAATTATTTTAAAGCGGAAAACTTGTTATCCGTTCAACGGTCCAGCTATCGGATAATAACCATATCACAATGATAAATATTATGTAATTTAATATTCATAAATCATTATTAATAATCTAGTCATTTATAGGAAATAAATAGAAAGCAATAAATGGTCGCATTTATTAGCCCAATGCATAAGGCCGTACCTCTATTGTCGACTTCCGATTGCGCGTTCTGAATCGGCCAGGGCTCCGCCGGTGCTGAGGGAAACTCCCGTGATCTTCCGGGATATTCTCCTGGATTCCTCGTACTGAAGCGTGGGCTTCGCCGGCAGGACTCCGTCGCAAAATTTAAACTGATGGTTCTTTTTAAGCTTCCGGAGAATTAAGTCTCTTAAGCCGAACCAGAAAGAGAGATCAGAGAGAAAATTCCCAGACCCTGAGGGAGAGGGAGAGTTCGAATTTTTCTCTGGGGAAAGGTGTGAAAAATGTGTAGAATGAGCCTCCTATTTATAGGCTCAGACTATAACCGAATTAGAGAAATTCACTCCCTAATTTCGAATTCTATATATTAAATATAATTAATTATTTGAATCCAATGGTCTAGATTTAATCTTATCTAAATCCAATGGATATAATTAATTAGGGATTTAATAAAATAAGAAATATTTGGATAAAATCAAAAATCCAATCTTATCTTCCTATCTTATAAAATTCGAATTTAGATATATATATATATATATATTAAAATTCGAATTCTAATTATCTAGATCCAACGGTTGAGATAAATCTTTAAACTGATCTAATGGATCAAATTAGTTTAGGATAAAAATCAAATATAAAAAGAATTTAATAAATATCAAATTCAAATTTATCCATATTTATAATTCGAAAATAATATATAATATATATAATTAATTAATTTCTAATCCGACGGTAAAGATTAAATCTTAGACCGATCTAACAGATATAATTAATTAGCCAAATTCAAAAATCAAAACTTGGTTACCAAGTTATTAATTTCGAATATATCATTATCCTAATCCAACGGTTGATATTAAATCATAACCGATCCAATGGATTAAATTGATTTTAGGGTTTTTCTCAAATACTAAAACATTTGGTACTTTTGCCGTAATTATGAAAAGACCAAAATCTATCCATTCGAATGCTTATGGTTCCATATTCCATGGCATAATTAGATTTCTACACATATAATATATATGAAAATATATTATTTACATATTAATGTAAATCTATTAATTATTGATTAATTATTAATAATCAAATCCGAATAAAAAAATTATATTAATATTCTCTGATCTCAATATAACCCTTTCAAATTTCATGGTGACACACCATCATTTAAATTCGTGACATGTGATTTAATTTCATAGTTTACCGAAACGATCACAAACTTAGAAATTCTCTAAATCAGAAACCGTATGTCGAAAAGACTAGGTTCCAAAAGCAAAGTTTCTTAGAATTTAATTTCCAACAACTTTCATGTTGACTGAAAATCCAAATTCTACTTTATTTTGTCAGTTAATTTCTCGGTTACCAAGATATGGTACTTTTGCCACGCTATTGATAAAACTATCTGATGTCTGTCACTGACTTCAGTTTTATGAGTCTTGCCAAATGATCTTAAAAACTTTTCAAAATGTTTTTATCACGTACTTATCATCCGTTACGGAGCTATCCTGGGGACCATGGACCCGTATCACTTAAGCTCCAACGAACTGCTAGGGTGTTCGTCAAACCTCAGTGTTATTCCACTATAAACCCGAGGCTGCACTCTTTAGTGATACAGTATATATTATTCCCTTAATTACAGCTTGGTGTCCATTGATACAATCAAATTCGGGTTATTGACCTTTCACTTGATGATCCACACGTGCGCAGGCGGTTTCTACCGTTATGCGTAACCCACTTATGGTTTCGATTCATAAGTTGCGCACGGGTACCTCTCACTTCTCACCACCGACAATCAAGGAAATCATCATGACTCTGAAGAGAGCTGTGTGATGCCCATGTCTATGACCAAGCTACCCTTACTGCTGACTATCATGTTCCCAAAATAATAGTGTTGGGAACAACGGTAATATATTGTGTTCTTTAACGGTTAAATCAAAGAACAATCAAGCCAGCAGCTCGGACTCAAGATCACTCAGGAATTAGATCGAATATCCATTTTATCATCCACTAGTGACTCAACTCCAAGTTATCAGTGACGGTATTATATGATAACTTCCGGAGTTTAAGCCAGGTCCAGTCCAGTATGAAGACACTTCATACTTAATGCAGTTCTAGTGAGTGTGACACACAAAAAATCTAGAATAGGATTGTCACTTAGTCACATTAATGACCTTGTACGATTAATGGGCTCCCACACAGTTAATAAGGTCACGGACATTTTCAGTTCATTTATTATGATTATTAATTCTTCCTCACGTTGACTCTGTTGTGATAATAATAACATAATTGCATCGTTTATGAACTAAGGATCAAACATTCTATTTTACTCTACCAGAAACTATAATAAATTATCATAATAAGCATCATCTTTATTCAACGACTTGTCATAATCTTTTACAAATGGATAAAATATCTTGTTTAAGGACACACATATCCAACATATGGCTGAAAGGGCTTCTTACAGAATTGTGTTTCAGGCAAGAAAGCTTTGACTTGTACTGTGACAGTCAAAGCGCCATTCACCTTTGTAAGAATCAGATGTATCATGAACGCACCAAGCACATAAACATCATACTACACTTTGTTAAAGATGTAGTCGAGTCTGGTGTACTAAATGTGATCAAGATAGCAACTGAAGATAACCCAGCTGATATGATCACTAAAGTGATCCCAGCATTCAAGCTTCAGTAAAGCCTTAATCAACTCAAAGTTGGACAAGCCAACATAGAGGAGAGACCAGCCAGGAAAGAAGGGAAAAAGGTAATCTCTACTATGAGTAACACTCATAGTAGGAGATCAAAACCCTAATACAGAATAGAAGGAAGCCGAAGGAGACTGTGACTGATAAAGCTCAAGGTGGAGATTGATGTTCCACGGTGAGCTCCACCAGCCATGTCATCTCTCCGGGGAGGAAAAGTTTGAATACTCTTCCCAAAACTGAAACACAACAGATAACAAAATCAGAATTGGGGGGAAATTCAATTAACCGAGCCTACAATCACTAGTCTAGCTCCTAAGCTAATGAACCAAGGTGATTGGCTGGGAAATGACTGAATCCGGGTTCACCTATAGATAAAAACCCTAGAGAAAGTTTCTACAACAACTTCCAGAGAGATTTCGCATGGGTTCGCGAAGCCCTAAGAAGCTAACCCTAGATCTCTAAAGGTTTCTCAGAAATTCAGACTCTCGAAGAAGAAGAGCAGATCGGAGATCTTACCTCAGATGGTGGTGTCGGAGGAGGACTCTCGCGCGTCCAGGTGAAGGGACTCCAGTCGCCAGCTTCCTCCGAGTTCACTGAGGTGAGAGAGCTCGTTGTATACCCATTGCATGCTCTCCGGGTTCGGAGGCGGAGGCTCTACCACGATCTGGGGCTCAGCTGGAACGGCTTCTTCTTTGATCTCCACTCCCGAAGGTCCAGGCTTCATCTTCTCTCGGTAAAAGGCTGCTCGGTCACGCAGGAGGCGGTTGACGGAGGAACGGGTGCGCGCGGCCACCGGAGCGCCGTCGGGAATCGCCAGAGGCTGCAAGCCCTAGCAGAGGTTAGGGAGAGAGTCGGGGGTAGAGAGAGAGAGAGAGAGAGAGAAAGGTCTCGAATGTTGTAAAGAGCGAAACCCTAACTCGACTAATCAAAAAGTTTTTTTTTTTTTTTGTTCAAACCTTGTCGTTACTCGCTTGTGTGACAAGTCGTTCATGACCTCGTACATACGCGTGTGTCGTTTACGACATTCTTATCGTTTTGGGCTGTTCTGTCGTGTGGGCTTGTGTCTTCTGGGCCCAAGATTAGGTCTTGAGGTGGGTTAAATCCCAACAAAATTTAAGATGAATGAGTTGTAGAAAAAACTTGCACGCAAATTATAGATAAATCTATCAAAAGTTGATGATGAAGAATCAAGGGCTGAGAAGTTGCTCCAAGGCTTTGATGCAAAAAGGAAGAGATATGTTCTCATCCTAGATGACGTGTGGGAAGTAAAGCACGACAGGTTTAAGATGGTAGGGATCCCTGATCCTGCCTCTATAAATGGGTGCAAATTGCTATTAATAACTCGGTCTCTTGACGTTTGTCGCAAAATCTGTTGTGATGTAGAGATCCCAATAAATCTTCTATCGGATGAAGAGGCGTAGGAATTGTTCTACGAAAAGGTTGACCAAAGTGTTTCATCAAATCCGAAATTGGACAAACTAGTGAAGTAGGTGGCCCGAGAATGCGCCCGTTTACGGCTAGCAATCATTGTAGTAGCAGGAAGTTTAAGAAGAAAAACCTATCCTAAAGAATGGGTGGTTGCATTACCAGATTTAAAGGGCTCTACAGCGCCAATATCCGAGGAAGTAATGAAGAATTTGAGATTGAGTTACGATTGGTTAAAAGATGAAAAAGTTAAGAATTGCCTTCTATATTGTGCATTATACCCCGAAGACTATCTTATCGAAAGAAGCTTGTTGGTGGACCAGTTAACGGCAGATGGTATAATTGGAGACATCAAGACTAGTCGTTATCAGATCGGAAAATGCCAAGTTATGCTGAATGAGCTTGTAAGTGTTTGCTTGTTGTCTGAATCACTTAACGTGGATGGCCAACCGAGTGTGAAGATGCACGATCTAATAAGAGACATGGCGATACAAATTATGTGCGAGACTCCTTCTCGGTACTTGGTTCGTGCAGGCGAGGAATTGAGCTCTTTACCATGTGAAGAAAGTTGGGGTGAAGATCTTGAGAAAGTTACATTGACGAGAAACAACATAGCCGAAATATCTTTGAGCAATAAACCAATAAATTGTCCCGGAATTTCAACATTGTTTCTTAATTCAAACCCTATCTTAAATGGTATTCCAAACAACTTCTTTCTTCACATGAAAAGACTCAGTGTTCTTGATCTGTCGAACACTGGTTAGGATATCTCCCTGAATCTATCTTCGAGTTGTTGAATCTTGGTGTATTGTTGCTAAGAGGATGCCAAAAACTGCAGCATATGCAGTCCGTAGCAAAGTTTGTGAATATGAAGAGGTTGGACTTATGCGGCACAAGAATCACAGGAATTCCCGAGGGTTTGGAGATGCTTATCAAATTGACATATCTTAATTTAAGTAACACTAGGTTAAAGTCCATACCCCACGGGATTTTCCGCAAGCTAACCGATCTTTACTATCTCTCAGTGGAACTAGCATTGAATGGAAATGAGTTGGCTAATTTGAGGAAGTTAGAGACCTTCGAAGGCACTTTGGATTTCCAGAGTTACATTGTGTTTCTTCAATCCATGGAGGAGGGAGACAGAGGACTCACCAACATGAGAATTGTTGTGAGGCTAATTTGCATAGACTTGTATGGCTTCACCAATGCAGCATAGGATTTTGCGGAAGTGTCAACGGAGGCAAAGACAGTTTCCCGTTGCTACTCCCGAAATATGTCGAAGCCCTTCATACTGAGTCCTGCAAGGTCAATGCAAGTAGCTTGTGTCAGCTCGCGCCTCTAAAATACTCGTCCACCATGCAAGAGTTGTCTATCAAATTCTGTGATGTTTTAGAGTGTCTCTTGTTCTACTCCCCGAGCCTAATCCTTCTTCTTCAGAGGCTTAAAAAACTAGAGCTCGACAGCTTGTCAAATCTACGGACATTGGTCAGTATGGAAAAAGAGTTGTCTCCTCTACCACATGGCTTGTTTTCCTCTCTTACAACATTGCGTTTGAAATCCTGTAACAGGGTGAAGAGACTATTCGATATGAGAACTCCTCCGCTTCCGAACTTGGTAGAAATCGACATTCATAGCTGTTCGGAGTTGGAGGAGATCATAGTATGTCCGGATATTGTGTCCGTTGCGGAACCCACGCGTCTGCCTAAATTGAGGGTGACAAATCTGCCAAAATTATAGAGTATTCCGGCTGCAGATCCCGTTGAAGTATTGTTGGTGAGAGAATGTCCAAAGCTTAATAGCATCACGTTCCTCGACAGAGAACCATACCTTCTTATTAGACGGCTCGACATCGACAGACAACATAAGCTTCGCATCGTTGCAGTGGGTTCATCCTAATGCTAAGGCTAGCGCTTTGAAAAATAGTAAGTTCTCTAACTCTGTTTGAGAAAACTTTAATTGGTTCAGGGAATATTTCATGCTACGTTTGATAATAATATTGAATGTGTTCCTTCTGCAATACTTCATATTAGACTTATAAAACTGAGTTTTTTCTGACATTTCAGTAAAAGATACCATCGAAGAGGAGCTGCGTCTAGAAAACGCAGTAATAGAATTTATGACCAAGTATGACAATCAACATCGACGTCGACGCATTTAAAACGACCATGGATCAATCCCCTACTCTTCAAGCTTTGTAAGTAGAATTTCACTTTATCTAAGAATTTAGTATACATTTACCTTTTCATGGCTCTTCCGATCTTGCTCGACTTCTCTGGCCTGGGTCCGCCGCTGCATAAGGGCTGGTTCAATTTGGAGACTAGATTTTCATCGTGAAACAGTTCATTCTGTAGACAATTCAGTGCAAGCTTCTGCAATTTTCAAATGGTCAGAATTGTTTGGAGATGAAATACTTCATTATATCTATCATTTCATGCTCTATGATCAATATTTTTACTATAATTGCTCGCCATTAATTATCACTCTGGTTCTTGCAGATCCTTTTGAGCTCCTATGAAGGCTGTGATTAATCAGTCTGATGAAGCAACTCCATGCAGTGTCGATGCAACGTCACACGATGCCATCTTTGTTTCTTTTATTTTTTCGTTCTTGCGTTAATTGATTCCGATTCTTCTTTCATCCGCGTCCGGCGTCTTTATCGAATTCTCTATGCATTGCAAATCCTAGAGCTTTCGCTAAACAGTGATATTATTAATTGTGAATTGTTTTGTGTGTCAATCCATATTATTATTATTGTTATTATTATTTTACCCTAAATTTCTATATATATATATATAAGTCTATTGCTCGTCACCTTCTCCTCACGATCGCTTCTCCTCTCCATCATTCGACTCAGAACTAAAAGTTTGAACCTCCTTCCAAACCAAACAGCCCTAACTTATATTTTAGCCCTAATTTTCTACTTATAAATTAGTCCCAAAAAATGTGAGCAAATTTGGTACCCGACCGGACCAAAATCTTTTTGCCGCCCAAAACCCGGTACCGGATTTTAGTCCCAAAAATGTGGATCCGGATTAAAACCCGGATCCACATTTTTTTTAAAAATAAGTCGGACCCGGAACTATCCGGGTCCGGAAAAAAGTCGGAACCGGAACTATCCGGGTCCGGAAAAAGTCGGACCCGGATAGGTCCGGTTCCGGCCTTTTTAAAAATAAAAAATAAAAAAAAATAAAAGCTATAATCTGGGCCGTGGATCTCGCGATCCGACGGCCCAGATTAAAGGACTACACATTAAATAAACGAATTAAATAAATAAATAAATATTTTTAAAAACCCGGAACCGTATTTATCCGGGTCCGACCTTTTCCGGAACCGGATAAATCCGGTACCGGGTTTTGGGCGGCAAAAAGATTTTGGTCCGGTCGGGTACCAAATTTGCTCACATTTTTGGGACTGCCGAATTTATCCGGTTCCGGAAAAGGTCGGACCCGGATAAATCCGGTTCCGGGTTTTTAAAAATATTTTTTTTATTTATTTAATTCGTTTATTTAATGTGTAGTCCTTTAATCTGGGCCGTCGGATCGCGAGATCGACGGCCCAGATTATAGCTTTTAATTTTTTTAACTTTTTATTTTTAAAAAGGCCGGAACCGGACCTATCCGGGTCCGACTTTTTCCGGACCCGGATAGTTCCGGTTCCGACTTTTTCCGGACCCGGATAGTTCCGGGTCCGACTTATTTTTTAAAAAAAAGTGGATCACACCCAAACTCTAATCTAGCTTCAATTTCAGATTTCGAAGATCGACAGGAGGAGCTTTCAATCCTCAATTCCGAATTCTGACCATCTTTCTACACAGGTTAGTCTAATTTAATTAATTTATTGATCGATTTATGTATTAAGTGTTCGGTTCATTGATTGGGTTGTTTTGGATAGTTAATTTATTGATTCGTAGGTTATCTTATTGCTAAGTAATATATTAGAGTTTGGGTGTGATTTATTGATTGAGTGCTTTATCTTCTTTTATCTCGATTTATATATATATTGATCATCCGATTTACCACCATACAGTGCTTCGTGTTGATCTACGGATTAAGTGTTCGATTTATTGATTGGCTTTCTTATTTTATTACTGATTGCTTTTTGTTTCTTAATTTCTTAGCATGTCGAGATTTAACCGTCGACATGGCAACGATCCTTCCGGAAAACCTGGTGTTCTATGAGATCCTTACGAAGTTGCCGGTGGAATCTTTGATGAGACTCAAGTGCGTCTCTAGAAATTGGAATATTCTCATCTCCCGCGACCGTTTCTTCATCGACGCCCATCGAAGAGTACAACAACAATCGGCAATCATATTATACAACGATTTCATAGACTATGATGCCAGTTTAACTAAAGAAATACGGTTAAACCGTCCAGACGTAAACCCGGACCTTGAACCTGCACCCCCGCCACAAATAATTAAGGTGTTCTCGGAGCAGTTCTCGGAGGTGAAGGAAGTAGACTTGTCGTACTTGATAGCAGAATACGGCCGTATCACATTCACGAGCACCTGTGATGGCTTGGTCTGCCTGACATTCCGTGACTTCGCAAAGCAAGTTGGGTTGTGGAACCCGGCGACTCAGCAGCGGAGGTTGCTTCCGAGCCCTGCTGACTGTAACATACTTTGGGGTGTGGGTATCGGATTGGACGAGGTGAGCGGGGACTGGAAGGTAGTCCGCTTATGCACGGAGCCGGATGACCCAAGCACTGAGGCTCCCAATGGCTCGCTGGTGCACGCTCATGTGTTCACCAAGGGCGGCACTGTTTGGAGAGACGGTGGAGTCTTGGGACTACAAGGAAATTTGCATTATAGAGGGATTGTCCCGGTGGCGGCGGCCGGGGCTCTACATTGGACCATTTTCCCTAGCATCACCGGTGAGTATAACGTCGAAGGCATTCTGTCGTTTAACCTAACCGATGAGGTGTTCGGGTTTGCGAACGCCCCAGGACCTGATATATTCACCCTCTGCAGCTGGAGGTCTTTGTTGGCGGCTATCACATACAACGCTAAGTCGGCTACTCTGAATGTGGCGTCGCCTTCTTCTTGCGGCGACGGGTTGACTTGGAGTAAGCTTATGAATTTCAACCTGGAAGTGGAATATGTTTGGAGATAGCATTATCTCTTCGATACTAAGAGTAGATATCACACGTTGTTGCTCGTGGACCCCAAAGTACCCGGGGAAGTGAGGAACCTCAAACAACACATCCGCGCTAATAAACCAATATTCCGGATCTATGATTACGTGGCTAGCATTGTTTCCGTCTTTTGATGTCTTTTTATTTTCCGTATGTGAATATAATTTATGATATTTTCTACTTGAAGTCGCAGTTTATTTTATGTTTTTTTACTAGTGAATTGGACTTGCACACTTTGTGCGGTGACAAAAATTAGAAACTTATATGAATAATTTATTCTTTATATTATGTGATAATCGGAAGAGCTACGTGCATTTATGCATATTTTTTCATTTTAATGCGGAGATGTACAATTATAATCTTGCATGTGATCGTAAAAAAATTGCTGAGTCTTATTTTGAAAATCCTCAGACTGCCATTTTACTAACATAAAGTTCAACCCTAACACAACAACCGACGTTATTCTACGTTTACATATGTTATAATAGACTTCAAGTAATATTGTCCTTTCTATCAATTTTATATGCTTCTCCAACTCAATTAACAGTTTTAAAGTTCAGTTCAGTCTATTAAAAAAGTTGAATAATAAAAAAAAGGGAAATTTGTCGGGAAAGTCTTGAACTCGTTCTTCAAACCTATTTTTTGGGCTAAAATATTTAACATTAGTATTCTCATACAAATTGATCTAGTCGATTGTTAAGACCGCCACGTAACGTCGGTGCCACATTACTAGATTGCTACGTAGCCTTATCACGTGGCTTTTTCTATTAAAAAAATTAAAATTAAAAAAGGGCATCACTAAATTGTCACTTGGCTTTTATATATATATAATAGGGGCAAATAGCCAAATAGCCAAACTTCAAACTCTAATTAGCCAAATAGCCAATGTTTTAATTAATATTGCCAAATAACCAATTAACCACGTTAATAAATCACGAAAGACCGGATTACCCTTGTATTAACGTGTATTAACGTAGTTAATTTGTTTAAAAATAATTTTTTTTTTGAATTTTTTTTTTTTGAAAAAAAAAATAAATCTTTTGTTAAAATTTTAATCACGATTTTTTATTTTTAAAAAAATTAACTCCTTTAATAAACGTATTAACGAAGTTAATTTGTTTTAAAATAATTTTTTTTTTTAAATAATTTTTTTTTTAAAAAAAAAAATTAAATTTTTTGTTAAAATTTTTAATCACGATTTTTTATTTTTAAACAAATTAACTCCGTGAATACACGTTAATAAACTTATTAACGAAGTTAATTTATTTAAAAATAAATTATTATTTTTTAAAATATATAATTTAATTTAATTTTTTTAAAAAAAATTAATTAATTTTTTGTTAAAATTTTAATCACGATTTTTTATTTTTAAACAAATTAACTCCGTTAATACACGTTAATAAACGTATTAACGGAGTTAATTTGTTTAAAAATAAAAATCGTGATTAAAATTTTAACAAAAAATTTTATTTTATTTAAAAAAAAAATTAATTTATTTTTAAACAAATTAACCACGTTAATACACGTTAATACACATTAATATGTTAAAAGGATATTATAGGTTAAAAATATGTTATTAAATAACCATTTGGCTATTTTGCAAAGAAAAAGGAAAGGTTGGCTATTTGGCTAATCAAACATTTCAATTTGGCTATCCCATGCAATATTAAGACATAATTTTAGAAGTATGACTTTGTTGAACGGCCAAAATATATATATATATATATATATATATATATATATATATATATATATATATATAGCCTCACTTTAAAATTTTGTCATATATTTTTTTACAAAACCTAAAATTAATAATTATACATGGGCATGGGCGCATGACAATGCCACGTGACAGTTTAATGATGTGCCAATGCCATATAACAATCAAGTAGATGTCGCGTGACATTTATCAAGTAACTAAAATTATTTGTAAAAAAAAATATTAACATTAAAGATTACAGTAAAAAAAAAAAAAAACTTATAAATTGGCAGAGTTCTAAGAGTTTAGCTTCAAATTTCCTTACAAAAATTAACATATTCACGTTATCAAGTCAAGTTAGCCGCAAAAAAATAAAAATAAAAATAATTAAACTTACAAATAGGCGAGTTTTAGAGTTTAACTGCAAATTTCCCTTACAAAAATTAACATATTCACATTATTATCAAGTCACGACTTCTGACATAAATTTTTAAAGAAGTGATAGACGAAAAAAATGAATTAGGCCCTCACTTTAGTTGAATGATTTTGAACCGACCTTATTAAAGAAAGAAAGCAAAAAATGTTTTCGCTGACATGTTGGTATAAAGAGTTTTCTCAAATAAATATCTAAGAAAACTTTGTCCAAACAATCTAAGCTAAGAAGAGATCATTTTACTCGGTAATGCGATATAATATATTCAAGTATCTGCATATATTTAAAAAATATATATTTTAATTAATTGAGTGCTATAATCTCTATTGTGAAATATTGTCAAAGAATAGTCCAAAAGTTAGATGGTAAAAGTTGTAATCGTTGTAGAATGAATTTGATGAAGGGATAGAATTCTTAAGAGCAACGGAGTAGGATACTAAAAAACCTATATTAAGTAAATTAGTTTACTCACATTTAAATATAAGATCTTGTGTGAAAGTACTCAAATTATTACTATGATGCTACAATCTCCTCAATTTTTGAAAATAATTCAAAATTACCTAAGAATTCATTTTTTCAACTTTACTATTAAATTTTTATTTTTACCTTTAATTATACTTAATTAGCCCCACAACCATGGACAAAGGGAGGGGTGACTCAAAAATGGCACATCCCCTACCTCGCTGCAAAGAAAAATAATAGTATTGTATTTATTTAAATATTTATTATTTAATAAAAAATTAAAATATTAATCATATGTTTTCTTTACTACTTTGATTCTCTCCTCTTCTTCTCGATCTATCACATGATTCTCTCACCATTCCACATCTTCACATACGAAGACAACCTTCACTTAATGTCTTTTTCTTTTATCTCTCTCTTCGATCCATCCAGTGACGGCAGAGTCAGAATTTTAGTTTAAGTGAAGCCTGATGACGTGTTTTCACACACTAACAGTCACGTGAATTGTGAATGGGATTTCGATTTGATATTGTTGAATTTTGTGGATTCTGACCTCCGCGTCGTCAATACTTTAGACGGTGACAAAAATAAATATGAAAAGAAAAAGATTAGAACACCGAGGTTTTTTAGAGAGGTTCGTCCCAATGCGGTAGTTGACTACGTCCTCTATACGTTTATTGCTTTGAGAAAGGTGATCAACCGAAACCACAAGCCAATTTCTGGTAGATCTAAAGTAAAAGATAAAAAGCTCTGGAAAATACAAATTTCTCTATTCTCTCAGAATCAATGCTTGCGTGTGTATGAGGGGGTCGTCTTCTTGCTTTTATAGGCTCCTGGTTTCTGCCCGTTGGGAGTGTACGTTGGTGATGGCTTCGAGTTCAGAGCTTGGTTTACTGTCGAGCTGACACGTAGGCCACGTTCTGAGAGATTTGCGAGGTGGTGGACTTTGACTTGTTGTCGTGGGTTTTGAATTTAAATCGTGGCGATTTTCATGGTCGGGCCTTGAGGGTTTGAATTGAAGTGGTTGACTTGGTCTGCTCGTGTTCGGATGTTTCGCATGCTTCTGTTTGGATCCCTTTTGTTGACAATCTCTGCCCGGGGCGAGCTTTGGGTTCTTCAGGTCGGTTAATTTGTTTGATGTTTGGATTTTGACCAAGTGTTGGTTTTTTGTCTTTAAGTAGGATCTTCGAGCTCAGCTCGGGGTTTCTTTCCTTGAAAGGCTCTGCTCGGATTCCTTTTAGGCATTTTCTGCTCGTGGTGAACTTCTTGCCTTGTGGGCCTTTGGTTCTGCTCGGGCCCGAACATGGTCGAATGTTCATTGGGCTTCTGGGCCTTGTGGTTTATAAGCCCGTTTTGCATAAATATTCAATTATATTTATGACTTATGCTTTTAATTAATTTGAACCATTAATTTAATTAATGATCTCATAACTCCTATTTAAGGAACGAATTTGCACATCAACAGATAGCCCCCTACTATAAAAAAATATGAAATATTATTTATAGTATAAATTTGACAAAATCATGTAAAAATTCGTGATGAAAATTAATTAAATTCACGGAATTAGAGACATTTGTGACTTTTGCCGCAAAAATAATTAATTTAGGGACACTAGAATTGTTTTCATGATAATATCTTATTCTCCAGGGGTTGAGGTGCAATTTCTTTTGAAATCGAAATGATTTCAAACTTTTTGGAGGGAGCAGTTACGAAACGTGTCGATTTGCTCGAGATTCGAAGAAGAGGATAACCTCTTCGACTTCTGCTAACTTGGTCAGCTCATTATTGCGCTAACGTGTCATGATCTGGGAATTGATCCCAGTCGTTGGATGGTTTCGGCGCGAGAATCGAGGGAACCCTAGCCTTGCGATTCGGGTCGAATTTCGATTATAAAAACATTTGAGTGTTTGTTTGCAGAAGTCCAATCAGCCTTTTGAAAACTCTGCTCGGGTGTGTCGCTTTGAATTCAGGTAACTGCTCCTTTTCTTTTCTATTTAAGCCTCTCTCTCTCTCTTGTTTTCATTTTCGCACCTGAGTTAAGGAAGAAGCTTCTTCTCCGCCATTGTTTTTCTGCAACCTTCAAGCAAAATTGTCCTAGGGTTTCCAGGTTTTTATCCTTTCCCCGTATTTCCTTTTGTTCTAGGTTTTGCTGTTGTTTTTCGACCAGGGCCAGGTATTTCCAAGCTTTGGGGTTGTGTTTGAAGATTTGGGTTTGGCCTTTTCTGGGTTTCTGGGTATTTCTGTGTGTAGGTTCTTTTTTTTTTTTTTAAGGTTTTTACGAGAAGAAATGGCTGATGGTAAGAAGAGTAAGGCTAAGGGTTCGGTTTTGGTTTCAAAATTCCTTCAGACTGATTCTCCTAGGTCCAGGCTAAGGGAAGTGGATATTCCTCGACTCAGGTCGGAGTATGGTATTCCAGAGTCTATCCCTCTTCGGGTTCCAGATTCTGATGAATTTGCGGACTCGATCAAAGATGACTGGGTTTGCATTTATGAGAGGTATTTTCAGGATTGTGGGTTGAGATTTCCGATTCCTAAGCCTATTCTTAGGTATGTGAACCAGTTAGATATTTCTTTGGCTCAGTTGAGTCCGAATTCCTATAGGATTTTGTAAGCTTATCTGGTTAGATGTAGGGAGGAAGGTTGTAATTTCTCGCTGTTCGATATGCTTGAAGTTTTTACGGTCAAGAAAAATTCTAGGGCTGAGGGTAGGTTTTACATTTCGGTCAAGGGTCATAAGGGTGATTTTATTAGAGGCATCCCGAACAAAGATGATGGGTGGCAGGACAGATATTTCTTTTTTAAGCCTTGCTCGGGGTCCTTTGGTACATGGGATTCCTATGTGAATAAATGGGCTCATAACATTGGTAATCTTCTTCTGTCTTTTGCTCGGGTTTACATCTTGTTCGCTTCCTTTTTCTGATATTTGTTCGTTGTATTTTTCAGATCGGAAGGGAAAGAAGGTAAGGTCGAAGCCTCTTGGGGAGGAGTGGATTGCTCAGAACGAGGTTCTGTTCCCCGAAGGTGGTGTTGAGTGGAAGGTTCTTACCGAGGAGAGATTTATTGCTTCTGGGGTTTGGCGTCCTGGGCCCAGTTGCACCTTTGTCGAATACGATCAAGGCTTAAGCAGTTCCGAGGAGGAACGTAGATTTTCTAAACTGTCTCTTTCTTTTTTGTTGTTATTTTCCGAATATCTACTAATAGATTCCGCTCGTCAGATATGACTGGCGAGCTCAACTACCGAGAATTGAGGGCTCAGCGAGCAGCTGCCAAGGCTGCTGCGTCCGAAAAGGGGAAGGAGAAAACCACTCAGGTGGTCGGAAAGGTTCCTGATCAGGCCAAAGCGGTCCCGGGAAAAGGGAAAGAGAAGGTCACTCATGTGACCGAGAAGGTTTCTGCTCGGCCCGAGGTGGCCAAAGGAGTGAAGAAAATCTTCGAGAAGGCTCGGAAGGTTCCTAAGGAGGGGGAGACCCAGGGGTCGGTTCCTACTTTGCCCGCAGGGGAACCCAGGACAACTCTCAGCCCGAAGGTTGCGTCGGAGCGGGTCCTGGAGGGGACTGTTCTTTCGGCAGCAGAACAAGAAGCTGCCCGGGCTGTCGCAGAGAGGGAGTTCGTCGAGATTTCTGACGAAGAGACGACTCTAGAGCCGACCAAAGTTTCTGAACCCTTGCCCGCTTCTGGGCTCGCACCGGCTGAAGTTGCGAGCCCGCAGAGCCAGGGTAAGCGGGTTCGCTCTGCTGAGGATGATGTGGCTCGTAAGAAGTCGAAAGGAGATGACCCTCGAGGGGTTGGAGGTGAAACTACGACCAAAACTTTTTCCGAGGTGCTTCAATCTAGCAGCGCCAAACCTCCACCTCAAGGTTCGGGGAAGAAAGGAGTCGTTCATAAGAAGACGGCTGGTCGCGACCGGGTCTTGCTCGGGAACATCTCCAATCGGCGCACGGAGAGAACGGGTCGTGAGATTCAACCCGCCCGAACAGAGAGTTCAGACCCTCACCCTCAGGTTAAGAGGGTCGCCAAGGTCGCCTGGTATGGCGAGAAGGGTCTTCACGAGGCTCCCAAGGTAGCTGGGAACTTGATGAAGCAACTGACAAGTGGGGGAATTTCTCCCGTGAGGGATGAAGATGTTTCTCAGCCTCGGGCATACAATGCTTTCGCTGCTATGCATGCCAAGGTAAATGAGGTACTTTTTATCACGCTTTCTTTTCTGTCGCGCTTTTTTTTATATGTTTTTCTATTTTTGTTGGCAGCTCGGAGCATATGCCAATGAGATGGTTCTCAGATATGAGGACGCGCTCAGAGAGCTTAAGGAGAGGCTGTCCGTGGCCGAAGGGGATGGGATCAAGGCCGATCTGGCCGAGAAGGAAAAAGATCTAGCCCGGGTGAACGCCGAGCTAGAAAAGAGTTCTGGGCAGCTCGCGTTGAGGAACAAAGAGGTCCTCGAATTGAAGCGCTTGGTCGGGGTGAGGGACCAAAAAATTAAGGCCTTGGAGATTACTGAGGCGGACCTTCGGGAGAAGCTGGTCAATGCTTCCGTTATGTTCTCCGAGGCCCAGGCGGCCGAGAAGACGGCTCTTGCACTGCTCACCACCTCTGATGCTGCTTTGGGCCGGGCTAGGAACAGCATGAGGGAACTTCGCGAAGAGATGATCGCATTGAAGGTGGATCATTCTTACATCCAGCACAAGCTGACCGCGGCTCGGGCGGAGGCGGCTGCTGAGACGGAGGCAGCCAAGGCTGCTCGGCGCAAGTATCGCAAGCGCGTGCAGCAAAGAGACGCGGTGATTGCTCACTACGAGAAGATTGCGCACGATACCAAGATCCTTCATCAGGTTGAGGGCAACGCGGCTATCATTGGTGAGATACTCGAGGGTAAACTCACCGACTTTTCGGGCGAGCTGGAAATTCTCACGGAGGATAAGTCTACGTATGAAGACCTTCTGGCCGGGCAACCGGCACCCGTGGTGGACTCTCCAGCTCTCTTTCCCGAGTTCGACCTGACCGAGGGTGCTGGTCTTGCAGATCCCGAGCCGAGCTTAAACGCAGCGATCCTCCCGGAAGAGAATGTCTCTTCTCTGCCGACCCTGAGTGGACCAACCCAAATCGAGCTTGAGGTTACCTCGTCTGAAGACAACCCGATTTCGACCGAGCTGAACCCACCCGAGCCGAGTGTACATCTCCCGACCACATCGAGCGCGACCGAGCTGAACCCGACCGAGCCGACCCAGCAAGTGGAGACTTCTTCCGACGCTGCCTAAAGAAGGCAGCCGTCTCTGAGCCTGTTGCTCCTTTTTCCCTTATTTTTGAATATTGAACATCGTTTTTGCCCGTGGTTAGGGCCTTATTTCGGGCAGGTTATGGGACCTGAACCCTTTTTTTGTAATTCTTTCGTCATTTTGCAAGCACTCTGCTCGTGGTTAGAGCTTTTTATAATAATTCGATCTTTTTGGCGAAAATTGTTCTGAAAAATAAGTTGCTATCTTTTTTCTTTTCTTTTTCTTTTAAACTACATAGCTGTCTTTTGTAAACGTGGTGAATAATATTATGTTGCTTCTACTTTATGGAGCTTTTAATCGGAGTATCCGATCAAGATATTTTTGTCAATTTTCAGATCGGATATTCCGATCTTATTACATATGTTAGGAAAAAAGAGGTTTGATATGATCTAGCTTACACGAGCTCAAGAGTAGCTAAAAATGAAATAGGATTCGTAGTACCTTGGGGAGTAAATGCTTGTTTGCTTGGTAATATTCTTCGAGCAGTTCTGTAGTAACTTCCGAGGCTGAGCTAGGCGCGGGGGTCTTTAGGGATAAGATTTGATAGGGTTAGGTACCCTGGCAAGTATGTTACTTGCGAAGATGGGGTATGGTACCTGGGCAAGTATGTTACTTGCAAAGAAAGGGTATGGTACCCGGGCAAGTATGTTACTCGCAAGGAAAGGGTATGGTACCCGGGCAAGTATGTTACTTGCAAAGAAAGGGTATGGTACCGGTTTGGATGCCAGGACTTGTTGTTCTGGACTTGAACGATTTCTACGACTTATGTGTTGTAGACAATATTTTGAATGCGTATGACAATGGTTATTGAAGAATGTGTGGCTCATGTAGATTTTGCTATGATTTACTTAATAATGAATTCAAAAATGAAATGAATTCTTTTTTAGAATGAGATTACTTACTTGTGTCGGGATAGTGCTCGGGAGCTCTTTCGAAGTCTAAATTCTTCCTTCGGTTGGATACCTTTATCTTGAGAGGCAGGGGCATGCAGGGTCGTTGAGTTTGTTGGGGCTGTGTTCGGCCATTTTTTGGCCGAACTGCCTACGTACCCCACTCTCTGGGGATCAAGCCATTACGTAGTTCATGGGCAGCCAATTTCTGACCTTTTATGCGTAGTACTTTCTGAGGTGCATAGCATTCCAGCTCCGAAGGACTCTCGATCCGTCTGGGGTCGCCAGTTTGTATACACCGGGTTTTACTACTTCTGTAACGATATAGGGTCCTTCCCAGTTAGCCCCCAACTTGCCGGCGTTGGGCTCGGCTGTGTTCTGGAAAACCCGTCTGAGGACCAATTCCCCGGAGGTGAATCTACGATGCTTAACTTTAGAATTATAGTACTTGGCTACCGAGTTTTGGTAGTTAGTAATTCGAATTAAGGCTTGTTCGCGCAGTTCATCTGCGTGGTCAAGTTGGTCTAATCTCATTTCGTCGTTAATTTCTGCGTTGTCGGGGGCATACTCCCTTCTGAGACTGGGGGCCTCGATCTCGGCTGGTATGACTGCTTCAGTGCCGTATACCATCGAAAAAGGGGTTTCTCCCGTGGCTCTCCGCGGGGTGGTCCTGTATGACCATAAAACGCCTATGAGCTCATCGGCCCATCGACCCTTTTTGGTGTCAAGTTTTTTCTTGATACCATCCACAATGGTCCGGTTAGAGACTTCCGCCTGACCGTTTCCTTGTGGATATCTGGGGGTGGATGTGTTTAGGGAAATCTTCCAGTTATAGCAGAAATTCTGGAACCTGTTTGACACGAACTGGGGTCCGTTGTCGGCAATGATTTCCTTGGGCAATCCGAAGCGACTTATGATGTTTTTCCACACATAATGTTCCACATCTGAGTCTTTGATGTTGGCGTAGGATTCGGCTTCCACCCATTTTGAGAAATAATCCGTCACAACTAGTAAAAATCTTTTCCCTGCTGGCGCCGAGGGGAAAGGTCCTACTATATCCATGGACCATTTCATAAATGGGTAGGGTACCGAGACTAACGACAACTTCTCTGCCGGACAGTGTATGGCCGGCGAATGGCGCTGACATTTGTCGCATCGTTTGGCGTGAGTTTCTGCGTCGGCCAGCATGGTTGGCCAAAAGAAACCTTGCCGTTTCGCTTTGTTAGAAAGCGATCTCCCGCCAGAATGGTTTCCGCATTCTCCGTCGTGGATCTCCTGTAATACGATTTTAGCTTCGGTCTTTCCTAAGCACCTTAGGTAGGGTCCGGAGTAGCTTCGTTTGTATAATTTTCCGTCTATTAGGCAGAACCTAGCACTTTGAATGCGGAGTTTCTGGGCTTTCTGCTTATCCTGGGGTTTTTCCCCCGTCAGG
This sequence comes from Parietaria judaica, assembly GCA_954871525.1. Classification (NCBI taxonomy): domain Eukaryota; kingdom Viridiplantae; phylum Streptophyta; class Magnoliopsida; order Rosales; family Urticaceae; genus Parietaria; species Parietaria judaica. Next base: position 48,223,073 of record OX940860.1, read on the forward strand.
ATATAATTCAGGATGGGAGTTCTCCAATCTTCCACACATGTTCGGATATTGTGGACGTGTAGACTTACACTAGGCTCGTCTATCACTTCCACGGGAATTATCCTTTTTGCCTCGGGGTCCGAAGTGGATGCTAGTCCGGCCAGAGCGTCAGCCGAAGAATTTTCACTTCGTGGTATCTGAATCACCTCAACTTTCTCAAATTGAGAGATCAGGTCCTTGACCACCGCAAGGTATTTTTCCATGCGATCGTCCCTGGTGGTATACTCGCCACTGATTTGGTTGGTGACCAGTTTAGAATCCGAATGGGCTCTAACTTTTCTGGCTCCAACTGTTTTGGCCAGTTTTAACCCTGCTATCAGTGCCTCATATTCTGTCTCGTTGTTTGTGGCATGGAATCTTAGCCGGAATGACTGTTCCAAAACCTCTCCGGTTGGGGAAATCAAGCGTATTCCTATTCCGGATCCGCCCTTATTTGATGCCCCGTCCACCTCGAGACGTTATTCTTCGTTCCCTTTCTTCCCTGCAGGATCATCCGTAGGGAGTTCGATAAGGAAGTCAGTTAGCACCTGAGACTTGGCGCACGTTCGAATTTTATATTCGATGTCGAATTCGCTTAGTTCGACGGCCCACTTGGTCAGTCGTCCTGACTGATTTGGGCTATGGAGGATTACCCTTAAGGGTTGAGTTGTCATTACCAAGATGGTATGAGACTGGAAATATGGCCAGAGTTTTCGCGCTGAGGTTATCATAGCCAAAGCTAACTTTTCCATGGCAGGATACCTTTTTTTTGTGTCCTCCAACGATTTGCTAACATAGAAAATTGGCCTTTGTTCGCCCCTATCTTCTCGAACGATTACGCCGCTGACGGCAGAGAGGGATACTGCCAGGTATAGCAGTAGGGATTCTCCCGTAATTGGTCGGGACAGTATCGGTGGCGTCGATAGGTACCTTTTCAAATCTTGGAATGCTTTTTCGCATTCTTCGGTCCATTCGAACTTTTTGTTGCCCCTCAGGATCTTGTAGAAAGGCAAACATTTGTCCGTAGACCTCGAGATGAACCGATTAAGAGCCGCTATCCTTCCGGTCAATCTCTGCGTTTCTCGAACATTCCTTGGGGAGGGCATGTTCAGGAGAGCTTTGATTTGATCCGGGTTGGCCTCTATTCCTCGTTGGGTTACATGGTAACCGAGGAACTTTCCGGATGTTACTCCGAAAGTGCATTTAGCGGGGTTGAGCTTCATTTGGTACTTTCGAAGTATCGCGAAGCACTCTTCCAGGTGAGACACGTGGTCCGTGGACTTAGTGGATTTTACAAGCATATCATCGATATAGACCTCCATCATTTTTCCAAGATTGTTCGGCAAACATTTGGTTGACTAAACGTTGATAGGTTGCCCCCGCATTCTTGAGTCCAAAGGGCATTACCTTATAGCAGTAAATTCCTCGATCTGTTATGAATGCGGTCTTTTCTTGGTCCTCGGGGTGCATCAGGATCTGATTATACCCGGAGAAAGCGTCCATGAAGGACAGGAGTTCATGTCCGCAGGTTGCTTCCACTAAGCGGTCGATGTGAGGCATAGGGAAGCTATCTTTGGGGCATGCTTTGTTCAGGTCGGTGAAGTCGATGCAGACTCTTGCCTTCCCGTTCTTTTTCTTAACTACCACTGTATTGGCTAACCAATCCGGGTATTTTACTTCCCTGATGGAGCCATTTTTTAGTAGTTTCTCGACCTCATCATTTACCGCCTGGGCCCGGTCAGGTCCTAATTTTCTTCTTTTTTGCTTTACCGGCTTATGGCTCGGGTCCATGTTGAGGCGATGGGCGGTTATGCTCGGATCGATTCCCGGCATGTCTTCGTGGGACCACGCGAAACAGTCGTGGTTCTTTAAGAGGAATTTGATTAGCTTTTTTCTGACGTCATTGTCCAAGTTGACCCCGATTCCCACTTTGTGATCGGGATTTCGTGGATCGATTTGGACCTGGTGCGTCATTTCCAAATCTGGGCCCTCGTTGTTGTCGACCCTTTCTTGGGCTGAATCTTTTTCCCCTACCGACATTAATTTCTATTGGTCGGTTTTTGGTGCCTTTGCCCTCGTCTGAGGTGCGTGTGACATTCGAAAAGATGTCATGTAGCAGATCCGGGCTTGTTTTTAGTTGCCCTTCACTTCCATGATTTTCCCATCCTCCCTTGGGAAGCGGATGGTTTGGTGGTAGGTAGATGGCACAGCTTTCATCAAATGAATCCACGGTCTTCCGATGATCATGTTGTAGGCCATGGGACAATCTAGCACCAGGAAGTTTTTTATCTTGCCTACTCCGCACGCGACGATTGACAGTCTAACTATCCCCAAGGTGTCGACCGTCTCACCATTGAAACTGGTCAGAGGGATGTTCCCTCTATTGATTTACGTGTCATCGATCCCCATCTTGCGTAAACATGATAGGAGTATGACGTCTACCGAGCTTCCATTGTCGACCAGAATTCTTTCGGTCGCATAGCCGGAGACTAGAACGGTGATGACTAGGGCGTCATCATGGAGTCCGACCAAGGTCGAGGCCTCACTGTCTTTAAAGGTGATCTCGTAGTCGGGCTCCTTTCGTGGGAAGGCCACCGGACCAGCCTTCAATCTTCTTTGATGGGCTTTAATGGAGTTGATAGAATTTCCATAGAATTGCGACCCTCCAACTATGGTGTAGATTCTTCCGATGGCTTCTTCGGTCACCGGTTCCTCTACGTCTTCCGACTCCTGGTCGGTCTGCTCTTCTAGCATGAGGACTTTGCCTCATTTGTTCTGGGAAGCGTTGCTGCTCCTGGTCGGGTGCTTCTGCTGGGGCCTAGCACGGCTGCCCTGTCCGATACTGGGCTGTTGTGCCAGCTCGGTGCGTTCGCCCTCCGACCTGAAAAAGTCCAACGGGAGATCCCCGAGTTCACCCCTAAGGTATTTGTCGGCGAGACGGGCCCGTAAGACCATGCAATTTCTGGTATGGTGTCCATACCTTTGGTGAAATTTGCACCAGGCACTCATGTCCCTATTGTTGGACACCATGTCATCGGTGCTCATGTACAGCTCTCCCTGCTCGTCGGCTTCGGTTTCTTCCTCGGCCTCCGAGCTCAGATTGTAGACCAGATTTTAGGGGTGTGCTCTTCTCCCAGGTTGGGATATTCCATGCTGAAAATTCCCATGCTGAGGATTAGATCCTCTGGTAGGAACGTTGTTCCTAGAGCCCTTGAAGGGGGGCGGTTTCCCGTTCCTCGATTGAAGCGGGTGCGCTCCGGGCCTTGGTACATTCGGGGATGATCCGAATTTCCTCTTCAGGGCCTCGTGCTCTTCATCGTGCTTGATCCAATTGGATGCGCGGTGAATCACGTCCTCTATCGAGGTGTACCGATTGACCAGTATGTCGGTCTTGAATCTGGAGTCGTACCATAAACCGCTGGTAAGGGCGGCTATGGCCGTTTCATCTGCTAATCCGTTGATTCGGATTAGCTCGTTTGCCCTTTGCTGTAGAGCATATAGGTTGGCCACGGTAGTCTCTGTCTCCATAAACATGGAAAAGTGTTTGAGAAAAACCATGGTCAATTGGTTCTAACTTGGAGAACCATTCCATTGCTGCCCCTGTGAGGTTCTCAGCAAAATACTGGCACCTTCCAGCGTCCAGCTCGTGGGCATCAAGGTTAGCCCGCCCCATTGCAATTCGGAACGCCCTTAGGTGTACCTTTGGGTCAGTGGTTCCGTCGTACTTGGGCAGGTGAATCTGCCCGCCATGTCTCAACCGAGTGTCGGTGATAGCTGCCGAGAATGGCGTTCTCGTTGCTTCTTCAACCAGGCGCTCGATTTTGGGAGTGGCAGATACTGCTCGGTGTACTCGGGAATCCACCTTGGTGAGTCTCTCCCCCATTAACTTCATGGTGCGTTTGAGGTCTTCGAGCTTGGAACTGTTTTGAGAAGGCTCAATTTGAAGATACGGGCCTGTTCGACCTCCTTCTGAACCCTGGGGGTCATGGCTTGTAGGCCCGTGAGGCGCGAGGTAGTTCGAGTTCTCTGCCCGAGATGGGCTCGAGAGTCGAATACCTGATGGATGGTTGTGAGATTGTTGGTAGGGAGTGTTCTGCCCGGGACCGGGCTGACTGGTTCCGAAGGCGGGAATCCGGAACCGAGGGGTGCCATTGCGAGGCGGTGAAGGCAGCGCGCCCGGGGGTGAGTCCCTCGGTTGAGGTGGCGTACTCGGGCGCGGTCCTCCTAGGAGGGGTGGCTGGTTGGTTCTCTGAGCTCGGGGATCATTGGGGTCCAGGAAGTCAAAATGGACCGCATTAGCCCTCTCGTGATTCCTTTGCCCAGAGGTTTGCCCGGGCTCATTTACAAAGTATGGCCTCTGTTCGAGCCGGGTCTGGCTACTCATGAGGAACTCAATCTGCCTTTTGAGCTCAGCATTTTCAGCAGCCGTTTCTCGGAGCTGGGTTCTCAGAGTCTGCTCTCCGGTACTCTGGTCGGGAGTTGTCTCTGCCTATTTAAGGAACGAATTTGCACATCAACAAAGCCTAAATTAAATTTTTAACAATTTTTTTCTAAGTAAATTTTTTAACTTTTTTCTGGGTAAATTTTCACATAAGAACTTTCTGCACTGTTAAAAAAGAAAAAAGAAAAACAAAGATGTCACAGTTGGGATTCGAACCCAACCCACTGGGCTTCAGCAAAAGGCGTTTTGCAACTATATTGCAGGTTTCATGATTTTTTGTAAGGTAGATAAAATTAAAAAATATAAAATAACCATATATTATTTTTAAGTAAAAATACTATTTTTTTTCAACGGAATTTCAGGTGCAGCCCATGCATAAGTGGAACTAGGATTTGAACTTCGAGGTGGCTGGTTTAAATTTATAGTGCAAATAAAAGGGGTTTATTTGTAAAAAATTTAAACATTAATACAAAAAGATCAAAATAAAAATAAAAATTGGGGGTGGCTCTAGCCCCACTACCTACAAGGGTAGTTCCGCCAGTGAGCCCATGCACACACTCGTGTACATGTGGCTCTGCCGGCCCCTGGATCCACCTCTAACCTACACTTTTTTATTTTATTCAATTTCTTCGAAAAAAATTCGGTTGTTCTAATCCCCATCTCGATTAATCAGAATGCATCTTGGTGTCTCGGTCCTCCATATCGCTGATGAGCGATGGCCTAACTTTGCAAATTGTAGTTCTTCGATATTTATTTTATCGGATTTTTTTTCTTGCGGTTCAAGTTATTTCATTATATATAATTTTTTTTTAATTAATTCCCCTTCTAATTTGAAAGGCTAGTTCCGTCACAACAATACATACGCCCCAAAATTTGTATCTTAAAAATTAAAATATTGATCAACTTTTTTTCTTTTTTTTCAAGGAAAAGCTAGTCTTAAAGTTACATATGACTGGACATATTGTTTTTATTTTATTTGAAGAATATTATTCGTATATCCTGCATAGGATTAATATACGCAAAATACGGATTGCCGGTTTTTAAAAGAAAACAACACGCACAAGATTTTTTTTTAATTAATAACAACAAAATTCTATAATAATATATAATACGTACACGACAGATTTTTTTTTTAAATAACTAATAAAAATCCTCATAATAGCATGAGTAGATTTTAATAGATTTTAATTAGGAGCACCTAATGATATTGTGTAATGTGTATATATATATCAATTGTTTTACATGGTACTAGTCTTGTGCGAATTATTTATCTAGAATATGTAAAATAAGAAAATCACATTTTTAGAATAAAGGTTCTAATTTAGTAAAGTCACAAGTATAATCTAGCCTAAATTTCAGATATCCAATTCAGTTGCAATACATCCCCAAATGTGCAACTGGAACGCGGAAGGTTGGGATGGTGCTCCTCGGCGGGATAAGGCTGCCTGTGGAGCACCTGCTCTCGCCAGAAACATCGCCAAGCATCGTCCTCGGGACGCTGGTATGACCCTCCCTAATGAATCCAAGTCCAGGTCGACCAAACGATGATGCGGTCAGATCAGGCCGCATTCGCGCAAGGCTTCGGCGGTAACAAGATTGAATAGCCACCTCTCCGCGATAAAGGCATCCCAGCCAAGAGAGTAACACTATCGGTTTCTGCAGGCCGTCTTGCATCACCTCCACTGAGGGAAAGCAAGCGACCTCAAAGGGCCTGACGTCGCGGTAATATAGAAAAGGTGCTCTTCCTGGCTCAGATCTTCCCAAATCTTAAAAATACTACCGAAACCAGAATGAGCCCGCAACGTGTACAAGGACATTGTCAAGGCACCATTCCGTACACCTTGAAGACCATGGCGAGAGTAGGCAAGCGACTTTGCTAGTGCAAGATCTCGGAAGACATGCCATCGCTACCTCCGTCGACGAACTCTCGGTCGATGAGAGTAGGAAGACTGCTCAGAAGAAGAGCAAGGTGAATGGCTCCGCCCCGACCCCCAAGGTCAAAAACATTCCCAATCTTTCTTCCTCCAAGGACTTGAAGAAGAATGACGAAGGAAAGAGGTCTTCCAGTCCCAGGAAGAAGGGTGATGAACTTTCCAGAGTATCGAGCAGAAAGGCAACTCCATAGCCGGCGGAAACTACGACCCCCGTGGTTTCGTTGCCATTTAAAGGTCTACGTGACTGTTTAGATAAAAGTCAAAATCGGTGGGTCGGGGTTGATGTTCCTGTTGGGATTTATGCCCAAAAAAGAGACATGAATGACTCTTTAGCAAATAAAGTAGTTTATAAATAAAGTACTCAATGTAATAATACGATTATATTCTTTTGTTGAGAATTAAATAAATATTAGATATTCATTCTTATTTAGTTAAGTTTGTGTTTATGCATATTGGTCTACGCCCTAAAATTATCATCAACGAAAGAAGAGTTAAGTACATACTTAACAAGATATCTCTTCTTAATTAGTTTTAAATGACCATTTCACAGTCTTAGGATCAAAATGGCAATCCTATCCGATTAATGTTTGTTTGAATAAACTACTGATATCGGATCTTGTGATATTGAGAGTTGTGACTCTAGAGTTTATTCTTGATGTCTTAATGAAGACATTCAACTAGACGTGTGACACTTTGAAGTTCGAGGTAAAGCGGTTTCATAACTCAAAGCTTCAAAATCACAAATGAGGAGTATTTTCGTAATTTCCTAAATACTGAAGTGAGTACATAATTTCTTGTGACACTTTATGACATCTGACTAGTCAATGGGCGAGACTCAATACGATGGATGAAAGATCCGACGGTTGGTGTCATAATACTGTCTCGTTGAACTATGTGATTCACAAATATGAAATTTATGTTATAAGAATGCTACGACATTAGTATCACATCATGCTTTGTTCTTTGAAGTGTGAATGAACAAACTGGGCCTTGTACGTAGTAAATGAATAATATATTCTCTGAATAAAACATGTGACATCTCTCTTTATGTTTTTCTCATTCCAAAACATAAAAGGAGTTGATGAAATAATAATTAAGGGGTAAAACGGTAATTTTTACATTCTTCTTAGTTATTAATACACACAAAGAATAATATCGTAAAGTACACCGTGGAGCGTGTGAAGAATAGTTGTATCACATCAAACAGAATTAAGAACACATGTGAACTTAAGAGTTGTCAGTGTTGGTCCTGTAGTGGAATCGACCAATATTAAAAATTAAAAGTTCAGAAAAAGTTTGTGAGCTTTTGTGTCCAGACTTTATTCTAAATCTTCGTTCATGTGGTTCTGTGAGGTCTCAATGTTAGACTTTCGAACGAGATTTTGATGAACAAATTAATGTTAGAAATATGTAAAATTGATTTATTGAAATCATATTAAGTTCAATTAATGAATTGAAATATTTCTAAGTATGAAATTGGTATGAACATATTTTCTCTTAGGTATAATTTGTGATTTAAACTTGAGTAATTATTTCTCATGATCAATGAAATAAATTGTTATTTTGATCATTTTTACTAAATAGTAGAAGTTATAAAAGGTGGAGAAAGTTAGTTCCTCAACTCCCGTTGCTCAAGTGATTTAAATTGTTAACTTTTTTTTGTTAGATTGATGACACATTCAAGCTTAATCACGAGACCGGCCTCATGAGACATTCGATGATAAAATCGATGAATTTAAAAAGGATGTCCGAAACAACCGGGAAATCATGAATGTGGATATTTCTTCATGAAGTTCATGCACGACATTGTCGGAAATGGTATGGCTTTCGTTGATAAAAAACTTAGTTATAGTGTAAAAGAAATAGATAGATTTAAAGTAGAATCAAGTATGTATGTGCTAACAGAGTTTTCTAATTATGATAATGAAGAATAGAACATATCTATTTTTTTGTTTATATTTGAACGATGTTATTTTGTATATGTATGGATGATATATTATGTATGGATGATAATAGTATTTGTATAAATGCTTCTAATTTTAAAATTTACTTTATATTTTATTTAATAAAATATCGATTATTAATTGATTTTACAGGTTATTTTGGTAATATAAAGAGGATACCAAAAGTACCGGGCGATTTTTTAATTTTGTATTTTCAGTGGCATTTTCAATGACACAAAAAAACCGTCGTCAGAAATCTAAAACCCAACCGCAAAAAACTATGAGCCGCTGGATTTTTCAAATACGCCGCGGCTAGAAGACATGAACGGCGGTTTTTTCCGTCATTCAACCCAATATCTAGCCGCGGCTGACTTTATAAAGGCCGCGGCCAGGGAAAGAAAGCCGCGGCATATATTGGTAACAAACTGCCTTTCGAACGACGGGTTGTACCATCGTAAAATGCACATAGATATGCTGCGGCGAAGGTAGTTCATGCTGCGGCTCAACATCGTGCGAAAATAGCACTTCAGGCGATGGAAATATACCGTCGTGTGGCAGAACCAATGTACGCCGCAGCGTATTTTTTACATGCCGCGGCCTAAATTTTCTTGTAATAACATTTCAAACCACAGTAATTTTCCATGGTCTGAATATTGTGCCGCGGCGTGTTTGATGTCACGCCTCGGCGTGACTAGATTGGTGGTAGTTCAGTCATCTCTCACCTATATTTCTTCTCTTTGACATCATTGGAAATTATGGTAAAAATAAAATGGGTTATTTCTCAGCCGCGATTGCCCGATATTTTATTGCCGGAAGAAAGCGCAGAAAGACATGGCTGAAGCGAAGCAACTGCTTGATCGCTGGAATTTCTGAGATTTTTTTTTTCTCGGGGTAACACAAGATTCTCGTCGACATTGATCAAACTTAAATACAAATAATCAAGTTTGAGAACTTATTTGTGGCTTTGAATATTGTTCACAGATTCTTATTTCACTTTGTCGGCAAAAAACTTGGGGTAGGACGGGCGGGCGGGCTTCGGTTTACCTACGGGTTTTGGTAAACTAGGCAGGTGTAGGGAGAAAAAAAATTCCGTTAACCCTCTTAAATCAGGTTATGCACGGGTTTTTGCGGGTTTTAAAACCTTGTTTCATAGTATGTATTCACAAATGTAACAGATTGATTCTTATTATTATATTGTTTGTATTTTGTTTTCTTGCAATCTACTTTTCATAAAATCTTCTTAATTTTATAATTTATTATCGCTTATCTAACACTAGGAAATTTTGATTTTATGTACCTTTCATTTTTGTTTTTTATATTAAAAATAGCCTTATATTTAAAATAAAATAAAAAGAGAGAGAGAGGTTAAAATACAATTTTTTTTATCATACATACTTCTAAATTCACTTTCAGCAAAAATATGCCCTCAAATTTAAAGTCAAAATATCAACCGTTGTCAATTTTAAGGATTATTTTTTATGAATTTATGAAATTAGAAAAATAAGGGATTAAACTATTAAATTACATTTAGATAATATATTTAAATTGTTTTTGTAGAAAAATAATTGCGAGGGTGTAAAAAACAAATTTCTCTAAATGCTATATCACACAACAAATGTATCAAATAAAAAATTTATATACAATCTCCTATATAATAAAATTGAAAGAGTAATTGTTTTCTTACTATAACAGACAAAGCAATTGATTTCAAAGAAGACAAATCAAAAATCAAAAGGAAATCGTTGTATATATATATATATATATATATATATATATATATAAACCTACTGTATTTAATTTACATCAATAAGACACATAATTATAAATGAATGACATTTCAGCATGAAAGTCTGTATAAGAAGGGCCATTCTTGCTATTTTTAGAACAGACGTGCGGAATCCACACATTTTTTTTTAATCGAAGGGCCAACCAAATAAGAATGGTGAAAGTTAATTGTAGAGCCTGAGACGTGTGGTAAGTCAAAACTTCTCAAAAAACCAATTTTAATAAGAATCCATATACGAATTTTTAAATTCAAATGTGGTCTGATTCCAAATACAAAAATCGGTTTCTGGGGTGTTATGTACACCGTTAAATTATTATATGAATAAATTTCAAAAATGTAATTATGGGAGAGGGAGATATAGAGAATAAAATGTGGGTGATTATACCAGTGCCAACAAACAATAATAAATTGGTATCTCCTCTTTATTCTTGGGTTGTGATGCATCATGCATGAATGGTATTTTAAATGTTTCTTTTACTCCTCTATACCCACACTTCCTCTTGAATCCCTTCGGTATTCAATGCCCACAAAGTTTGAAAAAGAAAGTAGAAATTATTAATGTCCTCGTATATATATTCTCTCCTCTCGTTATTATTTATGACTATTTTCGTTTGTCATATATGTAGTATAACTAGCTACAAATTAATGTTTCGAAATATATGTACACCTAACTCCAACGCCTAAGTTGCAATGTCAAGACATTTGCTATTTATTGCATTCATTCATTCATTCATTTATATAAGAAGTTGGGTACGTGTGAGTCCTTTCTTTTTTAATTCATTTGTGCGAGTTTTGGCTAGGCCTAGCTACCTGTCGAAAACGACTTATTTTTTATTTTTTTATGAAAAAAAATGTTTTTTTTTTATTCTTTCACTTTGTAATTTTGTAAAAAAAAAATTATAGATCACACTCTTTCGTTTTCGTTTGTATTTTTGTCTTAATGCCTGTCAGTTGAATTTTTAGTCCTTTTTAGTTTTTCTATCAAACCACATTGGTATTCATCAGTAGCAGAGGTGTCAATTGGGCCGGGTTGGCCCAGGCCCACCCGCCCCAACTAGTAAAAAAGTGGGTTTGCCCTGACCCGCCTCGTTATTTTGTGAGCCGGGTTAGGCCCGCCCCTGTCAAAAAGATCAGACAGGGTTGTGTTTGTCATATAGGCCCGCCCTGCTTAGCCCCGAAGCCCACATAAACCCGCCCCTTGCCCAACCTGCCCCACCCCTTTTAAAAGCCCAGATAAACCATATTTTCATATAAAAAAATGATTAAGTTATCATATTAATATTAATGAAAAATTAAAATTACTCTAAAAATGTGTTTGAATATCTAAGTATGTGATTGAATTTTATTTGCATTACATTACTCGACTTTCAAAATAAATATTCGAATATCGAGCAAACACAAAAAAATCAAAGGTATTATTGTTCGTTACTCTATTCATTATCTTCTATTTTGTATTGATTTTAATTTGTATTGAATTTCATTTTGTATATTCCACTAAAAGATGTGAATGATTATTGCATATCAACCCGTGAAAATATAACCCTTTTTGGTTTGTGAAAAACCCGCTAAATTCGACCCGTAAAAGACAACTAAATTTGACTTGTAAAAGCGCGCCCCGCCCGTGACATTGTGAGTTCGGGTTCATGCGCCGGGGTGAGCCTTCATGGCTTTTTCAAAACCCGCCCCACTATGTCCCACACATTGAACGAGGTGGGTCAAGCCCGCCCTGTTTAATATGCGGGCTTAATGGGTTGTGGGCCAGGCCGGCCCAGCCCGGGCTACTTGACACCTCTAATCAGTAGTCAAATAAAGATAAATATAAAATAAACGTAATAGTTATATTAAGACAAAAATATAAAATCCAAGAATTAAATGAGGAACAAAATTGAATATGTCGGTCTATAAAGCAATAAAGATACAAAACATGGACAAAATTTGTATTAAACTGTGTACTAAAATTTTAAATCAAATTTTAAGTAAGTTGAACTCAGATCTCATGTACAAAATTGATAATTTAAAATTAAAAAAAATGTTAAAAATTTGACAGAAGAATTTCATAAAAAACAAAGATACAAATCAACAAGATAAATAGTCGTTTTGTAAAGTTATAAATTAAATTAAATAAAAATTACTAGTAATATTTATGTATTTATTAAGTTTGCTTTACTTCGAGGTAGTTTGTATGAATTTATTGTTAGTTTTATGCGCATTAAATAATAAATTTCATAAGTGGGTTTTTGAGAAGATCTATCGAGAACATAATAAATGTACGATGTCTATATTTGGCATTCAAAAGAAGCGGTACAAACTTTGGTGCAATGGCAAATCAATCAAACTATATAGCGTCATAGCGATTTTTATTTATTTTTTTGTTATTTATATGGATATTAGCAACATATATATTTCTAAATTATGATTATTTATGATCTTATACTTTTATATTTTTTTAGCGGGCATATACTCTCAAATTTTAATTTCATTATCAAATATATCGTGCTTGAGTTTGCTTCTTCATCTAATTTGGATCAATTAATGATGAAGAGAGAAGAGATATATCATAATGAGGAAAATATTAACTCTCAGACTTATAATCAAGGCTATCTAGAGACATTAACCCGGTCGATTAATGTATTTAAGGGTACATCTTATAACAAATAAAATATCAAGATACATATGTGTCGCCAAAAAATATAAAAGTATAAGTGCAGTAACAATCATAACTTACCGCTACTATCTCTAATATTCATCGATTATTTATATTATCTGTAAGTGCACTAAGAGTCTGCCATCTTTCTATCTAATAGCGAGATGTTGTAATAAAGTCGCGGAGGGAATATGGTTTGGCTGGAGTCGATTCCACCACGTTTTGAGTTTTTTATTTTGCGTGATTTTGGTTGTAACAAGGGAGTCCGGACTCTTGTTCGGGACACTCGCTTGGCTGCTTCCATCGGTAATTCGAGGTGGGAGTACCCTTTCCTCTGGAGTCGCACCTGTTTGGGGGACTCGGAAGGTATAATGAAACTCGTCTTTCTTTAAAAAAAAAACACATAACTAAATACCAAAAGTATAACAATTAGATAAAAAATAATAATAATTACATTTGACACTATTATACACGCAAAAACAAAAATCGAATCGCCAGACTTATTTTTATTATTTTTCTCTTGTTGTATATAATCGACTTTTAAAAACACCAACAAAATAGATAGACAAAATTTTTTGATGCCTTCTTAATGAATATGCTATAATATATACTAGTGGATGGACCGCGCGTTGCGCGGTTGCCCGAATTTTCTGTTTATAATTTTGATAAAAATATGAAACGGTGTTATTGTTTAAATTGTATGTAAAAAATATATATATAATAGTAATTTTTTTACATTCAATTGAGTTATATTTTTTGTGACAAAATACAAAATTAGAATTTTAAAAGAATTTCACCTATATAAAACTTTTTCTATACAGATGAGGAGATTGCTTTAAGATTCTACATATTCACAATTTTATCTCGCTTACACATTCAATCTCATCAAAAGTGTTGTTTCAAACTCTAAACAAATAGTTAATACTAATTGTGATAACAATTTTTTATGAAAATAATAAAAAAAAAACTATTTGCAAAGGGAAACTTCATAAAATGACATTCAAAACACCATTTTTTTTTATTACACCTCAAGTTTTCATAATTCTCAAAACAACCTTTTTAAATTTAGATATTAACACAGGAATTAAAGAGCTATTTCAAATTTTGTAAGAAAAATTGTTTAATATAGACTATAAATAATTCAATTATGAATCGTATGGCTTATAAGAGTTTATTTTTGGGGGTAATTAGATTATAAAGGATTTCTTATCTTATTTTATGCCTTCGTGGGATAACATTAGACAATTGAAAGTTATTGTGAAATATAGAGTAAAAGGTGGGTTTGAGATTAAGGTATTGTAGATAATTTAAAAAGATCATTAGTCACAAATATACATTACAAAACATGCAACATCAGTTCATTCCATTCAGAAACGAAGCAGGTAAGGTACAGCAAAAACCATCATAATGAAACTATCAATAAGTTGATTACTTATAATATCTACACCAAACCCAACTTCACATTTTCACAAGGAGAATCATGTCTCAAATATGGAACCATCCTGCTTCATTTTACTTCCATTTTTCTTCATCATCTTCTTTTCTTCATCAGAATTTTTTAAGAGGGTGTCAAAAATATATCGCACTCAAACAGAAATATATATATATATATATATATGTATGTCCACCAAGTACCTATGAATCTATGATAAAAAATGATATTGATACATAAAGAGAGAAAGTTGCCATGCCAAAATTGATGAGAATAAGAAGTTAAATACATATATATATATATATATATATATATATATACTTGATAAAGCAATCATTTACCATTGGAATAAAGAGGTGAAAAGAACCAAGAATCCTTTTCTGATTGAAGTTTTCCCGTACTACTAACCTGGGAGAAGTGAAAAAATCAATAATCTGTCTTTTCAATAAGAGTTTAAGAATATCACAGTCTTCTAAAAGTGACAATATTCCATTCAAAAAAAAAAAGTGACAATATTATCTCATTACATAGCCCAGATTCAATATCTATGAACTTATCCTCAAGCTTCAATATTTATGAAAGACATATGCAGAAAACTCAATTATGATATATTGAGGCATCGCTAAGACTAAAAAGAACACACTTTTTTGCTATTAAATTTCAGACTGCACGTGAAAGAACACCTTATTTGGTAATTAAAATACAGTAATTTCCTAATAGAACATGGTACAACTAAAGTAGGAAAAAAAAGAACTTCGACTCGTTGCAAATACATATTCAACAAATTATGATTGCATAATTTTTTCCTCTTCTTCATGATTCAAGATGCCAAAACACGATTTAAAAAAAAAAACCCGAATTACTGAGCCCTTAATGGAATACTTGAACATTTACTGATCTTTTACCAAAACATCTATCGAGGAATCTTCCACTCCACACTACACTTAAAATCAGCTATTATTTTAACCCAAAAATCAACAAATGATATAATTCTTTAACCATACACTACAATTACAGCTATTCCAAAAAATTAAAAATTATATCATAGGGAAGGTCAATATCAAGCGGTTAATGGAGATCAGAGGATTGATTGTGGATAGTTGATGAGCCACATTATCCTAAAAAAACAACTTAAAGTGATAGCCAATAATATTAGGTTTAAGCTCCATGAAACGGACCTTAACACTTTTTATTCTCTATTTGACTATGGTACCCAATAAAATAATATATAGCCAATATAATTTAGAAGACACAAACTTATAAAACAGTCAAAAATATTATATCGAACATTTCATGATCAGATAAATATAGAAATTTCAAATATTACCGGACAATGGGAGGTGTTGAAAACGTTCGTAGTCGGTCTCGGTCTCGCTGCATCATTCATCTCATTGTGGGAGAGAAGGTATTATCTAGAATTGCAGATAGTTCGAAAAGTAGTTGAAGTCAGGATTTAGAAAGTAAACATGTGAGTCGGGAGAGAGAATTAAGATTGTAAAGATAAAGTTAAAATCTTCAATTAAGGATTTTACCTCGTGGCGATAAGTTGTCATGGAAGCAATGACTTTGGAAATTGACGCAGAAATCGTTACACTTCCGAGGCTTAGTTTATAAATCGTCGTATTTCAAGCTTTATCATCCAGACACTTTCTGAAGAAAAAAAATAACATGATGCTAATCAACCAAAAGAGAAGATAGAACTACTAAGTTTTAGTTGTATAAGACTTGTATTTGTTCTAAGCCAAAGCTGAATAGCACATGGCTCACAACCAGCCAGTGAAGGTAAAACGCCATTGCTTTATAACCACGATAACTATAATTGATTCTTAAAAAAACTTTATATCTGATATAACGCAGTTAATGTCTATTGAAAACAAATATGCTTTTGGGGGAAAATAGAACTAACCTATATATATCTAATCGCATCCCTTGCGTCTGTACGAAGATAAAAAAAAATAAAAAAATTTATATAACTCTTGTTTATACACATATCATCAATTTATGATATGCCTAGATGGATATCGTGATAATATATCGGCCCGCCGAAATATATTTCCTTACATCATATGCTTTTCCGAATCCTTTTCATCGTTTGAAATAAAATATTTCCAAAATACAAACCAAAAGAGAAAAACTTACTGAAGTATACTTAACAACCCACAAAGTATGTCGATATGGCCGTGGCAGCGCCTGCACCAGCAGCAGCCACCATGTTTGCACCGATTGTAAGTTGATTGCTTTCATAAACTATAAAATAAATCAATCAAGTTTCTTTAAAATAATCAAGAATTGAAAGCCTTGAACTGATATATCAAAAGAGAATATAAACCATTTAAATGGGAGCACTTTTTAATTTTTCGTAACCGGGGTAAGTACACTTATACATGATGAGTAAACATTATCATTGTGTAAAAAACAAGAGAAAAGTACACCCTAACATTTTTAGACAAATCGCACCCGAAAACAGAGAAAGATATAAGAAACTCACTGCCCAATTCGAAAGTAAGGCTAGAACTGTTGGTGAAAGACCGCAATACATTCCCTTTAAACCTTCGGTTTTATAATGTTCTGCAGACTCGTAAGGATGATGCTTCCTACAAATCAAGTAATAAATAGTGCGTTAATCATCCAACATTGAGATTATACTAAGTTGTTATACTTATTATCACTAATACTATATTATATATATATATATATATCTATATATATATATCGTCTGAACATTCCAACACACTGTTCTTCACTCAGACACTATAACGAACACTTGGTGATATAGGAAAATACTTGTTTGACTGCTTCAACAAAACAAAACAAAAAATACTCGTTTGACCAGAACAAATGCAATGGACTTGAAACACCAATTTTTTTTTACAGAATAATAGCATAAACACTAATTCAAATAGTTAATATCTAAAACTTAAAAGATATTTAAAACTAAAAAACCAGAACTTACAGTCCGGTTGTTCTCAGGACTCAGAGTTCAATTTGGCTAGGTGGCCCTTGACGGAGTTGGAGATGGCGATATATCTGTGAGAGAGAGAAGAAACGCAGAAAAGCTTTTTTCGATCATGAAAGTTTGAGAAGAGGAATATCTGAGAGGTTGCCGACTCTGGAAGAGTTACTGCTCGTGGAATGAGAGGGTTTAAGTTAGTTCAAAACTTTGACCTGAACATAGAACAAACCATTTTGATATATATAAAAAAATAACGATTCACAATAATGTGTTTAAGGATCTATTCACACTCAATTATCGAAAGGGAAAAAAGAAGACATTCAACAAAGCAAACTGATGTTGCAAATTGATTTGAGATTTTTTTCAAATCTATCAATAAATACCAGAGAGACCGAAATGGTCGGCGTAACCCTAGGGAAGAGGGTGGACGGGTCGGAATTGACGAAATCGGCGTCCCAACTCTGGAGGTCATCGGTGGCGGCGACAAAGCGGTCTTCAGGGGTCGGCGTGGCGGCGGAGGAGACGGGCTTGGACGTTGCGGCACCAACGTGGTTCTTGGAGAGAATATTGCTGGTGATGTTGGGGAGAATAATTTATTGTTGGTGACCATTGTTGGCGCAGTCGTCATCGATCGTCTGAGACTCAACTCCATGGCCACCGCCTCCTCTTTACCCGAAGGCCGAAGACATCTTGGTTCGATGAAAGAAGAGGGATAAAGTAAATGAGCAAGAGATGAAGAGATGCTTCTTAATACTTTAACCGAATGGAAGTTATTCCGGCCTTGAGGAGATGCCTCTCTTCAGAAGAGAAATTCTTGAAAAGACACGACGAGCGAGAGCGAGGCATGCATCTGTTATTTTTTACAATTAAAAATAATTCAAAAAAAGGAGAAAAAAGAATGAGGTTAAAATAGGTGTTTTTGAACCTTGAGATTATTTTGCTTTTATATATATATAGATTTTAAAATAACTCAAAGATTTAATTAAATTGGTTGAATTTTGATTAGATTTTAATTGGATTAGTAATTTGATTAAATTTTGTCTTGATTTGTAGAGACAAAATTTAATCAAATTAGAAATATTGCTAAAAACAACCTAAATTAGTCGAAATACCCTTATACAAAGCTTGATTTAGAAAGAAACCTGGAAAAGTTCAGCACAACCATGATATGCCAAAGTTTCTCTTATCAAGCCAGGATGAAACACTAGGACAGGCTGGCCCCACGCTCGTAACCTACACAACAAGAACAAATTAAAAAAATAAAAATAAAAATAGATTAAGATAATGAGGGAACTCTTCATTGATTTTCAGCTAAAAATTGTGCATCACAATCTTGATATAGGTCAAGACGTCAAGTGACTTGTCGTTGGTCCTACGTAACCGGAACTCAAGTAACACCAACAGGAGAATGTTGTGATAAAGGTACTCGGTCAACTGAAACGCTTTCTCAATATGAAGTAGCATAACCAACTCCTGAAATCTTCTTATCATCACAATTAACAGCAGCCAACCAGCTTTTGAAAAGTGGAATCTTTCCGGCTATACTCACCGAGCCTTATACTTCCTATACTTTCTAAAAGTAGATACTCCTAAACTTTACTAATTCTCTCAACTTTGAACTTCTCGACGAATCCTAGGATTAATCATTAAATTTTTTATTCTAAAAGGACTTTGATTTAGTATATCTGTTTTTTTAAGATACTTTAGAAGATTCTATAAATGAATATATATAGAAAAAACAGAACTACCCAACTCCTCTCTATTTTTCGAGATCTTTACTCATCATTATTTAGTAAATTTTGTCCTCGCTCATAATAAATAGGTATAATCTCAAGGGAAACTTTACAGGCACTCAGCATATTACGATTAAATTGAAGATTTTTACCCCAGGATAGTGCATTGTAATATACCCCAGGATGAAGATTTTTACCTCTCCAGCACACGATGCCCTAGCTCTCGAAGCTCCAGTCGACATTGAAGTGCATGGAAAGCAACCCTGCATCTAAGCCTTTGAAGCTCAGACATGCTTGACGGAAGGACAGACTGAAAAAAAAAAAGTATATATTATTCATAAGCATGCTATGATACATATACGTAATCATGGCATAGTCTGGGAATTGAATCCTGGCAACTACATTTACATTTTTTATACTTTTTGGTACTCTAAAATAAAAATAAAAAACAATAAAAAAAAAAGAGTTCTACTACAATGACAACCGAGTTTCCTATTTGCTGAAATAGAAAATTACTTGAAGACATCCACCATCAGATATAATCAAACCAACAACATTGGTTTTCTTCAAGCTTGGAAGAAATTTTATGTAAAAGTTTGGTGAAGCGGAATTTTTGGGCTTAAATATTGGAAATGCGTTCTTCCGCTTTGCTGCTTTCAAATTTTCAGGCAGGCTCTTAGCAATGAGTATGTCGCTTCCAAGTGATGCTATAAATTGATCCTCGTCGTAGAGATACGAGAAACTCTTGAACTTGGTGCTGATTTATTTTTAACAAAAAAATAAAGCAGTTAGCTACCTTAAAAATACTTATTTCATATAGAAATAAAAGAAATGTGATGACAAATATTTAGAAACATATCCTTATATAATATAATAATATATATACCTGATGCCTTTTGATCGAGTACTCTCTTGAATCTCTGGAATGACAAGAGTAGCATTTAAAAGACTGGATACAACGACCAGATCACAAATCTGGAAAGTTAACATAATCTTAATTAACTTCCATTATTTCTGAAATTACGGGTGATCTCTGCTACATTTATTGAAACCTTACCGAGGATCTTATGTTTGCAAATCCGCCATGTATCTTTGCGTATATGAAACCATTGCTTTGTTCTTTTGGAGCTGTTGGGAAGAAAAACAAATTAAATTACTATCGAAGCAAGCCCAAATCATCCATAAATTAACAGTAATACGTAAGAAAGGTTCAAAAACACAAAGAAACGAAAAATTCCATTTTTTACACACTTCCCCAAAAACAATTAGACCTAATGGCATAAATAATTTTTTTCTATCTTATAATTATTTCTCGGATTATTGGCATTCAAAAGTTAAGGTACTTTCTTCCTCAGAAGTCTAAGCTCTTGAGCTCACTTATTTTGAGAGAAAGAGTCCTCCTTAAACGTTCCACTTCTATGAACTTCAAAATCAATGAGCTGTTATAGAGAGCTCTAAGAGCATAAATATCTATTCTGGGCCACATAATTGTTGTTAAATTGGCTAATTAGCGGTTTGTATCTAGAGATGTTATAAACTCGAATAATCATATGTAATCAAAAGGACCAATTAAGTATATTTTGGAAATCTCTCTACTACTTCCCAAACACTTGCTAGTTCAAATTGATTTGTTTCCCTCCTCAGTGATTAACCGCCTTCTCGAACTTGTTTCAACCGTTGAACAAAACCATATCCCGTCAAATAAATGCAGAACTTTAAGTGAATCGCGGGAATAAAAATCATTATATTAACCAAAGCCCACAACCCCTTCTGCGTTTATATAATGAGAAGCCATTTCATTAATCCCAAATTTACATCTGATCAATTCCAAAGATTGAATTGGAACCAATTGACCATTATAGTTGTGCTTTATTTCTCAACCTTCATTTTATACTCCAGAGCACGCATGGTAAGCATTATCAGCATCATATATCGTGTATAATCAACTGTAAGAGCCAATAGTATGAATTAGGGTTTCACACTCTCTCTTCTTCAAAAGCTAAACATAGTATCTCTGTAATCCCACTATTCACTCCATTGAAATTAAGCATGCAAGTTATCTTCATAAACATCCATACAACCAAAGCGAAGTTGGGTTTAAGATCAACTATCTATCTCAGTATTTGGGGAGTAGAAAATAGCATTTAAAATCAATGAAAAATTTACCAGAATAGGTGCTTCTGGGATTGGAATATGGCTGCAATGACATCAATGGCTTCACAAGACTCCATAGCTTTTTACTTCGATACCTCTGTATCATCGTCAAAACCAAAGCAATGTGTTCAATTAAACAGCCTGAAAACCTTAACGAACTAATCGAAGATCGAAACACGGGAAGAACGGGAGAGAAACCTGAGTCCCGGAGAAGGAAGAGAAATCGTCGCGGAAAGCTGCCATTGCGCTGTACTGAACCAAATCGACAGTGGAGAACCTCGCCATGGAGAGGTGGCGGAGGAGAGACGCGAACGATAGGATGACGACGAAGAGAGCGATCCATTTGATCTTGGATTTGAACGCCATCTTCGCCTTACATCAGGGTTTGGGAGGAGGTTGAGAGACTCTTGCTGGTGACGTTGGGGAGGGAGATTCCATCGTTGTCGCAGTCGTTATCGACCGTCTGAGACTCCACGGCCTCCGCCTCTTCTTTACCCGACGACATCTTGATCCGATGGGAGAAGAGAGAAGAGATTTATTTCGGAGAGAGTGAATGGGCGAGAGATGAAGAGACGTCTCTGATAATTATAACCGAATGGAAGTTATATTTGTTGCGCGGAGATGCCTCTCTTCGAAGAGGAGTTCTGAGAAGACACGACGAGCGAGGTATGCTTTGTTATTTTTTTTTAATTAAAAATAATTCAAAAAAAGGAGAAAAAAGAAAAGAGGTAAAAATTGGTGTTTTTCGGGGCTGTCTTTATTTTGCTTTTATATATATATATAGATTGTAAAACATCATTAATTAATCAGTCCCAACTTGAGTTAACGCTATTAATTGAGTACTCATAAATTAATAATTTTAATAATAATAAAATTTTGTGGCGTCCCAACCTTATTCATTTATAAAGATTATACTATATTACTTTTTTTTTTTCTCTTTATCTATAACTGACTTGAACTGGCATAAACGTAATATCATAATCATTAGTCTAGATGAAAAATTAAATGAAATTAATAAGGCTTGTGATCCAGTGCTCGTGTTATGCTAATTGGTTTTATGCATAGATGGAGCCAAGGTTCAACTTACCGAGATTGTCGATAAATCGGTTACCGTTTTCGACGGATTAATCGATAGCTTACCGATTAACCGACGGAAAACTTATAATACTGTAGCTTACCGCTTACCGATTACCGATACTTTTCGAAGATTATCGACGGATTATCGACACTTTTCGATACTTTTCGACGGAAAACTTACAAAATATTTTTATAATATCATACCACAAAACATATGTAAATAAAGTCATACACACATATAATTCCATCACTAGTCTCAAATCTAAAACACTAATATTAAGTCACTTTATTAGTTTAAGTGTATAATATTAAGTCAAATTATTATGTGAAGTGAATATGTATGTTAATTAAGTGTGTAATATTAAGTGAATATGCATGTTAATTGTATATGTATGTTAACAAATTTAATATTAGTTGAAGTGTATAATATTAAATGAATATACATATTAAGTGTATATGTATGTTAAGCGTATAATATTATTTGAAGTGTGTAATATTAAGTTAAATTATTAGGTGAAGTGTGTGTATGTGTATGTGTATGTGTATGTTTGTTAAGTGTGAATGTGTGATATTAGTTGAATAATAAAAAGTCCTACATTGATAGATGACAAGAGTTTGGTGATGTTTATATAGCAAATATTAGGGACAAGGGCTTGGGCCCTTTGGGTCATAGGATTTTGTGGATGGGGGAGGACTCACACAAATGTTACACCACCACACGCGCGCGCGCCGCCGCCCGGACGGGACGGGTGGGGTGGGGTGCTCTTGTGTGAGTATAATTATTTTTTGCCGAAAGTTTAATTGGTATTTTTGCCGCGATATTTTAATTGCACCGAAAAGACCCTTTTTTTTACACGCGTTTTATCGAAAATCGGTTGGAAAAGATTTTATCGTAAAGCTCGATAATCGTCGAAAAGCATATAAAACGATAACTGTTAGAGCCGGCAACTTACCGGTAACTACCAAAAAGATCGAAAATCGCCGATTATCGTCGAATATGCGAACCTTGGATGGAGCATAAAAAACTCACCAAGTATTCGTCCAAAAGAATAAACTAGGAAGAGCCACTACTTTGAAATTTGAATTGACACATTATAATGTTCTCTTGAGCGACTCCAGTGGAGCGCTATTATGAACGCCATTTTGGCGTTAGTGCTCCATTCGAGCGTTTAAACCCACGCTAAAGTGGCGTGAAACGAATTTCGTGAACAGTACCCCGCTATATTTTTCGTGGTACTGTTCACTGCGTTAAAATTTTGGTCCACTAAATGTACTTAAATGTTTAGAGTTTATAAAATAGTTCAATATTTACCCTCAATATTATTTATAAAGAGTAATTATTTGTCTCAAAAATTATATTTGATAGGCAAAAGTAGTAAACTTATAAAAATATGTTATTTTACATAATTTATAAAAGACAACAATGAAAATTGCATAAAACAAAATTACATTAGAATTTAATACAATACACGACTACATTAGAAAATAGTACAAAACACAATTACACTAGAAATTAAAAGAGAACATAAATAATACAAAAAAAAAACTAAAAATACATTAAAAAATACAAGCAAAAAAATACAATATAGATAAGTTAATATTTAGAAAGATTCGTGCCGGATCCACCAAGACCGGTAAAATACTGAGAATATGAATCATAAGTAGGAGGTGATTCATGGGATTGTTGCTGTTCATGCCTCTTTTGCATAATTTTTGCTTGTTCACTTTCAATATATGCACGAACATTTAGATCTACTATCAAATTTAAGTCACGGAGCAAAATTTTATTTTCTTCCTTTTTCATTTTCATTTCTAAGTGGCGTTGCCTAATTTCGCTTGATTTTTTCAATTGCTTAAGAAGTTGCTTATTATCTTCTTCAATATTGTTAATTTTAGACAACATTTCATCATCCATTTTAGATTTTAATTTGGCTTTCTTCACGCCAACGGGTCATTCAGAAGGAGATGGTTGTCTAGTAGATTCAGGAGTTGGATTCAATAGTTGGATTTATCAGGAGTTGGACAAGACGAACCTCGAGATGTTTGTCTTGCACTTGAGCCTCCATCTTGAAATTTCTCAAAATTCTTAATGATGTTCCATACATGATCAAACTTTCAACCTTTTTTGAACTTTTCATCTTGTGAAAGCAATACTTTAGCTTAATCTAACTACATGTCGATAAAACAATAACAATTAAGGAAAAAATTAAATTGTGAGAAGACAATAAACTATAAAAGTTACAGTATCTCCAGTAGAAGCACCGCTTGGGTGTCGATTCTCAATTTGTCGAATGCATGCATGCATTTTTCTTGTAGCTTTCTTGATCAACTGAATATGACACTGGATTGATCGCTTTGAACGCAACTCCCAATTCTCATTTTTTTGGTTGTCGTAAGTTTCTTCAACTCGTGTCCAAAATTGATCAGACGATTGGTATATACCTATGATTGGATCTTGAGAAATCTCCATGTAAACTCGACAAAGAAGTTTATCTTCATCTCGAGAGTATCCAGAAGCGCTAGCAAACATTTTTTTTTTTTTGGCAATGTGAGTAGTATGAAATTTCATCTTGGTGAAGACAATATTTATAGCAAGATTCTCACATTTTTCAACTCATCTTAACCGATTTGACAATTCACTTGCACCGATTTGACAAATCACTTGCACCGATTTGACAAATCACTTACAAGATTATCCACCGATTTGACCGATCACTTTCGAGATTCTCACGTTTCTCAACCCATTCTTGACCGATTTGACTGACCACTTACAATATTCTCTATATCCCTATAAAATACCAATGTTATCATCCAAATTAATCCACACTACCACCATATCTGAAATCTAATACATCTTTTCTTATTTTATCTCCCAAAATTAATATTAACTCGTCCTCATCATCTTCAAGCTCAGATGACGATTTCATTATTAGTTTGGATGAAGAGAAGGAGGCCACAACTCGTGATATCATCAATAACAATATCTTGATCACAGAGCTTAACTGTCAACATTCTTACCAAGTAGACGTGGGAGCGGGAGGCTCAGTTCCAAGACGTGCTTTCATCAACCGTGATCGAGTGAGTTAAGACCATCGACTATTCAATGATTACTTTTCAGAAACTCCAATGTATGATGAAGCTATGTTCCGTCGGAGATATCGGATGTCTCGCTCATTATTCCTACGCATAAAGGATGTTGTCCAAGGTCATGACAACTACTTCGAGCAACGGGTGGATCGTACCGGAAAACTTGGTTTGTCACCCCTTCAAAGGATGACAGCTGCATTTCGGATATTGGCATACGGTGTTACAGCAGATGCCACAGACGAGTACGTCAAAATAGGAGAGTTAACAACAATTAAAAGCATGAAGAAGTTTTTTCGGGCAATTGTTGAGGTATTTTCTGAGCAATATTTAAGATCACCAACCTCTAATGATATTTCTAGACTTCTACATGTTGGTCAACAATGTGGTTTTCCAGGAATATTGAAAAGTTTAGATTGTATACACTGGAAGTGGAAAAATTGTCCTACCGCATAGGCCGGACAATAAACAGGTCGTAGTAGAAAACCTACTATTATACTAGAAGCGGTAGCAGATTATGATCTTTGGGTATGGCTGTTGGGTAGTTCATTACGTTTCCTTATAATATTATCACAATTTATGCCGTCAAACCGTCCGGGTAACATTTAAAAAAATATTTAAAGCGGAAAACTTGTTATCTGTACAACGGTCCGACTATCGGATAATAGCCAAATCAAGATCTGATAAATTATTACTAATTTAACTTTTCATAAATTCATTATTAATAATATAGTTTATATGAAATAAATAAATTGTAAATAAAAGTTTGCATTTATTGACCCAATGCATAAGGTCGTACCTCTGGTGATGACGATTCCAACTGCGCGTTCTGAACTGGGCAGGGCTTCGCCGATGCTGAGGGAAACTCCAGTGATCTTCCAAGATATTCTCATGGACTCCTCATACCGAAGCTTCGGCTTCGCCAGCAAGACTTCGGCTCAAAACTTTAACTGAAGGTTCTTTTAAAGCTTTGGGAGAACAACGTCTCACTAAGCCGAACCAGAAAAGAGAGGTCAGAGGCTAAGAAATTCGCAGACTCTAGAGAGAGAGAGAGATCGAATTCTTGCTCTGGGGAGAGGGTTGTGAAATGTATCGAATGAGCCTTGTATTTATAGGCTCATGGAAAAGCCAATATGGGAAGCTTCCATGCATAAATTTCGAATTCTATAATGGGAAAATATAATTAATCACTCTAAACAATCGGCCAAGATTGAATCACCAAGGATCCAATGGTTAGGATTAATTAGGGATTAAACCAAATAGGGAAACCATGAATAAATCAAATATCCATTCACTTCCTTACATATTAGAATTCGAATTCCTTATGCATGCATATGCAAATTTCGAAATCAATAAGCCTGATCCAATGGTTGGAATTAATTCCATAACCAATATAATGGACCATATTCATTTAGGACAAAGTCAACTCTCACACGTGATTACGAAGCATTAGAATTCAACCTCCCTTAATGCATAATTCGAATTTTGCCTTCCATATATACATGTTAATTAATTTCCAATCCAACGGTTAAGATTAAATCTTAAACTAATCCAATAAATATAATTAGTTAACCAATTTCGAAATCCATGCTTGGTCACCAAGTCATTTTCGAATTAAGTTTTCCAAATTAATTATCATGATCCAACGGTTAAGATTAAACTTTACCGATCTAATGAACCAAATTAATTTCAAGGTTTTCCACCAATACATAAACATAGGTATTTGTGCCGCATATTTGGAAAGTCCAAATACAAAGAAATTCGTGTAAGCCCAACTCACACATTTACTTGGGCCGCATTATTTCTACACATTCAAATATATGTCAAATATATATTTTATTTAAATAACATAATCAATTAATTATTAATTAATTATTAATAAGAATATTAATAATTAAATCCAAATAATTAAATTATATTATTAACCACTGATCTCAATATCAAACATTAAATGTCGTGGTGCAACACCACCATTCAAATTCGTGACATGTGATTAAATTTCACATATTTACGAAAACGATCGTAAACTTGGAAATTCTCTAAATCACTAACCGTACGTCGAAACGACTCGGTTGTAAAAGCTAAGTCTCTTAGAATTTAATTTCCAACAACTTTCCCGTTGATGAAAAATCCAAATACAACTTTCTTTTATCAATTAAATTTCCAGCACCAAACTTTGGTACTTTTGCCACGTCAAAAATAAAACTTCCAAAATCTGACACAGACTTTAGTTTTATGAATCCTGATAAATGATAAACATATCGAATGTTTAAATCACATACGTATCATCTGTTCCGGAGCTATCCTGGGGACCATGGACCTGTATCACTGAAGCTCCAACGAACTGTCAGTGGTTCGTCAAAGCTCGGTTTTATTCCACTATAAACCCGAGGCTGGACTCGCTAGTGATACAGTATATATTATTTCCTTTACAGGAAGATGTCCATTGATATAATCAAATTTGGGTTATTGATCTTTCACTTGATGATCCACACACGAGCAGGCGGTTTTTACCGTTTTGCCTCTCATTGCATTTTCATCCTCAACTCAATTAGTAATATTTTGAGTAACCCACTTATGGTTTCGATTCATAAGTGGTGCACGGGTACCTCTCACTTCTGACCACTAACAATCAAGGGAATCATCTTGACTCTTAACAGAGCTATGTGATATCCATTTCTATGTCCAAGCTACCCTTATCTGTTGACTATCATGTTCCCAATATAGCAGCATTGGGAACGACAGTAAATGTGTTCTTTAACAGTTAAATCAAAGAATAATCAAGTCAACAATCCAAGCTCAAGGTCACTCAGGACTTAAATCGAATATTCATTTGATCATCTACTGGTGACTTAATTCCAAGTTGTCAGTGACGGTCTTATATGACAACTTCCGGAGTTTAAGTCAGGTCCATTTCAGTATGAAATTGCTTCATACTTAATGCACTTCTAGTGAGTGTGACACGCACACTTAATCCATAATAGGATTACATCACTTAGTCACATTAATGAATTTATCCGATTAATGAGCTCCCACTCAGTTAATCAAGTCACGAACATTTTAAGTTCATTTATTATGATTATTAATTCTTCCTCGCATTGACTCGGTTGTGATAATAATAACATAATTGCATCCTTTATGAACTATGGAATAAACATTCTATTTTACTCTACCAGAAACTATAATAAGATTAACATAATAAGTAACATCTTTTAGTCAACGACTTTGGTCAAAATCTTTTACAATTAGGGAAAAGACATGTCCATGTCCAACAATCTACTACTTGTACTTAAAGAAGATGACCCATGTCTTTCAAACCCTTACTCTCCAGATGCCTCCTGAATATTTTCTCTAGCAACGTCTTGGTGAATGGATCAGCCAGATTGTCTCCCGTAGCTATTTTCACAACCTTTACGTCGCCATGACGTACTATCTCTCTTATAAGATGGTATTTGCGTTCTATATGCTTTGCCTTGTTATGGTCTCTGGGCTTTTAGAATTTGCCACCGCGCCACTGTTGTCACAGTACAACGTTAGGGGACCATCTACATCTGGAGCTACTCCCAGGTCTATGTAGAAATTCTTGAGCCAAACTGATTCTTTGGCTGCCTCACAAGCTGCCACATATTCAGCTTCCATTGTGGAATCTGCGATACACGATTGCTTAACGCTTTTCCAGAATATCGCTCCACCAGCAAGGGTGAACACTACTCCCGATGTCGATTTTCTCGCGTCTTTGTCAGACATAAAGTCTGAGTCAGTGTATCCTAGTGGATTCAGTTCTGATCCTGAAAACACTAACATATCTCCCGTTCTCCGAAGATACTTGAGAATGTTCTTCACTGCTGTCTAGTGAGCCATACCAGGGTTGGATTGGTACCTGCTAACAATTCCCACAGCGTGACAGATGTTTGGCCTAGTACACTGCATAGCTTACATCAGACTTCCCACTGCTGAACACTCAGGACTTAGATCGAATATCCATTTGATAATCTACTAGTGACTCAACTCCAAGTTATCAGTGACGGTCTTATATGTTAACTTCCGAAATTTAAGTCAAGTCCAGTCCAGTATGAAGACACTTCATACTTAATGCATTTCTAATGAGTGTGGCACACATAAAATCCAGAATAGGATTATCACTTAGTCACATGAATGACCTTATACGATTAATGGGCTCCCACCCAGTTAATCAGGTCACGGACATTTTATGTTCACTTATTATGATTATTAATTCTTCCTCACATTGACTCTGTTGTGATAATAATAACATAATTGCATCCTTTATGAAATAAGGATCAAACATTCTATTTTAGTCTACCAGAAACTATAATAAGATTAACATAGTAAGCATCATCTTTTATACAACGACTTGTCATAATTTTTTACAAATGGATAAGAAACATCTTGTTTAAGGACACATGTCCAACAACGCGCCCATTCGCCCTCGCCAAAAGCCACCAGCGAGCCAACCAGGACGCGCCACGTGGAGGATGACGCAGCACCTCCTCCCACGTGCGTGGGCCAACGACCAGCAACACAAATGCCGCGCGTACGGGCTCGTCGCAACTCTGATCGCCGAGCCGTTTACGGCGTTGAATCGGCCACGTTCAGGGGACCCAAAAAAACATATAATATTAACCCGGGGGCCTCCTGGAGTAATAGTTATTCAAGTTTTAGTCCCCCGACTCTCCTATAAATAGAAGCTCGATTTCAGTTAAACGGTAACTCATTCCTACCTTCGGGAACTCGCCTAAAACTCTCTCTACTCCCTCTAAACTCGCCTCCCCCTCAAATATCACTCTAATGTTGAGCGTCGGAGGTGACTCAGAGGGTACCCCCCCCCCCCCCCCCCGGTTCTCCCTGATCTCGGGTGTTGTTTTGTCCAGGTTCTGAGAGCGAGAAATCCCAATAGAGCGGAAGCCTTACAGAAATTTCCGGCACAAATTAGGATCCCCCTGTTAGGTTCTATTCTACATGGTGTTCGTGCTATCCCCTAGTTTATTATCTCAAGTAGATATACTGACTTCGCGGATAGCCCGAAGACCCGTATCAGGACCCACAATACAGGTCGAGGGATCTAAATCTCTGGGAATTATCAGAAGGTTTGAGCTACGGAGAGGTTCACATAGTGCGGAAGCCCTGGAGAAAATTCTAGCACGACATAAGACCTTCCTTGCCAAGGTTCTAGATCCATGAGGTGCTCGTTCCATCCGTCAGTCTTATATTTCCGGCAGATATACTGACCATACGGATAGAACGTAGGTACCGGATTGGAGCCAGTGACGCCGGTCGAGGGTCTGGTCCACCAGGGTTCACTGGAAAGTCAACACTTCGATCCCCCCTACGCAGTGGCCATATCCGTTTTTGGCGTCCCGAACTTGTAACCAAGGCCAGGCCATGGCCTCTCGGCAACATGTAGTGGTGTTTGCCCTGGATTTCTGGTCCTGTAACAATGGAGGGTCCGTTTGGCTCAAAAGTTCAGGAGCCTAAGCTCAAAATTCACAAAAGTCAACAAGACGATATTGAGCGCGGCCCAACACAAGCAATTGGGCCGCTTAAGTGTTTGATCCAATTTTCTGCATCAACATTTTGGCGCTAGAAGGAGGGGCTCACGCGTTTAAGCCTCGAGTCCCTACCAGCACATTCGACGACTTGGGAGCCGTCTCGGTCACTCAACGACCGCGGCACCACCACGGTCGTTCCACACCAAATATGGTGCACGACACTACCGATGAGGTTTCTGCCACGCTACAGAACCTTCCACCGTTCATATATATATATATAAAACAAAGCAAATATATATATACACACATATATTACATGTATATACCTTATATATATGCAGCAAAACAAAGAGCTTGATCAACAAGTTATACTGATACACATATACATATGCATATATATTGTTGATGCAGAAAAATGCTTCAATCCATTAGCGGCCCAATTGCTCGTGTTGGGCCGGGCTTTAACGTCGTCTTGTGGATCTGGGCAGAAATTCCCCTAAGTCGAGCCCCTCGTCCTGAATTGTGGGCCCAGGCTCGGGTCCCCAGGCTATACCCTCAGCCGCGCAATGGACTGGGGGGATAGACTGGACGCCACGGAGGTCTGGTCCTATCAGGCGGGCCAAGAACCGAGTAGGAATTTCGCCAGAGCTTCCGCTTTGATCGGATTTTTCTCTTCCGGGACCTGACACAATAGCACCGCGGTCAGGGAGAAACGAGGGTTTTGCCCCCCGATTCACCTCCGACGCTCAACATTAGCGGGGTGTTTGAGTGAATATCGGTTTTTGGAAGTCTCGAGAGAGTTTTGGGAGAGTTTTGGGTGTTTCCCAAGTGTTTTGCTCGAGTGAAAATCCTGTAGAAAGTGTGGGGATCGAACCCCTATTTATAGGAAAAAACCGGGTAAAACCGGGTTTCTGTTTTTGAATTTATCTCCTCATCCGGGAGGCTCCCGTGGGAAAATTATATGTTTTTCTGACTCCCCGGGATGTTGCCGATCCATTGCCGCAAGAATCGCGGCGATCGGAGCTACGACGCGCCCTCACGCGCGGCCGGAAGGCGGCGGACTCGGCAAACTTCGGCTCCAAGCAAGGCTGACTCAGCAGCCACGTGTCGCACTGCGATTGGCTGAGACGTGGCTCTCGCGCCCAGTGGCGTGTTGACACGTGGCTGGGTCAGCTTTGACCTTCGTGGGCCCTGCTGAGGGGCGTTGGGGCCCACCCGGGGGGCCCGGAGGGCCCTCAGAGGCCTCGGGTGGTCCCCGAGGCCGATTTTCGCAAACTTCATGTCATTTTTGGGTGTTTTGATATTTTCGGGACCATCGGGAACCTTTATTTTTCGAAAACGGACCTCCGGCAAATATTTTAGGCGAAATCGATCATAATTAATAAAAGGAGAATTAATTTGAATAATTCTCGCTTTTGTTAATTAATCGAGAAATTAGTCGCGCAAAAATACCCGTAACATTAACCCCCCAGTTTCTCGGGAATTTCGATTCCCGGGAAACTTCTATAAATGGGCGGTGGGACGGCTCATTCGTCACTCGCGAAGCTTTTTCCTCCGGTGAATAGTGAAAAGGTTTGTTTTCCCCTCCTAACTTCTATTCCGGGTATCGCTTTTGAGTTTCGATTTTTGCAGTGGGCCCGCCTTTCTGTCATCTAGGTTTGCCGTGTTTCAGTCGCGTCATAATTTTCGAAAAAACGAGGCTTCGAGGTCGAAAAACGGAGCTCGGCCACTTTCTCTCTCTAGAACCCGCGAGCCCCAAATGACGAAATCCGCCGTACCTTCCTCACCGGAGTCCGCCGTCGCCGGAGAAGACCACCACCGTGACCAGCTCGGCGAGGCGAGCTCGTGGGTGTCAGCGGTGACCGTCGGCAAGGCGGAGGAGCGCGAGGGCTCGCGGCTGGCTCTGCGGGCGTCGGGTGAGTTCGGGCTCACCCACGACGGCGCCGGAGGCTCTGTCGCTGGCGGGGGGCGGTCGCATGAGGACCGGGGTCCGAGGGTGACCGGATCTGGGCCGGAGGAGCACGTCGACGGAGGCGGAGGAGCTAGGGCAAGCTCGTGTGCGCGCGGGCTTGGGTCGCGCGTCTCCGGCGAGGGCCAGCTCTCCGCGGTCGATGCCGAGGGACCCGTCGTTGCCGTCGGTGAGTGGCAGCGTGACGGTGGGTCCCGGGCGAGTCGGTCAAGGCCGACGACTCCCGCCGTGGGAGGAGGAGGAGCCCGACCTCCTTTGGGCGAGGGCGGACTTTTGGTGGTCCGTTCTGCGGACCCGATTTTGGGCGGCGAAGGGCGGCGATATGCCGGCGGGACCCCGGCGACCGGATCTGTGCCGGGGTCGCACGGCTTGGGCGGTGGAGGAGCCCGGCTGGGCTTGTCCCCTTTGGGCGGGCTTGGTGGCCTCTCGGCCTGCGGGAACCCGCCGCACCACGTCGGCGGCTCCCCCGCGGCGTCGGGGGGAAGTCCGGCGGGTCCGCCTCTGCTCCGAGTCCGAGGGGGGAGCTCCGGGCGGGATCGTCGGGAGCCCGGCCTTCGAGGGTCGTCCCGAGGGGGAGCCCGTGGTGGCCGGGGACGCTCGATGTCCTTCGTGGTGACGCTGACGGCCGACTCCGGCGGGGGGCGGATTCCGGCGGGATTCCCGGATATTCCGGCACTCCTCCGTGCTTTCCGGGCGACTTCGCGGCGCACCTCTGAGTCGCCGAGGTCCACGCCGGCCGAGGTGAGCATTCCCGTAGCGGGCTTTGAGCGTAATTCATTTGTTGATCCGGGAGCGGGTCTGAGATCCCCCGGTGTTGATATTAGCAGCGGCAGAGGTTCCACGAGTGCAGATTACGGGCCCTTTGACGTGGAGGGACCACGTCATAGTGCCGGCATAGCGGGCGGGTCATGCCCAAATTTTGACAGGGTAGTTAGGAGACGAACTGAGTTCGTTGCGGGCGCGCTCGGCCCTCAGTTGCCTCGCTCCCTCGCGCTTTTCTCAGATGTCAATATCCCCAGTTCTGTCACTCCGGCGGAACTGGAGGCCTTTTCTAGGGCTGAGCGTGTTGCTCTGCCAGGGGTATGTTCTCCGGTGGAGGGAGAGCTCCCTGGATACCCCCGTGACGGGATGGTCGCGGTTCCCTTAGAGAGCCTTCGATTAGGTTTTTCCCTGCCGATTCCTCCTTTGGCAGAGGAGCTTCTGGTGTCGCTGGATTTGCATCCGCTCCAGGTCCGTCCGGACATTTGGTGGTTTGCCGGCGGAATTTTCTCGATGTGGCGAGAGGGGCGTGGTCGAGATGTGACCCCAACCCAATTCCGGAGACTCCTTCCTATCGTCATATCCCAGGATGATCGGGGGTTTAATAACTGGGTTTTCTCTCGCCCGGTATGGGGTTTCCGGGTAGGAAACCTGACCCCGGAAGTAGACCCGGACTGGCACAGCCGGTGGGTCTGGGTGCCGAATGTTTACTTGGGGTCCGTCCCGCAGAGCTTTGGGATTCCTCGGCTGTGTATCGCCTCCGGTGCTGGGGACAGGAGCTTTGTTAGCTTCTTTCTGACGGGGTCCGCCATCCCCGGGCGTTTCGCCTCCTTTTTAACGAGGGAGGCATGGGTGCGATCAGGGTGGCTGTCGCCCCAAGCTCTTGGTGAATCATCTTCGGGCCTTTAAGAGAGGTCCGGCTCTACGCGCGGCCCTCGCCGCTTTACGCCTCGCTACGATATATTCTTCTTGTTTATCTTATTTTTCTCTTGACATGGTTGTTTTTCTTTTGCAGGTATGGACGGTGGCGATGGGTGGTCGTGGGGTCTTCCCCAGTTTCCTTACAGCGGAGGACAGTCTGACGTGCCGGGGCCGAGCCACGGAGGAGCCGGGATGACTCCCCTGATTGGGCCCCCCTCGACAGAGTTCGGCCCTGGAGCGCCCTTCTGGGGCCCCGACCCTTACGGTCAGCTTCCGGTGAGGGGACCGGCGCCGATGGAGTACGCTTCATTTCCCGCGTACGACCAGGCCCCGCCGTATGGGCCGACGCATTCCTATCACGCCCCCGCGGAGGTGAATGCTCTGAGCTAGTCGACCCCCTTTTTCTCTTTCTTCTTCTTTTTTTTGTAAGCTTTATCATGCTTGTCTCTTTTTCTTGCAGGTACCTTCTTCGTACGGCTATCAGATGCATGGAGGGGCCCCTCCCGCTGGCGGACCATCCAGCACCGCCTTCCCCTCGGGCTGGTCGGGACGTTCCGAGGCTGGGGTTCTTGGGCCCGTCCACTGGACGGGCCCCCCGCAGTCAGAGAGTTCCGTCGCGTGGCAGCTTCTTCGCGAGGAGCATGCAGCACACCTGGTGACCGCCAGAGAGGCTTCCCAGTACCGTGCTGAGGTCTATCATCTCAACGCCCAACTCGGGGCTTCCTATGAGTCGGGAGCGGAGAAGGATGCGGAGCTGCTGCTTCTTAGGGGGGCCCGCGCTGCTGAGTCCGAGACCCTGAAGTGGGAGAGCTTCTTGAGCGGCCTGATGGGGTTGTTTCGAGACAACCCGGGGATGTACCTGCGCACCACCTTCCTTCAGGATGTGCAGGCCCCTCCTGAGGTGATGGCTGCGCTGGAGCCCTTCATTGCTCGCATGCCCCCTCCTGGGCCCGTGCTGAGCCTCTCCGTGAACGGAGTGGAGTTTTCTGCGGGGATTTATCCCCAAGGAGTTGCTAGCGTCGGCAGTGTAGCTGGTGGGGCAGGGGGCCATCTCCCTCCGATTCCTCCTCTGGCCCCAGATGACTATTACGCCCCCGATCTCGACCATATTGTCGGCGCTGACGCGGCGATAGGAGGCGCGGCGCCTGCTGAGGAGGCCGCCGCCTGGGACGAGGAAGAGGAGGCCGCTGTAGGTGGCGAGGAGGCGATCTTTGACTGGGTTTCTCGTTTCCCGTGATCTTCTCTTTGTAGCAGTTGTAGGTCTTGTATATTTGTCCAGAGTATGTAACTCGTTGTAGTGGCCGTCTGTGGCGCGGTATTTATTTTCTTTTGTAGCGTTTCTAGGTGCCTCCTTTGTATGCGCGGGCACGTTCTTTGCTTGTAGCGAGCCGCCGTGGCTCAGTAGAAGTAACCACTTATTGCTGTAACTGACGGGCTGACCCGTGAACGCCGATCGTTTAACCTTTATATAAGTAGATTAACTCTTGCCTCTTGCTTGATCGTTCTTTCGTAGGATCTGTCTTCAGGCAGTGTTGTGAGTTTTTGCCCGAGTCGGCGGGATTGAGATCCGGGCCGCCCTCGGTCTTGAGATGCCTGAGTCGGCGGGATCGAGGTCTGGGCCGCTCTCGGACTTTGAGGTGCCTGAGTCGGCGGGATCGAGGTCCGGGCCGCTCTCGGACTTTGAGGTGCCTGAGTCGGCGGGATCGAGGTCCGGGCCGCTCTCGGACTTTGAGGTGCCTGAGTCGGCGGGATCGAGGTCCGGGCCGCTCTCGGACTTTGAGGTGCCTGAGTCGGCGGGATCGAGGTCCGGGCCGCTCTCGGGCTTTGAGGTGCCTGAGTCGGCGGGATCGAGGTCCGGGCCGCTCTCGGACTTTGAGGTGCCGAGTCGGCGGGATCGAGGTCCGGGCCGTTCTCGGTCTTTGACGCCGAGTGACGCTTTTTGAGGCGTTCGGGCTTAGGTGCCGAGTGACGCTTTTGAGGCGTTCGGACTTAGGTGCCGAGTGACGCTTTTGAGGCGTTCGGACTTAGGTGCCGAGTGACGCTTTTGAGGCGTTCGGACTTAGGTGCCGAGTGACGCTTTTGAGGCGTTCGGACTTAGGTGCCGAGTGACGCTTTTTGAGGCGTTCGGGCTTAGGTGCCGAGTGACGCTTTTGAGGCGTTCGGACTTAGGTGCCGAGTGACGCTTTTTGAGGCGTTCGGGCTTAGGTGCCGAGTGACGCTTTTGAGGCGTTCGGACTTAGGTGCCGAGTGACGCTTTTGAGGCGTTCGGACTTAAGTGCCGAGTGACGCTTTTGAGGCGTTCGGACTTAGGTGCCGAGTGACGCTTTTGAGGCGTTCGGACTTAGGTGCCGAGTGACGCTTTTGAGGCGTTCGGACTTAGGTGCCGAGTCGGCGGGATGGAGATCCGGGCCGTTTTCGGTCTTTTTTTTTTTTTTTTTTTTTTTTTTTTTTACAGTTGTCTTTTCCTACATCAACCCCCCAGTTTCTGAGTAATCTTGCAAAGGTTAGGAGGAAAATTTTGGGAGGTATCAATTCGCGGAATAAGAGAAACTTTTATATATATGGCGCTTCTTGTGGCGCTCTTCTTGTACATATATTGGCTATCGGGGCTATTCCCGTGCCTGACGTTACATCTAGACTTAGACGGTGATGGAGTTGCCTTTCAGGTTGTATCTTAGCTTCAACCTTCTTCAGCTTTATTTTTATCCTTAGTCTTGTCGGGCTTACTGATAATACTGCTTCAGGTGCTCGACGTTCCAGGGTCGTGGAATTTCGCTACCCCCCATTTCCTGTAGCCGGTACGTCCCGTCTCGGATCACCTTCGATACTCGGTAGGGGCCTTCCCAAGTCGGGCCGAGGACTCCGGCGCCGAGGACTTGGGTGTTTTGGCCTACCTTTCTCAGGACCAGGCTTCCTTCCGCGAAGCGCCTTTCTTTGACTTTGGAGTTGTAGTAGCGTTCCACAATCCGCTTCTGCGCAACCAGCCTGGTGTACGCCTCATTTCGCTTTTCCTCGAGGAGGTCGAGCTCCTGCCGCAGCGCTTCATCGTTTCGTTCTTCATCGAAGAACTCGACTCGTGGTGAAGGGACGCTTATCTCGGCGGGAATGACTGCCTCGACTCCGTAGGTTAGGGCGAACGGGGTTTCGCCAGTGGAATTGCGCGTGGTGGTTCGATAAGCCCAGAGTATTGAGGGTAGCTCCTCTGCCCACTTGCCTTTCTTCTCGTCAAGTTTTCTCTTTAGGATTGTCTTGATGTCTTTGTTGACTGACTCGACTTGGCCATTCGCCTGCGGGTATACAGGCGAGGAGTAGGTGTTGTTGATTCCGAGACTTTGGCAGAAGCTTCGTAGGTCGACGTTGTCGAATTGTTTCCCATTGTCGGTTATTAGCGAGGCGGGAATCCCATGCCGGCAGATGATGTTGCGCCAGATGAAGTTTGTTGTATTCTTCTGGGTGATTTTCGCGATTGGCTCCGCTTCGACCCATTTAGTGAAGTAATCGATGGCCACTATTGCGTATTCGACGCCTCCTGGGGACTTCGGGAGTTTCCCAATCAGGTCGATCCCCCACTTGGCAAACGGTCGTGGGACCATCACGGGGCATAGTGGGACCGCTGGCTGATGGGGTACCTTGGCGAATCGCTGGCACTTGTCGCACTTACGGGAAATCTCATTAGCGTCCTTCCTGAGGGTTGGCCAGAAGTAACCCTGCTTAAGAGCTTTGAGGGCTAGAGATCGTCCTGCGTAGTGGTTTCCACAGATCCCTTCGTGAATTTCTCGGAGGACGAGATCGGCTTCGTCTTCAGGAAGACATTTGAGAAGGGGTTGCATGAACCCGCGCTTGTAGAGATTGCCGCCATGGATCACATATCTCGTTGCCCGGAGCTTGAGCTGTCGTGCTTCGTTCCGGTCGGCGGGTAGCACACCGCGTTCTAAGTACTTGGCGATGGGCGTCATCCATGCACCCTCTTCTTCGCCAGAGATGGCGAAGATCTGGGCCTTTTGAATGGACGGGT
Source organism: Parietaria judaica (assembly GCA_954871525.1). Classification (NCBI taxonomy): domain Eukaryota; kingdom Viridiplantae; phylum Streptophyta; class Magnoliopsida; order Rosales; family Urticaceae; genus Parietaria; species Parietaria judaica. Next base: position 48,261,443 of record OX940860.1, read on the forward strand.
GTCCAAGTGCTTCGACCGGGACTCTGCCTAGCTCTTCGTCGTCGGCTCCTGAAGCCATCCTGGCTAGTGCGTCGGCCTCAGAGTTCTCGGCGCGGGGTATTTGAGTGATCTCATACCACGCTAAGAACTCCAGGCGCCGCTGCGTTTCTGCGAGGTAGGCCGCCATGTTTTCTTCCTTCGCCTGGTACTCGCCTTCGACTTGCTTTACGATCAGCTGAGAATCGCAGTAGATTTGCAAGTTCTTTGCTTCGAGCTTTTGAGCGATCTGGAGTCCGGCCAACAGGGCTTCGTATTCGGCCTCGTTGTTCGTGGCTTTGAATCCGAAACGGATAGCGTAACGCAGTCTTCCGCCCTCGGGATTGGTAAGCAGGATACCCGCTCCCGAGCCGTTTGCGTTAGAGGCGCCGTCAACATGGAGGCTCCAAACAGGTCCGTCGGGGCTTGACTTTCGTTTGATTGCCCGGGGCGGACCGTCGAGCTCTTCCTCGGTCTCGATCTCAGCGTCGTATGTGAACTCGGCGATGAAGTCTGCCACCGCTTGAGCTTTGATGGCGATTCGGGGCTGGTACTCCACACCGTATTCTCCCAACTCTTGCGACCAGATCGTCATTCGCGACGAGGTGCCTTTGAGGAGTGCTTTGCGGATTGGGTGCTCGGTTCGCACTATAATTTGGTGGGCTTGGAAGTACGGGCGGAGCTTCTTCGCGGTGGTGATTAGTGCGAGCGCCAATTTCTCGATCTGCGTGTAGCGGGTCTCCGCGTCGAGGAGAGCTTTGCTGACGTAGTAGACCGGCATTTGTCTCTTGTCCTCCTCTCGGACCAGGACCGCGCTGACCGCCCTGGTCGAGATGGAAAGGTACAGGAACAAGGCCTCTTCGTCTTTGGGCTTTGAGAGCAGCGGCGGCGATCTAAGGTAAGTTTTTAACTCTTGGAAGGCGGCCTCGCACTTTTCGTCCCACGCGAAACTTTTTCCGCCTTTAAGGGCCTGGAAGAACGGCTGACATCGGTCTGTGGCTTTTGAGACGAATCGCCCTAGGGCGTTGATGCGCCCGTTCAGGCTTTGTACTTCCTTGATTCTTCGAGGGCTCTTCATTTCGATTAGGGCCCGGATCTTTTCGGGATTTGCTTCGATCCCTCGTCGGTTGACGATGAATCCCAGAAACTTTCCAGACTCGACCCCGAAGGCACACTTGGCGGGGTTCAGTTTCATCTGGTACCTTCGGAGGAGCGTGAAAGTTTCCCGGAGATCTTTGACATGGTCGGCTTCTTCGAGGCTTTTGACGATCATGTCGTCGACATAGACCTCCATGGTTTTTTCGATGAGCGGGGCGAACATGCGGTTGACCAGGCGCTGATATGTGGCCCCGGCATTCTTGAGCCCGAAGGGCATGACTTTGTAGCAGTATAGACCGCGGTCGGTGATGAACGTGGTGTGTATCTGGTCAGGCTCGTGCATCCGGATCTGGTTGTAGCCTGAATACGCATCCATCATGCTCATCAGTTGGTGGCCGGCGGTCGCGTCTACCAATTGATCGATCCTCGGGAGAGGAAAACAATCTTTCGGGCACGCCACGTTGAGGTCGGAATAATCTATGCAGATTCGCCATTTGCCGTTAGGCTTCTTGACCATCACGACGTTGGACACCCACTCCGGGTATGTGACTTCTTGGATGAAGTCGGCGGCGATGAGCTTGTTGACTTCATCATTGATGGCCTGATATCTCTCGGGGTTGAATGCCCGTCGTCGTTGTATCTTGGGCGCCTTTCCTTTCTCAATGTTGAGTCGGTGGACCGCGATGTTAGGGTCAATGCCAGGCATGTCGGCATGTGACCAGGCGAAGACGTCCTTGAACTCCCGCAGAAAGGCGACCAGTTGTGTCTTGATCATGATAGGCAACTGGGCGCCGATTGAGACAGTCCTTTCTGGTTTTTCCTCGTCTAACGTGACCGAGATCACGTCGGAGGAAGGTTCCATTGTAGGCTTGCGTCTCTCGTCCCTCGGGTCGAGTTCACTAAACATTCGCGCCATCTCCGGCTCGGAAATGAGGTCGTCACTTGGCTGCCGGATTGCGTGGACGACCAGCTCGTTTCTCCCGGCTCTCGTTCCCTGAGCGTAGCAGGTTCTGGATTCTCGCTGACTTCCTCTCAGGATCCCTATTCCGCTTTCCGTTGGAAACTTTACGAGCAAGTGGAAGGTGGACGTGATGGCCTGGAGTTTGTTGAGGGACGGCCTTCCCATGATGATGTTGTAAGATGATGGCTGGTCCACGACGAGGTACCTGATCATCTTAGTGACCATGGGCCCGTCTTCAGATCCGAATGTTGTGGGAAGGTCGATGGCTCCTTCGGCAAAGACGGGCTTCCCATTGAACCCGTAGAGGGGAGTCTTGATGGGTGTCGGGACGAGCCCTCCCAGACTCATGCGCTCTAAGGCTGTTTTGAAGATGACGTCCGCCGAACTTCCGTTATCGACCAGCACCCGTCTTATTCGGTTGTTGGCGATCAACGTTTCTATCACGATGGCGTCGTTGTGGGGCTGGGATATTCTTCGGGCCTCTTCTTCCGTGAAAGTAATGGCTTGGCTGGGGAGCACCGCTGTTGAGCTGGTCAGGTTTGCGAAATTGACCTGGTGTTCCTCGTCGTCGCCTTCGAGGGCCCGGGCGTATCTCTTCCGCTTGTTATTCGAATCCCCAGTTTCGGGTCCACCTAGGATAGTGGACACGACGTGATACTGTGGCGCCTTGCCTTTGGCTTGCTCTTCATCTTGACGGGTTTCGTTAGGGTAGCTGTCTTGGGGTTGCCCGCCCTCGCGTGGCAGGGGGTTGTTGGATTGCCCGTTTCCCGCCACGAGTTTCTTGACGAACTCCTTCAACTGCCCGTCTTGGATGAGCTGCTCAATTTGCTTCTTCAGTTGCCAGCATTGCGACGTCAGGTGGCCGTGATCTTGATGGTACTCGCAGTACCGACTTTTGTCCTTGTTGGTCCTCTTGGGCATAGGCCTCGGAGGACCAAACTTTTCTTTGTGGAGGTTGAAGATCGTGGCCGGTGACGCGGTCAGCAGGGTGAAGGTTGCGTCCTTTCGAAAACCGTCCGCTCGCTTTGGACGCTGCTGTCGTCCCTCGGAGCTCGGCTGCTGGCGTTGTTTCTTTCTCTGGGAGTCACCATCTATCTTTTGGTTATTCCGGCTTTGCTCGTCCAGATTGAGTTGGTTTCGGCTGACGAAGTATTCGTCGGCGGCGATGTCTTCGGCCGCCCTAGCCATTAGTTCGGCCATAGAGGTGGGCCTTTTCTTGACAAGCGAGCGTGTGAATTCGCCCACCGGGAGACCATCGATTATCGCGGTGACAGCATCATCGTCAGTGTAGCTGGCGACCTTGTTTGCCTCCTCCGTAAACCTTTTCAGATAGGCCCGGAGGGTCTCGTCGTTGCGCTGCTTGAGGGACCATAAGTACGATTTTTCCCTTTGTTGTGTTATCGAGCTAGCAAAGCGGGAAGTAAATCGTTCCGTTAACTCTTCAAAGGATTCGATCGATCCTTTGGGGAGCCTCTGGTACCACTCGAAAGCCACGCCGGTGAGGGTGAGGCAGAAAGCCTGACACATGGTTGAGGGCGAGCATTTCTTGATTCGCATGGCGAACTGATATTGCACCAGATGATATGTTGGATCGGTCGTGCCATCATAGACGAGATTCAGAGGGAATCGTAGGTCCCCACTGAGGTCTTCGCCGAGCAGGTGGTTAGCGAGAGGGGAGATGATTCCCTCCGCCATTCTCCGCTTGGCAGGATCAGTATTGTTGGCTGCGGCGAGTTCCTTCAGTTCCCTTCTCAGGGCCTGGACTTCGTCTTTTAACGTGGCATCTGGCGGGGGTGCCGCCAGACGTTGCGTCACGTTCGTCCTGACTTCGCGCGCGGTGGAGTGTTGGGAGTGTCCCGACACATCGGAGTCTGCGTCGTTCGCGTCTCGCTGAAAGGATCTCTCTTTCCGCCTTTCGATGTGCTGCCGCAGGTCGATTTTCCGGCTGCGGCGGTCCAAAAGTCGGCGTAGATCTTCCTCATTTTTAGGGCGGTTCTGAGCGCGCTTTTCTTGACGGCGGCGTTTCCTTCGGGCCTTCCGCCTTTCGGCACCACCCTCGCCTCCGAGGCGCTCAAAGGCTGAGCGTTCGGTTCTTTGTGATTGTGATGGCTCCTGGGGGCCATTTTGGACAGGCGATGGAACCCGCGGCTCGCGCTGGGTGAGCTCAAAGGCTACTTCCGGGTCGACTTCTTCCTCGTCTTCCTCGAGGTTGGCGCCTTCGAGGTCGGCGCCTTTGTAGCTGAAGTGTTTGGACACGAGATCCGCCAGGCGGAAGACACTGTCTTCCAGTCGGGCCATTCGTTCTTTTTCTTCGTTGATGGCGGGCTCTTGGCGAGCGCTCGTCTCGGGCCGACTTTGCACCTGAGCTCGGCGCGCGTTAACCTGAGCTCTGGTGTTGAGAGCGATGCTTCCCGCAGGATGGGAGAAGGTGCCCTCCGTTGACTCTGACATCGAGTTTCTTTTTTGACAAAGACTCAAGAGGCTCGCGAGCTTCGCGGTGTGGAGGCCTTCGGATGTCTTTGAGTGTTCTTCGAGTTTCTTCGAACGCCTTTGAGTGTTCTTCGAATTTCTTCGAACGCCCTCGAGTGTGTTCGAGTATTTCTTCGAACGCCCTCGAGTGTTCTTCGAATTTCTTCGAACGTCTTCGAGTGTTCTTGAGAATTTCTTCGAACGCCTTTGAGTGTTCTTCGAATTTCTTCGAACGCCCTCGAGTGTGTTCGAGTATTTCTTCGAACGCCCTCGAGTGTTCTTCGAATTTCTTCGAACGCCTTTGAGTGTTCTTCGAATTTCTTCGAACGCCCTCGAGTGTGTTCGAGTATTTCTTCGAACGCCCTCGAGTGTTCTTCGAATTTCTTCGAACGCCTTCGAGTGTGTTCGAGTATTTCTTCGAACGCCCTCGAGTGTTCTTCGAATTTCTTCGAACGCCTTCGAGTGTGGTTGGCGGCTCTGAACGTCCTCGAGTATGTTCGAGTGTGTTCGAACGTACTCAAACGCCTTTGGATGTGGCCGGATGGCTTTGAACGTCTTTGAGTATGTTCGAGTGTGTTCGAACGTACTCAAACGCCTTTGAATGTGGCCGGATGTGCCGGTAGGGACTCGAGGCTTAAACTCGTGAACCCCTCCTTCTAGCGCCAAAATGTTGATGCAGAAAAATGCTTCAATCCATTAGCGGCCCAATTGCTCGTGTTGGGCCGGGCTTTAACGTCGTCTTGTGGATCTGGGCAGAAATTCCCCTAAGTCGAGCCCCTCGTCCTGAATTGTGGGCCCAGGCTCGGGTCCCCAGGCTATACCCTCAGCCGCGCAATGGACTGGGGGGATAGACTGGACACCACGGAGGTCTGGTCCTATCAGGCGGGCCAAGAACCGAGTAGGAATTTCGCCAGAGCTTCCGCTTTGATCGGATTTTTCTCTTCCGGGACCTGACACAATAGCACCGCGGTCAGGGAGAAACGAGGGTTTTGCCCCCCGATTCACCTCCGACGCTCAACATTAGCGGGGTGTTTGAGTGAATATCGGTTTTTGGAAGTCTCGAGAGAGTTTTGGGAGAGTTTTGGGTGTTTCCCAAGTGTTTTGCTCGAGTGAAAATCCTGTAGAAAGTGTGGGGATCGAACCCCTATTTATAGGAAAAAACCGGGTAAAACCGGGTTTCTGTTTTTGAATTTATCTCCTCATCCGGGAGGCTCCCGGGGGAAAATTATATGTTTTTCTGACTCCCCGGGATGTTGCCGATCCATTGCCGCAAGAATCGCGGCGATCGGAGCTACGACGCGCCCTCACGCGCGGCCGGAAGGCGGCGGACTCGGCAAACTTCGGCTCCAAGCAAGGCTGACTCAGCAGCCACGTGTCGCACTGCGATTGGCTGAGACGTGGCTCTCGCGCCCAGTGGCGTGTTGACACGTGGCTGGGTCAGCTTTGACCTTCGTGGGCCCTGCTGAGGGGCGTTGGGGCCCACCCGGGGGGCCCGGAGGGCCCTCGGAGGCCTCGGGTGGTCCCCGAGGCCGATTTTCGCAAACTTCATGTCATTTTTGGGTGTTTTGATATTTTCGGGACCATCGGGAACCTTTATTTTTCGAAAACGGACCTCCGGCAAATATTTTAGGCGAAATCGATCATAATTAATAAAAGGAGAATTAATTTGAATAATTCTCGCTTTTGTTAATTAATCGAGAAATTAGTCGCGCAAAAATACCCGTAACATATATTATATACATAAATAAATAAATATATATATACATATTTCTACACAAATATATACTATACATATAAACAAATATATACTATACATATACAAAAACGAGGAGAACGAAGCAGGTCTTCGGCAACGTGACGAGCCCTTCGTCGTCCTCACGCCAGAAAACTCGCTGCAACAGCCGGCAAGGCCGCTCAGCGCTCCGGCTCCACGGCTTCATGACTGAAGCCCCTGGCAACAGCTCCTCGGTGACGTAGCCTCCTCGCACGCATTAAGATCTTACTGGAGATGCCGCTGCCCGCCGCCGGATCGCCAACTCTGCAGGGCAGCTCCACACGTGTGCCGAGTGATCAGTGTCGCCTCCTCCACAAACTCCGGGCGCCAACTGATCTAGGCGTCCTCCCCACGCAGCTTGCCGCTGCCACCTTGAGGTCGCCAACGAACGCGACCGGCGTCATTGGCTCCACCCCGCGCACACGCCGCCTCGGGCAAAACCCCTGCCGAAAGAGCCACCTCTGCGTTTCGCAGATCACGCACCCGGATCAGCGACGAAATCATCTCGCCGTTGGTGGCGTTGCCTCCGACAAACAAGCAAGATTGCAACTCCCGCCGCTCGCCATTTCGCACATGAAAGCCCGGCCGTCCTCGTGCTCGCCTGAGAGCGTCGTCGCAACTACAAAGCCGGTCGTCATCGGAGCTCCGGCGAATGCATATCTGAAAAGTGATGAAGGACCATCGTCTATCTCAAGGAGGAAATCCGAAAAGAAAGAGAGAGCTTCATTCGCTCTTGCTGCTCGACGACAAAAAAAAAAAAAGAGGAAGGAAAAAGTCTCCCTGATCATAGAAGAAGAAGAAAATGGAGAGAGAAAAAAGAATATATATATATATATAATTATCTCGAGGCCGGAGCACTGAGAATATTATAAATATAATATATATATACATATATATCAAATACTTATATGTAAATATACATATATAACTTATAAGTACAAAGGGCCCCCAATGACGGCACAACGATCAAAGTTCGAGATACGGATTTCCAAGCAGTGAAAGCCTAAACTCTTGATAAGAGGCCGGACGCTCATCATTAAAAATAGGTGATCAAGCCCAAAATCCAAAAACAAAGCCGAAAACACACACCGGATAAACCGATCTCGAAGTTTCCTCACGGCCGCCTCAACGACCTCGAAAGAGCCATCACGGTCACCTCAACGACCTTGAAGAGCCATCGCGGTCACCCTAGCGACCTCAAAAGCCATCACGGTCGCTTCAACGACCTTGAGTTTCATCTCGGTCATATCATCGACCTCGAATGAGTCACCGCGGTCACCTCAACGACCCCGAAAAGCCATCGCGGTCACCCCAGTGACCTCAAAACCCATCATGGTCGCCTCAATGACCTTGAGTTTCATCTCGGTCATATCACCGACCTTGAATGAGCCACCGCGGTCACCTCAATGACCTCGAAGAGCCATCGCGGTCCCATCGGCGACCTCAAAAGCCATCACGGCCGCTGTTGAGCGCGTTTCGTACGCTCAACAATCACAAGGATTGATCCTTGTTTTTAAAGAAAAGAGATCGGTTTCTTCCGTTTATTAACTAAGAACGCTCAAAGAAATGACGATGTAAAATATTGTGTATTCTCTTCTTGATTTCTTTTGGTTACAAGCATTTCTCTTCTAAAATCTGCTTATTTCTCTTCTCTCCCCTCTTCAGATCCTTCCTCTTCATCCAAAAATGGATGCATATATAAGTATTACCAGTATTGCACCTACCCTCATGAGTGAGCTATGGCCAAATGTCAGACTCAAAAGGTGAGGTATGACCTAGGGTATAGCCTAGAACTACCTAACACATCCCATAATAATCAAGCACACTTGCTTGCTTTATGGTGTAAGGGCCAACATTTAGGTATTTATGCCATAATAAGGGGATTGCCAAATCCGACCTCAACAGTTAGCCCCCTATTTTATCAAGTATTTGTAAATGCTTGGTAAAATAAGATACGACTTCCGTTATGGTCTCCAGCTACTGAGATGGCGGTGATGGCGATGAACTTTGGTCGACGAGGCGGTGGCGACGAGCTTCGGTCGACGAGGTGATAGCGAGGTCGACGAAGCGGCGGTGACAAACTTCGGTCGACGAGGCGAAGGCGATGAGCTTCGTTTGGCGAAGCGACGATGAGCTTTGTTGGGCGAAACGATGATGAGCTTCCGTTGGTGATTGTATCTCCATTAATGTTATCCACTTGGCGTTGGGCTTCCTTCGGTGATGGTGTCTCTGTTAATGATTTCCGTTTGGCGTCGGGCTTCCTTCGGTGGTGGCGTCCCCGTTGACGATCTCTATTTGGCATCGGGGCTTCCTTCGGTGCGTTAATGATCTCCGCTTGGCGTCGGGCTTCCTTCGGTGGTGGCGTCCCCGTTGACGATCTTTATTTGGCATCGGGGCTTCCTTCGGTGATGGCGTCTCCGTTAATGATCTCCACTTGGCGTCGGGCATCCTTCGGCAATGGTGGGCTTTCTTTGACGGCGACGGGCTGCCTTCGGTGGTCACGGGCTGCCTTCGGTGGCGGGCTCTCTTTGGTGATGGCTAGCGAAGGGAATGCATCGACGAAGCGACTATTTTCGGTGATCAATCTTTTGACGTCCATAACTCTCGCCTCAAGCGTCCGATATAGGAAAATGACCTGTCAAATCAAAGATCGGGAAATAAACTTTAAGAAATGTTAGAAATCACGCCGAAACAATAGACAGCGAAGAAGGTATGGGCCGAGGAGCGACGAGCGACGAGCGACGAGCTCTCTGCGACCAGATTCAGGAGGCCGCCTTCAGAGGGCTATATCTTCTTGCTCAGCTGTCGGATTTGTGCATTCTTTATATCCAGTGGAAGCTTGAGACGGAGGTTAAGAATCCACGTAACTCGTTCCTCCAAATTCTGAATATTTATGCGTCGAGAAGGTGATGAGTGACGCTGCTTAGGGTCGCTGCCAAGATTAGGCTAGGGGTTCCCCGGTGCATTTCGGTGGGTGTCGCTAGGGCTTTCCGGGCCTCCGGTTAGTTTCCAAGATCCCTTGTGGCATTGGGCCGTTAGTTATGGGCATCGCGCCTCTTTGTTGGCATTGCGCCTGTGATCGATGGCATTGCGCCCTATTGGGCATTGCGCCTCGGCATCGCGCCGTCAATTATGGGCATTGCGCCCCTTTTATTGGCATTGCGCCATCGATTGCGGGCGTCGCTGGGCTTTCCGGGGCCTCCGGTTAGTTTCCAGGATCCCTTGTGGCATTGCGCCTCGGCATTGCGCCGTCGATTGTGGGCATTGCGTCTCTTTGTTGGCATTGCGCCTGTGATCGATGGCATTGCGCCCTATTGGGCATTGCGCCTCGGCATCGCGCCGTCGATTGTGGGCATTGCGCCCCTTTTATTGGCATTGCGCCGTCGATTGTGGGCGTCGCTGGGCTTTCCGGGGCCTCCGGTTAGTTTCCAGGATCCCTTGTGGCATTGCGCCTCGGCATTGCGCCATCGATTGTGGGCATTGCGCCTCTTTTGTTGGCATTGCGCCTGTGATCGATGGCATTGCGCCCTATTGAGCGTTGCGCCTCGATCATTTGGGCATTGCACCTCGGCATCGCGCCGTCGATTGCGGGCGTCGCTGGGCTTTCTAGGGCCTCCGGTTAGTTTCCTGGATCCCTTGTGGCATTGCGCCTCATCATTGCGCCGTCGATTGTGGGCATTGCGCCTGTGATCGATGGCATTGTGCCCTATTGGGCATTTCGCCTCGATCGTTTAGGCATTGCGCCTCGGCATCGCGTCGTCGATTGTGGGCATTGCGCCTCTTTTATTGGCATTGCGCCTCTTTGTTTTTGGTTCTTATGGTGGCCGCCAAGGATAGGCTTAGGGCCCCATCGAGCGTCCAATAATCTATCAAATCGAAGCTCGAGAAGTCATCTTTAAGAAATATTATTAAACATAAGATAAAATTAAGTAGAAAGAAAGATATGACCCGAGGAGCAACGAACGACGGGGAGGCGTCGACGAAGTCATCAACTTTGGAGGCCAAACTTCCAACGTCCATAACTCTTGTCTCGAGCGTCCGATCTGGGCAAATGACCTATCATATCGAAGCTCAAGATGTTATATTTGAGGAAAGCTAAAAATCATTTCGAAAGGATGAATATCGACGGAGATATGGTCCATCGAGTGTCGAGCGTCGGGGAGTTGTCGACGAAGCCATCATCTTCGGCAACCAAACTTCCGACGTCCATAACTTTCTCCTCGGGCGTCTGATTTGGGAACACTACTACAAATCCGGGTTTCAACCATGGTTAAAAACCATGGTTGAAAATTTTCAACCATGGTAGAATCCAGCATGGTAGCAAGTTCCAACCACGGAATAATTTCCATGGTTGAGAATAAGTTCCTACAACGGAATTTTCCGTGGTTCGAACGCGAACACGCCGCGGCGTTAAATCAAACAGGCCGCGGCTAGAAACGAATGAACAACGGAATTTTCCGTGGTTCGAAAGCGAACACGCCGCGGCGTGAAATCAAACAGGCCGCGGCTAGAAACGAATAAACAACGTAATATTTCCGTAGTTGGTTTTGATGTCAGAGACATCAACACGCCGCGGCTTTGTTGATTTACGCCACGGCTTCGAACGCAAACACGCCGCGGCGTTAAATCAAACAGGCCGCGGCTAGAAGCGAATGAACAACGTAATATTTCCGTAGTTGGTTTTGATGTCTAAGACATAAACACGCCACGGCGTTGTGGATTTACGCCACGGCATGACCTAACCACGCTGCGGCATGTATTTACAAGCCGAGGCCTATTTTAGGCATTTCGTCACTTTCAAACGCCTCGGCATGACCTAACCACGCCGCGGCGTGTTTTTTTCGAAATGTCTAAAATAAGCCTCGGCTTGTAAATACATGCCGCAACGTGGTTAGGATGTATGCCGCGGCATTGTGTCATGAAAGCCGCGGCGTGATGCTATTGCCAACGACGGATTTAACCATCGTACGTATTATAAAGCCGCGGCGGCGTGTTGACATCAAGCCGCGGCATAAACTGTATTCCGGAATGGTTTTTTACTTGTTTTGGGCGACGGTTTTTAAGCGTTGTTGAAAATATGACACTAAAAAAATATAAAAAAACCGGGCGATTTTTTGAAAAATTTGCCCGGTAGCTTTGTATCCTCTTTTTATTACCGATAGAACCTGTAATTAATAATTGATATTTTATTAAATAAAATATAAATTAATTTTTTTAATTAAAAGCATTAATACAAAATATTAATACACTAAAATATCATCGGTTAAAGATTATATCATCGATACATACAAAACATATAATCCACCATACAAAATTCACCGTCCAAATATAAACAAACAAATCCAAAATATGTTCTAATCTTCATCGTCATAGTTAGCAAACTTTGATAGCACATACATACCTAAATCTACATTCAATCCATCTATTTCACTTACACTATAATTAAGTTTGCTATCAACAAAATTCATACCATTTCTCACAACGTCGTGCATGAACTTCATGACGTAGTATCCGCATTCATGATTTCCCGGTTGTTTCGGACATCCTTTTGAATTCACCGATTTTATCAACGATTGGGACATGAGGCCGGTGTCGTGATTAACCTTGAATATGTCTTCAATACTACAAAAAAAAAATTAAAGAATTCAAATAACTTAAGTTAAAAACATGTCATCCATAAACATAAAAATGATTATGTTTTAGAATACTTACTCTTGAAAAAATTGCTCTAAGTGGTTATTTAAACCGCTTGAATTGGGGAGAGAATCAAACTTTGCTACGGTAGCCTTCCAAGGGTTAAAAACAAGAAGAATCCAATGGTGACGACTATTGTAAGGCATTAACCATCTTTTGCCATTCTTGCAATTTTGTATAAGTTTGTAGTAGCGATCAAGATCAAGTTTTAATGCATTTTTCTTAGCATCTCCTAGTTTTGTGTTGAACCCGATGTCTTCATATGGTGGAAGAAAACCGTAAGTGTCCGGATTGCGAAGGTGATTTTCTAGCAAATAACTACAAATAAAAATAACAATAATTAATGTATAACAAATGAATCAATAATTCATATATTTAATAATTAAGAAATCGCAAATGAAAATGGAAACATACCTTTGACAAATCATTATCCATAGTACGGTCAAGTCTTGAGAGAAGAGAAATTCACGTGTATCATCGAAATTCAACAACGGAGTGAAATCACGCAAACTTTTATGAAGCTCAACTACTATTTTCTTTCCCTTTGCAAGCATATAGTCGTTTGCATAAGACGCTAACGCTCTCAATCCGGGATGAACAAGGTTCAAGTTAATCTTTTGTGCCACTTCATTGTAATACGAACTTTTGGCTATATTTTTGGGCTTAGGTTTGGGAGCTTGATTACCTTTGGAGTTTAATTCTTCAATAAGGGACACTGGCCAAGGCACAAAGGTCCCCACCGCGTCATCAATGGTTTCGATCCATTGAACCGATACCGGGAGAGGAATAGGGTCTTTAGACATCGACACTTCTACTAACACCCGACGATGATCTCTATCCAACGGTATGTTGTGAATTTTGTCGCCAACCTCTCCATTTTTTAGGAACACCTTCCCGGTTGCAACGTGCTCAATTCCCTCCGAAAAAAGGAGACAATCAACACCAACATTAAATGAAATGGGCGTATTTGGAATAGACGACGCCGGATCAATCGCGGAAGTTCCGCCAATACCTACAATAGGTCCTTTTGAAACCAAAGGCGAGCTCTTTGCCTTTTTAGCGAGAATTTGAACGTTCGCATGCTCCGCCGGTGAAGGAGCAATCGGTTGACTAGCGCAACTTTGCACATTAAAATATTTGATATTCCCTTTATTCGGTCCTTTCGAAAGGAACCCTTTACGCTTAGCCTTTTTCGCGGGAATTTGACCTTCATCAAGTTGCACATCAACCGGCCACTACGGGAGTAAACAGTGGCCTTCCCGGACTTTGCACATCACAAGGCTCGTTACTCCCTAGACTCGGTCCTCTCGAAATAAAATCTTTGCCCTTAGCCTTTGTTGCGGGAGTACGATCGTCATCAAAATTCAATTCAATCGGTGCTGAAGGAGCAAGAGCTTGACTTACCGGACTATGCACATCAAGTGGTTCATTACTACCTTGAAGATTTCTTGAAGATGATCCTTGGATCATTTGTTCCACTTTAGCCTTTCATTCCTCGAACGCCGCATCTCTCGCTTCCGACTTGTCTTTCATATCTTTAATTTCGGCTAGGAGACTTTGAACGAGGGGATTCGTTGAGTCTTTGGCTTGTTTGTAACATGCTCGCTTTGAGACGTATTTGGATTGTCCCCGAACTCGTCCGGGATGTTCTTTCTTCCCCAAAGCTCTTGTCAAAATATCGTCTTCCTCATCGTCGTCCACCACTTGAGTGGTACATTCAATCTAATAACAAAATGAATTATTACAAATATTTAAGTCAATAATATACAAATAACATCAAGATAATTTATATATAACTATATAACATAAACTCATTGCACTTACTATTTTATTCACAATAGGATCCTTTAATGAACCATCCTCATTATGCCTCATTTCGATCCAAAGTTCCGAATTTGTCGCCCATACGCCATTTTGTTCATACTACGAAACAAAAGAAAATGTTATTCAAGTATAGACAATAGATTAAATTTAAAATATAAAATTAAAACTCTTACTAGCATTTGATCGAGCTTCCGATATCCGTTTCGACCCGATCTAGAGGGGTACTCAACGAGAGCCCTATTAGCTTTGTTTTGATCCGAGACTTCTTTGAACTCATCACTTAATCTAATATTAACAAACTCCTTCCAATGTTCGTCCGTGATGCTCGTGTAATAATTCTTAACAATATCCAGTCACTCGAAGATTCTTTATCATTCGGATCTTTCTTGAATTGGGTAGAGTGATCATACCGGAAGTATCTTGCCGATTCCCCGGCACTAGATAAACACATACGCATGTACTCGTCCGGAATAACAAATGCTTGTTGGATTTCATTCCATATCCGTTGTTTCACCTTTTTTTAAACTCTTCATTCAACAATCACATATAGTTATTGGAACAAATTCTCGAGCAAGAACACCAATCCAACTAGCTAAAAGATCACCATCTCTTCCATCCGGTTGTTTTTTCCGATCAAATCTCATAAGTATTTTTTCCCCCTTATGCTTTAAGATAGTGATTCTTTTCATGAGATTCACTTTTCTTTTTCCTACTCCTTTAAGTTTTCTTCTACATTTTGCTACTTCATCAACTTTGTTAAGAACCGGAAACAATTAAAGTAATAAATTATCAATTTGAAATACTAGATAGATTCAATGAATTACAAGACCTTAAACAAAATAACAATACTACTAACCAGGCGTAGTTTCTTCTTTATCGGATGATGACGTTTCTTCTCGATCGGTTGATGGCCTAGTTACTTCTCGCTCCGACATATTGACGTAGTAGCTAGCTTTCCTAAATATATATTTGACCTGTTTCCAAAAATTCATAAACATCAAATAACTTAAGACAACAAATACATTTCATGGCAAACATTCAAGACAATAAAAGCATAAAAACATTTCATGGCAAACATTAACAAAATACAATACATATGTAATATTGATTAGGGATAGGCTAACCTTGTTAGAATCAATAACTTGGAGTTAGGGCACGGGGTAGGACTTAGCTTGTTGAAGGAACAAAATGAAGCACACCTCAACGGAGTTAGGGCACGGGAGTTAAGACACGGGAATGGCGACGTCGGCATCGGCGGCGGAGCACGGCGATAGCGACATGATGGGAGAAAATAGAAGAGAGAAAGAGAGAATAAAGGAAGAGAGGAAGAGAGAAGAGAGAAGAGAAGGAGAAGGAGGAAAATGAGGGAAAGAATAGGGCTGAAATAGGAGAGAGATGGAGGGAAATGAGGTTAAAATCGAATAAAAAATTTCAAAAATGGCTTTGGACGATGGAAAAACGTAACCGTTGTCTGAAAATCCCGATACATGCCGCGGCTGATACTTCAGACGCCGCTGCGTAGTCCTACGTGGAAAAAAAACACGCCACGGCATGGTGTAAATAAGCCGCGGCACGTTAAGGTTCGAAATAACACAGACTCTGTAAAATTTTGGGATGTAAATACGCCACGGCACGAAATCAAAGAGCCGAGGCTCGTATGCGTACGCCGCGGAATTTCTTAGATAGGCCATGGCATAACCTGATACAACGCACACGTAAAATTTTGGTTTGGTTTCTGTGTAGATTTTTTGCCTATATATGCCGCGGCTTGGTAAACATACGCCTCGGCCTTCCGATAATGCCACGGCCTATCTTGAGTAAGCCACGGTAAGATTTGGCTTGCAGAATGCATGCTCTCTGTAAAATTTGTATGCTACTTATGCCAAGGCGTCGGCATACATAAGCCGCGGATTTCCCTTGAATTTACCAATATACATTTTGCTCTATGCAACTAGCCGCGGCCTGTATATTAAACGCCGCGGCATTTTTATCCCGTATGAAACGCGCCGCGGCACGTTATTCAAAGGCCGCGGATTTAACTGTAAAATGGCAATTTATATGTATTTGACAAACTTATTTATAAAAACAATTGTTCAATCAATTTCCAAACTGTAAAATTTTTAAAGATACCTAATTGAAAAACAATTGTTCAATCAATTTCCAATTAAATAAACATGATAACTAATTGTTCATACATGAAAAACAAGATCGAAATATAACATTATTACAATTAAATTATTATTCAATCAATTTCCAGTGCCGAGATATCTCGACGTAGCAAAAACGAAACATCATCATCATCATCAACATCAACGTCTTCAAACGATGGTAGCCCGTTGGAGAATGGTGCGATGGTAGTGATGTCTTCAACTTCTTCATTCGATTCTTCTACATTTCTTGCATTCACATGCACGACGAGAGATAATTCTTGATCGACCGGGTCCGAGACATAAAACACTTGAGATGCTTGGGATGCCAACATGAATGAATCATTGGCATAACTCATCCGTCTAAAGTCAACAACTGTAACTCCATCATTGTCAACTTTGACGTGGTTGTTGTCCGCCCATTTGCACTTAAACAATCCAACTCGCAAACCACAATAATAAAGCTCCCAAATATCTTCTACATAGCCAAAATAGCTTATAAAAGCTTGTTTTAGATTCTTATCCTTGGCCGACGCAACATGGATTCCTTCCGCAAAGAATGTAACACCACTATTTTGTACGGGGTGTTTTTCGTCCCTTTCCCTTGTGTAATACGTGTACCCGTTAACGTACCATGACGTGTACCTGGTAACTACTTGTGAAGGCCCGTCAGAGATCTTCAATAGTGTCTCATCTAAATTCTTTCTTCTTGCATAACAATATTCATCTATCCACTTTGCAAACGTACGGTTGTGCTCTTCTTTTAGCCATTTTTCGTTTTTTGATTTTTTCGGATAAGTAGACCTTAACTCATTCATATGCACATCGATAAAGGGTTCCACGACGTCTAAATTGTGCAACACATGGAGAACGGCTTGCTCCCATTCTTTTCGGTTGACAGTTGAAGGATTTGCTGTGCATAAAAACATCAAAATAAATATTATATTCAACACGTAATCTAAATATTAACATCGTATTTATTTATAAAAAATTATAATAATTACCTGCAGATAAGCCTTTGGATTCCGCTTTGGCTATTTTGGGAACACCAATTGGCCGAGTTCTCGGGAAATACTCTACACAAAATTCAACCGACTCTTCTGCCATATATCCTTCGACAATGCTCCCTTCTGGTCGATTGTAATTCTTCACGTACCCTTTCAAGACTTTCATATACCGTTCGATTGTATACATCCACCGTAGAAATATAGGTCCACATAACTTCACTTCGCGTACTAGGTGAACGGTTAAGTGAATCATGATGTCAAAAAATGACGGTGGAAAGAACATCTCGAGCATACATAGGGTTTTTACCAAGTCCGCTTGTAACTCGTCAAGATCTTGAACCTTAATAGTTTTGGAGCAAATTTTGTTGAAAAATTCACATAACTTTGAAATTGCGAATCGAACTTCCTTTGGCAAAAACCCTCGCAATGCAAGAGGCAGTATTTGTTGAAGCAACATATGACAATCATGAGTATTCATTCCGATAAGTCTCAAATCCTTCATAGATACAAACCTCTTGTAGTTCGAAGAATGACCTTCTAGAACTTTTATCGCCGCAAGCCATCCACAAAGCTTCCTTCGCTCCGTTCTTGATAAAGTGTGGACAGCCGGTGGTAGTAATGTCTTCTTTCTAGCCATTTTAGGATGCAAATCCGGTCTTATACCCAATTCAACGAGATCTTGTCGAGCATTTTTCCCGTCTTTTGTTTTATTTGGATCGTCAAGCAATGTACCAACAATCGCTTCACATACATTTTTTTCAATGTGCATAACATCCAAACAATGTCGAACGTAATGCATCTTCAAATACAGGAGCTCGTAGAAGATTGATACTTTTTTGAACGGTCTATCTTCAAATTTCTTTTGCTTCCTCTTACCACTCGACGTTCTTTTTCCAAGCACTTCATAAGTCTCTTCACAAATCAATTTATAGACATCTTCACTGTTCAAAATTTTTGGAGGAGGTCGATGTTCTTGCTTCCCATTAAACTTTTTTTCTTTCTTTCTGTACGGGTGATCTCTCGGTAAAAATCTCCTATGGTCGAGAAAAACTGTTTTCTTCCCATGTTTCAACCGGATTAAAGATGTATTTTTGATGCAGACTGGACAACCAATAGAACATTTCACCGAGTAACCAGATAAGTTTCCGTACGCCGGGAAGTCGTTGATTGTCCACATTAACATTGCTTTCAACTTGAACACTTCGCGTCGGTAAGCATCGTTGATCTTAATTCCTTCATTCCACATCATCTTTAGATCATCGACCAAAGGTGCCAAGTAGACATCGATGTCATTTCCTGGTTGGCTCGGTCCCGAAATTAAAAGAGTCAACATCAAGAACTTCCGCTTCATACACAACTTCGGAGGGAAATTGTAGTTGCAAAGTATTACCGGCCAAACACTATAGTGACTACTCATGTTACCAAAAGGATTCATCCCGTCTGTTGCCAAACTGAGACGCAAATTCCTGGGATCTGAGTTGAATTCCGGATACCGAATATCAAAACTTTTCCACTGTGAACCATCAAAAGGGTGTCTTAAAATGCCATCATTACTCTGATTTTTTGAGTGCCAAACCATGTTCTCCGCGTGATTAATATTGTTAAACATGCGTTTGAGGCGAGTGAATGGGGGAATGTACCATAATATTTTCTGCGGAACCCCTTTGATACCATCATGTGGCTCATTTCTTGTCTTCCACCTTGACTCATTGCACAGTGGACATTCACTTAATTTTGTATGCTCGTTCCTATACAGTACGCAATCTTTTAGACATGCATGAAACTTTTCAAACTTTAAACCTAACAAGCCCAATATCTTCTTTGCCGCATATATTCCTGACGGAACTTTATTACCGGCCGGCAACGTTTCACGAAGGAGTTCCAACAATTGCGTAAAGCTAGAATTTGTCCAACTTCCTGCCGCCTTTAAATGGAATAATGATACCAAAAACCCTATTTTCATTGTGTTACTCCCATCATACAAAGGCGCTTCGAAATCCCCCACCATCGACTCTAATAATTGCGGTCTTCCCACAAAATTATAGGTGATATCATCCATCAAACCACCAATGTCATCGGCTTCGTCTTTGTCTTCTTCTTCTTCTTCAACTAAATCATTGACTCTTTTACCACGCATTTTTTCTCCATGAAAGTACCAATGATCATAGGAACTCATAATACCAATTGCTAACAAATGCGATTTGACTACTTTCATAGATTTCGAAACTAAATTTCCACATAACAGACAAGGACACCTAATCAGATCTCCTTCTTCAAAGTTTAAACGCACAAAATCCATAAATTCTTGAACACCATGTCAGTAATCATCGCTCATTCTATTTTTCGTCATCCATTCCCTAGATGCCATATTGCAAATAAAGAATTTAAAGATTAAATACCTTTTTCTTTCGTGACGAAGCACCGAGTCCAAATTCGAAATCGATGGAAAAGTCGCCTAAGGGAGAAAAAAATAGGGTTTTCGGAGTTATGGTGTAAATGGGTATGAAAATAAAATAATAATGGCAGATCTGCTACGAGTGCCGCGGCGTGATGTAAATTACGCCGCGGCATGTTGAATATCCACCATGGATAAATGCCGTCGTCGTCATAAAGCCGCGGCATACCTATATATGCCGCGGCATAGCCTGATAAAATTTTAGAAACGCGCCGCGGCGTACCCCACTAACGCCACGGCATGACCTGACAAAGATTACTCGATCAAATTTGATCAGCCCTAGGGGAAGATTTTTCTCTGTTTACGCCGCGGCATGGGTACAGGAAGCCGAGGCTTTGTTCGCTCATGTCTTGGCATTTGTGACATAAAGCCGCGGCGTATTGCTTTCATTTACAATTATACCCCCTGATTTTGACAAGAGCCGTGGCCTTCCAGTAATACGCCGCGGCGTGTACCCGCTGACGTAAAAACGGCTATATTTTTACTAGCTACTAGGGTTAAAATTATTACCCTCCAACGGTTAAAAACGGCTATATTTGCAAAAATAGTTTAAAAAAACTTAAAATTCATAACTTTGTTCTATATATACAACCATGTTAACTTATATTTTAACCCACACAAAATATCTTGACTACAAAAATTGAAAATTAATATGGATGATCATCCGTCTTCTATCGGTAATGTCCCAGTCGTTATTGTTTCGTCCTATTCTTCGTCTTCTTCCAATTATGACAACGATCACCAGGTAAATCTATCAGATGATACTATAGTCTTAGAAACAAATTCCGATGATACTGTGGTCCCAGAAACAAACTCTGATTCGGAAGTCCCAGAAATTATAAACTCCAATGATACTATAGTCCCAGAAACAAATTCTCAAGAAAGCGTTCAAAATTCCGAAGAAACAGTAGAGTCTGAAATGCATCCACGTCAGATTCGCACCGCTCGTTTCGTTGGTTCAAGCCGCACAAAAGGTAGTGGTGGATCTCAATTTTCTTCATCGTGGGATACCGATTTCCATATAAGGCATCAGTGGAATAACTCGACTCAAAATTTAGATAAGCACGCTAAATGCAAATGGTGCGGACTATTGTTTGTTCTTCCCTACCCAGATAGAGACATCTATCCTCTTCATGATCATGCCGTGCGTTGTCGTAGAAGGCATGGTTTTTAAATATTTTTTATTTTACGGTTTTTAATTGTATTTGTTAAAATTATGTGACAAATGTAGCTTTAAATTGTAATGGAGTTGTAATGTGGCACTTATCATAATGTACTTGTAATGTGTTATAATGTGATACTTGTAATGTGTTGCAATGTGGTACTTATCATAATATACTTGTAATGTGTTGTAATGTGGTACTTTTCATATGTGGTACTTATAATGTGGAATTGTTAAGTGATGATCATGTATTTATAATATAAACATGTGTATTCATAATTCTATATATTTTATAATTAATCACATATGTATTCTTACATATTTGTATTCATACATAATAATTACAGTTTAAGTTTATGGGTTTAAAGTTCAGGGTTTAAGTTTAGGGAAAAATTATACAAATTAATTAAACACGCCGCGGCCTATTGTGCAGAAGCCACGGCTCTATGTCACACATCGGAAATAACCGTTGTACAAACTTGACACGCCGAAGCATCTTTTATCCATGCCGCGGCTTACTGTCGCTGACACAAAAACGGCTAGTTTTTTTTTTTCACCCGAATTATTACCCCACAACGGTAATAAACGGCTATATTTGTCAAAATAATGTTAAAAACGTTAAAATTCACATAAATCTTCCATTTAAACCTACTTGCTCACATTTTAGTCTATGTTTCATCAAATTTATACTTAGGTTCAAAAATATCATCATTTTTCTTAGTTATGGATGATCATCCGTCTCGTTTCGGTTTGTCATCGGAATATCACCCGGTCATTTACGTGTTTTCCTCTTCCTCTTCCTCCGATGATGATAGTTTTTCCAGGGAAACAAGTTCCAATAATACTATTGTCATCTCCTCCGATATTGAAAGTGTTCCAAATACCTCCGACGACACCGAGGAGTTTGAAATGCCTCTGAATCCAACTCTAAATCGGATGCCTACCTCTCGTGCCAGTGGGCCGCGACCGACGAAGGGGCGTGGGCGTGGTAGGCCACCGTCTTCACTATGGGAATCGGATTTTCAAATGAGGCTTAAATGGAACGTTGAGACTCAAACTAAAGATAGGTACGCGAAATGCAAATGGTGCCAACAAGAGATTCTCGCAATCGTTGAACGAGGCACGACTCATTGACGTCGACATGCCGATCGTTGTCGTAGAGATTTAGGTATTGATGACGAATTATGATATTAATTGTTGTAGTTTTATTAATATAATGTTGAATTGTTGTGAGTGATTTTGTTGTTTAAAAGTATTAAATGTAATGTTGAATTGTTGTGAGTGATTTTGTTGTTTTAAAAGTAATAAATGTAATGTTGAATTGTTGTAAGTGATTTTGTTGTTTTAAAAGTATTAAATGTAATGTTTAATTTTTGTAAGTGATTTTGTTGTTTTAAAAGTAATAAATGTAATGTTGAATTGTTGTAAGTGATTTTGTTGTTATAAAAGTATTAAATGTAATGTTGTATTCTTACATATTTGTATTCTATATATTTTAATTATTGTAGTTCTTAAGTATTAAATATAATATTGAATTGTTGTGAGTGATATTATCATTATAAAAGTATTTTTTTTTATAATTTTCCAAATGAATGAAGTATGAAACTGGCCGCGGCACGATGTTCACCATGCCGTGGCATGATTTATTGAACAACGATAATGACCGTAGTCGAAGTCACGCCACGGCATGTTGACAGCTATGCCTCGGCCTTTAAAGAAACGCCGCGGCATATAGATGGTAACGCCGCGGCATATAAAGACTTACAGAAACCATGCTCTCTGTATAATTTGAAACAGCATACATGCCGCGGCACGGTATACCCAAGCCAAGGCTTCATCGGCCAATGCCAAGGCATGGGTAACTTAATGTCGCGACTTATCTTTTATGTTTATCAATATACCCTCTGAATTATGCAACTCGCCGAGGCCTTCTTTAATGATGCCGCGGCGCGTTGCATAATCCAGAGGGTATATTGGTAAATTTGAATCATGCCACGGCGGGTTCATTTAAAGGCCGCGGCATGATAAGTAATTTTACACAATTTAATTACTAATTATGTTATTAATTGTAACACAATTTTACACAATTAAATTATCTTATTAATATTACAAAACGAAGTACAATAAACTATGAAAATGTTGATAATTTTATTTTCAAAATAATGCAATTTTCAAAGTAACTAAATAATTTTTCAAAGTAAACAAACATAGTTATATTAACTAAATAATTGTTCAAACAAAATAAACATAGTAAGTAATTGTTCAAACAAAATAAACATGATAAAGAAAATAAACATATACAAATACTAATCTTCGACCGGGTGCTCGTTGTTCTCGCCTTCGTTGTTAATTTCGTCGGGGATCTCGGGGTTCTCGGGGTTGGCGGGGTTCTCGGGGTTCTCGTAGATCTCGGGGTTGGCGAGGTTGGCGGGGTTGGCGGGGTTCTCGGGGATCTCGGGGTTCTCGGGGTTGGCTGGGTTCTCGTTGCCGCCGTTCTCGCCGCCGTTCTGGCCCTCGCCATTCCCGCCTCCGTCAACAAATGCCGGCGCCGGATACTGATCAGGATATGCTGTTTGCCACGGCATTGGTGGAAACTGATTTGGCGCATGGAATCCTGGGTAAATTTTACAGATTGCATTTATTGATTAAAAACATTTCAATACATATGTAATATTGATTAGAGATAGGATTCTAACCTGGGTAGATACCCGGCCAGAAGGACCTACAATATGCAGTGAACTCCAGAAGACTACGAACACCGTGAGCCACGAAGGCTCTCATCGGCGGAGCATCGTAGTTAAGCTCAGGCATTGGGGGGCGGCGGCAGCAGGCGGTATCTCAACGGCCTGAACCATGAAATTCAAGCAAGATTAGATTAATATAAAATCAATTATAAATAATTAAGCAAATGAAGCTATAATTATACCGGATTTTCAGGTACGATCGCTGGCTCCTCATCTTCGGGTTCTTTCAAACTCTGGATCCAGGCCGCGTCCATCTTCTTTCCATTCGGCACCTAAATGTCGAGTTCATTCTCCTTGATCTAAACGATAGTTTCAAAGACATATTAAATCAATATTGATACAACTGAATTTCACAACTAAACTTATACACAAATGAAGCTATACTTACCCCGGCGTTTATGCAGAGAGCTGTGATAAGGAACGGGAAGCCCAATGAGCTCTTCGACTACTCGTACACCATGCCACGCATGTAGGAGAATATAAAACGACCGACGTCGATATTCAATCCCGTAACTCCGGCGTAGATCAACTTGAGAAAGTCGAACTGCAGCTCCGTGAAGTGCAAATGCGGGTATAGGTTGCTCCCAAAGAAGTAATCCACACTTTGGCTTTCCGATTCGGCTGACTTTTGACCAGCCGTGCCTCCCTGCCCTTCTCGTGCCAATTAGCTCCGGGCGTAGCAATTGTCGCCGCTATGGCGTCGTAGAACGGTTTATTCAACTCTTGGTCGAGTAAGTGGTTGTGCTCTTTTTCCTCGTCCGTAAAATTTCGGGTTCCGAGGTACTCATTAATGATTCGAGGATTGATCTCAAATCGAGTACCCCGAACACTGACATACCCGATTGCTGACTCATTGGGAAGCGCTGCATAGAATTCGTGCACCAACACACTCCTCGCCTTGATCTTTGGTTGGAGTACGAAATTCTGCCAACCGCGCTGTATGATGCTCTCATTGAGAGCTTCGCCGAGTTCACCCATATCTGAAATCGGGAATTCGGCAAATCCCCGCTCTGGGCATATTTTCCGCGTGCTAATTTGTAGAAATCGTTTCTTCGTCGCTTCGGTGTTGAAGTTCGGTATTTCAACGAGAGGTGGTGGATCAACTGGTAGATCCTCCGGGACCTCTACCTGGGCTCGGCTCCCAGATCCGGATCGAACCACTAAATATCCACGTGCTTGTTTTCTTTGGGGTGCCATTGAAATCTATAAAAAAGATAACGTCACATATTAAATTATTAATTTCAAGCAAAAAAACTAATCAATATAACTAATTTCAATTCCCTAACACCTAATTATTACAAAACTAATTTCAAAACCGAATTTCAATACGCAATTTCAAAACTAATCCAAATTTTTAAAACGCAATTTCAATACGCAAACCTAATTTTAAAACGCAATTTCAATACCCAAAACTAAATTTCAATACGCAAAACCTAAATTCAATACCCAATTAATTTCAAAACCTAATTACAAAATCTAATTTCAAAACCTAATTTCATCTCACAAAACCAATACCTAATTTCAAAACCTAATTTCATCTCACAAAACCAATACCATGAACCTAATACAAACAATTTTCAAGTATTAATTCGAATAAAAAAAATGAAAAAAATGCTATAAAAATCAAGCTTGAAATCGATACTAACATTGAGAGGCGACGGCGGCGAATCGACGGCGAGAAGCGTGTCGCGGCAAATCGACGGCGAGAAAGAGAGCGACGGCGAGGGCGATGGCGAGGGCGGGATCAACGGCGAGGACGAGAGCGAGGGCGAGGGCGAGAGCGACGGCGAAGGGGTAGGAGTCGAGGGCAAGGTCGAAGGCGAAGGGGTTGAGAGGCGAGGTTTTGGGTTTAGACGGCGCAATGAGAAACTGAGATGTTAGGGTTAAGTATACGATACACGCCGCGGCTTGTTATAAATGATGCCGTGGCGTGTCACTAAAAACGCAATGCCGTGGCGTATTTCAAGACACGCCGCGACATACTAGGATTTTTACTACGGTTTATGATACGATACACGCCGCGGCATGTTATAAATGATGACGTGGCGTGTCACTTAAAACGCAATGCCGTGGCATATTTCAAGACACGCCGCGGCCTACTAGGTTTTTTACTGCGGGTTATGAACAACGGTTTTAAAGTGTCGTCGTGTACCACCCGTGCCGCGGCTTGTTATAAATGATGCCGTGGCGTGTCACTTAAAACCGAATGTCGTGGCATATTTCAAGATATGCCGCGGCCTACTAGGATTTTAGTTTTCAAGCTGTCGTCGTGTACCACCCATGCCACGGCGTGTCGTGGAGAATGTCGTGGCTTATCTCTAAAACGACGTGCCATGGCGTATTTTAATACACGCCGTGGCGTACACTTCATTGTATGAACAACGGTTTAAAAAGTGTCGTTGTGTACCACCCATGCCGCGGCATCATTTATCTGCCGCGGCGTATCAACATCACTACGACACATTTTCAACAACGAAAAATTTGTTTGTAGTAAATTTGAAAGCATGCCGCGGCGTGAGATGTCGTTCTGCGGCGTGACTCGATTTTCAACCATGTAAAAAAAATTCCATGGTAGAAACTTGGATTTCGACCATGGAAAAAAAAATTCGTGGTTGAAACACCGTGGTAGGATCAACAATTTGTACTAGTGGAAAATGACCTATCATATCAAATCTCAAGACGTTAAATTCGAGAAAAGCTAAAAATCACTTCGAAAGGATGAATATCGACGGAGATATGGTCCGTCGAGTATCGAGCGTCGGGGAGTCGTCGACGAAGCCATCATCTTCGGCGACCAAACTTCCGATGTCCATAACTTTCACCTCGAGCGTCCGATCTGGGCAAATGAACTATCAAATCGAAGCACAAGACGTTAGATTCGAGGAAAGATAAAAATTACTTCAAAAGGATGAATATCGACGGAGATATCGTCCGTCGAGTGTCGAGCATCAGGGAGTCGTTGACGAAGCCATCATCTTTGGCAACCAAACTTCCGACGTCCATAACTTTCGCTTCGAGCGTCCGATATGGGAAAATAACCTATCATATCGAATCTCAAGACGTTAGCTTCGAGGAAAGATAAAAATCACTTCGAAAGGATTAATATCGACGGAGATATGGTCCTACGAGTGTCGAGCGTCGGGGAGTCGTCGACGAAGCCATCATCTTCGTCGACCAAACTTCCGGCGTCCATAACTTTTGCCTCAAGCGTCCGATCTAGGAAAATGACCTATCAAATCGAAGCTCAAGACATAAGCTTCAAGAAAATACAAGAAAAATGCAGCTTAATAAATCGCAGGTGGAGAAGAGATCAGTGTTCTGTGTTTACCTGTGCGATAGAAAGAAACTGAGCCCCTCGGTGGGCGCCAAAGTGTTGAGCGCGTTTCGTACGCTCAACAATCACAAGGATTGATCCTTGTTTTTAAAGAAAAAGGATTGGTTTCTTCTGTTTATTAACTAAGAACGCTCAAAGAAATGACGATGTAAAATATTGTGTATTCTCTTCTTGATTTCTTCTGTTTACAAGCATTTCTCTTCTAAAATCTGCTTCTTTCTCTTCTCTCCCCTCTTCAAATCCTTCCTCTTCATCCAAAAATGGATGCATATAAAAGTATTACCAGTATTGCACCTACCCTCATGAGTGAGGTATGGCCAAATGTCAGACTCAAAAGGTGAGGTATGACCTAGGGTATGGCCTAGAACTACCTAACACATCCCATCATAATCAAGCACACTTGCTTACTTTATGGTGTAAGGGCCAACATTTAGGTATTTATGCCATAATAAGGGGATTGCCAAATCCGACCTCAACAGCCGCCTCGACGACCTCAAGTTTCGTCTAGGTCATATCAGCGACCTCGAAAGAGCCACTGCGGTCACCTCAACGACCGCGAAGAGCCATCGCGGTCACCCCGGCGACCTCAAAAGCCATCACGGTCGCCTCAACGACCTTGAGTTTCATCTCGGTCACATCGCCGACGTCGAAGGAGCTATCGTGGTCACCTCAACAACCTCAAATTGCCATCGCGGTCACTCCGGCGACCTCAGAGGCCATCACGGTCCCCTCAACGACCTTGACTTCTATCTCGGTCATATCACCGACCTCGAAAGAGCCATCGCAGTCACTTCAACGACCTCGAAGAGTCATTGCGGTCACCCTGGCGACCTCAGAAGCCATCACGGTCGCCTCAACGACCTTGAGTTTCATCTCGGTCATATCACTGACCTTGAAAGAGCCATCGCGGTCACCTCAACGACCTCGAAGAGCCATCGCGGTCACCCTGGCGACCTCAGAAGCCATCACGGTCGCCTCAACGACCTTGAGTTTCATTTCAGTCATATCACTGACCTCGAAAGAACCATCGCGGTCACCTCAACGACCTCGAATTTCCATCACGGTCACCCCGGCAACCTCAGAAGCACTCACGGTCGCCTCAACGACTTTGAGATCCATCTCGGTCATATCACCGACCTCGAAAGAGCCATTGTGGTCCTTAAGCCAACATGGGAAAGTCCGTGTCGCGATGGGACGTACCGGCTAGAGAAGATGGGGGGTTGGGAAGCTCCCCGCCCCTGAAATGTCAATCACCTGAAGTAGTGCCATAAGTGGCGCTCGCGCGACAGAACCTAGCTGAAGCTAAGATCAAAAGTTAAAGTCAAGAATCCAAGTTGAAGCCAAAATCCTCCGAAAATAAGTTTTCTCACAATCTCTCCAGACGACTCCAAAACTGGGGGGTTGATAGAGAGAGGCTTGAAAAAAAAAAGACCGAGAAAAGCCAAGATCTCAATCCCGCCTACTCCGACACAAAAAGACTGAGAAAGGCCATGATCCTAATCCCGCCAACTCCGGCACAAAAAGACCGAGAAATGGTAGGATCTCAATCCCGCCGACTAAGGCAACTAGGTCACCCCGGAAGCGTTACTCGGCCCAAAATCGAGCGCTTAATGACACGCAGCTTACGATAAGACCAGGATCCCGTAAGCGCAACCTGGCCCCAAGTACACTAAGTCGCCCCGGAAGCGTTACTTGGCCCAAAACCGAGAGCTTGACGACGCGGGGCTTGCGATAAGACCAGAATCCTGTAGCGCTCGACAAAGCGTGACATGGCCCCAAGTACACTAAGTCGCCCCAGAAGCGTTACTCGGCTCAAAACCGAACTTGACCACGTGCAGCTTGCGATAAGTCCAGGACCCGTAGCGCATCAGGAAGCGCGACCTGGCCCCAAGAACACTAAGTCGCCCCGGAAGCGTTACTCGGCCCAAAACCGAGCGCTGGACGACGCGCAACTTGCGATAAGACCAGGATCCTGTAGCACTCGACAAAACGTGACCTGGCCCCAAGTACACTAAGTTGCCCCGGAAGAGTTACTCGGCCCAAAACCGAACGCTTGACGACGCGCAGCTTGCGATAAGTCCAAGACCCTTAGGGCTACAGGATGTGCGACCTGGCCCCAAATACACTAAGTCGCCCCAGAAGCGTTATTCGGCCTGAAACCAAGCACTTGACGACGCGTAGCTTACGATAAGTCCAGGACCATCTAACGCTCGACAAAGCGTGACCTGGCCCCAAGTACACTAAGTCACCCAAAAGCGTTACTCGGCCCAAAACCAAACGCTTGACAACGCGCAGCTTGTGATAAGTCCAGGACCTGTAGCGCTTCAGGGTGCGCGACCTGGCTCCAAGTAGACTAAGTCGCCACTGAAGCGTTACTCGGCCCAAAACCGAGCGCTTGACGACGCGCAACTTGCGATAAGTCCAGGACCCTGTAGCACTCAACATAGCGTGGTCTGGCCTCAAGTACACTAAGTCGCCCCGGAAGCATTACTCGACCCAAAACCGAGTGCTTGATGACGCGTAGCTTGCGATAAGTCCAGGACCCGTAGCGCTCAACAAAGCGCGACCTGGCCCCAAGTACACGAAGACCGAGAAAGGCCGAGTCTCAAACCTCGGCGACTCAGGTGCAAAAGACCAAGAAAGGCCAGGGTCTCGATCCTTCCAACTCAGGCATAAAACCCGAACGCTCAAAACGCCGCTCGAAGATAAATCTTACCGCAAAGCAATCAAAGAAAAGGCGAGTAAAGAGCTAATGTGCGAATAGCAGTGTTTACAAAAGGAAAAGCGTTCATAGAACAACGTTACATATGCTACATAAATGGCGACCCAAAACGGACCACATCAGCCCACTAAGGCAAGGCGTACCTACATACATATATACAAAGCACACTCAAAGACGCTACAAAAACCAGCGCCATGCACAGGCGAGACAGGAGCTGCAAGCTCTTATAAGAGATGGATTCATTGTACTATTATTACATGAAGTTAGCAAAAAAGTAAAAAAGTCTCGTCAGATCACGCCACACTGTCATCGTATCCGCCATCATTGTCCTCCTCGTCAGTCGTGTCTTTAACTCCCTCACCACCTGGGCCAAAGTGGTCGATCTACGGAACGTAGACGCCACTTCTACCAACTATGTTGCCCACGCTACCAACCACCGAAGGGAGGAAGCCCGCAGAGAAAGTAATCCCGTTCAGGGAAAAGTTCATCACCGGGCCAGGAGGGGGGATGAGAGCGATAAAAGGTGCCAGCGTAGCCTGGATGTAACACCCGGACCTAGCGCGGAACGTTACGACATAAGATTTGCTTTCTTTATTAACTTTGAATAAAATAAATTGTTGTGAAATTTAGGAATAATTTTTTTTTTTAAACATCCACTCACTTGTACTTTTAAGCACGCATGTCTTTAACTTCCTATAAAGAATTTAAGATCAACGCTTCAGCATAAGATATTTAAAAGAGTCCATTATCGGACAATCGTCGAAACATATCATAAAACTTGAAGGCTTGTTAAATGGTTTACCAAATAATTTTAGAAAAGTTTCCTATGATACTTAGTACTTGCTGACTCGGATTATGAACCCAAGACAGTCATTTCTTACGTAAATTCTTAACAGAGGGAGGTAATATAAATAGTCTACTCCCAAACATAATTCATAGTTAATAAAACATACGTCAAAATAGTTTGTTTATCAAAACATGCGGAAATATTTGCGGTTGCCCATCCTGACCCATAACCAAAACGCACATCACCGTTCCTTCGCGAGCCCATCATGAACAATCATGCTATGGGTTTCTTACCTACAACATGAACACATTAATGTGAGCTTACGCTCAGCGAGTACAGACATTTTTCTCACAAAAACATATGTCAATCGTGCATATATGTATGTCCAATTATGCTAGATTATTATTTCTTTTTGAAAAACATTACATTAATTTCCTTTAAGTGGCTCAAGGGATTGGCCCTGTCTTGCCTAGTGATCACCCATATGTGTACGTGCCAATTGCGCGCAGCCGCAGATGGTCCGAGGGTTGCAAGGTCCCCAGCCATCACGACCTTGGGCTTAAAACCCCATATATAACATGTTTATACCCCGATCGGGTGGCACGACACGAACTTTGAAAACGTTGGTCATCTTTTTAATTAAGGTGACCCTATTCATGTCTACATGCAATATGACAAAAATTAAAGCTCAATCAATCATTAGTTTCTTTATACTTCATCATGCATTAATCCAATATTATTACTTGGTATGGCATGACACATTAACATCATGATATTCACATTCATCCACGTAATCATATAAATGACCATAAAGGATCACTTATATCAATCATTCACGTATTCGAGTCAATTCTCCCAAACATCACATATATTCATATCATGACATGTTCCTTTTTTTTTTTTTTAAATTATTCATGATGTAGTGAGATCTGTACTCACCTGCCGTCCTCGCTGCAATTCAAGATACAGTCTACCATAAATATGGACACTCTACTTCCCTGATTGATCCGACCAGACAACTCGTCAGTCTCTTGGATCGAGGTTGACATGCATACTCTATTTTGTTGGAATTCTAGGGTACTTATGGTATAATGTTACTGATCTAGGTATACATCCATCCCTTATTCATTCCAGTTATTTAGAAATCAATAAGGCAATGATGGTGTCGATCGGAAACACTTTGATTACACAATCGGCTAATCTCTAGAGGTGCCAATCGGCTCAACGAGCTGATTAGGAAGTGATTATTTTTCATCAGGTTATGATAAGTTAACTGGCGATCGGTTGACTAGTTTGTCAGGTCGTTTAGGGGTTCGACCCATAGCATAGATCGGCCAAGTCATCTATTCCGAAACCTAAATTCTTTCAAACTTAAATCAATTACCCAAAATGTGTTAAGTATTTGATAAAATAGTTTTGATCATTTTGATTATAGTTAAATAATATAAATCATCATCAAAAGTTACCAGAAGATCGGCCGAACGATCGGTCGATTGAGTATTCTTATTTATAACTTATTAAAGTATCATATTTTATTTATTTTGAAAATATATAAAACTTTGTTATTGATAATTCTCTTTCAAAAAAAATTTGAGTTGTGTATCTTCATATTTCGAAAACATAACATTTACTTTGAAAATTCGAAACACCATCGAGTATGAGCATTCTTCATGGTCATCAATTTATTTAGCTTTCATAAGTTCTTAAACTTACAACTCAATGTTTTATTTTCATAAAATAATTCAAGTACTTGCAATTAAAACCATTTTAATTTCGGATAACAAATCTGCCCCAATAATAAAATACTCGTATACGTTTCGCTCAATAAATTTTATCCGATAAATGAAAGCTCGTTTTAACATGAAACAAATTTTGTTAGATCTATACAGATCCTATATATAATTTTTTACTTTTAATTTTAGAAAATACTTTCATTTATTTAGTTGTACATACTTTTTCTTAAGCATCATTCAAATCTGCCCTTTTTTTTAAACGGTTTGCGACGTTCGGTGCGTGATTTTTATAAAATCAATCAGAGATTATTTTGGAACAAAACTAATTGTTGTAGCTCATTAATTAACATATATATAACATATATTTTTATCCCATATTTATTTAAATATTTGATCATCATTTAAAATATTTTTCCAACACTAATCACAATCTTCATAAAACTGGAAACGACTTTGCATGTCGTCACTCCATAATTGTTTTCGGATTAACCATTGATTATTTTTCAGTAAAACCAATTAGATTATTTCTATAGGATCCATACCTTAATCATATAATTTTTTTATGAATTAAAAACAATTTTAGGGTGATGAAAACGTGTTCAAATTCTCAATTTCCATATCCGCCTGGAAGTGAAAAATAGCCTGGAGCATGAATGGTGCGTGGCTTATATCTTAAAAACCGTACGATGGATGTTCCTAAATTTTTAGCATGTTGTAGAATACATCTAGATATATCCATACATATGTAATTTGCTTCTTTTGGAGTTGATTTGACTGGGTTAAGACCCTGACCAAATTGGACTACACCATAACCTTAATTCCAACAACATGCATGTAACTCATTTATCATCAAACATAAGGCTCTTGAACCTCATTCATGAAAACACACAAAAATATTCATGCATGCATTGTTTAAAACATAAACAAGCATTAACAACCAGAGTAGTAAACATTCATCAAGAGAGTTGGGGTTTTTAATCCAAAGATTGTCCTTGTAACGTGTTCTTCAACAAAGTTACGAACTTTTCTTAGGTAGGGGACTTGTGTACTCCTCACAACGATTTTGGTCAAACTGAGCTTGGTTTTGAGCTAAAATGAGAGAATATATCATGAACATAAGTTCATAGATCAAGATCATGAAAGAATTCCACATGCAAGAGATGTTCTTACCTATTCTTAAGAATTTTGAACAATGATACGGTTTGAAGGATAGATGGAGTGTTTGAGATCGGATCTTCACGATTCTTTCTTCAAGTCTTCGTGGCTTGAACATAGAATGAAGGAGAGTGGAAATGAACATATTTTCATAGAAAAGAATTGGAAATCTACATGCAAGAGAGCTTCAAACCTCCTTCTTCTTCTTGGAAAAGTTGATGCAAATATGATGATCTTTGTGGTCTTCTTGGAGGGTTTCTTCAAGAAAATGCTCTTAGGGTTTTTTAGAGATATAGAGGGATGAGGAGAGAGTTTCTTTTCTGATTTAGAGAGAGAGAAGATGAGTTTTTGTGTGAGAGAGAACTTTGCATGTTCTAGGTGGAATGTGATTCATAAGAGTCATCATACTTGCCCTATCAAGTCATGGAATCAGCCAAGACTGTTATTGTCCCTATTTTTCTGATTTAAGGTGTGGTAGGGGTTGCTTAATGGTTTACCGTTGCTGCCATGCACTCTATTGGTCCATTTGAAACCATAAGAACCAAGCATATAGGACAAAATGGTACTTGAGTGTTGTTTTGACCACTAAGACAATTTAGGAAGGAATTTCTTCATATTTCAGAATTCATAGGGTAATTGGAACGTGTGGTGGCATTGTGGGTGAGTTTAAAATGTTAAAAAATCGGATTAGGGGCATAATTGTAATTTTTTTGGCAATTTTGGGCCATAGTGCAACTTTTCTAAAAGTTGAGGACCTTGATGAAAATTTTAGTTTGAACGTACCTATCTTTAATAATTTTTCATGTAGATTCCAAAAATGATATTTTTGGTTTCGTTCGGGACTCGAAAATATTCATTCCGGCCTAGTTGACTTTTTAGTCAACTTTTATGACACTTTGTGTTGATCGCATTTTCCGACCTAACTTGTTCATGGAAGTTTCATGGATTATTGTTTCTCTAATTTGACTTATTATTTTCTCTCTTCATGAAATGTTTTTCATATACTATATTCTCCTTCTATATTTCTCGATACCGTTTCTTATAGAAACTTATTGGTACGAGACATTATTCTTTCGTCTTTAGGAGCTTTATTGTAGCCCCACATCGATGAATGTTTCACATAAATGTTTTCCGACCATATAACTTTGAATACAAGGTCAATGTAATATAATATGAACATTCACATCATATAACATTTAATTTGAAAATGTATCTCGTAAATCAAACATAATAACTAACATTCTTTAAGGATCTAGTAGTAGAAAAATTTGGTCGTCACACTGGACCTCTGGCGGGACTTGATGATTGGTCACGAACAACGTGCATATGTACATATTCGGGTTCACCCAAATCATGTCGAGAAAACTACACACAAAGTCGTGCCACTTCGCCGCCTCGGCCCTCTGATCGGCTATCACAACCAAACGTACCACCTCCACCTCCTTGGCTGCTAGACGACTCTATGCCTCGCCAAGATGAAAAGCATAGTGAGTAGCATCATACTGGGCATGGGATGCATCCGCGGCGGCAGTCACACGCCTCTCTTAGGCCTCGCGAAAGAGCCGCCAGGCGAGGGTGTTCTCATGCTGAAGAACATCCACCCGGACCCTCAGCTCTGCCTCAGCGGAACCCGCTCGGCCGTGGAAGGGCCCCGCGTCGTAAAAATAAGGATCGGCAGGAGGGAACTTGCCGGCGTTGCCACTGCTGGACTCGCCCAGCTCGCGCCGGCTATATGGTGACAGCGCCTGCACAAAAGGAAAAGGCGCAACAAGTGTTCGCAAAAGAAAAATAAAATACCAAAGTAAGTCAACAAACATACCATCTACGGAGCCCCGGCCATCGGGGCATAGCCAGGGTGTGTAGACGCGGCCGCTGGAGCATGGCCATACGGCGGCCCGAGGGCCAAGAACGGTGCATCATGGACAGGCGCCACGCCTGGCGGAAAGGCCATCCCTCCTGGGAAAGCCGAGTTTCCCCCATCAAAGTCCGTGACGGGAGTGTCAGGACCTCTCGTCGCCCGACGGGTCCGGCGACCGGATGGAGAAACCTCAGTAGGGAATGGGGGAGACCCCCGGGAAAGTCGTCATCGTGATCCATACCTGCAAAAGAAACAATCGTGTCAAAAGTGAAACGAAATAAATGAATGAAGGCGAACAATCGCTACAATTCAAGAAGCAGGAAAGACCACACAAAAGGCCAGACCTCACTTCAGGGTCCGGAGGCAACTTGGTCAGAACTCGGGGGGACATCCACCTCGATCGTATCCAAGCCGTCCTCGTTAAGTAGGAGGCAAAATGTCCGGGAATGGCAAATCCCGTAAAAAAGAAGCAGAAAAAATCCTGGTCCTCGATTGTCGGATACAAATACGGCCGAGAGCAAGGTTTTAAAGTACTAGATTTCGAGGCGAGGCGTTTTCTCACCGCCTCAAAAGGCGTAAGCCTCGAGGCGCATCGAGGCGTAAGCCTCGATTTATAATAATAAATTAATTATAAAATAATATATATAATAAAAAACATAGTCAGATAAGAAACCACACAAGTCTTAAACATAAAAAAAAACCCACAAAATAAGTCTTAACCATAATAAAGCACATGAAAGTCTTAACCATAAAAAAAAAATCTAAACGGTGTAAACGTCCGCGTCGCCTCCATCACTATTGCCCTCGTCATCTCCGGAATCAAAATCTTGGAGAAGCCTTCTTCTCTTCCTTGGCGGTGGTGGTTCCGATAGTGTCGATACCAATGCCGATGGCGGTGGTGGTGCCGGCTCGTCTTCATCGTCACTAGGATTCGCCACCCATTCATCGTCGGAAGGAATTTCCTCGCGAACCAAAGGATCTACTCCATCTTTCCGTTTCTTTTTCGTGATCCACCTTTCCTTCAACTTCTTGTTGTACATAATGTACACCAATTTATCCATCTTCTTTGTAGATAGGCGATTCCTTCTCTTGGTATGCACTTGATTGAACGTACTCCAATTACGTTCACATTCTGATGCCGAACAAGTGAGCCCAAGGATCTTTAGAGCGAATTCCTTTAGTTCGGGAACATCGTCTCCAAAATTTTCCCACCATTCAACTAAACAAGAAAAACAATGTAATTAATTAAGGAAAAGTTTAAACTTTATGTAAAGAAAAATAGAACATTTCATACCCGGAGAACGTGTCTTGTACGACAACATAACCGCTCGTCTTCCAAACAATCGTCGCTTGAAAATGAACTCATTAAGTTGGTTCTCAATCTTCATGGACAAATCCGGATCCGGCACGAGTCTTTCCATGCAACTATACAAACCATATTTGATCTCGGGATGCTCGGACACATTAGGACTCCATCGGTATTGAGGATTCAAATAATACCCCGTCGCATGCAAGTCTCGGTGCATTTGTTTCTCCCACTTTGTATCAATTATGTCCCAAATTTCTTTGTAGTCCGCTCTTTCTCCACCCAAGTTCTTCGCTATTTCTTCTTTTGCCGCATCCATTGAACCATAAAGAAATCCCATTGCCGGAGTCTCGCCGTCTACGATTCGAAGAACATGAACAAGAGGCGATGTGCTTTTGATGGCATAAATCACACTCTTCCAAAAACATCTTTCGTCCATAATGATCTTTCTCACGGCTTTCCCGTCATTTGTCTTCGCATAAGAGGAATTGGTCCATTTTTGTGACACAAACATCTCTTGTAGCGGTTGCTTGAACTTTAGCATACTCTCTAAAGTCAAATACGCCGTGGCAAATCGCGTGTCGGCCGGTCAAACAAGATCCTTCACCGCAATGTGTCTTGCTAAAGCGAGAACCCAATTATGATTGTGGACATAATTTGTTACCTTCTTCGCTTTGTACAAAGCTGTCTTGTGCTCCGGTAAGTCTCCAATCTTCTCAAGCATCAAATCAATGCAATGTGCCGCGCATGGAGTCCAATACAAAGTTGGACTTTTATCTATCAACAACGTTCCCGCCGCCTTGTACGCCGCCGCGTTGTCGGTTATCACTTGAACAACGAATTCTTCTCCAATCTCATCAACGACACCATCAAGCAATTCAAACAATTTTGGAGCATTTTTTATCACATCCGACGCATCAATGGTCTTCAAGAAAACTGTCCCATGTCGATTGTTGACAAGAAAGTTTATCAAACTTCGATTCCGGGTGTCCGTCCAACCATCCGATAGCAAGGAGACTCCCGTCTTCTTCCAAGTCTCTTTAACTTCGGTCACAGTCAATTGTGCCTTCATGGTTTCTTCCTTAAGTATCCATGTCGACAAATCGTGCATCGATGGAATCTTCAAACCTCGGCCAATGTGAGCAGCGGCTCGCAACATACTCGTGAACGAAAGACTTGTGGCTACATTGAAAGGAATCGCATTTTCATAAAAAAAATCGTCCTATCTCCAAGCAAACTTTATTTCGTAGCTCTTTCAATTGACATGGAGACATAACGACATTTTCATCTTCATTTTCGTCGCCATCTTTCATTGACATGTACCTATCCATCGCCCCTCTAACACCTCTAGAACCGCTCGGACAAGAAATCTTATCTCCGACTTCCATTGACGCCCTCGGATTGAGCGCATTATAAAAAACCCCACCATCAACTAGTTCTTCAAACTCGGCTTGATTAGCTTTCTTTGCACTTTGGAATCTCTTCAAATGCGTTTCAATTTCTTACTTTACTTCATCAGGAACACTAGGACATCCGGCAACATTTTTCTTAGTGCAAGCAAGATGCTCTTTTACTCGAGCGACTCCTCCGGATATCGATCTCGCCCAAAAGTTAGACATGAAATAACTGTACGATTTGCCCGGTATCTTAACATCCTGAGCATATTTCCTGGCCGGATCAGTTTTCTTAGAAGAACTAGACATCTTAAACCTAAATAATGACAAAAAAAATACGATTTAAACCCTAAATTTTATTACAGCATCAAAAACGAAATTAAAAAATCATCAAATGAGGAAGAAGGGAACCTGGCCGAAATGAAGAAAGGAAGACAGAGGGAAGCGAAGAGAAAGAGAAGGCAGCGAAGAGAAATAGGAGGCAGCGAAGTCAAGCTCGAGAAGAGAAAGAGCAGGCAGCGATGTCGAGCTCGAGAAGAGAAAGAGGAGGAGAGAGG
This sequence comes from Parietaria judaica, assembly GCA_954871525.1. Lineage (NCBI taxonomy): Eukaryota > Viridiplantae > Streptophyta > Magnoliopsida > Rosales > Urticaceae > Parietaria > Parietaria judaica. The sequence continues at coordinate 48,299,639 of OX940860.1, forward strand.
AGTCAAGCTCGAAGAAAGAGGAGGCAGAGAAAGAAAGAAGGAAGTAAATTAGGGTTTTTAAAAAAATGAAAAAAAGCCCAATTATTTGAAGAAAACAAAGCCCAAACAGGCTGGCCCATCGACTGGGAAAAGGCGCTCGCCTCAAGGCTGGCCCAGCGCCTCCGTGCAGAGGCGGACGCCTCCGGCGCCTCAACTGGGAAAAGGCGTACACCTTAATTTTTTCTGCATAGTTTCTCGCCTCAAGGCTGAATCTCGTCGCCCCGCCCAGAGGCGCGCCTTGAGGCGTACGCCCAGTTCGTTTTTTAAAACCATGGCCGAGAGATTCCGAACCATTGAAGAGCGGATCCCAAGTAGGTACTCGGGATCCACACCCACCGACTGTGCCAGTCCGGGTCCAAATCCGAACCCAGGGCGCCAACTCGAAAACCCTAAACTGGCCGAGGGGAAACCCAGTTATCGATCCTCTATTCGTTCCGGGAAGGGAGAAAGGAGAGCAGTCTTTGGAGTTGGCTCAGAGATACCTCACGGCCGCGTTCTTCGCGCCACATCGAGAAGCACCCCGCAGTGAACCACCAAGTATCAGGGCTAACCTAAAGCGGATGCAAGCCCAGCGATTCCAGAAGCTGCTCCAGCAAAAAAAGAATCGGTAGAGAAAAACCTAGCCGAAGACTCTCTAAAGGGACCGCAACCATCCCGTCACGAGGTTGACCGGGCAGCTCGCCCTCCAACGAGGCACATACCCCCTCAGGAAGGACGAGGCGCTCAGCGCAAAAAAAGGCCCTAAGCCCCGCCGGGGTGACAACGCTCGGAATGTTGACATTCGAGAAGAACGATGGGAAATAAGACTGGTAACGGCCACGCTCCCCCCAAGCGGGCCCTGCCCTCCTCCTAACAGCTCGATCAAAATTCGAGCATTACCCGCCTGCTATGCCGGCACTATGACGTGATCCATCAACGTCATCGGCCTCGTAAGCAGTACCTGCGGCAGCCCTAATAATGTCTACATCTACCCGGGGGGTCTCAGACCTGCTCCTGAGCCTACAGAAAAATCATACCCTAGGCCCGCTACAGAGACACTCACCTTGGCCGGCATAGATCTCGGCAATTCGAGCACCGCCCACATCCCTCGGAGGGCCCGTTGAAACTCTGGGGTACTCAGAAAGTCTGCCGGATACCATCGCCGGCCATTTTCATTGGCCGAAGGATTTCCCGCCGGAGCACCACGACCACCGCGGACCCTCCTCGGAGACGACCCGCGGCCGCCGAGGCGTGAACAGCCCCGGCCGGAGCTCCCCCCATGGACTCGGAGCAGAGCCGGGTTCATCGGAGCCGCCATCAGGATCGTCGGAGCACCGCGAGCATGGGGGGGCCACTCCCTGCAGGCCACCGGCCCCTGGCCGGAGCCAGGGCCGATCCCGACGAGCGAGCACGGGCCCGGTCTTGTCAACAGAACCAACGCCCCCCGCCGCTTCCGATGGCGTCGCCGAAGGTCGTCGAAGCCCACGGAACCTCTCCCCGGCCACCGCAAGCTCGCCGATGGCAGCTAGGGCGACCGGAAAGCCCACAGGCTCGTACGAGGCGCGAAAGCCCGATGGGGCTCCTCTGTCGCCGACGTCGCACAGCTCCGGCCCAGAACCGATCACCCGGGTCTTCTTGTCGCACCGCCATCCGTTTCCGTCGACGGCGAACCCCGAAGCACCTGCCATGGAGAGCTCGCCCTCGCCGGATTCGCGCGACCCCAACCCACCCACGCACGCCCGCGCTTGTCCGAGCTCCTCCGCCTTTCCCGACGTGCTCCACCGGCACAGATCTGGTCGCCTTCGAGCCCCGGTCCTCCTGCAGCTACCCATCGCCGGTGACGGAGCTAACGGCGCCGCCTTGAGCGAGCCCTAGCTCGCCCGACCCGCACAGAGCCAAACACGAGCCCCCGTGGTCCTCCGCCCCGCCGACGGTCACCACCGACCCCGCCGAGCTCGCCATACCGAGTCGGTCGCAATGGTGGTCTTCTCCGGCGACGGCGGACCCCGGCGGGGAAGAAACGATGAAGTTCTCCATTTTGGCTCGCGGGTTCTAGAGAGAGAAAGCCTCTCGGTTTTGGAATTCGACTCCGAAACTTCATTTTTTCGAGAATTAAAACGAGACTCGTGAGACGGTGAAGTTAGTTAACAAAATAACGGACGCGATGCAAAAAATGAAATTCAAATAAGCTACTCGATACGAAAGTTACGGAATTTTAAAGAAAAACGTACCTTTTTAATATTCACCAGAGGAAGCAATTTTTTAATCCGAGTCAGCCGTCCTTCCCTCTATTTATAGTTTCTCAGAAATTGAAAATTCCCGCGAAACTGGGGGGTTAATGTTACGGGTATTTTACGTAATTGATTTTTGATAAATTAATAAAGAAAAATTACTTAATTAATTTTTCTTTTATTAATTATAATCAATTTAGCCCAAAATATTCACCGAAAGTCATTTATCAAAAAATATATACGGTCCAGATGATCCCAAAAATATCAAAACACCCAAAAATAATATAAAATTTACGAGAAACGGCCTCGGGACGCTTCCGGGACCTCCGGGGGGCGCCGAGTTCAATACGGGCAGGGCCCACAGGCCCCAAGAGTCTGCCGCGTGTCAGGGGGTCGTTGTAGGTCAACCAGGGGTCAACTTGACCCCGCCACGTGTTGCGCCCCCATTCGCCCTCGCCAAAGGCCACGAGGGAGCTAACCAGGACATGCAACGTGGAGGATGACGCAGCACCTCCTCCCACGCGCGTGGGCCTGCGACCAACGACACAAATGCCGCGCGTGCGGGTGCGTCGCAACTCTGATCGCCGAGACGTTTGTGGCGTTGAATCGGCCACGTCCGGGGGACCCAAAAAAATATATAATATTACCCCGGGGGCCTCCTGGAGTAATAGTTATTCACGTTTTAGTCCCCCGACTCTTCTATAAATAAAAGCTCGATTTCAATTAAACGGCGTTTTAGTCCCCCTGATCCCGGGTGTTGTTTTGTCCAGGTTTTAAGAGTAAGAAATCTCACTAGAGCGGAAGACGTGGAGAAATTTCCGGCACAGATTACGATCCCCATGTTAGGTTCTGTTCTACGTGGTGTTCATGCTATCCCCTAGTCTATTATCTCGAGCAGATATACCGACTTCGCGGATATACGGAAGACCCGTATCACGACCCACAATACATGTCGAGGGATCTAAATCGCCGAGAATTATCCGAAGATTTGAGCTACGGAGAGCTTCACATAGTGCGGAAGCCGTGGAGAAAATTCTGGCACGACCTAAGACCCTCCTTACCAAGGTTCTAGATCCGTGAGGTGCTCGTTCTATCCGTCAGTCTTGTATCTCCGGCAGATATACTGACCCTGCAGATAGACCGTAGGACCCGGATCGGAGCCAGTGACGCCGGTCGAGGGTCTGGTCCACCAGGGTTCACTGGAAAGTCAACACTGCGATCCCCCCTACGCAGTGGCCATGTCTGTTTTGACGTCCCAAACCTGTAACCAAGGCCAGGCCAGGCCGTGGCCTCTCGGCAACATGTGGTGGTGTTTGCTCCGGATTTCTGGTCCTGTAACAGTGAAGGGTCCGTTTGGTTCAAAAGTCCAAGAGCCTAAGCCCAAAATTCACAAAAGTCAACAAGACGATATTCGGCCCGGCCCAACACGAGCAATTAGGCCGCTTAAGTGTTTGATCCAATTTTCTAGATCAACAAACATGACAAGCATTATTATAGTTTAGGGTTAATGACGGCAAAAATACTCAAAGTTTGGTCAAAGAACCCCTCGTGTACCCAAAGTTTAAAAGTGGTGGCAAAAATACCCAAAGTCACATTTGGGGAGTTGACCACTCCATTCTCGTAGCACCGTTAACTTACCTGTTAATTTTGGCCACGTGGACAAATCTGTTTTGTTAAGTGTAATCATTAGGGGTTCAATTAGTTGTGTTGAATAGTATTAATTAGGGGTTTAATTCCTCGTTTTATCGTAAACGATGCTGATGTGGGCTCGTTTACGTGGCAAAAATTATTATGTCAGCAACCCACGTTTGTCCACATAGCCAGAGTTAACGGGTAAGTTAACGGCGTTACGAGAATGGAGTGATCAACTCCCCAAATGTGACTTTGGGTATTTTTGCCACCACTTTTAAACTTTGGGTACACGAGGGGTTCTTTGACCAAACTTTGAATATTTTTGCCGTCATTAACCCTTATAGTTTATAAAGAGACTTTGATTTCAACGTAAGGAAAGAGTACATATATGTCTTATTAAGAAGCCGATTAATTGATCATTCAATTGGCTTATGATTAAGTTTGGTGGTTAGGCAAGAACTATCGGAATTGGAGTATGATATGCTTTTATAAATACTATAAATAAAGACTCATTACTATAAAATGGTGCCTTTATTCTTCTTCCAATAACCTAATACATCTTGTAAATATAAGATAAAACGTCGATTTAATACACATTAGGTTAGAAGCTAAGCGAAAACTGACCAATCAACCACAAATAACTTCTCTGGCCAGCCAAACAACTGAATACTACTAGGTTTATGATGATTCTTTATTATCATAATAAATTTTGCTCAGATCCTTATGTCACGCCATGCAGGAACGTGTATATATATATATGTATATATATATATATATATTGGGTCTAGAGCGTCTAGCATGAATCCGACCAACCCCGAGTGGAGTCGGGCAGCCCAACCATTGTTGTTTCTAAGGATATTTGCGGCAAAATATCCACATATTACAAAATTCATTACTTAAATCCTCAATCTTTTTTATAGCATAAATTTCTAACGATGTAGCAAATTATGGTGTAAGTAAATAATTATTTTCTTTAATTCCCTACACCGACATATCATTTTTGCCTTTATTTTTTATTGTGTGTATGAGCTACAAGACCTTTAAATTAGCCTAACATTCAAAATTTATCAAAATTGTTTCTTTAATAATTACTATTTTTTTGTTTACTTAAAATAATTGAACTCTCTACAATACTTATAGTCCCGCCCGGACAATCTAACGTGCATGCACTAAAGTCATAGCAATTTGTTTTCTGCATGCACTAATGTTATTATCTTTAGTTGATTAATGATTGCTTTATATCTTTTACAATATAAATGCTCTTTCGAATTAGCTTTAGAGAAGTAAATACTACGATATAAACAACTATGAAAGCTCAATAAAGATATCGATTAATAATGGTAATAAATTAAAGGAGGCAACAATGGTGAGAGTGAGACATTAGGGTTAGATATTGAGGTTGGTCATGTGTAGATTGGCCTTAATGAGCGAGTCGTATTTGGGAAGATGAGGCTTTATTGCTGTATCTACTCGCCACCTTTAATGCCCTATTGGCCTGTCTCCCAAGCCAAGCCCCTCCTTTAAATGGCTTCAAATTATCGACCCCAATTCATCTAAACCGACCCCAATTGATTGTGTATGGATTGTCCGGAGCTTTCGTTGGCTCCGACTCGGGCCCTTCACGTCGGAAAGGCCGACATGGGCGGTGTGTTCGACCATGCGTACTCGGAGGCCAACGCTTCGAGGAAGAGGAAGTTCCTTCAGGACCACGGCCTTCTCTTCACGCACCCTCCTCTTCAAACCGCAAGCGTTGATCTTCACCTCAAAGACCCTCTCCCTTTAGACTGGGAGCAGTGCCTTGATCTCGAAGTAAGCCTCTCTCTCTCTCTCTCTCTCTCTCTCTCTCTCTCTCTCTCATACTGGCTTTGGCTTGCTCGCAGTCAGGCAAGATGTACTACTTGAACAGAAAAACCCTAAGGAAGAGCTGGAACTGGCCGATTAATCCGATGGAGCAAGCGGCAGCAGTGGACTTGGAGCTCAACATGTCGACATTCTCCGAAGACGGTAGCAACATGAAGAGGCAAAACTCTTCTTTGCGGTCGGCCCGCAACGATAACAACATGATGGCTTTGGCTTGTCTGAATTGCCATCTTCTGGTGATACTCTCCAAATCCTCTCCGGCTTGCCCCAACTGCAAGTACGTCCACTCAATCCCTTCCCAAACCGGAAGCTCGGCCGCTATGTTGCTTCCGAAAGTCGCCGCCATCAAGTCACTCAACACCCTCAGCCTCCTCAACTAGGAACTTAAGTAAAAGTAGAGAAATAGATTATAATAAGTAATATATATATATATCATCAAGGATCAACTTACAATTAGAATGTGATATTATTGGGGTAAAACTACTGTTGATTATAGTTTATGATATATAGATAGTAGATAGTCATAGATATATGTGCGTGTGTGTTCTAATGTTTAGGTGATATAATCCAGAAGAGTAAATATATATTAAATATCTAGAGTACTATATTGAATATAGTATATTGTAAGGGAAAAAATCTGCATCTATTCTAGTAAGTATATGTAAGTGAAATCACCAGCCGTTGAGGTGTAATAAATTATATATCTAACGGATATTTGCGGGCGTAAATTCTCAATCTTATATTATGTATCCATAATAGATAGATATAAACTCCGAACCTCGATATTATTTTGTAATTTTAGATACTATTGCAGCTAATAAGAGTATGTAAAGTTGTCATCGCACTTAATTAAAAATTAAGTACTTATGCCACAAATATTTTTATGTGACTTTTTAGCCTTAGATCAGTTTAAGAAAAAGAAAGAAAAATACGCTATACAATGTGTAGATCTATTTGTCATTAATTTTGGAATTTATGACGTTAGGTGTAGATGTAGCTAGCAATTTTATTATAAGTATTAAATATTAGTGTAATGACTTAATTGATTGATCATTCACTGCTATTGAAAACAATAGCTTGACCAAAGCCTTCGAACAATTAAGAGGGTAATCAATTTTGAAATAAGCTCTGTACCATTTACACTAGCATTTTCTAACTGCAAATATCGTTGACCCCCACAAAAATTTTGATAGATACGAAATATATGTGATTAAAAATTGAAAATTGTTGAATTATTTCATATCTTAATAAAAAGAAGGTTCATGCATGCAAACTTTTATACCACAAAAATATTTTATTTTTTTTTTAGCTTTAATAATGAGCAACTTAAACTCACTTTTGAATTTGTACCCGGAGTGTTCAAAACTCAAGATACTAAAAACAATTTATACCAATTTGATAAGCCGAACATATATTTATTATATAAATATATTCACACAACAAAAATTCTAGACATGATCACGTCACAATGAAGAGAAAAGAGAGTCCAGTAGTGAGTAGAGTCGGTACAGTTTCCAAAGCCAAATGTGATGGTGTCATTGGATTACACATTGTGAAGGCAACGATTGCACAGCAGACCAGAGCTATATATGGTTTGATCATCAATTAAGGGATCTGTTTATGAAGGTTCGAATTTTCATCGATCATCCGTAATTATAGTATAAAAATAACAAAAAATGGGTATCTCTTAAAAAATTACACTTTTCAACAATTTTTTTTTGGCAAAAGTACCTTTAATGTAGAAAAAAAAATGCATTTTTCAAGAAAAAATTTAACTTCGCATGGCCTACTAGCCATGTATAAAGATAGATAGGTTGAGTTGTTTGGATTTAGAAATGGAGATTATTATTTTTATACTAGCAATGTTATTGTTTTCTTTATATTTGTTCCATGTGGGACTTTCCAAATCCAAACAAATGTGTATTTTTCATTCATTTCTAGTTGCTCCATGTGGGACTTCTCCACAAAGCCAAAACAGTTAGTTATGTGTATTATCAAATTATGTAGTATCTTTTAATCTTATTTCTATTTTCTTCTGTTTGAGCATGACATGATTTTATTTACATTTGTTTGAGTATGCCATGATTTTATTTGAGTATTTTCATATGTAAGAGTGAGTCTATATTTTATTTACATATGTAAACTTAGTAAATATATTCTTAAAACTATTTTAGTTGTTTTCCATCGATAATCCTCAATAAGTGTCGATGATCCATCGATAATCATCGCTAAGTGTCAGTAACGATAAGCTACAGTTTTAGTAGTTTTCCATCGATAATCCTCCAAAATCCATCGATAATCCTCGAAAACGGCAACCGATTTGTCGACAAAACGGCATTTTGAACCTTGCTTAAGACTATAGTACTTTGCATCAACAATATATGAAGAAAAAAAAAAAAGATATTTCTGGCAAAACTATATGCAAGATAAATGAAAGTGACGGTATATGTTCCTGCGCACTAGAGTGTGCACATGTTGCACTTGTATTTCGGCAGTCTTTCAGTTAGTTAAAAAAATTATATTAATCTTACAACCCGACATAAAAAAAATTATTTGTGCTTTGTCGAGACTGAAAATTTAGTTACGCCACTTGTGTGTTCCTTTTTTTTTTTTTTTTTTTGTCACAACGTATATTTCTAATGTGTTTCGGTGCTAGAAATATACTCGGCGGGCTATACCTAGGATTTATACTTTAGATATAACATTAGGAATATATACCGTGCAAGAAAAGAAGGAAAAGATGAGGCCAATTTCACCTAGTTTTTTGGGTATTTTTGCCATGATATCCCTGGAAAAATTTACTTGATAGTTAAAAATTGTGATTTAATAATGAAGCTGAAATCAATGCGTTTATAAATGAAACTCTGACCACTGAATCTAAATTAAGTTTTCTATTATTTACAGTATGAGCATTCAATTCAACAGTACTTTCTCCATTAAGATCATAGGTAAAAGTTTTGTTATATGCTCAAAATAAGTTTATAAAAGGAATTCAGATTCATGAATATAATATTATGTGCAATAAGAGCATTCAATTCGACTGTGCTTCATCAAAATATCATAAAAAATGAATTGTTGAATGGATAAAAAGTGAGGAAACAAATAAATTTATTTGGACTAAGAATAATTCAATTTTAATGCTGTAATCAATAAGTTTATTAAATAAATCAATCAATCCACTATCATCTTCGTATGTGGATGGTATGTTGTTATATGAGCAGTTAATTATTTATGATTTAGTACTGTAATTAATTAAATATGAAATATTACATTACATGTAAAGAATAAAATCGTAATTGATATGATGTTAAAATAGAAAATATTATCTTCAAATAATAATGAATCTATTTAGTTATGATCTTCAAATATTAACACAATGTTATTCTGTTCTGATCATTCCTCATAGTCTAATTAGCAACATGGTCACTCGGCCAAAAGTCTGCCCGAATCTCAAGCAATGGTCAACCTTTCGTATCCGTAGATCTCAACACGGGGCTGGTGATTCTGCACCTCAAGCGTACACTGCGGAATTAATTCCCGACTCCGGTTCCACCGCCATCATCTGAAATCGGACTTTTTAAATCTCTCACTTCATTCCCGGCCTGACGAGGGATGGGATGATTTGATCTGATCGTTAGCAATGGTTCAGATTAGCACATATCTCACACATTGGTTCTATTTCTCTTCTTTCTAATTTGTCTTAAGCTAATTTTTTTCCAACGCACTTTGTCTACAGACCATAACCAAGAATTGTAAATCTGTTTCTCAACTATGCAGCACTACCAACTTCATCATTATTTTAAATCCGACACACTTTTCGGTGAAGGATCCGTGCACGGGAGCAACCCTTTGCCACGGCCCACTTAAATGCGACATCTGTTCGTGGGGAGTACTCCACCCCCATACTTCTGAGTACAATAATTTTTTCGAATTCGAACGCCATTGGAACCGGAATAATTTTACTGGCGGAAGCCTCAAACTAAAAAAAAATTGTTTTTCCATAAGTACCGAACTAGGACCGTTAAGTGGACATTTGTCAAATGCCATGTGGAACGAGAGCCCTATATAGCTCATGCCTGAAATTTTATTCCGTTTCTCTGTTTCATTTGGCTATTTCCATTGCTGTATCACTGTCGTCATGAGTTCAAACAACTTCTCCTGAATAGCTTCTTTCAAAAGGACTTTTGCTTCCTCAGTAAATGTTTTGGTCGAAGATATGATTTCCTGTAATTGAGGTTTCTTTGTTTTTAAGTAAGTACGTAAATCAACGAGAAATTTCCTTACCTGTCCAATTTCTAATGAATCAATATAACCATTCATTCCGGTATAAATAGTAATTATCTGTTTTTCCACCGCGAGAGGGGTAAGATTGAATTGTAAAAAGAATCATGGGTATATTTTTTTATCGATATTAAAATAATACTATTCGAATAGATAGAATCTACTAAAAATAAATAATAAAAAGAAAAAAGTGGATTATTAGACATATATTTCATGTAATCAGCGCATATCTCAGCCGTTCATTGTCACAACTCAAGGCAGTAATGTGCCGGCCACCGTCGCCCTCAACGTTGCTGCTGAAGCACCTCTAAAACTCACTGTGTCGGTTCCGAGCTTTCCATTCCAAGTAGGTTTTGGCCAAATGCTGCTGCCTCTACTGTGAATGCCTAGATCTATTCCCGAAATAATCTTTTGAATCCTTGTTTTAAACACTTGCCGGCATCTACAAACTTCAAATCTTCGACTGTCTATTTTATCCATGGATTCGTCCCTACAAGTCTCGTAAATTGGTGTTCCGTTCTCGTCCTCGTCCTCAAGTCTTATTTTATCAAATCAAATTCCCTTCCAAAACCATCTGCTTGTTTTCGCACTAAATTTCACAGTACAACCTAGCAAGATTCTGCGGCTTCAACCCTTACTCTTTATCACAATCTTCAAAAATACGTTTTCTTACAAATGTCACTCCATCCACACTCTGATACTTTCGGTACTTTTGTCACAAATATCCCTCCTTCTAATGACAACTTCAACTACGAACTTAAAAATGAAAGAAAAGAAACAACAGATTCGACAAGGCAATGATTGGTCATAGATACAAATTACTTTACAAAAACCATGTCTGTGTAGCAATCTGAATGAAGAAAAGGAATACCAAATTTCAATTACACATAAGCAGCTCAAACCCGAACCCGACAACGAAGAAACAGGCCCGAGTAAATAATAGCAAAGAGAGGGAAAAATCAATATAACACCAAGCACCGCATACAAATTTACAAAAGGCTCAGACTTCAAAAGGGTGAAAACAAAGGAGATAAGTACTCTTAGGCTGCCGGTCTGAGGATTCTCTTCGTATCCCGTAATGTGGAAAGAAGCAGTTGCTTTCTTCGGGTCCGTCATGTGTGCTGTATACGGGAACGGCCGATCAGCCTGCACTGTTCCGGAAGCAGTGATGACATGATTTGCCCGTTGAGCGGGAAAAATTCGCCGTCGATGCCGCAGCCGTCATGGTTGTGCTTTCCCGCCGATGATATCTTCACCGACCTCACCTGCAGCATCACCACATCTTAGACGAAAATAAATAAAAAAAAATCCATAACAAAGGTCCGGAATGACAGTTGTCACTATAATCAAGACTAGGAGAAAAAAATGCTTACCTTTACATACTCCACATAAGGAAGTGAAAGGTGCTTTCCCATCTGAAGAAGCACGAAAAATCTCATGAGCTTCAACCGGCCATTCCCGTGCACCAAGATCATGTCCATCGTGCTGTCATCGTATTCCGCTTTGGGCGCCACGACTTGGGAGCTCTGCACGGTTCGGCACGCATGGTTGCAGACCAGAATCCCGAGGAACTGCCCCTTCTTAACAACCCACCTATCTTCACACCTCGGGATGGAAACTTCCTTCCTAGGAACGTCCACATCTTCAGGCGGACCCGGCAACTCAATCGGGTTCTCCACGTCCCAGTGGGATTCCGCATCCCACTTCGGCTCAGCATCCCATATCGGACCCGGGTCGGACAGTGTTGACGATATATCTTCTCTATCATTGTTAGCGTTGGCCCAAGAGCACCTAGAGTTGTCGGTGGGACCGCCCCATCCTTTGTCGGCCCTTGACTTTGACCTGGTTCTCGGCCAGTTCGGAGTCGTCGAATGAGGTATCTGAGGGTGAATCACTTCTGTCTCGGAATTCACGTTGATCCTTCCGGTGGACAGCCGTTTGGATTTTGGATCTATGCCACGTACAACCTCAGACGGTTCAGTGCTGGCATAATTGCTGCTGCAGGTTGTGTCCATGTCTCCAGAGATTCGGCTAGGAGTCATTATGGAATCGATGCTCGATAGACTAGAGGCTCGGGGCATGGCATCTGCGTTTGGTCTCCTCATAATGTCCGTGCACAGGTCATTTATGTCAACCACGTCTCGATCTCCTGAGAGATTTCCTTGTTGATCCTCTTTCAATGCAGGAAGATATTCCACTTCGTAGCTGTACTTGGGTAAGCACAAGAACTTCAGAAATCCCGCAACAAAATAACGCAGGGGACCGAACCGCTTTTGATATTTCTCCGATAGCTCCAATACTGCATCACATAACACGATCAAACATAATTCACATCACAACTTTCGGGAATCGAACAAGACAGAACGGTTTCAGCAACCAAAATCAGGAAAGATTACTTAGTTCCGGAGATTAGTATAATAGTTGCACGGGATAAAAGTGTTTCTTAGAGTTCAATAAGGGGTAACTATATCGTTTAAAAATGATAATAAATTTTCGAAGAAACCTTTACTCTCACAATGCACGAGCTAATGGTATAATTACATAACACCGAGATTGACTGTTGATTATCCTTTCTTGGTATAGGATATCAAATGAAAAACAGAGGCTCAATCGAATCATTCTAAAACATTAAAACGAGAACAAATTTAGTGAAAGAAAATATGGTTTTCTCAGTTGCAAAATCATGACAGGAAAAGTGTTTGATCAATTTGAAGATATTACTAAAGCCTAGATAGTTCTATATCTTATGAAGAATGTCAAATAAAGAATGATACAAGGACTCGGCAAGCAGGAAAGAATCCGTTACACCACGAATGCCTGTAAACAGTACTCAGCTATGTTTCTACATTTGGAAAAAGTGAGGCAAAATTCAATGCTTAGAAATAAGTATACAGCAAGCATCAATTAAATATTTACATTTATTATTATCGAAAACAAATCAACATCTTGAATTAAAATTTGGTCTCCGGAGCAGGATATTACCGTCACTAACAAAGCCAAAATATGAGACTGTCATGCCAAAGTGAATAACCCCCGTATGAATCCACTCAACGGCAAAAACATCAGTCGCCGTAAGACCCCCCTGAAAGCAGCAAACATATACTTCATATCTTAGATTCTGATACAGTTGAGTCGAATTATAAACAACTATGGAAAGAGTGTCACTCGGATAATACTGTTCTTTATACGAAACTGTGTTTATAGTTACAATACAGGAACTATTGAAATCTGAAACCAAGTACTTGAATAACTAAACTAACACCTTAACAATTTGGCATCAAATTAAGAAAATTATAATATGTCAACATGGGTTACCTTCACGATGGCCATTGCGGCAGAAACAGGATCTCGGACGCCAAGAACAGTCCAAGCCAGAGAGTTATCAGAACCAGCGGGAATAATTCCGATTGGAATAGAAATTCCTTCCTTTTGGTTTTCTCTAGTAAGTAAGCCATTAAGAACCTGTAAAAACTTAAGTTAGTACAGCTTTACCAAAGAAGACACTAAGGGCCCATTTGGTAGCATCTTCAGAGTGCTCTCATTTCCATAAAACGTTTTGTACACATTGATTTTTAATATGTATAATCCAATATTTAAGAATATAAAAAAGCCACTAAACAGGCACTAGAGTAATTGTATAGTATTCAGATAACCGAGTTGGTCACCAAACAACACCGGATGAACAATAGTTTATCTAGCCACTAATGTTCAGATCATCGTGATAATGCAATTAGCTCACGAAAAATAACAAAGTAGCATCCAAACAGATAAACCGCAAATAGATACAGTTGATAGATTATTCAAATTCATTCTCTAGAGTGACAATAAGCAAGTTTAACTAGCCTAAGAAATACCTTACCGTTGCATTCTGAAAATGTTGATTAAATAAAATGAAGATAAGGAAAACAGCATAGCACCAAATTTAAAAAAAAAAAAAACAGAGCAAGTCCTGGCAAATATTAATATGCATAATTTAGAGTCTATGAATAGATACGGAAATTATGTCAAGTCTTGCGAACAAAAGCTAACCTCATTGATGATTCCATCACCACCAACGCATATGATTCCTGAGTAAAGGAAATAAAACACCTCAATTTAATTAGACCTGAAAACATTGCATCGAGAACAAAACAAAATAGGAAAGCAGATACCATCGGGACAATCGCTGATATCAACAGTGGAAGCAAGTGATTTGGCATGACCTGCCGATGTTGTGTTCACAACTTCCAACTTGAAACCCGCAAGCTGTCACCATACAAAATATTATCAATATGAGCAAGATCGTACACATACACGCACCCAACCAATGAAATTGCAAAATAATGGGTTTGTTACCTTTAATATAGGTTCTACAATCGTATGGAAAACCTTACTAGAACGACCGCGGCCCGACCGTGGGTTTAATATAACGAGCATTTTTGGTGGACTCTTGCATTTGAATATCAACTCAGTAGGAGTGTCAATATGGATTAATTCTGAAGAAGCTTGCTTTTTAGAAGACAACATTGGATGAGGCAAGCAATTGACATAACACTGTTGGTCCGCAAACCCGCCAACCCACTGAACAGCTTCCTCAACGCTCGAAGCCAAAAAGCGAAAATCCTTCTGCACTCTTCGTGGTTTCATAAAACACGAAAGGCCGCAGCCACCTTTTTTGAACGGGTAAGCGTGCACTGTAAAATGTCTGAGACCGACATTGTATGTTATCTGTGGAAGCGAATGAGATTATTAATCCCTAGTCTAATTCAAATATGTAGCTATTGACTTTCACTAACATAAGTGTGATAGATCTTACCGAAATAACGTCCTCCAGAGCTAGCATGTTAGAGCCCCAGATCAAAGCTTTACTGGTGAGCCTAGAATTAACCGCGTCTTTGTTGGCAGTATCTGCAGAGGCCGTTTTCTGTTGCGCTTCAGACAAAGCAACATCCGAGCTACTTGCCCGTCTCTTATCGAAAACCAGCTTTCCCACAAAAACATCGCAACCCAACAAATTAGACTTCTCATCTCCGCCGCCACCGGTTTGTCCTCCAATGTCAATCCTATGCTCAAATATGTTGGTTATCTCGGCATCATCAGCAAGCGTCGGAGCGGCACCGTCAGCACCCCGTTTCGAGCTCTTAACCTTGCTCCGCTTCTGCTTCTCAGGGAATACGACCGGAGAATTGTGCTGTCCCCCTGTGGCGGTGGCGATCTGGGAGCAAAGCCCGAGCCTCCGCAGAGACTGCTGAGGCACGGCAACCCTTAGGGACGGCAAGTTGCTATTCCGGGAAAGACTCCCACTCTTCTGCATCTCGCACTCTCTCGAAACCCCTCTTCTTGGCAACGAATCTTGTTATTCGGAGAGACGAAACGGAATTCCGCGGACTAAATTAACGGATTAAAGACAATAGATTCAAAGGCATGATGACAAGCCCAATGAAGAGAGAAGATTACATCAGCTTTAGTAGTACCCAAAGAAACCAATCGAATCCGAATCCCCAAATTCCGGTCGAAACCCCAATTCATAGAACAACTGGATCAGCCGAACCCGCCAATCGATCAGCCCACACGCATCGCTGAAAAAATAGCCCAAAATGGATCCCAAAAGTCAGAACACAACCACTCCTACCAAACTCCTCCACCTACAAAGATTCCATCGATTTTCCCGAGTAAAAAGAAAGACTTACGACTTACGAGTTCTGAGCTGAGGAAGAGCCGCGATCGCGGATCGTCGTGAAGAAGACGAACCTCCGAATAGCCCTAGATCAACGAATTGAGCCCTAAATCCCTGAGAGAGAGGGAAATTGAAGCCCAATTCCAGATACGGAGAGTCAAGGAAGACGAGGCAGAAGAGGACTATCGGGAGAGAGGAATCGAGCGCATCGGAGAGAGAGGGGTTTAACATACAGACAGACAGACCACTACCTGAACTTAATAATTAATTAAATAAATATTTATATATATTATACGTATATTATTACATTTCACCGCCCTTTTCCAGTCACAAAAATAATCACAGATAACAAGTTAACAACAATGATCAGTGAATATCTTTGTTTTATTATATTTCTGATATGAGCTCGGTTTCCTTTCGTTGAATAGCTGGACAGTTGAAGGCAAGGTGCGAAATGTCGCGAAAATCGAACGAAATTCGCGTCGATTTTCGTTTTCAGTGGAACATCGGCACGACATTCTTTCCGTTTCGCTGTCGTTTTACCAAATGCCGCGAAATTCTAAACGACATTCGGAAAGAAAATCTCTTGTCGTTTTTTGCCTTCAAAACGACGAAATGGTGCTCGAATTTCGCATTTTTGGTAAATTTCGGCAAAAATACCAATTAAACTTTCGGCAAAAATAATTATACTCACACAAGAGCACCCCACCTCGCCTCGCCACGCCCGGCCGGTCGGACGGCGGCGCGCGCGTGTGGTGGTGTAACATTTGTGTGAGTCCTCCCCCATCCACAAAATCCTATGACCCTAAGGGCCCAAGCCCTTGTCCTTAATATTTGGTATATAAACATCACCAAACTCTTGTCATCTATCAATGTGGGACTTTTTGTTTTCAACCAATATCACACATTCACACTTAACATACATACACATACACTTCACCTAATAATTTAACTTAATATTACACACTTCAAATAATATTATACACTTAACATACATATTAACTTCACCTAACATACATATACACTTAATATACATATTCATTTAATAATATACACTTCAACTAATATTAAATTTGTTAACATACCTATACAATTAACATGCATATTCACTTAATATTACACACTTAATTAACATACATATTCACTTCACATAATAATTTGACTTAATATTATACACTTAAACTAATAAAGTGACTTAATATTATACATTCAACCTACATATTTAAGTTACAAATGTGTTTTGTTGTATACAATTATGTCTTGTATTTATTAAATATGTAGTTTTGAACCTATATAAATATCGTGCTTAAATACTCAAATATTTTTTACAAAATATCCATGCGAAAAGTGCGGTAAATGCGGTATGTCCATGCGAAAAGTGCGGTAAATGCGGTATGCGGCATGCCCTTTTTTTCCCTTTTGCCCATCGGCAAGCGATATATCCGTAAAACGGAAAATGCGAAACGAAAACGGCAAGCGGTATTTTAAACCTTGGTTGAAGGATCAAGAACAAAGATTTTCTCTATTTCTTTAGCCTTACTACTACAGGATATTCTCTCTTTCTCCCTGGTTTTCTTCCCTCCTTTTTCGAACCCTTACAAACGAGGCTTATCTTGCCTTTTATAGAGTTTACATTATGTCCCCCTCGCCTCTTTCCCGCCTTTTTCCCTTCTTAATCATTCGCTTCTCAGATTGATTTGAGGGAAGCATGGTTAAATCATGCTTTATGTCACTTCCGAGCAGACTGTCATTATGGGTAGGTGAGCTTCATTAAATGCGCATCCCGTCAGCCGTCATTCGGCTCTGCAAGCTTCGTCGCTGATGCCTCTCATCGAGTGAGTAGGTGGGCTTCATTAAATGCGCATCCCGTCAGCCGTCATTCGGCTCTGCATAAATCATCATGACGAAATTCCTCGTCGAGCGTGATGGGACACTTCATCGCAGTCTGCTTTTGTGCTGGCCATACCTCCTCGCGGTTAAACCTCTTCGAAGATAATCCTCCTCGAGGATAATCCTCCTCGGGGATACGCCGTATTTGACCCTCGGGCGATGAACTTCCTCGCCTTCCCTTATGTCGTTTATGGACAAAACGACACGAGTTGTGTTGAGGATGGATTTGACCAAATCCGACCTTAACATGTACCTTGCTAGGAGGTGCCTTTTTTATCAAGGGCTTTGCCTTCTTCATCTTCTTAGCTCCGGGCCTCGCCAATGTCTTGGTTCGTGGGCCTTTGGTCTTCGTCTTCTTAGCTCTGGGCCTCGCCAAATGTGTTGGGTCGTGGGCCTCTGGTCTTCGTCTTCGCCTTCTTAGCTTCGGGCCTCGCCAAATGCGTTGGGTTGTGGGCCTCTGGGCTTTGACTTTTGCCAAAAGGGACCCAATTTTTATATGTTCCGAAAAATGCATATAACACTTATTTTCTTAATATTACTTTTACCGGTATCTAATTTTGATCGGTTAATTATGTTAAATGTTAAAATTTGATTTTTAATAGTCAAATTAATCTGACTACGAATATTATATTAAATTTGGATATTTTGAGTTTAAACTTGACAATTAATGAAAAAATTAACAAATCAAAATTGGTACCTGTTAAGGTCGGATTTGGTCAAATCCATCCTCAACACAACTCGTGTCGTTTTGTCCATAAACGACATGAGGGAAGCGAGGAAGTTCACCAGCGAAGAGGGAGTTATCTCTGAGGAAGGACATCCCCGAGGAGGAACACCCCCGAGGAGGTTCATCAGCGAGGGGACGCAGCCACGCGAGCAAGCGGGTCGCGATGAAGCGTCCCATTACGACTCGACGAGGAATTTCGTCATGATGATTATGCAGAGCCCGATGACAGCCGAAGAGACGTGCATTTAATGAAACCGACCTACTCACTCGACGAGAGCGTCAGCGACGGAGGCCTGCAGAGCCGAATGACGGCTGACGAGACGCGCATTTAATGCGGCGCACCTACCCACTACGGCAGCATGCTCGGAGGTGACATAAAGTAAGGATAAACCCTGCAGCCCTCAAATCACGTCAGAAAATGATGATTAAAGAGGAAATAGGCGGGAAAGATAGAGCAGGAAGGCATTGTAAACTCTATAAAAGGCAAGATAAGCCTCATTTGTAAGGGTTGGTGGTTCGAACAAAAGAGAGAGAGAAAAGACTCGAGAAAGGAAAGAAAAAGAGATCTGGCAATAGAAAAGGTCGAAGAAAAAGATATATCTGAGGTTCATGATCCTTCATCTGTCCAGCTATTTAACGGAAGAAAACCGAGCTCATTTCGGAAATTATAATAAAACAGAGATATTCATCATTTGTTGTCCTTTTATTTATTATTTGATGATTGTCTTTGTGACTGGAAAAGGGTGGTGAAAAACCCCCTCTACAGTACCTACGAGCAGAATTTTTTTTATATTAGAAAGTAAATTAAAAGTTGCTTAAGTGTCATAGAAGAAAAGGAAATTATAAAATTATATATGTGCCACTGTTTTAGAGCCCCAATTTACATGCAGCAACCCGTGTTTGGTATGAGTACGGATAAAAATCACATTATGTAAAGATCGTCTTTCTTAAGCGATTTGTTAACACTTCAACTCTCACATTTAATCTTTAAGTAAACAAACATTTACTTTTTCCAATTTTATGCGTCAATCTCGACAAAACTTTATCTCGATATATTTTTTTAAATTTATGATATTATTTTTTATTTTAAGTAATAGTTATTTTTTTTTTTACAAAAAAATTACAAATATACTCGTAAAATTTTATGGAAATAATCAATAATGATTTTTTCAAACTTACATAATTCTGTTAATATAAGCGTATAATTTTTTATATACCCGTAATTTAGATTTACGTTTGGGATGTAGACTACATCATGTAGTCTCCCAAACATTTAAGGGGACACAAATGGTGGTGTTGCCATCACTAGATGGCTCTTCTCGACCTTAAACTTGAGTTAATTTACGACTACCAATCAGATCAATTGTGAAATAAAGGTCGTTTATGATTGAATCTATTACTTTATTTTGTATATATATAAAAAAATAAAATAAAAGGCAATATTAAATAAAATAAATAAAGTGAACCCAGGAATAGTTAAGCTATGTACAACTTTAAATCAATAAAGAGAAACCATTAAAGAGCACTACAACTTAAGACAATAACTATTAAATTCTCTTAATAGTGACAATTTGGGAATAAAATAAATTGCTAGAAGCAAGACAGAAGTGTAGCGAAATAAATATAAATATAAACAAAAAAACAGACTTTTTAGCTTTAAAAAGGTGAGCAAAAGTGTAAGAAAGATCATTAGTAGGAGTATAATGATTAATATGCATCTTTAGGATCCACTAAGGACTCTTTTTTAGTATGTTCTTCGTTGCTTCTTCTTTCAGAATTCAGACAGCTTTCCTTTAAATTATTCATGTTATAATTAAAAGGAGCACGGACACGAGTTTGTTGCAACAAATGG
Organism: Parietaria judaica; assembly: GCA_954871525.1. Classification (NCBI taxonomy): domain Eukaryota; kingdom Viridiplantae; phylum Streptophyta; class Magnoliopsida; order Rosales; family Urticaceae; genus Parietaria; species Parietaria judaica. The sequence goes on from OX940860.1 coordinate 48,319,786, forward strand.
TTAAAGTTTTTATCTAGTAATTATTATTGCTAAATAATACAATTTGGAGTTGTTGGATTCTAAAAATATATATTTTATTGTATGCTTTTTAAAATACTTTTATTTTTCTCTTAACATTTCGGCAATAACTCTATGTATCCCTAAAAAAAAAACTCTATGTAGATGACATTCGTGATGTAAACTCAGTGACAGTGTTATGTTAGTAATTCAAAAATAAAAATCAAATAACTGCTTAAAGTTCAATGTGTGTTAATAAATAAATAAAAAAATCCTTTGCGGTGTTTATTTTATAAAAAATGTATATAACACAATTTGTTGGTAATTCGGGTTGCTCTCGATTTTAATTTTACTTGTTTCTCATCGTTACAGTAATTCAATCATGCATTTTTTATATCACGTCGTTTGCAATGCATGGACAAAATACAAAGCACGAGAGGTAACAAAACACTTTATGAAATTTCATTAATAAGGAGTTATAATCATTAAAAAAATACAAAAACGATACTCTTAATCTCAAATCTGAAAATCAGAATGACACGATAATCCTAAACCCTCTAACGAACACCACTATCCTAAACCCTAAACAAACTCCTGAAGACTCGATTGTTGGACTCTGGAAGTTCGTATTGTACGGACTCCTGAGACTAGAGATTGTTGGCTTTCCGGCAAGTCGTTTCATTGGACAGCTAACTTATACATTTGGGCTTTGTATTGTACACTAAAGTGGACCTCGCACGCATTGTACATGACAATTGACAGTCATTCAAGAGATATGTGAACACCAAGTGGACAACTTCATTATAACACAGGGACGTACATCCTAATTGTAGTAAACCATTTAACTCGAGACTCGGGAGACCTGCTCGGGTGTGAAGGCCCTTAAGTCGCGAGATTGGGTGACATTATCCCCTCAGTCTCTTCGTCATCGGGCCAACGGGCTCAATATAAAATACAAACTTTTAGACAGAGTCAATATGAGAAATCAGTAGGATCATAGACATTATCAAGTTCAAATTGGAGAAAGCACCATTTTTTTCTTCCAAATACGTAATACAAAAACTCACGGGGTAGGCATCTAATTACCTGTGAGCACATAAAATTCATGTATCTCAACCGTCATTTTTTAAATTCTAAACTCTACGTATCTCTAAGTTACAATTTTGGTCCCTTCACTGATATTTTATAATTGACCACTAACAAATTCCACACACATTTTATTCATAGTTTACGAGAAAACAAATCAAACATGTACTAAATAAAGAAATAGAGTATTTTGAAAATAGTACAGAAAATTCACAAATAAAATATTATAAATGCATATTAATGTTTATGCAAAAGCTTAAAATCTTTGAGCATTACTTTAGCAAAGATAAAAAAGAAAAAAAGTATGGAAAAAGAGTCTTTTAATTCAGTTGAGGTCCTTTTAATTTTAAGTGTTAAACTATCTAATCACGAATGGTTCATGGTAAAACAAAAAAATAAATATACGTGAGTTATTTAGTGAAAATCGTCGTATGATTTCAATGCCTTTACGAATCGATTAAACATTATATTATTTATCACACAGACAACAATAAGATTAAGAAAAGACACTTCAACAAGATTAAGAAAAGAAAAGTGAACGACCGATAAACGTCACTTTCAGCAAGAAAGAAGGATAACAAATCATTCTTAAAGTAAATATAAAATCCCATAAACACGTGCCTTTTTTTTTTAATATCTTTTTAAAATAAAATAAAAAGTTGATATAAAATAAAATAATGGTATGCTTTAATCTTTATAATAGAATAGTGAGTGAGGCTGCCTTGTCTGATTATTGAAGTTCCTTAGCGAAGTGGTTGGCTCCGCCTAAATTAAGGGTTGTTTGGTAATATTTAGATCTTATTAAAATAAGGGTTAATTGCGGTAAAAAGACTCAACCTTTGGTCAAATGCTCTGCTGTGTACACAACCTCCGTATATGGCGGCAAAAGTATCCAAACTTGACATTTGGGAGTTGACCAAATTTTTTTGTCCATGTGGCTATTACCATTTGCCACGCGGCATGCCACATGGCAGTTGGCCGCCATGTGGCATGCCATATAATTACCAACTGCCATGTAATTATTATTATTTTAAATAATTTTTATTATTTTTTTTATTTTTTTTTAATAATGTTTCTTTTTAATTATTTTCAATAATAACAAATAATGAATATTTAAATTTAAAAATTCATTATTGTTTATAATTATTTATTTTTTAAAAAGTGGGTAGAACGAAATAAAAATCACCGTTCACGGTTCACTTGAACTACGTTTCCGATCCGGTTCACGCGTCAAATAAAATTGTTTAATATATTTAATAATAAAAACCAATAAAAACATTCATATTGTTTAAAAGTCAAGACATAATTAAATACACACCACTTATAAAAAAAAATAGTAGTCATATTTATATTTAACTAAAAATTGTTTTTATTTGTTTGTATGATATATTTTTTTTTTTGCGTTTGCATTATATAATAATAATAATTGTTTAATATGTTTTTTATTTATATATTATTCTCTTTTTAAAAATTGTCATTAAAAAATCTTACGATTATTATTATTGTAAAACATATTAAGCGATTTTGTTTCACCCGTGAACCGGATCGGAGGCGGAGCTTGAGTGAACAGTGAAAGGTGATTTTTTTTCTTTATTTATTTCGTTTGACCCACTTTTCTAAAATGAATAATATTTTGGTTATTATTGAAAAATAATTTATTTTAAAAAAAATTAAAAATTAAAAAATATATATTTTTAAAATGATTTAAACTAATAATTATGTGGCATGCCACGTGGCGGCCAAGTGCCATGTGGCATGCCACGTGGCAACGGCTAATAGCCACATGGATAAATTTTCTTGGTCAATTCCCAAATGTCGAGTTTGGGTACTTTTGCCGCCATTTACTGAGGTTGTATACACAACAGAGCATTTGACCAAAGGTTGGGTCTTTTTGCCGCAATTAACCCTTAAAATAATTGCGGTGCAAGTATATACAAATAGAATACTTCAAACTTTCCGGCGTAAAATCTGATCGATTTTTAAATTTGTAGAAAACTTTTCAGTTATCAATTGTTAGAATGAGAAGAAAATGAGAACTTGTTGCAGTGATGCTTAAATGGCACTGACATAATTGATACATTTGTATCGTTATTACTCAGTAGAAAACAAATCTCCGAGAAGGCTTTAGGCGTCGGGCAGCACATTTGCGAATGGCGTCAACTTTTCTTTTTCCATTGCTCCTTGTTCACACGTAGAACACCATGACCCCCATCCACCGCATACCGGAGGGGGTACCCAGGGCCGGCCCTGAGCTAGTAGAGGCCCTAGGGGAAATATAATTTTGAGGCAACGGGCGACACTGCCTCCGTCCACTCTTCAAGGTCGAGGTGGCGGTTGTTGAGGCTTGATCCCCACTTCTTTCTGTTCCTCGTAATTTGAGTCATTAAGATTGTTGGTGTACAATTTTGACCAATTTTACAACATAGCATGTTGTATTGACATTGAAAAATGTCACAAATTTGTTAGTATACGACACAATTATTTATTAATTAAATATTATTATTCAAAACCAGCTTGGTAAAAATATGGGTTTTATCTAATTTAACCCGTTAATCGAATTGTCCTAATCCGATCACATGTTCGAAAATGATTGAGTCTAACTACCATGAGAAATAGGATAGTCACAGGCTAGAAGTCGCACATTTTGTTGGTATTATTTGAGACCCGACAAAACCGGCTCCAACATAATTGGGTAAACCTACACGAGCGAAACCGCCCCCTCCACAACCAAGTTCCGTGTTGTCACCCGGAGGTCGACGGACTCCTTGAGGACAAAGGAGAGCGGAATCGAAAGGATCCATCATTAACCAATAAATAAACTAATTAATAAGCAAAAATGAAACTACAGTTCCAATTTTTTTTTCTTTTTCCATAACATTTTTTTTCTTTCAATCATTGACTGGTAGATCATAGATCCAACGGCTCATAATACCCATAAAATTAAAATAGTTATAAATTCAGAAAAAAATATTAAATTCGGAATATCCAGGTTGATAACTTTTGAATCCGATTTTTTCCGGATCTACCGTGGGTGGCTCGATATCAACGGATTTTTTCCGGATCTACCGTGTCATCGGTTTCGGAACCGGTATTTGCGGGTTTTTTTTCAACCCTAATAGAATAATTTCGAGAAAACATATATCAATTTTCTCCTTTTCTGTCTATCGAACATGAAGCTCCATCGCTGAGCTTTCTCCTCCGTCGCATCCTCGCCGGAGTTGAGCGGCCCAAAGCCATACCTTCCGGTGTCTTGCGGATCTCTCTTCGTTCTCCGACGCTTCTGCTTCTCGATCTTCGCTCAGCTGAGGCTCAGGCGTCATCTCCTCTTCAAATTTGAGCTCTCAGGTGATTCCTAGTAATTGCGATTCACGTCTATGCAGATCTTGATCGATTGAAGCTCGATTATCCATTTGAGCAATCTTGAGGAGTGGTTTGCTGAAAATGTAGTGAGTTAATAGAGATTTGAAATTGTGGATATAACTTGTTCGAAGAAGTGTGGGAATGGCACGAAGGGAATTTCTAGAGATTATGTAAAATGTAGGATGTTGTAATACTTATGCTTCCAACAGTGTTCGAGAAAGCTATGATCCGGATACGATCGCAACATCCGAAATGTGATTGTGTCGCTAATTGATAATCGCGACTTAGGGGGTTCTCGTTAACTTAATTGTTTGCTGAACTTAGGAATTTCGTGAACATGATTTAGGATTCCTAGATTATTGGTGCGAAATGTGGTTATGAAGAATGGATAATGAGAAATGTGAGTGAATTTAGTGTGAGAATCACTGAGATATCTAGAGAGTTGATACTTAAACTCGCGTAAAAAATCATAAAAGAAACAAGATGCTACCCGAGAGAGTGGCTCATATGATTTATTTGATCATCTTGCAAGTAATATTTTTTCCCTTGTTTTTACATAGGCATAATCTCTTTTCCGTTGCAGGTAGGGGAACGACCTCGAGCACCGGTTAGACTGTACTCAGACGGTTTTAGGTTGTCGGTCTACAGTGAGGTACATACAGTTTCCGAGGTCAGTAAACTCCCTCATCATTTTCATTTTTTCTCGTTATGTAAATTTATTATCATACATTTCAGCATTTTTTACTGAGCAAACAACTATATAATATATGCTCCCTCGAATCAAATCCGTCAGCTATGACTTAGTCTCGAGTGAATCGCTCAAGCATGTTGTTCAGGTTTAAAAGAGATTCAAGAACGCAAATTCTTTAGTAAATGGAACTGCTTGGTTTGTCTAGTTGCTAGTTATACTTGTCTTATGTAAAATTAATTATTTTTTTAGTCTCATTATACCGATTCATCAGTTTATGAAGTAAAAAATCGCATCTGTCAAGAAGTTTCGGAATCGGACCGTGGTAAATATCATGGTTATGTGAAAGAATTTACTTTTTGCACATTTCGGATTCTATTTGATCAAGTAAATCGCGTCATATTTAATTTTTTTTATTTGGTGAATGGAGATTTTTCTTACCTTTTTCATCCCCTCTCCGTGCTAGATGTCTAATGAAACTGATGCCGAAAACCCTCCCAAATTGACCGATGAAGCTGCGGAAAGAATCCCCAAAGCTTCCGACGAGACCCCACCGAGCTTATACAACACCTTGCTCCAACAAGCCTCAGTGTACGGCATAGCCGCCGGCTACTGTATCTCCGCATCACTCCTCTCAATCATCAACAAATGGGCGGTTATGAAATTCCCGTACCCGGGTACCCTAACTGCTCTGCAGTACTTCACCAGTGCTTTCGGAGTTTTCGTTTTTGGGTGGCTAAAGTTTCTCGAACACGACCGGCTTGAGCTCATGACGATGTGGAGATTTCTACCGGCTGCAATTATATTCTATCTCTCCCTATTCACCAATAGCGAGCTTCTTCTTCACGCCAATGTGGACACATTCATCGTATTCCGTTCAGTCGTTCCGATCTTTGTTGCAATAGGAGAAACCCTCTTTTTAAAGCAACCTTGGCCTTCGTTGAAGACGTGGGCGTCACTTTGTACCATTTTTGGCGGAAGCGTCCTTTACGTATTGACGGATTATCAGTTCACTTTCTTAGCGTATAGCTGGGCATTGGCTTACCTTGTCAGCATGTCCATAGACTTTGTCTACATAAAGCACGTGGTCATGACCATTGGATTGAACACGTGGGGTTTGGTTCTGTACAACAATCTCGAAGCGCTTTTGCTGTTTCCGTTGGAATTGCTGGTCATGGGAGAACTAAAGAAGATTAAACATGAAATCTCGGACGAGTCAGATTGGTACTCTTTCGGGGTGGTTTTGCCAGTCGGATTGTCGTGTCTGTTTGGGTTGGCTATCTCTTTCTTCGGATTCTCGTGCCGAAGGGCGATTTCGGCTACAGGGTTTACCGTTCTCGGGATAGTCAACAAACTTTTGACTGTCGTGATTAATTTGATTATTTGGGATAAGCATTCCACGGTGGTCGGGACTGCGGGGCTGCTGATATGCATGCTCGGAGGCGTGATGTATCAGCAATCTGTGAGCAAAGCCGCACAAGAATCAAAAGAAAAATTACCGGAGATTGTGGAAGAAGAACAAAAGCTACTTGAAATGCAAAGTTCGGTGAAACAAAAACCAGCCGCGGAATCAGACGGGTAAAGACTAACACTTTCCTCCACCATTGGGTCTTGTTCCATTCTTTATTTATATATTTTTTTTTTTCGTTCAAGAATTAAGATCAAGGGTTCAAGTCTGTTAACTAGAAAATTTGCGGTCCCAATGTTCCGAATTAAACAGAATCGGTATGGGATCTGAGTTCATATTGGTCATTGGATTTCGCTTGTTTATTCCAGCTGTTAATTTCCGGGCTGTATGCTTTTAGAGGAAACACAACCAGAAGAAAGAGATAAGAGAATGGCCATGTAGATTTTATACGCAATTTGTGTGTTGTATTTTCTGTGATTTAGCTTATAATTTATATAATTCTATGATGATACTAATATATTGTATTGGGTAGTCATTTTATATGCTCCAATGAATGAGAGGATTTTATATCCCTTTCTGAGTATTATATTTCTTTCACAAAGCAAGGCATTACTTGTAAATAGTTTTGCACTGTTTTATGTGAAAATAGTTTTAGATATTTGAGTACAAAAAAGATAATTGTTGGGTGCGTTCGGTTCAGCTTAAAAAGTCCTGTTTTTATTTTTAAAATAAATTAAACTGCTTTTCAGGTATTTGGTAATATTATTTTTACAAAAAATACAAAAGCGATTTTTTTAGATTTATGTACACTAGTCGTACAAGTTAGGATTCGTAGCTTTTGGTTTTTTCGAAAAACAAAATACGGTTTTAGTCTATTTTAGTCTTTTTAGCTTAAATAATTTTTTTTACCAAACGCTAAATTAGCTTTTGTTACCAGCAACAACTGTTTTATAAACCGTTTATCAAATACTTAAAAACTGTTTTTTTTTTTTTACTGCAGGCACGTTTTCATAGATATACTCCAATGTTTTGTCGAAACTTAAGATAATAAAATTGTATATCTACCTTGTAGCTTCAGAACAAGAATTAAATAATATACTTTAGAAAAATAATGAACGACATATGATCACCATATGAACAACGATACAGATTTGTAATTTTATTCTCGTATTTTTCTCGTTGCTTACTTATATTTTTTCTAAATTATATTATTTAATTCTTATTTTATGATACAAAAATTTTCCAAACAAACCCAAAATATAATTTTAATGGGGATAGAAAATGATAATATTAGGAGCTTTCTTCGCAGAAAAAAAAAAAATTGCTGCAAAAACTAAATGGTTAATCCCGTAAAAAGTATCAATAGTCTTATAAAAAACACTGATAAGTTTAATTATTTTTTTTTTATCCGGACTAAGTACTAATGCTCTAATATTATATATAAGACATGTACCAAAAACTTCAATAATAAAAAAAAAAAACGTGTCTTATATATAATATCAAAGAATTAGAGCTTTGTCAGGGTAAAAAAATAATTAAAACTTATCAGTATTTTCAAGACTATTGGTATTTTTACTAGGAATAACTAAAAAAAAAGAATCAGGTACTTTCACCGCTATTAACTCTTTATAATATATGTATAGGGCAAATTGCAAGAATGACCTTATTTGGGATTTGGTAGAGATTTATAACATCGGTACTGTTCACATGTTTGGTTCATACCCTTCATTAAACGACGTGGGGCCCTTTATAGTTCGTTAGACTCGATTTTCTCTCTCCGCTTATTTTATTATTTTCTTCTCTCTCCTCCTTTTTATATGATTTCTTTCCCGCCATGTTTCTTTCTCCTCTCTAATTCGTCTTCTTCTTCGACTTCCCAATTGCTGAGAAACCCTAAGCTCCCATTGTTTCTTCGCCGATTCACCGTATTCTTTCTCTTCATCTTCTGCGTTACCCAGCCAACGATTAGCGAATCTTTCAGTTTGATTATATATCAAGAATTAACTCATTCGAAGGTTAGCCCAGTTTGATAAAGTAATCGTAGTATTGTTTTCAATTTCTGGATAACATATAGCGATATGAATATCTTATGTAACGGTACCGAAACCTGTAGGCTGGTTTTAGGTCTTACATTGTGAATCCTTAATTATAAACTATAAACTAAGGTTAGCCAGTGTAATCAAGTAATTTTATTGCTGTTTTCAATTGCTGGATAAAATATAGCGGTATGAATATTTTGTGAGCGGTACCGATATATGTAGGCCGAGTATAAACAATAAACTAAGGTTATCCGGTGTAATCAAGTAAATTTTATTGCTGTTTTCAATTTATGGATAAAGTTATAGCGGTATTAATATATTATGTAGCGGTACCGATATCTGCGTGCCGAATTTAGGTCGTACTCTATGAATCCTTAAGTATAAACTAAGTTGCAAACATACTGCTACCGTATGCTATGATATAGTTGTATTCTATAAGCCTATAGTGGTTTAATTTAAGATTGAAGTATTTTTTTTGTTTGCAGGATGGATTATTACCATTTGATTGTCAGTGTTGCCGGAAAGTGGATTTTCAATAGAGATTGTTACAAGTGGTTGTGGGAGGGAAGAAGTGATACTGCAAATACTGTTACCATTTCAAAGTCTGCTGTGAACAACATTTCTGATTTGAAGGAGTTTTTATATAACAAGTTTGATATTGTCCGACAATTTGATTTGAAGGTAACTTATTACCCAGTTGATCACAGTACTCAGCCAATAGCCATTGCTGATGAACCTGACTTCGAATCATATATTCGGACACCAGATAGACTGTCAAGGTTGAAACAGCTGTACGTCGAGCTAGTCCTGAAGTAGGTACCGAACAAATAACATTTGTGCAAGAAGAGTACCGGGTGCGGCATGTCGACGTACCGGATGCTGTTTCATCCCTGGATGCAGAAGGTGTGATACTGTCGCCATTGAGAGGGTGTTCTAATAACTTTGCGGGATCCTCTACTTTTCCTATCGTTTTCGAGTCGGGGGAAGAAGGACCGATGCATAGTTTTCCCGATGGTATGGATCTTATAATTGGTCAGGAGTTTGCATCAAAGGCTGAGTTGAGAAGTGTTGTGTCCGGGGGTGCTGCAGGACGCTTCGGAGTGAAGTTGATAAAGTCGGATAAGAAATTATACATAGTCAAATGCCTCGATGAGACATGCGGTTAGAGTTTACGTGCAGCGCTGGGGGCAGAGGGGACGTTTAGAATACGTACATATCACAGCGTCCACACTTGTTCCGTAGACGCACGACAAGGTTTACGCCGGGCCACTTCGTCGTTCGTTTGCGATGAGATCATAAGCAGATACAGTGACCAAAATATGGAAATACCGGACCCGAATGAGATCCGGAGGCATATGGCAGATATGGGTTACAAAATCAGTTACTGGATGGCTACGAGTGGCACGAGACTTGCCGAATACAAGATTAGAGGTACCCCTGGCCAGAATTTCGCGTTGTTACCGGTGTTTTTTTTATGGTTGAAAATCAAAACTCGGGTTCCTAGACCTCAATTAAATGTAACCTAGAAGGGGCTTTTGAGTATTGTTTCGTGGCATTATATGCGGTGATTCAAGGATTCAAAAGTATGTGGAAGGTTATTTTGATTGCCTCACATCATATGAGTGACGAGTACCAAAGTACCTTACCCGTGGCAAGCGCTACTGATGGCAATCACACAGTTTTTCCACTCGCTTTTGGTATTTTATTTTCAGAGCGGATTGAATCGTGGGAAAAGTTTTTAGAAGATCTGAAAGCAGCGATTCCGGAAACAAGTGAGTTGGTCATCGTAACGCATAGTTGCGGACCCATCAAGAATGCGTTCAGAAAGGTGTATCGGTTGGCAACTCATGGATTCTGTCATTATCTCATCCAACTACACTTGCAAGGCAAGTTTAAAGCGAAGAGATTAGTCAATAAGTTTTGGGAACTTGCGACGGTATATACCAGGGCTGAATTCGATAGAAATTGGGGCGAGTTCCAACAAAGGTATCCTTTAGCTGCGAATTATCTCGATGAAAATCTTGAGGGCAGAGATCGATGGCGAGGGCGTACTACTTGGAGAAAAGGTATGACATAATAACTTCAAACGGTGATAAACACATGCATGATTTTATGGAGATAGCTGGAGAATATCCTATTCTTACCCTATTGCATGCGTGTTTGAAGATGGTAGCCGCAAGGATAAAAAAATATCATGAACATAGTACAGAATGTGCTAACCGATCGTCCTCTTTAGTCACTCCGAACACTGAGCATAAGCTTCGAGAGAACATGAAAGCGTCTGAGAAAATGCTGGCCACTAAAGGTTTCGAACAATCGTGGGAAGTGAGGAGTAGCGGAGAGTTTAAGGTGGTAGATCTTGTAGGCAAGACGTTCTCGTGCAACAAATTTAACTTCGATGGGTACCCATGTGCGCATGCCATCAGCGCAATCACCAGTGGAGGGAAAAACATTCACGATTTCTATCATGCTTTCTACAGTTTCAACCACTGGTGGCTTTCATATTCTTCGCCCATAAATCTTATCGAGCTTAATGACGACTGGATGATACCTGCTTCTGTTACTGCTAATTTTTCGAAGATTGAACCGCCTAGGAGCAACAAAAAAAAAGAGAGGAGGAAACAAGAAGAAAAGACTACCAAGGAGAGTGACGGAAGTATGAGCTGCATATGTAATTTCTTATTTATAAGGAGAGGGACATGTACGTTTAAATTTATTACATCGTCTTAGTACATACCGCTAGACGTTTTACGTAAGCGGTACGTACAACTATATCTAACTTAATATCAATATATATTTATTACATGCGGTACGTACTGCTAGATGTTTTACGTACCGCTAGACGTTTTACGTAAGCGGTACGTACCGCTAGAAATATCTTTGAAAGCGGAATATATATCAATCTTACAAAAGCAAGATTCCATTCGTCATGTTTGTTAAGGTCGGATTTGGTCAAATCCATCCTCAACACAACTCGTGTCGTTTGGTCCATAAACGACATGAGGGGAGGCGAGGAAGTTTGTCACCCGAGGGGGATTATCCCCGAAGAGGAACATTCCCGAGGAAGGGTACCCCCGAGGAGGTTCATCCACGAGGAGACGAAGCCACGCGAGCAAGCAAGTTGCGGTGAAGCGTCCCATCACACCCGACGAGGAACTTCGTCATGATGATTGTGCAGGGTCGAATGACCCTTGACGAGACGTGCATTTAATGAAGCCGACCTACTCACTCGATGAGAGTATCAGCGACGAGGCCTGCAGAGCCGAACGACGGCTGACGAGATGCGCATTTAATGCGGCGCACCTACCCATAACGGCAGCGTGCTCGGAAGTGACATAAAGTAAAGATTAACCATGCTGCCCTCAAATCACGCCAGAGAGTGAATGATTAAAGGGAAAAAAGGCGGGAAAGATGCGAGGGGAAGGCATTTAAACTCTATAAAAGGCAAGATAAGCCTCGTTTGTAAGGGTTCGGAAAAATAGAGAAAAGAGGCCCGGAAAGAGAGAAAGAAATCTTGTAATAGAAAAGGCTAAGGAAACAGAGAAAACTTTATGCTCATGATCCTTCATCTGTCCAGCTATTCAACGGAAGAAAACCGAGCTCATTTCGGAAAATATAATAAAACAGAGATATTCATCAATTATTGTTGTTTGTTTGTTATTTGGTGATTATCTTTGTGACTGGAAAAGGGTGGTGAAAATCGCCCTCTACAGTTTGGCGCCCACCGAGGGGCTTTGTTTTCTTTCTAACTCACAGCCAGGAATTTGGAGGGACATGACGTTATCAAACGACGCCATCGTCAGCAACGCGCCCGACGGTTGAGCGCGCGAAAATAGCAAGCAGAGCATAAAGAGGCAACTCAAGAGACAGGAGTGATGTAAGAAGGGGAGACGTACGGACTCCTTGCATTTAAGAGAAGCCGATTGATAGACGGTTGGTGAGAAAAAGGAGTGCACGCGTATCAACGAATGGGAGCAACTTCCGAAGCGTTGTGAAGTGACAGCGAAAGAGAGGATACGAAGGGTTGCTTGCGAAACAATCAACGGTTATAAAATGGGAAGTTTGGATAAGATCAGCAACAACGAGTCTGCGGAAATAGAAACCAACTCGGTTAACTCCCAGATAAGTATCGTTTCTCTCAACCCAGAAAACAAAAGTTCCTTTCTCACTCCGAAACCGGTGCTTGCTAGTGTTTCCGAAATACAGGCCGAGAAAGCACACGAGGAGAAGATGGCACTCAGAGAAGGAGATGCTGGCCAGAGTCACACAGACGAGTCAGAGATGATCGTGGATGAAGGCTGGGGATGGCCCAAGGAGGGCGCAACTGAGGCACGAGGAGGAGATGATTACGAGATGACGGACTTCTGGAAGTACGAGGAGTGGCCGGAAAGCAGCGAGCCATGTCCAATGGAGGATGACATCGCGAAGGGCCAGCGGGATCAAGAGGAGTCAAAGATCCCTGGCGAACCGCACCCCGCACTGGAACTAGTCCTGCCGTATCTCATGCCCGAGGAACTTCTCGCGGTGGAGATGGTGTGCACCTCACTACGCGATGAGGTTAGAGAAAATAACCTTCTGTGGCGCAACATCAGCATCTACAGCCCATTGAGCGAGCGGATCACAGACGAGGATCTCCTCAGGCTGGCGAGGAGATCTCAAGGGAAGATGGAGACTTTGACTCTGTACGATTGCGACGGGGTCACCAACACCGCGGTGGAGACGATCATGTGGAGCAACCCGACGCTCGTGAAACTATGCCTGCCACGCTGCCACCAAATCACCTTAGACGACGTGGTCAGCAACTTGTCCACCATCGAGCACGGGATAAAATTCCTGAGGGTCAACGGTTTATTTCCCAGGCTCGTGGAGGGAACCAGGGTCAAACTTGAGGACCTTCCCCCTCTGCTCGCGGCAGGGAATCCAGCTGACTATCCCGAGCAGCAGGCGCCTGCCCCACGCGGTCGTCTGCTCGACGCAGAGTTCTGCAGGCGGTGCGACAAAAATGTCCTGGTCTACGAGAGACCAACGAGGGCTCAAGCAGGAGACTCCGTCCGCCTGTCGTGTTCTGGGAGACACCGAAATGGGCGTGCTTGCGGTTTTTGCAGGTCGTGCTACATCCTTGGTACTACGTGGTACACTGACCTCTGCCCGAAATGCAAGTTCGGTCGCCCCAGCCGGAGCTCTATGGAGAAAATCGCGTAGTCAGCCTTCTCGATCATCGAGGAGAAGTGAGCCCGGGAGGATCATACGCTGCTCGGCGCTAGGAGAAGATTGGGGTGGATACTTTTTTTTTTTAACCGTTAGTAGATTATAATAGGTGAAGTTTGTTTGGGTTTGTGTTCCTTTGTTTTTCCTTTCTTTTAAAGACTATGTGTGTATGTTTTTTTTCTTTTGGTTATAAGGAGTGAGCAAATTTATAAAGTTGGCAAAGGGTGTATGCAACTCTGCTCAGCGATAGTACCAAATAGGAGGGAAAGAGACTTCGTATCATTCAAAAAAAAAAAAAAAAAAAGGGGGGGGGGGGTGTGCCGAGCAAGCCCGGTCGGGCGAGGGTGCCGAGAAAATTACATAAAATATATATATAAATATGTATATAATGATATATACACAGTATCATATATATATGTGCACATAGTACAGTAACAAATAGAATATATACTAATTATATACGGCTAAGGGTGCCGAGCAAGCCCGGTCCGGCAAAACATGTCGAGATCCATATACGGCTAAGGGTGCCGAGCAAGCCCGGTCCGGCAAAACATGTCGAGATCCATATACGGCTAAGGGTGCCGAGCAAGCCCGGTCCGGCAAAACATGCCGAGATCCATATACGGCTAAGGGTGCCGAGCAAGCCCGGTCCGGCAAAACATGTCGAGATCCATATACGGCTAAGGGTGCCGAGCAAGCCCGGTCCGGCAAAACATGTCGAGATCCATATACGGCTAAGGGTGCCGAGCAAGCCCGGTCCGGCAAAACAGGCCGAGACCCTATATACGGCTAAGGGCGCCGAGCAAGCCCGAACGGGCGAGAATGCCAAAGAGACAACTAAGGCGAGAGTGCCTATGGGGTCCTGGGAATTAGTCGGCTCGTACCCGATGAAACCTGGAGATACCCGCGAGAGACAATTGCGGCAAGAGTGCCAAGGAAAAGAGATACGGCGAAAGTGTCGAGCAAAAATATATACATATCTATACAGCTTAACGGCTAAGGGCGCCGAGCAAGCCTGAGCCGGCGAAAGCACCGAGCAAAGAGAAATTACTTTTTCTTACGACTAAGGGCCTCCGAACGGACCCGTACAAAATTCGAAGAACGCGAACAAGCTCATAATAAAAGTGTATATATAAAGATCATCATCATGATATGCTCGTCAAATTCAAAAAGTATGAAATACGGGATATCATCATTTACAATTCATTATCCACACCCCAAGTGCAGACACCTATTATAAACTCTCACAGGGACCGATCCTCTCGCCTGATGGTACCATCGACGGGATCTTGGCCCAAAACTGCATCGGCACATTCTTCAATAATGGCGTCGCAGCGTTGGCGAATGATGCCTTCCACAAATGAGCAAGCGGGATCGTCAGCATGGAGTCCCGGGAGCCTACCCGAAGAGGTTCCTGCAACGTTTGCATCGGCTCTACCATCAGCCTGCAAAAAAGGAACCAGAAGTAAAGGATCAACTCCGGAGGGAAGAGGTAAACCTACGAATTACGAATTATTTATACTGAACTACTGAGCTACCTCATACCATACTCGATGAGGAAGGAAGAACCTCAAAACCGGGCGAGCTCGCTCTAGCATCACCCGGAGGGAGACAGGGGGAAAGCGGGGGAGAGTTTGGAGCACCGGAGAGTTTCCCCTCGAACTTGGCCAAATCAGCCAAGTACCCTTGCTCCAGCTTGCGCCACCTTGGCAGTTTTGCTTGGAGCTCACCAACGGTCGAACGGGAAGGTAATCCCTCGACGAGCTTGATATTCGAGAGCACACCGCCCAGCAGGCGCTGAACTCTGGCAATCCCCTCGAGCGCTCCGAATCTCTCGGAAGCATGCTTCAGCTTGTCAACCGCCTGATGATAGAGGCGTACACGAGAAAATTCCTCCTCTACCGCCCAGCTCCTGGCTGCGTCGCGGTCCTTGACAAGTTTCCTCAGCACGGCTTTGACGTGGAAGGAGATTTGTTCCTCCCGATCGGGCGGCAGATTTATGGCATCGGCGATTCGATTGAAACACTCATTCTTTTGCCGGAGCTGCTCCGAGAGAGTGTCCTCGCACCGCCGATAACGTTGTCGCTCCTCAATGAGGGACTCTTCGGCAATGGCAAGGAGACGTCTATATTCGTCACGCTCCGCCCTACACTCGGCGAGCTTAGCCCCTGCGGTCTCGGGGAGAACATCGCCGCTTCCCGATATAGCCCTCGCCGGGGTAAGAGCAAGCTCGGACTCCCGGGCCCCCTCGTCACCTCCTCCGTCACTGGGAGAAAAGGCGTCAGGGCAAAGAGCAACGGTACCACCTCCGGCCTGCGAATAAAAAAAAAGAGAGTGGAGATACGGAAGGAACAATAAAGAAGCCCGACGAGAAAAGAGATAAGAAAAAGACAAGTATACGAGGGCGATAGTAGGAAAAAGCTTGATGACGAAAGGAAGAGGCGACCCGAGAAGGATTTCTTTATTCCATATGATAATTCGCTTAAATGCTTGGATTACAGAAAGAGCCCCAGAAGGCGGAATTTACAATAAAATAGAGGTAAATTGAAAGGGAAGCTTTGAGAAAACGTCCTATACCGTGGGCTCTGGGAGCGCCGGGGTCTCGGTGCTCGAGCCGGATCTATCGCGTGACGCAGACCCAAGGGCAGCCTGCTCCGAGGCAAGGCCTTCGAGTCTTCGGCCGTCAAAGGCCGCCGGCTTGCAGGGGGAGAGCGGAGGAGAGCCGGGATTCCGGGCGGACTTCTTGTCCAGTTCTTTGACCACGGCCCGGTGCTTGTCGCGGCTTTCGCGCCATGAAGATAAGCGGGTGTCGAGACCCGTGGCTTGCGCCGTCAGGGGGTTTTTCTCGACCAAGGCAATATTGGCATGGTACGCGGCGGCCAAGCGATGGGCGTTGATTGATTGATCGAGAAAATCATACTTCGCCGAGAGGCGCTCCAGCTTGGCTCGGGCCTCCTCGAACAAGCGCTCTCGGCCGCGACGCTCCTCGACTGCCTCAGCTCGCGCGGCTTCTAAGTCCTCGGCGAACTTCCTCAACACGGCATTGACCCGAAACGCCAGCTGGTCTTCCTGTTCGGGCGATGCGCCGATGGCTTCGCCAATCTGAGCAAGGCATTCAGCCTGAAGCCGGAGCTTGTCGGAAAGGCTCGCCTCCTTAACGGCACAAGAATTTTGCTGTTCCGCGAGCTCGGCCTCGGCGGCCCGGCACAACGAGTTTTCGGACTCCAAGGCGGATTTGGTCTCGTTGAGCTCAGCCTCAGCGACCCGGCGCAACGAGCTTTCGGACTCCAAGGCGGATTTGGTCTCGTTGAGCTCAGCCTCAGCGGCCCGGCGCAACGAGCTTTCGGACTCCAAGGCGGACTTGGCTTCGTTGAGCTCATCCTCGGCGGCCCGACGCGACGACCTTTCCAACTCCAAGGCAGATGTGGCTTCGTCAAGCTCCGAGGAAAGCTTCTCGGCCTGCTCTTAAGACTTTCGCCCGCCGCGATCGAAAGCCTCAAACCGTCCCCGGACCAACGTAAGCTCTGCCGACAACTCACTGCTCTCTCTCTCGGCCCTGGCGGTCGATAGCTGCACGGAGGTAATCACGTCTGTCAGCAAGGCTACCCCCCGGGCAACGCGGTCAAAAAGTTCCAAGCCCCCCGCGGGATCGCTGGAAGGCTCGACGAGCTCGTAGGAGGCTTCGGCCATGGGGAGTGCCCCCGGAGGCGGCAAGGCCGGGAAGCTGGCTTAGGCCTGTAGCAACCCGGTAGGTGCCTCCTCGGGGTCAAGGGATGGCGCAGGAAGCCGCACCGAGTCATCCACTGATTTGGGCGACGCGCTAGAAGGGATGATAGGAGGTATTTGCGAATCCGAGACGCCGGTAGAATTGGGAGAAGGCCGGACCGTTGAACCCTCGAGGGCCTCGACGCCAGGTGTGTCGGGAAGAAGCTTCGGACCATCGAGATTCACCTCGGGGAGCGCCCCGGACTGTTCCTCCTCGAGACCAAAGAGGATCTGTTCTGGAACGTCTTCCTCACCGGCAGGCCCCGTATTTCCATCGTTAGAAGCATTGGTCTCTTTGACCAAAGACTGAGTCGGAGGCATTGAGGCCGCGACCGAGTCCCACGTCGCTTCGTCGGGGATTCCCCGAGGCGGTGACGGGGATGACCGGGTTGCGACCCCCGGAGCAGAAAGAGGAATGGGGTCTTCGGCCCCCAACAGAGGTGGAGGAGGAACATTCGGCGCGACGACCAGATGCTCGATGTCATCTAACTCCAGTCTCTCCAGCGGGTCCACGGTGAGGCATGCGTGTGCGTCCGCCGCCAGTCCCGTCCTCCCCACTGCGCCCTCGACAGGCGCGGTGCCCGAGGCTCCCTCTGCTGTTCCTCGAGACGGACCAGCAGCTTCGAGTTCAGGAGTCGGTTCGGGAACTCTCGCCTTCGTCGTGGAAGCATCACACACTTCCTCGACGGGGCGCTTGCCCGAAGAGCTTTCTTCTCGAGGAGATCTCCTCGAGGAGCGGGAAGTATCTGGCGAGGGGCGGGCAGCGGACTCCGTCGTCATTCTTGTTCGCCGCTCGTCACCAGTATCTTCGACGGGGCGTTTACTCGAGAAACCGCTCTCTCGGGGGGTGAGCCCCATGAAGCGAGGGACGTCGGATCCTGCCCGGGACCTCGACGGTCTATGCGTCTCCCGATCCCGACCAACAGGAGCGTTGTCCCTAGTGGCAACAACTTTATCCTCGGTGTTCTTCTTCAGCCTTGGAGCGGGTCTCCTCCGCTCTACGGGAGATCCCTCCGGAGCCGGTTCGCGAAGGAAACCTTTCGGGAGAAAAGTGTTAGGGGGCGCCCTGTGGATTCGGGCCAACTGATAAACCCCTGACTTCTCGAGCCGCTGGCCCCCGAAGTCTTTGCTCCAATCGCGCCTAGGGTTGGCAAGGAGAGCAGCGTGGATGCCTTTGAACCGCGCCTCGGCCTCTTCATTCTCCTCGGGCTTAAATCGAGGGAGGTCCACTCCCTCGAGCACCAAATCTCTCGGTAGGAAAGCATGGTGGGGACCGAAGTTGGAGTTGTCCACGCGAACAAAGAAATACTTATTCTCCCAACCGGACTCGTTCGACGGCGTGTTCAAGAGAATGTGCGGCCGGACACGATGAGAGATGGTAAAGTGACCCAGATTCTTCGGAATGCGGGAGACCTTGAAGAGGTGCATTAGGTCCTCGAGCGTAAGCTCCACTTTATGCTCACATGCAATGGCGAGTGTGCAAAGGAGGAGGCGAAGAGTGTTGGGACTCACCTGAGCGATCGGAATCCCGAAGGCGTAGAGGAACGCCACGACCAAGAGAGGCATCGGGAAGCGAAGACCGACGACGCGGAAGAACGACTCGTAGACACAGACATAGTCGCTCTGAGGCTCGTCGGCAAATTCGCCCTCGAAAGGGAGACGTGCAAAACAGGCCTCTGAGTCAGAATGGTTGTCGACGATAAACTTCAAACCCTCTTCAGTCATGACGGAAGGGGGACTCCGAGTCTTAAAGACTGGACCGGAGCGGGAAGGAGCCATCGAGGCGTCTAAGGGAAAAGGAAGAAGAAGCTTTGAGGTGAGGGAATGAGGATAACAACGAAAAAGAAACTCTGAGAGAGTTCTTGAAAATACGAAAATGTCGGAAAAAGTGGGTATGAACTTCGAATTTATAGAAGGGGGAGAAGGATAGATAGACACGTCTTAATCTGAAGGCTCAGATTCAAAGCTTGCTAACTCATCAATGGTTTGTATCAAAGGCCCGTTATAAATCTCTGCAAGCACTCGAATGCGAAAAGGGGGTGGGCATTCAATACTGAAGGGACGTGCGTAAGATTCAAGGCTGACAGGTTTTTGGGAAGGCAAACCAAGGTGGGACCCAGACCCAAGCAACGGTCGGAGAAGCGAGAGAGTCAGGCTTCCCTGATCGTTAACAGGGATCTTCGCTGAAAAACTCCTCGTTCGGCGTCATTGAGAAGTCTTCATCGTTAAGAGTCTCGTCGGGAAAGCTACATTTTCATATTTACAAAGTGCAGGTTTATGTTCACCCCCCTTTTGCCTTCGAGGCGTGTTTTTAGTTTCTTACAGAATTTAGGTGAGCAAAGGAGGCTTGCCGAGGAAAGGAAGCGGTTTAGCAATATAACCACGCGAGGAGTCGAAGGAGAAATCACCGACCAGGAGCCAACCGGTGCCGGCTAGGGCCGACCCCCGAGGCAGTTATACTTTATTTTACCAAGTGTATACACTTGATAAAATGGGGGACTAACTGTTAAGGTCGGATTTGGTCAAATCCATCCTCAACACAACTCGTGTCGTTTGGTCCATAAACGACATGAGGGGAGGCGAGGAAGTTCGTCACCCAAGGGGGATTATCCCCGAAGAGGAACATTCCCGAGGAAGGGTACCCCTGAGGAGGTTCATCCACGAGGAGACGCAGACACGCGAGCAAGCAAGTTGCGGTGAAGCGTCCCATCACACCCGACGAGGAACTTCGTCATGATGATTGTGCAGGGCCGAATGACCCTTGACGAGACGTGCATTTAATGAAGCCGACCTACTCACTCGATGAGAGCATCAGCGACGAGGCCTGCAGAGCCGAACGACGGCTGACGAGATGCGCATTTAATGCGGCGCACCTACCCATAACGGCAGCGTGCTCGGAAGTGACATAAAGTAAAGATTAACCATGCTGCCCTCAAATCACGCCAGAGAGTGAATGATTAAAGGGAAAAAAGGCGGGAAAGATGCGAGTGGAAGGCATTGTAAACTCTATAAAAGGCAAGATAAGCCTCGTTTGTAAGGGTTCGGAAAAATAGAGAAAAGAGGCCCGGAAAGAGAGAAAGAAATCTTGTAATAGAAAAGGCTAAGGAAACAGAGAAAACTTTATGCTCATGATCCTTCATCTGTCCAGCTATTCAACGGAAGAAAACCGAGCTCATTTCGGAAAATATAATAAAACAGAGATATTCATCAATTATTGTTGTTTGTTTGTTATTTGGTGATTATCTTTGTGACTGGAAAAGGGTGGTGAAAATCGCCCTCTACAATGTTACATACCGCTAGACGTCATTGGTAAGTACCGCTATATCTAACTATTTTGTTTTCCATCCAATAACGGATCTGAGTTGAAATTTCACTTTAATACGAAAGCAGTTGCATATAATGTTGATGTCTTCATCCGAGCAATACATTAATACCGCCGCTTACAATACATGAAAATAAAATAATGAATACTTCGGTTACAATACAAAACAGCAAAATAATTAATAGTGTCTTCATCCGAGATGTCAATACTCGACTTCACCGCAAAATACTGGAGCCATCGTGCTGCCCAAAAATATGCTACACTCTACCGACCTGCTCGACCTTTAATGATAGCAGATAGGATATACCGCTACAGACAAAACAAAGTAATTTCAAATCGTTCAACGTCTCTCGTAATAAAGAGAAACACAGGGCGAAGGAAAAGTTATATACGCCAAAAAACTTTTGTCGTATATAATTTTGATTTCATTCCCCCGACATTCCTCGTTATTGAGAGTTATGGGGACGGATTCATAAATTAATATTTTCTTAATATAATAAATGCTAATACTAAGGTCGAGCTTGAAAGTAGGGCAACATATTTTTGGATGATAGAATGGCTCGGGGTGTTTAGGATCGAGTGTGAGATATACAAAAATGATGGTGACGATATTGTTACATCGTCTGCATGAATAAAAAAATTTAAAGAAATGATGTTAAGGTCACGAAATGAATAATGTACAAAAGGTAAAGCTTTGTAGAGGTAAACAATATAAGTAAGTACCGGTATTCAAATTAGATGAAATCGGCGACGGCGACGGGTTGAGCCATACGAGCATCTAGGAAGATTAAGCACAAGCATGGTAACCTGGTCCCCAAAGACAAATCAGATCTGTAAGTTACCCGACAAGCAACTCTTACGACTCTGATTGTGGTCCATTGAATCCACAATTTTGGTACGTTCAAATTTTTATACTATCTCGAGGGGTACAAGTAGAATGTAATTATTGCTTCGAAACCTTCACGCATGTTTGGTTAACAATCTTAATGTCCTCGAAGGACACCACCAACTACTCAATTGGGTTAACAATTACTCATGACCAACGACTCGTATTAAATGAACCTATGTGTATCAAATCTCAGGGGGTTGGACGCGTGGATGTAAATATTTCAATTAAAATGTTCAGGAAAATCCTAAACACTCGCAACCGCTAGAATTACTCCATCGCTACCGCTACGCCTATCTGTTCGACCGCTACTGTTTCCCGATAGCCGTTTGCACGATCCTTCAACGAAAATTGAGGACACGTTACAAAATTGATACGTGTTGATGTCCATATAATAATTACAAATAGAATGTAATTATTGTTCGAAACCTTCACGCATGTTTGGTTAACCATCTTAACGTCCTCGAGGGACACCACAAACTACTCAATTGGGTGAACAATTACTCATGACCACCGACCCGTATTAAATGAACCTATTCGTATCAAATCGCGGGGGGTTGGATACGTGGATGTAAATATTTCAATAAACATGTTTGGGAAAATCCGAAACACTCGCAACCGCTAGAAATACTCCGTCGCTACCGCTACGCCTATCTGTTCGACCGCTACTGTTTCCCGATAGCGGTTTGCACGATCCTTCAACGAAAATTGAGGACGCGTTACAAAATTGATACGTGTTGATGTCCATATAATAATTACAAATAGAATGTATTTATTGCTTCGAAACCTTCACGCATGTTTGGTTAACCATCTTAATGTCCTCGGGGGACACCACCAACTACTCAATTGGGTTAACAATTACTCATGACCAATGACTCGTATTAAATGAACCTATGTGTATCAAATCTCAAGGGGTTGGATGCGTGGATGTAAATATTTCAATTAAAATGTTCAGGAAAATCCTAAACACTCGCAACCGCTAGAATTACTCCGTCGTTTACCGCTACGCCTATCTGTTCGACCGCTACTGTTTCTCGATAGCGGTTTGCACGATCTTTCAACTAAAATTGAGGACGCGTTACAAAATTGATAACTATTTCCTTTAAAATTACTCGTGTGTATCAAATCAATTGGACCTCTAGACGTAGTTCCTTTCTACCGCTAACTATTTCCTCCTACCGCTAATCTCCGTGTATGTACCAATATATCCTCGCTAGTACTATAGAAGGGCAACGAAACAAACCATAAAGTGCAATCTCAATTCACGCCGCTTTCCTGGACCACTTTGGAAACCCTCATCCAAATCTAGTTTTGTCCGTAACCAAAATCTAACATGTTTGAACTCAACCACCCAAGGCATTCATGTTTGTCAACGCGCCCCCGTCTCCGTCATCGTCGTAAGCTTTCTTTAAAGCATTTCTTTATTCTCATATTTTAATAAAATTAGCCGGATTCTAACTTCCTTGTTAATTTGTCTTCCGTATATCAGAGTACGACTTAACTGAGCCATTATGCTACTAAAAAAAATAGCTCCGACCCGTGAAGAACACTCGACATGCCCATCGGGGAAGTACGAACATGTTATGCGTTGCAAGAGCGTCTTCGCCATCAATTCTTCCATCAGGCGTGCAGCGGTACTGACTGACACAAGCCATTGAACTATGGACATTTTGTCCATAGTTCAATGACTTTTGTCTGTCCTTCGTTCAATTTTCTTGTTTTGCTTTTTTCCACCATAGAGGACTTGTTGAAACCAGACTTGTTGCCACTTTTCTGGCGGAGACGAATCTCGAGGAAGAGAGGTCCAATCATCAATTCTTCACTGGATATTATAAGGCTTATCAAGCTCCATCCTCCGGTTTTATACGAGTTGTTTTTATCCATGGTTGGTCCCTATATCATCCCGTCCATCAGGGAAGTACGAAACTTGTATGCTTCGAGAGTGTTCTATGCATTTATATTTGTATTTGTTTTTTTTTAATATTTTTGTATTTTTATTGTTTAATAAACAAAATTCAAAACAATACAAATTGTATTCCTGTATTTGTATTCCAATTAAATTATTACTTACACAACGACAAGTATCGATTTATATAGCGGCAAGTATCTATTTACATAGCGGTAATCGTATGCTTAATACACAACGCGAATGATATTTACTAATTTTGTATTCTTTAATAAACAGTAATTCAAACAATAGCGGCAAGTATCTATTATATAGCGGCAAATATCTCTTCACATAACGGTATGTATGTATTTACATAGCGGTAATTGTATATTTACAAAGCTGTAAGAATGTCTTTACGCATCGTTAAGTGTCTATTTACATAGCGGTAATCGTATTTTTAATATACAACGCGAATGATATTTACTAATTTTGTATTCTTTAATAAACAATAATCCAAACAATAGCGGTAAGTATCTATTATATAGCGGCAAGTATCTCTTCACATAGCGGTAAGTTTGTATTTACATAGCGGTAAGCATGTACTCGATTTATATAGAGGCAAGTATCTATTTACATAGCGGTAATCGTATGCTTAATACATAACGCGAATGATATTTACTAATTTTGTATTCTTTAATAAATAGTAATCCAAACAATAGCGGTAAGTATCTATTATATAGCGGCAAGTATCTCTTCACATAGCGGTAAGTTTGTATTTACATAGCGGTAAGCATGTACTTACATAGCGGTAGGTACGTATTTACACAGCGGTAAGTGTTTAGCGGGAAGTATCCATTTACGACGCGAATGATAGTTACTAATTTTGTATTCTTTAATAAGCAAAAATAAAAAATATACAAATTGTCTGCGTAGCGGTCATTGTTCTAATAACATAGCGGTCATTTTTTTAATAGCCCGTGTGCGTAAATTTCCGCGGCATATCTCATTCTGGCTCTCTCTACAAATTTGTCGTTGAATAAGTCAAGCGGGCGGTTTAGCATATCGAGCTCTATGAACTTCATGCAAAAGACCCCACAATCTCCGGTTCCTCCTGTTGGCGATCTATTTTAAGGGCAAGCCACCCGCCTCCACGTCCACTCTCTCCCTTTGAGACGATCAAAGTGATCATCGAATGTCAAATCCAAAGTAGAATGGTCTTCGGAGCACGCATGACTTCATTAATTTTCTTATCATTGGCGTATGTAATGGTGGAATCATACAGGACAAACTCCGCCTTTAATAAATCCGCCTTGCATGAAATCCAGTGCTGATTGTCAAGGTTTATCGGGAAGTAGAGACGCTCTTTATGCATTCATTCGCATTTGTAGTCCCTTCCATAAGTATCGTTGAGTCATTCCATAGCGGGTACTACGACATTATCATCGTTCATTAAATCATTTTGTTCACCCTCGAGAGCCTAATGAGTCATTGTAATCATAAACAATGTCGGGAGAACGACGATTTTATCTGAATTCGGAATCGTCTTTGGAAGCTCAATCAGTCTTTTTGAGAGGCCTTGAATGATTTCGTCTAGGTGCTGCAATTAATTATAAATTGATTCAATGTTATAATAGAAATAAATGATTAAATTATTAATGTAATCCTTGAAGACTAATTTTGTTGATCCAATGCCGAAGGAGGAGTGTTCGCCGTCTCATTTTCCCGTTGTTCAACCCTCCGACGTTTGTTCGGGGTTTTGGACGCCGAGACGGGAGCGGAGGAGTGGGTACTCTGTCTCTTTCTTGAGACTTGTGGTGGTGATGATCCACTATCGGACGTGCACTGGCTCTCAACGTACCGTCGGTTGCGACGTGGGCGTCCAGACGGCGAAACAGGGCTCGGTCTCTCACCTCCGCGTCGTTGGGACTTGGAAACCAACTTCTTCTCTCTTTGAGGGGGGTGAAGGCGATTTACGTTGCCTCCCTTGCTGTGTTCTCTGAGCCGCTCTACGAGGAGGAGCATTCTCTTCCTCTCCCGGCCGTTTTGCCCGCGGAGGTGCCGGAGGGGGCGGCGTCTGAATGATCCGCTCACCTCTCTCCAAGAAATCAACGAGCATTTCAAAATTCAAGTTTGGAGACTTTACACGCGGCGGGAGGTATTAAATGGACGACGTCGCTTCTTCCTCTGGTGTGGGAAAGAGCATACTCTTTTGTTCCTGTAATATAATATTGGATATCATTACTTAATTACTGCCAAAGTTGACTATAACCGCTATGTTACCGCTATTATATCTGCTATACCGCTACAAACGACTATAACCTCTATGTTACCGCTATGATATAACCGCTATGTTACCGCTATCATATCTGCTATACTGCTACAAACGACTATAACCTTTATGTTACCGCTATGATATAACCGCTATGTTACCGCTATAACCGCTATGTTACCGCTATCATATCTGCTATACCGCTACAAACGACTATAACCTCTATGTTACCGGTATGATATAACCGCTATATTACCGTTATAACCGCTATGTTACCGCTATGATATAACCGCTATGTTACCGCTATCATATCTGCTATACCGCTACAAACGACTATAACCTCTACGTTACCGCGATGATATAACTGCTATGTTACCACGATCATATCTACCACGTGTAGAGCAACTGACCTCTGGAGCACTTTTCTTTATAACGGGGGTAATATCTTCGAACTCCTTATGCTTTGTCCTGATTGGCCTAGTGGTCCATCTGCACATACGAGGTGCGCCGGCGGGCGCTTCTCGAGGGTCAGCTAAGTACGCTGCCACCGCCGGCAAACACTCATACGCCAAAAACTGCATGAAGTTTGAATGTTAATTTGAATTATGTGTAACAACCATTTATGCAGTGAAAATAAATAGATTCAAAGACTTTACATATACCTGTATCGGGTGAACGAACCCCATAAGGGTCATATCTACACAATTAAGTTTTTTCTCAATGACGAGAAAATACTTATCCACCAGTTCCTTCGACAGCTTATAATGAAGCTGATTCATTGAGTACTCGAAGGACACTTTCCCCCAAGGATAGCCAACGAAGAAAGCAATGTCCTATACTGCAAGCAGATCATCATCCGAAAGCTGCGTCGGTCTGTCCTTGAAACAGATCACTCCGAAGACGATGTACAGGCAGGCCAAACGCTTCTTATCATCGCCGCCCAATGGTTTTTTGTGAATATCCTTGAGTCGATCCTGAATATTCTTGACAGTAATCCGCTTCTTCTCCGAAAGCCATAAACGTTTTTTGAAATCATTGTAGAACGCTCGTGACTGATCCTCGTTTTGAGGTAACTTTGGCACCGGGTGGCAAAGCAGCCTGGTGATGATGGCGAATTCCCGAATGCCGTATCGCAGTGGGACGTTGTTTACCAAGAACCACAGTTCACCTGCGTCCCTTTGTTCTGTCGTCATTCTCACCATCAAATTCCACAACAATTGGGCAACGTGCTCGTAGTGTGTCGGGACATCTAATAGATGCCCAAATTGTGTGTCCCGGAACCACTGAAGCTCATCCTCATTCAGTGCTCCTTTAATGATAGTCGTCACTGTTTCGGATTGAGTTTGCCTAGTGGTAAGCTTATTTTTGTAGTGTTCATTCTCCTGCAACTCAGTATGTAGAACTAACGGCTGCTGCAAATCAAATCAAGAATAAGATATTAAATCGAATCGAATAAAGAATAAACCGGTATATTTAGCGGTATTTATCCATGAATATCGGTATAAATAACTAGCGGTATGGCTACCGCTAGCCAAAACATAGCGGTATGGCTAGCGGTAGTTTACCAAACCATACCGGGAGTCGTCAAATCTTACTACATTCATCATCTCAGTATTCCTTTAAACCTTAAACTAGACCAAACCCTAACATCCATGTACACTATGTAAACCCTAACATCGATACAAGTTCAAAGTTCAAACAGTACCAGAAACATCGAAAAGTTTAAAAATAGACATTTACCTTCATTGAAGATGCTCAGTATATGCCGGAGACCAACAAAAGACGATGATCGGTTCCGAAATATGCTTCCTGTTTCCTGGTTGCACGTCTCGAACGGAAGAAGAAGATGGTCGTTTATGCAGCTGTCGGAAGGAATGACAAAAGAGGCACGAAAGTATGCCGTCGGTTGTTGGAAGGAGGTCGGAGGATGAATCGTCGATGGCGGTGGAAAGATCAAAGAGAGTCGGTTTTGGAGGGAAAACGAGGGGAAGCCGAAGAGGTACGTGTGAGAGAAAATAAGAAACAATATATAAAATCTTACTGTATCAACCGCCCCAAAGGGTAAATTCGAGATTTCGTAAAATACAGTGTAAACCAAAATGGCAAAATCGTCATTCCAAGTTCTTTAGATTTAAAAATAATGCGAAAAGGAAATAAAGGATTTAAAAATAAATGTAAAAGAAATAACAGTTTATAACGAGGGTATGCAACGAAACGACATCTCAGATAAGGTTTTTAGCCAATTCTTTCTATATGGATATTTTTACCCCAAAAACAAACTTTTACTTCCCAATTCCATAGTAAACAGCCGAAAAGTTGAAAGCTCCACACTCGCGCCTCTCTCTCTCTCTCTTCATCTCCGTCTGCTTTCTCTCTCTACCTCTGCTTCCATGGCGAACAACCCTTCACAGCTCTTACCTTCTGGTGCGCTACTCTCTCTCTTTTCTTTCAAAATATTCTCTCTCCGCGAAACCCCAGATGGGAAATTTGAGGTTTCTTTCAACTCTAACGAAATTGTTTTCGAAAATTAAACACAGAGTTGATCGACCGGTGCATTGGCTCCAAAATCTGGGTGATAATGAAGGGCGACAAGGAGCTTGTCGGTACGCTTCGCGGTTTCGATGTTTATGTCAACATGGTCCTCGAAGACGTCACTGAATAGTAAGCTTCCAAACCCTAATCTGCTTGCTTGCTCTCGATTTTTGGGATTTTATTTTCATATTCCATGGCTTTTGCTCTCGATTCTGAAGAACAATGTAAGTAAGATTCCATGTTTTTTTTTTTGCTCTATCTTAGGATTTTTAGATGGTTAGTACTTGGTACTCAATGCAACTTGTTCAGTCCAGGGGTGAACAACCGAGTCTTCGATTACCGAAATCATATATTTGGTTTTTATGTAGCCTTAGAACCGAAAGCGAAACTATTGAAGTTCAAAGCCAATTTTACAAGTTACTAAATTTTTGGTTCGGTTTTTATCGTATTATGACGAAAACGTAAATTAAGGGGTTAAAAATACATCACATCCAAGTCCCCGTCGATACATGTATATTTTACGCATTGAAAAAATACGTCATCCCGTTGCTCCTCCTCCTACCAGTATACATATATTATGAGTGGTAAAAACTATATCATACCCTGGTCTATACACATAGTTTATTTAGAATTCGAAAATACAATCCGATACGCGGTACAATTACCCTTTAGCAAAAAAGTGTGATGACTAATGGTTGTAAGCGCATTCATCGATTATTATTAAATATACTCGAAAATACGGGAGTGAATATTTTTGGCGAATTAAAGTTTCGGTTTAGGCTTCTTTCTGTATACCTCTACATTTCACTATGTAAAGATCGTACTGACGGAAGAATTTGAATTAGGAACCATGCTAATATTTGAGGTGTTCATGGCTTATTTTCTTTATGTTTTCATGAATGGAATTTGCATGTCATACGATTCGAGACCGTTTAATTGAGTACGAGAAAGTAACTGCAGAGTGCGGTTTGCTGCCCCAATTTATTAATTTGTGTTGGGACAATTACATATTTCAGCTTACTCAAGTTCTAATATCTTTTGAAATACCGGTTTTAGTTTTTTTTTTTTTTTTGGGTAATTGGCTTCTGCGCGCGCACACAAAAGTTTGAAGGGTGACTATATACACAGATGCTAAGTACCTTTCTTTCTTATTTAAAAATCGGATTTACACCTGTTTTTGCAGATATCAGAATTCAGAAGTAAGATTCTGGAAAACAGAAGATCCAGTTCCGGTTTTGAAAATGTCAAACCATATGTTGTAACTTGTTGTCATGATAAAAAAAAATTCAAAAACCAAGGATACGGTTCTGGTTTGAAAATGTCACAAAGCCGAAACGGGAACACCGGTTTCACCTCAGACTGAAATGCAACCCATCAGAAATATCTCATTGTACTTCAATTTCCTTACGTTAGGGTTTCCGCTTTGCAAATCTTCAATCAAAGTTAGCGGTATTGTTGATTTTTTGTGGCTCGTCTGGGCTCCTTGTCTTCGCTAGCTCGGAACTGACTCTTACTTTTCAGACACTTATGTTTTAAATGGCAGATACATTGTTATTTGCATTTTAGTATTTATATATAGATAAGTTGAAATTAAATATCCATTTTTCTAGCACATAGTTTAAGTTCTGACATTAAAATTATGGGTAAAAATTGGGAAGAAAATTGTTCCTTACCATATCAATTATCAAAATTTAACATGAATTTCTGTAGTAAGAAAACATAATACCAATTCTGAATTTAGTAAATTTAAGCATATTTTAAGAATCATGAAATTATACATCAGCTATATCATCATGTATTAAGGCTTCAAAATCCTCATTTGTCTAAATCTTGTTTGGTGAAATTACAGTGAGATAACTGCTGAAGGAAGACGGATAACCAAGCTCGATCAGATTTTGCTTAACGGAAACAACATCGCGATCGTAAGAATAAACATTGAATCGCTTTTATTTCTCATTGCTTTAAATCATATTTAATTTCTGGCCCTTTGTTAGTTTGAAAGATAGTTTGTTCTTAGATATGAATCTCTATGCTCAATGCAGTTGGTTCCGGGCGGTTCTCCTGAAGATGCCGAATGAGAATGCACAAGCCGAGCCTCGATTTATGACTTATCAATCTCTTCATGTCAAGTAGGGCTGAGCAAATTTTCAATTATTATTGATTTAGAAGCAAGAAATTTGTGCACAGAATGCCAGTTTTGGGCGTAACGTTCTTGTATGATTTCTTTCGCAGATTTTCGATCGTTGGAAAGAAAGAAGATGAAAAGAGTTATCTTATTAATAATTATGTTTATGTTAGTAAATGTTGAATGAAATTCCCGGAGCTCTCTTGATTCACATATTTCCTCCGTTTGTATTAATTAATAGATTATTGCGAATTGTATTTCATTTGTTGCATTATCATTGCTACATACGTCCACTATTTCCTCGCAATGCCCTAACTTTATCAGTAAAAAATTCATCTTACATCTTTTGTCAAATTTTACTGACGGGACTTAACAGGGTCTCTCTTAGAGTTTTAAAAGCTGATAATTGATTGGGACGATTGGGTTTTGACGGGTTTCCGATACAAATAATAAATATATGCATCAAATCGCAAAACTAATAAAGGCAAAATGTTCAAAATAAAAAAATTAACACTGTTGACGCTTGCGACATTTCCAGATTCCATCTCTTTGCTATGGTAATATTTATTTACTAATAGTACAAAATAATTATTTATGGAATTTATCCGTTTTGGAGACCAAGTCACATAAATGTTAGTTCAAGTGTTTTGTAACCCTACATTTAAATAATGTATAAATCTTTATGCCCGAGATATCGGGTCGGAGTAATTTAGGAGATTTTAGACATATGTACTTAAACTCTAGTGAATATCCGTCAAGTCATAATCTTTAAATTACGGTTTTATTAAATTCGTTACGACTCTACTAAAAGTTTTAAATAGCATTCTTTAGCAACATGGAGTATATTTCGGTCCCTTCTATTTTAAGGTGCTCAACTGCTCATTGTTACATTCAACTTGTATTTTTTTTTTTTCCATTCTTTTTAGTCAATACCTTCGAGATCTAAGTTAGACTTCCTTGGATCGTCTTTTGGTATTTAGTTCTAAGTTGTCAGTAACGGTCTGGAACCAGTCATGTACTTGTGCATAATTATAAAATTCTTTTATACTTAATGCACTCAATATACTCTCCGCCACAATTACGATTTAGAAGAAAAAAATCAGCACATCTTAGATATGATCGAGTCACACAAATGATCGGTTTTAGTTTATAACTTATAAGTACATTTATTAATCCTCACGCATAATCATTTTATGTGCTAATACATATAATTGCAACCTTGGTAGTTAATATGGAAAAATTCATTAAAAGATTTAAGTGCTAAAATAGATTATAGTCCAAGCTGTATATTCAAGCTGCATATTGAATGTTCAAATAAATATTTATGAGGTGGCCAAAACTCTATGCTTTGAAATAATGGGTCGTATGTTCACACGAGTATTATTACATAATACAAAATTTGGATCGAAATCTCAAAGGCATTAAAAGATTAAGTGCTAAAATAGATTATAGCTGCATATTGAATGTTCAAATAAATATTTATGAGGTGGCCAAAATGTAGGTTATGCCCGAACCGGAAAATTGTATCCACCGGGTATTCGGGTATTGACCCGAAACCGTAACCGACATAACGGGCCTACTCGAGCCCGAGTATTAATTATGATATCATTAATTACTTATATTAATTAATTAAAAGTGTAATGGGCTTTTTAATTGAAAAAGCTCATAAAGTTAAATACTAGATATTATAAATACCCATTTAACTCATAATTAAAACCTAATCTAAACCCTAGCCTCTAGTGAAACTCGAGCTCTCTCCCTCCATTGGAACTCGAGTTTTGACTTTCTCCTGGTTCTTCATTGGTTCGTCGTGCAAGCATCGACAAGGATCTAACCTATCCTCCGAGGTACTTTCCGGTCATCAGACGTTCCCGCAGTGACGTGGTGGACGACATCGAATCGGCCAAGCCCCGGAGCCAGAACAAGAATCGGCCAAGCCCTAAAATCGGCAAGATTCTGCGTTTTTGGTACTGTTGGCATAAGTACTAAAGTTCGGTAATGTTCCTGAAATGATTTCTTAATGATCGAATTTATTCTAGATCTTATTATGTTCGATGATATCTCGCGGTCCCGGCGGCGCAACCGGGCGCGCCTCCCAAGTGGAGGCGCAAAGAAGCTCACGATTAGGGTTTTGGAAACCCTAGCCAAACCCTAATCTGATTAGGGTTTGGGCTGTGGGCCTGGAACTGTTCCAGGCCCACGTGGGTATCGGGCTGGGTCTGACCCAGCCCAAACCCAAGGATCAGGTTTGACCTCGACCGTGGTCAACGGGTTTGACCCGTTGACCAGCCCGCGACCCATCCTAGGGTCGGACCCGACCCGGGTCCGATCCCGTAATTTATTTTATTTTTTAATTTTATTTTATTTTACATTATTAATAAATTGTTTATTTTAATTTTTAAATAGATTTAAAATTAGAATAAAATAAAATAGGGATTGAAAATCTAATATGAATAATACAACTTTTTAAATTAGATTTACATAGTTTTAATATTACATTGCATTTTACGGTATAATATTTTATTATTATTCATAGTCTTATTAATGAATTGGTTTATAAGTTATAATTTCTATAATGTATAGATATTATTTAAAATAAGACTATGTAAAATATTATGTCGTAATTTATTCTTGTCTTTAATGATTAAGAATAACTTGCATTAATCTATTATTATCGTAATGAATTAGATTGAATAATAGAAGTTAAATATTTATTATGATATATAAGATATTAGTTTTTAGTGAAAAATTAATTTATCTTATTCTTATAAAACCTAGGATCAAAAGTTATCCTTTAGATCATGTATAAATATTTATTTTGGATATGTTTTTATTTATTTGATTTATAATTACATATTCAAAGTCTTAGGCTAAATAATTTAAGTTAGTTACATTATTTAATTTATGACAAACGAAAGGATCACCTAAAACCCCTTAATAAAATATTAGGTTTATAGTCTTCCATCTGCGGGACCCTCATTCTAGGTGTGCCCGGTCTAAGTGCATCTACAATCCAGTAGAGTACTTTTACTCAGCACACTTAGACACGGAGGACGACCTACACAGTCCCCCGGTTCACCACATGGGTCAACCTAAACGAGCATTCTAATAAGATTAGATGTTGTAGACTAATTAAGGAAACCGGTTAGAAATAGCAAAAATTGTTTTCTTTTCTGAACCGTCGGAGATAATATAGTATATTAGCACAAGGGTTGTCTAACTCTGAGTGATAAATTTGATAAAATTGATGAGGAGGTAACTATTTTATCAATTTTGTCACGAAATATTATAAATGTCCTTATAATATTAATTTTACATCTTTATTATAATATTCATTTTATAATTCACATGTTAAACACTAGAATTAATATTGTGCTTATTCGTATTTCATTTCTTCAATTTTGTAGAAACTGAACAATGTCTAATAACTCACTAAGATCAATCCTTGAGAAGGAGAACATCTTGACCGAAAAAAAACTTTCCCGAATGGCAGAGACGCCTCAAAGTAGTGCTCAGGCATGAAAAGAAGGAGAACATCATCACTGATGAACCTCCAGCTGAACCACCTGCCACTTTCACCCGAGAAGAGAAAGATTCTTATAAGAAGTATTTTGATGACTCTGCTGAAGTAGCTTGTTTCATGCTGGCCATCACGACTTCGAATCTGATGGAACAACATGAACACATGTCTGCTTGGTAAATGATTCAAAATCTTAAAAGGATGTATGAAAAGGAAGCCCGATACACTAGGTTCAAAATCATGAGAAACTTGCTGAGAGCGAAGTTGACTGATGGAACAAATGTAAACGATCATGTTTTGAAAATGATCGTCTGGTCTGAAAGTCTGACCCGACTGGAAATAAAGATCCCAGAAGACGTTTACATTGACATAGTGTTGAACTTTCTCCCTGACTCTTATAATCAGTTTATACTCAATTATAATATGTCTTCTGAAAAGAAGAGTCTGCATCAGCTCCACAACATGTTGGAGACAGTTGAGGTAAATGTACCAAAAGCGAATGCCAAGACTGCCATGGCAATAACTGGTCCAGTCAAAGGAAAGAAGCAGTTGGCTCAGCAAAAGAAAAGCAAGGCTCCTAAACACCTGAAGGTGAAGGCGAAAGCCATGAAACCTAAGGTTGGAGCCACACTCGATCATAAGTGTTTTCACTGTGAAAAACGAGGGTACAGGAAGAGAAACTGCCCTTTATATCTCGAAGAGATCAAGAAGATGAAGAAGAGTGGAGACTCCATCTCAGGTATATATGTTATAGAGATTAATCTTACTTCCTCCAAAGACTGGAGCACCTGTTGCTGCAGAAGCTGTAGGACATGCTGACCTTAACACCCTAGCTGGGATGATTTTAGAATTAAATGACTGTCATTTCGTACCTTTTATTACCAAGAACATAATTTCAATTCCTGAATTGGATGTTTTAGGTTTTAAATTTAAAATTGGAGACAAGGGTTGTGTAATTTTTAAAGATGGTATTTGCTATGGTATTGCGTATTTATCAAATGGTTTATATTCTCTCGATACCTCTAATCATCAATTCTATAACATTGCTAATAAAAGAGCAAAACCGAACCAAGTCAATTTGGCCTATCTCTGGCATTGTCGACTTGGCCATATAGGTGAGAAATGCATAACCTAACTCCATAAAATTAAAATGTTGGAAGATTTTGATTATGAATCATATCAAACATGCGAATCTTGTCTGGCTGGGAAAATGACAAAGTCGTCATTTGGAGGAACGTATGAGAGAAAACATGAGTTATTGGAACTCATACATTCAGATGTATGCGGTCCAATGCCAACTGTGGCTAAAGGAGGTTTCAGATACTTCATCACATTTACTGATGATTTCAGTAGATATGGTTATGTTTATTTGATAAAACATAAATCTGAATCACTTGAAAAGTTCAAGGAATTCAAGAATGAAGCTGAAAATCAACTAAGCAAGAAAGTTAAAGCAATTCGATCTGATTGAGGATGCGAATACTTGAGCGATGAATTTAAAATGTACCTCTGTGACATGGGAATAATGTCATCATTAACTCCTCCAGGCACACCACAATTAAATGGTGTATCTGAAAGGAGAAATCAGACTTTGTTAGACATGGTCCGATCGATGATGAACAAAACGGACTTACCTGAATCTTTTTGGGGATACACACTTATGACAGCTACTACCACACTAAACTGTGTGCCATCGAAAACGATTCCTTCGACACCATATGAGATATGGAAAGGAAGAAAACCAAGTTTACAGTTTATGAGGATCTAGGGATGTGAAGGTTATGTCAAAAAGTTGACATCAGGTAAACTCAGCCCGAAATCTATCAAATGCCACTTTGTGGGGTACCCAAAGAAAACTTCTGGGTACTACTTCTATCACCAACATAGCCGCAAAATCTTTGTGGCAAAAACTGGTGTATTCTTAGAAGAAGACTTCGTTTCTAGAAAGTCTAGTGGGAGAGAAATTGTTCTTCAAGAAGAACAAGAACCTTAAAGTCAGAATGAAACTGAGATGGACACAGAGGAAGCTCTAACATCGGTTTATAGTCAAAATGATCAGATCATGAATGAAAACCAAGTAGAGGACGTCATTCCTGACGATATAGTTCATAATGATGAACAACCGTTAGGAGATGTCGCTTTATACGATATACCCATACAAGATGGTATTAATGAGCAATCTGATTACACACTGACATCTCGTAGATCAAACAGAGATAGTCAACCTCCTCTGAAATTGAATCTCCTTGTATATATCGAAGGAAAAATAGTTCATGAAGACGAGGGTGACGAACCTGTAAACTATGCAGAAGCGATGTAAAGAGATGATTCAGATAAATGGCTTGAAGCCATGAAATCTGAAATGGACTCCATGTACACCAATGAGGTATGGTACCTTGTTGATGCACCCAAAGGGTCAAAACTCATTGGATGCAAATGGATTTTCAAGAAGAAAATAGACATGGATGGCAACATTCAAACATACAAGGGAAGACTAGTCGCTAAAGGTTATCCATATTTAAGTCCATAAGAATCTTGCTTGCCATTGTAGCTTTTCATGATTATGAAATCTGGAAAATGGACGTCAAGACCGCTTTCCTGAATGAAGTTCAGGAAGAGGATGTGTACATGACTCAACCTGAAGGTTTTTTAGACCACAAGCATCCTGAAAAGGTTTGCAAATTGAAAAGGTCAATTTATGCTCTCAAGCAACCATCTCGAAGTTGGAATCGTCGTTTTGATGAATCGATTACTGAATTTGGTTTTATCAAGAACAAAGACGACCCATGTATGTACATCAAAGCTAGTGGGAGCACAGTTGTTTTCTTAATCTTGTATGTAGATGACATACTGATAATAGGAAACAATACATCTGAACTCCTAGCAGTGAATGAGTAGTTGAGAAAATAATTCTCAATGAAAGACTTAGGGGAAACCGCCTACATTTTAGGCGTGAAAATTCAAAGAAACAGAAACAAGAAAGTCTTGTCTCTAAGTCAGAGTACATACATTGACAAGATTGTTAAAAGGTTTAACATGGACAAATCTGGAAAAGGGTTTCACTCCAATGACTCATAATTCATATCTTACCAAGAAGCAGTGTCCGGTTTCTCTTGAAGAAATCCAGTGTGTGGAAAAGGTTCCATACACCTCTGCTATTGGTTTAATAATGTATGCAATGTTATGTACTCGACAATATGTAGCTTTTGCCTTAAGCATGACCAGTAGATAACAATCTAATCCTGGTTTCAGTCATTGGATAGCCGTAAAGAACATCTTGAGGTACTTACATAGAACCAAAAATAGATGTCTTACTTACGGCGGAGCTGATCAGATAATCTTTGTAGGTTATTCTGATGCAGGCTTCCAAACTGACCAGGATGATTTCAAATTTCAAACAGGATATGTATTCTGTACAAATGGTGGTGATGTTACCTGGAACAATAGTAAACAAGCTATGGTAGCTGATTCAACCACCGAGTCTGAGTATATAGCAACTTCTGAAGCTGCTAAAGAGGCTGTCTGGATCAAGAAATTTGTTTCTGATCTTGGTGTAGTTCCTAGAATTGGTGATCCTGTGAAGCTCTACTTTGACAACAATCGAGCTGTAGCACAAGCCAAGGAACCGAGATCACATAAGACAACAAAGCATGTACTCAGAAAGTACCATCTGATCAGAGACATCGTGGATCGGAAGAACGTAGTGATGGAAAGAGTAGACACAAACGAAAACTTGGCGGATCCGATGACGAAAGCTTTGCCGAAAGAAAAACATTTTCGTCATGCAGAATCTATCGGGATAAGGAACCCATAGATGTCTGCGATCTTTTGAGACACGAGGAACCTTATAGTTGTGATAAGGTTGAAGAACAAAATTTTATGTAATTTTATTTCGTTAAATTTCAAGCATAATATTATTTCTTTAAAAGGCAAGTTTCTTCATTTCATGTCATACCAAGGTTCAATATTAAATATGAATGTCGCTATCAACTAAGTAAATGAAGTCCCTAAGATATCTTAAATGATAATCTTAAATTTCCCCAATCAAAGAAAGTCATTAGAAGAAACCAAGAGGGACTGCAAATGATTTTTCACAATCGATTGGTACATGTAGATAAGAGAAAAAGGAAGTGTCCTTGATATCTATGAGATATTCTTATACATGTAGGCACTAGTAAGACAGACTAGCAGTGTTGGAGTGATTCGCACTATGAGAATCTCACATGGGAGCCAAACCTTATATATTAAGGGGACACTGAGAAACTCAGAGATATGAAGATAGATTCCAAAGTTTGAGAACTATCATGAGTCCATCACCTGGCAAGTGGCATGCTTTGATTATAGTCAAACGCTTACCGTAACGGGCAAGTTATAAAAATGATTTTTGGGTGTGTTACAAACCTTGTAGAGTGGGATGATAATTCAAGAAAACCTGCATCTCCCCATTAACTTGAAGCAATACAATCAGGGCCTCCTGAAGGGTATTAAGTATATGAAATCTGTGGCCACAGACAAATAAAAAGGAGTTTTTGATTTGGTAGTTCAATACTTATATCCGAATCGGGAAACGAGGATCGGCTTAAGCAGATGTGCCAAACCATGGTTTGTGTCCTTTCTCGAGTAGTACACATGTCGAAGGATTCAGTCATATGATTATAGTTAAGAAAGAAAAACCACATGGTTCTTAAAGCTTAACTTATCAACCAAGGGATTCAGATAATTTTGCAGATTAGGGGAAGTGATGTCTAGGTGGAGACCACTCACTTCTTGCAGACCCAAAAGGTTTGTGGCCAACACTGCAGAATCCTATAGAGTCACAACGAACTCGCTAGAGGAAATGGAGTACGATGACGAATTTACATCGAAAAAGTGTTTCAGTTGTAACCTTAAAGAACCAGGCATAGATAGTTAAGAAGGATGTACATGATAGCCATTCCGGGCATCTTTCTAATTATTGTATGTGCAGGATGTGCACGGGAGATATCCAATTCCGCTACGTTCGTGCAAGTGGGAGATTGTAGGTTATGCCCGAACCGAAAAATTGTATCCACCGGGTATTCGGGTATTGACCCGAAACCGTAACCGACATAACGGGCCCACTCGGGCCCGACTATTAATTATGATATCATTGATTAATTAATTAAAAGTGTAATAGGCTTTTTAATTGAAAAAGCCCATTAGGTTAAACACTACGTATTATAAATACCCATTTAACTCATAATTAAAACCTAATCTAAACCCTAGCCTCTAGTGAAACTCGAGCTATCTCCCCCCCATTGGAACTCGAATTTTGGCTTTCTCCCGGTTCTTCATTGGTTCGTCATCCAAGCATCGACAAGGATCTAACCTATCCTCTGAGGTGCTTTTCGGTCATCAGACATTCCCGTAGTGACGTGGTGGACGACATAGAGGCAACGAAATTGGCGTGCTACTCCCCGGAGCCAGAACAGGAATCGGCCAAGCCCTAAAATCGGCAAGAGTCTGCGTTTTTGGTACTGTTGGCATAAGTACCAAAGTTCGGTAATGTTCCTGAGACAATTTCTTAATGATCGAATTTATTCTAGATCTTATTATGTTCGATGATATCCTGTGATTTCCGCCTCGGGATTGAGAAAAGTCATCGAAAAACCCAACACAAAATGCTTTGAAATAATGGGTCATATGTTCACACGAGTATTATTACATAATAATAAAATTGGGTGAGAATTGTCAAAGGAAATTCTAGTACTTTGCCTTTGAAATTTCGATCCAAATTCTTGGTCTATGGATGGACCACTCAAACTATTTTATATTCTCTTTGACCCTGACGTTGACTTGTCTATATTTAAATTTTAAAATAATATATGGCACGGTTTTGGAATATTATTACTGCCGATTATTGTTTTTGGCTTATAAATTTTACTAAACACTCTTTTAAGTTTTGGTGAAGCCGAAAAATAAAGCAAACTTTCAGTATCATATTATCAGTCAATTCTGTTTTTGTACTAAATTTAATTTCTAGGTGTTTTTTACACCTCAAGGTGTTTTGTTGTCTAATTTTTAAATAACTTAATCCATATATGCTTAAGTTTTCCTGTTTGTATCCATTCTCTCAAGTCTTAACTTCAAAATCCTATTATTTATTTTTTGATTCAAGATTTATTTATAAAATATATCATCTGGAAACATTTCAATTTGAGAAATTGATGTGGAATTCTTAGAATATTATATATAAATTCATACAATAATTTAATATTATCGAGGAATATATTAATAAAAAAGTGCTTATACACCAATTATCTAGTCACTCGTTAGTGTAATAATGATAAATAAAGTACATAAAAACAATTGGAACTAGAAACTTGAAATGAAAGTGCTTTAATTTTGCAGGATTCATAATTCAATATGATAGTTGAATTATTTCTACGTGTTTTCTTTA
The DNA here is from genome assembly GCA_954871525.1 of Parietaria judaica. NCBI lineage: Eukaryota > Viridiplantae > Streptophyta > Magnoliopsida > Rosales > Urticaceae > Parietaria > Parietaria judaica. The sequence continues at coordinate 48,360,297 of OX940860.1, forward strand.
TCATTCTTTTCTTGAAATATGTCAAATCAAACAAAAGAACTTGTCCTGGTCGTTAAATTGTTTTTCTTTTGAGATATTAGACCATTTCCGCCTGATTACACTATTTTCTACTCCATTTTAGAGTACATGTCACATCAAACACTACCTCATCTTCAACCGAATTCTATTTTTTACACCAAATTGAAATATTAATTTTATATTCAACTTTCTCTTATTTATTCTTATACCCTTATATCTATTTAATATCTTTCAATTATACCACATATTCATTATTTATTAAATAAAATTTTACTTCATAAAATAATTTAAAATAAAAATTAACACAAATTAATTTAATATCTTTCATTTCGATGTCGTTGTAATGTTATGTCGTTTCGGTATTATTATTAATGTCATTTTAGTTTTTTTTTTCAAACTCCAAATGCCAATGTTGTATTTTAAAATATTTAATGTAATAAATTTAAAATTTACATTCAAAATTATGATTAATTTAAGGATAAATATGATATAATTTTACAAAACAGTGTCAAATGTATAAATTATAAACTTTTGAAGGACTAAAAAAAATAAAACAAAAAAATGCAGTGGGTGAATAGTTCAACGCCATATATAGTGTGGACCCACTGCAAAACTAATACTCACGCCATAATGGTGTAAGAATTGCAGTTCCATTGGAGCAACTCCTTAGGATATGCAGCTCGGTTGGAGTTGCTCTTAGCGAAAGTACTCAAATTTTGATTAACTGAGAGTCTGAGACAATATAAGTCCAAAATGAAAAAAGAAATTACGCTAAATAATTAAAAACTTAAAATCGACAAAGCTGATGTGATGTACTTGTTAATCCCTTTCCTTTAACAATTGGCGGTCAAATGTCATGTGTCATCAAGTTGAGTAAAATATTCACCGACCTTAGTTTTGTCTAACGTTTGTCATACCATGTGGTATTTGGCCAATGTCCTTAAAAGAAAATGGATGGAAATATACGTTGTCTTAGTTTTGTCGACTTTTGATACTTTTGCTGCTATCTTTTCACTTTAGAACTATGCCCTAAGTTTGTTGAAATTAAGATACTTATGCTTCCAAATTCAACTTTTTGTGGTAATTATATCTGCAATGCTTTGGCAGTTCATGTATTGAGTTTGTTTGAGTGTTTCATCCTCTTCCGATAGGTCAAGCTAGTTAGCAATGATAAAAAAATTGTGTGAAGAAATGAACGTCAAATAAAATAAATTCCACAAAAAAATAAAGAAACTATGCATAAGTGCGAATAGAAGAAACAACTTTATTTCATTGGCAAAGTGAGTCCTTTTTCGATTCTTACAAGTAGAAATACTAACCACCGAGCTAATCTTTTTTTAGATCAAAATTTATCACAGAAATAGCCCGATTGGTTTTGGCCTGACCTTGACGCTTGCTATAGTTGGGGAAACCGAGAAAGGTGAGTATGGAATCGAGCATCATGCTCTTCACGAGCCTTCTCTTCTTCGGGATAATGCCTCCGCTTTGGGCAGCGAATCGGACCGCCGTTTCCCTGGGATCAGTCTTCTTGGCCATATCTCTCCTCCTTAGCGTGTGTGACTCAAAAGAGAAAAGGTTAGAGTGTAATATATAGTCTTGGGACTCATTAATGAGAGTGTAGGAAGCAGAAAGTGACTGCATGTATGCGATTTGAGAACATGCATACGCGGCCAAAAAGACTACGGTAATGCGCCAAATATTATCACTTTCATGAACATCACATCAATTCTATTGATTATTTGTGTAATGATGATAATATTAATCAATACGCGGCTTTTATCTATGTAATTGACAGGAATGTCCCTAACTTTGTATTGACACATTTTGTGTCTTGAATGTTATATTCTATATATATATATATATAATAATAATAAAAAAAAGAGAATATTTTGCCCCTACACATATGAAATGATGAAAAATACGGAATTGTGCGCAACGCACGACTTATTTGAGAGTAATTTTTTTACATATATTAATTGTGAAAAATGTTGTCTAGACAAGTGGGCAAGAGTCACCTGCACCTATAATTTGCACGCCTAACCAACTTTTTTTTTTTTTTTTTTTTTTTCATTTTAGCGACGGGTCACTTATCTAGAAAGCATCACGGGGCAGGAGAAACTCGTACATGGGTGCCGCGAGCGACTGTAGGCCCCTGTAGGTTGCTCATCTCACTTAGACAAAAGAAAAAAGAAAAAAAGAAATTAACATGGTGGATTATGAGATTATTAAGAAAAAAGTCAAAGTTGGTGAAGAAAAATTAACATAAAAGTCCAATAAATTCAAGAAAAAAAGATTAGATAACTTTTTGTAAATATTACTTTTGTTTAGGGGTGCAAGCGGACCGGGTACACGGATTTTTTGCCATACCCGCTACCCGGATCCGGAATCCGGGTTTTTTGAAATTGAAACCCGGATCCGGATATTTTTACATAAAAATCCGGAAATCCGGATACGGGTTAAAACCCGGTTTTAAAATAAAAAACCGGTTTTTAAACCCGGATCCGGATTTTTATTTATTTTCGGTTTTAAAATCCGGATCCGGGTTAAAACCCGGTTTTAAAATAAAAAACCGGTTTTTAAACCCGGATCCGGATTTTTATTTATTTTCGGTTTTAAAATCCGGTTCTGGGTTATAATACGGATTTGAACCTAAATTTGGACTAGATTAACCTACAACATTAGTTTGGAGTTGGATGAGAAACAAATAAATGAATATTTCTCTTGATAGAAATTCAATATGTATTTTTTTTTGTATGAAAATTCTAAATATTTTTATGTATATATTTAATAACCGGGTTTTAGTAAGCTACTATGCGGGTTCCGGGTTTTTTTTCTTCTCTAAATCCGGTACCCAGAACCGATTTAATCCGGATGCAATTTTTTTAATAATCCGGTTCCGGTTTAACCCGGATTAATACGGTTCCGATTTATTTAAAATACGGTTCCAGTCCGGATGTGGTTTAAAACCCGCATTTCCGGGTTTTATTATTCAACGGTTTCATGCGAATTAGCAAGTGTTGTTTGTAATTGTCTTAATTATCTCATAAATTGTCTACACTACAAGACAAAATTTACCTTTATAGCTTTGACCTTTATTTATATATATATATATATATATATATATATGTGTGTATATATGTGTGTGTGTTTGTGTGTGTGTATGCGTGTCATGTATTGAGAGTAGTTCTCTTGAATGATGAATATGGCGAAAATTAGCACAGGAGAATTTTATTTGGTTAAGCTAGTTAATTAATGAGGAATCTATTCTTTAAGAGTTTATAATATTTGTAAAATAATGTATACGAGAAAAAGTTTCTCGTAGATGAGATCGTAAGTAGTAAACACTGGCGGGGTTTCGGCTAAAAGGAGCACGGATTTTGGATAGTCCACCCAAACAGTGGCGGAACCAGGATTCAGAGACACGGGGTTCTAATTTTTTCCATTAAATTTACATAATAAATACAACGTTAAAATACAAAATTAAATATTTTCAAAATGAACCTGATTCAAGTTATATTGTAAATTTGGATAAAATTAGATTAGGGCTTTGAGTGGGGTGGTTGAGCTTTAATTTTGGGGAGTTTATGTACATAAGTTTAAAATATTTTGGTACTATTAATGCAATTTTTAAAATCTTGAGGCTGGTTTCAACCACACCACCCTATCACATACATCCGCCCATGCACCCAAATTGCCCTTAACCGAATCATGTTTTCTATAAATAGTGACGGATCAAAGATATAAATTCATGAGGGCTAATTAGATATAATAAAGGGTAAAAAAAGAGAGAGTAAAAATTCAAACAAAAATTTTGGGGTGGGGGACTACAACCCCGTTAGATAATACGTAAATACCTCTTTGTGAGCAAGTGTTAATAAATTCCAATAATTTTTAACGTGAAGAGGCAATATGATACTTTTCTAATGTTTTGAGGGTATTTTTGCTAAAAAGAGAAATTTAGAGGACAAAATGAACCAATGAGCAAAATCCAGGAAACATTATGCTAATTACTTTTTTATGAATTAATAACAGTGTTTTCTTCACGCGTTTTTTTAGACAACTGTTGAGGGTGTTTCGTACACTCAACCGTCAGAAGATTTCTCTTGTTCTTAGATAAAGAGCTCGGTTCCTTCCGTTTATTAAGTAGGAAAAGATGGCGATTTGGTATTGATAATATCGTAACTAATCAGTTTACAAGTATTGCCTTTTTCTCTCCCTTTTATCCGAACCTCCCAACCCCCTCTAATGGGGTTCTTTCTTCCCTTTTATAGATTCTATTTCCCTCAAACAGGTCAGCCTTCCCGCCTAAATTGGAGTCCCATCGGCCCATTCCCCCATATTATTGGCAAAGGTCTGGTGCACCCTCATTTTGCGTGGTTTAAGCTGACTAGGGTTACTCCCGAGGTGGATAGGTGCGGCATCGGAAAGCTGTCCTTGGGACACGCTTTGTTGAGATTGGTGAAATCCACGCACACTCGCCACTTCCCGTTCTTCTTCTTCTTCTTCTTCTTCTTCTTCTTCTTCTTCTTCTTCTTCTTTCTTCTTCTTCACGACGACGGTGTTAGCCAACCATTCAGGGTATTTTACCTCCCTGATCGCCCATGTCATTAGCAGCCTGTCCACTTCGTCGCTGATGATATTGTTTCGGTCCGGCGCCAGCTTCCTCCTCCTCTGTTTAACCGGTCGATGGGTCGGATCGGCGTTGAGCCGATGAGACATCACCGACGGGTCTATTCCCAGCATGTCCTCGTGGGACGACGCGAAGCAGCTTCGGTTCTTCTTCAGGAATTCAACTAGCCGTTTCTTGATTTTTGGGTCGAGCCCCGTCCCTATACCGACGGTCCGAGTTGGCTCCAATTCATCGATGCAAACTTGCTTCACCTCTTCTATCCGTGATCCCCTCCCTCGATGCTCTTGTTCCCTTGCTTCGGAAGCTTCGATGCTCTTGCTGCCTCCTTTTCCTAGCGCCGCCGAGTCGAGGGTCGACGACCATAATTGCTATAATTGCTCTTTCTTCTTCTCTTCTCTATGCGCCGTTGTCTTATAGCTCATTAGGTAGCAAGTTCGGTATGCGCCCGTATTTCCCTTGATCTCCTCCACTTTTCCTCATTTCCCCGAGAACTTGATGACCTGGTGATACGTCGACGGAACCCCCCTTATGGAATGTATCCACGGTCGTCCGAGGATTATGTTGAAGATCGACGGCAATCCAGCACCATCAGCGTTGTCATCTTGTTGATGCTCCTAGCACTCACCGGCAGCCTGACCCTTCCTAGCGACGTCGCGACATCTCTGTTGAACCCCGAGACGCTTCTTGGTTTGCCCTAGATCTCCATCCCCTCTATGTCCATTCTCTTCAGCGCATCGTAGAAGATGACGTTGACGGAGTTCCCGTTGTCGACCAGTATCCTGCCGACATCGCAGTTTCCGACGCCCAGCGACAGTATTAGTGCGTTGTCATGAGGGTCGGCGCAGGCGTCATCTTCAAAGAAAGCTATTTCGGTGCCGACGCCTCTCATCATCACGTCTCCCCGGTTGTGATCTTTCGCCCTTCTCTGATAGGCTTTGATGTTTTTGACAGAGTCGTCGCACAGATACGACCTTCCCATGATTATTTCAATTTTTCTCCTCATCTTCGATGGTCCGCCCTCGCCGCTTTCTCGTCCCGCGTACTGATTCGTCGCCTGTTCAGCCGGGGGTTTCCTCCTCTGCCAGATGTTCCCCCCTCCGTTTTTCTGTTGTGGCTATTCCTGTCGGGGTTGGTGTCGACCGTCCGGCTTTTGTTCGTAAGGATCGCGTAGGTCCATCCCTTGCATCTCTCCCTTTGTCCATCTCTCTACGAGCCTTCTCTTAAACGAGGCGCAGTCTTTGGTGGAATGTCCCTTCATCCGGTGGAACTGTAGAACTTGTTCGAATATCTGGGCCATTTCCTTTGCCCTTGCTTTCCTTCCACTGGCTCTTCCCTCTCCTCGACGTTGCAGACCGCCTGCCTCTGGCCTTCTCGACCGTGCGGCTGGCCAAAACCCTTTCTTCCTTCCTCTTCTCGCTTCCCTTTTGTCGTCGGGACCCCCTTGTAATCTTTGCTTTCCTTCTTCTCCTGTGGCTTTCCCTTGCCCTTCGATCCGTAATTCCTGGCCAATGATGCTTTTTCCTCTTCTATCTGCATAAAGATCGACGCCTTCTGGAGGGCGTCCTCGATCGTCGATGGTCATGCCTTGATAAGCTCTTCTCGGAATGGTGCGTCGAACCATAGGCCATGCTTCAAGGCCTGGATCGCGACGCCGTCGTCTAACCTGGCCACCCGGGCCATTACATCCTTAAACCTTCCGACGAACTTCCGCAGGGTCTCCTCCTCTGCCTGCTCTAGTAACCACAGATCAGTCACGCTTACCTCGTTTTGTACGAACATCGAATAATGCCGTAGGAAATGGGAGATGAGGTGGTCGAAACAGCCGACTGACGGCGTTTCGTACACTCAACCGTCAGAAGATTTCTCTTGTTCTTAGATAAAGAGCTCGGTTCCTTCCGTTTATTAGGTAGGAAAAGATGGCGATTTGGTATTGATAATATCGTAACTAATCAGTTTACAAGTATTGCCCTTTTCTCTCTCTTTTATCCGAACCTCCCAACCCCCTCTAATGGGGTTCTTTATTCCCTTTTATAGATTCTATTTCCCTCAAACAGGCCAGTCTTCCCGCCTAAATTGGAGTCCTATCGGCCCATTCCCCCATATGATTGGCAGAGGTCCGGTGTACCCCCCCCCCCCCCCTTTAGCGTGGTTTAAGCTGACTGGGGTTACTCCCGAGGTGGATAGATGCGGCTAGGCATGGCCGCATTAAATGCTCGTCCCATCGAGTCCTGCTCAAGCATTAAATGCTTGTCCCATCGAGGCATGCCCAAGCATTAAATGCTTGTCCCATCTGTTAACACCTCTCGTCTCGCCAGAGTCTCCTCCACTCTCTCCTGTGCCGTCGACGCTTCATTGTAACCCTTTCCTCGCTCGTGTCGCCGATGCTTAATTGTGGCCCTCTCCTCGCTCGTACCGTCGACGCTACTTCCCCTTCTCTTTGCCTCGTCGTCCTGTCGCTCCTTCTGACGTCGCTTTGCTATTGGTTTAGGGGATCCGACCGGATCCGACCTTAACAACAACTCATAAATTTTTACCTTTTTTTTGTTTTTGTATAGACGACTGAGAAATTGTTTGCCTTGTTTTTCCTCATTAATAGTTTACGAATCAACTGCAAGTGTTGATTTGTAATTGGCTTAATTATCTCATAAATAGTTTACGCTACAAGACAAAAACTACATTTATAGCTTTGACCTTCAAATATGTGTCATGTAAGAGAGTTTTAGACTTCAGTTCTCTCCTAAAATATAGATACGATTCTTATTAATTTAATTCATTGGTATTATATATATGTAATATATTGTTATATATATATATATATATATTTGTATGAGAATGATTGTTGAGGTTAGATTTGGTAATCCCTTTATTACGGCACAAGTATTTAAGTGTTGGTCCTTACATCATAAAGCAAGCAAGTGTGCTTGATTATGATGGAATGAGTTAGGTAGCTTTAGGCCATACCTTAAGCCATACCTCACCTTTTAGGGTCATACCTCACTCATGAGGGTAGGTACAATGTTTTTAATGCGTATATATGTGTCCACTTTGGATGAAGGCAAGGGGGATTTCTTGGGTAGAAAAGAGGCAGATTTGAGAAGAGAAAAATGCTTGTAATCAAAGAGAATTAAGAAGAAAATACACACGTGATTGTAATCATTCCTTCGAGTGGTTCTTAGCTAATAAACGGAAGAAACTGATCCATTTTCTTAAAAACTAAGGGTAAAACTTTGTGATTGTTGAGAGTGCAAAACGCCCTCAACAGTTTAGCGCCCACTATGAGGCTCAGTTTCTTACTATCGCACAACTAGGCGCTCGGAAGGATGACGACCAACGATGGCAACGACAACACGGAGCACTGATCTCTTCTTCACCTGCGATAAATAAATCTGCATTTTTCTTACGTTGTCTTGCAGTTCTCGTCTCAAGCTTCGATTTGATAGGTCATTTTCTCATATCGGACACTCGAGGTAAGATTTATGGACGTCGGAAGATTGGTCGGCGAAGAAGATAGCTTGTCGACGCCTTCCCGTTGCCCGTCGCTCCTCGGATCATATCCTCATTGTTACTTGTTATTTCGATACGATTTTAAGCTTTTCTTGAAGATTATGTCCTGAGCTTCGATTTGAAAGGTCATTTTCCCATATCGGACGCTCGAGGAAAGAGTTATGGACGTCGGAAGATTGGTCGTCGAAGATAGCTGCTTCATCGACGCCCTCCCGTTGCTCGTCGCTCATCGGATCATATCCTCATTGTTGATTATCATTTCAAGTGATTTTTATCTTTTCTTAAAGATAATGTCTTGAGTTTCGATTTGATAGGTCATTTGCCCATATCAGACACTCGAGGCAAGAGTTATGGACGTCGGATAATTGGCCGCCGAAGATGATCGCTTCGTCGACACCTGTCCGTCGCCCGTCGCTCCTCATATCATATAATCGTCACTAATTGTTATTTTGATCTAATTATTAGTTTTTCTTGAATATTATGTCTTGAGCTTTGATTTGATAGGTCATTTGCCCATATCAGACGCTTGAGGCAAGAGTTGTGGACGTCAGAAGATTGGTCGCCGAAGATGACCGCTTCGTCGACGTCTGCCCATCGCCCGTCGCTCCTCGGATTATATCATCGTCGTAAATTGTCATTTTGATGTAATTCTTAGTTTTTCTTGAATATTATGTCTTGAGCTTAGATTTGATAGGTCATTTGCCCATATCGGACTCTCAAGGCAAGAGTAATGGACGTCGGAAAATTTGTCGCCAAAGATGACCGCTTTGTCGATGCCTGCATGTTTCCCATTGCTCCTTGGATCATATCCTCATCGATAATTGTTATTTTCATATGAATTTATCTTTTCTTGAAGATAATGTCTTGAGCTTCGATTTGATAGGTCATTTGCCTATATCAGACGCTCGAGGCAAGGGTTATGGACGTCGGAATATTGGTCGCCGACTTTCGACGCCTGCCCGTCGCCCGTCACTCCTTGGATTATATCCTGTTTGCTACATATCATTTCCATGTGAATTTTAGTTTTTCTTGAAGATTATGTCTTGAGCTTCGATTTGATAGTTCATTTTCCCATATCGGACGCTCGAGCAAAGAGTTATGGACGTCAAAGAATTTGTCGCCAAAGATGACTGCTTTGTCGATGCCTGCATGTTGCCCATTGCTCCTTGGATCATATTCTCATCGCTAATTGTCATTTTCATGTGACTTTTAACTTTTCTTGAAGATTATTTCTCAAGCTTCAATTTGATAGGTCATTTGCTCACATCAGACGCTAAAGGAGAGAGTTATAGACGTCGGCAGATTGTCCGCTGAAGATGGTCACCTCGTCGATACCTCCCCATCGCTTGTTGCTCCTTGGCTCATATCTTCCTTGCTGTCAATAATTTTTGTGTGATTTTTAACTATTCGCAAAGGCTGTCCCTCAAGCTTCGATTGGATAGGTCATTTTCCCACATCGGACGCTTGAGTCAAGAGTTATAGATATCGGAAGATTGTCCGCTGAAGATTGCGCCTCATCGACGCCTCCCCATCGCTCGTCGTTCATCAGCTCATATCTTCCTTTCTGTCTATTATTTTTTCCTGACTTTTAACTTTTCTTGAAGATTATTTCTTGAGCTTCGATTTGATAGGTCATTTGCTCATATCGGACGCTCGAGGAGAGAGTTATATACATCGGAAGATTGTCCGCCGAAGATGATCGCCTCGTCGACGCCTCCCCGTCGCTCGTTGTTCCTTGGCTAATATCTTCCTTGTTGTCTATTATTTTTGTGCTATTTCTAACTTTTCTTTAAGGTTGTCTCTCGAGCTTTGATTGGATAGGTTATTTTCCCACATCGGACGCTCGAGTCGAGAGTTATAGACATCAGAAGATTGTCTCCCAAAAATGGTCGCCTCATCGATGCATCCCCGTCGCTCGTTGCTCCTTGGCTCATGTCTTCCTTGTTCTCTGTTATTTTAGCATGATTTCTAACTCTTCTGGAAGCTTGTCTCTCGAGCTTTGATTGGATAGGTCATTTTCCCACATTGGACGCTCGAGTCGAGAGTTATAGACGTCAAAATATTGTCCGCCGAAGATGGTCGCCTCGTCGATGCCTCCCCTTCGCTCATCACTCCTCGGCTCATATCTTCCTCTCTGTCTATTATTTTTTAGTCATTTTTAAATTTTCTTGAATATTATTTCTTGAGCTTCGATTTGATAGGTCATTTACTCAAATCGGACGTTCGAGAAGGGAGTTATAGACGTCAGAAGATTGTCCGCCGGACATGGTCTCCTCGTCGACGCCTCCCCGTCGCTTGTCGCTTCTTGGCTCATATCTTCCTCGCTGTCTATTATTTTGCGTGATTTCTATTTTTTATTGAAGTTTTTCTCTCGAGCTTCAATTGGATAGGTTATTTGCCCACATCGGACACTCGAGTCGGGAGTTATAGACGTCAGAAGATTGCCCGCCGAAGATGGCCGCCTCGTCGACGCCTCCCCGTTGCTCGTCGCTCCTTAGCTCATATCTTCCTTGTTGTCTATTATTCTTGCGTATTTCTAACTTTTCTTGAAGGTTGTCTCTCGAGCTTCAATTTAATAGGTCATTTGCCCACAACGGACGCTTGAGGCGAGAGTTATAGATGTCGGAAACTCATCTGCCGAAGATGGTCGCCTCGTCGACGCCTCCCCATCGCTCGTTGCTCCTTGGGTCATTTCTTCTTTTCTGTCTATTAGTTTTGCCTGATTTTTTATCTTTTCTTTAAGATTATTTCTCGAGCTTCGATTTGATAGGTCATTTGCTCACATCGGACACTCGAGGAGAGAGTTATAGACGTTGGAAGATTGTCCGCCGAAGATGGTCGCCTCGTCAATGCCTCCACGTCACTCGTCGCTTGTCGGCTTATATATTTCTTGCCGTTTAATATTTTTGTGTGATTTATAACTTTTATTGAAGTTTGTCTCTCAAGCATCGATTTGATAAGTCATTTGCTTACATCGGACGCTAGATGAGAGACTTATAGACGTCAGAAGATTGATCGCCGAAGATGGATGCTTCGTCGATGCCTTCCCGTCACTCCTCGGGTCATATCTTCCTATCTGCTTAATATTATCTTATGTTCAATAATATTTCTTGAAGATTATTTCTCGAGTTTCGATTTGATAGGTCATTTGCTCATATCGGACGCTCGACGGGGCCCCAAGCCTAACCTTGGCGGCCACCCTAAGCACCAAAGTCTACCATGTCGCAGGTGCGCCTAACGTGGCCACTTAGTGATCCTTGATCACGCCCAACGTGTCGTTGATAGGGTACACCTTGTCGACGCGCTCGGTTCACGGCAAGGTATGGCCTTGGATCGACGGCGCGATGCCTAGACCAGATCTACCCAAGTCACGGCAAGGTATGGCCTTGGATCGACGACGCGATGCCTAGACCAGATCTACCCAAGTCACGGCAAGGTATGGTCTTGAATCGACGGCGCAATGACGCCAAGACCAGAACTACCAAAATCACGGCAAGGTATGGCCTTCGATCGACGGCGCAAGGCCTAGACCAGAACTACCCAAATCACGGTAAGGTATGGCCTTGGATCGACGGCGCAACGACGCCTTGACCAGAATTTCCCAAATCACGGCAAGGTATGGCCTTCGATCGACGGCGCAAGGACGCCTAGACCAGAATTACCAAAATAACGGCAAGGTATGACCTTGGATCGACGGCGCGATGCCTAGACCAGAACTACCCAAATCACGGCAAGGTATGGCCTTGGATCGACGGTGCAACGCCTAGACCGAAACTACCAGTGGGCTCTTGGAAACTACCGCAAAGTCGGAAAGACCGGCGACGCCTACCAAAAGCACGGCAAGTGCGCCCGCCGTGGCCATTTAGTGATCCTCGATCACGCCCAACGTGCCGTCGATAGGGGATGCCGTATCGACGCGCTCGGTTAGGCCGACCACTTGGTCGCACACTGAAATTAATTGATTTTGCAGGTCATATTTCGCAGAAGGAGCAAACTCTCATCGTCGCGTTTCTGGAACAAGCGTCACTCATCGCCTTGTCGACACATTAAGATTAAGAATCTGGAGGAACGGGCTTCGTGGATGCCTAGCCACTGTCTCAAGCTTCGACTGGATATAAAAAATAAGCAAATCCGACATCCGAGCAAGAAGATATGGTCCTCTGGAGGCGGCCTCCCGAATCTTTTCGCCTAAATAACATAGCATCGTCACCAAAGAGAGGACGTCGCTCCTTGGATCATATCTTCCTCATTGTCTAATATTTTGGCGTGATGTTTAATATATCTTGAAGTTTACTTCTCGATCTTCGATTTGACAGATCATTTGCCTATATCGGACGCTCGAGGCGAGAGTTATGGACATCGAAAGATTGACCGCTGAAGATGGTCGCTTCGTCGACGCCTCCCCGTCGCTTGTCGCTCCTTGGCCCATATTTTCCTCTCTATCTAGTATTTTGGTATAATTTTTAAGATTTCTTAAAGTTTACTTCTCGAGCTTCGATTTGGTAGGTCATTTGCCTATATCGGACACTCGAAGCGAGAGTTATGGACATCAGAAGATTAATCGCCGAGGGTGGTCGCTTTGTCGACGCCTTCCCGTCGCCCGTCGCTCCTTGGATCATATCCTCGTCGATGTTTTTCATTTTGGCGTGATTTTTAACTTTTGTTAAAGTTTATTTCCCGAGCTTCGATTTGACAGGTCATTTGCCTATATCAGACGCTCGAGGCGAGAGTTATGAACGTTAGAAGATTGATCACCGAAAAATAGTCACTTCGTCGACACATTCCCTTCGCTAGCCATCATCAAAGAGAGCCCGTTGCCACCAAAGGCAGCACGTTGCCGCCGCGGAGCCCATCATCGCTGAGGAGTCCGTCACCACCAAAGGCAGCCCGTCGCCATCGAGGAGCCCATCATCGCCGAGGAGCCCTTCGCCACCGAAGGCAGCCCGTCGCCGCCAAAGGAAGCCCGCCACACGAGAGGCCCGTAACCAAAGAAAACCCGCCATTGACGAAGGATGCCCGACGCCAAATGGAGATCATCAACGGTGAGGCCATCAACGAAGGAAGCCCGACGCCAAGTGGAGATCATCAAGGGAGACGCCATCACCGAAGGAAGCCCGATGCCAAGTGGAGATCATCAACGGAGACGTCATCACCGAAGGAAGCCCGACGCCAAGTGGAGCTCATTAATGGAGATGCCATTACCAACGGAAGCTCATCATTGCTTCACCAAACGAAGCTCGTCGCCATCACCTCGTCGAGCAAAGCTCGTCGCCACCGCTTCGTCGACCTCGCTATCGCCTCGTCGACCGAAGCTCGTCGCCACCGCTTCGTTGACCGAAGTTCATCGTCATCACCTTCATCTCAGAAGCTGAAGACCATCAACGGAATTCGTATCTCATTTTACCAAGCATTTAAAAATACTTGATAAAATAGGGGGCTAATTGTTGAGGTCGGATTTGGTAATCCCTTTATTACGACATAAGTACCTAAGTGTTGGTCCTTACACCATAAAGCAAGCAAGTGTGCTTGATTATGATGAGATGGGTTAGGTAGCTTTAGGACATACCCTATGCCATACCTCACCTTTTAGGACCATACCTCACTCATGAGGGTAGGTACAATGTTTGTAATGCCTATATATTTGTCCACTTTGGATGAAGGCAAGAGAGATTTCTTGGGGAGAAAAGAGGCAGATTTGAGAAGAGGGAAATACTTGCAATCAAAGAGAATCACGAAGAAAATACACACGTTTTTACATCATCATTCCTTAGAGTAGTTCTTAGCTAGTAAACGGAAGAAACCGATCCATTTTCTTTAAAAACAAGGGTAAAACCTTGTGATTGTTGAGAGTGCAAAACGCCCTCAACAATGATGTGTCCCGAAACAATAAACACAATAAAACGCAACAAGATATTTACCAACGGGAATCCACAAATCGTGAATCCTCTTTAATCTTTATTAAATAGAAATTGATAACAGTCGTAGTCTAAATCCTTCGAGAGCGGCGTCCGAAGCTCTCCTGATGATTCAAGACGGCACAATCTCCAATATCAAGCATAGAACAATTCATATATCCTCCCTTATAACTCTAGTCGACAACACCTCTAGGGCCACTAACACAATTAAACCTAAAGCCTATAATTAAATGACTAAATACTGATTAAAAATCAAACTCACGTATAACCCTAGACTCTGCCACACGACACTAAATAACAAACCTAAACACCTTAAGACAACTCCTAATACTTAATAAACTTAATTAAAAGAGAAAATAAAATACTTATCCATTAGAGAATATTTTTTTATGTGCTATATATTTTAGTCAATGTATACTGCTTTCACTAAGTCCTAATACATTCAACAAGTGGATCTATAAGTTTCAATTCTTATTTTTATCCGAAAAAGTTAGAACTCTCTGGTTTTGTATCTCAAATTGGTACTTCAATCCAAATTTTTGTCCTCCACCATTACCTCATGCAACGTATCACTCAGATGAGGTATGTTCACTATTTAATTAAGGGTAATCCCATAAAAAAATTCCCATACTGTAAAAAAAAATACTTGTAAGTTTTAATTATCTCCCTGGCAAAGTTTTTTTTTTTTCCTCCTCATTTTACTTTCGTGAAAATTTCCAAACCATGGATTATGCCTTTCTGGGGCTTGAAAAAGTAATCTTGTTGCCGTTTAAGTACATATCCCAATGTTGTCTTTCATCATTCAACTTCCCGATGGCTAATTTTTCCCGAAAAATGAGATCTCATAAAGTTCTCGGCGTTCAAATCTTCCCGAAAGATTTTGGACACTCTATCCCTACTCTTAATTATGATCAGTGGCGGATCCAAGATTTTTTTTTTTTGGAGGGGGCTATAATTTTTTTTATTAATATAATTTAATGATAATAGTTATAATATATATCGGAGTACAAAATTTCAATTATCAATGAACTAAGTTCTAAATATATCAGATAATTTAACCGTAACAATTACAATTGAATTTTGTCTTTATTATTTATAAACTCGTCATCGTACATTCGTACTTTTATTTATATATATTGTATATTTGAGGTATCATACTTTTTAGCCGAGTTCCATTTTGATAAGGCTTACCAAAACCAGGTTCCAAGTCTTATTTTCTAAAAAATATCTATTAATCTTTTGTGATCTTAAAAATACTTTTACTCATTATTGAGTTCAAATTGAACTATTTGTTTGTCTCCTAAGTTGGTATTATCTTGAGCCATTGGCCAATTTGCTATACTTATAAAAGTAAAAATAATAATAGATAAACAACATATAATTCTAATTTATATCACATCACATGTGTAAATTATGAATCAAAAATCAAAATAGGCAGTGTAGAGACAAGATATATAATTATATATAATATTATATATTAGTTATACTCTTTTTCTAAGTTGGTGAACTTTGACTCTCCAATTGGAAAATAGTGATAGTATAGTACGATACTATTAGTATAAGTATATGTAGTGTTATATGTCAGAGCGTGAGAGAAGCGCGTGGGTCGAGGGCCGAGCGTGAGAGTGATTGAGTGGCTTGAGTGGATTCAGCTTTTTAGCTGAGGTGGGGGGCTAAATACTTTTCTTTTGGGGGGGCTGAATATGTATTGGGCTCTAGTTGGGCTTCATTCTTTGTGTATTTTATAATTGGGTTGGAAGACTACAGCCCCTGTTGGTCTTAAGGTAGATCCGCCCCTGATTATGATCCACGAGTATCCCAGCTTAAAGTCACCATTTGTTCTTCTTCTCATCCATCGCCATCGGGGATGACACTGACTTTTGAGTAATGAGAATAGAGGACGAAGAAGAGAACAATGACTTCAAAGACTCAAAAAGCTCCAAACTTTTAGCTATGCACCGCACCGAACCCCATATAAGCATACTCGATCGACAATTTCAGCACTTCGGCTAGCCAAAAATGCTTTCTCAAGTCGTAGAACTTGCTTCGCCTCTGGGATAAGAAAAGTAAATGGACGTCATGTAGAACATCTCCATACCTGTAACAATTTATCCTCTTCCAAACCACCGAAGAGGTTATGAAGCTTCTGGAGAATCCTCTTCCTCACCCTATATTGATTCTTACCCTCGAGACAGAGGTTTAGAATCCTTGTGGCCTCGTCCCAAGCTACACATTCACTTATTGATTTTTTTTTAAAATAAATAAGTAATTGTCAAAAATGTGTTAAGAATCCTCGTGGCCTTGTCCCAAGCTTCATATAAGTGACATGTGGCGCGAGTAAGAGTGGAGCACAAAATTTTGACAGAAGTGAATTGAGAAGACAACCCACAGAGTTAAAACTTTTTGCGGGTAAAAAAAAGGATTGAAACTTACAAGTTCACTTTTTGAAAGTATTTGGACGTTTGCGTGAACATATCCTTAATGAAATACTGAAAAAGTCTCATCTGAGTGACACATGGCATGAGGTAACAGTGGAGGACATAAATTTTGATGGAAGTGCCGATGGGGATAAAAAAAAATTGAACTTACAGGTCCACTTTTTAATAATATTGAAATTTTTGTCAGGATTAACCCTATATAAATACAACGGGAATATACTTCTTCTTTTTTTTTAATTTTACAGAGAATGACAATATATGGAAAATAATTTATCATACAGAAATTTTATTTGACTGGGCCCGTAAATAAGATACTTAATTTATAAGAGGTTAAATATAATATTTATACGTAGTTTATAAGAGTTTAAATAAGAGTATTTACGCATTTACAAAAATTTATCAGATATAAATTTAGAATTAGATTTTTCAAATTATCAAATAGACAACATAATCAAACAACTTTATAAAATATTTTGAATAATTTTCTAGGTTTTCTAGAATTTTAAAAACACAATTAGAAAACTAAAATTTAAAAAAAAAATACCAAACTGCCCAATTTTTTTAATTCTTTTTTTAGATTTCAACCCAGAATTCGGACTTGGTAGCCAAAATAAGAAAGGCGACTTATGGCCTATGGGTGCCGGGAAATGTTACCACTCTACGCACAAGAGGAAATGTTGTTGCTACCTTCATTTTCACCATTCACAAACCTAGATTTGAAGGTTTTTTCAATTCTTTAAAATCTAAATCTTCTCGAATATAATCAATGTATACAAGATCCCTTCTTAATAAGTCACGCAATTCAGACTCAGTAAAATCTGTTTCGTAGATTTTTTCTGCTAGAGCGCAAATATCATCAATTATATTTGCTTTCACCATCTCGTAAGGATCTAAAGTTGGACCAAGTCTCATCAATTCAATAGTGTTATCATTAAATCTCTAGTCCATTTCCGACAATTGAGAGTCTACTTCTTCATAAGAAAAAAAATATGCTCTGCAATACTCTTCAATTGTGATGGAACAGACATAGTGTCTTCCTTTTTTAAGAATGTAATACTCCTCAACTGTAATACTCCTCACATATTTTACTAACTTTTCCACTCGCTATCTCTCTCCTCTTGAATAAGCTTTTTCGTTGTTGATACAAGTCTCATCGAATTCAAAATATCTTGAGTTCGAAGTTGCAAAACTTGACATAATTTATCATAAATCCTCAATAGTAATTGCGTAACATGCAAGCAGAAAACAAACTCAATCGAAACAAAAACATCATAAGCTACTGCTCCATCGCCTATATTGGAAGGTGCGTCTTTATTATTCATAATGTTCATACTAACTTCACATGTGACGCTATACATCGAAAGCAAACTGTCTATTGATTTGAAATGTGAACTTCAACGAGTATCACATGCTCGAACTAGAAAACCGATTTGATTGCGGACCCTTCACTGTCAAGCTCCCCAATAACAAGCAAAAAGTTTACATTTGAAGCATGTGCAACTTTAAGTTGGTCGTTTCACTTATAAGATCCACCAGCAACGCCAATGATGGAAGTTTAATTTTCGAAAGAAGTTTGAGACATTGGGGATCTCATTAGCTGAAGCAACTAATGCCAACTGTAAACGATGAGCGAAAGAATGGAGGAAATAAGATTGTGGACATTCTTTGATACTAAAGTTTGCAAACCTTTGAATTCTCCCCACATATTACTAGCACTATCATAGCCCTGTCCTTTGATAGACTGAATATCAAGATCATATTGAGAAAGTAGCAGAATAATATTATCCCTCAAAGTTGATGCCTTCGTGTCTGACACGTGTATCAACCCAAAAAAAATTCTTAAATGCAGCCCTCTCCGTCAACAAATCTCAACATAATAGACATATGCTCTCTTTTCGATTCATCTCGAGTTTCAACGACTAGTAAACAATACTTTCCATTACCAATCCTTTCACCAATCTATTTCTTCAATTTATTTGCCAAAATATACAAGATTTATTTTTGTGATTTTGGCGACATATATAATGTATTTCCTGGAGAATTCATCATAACAGCGGCTATTTGATCATGTCATTCACCCATTAGGCTTGTCAATTCCAAAAAGTTTCCACGATTCAATGATTCCTCGGACTCATCGTGACCCATAAGAGCACATCCTTGGATAACAAGAAACCTAACCGCCTTGACTATAGTCGTCATACGAAGTCGATTATCGATAATCTCTTCAGCGGTAGCTTTCTTGAGTTTATTCGCTATATGGATTCCTTGATTCATAAGATCCGCACAAGCTTTCTCAGCCATTTTATGACTTGAATTCAATTTTTTTTTTCAACATGTCCAGAAAATGCACAATTAATTCCATTCACTTTCTTCCAATTATCAAAACCATTGACACTAAAGGCCTTGGATCCAGAATTTCCATCTTTTCTAAATAAGAAACGTGGTAGACAAAATGCCTTATGATCATTGTTGAGGGCGTTTTGCGCACTCAACAATCACAAGATTACTCTTGTTCTTAAATAAAGAGCTCGGTTTCTTCCGTTTATTAGCTAGGAAAAGATTACGGTTTTTGTGTTGATAGTTTTGTGGCCAATCAGTTTACAAGCATTTTATTCCTCTCCCCTCCTTCACAGACCTATATATCCCTTTTTCCTTTTCTTCCAAAGAATATCCCCCTTTTACATAGGTTTTCCTTCCCTTTTATAGGCCAATTTTCCCGCTTCCATCGGAGTCCCATCGGCTCGTTCCCCCATACGACTGGCCAAAGCCTAGTACATCCCCTTTCGCGTGGTTCGAGCCCACTGGGCTGCTTCCAAGGTGGCCGCATTAAATGCTCGTCCCATCGTGGCGTGCTCAAGCATTTAATGTTTGTCCTATCGTGGCCTCAAGCATTAAATGTTCATCCCATCAGTCAATGTCGACCATCTGTCAGTACCTCTCGTCGCGCCATAGTCTCCTCGACTCTCTCTTGTGCCGCCGACGCTTTGTTGAAACCCCCTCCTTACTCGTGTCGTCGACTCTCCTCGTCGGGTCTCGGTGTCGTCAACCCTCCTCGTCGGGTCTTGGCGTCGTCGACCCTCCTCGTCGGGTCTTGGCGTCGTCGACCCTCCTCGTCGGGTCTCGGTGTTGTCGACTCTTCTCGTCTGGTCTCGGTGTTGTCGTCTCTCCTCGTCGGGTCTCGGTGTCGTCGACTCTCCTCGTCGGGTCCCATTCGCGTCCGGGGATCCGCTTCATAGTCTCTTTTCGTCGACCTTCAGGGCTTTCATAGTGTTAAGAGGGATCCGACCGGATCCGACCATAACAATCATACTCAGAATATTCTAACCATGACGGCCAAGATTTATACCATGATGCTTGAAAGCTTCTTGAATTTTTGGTTGATTTTGAAGATTTGCAGACGGGTTGATTAGGACAGAATTTAATATAGCCTCTTCGAACTACATCACGCAAATGAGATGGATAATCCAATATTTGTTGTCGTTTTCCAGGATTATGTTCCAACTTACTAATATCAAACTCTTCTTCCACTGACAAACCCACTTCCAAATTTGTTTGTGTTTCAGCTCCAGTTCTTTGAATCTTCGAAACATGACTCTCAGAATAATAATCATTTCCCGTTGTAGTTGCAACATTTTTTCTCTTAAAGAATTCATCAAGTTTTTTCATCCCAAAACGTATAATCAAATAACTATTCAATAATTCAATTTCAACTATATAAATATATTACAGAAGCTTGGAAATAAAATGAAAAAAAAAACTCGAAATTAAAATCACTTCACACTTTAGAGAGACTAATGCACAATGTCCTATAATATTGCAAATTTGTAGACAAATAAATAACCAAGATTAAATTTGTCAACAGAATTAGTCACATTTTAGAGTGACTAAAAGTTTAAAACTCGCTACTTTACCAAAAAAAAAAAATATGGTGCAAACAGAGCCAAAACTTTAACAACAAAAAAAAAGCACAACCTTCCTAAAAATTATGGACCAAACACAAAGGGTTAAAATCCAAAATACCTAAGAGTAATGAGTTTCTAAATTGCCGAGAGCCCGAGACTGGGGTGATATGAACGCCGGGAGTGCAGTGAATAAATAGGAAGATCGAAACACATCTGGTTAAAAAACGAAACACATAACAATCAGTCAATTACAAAAACCCTAAACACATAAACAACCAATCAATGAAAAAACTCAAATATGAACGAGCTCTTAATCACGATAGTTGAACCTAAAATCTTACCAAAAAATACAGAGGACGAGTGAGAATGAGCATGGAGAGTACATAAAACCAGTGACGGAAGCATGAATCAGAGAGAGGGGGCTCAAAAGTTATAACGTAGTTTATACAAAAGCCAAATATACAACTTTAAACGTTGTCAAAATAAACCCGATTCAAAAGTTTTCTTTTAGTCGGGAAGTCCACCTCATAGTGCAACTGTTATCGCAGTAATAAATCAAATGCCAAAATGAAAAGAAAAAAAAGAGCAAGAACATAGTTGTAAGTGTAATGCACAAACCTAAACATCAAAATAAGTAACGCCTTTCCGCCATGTCGCGGGAGTCATCGACAATAGAATCGACACTAAATTTCAAAGAGAATTCTCTCTCGATGTACACAATCAAGCTATCAGATAGGAACTCGTCCTCCATTTTATTACGACGAACATTCTTGATAGTTTTCATTGCGTAAAATGAATGCTCCGTAGTAGCGATAGAAACTGGAAGTAGGAGAATAAGAGTTACCACTCTATGTACAATAGGAAATGTTGCTACTACCTTTGTTTTCACCATCCACAAACTTAGATCAGAATGTCTTTTCAATTCTTTAAAATCTGAATCTTCTCGAATATAATCAATGTGTGCAAGATCCCTTCTTAAATCACGCAATTCATCTCAGTAAAATCTGTTTCGTAGAATTTTTCAGCTAGCCCACAAATATCATCAATTCTAATTGCTTTCACCATCTCGTAGGGATCTAAAGCTGAACCGAGTCTCATCAATTCAATAGTGTTATCATTGAATCAGTAGTCCATTTTCGACAATCTGTAGTCCAGTCGTTGGTCTAATCGATCTATGGGGCTGGACTCAAAACTTGGGCTTGGGCTTTGAGTCCATGTGACCGAAAAAGATAGTTCCGCCTTTGCTTATTTGCACACAAGAATGGTCATGGTTTATTAGTTTATTAGCGATTGATTAGTGACATATAATCACTTGTTTTGTTCACGATTAAAATAAACTCAACTAATTGAGTTGGTTTAGGACTTTAGGTGTTTCTAAAAAAGTGATGAAATATATATATATAAATATTATTTTTCGAAAGTCGATTTACGAAAGAAAACGATCAGAACTTAATAAACCAAAGTTTTTATGACAATAAACCTTTAAATTTCCTTAATTAATTACAATTAAATCACCAACTGTAATTCAACATCATAATATAATTTTTTTTATGAAATACACTTTTATTTAATTACATTTGTGGCCCGATTATGAGATAAATTTAAAAATAAACTTAGCAGTCAAAATTATTGTTATGGTTGATTATAGTCAATATCAGCTCAAACTGGGGAATGATGAACTCAGCCAAGCGAAACAACAAAAATACAAAATATACACGTATATAATTTTTATATATAAGTAGTTGATCATAACAAAACATCACCGTTCATGGTAAAGCAAAAACATAAGAACTCAAAAGTCAAATAAGAAGCACAAAACAGAGAAGTTGTTTTCTAGATGAAGAAAGGCAGACCAAAAAGCCTAGATCTTTTGGTTCTCCGGGGAATCTGTGAGCCCCGATACGGCCCCGGGTAAGCTGCAGAGAAGGAGAGGGACGAGCTCGCGAAGAATGTAACGAAGCATCATCGTCTTCACCAACCTCTTCTTGGCGGGAAAGATTCCGCCATTTTCGGGGCGCCGGAGCTCTCTCTCGCCCGGCTCGACCTTCGAAGCTCCGTTCATGGCCATTTTTCTTCTTCCCTGTTGTGAGCTCCCATGATCTTCAACTGAAGCCCTTAAATTGACAAGGGCTGAGAGAGGGACGTGAAGGAGGGTAGTTTTGGTATTTTTCAGTCTTAGGCTCAGGAGCCAATCATATGCAGCTTTAGAATGAGAATAGCACAAGAAAGAAAGCCTAGAAATTTACTAAAAAGAGTTAGAAATTTGAGTGTTCTATATATTCAATTGAATTTTGAGTTTTGGGTCGTAATTTCATTTAAACTGGAATTTTATATAATCGTGTGACATATATTCATATTTTTATATACAAAAAAGGTATGCTATGGATTTGGCAAATATTACAATATATAATAAAAAGTCGAGCACCAACACTCAAGATTGCTTAGATAGATGATATCACAAACTTTAAAAAAAAAATAAAAAATTACGAGGAGGATGTATTTATATCCCAATGCATTTGAAGTCATGACCTCAGACCTCCCTAGTTGAGATTGGTAAGAATTAGTGAATTACCACAAATAATGTTATGCGTGTATATTATTATCCAAAATATGTTATTTTCTTTTATTAGCTTTTTTGGTCAATATTTTATCGGTAATGTTCGATTTGTTTTAGTTTAGTAGTTAAGAGCACAATTTAAGACATTAGAAGTCTTGAGTTCAAGCCGATGTAGGGTCAGGAGTAAAATCCAAAGATCTTTCTTATATTTATATATATATGAAAAAAATTGTAAGGAACCTTGTTCTAAAATAGCATCAATCACCTCTTTTTATAATTTTAGTAAATGTGGACTTGGTCATTCAACCGTCAATTGACAAAAAATTAAAGATTTTCTTGCTTTAAAAATACATAACATATTTTAGAATGATTTCATATTGAAATAATACAATATCATGAATTAAAAAAATAATATCGTTTTCATTCTATTACTTAAAAATCATTAAATTTTGAGGTCCTGAATCACCACGAAGGAGGGAAGGACTCTAATCTTGATTAATTATCTCACTCTTGTACCCAATAATAGTTTTTAAATATCTTTCTAAAAAAAAGCGTTTGATAACATTAATTAGTGGACTATAACGGTCTCAAGCTCAAGAATTTTTTACTTCGAAAACATTAGATAATTGTATTTAATTAAAATATTGAGTATTTTTATAAATCGCTAGTACGTGTGTATTATAATATAAATAAAAAAATAAAAAAATAAACATGCATGGGCTCTGGCTCCAAAAGTTCGATCGAGAAGCCATAAAGGGAATCTATCAACACATGTTGGACTCGAGTCACTAGTCGGTGTTGATTCTGTTTGTAAAGTCTCAGCGATCATTTTCAAAGAAATTATTAGAAAGACAAATTCTCTGAATGTTGACTTTATAGATAGTGGTACCACTTATTATTTCGTGGCTTCTTCTTTCTTTCATGGGGATCTTTATTATTATCAGCTCATGCTCGTTTATTTGTGTTTTGACATTTCCATAAAACCACCTTGGAATGTATCACAAAGCCTAAATTATACTGATTTGTGCAATAATTATATTTATACACAATAATTAAAATAAAGGGTAAACTGCGGCTAATGTACCCAATGTTTAATTTTCCGCGGATTATGTACTCAATGTTTATTTTCGACGGCTAATGTACTCAATGTTTGATCTGTTAGATTTTTTGGGTTTTCCGTCAGTTGACCGTTAGAGAGTTATATGTACACTTTTCGTATTTTTGACATAACTCACTCATTTTTTGTCATAATTTTATGCACGACCTATGGTTGGAAAGATAAGAGATAGATCTACAACTTTAATGTCTTAAGTTTTGTAAAATCAGTTTTATAAAAATACGAAATTTCAAGTACAACGTAAAACTGGACATTAGTTTAATGCAAAATATTTGTTTCGAGCAAATTTTAATATACTTAATGACTTTTTATGATGAAACGTAAAAGAAAAAAGTTGTAGATAAATGTTTTATCTTTCCAACGGGTGTTTATTTATAAATTTTGGATAAAAAACGAGTGAGTTATGCCAAAAATATGGATTCGTAATGATAACGATATGGTTGAAAAAGGACAAATTAATCATCGGTTTGTTTGTAGTATTGTTTTCTTTCAATATAAGCCTTAATTAGTAAACTTGCTTTTTATATGAGTTATAGCGCCGTACATATTTAATATTTTATTCAAAATTTTATTTTTGTGGTAGGGTAAATTTATTTATTTATTCGCAATCAAAGTTCCGGGAGAAAGATTCGGAGAGCTTACATATATAAAGAGTGGTTAAAATGCTTAGGGTAAATTCCTGGATAATTTTAAAAGATAGGAAAATACAAATTTGTCATCAAATATTGGAAATAAAAGGAAAAGACATTAAAGAACTTTATAATTTTAAAGGAATGACCGTCGTGCCGCTCCTCCTTTTGTACGTCAAAATATCGGGCTATCACTTTCGTCACTGCATGTATGTATATCTCTTGAACAAGAATAAATTGAGAAAAGTAACACTAATAAACTCAAAGCTTCAATAGTTAAGCAACTTGGAAGTTGCAATGAGTTTTTCGTACATGCCATAATAATCCCAAACTGTATTTCTTAAGAAACTAAAAGCACAAATAATCTATATATATATATATATATATATATATATATGTGTGTGTGTGTGTGTTCAAAGGACACGCCACGTCAAGCTTAAGCGGCCAATCTGGCATTGCACAGCTCATCAACCACATCGCCTCGTTCGAACACCGCTGCAGCTCCCATGCCGGAGCCTGCCAAATAAGCAGCCATCGTAGCTTAAACTCGGCACTGAAAGCTCACGCTCTGAGAGATTTGTATGACTGTTTTGAGATAGAGAATTACCTATGCACATGGAGATCACACCGAAGCGATAGTCCTTGCCTCGCCGCTTCATCTCGTTCAGCAGCGTTGCGACACAGCGGGCACCTAACAGATTAAGATCAATACAATTAAACCGATTTACTTCGGGTATTGGGTAATGTATTTGTTATAATGTTGTAAAAGCCGAAAGCGTAGTTATATAGTTTGATGGGTAAACTGGAAATAAGATATTATAATAAACTTTTACGGAGATTCGATTGTTTTTCCATAATAGATTTTGGTTAGCTTCAAGTTAATTTAGATCAATGTAATCTTGTTGAGTTAGAAAGCCTCGACAATGTTTGTGAGTTAATGTACCAGTGGCGCCCAACGGATGGCCGAGCGCGATGGCGCCTCCATTAACGTTGACTCTCTCAGGGTCAAGCTCCAGTTTCTTAAGGCAGTACACGTACTGGGAAGCAAAGGCCTGATAGGAGCCAAAAAGGAGATTGCTTGGTGAGAAAGTTACTTAACGTTAAGTTGTTGAGGTAGGCTAACTCGCGATTTACCTCGTTGATTTCGAATAAGTCGATGTCACGGACCTCGAGACCGGCTGATTTTACTGCTGCTGGGATTGCAACAGACGGGCCGATGCCCATCACAGCAGGGTCAACGCCCACAGCAGCAAAACTCCTGAAGGAAATAACTGTCATATTGTAACCTTTATAAAACAAATATTTTTCTAGACCGAGATGTATCAATTATTAAATATTAAATTGTAAGTTAAAGACGGATTGAGAGAAATCATGGAGCTCATACCAAAAGATACGGCCGTAATTTAAACCCGGAAATTCGCGGTTTAGAATAATCTGTTTTTCCCCTAAAGCCAGATTCCAGAACCTGGTTGAAATCCAAATTATGTTTTACTAGAATTAACTATTAAATGTTGTTTTTATATTTGTGATTTATGTTTCAAGCTCGTACGTTATTATTTGTTGAGTTCTAAAAATGCTGATTGTGAACCCCGGTTTAAAACCGATTTTCAAAAATTTATGATCGGACTTCCCGGTACCCAAATTTTAAAAATTGGATACGGTTCTTATTCTTCCAATATGTAGATATACGGCTGAGGTTTCAAGATATAAAAACAAACCGGCTATTACCCTGTTTCACATCTACCTGAAGACACCGAGAATAGGTAATCCCTTCTTGTTAGCTACGCTTCTCTTCATGAGCAGTACTGCTCCGGCGCCGTCACTAACTTGGCTAGCATTCCCTGAAATGAAATCAACCAAAATGATTTTTCAATGATTGAAATCAGATACATTTTTTTATTCAATTTTTTTGACAAAATGACCAATACAGAACAGTATATTGTGAATTACCTGCAGTTGTGGAACCATCCTTATTGAAAACAGGCTTTAGCTTTGCCAAACCTCCCATGTTCGTGTTCGGCCGAATCCCCTCGTCCACAGAAATCATGACAGCTGTCTCCTCTCCCGTTTTCGGATCCACAATCTACTTTTCAACAGAATCATCAGAATCCAGAAACTAGAAAACTGAGGCCATTCTAAAACGCGAACCATTTAGGCGTATTTTTACCTTGGTGGAAACAGGGACGATTTCGTCTCTGAATTTACCAGATGCAGTTGCCTCAGCAGCGCGTCTATGAGATTCAACCTACGCGATTAACTTGAGAGCATCACGGTTACTGAATTAAAATAGTTGGATCTGCGGAAATGAAAGAGAAAGAAGGTGATAGATACATTTCCGAACTTCGATAAGGCCTATCATAGGCGAAAATGTACCATTGGCCCGGATAATCTAGCATTTATTCTGTGAGTTACGATTTATTTTTTCATATCATTTAAGTATAGTAGTCACGATGAGAAAATCCCGGTTGGAATTGGTCCGCCTACATATAAATGAGTCCCTTCTCATTAACGGAGATCATCTTTCAACCAAATAATTCTAATCTCTCTCAAGCGAGCAAGCGCTCAGGTTAGGGTTAGCGTGAGAAAAATAGTGTTTTTTAGTGTTTCCAATTTCTGTTACCATGGCTCCTGTCACAAGATCATGATCTCAGGTCATATCGTAAGGTTTCTTGGAGAAGAAGAAAAGCTAGACTTTGTATATCTTTTAAAAGATGTAGATAATAGAGCTCCAAATATATAAGCTAACAATAAAATGGCTAAAATAGTAATTACTCAAAAGCGCCAATATACTCTAGTTTGCTCAAGTTAGCTTAAGAAGCTTACAGCAGCATGATCTTGCTCCTGCCTCGTCACACCATACCGCTGTGCGACATTTTCAGAGGTCGTCCCCATTGGAAGAAGACAATCACGGGCTTGAGAAAAGGCGTCTATCTGTTATAACCGCAATTGTAAAGCCAAGTTTCAGAAAGATAAAAAAAATTGATCACAACAATCAGAAATTTTGAGATATACTTTCGGGTTTATCTTCTGGGGCCTGTCAATCCTGTCAAGTGTCATGGATTCCAATCCCGCGGCAATGCCTGACAACAGAGTTTTAAAATCGATTGACAAGATCATCATCATAATAAAAGTCATAATCTCGTTGAATTTGACTTACCAACATCGTAAAATCCTGCTTTTATTGAGGCCGCAATGTCGGCTACAGCCTGAAGCCCCGACGAACATTGCCGGTTGACAGTTCTGATGGGAACGGAATCTGGAAAATTACAGATTAATCAAGGTATATTTCATCAAAAATCAACTGATGTTTTTATTTTTATTTTTTCCAACCTCTCTACTATCTTTACGGTCGGCGGCATCGCTGTATTGTCTGATGTCAATATCCAAATTTTATTTCTTAAACTTCTTCAAGACTATTATCTCTCTCAGTCTATTTAATACAGCACTAGGCTTTCGGTACAATATATGTATATATATATATATATGAACAATCCAAATTCAGGTTAAATTACCGGTTTCTTTTGTAAACATTATCATGTGAAAATACATATCATTAGATTAAGAAGCTGATGAAAAATTAATGTACCAGATAACTCAGATTGCATATTCATACAATCATTTTGAGCTAATATTGTAACTTTCTTTTAGAGTCATAAGCCTAAGCTCTCTATATAAAACTCTATGCTCACCATATATAATATCACCAAAACAAGCCAAACAACATACCAGGAAAACCGGCGTAGATAGCTGCCATCCTGCACTCGGTTGCTCTCAGCGAGCCCGGCGCCAAAACCGTACCAACAACTATATCCCCAACTTCACTTGGGTCCAAATTTGATTTCTCTATCACAGCCTAAATTTGAAGATTCATTACATAATCATCTATCCATATATATAAAATATGTTAAATGACACTTAAGAGTGTATGACCATAATCCGTTCTCTTGGCCCTCACGGATTCATAGCTTCACGGTGGGACATTATGCTATTAGATAATTTGGGGTTTTAGGGGTTAATTAAATCAACTGTCACTTATCTTTCTTGCAACTCCATTTGTGGATCATTCTACTACACCCGTATAGGGATAATAGCGGCAAAAGCACTCAAGTTATAGTCAACTTAGCCGGTAGGTATCCATTTTCTTTTTGTAGAAGGAAAAGTACTCAAGTTATATCACCCACAATTTTACTTTCCGTCTATTGTTTTACAGAACTTGAGTACTTTTCTCACTTAAAAAAGAACTTGGGTACACGGCGGAACGGCAGAAACACCTTATGGTGGTGGCGGTCAAAACCATCCGCAACCCTATAACTTAGGCTTAATTTTAGTCAACAATTTAGCCAATCTTTTAGAGAGTTTTAGCCTAATTATGCTATAACAACCCCCCTAATCTGTCACTCTCTGCCGGAGCAGTTGACTACAACTTAAGTACTTCTGTCGCCATTATTCTTTTCAAATATTCACATTGGTACGAAGAAAACTCATAATTGGTAATGGGTAGCTTAAAGCTCGAACCTTTAAAACAGCAGCGAGTAGATCATCAGCTGGAGTGTCCTTAAACCCGCCTCGCTTCGCTTTGCAAATCGCAGTTCTATAAGACCTGTTCATCATATCAAAAATAACTAAAACCGGGACCGAAAACCGGAAAATACCGGTCTAAACCCGGACAGGTGTATAAATAAGAAAGTAAAATAGAAATACTCACGACACAATAACAACATCATCTCCAAAGGCAGCTCTGCGATGGTACGAAGCACTGTCGCCAGCGACACATATCGAAGCCTGAACAAGAAAGAGAATCATGATCGGAAAAGCGAAAGAAGGAAAGAAAAATGGCGATAATAAAGCGAAATTGGATCTTACAGAGAGTGTGGAAGAGGGAGATTGGTGGGTTTTTGAAGACGCGGGTGATAAATGATGAAGCAGAATTCTCTGTCTATTCAGAGCCTTCTCCATTGATGATCTGCACAGCGAACTCGAGTGTGGGATATTCCTCTCTTTCTCTTCGCTGAAAATGCAAGCACTATATTATTAGTGATAAAGAAACTCCATATGAGTATTGTTGAGGGTAGAATTGTAATAGACTAAAAGTATAGTCCTGTCCAATCATGTGGAGTCAACGGGAAAGACAGTTGACGTGCTTTGGGACTCAACCACTAATGTGTTTTTTTTCTTTCTCTCTATTCGCACGTTCTTCTCGTTGGTTTTAGCTTTAAGTCGGCTTTTCTTTTTCCTTCTCCTTCCTCTACCATTTTCAAAGTTTAAAACATGGTTTAATTAATACTGCAAATAAAAGATTTGAATGCCGTTTTTGCCGATAAATCGTTCGCCGTTATCGATGGATTAATCGTTTGCCGATGGATTTATCGATGTAAAACTTATAAAAGTTATCGTTTGCCGTTATCGAAACTTATCGAACTTATCGATGAATTAATCGTTAGAAAACCTATAAACTCTTTTCATACATATTTTACACTCAAAACATAACATAAATTTATAAGTAATAAAATTATTATTTACAACCAACAATTATAAAATACAAATTATTATTTACAAATAGCAATTATTCTTTACAAATAGATTATTTACAAATAATAAGTTATAAGTTAAAATGACTAGTTACCCAAATTAGTGTGAAATTTTAATTGTATTTAGTTACTTTCTTAGATAGAGTCCCGAACGATTATCGCGATTTTTCGAACCTTGCTGTAAATACACTAATCGGAAATTCAAAGTTTTAGATAAAATTAGAAGTAGAAATTTTGGTTTCGAAAAATCCATAAGCAGAAATTCCAGGTTCTGATTTTATTTGGAAATGAAATACAGTATTAGATACTAGATTTTATCTCTATTAACAAGTTTAGCTTTAAATAGCGATTTACCCATCTTCTTATTTAAAAAAGAAAAGAAAGAGAGAAAAAAGAAGGAAATGTATTTATAAAAAAAATAGAGGCAACTTGAGACAATTTCCCCTTTTTTTTTTTTGTTATGTTAAAGACTCTTTTCTTATGTTAGGTTATGTAAAGGCTATGTTTTAATTTAACAGTTTGGGTCTCGTTTTTTGAGGCAACTGTTCTAGTTATAATGTTGTAGTTGAATGAGGATGTTCTTAGAGTGCTTCAAGGGAAGGTCGTAGCCATGGTCCCTCAAGACAACAGCCACAAGTTCATTAGTCCTTGCTTCAGTTCTTCAGTACAATATACATAACGGTCAGTATTTCATTCTACATTATTCTTAATCCTGATGATTGATGATAGGATTGCTCACCAAAATACCAAAGGAGGAGATTTAAGAATCAGGTTGAGTATTTATATGGTTAGTTGTTTTGTGAGCTTCAGCTATGACTATTGTTTAAGTTGATACTACAAGCATGAAGTCCTAACTACAGCTATGACCAGGGGCGAAACCAGAATTTTGAAAACGGGGCGAAAAATAATAGACCGTAATCTTTAAAATAAAGTTAAACATTAAAACTACTAACATATTTTGCATTATAAATGTCTTTTACTATCGATTTATGAAAATAATTTAGCTAGAATCAAGGTTTTAATGCCTACAAACCGTAAACCGATTGCAAGTTTTATTTACGGGTATACCGCGGCACAACGAGTATACTAATAGGGTTTTCGTAAAAAAAAAAATTAAAAAAATTTGCAAAACAAATGAGTAAACCGCAAAAGTGATAGATAACCAATAATTATTCCCGTAATGTTACATATGTATAAATAAGTTATGTCTCTTACTTAGGGCATTATAGTTATACTATACCATGCCATTTAATTAATAAGCTATAATAAATGTGTGGCACTTTTGTTGTATGGCATTTTTGTAAGGGTAAATGAGCCAAATGCTCATTTGTGACTTAAGGTTTAGAAAAAATGCTCATTTCTATTTATGGTAATCAAAACCACCAACTAATTGAAATATGGACTAATATACCCTTCGAATTAATTAATTAATATTTGAAATTTAAATTACGTTTAAAATTAATTATTAATTTGAATTAATTAATAAAATAAAAATAAAAAAATTTCCTTTACGGTTTTAATTTTAAAAACAAATTTTTAACAAAAAAAAAATCTCCCTTAATAATTTTCAAATATCTTCTCCCTATTAATCAATATTCTAACGAGTTACGTGATTATGAAACTGTAATTATATTTACAAAAATTCAATAACGTGATGAACATCGTGACACTGTGCTTGTTTATGAGCTTCTGGAGGATTTTCAACAACAATATTACGGGCATTAAACTGTAGAAATATTTACGAAATTAAACTGTAAACATATTTACGAAAGTATAAGAAAGATGTAGTTATAAAACTGTAAATATATGAACAACTTTGAAAAATTATAAATTTATTAACAAATAACGTAAATATGTTTACGAAATATTTACGAATCTTGTGAATATGTAAACTGTAAACATATTTACAAAACTGGAATTCGGTCATTGTATTTACCCCCGTAGCCTCCGCCACCGCCCTCGCAGCGACCGCCGTAGCCTCCTCTGCCACCACCGCGGCCGCCTCCGTAGCCACCTTCGCCGCCGGAGCCGCGGGATTGGGCCTCGTTGACGGTGATGTTCCTGCCGTCGAGGTTCTGGCCGTTGATCCCCTCGATCGCCTCCCTCATGGCGTTCTCGTCGCTAAAGGTCGAGCGACGACGATGGCGGCGGCGAGAGAAGGAGAACGAGCGACGGCGATTACAACCAGAGAGAAGCAGCGACTGGTTGAAGACGATCGAGGTTGAAGAGAGAGAGAAATAAAAGAGAAATAAAAGGAAATTCAAAATTTGAGGTCAAAGTATCAAATTAATTTGAAATCTGATAAATATGGGAATAATTCAACTTTAATTTTAGGAAAATAAAAATATATAATTAAAATCAAGGTTATAATGGTCCAAAATTTATTAAAAATGGGTATAAATGAATTAATTAAAACTATGGGTATTTCTCATAAACCTTAAGTGTATTTTGGGCATTTCATGAGTTTTTCTTTTTTGTAATAGCTTATCATTAGAGAGCATTATAGTAATATCTGTTGTAGAAATCTAAACTTTGAGCATCAATAATTTGTCTAGTAACTAATAGGTAGTAAAAGTCAAGAGATTGATTAAATGGAATAGGTAAAGGATAAGAACAGAGGACTTTGAGAGAGAGAGAGACACGTGTAGAGGATGATAAATTTTAATGTTGTAAGTTGTATTCATCACTATCCAAGATAGGGTATTTATAGGAAAAACTAGGGGCATCTAGGTAATTACATATTGTAGGTGCATAGTGTTTGCATAGTAAAAATAATAAATGCAAACCTATCCTAATGTTCATGAGCATTACATTTATTTATAACACTCCCCCTTGGAATGCTCATTACAAAAATTACGTGTTCATGCTGCCTCATTAAAAACCTTACTAGGAAAAACCCAGTGGGATAAAAACCATAGTAAGGGAAAAAGAGTACAGCCACGTATAGCTCCCCCTCATATTGACATCGGGGATTTCTTCATAAATTTTGTAGTCTTCGCATCCCGATGTCATGAACATGTTTTCTGAAAGTTGAAGTAGGGAGCGCCTTTGTGAAGAGATCCGCTGAGTTTTCACTGGAACGAACATACTGGATATTGATGACATTGTTCTTTTCCAGTTCTTGAGTAAACGAAAAGAACTTCGGAGGAATATGCTTTGTTCTGTCGCTCTTGATAAATCCTTCCTTCATCTGAGCAACACACGCGGCATTATCTTCGTAAAGTGTGATGGGATCATCGATTGGTGAAAGACCACTTGTGGTCCTAATGTGTTGCGTCATTGATCTCAACCATACACACTCACGACTAGCTTCATGCAACGCGATGACCACGGCATGGTTTGATGATGTCGCCACGAGCGTTTGTTTCTGAGAGCGCCAAGAAATTGCAGTCCCTCCACATGTAAACACATACCCCGTTTGGGATC
The DNA here is from genome assembly GCA_954871525.1 of Parietaria judaica. Taxonomy (NCBI): domain Eukaryota; kingdom Viridiplantae; phylum Streptophyta; class Magnoliopsida; order Rosales; family Urticaceae; genus Parietaria; species Parietaria judaica. Next base: position 48,393,961 of record OX940860.1, read on the forward strand.
TCCCTTTGTGTGGATCTGACAAGTAACCTGCATCTGCATAGCCAATCAAAACTGGTTTCGTATTGTTAGGGTAAAATAATCCCAAATCAATTGTTCCTTGAAGATAACGAAACACATGTCTAATTCCATTCCAGTGTCTTTTAGTAGGAGCCGAACTGAATCTTGCTAATAAATTAACAGCAAAAGCTATATCCGGTCGAGTACAATTAGCAAGGTACATAAGAGCTCCAATTGCACTGAAATATGGTACTTCTGGACCAAGGATCTCTTCGGATTCCTCACATGGACGATATGGATCATTTCCTACATCAAGGGACCTTACGACCATTGGGGTACTCAATGGATTTGATTTATCCATATTGAATCTCTTTAAGATTCTTCTCGTGTAATTTGATTGATGCACAAGTATCCCCCTTTGCAAGTGCTCAATTTGCAAACCGAGACAATACTTTGTTTTCCCAAGGTATTTCATCTCGAATTCTTTCTTTAAGTAAGAGATTACTTCCTGAATCTCTTCATCGGTCCCAATGATATTTAAATCATCAACATAGACAGCGATAATCACACAACCAGATGTTGTTTTCTTGATAAAAACGCAAGGGCAAAGCGGGTCGTTAATATACCCCTTTTGTAATACATATGCACTTAGTCGGTTGTACCACATGCGTCCAGATTGCTTTAACCCATATAGAGACCTTTGCAATTTGATTGAATATCTTTCTCTGGGTTTTGAACTTGATGCTTCAGGCATTTTGAATCCTTCAGGGATTCTAATGTAAATATCAGTATCAAGCGATCCGTATAAATAAGCGGTAACAACATCCATGAGGTGCATATTTAGTTCCTCATAAACAGCTAGACTAATCAAGTATCTGAATGTAATTCCATCCATGACAGGAGAATACGTTTCCTCGAAGTCAATTCTGGGCCTTTGAGAAAAACCTTGTGCAACAAGTCGAGCCTTGTATCTCACAATCTCATTTTTCTCATTTCTCTTTCGTACAAATACCCATTTGTATCCAACAGGTCTCACATCTTCAGGTGTGAGCAGTATAGGCCCAAAAATATCGCGTTTATTAAGTGATTCTAATTCAACATCAATAGCCTTTTTCCATTCAACCCAATCGCGTCTATTTTTACATTCGGTAACAGACCGTGGTTAAGGATCCCCATTATTTTCGTCCATAACATCGCATGCCAAACTGTAACAGAGTGCATCATCGATGTCCATATTTCGGTTCCATATTATACCTGTACTGGCATAATTAATCGAAATTTCTCGATTTTCCTCATCGTGTATTTCTTTAGGAATACGTTCCTCCGTATTGGGGTCATGTTGCTCAGCTCCTTTTCTTTTACGAGGATTTTTATCTTTGGAACCGAGTGGTCTCCCACGCTTCAGGCGTGTTGTGATTTCATGAGTGACTTTGTTTTCAATTTGCCCTTTTGGAATTTCAATTTGAGCAGGAGCATTCTCAGCTGGTATGTGAGATTTAGTCACTCTCTTTGTGTCTGTAAATGCATCAGGAAGTTGATTTGCTACATCTTGTAAATGCAAAATTCTTTGAACTTTTCCTTCACATTCTTTTGTGTAAGGATCAAGATGCAACAATGTTGGTACAGACCATGTAATTTCTCTTTTCAGCTGTTTTCTTTCTCCCCCTAATGCTGGGAAATTTTCTTCATCAAAGTGGCAATCAGCAAAACGAGCTGTGCAAATATTCCCAGTTTGAGGTTCAAGGTATTTAACAATAGATGGGCTTTCAAAGCCTACATAAATACCAAGACTTCTCTGTGGCCCCATCTTTGTTCTTTGGGGTGGTGCAATAGGCACGTACATAGCACAACCAAAAATCTTTAGATGGGATATATTTGGTTTTTGGCCGAATACAAGTTGCACTGGGGAGTATTTATGATATGCACTTGGTCTGATGCGAATTAATGCCGCAGCATGTAATATTGCATGACCCCATACTGTAGTAGGAAGCATTGTTCTTATTATCAATGGTCTAGCAATAAGCTGGAGGCGCTTGATCAATGATTCGGCCAGACCATTTTGTGTGTGAACATGAGCAACAGGATGTTCAACATCAATCCCAACTGACATACAATAATCATCGAATGCCTGAGATGTGAATTCACCGGCATTATCAAGTCTTATTTTCTTGATTGTATGATCGGGAAATTGAGCTCGTAATTTGATTATCTGAGCGCGTAATTTAGCAAATGCCATATTGCGAGTTGATAACAGACACACATGTGACCATTTGCTAGAGGCATCTATCAATACCATGAAGTATCGAAATGGTCCACACGGTGGATGAATTGGCCCACATATATCACCTTGAATACGTTCAAGGAACATAGGTGATTCAGTTTCAACTTTTCCCGGTGAAGGTCTTATGATTAACTTTCCGAGAGAACAAGCTTTACACTGGAATATTTTTCCTTGAGGGATCTTCTGGTCCTTCAATGGATGCCCATGTGTATTTTCAATAATTCTTCGCATCATGGTCGAACTAGGATGACCTAGTCGGTCATGCCATATGGTAAATATTGAAGGTTTGGTAACTACCATATTTGATTCAATTGCACTTATATACGTAAAATGCAATCCTGTAGGGAGCATTGGTAGTTTTTCAAGTACGTATTTCTTCCCCGATTTATGCATTATGATAAACATATATTTCATGGCGTTCTCAGTTGCAGACTGAGTATCAAACTCATGAGAATATATATCTTTGAAACTTAACAGGTTTCTTTTGGATCTTGGGGAGAATAAAGCATTGTTTATCGTAAACATTGTGTCATTTGGTAATGTAAAATTTGCTTTACCAACTCCTTCAATCAGATCTACAGGACCTGATATTGTATCCACACTGGCTTGTGTTGATTTTATGTTTGAGAAAAACTTTTTATCCTTCAATATTGTGTGTGTCGTTCCACAGTCGAGTATACAAAATTCTCCAGCTTCACGATTAGCTTTGTCCATTTGAAAAACTTTAACTAAAACAAACACAAATTTTGATAAGAAAGATATTTTATTAAACACGAGCATTAGTCTATTACACATACTTAAAATTAGAAGTTCATGATATATTTTACAAAAAGAAAGAAAAGACAAACAAACATCGGACCATTGGGCTTCATTCCCAAAAGGAATTACATAATTCATATTAGTTTTCACCAGTCGCTTGTTCAGCGAAATCGCCAACTGTGTCAATGAAATCACCGTTGAAGTCGGATGCTTCGAGATGAGTGGATTCGTTCTGGTCAATAAAATTGACCTCTTTCTCTTTCCCTTTCCCCTTCATGGACTCTTGGTAGAGTTTGCATAAGTGTGGTGGAGATCGGCAAACTCTTGACCAGTGCCCTTTAGTGCCACATCTGAAACAACTGGTTTCAAAGCCTTTTGGGGAGATCATCTCTTTTCCCTTTTTAGAGGGGTCATCGTGGCCCCTCCCGTGTTGCTGCTTTTTATGATAATAGTTAGCGAACTTATAAGAGGGATTGTAACCACCTCGTCCACGTCCGTAACTACGACCACGACCTCGGCCTCGCCCACGACCTCGGCCTCGCTCTCGACCCTGAAAATAGCTCTTGGGCTCAGGCTCATCGGAGTTGATAGCGTTTGCTTCAGGAAGCGCTTTTGAGCCGGTCGGGCGAGATTGATGATTTTTTTATCAGCAACTCATTATTCTTTTCTGCAATGAGGAGACAAGCAATTAGTTCAGAATACTTTTGAAAACCTCGCACACGGTATTGTTGTTGCAAGGTCACATTTGAAGCATGGAAAGTGGAAAAAGTCTTTTCCAGCATTTCAGTCTCTGTTATAGTAACCCCACAAAATCTCAGGTGGGTCACTATTCTGAACATCGCAGAGTTATAATCACTGACTTTTTTAAAGTCCTGGAACCGTAAAGCGGTCCATTCATCACGGTATAAAGGGAGCATCACATCCCTCTGGTGATCATATCTCTCTTTGAGATCCTTCCACAACTCACTAGGATCTTTTACAGTGAGATACTCATTTTTCAAGCTTTCATCAAGATGACGACGAAGGAAGATCAATGATCTAGCCTTGTCCATCCTCGACGAGTTATTCTCTGCTTGGAGTGTCTCCAACAGATTCATTGATTCCAAATACATCTCTATATCCACCGTCCATGGCATATAGTTGTTTCCACTAATCACGAGAGGACTGAATTCAAGCTTTACCAAGTTTGACATGGTGATAACTAACATGAAAATAAAATATTTCATTAGATTTAATTCAAAATATAAAAGTCTACAAAGATTGTAAATAATAAAGCAAGATACATGAATACAACCACCTTTAAGGAAAAATAAAATTCCTCCGGTGTAATATGAAAGATAAAAATACTAACATTAAATACAAGGATCATTATGGCTACAAAAACTAACATTAGTCTAGTCATTTTTATCGGCTAAACTTGGAGAGAAAAATATGAGGTAGAATAAGAGATGTGATTTTTGTATGGTTTGATAAACTTGTATTTATAGTGTAAAAACTAGCCGTTTATAGCCGTTATATAGCCGTTGGAAATACACTAACACAATGTAATTAAATGCTATAATTAGATTAGTGATGTAATGTCATAAAATGAGATGTAAAAATAGACAAACATTATAGATATATAATATTAATCATAAGAATATTAAAAATGAAGAAGTTAAAACTAATCTCAATTAATATCATTTTACTATAAGGTGGCAGAGCCTCCTTTGTATAGTAATTTGATATTACTTGAAGATAAATATTTGTTAGATGTAAATCACATCATTTTATTATAAGGTGGCATAGCCTTCCATTGTATAATAATATGATGCTACACATAAGAAAGTTAAAATATTGTAAATCATATTACCATAAGGTGGCAGAGCCTCCTCTGTATGGTAAGATGGTGTAATTCATAAAAAAATAATTAATTATCGTAGATCCCATCACATTACTATAAGGTGGCAGAGCCTCCTTTATATAGTAATATGATGTTATACAATGATAATAATAATTATAAAATTTTCAGCTCATACCGTAGAGTGATCGTGCTGATAACGTGTTGTAGAAATCTAAACTTTGAGCATCAATAATTTGTCTAGTAACTAATAGGTAGTAAAAGTCAAGAGATTGATTAAATGGAATAGGTAAAGGATAAGAACAGAGGACTTTGAGAGAGAGAGAGACATGTAGAGGATGATAAATTTTGATGTTGTAAGTTGTATTCATCACTATCCAAGATAGGGTATTTATAGGAAAAACTAGGGGCATCAAGGTAATTACATATTGTAGGTGCATAGTGTTTGCATAGTAAAAATAATAAATGCAAACCTATCCTAATGTTCATGAGCATTACATTTATTTATAACAATATCCAACTTCTTAAGTAAAAGCTGTCAAATTGTAGTAGCTTTAACATTTGAGGGCATTATAGTAATATCCAAAAGTTCTTAAGTAAAAGTTGTGAAATTATATTGTAATAATACCAAGGATGGAGGATCAAATTATGCAATAATGTAAAATGCTCTTCTTCTTCCTAAAACAATCAACCGAAACCAAACAACTTTCAGAGATTCACTTAATCATCAATGGTGAAAATAATAATACTAAATCTTCCCACATTTCGCTACACTACAATGCTATTTAGTCTGTAAATAATATATATATATATATAAAAAAAAAGTTGAAGTAAATGATATATATTATATATATATATATATATATATATATAAGTTGAACATCATTACATAAAAAATAACGAGTTCCGACCAAGTGGGGGCGGCCGACCCCGCTATAAAACTGGGTCACTTCAAACAGAAATCAACGAAATCACCCTAAACCTGGGTCACTAATCAAGCCCTAAACCTTACTCAATCGAAATGACCCTAACCTCATTCAAACCAACGAAATCAAACAGAAATCAAGCCCTAACCTTGTCGTTGTTCGTGGTCGTGACTTCGCGACCATTGGGATGGAGAAGGTTTCGAGCCCTAAACTTTCGAAGAGAGCTGTGATGATGGAGGAGGTTAACGGGAGCGGTGGGTGAAGGCGAAGCGAGCGACGGAAGCCAGCGACGGAAGCTAGAAACCTTTCTTTGTGGGTTTGCGTTGGGCTGGTTAGTTTAACCTTAGGCTTGGGTTAACGTGAGTTTCGGGAATATTTTTGCAATTTATTAAAACCGGGAATAAAACCGTTCAAACTTACTTTTCCAAGCATACTTATTGAAGTTTCCCTTATGTAATATCCCAATTTTTTTTGTTCATGGTTTAGATAACTTTGTGTTAGTATAATATAATTTGTAGCAATTATTAGAACTCAAAACTTAATATCCATTAATTACTTAAGTGATATTCACATATACCCTTGTCAACCCTAGATCCATAGTCATGAACATTCTCATATCCCCGTTAGTACCACCATAGTCAATTACTCGTACTCAAGGCCGGCTTTTTGTACAAAAAAAAAATTAGCGATCGTTCAATTTTTTTACAGTAAAATAAAAACACTTAACATACAATTTATTTTAAATCACATTATATTATATTTTAATTAAAAAATTCATAATAATTAAACAAGTTTAAAAGATTTTTTTCAGCCTAAGACCTCCAAAATTATTGAGCCGAGCATGTCTGTAGACCGCACCTCCGATTCTTGAGTATCCAAGATTAATTAAGATGATAAATTATTAGAGCAGCTTCACAGTTAAAGCCTTTAATATATATTTTTACGTTTAAAACGATTATTATCCTCATCAATATTATTTGTTATTTCTCATCTCATCAACATAAAATGTTTTTTTTTCTTCTATAAAATTAATTATTTATATATCTTATTCTACCACGACTTGACAATTGATATATATATTTCAGTTAATGTATTTTTTATTATATTCCATAACAAACTTAGCTCAACCAACTTTATCATCATGCTTAATAATTAATATGCATATTGCCTAATAGTAGTAATATTCACTACGTCATACAAAATAGAGCTTAACTTTAAAATTTCTGTCTTTTTTCTCTTTCAATGTAAATAGATTTTTTTTCTAATTAATAAAAACAAGTATAATAACTTTCCTTTCGTGTCTCTAAAAAAATAGATTTTATTTTCAATATAAATTTAATGTATTTTTAATATTTAAAATTATTTCTCCATCAATTTTATATTCTTTCTCATCTTATCGCAATTCTCCTCAAGACCTTAGCATATAATGTTTCACTGTTTTCTCCCATTAATAGTATACATATATATATATATATATATATATATATATATATATATATATTATGATTTTATCCAACAATGCCAATCGAGTTGGTCAACATTAATTTGTCATGGTTCAAAAATAATTTTTTTGCCCATATATTTAGTATAAAATGGTTGTTTTTTTTTCTTCTAGTCAATGAAACAAATCAAGTATAACTTTCGTATACTTTTTTTTTCCTTTTCAAAATGAAATGGATTTTTAGGGGTATAAAAAAACTCGAAATACGGGTTTTAAACCGCATATAGATCGAATCTGCTTAAAAAAAAAACGCACCGTATTAAACTGGAAGCGGTTTTTGAAAAAATCGCATCCGGATTAAAAGCGATCCCGAGTTCCGGTTAAGTACTTATCTTCTCTTTTTTTTTTAATAAATTTTTCTCTTCTTATACCGTTTAATATTCTTATGCAATTTTTCATATTTTTGTAACATGATAAATAAATATTAGTAAAAGATTTAGCATTAGAAACTATTTTTTACTAAAAAATTCAAAATCCAGGTTCCTGTTTTGGCAAAAAAATCTAAACACCCAGTCAGCTTTCACCCTATTTTGTATTCATTAATAATTGATTAAATGTTTTGAAATGATCGAGTTTTTAAAGCGAAAGAGTAGTAATGATTTTATGGGGCTTATCTTTCCACATATAAAATAAATCATCCCATCATTATTTTTGTTATATTATTTCTTACCTCATCAACGTATATTATATAGATTTTTTCTTCAATGTATTTTTTTAATACTTTTATCCCATTACGAGTAATGTTCGGCCACCGTTTCTCCGTTCTTAATGTACGTATGGGTCATTCCTTGAGTTAGGGCAGTTTAACCTTGCCCAAATTCCAAGCTAATTAGTTCATTTTGTTATTTGCCCGGGATTGTGACCGAGTGATGGGTCGGCTTCTGTCTCCTTCTCCAGTTGCTGCCAGTCTGCGCCGCGTCTTCCTCCCTCGCGCCGTCTCTGCCGTCGCACGTAACCCTAGGGTTTGTTCCAGGTTTCTGCATCGAAAAAAATAGAGAGCAAGAGAGAGAAAATAATCTTCCACAAACCCTAATCCCTTGAGAGATTAAAATCTAATTTGAAAGCTGATTTTATTTGATAAAATCGCCTATATTTATAGGAAATTACAATTCGGGAAACCTTCCCAAACGGGAAACTGACTTAAAAGGAAATAAACCGAAATAGCCTAAAACGATAATGACTAAGCAAAACGACTAAGCAACATTGTATAAAAAACTTAACGAAAGCAAAAATAAAATAACGATTCCTTATAAGCTCTTACTCCTAGCCACTTGTAGTCGCTTCCGTTCTCTTGCGCCTATGATACGTATACCTAAATCTCGTGTCCGTATCACATTCATGTTAGGATTATAAGATTTAATTTTGAATCAAAAATAAAATCGAAATGAAATGAAAATTATATAATAACACGGAACATTATTGTAGTTTTCTCTTAAAAATTGTCACATTAAATCGAAATTTCATGCTACAACATTTTTTTCTCACGCGTTTTCTTCGCACTACAAATATTACAAAATATTAATTGGTATAAGTTTTATACTCAATAATTAAGACTACACTAATTACATCCATAAAATACACTCGTAAACTGAATCTTTAATAACAACTCTGCATTGGGTATGTTCAATTACAGTAAATTAAGTAAATTATGTAGTACGTTAACTCAACAATTTAGTCGCGCAAAATCTATATAAATACACATATATAGTTGGCCAAGTTATTAATTTCATGCAAAACATATATCCGCCGACATGAATAAGCCTCAATCCATCTTTTTCCTTCTTATGTCTCTCACCGGCTTTTGCAAACGGATCTCCGCCGGAGAGCCCAGTCAAGTGCTCGGCTCCCGGCAACCGGAACTGCACCGTCATGAACGCCTATGGTGCATTTCCTGATCGTGCCATCTGCCGCGTAGAAGCAGTTGCCTACCCGACGTCGGAGGCCGAGCTCGTCGCCGTCGTTGCCGCCACCACCAAAAGCCGCTCGAAGATCAAGGTGGCGACGTGCTTCTCCCACAGCCTCCCGAAGTTGGTATGCCCTGGCGATGGGGATGGCCGGGAAAGAATTTTGATAAGCACGGAGCGGCTGAGGCGGGTGGTGAGTGTGGACGCAGCTGCGGCTACGATGACAGTGGAGAGCGGAACATCGCTGAGGGAGGTGATCAATGCTGCGGCGGCGGCAGGGCTGGCGCTGCCGTACGTGCCGTACTGGTGGGGTTTAACAGTTGGCGGGATGCTCGGCACTGGCGCGCACAGGAGTTCGTTGTGGAGCCGGGGAAGTGCGGTGCACGACCATGTGGTGGCACTCACCATCGTCAGCCCCGGTGGGGCCCCGGATGGCTTTGTCAAAGTCCGAAGGCTTGTCGAGGGCGATCAGGAACTCGAGGCCGCTAGGGTCTCGCTTGGTGTCCTTGGAGTTATTTCTCAGGTACATTAAGTGTGTGTATATATATATACATATATATATTACAATCTCGTTAAATTAAAACTGAATAAATTAATAATTGTAATTAAATTAACTTTTGTCTAAGTCTCTAACTCATATTTACAATATTAAATTAATATTTAATACGCTAATAACATCAATGACTTAAGAAAATTCTTCAGTTTTCACTCTATTAGTCTATAGAGATTATATAGTGTATATATATCTCATAAATCTGAAAAGTAAATAAAACCAAAAAGTTTACCTCGATTAGGAGGATATGTTATTACAAAACAACGTTAGATTATATCAATGAACAACGATGATACAAATCATTAGCGTTTGCTTAAGCGAAAACATGTCATAACTATTGCAATGAATTAATAATTAGCCGAACAAAAACATTAGATTAAACGATTAATTTAAGAATATTGGTGGCAAAACCTCCAATGTTTGTTCCATATCGCAATTAATCTTTTAAATTTTGATGGTGAAATTCTCTCTCATTACACATTTGATGCATCATAAAGAAATTGACTTTGACTGCCACGTTGTCACGTCATGACACGTTTGTTGCCTCTTCCATTTATTTGATAGCATGAAATGAATAACTTTTAAGATTGTTGGCGGCAAAACATCCTAAAATTATTCTTTTCGTACTAATTAAACCCCAAGCTCAAATTTTGATGGTAAGCCCCCATCATAAATAAGAATCCAACATTACACAAAGAACGTTATAAATCATAATATATTACAAAAACTTATTAAAATTTAAAAGCGCAATACATATAGAAGAATATTACAAAACATTTTATAAATTCAAAACTCGATCATATAAAAAAACGGATAAAGATTACCATGACTATTATAAATCCAACAACCAGAACCCAATGTTTAAAACTTTGTTCCGCGCATAGGCGGAATCAGAATTTAGACTTGAGCTAATCGAAATTTATAGTGCAAATATAGGGGTTATTTTGTAACGTTAAAAATATTAGTACTAAAAAAAGATAAACAGACGTACAAAAATATGAAAACGTACTTGTATAAAAGGAGTAGTAATTCGGAATATATAGCTGATTACAGGGAGACAATAGGCATGCTTTACTTACCATCACTAGAGCTGGGGCTGGCGACGTCGCGACGGGTCGCGACCAAATCGGGGAAGATTGCGACTGTTCCCGTCGCGACGCGTCGCGACTCGTGCAGTCGCGATGGCTCACGATTTGTCGCGAGTCGTTGGGCGATATTTGCGGCATATGTACCTGTTTTCTTGAAATGTTTATTTTTAGTACTTTTTACCCGAATTTAATTATCAAACTTTATTAATTATTTGAAAATATTCTTTAAGTATGTTAATTATTTAAAATTATTATCTATAAGTTATTTTTTTCAAAATTAATATTTAAGTATGTTATAATTTATTATTTTGTAACATAATAATAATCTTGATTTTTATTGCTAATTTTAATTTGTAACATATGTTAATAAATATTAGTTTGTAACATATTAATAATTTTAACAAATTTAATTAACATATAAATAAATATGATAAGATGAGATATTTTTAAAAAAAAAAGTTGTATTATTCATTGTGAATATTACAATAAGGTGGAAGAAAGCTGTAAATATTCATTGTAAATATTACAAGATGCCTCACTAAAACCTCTCTTGTAAAACCCTCTTAGGGACATAAAACCAAGAGAGGAAAGAGCACATCATTGGCGGTTACTTTGCATCACTCGGGGAATAAGGCGTTAAACCTTTCAGTCATTAGCTCCAGTTCGGTTTGGTCGGACCGTTTGGCAATCACGGGGTTGTGGAGCATCAAATCATTCAACACCACTATTTTCTCGACGTGTGTGTTGGTGGTTGACGCCCTCCGGTCGTTTATGACATACTGAGCCGTACTGAATGCGCTCTCCGAAGCAACGCTTGAAATGGGGATGGACAGTATATCCCTCGCCATTCTCGCCAATATCGGGAATCTGTCCCGTTGATTCTTCCACCACTTTATCACATCGAACTCAGCTGAATCGTCGTCGAACCGTAGGCCGTAGTACCGCTTCACTTCTTCCGGTGCGCCTTCCGGTATGTCCGCCTGTGCCGGAGCCGTACTTGATTCCCCTGCTTCCCCGCGATCTAGCCGTTGCTTGAGTCTCCGGCTAAACGCTAGTCCCGTCTTCGTTGGGCTTTCCATTACCGTCCTTTGCTCCTCCTGTGCGTTGTACTGTGGGAACCGCACGTCGTATTCACTGTACAATGCAAAAAACGCTTCATTAACAACGTTAATATAATTCCGGTAATCCACCCCTATGTTTTCCCCGCATGCTAACATCATTGGCCCCCAAGTAAACGAAAAACGAGGATCTAGTATAGCACCGAAGCAAAACGAAAATGGGGTGGATCCCAGTAAGTTTGGTATTTTGCAATCATTCCCGGAATAAGGGGAGAAATAATAGGGTCATTTGAAAATTCTTGAAAAGCACACGTAATTTGGTAAAGACCCGAAAGACCATGATCTAAAGAGGGTCTTTTTTTGTTAGAAAAATTTAAAGTAATAGCATAAAAAGGTTTGAGAAATTCGGTAAATTTCAAGGCGGTTTCCCATTCCGGCACCGTGATCCGCGCCTGGGGCTCGAGTTCCATTCCGAGGAAGTGGTCCAAAGGCAGCCTCTGTCTACACACAACTAAAACCATTAGATACGTAGAGTTCCAACGTGTATTATTGTCTAAACCAAACTTGTTAGCTCTATGATTGTGGTCTTTACAAAATTTTCTCCACCTACTGGTGGTTTGAGGATGCTGGATCCAATCAACAATGCCGCGTATTTTTTCAACATGTCTTGCAATTTGATGTTCGCCCGTTCGTGCAATTAAATTGATTATGTGACAAGCACACCGTTGATGTAAAACATTTCGAAATGGAGAAGCGGGCAAACTAGATTCCAAGATAGTAATGGCGGCGTTGTTGTTTGCGGCATTGTCTAAGGTAATGGAAATCACACGATTTTGTAAACCCCAATCATTAAATAATGCAATTAATTTATCGGCAATGTTTTGTCCGGTATGACGACCCTCGAATGGCGATAGATTTAAAAGTCTTTGACATGGATTCCACTCATCGTCTACGTAATGAGCGGTCAGACTCAAATAATCGTTTAAACTCGGACTGCTCCACAAATCGGTGGTAAAAGCAACGTTTATGCTAGACATTTTGAAAAAATCGACCAAAAGGTTTTTTTGCATAGCATATGCGATTTCCATGTCCTGGGTATAAGTCGTACGGGAAAACTGCTGGTACGTCGGATTAATCCTTTGCATATATCGGGTATGGTTGGGATTTTTGACAAAACTCAGCGGCACGCCCATAGAAATAATCCATTCGAGGGTCCATTTCCGTAAATTAACTGCAGAAAGAGCACTTATATGTACTGTGTTTACCTCATCAATCTGTCTGGTTGGGAAGCATGCTCTTGCGTGTCGTTTCAAGTAGCCGGTTCCCAGGTCACCCATCGCATCTAGTGTGCGCCCGCACTTTTTGCACGTCGCGAGTTTAATACGTTGGCCATTCTCCACCCGCCGATCTTCGTGAAAAAACTCCCACACGGGGGTAGTGTTTGGTCGTCCCCACGCCAAGCCCGAAGGATTTACTCTATTAAAACAAAAGAATATTACACGAGTTTAATATTAATTTAAGTATTACAAAAAATATTTCAATTATTAAATTTTAATATTAATCATATTAATTTAATTAAATTTCATATAGTTAAATAAAAATAACGAAATTAAAAATGATATTTTCTATGTGTGGAAATAATTATCAAGCTCTTTTGGACGGAACTCCCCGAGGTTCCACGGCCAGATCGACTGGAAAGGATGCTATGATCTCGCTTTAGGCCCAAGCTTTTCTAGACAGAACTCCCCGAGGTTCCCAGGCCAGCTTGGAGGAGATTGCAAAACAAACCTTATTTAAAAACCAATCTTTCTAAGACACCATAATCCGTAAAAACTTTATAATTATCACCACACATAAAAAATACCATTTTAATTTCTTTAACTTATTTAAGTAACTATTTAAAGTTTAATTAAACTAATATGATTAATTGATTATTAAATAATTAAAAAAATTAAACTAATATGATTAAATGATTATTACATAACAAAAAATCTCAAGAAATTCGTTTCTGATGTGGAAGATCAGTCGGAACCGCAACCACAGAGCATACTAAGACTTTCAAGTGACGTGACAACAACACTTACAAATTGATTATTAAACTAGTATGATTAAATGATTATTAACTAATTGAAAAAATTAAACTAACATGATTAAATGATTATTACAAAACAAAAAATCTTAAGAAATTCGTTTCTGATGTGGAAGATCAGTCGGAACCGCAACCACAGAGCATACTAAGACTTTCAAGAAATTCGTTGTTGATTATTAATTATTAATATTTAATTATTGATTATTAATTATTATTTATTACTAATTACTAACTTATTAATTATTAAATATTATTAATTAATAAAATAGAAAAATGACTAATAGCTATACATAGAGAAATGACTAAAGGTTATTACCCGGTTGAAGGACGTCGATGTCGTCGAGGACGGGCAACGGAGGCTTCACCGCTATCTTGATTGGAAGGTAGAGGAGAACCGCGGTTGTAAACCCCAACATTTGAACCATGGACCGAGGGCGGCGTTTGAAAGTCGTCGGGATCGGCATCGTCGGGACGTTGAGTTTCGTCGGGATCGGCATCTTCGGGACGTTGAGTTTCGTCGGGATCGGCACCTTCGGGACGTTGAGTTTCGTAATCGGCGTGTTGTTGAAACATGAGATTGAAAAAAAGATCGTTATTTCCCCGCCTAGATTGAGCTACCGCGTCGACCAATTCTCGGGACACACGTTCGGGATTGGCATGGTGCATGGCCACCGCCCGGGTTAAACTAGGTCGTAGAGACCGTACTGTATCATCGGGATAATTTGGATTGGGCGGGGAGGGAAATATTTCTTCGGGTAGCATAACGGGAATGTAGCCGTCGGGCGTAGGCTGCGATGTTCCCCCTAGTTGAAATTGGGGTTGCAAATTCCTAGCCGTCCTTCGACCCCCGGAACTACCGCCGCTTCTTCGAGACATAATGGAACTTGAGAACTTGAGAGCTTTAGAGGGAAAAAACTTAGAGAATTGAGAGAGAGATGGAAGATTGTTGGTGAGGAAATGAGGGAGGAAGGGGTGGTATTTATAGGGTTTGAGGAGAGAGTGGGGTGGTTGAATAATTATTATGATGGGTGAAATGGGTGAATAATTGTGAGGAGATAGTGGGGGAAAAAAATTTGAAATTTGAAATTTTAGGGTTGAAATTCGAGTAAAGTGGGTAATAATTGTGGTTGAGTAATAATTTTTGGGTAAAAAGAGTGTTATTATTGCCACCAACAAACACAAATTCGCACAACCCTCGGATCGCTGACGTGGCGAGATCCTGGCCATCCATCGCTTCACGCGGATCGACCAACCATCGTCGCGATTCAGCCACGTGTTTGCGACTGTTCGCGATTCTCGCCACGCCATCGCGATTCGTCGCGATTCCCGCTCAAACGTCGCGACTCGTCGCGAGATGAATAGTGGCATCGCGAGTTTCACCTCGAACCATCACTATATCTATTTTAATTACTTTTCTTTTCATCACTTTGAGGAAATTACGAAACACCTCAAGTAATAAGAAACCTCATGTATTTTGTTGTTGCGTTATATTTTTTTTTTTAATCACTATTAACATAAAAAAAAAAAAGAGTCTCAGTATATATATAATACCTGGGCGTATATAACGGCACTCCAAATCTCCAATGCATTTTATTTTAAGGATTAATGACGGTAAAAATACTCAAAGTTTGGTCAAAGAATCCCTCGTGTACCCAAAGTTAAAAAGTTGTGGCAAAAGTACCCAAAGTCGCATTTGGGGAGTTGATCACCCCATTCTCATAACGCAGTTAACTTACCTGTCAACTCTGGCCACGTGGACAAACGTGGGTTGCTGACATAGGAATTTTTTGCCACGTGGACGAGCCCAATTAGAGGTTTAATTCGGTTTTTTTTTTTCATAAACACGGTT
Source organism: Parietaria judaica (assembly GCA_954871525.1). Taxonomy (NCBI): domain Eukaryota; kingdom Viridiplantae; phylum Streptophyta; class Magnoliopsida; order Rosales; family Urticaceae; genus Parietaria; species Parietaria judaica. The sequence goes on from OX940860.1 coordinate 48,409,806, forward strand.
GATGTGGGCTCATCCACGTGGCAAAAAACTGTTATGTCAGCAACCCACATTTGTCCATGTGGCCAGAGCTAACAAGTAAGTTAATTGCGTTACGAAAAATGGAGTGGTCAACGCCCCAAATGTGACTTTGAGTACTTTTATCACTACTTTTAGACTTTGGGTACACGAGAGGTTCTTTGACCTGACTTTGGGTATTTTCGCCGTCATTAACCCTTATTTTAATTTCTTTCCCTTTTCGTAACTTTCGGCTTTATATCATTCTTTGCAAGCTCTTTATAATGGAACAACCTTAAAAATATTAACACAACCTTCATATATCATCTACTAAGATGGTGATTAGATACATTATACAGTCATTAGTTTTGGAAAGAAAGTAACTTCGAAATTCTTATGTTTTCGTTAGTCCCCAAAATGTATACAAAAAACCCATCCGGGTTTTAGTTTGTTTTTTTTTAAAACCCGGATACGGATATATCCGGGACCGGGAAAAAAAATCCCGGATATATCCGGATCCGGGTTAGTATTTTTTATTTATTTTAATTAAATCTATTTTTTAGACCGTTGATCCTGATGATCCAACGGCCCAGATCAAAAGTTATTATTAAAAAAAACCGGATATTTTGATATCCGAGTTGCGTAATATCCGGATACGGATATATCCGGATCCGGGTTTTTTGTTTTTTTTTTTTGGGTATCCGGGTTTAACCCGGTGGGGGGATTTTGGGGTCTAGTTTTCGTGAAACAATAAATAATATGTAGTCGGAGTTGATGCCAAAAATTAGCTTAACACTGTTGTGGCCCACTTGTGTGGATTGAGCCGGGACCCTCGTCGTTTGTTGACTTTCTTCTGGGCTTGGGGTTTGGACTTCTTGGATTCTGGAGGTGATGGTGATGTGATGTTGCGCCTCGTTAAGTGTAGTGAGGCTGCCTACGTACCCACTTGTAGCCAAGTGGGATCATGTCATCTCGTAATTCAAAGCAGGCGTTGACGGAGCCGTTCCTGAGCTGGTCTAGGCAAGCCTGGAGGAGTCGGACGACGCTTAGAACTTCCTCTAGTGAGTCGGCGTTTCCTCCAATGATCCGTACGGACGATGGCGGAGGCGGGAGTCGGACGGCGTTCGGACCTTCCTCCGGCACCTTCTCTCTTGGCCTGAGGTTGGAATCCGGTGGATCAGACCCTCCACTAACCTTCAGACTGGGACCGGGTCCTCTGACCCGTTACCACAAAGTCCTAAGACTCGGGATATAGGTAGATGACCGCTGAGAACTAGAACCTCCGTAGGGCAGGTCGACAATCGGACCCTCCGCTAAACGTCGGACCGGGACCGGGTCCTCCGACCCGTTACCGCAAAGTCTTAGAGCTCGGGATATAGGTCGGTGACCGTTGAGAACCGGTTCCGACCTTAGTCGGAGATTTATACCGGAATATATATATATATATAGAAGAGAGAAAATGGTGTTTATCGCTGTTGAGAGCGTTTAAATCAGAGTTAACGTTTGTTCAGAATGAGCTTCTATTTAAAGGAGGGTCCAGGGACCTCTAAATAATTAATAATTACTTGTTAGAGGCCTTAAAGTAATTAAATATTACTTTGCGTGGCCCTGTTAGGCCCTGTCAGGCCACGTTACGCTACGTTGGGCCACACTAGGCCACGTTGGGCCACGCTGGTTAGGCCACGTTGGACCACGTAGACCACACTGGTTAGGCTACGCTAGGCCACGTTGGGCCACGCTAGGCCACGTAGGGCCACTGTAGGCCACGTTGGGCTATGCTAGGCCACATTGGGCCTTTCTGTTTTGAGATATGGTCTTCCATGGGGCGTTTTTGGGCCGTTAATTATTTTATTTCCAAAAAACATCTATAACATTAACCCCCAGTTTTTTGGATGACTTTGCCTTGCCAAAAACTACTTTTGCCTTTTTGTTTTTTTAGGATTTTTTAATCTGCAATTATAAAAGATAAATGGGGGCGTCCCCAGGAGTTACATTTCATGTATGCCGACGGGTGCGTTCCGCGAGATGACCTTACCGTTTCACGTATACGATCGTGAGGAATTTCCCTGGAGATCACTTGCCGTTTTACGGGGGCGTTCCAGAGAGAACCCCTCAGCCACATTTTGCGTTTGCAGTACGGTGTCTTTTGGAATAGCCTGCTGTTCCACGTACGGGTGTTATCCCGAGAGATAACCTTGCATATTTTTCTGAAAAAAAAGGGTGAGTGTGAGAACTATTTTATTTATAGTACTTCGGGGAGTTACATCGCTGAAACGCAAAAATATTGTGCCTCTAGAGGCACTCTATGGAGAAAAGATAGTGTACCATTTAATGGCACTTCTTGGAATAAAAACTAGGAAAGTAAAGTACAAGTATACTTGGAGATTTGCTGCTGGCGGTCCATGGCGGCTATCGGATGCTAGCCAGATGAAGTCTTTTTATCAGTCATTTCTTCCGATACGTACTCCTGGAGCTAGCCGTCTTGGATCAAGCTCTCGATCTGTTGCCTCAGTTTCCAGCATTCATAAGTGGTATGCCCGGCATCTTGGTGGAACCCGCAGTATCTGCTCTGGTCCCGTATGACGCCTTTTGCCATTGGCAGGGGCTGGACGAAAGTTTCTCCGCGGCGTTTCAAGATTGTCGCGGGAGAGGCGTTCAACGGCATGCTGTTGGCACCATTCTAGAATCGCTTCGTAGATTGGTCGCCCCGGTCAGGCGGCGTTTTTGACTGATGCCTCTTTCTCTGAAAGTTGTCACCGTCTAGACATTGACTCCCTCGATCCATTTTTCTCCGGTTGCTGAAGTATTCCTCGATTAAGATGTGTTGGACTGATCGCGCCATCAACTCTGCCATGGCGTTCGGACGGTTCTCGAGGAGAGATCTCAAAAAGTGGCCGTCGTGGAGGCCGTCAAGAATGGCGATGATTGCGTCGTTATCGGTATAGTCGTTAACTTTGTTCGCTTCTTTGACGAACTGATTCAGGTAGGCTTGGAGGGATTCGTCGTCTCATTGCTTGAGCAACCACAGGTAGGATTTCTCTTTTCTTTGCATGAGCGAAATTAAGAATCGGGAGATGAAACTTTCCTTCAGTTCTTCAAAGGATTTGATAGAGCCATTCGGAAGTCATTGGTACCATTCGAAGGCTGGGCCTGCGAGGGTGAGACAAAATGCTTGACACATCGTCGAGGCGGTGCATTTTCTCAGCTGCATAGTGGTCTGATATCGGATAAGGTGGTATGTCGGGCCGCTATTTTCGTCGTAGATGAAGCTTGGTAGGGAGCGGAGGTCTCCCACAATTTCTTCCGCGAGTACCTGGTAGGCAAAGGGGGACATGGTCCCTTCGAGCATGCTTCATACGGCCTGGTTCTTGTCCGTTGCTGCCGCGAGCTCTTGCACTTTCTTCTCTAGTGCTTGGATGACGTTCTTCAATTCTGCCGCTGGGGGTGGCATCGTGGCAGCTGCCTCATCTTCGATTGCTTGAAGTACCATGGCGTTTGGAGGGAGGCGAGGAATATGAGACATCCTGGTTGACTGAGACTCCATTGGTCTTTATGACTGGGCGTCTTCTGGGACGGGTTGTCGCTGCGTCTCAAGATTGGCTATTTGTGTTGGCTCCAGATCTGGGTGTCCGTCTTCGCCGAGGACGTCATCGACGACGTTATCTATCCCGGGGTATCTGGAGACCAACCCTGCTAGTCGCAACAGGCCATTCTTTAGTCGCGCTAATCGTGCGTCATTCACGGCATCTCAGCGAGCGCTCGTTGTAGGCTGGTTTTGAGCTGGGCTTTGCGCTCCGATGCTTCGGGCGGTGCCCTCGGTTGGGCCGTGTGTTGTTTCATCCGAGAGGTTGACTGACATCTCCGAGGTCTTAAGGTGACCGTGAAAGAGCTCGAGGTCGTGGGTGCTGGGGTCGTTGAGGCGACTGAGATGCAGTTCACGGTAGCCTGGTGGTGATGAGCGTGATGTGGGTTCGAGCTCGTTACAGCTTGGTAGAGGTGAGTGTAATGTAGGGGGCTTGCACGGCGGGAAGCTTTGTTGTCTTCACAGTAGCATGGCGGAGATCTCGTTGGTAGCGTGCGTGTCTTGCAGTTTGCTTAGAGCGACCGTGGTGGTCGGATGTTCTGGTAGGGACTCAAGGCTTGAACTTTATCGGGACCCCTCCTTCTAGCGCCAAAATGTTGATGGCGAAAATTAGCTCTTCACTGTTGTGGCCCACTTTTGCGGATTGGGCCTGGCCCCTCATCGTTGGTTGACTTTCTTCTGGGCTTGGGGCTTGGACTTGGATTTGGATTCTGAAGGTGATGGTGATGTGATGCCGTGCCTATTTGAGTGTAGTGAGGCTGCCTACGTACCCACTTGTAGCCAAGTGAGATCAGGTCATCTCGTAGCTCAAAGCAAGCGTCGATGGAGCCGTTCGTGCGCTGGCCTAGGCGATCCTGGAGGCGATGGCCGAGACGTAAGTCTAACGGCGCTTAGACCTTCCTCTCGTGAGTCGGCGATTCCTTTAGTGAGCCAGACGGCCGATGGCGGAGGCGGGAGTTGGACGGCGTTCGGACCTTCCTCTGACGCCTTCTCTATGGACCTGAGGCCGGAATCCGGTGGATCAGACTTTCCACTAACCGTCGGACTGGGACCAGGTCCTCCGAACCGTTACCACAAAGTCCTAAGACTCGGGATATTGGTCGATGAACGCTGAGAACCAAAAGCTTCGTAGGGCAGGTCGACGATCGGACCCTCCGCTAAACGTCGGACCGGAACCGAGTCCTACGACCCATTACCGCAAAGTCCTAAGACTTGGGATATAGGTCGGCGACCGCTGCGAACCGGTTCCGACCTTAGTCGGAGATTTATACTGGAATATATATAGAAGAGAGAAAATGGTGTTTATCGTTGTTGAGAGCGTTTCAATCGGAGTTACCGTTTGTTCAGAATGAGCTTCTGTTTATAGGAGGGTGTAGGGACCTCTAAATAATTAATAATTAATTGCTAGAGGCCTTAAAGTAAGTAAATATTACTTTGCGTGGCCCTGCGTGGCCTGTTAGGTCACGCTAGGCCACGTCAGGCCACGTTGGGCCACGTTAGGCCACGCTGGTTAGGCCATGCTGAGCCACGCCGGGCCACGTTGGACCACGCTAGGCCATGCTGGTTAGGCCACGCTAGGCCATGCTAGGCCACGTTGGGCCACGCTGGTTAGGCCATGCTAGGTCATGCTAGGTCATGTTGGGCCACGCTAGGCCATGTTGGGCCTTTTCGTTTTGAGATATGAGCTTCCGGGGGGCGTTTTTGGGCCATTATTGATTTTTATTATTTCCAAAAAAAAACACCCACAATAGTCAAGTTAGTGATGGCAAATTTACTCGAGTTATGATCAACGGGGACGATGTGGACTCATATATTCACCCAATTGTTATTTTTGTGTGGTTTGAATGTCTTAGTTCCACTAAATTTAGTACGACTTGAAAATATATAAGATTTAAAAAAAAAATTCTTAATAAAGGGAAATTTGAGTACATTTGCTTCTTATAAAAATAATTTTAAAAAATAATAAATAAATAAAAAACTTTGATATATGATGTTCAAGGTGAGTAGAACTTCGATACATCTGTGACCATTAACATTATATTGCTTGATATAGCATGTTTACCTTGAAAATCTTATGTTTTCATAAACTAACAAAATATGACAAATATATTTTTGTATGAAATATGTATAAAAAAAAACAAAAAACAAAAAAAAAACACACACACACTTGGTAGTTAATAAAAACATGTTAAAACTAGATAATATTATTCTCTTTCCTAAATTGAACATTTCGTGTTTTAAATTGCTTGATTTTGATTTTTCTATTGTTTTTATGAATTATGATATTTCTAAATGGATGTTGTTTGATTGCCCGGAAATCATGATACTACAAGGATAATAATGCCAAGCGGGATTAATTCAAGTCTCGACGTTTTCAATCGTAATAGGTTTTTGTCACACACATATATATACATATATATTTTTTCAGTGTTACACAAGTCTAACTCTAAGCAGAACACGAAGAAAAAAAAAAGGAGATATTGCATGGGATAGCCAAATTGAAATGTTTGATTAGTCAAATAGTCAACATTTCCTTTTTCTTTGCAAAATAGCCAAATGGTTATTTAATAACATATTTTATACCTATAATACCCTTTTAACATATTAACGTGTATTAACGTGGTTAATTTGTTTAAAAATAATTTATTTTTATTTTTGAAAAAAATAATAATTTATTTTTAAACAAATTAACTTCGTTAATACGTTTATTAACGTGTATTAACGTGTATTAACGGAGTTAATTTGTTTAAAAATAAAAAATCGTGATTAAAATTTTAACAATTTTTTTTTTCAAAAAAAAAATATTTTTTTTTTAAAATTAATTTTTTTTTAAACAAATTAACTTCGTTAATACGTTTATTAACGTGTATTAACGGAGTTAATTTGTTTAAAAATAAAAAATCGTGATTAAAATTTTAACAAAAAATTTAAAAAAAAATTCAAAAAATATTAATTTATTTTTAAACAAATTAACCACGTTAATACACGTTAATACAAGGGTAATCCGGTCTTTCGTGATTTATTAACGTGGTTAATTGACTATTTGGCAATATTAATTAAAACATTGGCTATTTGGCTAATTAGAGTTTGAAATTTGGCTATTTGCCCCAAAAAAGAGTGATAATGGTGATTTTTAAGGCTAATTAATTCCAAAAAAAAATTACGGTTTAAGAAGATTGTTATAATAAGTAAAAATATTAATGCAGTGTAGTACTCTCATAGGTGACACTAAAATTGGAGCCAATGTTCAAAAGATCCATAACTTATGTCAGTAAGAGCGACGAAGATTTGGCAGACGAGATAGTGAATTTTGGTAGAGAGCACGAATTCGGTGATATCACTTGGTATCCTAGCCAACGCAAGGCGGTGTACCGACTCGACAACCGTGTGCCGCTTAACACCTTTGGTAACGGAGTCTACGACTTTATGCCTTTCCGTTCAACTTCTTCTCACGTGCTCGCGCTTCGAAGAACTACAGGTTTGTTCACCTCACACGCGTGTAGTACTGTAGCACTTCTGTCATGAATCTTATCCCGCAAATATTTTCTTTCGGAACCCGCAATTCCAATACCGTTTTGATGGAAAACAGATATGGAGACTGTTTTAAAAAAACCCACAAATGGAGGACCATATCTTAGAACATGGAAACCGAAAAATCTTTAATTTCTTTATTATTATTATTTTTATTTTTATTATTATTAACATTTGGATAATCTAAACGATCGGATTAAGATTCGACGCTTCTGAATTTTGAGTTTTAAGACAATCAAGTAATAAAAATGGAATTTCACTTTCATATACTCTCTGTTTCATTTTTTCACATAAATATACTTATTATTATTAAAAGCCGCTAAAACACACCGTAATAGTGTGATTTTCATTTAATTTTTATACTCTTCGCCAATTTTAGTTTTTAAAAACACAAATTAGCTTCTTACTAATATATATGACTTTTGTTTTTATATACCCTCTACTTTTATTTTAAAAAAAAATATACCAACTGTTTTTTTTTTTATAAAATATTTTATAAAAAGAAAAAACAAAGGATTTCAATTAAAGTAGCTTCTTATTAATGTTTTTTTTTAATTAAATATTGCCAACTGTCAGTTTAGGGATTTCAATTTGCAATATATGAATTACATATTAGAAAAATAAGGGTTGTCAAATTATTTTATTAAGAGGGTATATTTTGATTATTTTGTATAACTAGAAGGTTCTTTTTAGGAGAAAATGAGATAGAATGTATAAAAAGCAAAATTTCAAAAATAAATAATGTTGAATTTGTTTTGTAAAACAAAAAATTCATTGACACAAGTTGCTTTCAGAATTTTTCTTTTAAAGGAATTTGTCTTTTTTTACTAAATGAGTTTAGTATTTAAGAATATTTTACATGAATTTCAAGATATTTCATCTTGCAGAGGAGATTCAAGAATCCCTGAGTGATGCTAACGGCAAATGCGTCAATGCCAAGTTGATCACTTCGACTCTCCTCAGCGCCGCATACGGTTTAACGAACAATGGTTTGTATGATCTACAGAAAATAGTGACAAATGTATTTAAATTTACGCAAAATTAGCGGTTGTTTACTTGACTTGACTACTTCGGTCAAAAAAATTTGGTATTAGGGTACATTGCCCTACTTCTAAAAACAAACACGGAGTTTTTACTCGATTTGGCTACTTCGGGCCACTAAAGCACCCGAGCATATGACCGCTAATTTTGCCTAAAATGTGAATACAGTTCCCCGCAATTATCTCTATGTATAAATATTGCTTGATTATGTTAATAGACTCACAAGAATAATAAACTAGCTTTTGTATTGTTATCACATGAGTATATTATAATTATAGTTACATCTATAAATATAGCATTGTTTGAGATTTACAGGAATAACTTTCACGGGATATCCAATCATCGGCCTCCACAACCGGCTCCAATCCTCGGGGACATGCCTAGAAAGCCCCGACGACGTGAGGATCACGGCCTGCGCATGGGACCCACGCATCAAGGGCGAGTTCTTCCACCAGACCGCCTTCAGCATCAGCCTCGCAGCCGCCGCAAGCTTCATCTGCGACGTGCAAGCCCTTATCCGCCTCGAGCCCCTCTCCCTCTGCGGCGCCGAGCTCTACAACGGCATCCTCCTCCGCTACGTCTCCGCCTCGCGCGCGCACCTCGGCAAGAGCGAGCCCGCGCTCGACTTCGACCTCACATACTTCCGCAGCCGCGACCCCATCTCACCGCGTCTATTCGGCAGCGTGATCGACGAGATCGAGCAGCTTGCGACCGTGAAGTACGGGGCGCAGCCGCACTGGGGGAAGAACCGCAACGCGGTCTTCGTCGGAGCCGCCGCGAAGTACCCGCGGTTGCAGGAGTTTTTGAGGGTGAAAGAGGAATATGATCCGCTGGGGCTGTTCTCCAGCGAGTGGAGTGATCAGGTTCTGGGGCTCAAGGAAGGTTTAGAGGTGGTGAAGGAGGGCTGTGCCTTGGAAGGGCTCTGTGTTTGCAAAGAGGATGTTCACTGTCGCCGAGCAAAGGGTACTTTTGCCGGCCCGGGAGGATTTTTCAAGAAGCTACGGTTTGTAGGCCTTGATCTAGAGTGAATATATGGAGAGTTAATTGGTCAAACGGTCCCTCCATTAGAATGTAAGTGTGCAAATGGTCACTATGATTTAGAGGCGAAAAATATCTAAAAATAACATAATCTTCACGAGCCGTCGAGTCATCAATCCTTATGATAAGATCTTGACCATTGACAAAGTCAAATATTACGTAAGACCATTTGTGTTTGGGTGAATACCTCTGTTTTTTTATTTATTCATTTATTTATTTATACCATATCAATCTAGCTTTTCACCACCTACAATTAAATACTATTGGAAGTTCTAAGTGGTATACCCACAGATATAACTAGCGCTGTAAATTTAGTAAGAGAACTGAAATTCTGATTCTCGTAAATCCGGGGATTTCTTATTATTTCATCTAACGGTTCGGTTCAAATTTATATGAAATCAAAATCCAATGGTTTATATCAATATATAAAATACAGTGTGCCAATTTGTTTTATTTTTAATTTTTAATGGGAAACTTCGTAAAACATCCCTCAAAACACCATAAATTATTTTATTACACCTCAAAACATCATAATTGGAAATACATCCTTTTTAAATTTTATGTACCAAAATACCCTTAGTTGTGTCCATTTTTCCGGACGCGACTTGTCCATTTTTCAGGAGGCAATATGTCCAATTCCGGACGCGACTTGTCCATTTTTCAGGACACAATATGTATATTTTGAAATGGTATTTTGGTAGATAAAATTTAAAAAGGATGTATTTCCAATTATGATGTTTTGAGGTGTAATAAAATAATTTATGGTGTTTTGAGGGATGTTTTATGAAGTTTCCCTTTTTAATTTGGTACTTGAATTTCAGTTTCCGATAGATCCATATCACATTTCCGGTGTAGTGTATAACACAGCACTAGACCAAACTTTCTCCCAAAAACCAGATCAACGTTAAAATAAGTAGTATATTATGGACTCTATTAATAAACGATTACATTTAGAGATACAGTTAAATTAGGCATCACGCCCCCACAAGACTTTAAGAAAAACAAGGCACAATCAAATTAATAATGAAATTTTGAATAAGATATACAAAGAATCCTCTTCGTGTCTTTTTAAATATCTATTTAACCTAGGTCACAAACGAATAGTATCGTTTGAATATCTTGTAACCAACTTTTCGAAATATGCATATGCGGGTTACGTACCGTTTTTCAAACCCAGAATCCGAGTATTTGAAGGAAAAAAGCGGGTTTCGTGCCCGCTTTCAAAATCTAACCGTTTCGATCAAGGCCTACATACAAACCCTAGCGCCCTCAAAGACCCTCCCGTGCCGGCAAAAGTACCCTTTACTGGGCGCGCAGTGAACGTCCTCCTTGCAAATACAAAGCCCTTCCAACGCACAGCCCTCTTTCACAACCTCCAAGCCCTCCCTGAGCCCCAGAACCTGATCACTCCACTCGCTGGAGAACAGGCCGAGCGGGTCGTACTTCTCTTTCACCCGCAGAAACTCCGGCAATCGCGGGTACTTCGCGGCAGCCCCGATGAAAGCGGCATTGCGGTTCTTGCCCCAGTGCGGCAGCGCACCATACTTGACGGTCGCGAGCTGCTCGATCTCGTCGAGCACGCCGCCAAAGAGACGTGGGGCGCGCGGGTCGCGGCTGCGGAAGTAGGTGAGATCAAAGTCGAGGGCGGGCTCGCGCTTGCCAAGGTGCGCGCGCGAGGCGGAGACGTAGCGGAGGAGGAGGCCGTTGTAGAGCTCAGCGCCGCAGAGGGAGCGCGGCTCGAGGCAGAGCAGGGCCTGCACATCGCGGATGAAGCTCGCGGCGGCGGAGAGGCCGATGCTGAAGGTGGTTTGGTAGAAGAACTCGCTTTTGACGCGTGGGTCCCACGCGCAGGCTGTGATCATCGCGTCTTGGCGGCTGTCTAGGCATGTCCCGGAGGATTGGAGTCGGTTATGGAGGCCGATGACTGGATATCCCGTGAAGGTTATTCCTGTAAAAATCATTTATAATAAGTTATCAATATTTACGATTAATATTTTAAAATTCAAAATACTTTTTTGGCTACCGATTTATATGTAAAATATTTGATGAACAAACCGTTGTTTTTTAAGCCGTAAGCGGAGGTGGAGAGAGTGGAAGTGATGAGCTTGGCAGTTATGCATTTGCCTTCAACATCGCCTAACGATTCTTGAGTCTCCTCTGCATTACAACACTCATCAAGAACGAGATATATTGCCCTAATTTGTTTCAATTCTTCCAATTAAGTGTCTCTTTTTCTCATCATAAAAATATTCGTCTAACTAAAATATTTTTTTGTCCACGAGTTTTTTAGAATAATTTATGAAGACAGGGAAAAGAAAAATACTTGATCAAAATGAGAAATTACAGGGATCAAGTTTTATGTTTAGGCAACATAAACTATTAACGTTCTTTATTATTATTATTATTATTTGATTGTCATAAGAGAGTGAAAAATTCAGGACCCTCAAAATTTGGCTTCTAATGGAAATCATAGGACGAATCAAAGTCCGTGCTCCAAAACAAAATCATTTCGGGACTTGTCTGCGATAATACTGGAGTTAGCGGTGAACAAACCTGCGGTCCTAAGAAGTGCGAGCGCAAGAGAAGAAGTGGAGCGGAAGGGAATAAATTCATAGACTCCGCTGCCGGAGGTGTTGGGCAACACACGGTTGTCAAGCCGGTACACTGCCTTGCGTTGGCTAGGATACCAAGTGATGTCAGCAAACTCGTGCTCTCTACCGAAGCTCGCAATCTCTTCCGCCAAGTCGTTGTCGCTCTTGCTCACATAAGTTATGGATCTCTTGAACATGGGCTCCAATTTCAGTGTCACCTAAGACAAAATTGTTTTAAAAATGCCTTCGAGATTATTAATAATGTAGAGACTTGAATTGCGACCAAAATCGTTTATTCACAATAAGAAGCAGCACGTATAATTAATTTTTTTTTTTCATCCTCAAAAGTATAAGGTTAAGAAAATTCTTTGATAGTTATTTTCCATCCACGCCTTGTTATTGACACTGTGGCGCCTTGTCGATCAAGGGATATTTGCAAATAAAAACTCCATAAAGAAGAAAAGGCGTATATATGTTAACGATATCAATAAGGCTAAAATTAAAACACTAAACAAATGAACCAATGCAATTAACATTGAAACGGACCAATTACATCTCTCGACGTTTTTTTTTTTTTTTTGGAAACAGTAGCATTCATTGAATCAAGGGAGTAAATCCCTTTTAACACAATTTACAAGCCAAGGTGGACAAACGTCTGACGAAAAATCCTAAAGTAAAACGGAAAAACGAGTCTTGGCAAGACAATTGGCCACCCCATTACAAGATCGAGGGCTCCATTGACACCCGCCATGGGTGCCAACCGCTCTTAACAAGGCGTGGATGACAAATAACCATCCTAGAATTTTCTTAACCTTTTTATACTAAAAATATTTGTACACAAGCCCACTTCTCTTAACTTCGTTTACTTTTGTCGTTGAGAAAAGAATTGTATACACGCCGCCTTAGTTTTTCTAACTTTGTATATTTTTATCAATTAAAAAATCATTGTACATACACCACCTCAGGTCATCAAACTTTGTATTACTTCTACCGTAACTGTCCATAACATGAAAAAAAAAATATCCTTACTTATAAAGTTGTATCTTGTGTTAAAAAAAAAGGTTGAATCTTAGCTTTGAAGAGAATACAAGATATGGTATTTTATGATAACAATAGATCTTCAAGGTACTAATAATATATGTATGATTTGTTAATTTATGAAAACGTAAGATTTTCAAAGTAATTATTCTTCCTATTCAAAACTAATCATATGTATCCTTTCAATTAGGGTTTACTAGCGCCATAATTACATAATATATATATATATTTTTTTTTTGTAGCATAAACTTAAATTTTTTACGGCCAAAGGTTCAAATGTTTATTATATTTTTTGGGAAAATAGAGGCATAAGTATTCAAAGTTTTTGAAATATTGACATTAAGTTCTAATTCTTTTTTTTTTTTGGTGGTGAAAGTTGTCAAACTCTTATTTTATGTCTTCCGTCATGTTTCCGCCCCGAACTGTATCATGTGACACGTTTTAAAACCCATTAAATATACCATTTTTAATTAAAAAAAATTAATCTTATTTATCAATGATAGACAATGATATATTTAATGGGTTTTAAAACGTGTACAATGATGCGGTTCTGGATAAAAATATGACGGAATACACAAAATAAGAGTTTGGCAATTTTTGCCAACAAAAAAAAAACTTAATGTCAAATTTTCAAAGACTTTAGATACTTATGTCGTTATTTTCAGGCCTTCTTGTTTTTTTTTTTCTCAAACTTCTGCCTTTCTCTCAATTAATTTGACAGAATTTAAAACGCGGCGATAACAAAGTTAAAATCTATGTCCTCTCTAAAAAATGACATGTGTTCAAGACTTAGTGGCACATACAAAACTCGGTTAAAGCGATGGAGAAAGTTGACATAATTTTAGACAAAATATTAAATATTATACTTTTGACCGTGAAAAATAGTAGAACCTCTAGAACTTTGACAGAGACAAACAAAAAAGATTGGTACCATATCTCGGTTCCTGTTTTTTCTACGTTAGTGTGTGTGTGTATATATATATATATATATATCAAGCTAGCTATGCTCTTCTGCGGGTTAATTAGTGTTGCAGTTGGACGTGATGTCCATATCCGAAACCTGTTATTCCACATACAATTTTGTTCTTTATAACAAGTTCTGTTCACTCTTCAAAAGATATTGCTTCACGCTTTAGTTTAAAATAGTATTTAATTCATAGTTTTCCAATTGCTCACGTCTGATAATTTTTTCGTAAATAAGGTATTTTGTTGTTTAGCTTGGTGTTTATCTCTTGGTTCTCTGAAACTTCTCACACGAAAAGATATATATAACATTTAGTGTATAAGGAAGAAAAAAAAAGTAGAAGGCAATCCGTACATATGATTTAATTAGTAAAAAAAAAAAAAAAAGAAGCTCTATAGATAGTTTAACCTTTATATTTTTTACTTCTCACCCTTTTCGTAATTTGAATATTTTCATATAATAAACACCATTACAATCTTAGATATAAGTTTTATCTTTTAGGGTCACGACTCAAAGACCCCAAAAGATAAAAATTATATATATATATATATATATTATAATAAATAAAAAACTTTATGATATTATAGTCCTTTTAATTGTTCTATAATAATTTAAGAAAATCAAACTTCTATTCTTATGAACCTCAAAAATTATTGAGCCGGACCTGCATATCTGCTTAGGTTTTCTCGGACTAAATCGTTTCGCACTACTATTTTGTTTTATGTTTACGGTAAAAAAAGATATAGCAAAACAAAATTTGAGATGAATTCTTACTAATTGATCTTCTCACGAGTAAAATACAAACAGCTTTCAAAATGATGAAAAAAAAAATTCAAATATTTAGATAATTTGATAAAAAATATATAAAAATTAAAAAGTAATCATCTATATTTCGAATTCCTACTCGGGTACTACTAGTGTCGGAATGACCGTTCATTTATTTTATTGACCTTCTATTTAATTAATTAATTAATATTCATATTTTATTTCAACTGATTTTTAATTTATTGCAAACCTAATGATAAAAGTTTATTCACACTTATTACTCTTGTACGCACAAGATAAGTCCTATTATCCTCGTTCACAAATAATTTTAAGCAAATGCTAATGATTTATAACATCTACGCTTTGTAATAAGATCAACATATATACATATAGTATTTTTTTTTTTTTCATAAAAGATAATTTTAAAAAAAATTACAAGTTAAAAAACTTAAAACCAATGTTAAAAGATTTTATATACCTGAGAAATAACTCCAAGGACCCCGAGCGAGACCCTAGCGGCGTCCAGATCCCGATCGCCGCTGACGAGCCTCCGGACTCTGACAAAGCCGTCCCGGGCCCCACCGGGACTGATGATGGTGAGCGCAACCACGTGGTCGTGCACCGCGCTTCCCCGGCCCCACAGCGAGCTCCCATGCGCGCCGGTGCCAAGCATCCCGCCCACCGTGAGGCCCCACCAGTACGGCGCGTATGGAAGCGCCAACCCTGCCGCTGCCGCCGCATCGATCACCTCCCTCAGCGACACGCCACTCTCCACCGTCAGTGTCGCTGCCTCCGCGTCCACGCTCACCACCTGCCTAAGCCGCTCCGTGCTAATCAAAACCCTTTCCCGGCCGTCCCCCTCTCCGTCACCCGGGCAGACCAGCTTGGGAATGCTGTGAGAAAAGCGCGTGACAACCTTAATCTTGGAGTGGTTTTTGGTGGCAGCGGCAACGATGGCGACGAGCTCAGCCTCGGACGCAGGGTAGGCAACTGCGTCTGCGCAGCAGATGGCACGGTCAGGGAACGCACCGTAGGCGTTCGTGACGGTGCAGTTTCGGTTGCCGGGAGCCGAGCACTTGACAGGGCTCTCCGGCGGCGAGCCGTTTGTAAATGCTGGTGAGAGACATAAGAGAAGGAATAAGATGGACCGGGGCATATTCATACTGTCAGATCGTTGTTTTGCATGAAATAATTTTGTCAATATATATATATATATATACACACACATAGATATATACAGTCAGATCGTTGTTTTACTATTGTGTATTATCCAACGTTTTACAAATTTAACGCTCTCATGAATGTATGAGTGAAGTATTGACTATCTCGTATTCTTGTGTCGTGCGAGGGACCATTTTACCCCTGGAAACTTATTAATTTTTTACTAACGATCCTAAGAGTTAGGTGAGAGTTGAGAGTCGTGAGACAACTATATAAATTTGCTCAAGAAATAAAAACATGAATTAATGTATCTATCAGACTTGTCCTTGTGGTGATGCATATACATAAATACATACAGATTTTATCATTTTTATAATTTGTAGTACTACGTATTTTGAAGACGAACCCTATAAGGACGTAGCCACTTCGGTATTAGTGTAGTTTCGGAAATCAATTTTGTGTTTGGTTTGGGAAATCAATATTACACGTTACACTGTATACCTAAATTCAGAACGCGGTCTCGCAAACCATAACCAAACAACATCTCATATAATTTTGTTTTGATTTGTTAGGACTTTTGACCTAAATCTCTAAATTTGAAAACGAAAATAAGAAATTGGCACTAAAATTATAGTAGCTCTGTTGGTTCCCAAATCACGGATCTGCAAAGAATACGAACACCACCAAAGAAATCGAACAGAAAATTGAAGAACACGAATCTGGGAGAAGAAATTCTCTATTGATAATCGAAGGCAAATACAAGAAGATAAACTCAAACTCTAATGGACTCTCTACTCTCACAATCGACATATTACAATGTGTGTATGCTAGGTTTATATAGCCTCTCATAGGCGAAAACTCTAGCTAACAGAATCGCACAAAATCGGGAAACTACCCTAAATTATCTCGTCAAATCTTTGACTCGATCTTTGCTTGCTCCTCAAGCTACGCGCTTTCCTTGCTGGGTAGTTGTTAACTTTCCCTTTCCTGCCCGGACAGCTTCTCTGTCCCCGAGCTGGCCTGCTCGTATGCCCCGAGCTGGGCTTGCCTTCTATCCGCACATTCTGCTCGTGTTCACCCGAGCTGTGCTGAACTCTTGTCCGTCCTTGGTTCTGGTCGGTACTCGGGTTGACTTCCTCTGTGTGATGGACTACGTCAAGCTTAAGCTCACAGGCTCGCTCCCAGTGTAGAAGGTACGTCCACTTGCCGCTTATAAATCTCAATCTACTATCAATCTGTCAATCAAAGTTTCTAATTACACCCTCAATCTCACCTCTGGCACGTCTCACACCACATGATTCACACTCAATATGATTCAAATTCAATTTTTGTATGGTGTTGGGGTAAAAATCGCTTTACAACAGTCGTGGCGTCGCGCGTGGCAACGCCAAGTTTAGAGAATGTTTTCCGGGGAGCAAGTGGGTCGTGCGCCTCTGTTAATACCGTATGGAAAATGATAATCAGTTTAGAGAAATGAGAGAGATATATGGAGTAAAAATGATGTATGAATTTCCTCTTATCCCATTGAGTTCGTTGGCTTTCTTGTACAAGGACTATTAAGAAAACTAGTACAAGCTTGGATTCTTTTACACAACAATGGCAAAGGAAAGAGAGAATGTTCTCTAGGGATTGGTCATGGTACTTTTCTTATAGTGATTGTCTTTCTACAATTGGCTATCTTTGGTCATTTTGAAGGACACTTTATGTTATTTATTGGAATGTGTTTGGGCCTCTTGATTGGCTTTGATTATAATAACAAAACCCTAATCTGGTGGTCCCAATCTGTTGGTACGGCCTGGTTTGTACGGACTCGTGTCGGCGCCAAGGGAGCATCCTCGCACGAGTTAGTTTCTGATGTCCTTCCTTCGGGTTTCAGTCGATCCTTCTTTGTCCCTTCATTATCGTCCTGGCCCTTCGATCCGTCGGGCTGGGCGTTTGCGATTGCATTCCATCGGGCAGGAATCTGGATTCTTTGCTCGATCCGATCTGTTTCGACTCGGATTAGTCCGTTCGGATACCTAGCCTAGCCGTAGAGGCGTCTTTTGGCACACGTGCACCTTGAACTACACGTGTGTGGTTCGTTCATTGTTAATTCTCTTAAGGCTCACGTGACCGTGCTCAGAGTTCACGTGAGTCTGGTCTTTCGGAGTTTAAACCAAAATCGACCCCAGCTAGCATATGGTATCTACATAAAACCGACAAAACCATTCAAAAGGAGCAGTACTTTTTTCGGTGAAAATCTTTAATCGACATGGATGAGTCATTGTTAAAGACCATTTTCAACTAGCCTAACGCTGTAATTTAGCTTTTAATTTCATTAGAATGCTGGGGAGTCGTGTCGCACAACATCGGATTTGATTTAAATAAAATCAGTCCCGTGATAATGAATCTGTTTCGTTTTAGCCTTTAGGAGAGGTTTAATTCGTAGTTAAGTTAAGCTATATTAGTGCACATTTTATGATTTGATGTTCCAATAGGATCTCTACATTTGGGTTGATATTATATGCAATAATGCTCCAATTGCTTTGACTTGAAAACTCATGTTGTTTTTGTTCCCTTCCATTCAAATGCACTGAACTCATGATTAATCAATTCCAAGACTTTTCCATTCTCTCTCACCTGCCACGCGTCCTTGCAAGCGCCCTTCTATACACTACAA
Source organism: Parietaria judaica (assembly GCA_954871525.1). Classification (NCBI taxonomy): domain Eukaryota; kingdom Viridiplantae; phylum Streptophyta; class Magnoliopsida; order Rosales; family Urticaceae; genus Parietaria; species Parietaria judaica. The sequence goes on from OX940860.1 coordinate 48,428,171, forward strand.
CATATTGCAAATTACACCACCAAAAATAAATAAAATAAAAAAAAAAACCGTAGTTTAATCACATTTTAAATGTCGAAAAAAAGGGACTGTCGTTGGAACGTAAAAAATAAGATTCATGTTCAAACAGTGAAAAAAACTCTACTGTCATTTGACCCATAGCTAGAGGCGGCGAGCTTTATTGTCGCCGCGGCGAGAGGTTGTTCAAAGACTTCAGACGACGATAGAGATTTTTCATCATTTGAACTAGTGTGTTTTTTGCTTTAAAAGTATAAAATTAGTATACACAAAAGTTTGACACTAATCTAACGCGGCGAGCTTAACTTTTGTCGCGGCGAGTTTCGTTCAAACGACTGTAGAGGCCAAATTATTGTTAGAACGTCCGTGTTCCTGAATTTTAAATCTTCCTTCTAGGGTATTTTTCCCTCATTTAACTTTATTTCCGTTTTACCTCTCTCCCTCAAATTGTCATCAGATCTCTCAATTAACTCTCAAAAACTCATTTTCGCTTAGTAGAAATGAGATCATGAAGACAGTGGCGGATCCACGGCCAACCGTAGGGTGGCCGTGGCCCCCCCTTGATTTTCCGATATTAGTCGAGTTCGAGCTTCCGGGCCGTTTTGGCGATCTTATTATAGCCTTAACTAACCCTTTCGGCCCCCCCTACATCTTCTAGCGTTTTCTATAAGCTAAATCTTTCTCTCTTCGCGTCCGCCATTGATGCCGTGCTGTGTAACTCCGACGAAACTTCAAACTTCAAACAGTTTCAATGACTTATCACATCGAGGAAGATGAAAGGATTATAACACTAATATTACTATTGTACCCTTGATTCTTGTGGTTATTACAAAAGGCATGACAGCTTTTTAATAATAGTTTTTAAATTTACAACATTGCCCTTGTATTTTGAGGTTATTACACACAAAGTAATAAAACTTGATATATTATGAATTATGGATTCATATAATTATGTAATTTTAAATATAAAAGATCATCAATGTCTTAATAACTTTATGTATATTCACTATAAAATAAATATTATATAATTTTTTATGTTTATAGTGATAAGTAATATTAAATTAAAAATCCATAAAATTATCGTTAAATTCGTGAAATAAATTATTAAAAATCCATATATAATTTGGGTGACTTTCTGTTTACGTATTCTAAAATAGTTTAGTGGATGATATAAAAGCAAATGAAAATAACTTATTTGTATATATTCACATATCAAGCTAGAAAGTCAATATAATAACGGATGTAAAATGTAATATCGAAAAAACCGTATATTTATATGTTATTGAAAAAAAAAAATCGGCCCCCCCTATTCCAAAACCCTGGATCCGCCACTGCATGAAGTGAAATCATTTTCTCTTTGATTTCATTTAATTTTTTATTTTATTTCAATTTGATTATAGCTATATTATTAGGAATATTAGATCAAGACTTAACGCTTATATTAGAGTTCTTGTATTATGAAATCAAGAGTATGCACGTCTAAAGTTTGTTGATGTTGAATGAAAAAAAAAAAGAAGGTGAATTTTGTTTGCAATTTACATGTTTCTATAGAACGTATTATATTATGTACACATATATTTTGAAGTTCCTAAATTTGATTGTTCCAAAAATAATAAGAAAAAATCTATAAGTGGTTTGACTTTGATTGATGGAGAGAATCCACCAAGCGTAGTTGCTTACGTGTCTCCCAGCCCAAACTCGCCACCCACGCACATTCTCTCTCTCTCTCTCTCTGCGCTGTAAGATTCTCGCCCCGAGGGAATCCGATTTCGCGCTTCGGATCTTCAACTTTCTCGGGACCCAAACACCGCTTTTCTCTGCATCGGATCTGGATCAACACCAGAGGAACTCTGTCGCCTGAAGATCACGGCGGCGATGACTCAGCCGCCGGAGAATCGCCGCGTGTCTACCGGCGAGAAGCAAGCAGGCACGGTTCATGCTCCGGTTGACTCTCCAGGTCTGGTTTCTTGCTTTTCTGCTGGACTCAGTGTTTGGTAGGCGAGAAAATTTAGTCTCTCTGTTAGCGAATTTTTAGTGACTGGAGAATAAAAAAAAAACTATTGGAATTGTTAGAAGCTCCTGCGATGACTGAGCGAGTGGAATTGGGCGACGAGAAGCAAGTGAAAGCCATTGATGACATTGCTGGTGAGAGGTCGGAGGCTAGCTCCGGAGATGCTCCGGCGAACGACGGTGGAAGTAACTCTCCAGGTTGGGTTTCTTGCTTTCGACTGGAGTTTAGTTTGGCGGCGAGAAAATTTAGCCTCTCTCTTTGCAAATTTAGTGAATTCTAGGAAGCTTATGGTAGATAAACGCGAATTTCCGGTAAATTTATGAGTATAATAGAGCTTGTATTCACATTATAGGAATTTCCGGTAAGAGTGTCCGGATAAACGCGACACCGACGGAGATATTAAATGCCGAAAAGGGCGAGGCGAAGTCGAGTCCTCTTAGGTTGGAAAGAGCAAAAACGGAGAGGCATGTACGGTCAAAAGACGCAGCACTGATTTTTGATGACAGTATCTCGGTTCAGCAGAAGGTAGAGTATTAGAAATGAGCATTTTAATCAAGTCTATATCCATTTTTTCTGAAGAAATAGGTTTTTGGCAAAGTCAAAACATCACTTTCTAACTTATTAAGTTAAATTAGGATGCTGATCTTAGCCAAATTTCATCTTCGCCGTTTTTTGCTTGAGTTTTTCGTTGTTAGAGGCAGTATTCCCCTTTCGACCCAAACGCAGGGGTGAAATAGATTGTAATTCATTTTCCGTGCTCAATTGAAACATTGTTTGTTCAAACATTAGAGGTATATGTATATATAATATATGTTATAAATATAACTGTTATGTTTACCAACTATGTCATGCGTAACATACTACGCTCGTGACTTATTTTTACTTAACTAATATAATAAATGTTTGCAGCTTAAATTGTTAAACAGAATAGCTACTGTGAAAGATGATGGGACTGTGGAATTTGAAGTTCCTGGAGATGTTGATCTCCCATTTGGGCCCAGAGATGCTCCTCTTGACGCTTGTGATGACGAGTCTCTCGATTCAGCAGATCATCAACACATACGACCTCTGCAGATTGTAATGCTTATTGTTGGCACTCGAGGCGATGTTCAGCCGTTTATTGCAATCGGAAAACGCTTACAGGTGACATTAATTTAGCCTAAAGTATATTCTGGCGTTCAGCTATACATACTAGTGACAGTTTCATGTAATAGGATATCAATATTATGGTAATTAATGTGTGAATTTTATTTACTCTATGTATGCAGGAATATGGCCATCGTGTTAGACTAGCTAGTCACTCAAATTTTAAAGAGTTCGTCTTGGCTGCGGGATTGGAGTTTTACCCATTGGGCGGTGACCCCAAAATTCTTGCAGGGTGTATGTAACAAATTTACAATTTTGTGTAATTTATTGATCTCAATTGTGTTCTTTTGTCTTAACTTCTTTGACAAGTCATGTTAGGAACTATATCTACAACCAGATAGCATAATTAGCCAATGGATTCTTGTTTTCTATTATTAATTTGATTCTTCAAATATGTTTTTCTGTGTATTGCAGATATGGTTAAAAATAAAGGATTCTTGCCGTCAGGGCCATCGGAGATACCTGTCCAACGAAATCAAATGAAGGACATCATATTCTCTTTACATTCAGCTTGTAAAGAACCGGATATGGATACTAATGTTTCCTTTAAAGCTGATGCGATTATCGCAAATCCACCAGCCTATGGTGAGCTTTTGTTTCTTATATTGTTTATCTGGTTTTGACATTTGTGTATTTTTTGAGATATTGAAATGCTTTCGCTAAAATTTCAATTGGACATCAAGTTCGGGATGTATCAATTTGGGTGACAATTAGAGTGTAAGAAACAGCGAGGATTCGATAAAGATGATTCTTTTCTACTGAATGACCTATTTCTTGGTGATGAACACATATATTTCATAAGTTATGACTCGGTAATTTTACTTTTTGTCTCTTTTCTGTAATTTGTATCAGGGCACACTCATGTGGCAGAGGCACTAAAGATACCAATTCATATATTTTTCACAATGCCATGGACGTAAGTATCTTTTCGGTAATGGAACCATACAATTTTATATCATCGGAGCTATTTTTGGAAAATGAGATTGATAAAACCATCGGTTCTCTTTGTTCCTTCCGGTCATTTCTTGAACCAGTTATGTGGAACTTGAAATATGTTAAGTGACAGTTATCTGCTTTCGCCAGGCCAACTACTGAGTTTCCTCACCCGTTGTCCCGTGTCAAGCAACAGGCTGGATATAGGGTAGTCTCTATGTTTTGCCTTCTCCCACCTTGTAATATTCGTGTATATGGTTCAGGCAATAATTTTCAATACATATTCTTGTATATATATGGTTGGTTGACATATATTTATTATAACTGCTCTTTTCAGCTGTCGTATCAAATCGTCGACTCTTTGATTTGGCTTGGAATTCGCGACTTGATTAATGAAGTGCGCAAGAAAAAGCTGAAACTCCGTCCTGTAACATACTTAAGTGGCTCTCAAGGCTCTGATTCAAATATCCCACATGGATACATTTGGAGTCCCCACCTTGTACCTAAACCGAAAGGTTTTTCTTTACAGGGATTAATTTCCAATGTTATCTTGGTTAATTGAATAAAATATTAGAGGATTTTATTCATAAAAAACAACAGAATGTAGAGACGATTTTCTAAAACCCGATATTTGCATTCTTTATTTGGCTTGCAGATTGGGGTCCAAAAGTTGACGTGGTAGGATTCTGCTTCCTTGATCTCGCATCAAATTATGAGCCACCAGAAGAACTTGTGAAATGGCTTCAAGCTGGTGAAAAGCCAATTTATATTGGATTTGGCAGCCTTGTGAGTTTTCTTGTAACACGCTTAAAATATGTTATCAATACTGTGGCGAGAAAAAAATCAGTTATCCATAACGTCTAATTATAGGTAAAGCTAGCAAAAATATTACACAATGCTAAATGCTTCAATTTTGTTCCACGCATATTGAAATTTTCCAAGTGGTGTGATAGAAAATTCTTTTCTCGGACAATCAACTGAGAGTATTGTCAGAAAGTTCTCGCGGCTTATTAACCTGTTATGAATACCGGTTTAAAATCCGGGATTTTTCAGTAAAATACTGGGAATATGGAATTCCCAGTCCCGGTTATCATTAATCGGATAATCCCATTTTCAAACCGGTATTTCCTGGTTTAAAGCATGCATTTTCGTACAAGCCGGTATTTTTATCCTCAGATTTTTTTTTTTTAAACCAATACAGGGTCATTGAGCAAAAAACCTCAAAATACATATATGTTCCTTTCCGGTCCTGGTTTCACCCCTATAATACTATTACCGTTCAATCTCGATACTCTTTTGTTTTGTCAGCCAGTTCAGGAGCCAGGAAAGATGACACAGATAATAGTGGACGCACTTGAAAAAACTGGACAAAGAGGCATTATTAACAAAGGCTGGGGTGGCCTTGGGAACTGTAAGTTATTTCTTTAGTAAACTTGGTGGAATTCATATCAACCTGTATTATAATATTCTTTATGTCTTTTTTATTTGCTTATAACCAGTGGCCGAACCGAAAGACTCGATATACTTGCTGGATAATTGCCCTCACGATTGGCTATTTTTACAGTGCAAGGCTGTGGTAAGGTCAACTAGCGCATCATTTTGTCATTAACTGTATTCTCCCATTTAGGTCTATGGTTAATAATGGTGTCTTAAGCTTGTATAAGGCGCTAACGTGCCCCGAGTTTGATTATGAAATTTCCTATTAAAACATCATCGGGGAGAGTTTTCATTTTTTAAGGTTTACATGTCTCAATAAAGTGTTTCCGTTTCTTTTTTATTTCTATGTCAATCCCGCATTTGTTACCCAACTTACAACCCTTAAATATACTTGTATTACCGGTAGCCTGTTTTGAAATTTTTAGTATTTTTCTTATGAAAAAAGTCATGTTTAGCGTTGTTCGGTTAACATCGATTGTAAATTCCTACCCAAATAATACTCTCTTTTTTTTTTATCGCTCTATATCCAGGTTCATCACGGAGGTGCTGGAACAACCGCCGCTGGTTTAAAAGCAGCTGTAAGGCCTTCCTTAAGAGTCAAAATTGTGTTTTCTTTTTAGCCGTCGGCAACGATCTTTCTCAACTTTACTCCTCGGTGCTCTCTGTCCCCTTAATTCTATTTTGTAACATTTTCTCTTTGAAATTTTATTTTGTTGCAAAATGCCCCTTGTTGATAAAATTGATAATGATCACTAACTATTTTTTGATATAATTAAAAATAGATTAGTACACTTTTGGCTATTACTGATGTCAGTAGATAATGATTTTTATCAATTTTCTTACAAAGGGGTATTTTGTACCATAATTAGAGTTCAGTTGAGTTGGCCAAATGCACCAAAATAAGTGAATGGGGCAAAGTAAACCAGTGGGCGAAATTGGGCTTTTTTTTTTTTTCCACACTCCTTTCCTTTCAGGGTTCTTCTTGCTTAACCTTTAACTCTGATCTTCACTGCTTTGGAATTATAGTGCCCCACGACGATTGTCCCTTTCTTCGGGGATCAACCTTTCTGGGGAGAACGTGTGCATGCTAGAGGAGTGGGCCCTCCGCCCATTCCAGTCGATGAGTTCTCACTTCCAAAATTGGTTGAATCGATAGAGTTCATGCTTAACCCAAAGGTAATATTTATATGATTAGTTTGCAGCTATGCCTCTGTAACTTGTGTTATTTAGCTTCCCCCTCGAAACATTTTTCCGTCGTTTCCTCGTCGAACTTGTAAATTGTAGCGATTTCTCACTTAATTGTTTAAAAATGGAAAATTTTCGTCAAATTATAAGCGTGTACAATCCACATGATTGTACATCTAAGATGATTTTGTCTCCAAAATTTGTGTTGCTTGAATTTGTTGCAATGTAGAAGTTCAAAGAGGAATTTGCAGATAGCACGTCTGATATAATTACTTTTTTTTTAATATATGAATACGTCATATTTAGTTGTAAATATTTTTATATATTTCAGGTGAAAGAGCGTGCAATCGAGCTTGCCAAGGCTATGGAAAATGAAGATGGAGTTTCGGGGGCAGTGAAAGCCTTCTTAAAGCATCTTCCTCGTAATAAATCCGAGCCAGAACCAGAAACCGAAAGGGGGCGCTGGAGCTTTCTCTCTATAAGTAAATGTTTTGGTTGTGCCTAAATTGAAGCTAATTCCATGATGACTTTCCTATATTGACCCTCTCTTCAAATGAGGAAAGTCACACCCTCCAACTCTTTTATAAATTATGCATATTTGTATTTAAAAAGCCGCTCTTAATTAATCGATTTAACTTTTTTCGTCTTTCATTTTTTGTATTCAATATTCATTTGAGAGAAAAGCATAACTCGGTTTTTCGGAGTTTTTGCTTCATCTTAAACTTGTATCATGAGGATTTTATTAAAGCATGTTCTAAAGCATGGTATGTCTCTTTGACTTAGAGGTAGTGTTGTTATTTATAATGCTATTATCATTAATCATACCCGCTGGTAATATATTTCAATTCTGTTTATCTATTGTTCGGTATCGATTTCATTTTGAAAATTTTGGCCTTACATCCATAATTTGTTCTGGTAAAATATTTTGTAATTTTTATTTTCTTTTTCTGGAAAACTTGCAAGTTATCTGGACCTGTAGCTGGACATGTCTGAATTTTCTATTTCTATATATAAAATTAGATTTATTTCATAGTAAAAAAAGTTGTTACCAAAAGCGTACTTGCTTTTTGTTGTCGTTTACTGTGTGCATATGCGGCTTAACTGGTACCAAAAGTTGTCTTTGTTGATGTCCGCTCTGACGTAATATTTTCCCCCTGCCCTTTCTGTCCTCAACCCCTAACCAACTGTAGAGAAAAACAGGGGTAAAACCGGCAGAAGAAAGCCCCAAAATATAAGCAAATAAAAAACTCTTGAACCCAACCCAATTGTATAATTTGCATTCAAGGCAGTTGTGTGGAAACTCGACGCAGACAGTCACCACAAAAGAATCAGGCATGCAGCGGGGCGACACGTGGAGAGAGGGTGAGTATAGGATTCCCTGGCCTGCAATGGCGGTGGGAGGTAGGGGAAGCCATGGAGTGGAGTGGTGCCTTTCTCTCATCTCGTATCTGCCCATCACTATTTATAGAAAATGCCACCACAGGATTATTGTTGCAGCATCATCAGACCCAGCCATTTGCTTGCATTGCTGCTGCACACAGCAACAACTATATATACAATATTTTAATTCGGGTTTAATTTTTTACTTCTGTTACCTACCGGTTTGAAAATCGACTGACGGGCCGAACTAGGATTCTTATTTATATCCGTTTTTTTTTATCGGTTTAGGACCAATATATATACTGGTTTATCATAAAAGAAGTCAATTTGGACAAAACTGGTACTCTTACCAGATCCGTTAAACTTGTAAAACTGAGACTGGTAATGAGATAACCGGGAGGGTTTTGAGACTATCTATCTATCTAAAGAGAAACACAAGGGTGTAATAGACAATCGGATATAGCAGTTTTAGGGTTTTCCATTAGAGTAAGAGCGGACGTACGTCGGAGATCGAAATGGTTATGATCGTTGCTTTCGTGTTTGATTTCGTTTTCTGTTTTTTTCGTAAATCGGTTTAACTTGGTCCCCACTCCATTTTCACCTCTATTCTATATAAATATAAAATATCGTATTGCCATTATTACTTGTAGTTTTAGTTACTGACAAAGTGGGGGACTGATCTGAGCAAAGCTTTAAAGCAGCCCAATCCCTGCCCATTGGAGATTGCAAAACCTGATCGACATCATCTCTTCTTCTCTCTCTCTCTCTCTCTCTGAGTTTACTTGTACTTGCATTCGGAGATGTCATTAGTGCCTGCTTTAGTGTGTTGTGATTGCATAAATCTCAGCGAAAATACTAGTTCCAACACTATTTAAAAGGGGTTTTATTACTAACACCAAGCATGCAAATTGGCCTTCGAAAAAGGAGTGATTGGTGAGAAGAAAGAAGTCGTATTCTGATTGGAAAATGGAATCTCTTCCTCTTTCTCTCTCTCTTATCTTTTTTCTGTTTCCAAGCCCATACATACACACACCTCTCCGCCTCAAGAAAGCCCTCTTATTTTCCAACAATTATTGCACCACCAGACTTCACATTTTCCAACTCCTTTACAAACCCTCTGAACTCCCTCTCTTCTCTACACTTTATCTTCAGTTCAAACGCCAATCTCTCTCTCTCTCTCTCTCCCCGAAATGGACGACGCCAAGGAGAAGCACCAAAGAGGCGGCAACACCGAAGCGGAAGCCGCGACGACGTCGAGGGTGTTCCCGTGCCTCTTCTGCTCGAGGAAATTCTACAGCTCGCAAGCCTTAGGCGGCCACCAGAACGCTCACAAGAAGGAGCGCACGGCCGCGAGAAAATCCAAGCGCGAGGCCTCCGACTACTCCTCGCCTCCGCCGATGGTCTTCGCACCCAACAACCACATAGGCCTCATCCACCCTTCCATGTACATCAACGCCCACGCAGCCACTTTCCGCTACTTCCAGCCCGCGTCCCACCACCCCTTCGACCGCTTCGTTGCGCCCCACGCGGGTGCCCCGAGGCTCGATAACGTCGTTGCGGCTCCGTGCTTTGTCAACGGTGCATACTACGCGCCGTACTGCGAGGACGACGAGAGGAGCTACTTGAATTGGCAACGAAGCGTACGATCGTGCGATAAGCCCTTCGTTGCCGGGGAAGGCTCGTCTTTGCCGGCTATGAGCTCCGGCGATGCTAAGAAGGATAATACGAAGCTTGATCTTTCTCTCCATTTATGAAAGCTAAGTAATTGGTTAATAGGCAATTTTGTTAGCTTCTATATGGATAATAAGCATGTCTAGGTTTTAGTCAATCTAATTGATGTGTTTTTTAGCATCACTTGACATGTAATTTTTTTCTTAATGGTTTTGCCGTTGGATAGTTTTGCACGAGAAGTTAGAGTCGAAGTAGTTGATCGGCTTAGTCTTCTCTTTGTTCAAACTTCTTGACCGAATTACTAAACAATATCTTTATAATAATAAATATTTTGAATTTATGTTTCGGATAGTTGTGGCAGAAGTACTCAGATTTATTCAAACTAGCTTTGTATATTCTCAAAATTTCAGTTTTTCTGATTAAATATCCAAGCTCCTAATTTTTTATTTTTTATTTTTCCATTTTTTAATGGTTTTTTTCTTATGTGCTATCTTAATGTTTAATTATTTATATATGCTCGAAATTGAAGTATTTAATGTGAGAATTTCAAGGCGTGAAAAAATAGTGCTAATTTGAGTTGTACACGTGTAAAAACTCAATTATATATTTAATGTTAATAGAAAACGATTTTACATAGAAAATATTGTTTTCAAATCATAGACAAACATCGCATTATGTATAGTTGAAAGTTGCCAATTAATCTCACTACAAGAATAATATATATATATATATATATTCATGTTTATTGCGAGGACAATAATTATTGTCTTCTGTATTTTAATTTTAAATTTTAAAAAACAATGTAAGAAAACATATTTAGTTATATCACTCAGAAAATAAATTTAGATTTATGTTTTCCGGCTTTAAAATTTTAATAAAAATGATAATTTCTACTTTATTCTAACATATTTTTTCTTTTTCTTGACATAACTATTTTAATTAATATACATTTTCTTATTTTTCTTTTACTCGACATTTAATACTCAATAACTTTTTCTACGAACTTTGGATGAACTCATAAAATATATTGTTGAAAAGTTTACGACGAGAAAAATCCAATGATATGTTTGATGTAATAGTGACGTGTATTTAAAAAAATATTAAACATAAATTAAAATATATATATATATTAATAACAGTTAAATAGAACAAATAACCAAACAATTTTTCAAAATATTGTGAAATATAATTCTAAATCCGTTTTTAGGACGAACAAATACAGAATAACAAAATAGAATAAACAACAAAACAAAACAACACATTAGTGAAGATCTTTTTTTCTTTTTTTGAGGATAACACATTAGTGAAGATCTTGAGGGCTTTCATCGTCGTCATTTTTTTTTTCACCTCAACTGTAGCAAGAAGCATCGATAATATCATCGGGTATTCAAATCTTTGAGGGATCGAATGAAAAATTTATCTAACTCATTCTATGCTCGAAATGCGCCATTGGAATTCTCTAGAGTACTCTCAGGAAGAATAAGGAGCCATAAGGATGAAGAGTTTTGTAAGATATGATTCTATGAAGTCCTCAAAATATGTAGCTTTCTAAACTTCGTAGAACTGTATAGATCTTTAATCCTAATTATTAAATTATTATTAATCTTAGTCATCTATTGTAACTCGTGTAACCTATTTAGGGAATCTATCATTTATAAATGAAAAATACAGACAAAAGTATCTTGAAATACCTTATTAAAATTTACGGCATATTCCAAATCTTTTTTAGGCAAAAGTACCAAAATTTTAAACATTGTTTATGATGTTGGTACCGAACCGTTAACTTTCATAAAATATCATTTTTTTTACTGCGGCATAAGTACATACATTATTAGTAATGACGTAAGTACTTAAGTTATTAACATTTATTAGCGACATGAGTATTTAAATTATTATCATACACATAAACTATGTAGAATTAGCGGATAAAACTAAAAAATGGCATAAATGACAATAACTTAAGTATTTATGTTGTCAATAATAATTTAAGAGTTTAATTAATTTTAAAATAAAAAATGAATTTTAATAGGTTGATGGGCAATTTCGGTATGGAGAAATTAGTTTTTAATGCCACATCATCCTAATTGGCTATTTTACTAATTAAAACCACACGTTTGTTAAACTGAAATTGAAACGTTCGAATGTGGTTATCTATTAACGTTAGATAGACTTATCATAACCCAACCAGCATTGTTGAAAACCACAACGTATCACTAAACCAAATAACAAAGATACGACATTTTTCGGGAAAAAAAAAAGAGTAAAATACGACATTGTTAGAAAACGACAAGAAATTTCTGTTACTGACGAACAAAGGCACGAGCATCTAAATACAAAACGACATATTTCAAACAACAATACCTCATAAAATCACATAAATAAAAAAAACGACATCGTTACAAAATGGGAAGGTATTATTTCCTAGTTATCACATAAACAATGACACGAGCATCTGAGTACAAAACGACACAAAAATCAAATAACAGAAAATCTATATGTATATGACGGCATAATGCGAACGACAAATTAGTGATAATTTCAAACTTGAAATTGTAAGAGTAGATGATCAATTTAATATGAGTAAAAAAAAATACATTTATCAAATTAGTTGTCATACATTTAATTATTAATTAACTCAAGCTAGTTTACATTATGAATTGGGATATAAACGGTCAAACCTTCTTAGTTTGTTTAGATATTTACACCCTTAAGCTCAAATTTTAACCGTGAAAACCAGAGGTCTTTTAGCAATTTATTTCGTGAAAACCTTTTATCGGAACCTTATTTTTATTTTTATTTTGTCATTGCAATCAGAAGTGACGTCACGTCACGATGTTTTTGGAGCTTGATAGGTTTTGTATAATATTTGACAAACATAGGATATTAACTAGTGAACAAATTTGGAATTTATTTATTAACTATTTCCGGCATAAGTAGCTATAGATTAGTATTTTAGAGCTGTATAGTCTCATTATTTGATTATCACGAATTAAGTACTTAATGATACTTTTTTATGTAACTCCATTAGTTCACATTAGTATGAGAATAGGTAACTGGGATAAACATATATCATTACATTGAGCATTTAGCCTGTGATTAAGAATGAAATAATACCACCCAAAAATTGTATCCAATAAGTATTTCTGCAGTAGAAGTTCGCAATAATTCATTATTAAAGAAATTAGAGTGAAATAAAAATTTATAAAACATATTCATTTGGTTAAGGGTCTTGGTCTAATTGAGATTTGGGTATTTGCGAAGGACCCGACTCTTATAACTGCAGTACATCGATTAATAAAACTAAGCCTGAAATAAAGGTTGGTAAATTACTCTTTAATATGAACAATCTTTGAGGATAAACAAAAAATAGTCAAGTAAAACACGATCGGAAAAGTAAAGTACAAATGTCCAAGAATCACCGTGTAGTAGAACCACGGGTATTTATCAACACAGAAGCATATACAACTTTTAATTGGTATCATTTACTTATCTCTTAGGGCATCAAATTTTCCCTCTATTGTTCCCATAGCGTAAAACTATTTATAAGTTTAGTAAAAAAAAATTATCCATGTTGGTAGAGACGTGGAGTTATCCAATTACTCTCTTTATATTGAAAGTCAACCATGAATTTGTTTATAGACTTTCAATATGGGACTTCTATATTTGTTTGATACTTGTGTATTTTGGTTTGACGTGGGACAAAAGCATTTAAAATTAAAGACACTAAATTAATGAACTCGTAAAGTTTGATCGACATAAATAGTTATTAAATTTTTAAAAAAAATTTAACATTATATTAAACAATTAACCCGTAACGTTGTAGCACGTCGTATAACCCTTACCCGTAAAATTAGACCATCGGAAGTCGGAACAGTAGCATTTCGAAGAAATAAAATAGGATAGTCACGTCTCACTAGAGCATGCATGGGCTCGAAATCACTTTTGAATTGGGATTATGCCACGGTGGCAGGGAAGGCAAAATAATTAGAAAAAAGAATAAAGAAAAGACACAGCTCATTGAGTTGAGTAAGGAGAGGGTCACATGGCATAAGTAATTATTTGTGCCAAGTAAAGTCATATTCCATCTCCAAATGGATAACATGCCCACGTGGCCTTATTGTGTTAATGATGCTCTTCCATATTAGATTAATATTGATAATTGGCTTTGCTGATCATTAATCAATGTTAATTGTGTTTTGATAAGGAGGTCATAATTAATTAATTGTACTTCAGACATTGCTACGCTCTCGCATCTCCTAATGTGGATTACCTGTTCTTGTCGTTTCAACATGTTTTTGAATGAGAGATGAATATATTTATTTTCCTTTGTCGTTTCAATGTTTTTTGTGTGTTAGTGTACAAGAGGTTTAATTTTTCTTACGGTTACTAGCGATTTCAGTTATAAAAAAAAAATCACAATCAAAGTTTTCGATATTTATTATTCCATTTGTTTTATAGTTGTTTAATCCGTGTAACAAAATTTTGAATGCAATGTTAAATTTGAACAGGTGTTATTTGTTCAAAAAAGAAATATTCTTTTATATTTACGGAACTTTAAACATTGAACGAAAAAGAAAAAAAAAACAAATAGTAGATGTGAAAAAACAAATTTAAGCTACTATGAAAATAAAAATAAAAATCCTATGTAGTTATTAATCTTAATATTTATAGATGGACTACTATACAGTAGAATCTCGATAAATTAATACTCGTATATATTAATAACCTCGATTAAATAATAATTTTGTACGGACCCGACTCAGGCCTAACGAGCTAAATTATTAATTCGCTAAATTTATAAAATAATAATATTTTTTAGTATATATGTCCCAACTGATATATAAATTAATAATTCAATATAAAAATAATATTATTACATATATAATTATGTATTCACTATAAATAAAATATAACCTTGCATGACTATTTATGAAATCATCTTAAATAAAAATAAGTTACACTAATTAAGTAATCATGTAGTTTTTTTTTTTAAGCGATTATGAAGTTATTTTCATATTCTTGAAATGTATGTCTCCTTCAAGTTTAACTCTAAACTTTCGCATAACATTAAGAAGGTTCGATGCGGTATTTTCATGGTGTAAAAAAAATAAAAATAAAAAATCAAAGTGACTATCACTACAGTTGCATCAGCATGAAAGAAGCTCAAATGTCTTTATTATCATCCTCAAACTATATATGTATTATGATTATAATATTATTGACATGTTATATAGGGAGTTTTTTTTTTCTAATTACAATGATTACGTAATGAGTACTTTATAAATTAATAATTCGATAATATAATAAATTTTGGCAGTCTCAACATTATTAATTTATAGAGGTTTTACAGTATCTATATATCAAACATATGTGAACTTCAAACATAATGTTGGTTTTAATAAGATGGATATGTTCTTGGTCTAGTGGTAAACTCACTACAAGAGATTGTGTATACTTATAATTGTGGGGTCCTGAGTTCAATCTCAGCGAGACACATAGATTGTGTATATGTTCTAACACTGCGAATATATCTTGTAATGCGAGTACAATATTGATTAATAAAATCACCTTATATAAATAAAATAAAAATAAAAGAGAGCGAGGGACAAAATAGACATCTTGAGTGAGAAAAAGGCTTAGAAAAATATGATTTTCCAAGTTATGACTTTCTTGGGTCCAAAGGAAAAGGAAGTATTTTATGCAATACAGTGTATATAATATATGTATATCAATTGAAGAAATGAATGGACCGAAAATTATTGCAGTGTTGATGGCGCCAAATGCGCGCTCAAACTAGACCAACTCATGCACAACACAAGACGCGTAAAACACTTAAAGCTTAAGCCACTCTCTCGGCAAATTATTTATTTTATTTTATGAGAATTTCTTATCATAATATTACTCGTGTATGATTGTACTTCTCCCTCTGAAAAAAGTACAGGAATTTTAAACAAAATTGCTTCTATATGCTTTTATTTTTAATTTTCATAAAAATATACATTTAATTTTTAAAAATTAAAATATACTCATAAACTGTACTTTAACTTTTCTACCATTAGATTCTTAAAAATTCCTGCATACGCATATTCAAAATTTTATATTTTTTTTTATATTACCCTCTATATTTTCCAAAAAAAAAAAAGAGAATAAATTATTAATTGTCAATTAATTTTGAAAGAAAAATAATTAAAGACTAGAAAATGGAGGGTTATACAATCAAATTACAGGCTAGATGGAATATTTTGGATTTATTAAAAAAAATAAGGGTTTATATTCTGAAAAATAAAAAATAAAGCGTAGAAAATGACCTTAAAAATAATTCATGTTAGTTTTTTTTTTTTTTTTTTTTTTTTAAGAAATAGAGCCTTGTATTAAAGATGGGGATTTAAGTCCCTAAGGATAGTGCTTACAAACCAATCCAGGCAAACACACGACCACATGTCGGGAATACGGCCCGCAATCCGGGATCGAGCTACAAAGTTCACCGCCTCATTGCATGAACGAGGAGCCCAACGGCACTTGATCACACTAGCCAAGTTCCTAATGTTCGCTATAATCGGCCCTTGGACACAATTAAGGCTTCCCCCGTTGACAAGACGAGTTGCACGTAAATTATTGGTTTCCACCTCCGACACCCTCCAACCCCTTTCAAGAATGAAATGGAGGTCATGACGTATCGCGAAACATTCTGCAGATAAGACCGAGTCTACCTTCTCCATGTACGTTGCCGTAAACCCGAGGAGTCTTCCCCGGTGTCTCTTACTACCCCCACCGAATGTCGCTCGTCTGGTATCCTTGTCCCACGCCGCATCAACGTTGAGTTTGACACCTTCGCCTTCGGCCCCCGACCACCCCCAACATGTAGTTGGCCGAGCCAAGGCAATGTTCTCCGTGCCGCTAGTGCATTTTTTTAAACTAGCAAACCAACACAAAATCTCCTCAATCCACAGTTACGGCAATTTGGCATGGTTCTCGAAGAGCCTTAAGTTTCGGTCGGACCACGTCGCCCAAATGATCCTACAAAAAACCTCCAAGTCCGTCGTGGATAGAGCGTCAAGGGCCCTCAAGCAAAGTTCCCAAAACAGAACTGACGACGTCTTCTGCGCCCATTTATGCAAGGACGAGCACTCCCAAAGAGCTTGAGCCCGTACACACGACCACACCGCATCATTCGTGTCTTCAGGCAATGCACCAAAAAACTTGCAAAAAAGGAGGCACTCCACACCGCGTCCCCGCAGAGCACCGAACGCAGATAAAGCCTCATACCACGCCCGCCACACAAAATGTTTAACCTTGGGCGGGATTTGGAGACCCCATAATTTATTCCGCCAATGTTGTTCCTCACTAAAGGAACTAGATGGGCCCCCTCGAGTCTCCGCCCTCGCAAGACGATAACCTGAACGGACGGTGTAGTGCCCATCCTCCTCAAAATGTCAAACCAAGCGGTCTTTGTAGCCATCGCTTCCGAGGGAAATCTTTAATTTAGCTTCGGCGTTGAACGGGATCATCATGGAGGTGATAAGTTCCCGGTTCCAACTTCCATTGGAAATGAAATCGGCTACTCTCCAAGGGTATCCATCGTCGGGTTCCTTAGAGAGGACGGAGAAGCTACCGGGTCTTTGGAGCCAAGGTTGCGAGAAGACTCCAAGATTCCCCTCTTCCACTTGCCACTTAATACCCCGCCACACCAAGTCCCGACCCCAACAAAGGCTTTTGCAAAGGAAGGAAAAATGGCTCTTACATTCAAAATTAAGCACCGATGAATCCGGAAAGTATTTGGCCTTAAGAACGCGAGCCATCAAACATTCCGGGTGTTGGATAATTCGCCACGTGAGGCGACCTACAAGGTCCCGGTTGAAGTCTCCTAGATCCTTGAACCCTAAGCCCCTCTCCTATTTGCGCTTTGCGATAATATCCCACCGTTTACAATGAATTTTCCGTTTATCCTCCGTCCCGCCCCACCAAAAGTGGGCAATGGGCCTATGAAGGTCCTTGATTATAGACGACAGAAGCCGGAAGAGGCTCATAATATACGTAGGGATCGCTTGAACCACCACCTTCACGAGGACTTCCCGACCCCCGGCCGAAAACAACCTCGCCTTCCAATCTCTAAGATGTTTTAGAACCCGAGCCGTGATGGTGCTAAAAAGGGCCACTTTGTTTCTACCAACATGGATCGGGAGTCCGAGGTAGGTTTCAAGGTCATTCACCACGGGAATTTGAAAAAGGTTAGGGAAAAGAACCGATTTTCCCGCTGGGGTATTACTAGAACACACCATCGCGGACTTATCCATATTCACGACTTGACCGGATCCCCTTTCATAGACTTCGAGAATTGAAATGATAGCGAGGCAATACTCCTCGCTAGCCTCATAAAAAATGAGACTATCGTCTGCAAAAAGAAGGTGAGTCACCGGAGGAGCCGTGGGTCTACAAATGAATCCTTGGAGCAGGCCGAGTCTCTCTTGTCCCCGAATAAGAGCGGAAAGGCCCTCCGCACACACAAGGAAAAGATAGGGGGATAGAGGGCATCCTTGCCGAAGGCCCCCGTGTTGGACATGTGTCCTTAAACAAGCTGTCTTTTCCCTAATGTAAAAGATTTTGACCAAAGTCCTTAAATAAAAGATGTTACTTATTATGTTAATCTTATTATATTTTCTGGTAGAGTACAATAGAATGTTTGTTCCATAGTTCATAAAGGATGCAATTATGTTATTATTATCACAACCGAGTCAATGTGAGGAAGAATTAATAATCATAATAAATGAACTTAAAATGTCCGTGACCTGATTAACTGGGTGGGAGCCCATTAATCGTATAAGGTCATTAATGTGACTAAGTGATAATCCTATTCTGGATTAAGTGTGTGTGTCACACTCATTAGAAGTGCATTAAGTATGAAGCGGCTTCATACTGGACTGGACCTGACTTAAACTCCGGAAGTTGCTATATAAGACCGTCATTGACAACTTGGAGTTGAGTCACTTGTAGATGATCAAATGGATATTCGATCTAAGTCTTGAATGACCTCGAGCCTGGACTGTTGACTTTATTGTTCTTTGATTTAACTATTAAAGAACACATTTATTGTCGTTCCTAATGCTGCTATTTTGGGAACATGATAGTCAACAGATAAGGGTAGCTTAGTCATAGACACGGACATCACATAGCTCTCTTCAGAGTCAAGATGATTCCCTTAATTGTTAGTGGTAAGAAGTGAGAGGTACCCGTGCGCAACTTATGAATGAAACCATAAATGAGTTACTCACAATATTACTAACTGAGTTCAGGATGAAAATGCAATGAGAGGCAAAACGGTAAAAACCGCCTGCTCGTGTGTGGATCATCAAGTAAAAGATCAATAACCCGAATTTAATTGTATCAATGGACACCTTGCTATAAAAGGAATAATATATACTGTATCACTAGAGAGTGCAGCATCGGGTTTATAGTGGAATAACACCGAGGTTTGACGAACCACTAGCAGTTCGTTGGAGCTTTAGTGATACGGGTCCATGGTCCCCAGGATAGCTCCGGAACGGATAATACGTACGTGATTTAAACATTCGGTATGTTTTATCATTTGTCAGGATTCATAAAACTAGAGTCTGTGTCAGACTTTGGAAGTTTTATTTTTTACGTGGCAAAAGTACCAAAGTTTGGTGCTGAAAATTTAAGTGATAAAAGAAAGTTGAATTTATATTTTTCATCAACTGAAAAGTTGTTGGAAAATAAATCCTAAAAGACTTTTCTTCTGAAACCGAGTCGTTTCGACGTACGGTTTGTGATTTAGAGAATTTACAAGTTTACGATAGTTTTGAGATGTCTCGAATTTAAATGGTGGTGTTGCACCACCACATTTAATGTGCGATATTGAGATCAGAGGTCAATAATATAATTTAATTATTTGGATTTAATTATTAATATTCTTATTAATAATTAATAGATTTATATTATTTAAATAAAAATATATATTTGGTATATATATGAATGTGTAGAAATAATGCAGCCCAAGTAAATGTGTGAGTTGGACTTACACGAATTTACTTGGATTTGGAATTTCCAAATATGCGGCATATGTACCTATGTTTAGGTATTAATGGAAAACCTTGAAATTAATTTGGTTCATTAGATCGGTCAAGTTTAATCTTAACCGTTGGATCATGGTAATTAATTTGGAACGCTAAATTCGAAAATGACTTGGTGACGAAGCATGGATTTCGAAATTGCTTAATTAATTATATCCATTGGATTAGTTTAAGATTTAATTTTAACCATTTGATTAGAAATTAATTAACATGTATATATGGAAATGCAAAATTTGAATTTGTTATAATGGAGGTCGAAATTTTGCTTTTGTGAACAAGTAATGAGGCTTGACTTTATGATAAATCAATATGGTCCATTAGATTGGTTATGGAATTAATTCCAACCATTG
This sequence comes from Parietaria judaica, assembly GCA_954871525.1. Lineage (NCBI taxonomy): Eukaryota > Viridiplantae > Streptophyta > Magnoliopsida > Rosales > Urticaceae > Parietaria > Parietaria judaica. Next base: position 48,448,387 of record OX940860.1, read on the forward strand.
GATCTAGACTATTGATTTCAAAATTTCCATATGCATGCATAGGGAATTCGAATTCCCTTATATAAGGAAGTGATTGGATAATTAATTTATTCATGGTTTCCTTATTTGGTTAAATCCCTAATTAATCCTAACCATTGGATCATTGGTGATTTAATCTTGGTCATTGGTTTGGAGTGATTAATTATATTTGCCCATTATAGAATTCGAAATTCATGCATGGAAGCTTCCCTTATTGGCTTCTCCATAAGCCTATAAATACAAGGCTCATTCTACACATTTCACACACCTTCTCCAGAGCAAGAATTCGATCTCTCTCTCTCTCTCTTTAGAGTCTGCGAATTTCTTAGCCTCTGATCTCTCTTTTCTGGTTCGGCTTAGTGAGACGTTGTTCTCCGAAAGCTTTAAAAGAACCATCAGTTAAAGTTTTTACGACGGAGTCCTGGCGGCGAAGCCCACGCTTTGGTACGAGGAGTCCAGGAGAATATCCCGAAAGATCACGGGAGTTTTCCTCAGCATCGGCGAAGCCCTGCCCAATTCAGAACGCGCAGCCGGAATCTTCATCACCTAAGGTACGGCCTTATGCATTGGGTCAATAAATGCAAACCCTTATTTATAGTTTATTTATTTCCTATAAACTAGATTATTAATAATGAATTTATGAAAAGTTAAATTAGTAATAATTTATCAGATCTTGATTTTGGTTATTATCCAATGTTCAAGTCGTTGTACGGGTAACAAGTTTTTCCGGTTTAAATATTTTTTTAAATGTTACCCGTACGGCTTGACGGCATAAATTGTGATAATATTATCGAGAAACGTAATGAACTTCCTAACACCCCGTTTCGGATAACGATGGAGAAAACTAGTGTCGAAATACATTCCCAAACCACATTAATAATTCTCGATCTGAAGCCCATCCGTTTTAACATAGCAATGACAAACACCTATTCAACACGATCGTACGCCTTGCTCATGTCAAGCTTGAGCGCCAAGACCCCTTTCTTGCCCGTGATCTTTCTCCTAATGGAATGAAAGAGCTCGAAAGCAATGGCGGCTTTATCCGAGATTAGGCGACCGGGGACAAACGCACTTTGAGAGTCAGAAATGACGGACGAAAGCGCCGCTTTGATCCAAGTCGCCACAACCTTCGTGAAAAGCTTGAGGATAACGTTACAAAGACTAATCGGCCGATAGTATTTGACCTTCGTCGGTTTCTTAATCTTTGGAATGAGGACAATGTTGGTAGAATTCCACGTTCTAGCGCTAGCTCTTCTGTTCAAAACTGCCAAGCAATCCTTCCGAATATCCGGTCCCACGGTATCCCAAAGCTTTTGGAAAAAGAGCGCGTGGAAACCGTCGGGGCCCGGGGCCTTCCTCGGTCCCATAAAAAAAGAGCCAAATCAGCCTCCTGCCCGGTGAACTCCTCGCTCGTGAGGCTTTGATGCACATCCGAGAGGGTGCTTATGTCTTCTCCAGTGATCCTAGAAAACTCATGTTCTAAAGCGCCATTGGAAGCGAAAATGTCCTCAAAGTATCTAGCATAAACATCTCGTACCTCAACCTCCGACGTAACCCATTCTCCATCTTCATTAAGAATGCCCCGGATAGCATTATGGGACTTACGGCGCACCGCTCGCTAATGAAAATAAGCGGAGTTTTTGTCACCCCTCTTGAGTCAATCCGCCCGCGCTCTTTGTTGCCAATAATGTTCTTCAACAAGAATGAGAGACTCAAGCTCGGTACCAAGCCTCTTCGCTTCCAACCTGTTAGCCGGAGAGAAAGCCTCATTGTTAATTCTTTCGAGGCGAGTGGTAAGGTTCTTAATCATTTTCTCATGGAGGCCAAAAGACGAGCGAGCCCACTTTTCGAGGGCTATCTTGCAATCGCCCAAGCCCCGGTCACATCCTCCATTATGGTAGCTTTCACGGCCGTGAAGCTAAGTTTCACGGACAATCGCCGCGCATTGGTCGTTAGTGAACCACCCCGGTTCAAAAGCCCATCGTCGTGAAGAACCCGTATTCCTGAGCGTGATAAATGGTTTACCCACCGTGTCAATGAGAATGACCCAGTGGTCCGACCCCCAAAATCAAGAACTTCCACCGCCCTCGTCGGGTAAAGCCTCTTCCATTCCTGGTTGGCGCATGCTCGGTCAAGCCGGCATTGGACATTTCTAGCACCGACTTGCATGTTGCTCTATATGAAGCTCTCGCCTTGAAACCCGAGATCAGTTAAGGCCGCAACCTTCAAGAGCCTCCGCAAAGTCCTCCATGCTTTTGTCCTACGCCTCGTCCGGCTCGAGTACTCAAAGTCAAAGAGGACTTCGTTGAAGTCACCCGCACACAACCAACGGGAGTCATCCCCGTTATAAATCCTCCTTAAAATCTCCCAGGAAAGGTGACGAGAGCTTTCTTTCGGTTCCCCATAGAACCCGGTGAACCGAAATGGTGAGCCCAATTCGTCCACTGCTAATTCGTCAATATGGCCCCTACTAGGGGTGAAAGCGGAACAGGGAATCGGGAAATTAGTTTTTTTTGGTACCTATCCCAAAAATTTAGGATTTTTATTTTTGGTACCGGTTCCCAATTCCGATTGTAAATTTCCTTATTTTTTTGAAAACCGGAACTAGAACCGGTACCGGGAAAAAGTAAGAAAAAATTCGTGAAAAAATTCGGTACTTAACACGAGACAAAAATCAATGGCCGAAACAAAAACTTAACACGAGACATACATTTTGCTTGCGAGCAAATCTTCTAGTTGGAAGACGAAGAGATGTAATCGGCGGTGGAGGGTTCTTGGCGAAGAGAAGAATATGTCGGCGCGATGGAGGAGAGAGGGAGAATGAGAGATTGAAAGGGTCAAGAATGGAAAATGGTAAATATTAAACCCTAATAACGAATAACTGCATGTAGTTTAAGTAATAAAAAACGTTATATAACCCAAAAACTACAATAAGCATACAAAATATTTAAAAATAACATAATATGAAAACATCTAAAGCTACATGTAATTTAAAACCGGAACCGGTACCAAAAATCGGGAAATTTTGCTTCTTGTACCGGTTCCCGGTTCCATAATCCGTGAATCGGGAAGTACCGGTTCTCAGTTTCAAAATAAATTTCCCTTATTTTTTTTAAACCGTTCCGGGACCGGTACCGGAACTGGAACAAAACCGGAAAACAGTTATAAAATTTTCACCCCTAGCCCCTACTAAAGCTTCGAATGGTGATGTCAAAATTATCCTTCCATAAGAGATATAACCCTCCACTCAAACCAATGGCCGGAACCCCAAAACCGTTTGTAAAGCCAAGACGCCCCTTTAATTTTTCTGCCCGACCCCCTCTAAGTTTCGTTTCCGAGAGGAAAAGGAGGTCCGGTTTCCGCTCGCGGATTAGTCTCCGCAAGCGGCCAATCGCCCAAGGGTTGCCCAACCCTCGGACGTTCCAATATAATATCTTCATGGCTTCCGGTCAGCCCGGCCGAGGCGGGCTGCCGATATCAGAGGCAAAGGGCAGAAAATCCCCTCACTGCGATGGTCCTCCCCATGCACAACCACACCCAAGCTAGCTTCTTGGGTCATATCTGGTCTACCCTCTTCGATTCCCTGAGGAATAGAGGCGGCATCGTTTGTCTGAACAATAAAGATGACGAGGAAAGACGCTAGGTCTTGTCTAAAGTCCACCACACAGGGAGATGTAGTCATCTCCGTAGGAAAGCTCCACTTGAGCACAACGAGCTGGAATATCACATGCATTAATATAGAATCCAGTAGTAATAACTTAATCACCATAGTTTTATTAATTATATGTTATTTATCACCTCATTTATTTTGTACTTTTGAAGTGGTTATCTCGTTTTATATTTATATTTTTTTAATATTTTTTACAAGGTTATCATAATCGTACTTCACCATAGCCAAGTTGACACCAATGCTTAGCCACAAAACAAGACAAAACATGTATTTCTTAAAAACATACGTACAATAAAAGCATTGACAATTAACTAACTCATCCATAGACCATACTATTTAAGCTATAAAACAGCAAGTACATAAGCAACTTGATCATATGAACGGCCCTTATAATAAATTAATATAAAGCTTAAATGTTTTATTTTTAGTTATCAAGACATGAGTATATTGCCGTATAAGTTATCCATAACCCTAAATCTTAGGGATTTTGCCTTTAAAATTTTGTAAGAATTGGTCATTGGGGTGTACATAAATTTTTTAATGCAAAATGTACATTTATCGAATTCACTAACGTATTATTAAACTTATCTTTATAAAAATCAATATATGCGGTTAAAAATTAAATATGCTATTAATTTTTACAAAATAATAGCGGTTATGGTTTTCATTTAATAAACAACTTTCGATAACCGATTTTACCAATTAGAAGACTTTTTTTATGTATAAACTTCTATTTTCATAAAGGACATATTATTGGCGAGTTACTATTAATTGTTATATACCGCTATTTTTTTATTTTACAAACATAAAATTTTAAGAATTAAGTCATTAGATTTTGGAAATTAGTTTGGTAAAGTCATTAACTAGTTTAGATTATATTTTTGAGAGTTTATTAGACTTTGAGAAGTAGATTAAATTTTGTTTTCACCCTAGTGCGGTTAAAATCAAAGTAAAACAAAAAATTAGTAATTGGTACAAAATTGGTTTTACCTTCCGGCATTCGTTGCGGACCTTTCTGTTATAAAAGTAAAATAAAAATAAAATGTGATTTTTGTTATTAATATTAAAGGCATTTCCAACGCCACTGCATAGCATCAAATTTAACGTTGGATATCATCAAATGCAATGTCAAACTTACTTTTTGATTATTTTAATATTTTTTTGTATATCTGATATATTTTTATTATGTAATGTTCATATATATGAAATATATGTCTAATTATGTACTATATACAATAATATGTGTATTATGATTTTTGTACATATTTACTTTTAATACGTAAAAATTTGTTTAAACGTAATATGTAAATAGATTATTAAAGCATTAGAAATTTAATAAACATGGATTGTAAAATTAAAATCACACACAACATTATTGTAGTTTCTTAGTACGTAACTAATTAATTGAATAATTGTATGATAAATATTTATCAAAAGTATTAAATAATAAAAAGGAATTTTTTATTTAATCGTATTATAATAAGAAATATTCTTTAGTTTAAATTTTAGTGTTGTGATCGGAGATGAAACCATTTTAGCACTAAAATGACACTATTTACCCAAATTAGTGTCAAAGTTTGAGATGCTCCAAGAGAGCGAACCGAGACCTATCTATTTACTCATAATTTTCATAATCCTTTTAATTTTTTAAACATTAAGAAATTCAAATCCAATCATAATTGTTATAAGCTCGCACAATAGACAGAATATTCGAAACTATAGGGTGAGAAGATAACATTAAAATCGCAACTCTAATCATCTTATTATAAAGGTTATTGATCAAATAGAGACACGTGTCGACCCACCGGTATCCCCACGTGAAAATTATTAGGGTAATGTGAATATGTGATATTATAAGATTCCCTACTCACATGCCATACCTTCAACCCTACGTACTCAAGCAATATATTCCTCATGCCCTCGCATTTTTTAGGGGACTTTATATACCAATATACTTACATGGGTAAATGACGGCAAAAATATCTAAAATTTGGTCAAAGAACATTTCGTGTACCCAAAGTCTAAAAGTAGCGGCAAAAGTACTCAAAGTCACATTTAGGGCGTTGACCACTCCATTCTCTTAACGCAGTTAAATTACCCGTTGACTCTGGCCATGTGGACAAATGTGGGTTGGTGACATAGCAAGTTTTTGCCACGTGGACGAGCCCACATCAGCCTCGTTTACAACAAAACAACGAATTAAACTTGTAACTGGGTTCGTCCACGTGGCAAAAAATTTCTATGTCAGCAACTCACGTTTGTCCAAGTAGCTAGAGTTAGTTAACTACGTTACGAGAATGGAGTGGTCAACGCCCCAAATGCGCCTTTAGATACTTTTGCCTCCACTTTTAAACTTTAGGTACACAAGGGGTTCTTTGACCAAACTTTGGGTATTTTGGTCGTCATTAACCCTACTTATATTAACACACATATTATATTATATATATACATATATATATATATTTATGTTTAGAAGTTTTCTTTTTAATATACTTTGATCTATTTTTATTTTTCACAAAAACGTATCCTTTATTTTCAAAACTCTTAAAATATAACATCTATATGTAATTTGATAATACCACCATCCATTTTTCTAGTTTTTAATTAATTTCATATAAAAATTAAAATCTCTTAAATTGATAATTTATTGTAGAAAATAGATGTTTTATATTTGTCAATATATAAAATTAAAATTATGAATAAAAGGCTAATTTTAAGTTTTCAAAAATAAAATAATAAGAGAAAAAATACTTTGAGAGTATAGAATCAGGCCTGGTTAAAGGCGAGCAAGGCCGGCGCCTCGAGCCCCATTTAAGCGCCCTAATTTTATTTATTTATTTATTAATTTGTATTTAATTAAATATGAGCATTTTTTAAATAATTTAAAGGTCCCCAAAAATTTATTCAGTTTAGGATCCGACAAAACACGACGAACTCAAGATCAACGTTGACATACGATGTGGCTGATTTTTAAAATACAAGGTCTGTTTCTACGAGAATTGCCACTAAAAAGTTTATAAAAGAGAAATTCCCTATAGATATATAAATTATATAACAGAAATATGATTGTTATGTAATGTAGTGAATAAGACACGAAAACTAATATCCTAATTCGAACATTTCCAATGTATATGTATATAATATATAATTATATATTACGAGCTCATTGCGTGAACCGTATCATAATTGACTTCATGATTTATTTTAGATATTCAATGTTAGTAATGGCTGGCAACTATGTATCAGATTTATGAGAGCATAAATTATTTGCGTATATAATAAGAGTGCAACAACAGGCAATTTGTACGATTGGCATGTTATCGGATATTAAGGAGGGAACAAAAAATATCAATAAAAATTAATATCCATACCGTGTGTATATACTATACATATATATATATATATATATATATATATATATATATATATATAAAACCGCTAGTTATGCTTATTCATAATAATAATTACCAAATATAAATTCTTAACATTTTGACTTAAATTTTCAAATAAAAAATGTAAACAAGTGAAACGAATAAAAAATAGTGACACGGAGAATTATAATTCCTCGCACTTTGTAAGAGAGGTATGCCCACTTTGCCGCTTATAAATTTTCTTTGTATAATTTTATCACAGTTCCGGTGTTACACGCTCGGTCTCTCTTTATTCTGAACGCACTACTAACGGCTACGCTTAGGTGAATTAGACTTCCCAGCCTCAATATAAAAAAATAAATTATAAATAAGCTGAAAAGAAATGTGCAAAACAGCCAGAATTTATCTATAAATTGTATTTTATACTTTGTGTATTTTCTTTGCAGATAATAAGATATTCACACATATATAACCTAACTAATATATTACAAAATGTTAGCTTGTTTCAGTATATATAAGTTCCTTGTGGGGTCATAAACCAGCTATGTAGTCATAAAATCTTACCTAAAATTTAGTGATCAATCAGCAACATACACGAGTCATGTTCATCAGCTGGCATGGCTTCTTTATTTTTCACGACAATAATATATATATATACATATATATATATATATATATATCATATTATCATTATGACATGGCAAGATCTTCCCTTGAAGAAACTACAGTTGATAGCTTTAAATAAAAATCTCCCACCGATCAAATAATGGATATCATTATTCAGATATGATTTGCATTCAAGTTAATTGAAATAAAATTAGTTTATTACATAATATTATGAGTTAATAAGCTACACATTGACCAAATTGTAGCTAGCAGTCTTGCACAAAGTACTCGGTTGCGATAATATCGTCGTAGTTATAACTAAAAGCTAGAAGCAACATTGTTTTTTCGTAAATGATGACAATATAGGAATGAGACATATTATTGAATTTTGTATTTAAAAAAAAAAATCAAATTCTTATTTAGGTAATGTCATGTAATGTTAGTTGATTTATAATATAACGCGTCATCTATGTTAAATTATTTATTGTGACTAAATGATTAGCTTTATTGACGTTCTTACATGATTTGAAATACTTAGAAACTAGCTACGTGGATAAATTATATAGTAGATATTTGCAACATTAGTACTTAATCTTATATTAAATGTGTCGATATTCTCAACCTCTTTTTCTTTTTAACATCACTAGTACTTAAATGCCATAAAACAGTGTTGAGTGAGGTATAATTTTGTTCATGTCTCATTAAACTCTGTTACTTACGGAATATGTGTCTGTGTACGAGTAAACTCTAAAACATCAATCATTCAGCATTTTTATTAAGATTACATGTATCTCAATTGGAGCTGCACACTTTAAATCGCCACTCGCGATGCGACGCGTCGCGACGCGTGACGTGGAATCGCGATGCATCGCGATTTTGCGGCAAAAGTCGCGATTCGTCGCGATTCTGGGCATGCGTCGCGACGCGTGAGGTGGCGATCCGAGATTCTCATCCAACGGCTAGGATGATGCCACGTCATCGATCCGTGTGGTGTGTTTGTTTGTGGCAATAATAACACGTTTTTCACCCGAAATTTATTACCCAACCACAATTTTTACCTACTTTATTCGAATTCAACCCTAAAATTTCAAATTTTTATTTTTTTTACCCACTATTATTCACCCACCACAATAATTATTCACCCACCCCACCCTCTCCTCAAACCCTATAAATACCACCTCTTCCTCCCTCATTTCCTCACCAACAATCTTCCATCTCTCTCTCAAATTCTCTCAAGTTCTCAAGTTCTCAAATTCTCTCAAGTTCCAAAGTTCCAAAGTTCCAAAGTTCCAATTTTCTAAATTCCTAAAGTTCTATCATTATGTCTCGAAGAAGCGGCGGTAGTTCCGGGGGTCGAAGGGCGGCCAGGAATTTGCAACCCCAATTTCTACAAGGGGGAACATCGGATACTTGTCCCGACGACTACATTCCCGTTAGGCTACCGGCAGAACTATTCGCTTCCCCTCACAATCCAGATTATCCCGACGATACAGTACGGTCTCTAAGACCTAGTCTAGTCCGGGCGGTGGCCCAGCACCACGCCAATCCCGACCGTGTGCCCCCAGAGTTGGTCGACGCGGTGGCTCAATGTAGGGGGAAAATAACGATCCTTTTTTCAATCTCATGTTACGGGAAGGTGCCGAATACGGAGCTCAAGGTCCCGAAGGTGCCGATCCCGACGAACCTCAAGGTCCCGAAGATGCCGATCCCGACCAAACCCAACGTTCCGACGATGCCGATCCCGACGACTATCAAACGCCGCCCTCGATCCGTGGTTCAAATATCGGGGTGTACCACCGCGGTTCTCCTCAACCTTCCAATCAAGATAGCGGTGAAGCCTCCGTTGCCCGTCCTCGACGAAGTCGACGTCCTTCTACCGGGTAATAACCTTTAATCCTTTTTTTATTTCATTTATTATTAATTTTTTATTAATTAATAAGTTAGTACTTAATAATAAATAATAATTAATAATTAATAAGTAATAAATAATAATTAAAAAAAATAATTGAAAAAAAATAATTAATTTTTAATAATTAATAATTATTAAATAATAATCACTTGAAAGTCTTAGTATGCTCTGTGGTTGCGGTTCCGACTGATCTTCCACATCAGAAACGATTTTCTTGAGATTTAATTATCATTTAATCATATTATCTTAATTAATTAATTTCGTTTAATTTTTTTTACGATAAATATTATAGTTTAATTATTTTAGTTTAATTAATTAATTTGTCACGTCTCTTGAAAGTCTTAGTATGCTCTGTGGTTGCGGTTCCGACTGATCTTCCACATCAGAAACGATTTTCTTGATATTTAATAAGTTAACGGGATTAAAAATGGTAATTTGTATGTGTGGTGATTATTATAAAGTTCTTAATGGAATACGGTGTCTTAGAAAGATTGGTTTTTAAATAAGGTTTGCTTTGCAATCTCCTCCAAGCTAGCCTGGGAACCTCGGGGAGTTCTGTCTAGAAAAGCTTGGGCCTAAAGCGAGATCATAGCATCCTTTCCAGTCGATCTGGCCGTGGAACCTCGGGGAGTTCCGTCAAAAAGAGCTTGATAATGATTTCCACACATAGAAAATACCATTTTTAATTTCGTTAACTCTTTTAATTAACTATATCAAATTTAAATAATTAATATGATTAATATTAATATTTAATCCATGTAAAATCAATACCCATTTTTATTTTGTTAACCTTTTTTCTCCCGTATATTTTTAATAGGGAAAGTCCTCCTGCCTTGTTGTGGGGACGACCAAACAAAGCGAAGGTGTGGGATTATTTTCACGAGGAACGACGGGTGGAGAACGGTGTTCGAATCAAGATCGCCACGTGCAAGAAGTGCCATCAAACCCTCGATGCGTTGGGGGACAAAGGAACCGGCTACTTGACGCGACATAAGAAAGCGTGCTACGGAGACGGTAACGAGGTAAACACAGCACAGGTAAGTGCTCTTACCACCGAAAATTTACGGAAATGGACCCTCGAGTGGTTACTGTCTACGGGCGCACCGATGAGTTTGGTGGAAAACCCTGCGCATACACAATATATGCAAAGGGTTAATCCGTCTTACGAACAGTTTTCCCGTACGACATATACCAGGGACATGGAGTCTGCTTACAAAATGCAAAAAAATTATTTGGTCGATTTTTTCAAAATGTCCAACATTAACGTTGCTTTTACCACCGACTTGTGGAGCGGTCCGAGTCTTAACGACTATTTGAGTCTGACCGCCCATTACGTCGACGAGAATTGGGATCCATGTCAAAAACTTTTAAACATGTCACCATTCGAGTGTCGCCATACCGGCAAAAACATTTCCGATAAATTAATAGAATTATTCAATGATTGGGGTTTGCAAAATCGTATCATTTCTATTACGTTAGACAATGCCGCAAACAATAACGCCGCTATTACTATCTTAGAAAATAGTTTGCCCGGTTCTCCTTTTCGTAATATTTTACATCAAAAATGTGCTTGTCACATCATTAATTTAATTGCTAGAACGGGGGAACGAAATATTTCAGGGCACGTTGACAAAATACGCGGCGTTGTCGATTGGATCCGGCATTCTCAAACCGTTGTTAGGTGGAGACGATTTTGTAAAGAGCACAATCATAAAGCTAATAAGTTTGGTTTAGACAACAATACACGATGGAACTCTACATATCTAATGCTTTCAGTTGTTTGTAGACAGAGATTACCGTTAAGCGCTTTCCTCCTCACCGAACTAGAGGCCTCGGAGCGGATCACGGAGGCAGAATGGGAAATGGCCCAGAAATTCACCCAATTCCTTAAACCCTTTTACGCTGTTACTTTAAATTTTTCAAACCAAAGACAACCTTCCTTGAATCATGGTCTTTCGGGTCTTTACGAAATTACAAACACTTTTTCTGAATTCGCAAATGACCCTGTTATTTCGCCCATGATTGAGGGAATGGTTGCAAAATTCAAAAGTTATTGGGATCCACCCCCTTTTTCGTATTGTTTCGGTGCTATATTGGATCCCCGTATTATGTTTACGTTCGGGCCTTTGATGTCAGCAATCGGGACAAACTTAGGGGTGGATTACACTGATTATATTAAGGTTGTTAATGAAGCTTTTTATGAACTTTACAGTGAATACGACCGGCGGTTCCCACAGTTCAACGTGGAGGCGGAGCAAAGGGCAGTTATGGAAAGCCCAACCAAGACCGGCCTAGCATTTGTCCGGAGACTGAAGCAAATACTGGATCGCGGAGAAGCATCGGGATCCGGTACGCCACCAGCACGAGCGGAGGAAACGGACGGTGCCCCGCAAGAACTGAAGCGGTACTACGGCCTGCGGATCGACGAGGACTCCGTCGAGTTCGATGTGATTGGATGGTGGAAGAATCAACGGGAAAGATTCCCGATATTGGCGAGAATGGCGAGGGATATACTGTCCATCCCCATTTCCAGCGTTGCTTCGGAGAGCGCGTTCAGCTCGGCTCAGCATATAATCGACGACCGGAGGGCGTCAACAACTCCCACACACCTCGAGCAAGCGGTGGTGTTGAACGATTGGATGTTCCGCAACCCCACCATCGCCCAACGGTCCGAGCCAACGGAGCTAGAGCTTATGACGCAAAGGTTTAACGACTGGTTCCCCGAGTGACGCAATGTAAACGCCAATATGATGTGCTCTTTCCTCTCTTGGTTTTATGTCCCTAAGGAGGGTTTTACAAGAGAGGTTTTAGTGAGGCATCTTGTAATATTTACACTGAATATTTACAACTTCTTCCACCATATTGTAATATTCACAATGAATAATACAACTTTTTTTTTAATATCTTGTTTTATCATATTTACTTATTTATTTTAGAATTTTAATAATTATTAATATGGTACACATTAATACTTATTAACATATATTACAACTTAAAAATTAACTTATAAATTAAAATTAATAATATGTTACACAATAATAACATACTAAAATATTAATTTTGAAATAAATAAAGTTTAAATAATAAGTTTACATAATTTAATACTTAAATTCGGATAAAAACTAATAAAATTAAACATTGGAAACAAAAAATAACTTTTGCCGCAGCCCTTTTTTTGGTCCTTCCTCGCTAAATCGCGACCACGTCGCGACGCATCGCGACCAGCCAAGCCACGACGCATCGCGACGTCCCTGCTCGCGATTTTGGCGACTTTCGTCGCGATTGGTCGCGACGTGAGCGTGTGCAGCTCTAATCTCAATCTTAACAGACATTAACTCGACAAGTTTTATAGCATTTGGATACAAGTACAAACTTGAAGAACTTATTCTGCAAATATCTTTTTATATAATAAAAAAAAACAAGTTAACGAGATTTATATATAGACTTGAAGCTGAAAATAAAAAAATAAAAAAATAGCTTTGTGGAGGTTGACCATAATTCCTCATCTTCTCAAAGTCCCTAGCGGGATAATATGAGTTTTCAATATAGTTATTGATAAAATAATTAGTTTATGTGATATCTGGACTTCAAGAACATTCCTTTCCCACTCCCACCAGATAAGTGCTATTAAATATTATTTATATATTAAAGTAATTTTAACATCTAATATTCTAATTAACTATTAAGAATCGCCATATATTGGCAATTGTTAGTTTGTATGTATGTCAATTTGTCATCGCGTAATTAGAAAACAAACTCAACAATTAAAAGTTATCAATTGGATTTGAGTACATATGCAAATTTATTTAAAATTACTGAAGAAGTGAAAACCTTACAAACTCTAAAATGTAGAAAGTAGAAACTTGTCGCTGTTTTTTTCTTCCTTTTTATAATCAAATATAATATATTATATCTTTTAATAAATATTATTATTTTATCAAAATTCTGTCGGTATTATATACCCCTTAGATATTACTATACCGCCATATCAATTATAAATTTTTAAATTTTATAAAACTCTATCGATATATTCATAAAATTAAATAATCAATTAAATAATCAGGTTGTTCATGGTTTGAGAACTCTAATCCTTGGATGCTCCATATAAGAAACAATTTAATAATGTAAATTTAAGATTACATGATAAATTTCTAATCAACATGGCACTATTAACATGGCCATGTAGTGTAAACATGAAATACAAAGTTGAAAATAACTATTAATAACATGGCACTATTCTTTTTATTATGAATAAAATACAAATGACCTTTTAGTGTAAACATGCTAAAAGAAAAACAAACAACTTCTTATTATATTTATTGTCTCATTCAACTTATTACGTTTGACTTTTTTGCATACCTTATTATTATAATTCGTTTCAAAAGTCAAAATTTGTTTAGTTCATAAAATATAAATTATTTTGAGAATTTTTTGCTATAAAGTGTGGAGAAAATGTACGTGGTTGGGATGTCTTACCAAGTGTGTTACAATTTACAAATACAATTATTATTTTCAAAGCCATTTTCATTGGGCACTCCAAAAGGCAATATTCATGCAACATGTCTTATTATAAGTTATGACTTCTTCTATTACGTACGTTGACTTGAGTATTTCTGGTACTTGATGACGCTAAAATGTATGAAGTCTCCAATCATAATATCAATTAAGTGAAATAGAAGTGAAATTAATGTGCGAAATAGTTTCAAAATCGAATAAGTCATTATCTGAATCACACGTTAAGTACTTTTTTTATAGTAGTTTGAGCACCTTTAAAATATTTTGAAGACTACACAAAAGATAACGCGTGATACGACAAGTTTTATTTTCAAACTGTACAAAGACAATGTGAAAAAACTAACAAAAGAATATATTTATTTATATATAAAAATAAATAAATATTTGAGTATTATTTGAGAGAGAGTTTGGATATCTGTGTGAAAAGTAGTTTAAAAATGAGCGCATTCACAAAGAGAAACGACGGATAGTCATGTCTCTTTCGAAAAATAATATTTACGCGTAGAACAACGTGCTCGCACAAGAGGATTCCTCATGCATTGCAAAAAGAAATGTGAGAATCACCTTGAGATTAGAGCTTAGGCCGCTCGACTTGATCCGTCATGCTAAAGTGTCTTAAGTCGTTGCTACGCTCATATTCGTATTCTCGGATTTGAGGGCAACATATGAATAAAACCCAAAAAAAAAAACCGTGTCAAGTGACATACTTTTGAGACAATGTCCCTCTTTCTAAGTGGCGGAGTACTTTTAACAAATATATTACACTAGTATTTCTTGAATACGAGACTTTCTCATATATCTCACCATCAGTTTTTCACTTTAATAGCTTTCACGTCTTAAACACAAATTTCAACCATAAAATGTTCTGATACATATCAAAGGCCTTGGTGCATGAGTACGAATTTGATGATTAACGAATTTGATGATTCACTGGTACTCAGTATTGGGACGAAAACTATTATTATATATAAAGATTATTAACTTATCGAGTAATAGATTAGTGTATTAATTATAATTAAGACATAATTCTTTAATCAAATTTATTATTTTATCGAATATTTTTTTTTTTTAAATCTACTGTACTCTTATTATTTGTCAATCGGAAAAATATATGATATTAAAAAAAAAAAAAAACAATATTGTAACTTTACATAATGATATAATGTAACTTTTAATATAGTACATGCCATCTGGTATTTTGAGCGAGTTAATGGTTACTAACTATTTTATTGTAAAAAAAGAGTGAGTGGCGAGTGTAGGTAAAAACGTGTATAACGGCTCTGAATTTTCATTGCAATGTTGAGTCAGAAATCTTGATTAAAAAAAAATCTTGATTAATAAACTAACTATTTTGACTTACTTATGATTGAGGAGCGCGTTTTTCCAAATACACTTATTTAATTAATTGGCTAATGAATAGGTAATAATTGTTATTGGAAGAAGTTATTACATATAATAAAACAGGATTGTCTTTGAGACGGAACATTTATTACGTTTGATAAAAATATGTATAGTTGAGTTATGAAATTTAAGTTCTTACAAAAATCACGAAGACCTGATGTCGACTAATTAAATTAATCTGTGAGTAATTTTTTATTTTTTTAATTAAAAGCTTTATCGTCGAATAGTCCTATGAGAATTTCATATCTATTTTAAGTTTGTCTTAATTTGCGTTATATGCACTTGGGTCATTTTTATTTGTTGAATAGTACAAGATATAGTTTGTCTTAATTTGCGTTATATGCACTTGGGTCATTTTTATTTGTTGAATAGTACAAGATATAGAATTATAGAGCTTTGTGAGATTGAGATATTGTTAGTTGAACTTTTTTGCTAGTTTGATCCAATGGAGAAAATTTGCAAGCCACATATTATGTGGCGGAGCTACATGTGCATACGCTCACTTCAAATAAAAAATATTATTTAGGATTTGATTCGACTCTTTTTATTCTCCCTTTTTTCTTGACTCGATTAATCTATTCTACTATTCTTTGAAAAGTAATGTTATCTATTTATATGTCTAATAGTCGCTAGAATATAGTTGTTTATGATTTTTGTTTATTTACGTATATTTGAAAACCCGATAGAAATATACTATGTGTTTCGCCTGAACTAAAACTCTAACTACGCCATTGCCACGCCACAGATAGATACACCTATCACATCAAAGACAAGCTATTATAACATATGGTGTCACTTTTTATTTTCGTTTTACATATTTTATTTATGTTATGATTTGGATATTAGGGTCTAATCCTAACACAAGGGTGTCTGAATTCTGTGCAAATGCATATGGCAACATATTTATTATTTACAACAACAACAACAAAATGTCAAACCGATATAGAGAAATAATAGAGAATAAACTAAGCCTTAAATTTGGCAAAAATACATGATACAAAAATATTTGCTCAAAACTTTTGTGTACAATAAGCCGTCGTAATTGAGTGCGTAAGCATAGCACCATGTAATAGTCAACTCACAAGCCTAAAAATCATGAAATAAAACTATAAAGACTTTCCCTCGTTTTCTTTGTTAATATATATATATATATACACACACACACACACAACAAGATCCGTCAATTAAGCAGAAAGAAGGAAAGGGAAATTGGGAATTAGGAATTAAGATAAATCACTCCTCGATTAGCGGTTATTGGTCCATGTGAGTACGGAATTATGTTAGGTTTTCATAGCAATAATACTAAACTCTAAATTTGTAAAATATATATAATACATATAATTCAAAGGAGAGATTTTGAAATAAAATAAAACATAGAAATTCAGTTGAAGGAGTTAGATTAGGTAAGCGTATAAGGTTGATATTGTCTCTGTCTTGGGTCTAAAAAATAACTAAAACTAACGAACGAACGTGAAATATTCTTGTTTAGGGCAAAGTACAAATCAATGTTGAATGCAATGAATGTTGGGAATTGGATCAATCACTGCCAACATGTCTTTCGGAATTCAAAACGTGATTCGATGCGTCTCCATCACAATAACAACCAAGCTCGTTCAAAATAAATTCAAAAGAATATGGAATAAGAATGTATCTTCCTCTAATTAAAAAGAAAATGTAGTTACTTAAAGAGATAATAATGATAAATGTATGTAAATTTAAGAAAAACTTGCCGTCAAGTAGTTAAATCTATTTGTAAGCCAAGTTGCATATAAGTGTTTAGTCTCTATATTAAGTATATTTGTAAGCCAAGTTGCATATAAGTGTTTAGTCTCTATTTTACATCGCTCCTCATTTACCACGTAGCCTCATAATAAAAGCGTGTAATAAATATTGTAAATGAAAGTATGATCACACATCACTATAAACTAACGAGAAACACATAGTGGAGATAGATAAACACAAGTCATTCACTTTACAAACGAAAATTAAGTACACGGTTTCAATATTTCAACATTTACAAATGAAACTTGAGTACACGATTTTAATTTTTGTCCAAATTTAAATACATTTGTCAATATTATCTCGTTACTTTCTTACGAGTAAACATCATTAATACCTTTGCGCGTATCATTCTATATCATTAATTAATAAATAAATGATACATAGTGATAAACTCAAAAGTAATGATACATAATACATATATTGATAAACCGACTAAAATATATAAATAAGACAATTCAATACATAGCAATAATTTTATGAGAATATTAGTAATGTTAAATACTAAAAGAAAAACTTTATAAAAAAAAAAGGTTGGTGCGCCGAATTTTAATCGTACAAATTTAACTGGATTGATATGAAAAAATGATTGATGAATTAATAAGTGCAAATGAATAAGTATAGCTTTATTATATAAAAAAATCTAAAACTATTTATTGATTTAGTAATTCATTTATGGTCTTTAGTGAGTTGACTTATTATTAATATAGCTCATGGGCGCAATAAATGGATTTGTTGAATTCTTCCAAAATTAGATTAAATTTGTTGGATTTGGTAGATGGTTTGTTTCAACCCTCTCTCTCAAACCAAACATACACACGCTAAGCAACAAGGTGTGACTCTTTATGTTGTTTTGATTTGAAAATAAACCAAAATGTCGTTATGTCTTTTGCCATTGTCAAACATTTCCAATCCCAAGTCCGATGTTCAAACAAATTAAACCCGTATGACTAGTAATTTAGTTTCATAAATGTTGAATCCCATGCTAGATTCCGAATACGAGAATCCAAATTCTAGTTTTACAATTCAATTGTGACATAAGATGTGCCATTTTTTGGGGAGTCGGTTTGGCATACTAGGGGAACCGTCTCCGAGAGCCTCGTTAGTAGGGGAAAATAGTCCCGCTCGTTTACATTTTTGTGGGCGTTATACACTCATTTCACGGGACTTTACATATAGAGGCTCTTTTCCTGATTTATAAATGTTTGTATTTTAAGATATCGGAACATAACTCGAACAAAGACCATTGTTACTCACAAAAACTAGTGAAAAAATTATCTACTACACGCCTCATTGATAGAGCCGAACCGCCTAAAATCATGTGCGTCTATTGCTTTTTCGGCCCATTTAACATGCAAAATAGCCTAAAGCATATCTTTAGTCTGAATTGGCGAGATATCCAGTCAACATACAATCGGATCTTGGTCCAATTCTCCGATAAGCTAGCAATGAATAAAATGAATTACATTATTGAAAAAAATCAAAACCGTAAATTCCGATATCATATATTCCAAGTGCAATATCTCAGAGACAATGTTCCATTTATTTTTAGACCCCCATGATTTAACTTTGAAATTGCAAGGATATTTGACCCTCAAATCTCAATCATATTATATATATATATATATATATATATATATTGATGTGATGGAGATATAAGTAGGGCAGAGAGTTAGATTGAAAAACAATGAATGAAGGAGATGAAACAAACCGTCGGTTCTCAAACCCCATATCACACATCTCCTGCCAGATCTATCCACTTTTATTACTTATCTCTAGTTTTCACATTTGTTTATTTATTTAAAAATGCAAAAATAATCGCCGCCAATGATTTGCAAAGCTGGGCATCGTAAATTCAGGCAGAAGCTAACATCCGAATGCAATGCAAAACATGAGGGAATTAAGGAAAATTAAGCAACAGATTTTTGCTTAATAATTCAGCACAACAAGTGCAATATTGCTTCCCAAATCAATTAATTGCCAGCAAGACAAAGCAGCTGGCTTTATCATTAATACATGCTCAAATATAAGATTTATAAGAACCTAAAAATAATTCGGAAATTTATTTGCCTTTTATCATAAAAAAAAAAATAGTTTTAAGAATAATACCCTTTAATTGATATTTTACAATACTATCTTATATTTTTAATTAATTTTAAGAATTTTAAATTTAATCAAGAACCTAAATTCTAAACCATGATTTTCTTTCGAACTTAATTTTAAGAATTTTAAATTTAATCAAGAACCTAAATTCTAAACCATGATTTTCTTTCGAACTTGTCTCGCAGCCTAACTGACTGTTGCCGGCTCGTCAAGTTGTGGATTAGATATAATAATGGGGTTTTAGAAGCTAAAATGATTAGAAGGTATACAAAATCAATGTACATTTTTTAGGGTATATTTTAGCCTTTTTAATTTAAAAAAGAAAAAAAGAAAAAAAAGTGGAGATGTTTACGGAAATTAAAGTGATGGTATCTACCAGCAAAATTCACACACACATATAATATATATGTTTAATATCAGGACAATATTGGATATCTAATATTCATCACCATGAGATAAGCATAAATTATGATGGATCAAGTTTAAGTTGAGGCATGTTGTACTTGTGCAATCCCAAAGTAGCTGAATAATTGAGTGTTTTAGTAGTTGGACTGCATTACAAAGTAATAAACATGTTTTTTTTTTCTTCATTAAATTTAAACGCATCTTTCATTCAATAAATACTGGGTGACACTTCCAACATATGAATGGATGGTTTATTGATATTACGATCAGTAGTGTACCAAAATATCTCCTGTATTTAACATTAAATGAAAAAATAGCCATTATTACCATACATATGCAACTAAATGCAAGTCTTGTTATATACTCTTATAATCTCAAAATTATATAACAGAAAGATAAATAATATAATTATATAACATATTCAATTATTAATGTCACTTAATATATACCCTTATTTAAATTTCTACTTCCTGTTATTGTATTATTTATTTACGGGTAAACTGCGACTAATGTACCCAATGTTTGATCTTCTGCGGATTATGTACTCAATGTTTATTTTCGGCGGCTAATGTACCCAATGTTTGATCCGTTAGATATTTTCGTATTTTCGTCACTTGACCGTTAGAGAGTTATCCTCCTCTATATGTACACTTTTCGTATTTTTGACATAACTCACTCATTTTTTGTCCAAATTTTATGCACGATCTATGGTTGGAAAGATAAGAGATAGATCTACAACTTTAGTGTTTTAATTTTTGTAAAATCAGTTTTAGAAAAATACGAAATTTCAAATACAACGTAAAATTGGACATTAGTTTAATGCAAAATATTTGTTTCGAGCAAATTTTAATATACTTAATGACTTTTTATGATGAAACGTAAAACTAAAAAGTTGTAAATAAACTTTTTATCTTTCCAACAGGTGTTTATTTATAAATTTTGGACAAAAACTGAGTGAGTTATGCCAAAAATATCCCATTGTGAAATGAAGCAGCTTTTTATCACTCTTTAAAATCTACGATATCTCTTTTGAAAGTACGACTACGTATACGACTGTAAGCGATTATAATCGTCTTACACTAACTAGTGATGATCAATTTATGCAATCAGTTATTCATAACTAAATTTTTTAGACCGTGTAAAAAGTAGATAAATATCTAATTAATTTAATATCTATCAGATTGAATCTCTCTGAGATTACCTAATATTGATTAATTATTTAGCCTTAATCACAAAATAAGTATAAAAAATTAAATTTTTGCTTGAAGAAGTGATTAATTAGACCAAGCCACCAAGGCTGTTTATGTAATTTCTTAGACATTTGGGTAAATTAATATCTATCAGATTGAATTTCTCTGAGATTAACGAATATTGATTAATTATTTAGTCTTAATGACAAAGTAAGTATAAAAAGTGAAATTTTTGCTTGAAGAAGTAATGAGTTAGTTAGACCAAGGGTGTTTATGTAATTTGGTTTAGAAGACATTGGGGTACGGAACACCGGAAGAACCGGTAGCCTTGTAAAACGCTCAAACATCCGAAGGCTCATTCATACGGAAATGCCGTACCGGCGAAAGGACACCAGTCTAGCGCCGACACATTTTATCCCTCCACTACGCGCGCTCGACGGATATTCCACTCCACGTTCGCATCTCATCCCTACACGTGTCCACATGGGGACGAGGCGCGTTTAGAATAGACAGCGAGAAAAGGATCTTTCTCTGTGAGCTTCAAGAGTCCATACAGCTGACGTGGCTGGCCAGTGGTCCCCACCACATGCAGACTAGAGAGAGAAGTGGAATCGAGAGGAAATGGAGAGGTGCAGTTATATCTTTCGAGGTGAGAGAGAGGCTCTCGCACGTGACGGACCGACACACTCCTTGACACGTGGACAGGCAAACGAACTCAATTTTTTTTTTTTTTTACATTTTTATAAAATTTATGCTCTTTATTTTTTTAAGTATATATTTTTATATATAATAAAATATATAGTAAGCATAAATTAACAATACAATCAAGGGCGAAGCCAGAAAACTTCATGAGTGGGGGCGAAAAATTAACATAACGTAATTTTTAAAATAAGATGGAATATTAAAACGCGTAATATAATAACATATATTGCATTAGAATTGTCATTTATAAATTTTTATCAACTAAATAATTTATTATAATCTCTTTATCGATACAATAAAATATATTTTCTTGGATTCTTATACTTAATTCTTAAAAAAAAATTATGAAAGATAATTTTAAAAAAGATTGTCGAATATTCAGTCATTGTATGATAAATTAATATTTGAATAACATGAATATATGAGATAGTTTAATTATGTATGTGTTAAAATAATTTTTAATAATAGACTTAAATAAAATGTGTGTGATTTATTAAATATATATATATTAGTTGTGACGGATTTTTTTTTTTAACTTTTTAGTAATTTATATAGATTTGCCATTGAAAATAAAAAATAATGAAGAAGGAAAAGAATCCATATTTATGTCTATGGTGGGAATTGAACCTTGGACCTCTTATCAAAAACTAAAATTATGTTGTACTCCTTTTTCCACTACACCACAATATAAGATTGACAATATAATGAGTAATTTTTTAATATTAATGATCGTATAAATATTTAAAAATATTTAAAAAATTGACTTGAAATCTCGGATTGAGTGGGGGCGGCCGATCCCGCTCGGCCCAATGTAAAATCGCCCCTGAATACAATCTTCTGTAATTTAAGTTTAAAAAATATAAATAAAATCTAAAATTAACCGTTAAAATGACATTTTTAAAAGTAGTAATCCGTTAATAATAACTTATTCAAAAAATGATATTTTTAAAATAGTAATTTCGAGAAGGACATGAAACACAATACACTTATCCGTTTATTGTAATAAATTTAGATTGTATATAAAAATAAAAATTTAAAATTACGAATGAAGAGTATTTTTATGCTATTTAGAAATCAAAATAATTGAAGAGTATAAATTTTAAATTAAATCACATTTCAGAAATAATATTTTGTTACTGTTCTTAAGGATACCCAAAAACAAAAATCTGGTAATTTTTTCATGCAATATATTTGACTTTATTTTGTTTCTATTACAAATCGGAATTTCGCTTAATTTATAAAATAAAAAGGGGAAACTATGGGAGTGAGAGTTAGTTAGGGCGGTTAGAGAAGATGGTAAAGGTGGTTAAGAGCGTTCCAGCTTAACCATGGTTAAACTCGGGTCAAAGCCAGGTTAGGCAGTGTTATTATTCCCTTTTATTTATTGATTATTATTATTTAATATTTGATAGACGTTCTGTTTTCCCTATAAAAACAAGCTTCGTCGGAGCAGTTTCCTTAGACTCCATTTCCATCTTCCTTCTTCTTCTTCTTCTTCTTCTTCTTCTTCTTCTTCTTCTGCATTTCAATTCTCACATCTACTTCCTTCCTTCCGAGCGAGCTCGAGGCCAACAATGGCGGTTTCGCGGAGATGTCTCTCTGTGTGCTCGCTGGTGTTTTGTTTACTCGTACTAGGCAGCGTTGTCAGTGTACAGTCAAGGTACGTCTTCACATTTGCGTCAAGCATTCTTGCCGGAGAAGACGCGAATTCATGCTCTGTTTCGAACACAGGGAGGAAGTGGCAGAGAATGTTGACCGTTGATTCGATGTTTGTTTCGTGCAGGTCAGTAGGAACAGAGGAGCTGCAAGCTCCGAAGAACTCAACAATGGCGAACTGGTCAGTTTCTACAAATCTGATCTCAAATTTTCGCTTCTGTTGTATACTAGTATTCTTTCACGTCGTCGTGATGAAGCTTCAATTAATCATACAATCTAGGCCGTCCAGATCGGATCTGATAAATCCGAACCGTCCAATATCTCATTGAATTCTTAAGAGAAAAGACGAAATCGTTTTTCCGCAGCCTCGTAATTTTTTTTTTGACGAGATTCCTGGAATTTTTCACGTCAATCAACGTGGTTCTCTGTAGATATCACGAGGCTATTTCGGTCATTTTAAGCAGAAATATAAATTCCTTCTTTTTCAAAATTAATTGCTCACCATACTGACTGACAGGCCGGTGACTCGGTCTGTAGACTCGTCTCTGTCTTTGCATTGTTTATTATTAAAGCTTCGTCGGAACCGGGATTTCGAGAGTTTTTCCAACCGCTACCGGTTTAGTTTCCGGATTTTCTTAAAACTTAAAACATGTTGCAATACCAACCGGTGACCCGCGTCGGGATCTGAATAAATTACCATTTTTCCAAAATAATATATATATAAAAAAAAAAAGAACTGATAATTGAATTCTGAATTTACAGGCCAGAAGATGGTGGTTCTAGGAATGAACACGCCGTGGAAAATCCAGAAGAAATAGCTGCAATGGTAGATATGTAAGTCGTTGCATTAAATTTTCCATTAAAACTGTAATTTAATTCACACTCACTTGTGATATAAATTGTGCCTTCATTAACTGCTCTAGTATCAACTCAACACATATCATGGGAAATAGGGACATGAATTAAAATGGCCCACATTATTGCAATTAATTGTCGTTACATAAATTACCTATAATATTTAATTCTCAGTCAATAATAAAATACCTTCTACCACAAGCAAGTAATTTAATAATTTCACAAAAACAAACTACCCCATTTGGGATAATTAAGAACTCAGATCAACCAAAGTCTTATCACGTACTACGGAGTCATTAGTTTAATAATTTTGTGGTAAACTTTCACAAATCAGATGGTCAACAATCAGTTATCAAAATTAATCATTTTTTACTAGTCTATCTCCAGAACAATAATAATAATAATAATAATAATAATAATAATAATAATAAAGTAATTTTGTAGATGATTAGAGGTGTAAGTACCCAATGTTATTTTTCGTTGCCATAAACTTAATATAATTTTTTACGAGTCAGAGTTTCAAATGTTCATTATTTTATTTCTCTCTAAAATTTTATTAATTTATTGTTGAAACATCGTTAAAAAAAATAATATGTACGTATTTAAAAATTGTAATATACGACACGTGTCCATGATTTTCATGACTTAATGACACATTCAAAATTTTGTTAAATGATTATCAAATAAAAAAAAAAACAAGATGGTAAATTTTAGAATTTAATATTTTGACCATAAAAATTAAGTATATATCGCTATTATCATAATTGTTGATTATGAATATTTGATTATATATCACTGTTACATTATTGAGTAAAATATTCTAATACTTAGTTTATCATAGGTTACTAGATGGAAATATTCCTTTAAATCGTATCATATATAATTAATTAACAAGTTAAGGAATTGACAATTTTGGCCCCACCCATGTTATATTAGTGAGATCAAACACTTCCTCGTTAGCCACGTGCTGATGTCCTCAGATCCGCTCGTCACGCTACTAAATTTATTTCACTTCTTGTCTTTTCTCTCACTATCCAAATCTCATTCCTTTTGGTCATGTTCTATCACCTCTTTCATACTGTCTTCTTCTTTAAATATTTACTTATTTTATAATAATAATAATAATAATAATAATTATTATTATTATTATAATTATTTAAAAGCACATAATGTGTGGTTTCTATTCTAAAGCAAACCCAAAAGATGTTTTTATGATTAGTATAAAATGCTTGCATTATTTGTTTTCTGTTCATAATATATTAATAAATGCATCTTTAAAACTTATGATAAATAGATAATTAATTAGTACATTAAATTTGCATTGCTCAATGCTCATATGTTTTACTAAAAAATGGCAAATAATAAATACGGGTAAGGCTCATGTAGCTTTCACATAAACTGCGTCGTAAAAATGTACAACATGAGAATACATATATATTTATATTATATATAGATTTTCTTAGTGTACCCATAACATTATTATTATTATTATTATTATTTTTGCATTGCAAATGTGGGGTGGGTTACTTAAGCTTTTTCACTAACTCCAGCCTGTCAACATGGCACACCACAAGCTTTAAAAAAAATCAGAAATATACCCTCCTCTTTATTGTTCTTTTTCTTCTTATTTTCTCTCCAATAAACCTGACATTTGAAGAGGCTAAATGACAGAAGAAGTGTATGTTCTTCAACTAGACCAGCATGGCCTCATTAATGACCCTTCGACAATGCTTTAATTAAATAAAAGTTACTCTCCACCGACAACAAGCCATTGTTGTAGTTATAGTAGCATGTAAAGAATAAGTAGTCTTTCGCATTAATTACCTCAAAGAAAGATTACCCTGAAAAGGCAAGTATAGTAAATTCCCACCCCCAACACTTCATGTCTTCATTTACTGATTCAAAGCTCAAAAGACATACACATAACACATTTTTATACATCCTAATAATATCTCAAACAGTTCTGTTAGATACACCAGTCTTGTTCATCTAATAATGTTGTCGTTTCTGTACTCCAACGACATAATGGTCCATATAAGCATAAGCAATCACAGTTGCTAAAATCTTATCACAATTATTCACGAGTCTTAATCATGTTATAAATTTGTCCCTCCTATGTAATGTACCCAAATACATCACAGTCACACAAATCTTCTTAATAATACACAATCAATCACATACACTACACTCATTTTGGACACTAGAAGAGAAGAAAAACAAACAACAAGAAACTGAGCTGGTTCTTGATCTGCAGGGACATACGCAACCACACGGAGAGGCGGAACCTGGGCTACTTCTCGTGCGGGACCGGGAACCCCGTCGACGACTGCTGGCGGTGCGACAAGAGGTGGCACCTGCGGCGTAAACGCCTCGCCAACTGCGGCATCGGCTTCGGGCGCAACGCCATCGGCGGCCGCGACGGCAAGTACTACGTGGTCAACAACCCCCGCGACGACGACCCCGTGAACCCCCGCCCGGGGACCCTCCGGCACGCGGTGATCCAGGACCGGCCCCTGTGGATCGTGTTCAAGCGCGACATGGTGATCACGCTGAAGCAGGAGCTGCTGATGAACAGCTTCAAGACCATCGACGCGCGCGGGGTGAACGTGCACATCGCCAACGGCGCGTGCATCACCATCCAGTTCGTGACGAACGTGATCATCCACGGGCTCCACATCCACGGCTGCAAGCCGACGGGGAACGCCATGGTGCGGAGCTCGCCGAGCCACTACGGGTGGCGCACCATGGCCGACGGCGACGCCATCTCCATCTTCGGCTCCAGCCACATCTGGATCGACCACAACTCGCTCTCCAACTGCGCCGACGGCCTCGTCGACGCCATCATGGGCTCCACCGCCTTGACCATCTCCAACAACTTCTTCACCCACCACAACGAGGTACTTTTGCCACACATATTTATGATTCAATAACTTGACTTAGCATTATGTTAATCCGTTATTAATTAATTAATGAATACATTACATTACAGGTGATGTTACTGGGTCATAGTGACTCGTACACGAGAGACAAGCAGATGCAAGTCACCATCGCCTACAACCATTTCGGCGAAGGTCTCATCCAGAGAATGCCCAGGTAATCAAAAGCTTCTAATTGCAGTAAAACTTCGATTAACACTGTCGGGACTAGAGAATTTTATTATTCAAAACTGTACAAAAAAATTATATTATCGTCGTTATTGAACTTATTAAATTATCGATGATTAATTTAACGAAGTTCTACGGTAACTCCATTTTATACTTAATAAGAATTTATTATTGTAGTTAAATACTGAACAAATAAATGGGCGTTTCAGGTGTCGACACGGGTACTTCCACGTGGTGAACAACGACTACACGCACTGGGAGATGTACGCCATTGGAGGCAGCGCCAACCCCACCATCAACAGCCAGGGCAACAGATATCTCGCTCCGGCCAACCCTTTCGCCAAAGAGGTAAAAAAAAAAAGCATAAATAAATGATAAAAATTCAACTCTTTTATTTATTTACAGGGGATCGCTAATGTATTTGAGCAATTGACAAATAATTTTTTTAAAGAAAATATTTAGATTCGTTACACTTTAATTCACATGTTACAACACTTTATTCTTTGATTTTTCATTCACTCTATAATACAATTCATTTGTAGTGAACTTTACTCTTATCAAATTTCTATACAACGATGTTAAGCTTCAAAATATTTTTTAAGGGAAGAATGTAATAAAAAAGAATCCATTGAATTTAATTTATCATCTTAATTGGGATTATGCAGGTTACAAAGAGGGTTGACCAAGTATCGCGACAATGGAAGCAGTGGAATTGGCGGTCGGAAGGCGACCTGATGCTCAACGGCGCCTACTTCACGGCTTCAGGCGCTGGGGCTGGTTCCAGCTACGCCAGAGCTTCCAGCCTCGGCGCTAAGTCCTCCACCATGGTCGCCTCCATAACGTCTGCCTCCGGAGCGCTCAACTGCCGCATAGGCCGTGCATGCTGATGCCATAAATATATAAAAAAGAACATACCATATTTTAATTTAAAAACGAAAATCCGGAAAAAGGAGAATTAGGAGGAAAAATAGTATTCAATTTTTTTCTTCCTTCGTGATTGTTACAGGCAGGGCCAGGGGTAAGGGGAGTACTTTTTTTTTTTTTCTTCTGCTTTCTGTATTTGCCATCATCAGCTGTCAAATTTGAGTGTTTGACACAAGTGTAAATTTATTTGTTTTTAATTCTTGAAAATGAAATGTTTGTCAGTATGTATGAACGATACGTTGGCACCGTGCCGCTACGCAGCGAGCTTTAAATGTGCCTTTAAAAGTAAAGCATCCATTGCTTCTTCTTCTTCTTCTTCTTCTTCTTCTTCTTATTATTATCAGTCTCTGTTTCTTTATTAATCTCGTTACATTCACACTTTGAGTTTTCTCTTGTGGGTCCTAATCCTATTTGTCACGTCATTTATAATATCTGGTACTAACAGAAAAGCTAGAGACAGGGGTAAAACTGTCTTTTGCAAGATTTAACAAATTAAACCGATGACAATGGGTCAATGTTTCATGTGAAATATAGACTCACTTAGTTTTCGCAAATATATATGCTAAATAAGATGCTAAAACATGCTTGGAGGAACACGCGATATTTTGATAACTCGGTTCGCAAAATTCGAAATTCAAGATCTAGCATTATGGAGTTTAAACAAAAAAAGTCTCTTATCGTACATTTATGTTAGCCTTACATTACAAGCTTGTAAAGACCTTTTGACCTCTATTTTCATGCTAGTTTATACTTTATATATTAGTGAAGATGTTAACGTATGAAAATGCAATTAAGCTTGAACACTAAAATCGAAGTTGTTTCAGAAAAATTATGTATACATTAACTAGCTAATACCACCCACTAGTACCGTTGTAGCAGTGTAGTTTGCATTGACTTCAATCACACGACAAAATAGCTCACCATTTACACCTTCATTTTTGCGTTTTGAGCATTGGAAAGTTGAACACTTGTGAGATATCAATGTCAATCTAGAATGTAAATGTGGTGGTTGTGATTCTTTTAATATGATTCCCCAAGTTCCATTTGTTGCTTATTTCCAAATACAAATATGAATTGTTTCAAAGGAAAGTGATTATTAAGCTAATATGGAAAATGCAATTTAATATGAATACAACTAGGATATAAAAGGTTTAGTGTAGGGATGCACTAACGTATAAAAAGATTAATGCATGGATTGTTGAATGTTAAAAATGTTGAGCACTACTTATTTTTATTTTTTTCAAAACACTAACCAACACTTTTATTAAGACCACTCAAGAAGAATTTAGAACGCACAAGTGTTAATGACACTCTTTATGAGACTATTAAACTTTCGGAATTCTTAAATTAAAATTAAGGCTAGGCAACGAAGGCCACACATTTGTCATCTTCTTCTAAAGTGTTCCTAATCTGTTTAGTTTTTTCCACGACATTCTTAAAGTACGTAGATGTTCTAATTACTTCTACATCTTAATAAGAAGCTTCTAGATAATGGGTTCTAATCCTAATGGGCTCTATACTAATTAGATTCTTATAACAATTGGGCTTAGAGACTACTGGATTAGTCCCCCTCAGCACTAGCCCCATGCTAAATCGTACAATATTTAGCAAAAAAAAGTCGAAATCGACTCCGTTCCAAATTCGACAATTAGCGTGACTTCTTTTTCATCAGTTTGAGTACATTTCTGCCATTTAAGTTGCTCCAAATCGTTATTTTTAATTGCTTATTATTAATCAAATCTTCACATTAAGCATAACTTTGGAAAACTTATTCCTGTAAATGTTATATTTTAATTTTATTATTTTATTACTTGAGCGACTCGTAAACTTATAAAATTTCACGGGAATAATATAATTGAGCCCCAACTCCCAACTAGTGTAATGATACTACACATGTTTTTGCAAAGCAACGATGTTTGGAAGCAGCAGCTTTGAGAAATGAGAATGATCTGGCAACATATTGTGTCACTGGTGATTAACATATTTTAAGTAGTTAGAGACACACCAATCAATAAATATTAATCCAATCAATAAAGATTATTTTTTTAAAACTATTTTGAAGCCATGAAATTAAATAAATGAGAACAAAATAATATATATAAAAGAGTGGAATCAAGCCAAGAGAGATCCTTCACTCCCAAGAAACACTAATAATCATCAATAACGGCTACGTTTCTCATCTTAGCAATAACAATACTGAACTAGATATTTTAATTTAACAAACAAAACTCTTAAAATGGGGTACCAATCTCGCTTCTGGTTTCCGTCGGGCTATACAAAGCCGACCGATTTCTCGGTCGATTCTCCTCCAACTGCTTCACCACTTCGTCCATGGCCGGTCTAACTTCAGGCACGGGAGCGCAACACCCCATCGCAAGCTTCAAAGCTTGAATCAAACCCTCTTCCATGGGACTCCGAATCCCTTTCAGAACCTCTAGATCGAAAATCTCCATTGTTGTCTCCTCCAGAACTGCCACCTTCACCATTGAAGGCAAGTCCACAGATTCATTATTACTCCTTCCTGCTTTCCCGGGCTTTTTCCCGATCAGAATCTCCAATAAAAGAATCCCGAAGGCATAGACATCAGTTCGGGAACTGCACTTTTTCATCCTCTGGAGCTCCGGGGCCTTGTAGCCGTCGGATTTGGCCTGAGCAACGATCTCGTCTGCCACTGCCGGAATCATGATCTTGTCAAGGCCAAACTCAGTCAGCCTTGCTGTGAAAAAATCGTCGATGACTACATTTTTTGACCGGATGTTTCCGTGAGTGACAGGCGATTCGAGGCCGGCGTGGAGGTAGGCAAGTCCTCTGGCGATTCCTAGAGCGATTTTGTGACGGCGGGCCCAGTTAAGCACCGGTTTTCCAGCTCTAGTTTCTGTAATACATACAAGAAGAGAAGAAATGATTACATGAAGCTATTGGATCAGTTAATCCAATATTTGCGCTTATATGTTTATATTATGCATATAAAATTATCATTTAGGAATTCAAGGTTAATCCAATTATTGTAATCTGTATGTGATTATTTAGAGATTGACTGATAAAATTGACTAATGATTTTTTTATTTACAAACATTTAAATTTTGATGACATTCTAATTTACTTGGTTATAATTGACTTATTACACATGTTAATACATTACAACCCGAAACGGTTTATGGAACTTGGGCTTCACCAACCTTCACTAAACCCAATCTCTCAAAGAAATTCAAGTTTTATGTGATGTTATAAGACCATTTTCCGTAGCTTAAATATAGATCAAGAAATTATAACTTAATGGGCCGGACTGGGCCCGACCAACTTAAACCCGAAACAAACCTTACAACACAATTACAAAAGTTAAATGACTTGATTAAATAATAAACTTAATTAGATAGTCTACCAACCTAATTAAATAATCCTAATTAACAAAATAGGTTATTGGATTATTCATTTATATAATTTGTGCCTGCTATTTATGAATGGTAACTAAATGGCTAATCTCATGTTTTATGATGTGCAAAGCTAGACACACCAGTATATGGTTATATATAAAGGATTATGGTAGTCAAATTACAAAAATATTATAGAAAATTGAGTAAATATGCTCAATAAAGGGTGAAATGGTTATTTATGCTCCACAATTTCAATATCAGGTTTCTATGCTTATCTTTTTCGAAATGTACTCAAATACCCTTGCTCGCTATGAATAAGGGTATTTTGGTCAGTTTGGAAAAGAAGATTAGCAAATAAACCCAATTTTGAACTTAGGATCATAAAAAAACCATTTATCCTTATATTGAGCATAATAACTCAATTATCATCCCAAGTATTATGACTCAAGATGGCATGGGATCCCCACTAGCGGCGGACCCCGTCTCTCTAGGTGACGGCCGCCGCTAGCAAAGGGTGGCCGCGCCGTCGGAGACCTTGAATTATGACTATCATCATCGCTATAGAATACCTAGAAACCGAAAGACATCTCGTATGCTAAAAGTTTATTATTGTTGATAACTTAGAAGCTAATTCAGATAAATAACAGAATGAACATGCTAATTATAGAACATAACACATACAAGGTTCCTATCTCATTCATTCGAAGTACATGCGATACAACACACTAATGTCTCGACATCAAAGACTTAGCAACCCTACATGATATATACATATAATATTTGCGGCAGAAGTGCTTAATCTTTAGCTAACAGAGCTAGCATACTACCAATTTTTTTAACGTATCTATTTTATCGGAGTTTGAATACTATTGGCTTTAATAATTTGATATATGTGCATGAAATATTCCTATATATATTTCTCAAGAAATAGATAATAGCATTAAAATACCAAATCCTGAAGCTAAATTAGTTACCATGTAAGAAGTCATAAAGGCTCCTGTGAGAGAGATGATCGTAGATGAGGAGATTCTCCCCGCGCTTCCCCTGGTAGAACGCCCTCAGCGGGATCAGATTCTCGTGCCGGATCCGACCCAGCTGCCGGATCGCCGGCACGCAGCAGCTCCGGTCCTTGCAGCTCCCTTCCCGCAGAAGCCTCAGCGCGATGGTCCCCCCGTCCGCCAGCTTCGCCTTGTAAACTGTCCCGTAGTTTGTCTTCTCCAGAACCTGTCCCGTCGCATTCAGAACGTCGTCCAGCGTCAAATGCTCCCCGCCCTGGAACAGTATCAGCTTCCCCTCACCTCCTCCGCCGGTCCCGCACTTCTCATTCCCGGTTTCCTGATCTTCTTCCCCGTCCTCCTCTTCGAACTCCTCCTCCTCGCTCTCGTCCCGGCTCTTCCTCTTCTTGTGTTGCATATACCCAATCAGAACCGACGCCAGAACCACCGCGCCGGTCATGAGGCTGATCACTAGCCCCGCAATGGCGCCCGAGCTCAACGCCCCGGACCTCGTCCCGCATCTCTTCAACGGCGGCCCGCAGAGCGCAGCGTCGTTCCCTTCGAAAGCCTCCCTACCGAACTTCGAATTCAAACCTGCGAAAAGTGGCAAAACACCGGTAAAGTTGTTGTGCGAGAGATCAAGCTTCTCGAGGCTCTTCAGCTCGCCGAGGCTCTCCGGGATTCGACCGGAAAAGAGATTCCCGCCGAGATCAAGCTTCTTCAGAGCGAAAAGCCCCGTTACGAACTCCGGGAATTCTCCGGTGAACTTATTCTCGCCCAAATCGAGAGACTCGAGAACGGCACAGGTAGAGTTCGGCAATGCCGGTTCAGGGAGAGACCCAGAAAACGAGTTCCCATGGAGATTCAGAGAAACGAGCTTTCCGCAGAGATTCCATATCGAAGGAGCCAAAACCCCAGTGAGCAGATTGTTGCCGAGGTTGATGTCCGAGAGAGAGGAGCTGTAGCCGAGCTCGAACGGCACGTTGCCCTTCAGAGAGTTGATGTTGAGGTAGAGACTGGCGAGCATGGAGAGCTCGGCGAGCTCTCCAGGGAGAGAGCCGGAGAGGTTGGCGGAGGGAAGCTGGAGAGAGAGAAGGTGGAGGGAGGGGTCGGAGGCGAGAGAGAGGTTGGCCCAGCGCGGCGAGGAGACGCCGCCGCAGGCGAGGGCAGCGCCGTCGGAGAAGACCCAGTTGAGGCCGCGCCATTGGCAGACGGGCACGGAGGCGTTCCACGACGACAAGAGGAGGTTCTCGGCGTTGCCTTGGAGGGCGGGCTTGATCGTCCTCAGCAGAAGCAACACATCCGCAGAGTAAGAAGCCGAAGAAGGCGAAGAGAGAGAGTGGTTGAGGAAGAAGAGGAGAGTGTAGAGAGAGAAGAGCTTTGGGACCGCCATGGAAGGGAAGGTGTGAGTGTGAGTGAGCTTGAGAGAGTGTTTGTTTGGGTTTTGGGAAAGCTGACAGAGTGTTGACTAAGCTGATCTCAGACTGGGATTTGACTCATGCAGTTTGCTATAAATGGCCCACAATTTTGTATCTTGGTACACTTGCATCTTCAACTTAGTTTTTGTCACTAATATATCACCTTCATTTAACAAATAATTTACAAAATACACTAAAATATCATCAAATTATTAATTTTGATTAAATGTTTTTTTTTCGGTCTGAATTTTTATTAATATTGTCAATCAAATACTTCATAAACTAATAATATCGTTAATATAATAAATAAATTTGATTTCTATTGTATTAATATCATGAAAAATTTACTGTATTTAGAATAATTATAACAAAAGTACTCAACAATATTTGATACAACGATATAAATATCGCAGTATTATATTCTGAAATTTCTATTGCACTGAATAAGTAAGTAAAATAGTATATCTTCAATTATTTTAAAGTTGAGTTATTTACACGTGCTTGTCTCGTATTGAAGTATTTAACACGTGAGATCTTCAAAATGTGAAAAAGTGCATATTGAGTTGTCTACATGTCAAAACTCGACATTAGTTGAGACACGCGTAACTGAATCAATTCAAAATCTCTAAGTATTAATAATTGTAATTTAAAATTTGTAAATATGCTACAATATTTTGAATTATTTTGTATAGTTTTACGGTAATTATTTTTTCATTTTTTTTAATTATCATTGAAAAATGTTAACATGTACACGGCATATCATGATTTACTCCATAACGATTTTTTATCACTTTAATTACTAAATAAAATTGAATACTAATTATGAGCTCAATGAACTAATAAGAGAATATAATTCCCGAAAATTGTTATCATGAAAATTATACGAGGTTAAAAGAATAACTAACTAATGTAAATAGTGAATTACATTGAAATAAGTCATCCAGAAATTAATATATTGTCGCATGGCAAATAAGGAGCATTATTGTCATCTTTGTGAATTCTAAGTTATTAAAAAAAAAATGGTTTTGGAAAGAAGATCGGACGGTGGAGAGGGTCGGACACAGTGTGTTTTTCATTATGAAAGAAATATGAAGCTTTTGCTTTTTTCTTATATTTTATTATTATTTTTGTACCTCTGCAGTCAGCACGCTCGCAAATTATATTTTATTTTAATTTTTGTAAGACATTCACTCAAGCGGAATAACATATTCATATTAGCTGCCTTAATACAATATTGTAATAGGTAATGGAATTCTTAATGATTATGGTGATGTCGTGGTTGTAATTGTATTGATAAACAAGTTGAGTGGTGGTGATTATTATATCGAACATATAATTGTCGCATTAAAAGAGGTTGGTATATATAGTTGGAGGTCTCAGATCATCACATAATAAGTCTGATATCGTCTCCATCGATACGATACTGTTAGAGGATCTTGTATGGTTACCTTCTTCTCAGTGATGTTGTGGATCAATCTCATTCGTCTCGCATGCAGAAGATGAGGCGGTTTTTAACGATAGCCGTATGACAAAACTCAACAGAATAACCTCAATTAAAATATCTGAAGAAAATGCAACGGACAGGGTTAGAGTGATCGGGTATTCACCGAGTTTTTGAAATATATTAGAACCTCTTTAAATTAATATTCGATAAATTAATAAATTTTATTTTATTTTTAATAAAAGATTGAGGCCCGACATCTTGCAATTTGATCTTCAATCTCAATTAGGTAGACACTCAAAAACACAAAGTAAAAAAGGGACTTTGAATAAGATATTAAATGAAAATATCATAGTTTACAAATAAACAAAAAGATACGAGAACTGACAAAAATTTAAGATCTCTCTATAACAAAGCACATCAAATAGCAAATAAAACTAGCAAAATCTAAAGCTCTCTTTCCTACAAATATCATCACTAACGAAAGACGAAATGAACTCTGGGTGTGAAGACCACCAGTGACGATCCAAAGTTTGAGCACCGAATCTATCAAGAACGTCAGCGACTCGAGTACCCTCTTCTGAAGAAGTTGAACCACATAAGTAAAGTCGAATTCCAATAAAATAGTTTCCCAATGAAATTCATTCGCTTTCTCAATAGCAAACATAACGGCCATCAATTCAGCTTCAAAAACATAACCGAAGTCGATGTGGAACGCAAGCGAGCCTTGAGAAAATCCACAATAGGTTCTGAAAATACCACATGCACCAGCCTTGCCCGGAGTACCAATTTAGAAGCCATCATTGTTTAATAAATTCTATCAAATAATATTTATGTAAGTCTCAATTATAATTTATACACTACTTTATTATTCGATAATTACTAATATTTTTATATAATTTTTCAAAATTTTAATAGTATTAAGGTTTATGTTATTAAGAACTCCATATCGTCATCAGTCTATAAGTTATAATTGAGATTTACATATATATTATTTAATAGAAATTATTAATTTTATCGAATACTAATTTAAAGAGATTTTTGTTGATGCGTAAAAATGGCTTTAACTTAGAGTCGGATCCAAGGTTCGGGTCCCGAGATTGACCCGCTGAACACAAGGATGATTGAATGCTGAGTCAACGCGGGTTGACTGTTGGTCGTCAAAGCTGGAGGCGATTCCGTCGTCTTGGATGAGTCTCCGGGCTATCGTTGACGATCCTCAGCGAACTTCCTTGATGGTGGCGAAGTCCGGTTCACGGCGAAGCTCCTCGTCCGGACGGAGTCCTTGTCTTGGCGATGTCCTCTTCTGGGCGAACTCCACCGTCCGACACACATGGTGAGGTGAAGCAATATATTCGGTGGTAATGTTTTTCATTATGAAAGAAATATGAAGCTTTTGCTTTTTTCTTATATTTTATTATTATTTTTGTACCTCTGCAGTCAGCACGCTCGCAAATTATATTTTATTTTAATTTTTGTAAGACATTCACTCAAGCGGAATAACATATTCATATTAGCTGCCTTAATACAATATTGTAATAGGTAATGGAATTCTTAATGATTATGGTGATGTCGTGGTTGTAATTGTATTGATAAACAAGTTGAGTGGTGGTGATTATTATATCGAACATATAATTGTCGCATTAAAAGAGGTTGGTATATATAGTTGGAGGTCTCAGATCATCACATAATAAGTCTGATATCGTCTCCATCGATACGATACTGTTAGAGGATCTTGTATGGTTACCTTCTTCTCAGTGATGTTGTGGATCAATCTCATTCGTCTCGCATGCAGAAGATGAGGCGGTTTTTAACGATAGCCGTATGACAAAACTCAACAGAATAACCTCAATTAAAATATCTGAAGAAAATGCAACGGACAGGGTTAGAGTGATCGGGTATTCACCGAGTTTTTGAAATATATTAGAACCTCTTTAAATTAATATTCGATAAATTAATAAATTTTATTTTATTTTTAATAAAAGATTGAGGCCCGACATCTTGCAATTTGATCTTCAATCTCAATTAGGTAGACACTCAAAAACACAAAGTAAAAAAGGGACTTTGAATAAGATATTAAATGAAAATATCATAGTTTACAAATAAACAAAAAGATACGAGAACTGACAAAAATTTAAGATCTCTCTATAACAAAGCACATCAAATAGCAAATAAAACTAGCAAAATCTAAAGCTCTCTTTCCTACAAATATCATCACTAACGAAAGACGAAATGAACTCTGGGTGTGAAGACCACCAGTGACGATCCAAAGTTTGAGCACCGAATCTATCAAGAACGTCAGCGACTCGAGTACCCTCTTCTGAAGAAGTTGAACCACATAAGTAAAGTCGAATTCCAATAAAATAGTTTCCCAATGAAATTCATTCGCTTTCTCAATAGCAAACATAACGGCCATCAATTCAGCTTCAAAAACATAACCGAAGTCGATGTGGAACGCAAGCGAGCCTTGAGAAAATCCACAATAGGTTCTGAAAATACCACATGCACCAGCCTTGCCCGGAGTACCAATTTAGAAGCCATCATTGTTTAATAAATTCTATCAAATAATATTTATGTAAGTCTCAATTATAATTTATACACTACTTTATTATTCGATAATTACTAATATTTTTATATAATTTTTCAAAATTTTAATAGTATTAAGGTTTATGTTATTAAGAACTCCATATCGTCATCAGTCTATAAGTTATAATTGAGATTTACATATATATTATTTAATAGAAATTATTAATTTTATCGAATACTAATTTAAAGAGATTTTTGTTGATGCGTAAAAATGGCTTTAACTTAGAGTCGGATCCAAGGTTCGGGTCCCGAGATTGACCCGCTGAACACAAGGATGATTGAATGCTGAGTCAACGCGGGTTGACTGTTGGTCGTCAAAGCTGGAGGCGATTCCGTCGTCTTGGATGAGTCTCCGGGCTATCGTTGACGATCCTCAGCGAACTTCCTTGATGGTGGCGAAGTCCGGTTCACGGCGAAGCTCCTCGTCCGGACGGAGTCCTTGTCTTGGCGATGTCCTCTTCTGGGCGAACTCCGGTCTTGATGAAGCACCGTGCTAATCTTGATGATTCTTCGTGCTTTTCCTTCCTTGGCGAGCTCCTATGGCGAGGGAGGACCTGCAAAAAAGGGTAGAATGGGCCCGTGCCCCGTCGCTTATGGTTGGGCGAGGCTGCCTACGTATCTCAGTTTAAGAGAATCAGGTCCCACGTAGTTCGGGGTTAGTGATAAACGGCGGGTGAATGACGATGTGGTTTTGCTCGTCGGAAGTGCCGATGTTGGCGGCACGGGGGTGACCCTTGGCCGGATGGCTGGGTATTACCGGCGTGATGTGTTCTTCGTTGACCTCGTTGGTGTTGGCGAACTCACTGTTGAACTTCCCTTGTGTGGGCGAAGTACAGCGAGAGCCTTGGCCTGACGAGGTGTGCTCCTTTGTCGACCTTTCCGGGGTAGGTGGCCTCGTGTGACGAGGGGCCTTATCCTGACGAAGGGTCGCTTCTTCCTTTGTCGACCTCACAGGTGGTGGCGTGGTTACCCACCTGTCGAGGGACGCCTTAGCTGACTCGTCGAACAACCTTTCTTCTCAGGCTTAAGACTCTGCTTCTAGATCGATCTCAGCTCTTATTCAAGCCCTTTCCTCCTTAAGAGTGGGCGAATTTTCTAGATAGAGAAAGCTAGAGAGAGATGCTCTGGAGAAAGTTGTGAGTGAGTGTGGAAATGAGGGGGAGAAGGCTCCTATTTATAGGAAAACCAACTCCCTGAAATTGCACTTCCTAGGGGCCTGCGAATTCCCTGATAACTGCACCTTCAGGGGTCTGCGAATTCCTTGAATATTGCACCTCCAGGGGCTTGCGAGTTTCTCCTTTGTAAAAGGGGTCGTCGGTGCTTCTTGATTCGTCTTCGATGTCTTCGGTTTGTCCGCGGTCCGCTTGTTGTGTTCGGGGAAATCCTTCGTGGCCTCGGATCTCCTCGTCGTGTGGGATGATTACAAGTTACGCCCTTGTCAAGTTATGACGAGGGGGCTTGTCGCCTTGTTGCTTCGTCGGCTTGTCGCCTCGTGGCCTTGTCGGCTTCGTCGGCTTGTCGCCTCGTCGGCTTGTCGCCTCGTCGCCTTGTCGGCTCGTCGCCTCGTCACCTCGTCGCCTCGTCGCCTTGTCGCCTCGTCGCCTTGTCGGCTTCGTCGCCTCGTCGCCTCGTCGCCTCGTCGGCTTTGTCGCCTCGTCGGCTTGTCGCCTCGTCGCCTTGTCGTCTCGTCGCTTCGTCGGCTTGTCGGCTTGTCGCCTCGTCGCCTTGTCGTCTTCGTCGGCTTGTCGGCTTGTCACCTCGTCGCCTTTTGGACCCCGGGCCTCGCCAATGTCTTAGTTCTTCGGTCCTGGGCTTTTGGCGTTGGTGATGGGCCTTGTCTTACCATGACAGGCTTTGACTTTTCTTAACGGGCTTTGACCTTTGCCAAAAGGGGCCCAATTTTTATATGTTACGAAAAATGCACATAACAATTTTATATTTCAAAAACTCGTTGAATATCCGAACACTCTGGTCATCGTCGGGCTAGTGTAAAATGACTAGGGTTATGGGCGAAAAAGTAAATCCAATACTTGGAGTTTTCTGGCTTCACGAGATTTACCGGGCCCGTCACGCTAAACCTTGCATAAACAAATATTGTATTTTACATAATATAGAGCAAATGTATACAATTTCTTTATTTTTATTTACTCTCGTTTTCTATTGCATTATGTTGTTTCTTCTTGTTTTCTTATGCTCTTTTTCTGATTTCTTATCATTTACGTTTCTATTTCTTGTGCATCAGAAAAACCCAACCGAGGTGTTGGTACTTGGATTGGATAACAAAGGAATATAAGTTGTCTTCTCGAGATAAGGCTTTTGCGTGAAGGTTCATCGGATTTATCATGCTCTCGCATCTCTCACCCTACACGTGTGCACACTCATAAATTTTGGAGACTTGCTTAAATGTTTTTTATTCAATAAAGTCCGGGGTGTTCCATATATTTTGGTACTGATTGCACTACTAAAGTCTTGGACCGATATCATATAGCATTGCAGTTTATAAAAATTTGAATCAATATTGCATGTAGTGTATGAAATCGGAAAATTATATAGAGCAAAAATATGGTTTCAATACCGCGGGTACAAAGTTATACTGATGATGAAGTTTTTGTAAGATTTTACAAATCGCGATCGATGAGTAAACCGTTAATATTTTTGTAACAATAATTAAAAATATTAGTGAAATGTATAATTTTTTAATAAATAAATGTAATTATAAAATTATAGAGTTTCGGGGTTTATTTGTTTTATGTGGTTTTATATAATTTTACGCGGCATGCGGTTTACTTAGGGTTTAGTCGCAATTTTTGAAAAAAAATGACAACTTAGTGTGTCATTTTTAAAATGCATATGTATGATTTGTGGTTTATCCACAATATATTAGAAACCTTGCGGCATAAGTGCCCAAAATTTTGGGATTGGGCCGAACCGGGCCCACGTGAATTAAATGAGTTGATTCATGTATTGATTAGAGAATCATGTAATTAATGAGGTTTGACTTATATGATAATAATAACTCATTAATTACATAATATCTCATTCCTTTTATAATGATTAGATCAATTAGAAAGGGAAACTAACCTTAATTAGCAGTAGGGTATTATTATACCATTTTTTTTTTGGAGCGGGTGGTTTAACGAAGTCGACTACCACCTTGTCAGAAGAGAGAAATCGAATTCTATAGCATCCTGTGAAGTTCTTGTTCGTGTTCTAATCGTCTTCGAAGAACTAGTATTCCTAGAAGATGGTTTTCGGCCCTTGAGACGGTTTCGTGTTCTGATTGTCGACGTGGTGGACTACGTAGAGGCCGAACACTTGAGCGGCTCGTGATTG
Organism: Parietaria judaica; assembly: GCA_954871525.1. Taxonomy (NCBI): domain Eukaryota; kingdom Viridiplantae; phylum Streptophyta; class Magnoliopsida; order Rosales; family Urticaceae; genus Parietaria; species Parietaria judaica. Next base: position 48,489,742 of record OX940860.1, read on the forward strand.
ACGTGGAGTGTAGAAAAGGCTAGGCGCATCATCTCCGACAAGACGTGAAAATCCGTTCAAGATTGAAGCTAACAAGTGTTCTGTAGAGAATATATTCTCAACCAAATAAGTATTAATTTAGTTATGTCATCTAGATCTACTTGTTTTCTTGGATTCCTAATTTTTTTTGCATCCGGGATATGTATAATCCTAGAAAAAACCCAACACAATATGTCCTGATTTTGAAAACATTGATCGTAACTATATATTGACATGACAAAAATATTCAAACAAATTTATAGACAAAGAATTCGAATTTACCTCTTTGCCTTTTTTTGAAATATTTTCATCAAATTTTCAAGCGCTTTAATCTATAAATCGACACCGTGAACTACGAGACGGGGCAAATGATCAAAGTTTGTTTTAGTGAGGATTAAGTTTTGGCTTTGCTATATGGACAACAAAACTCAGAATCAATTTCTAAGGTTTATGCAACTAATGAAAAATTCGACTAAAGACTAGAGAGATCTAGTAAAGACTAGAGAGAGAGCTTGATCAAATATGCCACAAAATAGAGAGTATAAGAGCTTAATTTCAAGATAAGAGCTTGTGAAATCACGGCAGCATATATATCCAAATTATTCAAAAATAAGATGATATAGAATCAATTTATTTTTTTGACATATATTTTCAAGTTGAGTGCGAAATATATATACCTAAATTGTATTCATCCGTTAAATAATTGAATATTCCACAAAATTACGAAAAATGGATGAAAGTGTATTCAACAATTGTTTTTAGAGAAATTATATAATGAATAGCCACATTCATATGTTTACATTCCATTTTAGCAAACTTAAAGTATTTATTTGCAAAATAGCCGAACATTGGCTATTTTGTCAATGATTAAAATGGTTATAATAATTAATATGACTATTTTTATAATAGTTTATATAGTTAATCGGCTATTTTACAAATATTAACCAAACATTGACTATTTTGTCAAAATTATCAAGTTGTCCACGATAAAATTAATTTTAAAAGTTTATGGTACAATTGTCGTAAAAATCTCTGTTTCAAATAATGTTATCACTAATGCGTGTTGTTGTTGTTGGAGACAATTGATGAATGCCATGTAGGCTGGTGATATGTCATTTAACGTTGTCGGATAACATTTGTAAGGAAAGACTGACGTTAATGACTTTTGGCGCAAAAATAGACGTTAGTGATTTATTTGCAAGAATTTAGTGACTTTGATGATTTTCGCCACAAAAAATAAACGTTAGTGACTTATCTGCAAACAATTGATGACGTTAGTGATGTTTGCCGAAAAAAATAGACGGTAGTGATTTATCTGCAAGAATTTAGTGACTTCGATGATTTTCGCCACAAATTTCCCTTTAAAAAGGTAAAAAAGAGGAAGAAATGTCAATTGGCCTTAGTTTAGTATAGTAGTGGACTAGTGATGAGCGTGAATAAAAAACAATGTCAATATGTTTTTTTAATGGCAAAGCAATGATTAAAGGAACGAAAGTAAAATGAGTAAGGTAAGCATATATATTATATATTTATATTTGAGTTAAACTGTTTAAGATCTAGTGAACTCACCTAGCTAGCTACCTATTGGTGGTCCTCCCTAACAAGGATAGGCATCATTTTCATAGATTCTAAAAATTATTTGTTCATTCTCTATAATCTATAATACAACATATCTCACATTCATATGATTTTGTAAGCATGCAATACTCTCTTCTCATTCCAACTGTATATTTAGTAAATGTGTTGTCCGGATAACCATAACCGGATAAAATTCAGATCGACTTTAGAATTTTGAACGGAATAAACCCGAAACCCTAATACTTGGTTAAAAATCCATTTTTAATAAGGTTTATTTACAAATTTATCATTATTATTAAACATTATAATATAATAAAATGTTGTATTTTTACTTATCATATATATTTTTTCTCTCATTTGTGATTTTTAATCAAATCATTATGAGACAATTTCGAATTAAAACTGAATTATGTTACACCCAAAAGGAGAAGCAAGTATGAAACTAAAAAAGAAATAAATAAAAATTAAACATAATAATTATATTAGTAATACTAATAATGGTAAAGTAATATGAATATTGAAATGTTCATAGTCACACTTTATTATTTCGATTTTGCCTGCTTTTAATTGACTTTTTTTTTTACCAACTTAAGTCTTGACACTTATTAAAATCTTTGACTCAAATGTGTTTTGTCCCTTTGACTGATTTATTATAATTAGTTTTTGAATCATTTATTTTTCATTCGCATAGCTGTGTCTCGTTCTTTTCAATCCTCAATGGAAAATTTCAACTTTACCAACAACTTTTAAATTAAAGTGTTAATAGCGGCATAAGTACCATATTTTTAATATAATTGTGTCTACTCTTTTATTTTTCTCCAAAATTTCATCAACTCATTGGTAAAGTTCGTCGGTACCAAAGAAGAGAAAATTTAAAACTGACATATGTCAAAGATTTAATGGTACATCCAAAAATATAGTTGAATCCATTAAAAAAGTTGATATAATTTTGAAGAGAAGTTAAATATACCAAAGTATATAAAAAATAAGTGAATTAGTACCTTCACAAAAATTAAACAATTAGATATTTATGCCACTATTAAGTCTAAATTTAAATTGCACCGAACCGAAGAAAGAAATCATATATGATACGAAGAAGCATACGAAAGCTGAAGCAGAATATTAAATTTTGATTCGGTGTTGAGCGTGGTGGAGACACAGTGATTGGTTTCCTCAGTTCTTGCTTCTCCAATCATGTTCTGTAAAATTATTCCATATATAATCATTTCCCATTTTGGATTCATAAGTAATACTCTATCTATATATTTAGAAAGCCCGATCATAATAACTATTTATTTAATTACAAATATTAGCATCATTTTGGTAGTGATTTGAAAAGCCGATATCTGATCTCTGAGTGCAAAATCTTTCTCAAAACATCCAACATCATATATCTTGAAACTTGAAATAACAAATTAGTGAAAACATTTGCGATAGGAACTTTCATATTTTCATTCGTTTCGTTCATATTGCCCCGTGTTATTATACTACAGAAATACCCCGATTGTAAAGTGTTCAAAAAGAAAGGATTGCCGAGATTTGCCTTGCTTCGTGACATATTTGATCCTTCCACCGCAAAGGGGGAATTATCAGTGAACCCTGTAGAGGCAGCGTCTAGAGCTCATGAGATGCTATCGCAACAGTCTCGCCCTTTTTTTGTCGAAGATAGTGATTCGTCTAACGATGATAAAGGCACGCCGCCGATAAAAAAAGAGACAGTCGATAAAGCCCGTGGTAAAAAGAGAAAGTCTTCGGATAGTGATGACATGTTCAAATTGATTGGCGAAACAGTTCAAGCTCAACTTCAAGCTCAAGCTGAGATGTTAAGGTACTATAAGGAACGTGATGAAAAAAAGGCAGCGATATTAGCCGGAAAAGATTCAAAGATATTAGAGGACATCCTTTATGATCAGTGTGTAGAGCGCCTTAACAAGATCAAGGATATAATCGATCCTTACGAATATCTCAAATTTTTGAAACACTTGGAAGGAAATCGAGTGAAGCAGAGAACATTTCTTTCGATTCCGGAGGATTACGTCGTCACATTTGTGAACCTTGAACTTCAGTGAAATGATGTTTGAGTGTTTTTTGGGTATACTTTTTGTGTGAAAGATAAAAATGTTTCATAGCCGGTAGGTACTTTGAATTTTGAAACACTTTTATCTTTCATCGTGATACTTATAGGATATTGGGTAATGTATTTAGCATGACGATTAATGACACTCTAATGTGTAATGTATGCATGAGCAATGCAATTAATTAACGTAATTCTATGGAACGAATGACAATATATATTTGATTCCTTTTAATCGTGATCCGAGGAATTCTTTGTTACATATTTGATTTATATCAGCTTATCATTCTTGGTTATATGTTTGGAACAGATCAGTTTCAAATTAAAAACAAAACCTAAAATTAATGTCAATTTACTTATTTGCATATATTTAAGTTATTTTTGAAAATTTTAATTATAACAAAAAACGGTAACCAAACACTGTTTTATTTTTTTCTTTTCTAAAAACACTGTATCAAAATAGTAACCAATCACATTTTCAGAACATTTTAATAAAGCTGTTTTGTAAAATAAAAAATGAAAACACAAAATAAAAATACAAAACGCTTCCAAACGCTACCGAAAATACCCTTCACTGAAGATTTAAAAGAGAAAACTTAAAAAGTGAAAATCCTAGCATCTTTCACTTAATTATGCCCGAAAAATGACTCCTCTCTCGGCCTTTTTCGTTCCAAACGTGTAACAACGTATTTCACCATCGGGAGATTCTCCATCTTCGTCGACTGCTTTCGTCTCTGTCACCTCAACCATGTTTGTCTCTTGTTGAAGGTTTCCTTGTCTGTGGTTTGATTTTAATTTAATTTACGAATTTTCGCCGTGAACTCATGAGAAAATTCGATCGAGACAAAGACATGGAGCTCAGTTCAGTTCGGTTCGGGATGATATCCTCTTGTATTGGGTGTAATATCTCCCTGAATGAGACGATATCTTCTTAAATTATCGTATAGCTTCATATGACATGGGACAATAGTGTCCCATCACAAGACAAATTACCTTCCAATATTGTGAAAGTGGAGAGTTTTCATAGATATTTTTTGAATTGCAAAACATATTATGCGAAAAAAATTGAAAAACTTGTTGTATAACAACAACGGAAATTTCAACCGGCCACTTGAAAACGAGCCTTGCCCGGAGTTATACTACGGTCGGCACCAGTTCCAATGGTCGTGCCAATCAAGGTTTAAGTAATTTTGATTACTCCTTGATTAATCGGCAATTTAATCGCTTTTAATACTTATTGCTTGGTAATTGATCGATTTATTTATGGATATTTATGGATAATTTGGAAACTTGTCAGTTTTTTCATGCAAAAATAGAGATAACTTTACTACTTAACATTCAAATTCAAATTTATCATTTGATGTAATTTTAGCATAAATACCACAGTTTTTTTTTTCTTTCTTGTTGGTCAACAGGGTTTATGAATAATATTGTTGAACATTTATGATTTCATGCTCATTTTCTTGCAAATTTACTAATATTTAGACATTTTAGGGGATTTTTTTTTTATGTTTTGAATTTAATGTGAATGATAAGAGTTTGTTTATAATCTACAAAATTTGGTATTTTACAATTGTTAAAGTATATTTTTTTTTATTTTGATTAATTTTTTTATGATTATTAGTATATAATTTTTATATAGTTTTTTTTAATTTAAATTTCAGATCCTTTAGTTTCTCAAAGTTTTCTGTTAGTGCGGCAAAAGTACTTAATTTTGGATTTTTTAGTTTTTGAAGTATGTTATCACTTTTTCTTGTTGTTTTGAGTTTTCAATGATTAATATCATTACAAAAATATGAATTTTGGGTATTTATTTTCATATTACTCGATTTAATGAAGTTCTCACTTTTGGCGGCAAAAGTAATAAAGTTTTGGATCTTAGGGATTTTGAGCTACATTATTGATTTTCTTGTTATTTTCATATGCTCCTATTTCATTGGATACGAGTATTTATTGAGTAATTATTATTATTATTATTATTATTGGTATTTTGGACACTATATAAATTTAGTGTATATATTCTTCAAAATACTTTATGCCTTATCCGTTGATAAATCCACCGATACCGATTAAGCCGTTGATAGTTCTGATAAGTATCGATAACTTGAATTTTTTATGTCTTAGTATCGATAAATTTGTTACCAAATGATAATTATGCGATACTTGATAACTGATTGACCGACAAAATGAGTAACTTGAACAATAGTGCCAAGTCCAACGACTAAAATTTTCTTATACTAAAAGTTTATAATTTTGTAATTTAAAAATTAGTTTTAACTTTTTAATAAAAAAAAATAATTCTTTATTAATAGTTATAAATAGTTAAACACTATTATTATATGATGTAATGCATAAAATCTGATCAGGACAAATGGTTATCGTGTTTTGAACCCGTAACCTCATGGATAACCCGTAAATTTTAGGGCATTGATCGTTTCACATACTGTAACAATAAAGAGTTTGAAAAAGTTACTGATTTTGCTATGTTACGGCCCAAAAAATTAATAATAAGTTGATCCTCGTCTCCCAAGAAGAGGAACAAAGACCAAGAACTATTGGTTTGAACTTTGAACTTTGAAGTTCTGAGAGGAACACAAAGCACAAGAGAGAACTCACCTTTCATCGATATCCTTTACTTTAAACTATTTTCATTCCATGTCAAGCCAAAAAAAATGTTACAAAAAATTATGGTATTATTGTCACCAAATATGTAATAGTAAACAAATTCACCAGTAATCCCCACAAGAGCAAATACCATCCTCAAAATGGTGAAACCGCTTTCGATCTCGCACAATGATCCTCCGTCTGTAGATCTTCGAGATTAGCTTTATAGAATCGTGGCAATTTTCGCAAACACGCAGGTTCTTCACGACCCGAAGGGGCGTTCCAGGAGAAGTTGTGATTAATCCAAAGGCAATGGCTATCTTCTCGCTGTGATGCTGCAGCGAGCTGTGTTTTTCTTCTTCGTTAACGTTGAGAAGCACTTTTGTCGTGTCGGGCCGATAGCCTGCTAGGCTCAGCTCGTTTGAAATTTCTGCCAGCTTCGAACGGATCTCTTCGGCTCTCGGGTGAGACTCGTCTTCCACGAGAAACTCGTGGATGAATCCTTCGAGTTCGATCCAACTACACCCGGGATCTTTCCTGATATCCATGTTCTTCATCTTCAATCTCACGTCCGAAACAGCTTCCCAATTCCCGGCAGAGGCATACATGTTAGAGAGAGCGACGTAAGATCCGCTGTCGTTCGGGACCAATTTCATCAGAATCTCCGCGACACGTTTTCCCATCTCTGTGTCTTTGTGCGTTTTGCACGCACCGAGCAATGCCTTCCAAATCACATCATCCGGTTCAATGGGCATGTTTAGTATGAGCTCTTCGGCTTCTTTCAAAAGCCCAGCTCGGCCTAAGAGATCAACCATGCAAGAGTAATGCTCGATCCTCGGTTCCAAGCCAACGACGCTAACCATGTGGTTGAAAAACGACCGTCCCTGTTCGACCAAACCCGCATGGCTACAAGCGCTCAAAATCGCAATATACGTTACATCAGTCGGTACTACCCCGTTCTCTTCCATCATAGAGAAATACTGAATAGCCTCCTTTGCCCGTCCATGGATCGCAAGTCCGCCGATTACGGCGTTCCACGTGATCGCGTTCTCTTTCGGGAGCGTCTCGAAAACCTGAAGCGCCTTCTCTACGCTCCCGCACTTGGAATACATATCAACCAAAGCCGACCCGAGAACATCGTTCACACTCATTTTGTTCCTCTCAGCATACAAATGCACCCACTTCCCGAGCTCGAGTGCGCCCAGCCGAGAAACCGCAGGCAGGACGCTCACCAAAGTGACGTAATTAGGCGACACGTCACCGAACAGCATCTCCCGGAACAGCTCCACCGCCTCGACGAAGAGCCCGTTCTGCGCGTACCCCGAGATCAGCGCGTTCCACGACACCACGCTTCTGTGAGGCATTTTATCGAACAAGAGCCTCGCGGCTCTGAAATCGCCCACTCTGACGTACCCGTCGACCATCACGTTCCACAGAACGACGTTACTCTCCCTCCTCGCCTCACCGCTCACCCCTTTACTCAGAGTCCTGTAGAACAAGAGACGCGCATCGTCCATGACCCCACACATCACGTACGTGCGCAGAAGATTGCTGAGAACGAACTCGTCCCCTTCCAGTTCGTGCTTGACAGCCAAGGCGTGGACTTGCTTGCCCATGTCGACGCTTCCCGTCTTGGCGCAGGCCTTGAGGACGGAGGGGAAGGTGAAGCGGTTGGGCTCGGGCATGCGGCGAAAGAGGAGGAGGGCCTCGAGGGGGAGGTCGCTCTCGGCGAGGGCGCGGATGAGGGTGTTCCAGGAGAAGCAGTTGGGGCGGCGCATGTGGCGGAAGAGGTGGCGCGCGTAGAGCGTGTCGCGGCGGTGGGAGAGCGCGCAGAAGCGGAGGAGCTCGGCGGCGGCGAGGGGGTCGTGGACCTGGGCGGTCTTGATGAAGTGGGCGTGGACTTGGTGGAGGTCGCGCATGGTCTTGCAGGTGGAGATGAGGGGGAACTGCGAGGAAGGGTGTGCTGGGTGGGTTGCCATGGAGTGCAAAAAAAAATTGTTTTTTTTTTTTTTGGGTAGGATGTATAGGTTTTCAAACTAGTATTGATAATGTGTTAAAAAAATAAATAGAGTAATCTAAAATCTAAATAAATGTGATCTATAGGGATAATTACGACAAATATACCCAACCTTTGGTCAAACTTCCTCCCGTGTACTCAACTTTTAAAATTGGCGGCAAAAGTACCCAACCAGCGTTGACTGTGTCTTTGGCTAAAAAACGTTAACTTTTGCCGTTAGCATAGTACACGTGTCCGTTGCATTGACATATTTTTTCAATGCTGTTTAATATGTATGAAATTTGATTAGTTCATGTGTGTGTTTTGGTAGATTATTTGCTGATTAATTTGTTGATTAATCTGATAGATAGATTAATTCAGTTAGTTTAACCATTAATTCAGTTAAAAATGATAGTAATAAATTTCGGGTGGCTTATATGGCATGTACACGTGTACTATGCTAACGGCAAAAGTTAACGTTTTTTAGCCAAAGTCACAGTCAACGCTGGTTGGGTACTTTTGCCGCCAATTTTAAAGGTTGGGTACACGAGAGGAAGTTTGACCAAAGGTTGGGTATATTTGCCGTAATTTTCCCTATTTTTTTTAAAAAGGACCGGTTATTTTTCCATTTATGGTTTTTAATACCTACCTTTGTCCCGGACAGAGATTTACCCGCTACATGTTTCTTTTTCCCATATATTATAATAATTTTTAAACCAATATTGATCATAGATAATAATAATAATAGTAAAAAACCTTCCTAAAAAATTAGCACTAATCACTTCAAAATTTATTTATCGTTGTTGTTTATGTCCGGGATTTTACTTCAATTACGTCGAGGCGCAATTCCATCCTCGCCGCTAAGGCTTGTCGGCGCTCCACCACCCTTCCTCTCGACATCTTATCTTCTCGTGATTCCATCTGCGGCTCAAGTGCCTTTAGGTGCGATTGAATCACCACCATAAACGCTCGTATTTCCGTTTGAAAACAAAAAATTCTCTTGTACCAATTTGATATCAGTCAAAATAGAAATCCAAGAGAAAAACAACACTTTTTTTTTGTCGTATAAATGTAACCTCTATCTTTAATTCAAAGATTAAAAAAAATATATGTATACTCACGATGATATTCATGTAGAAAATTTCAATAAAAAAACATGACCGCTAAATCCATATTAGGTGCTTATATAGGATTTGTAACTCTAATCCTAAAAAAATAACAAATAAAATAAAAAACCTACACACCTCCATCTAAGTTCTTTGCTATGCTCTATATGAATCATCTATTACTATGCATGTCCTCTCTCTCACCATCAACTTTTGTGTTCCGTGTGATTTTCTTCAGAGCTTTTCTTTCAGCTTTCTATGCCCATACACAACTTGACCATTCTTGTGAAACAAACATCATTTGTAATGGTGATTTCAAATTCATACTTACTGTTATGGGTGATTTTATTCCAATCAATTAAAGCCCCAAAAAGCCCGTATCTCAAGACCGAGAAGCCCAAAAAACGCGGATACAATTTTTATTATTAAAATAATAACTAAGCGGTGAAGCGCGCCGCCCCCGCTCCGTGACGGGACGTCAGGACGCATTTTCACGCCTATTATAGTTATTCCGCGGCGCGACGGCGCGAACCCCGCGCCGCCGCGGTGCGGAGGACTAAAGTGACAATATTTTACTGCTCGCAGGTCCCCTGCCTCTCCTATAAATAGAAGCTTGATTTCATTCAAACGGTAACTCCGATTCAAACGCTCTAGATAGCGATAAACACCGTTTTCTCTCTTCTATATATATATTCTGGTAGGAATACCCGACGACCTGCCCTACGGAGGTTCCGGTTCTCAGTGGTCGCCGACCTATATCCCGAGTCCTAGGACTTTGCGGTAACGGGTCGGAGGACCCGGTTCCGGTCCGACGGTTAGTGGAGGGTCCGATTTGCCAGAGGAGCTAGCTAGAGCGGAAGCGCTGGAAGAATCCCCGGCCTACCGGAGTAGCTAGAGCGGAAGCGCTGGAGGAATCCCCGGCATAGCGGAGTGGCTAGAGCGGAAGCGCTGGAAGAATCCCCGGCCTACCGGAGGAATCGCCAACTCCCCAGAGGAAGGTCCGAGCGCCGTCCTACTCCCATCAGCTAGAGCGGAAGCGCTGGAGGAATCCCCGGCCTACCGGAGGAATCGCCAACTCCCCAGAGGAAGGTCTGAGCGCCGTCCTACCGGAAGAATCGCCAACTCCTCAGAGGAAGGTCCAAGCGCCCTACTCCCACCAGCTAGAATGGAAGTGCTGGAGGAATCCCCGGCCTACCGGAGGAATCGCCGACTCCTATAGAGAAGGCGCCGAAGGAATCCACGTCTCCACGACCATTAACTCCAGGCTCGCCCAGGCCAGCTAGGAACGGCTCTATCAAAGCATGCTTTGAACTACGAGATGACTTGATCCCACTTAGCTGCAAGTGGGTACGTAGGCAGCCTCACCACACTCAACGAGGCACGGCATCACATCATCATCACCCCCGGCTCTCCCAGTCATCGACTGCTCCAGCTACGATCGTCGACCTGCCCTACGGAGGGTCCGATCCGCCTTACTCTTCAGGAACAGTGAGTCAAGCATCTAGCCCAGGAAAGTTAACAAACGGCGATGGGCCCGGCCCAATATCCAGCTTTGGGCCGCTACAGCGTTTGATCCATTTTTTAGCATCAACACTTGCTTTCAAAAGTCTAAACAAGAAAGAAAAAAAACCACATATCTCTATAGAAAACTCGGCAGGCACTCGTCGATGATTGTTGATATAAGTGCCCAACTCTCTGCTTTAAACAAAGCATTTTTCTATTGCAGTAACTCTTTAATCTTCTCGAACATCAAAGCAAATCAACTTGTATTACTGAAGATCATCTCAACACCCATATATTCTCCAATCTCTTTTTAAAAACATAATCACGCAATTTAAACAAATATTTTGCATCTTTACAAGTCTGATCACTGATGCATAACACTTTCTTTTTTCTTTTTCACGTAGCCTTTTATTGTTCTATTAGTATCCAAGTCTTCTATCTCATGCACTGAATGAGCTTTCAATCCCCGACCATAATTCTCAAACCCGACGCAACATATATAAATACGGTCATTATACTCATCTCTTAATCCACCATAAGCCTACTATACATGGTTCTTCTAAGGCTCCAACATCTCTAGAACTATGGTAAAAGCACGAAATCATGCCCTTCCGAAATGGACCAGTAACGTTAATAAATAATAACTAGTCAAACTGGGAAAGAGCAAGTCGTTAATTCATTAAACTCCAATTTATTCATGCATGTCAATTTTCACATTCTTTAACGAGTATCTAAACTGAAATCATGACCACACAAAAACTTGCAATTTTCAAAATTGAAAAAAAAAAGAAGCAACAATCACTTGAATGGTCTTCATTTACAGATTACCGAACTTTATTAATCTCGATTTTCACAAAGGCTTAAAACACGCGCTAAACAACAATGGCACCACACAAATCGCAGAGCTTGAAGATATGCACAGTAGTTTTAATACAGAAAGCTATGCGTTGTAAGAGAGATGACTCACGGGTATTCCTGAATGAACAAAGCTAGCTATGCAATTACTTGTACTTATCCATGATTCTCTGGGCTTCTTCTAGAGCGTCCTCATCGGATGCGGGACCGGGACGTGTTCCTTTCCTGAAGGGTTTGTCCTCGACGCTCTTTGGTCCTTCGTCTTTGTACAAAGCTATGAATGCAAAATATACAAGTCCCATTGTTGCCTGTTATCATACAAATTACAGTTATGAGACGGTTTTCTAGTGTCACATAATGGAGTGCGAGATTAACCCAAACCCAATTAAACTCAGCCCCAATCCGATCCAACCCAATTAACTCAAAAGACAGTTGGGTTGGACTGGTTAGGTCAGGGCCGGGCCCATAATTTGGGGTCGGACCAAATGTTTAACAATATTTTTTTTTATGTTTACGGATTCGATGTTTTTAATATATTTTTCAATTTATGATAGATGTCTCAATGGATTGAAAGTATAAAGCCATTTTTCTTATTTACATAATTAGAAGTTGTCATTTATTTTTCATTGTAACCCTATGGCCCAACTTAACCCAATCCAACTCGTATTTTTCGGTGTTGGCGATTTGGGCTCTCGAATTTTCAAGTTGGATTGGGGGGATTTTTCAAAATTCAATAAATCTTCAGCATACACATCATGCAACAACGCATCCGAAAGAGTCTTAGTTTTACATGATTAGTTGATACTTGATAAGGAACCGATCTCGAGAACGAATCAAACCAACACACAAGCCTTCGATAATCACCAAAGTGATGATTATGGGATAATTTATTCCCGAAACGATAACGAAACTGACCGTTTCGAGACCACGGTAAAAGCTCTCCGCACGATGTCTCGAGTCTAATACAACTTTCTAGTTTCTTTCAAGACAGATCTCAGAACTCAATTGAAATTTGCAGGAAAGCAAATGGAAAAGAAGAGCAAAACTATCACAGAATTAATTGACAGGCAAAAGTAACAAAAGTTTGGCGAAAGAGACAGCATACCAGCACAAAGAAAACAGTGGAGAGCAAAGATTTGAGAACAAAGATGGCAACAGCCAATCCAACAATCGTCACGCTTATCCTCGCAATCGGTCTCGGTATAGTATCCTTCAAAAACAAAAATAAAAAATTGTTACTCCCAAATTCTCTTAACAAAAGAAAGCTTGAATTGAAATCAGCTAAAAATGGCGATTTCAATTCGCAACAGAGAAACCTAACTTACAGGAACCATACTAGTCCCGGCATCGAGTCCATCTCTCGTAACCTTCCACGCTGTTTGAATCACTGTTTCACACCATGCTCACGACCTTAAAAATGAGGAAAAAAAAGAAGAAAAGAATCTTGAGCACTGACCTTTGAAGAAGCTGGACTGTGCGGCGAATACAAGCGGGAATGAGGGAGGTTTGAAGGTCCTGAGCTTCGAAGCTCGGAGTTGTGAAACCAGACTGTGATTCTTCAGAGTCAGAGGAGAGAGGAACCGGGAGCGAGTGAGAGCGAGAGATTCGCGGGGTAGAATTGCGAGCTGTTGGCTGTGGAATATAGCCGAAACAGCCATTTGTTCTTCGTTATCACAGGTTATATTTGTATATATATATATGAGAAAATGGAAGATGAGTTTTGTGAGTTGTCGTAACTCGTAATAATGCAGAAATAATTAATTTGCAGTGATGCCCCCTGAACTTTGCATGCCTGCTACATGAGCTTCAATTTGTTTTTATTATAATACCCCCTTAAACTTTTGAAAGTTGCAAATTGACACCATATTACTTGCTTGAGAGGATTTTTTATTAATTCATTAATTTTCTCAAATCATGTGCGACTTTAGTCTTATCGGTTCTTAATTGATTGGACTATTGACTGCTTCATAAATATAAATCTTGTTCGGTACTAATTAAATTTATATATTTTTAAATAAGTGATAGGTTGAATACAAGTTAATATATATTTTTTATATTTATAACTTGTAGAGGGTAATGTGCAAGTTTCTTAAGGTGGTAGAGATATTTTTATCAAAAATTAAAATTTAGAAGTCAAATCGTATTAACACGAGTTTCAATAGTTGTGTCAATTACTCAGACAAATTGTAGTGTAATTTCGGACGCTCTAAGCCTCACAATTCCAGTGGGCCCACAAGCCCTTGGGGTCATTGTGAAAACTTGCTTAACGTTTCACGTTGACGTTGAATTTTTGGGCCTTTTAGAATTGGGTATGGAAAATTACTAGTCCATATCAATGGGCTTTGTTACAAAATCCTTATGGAATATGTATTGTCGAAATTTTAAATTTATAAAATTTAAAAGAGATGAATATGCTTTGTTACAAACCCTTGGGGAATATGCTTTGTTACAAGACCCCAGAATGACCAAACTTAGTCACTATAGAAAGAGAGAAACAGAGCGCAGAAAGAGAGAGTGTGCCTCATTCATTGGAGAGAGAAAGAAGGCGACGGAGTCGATGAAGGATGGGCCTCGAGTGGTGCGAGTGCCATAAAGGACGTCGGAGGAGCACTGCCGGTTGGAGGAGCGTTGTTGATGGGAGGAACGCTTCCGGTCAGAGAAGCACGATCGATGAAGAAGGGGTGACGAGTGGGGGTGGGAGTGTTGCAAGGAAGAAGCTAGAAAGAGTTCCAGGAGAAAAAGAGAAAGAGAGATAGACATAATTAAAACTGGAATAAACCGAATAAGTTCCAATAAGTGATATTAACAAAACAAATGAATTTGATGAATAGAAATATGATTGATTAAGATTAAGAGGCTTAACTAAGTAACTTTCGGTTTGTGTTGAACAAACATGTTTGATTGTATTTGGTTTCTTGGTCAAGGTGGCTTGAGGCTGTAAGAGAACTTGGCTTACTATTATTTTGTAAAATAATACAGAAAGAAAAGAGAGCCCTGCGAGCCCAGGCTGGTCCTATTCACAAATGTGTAAGTGATGATTTAAAGCCACCATAATAAAATAAATTATTTTACAAAATTTATTTATAAAAAAAATTCGAGGTAGTGTCATATACCTTAATTAAGCAAGTTTAAATTATATATTACATATATTTTGCCTAAAACCTCTAATATTATTGAGGCGGGGCGGGGCTACCGTAAGCTTTCCCCTTTTGGGTTATGCGGAACTCCGGCATCGCTTTACGCAGCTTGCGGCTTCCATGAAAGGTGGAGGTGGCTGTGGCTGTGCCGCTCAACTCAACACCTTTATTACTTGGTTCCAAGGTTTTAAATACCGCTTGCCGATTTCGTTTCGCATTTTTCGTTTTACGGAGATATCGCTTGCCGATGGGTATGCCGATGGAAAAATCGTAAAAAAAAGAAATACCGCATGCCGCATATACCGCACTTTTCGCATGGGCATACCGCATGCCGATGGGGTTTTCGACGGATATTCTGTAAAAAATATTTGAGTATTTAAGCAAGATATTTGTATAAGTTCAAAACTACATATTTAATAAATACAAGATATTTGTAACTTAAATATGTAGGTGAAATGTATAATATTAGGTCACTTTATTAGTTGAAGTGTATAATATTAAGTCAAATTATTATGTGAAGTTAATATGTATGTTAATTAAGTGTGTAATATTAAGTGAATATGCATGTTAATTGTATATATATGTTAACAAATTTAATATTAGTTGAAGTGTATAATATTAAATGAATATGTATATTAAGCGTATATGTATGTTAGATGAAGTTAATATGTATGCTAAGTGTATAATATTAAGTTAAATTATTAGGTGAAGTGTATGTGTATGTTAAGTGTGAAGGTGTGATATTAGTTGAATGAATAATAAAAAGTCCCACATTGATAGATGATAAGAGTTTAGTGATGTTTATATACCAAATATTAGGGACAAGGGCTTGGGCCCTTTGGGTCATAGGATTTTGTGGATGGGGGAGGACTCACACAAATGTTACACCACCACACGCGCGCGCCGCCGTCCGACGGGACGGGGTGGGGTGGGGTGGGGTAGGGGTGAGCATGGGTTGGGTTGGGCCGCCCCGATGCTTTTTACGGACCCGACCCGCTCACATCGGGTTACCAAAAAAAAAAGCCCGATCCGACCCAAAAAATTTCAATGCCCGAACCAAACCGACCCGATAAAAATCGGGTTGGATTGGTTTGGGCCGTCGGGCCCGAATAATTTAAATTTAACTTTATAATATAAAAAATAATATGAAAAATATGCATCAATGTAACTCAAAGTTCAATGAAAAATACCCCAAACAAATTTAATCAAACAAACTTACACCAAATAAATTCTATTAATATTTGAACTAAGTAAATTCAAGCATAAAAACTACTAACCTACTGCTTGTTTTCAAACATCAAACATGGTTAAACTCACTTTCAAGCATATTCAAAAAATTTACTAATCATTTTCAAACATGCTTAAATAAATTCTAGCATAACCAAATAATAATAAATTAATACTAACTTGATTTGAAATAAAAACTAAGAGTAGTGTTTGACATTGAAAATGAGAGATTAAACGGCCCTTTAATGTATAAAATTGAGAATGATAAATTTTAAAAGACTAAAGATTGTACTACTTGAATAAAAATCAATAAAAATTAATATGAAATATATTTTAATTATATTAGTCGGGTCGGAGACCCCGACCCGACCCAAGGTTTTGGCCCCGACCCCGACCCGAATAATAGTCGGGTCCGGCCCGATCCGACCCAATTTGAGCGGATTAGATTGGGCGGGTTAGTTTGGGGTCGGGTCTCTATCGGGTTGGGTTGGGCCATCGGGTTGGGTAAAAAATGCTCACCCCTAGGGTGGGGTGCTCTTGTGTTAGTATAATTATTTTTGCCAAAAGTTTAATTGGTATTTTTGCCGAAATCTACCAAAAATATCGTTTTTACCGAATTTCGAGATTTTTGTGCTGAAAATGGAAAAACATTTCGCGAAATTTGGTAAAAAGAAAGAGAAACGAAAGGGTTTTCGAACCGCAAACCCTCGAAAAACGAAATTCGCTCGAATTTCGCACCGAATTTCCTGAAATTTAATACCTTGCTTGGTTCTATATATTTGTAAGAAAATTAAAAAGAAAGAGAGGTAGAGAAAAATAAAATATATGATGTGAATAGATTGTTAGGTATTTTGTCAAATAGGATCGTGGATAGATTCCCCTACGGGAGCTTCCCAAAGTCTTTGCCCTCGAACTTTGGGTTCTTATTATGGTCTATTTTATTTATTAAATGTTTCTTAGATTCGTTTTACTCTTATATTAATAATGTAGTTTATAATATCTTCATTTTTCATGTTATAAAAAAATGACTAAAGCTATAATTATCTGCCAATAATAATTAACTTATGAAAATTATTCGGATTAAATATATGAATACTTGCAAAAGCTTATTTATCTAGCTAGTACATCTTTCTTTTCTTCAACTTACAAATAATAATAAATAAAAAAAATTGTAGAGTTCATCTAATCTTAGTATTGATGAAACCATATGCTTGCACTTGTTTGGATTCGATCATTATTATGGGTATGTGTAATTATATGCCTAGCATTCAGAGAAAGATTTATCTAAATATGAACTCTGTAATATTATTCTTTTCTTGTGAACTGTGTTTTTCATGAAAGCTTGTGCAATTTATATAATCATTTCAGCCATCTATGTCTGTTTTAACTTTTTAGGTTTATTGAAAGTCTCCATTGGGAAGCAGTAAGATATAATATGTATGTACTAATTTTAATTTTGGTAGACTATAAAGAGAGATCATTAGATCACTATCGCTCATTGATTGAGATTTGAGACAGTCAATTTTTATAAATTATACTAACTGTGAAGCTCAAGAAAAGTAACAAAGAGCTTTGTTATCAACTGTATACTAGGCTACCTTGTAGAGATACCATCTTTCTTTTTATTTTACAAAAAAATAAAATAAAATGTGTATTTATACTTTGTAGTTTCATTTTTAGCTTATATTAATATCCCATATACGGTATTCTGCAAACCAATAAAAAATATTGACTCTTTTGAGTTGGTTCTTTAGCTATGATTAAAATTTATGTGGTAGAAAAATTGACGAATATTGCTTGTTTAACATTACCATTCTCATGTAATTTTAATCATTCTTTCGTAAATTGAATATCAATATGATTAGAAGATATAAAAAGTAAAAACGTGAACCTTGAAGGTGTACTTAGCTCTTTTAAAAATTAGATGAGGTTCAACCTCCCTGCAAGTAAGCTTTGACGTTCTTAGAGTTCTTTGAGAAGTGTCGACGTCGAGCCTAGCTTCGAGAGCCGTAACTTTGGATTTGGTGTTTGATTTGAGCATACAACATACCGAATCAAAGCTCGAGTTTTACATGCTTGGCAAGGGCGGGCTGGTCTCAAGTTTAACTTCTGAGGCTTAAACAAGTTGGTTCACCGCATTTGAATGCTTTTAGTTTTATACACATTTTTAAGTTTTTTTTTTTCTTTCTATTTTTGTTGTTGTTTTTACCTTATATATAGTTTGTTTTGGGTGGAGTTGAAAATCCCCGTGCTTCCTTAATTCCTCCTGATTTATGGACCGATTCTATGAAACGGAAACCCTCACATTTTCCCCAACTTGATTTCTAGAGAGAGTATCCGAAATGATGGTCTAGCACTAGAATTTTTGCACGAATCGATAGTTATTAATGAAAAGACATTTGATTGCCATCATGCGGAAATCAACGATAATCAACGATAATCAAAGCTTGTTCGTGTTTCTTCGAGGCTTGGTTCATCAAACAATATAAGTAAATTCTATTTAACCCCAGCAAGTTTTTCTAACCTAACAACGGGACTTTTTTTTCTCCCTTGATTATCAGTTTTTGCAAAAAAACAATAAACAAAAAACAAAACGAAAAACCTTCAATTTTTCAAAACAGTCAAAATATTCATTTGAAATGATTTATGAGTGTGTTTTCTAAGCTATAACTATGTGTCATATTTATTAAATATGTAATTTAGAAACTATATAAAAATATAATTGAAATACTACAAATATTTTTCGGAATATCCGTCGATATTTCGATAGGCAAGTGATATATCCGTGAAATTTATGCGATATTATCGGCAAGCGATATATCCATTTCTTCGGATTTATCCATCGATATCGGCATCGGCAAGCGATATATCCGTAAAATGGAGAGTGCGAAACGATATCGATATTTAGAACCTTGCTTTAAACTTATAATCTTTATATCGATCGATTATATTACTAAAGATCGATACCAAATAACTCTTTATTCATAATATTGAAATCTAATCTTATTCATTTGGAAACTAAATGAATAGTTTTATAAAAAAAAATAAAAGGAGAGGAATAAATATATTATAAAAAGAAAAATTCTAAAAATTACAAAAATAGCCCCACTAGCCTATATAAAATATTAATCCTAATTTTTAACTCTAATAATATATATGTATATATATTAAAATAAAATTGGGACAAAGCATGAAGTGAAAATAACTACAACTCCTTTTCTTTGAATCACATGTAGTATCCTATGATGAACATGGGAGGGAAAACTTCGAAGTTCGTAGTTCTTAAACAAAGTTGAATTTGCACTCAAACAAACACAAAACTAATCAAATCTAAGAATCCAAAGGGATGATTAATAATAAGTAAGGGCACCAATGGCTCAAATCTCAAAAAAACACAGCTCGTTTTGAGGAAAACAATGCAAGCACACATGCATGGCCATATGATAACAACCTAACTCGCAAGACTCCCTTCAAATTTTTAAACTCAAGACTCGGACACAACCCCGAGGTCAAGCTTTATCTTATCCATGGTGGTAGTGAGTAAGACCCAATGCAAAACACCATTTTCGGAACAGGTTGGTTAGGGTTTTATGCCCAAGCTTTTATTTTCGGCAATGCCGATGCGCTCGCTTCTTCTTGTCTTCGCGGCTCTCTTGGTTTCCGCCATTTCTGTAGCTTCGAGCAACGATGAGGTCATCGCTTTGCATTCGTGGCTTCAAAGCTCTCCTTCCTTCTCTTCGCATTTCTCGGACTGGAACCCTCTGAGCCCTAATCCTTGTGCCTGGAGTTACGTCACGTGTTCTCCTGAAAACTTTGTCACGGAAGTCAACATCGAGTACGTTGCGTTGACCGTTCCGTTCCCGCCGAATCTCTCTTCGCTTCCGTTTCTGAGGAAGCTCGTCGTTTCGGGAGCAAACCTCACCGGGAGTATCTCGCCGGAGGTGGAGCACTGCACTGAGCTGACGGTCATTGATGTTAGCTCAAACGCTCTCGTGGGAAGCATTCCGGCGGGTTTCGGGAAGCTTCGGAATCTTCAGGACTTGATTTTGAACTCGAATCAGCTCACCGGAGAGATTCCGCGTGAGCTTGGGGACTGTGCCGAGCTGAGGAATCTCTTCGTCTTCGATAATTTTCTTTCTGGAAGGCTCCCGGTGGAGCTCGGGAAACTTTCTAAGTTGGAAGTGATACGAGCTGGCGGGAATAAAGACATTGAAGGGGAGATTCCCGACGAGATTGGAGACTGCGAGAGGTTGTCGGTTTTGGGTCTCGCTGATACAAAGATCTCGGGTTCGATACCGGCTTCGTTGGGGAAATTGAGAATGCTTCGGACGATTTCGGTTTACACGGCAATGCTCTCAGGTGAGATTCCGAGGGAGATTGGAAACTGTTCGGAGCTCGTCGAGCTGTTTCTCTATGAGAACGATCTCTCCGGATTTTTGCCGCCGGAGATCGGAAAACTAGGGAAGCTTGAGAAGCTGTTACTTTGGCAGAACAATCTCGAGGGAGCGATTCCTGAGGAAATCGGAAACTGCAAGAGCTTGAAGATCATTGACTTATCTTTGAACTATATCTCCGGCAAAATCCCGGAATCGTTCGGAGGCCTCTCTGTTCTCGAAGAGCTTATGCTGAGCAGCAACAACATCTCTGGCTCGATTCCGTCGGTACTCTTCAACGCAACTAATCTAATCCAGCTTCAGGTAGACTCGAATCAGATATCGGGAACGATTCCGGCGGAGATCGGACAGTTGACGAAGCTTGAAATCCTTTTCGCGTGGCAGAACCGGCTCGAGGGAAGCGTTCCGCCGGCTCTGTCCGGCTGCGAGAGCCTGCAGGCTTTGGACTTGTCTCACAATGAGCTCACCGGAAGCCTACCACCAGGATTGTTTGGGATTCAGAATCTCACCAAACTGCTCCTCATTTCGAACCATATTTCGGGTCCAATCCCTTCGGAGATCGGAAACTGCATCTCGCTCATCCGTCTCCGGCTTCTCGACAATCGAATCAGCGGCGAAATACCAAAGGAAATCGGGTTCTTGAACCGATTGGGCTTCCTTGATTTGTCCGAAAACCGGCTTACGGGTTCGGTGCCCAGAGAGATCGGTAATTGCACAGAGCTTCAGCTTCTCAACCTGAGCAATAACCGGATTAATGGTAATTTGCCTAACTCTCTGTCTTCCTTAATCAAACTCCAAGTATTGGATGTATCAGTGAACAAGATTATAGGCGAAATTCCCGAGAATTTCCGCAAGCTCGTCTCGCTCAACAGGCTTATACTGAGCCAAAACTCTCTCTCGAACGCCATACCGTCCTCTCTCGGCCAATGCTCAGGCCTGCAACTGCTTGATCTCAGCAGCAACAACCTCTCGGGAACGATTCCCGTAGAGCTTTTAGAGATCGGAGCTTTAGAAATCGCTCTGAACTTGAGCAACAACAACCTATCCGGGGAAATCCCGCCCCAGATTTCTGCTCTCAACAAGCTCTCTGTTCTCGATCTCTCGCACAACAACCTCGATGGAGACCTGTCAGCCCTGACCGGGCTCGAAAATCTCGTCTCGCTAAATGTCTCTCACAATAACTTCACCGGCTATCTCCCGAACACCAAGCTTTTTCGACAGTTATCGGAGACGGAACTCGAAGGAAACAGAGGCCTCTGCTCCGTAATCCGCGACTCGTGTTTTGATGCCATCGACGGTTCAACTTCTGGCTCAAGAAATCGTAGCAAGCAAAGGTTCACACTTCTCTTTTTTAATGGAGTTCTATTTAAAAAAAAAAATGGTAGAGTAAGCGCTTTTCAACTTTTTTACATCGTGAAATTCAAACCTATCCCTATAAATATTGTATAAAACCTAGATTTTAGTACATTTTTTTGCAAAATCCCGGAGTTTTTTAATTTATTTAGTATCCATCGGCTCAAATTTATCCATAATCAAAATCCAACGGCTTAAATTAAGATATGAAATATGTATATCATTTTTGAAAAATTTCAAAGCTAGAACTTCCGAGTCCTGGTTTGTGTGAAAAATATGGGAGTTCGGATTTCGGACTCCTATATTTGTAGATACAAATTCGAATATACAATTAGTGAACTAATACTAATTTACATATTTTCTTTTTGTCAATTTACTAATGTCACGAGAGTTTGAACTGTATTTCAGACTTGCCCTGGCGATTCTAATCACAATAACGCTTATTCTCGCTGCTCTCGGTGCCGTCGCGATCTTCCGGCTAAGGCAATCGCAACTCCGAAGCCATGACTCCGAACGACTCGCCGACGACTCCCTATCGCAGCCGTGGCAGTTCACACCATTCCAAAAGCTCAACTTCACCGTAGACCAGGTCCTCGCCTGCCTGGTCGAGCCGAACGTGATCGGGAAAGGCTGCTCGGGTGTGGTCTACCGTGCCCAGCTCGGCTCCGGAGAAGTCATCGCAGTGAAGAAGCTCTGGCCGCAGCAGACGAGGGCGACGGACAAGTCCTCGAAAGACGAGGACCGGCGGCGGGACTCGTTCTCGGCGGAGGTGAAGACGCTGGGGTCGATCCGGCACAAGAACATCGTGCGGTTCCTCGGGTGCTGCTGGAACCGGAGGACGAGGCTGCTGATGTACAACTACATGGTCAACGGGAGCTTGGGGAGCGTGCTGCACGAGAAGAAAGGAAGCTGCTTGGAGTGGGAAGTTCGGTACAAGATCGTGCTCGGCTCGGCGCAGGGACTGGCGTACCTCCACCATGACTGCGTGCCTCCGATCGTGCACAGGGACATAAAGGCCAACAACATTCTTATTGGGAGTGATTACGAGGCGTACATTGCGGATTTCGGGCTCGCCAAGCTCGTTGACGATGGCGATTTTGCTCGGTCTTCGAACACCGTCGCCGGCTCTTTCGGCTATATTGCACCGGGTATGTTTACTTATTGGCCTTTACATTATGATAAATTTAATTTGGTATTTGATTAAGAAATAAATGAAAAAATTTAGTATCAAGATAGTTTAGTTTGTATTCTATTATAATTTTTCCACTATAACGGTCCAGTTTGGCGTTAAAATTCATTTCTTAAAAGCATTTTAATAGTTAGTGATCATGTTAGAAAACTTAATTTAGTGTTCGTAAAATAATATAAAAAACAAAAACTTAATTTAGTGTTCGTAAAATAATATAAAAAACAAAAACTTAATTTAGTGTTTGGTTAACTAACTTAAAAGTTATTTGTAATTTGTTTATTTTATCACTTTATTAATATATATATATAAAGACTAGGTATACATATATAAAATAATATTTGAATAAATAGAAGATTATTATGGAATCATTTTTTTTTTTTTGAAATAGGAAATAAGTATATAAGCAATAGAGTAAAAACTACCAATAGTATCTCTATTAGAGGTCACTTGGTATACCCTTAAAATTGAATAGACGTGAATAACAGTTTTTTAAAATCTTACGAAAATCTTATCCGCATAGTTTTACCGTCTTCGATGCAATAAATCACAAAATTTGTGAAGTCAGTGAATTTTAACAAGTACAACTAAAAAAGGAAGAGTATACACGCATATATAACAAATCAAATATTACCTAAACACTTAATTATATTGCAGAATATGGTTACATGATGAAGATTACGGAGAAGAGTGACGTGTACAGCTACGGGGTGGTGCTGTTGGAAGTGCTTACCGGAAAGCAGCCCATCGACCCCACCATACCCGACGGCCTGCACATCGTCGACTGGATTCGCGGAAAAAGAGCCTTCGGGGCCGAAGTTCTCGACCGCCGCCTCCAAGCCCGTCCCGAGTCCGAGATCAACGAGATGCTGCAGACGCTGGGCGTCGCTCTGCTCTGCGTCAACCCCTCACCGCCCGACCGGCCCACCATGAAAGACGTGGCCGCCATGCTCGGGGAGATTCGCCACTCGGAGGTCCGAGACTGCTGCGTCAAGGTCGATACGACACCGAAGAGCGTGTCGTTCGTTCGTAGACAAGAGAGTGACATGGTTACGGGTTTCTCCGCGTGCTCGTCGCTGTACTCGTCATCTTCTTCGAGTCGCAAGTGATTTAATATTTGGACTTATATTTTCAAAGGATGTAATGACATTCACTATAGATTTAATGATAAGAAAACCTAGTTTTTTTTTTTTTTTTTAGAAAAGCGAGAATCATGTGGTCTCGAACAATAAGTGAAACTTCATAAAATAAACCCACCACAAATTCTATTATTAATCATAATTCTCAAAATAACTTTTTCAAATAAAATACCCCTAAAACTGTTTATTTTTCAGGACGTATTAATCTTGAAAAATTGACATAAATCGTCCTGAAAAATAGACACTATTAGGGATATTTTGATATATGAAATTTAAAAATGTTGTTTTGAGAATTATTAGAACACGTCGATCGAATATTATTGTAATCGTAATACATAGTTTAAAGATGATGATACTATAAAATGGAGTTTGTTTCATGCAATTATATATAAAATTGTCGTGAATTCAAGAGCGACGAACTAGAAGCTGACTAGCCGTTGGGGCTCTTGAGAAACCCACCTCCCCTCTTTTGGCTGACTGCCGCCGCCTTCCGGCGGCGTCCGCCGCTCCGACGGTGCCGTCCTCGTGGGTCTGGTGGTCGCAGAGTTCTCCCTCTCTGCAGTGGTGATATCGAGCTTCATTTCTTCTCCGAGCTCTCCCAATCCGTCTCGATCGGATGATCTTTGGAACTGATTCGAAGCTTCATTTCTCCTTTCTCTTGCATTAACAGAGGGTGTGTGGTTTGTATTGGAAGTTTTGTGCTGGATTATGTCTCCCTTGACTAAGCCCACCAAGTGTTCGAGAATAGGATTTATTTTCCTACTCTGCTCAAGTTTTTATCTTCGAGTATACTTTCTCTCCCAGACTTCTAACACGTTTATATAGTCATGGACTCGCGTCTCTTGTTCCCGGAAATTGAAGTTTTACCGAAGTGCATCATTGATGCTAACCTTCCTTCCGAAAAGTCTTCGGAAAACTCTCATAAATCTTCTCCGAAGCACTCTTATGCAGCGGCAGCGGGTTTTTCGGTGACAAATCCTATTAACCCAATTCCTCCGGTGGTTGCTTCGAAGATTATTGATTTAGGGGGATATAAGGCGGTAAAAATTTCGCAACATGCTTATAATAAGCGGTTGGAAGTGTGTAAACATTCCATTATTGGTAGAGTTACTCTCTCTAAAGGTAAAATTCCAAGACGTCAATCCGATATGAAATTAAAGCTCTATTCGGTTTGGGGGTTCCAAATGAGCTGGAAACTTATCTCCATTTGAAAAGGCTTCTATCATATGATCTTTGATTCGGATGAAGCTCTTCAAAATGTTTGGAGTCGAGGCGCAATACATCTCAATCCTGGAATTCTTAGGTTGATCAGTTGGACTCCTGGTTTCGATCCTGCTGCCTACAAGTCCTCGACCACTCAGGTTTGGGTTCGTATCCACAATCTGCCATGGGAATTTTGGGATCGACAAATTATTTCGGATATTGCGAGAGGGATCGGCTTGCCCCTAAAAATTGACAAAAATACTTTGGACAGTGAAATGGGGCATTTCGCTCGGGTTCTTATTGACATTGATCTTAAAAAGGCGGTTCAACACACTTTAAGAGTCGATACTGATGAATTGAAGATTTGGGTGAATCTTGAATACGAAGGTTTGCCGGATCTATTCTCTACCTGCCATGCGATTGGGCACTCATCGACTAGCTGTAAAAGAAATTTCACCAGGGAAGAGTTGCCGAAAAAAAGCTCAGATTTCTCCATGGATATAAAGGCTAGAAAGAGTCATTCGAGGGAACCATCGAGAGGGCGCTCAAAGAATAGGAAGATTTGGAAGCGCAAGATGTCGTGATGATGTTATTAGGAAAAATGTAGTGGATCTGACTCTTGAGCCTTCCAAAATGCTTGACTCAACTGTGACTTCAAGCACTCCTATCATTGTTGATGGCGCCCCGGTTTCAAGTAACGAAGATGCACAAATGGAGATTGCACCTTTAAGCCCTTTGGTTGAGAGACCCTTGGTGATTTACGTCCCTACGGCGGAGGCGGAGATTTCTTCTCAGAGGGAGTTGCAATTGTTGAAAAGTCCTTTATCTACGTTGCCGCCTTTGCAGTCGGATGACCAAATGCTTAATGAGATGGCTATTTTTGATGATGATGGTCATTGGACTACTGTTTCGAGAAAGAAAAAGAAAATATTGGAAGGTGATGAAGTTGGTCGGATTAAACGATCAACTAGAAAACCTACTAGATATCAATGATTGTTCTTTTTTGGAATTGCAGGGGCTTGGCGAATGCTAATACGCAGCGATGCCTCGCCAATTACTATAAGCGTTTTGCTCCGGGCGTTGTTTGCATCGCTGAGCCGATGATCGCTTTTGATTTGATTCCAAATAGGTATTGGTTTTCTTTGGATCTTGATTTTATTGAGTCAAATAATACTCATATTCCATCATTATGGGTATTCCGGAAAAGTTCTATTGAGCCGCCGAGCTTCGTGAGTATCGGGGATCAACATGTTAGCTTTACCGCTTCTATAAATGGGGCCAGTCATAATTTTTCGTGTGTTTACGCATCCACGTCTCTGAGGTCTCGTAGAGATATTTATTCTGATTTAGTGAATTTATCTTCGTCTATAACTTCTCCTTGGTTGGTTTTTGGCGACTTTAATGCGGTCAAAGGTGCACATGAAAAATCAGGGAGACCTCCAACTGTTAGCTCTTGCCACGATTTCAGAGTTTGCTCCGATGATTGTAACCTAGTTGATGTTCCTTTGATCGGAGCAAAATATACTTGGTACAATGGCAGATCAAGAGATGAGAGGTGGAATGCCTTCTTGACCGAGCAATGGTGAACGATCAATGTCAAGATTATTGGAGCTCAGTTTCGTGCTCGTCTTTGCCCCGTCATTACTCAGACCATAGCGCATTTATTATTAATTGTCTCCATGACCAACATAGTATTATTGCTCGATTTCGTTTTCAAGGAATGTGGCTTACTCATCTAGATTTGCGAAATTTTATTGCGTCCAACTGGCTCGATACTCTGGGGATGGCTCCTATGCAAGCTCTTGGTATCAAGCTCAAATCATTACGTAAAGCTTTGAAGATCTGGAATAGAGAGGTATTTGGTTATCTTGGAAAAAAGATTGTCGATGCGGAAGTTTCTTTAAAGGACACTCAGAACGAAATTGCTCGTGATGGTTTCTCTGAGTCTTTATTTGCCAAAGAAATTTCAGCCCATTCCGAGCTAGATTTGGCTCTTAAACAAAATGAGATATTTCTGAAAGAGAAAAACAGAAATAATTGGTTGAAAGCCGGAGATCGGAATTCTTCTTTTTTCCATCGCTCGGCTTCAATTAGGAAATCAGGTATGTCAATAAACTCCCTTCGAATTAATGCTGTGCTTTCCGTGAACCAGGATGATATCTCTGCGCACATTGTTCGTTTTTATGAAGATATTTTTTGCCCAACCTCTCGCTCTTCACAAAATATTGAGCTCGTAAAAAGTGTTATTCATGTATCTGTTGGTGATGTTGAGAACGATTTGCTCACAAAAACCCCTTCTTTTGACGAGATTCGCACTATGGTCTTTAACATGGATGGTAATAGTGCCCCAGGTCCAGATGGATTCAATGGCAAATTTTTTCAAGCATTTTGGGACATTGTCGGGACAGACGTCTGTCGGTGTGTGCAAAGTTTCTTTTTTAATGGGACAATTTCTACCGGGCTTACCTCAAGTTTAATGGTTCTCATCCCTAAAGTTAAAGAAGCCGTGGAAATTGACAACTTCAGACCAATTATTCTGAGCAACTTTTGCTTCAAAATAATTACAAAAATTCTGGCAGACAGGCTTTCGACCATTGCGGCTGGTATAGTGTCTAAGAATCAATTTGGCTTTGTCAAGGGCCGCAACATCTCTCACTGTATAGCGGCGGCTTCTGAAGGAATAAATGTGTTGGATAAAAAGCATTTTGGTGGTAATATGGCATTGAAGATCGATATTAGGAAAGCTTTTGATACTATGGATTGGGACTTCATTCTTGATGTTTTGGAAGCTTTCGGATTCTCTTTAAAGTTTAGAGACTGGATTCTTGAGATTTTCTCTTCGGCAAGAATATCCATCATTCTAAATGGTTCGGCCAAAGGTTATTTTAAATGCAAAAGAGG
Source organism: Parietaria judaica (assembly GCA_954871525.1). Lineage (NCBI taxonomy): Eukaryota > Viridiplantae > Streptophyta > Magnoliopsida > Rosales > Urticaceae > Parietaria > Parietaria judaica. Next base: position 48,518,016 of record OX940860.1, read on the forward strand.
TGTTCGTCAAGGAGATCCTTTGTCACCTCTTCTATTTGTCATCGCTGAGGACTTCCTAAGCCGGCTTATTAGCAAATATGTGGAGGATAATAAATGGAAAGCTATAAGATACACTGGTAATACTCTTTTCACTTCTCATTTACTTTATGCGGATGACGTTCTATTATTTGGTGCAGCCACTAAAAGTAATGTGCGCTCAATCACTGAGGTTTTTTATATCTACTCTTCTCTTTCGGGTCAAGTTGTTAATTGGTCAAAATCTGGTGTTATTTTTAGCGATAAAGTATGCAACCATAGGAAGCTTAGCATTGTTAATTCACTCAAGTTTAAACAAATTTCATTGCCGTTTCATTATCTCGGAGTTCCTTTATTTAAAGGTGCTCCAAGGAAAAAATGGTTGCAACCGGTGGCCGATAAAATCTTGAGCAAGTTTGCTAATTGGAAAGGATCATCCTTATCTCTGGCGGGTAGGATCACTCTTGTTAACTCGGTAGTTCAAAGTTCTTTTATCCACTCTTTCTCTATATATGCTTGGCCAAAAAGTCTTCTATCGAACTTGGAAAAATCCGTGAGAAACTTTATTTGGTCGGGCTCAATTGATTGTAGAAAATTGGTAACTGTGCCTTGGGATATTTGTTGTCTTTCTATTTCAGATGGTGGCGTCGGTGTGAAAAATTTGAGTGCGCTCAACAAAGCCATGCTTGGAAAGCTTTCTTGGCAATTCATTACCTCAAGTTCTTTCCCGTTGAATCTAATGAAAAATCGAATCTTTAATGAGAATGGTTCATTGAGAACTAGCGCCATTTCATCTTCCATATGGCGATCGTTGAAACCTTATTACTCTTCTGTTGCTAATAGTGTTGTTTGGTTGATAAATAAAAAATCTAATAAGAACTTTTGGCTTGATAATTGGTTGTATCATTGTGTTGCGGACAGAGAAAACATTCCTTTGCAAAATAGAATCAATCTCACAGCAAAAGTATCTGATTACCGAGTTGATGACAGTTGGAATTTGCCTTTGAACTTGGCGGCCACTCTCTCAGATGAAATCAAGAATTACATATTTATCGAGGAACCAGATGATGTGTGTGTCTGAAAACCCCATAATGATGGTAAGTTTTCGGTCAAATCCATGTATAATAAATTTTGCTCTAACCATAATTTGTTTCCTCATTGGCAAAAGTTTTTATGGAAAGAATTTCTCCCGCCATCGAGGTCTATTACTTGTTGGAGAGCTTTCTTTGGTTTCCTCCCAACGGAACTAATTTTGCAGAAAAAGGGATTCTCTTTAGCCTCTATGTGTCGTTTATGCCATAATCAGGTGGAAGACTCGAACCATATCTTTGTTCATTGCAATTTCGTTGGTTCGGTTTGGTCTGCTATTTCTGGTATTTTTCTTAAACCTGTTAATAGAGGAGAGTCCCTAGCCTTATTGCTCTCCGACGCCGCTTCAGTTAATCTAAGCCCCAGGTTTTTGCGCTTTGGAATACTGCTATTATTTCAACAATTTGGTTAATTTGGCGAACTAGAAATGCATGTGTATTTGATGACGAGATCCCTAACATTCACATTTTTTTGAGACATGTTTGGCGACTTATTAAGGAAGCGAATTTTTTCAAGTTAGGGACGGGAAGTACTTTGGAGGATCTCAGAGTTTTGAAGATTTTCGGCATTGACATTCAACCCAGAGAAGCTCCAAGAATCATTCCTGTTGTGTGGCGGTTCCCTCCTTCAACGTGGTTGAAATGTAACACGGACGGCTCTTCTATGGGCACCCCGGGAGTGGCGGGAGCTGGAGGCATTTTCAGAACATGTCGTGGATTTCCTCATGGCTCGTTCTCTTTCCATATTGACTCCGCTTACGCGTATGAAGCTGAAGTGATGGCTGCAATATTTGCGGTGGAAAAGGCTATGGAATTTCACTGGGAAAACAGATGGCTCGAGTGTGATTCTACATACGTCGTTCAACTTTTTCAGAAGAAATCGAGTTCGGTTCCTTAGAAGTTACGGGCTAGCTAGTCCAAATGCATCCGATATGTGGATTTCATCAATTTCAGAGTTTCTCATATCTTCCGAGAAGGAAATAGAGTAGCCGACGCATTAGCTAGTTTTGGTGCTCAAAATTTGGGTCATCATTGGTGGCCTTCGCACCCAGATTTTTCTTCGCGTTTTGTAAACGATGACATTTGTTCGAGAGAGAACTTTAGGTTTCGATAGTTCTCTTCTCTTTTGGTTTCGTTTGTAATCTTTGATATTTTATTTATATTATTATGAGCCTCGGTTCTTACTTTGTGCTTTTTGGGTGCCAACCTTGTTGGGATTCAAATTCACTCAGCAAGATTTCGAGCCTCCATCTTTAACTAAGAAAAAAAATATATGAAATTGTAGTGAGAATCACTTTGAACAATTATTTTAACATCAAGGAAATATATCACCGAACCTTCTTAATGTTACGTGGAAGCTTAGAGTTGAAGTTAAAAAAGACATAAATTTCAAGAAAAAGCAAATACATCATAATCATATTATAAAAAACACTACATGATTAGTTAATTACTGTAACTTATTTTTTTATTTAAGATGATTCATAACTAGTTATGTAAACTTATATTTTATTTAGGGTTAATGACGGCGAAAATACCCAAAGTTTGATCAAAGAACCCCTCGTGTACCCAAAGTTTAAAAGTGGCGGTAAAAATACCCAAAGTCGCATTTGGGGAGTTGACCACTCTATTCTCGTATGCCGTTAACTTACCCGTTAAATCTAGCCACATGGACAAATCTGTTTTGTTAAGTGTAATCATTAGGGGTTCAATTAATTGTATTAAATAGTATTAATTAGGGGTTAAATTTATTGTTTTGTCGTAAACGAGGCTGATGTGGGCTCGTTCACGTGGCAAAAATTGTTATGTCAGCAACCCACGTTTGTCCACGTGGCTAGAGTTAATGGGTAAGTTAACGGCGTTACAAGAATGGAGTGGTCAACTCCTCAAATACGACTTTGGGTATATTTACCACCAGTTTTAAACTTTGGGTACACGAGGAGTTCTTTGACCAAATTTTAAGTATTTTTTCCATCATTAACTCTTTTATTTATAGTGAATACATAATTATATATGTAATATTATTATTTTTATATTAAATTATTAATTTATATATCATTACCTATATACTTCTAAAAAAATTATTATCTTATAAATTTAGCGAATTAATAATTTAGATAGTTAGGCCTAAGTCGGGAGCAAACAAAATTATTATATAATCGAGGTTACTAATTTATCGAGTATTAATTTAATGAGCTTCGCTATAATATACCAGGGGAGTTATTTATTTTTTAATTTTTTTTTTCTATATTCTAATTTTAAATTTTAGAAAACGCTATTAGAAAATATGGAGAATGCGGTTTGCACATTTTTTTTTTCATTATTGCTAATGTGAAATCTTTCAAGAATTTTTCAATATATCTTTTTTGAAATAACCACAATTTCTTCTTTTTCCCGTCATGAGTATTTCTTATGGTAAATATTTACTTTGCCGAACCTCAAAGGATTTGCCAAGCTGTTTCTTGACGAAGTCATATAATTGACAATCAACACATGTCATTGACGTCATAGCAATATAAAATATCATCGTCAAAGAATTTATTTAGAAAACTTAATGATGATCAGAACAAGTCTTAATAACTCACTCACTTCTATGGAAATCTAGAACTTTTTATACGAATGTCTTGGCGCTTTGCTTATGCCCGTTTACACTTTTTCTAAACTTCAAACTCATTTTCCTTTTGTACCATGCTGATTGCTTGAGACAAGATCAATTATGTTTTGATTGATTCGAGCTTCTACCAGCGAAACCTATACTTCGTCGGTACAACGTCAATCTGGTGATATCAATATTCCGGAAGATCGCGGCCAACATCCCTTACCCGAAAGGTAGTCGAAAAACTAGTACATGATGATTCTCGGTAAAAAAAACGTCATACAACTTTTATGTTGTTAACCAAATACTGAAAGTTTAGTAAGTGTTCGTTCAATGTTTATTTTCTATGTCATAAGCATTTGAATTTAGACTTCTATACGATATGAGTACATCTTCAAGTGTTCAACTTTTATATTGTTACGAAACAAGAAAAAATAATCATATTTCTTAATCTATAAATCACGATAATTAATGCGAGCTATTTACATACATCATTTGTATAAATAAGTGCCACATCAGTTTCAATGCCCGTTATAAAATAGATTTGACCAAGGAAAAAGAAAAAAGAAAAAGAAGACATTAATAACTCTAATTAATGAGATATTAAAAAAAAAAAAGCCAACATCGTCATTATAGTCAGTAAGTAGACCATTCTAATTATGCCAATACGTTGGACTCATCGGGACCAAATTACAAGGGTTTACTGAGGACCAAAATTTAAATATTTTAATAAAAAAAAAAATCAAGGGTAAACTGCGACAAATGTACCCAATGTTTGATCGGTTGCGAATTATGTACTCAAAATTTATTTTTGACGGCTAATGTACCTAAACTTAATTTCGTTATATTTTTTTCGTGTTTTCCGTCACTTAACCGACAACAAGTGATTCCTCCTTTATATGTACAATTTTCGTATTTTTGGCATAACTCACTCATTTTTTGTACAAAATTCATGGATAAACCATCGTTGGAAAGCTAAGAGATAGATCTAAAACTTTGGTGTTTGAATTTTGTAAAAAAAGTTCAAAAAAAAAATTTCGAAATTTCAACCACAACGTAAAACTGGACATTAGTGTAATGCAAAATATTTGTTTCAAGCAAATTTTAATATACTTAATGACTTTTTCTGATGAAACTTAAAGCGAAAAAAATGTAGATAAATCTTTTATCTTTCCAATAGTAGTTTATTTATAAATGTTGGACAAAAATGAGTGAGTAATGCCAAAAATACGAAAGATTTTTGCACATCACATCTTTCATATTTTTGGCATAACTCACTCATTTTTTGTCCAAAATTGATAAATAAACTATCTCTGGAAAGATAAAAGATTAATCTACAACATTGTAGTTTTACGTTTCATAAAAAAAAGTCATTAAGTATATTTGCTCGAAAAAAAATATTTTGCATTACACTAATGTCGAGTTTTACGTTGTAATTGAAATTTCATTTTTTTTATAATTTTTTTTACAAAACTTAAAATACCAAAGTTGTAGATCTATCTCTTATCTTTCCAACCATAGGTCGTGCATAAAATTTGGACAACAAATGAGTGAGTTATGCCAAAAATACAAAAATTGTAAATATAGAGGAGGAATCACTCGCTGACGGTCAAGTAACGGAAAACATGAAAAAATCTAACGGAATCAAGTTTTGGTACATTAGCTGTCGAAAATAAATATTGGGTACATAATTCGCAGGCGATCAAACATTGGGTACAGTAGCCGCAGTTTACCCAAAAATCAACTTTATAAATGATTATCTTTAATTGATAAAATTATATATATATATATACATACATATCCGACCAGTACTGTTGGGGTACTATTTATTCAATATCAATTTACATTGATTTGATTAAATCTATCTCTGTCGTTTACGAAAACATGTTTTGATTAAAGAAGCTCAATACCAAAATAAATTCCCGATAACAAAGTCAAAGGGGTCAAGAGAGAAGTCAACAGTCAAAAGAAAGAACGAGGAGAGGCTCGTCGATCAACAAAGAAGGCATGCGACGAAGATGATTACAGAGAAGGATAATGAAGTTCGTCGATGAGGACGCACCCATCAGCAAAGCCTCATCGATGAAGTTTCATCTTAAAAACCTCGTTGACGAAACCTCCTCGCTAGAAAGGCCTAACCTAGAAAGAATAAAGACAAAGAGCTTAACAATGGGGACCAGCTATGCGACGGAGGAATGACGGCGACGACAAAAACAACTGGGAGCAAGCAGCACAGCGCGAGCGACGCCCCGGGACGAGTGATGGCAATTACAGGCGTGATTGTTACTTAATTAATGTTATGTAATTAAGGCAATTACGAGGGAATCAAACACAAATTTTAATCTACCATTTATAAGGTCGGATTATGAGGCTCTATAAATAGTGAGCTAAAAAGATGTAAAGAGGGATCGAAAATTCTTTACAAGAAATAGAATACAATCACACCAAAATTCTCGAGTATCTTATTCTCTTCAAACCTGTTTTCGTTTTCGTGATTAAGTTTTAACGGAAAGACCCGGGCTCTTAGGTAACTTAAAAGCGGGTTTACATCAATCGTGAATCTGTTATTGTGGCGGAGATTTTGCACCTCAACAAATATTGTTACACTCGTAATATTTGACTGACGCATATCAGCTTCAAAATTTAAAAATTTACAGCATACTTATTGGTAATATCCGTAACATGTTCGACAATTAAAAACTTACAACTTACTTATCAATAATATCTGTAAGTTGTAACATGTTCGTATATCGTTAAATGTGATCAGTACAAACAAGATATATAGGACATGATCATATTGAAAAAGAAAAAATTAGTGAATATTTGAATTTAAAATTTTCATTCTATAGATGTGATAGGTCTATCAAAGATTCAAACGTCTCAATGCTAGACCGTAATATGGGAACCAGATAAAAATATTTTTGCAATGAAAAGATCCTTGTTACAAATTTGAAATTTCGGTAATGAACAAATAAATGATGGCATGTAATAGCATTATTGATTTAATTTATTTAAATCAAGAGTAAGATAATTACTTAAATAACTAATTTCTAATTGGTCGATAATTCATTACATGGATCATCAGCTAGATCACCAAGTGGAAGGGTGAGATTAACTCTGACTTATCCAACGGTTCATATTACACTGTGATTAAGGAAAAAAATTAAGTCACAAATACCAATTAAGGATGGTTTTGGTTGACTAGAATTAAAAGAAGAAATATAATATTTTTTTTAAGAATAGAATTAATGACATGATTTTAAATTTTATTATGGAATATTAAAAATACCCCTTTTCGATAAATACCAAGGCCGTCTTTAAGGTTCGAACTTCCCTCTTCCCCTTTTTTGTTTAGCCAATTTGCTTAGATAGAAAATAAATTTGGATATGCCATAGAGATTTCAAGCTAATACTCAAAGTTCGTATATTAGCGCATATGGCATTGAATGTGAAGCTACAATTTGGATTCTATGTTCGATAGCAAATATCCGAGGAGAGGACTCGTTTGAAGTTTAAAGTTTAAGCATCGCTGCGTCATGTAAGTAATTTTGTCATATTTTAATTTCATTACATGTGTTTTTACGCTTGAATGGATTATTTTTCATATATATATATATATATATCCCACTTAGGCTATTACGTAATTAAGATTGCACGACGGTTGAGTCATATTCTTATTGTGACACAAATTTTGTACGACATAGCCACAACAACACATGGAATCGTGGGAAGATAATATGCACAATTGTCATTGCGGGGAATGTGGATATCGTTGCGGCGAAGTTCACATCTGCTCATCGGCTTTTAATCATCGAGCAAGGCGTGGGAGGCCATAGAAAATTGATATTTTCTTTCAATTATTGTTTTGAAGTATCAAGATGGTTAAGAATGTTCATTAAGTGTTCGGAAAAAGGAAACAGAGTAATTGTAGGAAGTAAAAAATTACGTTTATTTTTAAATTGAGAATCGGATTACAAGGGGCTAGCTGAGATTAGAAGAAAAGCTTTTTCTTTTCTTTTACAAAATTGACGGGACCAAATCCAAGTTAGACCAAGTTGTTTGGCAAGTTTTTCAAAATCAAAGTGCAAAAACAAAAGTTATATTTAAAACTTAAAAAGAATATATAAAGAAAAGTTAAATTTAGAAAACATATCTAAAGTCTAAACTTATAAAATACGTTCCATATACCAAAATTGTAATCAAAATCTAAACTTCAAACTCCAAATAAAACATAAATAACTCCAAAATGTTTAACTCTAGCTTTAAAATTTTAGAGCATAATTTAACTAAAACGTATCAGAGACAGAGATGAAGAAGTCTAGGCTTTCTAGTTTAAAAGTTCAAATTTTATGTCCTATTCAATTTTGTAAGTCAGAATATATATATATTCATACTTTTTTCAAATTACGAGCCAAGTTTTATTTTACCCGGGGTGGCCGGGTCGATCTTGGTAACAAAATATAAACCGGGAATTAGGATGGGCCGGTTCATAGTTTTTATATGAAATGAAAGCTCGATTTTCACGACAAAATAGAGTGAGAAACGGATTGGGACCGAGCTGAAAGATTAATTATAAAAAATAAGGGCATTTTTTCATAGCTAAAGTAGTAAAGTGTAATGAAACAATTTGAATATTCGTGTGAAGTGGCAAGTTTGAACATGTAAAAGACAATCTCAATTCTCAAGTTCCAAATACTCAAAGCTATCAAATATGAATTTACGTAATCCTATAACAGAACGTGACGTCCAAAAGCTTAAATGTTAAGTGAGAAAGAATGATGAGCAGCAACCAATGACACAAATAAATTAGAAAAGAAAAGCAGTCAAAAAGTCAAAGGGACTTTAAAAGCTTTAAATTTAGGAAAATTGGCACAAGCACCCCTCATTTTTAGTATTAGTGCAGATAACTCCTTTAATTTTATTACTAAGTGTATACAAGTCTTTTCGACTGTTTTCTTTAGGCACCAGATTCTTCCAGACTTTGTTAATCAACATTAAAACTCTTTTTTTTTGGCATCTGACCCTCTAAAGTTGAGTGACTTCAGCCGCTAAAAGAATTTAAATTGGAGAGATTTGAGTGCATATTAACAAAGCTGAGGGTCATAAAAGGTTATTTGCACTATTGTTCAAAGTTGAGGGACATAGATGTTAATTACCTTAATTTCTAACCTCGAATAGAGAAGAAAACCCAATAAAAACAAGGCAAAGTTTTCAAACAGCAAGGCCCGCCACGTGGAATATTTTAAGTGGCTGAAAAGTCGTCCGTGTGGGCCCACACCCACGTGAGACCCAAGTCAATAAAACGCAAACCGAACAAGTAAAGAAAAAATAAGGAGAAAAGAAAAGGAAAAACAAAAGGCTGGTCTGCGGTGTACGGAACCAAGAAATCCCCGAGATTCCGACCAATAGGAATCCTCCGGAGCCAGCGTGACAGCTAAACGGTGTCGACGTGGCAGAATTTGACACGTTTGTCAGACTCCGTTTCTCTCTAAGCATGTGACTTTATCTCCTGCTTCCGTAATATCGATGAAATCCAAAACGGGAACGGCCTTGTTGGCACAAGGAAACGACTCACCAAAAACGTATATATATATTAGTGGGGTGTGTATTGGTTGAATTAGGGCTGTAACAAGAGCGGATATCCGGTTTTTTGGAACTATCCGAATCCGGATCCGAATTTCCGGATATCCGAAAATCCGGATATCTATTTTCAAAACCCGGATCCGGTATCCGAATCCGGTTTTGAAATCCGGATCTGGATATTATCCGAATATCTGGATCCGGTTTTTATTAAAAAAAGAAGAAGATAAAACGTGTGTTTTAACCACTAAAAAACCCGTACAAGTCTAGTACATATCTTCCAGTTGTCCAAAAAACGGAACAAATCTAATAGATATTGTCATATTCTAATACATATAAAATTAAAAACCCTATAAAATGAATTAAAAAAATAAAAATATTAAAATAAACCGGGTTTTAAACCGGATACGGATATCCGAATTTTTAAATAACAAAACCCTTATCCGAATCCGGTTTTAAATCCGGATCCGAATATCCGTATCCGGATTTCGGATTCGGATTTTAAAATCGGATGCGGTTGCGGATGCGGATTTAAAACCGGATTTCGGGTTTTGGTTACAGCCCTAGGTTGGATTGGGTTAACCCGAGCTAAAAACTTAATCTGACTCGATCTTATTGGGTTTTGAAAAAGCAACCCAATCCAACTCAATATTTTTGAAGGCCCAATCCAACCTAACCCGAAAAACTCTTGGTTGAGTTGGGTTGGATCATTAGACTAAACTATATAATTTTTTTACCGAATAATACATAAATTTAAACCGTCAATCAATAAACATAAATTTAATATAATATTTTTAAACATCCTATCAAAAAACTAATCATTATTAAGTCCTAAACATTCAATAACAGAAATACGAAATGTAGTCGTAAACTAAACTAGAAGCGTAATCGTAAACATAAACTACAAACATAATCATCGACATAAAATAATACTTAAACAGAAAGATGAGACTTTTAGTTTATTTTACTTTTTTACTCTATGTGCTTTTACTTACTTAAAATAAATCAATTATTAAAAAAAAGTAACAAATTACTTAAAAAGAAAAGCTTCGTTGGGTCAATTGGGCCGGCCCAACCCAATGCATCCGGCCCGACCCCAAGCCGATAATTTATTCGGGTTGGACCCAGCCCGATATTTATTGAGTTAATTGAGTTGGGTTAGATTGGGGTTGAGTTGAACGGATGTGTTGAGTTTTTTTTTTTTTTTTTGCACACTCCTGTATATTAGTATAAAAATATAAGAGATATAGATTAATGTATAGATAGATAAATACTAACTTAAAGTAAATAAATAGTGTAAATATTATTTATATAAACTATATATCTGCCTTGCTTAGATTCAAAGATTGAGAGGGCTAAAATTCTAGTAGAATTATAGAGGATTGGAATGTAAATTTACTAAGAATACAAGGGGATTAGAGAAAAAATTCATAAAAACTAGTACTAGGAAAATAAATATTTTGGAGTATCAACCTCCTCACTGCTACTCATATTTCCCGCTGTAAAATTATATATGTATCCATTGTTGATGAAGTCAGGTAAATTAGTAAAATTAAACTATTATATTTGCGTCACATTCAAAATTTAGTGAAAAAAGGTATTTAAAATTGAAATTATGATAAAGTAATGTTAGACAATACTGTTGAATATACCCTAATGTACTTATATTATATATCTCTTTCGATTTCTCGTAATAATTTCCTCAACTCATCCATAAAGTTACGTGTCATTTAACGATAAATGAATTTGAACAATTTTATTTAGCATATTAATCTAAGTTCTATATAAATTTATAATTTTTAAATACATATATTAATTTCATCAAGCCTATTTTCTCTTTTCCGATCCGTAAAAAAAATCCCATCAATTCGTGTCGACATTTAACGGTCTGTCATTGCGTTCGTACAATTTCGATCGAGAATATGTACTAAAAAATATTAATATAGTTTTTTTAAAAATTAGGCACCTTTGTTGCAAATAGCTAGAAATATTAATATATATAAATACAAATAAAGTTACGTCAGAATTGCATGGACGCGTAGCAGCAAACTGTGAAGCGCGCCGCTTCACCCACGAATCCGGACAAACCCATAATGTGAAATCCAATCGAATTCTTAAAAGAAGTGGACAAAACATATATATATATATATATATATATATATATATAAAGGGTTGTAAATTTTCATTGAGCTCGTCTTATGTGGTTCGTGCAGAGTCCATAGGTTTTTATCATCAAATTTCAATTTATATATTTTTTTGTCATAAAAGTTTTCATGTCCATTTACAATAGCTAATAAGAGCATATTGATTTTGGAGCATTGCAATGCATTTTTTCGTGTGATAATTTTGTTTGCTTTATATCTGTTTGTGCAAGCTTGAGATTGTGCTTTAATTATGTGTGCAATCTTGTTGTTTTCTTTTTGAGCTATCGCTCGTAGTTTCTTTTGTCTTATCTTCTCTTTAGATTATTATTATCATCATCCATAGCAATTACTACACTTATTAGATATTTCGAACTTTGTTTCCCACTAAAGACGATGTCTGCTATATTTGTTGTTATATCATTTATGACTTTGAGCAAAGCAATAAAAAGAAGAAGAATTTATTTATTTATTTATTGCGTGAGTGAAACTAAATATTACGCATCCTATAATATCCACTCCAAATTCAAAGTTCCTAAGAAAATAGTAGGGCTAAGATTCACACACTTATAGATAAATCAATATTTTGTAACATATCAAGATGTGTTACATAGTTAAAACTTGTTACTTCATATTATAACATACGATCAAGTAAAACATAATACATGTTTACATTTGATCCTCGCTAGATAAGGGCATATTGGTTGGCCTACGCGTGTTTTTTTACCTGCTGATAATCTGTATCAAGAACTGAACTGAGCACGAGTGTGCTCGGCTCGTGAACTTATTCTGGACAGCTCCGATGATAATTTCTATCAAGAATAGAACCGGGTACATGTTTGAGTTGTGATATGATTTTAGACTGACAAAATCCGCTCTGTCTTAAATATTAAAAAGATGCAATCTATTCATCTCTTGTAATAAAAACAATTATTATTATATTATATACATAATACAAATTTATCAATTAATACTTTTAAGATAAGATAATATTATTATATTATAATTAATAATATTTTAAAATAAAAATTAATAGTATTAATTAAAAATTAAAATTTTATTGATTTATTATTTATTAAAATGATTAATTTATTGATATTATGGAACGGGTAACAAACTCAACCGGACCCGACGGGCAAATGCAATTGCACACATTGGCGTGTAGTATCAAAGAAGAAGACTTATCCAAAATACCTTCGGAAGAAAGGAATAATTATCATCACATTTTTCATATAAAAAACAAACTAAAATTAACTAGGGTATGCTATAAATTATAATTATTACACGTTTGAACGGTGCAATAATAAAAAAGAGTGAGGTTAGATAAAGGCAGAGAGAGAGAGAGAACGAAGCACCGCCGAAGCAAGCCATTGAGGTTCGAACGCATGGCGAGTGGCACAGGATCCGGAGCCAAACTATCGCCACGAGCCCTTGTTTTCTTCTCTCTCCCTCGTCGACGTGTTCTTCCCCTCCTCTAAACCAGACAAAACACCATAAGAGAGAGAGTGAGCTCCATTGGAACAAACCAGAACACGCACGGGTTCGAGCTGTTTTGTTTTTTTGATAAGTTTGAGCAAGTCTACTATACACTGTATGTATGTAATGATATTTGCTTATTTTATTATCCATAGTAGCTGAATGAATCAGATGCTTTATGTTGCAACTTGCGAATCTCTCTCTCTCTCTCAGTTTCTCTTTCCTTGAAGATTTGATGGCATGGGGATTCTAAGCGGGCCCTTGCTTCCTTAATCACATACAACGCTTTCGCTTGCCCTCGTCCGTACACACCACCGCCTCAAAACCCTACCTTTCTACTGAAAACCCTAGTTTTGGAGCTCCGGCGAGATGATCAGGGACGGAGCTGACGTTTCCGGCGAGCAGGACCCACCTCCCGCGAAGGGTCTCCTTGAAGAGGAGCAGGAGATCTGGTTCGACGACGGCGATGTCAATGATCAAGCTTCGATCTTCTACGCGGAGTTTCCGACGCTCCCGGATTTCCCGTGCATGTCGTCATCGTCCTCATCGTCGTCGACTCCGGCGCCGGTGAAGGCGACGACGTGCTCGGCCTCGTCGTCTTCGTCGTCGGCTTCGTCTGCGGCTTCCTGGGCCGTGCTGAAGTCCGACAACGAGGAGGTCGACGCGGAGAAGAAAGCGCAGTCGACAGAGGACAACCACACTGATACTCCGTCAATGGAGGTATTGACCGACGGGAATATGAATCCATTGGACTGCATGGATATGATGGAGACTTTCGGGTACATGGATCTGCTCGAGACCGACGAGCTTTTGGACCCGTCGTTGATTTTCCATGACGATTTCGATCAGGAACAGCTCTTGTCGGATCAGCCGCCAGTGCCCGAGGCTGCGGCGATGGACCCGGTGATCGATCTCGGGAACAACGTCGTCTTGGGAAGCGGCGGTGGCGGAGAGAGCGACATGGCGTCGGTGTTCTTGGAGTGGCTGAGGACGAACAAGGAGACGGTTTCCGCGGAGGATCTCCGTAGCGTGAAGATCAAGAAGTCGGTGATTGAATCGGCGGCGAGGCATCTTGGAGGGGGGAAAGAAGCAATGAAGCAGCTTCTCAAGCTTGTTCTTGAGTGGGTTCAGACGAATCATCTCCAACGTCGTCGTTCCGGTTCCAGTGAAGCATCACCATTCCCGCCACCACCCGATAACGGTGATATCCCGTTCCAGACGCCAAACCCTAACCCTAGCTACGAGAGTACTCCTGCGATGTACCAGCCCAGCCCGATGGCGGCTGGTTACGTGGGTGACCCGTCCGGCCAGTACCCGTTTGTGAACGGGTCTCATCCCATTTACCCACCCACGGAGCATTACAATAATTTCATAGACACGTCGCAGACGTGGCCTTCCTCGCAGTTCTCGATGCCGTCTCCGTATGTCCAATTTTCCGACCCCATGGTTATGCAGCCGGCACCTCAAGGCTTCGGCGCGTTTGGGGCAGGTGAGTACAACCCGTACAATGCCGCGCCTTACTACCACGAGCCCAGTAGCATCGGCATCGACCAGCGGCTGGCGAGGCTGGGGTCGTCGGCGACGAAGGAGGCGAGAAAGAAGCGGATGGCGAGGCAGAGACGGCTCTTGTCTCACCACAGACACAGTCATCACCACCATCATCATCCTCACCACAACGGTCATCAGAATCAGCAGATGATGCATCACCAGAGCCAGCAAGTAATGGATCAACAGCATGCAATGAGATCTCTCGCGACGGTCGATAACGCGATGAACTGGCCCGTTTACTGGCCCGCCGGGGCTGCAGTGCCTCCCGCTCAGCCTCCCCCGGCGATGATGCCCTTGGAGCCTCCACCTCAGCCCGCGCCCGTGCCGACTCCTGCCCGGGCTCCAATGCCGGAGAAGCGACATGTCGATATATACATATAATACTAATTCATATACATATTGGTTGATCAAGTACATTACTTATACATAAACGTGTATGTTTCATGTTTCTCATTAGGGTTGGAAGCCAGAGAAGAACCTGAGGTTTCTTCTTCAGAAGGTGTTGAAGCAAAGCGATGTCGGAAGCCTCGGAAGAATCGTTTTGCCGAAAGTAAGTACACTTAATGGCTTTCTCGTAAGGTTTTGTACTTAATTAAGTTATTAATGTTATAATGGTTGGTCAGAAAGAAGCAGAAACTCATCTCCCAGAGCTTGAAGCGAGAGATGGGATCTCCATTCCCATGGAGGATATCGGAACTTCCCGAGTTTGGAACATGCGTTACAGGTAATAATAATATATAGTTGACTAAATTAATTTCTTGTGTAATTTGATTTCAATAAATTTAGTTCGTAATTCAATTTCAATGGACATACAGGTATTGGCCAAACAATAAAAGTAGAATGTACCTCCTTGAAAACACAGGTAAAACCCCTGAAATTTACACTAAGTTTCATATATTATATATATAATAATACATTAATTTATAATGATTAACTTTGGTGTAGGTGATTTTGTGAGAGCGAATGGACTCCAAGAAGGAGACTTCATAGTCATATACTCCGACATTAAATGCGGCAAATATGTACGTTACTTCATTTGTAGATTGCACATTTCATTATGCTAATGAAAATATATATATTTAGGTGTAAATTATAATGAACGATAGGGATGAACTACCGAGTTTTTGGTTCGGTTTTCACAACCATTACTACTTTCACTTTTAAAATAAAAAGCCGTGATATCGAGGTAAAAAACTATTCTAGCAATAGCAGCCACTAAATTTGGTTTAATTCGGTTTTAGAACTGAAATATTCAATAATAGTTCTTCAAAATTTAGCGGCTCTAGAAAATTTAATCAATACAATTATTAAAATCCAAAACTATAAATTTACAAAGTTAAAATTTTAAAAAAAAATAACGGTAAATAACGATTAATTACAAATAAATACATTTTAAAAAAGAATAAAAAAACGCATGTCCGTTAAACGGTAAAATCGATTATAGGTAGTCTTCTTGTAGATGGATGAAATAACGCAACCGGTACAGTTTAGTAAATACCTCCCGGCTGCGATTCTAATCGCATTTATCGATTTTTAATGCTTCGAATTTTTTATTTTTATTTTGGTAAAACCCTTATACTGTATATCTAATGGCAGATGATAAGAGGAGTGAAGGTACGACAACAAGGCGGTAAGTCGGAGAACAAACGTCCCGTAAAGACGCAAAAAACTGCCAACAATGTTGCTTCGTCATCTTCGCAGAAGAAACAATAATGTTATATATATTGTTATATATATATATATATTATATATCGGAGAAGAAACAGAATCTCACACCAATGCAACACCTCTCTCGTTTCTCTCTCCTGCATGCAAGAGGCCTAGCGGACAGATGGACGGTCAGGATCATCTGGGGTTCGCAATAATTACTGTTCTTTTTGAAGTCTCTCCTCTCTCCTTGAAAATATGGATTTTTTGAATCGGGAAATTGAGCATTTCCCATGCAAATCGGACGGGTATTTCATGTACTGCTGCTATATATTGTATGTAAATGAGAATTATTGATGTTTATTATCTCTCTCTTGTTCATTATTGATCTTCATTGTTTATCATGTCATGGAGATCAAACGGTCAAGTCTAGGACTGAAAAATATTTTGAAGAGGTTTGGCATCAATAATTACGAGATTTACCCGGTGGCAAACTCTATATATCTCTTGTGTGGTAAAAAAATTCGCTGCTTTTATTTCCTAGAGAAGTGAAGAATGTAAATTTTGAAATGTTCATATTAGATCAAGGGATTTCTATAATACATTAATATATCCATAATATAAGGGACTGTATGCTCGGGGACCGCTTGAAAAACGGCGTGTAAAAAATAATATTTAAAGTCTCCCTTTTGGATTGGAAAGATCTAGGATTGAATCCCAACACTAACAAAACATGTATTAAAAATAATATGATTATAACATGTATTAAAAATAATATGTTATAAAATAATGAAGAACTAAGCTAAGAACGTAACAACAAGAAGAGAGAATATGAGAGAGAATAGAGAGAGTATTATTGCTTTGAGAGCACCAAAAACCTTTATTTATAGGGATAAGGGAAATGAAGAATATGAAACATAATAAATGAGAATATTACATTCATTACTATAGTTGACTCTAATATTGACATCTACAAAATCTTAGTATTTATAACACTCCCCCTTGGATGTCAATGTCATATTAATACGCATAATTGATTTTAAGCTGCCTCGTTAAAACCTTTCCTGGAAAACCCAGTGTGGGATAAAACCTTGGTAAAGGAAAAAGAGTACAACGCGTATTACTCCCCCTGATGACAAGAACATTTAACTTCTTGGAGCTGTATCATTCCAATCTTGTGAGTCGGTTTCTTGATTGACGAAGCAAGTAGCGTCTCTGTGAGCAAATCCGTCAGACAATTGCTTGAATCGAATCTTTCACTTCATTGTAAGCATTTTCCCGTGAACAAAGAGAATTTTATGATGATATACTTTATTATCCAATAACGATCCTTATGTAATAGATAACCTGTAAAACAACATAAAAACACAAGTATTCCAAAGATACTATAATGTAATAGATTCATCACTTACATATATACTATATCCACCACAAAAAGACATTAAATGCCAGGATTCGCGAAATGTTCACATAAATTTAATTCAACATAACTTCGCATATATCTTTGTACCCCACTTGCATGCCCACTTTCAAAATATTTGGACTACTGGTCCAATATCGCGTCTTCATATTTGACCAACAGTTTTTAAATTTCAATAATTCAAGATCCTCTATATTTATTTTCTATTTATATAGCGCTAATTTGTATGTACATGTTGTCGACAATTTCTAATAACTCTCGACCCATTTATTCAATATAACGACACAACTTTCGAGCTCTTTTATACTTCAATAATTTGGAGGTACTTGGTAATCTTTTATGGTTTTGGAATAGTTATGTCTATGGTTTCTTCAGGAAAACCTACCTCCTTAATATGGCTATTTATTTATTTGCTCCATGCAATTTCGTCATTGCCTTTGGGATTCGAGTAATATGTTAATATCATATTTCAATCTGAATATCTTACTAGGATTGGAGCTTGACAGTTTGATATATATTTATCATCTTTTCTTGAGTGATTGGCAGTATAAACGAGGATCATATTAATTTCAATTTCTATATGTATATTCAACTGTCGATCTTCTTCCCCTCTTTGTGATAAAATTATTAGCCAACTCTCATTTTGGAGAGAACACATCTTATATGTGTTGTGGTGGAGATTAAAATATCATATCGCACATAAAAATATTATAGATGAGAACCTTATAAATCGGGGAGATCTTTAATTTTTTACGTTGGCTTGATGCATGATATCCCTAATTCGTTGGGAACTTTGTTTTCAATAACTGTCTATAGTCAATGGAGGTATTAACAAAATATGTGACTAGACCAATACGGTGATCTATATATTTCATAATCTCGAATTTTCTCGCAAACTTCAAGTTGCTACTTAATATATATATTTCTTTATCATTTTTGTAGATGCATCTACTCATAATATTTCACTAATATACGGGCCCATAAATATTCCAGGGTTACTAATCGCAACATGCTAATGTTTCAATAAATAAATAAATCACCATATGAGAATTCAACGAACCATATTGTTCATTAATAAATTATTTATCCGGGATAATCATACCAGTCATTGCTAACATCAAATATGAATTCTCAACTCTTTTTGCATCATTATTGATTCGGTATAGCCACACCAGTCATGCCAACATTCGTGAACTTCAGGTTCTATTAGTGAACTTCTGGTTCCATTAGTGAACTTCCAGTTCCATTAGCGAACTTCTGGTTTTATTATCGAACTTCTGGTTCTATTGATGAACTTCTAGTTCGATTAGCGAACTTCTGATTCTATTATGAACTTCCATTAGCGAACTTTTGGTTTTATTAGTGAGCTTCCAATTCACTTTTCTCATTTATTCATCATATAATACATGGGGAGAGAATGCTCACTTTCTTGAACTTAAAGCTCTTATATTGATCAGACCTCTTCTGGAGGATATTTCATAAGTCCCATTTATGCTTACTTATAGTCTTAATTGAAGTATCTAAATCATGATACTTTCTCCCCCTTTTCACGTTTGAGCTTATGCAATAAGTTCATCACGTGAACAACATTCATGTTTAGATAATAAAACTCATAAGGCTTCCATTATAGGGTTACAAACTTAAATAAGTGTTTTGTTGCCATATATCTCAACTTTAAATATTTTCTTTTATTCTACTTCCAGTATTAATTTCAATATTGTTAATTTATTTTCTACTTCAGGTAGTAATTCCAATATATTTAATTTATTTTCTACTTCAGGTAGATGAAATTTTCACAACCATTTCTTTTCATCTTCACGTCGAAGACATTTATTTGTAAGCATCTCTTTGAGATTGACGTCAACATAGCCTCACTAACAACATTGCAATATTCAGCTTGCGATATGTTTTTATCTCAGAAGCTCATAAACCACTTTATTTTAGGAAATATAATATGTAAATATGCAATGGATAATAATCTAAAAAGAAAAATAGATAATACACAAATTAAAATTAAATAATAAACATATAAAGAAAATAATAAAAAAAGAATACTAACTCAAAAATTATAGACTATGAAAGTGAAGATTCTCGTCATTTTAATACTCATTGTCTAAGTAGCTTTTTAACACTTAAAGTGATTCGGTCAACATTCACTTCGAGGAATGAAATTACTCTAGCCATTTTATCTTTCACTTTCAATTACATTCTTCAGAAAATGATTTTATTTGCAAGTCACTCTATCTTTATAACCCATATTCATTGTATTTTTATATATAAATTCAGTTCAAAGAATTATATATCCACCTTCAATTATACAAGTAAGCATTCTTTTAAAGGAATCACTTTTTGACTTCTTATTTACGTTCTCTTCAAGGAATTACATTATTTACCCACTTCTAGTGGTGATGCGATGCCTCATCGAAAATATTATCATGGGTTCATAAAACTATTTGTCCACTTCTGGTGGTAATGTAAACTTTTCCCAAGCTTGACAAAGTTTTGGTTATATACCATTATCTACTTATATTCATAATACTCACATGTCATTTACTTCAGGAAATATGCATAAAATTTTTATATCCACTTTAGGGAATATTACCATTAAAATGTCATAAAATTATAGTATTCACTCCGGGGAATGTTTATTACCCAAAGCAACAAAATGAGGGTATTCACTTCAAGGAATATTGCAGAACTAAAATATTGTAATTCACTTCGGGGAATATTATTAATAAAAAAAATTCTATTCACTTCCGAAAATGTTCCTAATTCAAAATATTAATAAATTATAGTACTCAATTCTGAAATTTTCTTCTAATAAATTACACTCTTGTTTTAGCTACTTCCGGAGCATGAAATAAATATATAAATTGAGATTAATGAATATGTAAAATAGAAGAGCATAAATCTGTAGACATGTCGACATATAAAATATTTAAAACTTCTTTGATTCCTTATATATGCAGTTATACCATATATATTATATAATGATATCTTGATGGTGATAATAATCTGTATAAATATATATATATATATATATATTATATTTTATATAAAATAAGTTGATATCAAACAAGCTCTAAAATTATATGCAGAGCAATATGTACGAATTAGGGGTGTGCATGGGTTAGATTGGGTCGACCCGAGGTAAAACATGAACCCGACCCGATTTTATTGGGTTTTGGAAAAGCAACCCAATCCGACCCAAAATTTTTGAAGGCCCAATCCAACCCAACCCGACAAACTCTGGGTTGGGTTGGATTGGGTTGGGTCATTGGCCTGAACTAAAATTAAAAAAATACATAAAAAATATTTTACCAAATAACACTGAAATTTAAACCGCCAATCAATAAACATAAATTTCATATTACTATTTTTAAACACCCAATTCAAAAATTAAACGTTATTATAGTCTTAAACATTAAATAACACAAGTACGGAACATAGTCGTAAACTAAACTAGAAACGTGGTCGTAATCATAAACTAGAAACATAGTCATAGACATTAAATAATGACTAAACATAAAAATGAGACTAACTACAAAAATATATTTGAAAAAGTTAACTAATTATTTGAAGAAAAAAACTTGATTGGGTCAATTGGGCCGGCCCAACCCAATGCATCTAGCCCAACCCCAACCCGACTATTTATTCGGGTTGAACCCAACCCAACTCGATAACTATTGGGTTAATTGGGTTGGGTTAGATTGGGGTTGGGTTAGATTGGGTTGGGCTAAATTGTTGGGTTGGGTTTTTTTTGCACACCCCTAGTACGAATAAATAATATTAACAATAATGTACATATAAA
Source organism: Parietaria judaica (assembly GCA_954871525.1). Classification (NCBI taxonomy): domain Eukaryota; kingdom Viridiplantae; phylum Streptophyta; class Magnoliopsida; order Rosales; family Urticaceae; genus Parietaria; species Parietaria judaica. Next base: position 48,539,335 of record OX940860.1, read on the forward strand.
ATATATAAGGTAATATACGAATATATCATATATGCATGTGTCAAGAAGAATGAAAAACTGTATATGTATATATAAGGCAATACGTAATACACAACTTTATATATGGTAATCAAAATCACTCTCAATATGGGATAAATATACATATATACTAGAATGTAATATTCGCACTAAATATACAATGTTTGATTTTCAAAAATTTCAATATTGTATATATATATATATATATATATATATATATTTCTACGTATAAGGCTTATATATAATAACATTAATAAGGCAGGTGCGTGTATATATATATATATATATATATATATATATATATATATATATATATATATGTTTTACGGCATATCACAATGATAAGGCTTGAGTATATGCAGAGATATACAAAAATATATACATGTTATATGATATAAATTAAATCACACAATACGATGTATCATATAATCAGAATATAAAATATATGTATAGTACTCTATTAACGATATGCTTAGGATTTGAGGTGGATTTTAATGTGTCTATTTTTCACCAATTTACCTTGCAATAATTAAAAAATATATAATTTTTGCTAGGCTTTTCTACGTGAATTTTCAACATAGATTTATATTGCCATCATCGCCGAAACAAGAATGAAATAAATTTAAAATACTAAGACCATTACCTCAATTGATTAGAGACTCGTGCTGATAACGTGTTATAAAATAATGAAGAACTAAGCTAAGAACGTAACAACAAGAAGAGAGAATATGAGAGGGAATAGAGAGAGTATTATTGCATTGAGAGTGTGTTACAATGAGCACACAAAACCTCTATTTATAGGGCTAAGGGAAATGAAGAATAGGAAACATAATAAATGAGAATATTACATTCATTACTATAGTTGACTCTCTAATATTGACATCCACAAAATCCTGGTATTTAATACAAAATATAATATATTATTTTATTTGAGGTAAAATTATGCAATATAATGACTTATAATACTGCAATATAATGAGTAGAGCTGCAAGTGGCGACAGGTGGGTGGGTCTCGCGACGCGTGAAGGGAGTTCGCGATTAATCGTGACCAGGTGAGGGGAATCGCGATGCGTCGCGAGGAGGGGAGAGAATCGCGATGGGGAGAGGGTTATCCGAGGGAAACCGTGTCACCTAATGAGAGCGAGCCACGTATGCCGCAAACAAAGCCTCCTCATATTTCGCGAAATCGTGACGCATCGCGACCGGGCACACTCGCGACGGCTGTTATGGCGATTTCGGCGATTTCGGCTGCGATGAGTCGCGAGGTCGTGAGTTGTAGCTTGAATAATGAGCTATAATCCTTATACTTTTAGTGGTAAATTTTTCAATGATATAAAATTGTTGTGAAAATAGATTTTTAATAAATTGTTTAGTCTCTATCGTGAAGTTTCACATAGCAAAGTATTTTATTTCACGTTTTCTCTCCTTTTGATTCCATTTCTACACAGTTTCAATGCATTATAACTATTTTATCATTATGATTTTTCACTTTTGGTTCTTTCTCATTATTTGTCCTTAATTCATTCATAAGTTAATTATTTCTTAAAAATGCGTCAAAACATGGGCATCGAGACATATATTTCTGTTTCTATCGACGAAGAATCTATTATGCAATATTTTTTAAAAATGAAAAATCGACTATATATTTTGTTCAAGGTAACTTTATCTATTTAATTTTTAATATATGTTGCAATGTTATTATGTGATTGTTGTTATTTATTTGTAAAAAAATAGTTGAAAATTTACATTAAAAAAAGGGCTCTTTAGGGTAATAGCCAAACTTAAATGTATATTTAGCAAAATAGCCAAACTTTGGTTAATTTTGTAAACTATCCAATTAACCACTTAAACAAATCTCCAAATACTATATTGCCCTTATGTTTCAATAAAATAATAATTAAAAAAAAAAACTCTGCCTAACGTAATTTACGTGAGTTTATTCGGTCAATCGTTTTTGCATTAATTGAAAATATTTATATTAATTAAGATTTCTATTAATATGGTAACAATCAAACCCAACAACCTAAACAATCGTGTACCCCCTATTTTTATGATATAATTAGAATTTTAAATAAAAAACATTGACCACAACTTTCTCTATCATCAAACGTTTAACCTTATATTCAATAACTGATTGCTATTATTATGGTAACTATCAAATCCACATTTTAGGGCTTAATTTTGAAATTTAATTGCTGAAATTAATATAAAAATACACGTTTTAATCTGTTCATTTGGGTAAATACAGTGCAATTTTGTGCTTAAAGACGTGCATTAACGTGAATTAACAACTTGTATTAAAGTGATTTAAACCATATTAACCAACAGAAAAATACTTGGGCACTCTTAATTATAAATAATCATAAATATTATTCATATTTAAATTTGAATACAATAATCAACTATTTTAAATACAAAAATATCTCTCTCTATTCTTGAAAAGAGCTTCCAGACTCAACCATGTAATTGGCGGCCATCTCCTAGTCGGAGCGTCGTCTCGCTTCTTTCGACCACATTCCCAAGAAGTTCAGATATGATAATCTCGTCGATGGCTGTGAGAATCAATAAATTAAAACAAACACGTATTAACAAACAATAACATTAATCTACGACGAATTAAACCAAAATTAGTTTTGAATTAACCAAAACAAACGAAAAAGTAAACGATAATTGTAAAGAAGAAACGAAAACAAACACAAAATAAATGTGAATTAGCACGAATTAACATAAGATTAACACGAATAAACACAAAATTATCACGAATAAAAAAAAAACAAAGTAAGCGTTGTTAATTCTTGTTAATAGTGTTTGAAAGTTGTTAATTTTTATTAATGCGTTGTTAATTTATATTATTTTTATTTATTTGTGTTTATAAGTGTTGTTAGTTTGTGTTAGTCCCGTTAATTAGTTTGTGTTACACGAACTAACGCGAATTAACCAGTCAAATTATTTCACATCCTGGTCCATAAAGCTTTTCCCTTTCGATTCTATAAAAAAGATACAGTTGCTTACGAATCTAAAAAAAAATCAATACAGTTTGATAATCAAATCAATCGATTGCATCAAAAGACAGAAACAATAATCATTTACCAGCAAAACGAAGAGCAATTCCGAACAATAAAAACCAAAAATTCAAAATCGCCACCAAAACAAAATCAACTAAAAAAATCGGAGCCAAACAGTAAATAATTTGGTATGTATATGCATAAATCTGATAAATATACAAAAATCAGAAACCAAGGCCCACAACTTCATGATTCTTCTCCACAGCAGCGAGCGTTCTCGTTGGCGATGGGATGAGACAGAGATCGGATGCAAGCGTTCTCGTCGGCGATGGCGATGGAGAGAGAGAGATAGAGAGATCGGATGGCAGCGTTCGGGAATCTTATTTATGCATCTCAATCTGGGAAAGCGATCGGGAAGAGAACCATGGCAAGCTTGATCGAAAAATCGCAGCAGATGTGGAATCACGATATCAGAGAGAGGGAGAAAGAGAGAGAGAACGTGAGATGTGGGATGAGAGAGGAGAGGAATTAATCAAAGATTTGAATTAGTATTAATTTAGGAATTTAATAGCTATTAATGTGCACGAATTAATAATAATATAAAAATTAAAAATTAAAAGATTATTTAAAGGGTAAAATAGGAATGAATTCTGATATTGAAAAGCCACATCATCAAAATTGGCTATTTTGCAAAGATGAAGGAAAGTTTGGCTATTTTACTAATCATATGTTTTAATTTGGCTATTTAGAGCAATTTCTCTTAAAAAAATTATTGAAAAATTATCTTAGGCACCACCTCAACAAAAAATTATGAAATCCGGACGAGCTAGACGTAACTACACTATAAGACTAAGATCTCGCTCACGTGGAATTGTCCCCCAAAGTACAGACAAGGTTTCCACGCCAGCAACCCGCACAACGAATTTAGACCACAGGGGATAACAAAAATTATGGTTTTTCTATCTTTGTAATAAGAGCTCATTAGAGGTCCATTAATTAATGTGTACTATGAATAAATTAAGATGTCTTTCTTTGGGCACAACCACAACGATCATTAATACCAAAAGCATTATGAGCAAATACAATTTTTCAAAAACATGTCATCTTCTTGATATTCTTGTACTTGAGAATCCAAACTTGTACTTGAGCTTTTCTCCCCACATTTGTACAAGAATATACAAAAATCACTAGGAATCACACATGTATGAGCTAGTATTTACTCTCACACAAATCGGTGTTGCCACATGTAACATTGTGACTGGTTGAGTCAATTTTCACCATCAATATCCCTAGGCTAAAATCACCATAAGAGGCCCGAGATACATGCTAAAGTGCCTCAAGTGTTTTTACAAATTGTCACAAGAACCTATGCGCTTCCGAACTCGAGCATGATGAGGGCAGTGGTGCAAGAGCCCGAGGTGACATATCGTCTCGTCACTTCACCTTCATTTTACACTTGCATAGCATACCACTAACTCAATTATAGGCCGAACTACATATCCATACAACTCTTAACACTACAAATTATTAATATTTAGTCAACGCATGACTTTTTACATTGACACTTTTTTCACAACATTAAGTCGTATTAGAACATTCCTTAAAAAAAAAAGTCGTATTAGAACATATCATTGGTTATGCAATAATCAACAATATATTATAATATTATATATATCTTCGAATTTAGGATAGGGCACCCAGCTTGAATCATATATATGTATGAATCGCTTTTGGTGATAGACTTATAGTATCTCAAGCGCCTTAAAATTATTTTTGAAGTCTACGAACAAGATAGGAATAACTTCAGGCTTAAAGTTTCGACTTTGAATTGACACATAGATAATATGAAATTTAAACTTGGAACGATTTATTTCTAGAAGAAAAGTGTTTGCGACGTAGAGAAATCAGGCAAAGTGTGTTGATTATAATGTTGGATTCTATAAACGTAGTGGTTTATATTCGCCAAGAGAAACGATCGTATAAGTCGAAATTTTGTATGAAGGAAACAAAAATTTACACAACATATTGATTACCAAATAGACACATTTTAAATGACAAACAACGAGACTATTTGTGAAATGATGTCATTGTCAATTCAAACGAAGTAATGACCCAATCACTTATACGACACAAAATTAACAGCAATGGTGCATTTACGGCCACGACAATCGCCGCTAACTTTGCTACGGCCACAATCGCCGTTAACGACATCCATGATCAACACACTGGAAAACTATAAAATGTGAAAAAGGCACACTCTAGTCAACACACTTGTTTGAACTAGTCCATTAATGTACCCTATTTGAATTGAACCTCTCATTAACTTTATTCTACGTGCGACTTTTCCACGATCTCAATTTTCACTGAATACATCGATATATGTAAATTGAACAGAACAAAACAAAACAATTCCAAACCGTTCAATAGAAACACCAGAGGACCTTATTATTATTATTTTTAAAGCAATTTGATTTCATTCAATAAAAAATGTTGGGAGAAAAATTCCTCAACACCGTTGCTACAAGCCACTCCGGGCAATAAGGACACATAAGGTCCGTAACAAGAGAAGAGAGACGTCTCTTGGCCAAAGCATTGGCAACCTCGTTACATTCCCGTAGAACCCAAGTCCACTCTCCGGTCCCACCTAGCTCTCGGCCGAGCTCCCGCACCTCCGCAATAATCGGGCCTTGCAAGCCCAACGAGTCTCGTGTCTTGGTGAGGTGGGAGGCCCGCAAGCAATCGTCTCGGCATGCTCGATCTTCCACTCCCGTTTGCGAGCAAAGAGAAGCCCCAGTCGTATCGCAATGCACTCTCCGGTGAATGCCGAGTCGACATGGTCGAACAAGGAAGCCATGATTCCCATGACCCGACCGTGGTGGTCTCGGACAACCGCTCCCACCGCTTCCCGTCCCATGCCGCGTCTACGTTGAGCTTGAAGCTCCCCACAGCCGGCCCGGACCAAGCCCTCGATACCTCCTCCCTCAGCGAGCGGTGGTTCTCCGTCGCGTGCGCACACCGCTTGAAACTTGTGAACCATTTGTTGACTTCTTCCACCCAAGTCTCTGAGGCCCGTACGCGGTGCTCGAAGAGGTGAAGGTTGCGGTCGGATCACGCCGCCCAAATTAGCCCGCAAAAGAGCTCAAAGTGTGGTTTGGAAAGACTCTCGAGTGCCCGGTAGCACAACTCCCGAAACGGAATCTCCCCCGTCTTTTCCATCCACCGGTGGATCGTTGATGATTCCCAAATGGCCTTGGCCCTCTAACACCCCCAAACGGCATGTAAGGCGTCTTCCGGGAGCGCCCCGCAAAAGTTACAAAAGGGTAGAACGTCGACCCCTCGGATCCGAAGTGCCCCGTTGGTCGGAAGAGCTTCCGACCACGCGTGCCACACCATGTGCTTCACTTTCGCGGGGATCGCCGTGCCCCACAAAGCTTTCCACCAATTCGGCTCCCCCCTTCTCGAGCTCGAAGGTCCGCTCCGTGCTTCTGACCTAGCTAGTCGGTAACCGGACCGCACCGAGTAGATCCCGTTGTCTTTGTGGTGCCAAACAAGCCGATTTGGACCCTTCCCCACCGGGATCATCAAGACAGCCTCCGCATCGTAAGGGGTTAAGAGGGCCTCGACCCGAGAGAGGTCCCAATGGCCATGGGAGACTAGATCGACTACCCGCCACGGATACCCGTTGTCCGGAGCCTCCGAGGTGGCAGAAAGCCCCGGGCCGAGGGATCCAAGGTTGGCCGTGGACCCGTACGTTGCTATCCCCGATTTGCCATCTCGTGCCGCGTCTAAGCAAGTCTCGTCCCCAACACAGACTCTTGCAGAGGAACGAGGGGCGTCCTTTGAATTTGAAGTCGAGGATCGAGGTGTCGGGATAGTACTTAGCTTTTAGAATCCGCGCTAGGAGACAACCGAGATTTTGGATGATCCGCCACGAAAGCCGTGCTACGAGGGCCCGGTTGAAATCACCCATGTCCTTGAAGCCCAAACCACCTTCCCTTTTCGGCTTTGCGAGAACGTCCCATCTTTGCCAATGGATCTTTCTCGACTCCTCCGACCCGCCCCACCAAAACCGAGCAATAGTAGCGTGAAGATCTTTGATGGTGCGAACGGGGAGCCGAAAAACGCTCATGAGATAGGTGGGGATGGCTTGCACTACTGATTTGATCAAGACTTCCCGCCCCCCAGCCGAGAAGAGCTTCGCTTTCCACGTCCCGAGATGCTTCTTGACCATGCTCGTGATCTTGCTAAAGATTGCGCACTTGTTTTGGCCGACGTGTACCGGAAGCCCGAGATAAGACTCGAGGTCCTGAACGGCCCGCATACCAAGCACCTGTGAGATTGATCCGCCATGTGCCTCGGCCACGTTTCGTGAAAAGCTCACCATAGACTTCTCCGCGTTAACGGTTTGTCCCGTCCCCTTCTCGTAAACTTTGAGGACCCCGCTAATTGCTTGGCCGCACCTGACACTCGCCTCGCCGAAAATGATGCAATCGTCCGGGAAGAGAAGTTGTGTCACCGACGGGGCTTCCCGCTGGCACGCAAAACCGTGTAGGAGTCCAAGCCTCTCTTGCCCCCGGATGAGCGCGGAAATGTCCTCCGCGCAAACGACAAAGGGCAACCTTGCCGGAGTCCGCGGGTCAGCGAGAAGGAGTTTCCAGTTCTTCTGTTGAGGACGATGGAGAAGACAAGGACCTTATTTGAGTTCCTGGTATGTGTGGAATTGGAATCAGCAACTTGGAATTTAACATTTTTTTTCGTATCTCGAAAAAGTCGGAACAATAATTTTTTGTGTCAGATTCGGTTTAAGTTATAAAAAAATACCAGATTTTTTTTCAAACCGAAATTGAAAGTGGAAAAAAGTTCAAGAAAAAATCTCGGACAAAAAATGACAAAATGCAAAATACCAAGTTCGAAGTAGCAAATCAAATACCAAATCTAAAATCTAAAACATTATAACATAATCCAAAGATATTATCAAGACATAAACACATTATCATATAATAAAAATTATATTTTAATATAAATAAAAATTGAGGCAAAAACTGAGAAATTAAAGTGTCGCCCTGGTCCGGCTCCCGGTTCTCAAACCAAGAACCGGGACGTCCCGATTTTAGAATTAAATTTCCTATTTTTTTTTCTTTATAAAAACGGTCCAAGGTCGATACCGAAACTGAAACAAAAGTGGAAACCTTCTATAAAATTTTCAGCTCTCGTTCCAAGTAGTTAAGCTTTTTTTCTTTGAACGTTCTAATCATGCGTTGGATATTTTTTAAGCGTGCTTGACTTGTTCATTTAGAATTGGGTGCGAATGAAGACAAATACTAATAACACGCTTCAAAAACTAATGTTTGTTTGTGAAGACGATTTTCAATTATTTCGCGCAGTGAAGGGCGTTTCAAGTTTTTCTAAACATTTTTTGGGTGGTCTACTTATTTTAAACGAACACTCGAACCAATTCATGTATTAATACATTATATAACACTAATGGTAGATCATAGATGACACGAGGATTGAAGGTACGACAAGGCGTTAAGTCGGAGAACAAACGTCCGATAAAGTCGCCGAGAACAGCCAGCAATATTGCTGCGTCATCTTCCGTAAAAGAAGAATAAAGTATAAGCGATTTTCGTTATTTGCTCAACATTTTAACTATCTATCTCAAATGCATATTTTCTTTTTGTTTGCTGATTGATTAGTAAATCATAATACACAAATAAATGGACTGATCTGAGTATGCTCATTTGGTTGAAAAGAAAAAAAACATGTATTGTCATAAATCTTTTCGATTTTTCAAATTTCCTCCAAAATAAAGAAACGGTATATTCATGCTCCGGCAGAGGTGTCCACTTGATTCCGCCGGAGGGTAGCTCCGCAGTTTAGATGGAGCGTCGTCCGGTCCTGAATCCCTTTTTTAAATGAAAGAAAAGCCCGATTTTTCAGACCAAAACAGAGGCCGAGCGGTAGCAAAACCGAGGCTAGAATATATTGACTTTGGATGCTGACTTGAGTGTCTGTATGTTTAGCCATTGATAATTAATGAGGCATACAATATTGTTTATGTTGTTGAGAACTCTGTTCATAATGCATGACTAGTAATAATTTATTACCCCTCTTTAGGATCCAACAAACAAAATATCCTATCCAAAAATTTCACAACAAATATATCCTATCAAATTTCCCGGCTTTAGAGAAACGGGTTTCAATGTTCATATCGTCTCATTTTATGTCTTGGGCACTGGCGTCATAACGTTGCCGTCGAGGCTTTCGTACTCGAAGTCGTCGTCGCGATCTTCCATAGACTTTCCAAACGTGAACGATTTCGTCCCCATTGTAGTGAAAGGCAATAGACCGAATGATCTCGCTGTTTTGATCTCTCTAGCAACTTTTCTCTGGGCTTTTGCGCTGATCCGAGTCTACATTTACGAAATTGCCATCAATACTATAGTTATTTTACTGACACATTCAGAGACAAGTTCATATTAACAAAGAAACAGATAACTCACATGGCTTCTTTTGATCATCATTCCACTCTCAGTTAAGAAGTTTGCGAGGAATCTAACATTCTGCGTTGCAGAAAAACACACTACATGTCAGGCAACAACATAGTCTGGTGATATATTTTCAATCAGCATTATCAAAATTATCATAATTGTTAATTAGATTTTATCTTTTAATATACTGTTTGGATTGGAAAGTCGAAGTACTGTGAAAAAGATTATCGAATCGAGTCACTTAATCAATTTGTTTTTCAGTAACAAAACAATACCTACCAACCAGAAATTAGCTGTCTTTTTTGGCATAAAACCGCAGCCAAAACTCTAAATTATGTCTATCAGCGAACCGATTTAACTCTATAATTAGGAAAAGCATAGTTCTCTATTGATCTTTCTCTTGTTTAACGAAATTATTATACATCAATGATACATCCCGAGCGTTGAGGTTTATTGCCGTTTAGAATGTTAGGTGTCATTTAGACTTTAGAAAATTAATCGAGTCATTGTCGTAAGTGTTGTTTAGAGTGTTAATTGAGTCCGTTAGATTGTAATCGTGTGCTCTATATAAAGGAGCTTTAGTGAATGAAAGAGGCAGCCTAGAACCAATCACAAGACTTAGTCTCTCAAGAGGAGAGATTAGGTTTTGTGAAGGTTGGCATTTGTGTTCAATCGTGTTCATTGTATGTTCTTGTGTGTTCGTGATTCCGAGACTCGACGATCTTGATAATGATCTCATTTCCTTGATTAAAAATAAAATTAAAAACTCAGATCTTGAAATAACATTAAAAGATCTTTTTACACGTAATTTCGAATTTGTTTGGTCATTTTAGGAATACGAAATTGGCACATAAGGTAAACCAAGATATACTTACCCTGAAATCAGCATTTTTTAGAACTTCCTCGGTAGAAGGTTGAAACTCTTTTACCATGCGAGGCCGACGAAATCTTTCCCTAGCTGGACCGCCGCGATCCTACACAGACAGCAAAATTCCTCAGATGAGACGTAACCAAAAGCATATACAAATTCTGTCAAAAAAAAAGCATATACAAATTAGAAGCGATATTCGCAACTACGAAGTTTGCATTTCCCTAGGAAGAAAGAAAGAAAGAGGTCTGTTGGCGGTAAAATACCTAAGTTATTGTAATTGGTGAAGTTATACAACTATCTTAATTTTTTGACGCTAAATATACCCATGTTTCAATATTTACAATTTCCGCAATATCCCAAAAAAATAATATAAAAATAAAACCGTAAATTCATTCAGTACCATCATCCTATCATTCATTCCATCTGCAAAGTTTCTTGATACTGCAAAATCCTCTAATCCACCCCTAAAAGCCGCTTTTTCTAACTTGGCATCAATCCCATCTTGCAAGGAGTTCAAACTTTCATCGATTCCGTCCAATACACTGGAAATCCTTCCTCCGCTTCCGTCACTTGAGCGGAAGCTATCACGACCCATCCCCATTTTGTCAAACTTCTGAAAGAAAGCAGTTGTCTTTGACGTGCCTTCTTGAGATCTCTGCTTCACGTTGTTAATGAGTGCGGAAAGATCGCCATATGATTTCTCGTAGTCTGTGTCACCTGTAAAACTCACAACAAACGCAAAAATGAAGCTGGGAAATCCTACTTCTCTACACAAAGTTAAGAGGGTTCCGTCGAGGTACTAAAGAAGAATACAATCGTGTTTGATTTTCAAGTACATAATAAATTGACAAAGACGAAAAACAAAGATGGGATTTCATACTGATGAAACCTACGGCTTTCAGTCAAGTTCTAGGAGAAGAGTATGACACTGTTCGATCTACCGATTCGAAAATCGTTCTCGTTCAATCTCAGAAAGAACAAAACCAATTCTAGTTACATATGCCTAATGACCTATATAAGGAGCTCATTCTGTGTGTTAACTCTCGCATCACAGACCAAGGTATTGTTGATCAATAAAGCTCGTTTTTCATATCACTATAAGACTTTTGCCGTGACATAATAACAATTAAGGACTAATCCTCTTATAAAAAGAACATATTTTTCATAACTATAGACTGTTACATGACTCTTACATTGTCAAACCTAGTACCAAACCCTAGATGTTACACGAATTGCAGCTAAAAGCAACTGGAAATGGCGTAATAATACCTGCACGCAGTGGTTGGGAAGAGAAGGTTCTGGCGAAATAGGATTGTTGATTCTTGAGCGGCCGAAGAAGAAGAGCTGTTTTCATGATTCTGGCGAGTCTCTGTGGCGGCGGAGAGAGGCAATTCGTCTCAGGCTTGCGGCGGCGACGACGGAGGAGAGGGAGAAGACAGGGCTAGATTGGGCTGTCTAGGCTTAATGGGCTTGGGCTGAAAGATTTGGCTGAAAGACCTTATCTGAGATGTCGTTTCGCTGCATACCCTCGTTATAACCTGCTATTTCTTTTACATTTATTTTTAAATCCCTTATTTTCTTTTCGCATTATTTTTAAATCTAAAGAACTTGGAATGATGATTTTGCCCTTTTGGTTTACACTGTATTTTACAAAATCTCGAATTTACCCTTTGCGGCAGTTGATACAGTAAGATTTTATAATATTATTCTTATTTTCTCTCAAACATTTATTCATCGTCTTCCCCTCGTTTTCCCTCCTAAACCGACCCTCTTTGATCCTTCCACCGTCATCGACGATTCATCAACGACCATCTTCTTCTTTCGTTCGAGACGTGCAACCAAGAAACAGGAAGCATATTTCGGAACCGATCATCGTCTTTTGTTGTTCTCCGGCATATACTAATCATCTTCAATGGAGGTAAATGTCTATTTTTAAACTTTTCGATGTTTCTGGTACTGTTTGAACTTTGAACTTGTATCGATGTTAGAGTTCACATAGTGTACATGGATTTTAGGGTTTGGTCTAGTTTAAGGTTTAAAGGAATAATGAGATGATGGATGTTGTAATATTTGACGACTCCCGGTATGGTTTGGTAAACTACCGCTAGCCATACCGCTATGTTTGGCTAGCTGTATCCACACCGCTAGTAACTATACCGTTATTCATAAAAAATACCGCTAGTTATACCAGTTTATTCTTGATTCGATTCGATTTAATATCTTATTCTTGATTCGATTTGCAGCAGCCGTTAGTTCTACATACTGAGTTGCAGGAGAATGAACACTACAGGAATAAGCTTACCACCAGGCAAACTCAATTCGAAACAGTGACGACTATCATTAAAGGATCACTGAATGAGGATGAGCTTCAGTGGTTCCGGGACACACAATTTGGGCATCTATTAGATGTCCCGACACACTACGAGCACGCTGCCCAATTGTTGTGGAGTTTGATGGTGAGAATGACGACAGAACAAAGGGACGCAGGTGAGCTGTGGTTCTTGGTAAACAACGTCCCACTGCGATACAGCATTCGGGAATTCGCCATCATCACCGGGCTGCTTTGCCACCCGGTGCCAAAGTTACCTCAAACCGAGGATCAGTCACGAGCGTTCTACAATGATTTCAAAAAACGCTTATGGCCTTCGGAGAAGAAGCGGATTACTGTCAAGAATATTCAGGATCGACTCAAGGATATTCACAAAAAACCATTGGGTAGCGACGATAAAAAGCGTTTGGCATGCCTGTGCATCGTCTTCGGAGTGATCTGTTTCAAGGACAGACCGACGCAGATGCCGGATGATGATCTGCTTGCAATGGTAGAGGACATTGCTTTCTTCGTCGGCTATCCATGGGGGATAGTGTCCTTCGAGTACTCAATGAAGCAGCTTCATCATAAGCTGTCGAGGGAACTGGTGGATAAGTATTTTCACCCGATATAGGTATATATAAAGTGTTTGAATCTATTTATTTTCACCGCATAAATGGTTCTTACACATAATTCAAATTAACATTCAAACTTCATGCAGTTTTTGGCGTATGAGTGTTTGCCGGCGGTGGCAGCGTACTTAGCTGACCCTCGAGAAGCGCCCGCCGGCGCACCTCGTATGTGTAGATGGAAAACTAGGCCAATCGGGACAAAGCATAAGGAGTTCAAAGATATCACCCCCGTTATTTTGAAAAGTGCCCAGAGGTCAGTTGTTCTACACGTGGCAGATATGATAGCGGTAACATAGCAGTTATATCATAGCGGTAACATTGAGGTTATAGTCGTTTGTAGCGGTATAACATATATGATAGCGGTAACAGAGCTGTTATAGCAGTAACATAGCGGTTATATAATAGCGGTAACATATAGGTTATAGTCGCTTGTAGCAGTATAGCAGATATGATAGCGGTAACATAACGGTTATATCATAGCGGTAACATAGAGGTTATAGTCGTTTTGTAGCGGTATAGCAGATATGATAGCGGTAACATAGCGGTTATAGTCACCTCTGGCGGTAACTAAGTAATGATATCCAATATTATATTACAGGAACAAAAGAGTATGCTCTTTCCCATTCAACCTCTCCCGCCGCGAGTAAAGTCTCCAAACTTGAACTTTGAGACGCTCTTGGATTTCTTGGAGAGAGGTGAGCGGATCATTCAGACGCCTCCCCCTCCGGCACCTACGCGGGAAAAACGGCCGGGAGAGGAAGAGAATGCTCATCCTCGTAGAGCGGCACGGAGAACATACTCCGGGAGGCAACGTAAATCGCCTTCACCCCTCAAAGAGAGAAGAAGTTGGTTTCCAAGTCCCAACGACGTGGAGGTGAGAGACCGAGCCCTGTTTTGGCGTTTGGACGCCCACGTCGCAACCGACGGTACGTTGAGAGACAGAACACGTCCGATAGTGGATCATCGCCACCACAAGTATCAAGAAAGAGACAGAGTACCCACTCCGACGCTCCCGTCTCGGCGTCCAAAACCCCGAACAAGCGTCGGAGGGTTGAACGACGGGAAAATGAGACGGCGACCACTCCTCCTTCGGCATCGGATCAACAAAATCTATCGCACTGTGTAGATTTGATAACTCGGTTATTGCACAACTCCACCAAAATCTTGCTTGGTCAGCGACAACCTTCCCCTCTCGACCACGAGGTGGATGCAATAACAGAAGTGGCAATGTGCTTATATAGATATTTGCGATCGGGGGTGTCTTCAGGCCGAGTATCGTCGAGGGAGGCCTCAGATTCAGAGCAGTCTGACGCTGAGATAGAACCTCTGGATGTGAATTCCCGCCCGAGTACGAATGACAACATTCGGGAGCAGGAGGAAATTGACAAACTGGGCTCATCAGAAGGATTGCGTCAGGTTCAAGAAACAGACGGTGGTGCTGCTCATTTGTCACTGGTGCCTGCGAGTGACGTCGTCGATCAATATTTGAACTTAAGCAAAGGATTGGTCTCTCAGTACCAAGATATGTATGATGCCGACGTTGCGAGAGAGAAGAATGAAGCGGAGGAAAGGTCGAATGATTCCGATCCATTTGAATATGCCCGCGACGTGGCGAAGTCGTACGAGGTGGAATGAGTCAATGTCGAGGAGAATGAGGAGAAGGAGGAGGAGGGGGAGGAGGCGCGGAAGATTGAGGAGGAGAAGGAGAAGAAGAAGGAGAAGGAGGCGCGGAAGATTGAGGAGGAGACAAAGCGGAAGCAGGAGGAGAAGGAGGCGCAGAAGATTGAGGAGGAGACAAAGCGGAAGCAGGAGGAGAAGGAGAAGGAGAAGGAGAAGGAGGAGGAGCAGGCGCGGAAGATTGGGGAGGAGAGGAAGTGGATGAAGGAGGAGAAGGAGAATCTGGAGGAGGAGACGAAGCGGACGAAGGAGGAGAAAGAGAAGCAGGAGGAGGTGGCGCGGAAGATTGGGGAGGAGAAGAAGCGTAAGGAGGAGAATGAAGCAGCCAACGCCATCGTCAAACTTGGCGGGTCTAGAGCGGTACTAATATTTTAGAATCAATATTACATAGCAGTTATCGTAGTTGACAGTATCGGTATTATTTATTTACTATGAATAGCGGTATTATTTAATTACTATGAATAGCGGTAAGCATAAGTAACAATATCTGTTTACTTCCAGATCAAACAGGGAAATCGTAGTGCGGCTCTTGCCTTCGACCCGCTTGCTAATGTCCTGCTGATATCTATGATCAGTTCACGAGTGCTTGGAATAAGATAAAAAAAAGACGCAACGGGTGGTAAGAGATGCGTGCTGCAAAAAAGAGACTACAAGTGGTGGCATACCCTCTTGACCCAATCCAAATGGCTTGGAGATGACGTAAGCAGTCTTCAGGGATTAAATTAATAATTTAATCATTTATTTCTATTATAACATTGAATCAATTTACAATTAATTGCAGCACCTAGACGAAATCATTTCCGGCCTCTCAAAAAGACTGATTGAGCTTCCAGAGACTATTCCGGATTCGGATAAAATCGTCGTTCTCCCGACGTTGTTCATGACTAACATTAATATATGGGCTCAAGTAAAGAATTTAATTCACGATGATAATATCGTAGTAGCCGCTTATGAATGGATCAACGGTACTAATCCAAGGGGCTACGAACGCGCATTGATACATAGAGAGCGTCTCTACTTCCCGATAAACCTTGACAGTCAGCACTGGATTTAATGCAAGGCGGATTTATTGAAGGCGGAGTTTGTCCTATACTATTCCACCATTACGTACGCCAATGATAAGAAGCTTGAAGATGTCATGCTTGCTCCGAAGAAAATTATACCTTGGATTTTGACACTCGATGATCACTTTAAATGTCTCAAAGGGAGATAGTGGACGTGGAGGCGGGTGGCTTGCCCTCAAAATAGATCGCCAATGGGAGGAACCGGAGATTGTTGGGTCTTCTGCATGAAGTTCATAGAGCTCGGTATGCTAAACCACCCGCTTGACTTATTCAGCGACAAATTGGTAGATCAAGCCAGATTGAGATATGCCGCGGAAATTTACGCACGCAGGCTATCAGAACAATGACCGCTACGCAGATACTTACCGCTATTGTTTGGATTATTTCTTATTAAAGAATACAAAATTAGTAAATATCATTCGCATTTTGTATTAAAAAAACGATTACCTCTATGTAAATAGACACTAACCGATACGTAAATAAATTCTTACCTTATCGTAAATATACAATTACCGCTATGTAAATACAAACGTACCGCTATGTGAAGAGATACTTGCCGCTATATAATAGAGACTTACCGCTATTGTATGGATTATTTCTTATTAAAGAATACAAAATTAGTAAACATCATTCGCGTTGTGTATTAAAAATATGATTACCGCTATGTAAAAACATTCTTGCCGCTATATAAATCGAGTACATGCTTACCGCTATGTAAATATAACTTACCTCTACGTGAAGAGTTACTTGCCGCTATATAATAGACACTTACCGCTATTGTATGGATTATTGCTTATTAAAGAATACAAAATTAGTAAATATCATTCGCGTTGTGTATTAAAAATACGATTACGGCTATGTAAATAGACACTTAACGATGTGTATAGACATTCTTACCGCTTTGTAAATATACAAATACCGCTATGTAACTATATAATAGATACTTACCGCTATTGTTTGGATTACTGTTTATTACCGTTGTGTATTAAGCATACAATATCCGCTATGTAAATAGATACTTGCCGCTATATAAATCGATACTTGCCACTGTGTAAGTAATAATTTAATTGGAATACAAATACAGGAATACAATTTGTATTGTTTTGAATTTTGTTTATTAAACAATAAAAATACAAAAATATTAAAAA
This sequence comes from Parietaria judaica, assembly GCA_954871525.1. Classification (NCBI taxonomy): domain Eukaryota; kingdom Viridiplantae; phylum Streptophyta; class Magnoliopsida; order Rosales; family Urticaceae; genus Parietaria; species Parietaria judaica. The sequence continues at coordinate 48,556,549 of OX940860.1, forward strand.
AAAACAAATACATATATAAATGCATAGGACACCCTCGAAGCATACATGTTTCGTACTTCCCTGATGGACGGGTTGATATAGGGACCAACCGTGGATAAAAACAACTCGTATAAAACCGGAGGAGAGAGCCTGATAAGCCTTATAATATCCAATGAAGAATTGATGGCTGGACCACTCTTCCTCGAGATTCGTCCCCGATAGAAAAGTGGCAACAAGGCCAGTGTTCATAAGAAAAAATGAACACCGGACAGACAGAAGCCATTGAACTATAGAAAAAATGTCCATAATTCACATGGTTTGTGTCTGTCAGCACCGCAGTGAGCCCGACGGCAGAATTGATGGCAAACACGCTTTGCAACGCATAACATGTTCGTACTTGGGCTTTCTTCGTACTTCCCCGATGGGCATGTCGGGTGTTCTTCACGGGTCGCAGTTATTTTTTTGGGTAGCATAATGGCCCAGTTAAGTCGTACCCTGATAAACGGAAGACAAATGAACAAGCAAGTTAGAATCCGGCTAATTTTTTTTAAAATATGAGAATAAAGAAATGCTTTCAAGAAAGCTTATGACGATGACGGAGACGGGGGCGCGTTGACAAACATGAACGCCTTGGGTGGTTGAGTTCAAGCATGTTAAATTTCGGTTATGGACAAAAATAGATTTGGATAAGGGTTTCCAAAGTGGTCCAGGAAAGCGGTGTGAATTGAGATTGCACTTTAGGGTTTGTTTCGTTGCCGTTTTATAGTACTAGTGAGGGTATATTGGTACTTACACGGAGAATAACGGTAAGAGAAAATAGTTAGCGGTAGAAAGGAACTACGTGTAGAGGTTTCGAAGCAATAATTACGTTCTACTTGTAATAATTTCGTTGAAGGATCGTGCAAACCGCTATCGGGAAGTAGTAGCGGTCGAACAGATAGGCATAGCGGTAAATGACGGAGTCCTTCTAGCGGTTGGTAGTGTTTCAGGTTTTCCCGAACATTTTAATTGAAATATTTACATTCACGCGTCCATCCCCCCACGATTTGATACGCATAGGTTCATTTAATACGGGTCGGTGGTCATGAGTAATTGTTCACCCAATTGAGTAGTTGGTGGTTCCCCTCGAGGACATTAAGATGGTTAACCAAACATGCATGAAGGTTTCGAAGCAATAATTACGTTCTACTTGTAATTATTATACGGACATCAACACGTATCAATTTTGTGACGCCTCCTCAAATTTCATCGAAGGATCGTGCAAACCGCTATCGGGACGCAGTAGCGGTCGAACAGATAGGCGTAGCGGTAGACGATGGAGTCCTTCTAGCGGTTGCTAGTGTTTCGGGTTTTCCCGAACATTTTAATTGAAATATTTACATCCACGCGTCCATCCCCCCGCGATTTGATACGCATAGGTTCATTTAATACGGGTCGGTGGTCATGAGTAATTGTTCACCCAATAGAGTAGTCGGTGGTGCCCTAGAGGACATTAAGATGGTTAACCAACCATACGTGAAGGTTTCGAAGCAATAATTACGTTCTACTTGTAATTATTATACGGACATCAACACGTATCAATTTTGTGACGCCTCCTCAAATTTCGTCGAAGGATCGTGCAAGCCGCTATCGGGACGCAGTAGCGGTCGAACAGATCGGCGTAGCGATAGACGACGGGGTCCTTCTAGCGGTTGCTAGTGTTTCGGGTTTTCCCGAACATTTTACTTGAAATATTTACATCCACGCGTCCATCCCCCCGCGATTTGATACACATATGTTCATGTAATACGGGTCGGTGGTCATGAGTAATTGTTCACCCAATTGAGTAGTTGGTGGTGCCCTAGAGGACATTAAGATGGTTAACCTACCATGCGTGAAGGTTTCGAAGCAATAATTACGTTCTACTTGTAATTATTATACGGACATCAACACGTATCAATTTTGTGACGCCTCCTCAAATTTCGTCGAAGGATCGTGCAAACCGCTATCGGGACGCAGTAGCGGTCGAACAGATAGGCGTAGCGGTAGACGATAGAGTCCTTCTAGCGGTTGCTAGTGTTTCGGGTTTTCCCGAACATTTTAATTGAAATATTTACATCCACGCGTCTGTCCCCTCGCGATTTGATACGCATAGGTTCATTTAATACGGGTCGGTGGTCATGAGTAATTGTTCACCCAATTGAGTAGTTGGTGGTGCCCCTAGAGGACATTAAGATGGTTAACCAACCATGCGTGAAGGTTTCGAAGCAATAATTACGTTCTACTTGTACCCCTCGAGATAGTATAAAAATTTGAACGTACCAAAATTGCTGATTCAATAGACCACAATTAGAGTCGTAAGAATTGCTTGTCGGGCAGCTTACAGATCTGATTTGTCTTTGGGGACCAGGTTACCATGCTTCTGCTTAATCTTCCTAGATGCTCGTGTGGCTCAACCCGTCGCCGTCGCCGTCCCCGTCCCCGAAGTCATCGAATTTGAATACCGGTACTTACTTATATTGTTTACCTCTACAAAGCTTTACCATTTGTACATTATTTATTTCGTGACCTTAACATCATTTCTTTGATTTTTTTTATTCATGCAGACAATGTAACAGTAACGTCACCATCAGTTTTGTATATCTCACACTTGATCCTAAGCACCCCGAGCCATTCTGTCGTCCAAAAATATGTTGCCCTTTACTTTCCAGACCTTAGTATTAGCATTTATTATATTAAGAAAATATTAATTTATGAATCCGTCCCCTTAACTCTCAATAACGAGGAATACCAGGCGAATGAAATCAAAATTAAATATGACAAAAGTTTTTTGGCGTATTTAACTTTTCTTTCACCCCGTGCTTCTCTTTATTGTGAGAGACGTTGAACGATTCGAAATTACTTTTTTTTTTGTTTGTAGCGGTATATACTATATGCTATCATTAAAGGTCGAGCAGGTCGTTAGAGTGTAGCGTATTTTTGGGCAGCACGATGGCTCCGGTATTTTGCGGTGAAGTCCAGTATTGACATCTCGGATGACACTACTAATTATTTTGCTGTTTTGTATTGTAACCGAAGTATTCATTATTTTATTTTCATGTATGGTAAGCGGAAGTATTAATGTATTGATATCTCGGATGAAGACATCAACATTATATGTGACTGCTTTCGTATTAAAGTGATATATATTCCGGATGAAGACATCAACATTATATGCGACTGCTTTCGGACGAATAGAATCTTGCTTTTTTAAGATTGATATATATTCCGAATCAAAGATATTTCTAGCGGTACGTAAAACAACTAGCTGTACGTATAACAACTTGCGGTACGTACTGCATGTAATAAATATATATTGATATTAAGTTAGATATAGTTGTACGTACCGCTTACGTAAAACGTCTAGCGGTATGTACTAAAACGATGTAATAAATTTAAACGTACATTTCCCTCTGCTTATAAATAATAAATTACCTATGCAGCTCATACTTCTGTCACTCTCCTTGGTAGTCTTTTCCTCTTGTTTCCTCCCTTTTTTTTTTTTTTTTGCTGCTTGGCGGTTCAATCTTCAGAAAATTAGCAGTAACAGAAGCAGGTATCATCCAATCGTCATTAAGCTCGATAACATTTACGGGCGAAGAATACGAAAGCCACCAGTGGTTGAAACTGTAGAAATCATGACAGAAATCGTGAATGTTTTTCCCTGCACTGGTGATTGCGCTGATGGCATGCACACATGGGTACCCATCAAAGTTAAATTTTTTGCACGAGCACGTCTTGCCTACAAGATCTACCACCTTAAACTCTCCGCTACTCCTCACTTCCCACGATTGTTCGAAACCTTTAGTGGCCATCATTTTCTCAGACGCTTTCATGTTCTCTCGAAGCTTATGCTCAGTGTTCGGAGTGACTAAAGAGGACGATCGGTTAGCACATTCTGTACTATGTTCATGATATTTTTTATCCTTGCGGCTACCATCTTCAAACACTCATGTAACAGGGTAAGTATATGATATTCTCATGTTGTCTCCATAAAATCATGCACCTGTTTATAACTGTTTGAAGTTATTATGTCATACCTTTTCTCCAAGTAGTACGCCCTCGCCCATCGATCTCTGCTCTCAAGATTTTCATCGAGATAATTCGCATGAAACTCGCTCCAATTTCTATCGAATTCAGCCATGGTATATACCGTCGCCAGATCCCAAAACTTATTGACTAATCTATTCGCTTTAAACTTGCCTTGCAAGTGTACTTGGATGAGATAAGGACAGAATCCATGAGTTGCCAACCGATACACCTTTCTGTACGCATTCTTGATTGGTCCGCAACTATCCGTTACGATGACCAACTCACTTGTTTTTGGAATCGCTGCTTTAAGATCTTCTAAAAACTCTTCCCACGATTCGATCCGCTCATAAAATAAAATACCAAAAGCGAGTGGAAAAACTGTGTGATTGCCATCAGTAGCGCTTGCCACAAGTAAGGTACTTTGGTAATCGTCACTCTTGCGATGTGCGGCGATCGAAATAACCTTCCTCATACTTTTGAATCCTTAAATCGACGCGTATAATGCCACGAAACAATACTCAAATGCCCCTTCTAAGTTACATTTAATTGAGGTCACGGAACCCGGGTTTTGATTTTCAACAATAAAAAGAAACACCGGTAACAACGCGAAATTCTGGCCAGGGGTACCTCTAATCTTGTATTCGGCAAGTCTCTTGCCACTCGTAGCCATCCAGTAACTGATTTTGTAACCCTTATCTGCCACATGCCTCCGGATCTCATTCGGGTCTGGTATTTCCATATTTCAGTCACTGTATCTGCTTATGATCTCATCGGAAACCAACGACGAAGTGGCCCGGCGTAAACCTTGTCGTGCGTCTACGGAACAAGTGTGGACGCTGTGATATGTACGTATTCTAAACCTCCCCTCTGCCCCCTGCGCTGCACGTAAACTCCAACCGCATGTCTCATCGAGGCATTTGACCACGTAAACTCCAACCGCATGTCTCATCGAGGCATTTGACCACGTAAACTTCACTCCGAAGCGTCCTGCAGCACCCTCGGACACAACACTTTTCAACTCAGCCTTTGATGCAAACTCCTGACCAATTATAAGATCCATACCATCGGGAAAACTATGCACCGGTCCTTCTTCCCCCGACTCGAAACAGATAGGAAAAGTAGAGGATCCCGCAAAGTTATTAGAACACCCTCTCATAGGCGACAGTATCACACCTTCTGCATCCGGGGACGTCGATATGCCGCACCCGGTACTCTTCTTGCACAAATGTTGTTTGTTCGGTACCTACTCCAGGAGATACCTTTTTCAGTAGCTCGACGTACAGCTGTTTCAACCTCGACGGTGTATCCGGTGTCATAATATATGATTCGTAGTCAAGTTCATCAGCAATGACTACTGGCTGAGTACTGCGATCAACTGGGTAATAAGTTACCTTCAAATCATATTGTCGGACAATATCAAACTTGTTATATAAAAACTCCTTCAAATCAGAAATGTTATTAAAAACAGACTGTGAAACGGTAACAGCATTTGCAGTATCACTTATTCCCTCTCACAACCACTTGTAACAATCTCTATTGAAAATCCAATTTCCGCCAACACTGACAATCAAATGGTAAATATCCATCCTACAAACGAAAAAAATACTTCAATCTTAAATTAAACCGCTATAGGCTTATAGGATACAACTATATCATAGCATAGCGGTATGTTTGCAACTTAGTTTATACTTAAGGATTCATAGAGGACGACCTAAATTCGGCATGCAGATATAGGTTCCGCTACATAATATATTAATACCGCTATAACTTTATCCATAAATTGAAAACAGAAATAAAATTTACTTGATTACACCGGATAACCTTAGTTTATTGTTTATACTCGGCCTACGTATATCGGTACCGCTACACAAAACATTCATACCGCTATATTTAATCCAACTATTGAAAACAACAATAAAATTACCTGATTACACTGGCTAACCTTAGTTCATAGTTTATAATTAAGGAGTCACAGTGTAAGACCTAAAACAGGCCTACAGGTTTCGGTACCGTTACATAAGATATTCATACCGCTATATGTTATCCAGAAATTGAAAACAGTATTACGATTACTTTATCAAACTGGGCTAACCTTCGAATGAGTCAATTCTTGATATATGATAGAGCTGAAAGATTCGCTAATCGTTGGCTGTGTAACGCAGAAGATGAAGAGAGGTAATACGGTGAGTCGGCGAAGAAACAATGGGAGCTTAGGGTTACTTACTCGGCAATTAGGGAGTCGAAGAACAAGACGAATAACATAAGAGAGAGAAACATGGCGGGAAAGAAAGAATATTAAAAAAGAGGAGAGAGAAAAAATAATAAAATAAGAGGAGAGAGAAAATCGAGCCCAACGAACTGCAAAGGGCCCCACATCGTTTAATGAAGGGTATGAACCAAACATGTGAACAGTACCGAGGGTATAAACCTCTACCAAATCCCAAATAAGGTCGTTGTTGCGATTTGCCCGCTTGGGGTTACGTTTACTGTTATTTGCGGCACAAAGGTGTTTTTAACGTTAAATATTTATTATTTGTTTTCCTGGATAAAGTATTAATAATTTTCTTTTATTCTATAGCCATGTACCGTTTTCGGGGTTGTTTGGTACCTGTCCATAACGTGGGAGAAAAATATTAGTATTTTATCCGTTAAAACAAAGAATGAATATTTAATGTTAGTTTTAAAAAAACTTTTAGTATTTATGCCGTTAATATTTTGTTTTTTATATTAAAATCCCGAATGTTATGAATACACGTATGAATAATAAGATTTGATATCTAAATCTAGATACAAAGACTTAAAGTATGTTTTTTTTAAGATCTGGATGTAATTTATTTAATTAATTAAATTTTTTAATTGGGCTTTCTAGGCTTAATGGGCTTGGAGTTAAGGGCTAAGCACGAAATTTTAACATGGAAAACTCTCAAATCGGAGAGTAAAGGACCACAGATTAGTAACAATGATGGAACAAAAAGATTTCAGACAAGGAGGAATTGAAGATTGAATCACATATTTACATTGATAGATGATATATATATATATGTATTATATATATATATATATATATATATATATATATATATATAGCTTAAAAGAGCAACAACAACAAAAAAGGGAAAATAATTACATGAAAAGAGGAAACGTAATCGATTGAGCAAATACATAAAATCACAAATAAATGAAATGATTATTAGTATATTATTCCAGCGATGATGTTCCTTCATTTGCTCCATTGAATGTTCTCAATGTGATCAGGTATCGCAAAACTATTAAGCCTGAAATAACATAATCTCGTTTATTATTTTGGTTAATTTTGCAATACTTTTTATGTCAATCTTTAGTCTACATTTATTCGCTTGAATGTTTTTTCGGTAGACATCGAGCTAATACTTAACAAGAATCAACGATCACCACAATAACTTAATATAATATAAAATTTCACGGTGAACAAGTATAGACTACATTGACTTGCACATAATATGTTATTATTCATAAATATAAGAAACAGTACATATATATATATATATATATATATATATATATATATAGCACATCAAGTAGTATTACAACAACAAGACATGGAAGAGCCTTGAAAACCCATGCATGCACCACCTTTGGTATATCCTTTCAAAATGCAAAGCTTATTACAGTCTCCGATCAACTTCGAACACTCTCCCAAGCACACTGTTGGCACGTACAAAGACTCCACTCTCTCTGTAAACTCAGATACACCATTGGAAACAATAATCAGCCACAAATTCGTACGAACCAATATAAAATACTTGTCGTATAATATTATCTCAATCGACAATGTTCCCAAGTCCCAACAAGGCAACAATTATTGTTTCGCTAGTGAGTATAAGGAAATTTTTTGCATACCCATTCTCTTTCCATTCTTCACAAAAATATAACTTATATTTCGGGAAACAACTAAATTAGATTCCTCGAGCTCGAAGTTTGTTTTAGTTTTTATTATTATCTTATCGTTTTAATTTTCAAAAATATCAAAAGAGTATATTTGTTCATAGTTTATTATTTCTGTTTCATATAACCTTAAATTTTATTTTTGAGAAAAGCATATCATCTATTATTTTGCATGAACTGAAAAATTACCAAGCCCATTTAAGGAATTTTAATTCTTTCATGAAATTATTTTAAAAAAAATTATAGTAAAAGGTATATTTTGATTGTTTTTAAAATAATGACTATATCCGTGTAAATTAAAAAAAAAAAAATCGATAATCGAATGATTACCTGAAGCCATAAGCAACACAATGCAGAGAAACCCTATCACAATCATAGCTTTAGAAGAACCCATTGTTATGTCTCTTTTGCTAATTATTTATTTTTAGGAGGCATGAAAGATGGTATATATATGAATGATAGTGAGCTTTAACGTTAAATCCAAATGTAATAAATGATTAGATTTTCTTTTAAAGTCAATATTATTTTGTGATAAGATCGAAAAACGTTGAATAATAGTTATCAATATGTTCATGTTTAGATTACGTTCTTCATTATATAAAAACAAAACAAAATAAAACTAAAGGCAAGGAAATAAAAAAATTGGATTACTGTTATTTGAAGAACTAAGCTAAGAACATAACAAGAAGAAAAGAGAATATGAGAGGGAATAGAGAGAGTATTATTGCTCTTTGGTGTGTGTTACAATGAACCTCATATGCCTCTATATATAGGGCTTGAGAGAGGTGGAAATAAAAAATACAATAAATGTGAATATTACATAGTAATGACATAGTTGACTATCGCAATATTGACATCCACAAAATCCCATGATTTATAACATTCCCCCTTGGATGTCAATGTCATTGTAATACGCATAATTGAGTTTCAGCTGCCTCGTTAAAACCTTTCCAGGAAAACCCAGTGTGGGATAAAACCTTGGTAAAGGAAAAAGAGTACAGCGCGTACTACTCCCCCTGATGACATGAACATTTGACTTCTCGGAGCTGTCTCATTCCAATCTTGTGAGCCAATTTCTTTAATTGATGAAGCTAGTAGCGCCTTACTGAACAAATCCCCCAAATAACGCTCGATTCCGAATCTTTCACTTTCTTGTAAGCATTTTCCCGCGAACTGAGAGAATTTTCTGATGATATACTTCATTATCCAATAACGATCCTTATAAAATAGATAACCTGTAAAACAACATAAAAACACAAGTATTCCAAAGATACTATAATGTAATAGATTCATCACTTGAAACAAAAATTACATAATATCATAATCATTGGGGTACTCAATGAATATTTCTAAATCGTATAGAGTTCTACCAACTCTTTTATTCTCATTAAGAGTTTCTCAATCAATATGTTGCCTCAATGAATTCTTCAGGAATTCTTATGGCTTATGTTCAACATAGCAAGAGTAAGGATGTTCTCTATAAATTCTTCTTTAGCATTTCACTTATGCTCCGATATATATATATATATATATATATATATATATATATATATATAACCTAGGATTTTGTTATTTTTCGGGTCTTCTGGATCCATTAAGAATACATAATTCATAAAGACTTGTGATCACATTTGTGAGACGCATATTATAAACTTAATACTGCCATATATACTATATCCACCACAAAAGGACATTAGATGCCAGGATTCGCGAAATGTTCACATAAATTTAATTCAACATAACTTCGCATATATCTTTGTACCCCACCCCACTAGCATGCCCACTTTCAAAATGTTTGGACTACTGGTCCAGTATCGTGTCTTCATATTTGGCCAACTGTTTCTTAATCTCAATAATTCAAGATGCTCTATATTTCTCTTCTATTTATATGGCGCTAATTTGTATGTACATGTTGTCGACAATCTCTAATAACTCTCAATCCCATTTAATCAATATAACGACACAACTTTCGAGCTCTTTTATACTTCAATAATTTCGAGGTACTGGTAACCTTTTATGGTTTTGGAATAGTTATGTCTATGGTTTCTTCAGGAAAACCTACCTCCTTAATATGGCTATTTATTTATTTGCTGCATGCAATTTCGTCATTGCCTTTGGGATTAGAGTAATATGTTAATATCATATTTAAATCTGAATATCCTACTAGGATTGGAGCCTGATAGTTTGCTATATATTCATCATCTCTTCTTGAGTGATTGGCAGTATAAACAAGGATCATATTAATTTCAATTTCTATGTGTATATTCAACTGTCGATCTTCTTCCCCTCTTTGTGATAAAATTATTAGTCAACTCTCATATCGCACATAAAAATATTATAGATGGGAACCTTATAAATCGGGGAGATCTTTAATTTTTAACGTTGGCTTGATGCATGATATCCCTAATTCGTTGGGAACTTTGTTTTCAATAATTGTCTATAGTCAATGGAGGTATTAACAAAATATTTGACTAGACCAATAAGGTGATTCTTATAGTCATCACATAGGATGCCTTTTTCATTTAGCAGTCAACGAAATCATTTCATGAAATTTTCTCGCAAACTTCAAGTTTCTACTTAATATATATATTTCTTGATCATTTTGTAGATGCATCTACTCATAATATTTCACTAGTCAATGTATGGGCCCATAAAGATTCCAGGTTTGCTAATCGCAACATGCTAATATTTCAGTAAATACTTCACTTTTAATCACCATATGAGAATTCTACGAACCATATAGTTCATTAATAAATTATTTATCCAGGGTAATCATGTCGGTCATTGCTGACATCGAATATGAATTCTCAACTCTTTTTGCATTATTATTAATCCGGTATAGCAACACCGGTAATGCCAACATTCGTGAACTTCAAGTTCCATTAGCGAACTTCTAGTTCTATTAATGAACTTCTGGTTCCGTTAGTGAACTTCTGGTTCCATGCAAACTTCTGGTTCTATTAGTGAGCTTTCAGTTTCATTTTTCTAATCTATTCATCATATAATACGTGGGGGAGAATGCTCACTTTATGTAACTTAAAGCTCTCATTTTTTTTAGCACAACTCTTCTGGAGGATATTTTATAAGTTCCGTTTATGCTTACGCATAGTCTCAATAATATTGAAGTATCTAAATCATGATACTTTCTCCCCCTTTTCACATTTGAGCTTATGCAATAAGTTCATTATGTTAACAACGCTCATATTTAGATAATAAAGCTCATATATAAGGCTTCCGTTCTAGGGTTAAAAACTTAAATAAGTTTCTGTTTCCATATATCTCAACTTTAAATATTTCCTTTATTCTACTTCAAGTAGTAATTTAAATATTTTTAATTTATTTTCTACTTCAGGTAGTAATTCCAATATACTTAATTTATTTTCTACTTCACGTAGAGGAAATTTTCACAACTTTTTCTTTTCATCTTCATGTCAAAGACATTATTTATTTGTAAGCATCTCTTTGAGATTGACGTCAACGTAACCTCACTATAGCATTGCAATATTCTGTTTGCGATATGCTTTATCTCAATAGTTCATAAACCAATTTATTTTAGAGAATTATATATGTAAATATGCAATGGATAACAATCTAAAAATAATAATACATAAATTAAAATTAAATAATAAACATATAAAGTAAATAACAAAAAGAGAATACTAACTCAAAATTATAGACTATGAAAGTGAAGATTTTCTATTAATAACAGTCATTTAATACTCATATAGACATTGCTAGGAGCTTTTTAACACTTCAAGTGATTCGATCAACATTCACTACGAGGAATGAAATTACTCTAGCCATTTTATCTTTCACTTTCAATTACATTCTTCGAGAAATGTTTTTATTTGCAAGTCACTCGATCTTTTATAACTCGTACTCTTTGTATCTTTATGTAAAAATTCACTTCAAGGAATAATATATCCACCTCCAAATATACAAGTAAGCATTCTCTTCAAGGAATCACTTTTTGAGTTCTTATTTACGTTCTCTTCAAAGAATTACATTATTTATCCACTTCTAGTGGTGATGCGGTGCCTCGTTCATAAAATTATTTGCCCACTTCTGGTGGTAATGTAAACTTTCTTAAATCGATGAACTTTAGACCTTATATATAAAAATTTGCACTTCATATTGTCAAATACTAACATAACATACATCATTAATATTTTCTTCAGGAATTATAACAATTGCTCCAACTGAGAGGTGGATTTTTTTTCTTCATTACCTAAAATATAAAATTCGCTTCAGGGAACGATGTTAACTTAGTATTTGGGCGAGATTAACTTTTACTCTTTACCTACTCATAAAATATCGCCATTCACTTCGGGGGATAACTCTAAAAATATTCACAAACTCGTAGTATTTCCCTCTAGGAATATAAAATTGTGGATTCACTTCAAGGAATTTTTTCAGAACCAAAATATTAAATAAATTATGGTTTTCACTTCACGAAATATGCATAATGTATCCACTTCATGGAATATTACCATTAAAATGTCATAAAATTATAGTATTCACTCCAGGGAATCTTTCTAACCCAAAGTAACAAAATGAGGGTATTCACTTCAAGGAATATTGTAGAACTAAAATATTGTTATTCTTTTCGGGGAATATTATTAACCAATAATAAAAATTTTTGCTCACTTCAGAGAATGTTGCTAACTCGAAATGTTAATAAATAATGATACTCAATTCCGAAATATTCTTCTACCAAATTACACTCTTGTTTTAGCTACTTCCGGAGTAAGAGATAAAAATAAAATATGAGGTTAACATGAACGATGATATGTTAATGAAAGATTATAAATTGATAAAAAGATTCAGAAATACAATGATAATTTGATGAGGATTAGCAATCTGTCTAAATATATACTTCATATGTATAACCTAATATATCATATCACATTGTGTAATCAAGTATGCAATATATCATATATTATAAATATGCAATGAAATAAATGTCAACGATCTGAAATCAAAATATTGTATATAAAAGTTATTAACAAATAATCAAGTATAATAAGATGCGTATTAAAGTAGCATATAATCAGTATTTGTATTTGTATATGGCATATGAATATAATCAAATCAGATGATATAAATGGCATATAACGACATATATATGAGAAATTAAGCTGAAGATCTTGTTGAGGTCGGATTTCGTCAAATCCATCTTCAACAACACTCGTGTCGTTTTGTTCATAAACGACATGAGGGAAGGCGAGGAAGTCCTCATCCAAGGATGATTATTCCCGAGGGGGATCATCCGCGAGGAGGTCTAGCCACGAGGAGGGATGGTTAGCGTAAGAGCCAAACCACGATGAAGCGTCCCATCACGCTCGTCTCGAGGAATTTCGTCATGATGATCGGCGCAGAGCCCAATGACGGCTGAAGGGATGTGCATTTATTGAAGCCCACCTACCCACTCTGGCAGTCTGCTCTAGGAATGACATAAAGCATGGGTTAGCCACGCTTCCCTCAAATCACTCCTAGAGAAGCTAGTGATTGGAGGTGACAGAGCAAAAGGGAGAAAAGGAGAAGAAAAGAGACCCTAGTGATATTGATAGAAAGATGGCAAAGTCCTCAGCCTATAAATATTATGAGAAACCTCATTGAGAAGAGAGGATGAGAAGGAGAGACTCTGGACGGAAGAGATGAGTTTCTAGAGAGAGAAACTCCATAAAAAGAGAGATTTCTTTGTATTTTTTAGTATCGATCTATTGTAATCTGATTATATTGAGGTTAGAGAGCGCCGTCGTGCATTTGTTCATCATACTCCGAGTGTCCAGCTATCAAACGGGAGAAACCGAGTCCTTTCGGGAATATAATAAATCAGGAATATTTGTGTTCATATCATTATTGTGTTCTTTCGATTATTCTTGTGACTGGACAAGGGCGGTGAAAATCGCCCTCAACAGTTTGGCGCCCACCGAGGGGCTTAGTTTTTCTCTCTAACTCACAGCCAGGAACTCGAAGAGATGACGACGAACGGCGACAACGACAACACCGAGAACTGATCTCATCTTTACCTTTGATTAATAAAACTGCATTCTTTCTGTGTTTTCTTACAGGCCTTGCCTTGATCTTCGATTCGACAGGTCATTCGCCCCTATCAGACGCTCGAGGCAAAAGTTATGGACGCCGGAAGATTGGTCGCCGAGAACGATGGCTTCATCAAGCACCTGCTCGTTGCCCGTCACTCCTCGGACCATATTCACGTTTCTATTTATCATATGCACGTGATTTCTAGTTATTCATGAAGATTATGTATTGAGCTTCGATTTGATAGGTCATTTGCTCAAATCGGACGCTCGAGGAGAAAGTTACAGGTGTTGGAAGACTCGTCACGAAGAGGAGCTCGAGGAGCTCATCAAGGAGGAGCTCGAGGAGCTCATCACGAAGAAGATCTCGAGGAGCTCATCAAGGAGGAGCTCGAGGAGCTCATCACGAAGGAGAGCTCGAGGAGCTCATCACGAAGAAGGAGCTCGAGGAGCTCATCACGAAGAAGAGCTCGATGAGCTCATCAAGAAGGAGCTCGAGGAGCTCATCACGAAGAGGAGCTCGGAGAGCTCATCAAGGAGAGCTCGAGTTTGAGGAGTTCATCAAGGAGAGCTCGAGGAGCTTATCACGAAGGAGAGCTCGAGGAGCTCATCAAGGAGGAGCTCGAGGAGCTCATCAAGGAGAGCTCGAGGAGCTCATCACGAAGGAGAGCTCGAGGAGCTCATCACGAAGGAGAGCTCGAGGAGCTCATCAAGGAGAGCTCGAAGAGCTCATCACGAAGAAGAGCTCGAGAATCTCATCACGAAGAGGAGCTCGAGGAGCTCATCACGAAGAAGAGCTCGAGGAGCTCATCAAGGAGTAGCTCGAGGAGCTCATCAAGGAGAGCTCGAGGAGCTCATCACGAAGAAGGTGCTTATGGGGTCTTGGAAACTAATCGGCTCGTACCCGATGAAACCCAGCGACACCCACAAGTATTAACTACGGCGAGAGTACCGAGAGAAAGAGGTACGGCGAGAGTACCGAGAAAAAGAGGTACGGCTAAGGGCGCCGGGTAAGCCTGAGCCGGCTAGAGTGCCGAGTAAAAAGAAAAAATATTTACGGCTAAGGGCGCCGAGTATGCCCGAGCCGGCGAGAGTGCCGAGCAAAAAGAATAAATATTTACGGCTAGGACGCCGAACAAGCCCATACCGGTGAGAGTGCCGAGAAAACTATGAAAATATATATATGTATACATACATAAAGGCGAGAGTGCCGAGCAGGGAGAAAAGGAAAAGAAATATACATACGGCTATGGCGCTGAGCAAGCCCATACCGGCGAGAGTGCCGAGAAAATAAATAAAAAAAATACGGCTTGGGTGCCAAGCAAGCCCAAACCGGCGAGAGTGCCGAGAAAATAAAAAATATGGCTGGGACGCCGAACAAGCCCGATCCGGCGAGAGTGCCGAGAAAATTATGTAAAAAAAAATATACGGCTAAGGGTGCCGAGCAAGCCCAAACCGGCGAGAGTGCCGAGGAAACAAACAAGGCGAGAGTGCCTATGGCGAGAGTGTCAAGCCTTAAAGGCGAGAGTGCCTATGGGGTCCTGGAAGCTAATCGGCTCGTACCCGATGAAACCCAGCGACACCCACAAGTATTGACTACGGCGAGAGTGCCGAGAGAAAGAGGTACGGCGAGAGTGCCGAGAAAAAAGAGGTACGGCGAGAGTGCCGAGAAAAAGAGGTACGGCTAAGGGCGCCGAGTAAGCTCGAGCCGGCTAGAGTGCCGAGCAAAAAGAAAAAAATATTTACGGCTAAGGGCGCCGAGTAGGCCCGAGCCGGCAAGAGTGCCGAAATAAAAGAGGCGAGAGAGCCCAAACAAAAGGCAAGAGTGCCTACGGCGAGAGTGCCGAGAATAAAAAGAGGCGAGAGTGCCCAAAAATAGTGATCCTCGATCACGACCAACGTGCCGTCGGGAGGGACACTCCTTTCCGACGAGCACGGATTTTCTCTTATACAACAGAGTAAGGCGTGATGCCCGACGACGACACACATGCCGAGAAACGATAGGTGATTCTTCAAACAAACAGACAGCGAGTCTCTCGATGAAAAATCAACGATACCTGGGCCGCATCAGCGCCCGTCGGCGAATGTCGTCGCCAACGAGGGCCTCTATGACGACCGAATACTCTGGCTCATGACCAGGGAACCACGCCAACTTTAGAAGAAGAACCTGAGAACAACACACAACGAGAAGAATAAAGGAAGCACGACAAGGAGAAGAAATAGCTCGGTGACATAACCACACAAGGAGCCGACGAAGCGATCGTCAACTTCGAGGATTAGTGAAGAAAAGCAATGCGAAAGAAAGAGTTAGTCATGAGCAAGGCAAAGGTTACTGCATCCGTGACATAGGCATCGTCATCGCGAGGAGACTAGCGCTGGAAGAAGTTCATCGCCACGATGAGTTCGTTGCTATAAGCGAGCTCGCCGTCGCGAGGAGCTTGCCGAAGAAGATCATCACTGGAAGAGGTTCATCGCTGCGAGGAGTTCGTCGCTATAAACGAGCTCGTCGTCGCGAGGAGCTTGCCGAAGAAGATCATCGCTGGAAGAGGTTCATCGTTGCGAGGAGTTCGTCGCTATAAGCGAGCTCATCGTCGCGAGGAGCTTGCCGAAGAAAATCATCGCTGGAAGAAGTTCATCGTAGCGAGGAGTTCGTCGCTATAAACGAGCTCGTCGTCGCGAGGAGCTTGTCGAAGAAGATCATCGCTGGAAGAAGTTCATCGCTGCAAGGAGTTCGTCGCTATAAACGAGCTCGTCGTCGCAAGGAGCTTGTCGAAGAAGATCATCGCTGGAAGAAGTTCATCGCTGCGATGAGTTCGTCACTATAAGCGAGCTCATCGACGCAAAGAGTGTGTCGCCAAGAGAAGCTCGCCGCCATAAGAAAGATGCTTCACCCAACGAAACCAATTACAACTCAGCAGGATTCTGCCTCAGCTTCCCGAACGGAATCCACCGATCAACAGACTATGATGAGGTTCTCCGACAAAGTTTCTCGGGGCAACCGCGTCAACTAAAGTGGTCGACGGAGTTCGCAAATAATATCCTTGACAGTTCACCGTTACACTCGTCTTTCATTTTACCAAGTGTTTACACTTGATAAAATGGGGGACTAACTGTTGAGGTCGGATTTCGTCAAATCCATCTTCAACACAACTCGTGTCGTTTTGTTCATAAACGACATGAGGGAAGGCGAGGAAGTCCTCATCCAAGGAGGATTATTCCCGAGGGGGATCATCCGCGAGGAGGTCTAGCCACGAGGAGGGATGGTTAGCGTAAGAGCCAAACCACGATGAAGCGTCCCATCACGCTCGTCTCGAGGAATTTCGTCATGATGATCGGCGCAGAGCCCAATGACGGCTGAAGGGATGTGCATTTATTGAAGCCCACCTACCCACTCTGGCAGTCTGCTCTAGGAATGACATAAAGCATGGGTTAGCCACGCTTCCCTCAAATCACTCCTAGAGAAGCTAGTGATTGGAGGTGACAGAGCAGAAGGGAGAAAAGGAGAAGAAAAGAGACCCTAGTGATATTGATAGAAAGCTGGCAATGTCCTCAGCCTATAAATATTATGAGAAACCTCATTGAGAAGAGAGGATGAGAAGGAGAGACTCTGGACGGAAGAGATGAGTTTCTAGAGAGAGAAACTCCAGAAAAAGAGAGATTTCTTTGTATTTTTTAGTATCGATCTATTGTAATCTGATTATATTGAGGTTAGAGAGCGCCGTCGTGCATTTGTTCATCATACTCCGAGTGTCCAACTATCAAACGGGAGAAACCGAGTCCTTTCGGGAATATAATAAATCAGGAATATTTGTGTTCATATCATTATTGTGTTCTTTCGATTATTCTTGTGACTGGACAAGGGCGGTGAAAATCGCCCTTAACAGATCTCATGCACTAAATTAACGTTGTCACTTTTCTCAATTAAAATATATAAAGAAAATCAAAAGCACAATAACTTTTTTAAAACCGAATGTATATGCAACAATAAAAGACCAAAAAAAATATGGTTGATTTGAATATATGTAATTATTTTATAATCGATTGAATCTCTCATAAAAAGTTATATATTCTGCTAGGCTGTTTGGGTTGTATTTTGAAAAGAATAATCCATAGTGCAGCCATCATCGCAATAGTAAGAGATAGATATATAAAATTTGTTAGGTTTTTCTTAGTAAATATTTCAAACGAATTTACTATGGATTACCATCATCGCCATAATGAAAAAATGCATAACTTTTGCTAGGCTTTTCTACGTGATTTTTTCAACATAGATTTACATTGCCATCATCGCCAAAACAAGAATGAAATAAATTTAAAATACAAAGACCGTTACCTCAATCGGTAGAACATCGTGTTGATAACGTGTTATAAAATAACGAAGAACTAAGCTAAGAACATAACAAGAAGAAGAGAGAATATGAGAGGGAATAGAGAGAGTATTATTGCTCTTTGATGTGTGTTACAATGAACCTCATATGCCTCTATATATAGGGCTTGAGAGAGGTGGAAATAGGAAATACAATAAATGTGAATATTACATAGTAATGACATAGTTGACTATCACAATATTGACATCCACAAAATCCCATGATTATAACAATTACTAAATACTAATCTCATAATAATAAGAAAATCCTTCTTTACCTTTTTAAGAAAATAGATCGTTGAATTTAGCAGGCCAATCGCCTAAGATTAAATTCTTGGATTCGCTCTATTTCTGGATACTGGTTAAATATTAGAAATTAATAGCCCCTGAAATTTGTCCATTATTGCAATTTTCCCCTTTGAATAATAGTTTTTTGTTAGAATGACTCCTAGCTTCTAAAAGATAGTTTGCGCGAAGCAACATGATTTATTTGAGCATAATTTCATCTTGTAGACGTATATCACTTTAATAATTATTGATTAATAAGTAGACTCTCGTCGATTTTCACACTAGCTTCATAGCCTAATATATAAGTTTTATTCGATAATTAACTGAAGAAAATATACATAATATGGATAGGTAACTTACATCTGAACTGAATTCTTTTTGGTTAAAGAATCTCTTTATAGTTGTTGTTAGGGAACAATTAAGAGATTATGGTGGCGGTCCCACTTATGGGGTCAAATCAATACATTTCAAAAAGAAATACTTGAATTCAATTTCATTGATATGATTAGTTCCAGAAGTATCATACTAAATCCCATCAATCGAATCACTTTTTTATATATATAAAAATAAGAGACGATTAAGTCATAAGTAAAAAGACCTATTCATTGATAAGGAAAAAAAAAAGTGAACGGTGATTGGAGTAAGAAAAAAGGTGCAGTTCATATATATTTGAACCTATTGTGCACAATTAAACAAATTTCTTTTTTATTAACTCGCAATGAGCAATATGCTAATTTTTTAATGTATAAACGACATTTCTATTAAAAAGTAAAGTTTTGGGACAAACTGCACCAACATACAAAGACGAGGGGCACTGCTTTTGTTTACGCTAATATGAGCTAGTTAATGTTTGAAATAATTTTAGGTTAAGAAGATTAAACTAGAAGACATTGTTCTTAAGTTTCTCTCTCTCTATATATTAATCTTTAAACTATTTTTGAGTATTAAAATGTATTTAGACATGAAAATATTAGGGGCGACAATTCATTTTTCGTATCTTTTCCATCTTGTGTCTCAATCATTTTTACTTATGTATGCAAATTCAGATCCACCACATTTGCTAATCGTGTTAGAAGAGTACATGACTCAAACTCATCCTATTTAATAATAATGTTAATTGTGTGAGTTTGTTTAATTCATTTTGATATTTTTAATTTGATAAATTAATTTATCAATAACACATTTAACTTTAATTTTAAATATAATAAGTATTAAAATACTTGATAATATATAAAAGAAAAATAATTTTTTTTATTCCTGAATAATATTGAATTGGGTCATGTTTTTGTGTGTGTGACGAGTGTTGATGCCGAAAAATAGATCGAACACTGTTGTGACCCATTTAAGGATAATCGGTCGGGCGCATTGCTATTTGTTGACTTTCCTGGGCTAGAGGATTGATTCACTGTTCTTTAGGAGACCGGACCCTCCGCTAACTAGGCGGATCGGAACTGGGTCCTCCGACCCATTATTGCAAAGACTTAGGACCCCCACCTAGGCCTAGGCCTAGGCCTAGGCGGTCGAATCGGACTTGCGATATGGATCGGCGACCGCTGAAAACCGGATCCTCCGTAGGGCACGTTCACACTAGGATCTTTATTATTCGATATCTGGGGAAGTCGGGGAATATATGATGCCGCACATTGCCACTTATAGTGAGCCTGCCTACGAACCCACTTATAGTCAAGAGGGATCAGGTCATCACATAGTTCAAAGTGTGAGTTGCCTGGGCAAGCTGAGAGCTGATAGCGGAGACAGGGGTCGGTCGACACTCAGACCTTCCTCTAGCTGGCTCTCTGGAGAGTCGGTTCCTTCAGCGCATTCTCTTTAGCTAGCTCCTTCGCCTATCCGCTTACCGTCGAACATGAATCGGGTCCTCTGACCTGTTATCGCAAAGTCCTAGGACTCGGGATATAGGTCAGCGACCGCTGAGAACCAAAACCTCCGTAAGGTAGGTCGACGACCGGACCCAGATCGGACCCTCCGCTTAACGTCAATCTGGAACCGGGGTCCTCCGACCCATTACCACAAAGTCCAAGGACTCGGGATATAGGTCGTCGACCACAGAGAATCGGAACCTCCGTAGGGCAGGTTGTCGGTCGGACCATTTCCGTTCTAGCTACCTCATTCGCTCCAACGTTAGTCGGGTATTTAAACCAGAATATATATTTATATATCTATAGAAGAGAGGAAACGGTGTTTATTGCTATATTGAGCGTTTGAATCAGAGTTACGGTTTTGTTTAAATGAAGCTCCTATTTGTAGAAAGGTGCACGTACCTCTAAGTAATTAATAAGTATTTGCTAGGGGCCTCAAAGTAATTAAAAATTACTTTGCGCGGCTCGACGTGGCCTGACCAGTAATTAATAATTACTTTTAAAGGACTTCTTAGTAAATAAAACTTACCCGACGCGGCCCAACGTAACCTAACGCGGCCCAATGCGACCTGACATGGTTATTAGGCCGCATTAGGCCGTGTCCACATCTCATTTCTGGACCGCGTTCTTGTATCTCGCAGTCGCGCCCGTTCATTTAAATACATATTTAATAATAAATAATTTGTTTCGGACTTTTTGGGCCTCTCGGTTTTGAATATGGGTCTCCGGGGGATGTTTTTGGGCCGAAATTAATTTTCCAAAAACATCCATAACTCCGAGTTCACTTTTTTTTTAATTGCGCTTGACACGATCAGATTCAATAGTTTATTTAAAGTCGACCCAAAATGGTTTATATTGTTTCATAACCGTGTCTTGATTTGTGGACACACTAATTAAATCAGGTGAAATTGGAGTGTTAACGTGTGCTACTCCGGTCTTCTCCGGTGGTGGGTTTAGGTGCTATGGAAACCTGTTCAGGGAACGAGGAGAGGGCTCCAACCTTCTCCCTGTGCGCTGAGGATTTCGGCTTGGGCTATGGAAACCAACCGGAATATGGAGAGGGTGGTGGCAACACCATCCTGCTCGGTAAGATATTGGCGACGAAAAAAATTAGCCGTAACACAGTCTTCGCTGTCCTAAGCAGACTCTGGGATAAGATCAAGGATTGGACATGCACGGAGATTAGTCCCGGAATTTTTAAGCTTTCATTAAAACACCAGCGTGATAGGGACGACGTTCTTTCACGGCGGCCGTGGACTATCAGAGGAGCTCTTTTATCGCTAGAATGCTGGCCAGAGCAGCTTCCTCTGGAAGAGATCCAATTCTCTAGCAGCCCCTTCTGGATCCGCCTCCACGGTCATCCTCCGGCGATGATCTCCGAACAATCTCTTACCCGTATCGCTAAGCTCTTTGGGGAGGCGTTGAGCTGCAAAACAGAAAGGGAATCCAAGTTTGCCGCTTATGCTAGATTTCGGGTAGATATAAATGTGCTTAAACCTCTACACGCCGGTTCTTCCTCGACAGGAAGAATTTACCTTCTCTGTGGATACAAGCGAAGTATGAAAACATGGGGCACTTCTGTTATCGTTGTGGCATCGTAGGCCATGGAGCGTGGGAGTGCGCAGATGAGGTTGAAGTCTGCATCAATAAGGAAGGCTTTCCGGCAGTTCCGATGTACGGTGAATGGATAGATGTAGGCTCCAAGGTCGATACTTGTTTCCCAGGCGGAGGGAGAGCAAGGATCAACCGACTTGTACCCTCATCGTTTCCACCAGAAAAGAGACCGAAGTACGTGCCGGGCCCGAGCTGTCCTCTGGAGGCACGCACTTTGGTTTCCACCGATTCTCAAATGCCGGAAGACAACAATGGGACAAATCTCAGAACCCCTAACACCGTCGCCTCCCTCGTGCCGAAAGCCAGAGTCCTGTCGCACGCCACGTCGGGAAACCTCACATCGGAAAGTGTGGAAAGTCGGGCGTGCCGATCGATGCCTGCGCAATCTGAGCTGAGTTTTTTGGCGTCGTGCAGAGAGGAGACAGAGAGAGATAGCTTGGGACACACGAGCTGGAGAAGAGAGAAAGAGGGTGTAGGCCTTACCCCTTTGGGAGTGATGTCAAGGAGACATCTAATGACTACAGAGGATGGAGAAATTAGAGTTCTGACAAACCATGTTGGGCCTTCCTCTCTTGTGAAGCCCGTGACGTAAGTCAAATGCATTGACCAGCCCATGAAGCTGGGTTCATGCTTCAGCAAGACCTCTTGGATTCCACCACGTGCGGCTTCACCTAGTGGGACAAGTCTGACTGAGGGGCCCACGATGAGGCTTTTATTGGTTGTCCAAGCACAGTCCCACCACCCCCTCACTTATGCCACGTCGGATGCTTTTCGTGACAACATTTTGAAGAAGTCCAACCCGATAGCTATTTCCCCTGTTTCTAAAACAGGGGGCAATGCTCAGAAACAGAGTTTTTGTGAACTACACCCGAGTAGCCAAGCAACGAGGGTCAAGCGTAGGAGGATGGAAGAGGGCATCCAAGCTATAGAAACTCGGATCCACGACACGATGAAAGACGGAATTCTCCACGACGGTGCCCGAGAGGGGGGGGGGGGGGGGGGGGGGGCGGGGGGGGGCTCATGTTGAAGCCTTGTGTGAGGAGGAAATTGGTGAAGCGGTAATGATGATATCGGCGGCACGCCTAGAGCGGGCCGACCGGATGCAATGAAAATAATTTGTTGGAACGTCCGAGGCTTATGCAAGTCTCGGACGTTGGCCCGTTTGCGGATACTAATCCGCGAGCGGAAGCCGGACATCCTTTTTCTTTCCGAAACGAAACTTAAAGGTGCCCGGGTGGATAGTTTGAAGTGGAAGCTTGACGTTAGTAACGGCTTAGGAGTGCATGCGAAAGGTCTTAGTGGAGGCTTGCACTTGTTGTGGAATGAGAAGGTCGATGTCAATATCCGAAGTTTTAGTAAGGGACATATCGACGCCATGGTTGAAGACGAGCAAAGGACCAAATCAAGATTCACCGACTTTTATGGCGAGTCGAACGAGGCCTCGCGCCACCTCTCGTGGGAGCTTTTGAAACAGATACACGGAAGTGTGTCGAGCCCATGGATGTGCGCCGGTGACTTCAACGAGGTCCTGTTTTATTTTGAGCACGTTAGCCGGTCGAAGAGGCGTACTAACAGAATGACAAAATTCGGTGAGGCCATCGAGGCTTGTGGCCTCATTGATCTTGGTTTCCAAGGGGAGATGTGCACGTGGAAAAACATGCAAAGCGGCCATCACAATGTCCAATGCCGGTTGGATCGAGCGCTAGCAAACCCGGAATGGAAGACGATATACCCGGCATATGCGGTAGAAGTTTTGGACTTTTGGGGATCGGATCACCGGGTATTGCTCATTGACACCGTTGAGAGGCCAATTGTTGCTCAAGGAAGAGGCTCCTCAACGAAAATATGGGCTTTCGAACCGGGTTGACTTCTTAATGAGGAATGTGTGGAGGTGGTCTATAATACTTGGATGGCCGGCCGAGCAAGACGAGAGGGAGGAAGTTGCATCTCGGGTCTTATCTCGTGTAGAGAAGCTCTTCGGGAATGGGCGCGCACTTCGTTGGGACATAGAGGAAGACATATTCGGGAACTATCGACTAAGCTTCAAAGTCTCAAAAAAGAGGATTTTACCCCGGCTATTTGTAAAGAGGTGAAAAAGGTCGGTCACGACCTTGAGTCGCTTATTCTTATTGAGGAGTACTATTGGAAGCAACGGCCGTGGGCGGATTGGCTCAAGGGAGGTGACAAAAACTCGGCTTATTTCCACGCGAGAGCCGTCCGTAGAAAAGCCAAAAATTCCATACGTGGTATCCGGGACGAAGTGGGAGAGTGTGTTACAACGGAGGAGGGTATCCGTAATGTCTTCGAACGATACTTTATGGGTATATTTGATTCGAACGGAGCCACCGAGGAGGAATTTCGCACTATTACACGTGAAGATGTGAATTCTCTTTCGGAGGCACAATGTGAAGCTACAAGTGTAGAGTTCACCGGTGAGGAAGTAGACAACGCACTTTTCTCGATGAGCCCTCAGAAGGCCCCGGGTCCCGATGGTTTCCACGCTATTTTCTTCCAAAAGTTTTGGAAGACGGTGGGTCCGGAAGTAAGGAAGGGAAGCTTGGATATCCTAAATGGGAGAATTAGTGCGAAAGCTTGGAATGCCACCAACATCATCCTCATTCCGAAGACCAAGAACCCGACGGAGGTAAAGGACTTTCGGCCAATTGGCTTATGCAATGTCATTCTTAAAATGGTTACGAAGGTGGTAGCGAATCGGATTAAAGGGGCCCTTTCCTCGGTCGTTTCCGACTCGCAAAGTGCCTTTGTGCCCGGTAGGCTAATAACAGACAATGCCGTGATTGCTTTCGAGCTTCTTCATTCTCTTAAAAAGAAGTCAAAAAGAAAGAAAGGGGTCTTAGCTCTCAAGCTTGACATGAGTAAGGCTTACGACCGGGTTGAATGGGGCTTCGTCATCGCGATGATGAAGAGGATGGGGTTCAGGAAGAGAGTTATTGAGGTGGTGAGTGATTGCATATCCACCGCGAATCTCTCCGTGGTCATCAACGGGAAAGTGGGAAAGACTTTCACCCCGAGGAGGGGGCTAAGGCAAGGATGTCCTTTATCGCCGTATCTCTTCCTTATTTGTGCGGAAGGCTTCTCCACTCTTATTCGTGGCCAAGAGTGATTGGGGCTTATTCGTGGCTTCGCTTGCCGGCCCGCAGCACCCCCGGTCACTCACTTATTATTTGCGGATGATAGTATTCTCTTTTGTGAAGCGAGCGAAAGTTGTTGTCGCGCTATTGGAGCTATCTTGGAAACTTATGAAAGAGGATCGGGATAAGTGGTCAATATGGAAAAGTCTATGATGTGTTGCTCTAGCAATATATGTGAGAATGACGCCGTTCTTTTCTCACGAACGGTCCACATTCCCGTGGTAAAAGAGCTTGAATCATATCTCGGGCTTCCGGTTCACGTGGGAAGAAACAAAGTGGCAGTTTTTAGCAAAATTATAAGCCGTTTACACAAACACCTTAGTGCTTGGAAAGTTAAAATGTTCTCGCCGGGCGGTCGCGAAGTCCTCGTCAAAGCGGTAATTCAAGCGATCCTGACGTACTCAATGAGTCTTTTTAGGCTTCCGGCTTCCACTATCAACAAATTACATGCTCTTATCGCTCGGTTTTGGTGGGGCGGGTCGGAAGATAAAAGGAAGATTCATTGGAAACGACGGGAGCTTATCGCTAAGACAAAGGCGGAAGGTGGTCTTGGCTTCAAAGATCTTGGAGATTTCAACCGGGCTCTTGTGGGTCGCCTTACTTGGCATATTATTCAACACCCGGAGTGCCTTATGGCACGAGTGCTTAAGGCGAAATACTTCCCGTATTCTTCAGTCTTGGATTTCCAAAGTAAAGCTTCCGACTCTTTCCTTTGCAAGAGTCTTTGTTGGGGGCGGGATTTGGTAAGGCGTGGCACTATATGGAAAATCGGGGAAGGCAATTTGAGAGCTTTCTCGCAACCATGGATACCGAGAGCTGGGGCATTCTCCGTTGTGACCCCGGAGCCGGACGATGACTGTCCATAGTTAGTGGCCGATATCATTGCCGACGGTAAGTGGAATCGTGATCTCATTGAGACAATGATGTCCCCCTACGATGCCGAAGCAATTTTGAAGATTCCTTTGGGAGTGGAGCGTCATCACGATCGGCTAGTATGGCACTTTGAAGAGGATGGAATCTACACGGTCCGTTCCGGGTACCGGCCCACGAGAGCCGAGGCAAGAGGGAGACCGTCTTGCTCGGTTAGCGACGAGCCGAGGTGGTGGAAGAAATTGTGGGGACTCCAAATACCGCCCAAGGTCAAACATTTGGTATGGCGAGCATGGTTTGAAGCTCTTCCGACTTTTGGAGCACTCCAGGGTCGCGGTATAGATTGCCTTCCCTTTTGTAGGTTTTGTGGAGCACTTCCGGAGGATGCTCTCCATGCTTTATGGGGATGCGAGCGGGCTAAGGCGGTGTGGGGTTGCTCGGTGCTTCACCGGTGGACGGAGAAAACTGGGGAAATCCCCCTACGAGATTTATGTCTCCGGGTGGTGGAAACCCTTTCGGAGGCTAAATTGGAGCTTTTTTGCGGGAACCTTTGGGCGGCTTGGTCCGATCAGTACCTCCGGCTCTTTGAGCACTACGTTAAGAGACCGGAAGTGTGGATAGACGAGGTGACTTCTTGGTTTTTAAGCTTCAAAATGTGCACGGGGAAAACGGAGGGAAACGTAGAGGCTAGATCGGTTAAGCAAGTAGTGTGGACCGGTGACGAGAATGGAGGGCTCACACTCAATGTCGACGCGGTGTAGGATGAAAAAACCGGGCGAGCGGCGATAGGAGGTGTCGTGAGGAATTATCATGGCGGGGTCCTCGGGGTTATGGCATCGTCCCTCGAGAACGTGGATTCGGCGTTGACGGCGGAGTGCAAAGCTATCTATGGCGAGCTCAAATTCGTTTTAGATCGGGGATGGAAGGTCGCGGTGGTCGAATCCGATTGCCTTCGTGCGATCCAATTGGTGAACGAAGGAATGGACAACGGCCTTCAAGGCCCGATTTTGGCGGATGTCGGTTGTCTTCTTCGATCGGTGGGCTTTCCGGGCAAATGCCGATGGATTCTTTGTCCACTGACTTTCAGTCGACCGAATGCCCTTTATGGTTGGTTGACTCTGTTGTAAGGGATTCAATCCCCTCTCCTTGATTAATATTTATCAGAATCTGGTTTTCTCTATAAAAAAAAAAAAAAAAAGATTTGTGGTCACACTATTGATGGAGTTATCAGTTATGGGCTCACCCTTACGCTTAGGCCCAAGTAAAGTCCATTCAATTTCTTTAGAGATATATAAATTTGCAAAAACACGGCTTATCAATTAATTAATTTCAGAAGGGCCAGAATCGATACCCGCATTATTGCGTATAAAAAATTAAATATTTAATTGTCATATTTATTGTAAAAAAAAAGTTCGTTATTTTCTGTTATAAAATAAGAATAAAATGGATTAAACTTATCAAGCATATTCTCTTATTCACATGTGCGTATCCTATTTTATCATTTAAAACCGTCAATTTCACTCATTTCTAATTTTTAATTTAGAACCTCAAAAAGATACGTCATTTGAAAAACTTCTCGAGAATATTATCATTCTCGGTGGTTATCCGTCAAAATACACCCAAAACAATCTCCGCAAGTTTGACAACAAACAAAATGAAAAGTCGTACATATAAAATTATTGTCATAACTCACTCATTTAACAAAAAATTATATAAGATTATTTTGAGTTCTTATGGGAACACGTTTTCCAATGATAATAAACAGCGTGAATTAATATATATATATATATATATATATATTTATTTATTTATGTACATATATTTTTTTTACCTATAGTAACCCTATGTTCAGCCTTTTAAAATATTGTAGACCTTTCAAAACGACAATTGTCGGTGACTGCTATTTTTTGTTAAATTGTCGTCGCTTTAGGCTACAATAACGACATGTCGTCAATTTACTATTTGATTAATATAAGTGTGCATTTTGACTTGTATGGTCAAACTACAAATTATAACTGTTTACAAATTCTAATCAGCGTACGGTCAATTTTGTCATATTATTGACATCCTATTGTAATTCCAAAAAAGAAGTCTAATATATCTAACCTAATACGTCGATATCAGACTTATATTTAGACAATATCGTACATATATGCATCAATCAGAATTCTTCAACATCCATTGTTCGTATTTTCACTATATAAAAATAAAAAATAAAAAAATCAAAAGTCCAATTTGTACGATTCAACTTTTATTGTAATTATATAATAATAATACGATATAACTTCTTATTTCAAATGATTCATTAACCCATATTCTAAGGGGAAAAAAGTTAAAAATTTATTCAAATGAGATGGTAAGTAAACTAAACAAAAAAAAAAAAAATCAAAGTAAAACAAAACAAATGGCTAACATTTTTAATCGGAAATCGTCTAGTAATAATATGTCACATGATAACTATATCCTTAAATTCAATATAGAGGGAGTTGTTGTAACGCCACGGCTGCTCAATCGAATCGACGACTGTCCCCACAGGCCAACACGTGCTTTGTCTTTACTCGCACGCTTCCTAGGAGGTCACCAGGACCAGGGTTGCTCCAAGATAAGCACACTTAACTTTGAAGTTCCAATGAACGGGCTACCGAAAAAAGATGCATCTTGTTGACATAGGTAGTACCAATCAATTCTTTTAAGCCTCTTCGACCATACAGTCCCATATGTTGGACCGATATTAAACTTTTTAATATAAATAATGAACGTAACGAGTTACGACGGAATTTCAAAATTTCTTTTTAATATGAAAAAACATATTTTTGACATATTAAAATAACCATAATGTTAAAAACGATTATCATACATGCCAAAATAAATTTATTACGTAAACAACGATTGGATAAAATCCGGAAAATCATATAACTAGTTATAAGATTAAGATGCTTACATATCCGGATTTATACACGGTTTAACGTCGTCGATCTTCACGAGTCTTCCCTCCGTCTTCGATCAAACCACCACGATGGATTCAAGGCTATGGCTTTCGGGTATTTTGGAGATTAAGAGAGTGGGTTCTTTATGAACGAGAGAGAAAGAAGAACAACTTTTGCCTTAATATTTTCTCCTAAACTTTGAGCGCATACTGTATGCGAATTGGAGAGAAGAATTTCTTTCTCTGGATGCTTTTCAAAAGCATGTGCGAATTGGAGAGGCTATGGCCCCGTTTGGCATTGTTTTTTTATAGGTACTTTTGCTTTTTCTAGAATTTTAAGTCAATATATGTGTTTGGTAAGTTACAATATAAGCACTTCAATAAAAAAATTAGCTTTTCTATAGGCAAAATTTAAAAACAGGTAGTAGATGCTTTTACTAGAATCTACTTTTGCTTTTCTTATTTTTTATCTCCATAAATGTTTTTTTGGGATGGTTTAAGTACCAAAAGTATATTATTATTGTTGTTAATGTGAGTTTAAGCCTGACTTGGCTCAACCCCTAGCAGAGATCTCCCTAGGAGAGATTTCCCCAATAGAGATCTTCCCACCAGAGCTTCCCCTAGCAGAGAAGGGCCCGAGCAGAAATGCCCCTACCAGGAGTGCCCCCGAGCAGAAGTGGCTCCCTAGCAGAAGAGCCCCGAGCAAGAATGCCCCGGGCAGAAATGGACCCTAGCAGCTCTACTAGGGACACTCGACCAGAAGTCATCGAAACCCATTCTAGAAGGTGCCAAACTTGAGGAGCAAGTTTGGAGATTTTATTTGATTTGGTTTCATGATTCTGTTAGGATTCGAATGTAAATGTATAAGATTTGATTGAGTTTATTTTAGGAAGGTTAGCTCGGGTTACGTTTTTATGGTCTCCTATAAATACTTGTGTTAGTGTTTATTTTGTAACTCTTCTTTTGTATTTTTTTTGTCCTTCGAATTAATCAAAGAGAAAATTCTCCCAAGTTATTCTTTCTTTGTTCTTGCTCTTCGTGTGTTATTCTTTGGTTGCAGATCCAAACAATTGGAACCAACAGTTAAGATTCTAATTCTTTTTAAGTGGTAAAAGTATCAATTTTCTTATGTCCATAATTTTAAATTATTGTGGTTAAAGTACCGATTTTTTTGCATGGTGAAGATACCAATTTCTTATGTCCATTTTTTAAAAATTATTTCAATTGAAATACCAATTCTTATTGGGTGGTAAAAGCACCAAAAATATTTACCATTGCGGTTAAAGTACCAGTTTTTTAGATGGTAAAAGTACCAATTTGTACGTTCATGTTCTTAATATTATAGTTAAAGTACTAATTCTTTCTGGAAGGTAAACATATATATATATATAAAAACACATAATATTATTGCAGTTAAAGCATTAATTATTATTAGTTGGTAAAAGTACTATTTTTTTACCGTGGATAGAAGAAACGTGGATGTAAAAAATTAGTACTGTCACATAATTATTGTCAATTAAAATCCAAAAGGATAACAAACTAAGAAATGTTTTCTATTTTATTCATTGAGTAATTATATTATTTAAATTTTGTTTAAACTTTTTTATATTAACATTGAGATTTAACTAATATTATTTATGTCTAGTTTTGTATTTTTATATATATTTACAAGATAATTAAGTAAAACTGGTTACCAAACACTAAACTAGAACTTTTTAAAAAACTAAATATTTTTTATTTTTATTAACCAAACAGTGTATTAAAAGCAATTCTGGTTACCAAACACTTTATTTTTACAAGATAATTAAGTAAAACTGGTTACCAAACACTTTTTCTGACAGTAAATTTTAAAAGCAATTCTGAAAACAGCACACCAATGCCAAACTGGGCCTATATCAGCTCACTTTTTCTAATGAGATCAATATCTCATATTTATAGCCATTGATTTTTAAATTAAATCAATTATTTCATTAAAATCCCTTATACAATCTTCATCATGGTTACTTGTAGACCAAGTCCAAAGACCATACTTGTAGACCAAGTCCTTAAGTTACTTGTACACCAAGTTCAAAGACCAATTCCTTTCAAATTTTTATGCGCATATGATTTGGTAAAAATACCTAAAGAATTAATTTTCTTTTATTTTTATAATTTACATGGTATAATCCAATAGATTAGAAAATGACACATCATTAATCCTCGTTTTGATAGATTAACCAATGAGAATTAGGGAATTAATTTTCTCCACCTTTTTTTGTTATTAAATTCGCATAATATATAATTATCAATATAATTATATAATTTTTTACATTTAATAAAGGTGATTAAAATAAAATAACGATTTATTTATTTAATCATGAGAAAATAATTTCCAAAGTATAAATCACAATTTATACATAAGAGAAAATTATCAAACCAATTTCGTACTTAAAATATTTCAATTCAATAATTGAACTTAAAGTAAGATTTCAATAAATCAACTTTACATATTTTTAATACTTATTTTGTTAATCAAAATCTCGCCCGAAAGTATAACATTGAGACCTCATGGACCCACATAAACGAAGCTTTAGAATAAGGTCCGGACACAAAAGTTCACAAACTTTTTCCGAACTTTTAATTCTTAACATTGGTCGATTCTACTAAAGGACCAATACTGATAATCTCTAAGTTCATATGCGTTCTTATTTTCGTTTGATGTGATACAATTATTCTTCACACGGTCATTGGTGTATTCTTCACACGGTCCACGGTGTATCAGTAACTAAGAGGAATGTAAAATTACCATTTTACCCCTTAGTTATTATTTCATCGACTCCTTTGTTGTTTGTGAATGTGAAAAACATAAAGTGAGATGTCACAACATGTCACATGTTTTATTCAGAGAATATATTATTCAATGAGTACCAGGCCCGGTTTGTTCATTCACACTTCAAAGAACAAAGCATGATGTCATACTAATGCCGTAGCATTCTTATTACACAAATTCCATATTTGTGAATCACATAGTTCAACGAGACAGTAGCATGACACCAACCGTCGGGTATTTGATCCATCATTTGGGTCTTGCCCACTGACTAGTCAAATGTCATAAAGTGTCACAAGAAATTATGTACACACTTTAGGATTTAAGTAATTACGAAAGTACCCCTCGTTTTATGATTTCAACGCTTTGAGTAATTAAACGGTTTTACCTCGAACTTCAAAGTGTCATAGGTCTAGTTCAGTGTCTTCATTAAGATATCAAGAATAAACTCTAGAGTCACAACTCTCAATATCACAAGATCCGATATCAGTAGTTTATTTAAACAATCGTTAATCGGATACGATTGCCCCATCGATCCTAAGATTGTGAACTGTTGATTTTAAACTTATAAAGAAGAGATATCTTGTTAAGTCTATACTTAACTCTTCTTTCGTTGATGATAGTTTCAGGGCATAGACATATATGCATAAACACAAACTTAAATAAATAAGAATGAATATTTAATCTTTATTTAATTATCAGCAAAAGAACATAATCGTATTATTACATCGATTACTTTATTAATAAACTATCTTATTTGCTAAAAGCTTATTCATGTCTCCTTTGTGGGCATAAATCCCAACACCATACTTGTATGATCTACGATAACCGTGCAGTCCCATACCTGCACAGTCTCAAGAACGTTCCATCCCATACCTGCACAGTCTCAAGAACGTTCCATCAGCACATCCCCTTACCCAGACGATTCGGGACTGTACAACTTACCCGTTCTTGCCTTCTCGGCTCATAGGATTGATGATTGTCACAATCACCCCACCTAATGGGGGCCCGACGTCCTCGTCAGTCGCACTTCCGGCTGGGCTCGACTCTGATACCGTATGTAACGCCCCGGTTGCTCAATCGAGTCGACGACTATCCCCACAAGCCAACTCGAGTCTTTTCAGCGTGCTTTGTCCTCACTCGCACGCTTCCCGAGAAACTTCCCAGAAGTCCCAGGGTTGCTCCAAGCTAAGCACGCTTAACTTTGGAGTTCCTATGAACGGGCTACCGAAAAAAAGATGTATCTTATTTACATAGGTAGTACCAATCAATTCTTTTAAGCCTCTTCGACCATACAGTCCCATACCTGTATGATATCTGATAACAATGCAGTCTCATACCTGCACAGTCTCAAGAACATTCCATCAGCACATCCTCTAACTCAGGCGATGCGGGACTATATAGCTTACCCGTTCTTGCCCTCTCGCTCACGTGTAAAACCCTAATCATCATATAAAGATCTGAATGATGATGAGAATCAAAGTTGCACTCGCAACGGCAACAACTGCTGATTAGGAAGCATAGTTGTGTGGTTGAGAATCATAGTGGTAGTTTAGGAATTGAGTAATTTATTACACTCAGCAAATTATCTGACAACACATTTAATGGCAACTTTAACATCCAACCAAAAATATTTTTATCTCAATTTATTACCATAATATCAAACTACCTACCTTTTACTTATGTGAATTTAAAAGATACATGCGGTGAAAAGATTCAAACTTTTTCGAAATGAGCATTTTATATTCCCAAGCTTTTAAATATTGTTTTTATCAAATTTCTTAAGTCCTGAAATTTTGTTTTCAATAATTAGCTTTTTTTCTTCCCATATGGCTCTATAACGTAAATCATTTACATTAAAATATTTAAAATATATAAGAAATAATCTCAAAATATATATAAAAAAATGTTAATTTGATTTAATAAACTTGTAAAAATCCAATACTAATAGAGATACATGAGACTAAATCAATAGAAAATACAAAATTTTACTACTCAGATATTTAATTAACACAATTTAAAGTTCGAGAGAATATCACATTATTCTGAAAAGAACTGAATACTTTTACCGCAATTTTCTCTGTATCTAACTCAAAATGACTTGATTGAAACCCTCCAGCTAATTAATATTACACGTGATATTAAAATCTTCCTCTACTATGTCGCTGTTTCATTATTACTAATTAATAAATAAAAAAGCAACGACAACGTTTGTTCTGGTCGAATTCGAAAAGGGTATTAATTTTTCCTTTCGTGAAGTTCGGATTTAAGTATTGTAATCATAGTCAACCAAATATAGTATATATAGTTGAACGTCATGGTTTATTATAATTTATGTGTTTGCTCGGGTCGGTTGTTGAAAAATAAATACAATAAATTCAATAACATTTTCAGTAATATATGTCTTTTCTTTTTTCTTTTGTTAATATCAACGTATTTCAAGTTTGTAGGTACGTATGTAGTGTAATTTTCCGTTTGCAAATTCACATGCCATTTTGGATCAAAACAAGCAAAAATCGTCGGAAAGAATGAATTTAATTTTAATCTCCGGCCTGAATAAACACCTCGTGTAAGGAATATTAGCGTTAACATGATGGAACAAGGGACGGTACTTGAGTATCCGAGGTGGAGAAAGTCCCAAACAACAAAGGGAGCGGCGACATTGCAGCCTATAGAGACCGCCAATTTCATTGTTAAAGGCCCGTTTTCTTGTATTGAGAGAATATATATATATATATATATCGTTGGAATTAGGACATGGATTTGAAATTACAATCATTTGCAATCTGCAAGAACATTGTTGATTTCCTCCACTAAAGATTTCTATTATATGTGTAAAAAAAACGTACAAATTGAATCCGGAAGCATGGCTACATAGAGCCTAATTCAAATTATTACATCATGTTTACATATATATATATATATATATGTATGTATATTATATGAATTGTAGAATAAGTAAAAGTATGAAATTCAAACTCATTTACAACATGTTATTTCTCGTGTCTGTCCAATTGTCCGCTATGGTATCAGATATAAACTCAACAAGTATCCTCTAATTATCTTTTTGTACTTATAGATTAGAACATAAAAGGTCGTTTGAATACTAAAAAGATATAGAACCTTTAATTACATATATATATATATATATATATATATATATATATGTAGAGCTGTATATCAGCTTAAGCAATCTAACCTTTTTATTTCCCATTTGAATGCACATTATTGTAGACGATGAACTCATATTGTCTGGCATGTTTTACTATCATTCAAAACAACCCAACACGTACACGAATCCATCGCCTATAAGAGAAGCTTCAAAACATGTGAATTGCAACACACTCACACTCATAAAAATCAAAAGCAAAGGTGAATCATACTATATACAGCGAGAAATATATCATATACAATGGCTGCAAGGTGGCTCCTCGTTGCAATTTTTGCCTTCGCCATTATTCAGGCTTCCACGGCTAGGAACGTGCCTGAAGCTCACGCCAAAGCTGGTTTGACCGACCAAAAGAACCTCCCGGACTTTGGCAGTAACCCGGGTTCCGGCATGGGTGGATTTGGCGGATTCGGCGGACTCCCAGGGTTCGATGGTAACATGCCTTTCGGCGGTGGCAGTATGGGCGGATTGTTCCCGGGAATCGGTGGGTCCTCGGGGTCGAGCGGTAGTGGTGGCTTTGGCTCTCTCCCTCATCCTTGAAGCTATAGTTTCTTAGGGTTTGGTCGCAATGGTATTATTGTGTTTTACTTACGTGCATGTATTTCTTACGTACTTTGAATTTGCTTGCTACGTTTCTTAGGGTTTGAATGTGTGAGAGATGTGATGTGACTTCTCTTCGTATCTTTGATTTCTTTGGTTTTTCCAATGCCGTAGTGTGTATGATCGATCTGATGTACTCTCAGTTGGTATCAATAAATTAGTTTTGATTGTAGTTCTGTGTTATTTATTTTTGTGAGAGAAATGATATTATATATGTGCGAAAAATTATTAATCGATAAGCGGTAGTCAGTAGACTCAGTACCTTTAGAAAATAATAATATTTAAACTATAATTAAGATGAGATTTTATTAAAACTGCGCAAAATATATGGTAAGTAAAGAAAAAACGGTAATTTAAATTTATTGGTTTGAAATTCAGTTAAGGTGAATTTTATTTGAAAACGATATATATATATATATATATATATATAACCTCTTATTACTTATTTAGTTGATAGTACTTGGTACTTGCTAGCTAATTTTATTTGAAAACTATGCTCTCATTCTACATAATGTCCCTACAAGGATTATCTCATTTTATCATTTTTCTATTTTTTTATTCACGGCGTATGTTCTTAATTTTTTTAAAAGAGCAAATGGTGCATAAAAAATTATCAATTAGATACATAGAAGACTACAATTTTAATAACATTGAAAGTGAAGTCCAATATCATCATTTTCTTTTACTTTATAGGTATTTTTACCTCAATAGTCCCTATATATTTTCTCATAACTAATCACATGTGTTGGTGATTACGGAAATATCTGGTTCATTGGGTAAAGACCTAAAGTCCATGAGCGTTAAATACTTGAATTCAATTTTGAGAAGTCTGACAACCAAGAGAAAATAATATTAAAGGGACAGATGGCCAAGTCTTGTCACATTTATATCAAAGTTTTGAGCTTTCATGATGAAATAATTTTTTGGCCAGATATAGATATCAACGATCAAGGATAAATTTGTGTTCATATATATAAAAAAAAAAGGAATAAATTTGTGTTTACAATATGATAATATTTTTTTGTCAAATTACTTTCAAAGATCGCCAAATTAATCTTAACTATACATTAATTGTTCTTTAGCCATTTCGATGAACTTTTTTTTTGAATTTAGTGATACTATTGGCCAAGATTACATGTACTCATGTTACAAGATATTTGTCACGGTAAGTGTTAGGTTCCCAAAACGAGGTCGTTGCCAAAACTACAACGAATATGCAAATGACAATTGCTAAACTCACACAAACTCACTCAACGTCACACACACACAAAATCTCTAAACTGTGTATAGTGGGAAATGATGCAGCCAGTAAGAAGAGAAAGAAATGGAGAGAATTTTCTATTTGGTAGAAATACAAAGATGGAGGAGTGGGAGATGATTATTTCATTACAACCCACATCTATTTATATAGCAAAAGTTACTTAGGGAAAATACCACCTTACCCTACAACTTGTGCATCAAGTTGAAGCAATGTAATAATAAAAAATTATTAAACCTTGTTATGGATAAGAGCAAATGGCTATAGAAGATAAAACTTGATGGCCAAGTCATGGCTTAAAATTTACAGTAAGAACAACCGGCACAATTTCGATGAACTGGGCGAGTTCGTTCCAGATCATGCTGGTTCCAGGCGAATTGATTTCCGTCGAACTGGCCGTTGCTAGTCCTTGGAAGAGGCTCTCTCCCTCTTCCTGCTCGACCGTCTCTTCCTCTTCGAGTATGAACTCACCGAGTTTTGTTCGAGCTCTCAATTCTCGTCTCGCCTGTCCCACTTCTTCTCTTCTTCGAATATGGCGTCTCTGCTCACATGCACTTTGCCGCGTCAAGGGTCGTAAAACCTGTGTGCCTTGCTTCCTTCTTCGGCGCTAAGGTACACCATCGGCTGACTCCGATCATCGAGCTTCTTGAGGTGCGGTCCCACAGTCTTCACATGTGCGGTGCACCCAAACACCTTCAAATGCTCCAGATGAGGTTCCTTCCCTTTCCACGCTTGGTAAGGGGTGCGCTCGCTTAGCGCCTTTGTCGGTAGACGTTTCAACAAGTAGACCGCGTGTCGTACTGCTTCTCCCTAGAATCTCGCCCGGACTTGCATACTTTTCAGCAAACTCTTTGTTGTGTCCATCACAGTCCGATTTCTTCTCTCCACTATACCGTTTTGCTGGGGGTGTACGGTGCAGTGAGGTGTCGCTCTACACCTTCTTCTTCGCAGTACTCTGCGAAATTCTGAGATGTGAACTCGCCTCCTCGATCTGTTCGCAGGGTCTTCAGTCTATGTTCTGACTGGTTCTCCACGAGCCTCTTGAACTTCTTGAAGCTTTCAAAGGCTCCACTCTTCTCCTTGAGCGTTTAAATCCACACGGCCAGCGGCTGTAATCGTGAACAAATAGGAGAAAGTACTTGTTTCCGGCTAGGGTAGTCGGGGTAATTGGACCACATAGGTCAGCGTGCACCAGTTGGAGGGGTCGCTCTGCTCGAAACTTTGCCTTGATCGGAAATGGCACTCTCGCCTGTTTTGCGACCATGCAGTATTCATATAGTTGATTGGGGTGCTCAATCTTTGGTACCCCAAATGCCATC
Source organism: Parietaria judaica (assembly GCA_954871525.1). Classification (NCBI taxonomy): domain Eukaryota; kingdom Viridiplantae; phylum Streptophyta; class Magnoliopsida; order Rosales; family Urticaceae; genus Parietaria; species Parietaria judaica. The sequence continues at coordinate 48,594,791 of OX940860.1, forward strand.
TTCTTTTCTCCCATCATCTTTAGCGCGTGGAAATTTACGTGCCCAAGTTGTGCGTGCCACAACCAAGCCGGATCTGCTAGGGACGCCATTAAGCAGACGGGTTGGCCTGTCTCCAGCAGTATCTTGTACAGCTTGTTCGACGTTCTCATCACCTTCATCAACAGGGCGCCACTTTGGTTCCACATCTTCAAGTACAAGCCGGCTATCACCACCGTGTTGCCGACTTCCGTCAGCTGACCAAGGCTGATGGTGTTACTCTTCAGCTTTGGTTTGTAGTACACCTGGGTCAGTATGCGTTGGTCTCCGTTCTTGCACTGGAACAAGATGGACCCTCTGCCTCTGAATTTGACAATTGATTCATCGCTGAACTTCACGCTCCCTATGATTTCTCATCGATCTCTTCAAACTTAGCTCGATCTCCCGTCATGTGGTTGCTCGCACCATTGTCTAAATACCTGATGTCGATATGGACTTTATTCTCTCCGTCTACGAGGAGGCTTGCAACAACCTTGTCCTCGATAAGCATGACCATCTCGTCGGTCATCTTCTCCGGGCTGGGCCTCTTCTCGGCCATCATCAGCTCGAGCTCCGGGCTCGACTTCACGTCGACTGGCTCCTCCAAGTCGGTATTCTCTCTGACCAGTTCTCGCCCGGGCTCAGCGTCGATCTCGTCTTCAACGCTCGTCTCCTCATCTCTCCGCACTTCAACGTTCCTTTCCTGCTGGGCGACCATCAGCATTTACTCGTCTTCGTGGAATCTTGTCAGATTCGCATCGTCACCGTGCTTTTTACTGCAGCATTCCGATGCATAGTGCCCGAGCTTCTGACTATTGTAGCACTTCACCGTGCTATTGTCTCTTCGGGCCGTGGTACCTTCCTGGCGGGGTGAGCTATTGCCGAGACCTCGCATGTCACGACCTCGGCCTCGCCCTCGGCCTCTGCCACGTGCTCGACTATCTCCGCCGTACCCGCTACGACTCGACGAGCTTAAAGAAGACTCAGCTCCATGATTTTTCTTCTGCTTGGCCACCCATTCTTCATGCGTTAGCAGGAGATGCTTCTCCTCTTCATTCTTCAGCGTGACGTCTTCCATTTACTTATTCATCGCTGTTTGGCTTGCAAGCAAATTCTCGAACTCTACAAGTGATGGTTGAGCAGGACATCCTTGTACAATAATCACGAAGCTCCGATGATTATCTTCATATGAGCTTCTCCTATGACGGACTTCGGATCGAGATCGCTAATCTCACGACATATTGACTTGACCTTCTGGAAATACTGAGCAATCGTCACGTCGCGTTATGAGATTGACAGTAGCTCGTTCTCCAAGAGTTGTAGCCTCACATCATTCTTCTTTGAGAAAAGCATCGTGAATGTCTCCAATGCTTCTTTTGGCGTCTTGTCGTCTCTAATGTGCTCTAACATCTCTTCTTCAATGGTGGTCTTCAGGGAAAACATCGCTTTGCCTGCTTTGATTCTCCATTTGCGCAAGATGCCGTTAACATCTTCCTCCTGCGGCGTAGTTTCGCTTCCGCCGACGACCTCCCAAAGGTCGTGTCCTTGCAAATAGGACATCATGCATGTTGCCCACGTGTTGTAGTTGTTGTTGTTGAGTTTCTTGATTCCTCCGACGAATTGGAGATCACCGATCGTGTTGGCAGTACCTCGAAACAAAGAAAACTCACACAGTAAAATCTCAAGAAATCGTTTCTGATGTGGAAAATCAGTCAAAACCGCAACCACAGAGCATACTAAGAATTTCAAGAGACCTGGCAACAACACTCACAACCCCGGCTCTGATACCAAATGTTAGGTTCCCAATACGAGGTCGTGGCCGAAACTACAACGAATATGCAAATGACAATTGCTAAACTCACACAAACCCACTCAACGTCACACACACACAAAAACTCTAAACTGTGTATAGTGGGAAATTATGCAGCCAGTAAGAAGAGAAAGAAATTGAGAGGACTTTTCTATTCGGTAGAAATACAAAGCTGGAGGAGTGGGAGATGATTATTTCATTACAACCCACATCTATTTATATAGCAAAAGTTACTTTGGGAAATTACCACCTTACCCTACAACTTGTGCATCAAGTTGAAGCAATGTAATAATAAAAAATTATTAAACCTTGTTATGGATAAGAGCAAGTGGCTATAGCAGATAAAACTTGATGGCCAAGTCATGGCTTAAAATTCACATTAAGAACAACCGGCACAATTTCGATGAACTGGGCGAGTTCGTTCCAGATCATGTTGGTTCCAGGCGAATTGATTTCCGTCGAACTGGGCGTTGCTAGTCCTTGGAAGGGGCTCTCTCCCTCTTCCTGCTCGACCGTCTCTTCCTCTTCGAGTATGAACTCCATCGAGTTTTGTTCGGGCTCTCCATTCTCGTCTCTCCTGTCCCACTTCTTCTCTTCTTCGAACACGGCGTCTCTACTCACATGCACTTTGCTGCGTCAGGGGACGTAAAACCTGTGTGCCTTGCTTCCTTCTTCGGCGCTAAGGTACACCATCGGCTGACTCCGATCATCGAGCTTCTTGAGGTGCGGTCCCACAGTCTTCACATGTGCGGTGCACCCAAACACCTTCAAATGCTCCAGATGAGGTTCCTTCCCTTTCCACGCTTGGTAAGAGGTGCGCTCACTTAGCGTCTTCGTCGGTAGACGGTTCAACAAGTAGACCGCGTGTCGTACTGCTTCTCCCTAGAATCTCGCCCGGACTTGCATGCTTTTCAGCAAACTCCTTGTTGTGTCCATCACAGTCCGATTTCTTCTCTCCACTACACCGTTTTGCTGGGGGTGTACGGTGCAGTGAGGTGTCGCTCTACACCTTCTTCTTCGCAGCACTCTGCGAAATTCTGAGACGTGAACTCGCCTCCTTGATCTGTCCGCAGGGTCTTCAGTCTATGTTCTGACTGATTCTCCACGAGCCTCTTGAACTTCTTGAAGACTTCAAAGGCTCCACTCTTCTCCTTGAGCGTTTAAATCCACATGGCCAACGGCTGTAATCGTGAATAAATAGGAGAAAGTACTTGTTTTCGGCTAGGGTAGTCGGGGTAATTGGACCACATAGGTCAGCGTGCACCAGTTGGAGGGGTCGCTCTGCTCGAAACTTGGCCTTGATCGGAAATGGCACTCTCGCCTGTTTTGCGACCATGCAGCATTCATATAGTTGATTGGGGTGATCAATCTTTGGTACCTCAAAGGCCATCTTCTTTTCTCCCATCATCTTTAGCGCGTGGAAATTTACGTGCCCAAGTTATGCGTGCCACAACCAAGCCGGATCTGCTAGGGACGCCATTAAGCAGACGGGTTGGCCTGTCTCCAGCAGTATCTTGTACAGCCTGTTCGACGTTCTCATAACCTTCATCAACAGGGCGCCACTTTGGTTCCACATCTACAAGTACAAGCCGGCCATCACCACCGTGTTGCCGACTTCCGTCATCTGACCAAGGCTGTTGATGTTACTCTTCAGCTTTGGTAGGTAGTACACCTGGGTCAGTAAGCGTTGGTCTCCGTTCTTGCACTGGAACAAGATGGACCATCTGCCTCTGATTTTGACAATTGAGTCATCGCCGAACTTCACGCTCCCTGTGATCTTCTCATCGATCTCTTCAAACTTAGCTCGATCTCCCGTCATGTGGTTGCTCGCACCATTGTCTAAATACCTGACGTCGATATGGACTTTATTCTCTCCGTCTACGAGGAGTTTTGCAATAACCTTGTCCTTGATAAGCATGACCGTCTCGTCGGTCATCTTCTCCGGGCTGGGCCTCTTCTCGGCCATCATCAGCTCGGGCTCCGGGCTCGACTTCACATCGACTGGCTCCTCCAAGTCGGTATTCTCTCTAACCGGTTCTCGCCCGGGCTCAGCGTCGATCTCGCCTTCAACGCTCGTCTCCTCGTCTCTCCGCACTTCAACGTTCTTCTCCTCTTGGCGAACATCAGAATTTGCTCATCTTCGTTGAATCTTGTTAGATTCGCATCGTCGCTGTGCTCTTTACTGCGGCATTCCGATGCATAGTGCCCGAGCTTCTGACTATTGTAGCACTTCACTGTGCTATTGTCTCTTCGGGACGTGGTACCTTCCTGGCGGGGTGAGCTACTGCCTAGATCTCGCATGTCACGACCTCGGCCTCGGCCTCTGCCATGTGCTCGATTATCTCTGTCGTACCCGCTACGACTCGACGAGCTAGAAGAAGACTCAGCTCCATGATTCTTCTTCTGCTTGGCCACCCATTCTTCATGCGTTAGCAGGAGATGCTTCTCCTCTTCATTCTTCAGCGTGACGCCTCCCATTTGCTTAGCCATCGCTTTTTGGCTTGCAAGCAAATTCTCAAACTCTACAAGTGATGGTTGAACAGGACATCCTTGTACAACAATCACGAAGCTTCGATACTCCGGTCTCAACCCATGGATGATGATTCTCTTCATACGAGCTTCTCCGATGACGGACTTCGGATCAAGATCGCTAATCTCGCGACATATTGACTTAACCTTCTGGAAATACTGAGAATTCGTCACGTCGCGTTATGAGATTGACAGTAGCTCGTTCTCCAAGAGTTGTAGCCTCGCATCATTCTTCTTTGAGAAAAGCATCGTGAATGTCTCCCATGCTTCTTTTGGCGTCTTGTCGTCTCGAATGTGCTCTAACATCTCTTCTTCAATGGTGGTCTTCAGGGAAAACATCGCTTTGCCTGCTTTGATTCTCCATTTGCGCAAGATGCCGTTAGCATCTTCCTCCGGCGGCGTAGTTTCGCTTCCGCCGACGACCTCCCAAAGGTCGTGTCCTTGCAATGTTGCCCACGTGTTGTAGTTGTTGCTGTTGAGTTTCTTTATTCCTCCTCCGACTTGGAGATCACCGATCGTGTTGGCAGTAACTCGACACAAAGAAAACTCACACAGTAAAATCTCAAGAAATCGTTTCTGATGTGGAAGACCAGTCAGAACCGCAACCACCGAGCATACTAAGAATTTCAAGAGACCTGGCAACAACACTCACAACCCCGGCTCTGATACCAAATGTTAGGTTCCCAAAACGAGGTCGTTGCCGAAACTACAACGAATATGCAAATGACAATTGCTAAACTCACACAAACCCACTCAACGTCACACACACACAAAATCTCTAAACTGTGTATAGTGGGAAATGATGCAGCCAGTAAGAAGAAAAAGAAATTGAGAGGACTTTTCTATTCGGTAGAAATACAAAGCTGGAGGAGTGGGAGATGATTATTTCATTACAACCCACATCTATTTATATAGCAAAAGTTACTTTGGAAATTACTACCTTACCCTACAACTTGTGCGTCAAGTTGAAGCATTGTAATAATAAAGAATTATTAAACATTTGTATGGATAGGAGCAAGTGGCTATAGCAGATAAAATTTGATGGCCAAGTCATGGCTTAAAATTTACAGTAAGAACAACCGGTACAATTTCGATGAACTTTTCTTTTACTCTCGAACATATTAATCTCTCTCGTTCAAATCGTATTTTTTCTAAGATTTTACGTATAATTAAGAATACAATTCGCCACCGTCAAATTCCGATGCCCTTGTGTCAGAAACTTCTACAAGGATGGCATTGAAAATTCATATTGATTTGTGTTTGTTTTAATTATTTATATGAATACAATAATATAAATAAGATAAAAATACTATTCTAATTTCTAAAGTCTAATAATACCATATATAGCATTGATAAATAGAAATCCGTACTATCAGTATTAATTTAGCAGGCTTTATTTATGAGGAGACTGTAAGTCAAAGACAGTCCACAATCAATGCTCATTGCTCACCCAACAACCAGCGCAATTCAATTAACCTTTCAAGGGAAATTAATAAAATCTCAAATATTAAGTAATATAATTTATATATATATATATAATATACTTACCTTTATAAAAGTTACCACTGACACTCAGCCAATGGTACAGAACAAGACCGTCGAGTTTTAACGACGAATAGCACCATTTTATGCAACTATAATGTTCGAGATACAATAAACTTTTCTTCACGGTATAAATCACACGTGTATGTTTTATTCTTAACTAATGTTGTTTCGCCAGGTAATTAAATGACTATTCTCTGCGCGCTTTACAAAAGGGTTCAATATCATATGCGAATCATGCGATGTATAGTTTGTAATGATCTTAAATATATGTATTTTAATACAATCGTGAATGTTATTCAAGTAATCAAAACAACTTATTTTCTAAAATATTAATTAGTGGAAAGGAAATAGACGGAGTAATTTCTTACAACATTAATTTTTTGGAGAATTTGGAGAGGTGCACCCCGGAAGGCAAAGATTGAAACATCATATCTATTGACTCGGGTATTCGATTTGATTATACAATACCCCTAATTGAAGTCCCAAACTTACCTACATCACGGGCCCGTTCGATATTGATTTTCGAGTCTTATGAACGCTGTTTTAGTAAATGATCTCATTAAATATTTATGTAGCTTTCACATAGTTTATGTCTTTTATTTATCATGCTCCCCCAATTTCAGACATTGAAAGAAGATTATAAATTGTGAATGAAGGTTTGAGTTTTCCCCCAATTTTGTGCTCACGAGAGGATCCAAGTTTCAATGCCATAGAATTTGGTACTCGTGGGCAAATCAACAACTCACCGATGCCCGACTTCAGTAAGTATATATATATATATATATATATATATATATATATATATATTTGTGTGCGAATCAATTAGTTAAAGAAGAATCTTTGATTGGTATTCGTGCACAAATCAATAATTGGTACTCATTCCTGTGAGTTAAAACTCGACTCGGTTTGGTCCACTAAGCCTAGCTCGGGATAACCCACAGCCCTGGTCGGGGTACACATTAAAGTCAAAGAAGTCAGTCAATGAAGTTTATAATCTTGTGGAGCAAGCTTAGGGATTTAATTTAGTAGTTCTTATTAATTTGATAAGTTGAAATTTTTAAGGATTTTAGTTATTATATTTATTTTCTTTAAAAAGCTACTTTATGTGTAAATTCATTTTAATTTGTGTGTGTTCACCGGCTTTGGTATAACGATCAGAGATTGGAACCAACAAGTCCATCCTAACTCTTGAGCTTAATCCCCTCCCTAAACGATTAAAAAAAAAACTCTACTCAGCGTATAATATATATATATATATATATATTGCACCGATATTATGTGTCATCCAACAGATATACGAATATAGAAATAAGATCATAAGCACTCGGTAAAAACAAGTAGTGATAAATAGAGTAAAAACTTAAAACCCTGGCTCGCTCATAAATCCAATACTTACTTCTCACAACTGTCCCCATAGTCCCACTTTTTGGCTATAAAAAGCTACCCAAACAAACCCTAATGGTAAATATTACCACAGTCAAATTCAGAGAGATACTACTAGACAAAAAGCTATGGTGAAGTATTGGTGCATGTTGGTGGTTCTTGCTCTCGCCGTGTCTCGGTCTGCGGCAGCGAGGACTGCACCTAACAGTGACGCGGGGCTGACCGACCAGAAGAACTTCGTTGGATATGGAGGCGTAGGCGGGTTTGGTGGTCTCGGCGCCAACGGGCTTCCCTTCGGTGGAGGCGGCGTTGGCCTAGGCGGTGGTGGCGACTTGGGCGGCGGAGGGTTGGGAGGCCTTCCTGGTGGTCTCGGTGGCGGAGGGTTGGGCGGCCTTCCCGGTGGTCTTGGTGGCTTGGGAGGTGGAACCGGCACCGGGATCGTTCCGTTTCCTTGAGCCAACTCCCTCCGACGATGATAAATATAAATATGTGTGTGCATGGGTGATGAACTGATAATATATTATTTAAGTGTGTAAGTGTGTTTGTGCTGTGGTACCATGTGATAATATTGTGTTCTTATTATTAACTAGAAGAGTTTGAGTTTGAGTTCACGTTACGTGTGTGTTGTTGTCTAGGGTTTTGGTGTGATACTTTCTTTTGTGCCTTCCTAAACTTAAATATATTACAGAACGATCTTTCCTTTACGTTGTTCGTTGTATGATATGAGATTCTCTTCTTTTTTTTTTTTTTTTGAATGGTGAGATTCTTTTCTTGGTCTGTCGGTGATCGAATTAATTGCCGGTCTAATATATGTATATATATAGAGGATTAATCTAAAAAAAAAAAACGATAAAATAATATACATAACTTTTTTTTTTTTTAATGGAAATAGTATACATAATTAAAGGCATATGTATATATGCATATTTATATATGACATTTTGTTTTATAATATACCCGCTGTTTTCAATTTTCGTAAAAATAAACTATTTTAAAAAATAAATAGATTAATACTCTTAAAATTAGTTTTATTTTTATACCCTCTCACCATTTTAATTTTTCGAAATTAGAAATTGCACTTGTAATTTGGACTTTTGTTTATATATGCCTTCTAGTTTTATTTTTGAATAAAACATACTATATATATTTTTACGAAACCAATATCATGCCATCTTTAAGGAATTTAAATTTGTTACAAAATTAATTAAAAAGTATAAAAGTAGAGAATAGTTTAGTCAAACTACACTCAGAGAGTATATTTTGGCTGTTTTAAAAATAAAAATAAAAAGTATAATTTTGTACAAAGTGAAAATAAAAGGTATAAAAAGCAAATTTCTCTATATATAATATTATTATGGACATTATGTCTCGCCACTGTATCACTGAATATATACACATTGTACAGTTTACTAATAACTCCCATGCAGCGACGGAACTACAACTATGCCAACCAGGGCCGCGGCCCCCCTAAGATTTTCCGAGCTAGTTCAACTCGATTTCGCGGCGGCTTCATCATGATCCCAACCTAACCCATCGGCCCCCCATCTTCAACGTGACAGATATCTACACCGAGTCGACGGCCCCCATCTTCAACATAACAAATATCTACACTGAGTCGATGTAAAGCTTTTTTTTTTGTATTTATATTTGTCGTGTTTCTGGGTTTATACTGGATAACGAAGAAGTAGAAATGTAGAAGATGAAGTTTTGATATTTTATATTATTTAAGTGGGGTTTACATTTATTTATTTTTGTAAAAATGACACTTTGGGCAGTGTGTTTTTACTTCCCAACATAGCAGACTATTATACTACTATTTATTATTATTATAATAGATGTTGACAATTAATTAAAGCTTTCATTAAAGTTTTCAAAAAAAAAAATTAAAGCTTTCATTAATTTTACATATACAAGAATACAAGTTATACAACATGACAACAACACCACCATTTTTTTAAAAAAAATTACAATAATAAGCATTATATAGATAAAATTTTAGGAACAATGATAATAACAAAAAATAAATAAAAAACAGCAGTCTTGAAAATCTTAATTATTGTTAAATTTATTTTTTTCTTAAATTTTCTTAGAATTGAAGACAAAAATTTCAGCATTTTGTTTTTATAAAATGCTAACAAAGCAAAAATAAAATGATCAATTTGAAAGAAAAAAAATTAATATATAAATAAAAAATTAATAATAAGAAGAAAAAAAATTGGCCCCCCCGATTCAAAATTTCTGGTTCCGTCACTGCTCCCATGGATAGTTTGGCCATGTATTTGAAAGATCGCCGATGTCAATGATATTAATGTAAGTTACGCAAATACCATATTTATTATATAAATGATTTAAACAAACTAAGAACGTTGTTAAGTTTGTTTCAACATTATAGAAACTTGATAATATAGTTTATTGAATTGGTTGATTAATAGGTTATTTATGTCGTTAGGGTTTATAACTTCGTGTGTATAAACCAAGGATTTGAATGCCGTTTTTGCCGATAAATCGTTTGTCGTTATCGACGGAGTAATCGTTTGCCGATGGATTTATCGATGGAAAACCTATAAAATTTATCGTTTGCCGTTACCGAAACTTATCGAACTTATCGATGGATTAATCACTTATCGATAGATTTATCGATGGAAAACTTATAAAATATTTTCATACATAAAATACTAAATGTATATTTTCCTTGATAATTGAAAAACGTCAAATTACAAAACAAATTATGTCAGAATCACAATATCAGAATTATATACAATGTTACAAATTGAAGTTACATATAAAAAACCAAAGAAATAGCTCAATTAGACCAATTTCAAAAAAATATTTACTTTTCCCGCAATAAGGTTGCAATTCGGGAAAACGTTGAGTTAGAAATAATTATGTCAACCTCACATTTTATAAGTTATATACAATGTTATAAAGTGATTTTACATAAAAAAAAAAATAGACTAACTAGCTTAACTTAACTAATTTCTAAAAATATGTACTTTTGTCGCCATAAGGTCATAATTCAGTAAGACATCAATTACAAAAATAATTATGTCAAACTAACAGTTTCCTAATTATATACAATGTTACAAAATGAAATTACAGAAAAAATATTAAAATATATCTCAAATTCACTATTTGTAGGAAAATTGGTATTTTTGTCGCAATTAGAAATAATTTGCATACACCCTTAAATTAAACCCAAATCTGCAAAAAATCAATAAAAATCACGCAAACCTTCTTGATTCATCTATATTCCATCATATACTTTTAAAAAAATCAATTTCAACAACAACATTTGATTCAAAACGTAAAATGTACAATTAAACTAATATGAAACTCAAAGTTTAACTTTCATTCAACCTAATAGCTTTCTAAGTAACTAATACAAATATAGAATAAAAATGTGAAAAATTGACATGATTCATACATATACAACATTTAAACATAAAAACACTAAAGATCTACTAAAAAAATATCCTAAAAATACATTTAAAATTAGAATTTAAAGGAAGTTGGAACTTTTGCCGCAAAAAAAGAAAAATTTATACCAGGGTTGACTTATCGTTTTTGACCGAAAAGTAGCTTGCTTTTCGAGAAAATACACTTGATAAGTTTGAGAGATAAGTGACTTGCTTTTCGAATCGAAAAATCGCGATAAGTATAAAAAGATAACGATTAGAGGAGATAAGTTACCGAGAAGTGGTTTTCAGCGATAAATCGCTCGATTATCGCGAAAATCGAAACCATGGTATAAACACATACATTTAAAAACACCAAATATATTTGTGTGAAATGGTTTTTGCATTCTCTATACACAAATTCTCTCCTTCAAATTTTTTTTTCTCCTTAGTAAATTTTATTACGTTGGAAATTGAGTGTTCCGAAAAAAACCTATACACTTCGTCAGTTTTTTTTTTTTTTTTTACCGAATCCAACGTTTTGACTTTTCACATTTGATTTTGATTTTAGGTAATAAAATAATTAATATATTAATGTGTTTGTTTGTGTTTATTGTGTAATATTCAGGTACATTTTCATGTGTATAGTATGTGCATTGTGTACATTCATACTAATTAATATGAGTATTGTGTATATATTCAAGTTGATCAGTCTCGTATGTTCTGTATATACATAGTATGCCTTTGAGAAAGTCTAGATTTGATCAGACTCATATGTTTTGTATGATTTTGGTGCCCATCCGTTCAAGAAATAGTAGAAACATAACCTATTTTATGACAGTAGTATGGATTTGGCCCCGTAAGTAGTTCTAGAATTAGTGAAAATAACCTGTTTCTTATAATTTTAATAATTTGGCCATTCAAAGGATTAAAATCTATTGTAACTTAAAAATACATAAATACTTTATGGCATTATCATATTATAAGATAACAAAAGTACACTCAGCTTAAAAAAAAATATCTAAATATGTTTTAAATAAAAATTAGGGTAAACTGCGGCTAATGTACCCAATGTTTGATTTGCTGCGAATCATGTACCCAATGTTTTATTTCGACGTCTAATGTACCCAATATTTATTCCGTTAGATTTTTTTTCAGTTTTCCGTCCATGGATCGTCATCCAGCTCCACGTCACCTCCAACTAGGTATCCTCGATATTACACGTTGACTTGGGAGGCAAAATAAATCTTAAATAAATCATTTAAATCAAGCGTTGAGATTGGAGTCCATCCACGGAGGAGGAGGATCACCGTCGCCCCCAGCCTCCATCGCTGCCATTAAACGAAGTATTCTGTAGTGAGAGGGTCGGGGTCGGGAGTGAGAAGGTCGGGGTCGGGAGTGAGATGATCGAAAAATTAGGGTAATATTGGGGATTTGATTTTCTTTTTTATTTTAATTATTATGTGTCAATTAATCTGAGCCCTCCATTTAAAATACTATTCAATCTCAGCCCTTGAATTAAATGATGGGTTTGATTTTTATTTTATTTTAATTATAACGTGTTAATTAATCTGAGCCATCCATTTAAATTACTAATTAAATCTCAACCCTTGATTTAAATGATTTATTTAAGATTTATTTTGCCTCCCAAGTCAACGTGTAATATCGAGGATGCCTAAATGGAGGTGACGTAGAGCTGGATGACGAGCCATGGACGGAAAACTAGAAAAAATCTAACGGAATAAACATTGGGTACATTAGTTGTCAAAATTAAACATTAGGTACATAATTCCCAGCAAATCAAACATTGGGTACATTAGCCGCAAATTACCCTAAAAATTATTAAAAGAAAGGGCTATGCATGATAGCACAAATTACCTTAGGTTTTGCTAGTTCTAAATCATTACACCTTAGATATTATTATTTTTTTTATAAAAAAAGAACATTATTATTTATTTCACGGAAGGTATACTGCTCTATTGTCTATACCATTGTTGTGTTTATTTGATAATCTGATTAATTATACATGAAATGACTAAGTTGCCATTTAGCAGTTTGTCAACAACAACTTTATTTAGATCTTGATTATAGTAATCTATCAAGGATTGAAAGTCGTATTGAACTTTAAGGTGGTACCCAATTCTTTCTACACATTCTTTCAGAATCGTGACATAAAACGAGTATCTCAGTAAGAGATGATTGAAGTGGGTATCCCGTGAAGACGTACAATCTCTTTGACATATAACTTAGCCAACTGATCTAACATATATAACTGTGATCTTGATAGGCAAGAAATGGGTGAATTTTGTTAACTTTTCCACGATTACCCAAATCACATCATGCCCACTTATCGTTTTAGGCATTCCTAAAATGAAATCCATAGATATGTGTTCCCACTTCCATTCCGGTATTTTTAGGGATTGAAGCTCTCCTACTAGCCTCAAGTGCTCTGCCTTGACCTTTTGACAAGTCAAGCACCTCTGTACAAAACTAGCGGCGTCTTTCTTCATTCTTACCCAGTGGAACTTCTTTTTTAGATCTTTATACATATTCGTGGTTCCTGGGTGAACCGAGTACGGTGTCAGGTGCGCTTTGGAAAGGATCTGATTCCTCACTCGGCATTCTTCCTGTTCCTTTTCTAGATCGCCTTCTGGCTCTTCCAGTTCTTCTTAAAATTTTCTTCTGGTTCTGTTCCTGTTTATTCTTCTGGCTCTGTTGCATGTTCTTCTTCCGGTTCTTCTAGTTTTGCTTCATGTTCTTCTTTCGGTTCTACTTCATGTTCTTAGTCCAGTTTCTTCAAGAACTTCTTTTGGGTCTTCTTCTGGTTCAACTTCTTCTTCACCTTCCGGATTTTCTTCTGGATTATCCATTACTAGATTTCGTTTTCTTTGGTATCGAAGTTCCGCTGACAAAGCTTCAAACATTATAGCATTTATATCCTTGTAGCAAAGACATGGCCTCATGAGATCCTTAATTTCAGGGTGTAAGCCACACCAATAAAGTGACCGCACGTAATTATCTGGAAAACAGTACGAGCACTCATCCATCAACTCAAAGATAACACGATTGACATAATGTAGCATTGTTTTTCCTAGAATTTCATTCCAGTTACGAAGCCGGCGAGCGAAATGTAACTTCATTTTATTCACGTTAAACCTATCAAGGATCAACTCCTTGATAAAGTCCAAGGACATCGCCCCGGGATTTAAACTCAAAGAATTCCACCATCTTAGAGATACACTCGAAGGTGTGAAGTCACAATCTCCACACAATGAGACTCCGGGATTCTCAGTAATCTCATAGTACTTTCCGATAATGAAGAAACGTAGCCAGTTGTGTTATGGCCCCACTAGTATAATGGGATGCACTGTCTATTAGAAATTATGGATTCTTGCACAGGACGCATCGGCATCTAATTTCCAGCATTAGCCTTGACATGTTGTGGCAATAATTGGAAATCATTACCCCTTGCGCCTACATTTCTCGCCAGAGGCGAACGGGATGACATTGGATCCATGATATGCACTTATACGCACTTAATCATGGTTAGTTAAAGGAAAGAGAAATCAAATGACTCACTTTTCGGTAATCCAAGATAAGCTAGCACATGTATACGATGACGATATGCGAACCTTATTCTGATACCGATCTCTCCTGGCCCCTTTTTCTATAGATCATTTTTCTCTATTTGTCTCATCTAAGTTCCGATCCTTTTTGAAAATATTTGACGACCGATAAAGATTATAATCATTTAACTGTAGTACTTATATTATTTTTAACACATTATCATGAGTCTAAAACACTAAGTCAACCATGGCCGAAACGACATTACAAGATATCATCAAAGACAAAACAGCTGAGCTCCCGGGTTTTCAAAAAAATATAATACAACAAAATCCCATAGAGGCTTGTCTCATATCGAGTCTTCTCTTATATACCGTATATAATGCATTGCCGATCCTGCTCCACCCACAACTAACCGTCGATTGGCTTCTTCCTTGGGTCTACAACACAACTAGAAATGTGATCTTACGCTCAGGTACATAAAAGCTTTTTAATACTCACAATAATAATTAGTGAGCAATTACATAGTAATGCATACCGTCCAATAATGTTATGTCGTTTTATAGCTTACAAAAATATCATATAGATATAAATACAATCTTGGACCCTACTACGGTACCATTGCACGATAAAAGCAACGTGGAACTGGGAGTGCGACCCTAACCAAGTCTACCCGTGGGGAACATCTCAGGACGTACCATTCGAGGACAAACGACCTCGATGTGGTGGAGGCTAATGTACATTGTACCTTTCGGAGAAAAACGACATTTGCACTGCAACGTGGTGAAACTAAAAGTCTCAGTAGGGCGCAGTCATGAGTTTATAAAAAAGGCATACATATAATAAATATCATTATAGATATATGCATGATTATAGTGAATGCTCATATTTTCTCAACATATGCACACCTTGCATATTCAAATTCTACCTTTACAAGATGAATATGAAAATCAACCACCAAACTATTCAACCATGCATTTCACACATTATTATTGTTGTGTTGTAGTGAGTACTTTTATGTACCTTACTCCCTATGATTCTCTACTAATACGGCAAAGTGCTTCCTTTGAGAGAAAGTCACCTAGGATTAGGTAAGTCTTAAATAATCCCACAGATTGGAGCCAAAATGATGAGAGATGGAGGAGATTAGGAGCAAACCTAAATTCAAATCTTGCACTAAGCTTCGATAGGCAGCAACACGTCTCCAAACCTTGTGGATCGATAAGAAGTGGCTTTGGTAAAAAAAAAGATAAGGGAAAATAGCCTCGTTGGTATAGAGAGAAAGTGGGGATAAGAAAGAGCGAGACACTGGTGAAAATGGAAGAAAAAGGTAGGAGGAAGACACCTCATTCATAACTCACCTTTTGGGTACTACAAATCATGGAATCTCATCAGATTCGCTTCATTGTCGTGGTACCTGTTGTGCACTCCGATGCGTAGTGCCCAAAATTCTTACAATTGTATCACTTCACCGTGCTCTTGTCTCTTCGGGTCATGGTGCCTTTTTGGTGGGGTGAATGCTACTGCGACCTCGTATATCACGACCTTGCCCTCGTCTCCGGCCTTTACCACGTGCTCGGCTATCACATTTGTACCCGCTATGACTCGACGAGCTTGAACAAGACTCAACTTCATTGTTCTTTTTCTGGTTGGTCATCCATTCTTCATGCATGAGCTGGAGGTTCTGTTGGACATATATAAGTATGCCCTCTATTTATATGCTAATCTCACTTGTATAAGATTATGGTCGTTACCCTATTAATGAAAGGTTCTTATTAATGTTAATCTTATATAGTCATCTCAGTTTAATGATAAAGAAAATTCATTGAATTTTCGATCATTCCTTCTTTAATTTTTCTCTCGTGATAAATCATCACAGTAGTCTACGTGAGGAGGTTTGACTATCACGAATAAAGAACTTAAAAAGGTTCATGGTCTATATTAGAAATGGGAATTTCTAAGGCGTGAACGACCATTGATAAACATAATCACATTAATGTGGTGATCTATTACCGGGTCATAGTAAAGTCTGGGCACTGTTAAGTTTGATTAGGTATGAAGTGTCTTCATACTGGACGGACTAGACTTATATCAGAAGCTATGAATTAAGTCAGTCACTGATGATAGTACGATAGGGTCGCTTAGATGATTAGATCGGAATCGGTTGATAACCTGAGCATCGTGGACTTGTACAGTTCAATTTATATAATCTTTGATATAATCGTTACAGAGTTGAATAAAGTGCTCCTAATACTTTTATTTAGGGATTAGACGACTGACCGGGATAAGTTGCACGATAGCATATAGGGATAATATATTTATGGTATTCTTATTATGGTTTATGGGAAACAAACAAGTATTCATGATCAGCTCGTCGGATTCATCATCCTACAAGTGAGCAGTTTGTAACAATTATGGAATAAGATAGTGTTATCAAAAGGGCAGAGCGGTAAACATACCCTTTTGATGAATGCCATAATAACACGAAAATGGATTACCAGATATCTGGTTCAATCAATGGATACCTGTGATCAGGAAGATAAATATCAATACACACTTGAGAGTTCAGCCAAGAGCAATAGTGGAATGTTATCGAGGTTGGTAAAAGTCTACACTTTTATCGTAGCTCGAGTGTGTATGTCCATTAGTCCCCTTTGTAGCTCCACAAAGATAACACCGCAATTATGTTCAAATGTGTCATTTGAACATAGGATATTCCAATCAGACTCGGTTCGTGATTGTTGTCACAATTAAATGATTACCCTAAATAGTGACATATGTACCAAATTTTGGTAATCCAATGAAACTGTAAAAAGGTAATTGAATTTAATCCTTGGACATCCCCAGAAATGTAAGAAATTAAATTCTGGTATAGTTATCTTTTTGAATCGTGTCAATCTGACTTACGGTTTGGGATTTATGATAATAATAATCTTTGGTATAGACTAAAAATGATACTGTTATTTAAATCGAAAAATAGAGAAATTAAATATTGGTATTTATACCTAGAATATTTAAAGAGAGAAATAAATAAATAAAATTGTGGTTATATATATATTTATATATATGCGAATTTTATTTCATATAAATCTTTAAAATATAAAGATTTGATTTATTAAATATTTTAGGGTATTTTAAGAAAAAGATTTGTTTTGGATTTATTATTTATTTGATTTTATTTAAAATCAAATCTTTGAGTGAATATCTCCAATGTGGTTGGAGTGAATATCTCAAAAGTGGTTGAGAGATTTTTTCTAAAGTCGTTGGGCCATTCCCTATAAATAGGATAGTCTCGAAACCCTGAAGACACGCACCTTTCACAATTCAGGAATCGAATTCTCTCTCTCCCTCTCTCTCTCTTTCTCCCTCTCTCTCCTTCTCTCTCAGTTTCTACGAATTTTTGATGGGATTATTCTCAGAGTTTTTCGAATTTTAGGGCTTCTAATTTTATCTAGTGGGAGCCCATGTATCCTCGCGACGTAGTCCAGGATAATACATCGGAAGACTTTTGGAAGAATCTTCTACACATAAAATCGCAGAAAGCTTCAAGATCAGAGTTAGAGCCTTCAGGAATAAAAAGGGACACGTTTATGTATTTATCGATTAAGAACATTATTTACAAATACTCAAGGCTTAAAATAAAAATAGAATAAGTGTTAATTAAAATCAAGATAATTGATTCATCACGATCGGGAAATTAATTATGAGTTATTTTTACACGGACGGTATTGACAGGATTATTAGTATGGGACTTTAATCTATAAAATATTTTTTTAAAGGTCAATCCGCGTGATAATCACAACGATCATAATTTCTTATGGGGTTAGCGGAGACCCTTTTGGTTCTAGATACGCTAGATAACCCAGCAGGTTCTTCTCCTCTTCTCTGATGGCGACGAAGCCTCGTCTCTTAGACTTTTAGACAACCGACGACCTCCTTGACTGACATAGCATTGAGGTTGTCGAACTGTTCGATCAACGTAACAATCTTCGTGTACCTATGAGTTACAGATCTCAAGAATTTCTTGACCACGGTTGTCTCGTCCATCTATTCGCTTAGTGAGCGGATACTTGTTACAAGAGATGAAAACTTCATAGTAAACTCATCCACAGATTCACCATCTCTCGTACGGAGACCTTCGAACTCGCTCTTCAAGGTTTGAACATTGGCTTCTTAGACACATTCTGCACCCATGTACATCGTCCACAACATCTCCCACACCTTTTTTGCGCAGAATCCTTCTCAGCGATCATGAGAAGGACATTATCCGGAACTCTCTAATAGATGACGGGGAGAGCCATTCTATCGTTGCGTACTTCTATTTCTCCATCTTTTACGGCCTCACAGACTCCTTGATCCTGCAGATTCGTCCGCATCTTCAATGCCCACACCGAGTAGTTACTTTTTGTGAGCATTGGGTAATGGTGCTAGGATCCGATTCTCAAAGAATCCCTATAAGAAATTCTTGCTCATTATGTACGACGCGTGGGGTAACCTTTTTAAAATATTCTAACCAGGATTAGAGTCCCATACCATTAATCCTTATTACCCCATACGGTTATACATAAAACAAAAATTAATTTGCCCAATCGTGATAAAATAATTTTCTTAACCCATTATTATCTGATTTAATTGAGCCACGAATAAAAGTGAATAATCCCATAATCAATAAACACATGAATGCGTACCTGACACTTTCGACGATTTTGTCTGCGTTCTCTGATCTTCAAGAACTCCGTGCCTCCGATCCACATGGTCTTTGCGATTTTCTGTGAGAAGATAACTCCCAGTTGTCTTCCAATGTATTCTCCGGGATTACGTCGCTAAGATACGTGGACTCTCCTTGAATAACCTCTAAACCCTAAAAGCAAAATCCCGGGAAGAATTTTCCCTGGAAATTCGTAGGAACTGAGAGAGGTAGAGAGAAAGCGATTTTTCTGAAGTCTGATGAATGTGTGGTGTGTGATATATGGTTATAGGGTCCCTTATTTATAATAAACTAACCCCAACCTTTTCTGAGATATTCTCTCAACCAATTTGGAGATATTCACTCAAAGATTTGATTTAATGATTAAATCAAGGAGAGAATAAATCCAAAAAAAATCTTTAAGAAAATATCATATAAGATTTAATAAATCAAATCTTATATTATTTTCAAGATTAAATCACAAAAATCGCATAACCATAATTAAAATATCATTATGATTATTTTCTTAATTAAATATCCCATGAATTAATTCCAATATTTAATTCTCTCTTAAATTCGTAGGTAAAAACAGTGACTATTTCGGCCTCAGCCAAAAAAAACTGTTTTGACCATAACTCTCAAACTGTACATCAGAATGTCACGATTCAAAATGATAAAATTACAGAATTTGATTTCCCATAAACTTAGAATTATCCAGGGATCAAATTCAATTATCAATTTTTCATATTCCCGGCCAGTACTAAAAACTTTAGTACTTTTGCCACTAATTAGGGTAATCAGTGAATTCATGACAATAATCATGAATCACTCTTGATTGGATCTATACAATGTTTAATTAGTATATTAAACATAATTGCAGTGTCATCCTTGTGGAGCTACAATGGGGATAAATGGACAACACGCCCGAGCTACGGTAAAAGTGTAAGACTTTCACCAACTTCAGTAATATTCGACTATAGCGCGAAGCTAAACTCTCAAGTGTGTTTAGATTTTATATTCCTGTTCACAGATGTCCATTGATACAATCAGATTATGTGAATATCAGTTTTTGTTTTATTATAATTCTCATTAAAAGGGTAAAGTTATTATACTGTTCTGCCTTTTTTACGACACTATCTTAATCTATGATTATTGCAAACTACTCACTTTTGGGTTATGAATCCGTAAGCTACGCATGAGTACTTATTTACTTCCCACAAATCATAATAAGGAAATCGTAAAATTATTATCCATATCTGTAATATGCAGTTTGTCACGGTCAACCTTCCGATCCCAAAAAGTGTTGGGAATACTCGATTGCAAACTGAAACGATTAAATCAAAGATCGTTTAAGTTGAACCGCACAAACTCATATTGTCTCAGGACATCAACGGATTTCATCTGATCATCATAGCGACCTTATCGTACTTTCATCAGTGACGGACTTAAATGGTGATTTCGGATATAAGCCTCACCCTGTCCAATATGAAGACACTTCATACCTGATGAACTTAACATTGCATGGACAACACTTGACCCGGTAATAGATCACCATATGTATGCGACCGATTAAGTTCACCAATAGTCGTTCTCTATCAGAAGTTCCCACTTTCGATCTAGACTATGGACCAATTTAAGTTCTTTATTTATGTTAGTCAAACCTCCTCACATACACCCAGTGTGATGACTTAACATAAATGCAAAGTTAAAGAACTAAGGATCAAAACATTCAATTTTGATATTATACATTTATAATCCGAAAATAACTATATAGGATTAACATTAATAAGAACTTTTCATTTATAGGAAAACGACCATAATCTTATACAATGGGATTAGCATCTACAGAATATGTCCAACAAATGGAGCGTCACAATTCCTTCCTTCACGATCTTCGTTCCCGCCGTATCTCCTCTCGTGAGTTTTCTTGGTGATGCCATGTGCATCGGCTTAGGCTCTGATACAATTTTTTTTTTCCAAACTTTGATCGTTTCTGAAAAACACGACGATATCAGAAAACCACACCACTCACTAGAGAAGCGACGATGAAGCTGTAACACGAACCCCACTATCACAGAGAATCATATCACACTCTCTTTCTTTATATAATATTACTATTAGGGTAATTTGCGGCATAAATGGCCATAGTTTGCAAATGTCCTCGGGTATAATGCCAAAGCCAAAAAACTGCGGTAAAAATAGCCAATGTTTCTTAATCACAAGATTCTCAGATTTCCCTCCACAAAATTGGATGTCCGTCAACTCCGTGCCACCTGGACTTGTGACCGTGCACGCGTGGCATAACAACTGTCTATTTTCGTGCGCCACGTGGCAAACAAAAAAATAAATTTAAATCCCTCAGTTTTGAACAAAAAGAAGCAAGCTTTTAAAAAAATATCAGAGCTTTTCAACAAATCTGATAAGAGTACTGGGTTTCACCACTAAGGATCATTGCCACCACCATTGTAGTCACTCATTTCTTCAGCGAACTTACTCTAGTTTGGTTAGGGTTTTTTTTTCGTCGCAGATAGAGAGAGAACCACAATTTTTTTTTAAATGAATTCCTTTAATTTGAGCCGTCGGATGGGCGAGATCGACGACCCTGATTAAAGAGCCATTGGGAGGAGAGAGAGTGTGTCAGGAATCTTGAAAATACGGATCCGGATATGTCCGGTATTTTTTTTTCTCATAACCGGACAGGTCCGTATCCGAATTTTGTAAATAAAATAATACGGTACCTAAAAAATAGTTGGATTTTGGGGACTATTGCTGACACTCTTTTTAATTTATTATTATTATTTGGTTGCAATTACTATGTGTAATTATAACTTGAGTTTTTTTTTTTTTTGTCATGTCATGGTAACGATAATTTGAGTTAATATAGGGTTTTAAAATAGACAGTTGTTATGCCACGCGTGCACAGTCAAAGGTCCAGGTGGCACGGAATTGACGGGCATCCATTTTGTGGATGAAAATCTGAGAATTTTGTGATTAAGAAACATTGGCTATTTTTACCGCAGTTTTTCTGCATTGGCATTATACCCGAGGACATTTGAAAACTATGGCCATTTATGCCGCAAATTACCCTTACTATTAATATAGGTGATGATAGTGTGTTATTATATTGAAGATCAAACGAATAATAAAATGCTCTCTGATTAGCAGAAAAGAAGTCGAATACAATTCATATGGAGTTTAAAAGAAAACACACATCGATAGTGTTTATACAGAGGGCTGTGAGCTTAAGCTTGACTTAGTCCGGATGACGACCAGAACCCAGGATGGGCAGAAACACTTGCGAGGAGTCAGCCCGGGTACCGACCAGAACAGAAGACGGACAGCCGTTCAGCCCAGCTCGGGTGAACACGAGCAGAGTGTCCGGATAGAAGGCAAGCTCAGCCCGGAGCATACGAGCAGGTCAGCTCAGGGACAGAGAGACTGTCCGGGCAGGAAAAGGAAACTCTACCCCAAAAGGAAGACGCGTAACTTGAGGAGCAAGCAAATCAAGTCAAAGATTCGGCGAGATTATTTAGGGTAGTTTCCTGATTTTGTGCGATTTGGTTAGCTAGGGTTTCGCCTATGTGAGGCTATAAATATACCTAGCATGTACACTTTGTATTGTGTAGAGTCCATTAGAATTTCGAGTTTATCTCCTTGTATATTGCCTTCGATTATTAATCAAGAGAATTTCTTCTCCCAAAAGTTTGTGTCCTTTATTTTTTGTTCGATTTCTTTTGGTGTTATTCGTGTTCTTTGCAGATCCGTGAATTGGGATCCAACAAGTGGTATCAGAGCTTCAATCGAAGAATATGTCTTCATCATCAGAGTCACCAATCGACGGAGCTTTGGTTGCGCAGAAATCAGACTCCAGAGAAGGCACAGTTACACTCCATTACCCCATGCTCACGAAGAGAAATTACGCCGTGTGGGCGTTGAAGATAAGGGTGAATCTTCAGGCGCAGGGAGTATGGGAGGCCGTAGAGAACGGCGGTGTCGAAGGGCGCAAGGAAAGAATGGCTCTAGCCGCTATCTACCAAGCAGTTCCGGAAGAAGTTCTTCTCATGCTTGCCGAGAAAGATTCCGCGAAGGAAGCATGGAAAACTCTTCAGACCATGCACATGGGCGCATATCGCGTCAAGGAGGCAAAGTTCCAGACCTTGAAGAGTGAGTTCGAGGTCATGAGAATGAGGGAGAGCGAATCAATTGATGATTTCGCTATGCGGCTCACGTCCATTGTGACCGGCATACGCTCGCTGGGAGACAAGGTGGAAGAGACCACCGTCGTCAAGAAGTTTCTCCGAGCAGTGCCTCACAGGCACATGCAGATCGTGACATCGATCGAGCAGTTCGGCGATCTCAAGACCATGTCGGTCGAGGAGGTTGTTGGTCATCTCAAGGCCCACGAAGAGAGACTTCGGGGTTACGGTGACAAAGACGAGGAGAAGAACCTCCTGCTCACGCATGAAGAGTGGACGGCTAGGCAGCGGAAAACCGGGGGAGCCGAGTTTTCTACAAGACCCTCAGGTCGGAACAATTTTGGTGGAGAAGTCCGAGGACGCAGACAGGGTCGTGGACGGGGTCGAGGTCGGGACATGCGAGGTCGCGGCAGTGAATCTACCCGTCAGGAAGGCACGACCAGGAGAGACAAGAGCACAATGAAGTGCTACAATTGTCAGAAGCTTGGGCACTTTGCATCTGAGTGCCGGAGCAGGAACCAGGGCAAAGAGGCGAATCTAGCGAGATTCCCAGACGACCAGCCAGCATTGTTGTTTGCCGAATAGGAAACGCACCTGGACGAACAGAATGGCGAGTGTGACGCCAAGGCCCGGGCAGAAGTGATCAGTGTGCCGAT
The DNA here is from genome assembly GCA_954871525.1 of Parietaria judaica. Taxonomy (NCBI): domain Eukaryota; kingdom Viridiplantae; phylum Streptophyta; class Magnoliopsida; order Rosales; family Urticaceae; genus Parietaria; species Parietaria judaica. The sequence goes on from OX940860.1 coordinate 48,618,571, forward strand.
CAGCCCAGAGGCCGAGCAGACCTGTCCGGAGGAGACCAGCGAGAAGGTTTTCCTCATCGAGGATAAGGTTATTGCAAACCTCCTCGTAGACGGAGAGAAGAAGGTCAGTACCGACATATGGTACTTAAACAACGGAGCTAGCAACCACATGACTGGGGACCGAGCTAAGTTTGAAGAGCTCGATGAGAAGATCACGGGTAGCGTGAAATTCGGCGACGGATCAGTCGTAGAGATCAGAGGCAGATGGTCGATCCTGTTCGAGTGCAAGAATGGCGACCAGCGTCTGATGACCCAGGTGTATTTCATCCCGAAGTTGAAAAGCAACATCATCAGTCTAGGACAGATGACTGAGATCGGGAACACGGTGTTGCTGCAAGGGTCCTACCTGAAGATGTGGACCAAGGAAGGAGAGCTGTTGATGAAGGTGGAGCGAACACCCAACAGACTCTACAAGATTCTCCTGAAGACATGCCAGCCCGTCTGTCTTATGGCATCGATGGCAGACCCGGCTTGGCTATGGCACGCACGGCTCGGACACGTGAATTTTCATGCGCTCAAGGTGATGGGCTAGAAGAAGATGGCCTTCGGGGTTCCCAAGATAGAACACCCCGACCAGCTATGTGAGTGTTGCATGATCGCGAAGTAGACGAGGATACCGTTTCCGATCAAGGCCAAATTCCGAGCAGAGAGACCCCTACAGTTGGTGCATGCAGACCTATGTGGTCCAGTCACCCCAGCAACATTGGCAGGTAACAAGTACTTTCTTTTACTTGTTGATGATTACAGTCGTTGGATGTGGGTTTATATGCTTAAGGAAAAGAGCGGAGCCTTTGAGGTCTTCAAGAAGTTCAAGAAGATCGTGGAGAATGGCTCGGTGCACAGGTTAAAGGTCTTGCGTACAGACCGAGGAGGAGAATTCACCTCCCAGCAGTTCGGAGAGTTCTGCGACCAGGAAGGAATTCAGCGTCACCTGTCCGCACCCCACACACCCCAGCAGAATGGCATAGTGGAAAGACGAAACCGAACTGTGATGAACACAGCGAGGAGCTTGCTCAAGAGCAAGCAAGTTCCAGCCCGGTTTTGGGCAGAAGCAGTAAGACATGCGGTCTACCTACTTAATCGTTTGCCGACCAAAGCGCTAGGAGAGCGTACTCCCTACCAGGCGTGGAAAGGGAAGAAACCCCACTTAGAACATTTGAAAGTATTCGGATGCACCGCACACGTGAAGATTGCGGGGCCACATCTCAAGAAGTTGGATGACAGGAGTCAGAAGATGGTGTACCTTGGCGTTGAAGAAGGAAGCAAGGCACACAGACTCTATGATCCACGACGCGGCAGACTCCAAGTGAGCAGAGATGCTGTGTTCGAAGAGGAGATGAAGTGGGATTGGCGCGACGAGAAGGGAGAACCCGAGCAGAACTCAGTGGAGTTCATTGTCGAAGACGACCAGGATGTTGCCGAGCAAGAGAAGCCCGGAACACCCAGCTCGGGAACAGTCTTGCCAGAAATGAGGGAACCCAGCCCGGGAGAGAGCACCCCGGATACACCCAGGACACCAAGTCCGAGCAGGACCAGCCCGTCCAGCTCGGGAGATTCCTCCATAAAAGACGGCCCAAGAGGATTCCGACCTCTAGCAGACGTCTACGATCAGACTCAAGAAGTGGAGATGAGCCTGGAGGAACTTTCTTTGTTGTGTGCAGAAGAACCAGCCAGCTTCCAGGAGGCAGCAGCCGAGCAGGAGTGGCAGGAAGCAATGAAGAATGAGATGGAGTCCATTGAGAAGAACAGAACATGGGAGTTAACCGACCTTCCAAAAGGTCATAATCCCATCGGCCTGAAGTGGGTGTATAAGCTGAAGAAGGACTTTAAGGGGAATGTCCTTAAGCACAAGGCAAGGCTGGTAGCTAAAGGCTACGTGCAGAAGAAAGGCATAGACTTTGAGGAAGTCTTTGCTCCAGTAGCCAGACTGGACACGATCAGACTCATCCTAGCCCTAGCAGCTCATCGAGGTTGGGAAATTCACCATCTGGATGTCAAATCGGCATTCCTAAACGGTGACCTCGAAGAAGAAGTGTACGTCAAGCAACCAGAGGGGTTCGGCGTCACGGGCAAGGAGCAGAAGGTGTACAAGCTATCCAAGGCCCTGTACGGGTTGAGACAAGCGCCAAGAGCGTGGAACATCCGCCTTGACAAGAGCTTGAAGAATCTTGGATTCACAAAGTGCTTGAGCGAGCAGGCAGTCTACACTAGGAGTACCGGGCAGGAAACTCTGATCGTGGGAGTGTATGTGGACGACCTGATCGTCACAGGATCCAGCGCAGGAGGCGTAGATGGGTTCAAGCAGCAGATGATGGCCGAATTCGAGATGAGTGACCTCGGATTACTTTCGTACTACCTTGGTCTCGAGGTGGAACAGAAGAAGGAATGCATTACGCTGAAGCAGTCGGCCTACGCAAAGAAGATCCTTAAACAGTTCGAGATGGCGGACTGTAACTCGAGCAAGTACCCTATGGAGGCGAAGCTGCAGCTCGGGAAGGATGCTGAAGGGAGAAGAGTGGATCCCACGGAGTACAGACGCGTGATCGGGTGCCTGAGGTATCTCACCCACACCCGACCAGACATTTCACACGCAGTCGGGATAGTCAGTCGATACATGGAGAAGCCCACGAGTGCACACCAGCAGGCGGTGAAGCACATCTTGCGTTACGTGAAGGGCACGACGGACTACGGGATCCAGTACAACCGGGGAAGTGGAGCAGAAGTACTAGTCGGCTTTATGGACAGTGATCTGGCCGGTGATATCGATGACAGGAAGAGTACCGGAGGGATGGCGTTCTACCTCAACGGAAACCTGATCACCTGGCAGTCTCAAAAGCAGCAGACAGTAGCTCTATCCTCATGCGAAGCAGAGTTCATGGCGGCAACCGCAGCAGCATGTCAAGCTATGTGGTTGAAGGGGCTACTTAGTGAAGTGACCGGATCCGAGCAGAGACCAGCTACTCTCTACGTGGACAACAAGTCTGCAATTGCGTTGATGAAGAATCCAGTGTTCCATGGACGGAGCAAACACATTGACACGAAGTTTCACTACATTCGTGAGTGTGTGGAGAAGCGAGAGATCATCGTGGAGTTCGTCAACACGAGGGAGCAACGGGCAGACATTCTTACTAAGGCTCTAGGGAGAGTCAAGTTCGAAGAGATGAGAGAGCTGCTCGGAGTAAAGTGTGTAGCAAGTCAAGCTTACGGGGGAGAATGTGAGCTTAAGCTTGACTTAGTCCGGATGACGACCAGAACCCAGGACGGGCAGAAACACTTGCGAGGAGTCAGCCCGGGTACCGACCAGAACAGAAGAAGGACAGTCGTTCAGCCCAGCTCGGGTGAACACGAGCAGAGTGTCCGGATAGAAGGCAAACTCAGCCCGGAGCATACGAGCAGGTCAGCTCGGGGACAGAGAGACTGTCCGGGCAGGAAAGGGAAACTCTACCCCAAAAGGAAGACGCGTAACTTGAGGAGCAAGCAAATCAAGTCAAAGATTCGGCGAGATTATTTAGGGTAGTTTCCTGATTTTGTGCGATTTGGTTAGCTAGGGTTTCGCCTATGTGAGGCTATAAATATACCTAGCATGTACACTTTGTATTGTGTAGAGTCCATTAGAATTTCGAGTTTATCTCCTTGTATATTGCCTTCGATTATTAATCAAGAGAATTTCTTCTCCCAAAAGTTTGTGTCCTTTATTTTTGGTTCGATTTCTTTTGGTGTTATTCGTGTTCTTTGCAGATCCGTGAATTGGGATCCAACAAGGGCAACTATTATAAAATTATTATAATACCCTAAACTTGATGATCAAGTATACTTTCTGAACAAGTATACTTGCCAACCAAGTTTTGTCCCGAGCCTATCAAGACTCATCTTTACATAAAAAGGGTTATTTTAACTATTTTCTGAATGAAGGGGCCAAAAATATACATCTATCTTTAAATAAGGGTTATTTTTACTATTTCATTAAACGGAAGAGCCAAATCCGCACCTCCCTCGCAAAAAAAAAAAAAAAAAAAAGCCACCAGTGTCAAATTGTTATATTATAAATCATATCATGATCAAACTCATTTCCATTTATGAACGTAAGCTATGACATCATCATATTTATTATCTGAAATATTTTACTTGTCTTACAAGCTTATATTACTTGACCACCAAGCTTGTTAGTTATGGTTGGGAGGTAATTTACCACTTATATCTTCTCTATATAAAGACCAAATCTTGTAGCTTGTAATCTCAACCCCCTTTGCCTTCGACACGTTTCTAATAAAAGAAACTATTCTCTATTTGTATTCTCTCTATTATACCAAACTTTCTGATACATATATATAATATATAATATATAATATATAATATATAATATACAATATACAATATACAATATACAGTATACAGAGTGCGTTATAATTGAGAGTGTATACATATAGTTATAGTGGGGTGTTCAGTATTGTCATTTGAGTTTGTTCTGTCGATTTCTTTCGGCGCGGTGTGTTTCGGTAAATCGATTCGGAGACCGAGAACCAACATTTGATATCAGAGCGAGGTTGTGAGTATTGTTCTCAGGTCTCTTGAAATTCTTAGTATGCTCCATGGTTGCGGTTCTGACTGCTCTTCCACATCAAAAATGATTTTTTGAGATTTTACTCTGTGAGTTTTCTTTGTGTGGAGGTATTGCCAACACGATGGGTGATCTCCAAGTCGTTGGAGAAATTAAGAAACTCAACAACAACAACTAAAACATGTGGGCAACATGCATGATGACCTATTTGCAAGAACACGACCTTTGGGAGGTCGTTGGCGGAATCGAAACTACGCCACCGAAGGAAGATCCTAACGAAATCTTGCGCAAATGGAGAATCAAAGCAGGCAAATCGATATTTTCCCTGAAGATCACCATTGAATAAGAGATGTTAGAGCACAATCGGGACAACAATACGCCTAAAGAAGAATGGAACACGTTCACGATGTTTTTCTCAAAGAAGAATGATGCGAGGCTACAACTCTTGGAAAATGAGCTACTTTCAATCTCACAACGGGACATGACGATTGCTCTTTATTTCCACAAGGTCAAGTCAATATGTCGTGAGATTAGTGATCCAAATCCAAAGTCATCATCGGAGAAGTGCATATGAAGAGGATCATCATCGACGGGTTGATACCGGAGTATAAAATCTTTATGATTGTTGTACAAGGATGGCCTGTTCAACCATCACCTGTAGAGTTCGAGAATTTTCTAGCAAGCCAAGAAGCGATGGCTAACCAATGGGAGGCGTCACGCTAAATAATAAAGAGTAGAAGCACCTCATGCTCACGCATGAAGAATGGATACCCAAGACAATGAAGAACCGTGGACTTGATGTTGGACATGTGTCCTTAAACAAGCTGTTTTAAACCCATTTGTAAAAGATTATGACTTGTCGTTGAAAAAAAAAGATGATACTTATTATGTTAATCTTATTATAGTTTCTGGTAGAGTAAAATAGAATGTTTGATCCATAGTTCATAATGGAATGCAATTATGTTATTATCATCACACCCGAGTCAATGTGAGGAAGAATTGATAATCATAATAAATGAACTTAAATTGTCCGTGACCTGATTAACTGGGTGGGAGCCCATTAATCGGATAAGGTCATTAATGTGACTAAGTGATATAATCCTATTCTGGATTAAGTGTGTGTCACACTCACTATAAGTGCATTAAGTATGAAGTGTCTTCATACTGGACTGGACCTGACTTAAACTCCGGAAGTTATCATATAAGACCGTCACTGATAACTTGGAGTTGAGTCACTAGTAGATGATCAAATGGATATTCGATCTAAGTCTTGAGTGATCTTGAGTCTGATCTGTTGACTTGATTGTTCTTTGATTTAACCGTTAAAGAACACAATATACTGTTGTTCCCAACACTATTATTTTGGGAACATGATAGTCAACAGTGAAGGTAGCTTGATCATAGATATGGGCATCACACAGCTCTCTTCAGAGTCAAGATGATTCCCTTAATTGTCGATGGTGAGAAGTGAGATAGACCCATGGCCAGCTTATGACTCGTAATCATAAGTGGGTCGCTCACAATATTATCGGCTGAGTTAAGGATGAAAATGCATTGAGCGGCAATACGGTAATACCGCCTACTCATGTGTGGATCATCAAGTGAAAGATCAATAACCCGAATTTGATTGTATCAATGGACACCTTGCTATAAAAGGGAATAATATATAGTGTATCACTAAAGATTGCAGCCTCGGGTTTATAGTGGAATTACACCGAGGTTAACGAACTTCTAGCAGTTCATTGGAGCTTAAGTGATATGGGTCCATGGTCCCCAGGATAGCTCTGGAACGGATGATACGTACGTGATTAAATATACGTTTGTTTAATCATTTGACAGGATTTATAAAACTGAAGTCTGTGTCAGATTTCGGATAGTTTTACCGCGGCAAAAGTACCAAAGTTTGGTACCGGAAATTTAACTGTCAAAATATGAATGAATTGAATTTTATCATCAACTGGAAAGTTGTAGAAAATTTAATTCTGTGCAATTTATCTTTTGGAACCGAGTCGATCCGACTGACGGTTTGTGATTTATAGATTTAATGAGTTTAACCTAAAGTTTGGGTTACATTAATTAAATCACGTGTCACAAATAAAATGGTGGGTTTGTCCCATGACATTTTAATGTGTGATATGAGATAGAAGAAATTATAATATAATTTAATTATTTGGATTTAATTATTAATAGGATTTATTCCGGATTATTAATAATTAATTAATAATTAATAGATTTATATTATAAATAATTAATATATATTTGAGAGGTCGCACGCAACGTTCGAGCATGACCGAAAAATATATGGAGATTGTTTTTTAAACAATCAGATTCATATATATCTTTTTATATATTAATATATATATATATATATATCATGGTTTTAAATATCCGGACATGTCCTCGATATATCCACGACGTGTCCAGAAAATGAGAAATGCGAAACGATATTTGCAAGAAATCGATATATTCATTTCTTCCCATTGCAAACGATATATCCGTAAAAATTGAGAGTGTGAAACGACATTGATATTGGCATTTAGAACCATGCTTCGTATTTATGTTCGTACTTCGTACTCTATGTTCGTACTCTGTGACTTTAGTATGATAGCAAGCTTATTTTATGTTATGTCGACATTATGTTATATGTTTGTGTTATGTTATGATTTATGAGTGTGTTTTCTAAGCTATAACTATGTTAAATAGTTAATTTAGAAACTATATAAAAATATAATTGAAATACTAAAAATACTTTTCCGGAATATCCGTCGATATTTCGACCGGCAAGCGATATATCCGTGAAATTTATGTGGTATTATCGGCAAGCGATATATCCATTTCTTCCCATTTATCCGTCGGCAAGCGATATATCCGTAAAATGGAGAGTGCGAAACGACATCGATATCGATATTTAGAACCTTGATATATATATAAATAAAGAAAAGTCAAAAAGCCAACCTGGGAGTGCGTGACAAGCAAGTATACGCGCAAGTTGTTATGCAACTATTGCATATTTGCGGCAGTAGTACCTACTGTTTAGCTACTTGAGATAAAACCCTGAAATTAATTTAATCCATTGGATCGGTCTAGATTTAATCTTCACCGTTGGATTAGGAATTAATTTATTATATAAATAAAAAGGGATTTCGAAATTTAGACTTGTTTACCAAGTCTTGGTATTTGAATTTTCCCTAATTAATTTAATCCATTGGATCGGTCTAAGATTTAATCTTAACCGTTGGATTGGAAATTAATATTTTATTTATTTAAAAGGGGATTTCGAAATTAATAAATAATGATAAGCTTGGTGACCAAGTTTGGTGGTTGAGAGAATCTCTCAGTCAATCTTATCCATTGGATCAATCTAGATTTAATCTGGACTGTTGGATTAGATTTAATTTATTATTAAATTTCAAAATAATTCCATGGATTAATCTGAGCCATTGGTTTTTTGACCAATCAGATGATCCGGATGGAAGGAATTTCTCTCAGGTGGTTGGAATTGAACTCTATAAATAGGGAGCTCATTTCACACTTTTTTGACACACCTCCAGAGCTCAAAATTTCGTGACCCCTTATTAGGGGATGCGAAAATTGAATCTTCTCTCTCCCCTCGGTTCGGCTTTGTGAGATCTTTTCTCCAGTAGCTTCAAAAGAACTATCAGTTAAATATTTGTCAGAGTCCTGTCATCGAAGCCCACGCTTCGGTACGAGGATTCGAGGAGAATATCCCGGAAGATCACGGGAGTTTCCCTAGCACCGGCGAAGCCCTGCCAAAGTCAGAACGCGCAGCCGGAAGTCGTCAATGAGGTACGGCCTTATGAATTGGGTCAATAAATGCAAAATTTCATTTATTGTATTTATTTATTTTCCATAGACATTAGATTTAATAATGTTGTTATGAAATTAATTGTGATAATTAAATTGCCAATTATTTATCCGATCGCTTTATCCAAATTACTCGATGTCAGTACGTCGTTACGGAGTAACTATTCTGACTTAAAATTATTTTTAAAAGTTACCCGGACGAACTGATGAGAGCGGAATATTCGAGGTAATTTGGACGGGTCGTTAAAAGTATTTTTTATGCATTTGCAATCAAAGCTATTTCGTTATTTTTCATGGAAAATTGGCATATTAGCAGATCCGATTTCCAATAAATGGTATCGGAGCTAGATCAAATTCCCAACAATTGAGAGGTTACAACAGTAGCTTACCTCGTCAAGATTGCACCGCGACCAAAGAGACACGATCACGGTAAAGTGCTACACTTGTCTAAAGCTCGGGGATTATGCATCAAAGAGCCCCAGTAGGAACCATGACGAGGAAGAGAATCTGATAAGATTCCACGAAGACGAGCCCATGTTGATGTTCGCCCAGCAAGAGAGGAACGTTGAAGTGTGGAGAGACGATGAGATGAGCGTCAAAGGCGAAAGCGACGCTAAGCTCGGGCGAGAACCGGTCAGAGAGAAGACCGACCTTGAGGAGCCAGTCGACGTGATGTCGAGCCTGGAGCCCGAGCTGGCGATGTCCGAGACGAAGGCCAGCCTGAAAAAGATGGCCACCGAGACGGTCAGGCTTATCGAGGACAAGGTTATTGCGAACCTCCTCGTAGATGGAGAAGAGAAAGTCTATACCGATGTCTTGTATTGAGACAATGGTGCAAGCAACCACATGACGAGAGTGTTGGATGTCTGATTCCCGCGAATCACCCCTTATTAATATTCGATCACCTTAAGAGTGAGTAGGGTAACCTTTAAAAATATTTTCACATGAATTAGAGTCCCATACCAATAATTCCCGCTACCCTATCCGACTCATAAGATTCCAAGTTAATAATCCTGATCCTGATATTTAACTTTTCAAAAATTATTTCACACATACACACGATTAATTGAGCCATTGAGTATTAATAAATAATTATCCTAATCAATAAATACAATTGCATACCATTTTCGTTCCATGATTTTGTTGCGCTATTCTGATCTTCACTTGATCTTCGTTCTTCATGTTCTTGAGCTCCTGCGAATAGGCTTGTGACGAAATTTTCTTGATTGAATCTTGAAGATAGCACCCACGAGTCTTCCGATGTATACTCCGGATTTGGACCGCCTGGATGTGTGGGCTCCCACTGAATAGAACCCCTAAAGCTCAAATTTCTCTGGAATAATTATCCCAGTGAAAATCGCAAAAACCATAGAGATAGAGAGAGAGAATGCGAAATTTTCTTGAAGTGTGAGTTATGATTTAGGGTTTCAGGGCTCTCCTATTTATAGGAAACTGGCCCAAACACTTTGAGATAATATCTCAACTACTTGGAGATATTCACTCTAAGATTTGATTTAAAAATTAAATCAAATAAAGAATAAATCCAAATCAAATCTTTTTCAGAAAATACCCTAAATATTTGATAAATCAAATCTTTCATATTTTCAAGATTCATAATCATAAATTCGAATATATTATCATATATCGAATTTTATATTAAATATTAAATATTTCAGGTATAAATATCAATATTTAATTTCTCTAATTTTCAATTTAAATAATTTCTCTAAGCTGAAAACCGTTATTATAATAAATCTCAAACCGTCTGTCAGAATGACACGATTCAAAAAGATATTTATACTAGAATTTAATTTCCTACAACCCTGGAGTTGTCCAAGGGATAAATTCAGTATCTTTTTCCAGTTTCTGTATTGACTAGATGTTTGGTACTTTTGCAACTTTAGGTTGATCATGATTTTATGAAACTAAGTCACAAATCATATCTGATCAATTCTATTCTATGTTCTAAGAACATAATAATATGCGGTTGCGAACTTATGGAGCTAGAAATGAGACAAATAGACACGTACTTAAGCTTCCGTGAAAGTGAAGAGCTTCCACCAACTTCTGTTACATTCCACTATAGCCCGAAGCTTAACTCTTTAGTACGTGTTATTTATATCTTCCTGACTCAGGAGTCCATTGATACAATCAAATTATATGAATCCAAGTTTTCGTATTATTATGATTCTCGTCTTAATCGGATTAATCTTCGTATAACCTTTACACGACACCACCATTGTTCCATGATTATTTCAAAACTACTCACCTAACAGTTTATGAAGTCGTTAGGCTCTGGATGAGTACTTGTTTGCTTCCCAAAAATCACAACAAGGAAATCATAAAGTTATTATCCATATCTGCAGTATGCAGTTTGCTACAGTCAACCTTCCTATCCCAAAATAAAAGTATTGGGAATAATCGATTGTAAAATGAAACGATTAAATCAAAGATCGTTTAAGTTAAACCGTACAAACTCATACTACCTCAGGACTTCAACTGATTCAATATGATCATCGGTTGACTTCTTTACTAACAATCACTAACGGATTGATGCGTTCATAGTCAGTCTCGTCCGTCCAATATGAAGACACTTTATTCTTGACTTTATCTCAACGGTGCGGACCAGCACCATGATCCGGTAATAAATCACCACCAAATTGTGATTGAGTTTATCAATAGTTTTTCACGATCATTAATTTTATCATTAACGATCTGAACTATGGACATGATCTTAGTTATTATATTGTGTATATTAAACCTCCTCACTTAGACCCATTGTGATAACATAATACACAATTGCAAAACATAACATCTATGGATTCAAAACATTCATTATATTGATGAGAAAAACTGAAACAAAATTGTCATTGATAAGTTATAAACCTAATCTTTAAATTGAAGCAAGACCATGATCTTATATAAGTGGCATTAATATCTGAATTATAGGGCATACTAATCAGGTAAGTACAACAGAGAGATCGAACTAAATTTGAAAAGCTCGATGAGAAGATCACATGGAGCGTGAAGTGCGGCGATGAATTAATTGTCGTAATTAGAGGCAGATGGTCCATCATGTTCCAGTACAAGAATGGGGACCAACGCCTGTTGACCGAGGTATACTACATCCCGAAGCTGAAGAGTAATATCATAAGTGTAAAACTTGAATCGGCTTGTACTTGAAGATGCGCAACCAGAGTGGCGCCCGGTTGATGAAGGTGAAGAGAACACCGAACATGTTGTCCAAGATACTCCTAGCGACAGGCCAGCCCGTTTGCTTAATGGCGTCCTTAGCAGACCCGGCTTGGTTGTGGCACACACGACTTGGGCAAGTAAACTTCTACTCACACAAGATGATGGGAGAGAAGAACATGGCATTTTGGGTACCAAAGATTCAACACATCAATCAGCTGTGTGAATGTTGCATGATCACGAAATAGGCAAGAGTTCCATTTTCGATCAAGGCCAAGTTCCGAGCAGAACCACCCCTCCAACGGGTGCACGCAGACTTGTCTGGTCCAATTACCCCGCCACCCTAGCTTGCAATATATACTTTATTTTGCTTGTTGATGATTATAGCCGTTGGATGTGGGTTTATTCGCTCAAAGAGAAGAGTGGAGCTCTTAAAGTCTTTAAGTAGTTTACGGGGCTCGTGAAGAACTGCTCAGAACACAGGTTGAAGACCATGTGAACCGACCGAGGTGGAGAGTTCACGTCCTAGAAATTTGGAGAGTTCTGCAATGAAGAGAGAGTCAAACACCACCTCACTGCATCGTACACGCACCAACAAAACGATATGGTGGAGAGAAGAAACCGGAATGTGATAAACACAACAAGGAGTTTGCTGAAGAGCATGCAAGTTCCGGCGAGGTTTTGTGGAGAAGCAGTTAGACACGTGGTCTATCTGTTGAACCGCTTATTGACGAAGGCGCTAGGCGAGCGCACCCCTTACCAAGCATGGAAAGGGAAGAAACCTCATCTAGAGCACCTGAAGGTGTTTGGGTGCACCGCATATCTTAAGACTGTGGGACCACACCTGAAGAAGCTCAATTATCGGAGTCAACCGATGGTGTACCTTGGTGCCGAAAAAGGGAGCAAGGCACACAGGTTTTACGACCCCTGACGCAGGAAAACGCATGTGAGCAGAGACGCCATGTTGGAAGAGGAAAAAAATTGGGACTAGCGTGAGAATGGAGAGCCGGAACAGAACTCGGTGGAGTTAATCCTCGAAGAAGAAGAAGAAGAAGAAGAAGAAGAAGAAGAAGAAGAAGAAGAAGAAGAAGAAGAAGAAGAAGAAGAAGAAGAAGAAGAAGAAGAAGAAGAGAAGAAGAAGAAGAAGAAGAAGAAGAAGAAGAAGAAGAAGAAGAAGAAGAAGAAGAAGAAGAAGAAGAAGAAGAAGAAGAAGACGGTCAAGCAGGAAGAGAGAGAGAGTCCCAGCCACGGACCAACAATGACCAGCTCTACGGAAACCAGTTCGCCTACAACTAGCACGATTGGAACGAACTCACCACTAGGATCGCCCAACCCAGGATCGGGAATAATCATCCCGATCCCTAATAGAGCTAGTTCAGGAGGAATAAGCCAGGGAAACTCGTCAGCTAAGGACGGACCAAGAGGGTTTCGTCGCCTGTTTGGCGTCTATGGTGAAGCGCGAGAACTTGAATTGAGCCCAGAGGAGCTCCTGCTGGTTAGTGAAGAGGAACCAACCAACTATCGCGAGGAAGCCACCGAGAAAGAATAGCAGGAAGCAATGAAGAGAGACATGGAGTCCATTGAGAAAAATCAGACATGGGAGCTAGTCGACCTTCCAAAAGGTCAAAAGTCCATCGGTCTGAAATGGGTCTACAAGCTCAAGAAGGACTCAGAAGGCAAGGTCCTCAAGCACATGGCCAGACTGGTCGCAAAGGGATACTTGCAGAAGCAGGGAGTAGACTTTGAAGAGGTCTTTGCTCCAGTGGCCTGACTCGACAAAGTCAGGCTAATCCTAGCCCTCGCAGCTCACAGAGGCTGAAAAATCTATCACCTGGACGTCAAATCGTTATTCCTGAATGGTGAACATAAAGAACAAGTCTACGTTGCTCAGCCGGAAGACTTCGTCGACAAGACCGCAGAGCACAAGGTGTACAAGTTGTCAAAAGCTCTTTATAGGTTGAGACAAGAACCACGTGCATGAACACTCAACTTGACAAGCGTATGAAGAGTCTTGGTTTCAATAAGTTCTCCCACGAGCAAGTAGTCTACACGAGGAGCTCAGGAAAAGAATCCCTCATCGTCGGTGTGTACGTCGACGACCTCATTGTGACCGGATCCAGTGTAGAAGGCATTGATGGATTCAAGAAGCAGATGATGAAGGAGTTCGAGATGACCGACCTCGGACTACTCTCATACTACCTCGGCATCGAGGTCGATCAGAAGAACGAATGCATCACGCTAAGGAAAACGGCCTATGCGAAAAAGATCCTAAAGCTGTTCGACATGGAAAAGTGTAATGCGAGCAAATACCCGTGGAGGAGAATCTGCAGCTCGGGAAAGATGCATAAGGAACCCAAGTGGATCCCACAGAGTATTGGCATGTCATCGGGTCTCTCACGTACCTAACCCACACCTTACATTTCTTATGCAGTTGGCATGGTGAGTCATCACATGGAGAAGCCTACTAGTCTTCACCAGCAGGAAGTGAAGCACATCATTCGTTACGTTAATGGAACGACGGGCTACGGGATCCAGTACGGAAGAGGAAGTGGAGTTGAAGAACTGGTCGGCTTTACCGACAGTGACCTAGCCGGTGATGTCAATGACAGAAAAAGTACCGGAGGGATGGCAATTTATCTCAATGGAAATATGATCACGTGGCAGTCTCAAAAGTAGAGAACTGTGACCCTTTCCTTTTGGGAAGCCGAGAGTTTATGGAAGCAACTGCAGCGTCGTGTCAAGCGTTGTAGCTGAGAAACATAGTGAGCGAAGTGACCGGAGCCAAGCTGTAGCCAGTGACTCTTTACGTGGACAATAAGTCCGCAATCGCATTGATAAAAACCCGGTGTTTCATGGACGCAGTAAACACATCGACGCTCGGTTTCACTTTATTCACGAGTGCGTGGAGAAGCGGGAGGTCATCGTGGAATTCGTCAGCACCAGAGAGCAACATGCGGACATTCTCACAAAAGCTCTAGCAAAAGTCAAATTAGCAGAGATGCGAGAATTACTCGGCATGAAGAACCCTTAGTCAGGTCAAGTTTATGGGGGAGAATATGAACGTAAGCTGTGACATCATCATATTTATTATTTGAAATATTTTACTTCTCTTGCAAGCTTATTTTACTTGACCACCAAGCTTGTTAGTCAGGGTAGGGAGGTAATTTCCCCCTTATTTCTTCTCTATATAAAGACCTACTCTTATAGCTTGTAATCTCAACCCCATTTGCCTTCGACAGATTTCTAATAAAAGAAGCTATTCTCTATTTGTATTCTCTCTATTACAGCAAGCTCTGTGATATATATATATATATATATATATATATATAATATAATATAATATAATATAATATAATATACAGAGTGCGTCATAATTGAGAGTGTGTGCATATAGTGATGACGGGGTGTTCATTATTATCGTTTGAGTGTGTTCGGCGGATTTTTTTGGCGCGGTGTGTTTTGGTATAAACCGATTCGGAGAGCGGGAACCAACACCATTAATTACAAAACTACTTGATAATTTTTCTATTATCAAGGTATACATACCTAGCTATTCCAAGTTGGTAGGTGACCATTGGAAAAGGGAAACCCAACATTTCATAATCACTCTCGACGTTGATGGCTCGAAGCTTGTTAAAAGGCAATAAAAAGTTGAAGGAATCACGCATGAACATAACTATAGTATCATGAGTAATTCCATGAAAAAGTTATGGCATTGAATTGAAAATGGGAAATATACTTTCATCTATTCTTTAGTGTAAATAATAATCCCATATATCTTACCAAATGTGCACAATCTTCGCATGCATGTGATTTCATAAGAAGGTAAAGGTTGATCACAAGGGGTGATGACTGATGAGTAAATGAAAAGATTCGTACAACAAGCATGGATGAGTTATTAGGAGAAAGGAATGGAAGAGAGTACAGCTGTGACAACCAGAAGAGAGAGAGAGAGAGGTCTCATTTCATCCTCACTGCTCAGACAGTAGAAGAATCAATGCTCTCATAACAACCTATCATACGTTTGAGCTGGCAAGTGGGCTATACGTATGTATATACATACAGAATATACATGATATTTGTACTAAATACCATGGAGAAGGAGAACTATACATTTTAGCTTAGAGTAAATTTATTAAGATATTAACATAGGAAAAAAAAAATATCATATATTTCTAGTCAATTTTTTGACACTGTTGAGATACATTCTTCCGTGAGTTCTCGTATCTTTCGGCATAATGAATTGTTTCAAATTCGAACCATTATAAATTATATTTTAGAGCTGCTATGGCAAATCGTTTGTACTTCCAATTTCCGAGTAAACAATTATTTAAGTTTTAATATATATTAATTACTACCTCAAATGATTTAAAATACTACAACATTTCAAAGTACAATGATAATATTTGTACATTGCAAAAAAAAAAAAAACATTAAAATTACCAAAATGCAATAACATTACAACAATATTGAAACACTTGTAATTATATATCCATCATTTCAGATGTTTATTTTATAATTTTTTATTAAATAAATATTTATTTCAGTTTTGTATTCACAATTTGAATTAATTTACAAGGTAAATTTTTATTAATAAATAATGAATAACTGGTATAATTGAAACTTGTTTAACAAACATAAGGGTGTGGAGATAAATATGTGAAACTTGAATATAAAAATATATTTCATTTAGTGTTAAAAATAGAGTTCGGTTATAAATATAGTAGTGTTTGATGTGATACATACTGCAAAATGAAATATGAAATGGAGTATTCTAAAGAGATAATCTAAGGTAAAAACTAAAAAATAAACAAATTTAAACTATATTACAAATAATAATTGGCACCAACATTTAGGGTGGAGCTTTTATCTCTCTCTCTTTTTCTTTCTTTTCCTAGATACTTAAAGATATACACTATATATATTTTGAAAATAATAAATGAAAAAGTTATATAGTTGAAGATACTTAATGATACTACACTATATATATTTTGAAGATAATTAATAATAATAAAAAAAAGGTTATATATTTGAAGATACTTAATGATACTACACTATAAGATAGTACTAAATGAAAAAAGTTATATATTTTGAAGATACTTAATGATACCACCCTACGTATAGTTTGGAAATATTTATATTACATACTCTTATTTCTATGTGAATGATGTTTTCATATAATGCCTATCTTTTTATTTTCATTTGATGTTTAGACTTTAGACTTTAATATATATGTGAATTTCTGTACTTTTTAATTAGTTCCTATATTTTTTTACTTTTGAAGTTCATAAATATTTTATTGATCTTTACAGACATAATTTATAGTATTAGGAATTCAGTACCGAATTCACTATCATACGTCTTAAAGAGTGTTGCAGTCCTCAAACTCTATATTTTATTTAAATTTACTCTATATTTCATTATTCATTTTTTATCTTTAAATTAAAAAAAAATATTTCTATACTATATTTTTGTCACTTCTTCCTTTTCATTTAACCCTCGAAATTTATATCTCATAATTATATTTAACACTATATTTTTTTTATGCAATAAACTATACCTTAAACCCTAAACTCTAAAACTAGTTTAGAAACACTAGTCAATTAGCATTAACTCCAATTAAAACCCTAAAAATTATGTAGAAACCCTAGTTATGGTACTTGACCTAATTAGCATCGTTGATGATAATGGTTAAGTTTACCGAGCAAGAAGAGGCTCAAATGGCGAGACAGCTACCGAATTCTCCCCACGCATTAAACCCGCATTTACTTCTCTCAACTGTCCCATACCGTCCTCTCCTCCCTATAAAACCAGCCTCGCCATTGCACCATCCTTCACTAACAACTCATCACAAAGCAGAGAGAAAGAGAAGACATGGAAAAGCTTTGCTTCGTCCTAGTTTTGGCCTTGGCCGTGCACGCTTCGGCGGCCAGAGACCTCGCCATTGCATCCAAGAAGGACGTCGTCGTTGTTCCCAAGAAGGACGCAGCCGTCAGGGTGAACGACCAGAAGAATTTCATCGGCTTCGGCGGCTTAGGTGGTTTGGGCGGCATTGGCGCCAACGGCATGCCATTTGGTGGTGTTGGCGCTGGCCTCGGTGGAGGCAGCCATGGTTCCCTCGGTGGTGTCGGTGCATTCGGCGGTATTGGAGGGGGTGATGGAGGCCTCGGCGGGATTGGAGGCGGGGATGGCGGGCTTGGTGGCCTCGGGGGAGGTGGCGGGCTTGGAGGCCTCGGTGGAGGCGGTGGACTTGGGGGCCTTGGGGGCGGTGGAACCCTAGGCGGGCTCGGTGGTGGTGGAACTCTAGGTGGCCTCGGGGGAGGCGGTGGGCTCGGAGGTGGCGGCGCACTTGGCGGTGGAGGTGCGCTTGGCGGCGGCGGTGGTCTTGGAGGCGGCGGTGGGCTTGGCGGTGGCTCGGGGATTATTGACCCTTGATAGATGAATTATGAACTACATATATATATATATATATATATATATATATATATTATGGTGTGTATCTGGTAGTTATATTTGTTCATTAGTTAAGTGTGAGAGGGTTTTGAGTTATGAGGGGTTTTCATTTCTTTTCTTCTTGTTTGATAATATGATAAGTTGTGTTACACAGCTTGTGTAAGTGATTTTAATTAGTGCTTCTCTGTGTTCGTTTTGATTATATGTAATTTTTAGAAAGAGGGAAATAAATTAATACTTCTTTTATATTTCCTCGTTTCTTAATGTTTTATTTGCTAAGATATAATGTATGTAAAACATCATTATTAAAAATATTTTGCGCTCTATCTGTAATGCTATGTGGAAAAAAAAAATGTAATTTACTCAAATTTATTGGTTTTATTTCACATACAAGCATGAACAATAATAATTTGGATTAATCTTGAGGCTCATATGTTTTAAAGAAGAGTGAAAAATAAATAAAAATTAAATGAACAAATTAGAGAACATATTCTGCATTGAATAACAAGTTATTTCCAATTTAATAGTTCTAAAGTATATAGGAATAGGAAAAGAGTCCAAAGAATATTAATTAATTTTAATAAGTGAAAGTAAAGTTTATCAAAGAAATGCATTAAATTCCGGTTACACACGTCACGTTGCATGCAACTGAACAAGTATTTATAACTAAATAAATCGAAAGGTATTAAATATATATTAATAACTATTTGAGAGATCTTGTTTCATTTTATTTATTTGAGTTTCCTGTCTGAATGTCTCAAACATTAATACATTATATTTGATTGGTTATTCTCCTATTATATTCATGACTATTGACTAGCTTATATATAACTACTTATTAGTATAATATGTTTATGTTATACGTATATATCCATACACGTCGACACAAATTGTATACAACATGACACCTATTTACGATATCAACAACCACACCAACCGAATCATGGGTCCAACGTAACAAGCTTTGTGCTATACCGACCAAACAGAACAGTGTTTGGTTTCCTGGAGCTTTGCCGCCGATGATGATGCAACTGAGAGAGCTCTGAAATCTAGGGTTCTTCGTTTCTTGAGCTCGCAATGAAGCGCTTGATCGGGAGGCCAGGCTCGGCGAGCGGATTGGCACTGCGTTTGGGTCAGGTTTCTTGCGCCGCAGCGTCGATTGGGGTCATGGTCTCCGCTAATGGCTTCGCCACTTTCACTGCTTTCTGGAATTGGCTCAAGCATTGATTCAAAGCTCGTGAAAAATTTTGTGTGGACCAAGCGTTCGATAAAATGTCGGACTTAAAGTTCGCAATCCAAATCTGTCTTTCGGCTCACCTCTGCGCCCAAATCAGATTGTTAGCGTTTTAAGTCCCGCAGTATTGCTTCATTGGTGCTCATGAAGCTCCAAGTGAGAATGATTCACTTTATTGAGACCTTGCTCCGACTTGGTCTCTACCGGTTCATCGGTGTGAATCCTTGTGATTCTTTGTCTTTGTGCTACTCTGGAATCCTTTCTAGTGGTAGGGTTGGTTTTTTGGGCTTATGTCCAGTGATATCGGCGGCACGCCAAGGGCGGGCCAGCCGGGAGCAATGAAGATCCTTTGTTGGAACGTCCGGGGATTATGCAATCCCGGGGTGAGGACCCGCCTACGAAGACTTATTTGTGAGCGGAAGCCGGACATTGTTTTTCTTTCGGAGACGAAGTTGAGCGGTGCCCGGGTGGAGAGATTGAAGCGTCAAAGTAATATGGCCAACGGGTTCGGGGTTCATGCCGAGGGCCGTAGTGGTGGAATTCACATTCTTCGGAATGATGCGGTGGAGGTCGTTGTCCGTAGCTCTGGTGAACGGTATATCGACGTGGGAGTTAAAGACGAGCTCGGGGTGACATCAAGGTTCACGGGTTTCTATGGGGACCCGATTGAAGCTTCTCGGCACCTTTCGTGGGAGCTTCTACGACGGCTTCATAACAACGACGCAAGCCCGTGGGTGTGCGCGGGAGATTTCAATGAGGTGCTTTACGAGTTCGAGCACGTGAGCCGGGTTCGGAGGAAGACGGCTTGCATGGATCGCTTCGCCAACGCGCTCGAGGTATGTGATCTTCTCGACTTGGGCTTTGTAGGTGAACCGTGCACTTGGAGCAATATGCAAGTGGGCGAACGGAACGTCCAAACTCGACTCGATCGAGCGTGCGCAAACCCGGCATGGAAGTCGGTGTATAATATTTTGCTTTTCAATATAAAATTTCGATCGTGACTCCTAATCATTAATATTATACTTTCCTACTTCACTTAGCGGAGTTTGACTATATCCTCTAAAAACCGAATTATATTATTTAATTTATAAAATAAAACTTTTGGTCAAATAATTGTCACGGGTCTTCGGTACAAAATATGCGAAAACGTATCTAGAGAGTATAGAGTACAATGTTCAATAATAATTAGAGTTATTAGTCGCAAAAGTGGTCAGACTTTTGTCAAGTGTGCAAATATATGGTCAAACCGAATTAATATTGATAATCAAACTTTACAAACGTGCCACGTGACAATTAACTGATTGTCATGTGGCACCTCACTATTTTTATTTACTTTCTCTTAATTAATAATCAAGCCTTGCAAAAATAAACCATTAAATATCCAACAATAAAATAAAAAACACAGTCACAAATTCGTCAACAGTACCGTACCCAAACCCCGAGGGATCATGCCGTTATTAATGTTCATTCCTCGGGGTTTGGGTATGTTAATTGGATCGGTAAATAACAATATTATCATAACAAACATATGCTATATAACTAGTAAGATAGATTGAAGTCATCTACGTGATCACCGATTTTTTTTTTTTAATTTTTTAATATGATTAAGAGCATTGTACGTGTAATAAGAGTTTATTTCTATCTATTTGATCTACATTTTGGCGTATTCAATTAATGAAGAAGTACAAACATTGATCATAACCCTTAAGTAGAGAGAAGCAATTAATAATTTAATAGAAAACTAGCTTTTAATTGATATGAAAATCTGTTCAAATTAAAAAGCTTCTGTTTAATATTTTTTTTTTATTATGGCCAGCTCATACATATGTTCAATATAATGTAGTGTATGATATAATGGAATGCTGATTAACATTAAGATTAAGCTAAGTTTGTAAAATTAATTTTACTATACATGCATTGCACTATGTATTTACCTACTACTTATTCAATTCCCTATATATAACCCCTTATGCTGGAGGATGAATACAACTTTTCACTCTTATCTGTCTCTCTCACTTCCGTTCAAAAGTATTCATCCCATCATCATCATTTTATCCTATCATCTCACTAATTATTCACCATATTCATATTCACATCACATCACATTCACCTTATATATACTTTATATTATTATCATAAATTATCCTCCCGACTTTCTTGATAATTGATACAAAAGTAGTGAGTTTTATAAAAATTTATAATTTATAACGGAGGGAGTTTTATCATATTATTATATTAATTTAATAGTATTTTTCAGAGTCGAGATTGAATAAAAATATAATAATTAAATTATTAATCTAACGAAATTCTAATATATATAAATATTATTTATTATATAATATTTTAAGACAAGACATATATACGTTCCAACAATAATATCACACGCCTTTGCGCACATATAGTGTTCAGAATTTCAGATTATGCATCGATCTGTCTTGTATGTAGTCGCGTAAGTATTGCTATATTATATATCTCTCTCCATTACCGAGAGCAAAGATGAGCAGAAACAAAAGAGTTTAATACGTACATACCATATATACCGAAGCACGTCGATTTTGTGAGTTTTATAAATGCAAGTGCTGATACCGAGACTTCAGCCAAGAGAGTTAAATGCTTGTGGTAATTAAGCTGGTGCATTTATGAGGTGTCCCATTGTTAGCTTTGGATGCCAGACTTGTCCAAATTACACGACTCACAACTGGTAGTTAGCTCTATTCAATGACACCAAGTCATCAAGGCTGTATCGGTATCCCCGTATCAGTATCGGGGCAGGCAAGCGACGGGGTGGACAAGGCCATCCTGTGTTTCTCTTGGGTGCAAGCAATCCGCACCCGGGCGTGAGTGCCCGCTGCCCACGCCAAGGGCACCGCTGGCAAATGGACACGGCAGTTCATGCATACTAGTTTGGCCTTGGTCAGTATAAAGAGTAATTGACAAACATATCTCCTTGAAATTTAAACTTATTGGAACACTTTCATTCACTTTTATTAGCTTATGAAAGTAATTTTATACTAGCATTCCAAAATTTGTTCTTTGCTTAAACGCATTGATAAGAAATAGAGTATTTTCATCATTGATTACCTAACAAGATGTCATTATATATCTTTGATCATGAGATTACTGTTATAAAAACTATTATGATAAAAAAAATCATAAACAATTTTTTAATTTTTATTTTGAAAACGGAAAACCCGGCCGCTACAATAAGAAAAGAGTTTTAGGGACGATATTTTTCATCCCGATACAATATCGTTGCTATAAGTAAATATACATACATATATATATATATATATATATATATCTCGAAAGCTAGTACTATGTGCTTTCTAGATGTAGGAAATGCCCGAATCACGATTTGAGTCCGTTTGACTTTATGGGTTTGACCCGACCACATTTAATCGGCACAGTATTTGTAAAACCGATAATTAATAAATGATGACCTAATGGGCCTGAACTCATTTACTAGGCTCAAAAGCCCATTAGGTCATTTAATCGTGTGGGCTATTTAAGCCACATGGAGCTCACAAATTCGCCTAACCCTAGCCTCCAGAGATCAGAAAATTCGCCCCCTCCTCTAGCAAGATAGAGGACGAGTTTTCTCTCCCAGTCTTTCCGTCGGTTTTGCCGTCTAATCACCGAGAGAGACCTAGCTGTCAATCGAGGAGATTTCCAATCTTATAGACGTTCCAGCTGCGACGTGGTGGACGAGTTAGAGGCCTTACATCTGTGAAGCACGATCAAACCACACCAATCCTGAGCACGCACGCACATGATAAATTGGCAATATTTGGTACTGTTGGCAAAAGTACCAAAAGTCTGGTAACATATCGACGTCTTATCTTAATATTTGAATACATTCTAGATCATAATTTCAATGATATCCCGAGATTTCCGCACCCGAGATTTAGAAAAGTCATCTAAAAACCCTACAGTGGTATCACAGCCGGTCTGATTATTTTTCGAAAATTAGATCATTTGATTCGTAATAATTTTCTTAAATTTTTGGTCTGCTTAGATTTTCAATGGGAGTAGCATAGAATTAACTATGATTAATTTTTTTCGGGAAAAACCGTGCGCGTTTTCAATTTTTTTACCGAAAAATAAATTTTTTATTTTTGCGCGTCCTTCGGAGCACCACCATGAGTGGCGGCGGCGATTTCATCGCCGCCGTCAGATCACGGCGGCCCCAGGCGGACGCGCCACCGCTTGCGCCTTCGGCCGACGGCTAGGGTTAAAACTCTAGCCAAACCCTAACTATTAGGGTTTGGCCGAGTGGGCCTGGAACTATTCCAGGCCCACGGTTTTTGGGCTGGGTCGGACCCAGCCCAAGTAAAAGGGTCCAGGTTTGACCTAGACCCTGGGTCGGGTTAACCCGACCCGATACTCACCCCAACCCGGATCCGGGTCAAGACCCTGATCCGGGTCAGGGTCCTGACCCGACCCAGACCCTGACCCAGATCTGATCTAGGTCAGACCCAGGTCAACAGTTGACCTGGGTCATTGGGCCGGACCTCTTGAGCTGAACTGTTCTGGGCCGCACGGAAGGCTCACAGGCTGGGTTTAAAACCACAGCCCTTGCCCGAGCTACTGGGCTGCCTTTTGGCAGCCCGTGCAAGCACTGTTTCCCGACCGTGCTCGCACCCTGATCCCGCTATTTATATTTTATTTATTATTATTAATATTAATTAATTAATTTTATTATTATTATTATTAATTCATATTAGTTTAATAATTAAAAATCTAAGCTTAGTAAATCGGATTTACTATCGTGAAAAGAAAAAAGAAAAAAATACCTTGAAGTTTATTTTAAATCTTATATTAATTTCTAATATTGTTTAGTTATTAATTTTGATTTATGTAAAACATTATTCGTTGTTTTCTTATTTAATTGGAATTAATTAAAAAGGGAATAGAATATGTTTTGTCTAATTACCAAATGTATTAATTAGATTAAGAATGCATAATTAAATATTTAAGAGTGATTTTTTTAAATTTTTTTATTAAGATTCACTCTCTTGATATTTAATTATGAATATAGTCATGATCCGATTATGACTACTTTCGAAGATTGTAATTGAATAAATCCTAAACAGATTTATTTAATAATAAACTTAATATAAGGATCACCAATTATGAAACCCCTCAATTATATTAGGTTGTTAGTTTTCCTTGTTTTGAGTCCTCGTTACGTGTATGAGCGGATCCAAGTAGACCTGCCACACCGGTGGGGTACTTTTTCTTAACATATCACGAACGCGAAGGACACCAAATGCAGATTTATCTGGATCAAGTCCTCTGACTCAATACAAGGGTTTAAACTAAACGGGGAACCTATTAAGAGTAGGCACTGTAGACTAAGAGAAAAACCAGTTAGAGTTAATAACAGGTTCTTGATCTAATTGTCAGCAATTATATTAGATATAAGTACAACCGTTGTTTTATGCATGTTGTTCTTAAATTATTAGAATTGATTAGGGTAACTTTTCTAATATATTTAATTACCAAATATTATTAAACACCTAATAATATTAAAGCATCATTTCGTTTATCTTAATTATGCATGATAATTAAATTAGTATTGTGCTCGTTATTTTTCATTAATAGTCTAAAAGGTTATGTGTCATCGTTTAACTAACCTCATCTATATTTTAGATATGGATCATATGGACCTGATGGCTTCTGAAGCCGTGAAAGAAATCAAAGTTGAGAACAAACCTCTCCAGAAAAACAACGAAATCTAGTCAGAAGAGTTACACAAGATGCTAAAAGCTGACAAGCTTTGGTTCATTGTCACTGACTTACCACCGTTCATGCCTGACAAAGAAACAGGAAGTAAGGAAGAATGGATCAGTTATCACCACTATGTGGTGAAATCTATTCAAGTTCATAGACTCGTGTCTTCTACAATGATTCCGATCATTCGTCGAGAAATAGAGAACATGATTGCTCATGAAGCGATCATATTCCTGGAGAAAACTTATGGGGATCAGAAACCCATGAAGCATTACTCATTATTGAGAAAACTATTCAATAAGAAGATGTCCGTCAACATCACTGTCAGAGAACATTGCAATGAAATGATGGATGTTTCTAACAGACTTCAGAAGTCGGGATTTTACATAGGAATGGATATGAGGAAATTCTGCATACTTCAATCATTGACACCTGACTTAGACAAAACAGTCAGAATCCTAGTGGAAGGTAACTGCAGCTACGATCATATCATCGACTTACTTGAAGTCTGTGAAAGAAATGCCAAGGCAGCGAAAAAGAAAATGGTTGATGATTACGAAGAAGTGAGAAGAAATTTTTTTGCTAAATTGAGTCAAGACTCACCAGACAAAGTCTCGGAGACTATTAGCGTCAACTGAGAAAGCTCAGGTATAACAAATTATAACCTAACTACTCATGATTCATTAAAAGCAAGTAACATGTTACTTACCGGTGTTTTCTGAAGAAGAAGAAGAAGAAGAAGAAGAAGAAGAAGAAGAAGAAGAAGAAGAAGAAGAAGAAGAAGAAGAAGAAGAAGAAGAAGAAGAAGAAGAAGAAGAAGAAGATATGGGACGTGTCTGATTCAGAAATCAGACATGCAATATTTTCTTATTTAGCATTTTTAGGTTTCCTTTAAGATGATTATTGTTTCTTGTTATTGTTGAATTCCATTAAGTTTAATTTTGGGATATCATTTGAATTTGAGATCAAAGTAATGATTAAGTTTCTTTAAATTTGGCATTCTTGTTCTCAAAATTCGAATAACGAAGATAACATTATCTTACTCTGCAAATGTTAAAGTTTGGAGTATCTAAAATCATTGAAAGTAATAAATTACCAAAATCTTATTATTGGTAACATAATTTCTTCAAGACCAATTATGATGATTAAATCATTCAACCAAACAACTGCGACCACACTCTAATGTGTGCCATTAAAAACAGTTGATGTGGTATAATAGGAAGCCTAGTTTGCGACACATGAAAATCTAGGGTTGCAAAGTATACTTCAAAAGACTGAATACAGAGAAACTTGGCCCTAGATCAGACAAATGTCACTTTGTGGGATACCCGAAAGAGACTCACAGGTATTACTTCTACAATTGTAATAGTCGCAAAGTTTTGTGGCTAGAACGGGTATATTTCTAGAAGAAGATTTTATCTTTAGAAAATCCAGTGGGAGAAAGATTGCTCTTCATGAAGAACATCAACCACAAAATCATGAAACAACGCAGATGGGCACAGAGGAAGCTCAAACATCGATTGATGAACATCATGATCAGATCATGATAGAATCTCAATCAGAAGATAACATACTTTACGATGTTGCTATAACTAATGGCATAAATGAGCAACCTGATTACACACTGACATCGCGAAGGTCAATTAGAGATTGTCAGATTCCTTAGAAACTGAATTTTCTTGTATCAATAGAAGAAGAAACAGTTCATGAAGATGAAGATGACGAACCTAATACCTATAAAGAAGCGATGGCTGGAGATGACTCAGACAAATGGCTGGAAGCCATGAAGTCTGAAATGAACTCCATGTATACCAACCAGATCTGGTACCTAGTTGATGCACCCAAAGGGTCTAGGCCCATTGGATGCAATTGGATTTTCAAGGAGAAAATCGACATGGATGGCGACATACAAACATACTAAGGGAGACTAGTCGCAAAAGGGTTTCGACAGATTCATGGGATAGACTATGATGAAATATTCTCACTTGTTGCCATGTTTAAGTCCATACGAATCTTGCTTGCCATTGCCGCTTTCTATGATTATGAAATCTAGCAGATGGATGTAAAGACCGCCTTCTTGAATGGAGTTCTAGAAGAGGATGTACATGTCACAACCTGAAGGCTTCATTGATCAGAAACATCCCTCTAGGGTATGTAAACTGAAAAGATCAATCTATAGTCTCAAGCAAGCATCTCGCAGCTGGAATCGTCGTTTCGATGAATCAATCACCGAGTTTGGTTTCATAAAAAACAAGGAAGATCCATGTGTGTACATCAAGACTAGTGGGAGCGTAATAGTCTTCTTGATTCTTTATGTCGGTGACATATTGATGATAGGAAATAGTACATCTGAACTCCTTGAAGTAAATGAGTGGTTGAGAAAATGCTTTTCAATAAAATACTTAGGAGAAGCCGCCTATATTCTAGGCGTGAAAATACAAAGGGATAGATCCAAGAGAATCTTGGGCCTAAGTCAAAGTACATACATCGAAAAGATAGCTAAACGATTCAATATGAGCCAATCGGGTAAGGGGTTCACTCCAATGACTCATAAAATATATCTTTCGAGAAAGCAGAGCCCGGTTTCACTTAAAGAAACCAAATGCATGGAACGAGTTCCATACGCATCGGCAATTGTCTCAATAATGTATGCCATGTTATGTACTAGACCAGATGTAGCTTTTGCCTTAAGCATGACAAGTCGGTTCCAAGAAAATCCTGGAAATTGTCACTGGATATCCGTAAAGAATATCTTGAGAAACGATGGAGCAGAACAGCTGAACATCATCGGTTACACCGATGCAAGTTTTCAGACAGACCAGGATGATTTTAAAACGCAAACATGATATTTGTAATGTTTAAATGGTGGAGTTGTAACATGGAACAACAGTAAGCAGGATACAGTAGTTGATTCAACTATCGAAGTTGAGTACATAGTTGCATCGGATACTGCTAAAGAGGTCGTCTGGATCAGAAAATTTGTTTCCGATCTTGGTGTAGTTCCTAGCATTGGTGATCCTGTGAAGCTCTTTTGTGACAACAATGGAGCTATAACACAAGCCAAGGAGCCGAGATCACACAAGACAGCAAAGCACGTACTCAGAAAGTACCATCTGATCAGAGACGTTGTAGATCGAAAGGAGGTTGCGATAGAGAGAGTTGACACTGAAGAAAACGTAGCAGACCCGATGAAAAAGGCGTTGTCGAAAGAAAAGCACATACGTCATACAGAATCCATAGGGATCTGAAACCTTTAGATTGCTGTAGTCTGCATTTAAACATGAACTAAAATAAGTTTAGGAACAAATGATTTATTTATTTTATATGTTTAAGAACACAATTTAATTTCAATAAAGGCAAGTTTCATCGTTTCATGTCCATTTCAATATTAAAGTTTATTTAATCATTGACATCTACAAAATGAAATGCTATTCTTAGAAATCAGAAATGATTATCTAAAACCGTCCCCAGTCAAAGAACCTCACATAATGAAAAACAAGGACAAAAGTGACAATTCATAATTGACTGGTACTTGTTATTGAGAAAAGGAAGAGTCCTTTTATATCTCGGAGATATTCTCAAACAATGTAGGCACTAGTTTTGAAAAACTAGTAGTGCTGGACATGACTCACACTCTGAGAGATTTACATGGAAATAAACCTTATACCATAAGGGGACACTAAAATCTCTAGAGAATTGATGTAAAGATTCTCCAAGGTTTAAGAATATCCATGAGTCCACTACCTAACAAAAGACATACTTTAATTGTAGTAAAACGCTTCTGGTAACTCAGAAGTTAGAAAAACTACAGTTAAGTGTGTCCCTAACTTTGTAGAGTGGAATGGACATTCAAGAGAACAATCATCTACCTAATAAATTTAGGGAAATACACTCAGGGCCTCCTGAAGGATAAGAGTGTAAGAAATCTGTGGCCACAGCAAGTTAAAATTGTTCTAACTTGGTTGTTCAATACTCTCATCTGCATACCAGGAAAAAGGAATTGACTTAACAGATGTGTCAAACCATGATCTATGTCCAATTCTGAGTCGTAAAGATGATGTAGGAAAAAGACATCAACAAAAGTTAATAGTGAACTTGAACCAAATGGTTAAA
Organism: Parietaria judaica; assembly: GCA_954871525.1. NCBI lineage: Eukaryota > Viridiplantae > Streptophyta > Magnoliopsida > Rosales > Urticaceae > Parietaria > Parietaria judaica. The sequence goes on from OX940860.1 coordinate 48,647,718, forward strand.
GTCATTAACTATAATTCAAGGATCGATATGTTCTTACAGATTGGAGGAAGTGATGTATAGCTAGAGACATCTCACTTCTTACAGAGTTGCTCAGTGGCCAACACTACTGAATCCTAAAAAGTCACACCGAACTCGCCAGAGGAAGCGGAGTATGACGATAACCTCGCAAAGGAAGATAATTCTAATGCGACGACAGAACACAAGTAGACATGATTATAGTGATGCAAGAGGTCGTATATCCAATCCTGACATCATCTGCGATCATGTTTAGGTACGAAGGTACAGGATGAGATATCCAATCCCGGTACATTCGTGCAAGTGGGAGATTGTAGGAAATGCCCGAATCGGGATTTGAGTTCGTTTGACTTTTTTAGTCTGACCCGACCTCATTTAATCGGCTCGGTATTTGTGAAACCGATAATTAATTAATTAATTATGACCTAATTGGCCTGAACTCATTTACTGGGCTCAAAATCCCATTAGGTCATTTAACCATGTGGGCTATTTAAGCCACAGGGAGTTCACAAATTCGCCTAACCCTAGCCTCCAGAGATCAGAAAATTCGCCCCCTCCTCTAGCAAGATAGAGGACTAGTTTTCTCCACCAGTGTTCCCATCGGTTTTGCCGTCTAATCACCGAGAGAGACCTAGCTGTCAATCGAGGAGATTTCCGGGCTTATAGACGTTCCCGCAGCGACGTGGTGGACGAGTTAGAGGCTTTACATCTGTGAGGCACGATCAAACCGCGCCAATCCCGAGCACCCACGCATATGAGAAATCGGCAATATTTGGTATTGTTGACAAAAGTACCAAAAGTCTGGTAACGTATCGAATCTCTTATCTTAATATTTGAATATATTCTAGATCATAATTTCGATGATATCTCAGAATTTCCGCACACAAGATTGAAAAAAGTCATCGAAAAACCCAACACTAGAAACCTCCATTATTTTGACGTGTTTTCTGGTGTACGTAGTACAATAAAGCTATTATTGTTCGTGGGGTTATTTCCATTTTTTCAACAAATTATTGTGGAAAACAAATAGTGTTTTTGTCAAACTCAAAAGAGCAATCTCACATACTAATAATAGCTTACTCATCATGATAAATATAAATTGAAAAGGCCATATTAATTTAATGTTGCATGTGCGTGTGTGTGGTTGTTAAAATAAATAAAAAAATAAGTTAAAAAAAAAAAACTAATAAATGATATATGTGTTGAAATGATGATACTTACGTTTTTGGCCAGGCATATGATGCGATTTTCAGACCACCAGTTTATTTCCAGCTGGTCTACCGCGGTACCTCGCGGCCAGCATACTGATTTTTTTTTTCAAAATCGGGATAATAATAACATATATATATATATATATATATATATATATATATATATATATATATATATCTTATCGTTTCATGATTATATATCGACGATATCGTTTGAATATAGACACACAGTTGTACATTTATACAAATACTATTTTGGACCGATAATCGATTTTCTACTTTTTAGTGACATTGATCATATGTCTTTCCAATTTAAATATAATGGCAGTCTCTTCATTTAAACTAATATCGAGATTAGTCGAGTTGCGCCACTATCCAAGGCCCTCTAATAATAAAAAGGCCCTTACCTATATATAACTTCAGTAATTCAAAAAAAAAAAAAAAATCCTCATAAAAAAAATGTTAGTGCTCATATAGTGGTCAACATTTCAAGTTCGACTATAACATATAAGCACAAACGGTCATTCCAAACTTTGACTACTAACCAACACAACACAACAGATCATAGATCTCGATTCTAATGTAGAGCCTCACTAGACAATCTATAACCGATGAGGGTGTAGTTTTTTTTTTTTTTTTTTTCTATATAAGGCATGAATTGTTTTGATGATTTTATTGGTTCATAAATTATTATTTTGATTTGAGAATTATTATTTTTTTGAACTTGTATATAAAACGGTTGTTTATCTAATTATATAGAATATTAATCAGTAACCGGTAAGCTAATATAATATTATTAGTACAATCGGTATTGGTATTAATGAAAATAGTTGTAATTTTATCTGTCAAAATTGGTATATACAAAGTCTTAGTTTTTTTTTTTTTTTTTTAGTAATAAGCTATATATAAATGGATTGTATAGATGTAATGTGTATATGAATTCTTAAGCTTGTTGAGAGAAATATATCTAAACCACTTGATAAGGTTCAATAAATGTCCACATAATACTTGTAGATATGAATTCAATAGCGACGTCATTAAAAAATATATATATTTAAATATCAGTAAAAAAAATGTATATATTCAAAATTATAGTTTTTTTTTTATGTGTATAGCATAATAGAATTATGCTTTATATAATTATATTATAATAATATTAATTGTGGAAAGATTAAATTAATAAAAACTCTAATATGGAGAGAGCTTACTATATAATTTTTTTTTTTTTTACATTCTTATTTAGAAACGAAAAACGAAAAAAGAGAAGAGCGATGAACTTAGGCTAATTTTTTAACTTTGTATAATTCGTAGTCATAAAAAAAAATAAAAAATAGAACATAGATCAAAGTAACGTGGGCTTTTATTTTAAGCCCAAAAAAGTAAACCAAAAAAAACTCATGCCCATAACTTCTCAGGCCGGCTTGTATAATATATCTATATAAAAGAAGAAGAAAAAAATACTATAGCTCCATATTGCAGGCTTATTAACTTGTTGGTTGATCCGACTCTCCCCAAACTCGAGTCTAACTCGGAATTTGGAAATTTACAGAAAGTCTAATTTTATGAGTAAATCAATAATCAACAGAAAATTGCCAGAAAGTATAATTTTATAAGTAAATCAATAATTAACAGAAATCTATAGAATGAAAGATAGTCTTTCTTTTAAAATGACGAAAACTAAATGAAATTCAAATCTTTTAACGGTTAGCCACTATGTTATAAGCTTAAAGCCTTCCTCAATCAATGTCAAGTTTCTCAATTCATAGTTTTTAAAAAAAAACTTGCAATTTTGTTTATATGCTTATCTTTTTCACACTGATCTAATCACTCTTATTCAAAATTTACAAATTTAAAATTTTTATAAACATTTTATAGTATCCATTATCCACTATATTTTATTGCTCAAATTAAAATTTTGGTATATTTTTCATCGTGTTACAAGTTGAATTTAGTATAGAATATTTCTATAATTTGTAATCTTATTTTTTTATATGAACTTTGATACCGTAATTTTTTATATTTCAGTACAAATCGATTTATTTCAATACTATTTTAAAAATGATACATAAAGCTTTAACTTTAATAGAGACACCGTTCATAAAATTTACTTGTAAATAGAAGTAATACATGTCGTAAAAGTATCAATATTTCGACCATTTAAAATAAAAAAATTTGAACATTAATATTTTTGTACTACAGCTGCATATCTATGTTTATCTTCAAAATAACTTTGAATCAATTTATATGAACTTTAAAATGATTAAATTATGCCATATATATATATGGAAACTTGAAAAAATACTCACAAAAAGCATGTTTTACATTTTATATTCCCCAAATTGATGTATCTGAGTATCTATTCCCCAATGAGAAAATGTGGACAACTTAATTGATTTTTATTTCATACGAAATACATACATATACAAGCTGATAATGGACAAGAAAGGAAATAAATAAACTATAGCTATAAAGACAAATATTGCTACAACTATCAATTAAATCTAAAGCTATTAATATGATATATTCTACAGCTAGCTATTTAATTTCATAGAATAAAACCTAATAAATATTGTAATATAAATCCCACTGATTGTGGATAATAGTCCAACGTGATCTGTCAATACCCCCCGTCAAGTTGGTGGTGGGAATGAGATATCGTGAACACCCAACTTGCTAAGTAGTCGATGAAATGTATCGGCGCCTAATGGTTTCATGAAAATATCTGCAAGTTGATTGTACGAACGTATAAAAGATGGCTTAATAAGACCGGATTGAATTTTTTCACGGACAAAATGGTAATCAAGCTCAATATGTTTGGTTCGTTCGTGAAATGCAGGGTTAGACGTGATATGAATCGCAGCTTGGCTATCACAATGTATGGGAATAGGTTGTGTAATTGGAAATCCAAGATCATGGAGAAGATAAGACAACCATTGTAATTCAGACGTGAGTGCAGGAGAGAACGATATTCAGCTTCAGCGGATGAACGAGATACAGTCAGTTGTTTCTTGGTTTTCCACGAAATAGGACTAGATCCAAGCATGATGAAATAACTAGTGGTAGAGAGGCGGGTCTTAGGACAACCAGCCCAAACAGAGTCGGCATATCCAACTAAATAGAGATGACTAGATGCAGGAAGCAATAGACCCTTACCAACCAAACATTTTAGATAACGAAGAACGCAATTAGCGGCGTCGAGGTGAGCAGAATGAGGAGTCTGCATGAATTGGCTAAGGGTATTAATTGCATATTGAATATCAGGCCGAGTTACTGGGAGATAAAGAAGACGTCCCAAAAGATGACGATTAAAAGTCGGATCAGGAAGATGAGTACCATCTGTTGGTCGCAAGTGAAGGCATTGTTCCATAGGAAAAGCTGAAGGTCTAGAGGCAGTCATACCCGAATCAGATAAAATATTAAGAACATATTTGCGTTGGCATAAAAAAATCCCTTTGTTCGATCGTGAAACTTCAATGCCTAAGAAGTAGCGAAGAGTTCCAAGATCCTTGATGGAAAAAGATTGAGCAAGGAAATTTTTAACCTTAGAAATAACACTGTCATTATTACCAGTAATTATGATATCGTTGATATAGACAAGAATGAAAACAGGAGTATGAGCATGGTGATATGTGAAAAGGCTGTAATCCGAAGCAGATCGGTAAAAACCGCGATTGATGAGAGTTGATGAAAATTTTGAAAACCATTGACGAGAAGCTTGTTTGAGCCCGTAAATTGATTTATTTAATTTACAGACCCGAGTGCCACCGCTAGAAGAGAATCCAGGCGGAAGTTTCATGTAGATTCTTCATCAAGATTTTCTTGGAAAAACGCATTGTTGACATCAAGCTGATGAAGAGACCAATGTTTAATTGCAGCAATAGAGAGAAGGAGGCGCACGGTGACGAGTTTGGCAACTGGCGCAAAAGTATCATGATAATCAATACCTTCAACATGAGTGTACCCTTTTGCGACAAGACGCGCTTTATAGCGTTCAATTGTACCGTCAGATCGGTATTTGATTTTGTATACCCATTTACATCCGATGGGAATTTTATCAGGCGGAAGAGAACAAAGAGACCAAGTTTTGTTGATTTCAAGGGTATTGATTTCATTTTTCATAGCCTCACGTCATTTTGAAGATTTCATGGCTTGAGAATAAGATCTCAGTTCGTCATTGTGGATGACGTTCGAAAGAAAGGCTTAATGGGTGTCGTTAAAACATGATAAAGAGAAATAAATTTTTAAAGGAAAATTAGTAGATGATGAGACATGATTACATATGTAATCGTCGAGATAATGAGGTGGACGACAAACACGACGCGGAGATGAATTGTCAGATAATGACTGATTTTCTTTCGTTTGATGAACATCTCTAGATGGAGATGAGATATGAATATTGGGATTTGAAAGAGATGGAATAACTTCGGGAGAATTTTCAATGATTGGATTCATAGTATCAGAAGAAATATCATTGACAATCGGAATGGGAGAATCAATTATTTTATCATCATGAAGAGATGTGATAGAAATTGGTTGGCTTGGCGATTAGAAAATAATCATGAGAAGAACGAGAATAATCATCAACGATAGTTAAAAAACAGCGTGAACCATTATGTGATGGTATAGAAAATGCACCCCAAATATCAACATGTATCAATTCAAAACAATGAGAAGAACGTGTAATAGTTTGAGGGAAAGAGAGGCGGGGTTGTTTGGCCCGTGGAAATACATCGCAAATGAAATCTTTGGAAGAAATACTAACATTGAGAAAGTTCTTAAGAATAAATTGAAAACGAGAATTTGATGGGTGGCCAAGTCTAGAGTGCCATATATCAAAATTATTACACTTTTGAAAGGAAAAAGCATAATTTAAAACTGAAGCATCCGCAAGATAATAAAGTCCATGAGGTGCATTACCCCGACCAATCGTCCTTTTCGTCGCTCAGTCTTGAAAAACACAATCATATTCGGAAAAATTTACATCACAATTACTTGACTTTATAAATTGTGAAACAGATAGCAAATTGAATTTGAAAGATGGAATACAGAAAACATTCCGAAGTATAACTGTCGGAGAATGATGAACAGTGCCTATGTGAGTCACAGGCGGTTGAGAGCCATCAGGCATTTGGACTAATAATTTATTTTGAACAGTGGAATATGAAGAAAATAGAGACAATGATGTGCTTATATGATTTGTTGCTCCAGAATCAATAATCCAAAAAGAAAAAGAACAAGTTAAAGTTGTACCTGCAAGATGAGTGGATGGTCCATCACATTCTCCTTTAGTCAGAAGTGCCAAAATTTTGTTATACTGCTCAGATGTCAATGGTGGTGGCAAGAAAACGGGACCGGCTGGAGACGGAGCTGATCGTTTTCCTTTGTCAGGATATCCATGAACCCATACTCGAAAAATGTTAACCCATACTCGGAAAATGTCAAAATTAAGACAATATTTCCTAGAAACTGTCAAACTTTGTGTCAAATATCTGTCAACCCATATTCAAAAAAATAACAAAGTCAGGGCTGGTCCTGGGGCAAAGCGAGCAAGGCGGTGGCCTAGGGACCTCGCGTTGCCGGCTGCATGAAAAGAAAAAAAAAACGAAGTTTGAACGCCATTAGAGTCTGCAACTGTGAGAACGAGAGGGCGAAAGTGAAAAGAGATGATTTTTTTTTTAAAGGAGAAAAGAAATGATTTTGAAGGTACATATGATTAAAGTATTAAAGTGGTACGGCCCATTCCTATTATTATATTAATGCATTCTTTTAATTTTTGTACTTTTTTATTGAATTGAAAAGAAATAATGGGACTAGGGATGAAACCGGATCGGGTACCCGGTTTTTTTGAGGTACCCGGTACCTGAATCCGAAAACCGGGTATCTAAAAATTGATACCCGGTACCCGGTTTTGAAAACGGATTCGAGATTTCAACCGGATCCGGGTTTATAATTTTTTTAAAAATATATTATCTCAAAATAAACATTGTCTCATAAATAAAAACATATATCCATTGTCTTAAAATTAAAATGCATAAAAAAAAAACATAGTCTCGCGGTTTTTTCTTCGTTTCCGCCATCATTTCTTCATTCCGCGCATCAACATCAATTTTAAACATATGATATGACAATAACAATAAAAAAAAAAGTATTACAAGTCAAATAACACATGAGATAAAAATAATTAAATTAAATTAAAGGAAAATAAAATAATTAAAAAAAAATCGGGTATTAAACCGGGGTACCCGATTTCTATGATTTTAATACCCGAAACCCGGTTTTAAATCCGGATACGGATTCGGATTTTTACCCGATGTTCGGGTTTTATTTTCGCCCCTAAATGGGACCCATGTTCCATATACTAGCAATTGTTTATTCGCTTTCTAAAATACACTATCGTAATGAAAATGGTCATATATATATATATATATATATATATATATATATTCAGATACATCAATTTGGGAAATAGAAAACGTAGAACATGCTTTTTGGGAGTCATTTTTTTTCAATATATATATATATATATATATATAAAACTCTAAAAAACACGTATTGGGTCAAGTTTTTTTATTATGCTAATTCTTCGTTTTTATCATCTAAAGTAGAGGCTAAAGTGATCCGGTTAATTGAATTTTAGCTAAAATTAGAACTCGAAATAAGAATACAAGTTTTAGAAAATTGAAAACCAGATCTGTTTAAAGTGATCCGGTTAATTGATTTTGGATTTGGATGGATTTTGGATTTCGAGTATTTATCTAAATAAATCATGTTGATAATCGAGTCTTCGTCTATATGGATTTTGGATTTCGAACTGTTGATATCGATTTTGGATTTCGAATATAAACCCTGTTAATGTGGATTTAGGATTTCGAATGTTGTATTAATATGGTTAATACATGTGAGAGTTAGATATTATGCTGTATTAATATGGTATTAATATGGTTAATACATGTGAGAGTTAGATATTATGTTGTATTAATGTGGTTAATACACGTAAATTAGATATTAGGTTATATGCCCGTTAGATTTTAGGCTGTTGGTTGTATTAATATAGTTAATGCACGTAAGTTAGATACTAGGTTGTATTAACGTTAGATTTTAGGTTGTATTGGTTGTATTAACATGGTTGATTCACTTTTATGTTAGATATAATGAGGAGGACGAGATCAAGTTAAATAAGCAAACGGTTACGGAAACGGCAACGGAACCGGCATGATATATATCATCAATTATATATTAATGTGAAACATAATCTGGTTTTTCATGATGTATTAACTTGTATTTCCGTTATTAATACAATGTTATAATGTTTGTATTTCATCATGTATTAACTTACATTTCCAGTGTTAATACACATGTGTATTAACTTGTATTTCATCGTGTATTAACTTGTATTTTCAGTGTTAATACACAACTGTGTTAACTTGTATTACATTGTGTATTAACTTGTATTTCATCGTGTACCAACTTGTATTACCAGTGTTAATACACACATGTAAATACAAAACACGTCCAAGAACATGATCTCATGTGGTTATTATTTGATTTTTTTATTAATTAAATAATTAAAAACGAAATTGATTAATATCCATATTAATAGGTAATTGGCTACAAATTGATTACGTGATATAATTGTTTCCATTTAAATTTTTTAAAATTTTAAATTTTCAAAATCAAATGTCGCAAGCAGCAAATTCAAAACAGGTTTTAAATTTCCTTATTTATTAAAAATGAAAAATAATATTACGAAATCAATTAATTAAAATGGTATTTTAGGTATAAAATCTGTGCCACCTCATCCAATTGGCTATCTTGCAAATAAAAAAGAAACTTTGGCTATTTTGCTAATCAAAGGTTTTAATTTGACTATTATGAGGGATTTCTCTAACAAAAAAACTCAACGAGTTAGTCATGTTATATTAATACTCTAGTGAAGTAGATTATAAGTAGGGGTGTGCATGGATTGAATTGGGCCGACTAGAAGTTAACCTGATCCGATCTTACTAGGCTTTGAAAAAGTAACCTAACACAAAAAAATTGAAGGTCCAATCCAACCCAATCGAAAAATTATTATTGGGCTGCAGTAAAATGAATAATAATTTTTTGATACCAAACAATGTTTATATTTTAACATTCAATAAAAAAATTCAACATCCAATTCATCCTTTGCAGTTAAGTACTCATATATGAATTTTCTAACGACACTTTGTTGTGGGATAAGCTAATCTACTATTTTTATACAAACTAAAATCTTCGACCGTTTTAGGAAGTAAGGAACATCTATACAGATAAGATTGTGTCTGCTGGTAAAAAATGTCTATTATAAGCTAATCATCATTTTTATCTTTATATTTTGAGATAATGACTCAGTAAATCTTGCGATTTGGATATCTCGACATATTGTTCATCTTTTGTTATTGCCTTAAGATTTTGCACTCTAATATATCGTTGATATTATAATCTTGATGCTTATCACTGTATCTTTGAAAAACGTAATATCACAAAACGAATGTAGGCTATGAAAATTAAAAATTGCCGATTAAAGAAGTCACTTAACACAAAGAATAATGGGGAGTTCTAAACTTGGATATACTTTCATTGATGTACATGCTATTTTTCTTTCTTAATTACCATGATACTATTTTTACAAAAGAAATTGTTTGTACATATAATATGCCTGTGCTTCTTGGTAAAACAATGTTAATTAGAGTGAAATTGGTGGGAAAAAATAAACAATCTTTCTGTTTCTGATATTTTTTTTCAAATGTCAAATTAAATCTTGATTCTCTGTCTTCCATAATATATGAGATAAGAGTGACATGATGTTGCTCCTTTTTGTTCATGCACTATGCTGTGCTTCATAAATCTACTTTTAAAGATAAAAATAAAAAATCGTTATAAAAGATGTTGAAATCAAGTATTCAACTAATAATTCAAAACATACTTCTTAAATAGCTTTTATTTTTATCATACATGACATAATTTATAAAAGATAAATTATAATAAATAGTCACATTTATATATTTTATAAATTATGTCAATTTTCAATTATCATTATAATGGTCTATACGGTTGGATATTTAACAAATATTAACAAAACATTGACTATTTTTTTTAATCAATTTTAAACTATCAAGCTGACTATTTAGCTTAAACCCCCTTTATAAATTTATACGGATTTATTTTTTATTTTTTCATGTATTTTATTTGAACTTTTCACATACTTATGTTGAATAATGAAAGTCGACGATAATATTCACTTATTCAGTAAAAATTCATCAATTAGTGAGTTTGACGTAAATGTTGGTCTATTAAAAAAAAATACATTTTAAATAAAAAAATCTTTCAAAAAATAATAAAATTAATAAAGAGATTTTTTAATCTATTTTTGCTAATAATTTTACCGTCACCGCGCAAAGCGCATTATTTCCACTAGTTTAAATTATGCTAATTCTTGTTCTTTGCATCTAAAGTATCAAATGTACTAAACAAAAGTTGCAACGTGTATCTCCGTATCCTGGATGGAGGTTTGTCGGAGAAACACGTTGCTGCTTTTTTCTTTATACATTTAGTACATTAGCCTCCATTTTTTATTTTTTGAAAATGCCGCTACATATGTATGTGAAAATTGATACCTTTGCCGGTATTATGCTTAAAAATAAATTCCATTAGAAAAATATGGAGTGATTATAGAAAGATCCAAATAAAATGGGCCTAAACACAAGCCCAAATAAAAGACCAAAAAGCCCATGAAGACGCACTTTTCAGGCCTTGTTCTATATATCTTCACTCTCGACAACTCCATAGCTCAGACTCGTTTACTTGACTCGATCCCAAAGCCAACTCTCTCTCTCTCTCTCCTCGCTCTTTCTCTCTCTAGGTTCTGCAGCCATGGGTCAGGGAACCCCCGGCGGTCTCAACCGGCAAGGCCTCCCCGGCGACCGCAAGAACGACGGCGGCGACAAGAAGGAGAAGAAGTTCGAGCCCGCGGCGCCGCCGGCCAGGGTCGGCCGCAAGCAGCGCAAGCAGAAGGGGCCCGAGGCCGCGGCGCGCCTCCCGACGGTTACGCCGCTGACGAAGTGTAAGCTCCGGCTCCTGAAGATGGAGCGGATCAAGGACTACCTCCTCATGGAGGAGGAGTTCGTCACCAACCAGGAGAGGCTGAAGCCCCAGGAGGAGAAGGCCGAGGAGGACAGATCCAAGGTCGACGACCTCCGGGGATCGCCGATGAGCGTCGGGAACCTCGAGGAGCTCATCGACGAGAATCACGCCATCGTCTCGTCGTCGGTCGGGCCGGAGTACTACGTCGGGATTCTGTCGTTCGTTGACAAGGACCAGCTGGAGCCTGGCTGCGCGATCCTCATGCATAACAAGGTAATCGATCGAGTCTCTCTCTCTCCCCCTTCGATGGATTCGAAAAGAAATGGTGAATTTGGTGTTTGGAATTGTCTGTTTTTTCTAGGGTTTTGAGATGTTTCGACCTTTGAATCGCAAATGTTGAATGTTTGAAGTGAGATTTGGAATTTAGTGCAAGGAACTGTGCTTTTGCGTGTAGATGTTGAGTGCTTGAACTGAGATTTAGCGTTATTTTGCTTGAAAAGAGTTTGAATTGATACCTGGAAGAGGAAATGAAGTAGAATATTATGGGGTGCTGAGATGTAGATAATTCATTTCTAGGGTTTCACTGCAAAACCGAATTGGGCACAAGTTATTTCCGATTCGAGTTTGTTTCATCACTATAGTTTAAGTTCTTGTTGTATGCTTCATGGCTAGCTTCGAAATGTCATTTCCTTTCATTTTGGAGTTTATTGATTTGCTGAGGTCCTTAGAAATCTATATCCATTACTAAAAGACAACATAGCGGGCTAAGTTTCTTTACCGTCTTCTAGCATAGTCAATAATTCCGTGTCTTCAATATGTATTTATTGGGACCGGACTTATATGTTTAGTCTTGCTAACTTGTTCTAATCGAAATATTGTTTCGAGTTTTATAAACTTGATAATGTTATTTTTGTGTGCTTCAATTTTACTCCGGGATGTTATGTTGTTTCATTTGCTCAGTTTAAGATTTCTCTCTGTATATTGCATGAAATCTTTCTTTCTGGCTCCGAAATCAATATCCTTATATGCATATCATATTACTTCTCTGATCTTATAAATACTGGAAAAAGGCACCGGGGCACATCTTGCATGCCCCGTTCATCTTGTTATGCCATGGTTATACAGATTCTACACTGCAATTGATCTAATGTACCTTCATGGCTGGTTGTAGGTTCTTTCCGTTGTTGGGCTGCTTCAAGATGAAGTTGATCCAATGGTATCCGTGATGAAGGTTGAGAAAGCTCCTTTAGAATCCTATGCTGACATAGGTGGACTTGACGCCCAAATTCAAGAAATTAAAGAAGCTGTAGAGCTTCCACTCACTCATCCCGAGCTATATGAAGACATCGGTATCAAGCCTCCCAAGGGTGTCATCTTGTATGGAGAACCCGGGACTGGCAAGACATTGCTTGCCAAGGTTTGTACAACTTTCTATCTCCTTACTTTCTTATTTTCACTTCCATACATGCACATACACAAAATGCACACCCACACCCACATATATATACACCCACACATATATACAAACCCAGCTATACACGTGGACATAAACATTTATGCATACACCCACATCCCACATAAATGTACACACGTGCCCATATAGGTACACACACATATAGACGTACTGTAGATACAACATCCACATGAATTAACATACTCATGTGCCTGCATGCCCACTTAGAAACAGAGTGTAAAGGCAAGCAAACAATTGAAACCAAGATAACGTTTAATATATATTTGCAGTTTGATGTCATCCTTTTAAAAACAATACAGAAAAGAAAAAAACAAGGAGCGTCATTTTCATAACCATTATTTTTTTTTGTTACTTGAGTGGAGTCCACCCTGTAGATGTGTCCGTGCCCGCTGAAGTGTACTTCTATTTTGCTTCTGGTTATTTACTTTCTTCTCTGTCCTCCCAAAGCTATTTGATAATCTGTCTTTCTTGTTGTCTCTCAGGCAGTCGCAAACTCAACATCAGCTACCTTCTTGCGTGTTGTTGGTAGTGAGTTGATTCAAAAGTATTTGGGAGACGGCCCCAAGTTAGTCAGAGAGCTATTTAGAGTTGCTGATGACTTATCTCCTTCTATTGTCTTCATTGATGAGATTGATGCAGTCGGTACAAAGAGGTGATCCAATGAACATCTTAAATTAACATATGTATCGGTCCTTTAATATTTTTTTTAATCTTTTCGTTGTTTTCATATATTTTAGCTCAATGGTTAGTTAGTTAGGGTATATTATTTTCATTTGGACTTCGGATTTGGACAATTATTATGATTTGGACATGTTATTTTCAGTTGGTGTTTACATTTTGCTTGATAATCATTTTCATTTGGTGTAAACGTTTTTGTATTAAGATTTGTAAACAGAAAACTGGTTCCTGTTTAAAAATGACCAAAGAAAAACGAAACTGGTTACCAGTGTCATTCCCTAATGGTCGAGTATATAAACGTTGCTGTTATTTATAGGTATGATGCTCACTCGGGTGGTGAACGTGAGATTCAGAGGACTATGTTGGAGCTTCTTAATCAGTTGGATGGTTTTGATTCAAGAGGAGATGTGAAGGTTATTCTTGCAACGAACAGAATTGAAAGTCTCGACCCGGCTTTGCTTCGTCCCGGTCGAATAGACAGGAAAATTGAATTCCCTCTTCCTGATATCAAAACAAGGAGGCGCATTTTCCAAGTAAGTCCCATTTTCCCTGATTGTTATCTGAGACTATTAAAAGAGTATTCTTATGTAATGATTTTTTTTTCTCCATGCAAAAATGAAAAGTTTACCTCTATATCTCTTTTAGATTCATACATCGAGGATGACATTGGCCGATGATGTGAACTTGGAAGAGTTTGTGATGACCAAAGACGAGTTCTCGGGAGCCGATATAAAGGCCATATGCACCGAAGCTGGTTTGCTTGCTTTGAGGGAACGCCGTATGAAGGTGAGGATCACTTTCAACTTTAGCTGAATCGTAAATAACCAATGATTAATCCCGCATCTCCTATACTAAAGATACGTCAGGCAAAGTGAGGGAAAAGAAAAATCTATATGAAGCTTGTTTTGAAAAATCAAGACTAAAAGGACAAAATCACAGCTGAAAAAGTATAGAAATAAATCAAGATTTTTTACCGCCTTAGTATTATTTTGAAGTATTTTACATCACGTGATTTAAATTATGCAATTTATTGTTCAGTCATTTAATTTAATTGTCGAAATTAGAAAAGCCAATTAAGAAAAGTCAATCATCATTCGACCAAATAGTTTGAATCTCGCTCAAGTGTGTGTGTATGTGTGTGTTTCTCGTTTCTGTTACCACGGCTCTCGTCTGAAGATCACAATCCCGGGTCGAATCAGATTATCTATGTGGCTGACGTTTAAATATTGGCGGGTTTCAGGTAACACATGTAGACTTCAAGAAGGCGAAGGAGAAGGTGATGTTCAAGAAGAAAGAAGGCGTACCGGAAGGGCTTTACATGTGAAAACGACATCGTCAGAACTGGTTTGCCAGAGAAATGCATCCCCTTGCTTGCGCTTGTGGATTCGTAAAACTTTATTTAGCTTTTCGTGGCCATTTGATTTTCCAGTTTACAAGATTGGCGTCTTTCTTGAAAGAGGCTTCTGCAATACATACCTGCTCTTGAAAGAAATATTGGTCATTCACCCATTTGATTGTTATTGCTCTTATTCATCAGATTATTTGTGGCAAAAGTACCTAAAACTTATAGCGGTTCAATACTTTTTAACATTATATTTTGGTGCCAAAAATAAATATTTCATGTTTAATTTAGAAGGAAAATCTCATTAGTAATTCTCAATACATCACAATTTTTTTTTAACAACCACAAATTCTATTATTAACTCTCAACTTTTGATAATTCTCAAAACAATATTTTTAAATTTTATGTTTCTAAAGTACTCATAATACCGTCTATTTTTCAGGACAATATATGTTTATTTTTAAGATTAATACGTCTTAAAAAATGGATAATATTATGGGTATTTTGGTATGTCAAAAGGTTAGTTTTCAGAATTATGAAAACTGAGAGTTAATAGTGGAATTTGTTGTGTATAGAGGATTATTTTATGAAGTTTCTTTTATAAAACAGTATAGTAGGTGAGACTATTGAGCTTGGGTGCAATTGGTCCATTTTGAGGCCTATTTAACTAAAATCTTATACGTTTGAAGACGATTAGAATAAAAATGCAATTCTAATTTCATTCCACGATTTCAGTTTAAACGAATGCTCTATAATACTTTATTGTAATATTTTGATGCAATATTTTCATCAAAATCTTACCATGCTTGTTACATAGTCTATTTTCTATCTATACTAGCTGTTAGTATAAGCAGAGGACATTGAGAGTTATGGTGGTTTTCCACCGATAACGAATACCAGGAATAAGAGATGTGCAAAGAGTATATAAATTTAAATAGGTCAAAGACAAAAAAAAAAAGAAGAAGTCACGTGAGATTGTAAAATATCGAAAATAATAAATATGTTATATAAACTCAAATAGGTCAAAGAGAAAAACTCACACGAGATTGTGATATGTCTAATTTTGCACACTAATTATGTTTCACTATTTGGCGATTGTAATATGTCGTTGGATAAATCAAGAAGAGGGCAACATCGTGAAACATAGTTTGTGCAGAATTAGGGGCCAAAAAACACAAAAAATCTAAAGATGAATGACAATTTTTCAGACATAACCTTGAGTTATTTAAAAAAAAAATCACAATAAACTTAAACTACAAGGTTACATATCCATCTGCTAGCTTTAAAGCAAGAGGTGAATCATAGCATTTGGATAAATTGTGAGTAACTTTCGATGATAGATTGCACAATATTCATATTGTAGGCATAAGTCACTCAGTTTTTATCCAAATAGTATAAATTACCTCTCATTGATAAAAAAAAAAAGATAAAAATAATTGGGCACTAATGTAAATCGAAACATAAAATTGAACATTAGTGTAATGGAAAATAATTGTTGCAGGCACATTTTTATATACTAAAAAGGACTTTATGCTCAAACTTAAATCTTAAAAGTTGTAGATCTATCTTAGAGATTTCTAACGATAGGTTATTTAGAATACATATTTTGGAAAATACAAAAACTGTGCAGATTTACTACGATGTTAATACTCTCGAAGTCAGTGCTAGCCACTCAAATTAAACATCTCGTTTGTTTATGCATAGAATAAGGAAAAAAACTTATGTGCTTTAAACACTCAAACCCAAATTTGAGTGTTCTAGAGGGGCTTTTTGCAAGAATAATCTTATTTGGGTTTCTATTTAGGTTCATACCTCGATGAACGGTATTTTTGTTTATTAGCAGAAGGTATTTGAGGGTATGCTTCTAAATGAAATTCCAACGAAAGTCTTTTAAGCAATTTATGGATTGTGTATGTATGGATTGTGCATGAACCAATTTATGAGAAGAAAAAAAAGTCTCACATGGACAAAGAATGAGACAATTTGGGAGAATTGAAGTTATAAAAAGCGTAATACCCATGGTTAATAATGATGAAAAGCACTGTCACATATGGGAATACCAGTATGAACTATGAAATTTAAGATGATTAACAAATATAACAATGATACACAAAATTAAGATGAAAAAATAATCACATCGAATTTAAATGACAACATTGTCTTATACATACTGAAATTAGCGATGATGCCAATTTAAATGACAGACCCTCCTATTATAGTGTCTTATACATACTGAAATTAGCGACAACTAGTTCTTTTGAATTAATATGGTGTAATCCCTTATTAATATAAATGTGAAATATATATTTTTTCTCCTGTATTCATGAGCCCACTTTTGTGGATAAAATATCTCACGGAGTCTATTGAATTCCTGCCTACATAACCATTAACATGTTCTACATGATCTCAATACACGTCAATTATGGAAACTGCCTAACATTATTAGGAAGTAGTATAGCTTCGTTAAATTAATTTTCGATAAATTAATAACTTTAATAAAATAATATTTTTGTATGGTCTCGACTCTAATTAATATGATTAAATTTTATCTCAATAAATTAATAACCTCGATAATATAATAAAATTCTCCGGTCCTAATAATATTAATTTATAGAGGTTTTATTGTAGCCTACAAATCTGTCAGAGAAAATCGCAGAAACTTTAATGAGAGAGAGAGAGAGAAAAAAAAACGATTTCTAGAATGTGTGGAATGTTTGATTCAGGTTTTGGTCTTTCCTATTTATAGGAAAAAGTCTAACCAATTTTGAGAAAATCACTCAACCACTTATGAGAGATTTACTCAACTACTTGGAGATATTCATTCTAAGATTTGATTTGATTCAAATAAAGAATAAATCCAAGTTTAAATCTTTCTTGAAAATACCCTAAAAGATTTAATTAAATTAAATCCTTATATTTTCAAAAGTAAAAATCAAATATATATATATATATATATATATATATATATATATTCAAAATCGATTTTATCATTCCAATTCTTCTCTTGAAATATTTCAGGTATAAATACCAATATTTAATTTCTCTAATTTTTTGATTTAAATATCAGTACCATATTCAACCAAGTTGAAAATTGATATTATCATAAATCTCTAATCATAAGTCAGAATGACACGATTCAAAAAGATATTCGTATTAGAATTTAATTTCTTACAACTCTGTAGTTGATCAAGAAATAAATTCACAATCTTTTATAGTTTCTGTATTGACATAAAGTTTAAGTACTTTTGCCAATTTTGGTAAATCAAGATTTATCAAATGACCAAGTCATAAAATCTTATCTGATCAGTTTATTCTATGTTATTTAGAATAATATAATTAGGTTTGCGGTTTCGAACCGGTGGAGCTACAAAGGAGACAAATGGACACACATACTTAAGCTTCGATGAAAGTGAAGAGCTTTCATCAACTTCGGATACATTCCACTATACCTCAAAGCTGAACTCTTTAGTATGCATTAATTATATCTTCCCGACTCAGGAGTCCATTGATACAGTCAGACTATCAGAATCCAAGTTTTCGTATTATTATGATTCTTGTCTATACTAGGGTTGATCTCCGTATACCCGTTCAGACAATGCTACCGATGTTTCTATGATTATTGTAAAGTCACTCACCTAACGGTTTATGAAGTCGTTAGGCTCCGGATGAGTACATGTTTACCTTCTAAATCACAACATTGGAAATCATAAAGTTATTATCCATATCTGTAATCATAAGTCTACTACAATCAATCTTTTCGAACCCAAAATAAAAGTATCTGGAATACATGATTGTAAACCGTAACTTTTAAATCAAAGATCGTTTAAATTAAACTGCATAGAATTACATTACCTCAGGACATCAACTGATTCTATCTGACCATCGTTTTATTGACTTATCTACTTACTATCATTGACGGCTTGATGCTTTCGAAATAAAGTCATGTCCGTCCAATATGAAGAGACTTCATACTCAATTTAATCTCAACGGTGCGGACCAGCACCATGATCCGGTAATAGATAATCACTCTACAGTGATTGAGTTAATCAATAGTTTTTCACGATTATTATATTCCGTTTAATAATCTAAACTATGGACATTATTTTAGTTATTGTTATATATTGTGTATGTTAAACCTCCTCACATAAACCACAGTGATAACGAGTTCACAATTTGCAAGGTTATACAATAACTATGGAATCAAAACATTCATCATATTCATTGAAGGAAAAACTGAACCAAATTGTCATTGATAAATTAAAAACTTAATCTTTGAATAAGGAAAACGTCATGATCTTATACAAGTGGCATTGACATATGAATTTAAAGGGCATACTTATCAGTTACGTCCAACAAAAACCACATATGTAAAGAGTTTTTTTTTTTTAAAGAATGTATAAAGAGTTAATTTGAAGATAGAAAAATAAAACACAAAATGAAAACACTTTTTTTTTTACTATGTAAAGTAGTGTTAAAGAAAAAAATGCTTTTAGAAAAAAAAAAATTATCAAAAAATTAACCAATTACATTTTTATCACCTTTTTTGTTAAAATATTTTGGCAAAAACCAAAACCTGTTTTGAAAATGGCTTCCAAAACCTGTTTGTCAAATATCTATCTTTCTAAGATATTTTATGTGTATATAGAGACTTGAGTTTCAGTGAACCAAACAAGTTTGTGCAAGTTAATTAATCAAATAACAACTCATTGGTTAAGGTTAAGGTTAAGCTTATAAGGTTAAGTTTAGACTACATTTGAAACTCAAGGCTTGTGCATAGAATTGGTTTCCGCTATGTAAAAAACTTGTATTCTGAACCAGAATAATTACCGACTGTTAAAATTACTTAATATATGCTAATATCTTATATATTATTAAATATCATACAAGATAATGTGGAAAGGTTATATGTCAGCATGCTCATATAAAACCGGAAAAAGACCTTTAATAGTGAAAATTACCCTGAAACGAAAACAAATCATAACTGAAAAGACTCGAACAAAAGTATGTGATTCTAAGAAACTACATATGTTTTCAAAGGAGTCAATTGTACTGGGCCAGTTCACTCTCACCTGCCCCGAGTTGTAAAATAAGCGGATTTGCCCTGCCCTGCCATGTCCCGTTGTTTCTTGTGTTGGACATGTGTGCCCTTAAACAAGATGTTTTATCCATTTGTAAAAGATTATGACAAGTCGTTGAATAAAGATGATGCTTATTATGATAATCTTATTATAGTTTCTGGTAGAGTAAAATAGAATGTTTGATCCTTACTTCATAAAGGATGCAATTATGTTATTATTATCGGTAGAGAGTCAATGTGAGGAAGAATTAATAATCATAATAAATGAACTTAAAATGTCCGTGACCTGATTAACTGGGTGGGAGCTCATTAATCGTATAAGGTCATTAATGTGACTAAGTGACAATCCTATTCTGGATTTTGTGTGTGCCACATTCACTAGAAGTGCATTAAGTATGAAGTGTCTTCATACTGGACTGGAGCTGACTTAAACTCCGGAAGTTATCATATAAGACCGTCACTGATAACTTGGAGTTGAGTCACTAGTAGATGATCAAATAGATATTCGATCTAAGTCCTGAGTGATCTTGAGTCCGAGCTGCTGGCTTGATTGTTCTTTGATTTAACCGTTCAAGAACACAATATATTACCGTTGTTCCCAACACTATTATTTTGGGAACATGATAGTCAGCAGTAAGGGTAGCTTGGTCATAGACATAGGCATCACACAGATCTCTTCAGAATCGAAACCATAAGTGGGTTACTCATAATATTACTGACTGGGTCAAGGATGAAAAATGCAATGAAAGGCATAACGGTAGAAACCGCCTGCTCGAGTGTGGATTATCAAGTGAAAGATCAATAACCCGAATTTGATTGTATCAATGGACACCCTGCTGTAATTAAGGGTATAATATATACTGTATCACTAAAGAGTGCAGCCTTGGGTTTATAGTGGAATAACACCGAGGTTTGACGAACACCCTAGCAGTTCGTTGGAGCTTAAGTGATACGGGTCCATGGTCCCCAGGATAGCTCCGTAACGGATGATACGTACGTGATAAAAAAATTTTGAAAAGTTTTTAAGATCATTTGGCAAGACTCATAAAACTGAAGTCTGTGACAGACATCAGATAGTTTTATCAATAGCGGGGCAAAAGTACCATATCTTGGTAACCGAAATTAACAGACAAAATAAAGTACAATTTGGATTTTCTGTCAACATAAAAGTTGTTGGAAATTAAATTCTAAGAAACTTTGCTTTTGGAACCGAGTCGTTTCGACATACGGTTTGTGATTTAGAGAATTTTTAAGTTTGTGATCGTTTCGGTAAACTATGAAATTAAATCACATGTCACGAATTTAAATGATGGCGTGTCACCATTACATTTGAATGTGTGATAATGAGATCAGAGAATATTAATATGATTTAATTATTCGAATTTGATTATTAATATATTATTAATAATTAATCAATAATTAATAGATTTATATTAATATGTAAATAATATATATTTATATATATTATAAGTGTAGAATTCGAATTATGCCTTGGAATGTGGAACCATATACATTCGAATGGATTGACTTTGGTCTTTTCATTATTGCGGCAAAACTACCAAATGTTTTGGTATTTGAGAAAAACCCTAAAATCAATTTAATCCATTGGATCGGTTATGATTTAATATCAACCGTTGGATTAGGATATTGATGTATTCGAAATTAATAACTTGATGACCAAGTTTTGATTTTTGAATTTAACTAATTAATTATATCCGTTAGATCGGTCTAAGATTTAATCTTTACCGTCGAATTGAAAATTAATTAATTATATATATTATATATTATTTTCGAATTATGAATATGGATAAAATCGAATTATGTTTTTAATAAATCTTTTAATATTTGATTTTATCCAAAATTAATTTAATGCATAAGATCGGTTTAAAGATTTATCTCAACCGTTGGATCTAGATAATTAGAATTCGAAATTAAATATATATATATAAGTTCGAATTTTATAAGATAAGAAGATAAGAATGGATTTTTTATTTTATCCAAATATTTCTTATTTAATTAAATCCCTAATTAATTATATCGATCGGATTTAGATAAGATTAAATCTAGACCATTGGATTGAAATAATTAATTATATTTAATATATAGAATTCGAAATTAGGGAGTGAATTCCTCTAATTCGGTTACAGTCTGAGCCTATAAATAGGAGGCTTATTCTACACATTTTTCACACCTTTTCCCAGGGAAAAATTCGAACTCTCCCTCTCCCTCTGCCTCAGGGTCTGCGAATTTTCTCTCTGATCTCTCTTTCGGGTTCGGCTTAAGAGACTTAGTTCTCCGGAAGCTTAAAAAGAACCATCAATTTAAATTTTGCGACAGAGTCCTGCCGGCGAAGCCCACGCTTCGGTACGAGGAATCCAGGAGAATATCCCGGAAGACTACGGGAGTTTCCCTCAGAACCAGCGGAGCCCTGCCCGATTCAGAACGCGCAGCCGGAAGTCGTCAATAGAGGTACGGCCTTATGCATTGGGTTAATAAATGCAACCATTTACTGCTTTCTATTTATTTTCTATAATGACTAGATTATTAATAATGATTTATGAATATTAAATTTCATTATATTTATCAAATGTTGTGATATGGTTATTATCTGATATCCGGACCGTTGAACGGATAACAAGTTTTTCCGCTTTAAAATAATTTTTAAATGTTACCCGGACGGTTCGGAGGTACATTTCGTGATAATTCACACGGAATCCGAGACGTGATTCCCAACAATTGGTATCAGAGCCATGGTTCAAGGATAAATACTTACGTAATTTAATTAATGGTTTAAAGAACGAATTATTTGATGAATAAAATTAATTATTTAAAATTGAAATTTTGAATTTCTAGATATTTTAAATATTAATTTAAAATAATAAAATTACCCGACCCGAAAACTCGAACCGGGTAATGGGCCGGGCTGCCAAAACATCCCAACCCGTGGGCTAGGGTTCGCTCGTAGCGAACCCAATGGGAGGCCGGGCTGACTACCCAGCCCGTGGGCCTTACGCCCAGCCCGCAGGGGGCGCGCTGGGGCTACTAGCAGCAGCCCGTGGGCAGCGCATGGGCCTGGCCCAAACCCTGCTCGGGTAAGCCCTGAGAGCGCTGCATGGCAGCAAACCGGGCCCTATAGGCCCTGCCCGAGTGCTCGGCCCAGCCTGATTCGCAAGGGCTAGGCTCGAGCATTGATCCGAGTGCACGTGGGCCTGGGTTTTAACCCGGATAGCCCACATCAATTTTTTAAATCGGATTATTAATTATTTTTAAATTAAATAAAATATTTATGAATTAAAATTAATTATGTTTGATTAATTAATTTAAATTAAAATATGGATGTTATTTCCGAATAAATAACATTGTCTTATTTTAATAATTCATAAAATTAAATATGGATGTTATTTAATAATTAAATAACATTGTCTTATTTAATAAATTAAAATATGGATGATAATATTTGAATAATAATATCATTGTCTTATTTTAATATTTCATAAATAATTATTAATGGGCATTAAAATGTTTAATGATAATTCTTAGAGAATAAGTATCATTAACATAAGATCATAAATATTCATCATAGATATAATTTGTTATAACCTATTTTCATAACCATCAAACATAGTGTCTATGTTTAGATCATTATTAATATGTTTATATAGGATAGATATAAATAATAAAGAGTAAATGTAAAATTGTTTATTATTAGTCGGAAAAATTTCAACTGTACAATCTTGCCTAAGGAAAAGGGAAACAAAAGTGGGGCCGGTTCACCATCCTCTTCTGGGTGACCGGTTAGGACCCCTCCCATCGACATGGAGAGCATACAGATTGATCTATCACTACTGAAAAAATAATAAACACATTTCTTAGGCTTATTTAAAATTACGTGTCGTAATGATTAAAGCCAAAATATAAACTTTTAATGTGTCATTAATAGATAGTTTATATAATAGGTTTTTATAACTTAGAAATTAAAAACGTTATTTCCTAAAAAAAATGGCAAGTATAGAATAAAACAATGGTCTCCATTATTACTGTCACATGGTCTGCTGACCACACCGCCTCGAGTCACCCTAGTGTGTCCATTCCCCAAGGAAGGTGTGCTTGTGGAAGGTTTGACACCGTGATAGTTCCAAAAGAATATGGGAACAGAGGAATCTTGGAAATGGACCGCGAGTCACCCTAGTATGACCATTCCCTAAGGACGACGTTTCCAAGAGGATCCCGAGAACCAAAAATAATGGGTTAAGCTTGCACGGAAGTTGGTGCTTCCCGACCGTCTATGGTGATAGTTAATAATCCTAGAGAACTTTGGTGGTTCTTGTTATGAATATTAATTAAGTTTATGACTAAAACTTAGTTTAACCAAACTACATGGTTGATACCGCGAGTCACCATAGAGTGACCATGCCACTAAGGACGGCAACGACGTGTACAGTCGGTTAAATTATCACGAAATAGTTAAAGGGTGTATTTAACGTTTTCCCAGAAAATGTTTTCATCATGTAACTATTTCAAACAAAATATTTTTCAAAAACATTCTACCTATAATAAAGTTTAATAAGTTTCTTTTTCAATGCCAGTTAAAATGTCTAAAGCTATTAATGTCACGGATGATGAACAAGATTCCGTTAACTCTGGTCCTCCATCTGAGTTTGAGCTACCGATATTTGAAGAAGGCACTGCTTGGTTCAAGTCTGATAATGAATATGAGTTACTCAGTTTCCTATTAGACCAGTATCCAAACAAGAGTCAATCCTTCAAAGATTCGGTACTCAAAGCCTCGATGGGTGAAATAGAGAGACTAATGAAAAAGGTGAACAAAGTAACGGCTTTTGTCACTCAAGCAATGGCAAAAGATAACAAACGAAAGACTGAATCGAAAGCTGAACCCGGAAGAAAAGAAAGAAAAGTTGGTTTATCTGTAATGTGCTTCCAATGTGGAACAAGGAAGAGAGTGCCAGGTCAGCTGCGATGCAAACTGCACATCAGTTCACCAAAGGGTAAAACTTTTTCTGAATGCTACATTAGTTTTTTTATTGGAGAGATTACATCTCAGATCCATAGATTAAAATTCTAAACATTGCAAACGTTTTTCAATACAGAAGTTGCTTCTGCTAAGAAGAAAAACAGGAATGAAGCTTTATGCATTGAATGCTGGCTCAAACCAAGAGCAAAGGGGCACACGATGTGCCGAGAACATCTGCGGGCTTAGAGAGGTAATGACTCTTCTGTTAACCCCAAAATTAGTTTTTTATTGGAGAGATTCAAATATCAGATCCATAGATTAAAATACTAACGCTTGTTCATTTCTTTTCAGGATTCAGCAAGAGCTCTGTCGATGAGAACTCAGCATAGAACGAAGGCGGCTAGTACTCGAGTGTCTCGAAGAAGGAAGCCTGCTTTAAGTTTACATTCGATTTAAGTTTATTGTTATCATTAATTTTGAATTGTTAAGACCTCGATTTATTTTTTGATATTTATTGCATGGAATAATTCCTTATTAATAAAAGTTTTGTTTTTCGAATTATTTTGCAATATCCAGATAAATCCAGTGACAGTTACTTTTTTTATCTATAGTATCTAATTGCTCTAAATGATTTAAATAAATCAAATGTCATTTTTAATCATGATGATTAATAGAGAATGAAATTATAGAAATTATTCACATAAAGGATCTTGCGACAAAGTCACAACACCGACAACAGTGCCTGTTGTCGAAGAGAGTGTGGAAACCACGATCCCAAATCAGAACAAAGGGGTACTCAGACGTAGTGGGAGGTTCAAAAGACCTGTGGAGCGCTACGAGCACACCCAGTTGAAATTTCACCTAGCTGTTACAAACACAAGTGTTGAAGATCCCATAGGCTATGAGCAAGCTATGATGGATCCTGATAAGGAAGAATGGCAGGAAGCCATGAACCAAGAAATAGAATCATTGGATTCTAATGAAGTGTGGGAACTTGTAGACTTAACGGATGGCTTCAAAACCATTGGTTGTAAATGGGTATACAAGAGAAAGAGAGGAGTGGACCGGAATGTTGAAACCTTCAAGGCTAGACTAGTGGCTAAGGGTTTTACCCAGAGGGAAGGTATTGATTTCGATGAGACCTTCGCTCCAGTCGCTAAGTATAAGTCCATCCGGATTCTTATGGCCATAGCCTGTAGTTTCAATTATGAGATTTGCCAGATGGACGACAAAACCGCCTTCCTGAACGGGTATATTGACGATAACATCTATATGGACCAACCAGAAGGGTTCGTGCAGAAGGGTCAAGAAGGGAAGGTTTGCAGATTACTCAAATCCATTTATGGATTGAAGCAAGCTTCCAGATCTTGGAATCTAAGGTTTGATGAGACTATTAAAACCTATGGATTCATACAAAACATCATTGAGGCCAGCATTTACAAACTCAATGATGAAACCGTGGAGTTATTTCTTGTTCTATACGTCGATGATATTCCTCTCATTGGAAACAGTGTGAAGAGGTTATCGTTCGTGGAAGCGTGGCTATCTACGCAATTCCAGATGAAGGACATGGGAGAAGCCAGCTATGTTCTTGGGATCCGTATCTTTAGGGATCACAACAACAAGCTTCTAGCCTTTATCGCAAGCAGCTTACATTGATAAGGTTCTTGATCGTTTTGCAATGGCAAACTCCAAGGGAGGTAATTTACCAACCAGACAAGTGTTCCTTAACAGGAAACAGTGCCCTACTTCTCCGAAAGAGCAAGACGAAATGAGGCGAGTACCCTATGCTTCAGCAGTGGGAAGTCTGATGTACGTTATGCAGTGTACTAGGCCAAACATCTGTTACGCTGTGGGAATTGTTAGCAGATACCAATCCAACCCTGGTATGGCTCACTGGACTGCAGTGAAAAATATTCTCAAGTATCTTCGGAGAACGAGAGACTATATGTTAGTGTTTTCAGAATCAAAACTGAATCTACTAGGTTACACTGATTCAGACTTTATGTCTGATAGAGACGCGAGAAAATCGACGTATGGAGCAGTGTTCACCCTTGCTGGTGGAGCGATATTCTGGAGAAGCGTAAAGCAATCTTGTATCACAGGTTCCACATTGGAAGCTGAATACGTGGCGGCCTGTGAAGCAGCCAAAGAATCAGTTTGGCTCAAGAATTTCTACATAGAGCTGGGAGTTGTTCCAGATGTAGATGGGCCCCAAACACTATACTGTGACAACAGTGGTGCGGTGGCAAAGTCTAAAGAGCCCATAGACCATAATGAGGCGAAACATATAGAATGCAAATACCATCTCATAAGAGAAATAGTGCGTCGTGGTGACGTGAGGGTTGTGAAAATAGCTTCGGAAGACAATCTGGCTGATCCATTCAACAAGACGTTGCCAGAGAAAATATTCAGGAGGCATCTGGAGAATATGGGTCTGAAAGACATGGGTCATCTTCTTTAAGTATAAGTGGGAGATTGTTGGACATGTGTGTCTTTAAACAATATATTTTATCCATTTGTAAAAGATTATGACAAGTCGTTGAATAAAGATGTTGCTTATTATGATAATCTTATTATAGTTTCTGGTAGAGTAAAATAGAATGTTTGATCCTTAGTTCATAAAGGATGCAATTATGTTATTATTATCACATCAGAGTCAATGTGATGAAGAATTAATAATCATAATAAATGAACTTAAAATGTCCGTGACCTGATTAACTGGGTGGGAGCTCATTAATCGTATAATGTCATTAATGTGACTAAGTGACAATCCTATTCTGGATTTTGTGTGTGCCATACTCACTAGAAGTGCATTAAGTATGAAGTGTCTTCATACTGGACTGGACCTGACTTAAACTCCGGAAGTTATTATATAAGACCGTCACTGATAACTTGGAGTTGAGTTACTAGTAGATGATCAAATGGATATTCTGTTGGGAGTGGAAACCACCGTAAGGGTTTGAATCCCGATTCCATTACGCCAAAAATCGCCTCCGAGCCGTTCCGGTAACATTTAAAAATTATTTTAAAGTGGAAAACTTGTTATCGGACTAACGGCACGGATATCGGGTAATAACCATTTTAACAAGATCCGATAAATATTACATATTTAATATTCACAACTCATTATTAATATCATAGTCGAAATAAGAAATAAATTGAAAGCGGTAAATGTTTGCATTTATTAACCCAATGCATAAGGCCGAACCTCGGTTGACGTTTCTGGCTGCGGATTCTGAAGTTCGGCAGGGCTCCGCCGGTGCTGAGGGAAACACCCGTGATCTTCCGGGATATTCTCCTGGATTTCTCATACCGAAGCGTGGGCTTCGCCGGCAGGACTCCGTCGCAAAACTTTAACTGAGGTTCTTTTGAAGCTTCCGGAGAACAACGTCTCACTAAGCCGAACCAGAAAAGAGATCAGAAGCAGAAAACTCGCAGACCCTAGAGAGAGAGGGAGAGCTCGAGTTTTTGCTCTGGTCTCTCTTTCTGGTTCGGCTTAAGAGACTTAATTCTCCGGAAGATTAAAATGAACCATCAGTTTAAATTTTGCGACGGCGTACTGCCGGCGAAGCCCACGCTTCGGTACGAGAAATCTTGGAGAATATCCCGGAAGACTACGGGAGTTTCCCTCAGCGCCGGCGGAGCCCTGCCCGATTCAGAACGCGCAGCCAGAAAACGTCAATAGAGGTATGGCCTTATGCATTGGGTTAATAAACGCAACCATTTACTGCTTTCTATTTATTTCCTATAATGACTAGATTATTAATAATGATTTACGAATATTAAATTACATAATATTTATCAGATCTTGTGATATTATCCGATATCCGAACCGTTGAACGGATAACAAGTTTTTCCGCTTTAAAATAATTTTTAAATGTTACCCGGACGGTTCGGAGGTACATTTCGTGATAATTTACACGGAATCCGAGACGTGATTCCTAACATCATGGTCGGGCTAGACTCGCCCATACCAAAAGGGTAAGGTTGAGTTATGTTTTCATAGCCCCGGACCATCCCGAGGCCCACATAAACCTGCGCCGCTTGAAAGCCTACATAGATCGTATTTTTAGATGAAAAATATTAAATTATAATATTAATACACATAAAAAAATATATAAAAATTTACTTCAAAATTTCAAATATTTTACATATATAGAACTTAAAATATTCTCTTTATTACATAATTTATTATTTTATTTGTTGTATATATTTTAGGGTTAATGACGGCAAAAATATCCAAAGTTTGGTCAAAGAACCTCTCGTGTACCCAAAGTTTAAAAGTGGTGGCAAAAATACCCAAAGTCGCATTTGGGGAGTTGACCACTCGTAACGCCGTTAACTTGCCTGTTAACTCTGGCCACGTGGAAAAACGTGGGTTGCTGACATAATAATTTTTGCCATGTGAACGAGCCCACATCAGCCTCGTTTACGACAAAACAAGGAATTAAACCCCTAACTAATACTATTTAACACAACTAATTGAACCCCTAATGATTACACTTAACAAAAAAAATTTGTCCACGTGGCCAGAATTAACAGGTAAGTTAACGGCGTTACGAGAATGGAGTGGTCAACTCCCCAAATATGACTTTGGGTATTTTTGCCACCACTTTTAAACTTTGGGTACACAAGGGGTTCTTTGACCAAACTTTGGGTATTTTTACCGTCATTAACCCTATATTTTATATAGTTCTTTAATTCTATAATTAAATAATTTTAACTTCATTAATCAATTTCAAAACTCGTTAATCGATTTGAAAATTCCGTAATTTTAGTTTTAGTTTCATAATGGAGTAATCAATTACAATATTTAACAATTTCAAGTATAAATACATAATTTACTAATGAATTTCTTAATTTAGTTTCAACTTTACAAATTACAATTACTGGTCACTTTCATAAATTATTATTCTAATTTATTATTCTTTATTTAATTTCAAAATCACTTAATCTCATTTTATTATTCACTTATCACTTCCAAATTCACCCTCTAAAATTTGAAATTCACAAATCAATGTAAACATTCATGAATTTTAAATTTTCATTTTATAATTTGCTAATCAACTTCATAAAAACTAATAAACTTCATTATTACTAGTTTCGGTGATAATTCATTAATCTCTTTCATAACTAATTAACTCCATAAAAATCCAACCTGTTTTGGTTTGTGAAAAGTCCACTAAATTTGACTTGTAAAAGCCCAATACATTGGACTCATTGAAAGTCTGCCCCGCCCCGCGACATTGTGGGTTGGGGTTCATGAGCAGGGTAGGCCTTGATTACTCTTCCAAAACCCGCCTCGCATATTGAACGGGGCGGGTTAATCTAGCCCAGTTCAGTGTGCGCCCTTAACAGGTTGTGCGCCATACTGAGCTTGGTCTATCGGAGGAGGACGCGGGTTGTGGAGATGGAGTGGGTTTAATAGTGGTATAAATATTCTTAAGTCATCGATGAATATTCCCAAAACTAAAAAGTAACAACGAATACGTAAAGTGTTTGAGATGAGATTTCGTTGGTATATAATTTACATTCTTACATAAACGTTAAGCAATATGTGTAAGGCTATAATGAAGCAACTTGTACAACTAATATTCTTTTTCCTCAAAATTTTACGGCATAAGTACTCTTAAGTCAACAAAAGTAAGCGACATATTCCCAAAATTTAAAAATCACAATAAAATATCCAAATTCTATAAATTCGGACTTTATTGGTAGCTAAATATTTTTTATTTTAACGTGTCAAACTTTAAATGACATGTGTTATGCTATAATGAAGCCATAAAGCTCTAATGCTCTCTCTCGGGTATAACGAAAACCCGCAAATGAGGCTTTTAAACCGCATCCAGATTAAAATCACTTCAAAAATCACATTTGGTTTATTCCCAAGCTAGTGGCTTAAGGTTGGTCGCCCTATGCGGCCCCCTTTTCTTTCGTTTTTAATTCAGGGACCCGAATCTCCCTTTTGTACATTTTTACCCTTCTGGTTTGGACTCTAAGAACGTTTCCCGAATCATGTAACACGCTACGCCGAACCAGTGTAAGAATAAGGGTTACTATTGATTAAGTTTACAGTATGTAAAGGTGGCATGCATTGGCGTCCATGAAGTTTCAAACCACATCTCTTGTAGATGTATATAGTAGAATTACGCAATTGGTTCCACCATTTAAGTTTAAGTAAACACATGTTTTATAATATTCTAATCTAATAATTTGATGCAATATTTTTATCATGTATGGTTGATTAATAAGATGTTAATAAAAATTATTCTGCAACATTGATTCGAATTGGTTTATAAAGTTCAAGAACGTGATTTGCAATTTATCACACAACAAATGATAGATTTTGCCATTAGGTAAACCAAAACTCACTCTATGGTTCTTGCATATGGATATAGATTAAGTTTAATTTGTGTTAATTTATATTTTGAATCATTTTATGGAGTAATATTGGATTATTAAATAATGAATAAGTGATATAATTAACATATATTAAATGAATATACTATATGGAGATAAATTAGAGGAAGTTGAATAAAATTAATATTTTAATTTGGTATAAAAAATAGAGTTCGGTTGGAGTTGAGGTATTTTTTAATAGGACATAAACTGTCAAATAGAGTAGAAAATAGTGCAATCCGGTTGATTTGGTCTTCAAGATTTTCAACCATATGTCATTGAAAATTTTGGAATACAAATGAGTGATTTATGGCAAACATACAAAAACTGTGCAGGTCTACTACAATTTTAGTATGCTCGAAATCAATGTTAATAAGTCCGAAGTTTGTGTTTAACCTCGAAAGTCGGTGTTAGCAACCCCAACACCGGTCTTAGCACCCCTATGTCAAAAATTAACTTTGGAGTTGCTAACACCAATGACGGGGCTAAACACCATCTTCGGGGTTAGCAACAGCGAATTCAGAGATAGACTTAACAACTTTTGTATTTTAAGCATAACTCACCCAGGTTTTGTCCAAAAACTTCAAATGACTTATCATTTTAAAACCAAGAAATAAATAACAACTTTGAGCATTTTACATTTTAGTAAAAGAGTTTATAATAAATATCAAATGTAAACCAAAACATAAAACTAAGCATTAGTGTAATGACAAATATTTGTTGCGGGCCAATTTTTTATATATTTAAAGGGCTTAATGCCCAAACTTAAAACTAAAACGCAGTAAATCTATCTCTCACATTTCCAATTGTAGACGGTAGATCATTTGAAAAATTGAGACAACAAATAAGTGAGTTATGATAAAAAAAAATACAAATCATTGTGCAAATATACGGGGTTAGTATGCCCGAAGTCAGTATTAATAACTCTGAAGTCGTTGTTTAACCGCGACGTCGGTGTTAGCAACCCCTTTCAAAATTTGACTTCGCGATTGGTAACATTGATGTCGGAGTTGTTAAAACCGACTAAGTTAGCAACACCAATTTTGGGCATACAAATCTCGTAGTATATCTTCACTGGTTTCGTATGTTTAGCATAAATTACTAATTTGCTGTCCAAATTTTACAGATGACATATTTTTGGGAAACTATGAGATAGATCTACAACTTTTTAGTCTTAAGTTTGAACAAAAAAGAGTTACTTAAATATATGAAAATCGACCCGCAAATATTTTTTATTATATTTTGTATTTTGAAAGGATTTTTTAGGTTAAAATAACTACAATTTATAGGTCTATCTCTTAAATTCAATATAATAATTCATTCGTAGAATTTGAAAAAAAAAAAAAGAAGAAGAAGAAGTGAGTTATGCTTTAATAAAAAATAAAAAAAAAACTATATAAATTGAGCATAGTATTATTGACTTCAGGAATACGTATTGGCCGGCAAATGTATTCAATAATAATAATAAAAAAAAAATAGCATTTTGTTATTTTTTGAAACCAGCATATAAATCACAACGACTGCTAAAATTAGTTATTTTTCTATGATATTTTTATGCGTGTAAAGTGATTTGGGTTAATGAAATGACAACTGACTGGTTAAGGTTAATCTTGATGGGAGTTAAGTTTAGACTTGATGTGAAAGTCTTCTCTTCTAACCGAAATGATTGAACACTGTTAAGATAAAGTTAATATTTGCTTTGAAGTTTGACCTTGCTTATAGATTTTTATTTTTATGAGATTTTTTTTGCGTATATATTAACTTGAGTTAAAGTAATTAACCAAAAAAGTTTGTGGAAATTACTGTACATAGTCGATTGGGATAGCAGCAAGTTTTGTCCTAAAATTGGGATATTTTAGTTTTATTTTTTTTTTTAAAAGAAAAAACCTACAGGCCTAGTCGAGGCAAAAACGGCCAACTCTTAACTTTCTAAGATGGGTAAACTGCGGCTAATGTACCCAATGTTTGTTTTTGTGCGGATTATGTACACAATGTTTTATTTCGACAGCTAATGTACCCAATATTTATTCCGTTAGGTTTTTTTCGATTTTCCATCCATTCTCTACTACAGTCACCATGTCAGCTTTCCACGTGTCATTTCCACGTCAGTTTTCCACGTGTCACTCCATGTCAGCTTTCCTCTTTTTTCTTTTATCTTTTTTTCTTTCTTTTTCTTTTTCTCTCCTCTTTCTTCTTCCTTATTTTCTCTTTCTTCGATGAGGAAGCTTTCTCCTTCCTTTTTTTTTTCTTTTTTCTTTTCTTCTTTCCTCCTTTCTCGTTCCTATTTCTTCTTATCCTCTCTCTTTCGACAATCAGGAGGCCTTTTTTTTTATTCTTTCTTCCAGCAAAAGGAAACCGTCTCCGGCTTCCTCGCACTTGCCGTCGCCATAAGAAAGCCGAAGCTTCGCCGTCGGTCGCCGTGGCAACGGTGTTTCCGGGCGAGTGCTCCGGTGGAGGATCTCCTTCGTGTGCGACGGTGGGCAGCGGAAATTCGTGGGCCCGAGCTCCCGACCTCGGGCGGGGCGATGACGGCGAGGGGTGCAACGAGCCCATCGATGGCGCCGGAGTTCGTCGCCATGGCTGTGATAGGCTGCGTCCTAACTCCGGATTGGAGGCTTCAGAGACCGTCGATATTAACCGGGCTCTCCTCGGTGGTGCGCAAATTTGCGGGCAGCGACGAGGCGGTTCGCGGTGGTGGAGAAACGCGCCGGGAGGTCGCCTCGGGGTCGTCGTCGTTCGCGCTGGAGCTGGGTGGCAGCGATTCCGTTGCCGGTTTGGGCACGTCTAAGCCTCGTGATGCCAGAGCATCCTCTACGCCAGGGATTTCTCGCGGAGAGGCCTGTGCGCTTGAGGTGGGTCCGGCGACGCTCCTTGGTGGTCCAGTAGGGACAGCGGCGGCTGGGTGTCGCCCGGCGAGGGGGCTCCGTCGCTGAGGAGCCTTTGGCAGAGGCTTCAGTCATGAAGCCGTGGAGCCGGAGCGCTGAGCGGCCTTGCCGACTGTTGCGGTGAGTTTTCCGGCGTGGAGATGAGGAAAGCTTGGTCGATCGTGTTGCGATGACCTGCTTCTTCTCATCCCCATTTTTTTTTTCTTTTTTTTTGGCGAGCTCCGGCGTGCGCTTCCGATGGGATTTCTCCGGTCAACGGCGAACGGTGGCGAACCTGCTCAGGCTACTCTGACCGGGAAGTTGTTGGGAATCACGTCTCGGATTCCATGAAAATTATCACGAATTGTACCTCCGAACCGTCCGGGTAACATTTAAAAATTAATTTAAAGCAGAATAACTTGTTATCCGTCCAACGGTCCAGATTTTCGGATAATAACCATTTCCAAGATCTGATAAATATTATGTAATTTAATGTTCATACATCATTATTAATAATCTAGTCATAATAGGAAATAAATAGAAAGCAGTAAATGGTTGCATTTATTAACCCAATGCATAAGGCCGTACCTCTATTGACGACTTCCGGCTGCGCGTTCTGAATCGGGCAGGGCTCCGCCGGTGCTGAGGGAAACTCCCGTGATCTTTCGGGATATTCTCCTGGAATCCTCGTACCGAAGCGTGGGCTTCGCCGGCAGGACTCCGTCGCAAAATTTTAACTGATGGTTCTTTTTAAGATTCTGGAGAAATAGTCTCCTAAGCCGAACCAAAAAAGAGAGATCAAAGAGAAAATTCGCAGACCCTGAGGGAGCGGGAGAGTTCGAATTTTTCTCTGGGGAAAGGTGCGAAAAATGTGTAGCATGAGCCTCCTATTTATAGGCTTAAATCGTAACCGAATTGGAGAAATTCCCTCCCTAATTTCGAATTTCATATAATTAAATATAATTAATTATCTTAATCCAATGGTCCAGATTTAATCTCATGTAAATCCAATGGATATAATTAATTAGGGATTTAATTAAATCAAAAGATTAGGATAAAATCAAAATCCAATCTTATCTTCTTATCTTTATAAAATTCGAATTATATATATATATATATATATTAAAATTCAAATTATCATTATCTAGATCCAACAGTTGAGATAAATCTTTAAACCGATCTAATGGATCAAATTAGTTTAGGATAAAATCAAATATAAAAAGATTTATTAAAAACAATTTCGAATTTATCCATAACCTATAATTCGAGCAGGCGGTTTCTACCGTTATGCCCCTCATTGCATTTTCATCCTTGACTCAGTCAGTAATATTATGAGTAATCCACTTATGGTTTCGATTCATAAGTTGCGCACGGGTACCTCTCACTTCTCACCACCGACAATCAAGGGAATCATCATCACTCTTAAGAGAGTTGTGTGATGCCTATGTCTATGACCAAGCTACCCTTACTGCTGACTATCATGTTCCCAAAATAATAGTGTTGGGAACAGCGGTAATATTTCGTGTTCTTTAACGGTTAAATCAAAGAACAATCAAGCCAGCAGCTTGGACTCAAGATCACTCAGGACTTAGAGCGAATATCCATTTGATCATCTACTAGTGACTCAACTCCAAGTTATCAGTGACGGTCTTATATGATAACTTCCAGAGTCTAAGTCAGGTCCAGTCCAGTATGAAGACACTTCATACTTAATGCACTTCTAGTGAGTGTGACACACACAAAATCCAGAATAGGATTGTCACTTAGTCACATTAATGACCTTATACGATTAATGGGCTCCCACCCAGTTAATCAGGTCACGGACATTTTAAGTTCATTCATTATGATTATTAATTCTTCTTCACATTGACTCTGATGTGATAATAATTCATAATTGCATCCTTTATGAACTAAGGATCAAACATTCTATTTTACTATACCAGAAACTATAATAAGATTATCATAATAAGTATCATCTTTATTCAACAACTTGTCATAATCTTTTACAAATGGATAAAATATCTTATTTAACGACACATATGTCCAACAATCTCCCACTTGTACTTAAAGAAGATGACCCATGTCTTTCAGACCCATACTCTCCAGATGCCTCCTGAATATTTTCTCTGGCAACGTCTTGGTGAATGGATCAGCCAGATTGTCTTCCGAAGCTATTTTCACAACCCTCACGTCGCCACGACGCACTATTTCTCTTATGAGATGGTATTTGCGTTCTATATATTGCGCCTTGTTATGGTCTCTGGGCTCTTTAGAATTTGCCACTGCACCACTGTTGTCACAGTATAGTGTTTGAGGCCCATCTACATCTGGAACAACTCCCAGCTCTATGTAGAAATTCTTGAGCCAAACTGATTCTTTGGCTGCCTCACAAGCTGCCACGTATTCAGCTTCCATTGTGGAATCTGCGATACAAGATTGCTTTACGCTTCTCCAGAATATCACTCCACCAGCAAGGGTGAACACTGCTCCCGACGTCGATTTTCTCGCGTCTCTATTAGACATAAAGTCTGAATCAGTGTATCCTAGTGGATTCAGTTCTGATCCTGAAAACACTAACATATAGTCTCTCGTTCTCCGAAGACACTTGAGAATGTTCTTCACTGCTATCCAGTGAGCCATACCAGGATTGGATTGGTATCTGCTAACAATTCCCACAGCGTAACAGATGTCTGGCCTAGTACACTGCATAGCGTACATCAGACTTCCCACTGCTGAAGCATAGGGTATTCGCCTCATCACATCTTGCTCTTCCGGAGAAGTTGGGCACTGTTTCCTGCTAAGGAACACTCCATGTCTGGTTGGTAAATTACCACCCTTGGAGTTTGCCATTGCAAAACGTTCAAGCACCTTATCAATGTAAGCTGCTTGGGATAAGGCCAGAAGCCTGTTGTTGCGATCCCTGAAAATGCGGATCCCAAAAACATAACTTGCTTCTCCCATGTCCTTCATTTGGAACTGCGTAGATAGCCACGCCTTTACGTCCGATAATTTCTTCACACTGTTTCCAATGAGAAGAATATCGTCGACGTACAGAATAAGAAAAATTTCCACAGTTTCGTCGTTGAGCTTATAAATGCAGGCCTCAGTGACGTTTTGAATGAATCCATAGGTTTTGATGGTTTCATCGAACCTTAGATTCCAGGATCTGGAAGCTTGCTTCAATCCATAGATGGATTTGAGTAATCTGCAAACCTTCCCTTCTTGACCCTGTTGCACAAACCCTTCTGGTTGGACCATATAGATGTTTCGTCAATGTACCCGTTCAGGAAGGCGGTTTTGACGTCCATCTGCCAAATCTCGTAATAGAGACTACAAGCTATGGCCATGAGAATCCGGATGGACTTGTACTTAGCGACTGGAGCGAAGGTCTCATCGAAATCAATACCTTCCCTCTGGGTAAAACCCTTTGCCACTAGTCTAGCCTTGAAGGTTTCAACCTTCCCGTCCACTCCTCTCTTTCGCTTGTATACCCACTTACAGCCAATGGTTTTGAAACCATCCGGTAAGTCTACAAGTTCCCAGACTTCATTAGAATCCATTGATTCTATTTCTTGGTTCATGGCTTCCTGCCATTCTCCCTTATCAGGATCAACCATAGCTTGCTTGTAGCCTATGGGATCTTCAACGCTAGTGTCTGTGACAGCTAGGTGAAATTCCAACTGGGTGTGCTCATAGCGCTCAACAGGTCTTTTGAACCTCCCACTACGTCTGAGTACCCTTTGGTTCTGATAACAGACACTGTTATCGGCGTTGTGACTTTGTCATAAGAACAACATGGTAATTTACTTACCAATTGTCTTGAGATTTCCATCATAGTAAACTTATTACTATGTTTAGATATCAACCTTTACATTTTAAACAAATTAATGCTAAATGCATGTAAAGGTTTATCTATCAATGAAGAGCTCATAAATTTTACTCAAGAATTCATAGGATCGAAATAAAAACTTTATTAAATAAAACTTAATATTGTTAAAAAAAAGGTCGAAGGGTTTTCAAATCACCTTTCAACATAGATCCAAACAAGAATTGAGTAAAAAAAATGAGTCTCTTCCTCTGCTACCGATAAGGATCACCGAGACTCTCGGATGACTACAGACAATCACTCCTTAGCTGCTGCTGAAAACAAAGAATATCACATATTTCAGTTTTAGATCTTTGGAGATAAAGACTTTCTAAAACAAATGTGTATTGGAAACTTATCGGGTGAGACAATCACCAGTTTCGTTCTTCTTTTCATTTTGGAATTTGGGACAATCTCTCTTCCAATGTCCCTTTTCCTTGCAAAGGAAGCATCTTCCTTTCTCAGCGGCTTTCTTGTCTGTAATCTTCGGCTCGAAATTTCTCCCCCACTTTTTCTTAGGACCGGGCCTTTTCTTCATTCTCGGGTTCTTAGATGAAGATCCTTTCTTGAATGCAATATTCAATTCAGACTTTTTCTTCACCAAACCCGAGATGTCCTCAAAGGTTTGCAACTCATTAATCAGCTGTGTCAAACCATATTTCAGTTTGTTCATAATGTAGTTGCTGGTGAATGGAACAAACTCAGGTGACAGCGAATTAAGAATAATGCTGATCTGAGACTTCTCATCAACCATGGCCCCATGCAGCTCAGCCTCATTAAACCAATTGGTCATGCTCATAACGTGGTCACGAACATATGTCCCTGGTTTCATTTTGGCATTCATGTAACGACGAGTCGCTTCATGTTGAGCTTGCTCAGACTGCTTTCCGTACATTCCTTGGAGAGATTCCATGATCTCATAAGCAGTGTCCTTTTGCTCTAACTTAACTCTCAGTGAATCAGACATGCTAGCCAGCATATATGCCTTAGCACGATTGTTTGCATGAATCCAAGAGTCATAGAGTTCCTTCACACCTTTGGCGCTGTTAGCAGCCGGTGCAGGGGGACATTCATCAGTGAGAACAAAGCGTATGTTTTCACTGATCAAGACAATGTCTATATTGCTCTTCCATTTTGGAAAGTTACTTCCGGCGAGAGTTTTGTTCGAAAGCAATGACATGATGGGATTCGACATTTTAGACTGGCATTGAAAAAGAAACTTATTAAACTTTATTATAGGTAGAATGTTTAGAAAAATATTTTATTTGAAATAGTTACATGATGCAAACATGTTCATGGGAAAAACGTTAAATAAACCCTTTTAACTATTTCGTGATTATTTAACCGACTGTACACGCCGTTGCCGTCCTTAGTGGCATGGTCACTCTAGGGTGACTCGCGGTATCAACCGTGTAGTTTGGTTAAACTAAGTTTTAGTCATAAACTTAATTAATATTCATAACAAGAAGTACAAAAGTCCTCTATGATTATTAACTATCACCATAGACGGTCAGGAAACACCAACTTCCGTGCAAGCTTAACCCATTATTTTCGGTTCTCGGGATCCTCTTGGAAACGTCGTCCTTAGGGAATGGTCACTCTAGGGTGACTCGCGGTCCATTTCCAAGATTCCTCCGTCCCCATATTCTTTTGGAACTATCACGGTGTCAAACCTTCCACAAGCACACCTTCCTTAGGGAATGGACACACTAGGGTGACTCGAGGCGGTGTGGTTAGCAGACCTTGTGACAATAATAATGGAGACCTTTGTTTTATTCTACACTTGCCATTGTTTTTTAGGAAATAACGTTATTAATTTCTAAGTTATAAAAACTTATTATATAAACTGTCTATTAATGACACATTAAAAGTTTATATATTGGCTTTATTTATTACGACACGTAATTTTAAATAAGCCCTAAAAATGTGTTTATTATTTCTTCGGTAGTGATAGATCAAACCGTACGCTCTCCAGGTCGATGGGAGGGGTCCTAACCGGTCACCCAGAAGTGGATGGTGAACCAGCCCCACTTTTGATTCCCTCTTCCTTAGGCAAGATTGTACGTTTGAAATTTTTCCGACTAATAATTAACACTTTTACATTTACTCTTTATTATTTATATCTATCCTATATAAACATATTAATAATGATCTAAACATAGACACTATGTTTGAGGGTTATGAAAATAGGTTATAATAAATTATATCTATGATGAATATTTATAATTTTATGTTAATGATACTTATTCTCTAAGAATTATCATTAAACATTTTAATGCCCTTTTAATAATTATTTATGCAATATTAAAATAAGACAGTGATATAATTCTTCGAATATTATCATCCATATTTTAACTTATTAAATAAGACAATGTTATTTAATTATTAAATAACATCCATATTTAATTTTATGAATTAATTAAAATAAGACAATGTTATTTATCCTGAAATAACATCCATATTTTAATTCATATTAATTAATCATAATTAATTTTAATTCATAAATATTAATTTCATTTATAATAATTAATAATTAATCCACGGGATCCGGGTCGGAATAAAAATCAGACCCATTTAAAAAAAATTGCATGTGGGCCCTCCGGGCTTTAGCCCGGGCCCATATGCCCGTGGAATGGGCAGGGACAGCCCACGGGTAGGCCAGGGCAATACCCGAGCCCTTCGGGCTGGGCCAGCAGGCCCATACCGCTGCCAGGCAGCGTGGCCTGCGGCCAGCCCGCCAGGCCCACACGGGTGCCCTTGCCCTGGCCGAGTGGCCTTGGCGAGGGCCTTGCCCGTGGGCCTGGCCCGTGGGCTTTGCCCTGGCATTGCCTTGGCGAACAACCTGGGGATGCAGCGGCAGCCCCTGTTCGCGTCATTCTCGGCCTGGGCTGCCAAGGGCAGCCCGGTCCAATCACCCAATCGGATTTTTCGGGTCGGGTAATTTTCTTATTTTAAATTAATATTTAAAATATCTAGAAATTCAAAATTTCAATTTTAAATAATTAATTTTATTCATCAAATAATTCGTTCTTAAACCCATTAATTAAATTATGTAACTATTTATCCTTGAACCATGGCTCTGATACCAATTGTTGGGAATCACGTCTCGGATTCCATGAAAATTATCGCGAATTGTACCTCCGAACCGTCCGGGTAACATTTAAAAATTAATTTAAAGCGGAATAATATTGATTTTAGGGATTTGCTAAAATACCAAAACATTTGGTACTTATGCCGCAAATTTGGAAAGACCAAATCATACCATTCGAATTTAGCTAGGGTTTCATATATGAAACCCTAATTCGAATTTACACATATAAATATATATAAATATATATTTTTATTTATTAAGATAAATCTATTAATTATTAATAAGATATTAATAATTAAATCCAAATAATTAAATTATATTAATATTTCCTGATCTCAATATCACACATTAAAATGTCATGGTGCCACACCATCATTTAAATTGATAACTTGTGATTTAATTTCAAAGTTTATCGAACTGATCACAAACTTAGAAAATCCATAAATCACTAACCGTAAGTCGAAATGACTTGGTTCAAAAAGCAAAGTTGCTTAGAATTTAATTTTCAACAACATGGTGCTGATAGAAAATATAAATTCTAACTTTCTTTTCTCAGTTAATTTCGTGTACCAAAATATGGTACTTTTGCCACGCTAACGATAAAATTATCTGACGTCTGCCACAGACCTTTCAGTTTCATAAGTCAAACCAAATGATTAAACATTATTCAGAATGTATTTTAATCACGTACGTATCATCCGTTACGGAGCTATCCTGGGGACCATGGACCCGTATCACTTAAGCTCCAACGAACTGCTAGTTGTTCGTCAAACCTCGAAGTGATTCCACTATAGACCCGAGGCTACACTCTTTAGTGATACGGTATATATTATTCCCTTTATAACAGCAGGGTCTCCATTGATACAATCAAATTTGGGTTATTGATCTTTCACTTGATGATCCACACACGAGCAGGCGGTTTCTACCGTTATGCCCCTCATTGCATTTTCATCCTTGACTCAGTCAGTAATATTATGAGTAACCCACTTATGGTTTCGATTCATAAGTTGCGCACGGGTACCTCTCACTTCTCACCACCGACAATCAAGGGAATCATCATCAGTCTGAAGAGAGCTGTGTGATGCCCATGTCTATGACCAAGCTACCCTTACTGCTGACTATCATGTTCCCAAAATAATAGTGTTGGGAACAGCGGTAATATTTCGTGTTCTTTAACGGTTAAATCAAAGAACAATCAAGCCAGCAACTTGGACTCAAGATCACTCAGGACTTAGATTGACTCAACTCCAAGTTATCAGTGACGGTCTTATATGATAACTTCCGGAGTTTAAGTCAGGTCCAGTCCAGTATGAAGACACTTCATACTTAATGCACTTCTAGTGAGTGTGACACACACAAAATCCAGAATAGGATTGTCACTTAGTCACATTAATGACCTTATACGATTAATGGGCTCCCACCCAGTTAATCAGGTCACGAACATTTTAAGTTCATTCATTATGATTATTAATTCTTCTTCACATTGACTCTGTTGTGATAATAATTCATAATTGCATCATTTATGAACTAAGGATCAAACATTCTATTTTACTATACCAGAAACTATAATAAGATTATCATAATAAGTATCATCTTTATTCAACGACTTGTCATAATCTTTTACAAATGGATAAAATATCTTGTTTAAGGACACATATGTCCAACAGAAGCTTCCTCGGAAAACACAATCCTCAAAAGTGGAACTTTTCTCTGAAACCTTACAGTCAATCCCTTTAAAAAAACCCTTCTACAGAGTCTCAGACCTAGAAGTGCGAACATTGAAGAGCGAGGTGACGTGGAAGTGACGTGGAACTTAACAGAGAATGAATGAAAAATTGGAAAAAAATCTAACGGAATAAACATTGGGTACATTAGCCGCACAAAAACAAACATTGGGTACATTAGCCATAGTTTACCCTTCTAAGATATATACATATTTAGAAAACAAATCATCAAATATCATACCAGATAATGATTGAATGCTATCTAGAGCTTCCATTTAAAGTTAGATTAAGTTATTTTAGGTACATTATATGGAACATATACGTTTAAACGATCTGTTTTAGGAATTTTTAAATTAGATTGTATTATGGTTATGGTGTTCGGATCAAAGTTCTAAATGCCAATGCCGATGTTGTTTC
Organism: Parietaria judaica; assembly: GCA_954871525.1. Taxonomy (NCBI): domain Eukaryota; kingdom Viridiplantae; phylum Streptophyta; class Magnoliopsida; order Rosales; family Urticaceae; genus Parietaria; species Parietaria judaica. The sequence continues at coordinate 48,690,951 of OX940860.1, forward strand.
GCTCCCTTCATTGTACTGGCATTCTGCATGTCGATAGGAAAATTTGGAACGAAAAAAAAGGGAATGCCGCATGCCGCAAACACCGCATAAATTTCATGGGCATATCGCATGCCGATGATAATATCGACGTAATTCTAGAAAATATTTTTGAGTATTTAAGCAAGACTTGTATATGAGTTTAAAATTACTTATTTATCACCATAAAGTATAAATAACTAAAAAAATTGCACTAATAATAACTAATAATAATTATACTTGAAACTTTTAGAAAATATAAAATATAAGGTTACATTTAAAATAAGAGAGTATATTTATAATCATATTGATAGATTATAGTTGTTCACGGGCATGCCGCAACTTTAAGAAAACAGGCATACTGGAAGGGCATTTAAACAATTATTCGGATTATGTTAAAATTACAAGTGATGATTTTTTATTAAATTTATTAAATTACTTGTAGAAATTATATTTTAAGAAATAAGCACCAACCCCGCCGGACCAAGGATTTTGTCCCAGCCAATTCTCACCTAGTTTTTCTGGTTAATTTGAGAATATGCACTTTAATTGGGGACCAAATAAAAATTGGCTAAAATCTACCCTACATCATTTTTTAGGCAATGAAAGTAAATACTTATCGTGGGAGGATCCCCTATGTACGATAGGTCCGACTCTGGGACTATACCGCGTGTAGGGCGTCCAAAACTGATTGAACTCGTTTTAATCCCCAAAATGTCGTACCCGGTTAAATACCCGGAGGTAAATTTCTTTTTAAAACACGGATCTAGATGCATCCAGATCCGGGATTTTTAAAAAGAAAAAAGAAAATGAACGCGCGTTAAACGAGGGCCGTTGGATGAACCGAATCAACGGCCCAGATGATCTTCCCGTTGGAGTGAAAATTTTCTGCGGCAAAAGTACCCGACACGTGTCAGTTTTTTGTTACCGTTAGAGGCAACGGTAAAATTGCCTCGGGGTCCTCAAAAATAGCCGTTGGAGCCACATTTACACCTCTCACTCAAATTCCTACACATTTTTCCCTGTAAATACCCCCATTCCACTCCCATTTTTTTTCACACATCTTCTTCTCTTCATCTCCAACTCTCTCAAACTCTCTCAAGCTCTCAAAGTTCCGAATTTAGGCTATAGTTTAGCTACTTTATAATTACATAAATACTCTCAAATACTAGTTTAATATATAGTTTAGGTATTTTAGTTGTTATTAGTTATACTTTGTATTAGTTATTAGTTTAATTTAATTTATATTTCCGTTATTATTAGTTTAATTTATCGTTATTATCGTTAATATGTCGAGTGGCAACAGCCGTTCTCGAGGACGTCCCGAAGTCCGAGGAAAAGGACTGTCCACTATTCCATCGCCGCGGTCTATTAATAGCGGGACGGCTTTCAGTCAACATAATTATAATGTCAGAGTTATGAATCAACACAATGTTCCCGGTTCTTCTAGCCAACCGTTAGCAGTTCATGGTCAATGTGGTACCATTGGCATTGAGCCGAACCAACAATTATTTTTTTCTCAAGGCACGTCGGTGGTTTTACGAACTTACTTAATTATCAAGGTACAAATATTCCGGATTGACAAAGCCTTAGCAACGAACAACAATACCAAGCACAACAAGTCCACCATCACGAGCAACAACACCAAGTTTAACAACATCGTCAACAACATTATGTTTCTCCCGACGTCGAGGTAAGTCGAGTTTAATTTAAGTAGTTAATTAATTAAATTATTGTTTTATTATATTTGAAATTGTTAGATAGTAAATTAAATATTAGTTACTTACTTAATATATTGTTGGTTAAAAAATAGTTACTTACTTAATAAATAGTCATTAGTCAATAGTCATATAGATAATAAATTAATTAATAAGTTAAATAAAAAGTCATATAATTACTAACTAACTAATAAGTTAATTAATAATTATAATAAGTTACTTAATAAGTTAACTAATAACTAATAAGTTAATTAATAAGTAATAATTAATAAGTTAATTAATAATTAATAACTACTAAGTTAATAATTAATAACTAAATAGTCATTAGTAATAGTCATATTAGATTAGTTAAATTTTCAATAGTTAATTAAATAAGTTAAAAAATTAAAAATTGTAATTTTTATGTGTGGTGATAATTATAAAGTTTTTAAGGATTATGGTGTCTTAGAAAGATTGGTTTTTAAATAAGGTTTGCTTTGCAATCTCCTCCAAGCTAGCCTGGGAACCTCGGGGAGTTCTGTCTAGAAAAGCTTGGGCCTAAAGTAAGATCATAGCATCCTTTCCAGTCGATATGGCCGTGGAACCTCAGGGAGTTCCGTCTAAAAGAGCTTGATAATTATTTCCACACATAGAAAATACCATTTTTAATTCTGTTAACTTTTTTATTTAACTATATGAAATTTAATTAAATTAATAATATGATTAATATTAATATTTAATAATTGTAATATTCCTTGTAATATTTAAATTAATATTAAAATGTAACCCTTTTAATATTCCTTTGTTTTTTTAGGAAACGAGGTCGAGGAACCAATCCAACGACCCCGATGATGATGATGAGAACGATGATGCGGAGGACCCGAACTACGTTCAAGGCGAGGAGGAGGAAGTCAAAGAATTTGAGGAAGTTCTACCAGCACCGCGAGCTGGACGTGAACGTGGATGCGGGGCCAGTGGTTCACCATACGTGTACAATTACCGGTTATTCTACAACCTTACGGCTATTGGGCGCGGTGGCGGCAATACGGCATCGACTTCTTCACCGGGTTCACAAGGAAGTTGCAATTCGGGATCTCGTGTTCTTGGTTGACGTCAACGGCGCAACACCATCTACGAGTACGTCCGATTCTGCAACCTTCCTTCGACACCGTGCCCTAACGAAGGCCTGACATCCTTCAATGGTGGCACGCAAATCGATCGGAGTATCCAGTTTTATCCTTGTTGGCTCGTGACATTCTCACAATCCCGGTCTCATCAGTATCATCAGAGACGACATTCTCAATGGTCGGAAGGATGTTAGAGCCTCGCCGCAAGTCTACGAGGTCATTGATGGTCGAGAACCTTATACTTTCGAGAGATTGGATTATGGCCAACAACCGACAACAAGAAAACGATATGTTCGACCGAGAATTGGTGAATTACTTTTCACATATTCAAATGTAATTCGTTTTCAATTGTTCGTTTTCTTATTGTACTTTGAATTTGTAACTTCGTTTGCCTTTCGACATTTGATTGTATTTGTACTTTCCCGTATCCGACTTTCGAGTTTGTTGAATAAAAAACGCATATTTGCTTTCTTTTGTTGTTGTATGTTTTTATTTATTTCATATTTATTTTTAAATATTTAAAACACACAAAATAATTTAAGAATTTAAACATTTATTTTTTTCAAAACCGAACTTAAGTACCAAAATGTTATATTTGAACAATTAAACTAAGTTAGGGACTAAAAAATAAATAAAACAAATTTAATATATATAAAAAAATTAATAACCCGGATCCGGATCAGTCCGGGATTTTTTTTCTTCTGGACCCGGACTGATCCGTATCCGGTTTTTTTTTTTAAAAAAAAAAACCCCGGATGAGTTTTTGTCTCACATTTTGGGGACTAATCTAGATGCCGTTAACGAGGAAGAATTAATAGTTTGATACGTGTTTACCGGTAGGTAATGAGTTTATCAATGAGTTTTGTTGGAAAATGGTTTTACCAAAATGTAAACTTGATGATCTGGTTACACAGATTTTGTATATAATTTAATATGTCCATGTTGATTAAATATATTTAGTAACTTAATTAAAATTGTCTAATATATATATGCATAATTGTTGTAGAGAAATTTGTGGCATATATACATTAGTTATCATTTTGCTATCACTCATACCTCGAATGGCGTTAGTTGTCACCTCGCTTTCAGTTATTTGTGCCACGTCATCAAATTAATTCCTTGTCATGAAGTTCGTGCCACATCATCAAATTCGCCATGTCAGCAAGAGTAAAACGTCAACAATTTTATGAAAACGACATTTTTTTATGAAAAAGACAACTGTGTTATTTTATTTTATGAAACGACATTTAAACAAAATTAAGCAAATAATAATCAAAGAAAACTTTAGTAAAAATAATTTTAAAAGACAATAATAAAACAAGATAAAAATTTACGTGGTTATTATAATTTGGGTATTTTGGATTTCCAGTAAAAATAATTCGTGTATTTTTGTACTCCGGGTTTTAATCCGGGTGTTTTGGAATTTTGAGAGATTTAAAAAAATAAAACATAATTTTAGAAAAATAAAAAACATTATAAATGAAAAAAAAATCAGGAAAAATTGAAAAAAGTTTATTAACTAAATATTCATTTTACTTCACACAACAAGTAGTTTTAATTTTTTTTTTTTTTTATAGATAAATAAGTATTTTATACAATTTCCTAATAAAAAAAAAACTAAAATTCCACGTTTCCACGCAACCCTAACTAAAGATCTTGTTTGTCTATGCAGAGAGAGAAGAAGGCAAACACTTACGTGGAACTTTAAACACTCAAATTTGAGTGTTCTAGAGTGCAAGCCGAACAATAGGAGAGAAGCACTTGTGGTCAAATCAATGTCAAATAAAAACATAAATTTGCGTTTAGTCCCTTCAAAATTAATAAATAGTTGCTTTTGTATTAGCCAAGGTGATGATATGGCCACTTTAATGCCGTGGAATAAATAATTAACAATATGTTGTTAGCAAACGAATATGGGTATATAAGTGCAACAATATTTATAACTTATGTATATATGCCAATAATGTCTCTAATATAAATAAAATGTGTGTAGGAATGGATTGTTCATGAGCCATGGAAAAAAAAAAAGGTCCCATATTGACAAAGAAATGAGATAATTTTGGATAATTAACGTTATAATTAAGGATTTTTGTTAGCACAAAGCATTTGTGAATAACCATAAAAACCATTATCATAAGGGAATTTTTTTTATTTTTGTTAAAACTTAAAATTTGGGTATCTTTACCAAGCTTTGAAAAATATAGTCGAGGTAATAGATACATTGGTACCCTAGTTGTGTAAGATGAAAATCATGATTTGATTTTCTCCATTGAACACCTCAAACTCGGCCATAGCTATTATTGTTTCCGTGCAAGTTTTTGACCAATTTCCAAAACCCAATCCCCACAATGATCAGAACATGGCTAAAATAAGCCCAATTTCGAATGCCCACAATGAAGAGTCATAGACTTGATCTTTACAATCCGATAGGCATGCAAAACCAACCACGGGCTTCGACAGAAGAACCTATGAGAGAGGAATAATTAGTGAGAGATAATTTCGGTAAAGAAATTTAAGTGACTAAAATATGTTCTGATGGTTTAAATCCACATCTCCTCTATTTATATACTATGCATATAGTTATAATAATAAAGCAATGGAGGTCGATTCATATGCATGTATGCACGTTGTTTTTTGATTGATTACTCAATAATTATAATTTATTGAGATAAATGTATTCATATGATCGATTTATATATACAAAACCTTTAAACTTTGTATACCTAATTCATTTTTAGGTAATATAAAAGCAAATGAATGCTATAAAGATATGTAAACGTTTCAAAATTATATATATGACTCATCAATGCAGTAATATGTATGTTACATGGATAATCAATGCATACTCGTCTCTCTAATACACATTTGTAATACATATATGTTATGTGGTATTAATTGTTAGTGTAAAAAATAAAATAAAAAATCTGAGAAAATAGGAATACAGAAACTCTTATTTTACATTGTGCCATGTCAAACAAGTGTGATCTTCCTTTTATATATATATATATATAAATTTTTGTTATAACTTAAAATTTGGGTATCTTTATCGAGCTTTGAAAAATATAGTCGAGGTAAAAGACTCAGATACATTGGTATTGTCACACCCCCTTAGTCCGATAAGGGGGGCCGGGCGTTGTGACGCACGGGCGGGAGGCCCACCAAGCCTCCCAAGCGCAAGGCAGGAGGCCTAGCGCAAGAAAAGCCTCGGTGTGCTGAGCAAAGTGATGGAGATGCGGGAAAAATCCTACATGGGCGCCAAGCGAACGTTGGAAACGTGCCAAGGAAGTGGGCCAAGCGAATGGGCTGCCAGGCCCAGGTGCATTGCGAGAAGACGCGCTACTCGGGCAGCAAGCGCGCGCACGGGCAGCGAACACGCGCACTCGGGAAAGGGAAGTCGCACGCGACCGTGGCAGCGTCACCCACGCGGTTACGCAGCGAGCGTCACCCACGCTGGATCAGCGAGCCTCACCCACGCGTAACCAGCAAGCCTCACCCACGCGGAAGGCTAGCATCACCCACACGTTTTGGGAAGACTTCACGCGGATTGCCCACGCCACCAAAGAAGATAACGCGCCCAAGATCACCCTTGAAAATAAGATTACGCCCATGAAGTGGAATTCGAGTATGATTAGGATTTCTTAGCATTCTCTATAAATAGTGAGACTTGTAGGCTATTTTATTCATTCATACTTAGAGAAAAATTCGAGTATAGGCTTTAGGCATTAGTTTAGTGCTAATTAAGTAGAGTTTCTTTGTCCTTTGCTTAACGATATTAATAAAGCTTTGGTTGGGGTGTTCCCCGTAAGATTATTGTGTCGTGAGTATTTAGTTTAAGTGTGATTGTGTTTTATCCGCATAGGCTGGTCGGATCCTAAGGAGGATTCGACGCCGCATAGGGAAATTCGTTTAAAATATTTAGCCAAAAAATTATCCATGTGACAAGTGGTATCAGAGCTTGAAGAACCCATTGTTGTCACAATGGTGACGACGGTGGCCGCGCTAGATCAACGGGTCAACACGCTAGAAGAATTGGTAGGCGAACCAATCCCCGACGCACCATCTTTGGTGGACCAGGTCAAGACGCTCAAGGATCAAGTGGAGATTCTTTCAGAGGCGAACAAGGAGGCGCAAGGAGAATCCAGCGACCGCACGGATGAACTCTCCAAGGTTCTCTCTGATCGTTTTTGTGACCTAGATTCCGAATTGATGTTAATTCGCAGGTTATTGGCAAATCCTCCGAATGAAGGCAACAGAGGAGGCAGCTCCAAAGTGAAGGTCCCGACCCGAAGTACTTCAGCGGCACAAGGAATGCTAAGGAATTGGAGAACTTTCTTTGGGACATGGAGCAGTACTTCAAAGCCGCACACGTCGACCCCGAGGACAAAGTGACCATCACCAGCATGTACCTCCAAGATGATGCCAAGCTTTGGTGGCGCACACGTTTAACTGATGATGCGACTAATCCGGACAGGAGGGAGATCACGACGTGGGAAGACCTCAAGACGGAGTTGAAGACTCAATTTCTACCTCTCAACGCGGCTTGGCTTGCAAGGGACGCATTGAAGAATCGGAGACAGACGGGGTCTGTTCGGGAATACGTGAAGGAATTCAGCTCGCTGATGCTCGACATAAAGAAGATGTCGGACGAAGACAAACTTTTTAACTTTCTTTCAGGTTTGCAAAATTGGGCCCAAACCGAAATGAGGCGATAGAATGTCCGAGATTTGCAAGGCGCCATCGCAGCGGCAGACGGACTAGTCGGCTTCAAATACGGGCCACCTTCCAACCAAAACGATGGACGGAAGACTCGGGATGAGAACAGAAAGGGGAAACTGAAGAACCCCCGGTGGGAGAAGCGACGAGACGAGGGATCTTCAAAGCCGAAAGCACCTTCGAAGAATAATAAGACAGGATTCGCCTGTTTCCTTTGTGAAGGCCCTCACAACGCTCGGGAATGCCCACAGAGGCAAAAGCTTACCGCCCTCATCGCCGAAGACAAAGCACCTGAAGGAAGCGAGGAAACACCTCCTCGGATGAACATGCTCCAATCACTCAACGCCATTACGGTCCAAACCCCAACACGATGAGGTCTCCTCTACTTCGACGTGATACTGGCAGGGAAGCCGGTGTGGACAATGGCGGACACGGGAGCCACAGACAACTTCGTTTCGCGATCGGTAGCGGACAAACTCAGGCTCTCTACAACGGTGAGCGCGACCCACATTAAAGCCGTGAATACGGGAGCCAAATTGGCTCAAGGTGTGACCTAGGCCCTCCTGAAGATGGGCAAATGGCAAGGTGAGTGTCGATTCATAGTCTTTCCTTTAGACGATTTTGAACTTATCTTGGGTCTCGAGTATTATCTACAAGCGAAAGTCGGAGTTATCCCCCACCTCGGTGGGATTATGTTCTACGACGAGAAGTGCCCTCAATTCATCCAAGGGGAATACGATGGGGATTAAGAAGAAGGAGCCTTCGCTGCAATCGACAGCTCAGTTTAAGGCGGGCTTGAAGAAATGCGAGTTCTCGATGTTAGAAACCTTGGTAGAAGTCTCAGAGATGGACAAGGATGAAGAGATCCCAGCCGATGTCGTCGATTTTCTCGAGGAGTTTCAGGACGGCATGCCCCCAGCCTTACCGAAGATCCTTCCCCCAGAGAGAAGTATTGATCACAAGATCGAACTCAAGCCCGGAGCGATGCCCCATGCTCGAGCCCCCTACCCGATGTTGCCATTGGAGTTGGCGGGACTGAGGAAGCAACTGAATGGGCTGCTCGAGGCAGGTTATCTACGGCCTTCAAAGGCCCCTATCGCAGGGCGATGAACAAGGTGACGGTGAAGAACAAGTACCCGATCCCGAATGTGACAGACTGTTAGGGGCCACCATCTTCACCAAACTCGACCTACGGTCCGGATAGGAAAGGGCGATGAACCCAAGACGACATGTGTTACGAGGTACGGTTCGTATGAATTTCTAGTAATGCCTTTTGGATTGACTAATGCCCCTGCTACGTTCTGTAATTTGATGAACGACGTGCTCTATGAGTTTTTTGATGAGTTCGTCGTCGTCTATCTAGACGACATCGTGGTCTACAGCAAGACGCTGGACGAGCACTTAGGACACCTAAGACAGGTTTTCTCAAGCCTTCGAGAGAACAAGCTCTACGTCAAAAAGGAGAAGTGCGAGTTTTGCCAGACAGAGATCATATTTTTGGGGCACCGAATCAGCGTGGGCAAGATTCGGATGGACGAACGGAAGATCATGGCAATTGTGGAGTGGGAGGAACCGAAGAACGTCCCGGAGCTACGGTCGTTTCTCGGATTAGCAAACTACTACCGCAAGTTTATGAAGGACTACTCTAAACACGTGAGCGCTCTAACCGACCTACTGAAGAAGATTAAGAAGTGGGAGTGGACGGAGCAATGCCAGAGAGCCTTCGACTGGGTGAAGAAAGCGGTAACTTCATAACCCGTTCTTAAATTGCCATGTCTTGATTTACCGTTTGAGGTCCACACAGATTCCTCCGATAGAGCTATCGGTGGGGTTTTAATCCAGGAGGGACACCCTATCGCTTATGAGAGTCGGAAACTAAAGGAGGTTGAGCAGCGCTATTCAGCACACGAGAGAGAGATGACGGCAGTAATCCACTGCCTCAAACTATGGAGACACTCTCTGCTGGGAACAAAGTTCATTGTTATGACGGATAACGTGGCCAACACCTACTTTTAGACGCAAAGGAAGTTATCGCCAAAGCAAGCATGGTGGCAGGAGTACCTCTCGGAGTTCGAGTTCGAGTGGATACACAAATCGGGCGTGGAGAACCGTGTGGTGGACGCCCTCAGCCGGAAGAACGTACAAGGGTACGTTAACGCTCTCACCTCAATTGATTCTGATTTTGAAAGCAGGTTGAAAGCTTTCGCGGATAAGGATGCCACCTATACCAAGCTAAAGAAGAAAGTAAAGGAGGGGCTAGTCCGCAAGTACTGGATCGAGGACGATCTTCTCTTCGTGTGGGGAGGAAGACTATTCATCCTGAAAGGCACATTACGGCCCGAGCTATTGCGAGAAATGCACGATCCACAGTGGGTGGGACATCCAGGTGTGGCAAGGATGATGGCATTACTGTCCCGACACTACTACTAGCCAAAGATGGAGGAAGACGTCGAGATGAACGTCAAGACTTGTCTAGTATGCCAACTAGACAAAACGGAGAAGAAGAAGCAGGATGGTCTTCTTCAACCACTACCGATCCCCGAAGTACCACGGCATTCGGTCTCCATGGATTTCATCGTAGGTTTTCCGAAGATTAGCGGGATGGGGTCGATTCTTGTTGTGGTGGACAGGTTCTCTAAATATGGGGTGTTTATAGCGGCCCCCAAATTATGCACCGCGGAAGTGACGGCGGAGCTCTTTTTCAAACACAATGTGAAAGTGTTTGGCTTACCGAAGGACATAGTGAGCGATCGCGACGCTTGATTTACCGGTAAGTTCTGGACCTATTTATTTACACTAATGGGTTCCGAGTTGAAATTTTCCACAGCACACCACCCACAAACAAATGGCCAGACTGAGCGAGTGAATTCCTTGCTGGAGGAATACTTGCGGCATTACGTAACCGCGAGTCAGAAGAACTGGCTTGACCTACTCGATGTAGCCCAGTTCTCCTACAACCTGCACAAGTCCTCAGCGATGCAGATGAGTCCAGCCGAGTTGGTGTTAGGATGACAACCGTTGGTGCCACTTGACGTAGCCAAGAGCAAATCCCAGGGTATCAGCCCTCCGACTTACCGTTATGCCATAGAGAAGCAAGAACTGCTTGAACAGGCCCGGGACAGCCTAGCTAAGGCCCAACGAAGAATGAAGAAATATGCGGACAAGAACAGATGACCTCTTGAGTTCAAAGTGGGTGACAAAGTGTTACTCAAACTGACTCCGCAGATCTGGAAGAAAGTGACGGACCGACTTCACCACAAGGCCCTGATTCAGAGATACGACGGACCTTTCGAAGTCTTAAGGAAAGTCGGGAATGTCTCTTATCGGCTCGACTTGCCTCCCCAGATGAACATCCACCCGACGTTTCACGTGAGCTTCCTGAAGCCGTATCACAAGGATCCGGAAAGATGACAGGTGAAGCGCGGCCCTTCGACCGTTTGTATGCAATACGAGAAGAACGTGCATCGAATCCTAGACCGGCGATCAAAGGGAGAAAGCAAGAGGAATAGAAGAGTGGAGTTCCTAGTGCAGTGGGAGGGCAGCGAGGAATCATAGGTGATATGGGAGCGTGACGTCAACCTTTGGCAGTTTGAAGATCAAGTGAGGGAGTACATCGACTCTAATTCGACGAAGGCGTCGGCTCAAACTGGCGGGGGAGAGTTTGTCACACCCCCTTAGTCTGATAAGGGGGCCCGAGCATTGTGACGCACGGGCGGGAGGCCCACCAAGCCTCCTAAGCACAAGGCAAGAGGCCTAGCGCAAGAAAAGCCTCGGTGTGGTTTTGTCGACGGATCGATCAAGAAACCAACTGGAGAAGATGAGAAGCTTGTGAATTCTTGGATCAGAAATAATAATGTTGTAGTGGCTTGGGTTCTGAATTCAGTCTCTAAGGAGATCGCAAGATCCATTCTCTTTAGGAACACAGCTTCGGAAATTTGGAACGATCTCAGGGAGAGATTCAGGCAAAGCAATGGGCTAAGGATCTTTGAACTGAGACGTGATCTGGCGAATCTCAGGCAAGGCCAAGATTCAATTTCTTCCTTCTTCACCAAGCTTAAATCCATCTGGGAATAATTGAACGATTTCAAGCCACAATGCAACTCGAAGACTTGCACCGATTACTACAATACAGAATACGAAATGCAGTTTCTCATGGGGCTAAATGATTCCTATTCTTCCATGCGTGGTCAACTTCTGTTAATGGATCCAATCCCTCCCATCAACAAAATCTTCGCTCTGTGTGTCCAAGAAGAAAGGCAAAGGTCCATTGGTTCAGACTCTTCATCACTGGGTTCAACCAGTACTATGGCCATGGCTAGAAGGGAAGAGGCTGGACAACGAATGCCCTACAAAGAGAAAGATCGGCCCTTCTGTACACATTGTAAAATGGTGGGGCACACGGTAGACAAATGTTACAAGCTCCATGGATATCCACCGGGAGGACAGTCTCGATTCAGGGCCCAAAGCAATGTCGTTGATATGAAGATCAACAAGCCTGATGATCAAAGTGCCGAGCTGGATAACCTGACAAATTCACAATGTCAGAGGCTCATTGTTATGCTGTCTGAGCGCATGACGAACTCGAGCAAAGACCCTGAATCCAACACCTCAGTGAACCTCGCCACTTTCACTACAGATTCCCTCAATTATATGCGTGCTATTAAGAGTAAATCTAATCTTAAGAATTCATGGATAATTGATTCCGGTGCTACTAGGCATATAAGCAACAATAAAAATGATTTAAGTTGCTTAAAATCTCTAGAAAATTCAACAGTAACCCTTCCCAATGAAGAGGTTATACCGGTCTTTTTCTATGGAAATATTAAGATCAATTCTCTAATCACCTTATATGATGTGTTATTGATTCCTAGCTTCAAGTTTAATCTACTTTCAGTCAGAATTTTGACCACACATACAGGTGGTCGGGTTAGTTTTACTGACGATACTTGCTTGATATAGGATGTTACCAAGATGAAGGTGATTGGCAGGGGTAATGTACAAGACGAATTGTACATTTTAGATCATAATGAACCCGATGTTTTAGATTTTTGTTGTAATAAAGTGAGTGCAGAATTATGGCACTCTAGAATAGGACATCCATCTTACAAGGCTCTAGCTCCTTTGAAGGGTATTTTAGACTTTTGTGATCATGATCAGAATGAGCCTTGTAGTGTATGTCCTATGGCAAAGCAAAAAAGGCGGCCTTTTATCTCCAATAAAAACATTTCTAATAATGTTCTTGATCTCATTCATTATGATATATGGGGTCCTTTCCATGAAAAAACTCATAATGGCTTTCGATATTTTCTAACTCTTGTCGATGATCATTCACGTTTTACTTGGACTTATTTAATGACTAATAAGTCTGATGTACATATTGTTGTTCCAAAATTTATTGTCATGGTAGAAAGGGAGTTTAACACTAAGATCAAACATTTTAAGTCTGACAATGCGCACGAACTCACCTTTACCGAACTCTTTAGTAAGTTGGGAATTCAGCATCAATACTCGTGCGTGGAAACTCCACAGCAAAATTCCGTGGCAGAAAGGAAGCACCAACATTTGCTCAATGTTACACGGGCTCTTTTCTTCCAAAGCAAGGTACCTATTATTTTTTGGTCAGACTGTTTATTGACTGCAACCTTTTTAATAAACAGAACACCATCTTCTGTTCTTACTGGAAAAAGTCCCTATGCTGTTTTGTATCAAAAGACCTTTAATTACGATTTTTTGAAAAACTTCGGTTGTCTAGCTTTTGCTTCAACCTTGCAAGCACATAGGACTAAATTCCAGCCTCGAGCAAGAAGATGTGTTTTTGTTGGTTATGCTACAGGTTACAGAGGATATAGACTTTATGATATAGACAAAAATCTCTTTTTCATCTCTCGCGATGTGGTTTTCCATGAACATATCTTTCCTTATCATGTTGAAAACTCTGCTCCCATCACTAGCAGTCCTTTCGATAAGCTTGTTTTACCTCTTTTAAATAATCTTGATAATAATGATGTCATGGAGAAATGTGATCAATCAAGCATTCTGTCTGAATAAGCCATTTCTACCGATGATCACGAAAATGACAGTGCTGCCCTTCCGGCTGAAACTGTTCATTCAGAGGTTGATTATGAGAACATTGACCATGTTAGAAGATCTACCAGAAATTCTAAAAGACCTGCTTATTAGAGGACTTCCATTGTGGTCTTACTGTTCAACGTCATGGCAGCTCTCCTCATGCTCTCTCCAACGTAATATCTTATGAAAATCTCTCCAAAACACATAAATTTTTTGTATTTTCTTGTACTGTTGATGCAGAACCTCATTATTTTCATCAAGCAAATAAATATAGCCATTGGAGAGATGCTACGAAGGAAGAGATCGATGCCATGATTTTAAACAATATGTGGACCATAATGCCCTTGCCTATAAATAAAACGACCATCGGTTGCAGATGGGTGTATAAAAATAAATTCAACTCTGATGGATCTCTGGCTAGACGTAAGGCACGTCTTGTAGCTAAAGGCTACAATCAACAACAGGGAATTGACTATATTGATACTTTTTCCCCTTTCGCAAAATTAGTCACCGTTAAGCTCTTATTAGCTTTGGCCGCTGCGAATATATGGTTTCTGACTCAGCTTGACATAAACAATGCCTTCCTTAAGGGGGATCTGGAAGAGGAAGTTTTCATGACTATGCCCTTAGGTTACACTCCTCAGGGGGAGTTCGATCAATCCCATAAACTTGTTTGTAAGCTCAATAAATCCATATATGAGCTTAAGCTAGCTTCTAGACAGTGGAATGTAAAATTCACTGCTGAGATTACCAAATTGGGATTCATTCAATCTAAGAGTGATTATTCTCTATTTGTTAAAGGCTCAGGTGATAATTTCATTGCTTTATTATTATATGTTGATGATATTGTTATCTCTGGTCCAAACATTAGTATCATCAACAATGTTAAACACGATCTGGCTAATATCTTCAAGTTGAAGGACTTAGGAAATCTTAAGTATTTCCTCGGGCTTGAAATAGCCAAAAATGAAATAGGTATAAATGTCTCTCAAAGATTATATACTTTGCAATTATTGTCTGATTTTGAGTTTGTAGATTGAAAGCCGGTTAAAACCCCTATGGAACCTAATCTGGCTCTCAGTTCTGACACCGGTGAAATCCTTGAAGATCCAACACCTTATAGGAGACTTATTGGACGTTTGCTCTATTTAACCATAACAATACCTGATATTACCTATTCTGTTAATTGCTTAAGTCAATTTTTATCAGCTCCTCGAGATACACATATGAATACAGCACATAGACTCCTTCGATATCTCAAAGGACAACCAGGTTTGGGTCTATTTTTCCCTCATAAGTCTGTTAGCACAGGTATAAAAGCTTTCTCTGATGCAGATTGGGGAACGTGTCCCGACACACGACGCTCCATTACAGGCTTTTGTATCTTTTATAATGATAGTTTGATCTCTTGGAAGTCAAAGAAACAAAATACTGTTTCCAGGTCCTCTGCAGAATCCGAATATCGTTCACTTGCTTCCACTTCGGCAGAGGTTATTTGGGTTATGCAGCTTCTTTCTGATCTTAAGATTACAAAACTACCTTTGCCCGTTATTTATTGTGATAATCAGTCTGCAACTCATATTGCAACTAATCCCTCCTTTCATGAAAGAACCAAACACATTGAGATTGATTGTCATTATACTCGGGATTTAATCAAAGCTCAAAAATTAAAACTTTTACCGGTTCATTCAAACCAACAGTTAGCCGATATTTTTACAAAAATCTTTGACTTCGCCGGTCCTCTTTCCTCTTTTATCCAAGATGTCATTGCTTAATATTTTCGCATTGTCACCTTGAGGGGGAGTATTAAAGTGATACTTATGCCGAAGGTATTGCTTGCTCTCTATCTCTGCTTTTTGTCGTTTGTCTACTTATTTTGCAGGAGCAGATGTCGTTTGTCAATTTCTTTTGTATTTACTTATTTACTTGTCGTTTTCACTGACTCTTCGACGCTGGTCATTGAGCTATTAATAAAGCTCCGATGAGGCCCTTTTCGTCATTTGTCAATTATTTCGGTTGGTATTTATACCAGACCTTAGTCTGTCAACATTTAATCATTCATTCAATAAAATTCAATTTTTCTTTCTTCTCTCTCTCAAGAGCTCGATTCAGAGTTCACATGAAAGCATTGCTTTCTTGAAAAACATCGATGGTGTCTTATACCTAAATTGGGAACAAGATGAAAACTAGCCACGATGGGTTGTGGGCGAAGTACATTTGGAATAAATTCTTCCCAATCTGATTCTAATGACAGCTCGGAGGTACTATTTCTTTTGAATTAAAATGGTGTAATCCTCAAGATGTTATCAATTTAAATTAGTGAATTGTTTTTCTGTTGTATTCATGAGCTCACTTGTTAGATTATTTTCTGTGGATAAAATATCTCATCCAGTAGATTGAATTCCTGCCTTCATAGACCATTAACACGTTCCACATGATCTCAATACACGTCGAATCTGGAAATTGCGTAACACATTATTGGGAAGTAGCTAGCAAATCAGTTATTGAATAATAATAATAATTAAAAAAAAGAAGTAAAAATAGAATAAAATTGAGAAGTAGATATCAATGATACGGGGTTAGGTTTAGACTAGAGGTGAATTCCAATGCATGTTCATAAAATTGGTTTCTGGTTTGTAAGAAGTAAGAACATAACTTCCGAACTAAATGATTAAAGAATGCAAAAATTAGTTATAGTTTTATGGGAACACATATCGGTTAACCTTGTCAAATATCTATCTTTCTAAGATATTTTGTGTGTGTATAGTGACTTGAGTTGTAGTGAACCAAACAAGTTTGTGCAAGTTAATTAATGAAATAACAACTCATTGGTTAAGATTATGCTTATGAGGTTAAGTTTAGGTAAGATCCATTTCAACAATCATTTCAGGTCCTCAAAATGAAAGAAAGAGCTATATGTCAGCATGCTCATATCAAAATCAGAATAAATTCCGAAAATTGAAAACGGGAAATAGACCTTCAATAGTGAAAATTACTCTGAAACGAAAGCAACGGATAACTGAAAGGACACGAACAAAAGTAGGTGATTCCAAGAAATCAATATTAATCAGTTATGCCAAGCGAAGATGTTATTAACACAAGATCCCAAATACTAGAGAGGATTCAAATTTGATCATGTGTGGCCGATCCTTAAAGGTATTGAGAAATTTTCAAATAGGAACAGTTATACACCAACTACGTTCCAAGAAGAATGTCATAATTTTATGGCATCTCCATCATTCTCTATTGAAAATGACTCATCGGCATCCCCGGGCATGAGTTAGTTTGATCTTAATTTGAACAATGAAGACACACCTTCATCTGAAAGACCTATAGGTGTGAAAAAAGCAAAGAGAAAAGTCAAATTGGGAGGAAGAAATTAAATATCTGGTGGAGCAAAGTAAAAAAATGATCGAAGTTATTAAAAAAGGTAGTCATAATAGAAATGAAATTCAAAGAGAAAAAATTGAAATTCAGAAGAAAAAACTAGAGTGGCTAATGAAAGAAGAGAATGCGAGAAAGAAAGAAGAAAACAAAACTTTATTCATGGATTTGAGTTCTATACCCGATCCAGCGGTACGTGCGCACATTGAAAAGAAAAGAGAAAAAAATAATGCAAGCACAAGTTGCGCAATATGAAGAAAGAGGGGGAACTTCCCAATATCAAGGATCTCAATCCCGAGCATCTACTTATCAAGGAAATGAAGCCGAACGAGAACAAGCACAAGAAGACGGTCGTGGTTCGCAAAATGACCGAGAAGATTTAACTCAATATTATAATTATCTTAATGGAACCGGAATTAATTTTCCCGGTTTTAAATTATTATTTTATGTTTCTGTTATGTATTTTAGAACTATGTTATTGCTTTTATTTTCTATGTAATTTGTGTGTGTTTGATTTTAATTTTGTAATCCAAGTTAGTAATTAATGTTTTGATTAAGACTTGTTAGGCGCGTGTTTAATCAATTTACATATCATATGTAGAATATTATAACTTTTTACGTTTTAAAAATAAAATACACAAATAATAATACATACACATATTATATTTATAATACATACACATATTAACTACACGTACTATAACATAAATTACTTATTACTAGGGGTGGCAATTTGGGGCCGAACACGAAATGGTTACGACACAATTTAAACGGGTCTGGGTCTACCGTAAATGAATCTGGGTCCAACCGTGTCGAACACGATTAACACGATTAAATAACGGGTAAACACGGCACGAACACGATAGCACGATGGGGCCCAGTTAGACACGATTAAAGTGCAAAAAGTTACATTTTATATATGTTATTATGTATTTTAATACTTATTATATATAACATCTATGTTTTGTACTTATTTATTACATCGTACAATTGATGAACATAAAAAAGTGTTAGTAAATTGTAAAATCTTAGATAAAATTTTAAAATAAATTAAGTTAAATGAGTATAAATTGAATTAATTTGACATTTTAAAATACATGACTATTTTAAATGGGTTAAACGGGTAGACACGATAAACACGGTATTTAAATGGGACGGGTCTGGGTCTCATCTTCTAACACGATATTTAAATGGGCGGGTCTGGGTCTACATAAAATAAGTAAAAAACGATTAAGACACGGCACGAACACGACACGAAACCCGAATTGCCACCCCTACTTATTACATAATACAAATACAAAAAAAAAAAAAAAAAATAGTAAGAAGTGCATTTGGCATGGTGAATTGTACCCCACCAAATTTGATGGGTTACTGTTTACAATTTGCATATTGGACCAAAATTGTGCAACATTTGCCGTATGGTTAGGTCATCCTGGGACGCCAATATGACGTTACGGCGTCCCATTGGGGATGCTCTTAGAACTGCCCCTAGACTAGCGCCTCTTCCCAAGCTAGCGGCTTAAGGTTGACCGCCTCTGCCGCCCCTTTTCTTTCTCTTTTAATTCAGGGACCCGAATCTCCCTTTTGTCATTTTTACCCTTCCGGTTTAGACTTCTAAGAACGCTTCCTGTGTATACACAATCATGTAACACGCTGCGCCGAAAATCATAATAAAAATACCCCCGTGGAGCAGGCACCTCGTTAACAGACTGAATCACGTAAAATTCTCGGGTGTTTCGTCCCCGCCTTTGCTTTATTCCGTTTAGGTTGCGTTTGTCCTTCACACCCAAAACAAGTTCGTTCCCAAACGAAAAATCGAGATAACAACCCTTTAACTATATTTTACAAGTAGGGACTTCTTGGCGAAAAAACCTGGAAGAGGGAAACCGGAGACCGTTCTCTGCAAAACCCTCTTTCTTCTCCGACTCTCCGTGTTTGTTTCCCGAGAAAATCCCCAGTCATCCGAAGCCGAATGGGTCCCAAGCAGTGTCAAGTTTGCCACGAAGCAGTTTCCAAGTACAAATGCCCTTCCTGTCTCGTCCCTTAGTAAGCTTCTTCTCCAATACCCAATTCAACTTTCGATTTCCGTTCTTCAGTTTCAAGAATCATTTGCTCAGTTTTGTCTCTGCTCCATTGCAGCTGCTCTCTAATCTGCTTCAAGAAACACAAAGGTTCGCTCCTTTCTTGCCCTCTCTTTCTTGATGATTAGAATTGTATTCGGTTTCTTGGGTACCAATTTATCATATTGTATTAGGAAATGTTCAGACTACATACTATATAGGAGATTTTTGCCGCTTAAAAAGTAGTGTTCTGAGGTGGTATAATCCCGTTATTTGTTTATCGCGAATTAAGTACCCAATATTACAATTTATGTGGCTTCGGTAGCTCCCGTTACGGTTCCGATTGGGGAATTTGGTGACACATTTATCATTGTATAACTATTAGGTACTTAGCCCATTATAACATATGCACACTACTTTATGGGCACTTATGCCGCGGATATCCCGACATTTATTTTGTGTTTAAAATGTTCAAACAGCTGAACTATATGGCAATAATATAAAAACCTTGATAACGTAGTGACATGTAGTGTTTAAAATGTTCATTAAAAAGAGTACTATCATTCAATCCGAAGTTTACTGTTCAGATTGGGTACTTGGGAGACACATCTACCGTAACATTAGGTACTAAACCCATAATAAACGAAAACCAGATTATGTCACCCCAAAACACTACTTTATGGGTACTTACGCCACAGCCTAAGATGTAGTGTTTAAAATGTTCAGACTATGAATATTCTGTTTAAAATGTTCAAACTACTGAACTATATGACAATAATATAAAACCTTCATACAGTAGTATAGTGTCTAAACTTTAAAAGTGTTCATTGAAAGAGTATTGTCTTTCGATCCAAAGTTTAATCGAGCCAGAACAATCAATGGTCTACTCGGATCTGAGAATGCTCACACGCTTTATTCAAGAACACACACACACACATTCTAAGAATTCCAGTTTTTGTTTCCTAAGAACACTCTCTAGCTTCTCCGTTTTCTTTCTTGCTGTGTAAGTTATAGTTGGGTAAGCAAGAATCAGTTATAACCGCTTTTACTGTAAAACACACAAGTAATAAATGTAAAAATCTTGCTGCAACAATTCCTACTGCAGTTTAGACACTTAACATTGTTGCTGAAGTATGCGTATTTCGTAACATTCATACTATAATATAACAATGAAAAAACCACCGATAAACTGCTTGATGGTCTAATTTTACGGGTAAACTCTAGGGTTTTAAAATCCATAACCAATTGTGCAGATCATATTTTACGGGTTTACCTATAACCAGCATGCATTACATAGAGTAATAATATTTTATAAATATCAATCATTTATAAATAAATTTAATTAAAAATGAAAATACTTTGACTTTTTTGTTTTAATAAAATTTAAAATTTTGATTTCTTCTTCCTGAAATTTTGAAATTTCTGGTTAAATGTAAACTTTGAATCTTTTAAATAAAAAAGTACGGGGTTTTAGGGTGGGTATAGGTAATTCGTTCGTTGTTGGGCGGGTTTTTGGCTAAAATAGTCCTCAGAATGGATTTTCATGGGATTTGGTGGTTGTATGGGTTTATCCCCGGTTTTGGTAAAACGAAAAGGGTAAAACACTACATTGTATAATCTAGCGCAGAAAGATACCATGCATCAAATATAGGAACTTATCTGTCAACTAGCATTGTTAAATATATTATAATCCATAAAGCCTTGAATTTGGTCAACATTTTTCTAACTTATAGGACAAGCTAACCCTGTTTTTTATTGTTCGCAGAAATTCCATGCTCTAAGGCTGCGGCGGTGGCTTCTGAACAGAACGAAAAATCAAGTAAGATTTTGTGAAAAGAAACAAGGATTGCGAGAAGAAGATATTCATATTTCCCGCTCATAATTCTCCAAATAATCTGTTATAATTCCAGATTTTATTTGGCCAATAATTCAAGGTTCTCAGCATGTTTTGGTTCTTGCATTCATCGCCATGTACTAACCGTGTGAACTCCGGTAACCTTTTTCTAATCCCAGATATTCCGTGCTCTTCTCCGGCAACAGTGACTTCCGAGCAGAATGAGAAATCGAGTAAGATTTATCTTCAAGTCTCCAGAATCCGTCTCAAATTGCTCAACACTGATGATGTGTTCTAGATAAATATATATGTTTTTTTATTAAGTAACATGATACAAAAGCTTGAGCGATTTTAGTATTGTCCGGTTCTTACTTTCAGCTTCGGCTTCAACACAACCACTTGTAGAGAGGCCGACAAACGTTGAAGATTCTAGCATGGTACTACAGAGATCGCAACTAGAGGCTATCGGTTTGGCTCTTTCACTCTTCTTAGAACTTACATGTGCATCATTATATATGTATGAGATATAAACTCCTAATTTCATTTTGAAGTCTAGTATTTTTGTTGTGTTTTGTCTCGGAAGTTTATAGCATCGTTTGCTTGGTCTAGTTTTGTCGTGTCATAAATTTTGGGATTTCGATGATGGCCCATTCTCCGAGCGCATGTTATGGTTCCTTTCCTTCTTTGATAAGTCTTATCAAAGAAAGCATCCGTAAAATGCTTTTTCTTTGTTAATAAATTTTTAGTATAATTTTGAAGTCTGAAATTTGTTGTCCTGTGATTATAATTTTGTAAAGAACGACATGCAAATCAGATCAACAAGCTAAGGAAACCAGAAATAGAGGGCTTATTTATATTTTATTAATTTTTAATTATACTACAAAGCGAGTAATAAATAACCCTGCTCTCATGTGCAGCTTCTTCAAGCGAAATCCGTGACGCTTTGAACGACGAAAGCCTCCAGAAACTCATTCGTGGTATTGACAGCTCTCACGATGCCGAGAATGTGAGTTTCTCTGACATTATTTTCTGAACCTTGGTCAAGTTCTCAGTCATATTAATACATATATGTTGCTGATTCGTATATCGGTTAGAATTACCAACAATGGAACAGTAACCCACACCACGAGAACGGGCCCGGCTCGGCCCAAGGAGGAACTGGCCAACCCTAACATGCCTAGACTTAGGCAATTTTTTTATTAGGCTATTTGTTTGGTCTCTTAATTCCTTGGCATTAGCTATTAAGTTTATTTTCGTTGATAGCCCATGACCTAGTTGTAATTCGGTCCAAATCGGCCACTCTAGAAGAGTAGAGGCTGAATTTTGGTTGAGAGTTCGTTCGAAGAATTTGCATGTTTAGTCTTCATCACGCGTCTCTTCTTTCGATATCGAAATCTCGGGCTGCATCAATATATTACTATCTGAAACAAAGATATAGTAGCAATTCCGCAAAGCATGTACTGAAATTTCGATTCGTGATACCTCTTTCAGGAACTTGATAAAGCCATGGAAGTTGAGGCGTTTCATACCCTTGCGATGCAGGTAATAAACGCTACTCGTTGATCGTGTTACCATGCATTTTATCTCGAATTTTTTAGCTTGATTTTTTATCTATATTTTGTGTATGCTTTTAGATTCTTTCCACTGTGAAGCCCTAGATTCAGGCAGTTAGAGACATCCAAGATTTCTGTACTGTTTTGGTCAATAACTCAACAAGATCTTGGACTCCTCCAATAGTACTCTCTCATATGATATAATGATAGATCTTTGTCACTGTTTTTTACTGTTCTTTGGCTTTGATATGTCTCAATGATTGGAGATTTTGCTTCTATATACCTTCCATTTTTGTTTTTGTATCCTTATATTTTCAAAAACACCCAAAATATACCCTCAAAGTACTCTACTTTCATTTTTATAACCTCCCACCATTTTAATTTCCGAAAACCCGATATCGTTCTTTGTTCATATTTTTAGAATTTTGTTTTTCTATACCCTCTAGTTTCATTTTTGATAATGAAGATACCATATATTTCCAAAAAGCCAAAATATTACCAATTATCAATTTTAGGGATCTATTTCCTTATATAAAAAAAATAACTATTCTTTTAGAAATAGAGGGTTTTGTTTTGTGAAAATGAAAATAGAAGATGTAGGAAAACGTATTTCCCATGAAATGATGTGATTATCCAATTTGAAAACTCAATTGTGTGTGGGGTCAACTCATAGAGGCCTAAAAGCATTGACTGTTCATTGGCAAATAAATATGAATAAGAATCACTAGCCAGGCTATGGAACAAAAGCAAAGGGAGAAATAGAATGGACCCATTGAAAATGATTTATCATTTTTGAGGACCCTTTTGGCATTTTTTTTAGTGGTGGAAAGTTATACAAAGAATGGACCAGGATTCTCCATAATCCGATGCTTCTTTTTAATATTCAATTCTTCTACTTTTATTTAACCCCAAGCCAAGCTGCAAATTGTTCAAAATTATTGTTTTATCATTTCCAATGGAAATTTTCCATGGTGTACAAATCACAATCATTTCTCAAGGTTTTATATGCCTACTAATTTTACAGGTCATTTTGAAAAGAAAAAATAATAGTAGTCCTTGAAATTTTGGTGCAACTTGTTCTTGAATTTAAATTTTTATAGCAATGTCTATATTTTTTAAAGGGTAAACTGCGGCTAATGTACCCAATGTTTGTTTTTCTGCGGATTATGTACCCAATGTTTATTTTCGACGGCTAATGTACCCAAATTTTATTCCGTTAGATTTTTTCGTGTTTTCCTTCACTTGACCGTCAACGAGTGATATGTACACTTTACGTATTTTTGATATAACTCACTCAATTTTTGTCCAAATTTTATGCACGACCTACGGTTGGAAAGATAAGGGATAGATCTACAACTTTGGTGTCTTAAGTTTTGTAAAAAAAGTTTTCTATTATTCCAATATTTCAATTACAACGTAAAACTGGACATTAGTTTAATACAAAATTGTTGTTTCAAGCAAATTTTAATATACTGAATGACTTTTTATGATGAAATGTTAAACTACAAAGTTGTAGGTAAATCTTTTATATTTCCAACGGTAGTTTATTTACAAATTTTGGACACAAAAAGAGCGAGTTATGCCAAAAATATGAAATATGTAATGTGAAAAAAACTTTCGTATTTTTTGTATAACTTACTCATTTTTTATCCAAAATTTATAAATAAACTACCGTTAGAAAGATAAAAAATTTATCTACAACATTGTAGTTTTACGTTTTATCAGAAAAAATCATTATGTATATTAAAATTTGCTCGAAATAAATATTTTGTATAAAACTAATGTTCAGTTTTACGTTGTAATTGAAATTTCGTATTTTTTTAAAACTTTTTTTTACAAAACTTAAAACACAAAAGTTGTAGATCTATCTCTTATCTTTCCAACCGTAGGTTGTGCATAAAATTTGGATAAAAAATGAGTGAGTTATGTCAAAAATACGAAAAATGTACATATCACTCACTGACGGTCAAGTGACGGAAAACACGAAAAAATCTAACGGAATAAAGTTTGGTACATTAGCCGTCGAAAATAAACATTGAGTACATAATTCGTAGAAAAACAAACATTGGGTACATTAGCCGCAGTTTACCCTTTTTTAAATGTAGAACAATGTCTTACGTTTTAAAGATAACGAAAATATTAATTTGTGTGTAACAGATGATTTACTCGAAAGTGTATATATACTAATGTTAATTTAGATGAAAGTAATAAATTAAAAATGATGAAAATGCTTCTGAATAAATAATACATTGCACAAAATTTAAAATGTTCTGTCACTTTTTACGCATACGGAGGAGAGCATTGTATTATTTTTGAAAATATATAGAACGTCAAAGGAAAATATGCCCGAGAATGCATAGTTCAAAGGGTATTAATATAAGTAATCACTTTCTTAATTTTAAAATAAAATAAAATAAAATAATGTTTAACTAAGTTGTGGTATGTAGTTCTTACTTTAAAACTAACATTTATCAGCCAAGATATGAGGAATCTATGATACAATCAACTTACTTTTCCTCTCATCTTTTCATTAATGAGCCTTTTTTTTTTTCTTTCTTTTCCATTTAGTATTAAAAGCAATATTTATGATTCCATTCAAAAAAAAAAAAAAAGCAATATTATGATGCACCACCTAAAAAAAAAAAAAAAAAAAAAAAATTGCTCCTAATATGGTATCTTCTTGCACTACTTCCAAACCACACATATTTTTCTATCTACCATTTGAGAGTAAATAAATGGCATATCAAGAATAAATAAATAAATAAATAAATAAATGGACCAAAAAAGAAAAAGGAGAAGAAAATAAATTAGGAAAATGGTACATCTGTATCTCTTTGGACTTGTAATAATTACATGTTAGGTGTGTTATATATATGATATGGTATAAAATACTCCTACTGAAATATGCATCTCTTACACTACAAAACTTGGCAGGCTCTCATGGCCTTCGTGCTCTCAACCTCCTGCAATGCACCAAAAAGTTATGCACATTAATTAGTTTTTCACCAATACAATAAACCCAAATATTATTTATTATATAAGATGGGGTCACATAAGTATTTAATTTTATTTTTTCCCATCCATACAGCTCATTCATTAAAAGGCATTTTCTCAGAGAAATACCATGTTCATCAATCATAAATTTGGTAGATCCTTAAGGAGAACTTATCTACTATGTCACCCAAATCAGAACAGAGCCACATGGCACCCCTAAATCTATGTTTTCATATCAAAACGGTCACCTAAAATTAAATAAGTGTTCATCATTTGGTGCAACTTCTAGAAATTATTAATGATTAATTGGCAGCAGTGTCCTACAATTTTTTTTATTTTTTTTTTCAAAAAAGAAAATAAAATGGACACCCCTAAAGTTTAAAAATGACTGAAAAAATTAATTAATGCGCAACATATAACTTATTTAAAAATATTATTGTCAATTAATTACGCAGCAAGATTATTGTGAAGAAATCAACGAGTCGACTCATTTAAGATGCGATGAATGTCCGACGAGATTTGAAAAAGTAATTAATTTGCACACAATTAAAAAAAAAATCGTACTTTATTAGGAACATTGCTGCCAAAAAATAAAGTTGAGGGAGCAAAGCGCAGCACCATGTAAAGTTCAGGGGTCAGTAGTGCAAAATAGTGATTGTTGATTCAAAGCCGAGCTAAGCATGCAATCAATAATTGGGAATAGATGTGAGATGTACCTGATTGATGATTCTCAGGATTCTCAGGTCCCCTACTACTACTACTCGGTTTGCTGCTACTTGGTTGGACCATTGCTAAATTCTGTCAATGTTATAACAAAAATAATTAAATAAAATAAATAAATAAATAAATAAATAAATAAAGGCAATGAATGCCAACAACTACTGCTTCTCTAGATATGGTGGTAAGGATTATGAACAATGGTTCAACTCCCAACAAGAAATGTAATTCAGGATTTACACACAATTCTGAGCAAAACATGATTTATTTAGGAGTGATCTTGATTATTACTCGCACGCATGGAGTCAAAAGCTATCGGTATGGACGGTTTTAAGGATCTTGTACCGGTGTCTTGACCCACAAAATGTACAATAGAAGAACCGACACTCTGCTCGAAGATGATCTTGCTCTAGTTACTTTCCTACTGATTCTACTGGCTTTATTTACCGGTTTCTTGACCAAGACGATCTTCAGAAGAAAACCGAAATTCTGCTTTTAATATTATTTTGCACTATTTACTTTCCTACTGCTTTTGCTTATAATATATGTAACAAAAAAATGTCAAAATGATTAATTGCGGCTTTTAGTTCTTATCAATGATTGAAGAGAAAAAAAATAAAATAAACAGTACTCAAATTTAGTGCTTTAAATGAAATGATCGAATTACCTGTGGTAGTATCGGCATCATCATCTGGTGGGACCCGAGGTACTGCTGATACGGATCGGGGAAATTCGGGGTCCGCGAGTGGTTGGAACTCTGAGTGGCGTATGACGGGAACATGTGATCGGAGTGGCTGCTGGGGTGAGCTTTGGAGAGCTCGGTTTGTGGGGGAACGGGCGTCATATGAAAGGGTGGCATGGGAAACCGGGGACCCATGTGGGGAGCCCCGCCCGGTTGATTCATGGGTGACCCGGCAAGCATGCTGGGGTGGAAGGGCATCATCGGCCGGTTCATGCCCATCTCCATCCCCATGCCCATTCCCATTCCCATGCCCATCCCCATGGGGGGCATGAATTGTTGCATCCCGGGATACATCATCGGGACCATCCCGCACCCCATCGACATCATCTGTGCAGAATACACAAGGACAATGTAAATATAATTTTTCATAGAATTACAATCATACAGTTTTGATTAATAATTCCTTAAATTAACGATATTTTTCGCACAGAATTGTATTTATCAACAACGAAATGTCTTTGGTTTGGGAATGAACTGATCAAGAATTCCCGCAACATTCATACGCCCTCTTCTTGAATATATGTAAGTTTGTAATAATGTATGTAAGTTCAAGAATTTCTAATAATATATGTAAACTTGAAATGCCAGAAAATAAGTTAATAGAATATACCTGCACTTGCAACTGAAGGGATTTCAAGTACTCGATTGCCTCATCAAGCATTGATGCTTTGTCCGACTGAAAAATCCGAAATTAAACAATTATTATACACAAATCGATCAATATCCAAATGGTTCCTTGACGATAATTGATAAACGAAAAGGAAATGAAAAAGATAGCATACATTTCGCTTGTTACAAGGCGGTATGAGTTCTTGCAGCGCCTTCATCTTTTCATTTATCCTATCTCGACGCCTCTGGACAAAATGTAGCTCTTCATAATTAGAAGAAAATTGCACTGCAAACCGAACAATTATAATGAAATCTCAATTCGAAAAATACCCGTTCGGATTGATTGTGAACTTCCGCAGCTCGAGATCTTTTCGCCGACGCTGGCCCTCGCGCTTGCTTCTTCGTGTCACATGATTCGACATCATGATCCTATAACAATGAAGATTAAAAAAGTAATCATTGAGACATAATTCAGAAGATATCTAATAAAGTTTCCCAATCAAATATTAATAAGTTTGGCAAAGAAAAGACAGATGATAATTCAGAATAATAATTAACAAAAATAAAGGACTCTGAAAGCAACACTTGAGACAGAAAATGGTCAGAATCGTTATGAAAGTCTTGATGTTATGATCAATTTGCCTTGTCAATAATGCTTTGTGGTTCTGGCAGATGACACTCAAATCGTTATCCAGGTTTCAATGGGACCAGCGAGCAATTTCCAATAATTTGCAATGTAATCATTTGAATTATGGCCCTAAATAGTATCACTCAATCTTCAAATATACACTACACTCGGTTAGATTACTCTCTCAGTTACGCAATTACGGGTCAAAATTTCGGCCCGGAGGCCCTTTTTTGCTCTCGCGGTTTCAACCCCGAAAACTGGGTTCTATATATTATAGACTATACTCCCTCAGTTAAGACTACTATGGGTGAAAATATCGGCCCCGATGCCCAGCTTTTGTCGCTCGGTGAAAATATAGACCCCTTTCAGTTATTCTTGCAGTAACACTACTACGGGTGGAAATTCCGGCCCCAAGGCCCAGTTTTGGTCTCTCAGTTTCAGTCTGAAAAACTGGTACACTAAGACATGTGACAATTTTGGCCCCAAGGCCCAGTTTTGGTCTCTCTGTTTCGACCCAAAAACTAGATTTTCTTAGTGAAAAACGGGAATCAGGCTGAAATCCCAATTTCCGGTGCCGGTGCCGGTCCCAGTCCCACCCCTATACACTATGACACTATGATTGAACCAAGACTTTTAAGGTAACACAGTCAATGTCTAAAACACGAAAAAATCGATAAAACCGAAAAAGCCAGATTGTAGATTAAATTTCGCCCTCAAACAAGATCTTTAACAAAGTCGCGGACTTTCAATCGTAACAAAAAAAGGATACTTAATAGAGTAACGACTTACGTCGTATCTTATTATTAAGAGTAAAACCGATACCTAAAACCGATGTGCAGACTGAGAATTACAGCCAAACCAATAAATAAATAAATAAATAAGAAAATGACGGCATGGGAAGAAGCTTAGATTAATTAAGGACAGAAAACGCCAACACCACCGGAACACAAAGGCGGTGTGTCCCGTAATGCGCGCCGTCAATCCATTAATATTATATAATCATTTGGGCTGCTCCCGAAATTACCGTTTCACCCCGCACCAAATCACCGCCCACCGATCTGCCACGTGTACGGCGGGGAGATCGGAGCTCTGGTGTGCTCGCGCTTCCCGACAAACAACCACACATGGGGGGAGACACACAGAGAGAGAGAGACTCACTGACCTCGCTCTGACACTCGGCTTCGTCGGCTTCCGGCGCCTTCCGCTTCCGATCCTCCGCCGGAAACCTAGCCGCCGCCGCCGGAATCTCCGGGTCGGCGCTGGCGTAGGAGTCGGCGGGAGACGCAGCCATGGCTGCCTCCTTCGCCGGGAGAGCTCCGTCGCCGCCGTAAGAAGTCGAGACCCGGGAGCGCAGGCCTACCGCCGGAGTATCGCACGAGTCCACCACGGTCGTGGAAGGTCCGGCCTCCGAGGCTCTGGCGACCCTCTGTTTGGCGGAGAAGTGGGCGAAGTTGCCGACTCCGGCGTCTAGCTCGTGCGCCGCCGGCGCGTTGGCGGTGGTGGTGACGACGGTGGGCGCCGGGTAGAGGAGGTCGGTGGGGAAGGTGTTGTGGAGAGCAGCTTCGACCTCGTCCACGAGAGGGTAGTGAAGCCACGACGCCATTTCATCCTCTTGCATAAACAAGTGTTGTTGCTGCTCTTGTTCGTGTTGCTGGGGTTGGGACGAGGGAGAAAGTCTGAGCTCCAGCTCCGACGGCTTCCGCTGGTTCTGGCTCTGCGTTATCACCTGCCCGTTCTGCCATAGCAGCTCCATGATTTCTTCCTCTGCCCTGTCCATCGTCCTTCTTCAGAAACCATATATCTATATATATATATATACAGAGAGAGAGAGAGAGAGAGAGAGACTGACATGAAGGACCTCTTGGGGCGGTTGGAGGAGGAGGGAATGGGGCAATCGTGGTCCATTTCGAAGAGGGGCACTCGGTGATTCATCTTCTTCTTCTTCTTCTCCACCAATTGAAACAGAAGGAATCAAGGAGGGTTTGGACCCAGTTGGGGATTTCAATCAAGTCAGAACAACATGAAAGTCACTGATGGAGCTCTCGGGGATTGGGAAAGATAAGCTCGAAGTTGAGAAAATGGTGTTGTGTTGTGTAGTGTGTCTGTGGAAGTGGAGCAGTAGTCGAGAGAGATAAGGGCGTGTCTCTCTCTCTCTCTCTGTGTGGGAGTTTTTACGGTTTGTAATGTGCAGAGCATTAGTAGTAGTAGGAGGAGGAGGAGGAGGGTCTCCAATTCCCGAGCCCCATGCTTTATTTGGCATAACCACCTCCTTCTTTTACCATCCTTTTTAAGCTTCATCCTCTCTCTCCTTTTCTGTTTTGTTTTGTTTCAGATAAGGTTAATTTCTGTTTATACTGTCTAACCTTTTTAAATACAATTTCCCTTCTTAAATTAATAGGGAATTCTTTGATATAATTTCTCTAGTCTGTACCGACGTTCAGGTTATCGTTTTGGCCGATAAATCGGTTGTCATTATCGGCGGATTAACCGGTTGTCGATAAATTTATCGGTGAAAAACATATAAATATATCATTACCGTTATCGAAACTTACCGATACTTATAGATTGATTTATCCTTCCATCAATATAAAATATTTTTATACATATTATTATTTATATAAAAAAAATATTATATAGTCTTCAAAATACTATATATGTAAACAAAGTCTTCCTCTCAAACATAAACATAATAGATATGATAATGTTTCAATTCTTAAACAATGAACATAAATCAAGTCTCAAAATAAAAAAAGAAATTATTTCATCCAGTCTCGCAATCAACATCGCCCCCCTTCGTATCCCCGACACCATTGCCGGAATCCACATTTGAAGGTCCGTCGATGTTAATATAACATCCCCGACCACATATGGTCGACGTCAAAATAACCGAGGTCGACGACAATACTTCATCCCGAACCCAGAGGCAATTATGTCCGAAGCCGGTGATCATAACCCTGAAATATGGTATAATAACCTCAGACTCGTGGTCAGCCACTCCAATTTCGGTGATAATAACCCCGGAGTCGGCGACGTTAAAAATTAACTTTTGGTAGATGTCGTTAACGCCGACCGGTGATTACAACAATCCGAGAATAGTATAAGAAATCTATGGAGATATACCAAAGAAATAAAGTTAGGGTTTCAAAGGCTCACCATGGAACCTAGGTATTTGTTTTTACTGTTTGAAACGTCGCCGGTGACAACATGAGGGTCGGTGAAAGCGGAGCACCACCACGGTCCCCTTCGGAAAAGATAGAAGTGGATAAAAATAAATTACGAAATCTTTGAAATGATCCCCGACAACGAAAGACGAAGAGAGGAAAGGAACTTCGGAAGTCCTTGAGAGAAATCGGAACTTGAAAGTGGTCTAAATGAGGCATATGACTGGCTATTTATATTAAGTTAAGGGGTAAAATGAGAAAGAAACAGTAAACATCACTAGTTTTCAAATTTTAGAATATTTATGATCAAGTATCTATTTTCATCCTATTTCATCACTAGATTTTCACCCTATTTCATCACGATAATGAATTTTTCCTTTAATTTTATGAGAATATAGGTACACATCTGACATATAAGTGATTTTTTTTTTTTAATTTTAAAAATTCATCACCGATTATACTGATCAAATTTTACAAATACACCCGCTACAAGTGGATATATCATTGATATTTTCGTAAAATATATTACTCTACTAGTTCATTGTCATTTTTCCAAATCTATTTATAGCAACAGTGCATGACAAGCAATATATCATCATAAAACGTTAATAGGAGACTTTGGACTTATTGACATTTTGTGGGGCTAATTAAAAAAATATTATCCAAGTACTCTCATAAGTACTTCACGAGTTAGATTTTATCTAATATACATAAAATAAAATTCAGACTAACATAAATATATTTACTTGTTCAGCAAGTAATTAAATAACCAATAATTATGATCATAATTATTAGTCATGGGCAACAAAAAGGGTTAGAGCAAGTCCGACGTATAACTTCATAATACAACAAATTCCGAGCAAAGCTACGAGCATGTCGGGACAATTTCGATTCTGAGCGAGGCAAAGTTGACCTTTTGCTTCCTGACTTCAGTCGAATTTTCTGGGTTAGTGTCGGGTTGATTTTTTTTGGAGTGAGTCCGATTTGAGTTTTTAATCCGGGCTCGGTTTGACTTATCTCAACCGGGTCAAAGTTTGAAATTTTGGGCCGGGCTCGGTTTGTCTTTTCTTTTATTGGCCCGGATTGCCTTGGTCGACCTTTGGAGTTTTGGGACCTTTTTTGAATTGAATGTTCGTTTTTTAGTGTATAAAAACAAGTTGGATGTGTTGTTTTATTTATAATTTTTATTTATTATAATTATTTAATTACATAATTAAATATAATAAGAATTATAAAAATCATCAAGTAGAATTAAAATATGAAAAAAATATAGGATTAAATAAAAAATATTAACAGTAAATAGAGTGATGAATAGCATTACTTCATATTTGAAGTAACTTATATCGTTAGTTTATTTTAGTAGAGTTGAGGTCTCCTTAATTTTCTTGTGTGTGTGTTTCGTAATGTTTGTCTGTTTTTGTTTTTTACACAAATTGACCCTCTTCTATATCTATTAAATATCAAACCAACCCGAAAGTCTAGATTTTTCCACTGATTATCATAACTATTTAATTATGATTGATAATAATAATTGAAATACAAAAAGCTATAATTCCAATAAAAACTTGACAATTATGGACCAGCTACATTTGTTCTTGTCTTCCATATTTTTTTAATATATATATATATATATATTTAGAATCAATGTTTAATTTTTCTTTCATAAAACATTAATAATAAAAATGCATCACATATTTCGAATTAAAATATTAACTTTTTTTTAATCATAATTTTTAGTAAAAGTATTGAAATTATTCACTTCTCATTTCATCTTCTTTTTTTTTTTAATAGTGTTTTCAGTATAAAATGACATTTGTTATTTGGTATATCGGACTCGAATTTAAAATGATTTTTAAATAAAAATGTCCATATAATATAAATACCGAAATGTCCATCCCAAGTTCTTGGTGTGCCAGCAAACATGTTTTATGAATAATAATAATAATAATAATAATAATTAAAAAAAAAACTAAAAACAGAAAATATAAAATAGTCTAATGAGTAATCATCACCATGCATTTGTCGATAAGACTATCTGTGTGGGGGACTAGTGATCAGTGATCACTCACGCTTGTTCTTTCCTTATTCTTTATTTGAAGATAAGATTTGTAAATTAACTAATTAAGTGACCATATTTGCATGTCAGTTCAATATGTGATAATTAACGGTAAAAGTATTTAAGTTAGACTAAATGTATCCATATGTATTTAAATTTTATTTTAGTGAACAAAGTAGTCAAGTCGGGAAAAAAAAAAAAGTAGCATAAGAAGTTTTCATCGTTAAGCTAGTACAGTTTTTCTTTACTCGATACATAGCATTAGCCTAACGACTTGAGTACTTTGACCAATATAAACTTCGGTCCATGCATGTGTACTTGGCTATAATTTAAATACTCCGATCATTCTTAAAGAGCTCAAACTCAAACGCCAAAAAATGATGTCAATTTCTACTATTATTTTAGAGTTTTTACGCCAAACAAATTTCTAATCCGACTACAACACTAAAAATCCTACCAAAATGATGGGATGGAAGTTGCCCTGAGATAAACACTAAAAGTTGAAATGGTATTAGAAAATATATATAGCTTAACACCAAGTTAGAGAGAAAATTACACGTTATAAGAGCTACCTCTCAAGTTGGCGTGTAAATATGGATAATACTTAATGTTCGAAATTCATATTTTGGTGGAATTTTAGAGATTGAGAGAGACAGAGTCGATGAAGAAGAAAAAGAGAGAGGAAAAAAATTAGTGGCAAAACTTCTCAGATTTTAATAGCAGTTAAGGCCGTTAAAAAAATAGATGAATTTCTCAAATTTTGCCAATATATGCTCTGCCATAGAACTCAACTCGAAAAATAGATGAATTTCTCAAAATATGCAATAAAGTTTGCTTCGGAGTAACCCAACTTCAGAATATATGTCATAGTAGGAAAAAAAAAACACAAAACTTAGCTCTATATCATCACCTAATTTTTTCGAACAATTTTGGTATATGCTGCCATTAACACATGTATTTCCTTAACTTAACAAAATCTAAAATTTTGGTGTGTGCAATATATTTTTAAGGGTTAAGGTTAATTGAGACCTTTTATTTTATATTTTTGTCTTTATATATTTTTTTTATTTTGTAAAATGAGATCACACTCTTAATTTTATATTATTTTGTCTTTATGAAGCCTTTCGCCAAAAAATTTAAACAAAATTTAAAGTTTAAGTTTATTCTTCATATATATGTAAAACTTGTGTTCAACTTATTAAAATTTTAATCTCGTAAAACATTAAAATAAAAGTTATAAAAAACTTTGTCGGTTTTTTTATATATATTTTTGTTCCTGTAACTTTTATACTTTGAATTCTTTCTTTACGTAATCTTTAATTACATATTTTTATCTTTTTATAACTCTTTATTTTGTAATTTTGTTTTTATTTAATCTTTAAGAAGTACTACGATAATTTAACACAAGGATAACATAAAGATAAACATATAACGAGAAGAGCTACGAAAGATAAAAACAATAAATTAAAAATGTTAGATAACCATTTTATAAAATATAAATTACATAAAT
Organism: Parietaria judaica; assembly: GCA_954871525.1. Lineage (NCBI taxonomy): Eukaryota > Viridiplantae > Streptophyta > Magnoliopsida > Rosales > Urticaceae > Parietaria > Parietaria judaica. The sequence goes on from OX940860.1 coordinate 48,725,820, forward strand.
AAAACGGTGAATTGCAGCAAAAAGACCCAATCTTTGGTCAAATTCTCTCCATTGTACCCAACTTCCATAAATAGCGGCAATAATACCCAAACTCGATGTTTGGGAGTTGACCGAGGAAATATGTCCATGTTGCTGTTAGCATTTGCCACGTGGCATTCTCCATGGCACTTGGCTGCCACGCAATTATTATTTTTTAAATAATTTAAAAAAATATTGTTTTTTAAAACTTTTTTTAATTTTTTAAAAAATTAAATTATTTTTCAATAATAACCAATAATGAATATTTAAATTTAAATATTCATTATTGGTTATTATTATTAAATATAATTATTCATTTTAGAAAAGTGGGTCAAACGAAATAAATAAAGAAAAAAATCACCGTTCACGGTTCACTCAAGCTCCGCTTCCGATCCGGTTCACGGGTGGAACAAAATTGCTAATACGTTTAATAATAATGACCAATAATCATATGATTATTTAATGATAATTTTTAAAAAAAGAATAATATATATAAAAAAACATATTAAACAGTTATTGTTATAAAATGCAAAGACAAAATAATGTCATGCAAGCAAATAAAAAAAAAATTCGTTATATATAAATATGACTACCATTTTTTTTAATAAGTGGGGTGTATTTAATTATGTCTTGACTTTTTAAACAATATGTATGTGTTTATTGGTTATTATTTTTAAACATATTAAACAATTTTATTCGACGCATGAACCGGATCGGAAAAAGGAGTTCAAGTGAACCGTGAACGGTGATTTTTATTTCGTTTCTACCCACTTTTTAAAAATAAATAATTATAACCAATAATGAGTATTTAAATTTAAATATTCATTTTTTGTTATTATTGGATTTTTTTTATTAAAAACAAAAACAAAAAATAAATTTTAAAAATAAATTAAAAATAAAATTATTTAAAAAGTAATAATTTCGCGGCATGTCACATGGCGGCCAAGTGCCATGTGACATTCCACGTGGCAAATGCTAATAGCCACATAGACAGATTTCTTCGGTCAACTCCCAAACACTGAGTTTGGGTATTATTGGCGCCATTTATGGAAATTGGGTACACGGGAGAGAATTTGACCAAAATTTAGGTCTTTTTGCCGCAATTAACCCTACATAAAAATACAAAATCTGAAGTTCTTACTTCTTATACGACAAAAGCCACTTAGTAATACTTGTCTATCGGAGAATCGTACAAATGGTAAGGCACTTAATTCCAGTATACGACAAAAGCCACCGGTATGCATGAGCTTGAATCGTGTGCTATTGTTTCCAATTAATTATGATATTAAAGCTTTCACTGATGAACCAATTGCCTCTGATACAATTCACATGAAGATCAAATAAAAACTCAGAACAGTGAATAACAAACACATAATCTGCAGCGGACCATCAATTAAATAATAAAAATTATTGGCTGCCAAATATTCAGTTTAACCGTTTTTCTTTAAATAAATAAATAAAATACTATTTTACAATCTTATCTATATAGTTGTTTCATTATTTTATTTATTTTTATCGTTCTATAGTAATGAAATTACAAGGATGCTAATGCGATGTTTAGGATGCTAATGTGATAATTACGTAGCCACTTGATGGTGAGGTACCTGGAACCATTGTTTAATTAAAATCTGTAAATTACCGCCAAATCGCTCGCAAGTTTAATTTGCATGTATATATCGAGGCAATATAAGTATGTCGATAAAGTTTTCAATAAGATTTTAAAAATTGATATTGATTATGCCAATTATTTACGAAATTGATGATATAATTCAATTAAGATAAACAATTATTCATAAATATATGATACATAATTTTAGAGTAACTCATATTAATCGATAAACTAAGAAAGTTTGCTTATGTTGTCTAAAAAATCTTGTTGGTTCCTTCAAGGTTGAGGATCAATGGTCTAAATCCTTGTATTCTCTAGAAAAAATATTTTTAGAGTAACTTATATTTATCGGTAAACTAAGAAAGTTGTGCGGTTTAAGTGTTTTAGGTCATCATCGATCACATTCGTAACTACATTTTTTATAACAGTGATATTTGTCCTAAATATGACTTAAAATTTATTAGTTATGTATTCTTTTGTCCAGTGAGTAAACTCTCGTTTTTTTATTAATGTTATCTAGAGTCACATTGTGTGCTTCGAATTTCAAAGACGTTGCGATTCAATATCACTTTTTGAGATTTTAAGTCTCGATTTTTTTTAAAAATATAATATTAGAAGAATCTTCTGTAATTTAAAAAGAATCACTCGGTTTAATTTTCAAGGGTTAAACAATATTATTGTGTTAGAAGAATTTTTTTTATAGATAAAAAAAATTAAAATGCAATAAAATTCTCTAACTCTTACTCTCATGCCTTCACTGTTCAAGTCGATTTTTCATACAAGCTGTTACTACATATTTTCTTGTTTTAGCCGTGATATGTGCGTAAAACGTTAGGAAAGTAAAGTGAGTGCAGAAATGTTTGTACACCGAGAATTTTCGTTAACGCAATTCGGACTATCCCTTATGGATAACTTACTTCTCCGGGACACTCACCCAGATTGATCAACCAAGAGATGAGATGATTACAAACAGTAAAACATACGGACTCAAAACATAAATGAAACTCTCCCTTGGTGCTACACTATCAGCTTTGACATACAGTGTGTGAACTCTTGATAATCACAAGATACCCTTGCACCAACAAGCACCGGACGTCCCGTTCTTCTTCACTTCACTCGTGAATCGCCAATTGCCTTCTCGCGAAGATTTTTCTTTTGTAATACAGAGAGTAGTCGAATTGAACCTCAACTAAAGATATTATAAGGAGCCAAGGACCATTATTTCATATTTAATCTTCCATAAATCTTGGCACTAATATTCTACAATAAGATATTAATCACAAGCAATTGTTCCATTGATTGGGGATACGCAAATCCTTGTAAAGACATGCGTTATATTCTTGTTGGGATACTTGTCGTTGACTTTCCTGTTATAACATATATACCAATGTTCCAAATGTCGATATCGATGTCGTTTCGCACTCTCTATATTACGTATATATGTCGCTTGCCGATAATACAGCATAAACACAGATATATCGCATGCCGATCGAAATAACGACGATATTCCGAAAAAATATTTTTGAGCATTTAGGCAGAATTTTTATATATAGGTTCAATTTCAAAATAACATATTTAATAAATAGAAAACATAGCTCATAATACAATGCCAACATATAACATAAATACGAAATAGAAGTCGTAAAGAGAGTACGGACATAAATACGAAATAAAAGTCATAAGGAGAGTACACACATACAACACATAGCTCAAAATAATGTAGAGGAACGTGGCAGTTGAAAATTATAATAAGTCAAACAAATTATACCCTAAATCTTAAACCCTACTATACCTTAAACTCTAACCATAAATTAAACCCGAAAATTAACTAATTATTAATTAACTAAAAATTATTAATCCACATTAAAATTCCAGGTCAACTAAATCCACAATCATTAAGCTATTTAAATCAACAAAATTCAATTAAATTAAATTAATGAAATCTTAAACTAAATCAATTATACTCTAAAGTCTAAACTCTAAACCAACTACTAATTAATTAACTAATTAATCAAATAATATAATTTTATATTTACTAATCGATAAATTATCATGAAAAATTCAAGATCATCAACAATTCAATATCAAGATCCAAAATTCAAACTTTCAAGTCAATATAAAAAAAATTAAAAATCCAACAATTCTAAATCAATCAAGAAAATTACCTAAAACTTAATAAAACTATAAGATAACAACCATATTAACACTAATACACAAGAATTATCCTCTAAAATTAACCCTAGAACATAGATTTAGCATAAAATTTGAACCGAACCTTCAGAAGAACCCTAAATTCGAATACAAAAAAATTTAGCCTAGCGCAATGGGAATTCTATCAACTTTTCCGAGAAAAATGGGAAAAATTGGCTTTAGAGGGTGGATATTCCATGGAAAAGTAGGGAAAATGATATTCCAGCGACATATCCGCGATATTTGGGAAAACGACAATGACTTCTAGGGGATATCGTTTCACATATCTCAAAAAAGAGATATATTGACCGATTTCCGCGATATTCTGAACCATGATAAATAATCCCCAAAATGCCTTACCCGGGTTAATACTCGGATGACAATTTTTTTTTAAAAAAAAAACCCGGATCCGGATATTAATTAACCCGGATATCAAAATATCCGGGTATTTAAAAAAAAAAACTTTTGATCTGGGCCGTTGGATCATCAAGATCAACGGCCCAGAAAATAGATAAATAATAAAAAAAATAAACACTAACCCGGATCTGGATCAGTCCGGGATTTTTTTTTCCCGGACCCAGACTGATCCGTATCCGAGTTTTTTTTTTTTTTAAAAAAAATTATAACTAGGATGGGTTTTTTACTAGGATTTCGGGGACTAATGATAAATACAACAATAAATTGAAAACAAAGAAGCCAACATAAATATACGTCATAAAAACGAAAATGTTCCAACACAAGCCATATGTATGTTGGATTATTAGTAAATATATGTGAATCGAAATTGAATTGTATTCTCAATGTTGATTTATATTTAGATATTACGTTAAAAACAATAATTGAGAATATGAATTACGATGTATTATATAATTATGGGTTCTTTAGGGTAATAGCCAAATTTGAAAGTGTGTTTAGCAAAATAGCCAAACTTTGGTTAATTTTGTAAACTAGCCAATTAACCATTTAAATGAAAGTCCAATTACATTATTGCCCTCATGTTTTAATAAAATTAAAAAATTCATTTATTTTCATTGATTGAAAATATTGCTATTAATTGAAATAGCTATTAATATGGTAACAACCAAAATCAAAACCCATTTTTTTTTGTATAATTCAAATTTTAAATTCAAAACATTCATATAATTTTTGGATTTATTTTTTTTCAAAAAATATCAACAAATTAAAGACGCGAGTTAACGTAAATCAACAACGAATTAACGTAAATCAACAACGAATCAACGTAAATTAACAACGAATCAACGTAAAATAACGTAAATTATCAACGAATCAACGTAAATTAACAATAAAAAATATTATTCATATTAAAATTTAAATACAATAATCAAATATTTTAAATACAAAAAATAATCTCTCTCTTTCCCGTAAGACCGCCGAAGTTTCGCCGTCGATCGTCGTGGCCTCGGTGTTTCCGAGCGAGTGCTCCGATGGAGGAGCTCCTTCGCGCGCGACGGGGGCAGCGAAATCTCACCGTCGTTCTCCCCCCAGAGACGGGGATTCCCACGGCCTGAAAAACGACTTCCTGCCCTCGGCGCTCCCTTCCTCATCCTCGCCGGAATCGTCGCTGTCGCCGGCCAAGTCCCCGTAGAACCCGACAAGCTCGTTATCGGGCTACAGTGCAGCGTTGGGGGAGGAGCTGGAGCCGGCGGTGCTGCTCCCCCCCAGGAAGAGGAGGAGGAGGCGGCGGCGCTCAGACCGTGTGTTCGACGTGGAGCGAAACGAGCTTCGGCTGCGACGATACCCGCCCGGCGACATTGGAGAAGAACCGCGGATGCCACAGCTCGCCGACGGCGACGAGCTGCACCAGACACGTCCACAGCAGAATGCTAGAGCAGACGCGGATGAACCAAATCTGCAAGCGCGTTCTGGGGATCAACGGAGCCGGAATCTTCTCGCTCCGCACCGGGATGCCGTCAGATCTGACCTCCATCTCTCCGCCCCTAGCACCACGCCGCTCCGCGTCGCCGCAGCTTCATCGGCGCTTCTCGATTCCCCGATCAGCCGCAAGCCCTAGAGCCGAGCATACGCGAAAAACCTCCGAACGGCGAAAAAAATCTCAGACGATTGAAGATCGAAACAGAGAGGCGTCGATGAGAAATCAAGGTCTGGAAGCTTGAGAGAGAGAGAGAAGATTGAGAGAGAGAGGGATCGATGGAATGATTCAAAATTGGTAATTAAATTCCTAAATTTGTGCATAATTAATTAAGCTTGATTTGTGCTGAATTTTTTTTAATTAATTACGAAAATTATAATTAAAATGATTAATTAAAGGGTATCACAGGGATAAAAAATGTTATTAAAATGACACCTCATGTTAATTGGCTAGTTTACAAAATTAACCAAAGTTTGGCTATTTTGCTAATCTTATGTTTCAGTTTGGCTATTTAGAACAATTTCTCTATAATTATTGCCTAGTCTAGGCCAAGATCAAACATTAAGTTGGTGGGCGAGGGGACAGAAATAATCCCATAATTATTGTGCCAATAATTATCAATACAACTTATTATTGTTTAAAAATAGAAAAGTAAATTAATTTATTTGCTTATTTAACATTTTATTATTACTGTTGTAGTTCAACCATGGTTTTAGAACTCCCGGAAAACCACTGGAACCCATCCGTATTTTGGTTTCCAGCAGACAACCGGGTGGTCAAAACCGGCTGTCGAAAAGTTTGTGTTTACTCTTTTAACTCCAAAATTTGTAATTTTAGTGGAAAATTATAATTATCAACATTTTAGTATACATAAAAATATATTTAAATATATTATTAATATTTATAAATAATATTAGTTTACAGAAGTCTCATCGGTAATACTCATCGATTTTTGGTATTACTATAACATTGGATAGGCTCAATTGATTATCAGGTTTTAAATTATTACAAAAACTCCGTCAACATATTCGTACGACCTTCGATATATCCATAAAATTAAACCTCGCGACGGTTATCGGTAGAGGTGCACATGCGACGTCGCCAGTGACGACGCGACGCGTCGCGACGCACACAGTGCAAGTCGCGACGCGTCGCGATTCACGCGGCAAAAGTCGCGACACGTCGCGATCTCGGGCTCTGGTCGCGACGCGTCAGGGCTTGATCCGCGTGAAGCGATCGACGGACCAGATCGTGCCACGTCAGCGATCCGCGTGATTTTGTCCTTTTGGGGCATAAATAACACACTTTTTACCCGAATTTTATTCCACAACCACAATTATTACCCACTTTACTCGAATTTCAACCCTAAAATTTCAAATTTCAAATACTTTTCACCCACTATCTCCTCACAATTATTCACCCTCTTCACCCACAACAATAATTATTCACCCACCCCACCCTCTCCTAAAACCCTATAAATACCACCTCTTCCTCCCTCATTTCCTAACCAATAATCTCTCAACTCTCTCTCAAATTCTCTCAACTCTCCAAGTTTTTTCCACTCTCAATCTCCAAAGTTCCAAAGTTCTAAAGTTCCAAATTTCCAATTTTCTAAATTTTTTAAAGTTCTCTCATTATGTCTCGAAGAAGCGGCGGTAGCTCCGGGGGTCGAAGGGCGGCCAGGAATTTGCAACCCCAATTTCTACAAGGGGGAACATCGCAGCCTTGTCCCGACAACTACATTCCCGTTATGCTTCCGTCAGAAATATTCCCTTCCCCTCCCAATCCAGATTATCCCGACGATACAGTACGGTCTCTAAGACCTAGTCTAGTCCGGGCGCTGGCCCAGCACCACGCCAATCCCTCACGTGTGCCCCAAGAGTTGGTCGACGCGGTGGCTCAATCTAGGGGGGAAATAACGATCCTTTTTTCAATCTCATGTTACGGGAAGGTGCCGAATACGGAGCTCAAGGTCCCGAAGGTGCCGATCCCGACGAACCTCAAGGTCCCGAAGATGCCGATCCCGACCAAACTCAACCTCCCCACGATGCCGATCCCGACGACTTTCAAACGCCGCCCTCGATCCGTGGTTCAAATGTCGGGGTGTACAACCGCGGTTCTCCTCAACCTTCCAATCAAGATAGCGGTGAAGCCTCCGTTGCCCGTCCTCGACGAGCTCGACGTCCTTCTACCGGGTAATAACCTTTAATCCTTTTTTTATTTCATTAATTATTAATTTTTTATTAATTAATAAGTTAGTACTTAATAATAAATAATAATTAATAAGTAATAAGTAATAAATAATAATTAAAAAAAATTGAAAAAAAAAATTAATTTTTAATAATTAATAATTATTAAATAATAATCACATGAAAGTCTTAGTATGCTCTGTGGTTGCGGTTCCGACTGATCTTCCACATCAGAAACGATTTTCTTGAGATTTAATTATCATTTAATCATATTATCTTAATTAATTAATTTCGTTTAATTTTTTTTACGATAAATATTATAGTTTAATTATTTTAGTTTATTTAATTAATTTGTCACGTATCTTGAAAGTCTTAGTATGCTCTGTGGTTGCGGTTTCGACTGATCTTCCACATCAGAAACGATTTTCTTGAGATTTAATAAGTTAACGGGATTAAAAATGGTAATTTGTATGTGTGGTGATTATTATAAAGTTCTTAATGGAATACGGTGTCTTAGAAAGATTGGTTTTTAAATAAGGTTTGCTTTGCAATCTCCTCCAAGCTAGCCTGGGAACCTCGGGGAGTTCTGTCTAGAAAAGCTTGGGCCTAAAGCGAGATCATAGCATCCTTTCCAGTCGATCTGGCCGTGGAACCTCGGGGAGTTCCGTCAAAAAGAGCTTGTTAATGATTTCCACATATAGAAAATACCATTTTTAATTTCGTTAACTCTCATAATTAACTATATGAAATTTAATTAATTAATATGATTAATATTAATATTTAATCCATGTAAAATTAATACCAGTTTTTATTTTGTTAACCTTTTTTCTCCCTTATATTTTTAATAGGGAAAGTCCTCCTGCCTTGTTGTGGGGACGACCAAACAAAGCGAAGGTGTGGGATTATTTTCACGAGGAACGACGGATGGAGAACGGTGTTCGAGTCAAGATCGCCACGTGCAAGAAGTGCCATACAACCCTCGATGCGTTGGGGGGAGAAAGGAACCGGCTACTTGACGCGACATAAAAAAGCGTGCTACGGAGACGGTAACGAGGTAAACACAGCACAGGTAAGTGCTCTTACCACCGAAAATTTACGGAAATGGACCCTCGAGTGGTTACTGTCTACGGGCGCACCGATGAGTTTGGTGGAAAACCCTGCGCATACACAATACATGCAAAGGGTTAATCCGTCTTACGAACAGTTTTCCCGTACGACGTATACCAGGGACATGGAAAATGCTTACAAAATGCAAAAAAATTATTTGGTCGATTTTTTTAAAATGTCCAACATAAACGTTGCTTTCACCACTGACTTGTGGAGCGGTCCGAGTCTTAACGATTATTTGAGTCTGACCGCCCATTACGTCGACGATGATTGGGTTCCATGTCAAAAACTTTTAAACATGTCACCATTCGAGTGTCGCCATACCGGCAAAAACATTTCCGATAAATTAATAGAATTATTCAATGATTGGGGTTTGCAAAATCATATTATTTCTATTACGTTAGACAATGCCGCAAACAATAACGCCGCTATTACTATCTTAGAAAATAGTTTGCCCGGTTCTCCTTTTCGTAATATTTTACATCAAAAATGTGCTTGTCACATCATTAATTTAATTGCTAGAACGGGGGAACGAAATATTTCAGGGCACGTTGAAAAAATACGCGGCGTTATCGATTGGATTCGGCATTCTCAAACCACCGTTAGGTGGAGACGATTTTGTAAAGAGCACAGTCATAAAGCTAATAAGTTTGGTTTAGACAACAATACACGATGGAACTCTACATATCTAATGCTTTCAGTTGTTTGTAGACAGAGGTTACCGTTAAGCGCTTTCCTCCTCACCGAACTAGAGGCCTCGGAGCGGATCACGGAGGCAAAATGGGAAACGGCCCAGAAATTCACCCAATTCCTTAAACCCTTTTACGCTGTTACTTTAAATTTTTCGAACCAAAGACAACCTTCCTTGAATCATGGTCTTTCGGGTCTTTACGAAATTACAAACACTTTTTCTGAATTCGCAAATGACCCTGTTATTTCGCCCATGATTGAGGGAATGGTTGCAAAATTCAAAAGTTATTGGGATCCACCCCCTTTTTCGTATTGTTTCGGTGCTATCTTGGATCCCCGTATTATGTTTACGTTCGGGCCGTTGATGTCAGCAATCGGGACAAACTTAGGGGTGGATTACACTGATTATATAAAGGTTGTTAATGAAGCTTTTTATGAACTTTACAGTGAATACGACCGGCGGTTCCCACAGTTCAACGTGGAGGCGGAGCAAAGGGCAGTGATGGAAAGCCCAACCAAGACCGGCCTAGCATTTGTCCGGAGACTGAAGCAAAGACTGGATCGCGGAGAATCATCGGGATCCGGTACGCCACCGGCACGAGCGGAGGAAACGGACGGTGCACCGCAAGAACTGAAGCGGTACTACGGCCTGCGGATCGACGAGGACTCCGTCGAGTTCGATGTGATTGGATGGTGGAAGAATCAACGGGAAATATTCCCGATATTGGCGAGAATGGCGAGGGATATACTGTCCATCCCCATTTCCAGCGTTGCTTCGGAGAGCGCGTTCAGCTCGGTTCAGCATATAATCGACGACCGGAGGGCGTCAACAACTCCCACACACCTCGAGCAAGCGGTGGTGTTGAACGATTGGATGTTCCGCAACCCCACCATCGCCCAACGGTCCGAGCCAACGGAGCTAGAGCTTATGACGCAAAGGTTTAACGACTGGTTCCCCGAGTGACGCAATGTAAACGCCAATATGATGTGCTCTTTCCTCTCTTGGTTTTATGTCCCTAAGGAGGGTTTTACAAGAGAGGTTTTAGTGAGGCATCTTGTAATATTTACACTGAATATTTACAACTTTTTCCACCATATTGTAATATTCACAATGAATAATACAACTTTTTTTTAATATCTTGTTTTATCTTATTTACTTATTTGTTTTAGAATTTTAATAATTATTAATATGTTACAAATTAATACTTATTAACATATATTACAACTTAAAAATTAACTTATAAATCAAAATTAATAATATGTTACACAATAATAACATACTAAAGTATTATCTTGGATCCCCGTATTTTTTTAATATCTTGTTTTATCATATTTATTTATTTGTTTTATCATATTTATTAATTTTAAAATAAATAACATACTTAAATAATAAATATTGATAGTTAAATTCGGGTAAAAACTAACAAAATTAAACATTAGAAACAAATAGAAACTTTTGCCGCTAAAATGAGTCTTGGAACCTCGCTGAATCGCGACTTAATCGCGACTTCCGCGACCCAGCCCATCGCGATGCATCGCGACGAGGCACTTCACGATTTTTGTGATTTTCATCGCGACGCATCGCGACGAGAGCATGTGCAGCTCTAGTTATCGGTAAACCAACTCTTAAACCTTGAGTTGAACCTTGGCATTGATTAATTTCCTTTCTCTAGGCGGGCAATATAGTACAAGCGGTCTTTGGAAATCAGCACTGAAACATCAAAACAAACTGCTCAACTTATTGCCAAATTACTATGGAACTCGTGTCCTCGTGGTTTTCAGTGATCATACAAACTTATCTTCATTATAGTTTTTAGGATAATAGCGGTAAAAATACTAAATATTTAATAGTATATTCTTTATTTTTATTTTCAACTGCAAAAATACCAAATGTTTGGACAAGTGTAAGCGGCATATTCTTAATGTTTATATTTATTGGAAAAAATACTAATATTTAGCTAAGTGTAAGCGGTGTATTCCTAATGTTTATTTTTAATTGGCTGAATCAAATATTTGTAGCACAAGTACCAAAAGTATACAAAAGCTCGAAGTTAGCTCGATGTTCAACCAATATCGTTTTATTTGTAATTGATCTTTTCAATGTGAGCTTAAGCTTGACTTAGTCCGGATGACGACCAGAACCCAGGATGGGCAGAAACACTTGCGAGGAGTCAGCCCGGGTACCGACCAGAACAGAAGACGGATAGCTGTTCAGCCCAGCTCGGGTGAACACGAGCAGAACGTCCGGATAGAAGGCAAGCCCGGCCAGAGGCAGACGAGCAGGCCAGCTCGGGGACAGAGAGACTGTCCGGGCAGGAAAGGGAAAGTCAGAAACTACCCAGCAAGGAAAGCGCGTAGCTTGAGGAGCAAGCAAAGATCAAGTCAAAGATTTGATAAGATTATTTAGGGTAGTTTCCTGATTTGGTGCGATTTGGTTAGCTAGGGTTTCGCCTATGTGAGGCTATAAATATACCTAGCATGTACACTTTGTAAGCTGGTAGAGTCCATTAGAATTTCGAGTTTATCTCCTTGTATTTTGCCTTCGATTATTAATCATAGAATTTCTTCTCCCAAAAGCTTGTGTCCTTTATTTTTGGTTCGATTTCTTTTGGTGTTATTCGTGTTCTTTGCAGATCCGTGAATTAGGATCCAACAAGTGGTATCAGAGCTTCAATCGAAGAACATGTCTTCATCATCAGAGTCACCGATGGAAAGAGCTTTGGTCGCGCCGAAACCAGACACCAGAGAAGGCACAATTACACTCCATTACCCCATGCTCACGAAGAGCAATTACGCCGTATGGGCGTTGAAGATGAGGGTGAATCTGCAGGCGCAGGGAGTATGGGAGGCCGTAGAGAACGGCGGTGTCGAAGGGCGCAAGGAAAGAATGGCTCTAGCCGCTATCTACCAAGCAGTTCCGGAAGAAGTTCTTCTCATGCTTGCCGAGAAAGATTCCGCGAAGGAAGCATGGAAAACTCTTCAGACCATGCACATGGGCGCAGATCGCGTCAAGGAGGCAAAGGTCCAGACCTTGAAGAGTGAGTTCGAGGTCATGAGGATGAGGGAGAGCGAATCAATTGATGATTTCTCTATGCGGCTCACGTCCATTGTGACTGGCATACGCTCGCTGGGAGACAAGGTGGAGGAGACCACCGTCGTCAAGAAGTTTCTCCGAGCAGTGCCTCACAGGTACATGCAGATTGTGACATCGATCGAGCAGTTCGGCGATCTCAAGACCATGTCGGTCGAGGAGGTTGTTGGTCGTCTCAAGGCCCACGAAGAGAGACTTCGGGGTTACGGTGACAAAGACGAGGAGAAGAACCTCCTGCTCACGCATGAAGAGTGGACGGCCAGACAGCATAAAACCGGGGGATCCGAGTTTTCGTCATATTCCTCAGATCGGAGTAGCTTTGGTGGAGCAGTCCGAGGACGCGGACAAGGTCGTGGACGAGGTCGAGGTCGGGACATGCGAGGTCGCGGCAGTGGATCTACCCGTCAGGAAGGCACGACCAGGAGAGACAAGAGAACAGTGAAGTGCTACAATTGTCAGAAGCTTGGGCACTTTTCATCTGAGTGCCGAAGCAGGAACCAGGGCGAAGAGGCGAATCTAGCAAGATTCCCAGACGATCAGCACCAGCCGGCATTGTTGTTTGCCGAACAGGAAACGCACCTGGACGAACAGAATGGCGAGTGTGACGCCAAGGCCCGGGCAGAAGTGATCAGTGTGCCGATCAGCCCAGAGGCCGAGCAGACCTGTCCGGAGGAGACCAGCGAGAAGGTTTTCCTCATCGAGGATAAGGTTATTGCAAACCTCCTCGTAGACGGAGAGAAGAAGGTCAGTACCGACATATGGTACTTAGACAACGGAGCTAACAACCACATGACTGGGGACCGAGCTAAGTTTGAAGAGCTCGATGAGAAGATCACGGGCAGCGTGAAATTCGGCGACGGATCAGTCGTAGAGATCAGAGGCAGAGGGTCGATCCTGTTCGAGTGCAAGAATGGCGACCAGCGTCTGATGACCCAGGTGTATTTCATCCCGAAGTTGAAAAGCAACATCATCAGTCTAGGACAGATGACTGAGATCGGGAATACGGTGTTGCTGCAAGGGTTCTACCTGAAGATGTGGACCAAGGAAGGAGAGCTGTTGATGAAGGTGGAGCGGACACCCAACAGGCTCTACAAGATTCTCCTGAAGACGTGTCAGCCCGTCTGTCTCATGGCATCGATGGCGGACCCGGCTTGGCTATGGCACGCACGGCTCGGACACGTGAATTTTCACGCGCTCAAGATGATGGGCGAGAAGAAGATGGCCATCGGGGTTCCCAAGATAGAACACCCCGACCAGCTATGTGAGTGCTGCATGATCGCGAAGTAGGCGAGGATACCGTTTCCGATCAAGGCCAAATTCCGAGCAGAGAGACCCCTACAGTTGGTGCATGCAGACCTATGTGGTCCAGTCACCCCAGCAACATTGGCAGGTAACAAGTACTTTCTTTTACTTGTTGATGATTACAGTCGCTGGATGTGGGTTTATATGCTTAAGGAAAAGAGCGGAGCCTTTGAGGTCTTCAAGAAGTTCAAGAAGATTGTGGAAAATGGCTCGGTGCATAGGTTAAAGGTCTTGCGTACAGACCGAGGAGGAGAATTCACCTCCCAGCAGTTCGGAGAGTTCTGCGACCAGGAAGGAGTTCAACGTCACCTGTCCGCACCCCACACGCCCCAGCAGAATGGCGTAGTGGAAAGACGAAACCGAACTGTGATGAACACAGCGAGGAGCTTGCTCAAGAGCATGCAAATTCCAGCCCGATTTTGGGCAGAAGCAGTAAGACATGCGGTCTACCTGCTTAATCGTTTGCCGACCAAAGCGCTAGGAGAGCGTACCCCCTACCAGGCGTGGAAAGGGAAGAAACCCCACTTAGAACATTTGCGAGTGTTCGGGTGTACCGCACACGTGAAGATTGTGGGGCCATATCTCAAGAAGCTGGACGACCGGAGTCAGAAGATGGTGTACCTTGGCGTTGAAGAAGGAAGCAAGGCACACAGACTCTACGATCCACGACGCGGCAGACTCCAAGTGAGCAGAGATGCTGTGTTCGAAGAGGAGATGAAGTGGGATTGGCGCGACGAGATTGGAGAACCCGAGCAGAACTCAGTGGAGTTCATTGTCGAAGACGACCAGGATGTTGCCGAGCAGGAGCAGCCCGGAACACCCAGCTCGGAAACAATCTTGCCAGAGACGAGAGAACCCAGCCCGGGAGAGAATAGCCCGGATACACCCAGGACACCAAGTCCGAGCAGGACCAGCCCGTCCAGTTCAGGAGACTCCTCCATAAAAGACGGCCCAAGAGGATTCCGTCCTCTAGCAGACGTTTACGATCAGACTCAAGAAGTGGAGATGAGCCTGGAGGAACTTTCTTTGTTGTGTGCAGAAGAACCAGCCAATTACCAGGAGGCAGCAGCCGAGTAAGAGTGGCAGGAAGCAATGAAGAAGGAGATGGAGTCCATTGAGAAGAACAGGACATGGGAGCTTACCGACCTGCCCAAAGGTCATAATCCCATCGGCTTGAAGTGGGTGTATAAGCTGAAGAAGGACACTGAGGGGAATGTCCTTAAGCATAAGGCAAGGCTGGTAGCTAAAGGTTACGTGCAGAGGAAAGGCATAGACTTTGAAGAAGTCTTTGCTCCAGTAGCAAGACTGGACACGATCAGACTCATCCTAGCCCTAGCAGCGCATCGAGGCTGGGAAATTCACCATCTGGATGTCAAATCGGCATTCCTAAACGGTGACCTCGAAGAATAAGTGTACGTCAAGCAACCAGAGGGGTTCGGCGTCACGGGCAAGGAGCAGAAGGTGTACAAGCTATCCAAGGCCTTATACGGGTTAAAACAAGCACCAAGAGCGTGGAACATCCGCCTTGACAAGAGCTTGAAGAATCTTGGATTCACAAAGTGCTTGAGCGAGCAGGCAGTCTACACCAGGAGTTCCGGGCAGGAAACTCTGATCGTGGGAGTGTATGTGGACGACCTGATCGTCACAGGATCCAGCGCAAGAGGCGTAGATGGGTTCAAGCAGCAGATGATGGCCGAATTCGAGATGAGTGACCTCGGATTACTTTCGTACTACCTCGGTCTCGAGGTGGAACAGAAGAAGGACTGCATTACGCTGAAGCAGTCGGCCTACGCGAAGAAGATCCTTAAACAGTTCGAGATGGCGGACTATAACTCGAGCAAGTACCCTATGGAGGCGAAGCTGCAGCTCGAGAAGGATGCTGAAGGGAGAAGAGTGGATCCCACGGAGTACAGACGCGTGATCGGGTGCCTAAGGTACCTCACCCACACCCGACCAGACATTTCACACGCAGTCGGGATAGTCAGTCGATACATGGAGAAGCCCACGAGTGCACACCAGCAGGCGGTGAAGCACATCTTGCGTTACGTGAAGGGCACGACGGACTACGGGATCCAATACAACAGAGGAAGTGGAGCAGAAGTACTAGTCGGCTTTACGGACAGTGATCTGGCCGGTGATATCAATGACAGGAAGAGTACCGGAGGGATGGCGTTCTACCTCAACGGAAACCTGATCACCTGGCAGTCTCAAAAGCAGCAGACAGTAACTCTATCCTCATGCGAAGCAGAGTTCATGGCGGCAACCGCAGCAGCATGTCAAGCTATGTGGTTGAAGGGGCTACTTAGTGAAGTGACCGGATCCGAGCAGAGACCAGCAACTCTCTACGTGGAAAACAAGTCTGCAATCGCGTTGATGAAGAATCCAGTGTTTCACGGACGAAGCAAACACATTGACACGAAGTACCATTATATTCGTGAATGTGTGGAGAAGCGAGAGATCATCGTGGAGTTCGTCAACACGAGGGAGCAACGGGCAGACATTCTTACCAAGGCTCTAGGGAGAGTCAAGTTCGAGGAGATGAGAGAGCTGCTCGGAGTAAAGAGTGTAGCAAGTCAAGCTTACGGGGGAGAATGTGAGCTTAAGCTTGACTTAGTCCAGATGACGACCAGAACCCAGGACGGGCAGAAACACTTGCGAGGAGTCAGCCCGGGTACCGACCAGAACAGAAGACGGACAGCTGTTCAGCCCAGCTCGGGTGAACACGAGCAGAACATCCGGATAGAAGGCAAGCCCGGCCAGAGGCAGACGAGCAAGCCAGCTCAGGGACAGAGAAGCTGTCCGGGCAGGAAAGGGAAAGTCAGAAACTACCCAGCAAGGAAAGCGTGTAGCTTGAGGAGCAAGCAAAGATCAAGTCAAAGATTTGATAAGATTATTTAGGGTAGTTTCCTGATTTGGTGCGATTTGGTTAGCTAGGGTTTCGCCTATGTGAGGCTATAAATATACCTAGCATGTACACTTTGTAAGGTGGTAGAGTCCATTAGAATTTCGAGTTTATCTCCTTGTATTTTGCCTTCGATTATTAAT
The DNA here is from genome assembly GCA_954871525.1 of Parietaria judaica. NCBI lineage: Eukaryota > Viridiplantae > Streptophyta > Magnoliopsida > Rosales > Urticaceae > Parietaria > Parietaria judaica. Next base: position 48,742,952 of record OX940860.1, read on the forward strand.
CAGAGAATTTCTTCTCCCAAAAGCTTGTGTCCTTTATTTTTGGTTCGATTTCTTTTGGTGTTATTCGTGTTCTTTGCAGATCCGTGAATTGGGATCCAACATTCAATAGTAAAATAATTAATTAGTAATTATGTAAAAAAAATATTATTTTAACTTTAGCTAGTATTTTTCACTTAGAAATTCATAGAAATAATGTTGATGACAATGTAGTGAGAGTTCACATGAGAAAACAAAGAAAACGGTATAAAACTAACCCTGCCATCGAATCAATAGACAAAATCAAACAAATATTTAAACATCCCGAATCTGAGAAATTATTTGAAGCTAAAAAGTTACAAGAATAAGAAGCAATACTATTTATCTAATTACTTCTATGAGGAATATCCTATTAAAGTAATTAAATTTATTTGTTCAATTAGATTATAAAATATGATTTAAGATACCAAGTTATTAAATAATACTTGGATGAAGGTTTTTTTTTCTGCTTCTTCAAGTTATGAGATTTTTAGAGTTAAAAGCGATGGTGGAGCGGTTTCCAGACGATCTTCAAGTTAACCTCGGGTTCTTCTATAATATTTGGTACTTGTGCAACAAATATTTGATACGTTAGTCGATAAAAATAAATAATTAGAATATTCCGCCACACTTAGCCAAATATTTGACACTAGCCCCACTGCACTTGGTCAAAGATTTAATACTTTAGCTGATAAAAATAAATATTAGAAATAAGTCCCTTACATGTAGATAAACATTTTAAAAAATTATGACAAAAATAAATACTAAGAATACGCGGGCACTTGGCTAAACATTTAGTATTTTTGCCAAAAAAAAAACAAGCATAAAGAATAGGGTTAATTGCGGCAAAAAGACCTAACCTTTGGTCAAATTCTCTCATGTCTACCCAACTTCCATAAATGGCGGCAATCATACCCAAACTCAGTATTATTGGCTATTATTCTTAAATATAATTATTCATTTTAGAAAAGTGGGTCTAACGAAATAAATAAAGAAAAAAAATCACCGTTCACGGTTCACTCAAGCTCCGCCTCCGATCCGGTTCACGGGTGAAACGAAATTTCTTATTATGTTTAACAATAATAACCAATACTCATATGATTATTTACTGACAATTTAAAAAAGAATAATATATAAAAAAAAATATTAAACAATTATTAATATAAAATGCAAAAAAAAAAAAAAAAGTCATGCAAACAAATAAAAACAATTTTTCGTTAAATATAAATATGATCACTACTATTTTTATTTTTTGAATAAGCGGTGTGTATTTAATTATGCATTGACTTTTTAAACAAAATGTATGTGTTTATTGGTTATTATTATTAAACATATTAAACAATTTTATTCGACACGTGAACCGGATCGGAAACGGAGTTCAAGTGAACCGTGAAAGGTAATTTTTATTTCGTTCTACCCACTTTTTTAAAAATAATTAATCATAACCAATAATGAATATTTAAATTTAAATATTCATTATTTGTTATTATTGGAAAAAAATAAATTTTTATTAAAAATAAAAATAAATAATAAAAAAATAATTTAAAAAGTAATAATTACGTGGCATGCCACGTGGCGGCTGAGTACACGGGAAAGAATTTGACCAAAAGTTAAGTCTTTTTGCCGCAATTAACCCTAAAGAATATACGGCTAGTCCGCTACATTTAACCAAATATTTAGTATTTTTACATTAAAAATAAATTACAAAAACTATAGAGAATATAGTGTGAATTGTGAAACATGGGGTTCGACGGTCCACGTAGTGGGCGAAAGAAACCAATCAAACACATATCGAGTTTGTGTGTGTGACCAATTATATAAAAAAAGGAGCATTTGGTTGTCGAATCTTTGCTAAAAACAACTCCACTTGTTGTTGGGATGACCCTGCAATTTGATTAATTTGACACTTTTTTTGGCACAAAAAATATAATTTTTTCCATGTTTGTTTTACCCTTCGGGGTTCTGCCAAATAAGACTCCATTTTATTTTATTTCCTAAGTTAAGAAATAATTTCAACATATATTGTATTGTCTTTTCGTTGAACTTGTACAAATTTGAAAGACATTAATGTGTTCATTGGGGCAATTTTTTTTTTAAAAGATTAAACCATTTGTATTTATTTTATTTAATTGGAAAGAAAGAAAAAAGAATAAAGCGTGTGAGCTTTGTAGTCTCAAAAAAATATTATAATGGTGACTGAAAGTCATCATCCATATAGTGACATCTCGTTTTACTTGTCTCACCACAACTTTCCAAAAAGATTTTAAGTAATTAATAATAAATAAATGTGAGGGTAAAATAAAGAAATTGTTGAGAATCAGAAACATCAAAATATTCGCAATATTTATAGTTAATATATAATTATTTATAAAAATATATGAAAATTGACATGTGGGTAGGTTGCAAAGTTTGATAGTATCATTGGAGCTTGATTATAGCATATGATATTACAAATATTATATTGACTATGGACCAACTAAATATATAATTTATGGTCGATGCTCAGATCCAAACAATAAATAATTATACTTTAATTAAACAAATAAGTAGGAATCTTTAATATAGAACATTATTTTACTAAAAACAGACATCGTACTTTCTAAAAATGGATAGTTAGTTAATTGGACAACGACTTCTTGCTAAACTAGGATTGTTATATTTAAATGAGCATTAACTAGTTTGAGAATATTGTAATCTCCTTTAAATAATCAAAATAAAAACAAAAATCATGGAGTAATTGACATGATTGACCCTATATTGGCTTTATTTTAATAACCCTCGTGATTAAAATAAGATTAGTGTTTGCTTGTAGTGTCCTTAATAATCACGTTTGAGTTTATTAAGAGTATTTTTTTTTTTCATTAAGTACTTAAAGTTACTTGAGATAACAGTGAGTTAGAATTGATATTTCAACTTTAATTGTCTTGTATCTTTGTCTAGGTTGAGCCATATTGTCTTTAAAAACTACTTTAATATAACCTTTTTGTTTTCTTTATATTTAATGAATACATTTTAACAAAAAAAAAAGTATATGATAATACTTAACGCCTCTCATATTTGAAATGAAATTTAGTGATATGTGTTGGATCCCAATTCACGGATCTGCAAAGAACACGAATAACACCAAAAGAAATCGAACAGAAAAATAAAGGACACAAACTTTTGGGAGAAGAAATTCTCTGATTAATAATCGAAGGCAATACAAGAAGATAAACTCAAAATTCTAATGGACTCTACACTATTACAAAGTGTACATGCTAGGTATATTTATAGCCTCACATAGGCGAAACCCTAGCTACCCAAATCGCACAAAATCAGGAAACTACCCTAAATAATCTCGCCGAATCTTTGACTTGATTTGCTTGCTCCTCAAGTTACGCGTCTTCCTTTCTGGGTAGAGTTTCCTTTTCTTGCCCGGACAGTCTCTCTGTCCCCGAGCTGGCCTGCTCGTCTGCCTCTGGCCGGGCTTGCCTTCTATCCGGACGTTCTGCTCGTGTTCACCCGAGCTGGGCTGAACAGCTGTCCGTCTTCTGTTCTGGTCGGTACCCGGGCTGACTCCTCGCAAGTGTTTCTGCCCGTCCTGGGTTCTGGTCGTCACCCGGACTAAGTCAAGCTTAAGCTCACATTCTCCCCGGTAAGCTTGACTTGCTACCACTCTCTTCACTCCGAGCAGCTCTCTCATCTCTTCGAACTTGACTCTCCCTAGAGCCTTAGTAAGAATTTCTGCCCGTTGCTCCCTCGTGTTGACGAACTCCACGATGATCTCTCGCTTCTCCACACACTCACGAATGTAGTGAAACTTCGTGTCAATGTGTTTGCTCCGTCCATGGAACACTGGATTCTTCATCAACGCAATTGCAGACTTGTTGTCCACGTAGAGAGTAGCTGGTCTCTGCTCGGATCCAGTCACTTCACTAAGTAGCCCCTTCAACCACATAGCTTGACATGCTGCTGCGGTTGCCGCCATGAACTCTGCTTCGCATGAGGATAGAGCTACTGTCTGCTGCTTTTGAGACTGCCAGGTGATCAGGTTTTCGTTGAGGTAGAACGCCATCCCTCCGGTACTCTTCCTGTCATCGATATCACCGGCCAGATCACTGTCCGTAAAGCCGACTAGTACTTCTGCTCCCCTTCCTCGGTTGTACTGGATCCCGTAGTCCGTCATGCCCTTCACGTAACGCAAGATGTGCTTCACCGCCTGCTGGTGTGCACTCGTGGGCTTCTCCATGTATCGACTGACTATCCCGACTGCGTGTGAAATGTCTGGTCGGGTGTGGGTGAGATACCTCAGGCACCCGATCACGCGTCTGTACTCCGTGGGATCCACTCTTCTCCCTTCAGCATCCTTCCCGAGCTGCAGCTTCGCCTCCATTGGGTATCTGCTCGGGTAACAGTCCGTCATCTCGAACTGTTTAAGGATCTTCTTCGCATAGGCCGACTGCTTCAGCATAATGCAGTCCTTCTTCTGTTCCACCTCGAGACCAAGGTAGTACGAAAGTAATCCGAGGTCACTCGTCTCGAATTCGGCCATCATCTGCTGCTTGAATCCATCTACGCCTCCTGCGCTGGATCCTGTGACGATCAGGTCGTCCACATACACTCCCACGATCAGAGTTTCCTGCCCGGTACTCCTGGTGTAGACTGCCTGCTCGCTCAAGCACTTTGTGAATCCAAGATTCTTCAAGCTCTTGTCAAGGCGGATGTTCCACGCTCTTGGTGCTTGTTTTAACCCGTATAAGGCCTTGGATAGCTTGTACACCTTCTGCTCCTTGCCCGTGACGCCGAACCCCTCTGGTTGCTTGACGTACACTTCTTCTTCGAGGTCACCGTTTAGGAATGCCGATTTGACATCCAGATGGTGAATTTCCCAACCTCGATGCGCTGCTAGGGCTAGGATGAGTCTGATCGTGTCCAGTCTTGCTACTAGAGCAAAGACTTCTTCAAAGTCTATGCCTTTCCTCTGCACGTAGCCTTTAGCTACCAGCCTTGCCTTGTGCTTAAGGACATTCCCCTCAGTGTCCTTTGGGCAGGTCGGTAAGTTCCTATGTCCTGTTCTTCTCAATGGACTCCATCTCCTTCTTCATTGCTTCCTGCCACTCATGCTCGGCTGCTGCCTCCTGGTAGTTGGCTGGTTCTTCTGCACACAACAAAGAAAGTTCCTCCAGGCTCATCTCCACTTCTTAAGTCTGATCGTAAACGTTTGCTAGAGGTCGGAATCCTCTTGGGCCGTATTTTATGGAGGAATCTCCCGAGCTGGACAGGCTGGTCCTGCTCGGACTTGGTGTCCTGGGTGTATCCGGGGTGCTCTCTCCCGGGCTGGGTTCCCTCGTTTCTGGCAAGACTGTTTCCGAGCTGGGTGTTCCGGGCTGCTCCTGCTCGGCAACATCCTGGTCGTCTTCGACAATGAACTCCACTGAGTTCTGCTCGGGTTCTCCATTCTCGTCGCGCCAATCCCACTTCATCTCCTCTTCGAACACAGCATCTCTGCTCACTTGGAGTCTGCCGCGTCGTGGATCGTAGAGTCTGTGTGCCTTGCTTCCTTCTTCAACGCCAAGGTACACCATCTTCTGACTCCGGTCGTCCAGCTTCTTGAGATGTGGTCCTGCAATCTTCACGTGTGCGGTGCATCCGAACACTTTCAAGTGTTCTAAGTGGGATTTCTTCCCTTTCCACGCCTGGTAGGGAGTACGCTCTCCTAGCTCTTTGGTCGGCAAACGATTTAGCAGGTAGACTGCATGTCTCACTGCTTCTGCCCAAAACCGGGCTGGAACTTGCATGCTCTTGAGAAAGCTCCTCGCTGTGTTCATCACAGTCCGGTTTCGTCTTTCCACCACGCCATTCTGTTGGGGTGTGTGGGGTGCGGACAGGTGACGCTGAATTCCTTCCTGGTCGCAGAACTCTCCGAACTGCTGGGAAGTGAATTCTCCTCCTCGGTCTGTACGCAAGACCTTTAACCTGTGCATCGAGCCATTCTCCACGATCTTCTTGAACTTCTTGAAGACCTCAAAGGCTCCGCTCTTTTCCTTAAGCATATAAACCCACATCCAGCGACTGTAATCATCAACAAGTAAAAGAAAGTACTTGTTACCTGCCAATGTTGCTGGGGTGACTGGACCACATAGGTCTGCATGCACCAACTGTAGGGGTCTCTCTGCTCGGAATTTGGCCTTGATCGGAAACGGTATCCTCGCCTGCTTCGTGATCATGCAGCACTCACATAGCTGGTCGGGGTGTTCTATCTTGGGAACCCCGAAGACCATCTTCTTCTCGCCCATCATCTTGAGCGCGTGAAAATTCACGTGTCCGAGCCGTGCGTGCCATAGCCAAGCCGGGTCCGCCATCGATGCCATGAGACAGACGGGCTGACACGTCTTCAGGAGAATCTTGTAGAGCCTGTTGGGTGTCCGCTCCACCTTCATCAACAGCTCTCCTTCCTTGGTCCACATCTTCAGGTAGGACCCTTGCAGCAACACCGTGTTCCCGATCTCAGTCATCTGTCCTAGACTGATGATGTTGCTCTTCATCTGCCCGGGCCTTGGCGTCACACTCGCCATTCTGTTCGTCCAGGTGCGTTTCCTGTTCGGAAAACAACAATGCCGGCTGGTGCTGATCGTCTGGGAATCTTGCTAGATTCGCCTCTTCGCTCTGGTTCCTGCTTCGGCACTCAGATGCAAAGTGCCCAAGCTTCTGACAATTGTAGCACTTCACTGTGCTCTTGTCTCTCCTGGTCGTGCCTTCCTGACGGGTAGATCCACTGCCGCGACCTCGCATGTCCCGACCTCGACCTCGTCCACGACCTTGTCCGCGTCCTCGGACTGCTCCACCAAAGCTACTCCGATCTGAGGAATATGACGAAAACTCGGCTCCCCCGGTTTTCCGCTGTCTGGCCGTCCATTCTTCATGTGTGAGCAGGAGGTTCTTGTCCTCTTCTCTGTCACCGTAACCCCGGAGTCTCTCCTCGTGGGCTTTTAGGCGACCAACAACCTCTTCGACCGACATGGTCTTGAGATCGCCGAACTGCTCTATCGATGTCACGATCTGCATGTACCTGTGAGGCACTGCTCGGAGGAATTTCTTAACGACGGTGGTCTCCTCCACCTTGTCTCCCAGCGAGCGTATGCCGGTCACAATGGACGTGAGCCGCATAGCGAAATCATCAATTGATTCGCTCTCCCTTATCCTCATGACCTCGAACTCACTCTTCAAGGTCTGGACCTTTGCCTCCTTGACGCGATCTGCGCCCATGTGCATGGTCTGAAGAGTTTTCCATGCTTCCTTCGCGGAATCTTTCTCGGCAAGCATGAGAAGAACTTCTTCCGGAACTGCTTGGTAAATAGCGGCTAGAGCCATTCTTTCCTTGCGCCCTTCGACACCGCCGTTCTCTACGGCCTCCCATACTCCCTGCGCCTGCAGATTCACCCTCATCTTCAACGCCCACACGGCGTAATTGCTCTTCGTGAGCATGGGGTAATGAAGTGTAACTGTACCTTCTCTGGACTCAGGTTTCTGCGCAACCAGAACTCCGTCGATTGGTGACTCTGATGATGAAGACATGTTCTTCGATTGAAGCTCTGATACCACTTGTTGGATCCCAATACACGGATCTGCAAAGAACACGAATAACACCAAAAGAAATCGAACAGAAAAATAAAGGACACAAACTTTTGGGAGAAGAAATTCTCTGATTAATAATCGAAGGCAATACAAGAAGATAAACTCAAAATTCTAATGGACTCTACACTATTACAAAGTGTACATGCTAGGTATATTTATAGCCTCACATAGGCGAAACCCTAGCTACCCAAATCGCACAAAATGAGGAAACTACCCTAAATAATCTCGCCGAATCTTTGACTTGATTTGCTTGCTCCTCAAGTTACGCGTCTTCCTTTCTGGGTAGAGTTTCCTTTTCCTGCCCGGACAGTCTCTCTGTCCCCGAGCTGGCCTGCTCGTCTGCCTCTGGCCGGGCTTGCCTTCTATCCGGACGTTCTGCTCGTGTTCACCCGAGCTGGGCTGAACAGCTGTCCGTCTTCTGTTCTAGTCGGTACCCGGGCTGACTCCTCGCAAGTGTTTCTGCCCGTCCTGGGTTCTGGTCGTCACCCGGACTAAGTCAAGCTTAAGCTCACAATATGAAGATCTCTTTATTCTCGCTTTAGAATACACTCTCTAAAATTGAATTGTTCTCTTCTTAAAAATTTCAAAATTCAATTCAATAATAAATGAAAAGTAGTAAATATAGAAATTCTGAAAATTGATATTAATGAATTTATGAATGAAAATTTATTTGTAAAAGAAATTGACAAGATATTTTCATGGATGAATTTCAGATATGCCTGTTTGATAAGTTTTTATTTATTTTTGAAGTGTTTGAAATCATTAATACATAGATACATTTTTAATAAATATTATTATTGATATTTTCAATATATTAAAATATACACAATTTCTGAAAATTGGAATACACTATTTTTTTGTGATTTTATAAGAAGTAATAACGATGACATAACATGAATATCAACAAAATATCCAATAGAATCAAGTTAAAATCGAATGTTAAAAATATTTGGTCAAGGCAATTGCAATTCATTGTTGCTAAAGAAAAAATAATTGTTGTGTTGTAAATTGAACACTTTTGCACCAAGATTCAACGTAGGGATAGATAAGGGTGATATATGAATGATACGATGTGTAGGAAAGTGATGCATAATGGAGATATGAGAGGATACAGTAGTATAAGATTGAAAGAAAATGTAAAAGTGAATGGTGAGAATAAGGTATATTGAAGTGTGTATTCATCTTCTAAAATGAGAGGGTATTTACAGAGAAAGTAGACAAGTGGTTAGGTAAGTACATAGTGTGTAATGCATAGTGAAAATAATCAATACAAACCTGTTCATGAGCATTACATTATATGTAACACTCCCCCTTGGAATGCTCATTACAAAGTTTACGTGTTTCTGCTGTCTCATTAAAAAACCTTACTAGGAAAAACTCAATGGGATAAAATCTTGGACATATGTATCTTTAAACAAGATATTTTATCCATTTGTAAAAGATTATGACAAGTCGTTGAATAAAGATGATACTTATTATGATAATCTTATTATGGTTTCTGGTAGAGTAAATTAGAATGTTTGATCCTTAGTTCATAAAGGATGCAATTATGAATTATTATCACAACAGAGTCAATGTGAAGAAGAATTAATAATCATAATAAATGAACTTAAAATATCTGTGACCTGATTAACTGGGTAGGAGCCCATTAATCGTATAAGGTCATTAATGTGACTAAGTGACAATCCTATTCTGGATTTTGTGTGTGTCACACTCACTAGAAGTGCATTAAGTATGAAGTGTCTTCATACTGGACTGGACCTGACTTAAACTCCGGAAGTTATCATATAAGACCGTCACTGATAACTTGGAGTTGAGTCACTAGTAGATGATCAAATGGATATTCGATCTAAGTCCTGAGTGATCTTGAGTCCAAGCTGCTGGCTTGATTGTTCTTTGATTTAACCGTTAAAGAACACGAAATATTACCGCTGTTCCCAACACTATTATTTTGGGAACATGATAGTCAGCAGTAAGGGTAGCTTGGTCATAGACAAGGGCATCACACAGCTCTCTTCAGAGTGAGCTCTCTTCAGAGTGATGATGATTCCCTTGATTGTCGGTGGTGAGAAGTGAGAGGTACCCGTGCGCAACTTATGAATCGAAACCATAAGTGGGTTATTCATAATGCAATGAGGGGCATAACAGTGGAAACCGCCTGCTCGTGTGTGGATCATCAAGTGAAAGATCGATAACCCGAATTTGATTGTATCAATGGACACCCTGCTGTTATAAAGGGAATAATATATACCGTATCACTAAAGAGTGCAGCCTCGGGTCTATAGTGGAATCACTTCGAGGTTTGACGAACAACTAGCAGTTCGTTGGAGCTTAAGTGATACGGGTCCATGGTCCCCAGGATAGCTCCGTAACGGATGATACGTACGTGATTAAAATACATTCTGGATAATGTTTAATCATTTGGCTTGACTTATAAAACTGAAAGGTCTGTGGCAGACGTCAGATAGTTTTATCGTTAGCGTGGCAAAAGTACCATATTTTGGTACACGAAATTAACTGATAAAATAAAGTTAGAACTTAGATTTTATATCAGCACCATGTTTTTGGAAATTAAATTCTAAGTAACTTTGCTTTTTGAACCAAGTCATTTCGACTTACGGTTAGTGATTTATGGATTTTCTAAATTCGTGATCGGTTCGATAAACTTTGAAATTAAATCACATGTCACGAATTTAAATGATGGTGTAGCACCATGACATTTTAATGTGTGATATTGAGATCAGGAAATATTAATATAATTTAATTATTTGGATTTAATTATTAATATCTTATTAATAATTAATAGATTTATATTAATAAATAAAAATATATATTTATATATATTTATATGTGTAAATTTGAATTAGGGTTTCATAATATGAAACCCTAGCTAAATTCGAATGGTATGATTTGGTCTTTCCATATTTGCGGCATAAGTACCAAATGTTTTGGTATTTTAGCAAATCCCTAAAATCAATATTATCCATTGGATCGGTTACGATTTAATATCAACCGTTGGATTAGGATATTGATAAATTCGAATTTAATAACTTGGTGACCAAGTTTCATTTTTCGAATTTGGTTAATTAATTATATCCGTTAGATCGGTCTAAGATTTAATCTTTACCGTCGGATTGAAAATTAATTAATTATATATATTTATATATTTTTCGAATTATGGTTAAGGATAAAATCGAAATTATTTTTTTATTAAATCTTTTAATATTTGATTTTATCTTAAACTAATTTGATCCATTAGATCGGTTTAAAGATTTATCTCAACCGTTGGATCTAGATAATGATAATTCGAATTTTAATATATATATATATATAATTCGAATTTTATTAAGATAAGAAGATAAGATTGGATTTTTGATTTTATCCTAATCTTTCTTATTTAATTAAATCCCTAATTAATTATATCCATTGGATTTAGATGAGATTAAATCTTGACCATTGGATTAAGAAAATTAATTATATTTAATATATGAAATTCGAAAATTAGGGAGGAAATTTCTCCAATTCGGTTACGGTTTGAGCCTATAAATAGGAGGCTCATTCTACACATTTTACACACCTTTCCCCAGAGAAAAATTCGAACTCTCCCTCTCCCTCAGGGTCTGCGAATTTTCTCTCTGATCTCTCTTTTCTGGTTCGGCTTAGGAGACTATTTCTCCGGAAGCTTAAAAAGAACCATCAGTTAAAATTTTGCGACGGAGTCCTGCCGGCGAAGCCCACGCTTCGGTACGAGGATTCCAGGAGAATATCCCGGAAGATCACGAGAGTTTCCCTCAGCACCGGCGGAGCCCTGCCCGATTCAGAACGCGCAGCCGGAAGTCGTCAATAGAGGTACGGCCTTATGCATTGGGTTAATAAATGCAACCATTTACTGCTTTCTATTTATTTCCTATTATGACTAGATTATTAATAATTATATATGAATATTAAATTACATAATATTTATCAGATCTTGTGAAATGGTTATTATCCGATATCCGGACCGTTGGACGGATAACAAGTTATTCCGCTTTAAATTAATTTTTAAATGCTACCCGGACGGTTCAGAGGTACAATTCGTGATAATTTTCAAGGAATCCGAGACGTGATTCCCAACATAAAAATCATAAGGGAAAAAGAGTACAGCCAAGTATAGCTCCGCCTCATGTCGACACGGGTGATTTCTTCATAAACTCTGTAGCTTTCGCATCCTAATGTCATGAACAACGTTTTCTGAACACTAAAGTGGGGAGAGCCTTTGTGAAGAGATTCGCAAAATTCTCTTTGGAACGAACATACTGGATGCTAATAACATTACTCTTTTCCAGCTCTTGAGTGAACGAAAAGAACTTAAGAGGAATATGCGTAGTCCGATCGCTCTTGATAAATCCTTTCTTCATTTGAGCAACACATGCGGCATCATCTTCGTAAAGTATGATGGGATCATCGTTTGGTATGAGACCACTTGTGGTTCTGATATGCTGCGTAATTGATCTAAGACACACGCACTCACGGCTTGCTTCGTGCAGTGCGATGATCTTAGCATGGTTTGATGATGTTGCAACAAGCGTCTCCGCAGGTAAACACATACCCCGTTTGAGATCTCCCTTTGTGTGGATCTGACAAGTAACCTACATCTGCATAGCCAATCAAAACTGGTTTCGTATCGTTAAGGTAAAGTAAGCCCAAATCAATTGTTCCTTGTAGATAACAAAACACATGTTTAATTCCATTCCATTGTCTTTTAGTAGGAGCTTGAACTGAATCTCGCTAACAAATTAATATCAACAGCTATATCTGGTCGAGTACAATTAGCAAGGTACATAAGAGCTCCAATTGCACTGAATATGGTACTTCTGGACCAAGAATCTCTTCGGATTCCTCACATGGATAATATGGACCATTTCCAACATTAAGGGACCTCACGACCATTGTGGTACTCAATGAATTTGATTTATCCTTATGAAATCTCTTTAAAATCTTTTTCATGTAATTCGATTGGTGCACAAGTATCCCATTATGCAAGTCCTCAATTTGCAAACCGAGACAATAATTTGTTTTCCCAAGGTCTTTCATCTCGAATTCTTTCTTTAAGTAAGAATTACTTCGAGAATCTCTTTATTGGTCCCAATGATATTTAAATCATCAACATAGATAGCAATAATCACACACCCATATGTTGTCTTCTTGATGAAAACGGAAGAGCAAAAAGGGTCGTTGACGTATCCCTTTTGTAACAAATATTCGCTTAGTCGGTTGTAGCAAATGGGTCCGGATTGCTTTAACCCATATAAAGATCTTTATAATATGATTGAATATTTTTCTCCGGGTTTTGAACTTAATGCTTCAGGCATTTTGAATCCTCCAGGGATCCTTATGTAAATATCAGTATCAAGCGATCCGTATAAATAGGCGGTAACAACATCCATGAGGTGCATATTCAATTTCTCATGAACAACTAGACTTATCAAGCATCTGAACGTAGTTCCATCCATGACAGAAGAATACGTATCCTCAAAATCAATTCCGGGCCTTTGAGAAAAACCTTGTGCAACAAGTCGAGCCTTGTATCTCACAATCTCATTTTTCTCATTTCTCTTTCGTACAAATACCCATTTGTATCCAATATGTCTCACATCTTTAGGTATGAGCACTATAGGCCCAAAAACATTGCGGTTGTTAAGTGATTCTAATTCAACATCAATAGCCTTTTTCCATTCAGCCCAATCGCATCTATTTTTACATTCAGTAATTGACCGTGGTTCGGGGTCTCCATTTTTTCCATAGCATCGCATGTCAAGGAACATTTTTTCGCGCCTTATGGCGCAAAACTTCGTGCATTGAGGACGCGCCACGCGCCCTCAAGGCATAATTTTTGCCCTCAAGGCTTATGTTTTGATGTCGTATTAACCGAGATTTTTACCGTTCTTCATGTGATAAGGATCGGTTGACTTTCTTGGGTCGTACCCGTTGACTTTTTTGTTGACTTTGTCGAGTCGGATTCATTGGCTTTTCTTCGTTGGACCTGTTGACTTTATCGGGTCGGATTCGTTGACTTTTCCGCATCAGACCTGTTAACTTTTTTGGGTCGGATTTGTTGACTTTTCCAGGTCGAACATGTTGACTTTTTATAGTATGGCCCAAAGTGTTTGGGCTTTTATGGCGTGAATTTGTATTGAGATTTTATTTTTGTTTTGATTTTTAGCGCCCGAAAATACCCATAACGGTTACTAAAATATCTGGGTGTCAATTCTCTTACTCTCTTTTTTTGTTGGTGATTTTCTTTTCTTCCAACTTTCTAGCTTCATAAAAATAAAACAGAGAAATTCAATGTATTAGTCAGATGCTCAACCACTCGAGTTATTCTTTATTATATCGTTTTTTAGAATTACTATTACTGAAGAGGTGTTTTAACGTGTAAGGTTCAAAATGTCATTTTTGCCGATAAATTTTTTACCGTTATCGGCGGATTAATCGTTTGTCGATGGATTTATCAATGGAAAACCTATAAAAGCTATCGTTCGCCGTTATCAAAACTTATCGAACTTATCGATGGATTAATCGTTTATCGATGGAAAACCTATAAAATATTTTTATACATATTTACACTCAAAACATAACATAAAATACTAATGTCACAAAACATAAACATAATAAAAGTCTCATACAAAACATAACTTAAATGTTAAAACTTTTTTAACAAGTTAATAAAATTTTGCTTTGCACATGGCTTACCTCTCATTCAAGAGTCTCACATTGCTAGTTTACAAGAGTTTGGAATGGTTTATATACCATAGAATTGGATAACGGCTTGGGCCCTTAAGGTCACATAATTTTGTGGATGGGAGAAAACTCACACAAATGTTTCACCACCACACGCGCACGCCGCCGCCGCCGCTGCCCACCGGACATGGTGTGCTGTGGAAACATAATTATTTTTGTCGAAAGTTTAATTGGTATTTTTCCGCAATTAAAATATAAATTTTTGTCAACTTTTCATTTTTTGAACGAAAAGTACCTCAGTTTTCAAAAAATTACACTTTAAAACTTCGAGCGAAAAGTACCTTACTTTTCCAGCGAAAATCGAGCGAAAACTATAAAATGACAACGGCTAAGAGAGAAAACTTACCGAGAAGTAGCTTTTAGCGATAAATCGCTCGATTATCTAACGAAAATCGTGAAATTTCGAACCTTTGTGTAAACAATTAAAAGCAACTAGATCTGACTTCATAAGTTGATAAAAACACATTGTCACCAACAGTCAATATTTTATGAACAACGAATAATATCAATAATATATAATTACTTTTCTTGTAGTTCAAAATGGAGACTTGAAATTTCGCTAACTGAACTCAAATCCCAACTAAGTTGGCACTTAAGACACAAAAAGAAAAAACTCGGTTTTTTTTTTAAATTTTTTAATATAAATAAAAATATCAAAGTTTACATAATAAATCAAGAGAGAAGAGAACTATCTAAACCTTAAGTTCTCTCCCAAACAAATGTCATCGTTTATAAAAGACAAAGCAAAATTCGGGTGTGAAGGCCACCAATGATGACCCACATTTTAAGCATCAAAACTAGTTGATGCATCAACTACTCTATTTCCCTCCTGAAAGATTTGAGATAGTATGAAATTAATGACTTTCACGAAGCGGATGCATTTTGACCAACGACCCATAGCCTCCAAAGAACCAAACTCTATTTGTTCTAAAAAGTTGAACAACATATTTAGAATCACACTAGAACTATATGTTCTCCCGATGAAATTCCATAGTCTTTTTAATCGCAAATAATGCAACCATCAGTTCAACTTCATATATAAAAGTAGAGTTAATATAAAAAGAGAATGGGGTATTAATATATCCACAACATGTTCTTTAAATGCCTCTAGCTCCCGCCACTCTCGGAGTACTCATAGAAGACTCATCAATTTTACATTTTCACCACGTTGTAGGAGGAAAACACCATACAACAAGAATGATTTTTGGAGCTTCCCTAGGCTGAATGTCAATATGCTGAAAATCTTCAAAATTTTGAGATCCTCCAAAGTGGTTCGAGTCCCCAACTTGAAGAAAATTGCTTCCTTAATAAGTCGCCAGACATGTCTTAAAAAAGTGTTAATGTTAGGAATCTCATCGTCAAAAGGAACAAACATTTCTTGTGCGCCAAATTAGCGAGATAATAGCAGTATTCCAGTATTCCAAAGTGTAAAAATTTGGGGGCTTAAATTAACAGAAGCGGCATTTGAGAAAGGCTAGCGATCCTCCTTTATTAATAATAAGTTTAAGAAAAATACTAGAAATACCAACTCAAACCAAACCTGTAAAATCGCGATGAACAAAGCTATGGTCAAAGTCCCCACATAATTATGACATAAACGATACAGAGAAGGTAAAAGAGAATCTTCAGCCGGAAAAAACCTAAGGAAGCTCTAATTATACTACAATATATATATATATATATATATATATATATATATATATATATATATATATAAGCTTCCTAAAGCACACAGTAATTAAGATTAAAGAAAATGAATCAAAATTTAGATGTGAGAAATAAAATTGGCATATAAAAACAGTACATGAGTCTCGTACTGTGTATCCTGTTTTTGATAAGACATAAACTCGAAAGGTTGTTGTTTTGTTAGCGTAGATATCTCTTATACACTTCACCCAAAATGTTATCGTTGGGATTCACAAACGAGAATCAATGAAGCATGAACCACGCAATACATCATCCTGCTTGCTTACGTACCAACATGTTTTTTCAAATATGAATTATGAAATATATCCATAATATGATAAACATAAGAAAACAGTAGTTATATTATATGTACACATATATCAGAAGGCAGGGCCTAACTAATAAAAAAATTGAGCCTCGATTCAAAATTATTTATCTGATACATATAGATCAGCAAGCAGAGTCCGACTGACAAAAATTTTGAACATCGATTCAAAATTGTCTATATGATACACGTATATCATCATGCAGGGTTTAATTAACAAAAAATTAGAGCCTCGACTCAAAATTGTCGATACATATACCAGCGATAACTACCTAATTAGAAGAAGAAATTGAGTCTTGACTCAAAATCTAAAAAAAAATCATATAAATGTCCTAACAAAAATCTCAGAATAATTTTTTTAAAATACATAATAATTTAAACAGATGACGATGAGGCCCCTAAATAGATTTAATAATTTGTTTACCAATGTCCTCAAGTTATTGAGTACGCCCTTTTTCGATGCTTATTTATCATCACTAGGGACGTTTTTGTTTGATTGTAAAGGTGACTAGGAAAACTGGTATGGGACGGTTTTTCCACAAAATAATTTTAAAGAGTCAGTAGTTACCCTACAGACCACAGACAATGTCATTCGATACACATACAGGGAACCCGGTTTTTTCGGGAGACCACATATTTTCCCAACATACTATATTATATATGTTCATTGCTTATTTAACTTTGTGCATGGAAATCTAGAAGCGCTATTCTTTATTTTTATTTTCGGACACATTTAAATCTGTATATTAACTGAGTTTAAATCGCTGAACTTTTAGTTTACTGCAGCTAGCACTTCCAATTTTCAAAATGCCCCCTTAAGTTTACTTAATTAGCATATGCACCTCCTCAACTTTAAAAAATTATAGAACTAATTAGTACACTTGAAAGTAATGAATGGGTTTTGGCTATTAAGATGAAATGTCAACAAAAAGTTTCAATTTAATTTCAGCAAAACATTGAACTCAATAATTTATACTATTGATCATCAAATGTCTATCTTAATAGATATCGTCAAATTGAAAGCACTAGTCGATTCACCGCGCGTTGCGCGGTTGTGGAAATTTTATTTATACATATTTGATATAAAATTTAAACCAAGTTAAATTTTTTTGGGCATTTGTATGTAAAAAACATTTTATAATTATTATTATTTGTTATGACGATGTTTTATAGGGAAATTCGTAGAACATATACATATAAATTATGTTTGATAAAGGTATGTAAAGAAAAAAATTATTCGAACTGTCTTTTGAAATATATGAGGCTAAACAACACTACTAACACGGTGTGAGTTTTACCCGTAACTATTCAAAAACAAATGTTGAAGACATGTCATTCTTTTGTTTGTGATAAAAACTAAACTTTCCCGCCTGCATAAACACATTGAAACAAACCTAAACGAATAAGATAAAATAAGGTCTTCCTCTTAAGAGCTTATGCCGAAGAACATTTTTGGACTTTTTTTTTATTGTATTTTTTTCATTTTCTCCCTAACTTTTTCTTGGTTCCGGTTCCGATTCTCAATTTTTTCCCCGAATTTAGTCTCAGTTTTAGTACCGAATTTTTCCCCAGTCTCGATACAAATTTTTTATAACAGGAACGGAGACCAATTTTTTTCCCGATTTTCCCATACCGAGACAAAAAAAAAAAAGTAAAATTCCCGGTTATCGGTTCCGGATTCACCCCTACATTTAAGTTATTCATTTTTTATTGCAAAGTAGTTTAGAATCTACCTTTTTATTTCCCGGATTCTTGAGACATGGATTATAACTTAAAAAAAGATTTACAAACTATAAAGATAGTAAAGAAACATATTGTTTACCGATTAACATATATTTTGTTAATTTAAATTACTAATTAAATTATTGAAACTTACGTTCCATCAAGCGACGATTGCTCAATTCTTGAATCATATTTTAATTTTTCACTCATGATTTTGAATTACGTATACCGATTGTTGATGTAATTGTTTATTTTTTATATATATTTTCATTGAATCGATTTTAAATTAGATCTTGAATTATGTTGTAGTTTTTAAGACCATTTTGGTTACGTGCATAAACTGACGTTGTTATTGTTTAGTTTACATATTTTAATTCAATCCATTTTAAATTACAAAATTCTAAAAAAAAATAAATAAAGCAGGATCTTTAGACATAATTCCAATAAATAAAACTCACTTAAATACAAATTTGAACCCAAAACCATCCAACTCAAATATTTAGAAAAGTAAAAATTATTTCCAATCAAAATCGCAAACACTCACTGAAAATGCGGTGTGGAGAGTTATGTGGGTTTGACATGTTTGAGAAGATCGGATCACTTGATCCAACCTAACCAAACTGAAATAAGAAACGTATATGAAAAACAAAAAGATGAGTGTGTATGTATACATTTTTTAAGTGTACGTAATTATGCAAATAGTATTACATGTAACATTATGTAATTCATGCTTATATATAATCATTTATTTTAATTCCTAAATTTGATTGTAATATTTTACAATCACACTATGTTTTTATTCTCTTCAAAATATGAACTAACGAAACAAAATGAGTTAAAAAGAAATAAATTTTTAGCCAAAGATATAATAAAGGTTGATTAAAAAAGAATACCCTGATTAGAATTATATTGAATGTTATAAAAACTCCATGCTTCAAATGAAGCCTATCATAGAGCATACATATTTTAGAGGATATCATTATAGTTAAAAAAAATAAAAATAAAAAGATAAAAGAATTGATGGGTTTACTAACTTTTTTTACTTATTTTTGTAAATAGTCATTCCTATATTATTATTAATATAATGACGACAAAACATTATAAAAAACAATGTAAGTACTTATTTTTTAGGCGTTTGATGCATTAATATTCTGGAACACTTCGTGATAAACGATATTTTTAATGAGTGTTGGCTCATCCACGTCTTCATTCGCATTTGTGGTAAATCCACCCCTTGACTTGACTCTTACAATCAAATTTCTGTTATGCGACGAATCGGTTGTACAATGACACTTTTTTAATCATGTCAACACTTATCAACTCTCTGTTTCTCTTGGTGTTTCGTGATTCTCAAATTCTCGAAACTCTAAATTTACACTTGTATTTTCACTTTATGAGATCAAAATTTTTAGAGATACAATTGTCATCTTGAGAGATAAAAAAAAAGTATGTTAAAAAAGTATCTTGGATTTACAAACTCTTTCTATATAAAGATGAGTGCAAAGGGTTAAGCTTAATTGAGCTTTAAAAATATTTACTTAAAAATTCATTATTTATGTATTGTAAACGTTAAAATGTAATGAAATTGGCTTCAAATATTTGTCTTTTAATGCGTTAATAAGTGCAATTCAATAGAATTCCACTGGTTGAAGCTAAAAAGATTAAAAAATGACTTTAGAAAAATGACTAACATTAACTATTTATTGGTGAATAGAGAACTGGTGGAATTAAACGTGTGTTTTATTTTAAAAATAAAAGAACAAATAAAAAACTTGAATGATCACTAACATTTAATATAATAACGAATAGAGAACTTGGATCACCTCCGGCATTAAGTACATATACAAAATTATTGTCATTACTAACCAATTATCGTTAATGCAAACTTGAATCACCACCAGTATTCAGTATATTAACTTACATCAGTTTTTTTTTTTTTTTTGGTCATTAAATATCATAAAGGACAGGGTTCATCAAGAGGCAAAACATATGCAACTTTTTTTTTTAATCTTATTGAAAACAAATAGCATATTGTCATACACAGCACTTTTGATTTCGTGGTGATTTTTTACTTGTAACACAAATATATATATATATTCATCAAGATAAATGTGAAATATATATCTGTCAAGATAAAATTTGGAAGTTAATGGGATGTTGGCATTGAAATGAGATAAACTTTGAATCGGATATTTGATTTAAAAAAAAAAAAAAAATCTATGAGATAACTCATAGTTAACTACATAATATTCATAACAAATTCAACAACAAATTAATATTACAGTACACGACACATAAATGATGATATAAATGATAATACATATAGTGCTTGATATCTTGTCCTCTCATTGTGTGATTATGTTAGTATATGAAACTTACAACAATGGACTAATAAACCTTGCAAATTAAAGGACCACGTGGCAGACAACAAGATGAAGACGACGTTGATGTCATATGGGTGTCCACGATATGAGAGCTGTGATTCCGTGAAGGTGAGGAAGAACCGGGTGTGCACATATGGATATTGACCGGGCAGCTCTTACCGTGGAGAGCACCACAAATCACAGGATCACGTCGTTAAATGCAGAGACGTCAATGTCATCACAACTCAAAGTGTAATCACCGGGAAAAAAAGTGTAAAGAAATAGTGCAACACGAGCAAGACAAACAAAAATTCAATATTAAAAACAGAATTAAAGCAAATCAATACAAATCCAAGTTAAAGAAATTATGTGTAAAGAGGAGGAAAAAGAGGGAGAGAGAGAATCTACCTCTCGATTATGAAAAAAGTTTCGAATATGAAGGTATTCTCTATATTATTTTTCCTACAAAGATGATCATCGTAACATTCAATGTTCAAGTTAACCAAAAAAATAATATGAGTATGAAGTCCAACGTTAAAAACAGAATTAAAGTAAAAAACAATACAAATGGAAGTGAGAGAATCTACCTTTCGGTTCCAAAAAAAGCTTCGATCGTTTCGGTCGGTTTGAGAAGGGAATGGTGAATGCATGAAAAAGAAGCTTTAAGAATGAGCAAGAAAATAACTCATATCAAAATGAATTATTTTGATTTGAAACCGTTCGAATGCAAACAATTTTTTTATATATATAAAAGTGAGACGCAACCCGTACACACTGGTGTGTACGTGGCTACGCCACTATATATATATATATATATATATAGTCTTAATTTTAATTGTTGTGCATTGCATTTGAAAGGTTACACATTTAATATTAAGAATGCATGCAATTACACACATACCGTTTATTGTTTGATCAATGCATGAAAAAGATGACTTGTATTTGAAAGCTTACACGTTAAAATTAAGAATGCATGTAATTACATACATACCATTTAGTGAGCAATAAGTGGACAAAAAGCTTTGATTCTATGACATGAAAGAAATTCTTTAAAAATTGAATTCTCAATTCCTTAACCATAACTTGCCATGTCAGTTGTTGTTTCTTCCTTTTAATATATATAGATTATACAACCAGTTGTTGTTTCTTCCTTTTAATATATATAGATTATGCAACCATTTATATTATGTACCATTTATATTACATACTTTTAGAGTGCATTACTAACAATATAAACCAAATAAGAAGATCATAGTGACCAAAAGTGTGAATCAACTGCAACATCTTCACTTCACATCATCGTTGTTTTCAAGAGTCTTTGTGGATGCTTATAATTTTCTACGCAATTCACGTCCATTTTCATTGATTAAAGATACTTTAATAATTCTGTCGTTTTTGGTTTGTCGTTCTTAACATTAAGCTTCTAAAAGCAGTCGATTTTGATCTCTGTTAATGTTTCATTTTTCTGTTGTTCTATCGTACTTGTGTCGTTTTTAAAACGCAGATGATGTTTGTGATATATTCACCGGGCTGGTGGGGCCAGCTGATTAATTAATAATAGGCCCTTTATGCTTATTTATTTCAACAATTACGAATAAAAGCTTTAAAATAATTAAAAGGCCTAGCAATTATCAAGCCCATAAATAAAGGCCGTAGGTCAAAATCCAACCTATAGAATGCTTCCTATTATGCATAGGAGGGATCAGTTTTGGTATTGCTATTTTGCTGTCAAGACTCGCGGGAGAGCAATCGTCCGTGCTCTCGAAGCTCCGGACGTATTTGTTGATTGATTCTTATTCAATAAGTATAAACGGGAATCCACGTTCTATGGATTCCCGTCAATCGATTCATTCTTGGTAACATCAAGAATGAATCGATTTTCAACTTTTCTTTTAATGAAGTGAACAAAGTGGTGTAGCGGAGAAACTCGAATAAAGTTTGGTTGTTGTAACACGCACAGATTTCAACCCGCGGTACTCTTCCAGTTGTTGATTAATCACGCACAAATAAATGGGTTTGGGTATCTAATATTGGAATTCTCACAGGAATACTCGAATTTCGGTGCTCATTCAACATCAAAAACTTATTGCACAATTCATCAAAAGATGACTTTTATACTCAAGAGCTAGCCTTAACCCAAAAGGATATGAAGTTAGAAGCGACCAAAAAATAAAAAATATAAAATAAAATGGCATAAAAAATGCACAAAAACCAAAACGCATACCTAAAGCCGTGAGCTTTGATTCCGTGCGCAAAAAGCTTAAAAAGGACACTCGAGTAAAAAAAAAAATACGACCTCTTGAAATTAGACTTTGCTTGGACACTTCTTGAAGCGCTTCACGAATTAACTAAACTTGTTTGTCCATATATACAGCCTCATCATAAACTAAGTTTTGATGCACCTCAATATTGTTTAATATATACACCGTTATATATATAGAAGAAACATGTTTTATAATTTTTCGCACGTCTTTTATCTTGAATAATGTATCTTAAAGATAGTAAATCAAATACTCAATCAAACGAGAGATAACTTTATTGATACATAGTTTGACGTGCCTCAAAGCTTTCAAGTTTCAATCATCTCCACCACCTTAGCCCAAGCCGGCCGAGACACCAAGTCATGGCACCATGCACGCACACGTGGGCGCTCCTCGAATAGCCTCGCGCTCGGCGTGGCCAGAAGGAAGTGTAGATTGGGCAGGTGAGTGAGATCGGCCGAGGTGAACTTGTCGCCTCCCAAGTAGGCAGAGCTCGCGAGCCTCTTCTCGTACACGTCCAACACCTTTGCTAGCTTCGCCTCCTCTTCCTTCACAACCGCTTCATCAGCTTCGACGCCAAATGTGTCGATGAGCTTTGACAACAGTGCATTGAAGTGATGGTCTTCGATGTCGATCCACGTGGCAACAATTCCTTGCAACTTCGGCGACACAAAGACTTGCTCCTTTCCGGCCTGGGGGTAGTGGTGGGAGATGTACCTCATGGCTGCTCTTGATTCTGTTAATATATATATATACAAATATTAACCTAAAGATAGATATAGTTATGCTTGGTTGATTTTCTGAAAGAGACCAATTTTATCAAGCTCCATACTTATATATACTTTGTTAAAAGACAGTCAAAATATATATGGTTAATTATGATTACTATTGTGTACTCTCACTTAACTCTATAATGAAATTAACTTCTCTGTAATAATCCATAGAAGCTCCCTATTGATTCATCCATGTCATAATTACTTTGAATCAACTCATTATCAACTATATATATATATATAGAAGCTCCAAAATGGAAAAATCTTTACCAAAGAGAATCAAGTCATCGTCTTGAAAGACTGGAATTTCGCCGAATGGCTGCGCATTGACATAACTAGTTAATAAATTATAGGTTATCCAATAACAGTACGTATACATATATATATATATATATATATATATATATATATATATATATATATATATATATATAGAGAGAGAGAGAGAGAGATGAATGCAATACACTTAGAGAGAGGAAAGCTTGAGTTTGGTTTTGTTGAGCGTGGAGATCGATAGGAACGAAGTGAAAGGGAAGAGCATGTTCGAAGATTGAAGCTATCACTCGCAGTGTGTCCCTGCAATCCAGCCTTCCATAAACTTTAATCACACCCATATTGACAAGAAAAATAAAATTGATGATCAATTTATTATAAATTCAGTGGATCAGAGAGTCATCGGAAAAAAAGAGAAGAAAAGCTTAGAAGCTAAAGCCACAGAAGAGGTCAGCTTTAGCACAAAAGATGAAAAGAAAACTGGGGGAGACCCACCTGGAAATGAAAAGCCACTTGTCAGTTAACAGCCTTGGTGGAAAACTTTATAAATTTGATGGTCAGTCAGTCAACAAACGTAACGTTGTGCATTTTTTCTCACAATTTCATGTGTGCGTGAATGTCATGTACCAAATCTATTACCGGTACCAAATCTTTTTAAAGCTAAATGTAGTTTTAGGGTTTTCAAGTTATGATTTCATTGAACAGAGAAATGCTTATATACAACCTAATGAACTTCATGAACAGTGAATCTAAGTACAATAAAATATTCACAACACTCCCCTTCAAGATGGGCAAAAGATATCGATCAAGCTCATCTTGTTACAAAGTCTCAATTGGTCTAAAGGGCCTAATCCCTTGGTGAGGCAGTCCGCGACCTGCTCTCTTGTACTGATATGCTTCAGCTTCAACTCTCCACTATCAAGATGATGTCTAACGAAGAACCTGTCAATCTCGATGTGCTTGGTTCTGTCGTGTTGCACCGGGTTATTGGCAATGCTAATCGCCGCTTGATTGTCGCACCATAACTTCATTCCGGTGCCTTGGTCCATCTTCAGTTCCTTCAGTAGCATCTTCAACCACAGCAACTCCGCCACACTAGAAGCCATTGCTCGGTATTCCGCCTCCGCTGTAGACCTTGCTACGACTGACTGTTTCTTGTTCTTCCATGACACCAGGTTAACGCCGACAAACATACAGTACCCGGATGTAGACTTCCTATCATCAGCACAACTAGCCCAATCAGCATCACAATATCCTTCCACTTCGAGATGGTTGTTCTTTTCGAAGAGCAACCCTTTTCCCAGAGCTCTCTTCAAGTATCGGAGAATCTGGTATACCGCTGTCAAATGTCCATCTCTCGGATCATGCATGTACCGGCTCACCACGCTCACCGCAAATGAAATATCAGGACGAGTATGACACAAGTATATCAAACGGCCCACCAGCCTCTGGTATCTCTCACGGTCAACCGGCTTTCCCGACTCGGCACTCAACTTGGTCTTTTGATCAATCGGAGACGTCGCGAGCTTGCATCCTAGCATACCTGTTTTAGTAAGGAGATCTAGGGCATACTTCCTCTGGTTTAGGACTATTCCCTTTGCTCCTCGAAGCACCTCAATCCCCAGAAAGTATTTCAGTCCCCCTAGATCCTTCACTTCAAACTGCATCCCGAGTCTCTCCTTCAACCGAGTGATTTCGTCCTCATCATCGCCCGTGATGATTATATCGTCCAAATACACCCCGAGTATAGTGGTCCGATCTCCTCGCCGCTGATGGAAGACCGTGTGGTCAGCGTTGATATGCTCGTATCCGATGTCGATATCATAGCCTTTCTGAATCGATCAAACCAGGCTCTCGGAGATTGCTTCAAACCATACAACGACTTCTTCAGCCTGACCACCTTCCCTGTCGTCTGCTCAGTCTCAAATCCCGACGGTATCTCCATGTACACTTCCTCCATCAAGTCTCCGTGAAGAAACGCATTATTCACATTAAGTTGGTGCAGCTTCCATCCACGATTGGCTGCCACCGATACAAGAGTCCTCACCGTACTCATCTTCGCCACCGGTGCGAATGTCTCGTCATAGTCGATGCCGTACGTCTGACTATACCCCTTCGCAACTAACCGTGCCTTATAGCGCTCAATGCGCCCTTCCGAGTTTTGCTTGACTGTGAATACCCATCTACACCCCACAGCCTTCTTCTGCGCTGGTAGCGAGACAAGATCCCACGTCTTGTTCTTTTCCAAGGCACTGAGTTCTTCCTTCATCGCAGCTTTCCAATTTGGGTCCGCCATCGCTTGCTGCCATGTTTTGGGAATAGTGACCACATCCAGTGACGTGAACATTGCCCGAGCTTCATCCCCGAAGTCCTCATACGAGACATAATCTCCAATGTCATAGCCGTATCTGCTCGGAGGGCGTCCTGCATTACTTCGCAAACTCCTTCGTAAAGTAGCTTCCACTGGTGTAGGTGGCTCGGGCATTGCCTGATCCCGTTGTCTCCTCCTTGTATACACCTTCAGCTCCCCCTGAGCTGGACCATATCTCCCCGCGTTCCTCTCTGTTGGTTCCTCCTGAACTGTAACTCTATCCCTGGGAATACTCAGCTCCCCCTGAGCTTGATCTTTGTCACCGTCTCCAACCTCCGTCACCATGCTCTCCCCCTGAGCCTGACCTCTGTCACCGTCTCCAACCTTTGTTACCATCTCCTCAGTCTCGGACTCTGAGCTCGAATCATACGAAACTGGACGTCTCACCACCGTCACCGTAGATGGTCTGGAACTAGAGCTACTGCCACCATTCTCCCCCTCTCGCGTATCATACGAGTCTCCAAAGGGAGAAGAAACAGGCACGTCGTAGTAGGACTCGTGCTCACGGAAGGTCACATCCATGCTCACAAATTGTCGCTTCTCGACATGGCTCCAACATACATACCCTTTCTGAGTAGGAGAGTATCCTACGAAGATACACTTCACGGCTCGATGATCCAACTTCCCGACTGTTGGCCTGTTGTCCTTGACAAAACACACGCATCCAAAAACTTTGTTGGGAACAAGTCCTTCAATACCTAGTCCCAACATCTCCATTGGTGTTCTTCCATCTAACACCCTCGACGACATCTTGTTCACTAAGTACGACGTTGTCATAACAGCTTCCCCCCACAAGTACTTTGGAACATTTTTCTCGATCATCATACACCGAGCTATTTCGAGAAGATGTCGGTTCTTCCGTTCTGCAACTCCATTCTGTTCTGAGGTATACGGGCACGTAGTCTGATGATCGATCCCATATAGGGATAGATATTCTCTGCAGGCCTTATTGATGTACTCTGTCTCATTATCTGACCTCAGTGTCTTGACCACAGAATGATACCGAGATACTAGAACCTTCAACACGGCACCGTAACGAGTCTGAACCCTTTTGTGAAAGTCTTTGAAACATGTAAGCACTTCATTCTTACTTTTCATCAGATATAGCCAAGTGACCGAGTATGACAATCAATGAACGTCACGAAATAGCGGTACCCATGTATTGAAGTCGTAGAACACGGTCCCCATACATCTGAATGAATCAAGTCAAACGGGTGAAGGCTCCTCTTTCCCGACCTAACATAGGAGCTTCGGGTATGTTTTCCAAATTCACAAGAATCATATACGAGTTTCCGTTTGTCAGACTTTTCATACAATGACGGATACAACATCTTCAATGTTCCAAAAGATGGATGTCCCATGTGTTGGTGATATAACATCAACTCGTCTTCCGCACTCCTGCCGGACATCTTCATGATTTCTTTATCCACTATGGATGCCAACGCTGCATCCATACCTTCTCGGTCCATGTACCACAACCCGTTACTCCAAATCCCAGTCCCAAGTAGTCTGTCGGTTCCCTTTTCTCAAAACACCACCTTGGGAATGTCAAACGTCACTCTACAATTCAATCGGAGTATAATGGCACTGATAGAAAAAAGGTTGACTGGAAACGATGGAGCATGCAAAATATCTGTCAATGTCATATGATCGGTACACTCAACTTCACCTTTTCCAACAACGGGTTGAAAAGTGTCATCGGCACTTTGAATCTTCTCAGGGACAGCAAGTTGGGTATATTTAGTGAACTCACTCGCACTGCCAGTCACATGCCGAGTAGCGCCAGAATCCACTATCCAATCTTTTCTTCGTGTAGTGAACTTCGCAACATTCACCGTTGAGGAAGTACACCCTTTAGTTATGGACTCCATACCTGCCTGGTTCACCGGCATATAGTCCATGGGCATCTTGAGAACCTCATTCTTAGTGCCGAATTGCTTTGTGTCTTCCTTTTCATCGTATCCAACTATCAAGTGTGCACGGTCACTACTATTGTAACCACCTCTACGACCATCATAGCCACAACCTTTAAACTGTCCACGCCCGCGGGCACTAGACTGTCCTCGATTGACGTACTTCCTCTCCTTCGGTGCCTTTGGACATGCCGCCCTCAGGTGGCCAATCGCACCGCACTTGTAACACTGTCGAATTTCTATGTGGACTCTACTGCCACTCACTCCAACTGTTTGTCCAGGCCTCATACCCGATGCTTCTCCCGTCTTTTTCTGCCTCATACCAAATCCTCTAGTGAATTGGAAGAAATCGATCAATTCTTCCTCTGTCATCCTCTTTGAAGTAGTTGCCGCCATCCTGTTTTTCTTTGAACTTATTGCCGGATCCTAGCTTATGGCTCCCCGGACCCAATCAAAGTTCAATGAAACGAAAAAGAAAGAACACGGAATGATCTCACAAAATTAATTTTCTGGGCGCAGGCACATGAGTTTTGGCGCAAGTACGTGCAGAAACTCACCCAAACCAAACAAACTTTTTCTGCATGTGGGCACACCAAAAACACGCGTGGGAACAATCAGAAAAACCACTCTCAACACTAAGGGTAAAAAAGGAATTTCCCTTCTTTTCCTTTTCCTTTTCCTTTTTTTTTCTTCGTCGATCTCCTTCGTTCCTCTCAGCTCTTCCACTGAGCAACAACCTCCGTCGCCGACGACCGCCGTCGAACTCGCCGGCGACCGCCGTCGAACTCGCCGGAATATCTCCGACCATCGTCGCCGCTGGGATTCGCGTCCTTCTTCGTCTAGCTTCTTCCCTTCGAGCTTTCTCTCTGCTCTTTCAAACTTAGATCGATCGATCCCTTCGATCTTTAATAAGCTTTGTCTCTCTCTCCAGATCAAAGCTTTCCCTACTTGCTCACGTTTTTCTTCTCTGCTCTCCAGCCACCAGCTTTTAATTTCAGATAACACCAGGCCTCAGCCTGCAGCGCCGAGTTTCTCCACCACCGGCGCCGTCGAATTCGCGTCGAGCTTCTTCTCCCCGTAATTAATGTTAATGCATGTAATATTGAGTATATTAATAATGTTATTTGATCTAATTATATGACTAGTTTCGAAGTGAGAGGGAAGAGCATGCTCGAAGATTGAAGCTATCACTCGCAGTGTGTCCCTGCAATCAAGCCTTCCATAAACTTTAATCACACCCATATTGATAAGGAAGATAATATTGATGATCAATTTATTATAAATTCACAAGCTAAGTACATGAATAAATGAGCAATTAATATATAGCTAGTGCGAGACACCGAATCCAATGCCATGATAAAATAATGCTATCATGTGATCTTTTTATATTAATAATAGTGGTTAATAGTGACAATAATCCACAATCTTTGGTCCACAAGGTGACATGAACCCATCTTTCGTAATTGTGGACAAAAATCCCCAAAATGCGCTGACCATTGAATCTGTCACTTTTTTCCATCCGGACTTGTAACTCGCCCCTACGTGGCCGTGACTTTGTGTGAGCTCAAAAACAGCTGAGTCGAGTCGAATTGAAGACCTCATTTTCGAGATAAAAATCTTTCTGCCGAAGCACAAAGCTCGGGAGTTTTAGGAGCTTGTGCATGAAAATACATGGAGTGCGATAAGTGGATCAGAGAGTCATCAGAAAGTGGAGAAAAAAAGCTCTTAGAAGCTAAAGCCACGAAAGAAGTCAGCTTTAGCACTAAAGATGAAAAGAAAACCAGGGGAGGCTCACATGGTGATCCTCCTGTCACGCCCAAAATGCCACGTAAGCCTAAATTAACAGTCCTGGTGGAAAACTTTACGGATTTGATGGTCAACAAACGTTGTGCATTTTTTCCCACAATTTCAAATGTTAGATGCATGCCACCTCCGTTGACCAAAAGTTAATACTATTGCCACTATTAACCCCTAATAATAATAATAATAATAATAATAATAATAATAATAATAATATTTAGTGTTGATTGCGGCAAAAATACCCAATGTATGGTCAAAATTGGCGGCATACTCCCAGCCTTGAAAAGTGACAATAAAAGTACTCAATGTACATTTTGGGTGGTTGACTAGTGTCACCATCAGTTTCTTCGTTAGCTCTCACCGCGTACCTCTCGACTCCTCGCTACGTGTGCGTGAATGTCATGTGTACTTATTTACAGCATAAGTACGTATTTTTGTCTTTCCACATGCCTACAAGCAATATATTACCATTATTGTTAAAGTACCAAATCTTTTTTAAAAGTAAAAGTATCAATATTTGGTTGACTTTTTAGGGGGGCCTAGGTTGACTTTTCAGAGCGGACTCAGGTTTGAACATTTTTGGGCTAAATTTGGGTTGACACCGGAAAAAAAATAGTACTTTTATTTAAAAAAAAAAATGATACTTTTATGGTAATGATCATATATTTCTTGTGAACATATGGAGAAAGAAAAAATTAATATTTATGTCCTAAATAAGTAGACATAGCATTCACACAAGTGTCGATAAGATGATACCAGCTAATCAGACAATCTATATTTTATCGATCCATTAGCATGTTCCTCACCTTATTGCTTATTAAGCAAAAGGCTTTCTAAAATGTAGTCCTCTTATTTATATAATAGATATTTACTCACTTTGACACGAAAAAACAAACACAAAAACGACAAGTTTAATATATGATTTTAAAAACAGTGAGGGCACATCTAAACGTGATTAACTACTAATATAAATGGGTTTGTGTTAATAATTAACTTGAGGGCTTTTTTTAACTAAAATAACTTGGGCTTTTGAATGGTAGATTATGAAGCTAATTTACAAAGTAAAATAAGTTTATAAATATATTGAGTATTGACTGTCGGTACATAATATATCTGTAATGGAAATTCATTAATTATTACTACTTTAAGGAAGGAAAAAAAAGTAATGGTGAATATTCGAAAACGCTAAAATTAATTGTGTTTACGGTTGATATATCAAAATAGCTATGCCTCAATTTGTGTGTATATATAAATTTTTCAGCTTCATCTCTTTCGTTTTCCATTTCTCGTTCTTTCTGCTCCAAAATTTCCATTTCCTCAATTTCTTTCTCGTATGATCTACAAATGGCGATTTAAATATGTCGTTCGATAGACTCAAAGGAGAGCAATATCGTGAAAGATAGTTTGTGAAGAAAAACGAAAAAATTGCCGCAGAATATAAAGACAAACACATTGATGAAGACAATTTTTTAGACAGAACTTTAAGTTATTTCGATCCGTCTTCGATAGGTTATGGCTAAAACTTAAACTGCAAAGTTGTAGATATATCTATTAACTTCTAAACAAGAACTGAATCGTATCATTTGGATAAAATATGAGTAAATTATAGATTAATAAGAAAAAATGCGATATTGTGCAGATCTACATCGAAGTTAGCAACATCAACTTTGGATATTAACTATACAAATTTTATATTTTTGACATAATTCACTTATTTTTGTCCGAATTCTTTCAAAACCTCGTCATTTTAAAAATAAGAGATAGATCTATAATTTTAATGTTTAACATTTTGTTCCAAAATGAATCACTCTCAAAAAGTAAGCACGAAGTGATTCACTTACACACAATAAGCACCTGCGAGTTTCCTCAGAGGAATCTCATTATTTCAATTCGGTAACACATTATTTCACTGTATAGCTAAAACTTGAAACCATTTAATTCTCATTGGCATATTACACCGGGTGAAAGAGGTCCTGGTTGGTCCCAATATTGAAAATTGGACTGTTTTGTAAAAAAAAATTAGGAACCGGCACTGGGGTAACAAAACAAAAGTCCGGGCCGAACCTGTTCATTTCTCATACAGTAATTGTTTATGATAGTTTTGATTAAGCTTGGATTGTGTTTATTATCTAATTTGATTACATTTTTTCGCTTTTAACAATTTTTTTAGTCTGTGTTATAATTGACTGATTAATAAAAATATTAATTTTCAAAAATCAGAGTGACCTAGTCTATCTTTTAAAAAAATCGAGATTTTTTAAAACCGGAACTAGCTTAGTTTTTGAACGCTTGGAATTGGGACAAGGTAGAAGTTAAGCAAGAAACTACTAATTATAACTTATAATTAACTAATTTATAAAATGTTTTTGAAACTCTTATCGGTCTGGCCATGTTCTTAAAGAAAACCGGGCTTTTCAGTTTTTGAAAGCTCCTGATACTAAGTTCACACAAAAGCCATGTAACCGGTTCCGATTTCACCCTCATTGCATTCTTATGTGTATTTTATCCATTTGATTCTTAGCATCTCTTTGTAAGGATTATCAGATCTTATAATACAACTCAAAATTTTTAATGAGCTAAAATATTGAATTCCAAATTGTTTATTGTTCCAGAGACACGAGCGATAATTAGATCTATGGCACATGGATACGGAAGAAAGCTAGGACAAAATAAAGAGCTTATATTTTGGGATTCGAGAGAACAAGCCGTAGTCGCCAATTGGATTGACATGGAAGACCACAAGTTCGAGCCGGCCGTTGTGAAGCTCATGTCGTCTTTGTTGGAAGGTGGCGCTGCTGACACGGTGGAGCCGAGTGCTTGACGTGTACGAGGATCGGCTCGGGAAGGGGAAATACTTGGCTGCGGACAGGTGCACGATAGTTGACGTGCTCCACCTTCCCAACCTGCACAGCCTTTTGGGCACGGATGAGGGCAAGAGACTGGTGGAAGCGCGGCCACGTGTCAATGCGTGGTGCTCCAAGATTCTTGCTCGGCCGGGTTGGAGGAAGGTGACGGAGATGACGCTCCGGGGTTGAGCGAGCTTGAGTTCGTAATTAATGTTAATGCATGTAATATTGAGCATATTAATAATGTTATTTGATCTAATTATATGACTTTAGTTTCGAAAGATTGATTTACTTTTGAGTCGGATAAAATGCAACGACTACATTTTCTTTCAAATAGTTGAGTTTGAAGTTATAATTGACGAATGACTGTTGATGTGGGACTTTGTCCCCTAGATAAACGATAACATTGGCTCTGGAAAACGACACCAAGGACTCCCAACAAGAGTACGACGTGAGCTTTGCCCATCACATAGCACGACATAGAAGCTGACGCATACCTCGTATCAATAGGTGGGCCTTCACCTAGAATCGGCCCGGAAAGCCCATTCAAAGCCGAAATATTCAAGGCTCACAACGTAAACATCATGCCTCCTTCGATGACCAGGCGCATATACTCCGAGCAAGAGAGGCCACGTCAACCCACGAAGGATTCAAGCTCGGATACCACACAATCATCGAAAGATCAGCATGAAATCAAGTCTTACAGTCATTTCATAAATCAAGGAAGAAACGACGAGATCAAGAGGTTATAAATAGGATAGATTAGGCAGAATATGGCATGGCGTCACGTACTTCGTACACAAGATTATTACTATTTACAGTCACGTTCTTCTGTATTCACATTCTCAATCAAAGAATAAAAGTCTACCGTTTATTATTCTTTGATTCTCTTATATATATTCATATATAACTCTCCATATTGTTCATTTTGTCAAGACAAAGTGGATTATCGACGAATTATTGAGATCCATCATTAAATCATATCTTACGAAAGTGTCATCACATCGTGACGGCTGGTTGTGATTATTCACATCAACAATTGACGATCTTGTCTTTTTTGTTGGGTATCCCTCCTATTTGGAGGCCCAACAATGTGGGTTATTTTTGACCCATTGATCCATGTACCCGGCCCATGAAGCCTAGGTCATAAATGACTTAGATGAGATGAAGAAAAGTAAGAGTGAAGAAGAGAGTGAAAACAAGAGAAAGAGAAAGAGAGCAAATTCGCGGTTTCCGCCCAGTTTCGTCGACCCTCAGGAAAATCGTCATTGCGCACTCGTTCACCGTTGGATCGTCGTGATTTTTGGACAGAACGTTCCTAAGACATAGAGGTACGTTATGAACGGTGGAGATGTGGTTTTGAGCTTTCTAGGTCGGTCTAAAGAGTGGAAACCAGAGGCTGTTTTGTGAGAACGTTTTTCACAAATTCTTCTCTTGCTTGTTGTTGTAATCCGAGATTGGTGTTCGATCTTGATGATGATGATGTATGCCTCTAGTTTTATCTAGGGAAGACTTCGTTTGTACCTCACTCTTGATTATAGTGGATTTTAAGCGGCCTACGGGTCCCGTGGTTTTTTACTCCGTTTTGGGGGTTTTTCCACGCTAAAATTGTCTCGTGTTCGTGGTTGTGTTTCGATTATTATCGCCTTCATATTTCAGCGGCTATTGGGAGATATTGAGATTCCGTTGCGTTGCGCTTTCTCCCAACAAAGTGGTATCAGAGCCGTGGTTTGATTTTGTGCGACTATGGAGGCGAACACGTCGCGAATGGAGAGTTTGAATGGTTCCAATTACAATGTTTGGAAAGGAAAAATGGAGGACTTGCTCTTTGTCAAGCATTTCCATTTGCCGGTTTTTTCTACTGAGAAACCCGAGGGAAAAAGTGATGATGAATGGAATTTGTTGCATCGACAAGTTTGTGGGTACATTCGACAATGGGTGGATGACAATGTTCGGAACCATGTGGTTGGTGAAACTCGTGCTAACATCCTTTGGAGGAAGCTTGAGGAGCTTTATGCACGGAAGACCGGGAATAACAAGATGTTCTTGCTCAAGCAAATGATAGCCTTGAAGTATCATGACGGTACGCCAATAACCGATCACTTGAATAACTTCCAAGGAATTATGAACCAAATGGCGACGATGAATCTTAGATTGGATGATGAGATTCAAGGGTTGTGGCTTCTTGGTACTTTGCCGAACTCGTGGGAGACGTTTAGGATGTCGTTGTCTAACTCCGCTCCGGATGGTATCATGTCGATGGATTTGGCAAAGAGTAGCATTTTGAATGAAGATATGAGAAGAAAGTCTCAAGGCTCCTCTTCACATTCCGAGGTATTGGTTACCGAGTCGAGGGGGAGAAATCAAGCCCGGGGTTCAAATAACCGTGGTGCATCACGAGGAGCGTCGCGTGGAGGTTCAAATAGGTGGGCTAATGTTGAGTGCCATCATTGTGGCTTGAAAGGCCACATTAAAAAGTATTGCCGGAAGTTGAGAAATGAAGGCAAGGGAAAGAAGATCAACCACAACAACAACGATGTCAAGAAAGAAGGTAACAATAGTGAAAATGTTGCTATTGTTGATGATTTCTTTGTCGTTTGTGATGATTATGAAGAAAGTGTCAATTTATCTCGCGATGAGACAAGTTGGGTGGTTGATAGTGGTGCTTCTTCGCATGGGACTTCACGACGGGATCTTTACTCCACTTATAAGGCCGGTGATTTTGGTATTGTCGGCATGGGAAACAAAGGATATTCAAAGGTGATTGGAATTGGAGATATATGTGTTGAAACTAGTAATGGCACTTCTCTAGTTCTCAAAGATGTGAAGCACGTTCCGGACCTTCGGTTCAATCTCTTATCGGTTTCAAAATTGGACGATGAAGGCTATGGCAACTCTTTCTTGGAAAATGAATGGAAGTTAAAGAAAGGCTCAATGGTGATTGCAAAAGGAAAAAGACGCTCAAATTTGTATGTCGCGCAATTTGGGAGTTCTAAATGCTACGTCAACACTTGCGAGGATGAAAGTTCTTCCGAACTATGGCACAAACGTTTGGGTCATATGAGTGAGAAAGGTTTGGGAATCTTAGTGAAGAAGAATGTACTATTTGGAGTTTCCAACGCAAAGTTGAAGAGATGCTCGCATTGTTTGGCGGGAAAGCAAAGGCGCGTATCGTTTCGGTCTTTTGAACCAAAGAGAAAGTCACAAGTGTTAGACTTGGTACATTCCGATGTTTGTGGGCCGATGAAGACACGGTCCCTTGGCGGTTCTTATTACTTTGTGACTTTTATCGACGATCACTCTCGGAAAGTTTGGGCTTACACCTTGAAGACAAAGGATCAAGTGTTAGATACCTTCAAGTCGTTTCAAGCGTCGGTTGAACGAGAAACGGGGAAGAAGCTCAAGTGTATCCGAATGGATAACGGGGGAGAATACATCGGTCCTTTCGATGAATATTGCCGAGAGCAAGGTATACGTCACCAAAAGTCTCCTCCGAAGACACCGCAATTGAATGGGTTGGCCGAAAGAATTAATAGAACTTTGGTTGAAAGAATGAGATGCTTGCTTTCTCAATCAAAGTTGCCGAAGTATTTTTGGGGCGAAGCATTGAGTACGGTTGTACATGTGCTAAATCTCACACCTTGTGTGCCTTTGAAGTTTGAAGTTCCGAGCCGTGTTTGGAGTGGTAAAGATGTCACGTACGACCATCTTCGAGTGTTTGGGTGCATGGCATATGTGCATGTTCCGAAGGATGAGAAATCGAAGTTGGATGACAAGACCAAGAAATGTATATTCGTTGGTTATGGGCTCGATGAGTTTGGATATCGATTCTTTGATCCGGTTGCAAGAAAGCTTGTTCGTAGTCGTGATGTTGTATTCATGGAGGATTACACCATTGAAGATATCGACAAAGTTGAGAAAGAAGTTCCAACCTTTGAAGAAGAAGAATTAGTTGATGCGGAACCAACTAATATTGCTCCTACCCCGACCGTTGTCGAAGATGTGCAAATTGAAAATCAAGGTACGGATTTACATGTTAATCCTTTAAATCCTAATGATTTTGTTGATGTTGAAAATGAGGTTGGCCATGAAGATGAAAGTGAACAACCTTCTAATGAGTTGAGGCGGTCCACTCGTGTTAGACATCCTTCCGTTCGATACCCCTCGAACGAATATGTATTTCTCACCGATGACGGAGAACCCGAAAGCTTTGAAGAAGCTTTGGATGACGAAAACAAAAATGAGTGGATGGATGCCATGGAAGATGAGATGCAATCGCTTCGTGAGAATAACACTTTTGAATTGGTGAAGTTACCAAAGGGCAAAAAGGTGTTAAAGAATCGATGGATTTATCGTGTGAAGCAAGACGAAAGCACTTCGCAAAAACGGTTCAAGGCTCGCTTGGTGGTAAAGGGCTTTAGTCAAAGAAAAGGCATTGACTTTAGCGAGATTTTTGCTCCCGTGGTGAAGATGCAATCTATTCGGGTAGTGCTTGGGCTAGCCGCTAGCCTTGATTTGGAAGTTGAGCAAATGGACGTGAAGACGGCTTTTCTTCACGGTGATTTACATGAAGAGATTTACATGGAGCAACCGGAGGGTTTTCGAGAAAATGGTAAAGAAGACTATGTTTGCAAATTGGTAAAGAGTCTTTACGGCTTGAAACAAGCACCGCGACAATGGTATAAAAAGTTTAACTCGGTGATGGTTAAACATGGCTACAAGATGACAAATGCCGATCATTGTGTGTTTGTGCGCAATTTCTCCGATGGTGATTTCATTATCCTTTTGCTCTATGTTGATGATATGCTTATCGTTGGAAAGAACATTGCTCGGATTGAAGAGTTGAAGAAGACTTTGAGTGAGTCTTTTGCAATGAAAGATTTGGGACAAGCGAAAAAGATCCTTGGAATTGAGATTTTTCGTCATCGAGAGGCGAAGAAGTTGTACTTGTCTCAAGAATCATAGATCGAGAAAGTTCTTCGGCGTTTCAAGATGGATGAAGCAAAAGTGGTGAGCGTTCCGCTTGCTTCTCATTTCAAGCTTAGCCACCAACAATGTCCATCTACAAATGATGAAAAGTCAAGTATGAAGAACGTTCCATACTCGTCGGCGGTTGGTAGTTTGATGTACGCCATGGTTTGTACGAGGCCGGATATAGCCCATGCCGTGGGAATGGTGAATCGTTATCTCTCAAATCCGGGTAGACGTCATTGGGAGGCCGTGAAGTGGGTTATGAGATATCTCCGGGGGACTTCGAATTTGAGACTAGCTTTGGGATGCGAGAAGCCTACGTTAGTTGGTTATACGGATTCGGATCTAGCCGGAAGCTTGGATGATCGAAAATCTACTTCGGGGCATATGGTGACTTTTGCCGGGGGAGCCGTGGCTTGGCAATCGAAGTTGCAAAAGTGTGTTGCACTCTCTACTACCGAGGCCGAGTTCATTGCCGTCGTTGAAGCGACGAAAGATTTGTTGTGGTTGAGGAAATTTACAATGGAGCTTGGGGTCAAACAAGAAAAGTATATCTTGTTTTGTGATAATCAAAGCGCCATTCATTTAGCGAAGAATTCCTCGTTTCACTCAAGGTCGAAGCACATTGATGTTCGTTATCATTGGATCCGTGACGCATTGGATTCTAAGTTGATGGAGCTCGAGAAGATTCACACCGATGACAATGGCTCCGATATGTTGACGAAGGTTTTGCCGAGAGGGAAGTTTGAGTTTTGTCGCTCGGTTGCCGGGTTGACATTGCCCTCCAACTAGTCGGTCGGGGGAGTTTGTTGGGTATCCCTCCTATTTGGAGGCCCAACAATGTGGGTTATTTTTGACCCATTGATCCATGTACCCGGCCCATGAAGCCTAGGTCATAAATGACTTAGATGAGATGAAGAAAAGTAAGAGTGAAGAAGAGAGTGAAAACAAGAGAAAGAGAAAGAGAGCAAATTCGCGGTTTCCGCCCAGTTTCGTCGACCCTCAGGAAAATCGTTATTGCGCACTCGTTCACCGTTGGATCGTCGTGATTTTTGGACAGAACGTTCCTAAGACATAGAGGTACGTTATGAACGGTGGAGATGTGGTTTTGAGCTTTCTAGGTCGGTCTAAAGAGTGGAAACCAGAGGCTGTTTTGTGAGAACGTTTTTCACAAATTCTTCTCTTGCTTGTTGTTGTAATCCGAGATTGGTGTTCGATCTTGATGATGATGATGTATGCCTCTAGTTTTATCTAGGGAAGACTTCGTTTGTACCTCACTCTTGATTATAGTGGATTTTAAGCGGCCTACGGGTCCCGTGGTTTTTTACTCCGTTTTGGGGGTTTTTCCACGCTAAAATTGTCTCGTGTTCGTGGTTGTGTTTCGATTATTATCGCCTTCATATTTCAGCGGCTATTGGGAGATATTGAGATTCCGTTGCGTTGCGCTTTCTCCCAACATTTTTACCAACTAATAATGTCATAACATAATATAATGGAAAGGGAAATTTATTTTTTATATCCCAATTTTATTTTTGGCAATTCAAATAGGCGCGAGATACGAGACGAGCGACACCACAGCGCTCTCGTCGAACGACATGGAGAAGCTCCTTCTTCGCCGCCCTCTGCAAGCTCCGTCGAGCCCCCTCTCTCTCCGTCGCCGACCTGCGTTCCATCCTCCGTGCCGATGCTGAATTCGACGGCGCAGCTTCCGCCGACTCTCCGTCGTCCAATGCAACACTCGTCATCGGCCACAACTTCTTGGAGGCCCGATCGGCCGTCGACAAGAGCTGGGAGAGCCTCAGACCCACCGTGGCAGTCTCTCGCGAGACTTAGAAAGAGAGAGAGGTTGGTTCAACGAGAGAGGAGGAAGAAACATAAAAAAGTTTAGTACTTCTACCGCTGAAAAGAATTAATATTATCTAAAAAATAGTACTTTTACCGAAAAATGATACTTTTTAATATTTAATTATTTTAAAACACGTGTTTAAACATCAGCGTAACACGTGGCAAAAATAAACAGAGGTTGACATAAACATAACGGTGGTTGAATTTGAATACGTTATAAGATTTATATAATATATACCCCCGAAAACGAAAAAGGTCAAATGTTTGTAAATGTTTGTAAAAGAACGGGCATATACCAGTAATAACCCTTTTAATAATTTCAGAACTATTAGCAATTTAACTATACAAATTGTAGCTTTTATTAATAATTATCAGACGCCAAGCATAATAAATTTTATAATAATTGTTAAAAATGAATCCTAATCAATTTATACTAAAAATATATATAGAAATATAACAAAATAGCTAGCATTAAGAATTTTTATTATGAAAAAAAAAAAAAAAACAATTAGGGTTCTACCAAAATCAAAATAGTAACATCGATGTCAAAAATAAAAAGTTGAGGGAGCCGCTTATATCTTGTCGATTATTATTTTTTGAAGATCAAAGGTATTCATATAAACAATATGCACTAAGAAAATCAGTGCGTATAAATAATTGACTAAGGAAGGAGTCCGTTACAAAATTTCTTCCTCAATGAATTCCATGATATCATTAGAATCAGTAACCCATGCCTCCCATTCCTCCCATGCCAGGAGGCATAGACGAAGCCGCCTCATCCCCGGGAATCTCCACGATAACTGCTTCTGTCGTCGTTAGCAACGAAGATACACTACAACAAACAAACGGTAGTGAGAACGTCTCGCTTAAACATGAATCCAAATTGGAATAGATTGTTTGGTTTAGATCAGTACCTCGCAGCATCGACCAAGGCCGTTCTGATGACCTTCAAGGGGTCGATGATTCCCGACTTTATCATGTCCACGTATTCACCTGCAACAATAAGAGAATTCGGTTCGT
The DNA here is from genome assembly GCA_954871525.1 of Parietaria judaica. Classification (NCBI taxonomy): domain Eukaryota; kingdom Viridiplantae; phylum Streptophyta; class Magnoliopsida; order Rosales; family Urticaceae; genus Parietaria; species Parietaria judaica. Next base: position 48,783,530 of record OX940860.1, read on the forward strand.
AAGGAACTACACAGCCGGTGTCATTGACCGATTTGCACTTGTTTATGATCAACACAAACCTTTCGACGCGTCGTAGCCGAGGTCAGGATTGTCCTGCTCCAAAAGCTTGCCAACTACGACTGACCCTTCTACTCCGGCGTTGGAAGCGATCGTGTGTACTGGCATCTGCCAAAATCATTGAATAAATAAACAAGATTTACTTCGTAGCCCAATACTAATCTAGGAACACATTTCCCAATTTTATGCGCAAAAGCGTGCTTGCTGAATTAAGCTTGTCTATACTAATTCAATTCTAAAGACATAATAAATCGTATAATGAAGGCATCATAACAATAAAGCAACAAAGTAAGATTATCTGAATTTGCTCATTAAAATTAAATAAATAAAAAAGGAACGGAAGTGATATTCTACAGACAGGCGTCGCGTGTCTGAAAACTCTTTATCAAAATGGAAGGATGAACATCAAAACGAAAAATCATGGGTACCTTGAGAGCGTTCTGAATTATCTGGACACCGATCTTTTGATCGAAGTTTGATGTTTGCAAGTTGTCGAGTTCCTTAGATGCGTACAGGAGTGCAACGCCTCCACCTTCCGACACAGAAATTACCAATTAATGACCCCAGAACAGGAAAAATATATGTAAATATTTATAGAACTATATGTGACCAACTTATTCTTCGTAACGATCCGAATATTTATGCGAATCATTTAGAAAAGCAAGCAAATATTCTCCACCTTCTGATCTGGACAAATTTACTTAATTACCATTTTATGAATCCTAACCGGATTACGTATATATAGAGCAGAATTTAACCAACTTATTCTTCAAAATGAAACGTATCATTTGAATGTAGAAAATAGCCTAATTACCAAATAATAACTGAAATCCGGATTTTGTTTATAACGATATACATATAACTAAATGTAATCCTACTTATTTTTCAAAATGATACGATTGATGAATGTTAATACGAATCATTTAGAAAACAAGAAAATATTCTCCATCTTCCCAAAAGGAAAACGCTTGATTACCAATTAACAACTCCAACACCAGATTATAAATGTATATAATTATATATATGACTATATGTGAGAAACTTCTTCCACAAAAATGATACAAAAGTATATACGACCGAAGAAATTGCTATCCACCTTCCAATTCAAAATAATCACTTAATAATTACCAATGAATGACTCAAAATGCGGATATAAACAATATATATATATATATAGGGATGTGTGTGCAGTTCAATGAGCCTACGTACCAGGCACAATTCCTTCCTCTACAGCAGCCTTGGTGGCATTTAGAGCATCGGTGACTCTATCCTTCTTCTCGCCAACCTCCACTTCACTAGCTCCTCCAATCTGTACAGTTTTTCGTCAAAAAAACGTTAAAAGAAAATTGTCTTAATGTAACATCATATAATATGACATTGTAATATAACATAACTTCCCAAAAAAAAAAAATGGTACGAATACCTTCAAAACAGCAACACCGCCAGAAAGCTTAGCAAGCCGCTCTTGTAATTTTTCTTTGTCGTAATCCGAAGTGCTCAACTCAATTGATGACCTCAGCTACAAAATTCACGAGTGATATCAAATAAATACAGATTTAATGAAAAGAGAGAAGATGTTTTTCATATAAATATATTATATAAACCTGATCACATCTCTCTTCAATGGCCAGCTTGTCACCAGCTCCATCGAGTATAATCGTGTCATCCTTCGATATTGTAATCTACGGAAGCATATCACGAAAGTGAGCAACAAGAATATAGAAAAATAATATATACATAAATAGGCACCAATACCAAACCCAGCCATTATTCTACAACGATTTTAAAAAACATTTACTGTCTAACCTTTTTGCATGAGCCAAGCATTTCTGGTCCGACTTTGTCAAGGCTCATACCGAGGTCCTCAGTAATTACCTGTAATTTTCGGTTGGGTGGAAAAAACAATAAGAAGAATTAGGTTTCTTCATCAACAAGTAATTGAAAACGTCAAAAGAAACAAACTAGCACACGGCCTACCTGTGCCCCTGCAAGGATGGCAAGATCCTGCATAATGGCTTTCCTGTTTTCTCCAAACCCAGGGGCTTTAATAGCACAAACCTTGATCCGACCAAGCGAGCAAAAACCGGAAACAATAAGAAAATTCAATCTTTGAAACAACCAAGAAAATATAGACAGCGGTAGTTGCAAAAGCAGCGAAAGTATACCTTGACTCCGGCGCGGAGCTTGTTCAGAATGAGAGTAGCTAATGCCTCACTCTCTACATCCTCGGAAACAATCAATAGAGGTCTTTGCATCTGAATTCCCAACAAATCTTTAATTGAGATCATGGAAACAAATTTAATTTAAATCGGCAAGCCCAAAGAGAAAATATTGTTACCTTCAAAGACAGCTCCAACATTTTCACTATAGAATTTAAGTTTGAGATTTTCTTCTCATGGATTAATATCAATGGATCTTCCAATTCCTGATGAAAGAAAATAAATTGTTTACATCCAAAACATAAGCATTATTGATAATCCGTGTCCTGAATAAAAACATACTAATGTGAAACAGAATCGATGTTTTTGGAATCATTACCAAATAGGGACAGCCATTTTCTTGAGAAGCAAAATTAATATATTGCGATCATTTAATGAATCAGTAAATATTTAAATATAGACTAAAGATAAATGTAGAAAGAGATCAGTAATTAATTCAATAAAATCCGTACACATTTTTGGTTCTTTGGATTTGTGATGAAGTACGGTGATATGTAGCCCCTGTCAAACTTCATCCCTTCAACTACCTCCAGTTCGTTATCCATCGTTTTCCCGTCCTACACGAGAAAGCAGACAACAAAATGCAATCACATAAGACAATCACTTCAAACTTCAAAGGATCAATGTTTAGAGTCAGATAAAAGTGGAAACATAACATAATATTATTCATATGCACTAAAATTCTACTTACTGTTACGGACCCATATCATGGTAAGGCTTAATAAAGAATGATCCACAACCCCCACATGAACACGGGTCTGGCTCGACTCAAGGGGTACCGACCAAGGGCCACTGCCTGGGCTTAGGCAAATTCTATATTGGGCTGTTAAATTTAGTCTTTCAAATATTTGGTTACCAGCTAATTAAGTTTATGACCGTTTTTAGCCTTGTCATGACCTATCTATATAATTGGGTCTTTTTTATTAATGAGAATCATCTCAACACACATAAAAAAAAATCCAGCTACTCTATATCAGAGGAGCGGCATAATTTTTAGGTTGAGATTTCGTTTCGAGAGTTTCTAGTTCTTATGTGTTTGAGTTTCTTATATCACAGGTCCCCTTACGAGAATAAAATCCCGGGCTATATTACTCTTAACCTTCTATGAGAATATGACTTGTAGCACGCATAAATTTTATTTTCTTGATTCTGTTAAATTTATTAAATAATATGAAACGATCAAATTGCGCCGCACATAGAAAATAAGAAGATAAAAAAAGAAAGGACGTTATTCTTTGTCATTTAGTACAATCTGGTTAACTAAGTTTAAATAATATATAATTAACATCCAGACAAAGACAAACATAATTTACGGGGCTACCACATGCCGTAATTTGTGCAATAAAAATGAAGGCTCTGCCAATTGTAAATAAAATAGGCAGGAACATTCAATTCTTAGAGTCAGCAAACACATAGGTGATCTAAGCTTATGACATCTTAATTAACAGCGAGACAGGGTACCCGTATTTACGGAACCACCGCACTTTACATTGTACATATTAAAGATAATAAACGAATAGAAAGAAAAGTTTTAATTACCGAGATGGTTATGACACCTTCTTTTCCCACCCTTTCCATAGCTTTAGCTATTAGCTCGCCTATATCTCTCTCTCCATTGGCCGATATCGTTCCAACCTTTCCAAGGAAGTAATAAGACAAACTCGGTAAGTCTTAAGAATTACTTGAGGTCGATGTACATAATATCAGAGTCTTAACTTAAAAAGAAATAGCTCCAAAAGAAACCTGTGCTATTTCCTCAGATGTACTAATCATTCTTGTTCTGCTCTTCAAGTTCGTCACGACAGCATCGACGGCCATCGTGATTCCACGCCTCAAGTCCATAGCATTCATTCCTGCTGCCACAGACTTGCATCCTTCGGTAAATATTGCACGAGTAAGAACTGTAGCACAAGTAGTACCTGCATAAAAAGTAAAATTACAAAATCAACTACCCACGAGAATTTCCTCCTCGGAAGAAGATAAGCTTCCGTAATACTAACATCATTGATCATATATTGATTATGGATTCAACTGTGCACACTCACCATCACCAGCCGCATCGTTCGTAGCGTTAGCCACTTGTTTCACGAGATTAGCACCGACATTCTTGACTCGGTCCTTGAATTCGATACTCTTGGCGACAGTAACACCGTCTTTCGTCACCTTCGGCGCACCATAACTCTGTTCCAATACAACATTGCGACCCTGCAGAGACAAAGTAAAACGCCAAGGAAGCTCATCATACACGACGACCGCGACCCTTCATTCCCACATTTCGGATTTGCGCAATTCATGGGCCGAATCAAGACCATTGACTAAGTGGAAATGACTGACCTTGGGTCCCATGGTGACTTTCACAGCATCGGCCAGCTCCTCAACACCCCGGAGCATCAAGGCACGAGCTTCGACTCCGAATTTGATGTCTTTCGCCGCATAATTCCTGCTCCAACTCAACCTGTTGGCAACCTACAATCCCCAATCAAATCAGAACACATTCGAATTTTCCCATTTCGCAGCACTAAATCAAAATGCAGGGATTCAAAATTACCTGCCGAGCGCTGTTCCTCGTCAAGCTACAGAAAAACAGAGGAGAAAGAGAATGAGAGTGAGAATATATACACAGCACAAAGCTGAAATGGAGTGAGTGAGCGGCGAAGAGCGTATGAGTACCTGGCTTTGGAGGCGATGTTGGCGGCGAAGCGGTACATGGTGGCGATTGGCGAAGCAGAGAAGGAAGGCGCTTAGGGTTTAAAGGTGGGGTTTGTTTGAGTTACGTTAATGGCGGCTAACAGTCTGTCAGAGTACGGCAACACTTGCCAGAGGCAGAGCCGAAGAGGAGGCTTCCGTGGATATTGGGCCCATTATTACTAGGCCCAGCTCTAAAACAAACACAAAATACTAGAGGCAAAGCATAATATAAATGGGTTTGTGTGTTGTTTCGGATACGATTATAATTGGGGGGCCATTATAGGGCTATTTGAATCATGGTTTTAAATATTCGGATATATCTTCGATATATCCACGACGTGTCTAGAAAATGAGAAATGCGAAACGATATTCGCAGGAAATCGATACATCCTATTTTTCTCATTTATCTGTCAGCAAGCGATATATCAGTAAAAACGGAGAGTATGAAACGACATCGATATTGACATTTAGAACCATGCTTCGTATCTATGTTCGCATTTCGTACTCTATGTTCGTATTCTATAACTATGTGTTATATTTATTAAATAGGTCATTTAGAAACTATATAAAAATATGATTGAAATACTAAAAATATTTTTCCGGACTATCCGTCGATAATTTGATCGGAAAGTGATATATCCGTGAAATTTATGCAGTATTATCGGCAAGCGATATATCCAGTTCTTCCCATTTATCCGCCGGCATGTCTAAAATGAAGAGTGCGAAACGACATCGATATCGATATTTAGAACCTTGATTTGAATGTTATTACTAGGTTTAGTGGTGAAACAACAAAAAATTAGTCAAGGCGAAAATCATCTTGATAGCTACTCAGTTCATCTAGAGGTAATACAATAGGTAACAAATGGTATAAATTTGTTTGAATGGATCTTAGATATTCAAGTACTTTGAATAGATTAAATAACTGGTGAACACGTCACGAATAGGATAATACTTTACGACTTAATTAGACACAATTAAGAATTAAGATTTCTTGTTATGTTGTTTTATGTTATTAAGTGTTATGATACTTACTACATATGAATTTTATGTTTTATATTTTATTAATTTCATGGTTCAATAATGAAAATTGCTAATTAGTTAAAAAAAATTATATCATATAATTATATTAAATAAGTTAAATATGTATAAGGAGAATTAATTTATCATTTAAACTAGGCGATAACATGCGTTTTTTTGGCATGTCCATGTAGTGTTTGATTAGACCGTTTACTAATTTTATATACCAAACTCCTCTCGTTTATTAATTGTGTTTAATTTGTGATGCCGACTAAATGGAGTTCCAAGACTAAGGCCCAGTTTGGCATTGCTGTGCTGTGTTTAGAATTGCTTTTCAAATATACTGCCAGAAGAAGTGCTGTCAGAGAAAGTAATGCACTGTTTGCTTAATCAAAACAAAAAACAATTGGTTTTTTAAAAAGTTTCAGTTTAGTGTTTGGTAACCATTTTTACTTAATTAGCTTCTAAATATCAAAAATATAAAAGTAGACATAAATAATATTTGTTAAATATTATTATTAATATAAAAAAGTTTAAACAATATAATTATTCAATAAATAAAAAAGAAAAAATATTTATTAGCTTGTTGTGCCTGTTGTGCTTTTAACTGACAATAATTATAATGAAAGTACCAATTTCTTACATCCAAGTTCCTTTTGTCCATGATAAAAAATTAGTACTTTTACCAACGAAAAAGAGTTAGTATTTTAACTGTAATGATAATATGTATCTGTTTTTTATTTATTTACATTTACCTTCCAAAAAAGAATTGTTACTTTAACTATAATAATTGAAGAATGTGAACATAAAATAATGGTACTTTTACCATCTTTAAAAATTGGTACTTTAACCGCAATAGTAAAATATTTTGGTACTTTTACCATCCAATAGGAATTGGTATTTCAACCAAATAATTTTTAAAAATGGACATAAAAAATTGGTATCTTCACCATCCAAAAAGAATTGGTACTTTAACCACAATAATTAAAAAATATAGACATAAAAATTGATACTTTTACCACTTAAAAAATTAAAATCTTAACCGCAATAATAATATGTATTTTTGGTACTTTTACCGTCCTAAAAAATATTTATGGGGATAGAGAATAAGAAAAACAAAAGTAGATTCTACCAAAAGCATCTATAACTTGCTTTTGAATTTTGCCTATACAAAAGCTAAATTTTTTATCGAAGTGCTTCTAATGTAACTTACCAAACACAAATATTAACTTAAAATTCTAAAAAAAAGCAAAAGCACCTAATAATAAGCAATGCCAAACGGGCCCTAAGCACATAATTGCCAATATTATTCCTATCTATCCACGATTACATTCAGTGGGATAGGGTTTTTATTTGATTTGTTTCTTTATTATTTTCCCACTAACATATACTATTGTTAGAGATATTTTAGGAGTTAATTAAGGTTTATGAGGCGGTAGGGTTTATTCATTTGCTATATATATTGATGCTGTTGGGTTGTGAGGTAATTCCCTATGATCTTATCTAACCGGTTTAAACTGATAAAGAATAGGCAACGAAAATTTTACGGATTAACAAATCATGCAACACGTAGAATAATCTTTGTTGCGTCCCATTAAACAACAAACAAGAAAAATTATGTTATGGGCCATAATTAATTATTCTATCCGGTATACACGATACAAACAAATTTTCCGAATTCCCGATCTTTAACTTTTTCGATTTTATCCAAACAAAATTAGTTCAATCACAAACATGAATCGATTTACGGGATTGAGCATATAAATAATTATCATCATCAATAAATATCGAAAGTACCTGACACGATATTCCTCACAGCGTTTTCTGAATCTGAATATGCTTCCTGCGATTTTGGTGTCTTTGAATTCTCCCATTAGCCTTCCGATGTATTCTCCGGAGCTAGACTGCTAGGATGTGTGGGCTCCTAAGGTTACCACGAACTCTGAGGCCTTGACCGGAACCGATTTCTTCTGACTCTGAGAAGCCGAAATCGAATGGAGAGAAAGAGATAGAGAGAATGCGATTTTCTCTTGGTGTGTAACTTGTGATCTGTGATTTTAGCTTTAGCCTATTTATTGGGTAAAACAAATATTAACCACTTTGAGATATTCACTCATTATCTTTATTAAATAATTAAGATAATGATATTATCAAATCTTATTTAAATCTTTTCATAAAAAATTTAAATCTTAATGATAAGATAACAAATCTTCGATTTAATTTATCCAATATATGAATATCATGAAATCGATTTAATATATATCAAATATATATTTATATTATCTAATTTCGAAATTAATAAATAATTCGAAATAAATATATCCTAAAATCGATTTTAGGGTTTAAATCAAATCTAATATAAATCTTTTTAATTATAATTAGTTATTAATAAGTATAAATAATTAAATCCAATAATTAAAATTATATTATTAATTAAATACAACTGATATCTAATCTTGTATTTAATCTAATTTCTAATTCGCAGCCCTAAACAGTCCCTAATCCGGGTTTTAATCGGATTACTGTTTTTAGCATAACTTTCTCTCTGTGTGTCGGAATGACACGATTCAAAGTGCTATCTTCTTAGAATTCAATTATATACCATACTTGAGAGTTTGGTAATCAAATTCCAAAAAACAATTTTTCACTTTTCCGGAATGTACCAAAACTTTGGTACTTTTGCCTCTAAAGATAAATAGACGTTTCCTGACTGGAACTATTCTATTTGGATCCACCCAATTATTAATAAAATGAATATTGTTGCGGTGTTTACTCTTGTGGAGCTACAAAGGGGACTAATGGACATATTATTCAAGCTTAAGTGAAATGAAGAAATTTCACCAACTTCGGATACATTCCACTATAGCTCGAAGTTGAAATAAATCTCTTGAATAATAATATTAATTATAATCCTGACACACGAGTCTATCGATACAATCAGATATATTGGAATATTCGATTTACCTATTTATGATTAAATAGCAAAAGTTCCTAGATTCATGGAGATATAGAACAGCATATAAGTTATCATGCTTGCATATCCACCATTTGAGTCTCCAACAATTATTCTAATACTTACATATCCAATTTGACCTATGGACGAATACGCAAGCATACGTTTCATGCTTGTTTGAGTAATAGCAATGAGATTCCCCAATATCATGCTAAGAATAGCTAGGATTTCCAGAAGAATATGTCATTCGTTTGATGAGAAATAAAAAGGAATATTGAAAATTCGAGTGGCTGAAGCTAAAGCAGCTAATTTCGAAGTAACAGAAAGAAAAGCAACAACTGGAGTGGGAGAGTCAGAGTCGAAAAGAGGATTCCTCACTTCTTTCTCTCATTCAAAACCGTCCATGAGACTTTCATCTCGCACGGCTCCTAATGAATCTTACAGCTGAGTGCTTGTTTGTTTCTCCGAAACATTATAAAGAAAATCATAAGTGTCTATCCATATCTGCATCCATGCAACCTTATACGGTTAACCTTCTGATCCTAATATGAAAGTAATTGAGAATACCAATGTATTCCGTAACGATCAAATTAAAGATCATATGAGTTAAACCGTATAAGTCCATGATGCTCAGGATATCAATCGATTCCATCTGACCATCTTTGTGACTTTATCGTACTTTCATCAGTGACGGTCTTACTTGATGATTTCGGGTGTTAAGTCTGTCCATCCAGTACGGAGACCCCTCCAGTACTTGGTAAAACTCAAATGTGCAGGACCAGCACCTGATTCGGTAAAGAATCTACACTAACACTTTTATTTGAGTTTATCAATGGTTATCCCAATTAGAAGTTCCCATTTTCTAATTATTAACCATGGATATCTTTTAGTTCCGAACGTATGTAAGTCAAAACCTCTTCACACATAGACTCTGTGTGATGACTTAACATAGTAGTAAGTTGTTCGTGTACTATGGGATTGAAAAATATTTAATTTTATAATATTTTTCGATATAACTATAAGAACTATCATTAATAAGTTATATTTCTTTAGAAGGAAGTTAGCCATGATCTCAGTGAAACGGGATTAGCATCTGAATAGATGGCATATCATAAAATATGTCCAACAGATGCAAACGAATGGTATTAAACAGTCATTGATGAAATAAAATTTCGAGCTCTTTCCTGAGGAAAAGTCGAGTTTTCTACTCGCATAGACGCGTTCTTAAATCACCGTAGTTCCGCTCTACATCAATTTGTCTAACTTGTTCGTGAATCGTGTCTGACTTACGAACTCATTTAATTGATTTCGGAACTTAAAAAAAGTAACCTAATTGATTTTATATTTATTTAATTTAATTACATAATTAAACAATGTTAGCTTATTTAACTAATTAAATCTTATATATTTTCTTCAACTGAAAAAATGTACTTCATAAATGAAGAATATGGATTTAAAATATAATCAGTATTAATAGCATATATAAAATGCATGAAATAAATATTTTGTTCATTAATTGTGTCTAATTGGTTCTCACTTCTCAGAGTGTCCGTTTTATGTTTCAATATTACTTACTTTTGAATGTGTCTATCGAACCAAAATCATCTTAAAGCCCGCCATATATTTTTACGCTATTTCGTGGACAAAGTGTCACCCTTAATTACATGCGATCAATGATCATACAAAACTAACGGATGATGTTATGGGGTAATTTTGTAAAGGTTATTTAATAAAGAAAAATTATTTAGTTGATTATTTCTTTATTAAATAAAACTACTTTTTACAAAAATATTCACCGGAGGTTCGTTTTCACAAAAAAGAGTGTCCTGACGCTCCGAAAAATATCGAGATACTAAAAATGATATAAAACTTGTGAGAAACGGCCTCGGGGCGCTCTCGGAACTTCCGGGAGGCATCGAGACACCACAGGCGGGCCCCATGGGTCCCCAAAAGCCACTGCCACGCGTCAGGTGGCTCTGCAGGTCAACCAGGGGTCAACTCAACCCCGCTACGTGTCGCCAGCCAATTCAGCTTAGCCAAAGGCCACTAGGGGGCTAACTAGAGCGCGCCACGTGAAGGATGACGCAGAGCTACCTCCTCAAGCGCGTGGGCCTGCGTCAGCGGCACAAATGCCGCGCATGAGGGTGCGTCGGAGCTCCAATCGCCAAGCCATTTGCGGCGTTCAATCGGCCACGTCCGGGGAACCTAGAAAAACATATAATATTGTCCCGGGGGCCTCCCGGAGTAATAGATTTTCACGTTTTAGTCCTCCGGCTCTCCTATAAATAGAAGTTCAGTTCAGTTAAACAGTAACTCACTTTCTATGAATGGGAACTCGCCCGAAACTCTCTCAACTCCCTTTATACTCGCCAACCCCTCAAATATCACTCTAATGTTGAGCGTCGGAGGTCAACCAGGGGTCAACTCAACCCCGCCTCGTGTCGCCCGCCCATTCAGCCTCGCCAAAGGCCACCATGGGGCCAACTAAAGCTCGCCACGTGGAGGATGTCGCAGAGCCACTTCCTCTCGCGCGTGGGCCTGCGTCAGCGGCACAAATGCTGCGCGTGAGGGCGCGTCGGAGCTCCAATCGCCGAGCAATTTGCGGCGTTCAATCGGCCACGTCCGGGGAACCTAGAAAAACATATAATATTGTCACGGGGGCCTCCCGAAGTAATAGATATTCACGTTTTAGTCCTCCGGCTCTCCTATAAATAGAAGTTCAGTTCAGTTAAACAGTAACTCACTTTCTCTCAACGGGAACTCGCCCGAAACTCTCTCAACTCCCTTTATACTCGCCTCCCCCTCAAATATCACTCTAATGTTGAGTGTCGGAGGTCAACCAGGGGTCAACTCAACCCCGCCTCGTGTCGCCCGCCCATTCAGCCTCGCCAAAGGCCACCATGGGGCCAACTAAAGCTCGCCACGTGGAGGATGTCGCAGAGCCACTTCCTCACGCGCGTGGGCCTGCGTCAGCGGCACAAATGCCGCGCGTGAGGGCGCGTTGGAGCTCCAATCACCCAGCAATTTGCGGCGTTCCATCGGCCACGTCTGGGGAACCTAGAAAAACATATAATATTACTCATGGGGCCTCCAGGACTAATAGATATTCACGTTTTAGTCCTCCGGCTCTCCTGTTAATAGAAGCTCAGTTTAGCTAAAACGTAACTCACTTTCTATCAACGGGAACTCGCCCGAAACTCTCTTAACTCCCTTTATACTCGCCTCCCCCTCAAACATCACGCTAATGTTGAGTGTCGGAGGTGAATCAGGGGTATCCTCCCCCCCCCCCCCCCCCCCCCCCGATTCTCCCTGATCTCGTGTGTTGTTTTTTTCCAGGTTCTTAGCGCGAGAAATCCTACTAGAGCGGAAGTGTTGGGGAAATTTTCGGTACAGATTACGATCCTCCTACTAGATTATGTTCTATGTGGTGTTCGTGCTATCCCCCAGTCTATTATCTCGAGAAGATATACCGACTTCGCGGATAGACCGAAGACCCATACCAAGACCCACAATACAAGTTCAGAGAGCAAAATCTCTGGGAATTATCTGAAGGACTGAGCTACGGAGAGGTTCACATAGTGCGGAATCCCTAGAGAAAATTCGGGCACAACCTAAGACCCTCCTTACCAAGGCTGTAGATCCATGAGATGCTCGTTCTATCTGTCAGTCTTGTATCTCCGGCAGATATATTGACCCTGCGGATAGACCGGAGCCAGTGACGCCGGTCTAGGGTTTTGTCCACTAGGGTTCACTGGAAAGTCAACACTGCGATCTTCCCTACGCAGTGGCCAGGTCTGTTTTTGGTGTCCCGAACTTGTAACCAAGGCCATGCCAAGCCCTGGCCTCTCGGCAATAGGTGGTGGTTTTGTCCCGGATTTCTAGTCCTGCAACAGTGGAGGGTCTGTTTGGCTCGAAAGTCCAGAAGCCTAAGCCCAAAATTCACAAAAGTCAACAAAACGACAATGAGTCCGGTCCAACACGAGCAATTAGGCCGCTTGAATGATTGATACATTTTTTTGCATCAACAGATGATATCGGGTTAAAATTTGTTTTTAATTATACTCGGAAATCAAATTCAATTTTCTTTGAAATGAGTTCTTTTGTAAGGTGGAAGTGTGACTTTAAAAAATAACTTTTAAATTACAAAAAATGGGATCCGCGGTGGTCCTTCCAGAACCGCCCGGATCCCGCAAGTATGTTTTTGGCAAACAAATATTTAAGTGTCCCTAGCTATAAGATGCATACTCATACTTGTGCGTTTGGTAATTGGATCTTGGATATGCATTCTATTTTTCTTGCCAATCTTGTCTAAATATAAGAACAGTTGTATCTGATTATCTGATTGATCTCTTACCCAATTAAGTATATAAGAATTATATGCAATTATGAAAATATATAATATCTAATTATAAAAATTAAACATTAGGAAAATAATTTTCAGTTAAACTTTTTATTTTAAAATTCGGTATAATATTTTTTCACCCCTCTCGTTAAAAGTCACGTCGCCCTCGCCTTCTACAAGTCTGCACATCAACATATGCCAAAGCAAATGAATTGATCGAAGATTATTATATATATTCTAAAATTTTGTATTAGTGATTACATTATAGTTATACACTATCACTTCAAATATAAATTACTTCTAGCAACTTGCATAATATCAAGCCCTAGTATATCACAGGAGGAAGGGGGAAAAGTCAAAGATTAATGGTTGACTTTTTTAAGGATGGAAACAAGCTTGGCAAAGGTTAGAGGCTTCTGTTGGTACTCATCAAGGCCTGCCTCCAAAAACTCCTCTACTTTGTCGTCCACGGATCTCGACGATACACCAGCAATTGTGCTCTCAATGCCCATCGCTCGAAGATTTCTTGTTGCCTAATATTAAAAAAAAAAAACATATGACATATAAGTGAGACAAATTTATATATAAAAGTTGGGATGTTTGAGTTAAAAATACCCACAAGTGTACATTGTGATTTAGAAAATAAATAGACAACAATTTCGAGGCATATACTTTTTTGGTATTTATGATTTATTACAATTTTGAAAACATTAAGATATATGTCGTGCTAAAAAAATAAAGTAGAGTACTTTCACTTATTTTTTGGGTGTTCTTGCCGCAAATATCCAAGTTTATTAATTTTTGAATATATCGTGATTGTACTGATTTGAGTGATTTTTTTTACTGATTTTATTTGCCATAAAGAGTGTCATGATCATAATATATATTAGTGATGCAGTGTAAGACAAGCAAATATATATATATATATATATATATATATGTGTGTGTGTGTGTGTGTCAAGATCCTAAGTTTAACTTTTGAATGTTGTAAATTAGAAAATCATTTTGAAAAAAGATATACATTGTACATGTTGATTTGTTTCATTTTCTTAGTGATTTAATTGCCATAAAAGAGTACCATGATCATATATATTAGTGATGCAGTGTCCAAAATTGGATATTTACACTCTTAAAAAAAATCAGTTAATAAATAAGTACTAATTATGACAACAACAAAATCTCCGAGATGATTATTTACTCACTTTGACCTATTTTTTCCCTCAAAAATTAAATACGTTGATTCTCTTAAAACACTAAAAGCGAAAATACTTCAGGGTAAAATGGATTAAAACAATAGAATAGCGAAAAAAAAAATCACAGAAAATACAAAAGATGACAACTCACTTCGATGCCGTTCATGATGGGCATGTCGAGATCCATGAGGATGAGATCAAAGCTCTTCCCGGAGCAGTGGACGTCGACGGCCTCTTTCCCGTTCCCGACGGCCGTGTTCACCACGCCGAGACTGTGCAGAAGCCTCCCGTGAAGCGTTTGGTTGATCACGCTGTCGTCCACGACGAGGGCCGTTATCTTCACCATTTGATCACTTCTCGTAGCTCGAAAACGAAAAACACGAAAAGGGTATTTGAAACTGCGTTTGAACAAGATAATATATGTATATATATAGAGAGAAATGAAGAACGCCAAGAATGAAAAATGGCGAGTCTTCTCATAATGCAATACAGCAATGATCACCTACTTATAGGATTTTCAGTGTTTTTGGGAATAAAAGGAAAAAGAGTGACATTATTATGATTATTTTGAGATTTGAAGATCGATAAGCTTCATTTGGATTTCATGGAAATCTAGAAAATCTAGCCATGTGATTCGTTTTCCTCGTAAGGGAGATCTTTGTTTTATATATGAATCGTACCATGCTTTTCTTGGTGCTTTTGGATACAAAACAATCGAAAATGAAAGGTGCCAAACAATCTTCTTGTCCTTTTTACGTAAAGAATTATCTAGGTTTCCTGATTAAACTTGCATGTACTTCGACGTTAATGGCTCAGATCAATGCACATGAGAAATAGTACTAGAGATAACATGTGATTCCATTAGGGTACAATACTATATTGGGAATTTGCGTTCATAAACCCTTTATTTTATTTAATATTTGCAAATATACACCCTCAAAGTTTACTTTAGTTTCTTTTTTTGCACTCTACGGTCATTTTAGTTTCTAAAAATCTGTAATTTCCCGTTAATCACAATTCTAGAATTTTAATTTTCCGAACTACAAAGGATTTCGTTTCTATGTTTTTTTTTTTTTATGAATTAATCAAAAAATAAAGAGGGTAATATTGTCAAATTATATTTTTGGAGGGTATATTTTGATTATTTTTTAAAAATATAAGGTATATTAGTCGAGGGTATAAAGAAACAAATATCCCTTCTCCAAATATTTAAAAGCTTGCCCTCATCGGATGGTAAATTTTGGATTTTATATTATTATTTTGCTTATATGAATTTGGGCATTTAGATTATGTGAAGAATCTGAACCATCACATATACTATTCAAGCAAAAAAGTAAATGAAAAAAAAAAAAATCAAGCCATCGATTCTAAGTAATAACTTGACCATGCATATGAATGAATGACCTTATTATGATTATATTATGGTACAATATAAGTGTATAATATCGTCACTATTAGTGGTCATTAATTTGAATATTTATGTCAGAAATGCAGACTCGGATGCATTGTGAACAAATTTGGCAACAGTTTCTAATTTAGGTCACCATGAAATCACTACCATATCTTCATAGATTTTGACATGACCAGAGAACAGTTCTAATGACTTAAATCTTTTTGGCTCTTCAAGATATATAATATTTGTTGTAGAAATCTAAATTTGAGTCAATAATTTGTCTAGTAACTAATAGGTAGTAAAAGTCAAGAGATTGATTAAATGGAATAGGTAAAGGATAAGGAGAGAGGACTTTGAGAGAGAGAGACGTGTAGAGGATGATAAAATATGATGTTGTAAGTTGTATTCATCACTATCCAAGATAGGGTATTTATAGCAATTTACATACCACATAAGTACAAACAATGCATAGTAAAAACATATAATTGAGCATACCACTTATTTTATATTATTTACAACACTCCCCCTTGGGATGCTCAATATAATTTTACGCGTTCATGCTGCCTCGTTAAAAACCTTACTAGGAAAAACCCAGTGGGATAAAAACCATAGTAAGGGAAAAAGAGTGCAGACACGTAAAGCTCCCCCTCATGCTGACATAGATGATAAATTTTGTAGTCTTCGCATCCCGATGTCATGAACATGTTTTCTGAAAATTGAAGTAGGGAGCGCATTTGTGAAGAGATCCGCCGAGTTCTCGCTGGAACGAACATACTGGATAGTGATGACATTATTCTTTTCCAGTTCTTGAGTAAACGAAAAGAACTTCGGAGGAATATGCTTTGTTCCGTCGCTCTTGATAAATCCTTCCTTCATCTGAGCAACACACGCAGCATTATCTTCGTAAAGTGTGATAGGATCATCGATTGGTGAAAGACCATTTGTGGTCCTAATGTGTTGCGTCATTGATCTCAACCATACACACTCACGACTAGCTTTATGCAACGCGATGACCTCGGCATGGTTTGATGATGTCGCCACGAGCGTTTGTTTCTGAGAGCGCCAAGAAATTGCAGTCCCTCCACATGTAAACACATACCCCGTTTGGGATCTCCCTTTGTGTGGATCTGACAAGTAACCTGCATCTGCATAGCCAATCAAAACTGGTTTCGTATTGTTAGGGTAAAATAATCCCAAATCAATTGTTCCTTGAAGATAACGAAACACATGTTTAATTCCATTCCAGTGTCTTTTAGTAGGAGCCGAACTGAATCTTGCTAATAAATTAACAGCAAAAGCTATATCCGGTCGAGTACAATTAGCAAGGTACATAAGAGCTCCAATTGCACTGAAATATGGTACTTCTGGACCAAGAATCTCTTCAGATTCCTCACATGGACGATATGGATCCTTTCGTACATCAAGGGACGTCACGACCATTGGGGTACTCAATGGATTTGATTTATCCATATTGAATCTCTTTAAGATTCTTCTCGGGTAATTTGATTGATGCACAAGTATCCCGCTTTGCAAGTGCTCAATTTGCAAACCGAGACAATACTTCGTTTTCCCAAGGTCTTTCATCTAGAATTCTTTCTTTAAGTAAGAGATTACTTCTTGAATCTCTTCATTGGTCCCAATGATATTTAAATCATCAACATAGAAATCGATAATCACACAACCAGATGTTGTTTTCTTGATAAAAACGCAAGGGCAAAGCGGGTCGTTAATATATCCCTTTTGTAATAAATATTCACTTAGTCGGTTGTACCACATGCGCCCGGATTGCTTTAACCCATACAGAGACCTTTGCAATTTGATTGAATACCTTTCTCTGGGTTTTGAACTTGATGCTTCAGGCATTTTGAATCCTTCAGGGATTCTCATGTAAATATCAGCATCAAGCGATCCGTACAAATAAGCGGTAACAACATCCATGAGGTGCATATTCAGTTTCTCATGAACAGCTAGACTGATCAAGTATCTGAATGTAATTCCATCCATGACAGGAGAATACGTTTCCTCAAAGTCAATTCCGGGCCTTTGAGAAAAACCTTGTGCAACAAGTCGAGCCTTGTATCTCACAATCTCATTTTTCTCATTTCTCTTTCGTACAAATACCCATTTGTATCCAACAGGTCTCACATCTTCAGGTGTGAGCACTATGGGCCCAAAAACATTGCGTTTGTTAAGTGATTCTAATTCAACATCAATAGCCTTTTTCCATTCAGCCCAATCGCGTCTATTTTTACATTCGGTAACAGACCGTGGTTCAGGATCCCTATTATTTTCGTCCATAACATCGCATGCCAAATTGTAACAGAGTGCATCGTCGATGTTCATATTTCGATTCCACATTATACCTGTACTGGCATAATTAATTGAAATTTCTAGATTTTCCTCATCGCGTATTTCTTCAGGAATACGTTCCTCCGTATTGGGGTCATTTTGCTCAGCTCCTTTTCTTTTACGAGGATTTTTATCTTTTGAACCGAGTGGTCTCCCACGCTTCAGGTGTGTTGTGATTTCATGAGTGACTTTGTTTTCAATTTGCCCTTTTGGAATTTCAATTTAAGCCGGAGCATTCTCAGCTGGTATATGAGATTTAGTCACTCTCTTTGTGTCCGTAAATGCATCAGGAAGTTGATTTGCTACATCTTGTAAATGCAAAATTCTTTGAACTTTTCCTTCACATTCTTTTGTGTAAGGATCAAGATGCAACAATGTAGGTACAGACCATGCAATTTCTCTTTCCAGCTGTTTTCTTTCTCCCCCTAATGCTGGGAAATTTTCTTCATCAAAGTGGCAATCAGCAAAACGAGCTGTGCAAATATTCCCAGTTTGAGGTTCAAGGTATTTAACAATAGATGGGCTTTCAAAGCCTACATAAATACCAAGACTTCTCTGTGGCCCCATCTTTGTTCTTTGGGGTGGTGCAATAGGCACGTACATAGCACAACCAAAATTTTTTAGATGGGATATATTTGGTTCTTGGCCGAATACAAGTTGCACTGGGGAGTATTTATGATATGCGCACTGGGGAGTATTTATGATATACACTTGGTCTGATGCGAATTAATGCCGCAGCATGTAATATTGCATGACCCCATACTGTAGTAGGAAGCATTGTTCTCATTATCAATGGTCTAGCAATAAGCTGGACGCGCTTGATCAATGATTCGGCCAGACCATTTTGTGTGTGAACATGAGCAACAGGATGTTCAACATCAATCCCAACTGACATACAATAATCATCGAATGCCTGGGATGTGAATTCACCGGCATTATTTAGTCTTATTTTCTTGATTGTATAATCGGGAAATTGAGCTCGTAATTTGATTATCTGAGCGAGTAATTTAGTAAATGCCATATTGCGAGTTGATAACAGACACACATGTGACCATTTGCTAGAGGCATCTATCAATACCATGAAGTATCGAAATGGTCCACACGGTGGATGAATTGGCCCACATATATCACCTTGAATACGTTCAAGGAACATAGGTGATTCAGTTTCAACTTTTCCCGGTGAAGGTCTTATGATTAAATTTCCGAGAGAACAAGCTTTACACTGGAATATTTTTCCTTGAGGGATCTTCTGGTCCTTCAATGGATGCCCATGTGTATTTTCAATAATTCTTCGCATCATGGTTGAACCAGGATGACCTAGTCGGTCATGCCATATAGTAAATATTGAAGGTTTGGCAACTACCATATTTGATTCAATTCCACTTATATACGTAAAATGCAATCCAGTAGGGAGCATTGGTAGTTTTTCAAGTACGTATTTCTTCCCCGATTTATGCATTATGATAAACATATATTTCATGGCGTTCTCAGTTGCAGACTGAGTATCAAACTCATGAGAATATATATCTTTGAAACTTAACAGGTTTCTTTTGGATCTTGGGGAGAATAAAGCATTGTTTATCGTAAACATTGTGCCATTTGGTAATGTAAAATTTGCTTTACCAACTCCTTCAATCAGATCTACAGGACCTGATATTGTATCCACACTGGCTTGTGTTGATTTTATGTTTGAGAAAAACTTTTTATCCTTCAATATTGTGTGTGTCGTTCCACAGTCGAGTATACAAAATTCTCCAGCTTCACGATTAGCTTTGTCCATTTGAAAAACTTTAACTAAAACAAACACAAATTTTGATAAGAAAGATATTTTATTAAACACGAGCATTAGTCTATTACACATACTTAAAATTAGAAGTTCCTGATATATTTTACAAAAAGAAAGAAAAAAAAAACAAACATCGGACCATTGGGCTTCATTCCCAAAAGGAATTACATAATTCATATTAGTTTCCACCAGTCGCTTGTTCAGCGAAATCGCCAACTGTGTCAATGAAATCACCGTTGAAGTCGGATGCTTCGAGATGAGTGGATTCGTTCTGGTCAATAAAATTGACCTCTTTCTCTTTCCCTTTCCCCTTCATGGACTCTTGGTAGAGTTTGCATAAGTGTGGTGGAGATCGGCAAACTCTTGACCAGTGCCCTTTAGTGCCACATCTGAAACAACTGGTTTCAAAGCCTTTTGGGGAGATCATCTCTTTTCCCTCTTTAGAGGGGTCATCGTGGCCCCTCCCGTATTGCTGCTTTTTATGATAATAGTTAGCGAACTTATAAGAGGGATTGTAACCACCTCGTCCACGTCCGTAACTACGACCACGACCTCGGCCTCGCTCTCGACCCTGAAAATAGCTCTTGGGCTCAGGCTCATCGAAGTTGATAGCGTTTTCTTCAGGAAGCGCTTTTGAGCCGGTCGGGCGAGATTGATGATTTTTTATCAGCAACTCATTATTCTTTTCTGCAAAATGTGGAGACAAGCAATTAGTTCAGAATACTTTTGAAAACCTCGCACACGGTATTGTTGTTGCAAGGTCACATTTGAAGCATGAAAAGTGGAAAAAGTCTTTTCCAGCATTTCAGTCTCTGTTACAGTAACCCCACAAAATCTCAAGTGGGTCACTATTCTGAACATC
Source organism: Parietaria judaica (assembly GCA_954871525.1). Classification (NCBI taxonomy): domain Eukaryota; kingdom Viridiplantae; phylum Streptophyta; class Magnoliopsida; order Rosales; family Urticaceae; genus Parietaria; species Parietaria judaica. Next base: position 48,804,392 of record OX940860.1, read on the forward strand.
GCAGAGTTATAATCACTGACTTTTTTAAAGTCCTGGAACCGTAAAGCGGTCCATTCATGGTATAAAGGGAGCATCACATCCCTCTGGTGATCATATCTCTCTTTGAGATCCTTCCACAACTCACTAGGATCTTTTATAGTGAGATACTCATTTTTCAAGCTTTCATCAAGATGACGACGAAGGAAGATCAATGATCTAGCCTTGTTCGTCCTCGACGAGTTATTCTCTGCTTGGAGTGTCTCCAACAGATTCATTGATTCCAAATACATCTCTATATCCACCGTCCATGGCATATAGTTGTTTCCACTAATTACGAGAGGACTGAATTCAAGCTTTACCAAGTTTGACATGGTGATAACTAACATGAAAATAAAATATTTCATTAGATTTAATTCAAAATATAAAAGTCTACAAAGATTGTAAATAATAAAGCAAGATACATGAATACAACCACTTTTAAGGAAAAATAAATTTCCTCTGGTGTAATATGAAAGATGAAAATACTAACATTAAATACAAGGATCATTATGGCTACAAAAACTAACATTAGTCTAGTCATTTTTATCGGCTAAACTTGGAGAGAAAAATATGAGGTAGAATAAGAGATGTGATTTTTGTATGGTTTGATAAACTTGTATTTATAGTGTAAAAACTAGCCGTTTATAGCCGTTATATAGCCGTTGGAAATACACTAACATAATGTAATTAAATGCTATAATTAGATTAGTGATGTAATGTCATAAAATGAGATGTAAAAATAGACAAACATTATAGATATATAATATTAATCATAAGAATATTAAAAATGAAGAAGTTAAAACTAATCTCAATTAATATCATTTTACTATAAGGTGGCAGAGCCTCCTTTGTATAGTAATTTGATATTACTTGAAGATAAATATTTGTTAGATGTAAATCACATCATTTTATTATAAGGTGGCATAGCCTTCCATTGTATAATAATATGATGTTATACATGTTGAGGTCGGATTTCGTCAAATCCATCTTCAACACAACTCGTGTCGTTTTGTTCATAAACGACATGAGGGAAGGCGAGGAAGTCCTCATCCAAGGAGGATTATTCCCGAGGGGGATCATCCGCGAGGAGGTCTAGCCACGATGAGGGATGGTTAGCGTAAGAGCCAAACCACGATGAAGCGTCCCATCACGCTCGTCTCGAGGAATTTCGTCATGATGATCGGCGCAGAGCCCAATGACGGCTGAAGGGATGTGCATTTAATGAAGCCCACCTACCCGATAAGAAGCGTCAGCGACGAGGCGCAGGGCCCAATGACGGCTGAAGAGATGTGCATTTAATGAGGCCCACCTACCCAAAATGACAGTCTGCTCGGATGCGATATAAAGCAGAAATCTGCCCTGCTTTCCCAAAGAGGACTGGAGGAAACGAATGATGAAAGGAGAAAGCCGAGAAGAAGACAAAAGAGAAACTCTATAAAAGGCAAGAGAAGCCTCATAAAAAGGAGAGAGAAAAAACTAGTTCTTAGAGAAAGAAACGCCAATCTTAAAGAGTTTCCTTTGTATTTTTAAGTACCGATCTATTGTAATCTGATTATATTGAGATTAGAGAGCGTCGTCGTATATTTGTTCATCATACTTCGAATGTCCAGCTAATAAACGGGAGAAACCGAGTCCTTTCGGGAATATAATAAATCAGGAATATTCGTGTTCATATTATTATTGTGTTCATTTGATTATTCTTGTGACTGGAAAAGGGCGGTGAAAATCGCCCTCTACAGTTTGGCGCCCACCGTGGGGCTTTGTTTTCTTTCTAACTCACAGCCAGGAATTTGGAGGAGCATGACGTCATTAAACGACACCATCGTCAGCAGCGTGCTCGAGGTTGTGACTGAGCGCGCGAGGTGATGACTGAGCGCGCGAAAACAGCGAGCATAACCCAAGGAGGCAACTCAAGGGCAGGAGTGACGTAAGAAGGGGAGACGTACGGACTCCTTGCGTTTAAGAGAGGTAGACGTATAGACGGTTAATCGGGAAAAGAAGCGCACGCGTATCAAGGAGTCGGGGTGACTCCCGAAGCGTCACGAAGTGACAGCGAAACAGGGAATACGAAGGGTTGCGTGCGAAACAATCGGCGGCTATAAAATGGGAAGTTTAGAGAGGACCAAGGAGAACAAGTCTGCGGAAGTAAAAACGAATTCGGTTAACTCTCAGATAAGTACAAATCTTTCCACCCAGAGAATAAAAGTCCCTTTTTTTACTCCGAAACCAGTTTTTGTTAGTATTTTCACGTTACAGGTCGAGAAGGCATACAAAAAAAGAAATGGCGCTCAGGGAAGAAGTTGGCCAAAGCTACATAGACGAGTCAGAGAGGATAGTGGATGAAGGTTGGGAATGGCCCAAGGAAGACACCACGGAAAGCCTGCGGGACCAGGAGGAGCAAAGAGTACCAGGTGAACCACACCCCGCGTTGGAACTGGTCCTGCCATATCTTATGCCCGAGGAGCTCCTCGCGTTGGAGATGGTATGCACGTCATTGCGTGACGAGGTTCGGGGAAACAGCCTTCTGTGGCGCAACATCAGCATCTACAACCCGTTGAGCGAGCGGATGGAAGACGACAATCTCCTGGGGCTGGCAAGGAGATCTCAAGGAAATATGGAGACTTTGACGCTTGATGGGTGCTTCGAGGTCACCAACGCCGCGTTGAAGACAATTCTGCAGGACAACCCGACGCTCGTAAAACTATGTCTGCCTCGCTGCCACCGAATCACCTTAGACGACGTGGTCAACAACCTGTCCACCATCAAGCACGGGATAAAATTCTTAAGGGTCAATGGGCTATTTCCCAGGGCCAAACTCGAAGACCTTCCTCCGCTGCTCACGGCGAGGAACCCAACCGATTACCCCGAGCAGCAGGCGCCCGCCCCACGCGGTCGACTGCTCGACATAGAGTTCTGCCGGAGGTGCGACAGAAACGTTTTTGTCTACGAGAAGATCACGAAGGTGCGATCGGGAGACTCCGTCCGCCCGCCGTGTTTTGGCCGACGCCGAGGTAGTGGTGCTTGCGGTTTTTTGCAGGTCATGCTACATCCTCGGTACCACTTGGTACACCCACCTCTGCACGAAATGTAACTTCGGGCGCACCAGCATAGACTCCCTGAAGAAGGTCGTAACGATGGCCTGCTCGATCGTCGAGGAAGAGTGAGCCCGGAGTAAAACTCGTACGCTGCTCGGCGCGAGGAGAGGATTGGAGTGGCTACCCCTTTGTAACCATTAGTAGATTATATTAGGTGGTAGAAGTTTGTTTGGCTTTGTTTTTAATACCGATATGTGTATGTTTTTCTTTTGTTCATTAAGGAGCGAGAAAATTTGTAAAGTTGGCAAAGGGTGTATGCAACTCTGCTCGGTGATATATACATATATATATATACATCATATATACGGCTAAGGGTGCCGAGCAAGCCCGGTCCGGCTAGAGGGCCGAGGAAATATACACGGCAAGAGTGCCTATGGGATCCTGGGAACTAGTCGGCTCGTACCCGACGAAACCTAGCGATACCCTCAAGAGACAACTAAGGCGAGAGTGCCCACGGCGAGAGTGCCGAACAAGAATTAAAAGAGGCGAGAGTGCCGAGAAAACTACGAAAATATATATATGTATACATACATAAAGGCGAGAGTGCCTAAGAGAAACTGCTCGGTGAGAGTGCCGAGCAGGGAGAAAAGGAAAAGAAATATACATACGGCTAGGGTGCTGAGCAAGCCCATACCGGCGAGAGTGCCGAGAAAATTAAAAAAAAAAATATACGGCTTGGGTGCCGAGCAAGCCCAAACCGGCGAGAGTGCCGAGAAAATAAAAAAATACGGCTAAGGGTGCCGAGCAAGCCCGGTCCGGCTAGAGAGCCGAGGAAATATACACGGCAAGAGTGCCTATGGGATCCTGGGAACTAGTCGGCTCGTACCCGACGAAACCTAGCGATACCCTCAAGAGACAATTATGGCGAGAGTGCCGAGCAAAAATTAAAAGAGGCGAGAGTGCCCACGGCGAGAGTGCCGAGCACGAATTAAAAGAGGCGAGAGTGCCCACGGCGAGAGTGCCGAGCAAGAATTAACAGAGGCGAGAGTGCCCACGGCGAGAATGCCGAGCAAGAATTAAAAGAGGCGAGAGTGCCCACGGCGAGAGTGCCGAGCAAGAATTAGAAGAGGCGAGAGCGCCCACGGCGAGAATGCCAAGCAAAAAAAAAACAATTATTAAGAGGCGAGAGTGCCCATCGGCGAGAGTGCCAAGCAAAAAACAATTATTAAGAGGCGAGAGTGCCCATCGGCGAGAGTGCCAAGCAAAAAAAACAATTATTACGGGGCGAGAATGCCCATCGGCGAGAGTGCCGAGCCGCAATGCCTGCGCATCCTGGCATTTCCTCGGGGTCCCCGGGAAAAAGCCTGGCTATGCCCGTAAGCCATTGGAATTCACTCGGTATCACCGAGAAGGCACAATCATGCTCACACCATAACAAAATGTAAACAACGTTACGGGCGAGAGTGCCTACGAAAAGCTGCTCGGTGTAAGGGCCGAGCACAGAGTAAAATAAATATTGCCAATGGGTGCATAAAAGAAAAGGTGTGAAATAAAATCGTTTATTCAGTCGATTCAAAGCATAGTCTACAAAAGAATACAATAAAAGTTATCTTTACAAAATAATTGTCTACCATCTTTAAGTCGGTAATTAAGCTACGTCGCCGTCAACGGGATATTGGCCGAGCACGGCATCGGCAATTTCTCCTAGGAGAGTATCGCAGCTTTGACGAAAAACATCCTCAACTATCTCCTCCATAACGGCTAAGCGCGCAGGATCCTCATCGGGAAACTGCGCAAGAAGGCTCAGAGAAGGCCCTGCAAAGCCGAGGAGCTCAGATTTCGGACGAGCCTGAAAAGAGGAAATATAAACCCAACATACAGCCAAAAGATGAGCAAGCTCAAGAAAAGTCAGACGAACCCAAAAGGAAAAAGGAGTTACATGATCGCCGGGGACGCACGGGGAGAGTGGAGGAGAGGCAGGATCGCTAGCGGCTTTCTTCTCTAACTCAGCCAGCTCGGTCCGGTACTCCTTCTCTAGTTTTCGCCACGTTGGCAGCTCCTTCTGCCGGATCTCGCCAAGGGTCGAGCTACGGGGATTCTTCTCGACAAGTCGAATACTCGCGAGGACACCGCCCAATGCGCGATTAAGTCTGACAGACGCCTCGAGAGCATCTAGTCTCCCGAAGGCGCGTGCCAGCTTGTCCGTCGCAGCGATAAAAACGCGCGTCCGAGCAAATTTCTCTTCGATTGCCTCGCCCCTCGCTGCATCACGGTCGTCAGTCAGTTTCTTCATCGCGTATCGAACCCGGAAAGAGATATGCTCTTCTTGACCAGGAGGCAAATCGATAGCCTCGACAATCCGAGTAAGACGCCCATCTAACTGCCGAAGTCGTTCCATGAGATCCTCCTCGCATCGACGATAACGTCCCCGCTCTTCGATGAGAGAGTCCTCGGCAATAGCAAGAAGACGTCTGCTCTCATCACGCTCGGCAGTACGCTCCTCAAGCTTCATCTCTGCATCCTTGCGAAGGGAAATTTCCTCCTCGATGGATCCCCTCGCAAGATTAACCTCGGCCTGAGAAGAAGAACTTAAGGTACGGATATGCAAAAGATATAATAAAACACGAGAAAGAAAAGAAAATACCACTACAGGAAATTACAAAACGAGTTCATTCATCATAAAAAAAAAGGGGGGGGGGGGAGTTACAAAGAGTCGCAAAAGAAAGACTTAACATTGAAAACAAACGAAATTTTTACAAAAAGACCGCCTTATACCATGGGCTCTGAAGGAGATGAGGCCTCGACGTTCAAGCCGTATTCACCGCACGGTGAGGGCTCGAGGGGGTTACCCTCCGGAAGAAGGTCCTCTACTTGACGCCTGTCAATAGCCGGCGGCCTGCAGGGGGATAGCGGCGGAGAATTAGGGTCTCCGGCAGCTTTCTTCTCCAGCTCGCTCGCCTCGCCCTGATGCGCGGCGTGAAGCTCACGCCATTTCGGCAAACGGGTCTTAAGACCCTCGATAGTCGCCGTAAGAGGAATCCTCTCCGCCAGACGGACGTTGGCTTGATAAGCGGCGGCCCGGCGGTTGGCACTGACGGCCTGGTTAAGGAATCCAAACCTCTCCGAGGCGCGTTTCAGCTTGGCTTGGGCACTTTCAAACAAGCGCTCCCAGCCGTGACGCTCCTCGGCTGCCTCGCCCTTCGCCTCCTCTTTGCTCGCGACGAGCTCCTTAAGTAAGGCTCTAACCCGAGGAACCAGGCGATCCTCTTCATCAGGAAGCATATCGATAGCCGCACCAATCCGAGCAAGACGGTGAGCCTTTATTCGAAGCTCCTCGGAAAGCTCTGCCGACGCGAGGCGAGAACGCTCCTGCTCTGCTCTGTGGAACTCCTCCCTGGCAGCCAAGGAACTCTTGTACTCCGCGAGCTCGGCTTCAGCAACCCGACGCAGCGAGACTTCCAGCTCCATCGCGTTTCTAGCTTCATCGAGGTCCGATGAGAGTTCCGCGGCCCGTTCTCGGGATTCCCGCTCATCGCGACAAGAAATCTCGAGCTGACCTCGGAGAACTGCGAGCTGCTCATTAGCCGCCGAGGCTTCCATCTCGGCCTTGATGACAGACTGCTTCTCGCAGACGATCATATCATTAAATCGCGCTAGAGCCCGGAAGAAGAGCGCGGTACCCTCCTGATACCCCTTAGTCTCGTCGAGAGGTTCGTAGAGCTCTTGATCGCCCATAGCTCCCAGGGTCAGACCCCTGCACGCCGCAGAAGAGTAAACCCCCCATTCCTCGGGAGGCCCGCTCGGAGATGGCGTGGACGGGAAGCGATCTTGAAGCAGCGATCTCGAGGAAAACGCCTTACCAGAGAACCGCGAAGGGGAAGGTTGCACCGGGACGTCTGGAAGAGAAGACGTGCCCCGACGCGGAGAAACAGCACTCCCCGAAGGTGCTGCGAGAGTGTCGGAGGGTGGAGCAAGAGAAACTTGAAAGTTGGCATCGCTGACCGGCTCAGAAAACGCCGCAGCTGCCAAATCCCCCAAAACAGCAGCGATAGGAGCGTCGGAAGAAGCCACCGGCTCGGAAGGCTCAGAAGGAGAAAACTCAAGAAGCAGGCCTGTTTGCTGCCCCTCGAGTCGAACAGGAGCTCCCTCCTGAACGGACCTTTGGTCAGCAAGCTCGGAGGTCCCATCATGGTCCCCTTCTTACCGAATAGGCTCAATGAACTCTCCTCGCCCCGCTCCTTGCTCGGAAAGCTCGGAGGCTTCACCTGCACCTTTCGATGGCTCGACAAGCCCAGAAGCCTTTCCTTGTTTTCCTTCTTGCCCGACGGAGGTAACACGTCCCCGTTCCTCGGCAGATGTTGGTTTTGAAGGGGCAAGGTCGACGGCGGATTCCCGCACAGCTCCGGCAGGAATCTCCCCAGATGGCGGAGGAGGAAGCTCTTGGCAGGGGACGCGATATTCCTCACAGTGAGAAGAGGCCTGCAGGGGGCCTGAACCTTCCTCAAGGCGAGGAGAAATTCGCTGCATTTCCCGAGGAGAGGCAGGTGGCACTACGGCGAGATCGTCGAAATCTTCGTCGAAGCCATCCCTCGCCCCCGAAGACGGTTCTCCCTCGCTCGGCGCATTCTCCGTCGCCTCGTTCCCACTCGACGGCTCAAGGCCCGGGTTTTCCGTCGCAACTTCTCGAGCAGGAGTAGCGGTTCGGCACTCGGTGGCCGGAGCGGAAACCTTGACCCTCTTCACAGGAGGGGCGTCGGGTGTCTCTCCGGCTGACCGTCTGCCCGAAGAAGTATCAGCTTGAGAAAACTACTTCGAAGAACGAGGAACAGACGAGCATGCATCTCCTCGAGGAGACCTCGTCGGGGGATGATGAATATCCAAAGAACGTGGGGGAGTGGGGGCCGACTTTAGCTTCGAGCGCTGCTCGTCGAGAGGCCTCTTGCCCGATGAATCACCCCCTCAAGGGGTAAGGTCCAAGAGGCGAGGAACGTCTGATCGCGCCTGGGAATCTGGCGATTCCTGGACGGTTTTCTCGCCCCCGACGGGTTTTCTTCCTTTCTTCTCGACGAGATCCAGCTTGGATCTCTTCTTCGTTTTTGGAGCAGTTTTCCTCCGCCCCGCAGGAGACCCTTCCGGCACGGGCGTTCGAGAAAATCCCACCGGAAGAAGAGTATCTGGGGAAGGCCCGTGAACCCGAACCAAATGATAAACCCCAGATTTCACGAGGCACTGACCCCCAAAATCCTTGCTCCAGTCCCGACGAGGGTTGGCGAGGAGGGCCTGGTGGATCTTGTTAAAGCGTGCCTCGGCTTCCCCATCTTCCTCAGGTCTATACCGGGGGAGATCTATCCCCTCGGGGACCCACTGCCTCGGCAGAAACTTGTGGTTGGGGCCGAAAGTAGTGCGGTCTACCTTCACGAAGAAATAGCGGTTCTCGAAGCCGGATTCATTCGAGGGTGTATTCTCGAGAATATGGCCCCGAACGCGATGGGAGAGAGAGACGCGATGGGAAAGGGAAAACCGGCCCAGATTCTTCGGATTTCTTGACAACTTGAAGAGACGCATCAAGTCTTCGAGGGTAAGCTCGACTTTTTTCTCACAGGCGATGACAAGCGTACACATTAGGAAGCGGATAGTGTTAGGGCTCACCTGAGCAATAGGAACCCTGAAGGCATAGAGGAACGCCACGATCAAATTTGGCACTGGAAAATGGAGACCGGCGGTCTTGAAGAACGATTCGTAAACACAGACATATTCGTTCCTGGGGGTGTCGGCAAGTTCACCTTCATAAGGGAGGCGTGCCGGGAAAAGCTCAGAATCGACGCACTGTTCCTTGATAACTGCTAACGTCTCCTCGGTCATGATGGAGACAGGGCTCCGCGTCTTAAAGATCGGACCAACTTCAGAAGAAGCCATCGAAATATTTGGGAACACAGAAGGAAGAAATCCGGAAGATGAATGAGAGAAAGAGAATTGCTGGGTGAAAATCACAAGGAGGTTCAGAAAAAGTTGTTTCGGAAGATATCTGAAGAAGGAGGACGTCGAATTTATAAGGAAAGAAATGAAGGGAGGCGAACCAACGCGTTTTCAATCCAACGGTCCAGATTCAAAGCGTACGAAAGACATCAACGGTGGAGACAGTTGAGCCGTTGTATATCCCAAAAATACTCGAGTGCGAAGCGTCAGCATTTAATGCTGAAAAGATTTGCGTGGGATTCGAGACTGACGTTCCGGGAAACTGAATCGCTATGGGGCCCAGGGACAGGAACTGTCGGGAATGCCAAAAGTCAATAAGAGAATAGCTCATCGCAGGCATTCCCATCGCCGGTATCCTCATCGCAAAAACTTCCTCGAGGGAGACATAGTTCCTCGAGGGAGAAAATTCCTCGTCGAAAGTTGCTTACGTCAAATAGCTCATCGCATATTAGCCCATCGAAAGATCCGACAAATTTCGATGAGGTTCTCCGACAACGTGCATCGGGGCAACCGCATCAACTAAAGTGGGCGACGGAGTTCGCAAATAATATCCTTGACAGTTCACCATTACACTCGTCTTTCATTTTACCAAGTGTTTACACTTGATAAAATGGGGGACTAACTGTTGAGGTCGGATTTCATCAAATCCATCTTCAACACAACTCGTGTCGTTTTGTTCATAAACGACATGAGGGAAGGCGAGGAAGTCCTCATCCAAGGAGGATTATTCCCGAGGGGGATCATCCGCGAGGAGGTCTAGCCACGATGAGGGATGGTTAGCGTAAGAGCCAAACCACGATGAAGCGTCCCATCACGCTCGTCTCGAGGAATTTCGTCACGATGATCGGCGCAGAGCCCAATGACGGCTGAAGGGATGTGCATTTAATGAAGCCCACCTACCCGATAAGAAGCGTCAGCGACGAGACGCAGGGCCAAAAGACGGCTGAAGAGATGTGCATTTAATGAGGCCCACCTACCCAAAATGACAGTCTGCTCGGATGCGATATAAAGCAGAAATCTGCCCTGCTTTCCCAAAGAGGACTGGAGGAAACGAATGATGAAAGGAGAAAACCGAGAAGAAGACAAAAGAGAAACTCTATAAAAGGCAAGAGAAGCCTCATAAAAAGGAGAGAGAAAAAACTAGTTCTTAGAGAAAGAAACGCCAATCTTAAAGAGTTTCCTTTGTATTTTTAAGTACCGATCTATTGTAATCTGATTATATTGAGATTAGAGAGCGTCGTCGTATATTTGTTCATCATACTTCGAATGTCCAGCTAATAAACGGGAGAAACCGAGTCCTTTCGGGAATATAATAAATCAGGAATATTCGTGTTCATATTATTATTGTGTTCATTTGATTATTCTTGTGACTGGAAAAGGGCGGTGAAAATCGCCCTCTACAATACATAAGAAAGTTAAAATATTGTAAATCATATTACCATAAGGTAGAGCCTCCTCTGTATGGTAAAATGGTGTAATTCATAAAAAATAATTAATTATCGTAGATCCCATCACATTACTATAAGGTGGCAGAGCCTCCTTTATATAGTAATATGATGTTATACAATGATAATAATAATTATAAAATTTTCAGCTCATACCGTGTTCTGAACTTACCGTAGAGTGATCGTGCTGATAACGTGTTGTAGAAATCTAAACTTTGAGCATCAATAATTTGTCTACTAACTAATAGGTAGTAAAAGTCAAGAGATTGATTAAATGGAATAGGTAAATGATAAGGAGAGAGGACTTTGAGAGAGAGAGAGAGACGTGTAGAGGATGATAAAATATGATGTTGTAAGTTGTATTCATCACTATCCAAGATAGGGTATTTATAGCAATTTACATACCACATAAATACAAACAATGCATAATAAAATCATATAATTGAGCATACCACTTATTTTATATTATTTACAACAATATTATCGTTCATCAATATATAATTATTAAATAAATATAGACTTTTTAGACTTTATAAGAGGATGAGATGAGATCAAAGCGCCCAAAGTCCAAAGTACCCTATACCCTTTACCCTTAATGTGTCCTATGATATTGCGGTCAAGGCCGGGTTTAATGGGAGGCCGAGTAGCTTACAATGTAACAAAAGATAGAATAAGTTTTGGAGCTAATAAATTTTTATTTTAGCGCCCAAAATTATACATTTTAAAAAAATAAAAATTATTCTCCGTTCAGAGACTTTCAAACTCCGGACCGACTCTGACTATGGTCGCTGGTCCTGATTAGCTTGAGGTGAAAATATAAATTTGAGATTGCAATATTGTCAATAACAATACTGCAATGTTAGTGTTATTGTTATAATTTTTTTTGTTGTGCAGTCTTGGTACAAAGTGCTTGCATGATGATTTTACTCATGTAGTAATTTCTCTGTTCTTTGAAACTTTATAATGGACTTGAGACTTGAGTATGGAAAGTCCAAAATACCCTTTAATCCTCAATGTGTATGATATTGTGTAACTATAATTACTAATTAGCTTCAAGTGTAATCACGATGATTACTAGGCATTCCTTGACATATTCAATGTGTAAATCTCTAGGGTTTGAGAGATTAGGAATTATCCTTTTCTTTTCAACTTTAAACACACAGAAATGTGTGCTTGAATTTGTCCACTTGCATTATTTGCATATATACAGAAGGAAAGTCTGGTTATATTATTTTATTTTGGTTAATTTTGGTAGTTATAGAAGAGTTTTTAGGGTTTGAACTTTGAACTAGTTGCGCTTTGTCAAGAGATACGTGGATTGAATACCATAATGTGGTCACAAAAGTTGACAACATTATGGTATTGAATAGTAAGCACTTTCACATGAACTATTTTATTAATTTTGCTAAAATATGAGTCAAACTATCTTATTAACCGTACAAATTAGGAATTTCTTAATTTTCAATTGAAAAAAAATATGTGAAAACCTTATATAGATAAACCAATTAAATAAATAAATGAATAACCATGTGAACGTTATATAGATCATCAGTCCCATTTCATAATCCAAAAATCCCCTTCACATGTTCTAACGTTATATATATATAAAACAATCAGAAACAACCGTTGTGTTCAATAAATAGGTTAAGCATTTTAAAAATAAACAAAGGAAATATTTTTTTTTTTATTTTTATTAAGGAAGTGCACTCATAACCTATATGGATTTTTAAGAAAAAATGTAGTTTCAATTCAACTCATCCCATATTCATCAATAATATAATAATATATAATATTATAATTGCTATCATGCTTTGGGGAGTTTGGAACCAAAGGAACAAACAGAGATACGGTCATAAAAGCAACTTCAAAGAGATCTTCTTCCGGGCCAAATCACTACAGAACGACTTCGAGCGACTCGGTTCGTAGACTAGAATTCCTGCACATCGCGCCGCCCCATCGATTTGGTACCCCCCCCCCCCCCCCCCCGTCCCGCGGATGGAAGGTGAATGTCGACGCTGCTTTTCCGGTGGATGGTAACTCCATGGGGCCTGGCGGATGTGTCAGAGATGAACATGGCAGATTCGTTGCAGCTTTCAGCAAGACTAGACCAAAAGCGGCGTTAGTTCTTGGTGCGGAGTTGGAGGCTATCCGTGAAGGCTTGCTTTTTGTGTGCGATAGGGGATTCACGCCTTGCGAGATTGAGTCGGACTCCCAATTGGCGATCAGATCAATTGCCAGTCCCGATTCGGCGGCGGACTAAGACGGCTTCACCATCGATGACATTATGGGGTTGGCTTCTCGATCCAATTCTAGATTTCAATTTATTCATAGAAGTGGAAACATGTTGATGTAGGATTTCGTCAAAAATGACTCGTGTCGTTTTGTCCCAAAAACGACGTAAGATGAGGGCGAGGAGGTTCGTTGACCGATGGTCAGCCAAGGAACATCCTCGAAGAGGTTCAATCCGCGACGAAGTCTGACTAGGGTAAAAGCGAACCGCGATGAAGTGTCCCATCATGCCTCGACGAGAGGCATCGATAACGAGGCGTGCAGAGCCGAATGACAATTGACGAGACGTGCATTTAATGACGCCCATGACGATCCCACCTACCCACTCTGGCCAACTGCTCTAGAATGACGTAAAGCATGGGTTAACCATGCTTTCCTCAAATCACTCCTAGAGAAGCTAGTGATTGGATGCGACAAAGGGCGGGAAAGACGTGAGAAGGCAAATATAAGCTCTATAAAAGGCAAGTTAAGCCTCATTTTGTAGAGGATCTGGGGAGGAAAGACGAGAGGGAGGGAGAAAAAGCTCATTGTTTAGGGGGGGAAGAAAAAGGAGAATCCGGAGGGAGAAATGATCCGAGAAGAGAGATTCGGCCAGGAGAGAGAGGGTGGAGATTCGGCTAAGAGAAACCAGCAAGAGAAACCAGAAAGAAAGAAGAAAGAGAACGCCAACCACATTGAACTACGTGATGACCTGATCCCGGTATACCGGGTACGTAGGCAGCCTCGTTGAAGCCGGCGAGGTGCGGCGTCAAATCATATCCTATTTTTATCCTTTTCCTTCAATTGTCCAGCTATCAAACGGGAAAAATCGAGTCGTTTTCGAGAACATAATAAATCAGGAATATTTGTGTTCATATCATTATTGTGTTCTTTCGATTATTCTTGTGACTGAAAAGGGTGGTGCAAATCGCCCTCAACAAAACACGGTTGCTCATTCGCTTGCCCAAAATAGTCTTGGATCTCCTCTTCCTAATATTTGGTTGAATTTTCCTCCTCGTTGTATTGCTAACTCTATATTGGCGGAGTCCGCCGGAGCTCGTTGTGAGCGCTAATGAAAGTTCATTTAAAAAAAATATAATTATATATATATATTATTTGTTGATTATTAGTACACTCAGTAAAATTTGATTGTAAATATCTTCTTATCACTAAATCTATCATTTGTGTTAAAGAAATGTCACCGTTGATAAAGTTGATCGGAAGATTGATTTGTTCTTATCAACAATAATTGGATGAGGATTTAACTTCCTTCTTTCATTTTGTCTTAGCTAGAAACTATGGCTAGATCCTAGATCCACTCCATTCACATTTTAAAAGTTCGTCGAAATTACTTGTAATTTAGCTTTCGACATGATCAGATGTCGTTTCAAGTCATCGTCAAACCAAATATAGGACAACATGGTCATTCATAATCATGAAACGCATATCTACAAACTTCTGAGTGTGTTCAGATATAATATATATTTATATATATATATATATATATATATATATGCCCTGAGGCACATGTGTTTTCATTGAGACCACATGCAAAAGATCATTTCTATATATGATTTTTCTTCGAACAATGATTCGATGATTATCACAAACAAATTCAAGTGAGTGACCCCACAAGCCACAAATAATTTAGCTTTTCTTTTCTTGTTCCACTACTACAAAAGTGACTTACACGACAGGGTTTAAACGACAGGCATATTTTCAAGTTGTGTAAACATAGTTTAAACGACAGGCATAATTACACTACAGAGTTTAAACGACAGACATATTTTCATGTCGTGTAAACATAGTTAAAACGACAGGCATAATTATGTTGTCGTTTTAACTTAGTTTAAACGACAGGCAAAATGTTATTGTCGTTTAAGAAAGTATACACAACAGGCAAAACCTAAGTCATTTAAATGTTAGTAAAAAAAAAAAAATTAAATGCCGCAGCATTAAGTTTGAAAGCCGCGGCCTTGGCATTTGAGCGACAGGCATTTCCTCCGTCGTATAAAACATGTCGTTTTAGCCGAAATATTTTGCCAAAATTGAATAACCCGCGCTTCCTTCTTCAGTTTTCCCTTTACTTTGTTTCATTTTGCTCGAACTCCTCTAATCCTCTCTTTTCTCAACGTTCTCTCCCTCTCCCTCTCCATCTCGACCGATGACCCACGCGACGAAGCTTCTTCGTGGTGAAGCTAGCTGCCAACCTGCATCTCCGACTCACGAATGAGGGTACAATAAGTTGTTTGGCTTCATCGACGCACAACGGCAACGTCCAACCTTCAGAGCAGCGCCTCCTCGTACATGCACGAGTCCAAACTTCGAATTTTGGGTTTATTAACTCCTTAGCACTGAGTAGTCAGTTCTCGCTATCAAGGTAAACCGACATGCCTCTGTCCTAATTTTATTTTTTTTATTTTTTTGGGACATAGTCCATTTGTTGCCAGGTTTTGATTTTTTTTTTTGGTTTAGAGTTCTTAGAATCACCAGGTTTGTGGTTTCGTAATGGCTTGGTAGAGTACAGTGTGTTGCACACCGATTGTTTGAAAAATTGCTTGATAGAGTGTGTGGCTGTAAATGATTTTGTGGTTGCAGATTTTTGAGAATTTCAACATTTATATCCCGTCAAAAGGTTCTACTGATCGGCTCACCAAGAATAAGGTTCTTCAGTTTGTGAGTTTTTTTGATGCATTATTGCATAGTTAGGTTTTTATAATTTCTTTTAACACCTATATATTTGTGTCATTTGGAATATAGATGGCTTTGATTGCCCAGATTCAACACCCTTATATTTTCAAATATAAGGAAGTTTGGGTGTAATAGATAGTAGAGTATTAATGCTTACGCTACGGAAATACTCGGGTGTTACTCACATTTTCTTTGTTTGAGCACTTGTAGGGCTGAAACATGACGAAATCGAACGAAGTATGTTTTATTTTTAAAGAGATCAAATATGTATAAAAGAATGTGTGTTGAACTTGAATCCTTATTCAATATCGAGCATTGAGGCATATGCGAAGTTAGGGTTTTTTTTTTTTTTTTTTTTTTAAGCTAACCATTGTTCTTAATCTTGCATTGTTAGGAAAATAGTAACCTATATTTAGGATATTGTGAACGAAAAATGATATAAATTGATATTTTTGTGAGACTGACACATGTTATATCAAATGTTACGTTGTCAAATAAAACGATCATGTTCCTGATTACTTTTCACTTTCGTAAAGATTAATTCGTTCTCGATGGTTTAGTTATCTTTATTAAGAGATTTACATGTTGAACTCTCTATTAACCTCCTACACTATTCTGATTCAAGACTATTCAATAGTTGTTGGATAACCTTGTTGTTCAAATGAATTGAACCGTTGGACTAATGAAGAATGAGATGCTTGTTTCAAAAAAAAAAAAAGTCATTACATATAGTTGAGGTCGTGTTCCTTGATCATAAATAATAATTGCTAAGCAAAAATTTAGATGAACATAATTACGAAGTTCAAGACCAGCAGATTCTTGGCCTAGTGGTAACACCACTACACCTCCATTGAAGAGGTCACGGGTTCGAACTCCATGAGATTCAAAAGAGTACCCCCATATATGTAAACTTGGCTAATAGTGCCACCTCTTCTTACACTGAATATATCTAAGTAATGCGAGAGTGCATTGTAACCTTGACCGATAGCGCCACCCCTTTAAAAAAAAAAAAAAACCAACAGATTCAAAGAGAAAATGTATTTTGTGCAATATTGTTAATGTACATTTCTGTCACATTTTGAAAAATTGATATGTCATATAATAACATAACAATTCTATCATATTTTATATTAATACATGTTAATTAATCACAAATTAAACCCATGACACATGCAAATGTGCAATGTGGCCATGTCACATTAAAAACATGACAAATCGAATGAATAATTATTCAACTGAATAACCTTAAGAGGCAAGGCCTCATTAGAATCGAGCCCAAAACTAGACCCATTACCCGGCTTATACCTACTTTCGACTTAATGGGCCTCGAAGCCACGAAGTGGTGGCTCAATAAGGTAACGTCACTTAAAGATCTCGACGTGTTCTCGTGGTCTGGCCAAGTTATCCAGAGACATTTCGATTTGCTCTCATAGCGATGGGTCTATAAGAATAAGTTCAAATCTGATGGCACCCTCGCTAGGAGAAAAGCTAGACTTGAAGTAAAAGGGTACAATAAACAAGAGGGAGTTGATTGTATGGACACTTTCTCTCTCGTAGCTAAGTTAGTCACTGTGAAACTGTTATTAGCTCTAGCTTCTGCAAACAAATATTTTTTAGCTCAATTAGGCGCACATAACGCGTTTCTCAACGGTGATCTTGATGAGAAAGTATATATGCATATGTCTTTGGGATATTCACCTCACGGGGAGTTCAATAATTCCAAAAAGTTGTTTGCAAATTAAATAAATTCATCTATGGTTTAAAACAAGATTCGAGACAATGAAATGTAAAATTCATTACCGAAATAACTAAACTTGGATTTCATCAATCAAAGAGCGATTATTCTCTATTTGTTAAAGGTTCTGATGATATCTTTGTTGCATTATTACTTTATGTTGATGATATTGTTTTATGTGGCCCTAATATTTTTGTTATTAATTTGGTTAAAATAGAATTAAGCAATTGTTTCAAGCTTAAGGACCTAGGGGATCTCAAGTATTTTTTTGACTCGAAATTGCTAGAACTAAGCATGGCATTAATGTTTCTCAAAGATTATATTCGCTGCAGTTACTTACGAATTTTGGTTTTCTTGATTCAAAACCAGTAAAAACCCCGATGGAACCTAATCTAATTCTTAGTTCTAATTCTGGAAATTTGCTTGAGGATCCTACTCCATATAGAAAACTAATAGGAAGATTGCTTTATTTAATTATCACTAGGCATGATATTACATATGTTGTCCACTCTTTAGATCTTAATGTTATTAATTTGCCTCTCCCTGCGATCTATTGTGATAATCAAGCCGCTATTCACATTGCCACTAACCCGTCTTTCCATGAAAGGATCAAACACATAGAAATTGACTGTCATTTCACTCCGGATTTACTAAAAGCTCAAACATTGATACTTATGCCGATCAAATCACACTATCAGTTAGCTGACATTTTAAAAAACCACTAACTTCTACTATTTTTCTTCCTTTATTATCCAAAATGTCTTTGCTTAACATTTATGCAAATTCACTTTGAGAGGGAGTATTAAGATGTTTATTATCTAACGACTAACCATGTTTGCGTTGTTTTGTGTTTAGTGTCGTTTTCATCTTAAGCAGTTTTGCATGTCGTTTATCTAATAAAACAGTTTCTAACCATCTAGCTAAATATAAAGCTATTTCTATAAGCCATAAGGTTCTTTTGGCTGTTTTAGTAGCTTGTATTTTTTAGGTTAGTATATATATACTAAGCCTTAGTTTGTAAATAACACAATTCTTTTATTCAATAAAGACTTGATTTTCTCTCTGAAGCTCACCTCTGAGCTTCTTGAAACATATATAGACTATAGTCGGTCCATCTTCTTGAATTTAAAAGTACAACCTTGCTTTACTTTGATGCCAAAGTTCTGATCCTCCAACGCGGATTTTCATCCCCAAAATGAAGTTCGTTTCTATCAAAAAGTTAAGAACCGAAACGAAACATCCAGAGGCCTAGCCCAGCTCCCGATCTCTTGAACGGATTTAGCTTAATATCCGGCTTGTATTCCGGTTTCGATCCTTGACTAAGTACACGTAGTTAGAGGATGTTTTCTGAGAAATGTTGTTTGAGTACTTTAGCTCAAGTTGGCTAACTATTATTTTCACGAGTTGCACAAAAGAGTATTATAATGCAAAAAAAAAAAAAAAACATTTTCCCGGAAAAAAATAGTTTGAAGAATAATTCTGAAAAACAGTCGCAGCACAATGAAACACGTTTTGAGTCGTATTAATATGATAAACAAGAACCAAGTTTCAGCGTTGAAGTTACTAGAGAACCAACACTCGAAATCATTCATTCACTAACATTTAAAAACACAAATAAGACTACAAAAGTCTCCCGAAAAACTACATAATATAACAAATAAGTTAAGAGAAATTGCTCCAAATAGCCAAATTGAAACATAGGATTAGCAAAATAGCCAAACTTTGGTTAATTTTGTAAACTAACCAATTAACATGAGGTGACATTTTAATAATATTTTTTATTCCTGTAATACCCTTTAATTAATTATTTTATATTATAATTTTCGTAATTAATTAAAAAGAAAATTAAATTTTCAGCACAAATCAAGCTATAACTAATTGTGCACAAATTTTGGAATTTAATTACAAATTTTGAATCATTTTCTCTCTCTCTCCTCTCTCTCTCTCTCACGAGCACTGTTTCTTCTTCTCTCTCTGAACCCTAACCAGATCTTCTTTCTCTCCTCCGAGCTTCGTCGGCCATGGCGGACGGCGCGGCGACGAAGCACGCCGTCCCGGTCATCTCCGACCTGCGGAGCCTGATCTCCGTCCACAAGAAGCGCCGCACCGTGGCCTTCCTCTACGGCTTCATGCTGGCCTCCATAGTCGTCACCGTCTTCTTCGCCTTCAGCCCCTCCCCCAACTCGGCCTCGCCGTGGCTCACCAACATCTTCAGCATTGGCTCCTCCTCCGGCGATTCCTCTGGTTCTTCCTCTTCCTCTTACAGATCTCAATTCTCCTCCATCTTCTCCTATTTTTTCCTCTTACAGATCTCACCAATGTCTTCAGCATTGGCTCCTCCTCCAACGGCTCGTATCCTTCGCCGACGCCAGCGACGGAGGTTTCGCAATCGAACTCGCCGCGGTCCAAATTCAAGGAGGAGAATCGGCCTCCAGTTGAGGCGAAGAACAACGCGAGTTTGGTTCCGGGTGCTAATCAGAGTGTTCCGAGTCCGAAATGTGCCGATCAGGTTTCTCCGACGAATCAGACCACCACCACCACCACGGCTAAGAGCTTGAGCAATTCGGATAAGAAGATAGTTCCTCAGTCGAATCAGACCACGACGGAGACGACGACAAAAATAGGATATTTTTATGGGTTAATGACGGCAAATATACCCAACGTTTGGTCAAAGAACCCCTCGTGTACCCAAAGTTTAAAAGTGGTGGCGAAAATACCCAAAGTCGCATTTGGGGAGTTGACCACTCCATTATCGTAACACCATTAACTTACTCGTTAACTCTGGCCACGTGGACAATTATAATTCGGGTCAACAATTATGGAAAAGAAACTTGCCCGTAAACGTCTAGCTTCCCAATGAGATGAGAGCCTTGCTTTGTCTTCGAAAGCTCGCTTCGGAGTTCTGGTAGCTCGGATACTATGGTCTCTTGAAGGGAGATATTACTTGCAGCAAAGCACTTTTCAACTGTAAATGAACCACACATGTGCATTCCGAGCTCTCCAAAACGTCGTAGATGGTTTTAGAGGTAGAGCTAATAGACGTGCAATTTAGTAAGACTGTGAAAACAAACTTACTTTCCGATCAAACGACGTTTCACTTTGGCAGACACGTCAGAACTTATAAAATCTTCAATAACACGGGAGTACTCGGCTGAATCTTTTGCTGTTTCTATAACATTATAGACTTCCATCGATACGATGCTAGTCACGAAAGGCTGTATTAAAGACTGAAAGGTGGACAAAACATTAATAGCGTATTAGATTAACGAACGCGGTGATTAAGGAAGAGGTTTAAAGATAGGTTGTTGCGTACACTTGGGTACCGAAGAACTTCCTGCAAAATCAGAGAGCCAACAACATGCATTCTAGCGCCTTTTTGCCAGTTCCAATTAGCTCTTTCTCTACTCTGGAAATAGCTATCAAGGAAAAGAATCCGAGGAACTTTGCATTTCGGTGCCTCGTTTCCAGAACTTAGAGCAGCAACAAGGGCCTCACAGCACTGCCAAATCAATGAAAACACCATTATAGTTACCGATGACTCCTGGCTTTCCCATCTCAAATAAATCTTTAAACTTTGGACCGAGTTCCTTCCAAATAAGATCCATCTGCAATGTTGAAACACAATTAAGAAATTTTAAATCTATATATATTAAAGCATGATGAAAAAGTTTTCTCAAGACAATTTTGTTATGTAGACATGTTCAAATGCTAATTTTTTAGAATTTTGAATTAAAAAAATCAAATATTGTTTCATTTAATGTCTTTTACAATTATTGTTTCATTTAATGACTTTTACAAATATTTACTTAATTTAATTTAAATGCTTAGGAGTGAAAAAAAAAAAATCTATCTTTTAATTTAATGTCCTTATTATATTCTTTTTACTAATGTTGTTTATCATTTTATTTTTTTCTACTTTTTTTATATGTAAATAATTATTTTTGAAATTTTTTATGATCTCATGCATTATGCATAATTTTAGTTTTGGACGCTTTTTTTATGCATCAATCTATATTTTTATGTATATATATGATCTGCGTGTGTTTGTGAGGAAAAAATGAGAAGTGTGATGTGGCAAACACCAACTACAGATTGTGATTTGAAATATTCTCAAATTTTAGATTTAACTTTAACTATGGAGTAATTTCTAACTAATATTTAACCCTTCAACTTTCAAGCTTTCCACCATGAAGTGGATAATAAATTATCATAAAGGAATACACGTTTTGGTTTTGAAACAATAATATTAGGGTAGAGCAAGGGTTTAAAGTTTTTGTAATGTTTAATCTCTATAGATAATAACAATATCAAAAATCTTTTCAAACGCTTTCAGGTATGATGTTTAGAACCATCTAGACTCTCTTTCATGTTTAAGATTTGCTAAGAGTCTTTTCTTTCTTTCTTTTTTCCAAACACTTTCAGGTACGATGTTTAGAACCAACAAGCTTTCTTCACAATTGTTTCAATATTGTTATGGTAAGTTTCGCAATTCGATCACGATATGTTGTCATTGTTTTTTCTCTTTCTTATATGTCAATTGCTTAAAGGTATGAAAATTTTACAAATTTATGTACCCTCTCATGCAAGTATTGACGAATTTTTATTCTATATATACTCTTCTTTTTCTATTGTTGAGTTTTTGTTTTGAAAACATTTGCAGGATCTTATTGACTATATATACTGCTATTTTTTATTCTATTTTTTAGATATGGAAATGTGAAAAATATAAGGAATGCATAAATTTAGTTGAGAAAGACGAGGTTGTTTATTGTTTGTTTGGAGTGAATTGTTCAGATGCGAGAAAGTAAAGGTTGTGTTTAAAAATCATATAGAAAAGAATTTCGAATAAGATCTCCTTCATGTCTTCCAAAATTCATTGTTAAATTTTGTCATACTTAACGAAAACAAAAAACATATTTAAGTATTTTATAATTGTTAGGAATCCGACCCAACAACCCGAGCTCCAAGAACAATTAACGAACAAACTTGCGGAACACAACACGATCAATATGGATAGAACCAATCAACAGACTTTATTGAAGATAGATATTCGATTACACTAGGTTACAAAAGATTACACTTTCTCCAGAGTAATCTTCCCGAAGAATCTCCTTGATCCAAACAGCCTTTCCAGTCCTCCTCAGTGATCTACCCGTTCACGATGAAGCCCACCGTTGTGTAAACCTTCCCACTGATGTGCGGACTCTTCTCCGACCAGCCAGACGCCGCCGATTAGCCGAACCCTGGTGAGAACGATCTGCCCAGACGCTGCGAAGAAGCTCCGACAGAATCCCCATAGTGTTCGCCTCTGTCTGTCGTTCCCAAGCTTTCCCTCTCCGTACTCCGTCGTCGTTGCCTTCTTCTCCACCTTCGGTTTCCACCGGAGCTTTCTCTCTGGGACGAACCTCTATAAAAAATCCCTCGTCTCATTTATATTGCTTTTATATATACATATATAAACACGTAGAGTGATCGAGAGTTTGCAACGCGAGAGATTGATTTCCACCAACTTAGTCATATTAAATATCATACACTCACAAGTCACAACTGACTGTTTGAGGTGGGAAACCACGTCAACATGTGTCATGGTTAAGATCTTCTTAACCATATATCTCATCTAAGTACTCGATCATTTCTATTATAGCTAGCTATGTCTACAATATTTTCTGTAATCATTAATAAGGGAAGTGTAATTAAAAATCGTTTATTAAGAGATCTCTTTTTTTATTTTATTTTATTGAGTATACTTTAGATGAGTATGTATAGTATATTATATGGATTGACTACTTAGATTTTGGTACCCTTTTTTCTTTCCATTTAGTTGTTTTTTTATATATAGTTTTCCTCACTACAGGCTTTTTTATTCATATATACAAGTCGATTACACGTTCCCTTTGAAATACTAATATTATTTTATTCAAAATATTTTGGCTCCATGATTAATCGTGTATGTTAGAATTGATTCAATGTGGATGTACTTCTGCTCCATGAAAACGCATTAGTAGTACTATAAATAAATGACAACAAATAATGTTACCAATTGAACTGATTTTTTTGGTAGAGTTAATTAAAATTGTATTATTTAATTAACAAATAATGTAAAGTTCGATGATATAATTCTTTTATTTATAATTTACGATAAAATCCTACCCAAAAATGGCGGCTGAATTCAAACCCCTCACAGTATCTCGCGGTGATCTCCGGCGTACAGGTCTTTTATTTAAAATGTATGTTTTTTAATAGACCAACATTTACGTCAAACTCACTAATTGATGAATTTGTTACTTAATATTATCGTCGACTTTCATTATCAACATAAGTATGTGAAAAGTTCAAAGAAAATACATGAAAAAATAAAAAAATAAATTCATATAATTTTATACAGGGAGCTAGCAGCTAAATAGTCAACTTAATAATTTAAAATTGATATAAAAAATCCAATGTTTGGTTTATAATTGTTAAATAACCAATCAACCGTATTGACCATTATAATGATAATTTAAAATTGACATAATTTATAAAAACATATAAATATGGTTATTTATTATAATTATCTTTTATAAATTATGTCATGTATCCTATATGATAAAAACAAAAAAACAAAAAAACAAAAAATTAATTTAAGAAGTATGTTTTGAATTAGTAGTTGCATACTTGATTTCAACATCTTATATAACGATTTTTTTATTTTTATCTTCAAAAGTAGATTTATGAAGCACAACATAGTGCATGAACAAAAAGGAGCAACATCATGTCACTCTTATCTCATATATTATGGAAGACAGAGCATCAAGATGTAATTTAACATTTGAAAAAAATATCAGAAACAGAAAGATTGTTTATTTTTTCCCACCAATTTAACAGTAATTAGCATTGTTTTATCAAGAAGCACAACCAATATTATATGTACAAACAATTTCTTTTGTAAAAATAGCATGTACATCAAAGAAAAGTATATCCAAGTACTTTAGAACTCCCCATTATTCTTTGTGTTAAAGTGACTTTTATATTCGGCAATTTTTAATTTTCATAGCCTACATTCGTTTTGTGAAATTACGTTTTTCAAAGATACAGTGATGAGCATCAAGATTATAATATCAACGATATATTAGATTGTAAAATCTTAAGGCAATAACAAAAGATGAATATAGAGATATCCAAATCATAAGATTTACTGAGTCATTCTATCAAAATATAAAGATAAAAATGATGATTAGCTCAGAGTATACATTTTTCTACCAAGAGGCACATTCTTAATTGTATAGAAGTTCCTTACTTCCCAAGACGTCGAAGTTTTAAGTTTGTATAAAATATTAGATTAGCTCATTGCACAACAAAGTCGTTGTTAGAGAATTCATAGATGAGTAGTTAACTGCAAATGATGAATTGGACGTTGAACTTCTTTGATTGAATGTTAAAATATAAACGTTATTTGGACTCAAAAAGTTATTATTCATTTTTAGTGCAGCCCAATGATCCAACCCAACCTAAAGTTGTTTGATTGGATTGGATTGGGCCTTCAATTTTCTTGGGCTGGGTTGGATCACTTTGCCAAATCCCAATAAGATCGGATCGAGTTACCCTCGAGTCGACCCAAACCAACTCATGCACACCCCTAATCAGGGGCGGACCCATGTGCAATTAAGGGTGGCTGATGTCACCCCCACGTTTTGGGTAATTTGTTTTATATATATTAACATTTGAATTAAAAATAATAAAAAAGGACTAAATCGTTCTCTCTCTTATTAATGTCACCCCCAAAGCCCGTTCTTCCACTTTTTTTATTTTATTTCACACTTGAGTATTATATTAATATTTGAATTAAAAATAATAAAAAATGAGTAAACCTACTGTCCTCTTTATCACACCTCTTGTAGCTATTTACTTTTTAGGCTTTTACCCTAACTTACTTTTATTATATTTGATTAATTTTATTAACTTTTCTACACCTCCATATATATACAGTATGAAGATATTCGTCATATTTGATACATGAAGATATTTATCTATATTTTCATAGCTTCTTCTATCTAGTGAATATAAATGAAATATATATCCCGTAGTAATATACTAATATCTTATATTTTCTATCTAACAATTTATACATCCCATAGTAAAATTTTATTATAATTATACTTAAGTAAAGTCGAAATATTTTTATTTTTCATGTAACTTCAAGGTATATGTATAACTAAAATAAAATATATTTTCAATTTTTTTTTTTTAAATTCTATACGACCTGATTGAGAAATATTCATAAAAATTAAAAATTAAATAATTATATTTATTGTTCAAGAATCACTATATAATTAAAGAGTGTTAATAAGGTTTTTTTTTTTTTTTTTGAAAATTAGTAAAAAAATATTAAGAATGCTTCATTTAGTTTATAGTTCGCCACCCCCGGCTTGTAATCCTGGGTCCGCCCCTGCCCCTACTTATAATCTACTTCACTAGAGTATTAATAGAGCATGACTAACTCTGCTTTAGTTGATATAAAAAAAAAATAAAAAAATTAGCATAATCTTAAAATTTGACCCAACTACGTTGCTTTTTTAGAGTTATATATATACATTATTGGGTTTTTCTAAGATTACACATTTCCGAAAGCGGAAATTCCGGGAAATCCTAGAAAACATTCGATCTAGATAACAACGCTATTATAGAAGTTACCGGATAAGACATAGTCTTTACAGAACGTTTCTCGTATCCGTCTTGAATATCCGATCCCACGAACACGTCGAGCTTTCTTTCCTTTGCTTGTCCACGCCCTTTTGTCGATCACCAAGCCGTCAATATGCACGACACTCTATTTCGTACACCACGTCGTAAAGGGAACGCTTTAACGCCGGAAATCACCGAACAAGGATACTAGTGCTTTTCGGTGATTACAGAACGAACCAAGAACGCTATTTAGGATCTAGAGAATTCGACCACCTCCTTTGGAATAGGGAGATGTCGAATTCTAGCTAGGGAGAGAGAGAATAGGAAACTTCCTCTAGGGTTTGTGTGTTATGAATTGCTTTAATCACTTGTTTCCCTTTCTCTTCATCTCCATATATCAGAATAAGGTTTAATGTTAATGGGCTTCATGATTCAACTTAATCAAGCTCATTAACCTACTAATTAATCACATTAATTATTATGGCCCACTTGCTAATCCCAATCTTTGGGCACTTATGCCAAGTTGCACGAAGATTCCGGGATTTGAATTCCAGGTAGTTAAATCTTTTTCTGCTTCTCGGACCAGTTACGGTCCTTTAAATAGGTCCTTCTTTTTCTTAACATCTAGTGTCTCGAAACTTCATTTATTACTCCACTTCCATTGCGAGTTCGATGTGACCCTATATGATTTTGTTGTGTTGGTCATGGGTGATTAACCCATTAGTAGCAAGAGGTCTCTAGTAAGACGTAACCATTCCCAATTCTCAGAATTTCGATGATCTGACATATATCCCGTCTTCGAGAATAAAAAATATCATCCTTTATTTTTTCATGCAAACCTTTCTTTCATCTATACATCTCGGAATGTGACACAGACCATGGATTTGGTACTTTCTTATAGTCAGTTTCTTTGTTTCCTGTTTTCATGGATTAGTATCATTGAATTAACCACGTGTAACAATTACCAGCTTGAGCGTGGCCACACATTTCATGATCTGCTCCATATAGAAAGGCCCTGAGTTGTATAACTCCAATGAGGAGAGATGAGCGTCATGTTAGCTCAATTATATCCATTCTACAAGGTTCGTGATATACCCAAAAACAACCGTTATAACTACCAGTTACGGATAGCGTTGAGTTGTTCTCAAGATGTATCAATTTCCAGGTAATGGACTATAATCTTGCTTAGACTTAATATTACTTTTGCATATGTTTGTTTGTTCTTGAGATTTCAGTGCCACCTTCCTAAGGTTTAATAATTTCCATGTGAATCTCATAGAACGCGGGTCTGTCCGACTATAGTTCTCATAACTCAGGTCAATGTGATAAAAGATCGTGACTTCTCCCAAGTCAAGAACCATTCTTACCTTTCTATCACATACTAATCTTGGTGTGTCGTATGTGTCCCCATATTTTGCATAATGACACTTAATTAGGGACTTTTAGGAGATTTATCGCTATAACAATCCAGGGACTTTGTTTTGTTTTGAGAGTGATACAGGTGTAAGACTCTTGAAACAACGAAACTTGCCTTTGTTTATATGAGTGTACTATTTAATACATTTACCCAAAATAATATCATCTACATTATGTTTTGTTTCCTTCTGCAGATGTCTCAAATGTGTCTTGAACAATATTTAGATTCCGCCAGACATAATATTTGTCTTATTTGATTTACTATGTCTTATACGTTTCAATCCTTTATATATTCTTATCTTTTCAATAATTAAAAAAAGATAGAACTACCAAGTATCTGCTTTATAGCATCTTATGATTTGAATTTATAAGCTTGGTTGATGACTCTTTTGTTAAATACATTAGAGTGGTACTGTTCCAGCTTTATTCAGTATCATTTCCTGGTTTAGAGAGTAAGATCTCTTATCCAGACTTCTCAATATCTACCTCACAGGCACTATTTTACTTGGTTTCAGTGGTTTAGTCTGCTACAATAGTCTTATTTTGGCTGAGGCCAAAATGACTATTCCACTCTTTTTCAAGAAGAACATATTCTCCCTGATTTCTGAATTTATTCTGGTTTAGAATGGTAGGCTTCAATAGCTGTCCAATAATCATAATCCAAATTCATTTTGGTAACATAGAATATCCTCTTTTTTAAATTGATTTTACCGAACTTGTGCATTTTGATGGTCCGCACCATTAAGCTATAGAAGAATTTTTCTAGCTCTCATGCATTCTCACTTAAGGCTGGAATTGTTTCCAGCTAGGTCTGTAACGGATCCTGACTCCTAGTTCTTAGGCAGTCTGACTTAAGTCATATCTTGAAAAAACAATTTTTCAAGTAATATCTCCATATTTTTTTTAGTTATGGTATATCAATTATCTATCATATAGATTTCAATATATCATTTCTGGTCCCACTGTTTCTTATATATTTGTTGGGTATCTCTGTGTTTAATGAAAGCATAATTGGTTTAATTCATTAAGACTTTGATTCTCTCTATGAGAGACTTGACGAGGATCATTATCTGATCCTATCAGCTTATTCCATTTAGCATGTTTAGTTGAGACTGTGAACTTTTCAAGGTGTGTCATTTACACATCTTCTTTCAAAGAAACAATTTTTGAGAAAGACAGTTTCTTTTATCTTTTGCCAGATTCAGGAAATGTGGGAACTTCAAGCAAAATCCTTATAGACTGGGATATGGCTAGATGAAAGAGAACATTTCATTTGTAATCAATATTACAATCATGGTAGAACCACTTGTTTCTAGTGTTTCATCTTGTATGTTCATACTTTGCCATCCATGTTCTTCCTTTACGAAGATCCATTGACATCCATTAGGTTTTAGCCTTTTGGTGCAATCATTAAGTCTCGTACTTAATTTGGTTTTTACATGGAGTCCATCTTAATTTCATGGCTCCAAGTCATATTTCATAGTCATTCCCTCCCACTGTTTCTTTATAAGACCTTGGTATGCCATCGCATAAGTCATTGGGACCTGGATTATTCAAGTACATAAGCAGATCCAATATCTTATGTGTATGGTAACCTTAGTCATATCCTCGCAGTGTTAGTGTATCATATTGCAGTTCATACAATCTTATGAAAGTCACCTTTTTGTGCCTTATCCGAAGTCCTCAACCATTTGGGGTCATACTGTTTCACAAAATGTACCTTGATTAAGTTTGAATCCTTAAGAACATTTCTAAGGTTCATTAATCTTGGTTGAACTGTCTATGTATCCTATCAACTATTCTCTCTTAGTTCATTGAGTCATTCACTTATTGCAAGCATAATGTTGCTCCCACTAGAATTTCTGTCAAGAACCCCTTTCTTTCGTAAATGCCCGAATCCATCTATCTAACATATTTGGAGTTTTTTCGGTTGTAGTAAGAAAATATCCTTTCATTTCCTTAGGATATCCTCATGAAAAATAGTATATCTGGATCCGAGTCCATACCATTTCTTATCAACTATTGATGTGGTCCTCGGAGTAATTAAGAACTATTTATTATTTGATGGGTCTTTACCCAAATACATATCTCATATAGTCTCATAGAAAAACCTCGTTTGATGGAACATATATTATGGTTGCATGGTTTTTGAAGTGTGATTGTCCTATACGGACTATGGTTACAATGTTTCCTTCATCATTGCCTGAATCGAGTTCTAAATACGCAATTAGGTTCCTCATGTATTCAGCATCTTTAATGCGTGTTTGCATGGGGAGTTAATGATGTGACGATTCATCGTCTCTCAGTCAAACTTAAAATGTTTACGTGAATACATATCGCTTTGATCAAATTAAGGCGATTTGAATTCTCATGATTATCGGTTTCTTTGCTAGAATTAGGTATCTTGAACTTTTCAATAGATATTTGATTAATCAAAATTATTCTAGTACTTAAAAGCCTATCTTATAGCCATAATGAGCGATGAAACATTACTCATTCTATCTTTGTTTGTCTTATTGAATAGACTGTTATTAATTGGCTATGTTAAATAAGAACTACATTTCTTTTGGATTCAAAATCATAAAGATTAACAAGGTTTCCATCTCTATGGATCTTGTTGATGCGTTTCTTATTTAATTAGTACAATTTCATAACTACAAAGTCATGTTAGGTTGAGTGGGTTTTACTTTAACCATTTGTATAATGTTAATCATCGAGCAAGTTGTTACTAAAGAAAATTTATTCATTCAAATAATGTCAATGAAATTAAGAACTAATTTATTGATCATAACTTTGTCTTGAGAAACAAGTATTTCATAACTAATAACAACCTTTAATAATACTGAAATAAGTCTTAAATGAAATAATGACATATCATTTATTCATAAAGACTACTATGGACAATCATTTCAAATCTCATAACACTTAAAAGAAATGAACTCTAAGTCTTAATGACACTCATAATTAAAGACTTCGTCATTCCGACACTCTGAGAGAAAGTTATGCTAAAAACAGTAATCCGACTAAAACCCGAATTAGGGTCTATTTTGGGCTGCGAATTAGAAATTGAATTAAATACTAGATCTGATATCAGTTGTATTTAATCAATAATATAATTTTAATTATTGGATTTAATTATCAATATTTATTGATGATTAATTATAATTAAAAAGATTTATATTAGATTTGATTTATAACCCTAAAATCGATTTTAGAATATATTTATTTTGAATTTTGAAATTAGATAATATAAATATATATTTGATATATTATCCTACTTAACTAATTTGGAGTGCAATAGTACTGTAGAGTCTACAGTAACTATTTTGACCAATAAAAAATTTACAAGTGACTGTCTAATTAAGTAACATCTGTTTTCCCTCTTCCTCTCCACCTCCACTCATGCCTTTCACCCAAGAACCACCCAGAAACCATTTTTCTTCTTTTTTCTTTTGTTAAAAAAAAAAAAAAAAACTGAAATACCCTCAGCCATTGAACCTTTGCTCACAGTCGCCCTCTCTTGCATGCATCGACTCTCGAATAACTCTCTCTCTCACTACCTCTTCGCCACCCAGACGCCATTGGAGCCAGCCTTCGACCTGCATGGTAACTCCTCATCTCTCTCTCTCTCTCTCTCTCTCGATGAATTTGAAAGCCGAATTCTTCAGCCTAAGCAGTGAAACAGGGTATTGTCTACTATTTTTTTGCAAAGGCTGCGATTTAGCATTTAGGCTTTCATTTTTATGCGATTTAAGGGATCGTATGTGAGCAATATTTCTGGAGTTTAGGCCTCTGTCTGTGAGATTTAAAGCTTGATATTTGTTGTTTTACTTTTTCGATTTCGATTTGTTGTTCTATTAATTTCTCCATTTTCTTGACTATCGTATTAGAAAGCTTTATTGGTTTGTGCACTGTGATTCGAACCGTCGATGACTGACTTGGTCATTGCCGATTTCCGATTTCGTGCTCCACAGACACTGATCTTAGCGGTGGTTCAACGCGGAGATACTGATCGACACCAATATCCGATTTCGTGCTCCGGAGACACTGCTCGACACAGCTGGTCATTGTCGATTCCTGAATCCGTAGCTGGGCAGGTATATGAGCTTATTATTAATTTTTTCTTCCTTCGGCAAAATCGCCTATTTCAAGTAGAGAGTTTGATATTGTTGTCTTCATTTTTATTTATGCAAGAATTCAATATTACTTGAGCAATTCTGAGATGTCAAGTGATAGTAGATTTTGAATACTTTGTATTGAGCTGCATGTTTCTTAACTTTGAGATACATGTTTATGGTGATCGAGTGTTCTTCATATGAATTATGGTCATCAAGTGATCTTCATATGAATTATATTCAACTTTTAGCTCGGTCAAATTCTTCTTTTTTCAGCCATTTATTTGATTTACCTGTATCCAATATTACCTTTATTACAGCTTTCTAACTCATACCTGTTTTGATTTTTCCTTTATTATAATAATCAGATTTTATATTCCTGTAGTTTTAGTTGGAGTACTATTCATCCACCAATTATATTCCGAGAGATCATGAACTTTTCACATGTAAGAAAGTGAGAAGGAAAATTCTAAGAGAGGAAAATTTGATTTTGCTCTCAAATTTAGATTCCGCGTTGCTTTTTTTAGGTTTTCATATCTAAGAAATTGACAAGGAAAACTGTAAGAGAGGGAAATTCGATTTTTCCTCCCAAATTTAGATTCTGCGGGGCTTTCTTTATGAGATTTAAATCTTGACTTAGCCAAAGCTATTATCATTACCTACTAATTAGGATATTAGTTATTTAAAGATAAGATTAGTTTTATTGATTTCCTATTTGGTTTAGGATTGAGATTTTATTTGAGCTAATTAAAAGGCACTTGCGTTTGTATTTTAATCAACTCCGGCATTTGGTTTAATGCGATTAAGAAAGATAATTCCTTCCCAACTTCTTCAATATTTGCGTCTCTTTTGTTCTGCGTTATTGCGTATATTCATAGACAATAGTATGATAGTACATAGTGATATTGTGATCTTCTTAGTGGAAATTGGTGTGCTCTTATTGTTACTGTTGTCGTTTTCCGCTTTGCATTGGGTTTGCTCAAAGTTTATTCATAGTGCTTTGGTTTGATGATCAAATTAAAGCAAACATTCTTTAGGTGTAGTTTCAAGAATTAAAAATCGTTTCCGATTTCCAATTTCTTATTTTTCCTCCCAAATGGTTTGACGCAGAGTTACTGATCCACCTAGATTTTCGAATTCCTGTTTCGTGCTCCAGAGACACTGGTCAAGGCAGCTGCTCATTGTTGATTTCCGAATCCGATTTCAAGGTAACTACTCGAACTCGGAAGGGAGCATTTAAATATAGAATGTTCAGGTTTTATTTTTGTAATAGACATATACATCAACTTTTTTAAAGCTTACTTAAATTATTCACTACTGATGATAGAATGCATGAATCTGGATTTAATGCACCATTCGTTTAGTAGTCATGGCACTATGAAGTCAATCATTGGTTATCACTTTGACTCATGCCTGACATGTGTTTTTTTTTTTAATACTTCTCGATTCTATTTAACTACTTTGGAGTGCAATAGTACTGTAGAGTCTACAGTATTTTGGTTTGCCAATTACTAACTGACATACGTTGTTCACTCATGCCTGACATGTGTTTTTTTTAATACCTCACGATTCTTCTAATTTGTCTCTCACTTGAAGAACTTCGGTCGAAGCCGAAACTCCTTATCGTTCTCTGCGATCGCAAATCTTTCTATCAATCGACGGCGACGAAGGTGTATATCGTGTACGCATTCATATCTTCACTCTGTTTCGTTGATGATTGAGGTTTTTTAAATTATTGATGATTATGTGTGATTAATTAGTTTGAACTGCACTCATCCTTGAAGAAATGTGAAAAGATGTGGTCTTTGTGTTCTTAATCGTTATAGAATGTTTCATTGATGATCTGATATTTTAGCAAGTTAGAGTTGTGATATGAGTTAGAAGTAACAGAGATCAACGATTGGAAACTTGGTTGTGGTTTTCAAGTACAGTTTTCAATGTATGAGAATTGGTTGATGTTTAGCTTCAAGGTTCTGATTACAATCTTGCACACATACTGCTTGATAAATGTCTAGACCTAATTTATAAAGTTTTTTTGTTTGCAGGCAATATTCAATAAAAAAATCATCTTTCTTAGATTCATGCTTAATATTAAGTTGAAATTTTGGATGCTAATTTATGACTGTGTGTGTTAGGGATTAACGTTGTGTACTAATTCATGTTGGAATAACATCCCATGTTTTGCTTCATGAAGATTAAATAATTTTATGGAAGATCTGTGTTTGTTACATGTTTGTAAAATGGTTGTAACCTCCTCCCTTTCCGTAATGAGATTTAGCTTTTACATCGAACACAAACCTGTTTGAATAAACTTCAAGTGAGAGTGGAAATAGATAACTAAAATTATTGAATCTTCACGTCGTCCTCTTTTACGATTTAGACTTTAGCGCCACAGTACAATACTCTTAACTCTTAAACAAAAAAATTAGCCAACCTAGAACAGAGAGCATACAACATTATATTTTTTTAACTCTGCATAGCGTGGAAGGTATGGTTGTACTTGCCGAGAGGAATGCCCAATTCCCTCCCAATTCTCCCATAAATCTTAAAATATTTTTGACAGTTTTTCATTAAAAATTTTAACTTTAACTAGGGGTTCGTGACTGCAAAGACTTTTTTGTAAATATTTTAATTTTAATTAGTGTTATTGTCTGTTTAAAATTTTCAATAGAATTTATTATACTATAGCAACAATAACGATCGTCCCTGTACACTTCAATATACATGAAACCTACCGTGAATGTGAATCTAACTTAAAGACCATTGAGGCACGGAAATTATTGTCCCTATAGGTCTTAGAATTTAAAATAAAAATTAGAAATAAAAATGATATTACATTTGTAAATTTGTCAATTTGATCATGTTTGATATCTTGCTTTAATCGGGTTAGTGGAAGAAAATTAAGAAAAACATATTTGGTTTTGTGTTGATATATGAAAAGAAAAGAAATACGCTTAGACAAACATAATTTTTTTTGTATGACCATCTCTCAGGCGATATTTATTGGAGAATATGTTATCGTTACCACATATTTTTTACCCCAACGGTACAAAAAACATGCTGCATATGTGATGGGTAAAAAAAATAAAATTCATATCATCTTTTCTAATGGGTTTGTTTTTTGCCGCATTTGTACGGATAACCTTCACTACACTATTGTATACAAACTACTGTTCTCATTATCAAATTCATATTGTAATTCTTTTTTTTTTCATTGTTGTTTATTTTGAGTAGTAGTATCAAAATAACGCTAATTGGGTCTGTGTTTTTGTAGGTTTAATTCTGATAAATCTCTTCCTCTCTTTCAAAAGTTTCATATCTGACGCTGCAGAATATCAAAAAATTTGATATTGTTGTCTAAAAGATTGTATCGTACTCTACTACTAATTAATTGTGTTGTTTTATCCATACGCCAATATCTCTTATTGACAATATCAAATATATTAGACCAATTAGTATCAAATTTGCTTATTTATTACCATGCTATATATATATATATACATATCTATATCTATCAGTGTATGTGTACATTACTTATAAGAGATATGTCAAAAAAACCCTATTTTTCCTTTATTGCTCATTTTCTACTCTCGAAATGTCAGTAACGTCAATGTTTTTTTCATTTTTTATTTTTGAAAGCTAACGTCAATGTTTTAAACTGCGTATTGTTATTACTATCTTAAATAAAGTACAATAAAGTGAACACTTATCTATACATATATAAGTGAACACTTATCTATACATATATACTTTAATGGATCTGTTATTATTATGGAATGAAAATTTAATGACTTCACTATCTTAAATAGAGTATAAAATAGGCCCTAATTTTTTTAGCGACTTTAATGGTTAGCTATTGTTTTTCATTTCAAGAATACCAAAAAAGATTAATGTTCAAATATAGATGTTGTTGAGTTTAGTTCTCTATATTAGTTACTTTACGACATCATTAGTCTTCTACTCTTCTTTACTTCAAGAATACCGAAAAGATTAATGTTCAAATATAGACGTATAATTTGTTTCTCGATATCACTTACATTACAACCTCATTTATTTTTGTTTCTATTTTATTTCCAGCTCTTGAAACTGAAGTTTGATATATATATATATATATATTAATATAATATAATATACTCATTGCCAAGTCTTATTTTAAGATGATTTGACATTACGGCCTCATTTATTTCTGTTTCTTATTTATTTACAGGCCTGATCTTCTAGCGTTGAGCTTACTTCACTATATCACGCACCGTACATGTAAGTTGATGTTTAGTTATATAATTGCTCACTCTAAAGTTCAAATTGTGTAATTATTGATTAATCATGTGTAACTCTACCGACTTGACCAGTTAGATTATATGCTTAAAAGTCAGAAATAGGATATAATTTACGTAATTGAAATCATGATAATTTTAATTTTTCTAATTAATAGCAACAGTTAATTCATGCGAAGTCCCAACTCCTTATCATTAGAAATATAGTTTTAATTCTATATTTGTGTCTTATATGTTTGCAAAGGGATAGTTTACATTTGGTAATATATATTTTGTTACCTAGCTTTTAAGACTATTAATGAATGATCTTCTTTTCTTATTCTTATTTTTTTTATAAAGAATGGGCAGAAAACGTGTCAACCCATCTTCGGGTCATCTTGGTAACCCAAATCGCAAAAAGAACAAATATAAAGATACTAAGACAGATACCACAACTTCTACTGAGAGCTCAAATACTGAAAGTGTCGATTATGCTTTTCGGACTTCAATCTTATCACATCAAATTCAAAATAGATTATCATTAATTTCAGAAATACAAGTAATATCACCACATGTGGCACAATCATCGAACACATTATATTTAGACTTGGGAGACTGGAAATATTGTTGCGATTATTGTGGTGCCTTTTTCTGGTTTGATGAAAGTTCGGGCAAAAAGAGTTTACCCAAATATAATCTATGCTGCCAAAACGGTAAAATTAAATTTCCTTTGCTTAAAGAAAGTCCTCCAATATTAGATCAATTATTAAACTACAACGGTGAAATAGAGAGTACGTACTACAGAAATAATATCCGCACTTTGAATTCATTATTAGCTTTTACATCTTTTGGTGCAAATATAGATACAAATATAAATAATTCTCATGGTCCATATATTTTTAAGATCAGTGGCCAAGTTCATCATTTGCTTGGATCTCTATTACCTACTGATGACAAACCTCCAAGATTCGCACAACTGTATATACATGACACGGAAAATGAAGTCCAAAATAGACTGTCAACATTATCGTTTGATGATTCTTCAAGATTTATTACTGAATCAATTATTACAAAGTTGATAAGTATGTTAGATGAAAAAAATATATTGGTACAAACTTTCAGGACTGTAAGAGATAGATACAAAGAAACAAACATTCCACGCATAAGACTTCGCCTTCTAGGCCGAAGAAATAATGATTCTAATCAATATGATTTACCGACATCGAATGACATTGGTGGATTAATAGTTGGAGATATTGGAGAGTATGAAAAAGGAAAAGACATAATCATTGAAACCAAATCAAATGATCTACAAAGAATTACGAAATTACACCCTTCATATATGGCATTGCAATACCCATTATTGTTTCCTTACGGAGAAGATGGATATAGACCTGATCTACAACTATTTACAAACCATTTAGACAAACAACCTTTACGTAAAAGAATTCCAATGAGAGCTTTATACTGTTACCAACTACAACAACGTTCAAACTTAAAGACTACTCTATTAAGAAGTGGTAGATTGTTACAACAATATTTAGTTGATGCATATGCTTCCGTTGAAGAAGATCGATTAGATTTTGTTAGGAAAAATCAACAGACATTACGATCAGAAATCTACCAAGGTATTCAAGATGCTATTAATAGAGGAGATACTGATGCAAATAAAATAGGAAAAAAAACTATACTCCCATCAAGTCACACAGGAAGTCCTAGATATATGATACAAAATTATCAAGATGCAATGGCAATTTGTAGAGAATATGGAAATCCTGATTTATTTATAACATTTAGTTAAAAGAGCATTATCTTTAATTCCTGGCCAAAAAGCAGAAGATAGACCAGATATAATAACAAGAGTATTCAAAATGAAATTAGAACAAATACTTCGAACTATAAAAGCAGGAACTATATTTGGACAAGTGATTGCTGATTTAAACGTAGTTGAATTTCAAAAAAGAGGATTACCACATTGTCATTTCTTATTTTGGTTACATCCGGATGAAAAAATACACGATCCCTCACAAATAGATAAATTTATTTCCGCGGAGATACCAGATCCTAATATTGATTTGTTAGGATATAATATAGTTACTGAATTTATGATACATGGACCATGTGGTCTCGCCAAAACAAATGCTGCATGTATGAAAAACTCGATATGCTCCAAAAGATTTCCAAAACAAATCAGAAATGAAACAACAATTGATGAAAATGGAATTATTAATTATAAACGTAGAAGTTCGAATATTTATTCAGAAAAAGAAAATATAAAATTAGATAATAGATATGTTGTGCCTTTTAATAGAGAACTGTGTCTCAAATTTAATGCTCATATAAATACTGAAGTGTGCTCGCAATCAATGCTTATAAAATACTTATTCAAATATTTAACTAAAGGACCAGACCGTATTAGAGCAATTCTTGAAAATAATATATGCTCTGAAAATTTGTTAGAAACAAAAATCCCATAAGTCGATGAAATAAAAAATTATATTAATTGTCGCTACATCACACCCTACGAAGCTGTATGGAGGTTATATGAATATCCTATACATCATAGAAGACCATCTATTCAACGATTATCAATACACTTACCACATACACAAAATATTACTTATCGTTCAAACCAACATCTTGAAAATATTTTAATTCAACCCGGAATTCAAAAAACAACTTTAACAGAATGGATGACGGTTAATAAATCAAGTGACGAAGCTAGAGCGCTTACATATATACAATTTCCGAAAAAATTTGTTTGGAACAATAAAGATAAAATTTGGACTCCAAGACATTCTGGATATACGATTGGGCGAACATATTTTGTCCATCCAAATTCAGGAGAGTTATATTATTTAAGATTATTACTGAATCATAAAAAAGGAGCTACTAGCTTAGAATCCTTACAAGTAGTTAATGATATCAAGTACCCTACTTTTCAAGCAGCATGTAATGCTCTAGGATTACTAGGCGACGATAAAGAATGGAATGATTCAATTTTAGAAACTGCATTTATCTCAACATCAACACAACTAAGACAGTTATTTGTTTTAATTCTTTTATTTTGTAATGTAAATGATCCAATAAAATTGCTTGAAAAACACTGGAAACTCATGACGGAAGATATTGTATATAAAATTCGCAAATTATTCAACAATAATTATTTTCAAATACCTGAACATGAATTACATGATTATGTATTATATGAATTAGAAAAGATATTAAATATGAATTCATCATCTTTGAAAAATTACAACTTACCCCTGCCACGAGAGTCACTACTTGATGATTTAAATAACAAACTTTTAAGAGATGAATTAAATTACGATGCAAATCAGTTGAAAGAAGAAAATATCAAATTAGTTTCTCATTTAACTGAAGAACAAAATATTATATACAATAAAATCCTAAACTCGGTTGAAAATCAAGATCATAAATTATATTTTATTTCCGGACATGGAGGAACAGGAAAAACATATTTATGGAATACTATAATTAGCAAAATAAGATCGAATAATGAAATCGTTTTAGCTGTTGCATCATCTGGTATAGCATCTTTACTATTACCAAAGGGAAGAACTGCACATTCTAGATTCAGAATACCATTATTAGTAGATAAATTCTCGACATGTCATATAAAAAAACAAACACAATTAGCAAAATTAATCGAAAAAACGTCCCTTATATTATGGGATGAAGCACCAATGAATAACAAATATTGCTTTGAAGCCTTAGATAAATCATTACAAGATATGAAAAATAACTTTGACATACCATTTGGAGGAATGACTATGGTACTAGGTGGCGACTTTCGCCAAATCTTACCAATTATAACATCGG
Organism: Parietaria judaica; assembly: GCA_954871525.1. Taxonomy (NCBI): domain Eukaryota; kingdom Viridiplantae; phylum Streptophyta; class Magnoliopsida; order Rosales; family Urticaceae; genus Parietaria; species Parietaria judaica. The sequence goes on from OX940860.1 coordinate 48,843,848, forward strand.
GATCCAAAGAACATATAATTGATGCAACATTAACTAATTCTTACTTATGGCCACATTTTGACATCTTAACCTTGACCAAAAATATGCGGCTCATGAGACATAATTTATCACAAAAGGAAAAAGAAGAAATCGCACAATTTTCTACATGGATTTCAAGCATCGGTGACGGTACTGTAAAAGGAATCAAAGATTTAGATAATGAAGATGCTACATGGATTAAGATACCCAAATTTTTTTTACTAGATTATGATTCAAATCCAATTGACAAAATTTTCAATTCAATATATACTGATTTTTTAACTCATTTTAATGACGTTGAATATTTAAGGAATCGAACAATTGTCGCCCCTAAAAATAAAACAGTCGATGAAATAAATAAATACATTTTATCATTAGTACCTGGTGATTTAAAAACTTATTACAGTTGTGATACAATTTTACCCTCATATGGTAATATTGAAGAACTAAATCTTTTATACCCGGAAGACTTTTTAAACACATTAAATTTCAATGGACTACCACCGCATGAATTAAATTTAAAAATAGGCACACCTATTATGTTATTGCGAAATTTAAATCAATCTTTAGGTCTATGTAATGGAACTAGACTATTAATAACACAATTAACAAACAGAGTAATTGAAGCCCGAATTATTAATTCAGATAATACTAACGAAATAGTATATATTCCTCGAATAGAAATGACTGTACATGAATCACGATGGCCTTTTATTTTAAAAAGAAGACAATTCCCTGTAAAAATTTCATACGCTATGACAATAAATAAAAGTCAAGGACAATCTCTTGAAAAAATTGGTCTATATATAGAAAATGAACTTTTTACTCATGGACAATTATATGTAGCTTTATCAAGAGTCAGGTCACCAAATGGGTTATTTATATTAATTCATAAATCCATGGACAAATATCCAAATCATATTAAAAACATCGTCTACAAAGAGATCGTCCAAAACGTTAAATAAAAATAAAAAATCAGTGTCTATTAAGTATCACATGTATCATATCATATACTGTTATTTTGTTATAATGGTGACGCCAATCAAATTAATAACACCAAACCAAAAACACGATACAATTGTTGATAAGCTTTGTGGAAGCTGGGTGGACAAAGATTTTACTATTGGACGCGTTAGCGATTGTATTCTGTTGGACGAAGAGGTAAGTACATATTTGTATTTACATGTTCCAAAATATTATGCTTAATAACTTACTTAGTCAACTTCCTTTTTCTTAATTAATAATAGCATACAAGCAACTGTTCGAGCTCGGGATATAGCCATTGTTGTACCAAAATTACAAACAGGAAGTGTCTACGAGATAAAATATTTCAAGTTTTGAAAGGTACGCTTTAATTTTTCAAGTATATTTATTTGTTTGTCCTCATAATTCTAGACATTAAATTTACATATACGTTTATTTTGTTATCATAATTCTAGACATTAAAAATTACATATATGTTTACAAGAATTAACTACTAATTATGTTAATTTAATTTTGCAGATCTCATAGTCAGTCCAACAAACTATAGCACTTTGGAAATGTATACCAAACTCTTCTTACTGAAATAATACATGTATATGTGTATATATATATATAGATACATATATGTGTGTATAAACATGTATATGAGAAATACTTCTTCTTGGAAATCGATACCGTGTATTCCTTTAACAAAGGATACTTTTATTACGTAGACGGCTTTTTTGTCCAATTACATATAGATATCATGTAATTAACTCTAAAAAGATTGATTAACAACACAAAAAAAATTAAATAAAAAAATTAATAAAAAAAATGTCGAATTTCTCTTACTAAGCGGGAAAAAGAAAAAAACAATTGACCCGCAGCAACGCGCGGGTTGCATACCTCGTATTATCTAAAATTGGGAGATATATTATCTTGGTATATTTAATTCCAATATTTGTTATCTTATCTTAAGATTTAAATCTTTGATAAAAAGATTTAAATAAGATTTGATTATTATCATTATCTGATTTATTTAAATAAAGATAATGAGTGAATATCTCTAGGTGGTTAGGATTTGTTTTACCCTATAAATAGGCTAAAGCTAAGATCACAAATAGTAACTTCTTAAGCTTAGAAATTCGTTTTCTCTCTCTCTCCTCTCTCGGTTTCGGCCTCCTCAGAGCCAGAAGAAATCGATTTCTGGTCAAGGCCTCAGAGTTCATGGTCACCTTAGGAGCCCACACATCCTAGCGGTCTAGCTCCGGAGAATACATCGGAAGACTATTGGGAGAATCCGGAAACACCAAAATCGTTGGAAGCTACTTCAGTGTCAGAAAAATGCTGTGAGGAATTCATCTCAGGTATATTCAATATTTATTGATGATGATAATTATTTATATGCTCAATCCCGTAAATCGATTCGTTGTATGATTGAATTAATTGTTTTGGATAAAATCGAAAAAGTTTATGATCCGGGATTTGGAAAATTTGTTTGTATTATGTTAACCGGATAGAGTAAATTTAATTATGGCCCATAACGTAATTAATTTCAGTTTTGATGTGGAATGGGACGCATCAAAAGGTTACTCTACGTGTTTGCATGATTAGTTTATCCGTAAAATTTTCGTTGCCTATTCTTTATCGGTTTAGACTGATTAGATAAGATTAATAGGAATTAACCCACTCACACGTTAGACTCTCATATCTAACCATTATCTCTATTTATCCAAAATGAGGAACATAAACTACCCTCTTGTTTTCATTGTTTTCCACATAGCGCAAGGACGCTCAAAATACCCCAAGTACAAAACGAGCTATCCCACAGTCGTTAATATCTCATATGCATCAGATCTCTAGCTCTGAGTCTTCAACCAACAACATCAAGCAACATTTGAATTACCTGCAATGTCTGCATTACAAGAATTCTAATGAGCGAAAACTCAGTAAGTAAAGACAATTAAAAGCTCATATAACACCGTTCATATCATAATCATATAACACAATTAATGTGCATTTTCAAATTCTCTTTTCATTCATGTCATAAGAACATAGCACATTTAATATGCATTATCCAATTCTCTTTCATAGTGTGTATCTCAATATGCTAAGGCATGTAGACGTTGTTCTGGACGCTCCTGTTGCACAATTCCCCATAATTCTTTTAACTTCTTTTACCTGTGACCCTCAGGTCCTTTCTTTTAACTGTGACCATCCGGTCATAACATTTTAATTCTTTTAACTTTGACCGGTCGGTCGTAACGTTTCAATTCTTTAAATAGTGACCGATCGTAACATTACACGCACACGTGTAGGGAAAATTCACAATAACATTTCCGGTGATCAGTCGGGCTTCCCACACTGCGCCATACATATCATGGTCTCTTTATCGAGACATCGCAACAGGCACGCCGCCTACCCAAACTTAGCAACTGAGATACAATGTCATTTATTCTTTTAACATTTACACCATTTATAGTGAACAAACATCAGAAGAACGATGCAATTATATGCACCTACATTAACATGTAAATCACCATTCAATTTCACTCTTGTAATGCAAGTAAAGAAAATCTTTACTTACCTCGATGTCTTTGTTTCCTTAAGTGCACCGGTATGAAAAGGATTTGTTTTATCGTCGATCTCGATGTGCTATTTGTGTAACCTTTATGTAACATATAAAACAATGAGTTTAACTAACTCATAACTTCTTCTTTTTTTATCCTTATAATAAATAAATAAACTTAATCTTATGGGTATTTTTGCCTAGCCCAAAAATAGGGCCCAAAATAATATAAAGCCCAAAAAGTACGGGCGCGCTTGAAATGGGCGCCCTTAAAATGGGCGCGCTAGAAATGGGCACCCTTGAAATAGGCGCCCTAGAAACGAGCACCCTTGTGATGGGCTCCTTGGAAATGAGCGCGCTTAAATGAGCGCGCTTACTTTTTCATAACAATTACTTAATTGCTCAGGGGCCCAAAGAAGTTATTTTTAATTACACGAAGGCCTCTGGACTCTTCTACAAATAGAAGCTTCAACTCCGAAAAACGGATCCGATCCCATTCGAACTCGGAACTATACATATTTCACTCAAACACTCTCTAGAGCATAAAAGCTCTCAAAGCTCAATTGAACTATACGTGATGACCTGATCCCGTTAAAACGGGTACGTAGGCAGCCTCGTTACAAACGACGAGGTTCGGTATCAAATATTATAAAACCCCTTCTTTTTTATGTCTTTAAACATATTAACGAAGGTGGAAAATTAAGTTTCGAGCCCAATCTAACCGCCAAGCGGACATTGAGCCCGGCCCAAAATCGAAGACTTGGGCTACTTTACTGTTGATCTATTTTTCGGCATTAACACTTATCCTTAATCATTTTACCGTATCCATACTTTTTCTTAAATAAAACATGCAACCTAATTATTAATCTCTTCCATACTTTGATCAAAATTACTCATCAAACGTAAATTAAGACCTTATGCACACTTTGTCCTCATCTTAGTGCACTTAAATAAAATATAATTGAAACACTTACTACTTCATGCATGGTTACCAATAAATAAATAAATATATATATATATATATATATATATATATATATATATATTGACATCCTACTAATCCTAAAGTATTTCCTTCAATATATATTGAAGCTATCCTTCATAAAAGACTACAAAATAAGTTTTTCCCCAAGATATAATAAGCCCACGTTACTAATTCCAAGCAAATTAGTAGCCTCCACTAACTTTTCAATACACTAGTGATTAGACCACTAACAGTAAATAAATTAAAACTCAATGATATCAAATCATTTATTTGCCGATAATCAAAATAGCATCAAGTTATTGAATAAGCACAAGGTCTGATCATTGGGCTAAGAAGTTTAATTTGAAACTTAACAAAGAATAAGCTATAGAAATTAGGAAGCAATATAGGAGTAGTATAACCTTCTTCCTATGTAAGCCGAGCGAGCGTTTTCTCAAAAGGAAAGCTAAAAGAATCTGAGATGTTCATACTTAAAGAAGACCCATGCCTTGGAAGAATTGGATTTTTGTATGAAAAATATAAGATAAGTATGTAATCTTAGCAGCTGCATGTCGACTCACTACATGACTAGTAGGATGAGGTGTCTCTCACACAAGTGCTTTAAGTTATCTTAATAGACAAGAAAATCTCAACTAATGCTTTCTAACTATATACTACCTAGGACGCTTAATTGGACTAAAAGTATAACTATTATACTTGGACAATTATATAGTGTGACCAAATTAATTAAAAACATTAATTGAAAGATTAGAGTTCACTTGTAAAATCTTCCGAAATCAACTACGGTTGAAATACGAAATTATTATCACTTAAATAAGTCGCTGCTTTAATTCGTACACTTATAGCACATCAAGCCATCATCGAGTCCGCAATACTTTTCATACCGCAACAATCACAACTCAATATTTTACCAGAAAATATAATATGATAAATATGTAAATATATATCTTGAAAATATTTTTATTTTATCTTACATTATCATCATTATTAGTCAATTTTTTAGAATGTGAGATCTTGGGACATCACAACATAATATGTATACTATATCGATGATATCCAAAAGATATAGAAACACGTAATTGTTGGACATATTTTTATATGCCCTCTATTCAGATGATAATCTCGCTTGTATAAGATTTTGGTCGAGCCTAAGAATGAACAAAGTTTATTAAAGTTATCCTATATAGTTATCTTCGGATTATAAGTAGCTAATACTAAACGAATGTTTATGCATAGTTCTTTTATGTTGCTATCGTGAATCAGTCATCACAAGTAGTCTATTATGAGGAGGTTTGACTATCACGGTTAAAGAACTTAAACGGTCCATGATCTAGATTGAAAATGGGAATTTTCAAGGCATGAAAGATCATTGATGAACTTAATCACTGTATGTGGTGATCTATTACCGGATCATAGTGCGGTCCGTGCACTGTTAAGTTTATCAAGTATAAAGTGTCTTCATATTGGACGGACACGACTTGAATCAGAAATCATCAATTAAGACCGTCACTTATGATAGTACGATAGAGTCACTAGATGATCGTATAGGAGTAGGTTGAAGTCCTCAGCGTTATGAACTTATACCATTCGGTTTGTATAGTCTTTGAGACAATGGTTACAGAGTACTTGTAGTGCTCTCATAACAGTTATTTTGGGATTAAACAATTGACCGGGAAAAGTTGCATAATGGCAGATATGGACAACATCTTTATGATATTCTTATTGTGTTTCTAGAGAAAAAAAATGAGCACTCATGATCAGCTCATTAGATTCATCGTCTAAATGAGTGAGTGGTTTGTATGAATCATAAGAATAAGATAGTGTCGTCAGGAGGGCGGTACGGAAACCTTGGTACCCTCTTGATGAGTGTCATAATAACAAGAAACCTATTATACCATATATCTGATTGTATCGATGGACACCTGTGTTCAGGAAGATAAAAAATCATACACACTTGAGAGTTCAGCTTCGAGCTATAGTGGAATGTATCCGAAGTTGGTGAAAGCTCTACACTTTCACCGTAGCTCGGGTGTGTACGTCCATTAGTCCCCTTTGTAGCTCCATCAAGATGACACCGCAAATAAATATTCAAATTTGTCATTTGAATAGGATAAAATCAAATCAGGTTTAGGTTGTGATAGAATAGTCACAAATTACTGATTACCTCAAAATATGGCATAAGTACCAATGTTTGGTAATGCCAGTAAAAACCATGAAAAATGTATGAATTTGATCCTAAAACATTCTTAGGAATGTGGGAAATTAAATTCTTATACGGATATCTTTTTGAATCGTGTCAATCGGACTTACGATTTACGATTTATCATAATAACAGTTTTAGTCCCAGACTGATTTTGACACTGTTATTTAAATCGAAAATAGAGGAATTAGATATTGGTATTTATACCATGAATATTCAATAAGAGAAAGAAAAAGAAATCGAAATATATATATATATATATATATATATATATATATATATATATATATATATATATACTTTTTCGATTTCAAGAAAAAAAAATCTTGAAAAATAAAGATTTGAATCTTTTCAAATCTTTTAGGGTTTTTCAGAAAAGATTTAATTCGATTTATTCTTTATTTGATTTAAATTATTTAAATCAAATCTTGGAGTGAATATCTCCAAAGTGGTTGGAGTAAATCTCTCTAGTTGGTTGAGAGATTTTCTCTAAGTTGGTTATGGTTTTCCCTATAAATAGGAAAGCTTGAAACCTAAAATCACACACTCACCTTCAAGGGTTTTTCGTTTTCTCTCTCTCTCTCTCTCGGTTTAGGCGATTTTCTCTCAGGGATTTTCCCTTAGGGTTTTTCGATTAGAGGTTGGTTATTTTATCTAGTGGGAGCCCACACATCCCCGCGACGTAGTCCTGGAGAATACATCGGAAGGCTTTTGGATTTTCTTCCTCACAGAAAATCGCAAATCATTGGAGCTCGGAGTTAGAAGAAATTCAAGAATCAAGATTCGTGTCAAGAATCTTCAAGAGAATAAGGTACAAAAATTTGTTAAAGTTTATTGATCGATAATTATTTATTTATACTCATCGCTCAGAATTGAAATCGAATCGTAAATAAAATTGAAATTAATTATTCAAAATCGATCCGGGATAATTGAATTCGACTGAATCGTATAAGACGGGTTTGACAGGGTTACTGGTATGGGACTTTAACTCAGCAAATTTTTAAAGTTCAAAACCGTGTACTTTTCTGAAACTCGATTTAATTAGAATTCGGCGGTGATCTTTGAGATCAAGATCCGCAGTATTGTTTGACTAACAGTAATTAGGTTAAAATAAAAATTATGTGTTTTAGGCATAAACTTGCTCATGAGATTATTGGGCATTATAAACCTCCCCTGCTAATAAAAATTTCGTCCTCGAAATTTGCTTACCAGAATAATTCAGGGTATTTGCCTCTCATTTCCTCTTCTCTTTCCCATGTAGCTTCTTCTATTGAGTGACTCTTCTATAGGACTTTGACTAATGGGATCTTCTTATTTCTCAGTTCTTTTTATTTTGTGTCAAGTACTTTGACGGGCTTCTCTTCGTAAGTGAGGTCTTCATTTAGTTGTAGCGGTTGATAGTTTAATATGTGAGAAGAGTCTGAGATATATTTTCTCAACATGAGATGTGAAAAGTGTTGTGTATCATGACATTGCTGGAGGGAGAACTAGCTTATACGCCACTGGACCAATTCTTTCTAACACTTCAAATGGTCCGACAAATCTAGGCCTCAGTTTTCCTTTCTTCCCAAACCACATGACGCCCTTCAGCGGAGATACTTTGACAAACACTTTATCTCCGATTTCAAATGCTAACATCCGACGCTTTAGATCTGCATAGCTCTTTTGCCGACTTTGAGCAGTCAGCATTCTTCTTCGAATTTTCTCAATCGCTTCAATAGTATCCTGCACAAGTTCTAGGCCAAGGTACTTCCGTTCGCCTACTTCATCCCAATGCACAGGACATCGACACTTTCTTCCATATAACATAAGGCGCCATGCCAATTTTAGAATGGTGACTATTATTGTAAGAGAACTCGACCAATGGTAGATATTTATTCCATGATCCATAAAAATCCAAAACGCACGCCCTCAACATATCTTCCAAAGTCTGTATCGTTCTCTCTGATTGTCCATCTGATTGAGGGTGAAAAGCAGTACCAATTGCTAATTTGGATCCCATTGCTTTGTGCAAGCTTTTCCAAAATGGTGATGTGAATCTAGCATCTCAATCAGAAACAATAGATAATGAAACCCCATGCAATCGAACAATCTCTTTAACGTAAACTTGGGCGAGCTGATCTATCGAGTAGGTCATGCGAACATGAAGAAAATGAGCAGACTTCGTGAGTCTGTCAACGATCACCCAAATTGCATCATGTCCATCACTAGACCGAGGTAACCCGACGACAAAGTCCATAGTGATTTCTTCCCATTTCCATTGGGGTACGGTCAAAGGCTGGAGTAAGCCTACTGGTCTTTGATGATCATCTTTAACTTGTTGACAAATAAGGCACTGCTCTACAAACTTTACAACACCGTTCTTAATACCTGGCCACCAATAGTGAGTGTTTAGGTCTTTGTATATTTTTGTATCGTAGGGGTGAATTGAATACAGACTACTATGAGCTTCAGCCAGGATACATCTTCTAATTGTCTCATCCTATGGCACATATAATCTTCCATTGTTCTAATTTATTACACCGTCTTGCGATAGTTGACATTTTGTTATTTTCCCTGATGAAATTCTTGATTTCAAATTACTCGCATATGCATAAGTCACCTGGCCTTCTTTGATCATTTCTAGCAGGGATGGTTGAAACCTCATTGCTGATAGTCTTTTCATTAAACCTCTAGGCTCAATCTCGATATTAAGCTTTTCAAGATCAACCAATATATTCTTCTGAATACTCGTCATTGTAGCCAGTTCTCCAGCTGACTTCCTGCTTAACGCATCAGCAACAAGATTCGCTTTTCCCGGATGATAATTAATCACGCAATCGTAGTCCTTCACTAGCTCCAACCATCTTCTTTGCCTCATGTTCAATTCCTTCTGCGTGAAGAAATACTTTAGGCTTTTATGATCTGTGAATATTTCACATCTTTCACCGTATAAATTATGTCTCCAAATTTTCAGAGCAAAAACCACAACTGCTAGTTCCAAATCGTGTGTTGGGTAATTCTTCTCGTACTCCTTTAGTTGTCTAGAAGCATAAGCAATGAATTTCCCATTCTGCATCAATACACATCCTAGCCCCTTCTTTAAAGCATCATTATACACAACAAATCCACCACTTCCGCTGGGAATAGTAAGTACGGGGGCCGATGTTAAACATCGCTTCAACTCTTAGAAACTTTCTTCACATGAATCCGACCATTGAAACTTTACACCCTTTCTTGTTAGCTGAGTGAGTGGGGAAGCTATTTTGGAAAATCCTTTCACAAAGCGTCTATAATACCCAGCTAACCCAAGAAAACTCTATACTTCTTAGACATCCTTAGGTCTGGACCAATTAGTTACAGCTTCAATCTTCCTGGGATCTACAGAAATTCCTTCGCTTGTCACAATATGCCCAAGAAATGCAACTTTATCCACCCAAAGTTCACACTTTTTGAACTTCGCGTAAAGCTAATTTTTCTTCAAGATATCCAACACTATCCTTAGATGGTCGGCGTGCTCAGCTTCGGATCGAGAGTAAATCAATATGTCATCGATAAATACAATGACGAACTTATCCAAATAATCTCTGAAGACCCTATTCATCAGGTCCATGAAAGCGGCAGGAGCGTTCGTTAACCCAAACGGCATAACCAAGAACTTGTAATGTCTATATATTATACGAAAAATTGTTTTGGGAACATCATCTTATTTAACCTTGAGCTGATGGTAACCAGATCTCAGATCAATCTTTGAAAACACAGAAGCACCTTGTAGTTGATCAAACAAGTCGTCGATCCTCGGAAGTGGGTACTTGTTCTTTATCGTTACTTTATTAAGCTCTCTATAATCAATACACAGTCTAAAACTGCCATCTTTCTTTTTGACAAACAACACTGGTGCACCCCAAGGCAAAAAGCTGGGACGAATAAACCCTTTGTCTAGTAGCTCTTCCAATTGGCTCTTTAATTCTTTTAACTCCGTCGGAGCCATACGATATGGTGCCTTAGATATTGGTGATGTTCCAGGTAACACTTCAATTGAAAAATCAATTTCCCTGTCTGGCGGTATGCCCGGCAAATCCTCCGAAAATACTTCCAAGAACTCATTAACAACATGTACTTCTTCTGGTCTCGTCTTATGCTCGGCTTCGACATCAACAACATGAGCTAAATAGCTGGCACACACAGAATTAAGCGATTTCCATGCTTTGATCATTGAAATAAGAGGAAATGGTTTACTCTTGTTTATTCCCACAAAAGTAAACTCAACTTCTTATGGTGGTTGAAACTTGACAATCTTCTTATTGCAATAAACAAAGGCATTATACTTTTCTACCCAATCCATACCCAGAATAACATCGAAGTATTTTAAATCTAACACCACGAGGTCCGCATGTAACTCCCTTCCGTCAATTATAATTATGACAGTCACTAATCCCGTGAGCCACGAGGGCAAGACCGGGTAAGCTGTGCAATCCCGCATCGCCTAGGCAATAGGAAGTGCTGATGGGACGTTCCCGAGACTGTGCAGGTATGGGACTGCACGGTTATCGGAGATCAGACAGGTATGGGACTGTATGGTCGAAGAGGCTTAAAAGAATTTATTGGTACTACCAATGTCAACAAGATGCATCTTCTTTTCGGTAGCCCGTTCATAGGAACTCCAAAGTTAAGCGTGCTTGGCTTGGAATAGTCTTGGGATGGGTGACATCCTGAGAAGTTTCTCGGGAAACGTGCGAATGAGGACAAAGCATGCTAAAAAAGACTCGTGTTGGCCTATGGGGACAGTCGTCGATTCGATTGAGCACCCGGGTCGTTACAGATGGTATCAGAGCCGAGCCCAGTCGGAAGTGTGGCCGACGAGGATATCGGGCCCCCATTAGGTGGAGTGATTATGACAGTCACTAATCCCGTGAGCCACGAGGACAAGACCGGGTAAGCTGTGCAATCCCGCATCGCCTGGGCAAGGGGAAGTGTTGATGGGACGTTCCTGAGACTGTGCAGGTATGGGACTTCACGGTTATCGGAGATCATACAGGTATGGGAGTGTATGGTCGAAGAGGCTTAAAAAAATTGATTGGTACTACCAATGTCAACAAGATGCATTTTCTTTTCGGTATCCTGCTCATAGGAACTCAAAAGTTAAGCGTGCTTGGCTTGGAGTAGTCTTGGGATGGGTGACCTCCTAGGAAGTTTCTCGGGAAGCGTGCGAGTGAGGACAAAGCACGCTGAAAAGACTCGTGTTGGCCTGTGGGGACAGTCGTTCGATTGAGCAGCCGGAGCGTTATAATAGGCTTGCACTCACTTCTGATTGACAGTATCATCGACCCAAGCATGATCCTAGAAACATCCTCGGATTCACGGGCTAGCTTCAGATAAGCTTCCCAACGTGTCTGAGGTTCCTTAATACCCGGATAGGTCAAAGGAACATTTTTGAGCACATGCATCAGGTTTTCTTCATAGAGAACACTTCTCAAGTTCTTCTTCCAGTCATTGAAGTTCTCAAAGTGCAACGGGTTCGTCTTTGTTACCTTTAGAAACATAGTTCTTGCTCCCATAACCATTACGAAAGTCTGAAAAACTACATCAACAAACTTGTTAGTTAAGCATATATACAAAATCAATAGCATAAAAGGACTTTCAATAATGTCATTCGTCAATAATAATGAATACAGTAACCCTCATCTGATATCATTATTATAGACATAGTATAAAATAACATTTATACTTATATCTCATATAATCTTTATTTTAGTTATGGAATAAAACTACCCTTTTATCCTTAACTCCATTTTAAAGATAAAAAAAGTTCTCAGTTGCCTAATCCTATTAGGATCCGTTGGGATTCAAAAAAGACCTTAACATTTCTAGTTACCTAATCCTATTAGGGTTCTCTGGTCAAGCACCACCCTGCTTTAAAACCGGCGGACATAAATTGTCCTTCGCGCCTTCTCAAAATCGAATCGGTAAACATCCTACCCGAGCAGGTCTGTCTAGAACGATCAAGAGATTGACGAGGGTTAAAGCAAGAATATTATTATACACTTGATATTCTTATTGAGGGGTTTCTTATTTAAAACTAACCAATTAGTTTGTACCATTTAAACATCATAATTAGCATCAAGACTTATTATATATCTTATTTGCTTTTAGATTAATCTTACGCTAATTAAAGACTAATAAATCTTAATGATTCTAATTAATAATCATTACTAATAAAGGTGAAATAATTCCAAAACTATATTCACAATTATTATAACATTATTTTAGTCAAACCAATTTAATAAAATAACGTGACATGAGATTTAATTATAATTCTCTAAATTAATTATTTCTAAAACAATTAAAACAACAATATAAGACAATCAAACATGTTAAGAATAAAAGATTAAATCTCACGATTTCCTTATTAGAGTTAATTTCACAAATTAATTTTCTGAAAATTAGTTGAGCGTTAAAACCTTTTAAATTTCGGATTCCATGAATAAATCGTATATCCTAAATTTAACATTCTTTATTTAAAAAATAAATACCCGAAAAATTAAAGCGCATAAGTGTTTAACCGAGGCCCACAAAAGGTCGGCCTCGGCTTGGGCTTGGGTCAAAACCCAAGCCCGCTTAAGGCTTTGGGTCGCGGGTTGGGCCCAAGAAAATTGGACCCAACCCGCAATTTAAAGTTAATTTACTCGCCATTTGTGGTCTCCTCCGGTGAAAACATCATAATAGAGCTTCTCGGTATTGATAGTCGAGAAGTTCTTAATCTTCCATGTGAACTTGATGGAATAGGAATATTCTACATCATTCATCTCCTTCTCTGCATCGCCAAATGATCAATATGTTGGTGATCAACAAAATTAAAATTTATGTCCGAATGGTGAGGGAAAGTACCACTAAGTAACTCCTTATACAAGGATATTCCAAGTTTCATTTTGTCGCGGCAGAAATTAAAAAAAACCGAAAAAGGTCTTGCCGTGTTCCAAATTTTATTTTTGTCGTGGAAAAAGGTTCCAAATATGAAGAAAAAAAAAAGGTTTTGCCCTAGCTAGCTCCCAAACTTCTTACGGCTGAAATTTTATTTGGTTGTTTTGCCACGAGAAATGAAATTTAAAATTTGGAACTTTGTGTTACTTTTTTCACAAATATCCCTATTGTTTATGCTCGATAATCTGATATTTTTAAGTATAAGATGGAGCTCTAAAAATCTCGTATAACTAATATAATATTCAAAAAGAGATGGAGCTCATAAGAATAAATAATAATAAAAAAAAGAATTATATACGTAAAAAAAAAAAGCAATGAAATAACTCAATTGAAGTTCTCCCACGTACAAAATAGCATTGTTAGCAAACAAAAAACAGTGAAATCAACTATCAATGCGACTCTTGCTCGGTATTCTTATTGATAACTAAGAAGACTGGTTAATACATGACTAATGACTTCACGAATTATTACCGGTAATAATATCACAACAAAAATATAGTACCTTAGAAATAGTTCGATCCGAAAAGGAAACAAAATACAAGTTTGGTAAGAATGAATAACAAGATTATCAAGAAAAATCACTTTCGGAATGGAAAAAGAAGCTTTAGAGTGTAAACTAATGAATATTTATTTTAACTGCATTCTTGCTGTAAAAAACAAAAAATATATTTATTTGGATATAGTATGGGCTGTTTGGTTATGTTTTTTTTTTCGTATTTTATTTTTAAATTCTAAAAATAAATTTCAAATTATGTTTATAGAATATATAAAATGATAGTTTTTGTTCAACTGTATTAAAATAAATATATAAAAATATTTTAAAAAAAATACGTCAAAACAAAGCTTCCACCCTATCATTGGATTATTCTCGGCGTGGTATGAGACGAACAACAAACTATTAATACATAATTAATAAAAGGGTTAATTGCGGCAATAATGCACAAACTTTAGTCAAGAGGGGTTTTAGGTCCTTAACCTTTTAAAGTGTGGGGAAAAATACACAACGTTTGTAGATTGTAAAATCTGTTGGTCCTTCCGTTAAGGATGTTAAATTCTGCTGATGTGGCATCGTTAAATTGCCAAATGGACTGCAAACTTGTAATATTAATTACATAACTTAATTAATAAAAATAAATAAATCATATTTTAATTATGATTCAAAAAATAAATTAACACATTAAATGAAATAAATAATTTTTATTGGAGTCCATTTAAATAAAATAAATAAATAAATACAAGTTGGCAGTTTAACGATGTCGCATCAGCACAATTTAACATTTCTAACAGAAGGACCAACGGATTTTACAGCCAACAAACGTTGTATATTTTTTCTCACACTTTAAAAAGTTTGGGACCTAAAACCCCTGTTAACCAAAGATCGTGCATTATTACCGCAATTAACCCTTAATAAAACCATTAATATATTGGAGTACATTTATTTTTAGGCTGTTCGTATGTATTTACTAAATTCTCCTAGAAAGTATGCGATATATGATGTTTAAACTTCAAAGTAATTGGAAACTCTGTTGGAAACTGTGAACACTCTGAGTTGAATCGAAGCGGAAACGACAGCTATTATAAGGGGTATTGTTGGCAAAAGTAGCTAACTTGTCACGCTTGTATCAATTATATAGCTAATGCGATTTAATGGCAATAGTATCTAAAGTTAGCTAATCGTCTTTAACGCAAATTTCCATCCATTTAATTTTAACACCGTCAGTCAAACGATGATATGACATCATTGACCACCACATGGACAACTACGTGCGTGCCACGTCATTTTTTAAAAAACTTTAATTTTTTTATACTAATTTATTTTATTTTATTTATTATTTATTTTTAGTTTATTATTTTATTATTTTTAATAAAATATTATATACTAACTCTATATTGTGATTATGTAAATAACTAATAAACCGTAACTAATAAATAATTATGTAAACTAATAAACTGTAAAATGATACTATATATAATAGATATTATATAATGTATAGATCATAAATAACGTATAATATATCTATATATTATATATTAAATTGAAACTAATATATAACGTATAATATATATATATATATATATAAATTGTAACTATATGATTGATATTTTATGTTTGGTAAAACGTCCGCCCCGATAGAGCAAGATTAAAAAAAAAAAAAAAGGGAGCTTTGATCTGGCGGTGGAGCAAGATACAAAATTTATTCGTTAAAAAAGTACCAGAACAGTTATGGAACTGACATCAACTGATAGAATTAGTTGGTAATTGGTAATCGGTATAAAATTAGTTGGTAATCGGTATATATATATACTGATAGAATTACAGTATATATATATATATATATTATACGTTATAATAGTTACAATTTTAATATATAATATATATATATATATATATATTATACGTTATTTGTTAGTGTATACATTATATAATATTTATTATATATAGTATTCATTTACATTTTATTAGTTTGCATCATTAGTAACAGTTTATTAGTTATTCACATAATCACATTATATAGTTAGTATATAAAGTTTTATTCAAAATAATAAACTGAAAATAAATAATAAATAAAATAAAAGAAATCATAGAAAATAAATTAGAATTAAAAAAATTTAAAATTTTAAAAAATGACGTGGTGTGCCACGTAGTTGTCTACGTGGCGGTCAAGAGTGCCACGTCATTGTTTGACTGACGGTGTTAAAATTAAATGGATGGAAATTTGCGTTGAATACGATTAGCAAACTTTAGATACTATTGCCAACATTAAATCGCATTAGCTATATAATTGATACAAACATGACAAGTTAGCTACTTTTGCCAACAATACCCTGCTATTATAATAAAGCACTTTACCCCATGAGAAGGTTAGCTTTTTACATTACGGCATAAGTATTAATAGTTTTTCAAATGACTCTGATAAGATTTTATCTTTCTTTTTAGCTGGGAAAAGTACTAATACTTTGAAATTATAAGTCTAATGTCACTCAATATCTAGTTGGCCGTCACATTACATGTCAGTCATTCAATTGCCATGTGGCAGTTTAGTTATTTAATATTTTTAAGTCTAAAGTGTTTTAATAAAAAGTAAAATTTTCAAAAATATAAATAAATTATCGGATAATTTTTTATCGCCAAAACCAACGTTTTATTTTTTGAAATTAAAAACAATAATTTGATTGAAATACTCGAAATCCAAAATTACCTAATTATTTTTATCATATTAAAATAACCGGAATCTAAAAATAACCAAATTAAAATACCCAAAGTCTAAAAATACCCGAATTAAAATAACCACTTAATTTATGCTGAAAATGAATGTGCTTTGAGATAGCCGATTTTCTCCCTGCAAAAGATAGTTATACTTTATTTAGTTAATACATGCAGAAGCTATATGAAAATAATTGTCGGATATTTTATAGGGTAAATTGCGGTTAATGTACCCATTGTTTGATCAATTTTATATTATCTACCTAATGTTTATTTTCGACGGCTAATGTATCCCAACTTTATTCCGTTAGATTTTTTTTTGTTTTTTTCGTCACCTAACCGTCAGCGAGTGATTCCTCGTATATGCGTAATGTTTTCATATTTTTGGCATAACTCACTCATTTTGTGCCTAAAATTTATGCACAAACTATGGTTGAAAAGATAAGAGATAGATCTACAACTTTGATGTTTTAAGTTTTGTAAAAAAAAATGTTTAAAAAAATATGAAATTTCAAATACAATGTAAAACTGGACATTAGTTTAATGCAAAATATTTGTTTCGAGTAAATTTTAATATACTTAATGACTATTTCTGATGAAATATAAAACTAAAAAGTTGTATATAAATCTTTTATCTTTCCAACGGTAGTTTATTTATAAATTTTGGACAAAAAATAAGTGATTTATGCCAAAAATATGAAAGATGTGATGTGCAAAAAGTTTTCATATTTTGGCATAACTCGCTCATTTGTTGCTCAAAATTTATAAATAAACTACCGTTGGAAAGATAAAAGATTTATCTATAACTTTTAAGTTTTATGTTTCATCAGTATATTAAAATTTGCTCGAAACAAATATTTTGCATTACATTAATGTCCAGTTATACATTGTAATTGAAATTTTGGATTTTTTAAACTTTTTTTTACAAAACTTAAAACACCAAAGTTGTAGGTCGTACATAAATTTTGAGCAAAAAATGAGTGAGTTATGCCAAAAATATGAAAACTGTATGTATATAGGAGGAATCACTCACTATCGGTCAAGTGACGGAAAACATGAAAAAATCTAACGGAATAAAGTTTGGGTACATTAGCCGTCGAAAATAAACATTAGGTACATAATCCGAAATCGATCAAACATTGAGTACATTAGCCGCAGTTTATCCTATTTTATAATATGGATTATCCATATTTTATTTTATTTCACCTAAAGTAAAATAAAAACTCGTGAAATCTATGTGACTGATTCTTTTTTTACATCAACTATAGTATTATCAAGAAAAATAACTTTCGGAATGGAAAAAGAAGCTTTAGAGTGTAAACTTATGAATATTTATTTTAACTGCATTCTTGCTGTTAAAACAAAAAATATATTTATTTGGATATAGTATGGGCTGTTTGGTTATGTTTTTTTTTTTGTATTTTTTTTTTAATTCTAAAAATAAATTTCAAATTATGTTTATAGAATATATAAAATGATAGTTTTTGTTCAACGGTTTAAAATAAATATATATAAAAAAACATTTTAAAAAAATACGTCAAAACAAATCTTCCACCCTATCATTGGATTCTTCTCGGCGTAAGCTTTCCGACAATATAAGTTATGAGTCCATCCGAAGTTCGTTGAAAAATAAAAAAAATAAAATATATATTAAAATAATTATATTAGGAGAGAGAAAGAAAAAAGTAACGTGAATAAAGTGGAAAACACATAATTCTATTTGCTCTGAATTCGTTTTCTATATATATACATAACTAAACGTGTTTTCCGACAATGTTTTTTAGAATTTGAATTTAACGAACATAACCAAACTACCGCAAGGGGCGTAACTCAAGCACGATTCAAAGACACAAGCACAAGAAGCACTATTTAAGAACGAATCGAACATAGGATTAGCTTAAAACAAGACAAACCTCATATTGACTTGACTTGTACTCTAGGATTTTGTTGGCTCTGTTTTTTGCATGGATAACTGCTCAGGAGCAAATATATATTGATCAAAATTTAATATTCAGAATTATAATATGACAATGATTGTAGGATTAACCGATTAATATGCTTACCCATCTATCGATATGAATGTTAGGAATGTGAGATATAGCTCCTCAATCCGTGCCGATTTCTGGTCGGTATCTTTCGTAAAAAAAAACTGACGGAAATTTGACTTCCAAATGTGTTAAGGATGTCAAGCATGACATTCCCTTAGGAAGAGATGACAACTTTGGACAAGTTTGGATGACGAGTTTTTCGAGCGAAGCGAACGCTGCCAACCACTCCGGTAAGGAAGCCAATTGAGGACAGATCTCGATGCGCAAAGTCTTTAGAGTTCGATCAGCTCCTTGTAGCCATTGCGGCAAAGCAGTTGTTAGTGGAATTTCTCTTACGACAAAATTTTGAAGGTTCAACTGGACGACCTCATTGGATGCACTCTGCCAACTCAAGTTGTTCACATTCTTGAATTTCTATGCTTGTTAAGGATGTGAGGCGAGTCATGTCCTTTGGTAGGACCAACAATCCCCTACAGCTCCGGATTGCAAGTTTCTCGAGTGACGAGAGATTCAGAAGCCAATCCGGAAGCTCGGCGAGTTTGGGACAATCATTAAACTTCAAAGACTGTAAGGGGTTCGAAGCTCCCTTTAACCACTGAGGCAAAGCCCTTGTCTGAGGTAAACTTGAAATCGTCATCATTTGAAGCGCTAAAGGATTGACGTTTTCATGTTTACTCTCCAGGTTTAGTTGACCACAATTACCAATGTCTAACGTGGCTAAAGAGGCAAGATTATGCATCCCATCTGGTAAAGCTACTAACATTTCACATTCTTCGACACGAAGCGTTTTCAGCGAGGTTTGGTAGCTCAACTAAGTTGTCACAATAGGCAAGAAGAAGAGACTTTAAGGTCTTAGAAGCTCCTTGAAGCCACTGAGAAAGCCAGTCATTTCCGGTAGATTAGCTAACATCAAACTTTGTAGACTTAGCTCAATGATAGCTTCACCGGATCTGCATCCGAAGTCAAGTTTCTCGCATGAAAGTAGAAAAAGATTATGCAATGTGGTACAATATCTTAGATCATCTGGTAAGGATCTTAAATTTTCACATCCCATGATCGTCAGACTGCATAATGATTTCAAGCGTCCAATCCCGTTCTCTGGAAAGTTCGTTTGTTTTGTTGTCACCATCAGAGTTCTAAGGCTTACCAATTTCTTTAAACCTCTTGGTAACTCCTCAAGCTCATGACATCGTTCAAGCCTGAGTATTTGCATGTTGGAAATAATTGGAGTTAAATAAAATTGAGATAGCGTCGAGCGGGTCGAAATGTCGAACACTCGAGACGAACGGTCTATCCAATTACCGGGATTTGTTCCGATGTTCGAACGTTACGTAAAACGGTTATGACCGATATGAATATTGAATTCAATTTAATACATTTAGAACTAATTGCAATTTATTATTAACGGTTATAGAATTGATTGGTAATCAATTCATTGTCTCCTTCCCGCATCTATAAATTGAGGTGACCTCGAACCCATTCGACACACCACAATCGAAATGCTTTAGGAAAATCCTCACTCTCTATGAACTTGCTTCCCAGTTTTCCATTCCGCATGTTCAATCTTTCATATGTTTCCCAATGATTTATGTCGTGAGTCTTTCGGTAACGGAGTTCAAGAAGGTTTAGTTCGCCGGTGAACTTCGAAGTGCTACGGAGTTCTCGGTCATCCCGTTATATCCTGGGAAGCTATCGCCTAACGAACCTCAAGCACGTAGAGGAGGCGAATAAAGCTTTAAGGAGAGCGTCCAACGCGTCTCGGGAATCCCTAATAGTTTTATGTTTTACAGGATATCAAGAACCATTTTCCGATTCAAAACGACAAGCTGGTGCTCGTCAATCCAAGATTCTTCCGATAAGTATCATCGAATGTATTCGCTACTGTTTTTGCTATAATTTGTTTCTCATATATCATCATGTATAGAAATATACCCAATAATCTTAAAGCGTGAATGACTATATATATATATATATGTGGTCATACGTGGAATTAATTTCTTCTATCAGTACATGTCATATTGATTGCCTTGTATTATATATAAATATGCAGAGTATATATTTGATGTATGTATGACTACTTATTGCGACAATTGCAGTGTTCATAAGTCTTGGAAAAATTTGTTTGAGAAAATGATATCAATTAAGTGGATATCTTGAAAAAGTCTATTACTGCCTCGGCGAATATGTATACCGTGTGTATTTGAGTTGAGAAGTGTTGTTGATATGAAATGCCAGTAATATGGTCTTTGTATAAAGTGAGAAATTATTTTTAGGGAAAATAATTATGCTTGATTATAGTACACTCGATTATTGATCGATGTACTAAACGTAAAGCGTTGAATTGAAATTGCGATTTTAATTCTAAGTTGGTAATAATTTTCCAAATGAAGGAGAATTATTAGAAAATGTAAATGATTTCTTGAGAGAAATTCTATGGTTTCCAAAATTATTGGAAAAATATATAAAGAGGAAATTCCTCTTTGATCCTTGGTGTTCTTCTACTTGTTGGTACACAAGTTTCGGTGTACCCACACGCAGAAGTAAATATCTAGTTTTGGGCATGTTTCTGCTTGTGCCTGCGCCAAAACTAGCGTGCCTACGCCCAGAAGGGGTGTTATTATTCTGTCTGTGCATGCGTCAAAACTTATGTGCCAGCACCCAGAAAATTATTTGTATGTCGTACACTTGATTATTGATCAAGGTACATGTACGTTTAATTGAAATCGTGGTTTCAATTTTAAGATGTTATTCTAATCGTCAACGAGGCTAGAAGGGCTCAAATGACGTAAATGCATATGTGCATAATATATATGGGAATAAGGTCGGGCTCTATTTATCACGAGATAAAATTGAGAAGTTCAAAGGTTTGTGAACATTGAATTCCAATTAATACCTAGAAATGTGGTTACTAGAAAATATTCGCTTCACATTAAGGTGTTGTATGTGAGTCTGAGAACTGTACATCGCATCGATGAACTAAGAATTAACTCTTGCAATGTAATTGGAATCGTATGTGGAAAGTTTCCAAATAAACGTGAGAGATTCACAAAATAATCTTTATATTGTCTTAGACAAATACGACAATAAGGCCGAATGGCTAAGAAAATATTTGGAAGATATTTTGAGATGGTCAAAGATCGCGTCTATAATTTGCATCGACTATGAAATTTAGTATGCAATTTAAAGAGCATAAAACCATATTCAGAATGATAGTCTAGGCATATATGTCGTAGACTTAATCTCGTTAGAAAACTACTCTCAAAGCTATATATCATAAGGTTATGTGAAATCAAATAATAATGTTGTGGATCCACTACCCAAAAAGGTAAAAGTGAGAGTTGGTTGTGAAATCATCAAAGGGAATGTGACTTAAGCCCATTGAAAAATTAAGTTTTACAGTGGAAACCCAGCCTAGCTGACTAACCAAACTAAAATTGTTTATTGCTATTCGAATATAACCGGTAAATGAAGTTAAGAAACTGAGTTTGATCTTTCTTTGATCACAATTGAATATTTTGGAGAAACTGGTCAAAACCGGATCGATTTCACCCTTTTCACTTGTTATCAAGATCAACATTATTCTCAGAGCAGAGATAGAAAGAACCTTTGGCAGCGTCGACAGCGATTTTCAGTCGACGAACCCAGCTCAGAGAAATTTATCGACTGTTTGGACCTGAAATGACCAACACAATTTAAACCCTGCAACATAATTTTTTTCTTTTGCATGAAAATCTGGAAATACCGTAAAGGTGGTCGGCCAATGATCCTCACTTGTAAACGAGTATTTGTTGCTTTGGTTCGTAGCAAAATCCCTCCAATGCCACGAGATTTTGGTGCCTGATTTGAGAGAGTAAACACACCTAGAGAAAAACAAAAATATGGTCATAATTGTGTACAAAACATGTCTCTCAAGGGTTGCAGAGTCACTAGTAGAGAACCTCATTCACGAAAGAATCAGCTCCGAGTTGCGATTTATCGAAACGGACTTTGACGGCCACGAGCTTCCCGTCTTGTAGCTTTCCGAAGTAGACGGATCCGAAGCTTCCGCTGCCGATAATCTGTTTGAAGCTGTTTGTCGCCAATTTGATTTCTTTGTAAGTGAAAACTTTCTCCGGATTCCAATTCCTGATTTCCGCCGCTACCCCTAAAGAATTAAAAAAATGTTCAAATTGTTAGAATTATTTTCTGTATTAATAACATTAGAAATGCTTCCTATAGAATAATTTTCTAGTTATCATATGCTAATATTAATATTAGCCATGTGTTTATTGGTTATTATTATTAAACATAATAATTAATTTTATTCAATGCATGAACCGGATCATAAACGGAGTTCAAGTGAACCGTGCGTGAACGGTGCTTTTATTTCGGTCTACTCACTTTTTTAAAAATTAATAATTATAATCAATAATGATATTTAAATTTCAATATTTATTATTTGTTATTATTAGAAAAAAAAAATTATTAAAAATAAAAAAATAAAGATAGTTTTTAATAAAAAATTTAAAAAGTAATAATTATGTGGCATGCCACGTGGCGGCCAAGTGCCATATGGCATGCCATGTGGCAAAAGCTAATAGCCACATGGACAAATTTTCTCGGTCAACTCCTAAATACTAAGTTTGGGTATTTTTGCCGCTATTTTCGAAAATTGGGTACACAAAGCATTTGACCAAAATTTGGGTATTATCGCCGCAATAAACCCTAATAAGTAATAGCTCAGGGCTCATCAAAATTCCCCCCGATTGTTTCACTCTCTTCTTCCCAAACCCAAACGGTCAGACCCAAAACCCTAACCTAACCCTAGATCCATGGCTCGCTTCGAATCCTTCGTCCTGGGCAAAGGCGATCTGCCGATACCGACGGCGTGGAGCCGGGCCTTCCCGGCGGTCGCAGCCGGCGGGGAGGTGGTTGTCACCTTCGTGAGAGACGGCGTGGACTATGCGCTTACCGTGCAGAAAGTTTTAAGGAAGACCACGCATTCTCTCCAGAAGTATCAGTACGAAGTCACTGGCTTTGGGTTAAGGGGTTTCCTTAATGGGGTTCAATCTGAAGATAGCATGTCCATCACCGTCCTCGAGGATGGGAGAGTGGAAGCAAGCTTCACCAGAAACCACTGAGTAGAGGGTGACGAAGCACTCGTTCCTTACGAGTCAGGAGGGAGGTAATTCGGTGTCTTCTCTCGTATTTTAGCATCTGCTTTCTTTGAAGATAACATCTTGTCACTCTTTCTGTTACAGAACGTAATTTATTACTGATTATTGTGGGAAGCAATTTGATCCGCGGATTCTTCCATTGAAGAATCTTCTTGGACCGTCCTTTCGTCCAAGAATCAGAACAGATACGGGAATTGGTCGATCGATTCGTACGTGGACGAACAAGTAAGACTTTTTCTCGTTTCATTTCTGTAGATATTGCCTTTGAATTTCAGCGTCGTTGAGCTCGCCTTACTTTTGTCAACAGAAATGGATCAAGATCAGTGGGTAGCTGCTAAAATTTAAGAGAATTGTATCTGGGGCTCGAACGTGCTTGCTCTGGAGGACGTTATCTCGGTAAGATCTATTGTGTTTTTATAAGTGAAATTCAATTGCTACATAGTTTGGATTAGATTAGGTATTAATAATTTCTTTTCGCTTCCGCAGATCACATACAATGTTGGTCCGAGACATTTTGCAGTGCCCGCTTACCCGTTAAAAAAAGGTGGTTGCGGCCTATCGTGTTTTATGAAACCACGAAGAGTGCAGAAGGATTTTCGCTTTTTGGCTTCGAGTGTTGAGGAAGCTGTACAGTGGGTTGGCGGGTTTGCAGATCAACATTTGTATGTCAATTGCTTGCCACATCCTGTGTTGTCTTCTAAAAAGCAAGCGTGAAGGTAACCCATGTTGACATATAATATTTTTTTTAATTTCATGCTAAACCGTGAAGGTGTTGCTTAGATATTCAAGTACTTGATTTCGGATTTCAATAGTTCCTGTATTATAACTACAAACACAGTTGCGTATTAATCAGAACGAGTGACACTCTTTCCATAGCTGTTTATAATTCAACTCAACTGTATCAGAATCTAAGATATGAAGTATATGTTTGCTGGTTTCAGGGGGGTCTTACGGCGACTGATGTTTTTGCCGTTGAGTGGATTCATACGGGGGTTATCCACTTTGGCATGACAGTCTCATATTTTGGCTTCGTTAGTGATGGTAATATCCTGCTTCTGAGACCAAATTTTAATCAAGATGTTGATTTGTTCCCTCTGAAACCTCAAATGAACAAGTTGGATCGGGATTGGATGCTTCTAATGAAAAGAGTCTCGTAGAAGTTGGTTCAGGGAATCTTTTAAATGTTCGTGCAGATGAGAGCAAGGAAGAGGAACCTTCTAAAGATCTAAGACCTGTTCATGATTTGAATGACATAACAAAAGGTGAAGAGAAAGTCGAGGTACCATGGATAAATGCGTTAAACAGAAAAACTCCGCCGTGCTTCCTCTATATTCCTCGGAGCCTTGCTTTCCACAACGCTGGGACTGAAATCTCCCTTTCCAAGAGTGGAGATTTGAATAGTTGCCTAAGTTGTTTCGGTGATTGCTTATCGGCCACTTTGCCTTGTGCTTGTGCTCGGGCGACCGGTGGCCAATTTGCATACACGCCAGCTGGATCTGTTAAGGAAAGTTTTCTAGAGGATTGCATCTCGTTGACTCGGGATCCAAGGAAGCAATTCCGGACTTTCTGTGAAGAGTGCCCGTTGGAGAAGGCAAAGGGCGACGACTTTGTGGAACTGTGCAAAGGCCACTCCAAGAGGAAGTTTATCAAGGAATGCTGGAGCAAGTGTGGCTGCAGCAAACAGTGCGGCAACCGGGTTGTGCAGCGTGGCATCACTCGTAATTTGCAGGTTCTAATTTTATACCATTTTATAATAAATATATATTTACTTGTGATGTGCAATATGGACAGTTTAGAGAGTAATTTGTCAACAGCTATGTAATTAATACTTAGTGCTAATTTAAGGTTTTTTTTTTTTTTTGTGATTAACGATATTTATTAATTAACAATAAATATTACCCTAATTATTAATTAACGATATTTACCCTAGTTGCAGCCAATAAAACAAAAACAATAATACAGTAGTTTTACTAATTCCTATAAAGAGGAAGTTATCTTATCAGCTATGGTCCAATATTAAGAACGAGTTTTCTGATCAACATGCAGTCGCGTTTAACAATAATTGATCATCTTTTTTATTTTTGGCAACTTGTTGATTACTTTATGTTCCTCAGGTGTTTTTCGCTTCCGATGAGAAGGGGTGGGCTCTACGGACTCTTGAGGACTTACCGAAAGGTGCATTTATATGTGAATATGTTGGGGAGATACTTACTACCACAGAGCTGTTTGAGAAGCATCCGAAATCTGCAAAAAATAAAAACGGCTCCTTCTAGTGCTGCTTGATGCTGAGTGGGGTTCAAAAGCGACTCCGAAGCCTGAAAAAGCTTTATCTTTGGATGCGTCGCAGTATGGTAACGTTGCTAGGTTCATTAATCACAGGTACCTTCTCAAATGTTACAGCCTTCAAGCTATAATCTAATTAATTTCATAAATTTTGATGTTTGTACACTTTCTGAGGATCAGTTTCGTGTGTTTACTAAGTTCATTTGAAATAATAGATGCTTGGATGCAAATTTGGTGGAGATTCCCGTTGATATGGAGACGTCAGCTCGTCACTACTATCACGTAAAGAATTTTTATAATGTGCTATCTCTTAATTCTTTAGCAAGTTACCAAATTATTGTACTCGGGTTTGTACAGCTTGCGTTTTTCACGACGAGAAAGGTAGCTGCTATGGAAGAGCTGACATGGGTGAGTTGACTTTTTTTGTTCTCTTCACTTTCTTATACTGGTGGTTTTTGCAAAGCGTTTTTAGCTCTGTAGCTTTGAAATTCAAAGAGAAACTTGAACACTTCATTGATAACGTGATGCATTGCCGGTCTCTTTTTCGAGCGTTAAACAAAGAAAACTCTCATTCAATAAGAAATCCAAATAATCAAATATGATGTTTGAACCTAGATTAGGTGCCTGGATATATAATTGAATTAGAAGCCCTAATCTCATTTATTCTTAAATACCGTGAGTACCCTTGATGATGCTAGCCAATACTAAAAAGATAAAACTCTTTCCTATTTGGTGGTCTTTAACACTTTCACTGTATATTTGCAGGATTACGGCATTGACTTTGACGATGACGATCATCCTATCAAGACTTTCCCGTGCCATTGTGGTAGTAAATTCTGCAGGAACATCAAACGTCAAATTGGTAAGCGTCAACTTGCTCCTCTGGTTGAAAGCCTCGACTTCGAATCGAACTCACTTCATTTGTCTCTGGTCTAAACTTGTTCAATTCGCGAGATTTACGTTTCTGATTGATCATTTATTATGCTCCGCAGGATCTCAACCAGCGTCAAATCGAGTTGAAAAACGACTTCCATCTTCTGCGTTATTTGTTTTTTTTTTGTTACGCTCTTCTTTCACAATGCAAGTGAAGACGACTTGTACATGACCTAGTCGTTCGCACATGAACTGGGTTTTAGGTTATTCAGCCGGCTTTTTTGGGGAGTATTTGGTTACTTAGTTCTCCAAAGAAAGTGTTAATTTTGAACGGCTTAACGTTTTGGCGGACAAAGAAAGCACTATGTTGGCCCGTTTTCTCGAGGGTGCAGTAGCCGTTGATATCCTTGCCGTTATTATATTACAGGCAATTTAAGCGTACGCTGATTATTACATGACTCTTTTGTGATGCTGTTCTATGATACAAAGATCTCTCCATTGGAAGAGTATTTTGTAGTAACAATCCATAATTGCTGGGAAATTGCACGTCTCTGCTACCTTCGGAATCTGCTCGAGGAAAAAAAATGTTGGGCTAAGAATGTAAATGAATGCAACTGATTACCTCAGAAAAATAATTGAATTTCGATGAAAATAAGTGAATATTTTTCCAAACCAGCATAAGATAATCGAAACCGGCTAATGGTTTGGGTTTTAGGCAAAGCCGGCAGACCAAAATTATGAGCTTTTAAACAGTAATTTTCTATAATAGAGATTATGTTGTTTTACAAGAAATATGTTTTGAAAACAAAATATTGCTTATTTTCATTGATTTTAACTGGATTTTAACCGAATTTGGAGAAAATTTTGTCACTTTTGTCCCATGAAAAGCTGAAAATTGAAAGGAAATAAATGGAAATCTGCTTGGCAAATTAAGAACCTAAGTAATCGAATAATTTGGTTCGGTTCGGATAACATATCAAAACCGATCCGAACTGTAACTTGTCGTGCAGATAGGCATGGAGGGTTTTTTGTTTAGGTTGCCTAGGCGTGGAGGTTATCTAGCAGAAGAAATTACCTGATAAATGTCGCGCAGATAAGCGTGGAGGCTCGGGTACTCGACGAGCTTCCTCTTGGTGCACTTGAAGAGGCCGTGGTAGACTAGGTCGAAGCGGATGAGCGTAGTGAAGAGGCAAACGTCGGCCAAAGTCAGGCTGTCACCGCACAAGTATCTGCTGCTGCTCAGGTGGCTCTCTAACTCGTCCAACGTCTCAAACAGCCCATTCGCTGCCTTGTCGTACGCTTCCTGGCTCTGAGCAAACCCGCACCTGCACTGCAAGTTTGCATCACCTCATATATTGCACAAACTCGATGGCCTTTCTTAGTTTATCATTGAACATAATTTTTATGCCTGTCACCGAACCTGGAATATCGGAATATCAGTTTAAGCAGTAAAGGCTTGCAATTTAACTATCGGTATCGAGTATTCCTAGCTTCACTAAACCCGAATTTAAATTCGGGGGGGACCATCCCGTCTTTCCGGATTTTCTCTGGTAGCCAAACCCAAACCTTTCTTAGTATTATCATTTGAATATTATTTGTCTAGAACCGAAAACCGAGTGCCAGAAGATCGAAAAACTCGGTTTAAGCAGTAAAGGCTTGAAATTTAAGTACCGATATCGAGTATACCTAACTTCCCCGAACTTGGATTTAAATTCGGGAGGACTGGCCCATGTTGTCAGATTTGCGCGGGTAGTCGTAAACCGAATTTAAATTCGGCATGGCCAACCCGAGCATAATCGGATTTCACCAAGCAAGCCTGCCCCAGTTTATACATGTATATATATATATATATATATATATATATATATATATGTATTTTGGATCGTAAGAGAAAATATCTGTAGACCCCATTGTTGACATTGGGGTAAATCACACTATTACACTTCTCGAAATCCTCCTTCTGTGCCGGCGGCGAGAGGTCCAAACCCGGGTTCGTCGCCGCCCTGTTCATCCCGGAGTTGAACATCTCAATGATGTCGTAGCTCTCGTTGCAAATGACGTCGTTCCCCGCCTTATCCCACAGCATCGGAACCGTGCACCGTCCCGTATACCCCCCCTTCCTCTGCCCGTAAACCTCCCTCAGCGTCCCGCGCCCCGTCACGCTGTCCTCTGCGTAACTATATTACCTGTCTTAACAGTGTTCTCGTCAAATTCGCTAATAATCTATAAGCTGTACTTGACACGTCTAGTCCAGCCATCATGCAACGTCGCCGAATCGACAACATCCAGAGAATATTATCGTTATTGCGTCCTTTCGGGTAGATTAGTATTCTCCTATACATTTCAGCTCAAATGAGATTAATGATCATGTTAAAGAATTAAATTACTACTACATAGTCTAATATAAGATTAAAGAAGGACGTTAATTTACTCGCCATTTGTGGTCTCCTCCGGTGAAAACATCAGAATAGAGCTTCTCGGTGTTGATAGTCGAGAAGTTCTTAATCTTCCATGTGAACTTGATGGAGTAGGAATATTCTACATCATTCATCTCCTTCTCTGCATCGCCAAATGATCAATATGTTGGTGATCAACCAAATGATCAAGGATATTCCAAGTTTCATTTTGTCGCTGCAGAAATTCAAAAAAACCGAAAAAGGTCTTGCCGTGTTCCAAATTTTATTTTTGTCGTGGAAAAAGGTTCCAAATATGAAGAAAAAAAAAGGTTCTGCCCTAGCTAGCTCCCAAACTTCTTACGGCTGAAATTTTTTTTGGTTGTTTTGCCACGAGAAATGAAATTTAAAATTTGGAACTTTGTGTTACTTTTTTCACAAATATCCCTATTGTTTATGCTCGATAATCTGATATTTTTAAGTATAAGATGGAGCTCTAAAAATCTCGTATAACTAATATAATATTCAAAAAGAGATGGAGCTCATAAGAATAAATAATAATAAAAAAAAAGAATTATATACGTAAAAAAAAAAAAAGCAATGAAATAACTCAATTGAAGTTCTCCCACGTACAAAATAGCATTGTTAGCAAACAAAAAACAGTGAAATCAACTATCAATGCGACTCTTGCTCGGTATTCTTATTGATAACTAAGAAGACTGGTTAATACATGACTAATGACTTCACGAATTATTACCGGTAATAATATCACAACAAAAATATAGTACCTTAGAAATAGTTCGATCCGAAAAGGAAACAAAATACAAGTTTGGTAAGAATGAATAACAAGATTATCAAGAAAAATCACTTTCGGAATGGAAAAAGAAGCTTTAGAGTGTAAACTTATGAATATTTATTTTAACTGCATGTAAAAAACAAAAAATATATTTATTTGGATATAGTATGGGCTGTTTGGTTATGTTTTTTTTTTTCGTATTTTATTTTTAAATTCTAAAAATAAATTTCAAATTATGTTTATAGAATATATAAAATGATAGTTTTTGTTCAACTGTATTAAAATAAATATATAAAAATATTTTAAAAAAAATACGTCAAAACAAAGCTTCCACCCTATCATTGGATTATTCTCGGCGTAAACTTTCCGACAATATAAGTTATGAGTCCATCCGAAGTTCGTTGAAAAATAAAAAAAATAAAATATATATTAAAATAATTATATTAGGAGAGAGAAAGAAAAAAGTAACGTGAATAAAGTAGAAAACACATAATTCTATTTGCTCTGAATTCGTTTTCTATATATGTACATAACTAAACGTGTTTTCCGACAATGTTTTTTAGAATTTGAATTTAACGAACATAACCAAACTACCGCAAGGGGCGTAACTCAAGCACGATTCAAAGACACAAGCACAAGAAGCACTATTTAAGAACGAATCGAACATAGGATTAGCTTAAAACAAGACAAACCTCATATTGACTTGACTTGTACTCTAGGATTTTGTTGGCTCTGTTTTTTGCATGGATAACTGCTCAGGAGCAAATATATATTGATCAAAATTTAATATTCAGAATTATAATATGACAATGATTGTAGGATTAACCGATTAATATGCTTACCCATCTATCGATATGAATGTTAGGAATGTGAGATATAGCTCCTCAATCCGTGCCGATTTCTGGTCGGTATCTTTCGTAAAAAAAAACTGACGGAAATTTGACTTCCAAATGTGTTAAGGATGTCAAGCATGACATTCCCTTAGGAAGAGATGACAACTTTGGACAAGTTTGGATGACGAGTTTTTCGAGCGAAGCGAACGCTGCCAACCACTCCGGTAAGGAAGCCAATTGAGGACAGATCTCGATGCGCAAAGTCTTTAGAGTTCGATCAGCTCCTTGTAGCCATTGCGGCAAAGCAGTTGTTAGTGGAATTTCTCTTACGACAAAATTTTGAAGGTTCAACTGGACGACCTCATTGGATGCACTCTGCCAACTCAAGTTGTTCACATTCTTGAATTTCTATGCTTGTTAAGGATGTGAGGCGAGTCATGTCCTTTGGTAGGACCAACAATCCCCTACAGCTCCGGATTGCAAGTTTCTCGAGTGACGAGAGATTCAGAAGCCAATCCGGAAGCTCGGCGAGTTTGGGACAATCATTAAACTTCAAAGACTGTAAGGGGTTCGAAGCTCCCTTTAACCACTGAGGCAAAGCCCTTGTCTGAGGTAAACTTGAAATCGTCATCATTTGAAGCGCTAAAGGATTGACGTTTTCATGTTTACTCTCCAGGTTTAGTTGACCACAATTACCAATGTCTAACGTGGCTAAAGAGGCAAGATTATGCATCCCATCTGGTAAAGCTACTAACATTTCACATTCTTCGACACGAAGCGTTTTCAGCGAGGTTTGGTAGCTCAACTAAGTTGTCACAATAGGCAAGAAGAAGAGACTTTAAGGTCTTAGAAGCTCCTTGAAGCCACTGAGAAAGCCAGTCATTTCCGGTAGATTAGCTAACATCAAACTTTGTAGACTTAGCTCAATGATAGCTTCACCGGATCTGCATCCGAAGTCAAGTTTCTCGCATGAAAGTAGAAAAAGATTATGCAATGTGGTACAATATCTTAGATCATCTGGTAAGGATCTTAAATTTTCACATCCCATGATCGTCAGACTGCATAATGATTTCAAGCGTCCAATCCCGTTCTCTGGAAAGTTCGTTTGTTTTGTTGTCACCATCAGAGTTCTAAGGCTTACCAATTTCTTTAAACCTCTTGGTAACTCCTCAAGCTCATGACATCGTTCAAGCCTGAGTATTTGCATGTTGGAAATAATTGGAGTTAAATAAAATTGAGATAGCGTCGAGCGGGTCGAAATGTCGAACACTCGAGACGAACGGTCTATCCAATTACCGGGATTTGTTCCGATGTTCGAACGTTACGTAAAACGGTTATGACCGATATGAATATTGAATTCAATTTAATACATTTAGAACTAATTGCAATTTATTATTAACGGTTATAGAATTGATTGGTAATCAATTCATTGTCTCCTTCCCGCATCTATAAATTGAGGTGACCTCGAACCCATTCGACACACCACAATCGAAATGCTTTAGGAAAATCCTCACTCTCTATGAACTTGCTTCCCAGTTTTCCATTCCGCAAGTTCAATCTTTCATATGTTTCCCAATGATTTATGTCGTGAGTCTTTCGGTAACGGAGTTCAAGAAGGTTTAGTTCGCCGGTGAACTTCGAAGTGCTACGGAGTTCTCGGTCATCCCGTTATATCCTGGGAAGCTATCGCCTAACGAACCTCAAGCACGTAGAGGAGGCGAATAAAGCTTTAAGGAGAGCGTCCAACGCGTCTCGGGAATCCCTAATAGTTTTATGTTTTACAGGATATCAAGAACCATTTTCCGATTCAAAACGACAAGCCGGTGCTCGTCAATCCAAGATTCTTCCGATAAGTATCATCGAATGTATTCGCTACTGTTTTTGCTATAATTTGTTTCTCATATATCATCATGTATAGAAATATACCCAATAATCTTAAAGCTTGAATGACTATATATATATATGTGGTCATACGTGGAATTAATTTCTTCTATCAGTACATGTCATATTGATTGCCTTGTATTATATATAAATATGCAGAGTATATATTTGATGTATGTATGACTACTTATTGCGACAATTGCAGTGTTCATAAGTCTTGGAAAAATTTGTTTGAGAAAATGATATCAATTAAGTGGATATCTTGAAAAAGTCTATTACTGCCTCGGCGAATATGTATACCGTGTGTATTTGAGTTGAGAAGTGCTGTTGATATGAAATGCCAGTAATATGGTCTTTGTATAAAGTGAGAAATTATTTTTAGGGAAAATAATTATGCTTGATTATAGTACACTCGATTATTGATCGATGTACTAAACGTAAAGCGTTGAATTGAAATTGCGATTTTAATTCTAAGTTGGTAATAATTTTCCAAATGAAGGAGAATTATTAGAAAATGTAAATGATTTCTTGAGAGAAATTCTATGGTTTCCAAAATTATTGGAAAAATATATAAAGAGGAAATTCCTCTTTGATCCTTGGTGTTCTTCTACTTGTTGGTACACAAGTTTCGGTGTACCCACACGCAGAAGTAAATATCTAGTTTTGGGCATGTTTCTGCTTGTGCCTGCGCCAAAACTAGCGTGCCTACGCCCAGAAGGGGTGTTATTATTCTGTCTGTGCATGCGTCAAAACTTATGTGCCAGCACCCAGAAAATTATTTGTATGTCGTACACTTGATTATTGATCAAGGTACATGTACGTTTAATTGAAATCGTGGTTTCAATTTTAAGATGTTATTCTAATCGTCAACGAGGCTAGAAGGGCTCAAATGACGTAAATGCATATGTGCATAATATATATGGGAATAAGGTCGGGCTCTATTTATCACGAGATAAAATTGAGAAGTTCAAAGGTTTGTGAACATTGAATTCCAATTAATACCTAGAAATGTGGTTACTAGAAAATATTCGCTTCACATTAAGGTGTTGTATGTGAGTCTGAGAACTGTACATCGCATCGATGAACTAAGAATTAACTCTTGCAATGTAATTGGAATCGTATGTGGAAAGTTTCCAAATAAACGTGAGAGATTCACAAAATAATCTTTATATTGTCTTAGACAAATACGACAATAAGGCCGAATGGCTAAGAAAATATTTGGAAGATATTTTGAGATGGTCAAAGATCGCGTCTATAATTTGCATCGACTATGAAATTTAGTATGCAATTTAAAGAGCATAAAACCATATTCAGAATGATAGTCTAGGCATATATGTCGTAGACTTAATCTCGTTAGAAAACTACTCTCAAAGCTATATATCATAAGGTTATGTGAAATCAAATGATAATGTTGTGGATCCACTACCCAAAAAGGTAAAAGTGAGAGTTGGTTGTGAAATCATCAAAGGGAATGTGACTTAAGCCCATTGAAAAATTAAGTTTTACAGTGGAAACTCAGCCTAGCTGACTGGAGATCCCAAGAACTAGGTTCAATGGGACAACCTAGCTATAAGACTTTAACGGATCACTGTGGGGGTTACACCCTCTGTCCGTTCCTAAGATGAGAAACAGTGATATCTACGGTTAAGGATAAGCTAGAAGCTTTTAATGATTCTTACACCCTCTGTCCGGTTCTTTTGGTTGTATTTTCTGTCTTTTTTTCATTAGAAAGCTATACTGGTTTGAATAAAAATATCTTTAACCCTTGAGGAAAAAATTGCAGGTTTAATAGAATTCTTAGGTTTATGAACCATCAACTGCTCATTCTTAGTTAATGTGCACTCGTAACAATTTCTTAAGAAAGGAACGCTCACACCGGTTTTTTAACTTAACAATCTTGATAAGAACTACTTGGCAAGGTTTTAAAGTGTTGGTCACCTATCGGTGATGTGCAACGTTGGTGAGTCAACGTCACTTAACAC
The DNA here is from genome assembly GCA_954871525.1 of Parietaria judaica. NCBI lineage: Eukaryota > Viridiplantae > Streptophyta > Magnoliopsida > Rosales > Urticaceae > Parietaria > Parietaria judaica. Next base: position 48,878,993 of record OX940860.1, read on the forward strand.
CTCAGCAGAGTTGGACAGTATCACAACAACCATATTGGACAAGCCTATAAATACTGTTCAAGATCAAAGAGTTGGACAGATCGGCAAACAGAGAGAGATAAAAATCTTAGAGAGAAAGAAGAGAGCTATCTTGAAAGACAGAAAGCTCCGACGAGATAGACGGTGGAGACGATGGTGTTCGACGGTGGAAACGAATTGGAAGTCTCGGCAACGACGGACAGAAGCGGTGCCTTCTGGGGATTCCATCGGAGACTCTTTGTGTCGACAAAGGGTCCGGTTCTTCGGTGGCGTCTAGGTCTCCTGGGTCCACTCCGATCAATGGTGAAAGTTGCTACACGGCGGAGGCACATCCGTGCACGGGTAGTTCACGAAGATCGTCGAGTGAAGGCTGTTTGGGTCCAATAGCGAGGAAGATCAAATCTTTGCAAGTTTGTATCTCTTGTACTCGTTTGTAATCCTATACTATTGATCAATAAGAAGTTCGTGGTTCTGTCCATTTCGATCGTGTCATATTCCGCAAGTTTGTTCGTTAAGTGTTCTTGGAGCTCGGGTTGTTGGGTGCAATTCCTAACAAGTGGTATCAGAGCTGAGGAGGCCGACGAACCAAGGAAGGGTTCATCGACGATCAAGATCTGCTCAAGAAACGAACAAGAAAGTCAAGAAAGTCCAAGACTTAAAATCTTGACTTCATCGACACGAGCAAGTATGGCAGCACGAAAGTATGAACTGGAGAAGTTCACAGGCGATAATGACTTCAGTATATGGAAGATAAAGATGGAGGCATAACTATCTCATCTGGGCCTCGAGGACGCGTTGGAGGGTGAGAAGGCACTCCCCGATGATATGCCAGCCAAGGAGAAAGCTTCTTACTTGCGTAAGGCGAAGAGCACGAAAATCTTGAATCTGGCTGACAACATCATCAAAGAGGTTCAGAAGGAGAAGAGCGCTGCAGACGTGTGGAAGAAGCTCGAGCAACTTTACATGACCAAGATGTTCGCCAACGAGCTCTTTCTCAAAAAAGAAGTTGTTCAACTTCACCATGACGCCAGGAATGCCGCTCAAGGATCACTTCATCGAGTTCAACAAGATCATCACCAATCTTGAGAACGTCGAGGTGAGAGTCCCTCGGAAGGATCAGGCTCTCCTTCTTCTCATATCAGTGTCACGTACCTATGATAGGATTCAAGATATCCTCCTATTTAGTGGCAGAGAAACTCTCACGGTTGACGACGTCAAGACCGCAGTGCTTTCGAAGGAGATGCAGCGAAAGCACAAGGGGAAGACCGACGGGCGAGGAGGTGGAGCCGAGAGTCTCCAAGTGAGCCGAAGAAGATCGGCCAAGCGAGAAAGGTTCCGGAAAACCCCCCGGGCAGGTCTGCATCAAGGCCGAAGTTCGGCAAGTGTTACAACTGTAACAAGGAAGGGCACTTCAAGAAAGACTGCCCCGAGCGGAGGATGGGAAAGTCCTACCGAAGACACACCGACGATGAACCAACAAATGCGTCTCAAGTGTCAGCAGAGTTTGAGAGCGCCCATGTGCTGAACATCACGTCGATGAATATGAGGAAGGCATGGATCATGGATTCAGGGTGCTCCTTCCACATGTGTCATGAGAAGAGCTGGTTCGAAGACCTGAAGAAGGTCGGCGACGGGATGCCAGTCTCTACAGGAACCGAGGAGATCTGCTTGGTGGAAAGAATTGGCACTATTCCTTTGAAGCTCAAGGACGGGTCGTCGAGGAGCTTGGAATAGGTCAGGTACGTCCCTGGACTTAAAAGGAATTTAATTTCCGTAGGAGTCCTCGAAGAACAGAGGTACTAGTGGAAGTCGACGAATGGCGGTTTGAGGGTGACGAAGGGCGCGATGCTCTACCTCAAAGCTTATCGACACAACGGGATCTACATCCTCGAAGGCGAGATGGCCATCGGTGAGGCAGCCAATACTTCGACGAGCTGGCCGAGCAAGGCTAATCTATGGCACGACAGGCTCGGGCACGTTAGCGAGAAAGGGCTAGAAATCCTGGGGCGAGCAGGATGCCTCGGGAAGGATAAGATCGAGAAGCTGGATTTTTGTGAGCATTGCGTGTTCGGCAAGCAACACAAGGTAAAGTTTGGCAAGGCGGCGCACTACAGCGAGGCGGTCCTCGATTATGTGCACTCAGATTTGTATGGCCCAGCACGAGTGGACTCTCATGGAGGAAATAGGTACTTTATTTCTTTCATCGATGATTACTCGAGGAAGCTATGAGTCTATTTTCTCAAGTCAAAAGATAAGGCGTTTGAAGCCTTCACCAACTGGCGAGCACTGGTCGAAAACCAGTGCAACACGAAGCTCAAGAACTTACACACTGCCAATGGATTGGAGTATCTGTCAGAAGAGTTCAATGAGTACTGCAGGAAGGCCAGGATTCGGAGGTCCAAGACGGTGAGTCATACGCCTCAGCAGAACAGACTTGCCGAGAGGATTAACATGACCATCATGGAAAGAGTTCGGTGCATGCTCTCGAGGGCAAACTTGTCCACAAAGTTTTGGGGAGAAGCAGTTCACACTGCATCGTATCTTATCAACAGATTGCCCTCCTCAGCATTTGACTTTGATACGCCTCAGCACAAGTGGACAGGATGACAAGATGCTACAGATTATTCCCGACTCAAAGTCTTCGGGTGCATCGCTTACTATCATGTCAATGAAGGTAAGCTTGTCCCAAGAGATAAGAAGGGAATCTTTGTCGGGTACCCCGACGGAGTAAAGGGGTACAAGATATGGTATTCTGAATCAAGGAAGTGTATCATCAGTCGTTATGTCACTTTCAACGAAGGAAGTTTCCTCGAAGGCTGAGGAACTCCCTCGAGTGATGAAAACCTCACCAACGACGAAGTACATCATTTCGAGGTGGAGTTACCCAATTAGGTTGCTCGAGGAAGTATCTCCGAGCAGGTTGCTCGAGGAGGTATTCCCGAGCAGGTCGCTCGAGAAGGTATCCTCGAGCAGGATACGCGAGGAGGTATTCCCGAGCAGGGTGCTCGACGAGGAAGTATCCTCGACGAGCATGCTCGACAAGATTTGCTCGAGGAGCCAGTGGGTCGACAAGATTTGATCGAGGAGCCAGTAGGTCGACAAGATATTGGTCGACGAACTTCGTCCGAGCAGGGTGGGCGACGAGCAACAAGCCAACGAACTTCTCTCGAGCAAGAAACTACGAGCGGCAGTCGAAGAAGGTCCGTCAGGGATGGCATTGCAGAATGCACTCGACGAGCGTCGGGCGAAGAATACTTAGCAAGGAGCGAGGAAGATTCCGAGGGAGACAGCGAGGAAGATGAATCCTTGCGAGAACGAGAAGATCCCTTAGAGGGATACCAGCTAGCTCGGGACAGAGCTCGACGAGCTGTCAGGAAGCCGAGCAGGTTTGCACACGCGGAGATGGTGGCTTATGCCTTCAATACCGCGGGTGTCGAGTTTACGATGAGCCCAGGTCATATGGGGATGCCGTTAAGTCTTCGAACGCAGGGAAATGGCGAGAAGCCATGGAGGAAGAGATGAATTCCCTCAACAAGAACAATACTTGGGTCCTTGTTCCGAAACCACACAAGTGCAAAGTGGTGGGTTGTCGGTGGTTATACAAGGTGAAACCAGGTGGACCAGGAGGTGAGCCGGCCAGATACAAGGCAAGGCTTGTGGCGAAGGGCTTCACACAGCGAGAAATGATAGACTTCAACGAAGTTTTCTCGCCGGTGGTAAAACACACCTCGATCCGGGTACTGCTCTCGATGGTGGCCAAGTTCAACTTGGAACTCGAGCAGTTGGATGTCAAGACAGCTTTTCTATACGGAGCTGGAGGATAAGATCCTGATGCAACAGCCCGAGGGCTATGTGCAAAAGGGAAATGAGGATTGGGTCTGCTCACTGAAGAAGTCCTTGTACGGACTTAAGAAGTCTCCTCGACAATGGTACAAGAGGTTTGATACCTTTATGCAGCAGAAAAACTATCGACGAAGTAGGCACGAAAACTGCGTGTACTTCAGGAAGACGGAGAGCGGAGAAAGTGTGTACTTGCTCTTGTACGTCGACGATATGCTGATTGTATCGAGGAGCGGAGTGGAGAGGAGATCCGGAAGCTCAAAGAAGCGTTGAAGTCTGAATTCGAGATGAAGGATTTGGGTCAAGCGAGGAGGATTCTCGGCATGGATATTCTGAGAGACAGGGAGAATGGCACTCTTAGCATTTCCCAGTCTGACTACTTCAAGAAGGTCGGCGAGAAATTTCAGATGGAGAAGGCCAAGCCGTCAAAACAGCCCCTCGCCCCTCACTTCAAGCTTAGCAACGAGCTTAGCCTGCAGACAGAGTCAGAGAGGAAGGAGATGACGCATGTGCCGTACTCGAGCGTCGTCGGAAGCCTCATGTATGGGATGATCTGCACGAGGCCGGACATGGCGTATGCAGTCAGCTTGGTGAGCCGGTATATGGCTAACCCCGGGGAAGTACACTGGCAGGCCGTCAAGTGGATTCCCCGATACTTGACGGGGAGCTCAGGTTTGGGGTTGAATTACACAAGCGGGGACACAAAGGAGGCCGTCATCCAGGGCTTCGTAGACTCAGACTATGCGGGGGACTTGGATAAGAGGATATCTCTTACAGGATACGCTTTCAAGGTTTTCGGAAACCTTGTCAGCTGGAAGGCTTCCTTACAGCATATTGTAGCCCTGTCAACGACAGAGGCAGAATACGTGGCTGTAACATAAGCGGTGAAAAAGGGCCTATGGATTAAAGGTCTTCTGACAGAACTTGGGATGGATCAGAAGTGGTTCGATCTTCATTGTGACAGTAAATCCGCGATACACCTGTGCAAGAACCAAATGTATCACGAGCGGACAAAGCACATCGATATCAGACTACACTTCTTCAAGGACATCGTGGAGCTGAAGACGATGACGGTGCTGAAGATCAGGACTGAGGAGAATCCAGCGGACATGATTACGAAGGTGATTCCCATATACAAGTTCGAGGAAAGTTTGAAGCTGCTCGGGGTTGAAGAAATCAAACCCAAGCAGGATGACAAAGGAGGTCCGAGCTGTTAATCTCGGGAAAGGGCTGCGAGGAGAAAAGCGACGAAGACTCAAGGTGGAGATTGTTGGTCACCTATCGGTGATGTGCAACGTTGGTGAGTCAACGATACTTAACACCTCAGCAGCCTATCGGGCTTGACAGTGAGTCAACGCTCGGGGACAGTATCACAACGACCATATTGAACGAGCCTATAAATACTGTTCAAGATCAAAGAGTTGGACAGATCGGCAAACAGAGAGAGAGAAAAATCCCAGAGAGAAAGAAGAGAGCTATCTTGAAAGACAGAAAGCTCCGGCGAGATAGACGGTGGAGACGACGGTGTTTGACGGTGGAAACGAATTGGAAGTCTCGGCAACGACGGACAGAAGCGGTGCCTTCTGGGGATTCCGTCGGAGACTCTTCGTGTCGAGAAAGGGTCCGGTTCTTCGGTGGCGTCTGGGTCTCCTGGGTCCACTCCAATCAACGGTGAAGGTTGCTACACTGCGGAGGCACATCCGTGCACGGGTAGTTCACGAAGATCGTCGAGTGAAGGCTGTTTGGGTCCAATAGCGAGGAAGATCAAATCTTTGCAAGTTTGTATCTCTTGTACTCGTTTGTAATCCTATACTGTTGATCAATAAGAAGTTAGTGGTTCTGTCCATTTCGATCGTGTCATATTCCGCAAGTTTGTTCGTTAAGTGTTCTTGGAGCTCGGGTTATTGGGTGCAATTCCTAACATAAAGCTTTTTTCGAGCCGAGCAGGTACTTGTCTCTGCGGTTGGACGGGCGGGTCCGCGGCAGTGGCGTGGGTTACCCTCCATGGAACGCCTTTGTTGCGCAGCTATCTCCGATCAAGGGGATGTGGTCAGGTCTCCTTGACGGATTTGACGGTAAAGTCTGAACATAATCATCTCAGCCTCTCTCCGTCGCGATCAAGGTTAGTTTTCAAATATCGGGAGTGGCGAAAATAATTTTTCTAATCTTGCAAAGTGTGATTTTTTTTTGTTCTAATATTTGGCACAATGCAGCCTCAAGAGCAAATTTTGACTCAAGAAATCCTGCAACTTAAAGAGCATATATGCAAAGTGATCGTTGCCATGGCTTCAGAATTATATGCATAGAAAGTGACATAAGTTTCAGTCACATACTTCCATATCTCATTGGTCCCTACAATATTAACAGATACCTTACACTGTATCTATCTATCAGTTGATATTGTACAACATATGTTTTCCTTTCCTTTATGTAAATCACATATCACTTAAAGTTTCCACAATTATGTAATATTGTACATGCGATCTTCTTGTGGTACGCTTTTATTTATAGGTTAAGCGGCTTTCGGTTTCTTCGTGTCGATGCTATCAACTTGTGTTAGGCCTTTAATTTCTAGATTAATCGTTTTTCAAAAACAAAATCGTGGAAACGCTATCACCTTGTATAAGCGTTTGTGCTTTTTCTTTCTTTTTCTATGTCGATGCTATGGCCTAATGTTAGGCCTTTCATTTATAGGGTAAGCGTTTTTTCAATGTCGTAAACTTGAATCTTTCTAACCCGAATACTATAGTTTAAATACTCGATCACTGAGCTAGACTTTCAATTTTTATCAATTGAAATATACCTTTTAGAGAAATCATAGCTGATAGCCACGTTAATACGTTTAAATTGCATTTTGTCAAACGTATGGTTTTAATTTCAAAAATAGCCAAACAGGATGATGTGGTGTTGAAAATTAATATTTTCATACCGAAATTAACCCTTAACCTTTTAAATTCGTTTTTTATTTTTAAATTAATTAATTTTTTAATTTACTATTTTTTTTTTAATGGGGTGGCACTATCGGCCAATGTTAAAATGCACTCTCGCATGACTTAGATATATTCAGTGTAAGAACAGGTGACACTAATGGCCAAGTTTACAATATGTAAAGGGGGCACTCATTTGAGTCCCTTGAGGGGTTGAACCCATGACCTCTTGAATAGAGGAATAGTGGAGTTACCACTAGGCCAAGCAAGCTTTTTTTTTTAATTTACTATTAATTATCCATAATTTTAGGAATAAAATTGTACCAAATTTGAAATGGTATACCCAAAAATCATGTTCTATTTTCTGCCCCTCTCTCTCGTGAGCTTCAGTCCGCTGAAGCTTCCATTTCCATTTCCATGGCTTCCATCTCTCCTTACGCGTCACTCCCTTCACCACTTCCTTCTCACCTTGCTTCTCGATCCGCCGCGTCTTTCCCTCTCCGATGCTTCTCCGACGACCGAATTCTCTCTCTCTCATCGGACCCCAAAGCCCGGAGCGATTTCGCTCTCGAGCTCCATCCATGGTGGATTGGAGCAGAGGATGGATCCGCCGAATTTGGAAAAGCTGAAGAGATCTCGAGGGTGTAGTAGAAGAGCACGAGTCCGGCGACCAGAGGCATGAGGATGAAGCCGATGACGAAGGAGACGCAGCGGAAGACCATCATAGCCAGCGAGATCACCAGGAAGAGCGGTAAAAATGTCGAGGGGGAACTCGGCGTGGTAGACAGAGATGCGAAAGGAAGGGTCGATGAGATCGGAGGAGGCGATTTCACCATTATCGAGCTCGGGTCTCCCCAAAGCCGAACAGACTCTTCTCCGCCGAAGTCGATTTCCATACTCACCACGATGACGAAACTTAGCTTCTGTGTTCTTATATTCCGATAGCACTTGGATTGAACACTTGATAGATCGTTGCAAGATTGCTTATGAATTTGCAATCCGATTCAAACTGATCTCCATATTGTATTTTCTTTTCGGTTCTCGAGTTGATTTGTGAATTTACTTGTGAAAAATCGTTAGGTTCAGCTGAGAGTCGTCGGAGATCGAAGTCTCGGAACGAGGAATTGGGTTGGAGCGCGGCGGCGATGGATCGGAATGTGTGGGCGGCAGCGTTGGCTCGATGGCTATTTTTTCTCTAATTTTGTCGTGTAATGTTAGTTTATTCGCGTTTATTTGAATTGTAAATGTATGTTAATTCGAATTTTACATGTAAGATTATTGGTTTATTTGTGTAAATGTACGTTAATTCGAATTGTAAATGTATGTTAATTGGTTTATTCGTATTTATTCGTGTAAATGTATGCTTCGAAATGTTAATTTAGTTAATTTTTTTAATTCAAATTATTTTGAATTTTTAATATGGTTGATTCGAATTAATGTTTTTTTATGAAATTTGAATATTCATTTCAAAAAGTGAAAAATATTTTTTATAGTTAAATTTGAAATTTATTTTTAAATTAGGAACTCAAATATTTATTTCTTAATTTATTATTTTATTAATTTTGATAAAAATTAAAATAAATTCGTATTAATTATTAAATATTAAAATAAATTCTAAATAAATTTGTTAATTCAAAATTTAGAATTAATTATTATTAATAAGGGTAGATAAGTCATTTTTATATCAATTAATGTAGTTTATTGACTATGGAACAAAATTAACCAAACTGTGGCTATTTTGACAATTTTAAACGTATTAGAAGGCTAGTTAGCTTAAAGACCCTATAATATATTACTGTTAGTATAATTATTAGTATAATATATACAGTTTCGTTATAATGTATTACTGTTATAATAATATATTGTTAGCACTTAACATACTCTTAGTTATATATTGCTACACAGTTTCGTTATAAGACACTTTTGTAAGAAGACATCAAAAGACGGAAACAATGCTGGCCACGTAATCATAGATCTGGAATCTTGTCTCATTATCAACGCGGATGTGTTGTTTGAGGTTCCTCACTCCCTTGGGTCCTCTAGGGTCCACCAACGACAACGTATGATATCTACCCCACATATGCAACAGATAATGCTCCCTCGAAACATGTTCCACACTTAGCCCTGATCGTGGGTTACGTCCCACGTTGGTAGGTAAGGCGGATGTGGCCGCATTAAATGCGGGCCTCGTCCGTCATTAATGCATGCCTTAACCCCCCTTACTGCCTTGGTTTGTGTGCGAAGGTGAGGACCATTCGTTCTTTCTTGTGGAGTTCATCGTGGCGTGCTCGCTGCTCCCTTTCATCGTCATTTACTCGTCGAAGAGCTATCTTCATTGACCCCTTTGTCGCGGATCGCCTTCGTCACAGGGTTTCATCGCAGGTTGCCCTCGTCGCAGGGTTTCATCGCAAGTTGCCTTCGCCGCAGGGTTTCGTCGCAGATTACCTGCGAGGCCGAGGGTGGGCTAATTTTGTCCTTTAACCAAAGCTCGTCTTCATCTCCCCCTGACATCATCGAAACTCAAAGATCACAGGTTGTGTTAAGGAAGGATCGGACCCGATCCGACCTTAACATTGTTCATATGTGGTTTTTTTTTTTTTCGTCTTCTTGAACTTTGTGTGATTATTGTTTTGTATATTTATTTAGTGTATGTAGTCTTTGGTCATAGATCAATTAATGTTTAAAACTAGCTTGCTCTCGACTATGTGATATGAGTTGGTAAAAGTTGACCTCATCTTAGCTTTATTTGTAGTTGAAGTCTTTCTTCCCTTTGTTGAGAATTTTTTATATGCATAATAAAAGAAATTTACGGACAAACTGACTTATTAGAGATGAAAATTCAGAGAGCAAAGCCGGCAACTGGCAGCGTGGGATTTTACAGGCACGCAGATAATAGTTAAATGGTATTATACGGGTTAATAATAGCACCGGTATAATAGTTAAATGGGCCAGTTTGGCATTGTTGTGCTGTTATACAAATCCCTTTTTAAAAGTAATGTAACAAGAATTTATACTTGGTCAAGTTATTTAGGTGGCGTATGGTTAACTGTTTTGGGAAACCAGTTTTGCAATTTGGTTTCGGAAACCAGTCTGAGAGTTTAGTCTACCAAACCAGTTTGGGAGTTTGATTTTTGAAACACTGTTTGGTTAGTCTTTTGTTAATATTTGGTTAAATTTAAATGAAAAAAATGCAATAAAACACAATTTATGTTACTAAAAAAAAGTATGTTTTATTTGAAAGTAATATATATTTATATTATGTCTAAAAAATATTTTTCATAATACAAAAATTACTCATATTTCATGACTTTAATTACATATGTTTAAATTATGTAATATAAAGTAGTAAATATTCCGTTTCAATAGTTTATATAATTGTAATTAAGTTAGTATTTAATAATATACATAATTTAAGTATATTTGTTAATATGATAGTAATCTCATTAATATTTATAATTATACATAAAAATGATTTTAATAATTTATCATATAAGTTAATTTCATAGTTAATATATTATTATAAATAATATAATGATATTATAGAATGATAATTGTGAAAATCTGATTGGGAAAAGTAATTTTCTCATTCATGAATTTGGGTATTTACACCAAGATGACAAGAAGATAAAATAACGGTAGAAGTACCTAAACTATAAATACTACTAAGCTATACAATATTCAACACTCCCCCTCAAGATGGGTAGTATATGTTATACAAGCCAAGCTTGGAACTAAGTTCATCAAATGAACTTCGAGGTAAAGCTTCGGTGAGGATGTCCGCAATCTGAAGCTTGGAAGGAATGTAGCTCAAGTCGATGATGCCACCATTGACCTTCTCAGAAATGAAATGTCTATCGATTTCAATGTGCTTCATCCGGTCATGGTGGACAGGATTCTTGAAATTCTGATTGCGGCCTGACTATCACAAAACATCTTGATAGCTCCTGGTTGATGCATCCTTAGCTCCTTCAAGAGCTTCTGCATCCACATTCCCTCACATATGTCTAATGCAAGAGCACGGTACTCAGACTCGGCTCTACTACGGGAAACAACCGATTGCTTATTGCTTCTCCAAGTAACAAGGTTTCCCCAAACATATGAACAATAGCCCGAGGTTGATTTTCGATCAGTGGCTTCTCCAGCCCAACTTGCGTCAGTGAAGATCTTGACCTCACGGTTCTCTGATTTCTTGAACAATAAGCCATGACTGGGGGTAGAATTTAGATACCTCAAGATTCGGTTCACGGCTTCCATATGGTCCTCATTGGGGTTGTTCATGTGTTGACTTACAACACTGACAGAGTAGGTGATGTCCGGACGTGTGTGCGAGAGATAGATGAGTTTACCGACAAGTCTCTGATATCTCCCTTTGTCGACAAGAGCGTTTTCGGTGGAATGGGAGAACTTCTTGTTCGGATCCATCGGTGTGTCAACCGGCTTGCAACCAAGAAGACCGGTTTCTTGAAGTAAGTCAAGTACATACTTCATTTGGGAGATAGCAATGCCTTCGTCTGATCTTGCTACTTCCATGCCCAAGAAGTATCTCAAAGTTCCGAGATCTTTAATCTCGAATTTGGTTGCGAGTACTTGCTTTAGTTTTGCGATTTCCTCCGAGTCATCACCGGTCATGATGATGTCGTCAACGTACACAATGAGAATTGCAATCTTTCCATTCTTGTTCCATTTAACGAAGAGAGTATGATCGGCTTGACATTTGAGGTATCCACTGGAAGTGACGGCCTTGGTGAATTTCTCAAACCAAGCACGAGGAGACTGTTTTAAGCCGTAAAACGACTTTTTCAATTTGCAGACTAGGTGACGGTTGGAGTCTTTTTCTAGTCCTGGAGGTATATTCATGTAGACTTCTTCTTGAAGGTCGCCATTGAGGAATGCGTTTTTTACATCAAGTTAAAATAGTGGCCAACCCATATTTACGACAAGAGAAAGAAGTACTCGTACCGTGTTTAGCTTAGCCACTGGAGCAAACGTCTCTTGAAAGTCGATTCCTTCAGTTTGGATGAAACCCTTTGCGACAAGTCTAGCTTTGAATCTCTCGATACTCCCATCAGTCTTGCACTTGACCGTGAAGACCCATTTACACCCGACAAGGCATTTTCTGCGTGGCAATTCAGTGAGACTCCATGTTCTGTTGCTATCCAATGCTCGAATTTCTTCTTCTACTGCATGTTTCCAAGCAGGAACCTGAAGAGCTTCATGAATAGAGCTAGGAACCTTGATGCTATCAAGGTTAGTGATAAAAGCTCTATATTTTGAATGCAACTTGTTGTAGGCAACATAACGTTCAATGGGATTTAGGGTTTTCGGTGTTCCCATGAACAGGTTTCTTACGAATGCCTTTCCGGAGAGCAATAGGGAGATCTGAATCATCAATCACGGGTTCCAAAGTTTATGTACCTGATGGATTAGTCGAGGTAGAGGGTGTCGGATCCGGATTTTGGCCGATTTGATGATGCGTGGAGCCCTCTACATGTTCAAGAGATCGAGATGAGCTAGAAGGTGAGTTTTCGACTCCCGAAACTGGGATGGAAGTCAAAGGAATTTCGGACATTGGACTCGGAATGTCGACGACCGAAAATGGAGTGGACGTTGAAGGAATGTCAATTGATTGAGAAGATGATGGGATTTTGGGTTGAGTGCCTTGATTGACTTCCCAAATTTGAGATTCCCATGAGTTCTCCCCCTAAATGTCAGATTTGGGGAAGAAATATTGATCTTCGAAGAAGGTGACATCCATTGTGTTATAGACCGTGCGGGTAGTAGGGCAATAACATTTGTACCCTTTTTGATGAGAAGTATAACCCAAGAAGATGCACTTGATGGCGCGAGGATCAAGTTTCGATCGATTTTGTTTATGGACATGGACGAAGGCTGCACACCCGAAGACCTTTTTAGGTAGGTCGGAAGAGAATGACAAGTGGTGAGGGTGTGTTTGAGTAAGGACTTGACGAGGAGGTAGGAAGTTGAGGATACGACTCAGCATACAATTGATGAGGTATGTCGCCGTGAGGATTGCATCGCCCCAAAAATGTTTAGGGACGGATCTTGCAAACATAATGGATCGGGCAACTTCAAGTAGGTGACGATTTTTGCGCTCGGCTATGCCATTTTGTTGCGGAGTGTCAACACACGAACTAATGTGAACTATCCCTTTTTTGGATAGATATGGGCTAAGAGTTTGATTAAAGTAGTCTTGTGCATTGTCAGTATGGAAGACTTGGATATTGCTGTGAAATTGGGACTCGATGAAAGTGTAGAATGTTTGAAAAATAGATGATGTTTCTGATTTCTCTTTCATGAGGAATGTCCTCGTCATGCGAGTGTGGTCATCAATGAATGAGATAAACCATCGATGTCCATTTATGTGACTTACCCTTGAGGGCCCCCATATGTCACTGTGAATCAGTGAGAATGGTTTGGATGATTTATAATCAAGGGCACGGAAGACATGTCGAGTGTGTTTTGCAAGTTGACAAATTTGACACTGCAGAGATGAAGGATTTATGCTAGTGAACAAGTGTGGGAACAATTTTGCAAGGTATTGGAAATTTGGATGACCAAGGCGATAATGCCATAACATGACTTGTTGATCGATGGGAAGAGAGGCAGAATGTGTATTTAGACGAGACACGAGATTTTGACATGAGATTTGGATTTGATTACCATGAGAACTTGTGTCATGAAACAAGTAGAGTCCATCACGCATCTCGCCTCTACCAATTTCCCTCTCAGAACCCAATACCTGAAAATCACAAAAATCGGCAAAGAAACGGGTCATGCAGTTATTGTCACGAGTGAGTTTACTAACCGACAAAAGCTTGCAAGTGATATTCGGAACAAATAGCACAAACTGAAGAACAATGTCCGCTGAAATTTGAATTGAACTGATTCCTTCAACCGGTAACTTGTACTTTGCTCGAATGTGATAAAATAGTTTCGATCTCCTGTCATGTGATATGTTGCACCTGAATCAATGACCCAAGATTTCAATCGTCGGATTTGAACAAGACGGTCGGACGTCAAGCTAGTATGAGCATGAGTATCGATAGGCTTATCGACGCTTGGATTTAATACAGGCTCGGACTTTGATCGGGCATCGACCATTTTCACGAGATCTTTAAACTCATTTACAAGTCGATTGAAGTCGTCAACATTAGGATGAGAGCCCGTTGTAGACTTTGATAAATTCATGCAATTTGTTGGTTTGCCGTGTAATTTCCAACATTGGGGTCTCCAATGACCATGAGCATTGCAATGATCACACCAAGGTCGTCCTCGACATTGTGTCGCAGAGAAGTGAGCGGGAGTAGCGGATTTGGCCCGAGAATACATATTTTTAAACAAGCTCGGGTCGTAGAGACAAGCCGAGAAAAAATAATTCTTCTGGTTGTGGGCACACACTTTTAACGCAAGAACACACAGAAATATTTGGAGCGTTCTGTGTGTTGGAACACTCAGAAAGGGAGGAAAGAGAGACCTTTTCCTTTTTTCCTTTTTCTGAAAATCCGTGGGGCCCACTCAAGGAATTAAACCCAACCAAATGACTTGGATCTGAACAAGAATAGAGGAATCGACCTCTTTGGTTGTTGAGCAGGTTGGAGGTGCTCGAGGAAAGCTTGGCCGGACGGAGCTGGAATGGATCGCCGGAAAGAGCGACTGAAGCAGCTGAGATCCGTCGCGCACTCACTTTCAGATCGGAAAAGAGCTTCACGCGGAGGAACTCGTCGCCGTAGAAGCGCTGAGGTCGCGCAGAGAGGAGCTGGAGCGAGGAAGCTCCTAAGCTGGAGTTGCCGGAGCGAGCTGCTGGAGAGATCGCGCCGTGGAAGGAAGAGGCGCTTCGCTGGAGAGGTGCAGCGGAAAGAGCAGCGGATCTGCGAATCGGCTGGGTTCGCCCTGGAGGTGCGAGTCGGGCCGGAGGAATGCCGGAGAAGAAAAAGCTCGTGAAGGTGGTCGACGGGTCGGAGCTCGTCGCCGGAGAAGAGCAGGATGCGTCGCGGATTTGGGAACGGCGCCGATGGAGGTCGTCTGAGATCTGGTTTTTCAGATCTGAGAGGAATACTAGATTCACCGGAGAAAGATCGCAGCGGAGCGAGATGCACATACACCTGAGGGGATAGTCGGAGAAGAGCGTCCGACGGAGAGGCGGTGATGGCGGATTCCGGCGAGCTGAGATAGGGCTATCCCGATGGAAAGATCTGAATTGTCAGATCTGAGATCGATCTTCGTCTTAGATCTAGAGGCAGCGGATATAGGTGCTTCTCGAGAGTTGCACACGCACCGGAGGAGGTCGCCGGAGACGGACGTCCGACGGAAAGAGCGGCAGCGGAAGTTGACTGAGAAGACGACCTATAGGATCGCCGAGCAGGAAAAGCTCGCGATGATTC
Source organism: Parietaria judaica (assembly GCA_954871525.1). Taxonomy (NCBI): domain Eukaryota; kingdom Viridiplantae; phylum Streptophyta; class Magnoliopsida; order Rosales; family Urticaceae; genus Parietaria; species Parietaria judaica. The sequence goes on from OX940860.1 coordinate 48,894,180, forward strand.
CGGAGGTATGCTGGAGAAGCACGCGTCACCGGAAAGTACGCCGCAGAAGAACGTTTGACGGGAAAGAGGCGGCGACGGTAGCTAGGGTTTTGACTTTTCCCTTTGTGGCTCTGATACCATGTGAAAATCTGATTGGGAAAAGTAATTTTCTCATTCATGAATTTGGGTATTTACACCAAGATGACAAGAAGATAAAATAACGGCAGAAGTAACTAAACTATAAATACTACTAAGCTATACAATATTCAACAATAATATTATTGTTGTTTTATTTTGTACGATTGAGTTGAAGACCAAAGACAGAAAACAACTTCAAGTCGTTTTCTGTTTTCCTTCATTAAAATTTCAGTGGTCTGCGAGACCGGTCTCAGAATACAGAGGCAACTGGCAACCAAACGTGTTCTGCGAAACCAATATGACACTGTTTGAAACCAAAACTAGAAACTGGTCTCGGAGACCATAACCAAACGCCCCCTTAGTGTTTGGTTATGTAATTTACTAACAATCACTTCTTAAAAATAGTTTAAAAATACATTATTTAAAAATACATCGAAACTATATCTTCCAACCTATCGTCGGATTCGTCTCGTCGCAAGCTTTTCAATAGATATTTTCATAGGTCAATCGGAGTTATAAAATTAAAGTTGCGGAGTTTTGAAATTTAAAATAACAAAAAAATAAAATTATTTAAATAAAAATAAAAAAGACGAGAAAGACAGGTAACAACCTCTAAAATAGCTTTCTCAAAAGCATCAATGAGGTGCTTTTTATTTTTGCCTATTGAAAAATAAATATTCTTTAGAAAGTAATTTTATTTTAGCTTACCGAACACAATTTTCTCCTTACAATTAAGGAAAAAGTAAAAACACCTCTTTAGAAGCAATACCAAACTCGCCCATTATTTTGTAGTGACATAAGTTCATAAAAATTTTAAAAAATTTACATCCTCAAAGTTTCTCATTTTTGTATTTTTTAGTGTTAATTTAATTTTTTTTTTTTTACAAATTATCCCTTTTGTTTCACTAAAAATTCAAACAAGTCCCCCTGAAAGTTATATCCCAGTTCCGACTATGCAATAAGCTAATCATCCAATGCTACAATACTCACAACACACCTACTTTAATCAAGATTTAATTTTTATTTTTATTTATTTTATCAGCAAATAGAGTTTGAATAACATAAATTGTTACATGTTCATACATGTGGCCTCAAGAAGCCTTCTTTGATCTGAACTTGTTGGCAAAAACCAAGTAAATCAACGCATTTACAAAGGCAATGCCTCCCCAAACCCAAAAGTAGTAATCAAGATGACCCTCGTTCAGATCATTATTTATCCAACCGCCCTCGCCGTCCTCATCTCCAGTCAACACCAAGACGACGGTCAGCACCAACGAGCTGAGGTAAAACCCCAAGGAGAGGCTCAAGAGCACCAGTGCTGCGCATTGTCTCCGGCGCCTCCTCGTAGAAGAACTCGAGCTGCCCCACGTAAGCTAATACCTGCGTGGCGGACGCCAGAACGTACTACGGTGCTTGCGAGAGGATACTGAGCTTTCCCGTGCAGAACCTTGCCGTTTCTAGAGACGCTGCAGAAGAGGCCGATCCCCATTCGCTGAAGCTGCGTGAAGCCTCGCTCATTTCCCGTGAGCTTCCTCACTACGGGGATGGCGATTTTGTAATACATGGGGACCAGGAGAAGGATAGCGACTATGCCGAGGTCTGAGAAGGCGGCGGCAGACACGGTGAAGGAACTGCCGATTGCGGTGTTCATTGTCGTTCCTTGCTCTATGAAGAGGGAGTCTTGGAAGAGGCACGCATACATGACGGTTCCGGTTGTCCAGATCAGGAATATGCGGATCAGAGTCTTGACTTCTTCTGCCTGTGTTACAGAGCATAATCGCCATGGATCGGAGAAGTCTCCGCTTATGAGCTCCGCATCGGACAGAAATGTCGCTCTATCGAGGAACTTGAGCGTATCGGTGCGTTGCAATTCTCGGCTTCTCTCATAGACAGAGCTTTTCTCTTGCTTTTCGTACACGAGGTTAGAGTCTTTAGGGACCTCTAGATTCCACTTCCGGCACGACGTGACGACGACCTGGACGATTCTCGTTATAGGGCTTCCCTCGGGCTTCCTGAACGTATAAAAACGCGAACCGGAGAAGAAAACAACGATGGAAATAACCATGAGCAACGCCGGGATACCGAATCCCAAGCCCCATCCGAGATTGTCTTCCCAGACGAGAGAGACGGTCGACACAACGCATCGGCGGCAGTGAAATAATACCAGTTGAAGAAAGATCCCTTCTTGACACTCTCCTCGAGATCGGAAGCGTCAAACTGGTCAGCCCCAAACGGGGGAACACAGGTCTTAATTCCACTAGTCCCTAGCGCCACCAGATACAGTCCGTGTTGGTCACCGGTCGGTGACACTTATCGGTGAGTCACGTCACTTAAACTTCGGTAGCCAATCAGGGCGTCGACATTCAGTCAACGCCTAAGGACGTAATCAATTACAACGGTCAAGTCAGTTGCTCTATAAATACTCATCAAGTATCTCAGAGTCAAGGATTACAAACACAACATTCTCATAGAGAAACCAGAAAGAAAGAGAGAGACTTTCTTGAGAGAGAGAAAGCTCCGACGAATCCGACGGGGGAGACGACGGAGTATGAAGGAGAAAGGCTTTGCAACGACAGAAGGAGACGCAGACTCATCTGCATCTGTCGAAGCCTCTTCGCGGCGTCAAGGAGAATCATCTTGCTGGAGTTCGGATAGTCGGCGGTGTCTGACTGATCTGAGAAGACTCTACACATCGGTGGAGGGTTCTACACGGCGGTGGGTTCACCGTGCACGGGTAGATCACCGAGGAGGTTTGTTTGGATCGGGGAACGATCGGAACTTTGTCAAGTTCGAGTCTTTTGTATTGGGTTCAGTCCCAGGATTCATCTCTGATTGAGAGTTATTAATAAAGAGCATTGATTGATCGGGAAATTATGTTGCTTACATTGTTATCCGTGTTTGATCGTCTGTATTTTATATTCTCGTCGGAAGTTTGAGCTCGGTTGTTGGGTTATTTTCTCAACAGTCCGAACAGAAACGGCGCAGACTGAGCGGCCGTAGTGGCCGGACACACGGAATCCATGCATTCTGCAGGCATCAAAGCCGGAACCGAGGCCGACAGAGTGAGGGAGCACAATCCCAGCAAGTAGTGTTGGACTCACGTATGGCCCATTGGGCAAAATTAATTAATGGGTTTAATAATATATTAGATAAATCTAATTGGTTTAATTAAATAAAAGTAAATTACTATTATACCTTGATGATGGGTCTATATAAAGAGAAACCTTAGGAATTGGTCCTCTCTCTACCTACGTAAGTTTTCCTATCCATCAAAAAAGGCTTGTCACACTAAAGAGGTTAAGAGAGAGAAACGCAATTCCGGTGATTAATCGTTTCCGCTACTATTCCGATCATGGATCAAGGTACGCTTTCTCGATCTAATATTCATATGTGAAAATCATCTTGTTCTAAGATCTTGGCTAATAATGTTCTATGCAATATTATGGAATCGTTTTGCATAATCATGAACAACATTAAATTAATGCTTACATGTGGTATCAGAGCCTTGATTGTTGAACCTATGATTTTCCTATAACGTGTTTGATTTATTTGTTTTATGCCGATAAGCTTATGTAAAAATATGTGATGTTCTTATTCTTGACATATCTATAATTTTGTTCGAGTGCTTCGATTGATCGAAGATAATGTTGAATCCAGTTAATGATTTCGTGTTCATATTATGACCGATTAAAGTCTTGGATTCTATTTATTTTGTCAAAGATCACCACTGTTATTTTGTCAAAGATCACCACTGAGTTATTTTGTTTATTATAGTCAGTGCGTTTTATATTTATTGTTTTATATAAGCTTTCATGAATTAGATCATTATCAAGTTTTGATCTGATAAAAGTGTATAAAGTTTTAAAAATCTTGTTTACGATTAAAATAAAATATATAAAACAAAATATATTTTCTGCAATTAGAAAATACGTGTGATTTATTCGTGGTTAATTTTATTTATTTAATTATTTAAATAAAATTTGAAAGTGGCTATTATTTAGGATAAAGTTACCCACTTATTTTGGGTTTCCTATAACCAACTCACTCAATTTTAGCGGATCCTTTATTTTAGAATGAAAATTTATGTATTATTTTTATTCAAGGAATTATTTGTCGCTATAATTACGTGAGTAGGTTATTGACCCACTTCTTTATTGCGTATATATTGGTAACAAATAATGGCTTATGACTTATGCCACATACATATTTTATTAAGTGATTAATGCATTTATGTGTCACATTTGTTTTGTTACACTTTACGAACCAGAGAATAAGAGTATTTACAAATATCTAAGTATATATCTATATGTTTGTTTTAAAGTTAATCTCTGGGCTTACGAATTAAGATTAGAAATAAATGTGGACTTATTTACTTATGTACCTTACAGAGTTATGGCTTAAGTAAATAAAATTATTTTTTATTTATCTTGATTTTTGGTTGACTTAAATTGTTGACATTTAAAGTTAACTCAATTTGATATCTATATTATGAATAATTCGTTAGTCACCAAAGTGGCCGAATTAGAATGCTTCATAGATATTAAATTATTTATGTTCAATCACCCCGATTAAGTGATGTTTTAATGACATAAATGTTTTATTACGGGTGAATTGAAGTTCATTGGTTATAAAATATTTCTGGATCGCCCAAAGGTTGTTAATTCGTTTTATAATTCATGAACAATATCGTGGTAATGTATTTGATCAGTTAGGTATGTTTAGTATATCCAAAGATTACAAGCATATCTATTTTGAGTATGTTAGTTACCAATTATGTGAAATTAATTATGCATCAATCATGTTTCATGTATATTGTTGTTTCACCCAAAGGTGATCTTTAATATGCATCTTATGTTTGCTTCTTCTAATGTTCTGAATCTGTATTATAAAGTTTTTTACTCAAAGCATTAACGTGTAAGCATATGTTATATATTGCAGCTTCTGTTCCTGTTTCTCTTCATTCGCAAGCAACGTCTGTTATTAAGTTTAATGGGCTCAATTTCTTAGAATGGTGTGAGCAAATTCAGTTTCACCTCGGTATTCTGGATCTTGATCTTGCACTCTTAAGTGAGATACCTGTGAGCTTAAGCTTGACTTAGTCCGGCACTTTGAGGGAGTCAGCCCGGGTACCGGCCAGAACAAAGGACGGACAGGAGTTCAGCCCAGCTCGGGTGAACACAAGAAAGAAGTCCGGATAGAAGGCAAGCCCAGCCCGGGGTACACGAGCAGCCCAGCTCGGGGACAGAGAGATTGTCCGGGCAGGAAAGGGAAACTCTACCCAGAAAGGAAGACGCGTAGCTTGAGGAGCAAGCAAATCAAGTCAAAGATTTGGCGAGATTATTTAGGGTAGTTTCCTGATTTTGTGCGATTCTGTTTGCTAGGGTTTCAGCCTACGAGAGGCTATATAAACCTAGCATGTACACATTGTAAAAGGAGTCGATTGTATAGTTGCTGAGTCCATTAGAGTTTGAGTTTATCTTCTTGTATTTCTGCCTTCGAATATTAATCAGAGAAATCCTTCTCCCAAAGTTTGTGTCCTTTATTTTTTCTGTTCGATTTCTTTGGTGTTATTCGTGTTCTTTGCAGATCCGTGAATTGGGATCCAACAAGTGGTATCAGAGCCTCAATCGAAGAACATGTCGTCGTCATCAGAGTCACCAATCGAAGGAGCCTTGGTCGCACAGAAACCAGACTCCAGAGAAGGCACAGTCACGCTCCATTACCCCATGCTCACGAAGAACAATTACGCCGTGTGGGCATTGAAGATGAGGGTGAACCTGCAGGCGCAGGGAGTGTGGGAGGCCGTAGAGAACGGCGATGTCGAAGGGCGCAAGGAAAGAATGGCTCTAGCCGCAATCTACCAAGCAGTTCCGGAAGATGTTCTTCTCATGCTCGCCGAGAAGGATTCCGCGAAGGAAGCATGGAAAACACTCCAGACCATGCACATGGGCGCAGATCGCGTCAAGGAGGCTAAGGCCCAAACCTTGAAGAGTGAGTTCGAGGTTATGAGGATGAGGGAGAGTGAGTCAATTGACGACTTCGCTATGCGGCTCACGTCCATTGTGACCGGCATACACTCGCTGGGAGACAAGGTGGAGGAGACCACCGTCGTCAAGAAGTTTCTCCGAGCAGTGCCTCACAGGTACATGCAGATCGTGACTTCGATCGAGCAGTTCGGCGATCTCAAGACCATGACGGTCGAGGAGGTTGTTGGTCGCCTCAAAGCCCATGAGGAGAGACTTCGGGGTTACGGTGACAGAGAAGAGGAGAAGAACCTCCTGCTCACGCATGAAGAGTGGACGGCCAGACAGCGGAAAACCGGGGGAGCCGAGTTTTCGTCATATTCCTCAGGTCGGAGTAGCTTTGGTGGAGCAGTCCGAGGACGCGGACAGGGTCGTGGACGAGGTCGAGGTCGGGACATGCGAGGTCACGGCAGTGGATCTACCCGTCAGGAAGGCACGACCAGGAGAGACAAGAGCACAGTGAAGTGCTACAATTGTCAGAAGCTTGGGCACTTTGCATCTGAGTGCCGGAGCAGGAACCAGGGCGAAGAGGCGAATCTAGCAAGATTCCCAGACGACCAGCACCAGCCGGCATTGTTGTTTGCCGAACAGGAAACACATCTGGACGAACAGAATGGCGAAGGCATCGCCAAGGCCCGGGCAGAAGTGATCAGTGTGCCGATTAGCCCAGATGCCGAGCAGACCTATCCAGAGGAGACCACCGTGAAGGTCTTCCTGATCGAGGACAAGGTTATTGCGAACCTCCTCGTAGACGGAGAGAAGAAGGTCAGTACCGACGTATGGTACTTAGACAACGGAGCTAGCAACCACATGACTGGGGACAGAGCTAAGTTTGAAGAGCTCGATGAGAAGATCACGGGTAGCGTGAAATTCGGCGACGGATCAGTCGTAGAAATCAGAGGCAGATGGTCGATCCTGTTCAAGTGCAAGAATGGGGACCAGCGTCTGATGACCCAGGTTTATTTCATCCCGAAGTTGAAGAGCAACATCATCAGTCTAGGGCAGATGACTGAGATCGGGAATACGGTGTTGTTGCAAGGGTCCTACCTGAAGATGTGGACCAAGGAAGGAGAGCTGTTGATGAAGGTGGAGCGGACACCCAACAGGCTCTACAAAATTCTCCTGAAGACGTGTCAGCCCGTCTGTCTCATGGCGTCGATAAAGGACCCGGCTTGGCTATGGCACGCACGGCTCGGACACGTGAATTTTCACGCGCTCAAGATGATGGGGAAGAAGAAGATGGCCTTCGGGGTTCCCAAGATAGAACACCCCGACCAGCTATGTGAGTGCTGCATGATCGCGAAGCAGGCGAGGATACTGTTTCCGATCAAGGCCAAATTCCGAGCAGAGAGACCCCTACAGTTGGTGCACGCAGACCTATGTGGACCAGTCACCCCAGCAACTTTGGCAGGTAACAAGTACTTTCTTTTACTTGTTGATGATTACAGCCGCTGGATGTGGGTTTATATGCTTAAGGAGAAAAACGGAGCCTTTGAGGTCTTCAAGAAGTACAAGAAGATCGTGGAGAATGGCTCGGTGCATAGGTTGAAGGTCTTACGTACAGACCGAGGAGGAGAATTCACTTCCCAGCAGTTCGGAGAATTCTGCGACCAGGAAGGAGTTCAGCGTCACCTATCCGCACCCCGCACGCCCCAGCAGAATGGCGTGGTGGAAAGACGAAAAAGAACTGTGATGGACACAGCGAGGAGCTTTCTCAAGAGTATGAAAGTCCCAGCCCGTCTTTGGGCAGAAGCAGTGAGACATGCGGTCTACCTGCTAAATCGTTTGCCGACCAAAGCGCTAGGAGAGCGTACTCCCTACCAGGCGTGGAAAGGGAAGAAACCCCACTTAGAACATTTGAGAGTGTTCGGGTGCACCGCACACGTGAAGATTGCGGGGCCACATCTCAAGAAGCTGGACGATCGGAGTCAGAAGATGGTGTACCTTGGAGTTGAAAAAGGAAGCAAGGCACACAGACTCTATGATCCACGACGCGGCAGACTCCAAGTGAGCATAGATGCTGTGTTCGAAGAAGAGGTGAAGTGGGATTGGCGCGACGAGAAGGGAGAACCCGAGCAGAACTCAGTGGAGTTCATTGTCGAAGACGACCAGGATGTTGCCGAGCAGGAGCAGCCCGGAACACCCAGCTCGGGAACAGACTTGCCGAGCACGAGTAAATCCAGCCCGGGAGAGAGCACCCCGGACACACCACGGACACCAAGCCCGAGCAGGACCAACCCGTCCAACTTGGGAGATTCCTCCATAAAAGACGGCCCAAGAGGATTCCGACCTCTAGCAGACGTCTACGACCAGACTCAAGAGATGGATTTGGAGGAACTTTCATTGCTATGCGCAGAAGAGCCAACCAACTTCCAAGAGGCAGCGGCCGAGCAGGAGTGGCAGGAAGCGATGAAGAAGGAGATGGAGTCCATCGAGAAGAACAGGACATGGGAGCTAACCGACCTTCCAAAAGGTCACAAGCCCATCGGCCTGAAGTGGGTGTATAAGCTGAAGAAGGACACTGAGGGGAATGTTCTTAAGCACAAGGCAAGACTGGTAGCTAAAGGCTACGTGCAGAAGAAAGGCATAGACTTTGAGGAAGTCTTTGCTCCAGTAGCTAAACTGGATACGATCAGACTCATCCTAGCCCTAGCAGCTCATCGAGGTTGGGAAATTCACCATCTAGACGTCAAGTCAGCATTCCTAAATGGTGACCTCGAGGAAGAAGTGTACGTCAAGCAACCAGAGGGGTTCGGCGTCACGGGCAAGGAGCAGAAGGTGTACAAGTTATCCAAGGCCCTGTACGGGTTGAGACAAGCACCAAGAGCGTGGAACATCCGCCTTGACAAGAGCTTGAAGAATCTTGGATTCACAAAGTGCTTGAGCGAGCAGGCAGTCTACACCAGGAGTACCAGGCAGGAAACTCTGATCGTGGGAGTATACGTTGACGACCTGATCGTCACTGGATCCAGCGCAGGAGGCGTAGACGGATTCAAGCAGCAGATGATGGCCGAATTCGAGATGAGTGACCTCGGATTACTTTCGTATTATCTCGGTCTCGAGGTGGAATAGAAGAAGGACTGCATTACGCTGAAGCAGTCGGCCTACGCGAAGAAGATCCTCAAGCAGTTCGAGATGACGGATTGCAACCCGTGCAAATATCCAATGGAGGCGAAGCTGCAGCTCGGGAAGGATGCTGAAGGGACAAGAGTGGATCCAACGGAGTACAGACGCGTGATCGGGTGTCTGAGGTATCTCACCCACACCCGACCAGACATTTCTCACGCAATCGGGATAGTCAGTCGGTACATGGAGAAGCCCACAAGTGCACACCAGCAGGCGGTGAAGCACATCTTGCGATATGTGAAGGGCACGACGGACTACGGGATCCAGTACAGCAGAGGAAGTGGAGCAGAAGTACTAGTCGGCTTTACAGATAGTGATCTAGCCGGTGATATTGATGACAGGAAGAGTACAGGAGGGATGGCGTTCTACCTCAACGGAAATCTGATCACCTGGCAGTCTCAAAAGCAGCAGACAGTAGCTCTATCCTCATGTGAAGCTGAGTTCATGGCGGCAACCGCAACAGCATGTCAGGCTATGTGGTTGAAGGGGCTACTTAGTGAAGTAACCGGATCCGAGCAGAGACCAGCTACTCTCTACGTGGACAACAAGTCTGCAATTGCATTGATGAAGAATCCAGTGTTCCATGGACGGAGCAAACACATTGACACGAAATTTCACTACATTCGTGAGTGTGTGGAGAAGCGAGAGATCATCGTGGAGTTCGTCAACACCAGGGAGCAATGGGCAGACATTCTTACTAAGGCTCTAGGGAGAGTCAAGTTCGAAGAGATGAGAGAGCTGCTCGGAGTAAAGAGAGTAGAAGCAAGTCAAGCTTACGGGGGAGAATGTGAGCTTAAGCTTGACTTAGTTCGGCACTTTGAGGGAGTCAGCCCGGGTATCGGCCAGAACAAAAGACGGACAGGAGTTCAGCCCAGCTCGGGTGAACACAAGCAAGAAGTCCGGATAGAAGGCAAGCCCAGCCCAGGGTACACGAGCAGCCCAGCTCGGGGACAGAGAGATTGTCCGGGCAGGAAAGGGAAACTCTACCCAGAAAGGAAGACGCGTAGCTTGAGGAGCAAGCAAATCAAGTCAAAGATTTGGCGAGATTATTTAGGGTAGTTTCCTGATTTTGTGCGATTCTGTTTGCTAGGGTTTCAGCCTACGAGAGGCTATATAAACCTAGCATGTACACATTGTAAAAGGAGTCGATTGTATAGTTGCTGAGTCCATTAGAGTTTGAGTTTATCTCCTTGTATTTCTGCCTTCGAATATTAATCAGAGAAATCCTTCTCCCAAATTTTGTGTCCTTTATTTTTTCTGTTCGATTTCTTTGGTGTTATTCGTGTTCTTTGCAGATCCGTGAATTGGGATCCAACAAAACCTGCTGCCCTTACTGATGCTAGCAGTGCTGAGCAAAGATCTTTCCATAAAGCTTGGGAAAGATCTAACAGACTAAGCCTAATGTTTATGCGGATGACTAGCAAACAACATCAAGTCCACACTGAACAAAACTGAAAGTGCTAAGGAATTTCTGAAGTCTGTGGAAGAAAGCTCTCAGTCTGAATCGGCTGATAAGTCGTTGGCTGGGACACTGATGGGTACGTTAACCACTATGAAATTTAATGGTTCTCGTACCATGCATGAGCTTATCGTCAAAATGACGAACATTGCAGCAAGATTGAAGACCATGGGAATGGAAGTGAATGAAAAATTCCTAGTAACGTTCATCCTTAATTCCTTACCTTCTGAGTACGGTCCATTTCATATGAACTATAATACTCTGAAGGATAAATGGAATGTGCATGAATTACAAAGCATGCTCATTCAAGAGGAAGCGTGGCTTAAGAAACCGGGAAGTCATTCGGCTAATATCATTGGTCATAAAGGTGCTAGAAAGAAACCTTGGAAAAAGGATGAAAAGGGCAAGAAAAGACTATCAAGGCTTAATCAGTCATCTTCTCATATCCACAAGAAGGAACCAAGCAACGAAACGTGCCGGTTTTGTAAAAGGACTGGACACTTTCAGAAAGATTGCCTGAAACGTAAGGCATGGTTCGAAAGGAATGGTAAACATTATGTTTCAATATGTTTCGAATCAAATTTAGCTGAAGTTCCTTATAATACCTGGTTGATTGATTCTGGTGCTACAACTCATGTTTCAAATACGATGCAGGGATTCCTTTCGACCCAAACCATAAGCGAAAATGAGAAATTTATCTACATGGGAAACAGAGTCAAATTTCCAGTTGAAGCTGTTGGAACTTATCGTTTAGTTTTAGACACTGGTTGTCATTTAGATCTTTTTCGAACTGTGTATGCTCCTTCTATTTCTCGCAATTTGATTTCCGTGTCCAAACTTGATAAAGCTGGGTACACTTCTAAATTTGGCAATGGATGTTTCAGTTTGTTTAAACAAAATCTTTTATTGGGTTTGGGTATTCTTTACGATGATCTCTACAGATTAAAGCTTGATAATGTTTTTGCCGAGACTCTATTGACCTTGCATCATAATGTTGGAACTAAACGTGGTAGGTCAGATGGCATAAACGTTTGTGTCATATATCCAAAGAAAGAATTGAAAGATTAGTAAAGAATGAAATCGTGCATGATTTGGATTTTACTGATCTTGCTGTTTGTAATGAATGCATTAAGGGAAAGCAAACAAGAAAGACACTTAAGAAAGAAGCCACAAGAAGCACACAGCTCCTTGAAATTATTCACACCGATATTTGTGGGCCTTTTGATGTTCCATCTTTTGGTGGAGAAAGATATTTTATCACCTTTATCGATGATTTTTCACGTTATGGATATATCTATTTGCTGCATGAAAAATCTCAATCGGTAGATACCCTTGAGGTGTTTATCAATGAAGTTGAAAGGAAATTAGATAGAAAGGTGAAAATTGTCAGATCTGACAGAGGTGGTGAATATTACGGAAGATTTGATGAAAGTGGACAGCGCCCTGGTCCATTTGCTAAGTTCCTTGAAAGTCGTGGTATTTGTGCTCAATACACAATGCCAGGAACACCGCAACAAAATGGTGTTGCAGAAAGGCGTAATCGTACATTAATGGATATGGTTAAGAGTATGTTAAGCAATTCTTCTTAACCCAAATCATTGTGGATGCATGCTTTAAAGACTGCCGTGTATTTGCTAAACAGGGATCCTAGTAAGGCAGTTCCTAAGACACCTTTTGAACTGTGGACGGGAAGGAAACCTAGTTTAAAGCACCTGCATGTTTGCGGTTGCCCGGCAGAAGTAAGAATATATAATCCACATGAAAAGAAACTGGATGCAAGAACAATCAGTGGTTTCTTCATTGGTTATCCAGAAAAATCTAAAGGGTATCGATTTTATTATCCTAATCATAGTACAAGAATTGTTGAAACTGGAAATGCAAGGTTCATTGAGAATAGTGAAGTTAGTGGGAGCTTGGAACCACGTGAAGTGGAAATTCAAGAAGTTAGAGTGCAAATCCCTTTGCCTTTATTTTCTACTCAAGTTGTTGTTCCCGCACATGTTGAACATGATAATGATTTGCAAGAACAACAAATTAATGATCAAGCTCCACATGATGAACTTATAATACACAATGAACCTATTATGGGTGAACCACAAGAAATCACATTAAGAAGATCAGGGAGAGAAAGAAAATCTGTCATTTCAGATGATTATTTGGTTTATTTGATGGAGTCTGAATTTGACTCCGGAATTGAAAATGACCCAGTTTCTTTTTCACAAGCCATAGAGAGTGAAAACTCTCATAAATGGTTAGATGCCATGAAAGAAGAGCTAAAATCAATGGATCACAATGAAGTTTGGGATCTTGTTGAATTGCCAGAAGGTTGTAAAAGAGTTGGGTGTAAATGGGTCTTCAAGACCAAGCATGACTCGAACGACAATATCGAAAGACACAAGGCCAGACTCGTTGCCAAAGGTTTTACTCAGAAAGATGGTATTGATTACAAAGAGACCTTTTCGCCCGTTTCTAAAAAGGACTCATTAAGGATATGCATGGCGATGGTGGCTCATTATGATTTGGAGCTCCATCAAATGGATGTGAAAACCGCCTTTTTGAATGGGAATTTAGATGAAGATGTCTTTATGGATCAACCTGAAGGTTTTAAAGTTGATGGTAAAGAACATATGGTGTGTAAACTCAAGAAGTCAATATACAGACTTAAACAAGCTTCTCGACAATGGTATCTTAAGTTCAATGATACCATTACATCTTTTGGATTTACTGAAAACATCATTGATCGATGTATATATCTAAATATCAGTGGGAGCAAGTTTATCATTCTGGTTTTGTATGTTGACGATATCTTGCTTGCTACTAACGATCTTGGTTTATTACGTCAAACCAAGGAATTTCTCTCGAAGAACTTTGAAATGAAAGATATGGGTGAGGCATCCTATGTGATCGGAATAGAAATATTTCGTAATAGATCACAAGGATGGTTGGGATTGTCTCAGAAAGCATATATCAATAAAGTTCTATAGAAATTCAAAATGGACAAATGCTCTTCAAGTGTTGCGCCAATTCAAAAGGGAGATAAATTTAGTCTCAATCAATGTCCAAATAATGAATTGGAGCGCAATCAGATGGAACAAATTCCTTATGCATCTATTGTGGGAAGCTTGATGTACGCACAGACTTGTACCAGACCGGACATTAGTTTTGCTGTCGGGATGCTGGGAAGGTATCAAAGTAACCCAGGAATAGATCACTGGAAAGCTGCAAAGAAAGTACTGAGGTATCTGCAAGGAACGAAAGATCATATGCTCACTTACAGGAAGTCTGATCACCTTGAGGTGATTGGATATTCAGATTCAGACTTTGCCGGATGCGTGGATTCTAGGAAATCCACTTTTGGCTATTTGTTTCTTCTAGCCGGAGGAGCAATCTCATGGAAGAGTGCGAAGCAGTCTGTCATTGCTGCATCCACTATGGAAGCTGAGTTTGTAGCATGCTTTGAGGCTACAGTTCATGGTTTATGGCTGCGGAACTTTATTTCAGGACTTGGAATTGTTGACAGTATCGCCAAGCCGCTGAAAATTTACTGTGATAACTCCGCAGCAGTCTTCTTTTCTAAAAACGACAAGTATTCGAAGGGTGCTAAGCATATGGAATTGAAATACTTTGGCGTTAAAGAAGAAGTTCAGAAACAAAGAGTGTCAATCGAGCACATTAGCACAAAACTTATGGTTGCAGATCCATTAACGAAAGGATTGCCCCCTAAGGCTTTCACTGAACATGTTGAAAGAATGGGGATCCTTGGATGTCATCATTAATGTTATTTACGTCTTATGTTTTTATGTGATTGACACTTTGAGCTCACTTATTTTGTTTCTGATATGAATGAATGAATTTTGTTTCTTATGATTAGTATATACATGAATGCATTATGTGAACCAAACAAGATCTTTTGTCTCTGACAAAGACATTATCGTCGGACCGTTATTTATTACCTTATTATGTGTTATGTTGAGTATGAAACTAGTATTGTGATACATGGAAGGGACTATGTCGAAAACTGATGTACAACCGCCATGATCCTTATTAGTCGTCATGCTTGAAAATAACTTTATGATGTAATTAAACATTACGATGGATTTATCTTAAGTATGCGCAATTATGATTATTATTAAACCATAAAGGATATAATGGCACATGGGCCAAGTGGGAGAATGTTGGAGTCACGTATGGCCCATTGGGCACAATTAATTAATAGGTTCAATAATATATTAGATAAATCTAATTGGTTTAATTAAATAAAGGTAAATTCCTATTATACCCTGATGGTGGGTCTATATAAAGAGAAACCCAAGGAATTGGTCCTCTCTTTACCTACGTAAGTTTTCCTATCCATCAAAGAAGGCTTGTCACACTAAAGAGGTTAAGAGAGAGAAACACAATTCTGGTGATTAATCGTTTCCGCTACTATTCCGATCATGGATCAAGGTACGCTTTCTCGATCTAATATTCATATGTGAAAATCATCTTGTTCTAAGATCTTGGCTAATAATGTTCTATGCAATATTATGGAATCGTTTTGCATAATCATGAACAACATTAAATTAATGCTTACAAGTAGATGAAGGAGGCAATGACAATAGTCCAAAAGCGGCCCCAGTAAGCGTTGGCCAAGACAGCTCCGAGGACGGACGTGAGGTAGCACCTGCCCTGCCAAACGCCGATGCTCCTCGCAGCAGACGCATTACCTTGGTGCAGCTTCGCAGTCAAATACGTCACCAGATTGGTGGCAATGCCGGTGTACGCAAAGCGCTCGCAACACTCCGTCCCGAGAATGAAAGAGCACGCTTTCCAGTTTCCGGTCGTCTGCCTCAGCGCAGGCTTCCCGTTGGCGTCGATCGAGCCGTCGCCGGTGTAAATGGCAGAAGCTTTGTCCTGAGAGAGCAATCTTTGCTCGTCCATGGCTGAGAATGTGTAACAAATTTAACAAGTTTTCTTATCTCTGCCAAATGATTGGTTGAGTTCTTGATGAAGGACCTGAATAACGAGCTCTATGAATAATGGAGGCCAAAGATTTCTATAAATCAACTCCACGATATCTTCCATTTATCATTAACTAGTGGAATAGCACCGCGCGAAGCGCGTTGACGATAAAAATATTATTTATAAATTCAACATAACCTCTCACGCCTGCCTTTCCCTATGAATCTTGGCATTATATTAACGAACTTACATTGATAAAAATTTATTATTTAAATTGAGAGCTATAATTGAAAGAAAAAAAACTTGAATTTTTATGTAAAATGTCATAATAAAAAAACATTAATTATTTAAACTGAGTATTATTTATAAGTAATTTCTATTTGAATTTTTATTAAATATAATCAAATGCATCATAACATGCTCCACCTATGACAAATTGTCAGTGTGAAGCAATGTACCTTACTTTCCAACAATACAATTTGAAAACTATTATGATTTAGATGGTAATATTAGAATCCTTGAAATCATGTTGTCTTTAATTAAAATGTGCTAAGAAATTTTATTAACAATCTTATGGTGTAAATGTTTATTAATCAACTATGCCAATTTTTAGATGAATGAACTGATCTATTTTATTAAATTAAAAAATAAATACATAATTTTGTAAACTTTTTCCTTCAATGCAATACGGACGGATGGAACTAAAACAAATAAATTAAAAAAAACATACAACATCAATAACATGCAACGACATAAATCATAAAGAAGGTACCATTATATACATCAAAACTTCAAAGTACATTAAAAAAACTCACTTAGTGTATAAATCAGATAGATACTTACTTTATGATAATATAACAATGAAAACATACAATAATTTTCATAATAACAGATCCTCTGCATCGTGTACCTGTTTTAACTAACAATAAAAACATACTATAATTTTCATAATAACAGATCCTCTGCACCTTGTACCGGTCTATTAAAACGACATGTTTGAACCTAAAACCTCCAACAAATATATAGAAAAGATATTAAACTACCCAAAGATACAAAAGATCCGATCAAATACCAGCCACTAATCAAAGACAATATATCAACACAAAGACTATAACCAAGCTAAATATCCCAAGGCCCTGAACCATAAAATTAAAAATAATAAGACGTGAAGGCCAGCAATAACACAACAACAACAACAAAAAATCTAAAACCTAAGACAAAACCATTGATTAGAGCTGAAGATTTATACCGGTAAAACTGCTCGATCGTGGCTGAGATCGTACACATATGCTTATCTCACGGTTCTCATTTTTCGGTAGAAGCTCCAAGGTAGCTCCAACGTGCAAGAATTAAGGAACCTGAAAAAAATAAGTATAGTTTCATTTATCGATGTTTCTATACCTCCATGTTGTCATGCGCATTTGTCAGTTTGGATAAAAAAAAATCAGTGATTAATCTATGTAGGATCAACTTAGGAACATAAATGGTAACTAACCTGGAGAGTAAAGGAGACATGATTATAAATTTATTTATGAAAAGTTTATATCATGCCACAAAAATCAAGACTAAAACTGATTTTAACAACAATACTGAATTTTAAATAAGTGGGCCAAATTATATTAATTTTCAAAATAGGATTCTTATTTGAACAAAGCTTATATACCATAACAATTTGCCTTTTTCAATTCCTACGTAAAATACAATGAGACTCTTGCCATTGTAATAATTATTACAAAATTTTCAAAACAAAGGAAACCATAGTGTAGCTTTGTTTTAATTCATGACGGACGTTTTTCATTCATTCAATACTATCATTTGCATAAATAAATAAAAATTTGAAAAAATAAGAACGAAGGAGATCAAAGGATACTCAAGAAGCTTTAGATTAATTCATGAGGAACGTTTTTTATTAAATAATATAAGTTGCATAAATTAATAAATCATTCAACAAAGAAGAAAGTTCAATACAATTTCACCTTTTATAAACGAACTACATACCAGAAAATACGAAGAGCACAAACCGAAGAGTGTGAGATCAGAAGATCCTCGCTGGGGTGGGCACAGTGGCTGGACAGAAATGAGAAGAATAAAAACCCGTGAGGAAAATACAAAAGGAAATCACATATCCAACCTCGGGAGAGATGGCGGTTCATCCAACGTTTCTAGCCCTTGATTTAAACAAATTCCTTAGAGTATTTGGGAGCCAGCCACGAAGAATAATCAATTGGAAGAGCACGCCATCTGAATGGGCGAAGCGCTTTGATCATTCCCCATTTACAACATATAGAAGTGTGTGTAGAGAGAAGAGTGATTTGATCATGCCGCTTCCAAAATTGGACAAACGCAAAACAATCGAGGCAAAGAAACGGTCACTTTGCTTTGGATCGTTGTGGGCTGGAGTTTCTGCAAAAAGAATAATAATAAAAAAAATAATGTTCGATGGAGATAATCGCAGCTTTGGTCCATTCCCTATGGCGAAGATAACATCAGAGAAGTTTTGAGACTCTCTGGATGGCCTCGTCGTCGCAAGGGTAAAAGAGAGGGTTTTTCGGAGGCCTGAATCGTTTTTCATCTCTCTCTCTCTTTTAAACCTTTTTTTTTTCTGAAGAAATTAATACTGAAGAAGTTGAAAGAGTAGTAGTACACTAATAAAGAGTGACAGATGTACAAAGTTTTGAATATGAAGCGATAAAATGAACTAATTAATTAGACCACTACTGAGAGAGCACTTTCTCGTTGTTTTTTACTAAAAAAAATATAAAATGTTAGAAAATTTAGAATTGCAGAATTCACAGTTCTTGAAGTTTTTAGACTATCAATTTATTATAGTGAGATTTTCCTTTTATATATATACTAGTGGACCGGCATCGCGCTTCGCGCGGTGGCGATAAAAAATTCATTAATATGAGAAATTTTTACGTCATTCTTTTATTTTAAAATAAAAGGCTTTAACTGTGTTATATGAACGGAACTCTATTAGCTGAGTTTTGAACTATGTTACGAACAATCTCGATAAAATATAGCAAAATTTTATTGAAGAATTAAGGTGACTCCTCGTGAGTGTACCTCGGCCAATGCTTTTACGGCTACGACTTGTTTATAAACTGCACATTTTAAAATAATTTTTGTACCGGTAAGTAAATAGAGATTTTTTACATCAATATAGAAAAATATCCCAATTTATCATTTTTGAGTATATATATATATATATATATATATATATATATATATATATATATATATAGATAGAGAGAGAGAGAGAGATTGACGATGTCTTTACTATCATTTATCGTACACAATTCAATGTTTTTTATGTTCATTATAATGTAAAATATTAATATTTATATTTTTTACGTGTTTTGCGCAGTAGCGATAAACATTAATTTTAAAATACATAAAAAATATATAATTTAAAATGTATGTTTTAATCAAAAGATTTACATGAACGTCAAATTAATCTGTTTTCTTTTATTATTTATATAGCCAACTACTTAATATGTTAATTTCATTATTGGCTCTAGTCTACAACGGTATATTCTTTTTACACACACATATATATATATAGGTATATATCCAAGTACTGGAAGTTGTTTTCATTAAACTTCCCAAACATTTATTAATAAAACATGGCTCAGAGTTAAAATTGGAGAATTAAATTCAAATAGACCTCAAATATAAGATACTGTATCTAATTATATTAATGTAATTATTAAGATGTTGTATTTCATTGTATTAAAAATATGTCAAAAAAAAATTGATAAAACATAAATGATTTTCCCGTCTTGAAAATTCTTGAAAGTAGTTCTCGATAAATATAAAAATAATGAAGTATACATTAAATAGAAGATGAATCAATTGTATGCACTTATATTGAGAATATAATTACAATAACTGTAATGAAAAGAATACGTTTGATGATAATTTTGATACTACGGTTATTATAAATTTGAACGGTAATACACATAGATATTGTCATTTTTTCCTTTTTTTGTTTGCCCCTTTTATCTTAACCCTTTTTAAAATGTAGTTGTAAATTGAACTTGCAGAATCGAGGTATCCAATAACATTCGTAGAGTTCTATTGTTTTTTACAATGACAATGGAGCGGTCCATGCAAAAATTGATATTTCGGAAACAAAGTTTTGAGCGTAAAGCTTACAACATTATGAATGTATGAAATGACGAATCAATTGGTTTGTTTTTATGCAAGGAAATATGAAAACCAAAGCAATGTAGTGTGTCATATAAGTTTAAGAAAATCTTCATTTCGTAGATTCAAATAACTACCAAACTAACCTCTTTTTTTTTTTTTTTTTTATGTAGGCTCCATTCTAAAAAGTTATATTGTCAAAATTGCATAATTGTCATCCTGTACACAAGTACCATGAATTCAAATTATCGATTTATCATTTTCAATTTGTGGTTGGTAGACTCAGAAATCTGTTGCCAAACAATATTGCATTATCTAACAGTGGTTTGCGAGTCTTGCATGGAAAAAATCAAATGTTCTTGCCATCGTAAGAGGACTTGTCAATTTCGTAGGGTTAGATTAATCCTTTGAAAACAAATGTAAGAAGCCAAAACATTATATTTATTATTCCAAACTTAAAAATCCTTCGTTAACTCTTAAGAAGCAAAATTTTGCTCGATTCAATAATAATAATTTAATTAAAAGACTTATATCTAATCAAGATAACTCGATCTAATTATTTAACAACGACGATACAACAACGATTATACGATTAAAAGTTGCTCTCATCTTATATAATGAGTGTAACATAGGGGTTAAAATATGTATTATATGCATTAACTGGATGAAACCATTTAACTAACCAACTTTAATTGGATGAAAATAAAATAAAAAGGCATTAGTGAACATTGAATATGACACTAACCAACTTAGCTATAGATGAATAATGACTGTAGAGATAAAAATAAAAGTAAAATGTAGAGATTAGAGAAGGATGAAAAGCCACCAAAATAAAAAAGTAATACTATTATCTGTAATGAATATAGGAAAAAAAGTGAAAAGCCAACAAAACAAAGAAAGAATACCATTAGTCTCTTGAAAGCTTACAACGTAAAGGCCATGAAAAGCCACTAAAACCAAAAATGATTGCTATTAATCCCAAGCAATTTCCATTTCTGTAAAAAAAAAAAAAAAATCCCAAGCAATTGAATGAAACACTAAATAAAATGAAATTTTTTAAATTTTTTAAAACGGCATTATAAGGCATAAGCCACGTACGCTACAAATAATGTTCCTTTCTTTAATATTCTGTTAGCATAAAACATAACCTGGATGCTTACTCTTTCAAAAAATAACTATTATGCATAAGTATTGATGGAAATGAAGTATAGACGCCGTCGTGTCCATGATTTTGAAGGTGAGCAATGTAGAGCTCTTGGAAATTTGAACACGAAGTTCTTAATCCATTCCGGTTCAGACAGTTTCTGTGCAATTTTTTCAAAGATACTAATTTGAGCACTAAGCTTATTGTTCCTAATTCGAAGAATCAAGCTCGAACTGATTCGGTGTTAATAGTGCTCGAATGCTTTAATACATATAAATATATATGAACACCGAAAGTCTAGAAACAAAAAGACATGAAAATCAGTTCCAATACCAATATTCTTAATTATGTCGTTTATGTTACAATTTTGAAACTCTTTTAACTTTCTCACTATCACACACCATTATTTATAATGATTTAATATTCTTTATTATCTCTTTATATATAATATATTTAATAACTATCATAAATGTAGATTTGTAAGTTGTAACTCTTCTTTTGTAGAAACTAAATGCATCATTTAATATGTGTAACTGATTTGCATGTAATATGTATGAAACACTAATGAGATGGTAAACAAAAATTAGAAAGCTGAAAAGTTAAGATTTTAGAAACCCTTTGATCTCATTTTGTCACCTCATGTACTTGATATATATATATATATATATATATAGAGAGAGAGAGAGAGAGAGAGAGAAATTTGTAGTCGTGTTTTTGAAAAAAATAAATAATATGTACGATCTTTTCTTGATGTGCATACATTACATATATAGCGATACATATACATCGATTTTAGTAATAACTACATGTTTTTTTTTTTCATTTATTTAATTATTATTTTCTTCTTAAAAGTTAATCTCGATATGTATTTAATGGTCAATGGAGTTCATTTTTTTTTTCTTCAATATGTGAGATATAGTAGGCAAAGTATGATATTAGCCTTTTCTCCAATAAGACGGAAGTATGAGAGCAATAATATATGAACTCACTTTAAACACAATAATCATGCAATCAAAGAGCATGCAATAATACAATGCGCTTCAAATAAAAAATTATGGAGAAGTCTAAAATGTGAGAAATATAAACAGGTAATTGAGGCTTTTTAAAAGAGAAACTAAGTGAGATCAATTTTTATTACTAATATATTTACATATATATATATATATATATATATATATATACTTTCAAAAATATTATTAATATGTTCTTAAAATACAATTGTACTTACAATTAAATCTGTAATAGTTACTCTCAACGGTGCTCTAACAATGAGACAACCTTTCTCAATATATGCGATGTAGGGATATCCTTTAGAAATAAAGTTCCTATGGACAATAGCCAAACCACGTACTTAACCAAGAAACATTTTTGTTTGGCTAAGATGGCATAGATTCGGCAGTGGTAGTGTATTGGCTATAGGGAACAACTCGGGAGAACCAAGAATTGAAGACACTAAAAAATAGTTGTGCACCTAAATTCTTTGCAACTATTTTCAAATATAAAATACATAAACAAAATTGTAAATCTCTGGTACCGTGCGATCGGCTTTATTGCAAATGCGAGAACGTTCATCTGAAACCGTCCCAATTACAATTAGTATAAAAGAAAAGCATATGAATAAATAAATAAAATAGATACATAAGTTCTGTTGGGCAAGAAAATTAGGAAAAATGAAACAATTACATATTGTAGTTGAATACTTGAGAAACGAAAACAGAAAAAAAAATTACATACCATAGTCTAATATGATAAACAAAAGCTATAAGAACTGATAAAAAACAAACCTTATGGTTAAGTCTAATAGAGAGTGGAAGAGGAGGAAATGGAGTCATCAAAGCCTTGGAAGAGACACCGTATTCGAAAAATCATCGAACAATGTCCTAAAATCAGCTGAAATTCGTGAAAACACAACAATAAAATCAAAAAAGTCGTGAATATAAAAAAAATCAGTGAAGCGAAAAATCAAACCGAAATCTAGAAAAAATAATCTCACCAGAGAAGCAACTGTAACCGCAACGGATAGGGGCCGCCTTTGAGAATCGTAGAGACAACAAATAGTCTTTGGACATCGGAAGAGCAATGTGACACTGAAATACAAGAGCAAGAATTGGCAAAAGATGAATCGAGAAGTAAGGTTATTCTAAGGGTTTAAAAATATAAATTGGAAGGACTAAATACTAATCTTTGAAACTGAAATTGTGACCTGAAGCGTTTAAAACAGTGCACTGTATATTTATATGATTACTTCTTCTTATATGAGCTAAATCAAAGAAATGAAGAGGTGATACTTTAATGCTCATTATTTGAAATGCCTCAATTTTTGTATTTTTTTTTTAGGGCTGCTACGGTTTTAAATAGTGATTGTTATTGGAAGATGAATCAACTATTGCATTGCATGCATGTAATATACGTCTCCTCAACTAATTAACTCATTTCTTTGAATGATATTTACTCAATCAATCTTAAATAAATTCATTGTATTGATTTGAATGAGATATAATTTTTCATTTAAATAATTGAAAACTATGAGAAAATAAGAAATGAGAATGCTCTTTATCTCAATAACCCATGTCACATACTTGAGATTTTGCTTTTATATATATAGATATATAGATTAAAATACATATATATGTATTGTTTTATATTTGAATTATTATTTCAATCTCTTCTTTTCAGTGGTGAGTTATTTTAGGAATTAGTTAGAATTTGAATTAGTTATTATTCTCTTTGGTATTAGGTATAGGCGTTGCACTGATTACGGGATTCTAGTATTGTAGTTTAATTCTCTTATTTATATATACAGATTATGATTATGAATGAAAAAACGATCTTTTGATCAAGAGTGTTTATTCCGTTTTTCCTATAAACTGAGTCTACATCAGTTCTTCACCATAAATGTTGATTTTTTGGAGCGAGTCATTATTGGTTGGTTATGTGGATTTATTTGTGATGCCCCACTTCTTCTATTATAGCTTCAATACATTATATATATATATATATATATATATATATATATATATATATTGTTTATTAAGTAATTTCAAATGCGGTTTGTGCATAGTATACCCCTCCATTCAGGTCTTCTGGGCAGAGGTTGAAGACGACGGCAACGAAGAGGGCGGCGATCGTTTTGGGACGTATTTTTTTCCGGCAAATTTTGACATTGTTGACAGGAGTATAGTCAGAGTGACAGAGAGAGAGAGACGGAGAGGGAGAGAAAACCGAAAGAAGAAATTTAAGGCGACAAAAGTACTTAAAATTATAAGTATAATATTTACCCAAATTGTACTTAATTAACTAGGACAGCAATGCACGGACCCAAGTTTTAGTTGACATTTAACGCCTTTAGAAGAAAAAACAATGAATGGTCTTCTAAAACACGTACTTTGAAGAAGAAAAAATCGGTTCTACGCCGTTTTATTTGAGAACAACTTGGGTGCATACGTCACTATTAATGCTATAAAAAAAATTATAAAGTGACTTATTAGAGATGAAATTCAAAGAGCAAAGCAAGCAAGTAGCAACATGTAATTTCATGTCTAAGATTTTCTGTGTTTATTATTTTAGTTCTCTTAAAAATTCTATTAAATTATTGTTATAGTCCGTGTAAAAAAAAAATTAAAAGTTAATTGTGTGCAAGATTTAAGACGCATTCAATTTTTTGTTAAATTGTTTTCAAAAGTGGTGAAAACAAAATAACTGTACGTCGTTTGTGATAGAAAAAAAAATTATCCCGCTTAAAAGATCAAAATATTAGACATTTACAGAGCTAGTAATGGGATTTTATAATAAAAGGTAAGTTATTTTGAAGAAAAAAAAATCGACGACCTGGTTTTTTAAGATGGAATTCCAGTACTTAGGATAACCTAGTGGTAATTCCACACCACCTCCAAAGTGTAGGTTGGGGGTTCAATCCCCGCATGCAGCAAAGCTACCTAAAAAAAATGGAATTCCAGTACTTGATAAAAAAAAGGGGGGGCTATCTGTTGAGGAACGATTTCGTCTACATCAATTTATATTGATACGACGAAATCTATCTTTGTCGTCTATGATTTTGGGCTACAACGTAAGAGCCCCAACACCACAGAAGCCCCAACTAATCAAAATAAGAAAAGTTAACCAGAGAGAAAGTCAACAATCAAAGAGAAGATGTACAATGGAGACAAGCAATGAGAAGAAACACACATTGACATAACCCCGTCGATGGAGCCCATCGCCAGCCAAAGAAGAGACAGGCCAAGTCAGCGATGACGCATAATTCCCGCGATGAGGAAAATTATTGAAATACCAAAAAACAACGTGTACTAAAAAGAAGCTACGCTGAAAATCTATATACACCATAGAAAGAAAGAAACACAAGTGATATATCATGATAAGATTATTGAGAAAATATGTAAACACAAGTGACGTAACATGTTTAAGATTAAAGTATTGATAAAAGAAGTTACTACAAGAGACTTAGGAATTTGGCATCATAAGAACAAAGCACGAGAAATTTTGATTTTTTTTATTTATTTTTATTTCCATTTATCATTATTCTCATTAAGGCTCCGACATCATTGATGTGGCAATCCAATAATGTGGCGGTGCCACATGGCACTTAACTAGGCGTTACGTGGCACTTAAAAACAAATTATATCAGTTTACATGAAAATACTAATGTTAATGACTTTAGCCACACACGAAAAGTAAGTTTAAAGAGCAATTCGAGGACTTTAACTGCGAATTTCATTTTTTTATTACTCAATTTTCTCAATAGAATGAAATTTAAAAAATAGTAATTGAGTTGGAGAAGTATATAAAATTGATAGAAGAAGAACAAGGACAATATTGCTTGAATCTCATTATAACATATTTAAACATAGAATAATATGGGTTATTTTTTATTTTATTTTTAAAGAATAATATGGTTGTTGTCTTAGTGTTAAAACTTTCAGTTAGTAAAATAGCAGTATGAGGATTTTCGAATGAGACTCAGCCGTCTTTTTAAAAAGACAAATAAGACTACAAAGTCTAGATCTCCTCGTTAGAATGAAAAAAACATAATATAACAAATAAATTATATCATATAAGCTTCTATTCAAGTTTTTCTAATAACAAGTTAACATTATTATGAAATACCCATACATATAAGCTTCTATTCATTGTCACCGCAAAAAGTGTGTTGCAATCCCCTTATAAATAAAATAAAATAAATTGTGACGCTTAGTCGGAAAAAAAAACATAAACTACATTCACATGCGGAAAATAAAAACCATAACTTGGATGTAAAAGAGAGTTTTGTAAGACATCAAAAGACGGAAACAAGGTTGGCCACGTAATCACAGATCTGGAATCTTGTGTGACCATCACCGCGGATGTGTTCTTCGAGGTTCCTAACTTCCTCGGGTCGTTTGGGGTCCACCAGCAACAATGTAAGATATCTACCCCTCTTATGCAACAGATAATGCTCACTCCACGTACATTCCACATCTAGGTTGTAAGCTATGTTTAAATTTATAAGCTTACTCCAAGTCAACCCGTCGCAAGAAGAAGGTGACGCCACATGAAGAGTAAGCACCTTGGCGTGGTATGTGACTGCCGCCAACAAAGACCTCCAGTTGCAGAGGATTGATGTAGGATCAGGTTCTGGGAGGTTCGCAAACCGGAACACCTCATCTGTAAGGTCAAACGACAAAACGACTTCGCCGTTATACTTGCAAAAGATCCAATGCAGAGCCCCGGCAGCCGCTACCGGGTCCGTCACACTATATTGAAAATATCCTTTAATTCCCGAGACTCCACCGTCTCTCCAAACAGTGTCGCCCTTGGTGAGCACGTGAGCGCGCACTTGCGAGTGATCGGGATACTTGGTGCTTGGGTCATCCAACTCCATGCATAAGCGGACTACCTTACAGTCCCCGCTCGCCTCGTCCAATCCGATACCCACACTCATAAGTCTATTACAGTCCGCAGGGCTCGGAAGCAGCCTCCGTTGCCGAGTCGCCGGGTTCCACAGCACAACTCGCTCGGGGAAGTTATCGAACGTCAGGCAGACCAAGCCATTGCAGGAACTCGTGAAATTGATGTTGCCGTACTCTGCAATCAAGTATGACAAGTCTACTTCCTTCACTTCCGAGAAGTGCTCGGAGAACACCTTAGCTATTTGTGTCGGGGGTGCAGGTTCAAAGTCCCCCGGGTCTTCGTCTAGACCGCATAGCTCTATTTCTTCAATTACACTGTCATCATAGTCTTCGAAAGCGTCGTATAATATGATTACCGAGTGTTGCTGTAGTCTTCGATGGGCGTCGATGAAGTAACGGTCGCGGGAGATGCGAGTGTTCCAATTTCTGGAGACGCACTTGAATCTCATCAGAGTTTTCACCGGCAGCTTCGTAAGGATCTCACTAAACAGCAGGTCTTCGGGAAAGAACGTTGCCATAACGTGCTAACTGCTAAGAAATTAAAAAACAAAAAACAATCAGTAGTAAAATAAGAAAGCCAATCAATAAATCGAACTCTGAATCCGTAAATCAGCACGAAGCACTGTATGATAAACCGGATGAGATATATATATATATATATATATATATATATAAATCGAGATAAAGAAAGATGAAACACTGAATCAATAAATCACACCCAAACTCTAACATATTAGTTAGCAATAAGATAACCTGCGAATCAATAAATTAAGCATCCAAAAAACCCACTGAATGTATCGAACACTTAATACATAAATCGCTCAATATACTCGGTGAATAGAACAAATAAATTCGACTAACCTGTCTAGAAAGATGGTCGGAATGCGGAATTGAGGATTGAAAGCTCGATCTTCGGAATCTGAAATTGAAGCTAGATTAGACTAAATTGGAGGTAGGGCTAAATTAGATAACCCACGAATCAATAAATTAACCATCCAAAATATTAGAAAATTAGGGCTAAAATATTGCCTGTTGTGAACCAACTTTGAGTTAGGGCTGTTCGGTTTGGAAGGAGCTTCAAACTCAAACTCTGAGAGTTTCGATAGTGGGGAAAGGTAATTGTGTCGTGAGGAAAGGTGCCTAGTATATATATATATATATAGATATATATTTTTAATAGATAAGATTTTATCTTTTACTAGTGGACAAGCGCGGTGGCATAAAAATATTTAAACGAAAATATTGAGTATATTTATTAATTTACTATATTGTTACTGAAAGATGTATTCACAAAATGTTAATTAATTTATTATATTATAAATATATAAATCTCATTCTGTATAAGTTAACTCATCAAGATACTATTATTATGATAAATAGAAAATTATAGTGTCCATTCTGAACAATTCATATCCAAAATTTGAATGAGGTTACTTTACTTAGATATTAGATTGTGTCAAGGAACTTTGTTTTAATATTACTTGCATCACATTTATACGAATCGAATATAAGATATAATATATATTACTCGTGCTCGGTTTATTTAAAATAAAAATAGTGACCGACTGATTAGTGATTAGTATTTAAAGCTTAATATGCAAAGAAAGTGATTAACGAGTCTTAATCACTTTTGTCAGCATTAAATCACTTAAGCCATATATTATAAATTGTACAAAGCCAACCAGTTAATTGGTCACTTTTGTCGAAAACTCTAGTATTTACTTATATTATTACCTATTAACTTGTTCGGAAATTACAAACCCGAGAAGTATTGAACGAGATTATTCGCCATAATTTAGCCCAAGAAGGGTTGTTCGCAATTTCACATATTAAATTCATTAAACTCGTTACTCGTTCACTGAAAGCATCACGACGCGTGGGCAATTCTCAATGACGTGGCGAGCTACATAGCATATAGCGGCCTCAAACGTGTTCATTTATTTTAAAATGCGTTATTTAAAGACTTTTAGAACTAAAACATTGAAATTCTATTCGAAAACTTATTTGTTACAAATAAACGATGAATTTATCCGCAAATAACCCAATACTTCAGATAGTGTAAACTGAGCAAGTCTGTTGCGTTGAATGATTTTCAACCGTTCTTGTAAAATTCATTATCACCCATTTCATTTTTATGTAAAAAAATTACAAAAAACATATGTACATTATTCATAAGTAAAATGAGATTATCAATGGTACACGATATCATTACCATTGATTGAGATATATTTCTATTAGTACACAGACACACCCAGAGTTAATGTACAAATTGTATCTTCATCAACAAAACCTTCATAAATAAGACTAAAATTATTTTGTTCATGTTAAAATCAGAGAGAGAGAAAAAAGGAAGAAGAAACTGTCGATTGAATAGAATGAAACCAATAATACAATAATGTTTAGGTTATACTAAAGAGAATGACTAAATAGCAAATAAGGAAATACATTGGGACTTTAAATGCTAACACCCCCTCTAAAACTCACGATGCTACAGCAACAAGCATTAAGAGTTTGCTAACTAAAAAACGAAAACAAGAAGATGAAAGCGCCTTGGTGAAGAGATCGGCAATTTGAACCGATGAAGAAACGAAGGGCAATGTGATGTGGTTACATTGAAAGTGATGTCTGACAACATGACAATTAATCTCAATGTGCTTCGTACGCTCGTGAAACACCGCATTCCTTGGAATCTGAATGGCACTCTTATTGTCGCAAAACAACGGAATGGGCTGAGGAGAGCTAACACCCATATCTGCAAGTAACCATCGCAACCAAACAATCTCACATGTCGTAGATGCCATGGCTCGATACTCCGCTTCCGTGGACGACCGAGAGATAACATCTTGTTTCTTGCTCTTCCACGATATAAGAGAATCGCCTAGGAAGATACAGAACCCCGTGGTTGACTTGCGATCAGTGGGATCCCCAGCCCATTCAGCATCAGTATACGCACGAAGATCCAATGAAGAGCTCGACGATAGGAGTAGGCTTTGAAATTGAGTTCCTCGAAGGAACCGAAGAATACGAAGAACAGCACCCCAATGAACTGTAGTAGGAGCCACAACAACCTGACTAACCACGTAAAGTCCCTATGTATTTCCTTATTTGCTATTTAGTCCTTCTCTTTAGTATAACCTAAACATTATTGTATTATTGGTTACTAAACATTATTGTATTATTGGTTTCATTTTATTCAATCGACAGTTTCTTATGTTGGAAATCGGATCTGCTAATATGCCAATTTTCCTTGAAAAATAACGAAATAGCTTTGATTGCAAATCATTAAAAATTACGTTTGAAACGTCCCGTCCAAATTACCTCGAATATTCCGCTCTCATCAGTCCGTTCGGGTAACTTTTAAAAATAATTTTAAGTCGGAATAGTTACTCCGTAACAACGCACTGACATCGAGTAATTTGGATTAAGCGATCGGATAAATAATTGGCAATTTAATTATCATAATTAATTTCATAACAACATTATTAAATCTAATGTCTATGGGAAATAAATAAATACAATAAAAGAAATTTTGCATTTATTGACCCAATGCATAAGGCCGTACCTCATTGACGACTTTCGGCTGCGCGTTCTGACTTTGGCAGGGCTCCGCCGGCGCTAGGGAAAATCCCGTTATCATCCGGGATATTCTCCTGGAATCCTCGTACCGAAGCGTGGGCTTCGATGACAGGATTCTGACAAATATTTAACTGATGGTTCTTTTGAAGCTACTGGAGAAAAGATCTCACAAAGCCGAACCGGGGAGAGAGAGAAGAGTCAATTTTCGCATCCCCTAATAAGGGGTCACGAATTTTTGAGCTCTGAAGGTGTGAAGAAAAGTGTGAAATGAACTCCCTATTTATAGAGTTCAATTTCAACCACCTAAAAGAAATTCCCTCCATCCGGATAATCTGATTGGTCGAAAACCAATGGCTCAGATTAATCCTAGGATTAATTTCGAATTTAAATAATAAAATAAATCTAATCCAACAGTCCAGATTAAATCTAGATTGATCCAATGGATTAGATTGACTGGGAGATTTTCTCAACCACCAAACTTGGTCACCAAGTTTATTATTGTTTATTAATTTCAAAATCCTTTTTTAAATAAATAAAATATTAATTTCCAATCCAACAGTTAAGATTAAATCTTAGACCGATCCAATGGATTAAATTAATTAGGTAAAATTCAAATACCAAGACTTGATAAACAAGTCTAAAATTCGAAATCCCTTTTTATTTATATAATAAATTAATTCCTAATCCAACGGTGAAGATTTAATCTAGACCGATCCAATGGATTAAAGTTAATTTCAGGGTTTTATCTCAAGTATCTAAACAATATGTACTTATACGGCAAATATGCAATAGTTGCATTAACCAATTCGCCCACAATCTGTGGCACGAACTCCCATGCAGCATGACTTCTTCTTGATTTATATATATTATAATTTCTGCTCTCTCACATTAAAATGTCGTGGGACAAACCCACCATTTTATTTGTGACACGTGATTTAATTAATGCAACCTAAAACTTTAGGTTAAACTCACTAAATCTATAAATCACAAACCATCACTCGGATTGACTCGGTTCCAAAAGAAAAATTGCACAGGATTAAATTTTCTACAACTTTCCGGTTGATGACAAAATTCAATTCATTCATCTTTTGACAGTTAAATTTTCGGTACCAAACTTTGGTACTTTTGCCGCGGTAAAACTATCCAAAGTCTGACAGAGACTTCAGTTTTATAAATCCTGTCAAATGATTAAACAAACGTATATTTAATCACGTACGTATCATCCGTTCCGGAGCTATCACGTGGACCATGGAACCATATCACTTAAGCTTCAACGAACTGCTACAAGTTCGTTAACCTCGGTGTAATTCCACTATAAACCCGAGACTGCACTCTTTAGTGATACAATATATAGTATTCCATTTTATAGAAAGGTGTCCATTGATACAATCAAATTCGGGTTATTGATCTTTCACTTAATGATCCACACATGAGCAGACGGTTTTTACCGTATTGCCCCTCACTGCATTTTCATCCTTAACTCAGTCGGTAATATTGTGAGCGACTCACTTATGATTACGAGTCATAAGCTGGCCATGGGTCTCTCTCACTTCTCACCATCGACTATCAAGGGAATCATCTTGATTCTGAAGAGAGCTGTGTGATGCCCATATCTATGATCAAGCTACCTTCACTGTTGAGTATCATGTTCCCAAAATAATAGTGTTGGGAACGACAGTATATTGTGTTCTTTAACGGTTAAATAAAAGAACAATCAAGTCAACAGATCAGACTCAAGATCACTCAGGACTTAGATCGAATATCCATTTGATCATCTACTAGTGACTCAACTCTAAGTTATCAGTAAGGGTCTTATATGATAACTTCCGGATTTTAAGTCAGGTCCAGTCCAGTATGAAGACGCTTCATACTTAATGCACTTCTAGTGAGTGTGACACAGACTTAATCCATAATAGGATCATATCACTTGGTCACATTAATGACCTTATCTAATTAATGGGCTCCCACCCAGTTAATCAGGTCACGGACAATTTAAGTTCATTTATTATGATTATCAATTCTTCCTCACATTGACTCGGGTGTGATGATAATAACATAAATGCATTCTATTATGAACTATGGATCAAACATTCTATTTTACTCTACCAGAAACTATAATAAGATTAACATAATAAGTATTATCTCCATTCAACGACAAGTCATGATCTTTTACAAATGGGTTAAAACAGCTTGTTTAAGGACACATGTCCAACATCTTGTTCCTCTTTTCTCTCTCTCTGATTTTAACATGGTATCAGAGTCAAATTATGAATCTTGAAGGAAGGTTGAATCTGGGTACTGTTCATCGCGATACGGTTCATCGCGCACTGCTCATCACGTACTGTTCATCGTTCCGTCGCGATTTCACCGTCGTTCGTCATTTGGGGTTCGGCTTCCACTTGTTCGTGTTTCTCTGGTATGCAATCTGGTGCTTCAATTTCTGTGATTGCGATTTGGCCTAGGGTTTGTGGAATTTGGGGCTTTTGTTAGATTGGCCAATTTGTTGCTTGGATTTGGTTTGCTTGGTACTCGTTCGTTATGGCTAGTCGAAAGGATGATTCGCTTCAGTCGATTAGCGTACAGTTAGATGGAAAGAACTACACGTATTGGAGTTATGTGATGAAGAATTTTCTGAAGGGAAAATCTATGTGGGGGTATATTTCGGGTACTAAATTTGCCGCCCACTGACAAATCAGAGGATTCTTATGACGGGCAACTGGAGATTTGGGAACCTGACAATTTGAAAATCATCACATGGATAAACAATTCTGTGACTCATTCGATAGGCGTTCAATTGGAAAAATTTGAAACAACAAAGCTTGTTTGGGAGCATCTTGAGAGACTGTTTACTCAGTCTAATTTCGCTCGGCGCTATCAATTGGAGACTGACATTCGGGCTCTCAAGCAAGATGATTCGTCGGTCCAAGAATTCTACTCTGCTATGTCCGCTTTATGGGATCAGTTGGCTTAGATCGAACCTGCCAATTTACGTTCAGTGGAGCCATATATCCAATTCAGAGAGGAACAACGTCTTGTTCAATTTTTTATGGCGCTTCAAGATGACTTTGAGGCTCTATGCGGGTCCATTTTACACCGGAATTCCTTGCCTTCGGTTGACTTAGTTGTGAATGAATTGATGGCAGAAGAGATTCGGCTCAAGACTCGCACTGACAAAGAGACTTCTTCAACGGCCGCTCCATCTGTTTTTGCTGCTTCCCCTCAAAGTTCATATAGTAACCATCCGAGTCGCTCCAATACTCGTGTGGCCATAGATGAATGTGCGTTTTGTAAGCAAAAAGGGCACTGGAAGGGACAATGTCCTTTATTGGCCAATAAGGAAATTATACATAGGGACTTTAAATGCTAATAGTTCATTGAGTTAATGTGTATGTAAATTGTGAAGTAAGTTTGACTTTTATTATCTCCGTGAATTTTGACGTTAAGTGAACGATTATTTATGACAGAGTGACTAACTTAAACTTTAAAGTAAATAGAATTCATAATAATGGGTAAGTAACTATCTATTCATTTACTAACATTTTAAAGATGAATACAACTGCCATAATAAAAAAAGCTTATACACAAATAGAGCATCGATATCATTTTTTTTAGATACGAAGAACCTAAAAACTACCTAAAAAAACATATATATATCGAAAACAAATAAACCTAAATAACTGAAATTCATATTCTAAATTAATTTCGACCAATTATAGGAACAACAAAATATAATTCCCTCCAAATAATTTAATGAACTTGTGAAATTTAAATGTCACAAAAAGTCATCATCCAATTAAACGCCAAGTTTTCTTCAAAAAAAAAAAAAATTAAACACCGAGGTTGGAATTTGCCTCACAGGTTTAGGAGTAAAAAATATCGCAAGAACTTAAGAAAGGGAGAAAATGAGACAACTCAAGTTATTTAACACCAACTGAGAATCCGAGAACCGCAGAAGGCAGAACCTTGAAGAAGCTACTCGAAAAGTAAGCCAAAGATATTATAAAATTCCAAGTTTGGCACGCGAGAAAGCAAGAGATGCACTTTTAATCGTCGTGGGGGCCTGGTGAGAAGTTGTCATTTTTTTTTCGTGGCCGTAGCTCCTACCTATATTACAAATTGTCGGAAATCGGGGTTTGATTCCCGACTTCATTACCACGAAATATGCCTCCGAGCCGTCCCGGTAACATTTAAAAAATTATTTTAAAGCGGAAAACTTATTACGGGCCCGACGACACGGATATCGGGTAATTACCATTTCATCAAGATCCGATAAATATTACGAATTTAATATTTCATAAACATTATTAATAAGCTAGTCGAATAGGAAATAAATGGAAAGCAGTACATGGTTGCATTTATTGACCCATGTGCATAAGGCCGTACCTCTAGCGATGATCTCGGTTGCGCACTCTGAATCTCGGCAGGGATTCGCCGGGGGCTGAGGGGAAACTCCCGTGATCTTCCGGGATATTCTCCTAGACTCCTCGTACCGAAGCGTGGGCTTTGCCGGCAGGACTCCGTCGGAAACTTTAACTGAGGTTCTTTTTAAGCTACCGGAGAAAATGTCTCCTAAGCCGAACTAGAAGAGAGATCAGAAGCAGAAAACTCGCAGACCGTAGAGAGAGAGGGAGAGCTCGAGTTTTTGCTCTGGGGAAGGTGTGAAAAATGTGTAGAATGAGCCTCCTATTTATAGGCTCAGACTGTAACCGAATTGGAGATATTCCCTCCCTATTTTTTCAAATTTATATAATTAAATATAATTAATTATTCCAATCCAATGGTCCAGATTTAATATCATCTAAATCCAATGGATATAATTAATTAGGGATTTAATTAAATAACAAATACATGATAAGATCAAAAATATTTAATCTTATCTTCATATTTATTAAATTCGAATTATATATATATATATATATATATATATATACATATATAAAAAATTCGAATTCTTTAATGATTATCTAGATCCAATGGTTAAAAATAAATCTCAAACCAATCCAATGGATCAAATCAATTAGGGATCAAATCAAATACACTAGGGTTTTAAATAAAACCCTAATTCGAATTCCTTATCCACATTTATTCGAATTATATATATGATATATATATTATTAATTAATTTCTAATCCAACGGTAAAGATTAAATCTAAAAACCGATCCAACGGATATAATTAATTAACCGAATTCGAAATACCTAAGCTTGGTCACCAAGCTATCAATTTCGAATTACTATTAGGGTTAAAATCAATTATCTTAATCTAACGGTTGACATTAAATCACAACCGATCCAATGGATTAAATTGATTTTAGGGATTTGCTAAAAATACCAAAATATTTGGTACTTATGCCACAAATATGGAATGTCCAAAACATACCATTCGAATTAGCTAGGGTTTCCTATCATCAAACCCTAATTCGAATTTTACACATTAAATAAATATAAATATATATTTTTATTTATTATATTTTTATTTATTAATATAAATCTATTAATTATTAATAATTAAATCCAAATAATTAAATTATATTAATATTTCTTGATCTCAATATCACACATTAAAATGTCATGGTGCCACACCATCATTTAAATTCGTGACATGTGATTTAATTTCATAGTTTACCGAAACGATCACAAACTTAGAAATTCTCTAAATCACAAACCGTACGTCGAAACGACTCGGTTCCAAAAGTAAAGTTTCTTAGAATTTAATTTCCAACAACTTTCATGTTGATATAAAATAAAAATTCTACTTTCGTTTGTCAGTTAATTTCGGTTACCAAGATATGGTACTTTTGCCACGCTACTGATAAAACTATCTGATGTCTGTCACAGACTTCAGTTTTATGAGTCAAGCCAAATGATTAAATATTATCCAGAATGTATTTTAATCACGTACGTATCATCCGTTACGGAGCTATCCTGGGGACCATGGACCCGTATCACTTAAGCTCCAACGAACTGCTAGTTGTTCGTCAAACCTCGAAGTGATTCCACTATAGACCCGAAGCTGCACTCTTTAGTGATACGGTATATATTATTCCCTTTATAACAGCAGGGTGTCCATGATACAATCAAATTCGGGTTATTGATCTTTCACTTGATGATCCACACACGAGCAGGCGGTTTCTACCGTTATGCCCCTCATTGCATTTTCATCCTTGACTCAGTCAGTAATATTATGAGTAACCCACTTATGGTTTCGATTCATAAGTTGCGCACGGGTACCTCTCACTTCTCACCACCGACAATCAAGGGAATCATCATGACTCTGAAGAGAGCTGTGTGATGCCCATGTCTATGACCAAACTACCCTTACTGCTGACTATCATGTTCCCAAAATAATAGTGTTGGGAACAGCGGGAATATTTCGTGTTCTTTAACGGTTAAATCAAAGAACAATCAAGCCAGCAGCTTGGACTCAAGATCACTCAGGACTTAGATCGAATATCCATTTGATCATCTACTAGTGACTCAACTCCAAGTTATCAGTGACGGTCTTATATGATAACTTCCGGAGTTTAAGTCAGGTCCAGTCCAGTATGAAGACACTTCATACTTAATGCACTTCTAGTGAGTGTGACACACACAAAATCCAGAATAGGATTGTCACTTAGTCACATTAATGACCTTGTACGATTAATGGGCTCCCGCCCAGTTAATCAGGTCACGGACATTTTAAGTTCATTTATTATGATTATTAATTCTTCCTCACATTGACTCTGTTGTGATAATAATAACATAATTGCATCCTTTATGAACTAAGGATCAAACATTCTATTTTACTCTATCAGAAACTATAATAAGATTATCATAATAAGTATCATCTTTATTCAACGACTTGTCATAATCTTTTACAAATGGATAAAATATCTTGTTTAAGGACACATATGTCCAACAATCTCCCACTTGTACTTAAAGAAGATGACCCATGTCTCTCAGACCCATATTTTCCAGATGCCTCCTGAATATTTTCTCTGGCAACGTCTTGGTGAATGGATCAGCCAGATTGTCTTCCGAAGCTAATTTCACAACCCGTACGTCGCCACGATGCACTATTTCTCTTATGAGATGGTATTTGCGTTCTATATGTTTCGCCTTGTTATGGTCTCTGGGCTCTTTAGAATTTGCCACCGCACCACTGTTGTCACAGTATAGTGTTTGGGGCCCATCTACATCTGGAATAACTCCCAGCTCTATGTAGAAATTCTTGAGCCAAACTGATTCTTTGGCTGCCTCACAAGCTGCCACGTATTCATCTTCCATTGTCGAATCTGCGATACAAGATTGCTTTACGCTTCTCCAGAATATCGCTCCACCAGTGTCGATTTTCTCCCGATGTAAGATTGCGATACAAGATTGCTTTACACTTCTCCCGACGTCGATTTTCTCGCGTCTCTATCAGACATAAAGTCTGAATCAGTGTAACCTAGTGGATTCAGTTCTGATCCTGAAAACACTAACATATAGTCTCTCGTTCTCTGAAGATACTTGAGAATGTTCTTCACTGCTGTCCAGTGAGCCATACCAGGGTTGGATTGGTATCTGCTAACAATTCCCACAGCGTAACAGATGTCTGGCCTAGTACACTGCATAGCGTACATCAGACTTCCCACTGTTGAAGCATAGGGTATTCGCCTCATCACATCTTGCTCTTCCGGAGAAGTTGGGCACTGTTTCCTGCTAAGGAACACTCCATGTCTGGTTGGTAAATTACCACCCTTGGAGTTTGCCATTGCAAAACGTTCAAGCACCTTATCAATGTAAGCTGCTTGAGATAAGGCCAGAAGCCTGTTATTGCGATCCCTGAAAATACGGATCCCAAGAACATAACTGGCTTCTCCCATGTCTTTCATTTGGAATTGCGTAGATAGCCACGCCTTCACGTCCGATAATTTCTTCACACTGTTTCCAATGAGAAGAATATCGTCTACGTACAAAACAAGAAAAATTTCCACGGTTTCGTTATTGAGCTTATAAATGCAGGCCTCAGTGACGTTTTGAATGAATCCATAGGTTTTGATGGTTTCATCAAACCTTAGATTCCAGGATCTGGAAGCTTGCTTCAATCCATAGATTGATTTGAGTAATCTGCAAACCTTCCCTTCTTGACCCTGTTGCACGAACCCTTCTGGTTGGTCCATATAGATGTTTTCGTCAATGTACCCGTTCAGGAATGCGGTTTTGACGTCCATCTGCCAAATCTCGTAATTGAGACTACAGGCTATGGCCATGAGAATCCGGATGGACTTATACTTAGCGACTGGAGCGAAGGTCTCATCGAAATCAATACCTTCCCTCTGGGTAAAACCCTTTCCCACTAGTCTAGCCTTGAAGGTTTCAACCTTCCCGTCCACTCCTCTCTTTCGCTTGTATACCCACTTACAGCCAATGGTTTTGAAGCTATCCGGTAAGTCTACAAGTTCCCAGACTTCATTAGAATCCATTGATTCTATTTCTTAGTTCATGGCTTCCTGCCATTCTCCCTTATCAGGGTCCAACATAGCTTGCTTATAGCCTATGGGATCTTCAACGCTAGTGTCTGTGACAGCTAGGTGAAATTCCAATTGGGTGTGCTCGTATCGCTCAACAGGTCTTTTGAACCTCCCACTACGTCTGAGTACCCCTTGGTTCTGATTTGGGACCGTGGTTTCCGCATTATCTTCGACAACAGGCACTGTTGGAGATATTGTGACCTTGTCACCTGACAGCTCCTCGAGTACAACTTTACTTCGAGGTTTGAAGTTTGTCATATAATCTTGCTCAAGAAAAGTAGCATTTGTAGAGACAAATATTTTCTTACTTTCTGGACTATAAAACAAACCTCCTTTAGTCTCTTTGGAATATCCTACAAACAGACAAACTTCCGTTCGTGATTCCAATTTATTCTTGTTTCCAGTCCGCACATGTGCAGGACATCCCCAAATTCTGTAATGTCGCAGATTTGGTATTCTGCCATTCCATAATTCGACGGGCGTTTTAGAAACAGATTTTGACGGTACAACATTCGGAATGTTCGTAGCCGTTAACAAAGCATATCCCCAGAATGAATTGGGTAGTGATGAATAACTTAGCATTGACCTTACCATTTCCAGTAAGGTCCTATTTCTCCTTTCTGCAACACCATTTTGTTCCGGTGTACTAGGAGCAGTTAGTTGAGATGTTATACCTTTCTCGATCAAGAGGTCGGAGAACTCGTGATCTAGGTATTCTCCTCCTCGATCAGATCGAAGAGACTTTAATGATAATCCAAGTTGATTCTCAGCCTCTGCTAGAAATTCTCTGAACTTACCCGAGGTTTCAGATTTCTTAGCCATGAGATAAACGTAACCATATCTTGAATAATCGTCAATGAAAGTGACGAAGTATTCAATTCCTCCCCTTCCTTGTATGTTCATGGGACCACATACATCTGAATGGACGAGTTCTAATGGTTTAGTGGCTCTTTGACCTTTTACCGAAAAAGGTCTCTTAGTCATTTTAGCCTCTATATAGGATTCGCAAACAGGCAAAGAACCGATTGTTAGTTCTTTAAGGGGTCCATCCTTTACAAGCCTGTTTATCCTGTCTAGATTAATATGACCCAATATTAAATGCCACAGGTACGTTTGAACATCATTATCAATCTTGGGTTTCTTGACTGACTTTGGCATTGCCAATTTAAACATCTCAGTATTCATACAGCTACCATAATCTGGTTTTAGGATATATAATCCATTTTTTGCTTTAGCAGTACAAATATATACTCCATCCTTTGTGATGACCCAATGGGATCCACGAAAGTTTAGAGTATATCCTTGTTTGTACAACAGATAAGCAGAAAGTATATTTCTGCAGACATTTGGATAATAGTACACATTATCAACAAATAAATACTTATTTCCAAATGTCAGTCGCAAATTCCCTACTGCTTTTGCTTGTAGGAATTCCCCGTTTCCTACTTTTAAAGTTGGTCCTTCATTTATCTCTTCTAATTTGTCAAGAGACTGAAGAGAATTGCACGCATGATCGTTTGCTCCTGAATCCAAGATCCAGTTGAAGGGTGAGTTGTCCACGAAACATGATTCTAATGTTGAACGATCAACATTACTTGTACTCCCATTCTGGAAGAATTCTTCCTGGTTTCCATCAATTCTCTTCCTCTTGTTTAGAGAGCTTATAGCATTCTGATCTGCCATTCCAAGTTTCTCCGAAGATCCACTCATGGCCAGCTTGCTTAGGGATTTTGTGACTTTTACCAGATTGCTTTGATTTTGAGACCTCAGCGTCAGAGCAGACTTTTCCGTTTCTTGTTTGTCGAAGGACATTTTAACTAGCATTGAAAAAGAAACTTATTAAACTTTATTATAGGTAGAATGTTTAAGATAAAAATTGGTTCGAAATAGTTACATGATGCAAACATGGTCTGGGAAAACGTTAAATAAACCCTTTTAACTATTTCGTGATAATTTAACCGACTGTACACGTCGTTGCCGTCCTTAGTGGCATGGTCACTCTAGGGTGACTTGCGGTATCAACCGTGTAGTTTGGTTAAACTAAGTTTTAGTCATAAACTTAATTAATATTCATAACAAGAACTACCAAAGTTCTCTATGATTATTAACTATCACCATAGACGGTCGGGAAGCACCAACTTCCGTGCAAGCTTAACCCATTATTTTCGGTTCTCGGGATCCTCTTGGAAACGTCGTCCTTAGGGAATGGTCACTCCAAGGTGACTCGCGGTCCATTTCCAAGATTCCTCCGTCCCCATATTCTTTTGGAACTATCACGGTGTCAAACCTTCCACAAGCACACCTTCCTTAGGGAATGGACACACTAGGGTGACTCGAGGCGGTGTGGTCAGCAGACCTTGTGACAGTAATAATGGAGACCATTTGATTTATTCTATACTTGCCATGATTTTATTAAATAACGTTTTTAATTACTAAGTTATAAAAACTTATTATATAAACTGTCTATTAATGACACATTAAAAGTTTATATTTTGGCTTTATTTATTACGACACGTAATTTTAAATAAGCCTTAAAAATGTGTTTATTATTTCGTCGGTAGTGATAGATCAAACCGTACGCTCTCCAGGTCGATCGGAGGGGTCCTAACCGGTCACCCAGAAGTGGATGGTGAACCGGCCCCACTTTTGATATCCTCTTCCTTAGGGAAGATTGTACGTTTGAAATTTTTCCGACTAATAATTAACACTATTACATTTACTCTTTATTATTTATATCTATCCTATATAGACATATTAATAATGATCTAAACATAGACACTATGTTTGAGGGTTATGAAAATAGGTTATAACAAATTATATCTATGATGAATATTTATAATTTTATGTTAATGATACTTATTCTCTAAGAATTATCATTAAACATTTTAATGCCCTTTAATAATTATTTATGAAATATTAAAATAAGACAATGATATTATTCTTCGAATATTATCATCCATATTTTAATTTAAATAAGACAATGTTATTTAATTATTAAATAACATCCATATTTAAATTTATGAATTTATTAAAATAAGACAATGTTATTTATCTGAAAATAACATCCATATTTTAATTCATATTAATTAATCATAATTAATTTTAATTCATAAATATTAATTTCATTAATAATAATTAATATTTAATCCACGGAATCCGGGTCGGAATAAAAATCCGACCCTTATTAAAAAATTCGCACGTGGGCCTTCCGGGCTTAAGCCCGGGCCCACATGCCCGTAGATTGGCCAGCCCGAGCACGGGAAGTGCCCTAGCAGCACCCTGCCATATGGCTGGGCCGAAAGGCCCATTACCTTGCCCCATCGGATTGGGCCGTTAGGCCCTGGACGCTGCCAGGCAGCGTCCTTCCCTTGCCCTAGTCGCTGCCAGAGGCAGCGGTTCCTGGGCCCATAACTGAGGCCCACTCGGTTCGGCCCAGGCAGCGTTGCTGCCAGGGCAGCCCTCACCGAGTGCCCACGGGTTGGGCTACAATTGTAGCCCGGCCCATTACTCGGTCCGGTTTCGGGTCGGGTAATATTCTAATTAATATTTAAAATATCTAGAAATTCAAAATTTCAATTTTAAATAATTAATTTTATTCATCAAATAATTTGTTCTTAAACCCATTAATTAAATTACGTAATTATTTATCCTTGAACCATGGCTCTGATACCAATTGTCGGGAATCACGTCTCGGATTCCTTGAAAATTATCACGAATTGTACCTCTAAACCGTCCGGGTAACATTTATAAAATTAATTTAAAGCGGAATAACTTGTTATCCATCCAACGGTCCGGATATCGGATAATAACCATTTGACAAGATCTGATAAATATTATGTAATTTAATATTCATATATCATTATTAATAATCTAGTCATAATAGGAAATAAATAGAAAGCAGTAAATGGTTGCATTTATTAACCCAATGCATAAGGCCGTACCTCTATTGATGACTTCCGGCTGCGCGTTCTGAATCGGGTAGGGCTCCGCCGGTGCTGAGGGAAACTCCCGTGATCTTCCGGGATATTCTCCTGGATTCCTCGTACCGAAGCGTGGGATTCGCCGGCAGGACTCCGTCGCAAAATTTTAACTGATGGTTCTTTTTAAGCTTCCGGAGAAATAGTCTCCTAAGCCGAACCAGAAAAGAGAGATCAGAGAGAAAATTCGCAGACCCTAAAGGGGAGGGAGAGTTCGAATTTTTCTCTGGGGAAAGGTGTGAAAAATGTGTAGAATGAGCCTCCTATTTATAGGCTCAAACCGTAACCGAATTGGAGAAATTCCCTCCCTAATTTCGAATTTCATATATTAAATATAATTAATTATCTTAATCCAATGGTCCAGATTTAATCTCATCTAAATCCAATGGATATAATTAATTAGGGATTTAATTAAATAAGAAAGATTAGGATAAAATCAAA
Organism: Parietaria judaica; assembly: GCA_954871525.1. NCBI lineage: Eukaryota > Viridiplantae > Streptophyta > Magnoliopsida > Rosales > Urticaceae > Parietaria > Parietaria judaica. The sequence continues at coordinate 48,937,532 of OX940860.1, forward strand.
AATCCAATCTTATCTTCTTATCTTTATAAAATTCGAATTATATATATATATATTAAAATTCGAATTATCATTATCTAGATCCAAAGGTTGAGATAAATCTTTAAACCGATCTAATGGATCAAATTAGTTTAGGATAAAATCAAATATTAAAAGATTTAACAAAAAATAATTTTGATTTTATCCTTAACCATAATTCGAAAAATATATAAATATATATAATTAATTAATTTTTAATCCGACGGTAAAGATTAAATCTTAGACCGATCTAACGGATATAATTAATTAACCAAATTCGAAAAATAAAACTTGGTCACCAAGTTATTAATTTCGAATTTATCAATATCCTAATCCAACGGTTGATATTAAATCATAACCGATCCAATGGATAATATTGATTTTAGGGATTTGCTAAAATACCAAAACATTTGGTACTTATGCCGCAAATATGGAAACACCAAATCATACCATTCGAATTTAGCTAGGGTTTCATATCATGAAACCCTAATTCGAATTTACACATATAAATATATATAAATATATATTTTTATTTATTAATATAAATCTATTAGTTATTAATAAGATATTAATAATTAAATCCAAATAATTAAATTATATTAATATTTCCTGATCTCAATATCACACATTAAAATGTCATGGTGCCACACCATCATTTAAATTCGTGACATGTGATTTAATTTCATAGTTTACCGAAACGATCACAAACTTAGAAATTCTCTAAATCACAAACCGTACGTCGAAACGACTCGGTTCCAAACGTAAAGTTTCTTAGAATTTAATTTCCAACAACTTTCATGTTGATATAAAATCCAAATTCTACTTTCTTTTGTCAGTTAATTTCGGTTACCAAGATATGGTACTTTTGCCACGCTACTGATAAAACTATCTGATGTCTGTCACAGACTTCAGTTTTATGAGTCAAGCCAAATGATTAAACATTATCCAGAATGTATTTTAATCACGTACGTATCATCCGTTACGGAGCTATCCTGGGGACCATGGACCCGTATCACTTAAGCTCCAACGAACTGCTAGTTGTTCGTCAAACCTCGAAGTGATTCCACTATAGACCAGAGGCTCCACTCTTTAGTGATACGGTATATATTATTCCCTTTATAACAGCAGGGTGTCCATTGATACAATCAAATTCGGGTTATTGATCTTTCACTTGATGATCCACACACGAGCAGGCGGTTTTTACTTTTATGCCCCTTATTGCATTTTCATCCTTGATTCAGTCAGTAATATTATGAGTAACCCACTTATGGTTTCGATTCATAAGTTGCGCACGGGTACCTCTCACTTCTCACCACCGACAATCAAGGGAATCATTATGACTCTGAAGAGAGTTGTGTGATGCCCATGTCTATGACCAAACTACCCTTACTGCTGACTATCATGTTCCCAAAATAATAGTGTTGGGAACAGCGGGAATATTTCGTGTTCTTTAACGGTTAAATCAAAGAACAATCAAGCCAGCAGCTTGGCTCAAGATCACTCAGGACTTAGATCGAATATCCATTTGATCATCTACTAGTGACTCAACTCCAAGTTATCAGTGACGGTCTTATATGATAACTTCCGGAGTGTAAGTCAGGTCCAGTCCAGTATGAAGACACTTCATACTTAATGCACTTCTAGTGAGTGTGACACACACAAATTCCAGAATAGGATTGTCACTTAGTCACATTAATGACCTTGTACGATTAATGGGCTCCCACCCAGTTAATCAGGTCACGGACATTTTAAGTTCATTTATTATGATTATTATTTCTTCCTCACATTGACTCTGTTGTGATAATAATAACATAATTGCATCCTTTATGAACTAAGGATCAAACATTCTATTTTACTCTATCAGAAACTATAATAAGATTATCATAATAAGTATCATCTTTATTCAACGACTTGTCATAATCTTTTACAAATGGATAAAATATCTTGTTTAAGGACACATATGTCCAACACCACCAGCTCGGGTGCCCCCACGGTCCCACCAACTCAGGTACTCCTACCAGCTCTGGTAGTCCTACCAGAGATTCCTGCCCGGGTTCACCCAGGACACCCAGCTCGAGCAGAATCAGCTCGTCCAGCTCAGGAGATACCTCAATCAAGGATGGCCCATGGGGATTCCGCCCCCTAGCAGAAGTCTACGAAGAGTCTCAGGAAGTGGAGATGAACTTAGAAGAGTTGTCTTTGTTGTGCGCCGAGGAGCCAGCCAACTACCAAGAGGCAGTAAGCGAGCAGGAATGGCTGGAGGCAATGAAGAAGGAGCTGGAGTCCATCGAGAAGAACAAGACATGGGAGCTCACTGACCTACCCAAAGGTCAGAAGCCCATTGGCTTGAAATGGGTTTACAAGCTCAAGAAGGACACCGAGGGGAATGTCCTAAAGCACAAGGCTAGGCTAGTAGCCAAAGGCTACGTGCAGAAGCAAGGAGTCGACTTCGAGGAAGTCTTTGCTCCTGTGGCAAGACTAGACACGATCAGACTCATCCTAGCCCTAGCAGCTCATCGAGGTTGGGAGATTCACCACATGGATGTCAAATCGGCATTCTTAAATGGTGACCTCGAAGAAGAAGTCTACGTCAGTCAACCTGAAGGTTTTGGCGTCAAGGGCGATGATAAGAAGGTGTACAAGCTCTCCAAGGCTTTATACGGGCTACGTCAAGCTCCAATGGCATAGAACATACGCCTCGACAAGAGCTTGAAGAGTATTGGATTCACTAGGTGCTTCACGGAGCAGGCAGTATACACCAGGAGCAACAGAGAAGAAGTTCTGGTTGTCGGAGTGTATGTGGACGACCTGATAGTCACAGGATACAGCACAAGAGGAGTAGAAGGATTCAAGAAGCAAATGATGGCCGAGTTCGAGATGAGTGATCTTGGACTACTTTCTTACTACCTTGGTATTGAGGTGGAGCAGAAGAAAGATTGCATTATACTCAAGCAGTCGGCCTACGCGAAGAAGATTCTCAAGCAGTTCGAGATGGCGTATTGCAACCCGAGCAAATATCCAATAGAGACGAAGCTGCAGCTCGGGAAGGATGCTGAAGGGAGAGAAGTGGATCCAACGGAGTACAGACGCGTGATCGGGTGTCTGAGGTATCTAACTCACACCCGACCAGATATTTCTCATGCAGTTGGGATAGTCAGTCGTTATATGGAGATGCCAGTTACACTCTACGTGGACAACAAGTCCGCAATAGCGCTGATGAAGAACCCAGTGTTTCATGGTAGGAGCAAACACATAGACACTCGGTATCATTATATTCGCGAGTGTGTGGAGAAGCGAAAGATCATTGTTGAGTTTGTCAACACGAAGGAGCAGCGGGCAGACATACTCACCAAGGCTCTAGCAAGAGTTAAGTTCGCGGAGATGAGGGATTTGCTCGGAGTGAAGAACCTCGACTCAAGTCAAGCTTACGGGGGAGAATGTGAGTTGAAGCCTGACTTAACTCAACCCCTATCAGAGAAGAGCCCGAGCAGAGATTTTCCTAGCAGGAGTTCTACCACTAGAGATGGGTCCGACCATAGAATCCTCCTAGCAGGAAAGGACCCAACCAGGAATGCTCCTACCAGAGATGCCCCTACCAGAAGAGCTCTTACCAGGATTGCCCCGAGCAGAGATGGACCCTAGCAGGCTTATTAGGGACATCCGACCAGAAGTCAGCGGAACTCAATCCTGAAGGTTCCAAACTTGAGGAGCAAGTTTGGAGATTTATTTGATTTGGTTTCCTGATTTTGTTACGATTCGATTGTAAATTGTAAAGATATGATTGAGTCTATTTTAGGAAGGTTAGGTAGGGTTTCGTTTTTCTGGTCTCCTATAAATACTAGTGTTAGTGTTTATTTTCTTGTAACTCCATTATTGCGATTTTGCTATTCGATTAATCTGAGAACTTTTCTCCTAAAATTTCTTTCTTGCTTTTGTTCTTTGTGTTCTTCTTTTGGCTGCAGATCTTTTAATTGGAACCAACGATACCAATTGTTGGTTTCAATTAAAAGATCTGCAGCCAAAAGAAGAACACAAAGAACAAAAGGAAAAAAGAGGTTCTTTTTTCCTTTTGTTCTTTGTGTTCTTCTTTTGGCTGCAGATTTTTAATTGGAACCAACACTAAACCGTTTATTTACTCTTTCTCACTTCATTCTTCATCATTCTCCTCTCCAAGCGAATGCATAGCCCATCGCCATAGCCAAGTTCGTCAAGCCTTGCCCTGCTACATAGCCTTCCAATAAACTCTGTCGCTCGATACACGTTTGAAGCCTGAATTTAACATCAAATCTCTGCTCTCTGCTAATATGGTGCAAGATCGTAAAAACGGTGTTTGAATTACATATTTAAGGTCTGCCTTTTCAGTTTAAGATATTAAGTATTTTTATGATAATCGCTGATGATATTTTTATGTTAAAATTATTTGTTTAGCATTGTCATTGTTTGACAAAAGTCCTTAATGAAATATTTAAACTTAGTTTCAAAAACTTGAATCTTTGACCACTCTTCAATCGTTCTGCAACTACAGAATTACAGATGACGCCTCTCCCACGGTGAGATGAATGGTGATGCGAGACCGATTCCGACGACCAACATCTTCAACACCTTCCTATGTATGGTAATATTATAAATTTCTATAATTTTTTACCGATTTATAAGTTTGTGTACGGTTTAATGGAACATAAGCTTGATACTATTTTGACTTTTATCACTTTAAGTAGGCAAATTTTATCAGATTGTATTGCATTGAATTATTTTATGTATAGTTATGTTTTTTTTTTCTAGACTTACGAACTTATACTAATTGCTTTTATGGTTTTTTTTTTTTTTTACTAATCTTTGAATGTCTACCACTTCTTTCCAGTGATTTTTTTTTTATTCTGAAATATGGTCAATGATGTTATTGGTTTGATCTCTCAGCTTAAGTTCTCTCTCTATCTCCCATCACATAAATTCATTCAATTGTTCAATTTCATTGAATTAACATTCATCGACAATTTCGGAAATGTTTTTTCTTCTTAAGATTCTGGCTCAATTTAGTAGGTTGATGCTTCTTCGGGCTGATTCATTTTATATACCCTCTTATATTATATATAAACGTAACCATGTTATTTCTTTTAGCTGTCCTATTTTATTTTTTTTAAATATGAAATTAGGTGTACTTTCACATGTTCTATGTGAAGTTTAAAAACGAAATAACAAATTCTCAACGATCTAAGTGATGCATCTAAGATTTCTACAACTGTCTTACGTAAATACTTATTTTTTAATGTGAACATTTTTTTTAATTAAAGGCTCTTATTGAAATTCGGAAGATTTCAAGCGAATGATCATGGGAGGCATTGAAACAGATTGCGACGGTACATGATTTTTACAAATTTGTTTGTGTTATTTAATTTCAAAATGACTTTCTCGGTGATGACATTTTCAAGTATACTGACTAACAACCAGCTTTCGATCTCTCTATCAAGTATATTGACTAACAACCAGCTATGATTATTTTACTTTTTTGTGTTCTGTTCTTGTCCATATTGTTTCTTGTGAATTGATTTATAACAAGGATGGATGGTTAATCTCCATTTTGCATCCTGTAAAGAGCATCTGTGAGAAGCAAATAAATTAATGAAAAGGACATATTTTGGAGTACTGTAAATGTCAAAAGGTATATGTGTTACGGCTCAAAGAAGAATTTCCGCTATTCTCAAATCCCGTAATCGGAAGTGAGTATTTTTCTTCTCTATTGTTTTTGAAATATACTTTTAGTGTTTCAATTTCTCATAGACCAATAGTTAAGTAACATGAGAAAAAATTATGTACACGTGTTTCTCGCTTTCAAGCATGATAAACGTTATCCAGATCGCTAATTCCATAGTTAGACCAGAAAGCTCTACCAACGATGCTCATTAGGGAACTCTAATCATCAAACATACATGACACCAAGACTTAAGATTAGAAGCCCAAATATCATATTTATTATGAAATATCCCTAATAGGCTAATACCATTAATTAATGGAACTTACTTAATACAAAATTAAATAAAAAAACAAGAGAAATTGCTCCCCGTAGCCAAATAGAAACGTTTGTTTAGTAAAATAGCCAACCTTTACTTTATCTTTATCAAATAGCCAATATATATGAGGTGGCATTTTAATGTCACTTTTTATTCCTATTATACCCTTTTAATTATCATTTCTGTATACGATATATTTTCTAATGAATTAACATATTAACAGTTAAAATATACCATAAATATAGGATAATTAAAACCTGAAATCGTGGAATATATCGATTTAATTTTCAAAAACTAATTAACAGCTAACAATTAATATAGGATAATTAAAACCTAAAATCGTGGAATATATTTCTAGTGAATGAACACGTATTAACAGTTAATATACCATAAATATTCTAATGTATTAACGAATTAACAGTTAATATACCAAAAATATTATATAATGCTCCCTGAAATCGTGGAATATCTAAATTTAATTATAAAAATTAAATAGGAAATATCCTTAATTTAGCCACGAACTACTTTTCGAATTAATATTTATATTTTTAAAAAATATTAAACGTAATAGCAAATTACAACGAATTAACGGTTAATACACGAATTAACAGTTAATACATGGAAATAAACGTAGAGATTTTGTCGTCTGTATTCTATGAAAAAAGGTTTCGAATCTTTTGATTTGGTATTCCTTAATTTTAGGAGATATTCAAATTCAAATATAATTTTTATTTTTAATTTAATATTAATAATAATGATTCGATTAATGAATTAAAGGAAAGAAATCATTATTATAATTAGATTTTTAAAATCAGAATGTGTAAATATGATAATAAGGGTATATAATTATTTTTATAATTATTAACGTAGTAAATTGGCTATGGATAAATATAAACCAAATGTTGGCTATTTAACAAATACAAACGTTCTAGTTGGCTATTACGCTACAATGCCCATAAAAAAATAGGTCTAACAAGGACTAGATTTAAAATTTCTCAATGTCTTGACTTCTTATTTGATTTTATCATTATGAGCGTTGTTTGCTGCCAATATAATGCAATGTTTAACTATATTTTGTAATTATTAGCGTGTCGTTTTATTTTATTTTTACTCTTAATTTGTTTTTTGCCTTTCAAAGCTTTTATACCTCTGCCCTTAAATGCTCAGGAACTCTCATCCATGAAGCTAGATGTAAGTGTTCCTCTCGGGCTTACTTACAGAAGGTTTACTTCATTTCATTGTCAACTTATACTCTTCCATAATTTTTCTATCTTCCTTTATGGTAGAGTTTGGTCTATATAGCCGGGATGGTTTACCGACTGGCTGATTTTAAATCATTCTATGTCCTTAAATGGCTTGTTTTCGAATAATTATTGTGGTTATGCTTCTTTTATAAAAAGAAAGATAAATTAGAATGAAATAAATAAGAGATCTTTAACTAATACATCGAGTTCTTTCTTCTTAAATTTAAACTTTAACCTTTTTTATTAGTCTGATTTTTATGTAGATTTGTTATTTCTTATACACAGTAGAGACTCCTTAGACCGGAATACAACGCCGATTCCTACTAACCGAGGTGACGACCTCCAGACATGTTTATGACGTATTTTCTTATAGAACGCCATCATATTTGTTTTTTATTTTGTTATATTTTTAATAATCAGGTCATATTTACTGTCTTTAGTTTTGCTTTTTATCTCTTAAAAAAATAATCATGTCATATTTTACAAAAGATTGTTGTTTAGTAGGTTCTCTTTTATTATTAATCTAAGCCTTAAGAGTAATTTTAAGTTTAATGAGCTTCTTTACCATTTCTGTTTTTTTTTAGTATCTCTGTAGGACTGAGCTAAGAAAGGAATCCTACTATAGTATAAGTTAAAAAAACTGTTTCATAAGATGTTGCAATCCACGTGGAAGATTTTACTGATACGAAAAAAAATTAAAAGGGATATTTGTTCTCTCAAAGAAACCGTGGAATGTGTGTATATATATATATATATGTTTGTGTTTCGAGTTATTTATAATAAAAGAAATTTTACATCTAACATCAGTCAAGTTGATTTAGAATTTCCTTTTTTCAATAATTATTAGGCGTATGTTCCTTTAGTAAAAACAAACATGAATTCGATTGAAATAAATAAGAAGTCTTTATTCAATATATCAAGTCCTATCTTCTATTATTTTTATTTTTACCATTTTGGTTATTTTGATGTCGATATAGGTATGTTATGTACAATACACCCCGGAGACTCCTTAGACCGGAGTGCAACGCCTACTCCTACGGTCCTACCAACCAAGGTGATGACCTCCTCTCATGTTTATGAGGTATTTCTAATAGATCACTATACGTGCACTTCAGAAGATTTAAGCAAAATTTTCGATGCAAGATCATACCAAAAATGATATTCAAAAAAGTACATCTTACTTTCATATGTTATTTTCTATTTGGATTTATTTTTCGTTCTTTAAAGTAGAAGTTGCACTATTCGTCCATAATTCACTAGGGCTTTCATTTATTCAATTTAATTATGATTTTTAAAAAAAAATTATGATATGGTATATCAATAAACTAACTGCAAATAATGAATTGTTGGAAGCTTCATAACTGTATATCAAACAAGACGTTCTTTTCCTCAAACTCTCTCCCGATTCTCTCTGCAACTATTTCTCACATATTTCTAATTGTTTTTCGACTTCTCTTCTTTCTGGTGATGGTGAGTCATCTCCCGGCGTGCTACCCAACAATGGTCGACCGTCGACTCTCTTTCCTTCTGCATCTTTTGCTGGAGCTTGGTTGGTTGGTTTTTGGTTCTTTAATCTTTCACTTGCATAGTTTATGCCTTCACCTCATCGATTTCTTTTTTCTTCCACGTTCTCTCATCTAATGTATGACTATTTTCTCCTATTCATAGTTGAAATTCAACTGCCACAAACAGCGAAACAACCACCAACTCCGGCTCTGCCGCACCACTGCACGACTCTCGGCTTCATCTTCAGTTTCCACGGGCCATCCTCTATGTCGAATCAACTCGACTTTCGCCTTTGCATTCTTTCTCTTGAGTCTCGGACCCATGGAGGTTTCGTCGCCATTGCTTTTTTTAAACTAACCACTGTTGGCAAGGTATTATTTTTCAAATTTCAAAAATATTTTTCTTTTTTTTGCAGATCAGTATAGTTGGATTGTATTTGATTAACATAGATTTAATTTCCTGTATTGATTGATTTTGCATCTATTTCAATACTCCTCCGGCAAGAATAATGTGCACGAGTAATGTGGCTGATTGTTTTATCATCTTGCAGATTAAGCTATCGTTGTATTCCTCTTATTAAATCGTATTTTTTTTGGCGGCACACAGAAAAATTCCAACGGATCTCACAAGACCACAATAATAAATTTAAAAAGAAAATACATTTGCTTAAATATGTAAATCTCATACATTTTTATTAGTCATTAGTATATCTAATTATAATGAAATAAATAATTCGGTTCATTGTGGATCTTTTGGAATAAATGTAAGCATTAATTATCAAATTGAAGTCTACAATCAAATAGTGGACAAAAATTAGAAAACTCTTTAATATTCTACCTCACCGATGACAATATTTTTTATAACTATTTATTTTTAAATTTTCTAAATATACATGATCTTATTCAATAAAAAAAAAAAACGTGAACCTAACATAAATTGAACAATGGTTGAATCCAATTTGATGTATTTATTTTAATAACATCACACAAATGAATTATATAATAATTAAATAATTAAAAAGCTTAATTTATTTCTTCAATATTTACCAATTCCATGTGAAAATAAGATTATCGGAAGTTTATACGATTATGGGTGCATTACATTCCATATTTTTACCAATATCTTATAGAATTTTATCAATAAGCTCTCTTCGACAATAATCAATAACCAAACAATATCAAGTGGAAAGATTCTTAAGGTCGTTTACGGTTCTTCTGTAATTCCTTATTATTACAGTAATAATAATTCTTTATTTTATTATTTTTTTGGTCGGTTTGGCTTATTTTTATGCTTCTTTTTTCCTTCTTATCTTTTGTGTTTTTCGTACTAATTTGTAAGTTTTACATATGTTATTGTTCAAAAGTTGTACTTAGACTGAATTTTTTAGTACAATTGTTTTTTAGTCTTAATCGAGAATCAGAGCGTTTCCCCTTATAACCCGTAGGCAAAAGCCTTGCCGTCCACCTGATCTTAAGATACTCATAAAATATGAACCTAAAATAAGAACCTCAATTATATTTTTCTTTACGAATGCATTCTCTTACACGTTCAAAAAATTTCGTTTATGAAATTTAAAATTACTATTTTTTTCTTAGATAAGACATTTAAAAACTACTTTTATGTTAACCAGTCATTTTCATGTTCCAAAATTTATCAAACTATATTCAATAAAAAGAGTTAATCACAGTAAATAACTTAATCGCACAATTAGTTTGATATGGATATATATTTTTAAATAACAACAATCAATAAAGTTATTTAATTTTATAATATTTTCGACATCACCACGCAAAGCGTGGTGCCGGTCCACTAGTAATCTATATTTATATATATATATATATATATATATATATATATATATAAGCAAAATAATCTCAAAGCCCAAAAATCAACAATTTCAACCCCATTCTGTTTTCTCCTTTTTTTGAAAAAATAACTTCACACAATTCGAAGGGTTGCGTTTGTTAAATAATTATAATTAAATAAAGAATTATTTTTAATTAAAAAAATAACTTCACACAATTCGAAGGGTTGCGTTCGTTAAATAATCTATATATATATAAGGGCAATGATTTCGGGAATCGTGTCGCCCAAAAACCATCAATTTGAGCTTCATTCTTTTTTCTTAATTTTTTGAATTTTTTTAAAAATAAAAAAAAATCGTGCATCTTTCTTTATTAAATAAAAATATATTATTAATAAATAAAACAGTTACAAACTCTATAGTTGATTAGTTCGATAACAATAAATAAAGGGATTATTATTATTATTATTAGATAAAAATATCGAACGATGTCCTATTTCTTAGGTAATTTTAACAAGATATAAAATATATATACATGTAGAGGGTGATTTTCACCGCCCTTTTCCAGTCACAAAAATAATCACTAATAACAAATTAACAACAATAATCAGTGAATATCTCTGTTTTATTATATTTTCCGATATGAGCTCGGTTTTCTTTCGTTGAATAGCTGGACAGATGAAGGATCAAGAACAAAGGCTTTCTCTATTTCTTTAGCTTTTCTATTACAGGATATTCTCTCTTTTTCCTAGGCTTTCTTCTCTACTTTTTCCAACCTTTACAAATGAGGCTTATCTTGCCTTTTATAGAGTTTACATTATGTCCCCTTCGCGTCTTTCCCGCCTTTTTCTCTCTTTAATCATTCGCTTCCCAGAATGATTTGAGGGAAGCATGGTTAATCCCTACTTTATGTCACTTCCGAGCAGACTGTCATTATGGGTAGGTGAGCTTCATTAAATGCACATCCCGTCAGCCGTCATTCGGTCCTGCAAGCCTCGTCGCTGATGCTTCTCATCGAGTGAGTAGGTCGGCTTCATTAAATGCACATCTCGTCAGCCGTCATTCGGCTCTGCATAAACCATCATGACGAAATTCCTCGTCGGGCGTGATGGGACACTTCATCGCAGTCTGCTTTTGCGCTGGCCATACTTCCTCGCGGTTGAACCTCCTCAGAGATCATCCTCCCCGAGGATAGTCCTCCTCGGGGATACGCCTTGTTTGCCCCCTCGGGCGATGAACTTCCTCGCCGTCCCTTATGTCGTTTATGGATAAAACGACACGAGTTGTGTTGAGGATGGATTTGACCAAATCCGACCTTAACAGTTAGTCCCCCGTTTTATCAAGTGTATACACTTGGTAAAATAAAGTATAACTTCTCGGAGATCAGCCCCAGCCAACATTTGTTGATTTCCAGGTTGGTGACTGCTTCATTGGCACCTCGCGTGGCTACATTGCTGAACTACTTCTTTTCCTCGCCACGCCTCCTTCGCTCCCCTCCTCGTTGCAAGCCAGGTCCCTGGCCCGCGGGAGCTGCTGTGGCCCAAACGCCGTTGGTGTTTTCATCGAGAGCTCTCCTCGCTTACCTAAACTCTGCGTAATACCGAAACGTACGCTTCGGAGACAAAAGTGTAAACGTAAGCATGTACTTTGCAAATATAAAGTATAATCTTTCCGACGAACTCTTAGCGATGAAGATTCCTTAATGATGCTAAACGAGGGGTTTTCGCGAAGATCCTCGTGAATCGACCGGGAAAGTCCGACTCTCTCGTTTCTCCGACAGTTGCCTGGTCCTGGGCCCCACCTCGGTTTGCTTTCCCAAATTCGTTAGCCTCGAATCTTTCGTACGTCCCTTCAGCATTAAATGCCATCCTTTCACACTCGAGTGCTTATGGGGATTTATAACGGGCCCTTGATCTGAGCCGTTGATGAATTCGCAAGCTTTGAATTTGGGTCGTTGGATCAGAAACGCGCTTCTTCACATTTTTCTATAAATTCGGAGTTTACGCCCCCCTTTTCAGACATTTCTCATATTTTCAAAAACTCTCTCTAAACCGCCTTTGCGACATTCACTCTCCGTTCCTACTCTTATTCCCTTGTCTTCAAGTTCCTTCTTCCTCCTCTCCTAGACGCTTTGATGGCTCCTTCCCACTCCGGGCTGGTCTTTAAGACTCGAAGCCCTGCCTCTGTCATGACGGCCGAGAGCTTGCAGTTTATTACCAACAATTTTTCAGATTCGGAGCTCTTTTTCGCACGTCTCCCCTTCGATGGTGAATTCGCCGACGAGCCTCAGAACGACTTTGTCTGCGTCTATGAGTCGTTCTTTCGCATCGTCAGTCTCCGCTTCCCGGTGCCGCTCTTGATCGTGGCGTTCCTCTACGCTTTTGGGGTTCCGATCGCCCAGGTGCGCCCCAACACGCTTCGTCTTCTCCTCTGTACACTCGTTATTGCATGCGAGCAGAAAGTGGAGCTCACGCTCGAAGACTTGATGCGCCTCTTCAAGGTTTCCCGGAATCCGAAGAATTTGGGCCGTTTTGCCATCTCTGATCGCGTTCGACCGCACATTCTCACGAATACGCCGTCGAACGAGTCCGGCTGGGAGAATAAATATTTCTTCGTTCGAGTGGATAACTCCAACTTTGGTCCCCACCACTTCTTCCTTTCGAGGGAGTTGGTACTCGAGGGGGTGGATCTCCCTCGATTTAAGCCCGAGGAGAACGAAGAGGCTGATGCGCGGTTCAAGGAAATCCACGCTGCTCTCCTTGCCAATCCTAGGCGCGATTGGAGTAAGGACTTCGGGGATCGGGGGATCGAGAAGTCTGGGGTCTATCAACTGGCCCGAATTCACGGGGCGCCTCCAAACACTCTTCTCCCGGTGGGTTTCTTCCGCGAACCTGTCTCGGAGGGATCTCCCATAGAGCGGAAGAAAGCCGTTCCAAGGCCGAAGAAGAAATCCGAGGAGAAATCCGTCGTTGCTAGGGACGATCCTCTCATTGATCGGGATCGGAAGGTGCAGAGACCGTCGAGGTCCCAGGCAGGATCCGACGCTCCTCGCTACATGGGGCTCACCCTTCGAGAGGGTGGTCCCCCGAGTAAACGCCCTATCGAGGATACTCGCGATGAGCGGCGGACGAGATCCAGGAAGGATTCCGTCGCCCGCTCTCCGACGGAAGTTTCTCGCTCCTCGAGGAGATCCCCGCGAGAAGAAAGTTCTTCGGGCAAGCGGCCCGTTGAGGAGGTATGCGAGGCTTCTCTTGCAAAGAAGGCTAAGGTTCCCGCCCCGGCCCCCGAGCCCGAATCTGCTACTCCGTCTCGGGGAATAGCGAAGGGGGCTCCGGGTACCTCGCCCATAGAGGGCGAGGCTGAGAGGACGGGACTGGTGTCGGACAGGCGTGCGCTCCCCGCCGCGAATCCACGGGAGAGATTGGAGTTCGAGGATATCGAGCATCTGGTCATCGCGCCGAACGCTCCCCCTCCACCCCCTTTGGGAGCTGAGAGCTCCATCCTTCCTCCCGCTCCTGGGGTCGCGACCCAGCCCTCTCCGCCATCACCTCGGGGAATCCCCGACAAAGCGACGCGGGACCTGGCCGCGGCCTCTACGCCTTTGATTCAATCTCTGGTCAAAAAGACCCAGGTTCCAAACGAAGAAGGTACGGGACCTATTGGCGAGGAGGACGCCCAAGGAGGGACCTCCACACCTGTCGGGCGCGAAGGCGACCAGGGACAGATCCCCTTCGGACCCGAGGAGAAGCAGCCCGGGGCGCTCCCCGAGGTTAATCCTCCTGGCCCAAAGCCTCTTTCCGACACGCCTGGTATCGAGGCCCTCAAGGGCTCAGGGGTCCAGCTCACTCCCGAACTTACCGGCATTTTCGACTTAAAGGTACCTCTCAACACTCCTTCTGGCGCGCTACCAAAGTCATCGGACGACTCGGCGTGGCCCTCTGTGTCCTCCCTCGATCCCGAGGAGGCTCCTACCGGATCGCCACGGGCTCAAGCCGGCCTCCCCGCCATGCAATCTCTGAGTACACTTCCTGAGGGTCGGGAGGTTTACTCCTCTGCCTCGTGCAAGGGCCTCACTCTGGAGGCCGAAGATTCTCACGGGCTCGTCGATCCTCTCGACGAGTCCGTGGGATACTCGGAACTTATTGACCATGTCCTCCGAGGGGTAGCCCGGCTGAAAGATGTGATTGCCTCCAAACGGCTATCCACCGCTAAGGCCGAGAGAGAGGCCAGTGAGTTGTCGGCGGAGCTCACACTAATCCGGGGACAAATTGAGGTTTCCACCCACGACGGGCGGAAGTTCCGGGAGCAGACCGAGAAGCTTTCCTCGGAACTCGACGAGACCAAATCTGCGTTGGAGTCGGAAATCTCGTTGCGCCGGGCCGCAGAGGCCGAATTCGCGGAACAGCAAAACTCCTTTGCTGCTAAGGAGGCGGATCTCTCCGATAAGCTCCGGCTTAAGGCTGAACGCCTCGCTCAGATTAGTGAAGCTGTCGGCGTACCGCTCGAACAAGAAGACCACCTGGTGTCTCGGGTCGACGCCGCGTTGAGGAAGTTTGCCGAGGACTTAGAGGTTGCGCAAGCCGAGACTATTGAAGAGCGTCACGGCCGAGAGCGCCTGTTTGAGGCGGCCCAGGCCAAGCTGGAGCGCCTCTCGGCGAGGTTTGATTTTCTCGATCAATCCATCAACGCCCATCGCTTGGCCGTCGCGTACCAAGCCAATATTGGCTTGGCCGAGAAGGTCATTCTTGCGGCACCCATCGAGGGTCTCGAGTCACGCCTGCTTTCGTGGCGCGAAAGCCGCAATAAGTACCGGGCTGAGGCAGTCAAGCTGAACCAGAAATCTTCCCGGGACCCTGATTCTCCGCCGCTCTCCCCCTGCAAGCCGCCAGCCCTTGACAGCCAGAGGGTTGAAAGCCTTGTCTCGGAGGGGGCCGCTCTCGGGTCCTCACCGCGCGACGAATACGGCTCAAACGTCGAGACCCTGGCGCCTCCGGAGCCCACGGTATAGGATGCTTTCTCGGAGTTTCCCTTCCAATTTCCCTCTTCTTTTTTTTTGTTTGTAAATTTTGAGTGTTGTGGCTCTTTCTGTAACCCAAGCGTTTAAACGAATAATCATATAGATAAAAGAAATTCTTTTTGGGTTACCTTTTCCTTTCATCGCTAAGCTTCTTCGCTATTGCCCTCGTGTACCTGTTTTCCCCCTTTTTTATTTTTATTGTCGGGCCTCTTTACTATTTCTTCTGTATCTCCACTCTCTCTTTTCCTTCGCAGGCCGGAGGTGGTACCGTTGTTCTTTACCCCGACACCTCTTCCCCCAGCGATGGAGGAGATTACGAGGGGGCGGAAGGGCCTGCGTCTGCTCTCGATCCAGCGAGGACTTTGTCGGGGAATGAAGTTGCTCTCCTCGAGACTACAGAGGCTAAGCTCGCCGAGTGTAGGGCGGAGCGTGACGAAGATAGACGCCTCCTCGCCATTGCCGAGGAGTCCCTCCTTGAGGAACGACGGCGTTATCAGCGGTGCAAAGAGACACTCTCGGCGCAGCTCCGGCAGAAAAATGAGTATTTCAACCGAATCGCCGATGCCATAAACCTGTCGCCCGGTCGGGAAGAGCAAATCTCTTTCCATGTCAAGGCCGTGTTGAGGAAACTTGCCAAGGACCGCGACGTAGCCAAGAGCTGGGCAATAAAAGAGGAATTTTATCGCTTACGCCTTTACCATCAAGCGACCGACAAGCTGAGGCATGCCTCTGAGAGGTTTGGTGCTCTCGAGGAGATTGTCCGCATTCAGCGCCTGCTGGGCTGTGTGCTCTCGAATATCAAGCTCGTCAAGGGGCTACCTTATCGCTCGACCGTTGGTGAGCTTCGAGCCAAACTGCCAAGGTGGCGCATGTTGGAGCAGGAATACCTGGCTGATTTGGCCGGACTGGAGAAGAAAATTTCCGGTGCTCCTAACTCTCCTCCTCTTTCCCCTTGTCTCCCTCCGAGTGTCGCTAGGGTGCGCTCGCCGGGTTTTGACGTTCTTCCTTCCTCGTCGAGCACGGTATGGGGCAGCTTAGCTTAAACATTCTGTAGTTTTACCTTTTCTTTGGGGTTTGTTCTTCACTCTTGGCTTCTCCTTTGCAGGCTGATAGTAAGGTCGATGCGAACCTCGCGGGAATTTGCTCGAGTAAGCCCCCAGGACTTCCCGCTGACGATCCTGCGTGCTTAGTTGTGGATGACATCCTTCGCCGATGCTGTGATACCATCATCGAGGAATGTGCCGACGCGGTCGTGGGTCAAGATCCCCTCGATGATGCCGCTAGGCAGGAGGATCGGTCCCTGCGAGAATTATAATATGTGTATTTTCTAGGGGTGTGGATGAATGAATTGTAAATAACACTCTGTATTTGTATTTCGAATCAAATGAACGTATGATGATTTTCTTTTATGAGTTTGCTCGCGATCTACAAACTTGTACGGGCTTGCTCGGCGCCTTTAGCCGTATATATTTTCTTTTTTGCTCGGCACTCTCGCCGGCTCGGGCTTTCTCGGCGCCCTTAGCCGTATATATATTTTCTTTTTTGCTCGGCACTCTCGCCGGCTCGGGCTTGCTCGGCGCCCTTAGCCGTATATATATTTTCTTTTTTGCTCGGCACTCTCGCCGGCTCGGGCTTGCTCGGCGCCCTTAGCCGTAAATATATATATATATATATATTTTTTTCATATGAATATCGCGAGGATACTTTTCTTTCTATTCGGTACTCTCACCGAGCAGAGTTGTACACACGTTTTTGTCAACTTATAATTTCGCTCGTTTCTTAAAGTAAAAACATACATATAGACATTAAAATCGAAACAAATTTTCACCATCTAACAAGGCTGAAAAGTAATCATCATCGAGAGACCACGCCAAAAGGGTTCCTAGAGGCTTCTCGGTAGGTCAACCCTCTCTTCACGTCGAACAACGTACGTTCCTTACTCCGGGGCTTGTTCACCGATGATCGAGCAGGCTGAAGACACGACCTTCTCCAGAGAGTCTCTGCTGAGGCGCCCATTGTTGCAGTCCGTGCAGACGTAGGTATACCACATGAGATCAAGAATTATGCATGATCTGCAAAAGCCACAAGCACGTCCTTCCTGGCGTCGGCGAACACACGGCGGGCGGATGGTGTTCCTTTCTCCAATCTTCGTGGGCTTCTCATAAACCAGGATGTCCTTATCGCATTTCCTGCAGAACTCCATGTCGAGCAGACGGCCGTGTGGTGCGGGCGTCTGCTGCTCGAGGTCGTCGGTCGGGCTCCCTGCCGCGAGCAGCGCGGGAAGGTCTTCGAGTCTGGCCTTGGCTCCCTCCTCGTAACTGAACCCCTCGTAACTAAACCCGAGTCTGTTGACCCTTAGGAATTTTATCCCATGCTTTATGGTGGACAGGTTGTTGACCACGTAGTCCACAGTGATTCGGTGGCAGCTCGGCAGGCATAACTTTATGATCGTCGGGTTATCCTGCAGAATTATCCTCAACGCGGCGTTGGTGATCTCGAAGCACCTATTGAGCGTCAGGGTCTCCATCCTCCCTTGAGACCTCCTCGCCAGATTCAGAAGATTCTCATCTTCGAGCCGCTCGCTCATCGGGTCGTCGATATTGAGGTTGCGCCATAGAAGGCTGTTCCCCCGAACCTCGTCGCGCAGCGACGTGCACACCATCTCCATCACGAGGAATTCCTCGAGGCTTAGATACAGCAGGACAAGTTCCATCGTGGGATGCGGTTCACCTGGGACCCTTTGCTGCTCCTGGTCCTGTTGGTTCTCCGTGGTGTCCTCCATCATTGGACACGGCTCATTGCTTTCTGGCCACTCCTCATTCTTCCAGCCGTCCGTCATCGCGTGATCATCTCCTCTTCGTGCTTCCGCCATGTCTCCCTTGGGCCATCCCCAACCTCCGTCGACGACCATCCCGGACTCGTCTGCATAGCTTTGGCCAGTAACTCCCTCCCCGAGCGCCATCTTTTCTTCGTATGCTTTATCCCCCTGTATCGAGAAAACACTAACAGATGCTGGTTTTAAAGTAAGAAAGGAATTCTGAATTTTCTGGGTAGAGTGAGTGAGATTTATCTGGGAGTTAACCGAGTTGGTTTTCACTTCCGCAAACTTGTTCTTCATGGTCTTTCCCAAACTTCCTATTTATAACCGTCGATTGCTCCGCACGCAAAACTCTTCGTATTCTCTGACCCTGCTGTCACTTCACAACGCTTCGGGAGTCACTCCGATTCATTGGTGCGCGTGCGTTTCCTTTCCTGATTAGCCGACTATACGTCTACCTCTTTTAAATGCAAAGAGTCCGTACGTCTTCCCCCCTTGCGTCACTCCTGCCTTTTGAGTTACTCCTTAGGCCCTCCTCGCTGTTTTCGCGCTTTCAATCATCACCTCGAGCAGCCATCGCCAGTCTCCTCGAGGTCGGGCCTCGTTGCTGATGATGGCGTCGCTTGACGACATCTCGCTCCTTCAAATTCCTGGCTGTGAGTTAGAAAGAAAACAAGTCCCCTCGGTGGGCGCCAAACTGTAGAGGACGATTTTCACCGCCCTTTTCCAGTCACAAAAATAATCACCAATAACAAATTAACAACAATAATCAGTGAATATCTCTGTTTTATTATATTTTCCGATATGAGCTCGGTTTTCTTTCGTTGAATAGCTGGACAGATGAAGGATCAAGAACAAAGGCTTTCTCTATTTCTTTAGCTTTTCTATTACAGGATATTCTCTCTTTTTCCTAGGCTTTCTTCTCTACTTTTTCCAACCTTTACAAATGAGGCTTATCTTGCCTTTTATAGAGTTTACACAGGCGGACCTTTGTCTGTTCTCCATTCAGGTTTTGTGTTTCATTGCTTGATTTTAGTTTATGTTCGTAGTTCTAATTTGTATTAGAGTTTCGGTTTGATTTTCGAGTTTTGAATAATGTCTCTAATAAAGATTGACTGATTTGTTTAAGTTGTTTTGGAACTGCTCATTGTTAAAGATTGCTCTTCTCTTTTGTTATCCCGAATGTGGGGGTTGTCGACTTTTAATCATTTTTTCTGCAGATGTAGTTAAACTCCTCCTAATTTTCCATCATTTTTTCAGCAGATCTAAACTCCACCATCTCCGTAAAAAAAAAAAAAAAAAAAAAAATAGGTGAGTTTCGATTTTAGATATTTTCACTCTGTTTTTCAAAAAAAAATTGCTTTTTAAAATTGTTCATGGTGTTTGAAGGACTTCTTAGATCTATCCAATCTAACGTTTCTTCAACGAACCTTCTTTGCCATGTACGACATGGTTCACCTCTCATTCGTTTCTTTAGTGAGAGTTATTTTCTTTACTATTAGGATATGCACATCTTCCTTTTTGTGTTGTTCGTGGCTAATTTTTTCGCTTCGTATATATTTATACAATTGGCATCAGGTTTGAGACTATTTACATTTGTTCCCTCAAATTTTGGTTGATTCCAGGGCATTGTTAGCAGGCCCTCGACATCAAACTTATGCTTCAGCGGAAATCTAATGCGAGTTTCAGTAGGATTTTTCTCGGCAAGCATAAAAGTGTTCATCACAAAAAAATCCATGCGAGTCTGCTTCGATTCTCACTCTAATAGTTCTCAAATGAATGCATTCGTAAAGAATTCTTAGACCGGAGTGCAACGCCGTCTCTTACCAACCAAGGTGACGACCTCCTCGCATGTTTACAGGTTATTTTCGTAAAGAACGCTATAATATTCGGCTTTTGCTTTGTTATATTTTTAATACTCATGTCATATTTTACAAAAATTATTGTTTAGTAGAGAGTCTTTTTATTATAAATCTAAGCCTTAGCGTACTTTTAAACTTAATGAGATGTGTCTTATTTGAGGTTTTTTTTTTTTTTTTAATCATGAAGGATTGTGCTAAAAAAGGAATCTTATTATATTTTACATAAAGAAAGTTTCATAAGATCTTGCATTTCATGTAGGAGAGTTTACTAATATGAAAAAAAAAGTTTTTTTTTTTACTGATATGAAAAAAGGATTTTTTTTTGTCCCTCAAAGACACAGTAAAAAATTTAAAAACAACTATATATGTATGTATGTGCTTCTTTTTTTTTTGTAATAAGAAATGTTTACATACAATCAGTCAAGTTGATTTCGAATTGCATGTTTGCCAATGATTATTGTGGTTATATTTCATTCATAAGAACAACCATGAACTAAACTGAAATAAAATAAATAAGAAGTCTTTAATCAATACATTGAGTCCTTTCTTTTATTTGTTTTATTTTTACAATTTCGATGTAGTTCTGATGTGTACAGTACACCCGAAAGACTCCTTAAAGGGGAGAACAACGCCGACTCCTACTAGCCAAGGTGACGACCTACTCGCATGTCTATGAGGTATTTTCTTATAGAACTCTAGAGTATATGCCTTATTTGGTTTGTTATATTTTTAGTAATCAGGTCATTTTTTTTGGTCTTTGGATTTGCTTTTTGAACTTTTTTTATATAAATAAAAATCATGCATATGCTATAAAAGATTGTTGTTTAGAGAACTCTTTTTTAATATTAATCTAAACCACACAATACTTTGAAATTTAATGAGGTTGTTTTTCATAAAGAATGTTTTATAAGATGTTGCATTTCATGTGAGGAGTTCTTACTGATATGAAAAAGAAGGATTTTTTTTCTTCTCAAAGAACCGATGGAAATGTACAAACAATATGTGCGTGTGTGTTTTAGGTTTATTTATAATAAAAAAAATATTTATAAACAATCGATCAAGTTGATTTCGAATTGCATGTTTTCAAATAATTATTATGATTATGCTTCTTTTGTTAAAAAAAAAAAAATAATTGGATTGACATAAATAAGAAGTCTTATTCAACCTTTCTTCTATTCTTTCTATTTTTACCATTTTGGTTAGTTTGATGTCGATGTAAGTCTGTTGTTTACAGTACACCCTAGAGACTCCTTATACCGGAGTGCAATGCCGACTCCAACCAACCCGAGGTGACTGCCCTTGCTTGTTTATGAGATATTTTCTTATAGTTAGCTTTAATATTTGGCTTTTGGCTTTTGGCTTTTGGCTTTTGGCTTCTTTTTCTTTAATAATCAGGTCATAACGTTCTTTGCTTTTTCCTTTATTTTATTTAAATCATGTCATATTTTATGATAAAATCATATCGCAGTGGCTTGGTTAGGGGAACCCACCGGAGCCGTAGCGAAAGCGAGTCTTCATAGGGCAATTGTCACTGCTTATGGACCCGAAACTGGGTGATCTATCCTTGACCAGGATGAAGCTTGGGTGAAACTAAGTGGAGGTCCGAACCGACTGATGTCATATTTACAGTTAT
Organism: Parietaria judaica; assembly: GCA_954871525.1. Taxonomy (NCBI): domain Eukaryota; kingdom Viridiplantae; phylum Streptophyta; class Magnoliopsida; order Rosales; family Urticaceae; genus Parietaria; species Parietaria judaica. The sequence continues at coordinate 48,959,439 of OX940860.1, forward strand.
ATATGATAAAAGGCTAACCTACATATAATAAACATAATAGAAAGCATCAATCACCTTTCAAAGTCTGGATAAAACCCATAAATATTTAGACATGCATTTCTAATTACTCATCAACATTTTTTTTTAATTATTCTTACCACTATTGGTAGTCTGAGATCATTTTCCTCTTCTTTTTTTAAGCTTAAGATATCGTTTTTATGAGAATTAATTTTCAATTTTTGGCATTTTCCTTCTTATCAGAATTTTGCGAGAAACATTATTTGAATGCAGATTTAAATAAGAAATGGTATTTGTTTTTGCTAATATTATCTCCAACCACATGTTTTGAAGTCCTTAATATTTAATTAACTTTAACTATTCATCTTATGTAATAGCTAAAAAACAGAATAATGAACTTATCTAAAATTAAATGTTGAAATAATCGGGTTAAATTATGTTAATAATTTTTAATGCCTGGGTTTGCCATGCGTCAAGATTAAGCTTTTGAAGATGAAAGATAGTTTAATTTATTGTAAAAAATTTAATGCAGTTGTTGGTGTTACAATGATTCACAAACTATCAATTTATGACATCCACATGCTTATAATATACGTTCTATGAATTTAGTAGCAATTTTTTAACAGAGTTTATCGCAAGTCGCATGCAAGATCATACCAAAGTGTTGCTTTAAAAGGTATTTTTTTTTTTTTACTATTTGGAGTTATTTTGTGTTCTATTTCATAGTAGCTTTTGCATTATTCATTCAATATTTTGCTTGGGGTTTCATTTATTTAACATACGCTACGACTTATCTAATTTATTATCACATGGTTTTAAAATAGGTTTTGTGCACTTTTTGTCATTTGAAGTGTCAACGGCGGGAGAAGATTTGAAATGAGCCAATGGCTGAAGAAGACATGAGAAATTTATCTTTTGTTACCATTATTTTTAGTTCAAAGTTAGTATTGTACTATTTTTTTTATTTGGCTACGTTGTCGTGCCTGGATTTGATGATTTTTTTTTTCACGAACTCATTTTTTCTTGAATAAGTTTTGATTTATGTTGTTTTTTCTCAAATTATTTTGACACCAACGATGAGCTTCAAATGGTGAATTATGATTTCTGAACAAATATGAGGAAGAAAACTTCTAATCATTTTACTGAATTAAATTTTGTGTAATATTCGAATATCATACTTAATTATAAAATTAAATATAATATCAAAGTTAAAAATTATTTCATCGAAATTTATCCAATATAATTTATTATATTTATAATTGTTACTTTACTCTTGAGCGAAGCGCGATGATTTATACCCACTTTGCACTAATGTTTTGAATTTTTGTTCCTTCAATGTTTAAGCGACTAAGGTTCAAAATAAAGTTATTTCGAAGATAACATTTCTCCGTCACCCGTTTACTACATAGCTTACCCGATTTTGTTTTTATGCAATCATTCAATTTAATTAATATATTTTGCCTCATAATTTATTTTCTTAGATTTTTTGAAGATCATTCGATCTAATTCATTTGAGTCTTGCTTTCGTGCCCAATCCAACGACAATACCAATCAGAATCTCAATGTCCTTTACCTCACATTCTTCGGTGAGGATTTTTCTCTTTATTATTTCTGGTATATAGTTTGTATAGTTGAGCCTTCTTAGAAATATATCTATTGTAGGATTTCATGTAATTAATTTTTATATATTATTTCCATTTAATGTTTTAATTGTTGATTTTGTATAACCAATTTGAATTTATTTTGATTTTATAAATATTCAACTAATTGTAATGAACTTTCGTTATTCTCCAATTTTTAAAAAATTTCTGAAAGTTTAAGTAGTAGAATAATGAAAAAGTTACGTAATGAATACGCAAAGCTGATGAAGTTTCTATTGGTTGCCTTTTTGTTTAATCATCCCTCATTATGATAGATTCTTTAGATGCAGTTGAGTATGTAGTATCGCAAGAGCTTTCACTATATGTACACAATAAGTTAATTTCCGATTTTCTTTTCCTGAATGGTGTTTTACTGTTTTCTATTATTCTTTTTTCTTTTTAAAGAATTGACGAGAAACCATTTGCAGGTTATTGTGCAAGTGTTTTTTGCTTCATAACTTTGAATTTTAATTTCGACAATAATTTTCAGGAATTATCTTTTATATTTCTTTTATTTGTAATTTTCAAGTAATTTATATTAGATTCTTAAATCGAGTCCAATGACTAGATTCGAATTACTAATTCAGTCATTTGTCTAGCAACATGCTTATCAATGTGTGCATGCATCGCTTCTACTTTACAAACATAAAACCGGAAGAGGAAACAAAGTCTCGAGTGAAGAAGCCGCTACATGAGGGAAACCACTAAATCTTAATGATATATGCTACAGAAAGTTATTTTAAAATATTATTTATTATTAATTATTCTGCTCTTATATGTATTTTTATAATCTTAACATCACACTTCGAAATTTTATGAAAGCAATAACTAAATAAAGAAATTATTAAGTAACCGCCAAAATAAGATACCTATTTAATAATAATAAAAATTTGGATTCATCAACTATGTACGAAAAATATATGTGAAATTACAAATAAACTACAGAAAAATCTATAAAACATTGAGATAATGGGACTATTAAAATAATAGTAATTTTAGAAACAAAGTTTAAGTGGCAATTCAAAAAACAAAACAAAAAATCGACGACAAAATCCTTTTACAAATTGTTTTTTTTTTTTTTTTTGATGAAAATGAATAAAACCTTGAATAATAAAAAGAATTTAAGTGGCAACTAAAAATTATCACTGCACACCATTAAAGGAATTAAAAAAAAAAGTAGTATATTCAACAAATCAAATATTCTTTATTTTCCAGTCCTGAAAATAAGTACAAAGATATATATCATATATATTCTAATGTCTAAATAAAATTACCAATGGTTGTTTTCATTATGGAAATAGTAAGAATGTCCATTTTATATCAAATATTTTTTAAAAAACTACTCATTGTGAGAGCAAAAAAAATCGCAATAAGTAATTTTTAAAAAGATTTGACGCAAAATGGGCATTTTGTTTAACCATTTATAATATTAAAAAATTAACAAAGAAATATTTAAAAAGTAATAACTAAATCAATAATATATTTTAATAAATTATTATACTATTGTGATTCAACGCCACCGCTTCGCGCGGTGTCTATCCACTAGTTATAATTAAATAAAGAAAGAAAAATAAAGCATACGTGAATTGAGAAACCAACTATTGCAATAAACAACTTTTGAGGAAAGGGTGCTTCCTAATATAATAACTGTCCCTTATTAGTCAGCATATTTTCAACATTTCATAAAAAGGTTTTCTCACATTTTCAAAATCCCATTTTCTCTTCTCTTCATCACTTTTCTATATGCGCATGAAGATCTTTACCAAATTTCTCTCCATTTTTGTTTCAGTAACATGCAAGATTGATATATCATCATTTTTAAAGTCTATATATATGAACATTTTTGTTTGTCATTTATGAGTTTGTATGGTGAATTTGCAGGTGCAGGAAATATTCACGAAATACAAACGTCGTCAAGAAAGACAACTGACATCATACAAAACAGGTTCGTTAAAATATATTGATATGTTCTATTAAATTCAATTATGTATTTCTTTAATAGTTTTTCATCTACAAGATTTCTTCATCGCATTTTAATATCTGTTACAAAATAACTGGATTATATATACATACTATTACCTATAATGCTTCTTTCACAATCAATGCAACTTTTTTTATAATTTGACAGTGTTTAATGAAAATATATCAATCACATTGCAAAAAATAATTTTTCGGTTTGTTTCCGCTTACATTTTATGTTCTACTGGTAAAACTTTATTTTTCATACTTGTTTGCAATATATATTTTTCTTCTTATCCTTGATATTTGTTTACAACTGTGAATTCTATTTATAGATTTTAATTTCATCTCAGACTGTTACAATTTTTAAAACAACAAAACACGATTCGTCAATATAATAATATATGTTTATATATAAATAATAATACGTATTACATTTTAGGGTTAATTAACGAAATACCCATTTTGTGCAAACCTTTTAAAAAACTACCCATTATGGGTAGTTTCTTACACACACAATGGGTAATTTTTTAAAAGGTTTGACAAAAAATGGGTATTTCGTACAATTTCCTTATTTTGGTTTGTTAAATGATTTATTTTAAAACAATTTAAACGAAAAGTAGGTGAAATCTTCAATGACTTTTTCTTCTTTTTTCCCTCTATATTTTATAACTAATCAATTTAAATATGAATTAAAAGAAGTTAATAAATGTTTACACGTAATTTCATGTAATTGATTAATAAATAATTCATTTATTATTAGCATTTTAATTGTAAATTCATTTATGAGTAACTGTATTAAAAAAATTGAGATAAAAGATATGCAAAAACAAACCAGCGTTTAATCTATATATATAAAAGGGCAATGATTTCGGTAATTGTGTCGGTCAAAAACCACCAATTTCAACCCCATTCTTTTTTGGGTAAATGAAGCAAATGCCCATTTGTGACTCAAGGTTTCCAGAAAATGCCCAAACCTATTTTTGGTAATTAAAACCACCAACTAATTCAAAAATGGACCAATATGCCCTTACTCTTTTTTTTTTGACGTGTAACTAATTTAAAAAACGAAAATTCAATAATTATTCTAATTAATTAAAACCAAATAAATTTCTTTCCTTAATTATAGGATTCCTAATATTCGTTATTGACGTAAAAATCAAATAATTATTTGAATTAATTATATCAAAATACAACTCTTTCCTTAAATATAGGTAAATAAGTATTCAAAATTCAAATAATTATATTAACTATATTTACGATTCTATATTTTTATGTAACTATATTTACAATTCTATATTTATGATTCTGAATTTTTAGGTAACTATGTTTACTATTTTTATGTAACTATATTTACGATTTTGTATTTTTAGGTAACTATATGTACTATTTTTACTAATTCATAAACTTATTCATATATGAAGATGAAAATAATGTCAAAATGACAATGATTTTTTATTGATGCATACAAGCAAAGTGTAAATTTTGTATAATACAACTAACCAGTATCACAAATAGATTAAGTAACATCAAATATCAACTTTGCCCAACAAAAAAACAAAAAAACACAATTATAAGATTAAAAAAACATCAACTGAACATGTATGAACAAGACTCGTTGTCGGCGAACGTCTTTCTCCCCCTGTTCGTCGAGCCATCGTAGTTCGGCTCGCTGTCGAAAATTGCATCATCGTCCTTGAAAACCGTTCTCAACCTGCACTCCCGCGTCGTCAGTCATTGTTTGTACTTTGTATACGTATATACAATTTGAAAGAGTTAATTTAAAACTATAAAATCATTTACAAAATCAAAATTCCTAAATTCCTAATCGTAGGAAATTATAAGCACAAATCAATATAAAATCTACAAATAGAAATTGTATTTAGATATACTAATTTCAAGCTTTAAATTTAATCACGAATCTTGTATATGTATATACGAATACTTTATACGGGAACTGTTTATGCAAATCGTAAATATCAACCATAATTGTTTATATATATATATCAATATCAAACTGTTAATATTTACAAAATATATTTAAACTATATATATACGAAATTTAAATTGTATATATATTTACAAAACTATAAATATATATACCAATACCAAAATTTAAAACTGTAAATATATATACCAAATACTAATACCAATACAAAACCAAATTTAAATTGTAAATATATATACTAATACCAAACATATATTTACACTGTAAATATATTTACGGAATTTTATTAACATGTAAAAAGCTGTATATATATATATATACAAAATTATATTACTAGTGAAAATCTGTAAAAAGCTATACGAAATTTATAAACCTGTTCAACATGTTCAAATGTAAAAATATTTACAACGCAAACGACGACCACGACCGCCAAAGTTCGCCGAAGATCTGAATCAGAGTCCCTCCCTTGCACACCACCACGACCGCCGAAGTTCGCCGACCAAGTCTGCGTGCACCTCCTCCAAGGCGCGTCCCTTTTCAAACCACGACGTCAAGAACGCCATGAGCGACTATCTCCGGCGATGTTCAACAACCCGCGCCTTATCTAAAGCAGATCATACCTCCCTCTCTCGCAACTCAAGCGACCTTTCGGCGACATCAAGCCACGACGTCCACTGCAGATCGGCGCGTTCATCTCTCCGGTGAGTATTTTTGGCGATCTCTCCTCTTGCCGAAATCGAGAGAGAGAGAGAGAGAAACGAAGGAAAAATATGAGGTGGTTGAGAAAATAAATGTGTTTGAATTTGAATTAATTATAGAATATCTTTAAATTAAATATGATAATTAATTGTTGAGTCAACCGTAATAATTGTTATTTTAAAATTTTCGATTTAAAAATAATAATAAATAAATAAAACGAAAATTAGATACTGTAATCAGGGATAAAATGGTCCAAAATAATTCATTAATTTATATATATAGTTTTTTGAAACTATGGACATTTTCATAGACCTTGAGTGTTTTTTAGGCAGTTTGTGGGTTTACTATTCTTTTTTCTCCTTTTTTTTTAAAATTATTTTTAAAAAGAATATACACATAATAAATAAAGAGAATAAAAAGTAAATGCAAATATTTGATTACGATGTATTGTTAAATAAGTAACTTCTTTCCAAGAGACTCTTCAACAAGAGTCACGTCTTTCTCCTCATGCATCATTAACAGTTTCAATATTTCTACCGATACTGATGTAGGGCGTTATTCAACGAGAGAAAGAACGCTAAAATTATCAAGCAAAGCTGATTTTTCTTTCCTTCCAAAAAACTGTCGATTACAATCCCAGAGGCAAAGCTCAAATAGTGCATGGAGATAACACTTAGCAGACTTAGGAAATATAACATACTAATTATCCTAGTAAATCAAAACATGGGAAATACGATATAATAAATTATCTAGGAACTCATGCTTAGTAATTATGAAATACTACTAGGAAATGAAAACTATTAAATAGCCGTTAGTTGATAACACGGTCTTCACGATCTTCGGGATTGGTCGCTGCATCATTCTCCCCCGGGTCGAAAAAATTCGTCCTCGAAGTTGCAAGCACAACGTCGTCGGTGTTATCGCCGGTGTACGGAATGAGATGCTTGACGTTAAAAACATCGGCCGTACGAATGTGAGACGGAAGCTTGAGGCGGTATGCATTTGCATTAATCTTCTCGAGAATTTCGACGGGTCCAATTGTCTTTGCTTTAAGCTTGTTGTACTCATGGGCCGGAACACGTTCTTTGGTAAGGACGGCCCAAACAAAGTCACCCACAGCAAAGTCGACCGGTCTTCTTTTCTTGTCCGCGGCTGTTTTGTAACGGAGGGTTGCTTGTTCAAGCCGAGATGATGTGGTGCGATGAGTTGTCTGGAGCTGTTCAATGAAGGCAGTGGCTTCACCATGAAGACGTGTGTTGTCAGGGATCGGGGCAAGGTTGAGCGGGCAGCGAGGGATGATGCCGTAGACAACTTGGAATGGGCTGAAACCTGTGCTACGGTTAGTGGCGTGATTGTGTGCGAACTCGGCTTGACTGAGCTTCAAATCCCACCCTTTGATTGATTCGCCCACAAGGCACCGAAGGAGATTCCCGAGCGAGCGATTCACGACTTCAGTTTGACCGTCAGTTTGTGGATGGTACGCGCTACTGAAATCAAGTCGAGTATCCACGAGGCGCCAAAGAGATCTCCAAAAGTGGCTTAAGAATCGTGTATCACGATCGGAGACGATCGATGTCGGGAGTCCGTGGAGGCGATATACTTCTCGAAAAAAAAGTGAGGCAACGTGTACCGCATCGGTAGTCTTGCGACATGGAATGAAATGAGCCATCTTTGAAAATCGGTCAACGACGACAAAGATAGAGTCATGGCCGCGTTGGGTGCGGGGAAGACCGAGCACAAAATCTATACTAATGTCGACCCACGGTTGTGTCGGTACCGGAAGTGGCATGTAGAGACCTGCGTTTGTTGCTTTGTCTTTGGCGAGGTGGCATGTGCGGCAACGTTCGACAAAGCGTGCGACGTCGCGTCGTAAGGAAGGCCAAAAATAAGAAGACGCGACAAGTTGATGAGTGCGATCCCGACCAACATGGCCTTCGTTATGCAAGTCACGGATGATCTTTAGGCGGAGGCTGCCCTCGGGAATACAAAGGCGTGTGTTGTAGAATAAGAACCCATCGGACCACGAGAACTCGGGATGTGTGGTCGTGTGAAGCTGTTGGACAACATTCGCAAAGAAAGGGTCTACCGCGTAGAGTTCGGTCAAAGAATCAAACCCGGGCACTTCAATGCGCATTTTAGTGAGTAAGGAGTGACGACGGCTGAGTGCATCGGCGACGCGGTTCAAGACGCCCGCTTTATGCTTGATTGAAAATGTGAATTGTTGTAAAAAGGCAATCCAAGAAGCGTGACGCGCGGAGACCTTGTCTTGAGTGCCGAGGTGTTTTAATGCATCGTGATCGGTGTAGAGAACAAACTCTTTTTGGAATAGATAATGGCGCCAATGATGAACAGCGCGGACGATGGCGTAAAACTCGACGTCATATGTGTTGTAGCGCGACTTTGGGCCGGTGAGTTTTTCACTAAAGTAGGCGACCGGGCGATTGCCTTGGCTAAGGACGGCACCGATTCCTACTTTCGATGCGTCACAATGGAGTAAAAAGGGCTGCTCAAAGTCGGGTAAGACAAGGATCGGGGCGCTCGTGAGTAGCTCTTTGATCCGCTCGAACGATACGGTCGCTTCGGGTGACCAATGAAAACGACCATTTTTTATGCATTCGGTAACCGGAGCCATCACGGAGCTGAAATGTGGAATGAACCGTCGGTAAAAAGACGCGAGGCCGTGAAAGCTACGCACTTCCGTTACGTTGGTGGGTTGTGGCCACGAAGCTACGGCGTGGACCTTTGAGTCATCGACGCTAAGTCCGTCGGCGGAGATTACATAGCCCAAAAATGTGACACGGTCGGTGAGGAAAACACACTTCCCAACGGCGGCGTAAAATGAGTGGCTGCGAAAAATGTTAAGGACCTCGCGAAGATGTTGTAAGTGGATATCGGCGTTAGCGCTATATATCAAAATGTCATCAAAATAAACTACAACGAATTTACCGATGAAGGGGCGCAATGCTTGGTTCATGACACGCATAAATGTGCTCGGCGCGTTTGAAAGGCCGAAAGGCATGACGAGCCACTCGTAGAGTCCTTCGCGCGTTTTGAAAGCGGTTTTCCATTCATCGCCGGGCCGGATGCGTATTTGGTGATACCCGCTCTTCAAATCCAATTTGCTAAACACACGTGCACCACTTAATTGGTCGAGTAAGTCGTCGAGTCTTGGTATAGGAAAACGGTAGACATCACACATAATCTGGCCTCGATACGTAGCGCCAATGGAGAACGACACCAAAGCCCGATGAGAAACGGTCACATCGGTGCCGTTTTGGAGCCACGCCAATTTGTATGGTTTAGGATGTTTTTCCGCTTCGATCCCTAATTTCTTGAGAACGTCTTCGGCGATGACATTCTCGCAGCTCCCGGAATCAACGACAAAGCGACACACTTTCTCGTTAATGGTACATGAAGATTGGAATATATTATTCCGAAGCCAACCGTCATCGCGGCTCGACGGTGTGAGAAAGTTCCGACGAAGGACGAGTGCATGACCAATATCGCCTGTGACTTCCTCGATTATGTCATTCGTGTCGGCAACATCATCGAAGACAGGATCGCCGATGATTTCAATTGTCTCGTCGGCGAGGAGACCGCGACGAGGGTTTTGTGGACAATTGTTCCGGCGAAGGCCTTGTGCACCACAACCGAAACACCGGACACCACCACCTACAGCCGCAAGTGGGGTGGGATTCGCACCATGTAGGGGCTGTACAGGTGCAATCGGAATGTGTGGAGCTGCAGTAGGGGATTTTTGACTCACTTGTGCAGTCACCGTGTTAAAAGAGCGGCGAGATTGTTGCTTCTCGATGGCGAGAGCACGCTGATGTGCTTCGGCGACGGTGATGGGGTCGAACATGTTTAACACGTCTTGGATTTGGACTCGTAGGCCGCCGATGTATCGGGACACGGTTTGCTCCACTGTTTCGGCGATGTCATTTCGTGCTAGAAGTAGAAAAAATTCAGTGGAATAATCAGTGACAGACCTTGTGCCTTGGCGGAGATTCTGGAGGTTTTGATAAAGCGTGCGAGTGTAGTTGTACGGCAAAAACGCAGATCGCATATGCTTCTGCATCTTCGCCCAAGTAGCGATCTTTTGTTTTCCAGAACGAGCCCGTTGTGCTTTTGTTTGCGTCCACCAAGCGGCTGCACGACCTCGGAAGCGCGTAGCGACAAGAGATGCTCGTCGGTTCTCGGGGACCGCCTTAAAGTCTAGAACTTCGTCGACCGCTGCAATCCAATCGAGAAATTCCTCGGCATTAACATTGCCGTGGAATTCTGGGATTTCCATTTTAAACGCTGATTCCCATCGTGTATCGGCATTCAAAACTTCGGCGCGCTGGCGGGCTGGAATCGGCGGAGCGACGGCGGGTGCGAACGGGTTAACTTCTTCAGGTTCGGAATCGTCTAAAGGGGCCACCGGTGTTACGGGTCGCTGTTGCATAAGCGCTTCAACGGAGCGGGTGAGGGCCTCCACTTGTTGACGAAGACCGGCGACTTCGTCACGTCTATAAACGTCATCTAGATCAGCATCACGATCGAGAATTCCTCCACGTCGGCCACGGCGCGGCATGTTGACGGTGGCAGCGATCGGAAGGCTCTGATACCAACTGATGTAGGGCGTTATTCAACGAGAGAAAGAACGCTAAAATTATCAAGCAAAGCTGATTTTTCTTTCCTTCCAAAAAACTGTCGATTACAATCCCAGAGGCAAAGCTCAAATAGTGCATGGAGATAACACTTAGCAGACTTACGAAATATAACATACTAATTATCCTAGTAAATCAAAACATGGGAAATACGATATAATAAATTATCTAGGAACTCATGCTTAGTAATTATGAAATACTACTAGGAAATGAAAACTATTAAATAGCCGTTAGTTGATAACACGGTCTTCACGATCTTCGGGATTGGTCGCTGCATCAGATCCAAACATCGACCGTTTTATATTTCCTTCTCTCTGGCTTTCTTCTTCGTCGGCGATGGCATTTCAATATCGATGAAGTCTGATCGACGACCAACACAACAAAAAATCAACTCCGGCCAACAACCTAAGTACATATTCATTCTCTTCTCTGTTAGACTTTTTTTTCTTCTCTGATATCAGTTCAGTTCAACTCACACATATATGTTTTTGTTTCTTTTTGGCATCAAGTCAACCGTTAAAGATTTCAATTCATATACACGTTATGTGCTGTGTTAAATTATCGTTTCATTAAATTTGAAATAAAATATATTTCTTTGTTGAATTTTATGCTGAAAAAGTGTCAAAAAAAAAATTATCAATTCAATCAACGCATATAATCTGTTTGCTAAAATATCTCAATGGAAAATACACTTGAAAATTAAAGGATTGTTTGAATTATGTTCTTTGTATCTACCGGTCAATCTTTGTTCTATGATAATTTAATGCTCACGAATTCTTAAGGTCGAACATCTTTAGTTTCTCGCTGTGTCTTTAGATTAATTATATGATATTATTTTCACACACAGGATTTCTTTACAACTCTAATCATAATTTTTTTTTTTTTTTTTTATCTAATCATATGTCTGCTTGATCCTAACCATGCCAATTGAAGCATTCAATTTCTTTTTGCTTCCCTTAAAAATATAAGCGAATATCTTTTTTTTTTTTTTCTTTCAATTTGTTGTTGTTTTTATTTTTTAAGAACATTTGCAGATTTCTTAAGAATATAGAATGGTAAATTTCAGCACCAGAGATCAGAGGAGAAAATTGAAGAGTGATAGGTTTGAAAAATCAATTTTTCATCGCTTGCTAGAATAATTTTTTATTTGTTAATTGTTATGGTAGATGAAGGACCGGTTCGACAATCTCTTCGGCTCAATAGTTTGAGTTTCGGTGTAATGGCTGTACACAATTTCGTATCAATGTTATCTTCGGAAAGGCAGTTTGCCTCTGCACTTCCAAAAATTTTCGCATTTCAGTTTTGAAATTCTCATTTAGTTAGAGTTACTACTGGAGATTTTTTCTTAGGCTATATTACCGAAACTCGCCTCTGAATAATTAGATTTAAATTTAGATTGAGTGTTAGAATGGATAATTATATTAATGTATTTGGATAGTGTATTCATCTTACAGAGCTTCTTCTGCAACCGTAGTGCCCTCTTCGTCAAGCAATTACTACTTTGTACTTGAGTCTGGGTATGCGATGATAGAAAGTTACGATGAATAATCGTAGTTGTCTCTATAAATCAACCACATCGGCGCAAATTCTGTTCAACAATGGCTGACCATTTACCGTATGATTTATGATGCTAATACTTTATGCTGGATGAATAAAAAAATTTATTGCTTTTACTAGGTTGAGCTCGGTTCACTACATAAAATGGTCATCGACAATATGTGATCAAGTACAAATGAATCTCTGTAAGCTTGGCTTTGGATCTTTGTCCTGTTCAATGTCGTCATTTGTTCGTGAAGTCCGTCAACGTCACTATGTCTGTTCTCCACTTCAGGTATCGTCTTGCGTGCCTTGAAATCATTTCATGCTCATTTTTCTGAACATTTCTCGATTTCCGGTTTGATTTTAAATTTGTTATTTTCTTTTGATGAATGATTTAGTGACTGGTGTGAGTTATTTTGTCAACTTCAACATCTCTTTATGCAGATGTAGTTAAATTCATCCGAGATTTTCCAACTCTGAACCACGTTATCCGCCAACAAAATCAGGGACTTTTATGTTTAGATATGGTCAACTCTTGTTTTTCTTTTAATCTATTTTTGCTTTTTAACATTTTCATGGTGTTTATAGGACTTCTCAAATATATCCGGTTCGTCGCGTCCTTGTTGAACCTTCTTTGCCATCACCGTGTATGACCACGGCTCACCTCTCCTTTCGTTTCTCTGGTTAGTCATTTTCTTGAATGCTAGGCTACGCACTTTTTCATTCTTGGGTTAATTATAGCTTATGTTTTTCAATTTGTGCATTTTTAAAGTTCTTCATATATATTTATATAGTAGACATAAGGTACGAGACTAATTAAAATTGTTCTTTATTTCTTTGGATTTTAGTTTCATTACTCAATCGAGCTGTTTAGTTTCCGCTAATTTTGGTTGATTTCATGGCTTTGTCGATGTTTGATTTGTTATTTGGTTTTGGGGTAGATGTTAGCAGGCTCGAATTCTTTGACTTCGCTAACCGAAACACACCTGCTTCATTGAGAATCTAATGTGAGTATTCAATACGTATTTTTTTTGGCCAAATTAAATTATCCTCTTAAAAAGTCCCAACGAGTGTGCTTCATTTCTTACTCTAATCATTCTTCGATGAATCCTCTCATAGGGAATCCTCTAACTGGAGTACAACATCGACTCATACCAACCGAGGTGACGACATATTCTCAAGTTTATGAGGTATTTTCTTTTAGAGCGCTATAATATTTGGGTTTTTGTCATTATATTTTTAAAAATCAGGTCATATATGGTATTTGGTTTTTCTGTTTCATCTTTTTATCTTTTATTGATTTATTTATTTATGTCAATATTACAAAAGATTGTAGTTTACAGGACTCATTTTCTATTATTAATCTAAGCCTTATAGTACAAAATTTATTGAGATTGTTAATCATTGAGTATATTTTTTTTTTTCAAACCCCAAAAGGTTGTGCTACACAAAAGAATCCTACTATAGTTTACGTAAAGAAAGTTCCATAAGATGTTGCATTTTATGCAAGATATTAAAAAAAATATTTTTTTTCTCTCAATAATTTTAAGATAATTATTGAGATTGTTTATTTTAAGTTTTTTTATTTTTGGCAATAATTTTAACATAAAATAGGTAAAATTGATTTTAAATTGTAAGTTCTTAAATAAGTTTTAAGGTTATGTATTATGTTTCTTTTGTAAAAACAAACATCAATTTAATAAGTCTTTATATAAAACATTTAATCCGTTCGTCTTTTACTTTTTGTCTACCATTTTGCTTAGTTTAATGTTGATGTAGGTGTATTAGAGGATTCTCTTTAAAAAAAAAGGTATGTTAGAGGACATTGTTTTACCATCGAAAATATTACGCGGTATATTTTCTCCCATATTTAGCATATCAAGAACTTTGTCTATTATATAAGCAAAAAACAATCAATTAAAGTTATTAACCTCATTTTAAGTTGTAAGTTGTAAATTATCAATCACACAAACAATCACAATCACAATGCAATTGTGATATGCTGAGAAAGTTTTCATCTTTTGTTAGCTTAGGATTATAAAACATAAAATATCGTTCATATTTTGCTCTTGATAGTTTATCTTGGAATCTGTAATTTGCAAAGCTGGAGCTCCGAAATTGAATGTCGAGTATGAAAAAAAAATGGAGAATGATGATTGTGGATTATGAGTTCTAAACAAAAATAATGGGTATCTTCTAAATTTTGGCATGGTTATCATTCATCAGGTGGGTTTTTCCTTAATGTTTGATGATATCATTTATTTCAGAGCTATATTTATATAATTATTTCGGTTGCGTTTCTTTGGTAAAAGAACGTGAACTAAAGTGACATCAGTTGGAAAGAAATGTAATCTTCACATTTTTTTTTCTTCAATATGTCATCTTCATTTAATTTTTTTTATTTTGCAAGTGAGATTTCTACGTAATGTAAAATTATCTCATCGCTTTCTTTTTAATCTAAAGGTTTATGCAAAAAGAGAAGGAGATGGATAGAAAAATAAATTCGATAGAGAAGAAATCAATCCTTTACTTAAGAAAATTTTCTCTTATATTACTTTGTTTTTCATGCAAGAGAATGGAGTGATTAGGAGAAAAAAAATTAAGAAAATGTTTACCCTTAAGACAAGTCCTATATATTCTGCAGTCTTTTTTTTTTTAACAAAAGTATTTTGGGTATTAAAAATGTTGAGATCAAATAGAGAAATAGTATTTTTATTAATTCTCTTAGAAGATAAATTTTCGAAGTTATTGAAATTTACTAATGATAACAAATGTAGTAGACTATTATTAAACAGATTTTCAAAATTTGAAAATACAATATAAGTATCATCAATGTTAATTATAATTTTAAGTATAATTATTGGAGTTAAATACTGTCAATAATAACTTTCACCGTGAAAATTTTGTTAATGTCATCATAATTTGTTACAATGAAACCTTTTCAATGTTTTTCTTAATCAAATTTCGATATACTATTGTATTCATAGATGTACATTTGTAACCAATATTTATGTTAACTTCATTTTGTATGTTTCAAAATTTATGTGAGTATATTAAATAAAAATCGCAAATCATATTACATAATTAAATTGCATGTTTAATTTAATGTCAATGTATGTTTCCTCAATGACTCGTTGACGGTCAACTGACGGAAAACATGAAAAAAATCTAACGGAATAAAGTTTGGGTACATTAGCCGTTGAAAATAAATATTGAGTACATTAAATTGCACGTTTAATTTAATGTCAATGTATGTTTCCTCAATGACTCGTTGACGGTCAACTGACGGAAAACATGAAAAAATCTAACGGAATAAAGTTTGGGTACATTAGCCGTTGAAAATAAATATTGCGTACATAGTCCGCAGCCGATTAAACATTGGGTACATTAGCCGCAATTTACCCTTAAAATAATATGGCCCTTTCAATTTATATTTATCATGATGAGTAAGCTATAAGAAAAATACCCGGACTTACCATGTGAGATTGCCCTTTTGAGTTTGACAATAAACACTATTTGTTTTCCACAATAATTTGTTGAAAAAATGGAAATTGTTAGAAAAATAACAGTTGTAAGATTAATTGACCATTGAATTTGTGAACGTTTGTAAACATTCAATATGGCTTGAATGCTAAAATCATTTTCAAACGTTTCGAGGCCTTTTTTTATAAAAAACAAAAAAAAAAAATCGGCGTTTTAGGGTATTTTGATATTTTTAGGAGCTTTTAGATAGTTTATTTTACGAAACGGGCATCCGGAAGGCATTTTGGACCTAAATTAAATTAATTTAATAAAAGAAAAGTTAGTAAACAATTTATTCTATATTAATATGTTTTTAAATCAAATCCGTGAAATACCCGCAACACTATATAGAGAGATTTATTTTATTTTATTCATTTAGACGCTCCTTTAAAATATGTTGATAGTTCTAAACTATGGACACATTTTTAGTTAATATTATAATGTGTATGTTAAACCTCTTTACTTAAACCACAGTGATAACAAAAAACACAATTGCAAAAATATAATAACTATGGAATCAAAACTTTCATCACATTCATTTAAGAAAAACTGAACCAAATTTTCATTGATAAAATATAAACTTAATCTTTTTAACAAATTCATCGTCATGATCTTTTACAAGTGGCATTGTCATCTGAATTTAAAGGGCATACTTATCAGGAACGTCCAACAACTCTCAAGGCGATCTCCGGAGTAGGGACCTGGAGCCGAGCTTTCCCGCCGGTGGAAGTCGGATAAATACACTCTCGGTGGTAGCAATTTGCGTGCTTTCCTAAAAAATGTCCATGGAGGAGACATGATGACGATCGACCGTCTTGAAGACGGTCGAATCGTCGCGACCTTCGGTGAGCATTCCTGTAAGATCTAGTCTTTTAGGGTTTCTTTGCTTTACGATCTCTAATCACATTTGAATATCAATTGTACAGTCCGAACCCACTGAACATAGTGTTGGCGATTTGTCGCAGGCAAGGTGCGTGAGGTAACAATTGTCAAAGGTGGAAAAGACACCATGATGATACGCCGGTTTGAAGACGGTCGAGTCATCGCCAATTTTAGTATGTAATTTTAATTCTAAACTTTTAGGGCTCTAAAAGTTCAATAATATACTTTAATCACATTTTATTTTACAGGCAGAGCCCATTGAATTCAAGGATCACGGGATTCGAAAAGCGGCATATTTCTTGGGTTTGGACATAGACATTGCTATTTCTATACTAGCAATGCTATTATTTTCTTTGTATTTGTTCCATGTGGGACTTTTCTAATCCAAACAAATGTGTATCATCAATTTTCATTCTATTTGCTCCACGTGGAACTTCTCCACAAAACCAAATAGTTCATTATTTATAATTGTGTATTATCAAATTATGTAGTATCTGTTGATCTTGTTTTTCTTTTTTAATGTTTGAGCATGACATGTTTTTTTTTTTTCATTTGTTTGAGTATGACATGATTTTATTTGAGTATTTACATATGTGAGAGTGAGATTATATTTTATTTACATATGTAAACTTAGTAAATATATTCTTACAAAAAATTTAGCGGTTTTTCATCGATAATCCATCTATAATCCTGGATAATTGTCGATAACGATAAGCTACAATTTTAGTAATTTTCCATCGATAATCCTCAAAAATCTGTCGATAATCCTCGAGAACGGCAACCAATTTATCGACAAAAGTGACATTTTAAACCATGTCATCATGTATTTTATTGGAATTTTTTGTATTTCAGATCAATAATTTTTTTATATTTTTGTAGGTTTAACCTTTTTAAAAAAAAAATATTTTGTAGGTTTAACTTCATTATTCAACATATATTATTGTTATTGATTGCTTCAGATTGCCCGCCAGAGTCTTCGATTGAAGAATCAATCGAAAAAATAAGACTAGGTAACCAATATTTAAATCTTGTTTGCGGTCGACATATTAAAATATTAGACAAACCATTTGTATTCTTCAAAAGACGGACAATGACGGTTAGGGTTATGACGGACAGGTAGTCAGAAAATGCATCTTGGCCAATAATATGAATATCATTCGGTAACTTTAGACTAAAATTAAGGTGTTTCCTTATCTTCATTTTATTTAATCAGCATTTTCGAAAATTAAGGTATTTCTTAGGCTAATTGAACTTGCTTATTGTCACTCTAGACTAGAGAATGGATCTGAATAATCTATCAATTGTTATATAATAGCAATTTATCTGTTTGGTAGTGCCAAGTTTACAATATGTAAGGGGGCACTCATTTGAGTCTCATGAGGGTTTGAACCCATGACCTCGTGAATAGAGGAGTAGTAGAGTTGTCACTAGGCCAAGTTGGTTACCAACTCGGTTACTTGAATACTATAAATTGTGTAGGTGTTGGCTATAAGCTGTTTAGTGGTTTGATATATGATATACTTCGATTTAGTTATAAGATTACTCTAGCTTCTGTTTAGTGCCTTTGTTTTTTGTTTTTTGTTTTTTTGTTTACTTAACTATTGGATTATATAAATAGGCAAAATGAATGTTTAGTTGCAAAGGAATGTAAACTGACATAAATTGACACTTTTTTATTGTAATTTTAAATTCACTATTCAAATTTATGGTTTCAATCTGTGTAGTTTTTTCTTCTTTTGTGTTTCCGAATAGTAATTAAAAAAAATACATTTTAAACGTTTTGTTACCGAACGTATTTTTGAAATCAAACAAAAAATACAATATTAAAAATCAATGTGTACGGAACATTTTTTTGGAACGAGTACACTATGAAGACGCTACCAAATAGGTCCTTAGTGTCTTCTTTGGTAAGTTGTACTTACTAAAGTTTTTACAGGTTCTTAATGACTTACTTACTAGAGAAAATCAAAAGGAAAGAAATTCTATTCCAATCGGAATTAATCCTGCTGGTTTTGATAACTCTCGGGCTTGGACTGTTCTTAACGTCCGAGATCCAGTTTCTGCCGCAATGCCATCGTGAAGGTAACCCCTATGACGCCTATAGAACGTCTTTAGGACCTCGATGAGCTCGAGTTGTCGTGAATGCTTTGAGGTTGCCATGTAAGGCCTTTTTCAAGCATGTAGCCGATCTTCGGGCCAAGTATGGCTGGTCTCAACTTGTAGGCCTTACCAAATGGGGGAGTTGGACCGATGGATCTTGACTTTCCTCAGCGGGCTTTTGATCTTTACTTTTGGGGCTCATATTTTAAATAGTTCTAAAAATACGCATCCTAACAGTAATGTGGTTTAAAACTGACACACTTAGTTGTCGTTTTACTAACAACCGTAAAATAACTCTATAATTGCATAATAACTCTATAAAAACCGTAAAATTACTCTAGAAAACCGTAAAATAAACCACAAATAACTCCAAAAACCGCAGAAAATTGCACAATAATTCTTAAAATTGCATAAAATAAAAACTATATAAATTTAAAAACTCCAATTAATAATTAAAATTAATTGTAACAAAATTAAATATTAATATTATCACGAAAATATTTACGGTTTACCGATCGATTTTGTGTTCTATACTTCTATCAATTGTTTTACCCATCGATTAATGTCCACGATATACTCGTAAATCGAAATTGCTTACGGATAATAACATTTAAGCTCACAGATTTTCAAGATTCCATATTCGCTCACTCGAAATCGGTGAGTTTTCTGTGAATTCGAGGCTTCGAGCGATCGCTTGTTGAAATGGTGAGTTTCAGTGAAACCGAACGATCTCTGATTGAAATGGGCGAGTTTTGATAGTAGAAGACTCCATTTTATTGAATTCAAAGACACAAACACAAACAGGATGACGACGACAATGGAGGAAATCCTGTTCCGACTCTAACCAAACTCAGAGGATCGCACGCCTCTGTGCCGAAGCAAAACGGGTACATTTCTCCAAGCAAAAAACACACAGCGAAGTCTTCTAGTTCCAAGGTTCGATCTTGGGCAATCACTGATGACTGTCAATCTCGGCCAGGATCGGGATGAACTTCTCCGGATTGACCGGCTTCTCGATGTAATCGTCGGCCCCGGCTGCCAGGAACGCCGCCTTCTGCCGGTTGGTGCGCATCGCGATGATCCCCACGATTATGCTGCACACTCCTATGGTGCGGAGCTTCTGCCGGTTGAATTTCTCTTTGTCGAGGCTAAGACTCTTCTTCTAGAACGATCTCAGCTCTTATTCAAGTCCTTCCTCCTCTAGGAGTGGACGAATTTTTAGAGAGAGAAAGCTAGAGAGAGAAGCTCTGGAGCAAGTTGTGAGAGAGTGTGGAAATGAGGGGGGGAAGGCTCCTATTTATTGGAAAGCCAATTCCCTGAAACTGCACCTCTGGGGCCTGCGAATTTCCCTCTTGCAATAGGGGGGTCATCGAGGCCCTTTGCCCTGCAAAAGAGGTTGTCAGTGCTTCTTGATTCGTCTTTGATGTTTTCCGGTTGTCCGCGAGTCCGTAAGTTGAGTCCGGGAGAATCCGGAGGATTTCCCAGAGATCTTCGTGGCATCGAATCTCCTCGTCGTGTGGAAAAATTACAAGTTATGCCCTCGTCAAGTTATGACGAGGGTGTTCGTCGCCTCGTCGCCTCGTCGGTTCGTCGCCTCTTTGACTCCGGGCCTCGCCAATGTCTTAGTTCGTCGGCCCCGGGTCTTTGGCTTTGGTGATGGGCCTTGACTTTTCTTAATGGGCTTTGACTTTTCTTAAAATGGGCCCAATTTTTATATGTTACGAAAAATGCACATAACACTTGATATGCATAGCTCAATATTATATCTAATTTAATTTTCTTCATGCTATCACCATACAAGGCCTTGAAACTTTATTATTATGATAATTTCTAATAACATAGACTTTTATTTAATTCATTGAACAAAGCAAAAATGAACAACTTATATGGTAAAACTTTGTTATATTAATACTTAATAAGTTAATAATCTTAATAAATTATATTTTTTTCAATCTCGACTCAAGATCAATAGCTAAATGAATGAATCGCATAATTTATAGGATAATAACTATTTGGGGTTATGCCGCCCTAGTTGACTAAAGGTTAGGGATATATGCCGCAATTAACCCTTTTAAGAATTATGGATTAATTTTTATCTTTTAAAAAATCACACAAAAAAAAAAAAGTAGTTCAGAAAGTATTTATGCATTTTTTAAGTTTAGGGATAATTTGCGTACATTCTGATGAGTTGAAACTTGAAAGTAGGGGTGAAAAACTTGTACTCGGTTTCCGGTTTCGTCCCGGTTATGGTCCCGGTACATGACCGTTTTTGGTAAAAAAAAAATCATTTTTTTACGATACCCTAAAAAGGGACGTCTCGGTTCCGGTGTGAAAAACCAAAACCAAAACCAGTTTAAAATATGAAATTCCCTGTTTTTTTTGTCCCGGTTTCGATTTTATGTCGTTTATTATAAGTTTTTCATTTTTTTAACATGTCATTTCTTATATATCGGTTACTAGTTAGGTTTTTAATCCATTGTTTTTTTTAGCCCATTATTTTAACATGTCATTTATTTTTCAGCCCATTACTCAATATTTTATTTAACGTGTAATTTCTTATATGTCGTTTTGTTATTAAAAAATGATTTGTTTGTACTCAATATTTACTATTTATCATTTTAGACTCGGTTTTTTGCACTTAGATTTGGATTTGGTATCGTGAAGTTCACGACGTGAACTCGGATCTTGCATTTGATATTTTGTATTTTGCTTTTGTACTCGGATTTGGTATTTTGCATTTTGGATTTGTACTTAGTGGGTTTTTTTTCATGTTTCTGTCTTGGATTTTGTCCCGGATTTTTCTCGGTTTTCGTCCGGTACTTTGGTCCCAAAAAAATCGAGATTTTAATCAGTGACCCGATTACAGTCCCGGTTCCGATTTAAAAAAAAAAAAAAAACTAGGATTTTTCAGAACCAGAACCAGAAGCGGGACAGAAAAATTGTGTCCCGGTTTTTCCGGGACAGGGACATAAAATGGTCAAATTCCCGGTTTCCGGTTCCGGTTTTAGCCCTACTTGAAAGGGTATTTGTGCACATACTTGTCGATTTCAAAATGTATTTGAAATATTCATAAGGTAGAACTACTCAAATATCTGAAAATGTATTTGAAATATTCACAAGGTAGAACTATTCACAGGGTATTTGAACTACTCAAATATCTGCAAATTCAACTACAGTAGAACCTCTACAAATTAATATTGTTGGGATCGGTAAAAAATATTATCTTATCGGATTATTAATTAACATATAAATTAATAATTTTTTAATTTATACATTTATGAATAAAAAAATATCAACCATCTATAATTATATAAACATCTTTATTAACAAAAAATTATTTCAATTTATTATATCGAGAATATTAAAGTATCAATATTAAGAATACCAAGAAAGACTATTATGATCGAAAAAGATTTTATTAAAGTACCAATGTCAGAAATATTAAAGAGCCTGATCATATTAAAGATGAAGTTCAAGAAGACTTCAATTTGAAGAAGAAACAAATTACTATAGAATCATATTTTAAGAAGAAATACATTATTAGTGATGTAATGTTATCTTTTTATTCAATATGATTTCATAATTATTTATGTTATATTTTATTTATAGTGATTTTATAATTATTTATGTAATTTTTTATATTGAATTATTAATTTATATATCACTTGGACCTATATGCTTTCTAAAAAAATTATTATCTTATAAATTTAGCGAATTATTAATTTAGCTAGTTAGGTCCGAGTCAGGACCGGACACAAATATTATTTAATCGTCACTATTAATTTATCGAGTATTAATTTATGGAGGTTCTAGTTTATTTGATATTCACTTTGTCAAATTTTTTTAAAAGCTGAAACCCTAAAATCGTGGTATAAAAGCTTCCATCTTCTCGCCGTAAGCGTTCCGCTTCTTCATTTCTCGGAGCTCAACCACATCGCCAACAATGGTACCATTTCCTTCTTCTCTCTGTTTTCGACAATCCATGGTCTGAATCGCCACTCTTACCGTCCCCCGAACCCTAATTTTAGTCGCGGTTCGAATTCGCTTTTACTGAAATTCGAAGAAGTTTATCACGCTCGTATTGTGACTATCGCTGCGTTAATTGGCTAAGGTTTAACGAGTTGCTAGTTTTTATATGGATTCGGTACTCTGAATATTAGCTGTGTGTGTTCGAATTAGAGTGGAACGCTGATTCTGTTTGTGGAAACTTGTTAGATTTGGATTACAAGTATTTGATGATGTTCATGGCTTTGTTACGACAGAGCTTTAGAGCTTAAACACTGGTAGAGAAGAGTTGTTGCATTCTTATTGTTCAACCCTAAATTGTAATTTTGTGATTAATTTTTGCATTAAGTATTGTGATGATGCACGAAAAAAGTATATAACCCGTACTAGTTTGCCGTTTTTTTTTTTTTGCATTTTCAGAGGTAACCTAAGATGTTGTCTCTAACTGCAAACTTTTTTTTTCTTACCCAAAAATTATCCTTTAGTGGTCTAGTCCCGTAACGACGTTTAGATTGTATTGCTTTTTTTGCTCCTACTAAAGAAGTTGACGGATGGGTTCGGGTTTTTATTTTGTTATTTAGGCCGAATGTTAGGATCTAGATTTTACGCTACTCCAGGTACGCACAGGTTGAATACCGACTGTAGATATAAGAGGAGCTTCTCTTTAATGTATGAAAATTCAAATTAAATGTTATTATGCCTTTTGTTGAGGGTCTTATCTAGCTGTCTAGGTTGGGATGCATTGCTTTGCATCTGACTGTGAGAAAACTCGGTTTTCTCTCATTGTGTCTCTCGTTCTAACATTGTTTTGGTACGTCTGTTTTACTATGCTTGCATCTGAAACTGCTGTCTTGCATTGCAGGTTAACGTTCCGAAGACCAAGAAGACTTACTGCAAGAACAAGGAGTGCAAGAAGCACACCTTGCACAAGGTCACCCAGTACAAGAAGGGTAAAGACAGCCTCGCTGCTCAGGGAAAGAGACGTTATGACCGCAAGCAATCCGGTTACGGAGGTCAGACCAAGCCCGTCTTTCACAAGAAGGTAAAATTCTCGACTTTAGGATTTCCCCTTTTACCTTACCTTGTGATTATATATCTTCTGTACCAAAATATCCATCCCTAATAATCTCGGTAACCTGAAAATCACAGGCTAAGACCACGAAGAAGATTGTTCTCAGGCTCCAATGCCAAGGCTGCAAACACGTCTCTCAGCACCCGATCAAGGTTGGTTGATTCACCGTTAAATATAGTTATCGTGTGTATATAAATATAAATATATATATATTTGGTATATTTATGTTTGTCTTGATTTGGCAGCGGTGCAAGCACTTTGAAATCGGTGGAGACAAGAAAGGAAAGGGAACTTCCCTCTTCTAGGTCATATGTTCTATTCAATAACCATATGTTCTATTTGCTTGGAAAAGTCGGAGATATTAAAATTTTGTCTTGAATTATTTGATAGTTGTTAGTCTTGTTTTTCCTGTAGAAACAGCTAAGCTTGTGAGACATTGCCAATTTTACATCTTTGGTCCAGATTATAGTTTAAATCAAGGTTTAAAATACCGCTTGCCATTTTCGTTTCGCATTTTCCGTTTTACGGATATATCGCTTGCCGATGGGTATGTCGATGGGCAAAAGGGAAAAAAAGGGCATGCCGCATACCGCATTTACCGCACTTTTCGCATGGACATACCGCATTTACCGCACTTTTCGCATGGATATTTTGTAAAAAATATTTGAGTATTTAAGCACGATATTTATATAGGTTCAAAACTACATATTTAATAAATACAAGACATAATTGTATACAACAAAACATATTTGTAACTTAAATATGTAGGTGAAATGTATAATATTAAGTCACTTTATTAGTTTAAGTGTATAATATTAAGTCAAATTATTATGTGAAGTGAATATGTATGTTAATTAAGTGTGTAATATTAAGTGAATATGCATGTTAATTGTATAGGTATGTTAACAAATTTAATATTAGTTGAAGTGTATAATATTAAATGAATATGTATATTAAGTGTATATGTATGTTAGGTGAAGTTAATATGTATGTTAAGTGTATAATATTATTTGAAGTGTGTAATATTAAGTTAAATTATTAGGTGAAGTGTATGTGTATGTTAAGTGTGAATGTGTGATATTAGTTGAAAACAAAAAGTCCCACATTGATAGATGACAAGAGTTTGGTGATGTTTATATACCAAATATTAGGGACAAGGGCTTGGGCCCTTAGGGTCATAGGATTTTGTGGATGGGGGAGGACTCACACAAATGTTACACCACCACACGCGCGCCGCCGCCGTCCGACCGGACGGGCGTGGGGTGGGGTGCTCTTGTGTGAGTATAATTATTTTTGCCGAAAGTTTAATTGGTATTTTTGCCGAAATCTACCAAAAATGCGAAATTCCAACCACTTTTCGTCGTTTTGCAGGCAAAAAACGATAAACGACATGTAATGCGATTGTCGTTGCGAAAGTCTCGGCAAAAGGGAAAACGACAGCGAAACGAGAAGGCTTTCGTTTCGGTAGCCTCCGAAAAACGAAAATCGGCCCGAAAGTCGAGCGATTTTCCCGAAATTTTGCACCTTGGTTTAAATTATGTGTTTTTTTTTATATCATTTTATTATATCGTAGAAAAAAAATAAAAAAATATTATTCATTAAAGGAAGTAGTACTAAGAGAAGAGATTGGACTTGTTCTTCCATTTTAAGGTTTGGAAAACCGGTATTGGACACGAAAAAGGTCAAAAGCCTAGTTAACATTGCGGTAAACCGATACTGATCTATAATTTATATATACTACCTTTACTGTGTCAAATCTTTCACATTCGCTTTGTAGTTATGATTGAAGCATGCAAATTTGGATTTTTGTATGAAAATTCTTAAATTGAGATACCTAGAATTAAAAGTACATAAATACTGATTCAAAGAATTAGTAGATGTGATTGCTTATTATTTTGTAAATCGTCTTTTGAAAAAGTAGTGTTTCTTTTTCTTTTTGTTAAATTGATTGATTTAACGAAATACTCATTTTGTGCGAATTTTCTTAGAAATTACCAATTATGGATAGTTTTTAACATGGGTAGTTTTTTAAAATGTTTGACACAACGTATTTTGTAAATTTTTTTTAAAATTTAATATAAATTAAAACTGATACTTTATGTTTCTTTCTATTTATTTAATACTTATTAATTTCTTATTTATTTATTTATTTATATAAGTACCCAATAATTAGGAATTGTTTTTAAAATTAAATCTATATGTATAAAAGGGCAATTATTGCAGCTACTCAAACAGTTATTTAGTAGGGAATTCTGTTTTTCATATTCAAAAAAATTAAAAATTTTACATATGATATTTTTTAGAATAAAAAATATAAATTTCATTTTCCAAATATTTGTTGAGTCTAATATACTACCAAGTACCAACAATAGTGATTACTAATTTTTAAGTCATAATGATGTTGAAGGAAAACCGTGTCACATTTTTTCAAAATTCAGTGTTTATATTAATTTATTTATCAACGATTCAATAAATAAATATAAAATGAAAGAAAACAGTGTCACATTTTAAAAAAGAAAACAAAAGACTAATATATAGTCTACAGATGACGTTATTTACATAAACATAAAAAGATAAAATTACATCATAATATACATACAAACACTTGATAGCTTTTGTTATGCGTATTTTTCGGAGCATAGAAAAATTAAAGCCCAAATCAAAAAACGCACCCAAAAGGCCCGAAACAAATAAAGCCTACTAAATTGACTTTGACCCGACCCAGAAAGTCAATCAGAAAAGTCAACGACTCGACCCAAAAAGTCAATTGAGAAAGTCAACAAAGTCAACAAAAGTAAACGGTCTGACTCGGCAAAAGTCAAATAAGATCCGTCGGCATGAATTCGAACTTCTAACCCTCTATAAATACGAGGGCACCCCCACCACAATCGGCAAGCGCTCCCGAAGCCAAAAAACTTATGTTTCCCGTTTATTCATAATTCCAGACTCAAATACTCGACTAATGTTGAGCGTCGAAGCGGGCGACAGAGGACACCCCCCCCCCCCCCCCCCCTGTTCCCCTCTAGAGTTCACGTTTTTTACCCTTTTCTCAGGAACAAGGGCGGAGGCGAAGGTCCCGGAGAAGGTTTCCGGCCCATCAAGAATAAAGAATCAATTATCAAGTCCATTTCAACCATCAACTAGGTGTTGGGCCCGGCCCAAAATCAAGACTTGCGTTTGGTTATGGTCTCCGAGACCAGTTTCTAGTTTTGGTTTCAAACAGTGTCATATTGGTTTCGCAGAACACGTTTGGTTGCCAGTTGCCTCTGTATTCTGAGACCGGTCTCGCAGACCACTGAAATTTTAATGAAGGAAAACAGAAAACGACTTGAAGTTGTTTTCTGTCTTTGGTCTTCAACTCAATCGTACAAAATAAAACAACAATAATATTATTGTTGAATATTGTATAGCTTAGTAGTATTTATAGTTTAGTTACTTCTGCCGTTATTTTATCTTCTTGTCATCTTGGTGTAAATACCCAAATTCATGAATGAGAAAATTACTTTTCCCAATCAGATTTTCACATGGTATCAGAGCCACAAAGGGAAAAGTCAAAACCCTAGCTACCGTCGCCGCCTCTTTCCCGTCAAACGTTCTTCTGCGGCGTACTTTCCGGTGACGCGTGCTTCTCCAGCATACCTCCGGAATCATCGCGAGCTTTTCCTGCTCGGCGATCCTATAGGTCGTCTTCTCAGTCAACTTCCGCTGCCGCTCTTTCCGTCGGACGTCCGTCTCCGGCGACCTCCTCCGGTGCGTGTGCAACTCTCGAGAAGCACCTATATCCGCTGCCTCTAGATCTAAGACGAAGATCGATCTCAGATCTGACAATTCAGATCTTTCCATCGGGATAGCCCTATCTCAGCTCGCCGGAATCCGCCATCACCGCCTCTCCGTCGGACGCTCTTCTCCGACTATCCCCTCAGGTGTATGTGCATCTCGCTCCGCTGCGATCTTTCTCCGGTGAATCTAGTATTCCTCTCAGATCTGAAAAACCAGATCTCAGACGACCTCCATCGGCGCCGTTCCCAAATCCGCGACGCATCCTGCTCTTCTCCGGCGACGAGCTCCGACCCGTCGACCACCTTCACGAGCTTTTTCTTCTCCGGCATTCCTCCGGCCCGACTCGCACCTCCAGGGCGAACCCAGCCGATTCGCAGATCCGCTGCTCTTTCCGCTGCACCTCTCCAGCGAAGCGCCTCTTCCTTCCACGGCGCGATCTCTCCAGCAGCTCGCTCCGGCAACTCCAGCTTAGGAGCTTCCTCGCTCCAGCTCCTCTCTGCGCGACCTCAGCGCTTCTACGGCGACGAGTTCCTCCGCGTGAAGCTCTTTTCCGATCTGAAAGTGAGTGCGCGACGGATCTCAGCTGCTTCAGTCGCTCTTTCCGGCGATCCATTCCAGCTCCGTCCGGCCAAGCTTTCCTCGAGCACCTCCAACCTGCTCAACAACCAAAGAGGTCGATTCCTCTATTCTTGTTCAGATCCAAGTCATTTGGTTGGGTTTAATTCCTTGAGTGGGCCCCACGGATTTTCAGAAAAAGGAAAAAAGGAAAAGGTCTCTCTTTCCTCCCTTTCTGAGTGTTCCAACCAAGGATTCTAATGCCGTTTTTGCCGATAAATCGTTTGCCGTTATCGACGGAGTAATCGTTTGCCGATGGATTTATCGATGGAAAACCTATAAAATTTATCGTTTGCCGTTACCGAAACTTATCGAACTTATCGATGGATTAATCGCTTATCGATAGATTTATCGATGGAAAACTTATAAAATATTTTCATATATATTTTCATACATAAAATATTTTTTTATAACATAAAATACTAAATGTATATTTTCCTTAATAATTGAAAAACGTCAAATTACAAAACAAATTATGTCATAATCACAGTATAAGAATTATATACAATGTTACAAAATGAAGTTACATAAAAAAAAACGAAGAAATAGCTCAATTTGACCATTTTCAAAAAAAATATTTACTTTTCCCGCAATAAGGTTGCAATTCGGGAAAATGTTGAATTAGAAATAATTATGTCAATCTCACATTTTATAAGTTATATACAATGTTATAAAATTATTTTACATAAAAAAAATAGACTAACTAGCTTAACTTAACTAATTTCAAAAAATATGTACTTTTGCCGCAATAAGGTCATAATTCAGAAAGACATCAATTACAAAAATAATTATGTCAAACTAATAGTTTCCTAATTATATACAATGTTACAAAATAAAATTACAGAAAAAAATTAAAATATATCAAATTCAATATTTTTAGAAAAATTGGTACTTTTGTCGCAATTAGAAATAATTTGCATAAACCCTTAAATTTAACCCAAATCTGCAAAAATTCAATAAAAATCACACAAACCATCTTGATTCATCTATATTCCATCATATACTTAAAAAAAAAATGAATTTCAACAACAACATTTGATTCAAAACGTAAAATGTACAATTAAACTAATATGAAACTCAAAGTTTAACTTTCATTCAACCTAATAGCTTTCTAAGTAACTACTACAAATATAGAATAAAAATGTGAAAAATTGACATGATTCATACATATACAACATTTAAACATCAAAACACTAAAGATCTACTAAAAAAATCACTAAAAATACATTTAAATTTCAAAATTAAAAGAAGTTGGAACTTCTGCCGCAAAAAAAGAAAATTTTATACCAGGGTTGACTTATCGTTTTTGACCGAAAAGTAGCTTGCTTTTCGAGAAAATACACTTGATAAGTTTGAGAGATAAGTGACTTGCTTTTCGAATCGAAAAATCGCGATAAGTATAAAAAGATAACGATTAAAGGAGATAAGTTACCGAGAAGTGGTTTTCAGCGATAAATCGCTCGATTATCGCTCGATTATCGCGAAAATCGAAACCATGGTTCCAACACACAGAACGTCTCCAAATATTTCTGTGTGTTCTTGCGTTAAAAGTGTGTGCCCACAACCAGAAGAATTATTTTTTCTCGGCTTGTCTCTACGACCCGAGCTTGTTTAAAAATATGTATTCTCGGGCCAAATCCGCTACTCCCGCTCACTTCTCTGCGACACAATGTCGAGGACGACCTTGGTGTGATCATTGCAATGCTCATGGTCATTGGAGACCCCAATGTTGGAAATTACACGGCAAACCAACAAATTGCATGAATTTATCAAAGTCTACAACGGGCTCTCATCCTAATGTTGACGACTTCAATCGACTTGTAAATGAGTTTAAAGATCTCGTGAAAATGGTTGATGCCCGATCAAAGTTCGAGCCTGTATTAAATCCAAGCGTCGATAAGCCTATCGATACTCATGCTCATACTAGCTTGACGTCCGACCGTCTTGTTCAAATCCAACGATTGAAATCTTGGGTCATTGATTCAGGTGCAACATATCACATGACAGGAGATCGAAACTATTTTATCACATTCGAGCAAAGTACAAGTTACCGGTTGAAGGAATCAGTTCAATTCAAATTTCAGCGGACATTGTTCTTCAGTCTGTGCTATTTGTTCCGAATATCACTTGCAAGCTTTTGTCGGTTAGTAAACTCACTCGTGACAATAACTGCATGACCCGTTTCTTTGCCGATTTTTGTGATTTTCAGGTATTGGGTTCTGAGAGGGAAATTGGTAGAGGCGAGATGCGTGATGGACTCTACTTGTTTCATGACACAAGTTCTCATGGTAATCAAATCCAAATCTCAAGTCAAAATCTCGTGTCTCGTCTAAATACACATTCTGCCTCTCTTCCCATCAATCAACAAGTCATGTTATGGCATTATCGCCTTGGTCATCCAAATTTCCAATACCTTGCAAAATTGTTCCCACACTTGTTCACTAGCATAAATCCTTCATCTCTGCAGTGTCAAATTTGTCAACTTGCAAAACACACTCGACATGTCTTCCGTGCCCTTGATTATAAATCATCCAAACCATTCTCACTGATTCACAGTGACATATGGGGGCCCTCAAGGGTAAGTCACATAAATGGACATCGATGGTTTATCTCATTCATTGATGACCACACTCGCATGACGAGGACATTCCTCATGAAAGAGAAATCAGAAACATCATCTATTTTTCAAACATTCTACACTTTCATCGAGTCCCAATTTCACAGCAATATCCAAGTCTTCCATACTGACAATGCACAAGACTACTTTAATCAAACTCTTAGCCCATATCTATCCAAAAAAGGGATAGTTCACATTAGTTCGTGTGTTGACACTCCGCAACAAAATGGCATAGCCGAGCGCAAAAATCGTCACCTACTTGAAGTTGCCCGATCCATTATGTTTGCAAGATCCGTCCCTAAACATTTTTGGGGCGATGCAATCCTCACGGCGACATACCTCATCAATTGTATGCTGAGTCGTATCCTCAACTTCCTACCTCCTCGTCAAGTCCTTACTCAAACACACCCTCACCACTTGTCATTCTCTTCCGACCTACCTAAAAAGGTCTTCGGGTGTGCAGCCTTCGTCCATGTCCATAAACAAAATCGATCGAAACTTGATCCTCGCGCCATCAAGTGCATCTTCTTGGGTTATACTTCTCATCAAAAAGGGTACAAATGTTATTGCCCTACTACCCGCACGGTCTATAACACAATGGATGTCACCTTCTTCGAAGATCAATATTTCTTCCCCAAATCTGACATTTAGGGGGAGAACTCATGGGAATCTCAAATTTGGGAAGTCAATCAAGGCACTCAACCCAAAATCCCATCATCTTCTCAATCAATTGACATTCCTTCAACGTCCACTCCATTTTCGGTCGTCGACATTCCGAGTCCAATGTCCGAAATTCCTTTGACTTCCATCCCAGTTTCGGGAGTCGAAAACTCACCTTCTAGCTCATCTCGATCTCTTGAACATGTAGAGGGCTCCACGCATCATCAAATCGGCCAAAATCCGGATCCGACACCCTCTACCTCGACTAATCCATCAGGTACATAAACTTTGGAACCCGTGATTGATGATTCAGATCTCCCTATTGCTCTCCGGAAAGGCATTCGTAAGAAACCTGTTCATGGGAACACCGAAAACCCTAAATCCCATTGAACGTTATGTTGCCTACAACAAGTTGCATTCAAAATATAGAGCTTTTATCACTAACCTTGATAGCATCAAGGTTCCTAGCTCTATTCATGAAGCTCTTCAGGTTCCTGCTTGGAAACATGCAGTAGAAGAAGAAATTCGAGCATTGGATAGCAACAGAACATTGAGTCTCACTGAATTGCCACGCAGAAAATGCCCTGTCGGGTGTAAATGGGTCTTCACGATCAAGTGCAAGACTGATGGGAGTATCGAGAGATTCAAAGCTAGACTTGTCGCAAAGGGTTTCATCCAAACTGAAGGAATCGACTTTCAAGAGACGTTTGCTCCAGTGGCTAAGCTAAACACGGTACGAGTACTTCTTTCTCTTGTCGTAAATATGGGTTGGCCACTATTTTAACTTGATGTAAAAAACGCATTCCCCAATGGCGACCTTCAAGAAGAAGTCTACATGAATATACCTCCAGGACTAGAAAAAGACTCCAACCGTCACCTAGTCTGCAAATTGAAAAAGTCGTTTTACGGCTTAAAACAGTCTCCTCGTGCTTGGTTTGAGAAATTCACCAAGGCCGTCACTTCCAGTGGATACCTCCAATGTCAAGCCGATCATACTCTCTTCGTTAAATGGAACAAGAATGGAAAGATTGCAATTCTCATTGTGTACGTTGACGACATCATCATGACCGGTGATGACTCGGAGGAAATCGCAAAACTAAAGCAAGTACTCGCAACCAAATTCGAGATTAAAGATCTCGGAACTTTGAGATACTTCTTGGGCATGGAAGTAGCAAGATCAGACGAAGGCATTGCTATCTCCCAAATGAAGTATGTACTTGACTTACTTCAAGAAACCGGTCTTCTTGGTTGCAAGCCGGTTGACACACCGATGGATCCGAACAAGAAGTTCTCCCATTCCACCGAAAACGCTCTTGTCGACAAAGGGAGATATCAGAGACTTGTCGGTAAACTCATCTATCTCTCGCACACACGTCCGGACATCACCTACTCTGTCAGTGTTGTAAGTCAACACATGAACAACCCCAATGAGGACCATATGGAAGCCGTGAACCGAATCTTGAGGTATCTAAATTCTACCCCCAGTCATGGCTTATTGTTCAAGAAATCAGAGAACCGTGAGGTCAAGATCTTCACTGACGCAAGTTGGGCTGGAGAAGCCACTGATCGAAAATCAACCTCGGGCTATTGTTCATATGTTTGGGGAAACCTTGTTACTTGGAGAAGCAATAAGCAATCGGTTGTTTCCCGTAGTAGAGCCGAGTCTGAGTACCGTGCTCTTGCATTAGACATATGTGAGGGAATGTGGATGCAGAAGCTCTTGAAGGAGCTAAGGATGCATCAACCAGGAGCTATCAAGATGTTTTGTGATAGTCAGGCCGCAATCAGAATTTCAAGAATCCTGTCCACCATGACCGGATGAAGCACATTGAAATCGATAGACATTTCATTTCTGAGAAGGTAAATGGTGGCATCATCGACTTGAGCTACATTCCTTCCAAGCTTCAGATTGCGGACATCCTCACCGAAGCTTTACCTCGAAGTTCATTTGATGAACTTAGTTCCAAGCTTGGCTTGTATAACATATACTACCCATCTTGAGGGGGAGTGTTGAATATTGTATAGCTTAGTAGTATTTATAGTTTAGGTACTTCTACCGTTATTTTATCTTCTTGTCATCTTGGTGTAAATACCCAAATTCATGAATGAGAAAATTACTTTTCCCAATCAGATTTTCACAATTATCATTCTATAATATCATTATATTATTTATAATAATATATTAACTATGAAATTAACTTATATGATAAATTATTAAAATCATTTTTATGTATAATTATAAATATTAATGAGATTACTATCATATTAACAAATATACTTAAATTATGTATATTATTAAATACTAACTTAATTACAATTATATAAACTATTGAAACGGAATATTTACTACTTTATATTACATAATTTAAACATATGTAATTAAAGTCATGAAATATGAGTAATTTTTGTATTATGAAAAATATTTTTTAGACATAATATAAATATATATTACTTTCAAATAAAACATACTTTTTTTTAGTAACATAAATTGTGTTTTATTGCATTTTTTTCATTTAAATTTAACCAAATATTAACAAAAGACTAACCAAACAGTGTTTCAAAAATCAAACTCCCAAACTGGTTTGGTAGACTAAACTCTCAGACTGGTTTCCGAAACCAAATTGCAAAACTGGTTTCCCAAAACAGTTAACCATACGCCACCTAAATAACTTGACCAAGTATAAATTCTTGTTACATTACTTTTAAAAAGGGATTTGTATAACAGCACAACAATGCCAAACTGGCCCATTTAACTATTATACCGGTGCTATTATTAACCCGTATAATACCATTTAACTATTATCTGCGTGCCTGTAAAATCCCACGCTGCCAGTTGCCGGCTTTGCTCTCTGAATTTTCATCTCTAATAAGTCAGTTTGTCCGTAAATTTCTTTTATTATGCATATAAAAAATTCTCAACAAAGGGAAGAAAGACTTCAACTACAAATAAAGCTAAGATGAGGTCAACTTTTACCAACTCATATCACATAGTCGAGAGCAAGCTAGTTTTAAACATTAATTGATCTATGACCAAAGACTACATACACTAAATAAATATACAAAACAATAATCACACAAAGTTCAAGAAGACGAAAAAAAAAAAAAACCACATATGAACAATGTTAAGGTCGGATCTGGTCCGATCCTTCCTTAACACAACCTGTGATCTTTGAGTTTCGATGATGTCAGGGGGAGATGAAGACGAGCTTTGGTTAAAGGACAAAATTAGCCCACCCTCGGCCTCGCAGGTAATCTGCGACGAAACCCTGCGGCGAAGGCAACTTGCGATGAAACCCTGCGACGAGGGCAACCTGCGATGAAACCCTGTGACGAAGGCGATCCGCGACAAAGGGGTCAATGAAGATAGCTCTTCGACGAGTAAATGACGATGAAAGGGAGCAGCGAGCACGCCACGATGAACTCCACAAGAAAGAACGAATGGTCCTCACCTTCGCACACAAACCAAGGCAGTAAGGGGGGTTAAGGCATGCATTAATGACGGACGAGGCCCGCATTTAATGCGGCCACATCCGCCTTACCTACCAACGTGGGACGTAACCCACGATCAGGGCTAAGTGTGGAACATGTTTCGAGGGAGCATTATCTGTTGCATATGTGGGGTAGATATCATACGTTGTCGTTGGTGGACCCTAGAGGACCCAAGGGAGTGAGGAACCTCAAACAACACATCCGCGTTGATAATGAGACAAGATTCCAGATCTATGATTACGTGGCCAGCATTGTTTCCGTCTTTTGATGTCTTCTTACAAAAGTGTCTTATAACGAAACTGTGTAGCAATATATAACTAAGAGTATGTTAAGTGCTAACAATATATTATTATAACAGTAATACATTATAACGAAACTGTATATATTATACTAATAATTATACTAACAGTAATATATTATAGGGTCTTTAAGCTAACTAGCCTTCTAATACGTTTAAAATTGTCAAAATAGCCACAGTTTGGTTAATTTTGTTCCATAGTCAATAAACTACATTAATTGATATAAATATGACTTATCTACCCTTATTAATAATAATTAATTCTAAATTTTGAATTAACAAATTTATTTAGAATTTATTTTAATATTTAATAATTAATACGAATTTATTTTAATTTTTATCAAAATTAATAAAATAATAAATTAAGAAATAAATATTTGAGTTCCTAATTTAAAAATAAATTTCAAATTTAACTATAAAAAATATTTTTCACTTTTTGAAATGAATATTCAAATTTCATAAAAAAACATTAATTCGAATCAACCATATTAAAAATTCAAAATAATTTGAATTAAAAAAATTAACTAAATTAACATTTCGAAGCATACATTTACACGAATAAATACGAATAAACCAATTAACATACATTTACAATTCGAATTAACGTACATTTACACAAATAAACTAATAATCTTACATGTAAAATTCGAATTAACATACATTTACAATTCAAATAAACGCGAATAAACTAACATTACACGACAAAATTAGAGAAAAAATAGCCATCGAGCCAACGCTGCCGCCCACACATTCCGATCCATCGCCGCCGCGCTCCAACCCAATTCCTCGTTCCGAGACTTCGATCTCCGACGACTCTCAGCTGAACCTAACGATTTTTCACAAGTAAATTCACAAATCAACTAGAGAACCGAAAAGAAAATACAATATGGAGATCAGTTTGAATCGGATTGCAAATTCATAAGCAATCTTGCAACGATCTATCAAGTGTTCAATCCAAGTGCTATCGGAATATAAGAACACAGAAGCTAAGTTTCGTCATCGTGGTGAGTATGGAAATCGACTTCGGCGGAGAAGAGTCTGTTCGGCTTTGGGGAGACCCGAGCTCGATAATGGTGAAATCGCCTCCTCCGATCTCATCGACCCTTCCTTTCGCATCTCTGTCTACCACGCCGAGTTCCCCCTCGACATTTTTACCGCTCTTCCTGGTGATCTCGCTGGCTATGATGGTCTTCCGCTGCGTCTCCTTCGTCATCGGCTTCATCCTCATGCCTCTGGTCGCCGGACTCGTGCTCTTCTACTACACCCTCGAGATCTCTTCAGCTTTTCCAGATTCGGCGGATCCATCCTCTGCTCCAATCCACCATGGATGGAGCTCGAGAGCGAAATCGCTCCGGGCTTTGGGGTCCGATGAGAGAGAGAGAATTCGGTCGTCGGAGAAGCATCGGAGAGGGAAAGACGCGGCGGATCGAGAAGCAAGGTGAGAAGGAAGTGGTGAAGGGAGTGACGCGTAAGGAGAGATGGAAGCCATGGAAATGGAAATGGAAGCTTCAGCGGACTGAAGCTCACGAGAGAGAGGGGCAGAAAATAGAACATGATTTTTGGGTATACCATTTCAAATTTGGTACAATTTTATTCCTAAAATTATGGATAATTAATAGTAAATTAAAAAAAAAAGCTTGCTTGGCCTAGTGGTAACTCCACTATTCCTCTATTCAAGAGGTCATGGGTTCAACCCCTCAAGGGACTCAAATGAGTGCCCCCTTTACATATTGTAAACTTGGCCATTAGTGTCACCTGTTCTTACACTGAATATATCTAAGTCATGCGAGAGTGCATTGTAACATTGGCCGATAGTGCCACCCCATTAAAAAAAAATAGTAAATTAAAAAATTAATTAATTTAAAAATAAAAAACGAATTTAAAAGGTTAAGGGTTAATTTCGGTATGAAAATATTAATTTTCAACACCACATCATCCTGTTTGGCTATTTTTGAAATTAAAACCATACGTTTGACAAAATGCAATTTAAACGTATTAACGTGGCTATCAGCTATGATTTCTCTAAAAGGTATATTTCAATTGATAAAAATTGAAAGTCTAGCTCAGTGATCGAGTATTTAAACTATAGTATTCGGGTTAGAAAGATTCAAGTTTACGACATTGAAAAAACGCTTACCCTATAAATGAAAGGCCTAACATTAGGCCATAGCATCGACATAGAAAAAGAAAGAAAAAGCACAAACGCTTATACAAGGTGATAGCGTTTCCACGATTTTGTTTTTGAAAAACGATTAATCTAGAAATGAAAGGCCTAACACAAGTTGATAGCATCGACACGAAGAAACCGAAAGCCGCTTAACCTATAAATAAAAGCGTACCACAAGAAGATCGCATGTACAATATTACATAATTGTGGAAACTTTAAGTGATATGTGATTTACATAAAGGAAAGGAAAACATATGTTGTACAATATCAACTGATAGATAGATACAGTGTAAGGTATCTGTTAATATTGTAGGGACCAATGAGATATGGAAGTATGTGACTGAAACTTATGTCACTTTCTATGCATATAATTCTGAAGCCATGGCAACGATCACTTTGCATATATGCTCTTTAAGTTGCAGGATTTCTTGAGTCAAAATTTGCTCTTGAGGCTGCATTGTGCCAAATATTAGAACAAAAAAAAAATCACACTTTGCAAGATTAGAGAAATTATTTTCGCCACTCCCGATATTTGAAAACTAACCTTGATCGCGACGGAGAGAGGCTGAGATGATTATGTTCAGACTTTACCGTCAAATCCGTCAAGGAGACCTGACCACATCCCCTTGATCGGAGATAGCTGCGCAACAAAGGCGTTCCATGGAGGGTAACCCACGCCACTGCCGCGGACCCGCCCGTCCAACCGCAGAGACAAGTACCTGCTCGGCTCGAAAAAAGCTTTATGTTAGGAATTGCACCCAATAACCCGAGCTCCAAGAACACTTAACGAACAAACTTGCGGAATATGACACGATCGAAATGGACAGAACCACTAACTTCTTATTGATCAACAGTATAGGATTACAAACGAGTACAAGAGATACAAACTTGCAAAGATTTGATCTTCCTCGCTATTGGACCCAAACAGCCTTCACTCGACGATCTTCGTGAACTACCCGTGCACGGATGTGCCTCCGCAGTGTAGCAACCTTCACCGTTGATTGGAGTGGACCCAGGAGACCCAGACGCCACCGAAGAACCGGACCCTTTCTCGACACGAAGAGTCTCCGACGGAATCCCCAGAAGGCACCGCTTCTGTCCGTCGTTGCCGAGACTTCCAATTCGTTTCCACCGTCAAACACCGTCGTCTCCACCGTCTATCTCGCCGGAGCTTTCTGTCTTTCAAGATAGCTCTCTTCTTTCTCTCTGGGATTTTTCTCTCTCTCTGTTTGCCGATCTGTCCAACTCTTTGATCTTGAACAGTATTTATAGGCTCGTTCAATATGGTCGTTGTGATACTGTCCCCGAGCGTTGACTCACTGTCAAGCCCGATAGGCTGCTGAGGTGTTAAGTATCGTTGACTCACCAACGTTGCACATCACCGATAGGTGACCAACAATCTCCACCTTGAGTCTTCGTCGCTTTTCTCCTCGCAGCCCTTTCCCGAGATTAACAGCTCGGACCTCCTTTGTCATCCTGCTTGGGTTTGATTTCTTCAACCCCGAGCAGCTTCAAACTTTCCTCGAACTTGTATATGGGAATCACCTTCGTAATCATGTCCGCTGGATTCTCCTCAGTCCTGATCTTCAGCACCGTCATCGTCTTCAGCTCCACGATGTCCTTGAAGAAGTGTAGTCTGATATCGATGTGCTTTGTCCGCTCGTGATACATTTGGTTCTTGCACAGGTGTATCGCGGATTTACTGTCACAATGAAGATCGAACCACTTCTGATCCATCCCAAGTTCTGTCAGAAGACCTTTAATCCATAGGCCCTTTTTCACCGCTTATGTTACAGCCACGTATTCTGCCTCTGTCGTTGACAGGGCTACAATATGCTGTAAGGAAGCCTTCCAGCTGACAAGGTTTCCGAAAACCTTGAAAGCGTATCCTGTAAGAGATATCCTCTTATCCAAGTCCCCCGCATAGTCTGAGTCTACGAAGCCCTGGATGACGGCCTCCTTTGTGTCCCCGCTTGTGTAATTCAACCCCAAACCTGAGCTCCCCGTCAAGTATCGGGGAATCCACTTGACGGCCTGCCAGTGTACTTCCCCGGGGTTAGCCATATACCGGCTCACCAAGCTGACTGCATACGCCATGTCCGGCCTCGTGCAGATCATCCCATACATGAGGCTTCCGACGACGCTCGAGTACGGCACATGCGTCATCTCCTTCCTCTCTGACTCTGTCTGCAGGCTAAGCTCGTTGCTAAGCTTGAAGTGAGGGGCGAGGGGCTGTTTTGACGGCTTGGCCTTCTCCATCTGAAATTTCTCGCCGACCTTCTTGAAGTAGTCAGACTGGGAAATGCTAAGAGTGCCATTCTCCCTGTCTCTCAGAATATCCATGCCGAGAATCCTCCTCGCTTGACCCAAATCCTTCATCTCGAATTCAGACTTCAACGCTTCTTTGAGCTTCCGGATCTCCTCTCCACTCCGCTCCTCGATACAATCAGCATATCGCCGACGTACAAGAGCAAGTACACACTTTCTCCGCTCTCCGTCTTCCTGAAGTACACGCAGTTTTCGTGCCTACTTCGTCGATAGTTTTTCTGCTGCATAAAGGTATCAAACCTCTTGTACCATTGTCGAGGAGACTTCTTAAGTCCGTACAAGGACTTCTTCAGTGAGCAGAGCCAATCCTCATTTCCCTTTTGCACATAGCCCTCGGGCTGTTGCATCAGGATCTTATCCTCCAGCTCCGTATAGAAAAGCTGTCTTGACATCCATCTGCTCGAGTTCCAAGTTGAACTTGGCCACCATCGAGAGCAGTACCCGGATCGAGGTGTGTTTTACCACCGGCGAGAAAACTTCGTTGAAGTCTATCATTTCTCGCTGTGTGAAGCCCTTCGCCACAAGCCTTGCCTTGTATCTGGCCGGCTCACCTCCTGGTCCACCTGGTTTCACCTTGTATAACCACCGACAACCCACCACTTTGCACTTGTGTGGTTTCGGAACAAGGACCCAAGTATTGTTCTTGTTGAGGGAATTCATCTCTTCCTCCATGGCTTCTCGCCATTTCCCTGCGTTCGAAGACTTAACGGCATCCCCATATGACCTGGGCTCATCGTAAA
The DNA here is from genome assembly GCA_954871525.1 of Parietaria judaica. NCBI lineage: Eukaryota > Viridiplantae > Streptophyta > Magnoliopsida > Rosales > Urticaceae > Parietaria > Parietaria judaica. The sequence goes on from OX940860.1 coordinate 49,000,148, forward strand.
CTCGACACCCGCGGTATTGAAGGCATAAGCCACCATCTCCGCGTGTGCAAACCTGCTCGGCTTCCTGACAGCTCGTCGAGCTCTGTCCCGAGCTAGCTGGTATCCCTCTAAGGGATCTTCTCGTTCTCGCAAGGATTCATCTTCCTCGCTGTCTCCCTCGGAATCTTCCTCGCTCCTTGCTAAGTATTCTTCGCCCGACGCTCGTCGAGTGCATTCTGCGATGCCATCCCTGACGGACCTTCTTCGACTGCCGCTCGTAGTTTCTTGCTCGAGAGAAGTTCGTTGGCTTGTTGCTCGTCGCCCACCCTGCTCGGACGAAGTTCGTCGACCAATATCTTGTCGACCTACTGGCTCCTCGATCAAATCTTGTCGACCCACTGGCTCCTCGAGCAAATCTTGTCGAGCATGCTCGTCGAGGATACTTCCTCGTCGAGCACCCTGCTCGGGAATACCTCCTCGCGTATCCTGCTCGAGGATACCTTCTCGAGCGACCTGCTCGGGAATACCTCCTCGAGCAACCTGCTCGGAGATACTTCCTCGAGCAACCTAATTGGGTAACTCCACCTCGAAATGATGTACTTCGTCGTTGGTGAGGTTTTCATCACTCGAGGGAGTTCCTCAGCCTTCGAGGAAACTTCCTTCGTTGAAAGTGACATCACGACTGATGATACACTTCCTTGATTCAGAACACCATATCTTGTACCCCTTTACTCCGTCGGGGTACCCGACAAAGATTCCCTTCTTATCTCTTGGGACAAGCTTACCTTCATTGACATGATAGTAAGCGATGCACCCGAAGACTTTGAGTCGGGAATAATCTGTAGCATCTTGTCATCCTGTCCACTTGTGCTGAGGCGTATCAAAGTCAAATGCTGAGGAGGGCAATCTGTTGATAAGATACGATGCAGTGTGAACTGCTTCTCCCCAAAACTTTGTGGACAAGTTTGCCCTCGAGAGCATGCACCGAACTCTTTCCATGATGGTCATGTTAATCCTCTCGGCAAGTCTGTTCTGCTGAGGCGTATGACTCACCGTCTTGGACCTCCGAATCCTGGCCTTCCTGCAGTACTCATTGAACTCTTCTGACAGATACTCCAATCCATTGGCAGTGTGTAAGTTCTTGAGCTTCGTGTTGCACTGGTTTTCGACCAGTGCTCGCCAGTTGGTGAAGGCTTCAAACGCCTTATCTTTTGACTTGAGAAAATAGACTCATAGCTTCCTCGAGTAATCATCGATGAAAGAAATAAAGTACCTATTTCCTCCATGAGAGTCCACTCGTGCTGGGCCATACAAATCTGAGTGCACATAATCGAGGACCGCCTCGCTGTAGTGCGCCGCCTTGCCAAACTTTACCTTGTGTTGCTTGCCGAACACGCAATGCTCACAAAAATCCAGCTTCTCGATCTTATCCTTCCCGAGGCATCCTGCTCGCCCCAGGATTTCTAGCCCTTTCTCGCTAACGTGCCCGAGCCTGTCGTGCCATAGATTAGCCTTGCTCGGCCAGCTCATCGAAGTATTGGCTGCCTCACCGATGGCCATCTCGCCTTCGAGGATGTAGATCCCGTTGTGTCGATAAGCTTTGAGGTAGAGCATCGCGCCCTTCGTCACCCTCAAACCGCCATTCGTCGACTTCCACTAGTACCTCTGTTCTTCGAGGACTCCTACGGAAATTAAATTCCTTTTAAGTCCAGGGACATACCTGACCTATTCCAAGCTCCTCGACGACCCGTCCTTGAGCTTCAAAGGAATAGTGCCAATTCTTTCCACCAAGCAGATCTCCTCGGTTCCTGTAGAGACTGGCATCCCGTCGCCGACCTTCTTCAGGTCTTCGAACCAGCTCTTCTCATGACACATGTGGAAGGAGCACCCTGAATCCATGATCCATGCCTTCCTCATATTCATCGACGTGATGTTCAGCACATGGGCGCTCTCAAACTCTGCTGACACTTGAGACGCATTTGTTGGTTCATCGTCGGTGTGTCTTCGGTAGGACTTTCCCATCCTCCGCTCGGGGCAGTCTTTCTTGAAGTGCCCTTCCTTGTTACAGTTGTAACACTTGCCGAACTTCGGCCTTGATGCAGACCTGCCCGGGGGGTTTTCCGGAACCTTTCTCGCTTGGCCGATCTTCTTCGGCTCACTTGGAGACTCTCGGCTCCACCTCCTCGCCCGTCGGTCTTCCCCTTGTGCTTTCGCTGCATCTCCTTCGAAAGCACTGCGGTCTTGACGTCGTCAACCGTGAGAGTTTCTCTGCCACTAAATAGGAGGATATCTTGAATCCTATCATAGGTACGTGACACTGATATGAGAAGAAGGAGAGCCTGATCCTTCCGAGGGACTCTCACCTCGACGTTCTCAAGATTGGTGATGATCTTGTTGAACTCGATGAAGTGATCCTTGAGCGGCATTCCTGGCGTCATGGTGAAGTTGAACAACTTCTTTTTTGAGAAAGAGCTCGTTGGCGAACATCTTGGTCATGTAAAGTTGCTCGAGCTTCTTCCACACGTCTGCAGCGCTCTTCTCCTTCTGAACCTCTTTGATGATGTTGTCAGCCAGATTCAAGATTTTCGTGCTCTTCGCCTTACGCAAGTAAGAAGCTTTCTCCTTGGCTGGCATATCATCGGGGAGTGCCTTCTCACCCTCCAACGCGTCCTCGAGGCCCAGATGAGATAGTTATGCCTCCATCTTTATCTTCCATATACTGAAGTCATTATCGCCTGTGAACTTCTCCAGTTCATACTTTCGTGCTGCCATACTTGCTCGTGTCGATGAAGTCAAGATTTTAAGTCTTGGACTTTCTTGACTTTCTTGTTCGTTTCTTGAGCAGATCTTGATCGTCGATGAACCCTTCCTTGGTTCGTCGGCCTCCTCAGCTCTGATACCACTTGTTAGGAATTGCACCCAACAACCCGAGCTCCAAGAACACTTAACGAACAAACTTGCGGAATATGACACGATCGAAATGGACAGAACCACGAACTTCTTATTGATCAATAGTATAGGATTACAAACGAGTACAAGAGATACAAACTTGCAAAGATTTGATCTTCCTCGCTATTGGACCCAAACAGCCTTCACTCGACGATCTTCGTGAACTACCCGTGCACGGATGTGCCTCCGCCGTGTAGCAACTTTCACCATTGATCGGAGTGGACCCAGGAGACCTAGACGCCACCGAAGAACCGGACCCTTTGTCGACACAAAGAGTCTCCGATGGAATCCCCAGAAGGCACCGCTTCTGTCCGTCGTTGCCGAGACTTCCAATTCGTTTCCACCGTCGAACACCATCGTCTCCACCGTCTATCTCGTCGGAGCTTTCTGTCTTTCAAGATAGCTCTCTTCTTTCTCTCTAAGATTTTTCTCTCTCTCTGTTTGCCGATCTGTCCAACTCTTTGATCTTGAACAGTATTTATAGGCTTGTCCAATATGGTTGTTGTGATACTGTCCAACTCTGCTGAGGTGTTAAGTGACGTTGACTCACCAACGTTGCACATCACCGATAGGTGACCAACACTTTAAAACCTTGCCAAGTAGTTCTTATCAAGATTGTTAAGTTAAAAAACCGGTGTGAGCGTTCCTTTCTTAAGAAATTGTTACGAGTGCACATTAACTAAGAATGAGCAGTTGATGGTTCATAAACCTAAGAATTCTATTAAACCTGCAATTTTTTCCTCAAGGGTTAAAGATATTTTTATTCAAACCAGTATAGCTTTCTAATGAAAAAAAGACAGAAAATACAACCAAAAGAACCGGACAGAGGGTGTAAGAATCATTAAAAGCTTCTAGCTTATCCTTAACCGTAGATATCACTGTTTCTCATCTTAGGAACGGACAGAGGGTGTAACCCCCACAGTGATCCGTTAAAGTCTTATAGCTAGGTTGTCCCATTGAACCTAGTTCTTGGGATCTCCAGTCAGCTAGGCTGAGTTTCCACTGTAAAACTTAATTTTTCAATGGGCTTAAGTCACATTCCCTTTGATGATTTCACAACCAACTCTCACTTTTACCTTTTTGGGTAGTGGATCCACAACATTATCATTTGATTTCACATAACCTTATGATATATAGCTTTGAGAGTAGTTTTCTAACGAGATTAAGTCTACGACATATATGCCTAGACTATCATTCTGAATATGGTTTTATGCTCTTTAAATTGCATACTAAATTTCATAGTCGATGCAAATTATAGACGCGATCTTTGACCATCTCAAAATATCTTCCAAATATTTTCTTAGCCATTCGGCCTTATTGTCGTATTTGTCTAAGACAATATAAAGATTATTTTGTGAATCTCTCACGTTTATTTGGAAACTTTCCACATACGATTCCAATTACATTGCAAGAGTTAATTCTTAGTTCATCGATGCGATGTACAGTTCTCAGACTCACATACAACACATTAATGTGAAGCGAATATTTTCTAGTAAACGCCCCCACATTTCTAGGTATTAATTGGAATTCAATGTTCACAAACCTTTGAACTTCTCAATTTTATCTCGTGATAAATAGAGCCCGACCTTATTCCCATATATATTATGCACATATGCATTTACGTCATTTGAGCCCTTCTAGCCTCGTTGACGATTAGAATAACATCTTAAAATTGAAACCACGATTTCAATTAAACGTACATGTACCTTGATCAATAATCAAGTGTACGACATACAAATAATTTTCTGGGTGCTGGCACATAAGTTTTGACGCATGCACAGACAGAATAATAACACCCCTTCTGGGCGTAGGCACGCTAGTTTTGGCGCAGGCACAAGCAGAAACATGCCCAAAACTAGATATTTACTTCTGCGTGTGGGTACACCGAAACTTGTGTACCAACAAGTAGAAGAACACCAAGGATCAAAGAGGAATTTCCTCTTTATATATTTTTCCAATAATTTTGGAAACCATAGAATTTCTCTCAAGAAATCATTTACATTTTCTAATAATTCTCCTTCATTTGGAAAATTATTACCAACTTAGAATTAAAATCGCAATTTCAATTCAACGCTTTACGTTTAGTACATCGATCAATAATCGAGTGTACTATAATCAAGCATAATTATTTTCCCTAAAAATAATTTCTCACTTTATACAAAGACCATATTACTGGCATTTCATATCAACAACACTTCTCAACTCAAATACACACGGTATACATATTCGCCGAGGCAGTAATAGACTTTTTCAAGATATCCACTTAATTGATATCATTTTCTCAAACAAATTTTTCCAAGACTTATGAACACTGCAATTGTCGCAATAAGTAGTCATACATACATCAAATATATACTCTGCATATTTATATATAATACAAGGCAATCAATATGACATGTACTGATAGAAGAAATTAATTCCACGTATGACCACATATATATATATAGTCATTCAAGCTTTAAGATTATTGGGTATATTTCTATACATGATGATATATGAGAAACAAATTATAGCAAAAACAGTAGCGAATACATTCGATGATACTTATCGGAAGAATCTTGGATTGACGAGCACCAGCTTGTCGTTTTGAATCGGAAAATGGTTCTTGATATCCTGTAAAACATAAAACTATTAGGGATTCCCGAGACGCGTTGGACGCTCTCCTTAAAGCTTTATTCGCCTCCTCTACGTGCTTGAGGTTCGTTAGGCGATAGCTTCCCAGGATATAACGGGATGACCGAGAACTCCGTAGCACTTCGAAGTTCACCGGCGAACTAAACCTTCTTGAACTCCGTTACCGAAAGACTCACGACATAAATCATTGGGAAACATATGAAAGATTGAACATGCGGAATGGAAAACTGGGAAGCAAGTTCATAGAGAGTGAGGATTTTCCTAAAGCATTTCGATTGTGGTGTGTCGAATGGGTTCGAGGTCACCTCAATTTATAGATGCGGGAAGGAGACAATGAATTGATTACCAATCAATTCTATAACCGTTAATAATAAATTGCAATTAGTTCTAAATGTATTAAATTGAATTCAATATTCATATCGGTCATAACCGTTTTACGTAACGTTCGAACATCGGAACAAATCCCGGTAATTGGATAGACCGTTCGTCTCGAGTGTTCGACATTTCGACCCGCTCGACGCTATCTCAATTTTATTTAACTCCAATTATTTCCAACATGCAAATACTCAGGCTTGAACGATGTCATGAGCTTGAGGAGTTACCAAGAGGTTTAAAGAAATTGGTAAGCCTTAGAACTCTGATGGTGACAACAAAACAAACGAACTTTCCAGAGAACGGGATTGGACGCTTGAAATCATTATGCAGTCTGACGATCATGGGATGTGAAAATTTAAGATCCTTACCAGATGATCTAAGATATTGTACCACATTGCATAATCTTTTTCTACTTTCATGCGAGAAACTTGACTTCGGATGCAGATCCGGTGAAGCTATCATTGAGCTAAGTCTACAAAGTTTGATGTTAGCTAATCTACCGGAAATGACTGGCTTTCTCAGTGGCTTCAAGGAGCTTCTAAGACCTTAAAGTCTCTTCTTCTTGCCTATTGTGACAACTTAGTTGAGCTACCAAACCTCGCTGAAAACGCTTCGTGTCGAAGAATGTGAAATGTTAGTAGCTTTACCAGATGGGATGCATAATCTTGCCTCTTTAGCCACGTTAGACATTGGTAATTGTGGTCAACTAAACCTGGAGAGTAAACATGAAAACGTCAATCCTTTAGCGCTTCAAATGATGACGATTTCAAGTTTACCTCAGACAAGGGCTTTGCCTCAGTGGTTAAAGGGAGCTTCGAACCCCTTACAGTCTTTGAAGTTTAATGATTGTCCCAAACTCGCCGAGCTTCCGGATTGGCTTCTGAATCTCTCGTCACTCGAGAAACTTGCAATCCGGAGCTGTAGGGGATTGTTGGTCCTACCAAAGGACATGACTCGCCTCACATCCTTAACAAGCATAGAAATTCAAGAATGTGAACAACTTGAGTTGGCAGAGTGCATCCAATGAGGTCGTCCAGTTGAACCTTCAAAATTTTGTCGTAAGAGAAATTCCACTAACAACTGCTTTGCCGCAATGGCTACAAGGAGCTGATCGAACTCTAAAGACTTTGCGCATCGAGATCTGTCCTCAATTGGCTTCCTTACCGGAGTGGTTGGCAGCGTTCGCTTCGCTCGAAAAACTCGTCATCCAAACTTGTCCAAAGTTGTCATCTCTTCCTAAGGGAATGTCATGCTTGACATCCTTAACACATTTGGAAGTCAAATTTCCGTCAGTTTTTTTTTACGAAAGATACCGACCAGAAATCGGCACGGATTGAGGAGCTATATCTCACATTCCTAACATTCATATCGATAGATGGGTAAGCATATTAATCGGTTAATCCTACAATCATTGTCATATTATAATTCTGAATATTAAATTTTGATCAATATATATTTGCTCCTGAGCAGTTATCCATGCAAAAAACAGAGCCAACAAAATCCTAGAGTACAAGTCAAGTCAATATGAGGTTTGTCTTGTTTTAAGCTAATCCTATGTTCGATTCGTTCTTAAATAGTGCTTCTTGTGCTTGTGTCTTTGAATCGTGCTTGAGTTACGCCCCTTGCGGTAGTTTGGTTATGTTCGTTAAATTCAAATTCTAAAAAACATTGTCGGAAAACACGTTTAGTTATGTACATATATAGAAAACGAATTCAGAGCAAATAGAATTATGTGTTTTCTACTTTATTCACGTTACTTTTTTCTTTCTCTCTCCTAATATAATTATTTTAATATATATTTTATTTTTTTTATTTTTCAACGAACTTCGGATGGACTCATAACTTATATTGTCGGAAAGTTTACGCCGAGAATAATCCAATGATAGGGTGGAAGCTTTGTTTTGACGTATTTTTTTTAAAATATTTTTATATATTTATTTTAATACAGTTGAACAAAAACTATCATTTTATATATTCTATAAACATAATTTGAAATTTATTTTTAGAATTTAAAAATAAAATACGAAAAAAAAAACATAACCAAACAGCCCATACTATATCCAAATAAATATATTTTTTGTTTTTTACAGCAAGAATGCAGTTAAAATAAATATTCATAAGTTTACACTCTAAAGCTTCTTTTTCCATTCCGAAAGTGATTTTTCTTGATAATCTTGTTATTCATTCTTACCAAACTTGTATTTTGTTTCCTTTTCGGATCGAACTATTTCTAAGGTACTATATTTTTGTTGTGATATTATTACCGGTAATAATTCGTGAAGTCATTAGTCATGTATTAACCAGTCTTCTTAGTTATCAATAAGAATACCGAGCAAGAGTCGCATTGATAGTTGATTTCACTGTTTTTTGTTTGCTAACAATGCTATTTTGTACGTGGGAGAACTTCAATTGAGTTATTTCATTGCTTTTTTTTTTTTTACGTATATAATTCTTTTTTATTATTATTATTTATTCTTATGAGCTCCATCTCTTTTTGAATATTATATTAGTTATACGAGATTTTTAGAGCTCCATCTTATACTTAAAAATATCAGATTATCGAGCATAAACAATAGGGATATTTGTGAAAAAAGTAACACAAAGTTCCAAATTTTAAATTTCATTTCTCGTGGCAAAACAACCAAAAAAAATTTCAGCCGTAAGAAGTTTGGGAGCTAGCTAGGGCAGAACCTTTTTTTTTCTTCATATTTGGAACCTTTTTCCACGACAAAAATAAAATTTGGAACACGGCAAGACCTTTTTCGGTTTTTTTGAATTTCTGCAGCGACAAAATGAAACTTGGAATATCCTTGATCATTTGGTTGATCACCAACATATTGATCATTTGGCGATGCAGAGAAGGAGATGAATGATGTAGAATATTCCTACTCCATCAAGTTCACATGGAAGATTAAGAACTTCTCGACTATCAACACCGAGAAGCTCTATTCTGATGTTTTCACCGGAGGAGACCACAAATGGCGAGTAAATTAACGTCCTTCTTTAATCTTATATTAGACTATGTAGTAGTAATTTAATTCTTTAACATGATCATTAATCTCATTTGAGCTGAAATGTATAGGAGAATACTAATCTACCCGAAAGGACGCAATAACGATAATATTCTCTGGATGTTGTCGATTCGGCGACGTTGCATGATGGCTGGACTAGACGTGTCAAGTACAGCTTATAGATTATTAGCGAATTTGACGAGAACACTGTTAAGACAGGTAATATAGTTACGCAGAGGACAGCGTGACGGGGCGCGGGACGCTGAGGGAGGTTTACGGGCAGAGGAAGGGGGGGTATACGGGACGGTGCACGGTTCCGATGCTGTGGGATAAGGCGGGGAACGACGTCATTTGCAACGAGAGCTACGACATCATTGAGATGTTCAACTCCGGGATGAACAGGGCGGCGACGAACCCGGGTTTGGACCTCTCGCCGCCGGCACTGAAGGAGGATTTCGAGAAGTGTAATAGTGTGATTTACCCCAATGTCAACAATGGGGTCTACAGATATTTTCTCTTACGATCCAAAATACATATATATATATATATATATATATATATATATATATATATATATATACATGTATAAACTGGGGCAGGCTTGCTTGGTGAAATCCGATTATGCTCGGGTTGGCCATGCCGAATTTAAATTCGGTTTACGACTACCCGCGCAAATCTGACAACATGGGCCAGTCCTCCCGAATTTAAATCCAAGTTCGGGGAAGTTAGGTATACTCGATATCGGTACTTAAATTTCAAGCCTTTACTGCTTAAACCGAGTTTTTCGATCTTCTGGCACTCGGTTTTCGGTTCTAGACAAATAATATTCAAATGATAATACTAAGAAAGGTTTGGGTTTGGCTACCAGAGAAAATCCGGAAAGACGGGATGGTCCCCCCCGAATTTAAATTCGGGTTTAGTGAAGCTAGGAATACTCGATACCGATAGTTAAATTGCAAGCCTTTACTGCTTAAACTGATATTCCGATATTCCAGGTTCGGTGACAGGCATAAAAATTATGTTCAATGATAAACTAAGAAAGGCCATCGAGTTTGTGCAATATATGAGGTGATGCAAACTTGCAGTGCAGGTGCGGGTTTGCTCAGAGCCAGGAAGCGTACGACAAGGCAGCGAATGGGCTGTTTGAGACGTTGGACGAGTTAGAGAGCCACCTGAGCAGCAGCAGATACTTGTGCGGTGACAGCCTGACTTTGGCCGACGTTTGCCTCTTCACTACGCTCATCCGCTTCGACCTAGTCTACCACGGCCTCTTCAAGTGCACCAAGAGGAAGCTCGTCGAGTACCCGAGCCTCCACGCTTATCTGCGCGACATTTATCAGGTAATTTCTTCTGCTAGATAACCTCCACGCCTAGGCAACCTAAACAAAAAACCCTCCATGCCTATCTGCACGACAAGTTACAGTTCGGATCGGTTTTGATATGTTATCCGAACCGAACCAAATTATTCGATTACTTAGGTTCTTAATTTGCCAAGCAGATTTCCATTTATTTCCTTTCAATTTTCAGCTTTTCATGGGACAAAAGTGACAAAATTTTCTCCAAATTCGGTTAAAATCCAGTTAAAATCAATGAAAATAAGCAATATTTTGTTTTCAAAACATATTTCTTGTAAAACAACATAATCTCTATTATAGAAAATTACTGTTTAAAAGCTCATAATTTTGGTCTGCCGGCTTTGCCTAAAACCCAAACCATTAGCCGGTTTCGATTATCTTATGCTGGTTTGGAAAAATATTCACTTATTTTCATCGAAATTCAATTATTTTTCTGAGGTAATCAGTTGCATTCATTTACATTCTTAGCCCAACATTTTTTTTCCTCGAGCAGATTCCGAAGGTAGCAGAGACGTGCAATTTCCCAGCAATTATGGATTGTTACTACAAAATACTCTTCCAATGGAGAGATCTTTGTATCATAGAACAGCATCACAAAAGAGTCATGTAATAATCAGCGTACGCTTAAATTGCCTGTAATATAATAACGGCAAGGATATCAACGGCTACTGCACCCTCGAGAAAACGGGCCAACATAGTGCTTTCTTTGTCCGCCAAAACGTTAAGCCGTTCAAAATTAACACTTTCTTTGGAGAACTAAGTAACCAAATACTCCCCAAAAAAGCCGGCTGAATAACCTAAAACCCAGTTCATGTGCGAACGACTAGGTCATGTACAAGTCGTCTTCACTTGCATTGTGAAAGAAGAGCGTAACAAAAAAAAAACAAATAACGCAGAAGATGGAAGTCGTTTTTCAACTCGATTTGACGCTGGTTGAGATCCTGCGGAGCATAATAAATGATCAATCAGAAACGTAAATCTCGCGAATTGAACAAGTTTAGACCAGAGACAAATGAAGTGAGTTCGATTCGAAGTCGAGGCTTTCAACCAGAGGAGCAAGTTGACGCTTACCAATTTGACGTTTGATGTTCCTGCAGAATTTACTACCACAATGGCACGGGAAAGTCTTGATAGGATGATCGTCATCGTCAAAGTCAATGCCGTAATCCTGCAAATATACAGTGAAAGTGTTAAAGACCACCAAATAGGAAAGAGTTTTATCTTTTTAGTATTGGCTAGCATCATCAAGGGTACTCACGGTATTTAAGAATAAATGAGATTAGGGCTTCTAATTCAATTATATATCCAGGCACCTAATCTAGGTTCAAACATCATATTTGATTATTTGGATTTCTTATTGAATGAGAGTTTTCTTTGTTTAACGCTCGAAAAAGAGACCGGCAATGCATCACGTTATCAATGAAGTGTTCAAGTTTCTCTTTGAATTTCAAAGCTACAGAGCTAAAAACGCTTTGCAAAAACCACCAGTATAAGAAAGTGAAGAGAACAAAAAAAGTCAACTCACCCATGTCAGCTCTTCCATAGCAGCTACCTTTCTCGTCGTGAAAAACGCAAGCTGTACAAACCCGAGTACAATAATTTGGTAACTTGCTAAAGAATTAAGAGATAGCACATTATAAAAATTCTTTACGTGATAGTAGTGACGAGCTGACGTCTCCATATCAACGGGAATCTCCACCAAATTTGCATCCAAGCATCTATTATTTCAAATGAACTTAGTAAACACACGAAACTGATCCTCAGAAAGTGTACAAACATCAAAATTTATGAAATTAATTAGATTATAGCTTGAAGGCTGTAACATTTGAGAAGGTACCTGTGATTAATGAACCTAGCAACGTTACCATACTGCGACGCATCCAAAGATAAAGCTTTTTCAGGCTTCGGAGTCGCTTTTGAACCCCACTCAGCATCAAGCAGCACTAGAAGGAGCCGTTTTTATTTTTTGCAGATTTCGGATGCTTCTCAAACAGCTCTGTGGTAGTAAGTATCTCCCCAACATATTCACATATAAATGCACCTTTCGGTAAGTCCTCAAGAGTCCGTAGAGCCCACCCCTTCTCATCGGAAGCGAAAAACACCTGAGGAACATAAAGTAATCAACAAGTTGCCAAAAATAAAAAAGATGATCAATTATTGTTAAACGCGACTGCATGTTGATCAGAAAACTCGTTCTTAATATTGGACCATAGCTGATAAGATAACTTCCTCTTTATAGGAATTAGTAAAACTACTGTATTATTGTTTTTGTTTTATTGGCTGCAACTAGGGTAAATATCGTTAATTAATAATTAGGGTAATATTTATTGTTAATTAATAAATATCGTTAATCACAAAAAAAAAAAAAACCTTAAATTAGCACTAAGTATTAATTACATAGCTGTTGACAAATTACTCTCTAAACTGTCCATATTGCACATCACAAGTAAATATATATTTATTATAAAATGGTATAAAATTAGAACCTGCAAATTACGAGTGATGCCACGCTGCACAACCCGGTTGCCGCACTGTTTGCTGCAGCCACACTTGCTCCAGCATTCCTTGATAAACTTCCTCTTGGAGTGGCCTTTGCACAGTTCCACAAAGTCGTCGCCCTTTGCCTTCTCCAACGGGCACTCTTCACAGAAAGTCCGGAATTGCTTCCTTGGATCCCGAGTCAACGAGATGCAATCCTCTAGAAAACTTTCCTTAACAGATCCAGCTGGCGTGTATGCAAATTGGCCACCGGTCGCCCGAGCACAAGCACAAGGCAAAGTGGCCGATAAGCAATCACCGAAACAACTTAGGCAACTATTCAAATCTCCACTCTTGGAAAGGGAGATTTCAGTCCCAGCGTTGTGGAAAGCAAGGCTCCGAGGAATATAGAGGAAGCACGGCGGAGTTTTTCTGTTTAACGCATTTATCCATGGTACCTCGACTTTCTCTTCACCTTTTGTTATGTCATTCAAATCATGAACAGGTCTTAGATCTTTAGAAGGTTCCTCTTCCTTGCTCTCATCTGCACGAACATTTAAAAGATTCCCTGAACCAACTTCTACGAGACTCTTTTCATTAGAAGCATCCAATCCCGATCCAACTTGTTCATTTGAGGTTTCAGAGGGAACAAATCAACATCTTGATTAAAATTTGGTCTCAGAAGCAGGATATTACCATCACTAACGAAGCCAAAATATGAGACTGTCATGCCAAAGTGGATAACCCCCGTATGAATCCACTCAACGGCAAAAACATCAGTCGCCGTAAGACCCCCCTGAAACCAGCAAACATATACTTCATATCTTAGATTCTGATACAGTTGAGTTGAATTATAAACAGCTATGGAAAGAGTGTCACTCGTTCTGATTAATACGCAACTGTGTTTGTAGTTATAATACAGGAACTATTGAAATCCGAAATCAAGTACTTGAATATCTAAGCAACACCTTCACGGTTTAGCATGAAATTAAAAAAAATATTATATGTCAACATGGGTTACCTTCACGCTTGCTTTTTAGAAGACAACACAGGATGTGGCAAGCAATTGACATACAAATGTTGATCTGCAAACCCGCCAACCCACTGTACAGCTTCCTCAACACTCGAAGCCAAAAAGCGAAAATCCTTCTGCACTCTTCGTGGTTTCATAAAACACGATAGGCCGCAACCACCTTTTTTTAACGGGTAAGCGGGCACTGCAAAATGTCTCGGACCAACATTGTATGTGATCTGCGGAAGCGAAAAGAAATTATTAATACCTAATCTAATCCAAACTATGTAGCAATTGAATTTCACTTATAAAAACACAATAGATCTTACCGAGATAACGTCCTCCAGAGCAAGCACGTTCGAGCCCCAGATACAATTCTCTTAAATTTTAGCAGCTACCCACTGATCTTGATCCATTTCTGTTGACAAAAGTAAGGCGAGCTCAACGACGCTGAAATTCAAAGGCAATATCTACAGAAATGAAACGAGAAAAAGTCTTACTTGTTCGTCCACGTACGAATCGATCGACCAATTCCCGTATCTGTTCTGATTCTTGGACGAAAGGACGGTCCAAGAAGATTCTTCAATGGAAGAATCCGCGGATCAAATTGCTTCCCACAATAATCAGTAATAAATTACGTTCTGTAACAGAAAGAGTGACAAGATGTTATCTTCAAAGAAAGCAGATGCTAAAATACGAGAGAAGACACCGAATTACCTCCCTCCTGACTCGTAAGGAACGAGTGCTTCGTCACCCTCTACTCAGTGGTTTCTGGTGAAGCTTGCTTCCACTCTCCCATCCTCGAGGACGGTGATGGACATGCTATCTTCAGATTGAACCCCATTAAGGAAACCCCTTAACCCAAAGCCAGTGACTTCGTACTGATACTTCTGGAGAGAATGCGTGGTCTTCCTTAAAACTTTCTGCACGGTAAGCGCATAGTCCACGCCGTCTCTCACGAAGGTGACAACCACCTCCCCGCCGGCTGCGACCGCCGGGAAGGCCCGGCTCCACGCCGTCGGTATCGGCAGATCGCCTTTGCCCAGGACGAAGGATTCGAAGCGAGCCATGGATCTAGGGTTAGGTTAGGGTTTTGGGTCTGACCGTTTGGGTTTGGGAAGAAGAGAGTGAAACAATCGGGGGGAATTTTGATGAGCCCTGAGCTATTACTTATTAGGGTTTATTGCGGCGATAATACCCAAATTTTGGTCAAATGCTTTGTGTACCCAATTTTCGAAAATAGCGGCAAAAATACCCAAACTTAGTATTTAGGAGTTGACCGAGAAAATTTGTCCATGTGGCTATTAGCTTTTGCCACATGGCATGCCATATGGCACTTGGCCGCCACGTGGCATGCCACATAATTATTACTTTTTAAATTTTTTATTAAAAATTATCTTTATTTTTTTTATTTTTAATAATTTTTTTTTTCTAATAATAACAAATAATAAATATTGAAATTTAAATATCATTATTGATTATAATTATTAATTTTTAAAAAAGTGAGTAGACCGAAATAAAAGCACCGTTCACGCACGGTTCACTTGAACTCCGTTTATGATCCGGTTCATGCATTGAATAAAATTAATTATTATGTTTAATAATAATAACCAATAAACACATGGCTAATATTAATATTAGCATATGATAACTAGAAAATTATTCTATAGGAAGCATTTCTAATGTTATTAATACAGAAAATAATTCTAACAATTTGAACATTTTTTTAATTCTTTAGGGGTAGCGGCGGAAATCAGGAATTGGAATCCGGAGAAAGTTTTCACTTACAAAGAAATCAAATTGGCGACAAACAGCTTCAAACAGATTATCGGCAGCGGAAGCTTCGGATCCGTCTACTTCGGAAAGCTACAAGACGGGAAGCTCGTGGCCGTCAAAGTCCGTTTCGATAAATCGCAACTCGGAGCTGATTCTTTCGTGAATGAGGTTCTCTACTAGTGACTCTGCAACCCTTGAGAGACATGTTTTGTACACAATTATGACCATATTTTTGTTTTTCTCTAGGTGTGTTTACTCTCTCAAATCAGGCACCAAAATCTCGTGGCATTGGAGGGATTTTGCTACGAACCAAAGCAACAAATACTCGTTTACAAGTGAGGATCATTGGCCGACCACCTTTACGGTATTTCCAGATTTTCATGCAAAAGAAAAAAATTATGTTGCAGGGTTTAAATTGTGTTGGTCATTTCAGGTCCAAACAGTCGATAAATTTCTCTGAGCTGGGTTCGTCGACTGAAAATCGCTGTCGACGCTGCCAAAGGTTCTTTCTATCTCTGCTCTGAGAATAATGTTGATCTTGATAACAAGTGAAAAGGGTGAAATCGATCCGGTTTTGACCAGTTTCTCCAAAATATTCAATTGTGATCAAAGAAAGATCAAACTCAGTTTCTTAACTTCATTTACCGGTTATATTCGAATAGCAATAAACAATTTTAGTTTGGTTAGTCAGCTAGGCTGGGTTTCCACTGTAAAACTTAATTTTTCAATGGGCTTAAGTCACATTCCCTTTGATGATTTCACAACCAACTCTCACTTTTACCTTTTTGGGTAGTGGATCCACAACATTATTATTTGATTTCACATAACCTTATGATATATAGCTTTGAGAGTAGTTTTCTAACGAGATTAAGTCTACGACATATATGCCTAGACTATCATTCTGAATATGGTTTTATGCTCTTTAAATTGCATACTAAATTTCATAGTCGATGCAAATTATAGACGCGATCTTTGACCATCTCAAAATATCTTCCAAATATTTTCTTAGCCATTCGGCCTTATTGTCGTATTTGTCTAAGACAATATAAAGATTATTTTGTGAATCTCTCACGTTTATTTGGAAACTTTCCACATACGATTCCAATTACATTGCAAGAGTTAATTCTTAGTTCATCGATGCGATGTACAGTTCTCAGACTCACATACAACACCTTAATGTGAAGCGAATATTTTCTAGTAAACGCCCCCACATTTCTAGGTATTAATTGGAATTCAATGTTCACAAACCTTTGAACTTCTCAATTTTATCTCGTGATAAATAGAGCCCGACCTTATTCCCATATATATTATGCACATATGCATTTACGTCATTTGAGCCCTTCTAGCCTCGTTGACGATTAGAATAACATCTTAAAATTGAAACCACGATTTCAATTAAACGTACATGTACCTTGATCAATAATCAAGTGTACGACATACAAATAATTTTCTGGGTGCTGGCACATAAGTTTTGACGCATGCACAGACAGAATAATAACACCCCTTCTGGGCGTAGGCACGCTAGTTTTGGCGCAGGCACAAGCAGAAACATGCCCAAAACTAGATATTTACTTCTGCGTGTGGGTACACCGAAACTTGTGTACCAACAAGTAGAAGAACACCAAGGATCAAAGAGGAATTTCCTCTTTATATATTTTTCCAATAATTTTGGAAACCATAGAATTTCTCTCAAGAAATCATTTACATTTTCTAATAATTCTCCTTCATTTGGAAAATTATTACCAACTTAGAATTAAAATCGCAATTTCAATTCAACGCTTTACGTTTAGTACATCGATCAATAATCGAGTGTACTATAATCAAGCATAATTATTTTCCCTAAAAATAATTTCTCACTTTATACAAAGACCATATTACTGGCATTTCATATCAACAACACTTCTCAACTCAAATACACACGGTATACATATTCGCCGAGGCAGTAATAGACTTTTTCAAGATATCCACTTAATTGATATCATTTTCTCAAACAAATTTTTCCAAGACTTATGAACACTGCAATTGTCGCAATAAGTAGTCATACATACATCAAATATATACTCTGCATATTTATATATAATACAAGGCAATCAATATGACATGTACTGATAGAAGAAATTAATTCCACGTATGACCACATATATATATATAGTCATTCAAGCTTTAAGATTATTGGGTATATTTCTATACATGATGATATATGAGAAACAAATTATAGCAAAAACAGTAGCGAATACATTCGATGATACTTATCGGAAGAATCTTGGATTGACGAGCACCAGCTTGTCGTTTTGAATCGGAAAATGGTTCTTGATATCCTGTAAAACATAAAACTATTAGGGATTCCCGAGACGCGTTGGACGCTCTCCTTAAAGCTTTATTCGCCTCCTCTACGTGCTTGAGGTTCGTTAGGCGATAGCTTCCCAGGATATAACGGGATGACCGAGAACTCCGTAGCACTTCGAAGTTCACCGGCGAACTAAACCTTCTTGAACTCCGTTACCGAAAGACTCACGACATAAATCATTGGGAAACATATGAAAGATTGAACATGCGGAATGGAAAACTGGGAAGCAAGTTCATAGAGAGTGAGGATTTTCCTAAAGCATTTCGATTGTGGTGTGTCGAATGGGTTCGAGGTCACCTCAATTTATAGATGCGGGAAGGAGACAATGAATTGATTACCAATCAATTCTATAACCGTTAATAATAAATTGCAATTAGTTCTAAATGTATTAAATTGAATTCAATATTCATATCGGTCATAACCGTTTTACGTAACGTTCGAACATCGGAACAAATCCCGGTAATTGGATAGACCGTTCGTCTCGAGTGTTCGACATTTCGACCCGCTCGACGCTATCTCAATTTTATTTAACTCCAATTATTTCCAACATGCAAATACTCAGGCTTGAACGATGTCATGAGCTTGAGGAGTTACCAAGAGGTTTAAAGAAATTGGTAAGCCTTAGAACTCTGATGGTGACAACAAAACAAACGAACTTTCCAGAGAACGGGATTGGACGCTTGAAATCATTATGCAGTCTGACGATCATGGGATGTGAAAATTTAAGATCCTTACCAGATGATCTAAGATATTGTACCACATTGCATAATCTTTTTCTACTTTCATGCGAGAAACTTGACTTCGGATGCAGATCCGGTGAAGCTATCATTGAGCTAAGTCTACAAAGTTTGATGTTAGCTAATCTACCGGAAATGACTGGCTTTCTCAGTGGCTTCAAGGAGCTTCTAAGACCTTAAAGTCTCTTCTTCTTGCCTATTGTGACAACTTAGTTGAGCTACCAAACCTCGCTGAAAACGCTTCGTGTCGAAGAATGTGAAATGTTAGTAGCTTTACCAGATGGGATGCATAATCTTGCCTCTTTAGCCACGTTAGACATTGGTAATTGTGGTCAACTAAACCTGGAGAGTAAACATGAAAACGTCAATCCTTTAGCGCTTCAAATGATGACGATTTCAAGTTTACCTCAGACAAGGGCTTTGCCTCAGTGGTTAAAGGGAGCTTCGAACCCCTTACAGTCTTTGAAGTTTAATGATTGTCCCAAACTCGCCGAGCTTCCGGATTGGCTTCTGAATCTCTCGTCACTCGAGAAACTTGCAATCCGGAGCTGTAGGGGATTGTTGGTCCTACCAAAGGACATGACTCGCCTCACATCCTTAACAAGCATAGAAATTCAAGAATGTGAACAACTTGAGTTGGCAGAGTGCATCCAATGAGGTCGTCCAGTTGAACCTTCAAAATTTTGTCGTAAGAGAAATTCCACTAACAACTGCTTTGCCGCAATGGCTACAAGGAGCTGATCGAACTCTAAAGACTTTGCGCATCGAGATCTGTCCTCAATTGGCTTCCTTACCGGAGTGGTTGGCAGCGTTCGCTTCGCTCGAAAAACTCGTCATCCAAACTTGTCCAAAGTTGTCATCTCTTCCTAAGGGAATGTCATGCTTGACATCCTTAACACATTTGGAAGTCAAATTTCCGTCAGTTTTTTTTTACGAAAGATACCGACCAGAAATCGGCACGGATTGAGGAGCTATATCTCACATTCCTAACATTCATATCGATAGATGGGTAAGCATATTAATCGGTTAATCCTACAATCATTGTCATATTATAATTCTGAATATTAAATTTTGATCAATATATATTTGCTCCTGAGCAGTTATCCATGCAAAAAACAGAGCCAACAAAATCCTAGAGTACAAGTCAAGTCAATATGAGGTTTGTCTTGTTTTAAGCTAATCCTATGTTCGATTCGTTCTTAAATAGTGCTTCTTGTGCTTGTGTCTTTGAATCGTGCTTGAGTTACGCCCTCGCGGTAGTTTGGTTATGTTCGTTAAATTCAAATTCTAAAAAACATTGTCGGAAAACACGTTTAGTTATGTATATATATAGAAAACGAATTCAGAGCAAATAGAATTATGTGTTTTCCACTTTATTCACGTTACTTTTTTCTTTCTCTCTCCTAATATAATTATTTTAATATATATTTTATTTTTTTTATTTTTCAACGAACTTCGGATGGACTCATAACTTATATTGTCGGAAAGCTTACGCCGAGAAGAATCCAATGATAGGGTGGAAGATTTGTTTTGACGTATTTTTTTAAAATGTTTTTTTATATATATTTATTTTAAACCGTTGAACAAAAACTATCATTTTATATATTCTATAAACATAATTTGAAATTTATTTTTAGAATTTAAAAAAAAATACAAAAAAAAAAACATAACCAAACAGCCCATACTATATCCAAATAAATATATTTTTTGTTTTAACAGCAAGAATGCAGTTAAAATAAATATTCATAAGTTTACACTCTAAAGCTTCTTTTTCCATTCCGAAAGTTATTTTTCTTGATAATACTATAGTTGATGTAAAAAAAGAATCAGTCACATAGATTTCACGAGTTTTTATTTTACTTTAGGTGAAATAAAATAAAATATGGATAATCCATATTATAAAATAGGATAAACTGCGGCTAATGTACTCAATGTTTGATCGATTTCGGATTATGTACCTAATGTTTATTTTCGACGGCTAATGTACCCAAACTTTATTCCGTTAGATTTTTTCATGTTTTCCGTCACTTGACCGATAGTGAGTGATTCCTCCTATATACATACAGTTTTCATATTTTTGGCATAACTCACTCATTTTTTGCTCAAAATTTATGTACGACCTACAACTTTGGTGTTTTAAGTTTTGTAAAAAAAAGTTTAAAAAATCCAAAATTTCAATTACAATGTATAACTGGACATTAATGTAATGCAAAATATTTGTTTCGAGCAAATTTTAATATACTGATGAAACATAAAACTTAAAAGTTATAGATAAATCTTTTATCTTTCCAACGGTAGTTTATTTATAAATTTTGAGCAACAAATGAGCGAGTTATGCCAAAATATGAAAACTTTTTGCACATCACATCTTTCATATTTTTGGCATAAATCACTTATTTTTTGTCCAAAATTTATAAATAAACTACCGTTGGAAAGATAAAAGATTTATATACAACTTTTTAGTTTTATATTTCATCAGAAATAGTCATTAAGTATATTAAAATTTACTCGAAACAAATATTTTGCATTAAACTAATGTCCAGTTTTACATTGTATTTGAAATTTCATATTTTTTTAAACATTTTTTTTTACAAAACTTAAAACATCAAAGTTGTAGATCTATCTCTTATCTTTTCAACCATAGTTTGTGCATAAATTTTAGGCACAAAATGAGTGAGTTATGCCAAAAATATGAAAACATTACGCATATACGAGGAATCACTCGCTGACGGTTAGGTGACGAAAAAAACAAAAAAAATCTAACGGAATAAAGTTGGGATACATTAGCCGTCGAAAATAAACATTAGGTAGATAATATAAAATCGATCAAACAATGGGTACATTAACCGCAATTTACCCTATAAAATATCCGACAATTATTTTCATATAGCTTCTGCATGTATTAACTAAATAAAGTATAACTATCTTTTGCAGGGAGAAAATCGGCTATCTCAAAGCACATTCATTTTCAGCATAAATTAAGTGGTTATTTTAATTCGGGTATTTTTAGACTTTGGGTATTTTAATTTGGTTATTTTTAGATTCCGGTTATTTTAATATGATAAAAATAATTAGGTAATTTTGGATTTCGAGTATTTCAATCAAATTATTGTTTTTAATTTCAAAAAATAAAACGTTGGTTTTGGCGATAAAAAATTATCCGATAATTTATTTATATTTTTGAAAATTTTACTTTTTATTAAAACACTTTAGACTTAAAAATATTAAATAACTAAACTGCCACATGGCAATTGAATGACTGACATGTAATGTGACGGCCAACTAGATATTGAGTGACATTAGACTTATAATTTCAAAGTATTAGTACTTTTCCCAGCTAAAAAGAAAGATAAAATCTTATCGGAGTCATTTGAAAAACTATTAATACTTATGCCGTAATGTAAAAAGCTAACCTTCTCATGGGGTAAAGTGCTTTATTATAATAGCAGGGTATTGTTGGCAAAAGTAGCTAACTTGTCATGTTTGTATCAATTATATAGCTAATGCGATTTAATGTTGGCAATAGTATCTAAAGTTTGCTAATCGTATTCAACGCAAATTTCCATCCATTTAATTTTAACACCGTCAGTCAAACAATGACGTGGCACTCTTGACCGCCACGTAGACAACTACGTGGCACACCACGTCATTTTTTAAAATTTTAAATTTTTTTAATTCTAATTTATTTTCTATGATTTCTTTTATTTTATTTATTATTTATTTTCAGTTTATTATTTTGAATAAAACTTTATATACTAACTATATAATGTGATTATGTGAATAACTAATAAACTGTTACTAATGATGCAAACTAATAAAATGTAAATGAATACTATATATAATAAATATTATATAATGTATACACTAACAAATAACGTATAATATATATATATATATATATATATATATATATATTATATATTAAAATTGTAACTATTATAACGTATAATATATATATATATATACTGTAATTCTATCAGTATATATATATACCGATTACCAACTAATTTTATACCGATTACCAATTACCAACTAATTCTATCAGTTGATGTCAGTTCCATAACTGTTCTGGTACTTTTTTAACGAATAAATTTTGTATCTTGCTCCACCGCCAGATCAAAGCTCCCTTTTTTTTTTTTTAATCTTGCTCTATCGGGGCGGACGTTTTACCAAACATAAAATATCAATCATATAGTTACAATTTATATATATATATATTATACGTTATATATTAGTTTCAATTTAATATATAATATATAGATATATTATACGTTATTTATGATCTATACATTATATAATTTCTATTATATATAGTATCATTTTACAGTTTATTAGTTTACATAATTATTTATTAGTTACGGTTTATTAGTTATTTACATAATCACAATATAGAGTTAGTATATAATATTTTATTAAAAATAATAAAATAATAAACTAAAAATAAATAATAAATAAAATAAAATAAATTAGTATAAAAAAATTAAAGTTTTTTAAAAAATGACGTGGCACGCACGTAGTTGTCCATGTGGTGGTCAATGGTGTCATATCATCGTTTGACTGACGGTGTTAAAATTAAATGGATGGAAATTTGCGTTAAAGACGATTAGCTAACTTTAGATACTATTGCCATTAAATCGCATTAGCTATATAATTGATACAAGCGTGACAAGTTAGCTACTTTTGCCAACAATACCCCTTATAATAGCTGTCGTTTCCGCTTCGATTCAACTCAGAGTGTTCACAGTTTCCAACAGAGTTTCCAATTACTTTGAAGTTTAAACATCATATATCGCATACTTTCTAGGAGAATTTAGTAAATACATACGAACAGCCTAAAAATAAATGTACTCCAATATATTAATGGTTTTATTAAGGGTTAATTGCGGTAATAATGCACGATCTTTGGTTAACAGGGGTTTTAGGTCCCAAACTTTTTAAAGTGTGAGAAAAAATATACAACGTTTGTTGGCTGTAAAATCCGTTGGTCCTTCTGTTAGAAATGTTAAATTGTGCTGATGCGACATCGTTAAACTGCCAACTTGTATTTATTTATTTATTTTATTTAAATGGACTCCAATAAAAATTATTTATTTCATTTAATGTGTTAATTTATTTTTTGAATCATAATTAAAATATGATCGCATTCAAGTTGATCCATTTTTAGGCATTAACATTTGGCGCTAGAAGGAGGGGGTCCCGACTAGTTCATAGCCTCGGAGTCCCACCAGCAAAAATTTTCTTCACCACCTTTCGACGAACAGGTTTCGAAAAGGTGTACAGGTCACGAAAGACGCACATATGACGAACAGGTTTCGAAGAGGCGCACAGGTTACGAGAATGACGTACAGGTGACTAAAGAGACGCCTAAGGTACAACGCCACCACGAAAAATGTCCGAACGCAAAGGCTAGACCGCCCTCGTCGTCAACAAACCTCAAGACTCGTCTAAATCGTCAACGATCCTCAAGACCCGCTCTAAAAAAAAAAAAATCAAGACTCACATCTATCAATGATATCATTCGATTAATAAGAACGGTCATATCCAGATCAATAAGAATACGAAAATAATAATCGAATATATATTACAAATTTTCTTCCTTATTATTAAACATACATAAATCAAAGATAAATAAAAGAAAATATGTATGCATATTTAAATAAAATGCAGATTCATTGATAAACGGGCTAGGATGATAGGAGTTTCACCGAAGCTTCGTCGCTTACGATCCGGAATGCCTCGCCGCAACGGCCAACAAAGCCTCCACAGCACTGACACGAAAACCCAGGAGCGCACTGTCTCGTGAGACTTCGCGATCGTCGCCGATGCTCCGGCCGCGCCAAGCTAGCTCCTATCGTGCGCACCCAACACGAAGCGTGGGAGTCATCTCCTCCCTAGATCTGTCACGAGCCAAAAGCTGAGGCCAAACCACCCCGACAGCGCGCCACCTCGTGTGACGGCGACACTTCAGCCTCGCCGGAAAAGCTACGTGCACTCCTCCCCACGTCAACAGCGCACACACGCCGAAACCTGCAGCCAGGAACACTCGGCGTACAAGCCCAGATCTGCACGCGAGGTCTCTTCTCACGCCTACCCGATCGCCGTGAGTAACTCCGGTGCCCACGGCAGCGACCTACGGCAGCCAAGCAAGGCAGCAAAGCGGCGAAGAAAGAGAAGAGCGTTTGAAGCTCTGTCTTCGACGTGGAGAGAGAAAAATAAAGAAAAAATAAATGAATAATAAATCTATGTTATAATGCGATTATAAAAATCTGATTATTATAGTTATGTTGTGAAGTAAAGAGATTCCTAGAGAGAATAAGAACAATGCAGAGAGAATGGTAGAGAGAATTGTATTGCTTGTGTCTTGATGTTTTACAATAGCATTTATTTATAGGCTCAAGATGTGTACATGAAAAGTCATTGCATTAATACAATACATTATATCATCCAATCAAGTAGTATTCTCTAGAATTCTCTATCTCTATAATCCTCCAATGATCTCTAGATTTCTCCATCTCTAGAATCCTCCAATGCCTTTTGAATTCTCCACCATCTCTAGAATGCTCCATGAATATTGTAGAGGTCATCCAATAATTTCATAACACTCCCCCTTTGGATGACGTGTACAAACATTATGTCTCGTTAAGACTTTTCCGGGAAAAACCCTATGGGAAAAACCCCAGAAAGAAAAGAGTACATAATTTGTATAATACGCATATAAGTTACCTCATTAATAACCTTGTTAGGAAAACTCATTGGGATAAAACCTAAAGCAAGGGAAAAAGAGTATAACGCGTATATCTCCCCCTCATCGGAACATCTCTGTAAATCTCATAATAAATCTCTGAGTTTTCTCATGCCGATCTTGTAGACTAATTTCTCGAAGGAAGTCGTAGGAAGCGCCTTAGTGAACAAATCTGCAAGATTGTCACTATAACGAATTTGACAAACATCAATATCTCCCTCATTCTGAAGTTCATGAGTAAAGAAGAACTTGGAAGAAATATGTTTCGTTCTATCTCCTTTGATGTAGCCTCCTTTGATTTGAGCTATACAAGCTGTATTATCTTCGTATAAGATAGTTGGACTTCCTTTATTTATTGAAAGATCGCATGATTCTCGGATATGATGGATCAAAGACCTCAGCCATACACATTCACGACTAGCTTCATGAAGAGCTAACAACTTAACGAGATTTGAAGAAGTGGCTGTAAGGGTCTGTTTTGTTGAGCGCCAGGATATAGCGGTGTCACCATATGTAAATACATATCCAGTTTGTGACCGCGCTTTGTGGGGATCAGATAAATATCCGGCATCAGCATATCCGATCAATCCGAACTTCGAGTCCTTTGAATAAAATAATCCCATATCAGATGTTCCTCGAAGATATATTAGAATTTGCTTAACACCAGTCCAATGTCTTCGAGTCGGAGAAGAACTAAATCTTGCTAGCAAATTAACAGAAAATTTTATATCAGGACGGGTGCAATTAGCAAGATACATTAGCGCTCTGATGGCACTAAGATATGGTACTTCAGGACCAAGGAGTTCTTCTTCTTTTTCACGGGGGCGAAATGGATCCTTTTTCACATCAAGTGATCGAACAATCATGGGGGAGCTCAAAGGATGTGATTTATCCATATTGAATCGTTTAAGGATCTTCTCGATATATAATGACTGGTGAACAAAAATCCCCTTCGACATATGTTCAATCTGAAGGCCGAGATAAAATTTTGTTTTTCCCAAGTCTTTCATTTCAATTTCTCTTTTCAAGTATTGCATCATCTCCACAAGTTCATCATGTGTTCCAATGATGTTCAAGTCATCAACATAAACCGCGATGATGGAAAATCCGGTTTTTGTCCGTTTGATAAAAACGCATGGACATATTTTATTGTTGATGTATCCTTCTTTCAAGAGGTATTCACTGAGACGATTATACCACATTCGACCAGATTGTTTTAGCCCATACAAAGATCTTTGGAGCTTTATAGAGTACATTTCTCAGGGCTTTGAGATGCATGCTTCAGGCATTTTCAATCCTTCAGGGACTTTCATGTAAATGTCATTATCAAGTGACCCATATAAATAGGATGTCACGACATCCATTAATTTCAAGAGGTATTCACTGAGACGATTATACCACATTCGACCAGATTGTTTTAGCTCATACAAAGATCTTTGGAGCTTTATAGAGTACATTTCTCAGGGCTTTGAGATGCATGCTTCAGGCATTTTCAATCCTTCAGGGACTTTCATGTAAATGTCATTATCAAGTGACCCATATAAATAGGCTGTCACGACATCCATTAAATTCATTTGGAGTTCCTCTGAAAATGACATACTAAGTAAAAATCTTAACGTGATTGCATCCATAACCGGTGAATATGTCTCTTCAAAATCAATTCTTGGTCTTTGTGAAAACCCTTGTGCGACGAGTCGTGCTTTGTATCTTACGACCTCGTTTTTCTCATTTCGTTTGCGCACAAATACCCATTTATATCCTACGGGTTTGACATCTTCAGGTGTCTGGACAACAGGTCCAAAGACTTGGCGTTTATTGAGTGAATTCAATTCTGTCTCAATGGCATCTTTCCATATTGGCCAATCATTTCTTCGTCGGCATTCATTGACCGATCTTGGTTCATGATCCTTGTTTTCTTTTGAAATATCTAATGCAATTGCATATGCAAATATCTCATCCACAACAACTTCTTTTCTATTCCATCTTTCACCTGAAGTGACATAGTTAATCGAAATCTCTTCATTGTCATCTATTTCAGGTGTTTCATCATCTTTTGGAGACGTCTCCTCATTTGTCACTTCTATTTCTTCAGGAATCGTGATGTCATGTGATATACCTACTTGCCGAACTTGTTTCTTTCTTTTTCTTGGGTTTTTATCTTTGGATCCAATAAATCTATCACGCTTCTGGCGTGCTTTAGACTCATTTGCTAGCATATTACCCATGTCTTCATCAGGAAGAGTAATTCTACAAGGAACATTGGCAACTGGTATATGTGATTTTATCACAGTCTTAACATCAGTATATGCATCAGGCAACGTATTTGCAACCTTTTGTAAGTGGATGATCTTCTGAACTTCTAGTTCACATTGATTCGTACGAGGATCCAAATGAGACAATGTCAATGCATTCCATGAAATTTCTTGTCTTTCCTTTTCATACGTTTGTTTATCTCCCTCTAATGCAGGGAACATTGTCTCATCAAATTGACAGTCGGCAAATCGTGCCGTAAACATATCACCTGTCATGGGTTCCAAACATTTAATAATGGATGGAGACTCTAACCCAATATAAATTCCCAATCTTTTTTGGGGTCCCATTTGGCTACGTTGAGGGGGAAATATAGGGACATAAACTGCACATCCAAACACTCTTAAATGGGAGATATTTGGTTCTTGGCCAGTGACAAGCTGCGAAGGGGAAAATTTATGATATGCAATTGGCCTTACTCGTATTAACAATGCAGCATGTAATATTGCATGTCCCCTAGCAGAATTCGGTAACTTTGTTTTCATAAGTAAGGGCCTAGCAATCAATTTAAGCCTCTTAATAAACGATTCTGCTAACCCATTTTGGGTATGAGTATGAGCCACGGGGTGTAAATTCCCCGGCATTGTCCAGACGGATACTCTTTATCGCATGGTCTGGAAATTGTGCTCTTAATCGTATTATTTGAGCAAGGAGTCTTGCGAACGCAACATTGCGAGTGGACAATAAAGAAGCATGCGACCAACGTGTCGATGCATCAACAAGTACCATAAAGTACTGAAATGGCCCGCTTGACGGGGTAATAGGTCGACATATATCTCCTTGAATTTGTTCTAAAAACGTTAGACATTCAGTCACAACTTTCATTGGAGCTGGTCTTGTTATCAACTTTCCTTGAAAGCAAGCAACACAAGGGAAATATTTTGACAATAAGACATTTTTACTCTTCAGGGTATGTCCATGTGAATTTTCCATGATTCTTCGCATCATTATGGAACCCGGATGGCCTAAACGATCATGCCATATCATAAAATTTGATGGGTCCATTGGTTTTTAGTTAATCACCATATTGGATTCAACTGAATTAATAAAAGTATAATATAATCCCAGACTGTATGATGGGAGTTTTTCCACAATTTCTTTCCTCCCCGAGACCATAGACGTGATATACAAATATTCAACATCATTTTCATTTGTTGTCTCGGTGTGATAACCATTTCGGCGGATATCTTTGAAACTCAACAGGTTTCTTTTTTATCTAGTTGAGAACATTGCATCATTGTTAATAATTTGTGTACCATTCGGTAACACTACATTCGCTCTTCCGGAGCCTTCAATAAGATCTGATGTACCAGATATTGTGTTCACTTTAGCTTTAGCTAATACGAGATGCGA
The DNA here is from genome assembly GCA_954871525.1 of Parietaria judaica. Classification (NCBI taxonomy): domain Eukaryota; kingdom Viridiplantae; phylum Streptophyta; class Magnoliopsida; order Rosales; family Urticaceae; genus Parietaria; species Parietaria judaica. Next base: position 49,029,206 of record OX940860.1, read on the forward strand.
AAAAAAAAAAAACTTTTTATCTCTTAAAATGGTATGTGTTGTCACACAATCCGCCAAGCAAAATGATTCCCCGTTGTCTTTCACATAATTAAAGAGATTTTCGTCCATAGTTCTTCATAAGAAAAATAAATTTCATTAGAAACAAGACACTCCAAATATTTTATTGATAAACGATCGCAAAACATACTAAAACACACTTCAACAAACTCAAACACTTAAATACTTAGACAAACTCAAGCACTTAAACAAACTCGAACACTTAAACATTTCCAGGCATAATAAAAACACCATCTTCTCAAACCATCTTTCCATCACTGATTAATTTCTCAAATTCCCCATTGGTATCTTCAAGGAAATTGCTAAAATCCAAATGAGTAAGATCTATAGGATCATTATGTTCAGTGAAGTTGGTCTCAACACATTTTCCTTTAAGTGAGGCTTGATAAAGCTCAATAAGGTGTTTCGGAGTACGGCAATTACGACCCCAATGGCCTTTTCCTCCACATCTGTGACAAGTACTATCAGTCTTCTTGAATGGGGTATTTTCTTTTGGCTTCGCATAATTATTTTTCCATTTCAGGTGGTTGTGCGATTTGTTCTTGAAATTGGACTGATGTTGATTATAATGAATGCGACCACGTCCATAACCATGTTCGCGACCACGTCCGCGACCACGACCACGTCCACGGAAGTGTTGCTGATTAGGCTCAAACTCATTTCCAGCTACAACATTCGCTTCAGGGAATGGAGCTGACCCAGTAGGGCGAGAGTTGTGATTTTTCATTAAGAGCTCATTGTTTTGTTCAGCAACAAGTAGACATGAAATTAGCTCAGAGTATTTTGTAAACCCCCGTTAACGATATTGCTACTGCAGGAGCATATTTGAGGGATGAAATGTGGAAAAAGTCTTTTCCAACATATCTTTATCGGTGATATTTTCGCCGCACAATTTCAATTGAGAAGTAATTTTAAACATTGCGGAATTATACTCGCATACACTTTTAAAATATTGCAAACGCAAGTGTAGCCAATCAAAGCAAGCTTTAGGAAGTATCACCGTTTTTTGGTGGTCGTACCTATCTTTTAAATCCTTCCAAAGGATTGCGGGATCCTTAACCGTCAAATATTCAGTTTTCAATCCCTCATGGAGATGATGACGGAGGAATATCATGGCCTTTGCTTTGTTTTGTTCAGATGATCTATTGCCTTCTTTTATGGTATCTCCAAGATCCATGGCATTGAGGTGGATTTCGGAATCAAGAATCCAAGCCAAATAATTTTTGCCGGAAATGTCTAAGGCATTGAACTCGAGCTTCGTAAGGTTCGACATAGCGAAACTATGAAAAATAAACAAATCATCAATTAATTTCAAAATATTATAGAATGAGTTACATGAACTATTCTATTATAATCTTTGAGGTATAATAAATAGGGTATTATAGCGTAATAGCCAAATAAGAAGTTTATATTTGCTAAATAGCCAACTTTTGGTTTATATTTATCCATAGTCAATTAACCATGTTAATAAATATAAATGACTTATATACCCTTAAATATCAAATTTATATAATCTGCTAATTTAGAATTCGAATTTATTTTTTAATATTAAATTTAATATCGAATTTTCCTTTTAATATTTAATTAAATTAAATATAAAAAAGATATTTAAATTTGAAAATCCCTCAAATTAGGGAATACACCCTCTTTTTAAGCACACCACCGAGAAAGTTTCACCGAGAAAAACCATAGTCATCATCATCACCTCGCCGACTCATTCACGGCGCCGACTCATTCACGGCGATTATTCCCAGCTTCAACCTCGCCGACTCATGGTTTATGTTAACCGTTGATATTTAGGTTTATTTTGAATTGGCATATTCGCTTCTTGGTATATTAACCGTTGTTACTTAGATTTATTTTTAATAACGCTATATTAACCGTTGGTACTTAGGTTTATTTCGAATATGCGTTGCCGATTCTTGTTTATATTTCAAATTGGCATCTTTGATTCTTGGTATATTAACCGTTGTTACTTAGATTTATTTTGAAAAATGCTCTATTAACCGTTGGTACTTAGGTTTATTTCGAATATGTGTTGCCGATTCTTGTTTATATTAACCGTTGGTACTTTGGGTTTATTTTTAGGGTATTAACTGTTAATTAACTTTTTTATCACGTTTAATATTATAAACCCATATTTTTGGTATATTAACGCATATTTTAGTGTATTAACCATTAATTAACTTTTTTATCACGTTTAATATTATAAAAAATATCAATATTAAGTTTTATATTTAAAAAATCAATATTAATAACAAATTAGTTACAAAATTTATACGTGGCTAAAATTAAGGATTTTTCATATTTAATTTTAAATATATTAACGATTAATTCATTGGAATTTTGAACGTGTGAATAAATATAATTAAAAGGGTATAATAGGAATAAAAACTGATATTAAAATGCCACCTCATACATATTGGCTGTTTCAGAAAGATTAAGTAAAGGTTGGCTATTTTGCTAATCAAACGTTTCTATTTGGCTATTTGGAGCAATTTCTCTAATAAATATAACCGTTGTACTATATATATATATAATACTTATTATAATCTGTATTTAATCATTAACATATATTATTATTTTCAATAACTGATCGTAACATATGCATGACAAATAAAAATATGACAACATTTATATAAGCACTTATATAAGCACTTTAACATGTTAATATCAAGTCTGCTTGGAGGTTATCAAAGAGAAATTTTTTTTCATTTTGTCAAAGTTTTATTGTGCTACAAACTGTATTACGAACAGAATATGAACATGCAAAAGTTTTATTGTAAAATTCTATATTATTTATACGGGACTAAACAAATAGAATATAAATATGGAAATGATATATATATATATATATATATATATATTGAGCTTACTTATATGTATTATATATAATTTGTTATGAAATTATTGGATGACCTCTACAATATTCATGGAGCATTCTAAAGATGGTGGAGAATTAAAGAGGCATTGGAGGATTCTAGAGATGGAGAAATCTAGAGATCATTGGAGGATTCTAGAGATGGAGAATACTAGAGAATACTACTTGATTGAATCATCAATGTATTTTATTAATTCTAGAGAATACTACTTGATTGGATGATTATATATATATATATATATATATAATATACACAAAAACAATCTGTATACATATTTATCAATATGAAAAAAAAAATATACATAAATATAATTATGTATATATTATTATAAAGGGCTCACCTTCACCGAAACAACGATCCGGGTCCGAATCACGTAAAACAGGAATCGAAGTACAGGTACCCGAAAAAGACGGTGAAACCCCGCAATGGGACTGAAGTACAGGTACTTGAGAAAGACGTTGAACGCCGATTCAAGAAATACAGGAACCAAAGTACAAGAGCCCGAAGACGGCGCCGAAGGCTCATCAAGGCAATTCAAAGTCTAAGCCTCAAGACGACGCTAAAGGCGCATCAGAGCAAGGCGGCGACAAAAGTATAATACCCAAAGACGGCGCCAAAGATTCAGCAGGGCAAGTCAAAGTCTAAGACCTCAAGACGACGCTAAGGCGCATCAGAGCAAGGCGGCGACAAAAGTATAATACCCAAAGACGGCGCCGAAGGCATCAGGGCAAGTCAAAGTCTAAGCCTCAAGACGACGCTAAAGGCGCATCAGAGCAAGGCGGCGACAAAAGTATAAAACCCAAAGACGGCGCCAAAGATTCAGCAGGGCAAGTCAAAATCCGAAGCCGAAATACGATGCTAAAAGCTCAATAGGTAAAACGGCGAGTAAAGTCTGAAACCCGAATACGATGCCAATAACTTGTCAGGCAAATACAATGGTCAAAATCGAAATCGAAGATGATGCAGAAGAATCGTCAGGAAAAGATGTTGGTCAAAGCCAAAAGCCCATAGTTTGACCAGAGTATAGGTTCCCGAAGACAACGTCGAAGGCTCATTAGGAAAACCGACGATGAAAATTTGAAGCCCAAGGACAACGTTGAAGGCTCATAAAGGAAAGACAACGATCAAACTTCAAAACCCAAGACGAACGCTAAAGGCTCGTCGGGGCCAGACGACGACCAAAATCCAAAGTCCAAAGCCCGAAGATGATGCCAAAAGCCCATTAAGGTCGCTTCAACGATTAAAAACGTCATCTCGGTCATGTCAACGACCTCGAGATTTATCATGATCGCTTAGACGACTACAAAGTTCATCTCGGTCGTCTCAACAAATTCGAGACTTATCATGATCGTTTTGACGACTACAAAGTTCATCTCGGTCGTCTCAACGACTTCGAGACTTATCATGGTCACTTCGACGACCACAAAGTTTATCCCGGTCAACCCAATGACCTCAAGATTTACATCGGTCGTCTCAACGATCGATATTTGCATCAGTCGTCTCAACGACTTCAAGATTCGCATTGGTCGCCTCAACGACCTTTAGATTTTGATTTACCATCTCAATAACCTTTAGATTTGGTTCGATCGTCTCAACGACCTCAAGCTTTGAATAGGTCGCCTTAGCGACCTCAAGATCAGGATCGATCATCACAATAACCTTGAGATTTTCATCACTTGTCTAGGTAGCCTTAATCCAATTGCAATATTCACTACTCAAAGATATCGATCAACTTCTCGAGAAACAAATCATCCGGCTCCGCCGAGCACAAGTGCAAGCACGATAAAGCCAAGCTATAGAGAAAAACTGGATATTAATCCTGCCGACTCATGCAAAATAAGATCGAGAAAAGTTGGATCGTAATCCCGCTGACTCAGGCAGCTAAAAACGAGAAAGGCATGGATCTTAATCCTGCCGACTCAGGCAAATAAGACCGAGAACGGCCGGATCTTAATCCCTCCGACTCGGCAAAAAGACCAAGAAAAGGCCGGATCTTAATCCCGCCTACTCAGGCAAAAAGACCAAGAAAATGCTGGATCTAAATCCCACTGACTTAGGAAAAATAAGACCGAGACATGCTAGAGTTTAATCTCACTTACTCAGGCAAAATAAGACCGAGAAAGGCCGGATCTTAATCCTGCCGACTCAGGCAAAATAAGACGAGAAAAGGTGGATCTTAATCCTGACGACTCAGGCAAATAAGACCGAGAAAGGCCGGATCTTAATCCCGCCGACTCGGCAAAAAGACCAAGAAAAGGCCGGATCTAAATCCCGCTGACTTAGGAAAAACAAGACCGAGACATGCTAGAGTTTAATCTCGCTTACTCAGGAAAAATAAGACCGAGAAAGGCCGGATCTTAATCCTGCCGACTCATGCAAAATAAGACCGAGAAAAGGCCGGATCTAAGTCCCGCTGACTTAGGCAAAATAAAACCGAGACATGCTATAGTTTAATCTCGCTTACTCAGGAAAAATAAGACCGAGAAAGGCCGGATCTTAATCATGCCGACTCAGGCAAAATAAGACCGATAAAAGCTGGATCTTAATCCCGCTGACTCAGACAGCTAAAAACGACAAAGGCTGGATCCTAATCCTGCCTACTCAGGCAAATATGACCGAGAAAGGCCAAATCTTAATCCCGCCGTTTCAGGCAGAAGACCAAGAAAAGGCCGGATCTAAATCCCGTTGACTTAGGCAAAATAAGACCGAGACATGCTAGAGTTTAATCTCACTTACTCAGGCAAAATAAGACCGAGAAAAGCCGGATCTTAATCCTGCCGACTTAGGCAAAATAAGACGAGAAAAGCTAGATCTAAATCCCGCTGACTCAGGCAGCTAAAAACAAGAAAGGCTGGATGTTAATCCTGCTGAAGGCAAATAAGACCGAGAAAGGCTGAATCTTAATCCTGCCGACTCAGGCAAAAAGACCATGAAAAAGGCGGATCTTAATCCTGTCGACTCAGGTAACAAAGTCTGAGAAAGGCCGGATCTAAATTTTGCCGACTCGGGCACAAAGTCCGAGAAAAGTCGGATTTCAATCCCGCCGACTCAAGCTCAAAGACCGAGAAGTAAGACGCTAAGGCGCAGAAACTGGTAAAATACTAAAAAGACGCCACGGCGCGAAAGACTGAGAAATAAGACGCTAAGGCGCAGAATCTCGATAAAGAAAAATAAGACGCTACAACGCAAAAACACCACAAAGAAAGACGCTAAGGCGCAGAAACTCAATAAAATACAAAAAGATGCTACGACGCAAAACACCGATATGTAAAACGCTAAGGCGCAGAAACTGGGCAAAACACTAAAACGACACTACAACGTACAAAACTGAGAAGTAAGACGCTAAGGCGCAGAATCTCGGTAAAGAAAAAATAAGACGCTACGGCGCGAAAGACTGTGAAGTAAGACGCATAGGTGCGAAACCTTGCAAAAATATAAAAAAAAAAGCCGAAGATTAATTTCGGCAACTTGTCCAAGATGACTCAAAGCATAAAGTTTCTCGCAAGATGTAATCTTCCAAGAAACTGGGCGGTTAATGTTATGCGTATTTTTCGGAGCCTAGAAAAATTAAGGCCCAAATCAAAAAAACGCACCCAAAAGGCCCGAAACAAATAAATCCCACTAAATCGACTTTGACCCGACCTAGAAAGTCAATCAGAAAAGTCAACAAAAAAGTTAATGACTCGACCCAAAAAGTCAATCGACAAAGTCAACAAAGTCAACTGGAAAAGTCAACAAAAGTAAACGGTCTGACTCGGCAAAAGTCAAATAAGATCCGTCTAAAAACATGCCTTCAGGGCGCGCCGCGCGCCCCAAAGGCCAAAATATATGCTTTTGGGGCGCGTTGTGCGCCCTGAAGGCCAAAATTCATGCCTTCGGAGCGCGCGCGCCCCCCGAAGGCCAAAATTCATGCCTTCCGGGCGCGCGCGCGCCCTGATGGCTAAAATATATGCTTTCGGGGCGCGCGCGCGCCCCGAAGGCCAAAATTCATGCCTTCGGGGGGCGCGCGCGGCGCGCCCTGAAGGCATGAATTCGAACTTCTAACCCTCTATAAATACGAGGGCACCCCACCACAATCTGCAAGCGCTCCCGAAGCCAAAAAAACCTCTGTTTCCCGTTTATTCATAATTGCGACTAATGTTGAGCGTCGGAGCGGGCGACAGAGGACCCCCCCCCCCCCCCCCCCCCCCTCTGTTCCCCTCCAGAGTTCACGTTTTTTACCCTTTTCTCATGAACAAGGGCGGAGGCGAAGGTCCCGGAGAAGGTTTCCGGCCCATTAAGAATAAAGAATCAATTATCAAGCCCATTTCAACCATCAACTAGGCGTTGGGCCCGACCCAAAATCAAGACTTGTGCCGCATTCAAGTTGATCCATTTTTAGGCATTAACAACTTTTATAAGGAAGTTGCACTTATTTATTATATTAGAATGAGTTTTTTGTTTTAGTTTTCATTTAATAGTATCATTAGTCCATTACATTTAATTTTTTGAAATACTTTGATTAAAATGTGTTTCTTAGTTGTTCGTTTACTAAGCATACATATAGCTATATCATTCGTTTAAAAAAAATGCTTTTCAATTTCAATTTTAAATTATAATTAGTTAATTGCTTAATATATATTTTTTTGAAATGATTAATTGTTGTTTAAACGTGCTTATTACTTTATACTGTTCAATTTTAAGTGTTTTAGTCTATTTATGAATGTTCTAAGTTTATAAATTAATTTCTAATTATTAAAAACAATCTAAACAGTCTGGACTATAGTAGCTTTAATTGTTTTTTATCAATTTTTTTAACCAATTACATGAGCATACATAACGTTTATTATTTACGATAGCAGTGACAAAATATGTGAAAAAAATTATAACAAGGTGTTGTTAAAAAAAAGGTTATTAGCGGCTAATGTACCCAATGTTTGATTTCCTTCGAATTATGTACTCAATGTTTAGATTCCACGGCTAATGTACTTAAAGTTTAATTTGTTAGATTTTTGCCCGATTTTCTGTCCAAGCCTGTCATGTTCGCCACGTCACTTTCACTTAATCGCCATATCATTTCCACGTCATTTTTGCCGAAAAAAATGGTAAATATAAATCATAATCAATAGTTGTGATTAATAGTAATTTTAATAATCAACAAAAAAATAATCCCAAATGTGTTCGAGAAAGAGAAAGCTCGACTTCGCCGAGAAAGAGAAAGCTTGTCTTCGCCGATTGCACCGTTAGGGCTTGGAGAAAGCTTCCCGATTGCAAACCCTCCCTCTCTGTAGAATGCACTCTCTCTCTCTCTCTCTCTCTCTCTCTCTCTCTCTCTCTCTCTCTCTCTCTCTCTCATTTCCCGCGATTATATGCAAATCCCAGTCACAAAGCCGCCATGAAAATGAAGCTCGCGACCTTCGCTCTACTAGCTTCGATTCTTCTCTCTCAGTCCTTCCTCTCCTCCTCGACTTGCAGTGCTTGGAAGGACTGAGAAACTCCCTCATCGATCCCTCAGGAAACCTCAGGTTTGCGGACACCTTGGGCGGTTCGAGGATCCTACCACAATATTCGCCCGGGGAGGAAGAATACAAGAGAGAGAGAGAGAGAGAGAGAGCACGAGTTGTAGAGAGAGAAAAGGAAGTCTTGTATTTTCGATTACCATTTCAATGTAATTCGAGATTAATGAGAGAGAGAGAAAGCTACAACAATATCCATCCCTATTCAAGCTAATAAACGAGACAAACCGAGCTCTTTCGGTATAAATAATAAATCAGAGATTATTCAATATTCATATATTTTTCACTTTGTAATTTTCTCTGTGACTGTTCAAAGAGGGTGCAAAAACGCCCTCTTTCATTCTATAGATTTCTGTTGATTATTGATCAACTCTTAAAAATTAGACTTTTGGCAATTCCGAATTCCGAGTTCCAGGCTCTTAAACTTTTGAACTCGAGTTTGGGAAGAGTCGGATTTGGGAGGATCAACCAACAAGTTAATGAGCCTGCAATATGGAGCTTTAATTTTTTATTTTTTTGAGCTTTAATTTTTATTTTCTTTCATTTGTATAGATTTTATACAAGCCGGCCTGATAAGTTATGGGCATGAGTTTTTTTTGTGGTTTATTTTTTTGGGCTTGAATTAAAAGCCCACGTTATTTTGATCTTATCCTATTTGGGCGATGAAATTAACCCAATTTTATCGCTCATTCTTCTTCAAGATTAGTTTTTTATTAATTTAATATTTTGACATTTATCCATTTAATATTATTATAATATAAAGATTAATACTATCATGTTATACTCATAAAAATAAAAACTATGACTTTGAACATATATACATTTTTTAATTGATTTTTAAATAAATTTTTTTATTGACAATCCGCTATTGAATTTATGTCTACAAATATTACATGGATATTCGTTGAGCCTTATCAAGTGGTTTAGATATATTTCTCTTAACAAGTTTGAGAATTAATATACAGACATACATCTATACAATTCATTTATATATATAGCTTATTACTAAAAAAAACTAAGGCTTTGTATATATAAATTTGGACAGAAAAAATTATAATTACTTTAATTGATACCAATACCGATTGAACTAATAAAAAATAAAAAAAAAATAAAAAAAACTAAGACTTTGTATATAGCAATTTTGACAGATAAAATTATAATTATTTTAATTAAATACCGATTCTACTAATAATATTATATTAGCTTAGCGGTTACCGATTAATATTCTATATAATTAGATAAACAACCATTTTATATACAAGTTCAAAAGATAAGCTCACATAATTTGTAATAATTCTCAAATCAAGATAATATATCTACTTATGTTTCTTTCTATTTATTTTTATTTAATACTTATTTATTTATTTATTTCTGGTTAGAAGTACCTAATAAATAGGATAAAATTACATTTTAATTAACATAACTAAACAAATGTTATAGGTATATATAAACGCAGGGTTAATCAGAAATCCCCAAATCGATCCCAAATCCCTAAATCCCCAAATCGATCCCAAATTCCAAAATCCCTCAATTTGAAACCCTAGCCCAAAATGGCGGAATTCAAAGTGATGACCGTGTCGAATGGCGACCGTAGGTAACAATGGTCAAGGATGGAAATGACACCATGACAATACGCCGCCTTGAAGACAGTCGAGTCATCGCCAATTTTAGTATGTAATTTTAATTCTAAATTCTAGGGCTATAAAAGTTCAATAATATACTTTAATCACATTTTATTTTACAGGCAGAGCCCATTGAATTCAAGGATCGTGGGATTCGAAAAGAGACATTTTCTTGGGATTGGACGTAGACATTGCTATTTATATACTGCCAATGCTATTATTTTCTTGGTATTTGTTTCATGTGGGACTTTCATAATCCAAACAAATGTGTATTACAATTTTTTCATTCTATTTGCTCCACGTGGGACTTCTCCACAAAACGAAATATTTAATTATGTATAATTGTGTATTATCAAATTATGTAGTATCTGTTGATCTTGTTTTTCTTTTTTAATGTTTGAGCATGACATGTTTTTATTTTCATTTGTTTGAGTATGACATGATTTTATTTGAGTATTTACATATGTGAGAGTGAGATTATATTTTATTTACATATGTAAACTTAGTAAATATATTCTTACAAAAAAAATAGCGGTTTTTCATCGATAATCATAAGTGTCGATAATCCATCTATAATCCTGGATAAGTGTCGATAACGATAAGCTACAGTTTTAGTAATTTTCATTGATAGTCATCGAAAATCTGTCGATAACCTCGAGAACGGCAACTAATTTATCGGCAAAAGCGACATTATGTATTTTATTGGAATTTTTTGTATTTCAGATCAATAATTTTTTTTTATCTTTTTGTAGGTTTAACTTTTTTTTTTTTTTTTTTGGAAATATTTTGTAGGTTAACTTCATTATTCAACATATATTATTATTATTATCGATTACTTCAGACTGGCCGCCAGAGCCTTCGATTGAAGAATCAATCGAAAAAATAAGACTAGGTAACCAATATTTAAACCTTGTTTGCGGTCGACATATTAAAATATTAGACAAACCATTTGTATTCTTCAAAAGACGGACAATGACGGTTAGGGTTATGACGGACGGGTAGTCAGAAAATGCATCTTGGCCAATAATATGAATATCATTCGGTAACTTTAGACTAAAATTAAGGTGTTTCCTTATCTTCATTTTATTTAATTTTATTTAATCAGCATTTTCGAAAATTAAGGTATTTCTTAGGCTAATTGAACTTGCTTATTGTCACTCTAGACTAGAGAATGGATCTGAATAATCTATCAATTGTTATATAATAGCAATTTATCTGTTTGGTAGTGCCAAGTTTACCATATGTAAGGGGGCACTCATTTGAGTCCCATGAGGGTTTGAACCCATGACCCCGTGAATAGAGGAGTAGTAGAGTTGTCACTAGGCCAAGCAAGCTTGGTTACCAACTCGGTTGCTTGAATACTATAAATTGTGTAGGTGTTGGCTATAAGCTGTTTAGTGGTTTGATATATGATATACTTCGATTTAGTTATAAGATTACTCTAGCTCCTGTTTAGTGCCTTTGTTTTTTGTTTTTTTGTTTACTTAACTATTGGATTATATATATAGGCAGAATGAATGTTTAGTTGCAAAGGAATGTAAACTGACATAAATTGACACTTTTTTATTGTAATTTTAAATTCATTATTCAAATTTATGGTTTCAATCTGTGTAGTTTTTTCTTCTTTTGTGTTTCCGAATAGTAATTAAAAAAATACATTTTAAACGTTTTGTTACCGAACGTATTTTTGAAATCAAACAAAAAATACAATATTAAAAATCAATGTGTACGGAACGTTTTTTTGGAACGAGTACACTATGAAGACGCTACCAAATGGGTCCTTAGTGTCTTTCTTTGGTAAGTTGTACTTACTAAAGTTTTTACAGGTTCTTAATGACTTACTTACTAGAGAAAATCAAAAGGAAAGAAATTCTATTCCAATCGGAATTAATCCTGCTGGTTTTGATAACTCTCGGGCTTGGACTGTTCTTGACGTCCGAGATCCAGTTTCTGCCGCAATGCCATCGTGAAGGTAACCCCTATGACGCCTATAGAACGTCTTTAGGACCTCGATGAGCTCGAGTTGTCGTGAATGCTTTGAGGTTGCCACGTAAGGCCTTTTTCAAGCATGTAGCCGATCTTCGAGCCAAGTATGGCTAGTCTCAACTTGTAGGCCTTACCAAATGGGGGAGTTGGACCGATGGATCTTGACTTTCCTCAGCGGGCTTTTGATCTTTACTTTTGGGGCTCATATTTTAAATAGTTCTAAAAATACGCATCCTAACAGTAATGTGGTTTAAAACTGACACACTTAGTTGTCGTTTTACTAACAACCGTAAAATAACTCTATAATTGCATAATAACTCTATAAAAACCGTAAAATAACTCTAGAAAACCGTAAAATAAACCACAAATAACTCCAAAAACCGCAGAAAATCGCACAATAATTCTTAAAATTGCATAAAATAAAAACTATATAAATTTAAAAACTCTAATTAATAATTAAAATTAATTGTAACAAAATTAAATATTAATATTATCACGAAAATATTTACGGTTTACCGATCGATTTTGTGTTCTATACTTCTATCAATTGTTTTACCCATCGATTAATGTCCACGATATACTCGTAAATCGAAATTGCTTACGGATAATAACATTTAAGCTCTCAGATTTTCAAGATTCCATATTCGCTCACTCGAAATCGGTGAGTTTTCTGTGAATTCGAGGCTTCGAGCGATCGCTTGTTGAAATGGTGAGTTTTCAGTGAATCCGAACGATCTCTGATTGAAATGGGCGAGTTTTGATAGTAGAAGACTCCATTTTATTGAATTCAAAGACACAAACACAAACAGGATGACGACGACAATGGAGGAAATCCTGTTCCGACTCTAACCAAACTCAGAGGATCGCACGCCTCTGTGCCGAAGCAAAATGGGTACATTTCTCCAAGCAAAAAACACACAGCGAAGTCTTCTAGTTCCAAGGTTCGATCTTGGGCAATCACTGATGACTGTCAATCTCGGCCAGGATCGGGATGAACTTCTCCGGATTGACCGGCTTCTCGATGTAATCGTCGGCCCCGGCTGCCAGGAACGCCGCCTTCTGCCGGTTGGTGCGCATCGCGGTGATCCCCACGATTATGCTGCACACTCCCATGGTGCGGAGCTTCCTGCAAGTCTGCCACGGCACGGAGATTGGACGCGTGAGTGTACTGGAAACTTGAATTGCTCAATAGGGTGATTATATGGTTGATAATTTTGTATGATCTGTTTTTGTATGACCTGAATTCCGGAGGCTCCGTCGAGATGGGCATCGATGAAGATGATATCGAAGCCTCGTCCAGCGTAGGTGAGCTCCGCAGCAGCTTCCCCCGTGGTAACAGACTCGGACTCCACTCCATAAACGATCAACAAGCTCCGCAGGACCGTTCGGGTTAGCGTTCCGCTGTCGACCACAAGGGTAGTGATCCTGTTCCTCCAGACCATGCAGGGGACGAAGTCGGGGTTGTCACCCGCAGGAGCCGCCGAATCGGGTGAAAGTGCAGGTGACATCGCCGTTTCTTGTCAAATTACGCCCCTGCAGAAAGAAAACAAAGCTTTAATTCTCCAATAATATGGTTTTACACCACGATTGTGAAAGGCATAGCATATACCAGAAAGAAAAATAGAAGAATGGGTAATTATGCAGTGTTGAGATGAACTTGTGATTGGAAAAATGTATCAAAAACGGAAGTTTGGTATAAAAAGAAAAAGAGCGTGAAAAACGAAGGACTGAAATGCGGAATAAGCTTATTACCTAGTAAGAAAATGTTTTGAAGGGTTGAGTGAATTGGAGAATGGCTTTAACAGGCTTATATAGTGAAGGCAAGAACTCCTTTCTCTTCTTCTAATTCAAAAAAATGGTGGATTTTGCAGGTAGCGACAAGGAGAGAGCAAAGAGCACGTGATTCGCAATGAGGAACGGTCGATTATGGTATGCAAAATTTGAAAATAAGTTTTGGCTGTATCTATTTCTCTGAAATAATTTAATGTGGTCAAATCTCAAAAGCATCCTAGCCGTTGCATTAGCAGATTTTACTTATTTTCTTAGGGCTTCTCCGGGTTTTCGGAAAATCTCAACCTCTAAATGGCCTATGTTAATGAAAAATCTGCAGAGAAAGACTAAGTGTTTGGATTCTCATTTAAATGAAAAGTTAAAAAAATATGTCACTTTTCTTTTCTAGCATGCTAATCTCGCTGGCTTTTCAAACGTACATTCATCGGTTTTTCCGCCAGTTGACTGTTGACTGACGAATTAATTAGATAGTTTGCCTTATTTATTAAGGGTTTACTTTTTTGGATTATCATTATCACAACATTTAATGGTGATTTAAAATCATAAAGGCTAGTGAAGAACTTTCTAATTAACTTCATTTCATATGCATATCATACGAATAGGTACCGAACACAAAACATACACCGATAAGACAATCAGTGTTCACCAAGATGGTGAATCCCGGAAACTTTGTTCTAAATAATCCGAAATGCTGCCTTTCTTCGAGAGCAAGGCAAAAACTATCTGATGGATGAGAGCCTCTGCATGCCCAATGCAGGGCCTATGATAGGTTCCTAAACCTAATTAGGCTTATTCCGTAAATGCTAAAATTCACTTAATCAAATAAAGAATAAAAGACAATGTAGGACATGAAATAGGACACTAATCACCGGCTTTGCCCTTCCGTTACCATCAACCTATTCTACTATGATATCGTTGAGAAAGTATCGTTCTTTGAGCTAGCTTGTACTAGAATTATCGTAAGAAATGTGATATTTCTTGCTCGAATTCTTTCTAGGGTTACGTAGTTTTGACGTACTTGAGCCGAATGTACTCTGTTCTATTTAATCACTTCCTTCGCATTAGTAACATGTGAACATTAGAGCTTCTCTCTAGAACCAAGGTTTATGTTTAACCAAAAAGTGGTTGCTAGGATACCCTAGTGGTAATTACATACTACCTCTAAAGTGGAGGTCGTGGGTTCAATCCCCACTGCAGCAAAGCTGCCTTCAAAAAAAAAAAAAAAAAGTTTAACCAAAACATAATTAGATAAACCTAATTAAATATTACAAAGCTAGGAATGTAACACGAGGCAAAGCTATAGATCAGAGAAATCTGAGACGAATGTTTAACCGTGGGGAAATTCTCACCATCGATGCCTAATATATCGTACCCATCATTTAGAAACTCCTTTTGCAGAAAAATTAAGAACTGACATAAATTACATGAAGATGATAAAAAAAATTGATATGATCATAATATAATTCGTAAATGCGTTGCTAATATCTACTTAATTTTTTAAATCACCTGCCCCTAAAATCATCATTGTAATTTTCTTGGAGCATGTTGCCTACTGATATATATATATATATATATTACATTGCATTGCATTGAACAAGTGGAGCCTAAAACGTTTAGAAATTCTTGTTCAACCATAAAATTACTAACCGGAAGAAATTCCTGTGCCTTTATGCTAATAAAAATTAAGGTTCCATTAGATGAATCATGCTGCAATTATGGTTCGATTTTAGTTTCTATGGCTGTTCCAGGCGAGAGTTGTCGTTCCCGTTGTTGTATTTCGCTCTACTAGTCCATTCTGTGCTTAATGCTCCCCGTGATTTCGTTAATCATATGGAATTAAGTAGTATGTATTACTGATCTTAAGTTCTTAAATTTGTTAAATTGGAAGTGTATGGTTTAAGATTGGTTTTTTTTCTTTTTTGTTCAGATATTATCATACTAGCATCAAATGCATTAAATTATTGCATGAAAAAACTGCAAAATCTATAAAAAATTATCAAAAAAATTGTAAATTCTGAAAATTGTAGAAATGGAAGATTCTCAAATCCTTAGCTTTTTAGGCTAATAATTTATTGTGGTGAGATTTTCCTTTTATATATATATAGATTATCATACTTTATACTATACACTGAAATAGTTTTAGTAGGGTTTAAATTTATTGGGCGCCCCAAAGCCTAATTTCGACTTGAAAGCTTAATATCGGGAACCTGGACTAGACCAGGTCCAAAAAACATCCTGTTTTTATTTATATAATATATATTAAATTCTTTTTTGTTAAATTTTCATTTTTTGGTTTAAAATATTGGAGTTTACATGGAATTGTGACTTTGGATGTGTGATATTATACAGACTGAATTATTATTATACGTTCGGTCTTTGGAGTAGTTTAATATTTTCCTTGGATGTATTTTTATAGACAGTTAAAGTAATTGTAGAAATTTATTTTGCATTTTGAAGAACAAGAAATTGTTCAGATTCAGATCAGACTCAATTTAGTATAAAATTATAAAATTCAATTTGGGGCTAGGTCCGAAAAACAAATAAAGCCTGGTATCACCGGTTTGGATGAATGATCAAATACCAACATTATTGCAATGTTTAATGATTAAGTTTTGACTTGTTATATCACAAAATTGATCGCAAACAAAGTTTATTTAGGATAGTCGATCACCTTTTGTAAAAATAAAAATAAAAAATTGTATAGCTCTTGCTCAACGGAGAGAATCGGATTGAGAATGCATGACTTTTGATAACTTAAAAATAATATACTAAAAAATAACAGGAATTTCGAATGGGCTAAGAAATTCCGAAGTCACCTACAAAGCTAGCTACTAAGGGTGTGTTTGCTTGCACTTAAAGCCAAATTTAAATCTATTAAGTGTATTTATTTTATTTTTCTTTCAACATATTTATACTTTTTTTTGCCTCTTGATGGATCATATGTGCAAAAGTAACTTTCAGATTCTCTCTCTCAATTAATTTCTTAACAAAAAACTTCAAAACTCTGTAATTTTATTTCTATATCTCCAATGGATTCATAAAAAAATACTATTGGAAAGTTGCGACAAGACGAATCCAATGATAGGTAGAAAGATATACTTTTGACGTTTTAAAAAAAATATATATTAATTTTGAATTTTTAATAAAAATATATTAAAATATAAAATTATCTTAAATTTTTAATTACAAGTTAGAAAATATATTAATTAGTTCATATATTAAAAATATAATATATTTTTACGTTATATATATATATATATAAAAATTTACAAATTTATTAATATAAATAATCAAATAAACATTAAAATTAAATTAAATTAAATTGATTATAAAATTAAATTTGATTATCAATTTATCATTAGTGTTATTATTATAAAAAAAAAAAGTATCGATTGATTTTTAAGAAAAAATAATATTTATATTTCATTAAATAATAAATTTATTTAAAATTTAATTATATGTTTGTATTGTTATTAGAAAAATATGTATTTATTAAAGTGTATAATAAAATTTAGTTCTTAAAAACAAAAATGCATTAAGATCTGTATTCAGATCTAACAAAATAAATAGACTTAATTTGCATTTATTCATATTCAGATGTCACATTTTAATATTAAGATTTGCATTCAAATTCAGACGTCTTAATCTTAATGTAAACAAACACACCATGAGACAATCACTTGAATTCTTACATCCAACCATGGTTTTGAGTGATTGGCGAAAACGTTGAATGATATGAACGAGTATATCTTTTTTAGGTACATTTGGACCGGGATTTATCTATAGAAGTCCAAAATTGTAATTCTATTAACTTCTTACATCACAAAATTACATATGTAATCCTATTTTTAAAAAGCTGAATTGCACATATATATCTATTATATTTTCATAAACACATTGATTACTTACTCACTCGTGAAATCATCAGTAAGTAAATATACCGGTACTCATTAAAAAAAACAATAAATACATTACCAATGACTAAACTAGTAAATCAAACTTCCGATTTTAAATCAAAAGAACATTATATACATTAAATCCAACTAATAAAAAGCTGACTACTTTAATGCCAACGGATTACGAAACCTTCCTATGGAAAAATAATCTGTAATGTTTTTTTTATATTCAAATTATGATATTGTTGGTTTTATTCTATTGGCATTTGGATAGGTCTATTTATGTTTTTATTTAGTTTTTAATAATATCTCGAACACATTCTTAACTAAAACCTATTTACTGAATTAATAAATTTAAAAAATTATTAGTTTACATATTAAATAATCATTTCTCATTTAAAAAGTAGAGATAAACCAAAACCTCATTTCTCTCTTCCAGACCACAAAATACATGAAATTGTAGAATTACAACAAACAAATGTTGTCACCCAATAAAAACCACTCTGCCTCAAGCACACAACAGAAAAAAGAATACAAAAATATTTGTAAAAAAATAAAATAGCGAAAAAGACAAACCCGCCTTCATAACGTATTCACACAATATACATAAAAAAAGACCAAAAGCCTCGAACCCGCGATTTCCTTTTTCCATTTTCGAACAAACCAGCTAATCGTGGTTAGTGTCAATGGAAGAGCCCGTCCGCGCCTGCGAAATCCGATTAGCATAAATGGTGACCAACCTCAGTTGGGTGCTGTTGAGGCCTTCCAAGTACGGCAAAAATGCTTTTCCGAGCATGATATACATATCGACTAGACAGAACACAACGGTCTGTACAAACACAAGATCAAAGAGAAAATATTATAATTTATTACATGAAAAACATGCAAAATTGTTTTGTTGGACTCGTACTTGGAACCTATATATATATATATATATATATATATATATATATATATATATATATCTTTTTCTTTGAGAGTTTTCTATATTTCTTCCAAAAATCCAATTTCCACAACTACTAAATTATAAGGACAGTTACCTTGCGAACATCGGCACTTTGGTTTCCAAATGCTTCAAAGAGTGCCGGCAAAAACGACGGTAGTTGAGTCATCAGTTCCTCCTGTGAAAGCCGGCCGACGAGCTGAAAACAGAGATGGCGGTGAATATGATTATAATTGAATAGACAAATAAAAAAAAAATAGAGCGTGTTTGAAAATTCAAGCCTCTTGTCGGAGGCTATTTCTTCTTTATAAAGTTAGGATAAGAGATTGATACGAAAATCTTGAGGCGATACCCATACCTTCGTCAAACAATTTATGCAAGTGACGAGAGTTTTCTCGTCCTCCGTTACCAATAATGGGACAATAACCTACACACATAGTAATAGAAGAATAAAATATGTTAAAATATATAGGACTAAAACAAACATCTGATAGCACCAAAACAGAAATCCAAGAGAAACAAGAAGACTTTATTGATTAATAACAGGAGTCTCTGATTTGAGAATTAGATTGAGAAAACACCCCCAATGATGATCTAAGGGAAATTCCACTAATCAAGCATAATGGCTAAACATAGAAAAGGCTCCGTAATCTCATATTTATTGTAAAACAACCCCAAAAACCCGTAATAACATACGAAAAATAATAAAAATAAATCATTAATTTTGTTTGCTATTTGCAGGTCTAACAACATCACTCAAAATAATTCTTTTCTGATTTTTTTCTTTGGAATATGAAAGGTACATACGCTTAAACTTCTGAAGGGGTCGTACTGCGACAAGACAATTGTCAAGCAGTGCTCTGCTTCAGTTGAAACCTGAATTCGGAATTATAACAATTAGAGCATGTAATAGAAAAATGAGGTAAATAAATTAAGTCGATTTTGGGAGAACTGGTTACTTTGGAAACTATGTCCTTTGTCACATGTAGTAGCTTCTCAATCACAATCTCAACGGAGTATTCCATGGCATCTTTCTGAAAAACCACCACCACAAATATAATCAATTAACTAGATAAAAAAAAAAAATGAATGAAACAAATATACTTGAACAATATTGTCATCACGATTTAAAACGTAAATCGACCTGGTTTTTAAGCATTTCAACAATCAGCGAAAGAGACAGCTCGCGAGTTGAGGAATCAGAATCGTCCAAAACCTCGAGGACAATTGTCAATATCTGATTGAAGTACTGCCACATATAATGCGAATATTCATTAGGATGCAAAGCAAGCTAGAAAATATATTCAATATCATATTATACATAGAAATAAGAATATACTACTCACTCCTTCAATTTAATTAAGTAAAAAATCTCAATAATGATAAATATTAAGCAACAGAACACCCAGCAAAGAAGCCATGAAGAACATGAGCATGTACATAGGAAAAACTAAAAAGTATTAAGCAAATGAACACATAAACATGTGCTTTTAGCTTTTATACAATATTTGTATATAAATTTATTAGGAACCGTAAGAGTCAGATGGCACAAACCTTACTCCAAAGAGACTGATCATTAACCATGGAAACTTCAATAAGCTGCTGAATTGCAGAGCGTTTACTTGCTCTAGGGCTTTCCTCAGATCCATTGGAAATCTACAAAATCAAATCACAACAGAAAGTCACGATTTAAAAAAAATGCTGCCTCATTGCTTGTGAGTTTTAACGGAAAACCATCAAGTACCGAAAGGATAAAGTTACTATTAAAGTAAAAACTCTCACCTGGTGGAGAATTTGAGGGATGCTGGGACCCGAATCTTGCATTATATTAAGCTTAATCGCATTAAGACCGTGATTATTAATTTCCAAGTCGCATGAGGCTAAAATTTCATGCTCAGTACTTTCAGGCAATCCTGAACGGTCCAATCCTATTGACTCGCTAAGATCTTGCTGAGTACTCTCAACACTGTCCAGATAACTAGGTCTGGAACCCAAGTTCTGACCAATTGAATTATTATTACTATACGCTTGATCTTTGGTCTTCATATTGAGTTCAGAACTTGAAACAGGTTCATAATTCTGATACAAATTTTCATGCGTTTCGTCAGAAGTTGAATGGCCAAAACTACTTGTTACCAAACCTGAATCTTGGGCAGAACTCCACTTCCTTCCATCACCACCATCAACAGAACCGGAAGAATACCTTCCGAAGAAATTACTCTTCTTTGGCTGACTAATATACCCTTCTTCAGAAGACGTTCCCACGACATCTGACGGGTCATAAGAAGACTTGAGCCTCTGACGCTCTTTCTTGCTCTGCAAGAAATTCATCAAGTCCACTTCGATCCGAGGAGTGTACTGTTTCAAAGCGCGTCTTAGAGAATTCTGTTCTTCCACCGACAAACTAAGGATGAAATTCAGAACCGCGGCCGAATCGAAGTGAGAATAAACGGATATGAAGCAGGTGATTGCCGCCTCTTTCAGCTTCGTGTTCTTATCGTGGACCAGCGGGGTCAATTTGGAAAGCCATATTTTTAAAATCCCGCTGTTGAAATACCCATCAGGATTAGCGGAGTGTTTGTTGAAGGACCCGATTGAAAACTCAATAACAGCAAGTTTCGCCTTTGGTGAGCGTTGTTCGTCTAATGACCGGAGCAAAGCAGGCAAAAGGGAATCTATGTTGTATGTTTTGCTCACAATATCCAACGTTGTTGAGCAAGGTTGTCTCACCAACTCCTTTGGGTCGATCAACCGTGAGAAGACATGTGGAAGGATTCTTTCCATGTAACTCTCGAAGGGCTTTCTACAAGACGGGATTATATCTGCAAGTGTTGAGAGAGCTGCTTGTGCAACTTTATGGTGAGGATCATCCAAATGTTGGAAGAATAATTTCATCACTTTCTCAAAATTCTGAATCACTTCCTGAATCCCCCTTTGACCTTGCTGAAGCATAGACTTTAGATAATTGAAAGCCGCAACCCTTGCGCACCAGTCAGAAGATGGATTTAGCCCTTCAGAAAGAGCATCGCCGAGAGATGCAGGGCCCTCAGTGTAATTAGACATCTCCCCAAGTGATAGCTGGCTCTCGTCAAAGCTTCTCCTCCTGCCAGCTGACATTCGTCCGGTGACGTGCTTTCTCAGAAGGGGTCTTTGGAAATTGGGCACATGGCTGTTGTGTGAGTCTCTGAAGTTGCCTTCTCTGTAAGGTGTGTTATCCATGTATTGCCTATTATCGACCTGAGAATGCTGATTAACGTGTCTTCTGATCTCTCTGATGTCGTTAATCTCTTCATTGGAATGACCCCTTTCTGGGTGTCTCTCAGAAACTCCTCTCTTGGCTGGGTATGATGAAAATGCTGTTTCAGAATTGCTTCTGTATGACAACTTACCGGAATCTTTGGAAGCTTGGATCTGAGTGATGATGTCAGATAAAACTAATCCACCATTGCGGTTACTAGCCTTATTAAGGGTAGAGGTTGTGGAATCTGTGGCCGATGAGTTAGTAAAATTGTTAGAAGCTTGGAGAGCAGCGGGAAATGGCGGGTCACGAGCCGAAGGAGGTTCAACTCCTGCACTAGGGCCAAAAAGGGAAACATTTAGCTGCCCAAATTTAAAATCTTCCACTATAGGAAGTTGGATATGAATAAGTTATTTCAGTCAATTCTATACCAATTTTGTATTGTCTTTAGTGCAGTTTTTATTCAGATAGTTTTCTAATATAATGTTGGTTTAGTTTGTCTATATTTAATTTAATCCCTGCCTGTTATTAGATAGAATATTAGAGGATGCTATTCTAGTATTGGATTGGATGAGACTTGATAGAGAAATAATGCTAGGTGAGTCATAGGGTACCTAGATCGAGACTTGATGAACGAAGTGCTGGGTTATGCTTCTCAGACAAGTCCAGACCTCGAAGCATGCTTTCAATGGCGGAAACCTTCTGTTTGCTAGAGTGCAGTACACTTTCTAGACTGCGTTCTGAGCGATCAGAACCTTTGCCCAGAGATTTTGCTTGTGATAGAAGTAGGCCAGAGGAGAGAGATGTGCCTGAAGACAAAGTTGCACTTCTGTCCATAGCCACAATTGCGGAAGTTCCATAGCCAGGTAAATTTGAAGGAGCAGATGACTGGCTGAATGCAGTGGGTCCACTTCTGTCACGAACAGAAGGAGACGCATGCCGTCTATGCAAACCCCCATCTTCTTCGTTGATCAACTGACAAAAATGGAAGAAATTGTTTGTGTAACAGTATTAATCAATGACTAAGTAGAAAAAACGGTGCATACCCTTTGGATAACATGATCGAAAGACGAAAACAAACGGCGTGAGCGCTCTGGCCATGTCTTCGAGAACAATCTGTAGCACATTCTAGCAGATGCCCGCACCTGTCAAGTTGACACATCAGATAAGAAACTAATACGCTTGAAGCCCAAATAAAAGAGAACATGGAACAGAACAAATCCGCATATGACATATAGGCACAAACACTTCAACTATCCCATGAACATCCCACCACTTTTCATCCGAACAATTATCAGATTTCCATTCCCAATAATAAACCAACTTATGAAAAGGCAAAACCGGACATCCAGTATAAAATAATGTAGATGCATTAAAATTATACTCTACGTACCTCACTCATTGCATCCGCAACACAACATTTTATAAGATCTTCATACAGATCCGCTGACCGTTGTACTTCGGGTGCATCAGGCCACTGCTCCAATACCAACAACGCATACTCACAACACCTAGTACAAAACAGAGCAAAAGCATTAATAAAGATGACAAAAAATCAAAGATGCTTCAGTAAATGAGGCCATTCAATTTCAATCTCTACCTTGCACGGAGAACTGAATTACGGTCATTTTTTGCACAATCTGCAATACGAGGAAGCACACGTGCAACCTTGCAGTTACGCAACATCTGGAGAACAAAAAGGGCACAAAGCTTGAAAAGGGGGATGTTGGAAGGAAAAATAAATATAAGAATAGGATAATAATATCGTAACATCTACCGTTTTTATGCAGTTATCTGCGGACTCTGCAATTACAAGAACAGTAATCACGACCAGCTTGAAAAGGACCTGTTAAGCATTCAATAAAATAAAACCAATAAACTTGCAAGCAGATAAAGATTGGTACAGTAAGCAAGGAAAGAAACATAAACTTACTGGAATAAACATCTCTGCACATCCCTCGAAATCTCCTAACAGCTCCTTCGACAAAAAATTCAACAGGTGGCAACCCTGAGAATATAAAAGGAACAACACTCCATATCAAATTTCCCAGACGAATCACATGCTGCTTCATTACATCAAGTTTCTTAAAATAAATTGTTTACTTTTAAGATCCATTCCTAATATTGCTAGTCCTTCATTACTTGCTAAGAAATAATTATCATCTGTTATGGATAAATTTATACGGAATACATACAAACTATTACAGAAGTAACATTATTCGTACTTTATTTATGTCTAGCTATTGAATTAATTAAAGGATGATTTATTAATGTTTGTCTTATTTATAGAGTCCCTAAGAAATGAGAAAACGGAAGCCATGCCAGGTTTCTATGATAGACACCATAAGGAGAAGTGATTCACCGCATCTATATCCGATACGAGATCCACAACTCGGGACCATAAAACAAACTAATAACATTATTGGTCTGGTAATGAGACTGTATAAAAGTCACCTATAGAAACACTAGTAATACTTACGGTATTATAGTACCAATCAGGCTGTCTTTTAAAAAAGGGGTCGAAGAATGGGAAGAAACAAATAAGCAAGATCCTGTAAGCAAAAATTTGGCAAACCTGCTTCACGATTGTAGACCTTCGATCTGATAATTGTACACTTAAAGGGCCAATCAATTGCTTCAATAGCCCCCGAAAACACGGATAGTCAACAGCGCCTAATGAAAAAGATTCCAAAAGCAGATAAGATTATAACTACTCCAATAACTAAAATGGACACATCATTCATGCTCCATGACATTTCAGAACATTGTATATTCATTTGTTTGAGCCGGCAACTTTTTTTTTTCTCATCAAAACCAATTTCCAATAATCTGGTTTTTAAGTAATAAAAACTAATAACATTCAATTATAATAAAAAAAATGTCAGAACTGTCCATTGTTCATACTCCAAATCAAAATAACATGTCCAAACCATAATATTACCCTAAAATTAATTTAAAATAGAGAAATGCTGAAATACATTTAAAATTTTGAAAAAACTGGTAACCAGTTGCACGTTTTTTTCCCTCCAAAATCTGGAATTTTCTGGTTTTGGATTCCGATGTCAAAACTGAGTTCGTAACAAAGCATTAACCCCTTAGGAAAAAGGGCCACAAACCTCCACAAACAAGAGCTTCAATTCTTTGCATTGCAGCAATGCGAATAGACCAGTCTTTTTCAGGCACAAGTGTAGAAGCAATCTTCTCCATCTCTCTTATCAGTTCCTTCTCCGAATAAACTTTAATAGGTTCTACAGCTTTCTCGGTAACATCCTCCCCTGTAAAATGAACGTAAACAAAAAATGCCTGTTCATATAATGAAAAGGGTAGATTTGTAATGACTCGCAGGAAAAAAAAAATAGTAATGAATCATTATAAATATATGAGGTCACAAACTACTAATGTGCTAAGATTATCGGATCGGAAGACATGATTTATTTATTTGGACATCTAGACTGCATAACTAGGTATTATAAGAGTACTAACCTCCAAAGAGTGTCTCCCTGGTGGAGTTCTTTGCCTTGGGACTACTTTTCTTGGTGGTATGAGTATGACTCACATGTTTTACCTCACCAGTGGAATAATTACCGGAGAGGCCATCAGAGGAACGAACTTTGGGTTCAATTCTTTCTAACCTTGCATTAATGTCTTTTACCTGTAATTTGACATCGCAAATTGCATCAATACAGTAGCCCAAAACAGAGCGATTATGTATCAGACGCAGCAACAGAAAAACATAATCCAAAGTAAAGATTTGTACTCTGGAATTCTATCAGACTACACAACATAACAGCAGAAAGATGCATAAGAAATTTGCAACAATTCAAATGGGATTCTTTTAGATTTGTTCATGAAACAGAACGAAATGCAAAATATTCCAGTAAACATAAGAAAAATACCATTGTTGAGGGAAGATGATGTCTGTGAAGTTCATCACGGAATTGAGTCCCGGCCTGTGTATACATCTCCTGGAAAAGATAGCCAGTGAATCTGATGAGAAGTACATTCCACCCCCACAGTACTGAATCAAAAGCAAACTGGGGGACGGTAATTTCTAACACCACTGAAACTGCGAATAGGCTCATGTTCTTTCTCTAGTCCTTCCGAAAAAGGAATCAGAGAACTCAATACAAAATCAATTGAATTGACCCACTTTTAATTTCATGAAACACAATAACACATGATGCAACAGAAGCTTTTTTGTTTTTCTATGATCATGTTGAGCACCAAAAAAAAAAAAAAAACGAGGCAGACTTCTAATTAAAGCTTCAGACAAAGATTTAAATAGATACTTGCATATGCATTGGGCCGAATCAGAAAATACCCTATACTCCGACGGAAATCCAGCATGAAAATTTAAGGAATAGTAGCATAAGCTTTGACAGAGAAAAGCAATATGGGGGAAGAAAACTCTTAAACTCTTGGTTAACTACAAAGAACGATAAGATATAAACTAAATTACTAAAATAGCAAAGAATGGCTGAGTAATTATCACTTGCCTCAATACATAATATAGATGCTTCTCTAACAGCGGGATTCGGATCAGTCAACATCTGCAAAATCTGTTTACAAGGGGCAAAAAATAGTTCATTCAAGCGAAAATTTACATTATAGTATAAAAAAAAAAAAAAAAAACTATAATACATTATAGCATAGATAAAATGGGATGCATGAGGCAACTAAAACGGGCATACCGGGGGAAGTATAGCTCGCTGAAGAGGGAGTTCCGTGGCTGCGAAAAGACCGATTGCCGATGTAACAGTGCGCGCAAACTCCTCTCGAACTCGCCAACTCTTGTGCATCCACGCATAGGACCCTGCTCTTTCAACAATGATTGTCGGAGAAGAGACCTGCAATACAAGATCATGTTGAATCGGTAAGATGAGACAGATCATGATTATCCCTTTCTGCTCATACCTAATATACATAACGTATGACCAAGTTTCTAAGATACCAAGTCAAAGATTTCCATACCCACGAACCACAATCAGCCATGCACCACTAAAATAGTATAAAAATATGAAATTAGTGAATCGGCAGAGGTAAGAACCTCCATGAGAGTGAGCAAGAGGCGCCGAGCAGCGTCACGGACGGGCTGTTTGGCGTCGCCGAGCCGCTCGACGACGGCGGGGACGAGTGCGTTGAAATGCAGCTTGAGATGCTCGCCTGACAGCACGGCGGCGGAGGCGAGAGCCTGGAGAGCTCCCTGCGAGACCCTGAAGTTGTTGTCCCGGAGGAGATCCAAGCAGCAGTCGACCAGTGCGGTGACCTCCGACGAGTTCATGCTCTTCCGCGACGCCTCCAGCAGTTGGTGGAGCCTCTCCACGCCCGCCATCCTCTCCTTCGTGTCCTTCGCGCGCGCGAGCTCCAGAGCCTCCTCCATCGGAGCCGAGCCCGGTAACTGCCGACCACGCCCCTAGGGTTTCTCCGACGCCGCGATCCCGCGCGCCGGGGCTCAGATCTGGCGAGGACTCACCGATTGGCGCCGAATTTAGGGCGTAAGAGACGAGAACGCGAGAAATGCGACGACCGAGAATTGAACTCTCCGATGAAACTTGGCGAGAGGATTGAGAGCCAGTGGAGGAAGTGAATGAGTGAAAGAGAAACGTAGAGAGAGAGAGAGAGAGGAACGTTCTGTTTTGTCTGTGTAAAGCAAGCTTCAAGCTTCTCGGCAATGGCGGAGGAGAGAGAGAGAGAGAAATGTTTTGTTTTGCCAGATGATGAGAGAGAGAGAGAGAGAGAGAGAGTTTGATGGAGGGTAGGTTGAAATCTTACCACTGATTTGCTTTGAATTTACGGTTTGTACCACTACGCCTGTTACTACTTCGAAGAGTGAGAGAGAACACTGTCAAGTGTGAACTTTCCCAATCGCCTCTTTTTAATTAAGATAAGAGATAACAGCGGCAAAAATACTTGATTTTGTTTTAAAATTATATTTTAATATTTAAGTTCAAGAGCCCATTTGGTAGTGTTCTCGTTTTGTTCTCGTTTTTCATAAATTGATTTGTGAGTATTAATTTTAAAAACTGATTTTTGTTTATTTTTGAAATTGCGTTTGGTAAGCAGTATTTTCTTAAAAAGTAAAAACATAAACTGTATTTGGTGATTAGTGTTTTCAAACAAAAAAATTAAAATTATGTTTAGTTATTGTTAATGCGTAAAAATGGCTTTAACTTAGAATCTGATCCAAGGTTCGGGTCTCGAGAGTGACCCGCTGAACACGAAGATAATTGAATGCTGAGTCAACGCGGGTTGACTAATGATCGTCAAAGCTGGAGGCGAATCCGTCGTCTTGGATGAGTCTCCGGGCTGTCCTTGGCGATCCTCGGCGAACTTCCCTCGTAGTGGCGAAGTCCGTATCACGACAAAGCTCCTCGTCGGACTTCCCTCGTGGTGGCGAAGTCCGGGCGAGGTCCTTGTCCTGGCGAAGCTCCTCGTCTGAGCAGAGTCCTTGTCTTAGCGATATCCTCGTCTAGGTGAACTCTGGTCTGGATGAAGCTCCGAGCTGGTCTTGATGATTCTTCGTGATTCTCCTTCCTTGGCGAGCTTCTATGGCGAGGGAGGACCTGCAAAAAAGGGTAGATTTGGCCCGTGTCCCGTCGCTTATGGTTGGGTGAGGCTGCCTACGTATCTCAGTTTAAGAGAATCAGGTCCCACGTAGTTTGGGGTTAGTGATAAACAGCGGGTGAATGACGATGTTGTTTGACTCGTCGGAAGTGCCGATGTTGGCGGCGCGGGGGTGACCCTTGGCCAGTTGGCTGGGTATTACCGACGTTAAGTGTTCTTTGTCGACCTCGTTGGTGTTGGCAGGCTCACTGTCGAACTTCCCTCGTGGTGGCGAAGTTCGTATCAAAGCGAGAGCCTTGACCTGGGTGTTCCTTGTCAACCTTGTCGAGGTTGGCGAGGGCGCCTAACTCGTTAAGGGGTGCTCCCTGTCGACCCCGCGGGTGTTGGCGATCTCCCCGTCGAACTTCCCTCGTCGTGGTGAAGTTCGTATCATGGCGAGGGCCTTGATCACCCGGCGAGGGGCTCCTTCATTGACTCGTCGAACAACTTCCCTTGTCGAGACTGAGACTTTATTCTTGAACTCCTCTTAGTCGGGCCTCAGCCAGCAAGCTCGCAATTCTTGTTGGGGGGAGAGAGGGGCGACTTTTTAGAGAGAGAAGCTCTGGAGAAAGTTGTGAGTTAGTGTGGAAATGAGAGGGGGAAGACTCCTATTTATAGGAAAATTAATTCCCTAAAATTGCACCTCCAGGGGCCTGCGAATTTCTCCCCTGCTACAAGGGGGGTTGTCCAGGCCCCTAGCCCTGCAAAAGGGGTCATCGATGCTTCTCGATTCGTCTTTGATGTCTTCCGGTTGTCCGCGAGTCCGTGCGTTGAGTTCGGGGGAATCCGGAGGATTTCCCGGAGATCTTCGTGGTCTCGGATCTCCTCGTCGTGTGGAATAATTACAATTTTTGCCCTCGTCAAGTTATGACAAGGGTGCTTTTCGCCTCGTCGGCTTGTCGCCTCGTCGCCTTTTTTACTCCGGGCTCGCCAATGTCTTGGTTCGTCGGCCTCGGGTCTTTGACTTTCCTTGGTGGGCTTTGACTTTTATTGATGGGCTTTGACTTTGCCAAAATGGGCCCAATTTTTATATGTTACGAAAAATGCACATAACATTAACCCCCAGTTTCTTGGGTAATTGTATTGCGCGAGAAACTTTTTCTTTTAAAACTTAAGGCAACTTGTGTTATTTGGCGAGGATCCGGGTTGTCAGAGATTTTAGTGTCCTCTCCGTCCTTTCAAGGAACTGCAAATTTCCTTTAACTGGGTGTTTGTAAAACATTTTCGAAAATATTTGCATAAATAAGCGGGAAATAATTCGAGCATAGTCAAAGACATAAGCGAATTGATTAAATAAGTCACACGTCACTTTTTTATGATTTTATTTGATTTTTGGATTTTTGGAGGTTCATAGGCGTAATTTGTAAAATAAATGCCTTTTAAATTAATTTTGAACTCCGCAAATAAATCCAAAATAAATAAATAAAATCAAGTGACATAATAAATGTGAAAGTAAATAGATAATCTGAAAATAATAATTGCGCATTAAGCTTGAAACTTTAAAAAGTTCCTTAATTATTGCGCAATTTTTTTACTTGTAATAAATACCGTAAATAATTAAATAATTCATGAAAACCTGGGAAAATAATTTTAATTTGGTTCTCATGTTTGAAAATTAAAATGAAACTTTATGAAGTTCCAAAGTTTAATTTCCAAGGCTTTTTGAATAACCTTTGAAAATAGTCTTTTTCACTTAAAAACGTATAAAAGCCCATTTTTGATCGTTTTTTACCATTTAAAAATTAAACATCAGCTTTATGGGCCTAGTTTATGCGATTTTGGGCTTGCATGAAGCTATAGAATTCGAATTTAATTAAAAGAGGAAATAAGATTAGGGTAAAATATTATCTCATAAATACCTTGAAGGGTTTAAGGCAACTATCTCTTTCCTTCCTCCTCTCCAATTCGCGATTTGCATTCTCCGGGAAGCTTTGACGGCTGCGTTTTCATTGCTCGCGATGGTGATGGCTTTCTCCGGTGAGCTTGGTGGGGAATTCTCCGTTGACGACGTCCTTTTATCTGGTACGTTCTCTTTGTCGAATCTTTTTGTTGACGACGAAACTCCAGTCACCGTTGATGGTGTTCCGGCGAACTTGGATGATTGGACGTCGTGTCTTGAGGATATATCCTGTGTAGGTGATGGTGCGGGAATCGAAATTCCGGCGGGTGTCGTGGAGGAAGCCGAACTCGGCTTTGGCGTGGGTGGCTTCTCGGCGGTCGGCGAGACTCCCGGCGATGATAGCAGCTGCATGGGGCACGGCGGTACGTCGGGGACGATCGGCGGAGGCCCGGCGGCGGTGTCTGGGCGGAGCTCGGCGGTTGTCGTGGCGCGGGGCGTGACCGGCATGGTGTTTGGCTCCGGCGCGCGCGAGATCTCCGGTGCGGGTAGCGAGGGAGCAGACCGTGGGGTCCACGGCGAGGTGGGGTAGGCCGGAGTTGGCTCGTCGGCGGCGTCTGTGGCGGTCGGCGGCGGCGGCGTGGTTTCCGGCGCGGTGGAGGGCGAGCTCGGCGATAGCGCGCGTGATGGCTCCGGCGTGGCGAGCTTCGGCGAGGGCAGCGGGCTTCGCGGCAAGGTGAAGTCGCACGGACCAGGCCGGTCGGCTCCATCTGTGACGGTCGCCGGTCGTGGCACGTCGGTCGGAGCAGCGGGCGGCGGCATCTCCGGCATGGGCGAGGATACACTCAACGCGGGCTCCGGCGGGGATACCGCGGTCTTCGGCGTGGGCAGTGGCTTTTGGAGGTGCTCCGGCGAGTCTTCCGGTGGCGATGGTGATGTCCGTTGGTGGTGGTGAGGTCGTCTTCAACTCCGGCGAACTTACTCCGGTGAAAGGGCCGCCAAAAGTGGTGGCGGAGTATGATTTCGACGGAAACTTCGATTTTGAGGGCTTCGAGACTCGGATCGTTGGTCGGATAATATGTTTTCCGCTTAAAATAATTTTTTAAATGTTACCCGGACGGTCCGACAGCACAAATCGTGATAATTAACATGGATTATTCCCAACAATTGGTATCAGAGCAGTACCAATTTCCAACAGTTTCAGTCTTAGGCGACGGTTGTGCCGTGACCAAGGCCATATCTTACCGTGTAATTGTGGCGTCTCTCTCTCTCTCTCTCGAATCCCCCCTCCAATGGGGTTTTCTCCCCCCCTTTTATAGATTTTTAACTCCCTCTAATGCCAGTCTTACCGCCTAAAATGGAGTCCATCAGCCCATTCTCCCATGTGATTAGCAGAGGTCTGGTGTATCCCCTCCTTTTGTGTGGTTTAGGCTGACTGGGGTTACTCCCGAGGTGGATAGGTGCGGCTAGGCATGGCCGCATTAAATGCTCGTCCCATCGAGGCCTGCTCAAGCATTAAATGCTTGTCCCATCGAGGTATACCCAAGTATTAAATGCTTGTCTCATCGAGGCATGCCCAAGTATTAAATGCTTGTCCCATCCGTTAACACCTCTCGTGGCACCAGAGTCTCTTCGACTCTCTCCTGTGCCGTCGACGCTTCATTGTAACCCTCTCATCGCTCGTGCCGTCGACGCTTCATAATAGCCCTCTCTCCTCGCTCGTACCGTCAACGCTTCATAATGGCCCTCTCCTCGCTCGTACCGTCGACGCTACTTCCCCCTCTCCTTGCCTCGTCATCCCGTCGTTCCTTCAAACGTCGTTTTGCAATTGGTTGAGGGGATCTATTTTTATGCTAGAACGTAGACATTTCATTTAAAAAATTCTTAATAATCTATGTCTATGTAATTACCTTTGCTGGTTATATATGAATTTAACTTTAATTCTATCGTAAATTACGATGACTATTTTTTAAAAAAAAAAAAAAAAACGCTTATCATAATCTAATAAAAATATAGAAGGGTATACGTACTATATCATTATTCAAACAATATTTCCTAAAAACTAATATTGCATCACATAAATGGATATTCTATTTTGATTGAATCTTAGAGCAACTTCAATTGGACTACGTAAATATTAATAATTCAGTGAGCGGATCGGAGATATAGTACCTGCTATATAACCGGGTATTGATTTATCCTTACGAAACTTTCGTCACATAACTCTGATACGCCATTCAACTAAAGTGGATCCTGTCTATAACTACCCAAAAGAAACAACAAACCAATCAATCTAACAAATCTCCAATCTGCGAAACTAACTTCCAAAACCCTAGCCAGAATTGCTATCAGATGAATCAATATACCCGAGAATTAGAGACAGTCGGTGTACCCTATAATATTGCGTTATCTAAAAAATTTCTTCAAACCCCGAATGGGATGCACGGTCCAGTTTGACCCGTGAAGTTGTAGACTTTGAGGTAATCTGCAAACTTTGTACAAAAAAAACATATATAGTTTCAGTTTGAGTCCACCTTAAAACCGAAGAGGAAGACAAAAATATATAGTTTGATTTTATATAGAAGAACAATAAGTGTATGCGTTATTAAGTTACAAGGAGGATTTTTTGTGTAACAATTTATTACAAAAGTATCGAATTATGATGTTTAAATATTAATTTAACGTCGCAATAGTAATTACTCCTATTTTTTCTCCATACCTTTTATTTATTACTGCCTCCTCCATGCTTATAAAACAAGAGAGAACAAATTTCAAATAGTCAAGGATAAAAGACTTCACTTTTTTTTTTTATAAAAAAAAAAGAAGGTAATTTATACTTAAATCTATAATCAGGGTATTAGAAAATGACAAGCAAATATAATATGGAAATATATTATATAGTACAACTGTACAATAAAGTTATATATTTCGAACGAGAAGTCGTATAAATAGAATATAAAGGTTAGTATGGAGTATATCGGACACGTATTTTCGAATATATCTTACACTAGTTTCTTATATCTAAAGTTGGCCATTTTTGTCACTAGATACTATTTAAAGTTGTACTTAGAAAGGAGGGCTGTAACGGGAGCAGATATTCGTTTTTTTTTACTATCCGGAATTCGGATAGTAAAAAATCACTATCCGTATCCGGATCCGAAAATCCGGATACTTTTTTTTCCTTTCAAAACTCGGTTTTAGTATCCGAATTCAGTTTTCAATTCCGGATCCGTTTTTTTTTTTAAGATAAGACGTCCACTAGCTCAACCACCAAAAAACGTGCAAATAAAGTACATATCTTGTCATTGTCTCAATCACCAAAACACCGTACATCACATTGTCTCAACTCTCAACTACCAAAAAACCGTACAACCCTAAATTATTAAAGAAAAAAATATAAAACCGGATAATAAAACCGGATCCGGATATCTGGATTTTTAAAAAGTACTATCCGGTATCCGAATCCGGTTTTAATATAGATCCGGAGATCCAGATCCGAAATCAGACTTTATATTGAGAATTCAGGCTTTAATTTTTGGGATGTAGGCTTCAAAGTAGAGGGTGATAATGGTATTGTGATACTGTTAAATGAGTCATTAGCGGTAAAAGTACTCAAGCTATTCATAAATAAGACAGTATAGAGTTAATTTTAAAAAGTTATGATAACAGTATCCAAGTTTACCTTTGTTAGCGGATCGGTAGACTTCATCTACTTTTTCGTTAATTTTTTTTTTACTATTTCCGTCAGTGGTGACGTCAACGAAGTTAATCGCGATACTATTGTGAAGATGAATTGAGATTTCGAGAGAGAAAGTGAGTAGGCCGAAAATAAGAATTTGCGTTGTATATGTTCCAAGAATCTATGTTCACATCCAGATTTATTTTGATGTTCATCGATTTGATCGTTTGAGTTTATTTGTTTTATTTGTTGTTGACGTCATAGTTGACGAAAATAGTCAAAAACTAAGGGAAAAAATGAACGAAGTCTACTGATCCGCTAAAAAAAGGTGAACTTTTACTTTTGCCATAATTTTTTTAAGTTAGCTCGATGCCGCCCTATTTTTAAACAATTTAAATATTTTTACCACTAATAACCCTTGTTAAATTACCATTTGAAGATTTACATTAGATGTTTTTTAAAATTAGATTGTGTTGAGGATAAAGATCTCTTGTCAATCACCCAATGTTATGCGGTAGCAATTTTTTTAAAAAAAAACTACTCACACAATAGGCAGTTTTTCAAAAGGTTTGACACAAAATGAGTATTTCGTACCATTTTCTTTTAAAATCGTTTAGTTTTAAAATCGTTAAGTGTTTTCATGATCTTTGACCTTATTATATATATCTAGCTCGACGTCTTTGACAATGTAAGTGAATAGATACATTTTTTTTTAAAAGAAGTTCATTCCAAATTCGCTATCAACTGTGTCTTATATTTATTAGTTAATAAATGCAAATGTAAACTTGCTGGGGATATATTTCAAATCCATTTTGCAGCTTCTTGCTCTTCAGCATTTTTTTTTTTATACTGATTTATATTAAAAAAAAAAAAAGCATACACCGACAAATTGCATATTTTTACAAAAATTAGAAGTATAAAATCAAATTTCCCTCCCAAAATTATGCATATACAGTAAATGTATATTGCAGCAAAACATGGCGAACTAACTAGAAACAAATGATTCAATGCTCATAAATAATCATAAACGAATTGATATAATTAATGTGTGGTGTGAGAGAGTGACGTTATTTATTATTTTTTTTAATTTGTTGCTTATGAATATAAACCTCGCGATATTATTCATCATGGTCGTTTGTAAAACGTATTGATGTAATTAAAGTATAGTTTTTAATTTTGCAATTCCAGCTTTCAATAATGTAATCATAATTTAAGCACATGCATATAAAATAAGTTGTCGTTTTATTTGTCCACCTCGTATTATTTTGGGGAAATACAAATAAGAATATCCATTTTTCAAAAAAATTAAATAGCACAATTTTTTTTCTTCTGTGGCCTCTCAATTAATAAAGTAATTATATCACACTGATCATTTTGTGTATTATTCTTATATAATCTTTAGCGGACACACGTTAAACAGTCAAGAGTTTCAATCCAAAAATAAAAAATAAAAATTATGGTGAGTTTTATTTCCACCATTTTAATCCTTTCTGAATTGGTGGAATTGGAAACGTTGACTTGTATTTTTTTAAATATTTGTTTACAATCATAAAATACAAAATTTTGATTTTTGAGTTTTTTTTATTATTATTATTTCACTAGTACAAATATAATAGTTATTACATCTTTACAATCATATAACCATGGTTTTAAATATCCGGATATGTCTTCGATATATCCACGACGTGCCCAGAAAATGAGGAATGCGATACGATATTTGAAGGAAATCGATATATCCATTTCTTCTCATTTATCCGTCGGCAAGCGATATATCCGTAAAATGGAGAGTGCGAAATGACATAGATATCGACATTTAGAAGCATGCTTCATATTTATGTTCGTATTTATGTTCGTACTCTATGACTTTATTATAATGCCTAGCTTATTTTATGTCATGTCGACATTAAGTTATGGGTTATGGCTTTTATGTTATATGTTTGTATTATGTTATGATTTATGAGTGTTTTCTAGGCAATATAATTTAGAAACTATATAAAAATATAATTGAAATACTAAAATATTTTCCAGAATATCCGTCGATATTTCGATAGGCAAGCGATATATCCGTGAAATTTATGCGGTATTATCGGCAAGCGATATATCCATTTCTTCGCATTTATCCGTCGGCATGCCCGTCGACAAGCGATATATCCGTAAAATAGAGAGTGCGAAACGACATCAATATCGATATTTAGAACCTTGCATATAACAACTACTTGAATATGTCGTTAAATTCTGTATAGTTATATATATAAATTTATGAGAAAAAAAAAACAGCCTTCTTGTCAAGCAGTGACTGAACTAGGATTTAAGAATAAGGGGGGCCAAAAGAATAATTATCTAAAAAACTATGTAATAATCCAACTATGTAATAATTTTTAAAAGGGGGGCCAAATGCTATGTATTAGTCGTATTAAAAAAAAAGTACTTAATTATTTGTAACTACAATTAAGAAACTTTGGTGTAGTGCAGGGGCCATGGTCCCTTATGCCTTGTATGTAGTTCCGTCATTGTTGTCGAGAAATTATGGATTTGTCACTCTTAATGCAATTCCTCGTTATATTTTTGTATTTAGATAGTTCTTCTGTCAAGTTACCGTCTTACCTCGCAGTCAATCAATAAAAATAAGATACAAAGCCAAAATCTATATAGTAAAAAAATATAAAATTATGAAATACATAGTACAAAAATAAAAAAGTGTAGAGGTTATATAGAGATAAAAAAATACATTAGTATAAGACAAATACTTTTAATAAATTGTTTGCTAAGATTTTACTAAATTAAATTTTATAAGTTAAAGACTAGTTTTAGCCTCTTTAAAAAGATCAAAATTTAAAATTTTAATAAAAAATTACAGGAAAGACTATATTGAAAAACACAAAATAAAAAAATATAGTATTTCAATTTACAAAATAAGGAGCTATATACTAATAAAAGTTCTCCGAGTAGACAAAAAAGTACGATTTTGTCTAAACCAAGTGCAATAGATATACCAAAATTTGGAACAATAACGATATTTTTTATCAACAGAAAATCAGAAAAGTTTCATTGAGCAAGTATGTATCTAATATTTTAAAAAGGGTTATTACGGAAAAAAAAATACCCAAGTTGTTCTAAAATAGGACGGTATAGAGCCAACTTAAAAAAACCATGACAAAAGTATCCAAGTTTATATTTTTTGGTACATCGATAGACCTCGTCTCTTTTTTTATTAGTTTTTTTTTACTATTTTTGTTAGTGATGACGTCAACGCAACACAAATCAAACAAACTCAAACAATCAAACTCACGGATATCAAAATAAATTGGTATGTAAACCTTTGAATATCAACAAAGCAAATTCTAATTTTTTCCCTCACTTTCTCTCTCGACATCATCATTGGCGAAAATAGTAAAAAAAAAAGTAACCAAATAGGGATGAGGTCTACCGATTCATAAAAAAAAAAAAAAAACACTTTAGTACTTTTTCCAAAATATTTTAAAATTAACTCTATGACGCGCTATTTTCGAACAACATGGATACTTTTGCCTATAATACCCTTGTCTTAATTATATGCTTCAATTATGTGTTGGATAATTGGACTATGTAACTGCATACTTTAATTAGTCTTTATTACATGTTTATTAATTGGACAATATAACTACTTTGAATAATTAATCGACTTTAATATGTGCTTGATTATTTCATTGTGCACAAATGTTTTGAGACAAAATTTCTTTAGAAATGAATTAAAAATGTCGCAAGACATATTTAATTTTAAAGTACCAAACATATATAACTCTCATTTTAACAAATACCACTCGCCAAATACAGTTTTAGTTTTTATCTTCTCAAAACTACTATTTAGCAACACAATTTTAAAAAGAGAAATTATAAAGTCATCATTTAAAAATGTTGAAAGTTATTTATTACTAATTTAATTTTATCTTTTATTCTTAAATATACTTATAATAGTTAAGTCCGCCACTTAATTAGCCATTAATCTATAATCTACTTAGATGTGACTTAAAACAGCCATTGCGTCAATTTAAGTTAATAGATTGATAATGAAGTTTATTATTTTCCAACTAAAAAAAAAACCATTTTAGTGGTAGAAATTTAAGCAATGGAATAAATATGCGTGGTTTGATTGGAAACATAAGAAAAGCTACACATGTTCAGCCATCAATAATTTTATTTTGAATCAAACAAAAACAATAAATGAAAGTGATATTGTGTCCTAAAATTTGTGTAGTACAATTATATGCCATTCTACAGAGCTAAGCGTTGACGTTTTTCTCAACTCATTTGATTGTATTTTTCTTCTTCAGCTATATTGAAATAAATAAATAAATAATATTTTGTAACTTTAGGACCATTTCGGAGTTTAAAGGCTAGATTTTAATGGAAATATCTGATATAAATGGCTAAAATAAAATAAAATATTATTTATTAGAGTCAGCACTGCAACAAATTACTCTTCCCCTCTTTGATAGCGCTCCACAAAGAATTAGCATTGTAGTCCCAAAAATGGAGATGATATGACTGAAATAATGGTGGAAAAGTCCGTATTGCCCTTGTTTGTCGTAGAAAGTAAAACTCGGTTTCAAAAACTCTATATTTGCAATCAATGTTCCAAAGTTTGCAGAAGCTCATCCTCCTCTCTACGATTCTCTGCTTTTGTTTTCTCACTCAATATGAAAATATGAAGAATGGACACATTTGTGAGACGTTTTTATCACCATGTTAATTTAATGTTCACTTCTTACAAACACAATTTTTTTTTTATTCTTTTAGGGAAATTTGCGGCATATATACCTAAGTTATGATTATTATTGCACTTATATACCTAAGTCTTTTTTTCAACGGCATGTATACCTAAGTTATTGTTTAGTTAACACGTGTACCTCTAATAACGTTAATGGCCTTCTCGTTGTTAATTAAAAATGCCACATCATTATTAATCCACGTCATCATCTTACTTGGCTACCAAACAAACGAATAATGATTTTTTATGAGTATTAAATGATTTTTTTTAATAGTTTACTATAACCATTTACATTAAAATTAATTTTCACCTCATCTATTTTCATAAATTATGATTTCGTGTTATTATTATCTTTTTAAAAATAAGTTTTTTTTTACTAAAGTTACTTGTATTATTTTTTTAAAGTTTTGAATGTTCTTGTCATTTAAAAAAAAAATCATTTTTGAAATGTCGTTTTCATGAAAATTGTCATTTTTTAAATGTCGTTGATATGTAAAAAAAAATTGTTGTTTTTCTATATGCTAACATGGCACGAACATGATGATATATGGCATTGATTTGATGATGTGTAACTCTTAATTAACAACGAGGTGACCATTAACGTTATTAGGGGTATTAGTGATAAAAGAACAATAACTTAGGTATATATGCCGTGGAAAAAAAGACTTAGGTATATAAGTGCAACAATAGTCATATCTTAGGTATATATGCCGTAAATTTCCCATTCTTTTATAATTATCTTTAAAATGCATCAAAAGAAACTAACACGAAATAAAAACATGAAGTCTGACAATGATTTTTAGCTTAAAGATGTGCTGGAATTACACTCATTTATCGAGTTGTCAACGATCTACGTAAATTCCTCTCCGATTGTGAAGATGGGAAAACAGAAGACGAGACGAATAAAATGAGCTTTGATATCATTAACGAATGCATGTCTTTGTTTGTGAAGATGGACAAATGCAAAAGCAAAAGAGTAAATAATTCTCCATCTCTTACACGAATTCATGTCTACCTGAGGACCTTCCACCGTAACAATCCCGTTACACTCTTGAAAGAGACCGACAATGTATACTTCAATGAAAGTGACTTAAAGCTCGAACGAAGAAATTTGGCTAAAATCTTGAGACTCATCGCGAAACAATGAGTAGGTCATTTTTCATTAGTTGGTCCCACTCTTTCACGAGAAAGAGCTGTCTAGCAGAAATTCTTACTTGCCTAGTTTATATTTATAATAGAGTGTGGATATATATAGCACAAATAAACACACTTCAAATATATAAAAGAACACTGTTTTATTTATTTTATAACGAACAATAACGCAATTTTCCATAATAAGAGATTTGCCACACCTTGTGACAAGAAACTCCAACAATATATCTCAAAGTTTCATTGGAAGATAATTTCGTTAATTAGTTGAATTCTGGCCATGTGTGTTTTTTTTTTTAGAGAGAGAGAGAGAGATTGCCATGTTACGTTTCCTCTTAACATTTTGCAAATATTTTTGTCCTTCATTGCTTTCTATTTTTATTTTTTCCCCATCATTTAACCATTTTACAAATATGCTACTTGAATGAATTATTTTAGATAACTGGTAAGACAAATATATTAGGTCGGAAACATGATCTAATTATAAGTACATTGCGAGGGCCATATGAATTGCAAAGAGTGGCTAATTGTGCATCATAAAGTAATGATAAATAAATATTAAAAACATTCCATGATGCAGTTCGTTGATTAAGACACTCTTCTCTTCTTCCCAAGTTTGTGTATTTATCATTTGGATTTCTCTTGAATGCACCACAAAAAATAGTAGTAGTCTCGGTAATCATTGCATTTCCATTAGAATGTAAGGCTTTTTTTGGGGTCTCCTCCAAAAGCGCAGCGGCAACATATGCAATTCTTCAGTTTTTGTCTTTGCACCAAACAAGAGAAGAGAAGAGAATAGTAGTAGTAAGTAAACTACTATATCTCAAGACATTTGACATTAATGCCCCTTCAATTTGTCTAATAAACCTTGGGTTTTCTTTCACATAAATGTCTCCTTTATTTTTTTTAAAGACGACATGACTCTAAACGTATTAGCATAATTCAAACAAAAGTGAAACGCACACTACAATTTAGAAAGCTGAGTGTTAAATACTAACACACAAAATCCAACATAAATTACCAATAATAGAAAGTTGAGTGTTAATAAGAACTTGAGACTCAAACTCACACTACAATTTAGGTTTTTTGCTTTGATACAATACAAGAAAGAGCTTCTTTGATACTTCCCGAATATAGAAGTTTCCACGTTGAAAATCGGTTGGACACATCGACATTGATCTTATGCCGCTTGATAGTCGGTTTTCACCACTTGGC
This sequence comes from Parietaria judaica, assembly GCA_954871525.1. NCBI lineage: Eukaryota > Viridiplantae > Streptophyta > Magnoliopsida > Rosales > Urticaceae > Parietaria > Parietaria judaica. Next base: position 49,070,346 of record OX940860.1, read on the forward strand.
ATATAAATCTTGCCGCTCATTATCGCCACCATCGCCTTGAACCCTTACTTACCAGCCACCACTCATCTGCAATTCTATTGGATGGCACAAACCTCAACAGATCAAGCTGCAACTTTCGCATGTCTATATATTTTTCCAATTTTTAGTGCATAAAAGGCGATTTTTTTTTATTTATTATTTTATTATTATTTTTATGGGCGTTGGGGGCGTTGTTGCTAAAGATTAAAGTTGAAGCAGCAAATTGCAATGTTTGTGGGGCATCTACTTAAAATCTATGCAGCAACAACCTTGATTTAAACTTTTCAAGTGATTCTTGAATTAGTCTTGAGGGAAAATCATTGGGTTCAGTATTGAGCATCTTTGTAACTGTATGGCTTCAATGAGTGGTGCTATATATTTCTTCTTGTATTTTCTGGATATGCACTCTCTTATTGAATTTGACCAAATATCATCATGCCAGATTTTGATAGTTCATAGTAGAACAATACAAGCCCCTACCCTAAACCAAATATGGGTCCCTTTTAGTCCCCTCAATTTATGTGTATCAATGTACGTAATTATGTATTTTCCTATACAAATAATGAGTGATCTTAAAGACAAAATACATTATCACCCCATTATTATCTTGTCTCCCCAAAGTTTGATCTAATTCGAGGCTATTTTCTGGTGAAGAAAATTAATAATTTTTTTAATCGAAAATAAAGAAAATATTAGAAAAACATAAATGGGTATTTATATAAAAAGTTAAAAATTATATTTATTATTATACAACTTCCAACTCCGTAAGTAATTATAAAAGAGTTCCAATAGCCCTACTTACAATTACATATATATATATATATATATATATATATATATATATATATATATATATATATATATATATATATATATATATGCGTTTGTTGAAGGGTCATTCTTATAATGATCATAACTTGGCGTTTCTTAAGTGAGCTTAAGAAAAGGATAAGATAATATTTTGGAACAAAAGGGACAAATCAAGTAGCACCAACTGAGAGAAAATTGGCTAATAACTTCAAGACAAAGCCAATGCAACAACCCTTTTTGGACATAGCTTATGAGATTATTATTTTTTGAGAAATTGTTCGAAATAGCTAAACTGAAACATATGATTAGCAAAATAGCCAAACTTTGGTTAATTTTGTAAACTAGCCAATTAACATGAGATGGTATTTTAATATCATTTTCTATTCCTATAATGCCTTTTAATTAACTATTTTGTATTTTGTATTTTTGTTTTTAATTAAAAATGAAATAAATGTTTTACTATTTATACAGTTGTATTTATTTTAATTGTGCATAATTTTTGGGATTTAATTTGCAGTTTGAATATGTCAAATTGATTGATAAAATCTCATTTCTCTCTCTTTCTCTCTTCACCCACCACCATAGCCACTCTCACATGACCACAACCACCGCGCCGTGCAGCCCTCGCCATCGAAGATGGACCACCAACTCGACTCTGCGATCATCTTCCTCTTTGTTGCCGTCTTCCTTCGCTGCGCCGTTGTCGTGGGGTTCACCAAGCACGGACTGCTCGCAGACCGGCAACCTCCGAACGCCATCAACGGAGCACCATCGATCATGTTCGTCGGCGAGGCGCAGACCGGCAACCTCCGAACGCCATCAACGGAGCACCACCGATCGTGTTCGTCGGCGAGGCGCAGACCGGCAACCTCTGAACGCCATCAACGGAGCACCACCAATCGTGTTTGCGGCGAGGCGTGACTGGAAAAACGACGATGGGATGCGCTTCTTCTACTCCGTGGAAGAAGACGAGCTCGCGTATCCCCGAGACCGTCGTGTTCGTCCCGTCGATACGGGCCCCGGTGCAGTGCGATCTCCGGTGAGCGTTGAAAGGGTTGGTCCCGAAAGATCTCGCGAGAAGGAGCTCCTCCATCGGAGCACTCGCTCGGAAACACCGAGGCCACGGAGAAGCTTTGGCGGTCTTACGGGAGAGAGAGATTATTTTTTGTATTTAAAATATTTGATTATTGTATTTAAATTTTAATATGAATAATATTTTTTGATTGTTAATGACGTTGATTATTGTTAATTTACGCTGATTCGTTGTTAATTTACGTTGACTCGTTGTTGATTTACGTTAATTCGTTGTTGATTTACGTTAATTCGCGTCTTTAATTTGTTGATATTAAAAAACGAAAATACTATCCTAATTAATAGCAAAAGAGGTTACAAACAAAGATTTATTCTCACCCATTTCGAGTTTCCTCATTAAACATGGATTAATGCTACGTGATTTCCATATTTTTTTTCTTTTTTTTAATTAAATTTAAAAATGATCAGTTAGCTTGATTTGTGCTAATTAATTTAATTTCCATTTTAATTAATTACGAAAATAATAATCTAAAATGATTAATTAAAGGGTATTCCAAGAATAAAAATTGTTATAAATATGCCACCTCATGTTAATTGGCTAGTTTACAAAATTAACCAAAGTTTGGCTATTTTGTTAAACACACATTCAAGTTTGGCTATTAGCCTAAAGAACCCTTATTTTTTTGGTAATTAAAAAAAGAAAAAAAGAAAAGCAACTGAACCCTTTTGCCTTTTCTTAATCACGTTAGGTTCTCCATGCTAAAACTCATTAAATTACAATTAAAAATTAGGTGGGCAGTGATGCAATAGGGTATAAATATTCTGGTATGTAATCTTTACAGCTAGGCAGATTAGCTTGAGTATTAGGGCACAATGACCAAAGCGTATCATGCTTAACTTAAGCCTTGTGTGTGAAATTAATATAATAAAGTGAAATTCCTTTCAGCTTTGCAAATCATAAAGTGATATTAATTACTGATACATAGTTGGTTCATTATGGATACATGTGTATAGTATTGAAGAATATATTCCATAACATTATTTTCTGGTCTTCATCAATAATAACAAGTCCATATTTGGATTGGAAGACGCTCAGTCACGTGACCATTTGTACTTTAAACTTAAAGGCCCTTTTCAGTTGAGAAAATTCAATTTTTAACTAAGAGCGGACCTCAAAATTTAAGTCGAGGGTGACAAATTACTTGTATGACTCATTTCGTCGAGTTTGACGAGTAGATCTTTAGATAGTTTCGGTCACTAAATCACGCTAATATAGATCTTTAATACCTGAAAAATTTAAAGCGAGAGTGAAAAACTACTTGTATGACTCGACACGTCGAGTTTGGCGGAGTAGATCATTAGATTGTTTTGGTCACTAAATCACTCCAATTATAAATCTTTCGTACCTCAAAACTTAAGTCGACAGTGACAAATAGTTGTATGGATCGATGTGTCGCTTTTGACGGAGTAGATCTTAAGATTGTTTTGGTCAGGAAATTACTCCCAATATATAATGGAACTAATGAATGATTAATATTTCTGTGGCATATAACTTATTAATGTCATAAAAAGTGCACTTCGATAAGAAATGGGGAGTGAACATGACAGAGATGAAATTTAACACCGAAGTCAGTGAATTTCTTCTTGCAATCTTTAAATTTATTTTTCTGCAAGGTATTATGAAGATGGTTTTTTGGAGCGAAAAAAATTGTGTACATAGGGCCATTCTGGAGACCAAAAATTAGCATACAACTATTCTCCACTTTGAGACGAAGCGTTAATGTGATACACTGTTGCATTTTTTTTAAGAAAGTGCAGTTCATTATCATGTGATTGTTATTCTGTGGAGCTGTGTTACACTATACGATTTTGTGACACACTCTGTTCTGAACTAGTGCCAACAAAGAAAAGATTTAAGAGTATGTCATATTCTTATAACAGATAGGTACTTTTACCGCAAATATCCTTATAAGTATATATATTAACATAATCTTTCTTAATTTTAGCTCCAAATAATAAATTTGACCCCCAATTCATGAGGAAATTTTGATATAAGATTTTTTTGGGTATCAAATCGATAATATATAAATGATAAAGAAACTAGCAGAAAAATAATGTTAAAACCAATTTTTCTACGCTTGCTTGACACATTTACCTATAACAGAATACTGACGAATCGAAGTGGGAATTTACAAAGGCACGTATTTTAATACATTGGGAATATCCGCCTAAAATAATTGGGCTTACTCCGCTACTCTACCTATTAACCACGGGCCCTGACATTACCGACAGGGAGACTACCCCAGTGGCTCCAATTGTACTACCTATCATATAATGACTGAAGCAAAAGCATCCGTAACTGTGGGACGATAATAAGAAGTCATAGCAAACCCTGTAGCTACTCGTACTAAAAAACAAGTAAGCTTAATTCCTCCTAGACAATAAAATATGTTGACATATATGTCATAATTAGACTAGTGTAAGAATAAAAACAAGATTTGTGATGTGCGATTTAAGAGTCTAGCTTCAAAAGGGGAAGCCTGAAAAAGGATGGTAATGGTAACGGTAATACAATGACTAATTTTTTGTTGCTAATGAACAAACTTTGAGAATATTCTGTGAATATCTTTATGGATGAAACAGTCATCCCCATTAAAGGGAAACTATATACAAAAATCTATATCGTACCCGTTTTTCAATTTGGACATCTGAGCTACGCCGAGAAATCTATGGATCATCATCATGAGGCACATCTGAGATCGGTAACGGTGAAAGAAGCCAAACAAGTGGTCCGGTACTTCGAAGTTCATCAAGCTCATGAGCTTGCCCAGCCACCAAATTATTTCCCCTCAAGTCCAAGAGCTCAAGATTTCCTAATGAAATAAATAACTGGTCCAGATTAATGAATCTTTGCAAACTTACTCACAGGCCGTGCCCATTAATTTTTCGGGCTCTAGACAAAAAAAAAAAAAAGAAGATTTTTTTCAATTATTATGAAGTTTTTATTTATTAAGATATAATATAATATGGAATTTTTCGTTAAGCTATTTTACATATAATTTTTTTCTGGGCATGGCCTAAATATTTTGTGAGTTAGGCCCTGCATAAATGAAATTAAATAGTTGGACACGGCTTTTTGGTTCACAGTAGAAAATGGTTAAAATACAGAGGCGCTACACGTAAGTTGACTAATTAGATATAAATCTAATGCTTTTATGTTATATGAACTTTAAGAAACCTCTAAAAATACTTCTTTAAGAATATATTAAAGGCAGAAATATACAATCTTCATGTATATTCAAAACTTCTGAGTATCCATAACTGTAGTTCACTTACCTTTAGAAGTTTTCAAGGCCGAGGATATGATGCAAGTGGATTCAATTGGCATAAAATTCTGAGCTGCGTTAACCGAAACAAGTCCAGGAGATCGTGACAAGATTGCAGACAAGAAATGTGCCGCCGAAATCCCACCACGATTACAGCTATAGATAAATCCAAATAATACATAAACTCAGAGCCATATATAGCAAAACTTGAAGAGTAAGCCCATATACTCCCTAAATTATGCTTATTGGTACACTTTTGCCCTATGATTTACTTTGGTGCACTTTACTCCCTTTCACTTATTTTGGGCAGAGTGCATAAAAAATTGAAAGCGGAGGGAGAGAATAAATTATTCTGACCTGATATTGATTTCAACAAGCTTCAGTTCCTCTGCTATGCTTTCTTGTAAGGCCCGAAACCCATCTGAACCCAATCCGATGCCGCTAATATTAACAATCTCTATTGAAGTTGACAAAAACTTTCCCAGTGCTGATACTACTTTTCTGTAAAAAAGAAGCAGCACAAAAATATGACTCAGACTTTGTGTTTTATTAGATAACAAGTAATAGGGGTCAGTAAGGTTTAATTAAATAGTGTACTATTTTTTCAGATGAGGCGTAAAATTTCATAACACGTGTAACACATAATTCCATGACATATATAGCTCGAGAGAGCTCTGAGCCGAGAGGATTGAGGAGAGAGCTCGGGAGTTGGTGAGAGAAGGTCGGGACTTAAGAGTTAGGTTACCTCAAGGTGATCGTCTTATGGCCTCCTCAAAAACGTGAAGAGGGCGTACGTCCTGAGGCTGTTTTTCTCCACCTAAGTTGAGGCGTGCTTCACGAGCACAATTTTAAATTATGGGCCACGGGGGTCAATATAATATATTTTAATTAACTAAGACCTTAATTAGCTGATTTATTTAGTTGGTTGGAGCGGCTTAGTTATAAAAGAGGAGCAAAAGCTAGATATGAAATCATCTGTACAGTGTCAAGTGAATGAGAATGGAGAGTGGCGGTGGACTCTTAAGAAATCCCTCGGATTGTTGTATAATGTTCTCCAGATCTAATATGAATTATTCAGCTCATATCTGTGGACGTATAAATTTCATATTATTAGGCGAGATTTAATGTGCTACGAGTTGTAGATCTAGTCAATTAGCCGATAATAGCTTGATGGGGAGTTTAGAATTATGAAAGTTAGGGGTATGTGTGTAATTATTAATTATAGCCAATTACATCATGTATTTATGTACAGGGATTAGTGTGTATTATTCTGATTATTATATTTTTCCTTGTATAAGTTGTAACCCAATAGTCATTAATGAGATATCATAAATTCAGAAAGCTTCAAATAGTTCTATAAATAGTTTTTAAATCCCTATATAACAGATCATCATATAAATATAGATAAAGATTCAATCAAGTATTTATCTTTTTCAAATTCACAGTACAAGACGCCTTTTATAGTGAAAGTCTTTCTCACCTTCCAACGGCATTGTTTGCGATGGATAAGGACTTGAGTGGTTTCTTGAGGGCTGCAAGGCTATTGAGAAGTGCAATCACCCCATCATCAGAAAGCTCACAGTTCTCAACATGTAATTCAGCAAATGAACCTTTTTCTGAAGCTTCGGCAAAATACGGATGTAAGCTTCTGCACATTTGGTATGAGCTTGTCAGATTGCGCAAATATGGGCTCAAAATACAAGAAGCTGGTAGGGGTGTAAAAAAGCGCAAACAAAAACCTGGTTTCGGGAAACTGTTTATCACCACATTTTTTATGCAGAAATTTGATGTTTGTGGAAAAAACCGCTACTGGTTTCTTCTATGATGTTCCTATTTGTAAACCGAGACCGATCACCGAAAATCATGGCTTCACAATATGTTAGTTTTGGGCCTTAAAGAGTTTCTGATTTTTCGTCATCGTGAAACTAAAAGGAAACCCCAAATATCTAATTCTCTTGCTATTTTTGTTGGATTGCTTGTGTTTTTCTAGTACAATATGTGTCATCTAGTTAGAGATTTGGATAAGTTCTTTTGTTTGTGGTGGTCAATGGTTGAAACCAAATTTAAACTGAATTTATACCCGAAAAATTTCGGTAATTGATAAAGATCAGTTTTAAGCCTAACAATATTTAAATTTGGATTGAAATTAAAAAAATAATATTGCCGTTATCTGGCACTACTGCTTACAAAACTGAAGCGAAACTCCGTTGTTCAACCCTAATGATATTAGACTGACCTGATTCCACTATTCTCAATGGGATTATCACTTATATCCAGAACCTCCAAGTTAGGCATGTGAACAAGAGCATGTCTGAGATTAATTGCATCATTTTCGTCCAGATTGTTTCCCCTAATGAGAAAACGAGCATTATATGAAAGCATGGAGAATCAAACCCCAAACCCTAATTGATAGAAAAGAAAAAAGTTAAGCAACATGGAGAAGTAGAGTTTTCGTTGGTACCGTATGTTCAGCACACATAATGATAGCAATGAATTGCCAAATTCTGCATATGTTGGGCTATAATCAGAAAGCCAACCTGTTATCTACATAAATGTGTTCAAATATAAAGAAATTAAGTAATTGCACTGGGAATTAATAGACAGTTCATTAAACATGGAAAATAGGTATTGCTCACATTGTTTTCAGAGAGGTCAAGGACAGATACACCGGATGAAACATTACGAAGGGTGTTAAAAACCATCTTCGCAAAGTCATTGCCTAAGTAGTTATCACATAGTTTTAGTGAGCACAAAGACCTGAGCAAAAACTGAAACGTTTAGAGAAATCACTAATATTAAGACTTAAGATTCTTCGTATTTTACTATAAGTGCTTCTGAATCCCTAAAGGATATATATAATGGATTTTCACTAAGATGTTAACGTGATAACAAAATGTAAGTGCTCAAACATGATGTCAGTAAATTTTACGCGCCCTTTGAATTGCACAACCTATCCTTTCTTTTAGTTATCTTAAGATAATTATATAATTATTAAAAATAATAGATGGAATCGGTATTTCTTATACCGATGGAATCAGTATTTAGATAATTAAAGATATACCTTCCTGACGAGAGAAGAAAAACGAGCCCACGGGGTAAACACACAGGGTTCGGTTCGTGAAATCTCGACATAGAAATTGAGAACCTTTGTATCCCATGAATGGGCATACTGTTGTTTGTTAGAGAATCACAAATCTCATCAATGGATCTTGAAGAGAACATGCAGTGACTAAACTCAATTGAAGACAAACTTTCACAATTTTGGCTAAGAAGTTTGCATAATGGTCCAATCTATAAACAAAAAGAACCAAATGACTTGATCAACAAGGCAACGTAATGTCTTTTAGAGGTACATAATGAGAAGGAAATAACTTTACATGCTCTTCGGATCTAATCCAATCAAGAACCAAGCTCTGCAACTTGCTTTTCATCAATAAATCCTGCAACATATTAAAATATTGTTAAAAGTAAAACCGTGTTCTGTTCGATATAGAGAATACCGAGGAGCTTAAAAAACTTACACAAGTTTCAAAACGGCATAAAATATTCCGAAGCCTAAGACTCCTACATAAAATATAAGCAGACATCTAATAAAAATGCAGACTCCTTTTATGTCATAGCAATAGCACAGACGAAGAATCAACTAAATGATGAAAAAAATAGGCACTAACCTAGCATGGTGCCCAAACTCTTGTAGATGGTATGACAGTTTTGAATAGTCACTAGGACAAGACTTCATGTGACCCGTGATATGCTTCAACGTAATATCTGAATTTTACGAGAAAAAAATTTGTAATTGGAAAAATAATGTGTCTGCCCAATGTAGAAGAAATTAAAATTTACTAATTTTATTATTAAAACGGGGCCACTCTTGATATAGGATATAGTATAAATGTGCTAGGAAGCCAATTAGGTTATGTAACTTGTTGCATTATTTCTGTTTCAAAAAGAAAAGAAAGAAGATAAAACCCGAAGAGGGTAAAGATTAGAACAAAGGAAACTCAAGCAAAGACAGAAAGTTTCAAGGATTTAGTTCACTGATGCCAAAACTATTTTTCGATGGATGTTCAAGACTTTTGCTATCTCAGCCGCATACCAGCTCAAACGGTAACCAAATTAAATTCTGCGGGCAAAACGTGACAAAAATCGTTCGCAAATATAATATCATAATCCTTTGTACTCACTAAGAGACATCGCGGCAATAAAATGATGCAATTCCATTCCTTAATCTGAAAGTTACTCATTCTGGTTTTTAGAATTTTTTTCATACTTGTTTTTTAGGCAAAAACACATGAATACATATACACCTGAAATCTTTATTGCACCGAGACATCCATTGAAAAACGTGCAAACAGCTTCTGCCGCCGCTTCGTCGAGGCATCTGTTCTTCACGGTCAACATAAAAAATAAGGGGAAAAAAATATTGCCCTGATCAGTCACCGTCTACAGAAAAGCAAAATTTCTTTGGCCATCAAAGATACACATACACACACACATATACGTACCTCTGTACATGAGTTTCCCAGTATATCTGTAGCCAGTCAACTGATTGCATCTTATTAACAAGCTCCGGCCATCGCAACTCGAACAAACCCCGCCACGCCTTGTCGAAAATCGAAGATCTGCGAAATTTATTTCATACACATTTCCAAAATCTACTTCTTTCAAGAAAACAATGAACAAAACACACAAAAAATTGCAGAGCTCGCTACCTTGCGCGTTTTCTCCCGATTCCGCGAGCACGGTCGTTATAATCACCGTCGTTCCGATCTTCAAAATGCCTGCTCAAACGAACAATAAAGAAAAACATGCAAATCATCGCCAAGAGTTAAAGCTCATAGCCAAACAGCCTAATTTCAGACAGAAACTCACGTCGACATTTGCAACTTGTGCAACATCAATGGCGGTAATTCAAGGACCAGAATCTCAAACATGTGCGCAGGGAGTTCGTGGAGCACCTGTAAGAGATCGTCCCCTTGAAGAAAACAAACATACCAGAAAAGGCGCTCAAACACGAAACGTTTCGAAATTCGCAAACACCATGAAAAGCTAGCGGTGCAAGAGTTACCTCGAAGAAACTCGTCTTTGAGTGCTTGTAAGCACAAATAGGTCAGAGATGGAGGTTTCGCCATTCTCGATCGAAATCAACAGCGAAGAGCTTCGATGGAGATGAGTGTGAGCGAATTCAGAACCAGAGAAGAGACGAGCGAAGGTTGAAGACGAAGAGAAAAGAGAGACCATTCGGCTACGCACTCGTTGATATCAAACGACATGTCGTTTCTAACTGACATCGACCTGTCGTTTTTCAAGTCTGGTATTGTATATTATATCTATTAGGAAGAACGACAAAGTCTGGCAATTATTAGTGGTCATTAATTTGGAGCTAATATCACTTATTATTTTAGCGCACTAAAATTATACATTAAAAAAATGGCCTCTATAACCATATAGCCAAATTAGAAAAATTATTTTGCAAAATAGCCAACCTTTTGATTTATATTGCCAAATAGCCAATCAACCACATTAATAAATCACGAAAGACCGTATTACCCTTGTATTAACGTGTATTAACTAAGTTAATTTGTTTAAAAATAAATTAAATTTTTGTTAAAATTTTAATCACGATTTTTTATTTTTAAACAAATTAACTCAGTTAATACACGTTAATATAGATTTTCTGTAAACACAAGTAAATGTTCTTATTTTTAAGAAAAATTAACTTTGTTAATACACGTTAATATGTTAATAGGTATAAAATATGTTATTAAATAGTCACATCATCAATTTGACTATTTTGCAAAGAAAAATGAAAGGTTGGCTATTTGGCTAATCAAACGTTTCAATTTGACTATTAAGAGTCATTTCTCTACAAAAAAATTCAAATAGAGATGAGAGAGAATTAGATAATGACAATAAATAATGATACATATAAGTATTTTAAATGAATAAAATATATTTTGATCTATAATTTACAACCACGTAGTTTTCTTTTTCTAATATTAGACTTGATGTTTAACTATATTAAAAGTGACAAAGTATAAGAAGTAATTTATCTTTTCTTTTAAAATTTATAATATAGTTGAGACTAATGTAAATTTGAGATTGCAATAATATTTTCAATAACAATAATGCAAAGTTAGTATCATTGTTATTATTTTGTTGTACAATCTTTCCCGGCGAGTTTTTGCATTTGATGCAGTACAAAGTGCTTGCATGATGATTTTAATCATGTAAGTTTTGCCTTGTCTAGAAGATAGGTCGAAAAATACGCATAATATTAACCCTTAATTTTTTGGGCGATTGTATTGCGCGAGAAACTTTATTTTCAAAATTAAGGTAACTTGTGTTATTTGGCAAAGATCCGGGTTGTGAGAGATGCAAGTCTCCCCTCCGTCCTCGGAAGAAACTGCAAATTTCCTTTAACTAAGTTTTCTAAAAATAATTTCAAAAATTACTTGTTAAATAAGCTTGAAATAACTTGAACATTTTCAAAACATCCAAGGAGATGAATAAATTGTTGGACGTACCTGAAAAGTATGCCCTTTAAATTCAGATGTCAATGCCACTTGTATAAGATCATGACGTTTTCTTTATTCAAAGATTAAGTTTTTTTAATTTATCAATGACAATTTGGTTCTGTTTTTCCCTTCAATGAATATGATGAATGTTTTGATTCCATAGTTATTATATATGTTAATGCGTAAAAATGGCATTAATTGAGAATCGGATCCAAGGTTCGGGTCTCGAGAGTGACCCGCTGAACACGTGGATAATTGAATGCTGAGTCAACGCGGGTTGACTAGTGATCGTCAAAGCTGGAGACGAATCCGTTGTCTTGGATGAGTCTCCGGGCTGTCCTTGGCGATCCTCAGCGAACTTCCCTCGTGGTGGCGAAGTCCGGATTACGGCGAAGCTCCTCGTCGGGTTTCCCTTGTGGTGGCGAAGTCCGGGCGAGGTCCTTGTCTCGGCGAAACTCCTCGTCAGGGCGGAGTCCTTTTCTTGGCGAAGCTCCTCGTCTGGGCGGAGTCCTTGTCTTGGCGATGTCCTCGTCTAGGCGAACTCCGGTCTTGATAAAGCTCTGAGCTGGTCTTGATGATTCTTCGTGATTCTCCTTCCTTGGCGAGCTCTTACGGCTAGGGAGGACCTGCAAAAAAGGGTAGATTGGGCCCGTGCCCCGTCGCTTATGGTTGGGCGAGGCTGCCTACGTATCTCTGTTTAAGAGAATCAAGTCCCACGTAGTTCGGGGTTAGTGATAAATGGCGGGTGAATGACGATGTGGTTTTGCTCGTCGGAAATGCCGATGTTGGCGGCGCGGGGGTGACCCTTGGCCGGATGGCTGGGTATTACCGGGGTGATGTGTTCTTCGTCGACCTCGTTGGTGTTGGCGAGGGCCTTAACCTCACGAGGGATGCTCCTTGTCGACCTTGTCGGGGTAGGTGGCCTCGTCTAACGAGTGGCCTTATCCCGATGAGGAAAGCTTCTTCCTTTGTCGACCTTGTCGTGGTAGGCGGCCTTGTCCCGACGAGGGATGCTCCTTCCTTTGTCGACCTCACAGGTGTCGGCGTTCTCGACCACCTAGCAAGGGACGCCTTCGCTGACTCGTCGAACAACTTCTCTTTTTCGAGACTAAGACTCTTCTTCTAGAATGATCTCAGCTCTTATTCAAGTCCTTCCTCCTCTATGAGTGGACGAATTTTTAGAGAGTTCTGCTAGAGAGAGATGCTCTGGAGAAAGTTGTGAGTGAGTGTGGAAATGAGAGGGGGGGGGGGGGGAATAGGAAAACCAACTCCTTGAAATTGCACCTTCTGGGGGCCTACGAATTCCCTGGATATTGCACCTCCAGGGGTCTGCGAATTCCCTGAATATTGCACCTCCAGGGGGCTTGCGAGTTTCTCCTCTGCGAAAGGGGTCGTCGGTGCTTCTTGATTCGTCTTTGATGTCTTCGGGTTGTCCGCGAATCCGTTTGTTGTGTTCGGGGAAATCCGGAGGATTTCCCGGAGATCTTCGTGGTCTCGGATCTCCTCGTCGTGTGGAATAATTACAAGTTACGCCCTCATCAAGTTATGACGGGGGGCTTGTCACCTCATCGGCTTGTCGCCTCGTCGGCTTGTCGCCTCGTCGGCTTGTCGCCTCGTCGGCTTGTCGCCTCGTCGCCTTGTCGCCTCGTCGGCTTGTCGCCTCGTCGGCTTGTCGCCTCGTCACTTCGTCGGCTTGTCGCCTCGTCGCTTCGTCGGCTTGTCGCCTCGTCGTCTCGTCGGTTTGTCGCCTCGTCGTCTCGTCGCCTCGTCGCCTCGTTTGCTTGTCGGCTCGTCGGCTCGTCGGATTGTCGCCTCGTCAGCTTGTCGCCTCCTCGGCTCGTTGCTTTGTCGGCTTATCACCTCGTCGCTTCGTCGACTTGTCACCTCGTCGCTCCGTCGCCTCGTCGCCTTTTTGATCCCGGGCCTCGCCAATGTCTTAGTTCGTTGGCCCCGGGTCTTTGGCTTTGGTGATGGGTCTTGACTTTCCTTAATGAGCTTTGACTTTCCTTAATGGGCTTTGACTTTTGCCAAAAGGGACCCAATTTTTATATGTTACGAAAAATGCACATAACAATATATAACCTTGCAAATTGTGTACTCGTTACTGTGGTTTATGTGAGGAGGTTTAACATAAACAATATAATAATAACTAAATGAATGTCCATAGTTTAGATTATTAAACTGAATATAATAATTGTGAAAAACTATTGATTAACTCAATCACTGTAGAGTGATGATCTATTACCGGATCATGGTGCTGGTCCGCACCGTTGAGATTAAATCAAGTATGAAGTGTCTTCATATTTGATGGACATGACTTTATTTCGAAAGCATCAAGCCGTCAATGATAGTAAGTAGATAAGTCAATAAAACGATGGTCAGATAGAATCAGTTGATGTCCTGAGGTAATGTAATTCTATGCAGTTTAATTTAAACGATCTTTGATTTAAAAGTTACGGTTTACAATCATGTATTCCAGATACTTTTATTTTGGGTTCGAAAAGATTGACTGTAGTAGACTTATGATTACATATATGGATAATAACTTTATGATTTCCAATGTTGTGATTTAGAAGGTAAACATGTACTCATCCGGAGCCTAACGACTTCATAAACCGTTAGGTGAGTGACTTTACGATAATCATAGAAACATCGCTAGCATTGTCTGAACGGGTATACGGAGATCAACCCTAGTATAGACAAGAATCATAATAATACGAAAACTTGGATTATGATAGTCTGACTGTATCAATGGACTCCTGAGTCAGGAAGATATAATTAACACATGCTAAAGAGTTCAGCTTCGAGCTATAGTGGACTGTATCCGAAGTTGATGAAAGCTCTTCACTTTCATCGAAGCTTAAGCATGTGTGTCCATTTGTCCCCTTTGTAGCTCCACTAGTTCGAAACCGCAAACCTAATTATGTTATTCTAAATAACATAGAATAAACTGATCAGATAAGATTTTATGACTTGGTCATTTGATAAATCTTGATTTACCAATATTGGCGAAAGTACTTAAACTTTATGTCCATACAAAAACTATAAGAGATTGTGAATTTATTTTTTTATCAACTACAGGGTTGTAGGAAATTAAATTCTAAAACGAATATCTTTTTTTTGAATCGTGTCATTCTGACTTAAGATTAGAGATTTATGATAATATCAATTTTCAACTTGGTTGCATATGGTAGTGATATTTAAATCAAAAAATTAGAGAAATTAAATATTGATATTTATACCAGAAATATTTAAAGAGAAAAATTGGAATGATAAAATCGATTTTGAATATATATATATATTTTTTATTTTTACTTTTGAAAATATAAGGATTTAACTTAATTAAATATTTTAGGGTATTTTCAAGAAATATTTAAACTTGGGTTTATTCTTTATTTGAATCAAATCAAATCTTAGAGTGAATATCTCCAAGTAGTTGAGTAAATCTCTCATAAATGGTTGAGTGATTTTCTCAAAATTGGTTAGACTTTTTCCTATAAATAGGAAAGACCAAAACCTGAATCACACACTCCAGACATTCCAGAAATCGTTTTCTCTCTCTCATTTAGGGTTTCTGCGATTTTCTCTGAGGTAATATTCAGGGAAAAATCGATTTAGAGTTTATTCAGTGGGAGCCCACACATCCCAGCGGTCAAGATCCGGAGAATACATCGGAAGACACGTGGGAGCTATCTTCAGACTCTACAAATTCGCAGAGGCTCAAGAACGGAGAGCACGGAATTCAGAGATCGCGCAACAAAAGTTAAAACGCAAAAAAGGTATGTGTTTTTTTTTTGTACTTCGTAAATATTAATTATTTATCTATACTCATGAATGCTCAAATCTAATAAGGGGTTTTCTCTCTCAAAATCGAAAATTGAATATCAACGATCGGGTGATTAATCTTCTTGAGTTCTTTGAGTCGGATAGGGTATTGAGATTACTGGTATGGGACTTTAATCTCAGAAAATAATTTTAAAGAATACCCTACGCACTCATTGGATGTTCGTTTATTAATCAGAGGGGATTCAGGTGAATCAGACCCCTAACATAAATAACTTGATAAATTAAAGGTCACTTGTCTATAATTTTATTTTATTTTTGGAGGTTCATAAGCAAACTTTTGTTAAATAAAGGCTTTTTAAATTAATATTGAACTCCAAAAAGTAAATCTAAAATAAATAAATAAATAAAATCAAGCGACATATTAATTGAGAAAGTAAATAATTACTTTGATAAACAACAATTACAAATTAATTTCAAAACTTTAAAAAAATTCTTATAAACCCGTAAATTAAAATAATAAAAAATCGTAAATTGATAAATAAAGCATGAAAATCCAGAAAAGTATTTTTAATTTCATTTTAATGTTTAAAAATTAGAAATGAAACTTTATAAAGTTTACAAAGCATTGTTTGAATCGGCATTAAACAAATTTTATTATTACATATATGTATAATCGAAATCCCAAAATTCCATTCCCATTTCCCAAGCCGATTTCAAATTTTGAAACCCTAAATCTTCCAAAATTGGAAAATGTCAGAGTTTGAACCCATGACCGTACTTTAAGGGGATCTAAAGCGTTCCGCATTTCAATTACCAGCAACGTGGAACCGAGCATTCCCGGCGGTTGCAGAGGGCGAGGTACGCGAGATTATCATGGTGAAAGATGGCGTGGATCACACTCTTGTCTTTCATAAGTCTGTGACCAAGACTCGTCCGCCACACAATCGGTGGAAGAAACTTGAGCTTCCTTCGGAACGTTCATGGAAATGCACCATTAAGATACGCTGCCTTGAAGACGGTCGAGTCGTCGCCAATTTTAGTATGTAATTTTAACTCTAAACTTTTAGGGTTCTAAAAGTTCTTTTATCTTCTTTAATCACATTTGATTTTACACGCAGAGCCCATTGAATTCAAGGGTAGTGGGATTACAAAATTGACAAGTTTCTTGGGTTTGGACATAGAGATTGCTATTTATATACTAGAAATGTTATTGTTTTCTTTGTATTTGTTCCATGTGGGACTTTCAAAATCCAAACAAATGTGTATTATCATTTTTCATTCTATTTGCTCCATGTGGGACTTCTCCACAAAACCAAATAGTTAATTATGTGTAATTGTGTATCATCAAATTATGTAGTATCTTTTGATCTTGTTTTTTTTTTTTTTTTTTTGTATGTTTGAGCATGAGATGATTTTATTTACATTTGTTTGAGTATGACATGATTTTATTTGAGTATTTATATATGTGAGAGTGAGACTATATTTATTTACATGTGTAAACTTAGTAAGTATATTCTTACAAAAAATTTAGGGTTTTTCATCGATAATCATAAGTGTCGATAATCCTGGATAAGTGTCGATAACGATAAACTACAATTTTAGTAGTTATCTGTCGATAATCCTCGAGAATGGCAACCGATGCGTTTATATGTTTCTACACGTTTGTTGTCATTTTCCTTTTAGTGGTGGATTCGGTGCTCGGTTCTGCCAAGGGCACACATGTGCTCGATTGTTATGAGCGACATTCCCTGCGGGGCGAGGAGCAGTGTTTTCTGAAACGTCGACGTGGCTTGACATCCTGGGTGGTAAACCTGAACAAAATGTGTTGATGAGGACTCAAGTTTGTTATCCGTGAGTCCCCTCCCTCAACCGTGCCTCAGCGTTGTTTGGTCGTGCCTTAGGGTTTTTCGAGATCGGGTCCATACCTGATTTTTATTTTTATTTTTTTGGATTAGGACTTTGCCGTTTCTTTGGGATCGAGACTTTGTCGTTTTGTTCGGGATCATGATTTGTCCACCTTTCGCGTGTCGAATATTCACCATTATTTTCAAGATTGGGTTTTGGCTGCCTTTTATGGGATAGGGCTTGTGCTGTTATGTCGAGGGTCGGCCCCCCACCGTTGTCTCAAGGATTGGACTTCTGTTGATTTTTTTCATATTGAGCTAATCTTGTTGGGAGTTGATTTTTTTTTTTTTGATTGAATCCTAATTTTTTAGGTTTAAAAAATTTAAGCGTATAAAAATAAACTAAAAGAACTGATTTGATGTTTTCTTTTAATTTCCAAATAGTAAAAGGCAGAGTTAAAAAAAGCCTAAATATCAAAGTGCGCACCATGATTGTCAAATTTGTGATAGACATTATGAATGAATCCCATACCACGTGGAACGTTATGAGTCATGCAATTAATTAAAGTGCTAACGGGAAAGACCTTGATCATGTTTAGAAATCTAATTACATCAGGAGAAACGAATTCAGGAAGTTTTGCCGCGCTTTTCCGAAATAGTAATGGGTGGATAAGAATCGATGTCCACGAGGACGAGGGCATCAAACGACACATATTATTCCTTTTGAAAAGCCGACACCACAAACACACACACACAATAATAATACCAACTTAACTTTCTATTTTATCACCTGAACACCGCACTTATTTACCAAAATACCCTCGCTGCTTCAAGCTGCCACCATCGCCATCGCCATCGCCATCGCTAGGGTTTCGAGAATCCTGTTCATCGGAAAGATGCGTCCGAATTGTTGCCATGTATCGCTCGCTTTCGTCCTCAAGTTTCTCAACTTCCTTCAGGCTTTCGTCGGGATCGCCATCATTCTCTACTCCGTCTGGATGCTCGACCAGTGGAACAACCACGTTCCGATTTCGCCGCCGGTCGCTCCCTCGCCGGATTCTTCGTCCCTCTCCTTAACGGTGACTCTCGCCGATCTGCTTTCCGATTTTAACGGCGCTTTGGGGCTCGATTCGCTCTCCATCAAGCTTCCAGCTCCATGGTAACTCTTTGTACATTTTTCCTATTTGTGGTTGAATTGCCGATTGAAATTGAGCTCCGATTGATTGAGAAAAGTTCAGCTTTACGCTCAATTATGAAGACACACACACACACACACATATATATATATATATATATATATATATATATTCATTTTTCCTATTAGTGGTTTAATTGCCGATTGAAATTGAGCTCCGATTGATTGAAAAAAGCTCAGCTTTACGCTCATTTATGAAGATATACACACACACACACACATATATATATATATATATATATCTTCATTTTTCCTATTTGTGGTTGAATTGAGCTCCGATTGATTGAAAAAAGTTGAGCTTTACGCTCAATTATGCACTTTGTGAATTCCATTTGACATTGAAGGCGAAATTCTTGGCTTTTTGAATGAAAAGAAGCATTAATTGATAGAGATAGAAATCTATTTTGGTTAATTTGCATTGAATGCGTCACCTTCTTTCTCATCGCCATATTGGTTTTCATCCTATAGAAGCTAAGCTTTTGACATGCATGTCTCTCATGACTTATTGCAAATCAGTGTTTATTGACTCTGTCTAACACCATTAATTCTTTGATGTTTTCTTGTTGGCAGGTTTATCTACTCTTTCATGGGGGTGGGAATCTTACTCTGCGCCATAACTTTCATAGGTTGCATTGCGGCTGAAGCAATTAACGGTTGCTGCTTGTGTTTTGTATCCTTAACGAGTTCGATTTTTACGTAGTTCAAAGAAACTCTTTATAAATAATCTTTAGGTGACTAACCTGACGTCCCTTTTCTAAACCAATCAGACCTGACCCGAACCCGGCCTGTGAAAAATTGTTTAGACTGGAACTAGACAAATCTGCAATGTCTGCAGGATTGGGGTGAAAGCTTGGGTTCTGACCTGATGATCTGATCATTTTTTGTTAATTTTTTTTCTTCTTCCTAAGTTAGAACCCTAATTCCGTCTTATGATCTTGCTGATTGTGCTAGATTTTGCTCTTTCATCTTTTTGCTTCCTTGACTGCTCAAAATATAGTATACTCTGCTAAAAACTCTACTCATTATGGTGGAAGCAGCTTTGGTGGCATTCATCGCAATTGATCGTCGTTGGGAAAAGGTCTTTGCTTCTTTGTCTTAAATTATTTTCAAAACATATGTTGGATACTCTACATCTACCTTGTATATCTTACGAAGTAAGGCTTCTTATGTAACCTATCAGGATCTTCCTTTCGACCCAACTGGTGAACTTCAAAGTCTGCGATCTTTCATAGAAAAGAATGTCGAGATTTGCAAATGGGTTGGTATAACTGTGATCTCGGTACAGGTAAGCCTCATTCCATTTTAGAGTTTAAGTGTGATTCATAAAATTCATCTTTTTAATGTGTAATATGCGTTTGAGTTTATTCCCATCTGGGCCATGTCTGTTCATTGGATCTGTTCATTGTTGTCTAACAGTTCTGAGAAATGAAAACCTGATAACAGAACGGGAATTATCGCCGAATCTTCACCTACCTCAATCTCCTCTTTTAAGAGAGATTAAACTTTGTGAATGATTAAATCATTTAACTTCTTTCACTTAACTTCTCTTAAATAGAGCAAGGATTAAAACAAACCTCTAAAACATAATTAACCAAGCTAAATATAATTAAATCATTTAAATAACATAATTAATTACAATGCGTAATTAAATAGGCTGAATAATATAATTACAATAATCTGTATATTCCTAAATGTTACGTATGTAACACAGTGTTTGTGGAATGAAAAGGGGATAAAATCATTTTGAATATTGAAAATAGGAACTATTTTCTCTTAATGAAAAAACTGATTCCACTACAAAACCGGTTTGATGAAGAAGAAAAACTTGTCCAGAAAATTACTTTAATGAAGAGAATTAAAAAACAAAATTTCAGTACTTTTTAATGTTCTAAAATCAGTTTTTGAAATAGAAATTGAGTTTATAATGACAGAAATTGCAAATAAAACCCGATTTTTAGCCGGTATCAGAAAACAGGACACTGATACCCAAACCAGTTTTCGCTGTCAAACTTTCACCCTCTCATCCATACTCATTTTCCCTTTTGTTGATTTCATATGCTTTTTCTTGCAAAACTTTTCAGGCAATTTCACTGCTACTAGCTATAGTTCTACGAGCCATGGTTTCTACTCGAGGAGCTGATGAAGATCAAGAAGATGATTACGAAGCTAGGGGTAAAACCTGGGAGCCACTGTTGAATCCACAATCAAGTCAACCCTCCGGGTCAAACAAAGTTGACATCTGGAGCTCTCGTATGAGAGAAAAGGTAACCGTTCTATTCCTTATTGGACTTCCTCTTGATGATTTTATATGACTATAATACGACCTTTATTAAACTTATCGCTAGTTCACTTCGCATGCCAAAACGAAAAGTAAAAATAAAAAACGTGTGCAGTCTTGTAAGTGTCTTCGCGTATATTTGCACCTTATTATGAGAATTTGAAAGGTATTCTTGCCAATGACAACAATTCCATTTGCAATTTCATTCCCATTTCAAAACAAAATTAATTATCATCTTGCATATATTATTTGCAGTATGGATTGAACTCCGGGGATCAAAATGGTTTGAGAAGTTCAAGCTCGAGGCAGTGACGAACGGGAGTTGAAGGTGTGCAACTCTCTCTCACAACCCAGAATGTGTATGTGTCCCTGTCTAAGTCATTTCTGTTGTGATGCTCTTGCAAGAGCGATGTATATAAGGACATGGAGAGTGTATTTCGAGGTCGCCGAGGCTTGAAATTCGGAGTCACCGGTAAGCTGTAATAATTAAAGCCAATTCGTTTGTAGAAGGATGTGAAATACTTTCTTAATTGAAGTGTGCGTAACGTTGATGTAAGCGCATGTCAGGGATAACTAGTTCACTTGTATTAATTATAATTGTGTATTCTATTGTTTGATTTTAATTTGGGTTTTGTTCGCCTTAGAAGCCCATACATAGCTTTAGGGACTGTAGTGTTTGAAGTAAATACGTAGATCTAGGGTTTCACAACCCAAACCTAGAGAAACGACAGCGACCGACGTTCCGATGGCCGTGGGGAGACACTCGTAAACCTAGATCTAAGGTTTCACAACCCAAACATAGAGAAACATGATGCATCCCGGAATAATATACGAGCAAAACGCAGCGGAGATAGGTCTACCAACGAGAATACACAAGAATGTGAATCTCCGTCAACCTTAATTGCGAAGAAAGCCACAAGCTGCTTCCAAATTTTTCAGAGCACGAGCGTCGCTCTCTCTCTCTCGAGTCTTGGCGGCAAACCCGATGCAAAATCAAAATTGTCCAACCATACATAAGTTATGCCTTTTATGTTTTGACCTATTATGCTATTTGCAAGTTTTATTAAAATATTAAACTAAAAGCTTAAACTTAATTAAAACAAAGCAATTTAAAAACCATACATCTAGTAAAAATTTACAACATTATTGCGATTACCCGCACACAAAACGGAAATATTGTTGTCAAAGTGTCCCAAATCTAGGGCTATTCGACCCGATTTGCACTTGGGGAAAAAGGACAATGCGGGTCACGGCCTTGAAGGCCCTTGGAGAGGTGTACGTCAATGGCACATTCAATAAAAAACTACATATAAGTTGCGTGTTTCTGAGGCTCGAATTTGTCTGGCTAAGTACAATAAACGTCTTACTAAGGTCTCGGTTGACGACATGAAAGTTCAAGATTGCCGGCTAGCTCAATTGGGAGGGCGGAATAATGTTAGAATTGTGCTTGTGTACAAGCATTTAGAAATGATTATGTAACGAAGTAGCGAATAAACGATCGTCCACACAAGCCAACCTGAGTTTTTCTACCATGTTATATGTTCCTACCTGAATGGTTCCAAGAAACATCTAAAGTAGTTATCCATTTTAGGATCAAACACATAACTTTAAAATTCTTACGGTAAAGTACTGAAATCTTATTGATATGAATATTATTCAATTCCTTTACAGTCTCTTCAACGTTAAAAGTCTCATATGTACAGTTCAACGATTTCAAATCAATTTTTTTTTTTTTTTTAATTGTGTGAAGTGGTAGTGGAAGACATGAACAGAGCACACAAGTGGATAACAACCAAGTTCGTAAAGGCAAAAGTTAAGACTCAGTGAAGGAAACATGGCATGGGATACGAACCTCGCTAAGGCTGGCCCGTACCAATCTAGTCAATATCATATATGGCTCTAAAACTATTTTTGGACAAGTTAGGTTTTTAGACAATTATCATAAACTTGATAATATAACCACTCAGAAGTGTGTATTTTCACCTTTAAAAAAATGTGCATTTTCACCTTTAAAAAAAAGGTTAATGACGGCAAAAATACCCAAAGTTTGGTCAAAGAACCCCTCGTGTACCCAAAGTTTAAAAGTGGTGGCAAAAATACCCAAAGTCACATTTGGGGAGTTGACCACTCCATTCTCGTAACGACGTTAACTTACCTGTTAATTCTGGCCATGTGGACAAATCTGTTTTGTTAAGTGTAATCATTAGGGGTTCAATTAGTTGTATTAAATAGTATTAATTAGGGGTTTAATTCCTTGTTTTGTCGTAAACGAGGCTGATGTGGGCTCGTTAACGTGGCAAAAATTATTATGTCAGCAACCCACGTTTGTCCACGTGGCCAGAGTTAACGGGTAAGTTAACGGCGTTACGAGAATGGAGTGGTCAACTCCCCAAATGCGACTTTGGGTATTTTTTCCACCACTTTTAAACTTTGGGTACACGAGGGGTTCTTTGACCAAACTTTGGGTATTTTTGCCGTCATTAACCCTTTAAAAAATGTGTATTTTCTTAGCTGTGTTAATATCTTTGGATATGAGATCATGTTGGAAACCTTGTACCAAATCCGTCTCCTTTTTTCTCTCAGAAGTTCTTAGAATACCCTACAGTTTTTTTTTTTTTTTTTTTTATATATATTTAGCATAATTTTCATTTGAAACTCTGAATTTTCTCACCCAATTCCCGTAAAAATCTACAGCTTTTGTCAAATGGTATTTATTTCCAAACCAGCTATTAGATTGATGGAAAATCGATTCGTACAAAATTCTCACCCTAATTGAGATATTTTTTATTCTTTCACCAGGCAAAAACGAAAATTATGGAGATTTTAACTTTATTTATTTTTCTTTTAAGAATTTAGAGGCGAAGAGTGAGAGAGAAACGACACTAGACCAACTTATGAAGGACTCGTATCCAAAAACATCTAACAAAAAATTTATTGGTGATTAATGATCTAACCAGACTATGCTTGAGCATAGGGGTGGCAATTTGAGGTCGGACACGTAACACGAAACGGTTACGATACGATTTAAATGGGTTTGGGTCTACCATAAATGGATTTGGGTCCAACCGTATCGAACACGATTAAATATCGGATAAACACGGCACGAACACGATAACATGAGGGGACTCAATTAGACACGATTAGTGAGAAAAAAGTTGTATTTTATGCACTTATATATATTATTAAGTATTTTAATATTTTTTATATATGACATTTATGTTTTTATTTATTAATTATATCAAGATTGTAAAAAATTGTTAGTAAATTTTAAAATCTTAGACAATATAATTAAATAAACTAAGTTAGATGAATTAATTTATTATTTTAAAATACATGAATATGTTAAATGGGTTAAACGGGTAGACACGATAAACACGGTATTTAAATGGAGTGGGTCTGAGTCTCATCTTCTAACACGATTAATAAATGAGGGCGGGTCTGGGTCTAAAGAAATAAGTAAAAATCGATTAAGACCCGGCACAAACACGACACGAAACCCGAATTGCCACCCCTTGAACATATATCAATCCGAATTCAATTTGGCGTTGCCCACCTAATTAATAATTGAGATAATTATGAAAAATACTTACATTTTGATCAACTGAAGCGGTAGCAACGACAAAAATACTCAAAATTAACAAATGTAAAGTGATGTATTTTTTCGTCCAATTTTTTTTTGGCAAATATTGATAAATTAACATTGTGCTATTGAATTATACTTATCATACACATTAATGTGTTCAAAGATATCTAGCATGCATATTCTCTTATTTGAAATTGACAAAAAATTAGAGAAAATAATTATCTCGCCTCATGTTTGTTTATTTTGAATCCGTTTGCCTTTTTTTTTTCTTTTTCTTTTTTTCTCACTTTGAACCCTCAATGTTTCAATGGATCAAAATTAAGATACTGTTGCCATGATTAGTCCTCAATAATTAGTTGCAAGAAGCCCAATTATATTATATGCTCGAGAAAGAATGACATTTTTGTTGATGTGAATAATCGCCATCAACTGTCGCGGATTAATCGTAATCCGTTTTATTGTAGTGTCTGCGTGTGTTGCCGTATGAATCCCGATACTTCGTCTTACTCGCCAAGATCACTCCGAATATATTATAAACATTGCGATAATATATATAATATAAAGCGTAAAGGAAAATGACACCGTGGTTTTTTATAGAGGTTCGTCCCAAGCGGTAGTTGACTACTTCCTCTCTACTTTTCTCATTGAAACGAAGTGAATACAAAGTAGAAGGAGAGAAGAGAGATCACTACGAGGTGAATCTGATCGTATAACGAGGTGAAAATACATCTCATAAAATGAGTAATATGAAATATAAATCCTCTCTAGAGTGTTTGTGGTGATCTTCCTTCCTCTGAGTTCGTACTCCTTTCTCTTCCCTCTCCCCCTCTTGAATGCATCCTCTTCAAGTATTTATATCCTCTTGTGTTGAACGTGGCTGCCCTCTTCCTTTGGATGAGTGGGTAGCTTTTTGACTTGTCTAGGAGATAATAATGGCTTTTGACTAAGCTTGCTTCCTTTGGTGGTGACATGTGTAAAGTGATCATGCTTTTTCATTTGACCAAGCTTTTCATACACTTTCTCCTCCAAAAAGTGATGGTGATGGAGTCATAATTGCTCATTCAATCCCTTGATTTGTGGAGAGCATCAAGTCCAATTGTAGACTCAATATTTGTGCGCATGATGTGTATCAAAAGTGAGGAAATTGTTATTTAACCCCCTCAACTTTGCTCATGGTGCAAAAAGATGACAAATATTAATTTGACACTTTAAATGAAATAATAAGCTTTATTTAATTAATATTTGCCATATCAATTAAATAAATAGCTTTTGCTAAAAGATTGATACTTTTGCCGTCGTCTCTTTATAGAGGGAAACGACATGTTTTATCGGTCAAGACGTTAATGGCGTGTCGTATTTACACGATGAAAAACGATATGTCGTTTTGTTCGGGGATGAAATCCCACATCAACAGTGAGCCCCCCAGTCCATTAAGTATGGAATGGTTGATGGACTATTATGTTGACGCGATATCTTTAACAATATGAAGACTTTAGGTTTCCGACGAGGTGGAATTATTCAACATTTTGTCTTCGTATAAGCTTTGTTGTTTTGATCGCAAAACAATGTGTCGATGGAAAATGCGTAAGGTCCTCGTTTGCGAGGATTTTTCTTTGGTCGGGATTCCGACCTGTTGACCTTTCCTTATTTCCGGAAGGTTTGAATTTTCATCGATGATTTTCGTCTTTCTCTTTGCCCATTTTTGCGTTTCATCATCCAGTAAATATTCGATTTAATTTCAAAATCCACAGAATTTTCTTGACTTTAATTTGTCTTTGCATAAACTACTCAGCCTAAGTTACTTTGCAAATCCAAGGTGATTTCTACTTCGGACTTCGTTAGGATTGAATTTACGAGGTGAAAATCAAACCTTTAGATTCACTAAGTCCTCTCAGATCATTCGCTTAAATGCTAGACCAATACAAGAAGAAAATTTTGCTTTGAATACCGGGTTCCAGGGTTTTCAAAGATTGTTCGAGGTGTCGAAGACCATCAAAATAATCTAAGGATACCCCGTACTTAGGGCATGTTTAAACTTTGAAATAAATAGTCGAACAAAGCGAGTGTGTAAGAAAGTACATTTAAGCTCCGGAGGAAGATAACAAAAATTAACAAAGGTATACGGATATCTCGAACTAGTTAGATCCCAGTGAGATATCCTAAACGAATTTATCAATGAAAACCGTAACCATCTAGAAAATTTAAAGTACTAAGTCAGGATTACCTTGTCTGTCGAGGTGTTCCGCTCGACCTCGTCATCTTGGATAACCCTCGAGATGCAAAGATATTATACTGGACCTCGCAAAGCGTAGGCTGCCTACGTACCCTTCTTTCAGGGATCAAGTCATTACGTAGTTCATGGTGTAGGAAGTGTTCTTAAGGATAGAAGTCCGTGATTGCACGTTTCTTTACCCTATCTCTCGATGTGGGGCGCTAGGAGACAATCGTTAAGGAAGCCATGTTTAGGTTGATGGAGTCTTTGGAGATTTCCATTTCCCTTTTCCTTTTCCTTGTCGCCATAAAATTCGTTGACCGCTTCGGGTATATTCACCTCGCAAATTGGTTCAGCTCGAAGGAGTATTTGTACTTCCTCTTTTGAAGCCTCGTACAATTTGGAGCTGGTTTTTACCTTATGTTTTACCGAGCAATGTCTTGGTTCTACATTTAGGCACTTCGAGATGATCTCAAAGTATAGCTAGACATGTATTTGTTGGTTTAGGCAATGCTTTTTTGCATTTCTGTAAATGAAAGCGGGTCTCGCTTTTCTATATCATTCGGTATATTTTCGATTGATATTTAATAAATAGGGATAAGTTACCTCGACGTATTCACATCCTTGTATAAAAATTTAAGTTCGAAGATGAAAATTAACGAGCGGTTCACGGTTTTAGGCGATAGCTAAGTAATCATCACAAACGTAGCTCACGGCATCGTATGAATGTCTAGAGTTGGAAGGAGTGATTTTTGGGTCCTCGTTGATTACTTCGAAAACCGTTACGATGAGTATATTCTGTTCTCAATCGGGTCCTGACAAATCACGTTCCAAACTCACAAACTATCGACTACGATGGCAAACGTGTGAGCGATGCTAAAGCTATGTCTACAAGTATGAAAATGAATTTCGCTAATAATGTTCGACATTATCAAACTAAATTCTTGAATACAGGACGTGATTACGGAGAAAACTTTCTTGTTACACAAAACCTGAGTCTTTAAAAAGTTTAAAAAGTTTTCAAGATTTCGGAATCAAGAATCTATTAAAGGTAAAATATCAACCGTGGAGTATACTAGTGTATACTACCATCCCGGGGGAAAAATAAATAAACATAGCGAGAAAGGTCTATGAATCTTAAACCATTTAGTACGTAGTTGGTAAAATTTCTCAGACAACCCTAATTTTCGTTTTAATTTATTGCCGAAGTGGAAAATACGTAAGCAATATGAAGTACCTTGTTTTGGAATGATGTTTTCCACCTCCTTGATAGGGGAGCTCTTTTGTGGTCGGGAGTCCAACCTCGTTGTGTTGACTTTTGTTACGTTGGGTTTCCCGCGAAGCGCCAATCACACTTATTGCTTCCCTATTCGTTGCTGAGATTTATTCCCGAGGTTTGCCACCTCGTTTTACTTGGGTTTTCCCACGATTCCCCTTCGACTCTACTATTGCCTTTATTAGTCGTCAATCAAAGGTCTTGTATGTCGATCCCTTGGATGTTTTCTTTTCCGAGCAACTTTCCTTTGCGTTGGGGTTGGACTCGTATTTCAAAATCAAATCTCAGGAAACTAGGACGCTTTAAGGTCTTGTACGTTGATCCCTAGATGTTTTCTTTTCCGGGCAACTTTTGGGGTTGGACCCGTACTTCGAAATCGAATCTCGGGAAACTAAGACGCTGTGAGGTCTTGTACGTTGATCCCTAGATGTTTTCTTTTCTGGGCAACTTTTAGGGTTTGACCCGTACTTTGAAATCGAATCTCGGGAAACTAAGACGCATTGAGATTGTTATGATTAGGGGTGAAACCGGTACCGATAATCGGTAAATTAGCTTTTTTTGGTATTGGTATTGAAAAATCGAGATAATTTTTTTTGGTATTGGTATTGGTATCGGTTCTAAAATTTCTTGATTTTTTATCAAACCGAGACCGAGACCGAAACCAAGAAAAAAGAAAAGAAAACCGATAAATAAACCGAGACATAAACCGGGAATAATCTGGGGCAAAATCCAAAAATAATACGAACTACCATGTCCGAAATTCGGATTCCGAAGTATAAAAATACATGTCTAATACATAAAAACATCAAACATAATAAAATGACATGTAGTTCACTAATTTTATAAGAGAGTGCCTTAATTTTTGAATAAAAATGACATGTAGTACACTCCAAAACGACATGTAGTTCACAACCGATACCGATACCGATATTCGAGAAATTTGGCTATCGGTATCAGAATTGGTATCGGTATCGGAAACCGATAACCGATAAGTATCGGTTATCGGTTTTAAACTAAATTTATCAGTTTTTTTATAAACCGATCCGGGATCGATACCGAAACCGAGACGATACCGAGAAACGGTTACAAAATTTTCACCCCTAGTTATGATAGGCGATGTACTTCGAGGAAGGGGGTCACTTTGTAAAAAGGTTCCGATGTGCTTCGAACGCTTGCAAGCACTTCGTATTTTATTCTCGCGGTGAGGTCCCGCGAACTTAACGTTATGGATTAGTGCATGGGTGCAATGTATGTGCTCCCATTGTTTCTCAAACGAGATTGAGGAGTTACCGCTGGATCTCGTCTTATTTCGTTTTTCTGTACCATGATGACCTAACATAGTGTTCGGGGTCTCTGTTGTCGAATTGAAATTCGTTTTACGAGTTCCAACGCTTTGTCGCGAATGTCATCCCTGGAGTCCGAGGTTTATCTCGATCTGACCACGGGTAGCATGTATTTTACAGATTGGATTTGAGCTCGTCGTTTAATTATCATGGAAATGTTCGCATGACATTGATGAGCAACCCTTTCATCCGTAGGCATACCGTTTGACCTCTTTGTGGAGGTCTATTCTGATTCCTCTGGAGGGTAAGATATAATTCTTCAATTTTGAGGCTTTTAATTTCACCTCGTTCGAATCATTACTTGAAGCCATTTGGAGTTTTCGACATTTAAGTGTCGGGTGTCCGTAGGCTTTATGACATCTGGATCACAATTTTGTGTCCGACCTTTTCCATTAAGGATCGTGCATTCTGCTCATAAGGTTTCTCGCCCTTCTATCCACGTCATGTTACTCTTTCTCCGGCGAACACTTAAAATTCTTTTGCACTACCCATGAACTTGCTTCGACTCGCGAGCCGAGGTTGCGTAAACGGCACGAGCTCGACCACCTCGTTGATCCCCAGTGGTGTTTTCTTTCCGAGTAATATTCGAAGTGATATACTCATAGGAGAAACCGAACCCCGTGAGAAACTTGGTAGTTTACGGTCGTTTGATTTGAACGCGAGCTAAACTATGAGAAAGAGATGTCGCTTTCGGTAAACAGTTCCAAGGTGGGTCAGCATAATGTTGCCACTATTCCAGCTTCCCCTTACTTCGTCTACACGTAGGTTTTGCAGTAAAAATTTAGTGATAGTGGATGCGTATACGCGTGGTATACGCTCCCACCGCGAGGAAAAAAATAACAAAATATGGTCAAGAAGAGAAGGGGTACCTCGAACCGGTTTGTTTGGTAAAGTACCTACTTGCCAATTTTACTTTCGAATGCGCGTCCTTGAAGTGCCAAAGTTCATCATCATGGTTGCGTTTAAGCCATTTGTTTTGCGTTGGCTTGTGAAATATTTTGTAGTTGATGTTTGTCATCAAACATCGGAGGTCTTGTAAGACAATTATGATTTGAGAAATGAAATGCTAATGTGTGAGAACATGGTACCCCGGATGTGCTCTTGGGTCTTGGCCTTGCGGAGGAAGATTGTCCTCTAATTCAATGAGAATCGCATAGCTTATCCCGTGATGCCTTAAGGTATTGATTGCCACATCGGTTGTTGCTCGGATATGGATCCGAGATCATTGCAGGATCGGATTTGGTACAAATTGGGGCGTATGCCGTCATCTTGGTCATTTCCCGGATATGGATCCGAGGTAATTGCTACACCGAAGGTGATTCAAACTATTCGCAAGATATACTAAGGAATTCTTATATCGGCTCAGCCACTACCCGAGTGTAGATTTGTGGTTGTATGGGACCATGGGAGACTCGAACCGTGGTGTTATCTCACACCTTGGTCGCTACTCAGATATGGACCCGAGGTCACTGCCAAACCGAATGTGAAGCAAATTGATTGGAGATATATTCCAAGAGAAAATATCACCCTGAATTTCGCGTGAAAGTTGTTACGAGGTCAGATTTGACACGTATTGTGGAGAAAATTATCATCTCGTTTTCTGCCCGAATTAAGATTCGAGGTTATTGCGAGATCCGATCGTGAAACTGAATTGGTGAGCGATGCATTAAGGCATATGATATCACCTCCACTTCTGCCCGAATAAAGATTCTAGGTCGTTAAAAGTCAAAAGTGATAATAATCGTGGTGTCCACTATCACCTTGGTTTCTCCCAAGATGAAGATCCGAGGTCGTTGTATGACCCGTGGTCAATCTAACAGATTGTTGATGCATTAAGGCATCAAATATCACTTTGGTTGTTGCCCAAATGAGTATTCGAATTCGTTGTAAGTCCGAAAACTGCGCAAATCATAGTGTTCACTTTCACCTCATTTAGAGCCCGGGTAGGGATCCAAGGTCTTTGTAAGACCCGATGTGAAACAAACACATAACCAATGCATTATGGCGCGAGATGTCACCTCGATTGTCGTCCAACTGAAGATTCGAGTTCATTGTGAGGCCGAAGACGATAGAATTAAGATGCTCACTCGCACCTCGGTTGCGCTCGGATAGTGATCCGAGGCGGGTGCCAGACCGGGGGTGGAGTGAACAGACGAGAATACGTTGCAACATCAAATATCACCTCGTATGTTGCTCAGAAATAGATCTGAGATGCTTGTGAGGTTGGAGATGGCATGTATCATGGAGAAAGCTATCACCTTGGTTGTTGTTCGGATAAAGATCCGAGGTGAAGCGAAATCGATTATGATGCATTACGTCTTTGATCGACGTGTAGCGATTCACACGGATGTCATGCCTGAATTTTAATTCGTACTATAGTCCCGAGGTGAGCGTGACGATTGTCGTTTCATCGCTGACCCCTATGAGACGAGATAGTTTGTCCCAAAGACGGGAGATGAAGGTCCTCAGTGGCTCATCTTTTTACCGCTGCAGGGCTTAAATTTGAGCGACCATGGTTTTCGTCAACCTCTAACCATTGAGAAATACTTTAACAAAATTTTCGTGAGTTGGTCAAAGAGCCGATCGAGTATGGTTCTAGTTTGTAGAGCTATTTGAGCACGGTCTGTACCAAATGTTTGGCAAAGATCTGACATTTTCCGGCATCTCTTTCTGATGGTTCGAGGTAAGCTCTCCCCATCGTGATGTGGGGGAGCCGGAGATGTGCTCCTGGTTCCGTCTTCCCGTCATGGGGAATATTCATCATCCCAATGCCTCTGATCTTCGCGTTAGTTATCTGAGGGATGAAATGAATGCATGTTGATTTGGACGAGGCGATCAATCTCGGGGGCAGTCATGGCGGCGTTGTGGACTTTAGATTTCACAATCCTCACTTGGGGCCGCACCTCTTTGACCGTGTCGTCTAGTCCTATGAAATATAAAATGATCGGTGGCCAATGCATTAGGGCATAAGACGTCGCTTCGAATGCTGCCCGAATGATGATTCAAGGTCATTGCAAGGCCGAAGACGATAAGTACGGGGTGTCCACTATCACATCGGTCGCTGCCCGGATATGGATCCGAGGTTACCGCGAGATCCGAGGTGATTGAGACTCATGGCTAATGCATTACGACAATGGATTTCACATTGACTGCTGCCTGAATAAGGATTCGAGGTCCTTGCGGAGCCAAATATGATAAAAACGGGATGTATACCATCACCTCGATCGCTGCCCGAATATGGATCCGAGGTTATTGCGAGATCCGAGGTGAAAAGAGCTCGTGACTGATGCATTACAGCATCGTATATGACATCGGCTTCTACCCAAATAATGATTCGATTTTGTCATGAAGCCAAAGATGATAATCATAGGAAGTCTACTATCACCTCGTTCGCTGTCCGAATATGGATCCGAGGTGAGAAGAACTCAATGGCAGTGCATTACGGTACCGGGTATCACTTCGGCTGCTAACCGAATGAGGATTCGAGGTCATCACAAAGCCAAATATGTTTAAAACAGGAATCTATTGTCACCTCGGTCGTTGCCCGAATATGGGCCCGAGGTCATTGTGAAATACGAGGTGAGCAGAACTCGTGGATGGTGAATTACGCCACCGGATATCACTTCGGCTGCTACCCTACTGAGGGTTCGAGGTCGTCATGAAGCCAAATATGATAAAACGGGACGTCCAATGTCACCTCGGTCGTTGTCCGAATACGGATCCGAGATGAAAGGAACTCGGGGCGGTGGATTAAGGCACCATACATCACTTTGCTTGCTACCCGAATGAGGATTCGAGGCCATTGCGAAGCCAAATATGATAAAAATAGGACGTCAATTATCACCTCGTTTATTATCCGAATACGGATCCGAGATGAAAGGAACTCGGGGCGGTGGATTAAGGCACCATACATCACTTTGGTTGCTACCCGAATGAGGATTCGAGGTCATTGCGAAGCCAAATATGATAAAAATAGGACGTCAATTATCACCTCGTTTATTGTCCGAATACGGATCCGAGATGAAAGGAACTCGGGGCAGTGGATTAAGGCACCGGATATCACTTCGGCTGCTACCCAAATGAAGATTCGGGATCATCGCGAAATACGAGGTGAAGCAAATTAATTGCCCCGGAGGATTTTTGACATCCCAAATATCGTTGCAAAATACCATGTGCTGCCGAATCTGGCAGAGTAGACGTTACCAAAGCTCGAGTGCGAGTCAAGGCGATAAGGATCTTGGTGAAATCCAAAGTCGTCTTTTATAAGAGAATATTCCATGCTCGCGGGGAGACGTATAGATGTGTCGAGGTTTCGAACCCAATAAAGTCTTGTCGGGTCCCCTTTGGAGGCCCCGCGAAGGTGAATTTTTGACCGCTTTCCTTTGTGGAGTGGGTCCGTAGCGAGTTTTGTGTTAGAAAATATCGAATTTCCCACAGACGGCGCCAAACTGTTGATGTGAATAATCGCCATCAACTGTCACGGATTAATCGTAATCCGTTTTATTGTAGTGTCTGCGTGTGTTGCCGTATGAATCCCGATACTTCGTCTTACTCGCCAAGATCACTCCGAATATATTATAAACATTGCGATAATATATATAATATAAAGCGTAAAGGAAAATGACACCGTGGTTTTTTATAGAGGTTCGTCCCAAGCGGTAGTTGACTACTTCCTCTCTACTTTTCTCATTGAAACGAAGTGAATACAAAGTAGAAGGAGAGAAGAGAGATCACTACGAGGTGAATCTGATCGTATAACGAGGTGAAAATACATCTCATAAAATGAGTAATATGAAATATAAATCCTCTCTAGAGTGTTTGTGGTGATCTTCCTTCCTCTGAGTTCGTACTCCTTTCTCTTCCCTCTCCCCCTCTTGAATGCATCCTCTTCAAGTATTTATATCCTCTTGTGTTGAACGTGGCTGCCCTCTTCCTTTGGATGAGTGGGTAGCTTTTTGACTTGTCTAGGAGATAATAATGGCTTTTGACTAAGCTTGCTTCCTTTGGTGGTGACATGTGTAAAGTGATCATGCTTTTTCATTTGACCAAGCTTTTCATACGCTTTCTCCTCCAAAAAGTGATGGTGATGGAGTCATAATTGCTCATTCAATCCCTTGATTTGTGGAGAGCATCAAGTCCAATTGTAGACTCAATATTTGTGCGCATGATGTGTATCAAAAGTGAGGAAATTGTTATTTAACCCCCTCAACTTTGCTCATGGTGCAAAAAGATGACAAATATTAATTTGACACTTTAAATGAAATAATAAGCTTTATTTAATTAATATTTGCCATATCAATTAAATAAATAGCTTTTGCTAAAAGATTGATACTTTTGCCGTCGTCTCTTTATAGAGGGAAACGACATGTTTTA
The DNA here is from genome assembly GCA_954871525.1 of Parietaria judaica. Taxonomy (NCBI): domain Eukaryota; kingdom Viridiplantae; phylum Streptophyta; class Magnoliopsida; order Rosales; family Urticaceae; genus Parietaria; species Parietaria judaica. Next base: position 49,104,940 of record OX940860.1, read on the forward strand.
TCGGTCAAGACGTTAATGGCGTGTCGTATTTACACGATGAAAAACGATATGTCGTTTTGTTCGGGGATGAAATCCCACATCAACAATTTTCCTTTTGAAACTTTCGGAAAAAGAAAAACAAATTGAATGCGAACGACATTCCTTGGGATACGTGAGCCAAACTATTATATTGATTTTCAAACGACATTCATATCGACTTCTTTTATGAGCATTTTCACTAAAACTTTCAAGACCAAAAGTCATACAAATTCGTGTTTCGTTCTCCCAAAACTAATTTAATTTCTTAATCATATATTATAATAACAAAAAATGTGGGTTTTAGTGTATTTTTCGGCATTCGATTAAAGTAAATAATTAAAAAAAGAAAAACCCATGAAATGCCCAAAATTTATTCAAGGTTTAAGAGAAATATCCATAGTTTCAATTAATTTATTTATGCCCATTTTTAATAAATTTTGGACCAATATAACCTTGATATTAATTATATTTTTTTAATTTCGTTAATTAATTATTAAATATTTAGGTTAATTTCGAAATTTAATTTTCCTAAAATTAAGGTGGAATTATTCCCTCCCATATTTATCTGATTTTAAATCTATCTCTCTCTCACATTGATATCGTCTCTCTCTCTCTCTCTCGACCACCATCGCCGGATTCGGGCGGAGAGCGCGGCGACCGTGGGCACGACGACCGTGGGCGCGGCGGCCGAGGAGGTTGGACGATAACAACCGACAAGAGTCGCGACCCAAAACTACCTCCGATCTCTGTCAAGGATGTCATTCACAAGCTACAGCTCGCGCTCCTCAACGGCGTCCGCACCGCCGACTAGCTCGCCGGAGCCGGCGCCATGATGTCCCGCCCTGACTATGGCGATGTCGTTGCCGAGCGCTCCATCGTACGTTAATAAAATTTCGTAAATATATTTATAGTTTGATATTGGTATATACATATACCAAATTCATGTTGATATTTACGATTCACACAAGCAGTCCCCGTATTAAGATTTGGTATATACATATATAATTTTGGTAATTAAATTTACAGTTTGATAATGGTATATACATATACTAAATTCATATTGATATTTACGATTTGTACAAAATGTCCCCGTATTAAGTATTGGTATATACATATACAATTTTGGTAATTAAATTTACAGTTTTATGTTGGTATATACATATACTAAATTCGTGTTGATATTTACGATTTGCACAAGCACTCCCCGCATTAAGCATTGGTATATACATATACAATTTTGGTAAATAAATTTACAATTTGATATTGGTTTATATATACAGTTTGATATTCGTTAGCATACTTATTAATAGGGAGAAAAAAATTTAAAAATAATTAAAGAATAATTAAAATTAATTAGTTATTCTATTTAGTTACATTTAAGGAAAAAAATTATTTTGATTTTACTATTTAATTAGAATTATTAATTAATTTTAAACATAATTTAAATGCTAAATATTAATTAATTAATTAAAAGGGTATATTGATCCATATTTTAATTAATGGGTTGTTTGCCCTAAATAGAAATGGGCATTTTTTCGAAACTTTGAGTCACAAATGGGCATTTGGCTTATTTACCCTTAAAAAAAAAGTGAAACAGTGTAATTTCAACATCAACTGGTTGAAGATGCCTAAATCCCCCCTCTAATCTCTATATATAAATTCTCAGTCCTTTGAGTATGTCATCTAAAAATTGAGAAAAATAAATTTAAAATATGGGGTTTAATGATTTATATAAATTAATTATAAAAAAAGTTCCAAAATTTTCGGACACCAGCTCCAACACTAGCAAAATGGAGCTGGGATCACACCTTATATACCTAAAAGCTTTCAAAGGACTCGATTACAAAGCCACAACGGCCGTTTACAAGCACTTATCGAACCTTCATTTTGCGCTCGTCTAAGGCTTCTGTGTTTTTCCTCTTCCTCGAAAGCTTTGCCTGATTCTGAAAGCCATGTTCCTCATCGACAAACTGAGCAGCTGTTCGGGCCTGCAGTTGTTCTAGGGTTTCGTTCTCGTTAGCCCGCTCGAGAACCTGCAGATTACGGGAAACAACCATAGCAGTTTAGAGTAAAGTGATGGGGGCTCAAATAGAATTTCGATCAATGCAAAATTGTTCTTACGAGACGTCTCCCGTAGAGATGGGTGCTCGAAAGCGATTGCATAGCGGCTTGAGTCTCTTGCTTTGTAACGAACTCCACAAATGCGAACCCTTTATGGCCACCGAACATCTTCACTGGTAGTCTTACGCTTTTAAGCTGTACCCAAATTTCATGTAACCATCAGTGTAAGTCACCGGTAAGGGAAATAATTTCATAAGAGCCGTTTTGAACACGTAAGGCAACGGGAATCACGAAGGCGATGATGATTACCAGACACTTAACACACGAAACAATAATCAAACCTACCGTCAATGGTTGTATATATGGAGCTACAAAAATCAGAAACCGGAACCAGAATTCTGATTCTGGATTTCTTAATTATTAAATTCCATTTTTTTTTATATATTTAGTAATGGTTATTAATATGGACGTTAGATCTACAAGGTTCAGATTAATATACTTGTTAATAAAAAAATATTTTTTAAAAGGAAAATCGGAACTGGGTTCCGGTTTTCAGAAAAACTGGGAGCTGGAATTCTAGTTCTGACTGTATTTACGGCACTATAGACAATGATGTGACAGATCAAAAACAAAGAGAGCCATGTATAGCCTTAAATCTTTAGTGCCATGATATAGCGGAGTTAGGGTTTCCAAACTTATTGCTAATTACATAATAGTCCCACTTAATAAAACATATATAAAAAAAAAAAAGACTTAAAGGACATTGACTACTTTGCCCTTCCAAAGTACCAAAGGTTTATCACAATTTCTTAACTACATAAAAATTTGAACTGCTTATTTATCTAAACAAGAGAGCAATGTCTAGAGTTTAGAATGCTCATGCCTGACAGCTTATAAAAACTACTATTGTAAGTCATTTATTTTTTTCTTAATCAGAGGAACAAATCCAGATATCATGTCCGGTTTTTTAGTATAAAAACGCCGCATACTGGTAGAAGCATTAAAATCGAGAAATGGATTGACTTGTTAACAAATCTAACTATTAGCTCATTGTTAACGATGAACGAATTTAGAGCGGAACTAATATTAATATGATAATAGTAAAATCACCTGGCCAAATGAACCAAAAAGCTGTCGGAGATCTTTCTCTGTAGCCTGGAATGGTACGTTTCTTACGATTAACTTGGTTGAGCTTTTGTCGCTCTCGCTTCTCTTCGGAACCGGTTTGTCTACCTTCATCTGAGACTTCGGTTCCAAGATCACAGCGTGTCCTTCCAAAACTGTTCCCTGAAAAAGATTCAACATTTAATAGTTCCACTTTTGATTTCCTGAATGGCTCAAATGCATGGCATTGTTCTGTAATTTAATTACCTGTAAATCTTTGCACACAGTAACGGCAGTTTCCATTGAGTCGAACTCCAGAAAACCGTACCCTTTCGAAACATCCTTCCCATGTTTTTTGTGCATCACTATCTGCAAAAAAAAAAGGGGGTAAGATATTAGCACAATAAGTAATGTCACAAATGCAGTCTTGTTTGAAGTTCAAGGGGATCAGATGTTTACCTTGGCGCTTGAAATTTTTCCCGTCTTCATATGTTCGACAAAATGCTTCTTCAAACTCTCCTCGGTAGTCTTAAAATTAAGATTCTTGACATAGAGAGACCGTGACTGGAAGAAAAAAAATGGGCTAGGAGAGTATTATGCCTAGGCTTTTCGTACAATCGCTGGAGGCCACACTAAAAATTATATATATATATATATATATATATTCTATAGATATTTTTTTGTACTTTAAAAGGCATAACAAAAAACCTATATATTATTTGAAATAAATTCATATTATAGATAAATTATATCTTAAAAAAGAATCTTATTTATAAAAAATAAAAAAATAAAAAACCCTCATAGTACTCTCTCTATCCTTGCATTGTAATTCTATTTTTATCAATAAAATCGCAGTTTCTTAAAAAAAAAAAAAAAAAAAAAAAAAAAAAAAAAAAAAAACCCTCGTATATGGATTATACCATATATTCAAAAGGCCTCGTATTAAAAAAAAAAAAAAAAAAACTTCAAAATAAGTTTAGAAAGGCCTCATGTAAATTTTTGGCCAACGCCCCAAAATTGGTTGACCCGGGCTTGCCAGCCATCAGCCAGTGATGTTCACTAGATCAAATAAAATATCCTCAAAAATGAATTTGACAAGTTTTACACATAAAAAAAAAAAAAAAAACACACAACTTTATAATCCACCCAATGATCAACGCATTGAACAGAAAAGATCTCTCAACCTCGACATAGTAAAATTTATCATCATAACTCATAATCGAAGTAAATATGAGAATGAAAAAGACTATTTGGCAGTAATGCCCCTAAACTTAGCATGATAATGCAGTTTTCCGAGTGAACTTATTTTTTTGGCAACAATGCTCCCTAGTTTTCAAAAAGTAGCACTTAGCCCTCTACGAGTAAAAAAATGGTGGAAAATTTAACTTGTGCGCATCAAAGGACTTGTTTGAGGGTATATTCATCGATTTAATTATTTTTCTCCATTCATGCTAGACGTTCATCTTTAGCAGTTCTGAATAGTTGGACTCCTAAATTGCTTCGTAACTAACTAGTATGTTGATCTCAATTAGATCAATTGACAAAAATCCTTTGAGTAAGTCAAGTGTTGCGCAATAAGTTAAAATTTCTGGTCATGTTTTTGCGTGTACAGAGAATGTGCAACTTTTTGACAGTATAAGGGCAATTTCTGTCAAAAATTGAAGTTTAGAGGGAAAACTGCACGCATATGAAAAGGTCAGGGGGCATTACTTCCAGTTACTCAATATAAAATAAATGGAGATACGGATTGCGACATGCAAAGCATGAATTATACATGTGATATGTAGAGACAAGGTGAAAAGCACGTATTAATGACTAACCTCAACTCTATCGGGATCTGCATCCTCGAGGATTGCCTCTAGTTCTAGATTCTTCACTGCTTTCACCATTTTAACATCTTCTTCAAGAACAGCACTACTCTTCTCTTTGCCCTCGGAGCTTAGAATATTGGCTGGAGCCCATTCTATGTATAATGGAGCGTCCCTGAAAAGAAAAAAAATCATTATATTTATAGCAGAATATCAACCAAACAAGTAAAAAAAGAGACAGAACTGCATTGTGTGCCAAAATGGCCCTGTTTTGCATAACTTAGCCCTGTTTAGGTAATTAGCATGCGGGATCATTTTTTTTTTTGGCGTTTATGGGGCTATGTTTAAGCTATTAAATATTACAAGAAAAAAAAATAGAACCCTAAGACCCTATTTCTACATCCCTCATTTCGTAAAATCCTTAAATTTTGTATGAATTTTATGTAGAATTTTGATTTGAGACTTATGCCTCGGTTCCCAATTTGGCCTGTCAAAGCCTTGGTGCCAATTAAAAAAGATCATATACTTATTTCAATCAGAAAGTTTCTGAACCACACAAAAAGTAGATAGAGAGAAAGCTGAAGATACAAAATTATAACAGTCAGCTACCAACCCCTACATGTTTTTAAATTAACATTGTAAATGATATTCACACGAGAAAGAACAACATATCGAATATTAAAAAAAGACATAATTTTCAGTCAGTAATCAGAACAACTCAGTGGACCTGTTGCGAAAGAAGTTAAAATAGCTAACAGCAACCTCGAAGCACTTTGTTTTAAGATAATAACTAGCAATGATCACAAGTAACGATTAACAAATGGGTTTAGACCGCTATAAAAAAAAAATTAAAAAAAAATTGCAAACGCTGGGTTTAGACTATCTCTGAAGAAAAGATCAACTTACTTATAACGTTTGTACAATAATCCTTTATATGCTGCGCGAGCTTCACCAGGTTCAATAAACACAACCTACAACATGATATAATACAATTGCAGTCAACTTCAATTTGAGTTAATTAAATTAAATTATTGAAACCAAGTATAGCTAAATAGGCCAGGAAAAGAAAAGAACAACTTGATTAACAGTATTTACAAAAAAAAAAAAAAAACAGAAGAATGTATACCAGGGCCAAAGTCTTTGTTGGCGGGAGGATGATCTTCTCCAAACTCCCAAATTTACCAAACATCTCGGTCAATTCCCCATTAGAAGTCCCATGCGGCAAGTTCTTCACAAGCAAAATATGGTTGCTTCTCTTCGCACTGTTACTTTGATTGGAGGAAAATTCCTCTAGAGATTCTACATTCACACCAGCCTTTCGAAGGGATTCCTTTGTATCTTTAATAACTTGAGTTTCTCCGAGGGCAAGCCGGACTGCGAGATCATTGGCTTCTGTGTTAAGAAATGCAGCCTTACTCACACCAAGCTTCATGGCAATACTCTCAACAACCTATTGTGACACAAGTGAACATTGGGAATGAAGGCCTGATTTAAAAACCGCAAATGATAAAGTACTTAGAGAGTTATTCGTATAAGTTATACTTAATTTGTGAGCTTACAGTATCGGGACGCATGAAGAAAGGGTTCAATGCTTTTGTGTCACCACTAGCTTCTGATGCTTTTCTTTTGTCCTCTCTCTGTTGCTTGAATGTTTTTGGGATTGCCGAATCCCTAAGAAGACACATTCGCAGAGGTTTTAATTAAAAAGCCGCGGGCCTCTCACACGGAACGAAGATAGGGTAATCAATGTGCTTACTCTAGTTTCTCAGGCTTTTCTTTTGCCGGCATAACGTGCAACAGCCTTCCCTGGAAATGGGAATTGTCTAATTCCTCCAACGCCCTTAAAAAGGTTTTATTAGTGAGAGTGAGTATCATATGGGAAATTCAAAATTGCATTTGTTTGTATCATCATAAATGTATGTAAGCAACAAAAGAAAACCCTATGGAACAGACTTGAACATATAACCAATATAAATTTATTTTTATCAATATAATCGATGTTTCTTTTATTCTTTTCTTTTTAAATGACCATCAAAGAGGAGTATGTTTATCCTTGTTAAAATGATAAATATTCTGAGCATAACATGACGAGAAAAGTAAAGATCTCTTCCAGCAAGTTCATAAAGGTTCATAATACATGCATTGATTGTTGTTTTGACTTTTCATGAAAGACATAAAGTTGGCAAACTGGAATACATACAGCAGAAATTTCGGGTGCAAACAAGCTTCTAAGCATAAAGGCGTACCTTGCTGCAAAATCTGCATGTGTGTAAAGGATGTAAGCATATCCCTTGGATTTTTTATCTTTATCCTTAACAAGATGGACCTCTGAAACTGTCCCAATTTTTCCAAAATGCTCCTCCAGCTCTTCTTCACTGATCAATGAATATAATCAAATACCAATCAAGTTGCATAATAAAAGTTACACAAGATTTATAAATTAAATATGTGATATGTTGACAGCCAGTTAATGATAGAAGCGGAGAAAAAGGCGTACGTTGTAGAATACGGCAAATTGCGAACAAAAAGTCGAGAGGTTTGAATTGCTTCTTTCTCTTCTTCACTAGCAGGATCATTCTGTGAGCCGGGCTTGGAAACATCTTTCTCAATGTCATTGAGTTCTCTGTTTGGAACTTCTTCCCGAGCCGTAAGGTTTTCGTTTGCTGGACTATTACCATCATTACCATCATCGTCACTGTCACTGCTATCCGAATCAGACCACTTCTTCTTCACTTTACTCTTGAAGTAATCCATATCCGTAAGAACACTGTTACTAGCGAGAGTTTGGTTATTGTCTGATGGCCCGTTCTCCGTGCTGTCATCTTCATCTGACTCGGCAGAAAGCGGAACAGAGTCCTCTGTAATTTTCTTCTTATTGTTATCATCTCTGTGAGGTAACATTATCGATGAGTCGTTTCCCCACAGCTTCGATTTTACTCTTGGCTGCACAGCCTCGAGATATTCTATGAGCTGAGGATCGTCAACATCACAACTCTTTTTCGGTTTCTCTTTTTTTAAACCCGCATTTTTTGAACTTTTACCATCTGCAACCTTCTTGTCACTTTTAACTGTGTTCGAATCTTTGTTGGAAGAATGGCGACTCCATGCACGAGGAATGTTCGGATCTCCAACTTTGTGAGCAATCTGGATTAAAATTATATTACATGATACATCAAAATTCAAACCAAATAGGAAAGGTGGATCTAGAATGGTATCTCCAGATTCAAATGTCCAAACATTTTTCTTTCAATTTATTAATAAATCTTTCACCCAAATGCAAACAATTTAGATGGGACATTAAAGGCTGTAGAAGACCTACTTTTAGCATTTTTCAAAAACGATAAGATGAACTTAGAGAAATAGGAATATTGAACAACTTCCTTCCTACACTTAATAATAAAAAAAAAAAAAAAACCATAATAATAATCAGATTAAACTCCATTTCCGTTTTCATTTTCGCATCTCCAAAATAATAGCTAATGTTGCACTTCCACACAAAGGCAGTGCTTTGGATGGAGCTCACCAACAGTGTAATATATGTATATGTGTATAGTGAAACCTCTATGGATTAATACTCGATAAATTAATAACCTCTCTAAGATAATATTTTTCTCGGATCCCGACTTGGGCCAGTGTAAAAAATTACCAATTTCGATAAGATAATAGGTAGTTTTAGGAAACTCTATCTAAATATAAGGTCCCATTAATATCATATTTTATTAATAATTCTTGAAAATTACATGTATAACTAAGAAAATTTAGGGCAATACAATTCTAAAGTAGACTTTTTTTTTTCTTCTTAAAACTTAAATCTAGTTGTAGGTTTTAGGACAGAATTCTACCATCCAAAACTTAAACTTGGTCTATATGTAACAGTCTATTAGTATTAAATGTATATTGATAGTGTTTTAGAATAAGCACATCCAATTATAATAATTATTAAGAAATAATGACCGAAGGGTGTCACGAAAAGATACAAAGAATTATAGTTCATTATTTAAAAACGATAAATAACGATAATTGTTGCTCCCTAGTTCACTAAAAAATCAACAAATTCATTTAATAAAAATTCAATTCTTTGAAATTCCAAAAACACTCTAAATTAATAATATTCGATATACTAATCTCTCTAAATAAATAAAATCTCGTAGTCCCAGCAATATTAATTTATAGAGGTTCTAGTCTATATAACAATAATCGCATAATGATGAAGTCGCATTAAGGTGTTTGTCCAAAATACTGGTAAAGAGAGAGAGGAAAGTAAACAAACCTCACATATTATCCTACTAGTATCGAGATAGGATTTGTTGAAATATCGTATTGCTTCTTCGGCTTCCTTCTCAGTCCGGTACCCAATGAACCCGAATTGCCTGCTTATTCCCTTACTATAAAGACGTCGAAAAACGAAAAACTTGGTTATAAATCACGATCAACAGTTGAATACAGATAGTAAAAAACATAGCTAATACCATTATAAGAAACCCTAACAGAAGCCGAAACTGAGATAATTGCATAATAATTGAGATAAAGGGTAACAAATTACTCGTTCCGAGCAAGCTTCACGTCCGTAGGATCTTCTTCTCCTTTCAGTTTAAAAAATTCTCGTAGGCGATCCTCAGTCGTGTGTTTAGGCAAATTCTTCACAATAATCCTTGACCTAACCGAATCCACCACCACCAACAACAATACTTGATTAAAAAGTCGCAATATAACAGGCATGAGCTTGAAATCCTTTCGTTTTCATGGAATACGAAATTGATTTCATGAATTTAACCTAAATTAAAAAGTCGCAATATAACAGGCATGAGCTTGAAATCCTTTTGTTTTCATGGAATACGAAATTGATTTCATGAATTTAACCTAAATTCTTAGAGCTTAGCAAGAGCTGGACTCAAACAATCAAACTCTTGGCAAAACTTTTTGCCATCCGACGAATTATGAGTCACTGCAAAGGAGTTCTTCTCTCAATCCAAACAACATGTTCGACCATAAATTTGCATGAAAAAAGGAAGAGCGAAATTGCAGAGTACACTCACATTGTTCTTTCAGATTGATCAGAAGCGGATATTGCTACAACCGAGCAGTAACGACGAGAAATTGGGTTAGGGTTTGGAGAAAATTGCAGAGGAAGTTGAAGCGAAGGCACTGTGAATCAATGGTGGCGGAGGCTTGTGGAGTTGGCTCTCTCAAACAAAATTTGATACTTAGGGAAACAAAATTTATATATATATATATATATATATACATGTATATATATGAATAAACCGCATTTAATTTTATGGGTTAATCCGTTGATATAAAAATTCTTACAAACTATATCTTTAAACATCGAATTTTATTTTTTCGCGGATAAAATACTAAAGTTTTATTTTGTCACTTCCGTCTGGCTTTCGTTAGATGACGTTAGTCAATGCGATGTGGTGTTCAGTTGACTGTCACATGGCATTGTCGTGTCATTTTTTATAAATATTATGATAATAATTTCAAGGGTTAATGACGGCAAAAATACTCAAACTATGGTCAAAGAACCCCTCGTGTACCCAAAGTTTAAAAGTGGTGGCAAAAATACCTAAAGTCGCATTTAGGGAGTTGACCACTCTATTCTCGTAACGCCGTTAACTTACCGGTTAACTCTAGCCACGTGGACAAATTTGTTTTGTTAATTGTAATCATTAGGGGTTCAATTAGTTGTATTAAATAGTGTTTATTAGGGGTTTAATTCGTTGTTTTGTCGTAAACGAGGCTGATTTGGGTTCATCCATGTGGCAAAAATTGTTGTGTCAACAACCCACGTTTGTCCGCGTAGCCATAGTTAACGGCGTTACGAGAATGGACTGGTCAACTCCCCAAATGCGACTTTGGGTATTTTTACCACCACTTTTAAACTTTGGGTACACGAGAGGTTCTTTGACCAAACTTTGGGTATTTTTACCGTCATTAACCCTAATTTCAATACCAAGGTACTGGAATAAAGTATCTAGTAATGAAGCTTTGATAATCGAAATAAGAAATCCGGATGCCGTGCTATATTGTACATAACCTCGAACCTAATATTTTTTTTACCCTGAATAAAAAAAAACAGAATTAAAAAAAAAAAAAAAAACCTCAGAATCCAATAACAATAATGAATACACGAAATAAAAAAACTCTGATTAAAATACTTGAATATTTTTAATTTCTCGAAGAAAAAAAATCCAGGTATTCGGAGTTTTGGTACTAGTTCATAAAATTTATTACCCAAACCCCTATTATAGCCTCCCGTTATTCAAATTATTATAAAAATTTAAATACCGAGGCACTAGAATAGGGCTCCGTGTAATAAAATTTTGAGAACCATAACGAAACTCCGTATACCCAAATTTTTTTTATTCAAAATGTAAAAATATCAAAGTATTTTTAATCCAGGCATTTTATTTTGAGTGTTTTTTTATTACTATTTTGGGTATTTGGGGGATTTGGGGTATATTATTTAAGGTAGTTCAATCCAAGTATTTTAATCCGAGTTTTTTTGGATTCTAGATTGAAAAAAAAATAGGGTTCGACATTATGTAAAAATTACATTAGCATCCATATATTTGTTCCAATTCTCAAAGCTTCATTATCCAAAACCCCATTCTAGTTTCTCGGCAGATAAATTATTATAAATCATTAATAATTTATCTATAAATAATTTTAAAAAAAATCAAAAATATTTTTTTTCTTTTTCAAATAAATAAAAAATTAAAAATATACATTTTTAAAAAATATATAAATGTCACGTGGAAGTAAAAAATTACATGGCAATGCCATTTGGCGGTTTAATGGACGCCAACGTAGCATCGACTAATGTCATCTAACGAAAGCTACGGGGAAGTGGCAAAATAACAGTTTTGGTATTTTACGTGCGAAAAATAAGATTTGGCATTTAAAGTCACAGTTTGTAAGACTTTTGATATTTATACCGCGATTTGTAGGGGTGTGTGGAAAAACCGTAACCGAAAATTACCCGGTTTAAAATAACGGTAACCGAATTATTTTGAAAACAGGATAAGGTTACAGGTTTTTTTTTTTTTTTTTTAAACATGTTATTTTTGTAAACGGTTTTTATAATCGGTTTTAATAATAATTTTTGTAAAATATTTTAGGATTAAATTAAGTAGGGTTATTTATAATTGTTGTACTTTTAGGATTTATGTTTAAACTATTGTGGACCGGTATGCTTCTTTTTGGACTGGGTTGTTTTATTTGCGATTTATTTTGGACCGATATATTTTATTGTTGCGATAGGATGTGAGGCGGACACTCGCGGTTGAGCCTGCATGTCTTGAGATTTTGTTTTAAGTTTAATATTTTGACGGCTTCGAAACCAACTGTTATCAATAGTTATAAATTTATGGTCAACGATTGTTAAATTTTGGCGGTTGTCCGAAGAACACTACATAGAATTATAGTCCACATATACTTTATGAGTTTTTACTAACACACTAGAATCTTACTATAATTATTATCAATTTACATTATTGTGCTTTATTTTGAAAATTTTAATATAAATTAACTTAATTCCTATAGTTTCATCCATATTTAAACTTTCTCTATGATAAATATATACGATCACCCTTTTTTCTCACAATTTTATGGCAAATAATTTTCAAATATTTTTTAAGCTCGTACCAACTTAACGGAATTATTGAACTTATGCTATATGCAATTTCAATAAAGTATGCCTGTATTTTTAAATGTGAGTTTTAATACACAGGTATGTGTAATTTCATGGTCTTAGAGAGGACTGTGATTTCAACTGTTATTTTAAATGTATGCGTGGTTTGAGTAAATGCACGAAATTGGATTAACAGTGAGCCCGATTAACGATTTGAGCCTCGGGTCAAACCCGGTGATTGCGTGGGCGGTCAAATATGAAGTTAACAAGGGTTGACTAATGTCTCGACTAAGCTGAAGGTGACTAGTGGTTTCCAGTGAGGTACGGGTTGTCCTAATGGTCATTGGCTTGAAGTCGTTGTCTCTGGCGAGCCTCTGAGTAAGGAAATGACCATAGAATAAGGTCTATGGCAAGCCCCAGACTCGAGGTCGCCGACCTTATCGAGACGTCCTTGATGGCGAGATGCTCTGAGTCGGCGAGATCCTTCTGTCGAGATGACTCCAGACAATATCTCGATCCGATGAGGCGTCAGATGGATCCCGATGACGTCTCTGGACGACGTCTAGGTGGTGACAAGTCCTTGTATCGAGCATACGTAGAACACGTCTAGGGGAATAAAGAGTAAACCCTGTGAAGCCTCTCTGACGCTTGTCATTGAATATGCTTGGCGAAATGGAAATGATAAAGGAAAATAATATTTGATGCCGGGCCTCGTGAATAGTTGCCTGCGTACCCATTAGAGGGATCAGGTCATCATGTAGTTCAAAGTGGAGGGATAGGGTATACGTACCTGAGCTTTCCTGGGCAAGTCGGAAGCTGATTGCGGAGACGTTGGTCTCTGACAAGGGTTGGAGTCATCGTGAGGTCGATGACCGTCGTTGGTGCTTGAAGAGGCGGCGCATGGGTAACTCATCGCATATGGCGAGGGTATTATCAGCGATGGTGGCGAGCTTCAGAGGATAGGGGTCATATCGGAGCTAGGCTCACGATAAACACTATCTTGAATCCTCGGTCTTGGCGACTTTAGAGCGAGAGGCTAGAGAGAAGCTCTGCTTTAGAGAGAGGTTATCCACGTAGGAATGAGTGTGTGAAATGGTGGAGGATGGCTTCTTATTTATAAGAAAAGGAGGAGCCATCTCCATTTAGTTCACCATTAATGGTGCCTTGGTGCTTGTCGAGGGGAAGCTTTCCGCGGCAACTTGTCGGGTGTGTAGGTTGTCGTGAGCTCCGTAGGTCGTCTATAGCACCCTCCGAAGATGCGCGAGCTTCTGCGTCATGTCTTCCGTGACCTTGGAGATGCCTTGAGAGTCCTTGTAAGCTTTGATTTTATCTGGTTGCTTGACGTAGATGAGAGATTTCACCTCATCGAGCTTGTTGGCGAGATGTTGTATGTCGACCTAGGAACTTGCCTCAGCGAGTACATCGTCGAAGGCTAAGTCTAAGGGAGCTTGTCGCCGCCATGAGAGCTTGTCATTGCCGGAGAACCTTCTAACGTTGCCGCCACCTTGTCGAAGGCCTTGCGAGCTTGCCATTTCCTCCTCGAGGGCCTTGTAACCTCACCCGGGGCCTTGTAAACTTGTCGGTTCCCCGCTGGGGGTTTCGTAACATCACTCGGGGCCTTGTAAGCTTGTTGTTTCCTCGTCGGGGGTTTCATAACTTCACTCGGGGCTTTGACTTTGTCGATGGGCCTTTGACTTTCGTCTATGGGACTTGACTTTCGCCTTGGGAGCCCACATTTTTAGTGATCGGAAAAATATGCTATAAGAGTATATTTTAATAATTAATAGTTGTATGTGTAGTTTAATACTTCAATAAATGTATTTTTAATTAAGTTTAATACTTTTTGTCAATAATATTTAATGATACAATTCAATATTATAAATAAATTATTATATAAATTTATTTAAAAATTAAGAATAAAATTAAATTATAAATAGTGCTACTTTATATACATAAATATATAGTAAAACCTCTATAATTTAATATTATCGGAATCAGAAATTTTATTATATTATCGAAGTCAATAATTTATCGAGATATAATATAGTGATGTTAATTAGAGTCAAGACTATGTAAAAATATTATTTAAATAAAGTTATTATTTATCGAACATTAATTTAACGATATTTTGCTATATACATACTCAACTTTTTTGCTCTTTTTTGTTGCACTTACATTTACGCCGCCCAAGTAAAAGAAATCAAAACATTAACTTGGTTTTATACATTGAATTCGCCGGATATCACATATATCATGATTCTGTCTCAAATTTGTTGAAGTTCAAACCCTATAAGAAAATCCATCTGATATTTGTTTAGATTTCTTTATATCCGATCTTCATTCTGTAATATCATTTACTACTAATTCGATTGTAATATCATTTACTACTAATTAGATCGGAGATGGAACTGGCAAGCCCGGCGCATAACATCAGTCTTGAAAAGGATGAAGACTTTAACTTCATAAATCTATTGAGCAATTTATCCCATTTAAATAGATAACATATTTCTGATTCTTCTAAGAGCAATTTGAGCTAATAGGCTGAACCAATCCAATTCCAACAAGTGGTCACTCAACTTCTTTGTTTTGTTTTTTGGAGCAATTAAGAAATCAAACCTACAAAACTTGTAAACAAGTCCATGTCACTTTAATTTTTGAGATGGAGAAATTGAATTTGTAAAGCCTCAAAATTAGCATGAAAATCTACTCAGTGTTTTAAATTGCACAATAGAAACACGCAATATTACGCCTCGCCTCACAAACAAAACAAAAAATCCTCAAGAATTAAACCCGCAATTTAAAACAATATTGACTCTATTCTAATCTTAGTACCTGGTATGTCTCTAAATTCTGAAATGCATTTTTGGAAGATAAAGAAAGAAAATCCACTGATGTGTTCACTGAATTGACTTTACAGCTATTGACAGGAAGAAAACAAAAACAACACCACCAAAGAATTCAACTAAACATGATTTCTAACTACTAAGAGTTAGTATGTATAGATGCATTTTTTCTATCTAGAAATATCTAACAAAAGTCGCTAACCTCGCTATTCTCGTTTATGACGCAAACCATCAAGGCAATTCATACTCATCGTAGTGATAAATTAAGTTTTCTTCAGTAGGATACTCCGGTGAACGACGCGAAGATGTGTACAGATCTCGTGGACTTCTTATCGGAAAACACGAGACATCCAAACCAAGAACGTGTTCAATAGGAACAATATATTCCGTTTGCCTGAAAATCTTTCGCATAAACTGGGGTTCTTGGTTCAGAAAACCGGTTGGACTGACTGGGCTGAAATGGATATTTCTACACGACATTGGCAACGGAATGTTGTTCGGACCCGATAATGTGTTGTGGTCAGCTTCAATAACCGGAATTTCATGTTCATATCGATGGCTTCTGTGGCTTGAAATGAGAGAGAGAGGCAATGGATCTTCAGATTCTTCATCGATGTGATTACTCGGCAATAGAAACAAGTTGCGGGCTTCAAAATTACTATCATTGGCCCATGGAATCAATGATTTTCTTTCATCCTCTTCATTGATGTGATTACTAGGCAACAGAAACAAGTTGCGCGCATCGAAGTTACGATCATTGACCCATGGTATCAATGTTCCCTCGTTGATGTGATTCTTCAGCGTTGGAAACAAGTTCCGGGCGTTGAATTTATCGTCACTGACCCACTGCGTCAGTGTTGTTCTTTCAGGTTCGTCATTGATGTGATTATTCGGCATTGGAAACAAGTTTTGGGCGTCGAATTTACGGTCATTGACCCATGGTATCAATGATGTTCTTTCATCCTCTTCATTGATGTGATTAATAGGCAACGGAAACAAGTTGCGGGCATCGAATTTACAATCATCGACCCATGGTATCAATGTTCCCTCATTGATGTGATTCTTTGGCGATGGAAACAAGTTCCGGGCGTCGAATTTATCATCACTGACCCACTGCGTCAGTGTTCTTTCAGGTTCATCATTGATGTGATGATTCGGCAATGGAAACAAGTTTTGGGCGTCGAATTTACGGTCATTGACCCATGGTATCAGTGATGTTCCTTCGTTGATGTGAGCCTTCGGCACCGAAAACAAGCCTCGGCCAGCAAATCCCCTATCCGGGATCCAAGGAACAGGCGATGTGGGACAATCCATTGGCTCTATATCTTGGATATCCATGGAAAAGTTCATTTTCGCTTCGTTAGTACCGAATTCCAAACCCAACATACTAGTGTTCAAACTGCTTTCGAGGAAATATCTGTTTGCCTGAGATATACCACCAAGCTCTTCAACAAGTTCAGCAGAATTAAGGCACAGAGGATATTTTTCTCTGTCAAACTTGGAGTCAGATTCCCAAACTTTAGGCCAATGATTTCTTGTGTTTTCATGGCTATATGGAGCATCCAAGTAGAGAATCTTTCCGCTTAATTTGTCTGATTGATGATACATGATATCATCGCCGTGATAAGACCCAAATCCCGGTTCTATAAGACCTATTCGATTTGTTTTCTGAAGCTTCTTGCACTGAAGATCTGAATCGGGATACGCATCAGTTTCCACTTGGCTGACCCTTTGATCCTTCAACTTCTGCAAAATGATCAATTTTTTTAATAAATATAATGCAGACTAAAATAAGTGTACAGAACGACTAGTATAGAAGAAAGGGTACATTTTTGTCCTTGTTCTCAGGGATCAATCGGCGGAGGAGGTTATGAACGATATCACCCCTAAGAAATTTTCCAAATTCATCATCCAGAGACGAGTCATGAAGTGTAAGAAGTTACTAAGGGTTATAAATCTAACCCCTTCAAGTTGAGTCCGTCGGATTCGGGAAAAGAAATATCCCTAACCCATTGGTTTAGTTTCTGTCTCTTTATAGAAAATATATCTCCATTTCCGTCTAGAATGCCTGAAAATAAAACATAGGCAGAATGCTTCAGCTTAACATTATAATACATATACTCTGTCTCCAAAAAAAGAAAAAGAAGATACGATAACAAACCTTTATCTTGAGACCTAAACGGATGACTATAATCTTCCACATCTTGCGGTCTCTGTAGCACATCACTGAAAGCCATACAAGCTTCCTTCCTACGTGCATCTACGAACAGAAGATATACACTCAACCCCGAGGAAACAAATTACACTTTTGACAAAGGAAATCCTAATTCGATAGAATATAAGAAACGAAGAAAAAAGCTGCATATTCTTACCGAAATCCCTAATCAATTAGGAGAAAACGTAACTTCAAAAGCAAGCAAACTTAGTATCTTTACACCAACTAGAGCAAGCTTTATGCATAACTGAAAAAAAGTAGCAGAAAAGAAAAGACCATTTACATACCTGAGTTTTTTGGAGTACAAGCACTACCAAGTGGCGATTTAAACGAAACAAACTCAGAAGGCGTAGCGTTTTCAGGCAGCGATGATGGTCGGAATTCCTTATTCCCATTTCTCACAGCGTTGCGATGTTCTGGACATGATATGACATCACACAAAAACCAAATTGAAGCTTAAAATCCCTACGCAAGCGATTTTTATTAAACTTTATCCAATAAACAACCTAGGCTAAACTTTAAATGCCCGGCGAAACCAACCGGATATTAGCGAGGCACTCTTCTTCACACTGCACTTATCGGATTGATCGTTCTGCTCAGTATACTTGGGATGAGACGGGAATTTCGCACCAGCGTTTTCCTTCAACTTCTTGAAAAAGGCGAATTCAGCAGTTTTGGCACCATCGGGCACGGCTGCTGAAAATTGTAGTCCATTGTCAATTCATGAAAAGCAAAATCCCAATGAGAAGAAGAAGAAAACCCACATCGTCCTGTAGGCTTCACTGCTCCAACAGGCACTGAAGAAGAAGCATCGATTCTTAAGCTCCGAGAATTCGTGTAATCAACATCATCATCCGCAAATCTCACTCTTTTGCCTCTCCTGTTATCTGCAGGCACGCGTCGAAAATTGATAAGTAGCTCCATCAAGTGATCACGGAAGCTGAAACGAAGGAAGACGAAGACCTCGTTGAGAGGAAGTGGGAATCCGCGAGGGAGGACTGGTGCTAGATTCCTGACACCTTCTCTTCATCGTACAATTCAAAGTCTCTTCGGTTGTACTACGAACCCTAGTTTCGATTTGGGGATTTCAGGAATTGGAAGAACACAGCAGAGAGAGAGAGAGAGAGAGAGACGTTGAAGGTAATGAGGTGAGGCATAAGCAAGTTTAGGCGCGAAATGGCACGTGCAAGTTTTTCAGGACGAATTGGCACGTGTGAGACTAACCCAATAAGCCCAATTTATTTTGTTCAGTTTATAATTTGAAATTGGAGTACACTTTGGTATTTTACTTGTTTATTTTATTTTTTATTTACAAATATACAAGTTTCTACAAACTTTTAAATAATAATTAATTATTTTTCAAATATGTTTTTTTTTTTGTTCGAGACCATACTTTTTTATGTGTATGTCGCTGACTTTTTTTTTTCTTTCTGTGTTGAGAGTTTTGACTCTTGAGTATACGGACCGGAACTAAATAGCGAATCAATATAATTTAAACTAGGGCGCGAGAATGACTCACTCCGAAGTAACAACTCAGCGCATGCTTAGATAAATGTTAAGGTCGGATTTGGTCAAATCCATCCTCAACACAACTCGTGTCGTTTCGTCCCTAAAACGACGTGAGATGAGGACAAGGAGCTTCGTTGACCGATGGTCAACAAAGGAACACCCTCGAGGAAGCTTAACCCGCGACGAAGTATCCCCTCACGCCTCGACGAGAGGCATCGACGACGAGGCGTGCAGAGCTGAATGACCATTGACGAGATGTGTATTTAATGATGTCTACCTACCCACTCGACGAGAGGCATCGACGACGAGGCGTGCAGAGCCGAATGACCATTGACGAGATGTGCATTTAATGATGTCTACCTACCCACTGTGGCCAACTACCCTGGAATGATGCAAAGCATGGGTTAACCATGCTTTCCTCAAATCACTCCTAGAGAAGCTAGTGATTGGATGTGACAGAGGGGAAGGGAAAAAAGGAGAAGAAAGGAAACCCTAGTGATATTGAAGGAAAGCTGGCAAAGTCCTCAGCCTATAAATACTATGAGAAACCTTATTGAAGAGGGAGGAAGATTAGAAGGAGAGACTCTAGACGGAGAAGATGAGTTTTTAGAGAGAGACACTAGTTTTTAGAGAGAGAAATTCCAAAAAAAAAAAAAAGATTTATTTGTATTTTTGAGTACCGATCTATTGTAATCTGATTATATTGAGATTACAGAGCACATCGTATATTTGTTCATCATACTCCGAGTGTCTAGCTAATAAACGGGAAAAACCGAGTCTTTTCGGGAATATAATAAATAAGGAATATTCGTGTTCATATTATTATTGTGTTCTTTTGATTATTCTTGTGACTGAAAGAGGGTGGTGCAAATCGCTCTCAACAGTTTGGCGCCCACCGAGGGGCTTAGTTTTTCTCTAACTCACAGCTAGGAACTCGAAGAGATGACGACGAACGGCGACAACGACAACACCGAGCACTGATCTCATCTCTACCTTTGATAAATAAAATTGCATTCTTTTCGCGTTTTCTTACAGGCCTTGCCTTGAGCTTCGATTCGACAGGTCATTCGCCTCTATCAGATGCTCGAGGCAAAAGTTATGGACGCCGGAAGATTGGTCGCCGAGCTTCGTCAAACGCCTGCTCGTCGCCCGTCGCTCCTCGGACCATATTCTCGTTTCTATTTATCATCTACACGTGATTTCTAGTTTTTCTCGAAGATTATGTCTTGAGCTTCGATTTGATAGGTCATTTGCTCAAATCGGACGCTCTAGGAGAAAGTTACAGGTGTTGGAAGACTCGTCACGAAGATGAGCTCGAGGAGCTCATCAAGGAGGAGCTCGAGGAGCTCATCATGAAGGAGAGCTCGAGGAGATCGTCACGAAGAGGAGCTGGAGGAGCTCATCACGAAGGAGAGCTCGAGGAGCTCGTCACGAAGAGGAGCTGGAGGAGTTCATCATGAAGGAGAGCTCGAGGAGCTCGTCACAAAGAGGAGCTCGAGGAGCTCGTCACAAAGAGGAGCTCGAGGAGCTCATCAAGGAGGAGCTCGAGGAGCTCATCAAGAAGAGGAGCTCGAGGAGCTCATCACGAAGGAGAGCTCGAGGATCTCGTCACGAAGAGGAGCTCGAGGAGCTCCTCAAGGAGGAGCTCGAGGAGCTCCTCAAGGAGGAGCTCGAGGAGCTCATTAAGGAGGAGCTCGAGGAGCTCATCACGAAGGAGAGCTCGAGGAGCTCGTCACGAAGAGGAGCTCGAGGAGCTCATCACGAAGGAGAGCTCGAGGAGCTCAACAAGGAGGAGCTCGAGGAGCTCATCAAGGAGGAGCTCGAGGAGCTCGTCACGAAGAGGAGCTCGAGGAGCTCGTCACGAAGAGGAGCTCGAGGAGCTCATCAAGAAGAGGAGCTCGAGGAGCTCATCACGAAGGAGAGCTCGAGGAGCTCGTCACGAAGAGGAGCCCGAGGAGCTCATCACGAAGGAGAGCTCGAGGAGCTCGTCACGAAGAGGAGCTCGAGGAGCTCATCAAGGAGGAGCTCGTTACGAAGAGGAGCTCGAGGAGCTCATAACCAATAGAAGGTCGTCACCAAAAAGAGCTCGTCACCAGACAGCTCGTCACCAAAGAAAGCTCGACTCCATCGGGAGATCATCAACGAAGACGCCATTACCAAAAGAAGCATGAAGACGGCGACAAGGCCAAAAGCATAGAAACGGCCGACGAGGCCAAGGGCATGAAGATGGTCGATGAGACCAGAAGCGAGAAGACGATCGACGAGACCGGAAGAAAGAAGATGGTCGACGAGACCAGAGGCGAGAAGACGGTCGAGGAGACCGGAAGAAAGAAGATGGTCGACGATGCCGGAGGCAAAAGACGGTTGACAAGTCTAGAAGCACGAAGTACGAAGAAGTTTCTCACAAAGAGGTTCGAGGAAACCAAGAGCGCGGAAATGGCGACGCCCATCCGTCGGCTGCTTCGACGGGCTCGTCGCCAATTTCCTATAAGCACGACTCGATGAAGAAGGAGAGCCCATTCGAAGGTTCGTCGGCAAATCCAAGGACACCAGGCGAGGGTCTCGGGATCAAGACGTCGTCCCCATCCAAATCCTAAGGCACGGCCTGCGTTTCAAAGCGACATTTCGAGAAGAGCTGATTTAGACGCGCCCGACAACGACGACCCTCATAAAAACTAAAGTTTGATTCAGACACGACGAGGTCTATCCTAACCAAGGCGCAAAATCGGCGACGAAGTTGGCTGACCTCATCGCAAAAAAGGTAACAATATACATATATCTACAAAATTACAAACAAGCCGGCGAGAGTGCCGATAAAATAAAAAATACGGCTAGGGTGCCGAGCAACCCCAAACCGGCGAGAGTACCAAGAAAATAAAAAATACGGCTAGGGTGCCGAGCAAGCCCAAACCGGCGAGAGTGCCGAGAAAATAAAAAAATACGGATAGGGTGCCGAGCAAGCCCGAACCGGCGAGAGTGCCGAGAAAATAAAAAAATATGGCTAGGGTGTCGAGCAAGCCCAAATCGGGGAGAATGCTGAGAAAATAAAAAATATACGGCTAGGGTGCCGAGCAAGCCCAAACCGGCGAGAGTGCCGAGAAAATAAAAAAATATATACGGCTAGGGTGCCGAGCAAGCCCAAACCGGCGAGAGTGCCGAGAAAATAAAAAATACGGCTAGGGTGCCGAGCAAGCCCAAACCGGCGAGAGTGCCGAGAAAATAAAAAATACGGCTAGGGTGCCGAGCAAGCCCAAACCGGCGAGAGTGCCCAAAATGAAAGGCGAGAGAGCAAAAATGGCGAGAGTGCCGAGCAAAAATGGCGAGAGTGCCAAGCTAAAAGGCGAGAGTGCCGAGATAAAAGAGGCGAGAGAGCCCAAACAAAAGGCGAGAGTGCCTACGGCGAGTGCCGAGAATAAAAAGAGGCGAGAGTGCCCAAAACAGTGATCCTCGATCACGACCAACGTGCCGTCGGGAGGGACACTCCTTTCCGACGGGCCCGAATTTTCCTCTTATACAACAGAGTAAGGCGTGATGCCCGACGACGACACACATGCCAAGGAACGATAGGTGATTCTTCAAACAAACAGAAAGCAAGGTGACGAATTTGAATCAGGTTACTCTCTTCCTCCCTTTTCGCAAAAAATGGGGGGGGGGGGGGGGGGGATATATATCCATACATCTCAATAGTTTGTAATTTTTAAAGTACAAGCAGATTTGTATATTCATATTTCTAAAATGTGTCTTACATTTACAAAGTATATATTTACATTTACACTTTTATCTTCGAAGTATATATTACAGTGTTTACAGAGTTTAAATAAACAAGGAAAGTATCTTGATGAAAAATCAACGATGCCTGGGCCGCATCAGCTCCCACCGGCGAATGACGTCGCCAACAAGATCTTCTATGACGACCGAGTACTCTGGCTCATGACCAGGGAACCACGCCAACTTTCGAAGAAGAACCTGAGAACAACGCACAAGCGAGAAGAATAAAGGAAGCACAACAAGGAGAAGAAATAGCTCGGCGACATAACCACACAAGGAGCCGACGAACCAATCGTCAACTTCGAGGATCAGTGAAGAAAAGCAATGTGAAGAAAGAGTTAGTCATGAGCAAGGCAAAGGTCACTGCATCCGTGACATAGACATCGTCATCGGCGAGGAGACCATCGCTGGAAGAAGTTCATCGCTGTGAGGAGTTCGTCGCTATAAGCGAGCTCATCGTCGCGAGGAGATTGTCGAAGAAGATCATCGCTGAAAGAAGTTCATCGCTGCGAGGAGTTTGTCGCTATAAGCGAGCTCGTCGTCACGACGAGCTTGTCGAAGAAGATCATCGCTGGAAGAAGTTCATCGCTGCGTGGAGTTCGTCGCTATAAGCGAGCCCGTCGTCGCAAGGAGCTTGTAGCCAGCTGGAAGAAGTTCACCGCTATAATCGTTTTTCATTTTACCAAGTGTATACACTTGATAAAATGGGGGACTAACTGTTAAGGTCGGATTTGGTCAAATCCATCCTCAACACAACTCGTGTCGTTTCGTCCCTAAAACGACGTGAGATGAGGACGAGGAGCTTCGTTGACCGATGGTCAACAAAGGAACATCCTCGAGGAAGCTTAACCCGCGACGAAGTATCCCCTCACGCCTCGACGAGAGGCATCGACGACGAGGCGTGCAGAGCTGAATGACCATTGACGAGATGTGCATTTAATGATGTCTACCTACCCACTCGACGAGAGGTATCGACGACGAGGCGTGCAGAGCCGAATGACCATTGACGAGATGTGCATTTAATGATGTCTACCAACCCACTGTGGCCAACTACCCTGGAATGATGCAAAGCATGGGTTAACCATGCTTTCCTCAAATCACTCCTAGAGAGCACATCGTATATTTGTTCATCATACTCCGAGTGTCCAGCTAAAAAACGGGAAAAACCGAGTCTTTTCGGGAATATAATAAATCAGGAATATTCGTGTTCATATTATTATTGTGTTCTTTTAATTATTCTTGTGACTGAAAGAGGGTGGTGCAAATCGCCATCAACAATAAATACATAGCTTAAAATAATAATACCACAATAACCCTATGATAATTGTAAATTCATTATCAGTTGAGTTGGTAACTTGGTATCCTAATATTAAACAAGTCACTTATTTAAATTTATAAGTCAAAGAGGATTACCTCAAAGGTTGAACAACTCATCAAGAACACCCACAAATTAAAAAAAAAAAAAAACTATAAAAATATAAATTTTCTTTTAAGCCTCAAGTCATAATAAAAAAGTCGAGATTTTAGTTTTTTTTTTTTGTCTCAATCCCCAATTATTTTGAAAATCGAGAACCGGGATAGGACTCATGTTCCTTTTTTTTTTTTTACATATTCGGGTCGGGATAAAAATCACTCAAAGCATCATTCAATTTTTATACATTCAATTCATGAAAAGTAAGAATTTATAATAAGTTATACAATTATAATATGTTAATATCAAGTAATATTGAAATAAGAATTTATAATAAGTCATACAATTATAGTAAAAAGAGCGTGGTGAAGAGAAATCACTGGGAAAACACAAATTACCGTCGAAGAGGAGCACAAATTACCATCATAGTTGTAGAGAAGGAGAGTGAAATCCGAGAAAAGAAGACGAAGGAGAAGAGAGTGAGAAAAAACATAAAGTAAAAATTTTATAATATTCGAAAACATATAATATTTAAAATCGATAATCGCAACAGCTAAAAATTTATGGTTATTTTCCTGTCTGTTTTAGAATTAATATTCTCGATCTTGAGCTAGAACCAAACCGTGGCAAGAACTGATTTCAGAACAAAATTGGAAACCAGGTACAAAAGTTCCTCTAATACTCTGTGTTTCTTTTATATGGATAATTATTCTTGATTATGAAATATAACCAAAAAAATTATTAATTATTAAAATATAAAAATGAAAGGAGAAGAAAACAAGTGTGTTCGACACATTGGATGAGATACGCAGAGCCACATTATCCAAACAAAGTGGATATGGTGCACACGTGGCGAGCCCCCAGTGGAGGTATCGATTCACAAGAGATGAGATAATTCCCACAAAAAATCCCACAAATTTTCAGCTGGCTCAAGCCATTCGATCACTCTCCTTTGTCTTGTATTAATTTTTTCAAGAACAACGATTCCCAAGAACGACCCACAGAGATAACAAGAGCATGGCAAGCATGGCGTCCGCTGCCTCTGGGTTCGTCTTATCGCCCGCCGTGCCTACCGCCGCCAGCCCCGTGCCCGCCCGGACCAGCGTGTCCTTCATGCAGTTAAAGAGCGTCGGGGCCGGCAGGGGCGCTTCGAGGCTCGTCGTCCGAGCCGCCGATGATGGGGCGGCAGCGCCACCGGCTGCCACCACCGCCGAGGCTCCGAAGGCGCCCAAGCCCGACCCCATCGGACCCAAGAGGGGCACTAAGGTAATTCACTTGATGGGATCGTTAATTTATCGAGTATTAATTTTACGAACGGAAAGTAAAAGGTCTTTTTTGATTCGACATTACAGGTCAGGATTCTGAGGAGAGAGTCGTACTGGTTCAAGGACACTGGCTCCGTTGTTGCTGTTGACCAGGTTGATATCTAAACCACCTTGTTTGATCAATTTTTTTTTTTCTTTTCCAAGAGACATCGATTATATTGATAAACATATAATATTCGATGCAAGGTTCGAGAATGGTTTACGATCAGCTAGTCCGTAAATCGCCCGGCTATATAGACCAAACTCTGCCATAAAAGATTATGAACTTGTTTGATCAAAGATAACGGGTGGAACTGGTATTGGTTACCGGTTTGTAAACCAGTATAGGTAACGGTTTCCCCTGTTATCGAAAACCCGGGACCGGTATTGGTTTAGTGAACATTGGTTTTCTAGGTAACCATCCTGAGATGGAGGGTAATGGAATAAAACGTTACCGGGGCTGGTAAGAAGTCGACCGGTACAATTCTGGAGTTTTACCGGTTAAAATATTACTTGAATGTGAAAAAAATTATATCAAGTAATAAAATAAAATCCGCTACGCTTTAAACCGTATCCCAGTGGGGGAACTGATAATCGGTAGAAAACTTTCACCCCAAAAAATAGATTGGCATCAAAATCAATTTCGTCTGATTTGTTGTTTTGACCCAAACAGGACCCGAAGACCCGGTACCCGGTTGTGGTCCGATTCAACAAGGTGAACTACGCGAGCGTATCGACAAATAACTATGCGTTGGACGAGATCGAGGAGGTCAAATGAGCGCTTTAGATTTTCATTGTAAATTGTAATTGTGTTATTTTATATTTCAGTCCCTGTGGTTGTTCTTCCCAGGAATGTGTATCATACTCTGATCTCTCTCGCTCTCTCTCTTCTTCCTTATTCTTCCAACTTAATGAGAGTATTGCTTCATAAACCATCCTCATAGTTGCTTGTTATATAATACAATCATAAGCTTATTTGTCGCGAATCAGAGACGGAATGTTTAATCGGGATCCGAGCCAAGAAATCAACGAGACGGCAGTCACCGATGTGATGAATTTAAGGGTAGCTCGTTCAGGACGCGACCCGAGGTCTTTCAAAAGACGTTAAGAGATAAAATTCAATACTCGAACGTGGCGTCTCTCTGCGGAATGACACCTAATATGTGGTTCTATGAAACCGCACTTCTTATTCCGAACTACTAAAAACTATCCTAATTGCTTAATGTTATGATACAAAATGCCCCTAATAAACTAAGACATAGATAAAGTCGTAAAAGTTATATTTCAATTAATAAAAATTGAAAGTCTAGCTCAGTGATTGAGTATTTAAACTATAATATTCGAGTTCACGACATTAAAAAACGCTTACCCGATAAATGAAAGGCCTAACATTAGGCGATATCATCGACATAGAAAAAGAAAAGAAAAGAAAAAAACGCAAAGGCTTATACAAAAGAGTTTTCACGATTTTTTTTATTTTATTTTTTGAAAAACGCTTAAGCTAGAAATGAAATGCCTAACACAAGTTGATAGCATCGACACGGAAAAACCGAAAACCGCTTAACCTACAAATAAAGATGCGTGACACAAGAAGATAGCATGCATATAATTGTGGAAACTTTTAGTGAGATGTGATTTACATGAAGGAAAGGAAAACATATGTTATACAATATCAACCAATAGATAGATACAGTGATACACAGTGTAAGGAATATCTGTTGAAATTGTAGGAACCAATGAGATATGGAAGTATGTGACTGAAGCTTATGTCATTTTCTATGCATATAATTCTGAAGCCATGGCAACGATCACTTTGCATATATGCTCTTTAAGTTGCAGGATTTCTTGAGTCAAAATTTGCTCTTGAGGCTGCCCTGAGTGCCAAATATTAGAACAAAAAAATCACACTTTGCAAGGTTAGAGAAATACATTTAGCCACTCCCGGTATCTGAAAACTAACCTTGACCGCGACGGAGAGAGGCCGAGATGATTATGTTCAGACTTTACCGTCAAATCCGTCAAGAAGACCTGACCACATCCCCTTGATCGGAGGTAGCTGCGCAACAAAGGCGTTCCATGGAGGGTAACCCACGCCGCTGCCGCGGACCCGCCCGTCCAAGCGCAGAGACAAGTACCTGCTCGGCTTAAAAAAAGCTTTACAACCTTGCCAACGAGTTCGTATCAAGATTGTCAAGTAAAAAACGGGTGTGCGCGAGAGAGCGTTCCGTTCTTAACGAGTTGTTATGATTGCACCAACTAAGAAAGAGCTAAATTGATGGTCCATAAACCTATCAGCTATATTAAACCCGCAAATTTTTTCATTAAAAGGATTTTCTATCCTTCGGGATATTTTAGGTACTTTAGGCGGGTAATAAAGGGTGTATATGTCTATTTTAAACCCTAGATTTTTCTGCCAGTCCAACATTTTTCCTCAAGGGTTAAAGATATATTTAATGGAACCAGTATAGATTTCTAATGGAAAAAGGAAAATACAACCAATAGAACCGGGCATAATTACACTTACACGGGAGATTCCGGTGAAACGCCAGCCATCTTCTTTTGCTCGTCTAACCATCTAGATAAGAAACAAGAGAATGAGAATCATCAGTAATATCAGGGATTCAGATAAGAATCAGGAAATATTGCTCTCATTTAGTCACTTTGCTAGTATCACAAGAAAAAGCTGTGGCATGCACTGAGCTAATTTCCGGTTATAAGTTAGTTAGAATGAAGTAATTAGCGGTTTGTCGGTCTATAAGAGCCTAGCTAGCATAAAAAAATTGTATATATATCACTCTAACTTTGTTATAATTGCTAAGAAATCAGTTTAGCTCAGTTCTGTTTTGTTTTAGAGAGAAAATCGAGATAGCTTGAGATCCAAGGTATTGTAAAACCGAAGATCTGTTTTGGTTCTTCCTAGCGCGCGCAGGGCCTTGAACCCAAATACATTACCGTACTGATGACTGTTTAACGAGATCGACTCCAGTGCGGATGTAGGGTATCTTTTTCCGCCTGAACCATGATAATTTTCGGGTGTTTGTTTAGTTTTTCTGTCATCATCAGGTATACTGCATAAACCGGTTCTGTTTTCTTGGGTATCTAGATATTTATAAACTTGTTCATGTCGTCACACATACATTATATGCTATAGTATGTTCTATTATATGATTACACTTTTTAAACATAGTTATAAAAATACATACGATTTTATTCATTATGGAAAGAGTTATTGGCCCCCTCAATTTGGGCAACCGTTGCATTTTGCCCCCTTACGTTTGTTTTGTCGCGTTTTCCCCTTGCACGTTTTGATTTATTGCAGAAAGCTCATTTTCTTTTAAAAAAATTAAATTTTATAAGTTGCTATGTGATGCCGATCCAATCGGTCGCTCGGAAGAGATCGTGCTATTGTCGAGCGTTTATTTTCTGTTTTTAAGTTTAATAATTATTTATTTATTTCTATTTTAGTTAGAGATATTTAAGGAGGTTGTTTCCTTTTTTTATGTGTTTGGTTTGAAGCCCTAGCTCTTTATATGGGCTGCTGCGTTTGTTTTATTTTGAAGTTTAGATTGAATGAAAATATCGAGCTCCATGCTTGAGAAAAAGCCGAGTTTTATCCTCGCATAGACGTGTTCTTGTGTTCTTCGTAGCCCGCACTACATCACTATGAATTGTCAAAAATAAAGGACGAAACGCACATTTCTTTCTTATAGTTGCGTTTACAATTATTATTGACGATTTTGCCATTTTAGCAACTAATAAACGGGTTTTCTGCAACAAATCAAATGTAAAGGGGAAAACCGCAACAAAACAAACGTAAGAGGGCAAAGCGCAACCAATGTCAAACCTTAAGGGGGAATGACGGCAGTTACTCTCGAAAAATGGCTGAAAAGAGAATATATTGAGCTTACTTGGACCAGTCAGAGACGATCACAGGACTGAGCTGCCATAGCCTCTTCCTCTTATCATCAACCTCGCTCGTCTCGCCTTCGCGCTCTCCAAACTCGAAGCTCGGGGAACCACCGTCCGTCACGAACGGCACCACAAGAACCCCTCTCTCCAAGAGCCCCTCGGTGAAATCCCGGCTCTGCTCGAATGCCTCGGTGATGTGTGACGCCGGGCCGACGCAGATAACTAGCCGTGCAAAGCCTCTCAAATCGCCAACCGTGATGACCTTGCTCTCGGACACGCGGAGCTTGAGGCCCGAGAGATTCTCCTCCCGGGAGAGCCTCGCCAGCTGCAGGTTCTTGGCCGTGTTCTCGCGCCAGTAAAGGAATCCGAACAGCGACGCGGCTGCTACGTCGATCGCAAGGCCCTGCGCAATTGTCGGGACTTGGTCGGCGCGAGCAGGGTTGGCAAGCGCGCCGAGGAGCTGCGTGGCGGCTATGAAGCCTCCGAGGGAGGCACTCGCGATGAAGGCGAGGTAGAAGAACATCCGGACGGACCGGAACGGGGTGAGAACTTCGCTCCTTATCTTTGCCGTCGAGCTGAAGAATAAAAAAAGGAAATCGATAGGATCTTTACTAATGTAGCAAAAAATTCAATTAATGAAACTCCGTATCCGCTGCATTAATTTGTATAACACGGCATAGAGAGGAATCAAATGGCAGATGCTTTCGCTAGTTTGGGTGCATAAAATAGAGTAAATGTTTTATCAATTCTAATCATCTTCTTGGAATTATAAAAGGTATGTTTCCGGTAGAAAAGATGGGCTCGGTTTTTGGATAGTTTTGATATATAGAATAAATTAATGTTTGAAATTTGTGAATCCGAATGATATTTATGTTGTATTACAATTTTTTTATCTCTCACAATAAATTTGAGATGATCTCCGGTTGTTAAAAAGCAGTGTATAATAACAACATTGAATTTCTTGTTAATAAGATTCGAGAAATTTGCGAGAAATTCAACCAACTCTCTCGAATTCGCGGTTTGCATTGACGATTCCGTACTTTTATATTTTTTTAGTGGCGCGAGGCTCGAACCATATACCTTTCTTTGAATCGGCATACACTTAAACAATGAAAAAGAAGGACCTGAATTCCTTGGACGCTGACGCGGAGGGCTTCTCCGAAGCCGAGCACGTGATAATGCCGGAAGAGTTGGGGTTTCTTCGGGATCGGAGAAAAAAAGGAGCGAGAAACCGGAAGCCATTTCCGGCGAACTGCGAGTGACTGAGTATCCGAGAGGAGACGCGGGGCTGCCGGCGAACGGCGGGTCTCACCACGGTGAAGAGCGCAGCTGCGCCCGCTGCACAAGCCATTGCAGCTATATATACATATACATAGAATATGTATGTGAATGAGTAGTGAGACAAGAAAGACAAGAAGTGAGTTTGAGATTAATGTTGGTGTCTTGTGAGCAGTGCAGCATTGGATGATCAGTTGATTGCCACGTATGCCACTTTCCATCTTCAAAAACCAGGTCGTTGAATTTTTTCTTTCTTCAAAATAACTAACTTCTTATTATAAAATGGATTATAACTCTGTATATATATATATATATAATATTTTGATTTTTTTAGCGGCATAAAGTTGTTTTTTTTTTGTTTTTTGTTTTAATTTCTTAATCGAAGCTCCACTATTTTGTTTTGACCACTTTTTAAATCGATTTAACAAAAATTTGAATGTATTGTTAAATCTTGGACATATATAACTTCTAAAAAATGTTAATTTTTTTTTTTTACGATTTTTAAGAGAAATAAAATAGTAACACCGAAATTTTAATGGTAGAAAAATTTCTTATAAAATTAATGCTGACATATACACCCAAGCTGTTCTCAAATAGAGCGACATAGGCCCAATTTTTTTATTTTCCGGTGACATATATACCTAACTGTTTAGTTATGTTTTCTAAATCTGAATTCTATAAAACAAGTTACATGTTTGGTTATTTTACTTAGAAATGAATTTAGAATCATGTTTTTTGGATTTGAAATTTGCATAGAAAATAGATGTGCGTTTAGTTCAGCTTAAAAAAGTCTATTTCTGTTTTTAAAATAAACTAAACTACTTTTTTAGTGCTTGATAAAACTGTAGTTACAAAAAACACAAAAGTAATTTTAGATTTTTGTACATACTCGTCGTAAAGGCTAGGATTCGTAGCTTTTGTTTTTTTTTTTAAAAACAAAAATACTGTTTTTAGTTTATTTTAGTCTTTTCACCCTAAATATATTTATTTTACCAAACGCTAAATCAACTTTTGTTACTAACAACTGTTTTATAAATAGTTTAGTAAACACATGTTAGTTATTTTTTTTTAAAAACAGTTTTATTTTAAAATTGAAATTAAAAATATATTTTTTAAAATTAAGTTGTACCAGAGGGCCCAATATGTGCTCTACTTTTTCTATAATATTTCTTTCTTTCTCTTTCCTGACATAACAATTTTATAATATATATATTTCTTAGAATTTTAAAACTCTAACATTTTTTACGAACGTCGGATGAACTCATAATATATACGGTTGGAAAACTTACCTCGAGAAGAATCCAATGGTAGGTAGGAATCAATAGTTTACCACAATTCTAAATTTCATGGAAGGCCGACGATATGCCGGCAATATGTCGTTATTTTTAGATATGCGAAACGGCATTCGGGATATCGCTGTCGTTTTCCCATATGCCGCGACATGTTGTTGGCATGTCCTGTTCGTGTCGTTTAATGCAAAAACGATGACAAGTCATGCAAAATTCGATAAAAAGTTGAGCTTTCTGATGTTCGAAGGTCGTAAGCCATGGTAGGAAGTTTTGAGCTTTCTGATTAAAATGAAGTGATAGTATAAAGTTATGTACCAATGGGCGACAATTTACATGCTTATAAAAATTTGTGAAGCCCCCTATAACACTTTACTACCTACTAACACTTTCATTTAGACCTTTAGTTACTACCTTGTTAAAACTTTATTATAATTATGAAATAAAATCAATATGTGTGCCTTCTTTATTATACAGTCACCATGATATAAAATTTACATATATAATAAAACATCATTTCAGATATCGCCTACCTATATTGTATAATAATAGCAAGAATTTGCTTTTAAATTTAGTTTATGTTATCTTTTCTACAAAAATACCATATTATTAAAAGTTGGAACTTTAGATTTGGTATAGATCTAAAACTTAAATATTAACGGTTGATGCCGAAAAATGGATCAAAGATTGTAGCGGCCCAAAGCTGGATATTGAGTCGGGCCCATCGCCATTTGTTGACTTTTCTGGGCTAGAGGCTTAATTCACTGTTCTTGTAGAATCTGACGGATCGGACCCTCCGCCTACCGTCGGCCCGGAACCGGGTCCTCCGACCTGTTACCGCAAAGTCCTTCGACTCGGGATATAGGTCGGCGACCGCTGAGAACCAGAACCTCCATAGGGCGGGTCGTCGACCGTACCTTGACCGGACCCTCCGCTAACCGTCGGACCGGGACCGGGTCCTCTGACCCTTTACCACAAATTCCTAGGACTCGGGATATAGGTCGGCGACCGCTGAGAACCAGAGTCTCCGTAGGACAGGTCGGCGATCGGGCTCTTCCGCTCTTACTTACACCTCCGTTTCGACCTTAGTCGGATATTCCTACCGGAATATTTAGAGAGGAGGGAAAACGGTGTTTACCGCTATATAAAGCGTTTGAATCGGAGTTACCGTTTGAATGAAATCAAGCTCCTATATATATGAGGGGTCAAGGGTCTATGTGCAATAAAATATTATCACTTTAGTCCCTCGCGCCGCGACGCCGCATGCCACGCGCCGTAGCGCCGCGTAACGACCTGACTGGGCGCGAAACGCACCTTGACGTCCCGTTACGCCGCGAGGATGGCGCTTTTATCAATTAATCTTTATTTTAATAATGAAAATTGTTTTCGCATTTTTTGGGCTTCTAGGTTTTGAGATATGGGCCTCCGGGGGGCATTTTTGGGCCAAAATTGATTTACGAAAAAATCACCCATAACATTAACAATTTATTAATATATCGTTTTTATGAAAAATAAATTAAATTAAAGTATATTATTTTATTATATTTAATATTTATTTATTTTTACACAGGGTCCCCAAATACTAATTTTTTTTCCTAGAACTTTCGTCTATAATTCGATTGGCATGCGCTATGCCCGTAAAATTTATGCGGTATATGCGGCAAGCGGCATGCTTTTTTTCTTTCCAATTTTTTTGTCGGCAGACGGCATGCCCGTAAAATGGAGAATGCGAAACGGCATCGGCATTTAGAACCAGGGACTTTAGACATATTTAAGAAAATATTATATTTTAATTATTTAATTTAGTTGAACAAAAAACATAATCAAACAATATTAAATATTCTAAAAATATAATTTTAAGTTTATTTTCCGAATTTGAAAATAGAATATACAAAAAAACATAACCAAACCGTATGAGCTTGAGAAAACCATCCATGCATTGCTCACCTAGTTAAGTACAATTTGGGTACATATAGTACTTATAATTTAAGTACTTTTGCGCCTTAAATTTCTTCCCGTTTTGTCTCCCTCTCTCTCCGTCTCTCTCCCCGTCACTCCGACTATATCTCCGGTCAACAATGTCAAAATTTGCCAGAAAAAAAAAAAAAAAAGACGTCCCAAAACAATCGCCGCCCTCTTCGTTGCCGTCGACCTGAATGGAGGGGTATACTATGCACAAACCACAATTTAAAATTACTTAATAAACAGTATATATAGTGTATTGAAGTTATAATAAAACACGTGGGGCATCACAATTTAATCCACATCACCAACCAATAATGCCCTCACTCCAAAAAAATAAAAAAAATCCACATTTAATGGTGAAGAATTCAATCAATCATTTGGCATAAGAGAACTTCTTGACTTTGTTACACATTCTCAGCCATTCTCAGCCGACAGCCATGGACGAGCAAAGATTGCTCTCTCAGGACAAAGCTTCTGCCATTTACACCGGCGACGGCTCGATCGACACCAACGGGAGGCCGGCATTGAGGCAGGCGACCGGGAACTGGAAAGCGTGCTCCTTCATTCTCGGGACGGAGTGTTGCGAGCGCTTTGCGTACAGCGGCATTGCCACCAATCTGGTGACGTATTTGACTGCGAAGCTGCACCAAGGAAACGCGTCTGCTGCGAGGAGCATCGGCGTTTGGCAGGGCACGTGCTACCTCACGCCCCTCCTCGGAGCTGTCTTGGCCGACGCTTACTGGGGCCGCTTTTGGACCATTGTCATCGCCGCCTTCATCTACTTTCTGGGATTGTGTTCCCTCACTCTGTCGGCCTCGGTTCCGGCTTTGATGCCTGCAGAATGCACGGATTCCGTGTGTCCGGCCACCACGGCCGCTCAGTCTGTGCCGTTTCTGTTCGGACTGTATCTGGTGGCGCTAGGGACCGGTGGGATTAAGACTTGCGTTCCCCCGTTTGGGGCCGACCAGTTTGACGCTTCCGATCCCGAGGAGAGTGTCAAGAAGGGATCTTTCTTCAACTGGTATTATTTCACCGTTGCCATCGGCGGCGTTGTGTCTAGCGTCTCTCTCGTCTGGGTTCAAGACAATCTCGGATGGGGCTTGGGATTTGGTATCCCGGCGTTGCTCATGGTTATTTCCATCATTGTTTTATTCTCCGGTTCGCGTTTTTATAGGTTCAGGAAGCCCGAGGGAAGCCCTATAACGAGAATCTTCCAGGTCGTGGTCGCGTCATGTCGGAAGTGGAATCTGGAGGTCCCTGAAGACTCTAGCCTCGTGTATGAAAAGCAAGAGAAGAGCTCTGCTTACGAGAGAAGCCGAGAATTGCAACGCACCGATACGCTAAAGTTCCTCAACAGGGCGACGTTTCTGTCCGACGCGGAGATCATAAGCGGAGACTTCTCCGATCCATGGCGACTATGCACCGTAACACAGGCAGAAGAAGTGAAGACTCTGATCCGCCTATTCCCGATCTGGACAACCGGAACCGTAATGTACGCGTGCCTCTTTCAAGACTCCCTCTTCATAGAGCAAGGAGCGACAATGAACACCACAA
This sequence comes from Parietaria judaica, assembly GCA_954871525.1. NCBI lineage: Eukaryota > Viridiplantae > Streptophyta > Magnoliopsida > Rosales > Urticaceae > Parietaria > Parietaria judaica. The sequence continues at coordinate 49,140,609 of OX940860.1, forward strand.
TCGGCGGTTCCTTCACCGTGTCCGCCGCCGCCTTCTCAAACCTCAGCATAGTCGCTATCCTTCTCCTGGTCCCTATATACGATAAAATCGTCGTCCCCATAGCGAGGAAGCTCACGGGAAACGAGCGAGGCTTCACGCAGCTTCAGCGCATGGGGATCGGCCTCTTCTTCAGCGTCCCAGTGTTGGCGTCGGCCGCGATTCTAGAAACGGCAAGGCTTCGCACGGGACAGCTCAGCATTCTCTGGCAAGCGCCGCAGTACGTTCTTGCGGCCGCCACACAGGTATTAGCTTACGTGGGGCAGCTCGAGTTCTTCTACGAGGAGGCGCCGGAGACAATGCGCAGCCTGTGCAGCGCGCTGGTGCTCTTGAGCCTCTCCTTGGGGTATTACCTCAGCTCGTTGGGGCTGACCGTCGTCTCGGGGTTGACTGGAGACTGGAACGGCGAGGGCGGTTGGATAAACGACGATCTGAACGAGGGTCATCTTGATTACTACTTTTGGGCTTGGGGAGGTATTGCCTTTGTAAATGCGTTGATTTACTTGGTTTTTGCCAACAAGTTCAGTTCAAAGAAGTCTTCTTGAGGCCACATGTAATGTAAAGTAACAGTTTATGTTATTCAAACTCTATTTGGTAAAATAAAAATTCAATCTTGATTAAAGTAGGTGTGTTGTGAGTAGTGCAGCATTGGATGATTAGTTGATTGCATAGGCGGAACCGGGTTACCTTTTAGCCTGGGCTAGTTTGAAGTTTTAGTGAAAAAGAAAGGGGATGATTTGCAAAAAAAATTAAATTAACACTAAAAACAGTACAAAACGAGAAACTTTGAGGGGGGTTCTATCCCATCGCTATAGTTCCGCCTATGGTTGATTGCCACGTCTGCTAATTTTCATTTTTTAAAAGCAGGTCGTTATATTTTTTGTTTCTTCAAAATAACTAACTTTTTATTATTTAATTAAAATTAATAGCGAGCAAATATCTAATATTTTATTTTTCTAATAATATAATTTTTTTTCATGATTGAAATTCTTATTATTTACTATATTGATTCTCTCTAAAATTTTGACTACTTTTTCAATCGATTAAACAAAATTTTGAATGACAATTTGATAGAATTATCAAGAGAAGCAAAATAGTAGACATTAAAAAAATGACTGTAAAAAAAATTGAACTCGTCTCATTACAAAAAACAAATATTAGATACTCACCGTGCTACTATTATTAACCCGTATGATACCATATAACTATTATCTGTCTGACTGTAAAATCCCAAGCTTGCTCTTTGAATTTTGATCTCTAATAAGTCACTTTGTCCCAAAAATTTCTTTTATGCATATAAAATTCTAAACAAAGTGAAGAAAGACTTTGTTATGATTACAAAGGTAATTTGATTTTTGGCTTTTCAAAATATTTTGGTATTTGTTCAAATAATGAAGCAGAATTAAGGGCTATTATAGAAGGTATAATTATAAGTAAACAAATGGGCTATGATGGTATTGATATCGAATGTGATTCTAAAATTGTTGTGGGTTGGATCCATGCTCGTAAGTGCAATATCTGGTATCTTTAGAACTTTTGGGAACAACTTATTCAATTATTAGATGATATAAATTACGAAATCCATCATTTTTATAGAGTAGGGAATAAGGTCGTTGATGCTTTAGCTCGTTATGGTGCTCAAGGTAAAGAAAATTTATTTACGAATTCTAGTGATCTTCCTTTTCCTATAAAAGGTTTGTTTAGATTGGACAAAATGAGTGTTGCTTATCTTAGACATGTTTAAAATGTTGTTTTGTTGAGTTTAGTCGTGTTGAGTTGTTCTTAAAGGTTTGTTTTGATTTTTGGGGTATTTTGGTTTAATTATTGTAATCCCCATTGATCGTTTGTCACCTCGGTTTTCCTCCGCCATAAGTGAGGGTTATATTAATAAATTTGAGACGGAATCACAATACACGTGATTTCCGGCTATTGGAAAAAAAAAAAAAAAAAGTGAAGAAAGACTTCAACTACAAATAAAGCCAAGACGAGGTCAACTTTTACCAACTCATATCACACAGTCAAGAGCAAGCTAGTTTTAAAAATTAATTGATCTTTGACCAAAAGACACCTTACACTAAATAAATATACATACCATTAATCACACAAAGTAATAGAAAGAAGAAGAAAAAAACACATATGAACAAAATGAAAGAAGTGAAGCTACTAGGAGCTTGGCCTAGCCCCTTCTCTTGCCGAGTTATTTGGGCTCTGAAGTTGAAGGGCATAGATTATGAATACGTGGAACAAGATCTCTCAAACAAGAGCGATCTTCTTCTCGAGAGTAATCCCGTTCACCGGCAGATTCCAGTGCTCATCCATGATGGAAGAGCTGTCGCAGAGTCCGCCGTCATCCTTGAGTACATCGACGAGGCTTGGCCGGATAGCCCCTTGCTGCCTGGTGACCCTTACGAGAGGGCCAACGCTCGGTTTTGGACTAAGTTTTCGGAAGATAAGGTAAAATTTAGTCAATGTTAATAAGATCACCTCATGTGGTTGATTATATTAACTATTATTTTTAGGTATGTCTTATAACATAGATGGAAATTCAACTGCTAGATTTAAAACAAAACTCTATTAAGTATTAACCAAAAATACCCTTATCAAGTACAATTTGGATAAAGAAAAAAGAGTAAGATATAACCAAAATATGAAGGCAACATGTTTTGGAAGTATGAAAGGAATTTATCACTGATTTAGGTGTTCCATCACTGAAATTTAGGTGTAAATTTCGAAGAGTAATTTGTAAGGGTACATTTGGAAGAAAATAGTGATAAAGAGTATAAACAAATTTAACAAACAATAAAATTGTTGGTAGATTTTGCAATTCAGTAAGCAAATAATACGTGATTATGGTACTTTAGTAAGCAAATAGTAAAAGTTAATAGAAATTTTTATTAACAATTTATAAGGATGAAAAGGAGTTTAGCCTTGTTAAAATGAAATTTGAATTCAATATCTAAAGCAAATTTGAGTCTAAACAAATTGCAGAGCCCAACTTTTTATGCCTTGTTTGGGGGCATTGGGGAAGAGCAAGAGAAGGCAGCAAAAGAGGCCAAAGAGGTGTTGAGAGTGATGGAAGAGCATGGATTGAGAGGCAAAAAGTATTTTGGAGGTGACAAGATTGGGATGGTGGACTTGGTGTTTGGGTGGATTTGTTGGTGGTTGGAGTGCATGGAAGAGATTGTTGGTCTCAAGCTCTTGGAGCCCAAAGGCTTCCCTCTCTTGGAAGCATGGACCAAAGACTTCAAACAAGTCCCACAAATCAAGGAGTGTCTTCCTGATAAGGACCACTTGTTGGCCTATTTCAGAGTCATAAGAGAGAAGAAGCTTGCTGCTCATCATACCAAGTGAAAGGGGGTGCTTTGTTTCCTCGGTTAAACTCAAAGAACAATTTCCGACGAAAAATTGATATTTCAATCTTACGGGTTTATGATTGGATTTTTCATAAGTTTACCGACTAGTTTTATAAGTCATAATATTTAGAATATATGAATAAATATATGCTAACTGCAAGTTTATATAAAGATAAGATTCTAAGTGTAATTTTGTTAAAAAAAATAAGGTTAAATAACTACAAATCGAACCCCCATCCAAAGTAATATTCTGTACGATAGCGATTAATTAAAGGGCCAATTCCGCACATCACTCATAAAAGAAGGGCCGATTACGTCAGTAACTAAAAATGAATGAAATAACTAACCAAGGCGAGCCTTACTAGCACTCCTAGTTAGTGATGGTGTTTCTTTAACAATGAGATGCAAATTCACATAATAAACTTGCACCTTATTCCTTCCTTCAAAGAATATGCATCAAAGTAACAAGACATGTAACATATTAGCATACAATTTGAAAGTTTGTAGTCAATCAAACGGTTGTGACAGGTTCAGATTCAATGTCAAAGTTCATGCTAGTTCGGTTTACTTTTGGCATTTGCTTCCGCCAGAAGAGGTTCGAGTTCTCCTTTCCGGTGTAATCTCACAGTTTCTGCATTAAAACAGCACCAAAAGAAGAAGTCAATTCCTTTTCAGGCGAAGAGTTTTAAGCAACAAGCATGTGACACATCCGTAATAAAACTAGGAAGGTACGAAATTGGTACCGGAACACCCGCCAATGTGTTTGCCTCCTGCTCGATGACCCGAAAAAGAGAGTTCAGTCATATTGAGCAGCCAATTAATTATTTTATTTTTTCATTCAAAAGCATCACTTACCAACAAAAACATTTGGAACGGTACGTTGTCCTGTTATTCTCTCGAGCACATTCTGGAGTTGTGGCCCTTGGGTGCCTGAAAGAAAGATGTCAAGACTTGTTATAAGGTAAAATGTTATATACATTATAAGTACAAAAGTATCCTAACAAAGAATCTAACAAAAGACCAAACCCCATACAAGTGAAAGAGTTGTATACTCAACAAGCAAGACCAGAAGCGGCACCGTTATACATATTTCGGTGGGGTTAAGTATTGCGGGAGATGCCTAGTTACATAAGGGTAAAAGAGTGAAAAATATATTAAAATTTAAGGGTAAAAATTAAAGAAGTGATTCGGGTAAATTTTCAAGTTTTAGAAAAAACTGGGCTATACATACATCTGTTTCTGAGCAAGACGCATGTATTTGCTATATCCAACTAAAGTGTAGCTTACAACTAAGTATTCAAGCTAAATTATGCCAATTAAAGCATTGCACTTTGATTGTTAATATTCTAACCACATCCAGTTCACATCTGGCCTAAAAAATGGCCTTTTACTTTTAACAGATCACTAGATACTATCAAACTTCTGTCTAAAATTAAATAGGAATATGTGCGGCATAACTTCCTAATGTTGTGCAAAATGTAGCGGTATATTCTCAATCCTTTTCTTTTAGAGGTCAAAGTTCCTAATGCTGAAAAAAGTGCCCCTCCGCTCATTTCCGTCTACGAGATGGACATTGGGGTTAAGCCCAGGACTCTTGTCGGTCCCAGAAAATTTCACGTTCCAACACGTGTCCTGGACATAACGCCAATTAGTGGAAAAACAAGGATACATATCTTAAGGGGCTACGTAATGTGGAAGGGACCGGATAAGAATAATCAAGGGTAATCAATGAAAATTTTAAAAATTTGAAGGTAATAGATGAATTTTCTTTATTTGGAAGTTTAGGGTGAATTTGAATATAATTTAAAAGTCGGGGACTCCACAACCCCTTCGGTGATTGCTCATCGCTGTATGTCCGTTCCCGACACCAATGCCCATCTCGTGGATGGAAATGAGTGGAAGCGTGCCTTTTTGAAATTCTCTCCGAGAAAAAAAGATGAAGAAAAGATCGGGAATACGACGCTAGGATTTGTACAACATTAGGTTTACGCCGCCAATATACCTTTGATTATCATTCATTCACAGTTTCATACAACTAACAAATATAATCCTCCAAAAGTACATCCTCAATTTCATCCTAAGATTTTCACTAACAGATCACAAACAAAGGTTACTTAGTGTTCAGTCAAAGCAAAAATCGTACCCAACTCGTCCAATTCGATCACAAATGGCTCCGATCCAAGCTTCTTGAACAGCGATTTCACCTCAGACGAATACCTTGGCCAAAACAAGAAAACAGAAAATCACCGATTCAGAAATCAATGAATGTAAAGACAACGAAGAGAAAAACCAATCGCAGGCTTTGAATTGAGAATCGACTTACGAGCACCAGGTCTTGGAGTAGATAACCACCGGATTCTCGGTCACGGTTTTCTTGACGGTGTCCTCGAGGCGAGAGCCGAAGGAGGAGGAGGAAGAAGCCGTGGCTTGGATTGAGAATGCTCGGCGTCTTGTCGAGCCATGGGACGTGGCGATCGAGGTGGTGCTCGGAGGAATGGAGCAGAAGCAGAGCTTGGCTGCGGCGGAGAGAGAGCGGTTGGTGTGGATGGTGACGGACGTGAAATTGGCGAGGCCAGTGGAGACCGCCATTTTCGGTGTTAAGCTGATGGCAACTTTCTCGGAGCCTTTTCGCTTTTCAAGGGTTTGTTTGTTTATCCAAACTTTTTTCTAAATCACTTTAAACTTTTAATTGGCGATAATTTTCTTACTAAAATTGTTTTATTTAATTGGACAACATTGAGCAAAGTACGATCTTTAGTGGCAAATGTAGCTAATTTTAACTTTTCTGCGGCTCTAATTTATTTTGTCCACTTTCAGTGCATGTTAGAACTTGAGTACTTTCTATCAAAAAAAAAAAAACTTGAGTACTTTTGTTGTCTAATTAAATTTTTCATTATGATTTCGACCCTTGGAAACTGAACTCGGGCCTCGAAGGTTCTGGTTGGTGCACTAAAAACCTGGCCGTCCCGCCCGAGGTTGTGTTCTCAACTTTTACCTCTTCGGGCCTTTGGAGAATTTTTTTCTTTCTTTCTTTCTTCTTATCGCAAATGCTTCGTCTCGGGACTCTATAGGAGTCTCAGATATGAGAAGATCCCCCAGACGTAAGACCCGTGTCCTTCCAGGCTAGACACTCAAGTAGGAAGGGCCGACCACCGAAGGAAGATTGAGTGAACTGACTGGGCTTTGTGAGGACCACGACCGAACTCCAACACTTGTGAGCCACTTGGAAGCGCACCCAGATTAGCCTTCTCTCTCGCGAGCAAGGTCGAAGATTTGTAGCCCTTCGTGGCCATTTCTCTGTATTTTTCACGTTTTGGGAACACATCCCATTCGATATAATTTTTCCTTTCGTTGCCCGCTAGGGATTCCCGAGAATTGTATCATGTGCATACTCCTTTGTGTACAAATTGTATATGAAAGTCGGTGAAAAACGTATACTTTAGAGAACTACAAAAAATAATAAAATGACAGGATAAAAAAGATTGAAATACCATAAAACGACGTGAAAAAGAAAACGACAGAGAAAAGATGAGATAAAAAAAATGAATGTTTACATGTAGTAAACAACATAAAATAAAAGATGAGATGAGAAAATAAAAGACAGATAAAAGTAATATGTAATATATGAAAGGAGTCAGAGAAATAAAAAACGACAAAAAATGAAAATATTTGAGAATATGAAAACGACAGTGAAAAGGGATAATCGTGGCATAAACAATCAAGTTCATTCAAATTTGCGCATGCATAATCTCAAACTTCAGCTGTGCGGAATAATCTATACATATTAAAAGGAGGAACTTACAAGTGATGTGGCAAAGTGAAATCAAAGTATTGGGATTTCTCCTTTATTTCTCATGTAAAGATGAACTCATGGCTATGTAAAATCAATGTATTAGAGGTTTCCTTTTTTTCTTAGAATTTTGTATTTTTTTTTTAATGAATAGTGATTACTTATTGATCACCAAGAAGATGAAGAGAGTTGTAGTTATAAAATCAGTATTTAAGACACAAATTATCATTTAAGATATACAATTAAACAAATTAAAGTTATGACTTTTCATTTTGTTTCTACTAACCTATAAATAGAGACTTTTGAATTATTATTTTAGTACTCTCTTTTCTCCTAATTAGTTTTTTGTTTTCAATTTTATCCACCTTCTAACGCATTTTATTTGTTCATTTTTACACTTTCTCTGACGTAGTCATTTACGCCACAGTGTAAGTGTTCAAACTGGCCTTCAAGCGGGGTGAGATGGATCAAGGTTTTGTTTGCACGCATTTACATGTTTCTTTCTACATTTTCCTTAAAAAACGTATATGTTTTTTTATTTCAAAAAAATGTATATATATGTCTATGCGGCACAAATATTGTTCAAATTAACATTGTACTCTACAGGCTATATTATAAAGATTTTCACGCATATGGCTGGCTAAACTTTGCAACCATGTTTATATGTTAACAGAACTTTGGCCATCAATTTTTTTTTTTTTTTTTTTTTGTAGTGTGAACGGCCAAGCAGCTCGAGGATCTTACTGCGGAAATCACCTTCAACGAAGAATTCTTGCACGACAAAGTGGAAAAAGTTGTCGTCGAGTTTGATTAATTTGCAATGAAGATATAATTTTTTTTTAACAACTGACATTTGATTTAAGGCCTTAGGCATACTGTAAAATATATTATTTAGTTTCATTATTATTTTATGGATTATTTATCTATTTGTATAAATCATTGAAGATTGTAACTGCGGTGATTATGTGTTGGTCCTTCTTCCTTAGGGAACAACGAAGCAACTGGAGGATCTCAATGCATAATCGTCTTCGACGAAGAATTCTTGCACAACAAAGTGGAAAAGGTCATCGGCGAGTTCGATTAATTATTTACTCCTCGGATTATGATTGACGGTTGTGTAAGAAATATGTATAAATGTAATTACTCATATTCTATATATGCATATCAGAAAACCCTTTTATATACGTTGAAAAGATCGTATCGAATCCTCACCGATTGTTAATCAAAAAGCTTCCATCGGAAAAAATAAATCGTTGATCGGTACTGTAAAAAAATGAGAGAAAAAAAACTACCATTATAAACATCATCCATATGTGTTGCAATGGCACTGTAAGTATAATGGTGACTGTCTAACAATTGTTTTTTTTAAATAAGTGTAGTGATATTTATTTAATAAAATATGATTTTTAATTAGATACGTACGTAACCACTCTACAATAATACTAATGAATGAGTATTCATTTACTTATCTCCATAACTGTAAGGCTCTCTGTTGCGCATTGAGTCGATTCTTGCACGGAAATTAAACGCATATTAATGATGAATCGAAACATGCAAAACATAAAAGAAAAGATAAGGAATCAACACAACCAATTTGGAGAGTGGTTCGGCCGGAGATCGGAATTCCGATCCCGACGTACATCCACTCTTGCTCCGGCGAAAGTACCCGGAACGATGCACTAGGATATCGTCTTCTTTACAACCCTCAATCTCTCTCTTTTACTGTTGCGATTACAAATCACTCAAAAGATAAAACCGTGAAGGAAGAACAACGGAGGAAGAAACACAATCGAAGAACCCTAACCCTAGAGAAATCCCTCTTTCTCTTGATCTTAGAAAACCTGTCGAATGACAGTATGAGGAAGAAGAAAGAACAAGCAGCTTTTAATCCTAGCCCTTGGATTAGGCTTGCATTGTGTGGTCCAGATTGCTTCCAAGAGAAGTCCTCATGAGATGTCGTTTTAGCTTGTCCTTGTAGCTTGGGCCTTGGGCTTGAATAGACTTCATATTCCAACAATCTCCACCTTGAAGACCATTCTTCAAATTCCATCATCTCATCTTCAAGCCTAGTAGCTCCACATTGATGCTAAACCCCTTTTACATTTCCTCACTCTAATATGAATCGGATTCCTAAGTGCATCGCTTACGGTATTTCGCCATCCTCGCTATAATTGAAATACTCACCGATAGTTCACCTTTCTTCATGGTCGGTACTTGCAAGTATTAACCTCCTGCAAAATAATAAAGACCATACCAAACAAGATCAAACGTACCAAGTTTCTCATAAATAACAACTCTCTAACAGTTCGTAGTCACGTGATTAAAAAAATCAAACCATGAAATTTCATAACAGCGATATACCCGTAAAAGAACTAGAAAACGTTCTAATAAAATCATAGCATGTATCAATAAACTCAACATAATCGATAACATCGAAAATTAAGACAACTAGACATAACCCGGGAATACCAAAAATATATAATCGGTCACTATACTAAACTAAGGAAATATAATGAATACGTCTATTCAAGTATAATATAACATAGTCTAATACGAACGATTTAAAACATTCCCAAGTCTATCTTGACCTATAAGAGTTCACATGCTAACAATGGTTATAAACCACATTCCCCCCGCTGCTATAAAACTCACGAATACCGAGTAGATCTAAACAAGGCTCATCCACCCGAACCTACAGAACAACAATCAAGTTGAACTCCCTAAATCTGCATAGGAATACTTCCGGGACAGAACTACATCACACTCCCACGGGACGGAAACCATATCACACTCCCTATTGTATTCTCTGGCTGCTTGGTAAACATCCTAACTCTCTATGGCTAGAAACCCAAGCTGCTATACCATCTAACTCTTCCTAGTTAGAATCCCCGAACCTGCTAACACAATTATCCGGCCGGATCACGGTGTTCTCTCCCACAGGTTCACTACCACCACCTATAATGGTATGCTAGACTTAGTAACCCCATACTCATACGATACTCACGGACTCCACCTCAAATGAGGTACACACGGGTTTCTCAAGGTTTCTTCTCTTTTCTTCTCTCGACGATCTATATGGGAAAGCGCTTCATCAAAGATGTTGTCTCCACCTGACAAACTATCTTGATGATCCTAGCCCCCTCTTTCCCATAAATGCATACCCATGGTTGTAACAAAAACACACTATACAAAGAAAATCCATAAGACGGGCTCTACGGTCAACTTTTCCCCTTTCGAATGAATCTATACTAAACATCCAAAGACACATAGGAACCTAACTCCGGTACCCAATCTGACCGTAAAACTAGACATCACAAGTCCTAAACCCTCTTAAGATTTCTAACAGCTTGATTCTCACAAATGGTTTTTTTCCACTCCTTAGTATATCAATCTAGACACAAGGAAGATATCATCTACAATGTTTCTCACAGTTTCTATTCAAACAACATTTAAAAGACACATTCAAATATCTCACAAATTCGAGAGCACGTGATCTTATTTATGAGAGAACACATGAATGCTTTTACATGAACTGAGAACTAATAATGAATTCCTTAACACATAAGGTTCATAATTAAAGTTCAGTTCAACTTACCCAACCTTCCTTTGCCGAGAAGACTCTTAAACCCTACTTCTTGCTCATTTCACCGAGTCTCGGGTGCCTCTTTTCAGCTCCTGTCAGGTTAGTTTTAAATAGAAACAATAGTTGTAGGAAAAACACATGCATAATCACCTATGCACATCTAAACCATATAATCAGAAAATACAAGCACATAATCGTACAGATTTCACTTCATAGCTCGGTTCATTTAATTTTACAAACGCACTTCATATCGAGTCATAAAAAATACAGCTAGAGTCATGTAGCATATATCACAATGTGAACTAGTAGAAATACATTCCATCTTTGTAAGCATATACTCATCAATCTATCTTGTCACTAAGCAAATATAAACTAACATCGTATACACGGAACTCTATCCTAGAACTGTAAAACCGTATACGAATCACAAGCATCTCTCGTATACACAATTTTCCCATAATAGCATAAACAACTAAACACCCTAAAAAATAGTGTAATAATCAGCACTTTTACCTAAGGCTGGATAAACCTAGATGAAACGAAACAACTAGGTCGATAAAAAATCGTCGCATGTGAAGACAAGTTCACATCAAGAACGAACACCATATGGACAAATAAAATGAGGAACTAAGAGAATGCAAGAGAACCAGATTGTATGAGCAACAAAGAAAAAATCATAATGTAATAACTCTATACAAAGCACACTGAGACTCATAACATGTTTGGACCTATTCAACATCCCAAAAATGTATTTTTCATAAACAGACTCATCTTTCCATTTTCTAAAATCATGATATATCTCTGAAACTTATTTTCTAAACATAGGATTTTCTTTTTAACCTTTTAAAATGTGCACCAGTAAGAAAAAAAACATAATTTCCAATATCATATCACAGAGTATAATCAATACTAGGAAATTATCTATAACCCGACCAGCCAGTTAATTTCATTAATATTCAAATCGGCCAAAATAGTAAAACATTACAACATGTGAATCATTGAACAAAAAATAATCCTAACAATATGCCTAAGAGATAATTGTATTTGAATTGCTCAATTCTAATATTGCTTTATACAAGAGGTAGAAAACTAAAGAACACCTTTAATTAAACAAATTGATCAGATTCGTAAATTAGCGGTGATCACAAAAAATCTTCACAGATATAATTTTCAAGAAACCTCAACAACTACAAAACAATATCTCCAAAACAATTATCAATAACCATATGATTTAAAAAACAGGATCAATTCACATCATCAGATCAAATAACGTGATTCACAAAAAATTAGCCGATTAATTAACATGCATTAACTAAGGGTTTTTGGGTCAATCTTTTATAACCTAAAAAACCATGAACAGACTTAACACGTTTATTTGTTCATATCACAATTTTAAGGTTCAAAAAGATACAATTTCATTTCATACTCATCAGTGCATTAAATGGGTTCAAAATTGTCACAAGGACAATCTAAACTGAGAATAAACGGAGAATAACCTTAAATGCTAAACTCAAATAGGGACAGGATCATGAACTAATCATATTAGGGTCTTCTCTACTGCATACAATATCAACAGAATATTGGTTCGAAGATTAGTACAGCAATACAGAGACATATAAAATCCAATTATACATTCAGATATCGTACTATAATCAAAGACAGAAAAATGTCAATTAAGGCCAATTTATCTCTTTATTATCACGATAAAGAAAGAATAAGAACCGACAAAACTGGCCTAGGCGATTAACAAACATTAAAATTTCTTTAATTTGAAAAACCCTACTGATCAATCAATAATTCCCAATCAATTTTGCAAGACATCTGTATTGAATCTACAACAATACAAACCATGTATTTATTTGCAAATCAGAAAACACTGTTCATAGTCCAAACGATACATATATCTTGAATCAATCGCAAACGATGGTCAAATATATTTCATAATCATGTATTAGTTTATTCTTTAACTAATCTCAAACAGTTCAACAATTGAAAAACCTACAGAGATAGAGGGAAAAATATTCAAGTCAAGGATTCAAAGTTGTCAACTAATAACTAATCCAAGAATAATATAATTCCAAACTCTGTAAACAGTAATTGTTAAATATCAAATCCCAAAAACAATCAAGGAAGCCAAAAAAAAAAATTCAGAGATATAAATGGAAAGATAGTACCTTATTCGTCTTAACATTACCTCGGACTCGCCCGTGGCTTCAATCTCAATACCCCAAATCGGAGTTGCGAACTTTACTCGCCGAAGCTGCAAACCGTGGACTACTCCATAGACGTGCAAAAATCGCCATCGTCGCGGAAGCTCAAAATCAAGAATCGAAATCAACCTTGACAGGAATCCTGTCAACGGACATCTCCATGAACTGATTCTGTTTTTCCCTTCGTCAGAACCGTGGATCTTGCCCGATATCTTTTGCGGCGGATTCGACCTTGACCGGACGAATTCGGAATCACAATCCTTCACCGCTCGCCGAAACCAAGACTGCTCGCTGGAATCGACCTTGACTAATCTATTTAACCGAGGCTCGTCTGGTCAAATCGAGGCAGCCCGGAATCGAAGCACCGACTCGACACAGTTTAGCTCGCCCGAGTCACGTGTCTCTTCGTCGAAGACGCTCACTTCTCGCCGGAACAGCACACTACTCGCCAGAATCGATCTTGACTGGTCTTAGCGACCCGAGCTCGTCGGAATCGCACCTGCCGCGCCTGAAATCGTTCAACGAGGCTCTGATACCACTGTTGCGCATTGAGTCGATTCTTGCACGGAAATTAAACGCATATTAATGATGAATCGAAACATGCAAAACATAAAAGAAAAGATAAGGAATCAACACAACCAATTTGGAGAGTGGTTCGGCCGGAGATCGGAATTCCGATCCCGACGTACATCCACTCTTGCTCCGGCGAAAGTACCCGGAACGATGCACTAGGATATCGTCTTCTTTACAACCCTCAATCTCTCTCTTTTACTGTTGCGATTACAAATCACTCAAAAGATAAAACCGTGAAGGAAGAACAACGGAGGAAGAAACACAATCGAAGAACCCTAACCCTAGAGAAATCCCTCTTTCTCTTGATCTTAGAAAACCTGTCGAATGACAGTATGAGGAAGAAGAAAGAACAAGCAGCTTTTAATCCTAGCCCTTGGATTAGGCTTGCATTGTGTGGTCCAGATTGCTTCCAAGAGAAGTCCTCATGAGATGTCGTTTTAGCTTGTCCTTGTAGCTTGGGCCTTGGGCTTGAATGGACTTCATATTCCAACACTCTCTATATGCCAATATTTTTTCTCGAGAAAATATTATAATGAAGAAGATATATTTAACAATTCAGAATAATTTCTATGTCTAAACTAAACGATAATGAACACTAAATGATAAATGTATACAACAAAATAGAGAGTTTTTTATTATTATAATTAAGCTGATGAATACTAACAAAAGGAGAGTTAATGGATGTTTTTATTTTATTATTATTATTATTATTATTAATGGGAATAAAAAAAATAGAGTTCTATTTATATTCCAAAATCTACTAATTTCCCAAGAAAACCACAACATTTCTATTACAAAAAGACAAAGATGTTACAAAAATCTATTCCTTTTTGAAGGAAAACATTCAAGCAGTTTTTCAAAAATATTTTGAAATTGTTTTCTATTTTGGATTAATATATTATTATTAACTTACCACGTTTTAAATTTTAATATACATATTCGATTAATCAAAAGTGCATATGTATTTTTTTTTCATAACAAATTAAGTTTATATAATATAAAGTGTCATAATATATATATATATATATATATATATATATATATATATTGGTTTGTACTTTGGACTTACATTTGAATGCCAAAGGCAAAAACCCATTCCCTTCTAAATTTCAATAAATTTATAAGCATAAATAATTGTGACTTGTACAACTATTTATTTCACTTTAAAGCTTATACATAAAAAAATAATAAATAAATAAATAAATAACTGGTTATGTTAATGATATAATATTTAATTAATAAAATAAATATTGAAGAAACCAATTAAGACATTCATTTTACACGTTATGGAAGAATGAATAATTGATTAGTAAATATGTCATGTCAAGAGTCTAATTTTTGGTGTAACTTCCTTTGTAAATGATGTCATGAATATAACAACTATTTATTTCATTTTAAAGCTAAAAAATCATGACTTTTTATTTACTAGCTTTTTAGGTTATCCTCCTTAATATACATTTAGGTTAGTGCTTACTAATTGAAGAAACCCAAGTAGAGTATTTCTAATTATTATCACCTTAGAGGCGTTACCTTGATTTTCTTTTTTACTTTTTTATATTTTTTTTATTTGTTATCATTTACTTTATTTTTAAGGAAATATTTTAGAATATTTTAGTCATCATATTTTGAATGCCAACATCTCATTAACTTTCAATATTAATAAATTTATAAGCGTAAATAATTATGATACAACTATTTATTTCATTTTAAAACATATACATAAAGAAAAAAAAAACTACTTATAAGTAAATGGTGCAAATATTTAATTAATAGAATAATCATTCAAGAAAACCACTTAATTCATACATTTACACATTATGGAAGAAATGAATAATTGATTAATAATGATGTCCTGTCAAGAGTCTAATTTTTGGTGTTAATTCATTTGTAAATGATGTCATGAAGTATTTTCATTTTTTGTGGTTAAGAATGCTAAAAGTTTTCATTTTGTTTATCAGGAATTTTTATTTTAGATTAGACATATTAATTAGTGCGATGATTAAGTGAATGACTAAATTAGCTAATATATATATATATATATATATATAAGGACAATCTCACCTATATGACATGGCATGCTACAAATCAAGCAATCTTCCATCTCTATTTTCTCATATTTTAGATTTCTTTTAAATAGTACTTAATGACACAATAAGAAAGGTTCTCATGAAAAATGATTTATCTTCTAATACTTACTACTGTTTACACGTTATAACAATATACACATTTAGTCTACACTTAAATGCATTGAAATATTTATTTACACGTTATAGTTGAATACCATGATAAATACTATGCATGGATATTGAATGGACAATATTTAAATGTGAAAACCAAATCTATATAAATAGACAAGGCCATGCACAAAAATAAAGAAAACAAAACAGAATAACAGTAAAAAAGATGACTTCTCTTTTTTCTTTTTCTTTTTTTTTTTCTTTTAAAGCGTCTATTGCTATACCATATCAGTTAAAGAGAAAATGGAATAAAAAAAAATGTTAAGAGAGAAATAATGAGAGTAGTAGAGTTATCAATTGATTAAGACAAAATGAATACCAAATTTTTATTATTTACACATAGGAAAACCGATATCGTTCCATACAACTTCTAAACCTTTTCATATTCCATCTCTCTTGCTCTATCAAGAAGAACTAATATTTATGTAGTACTTAATTGATAAAGTACCATGAAAATCTAAAAGGTTTTTTTCTTCTTCTCAAATATCATGTAAATACAATTTTTAAACATCTATTATAAATTATATTACTTTATATACTTTTGTGTTTAGGATATTTATAATGTTAAACCAAGAAAGCATATCAAAGTATTTGCATAAGAAGTTTTTTTAATTACAAAATAATGTTTTTATTTCATAATAGATTTATAAAATTTTGTTTATGAGAAAGTGTGTATAAAAAAAAGTACATATATGTATGTGGATTACAACACTCTTTTAATATACACAAAATAATATAACAAAAAATGTTTTAATTTACATATGAGGCATGCACCGGTATTCAAGGAAAATACAGATAAACAAGTACAAATTTTCTTTAATTGTACATAGAATTATAATAGTAAAAAATAAACATGAAGAATTATTTAATTTATCTTTAATTTATCTTATGAGGGATCAATTTATAGTATTATAAGTTTTCTCTTTAACTATAAATGGTCAATTTTGTAAGATTCGAGTTGAAACACGTGTTTTGTGTTTGTTGATTTTAGTTCATCGCCTAAGCGTTTTAATTTTGTTTGTTTAAATAATGTATGTAATTAAAAGAAAATTTTAAAAGCAATATGATAGTTCTTTTATAAACAAAATCATTTATGTATTATACGTTTATAATATAATTCCAATCTGATTATAAACAATTCATCTACGTTACTAAAATAGTCAATATATATAAGCTAACTAATTAATACACAAAAATATATAGCTATTGTTAATTCAATACCTTACTAATTCATGAATAACACAAGCAAAGGCTTATGTCAAAGTCGAGAAGGTTCATAATAATGTTATATTAAGGAAATCTCATGAAATGCCCATTTATATTCAAATCTTATAAAAAATTACCCATAGTTTGATTAAACCAGTTTTTGCCCCTTTATAGTAATTTTGTTCCCAAAATAACTCTGATTCTTATTTACTAATTTAATATTAAAAAAAATTGAGTGAAATGAGTGTAACACATTTAAACGAGGGATTTTAACCAAACCTTTTAATTAATGGAAATTAAAAATTTATGATATATTTTTTCCTTTAATATAATTTAAATTAAATTTCTCTCACCTTAAAACTCTCTTTCTCTCCCTTTCCCTCCCTCCCTCCCTCTCTACTTCTATCTTTCTTTCTTTCACTCGACTTCTCTCGCCATTCAACGACGCCGGCCTTCGACACTCCTTCTTCGACTGCGTTCACCGCCGGAGATGGCTTCGGATCGATGCAAGCTAATCCATTTACGCCTCAGACGATGCAAGTTAATCCGTTGAGTGGCGATTTCGGTTTTGCTGGTTCCTTCGCGGCGTCGGCCATCGTAGGTGACTTTGTAGTTACGTTTACGTAATTACAGTTACGTATATGTAGTTACAATTACACAATGTAATTTTTGTTACACGTACGTAACTGTAGTTACGATTACATCAGTGTAGTTACGATTACGTAACTGTAGTTACGATTACGATTATAAATGTAAGTTTTGTTACACTTACGTATATGTAGTTACGATTAGAAATGTAATTTCTGTTACACTTACGTAACTTTAGTTACGATTACGTAATTGTAGTTACTTTACGTTTGTAATTGTAATTGTAGTTACTTTATGTAACTTAACGTAACAAACGACGGAGATGGCGATCGAAGAAGATGAAGGTTGTAGAGAGAGGTGGCAACAATATGCCTACAAAATAGGAACATTATAATTCAAAATAATAATAGTTGTATATTATGAAAATATATCACGTTTTAAAATTCCACAAAAATAGGATGATTTAAATAATTATTGTAATAGCTAAATAATATATAGAAGGAAATCAGTTTTAATTCTACGTAATACAAAACCAAGGGTATTACGGTCTATAAATTACAGTTTGGGTAGTATTTAATGGTAATAAGTTTTGTGATCATTTTAAAAAAAAAAAAAGTTTGGGTTCAAATGTGCATTTCTCTCATTTACCCGTTATATTATTACTTATAAAAGTATACGTCATTACCAAATTTGATGTCACATGCACGCCAATACTAAAAATATTAAATTCTCAAAAAATTAAACTATTTATTTTTTTGTTATCCCGTTCATTTTAATTTGAATTAAAATTTATGTATTACAAACATTATGCAATTAATAAATTATAAATATAATATCCCATCTTATTTTTTTAGTCGATAATTGATCGCCACCGCGCGAAGCGCGGTGTTGTCCACTAGTCTTAATAACTACAACTACAAATACTAAACTATACATGATACATGTTCATTTTCTCTAATACTAGTGGACTGCACCGTGCTTTGCGCGGTGGCGATTAAAATATCTTAATAAATTTAGATGAAAATATTTTAGTATTTATTATTTTATATATATTTATATATTTTAAAACTCGGATAAAAATATTTACTAATTTATATTGTATATTTTACCTGAAAAATTGACATCCACGTCGAATTTAACAATTGCTAAAAAAGTTATCACTGATTCAATTGTTAATATTTGCTACCGTAGATTCATGTTGTCCTTAATATTATTGTTGCTTTTATTATCAAATACGAGTACAACTATTTGGAAAAAAATAATAATTAAAGTTATAACAATAGAAGATTCTACCAAAATTAGATTAAGAAAATTGCCAAACGGATAAATAATCTCTTCATTAGTACCAATAGCTATTATGTGAATAATAAAAATGAACATAAAAAATCTATTCATGATTCTCAAGTGAAACGAATTTGAAAGTGTAAAAACATATTTATACATTTTACAATGGTATATATATATATATTACAATTTTTATCACAATGTCACATTAATATATATATATATATATATTTATACTTTATGCTACTTTCTCATGTGTTACCTCATTCCAAATTTCTTTGTATTATTATGAACAGTACATTATATACTGACCATGTATATACATATTTATAATTTTGATGAGCGCGCAAAACAGAAGCATTTCTCCGACACGCTAATGAGCATATCTGTAAGAAAATGAAACAAAGATTAATAAAACTATACAAAGAAACAAACCAAAAATTATGTAACAATATTTACGTTGATCATAGGATAAGGATACTATATAAACGAATATGTGTAAAGACTCTTGAATGCGTACTACTTATAATTTTGTTGGAAAAAATTACCTCATACATGCATATTACTAATATTTGAAGGAACGTACCACCTTTTATTGCCATGCATATAATACTAATAAATGCCTGTGTAATTGTATGTGTGTTTTTTTTTCTTCTTATATTTTCATTTTTTCCAAAATAATTATTAAATTGTTTAAATAATCAGAGACTTTCTCTAAGAAATACCTTTATATAAAATTTAAAAAATAACAAAAGTCTACTATATTAACATTTTCCCTACCACATATATTTCGCATGAATAAGCATAGTCTAAACTTTTTTTAATCTTTTCTTCATGGACCTACCTAATTAAAAACAATTGGATATCTCAATATCTCATTAATTTTCACATGCCTAGATAATTAGCAAGGCCTATTATTGACCTTCCAGCTGATTCCACTCGCATCAAGAATTAGAAATGGAGTAACAATCGAAACAACGATACGAAACAGCCATTTCAATGGTAGAAATATGTGAAAAGACAACATAAGACATATGTTAATCTATATATATATAAAAAGGAAAGTATATGTTAAAACAACCAAATCATATATATTTTGTGATTTTAATTAATGGGCGTCGTAAAACTAACTTATATATATCCAAAATATGGTAAGTGAAGAATACTAATATTAAATATTATAAGATAATACATTCACGCTCTTAATACCTGCTGAAGTTGTTTGCTGAATATGATTTCCTCCTCTCCAAAATAGAAATAGAAAGAAAAATAAAATCAGCAGAATAGAGATGGTAACATGATTTTACCATTACATCTATTTATAGGCTAATAAACATACTAAGAAGACATAACTTTAATATGCATAAATACAAATAAATGAATTTGACATTAACTAAGAGAAATCAAAATTTAAACATCTCCATGGAATATAAGAGATCAAAACATCATCCAATTAATAACTATGATTTTATATATAAAAAGCAAAACATCATCCAATTAATGACTATGATTTTATAATAAAAAAATTAATACAAATTCTCTATTCACGAATCACGTATGTATAGATTTATGTATGAGAAGATGGATTTTTTTTATTTAAAAAAATTATCTGTGTGCTATATATTATAAGAAAATGGACAACCAAACAAAATTAAAAAAAAATATTTTTAATTAGATTGTTGTTTAAACATGGAATAAAAAAATATTTGTTTACTTTAATAATATTTGTTTGCTATAAAAAGATCGAACAAACAATTTTTTCAAAATGAAAATTTATTCTCTAAGGACTAATGAATAACATTTAAAATGAATATATATAAGGGCATTACATATATAGAGGTAACATTCATTTACTGTAATAAGCAAAAATTGTTATATATCGATCAATAAATTGTATTAAACACTAAATGGATTACTTAAATAGGCATGGATTTAAAAGGGAATTCTGAATGGTCTTTTGTTTTCAGAGTTTCATAAAAGAAAATTAAACGTTTTCATGTGATAAATGGAATTGATTGAGATACCAAGTAGATGAATATTTTATTAAAAAAATTAAAAAATCTGAAAAAATAGGAAATGAGAATTCTTGAGATTAGATGTTGCCATGTCATCACATGAGATCTTCTTTTATAGATATATAGATTAAAACAACATTTCACATAAAAACCTACCTCAATTAAAAACAACACGAAAAAATTGAAACAATAAATTACCAAAAATGACTCCATCGACTAGATAAAAAATGGGAAATGACGATATAAGTACTTAAAGTGTTTGAAAAGTTGACATTAAGTTTCTTTTTCTTTTAAGTGGCGAAAGTTGTCAAACTCTTATTTTGTGTACTCCGTCATATTTTAGTCAATAACCGCACCACATGTAGTTCCCAGCCCGTGGGCCTTACCCATTGGCCCAGAATAGTTCTCGGCCTGGATTAAGACCCAGCCCGTTTACCCAGGTCAACGAATTGGGTCGAGTCGGACCCAGGTTAGACGTGGAACCGAGTCGGGTCGGGTCGGTTACTCGAGTTAGGTTGAGCCCGACCCATTAACCAGGGTGGTCCAAGTCAAACTTGGACCCTTGACTTAGGCTGGGTTTGACCTAGCCCATTAACTCGTAGGCCTGGAACAGTTCCAGGCCCACATTGCCAAACCCTAATTTGATTAGGGCTGCTTAGGTTCTTGGAAACTCTAGCCACTGCCACGACGCCACGGCTTGGTGGCGCCACCGTGGGGCGACGGCGATGATGAGATCGTCGTCGCCTTCCACGGTGGTGCTTCTTGAGCGCCCCAAATTAAAAAAAAAATGCCTTTAAAAAAAAGAGTAAATGATCCAAACCATGCATCTTAATTCCCGAACCACAATTGATCTAAATTAATTTTATACTGCTCCCACTAAAAATTAAACATCCCTAAAATTGCAAAAAATTATTCCGGATCCATAAACCTAATTTTTGAAAATTAATCAAACCGGCTTTGATACCACTGTTAGGTTTTTCGATGATTTTATCGAAATTCCGAGGCGGAAAACAAGGGATTTCATCGAAATGATAATCTAGATTAATATCGAAATCGAAGTTTACAGTTTCAATACATTACCAAACTTCTGGTACTTTTACCGACTAGAACTTGTTTGGCCGATTTCTGCATTGTACTCGGATTCTCGGGTTACGGATTGTAGCTCCACAAGTGTCGAGCCTCTAGATTGTCCACCCTCGCTGCGGGAACATCAGTGTAACCGGAAACCGAAGATTCAGATTGCTAGGTCCTTTACGGTGATTGGACGATGAACCGAACGAAAGTACCAGGAGGAGAAAACTCGCACCTAAGGTTTACTAGAGGGGCTGTGATTTTTATGGCTCTTGGTTGTGCGAAATGTCGAATTATGATCTAAAGGGGGCTATAAATAGCCCACATGGGTTAATGACCTAATGGGCTTTTGGGCCCGGTAAATGTGTCTAAGCCCATTAGGTCAATATTAATTAGTTCACTCATAATTATTTCACGGGCCCGAGTGAGTCTGTCATCATTTATTGTAGTCGGGTCAGACCCGGAAAGCCTAATGGACTTAAATCCCGATTCGGGCACTTCCTACACTTTAACCATTGAGCGACAGCCGTTCCACTCGGCACCATCGGATCACTAAGGCTGACTTTCGTCCTTGGTTGACGGGTGGGTCTTGCAATCAAGCTCCCTTCTCCCTTTGCACTCGAGGGTCAGTCTCTGTTTGGCCCTACTATTTGGCACTCTTATTTGATCCCTTTGGCCCTCCTATTTGGCACTCTTATTTGATCCCTTTGAATTCCATATTCGAAGTTGCGATCCGATCGATTCATAAAAAATAATTGATTCAATACATTTCTTATGTACTGATAGGTGATATATTGTATTTGAATAAGATTTCGGATCAATCTATTTTTTCTAATTTTTGAATGATTACTTAATCTAATTAGACTTTAACGTTTTTGTCTCTCATTGGTTTTATATAAATGTGTATCCACGACTTGTTGTACTAATTTCTCATGACACATTACTAATTCCCCTATAGTAGATTGACAAGTCCAATACCACGATCTTGATTTTGAACGGCAGTGCATCATGAGCTTATATATATATTGTCCGCTTTAGCTCTTGCCTTGCTATTTCTTTATCCAGGAGACGACCTCAAATAAATAGGTATGGACAGGGCCGACCCAACCTTTTTTCGGGGCCTTGGGCAAAAATAAAAATAAAAATGAGGCTTCTTTTTTAATTAATTTTTTTTTTTTGTAAAAAGAATAACATCAAATAGAAAACGTTATGAAAATTAAGTTAGTATACATGAGCAATAATAATAGACAGAAAAAAATGTGATTGGGTGTTTGTGGAATAGAACTTGAGCCTATGACATATATAACAATCTACTGTGTTTACCTATAAAGCAAGATACTCATTTGATATTTTTAGGGTTTTTTTTTTTTTTTTTTTTTTTTTAACTATATATTTTATTGATTCATTCACAGTGACCTTCCCTTTGATCAGAGCTTTGGGCCATTGCCCAAGTGGCCCAAGGGTAACGCTGGGCCTGGGTATGGAAGTTATAATTGTATATCACGATCGAATATATGGTAGCTATGTTTATACATTAAGAATAATTTTTTTCACTATCACTTTTTAGAGAACCACCTATAATTATAAAAATCTAATTTCTCAATTGCATGATTTTAGATTCAACTATGTGTGCATGTCGCAATCTACTGAACTAGAAAAAACCAAATAACTAGGTCTCGAAATCAAAATATCTTGGAGCGGTATGCTATAGTGAGAAGAAAACTATAAAGGTGACTTGAATTTGAGTTACTTTTTTTTTTCTCCCACGTTGAATAAGTAGGTTTTTTTTTGTCTGTTTTTTTTTCTCCCACATGAATTATGTAAACGAGGTCCAAATCTTTTTCACAGTTATAAATTATATGATTAGTCACTCATTGTTCAAAACCACCTTAAAAACTTTATTCCCCAAGCTCGGATATTTGGGAAAATACCCTTAGAAATTTGTAGCACAACCATCCCTTTTTGCAAATCTTTGCGGCTCTGCCTAATGGCGGAATAAGGATTTACATCCGGGGGCTAGATTTATGGAAGCTATGTTTATACATTAAGAATAATTTTTTTCACTATCATTTTTTAGAGAACCACCTATAATTATAAAAATATAATTTCTCAATTGCATGATTGTAGATTCAACTATGTGTGCCCGCAATCTAATGAACTAGAAAAAACCAAATAACTAGGTTCGAATCTAATGAACTAGAAAAAACCAAATAACTATGTCTCGAAACCAAAATATCTTGGAGCGGTATGACAAAAAATTAGGGGAGGTTGAGTTAATATCTTTTGAAAAATTACATTAAAAAATTAAAACTGAAACATAAATGTACATTTTTTAAGGGAGTAGTTTAACTTTAAACCTCATTCCCTATCCTCTTGCATTCGCCCCTGGCTCTGCATCATTCTAATAGAAAATGTAGATGGTCTCTTTGTAAGAACACTGTTTGTTCTTTTTATTTTTGTCATTGTGTGTTGTATTAACAGGTTGTCCAGACATCGGATGGATCAACAAGTTGCTGAAGATATGCGCATTTATTGAAGAGATATGTTGTCGGAGTCAAAGATCTTCGTGGAGTTATCACCACGATCAGCCATCTCAATTCGATATCTTCATATGATTGAGTCTGAATTGATTTGATTGATGTTACCGTTGGTGACATTAATCCCGCTGATTGAGGTGCCCTGATTGCAGTATTTGGATGCCAAGAAGACCGGCGTATAAAGCCTTTTCTAGATGTGGCTGGAACATCGAGCACTCTGAACGAAATACATCGATTTGCTTAAATCAGAACGGGAGAGTCTTGAGATCTTGCTTGAGAGAAGTGACGACTGGCTGGAGACAGTTGAAGACATCACAAGACTGTTCTGAAGAGAAGCAAGTTTTTTTCCCTGGAGTCGGATCACCAGCTGCGTCCGGTCTTGAGGGGGAGTTGTCTATTCCCTAGTGAAACTCATTTAAGTATCCTGTATGACCGTGTAACATTGTGTAAATGTTTTCCAGTGGAATAAAGCTTCTGGGTCAGTGCCCCGCAGAGTAGGTTCCCACGAGGGGTTCGTGAACTGCGTTACCAAATATCGCGTGTTCACTTGTTCCTTACTTTTACGCATATTTGGTTTCTGTGTGCTTTAAATTGTTGTGTAGACAATCTTGTCTAGACAATCTTATCAACATCGTTGATACCCGATTTCACTTTTGCCTTTATAAGATAAAGGCATTGAGCGCCATTGCCACATAACTTTTTGCCACGTTGTGCGCTTGGACGGTATGACGATTGACGGAAAAGGGTGTTTGTGCAACAAATTGTGAACTCAGGGGGAGGTTTCGCCAAATTTTCAACGTGCTTTCCTTGTTAGTTGTTACTATGATCTATGATAGATTTTTATTTTTATTTTTTAGTAATTTTTTTTTCATCAAGGAATGATATTTGCTTAAATTAATCTACATTGGAATATAAGGAAAACAATGAGAGAAAACCATGACATATAATCATGGTTTGACACTGACACTGAGAGTGACACTGCTATAAGCAGATGAAAATTAGTCAAAACTACAAAAAATATACATATTTTTGTTCTTCCGAACGACAGCATACTGCGTGAGCAATAACTTGTCGTTCATTTGAAATTCCAATTTCTTACTTAATTTATATCTTAATATTGATAAGGAGCTATTTTTTTTTTTTTTTTTCGATTGGTTTGCGATTTTTTTTTATATATGTATGAGGGCATATCCAGCCCTCGCTGTACTCTGACACCTAACAACGTGGACAATTCATGTTTGAATGACATAGGAAAATAACTACTTTCAGTCATATGTACCAAGGTTTTAAAAATCAATTATCGAAGAAAACTCAATAGTTTGATTTTGCGAGTTTACCAATTAGTTTTTTTGTAAGGTTTACCGATGAATTTTTATAATAATAAGATCTATACTATATAAGTATAGTTTATAATTAAAAAATTAAAGTCGCTTAAGAGTATTAGTGGAATATTTTGGGGAATAGTCAAAATTTGTGGAATCGGGCCTAAATAAATAAAAAGAACCTCAAATCCATTGAAAACTTGTTGACAAGCCCATATTTTTACCATTAAAACAAAAATTGAGAAGTTGTTTTGCATACTAACGATAAGTTGTCGGCAAGTAAGAAAACAACAATGAAGAACAAAGGAAAATTGTCGATAAATGAAATCGCCTTTATTTATCTATTCCATTTAAAATAATTCAATGGCTTACATCTGATAACCTATTTTAACTCGCTACTCACTCACTGTTTTATTAAAGTTTTTCGTTTTAGGTTCATTGACACGGGACGTCGTCAATATCAAGTGGTAAGAGATCCATGGCCATTAACTACAAATATTTAAAAAACAGGCTATGTTTATTTCAATTTCTTCACAGGATAGGCGAAGACATCCCAATTACAGTGTGTTGTTGTATCATTACCTTTTCCAACAGACACGTTTGGAGCTCACAAATCGCCAATATGTTGAGGGTCCTCCTAAAGTCCGGTTCGATCAATTTCAAGGGCCTTACACGGGAAAGAACCTCAGACCGGTTATATTGAATGTGTGTGAGAGATTCCTCGGGAAATGAGAATCAAGTTTTATAAGTTTCGAGAAAAATTATGGTTTCAAAGTCATTTATATTTGTGAGATACAATAAGGACTACGTGTAACCTATCTTCCACATGAAAATACTCTCCATCAAAGAATACATCAAGCTAGTAGAAGTGTTTTGAGTAGGGGTGCAAATAATACCCGGAAATCGGGTAATAATCCGAATCCGAATTTAAAATCCGAATCCGGATTCCGGATTCGGGTACGCGTATTCGGATTAGAACCGGATACGGGTACCACGTATTATATTCTAAAAACCGGGTACCCGGTACCCGGTTTATTTTAATTATTTATTTTTTCCTTTAATTTTTTAGGGTTTTTTTTCTTAGGGTTCGGATGATGTACTTATGCTTGATGCGCGAGACTACGTTTTTTTTTTATGCATTTTAATTTTAAGACAATGAATGTATGTTTTTATTTTTGAGATGATATACTTAAAAAAAAAAAAAAAAGCGGGTAGTAAATACGGGTAGTTTGCAAAAACGGGTATCGGGTACTAAATCCGGGTATCAAAAGCTAAATACCCGGATTTTTGGGTACCGGATCCGGGTATCAATTTTTGGATACTCGGTTTCCGGATTCGGGTACCGGGTACCTCAAAAAAACTAGGTACCCTACCCGGTTTCACCCCTAGAATAAACACATATGTACATGTATAGTTCAAGGGTAAACGTGCCATTGCTAATTACTCTAATATTCAATTGCGTTAATATTGGTATTATAACAGCATTTACGTTTTGAAGAATTTGATCAAAATTGAGTAAAAACATTAATCAATATATATCATAAAGTTTCAATAACACAAGTGAAAAAAATAATGATAAATATAACTTAGAAATAATATAAATTATATATTAAACTTTAGTTATAAGTGGTCAAGTTGGTTTTTGATTCGATTTATTTTACAATATCCAAAGACCAATACCTTTGATTCAAAGGAAATTTCATGAACTGCCCAAAATGTAACAAGCTTTTTCGAGATTTTTCCATAGTATGCAAATTTCATTTCCTACCCATTAATCATATTTTTAGACCAAATTAATCTTGAATAATAATTTTAATATTAAATATAATTATATATTTCTTCATATATTTAAATTTGACCAATTTCCCGCAATATACATCATTTCATTACATTTCATTTAATTTATAAATCTCTCTCTCTCTCTCTCTCTCTCTCTCTCTCTCTCTCTCTCTCTCTCTCTCTCTCTCTCTCTCATCTTCCGATCAAGAACGAACAACGAAATCAAAATTATTAGTGAAATTGAGGTTTGAATCTATGAATTTCCTTCTTGCTTGTTCCTTGCTTGGTGAGATCATCTCTGTCCCGTGGATTCGTGTTGCGGTACGGTGATCGTCGTTCATTTCGATTTCATTTTCTATACATAATTGTTTTAATTTGATTTTGAGTTTGGGTTCGTGAATTCGAATGTGAATCTCGTTTTCAAGGGTTCGGAGGCACACGATTTTGATGTTCACCGGGGACGAAAACAGGATGATCAATCGGATCGCCGGAGTGTTCGCTCGGAGAGGCTACTACGTGGAGTCCCCGGTAATTATTGTTATTGTTCGGAGAGGCTACAACGTGGAGTCCTTGGTAAGTATTGTTATTGTTTTGGTAACTATATTTACGTAATTGTAACAAAAAATACATTTGTGTCTAAGTACATTGGTAACTAAAGTCACAGATTCGAATTTACAGTTTCAACTTCGTATTTAACTTTACAGTTAGGTGAATACAATAATAGATTTGCAGTTTTGTAGTTACAGTTTAGTAATTACATATTCATGGATTCAATTTCATAATTATAATTTCGTTACTACAATTATACAATTTTTAAACTATTATTACAGTCTCGTAATTACATTTACCACTACGAAAAACTACACCTAAAAACTCAAAAACAGTTTGTTATGGATTTTTTTTTTCTTTAGATTTTAATTAACAATTTTAAATTTTAATCCATGTTTAATTAAAGAAATATTTTGAATAATCCTATTAACATGGTTGACTAATCCACGTTTTCGAACAATCCATATTTTATGGAATTTTTACATTAATTAGTTGTTTTTTAAGCTACAATTAAGGAACAAATAATTAAGAATTCGAAATTGATTATTACCTAATTAAAACGAAAATACAATACAACAATTACTAATTAAGAAATTGTAAAACGTAAATAAATTAAGAGGGGTATAATTGTTAACAAATCAATCAATTGGTGGTTTTAATTACTATTTATAGATTTTGACATTTTTTTTGTTTGATCAAAATGAGCATTTGGCTTATAAACCCTTTGAAATATAGGTATTTGGCATTCGGTTTAACACATTGAAATTTGAAATTCAGTATACTCTACTGAGGGTGAAATCCTCATTTTCATTCAGGAAGTGACATGTAGTCAAACCACTTTTAATTTGTAAAAATATGAAGGCTCCATTCTTCCCGTTGAAAACAACTTGGACATATGACCTATAAAAGCGTAAAATAAACAAGGAATAAACATAAAAAAAAAAGCTTAGGAAAGTGTTTATTGCGTCGGAGTTTGACAATAACAATATTCTTGAGAGTTGAGAGTATACAAGTACAAGATTTGCATGTTTATGATTTTATGCATACTTAATAAAGAGCCGCTTAAAGACATGTATCCTATCTTCCTCGTACGTCGTCGACCAGGAATCCTGGTGTTTACGAGGTTGGGTCGTCGAAAAGGTTTTCTTTTTCGGTTGGGCCTCGATCTTTTGGGCTTTGGGCTGTTTTTTGTTTTTTTACTTTCTAATCGGATATTAAACGATATATTGTACATTAACATACATGGTATCGTAATATATTCAATTTTCGATTTTATATTTGGCTTACGAAGTTTTTTTTTTCACCCCTACTCACAAATATTTCATTTGGATTTTGGACATTGCCTCGACCAATAAAGAACCAAGTTTCGAATTTTGACAAGGACTAAGACTGAGTATTAAGGATTCCAACCCAAAAATCAGCATATCCCTGTTTTTTTTTTTTTTTTTTTTTTTTTTTTTTTTTATCAAAGCTCTGAGATGAAACACATGAGATAAGTACACCATATTCGAAAAACATAACAATTATTGCCATGTCTTATGGCTCCAAGCTTCAACTATATTTTTTGTGGACTGGTATTTAATATCAAATATCAATTTCTCAAGAAACATGTCAGAAGATCATGTTGTGAAATGGTCAGACCTGGCTGCTTCTAAGTATATTTTAATTCTCTCATATTTCCCTTTCTTTGTCCGATCTGGGTTCAAGGCTAAGTCTTCAAGTAGCTCTCTCACTGATTTACTTAATTAATACAACCGATCAGCTTCTCGCACCATTAGCATTTACAGGTTAATAGCGATATAAATATATACTCAATGTTTTCATTTTTATACTGCTATAAAATGATTTTCTTTATTCATGGTAAAGGTTCTCAATATCTGTTATTTTGCTTAATTTAGTTTAAAATTTTGTCTACTTTTTCGATCCCTCAACACTAGCTCGGCCATTGTTGCAATTTACAACTTCTTAATGAAAAAATTGCTAAAAATAATTTTATTCAAGAATAATAAACAACAAAATTTAACGGTCATAAATAAATTTATTACTCTATGTTAATCTAACCTATTATGCTTACAATGACTTCGTCCTTAAACACTAGTACGAGCATTGCACGAGGCAGAATTTTTTACGAAAACAGCCGATCCATTAACACTAGCACGAGCATTTTGGTCGTTTTATTTAAAGAACAATGAAACGACAAAAATCTAAAGGGTCATACATAATAGTTACTCTATGTTAACCTAACCTATTATTTGCATCACACGAGATGAAAATTTGACAAAAAAAAAACGTCGATTTCTTATGCTTAAATTGACTTTGTCCTTAAAAACTCTAGTGTGACCCCTTAACACTAGCACAAGCATTGTTACAATTTACAATTTCTTAATGAAAAAATTGCTAAAAATAACTTAATTAAAATTAAGAACAACAAAACGACAAATTTAAAAGTCATAAATAATAATTACTCTACGTTAACCTAACCTATTACGTGCATCGCACGAGATGAAAATTTGACAGAAAAGGTCGATTTCTTATGCTTAGAATGACTTTGTATGATCCCTTAGCACTAGCACGAGCATGGTTGCAATTTACAACTTCTTAATGAAAAAATTGCTAAAAATATAAGTTTATTAAAAGAACAACAAAACGACAAAATTTGGAGGGCATAGATAATAATTATTACTATATGTATGTTAACCTAACCTATTAGTATTACATGGTCCACTTAATTTGGCTATCTGAACTTTATACGTGGACTTTAATACTTTGGTCTCAATGTTACGGCCATGGAAGGAACATGATTAAATGACAACTAAGCCCTTCAGAGGCTGCAGCCTCTGGCTTTGAAGGTTTGAACATAACATGCTTATTTATTGTGTTTGTCTCTTCTTGTCACTCCAATCTCTGATACTTATGCCTCGCAATGTTGGGGTTTGATAATCCATGATCTACTCTCACTCCAACACACTCACTCTCACCAAATCAAACTAACTTCTTTTTAGTGTATTGTCGTGTTCATACTTCATTGACTATTTGGATACTAATATATATCATTGTACCACTTCCAAGCATCAAGATCACATAAGTACTGTTAGGATGAGAAATTTCTGATTGATTAATTATGGAGATTTCGTGTCTCAAACGACATATATATTATCCGAATAGTCAATTGTGACTATTTTGACAGCTAAAAATTTAAGTAAAGACTGAAGCTATAGTTGTATGATTAGTTATATTGTGTGATTAAGTTACAATTCAAGAGCGAGAGAGTTTCTTGAAGTAACTTCCGAAAGAATATCGCTGCAACACGCGGTTCATTACTTGGTGGTGAGAAACTGTAAGTATGTATAATTGTTTAGATTCGAAAGTTCATAAGTGTAATTGGTATGAATAAGTGGAATTTAGAATCGTATCAAGTTTTTGAGAAATGACACTCTCGTAATATGGGAAGTTATTAATAATGGGAAAGAAGTTTGAGATCAATGATCATATAGATGTAAGTATTGATTATATGTTTTTTTTTTTTTTTAAAGTACTGATTATATGTATGACATTTATTCTTGAAATGCAATCAAATACTATAGTACTTAAAAGGGTACCAAATGAGTACATACATAAACTTAGTGAAATGCAATGCACTATTTGTTCATCATTCATGACATATACAATATTATGATAACAAGAAAAAAGAAACTTTAAAATAATAAATTGGGTTAGTAGAGAGAAGCAAATGCTATATGTTATTCTTAGTGGGCTCATCATCTATGTTCTATGCAATTTAGTCATAATTCTCAACACATGGTTTTGCTTAGACATGTATAATTAATATAAGAAAAGTACACTATTTAACTTGTCCAATAGATTGTTATACTAGATTTCATCAATGAAATAGCAATAAGTGTGCATTTATTGTACTAAATCCGAGAGATGATCCCCTATATAGATCCAACAAATTTCACTCAAATCCTTTGAGTAGACACGACCATGTGACGAGGAACAAACCATGAATTATTTTTACATTTATTGTTTTGGCAATCGCTACAATGGTAGAGTACAAGAAATTGGGCCCTTTTGATGGGACAATCCCATGTGTTGTTTTACTATTATTAGCAGTAAATCATGTCTCATAAATACAAATATGATGAAAAAAATTAGGGGCTACCAAAGAGAAAAGGGCAAAAACTAACCAGTGAAGTGGAGATAAGTAGTTGATGATAGTGAAAATGAGGGGTTAATGATTTGGGATTGTGGTCCAAAAAGCTAATTAGGGATTTTGAGATGGGACTCATGAGTGAACAAGTGAGTTTGCAAGAAACCCTTTTTGTTTCTTTGATTATATATGAACTCATGTGGGGTGTTTTCTAGCCTTTCATGGGTTGTGCTTAGATTTTAGCCCACTTTTGGACCCAATAGAGGGTCTTTGTGATCATTCATGTCTAGCCTCTAGAATAGGTAATGTTTAATGGAGTTACTAGTACTTGCCCTTAGTGTTTTTCTGAAATGAAATTTAAAATTAAAGGTAAAATCAAAATCGGGTATTGGGTATTGAGTTTTTGTCTTTTTCCATCCGGTCCTACTATACTACGTTTTTCACAAACTGGGGTGAGACGTGACTTTTTCATTTTTTTTTTTTTTTTTTGTAAACCGGAAGCTTTCTCATTAACATGAAATGAGGGATAAATCCCTTTGGAAAACGAGTACAAGCCACCTCGGGCATTCCCTCGACCACATGTCGGGGATAGAATCCGCAAGGCGTGTTTTAGCTATCCTATTAGCGACTTCGTTACACCCTCTCGGGATCCAACGACACTTAATGCTCCTTTCTTCCTCCGCCAAAATGGACCCGATCTCCGCGGCGAGCGGACCTTGGATGCAACCTCGCTTTCTCTCGTTGATGATATAGTAGGCTTGGAGGCAATCGGTTTCCACCCCGGCTACTTTCCATCCACGATCCCGAGCGAACTTGAGGCCGTGGAGAATGGCTTGACATTCCGCCGTCACCGGAGAGTCGACATCCAATAATAGGCGTGCCGTGAGACCAACAAGTTCTCCTCGGTGATCTCTCACGATTCCACCCAACGCCGCTTTCCCCGAGTTCATGTCCCATGCCGCGTCCACGGAGAGGGTGAGATCGCCATTCTCCGGTGCAACCCATGCTTGTTGTCTTATAGGTTTGCTCCTCGTTGGGGCCTCCGAGGGACGGTTGCTTGCCTTAAAGCTAGCAAACCAACAAGCCACCTTCTCAACCCATTCCGTCGGTTTAAGGTCCTTGTGTTCAAAGATGCTTGAGTTCCGGTTGGACCACGTAGCCCACAAAAGACCACAAAAGAGTTCAAGGTCCGCCGCCGCGAGACCGTCAAGTGCGCGGAAGCAAAGCTCCCTTAGAGGTAACGACCCCGCCTTTTCCACCCATCTATGCAAAGACGACGAATCCCATATCGCGCGAGCACTTTCACATCCCCATAGCGCATGAAGGCTATCCTCCGGCAAGGCACCGCAAAGCTTGCAAAAAGGGAGGCAAGGAACTCCTCTCCCTCTAAGCGCCCCGAAGGTCGGAAGAATATCAAACCATGCACGCCACACAAGATGCTTTACTTTGGGGGGGATTTGGAGCCCCCACAAAGTCGTCCACCACCGTGGGGCAAGGCTATACGACTCCGACGGTCCATCTCTTTTAGCCGCCCGCGCAAGACGGTACCCTGATCGCACCGAGTAAACTCCGTCATCCTCAAAGTGCCAAACCCACCGGTCCTCATAACACGAGGAACTGAGGGGGATCTTGAAAATAGCTTGCGCATCAAAAGGGGTCATGAGCTTCGAAACAAGGTCGCGGTTCCATTCCCCGTTAGTGAAAAGGTCGGCAACGCGCCACGGGAAACCATCATCGGGTTCCTCCGAGAGAACGGAGAAGCAACCGGCCCTAGGAATCCATGGGTGGTTGAAAACCCGGAAGTTTCCTTCCCCGATTTGTCGCCAGAGACCCTTCCGGACTAAGTCTCGGCCCCAACAAAGACTTTTGCAAAGGAAAGAAGAATGAGCCTTACTTTCAAATTCGAGCACCGAGGAATTTGGGAAGTACTTCGCCTTGAGCACGCGAGCCAACAAGCACTCCGGGTTTTGGATAATCCTCCAAGTGAGTCTTCCCACGAGGGCACGGTTGAAGTCCCCGAGATCCTTGAACCCGATTCCCCCTTCCGCTTTGGGTCTAGCAATGTTCTCCCACCGTTGCCAATGGATTTTTCTCTTTTCCTCCGAACCTCCCCACCAAAACCGGCTAATATGCTTTTGAAGCTCGTTAATGACTTTTGCCGGGAAGCGAAAAAGGCTCATCATGTACGTCGGGATTGCTTGGGCAACCGCTTTGACAAGAACCTCTCGGCCACCCGCCGAGAACAAACGTGCCTTCCAAGACCGCATTTTCTTTAGGACTCGCTCCGTGATAATGCTAAAGATAGTTACCTTGTCTCTCCCGACATGGGTTGGAAGACCAAGGTAAGATTCGAGTTCCTCGGCAAGCGGAACGTGGAGGAGGCTAGAGAAAATAGCCGCCATCTCCTCGGAGATATTGGTGGAGCAACACAAGGCCGATTTCTCCAAGTTAACAACTTGACCCGACCCTTTCTCGTACACTCCCAATATGGTACGGATGGCGTGGCACCCTTCGTTGGTGGCTTCGCAAAAGATAAGGCTATCATCCGCGAAGAGGAGATGTGTCACCGCGGGGGCCGCGGGCCGGCACGCGAAACCCCGTAGGAGACCCAAACGCTCTTGTCCCCGGATAAGGGCGGACAAACCTTCCGCACAAGCTAGGAAGAGGTAGGGTGAGAGAGGGCAACCTTGTCGAAGACCACGAGATGGAAAGACCGGCTTCCCCGTTCTTCCGTTGATAACCACCGAGAGGACCGTGGTTGAGATGCAATCTCGTATCACCTCAATGATCCTCGGTCCAAAACCCATGCGCTTTAGCATCGCGAGGACGAAACCCCATTCCACCCGATCGTAGGCTTTGCTCATGTCGAGCTTAAGCGCCAAAACCCCTTTTTTCCGCTTCGTCTTCTTTCTAAAAGAGTGGAGAAGCTCGAAAGCAATAGCGGCGTTATCCGTGATGAGCCTTCCGGGGACAAAAGCACTTTGAGCTTCGGAGATAACGGCCGAGAGAGGCCCTTTAATGCGGTTCGCTATCGCTTTAGTGACTACTTTGAGGATCACGTTACAAAGACTAATCGGGCGGAAGTCCTTAACCCTTGTCGGGTTCTTGACTTTTGGGATGAGCACGATATTGGTGTCGTTCCATGGTTTCGCGCTAGATGTCCCATTAAGCACTTCCAAGCATTCTCTTCTAACGTCCGGGCCCACCACGTCCCAAGCTCGTTGGAAGAAGAGAGCATGAAAACCATCGGGACCCGGGGCTTTTCGCGGACCCATGGAAAAGAGAGCATTGTCCACTTCTTCGCCGGTGAAAGATTCGCACGTGGTTGCAAGATGAGAGGCCGGGAGCGTTCGCACATCCTCGTTAGTAATCGAGAGGAAATCCTCTTTGGAGGCCCCGTTCGAGGTGAAGATAGAGGAGAAGTACTTGTCGAAGACCTCCCGAACATCCGTCTCCGAGGTAACCCACTCCCCGTCATCGTTAAAAATACCCCGGATGGCGTTATGGCTCTTCCGACGAGCGGCCCGCGCATGAAAGTACGCCGAATTCTTGTCACCCCCTTTAAGCCAATCAGTTCGGGCCCGTTGTTGCCAATAGTGCTCCTCGACTAAGATAAGGGATTCAATCTCCCCTCCGATACGTCTAGCTTCATTTCGATTTTCCACGGTGAATTCGGCCGAGTTGAGATGCTCAAGATGGGAGGAAAGCTCTTTGATCCTCTTCGCACGGTTGCCAAACGACGAGCGTGCCCAACCTTGGAGCGCGAATTTGCATTCGGTGAGGGCCGAGGAGCAACACCCTCCCCCGCCATGGTCACGTCCCTTGAGCCAAGCCTTCCGTATAGTCTCTACACAATGCTCGTAAGAAAACCAAGCGGGTTCGAACGCCCACCGTCGCCGAGTAACCCCTCTCCCCGGCACCATAAGTGGACACCCCACCGTGTCAATTTCGAGCACTCGGTGGTCCGATCCCCAATAGTCTAAAACCTCGACCACACTTGTCGGGAAGAGACTCTTCCATCCTGGATTGGCACACGCTCTATCAAGCCGGCATTTGACGTTCTTAGCACCACTTTGCATGTTGCTCCAAGTGCAAAGCTCGCCGGAAAACCCGAGGTCAAGAAGGTCACAAGCATCGAGGGTCTTTGCAAATTTCTCCATCTCGCTCGAGCGCCGGGGGGTCCGACTAATATGTTCGTGGTGGAAAAGCACCTCATTGAAATCCCCGGCACAAAGCAAAGGGGTAGAGTGACCATTATGGAGGCGTCTAAGAAGCTCCCACGAGAGATGCCGAGAGTTTTCATGTGGAGCTCCATAGAAGCCGGTGAATCGGAACGATGAGCCGAGCTCGTCCACGACCATCGCGTCAATGTGCCCAAGGTTGAAACTCCGAATCGAAACCGCAACATTGTCGTTCCATAGGAGTTGAAGTCCTCCACTTCGACCGTCCGCATTAACGCCAAGACCATTCGAGAAACCGAGACGCCATTTTAGCCTCTCCGCACGTCCTCCCCATAGTTTAGTCTCAGACAAGAAGAGGACGTCCGGGCGCCGCTCGCGGATCAATTCCCGCAAGCGGCCCATCGCCCGGAGATTGCATAATCCCCGGGCGTTCCAACATATGAGTTTCATGGCTTTCGGACAGCCCGCCTATGGCGGACCGCCGATATCCTCGAGACCTCTTCTCCATGTTCCTCGCCCTGAGCGCCCTCATAATCTAACAACCCTTTTCCTCTGGCTGGTGAATGAGCCACATCACAATCCCCGTAAGCAGCTGCATCCATCTTCCTTCTTTTCCTTTCTTCCGGCTCGCGATGAGCATAAACAGGGGTACTCTGCTTGGAAGCAATTTGCTCTGCTTTCATAACAGAATGGGAATCTGCTCTCTGTAAAGATTGGTCATAAAGCCCGATGTTTTGTTGAGAGCACGTGGTCATTAAAAGGCACGTGGGGGGCTGTCGCTCCATAACGGGCTGGATAAGAGAGTTCATCTCTTGTAGAAGTTGTGTGGCTGGCCCAAGAGACAAGGATGGCCCACCAGGAGAGAGAGTCAATGGAGAGAGCCATGTGGGAGTCATCCTTTCACCCACGTGCTCACTCTGGAGGTGGGAGGAAGAATTAAAAGGCCTTATCAAGAGAGCAGGCCCATTTAAATCAGCCCTAGCCACCTTCACAACTTCTCCCTCATCTATCTCTCCTTCCACGCCTGTCAGAGCCGATGAACACGAAGAGAAAGGTGCATGGGGTCTTTCCACAGAGCTCCTCTTCGTCTGGCTTGAGATGGAAACTGTCTCCGAGACTACTGACGGCTCAACGCAAGACGCCAAACTTCCACTGACAACCTTCTTCGACCTCGTCTGAACCCTGCCAGCATGCGCAATCTCCAAGACATTGACTCCGGCTGACGAGATGGCCGGGAAATTCGTCGCCGGATCGGAATGATCGCGAAGATCAGGTTCTTGGCAGGCCCTCTCTGCTTGCTCCGAAGAGATGAGGCCACCCCGATCCCCATCGGGCTGAGGAACAGAGCGCGGGATAGGATCCCTACCCCCGCCGGAGAAGCACGAATCTGATTTGGATCCCACTCCCATCCACTCTCCGTACATTGGAACGGCTCTGAATCCCTCTTTGTTTATGCAGATTTCATCTTCAATAAGGCACTCCGGCGGTCCGTGGTTCAACGATCCACACCGATAGCACAGGTTTCCGATGTTCTCATACTTGGCTTGGATCCAAATAGAAGAATGGTTTTTCCTATCGAGGAAAAAACCGGCGTGAAGGGGTTTATGGACGTCGACGTCCACTCTGAACCGTACAAAGGCGGCGAAACGGGCATCCTTGCCGACTTTGCAGTGCACGACATCTCCGAACAACAAGGCGATTTTTGATAAAGCTTTCTCTGAAACCATGGCCGGAGGAAGGCCCAGGAGGCGGATCCAAAAGGGGCATGAATTGAACTGAACCTCCTCCAACGTGAGGTGTTCAGGCCAAGTTTCCAACAGGAGAAGAGCACCTCTGATTGTCCATGGCCTTCTAGAGAGGACCTCGTCCCTGTCTCTCTGATTTTTGAAACAGAATTTAAAGATACCCGGAATGATTTCCGAGCAATTCCAGTCCTTGAATTTTTCCCACGGACGTCTGAGAACAGCCGTAACAGTATTACGGTTAAAGTTCTTAGTCGAGAGAATCTTCCCGAGGAGAACAGAGCTGCCCCCGTTGTCACCCCCTTCCGACGGGATCCCGTCTTCCACAAAGTCCTCGTCGCACAAAGAAAATGTTTCATTCTTCTCCTTACTGCCAGAAAAGGTAGCCATTGCAACCCAACCTATCACCGGATGGGGACCCGAGATAGCACACGCAGAAAACGCAGAATCACGCAGATTCACCGGCGACTATCCGTAGTTACTGTTTACAGACCGAAATACCCCTTATTCTCCGATTTCCCTCCTCTCTTCTCTCATTAATGAGAGAAAAACGCCCCATTAATTTCTGCAAGAAAATGAAAGTCCTACTTCTACCCTTCCTCGACTCAAATACTAGTTTATTGAAGAAAAGAAAAAAAAAAGCCCATATTTATTTGAGGCAGAAACTTGTCGGACTTTAGCCAAAATTTTCACCCCTAGTGAAACGGTTCTATAAAAAACTTAATATATTATTTATGGCTTTCTCTCTTAAGTCATTACCAAGGTCGTTTCCTTGTTGGGTACGGAAACACAAACAATTTGATTGGCCTTGGTGATATCTTCTTTTTAAAAGATATAGCTTCCATTTTCCAATACTTGTGGATTCTTTTAGTTCCTTATAATGAGCTAAATATCACATGGTATTCCTTTGTTTTTGCTTCTAATTCTTTTCTTTACTATGCCTTGTGGAAACGACATGCATGGTTTATGTGTAATGGCATGTTTTTTAATATCCAATTGTAGAAATCAAAACTTTTATGGTTAAGACTTTTCTTTTTCTTTCAATGGCTCAAATGAGTTCGGAAAGTTCATACAACTTTAGGATGTGTGGAGAAAAATTGATTACATTAATCTAGACTACACAGAAATACTTATGGCAGAAATACTTAAAGTTAAGTGAAAGAGACATCATATTCTACTTTTTGTTTTATGGCGGCATATAAGGTAAGTGAAAGTGGCGGCGTATTCCACTTCTTATTTTGTCGCAACATATACTCCTAATGTTGTCAAAAGTATTAATCATATATAACCATGTTAGATATATTATTATTATTATTATTATTATTATTATTATTATTATTATTATTATTATTATTATTATTATTATAGGGGTGGCACTAGTGGCCAATGTTACAATTAGAGGTGAAACTCGCGATGCAACTGTGCAAGTCGCGATCGTCGCGACGCGGATAGAGGGAATCGCGATCCGTCGCGATTGGGC
Organism: Parietaria judaica; assembly: GCA_954871525.1. Taxonomy (NCBI): domain Eukaryota; kingdom Viridiplantae; phylum Streptophyta; class Magnoliopsida; order Rosales; family Urticaceae; genus Parietaria; species Parietaria judaica. The sequence continues at coordinate 49,180,295 of OX940860.1, forward strand.
GGAAAAAGTAGCGATTCGTCGCGACGTGCAGGGCTAATCGCGACCGATCAAGGTAGATCCGCTCACTTGATCGTGTGGCTGAGATGAGGCCACGTCACTGATCCGAGGGGGTGGAAAATTTGTGTTTGTTTTGGGTGTAAATCCCAAAAAATTTACCCGAACTTCAAATAAATTTCACCCACCACAATAATTATTCACCCACCCCACCCCACTCTCTCCTCAAACCCTATAAATACCACCTCTTTCTCCCTCATTTCCTCACCAACAATCTCTCAACTCTCTCTCAAATTCTCTCAATTCTATAAGTTTTTTCCACTCTCAAGCTCTAAAGTTCCAAAGTTCTAAAGTTCTAAAGTTCTAAATTTCTCAATTTCTAAATTTCTCTCATTATGTCTCGAAGAAGCGGCGGTAGTTCCGGGGGTCGGAGGACGGCTAGGAATTTGCAACGCCAATTTCTACTCGGGGGAACATCGCAGCCTACGCCCAACGACTACATTCCCGTTATGCTACCCGAAGAAATATTTCCCTCCCCTCCCAATCCAAATTATCCCGACGATACAGTACGGTCTCTAAGACCTAGTCTAGTCCAGGCGTTGGCCCACCACCAAGCCAATCCCGAACGTGTGTCCCGAGAATTGGTCGACGCGGTGGCTCAATCTAGGGGGGAAATAACGATCCTTTTTTCAATCTCATGTTTCAACCACACGCCGATTACGTATCTCAACGTCCCGAAGGTCCCGATCCCGACGAAACTCAACGTCCCGCCGATGCCGATCCTGACGACTTTGAAACGCCGCCCTCGGTCTATGGTTCAAATGTTGGGGTTTACAACCGCGGTTCTCCTCTACCTTCCAATCAAGATAGCGGTGAAGCCTCTGTTGCCCGTCCTCGACGTGCTCGCCGTCCTTCTACTGGGTAATACCCTTTCATCCTATTAATTATTTCATTAATTATTAATATTTATTAATTAATAAGTTAGTACTTAGTAATAAATAATAATTAAAAATTAATAAGTAATAAATAATAATTAATAAATAATTTTTAATTTTTAATAATTAATAATTATTAAATAATAATCACTTGAAAGTCTTAGTATGCTCTGTGGTTGCGGTTCCGACTGATCTTCCACATCAGAAACGATTTTCTTGAGATTTAATAATCATTTAATCATATTATCTTAATTAATTAATTTCGTTTAATTTTTTTACCTTAAATATTATAGTTTAATTATTTTAGTTTAATTAATTAATTTGTCACGTCTCTTGAAAGTCTTAGTATGCTCTGTGGTTGCGGTTCCGACTGATCTTCCACATCAGAAACGATTTTCTTAAGAATTTTTAAGTTAAAGGGATTAAAAATGGTAATTTATATGTCTGGTGATTATTATAAAGTTCTTAATGGAATACGGTGTCTTAGAAAGATTGGTTTTTAAATAAGGTTTGCTTTGCAATCTCCTCCAAGCTAGCCTGGGAACCTTGGGGAGTTCTGTCTAGAAAAGCTTGGGCCTAAAGCGAGATAATAGCATCCTTTCCAGTCGATCTGGCCGTGGAACCTCGGGGAGTTCCGTCAAAAAGAGCTTGATAATGATTTCCACACATAGAAAATACCATTTTTAATTTCGTTAACTCTTTTAATTAACTATATGAAATTTAATTTAATTAATATGATTAATATTAAGATTTAATAAATGTAATATTTTTTGTAATATTTAATTTATTATTAATCCGATGTAGTATTCCTTTGTTTTAACAGCGCAACTCCTTCGGCCTTGGCGTGGGGACGACCAAACACGGCCCCAGTGTGGCAATTTTTCCACGAAGATCGGCGGTTGGAGAATGGCGAACGCATTAAACTCGCCACGTGCAAAAAATGCGGCAAAGTACTAGACGCGATGGGTGACCTCGGAACCGGCTACTTGAAAAGACACGCAAGAGCATGCTTCCCGACCGGGGAGCTTGAAGAGGTAAACACAGCACATGTAAGTGCCCTTTCTGCAGTTAATTTACGGAAATGGACCCTCGAATGGATAATTTCTACGGGCGTGCCGCTGAGTTTTGTCGAAAATCCCAACCATACCCAATATATGCAAAGGATTAATCCGACGTACCAGCAGTTTTCCCGTACAACTTATACCCAAGACATGGAAACCGCATATGCTATGCAAAAAAACATTTTGGTCGATTTTTTTAAAATGTTTAGCATAAACGTCGCTTTTACCACCGACCTGTGGAGCGGTCCAAGTTTAAACGACTATTTGAGTCTGACCGCCCATTACGTAGACGACGAGTGGAATCCATGTCAAAGGCTTTTAAATCTATCGCCATTCGAGGGTCGTCATACCGGGCAAAACATTGCCGAAAAATTAATTGCATTATTTAATGATTGGGGTTTACAAAACCGGGTAATTTCCATTACCTTAGACAATGCCGCAAACAACAACGCCGCCATTTTAATCTTGGAATCTAGTTTGCCCGGTTCGCCGTTTAAAAATATTTTACATCAACGCTGTGCTTGTCACATTATTAATTTAATTGCACGAACCGGCGAACATCAAATTGCTAACCATCTTGATAAAATACGCGGCATTGTTGATTGGATCCGGCATCCTCAAACCACCGGTAGGTGGAGAAAGTTTTGTAAAGACCACAATCATCGAGCTAACAAGTTTGGTTTAGATAATAATACACGTTGGAACTCTACATATCTAATGGTTTCAGTTGTTTGTAGACAGCGGCTGCCTTTAGACCACTTCCTCGGGATGGAACTCGAGCCACAGAACCGGATCACGGAGGCGGAATGGGAAACGGCCCAAAAATTTACCCAATTTCTTAAACCATTTTACGCTATTACGCTAAATTTTTTAAACAAAAAAAGACCCTCTTTAAACCACGGTCTTTCGGGTCTTTACCAAATTACGTGTGCTTTCAAAGAATTTGAAAATGACCCTATTATTTCTCCCATTATTCCGGGGATGATTACAAAATACCAAACTTACTGGGATCCACCCCCGTTTTTGTTTTGCTTCGGTGCTATACTTGATCCTTGTTTTTCGTTTACTTGGGGGGCAATGATGTTAGCCTGCGGGGAAAACCTCGGGGTGGATTACAAGAATTATATTAGCGTTGTTAACGAAGCCTTTTTTGCATTGTACAGTGAATACGACGCCCGGTTCCCACAGTTCAACGCACAGGAAGAGAAAAGGACAGTGATGGAGAGCCCAACGAAGACGGGACTAGCGTTTAGTCGGAGACTCAGGCAACGGATAGATCGCGGGGAAGCAGGGGAATCCAGCACGGGACCGGCACGGGCGGACATACCGGAGGGCGCACCGGAAGAAGTTAAGCGGTATTACGGCCTTCGGTTCGACGACGATTCAGCGGAGTTCGATGTGATAAAGTGGTGGAAGAATCAACAGGACAGATTCCCGATATTGGCGAGAATGGCGAGGGATATACTGTCCATCCCCATTTCAAGCGTTGCTTCGGAGAGCGCATTCAGTACGGCTCAGTACGTCATAAACGACCGGAGGGCGTCAACCACCAACACACATGTCGAGCAAATAGTGGTGTTGAATGATTTGTTGTACCACAACCCCGTGATTGCCGAACGGTCTGACCAAACCGAATTGGAGCTAATGACTGAAAGGTTTAACGCCTTGTTCCCCGAGTGACGCAATGTAACCGCCAATGATGTGCTCTTTCCTCTCTTGGTTTTATGTCCCTAAGGAGGGTTTTACAAGAGAGGTTTTAGTGAGGCGTCTTGTAATATTTACACTGAATATTTACAGCTTTCTTCCACCTTATTGTAATATTCACAATGAATAATACAACTTTTTTTTATATATCTCGTCTTATCATGTTTATTTATATGCTAAGTAAATTTGTTAAAATTATTAATATGTTACAAACTAATATTTATTAACATATGTCACAACTTAAAAATTAACAATAAAAATCAAGATTATTAATATGTTACAAAATAATAAGTTATAACATACTTTAATATTAATTTTGAAAAAAATAAATTATAGATAATAAATTTAAATAATTAACTTACTTACATATAATTTTGAAATAATTAATAAAGTTTTATAATTAAATTCGGGTAAAAAGTTAAAAAAACATTAAAAAAAACAAGTACTTTTGCCGCAAAAATAGCCAAGAAAATCGCGAGAAATCGCGAGTAGCCACGACTGCCGGCGTCGCGACGCGTCGCGACCGGAACAGTCGCGATTTTTGGCGATTCCGTCGCGACGTCGCCAATCGCAGCTCTAGTTACAATGCACTCTATTACAAAGTATATTTGTTGTAAAAACAAGTGACAATATTTGCCAAGATTACATGTGTAAAAAGAGCACGCATCTGCGTCCCATTAGATTGAACCGATGACTTCTTAGTGAGGTATCTAGTGGAACTACCACTCGGCAAAAAAAAAAAATGGTTTAGATATATATTATATAATATATATTTAGAATTAAAACTTTTGACAGCATTGATAACATACCTTGACATGTTCTTATATCTACTTATATAGCGCAATTATCCCAAAATAAAGTGGTGAAAGAGATGCAATTTTTTTTAGCCGAACCCATGAAGGAAGAGAAGTGTTTTCCCTTATAATTTGCTATAGTCAACGACATAGACACAAAATTCTCCATATGCAATTTCTTGCTCGATTTTTAAATAATTTTGGCTTTGAATAATTTTGGCTTGTCTTGATGAATGTTTGGAATTGTGTTCAACATATGGCTCAAAATAATTCACATGCTACCAATATCACTTAAAGGTGATAAAAGTGCTATAGTTTTAATTAGTGGTAAGGAGCTCTTTTGTTAAAAAAAACTGCATCCTTTATGTTAATGGTTCAATTATATTGTTAAACATCTTCTTTTTTTTTAAATAAAATAAAAATGACGTAGCTTAGTGAAATACCGTACTCGTTTTGTGATAAACCGTCTAGTTTAATAGATCACCAGCAAAAATACCTAGGGAATTAAACCGATTAGTACCAATAAACCCGGGAATATCAACGGAAGCCGACCACCATTAAAGAAAAGAGAGGAATGAGACCACCGTTAAAGAAGATATCGCGGGGTAGTGGATTTTGAGAGAAAATCGGCTTGACGAACAAGACTTTTCTCTCTACCATGAAGTTTCAATTTAATAGACCCAATGTGTTGTTTCGTTCTCAAAATGATACTTTTTTATTATTATTTATTTATCTGGCACTTTGCTATCATTGGTTTGTTTCTATATTGCTATAGACATATAATTTATTTTAGTTATGTATACTATACAAATATTATTATTTTATAAAATATCCATTGGCACACCCGTCAGTTTCGCGTGAACAAGTGAGATCTTATTGATCGAAATGAGTATTAAATAACTATAACATACTGTCCGGTTGTCGATCGGTATACCATCATTAAAATCGGAATATTGGTATTGGTATTGGTATTTTAATGAGAAGATTCATTAGCTTTTTCTTAAGAGATATGACAAATTCTTTAGAAGAAAGGTGTTCTCCCTAATTACATGTCATCGAATATAGCCACTAATCTTTTGTTTTGAACTCTCTTTGTAACCATTTCCTGCTCGAGTTCGAATTCTTTGGCTTGTCTTTGATTGTGCTACACTTGGAAAGAACATTGATAGTTTTTACATTACTAATGTGTTTTTTATATTTAATTGAGGAAATAAAGTTTCATACTTAGACAGTAAGACTCGTCATATCTTTTGGGTAGAATATCCTTGCGTGTTTTAGTTGTCTAATTCATGAAGGTGTTTCGCTGAAGATATTCCATATAGTACTAATTTTGTCGCTCAAAAAAACCCTAGGTGTTGGTAATATGACCAATTCTTTCGCCAAATCCATGAATTTAGAAAGGTGATTTCCCTTATTATACAATATTCAACGATAAGGCCACAAAGCTTTTGTTTTTAGTCTCAATATTAAGCCATTAGTTTGAATAGTTACCTATTCGTGCAAAATGTCTTGCTGTCTTTAAATATATATATATATATATATATATATATATATATATATATATATATGATGTCACCTTGACGAGAAACGTTCTTGCCAAAGTGACTTTCCGTGCATGAAAAGCTTAAAACAATTGTTCATACTTGATGCTACAATGACATGTATAGATTCTTCACGGCGGAAGTTGGATCTTCCGCGCGATTTACATGACCGTCAAGGGAGATAGTTCGCTACAAAGTCATCTGTGGCTGCTCTTTAGATGGAAATAACACAGATAGTATTTGGCATGATGGCATGTTTTAATATATCCAAATTTGGTATTTAAAGTTGCATGGTTATAGACTCTTAGAATATCCTTTCTTTTGATGGTTCAAATGAGTTTGGAAAGTTCATCCAAGAATATGTGGATATGAACTAATTTGAGCTATAAAAGCACAAATAAGTTCACACAACACTTTTATTTCTCACTCTTTTTGCAATTTATAGCCGCTCAACTTTATGTCTTAGTTGCCTAATTCATGAAAATAAAGAGCGACATATATACCAATACCAAACGATGCTATTTTTGTCATTCAAAAAACAAAGTTTTGGAGATATGATTTCGATTCTTCAGCCAACTCCAAAAAGGAAAAGAGCTTTTTTCCCCTTATTAAACGAAATAATGGACGCAAAGCTTTCGTTTCCAATTTCTCTATTTTAAACCACTTAATGTTAGGTATTTTAAGCTTAACATATGGCTCAAAACATTTCACATGCCTATAATATTTCTAAAAGGATTAACATACTAATTTTGATTAGTGGTAAAGAGCTCGTGTATATTAAGTTAAGTTCTAAGTTAATGGTTCACTTAAATTATCACTTAAACCACACATTGTAAGTCATTTTTGTAACTTTTTAAATGTGATCGGTAGAGTTTAAAAATTATCAATTAATTATTATAAGAAATAAAGTAAATGAATTGAATGGTGATTTTTCTTTTAGAGTTTAAGAAAACAAGAATGTTATTGAAGTTGGCATGATTCCAAGACTAAGGATTATTGCTAATGATTGAAGGATACATTCGACTCGCTTAAGGACTGCCATTTGTCTATCTATTAGTGTCAATGGATAGAATTTTCCATCTACCCAATTTTATTTTATGTTTGCGATATTTGTGCACTAGTCAATAAAAAATAAAAATAAATAAAAAACTCATATTCCGCACCAAATGACTTAATGTTAGGCACTTATTGTTGGGTATCCCTCCTATTTGGAGGCCCAACAATGTGGGTTATTTTTGACCCATTGATTCATGTACCCGGCCCATGAAGCCTAGGTCATAAATGACTTAGATGAGATGAAGAAATACAAGAGTGAAGGAGAGAGAAAAAACAAGAGAAAGAGAAAGTGAGCAAATTCGCGGTTCCCGCACAGTTTCGTCGACCCTCAGGAAAATCATCATTGCGCATTCGTTCACCGTTTGATCGTCGTGATTTTTGGACAGAACGTTCCTAAGACATAGAGGTACGTTCTGAACGGTGGAGATGTGGTTTTGAACTTTCTAGGTCGGTCTGAAGAGTGGAAACCAGAGGCTGTTTTGTGAGAACGTTTTTCACAAATTCTTCTCTTGCTTGTTGTTGTAATCCGAGATTGGTGTTCGATCTTGATGATGATGATGTATACCTCTAGTTTTATCTAGGGAAGACTTCGTTTGTACCTCACTCTTGATTATAGTGGATTTTAAGCGGCCTACGGGTCCCGTGGTTTTTTACTCCGTTTTGGGGGTTTTTCCACGCTAAAATTGTCTCGTGTTCGTGGTTGTGTTTCGATTATTATCGCCTTCATATTTCAGCGGCTATTGGGAGATATTGAGATTCCGTTGCGTTGCGCTTTCTCCCAACAAAGTGGTATCAGAGCCGTGGTTTGATTTTGTGCGACTATGGAGGCGAACACGTCACGAATGGAGAGTTTGAATGGTTCCAATTACAATGTTTGGAAAGGAAAAATGGAAGACTTGCTCTTTGTCAAGAATTTTCACTTGCCGGTTTTCTCTACCGAGAAACCCGAAGGAAAAAGTGATGAAGAATGGAATTTGTTGCATCGACAAGTTTGTGGGTACATTCGACAATGGGTGGAGGACAATGTTCGGAACCATGTGGTTAGTGAAACTCGTGCTAACATCCTTTGGAGGAAGCTTGAGGAGCTTTATGCACGGAAGACCGGGAATAACAAGATGTTCTTGCTCAAGCAAATGATAGCCTTGAAGTATCATGACGGTACGCCAATAACCGATCACTTGAATAACTTCCAAGGAATTATGAACCAAATGGCGACGATGAATCTTAGATTGGATGATGAGATTCAAGGTTTGTGGCTTCTTGGTACTTTGCCGAACTCGTGGGAGACGTTTAGGATGTCGTTGTCTAATTCCGCTCCGGATGGTATTATGTCGATGGATTTGGCTAAGAGTAGCATTTTGAATGAAGATATGAGAAGAAAGTCTCAAGGCTCCTCTTCACATTCCGAGGTATTGGTTACCGAGTCGAGGGGGAGAAATCATGCACGGGGTTCAAATAACCGTGGTGCATCACGAGGAGCGTCGCGTGGAGGTTCAAATAGATGGGCTAATGTTGAGTGCCATCATTGTGGCTTGAAAGGCCACATTAGAAAGTATTGCCGGAAGTTGAGAAATGAAGGCAAGGGAAAGAAGATCAACCACAACAACAACGATGTCAAGAAAGAAGGTAACAATAATGAAAATGTTGCTATTGTTGATGATTTCTTTGTCGTTTGTGATGATTATGAAGAAAGTGTCAATTTATCTCGCGATGAGACGAGTTGGGTGGTTGATAGTGGTGCTTCTTCGCACGGGACTTCACGACGCGATATTTACTCCACTTATAAGGCCGGTGATTTTGGTATTGTCGGCATGGGTAACAAGGGATACTCAAAAGTTATTGGAATTGGAGATGTATGTGTTGAAACTAGTAATGGCACTTCTCTAGTTCTCAAAGATGTGAAGCATGTTCCGGACCTTCGGTTCAATCTCTTGTCGGTTTCAAAATTGGATGATGAAGGTTATGGCAACTCTTTCGTGGAAAATGAATGGAAGCTAAAGAAAGGCTCAATGGTGATTGCAAGAGGAAAAAGACGCTCAAATTTGTATGTCGCGCAATTTGGGAGTTCTAAATGCTACGTCAACACTTGCGAGGATGAAAGTTCTTCCGAACTATGGCACAAACGTTTGGGTCACATGAGTGAGAAAGGTTTGAGAATCTTGGTGAAGAAGAATGCACTATTTGGAGTTTCCAACGCAAAGTTGAAGAGATGCTCGCATTGTTTGGCGGGAAAGCAAAGGCGCGTATCGTTTCGGTCTTTTGAACCAAAGAGAAAGTCACAAGTGTTAGACTTGGTACATTCCGATGTTTGTGGGCCGATGAAGACACGGTCCCTTGGCGGTGCTTATTACTTTGTGACTTTTATCGACGATTACTCTCGGAAAGTTTGGGCTTACACCTTGAAGACAAAAGATCAAGTGTTAGATACCTTCAAGTCGTTTCAAGCGTCGGTTGAACGAGAAACGGGGAAAAAGCTCAAGTGCGTCCGAACGGATAACGGGGGAGAATACATCGGTCCTTTCGATGAATATTGCCGAGAGCAAGGTATACGTCACCAAAAGTCTCCTCCGAAGACACCGCAATTGAATGGGTTGGCCGAAAGAATTAATAGAACTTTGGTTGAAAGAATGAGATGCTTGCTTTCTCAATCAAAGTTGCCGAAGTATTTTTGGGGCGAAGCATTGAGTACGGTTGTACATGTGCTAAATCTCACACCTTGTGTGCCTTTGAAGTTTGAAGTTCCGAGCCGTGTTTGGAGTGGGAAAGATGTCACGTACGACCATCTTCGAGTGTTTGGGTGCATGGCATATGTGCATGTTCCGAAGGATGAGAGGTCGAAGTTGGATGACAAGACCAAGAAATGTATATTCGTTGGTTATGGGCTCGATGAGTTTGGATATCGATTCTTTGATCCGGTTACAAGAAAGCTTGTTCGTAGTCGTGATGTTGTATTCATGGAGGATTACACCATTGAAGATATCGACAAAGTTGAGAAAGAAGTTCCAACCTTTGAAGACGAAGAATTAGTTGATGCGAAACCAACTAATATTGCTCCTACCCCGACCGTTGTCGAAGATGTGCAAATTGAAAATCAAGGTACGGATTTACATGTTAATCCTTTAAATCCTAATGATTTTGTTGATGTTGAAAATGAGGTTGGCCATGAAGATGAAAGTGAACAACCTTCTAATGAGTTGAGGCGGTCCACTCGTGTTAGACATCCTTCCGTTCGATATCCCTCGAACGAATATGTATTTCTCACCGATGACGGAGAACCCGAAAGCTTTGAAGAAGCTTTGGATGACGAAAACAAAAAGGAGTGGATGGATGCCATGGAAGATGAGATGCAATCGCTTCGTGAGAATAACACTTTTGAATTGGTGAAGTTACCAAAGGGTAAAAAGGTGTTAAAGAATCGATGGATTTATCGTGTGAAGCAAGACGAAAGCACTTCGCAAAAACGATTCAAGGCTCGCTTGGTGGTAAAGGGCTTTAGTCAAAGAAAAGGCATTGACTTTAGCGAGATTTTTGCTCCCGTGGTGAAGATGCAATCCATTCGGGTAGTGCTTGGGCTAGCCGCTAGCCTTGATTTGGAAGTTGAGCAAATGGACGTGAAGACGGCTTTTCTTCACGGTGATTTACATGAAGAGATTTACATGGAGCAACCGGAGGGTTTTCGAGAAAATGGTAAAGAAGACTATGTTTGCAAATTGGTAAAGAGTCTTTACGGTTTGAAACAAGCACCACGACAATGGTACAAAAAGTTTAACTCGGTGATGGTTAAACATGGCTACAAGATGACAAATGCCGATCATTGTGTGTTTGTGCGCAATTTCTCCGATGGTGATTTCATTATCCTTTTGCTCTATGTTGACGATATGCTTATTGTCGGAAAGAACATTGCTCGGATTGAAGAGTTGAAGAAGACTTTGAGTGAGTCTTTTGCGATGAAGGATTTGGGACAAGCGAAAAAGATCCTTGGAATTGAGATGTTTCGTCATCGAGAGGCGAGGAAGTTGTACTTGTCTCAAGAATCATACATCGAGAAAGTTCTTCGGCGTTTCAAGATGGATGAAGCAAAAGCGGTGAGCATTCCGCTTGCTTCTCATTTCAAGCTTAGCCACCAACAATGTCCATCTACCGATGGTGAAAAGTCAAGTATGAAGAACGTTCCATACTCGTCGGCGGTTGGTAGTTTGATGTACGCCATGGTTTGTACGAGGCCGGATATTGCCCACGCCGTGGGAATGGTGAGTCGTTATCTCTCAAATCCGGGAAGACATCATTGGGAGGCCGTGAAGTGGGTTATGAGATATCTCCGGGGGACTTCGAATTTGAGACTAGCTTTGGGATGCGAGAAGCCTACGTTAGTTGGTTATACGGATTCGGATCTAGCCGGAAGCTTGGATGATCGAAAATCTACTTCGGGGCATATGGTGACTTTTGCCGGGGGAGCCGTGGCATGGCAATCGAAGTTGCAAAAGTGTGTTGCACTCTCTACTACCGAGGCCGAGTTCATTGCCGCCGTTGAAGCGGCGAAAGATTTGTTGTGGTTGAGGAAATTTACAATGGAGCTTGGAGTCAAACAAGAAAAATATGTCTTGTTTTGTGATAATCAAAGCGCCATTCATTTAGCGAAGAACTCCTCGTTTCACTCAAGGTCGAAGCACATTGATGTTCGTTATCATTGGATCCGTGACGCATTGGATTCTAAGTTGATGGAGCTCGAGAAGATTCACACCGATGACAATGGTTCCGATATGTTGACAAAGGTTTTGCCGAGAGGGAAGTTTGAGTTTTGTCGCTCGGTTGCCGGGTTGACATTGCCCTCCAACTAGTCGGTCGGGGGAGTTTGTTGGGTATCCCTCCTATTTGGAGGCCCAACAATGTGGGTTATTTTTGACCCATTGATTCATGTACCCGGCCCATGAAGCCTAGGTCATAAATGACTTAGATGAGATGAAGAAATACAAGAGTGAAGGAGAGAGAAAAAACAAGAGAAAGAGAAAGTGAGCAAATTCGCGGTTCCCGCACAGTTTCGTCGACCCTCAGGAAAATCATCATTGCGCATTCGTTCACCGTTTGATCGTCGTGATTTTTGGACAGAACGTTCCTAAGACATAGAGGTACGTTCTGAACGGTGGAGATGTGGTTTTGAACTTTCTAGGTCGGTCTGAAGAGTGGAAACCAGAGGCTGTTTTGTGAGAACGTTTTTCACAAATTCTTCTCTTGCTTGTTGTTGTAATCCGAGATTGGTGTTCGATCTTGATGATGATGATGTATACCTCTAGTTTTATCTAGGGAAGACTTCGTTTGTACCTCACTCTTGATTATAGTGGATTTTAAGCGGCCTACGGGTCCCGTGGTTTTTTACTCCGTTTTGGGGGTTTTTCCACGCTAAAATTGTCTCGTGTTCGTGGTTGTGTTTCGATTATTATCGCCTTCATATTTCAGCGGCTATTGGGAGATATTGAGATTCCGTTGCGTTGCGCTTTCTCCCAACACTTATACCGCTAATAATCCTAATTAAAATTATCAAATTTGTTTAGAGTAGACAGAGCAGTACCCCTTAACTTTATCAGATCGGTACATTTTATCCTTATTTTTAGCGTACATTTTATCGAGAGCTATGCATTAAAAACTCATATTACCTCTTACATGTTAAAAATGAGTGCGCAAAATACTTACTCAAGTCTATTTTTGTCAATTATTTGATAAACGAGAACAATATATAAAATTATATCAAAGGGTCAATCGCGACATAAACTCTCAACTTTAGGCCAACTAGGACGGCGTAGATCCGATTCCATTAAATAGCGGCGTACGTACCAAAATATTGTTTCCATCCATTTTTCAGTAACGGTTGTTAACTCGGCATCGTCATCCTCTTTTTTCTCTCTCATAAGCCACGTTATCAGGCAAGAAAAAAATTAGAATGCACTTAGAGGGATTCGAACTCATGACCTGAATTAGATCCCACAAGCGATTTGCCACTAAACTATTCCAATTTCGTGATTATCTCTCATAAAAATAACAATATATATACGAAAAACATATCTATTTTCTTATTATCATGCGTGTCTTTTTCGAACCGAGCTCTGATTGACTTTTTCAGACCAGGCTCTAGTTGACTTTTTAAGACTGGTCTCAGGTCTTGGGATGACTTCTTTGAACCAGTCTTAGGTTGATTATTTTAGGCCGGGCTCGGGTTGACTTTTTTAGGCCGGAATCTGTATATATTTTTTTGAGCTGGGCTCGGGTTGACTTTATAGGGCTAGTCTTGAATTGACTTTTCTATACTGAGCTCGAAAAATTCAACTGAAGACCGGTCCAAATAAGTCAAATCGAGCCCAGTATGAAAAATAAAGTCAACCCGAGACTGATAAAAAAAAAGTCAACCCGAGCTCGGCCCAAAAATGTGAACCCGTGTCTTTTTCGAATCGAGCTCTGATTGACTTTTTCAGACCGGACTCTGGTTGACTTTTTCAGACCGGTCTTGGGTCTTGGGATGACTTCTTTGAACCAGTCTTAGGTTGATTATTTTGGGCCGGACTCGGGTTGACTTTTTTAGGCCGATCTCCGTATATATTTTTTGAGCTGGGCTCGGGTTGACTTTATAAGGCTAGTCTTGGATTGACTTTTCTAGACTAAGCTCAAAAAATTCAACTGAAGACCGGTCCAAATAAGCCAAATCGAGCCCAGTACAAAAAATAAAGTCAACCCGAGACTGATCCAAAAAAAAGTCAACCCGAGCTCAGCCCAAAAATGTCAACCCCATCCTGGCCTAAAAAAGTGAACTCGAGCCCAGTAAAAAAAAAATCAACCAGAAACTGGTTTGAAAAAGTTAACCCGAGCCCAATTAAAAAAGTCCATCAGAGATCAACTTAAAAAAAGTCAATTTGAGACCGGCCCAAAAAGTCAACCCGAGCCTAGTAAAAAAAATCAACCCAAGACCAGCCTAAAAAAATCAACTCTAGCTGAGTCTGGAAAAAATCAACCCGAGGCCGGTCTAAAAATTCAAACTGACCCCGATTAGAAAAAGTCAACCCCAGTCTGAAAAAGGCACGAATGATTATATACAAAAAATAGATATGCTTATCGTATATTATTATATTTATGAGAAATCAACATGAAATAAGAGCGGTGTAGTGGCAAGGTGCTTAGGCGTTTTAGAGTTGGACCTACACTGCCTCAACTGGCCAAAGATGAGGGACTTATGTCGCGATTAACCCTACATAAAAAGTAGGTCAGTTCCCAAACTAAGTTGAAGTCCCATAAAATTGGATAAAAATCTTCAAATAAGATTATATGTTATACACAAATAAAATTTTATGACATCATCTAAAGAAGCGTACCGGACAATGTGCTACTTTAAGAAAAATACAATAAATTACTAGCAAACTCTAAATTCATAACACAAAATACACCAGAATTTCAAGGCATTTCAAGTTTTCAACCAATAACGCAACCACTTAAGTTGATGGGTAGAGAGAGATAGTTAATTAAACATCAAATTAATCCCCTTAGTTTGCAGCACATAAAAAGTCAACGGGGTTTGACCCTTTTGTTATCCTTTCAGCAATCACAACGTGGTTTGACTTGTAAGTTCAATCTCGTCTCATCCATATAATATTTTTCATTCACAAAACTTTGGAGTTTGGAATAGTGTATAGTTCTTAATCCCTATAATAAATTATTCCACATCATAATACTCCTCCTAATCTCCAAAGAATATTTACACGTAATTTTAATAAATAATTGTTTGATTATATGAGTATCTCTCTCTCTATCTCCATGTGAGAGGCAAGGCAACAGAGACTTCGATGGTCAACCCCTCAAGATGGTGATAATAATTAAGACAACATGCTAACAAAACTATATATTTTCAACAATAATGTGGTATTATTATTACTATTATTATTAATCATGGAATTAATTAGGAAATCAGGCTTAAATTAATGTCTTAAATAATGAATCAAGAAGAGGAAAATGTGGCGGCCTGGCGATTTATGCGGTGGGACCCTCCCATCTGACCATTTTATTTGGATCATTATGTGTTTGTTCTATCATTTATGGGCAACTTGCCAAATCTAAAGACATTGAATCACAACTCATCCTTAAATTCACTTATTTGATCTCACATTGGGGAACTTATGCCGCTGATATTAGAAAGCAAACTATTCTATTAGAATTTTCCCCTACAACATTATTAGATAGTTTTATTTTCCGGTGTAACTCTCAAATTAGAGACCCACGAGAGACGGATGCACCCACCCAATAGCTATAAGGGCAGCCGATCCTTCTAAGTTTCCGGTTTTTTACCCTAAAATTTAACTGTTTTCCATTTTTACTTTTAACTTTTTATTTCCTTTTAAATTACTTCTTTTTTCTTATGTAAGATTTCTTTGCACTTTGCACCCCAATCTTCGTATACCGGATCCTCTACTGGTTTCCGGTATCGTTTATCAATAAACCAACGGCTCTTCTTCAAGTTTGATTATTCGATCTGACGGTTTGATGGATCGAATAACTTATGTGTTACTAGATTTAGGGACAAATTAGGCAAAGAAGAGAAGATCAAAAAACTTGAAGGAAAAAGTTAATCTCTATTGCTTGAATTCATAATTTCATATAAACAAAATACAAAAGATGTATCAACGCCTCGTCATCCTCAGCTTACAAAATGCCCAAACAAATATAATAAATAAAATAAAAACAAAATTAACTCCCAAAAAAAAAAAAAAAAAAGTGGGCGTCAGGAGAGGGCTATCTGATCTGATCTCTGTTCTTCCTTTTTTTTCTTCTTCTTTCATCTGTGTAATGTACAGTATTCATACCGTATTATGTTACTGTTTACACCCTAATTAATTTTTTTAATTTTTTTTTTAATTAATTAAAACTGAGAAATGCAACGTCTATGGCAAGCCGTGGTCCGCTTCTTGTGCTGCCTGGTCTCTTCCTTCCAAGCTTTTCCGATGTCCTCCGCTATTCTCACCGCATCAGCCGACGCCCCCGACAGCCCGCGCCTCGTGAACCCGACCGCGTAAAGTCCCGAATTGCCCCTCCACCCCTGGGTAGAGTTGGTCTTCGGGAACCCGTTCTTCCCGAAGAATTCCGACTCTTGCAGCCAGTACGGCACGTTGCTTCTGTACCCGGTGGCGAGGATCACGGCGTCGATGTCCAGCCTCTCGCCGCCGGCTAGCTCCACGTGGCTCTTCCCGAACCGCTCGATCGCAGGCACGACGGTGATGTCGCCGGACTTGATTCTGTCTAGAGCTCCGATGTCGAGAACAGGGGTCTTGCCCTGTTTGCTCTTGAGCTCCATGGGGCCGGTGGTGGGTCGTTTCAGGCCGTGCTTTTCGATGTCTCCGAGGATCAGCCATGTCAGGAAGAGCAACACCTTGTCCACCAGCCAGAGCGGCAGCCACGCCATTAGTAGGACGGCGAGCTGGAACGTCGATTTTCCGAAGATTTCTCGGGGTAGTACGTGGACCGAGCTGCGAACGACCAAGGAAGGCAAGGCATTGTAGTTGGAGAGGTCTAGGGAGAGCTCCATCCCGGAGTTTCCGCATCCGACGACGAGCACCTTCTTGCCGCGGTACATCTCGCCGGACTTGTACTCGCAGGCGTGGACGATTTCTCCTCCAAACTCGCTCAACCCGTCAATCTCCGGGACGACGCACTCAGCGTTCTCGCCGGTGGCCACGACGAGCCACCTGCAAATGTACTCGGTCTCGCCCCGGGCGGCCGAGTTGGTCCGCACGCGCCAGAACCCGCTCGTCTCGTCGAACCGAGCCGACTGCACACACTCGTTAAACTGCGGCTTGATGTCGAACTTGGCCGCGTAGTTCTCGAGGTACTCGATGAACTGCAGCTTCGTCGGGTACTCAGGGAAGTCGTCGGGGAAGGCCATGTTGGGCAGCTGGCAGAACTGCTTGGGCAGGTGGAGCTTGAGCCTGTCGTAGGTGCGCTTCTGCCAGAGCGAGGCGATGCAGTCGGCTCGCTCGACGACGGCGAAGGGCACGCCCTGCTCCTTGAGGCAGGCAGCGGTGGCGAGGCCTGAGGGGCCGGCGCCGACGATCATGGGGCCGTTGACGAGGACGCAGCGCCGGTTGACCGGCTCCTGGGTGTCCATTAAGCGGATGAGATTGTCCATTGTGAGATGGAAGCTGAGAAGTGTGAGAGTAGTAGAAGAAGAAGAAGAGAAGTGAATGTTTGTTGTGTTGTAAGTGTTGTGAGTTTGAGTTTGAGTTGTGTTGTGTTGGGTTTGGAATGAGCAGAAGAGTGGGGTTTAAATAGGAGGGAAGTGCATGTGATGGAGAGTGGGGAGTTAATGCGCGTTTACGGAGTTATTCTCTCCAAATCATAGGCCTTTCTTGTGGTCACGCACTTATTCTTTTTTATTTTTTTTATTATTGAATTAAATTGGGGCGGGAGGGGTGTAATTATTCTATTTAATAAAATGTAAGGCAAGATTGAGTGAAAAGCAAGGGACGTTGAGGAAAAAGGGTCTTTCCATTGCTTATGGAATGTGGAGACGCGGACTTCTCATGGGGAAAGAGTGAAATCGCCACCACTACACTGTCCCTTCCCTTGTTGTGTGTGTGATTGGTAATAAATAAATAAATAAATAATCATACTTATATTTATTTTAGTTTTGATTGTTACAATGCAATCGATGAAAAGGGTGTCACAATGTGGAACTAGGTATATATTAGTTAAATTAAATGAGTCTATTATGGCTTATAATATTTATCATTTAAATGGGTTAGAAAGATCATATATGATTAACATAATTAATAAATGAGACGGGTTTTGATTTTATATTCAAACATGATTAATATATAAAACAAAAATGAATTTATATAAAATTTACGAAGAAACGATTAAGATAGAGATACGAATTGCTACTACTAACTGCTAGTACTAAGTAATTTTATTTCTGATTTATACAAATAATTTTCTTTTTAATTAAAAGGGGGAATTAGGGGGAGCCATGAAAGTGACATGCCATCCTCATCTGATTCTATTGGGCCCACCAAAATATTGAAAGCCCATTGGATTTATTTTTTATTTTTATTTTCATTTTTTATTCTTTACTAAATTTGAATTGATACTGTGTGGGAAAAATCTTTTTAAGTAGATGGCTTAGGTGGCAGAGGAAGGATGCTGAGTAGGATGTGGGACCGAATGTTGCCACGTGGAGATGGATGAAGCGATTTAGTGTGGGACGCACAAGTCGCCATCCTAGGGCCCACGAAGCTTGAGAGCTTCGGGATTGAGGCTTCGTGAGGCTGTTTAAGGCCACCAAGCCCATTCCGCCAACGCTATTATATCCTTCTGGTGGGTCCCACACTAATTGTTATATTATTGCGACTCTCACGTAAAGAAACCCGCCTACGTACTCTCTCCACATTTCTCTCTCTCTCTCTCTACTCTTGCCTACTTCAACTTCTCCTAACACTACACTCATTCTATACTATAGTAATTGTTTCTTTCAAAAAAAAATTATTATCAATTCTTTTAATTATACTGTTAATTGACAAAATTTGTGTGGTTTTACACAAAAATTTTGAAAAATATAATTGTGAGAAAATATTCAAAAAATAAATGAAAATTTTGACATATTTTACTCTCTCTTTTTTGTTACATATAGTGATAATCTAAGATAATAATAGATTTATAATTTTAGCAATATTGAGAATAAAAGTGGGATAAACAAAAAAGTGAAATATATATATATATATATGTCGTCAATTCTCTTTTAATTAATTTATACATTTTTTTTGCTGAAAATATTTCAAGAGAAGTTCATTTTGATGTTATTTTAACAAGTCAACATGTTTCTCACGAAGTGGCTAAATATACTTGATTAACATATGTATTAGGGTATATTATAGCTAGGATTATAGGGTATTTAGTAAAGTATCGAATGTTATTAGAATGCTTAGCTAGGTCATAAATCACAATATATTCATTAATTAGGCAGGCAAAATATGAAAAACGTTATTAGTTTAGTGTTAAGACTTTATAAGAAGCAAACCGACACGGCGAAATGTGCCTTTCAAACTCATTTTTTAACCTTTCGTCCCTTATTTTTTTAGTTATTTGATTGATTGATTGATGGTGATAGTCGTAGGGAATATTTGTTCAACTGCTTTTACATACACGTCTTGATTTTTAGATTTTTAAGTGTACTTTCGATTACTATAACAAGGCTTTATTTTCTACTTCTTAATTTAGCCATAAATAAATAAAGTGGTCTCTGGATTTGAATTTGCTACAAACTTTGTAGAATTAATAATGGATTAAACAATTCCAACCTCATGAAAGCATTGATTCTAAGGCAGAAAGTTCATCACAATAACAGATTATATAATATATATATATATAGGTTATTGACGGTGAAAGTTAGGATGTTTGTCTAAAAGTTACACTTATTTTATATGCCTAAACTTAATAATTAATGACAGTAAAAATGACTAACGTATGGTTTTGTTGCATTGTAAAATAATCAAATGTTAAACACAATCAATGAAAATAGATGGGATCATCAAGATGTCGATTTAATAAAAATACAAATAGAACTTAACTTCAATTAAATTATATTTTTTATTCAATCTCAATTCATAAACACCATACTAAATTAATAATTTTTAACAATATATTGTTATGATCTCGATCTCACGTCATTAGTTTATCAACATGATACCGTATATATTATTAATATATATATATATAAATATATATTAATATATTGTATGTAAACAATGTGTGCTTCATTCAAAAACACTGGGGGAGCTAATAACTAAATAGTGCATGCCAAATAAAATGAACCATAATCATGGCTCTTAAGATCATGAATCTCCACTATATATAATTAATATATCATATATTTATCCCAATGAAACCTTGAGGTTCGTTCACATTACGTGGAAATCGCAGGATCGATATACCACGCAGCTTGTGCAATGTCACTGAACAGTCCAGGCGCCTGACACGTGTCCTCCCGGAGCTTAAACAACGTGCATTACCAAGCTTTATCAAAACCATCGTCGAAATAATTAGGGTTTCTAGGTTTAGGGTTTAACTATAGACCTTTTCAAGTACACACACTGAATGGACACTGAACTTTATATGTATACATGATAGTTTTGAAGGATTTTTATTCATGCATTTTGGTGGGACCCACAGACCCACTTGGAGATTTGATCAAGTGGGAAAAATATTCATGGGGAGAAGAGAGGCAAGCATGTGCTACGAGACCTTGATTTCCATGGCGACACTGCTTTTCATGGAAAAAAAAATTGGAAGCTACGAGCTTGGCGTTACTACTGATAATAATAATAATAATATGATATTTTTCTCATTATTATAAAGTTTTAGCTTTTCTCCAAAATGATGAGTTAGAGTATATCAATATCAATATGATCATTATTCCAACTTTATTACTTCTTCTACTCATTCGCAGCTATTGCCCATATTTAAAACAAATGAGAAACACCAAACACAAAACCTCCAAATGCAACATGCACTAGGGTTATTACTTATTAGAGAGAGAGTGATAATAGAGAGCTTCTTATATATATATATATATATATATATATATATATATATATATATATATATATATATATATATATATAACACATTTACAATACCCCATGCATGATTTGATTTGATAGAGATATATAGTATAATCCGTATATACCAGCCTTGCAAAGCTCCAATGCCAGCTTGTATATCTTTGTGGGAGCTTCCTACTTTAAGGATGAGGTTGTAATTTATTGTTTTCCATATATATATATATATATATATATATATATATATATATATGTATATATACACACGCTTCTTTATTTATTTTATTTATATTTTTTATATTTTTTTTTTATCATCTCTTCGATTATATATAACTTTCTTTGTGGGTTGTACTTGCTAAGAAGCAAGCGCTTTGAAGCAATGCTCAAGTAAAAGCTGAGTTTATAAACAATCAAATTAAATACGTTTATATATATATATATATATATATATATAGATTCGTGCATACATAAATTTAAACGAAAGCTTTATGGTAATGTGTAATGAGTTTTCAGTC
Organism: Parietaria judaica; assembly: GCA_954871525.1. Taxonomy (NCBI): domain Eukaryota; kingdom Viridiplantae; phylum Streptophyta; class Magnoliopsida; order Rosales; family Urticaceae; genus Parietaria; species Parietaria judaica. Next base: position 49,201,478 of record OX940860.1, read on the forward strand.
ACGCGCAAAGAATAATATTAGTTCGAGGAAAAAGCCATTTGATGATCATGAACAGAATATATTTATCAGTATATCACTGGCCTTCGTAGAAGTTTGGCTATGCTCACGCACACTACATATAAATATATATATATATATACATATAAATATCTGAGTATCGATGATCATTTGCCAACTTCACCAATGAAAGCTAGAAAGTTGTAAAAGTCATAGCTATTGGGAAGTGGGAATGGCGGTGCCTTTTGACATTAGTATATCAAAACTACACATAAACTAATTCTAGAGCTCTCATATACTATATACGTAAATATATTAAAATGAAGTTAGGTATATATTATTATTAATTACATACATTTTTTGGGTTGGTGTTATAATTTGTTTTACGTAGTGTTCGATACTTGAACTTTGGACCTATTAATTAAGTACAACTTCTTAGCAATAATCAATGAATAATAGAGCTCATATACTATATACACATGTATTGGCGGAACTAGGCCGGACCCGCGGGAAACGTTGAGCAAGACGGGGAGGTCGGCCAAATCACTGGATTTTCATCATTTCAAATAATGAGCCATTAATTTGCTAGCTTAAAGTTTTTGAGAATGTCGCCGCAACAACTTTTGTAGACGTAGCGTGCGTCGTCTTTGTATTATTAAGTAATAAGGATTATAGGGCTTAACTTTAAAATTAATTTGGCGATAAAACGATTAATTTGTGATTTTTTAAATTTTATTAAGTTTCATGTCTTTTCAATATGGAATCTTTAATATGCACTCTCATCGGATTTCATTGCTTTGCACCAGTGTTACTTTGAGCTCAATAAGTTATGATACCATGCAATTAATATTTGCAATAAAAAGAGTAACTAGCTATTTTTTATTTTATTTTCTTATCTTATGTACTCTTACTTTTTCCCCTTTATATGTAGATATGTACATATATGTACATATATGTGAATGTAGATATATGTGCGAGTATGAATGTGAATGTAGGTATACATATTAGACATTAGTTACCTACAAGGGCTCATAATACTAGTGCATGTGTGAATATTTCGTGTATTATTAGTATCATAATATTCATATAAACTAATATATATAATTATATATTTAGCTCCCATATACTACTAATGTATAGATATACGAGATACTAGAGCTTTCATATATACTACATAAATCAAAGGATGTATACGAATTTTAGGTAAAAAACATATATGTATATAATATACTTAGAATACTAAAACTTATATACTCTATATATATATATGAATTTTAGAAAAATATCAAAGGATGTGAGAGAGCAGTTTGATGATTTCAAGCCTAGGAACTCTCAGTGCAGAGCATGTTGAACAAGGACATTCATAGTATGTAGGGTTTAATACTTTTGAGTGATACCCAATACTTATACTATATGTGGCATCTTTATATAATTATGTATAGATATAGCCATGACCATGCATTATATCAAGCCAAAAGCATTTGTTGATATTATTATTATTAATATTATTATCTATAATTAAATAAGATTAATGAAGGTATACCATACACAATTGACCTTTTGCTGTGGTGGATGTTATCCAGTTTGCATGATTTGTCATCTTTTGATCATCACTACTATAATTAATATCAACAAATTATATTGTTAACGTTTCTTGTGCTGTACAGACCTATTTAATATTTCTATGTTTATATTATATGTCAAAGTCATGTGAAATGTGAATAATCAGAAATAATAAGTAGCATTTGGTATAAATAGTTAAGATATAAAAATACTTATTTTATATGTTCCACTATACAGGCAATTTTATACTTATACGGTATACCTGTAACAATTTCTTCTCACGGTTTTATTATATTTTTTTCATTTGTCATTTTTCTGTAAAGAAGAATATCATTCTCAAATGTTATTATGTATCATATAAGATAAGTACGTATAGATTAGTTAAAGCCTAGCTTGAATATTTAGGGGTTATCTTTGAGTATTTTGGCTAACGAAATGTGGGAAAAATCAAACTTAAATCCTAAAAATGTACAATATTTGTTTTTTCTTTATTGGCTCGGCCATATTGGAAATGGAACTTCGGGCAATATTCTTAACAAAGAATTAATTTTTAATTAGGGGTTAGGTTCAGTTCATGATTAAGTAGGTCCCAATATGAGATTTCAAGAGCTTCTCTCTCCTCTATATACATTAATATATATATATATATATATATAAATATATATAATACAAAGGATAATTTCGGTACAAAAATTAATATTTATTTAAAATAAGATGATATATTTATTTTAATTGGTCGAATAAATATCAAAAATCTTGAAATATTTATTTTTAATTGATTTTTTTTTTCATGCATCTTTGCTAACCGTAAACCATTTACACACATATACTGGAAGCATATAAAGATTTAAAATTGTTAATTTAAGTTATACACATATTAAGAAAGAAAATAATAGACCCATAGACAGAGTTAGTAAAACAGGCAAATTCTACGTTTTAAATATTTGATCAGCGCGTTTGAAAATTTAAAAATATACCTTATTATAAATATTTATTGGTACTTATATCACAATTATCCTTAAATATAAACATCTATAAAGTACAAACTTTTCTCATTCTCTATTGCTCTCAACAAATAAAAGAAAGTCGTATAATGTATAGATACATATACTCATTGCAGTCACAACTAAACAATTATTATATTCTTATTCTTATATATAATTGGTAATGTATGTTTAACTATGGCATTTTCTGACCACCCAATCATTAAAACAAAATAAATAAAGTCTAACCTCGTCTGATCGCCTCAAAACCTTTTTTTTTTTTGGGAGGATTAAACAAATACTCCCTTCTTAGGACTTCTAAGCCTCACCCTATTAATTGTGTCGTGTTTTAATCGTTATTTATTTTATATTAATACAATCTCGCCTAATTCATTTTTCATGTTTAAATATGCGACTACGAAGTTGTCTTCTTTATTAATCGTGTTGACATGTTTAGAAGAAAAAAATAAATTATATTCTAACTTACGTCATATAAGATTTAAAAATAATAACCACTATATATATAAATGTCAATTTAACAATATAGTCCACAATTTATAAATACTAAACTATCAACGTAAATAATACAATAACGAATATTTTATCCTCCAATCGTCTCGTCTATTATTTGATTGTGTTAATCGTCTTCGCATCAACTAGACACAAAATTCATTTAGAGTCGATCCAAACTCATTTACTTTGTATCATAATTGTGTCGTATCTCGTGTCCAGCAAAGCTGAATTTCTACCGTTAACAATAACAAGAATCGATGCATTCGAGGCATTTCTTAGTGTTATTTTAGATTTAAATTATTAACATTAACTTGGAGATTCAACGCTCAATTACTGATTTTTTTTTTTTGTTTTTTTTTTTGACATTATTCCACAAGTACTACATAATGTCTAACCAAATTTTAAGGAAGAGTGAAAAGTTTTCATAAAAGAAAGTTGAAAATAATTATTTTTTTACAACTACAAGCCTATTGCACACTAAATAACAAAAACTTTTAAGAACTTTTTACTATTAAACATGCACCAAATATGTTTTTCATTTTCAAAACAGTGTATGACAGTAATAAAAATATTGAAAATAAATTCTAAAAGCATTACCAAACAAGTCCGCCAAAGGCCTGTTGGGTAATGTTTTTAAAATTCATTTTAATGTATATGATTTCTGTAATGGTATATTTTTAAATATTGTTAATTATTAATTATAGTCTTTTAATTCTTTATCGTTAATTGTTGTTCATCGCCTCAAACTCCACTTCCTATTTCTGTCCTTTATATTATAGTTTATCCGGTTTGACCCCAATTGATCCAAAGTGATGATAAATAATGCTCTAAATTATTTGAGTTACATTGAAAATCGAAGTGTGACGTGTCCCACTCACACAATGCTGAGCTATTCTAAGTAAATTCTTTTTCAAAACAGACTTGGATAAATTACAAGTTAGCCATTAACATTTAACAGACTCTATGAAATTAATTAATTACTTAAAATATTGGTGGGAGAGAGAGAAATCACATGGCATATTGAGAGCTTAAATAGAAATAATAATAATAATAATAATTATAATTATAATTAATTAATTGCATATTGGTGAATCTACTATAGGTGCATAAGAACCTTAGAAAGATTTGGAAAATCTTCGTTCCAAAACTTGTTGTTTTCTTTCATGTGGAACGCTGAATCTTTCACTAATAATACAATCAGCAAAACTACATTTATAATTAATTACTTAAAAAGAATATTTTCTTTTATATGTTTGGATATGTTCTCGTATATGAGACTCAAAATCTTAACAAGTATATATTATTGTTAAAACATATTTAGTCGGCAAATTTATATATTATTGACATTATTCATTTAATGCATTTTGGAATTTTCAGAAACGTGCTTGGATTGTAATTGTAAGAGCAAGCTAGAACCCTTCATAACATAAACATATAAATATATTATATATATAAAATAAAATTGTTCTATTAATTATACATTTACTTAAAAAAAATTATATTCTTTGTATCGATTATAAATTTTGTGTGAATTTAGTCCACATGTCATGAAAATTTACAAGTGTTAAATTTGATGAAAAACTATTAAAAATATATATAATAAGTAATTTTTAGTAATCATAAATTATTTCAATATTTATATTATATATTCATTTTTAACTAATACAATATAGCAAAATGAGATAAACCATTTTTAAATTTGGGGTTTCAATTCATCCTCATAAATATAATTTTTGAGATATAATTAATAATTTTAATTATAAAATTATATGTCAGGGGATGAATTGAAAGTATAAAACCAATATATGGTATATCTGATAATTCTATATTTTAAAGAAAAATTGATAATGTATAATTTTTTTATTAATGAGGGTTAATCTCGGTAAAAGTTTTAATATTTTCAAAAAATGGACTAGTAAGTTTCTTTTTTCTCCCGAAAAAAGTTTCAATTCTTTGGTTTTGTATACCTATTGGTATTTCCGTCAAGATTCCATCATCCACCGTTACTCATGCTACCGTTACAAATTTTTGTCCTCATTTCCGAGGAAAATTAGCCATCAGAAAGTTAGACGATCAAAGAAAATAGTGGGATATGTACTTAAACGGGAGCACAATTGCTTTTTGAAGCCCCAAAAACGGCATAATCCATGGTTCGGAATTTTCATGATAGTGAAATGAGGAGACAAAATCAGAGAATTGGAACTTTGTCCGGGTAAAAAAAATGGAATTCAAAACTAAAATTTTAATGTGGCATGAGTAACAGTGGATGACGAAAATTTTGACGGAGGTACCAATAGGGATTCAAAACCAAAGAATTAGAGCTTTGTCCAGACAAAAAAAAAAAAATTAACATCTACTGATTCATTTGTTAAAAGTATTAAAACTTTTACCGGGATTAACCCTATTAATAATAACGGAACTTTAGATACTAAAATAATTTAAGATTACTACAATCCTCTTGCCATATGTTTTTTCTTTTTATAAGTTTTTCGTTCAATTTAACATTTTTAAACAGAATAGATGACATATTCATACAAAGATAATAACAGAGTGGCTAAATTCATACAAAAATCGTAAAATCAAAAGATTATTTCAACTATTTTCAAAACGGAAGGAAAAAATCCATATATCCTAATTGATAACGAAAAAGACCGATCGATGGCGAATAACGATATATACTTAAGTGTCTAATACTCTGGAAAAATAAAATAAAAAGGAAAAATTTAAGACAACTAATTACGTAATCAAATTATTTATCTTATGATGACCAACTTGCTTTAATTTCAAAAATATACTATCTAATATCTTTCTTCTTACGTGTACGAGCCATGTACCACTGATTAGAGAATTATATAACATGGAATTAGATATTATAATGTGCGGAATCAAGTATATGTACATGTTTATTTTATGTTTTGGATTAGAGGACTATATTAGAGGGAAAGTCATGGTAATTATAATACTAAGAGTTATATAGGGATAATAGTTCTTATATTAGGAGTCATGTGCTAATTATAATAGCAATGAGGAAAAAAAAATCAAGGATTTGCTTTTTCATTTGTCATAGTTTTAATATGGAAATAGTTCATCTAAAGAAAAAGCGAACTTAGTCGTGGTGCAAGTTTTATGCATTGATGGTCTTTGGGTTTATAATTTTAATAAATAAAAAGTTTAAAAAATTTAAGTATAAAAAAAAATTGTTGTGTTTTTTAACTTTTTTATTTACTAAAATTATAAACACAGTTAAGTATAGCAGAAAACTGAATAAAAAAAATATATATTTTAATGTGTTTTTAAAAGTAAATTTTCGCTAAAGAGAGACCATTTTCGCATTAATTTAATATTTTTATAAGCACTAGTCTAAAATTATATGTCAAAATAAAGTCTAAAAGAAAGATTGTCACGATAATTTTTTTTTTCTTTGTGCAATCAGTTGTCTTCGAAGCTTGTCCGACAGTTGTGCAGTATTCCATAGTTTTAAATATCATGGAAAGTCCTGAGCACGAGGATGTCTCTATTTTGAAAGTTAAGGTTTGAAAATTCACAGAAAATATAAGTGTAAAAAGTGTAAAATGTCGGACTAAAACCTTTATAGTTTTTTCATGTGGGACTTCTCATCCTATATTTACACCCATTCTATAACAAAGTTTTAGCATTTAATCAATTTATATTCCGTGGTTTTAAAAATAAAAACTTTATAAAATAACCCTCAATACACCACAAATTCTATTACTAACCTTTAAGTTTTCATAATTCTCAAAATAACCTTTTTAAATTTTATGTACTAAAATACCCCTAATATTGTCCATTTTTAAAGACGATATATGCCCATTTTTTAGGATAAATACGTCTTGAAAATGGGCAGTATTAGTGGTATTTTAGTATTTTGGTATTTGAAAAGGTTGTTTTGAGAATTATGAAAAGTTGAGGGTTAATAATAGAATTTGTGGTGTATTGAGGGTTATTTTATGAAGTTTCCCTTTAAAAATCATGGAAAGTCCTTGATGTGCCTCTATTTTGAGAGTTGCGGTTCGTAAACTCAGAGAAACTATGGTAAGTGCGAAATGTCCCCAAACTTTTGTAGTTTTTCCATGTGAGACTTTTCATCATATATGTGCACTCGTCCCACAACAAAATTTTAGTATCTAATTATCAATGTAAGAGTTCTTATAATCTAACACTCTCTTCAATAATAATAAGTTCTTATCTTTAATTTTTATATAAAAAAAATGTAATTGTGAAATTACAAGTATGACATTAATTTTTATATAAATTATAACCATATCTTATAATATATATATATATAACATTAATTTTTATATAAATTATAACCATATCTTATAATATATATATATATATATATATTACTAAACTTAGAAATATTCATCATTAAATTGTTCCAAAAGATTCGTCGGTTAACCAATTACCCGTCGACATACCCGTAAAATGGAGATTGCGGTTTTTAATCGATATTGTTATTTTAATCCATGGTATATTCACTTTGTACGACAATTTTTGAAGAAATGTAGTACCTTTTTTTTTTAAATAGTGAAATCTCTAATTACTAATTCTAATTGACTATTAATTACTCTTAAACAAAAAAATTTATATACAACTCGCGTGACATGTCAGCTTTTAACAGTGCCCTCCAACCTCAAGGAAAGTGTAGGTTCATTGGATTGGTTTCAAATTTTCACTTTGATTTTTTTTTTTATAAAGATCATTCTATATTAAATTTAAATATAGATAATTAGATGTATTCTGTTTAGCTAATCGATATCTATCATACTATATAATAAATAAGTTCAATTTAATTCAGAATTTTCAGTTTGAGTTTAATACACTACCTAATGTGAAAATATCTTAAATTATATTTATTTGCATTATTAGTTTGTATTTTGTATATGTATAGAAATATCCGCATTGTCATCAACAAGATTAGATTCTACAAAATGCATTAATACAATTTGGCATAATTACAGTTTGCTCTTTGTAAAATGACATGACACAAGATCTGATAACAACATATTTTATACATATATGACAAATATTTTTTATCCGTGATATTATGTATAATAAATATTTTTTTAATTCATCATAACAAAACATGAACTGAAATTAAGGTCCAAATTTATGGGATTTTTTTTTCAGTCTCATATTGCATGTCATGATTGTCGAATATTAGGTGTCGAATTTTAAACCTAAATTATATATCATTTGATTGCTTTGCTCTGGACTCTAGACCTAGATAATCTTAGAACACCAATTCACTAGCAAAATATTTCACTAATAATTAATTTTTTTAACATAATGTTTATTTGAAGAGAAACTAATTATCAAATTAACTGAATTGAGAGTAAATCATTAAATTATAAAATTGAAAATCCCATCTTGGTAATATTTGTTTGGTATAACTATTTTAATATATATTTTATTATTTTTAAGAGAAAAATTGACTTTTAATTTGCGTATTCCACTGTTGAATTCTAAAAACATTTTGTTTTTTTTTTTCAACTGTATTAAAATAAATAATAAATAAAATATTTAAAAAAATACGTCAAAATTATAGTCTGTCGTTGTATTATTCTCGGCGTAAGTTTTCCAATGGTATATATTATGAGTCCATTCAAGATTCATAGAAAAAATAAAAATAATAAAATATATATTAAAATATTTATACCAAGAGAGAGAAAGAAAGAAATCATGTGAAATCAAGTAGACTGTTTTTAATGTAAATTTTAAAGCAAAAAAAAAAAAAAAAGATTCTAAATTCGTTTTCTAAATACATAACCAAACCTGAGAAACTTTCTAGAATTTAGATTTAAAAAATATAACCAAATGGCTTGTTTTTCCCTTGTTAGTTTTAACTTTTATTTTGCAGTACTTTTCCCCGCAAACTTTTAATATGCATTAAAGACTATGATTTTTTTAAATATGAACAACATAATTAAATATATATATATATATATATATATATAACTTTTAGTAGTACGACAAAAATTTGAAGCTTTGAGACTTTGTTGATAGTAATAAAAATAAACCGAAAATGACAATTTCGAGATGAATACGGAGAGAAAGTGGAAATTTTGAGAAATATTTTAAAAGGAAAAATAGTTAAAATAAAATTTATGATAATTTTAAGGCTTAATGACAGCGAAATACTAAAAGTTTGGTTAACGAACCCCTCGTATATCCAAAGTCTAAAAGTGGTGGCAAAAGTACTCAAAGTCACATTTAAGGCGTTGACCACTCCATTTGGTTACGTAATTAACTTACTTGTTAACTATGACTACGTTGACAAACGTGGGTTGCTGACATAACAATTTTTTGCCACATGGATGAGCTCACATCAGCCTCTCGTTTACGAGAAAACAATGAATTAAACCCCTAATTAGGCTCGTCCACATGACAAAAAATTGTTATGTCAGCAACCATATTTTTATCCACGTGGTCAACACCCAAAAACTAAAGCCTACCTATAAAACTAATACATAATAATAAGTTCAAAGATTACCAAGAATGTCTACCTATAAAACTAACATAACTAAAGCTATTTAATATTCATGAATTGTTGACATGACCTTTTATCACGCCACATCAAGAATCTAGGAGCAAAGAGCATGCCATTGATCAGTAATTTCATATTAATTAATTAAATATAGCTGTTTTTATTAAATTAATTTTTAATTCAATTCTTTTTTGTTATATCATAAAAGTGGATGACCCTGATCCATAATTGGCTTGTAAATAACCTCGATTGCAGATAATTTCCTTTCTAGAAAATCCCAAAGGCCTGTAAATATTTCAAATAAATAACTATAATAATGAGTATAACTAATAAATATTATTCTTATTCCTTGTCATTGATTACAACACTTCCATTCCCAATAAGCATTATTATTAGTCGGTTGATGAGGTCGGTAAAACAGTTCGAGTGAATGAATTTAATGTCAAGTAATCTAATTATTTATTTATGAATTAAAATAATTAATTAATTATCATTAGTCATCCAGATACCACGTTAGGGCATTGCACCTGGCGCAACCAAAGCCTTGCATGTGGCACACTCTCACCAACATTTTTATTTTATTTATTTTTAATGTATAGTTTTTATTTATGATTTTTCTATTTGTATATTTATCAATTTCCGTGTCACAAGTCACAACATAATTTTTTTTTTTTATATTTTACACTTCTATTTTCCCAAGGTGCCGTCCTCGCACAAACCCTAAAACTCTGCCCACACATTTACGCTCCCAAAGTATTCCAAGTTGAGGAGAGAGAATGTGAATATTTAATAATAAATATAAATATAAATAAATAAATAAAAAAGAGGATTGCAGATTCAAAGTGATTTCTATATCAAAGAGACATGTATGCGTCAATATTTATGAGTTCTTGATTACCTAAATTCTAAACCTATGTCGACTTACACACACTATGAATTTAAACCCGGATTTTCAAAGAATGCTATGACAAAAAATAATTGAATGTGTGCATATAGTTTTAGATAGAACAATTGTTGTAAAAGTAGCTAAGGTTTCTAAAAATAGTACGATTTATTTATAAAAATAAAAAAATGTTGTGCCGAATAAATATCTAAAGTATCAAAAATTTGTGTTCTCAATTAGTTCCATGTACGAGTCTTTGTTAATGCTTCGTCATTTACATATTGTATGCCTAAAACAGTGTGAATATAAAGAGTACACATATATAAAAAAATAAAATTAAAAATCTTGACGCTAACTTAGACATGTGAGATGGAACAAAAAAAAAATACAATTTCAAAACATATTGGGTATTTAGCGTAATTACAACCATAAGAATATACCCCATTATTATAGATGTATTTATCGCAGTTATCTTATTTACATATCAAGATAAAATAGTATACTTATTTTTATTTATTTGAATTGTATAAAAATCAATATATAATAAATTTTATGTAAATTAAATACAGATTAGGTTTGAATTTTGACATTCTCAAGATAATTGATATGTTTTGGTCAATGTAAAATTAGTATAAACAAAATAGAAGCGTTTGTATTATCTGATCAATGATAAGAGAATGTGTTTTATTTCAATTCTCAATTTTCCAACTTCAAAAACCCATGTCACGATTCAATAAATTTTCACTAAATTTTCACTTATCAGGTCCTTTTTTCATAGACTAATTGTGAAATGCTTGAGTTTCAGTAATGCCACATATTTCCACATTTATTCTTTAACATTTCCTCGAGAAATATATCGATCAATTCCGATTCTTTCTTTTTCTATTGATTCTTTTCCGATTGAGATGTATGGATCCATGGGTCTATGTGTCTATATAGATAGATCCTGTTCATGGATTAACGAAAATGTGCAAAAGCTCGATTTGCCTCTGCCATTCTATGAGTTTCTTCCTTTTTTCGTATGGCATCGCCACTCCCTTTGGCAGCATCCACTAATTCGGAACTTAATTTGAAAACCATATTTCGACCCGGACGTTTTCGGGATGCCCCTAATAACCAACGAATGGCAAGTGCTTTTCCTTGTGTGGATCCTATTTCAATGGGAACCTGATGAGTGGATCCGCCTACACGTCTTGCTTTTACTGCTATATCGGGAGTTACTCCACGTATTGCTTGACGTAAAACAGAGAGTGGATTTGTTTCTGTCTTTTGTTGAATCTTTACAAGCAATATAATTACCAAAAATTTCACATTTATGCATTGTTTATATATATATATATATATATATATTAAAAAGGACCCAAAATAGAGAAAATTGATATCCAAATTAATTTGTTAAGTTTATATCTTATAATACCATCATTTTTATTTTTATTTTTTTGGAGAGAGACATGAAGATATTAAGAAGAAGACGAAGAAGAAAACCATGATCTAAGACTAAATTTTTTGTTAGAATATTAAGGTTAATTAATGGAGACAATTAGACAAAGTAGTAATTAAGACTTCAAAAATGTCAAGACAGTGAGGGGATTCATGCATAATTCTACAACACTTCTCTCAAATAGTACTCTTGCAATTTAATTAATGGTTTGAAATAATTAATATTTTTATTTTGTTTCTTAAACAACTCTATATTTACTGTTACAGTTACAAGCTACTAATTAATTCATTATCTTAATTAAGAGCGTTGTTATGTGCATTAGAAACACGCTTATATATGTATTAAGCTTAGTGCACATGGCACGTGTTTTTAGTTTTTTGCGGCTTTGATGAGAGAACATGAAAACAGATAAATAAAAAGGATAATTGAGGTAAAAGTACCTAAGTTGTACTTATTTGGGGAGGAAAGTACTCAAGTTATTTTTGTGGCTAGCAAAGTACTCATATGAAATAAAAATGTGCGACTATACAATTCCGTCCACGTGGTTGTCAACCATTTTCTTATTTTTCACTTAAGTTTTTGACCGCATGTACCTTATAGATATAAAGAACGGGCTACAACGCCTAGTCAAAGAGATGGTCGTTCGATGATATTGATTAGTCGAACACTTTTGTTTCATTTGAGTACCCCACCCATCGCCAGAAGACTTTGGGGATCACATCCTTAATTAGCTACAACTTAGGTACTTTTACCTCAATTATCTCATAAATAAATAACTGTTTAAGTAACGTATTGCTTGATCCATCGATAAAAACCGTCCATATAAACCTAAGCTATTTAATATTAATGAGTATGGGAATTACTAAATCCATGTGAGCCATTAATTAATAATTAAATTTGAACTCGGTTTTGATAGAGAGTTGTCTCTTTCTTCAAGTGGAAAGTCAAAGTGTCGAAAATCTGTTGACGTGACGAGGAACTCAAGTAATAATAAGAGGATCATGTTTGAAAAAAGTCAACTTTGCGGCTTGACATACTTGGCTTGGGATTGTGTTGTAATATACTACTTACTAAATAATAACCAAGGGTGATAATTTGGATTCGGACTCAGACCCGGCTCTGGCTATAGATGAGAAAGCCTGGCATTGTGAGCCTTTAAATTCAAAGGCATCAATTTGTATATTTAATTCCTTGAAAAATTACTTAGTCTTGCTTTTTAAAAAAATTATTTTTTTTATTCCAAGCTAATAATTCAAATGATTTAGATTCAAAGAAGGGTTTGTCCCTATTCCTATCCAATAAAAATGAAATATTCTTATAATTTTATATTGATATGACATGCTGTTTTTTTTTTTTTTTCTTTTTTAGGCATTCCTTTCAGGATCAGTTGCGGTCTTCCAAACTCTAGCTACTGACGGTATAGAAGAATCCACTGCTTTATACAAATGTGTAAAAGATGCTAGCCTCACTTAAAAGCCGAGTACTCTACCGACAAAACGCAAAAAATTCAGGACCGGCCTTGTTCAGAATATAAATGATTTTTTTGTTGATAATAAATTGATTTTTTTCATAGGGCAATAAGCCATTCACATGATAAATCTACTAATCAACTATATATATAATTTGTGATGGTGGTTTATTATACCACGTATCGTCGAGTGAAGTGTCATGTTTTATTTAGTTTGATATCGTGCTCTAATTCTAATGCAACATCTCAATGGCCAGATAATCTGATATACTAAGGCATAAACAAAATGGTATAGGAGATATATATCTCGCAATATACGAATTATATATATATACGGAATATTTGCTCAACTAGGAAATTAAGAACATGATCATTATGGTTTAAACAAGAACGTGATTAAAGATTAGATTCTCATTACAAGCACATTACATCATTCATCTGATTTGACTAATCCAAGGAAAATCCATAGAGAGTAGAGGAAACACATGAGACCACATGGTAATGGAATTTCCCTATTTTTAATTACCCATGATTTCTAGTATTAATGAGACCGTTAATTAAGAAGATCCCCTATAGTCAAATTGCTTTTATTTATTAATTATTACTAATTAAAATTCGAATATATTTACCTAAACTATATTATATATTTAACATGTGCAAGATACCCGCCCAACCATTTTCCACTATATATCTCGATTGTTTTTGACCGATCGAATAACAATCCATTTCTGTTTGTTATTATTCCACACTATATTATATATGAATTATATGAGATTATATATATATATATATATGTGTGTGTGTGTGTGTGTGTGTGTATGTGGTATCGAAATAGTAGTTTACTTCATGGATTTTCACCATTTTTGTCGGTCTTTGTCTATGACCAAGCATTTTGACCATTAATTTGGTCCTTATAGATTTTCGTGTGTGTATATATATATATATATATATATATATATATATTCAATATGTAATATGTGTACCACGTATTCGTAATTACAACATGCAAGCTGATGCTAGTTAGTAATAGAATAGTATACATGTATTTATTGATAATACTTTTTCCGTCAAATAAAAAAGAAAAAGAAAGCAAATCACATGTATCACTAACTACAAACTGTCACATCTTTGGGATAATCAAGATTTGACGTTCTTAAAATCATAGAGATTATAGGTTATGGCATATACTTTATAATATATTATATAATATATTATTTGTGTATATATCTTGGAGAAGTTGTTAGTCCCCCTCCACGTAATAACAAGTTTCCCCACCAAATTACTTTTGATTCGAAAATAAAATACGAAATAATATTGGTTGTCATATGGTCAATTCAAGATGTCATACTCTTCTTTATTATTAGTCTTCTAAAAAAAATAGTCTTGAAATTATACTAAAAATCATCGCGGCACAAAAATTTATGTTGTATGTTTTACCTTACTTAAATACTTAATTTTCTTTTTTCTACAATAAAAATACTCAACATTACAATAGTAATTGTAGACACCGTTAAATGTCACCCGACATGCTGACTTACTATTTATGTTGCGTTGACTAAATTTTTAAAGGGTTCTTTGCCAAAAAAAAAAAAAACTACTTAATCGAATATTTTTTAACACTTAAATATTTACTTTTCTATATATAGAATGTCTAAAGCTCCATGTTCATAACTCTCTCTATTTCACTTTGTCACAAGAGAGAAATATAGAGTTACGAGAATATAAAAATGGGTATTTTCATTGGAAAAAGAAACTCAAAACATTTAAGTACTATAACCTAATTAAAAAAAAAAAGTAAATCTAATCTTCCTTCGAAGTTCATACTAACCTATGTTTCCCTTCATGTAACCTAAATGCATGAATAATACATTGCATGGTCAGAATTTGGACACAACTTAGATAATTAATAAAAGGAATCTTAACGAACATATTAATTCATTGGTGGTTCGAAATATATCAGATTAATCCACATAAGTTTTTAATTGTATGATTGGCTCATAAGCTGTCACGCATTAGTGACTCTTTCAACATCAAATAGAGAGCGACAATTTACTATATAAATGTGTATTAATAATATATATATATATATGTATATATATTGAGGACAAATACATTGCTCTCAGGCTTCAGTTAGAAGTGAGACTTGACACATGTTATAATGTACTTTTTAGGAAGTCCCAAATAAACAGTAGAATTTCCAAAAGCTTATCATGATCTGTCTGTGAATGTCCTGCCAGTCAAACTTGATATTTGTGTTTGCAAATTTTGGGCAAAACCAAATATTAATTAATTAATTAAAATCCAAAAACCCATCATGGAGATCCTTTTCAAGATGGGCCCAAAAATCATTCACCACAAATCAAGACCCATACAAATCATTTTCTTCTCTAATTGCAAAAGTTTTGGTGGATAAATTACAAAGCTAAACTTTGTCCATTATAGCTCAAAAGTGAGCTTAATTATAAGATAATCTCTTTCTTTTCTTTTTTTGAGAAATGATTAGGCTTAGCTTCAAAAATAGAAGAAAATGGATCAACCCAATTTGAGTTCATAATCTGTGTCTAGAAAAAAGAAACACATATTTAAGTAATTGGTACAAATATTTCCGAATTTTGTTCCTTCATGCACTTTGTCCCTCTAAATTTTTGTTATTGGAAAAAAAATTCTGACATTTTATTTTAAAAAATTACACATTGTATTCAATAACAGATGTAGGAATCTGCGCTTGGACTCTTTGAACTTGTTTAACTAGAGTTCTCCACTTCATCTATTTTGTTGGGCGTGAGCACTCTACGCCAGTGAGTTACTTTTGGACAAGCAAAACTTTGTCCGTCAAATTAAGGAATGGGTAACCCGTCCTTAATTTTTATTTTTATCAGGGCAAAATTATTTTGGGCTTGTTTTGAATTAGTTTAAACCAAGGTTTCGATTTTCGCGATAATCGAGCGATAATCGAGCGATTTATCGCTGAAAACCACTTCTCGGTAACTTATCTCCTCTAATCGTTATCTTTTTATACTTATCGCGATTTTTCGATTCGAAAAGCAAGTCACTTATCTCTCAAACTTATCAAGTGTATTTTCTCGAAAAGCAAGCTACTTTTCGGTCAAAAACGATAAGTCAACCCTGGTATAAATTTTTCTTTTTTTGCGGCAAAAGTTCCAACTTCTTTTAATTTCAAAATTTAAATGTATTTTTAGGGTTTTTTTTAGTAGATCTTTAGCGTTTTGATGTTTAAATGTTGTATATGTATGAATCATGTCAATTTTTCACATTTTTATTCTATATTTGTATTAGTTACTTAGAAAGCTATTAGGTTGAATGAAAGTTAAACTTTGAGTTTCATATTAGTTTAATTGTACATTTTACGTTTTGAATCAAATGTTGTTGAAATTGATTTTTTTAAAGTATATGATGGAATATAGATGAATCAAGATGGTTTGCGTGATTTTTATTGATTTTTTGCAGATTTGGGTTAAATTTAAGGGTTTATGCAAATTATTTCTAATTGCGACTAAAATACCAATTTTCCTACAAATAGTGAATTTGAGATATATTTAATTTTTTTGTGTAATTTCATTTTGTAACATTGTATATAATTAAGAAACTGTTAGTTTGACATAATTATTTTTGTAATTGATGTCTTTCTGAATTATGACCTTATTGCGGCAAAAGTACATATTTTTGGAAATTAGTTAAGTTAAGCTAGTTAGTCTTTTTTTTTATGTAAAATCATTTTATAACATTGTTAATAACTTATAAAATGTGAGGTTGATATAATTATATCTAATTTAACGTTTTCCCGAATTGCAACCTTATTGCGGGAAAAGTAAATATTTTTTTTGAAATTGGTCAAATTGAGCTATTTCTTTGGTTTTTCATATGTAACTTCATTTTGCACATTGTATATAATTCTGATACTGTGATTCTGACATAATTTGTTTTGTAATTTGATGTTTTTCAATTATTAAGGAAAATATACATATAGTATTTTATGTTATAAAAAATATTTTATGTATGAAAATATATATGAAAATATTTTATAAGTTTTCCATCGATAAATCTATCGATAAGCGATTAATCCATCGATAAGTTCGATAAGTTTCGGTAACGGCAAACGATAAATTTTATAGGTTTTCCATCGATAAATCCATCGGCAAACGATTACTCCGTCGATAACGGCAAACGATTTATCGGCAAAAACGGCATTCAAATCCTTGGTTTAAACTAAGAGTTCTCTACTCCCAAGTCCCATCTTTGTTGGGCGCGAGCAGCCTGCACCCTTAGCTATTTTTGGCGGAGAGAAAATTCCCAAAAAAATTGGGAACGGGCAACGCATTCTCAATTTTATTATTCTTTATAATTATTTTGTATTAAAGAAAAGTTTTAAAAATATTGAATGGGTAGGTGAATTTGCCATCATTTTTAGTGGGTGCAGGCTGCCCAAGACGGGGCATGGCCGTGGGGAACCTGCGCCCATCCGTCTGGACAACTTAGTTTTAACTAAGTGGATTCGACGTTGATTTTGCCCCATTTGACACTAAAAGATAAATCGTGAACCCGTTCGAATCCGTGTGCTATTAGAAAAATAATATATAAAGTAATGGACCTTAACTGTCAAAAAACTAAAATTTAAGGGAGAAAGTAGACGAACATGGCAGGTTGAGAGGGCCAATTAGGCAATTACTCCACCGATTAATTTAATTAAATATATTCACAGATGACAATAATAGCTACACGACGTCGTAAAGAGGTCCTTGAAAGTTCAAAGATGTCCAAATCAGTATGCAACTATATAATGAGATAATTTGGCAGCGTCAGTGTTGGTTCGTAGTGAAAGTGGCATGTTTCTATGCATTAATCATACATATATCTTTATATATAACAATAATCAGTACATATATACCATTGTCCTTACCCGAACTGCCTTTGTTTCTGACCACGAAACTCACGCAGTTATAGTAATATGAATCTCCAAACTTTAATATATATAGATATACATATACATATTGGTGGGACGTCGGTATGAATAGCTGGGTTACTCGTAAGATGGCCTTTTGTGAAAATGACATGCATTCTTGGGGAGATTTTCTGATTGCTGATTGGGTCTTCGTCAATCATTTATTTTCATCACAAGAATAATAATAGTTCAGTCTGTGTTTAATGCTACCTGCTAGTAGGGGTGAACAAACGACTCTTCGGTTCGATTTTCATAACTATTTATACAGATTACCGCATTTTCGGTTTTTTCAATTTTAAAACCGAAAGCCGCACTATTGAAGTTTAAAACCATTTTTACCAATTACCGCTATATCGGTTTTAAATTCGGTTTAAATTCGGTTTTAACCGCATTTTGACAAGATGTTATATAATCATCGTATATTTGAAAAATCAAGTTACTATTAGATAATCTAAAGTAAGAAAATAATTAGTAATGAACAAATCGATTAAATTAAAAATAATGGAGTCAATTCTCTTACGGCCTTTATTCATTATTTTTCAAACGGAAAGAAATAATTGCAATAAAAACACACTATTTAAAATAAAATAAGACTAAATGAATCAATGAATGAAAAATTCATGCCAAAACATTATTATATCGATATTAAATGCTAAAGGCCAAACATTTATCTATTTTTAAATATATAAAATATTTAAATTTATTATCGGGGTTAATCGGTAATCGGTAGCGGTTTTTATTGTGAAAACCGTAACCGCTACCATTTAGCAAAAAGCGGTAGCAGTTTAAACCGGATTTTTTGGTATTTCAAAAAAAGCATAAATTTTCGGTAGTGAAAAAATCAGTAAATTAATGTTATCGGTTTTAGATTCGGTTTAGGGTCTTTTTTGTACACCCCTACCTGCTAGGGTTTACAATTGGGAGCTCATTGATCAAACCAACTATATATTTTGTTAGAAATCGATTCCGCCTATTGTATGTGTTGAAACTTGAATATAGATTGTCTTACCGTGATAATATATCTTGTAATACGAGTACATATAATCTTGACCAATAGCCACTCTATTAAAAAAAAAAAAAACTTGAATATAGATTGCACTTTCTTAAGTAATACATAATTGAATGTAAAATAGAAGTTTCTATAGTGACTTGAATTTCTAAACTACATATATATATATATATATATATATATATATATATATATATATATATAGAAAATTGCGGCAAAAATACCCAACCTTTGGTCAAACTGCCTCCCGTGTACCCAACCTTTAAAACTGGCGGCAAAAATACCCAACGTGCGTTGACCGTTACTTTGGCATGAAAACGTTAATTTTTCCGTAAACATCCCTCATGTGGCCGTTAGCGGCAAAAATACCCAACCTTTTTTTTTTTGAATTTATATTTTTTTTACTTGATTAGTGATAATTACTTGAATTCCAAATACATGGAATAACACAAAAGTTAGTCAAAACATCAATTGATTTCTTAATGTTCTTGTATAAGCTACATTTGTTGATAAAAATCTTATTATTATGAGAAATTTTAAACATAATGTTACGGGTATTTTAAGTAATTGAACAGGGTTTTGAAAATAGGTATCCGGATTTCCGGATCCGGATACGGGTAGTGATTTTTGGATACCCGGAAAACCGGATCCGGATACGGGTAGTTCAAAAAAATCGGATACCCGCTGCAGTTACAGCCCTACCCTTTTCATTGGTAATTGACCGTTTTAGATTGAATTAATACAGTCAATTAATGTCTCTGTATTGAGAAAAAAAAATGGCTTAAGAATATATGCCAGTAAAAAAATATTATCAATAATCAATAGGGCTTGATTAGTAATAATTGGCTAAAAGACCTCCCTTGGGATCCCATTAAAATTCGTACCCTTAAATACCCCTGCTAAGAAATATGAATAGTGCCGAAGGAAGCTATGAAACACAATGAAAACTCACGCGCGCGCCTCTACTTGCGTCATCAGGAGTGTTCCGTGACCATTTCTTGCCAACTTATGACTTTTTATCAACATTATGTTTAAAATTCTCATAATAATAAGATTTTTATCAACAAATGTAGCTTATACAAGCACATTAAGAAATCAATTGATGTTTTGACTAAATTTTGTGTTATTCCATGTATTTGGAATTCAAGTAATTATCACTAATCAAGTAAAAAAAAATAAAAATTAAAAAAATTAATTTTTTTTTTTCAAAAAAAAAAAAGTTAGGTATTTTTGCCGCTAACGGCCACATGAGGGATGTTAACGAAAAAATTAACGTTTTCATGCCAAAGTCACGGTCAACGCACGTTGGGTATTTTTGCCGCCAGTTTTAAAGGTTGGGTACACGGGAGGCAGTTTGACCAAAGGTTGGGTATTTTTGCCGCAATTTTCCCTATCTATAACGATAAGTTGTTTGTTTTCACATCGTACTGAAGGTTTTGTCGCTTATTACGCCCTTTCTCGTTTTTGGGTGCCTAGGTACCGCCAATATCCTCTTGGACATCGTTTTTAACTTTAAGGCTATGTTGTCCCTTAAGATGCTACTAAAAGGAAGAGTCTTATCAGAGTCGGCCATAAATGATAAATCATAGAAAAAACTTTTCGAGTAGGAAAATATAAGTATTAAGAAGCCCCCTCAAAGACAAAATGTAGGACTGATGCTAACACTTTTGTTCAAGTATAAACTTGTAAAATAATATGAGATTACAGTTGAATATGCTTAAGAGAATTGATTAATACTATTTACGCCAAAATAGTTTTTTCTTTTTTATCGATAAGCGACTTGAATTAATAACTCCAAAGACGAACTTCTCCAACTTATTGTTGATCTCCAAAAAGTCTATTCAATTATCTTATTATGATCATATCCCTATAATCATTGATAGGATTTTTTATGTTAGAAATTTTAAAAATTTATATAAAATATAAGATAATAATAGTATATAGTATATACATTGTATGTGTTGCCTTTTAAATGTGTAATAGAGATGTCTACGATAATGAGTTCTGTTGGTTCATTGCATCTCTGTACGTAAAAATCGATATTAATAATCCTAAATATAGTAATGAATAAAGTTACTATTTACTATATAACATTATTATATTACATTCTACTATTATATTAAAAACTAAGTTTTAACGTGGACGTAACTTCTTGTTTCAATGCTTAATATTGTAACTTTCAAAATAAATAAATAAATAATAATAATAATAATAATAATAATAAAAAAGAATAATTGACTCATAATTTGTATTTGATATTTATTTGATGGTCCCTTAATCCTTGGAAGAACTTTCAACGACGATCGTGTGGTCCAAATATATTCATTACATATCCAATAAATTTCACCACTCTCTCAATTAACTTTGAGTTATTTACGGCAATTATACTTATATTATTTGTTTTATAACACTTGAGTATCTTATTTCTTTTTTTGCGCCAAAAATATCTAGTATTATATCGTTGCAACTTAATGTTAAATTCCACGCGAATCACTGACGTGTTATGCCACATCATACGATACACGGAAAGGTAGTTAGCGAGTACTTTTTTCTTTTGCTATAGACAAAGCTACAAAAATATAAATTAAGATATTTTTTGGTGCATAAAAAGATACGCTTAGGAATTTAAGTGCTACAAAATAAATAACACGGATATTTTACACACGAATAACCCTTTTAAATTATTTTGTCGACATAGCGTGTAGCATAACACATCAGTCACATATCTAGCATAACACATCATCATTCTACATACCGTTTAAGATTAAGTTGCTGCAAAAATATATTATTATACGTATATTTACCGCCAAAAAAGAAAAGAAAAAAGAAGCTGAAGTATTTAAGTGATACGAAATGATTGATAAATTACGTATTTTCGCCACCTACTTTAAAGAACAAGTAAGCCTATCAAATTGCAATCACAACCTTCAGGGTGTGACCAAATTTTGTTTTTAGCTACATTATTTCTGATCAAATATACAAAGTTGAATTTGCTATCCTTGCAATTAATCCAATATATATATATATATATATATATATATATTTTGCTATATTCAAAAGTCAGACTTGACAATGTGTAAACTTTGAGAAAATCAAAATCAATAACTTTGACATGGAAAAATATGTGATAAAAATGGTGGGGCTAAGCCTATATGGGCCATGTCATTTAGCCACCTGAAAATTGGACCCAACATCATCAGATAGGCGTGTGGGTGTTGTGGACTCAACCAAGTCCAATCTATTTCTTTGCCCAAGATTATGATAGTGTAATTGCCACCAAGATTTCAAAACCCGAAAAAAACTGAAGTAAACCGCTTTTTGGGGTTACCGATTTTTGCTCGTTGGTGCATCTTGCACCCTGAGATTTAGTTTGTATGATTCCGTAAAACGGCATGTTACTCTTTACGTGTTATATTACAGTAACAAAAAATTAATTTGTATAGTATATAAAATGATAGAGCTACTTTTGAACATTCATGTAATTCAATTTCAGAAGACTAATTGCTAAGATGAAAATCTTAATTAATTTACAACATATTCTTAACTAAATTATGTGTTGCTCACGAGCCATAACTAACGTTTTTTTTTTCTTCTTCTTCTTTCATTTTAACGCTTAAAGAGACAATTCGTACTTAAAAGAGCATAGGCACACCAATGACGAAAGTCCTTGAGATGTGACACGCGCGCATATATATATATATATATATATATATATATATATATATATATTCTCTAGAGTTTGAGGGGGGTGGACCAGAGAAATTGTTGAAATTAGTCGAGTCAGGTGAGGCTTAAGGACTGTTCACATGGATCTATATAACTGGATAATACCCTAGCTTAGGGTTTCATAGGTTAACCTAGTTTTTGTCACAAACCCAAATCCAGTTTTGGATAGGACACACTGCAATCTTCCCATTTTGACCAATTATTTAGCCAGTTGTGCAAATTGTGCCCACTGTGAGATAGAGAAAGAGAAACCCAGCAAGCAAAATGGACTAAAAAAATAAGAGAGGTATTAATTGGAACTAGGGTTCACAGTTGTGTTGGCTTAGGATGGTCCAAATGGTACTTACATATATTATGGTCCACTTTTCTTGTGGTCTATTTTCACTGAAGAGGCCTCATTGGAATAATAAAAAAATAAAAAATAAAAAACTGTGAAGGGTTTTCGAGGGTTTTGGCGATCCCATGTGAAATACCTCATTTCAACTCATTTAATGGTATATAACTAGTCAATTTTGGCTGCCTCTTTCACAAGATTAAAGAGGTATAATTATGAGCACGAGGGCCTTTGGATATTTTTGATAATGAGGCAAACGTTAGATTTAGGGAGATTCTGAAATAATGTTGAGCTTTTTTCGAAAAGACAGATTGTAGAAAATAAGTTCGAGTTTGCGCTATTTGATGTTGGGTCCACCCGATTCGGAGGAAATCTTCTACGTGTTTGCGTATCACTTAACATTTTAGGTTTTAAATTTCTTTGTCGAACTGCCTGGTGTGATTCCCTGTTAAATTTTGCTGAACTAATCATTTTAACTGATTTAGTTCATATTCAGATAGATAAGAAGTTCATTTTCCGGAAGAGGAAAAAAAAAAATGTTAAACGGCCTCACTATCTAACTCAAATCATATATTTTTGCAGCATTAGCATATTGCGTAAATGTCGAGCCAATAAATTCTTGTATAAATAAATAAAAAAATTGAATGAGTTCGACTTAATGGCATTATTTAAAGTATTTTTAACTAATTAATATAGACGTACCTTATTAAAAAATGAAACTTATATATTTTGAAAGACAAAATTACAAATTAGGAATTCCGGAGCAT
Source organism: Parietaria judaica (assembly GCA_954871525.1). Lineage (NCBI taxonomy): Eukaryota > Viridiplantae > Streptophyta > Magnoliopsida > Rosales > Urticaceae > Parietaria > Parietaria judaica. Next base: position 49,225,630 of record OX940860.1, read on the forward strand.
GAATCCGGTACTGGATTCCCTAGTCCTATATTTAAAGGACTATTTAGTATACCATACATACACCACTTCGTTTTTCTATATATATTTTTTAATCTTCTCATAATACCGATAGGGGCGGTAATTCGTGTTACGTGTCGTGTTCGTACAAGGCTTTAAGTATTTTTTAAATTATTTTATGTAGACCCAAACCAACCTCAATTACTAATCATACGTGTTAGAATAAGATACCCAAGCCCGTTTCATTTAATAGCCGTGCTCGTGTCTACATGTTTAACCTATTTAACTTATTCAATTATTTTTAATAATAAATTAAATTATGTAAACACTTAATTTATTTGATTATGTCATCTAAAATTTTAAGATTAATTAGTATTTTTATATTCATCAATCGAATAATGTTATTAATAAAATAGAAAACATAGTTTTCATATATAAAACGTATTAGACCACTTAATAACATGCATCAAATGCATAATAGATAACTTTTTGTTCTTTAACCGTGTTTAATAAAATTCCATCGAATTGTGTTAAGCGGTCTGCCCTTCCCAAAAACCAATAACAAAACCCATTACCGAGTCTCGTTGTATCACCACTACTCGTCCCTTTCATTTCATTATTTTTTATGGCACGCCTTACCCGCCCGCTCATATGGCATTATATTTTGTGGCACGGCTCATATGGCAATAAATCGGCCTTTTCAATTTACAGATCGACAAATAAATAAAATCGAACTATCAAATAAGATATCGATAATTTCACAGAATGGTCCTTTTGCATATACTTGTGTTTCTTTTTACAACAAAAATTGGGCTAACAGCCACTGACAAAAACAATTATCACCATAACTCCCTATCAACAAAATAACTAAAAATAAATTTCATAAGAACAAACTGGCACACCTCAAAAATATTACTAATATGCCCCTTTGAATGCAAGAACAAAAAGAATAAATAAATAATTTTGCATGGATATTAAGGGGATTGATTTTTTTTTTTCTATTTTTTTCCCTTTCTTTTTCTTTTCTTCCCTTGGAATTGACGGGGAAAGGAATTTACAATAACCAATGAAATTTATATATAAATTTGAAAACTGCCTATTAAAAAAATAATAATAGGGACGCGCCAATAATGAATATAGCAGCTTCCTTAGCCTTACTCTTGTAAAAATTCGAAGGCGGGATGCTCGATAAGTTCTTCTGCCGGTTTGACATCCGAGAAGTCCTTCGTTTGCAGCGTCGTCGAGAGGTCATCGACGGAGAATGGAATGCTGTTTTCAAGAGGTAACGAGTTTAGTACTTAAAATTAAATCATGAAATTCCACTGTGCGACGACATGTTTACAATCCGGATAAAAACGCTTAATTGAACCAGATCGCAAACTGATTATGGAATCAGCTGTATGTGTTCCAAATAAATAACTGATTGTACAGAACTAATGATGGCATATAACTTAACTTGCAGAATAATCAATCAACTCGTAATTCTTTTACGGATTATTTTTAAAAGTTTATCCATAAGAGAAAAAGAAAATCAGACCTCGAGTTATCGTCCAGCAAAAAGGAATTGCTGACTGCGCTGTTGGAGTCCTCAGTCATGAGAACTCTCATGCTCGAAATGACCTGAAAATGGATCCAAGATAAGGTTGTGCTAAGCATTATTTATTTTGCTAAAGTTGCTCTTTGATTATAATTCTGCAACGAGAACTTACGTCTGGGGATACACTTCGTGTGTTATAATTATCGTCCCAGTACAACGTACATATTCTGTAAAGCTGCTGGACGCTTAAGATCTGGCAAATAAAACATTGTACGTTAAGTAAATATAATTATATATATATATATATATATGCAATGAAGAAGGCTATCATGTTTCGGACCACCAAACTGGCAATCCGTTTTGGAATATGTAAGTATGAGCCATGACCCCTGAACTTATCGTGTTATTGCAAATTGCAATTTCCCCCTTATTACTTTTTTTGTAGCAATTTCTCTCTTAAGCTTGTTAAATCGATGGTTTCCATTAAATTTTAAGCCCTGAACAATGCACACGCTAGTGTTACATTTTTCACAATCATCGATGATAATAATATGTGCATGGCTTAACATTTGACAGAAACCCTCTACTATTTAAAGGCTGAAACTGTAATTGCTTCAGGGGAGAAACTGGTAAAAAAAAAAAAAAAAAAACTAGGTGCGGAACTGACACAATACCACAAGCGTAGGGGGCATAACTGCAAATTACTTTTTTTATTTAAACATCAATATTTTCATAGAAATTAAATAAGTAAAACTCTACCAAATCTTCGAAGACAATATATCTTAGTCTCGGAAACAGTATCAAAATGTAATTTAGATGGTACAGTAATGCAATAGTAATGATTGATAGTTTAAAAAAGAGAAGTCTTTTATAAAGGATAGTTGCGGAAAAAATCCCGAAATATAGTTGGAAATGGTGGTATATTTCACTTTTATTAAGGGGCTTATATTTCTGTTATCAAAAGTATAAATCCTAGGTATTTTTGGTACCTAGAATTACAATTTTGACAACTTAGGAACATACACCGTGACATGAAAACAATGGAATATGCCGCCACTTTTACCTAACTTATAACTAATTTTTTTAGCGAATATTAATTTCCATAATCACATTCAACTTTAACGACTTTTAAATGAATTAATAATCAGTAATTAGAGACTCACGGGGCATAGATCATTGATGATCTCATCATATGAGATCCTGTATTTCTGATGTATAACCTGCAATTATGAAGACAAAAATACAGTAAGCGCTGCGAGTTTAGAAGAGAATTGTCTCGAGATAAAACCACATTCTCGAACATACCAAGAACCCGACCGACTGCCTAATGTGTTTAAGTTCATCCCACGACGAACCCGCATACTGCAACGAGGAAACAAATTCACAAAATCAAGAAAAGGCACACATTTCATAGCCAATATACAAGTCACAACGAGCGAAAGTATTACATCATCCTTTGCTTGGCAACACCATAATTCCAACTCGGCCAATCCAGATTTTACGTACTCGCCATTGCTGAAAGTACAACATTCTCGACGCAGAAGAAGACTGAAACCACGGAAAATTCCCAGATTCATTAAACTATTCACTATTCGAATCGGAATGATTTGGTCAGATATTTACTATGAAAAAACTCGATACCTATTGAAGAGCTGGACATTGATATATGAAAATGTCTGAGTATAGATCTTCTGAACAAGGATTGGTGGCACCTGAAATTCCACAAAGACGTCTAATTACTATTTAAAATTTATAATTGCAGACTCGATTGACAAGGCGAAAAGATTCTTACAAAATTTTCTTTTAGTGTTGCAAGGAGAATGTTGAGGCTTTCGATAATGTTCTGCCAATGACTGGTGGGAGAGTCCTTCCCGAAGGATCTACCGGATCTTAGCACTCCCTTAGACGCTCTTGGTGCCTACGGAAAATATCGCACACATGAATAAAGTACAAGAAAAAGAAAATGTAAGGGAAGATCAATCATCAAAAGAGCAATTAGTCTGAAAATCTGACCAAGGAACCTGAAATCTGAGAGGAGCACAAAAAAGAGAAAGAAAAAAAAAAGATTTGTTGATAGTTGCAGAGTGTTTTTTTTTTTGGTACAGATTTTGTTTAATTGTTCATCAGAGAAAAGAAAAAACTGAAACTGTGTCTGGTAGCAGTTTCTGTTTTTTTAATCATAAAAATGTAATTGATTTAAATTTCAGAAATATAAAAAATATATTAAACTAGAATATCAGAATTTTATGAATTTAAAAATATTGTATTGATTAAAAGGGATTGAGTTACCCCGGACAATTGGTTTTTAGTTTACCTGAATGCACAAGGAAAGCAAGGATGATAATTCCTTTTTCAAGTTATCTCGAATAATTCCATATATTTTCTCGACATAGGCCGTGAGTTGCTGCTTGAAGAGTAAAGCTGGATATTTGGCCTCTACTTGGCGTACTACGTCAAGAACAGGTGCCGGAAGGTTTGCCGAAGAAGGGGATGACCGGAAACCCTGCATGTGAACAGCCACATCATACTAAGTAATTTAACTACGAGAACCCAACAAAAAATACAGCCGAGAATGTTTTTATTGTTTTTAAGAGAGTTTTTTGCTCTGTTGTCCCCTAGGATATGGGGGTAGTGCACTAATAGTTGTTCGAAAAACAACGGTGATAGTCCCTGTTTTACTGTTCCATCAGCGCCCTTTTCCTTTAAATGGATTTTATTAATAAAAAATAAAAGTCAAGAATTTATAGCTAAAACAAATTACCAACATAATACATGAAAAATACTTAGGGTTACAGTAGCAATAAATACATTTTTGACATATTATACTCTTAAATATATTACAAATAAATATAAATTACCAATACACCCCTATTTAGAACATTTTGTTTATTATAGATTTTCATCCAATTTTTCCGGTAATTAACAGAAAGGAGCCATTGGGCACACACCTAAACAAAAAGACGGACTATCCATTCTGTTATCTTCTTAAATAAAAGAGGGTCATTTGCGCACTACCCCCTAAAAAAAACTCAAGAATTAAAGAGCTACATACCATGGTCATTCTCCCAAACAGAGAGGTTGCAGGAGGCAATTTCCGCTGCGGAGTTGCATTGCCCGTGCCAGCACCTTGAAGGCTTCTTTGGAGTAAGAACAACAATGCAGATGTATTCGACAACCAATAAGCCATGTGGTCATTGCTATCTTGATTCTGAAAATCATTAGACAAGTTTACTCCAAATAGCTCTCATGATTTTATTTGCAGAACTTAAAAGACTAAACCAACACAATTAGGTTAACTACAAGCTAAATTTATTTATTTTTTACCTCAATTTGAGAGCCAATCATCTGAATGAGACGGTCAAACACACTAGTCCTTTCAGCCTCAAAGGACTTCCAGTGGAGAAGACACTTGTAAATGGTAAAAGCCGCAACCGGCTTTCCTTGACTATAACCTAAGTTTTTGGCGACACAGTTTATGAGCGTGTCCACACTCTCCTGTAGCAATTAGAAACAAAAAAAAAAAAAAACTCAATGTTAGTGCAACAACCCCATGGTAAAAGGTTCTTTAATTGTTAGTTTAAATATTAATTATGTTTAGTTAGTTACATGTAATTATAGCAAATTAGCTAGGAATTAATATGAAATAGATACTGGAATTTTTCTGCACATACATGTTGACGGTCGATAATAGATCTTCTCAACTTGCTATCAGATTCTGTACCGAATTTCTTTACTGGAGTTGTACTTTGTGATTCCTGAAGAGCAAGTAAATTTTATAATCACAAAATTTTCCCTTCAGTGACATAAAAATGGGATTGACGGAAAAATCAAAAAAAAAAAAGTGAAGTTGTAAATTACATTGGCCTCGCTCGCATGATGACCATTTTCCAATATCTGAAACAAGTAACAAAGTTCAGTAACACGACTAATATATAAGTATATATATATATATATATGACTAGAGAGAGAGAGGGAGAGAGATCGCTTAGAAGCACATAATTACCGGAGTCGCTGGGAGTGGTGGAAGACCAGAAGTACTTTTAAGAGGTGTTTTTGATAAGGTCTGCTCCCTAAGAATTTGGTTTTCAGACTGAATGTCGGAAAACTTTTCTTCGAGCCTGGAAGTAAAACAAACACTGAGAAATAAGTTATCAAATGGAACAATATAATAAAATTATTAAATGATGCTCAAGTACAAGGAGCTAACAGTTTACCTTTGCATGGTAGTCTTCAATTGTATTATTTTAGACTCGGCATCCAAAGCTTTCTTTAACCTTTCTTCACTAACTTTGCTTGCTTCCACGTATTTCTTCTCCGTTTCACCAATTTTCTCCTCCAAAGAACTCACCAGAGCCTGCATTATATTCAAACAGATTGACGTTTTAAAGAAATGTCAGAAATGTCGCTTTACTCCCTTAAAGACTTTAATTTTGACATATTTTAATCTTCTAACCTTGAGTTTTTCATTTTCACTATTTAGTTTCTCTAGCATTGCATTGTCAACAACCGGAATCTCCTGTATGATGGGAACTTTCTCAGCTTCTCTTCTCGCGGTTTCTCTCTCCTTATCAAGCATTGCTTTGGTTTCTTTGAATTGAATCTGCATTTCTTGGAAAGCGGATTGTAGCTTTATGTTTTCTTGGGTCTTAGATTCTTCTAGGTCAGCCTGCAATAGGAGATGTAACAGTTCATATATAAAAAGGTCACTGAAACATACTGCCATTTCCCAAATTAATCAAACAGAGCAATATAAGGCACAATCAAGGTCAAAGGTTCACACTAAATTCAAATAAACAAACTATCTCCACAATACCCTCAAACTGGGACTGGAACCAGGAACAGAGATTCGACAATTTTTCCTGCAGCTCCTGGTTTTCAAAGAGTCAAAAACTCCTCCCAGCCCCAGTTAAGGTTTAATAAAAAATAAAAAGTTTTTTGGGAAACAGTAACCGGAATTTTACCGTTTAAACTGGGACCCGTAAAAATAACAGTTCAAAATTGGTAAATGCCAATTTAAAATAGGAAATGGCAGTTTTAAAACCGGAATATTATTGGTTTTATAAATAGTAAATTAGTATAATGAATTAAATTCAATTTATAAATAAAAATGGGACGAGGAATTTCCCGGTTCTGATTTGTGAAAACCAGTATTTGGAAGTGGTAAAAAACTGGGAACTGGTAATAAACTTTCACCCATACCCTCATGCGCTTCTCTAGTTGTAGTCTCCATGTCAATTCTTCAACTTGCTTTTCCAATTTGTTTTTGGCAGCTTGGAGAGCTCCAGTTTCTCTAGCAGCCTATATATGAAGATGACATTTATTAAAACAATCCACATTTCCTACCAAAGTAATTAAAAGATCACTGCAATACATTAATTGACAAACTAAGAGGGATTATTTCATAATCCTTTATATTTATGTACAGTACTGCGTTTAAAAAAAAAAAATAGAAGTTAATGTGCATATCTCTTACTGAGATTTCATGGGAGAGCTGAGAACAAGAGGAATGGTGTTAATTGTGGAAGAGTGGACGATAATTAGAAGTATGAATTCTAGTGATTATGACTGTTACATTCTTAACATTATTCGTACTTTTATTATGCTTATTAGGTTAGTTAATTATTGTCATTAGGTTTTTTTTAATTAAATATGTTGTGTTAGTTATTTAATCATGATCCTTCAAAAAAAAATTATTTAATTATGTCTGAATATGTTTTAGAGTTTGAGGTATATAGGATTTTGAGTTTGGGCCCGGCCCATTGGGTTGTAATGTTTTGGTCTATTCAAGAAACCCAAGTGAATGAAAATAGTGGCCAATAAACATTGACTAAAAAAATTAATCCCTCTCAAAAAGGGGGAGCTTGGGTGTTTTGTGAACGCTGGCAAAGCTCCCCATTCGAGATCAGATTTTGGGCGTTCAGGACTCTTAATGATGGTGAAAGAAGTGACGCTATAACACTATGCAAGTGCAACAACAAAAAAAATTGCTGATACGCTGAGAAATGCTTAAGATTTATCGTTTCTTTTCTAGAGAGAGATCTTGTACCATCTTAAGCGACCGAAGTTCTTTACGAGCAACTTTTCCTCTCCATGCACATTGTGTGGTAATTGCAGCTTTCTTGATTGCCCTGTAGTGTAGTTGTGCCAAGAATTTGCGACATTGACTCTGCAGTACAGAACCAATAGTCAGAATCTGAGTCGAAATCATGTTGTAATTTAGATAAGAATCTGGGACGACATTGACTAATTTTTAATATCTTAAAGTTCTGACCTGGATAATTATTGCAGCTTTAGTCTGCCGTCTGAAACGTAGCTCATTACGAGCAGCCATACCACGCAGACCTGTCTGAATGGAAATAGCAGAGCAATGCAAGTCTTTGTAAGCTTTTCTAGCAACATGCATGCGCCAATCTCTCTGGATCATCAGAGACGATGATTCTCTCCGCAATGACTCATAAACCCGTCGAGCGAGTTGGCCTGCAAATACAATAACATACCTCAAAATTATTATACTATATTAATTCATGATTAAGTAGAAACCAATTAAAAGAGGAAAAAAAATTAAGTACCTCTGCAAACAGATTGAATCTGCAATGCAGATCGGCGGAGAATGGCAAAGCTCCTGCGTGCCAAGAATGATCGAACTTTTCTTTGAATAATACAAGCCGATCTTCCTAAGACCTCGATTCTACGGGCATCGAGGTCTGCCATTTGACCAGCCCTAAGAAATACCTTAGTTTTACCAATCTGAAAAACACCATTAGAATGAATAAGATAGTTTTAATTTTACCCATCATAAATGATTGTAAGATGTTAGGTCATAGTAGATAATATACTTAGTGCTCAAAGTAATATCTATCAAGAAAATCCTTGTAATTTACAAGGCTGCCCAGACAAATTTCATAAAGCATGACTGAAATTTGGGTTACTCTACAAAACCAAAGCAATTGTAGTTGCTCAACATCGAAATATAATAGGTGATTGTCATTAAAATAAGAGATTAAGGAAGGCACTAAAAACTATAAAAGTTTTAGAAGCTTCCCAAATAATTTAGTAAGAGCAAAATTACAAAACCATAAATTTAGAGCAGAGGAAAGAATAACCATCAAATTTACCTGATAGCCCTCGAGCCCCACCCTCTCAAGAAGCTTCTTGCAAGCTGCGATCTCATCCGTACTACAGTTTTATATGGTAAGAGACAATGTCAAGGACTAATACTAGGAACCGGATATCTGTTTCTTTAGAATAAAAAATAAAAACTTTCTTTCAACTGGTTTTTACATGGATTCTCATGTAAAACTGGTTTATTTAACAACAAATAAACCTTTAAAAAGCTAAAACAACCTAGAAAAACCTAAAAAGAAAGAACAATAATAAATTAATAGAACAAGACAACAAGTAACTGGTAGCGGAATCAGGTTGAAAAACATTGTACCAGTTAAAAACCGGTTACACGGTTTTTCTCCCTAAAACCTGGATCTTTCTTGTTTCTAGTGGTAACCCGGTTCGGGTGTGAAAATTTCACCGCTAACTAGAAAATTCATTGATGATTGAATTTGAACATTTAGGATAAGTGTACCTCCCATCTAAAGCTTCGGGTGCAAGGAGACTGAACCGATCAACAAATTCATCAAAGGGTTTTCTGGTAGGATAGCCAGCACAACTAATCCTAATTGCTTCCATCACACCCTGAGAATGAATCACACATAGATAACAGTTTTTAGTCCCCAAATATATCTAAGCACGAGTGAACGGCATATACACCTAAAATAGTTCCACAATCATATTGCTTTGATTTTGACTTAAAAGAAAAAACACAGAAATACATTGAAAAAAAAAATGTATTTAAGTCTCTTTTATCCATACTACTACTAGTAATGTGATGCAAGGAATTCCAAAAATCTAATAGAAAAACAATAGAAACAGCTAAATGCTTTTCATAAGTTTTTTTATCATATAAAATCATATAAAACAATATCCAACAAAAACTTTGTTCTTTTTATAACTTGGTAGTAAAATATATGTGGATCTAGGTATCAATTTCAGATAGATAATCGAACCTTCTCAAACTGTTTCCTTTTCATAGCCAAAGAGATTTGTCCCACAACTATAGATACCAAAAAGATATCACTGTATCCAGAAATACATTCTTACCCCACACCGCAATTGCTGTAAAACATTTTTGCCCTCAAAAATTGCTGGCTTCAGTAGGTTGTTCGGTTTTACACACCGAATGTAATGTGGTTCCGTGGAGCTTAGGGTTTCAAGCAACTGTATCAATTGTTGCTGCACCACAGAGAAATGGAAACATAAGCCACAAGTCACAAGACAGTACAACATAGCAGAATTTATAACCTCAAAAAGGAAGAGTACAGATGCTTTCTTTGCGTAACTGACTAGCCAAGTGACGGGCTAGGACGTACTTTAAAGTTTAAACTAGTATTTTATTTTTGAAATTAGTATCTACTTTGTCATTTAAATTACATAATTTATATCATTTTAAGTGATCTTTGGATGATTAATGGGTCATCTCTGAACCATTCTTAAAGTTTATTAGCTTAGTGTCTCTAGAATAGAGAGATTTGGCTTGAAAGAGATTGGTTCGGGAACACGGCTACGTCACGAAGTTGAAATCCCTGGCTGTATCGAGTAGAACTAACCTTAAACCGAGAACCTATTGAAGAGAACTTCGAAGTCTTTGATGAATCCTCGGCTAAAGGCGGAAACAATCCTGAAACAAATGCGCATGTTGAAGCATTCAGGAGTCCCTGATGTTCAGCAACCACATAGTCCTTGTTTTTGTCCAGGAACAATTCTGTTTGATAAGTGACCTGAAAATTACAAATAGCAGTTGTCAAATATAGTTCAGTTCGGAGATATAAATTTCCATTTTTCAGGTCTAATTTAAAATATATATACATATAAGAAATAAATGAAAATAGGATACATATCCGACTTACATCACCGGCGTAATGACAAATTGTGAAGTCAGTACGGGACAATTTCGGTTTGGCAAAGCGCTTGTGGTTTTTAAATGTTTGGTACAGCTTTTGGGCAAACGTTTCATTCGTCGATCTTGGGAACATACTATTAAAAAAATGAAAACAAAAATCCTCAGTTGTCTCAGGACAAGGGTGATAAACGATCAATATAAAATAAACAAAGTTCAACAGTGATAGTTAAATAATTGAGAAACCGGGCAGATATTTAAATTAAAGAGGTGAAAACCAAAAGCAGAACTCGAGAATATTGCACATACCAAGCTTCATCAAGAAGAGCGATGATTCCACCAGGTTTCTGAAGTAAAAAAATAAATAAATGTATCATGAAAAAGAAAGATAAAGAATAGAGAACAAAAATAAACGAAAACATGAAACAAAACCTAAGTGCTTCGAATTGAAAATGTGTTGTATCAAGACAAATTATGTATTTATCATATTCAGTAGTAGAAATGTCTGCATCCATAATTTGTATATAATAGAATAAAGCTTAGGGAGACTTCATGAAACATTCATACTTGTAATAGGAAGTGCTTAAGAAAAACAGTTATCAGTGTTCTACAAAATGAATCATTTGACAATCAAGGGAACAATTATCATGGTCAACGAAATGAATCATTTCAGTAAAAAAAAAAACTCTTTCAAGAACACCCTTAATCTAATAAGACGACACACTAAAAAAATAAATCATTTCAGTAAAACATTCTTAATTTAAAAAGATGACACACCAAAAAAGGAACCATTTCACTAAAAAAAAACCTCTTTCATCATATTCTACAAATAAAATTAATAAAAATAAGCCGACTCTGCACACTTCACATCCAATCGAATATATCAGGAGCATAAGATTAGCAACTGCTACAAAAGGTGACAGCACACCAACGCACAAACCTTTTCAATTAGATCCAAGATATCTTGATTATCGACAAACTCGATGTAGCTCCAATTAATTTCCTCTTTTGTATATTCTTCTTGCTCCATTTTGAATACGTGCTGTCCACCGAGATAAAATTACATAATGAGTTTAATTATGCAGAATATCGTAAGAAAATCAGAACTTTCTTCAAAAGCAAATACCTGGTTGAAATGTTGTTGAAGTTTCTCATTTGTCAAGTTGATGCAAAACTGCTCAAAACTGCAGCAAAGAATAGTCAGATTACATAATTTGAGACAAAGAAATAAAGTTAAGCACTCCAATTATAACTATTTGACTGTTATGACCCAAAATCGAAAACTTTCAATTACGTTCTCAAATCTATTCAATTATATACTTCACTCATGAGACGTTTTTGGCTATGCATTGCAACAACTATGGCTGATCTTCTTCTTTAGACAGTTATCACCAGATAAGACATGTAATCATGTATGTTATGAGCCAAAATTTGCGACATGAGACTAGTGAATGCTGAAGAAACACATCCTCGGTGAATTTCTGGTACAAAGGCGCTTTTTTTTATCACTTCAGGTTCCGTGTCATTTATGAAAATAAAAGGCATACCGGTTAGCACCTGTTTGTCTTGAAACTCTCGAAACCATATATATCGAGAACCCCAATTAAGATATTTGAGTCAGGATCTTGACCAATTGAGCTATTAATCTTGTCCACAAGCCTGCATGAACAAGGAAACCGCCATATAAACTACGTTTCAGATATATATATATATATATGAGGTGAAAGAAAGGCAATTTTAGATGATGTATATAACAATTATTAATTATGAACTTACCAGTCAAACAGCCTTGAATACACAATTTTAGCTAGAGCATCTCTACTAACAGCTGCAGCCTCGGGATCCAACCACTTTGTGATTGTCTCGTCGCGAGTTACAATGACACGTTTGCAAAGAGAGTCTTCAAGTGCCTTCACATCACACCTGGAAAAGTACAGAGATTTCAACACATATTTTTCTTATCTTCTATTTCACTATTACCAGTCTGTTACAAAGAAGGAAAAAATATTTCAAAGGCAGTAAGGGCAATATGGTCCTTGGTAAAAGAAGAGTAGTTTGGTCTTTCACCTTAGATAGGGTTTACTTACCTAGGAAAAAAGTTGTCATGAGTTTTTTGTTAATTTGGCTTATTGAGTAGTGTTTAGATTAGAGTAGAGAGCTAAGGAGAGATTAGGCCTTCCTCTCAAATTGAAGGCTGGTTTGGGTTGTGATTCCGTTGATTGAAGGAAAACTCTGTTATTTTCTCAATGTTTTGGGTTTAAGTCAGGAACCAATTCCAAAATGTAATGACAAGAACATGCAAGCCAACGGTAATCAACAAGGTGATGATTACTGGATACCTAACTCCAATCAACGACTGTTCCTTTCGAGAACACTGACAAATCTCTCCCAAAAGATGTCTTGAGTCAATGGGCAAAACAAATACATGTCTCTCCCACTAGCCCTAGGTGCCTACATGAAGAATTAGGGTCTTATAGTCTTCCAACGTTTTGCTAATTACAAAGAACCGTTGCTTAAATAACTATATAATGAAACATAAAAAGAATACTAATCTCAAGCCTATCCTTCTACACTACGTAATAATTGACGACATATCATAGAGTTTATAGGATGTAAGAACAAATATTATATGACAGTGTGTTGGTGAGAAATCGAGGAAAAGAAACCTTACATAAAAAGCTCAGCAGCAGTTTTAAGGTGGAACAAAGACTTCTCGTCTTTCGGCACAGAGGAGTCCATTTCCTTCCCTTTTGCAAATTCAATGTTTCCAAGGTGAAGGATTGCAGCGACAACACGAAATATGCTATCCTGATATATAGTGGAAAATAAAATTTCAGAAACACTTATCAAAAAATTAGAGCATAAGACTATTATTATTATTAAGTGAAAGTCTCACACTTTACCTGCTCATCAGAACTAATTCCAACAACATCCATTGCCTTCCTTGTCGCTATGTATTCCTTAGACTCGTCAAGACCATCCAGTTCGTAGCAGTTTGATTGATTTAGATAATGAAATGTTCTTGGATGCCCCAATTTATATTTTTTTACTTCCTGCGAGAAAAAATGTGGGGATTGTAAAAAGTTCTCACATTCTAGATTATAATAGGAAACTTCAATTACCTCGGGTGAAGAACAAAGCATGTAGAAACAATGATAATTTCTCTCTGGATCAGACAACTGACAAACACGTGATCGTTCTAGTAAATAAGTTCTCACTGCAGCTCCTGAGATTCTTCCTCTCTGATCAAATTGAATCTCCACAAACTTACCAAAACGACTGCAACAAAACATGTGGTTGGAAATGAAAATGAGTGCCACAATTGATCATATAGTTTAAAAATCCCATAATCAGTCGTATACAAAAAAAAAAAAAAAAACACAATAAATTAAGACAACCACGAATATACAAATTATCTCACCTGGAATTGTTATTTCTGACAGTTTTAGCATTACCAAATGCTTCCAGAACGGGATTAGACTGCAAAGCAGAAAATAACAATGTAAATATTCCAGATTCAAGGCAAAGTATTCAACAATGAAATAGGAATCTGAAACTTTCATACCTCCAGAACTTGCTGTTCAACTGTTCGGCTTCCCTCAGCAGCAGCTGTCCCTCCCATGTAAGCAAGATAACGCATGAGCAATTTTGTGCTTTCGGTTTTACCTGCTCCACTTTCACCGCTAACCAATATCGACTGACTTACTCCCTCATTCATCATAAGTCTATAATCAGAGAGTAAAACTGCATTAGCACATAATTACCATTTAAAGATATAAACTAGGGGTAGCAATTCTTGCCTCGCGTCATGTTCGAATTGTGTCTTGATCGTTTTTACTAATTTTGTAGACATCGTATTATTCAGGTCTGACTTATTAAACTGTTCGTAGTTGTTGGTCACCGATTCGTGACGTAAGCAAAGCAATTTTTTGATTGTGAGTCACCGTCGCCTAACTCATGCACGGCCTATAGGGCTTGACTTTCTGTCAACGCCCGAGGGACAGAATCGACTCTCGATCTTGATGCTTATATAAGGCTCGTCACTGGAGCCAGAGAAGACATATACAAGAAACAGAGAGAGAAGCAAGATCGCAAACAGCAGTCGGTTAGAGAGAGAGACTCAGAGAGGATCTTGGAGAGAGGAAACCCAGAGAGAGCAAGAGACGCTCTGACGGAATCGCCGGAGGAGAAGAGACGTGAAGTAACGTGAAGGAGAAACCACGACGGAGACGGAGGCGACGTACAGTCCTCAAGGCATCTCAACGGTGGTTATCACGGCGTCAGGAATCTTCTCCTAGGTTGGTGATTCATCCCTGTCTTCGTGATATCGGAAGAAACCCAGAAGGAGATCGTGCTGGATTGCACGTGGTGGGTTGACCAAAAGGTGGAGTCTTGCGTGAACGGGGATCAGCTCAGGCGGTGTCCCCGGAGGGGTTGACGAAAACCGTGGGACTGAGAGGTTCACCGGCAATCGACGACGAAGGACAGACAGAGGTTGAGCAGAACGGGGAGTACCAAAGATCAAGTCTTAATCTTGACAGAAGGAGTGCGAGCTTCAGCGGAGAAGACGAAGCTGCGACGAGGAAGCTGTTTGGCACGATCAGGAGAAGCTCGTTGGGGGAAGATTGTATTTCGGCGAAAGTACCAATCTTTGTAACCGAAACTTGTATATTCTTGTTGTGCATCAATAAAGAAGAGATTCTGTCCATATAGTTGTTCGTTGAACTCGTGATTCCGCAAGTTTGTCATTTCGGATAATTGCTCGGGTCCATTCTGAGCTCGGGTTGTTGGGCCAAAATCCCAATAAGTGGTATCAGAGCGAGGAGCTTCACGAACTAAGGAAGGGTTCGGTGAAGGATCAAGAACCGGGCTCAAGAAGGGAGCAAGAACGTCAAGAAAGTCAAGACTCAGTTTCTTGACATTTCTGACGCGAGCAAGAATGACAACGCCAACGGTAGAACTAGAGAAGTTTACCGGCGAGAACGACCTCTCGATATGGAAGATCAGGATGCTCGCTCGGCTTTCCATGCTGGGCCTCGAGGACGCCCTGGAAGGCGAGAAAGCGCTCCCCGAGGAGATGCCAGCGAAGAAGAAGGAGGCCTTTCTCCGAAAGGCGAGGAGCACGATCATACTGAGTCTCTCGGACAATGTGATCAGGGAAATACAGAAGGAGGAGACAGCGGCAGGCATCTGGAAGAAGCTCGAGGAGATCTACATGACAAGGACGCTGGCCAACGAGCTATTTCTCAAGCAGAAGCTCTACAACTTCAATATGGTGCCGGGAATGCTGCTGAAGGATCACTTCGACGAGTTCAAAAGGATAATCACCGACCTTGAGAACATTGGTGTGAAGGTCCCGTCGAAGGACCAGGCACTTCTCCTCCTGAGATCCATGTCGGGCACGTATGATCGAATTCAGGATATTCTCCTCTTCAGTGGCAGGGAGACTCTCACGGTGGATGATGTGAAGAACGCCGTGATCGCCAAGGAGACTCAGCAAAGGCACGAGGGCAAGGGTTATTCGCGAGGAGATGGAGCAGAGGGCCTCTCAATGAACCGAGGAAGATCGGATAAAAGGGAGAAGGCCAGGTGGACTTCATCGAGCAGATCAGACTCGAGGCCGAGGAGCTTTAAGTGTTATCGATGCGACAAGGAAGGGCACTTTGCGAGGGACTGCCCAGAAAAAAGAGCGAGCAGGTTCTCCGGCAAAAATCGGAGCGACGAAGTAGCATGCTCTTCCCATGTCACCGAAGAGGGTGAATGGATGGAGGTGCTGAACATCTCGTCGGAAGTTGTGCGGTCGGCATGGATCCTTGACTCAGGATGTACGTCGCACATGAGTTGCGAGAGGACCTGGTTCGAGGAGCTTCAGGAGGACAACGACGGAAGGCCAGCCTCCACGGGCACGACGGAAGGCCAGCCTCCACGGGCACTGAGAAGCTTTGCTCAGTAAGTGGAGTTGGCACCATCAAGTTGAAGCTCGAAGATGGGTCGAGGAGGACCCTGAACCAGGTGAGATTTGTTCCTGACCTCAAGCGCAATTTTATTTCTCTCGGAATGCTTGAGGAGGAAGGGTATAAATGGAAGTCGGTGAAGAACGGCTTGGAAGTCACCATGGGCGAGGAGCTGTTCATAAGTGCTCGTCGCGAGAATGGGATCTATATCCTAAGGGGAGAAACTGCCGTCGAAGAAGGTTTTTTGCTCGAGGTGGAGCACCCCGAGCAATTTGCTCGAGGAAGAATTCCCGAGCAGGATGCTCGGGGTCTCGAGGAGGACTATAAAAGTCCCGAGCAGGAGAGTAAAATCTGTCTCCTCGAGCAGGAGGAGCGACGAGCAGCAGAGCGACGAGCCTCCTGCGAGGACGAGAAAAGAGATCAGCGAGCCCCAAAGGAAGCTCGAGGAGCTATCACAGCGACGAACAGGTTTTCTCGTGAGATTTTGGTGACGAGCGCGTTCAACACTGAACTATGGCGAGAAGCCATAGGACGAGAGAAGATTCCCCTCGCATTGACTAAGGTCAAGAAGAAGCTCATCAAGGTTGTCAGGTCAGCCTTGCTTCAGGAGCGACGGGAGGTGAAGCGAGGAGATCCTCACGGAGAACCCCAGGAGAAGATTCTGATGCTGTGGCCGATGAAGGGCCTAGTGCTAAGGGGTGATGAGGTGGAGCTCAGCCCGATGACAGAATCAAAGGGGAAGTTAAAGCTTCAGGTACTGTTCAATAGTATCGATGATGGTCTCATGATGAGCATGAGATGCGCGATGCCTGGTACGGGCGACGCGGTCAGCTCGGAGAGTAGGTGGAGCATCAACCCGGGAGAGGTGTCTCGACGGATGGTCATTTGGATCCCTCGGAACATGACAAGGAGCGTCGACACAGGGTTGCCCTGCGAGAGCTGGGAGTTCGAGGAAGCCGACGAACAGGGCTTCAACAACTTAGGCGATGCGACGGGGTTCGCATGGGAGGTTTGCTGTAACCTCATC
The DNA here is from genome assembly GCA_954871525.1 of Parietaria judaica. NCBI lineage: Eukaryota > Viridiplantae > Streptophyta > Magnoliopsida > Rosales > Urticaceae > Parietaria > Parietaria judaica. Next base: position 49,243,095 of record OX940860.1, read on the forward strand.
GGCCAGGAGACTTCATCGCAGTACGCTATGGCCTTGTCAGGGACAGAGGCAAGTTTCGTGACTTGCTACGAAGTGGCCCTGCTCGAAGATCTCGAGGAAAGATTGGACCTGCTCGGGGTTTGTGGAGTCAAACCCGAGCAGGAAGGCAATAAAGGCCCGAGCTGCTAAGCTCGGGGGAGAGGGCCGTAAATGAGTAAAGCGACGAAGACTCAAGGTGGAGATTGTTGGTCACCGATCGGTGACGTAAGCAAAGCAATTTTTTGATTGTGAGTCACCGTCGCCTAACTCATGCACGGCCTATAGGGCTTGACTTTCTGTCAACGCCCGAGGGACAGAATCGACTCTCGATCTTGATGCTTATATAAGGCTCGTCACTGGAGTCAGAGAAGACATATACAAGAAACAGAGAGAGAAGCAAGATCGCAAACAGCAGTCGGTTAGAGAGAGAGACTCAGAGAGAGCAAGAGACGCTCTGACGGAATCGCCGGAGGAGAAGAGACGTGAAGTAACGTGAAGGAGAAACCACGACGGAGACGGAGGCGACGTACAGTCCTCAAGGCATCTCAACGGTGGTTATCACGGCGTCAGGAATCTTCTCCTAGGTTGGTGATTCATCCCTGTCTTCGTGATATCGGAAGAAACCCAGAAGGAGATCGTGCTGGATTGCACGTGGTGGGTTGACCGAAAGGTGGAGTCTTGCGTGAACGGGGATCAGCTCAGGCGGTGTCCCCGGAGGGGTTGACGAAAACCGTGGGACTGAGAGGTTCACCGGCAATCGACGACGAAGGACAGACAGAGGTTGAGCAGAACGGGGAGTACCAAAGATCAAGTCTTAATCTTGACAGAAGGAGTGCGAGCTTCAGCGGAGAAGACGAAGCTGCGACGAGGAAGCTGTTTGGCACGATCAGGAGAAGCTCGTCGGGGGAAGATTGTATTTCGGCGAAAGTACCAATCTTTGTAACCGAAACTTGTATATTCTTGTTGTGCATCAATAAAGAAGAGATTCTGTCCATATAGTTGTTCGTTGAACTCGTGATTCCGCAAGTTTGTCATTTCGGATAATTGCTCGGGTCCATTCTGAGCTCGGTTTGTTGGGCCAAAATCCCAACAGTAGTATTGTTAAAGAATAAATAAATTCATTAGTCATATATTACACATTGTTAAAAAGCTACCTGTAAGCAGCATCGGCAACAGCGAACGGGTGTGGACTTAGCTCACCGAAGGCAGCGCCCTTATATTGTGCCATCATGTGGCTATCATAGAGATGGGGTAATCTCATAAAAGGGTTGACAGCGATCAAAATTTCTCCTGTATAAGTCTGAACACATGATTTAAATTTTTATCATCACCATATTATAGAACAGGCCATGTCATATGCATGAGAAGAAGAAAAAAATGTTACACCCTTGTTTGGAGAATTCACCACTTAATAATATGAAAAACCGGGATCTTTGTCTAAATAATTGTTTTGAAAAAGGGCAGATGTTTAGAACCCTTCAACTTAGAATGGAATATATCCATTCATATATTCCATAGTTCCTTACTCGGACAGAATACAGATAACTCGACTTGATATATTAGATACTTTTTCAGACCTATTGCAGATACTAAGTAGCAGCTGAAAATTTGTATGCATGATTCGATATATATATGGAAAACTCTTCAGAAAAATTATGACTTCCGTACTGGAATCTGATAATTAAAATTTTGAGTAATACAATGGATAGCCAAAGGAGAGAAAACAGAGGAACTTTTAAAGTACTTACATATATCTCGTTGATGTCGTATCTCAATCTTAAGTTGTCCAAGACTCCAGGTTCGTGCAAATAAGCCAGCTTCGTCATATCATCTACCCCACACGACGGGGCTTCTGAATCTTTAGGGTAAACATTGGAAGCTTTAACCACAACCTACAATTTTTCCCGATAAGTGAAAAACAATGCACACGAGCATAAAGCGCACGACTGAGACCAGAGAACTTCATGCATAAAAATGGACGCACCTTTTTCCCTGTAGTACAGAGGACCGTAATATTGTCCCCATTAATCTCAACAACTTCACCGTCCAACCAAGCTTCATCGGGATCCTCTATCCAAATAAGAGACCCGACCACTGGGCTGAATGCACCAGCCTAAAGTGCCAAGAATTGGAAATAAGACAGATTTTTGTAGAGTTAACATATTGAGTATTGAAGAAAAATAACTTGTCCGAATCCTAAACCATCAAGATTAGCAACTGACAGCGTAAGAAAGAGAAAAACTACACCCCGACAAGTTAATATAATTAGTAAATTTCCGCGGACTTCTGAAGACTGGGGTAAGCTGAATCATAGCCAACATAAATGGCAGCATAAAAGTGTCCAATTTGAAGTTAAAACTGTTGGAATGTATCGACTATTAGCGTTTCTCGTGAATATGATTGATCGAGCCCGCCCAAATAATTTGCATGAATGATCAAACAGTTCAACTTTCGATTAGATTTTGCATTGACTACAATGAATACTACCTTATTCGAATGTTAAGACTTCAAACCAATCCAAAGAAATTGGAGACCAAAACACTGCACAATCAACTACAAGAAAAGAAGCAGACTTGGCCAAATCCGAATGCGATCACCACTAAACACAATGAACCACGCATTCAAAAACGAAATAGCAGAGAGATGATAGCAAACATCAAGTCCTAATTCAGCTCGAATCAGATCAACTAGCACAAGGAAAGACGAGGGATCAACGAGCTTCTCGCACAAGGAAAGACGCCATTTCGCGAAACCCCGAGCAAGAGAAGCGGAAACGAGAATCAAGCAGAGGCAAATACCATTTGGCGCGGAGATTGATCGGATCTACTCCAGAACGTTCCGAGGCCGACGAATTCAACTGAGTGAGCGAGAAATTTGAGCTCGTCAAGACTCCAATCGTGCTCCGAAGATGAAATCGGAGACAGGTTTCTTCGATCGACAACTGGAGATTCGTGTCTGCGATTGGTGGTGTTCTTCGTTTTTGTTTGTTGGAGAATCAGTTTTGATTCGAGAAGCACCGTCAATGTAATTTCTTGGTCTTTCGTCTTAGCATAGCCCTGTTTATTTGGACTAAAAAATACTTAAAATGAATATTCATTTCTTTCAAGAATTGAATTAGTAATTATTTGAAGGGGAAAAGAATTATAAAAATTGTTTTTATAAGAAAAAAAAAACTCCATATTTTTTGCTCGTGGCATTTATTTTTAATGCTGTAAAATATATATTGTTCATACCAAAATATACTTACACTTTTAAAAATAAATGAGATATGCTGTCAAATTTTTAATGTACAATAGATTTTTTTTAAAATTTATATTTGATAAATTTATAAATTAATTAAATAATATTTTTATTAGTCTCACTTCATATATGAATATATTACCCGATAAGTCAATAATTTTTATAAATAACGATTATTGTGGCTCCAAAATATTAATTTAAAAAGGCTCTACATAGTCGTAAATATTTTTTTTTGCCGGTCGAGTAAACTTATGCACTTTTATTAACGGGTATAGTTTATTTGAGAAGCGTGAATTTGTATAATTAATTTTGATAAAAATAAATTGTACGAAATACTCATTTTGTGTTAAATCTTTTTTTTTTAAACTATCATTATGTGTATAAAATTATCCATAATAGGTCATTTTTAAAAAAATTACACAAAATGAGTATTTCATTAATTAACCCATTTTGATATTATAATTTCTTTAGGTAAGCACTAAACACATTATCTAATTCACATTTAACCATACCATTATAAACATGAGCAATTAAATCAATTTACTGATTTTATTATTATATATAATTTATTATAATTGTAAAAATTACAAATAGTCCATAAAATAGATTTATCTGAAATTTTTATAGTTAAATTAATTTAATATTTTTAATTATCTAAAACCCCATTGTTTGATTGATGAACTAAAATACTCAAAGTTTGGTCAAAGAACTCATCGTGTACATAAAGTTTAAAAGTGGTGGCAAAAATACCCAAAGTCGCATTTAGGGAGTTGACCACTTCATTCTCGTAACGCCGTTAACTTACCTGTTAACTATGGCCACGTGGACAAACGTGGGTTGCTGACATAACAATTTTTGCCACGTGGACGAGCCCACATCAATTTCGTTTACGACAAAATAACGAATTAAACCCCTATTTAATACAACTAATTGAACCCCTAATGATTACACTTAATAAAACAGATTTCACCATTTGGCCAGAATTAACGGGTAAGTTAACGACGTCACGAGAATGAATTGGTCAACTCCTCAAATGCGACTTTAGGTATTTTTGCCACCGCTTTTAAATTTTGAGTACACGAAGGGTTCTTTGACCAAACTTTAAGTATTTTTGCCGTCATTAACTCTAAAAAATGATAAGAAGAAGAAGAAAAGAAACTTCAGCTCTGAATTAAGTTGCCTTAAATGACTTTTAATTAAGGAAGCTGCAAAGAGGAGAAACAAAACGCTGAAATACCAAAAGTGCCCTTTGAAATTGACGCAATTTGCGGAAGTCTCATGACAACCAAGACACGGTGTCAATCTCAAACTCAAATCGCGGACGCGGCGAAGCAAGTAAACTAAGATTTGACTCCAAACGACGTAGTTTTAAGCGGACTCAAAAGACCAAAACGCCCTCTTACTAGATTCCTTATATTTAGAGCAAAAGTGCTCGTCTAATTCGGAGATCTTAATTGCGTAACGTTTGAAAGTCACCAACTTAATTAAATACGGGGATTAAATTCGATAAATAAGTAACTTAAATAAGTTTACAAAAGGGCGACAATCCAAGTCCGAGTTCGGACAACGGACTGAAAAACGATGCATAGATTGACCTTAAGTAGTACTTAGTTTTAATGGAATAAATAAAGTAAGAATTCAATAATACGATATAAAAAGATTTGGGTTGATTTTTGAAAGGATCACATAAACCCCTATTTAATACAACTAATTGAACCCCTAATGATTACACTTAATAAAACAGATTTCACCATTTGGCCAGAATTAACGGGTAAGTTAACGACGTCACGAGAATGAATTGGTCAACTCCTCAAATGCGACTTTAGGTATTTTTGCCACCGCTTTTAAATTTTGAGTACACGAAGGGTTCTTTGACCAAACTTTAAGTATTTTTGCCGTCATTAACTCTAAAAAATGATAAGAAGAAGAAGAAAAGAAACTTCAGCTCTGAATTAAGTTGCCTTAAATGACTTTTAATTAAGGAAGCTGCAAAGAGGAGAAACAAAACGCTGAAATACCAAAAGTGCCCTTTGAAATTGACGCAATTTGCGGAAGTCTCATGACAACCAAGACACGGTGTCAATCTCAAACTCAAATCGCGGACGCGGCGAAGCAAGTAAACTAAGATTTGACTCCAAACGACGTAGTTTTAAGCGGACTCAAAAGACCAAAACGCCCTCTTACTAGATTCCTTATATTTAGAGCAAAAGTGCTCGTCTAATTCGGAGATCTTAATTGCGTAACGTTTGAAAGTCACCAACTTAATTAAATACGGGGATTAAATTCGATAAATAAGTAACTTAAATAAGTTTACAAAAGGGCGACAATCCAAGTCCGAGTTCGGACAACGGACTGAAAAACGATGCATAGATTGACCTTAAGTAGTACTTAGTTTTAATGGAATAAATAAAGTAAGAATTCAATAATACGATATAAAAAGATTTGGGTTGATTTTTGAAAGGATCACATGTTTTCGGTTATTTGTGCGTTTGTGGAACAAAAGTATTTCCTGTCTCATATGCCTATGTAAATAGGGGTGGTAATTTGGGGTCGAACACGAAACGTTTACGACACGATTTAAATGGGTCTGGATCTATCATAAATGGATCTGGGCCAACCATGTCGAACATGATTAACATGATTTATTAACGGGTAAACACAGCACAAACACGATAACACGATAAGACTTAATTGGACATGATTAAGAAGCAAAAAAGTTACATTGTATGCATTTTATATAGGGTTAATGACGGTAAAAATACCCAAAGTTTGGTCAAAGAACCCCTCGTGTACTCAAAGTTTAAAAATAGTGGCAAAAGTACCCAAAGTCACATTTGAGGAGTTGACCATTCCATTCTCGTAACGCAGTTAACTTACTCGTTAACTCTGGCCATGTAAACAAGCGTGGGTTGCTGACATGACAATGTTTTGCCACGTGGACGAGCCCAATTAGGGGTTTAATTCGTTGCTTTGTCATAAACAAGGCTAATGTGGGCTCATCCACGTGACAAAAAAAATTCTATGTCAGCAACCCCCGTTTGTCCATGTCGCCAGAGTTAACAGATAAGTTAACTGCGTTACGAGAATTGAGTGGTCAACTCCCCAAATGTGACTTTAGGTACTTTTGCCACCAGTCTTAAACTTTGGGTACACAAGGGGTTCTTTGACCAAACTTTGGGTATTTTTACCGTTATTAATCCTTTTATATATGTTATTTAGTGTTTTAATACTTACTATATATGACATTTTTATTTTTATTTTATTAATTACGTCGTATATTTGATGAACATAAATATTTGTTAGTAGATTTTAAAAATTTTAGATAATATAATTAAATTAATTAATTTAAATGAGTATAAATTGAATTAATATCATTTTAAAATACATTAATCTGTTAAATGGGTTAAATGAGTAGACACGATAAAGACAATATTTAAATAGGCCGAGTCTGAGTCTCATCTTCAAACACGATTAATAAATAGGGAGGATCTAAGTCTAGATAAAATAAATAAAAAACGATTAAGACCTGGCACGAACACAACACGAAACTCGAATTGCCACCATGTATGTGGATGCGTTCAACTATTTGATATGTCATATTATCGTTTTTAGTTTATATTCTTGTTCATTCTTTTTGGTTACAAAGTACATGACTTTTCTTAATCTACTTAAGTAAAGATTGCGAAAAGGTGGACCATTTTACCCTAAAAAATAGTGTATTTGGTGTCTGCACCAAGTCTCTTTTATCTCATTTATCTGGTGAAGTTACTTCACATACTCTACACTTAAAAAAAAAACCTTTGCTGAAGGTGAACATCTGCTATGGATGGTGAGGGCTCAAGGGATTTCAGCTTGACGTTCTGCAAGTGGAGCTTGCACAATTAATCGATCGGAAGAAGAAGGAGAGTTGTGTCTAGATTTTAACATTAACGGGAACCATTTTTATGTTTATTTGATATTGAATATTCATATTGTAACAATCTTCTTTTGTAAATTTTGATCGGTAGATTTGAGTGTTCCCTATGTGACCAAAAAATATTGTGTCCAATTTATGTTTGATTTTATGTTCCAACATTATGTATAACATAACTATGTGAGAATCTGATTCAACAACTTCACATAAATATTGGTTTAATTTTGGCAAAATGATACCAAATACAATTAGTAAGAAATAAATACGATACGAAAACGACATGACTCAATTAGACACGAAAAAAATAGAGCAATATATTCATTTATGTATTTATTGTATGCTACAAAGTATTTTAATTATATGTCAGTGTTATTTATTTATGATTTATATTAGTTAATTTTTAAAATATAGTATTATTTAATAATTATATAAGTTGATTTAATGTCAAATAAAATTCTTTTACAAGTATCAGAATCATTGAGGAAACGAGTGAAATGATCATGACACAGTTAACATGCTTAATAAATGAGTCGGTCATGATTCATACAGATAATAAACGAGTCAGATATATTTAATTTGTTAATTGGGTTAAATGAAAAGCATCGATATCCGTTGCCGGGCTCAGCACCGAGGGCCTGTGACCCAAGTGGGGGCTTCAAAGTGGTGTGGCCAGGCCGGGTAGGCTATTCTCTGGCTCGCCTTCCAAGCGAAGAGCTGGGTTGTAGTGCCTAGACGAAGGTCCGGGCTTCCCAACCACTAGAGCGTAATGAAAAGCGTGAGGCTGGCTTCACAGAGCAGCGAACACCTCCCTCTCTCGGCAATGGAAGGATAATGGGTCGTTGCCTTCTGAGCTCATTATGGCCCCATCGAATGACCCCATTGAACCACTATTTTAAAAATAATGAAAAATCAACGGTTTAGTTGATACATTTAAAAAAAAAATGTCGACATCTGTTAGATAAAAAACGATTAAAATGTGAAGGATGTTAATGCCAAAAAATAGAACAACACTATAAGCTGCTCAAGTTTGGATTTTGGGCCGGGCCTGATGACCATTTGACGGTCAAAGGGGGTCTTGAAGCTTGATTCTTCTTTCTTGATAGGCCATAAATAACTCCCGCGATTGGTGTCTTCGTCCACGTATTTGAGAAAACGAGAAAACGTGAACTTACAGGGGGTACGGAGCGGGTGCTTCCGTATCCACCTTCGATGCTCAACATTACTCGGGTATGTAAGTCGTGATATTTAAGAGAATGAGAAACATAGGTTTTATCGCTTTAGAGAGCGCTTTTGTGAGTTTGTGATGACATGATCGGAATTGATCTCAACTATCATTTTGATTGAAATAAGCTTCTATTTATAAAAGGGTGCAGGGACCTTTTAATAATTAGTAATTACTTTGTTGGACCCCTGAGCAAGTAATATATTGCTTGCACGATGCTCGATGCACGATATTTTTAACAAATGATTTAAAGACTCTTTTGTGGTAGAAATAACTAGACTTTCTACTGACTTTTTCGGTGCCGAGTCTAGTTGACTTTTTGGGCCGAATCTCGTTGACCTTTTGGGCCGAGTCCTGTTGACCTTTTACAGGCCGGGGCCAGGTCGCCTTTGTGGGCTTTTTTGGGTTGGACCTTAATTTTTTTAGTTTATGAAAAATACTCATAACAAAAGAGTAGAGAAAATAATAAAATTATATTTAAGAAAAAAGTGTCAAGTTGAAAATTTATCATTAATGTGTACGTGTTTACCTTATATGATTTAGTATAAACGGGATTTATTATTGGTGCCCATGTCTACTTTAAATAATCGTGCTTTTATGCACCATTAAAACTATTCACGTTCCCATCTCAAAATTCGATTAAAATATTTAGAAACAAAAATTTATAAAGTTGACATATATATATATATATATATATATATATATATATATATATATATATATATATATCATCTCATGCGTTTGACTGATTCCAATGAGAGTTAATTGTTTTTGTCGTGTGATCCATTTATCACTATCCTTCTTTCTTCTGTCCTGAAAGCTCATTGAAATGAAACCATACTGTTGTATAATATCGTCTCGTTATCCGATTAAGACCGCGCTTCACACGGTGACAAATAAAATATCACTTATAAATTTGGATTTAAATAACAGAGTGATTTATTATTAAAATGTATTACAATCAAAGGAATTCACATTGAACTTAGTAATTGCTTAGTTTTTCAAATTAAAGATTTTATCATTTTTTATATGATAAATCTCAATACATTCATGTTAACATGAAGTACAAAATAAGTAAAAAAAAAATGAATATCTTCGTGTCAATATGTCGAGTCATTTTGTAGTTCTTTATTTATAATATATATATATATATATATTTAATAATAGAATTTCGGATTCTATGTATATATTCATAGACGGAGAAATTGTTCAAGAAAATAAATATAATTGAACTTAACAACTTATCATATTTAGAATGTTTTTAGAATTTTGGTCGACCGACTTGCTCTTTGCACTTATTATTTTTTAGCAGATTATCATTTTTTGATATTCATTTGTCGTTTGAACTTATCATTTTGAGTAAACTTTTTCTTGCTCCATACCGTTAGATGTTATAAGTTTTTTACAACTATATTTTATAATCATGGACATCGTTTATAATAATATATATTTCATGAGCTACGAAGAACATGAAGCTTAAAAAAAAAAAAGGCAATGAAGTGAATGATACAAATTTTGCAAGGATTTAAAGTTAGGACAAAAAGAATATTAAAGAAAAACATAGAAATAATGCAGGCATAAGCTCTGGTATCTTGCCAATTGCCAGTGTTTTTTTTTTTTTTTTATGTTTTTGTTTTTATTTGTGTTTGTGTTTTAAATTTTTAAACGATTTTATAAATATGTTTTGAAAGAGCGCATTTAGTTACATTTTATGTTTAATTGTTGAAAATTGAGATATTTTATGTATAATCGTTGAAAATTGAGAGATCGAGAAAAAAAAAATCAATTAAGTGAATAGAATGAAAGACAAATCATAAAAGTAATTGGTCTCACTTTAGAGATTTTAAGTTGAAAACACTTTTTTGATGTTTTCTTTTCTTTTTTATGTACAATTTCATAAAAACAGAAAAGGATAATAATTATTAAAATAGTTTATTAGAATAACCAATCTAATACTTTTGATGCTTTTATTTTCTTTATTTTTTTAGTAAGAAACAGAAGATAACTAATCTTAACATTCTAAAAATAAAATTTTACATTTGTTTTTTGAATTAAAAAATAGAACACATAAAAAAAAAACATAACCAAACCGTAAAATCACAAAGAGCTATTTCCTTCTCATTAAAATGTGTGCTTCACTTAGCTACAATAAAACTTTCTTGAAATATTACACTGTAATTTGTTGAACTTGATGTTTATATTATATATGTAATTCATGTCAAAGCTTCATGATGTAAAGTTTACGACTACGAGAAAATCACACATTGAGGTTGAGACTGAGAGTAGTAAAGTCCAACATTAAAGTAGAGTAAATTGAGAAAAGAGTTTCATTGATTGAAAAATTAAATAGAGTGAGTGCTTAGTTGGTAAGTGCAATTGATTCAAGTCTTACAGCACTCACTGACTGACATGGTTTCGAAATGTTATCCAAAAGCTTTGCATTAACACAAACACAAATAAATGTTAACACATCAACAAAATAATTGACATTTTTCACCTTTGAATTGAAGTTGACCGAAAACCAAGTTTGCTTGGCCAAGTGGTGACTCCGCCACTCCTCTATTCAAGAGGTCATGGGTTCAAACCCTCATGGGACTCAAAATGAGTGCCCCCTTTACATTATTGTAAACTTGGCCAATAGTGCCACCTGTTCTTACACTGAATATATCTAAGTTATGCGATAGTGCATTGTAACCTTGGCCGATAGTGCCACCCATTAAAAAAAAAAAAAAAATTGAAGTTGACTGCATGTAAATTAACTTTATAAAAATTGTTGGTTGGTTTGTCAATGTGATTCAGTTCAGTATGATATTTTTTTACAATATTATTATTATTATTTTCTTTTTGCTACGGAAAAATATTGTTATATTATTTTTTAAGAACACATTCGTTCATTTAGCTCGTTATCTTATGCTAAAGCTATGTCGTAAATAGTAAATACAGCAAATATAATTTCACATTGAGAAATCTCTAATGAACACAACTGCAAGCAAAATGAAACAAGAAGAAAGAACTTATAATGCATTTGTTTGATTCTTAGAATTCCCGAGCTCAAATTTATCATTTGACCGAACGAGTCACACTTTCAATCGATTCTTTTTTCTTTCATGTGACATTGAGAAACACGAGAGATTCTCAAAACGTGATGAAACACATTTCTTAAAGGTGGACTCGCCTCTTTGTTGTGCTCGAGACTCACGAATGTTAGTTTTCAACGGTACTATGTGTTAAGGTCGGATCCAGTCGGATCCCCTCAACCAATAGCAAATCGACGTTCAAAGAAACAATGGGATGAAGCGTCGATGACAGGAGCGAGGAGAGGGCCATTATGAAGCGTCGACGGCACGAGCGAGGAGAGAGTTACAATGAAGCGTCGACGGCATAGGAGAGAGTCGAAGAGACTCTGATGCGACGAGAGGTGTTAACAGATGGGATAAGCATTTAATGCTTGGGCATGCCCCGATGGGACAAACATTTAATGCTTGGGCATGCCTCGATGGGACAAGCATTTAATGCTTAAACATGCTCGATGAGACGAGTATTTAATGCGGCCATGCCTAGCCGCGCCTATCCACCTCGAGAGTAATCCCAGTCAGCTGAAACCGCGCGAAAAGGGGGGTGCACCAGACCTCTGCCAATGATATGGGGAAATGGGCCGATGAGACTCCAATTTAGGCGGGAAGACTGGCCTGTTGGAGGGAAATAGAATCTATAAAAGGGAATAAAGAACCCCATTGAGGGGTTGAGAGATTCGAGGAAAAAGAGAGAAAAGGGCAATGCTTGTAAACTGATTAGTTACGATATTGTCAACACCAAATCGCCATCTTTTCCTAGCTAATAAACGGAAGGAATCGAGCTCTTTATTTAAGAACAAGAGTAATCTTGTGATTGTTGAGTGTAAGAAACGCCCTCAACAGTTTGGCGCCCACCGAGGGGCTCAGTTTCTTTCTATCGCATAGCTAGGCGATTGGAAGAATGGCGACCAATGACAACCGTGAGCACGCTGAAGAACAGATAGTGACGACATCACCCACCGACGTGGAACGCAACCAGGTCATAATGGAGGACCTCCATCGACAACTCGCAACCGCGCGGAACCAACAGCTCATTAGTCTGCTGGACTACACCGCCAACGCAAGAAGGCAATCCCCGTAAAGCCTAGTCGCGGAGGCATCAGTTCCGAGAGAGGAAGATCCTGAGAGGCGGACAGAAGGATTGACATCCGTGCAATTTGGAGTAAGCCAAGTCCTCTTCCCTTCTCCCGACGTCACGTTGCGACGGGAGAACGAGGAGAGGTTCCACCGCGAGAATGGGACACCACCTCACTCGCATCGCCCAGTACAAGAGCATCGCCAACAAGGAGCACTGACAACGAAAACAGAAGCACGGATTCAGGAACGCGTCGACCAAGTGCTCCAGGAGCTTACCTCGAAGATGGGGTATGTGACTTCGCAGGTGCATAAAGCGACGAGCGCGGCCCCAGAAATCGACAGACTCATCGAGAAATCTAGATTCACACCCTTCTCGCCGCTCATCAGTAGCGTCAGGATCGACGAGATGCCCAAGATTAGGCCGACGACGTATAGAGGAGCTACTGACCCCAACGCCCATGTGAAGGCATTCAGAATCGCGACGGGTCGAATCAACACGCGAGGACCGGAGCGAGAGCCATCATGTGTCATCTGTTCGTCGACATCCTACAAGGATCAGCCTTGGAGTGGTTCGCCAGACTTCCCCCAATTCAATCAGCTGCATCGACCACCTCGTCTCCCATTTCCTATGGCATTATTCGATGTACATACAGAATAAGGTAAGTGTGACTGACCTATGGTTGCTAGAGCAAGGAGAAGGGGAGACCCTGCGGAAGTTTGTCGGAAGGTTCAAAGACGTGAAGGCCCGGGTGCCTGGGTTAGACGATGGCGTTGCGATCCAGGCCTTGAAGCATAGCCTATGGTTCGACGCGCCATTCCGAGAAGAGCTTATCAAGGCACTACCATCAACGATCGAGGACGCCCTCCACAAGGCGTCGATCTTTATGCAGATAGAAGAGGAAAAAGCAGCGCTGGCCAAGAAGTATGGATCAAAGGGAAAGGGAAAGCCACAAGAGAAGACAGAGAGCAGGGATTACAAGGACGTCCCACCAACAAAAGCAAAGAAGGAAAAGGAAGGAAGAAAAGGGTTCGGCCAACCACATGGATGAGAGGGACAAAGATAGATGGTCTACAACGTCGAGGAAAGGCGAGAATCAATGGAAGGAGAGCAAGGGCAACGAATATGGCCCAGAGACTCGAACAAGTTCTGTAGCTTCCACAGGACAAAGGGACATTCCATCGAAGATTGCGCTATGCTGAAGAGATGGCTCGTAGAAAGATGGACAAAGGGAGAAATGCTGGGAATGGACCTAGGCGATCCTTAAGAACAGAGGCAAGACGGTCGACAACAACCCCGACGGGAAGAGCCGCAACAAAGAAACGGAGGGGGGAACACCTGGCAGAAGAAGAAACCCCCGGCTGAACAGGCGATGAATCAACAAGTGGGACGAGAAAGCGGCGAAGGTGAACCACCAAATATGAGGAGAAGAAGATGATCATGGGAGGGTCGTATATATGCAACGACTCTGTCAACAACATCAAAACCCATCAGAGAAGAGCGAAAGATCACAACCGGGGAGACTTGACTATGGGAGGCGTCGGCACCAAAATAGCTTTCATCGAGGATGACGCCTGTGCCGACCATCATGACGACGCGCTAGTACTGTTGTTGGGCGTCGGAAAGTGCGATGTCGGTAGGATAGTGGTCGACAACGGGAGCTCTGTCGATGTCATCTTCTACGATGCACTGAAGAGAATGGACATAGAAGGGATGGAGGTCCAGGGCAAACCAAGAAGCGTCTCGGGGTTCAACGGAAATGTCGCGACATCGCTAGGAACGGTCAGGCTGCCGGTGAGCGCAGGGAGCATCAACAAGATGACAAAGCTGATGGTGTTGGATTGCCCGTCGATCTTCAACATGATCCTCGGACAACCATGGATAAATTCCATGAGGGCGGTTCCGTCGACGTATCACCAGGTCATCAAGTACCCGGGGAAATGAGGAAAAGTGAAGGAGATCAAGGGAAATGCGAACGCATACCAAACCTGCTACCTAATGAGCTATAAGATGACGGCGCGGGGAGAAGAGAAGAAGAAAGAATGATTATAGCAATTATCACCGCCGACCGTCGACTCGGCGGCACGAGGAGAAGGAAGCAGTAAGAGCATCAGAGCGTCCGAAGCAAGGGAACAAGAGCACCAAGAGAGGGGACCATGGATAGAAGAGGTGGAGAAAGTTTGCATCGATGACTCGGAGCCAACCCGAACCGTCGGAATAGGAGCAGGGCTCGATCCAAATATCAGGCAATGACTGGTTGAGTTCCTGAAGAAAAATAGGAGCTGCTTGGACCCACGAGGACATGCCAGGAATAAACCCGTCGATTGTGTCTCATCGGCTCAATGCCAATCCGACCCATCGACCGGTTAAACAGAAGAGAAGGAAGCTGGCACCAGACCGAAACAAGATCATCAACGACGAGGTGGACAGGTTACTGACAACAGGGGCGATTAGGGAAGTCACATACCCTGAATGGTTGGCTAACACCGTCGTCGTGAAGAAGAAGAACGGGAAGTGGCGAGTGTGCATGGATTTCACCGGCCTCAACAAAGCATGTCCAAAAGACAACTTTCCGATGCCGCACATCGATCGGCTTGTCAAGGCCACTCACAGATACGAGTTGTTGAGCTTCATGGATGCATACTCAGGCTACAACCAGATCAGAATGCACCCAGACGACGAAGAGAATATATCCTTCATTAGAGAAATGGGGACATATTTCTACAAGGTCATGCCCTTTGGGCTGAAGAACACGGGTGTGACCTATCAGCGACTAGTGACCAAGATGTTCGGCAAGTCAATCGGAGGAACGATAGAGGTCTATATCGACGAAATGGTGGTGAAGTTCTTAAAAGCAGCAACGCATATAAAGCACCTAGCAGATTGCTTCGAGATCCTCAACCAGCACAACATGAAGCTCAACCCCGCCAAATGCACATTCGGGGCAGCATCCGGGAAATTCCTCGGCTACATGGTTACCAGGCGAGGAATAGAAGCAGACCCAGACCAAATCGACGCCATCAAAGGCATGCCATCACCTCAAAATAAGCGGGAGGTGCAGAAGCTGACCGAAAGAATTGCGGCCCTGAACAGGTTCATTTCCCGTTCGACAGACAAGGCCCTTCTCTTATACCAATTGCTCCGGAAGAACCAGAAGTTCGAGTGGACCGAGGATTGTGAGAGCGCCTCCCAGGAACTCAAGACCTACCTTTCTTCGCCACCGGTGATGGCCAAGCCGACGCCAGGCGAACCATTGTTCTTGTACGTCGCGGTATCAGAAGAAGCAGTGAGCGGAGTGCTAGTCAGGGAAGACAAGGGAGAAGAGAAGCCTGTCTTTTACATCAATCGAAAGCTCGTCAACTCAGAGAGAATGTACCCGCAAGTGGAGAAACTAGCCCTCGCCGTATTTGAGGCGTCGACTAAGCTACGACACCATTTCCAGGCTCATTCCATCGTCGTCATGACTGAGAGTCCGATACGGTCCGCCATCCACAGCCTGAGCCAATCAGGAAGACTGACAAGAGGTCAGTCCGGCTAGGTTACTACAATGTTGAGTACCGGGTCCGGACGAGTTTGAAGTTCCAGGTGTGAGCAAATTTCCTGATCGAGCTCCCAACCGACGAGGCGGAGTTCGGTAATGAAAGCGGGACTTGGAGACTGAACGTCGACGGATCCGCGACATCGCAAGGATCAAGCATCGGAATTAGGTTGGTCTCGCCTAAGGAAGAAGTCATGGAGAAAGCATGCCGGCTCAGCTACCGCGCCACGAACAACCAAGCTGAATACGAAGCACTCATCGTCGGAATAGAGTTGGCTCTAGCAATCGGGGTCAAGTGTTTGGAAGTCTTCCTGGACTCTCAATTGGTGGTCAATCAAGTCAACAGAGAATACGAGCGACACGATGAAAGAATGGGGGCTTACGACCGGGTCACTGAGGTCCTTTCAAAGAAATTCGCACGCTTCAGCCTCACACAAGTAACGAGGGGGGACATGTTGGGAATCGGGGTTTGAATTCCGACTCCATTACCACGAAATATGCCTCCGAGCCGTCCCGGTAACATTTAAAAAATTATTTTAAAGCGGAAAACTTGTTATCGGAATAACGGCACGGATATCGGGTAATAACCATTTCAACAAGATCCGATAAATATTACATATTTAATATTCATAACATATTATTAATATCAAAGTCGAAATATAAGAAATAAATAGAAAGCAGTAAATGTTTTTGCATTTATTAACCCAATGCATAAGGCCGTACCTCGGTTGACGTTTCTGATTGCGGACTCTGAAGTTCGGCAGGGCTCCGCCGGTGCTGAGGGAAACACCCGTGATCTTCCGGGATATTCTCCTGGACTCCTCTTACCGAAGCGTGGGCTTCGCCGGCAGGACTCCGTCGCAAAATTTAACTGAGGTTCTTTTTAAGCTTCCGGAGAAATAGTCTCCTAAGCCGAACCAGAAAAAAGATCAGAAGCAGAAAACTCGCAGACCCTAGAGAGAGAGGGAGAGCTCGAGTTTTTGCTCTGGGGAGAGGTATGTAGAATGTTGTAAATGAGCTTCCTATTTATAGACTTGGCCCGTAACCGAATTAGAGATTTTCTCTCCTAAATTCGAATTTTATATATATATAAATACTTTAATTATTTCAATCCAATGGTTGAGATTTAATCTCATCTAAATCCAATGGTTATAATTAAACTTGTATTTAATTAAATAAGAAAGACTTGATAAATACAAAAATCAAGCTTATCTTCTTATTTAAATATAATTCGAATATATATATATATATCTAATTTCAAAAATCATTATTAAATATAATTAATTATCCTAATCCAAAGGCTTAGATTCAATCTTATCTAAATCCAATGGATATAATTAATTAGGGATTTAATTAAATAAGAAAGACTTGGTAAATCAAAAACCAATCTTATCTACTTATTTAAATATTCGAAATATATATATATATATATATATATATATTAATGATAATTTCGAAATTAATTATCTAGATCCAACGGCTTAGATTAATCTTAGACCGATCTAATGGATCAAATTAATTTGGGATAAATATCAAATATTCTAAGACTTGGTAAAAGCCAAATTCGATTTTATCTTATCATTATATTCGAAAATTATATATTACATATATAAATAATTAATTTCCAATCCGACGGTAAAGATTAAATCTTAAACCGATCTAACGGATACAATTAATTAGATCAAATTCGAAAACCCTAAGCTTGGTCACCAAGCTATTATTTTCGAATTAGGGTTAGGTCAAAAATCAATCATCTTAATCCTACGGTTGATATTAAATCATCTCCGATCTAAAGGATAAGATTGATTTTAGGGTTTTTTGCCAAAGTACCAAACTTTAGGTACTTATGCCTCAAATATTAAACCCTATCTAGGTCAAACTCGAGTGGACTATATCATGTAGGCCCAATACGATTTACAATGTAACATGTATAATTAAATATACATTATTATTATTAATATAAATTTATTAATTATTAATTAATTATTAATAAGATATTAATAATTAAATCCAAATAATTAAATTATATTAATAATTCATGATCTCAATATCACACATAAAAATGTCATGGTGCCACACCATCATTTAAATTCGTGACATGTGATTTAATTTCATAGTTTCTCGAACCGAGCACAAACTTAGAAAATCCATAAATCACTAACCGTAAGTCGAAATGACTTGGTTCAAAAAGAAAAGTTGCTTAGAATTTAATTTCCAACAACATGGTGCTGATAGAAAATCTAATTTCTAAATTTCTTTTATCAGTTAATTTCGTGTACCAAGATATGGTACTTTTGCCACGCTGACGATAAAACTATCTGACGTCTGCCACAGACCTTTCAGTTTTATAAGTCAAGCCAAATGATTAGACATTATCCAGAATGTATTTTAATCACGTACGTATCATCCGTTATGGAGCTATCCTGGGGACCATGGACCCGTATCACTTAAGCTCCAACGAACTGCTAGTTGTTCGTCAAACCTCGAAGTGATTCCACTATAGACCCGAGGCTGCACTCTTTAGTGATACGGTATATATTATTCCCTTTATAACAGCAGGGTGTCCATTGATACAATCAAATTCGGGTTATTGATCTTTCACTTGATGATCCACACACGAGCAGGCGGTTTCTACCGTTATGCCCCTCATTGCATTTTCATCCTTGACTCAGTCAGTAATATTATGAGTAACCCACTTATGGTTTCGATTCATAAGTTGCGCACGGGTACCTCTCACTTCTCACCACCGACAATCAAGGGAATCATCATTACTCTGAAGAGAGCTGTGTGATGCCCATGTCTATGACCAGGCTACCCTTACTGCTGACTATCATGTTCCCAAAATAATAGTGTTGGGAACAGCGGTAATATTTTGTGTTCTTTAACGGTTAAATCAAAGAACAATCAAGCCAGCAGTTCGGACTCAAGATCACTCAGGACTTAGATCGAATATCCATTTGATCATCTACTAGTGACTCAACTCCAAGTTATCAGTGACGGTCTTATATGATAACTTCCGGAGTTTAAGTCAGGTCCAGTCCAGTATGAAGACACTTCATACTTAATGCACTTCTAGTGAGTGTGACACACACAAAATCCAGAATAGGATTGTCACTTAGTCACATTAATGACCTTATACTATTAATGGGCTCCCACCCAGTTAATCAGGTCACGGACATTTTAAGTTCATTTATTATGATTATTAATTCTTCCTCGCATTGACTCTGTTGTGATAATAATAACATAATTGCATTCTTTATGAACTAAGGAAACAAACATTCTATTTTACTCTACCAGAAACTATAATAAGATTAACATAATAAGCATTATCTTTATTCAATGACATATCATAATCTTTTAAAAATGGATAAATTATCTTGTTTAAGGACACATATGTCCAACAATCTCCCACTTGTACTTAAAGAAGATGACCCATGTCTTTCAGACCCATATTCTCCAGATGCCTCCTGAATATTTTCTCTGGCAATGTCTTGGTAAATGGATCAGCCAGATTGTCTTCCGAAGCTATTTTCACAACCCGTACGTCGCCACAACGTACTATCTCTCTAATGAGATGGTATTTTCTCTCTATATGTTTCGCCTTGTTATGGTCTCTGGGCTCTTTAGAATTTGTCACCGCTCCACTGTTGTCACAGTATAGCATTTGTGGCCCATCCACATCTGGGACTACGCCCAATTCCATGTTGAAATTCTTTAGCCAAACTGATTCTTTGGCTGCCTCACAAGCTGCCACATATTCAGCTTCCATTGTGGAATCTGCGATACAGGATTGCTTTACGCTTCTCCAGAATATCGCTCCACCAGCAAGGGTGTACACTGCTCCCGACGTCGATTTTCTCGCGTCCTTATCAGACATAAAGTCTGAATCAGTGTATCCTAGTGGATTCAGTTCTGACCCTGAAAACACTAACATATAGTCTCTCGTTCTCCGAAGATACTTGAGAATGTTTTTTACTGCACTCCAGTGAGCCATACCTGGGTTGGATTGATATCTACTTACTATTCCCACAGCGTAACAGATGTCTGGTCTAGTACACTGCATAGCATACATCAGACTTCCGACTGCTGAAGCATAGGGTATACGCCTCATCTCGTCTTGCTCTTCCGGAGAAGTTGGGCACTGTTTCCTGCTAAAGAACACTCCATGTCTGGTTGGTAAATTACCTTCCTTGGAGTTTGCCATTGCAAAACGTTCAAGCACCTTATCAATGTAAGCTGCTTGAGATAAGGCCAGAAGCCTGTTGTTGCGATCCCTAAAAATACGGATCCCAAGAACATAACTGGCTTCTCCCATGTCCTTCATTTGGAATTGTGTAGATAGCCACGCCTTCACGTTCGATAATTTCTTCACACTGTTTCCAATGAGAAGAATATCGTCGACGTACAGAACAAGAAAAATTTCCACGGTTTCGTCATTGAGCAGTGACATTTTGAATGAATCCATAGGTTTTGATGGTCTCATCAAATCTTAGATTCCAGGATCTGGAAGCTTGCTTCAATCCATAAATGGATTTGAGAAGTCTGCAAACTTTCCCTTCTTGACCCTTCTGCACGAACCCTTCTGGTTGGTCCATATAGATGTTTTCGTCAATGTACCCGTTCAGGAAAGCGGTTTTGACGTCCATCTGCCAAATCTCGTAATTGAGACTACAGGCTATGGCCATGAGAATCCGGATGGACTTATACTTAGCGACTGGAGCGAAGGTCTCATCGAAATCAATACCTTCCCTCTGGGTAAAACCCTTTGCCACTAGTCTAGCCTTGAAGGTTTCAACCTTCCCGTCCACTCCTCTCTTTCGCTTGTATACCCACTTACAGCCAATGGTTTTGAAGCCATCCGGTAAGTCTACAAGTTCCCAGACTTCATTAGAATCCATTGATTCTATTTCTTGGTTCATGGCTTCCTGCCATTCTCCCTTATCAGGATCAACCATAGCTTGCTTGTAGCCTATGGGATTTTCAACACTAGTGTTTGTGACAGCTAGATGAAATTCCAACTGGGTGTGCTCGTAGCGTTCAACTGGTCTTTTGAACCTCCCACTACGTCTGAGCACTCCCTGGTTCTGATTTGGGACCGTGGTTTTCGCACTCTCTTATGACAACAGACACTGTTGACAACTATTTATCATGAGTTAATAATCTTTAGATTCATTCTCTTTTAATCATTATGATTAAAAAATGATCTTCTAATCTAAGAAGTTGATAAGATTATAATTATTGGAGACTATTAAAGTAACATGTCATTTTATTCACATATGGATATTGCAAAAAAAATTTATTCGATAAAGAATTATTCCTTGCAATAAACATATCTTGAAAAAATAAATTGAGGTTTTATAAATGCGAAATAGAGATAACAATGAACTTAAACGAATTCAAACTTAAAAACAAGTTTCCTTCTTCGAGACACTCGAATACTACTCGCTATCGTTTGCAACTGAGCTCCCATCGCAGGAACTCCTGCCACCTGAAAAGGAAAAAGAAAACTGTTAGAATTTTAATCTATGGATCCGAGAAAAATCTCTCCAATAAAAATCTAATTTGGGGTTAACAGAAGAGTTATTACCTCTCCAAGCCCGCAAATGTTCTCGGCACATAGTATGCCCATTTGCTCTTGGTTTGAGCCAGCATTCAATGCACAGTGCTCCATGTCCATTTTTCAACTTTGCAGAAGCCACTTCTGTATGAAAACGTTTGCAATGTTTAGAATTTTAATCTATGGATCTGAGATGAAATCTCTTCCAATAAAATCTAATATAATGTTCAGAGAAGGTTTTACCCTTTGGTGAACTGAGATGTAAGCGGCATCTTAGTTGCCCTTTCACTCTCCTTCTTGTTCCGCATTGGAAACACATTGCCGACAAACCAACTTTTCTTTCCTTTCTTCCAGGTTCGGCTTTCGATTCAGTCTTCCTTTTGTTATCTTTTGCAATTGCCTCATTGACAAGTCCCGTTACTTTATTCACTTTCTTCAATAGTCTCTCAATCTCCTCATGAGACGTCTTGAGCATAGCATCCTTGTAAGCCTGACTCTTGAGATGATATTGGTCAAGATAGTGAGCAAGTAGATTGATTGTACTCACTATCGTATTTGAACCATTCATCATCTTTTTCAAAAATCGTTAATGGCTCCTCAGATTTTCGCTCAAGAGGTGAATAAGAGTTAACGGACTCTTGATCATCATCCGGTATGAAAATCGGATCAGACATTTTAACTGACATTGAAAAAGAAACTTATTAAACTTTATTATAGGTAGAATGTTTTAGGTAAAAAGGTTCGAAATAGTTACATGATGCAAACATGCTCTGGGAAAAACGTTAACAAAAACCCTTTAACTATTTCGTGATAATTTAACCGACTATACACGTCGTTGCCGTCCTTAAGGCATGGTCATACGAAGATGACTCGCGGTATCAAGCGTGTAGTTTGGTTAAACAGAGCTTTAGTCATAAACTCAATTAATATTCAAAGAACTACCAAAGTTCCTCATGATTATTAACTATCACCATAGACGGTCGGGAAGCACCAACTTCCGTGCAAGCTTAACCCATTATTTTCGGTTCTCGGGATCCTCTTGGAAACGTCGTCCTTAAGGAATGGTCATACGAAGATGACTCGCGGTCCATTTCCAAGATTTCTCCGTCCCCATATTCTTTTGGAACTATCACGGTGTCAAACCTTCCACAAGCACACCTTTCCTGAGGAGTG
Organism: Parietaria judaica; assembly: GCA_954871525.1. Classification (NCBI taxonomy): domain Eukaryota; kingdom Viridiplantae; phylum Streptophyta; class Magnoliopsida; order Rosales; family Urticaceae; genus Parietaria; species Parietaria judaica. The sequence continues at coordinate 49,265,905 of OX940860.1, forward strand.
GTCACACGAAGGTGACTCGAGGCGGTGTGGTCAGCAGACCTTGTGACAGTAATAATGGAGACCTTTAATTTATTCTATACTTGCCATGGTTTTATAAAATAACGTTTTAAATACTAAGTTATTAAAAACTTATTATAAACTCTCTATTAATGAAACATTAAAAGTTTATATTTCGGCTTAAAAAAAGCCCTTATTTATAGTGTTTATTATTTCGTCGGTAGTGATAGGTCAATTCATACTTTCTCCAGGTAGATGGGAGGGGTCCTAACCGGTCACCCAGAAGTGGATGGTGAACCGGCCCCACTTTTGATTCCCTCTTCCTTAGACAAGATCATATGATTGAGATTTTTCCGACTAGTAATAAGCACTTTTACATTTACTCTTTTTTATTTATGTCTATCTTAATTTCGACATATTAATAATTATCAAAACATAGACACTATGTTCACGGGTTATGAAAATAGGTTATAACAAATTATATCTATGATGAACATTTATAATATGATATTAATGATACTTATTCTCAAATAATTATCATTAAATCGATTTTAGGCCATATTAATAATTATTTATGAAATATAAAAATATGTCAATGATATCATTCCAAAGAATTATCATTCATATTTTAATATTAAATAAGACAATATTATTTAAGTATTAAATAATATCCATATTTAATTTTATGAATTTTATAAAATAAGACAATGTTATTCATCCAAAAATAACATCCATATTTTATTTCTAATTAATTAAAGATAATTAATTTAATTCATAATTTATTAATTTCAAAAATAATAATTAATATTAAATTTATTTAATCCACGGGTACCGGGTCGGATTAAAAATCCGGCCCATTTTTTTAAAAAAATATTGCACGTGGGACTTTCGGGATTAAGCCCGGGCCCACGTGCCGTGGACTTGCCTTGGCCTAGGGCTCGGGAAGGGTAGGGTAGAACGCTGCCAGCCCTATGGGCCTACAGGCCCATTACGCTGCCAGGCAGCGTGCTACCCGAGCCCAGTTCCGAGGCCCTTGGCGCTGCCAGGCAGCGCCCTTGCGCTGGGCTTGGGCCTGGCCAGGGACATGGCCCATGGGTTGCAGCGAGCAGCCCTTGCTCGCTCCCTGTGGGCTTGACCCGAGCCCCTCGGGCTGGAGACCAGCCCGGTCTCCCACTGGGTTCGCTGCCAGCGAACCCTTGCCCACGGGTTGGGCTACATCGGTAGCCCGGCCCATTACCCGGTCCGGTTATGGGTCGGGTAATATTCTAATTTTAAATTAATATTTAAAATATCTAGAAATTCAAAAATTTCAATTTTAAAAATATTAATATATTCATCAAATAATTCGTTCTTTAAACCGTTAAATTAAATTACGTAATTATTTATCCTTGAACCATGGCTCTGATACCAATTGTTGGGAATCGGGGTTTGAATTCCGACTCCATTACCACGAAATATGCCTCCGAGCCGTCCCGGTAACATTTAAAAAATTATTTTAAAGCGGAAAACTTGTTATCGGAATAACGGCACGGATATCGGGTAATAACCATTTCAACAAGATCCGATAAATATTACATATTTAATATTCATAACATATTATTAATATCAAAGTCGAAATATAAGAAATAAATAGAAAGCAGTAAATGTTTTTGCATTTATTAACCCAATGCATAAGGCCGTACCTCGGTTGACGTTTCTGATTGCGGACTCTGAAGTTCGGCAGGGCTCCGCCGGTGCTGAGGGAAACACCCGTGATCTTCCGGGATATTCTCCTGGACTCCTCGTACCGAAGCGTGGGCTTCGCCGGCAGGACTCCGTCGCAAAATTTAACTGAGGTTCTTTTTAAGCTTCCGGAGAAATAGTCTCCTAAGCCGAACCAGAAAAAAGATCAGAAGCAGAAAACTCGCAGACCCTAGAGAGAGAGGGAGAGCTCGAGTTTTTGCTCTGGGGAGAGGTATGTAGAATACTGTAAATGAGCTTCCTATTTATAGACTTGGCCCGTAACCGAATTAGAGATTTTCTCTCCTAAATTCGAATTTTATATATATATAAATACTTTAATTATTTCAATCCAATGGTTGAGATTTAATCTCATCTAAATCCAATGGTTATAATTAAACTTGTATTTAATTAAATAAGAAAGACTTGATAAATACAAAAATCAAGCTTATCTTCTTATTTAAATATAATTCGAATATATATATATATATATATATATATATCTAATTTCAAAAATCATTATTAAATATAATTAATTATCCTAATCCAAAGGCTTAGATTCAATCTTATCTAAATCCAATGGATATAATTAATTAGGGATTTAATTAAATAAGAAAGACTTGGTAAATCAAAAACCAATCTTATCTACTTATTTAAATATTCGAAATATATATATATATATATATATATATATTAATGATAATTTCGAAATTAATTATCTAGATCCAACGGCTTAGATTAATCTTAGACCGATCTAATGGATCAAATTAATTTGGGATAAATATCAAATATTCTAAGACTTGGTAAAAGCCAAATTCGATTTTATCTTATCATTATATTCGAAAATTATATATTACATATATAAATAATTAATTTCCAATCCGACGGTAAAGATTAAATCTTAAACCGATCTAACGGATACAATTAATTAGATCAAATTCGAAAACCCTAAGCTTGGTCACCAAGCTATTATTTTCGAATTAGGGTTAGGTCAAAAATCAATCATCTTAATCCTACGGTTGATATTAAATCATCTCCGATCTAAAGGATAAGATTGATTTTAGGGTTTTTTGCCAAAGTACCAAACTTTAGGTACTTATGCCTCAAATATTAAACCCTATCTAGGTCAAACTCGAGTGGACTATATCATGTAGGCCCAATACGATTTACAATGTAACATGTATAATTAAATATACATTATTATTATTAATATAAATCTATTAATTATTAATTAATTATTAATAAGATATTAATAATTAAATCCAAATAATTAAATTATATTAATAATTCCTGATCTCAATATCACACATAAAAATGTCATGGTGCCACACCATCATTTAAATTCGTGACATGTGATTTAATTTCATAGTTTCTCGAACCGAGCACAAACTTAGAAAATCCATAAATCACTAACCGTAAGTCGAAATGACTTGGTTCAAAAAAACAAAGTTGCTTAGAATTTAATTTCCAACAACATGGTGCTGATAGAAAATCTAAATTCTAACTTTCTTTTATCAGTTAATTTCGTGTACCAAGATATGGTACTTTTGCCACGCTGACGATAAAACTATCTGACGTCTGCCACAGACCTTTCAGTTTTATAAGTCAAGCCAAATGATTAGACATTATCCAGAATGTATTTTAATCACGTACGTATCATCCGTTATGGAGCTATCCTGGGGACCATGGACCCGTATCACTTAAGCTCCAACGAACTGCTAGTTGTTCGTCAAACCTCGAAGTGATTCCACTATAGACCCGAGGCTGCACTCTTTAGTGATACGGTATATATTATTCCCTTTATAACAGCAGGGTGTCCATTGATACAATCAAATTCGGGTTATTGATCTTTCACTTGATGATCCACACACGAGCAGGCGGTTTCTACCGTTATGCCCCTCATTGCATTTTCATCCTTGACTCAGTCAGTAATATTATGAGTAACCCACTTATGGTTTCGATTCATAAGTTGCGCACGGGTACCTCTCACTTCTCACCACCGACAATCAAGGGAATCATCATTACTCTGAAGAGAGCTGTGTGATGCCCATGTCTATGACCAGGCTACCCTTACTGCTGAATATCATGTTCCCAAAATAATATTGTTGGGAACAGTGGTAATATTTCGTGTTCTTTAACGGTTAAATCAAAGAACAATCAAGCCAGCAGTTCGGACTCAAGATCACTCAGGACTTAGATCGAATATCCATTTGATCATCTACTAGTGACTCAACTCCAAGTTATCAGTGACGGTCTTATATGATAACTTCCGGAGTTTAAGTCAGGTCCAGTCCAGTATGAAGACACTTCATACTTAATGCACTTCTAGTGAGTGTGACACACACAAAATCCAGAATAGGATTGTCACTTAGTCACATTAATGACCTTATACTATTAATGGGCTCCCACCCAGTTAATCAGGTCACGGACATTTTAAGTTCATTTATTATGATTATTAATTCTTCCTCACATTGACTCTGTTGTGATAATAATAACATAATTGCATTCTTTATGAACTAAGGAAACAAACATTCTATTTTACTCTACCAGAAACTATAATAAGATTAACATAATAAGCATTATCTTTATTCAATGACATATCATAATCTTTTACAAATGGATAAATTATCTTGTTTAAGGACACATATGTCCAACAGGACATTCACCGACGCTCCCGCAGGACTAGGGTCGACGACTGGGGCAGGAATGCCGCGCACAGTTATGGTGGAGACGATTGAGAAACCCAGCATTCCGAGGGCGGAAGACCGCGAGAAGAAGAAGGCAAAGATCGACGACTGTCGCCGAGATGAACCTTTGAGCGACGCGGAGTTGTGCAACATTATAGACGACGACCAAGAGGCTGCAATGGGGGAAGAGCAGAACGTGATCAACGACGACGAAGGCGATGACTGACGGACTCCCCTCGCTAAATATATTCTCGACGGAACCCTCCCCGATGACCGACAGGAGGCGAGGAAGATCAAGACGAAGAGTTCGAGATACGTCATGCTGCAGCTGAGGTTGTCCAAACGCAGCTTCACCGGCCCTTACCTGAGATGCCTTGGAAGAAGAGAAGCCGAGCACGTGCTGTGGGAGGTGCATGAATGGGATTGCAGAAACCATTCCAGCGGTCGATCGCTCCTAAGGAAACTCAAGAGGCAAGGCTTCTTCTGAGAGACCGTGGCCGCCGACTGCAATAATCACGCCAAGAAATGCGACATATGTCAACGTCACGCCCCCTTCATCAATTGCCCGGCGAACGAGCTCTCAGCGGTCTCCGTCCTAGAACCATTCATGAAATGGTCGATGGATATCGTCGGACCCATGCCCGTTGGAAAGAGGCAGAAGTGGTTCATGCTGGTGGTGACAGATTTCTTCACCAAGTGGACGGAAGCCGAGTCCTACGCCAATATTAAGGATTCCGACGTAGAGAGCTACGTCTGGAAGAATGTTTTCACCCGATTCGGGTTGCCGAGAGAAATCATCGCCGACAACGGATCACAGTTCATCTCGAAGCGCTTCCAAGCTTTTTGCAAGAGGTGGAGAGTCAAGCTGAACACTTCGACGCCTCGATACCCACAAGACAACGGGAATTCCGAAGCAGTCAATAGAATAATTGTCGACACCATCAAGAGGAGGCTTGACGAAAAGAAATGACTGTGGTCGAAAGAGTTACCAGGAGTATTATGGGCATATCGAATGACGCCTCATTCGGCGACTGGGAAATCTCCCTTCGCACTGGCCTTCAGAGTCAAAGCAATGACCCCCGCCAAAGTAGGAATTCTAAGCCTTAGGCGAGCGACGGCCCCGCATGACGAGGAAGCAAATAACGATAACTTGCGGCACCAACTTGATCACGTCGACGAGAGGTGGGATCAAGCAACCATACATATCGCCAACTACCAGAACACAATCGCCCGCCACTACAACAAGAAAGTTAAACCAAGAAGATTCCGGGTAGGAGAGTTGGTCCTCTGGCGAGTCTTTCAAACCACGGCGGAGGCTAACGTCAGCAAGCTCGGCCAAAGCTAGGAAGGCCCTTACCTCGTCGTAGGAATCGTCAAGCCTGGCGTCTATGAACTCTAGAACTCTGAAGGAGCCAAAGTAATACAGAGTTGGAATGTGAGGCACCTGAAGAAGTATTACCAGTAACGAAGCGGCGAACAACAGCCTTAGTACTACTGAAGTCGATGTACATTGGCCCTTAAACGGGATGGCCTCCAATTTTGAAATAGAGGCTCACCTTTTGCAACAGAATATACATATACATATACGTAAATACACGGAAAGGTATGACCTTAGTCACGGCGCAACCGTCGCCTAAGTCTGAAACTACCTAAGGCTCCTAGGACCTGCCGGATCGACGGTAAGACCAGCGACGCCTAAAAAAATCACGGCAAGGTATGGCCTTGGTCACGGCGCAACTGTCGCCTAAGACTAAAATTACCTAAGGCTCCTGGACCCTGCCGGCTCGACGGTAAGCCCAGCGACGCCACAAATACACAGCAAGGTGTGGCCTTGGACACGGCGCAACCGTCGCCTAAGACTGAAACTACCTAAGGCTCCTAGGCCTTGCCGGATCGACGGTAAGGCCAACGACTAAAAAAAAGGCAAGGTATGGCCTTGTCACGGCGCAACCGTCGCCTAATACTGAAACTACCTAAGGCTCCTGGACCCTGCCGGCTCGACGGTAAGCCCAGCAACGCCACAAATACACGGCAAGGTATGGCCTTGGTCACGGCGCAACCGTCGCCTAAGACTGAAACTACCTAAGGCTCCGGGACCCTGCCGGCCCGACGGTAAGACCAGCGACGCCTAAAATACACGGCAAGGTATGACCTTGGTCACGGCGCAACCGTCGCCTAAGACTGAAACTACCAAAGGCTCCTGGACCCTGCCGGATCGACAGTAAGCCCAGCGACGCCAGTGTACGTAATGCATCCATAAAAGACAAACCCCAAAAATGGGGGGGGGGGGACGACAAATATACGCATATATAAAACACATTCGGAAAAGCAAAAGCCTCACTTATATATTCATATCCAAAATCCAGTTACAGGTTACAGACACAAATCACAAACTACAGACTACCGAAGAAACAAGAGAAAGAAGCCCCACGTCACGACCGACAATACCAAACTCTTCGAAGCTATGGTCCCGAAGAAGGTGCTTCAGATCGCCGGAAACTAGGACGTCTTCACCTCATCTAGAGGGCCCAATATCCTCCTCGGAAACTTTGTCAAGGCGATGCCGCTTTCCATACCCCCGAGTAGAGGCGAGGAGGGCCTTACGACGAGAAGTTGATCAGGTCATCGACGTTGTCATCACCATGATCAACATCTTGAGCCAGCGCTAGCACCTCTGGCATCGGAGCAGGAGCGGAAAAAGGCAAAACGTTAGAACCATATTCACCGACCGACGAAGGAGCATCGAAGGAGGACTGACCTGGGACAACACCGCCACCCGGGAGTCATCAATGAAAGAAGGGTCGTGTGGAGAAAAAAGAGGCGAGTTGGGATCCTCGACGACTTTTTGTTCCCAATCCGCCGCGTCACGGGTATACTCGTCACGAAGAGCGTACCACCTCTCGAGGCACGATCGAAGACCTTTGACCGTTGCATCGGCAGGGAGACTCTCTACCAATAGGGTATTGGCCCGACACCTGGAGAGGAGTCGATGAGAATTGACAGACTCATCGAGCGCCTGACACCTCTCCGACAGCCGAGCGAGTTTTCCCTAAGCCGTTATGAATAACTCTTGACGAGCGGCTCTGTCCTCGGCAGCATCTCCTCGCGCCTGCTCCAACTCCTCGCGTAACTCCGTATTGATGGCCCTCTCCGCGAGAGCCTCCTGTTGGGCCGCCACCAAATCTGACGAGTAAGTGCTGATCGCAGACTGAAACCGTCGCAGTTGGGCGGACATCTCCTTGACCACGTCAGCGACTCGAGCCTCTTCAACGGTGGACGGTCCCGCAGCTTCGCAGATCTGGGTGAGGCGACCAGCCTTTTCCCGGAGCTCCGCATCGAGGGCACACTCGGCGGCACGATGGCGTTCTCGCTCCCCGGCTAGCTGAGCAACGACACTGAGCCTCGACTTGTCGTTGGAGTCTCGCTTTGTTTTTGAGCCTGAAGCTCGATTACCCGAGTGAGGCAGTCACTTCGACGAGCTTCAAGGCTGATTCCTTGGCAGCATCCTGGTGTTGGGAATCACGTCTCGGATTCCTTGAAAATTATCACGAATTGTACCTCCGAACCGTCCGGGTAACATTTAAAAAAATTAATTTAAAGCGGAATAACTTGTTATCCGTTCAACAGTCCGGATATCGGATAATAACCATTTCCAAGATCTGATAAATATTATGTAATTTAATATTCATATATCATTATTAACAATCTAGTCATAATAGGAAATAAATAGAAAGCAGTAAATGGTTGCATTTATTAACCCAATGCATAAGGCCGTACCTCTATTGACGACTTCCGGCTGCGCATTCTGAATCAGGCAGGGCTCCGCCGGTGCTGAGGGAAACTCCCGTGATCTTCCAGGATATTCTCCTAGAATTCTCGTACCGAAGCGTGGGCTTCGCCGGCAGGACTCCGTCGCAAAATTTTAACTGATGGTTCTTTTTAAGCTTCGGGAGAAATAGTCTCCTAAGCCGAACCAAAAAAAAGAGATCAGAGAGAAAATTCACAGACCCTGAGGGAGAGGGAGAGTTCGAATTTTTCTCTGGGGAAAGGTGTAAAAAAATGTGTAGAATGAGCCTCCTATTTATAGGCTCAAACCGTAACCGAATTGGAGAAATTCCTTCCCTAATTTTCGAATTTCATATATTAAATATAATTAATTATCTTAATCCAATGGTCCAGATTTAAACTCATCTAAATCCAATGGATATAATTAATTAGGGATTTAATTAAATAAGAAAGATTAGGATAAAATCAAAAATCCAATCTTATCTTCTTATCTTTATAAAATTCGAATTATATATATATATATATATATATATATATATATATTAAAATTCGAATTATCATTATCTAGATCCAACGGTTGAGATAAATCTTTAAACCGATCTAATGGATCAAATTAGTTTAGGATAAAATCAAATATAAAAAGATTTATTAAAAACAATTTCGAATTTATCCACAAACCATAATTCGAAAAATATATAAATATATATAATTAATTAATTTTCAATCCGACGGTAAAGATTAAATCTTAGACCGATCTAACGGATATAATTAATTAACCAAATTCGAAAAATGAAACTTGGTCACCAAGTTATTAATTTCGAATTTATCAATATCCTAATCCAACGGTTGATATTAAATCATAACCGATCCAATGGATAATATTGATTTTAGGGATTTGCTAAAATACCAAAACATTTGGTACTTATGCCGCAAATATGGAAAGACCAAATCATTCCATTCGAATTTAGCTTGGGTTTCATATCATCAAACCCTAATTCGAATTTACACATAAAAATATATATTTTTATTTATTAATATAAATCTATTAATTATTAATTAATTATTAATAAGATATTAATAATTAAATCCAAATAATTAAATTATATTAATATTTCCTGATCTCAATATCACACATTAAAATGTCATGGTGCCACACCATCATTTAAATTCGTGACATGTGATTTAATTTCAAAGTTCATCGAACCGATCACAAACTTAGAAAATCCATAAATCACTAACCGTAAGTCGAAATGACTTGGTTCAAAAAGCAAAGTTGCTTAGAATTTAATTTCCAATAACATGGTGCTGATAGAAAATCTAAATTCTAACTTTCTTTTATCAGTTAATTTCGTGTACCAAGATATGGTACTTTTGCCACGCTGACGATAAAACTATCTGACGTCTGCCACAGACCTTTCAGTTTTATAAGTCAAGCCAAATGATTAGACATTATCCAGAATGTATTTTAATCACGTACGTATCATCCGTTATGGAGCTATCCTGGGGACCATGGACCCGTATCACTTAAGCTCCAACGAACTGCTAGTTGTTCGTCAAACCTCGAAGTGATTCCACTATAGACCCGAGGCTGCACTCTTTAGTGATACGGTATATATTATTCCCTTTATAACAGCAGGGTGTCCATTAATACAATCAAATTCGGGTTATTGATCTTTCACTTGATGATCCACACACGAGCAGGCGGTTTCTACCGTTATGCCCCTCGTTGCATTTTCATCCTTGACTCAGTCAGTAATATTATGAGTAACCCACTTATGGTTTCGATTCATAAGTTGAGCACGGGTACCTCTCACTTCTCACCACCGACAATCAAGGGAATCATCATCACTCTGAAGAGAGCTGTGTGATGCCCATGTCTATGACCAGGCTACCCTTACTGCTGACTATCATGTTCCCAAAATAATAGTGTTGGGAACAGCGGTAATATTTCATGTTCTTTAACGGTTAAATCAAAGAACAATCAAGCCAGCAGCTTGGACTCAAGATCACTCAGGACTTAGATCGAATATCCATTTGATCATCTACTAGTGACTCAACTCCAAGTTATCAGTGACGGTCTTATATGATAACTTCCGGAGTTTAAGTCAGGTCCAGTCCAGTATGAAGACACTTCATACTTAATGCACTTCTAGTGAGTGTGACACACACAAAATCCAGAATAGGATTGTCACTTAGTCACATTAATGACCTTATACTATTAATGGGCTCCCACCCAGTTAATCAGGTCACAGACATTTTAAGTTCATTTATTATGATTATTAATTCTTCTTCACATTGACTCTGTTGTGATAATAATTCATAATTGCATCCTTTATGAACTAAGGATCAAACATTCTATTTTACTCTACCAGAAACTATAATAAGATTATCATAATAAGTATCATCTTTATTCAACGACTTGTCATAATCTTTTACAAATGGATAAAATATCTTGTTTAAGGACACATGTGTCCAACACCTGGGACTCCTGTTCACTGAGGAAAGCCCTCTCAAGCCGAAGCTCAGCATCAGAAAGTTGCCCACAAAGAAAGGAGGAGTAGGTCAGTAAAAGGAAAGCGAAACAAAATCGGAAAGAGCAAATATGAGACCATACATGTTGACCAAGCTCGTCGACCCAAAAAGTCGAGGCCTCCTGTTGAGCGAGGAACAAATCATTCACCCGCGCAAAACTCCGAAAGACGTCGGCAACAAAGCCAGCATAGTCGGGGCTATTGTCGAGGGGATGGAATGAAGAGCTCGGAAGAAGGTCGGAAGAAGCCAAGGATAGATCCCTGGAAGCAACAACGGAATAGGCCGACCACTCATTAAGAGGCGAGTCTGCAAGAAGCACCGGAGGGAGAAAACCGGCTACGGTCCGACTATCCGCGGCGCGCAGAGCCCCGTTAGGGGACGGGCCCGATAGCCAGCCGCCCGATGGCCAATGGTTCGACGATGAAGGGGAAGGCGCGATAGCAAGGGCTCGCGAAGGCCCGAGATCCAGAGGCAGAGGAGAGGATTGGGCGCTAAGAACGCGCGAATCTTCAACAAGGTCGGGTTGCGAGGGCTCGCAACCCGACGGCGGCAAGGGAGACAGAGGCTCCTCGATAATCGACGCCGACGGGATGATAGTCAACGATGGATCTTGTCGAGCGACGAGAGAGCCCGAGGTATCCCTACAAGGAGGAGACGGATCTTCGCAACTAGGCGAGGAGGAGGGACCAACGGGGAAAAATTGGAAGGGGGAGATCGGCTAACCTGAGGAAAGGAGGCAAGAGCGGGCTCGTTGGGCGTCGCTAAAGTAACCTCGGCACCGACGGCCGAGGGTATCATCAGATCCTTGGGAGAGGCGTCGCGACCGGTGGAGGTGTCGATATGAAAGGCATCGGTTTTGGCGACAAGCAGAAGTTTGTCAAACTTCTCCTTGTCCCAACTAGCCTCAGTCGTAACCCCCGGCGAGGTCATCTGGGGAAAGGTCGGCGCGACAAAATCAACCCTTGGCCTCTTCAGGAGAGGAGCGTCGCGCGAACTCCCGTCTCGGAAGGAGCCAGATGGTGCGGCAGGGGATGGCTTGGCAGCTGGTTGAAGACCTGGAGAGAAATCGGGTCGAGGCCTCTTCTCCTTCTTCTTCGACGGCCCCGCCTGAGCGGGGGCCTCGGGCTTAATCTCACAAGAGTAGTCCTTCGGAAGCAGCATGCTGGGGTGAGGGCCGAGGATCATGCATTCCCGATATACCCCCATTCGCGGATTCATCGATAGGAGAAATCTCCCCATCGACGAGCTTTGTTGGAGAGAAGAGCCTTGTGCAGCTGGGTAAATCGATCAGGGGCGGCAGTCGGCTTCCATCAGGGAACGTACGACACCAGCGCGGTGGGCAGTCTCAAGCAGTTGGGTCCGAAGGTGTTGGGGTGCACCCGTACGAAGAAGAATCGGTCGGTCCACCTCGTCTCCTTGGAAGGCATATCCAGGAGGAGGTGATCTTGAAAGCGGGGCGACACAAGAAACCTCCCCAAATTTTGAGGGTTGCGCGACACATAGAAAATCCGCATAAGATCCTCGAGAGTGACTTGTTGCCGCTCCTCGCAAGCAATGACTAAGGAGCAGAGCAGGCACCGGAGCACATTCGGACCAACTTTGGTGATCGGAAGTCTGTGGGCATACAAGTACGCTAGAATCAAGTTGGGGAAGGGAAGGTAAAGACCGACGTTGAGAAATAAGGTCTCATACATACAGACCCACCCCGGTGGAGCATGCTCAGCGAGCTCGCCTTTGACCGGAAGGCGCATCGAGACATTTTCCCTCAGGAAATGCCTCTCCGCCAACTTGTCCAGGGCCCCCTGTGACATGGTGTTTCCCGGCAAACCGGTCAGGAACACATTGGTGGGAGGAGGAGCCATGAGAAGGAAGAGATTGGTGACCGGAAAAGGCGAGAATATAAGAGTGAAAGGCTCACGGGAAATCAAACGGAGAGAAGGCTGAGAGAGAGAGTAAGAGCGAAAGGCTCGCCGGAAATCAAACGGAGAGAAGGCTGAGAGAGAGAGAGAGGGGGAGAATCAGTTCGGAAGTTGAGGAGGAATGAAGGGAAAATGGAGAAGAAAAAAAAGGGCAATACAAAGAAGGTTAAAGATAGGGAATGCGAAGGGGCGCGATCTGATCCAACGGACCAGAAACAAAGGCATCAAGCGAAGCAACGGTCAAGATGAAGCGTCGTTTCGACTCCCCAGGCATACTCGAGTGTGACATGATGTGTCATAATGAAGGCTGGCGTTTCACCTGCCTTAGGCTTGCACGACCTACGAAGTGACTCGGGACAGGCCTAACGAAAGATGGATATCGGAAGTCAAAGGGCCTTCGCCAGAGAGCCCTTGACGGAGAGCCTTGGACAGAGAGCCCTCGACGGACAGCCCTCGGTAAAAGGGCCCAACAGAAAGCCGTCGACGATAACCTTCGTCGGTTCGAAGTTCCGTCCCCAAATTTTACCAAGTGACCAACACTTGATAAAATGGGGGACTGACTGTTAAGGTCGGACCCGGTCGGATCCCCTCAATCAATAGCAAAGCGACGTTCGAAGAAACAATGGGATGACGAGCGAGGAGAGGGCATTATGAAGCGTCCACGGCACGAGCGAGGAGAGGGCCATTATGAAGCGTCGACGGCACGAGCGAGGAGAGGGTTACAATGAAGCGTCGACGGCAGAGGAGAGAGTCGAGGAGACTCTGGTGCGACGAGAGGTGTTAACAGATGGGACAAGCATTTAATGCTTGGGCATGCCTCGATGAGACAAACATTTAATGCTTGAGCAGGCCTCGATGGGACGAGCATTTAATGCGGCCATGCCTAGCCGCGCCTATCCACCTCGGGAGTAACCTCAGTCAGCTGAAACCGCGCGAAAGGGGGGTGCACCAGACCTCTGCCAATGATATGGGGAAATGGGCCGATGGGACTCCAATTTAGGCGGGAAGACTGGCCTGTTGGAGGGAAATAGAATCTATAAAAGGGAAGAAAGAACCCCATTAGAGGGGTTGAGAGATTCAAGGAAAAAGAGAGAAAATGGCAATGCTTGTAAACTGATTAGTTACGATATTGTCAACACCAAATCGCCATCTTTTCCTAGCTAATAAACGGAAGGAACCGAGCTCTTTATTTAAGAACAAGAGTAATCTTGTGATTGTTGAGTGTACGAAACGCCCTCAACACTATGGAAGATTGACAACGAACAAAAACATCTAAAAGTTTGTAAACCACAAAACACAAGATTTGAAATACAAAACCAACATGAATCTAAAACTTTGAATTTGACAAGCAAATCCAATTGAAAGAATACTTCTCAAGAATTTTGAAATGGTATGTCGAATACGACAAGTTAGCTCTTAATTTATAGAGAGCGGAAGAGCAAGGAATAATTCAGGCTCGACTAAGATTCAATTAACAGTTAATTTCATAATGTCAATAGTAGATCAAGTCAATTTCTATATTGCTCATAATTTCTATATCAGATTATACTTGTTTAGCTACAAAACATTCTCTTGTTTCAATAATCGCAATTTTAATATATTTAGCAAAGAAAACATACTAAAATTTAAGTATTTATCATATGAAACACGAAGACAAACTGACGAAGTCGAACCATGTCTTACTAATTTCGTCTTAATACCTGATATTCAGTAACATGCTAAGGGTATGCATCACTAAAATTTATTTGCAGTTAAATAAAATAAAGAGTTCTTAGTATCGTTGGCCCTCCTTTACGAGGGATGTGCAAATTTGATTCTTTTATTAAAGCAATATCAATAATCGGCAACCATTATCATGAATATACGGATTTAGCCAATTTGTTAGCGGAAAATGGCTTATTGATAAAAATGGCCAATTTGATAAAAATAATTTTGGTGTGGATTTTACCTCAATTAATTTAAAAAAAAAATGATAAAGAAATGGTCATTTTCAGTATGTTAGTCGATTTTTCGTCCGAGACCAAGTTATCATAAAGTTGTGAGGAACAATCGTAATATTACCGGAATAAAGCAAAGGTGAAGAGCAAACCCACGAGCTTTTCATGTGGTTCGGCCTATTTACGAGGTGCCTACTCTGCGAGGATTTTTTCTATGACTTTCTGTAAAGACATTACAAGATAGACTTTACATATGAGACGTTTCCCAAGTGGGATATGAAAAAATATACACAAGTGGAATTCGAGTTCCTTAACGAGGAAAAAGTTTAGTCCTAGAGGAAGTAGCAGGGAGCAGGAGATGCCATCATTAGAGCTGAAAGTCACGACGTCGCGACCGGTCGCGACCAAATTGTTAAAAATCGCGACTTTTCCGGTCGCGACGCGTCGCGACTCGTGCAGTCGCGATGACTCGCGATTTGTCGCGACTCGCTGGGCGTTGTTTGTGGCAAATGTACCTGTTTTCTTGAAATGTTTATTTTTAGTACTTTTTACCCGAATTTAATTATCAAACTTTATTAATTATTTCAAAATATTATTTAAGTATGTTAATTATTTAAAATTATTATCTCTAAGTTATTTTTTTCAAAATTAATATTTAAGTATGTTATAATTTATTATTTTGTAACATAATAATAATCTTGTTTTTTATTGTTAATTTTTAATTTGTAACATATGTTAATAAATATTAGTTTGTAACATATTAATAATTTTAACAAATTTCATTAACATATAAATAAATATGATAAGACGAGATATTAAAAAAAAAGTTGTATTATTCATTGTGAATATTACAATAAGGTGGAAGAAAGCTGTAAATATTCAGTGTAAATATTACAAGATGCCTCACTAAAACCTCTCTTGTAAAACCCTCCTTAGGGACATAAAACCAAGAGAGGAAAGAGCACATCATTGGCGGTTACATTGCGTCACTCGGGATACAAGGCGTTAAACCTTTCAGTCATTAGCTCCAGTTCTGTTTGGTCGGACCGTTCGGCAATCACCGGGTTGTGGTACAACAAATCATTCAACACCACTATTTGCTCGACGTGTGTGTTGGTGGTTGACGCCCTCCGGTCGTTTATGACATACTGAGCCGTACTGAATGCGCTCTCCGAAGCAACGCTTGAAATGGGGATGGACAGTATATCCCTCGCCATTCTCGCCAATATCGGGAATCTGTCCCGTTGATTCTTCCACCACTTTATGACATCGAACTCACCTGAATCGTCCTCGAACCGTAGGCCGTAGTATCGCTTAACTTCTGCCGGTGCGCCCTCCGGTATGTCCGCCCGTGGCAGTCCCGTGCTGGATTCCCCTGCTTCCCCGCGATCTATCCGTTGCCTGAGTCTCCGGCTAAACGCTAGTCCCGTCTTCGTTGGGCTCTCCATCACTGTCCTTTGCTCTTCCTGTGCGTTGAACTGTGGGAACCGGGCGTCGTATTCACTGTACAATGCAAAAAAGGCTTCGTTAACAACGTTAATATAATTCTGGTAATCCACCCCGAGGTTTTCCCCGCAGGCTAACATCATTGCCCCCCAAGTAAACGAAAAACGGGGATCAAGTATAGCACCGAAGCAAAACGAAAACGGGGGTGGATCCCAGTAAGTTTGGTATGTTGTAATCATCCCCGGAATAATGGGAGAAATAATAGGGTCATTTTCAAATTCTTTGAAAGCACACGTAATTTGGTAAAGACCCGAAAGACCGTGGTTTAAAGAGGGTCTTTTTTGGTTTGAAAAATTTAGCGTAATAGCGTAAAATGGTTTATAAAATTGGGTAAATTTTTGGGCCGTTTCCCAATCCGCCTCCGTGATCCGGTTCTGTGGCTCGAGTTCCATCCCGAGGAAGTGGTCTAACGGCAGCCGCTGTCTACAAACAACTGAAACCATTAAATATATAGAGTTCCAACGTGTATTATTATCTAAACCAAACTTGTTAGCGCGGTGATTGTGGTCTTTACAAAACTTTCTCCACCTACCGGTGGTTTGAGGATGCCGGATCCAATCAACAATGCCGCGTATTTTATCAAGATGGTTAGCAATTTGATGTTCGCCGGTTCGTGCAATTAAATTTATTATGTGACAAGCACAACGTTGATGTAAAATATTTTTAAATGGCGAACCGGGCAAACTAGATTCCAAGATTAAAATCGCGGCGTTGTTGTTTGCGGCATTGTCTAAGGTAATGGAAATTACCCGGTTTTGTAAATCCCAATCATTAAATAATGCAATTAATTTTTCAGCAATGTTTTGCCCGGTATGACGACCCTCGAATGGCGATAGGTTTAAAAGCCTTTGACATGGATTCCACTCGTCGTCTACGTAATGGGCGGTCAGACTCATATAGTCGTTTAAACTTGGACCGCTCCACAGGTCGGTGGTAAAAGCGACGTTTATGCTAGACATTTTAAAAAAATCGACCAAAAGGTTTTTTTGCATAGCATATGCGGTTTCCATGTCTTGGGTATAAGTTGTACGGGAAAACTGCTGGTACGTCGGATTAATCCTTTGCATATATCGGGTATGGTTGGGATTTTCGACAAAACTCAGCGGCACGCCCGTAGAAATTATCCATTCGAGGGTCCATTTCCGTAAATTAACTGCAGAAAGGGCACTTACCTGTGCTGTGTTTACCTCTTCGAGCTGCCCGGTCAGGAAGCATGCTCTTGCGTGTCTTTTCAAGTATCCGGTTCCGAGGTCACCCATCGCGTCTAGTACTTTGCCGCATTTTTTGCACGTGGCGAGTTTGATGCGTTCGCCATTCTCCAACCGCCGATCTTCGTGGAAAAATTCCCACACTGGGGCCGTGTTTGGTCGTCCCCACGCCAGGGCCGAAGGAGTTGCGCTGTTAAAACAAAGGAATATTACACCCGATTAATAATAAATTAAGTATTACAAAAAATATTACATTTATTAGATCTTAACATTAATCATATTAATTAAATTAAATTTCATATAGTTAATTAAAAGAGTTAACGAAATTAAAAATGGTATTTTCTATGTGTGGAAATCATTATCAAGCTCTTTTTGACGGAACTCCCCGAGGTTCCACGGCCAGATCGACTGGAAAGGATGCTATGATCTCGCTTTAGGCCCAAGCTTTTCTAGACAGAACTCCCCGAGGTTCCCAGGCTAGCTTGGAGGAGATTGCAAAGCAAACCTTATTTAAAAACCAATCTTTCTAAGACACCGTATTCCATTAAGAACTTTATAATAATCACCACACATATAAATTACCATTTTTAATCCCGTTAACTTAAAAAATCTCAAGAAAATCGTTTCTGATGTGGAAGATCAGTCGGAACCGCAACCACAGAGCATACTAAGACTTTCAAGAGACGTGACAAATTAATTAATTAAGCTAAAATAATTAAACTATAATATTTAAGGTAAAAAAATTAAACGAAATTAATTAATTAATTAAGATAATATGATTAAATGATTATTAAATCTCAAGAAAATCGTTTCTGATGTGGAAGATCAGTCGGAACTGCAACCACAGAGCATACTAAGACCTTCAAGTGATTATTATTGAATAATTATTAATAATTAAAAACGGATTAATATTTATTATTTATTATTTATTAATTATTAATAATTAATTATTTCTAAGTACTAACTTATTAATTAATAAATATTAATAATTAATGAAATAAACAAATGAATAAAGGTTATTACCCGGTTGAAGGACGTCGAGCACGTCGAGGACGGGCAACGGAGGCTTCACCGCTATCTTGATTGGAAGAACCGCGGTTGTAAACCCCAACATTTGATCCATGGACCGAGGGCGGCGTTTGAAAGTCGTCGGGATCGGCATCGTGGGGGCGTTGAGTTTGGTCGGGATCGGCATCTTCGGGGCGTTGAGTTTCGTCGGGATCGGCACCTTCGGGACCTTGAGCTCTGTAATCGGCACCTTCCCGAAACATGAGATCGAAAAAAGGATCGTTATTTCCCCCCTAGATTGAGCCACCGCGTCGACCAACTCTTGGGGCACACGGTCGGGATTGGCGTGGTGCTGGGCCACCGCATGGACTAGACTAGGTCTTAGGGACCGTACTGTATCGTCCGGATAATCTGGATTGTGAGGGGAAGGGAATAGTTCTGCCGGTAGCCTAATGGGAATGTAGCCGTCGGGACAAGTATCCGATGTTCCCCCTTGTAGAAATTGGGGTTGCAAATTCCTGGCCGCCCTTCGACCCCCGGAACTACCGCCGCTTCTTCGAGACATATTAATGAGAGAACTTTAGAAATTGAGAAATTTAGAACTTTGGAACTTTAGAGCTTGAGAGTGGAAAAAACTTTGAGAATTGAGAGAATTTGAGAGAGAGTTGAGAGATTGTTGGTGAAGAAATGAGGGAGGAAGAGGTGGTATTTATAGGGTTTGAGGAGAGAGTGGGGTGGGTGAATAATTATTGTGGTGGGTGAAGTGGGTGAATAATTGTGAGGAGAAAGTGGGTGAAAAAATATTGAAATTTGAAATTTTAGGGTTGAAATTCGAGTAAAGTGGGTAATAATTGTGGTTGGGTAATAAATTTCGGGTAAAAAGTGTGTTATTTTCGCCACCAACAAACACAATTTCTCACAACCCTCGGATCGCTGACGTGGCGAGATCCTGGCCATCCATCGCTTCACGCGGATCGAGCCCCAGCCGTCGCGATTCAGCCACGTGTCGCGACTGGTCGCGATTTTGGCCCTGCGATCGCGACGCGTCGCGATTCCCGTCCAACGCGTCGCGACGATCGCGACTCGGCCCAACGCGTCGCCAGCTGCAGCTCTAGCCATCATACTCAGACTTGTTTCTCGATTGAAAAGGTGTTTGGTTGGTGGAGATCATCATAAAGTTCGACTAGTCACTCATTCCTCTCTCTGCTTCTCTTTTATACGAAGACCAAAGTCCGTTCTTGAGAGAATCAATTATTCGGCTAGGGCAGAGCATTTCTTCTTCAGGAGCCTTTTATAAGCGAAGCCAATGTACGTAGCTGTAGCTGAATGGGGCACGGTGAGGGCGGACATGTCTACGAGCAGGGTTAGGCGATACTCAGCCAAGGGATGGTGAAGGGACGTCTGCCAGTTTTGGAAATGAGCATCGAATGTCTATCGAGGGTTGTCCTTGTCTTGACAATCAAATTTGGTCGGCTTAGGTGTGTAACACACTTCTTTAATGCGCACGGGAAGCGAGAGCGGTTCCGGATCCGAAGTGGCTCAGGTAGAGGCATGGACTGCGGTCGGAAAACTGAGGGGGCTCCTCGGCCGAGCGCCTTGGTTTGGGACCTATAGATCTCGAAAATGAGCTCAACATAGTATTTCTTAACTGATGAGCCAAATCCGCAAATCCATCGTGAAGGATAGCCCATTGGAACCAACAATTCTAAAAATATAAACAATAATATTCTGAAGGTCTAATTAGTACTTATATATGTGTACATTTATTTATACATATATTATTATAATAAGCTTGACTATTCGTGTCTTCATAAATCTTAATTACGAGCACGTCGACAGTTATGAGAAAAAATAATGGCACTAGATACACTTCTAGGATCGTGTGAACAAGATTTTTTTTATTATGAAACAAAAAAAGTTGCAAACGAGACTTGGAAAAATTCAAGGCATACTATATAGACAGTTATCGAGTACTAGTAGTATCAACATCATACGTCACTGTAATTCATTGAAATACACCCTACTTAGTCGATCATCTCTGTAAGAGACGTGCAAGCAAACCAGAGATTGAACAAAAACTGGGTCCAACACATCTTACCCCCCACAAAAAATTCAACCAAATATATATATATATATTATATATGCTCAACTAGGTGCATTTTTTACCACCGTTATAAAATTGGTGCATTTTGCCTCGGAACTTGCATTACGGTGCTTTTTTACCACCGAATTTTTTTTACACACACAATGGGTAGTTTTTTAAAAGGTTTGACACAAATGGATATTTCGTACAATTTCCATTTGTATACATAACTTTACGCAGAACGCCTTTCGGCAATAATACTAATATGAAAACAATCAAATAATTATTTAGATCACAGTCGCACAAATGTTTCAAGATAAATGATCTCATTTTCCAGCAAAATGTCAAATTAAATAACACTCATCTATATTCTTTAAAAAAAAGTCATTAAAATCTATATTTTTAAAATGTGCGTACGTTCTCTTAATTTCTTATTTACGTCAATACCCTTAATTCATATCAAGTTCTCCACTTGGATCACTTAGAATTGTTTTATCTGAGTGGTGAAAATTTAACCATATATTAATTCTAATACATGTACAACAGAAATAGATTCAGAGCATATATATTAAATAATTATTAATTTAATAGTTATTATAATTGAAGATTTTAAGGACCAAACAATAAATAATTTATGCCCCAACCTTCGAAACAAAAATTTGGGTAAGGAAAGGAAAAACAATTATTAACACAACTGAGTTTCTATGCCATGCTAATTTATAACAAAAAGAGAGATTGACATGGAATCAGAACAGTTGCCTGTAGCTTAAGCCGACGGAGCATAGGACGGTAAATACGACTCCAAAATCAACTGCGCCGGAGATGGCGATTTGATCTCCACGATTAAGTACGTATATTTCCATTGCCTGTCCACCGAGTCTTTGTACATCTCAGAGAAGACCTTCCCTGCTCCGTGGGGCCCCCGAATATGGAAGTTAACCTACACCAGCTCATCCGCAAACCACAAAATTATAAGTTTACCGTCCATAATATTATCAACTATGCCTCCTGAATTTATCGTGTCATCGAAATTTACTCCTACGTTTTAACCAGTTTCCTAAAAATAATAATAATTAGCCACTTGAAATATGTACATTAATGTTCAAGACAATATCAACATATTATACACTGACATTTGCATTAAATGTGGCTTAAAATTCAATGAACACGTCGGAAACGGGTAATTGCTTAAAGTCAACAAACTCATGAGAAAACTTCCCCCGCTGTCGCGACAATTTCACGGGCAATACTGATAAGTACTCTTGATATATATTGTCACTTGTAATAGAAATAAAATTGTCTTTTGATAATTAGCACTGAATTGTCTATAATTACCTCTATATGCTCAACACCATCTTCATCAGTCCACGTTCTGTTTGGAATCCGTTGGCGAGCGGCACGATTTCTAACTTCTTGACCATAACCCGTGATAGGGTGTCCGATTCTCACCCTGACCTGATTTTACAAATTTCCATTTAATGTTAACAATGATCCTAAAGAAACAGAAATAATAAACGTATTGTAAACCTAGTAACCACCATCAGTCATGTCTTTTTTTATTGTAAGTTTAGAAGAGGTATATATTTAACTTCGGGAGTCAATTTTCAGAAATAATAATTAACTATGTTAATTTAAGCTATGTTTCGATAGAAAATTTGAATAAATTTATTTGCAGCTAGTGAAGCACTGAGACTGGATTACATGCATATCCAGGCTACACATGCGAGTTTATTCTTGATAGAAATAGAAACGACGGTACGTGTACTTATGGCTTGTTCAACTGATGAGACAATAACAGTAAAGCCAATAAAAACAAAAACAGTCAAAGTATTTTACTAACCTCGGCATCATCTTGGATTCTCTTGAGAGCCTTGCCAAATATTTTGTATCTGTAAGAAAGAATATTAGGTTCAGAGTGAGGATATATAATATTGAAAAAACAATAACAACAAATGCAGGCAGGGTAAACATGTGAGGACTTACTCTTTCGGTTCGAATATAAGTTCTTTGAAAACGCCATATCCAGCGATTGCAGCAATGCCAAGCCCCGCAAGAATGATAAGACTGTAGGAAGCTCCCTCTGTAAATGTCACGGGCTTCTCCGGGATATTATATGTCGGAGCATCAAATGGATCCTCAACGGTGGATACTTCTTTCTTAGTCTGCAAGGATTGGTTTGAAGAATTCAGTTACGTAATTTAGATATAATTTGGAAAATTTAGTTTAGACTATTATCACCTTCGAAGTTTTTCCCGGTTCTTTTGAAGCTTCGGAGGAAATAGATCTCACAAGATTCCGAGTCATAGGATTTGCTCCATAGTCTCGTGTTAGTTGCGAAGATGGCCATCCTGAATGAATAGTACATCCTTTATACCCTCTATGCAGTAGAGAAATTTCTGCAGAAACGTTTTCCGAAAGAGAAACACATCAAACAAAATAGCCAAGTAGTTATCATCCGTCTTCTTCATCTTAATTGCACTAATAAAACCGAGCAAAAATGGAAACACTAAATCTAAGCCTCAAGCGCAGCACCAAGGGGCTCAAATCACTAATTAAAAAACCGAAGAACAACATTAAAAGCCAACGAATCTCGACAGAATGGCTACTGATCACACCAAACGCAATTTACGGCCATAATTATCCTCGTAAAAGTACAAATACTTTTGATACAAAAACCTAATTTAGCCCAACCTCATTTTCTTGCACTATGACAGTAAAAAAAAATGATACCGGCGATATAACAACAGAAATAACAAATACAATAGCAGTCACTAACCGCTTCTTCCAAGCAAAACCTGCACGCAGCACATTGAAGCGAAGAACGAGCCAATTAGTTTTCTGACATCGAAGCGAAGAACGAGCCAATTAGTTTTCTGACATCTCACGAACAATTAGAATCACAAAGCGATAAGCAACAACCAATTACCTCACCTCACGGAAATTACTTGTATGTACAGAAGAATATGCTCTAGATCCTGGCTTCAGATTTTCCAAGAACTGCATGAACATCAAAGTAACACTATTCAAGCAAATCAAAACCTTCTAAGCTTGCTTATCATCAGTACAAAAAATAAAAAAAAATAAAAAATCACCTGATTCGGAATTTTCTCCGGCGAGTGACTAAGCTTAAGCAAAGCACTCCTCATGTCCCTGCTCCTCCATAACTCCATAGCAGACTTGCGCGTCCCTGATACAAGCAAAGCCATTTCTCAAGCTCCATATAACGCGAAATCGAGAAATCCAATGCAAAATCGAATCCAGGAACTGAAGACAGAAGTCTAGGTGTTTCAACTCGGTATACTCACCCATGGCGGCTTAGAGAAAGTAGCGAGCTTTTCTTCGATCGAACTCGAAGCCCTAACGACGATGAGAGAGAGGAAAGAGAACGGAGGAGGAAGAAGAAGGAGACTCCGATACTCCTAAAACCCTGATCGAAGCTCCGTTTACGTAACGGGCCGGGTTCGGGTGATCCGATTTCAATGGGTCCATATTTTGGGCCTCTGGTACTGACAAAGTTGGGCCTTTCTATTAGGAAAAATCCACTTACTACCCTTCCTCTTTTACTTCAAAATCTAAAAGTACTTACCAAAATTTATTAACTTTTTAAGGCTATTATTTTTCGTTCTATTCTATTTAACTTTGAAATTGGAGGTCTGCAATCTGTATTGTCTTTAATGACAGATCGAGGATTATTGCCTATATATATATTCATTGATCTAGTTCTTATTGTCATCGATTTAACTCATTATCACCAAATAATTGAGCTATTTATACACGAGTGTATGTGTATGCACATGCATACACATATATTTACCAATGTTATAAGAAATTTAATTCTTTTTCGAATTATTTAATGCCTTATTTGAGTTTCTATAAATAGTGAAAGAAAGTAAAAAACTTACAACTGCTTTATTTTATTTTATTTGTTAACTTATCAGTCCGTAAATCATGTTTTCGTATAAGATTTGGTCGTCGTCTGTCGAAAAGACCGAAAAGTCTCGGTTTTCCACTGGTAAGCTCGAAAATCGTATAAGATTTGGTCGTCGGCTGTCGAAAAGACCGAAAAAGTCTCTAAAAATTAAATTGTTTAATTGACCGAAAAGTACCATATTTTTACACTGAAAATAGCAAAAATCGACTGGTAAAAAGGTTATTGATTTTTGCAATTTTCGTCAAAAAGTTCATAAAATGATAACTGGTATGACCGAATATTTACCAATAACTACCGGTAAGATCGAAAATCGACGAAAAGTTGAAGCTTGGCCACAATACCAAAAGTATCTTCTACCACACTGGGCCCAATAAGTTAATCGTCAAAGATGGACTTGACTAATTAATTTGGAACAAGCTGAAGCCATGGGCCTCACGCAATGAGTAAACTAAGCCCATTGAGCTAACTATTTTTCAAATCCAATGCATATAAGTTATGTCGTTTGGGTTTGACAATAATTCAAGAGTTTACTGATTTGTTATTTTACAATTCATACATACCACATATTATATTTTTGGTTAATACCCACGTAGCTATCTAATTTTTTTACTTCTTATAATGATATAATTATATTTTCCCTGTCGAAACTCTCAAACGTCCATTATTTTTGTTCATTCTATATTTTCATCAATTTATTGTTAAAAATATTTGATTTTTTTTTTTTATATATATAACAACACATCTAAATTTTTATTTTATTAAACCGTTTGAAAAATGAACGACATTTGAAGAGAATCAAAATAATATATTTTAAAATTCTAGCTATGAAAAAATAAAATTTATATCATCACGAAAATCAAAACATTAAATAATTATACTTCTATTATTTCAAACCATATTCTGTTTTTTTTTTTTTTTTTTCCCTCTGCTTGACCGCTTTGGTTTTACTCGCGAGCTTTCGTGCGTGGTTTGAGAGTAAACATTTGGGTAAAATGTGAAAAATTATGGGTTTGGGAATTTAAAAAAAAAAAAAAAGAGGTCACAAAGTTCAAGGGTTTGCAGAAGAAGACTGCTTTTGTTTATGCGTATTTGCATACACAAGTGTGCCTTTTTTGTTCCTTTTGCTGTCACGTTTTTGCACTAACAGCCAACACCTATCTGCCTCAACAACACCAACTTTACAAACAACCCCTCCATTTACCAATATGCCCTTCTCGACACGTGGCGCCATCCCAGTGGCCCTTACCATTGCCTTATGGGGAAGCACGATCCCATGGCAAGGCTTCCAAATTATTTTATTTAAAAATAAAAAATTTGTCTTCAAATTTGGTGGGTCGAATGCAGAAAAAATGGGTTGTGTTGTTGTGCAGTGCAGGCAAAGGCAAGAAAACGACAAGCTTTTTTAGTTGTGCAGTGAGGCATTGAAACATGCAAAAATTGTTCAGACATTTGTGTTGTGCTTTCGAGATTGTTGTGTTACATTACATTACATTACATACTTGTTTAGCTAGCTAGATATATATAGATATAGAGTATAGATATAGCCCTACTATTCCAACGTATTCGTTGTTCATGGCCTCAGCAAAAATATCTCCGTCTTTCTTTTTATTTTCATGTTTCAATTCAATCTTCTACGTACTTACTTGGAGTCTTGGATTACGCTAATCCATAATATAGTATAGTATAGGATTATTTATTTTATTTTATTTTGTTATTTCATGAGAGAACAAAAGAACGGACTCAATACATTATGTGTATCCTGAGCAGGGGACAGAATTTTAAGGGTAACCCGACCCTTCAAACGATTTGTTTGAATTTGACTCCAATTTAATCCGGCCAATCGGTCCACTTCAAAATTTGTTGAATTGGGCTAGATCCGGCTAGTCTTTGGATCGGCATCAGCTTGTACTTTTCACTCGGTTTGACCCGAACAACAGATCTACTAATATAAATAAATAAATAAATAAATAATTGTTTTTTCCTTAACTATTAAATTAATAAAACAAGCATTTTACATTAATTTTCCCAAACGTTTGAAATGGAGAATATTACCGACAATACATATTATCAATTTGGGTACTTTGACATACACCCCTCAAATAAATATAAGGAAAAATATATGCATGTATTATCGGAACCTGGAGCACTACGTGGAAATAAGTGCATGATATATTCGCTATATATATGTATGTGTGTGTATATATATATATTAGATTTTTCATGGGTCTTCAACGGCTTACTGGGGTTTTCAACGGCTTTTTTAATTCGTTTTATATTATCTCTATTTTTTCTTCTTCTCCTTGCAGAAGTATAAGGTTGACTAGGTCAAAGTAATATTTGTTTAAATCACGAGGATCTTAGTTGGATATTTTATTGCATCAACACAGTAAAGTAGAGCTCAGACTTCAGAATTCAGATCATCCTATCTTGTATTTACTATTTTGGTATATTCCTATGATAATTTATTTAGGATTAAGTGGTCAGAGTTCAGAAAAAGAATGATTTAGGGTTTAAAAAATTAACTACTATAGATTATAGACTGAACTTTTTATATTATTCATTTATTATTTTAATATATATATGTTTTGATTAGAGCTGCACAGATCCATCGCCAGATCCGACCACGACGCGTCGCGGCGTTCTCCGGCGCATCGCGACTTTTCGCGATTCGGAGCCAAAAATCGCGACGGTTCGCGGCAAGACCAATCCATCGCGATGCACCTCTCTCTCTCTGTCTCTCTCACAGAGGCTGGCTCTCTCTCTCGCGATCCATCGCGATGCATCGCCAGACTCTCTCCCACAACGCGTCGCGACCCGACGTTTGGCGATTCAGCCGCGACGCCGTGATTTGCAGCCCTAGTTTTGATGGTCCGGTCTCTGTGTATATATAGTCGAATCTCTATATTAACAAGATTAGCGTTAAAAATACTGATGTCTTTAATAGATTAATTTAATGGTTTGATTTTATGAGTTTGCTGCCGCGGGTAAATTATATATATTTACTTACTCATGTTGGTTTCTACCGATTGGATTTTTGTTTATCCGATAATCAACGAGTTCTCTATAAAATGACAATATTTATAATATTGTATAATATAATAACAATTTTGATAAAAAAGAACAAAAAAAAAAATATATTAGCGAAGCGATGAGTTTTACTTATTTTACGTCTCTACTTAATAGATAATCTATAATAAATATATTTTTTTCAACATACACAATGTAAGTACATCAGCTTTTTTTATCAAAAAATGAATAGGAATTGTAATTTTTTAATCAGTTTATTGGATTTGCGATTCTCGGCAGGTAACCAATCAACTTTTTTTTTTTTTTGTGCTCGATGTTCAACATTGAATCATATAAAGAACAAACGGGTTATAGACGAAATCCTACAACACCCTAAAAAACGGCTTGCCACGGGGAAACCCTAGGTAACCGTCGGGCGGGGGCATTTTGAACACCGAGAAAAGACTAACAAAACTCAACAGATGCATGTCGTAAGAGAGCATAAATATATATATACTTCTGTCTCGCCAAGAGGATCAAACTTTGGTACTTAGTACTGTATTATACAAAACAGACCATGCATTTCCATGCAAGCCACGTGGGGAAGGGTACAATACAAGAAGTGTTGTTTATCACGTGCCAACAGAAACAAGACATGGTCAAAACTCAAAACTCAAAAGTCAAAACACATTGCACATATTAACGATATTTAATGGCAATAAATAATTGATACTTGAAATAGTAGAGCATTAAAATTTAAAGCTAACACAGATATTTCCTCATGGGATAATTGAACCCTCTCTTTCACACTACATTATTATCGTATTTCAAGCATTGTTGATGATGTTAGCTGGAAAGTGAAGCTAAATTTATGAATAATAGCAGACTCAAGACTCTCTTTAATTCATTGTGTACTCTCTCTAACTCTGCAACTTTAACCATTTTAAAGAGGAATTTATGGCATAAGTTTCTCTAAGTCAACAAAAACTACCGGCTTCACCATATCCCTACACGTGTCACTTAAGGTTTAACATGTGACTCCAAAATTTGGATACAAACTAGAGTACATATTATATACTTCAGGGATTTTCTCTGAGGTTTTTAAATTTTGAGGGTATACTGCTAACTTTTGCTGATTTAAGCGTGCAATTTATTTTTTGTCAAACTCGTAGCCCATTAGCCCGATTTGTAACCGGCTATTTTCAAGGTTTGTGATGTTATGGAACTTCAAAAGATTGAGCCAAATCATTTATATGAAATTCGAAGTATTAGAGTCATTGTAGTAGAAGAAGCATAAGGATTGAGCCGAATGGTGTATATGAAATTCAAGATTTTATCGTAATAAATAAGTTTATCACTAATTAAATTAAATATAAGAAAATAATTATATGAGATCCGATTTATGATCTATATTTTTCTGCCTCACCAGGTACGCTTCTTTTTCCCATACCCAAAATCTATCGAATGATATAAATAAATATTTTCCTCAGAAATTGTGTTTTTAAATTAAATATGAGTACCAATTGTGCAAATAGTCCCATCTTAGTACTGTTGTGGTCTATGTCTATTATCTGATAAGTTACAGTTGATCTGCTCATCATAGTGGTAGAAAAAGTGGGGCCCACAGAGAATCAAACTGGACGATGGGACCCACGCGGCAGCCATGGGGGAGTGTGTGGCACGCGCCTTGGGACCGAGCGAGGTAAAAAAACATTCTCGACTCAGAAGACAAAATCGAGTAGAGAGGAACCTCGGACTTCGAGATATGTTGATGGTCCAATCGCGCTCGCTTTTCTCTCTCCAATCCTCGCACGCTCGCTCCTCTCCCACACGCGCGCTGACCTTTCGCGCGTCTCCTTCAACGTTCATATTCCAGAAAATTTCGAGTAAAGTTTTATTAAAAGATTAAAGTTATAATTGCGGATTTTTTATTTATTTAAATAACACTATATATTTTAAATTTTTATTGCGCTGAAATGAATATTCAAAGTTGTGAACTTTGTATTTTCAGTTGGCGGCAAATTTTTATGATACATGTAGATTAACCGAAACTGGACCGAATCCGGTTTACAAAAAACCGAAACTGAATTAAATCGGGTTAAACTGAAACCGAATTTTGAAAAACCCGTAACCGAATTAAACCGGTTCCGGGTTCCGGGGTTTGAGTAATAAAACCCGAAACCCGGTTAGTAGGTTACTAAAACCCGGATTTTTAAATAAAGATTTTATAAATATCTAATTTATTTTTATAATGTTTATAAACTTGTTTTTACTAAGTATTATATTTACAAACTAACATTAATACTACATCTATGTGTACAAAGTTTGGATTGGTGTATTTATGATTAGGTAATATTATGTATATGTATTAATGGCTTTATAATTGTTTTTACTTCAAATAAAAAAAAAGTGGGTTAAAACCTGGTTCGGGTTTAAAATCCGGGTTTTCAAATAAAAACCGGGTAATTACCCGAACCCGGATTTCCGGGTTTTGTCTTTAAAAAACTGGGTTCGGGTTTGAAAAGTCCAAACCCGGAAATTCGGGTTCGGGTTTCGGGTAATGAAAAAAACCGGATTTTTTACCTGGTTTCAGCCCTAATGTAGATATTAGATAAATATTTTTTTAACGTTTTGCGATTTTTATGTAAATACTTCAATTTCAATTTAAAGCATACATGTGTATGTGTAAGTACATGTGTAAAGAACATAATATTAATAATGGAGATACATACTTCAATTTAACAGATAAAACATTTAGTCATTAGGTATTTATATGACTCCTTTAAATGAATCGGGTTGGACACACGATTTTTATTTTTTATTTTTAATGAAAGGATGATCATATTCTTTCCCATGTTGACGAGGCTATCGAGAAGGTCTCCACGGATTACCGATTCGATTTTCGATGTCAATTTACGTAGTTCATCAGAGATGTACATGCGTGCCTAATCGTGCATTGCTTGTTGTCATAGACTCATAGGTACGTATATAAAGAGTCAATATATCACACTTTTTCCTATTGGGATGTAACAAGAATTCGGAACCAGAAAAACCTTATCGTGTGCCCATAATTTAATTTAATTAAGAAGGGTAGTTTGGTCAAATATATAAAAACTCTATCTATTTCAAACTACACACTAGAAAAATGATATTATCAAAAGATATCGTCGATAAGACTTCTTAAGAGAAAACTCTATGTAAGTTTATGAGAACGATCCATCATGAAAGGTTCTATCCAGGTTTCTCGAGAATGATCTCGCATCATTCTTTCAAGAAGGCATCGAGAGAGAGTTTTCACTTATTGAAGGATGATCATAACTTAAAAGGAAAAATTACGGCAAAAATACTCAACCTTTGGTCAACGTGCCTCCCGTGGACCCAACATTTAAAACTAGCGGCAAAAATACTCAACGTGCGTTGACCGTGACTATGACATGAAAACGTTAATTTTTCCGTTAACATCCGCCATGTGGCTGTTAACGGCAGAAATACCGAAACTTTTTTTTTTTAATTAATTTTTAATTTATATTTTTTTTCTTTACTTGATTAGTGATAATTACTTGAATTCCAAATACATGGAATAACACAAAAGTTAGTCAAAACATCAATTGATTTCTTAATGTGCTTCTATAAGCTACATTTGCTGATAAAAATCTTATTATTATGAGAAATTTTATACATAGCATTACACAAAAGTCGATCATGATATCAATTATCAATTGTATATTAATTTTCTTGGAGAAGCTAATTTGCCGACTAAACCTAATCATGAATAAAACAATTGCATAGTTAATTTAAGGTTGGCAGTCAAACTTTAAACAAAAACCTAATCATATTATTTTTATTACATATGACTATCTAAATACATAGCATGACACCTCAAAGAAATATTATATAATATTTATATATGTGAAACTCTTAGCGCATATGTTCTCAAGTTATGACAATTACTTATATTTTTATATCTTTTATTGGTCGGAACATACTTTGAAGTCTTATTTTGTTATCGGGGATACTTTTAGAGACGTTAATTAGCCGAGTTAATGTCTTCACATTGCTTCAAATTCTAAGTATGAACCGAATTAACATCTTCACCATTACCCTTTTCATTGGAATTTGGAGATCGAATTAATACATTCAATTAATGTCTCCGTATTGAAAAAAAAAATGGCTTAAGAATATGTGCCGGTAAAAAAATATTATCAATAATCAATAGGGCTTTATTGGAGAATGACCTTAAGTGGGTTTTCATTGTGTTTCATAGCTTCCTTCGGCACTATTCATGTTTCTTAGCAGAGATATTTAAGGGTATGGATTTTAATGGGATCCCAAGGGAGGTCTATTAGTCAATTATTACTAATCAAGCCCTATTGATTATTGATAATATTTTTTTACCGCCATATTGTTGGGAATCACATCTCGGATTC
This sequence comes from Parietaria judaica, assembly GCA_954871525.1. Lineage (NCBI taxonomy): Eukaryota > Viridiplantae > Streptophyta > Magnoliopsida > Rosales > Urticaceae > Parietaria > Parietaria judaica. The sequence goes on from OX940860.1 coordinate 49,297,651, forward strand.
CTTGAAAAATTATTATGAATTGTACCTCCGAACCGTCCGGGTAACATTTAAAAATTATTTAAAGTGGAATAACTTGTTATCCGTCCAACGGTCCTGATGTCGGATAATAACTATTTCCAAGATCTGATAAATATTATGTAATTTAATATTCATATATCATTACTAATAATCTAGTCATAATAGGAAATAAATAGAAAGCAGTAAATGGTTGCATTTATTAACCCAATGCATAAGGCCGTACCTTTATTGACGATTTCCGGCTGCGCGTTCTGAATCGGGCAGGGCTCCGCCGGTGCTGAGGGAAACTCCCGTGATCTTCCGGGATATTCTCCTGGAATCCTCGTACCGAAGCGTGGGCTTCGCCGGCAGGACTCCGTCGCAAAATTTTAACTGATGGTTCTTTTTAAGCTTCCGGAGAAATAGTCTCCTAAGCCGAACCAGAAAAGAGAGATCAGAGAGAAAATTCGCAGACCCTGAGGGAGAGAGAGAGTTCGAATTTTTCTCTGGGGAAAGGTGTGTAAAATGTGTAGAATGAGCCTCCTATTTATAGGCTCAAACCGTAACCGAATTGAAGAAATTCCCTCCCTAATTTCGAATTTCATATATTTAAATATAATTAATTATCTTAATCCAATGGTCCAGATTTAATCTCATCTAAATCCAATGGATATAATTAATTAGGGATTTAATTAAATAAGAAAGATTAGGATAAAATCAAAATCCAATCTTATCTTCTTATCTTTATAAAATTCGAATTATATATATATATATTAATATTCGAATTATCATTATCTAGATCCAACGGTTGAGATAAATCTTTAAACCGATCTAATGGATCAAATTAGTTTAGGATAAAATCAAATATAAAAAGATTTATTAAAAACAATTTCGAATTTATCTATAAACCATAATTTGAAAAATATATAAATATATATAATTAATTAATTTTCAATCCGACGGTAAAGATTAAATCTTAAACCGATCTAACGGATATAATTAATTAACCAAATTCGAAAAATGAAACTTGGTCACCAAGTTATTAATTTCGAATTTATCAATATCCTAATCCAACGGTTGATATTAAATCATAACCGATCCAATGGATAATATTGATTTTAGGGATTTGGTAAAATACCAAAACATTTGGTACTTATGTCGCAAATTTGGAAAGACCAAATCATACCATTCGAATTTAGCTAGGGTTTCATATATGAAACCCTAATTCGAATTTACACATATAAATATATATAAATATATATTTTTATTTATTAATATAAATCTATTAATTATTAATTAATTATTAATAAGATATTAATAATTAAATAAAAATAATTAAATTATATTAATATTTCCTGATCTCAATATCACACATTGAAATGTCATGGTGCCACACCATCATTTAAATTCGTGACATGTTATTTAATTTCAAAGTTCATCGAACCGATCACAAACTTAGAAAATCCATAAATCACTAACCGTAAGTCGAAATGACTTGGTTCAAAAAGCAAAGTTGCTTAGAATTTAATTTCCAACAACATGGTGCTGATAGAAAACTATCTGACGATAAAACTATCTGACGTCTGCCACAGACCTTTCAGTTTTATAAGTCAAGCCAAATGATTAAACATTATCCAGAATGTATTTTAATCACGTACGTATCATCCGTTACGGAGCTATCCTGGGGACCATGGACCCGTATCACTTAAGCTCCAACGAACTGCTAGTTGTTCGTCAAACCTCGAAGTGATTCCACTATAGACCCGAGGCTGCACTCTTTAGTGATAAGGTATATATTATTCCCTTTATAACAGTAGGGTGTCCATTGATACAATCAAATTCGGGTTATTGATCTTTCACTTGATGATCCACACACGAGCAGGCGGTTTCTACCGTTATGCCCCTCATTGCATTTTCATCCTTGACTCAGTCAGTAATATTATGAGTAACCCACTTATGGTTTCGATTCATAAGTTGCGCACGGGTACCTCTCACTTCTCACCACCGACAATCAAGGGAATCATCATCACTCTGAAGAGAGCTGTGTGATGCCCATGTCTATGACCAAGCTACCCTTACTGCTGACTATCATGTTCCCAAATTAATAGTGTTGGGAACATCGGTAATATTTCGTGTTCTTTAACGGTTAAATCAAAGAACAATCAAGCCAGCAGCTTGGACTCAAGATCACTCAGGACTTAGATCGAATATCCATTTGATCATCTACTAGTGACTCAACTCCAAGTTATCAGTGACGGTCTTATATGATAACTTCCGGAGTTTAAGTTAGGTCCAGTCCAGTATGAAGACACTTCATACTTAATGCACTTCTAGTGAGTGTGACATTTCATACTTAATGCACTTCTAGTGAGTGTGACACACACAAAATACAGAATAAGATTGTCACTTAGTCACATTAATAACCTTATACGATTAATGGGCTCCCACCCAGTTAATCAGGTCACGGACATTTTAAGTTCATTCATTATGATTATTAATTCTTCTTCACATTGACTCTGTTGTGGTAATAATTCATAATTGCATCCTTTATGAACTAAGGATCAAACATTCTATTTTACTCTACCAGAAACTATAATAAGATTATCATAATAAGTATCATCTTTATTCAACGACTTGTCATAATCTTTTACAAATGGATAAAATATCTTGTTTAAGGACAAATATGTCCAACACATATATTCTTAAGTCATTTTTTTAATACGGAGACATTAATTGATTGTATTAATTCGATCTAAAACGGTCAATTTCCAAATGAAAACGGTAATGGTGAAGATGTTAATTCGGTTCATACTTAGAATTTGAAGCAATGTGAAGACATTAACTCGGCTAATTAACGTCTCTAAAATTATCCCCGATAACAAAATAAGACTTCAAAGTATGTTCCGACGAATAAAATTAAAAATATAAGTAATGGTCATAACTTGAGAACATATGCGCTAAGAGTTTCATATATATATATATATATATATATTATATAATATTTCTTTGAGATGTCATGCTATATATTCAGATAGTCAAATGTAACAAAAATAATGTGATTAGGTTTTTGTTTAAAGTTTGACTGTCAACTTTAAATTAACTATGTACAGTAGAACCTCTATAAATTAATGCTGTTGATACCGGCAAAAAATATTATCTTATCGGATTATTAATTAACATATAAATTAATAATTTATTAATTTATACATTAAGTGAAGAAAAAATTTATTAATCAGCTATAATTATATAAACATGTTTACTAACAAAAAATTATTTCAATTTATTATATCGAGAATATTAAAGTATCAATATTAAGAATATCAAGAGAGATTAATATGATTTAAAAAGATTTTATTAGAGTACCAATGTCTGAAATATTAAAGAGCCCAACATGAGAATATGATAGCCGACCTTTGATGCTCTTCGGAAGCGTAGAGATGAAGTTCAAGAGGACATTAATTTCAAGAAGAAACAAATTACTAAAGAAACATATTTTAAGAAGACTACATGATTAGTGATATAATGCTATCTTTTTACTCAATGTGATTTCATAGTTATTTATGTTATATTTTATTTATAGTGATTTTATAATTATTTATGTAATTTTTTATATTGAATTATTAATTTATATATCACTTGGGACCTATATACTTTCTACAAAAATTATTATCTTATAAATTTAGCGAATTATTAATTTAGCTAGTTAGGCTCGAGTCGGGACCGGCCAAAAATATTATTTAATCGCGACTATTAATTTATCGAGTATTAATTTATAGAGGTTCTACTGTACTTGTTTTATTTATGATAGGGTTTAGTCGGCAAAATAGCTTCTGCAAGTAAATTAATACACAAATGATAATTGATATCATGATGATCGACTTTTGTGCAAGTAAATTAATACACAAATGATAATTGATATCATGATGATCGACTTTTGTGTAATGCTATGTTTAAAATTTTCTCATAATAATAAGATTTTTATTAGCAAATGTAGCTTATACAAGCACATTAAGAAATCAATTGATGTTTTAACTAACTTTTGTGTATTCCATGTATTTGGAATTCAAGTAGTTATCACTTATAAAGTAAAGAAAAAATATAAATTAAAAAAATAAAAAAAAAAGTTTGGGTAATTTTGCCGTCAACGGCCACATGGAGGATATTAACGGAAAAATAATGTTTTCATGCCAAAGTCGAGGTCAACGCACGTTAGGTATTTTTCCCGCTAGTTTTAAAGGTTGAGTACACGGGAGACATGTTGACCAAATGTTGGGTATTTTTACCGTAATTTTCCCTAATTAAAAGTTAAGAACAAGGTTTAAAATACCGCTTGCCGTTTTCGTTTCGCATTTTCCGTTTTACGGATATATCGCTTGCCGATGGGTATGTCGATGGGCAAAAGGGAAAAAAAGGGCATGCCGCATACCGCATTTACCGCACTTTTCGCATGGACATACCGCATTTACCGCACTTTTCGCATGGATATTTTGTAAAAAATATTTGAGTATTTAAGCACGATATTTATATAGGTTCAAAACTACATATTTAATAAATACAAGACATAATTGTATACAACAAAACACATTTGTAACTTAAATATGTAGGTGAAATGTATAATATTAAGTCACTTTATTAGTTTAAGTGTATAATATTAAGTCAAATTATTATGTGAAGTGAATATGTATGTTAATTAAGTGTGTAATATTAAGTGAATATGCATGTTAATTGTATAGGTATGTTAACAAATTTAATATTAGTTGAAGTGTATAATATTAAATGAATATGTATATTAAGTGTATATGTATGTTAGGTGAAGTTAATATGTATGTTAAGTGTATAATATTATTTGAAGTGTGTAATATTAAGTTAAATTATTAGGTGAAGTGTATGTGTATGTTAAGTGTGAATGTGTGATATTAGTTGAAAACAAAAAGTCCCACATTGATAGATGACAAGAGTTTGGTGATGTTTATATACCAAATATTAGGGACAAGGGCTTGGGCCCTTAGGGTCATAGGATTTTGTGGATGGGGGAGGACTCACACAAATGTTACACCACCACACGCGCGCCGCCGTCCGTCCGACCGGACGGGCGTGGCGAGGTGGGGTGCTCTTGTGTGAGTATAATTATTTTTGCCGAAAGTTTAATTGGTATTTTTGCCGAAATCTACCAAAAATGCAAAATTCCAAATAAACGACATGAAATGCGATTGTCGTTGCGAAAGCCTAATGCAACACTCGGTGACCCCACAATATCCAGTATGTCCACTGGTGCGTTGATAGCACTCGCCAGAATGCGCGCGTGAGAGCCCCGTTAGCCCAGTTTTCTTGGGTTCGTCTTCTGGTTTTGTATTTTCAGTGTCCCATCCACACACCGCAGAATATCTCTGATCACTCCTCCACGCTCAACTCTCTCTCTCTCTCTCCTCTTCTTCTTCACAAAGATCGCTCCTCTCTCCAACTCACTCTATACACATTCAAACGCAGCGTAACCCATCTCTCTCCACTGATACGCAACACTCTCTCTCCAAAGATCACAACTTTCTGTCTCCCAAGCTCACTCTCTATGTCACCGTGTCTTTACTGATACACAAACACCATTCTCTCTCTCTCTCTCTCTCTCTCTCTCTCTATTGTGTCGTGACTCGTTCCTCGCCATGACGCCGAGCGGCAAGGAGAAGCTGGTGGTGGAGATCCTGGCCGCGCACAACCTGATGCCCAAGGACGGCGAGGGCTCATCCTCGCCGTTCGTGGAGGTGGAGTTCGAGAATCAGCGGCTGAGGACGCAGGTGAAGTACAAGGACCTGAACCCGGTCTGGAACGAGAAGCTCGTCTTCCACCTCAACGACGTGGCCGACCTCCCCTACCGCACCATCGAGCTCAGCGTCTTCAACGAGCGCCGCTCCAGCAACAGCCGCAACTTCCTCGGCAAGGTCCGCGTCTCGGGCTCCTCCGTGGCCGCCGAGGGCGACCAGGTCGCGCAGCTCTTCACGCTCGATAAGCGCAGCCTCTTCTCCCACGTGCGCGGCGAGATCACCCTCAAGCTCTACGTCTCCACCAGGGAAGAGCTCGCCGGGGACCAGGTCGTCGTCGCCTCGGCCTCGAAGAAGGGCAAGAAGCTGCAGGGCAACTCGGCCATGGCCAACCAGCAGCAGAGCCTGCAGCAGAACAGGGTCCTGCAGGAGAGCAATGGGAATGGCAACGTCAACAAGGGCTCTCAGAACAACAATGTCAATGTCAATGTCAACTTGAAGCCGGTTGAACCAGGCACGTGACGCGAACTCCTCGGTTTTTTCTCTGATCCGGAACCGGGTCCAATCCGGTTCCGTTTTTCATAAAAACTATTCCTAATTTTTAAACGGTTAATTAATCTAGCAGTTAGTTCAAAGCAAGTATTGGTGTATATATGTTTATGTATAGAATACGAAAGAGTCCGACGGTCTAGATTAACTAGCGGTTATTTCTAATAAGTATTGATGTATCTATACGTCTATTTAATAAAACCGAAACAGTTTCGACTCTAGATTAAGTAGCTCTTGTTTTAAAAAAGTTTTCGGTATATCTATTTATTTACTGAAAACCGGAACTCTTTCGGATATTCAAGTTCCGGGTAAATAAAAAAACCGGTTTCGGTACATACTGGTCACGTTGATTTTAAGCTTCACTAACGTTTCTTTCTTTATGATGTGCAGTTGTCGGAGATCTGATGAAGCCTATGGTGATCACCACCAATGGTCCGGTGAATCCTCCGGTGATGTCCGTCCCTGGAATGTACGGTGCACAGAATGAATTCTCCCTGAAGGAGACGCGGCCTAATCTCGGAGGTGAAACGCTCAAGAAGGACAAGACCAGCTCAACCTACGACCTCGTTGAACAAGTTCAGTATCTCTACATAAGGGTTGTCAGAGCCAGAGATATCTCCTTGTTTGGAAACTCCGAGGTCGTCGCTGAGGTGAAGCTCGGGAACTACAGAGGCGTCACAAAGCGGGTTGGATCCGGCAATGCGGAGTGGAATCAGGTCTTTGCATTCTCGAAAGACTGCATTCAGTCGTCAATGGCGGAGATCTTCGTCCGAGAGAGTAACAAAGACGAGTACCTGGGGCGAATCTGGTTCGACCTCAATGAGGTTCCCAGGCGGGTTCCGCCCGACAGCCAGCTGGCGCCGCAGTGGTACCGGATGGAAGATCGGAAAGCTGATCGGTCGAAGGCCGGAGAGGTTATGGCGTCGGTTTGGTTTGGGACGCAGGCTGACGAGGCATTCCCCGAGGCGTGGCATTCTAAAGCTGCAAGCGTGGGCTCTGATGGGCTTTCCTCGATCAAGTCGAAAGTCTACCTCTCGCCGAAACTCTGGTATCTCCGGGTTTCTGTGATTGAAGCGCAGGACATAATACCCGGGGATAAATCAACGGCGATGATGAGATTCCCCGAGCTCTCGGTCAAAGCTCAGGTTGGAAACCAAGTTCTGAGGACGAGAATCGCGCCTCCGAGCCCGAGCCGGAGCATCTCTAACCCTTACTGGAATGAGGAGATGATGTTCGTGGTTGCCGAGCCCTTTGAGGACTACTTATTTGTCTGTGTGGAGGATCGAAGTCCCGGGAGAGACGATGTCGTTGGACGGGCTATTCTCCCAGTGACGGCCATAGAGAAGCGGACGAATGAGAAGTTGGTGTCGTCTAGGTGGTTTAACCTCGACGGAAACACGACAGACAGAAAGATGTCAGCGTCGGTGAGGTTCGGTTCGAGGCTGCATTTGAGAGTATCGCTTGATGGAGGCTACCATGTTTTGGACGAAGCAACTGTCTACAGCAGTGACGTTAGGCCGACAGAGAAGCGTTTATGGAAGCCGAACATCGGGGTTTTGGAGATGGGGATTCTCGGTGCGACGGGGCTTATGCCGGTGAAGGTCAAGGAAGGCCGGGGAGGGTCCACGGACGCTTATTGTGTGGCAAAGTACGGCCAGAAATGGGTGAGGACTCGCACGGTCGTTGACAGCCTGTCGCCCAAGTGGAACGAGCAGTACACGTGGGAGGTGTTCGACCCCTGCACGGTAATCACCGTCGGTGTTTTCGACAATGCCAAGGTTGGAAACGCCAATGCCGCCGGGAACTTTGGCGGACGTGATTCTCGGATTGGTAAGGTTCGGATCCGGCTCTCGACATTGGAAACGGATCGGGTCTATACTCACTCTTATCCGCTTTTGATGCTGCACCCCGGAGGCGTGAAAAAGATGGGCGAGCTGCATTTGGCCGTGCGATTCTCTTGTACTAATATGACCAACATGCTCCACATGTACGCCTCACCGCTGTTCCCGAAGATGCACTACGCGAGCCCGTTGTCCGTTGCCCAGCTCGAGACGCTCCGCCACCAGGCCATGACCGTCGTGGCGGGTAGGCTCAGCCGGGCCGAGCCACCACTCGGACGGGAAGTTGTGGAGTGCATGCTCGACCACGACTCGCACCTGTGGTCTATGCGGCGGAGCAAGGCCAACTTCCTACGCCTCTTCAACGTTCTCTCCGGGATCGTCGCAGCCGGGCGGTGGGTCGAGTCAGTGCAGAGCTGGCGGAGGCCGGTCGTGTCAGCCTTGTTCGCCTTGGTGTTTTTGATGGTGGTGGTTATCCCGGAGATGATAATCCCGGGCGCGATGGTCTACATGGCGGGGCTTGGGCTATGCCGGTACCGCTCCCGGCCCCGGCACCCACCCCACATGGACACGCGTCTCTCGAATGCAGAGAATGTCCACCCGGACGAGCTAGACGAGGAGTTCGACTCATTACCCTCGAGCCGCAGCGCGGACGTGGTGCGGATGCGCTACGATCGGCTGCGGAGTGTGGCGGGGCGGTTCCAGACAACTGTCGGTGACATGGCATCGCAGGGGGAGCGGCTGCAGGCGCTGCTGAGCTGGCGGGACCCGAGGGCGAGCTTCTTGTTCGTAATGTTTTGCTTGGTTGCAGCGGTCGGGTTCTACGTGGTGCCAATGCGGGTGGTGGTGGCGCTGTGGGGTCTGTACGCACTCCGGCCGCCACGGTTCCGGTCGAAGATGCCGTGCCGGGCACTGAGCTTCTTCCGGAGGCTCCCCTCGAAGGCTGACAGCCTGTTGTAGAGTTTTGTGTCTTTTTTTTTGGATTGATGTGGAAAAAGGAAGACATTTTGGTTAGTAATTGGTTTAGTTCTCTTCCTGTCTCAGTTAGTAGTTTGTTTTATATCTAGTATTTATGGATTGTGAAGGAACTTGTATGTGTATCTAAGTAAATGAAATACCCTTTTGATTTAAATTTGATATATATACATATATGTATATATATATAATTATAAATAGGGGGCTTAAGCTAACTAGCCAAATTAAAACTTTACATTAGCAAAATAACCAGTGTTTAGTTAATATTTATAAGTAACCAATAAACCACATTAACTAATATAAAATGATTCAACTAGCCTTAATTATTAATAATACAAATTATTAAATATTTTGTAATTAATATTCGTAATCAAATTTCTACACAATATTAATCGATATTTTTTCTAAATTAAATTTGAAAATAAATAATGCTACAAAATAGGTAACCATCACCAAAATTACGACCATGATTAACGCGTGGAAATTTTGTGAAGGTTTTATTGGTTGACTAAGTTAGTGTTGTTTATAATGGACGCATTAATTTAGATCATGATTAGCTATTTTCTAGAAATTAGTTTGACTTTGATCGAATATTGTTTCCTTACCTATAATCAAATTCTACATGAATAACAAAATTAATATCTTGATTAAATTAAACGTGAATTAACACGAATTAACAAATTTAAACCTGATTGTACAGTGAAATAAATTACAATTATTTTGACATTCAAAAAATAAACATGAATTAACAAAACATTAACACAATTAAACACGGATTGACAAACATAGATGTGAATGTACAATGAATTAACACGAAATAACAAGCATAATTAACAAACATTAGCACGAGTTAAAAACACGGATTGACAAACATAGATGTGAATGTACAATGAATTAACACGAAATAACAAACATAAGTAAAACGAATTAATAAACATTAACACAAGTTAACTCGAAGAATCCACAGCCTTTTCGTGCGTCTCATTTTCATTATCGACCTCTTCCGCGTCTGAATTTCGGAGTTCCAAAGCTTCGGAGCCGAGATTTACGCTTCACAACGTTCTCAGATTCCACGTCGTTCTCGCATTGCTTCGTCATCTACTGCACTATCTCGCCATCCAAATGCGCCTTCTTCTTCGCCGCTGCGACACGGCGATGCTCGATCACGATCTCACCGACGTCGTACTTCTGCATGTTGAGCACTGGAATCCAGTTCGTTTGCCGACGGCAAACCTCGTGGAACTCCGTTGCGTACTCCCTCGTGGTGTTGTGCATCTCGGTCTGGTGGCTACAGAGCAAGCGCAAACTTTTTTCGGACCCACGCCAGCAGCACCTCCTTCGCAAATGAATCCAGCATCGCCATCGCCATCATTACCGTCACCCCTGATTACGACGCCATATCCCGCCTCGATTTGCATCGAAGAGAGAGAGAGAGAATTTTAACCTGGATAGATTTAAGGGAAATATGCATTTAATCTTGAAAATTAAAACGAAACATATGCTGGAATAATACTTGTAATTAGCTGGATTTATTTTTATTTTATTTAAAGCAACAAAAATTAAAAAAAATGCAATATAGGAATGAAATTTGTGTTTAAAATGCCATGTCATTAAAAATGGCTATTTTGCTAATTAAAATCACAAGTTTGTTAAACTGCAATATAAACTTGAAACGTGGTTATCTATTATAATTTCTTTTATATATATATATATATATATAATATGCTTTTCTTCATTGCAGTCTAATATATCGACCAACATTATTGTTGTTCCTTGACAGTTGACATATACATACGTACGTGTTAATCTTGGAAACGTATATTCATGTACATGGGACTCTCTAGACTTATAATTTATGTTACATAAAATTCATTCACTCGAAGCCTTCTCCAACCCATCACTCTATTTTCTACTATTTTTTTAATAAATGGTGATTTTCTTATCTCACTCTATCTTTATCTCTTTTATTTCTTATTTATACTAGTACCCTTATATTTTTATTTTTTATTACTAATGAGATAATTTAGAAGAATTATGATAATGAGTAAAGTATTACTCTATAAATTATTCTAAATACACATAAAATAAAATAAATTTTATTTAATAAAAATTACATTACAACATAACTCAATTAACATAACATATTTTTATAATTTAGAACATAACTCAATTAACATAACATATTTTAAAATAAATTAAATTACAACATAACTCAATTAACATAACATATTTTTTATAATTTAGAATAACATATATATGGAAATAATATTTTTATTACATAATTTAAGTGATGGATATTAAATGGTTTAAAGTTTTATGGGTATTTGTGTACATAAAACATTTTATAGGACTAAAAAGTAAATTAATGTTGAAAAACTGTACTGCGTTAGATGTAACGCGGTACTGTAGCGCCAACTCAATTAACTCTATAATAGAGTGACTTTTGAAGCTCCATTAAAACACAAACAAAAACACAAAAATAGAGTGAGAGGTCCACTTGAATTTGTCTAACTTCACATAAATTCTAAAAGCGACAAGTTAAAGTGCTAAATTTTACAGTTACTAAAATTTACTGTTTAATGCCGAAACATCTTGGTTCTAGTGCTTGTGTTACTTTGAGATATACAATATATTGTCATCGTAGTACAATGGAATTATGCATCGTATGAAAAAATTACTTCAAAATATGTGACTTATGCCACATAACGGAATGATATTTGTACCATACATACATACGTACGTACGTACCAGTCAAAGATATTTGACTGAATATCACATTCTTTGATTATAACATCGTTTTTCCTTGAGACTCGACAAAACCTACATTCTCAGCTAATATGTGTTTATTTCATTAGTTGAAGCAGCTTTTAAATTTACACTATGAAGAAATGAAGATGTTGCGGGTCATATATACGATGATAGCAAAATTATACACATGAATGAATTGTATCTTCCACACTCACTTTTTCGTCGTATTTTGACTCAAAAGAATGACGCGAGGCACGGGTCGGTGCGATAAGGAAGCCCCGTCCGAGCTCCCAAAGCTCTGCAAGAAAATGTGAGACAAAACCGGATAGTTAAATCGTTCCTACACTCTAGATTGGGAAAATGTGATATTGTAAGTTACCACTAGGGCAGCAAAGGGCAACATTTTCTCCACCGGCATGTCGGCGCAGATAGCTAAAAGCGAAACGAAAGAGTAATCATCAGTTGACTCAAACAGACAAACAAACTAGCTATGCCAGAAAGCCAAAGCGTCACTAAATAGGAGAGCCTAGGGTTCTTTCTCTTATTGGTACTTACCACAAATGACCCACTAGTATAGACATAAATAAATACTAAATGACCGACTTGTCCTTCTTTCACTGATACGTCAAGACGCACGGGTCTATCAGCTGATGGATCAGAAATTCCCAAAAGTTTGAAGTGTAGAATGTGCATCTTTTTTAAATGAACAAAAGAACTGAGCATATATTTGTAAGAGAAAGAGAGGATTGAACTCGGTGTACCATAAAGAACTGCTCCGATAAATGCGTCGCCAACTCCGGTTGAATCAATGAGTTCTGAAGGCGGAATCTTCTCGGCTGTTCCCAAAAGCAACCTCCCATGCACCGAGTCTATTCCGTCAGCTTTTATTTTTGCAACTGACTTGGGAATAATTAGAGTGCAAAATTAGCTGTTTCAGTGAAACAATTTGAATTGATTTTGAATTCGCTTCTTGAATTAAAAAGATGCTTCATATTTATACTTTGAAACTAAATTTAATTCATTTACCGACGAAATGTATGTCGGAAACGTAATACTCTCATCCTTTCTCTTCTTCAGCAGTTCCAGTACATGCAAAAGGAAGGTCGTTTCGGATAATTGGTTTATTGTATTTGTCCTTTGATATCTTTTTCCAGTTATTCTATAAATAGGGGTTCTTTTTATTTTTATTTTTTATATTTCACTAATAAGATGTGTTTAAGGGCTCCTTTGCCATTAGGCATGTTTTGTCAAAAAATTCAAGAGTTTTTTGTCTTTCACGCTAAAGGAAAGACCATACTTTTATTAAGTAACTATTGAAATAAACTACACGGGAGTTAATCCAATTGTCGATTATTGGCTCGGGTTCTAACAATACTTACCATCTTCACTTCTCTCGAGCATTATGCATCCTTCTTCACCCAAAGTCACAATCGCAAATTTTAATTTGGGCAGTCTCAACAACATTGAAACTAGAGAGCTTGGAACGGATTGTGCTCCTGTCCATGCCTGTAAATTTCAATTTAAATGTCTGAGTGGATTAAAAAATTTGTGCCGGCACGGCACACCATGTTTGGGCAATGACCAAGGCCTCTCAATAAAAAATAATTGATTGGAAAATTAAATATAATTGGATTGGATGTACTTATATTAAAACATGTACGATGTACATATATTAGTTATAATGATAAAATATTATCAAATGATAATATTAAAGTTTTGGATTCTATAGAAAAATTTAAAGACGCCTCCAAGTAGATTGAATAAAGAAAAAGTTACTATAAAATTATTGTCTTAAATTGTCTTAGCTATACACGTAATTTTCAAGAATTATTAATAAATTATCTTATGATCTTATCGAACTTTTGATTATCAAAGAAAAATATTATTTTAAAGAAGCCATTACTTTATCGAATACTTATTTATAATAATTTAAATATAAATTATTATTTTTTATTATTATTTTACCTGAAGTACCCTAATAAATGATTGAGGATCAATTATGTGGCTAAATTATTGTAGATTGACCATTTGTGCTATTTTTTTAGAGAGTCTGTTCACATACCCATTAACATAGGAACCATTATACTATTTTTTTTTTCCTTCACAGGGATCATTGGTAACAATATAATCCTTTTTTATATTCTAATTTATTAAAAAATTAAAATATATTAATGAGTGTTCTTTAAGAACTCGCGAGTTATATTTTTTTTTCTTGGAATTCAAGATCAAGGGGGTCACAAAGATTGTCATGAAAAATAAAATATATTTGTTATCTGCCATTCTTTATTACATTTCTTTTACCTACATGTTAAGCATAATGATTTCACATTTATTATGCGTAACAAATAGTTGTTTCTTTTACATAAATGTACATGCTTAACATGTGGAGGTTTTTTATACTTAATAAAATTGATTTTCTTATTTAAAAGAAATTAAAATGTTAAAGAAGAAAAAAAGATAAAGGAAATATCGCGGAATGGGAGTATTCTCATAGAATAGATTTTTATTTTTTTCATCCAAAATATCAAATTCTGAGAAAATAAGATCCTCAAATCTTTATTTGTTTATTTTGTCACCTTACACTCAAAAAACCTTCATTTATATATATAAAAAGATATGGATTTAACTTTTTTATCATAGTACAAAACAAAGTGTTTTAAGAATTAATAGATCGATTTTAATTATTCATTTTCCTTCTCTTATTATGGCAGAATAATGGTCCAAGCGCTATGTGGTGATCATTAATTTGTTGTGCTTTATGGTGGTCATCAATATTTTATTTATTATAATTAATTATTAAGAGTTTCATTCTCTTTAATATTGGTGCATATAGAAGATCATAACGTTTGTTTCATTCTCTTATCGGTTTGTTTGCTCCTAATATATGTATAGAAAATCACAATGTTTATATTAGTTTTATTCACTTATTATTCAATATATAGATCCAGTCCTTTAGATCTTAAAAAAAAAAAAAAACTAAGGATGATAACGCAAGACAAAGTATGTCAAGAAAATGTAAACTATATGTATGTTGCCTATATATATTCATGAGTAATTTATGATAGTTTCAAATGAACAAAAATGCAATATAATATGCGCCTAAATATGTGGATTACGAACAACCCCACGTAATATTTATATTTTACGAAATTTATTGAATCAATAATTTATCCACCCAACTCCATCAAGACCACTGCAACAAAACAAAAACAATGAACAAAATATAGCTTTTACAATATTACAATAAAAATGCTACAGGTTAAAAAAAAAATTATACTGGTATTAGAGCACCAAAGTAAGGCATTGCCCCACAAAATTCAGAAATACACTTAGGTTTCAATATATAAGTCTACATTTTCTTATGAAGAATAATATATTATAGTTCATTATAATTACAAAATCATCCCAGAAAACGATTAATCAGATAGACTACTCATCGGACATGATGGAGGAGGCTCGTCGGTGAGAGTGAATGAGGTCGGGATAATCTAAGAAACGTAAAAAGGAAAAAATAAACGAAGAACAAAGGGAGCTTATCCGAATTCAACTCACATTGAAATCTTGCGGTCATAGGATAAAATCGCCATCTGAATTAATTCAACAAACATTGAACTAATTAAATGTACCAAAAAAATAAAAAAAATCCAAATTTATTTATATAAAAATAATTGGTCGCAACATATTAAAGGCTATCAATTGAATCAACATGAGCTTACTAGTGATCAGCGAATGGTGACGGAGCAGAGAACCACCAGCGAGTACGTTATCCGAGGTTTTACACAATGTTAGAAAGGTCTATCAATATGGAAACAAATTTGAAGCATCACAACATTGTAAATCAATATTAGAAATCCTAAAAAATTTCTTGATTCTATGTTTTAACGTGTGACATATCAAGCGTTGATGCGACATTTCAATTTAGATACAATGATGAGAATCCAAAAACAATCTAAAAATTATCGAACAATGCCCTAAAATCAACCCAAATTGCAGGAACACAACAATAGAATCAAGAAAGTCGGAAAATTAAAGAAAATCAATGGCTCAAAAAATCAAGCAAAAATATGGAAAAAATAATCTCACCAGAGAAGCGTAACTGCACTGGAGAGAAGCTGCAAAGAGTTTCCGGAGATCGGAAGAGCAAATCGGAAGATGAATCAATTGGTTAGGCACCTCGAAGTGCTTAAAAAGATGAATCGGAAGGACTAAATACTCCTATTTAAACTGAAATTGTGATATGAAGAGTTAAAAGATATCTACTATATATATTTATATGTTTTCTTCTTTTGTGAACTAAATGGAAGAAATGAAGTGGTGTCACTTTAATACTATCTTGGAATGCCAACGTATGCGTTATTTTGTTTTTTGTATAGAGCTATTTTTTTTTTTAACAGAGAAGTAAATAATAGTGATTATTATTGGAAGATGAATCAACTCTTGCATGTATGCAATGTTCATGAGACAATGGAGGAACGGTTTGATTTTAATAAAAAAAATTATTGGTATTAATAATGTTCATCATAAATTATTGGTATGAGTTTTTTTTTTTAATTTAAAATTTTCAAAAATTAACATTTGAGCATGTCTATATAATAGAATTGTTGAGAAAACTTTGTCTATCATCCTTTAATATATATATAGCTTTGTTTGAGTATGACATAATATATCTATATTTTATTTACGGGTAAACTGCGGTTAATGTACTAAATGTTTGATCGGCTATGGATTATGTACCCAATGTTTATTTTTGACGGTTAATGTACCCAAAGTTGATTCCGTTAGATTTTTTCATATTTTCCGTCACTTGACCGTCAACAAGTGATTCCTCATCTAGATAATTTTCGTATTTTTTTGTATAACTCACTCATGTTTTGTCCAAATTTCATGAATAAACTACCATTGGAAAGCTAAGAGAGATATCTACAACTGTGGTCTTTTAACCTTTGTAAACAAAAGTTTAAAAATATACGAAATTTAATTACACCGTAAAATTTGAGATTAGTGTAATGCAAAATATTTGTTTCGAGCAAATTTTAATATACTTAATGACTTTTTCTGATAAAACAAAAAACTAAAACATTGTAGATAGATCTTTTATCTTTTCAACGGTAGTTTATTTATAAATTTTGGACAAAAAATGAGTAAGTTATGCCAAAAATACGAAAGATTTTTCCAAATCACATCTTTCATATTTTTGGTATAAATCACTCATTTTTTGTCCAAAATTTATAAATAAAATACCGTTCGAAGTACAAAAAAAATATTTATCTACAATTTTATAGTCTTACGTTTCATCATAAAAAGTCATGAAGTATATTATAATTTGCTCGAAACAAAATTTTTGCATAAACTAATGTCCAGTTTTACGTTGTAATTGAAATTTCGTATTTTAAAAAAAACCTTATTTACAAAACTTAAAATAACAAAGTTTTAGATATATCTCTTAGCTTTCCAACGGTAGTTTATTCATGAAATTTGGACAAAAAAATGAGTGAGTTATTCCAAAAATACAAAAAGTGTGCATATAGAGGATGAATCACTTGCTGACGGTCAAGTGACGGAAACATGAAAAAATCTAACGGAATAAAGTTTAGGTACATTAGCCGTAAAAAATAAACATTGGGTACATAATCCGTAGCCAATCAAATATTGGGTATATTAGCCACAGTTTACCCTTTATTTACATATGTAAACTTAGTAAATATATTCTTACAAAAAAATTATTGGTTTTTCATCGATAATCATAAGTGTCGGTAATCCATCGATAATCCTAGATAAGTGTCGATAACGATAAGCTACAGTTTTAGTAGTTATCCATCGATAATCCTCGAAAATCCGTCAATAATCATCGAGAACGCCAACCGATTTATAAGAAAAACTGCATTTTGAACCATGTCATCATGTATTTTATTGATTTTTTTTTTTTATTTCAGATCAATTATTTTTTATTTTTTGTAGGTTAACTTTTTTTATTTTTTATTTTTGTAGGTTTAACTTATTTATTCAACATATATATTATCACTATCGATTGCTTCAGACTAAGTAGCCAATATTTAATCTTGTTTGCGGTCGACTTATTAAAATATTAGATAAACCATTTGTGTTTTTCAGGAGGAGACAAACAGTGATATTGTTGGGGTTAGTCAGAAAAAGCATCTGGGCCAATAATATGAATATCATTTGGTAAGTTTAGACTAAAATTAAGGTATTTTCTTATCTTCATTTTATTTAATCATCATTTTCGGAATGCAAAATTAAGGTATTTCCTAGGCTAGTTTAACTTGCTTATTGTCACTCTAGACTAGAGAATTGTTGACGTGGTTTTGTACACCAACAGTCACGTGATATGTGAATGAGATTTCGATTCGAGGTTGCTAAGAACTTTGTGGATCTTGACCTCTGCGTCGTCAATACTCTCGACGATGACAAAAATAAAAAATGAAACGAACAAAAACACCAGAGGTTTTTTTAGAGAGGTTCGTCCCAATGCTGTAGTTGACTACGTCTTCTGTAAGTTTATTGATTTGAAAAAGATCAACCAGAACCACAAGCCGATTACGAGATGATCAAAAGAAAAGGTGTAAACACTCTGAAAAATACAAATCTCACACTCTTTTCTCTCAGGGTGGATGCTTGCGTGCGTGTGATTGAGCTATCTCCTTGCTTTTATAGATCTTCAGTTTCTGCCCGTTGGTAGTGGCTTCGAGTCCGGAGGTTGACTTGTTGTTGAGCTGACATGTGGGCCACTTTCTGAGAGAATTGCGCAGTGGTGGACTTTGACTTGACGTCGTGGGAGTTTGAATCTTGGTCGTGACGATTTTCCTGATCGGGCTCTGGAGGTTTGAATTGAGGCTATTGACTTGGTTTGCCCGGGCTCTGATACTTCATGTACTTTTGCTCGGATACCTTTATGGCAGTTTCTGCCCGGGACGAGCTTTTGGGCTCTTTGGGCCAATAGGCCTGATCGGGCTTGGATTTTTAGCCAAGTATATTGGGCCTTTGCTCGGTGTTTCATTTGCGTTCTGCTCGGGTTCCTCATCTTCTGGTGACTTTCTGCTTGCATCCCTTTTGAACGCTTTCTGCTCGGGATGAGTCTTTTCCTTTTGGGCTTTTGATTCTGATCGGGCCTTAGCACTGTTAGATGCTTATTGGGCTTTTGGGCCATGTTTCTCACAAGCCCATTTGTGTGAATACTCAATTATATTCACAACTTTAGTCTTAATTTACATGAACCGTAAATTTAATTAATGACCTTATCATTCCGATTACGAAACGAATTTGCACGTCAACAACAATGAATTTGAATAATCTATCAACTGATAGTTGCATCTGTTTGGATGCTACTTTGTCATTTTTCTTTAGCTAATTGCATTATCACGATGATCTGCATATTAGTGTCTAGATATTATAAGTTGAGTATGTGTTTGCTATAAGTTGTATAGTTGTTTGATATATATATATTTATATATATATAATACTTCGATTTATTTATCTCGATAAAAATTAAATCGCAACGGCTTATAAAGCGTCAAATTTATGTATGAGTAATGTTTGTTAATATATCTTCACAAACCTTTTTTAATCATTTTACTCGCCGTGAGAATATATTATTTTTGTCATGTTCAAACATTAAGAAAACTACAAAGCTTCTATGTAAATCACATATTACGTCATAGACGGGACAAATTTTCAATATTAATTTATGCTAACTCATCTACCAATTTTATTATTAAAAAAAAATAGAAGAGGGTTAGTGAACAAAACCTTATTTACAGAGAATAATAATAAATAAATAATAAAACTTGACTGATTTAGTTGATGAAAGCGTCGCATTACTATTTACCAAAAAAAAAAAAAATGAAGTTCTAATCCTTTGAATTTTGTTTTGTGGTAATTTGAGAGAAAATAAACATGAAAGATTTATCATAAAAGCAATTTAGTTATTATGTTATTATTTTAACGACAACAGTACACATATTTTATCAATTAGATTATATTAGTTCTTATGTTATATTTTTTACGGCACATATGTACTCATGCTGTTAACATTTTAGTTTTTGGATGAAATATAGATTTTTGACTTTAAATTTGTGGCAGAAATACTAATGTTTTTTAATGGTTTAAGTATAATATCTTTTTAAGAAATTTTTAGAGTCAAAATTCCAACATTAACTTTGAGAGACT
Source organism: Parietaria judaica (assembly GCA_954871525.1). Taxonomy (NCBI): domain Eukaryota; kingdom Viridiplantae; phylum Streptophyta; class Magnoliopsida; order Rosales; family Urticaceae; genus Parietaria; species Parietaria judaica. The sequence goes on from OX940860.1 coordinate 49,317,695, forward strand.
TAAAACAAATTGGCAACATATATGTTTCATTGACGCTAAAAAATTGGACTTAATTGCACTTAAATGAAAAATATAGGTATTTTAACTTTAAAAAAACATGTCCTTTTGCAATAAAAAAGGGATAATAGCGACAAAAAATAAAATAAAAATCATTTAACTGATATCAACAAAAGTTTTCATTTTTTTTAATCGCGGTGTTCTGAATGCCATCATATAATAGAGGCAAAATTTCTCAATATTCTTTTCCCGGCAAAAGATTTCAATATTTTTCACTTTGAAAGTTCCCAATTTCTTCTCTTTTTTTTTCACAATTAAATTTCAACCATATTGTTATTGTGGGAGCACCTCAGGTAGCCCCACAGAACCACGTGGACCTCCACACACCGCCACGTGTTAGCAGCTGCTTCCACGCGTCTTCCCACGTGCCTCACGCGTGCCTCACGCGTGCCTGACGAATAATCATAAATCCAAGGTTAAAAATTTTCCTCGATAATCGTCGATTATCCATCTTGCCAGTAGTCATCGGTAAATATTCCATGTTAATCGATTATCCGCAAAAAGAATGTAAAAATAACAAAAAAAATTAAAATTGGGTACTTATAATTTTTTTTTTGCATTTTCAACAATTTTTTGGCAAAAGTACCTTAAATGCAAAAAAAAAAAAAAAATTTCAAGAAAAAAATTAACTTAGCATGGCCTACTAGCCAAGTATCAAGATAGATAGTTTGAGTTGCTTGGATTTAGAAATGAAGATTGTTATTTATATACTAGCAATGTTATTGTTTTCTTGTATTTGTTCCATGTGAGACTTTCCAAATCCAAACAAATGTATACTTTTCATTCATTTCTATTTGCTCCATATGAGACTTCTCCACAAAACCAAATAGTTAATTATGTGTATTATCAAATTATATGGTATCTTTTAATCTTGATTATCCACAAAGCCAAATAGTTAATTATGTCTATTTTATTTTCTAATGTTTGAGCATGACATGATTTTATTTACATTTGTTTAAGTATGACATGATTTTATTTATGACATGATTTTATTTGAGTATTTACATATGAGAGTGACACTATATTTTATTTACATATATAAACTTAGTAATTATATTCTTGAAACTATTTTAGTGGTTTTTCATTGATAATCCTCGATAAGTGTCGGTAATGATAAGCTACAATTTTAGTAGTTTTCCATCGATAATTCTAAAAATTCATCGATAATCCTCGAAAAGGACAACCAATTTATCGGCAAAAACGACATTTTGAACCTTGCATAAATCAATTATTTTCTCAATATCGAATTCCCCAAAAATCCCCAAATTGGCCAATCGATTCTCTCTCCCAATCCCAATCCCTAACCCTAATCCTAAACCCAACCCAACGAAATGGCGGGATTTGAAGCGCTCACCGTGAATCACGGGGACCTGAGCCGTCGGGCCTTCCCGGTGCCGACGAGCTGGAGCACGGACTCGTCACGAACATCCCTCAGACGTTTCAATACACAATCGGTGGGACAGGGTTAAGGCAATTCCTTTGGGGCGTTCGAAGTGACGATACCATGGCCATCAGCGTCCTCGAGGACGGTCGGGTCATGGCTAGCTTCACCAGACGCCATTGATTAAAGGGTTGAGAAGAGATTCGTTCCTTACGAAGAAGGAGGTAATTTTGTATCATCATGTATTTTGAATTTGATTGCAGTTTTTATTCTTTCAAGATAAATACTTTGTCGATCTTTTCTCAGGGTGGAGCGTAATTATTCGTAATACATTATAAGAAGTGGATTCAGATGCATATTCTTCTCTCAGAAGAATCATTCTTGGGCTGTTCTTGGCGTCCGAGAATCACGGAATTGGCTCAAGATCACGGGGAAGCTGATCAAATGTAAGTGAACTGTTGTCTTTTTCCGTTGGGTTTTCTTCATTGATATGCAATTTATATATCTTTGTTTTTCTGTCTCAGGTTGGATGTTTACATTTATGAAAACGAAAGCTGCATGGTTCTGCGAAAGGACTGTTGCGCCTGCGCCGGAATCAGTAGGTAATGTTATAGGTAGATTGTTTACATTTGTGTTGATTTCATAATCACTGATATGTTTTAACCAGCTAAAACGACGCCGGGCCATGGTTTTGATTGGCCCGTTATCACTTATCGTTCGGAGGAAGTGCAGGGCAGTCGGTGAGTCTTGTCAATTTAGGCCTTTCGCGTCTTTTCCTTTATTTATGTCATAAGTCGGTCAGTTTTAGTAATTTCATTACGTTTTGTCGCTCTTTTATTTACCAGTTCTTCTCTCGGCAACCATTTCAAGCAAAGAATCGCCAACTCCGATCACAAAAACGGCAGACATGCCTTTTCAAAGATCAGCCCTGGTACCAATCTCAGTCGCACAAAGTTCCTTAGGCATGGGCAACGACAAGTAAGTTATTCCCTTCGATTCATTTTTTTTATCTCAGTATATGTAGAGCTCTTTTACAAAATATCAACTTTTGTGTACTGTAATTATGTAAAGGTATTCATCGAATAAGGCTTATATCATGTTTGAAGAAATGCTTCCGAGAAAGTTGATCTTAATAGAAACTGTACAAATGTGTTTTGAAATTCACTGCTAGACTTTGATTTTTTTTCCCTTTCTTCTTTATGAAACCGATATAGTTATTTTCCATATTAATGATAATGATATAGTTATTTTCAGGTTTTGTCAATAATTGAGTAGTATGAGGCTTTAGTTTCTATTCACGTGAATTGCAGCTACTAAAGAAATATGTTAATTTGTATCGCAAAGAGGGTTTGAATGATTAGAAACCAAAGTAATTATAAGCTAACCATTCCATTTATGTTTGCATTTATGCTTCAAATGTTCACATTAGAGGTTTTCAATTACTGATATTCGGCGATATATATAAATATAGATATAAGTAAAGGGAGATCTTAAATACTTTTTTATTAATATTCGATAACACTCACACGCATATTGAAACATTATAGATATATCATATAAAATTTGCATTTTATATATTATAAGCTCTAATAATTCATATTGGATTTTCTTTTATGTTTTGATTTCAGCTACATCGATGCCTATCAAAAGGAGTCTGGAGAAACTTATGATTGGACTCAAAGATTGTATTCTGTGGAGAAAAAAATTAACTTAGCATGGCCTACTAGCCAAGTATCAAGATAGATAGTTTGAGTTGCTTGGATTTAGAAATGGAGATTGTTATTTATATACTAGCAATGTTATTGTTTTCTTGTATTTGTTCCATGTGAGACTTTCCAAATCCAAACAAATGTATATTTTTCATTCATTTCTATTTGCTCCATATGAGACTTCTCCACAAAGCCAAATAGTTAATTATGTGTATTATCAAATTATATAGTATTTTTTAATCTTGATTATCCACAAAGCCAAATAGTTAATTATGTCTATTTTATTTTCTAATGTTTGAGCATGACATGATTTTATTTACATTTGTTTAAGTATGACATGATTTTATTTATGACATGATTTTATTTGAGTATTTACATATGAGAGTGACACTATATTTTATTTACATATATAAACTTAGTAATTATATTCTTGAAACTATTTTAGTGGTTTTTCATCGATAATCCTCGATAAGTGTCGGTAATGATAAACTACAATTTTAATAGTTTTCCATCGATAATCTTTAAAAATTCATCGATAATCCTCGAAAAGGACAATCAATTTATCGGCAAAAACGACATTTTGAACCTTGCATAAATCAATTATTTTCTCAATATCGAATTCCCCAAAAATCCCCAAATTGGCCAATCGATTCTCTCTCCCAATCCCAATCCCTAACCCTAATCCTAAACCCAACCCAACGAAATGGCGGGATTTGAAGCGCTCACCGTGAATCACGGGGACCTGAGCCGTCGGGCCTTCCCGGTGCCGACGAGCTGGAGCACGGACTCGTCACGAACATCCCTCAGACGTTTCAATACACAATCGGTGGGACAGGGTTAAGGCAATTCCTTTGGGGCGTTCGAAGTGACGATACCATGGCCATCAGCGTCCTCGAGGACGGTCGGGTCATGGCTAGCTTCACCAGACGCCATTGATTAAAGGGTTGAGAAGAGATTCGTTCCTTACAAAGAAGGAGGTAATTTTGTATAATCATGTATTTTGAATTTGATTGCAGTTTTTATTCTTTCAAGATAAATACTTTGTCGATCTTTTCTTAGGGTGGAACGTAATTATTCGTAATACATTATAAGAAGTGGATTCAGATGCATATTCTTCTCTCAGAAGAATCAGTCTTGGGCTGTTCTTGGCGTCCGAGAATCACGGAATTGGCTCAAGATCACGGGGAAGCTGATCAAATGTAAGTGAACTGTTGTCTTTTTCCGTTGGGTTTTCTTCATTGATATGCAATTTATATATCTTTGTTTTTCTGTCTCAGGTTGGATGTTTACATTTATGAAAACGGAAGCTGCATGGTTCTGCGAAAGGACTGTTGCGCCTGCGCCGGAATCAGTAGGTAATGTTATAGGTAGATTGTTTACATTTGTGTTGATTTCATAATCACTGATATGTTTTAACCAGCTAAAACGACGCCGGGCCATGGTTTTGATTGGCCCGTTATTACTTATCGTTCGGAGGAAGTGCAGGGCAGTCGGTGAGTCTTGTCAATTTAGGCCTTTCGCGTCTTTTCCTTTATTTATGTCATAAGTCGGTCAGTTTTAGTAATTTCATTACGTTTTGTCGCTCTTTTATTTACCAGTTCTTCTCTCGGCAACCATTTCAAGCAAAGAATCGCCAACTCCGATCACAAAAACGGCAGACATGCCTTTTCAAAGATCAGCCCTGGTACCAATCTCAGTCGCACAAAGTTCCTTAGGCATGGGCAACGACAAGTAAGTTATTCCCTTCGATTCATTTTTTTTATCTCAGTATATGTAGAGCTCTTTTACAAAATATCAACTTTTGTGTACTGTAATTATGTAAAGGTATTCATCGAATAAGGCTTATATCATGTTTGAAGAAATGCTTCCGAGAAAGTTGATCTTAATAGAAACTGTACAAATGTGTTTTGAAATTCACTGCTAGACTTTGATTTTTTTTCCCTTTCTTCTTTATGAAACCGATATAGTTATTTTCCATATTAATGATAATGATATAGTTATTTTCAGGTTTTGTCAATAATTGAGTAGTATGAGGCTTTAGTTTCTATTCACGTGAATTGCAGCTACTAAAGAAATATGTTAATTTGTATCGCAAAGAGGGTTTGAATGATTAGAAACCAAAGTAATTATAAGCTAACCATTCCATTTATGTTTGCATTTATGCTTCAAATGTTCACATTAGAGGTTTTCAATTACTGATATTCGGCGATATATATAAATATAGATATAAGTAAAGGGAGATCTTAAATACTTTTTTATTAATATTCGATAACACTCACACGCATATTGAAACATTATAGATATATCATATAAAATTTTCATTTTATATATTATAAGCTCTAATAATTCATATTGGATTTTCTTTTATGTTTTGATTTCAGCTACATCGATGCCTATCAAAAGGAGTCTGGAGAAACTTATGATTGGACTCAAAGACTGTATTCTGTGGAGAAAAAAATTAACTTAGCATGGCCTACTAGCCAAGTATCAAGATAGATAGTTTGAGTTGCTTGGATTTAGAAATGGAGATTGTTATTTATATACTAGCAATGTTATTGTTTTCTTGTATTTGTTCCATGTGAGACTTTCCAAATCCAAACAAATGTATATTTTTCATTCATTTCTATTTGCTCCATATGAGACTTCTCCACAAAGCCATATAGTTAATTATGTGTATTATCAAATTATATAGTATTTTTTAATCTTGATTATCCACAAAGCCAAATAGTTAATTATGTCTATTTTATTTTCTAATGTTTGAGCATGGCATGATTTTATTTACATTTGTTTAAGTATGACATGATTTTATTTATGACATGATTTTATTTGAGTATTTACATATGAGAGTGACACTATATTTTATTTACATATATAAACTTAGTAATTATATTCTTGAAACTATTTTAGTGGTTTTTCATCGATAATCCTCGATAAGTGTCGGTAATGATAAACTACAATTTTAATAGTTTTCCATCGATAATCTTTAAAAATTCATCGATAATCCTCGAAAAGGACAATCAATTTATCGGCAAAAACGACATTTTGAACCTTGCATAAATCAATTATTTTCTCAATATCGAATTCCCCAAAAATCCCCAAATTGGCCAATCGATTCTCTCTCCCAATCCCAATCCCTAACCCTAATCCTAAACCCAACCCAACGAAATGGCGGGATTTGAAGCGCTCACCGTGAATCACGGGGACCTGAGCCGTCGGGCCTTCCCGGTGCCGACGAGCTGGAGCACGGACTCGTCACGAACATCCCTCAGACGTTTCAATACACAATCGGTGGGACAGGGTTAAGGCAATTCCTTTGGGGCGTTCGAAGTGACGATACCATGGCCATCAGCGTCCTCGAGGACGGTCGGGTCATGGCTAGCTTCACCAGACGCCATTGATTAAAGGGTTGAGAAGAGATTCGTTCCTTACAAAGAAGGAGGTAATTTTGTATAATCATGTATTTTGAATTTGATTGCAGTTTTTATTCTTTCAAGATAAATACTTTGTCGATCTTTTCTCAGGGTGGAACGTAATTATTCGTAATACATTATAAGAAGTGGATTCAGATGCATATTCTTCTCTCAGAAGAATCAGTCTTGGGCTGTTCTTGGCGTCCGAGAATCACGGAATTGGCTCAAGATCACGGGGAAGCTGATCAAATGTAAGTGAACTGTTGTCTTTTTCCGTTGGGTTTTCTTCATTGATATGCAATTTATATATCTTTGTTTTTCTGTCTCAGGTTGGATGTTTACATTTATGGAAACGGAAGCTGCATGGTTCTGCGAAAGGACTGTTGCGCCTGCACCGGAATCAGTAGGTAATGTTATAGGTAGATTGTTTACATTTGTGTTGATTTCATAATCACTGATATGTTTTAACCAGCTAAAACGACGCCGGGCCATGGTTTTGATTGGCCCGTTATCACTTATCGTTCGGAGGAAGTGCAGGGCAGTCGGTGAGTCTTGTCAATTTAGGCCTTTCGCGTCTTTTCCTTTATTTATGTCATAAGTCGGTCAGTTTTAGTAATTTCATTACGTTTTGTCGCTCTTTTATTTACCAGTTCTTCTCTCGGCAACCATTTCAAGCAAAGAATCGCCAACTCCGATCACAAAAACGGCAGACATGCCTTTTCAAAGATCAGCCCTGGTACCAATCTCAGTCGCACAAAGTTCCTTAGGCATGGGCAACGACAAGTAAGTTATTCCCTTCGATTCATTTTTTTTATCTCAGTATATGTAGAGCTCTTTTACAAAATATCAACTTTTGTGTACTGTAATTATGTAAAGGTATTCATCGAATAAGGCTAATATCATGTTTGAAGAAATGCTTCCGAGAAAGTTGATCTTAATAGAAACTGTACAAATGTGTTTTGAAATTCACTGCTAGACTTTGATTTTTTTTCCCTTTCTTCTTTATGAAACCGATATAGTTATTTTCCATATTAATGATAATGATATAGTTATTTTCAGGTTTTGTCAATAATTGAGTAGTATGAGGCTTTAGTTTCTATTCACGTGAATTGCAGCTACTAAAGAAATATGTTAATTTGTATCGCAAAGAGGGTTTGAATGATTAGAAACCAAAGTAATTATAAGCTAACCATTCCATTTATGTTTGCATTTATGCTTCAAATGTTCACATTAGAGGTTTTCAATTACTGATATTCGGTGATATATATAAATATAGATATAAGTAAAGGGAGATCTTAAATACTTTTTTATTAATATTCGATAACACTCACACGCATATTGAAACATTATAGATATATCATATAAAATTTGCATTTTATATATTATAAGCTCTAATAATTCATATTGGATTTTCTTTTATGTTTTGATTTCAGCTACATCGATGCCTATCAAAAGGAGTCTGGAGAAACTTATGTCAGGACTCAAAGACTGTATTCTGTGGAGAAAAAAATTAACTTAGCATGGCCTACTAGCCAAGTATCAAGATAGATGGTTTGAGTTGCTTGGATTTAGAAATGGAGATTGTTATTTATATACTAGCAATGTTATTGTTTTCTTGTATTTGTTCCATGTGAGACTTTCCAAATCCAAACAAATGTATATTTTTCATTCATTTCTATTTGCTCCATATGAGACTTCTCCACAAAGCCAAATAGTTAATTATGTGTATTATCAAATTATATAGTATTTTTTAATCTTGATTATCCACAAAGCCAAATAGTTAATTATGTCTATTTTATTTTCTAATGTTTGAGCATGGCATGATTTTATTTACATTTGTTTAAGTATGACATGATTTTATTTATGACATGATTTTATTTGAGTATTTACATATGAGAGTGACACTATATTTTATTTACATATATAAACTTAGTAATTATATTCTTGAAACTATTTTAGTGGTTGTTCATCGATAATCCTCGATAAGTGTCGGTAATGATAAACTAAAATTTTAGTAGTTTTCCATCGATAATCCTAAAAAATTCATCGATAATCCTCGAAAAGGACAACCGATTTATCGGCAAAAACGACATTTCGAACCTTGTATAAATCAATTATTTTCTCAATATCAAATTCCCCAAGAATCCCCAAATTGGCCAATCGATTCTCTCTCCCAATCCCAAACCCTAACCCTAACCCCAACCCAACGAAATGGCGGGATTCGAAGCGCTCACCGTGAATCACGGGGACCTGAGCCGTCGGGCCTTCCCGGTGCCGACGAGCTGCAGCACGGACTCATCACGAACATCCCTCAGACGTTTCAATACACAATCGGTGGGACATGGTTAAGGCAATTCCTTTGGGGCGTTCGAAGTGTCGATACCATGGCCATCAGCGTCCTCGAGGACGGTCGGGTCCTGGCTAGCTTTACCAGACGCAATTGATTAAAGGGTTGAGAAGAGATTTGTTCCATACGAAGAAGGAGGTAATTCTGTATCATCATGTATTTTGAATTTGATTGCAGTTTTTATTCTTTCAAGATAAATACTTTGTCGATCTTTTCTCAGGGTGGAGCGTAATTATTCGTAATACATTATAAGAAGTGGATTCAGATGCAGATTCTTCTCTCAGAAGAATCAGTCTTGGGCTGTTCTTGGCGTCCGAGAATCACGGAATTGGCTCAAGATCACGGGGAAGCTGATCAAATGTAAGTGAACTGTTGTCTTTTTCCGTTGGGTTTTCTTCATTGATATGCAATTTATATATCTTTGGTTTTCTGTCTCAGGTTGGATGTTTACATTTATGAAAACGGAAGCTGCATGGTTCTGCGAAAGGAATGTTGCGCCTGCGCCGGAATCAGTAGGTAATGTTATAGGTAGATTGTTTACATTTGTGTTGATTTCATAATCACTGATATGTTTTAACCAGCTAAAACGACGCCGGGCCATGGTTTTGATTGGCCCGTTATCACTTATCGTTCGGAGGAAGTTTAGGGCAGTCGGTGAGTCTTGTCAATTTAGGCTTTTCGCGTCTTATCCTTTATTTATGTCGTTAATCGGTCAGTTTTAGTAATTTATTACGTTTTGTCGCTATTTTATTTATCAGTTCTTCTCTCGGCAACCATTTCAAGCAAAGAATCGCCAACTCCGATCACAAAAACGACAGATTGGCCTTTTCAAAGATCAGCCCTGGTACCAATCTCAGTCGCACAAAGTTCCTTAGGCATGGGCAACGAAAAATAAGTTATTCCCTTCGATTCATTTTTTTTCCTCAATATATGTAGAGCTCTTTTTCCTCAATTTATGTAAAGGTATTCATCGAATAAGGCTTATATCATGTTTAAAGAAATGCTTCCGAGAAAGTTGATCTTAATAGAAACTGTACAAATGTGTTTTGAAATTCACTGCTAGACTTTGATTTTTTTTTCCTTTCTTCTTTATGAAACCGATATAGTTATTTTCCATATTATTGATAATGATATAGTTATTTTCAGGGTTTGTCAATAATTGAGTAGTATGAGGCTTTAGTTTCTATTCACGTGAATTGCAGCTACTAAAGAAATATGTTCATTTGTATCGCAAAGAGGGTTTGAATGATTAGAAACCAAAGTAATTATAAGCTAACCATTCCATTTATGTTTGCATTTCTGCTTCAAATGTCTACATTAGAGGTTTTCAGTTACTGATATTCGGCGATATATATAAATATAGATATAAGTAAAGGGAGATCTTAAATACTTTTTTATTAATATTCGATCACACTCACGCGCATATTGAAACATTATAGATATATCATATAAAATTTTCCTTTTATATATTATAAGCTCTAATAATTCATATTGGATTTTCTTTTATGTTTTGATTTGAGCTACATCGATGCCTATCAAAAGGAGTTTGGAGAAACTTATGATTGGACTCAAAGACTGTATTCTGTGGAGAAAAAAATCTAATATCTAATCCCTGTCGTTTAAGATTCAAAAAATGTACTTGCCCAAAAACATGTGTGTCTCATTTTGATGATATTTGCATATAAGTATGAACCTTATTAGAGGTCATGTTGAGGCCCAAATTTACAAGTTTTACAACTGTTATTTCTTTATCTCCATTTTCCAGAATTTTAGTTTGATTTTTCAAGTGATTAGTTGTAGTATTATGTTACCAAAATTTTCTTTGGGTTTATCAGTAATAGTTTTATCTTTTGGTGTTAAGTATTTTTTTTTTAAAATACGGAGGCTATGCTCTTATTTGGATATTGGTCAATGTGTGCATTCCTGATTTCACTCAGGTAAAGGTTTCATGGGCAATCTCCAAAATGTTGTTTCACTTTTAACCTTTTTTTCTTCAACAAAGTTAAATTCTATATTTGACCTTGGTAAATTTAAACAGAGTTTTATTTGATCCCTCATTAGAGTCTTACATTCTATTTGCGTATTAACGGTATTATGATCTCGATATAATTGTTCTGCTTATGCTTCTTGGCCCTACATTTTGTTTTTTTTTTTTTTACTTTCTAAACAGCTATCTATTCCATTATATTTTGAAACGATGCACCTCATTACGAACAAGTCGTGCGTTCTCCGTTCCGGATTGTTTTAAAAACTTTTTCCTTGATTATGAATAGATGTGAAGGCATTATGGTGACATCGATCATTTAATTACAAATCCTCACTACCCTTTTTTCTAACTTTCTTTTTTCATCTCGCTGAATTTACCTCTTTGTGCTTCTTCTCTCCCTTGCCATGTCACGCAAATCCTTGCCAACTCTGGTCCGACAAACGGCGACGCGCCAAAGCCTCCAGTGTAGCTAGCTAGCACTTTTCCGAAATGTTTGGCTAGGCTATGTTATTGTGCTTTTCTTCCTTTCTGAATTGATTACCGATATTTTTCCTTGAGTATTTTTAGAGCTTATTGGGCAGTTTCACTAATTTAGTGGGGTTTTCTTAAGTATTTACAATTGATTGGTTTGTTAAAAGGGCACTATAAGAAATAGCCAAATTAAAATATGTCTTTAGCAAAATAGTCATATTTTGGTTAATCTTGTTAAATAGCCAATTAACTACTTAAGCCTAAAAAAATTTACTACATTAACTTTCATTATTAATAATATAAATTAATAAATACTTTTCAGTTGGCAGACGTAATTAATATCAAATAGAATTATTTATTAATTAGATATATAAATATTAATTAATGGTGCTATTAATAAGGTAACAACCCAACTACTCAAATTTTCATCGCATAAAGTTTACGATTTTATTCTACATTAGTTTGAATCTCCTATTAAGTTGGCGTAAGAATAATTAATTTTTTTTTGAATTTTTATTTAATTTTTAGCTTGCAAAATCTATATATTATAAAAGGAGAAAATAACAAGTGATGTGGCAAACTAATATTAGAGCATTCACCTTTTCTTTTTTCTAAGAGTTTTAAGGTGATATAGTGAAGTAAAATCAAAGGATTCACATTCTCTTTTTTATTAGAGTTTTGATATTTTTTTTTATAAATATAATTATCATGTTGCATGTTATTAATTACATAACTATTGATCTTCCATTCTTTATGGAATTTATTTACTAAAATATTACATGACTATTGAAGTTCCACTCTCAATGGTATTTATTTACAAACATATTACAATATATATTGAATATTGGGTAATATTGTTTTAGGTCGAATGATTGGAAAGCTTGCCATACTGATACTATAGTTGATGGCAACTTGGAGATTGGTATGTTTCAATTTGCTTATATCAACCATTTTTTAGGAAAGCTATTGTGATTATTTAATCACATTTTTGTACATTTATTTTTCCTCTCAATAATTATATGTTCTTTGTTTTCTCTTTAGCATGTTTCTTAAGTTTTTTATATTGGTTAATTAATCATTTCATTATTTACTTAAGAGATGAATCGGTCAAGAACCTCTTTTCGATTTCATTGTGGCGGAGAAATCATTCGATCTAAAACTGGGCGGTGGTGGGGTAAGACAAGTTATATATTAAACAAAAAATTATCTAATTGTTTTTCATCAAATAAGGTATTTGATTGTTTTTCATCAAATACGAGAACCTTTTAGATTATATAATGTATTTATATCTTTTGAACATATATTCTCAGGTGAACGATCTCGCGGGGTATAAAGTCGATCACAATTTAAGAGAATTTACTCGATAGCGACATGAAAACAAATTCGACAATCTCTTACATGTAAAGATCGAGGATCGAGTCATGCATAACTATATTAAAATATTGAGCTATATCTAACATCAAGAACATCGGAAAAGATCGAGGATCGCGTATCAAGCATCGAGCAAACCTTAAGCGCGTAAGTAACGATAGCAAGAACATAATGGGTAGAAGCTAGCTTGAAGACACCGTTGAGATTTATCACTATTATGTTCCATTATTTAATGTTGTAAAAAGTAATTTTCTTTTTTTTTTATTCAAAAAATATATTACGTCTCATTAAAGACTTTTATAAGAGATGAATATACATCAATTCTTTCCATGTTATCATCTTTTGTTCTATGTTTTCTCTTTAACATGTTTAGTTTTTTATATTTGTTCATTAATCATCAATTCTTTATTTTCCTATCAACAAAATTGCTCCATAAGAATACACGTAAATAGATAGTTTAACTTTATCTATTGGGTTGTCTTTTGTGTTTAAATATATGTAAAATAGTATATATATATATATAATATGATAGTGGTTAGAAATTACTCTATTGTAATGTCTTATACTCGAGTAAAGTATGATTTTTTTTCTTCAATTAGAGAGAGATTGAAATCTAACATAAGTATTATGTTTGAATTACACTTGAATTCCTTTTTGTTCTTTAAATTTTTTGAGGTTTTATTGTTAAGGTAGCTAAACGTCGACTTAGCTTTAGTTGTTAAAGTTAATAATAATAATAATAATAATAATATATTTCCTTCGGTGATGATTTATTGATTCTTCTATAAAATACATGTTTTATCTATTTAGATTCATGCATATTCGAATAATATATAAATATTTTTTTAAGGCTAATAATGTATATTTATACATTTTTTTTAACTTCAGGATCTCCTTATAAAGCATAACATTTGTGTCTATATAGAATTTAGATACATGCATGCATATTAGAATTATATATATATATTTACATATTTGTTATTATCTTTTAAGTCATTATATTTATGGTAATCAAGGTTTTTTTTTTTTTTTTTTGCCGATTGTTGCTGTCTTTTTCTTATTGATTTCAAAACTCCCACCCACATAAAGTCATGAAGATGTTATTGGTATTCAAATTTATTAGGACATTTACTTGGCCGAAGATGAAAAACCAATTTTCCTAATATCAAGAGAGATATGACATTAGATTTAATTATGAATACGCATAAAAGAAAACGTTTATATTGGTGTTAAAAAATATGAAAAGTCCTTCAAACTAATGTTTATGCTTGGAACTAATTATGAATATACATTAAAAGAAGTCTAAATTTATGCTCAAAACATGAAAAGTCCTTGAAACGAAACTGAAAATAGATAAGTGCATATATTAATCATGATATAAAATGAATGAATACTAAATATGCTTACATTTCACACCGATCCTGTAAAAAATCTAAATCTAAATTACACAAATAAATAAAACCTAAAAATAAGAAACAATCCAATGTCAATATTACGAATAAGTGGCATTTAATAGGAACAATGAAAAAATACACGCACAAAAATATAATGTCACGAATAAACAATCTTTGAAGGAAATAAAACGAAAACCACACAACAATCTTTGAAGGAAAGAAAAAGAAAACCAAAAAAATATTAAACAATCTAAACAATATTATATTATTAACCTAATACAGTAGTAAGAGAATAGCAATAGATGTTTTAGCATTAAATTAAATGTATAACGTGTATATATCTAAGTTGTATCGTACTTATAATATTATATATATCTAAAATGAAGCTTTAAAAGTTTAGAAAACAAAAGTTCGTACAAATAAATGTAATTCATATATTTTTATTTGGTTTTTGTCTTGAAGAGTTCATATTCAGTGTATTTTAATCAAATTAAAGCTAATTATGAATATGCACATAAAACACGTTTATATTTATGTTTAAAAAAACATGAAAAGTCTTATAAACTAAAACTGAATATGAATAAAGGCATATATAGACAATGATTTAGAATGAATCAATGAATGCTAAATACGCTACATGTGCATTGATCCTGTAAAAAGTAAAATCTAAACTTCACAAATCAAAAAATAAAACGTAAAAATAAGAAACCACTAATGTCAACATTAGGAATAAGTGGCATAAATAAATACAGGAACTAACATTAAAAGATACAAAAAAAAAAAAAAAAAACTCATGAATAATAAAAGTAATAAATTACATAAAAATAGGAAACAACCTACATATTAATGAGAAGAAAATAAAAACAGTCCTAATTAGAAAATAAAAAAGAAAGAAAAGAAATATCAAACAATCTAAAAAATATATTATTAACTTTTTTTAATTTTATCCGAGACTTTTATGGTACTTTTACACATAACAAAATATTTATATTCATTCTATCCTGTACTTATATTTGTTTCATTTTTAATTTCTTGCATATATAATTATACAAATATATATATATATATTTATATATATATATATATATATCAAAACGTTGGCATTCACATGTTTCAAGCATGATTATATAATGAAAATTAACATTTAAAAAATGGTATCTTTACTTTTGCACACGATTATGCTCATTTTCTTAATACACTAAAATTACAGTTACATTAATCTTTTAGTGCACTAAATTAAATTTTTTGAAGTTAATTAATTCATTTTTTAGTACTAAAATGATAGATTATATAGTAACATTGAAATAGTTATATATGTTTTCGACACCCGCGCAAAGCGCGCGGGCATTCCACTAGTTAAAGGTTAATTGGTTGAATTTATACCAGTCAACGTATTTAACTCTCTTTGAATTATAACTAATTTTCTGATTAAATAGATATAGAAATAAAAATAAATAAAAAATCCCATTTAAATGGAACTACATATTAATAGGAATGTTTTGCGTTGCCGCTAAAAAGAGCATTGGCCTTAATGCTTGAATTCTTTTTTAATCATAAAATTGGCAAAAGTACTCAACATTTTGATTAATATTATGCACCTAACCGATTAACCACATTAATACACTTCATTAAAAATGAAGGATTACCAAATACAAATAAAGGATTACCAAATACAAATTAGTTAACACAAATAAATTTAATAAATGAAGTAGGGCTGCAACCGGTCGATTAACCTGTTTATTTTTCACTATTTGGTATCCATAACCTAATTCCGGTTAGTCATGTTTTAATAACCTTAACCTGTTTTTAAAACCGGTTAACCGGAAACCGGTTCCGGTTATCACAATCTGATTAACCTGTTGAATAACCTTAACCTGTTTTTTATTTATAAATATATCATTCAACACATTTTATCGCAACAATAACACATATCGGTCCAAAATAAATCGCAAATAAAATAACCCAGTCCAAAAAGAAACATACCGATCCAAAACATAAATCCAAAAAGTATAACAATTATAAATAATCCAAGAAGTCAATGAGACTTTTGATTGAAGAAAGAAGTAACCCTACTTAATTTAATTCTAAAATATTTACATAAAAAATTAACATTAAAACCGGTTATAAAAAGCGGTTACAAAAATAACCTGTTTTGAAAAATAAATAACCTGTAACCTTATCCTGTTTAAAACCGGATACGGTTAACCTTAACCTGTTTCCAAAATAATTCGGTTATGGTTATTTTAAACCGGATAATTTCCGGTTACGGATTAAAGATTCGGTTACTGGTTATTTTGCACACCCCTAAATGAAGGAGATTATAATAAACAACTTTCTATTAATAGAATAAAACTCTCAAAAATATTACAAGATCTTCACGGTCGATTTTTTAACCCGGAGAAACAAAATTTCACGTATGTTCACGCCTCCACTTTGCCCGTTATGCCCGCCATAAACCTATATAAAACACCAATAAACCAAATTAAACACAGAATAAACGTGAATTAACAAACAATTAGCGTAAATCGACGTTGAAAAAAACAAGAATTATTTTTGAAATCAAACAGTATACGTAAACAGTTAACCAAAAACAAAAATTTTATTTTTATTGTGTAAATATACGTCGTTAATATGTGTTACTATATGTAGTTTATTGTGTTAATATATGTGGTTAATGCACGTTAACAATGTATGAAGGTGAATTTACAGTGTACTAAAGTTGATATTAACACGAATCAATCCCGACATTAACACGTATAAACAAATATTCACAGGAATATTCACACGTATTAACAAAACCTGTAACCATGGCATAAAACTTCAAGTCTAAAAAACTTACAGATCTATCGAATCCACATGATAGACATATTTGTTACCTTATATACGATCGATCGTTTTGGATTACCGCCGGATCAGTGTCGGCGTCGAAGAGAGAAGCGATGATGCCTGATTGGCATCGGTGTCGAAGGGGATGTCGGGGCAGCCATGGTGGTCGTGGGTTGAGCTCGGTCGTGGGTGGATCTCATTCGCAAGGGGATAGAGCAACGATTGATAATCTTCTAATCTCTAATCAAATGCGCTCTGTGGAAGTGATCGGGAAGAGAACTGCGGCAAGCTTGATCGGGAACTCGCGGCAGGAGAGGGCTTGGTCCACCAGCGAAGAGGCGATCGACGAAGAAATACGGAAACGATGAGTTGATTCAGAGAGAGGGAGAGGGAGAGGGAGAGAACGTGGGATGAAGAGGAATTAATAAAAAAAAAATTGAATTAGTATTAATTTAGGTATTTAATACCTATTAATGTGCACAAACTAATAATAATATAAAAATTAATCATAATAAAAAGATTAATTAAAATAGTATTATAGGAATGAATTTGATATTAAAAAGCCACGTTATCAAATTGGCTATTTTGCAAAGATAAAAGAAAAGAGGGCTATTTTGCTAATTAAATATTTATATTTGGCTATTAGGAACAATTTCTCTTATTAAAAAGGTTAACAATTTTCAATTGATTTTAGGGTTGTATTACTGTGAGCTTTGATTGTTGGGGCTTAGTTCGTTTCTTTTAACCATGGTATAAAATTTCGCGAAATTCGCATGGAAATGCCATGGAAATTCGTTTTTCGGAGAAATGCGGTTCGAAATTCGTGCCTTTTCTCTGTCGTTTTCACAAATTTTGCGAAATTCGCATGGGCACGGGGGTGGAAAATCTCTTGTCATTTTTGTGTGTAAAAATTGCGAAAAATGGTTGGAATTTCGCAAAAAATCATATTTTTTTGGTAGATTTCGACAAAAATACTAATTAAACTTTCGACAAAGAGAATTATACTTGCACAAGAGCACCCCACCCCACCCCGCCTCGCCACGGCCGGTCGGACGGCGGCGACGCGCACGTGTGGTAGAACATTTGTGTGAGTCTTCCCCCATCCACAAAACCCTATGACCCAAAGGGCTCAAGCCTTTGTCCCTAATATTTGATATATAAACATCACCAAACTCTTGTCATCTATCAATGCGGGACGTTTTGATATTCAACTAATATCACACGTTCACACTTAACATACACATACACTTCACCTAATAATTTAACTTAATATTATACATTTCAAATAATATTATACACTTAACATACATATTAACTTCACCTAACATAGTACATATACACTTAATATACATATTCATTTAATATTATACACTTTAACTAATATTAAATTTGTTAACATACATTTACAATTATCATGCATATTCACTTAATATTACACACTTAACATACATATTCACTTCACATAATAATTTGACTTAATATTATACACTTCAACTAATAAAGTGACTTAATATTATACATTTCACTTACATATTTAAGTTACAAATGTGTTTTGTTGTATACAATTATGTCTTGTATTTATTAAATATGTAGTTTTGAACCTATATATATATATATCTTGCTTAAATACTCAAATATTTTTTTACAGAATATCCGTCGAAAACCCCATCGGCATGCGGTATGCACATGCGAAAAGTGCGGTATATGCAGCGTGCGGTATGCCCTTTTTTTACCATTTGCTCATGGACATACCCATCGGCAAGCGAAATTTTAAACCTTGTTTTTAACAATTTGTGATACCAATTTTGGCATCTTTGAATAGAGATATATTTGTAAATATAAGCTTCGGATATATTTATCTATATATTTTTTATAGTTTTTAAATATGCAATTTATCATAGCTAATAAAAAAAGTAAAATATTACTAAAATAAACAATTTGTAAAGTTTTTGCTATAAGTATTTTCGTTCTAAATTAACAATCAAACGTCAAGGCTTAAAATATTTTTAATCAAAATTTTGAACGATACAAGCGTACATAAAGTAAATGAATTACACTCATGATTTTAAGTAATCTCTGTAAAAGAATATCTTGTGATGTACTTCTTTCTTTTTTCAATATCATGCTAAACTTTTTCCTTCAAATCAAATATACATATATATATATATAATTATTATATAAACCTAAAAATATCCAAAAGCAAGCATCTGCTGGATTGTTTATTCATTTAACAAATTACTTTTTAATATTTGGATAACTTTTACATTAATATTACTGAATAATATTTCTATTAGTATTAATATTTTAATATATATATATATATATATTTCCTCTTAATTAATAATTAAAAAAAAAATCGACAAAAATACCAATTAATATTTTGTTTAGTTCAATATTGTCACGTCGGTAACCTTTGCTTTCAACATCAACGGGTCGACTCGTGGCCGGGTCACCCCCAACAGAGGCCTTCGACAAAAGGACCCTCTGTCCCTTATTCTGTTCCTCTTTTGCTCAGAGGGACTCTCTGGGCTTCTTCGAGATGCGGAGGAGCGTTACATCCTTACTGGGCTTAGATTTGGCAGAGAAGGGTTATGGATTTCCCATCTGTTTTTTTGCAGATGACAGTCTCATCTTCTTTTCGGCGACGGATAATGAAGCGGAAACCGTCAGAGACTGCCTGAGAATGTATGAAAAGGCGTCAGACCAAATGATTAATTACGCTAAGTCTGATGTGTGTTTTCGAAAAAAATGTGGAAGAAGCTAAAAGATCACATATTGCTTATTGCCTCGGGGTCTCAAAAATTGAGTGTCATCGGCGATCTCTTGGTCTCCCGGCTTTTGCTGGGCGTCGAAAAAAGGAGTTGTTTGCCTTTATTAGAGATCGAGTGTGGAATAAGGTTAAGAGTTAGAGAGGCAACAAAGTCTCGCAAGATGGAAGAGAGGTTCTCATCAATGCCGCCCTTCAATCTATTACGACGTATGTTATGAGCCGCTTTCGTCTCCCGGCAAGTCTCATTAACGATATCCATAAAATTTGTGCGGGATTTTGGTGGGGAGACGGAAGCAATCACCGAAAGATCCATTGGACGAAATGGATCGATCTTTGTCGCAACAAATGCGAGGGTCCCTCCGTCTTATTGATCCCCCTTTGATGCCTCTGAACATGAGAGTTTGTGAGCTGAAGACTGGCACAGGAGAGTGGGATGTTGATCTTATTCGAGCTATGTTTAGCTCGGAGGATGCTTCGGCCATCCTCAACATTTCTTGGGCAGACACCAATCAAGAAGATGTGATTATGTGGCATTATTCTCCAAACGGTGAGTATTCTGTCAAAAGCGGACACCGATTAGCAATGGAACGACGTCATCTTGGAACGACGTCATCTTTTAGCAATGGAACTTTCTGGTGGAGCAAGATTTGGAAGATTGTCGCCCCCCAAAAGTTGCACTTATGGAGGGTTTGCAAAAAGGTGGTGCCAACCCGTATACGGAGGGTCTGCAAAAAGGTGGTGCCAACCCGTACTATTCTTTCTCGTCGTGGTATCCAAATCGATACAGGGTGCCATCTCTGTCATCTTGACCATGAGACTATTGGTCATTGTTTTTGGGGGTGTAAATCCATTCGTAAAATCTGGAAACTAGCAGGATTTAGAGGTTTTTGGACTTGTTTAAACCAAGTATCGATCCTCTATGTCCCATTTCTACGGCCCTCAGCTCTCTTAGCCCTGGTGAGTCTGCTCTTTTTTCAATCCTTATGTGGTAGATCTGGAATAATAGAAATAATGTTGTGAATGGAGGCAAATCAAGGACTCAACATGACATTGTTGAAGGTGCTCTCAGTTTTCTCTCGGAGTTTAAGAAGGCTCAGAAGACCGAGAACACAAAATCGTGTAACATGACATCCGCTCCGAATTGGAAGCCCCCCGAGGTGGATTGTATTGATATTTGTGTTGACGCTGCAATTGATGGCGGCGATGAGGGTTATGGTATTGGTCTAGTGGCTCGTAACCACGAGAATCAAGTCATTGCGTCTGGAATCAACTTTTTTAGGCACGGGTTGTCTCCCCAGCTTGCATAGGCCTCAGCTATCCGTCGTGGGGTCGAATGGGCGTACGATCAGGGATGGTCGAAGATTCGCATTCAATCGGATTGTCTGGGAGTTATTAAAGCTAAAAACCGTAAGTCCGTTCCTCTTTCTGATCTAGGCTCGATTATTTCCGATACTCATCGTTTAGCTTTCCAATTTGAGTCTGTTATTTTCTGCTTTAATCCGAGAGATTGTAATGCAATTTCTCATGGTATGGCTAAACTCGCTATTAAGGCTAGATGAAATTTTGTTTGGTTGGAGTCTGTTCCGCCAAGCGTTGAGATCTTACTTTTAAATGATTCAAGTTGTAGTAGGGGAGTCCCGACCCTTGTTCAGGATGCGCGCTTGGCTGTTGCCAATGATAATATGATGTGGAGTACTCATCCCGCCCGAGCCGCACCCATTAGGGGGACTCGGAGGGTTTAATGAGGCTCGTCTTTCCTTAAAAAAAATATCTTATTTATTTATTTATTTCATAATCGAAGTAAAAATTGTATTTTTTTTAATAAAAATTATAAATCATGATATTTCGACACCACCGCGCGAAACGCGGTTCCGGTCCACTAGTTACAATTTAACAATGAAAAATACTAAACCAATATTTTATTAATGCTTTAAAGCGGTGTCCAGTGTCGGCTACATGGTTTTGCTTGGTATAAACCGATATTTGGTGTTTCTTTTTTAAAAAGTTTATGGTGTCAAATTCACTGATTTATTCTAATTCATTTCCGCACTGCATATCAACAGAAAAAGGAAACAACACTCGTCTTCTGGACCTGCCTATAGCAATAGCACAAGAAACACAGTCGGCTCTCCCCAATCCGGCAATGGAATGAACGCAACTGTGCCCAAAAGCTTGATGATGTATGGTCTCGAAGGAGCCGAAACTCTTGCTTCTCCTTCCAAAT
Organism: Parietaria judaica; assembly: GCA_954871525.1. NCBI lineage: Eukaryota > Viridiplantae > Streptophyta > Magnoliopsida > Rosales > Urticaceae > Parietaria > Parietaria judaica. Next base: position 49,339,642 of record OX940860.1, read on the forward strand.
TGTTGATCCAATAAACAACTATTTTTATTTCTCCTAAAATATACTCGGATGAGGATAAAATTAATTTCAAACGCTTCTTGAGTTCATACTTTCAGTTGTTAAAAGTTTGGCCTTCAGATTCGTGATACTTTAAATAACCCGTTTCTCGTAAGAGTATTTCCTAGTGTAAGAAGATATGGATCGATATGGAGACGTTGGCTCGTTAGAAGATATCGTGGAATCACTTTTGTCGAACTATGGGGTAGATGGGCCTGGACTACATGGAACAACAAAACAAAGTCCTGCAGAAAGAATATTCCAAAGGTACTTCTTCAGAAGTTCCCTGACGAGTCCTCAAAATTTACACGTTTTGTTCTACTCTGACCTTGCTGTTTTTCGGCATGACAATAAGATACTTTTATGAGACTTTTTTGAGTGGGATAAAAATATTCTCCTAGAGTAGCTTTTTTATATGAATAACAGAAACTCCTTATAGCCATTTATGTACATTCACTTTGACTTTTATACTTCTTGGTGAGGTTACCAAAAGAACAAGGATTCACCCGAGGCCGAGAACTGTTCTCGGCCTCCCTTTGTCAAGCCCAAATTTGGGCTGGATCTGATCCAACCTATTTGGCTTGCGTTGGAACGGGGTCAGAGCTGTGGACCCTGACCCATGTCGGATACTGACCTGGGTCATATATTTGAGTCCCGATCCAACCTTCTTGTGTGGGCCCTGTGCCAGCCCAACTACCCGAGCTTAAGCTCGGGCTAGGCTGCCCAGATTCGGGCCAAGGTGAACAATTCCAGGTCCAATTTGGGCCAGCTAATGTAGTTGGGCCCAACATTCTCCGTCACGTGTTCTCATAGGGTTTTGGAAACCCTAGGTAGCATGTGACCCCTCGCGCGTGATGGCTCATGCGCCGCCACCGTTGACGATGGTTTGGATCCCATGATTACACTCCTAGTAAAATTTTCAAGTTCTCTAAAAATTCAAAAAAGTATTTTGGAACCAAAAAATTCAATTTGGCGTTTCAATCAGCCTCGCTCTGATAAAGCGTCATTACAAAAGTTATTATTATTTTTGGCATTAGTATATCTTTTTAATAGGCCTCAATCCATTGTTAGGTTTTTCGTTGATTTTTGTATCCGCGAACATTTAGTCTAGATTAAAACACAAAATCAAGTCCGTACTAGTTCCGAAACGTTACCGAACTTTAAAACTATCAAGATAAATAATTAAAAAAATTGAATTAATAAATCGGTAGCATAAAAATAAAAAATAAAGAAGCTTATCCTATCAATCAGTAACTATCTAAATGAAGTAACATAAGAGACCACCACAATTAACACAAAAACACAAGTTCACAGAAAATTACTTACCTTCCAATCAATAAGTATCTATATAAATTAACTATAAAAAAAATAAAACCTAATTTGACTAACTTGTGAAGACATCTTTGGAATTCCGAATTAAAGATTCAAAGATCCTCCTGTTGTTGTCAGTTCTTCGAAATCTGAAATTTAGTTTTGATTATTAGACATATTGTTTTTATTAGAAGCGATTATTCTCGTTAAAAGCCCCCACATTTCCAAGTATTAATAGGAATTCAATATTTTTTTTCTTCACAAACTATTGAACTTTTCTATTTTATATCGTGATGAATAGAGTTCAACATTGTCGCCACATCGTAAAATTGAAACCACAATTTCAATTGAACGTACAAGCTACCTTGATCAATAATCAAGTACTTATTTTCCGATGATTTTGAAAACCACAAGATTTCTCTCAAGAAATAATTAATATTTTCTAATAAAAAAAATATACTAGCAATTCTCCCAAATAATTCTCTATCATTTCGAAGATTGCCAACTTAAAAATGAAATCGAATTTTCAATTCAACTTTTACGTGTAAGTACCTCGATCAATAATCGGGTGTACTATAACCCAACATGATTATTTTTCCATAAAATAATTTCTCACTATGTCATAGTATTCTTGTTCAAAATTAAGAAGACACCAAAACAAGCTTTCAGATTTATTTTTTTATGTATTTGATATCTGCAAAGTAACTCAACAAAAAAAAAAAAATATTCATCTATAAAATCTCTTCTATATTTATAATTTGATTTGTCGGGCATCATCACAATCACAAGATTATTCTCTTGATGCATCGCAGCGTGGATAGAAGTTCCCATTTAATGACTCTGGTGAAATGCTTTGGTATTTGTTTTCTTTCTTACATATCTGCAAATTACAGATTAGCCACAAAAACACAAAATGAACCATGAGAAACAAATTAGAGAAAAACAGTATCAAATAGATTTGATGATACATATCATTGTGTTCTTGACTTTGACGAGCATTGGCTTGTCGCTTTGATCTAATAATTTTCTTGATATCCTCTAAAACAGAAAACTATTGGCTATTCCCAAAACGCGTTGGTCTCTCCTTAAAGCTTGATTCGCCTCCTCTACGTGCTTGAGATTCGTTAGGCGATTAGTTTCCCAGGATGCAACGGGACGACCGCGAACTTTGTAGCACTTTAAAGTCCACCGGCGAACTGAAACTTCTTGAACTCTGTTACCGAAAGACTCACGTCAAAGAAACATGGGAAGCAATAAAATATGAATTTGTGGAGTGAAAAACTGAGAATCAAGTTCTAATATTTAGACAGTTTTCGGAAAGTGATTTTGCAAACGGCATGTCGAATAGGTTTGAGATCACCTCAATTTATAGATGCGGGAGGGAGATAAAGAATTAATATTCAAGCAATTCTATAACGGCTAATAGTAAATTTCAATTAATCTGAAACGTAATAAATTGAGTTAAATATTCATAACGGTCAAATCAATATGACTGTTTTACATAACGTTCGAACGTCCGAACAAGTCCCGGTAATTGGATAGAAGAGCCTTCGTCCCCGAGTGTTCGACATTTCGACGCACTCGATGCTATCTCAATTTTAATTTAACCGCAATATTTTTCAACAATTAGTACCATGTAAAGCAGTTGATAGATATACACAATATTATTACGACTAGGTCCTCATCATTAAAATCTACTCATGTTATTATGAGGATTTTTATTAGTTAAAATCTAATCGTTGAGGTCGGACATAGAGAAGAGGTCGATGAGTATGCTCGAAGTATACAATAATCACAAAGTTGTCCCCTAGTTCGGACATATACACCGAATTCGGGTATAAATCACCGACCTTAGAGATAATACTAGACCTCGGTAGGCTTGGCCGAGTTCAGAGAACGAGAGATACAAAAGTGATATCAAGAGAAAAATGGGAAGAAAATAGTGAACATCACTAGTTTTCGAATTTCTAAACCATTCATGATTAAGTATTGATTTTCACCCTAATTCATCACTTGATAATTAATTTTCCGTAATAAATTCTATTCAGCATAGATATTCGAATACATATTCTTCAAATAAAATAAAAACAATATGTTTTCTCATGTTATACTAACTTTTCCTTAAGAAATAAAAAACAATAATCAGGTTGATGAATATTTTGAGATTCATATTTTGAGGCCTATGTATTATTGTGACGGAGCTAGCCTTTTAAATAGAGGGGCACTAATTAAGAATTTTTTTATATTATAAAATAACTTATAACGCAAAAAAAAAAAAAAAAAAAAAAAACCAATGAAATAAGTATTGGCGAACTCAATTTTTAAAGTTAGGCCGTCGTTCATCAGGGCGATACGAAGGACCGAGACACTAAGATGCATTACAATTAATTGAGATTGTGAGACAATGAGAGTAAGAAGTTAAGAATATGAGAGAATCATGTGATAGAAGAGGCTGTGGAAAGAATCAAAACAGTAACTAAAGCGTATTATTGATATATTATTTTGTATTAAATAATATATAATAATTAAATTAAATACTAAACTGCTTTTACTTCTTTGCACCGAGCGAGGGCACGTGCTATTTTTGGTCACCCCTCCCTCTGCCCTTGTTTGTGGGGGCCTAATTAAGTATAATTAAAGGTAAAATAAAATTTAGATGTAACGTTTGAAAAAATGACTTCTTAGGTAATTTTGAATTATTTTCAACAATAAGGGAGATTGTAGCATCATAGTAATAATTTGAGTACTTTTACACAGGTTCTTCTATTTAAATTTAAATGTATGTAAAATAATTTAATTAAAATAGTTTTTTTAGTGTCCTGCTTCATTGCTTGAGAATTTTGTCCTTCATCAAATTCATTCTACAACGATTACTACGAAAACCATCTAATTTGGACTATTCTTTGACAAAATTTCACAATAGAGTTTAACCAAAGATAGAGAGAGAGAAGTGAGGGGAATTGTAGAGGGCGATTTTTTACCGCCGTGCAGTCACAAAGATAATCGAAATAATTAAATAATTATGGACAATACGAATATCTCTGATTTATTATGATTCCGAGAGGACCCGGTTTCTTCCGTTTGATAGCTTGGACAATCGAAGATTACACACTCTAACCCTTGGGAGATCGAGAATGCTATGAATAAGCGAACTCGAAGACTTAAGGATTTATTCTCTCAAACTCACGATAATAATGGGTACTCAATACTGGAAAAATCTCCCTATTTATGCTAGGTTTACATTCGTATTTATAGGTTTGAAGATCTTCTAGAATATTCCTCAAATCTTGCTAGGGTTTCCTTCTGAATTGCTATGATCGTTGTTGACCTTCCTTATTTTGAGTTGGATATCCCACGAAATCTTTAACCGAATAAGCCAATCTTCCCTTCTTTCTCGCGATCTCGAATGAGTTCCTCTTTTAACGCGATTAGGCTTTCCCGAAGAGCTTTTCCTCGATGAACTTCCCTTTTCGCGACGAGGTGTTGGGCCGGCTTTATCGGATGCTGACTTCTCGTGGGCTTCGCTTGCTGGGCCTTAATTTCTTTGTTCTTTCATGGGCTTGGGTTCTTCAAGCAATCCTCCTCTCGCTTTATGTCGTTTATTCCACAAACGACAAAGGGTGGTGTTAAGAAGAGATTTGACCAAATCTGACCTTAACAGTTAGTCCCCTATTTTATCGAGTGTGAAACAGTTGATAAAATAAACCAAAATTACTCCCCGACAAGGTTTATATCCGATGAGGTTTTTCCCCGATGAAGTTATGCCTTCGAAGAGGACAATCCTCGAAGAGGTTTTTCCCTCGATAGGGGTTGTGTCCTTCGAAGACTCTTCCACTTCTTGCATGCTCACTGATGGCCTCGAGTTCCCACGTAGTGCTGACTGGTTTGTTTCAAGCGATAAAACTCTTCCTCCGAAGAGCAGTTCGGAGAAGCGAACAAAACATAAGCACGACGCTGGTGCTTCTCGCTCTTCGGGGGTATCGACTTCTTCGGGGATGACTCGCTCTCGGGACGCGCCTCGTCCTTCGGAGAGCCGTCGCGAACCCGAGACTCATACTTCTTCGCGGGCACCTCCTCGCGAGAAAGTCGTCTCGAAGAGGAAAATTGCCGAAGAGGTACGCGACGCTCCTCCTCCGAAGAAGAACAAAACTTCCGAGTCATCTAAAGAGATCGATGCGACTCCATCGGCTTCGGAGACTGTCACCGTCGCTTCTCGCGAGGGGACCGTTCTCGCCGGGGCGACCGCGTCGACCGTTCTTGCTTCGACTCCTCCGACCGAGGCCGGCGGAACCGTCGATGGGGTTCATGGGACCCCCCGTCCTTCTCCCACTTCTCGGGAGCGTTTCCGCTTTGATGATGACTTCATCGATTTGGTGTCGTCGCTGGACCTCTCGGCCTCCGAGGTAACATCTAGTTTTCCCTCTGCACTTTTCGCAATGTTCCCAAATTTCGTGTGTCTAATGGGTATGTATATGTATATTTTCTTCGTAATTTCAGACTCCGGCTCGCGCCGACGCGCCTCCTTGCTTGGAGGTTTCTTCCTTAGCGCCTCCCGCATCTGCCGCGGAAAGACTTTCAGTCGCCGTTCCTACGGGTAACGGGGAGGGTTTGTTACCCGAAGAGGCACTTGATGCTGCCGACGCGCTCCTTGTCTTGGGGCCCGTCGGACGGCCCGGTGCTTCGGAGGGGGCTCCTCTACCTTCTGAAGAGGTTTTGATCAAGGGCCACCCCGAGGGAGAGGATGGCCTTCTTGCGGACGTCACTCCTCCCGATGTTTCTACTCTTCCCGAAGTGCCTCGTCCGGAGGGCTCTTCGGAGCCGGACAACGATGCCGGTGCTTCTGGGGTTAACGCCTCTTCGTCCGACAACGTCGGGATTTCTCTTTCTCCGCTGCCGAAGTTTCTTCCCAACTCCGGACCAGGAGGTTTTTCTCTTCCTCCTTGGGAGCGATTTCCGGCAGTTCCTACTTCGGAGTCTCCGCCGGAAGAGTGGAAAGCATACTCGCTTCGGGTCCTTCGGGACCTGTTCTGGCCCGAACCTTCTCGGACTAACGGCTTGTCTCTGGACGATGTCAGGGGTTATGGCCGGGCTGCCGCTACGCTTTTCCAGGCCCTCGCCCGCTTCAACACCGTTATTCTCGAAGAGAACATGAGCAGGGGCGAGAGCGCTCAGGAGATGAGCGACCTCCGAGCTAAACTCGCCGACACCGAATCGCACATCGGGGTTTCCGTCCTTGGGGAGCGAAAATATCGGGAAGCAGCCGAGCGGACTTCCAATTATCTGGAGGTCGCGAGGGCCAAATTGGCGGAAGAGACTTCGCTTCGCCAAACTCAGGAGAGGGAGCTTGCTGAGTGCAAGGCTAAGGCCGAGACGGAGGTTGCGGCGCTGAAGGCCGAGTTGGATGGGGAGCGTAGGCGTCACTCCATGATAGTGAAAAGCTACGAGAAGCATCTCGAGGCGAAGAAGTGGCGGCTGGCCGAAATCAGCGAGGCGGTGGGCGTGCCTGTCGAGCAGGAGAGCCGGCTTGCTTCTCGAGTGGCCTCGTGCCTGAAACGCCTCGGAAAGGAACTCGAGGTGTCGCAGACAGAGGCGAAATCTGAGCGCGAAGCACGCCTGCACCTCTTCGACAGGGCTCAGGAAAAAGCGCAGCGCGCCTCGGCGAGGTATAAAGCTTTGGAGGAGTCTATCAATTTTCATCGCCGCTCCGCCGCGTATGGGGCCAACGCTCGCCTTCTTGAGAAAGCTCCTCCCACGGCGACCATTGAGAGTCTTCTGCCTCGTCTTCCGAAGTATAAGACTTTGGAAGAAGAGAACGAGGCTAAAGCCCGCGAGCTGGATGACAGGTCTCTCCTCGATCCTGGTTCTCCTCCGCTTACTCCTGGTGCTCCTTCTTCTGCTGGTATCGATTGGGCGACCCGCTTCGTAGGTAGGGATGCCTCTTCGGCCTCCGATGGCCTTGATGAGTATGGTACCAACGACGGGGTCGTCACTTCCACCAACGGAGCGGTTGCCACCGAAGCGGTCGCCTCTATCGTCGAAGCGGTTACCAACGAAGCGGTAGGGGGGGAGGAAGTTTCTTAGGCCTTTTTTCACAGCTTTCCTATGTACATTTATTTGCATTGTCTTTCCGTTGTAACTCCTTTGAGGGATTTTATCAATGAAGAGACCTTTCTTTAGCTTTAATTTGTTGTTTCTGCACTTGTTGCTTCTTTTGCGTTCCTGTCATTACTTCTTTCCTCAGGGTGACGAATTCTTCTATACCTCGGAACCGTTATTTTACTACGAGGATGTGCTAGCTTCTTTTCTTGCGATCGACGAGGAACATCCCGCCATCCTCGAGGAGTTTGTCCAAGATATGGTAAGGCGTGCGGCTGCCTCTCTTTCCGGAGTCACGGACGACGAGACTCCCTTTAGTCCTTCTTCGGCCTACGTGATCGAATTTATGATGCTGAGGCCTGTAAATTATGCCGCCGTAGAAGATCTTCTTCGGGACGTCCTCTCTGAGAATGGGGAGTTCGTTATAGAACAAATTGCCGATAGGGTTGTTCGGGAGGATTGACCTTCCCCTGCGGTATCTGGATAGATTTGTATAAAGTATTGAAGTTTTATCAATAAAATCTATGACTTTCGTACGCTATCGATGAAGTATGGGAGATCAATAAAATCTATGACTTTCGTACGCTATCGATGAAGTATGGGAGTGTGTGTACTCCGCTCTCTTTTTTTTTTTTTTTTTTTTTTGGCGATGAGCTTGTCGGTGTGCACCGGGCTCTGTCGCGACGAAGTGCTTGGCACTGATTTGTCGGCGATGAGCTTGTCGGTATGCACCGGGCTCTGTCGCGATGAAGTGCTTGGCACTGATTTGTCGGCGATGAGCTTGTCGGTATGCACCGGGCTCTGTCGCGATGAAGTGCTTGGCACTGATTTGTCGGCGATGAGCTTGTCGGTATGCACCGGGCTCTGTCGCGATGTATCGATCGGAATTTGCGCCGGAGCGGCTTTGTATTTTCTTTGATTTATCGGCGATGAGCTTGTCGGTATACACCGGGCTCTGTCGCGATGAAGTGCTTGGCACTGATTTGTCGGCGATGAGCTTGTCGGTATGCACCGGGCTCTGTCGCGATGAAGTACTTGGAATTTGCGCCGGAGCGGCTTTGTATTTTCTTTGATTTATCGGCGATGAGCTTGTCGGTATGCATCGGGCTCTGTCGCAATGAAGTGCTTGGCACTGATTTGTCGGCGATGAGCTTGTCGGTATGCACCGGGCTCTGTCGCGATGAAGTGCTTGGCACTGATTTGTCGGCGATGAGCTTGTCGGTATGCACCGGGCTCTGTCGCGATGAAGTACTTGGAATTTGCGCCGGAGCGGCTTTGTATTTTCTTTGATTTATCGGCGATGAGCTTGTCGGTATGCACCGGGCTCTGTCGCAATGAAGTGCTTGGCACTGATTTGTCGGCGATGAGCTTGTCGGTATGCACCGGGCTCTGTCGCGACGAAGTGCTTGGCACTGATTTTGCTGGCGATGAGCTTGTCGGTATGCACCGGGCTCTGTCGCGATTAAGTGCTTGGAAAGCTTCTTCGCACTTGTCGGTCCATTCGAACTTCTTGTTTTTCCTCAACAGCTCGTAGAATAGAAGAGTTCGGTCCGCTTGTCGTGAAATGAACCGCCTTAGCGCGTTGATCCTTCCTGTCAGCTTCTGAACCTCTCGCCGGTTTCTTGGCGATGGCATGCTCTGAATGGCTTCGACCTGTTCGGGGTTTGCTTCGATTCCTCGTCGGGTGACCATCTGACCTAAGAATTTCCCGGATGAGACGCCGAAGGTGCACTTAGTGGGGTTCAGCTTCATCTGGTGTTTGTTGAGGACGCCGAAGCATTCCTCCAAGTGCTCCACGTGCATTGCCGCTTTTAGAGATTTGACGACCATGTCGTCGATGTATACCTCCATGCTCTTCCCGATCTGTTCGTGGAACATCTTCGTCATTAGCCTCTGATAGGTCGCCACGGCATTTTTCAGACCGAAGGGCATAACCTTATAGCAGTAGGTTCCTCTTTCGCTGACGAAGGCTGTCTTCTCTTCGTCGTCTGGATGCATTCGGATCTGGTGGTAGCCTGAATAGGCATCCATGAAGCTTAAGAGCTCGTACCCGTAAGTGGCTTCGACAAGGCGGTCGATGTTCGGCATCGGGAAGCTGTCCTTCGGGCATGCTTTGTTGAGATCCGTGAAGTCGACGCACACTCTCCACTTGCCATTCTTCTTTTTAACCACAACGGTGTTGGCTAACCACTGGGGATATTTTACCTCCCTGATGGTCCCCATAGCGAGCAGCTTGTCTACTTCGTCGTTGATGATCTTGTTCCGGTCGGAGGCCATCTTTCTTCGCTTCTGTATGACGGGCTTGTGCCCGGGGTCCGTGTTGAGCCGGTGGGTGACCATCGTCGGATCGATCCCGGGCATGTCTTCGTGAGACCATGCGAAGCTTCTTTGGTTCTTCTTTAGGAATTCGACCAGCTGAGCTTTGATATCTGGCTCGAGTCCTGCGCCTATACCTACGGTTCGGGTTGGATCGGAGTCATCGATGCAAACCTGTTCTACCTCTTCGAGCTGCGGGCCTCCTAGTCTTTCTTCGGCTGTTTGGTCGTCCACGTCTTCCGCGTTGAGGATCTTGGGGGTGCCCGGGGGTCCTCCTTTTCCTTTTTTCCTGCGTCGCTTCCTCCTGATCGCCGATGGTGGAGGCGGAGCAGACGCGGCTAGCTGCTATTGAGCGGCTGGCTTGCTGCCGCTGCACTCAGCCTTCTCGACGTCCTTGGGCGCGCTCATTGCTCGGAAGTGCATCATGTAACAGATGCGATAGGCTTCGCCGCTTCCTCGGACTTCATCGATGGTTCCTTCTACCCGTCCGGGGAATTTTATGCATCGGTGATATGTGGACGGGACGGCCTTCATCGAATGAATCCATGGTCTCCCGAGGATTACGTTGAAATGCGATCGCACGTCCAATACCATGAACTCGGTTATCCGATGGACGGTTCCGGCATAGACGGGGAGATTCACCGTTCCCAGCGAGATAGCTACGTCTCCGTTGAAACCAGACACCTTGCGCGGATGGCCTCCGATGGCCAAATCTTCGATCTCCATTCGTGTCAGACAGTCGTAAGTGATGACGTCGACCGAGCTTCCATTGTCGACGAGGATGCGAGCAACGTCGCATCCTCCTATGTTGAGCTCTAAAACTAGGGCGTCGTCGTGCTTGTCTGCGCATACTTCTTCGTCGACGAACTCTATCGTCGTCTTCTGACCGGTCATCCGCGCATCTTCCTGAGCGGACTCCTTCCCTCTGCGTTGGTAGGCCTTGATGCTGTTGATGGAATCTTCGCAGAGGCGGGATCCTCCCATGATCAGGTCGATCCTTGGTCTTGCGGCTGGTCTCCCATCGTTCGGGTGTTCCCCCGATGCTTCCTCGATCGTGAGGCTTCTTTTTGGGGCCTCCTGGTTTCCTCCCGCGCGCTGTGCTGGCGCCTCCCGCTTGTTCGGCCACGATCGGTTGTCGTTGTTCCATGGCTGAGTGGGCCTTTGGGAGACGTCTTGGAATTCCCCCTGCTCGATCCTCCTTTGGATCATCTTCTTCAGAGTGGCGCACTCGTCGGTCGCATGACCGTGGTATTCGTGGAAAGAGCAGTACTTGCTCATGTCTCTCGGCCAAGGCTTTCTCTCGTAGCTGCCTCGGCCGCCGGAATGACCTCCTCGGCCACCGGAAAATCCTCCTTGGCCTCCAGAATAGCCTCCTCGGTTGCCAGAGTAACCTCCTCGATTTTCCGGAAAGCTTCCCTGGTTGCTCGGGAAGTATCCTGGTTGTGAGTTTCCTTGTGGGAGTTCCTCCTGCCGATTGCCTTCGCGGTTGCCGAGCGCCTCTTTCTTTCCGTCCATCTGGTAGACTCCGTGTCCGGGGTTTTCCCTGATCCTTCGCTCGTCGGCCCCGTCTCTGCTTCTCCGATCTCGTCGTTCCCCTTCTCTCCTTGTTCTGGACGATGATCCCTCTCGTCCGTCTCTAGTTTCCTTCCTTTCTGGCCTGGTTCGGCCTTCAGCTTCCTCTTCTAACCTTTTCTTGATCGCCTTATTTTCCTCCATGTCCATGTAGATTGTCGCTTTGTGGAGCGCGTCTTCTATCGAGTTTGGCAGCGAGACGCACAGTTCGTCGTTGAACGGAGATTGGTAGTACAAGCCATGCTTCAGAGCTTGGACCGAGACGACGTCCTCGATCTTCGGGATTCGGAACATGACGTTCTTGAATTTCTCTATGTATTGCCGAAGAGGTTCGTTCTTCCCTTGCTTGACATCGAAGAGGTTGGATACCGTCAGCTCCGTCTGTACGTAGATGGAGAAGTGTTTTAAGAAGAGGGCGACCAACTCGTCGGAGGTGTTGATGGAGCCCGGCGTTAATCTTGCGAACCAGTCGCTGGCGCGGCCCTGCAAACTCGCGATGAAAAGTCTGCACAAGATGGCTTCCTTCCGGACCTCCTCGCCCCCGATGTGGTCCGTCGCGATTCGGAATGACTTCACGTGTGTATGGGGATCTGTATCCCCTTTGTATGTCGTGAGTCTGATCTTTGGTAATTCCTCCAGCTCTATCCCCCGAATCCTCGTCGTGAACGGGGTGATTCTGGCTTCCCGCACCATCCATCCTGTCGATTTCTGGCGCCGAACTCGTCGCCTGGTGCACCTGCGATGCGACTTGTCCGAGTTTGGCCTCCATCTTTGCTGACATTAAGGCCATCGCCTTGGCCACCTCTTCGGCCACTCTCGCCGCCACGTCCGTCGTCGCATTGCCCTGTGTGTTCCCCGGCGTGTCCTCCACTCGATTCGCCGTGGTTGGCTGGACTGCGTCCGTATCGAAAAGGTTCCTGATGAGCGATGGGGTTGACATGCCTACCGGTGCGTCCGTCGTCACCGTGTCTCTGCTGGCGCTTCCCCCGGCCCCTCGTGCGGCCGATTCTGCTATTTGGTTCGTCGGGCGCGGTCTCTCCGCGCGCTCTAGGAGGCTTGCGAGGCGTCTGTTCTCCGCGGCCTGCTCCTCTATCTTTCAGGCGGACTCCTCGGCTCTGCTTGTGACCTCCGTCATCTTTGCGATGGCCTCGGCCAGCTGCTGTTGCGTTCGCTGCATGGTTTGCTCCTGGGCGGAGCTGGCTTCCTCGGCTGACATTCTCCTTCCTCCCTTCGATTTCCTGGCTGTGCGATAGAAAGAAACAAAGCCCCCTCGGTGGGCGCCAAACTGTAGAGGGCGATTTTTTACCGCCGTGCAGTCACAAAGATAATCGAAATAATTAAATAATTATGGACAATACGAATATCTCTGATTTATTATGATTCCGAGAGGACCCGGTTTCTTCCGTTTGATAGCTTGGACAATCGAAGATTACACACTCTAACCCTTGGGAGATCGAGAATGCTATGAATAAGCGAACTCGAAGACTTAAGGATTTATTCTCTCAAACTCACGATAATAATGGGTACTCAATACTGGAAAAATCTCCCTATTTATGCTAGGTTTACATTCGTATTTATAGGTTTGAAGATCTTCTAGAATATTCCTCAAATCTTGCTAGGGTTTCCTTCTGAATTGCTATGATCGTTGTTGACCTTCCTTATTTTGAGTTGGATATCCCACGAAATCTTTAACCGAATAAGCCAATCTTCCCTTCTTTCTCGCGATCTCGAATGAGTTCCTCTTTTAACGCGATTAGGCTTTCCCGAAGAACTTTTCCTCGATGAACTTCCCTTTTCGCGACGAGGTGTTGGGCCGGCTTTATCGGATGCTGACTTCTCGTGGGCTTCGCTTGCTGGGCCTTAATTTCTTTGTTCTTTCATGGGCTTGGGTTCTTCAAGCAATCCTCCTCTCGCTTTATGTCGTTTATTCCACAAACGACAAAGGGTGGTGTTAAGAAGAGATTTGACCAAATCTGACCTTAACAGGAATCGAAGGGAAGGGAAAGAAAAATATGTCTTACCGAATAAAAATATAATAATTAGTAGAGCTGGGGGCGGCGACGTCGCGGCGAGTCGCGACCAAATCGCCAGAAGTCGCGACTGTTCACGTCGCGACTCGTGCAGTCGCGATGGCTTGCGATTTTGTCGCGACTCGCCATGCGATCTTTGCGGCATAAGTACCTGTTTTCTTGAAATGTTTTATTTTTTAAACTTTTTACCCGAATTTAATTCTAAAACTTTATTAATTATTTCAAAATTATATGTAAGTAAGTTAATTATTAATATTTATTATCTATAATTTATGTTGTTCAAAATTAATATATAAGTATGTTATAACTTATTATTTTGTAACATATAAATAATCTTGCTTTTTATTGTTAATTTTTAAGTTGTAACATATGTTAATAAATATTAGTTTGTAAAATATTAATAATTTTAACAAATTTACTTAACATATAAATAAATATGATAAGACGAGATATATAAAAAAAAAGTTGTATTATTCATTGTGAATATTACAATAAGGTGGAAGAAAGCTGTAAATATTCAGTGTAAATATTACAAGATGCCTCACTAAAACCTCTCTTGTAAAACCCTCCTTAGGGACATAAAACCAAGAGAGGAAAGAGCACATCATTGGCGGTTACATTGCGTCACTCGGGGAACAAGGCGTTAAACCTTTCAGTCATTAGCTCCAGTTCGGTTTGGTCGGACCGTTCGGCAATCACGGGGTTGTGGTACAACAAATCATTCAACACCACTATTTGCTCGACATGTGTGTTGGTGGTTGACGCCCTCCGGTCGTTTATGACGTACTGAGCCGTACTGAATGCGCTCTCCGAAGCAACGCTTGAAATGGGGATGGACAGTATATCCCTCGCCATTCTCGCCAATATCGGGAATCTGTCCCGTTGATTCTTCCACCACTTTATCACATCGAACTCCGCTGAATCGTCGTCGAACCGAAGGCCGTAGTACCGCTTAACTTCTTCCGGTGCGCCCTCCGGTATGTCCGCCCGTGCCGGTCCCGTGCTGGATTCCCCTGCTTCCCCGCGATCTATCCGTTGCCTGAGTCTCCGGCTAAACGCTAGTCCCGTCTTCGTTGGGCTCTCCATCACTGTCCTTTGCTCTTCCTGTGCGTTGAACTGTGGGAACCGGGCGTCGTATTCACTGTACAATGCAAAAAAGGCTTCGTTAACAACGTTAATATAATTCTGGTAATCCACCTCGAGGTTTTCCCCGCAGGCTAACATCATTGCCCCCCAAGTAAACGAAAAACGAGGATCAAGTATAGCACCGAAGCAAAACGAAAACGGGGGTGGATCCCAGTAAGTTTGGTATTTTGTAATCATCCCCGAAATAATGGGAGAAATAATAGGGTCATTTCAAATTCTTTGAAAGCACACGTAATTTGGTAAAGACCCGAAAGACCGTGGTTTAAAGAGGGTCTTTTTTGGTTTGAAAAATTTAGCGTAATAGCGTAAAATGGTTTAAGAAATTGGGTAAATTTTTGGGCCGTTTCCCATTCCGCCTCCGTGATCCGGTTCTGTGGCTCGAGTTCCATCCCGAGGAAGTGGTCTAAAGGCAGCCGCTGTCTACAAACAACTGAAACCATTAGATATGTAGAGTTCCAACGTGTATTATTATCTAAACCAAACTTGTTAGCTCGATGATTGTGGTCTTTACAAAACTTTCTCCACCTACCGGTGGTTTGAGGATGCCAGATCCAATCAACAATGCCGCGTATTTTATCAAGATGGTTAGCAATTTGATGTTCGCCGATTCGTGCAATTAAATTTATAATGTGACAAGCACAGCGTTGATGTAAAATATTTTTAAACGGTGAACCGGGGCAAACTAGATTCCAAGATTAAAATGGCGGCGTTGTTGTTTGCGGCATTGTCTAAGGTAATGGAAATTACCCTGTTTTGTAAATCCCAATCATTAAATAATGCAATTAATTTTTCGGCAATGTTTTGCCCGGTATGACGACCCTCGAATGGCGATAGATTTAAAAGCCTTTGACATGGATTCCACTCGTCGTCTACGTAATGGGCGGTCAGACTCAAATAGTCGTTTAAACTTGGACCGCTCCACAGGTCGGTGGTAAAAGCGACGTTTATGCTAGACATTTTAAAAAAATCGACCAAAAGTTTTTTTTGTATAGCATATGCGGTTTCCATGTCTTGGGTATAAGTTGTATGGGAAAACTGCTGGTACGTCGGATTAATCCTTTGCATATATCGGGTATGGTTGGGATTTTCGACAAAACTCAGCGGCACGCCCATAGAAATTATCCATTCGAGGATCCATTTCCGTAAATTAACTGCAGATAGGGCACTTACCTGTGCTGTGTTTACCTCTTCAAGCTCCCCGGTCGGGAAGCATGCTCTTGCGTGTCTTTTCAAGTAGCCGGTTCCGAGGTCACCCATCGCGTCTAGTACGTTGCCGCATTTTTTGCACGTGGCGAGTTTAATGCGTTCGCCATTCTCCAACCGCCGATCTTCGTGGAAAAATTACCACACTGGGGCCGTGTTTGGTCGTCCCCACGCCAAGGCCGAAGGAGTTGCGCTGTTAAAACAAAGGAATATTACATCGGATTAATAATAAATTAAATATTACAAAAAATATTACAAAAAATATTACATTTATTAAATCGTAATATTAATCATATTAATTTAATTAAATTTCATATAGTTAATTAAAAGAGTTAACGAAATTAAAAATGGTATTTTCTATGTGTGGAAATCATTATCAAGCTCTTTTTGACGGAACTCCCCGAGGTTCCACGGCCAGATCGACTAGAAAGGATGCTATGATCTCGCTTTAGGCCCAAGCTTTTCTAGACAGAACTCCCCGAGGTTCCCAGGCTAGCTTGGAGGAGATTCCAAAGCAAACCTTATTTAAAAACCAATCTTTCTATGACACCGTATTCCATTAAGAACTTTATAATAATCACCACACATACAAATTACCTTTTTTAAACCCGTTAACTTATTTAAGTAACTATTTAAAGTTTAATTATACTAATATGATTAAATGATTATTAACTAACGAAAAATCTCAAGAAAATCGTTTCTGATGTGGAAGATCAGTCGGAACCGCAACCACAGAGCATACTAAGACTTTCAAAAGACGTGACAAATTAATTTAATTAAACTAAAATAATTAAACTAAAACAATTAAACTAAATAAATTAAACGAAATTAATTAATTAAAATAATATGATTAAATGATGATTAAATCTCAAGAAAATCGTTTCTGATGTGGAAGATCAGTCGGAACCGCAACCACAGAGCATACTAAGACTTTCAAGTGATTATTAATTAATAATTATTAATTATTAATTATTATTTATGATTTATTAATTATTAATTATTAATTATTATTAAGTAATTATTAATTAAAAAAGATTAATTTTAATTATTATTTATTATTTATTACTAAGTACTAACTAATTAATTAATAAAAATTAATAATTAATGAAATAAAAAAATGATTAAAGGTTATTACCCGGTAGAAGGACGTCGAGCACGTCGAGGACGGGCAACGGAGGCTTCACCGCTATCTTGATTGGAAGGTAGAGGAGAACCGCGGTTGTAAACCCCAACATTTGAACCATGGACCGAGGGCGGCGTTTGAAAGTCGTCGGGATCGGCATCGTCAGGACGTTGTGTTTCTTCGGGATCGGCACCTTCGGGGTGTTGAGATTCGTAATCGGCGTGTGGTTGAAACATGAGATTGAAAAAAGGATCGTTATTTCCCCCTAGATTGAGCCACCGCGTCGACCAATTCTCGGGAAACACGTTCGGGATTGGCTTGGTGGTGGGCCAACGCCCGGACTAGACTAGGTCTTAGAGACCGTACTGTATCGTCGGGATAATTTGGATTGGGAGGGGAGGGAAATATTTCTTCGGGTAGCATAACGGGAATGTAGTCGTCGGGCGTAGGCTGCGATGTTCCCCCTAGTTGAAATTGGGGTTGCAAATTCCTAGCCGTCCTTCGACCCCCGGAATTACCGCCGCTTCTTCGAGACATAATGAGAGAACTTTAGAAATTTAGAAATTTAGAACTTTAGAACTTTGGAACTTTAGAGCTTGAGAGTGGAAAAAACTTAGAGAATTGAGAGAATTTGAGAGAGAGTTGAGAGATTGTTGGTGAGGAAATGAGGGAGATCGAGGTGGTATTTATA
This sequence comes from Parietaria judaica, assembly GCA_954871525.1. NCBI lineage: Eukaryota > Viridiplantae > Streptophyta > Magnoliopsida > Rosales > Urticaceae > Parietaria > Parietaria judaica. The sequence goes on from OX940860.1 coordinate 49,357,166, forward strand.
GGGTTTGAGGAGAGAGTGGGGTGGGTGAATAATTATTGTGGTGGGTGAAGTTTATTTGAAGTTCGGGTAAATTTTTTGGGATTTACGCCCAAAACAAACACAAATTTTCCACCCCCTCGGATCAGTGACGTGGCCTCATCTCAGCCACACGATCAAGTGAGCGGATCGACCCTTGATCGGTCGCGATTAGCCCTGCACGTCGCGACGAATCGCGACTTTTGCCGCCCAATCGCGACGGATCGCGATTCCCTCTATCCGCGTCGCGACGATCGCGACTTGCACAGTTGCATCGCGAGTTTCACCTCTAATAATTAGTATGCGAAGCTTAAATAGCTTTAGGCGAATCAAGTGGGGCAAACAATTGTTTTTATTGGGCTTTAGTGACCTCGCTACTGGTTTGGTTGATTGTCACGTGGCAGGCTTTTAATTTTTAAGTTTTTTCAAAACAAAATATATGAAAAAAAGGGAATAATTTATTATTTATCTATTTTTTGGGCGGTTCAACAAAACATATTTCCAAAATTCTATCCTATATTTAAATATATAAAATAGCCACTGTTGAGGGCGTTTCAGCCAGCAAACAGTCACGAGGATATCTCCTCGAGTTTAATGAAAGGAGTTCGGGTTTTCTCTCTTTTGTTAGCTAAGAATCAATAAGAAATATGGACAAAAGATGGCTGAGAACTCGTTGTATTGATCAGCTTAAGTTTCAATGTTTTAATACACTTGTTTTTCTGCCTTTCTCAACTCTCTTCCCTCCTTATTTATAGGCGAGTTGCCCTAGCCCCAGTTCGGATCCCCAGGTTGATCCTCAAGTGGTCCCCTTCTAGAATATTCCGCGGTCCCCCACTGACGCCCTCTGCTGAAAGTTGTGAAAACGCACTCCCACTAACACTGTCGCCGGCCACGCTCTAAAACCAACCTGAGCATTTAATGCACGTACGGTCCTTTCTCGCTGATTTGCCGACAATGCTTCGGCCTCATTTAATGCGGAGGGTTCATACGCTTCTGACGCAACCTCACTAGCATTCTCTTTCACCTCTTGGGCTGTCTCCTCTTCGGGTCTCCGATCGACTCCTTCGAACGCCTTCCTTGCTGCTCAACCTCTCTGAAGACCCTCCTCGCTGGTCAACCTTCTCGAGCATCCTCCTTGTTGGTCGACCTCTCCGAGCACCTCCCTCGAGCAACTTCGTCTATCCTTCCCGAATGAACATGCTGTCGCGGGTCTTCCTCATCAGAGCTTCCCCGCGTTCTTATTTGACGCAATTCCATCCTCCTGGACACGTGTGGTGTTGAGGAAGTATCTAGCAAGATCTGACCTCAACAATTAGTCCTCCATTTTATCAAGTGTGAATACTTGGTAAAATAAAGGACAATGAGGGAACGACGACTCTCGAGGATGCTTCGTCGGGAACTCCTTGATTATGGGATTGGACTTGCAACTTCTCTCACACCCGGATCAAGGAGTCCGGGGTCTACCAGCTAGCTCGGATATTCGGGCCGTATACCAATACGATCCTTCAGAAAGGGTTTTCTCGCGAGCCCAGCCAGATGGTTCTTCGGCCGAGCAGCAGAAAGCCGCGCCGAAGACAAAGAATAAGTCAAAACCGGTCATCTTCGAGTACGAAGAAGATACTCCCATCGAGCCGGAGCGAACTGCCCAAAGACCGACGAAATCCAGAGCGGAGCCTGTCGGCCCTCGCTCCTCGGGAAAATCTTCTCGAGAAGAGAGCTCGTCGGGTAAGCGCCCGATCGAGGAGGTGCGCGACAAAAGACCGATAACGTCCCGAGCAGACCCTGTCGGTCCTCATTCCTCGGAGAGGCTTCCCCGCGAAGAGACTTCCTCGGGAAAACGCCCGGTCCAGGAAACGTGCGACGCTCCTTCCACGAAGAGGGCCAGGGTCGCCGCTCCCACCGCTGCGCCCGGGATCACCACCTCCGCATGGGGAGCGGTCTTCAATACTCCGGCTACTAGGCTGGTTCGTGACGCCACATCGGATCATTTAGTCCCCGCACCATCCAGCGAGGCAAGGGAGCCGAAGGTCTCGCGGGGTGAGGGTGCACGCCCCGCTATCCGTCTAAGGAAGAGGCCCGAATTTGTCGAGGACTTCTCCGATATTCTTGTTGCAGCGGACCTTCCTCCTCCGACCACCGTGGATGCCGGTGAACCTCTTCCTCAGGCGGCCGAGGAGGTTTTGGCACAGCTTCCTCTGTCCCCGCCGCTCGAGACCAACGCCGATGGGGCGCCAGATTCTCTCCCCACTCCCACCGTCTCGACGCCTCTACCCGCTGACGAGGCTCCTGATTCCACGGCCGAGGTTTCTGAGGCCGCCATCGCCAAGGCGGCCGCTTCTTCGGCCAAGGTCGTTTCTCCTCCCGTCCCGCAACCTTCCGACCAGGAGGGAGGGGAAGTAGATGCCCCGTCCGCGCCGGAGGAAGCACGGATCGGGGTACCTTCCACAAAAGATTCCCGGTCTCTCCTCGAGGCAAATCCCGCCGCGGCCGAGGCCCCATCCAATGTGGCTGCGGGCGAAGCTCCCGAGGGCGCTCTTGCTCTGCCGGCGCCAGGCTCGGTCGACGTCGTTGCTGTCCGATCACCCCGGGCACCAAACTCTGTTCCTGTCGTCCTACCCGCGGCGCCGGCCGAGGGCGGCCTCCCTGACTCTCCTGAGGGTGGGTCTTCATCGTCGGAGGTTTCCGGTTCTTCTCGCCCGGCCTTTCTAGAAACCAGGAAGGGGATCGCTTCCCCGGAACCTTGGAAGGCGGGAGGCTCCTCCTCAGCTGCCTTTGCCCGAGCTCGTTTCCCTCTCACACCTTCTCCCAGCGCGCCCCTCGAGGATTGGGAGGTTTATTCTTCCTCGACGAATTTGTAGGTTACCCCGAAGGCACATCTCATATCTTTCGGGGCGTGGCCCGATTAAACAACCTACTTATTTCCGAACGTCAATCTGCCATCAAGTCCCGGAGAGAGGCATTCGAGCTTTCGGCCGGGCTCGCTGATGTTCAGGGCCAGCTTGAGATCTTTCTCCTCAACGAGCGGAAGTCCCGTGAGAGGGCTGAAGAGCTATCATCGGGCCTAGATTCGGCCAAGGATTCCTTGGAGAAGGAGGTCGCACTCCTTAAGGCTGCGGAGGCCGAGCTTGCCGAGCGCAGGGCCGAGCTTGCCGATCACAAGCATCGTCGTCAGCGAGAGCTCCCTTGAGGAAGAGCGAGGACGCTACCTCCGGGTTGAGGATAACTACACGACGGAGCTCCGACGGAAGACCGGTAGCCTCGCCCGGATCAGTGAAGCCATCAACTCCCCGCTAGACGAGGAAGATCGCCTGGTCTTCCGTGTCAAGTATGAACTGAAGAGGCTTACCGACGAGCGTGATGCGGCAAAGGCTAAGACGGTCGAGGAGCATTTCACTCATCGGCGTTTGTTCGATAGTGCCTCGGACAAGCTAGCGCGTGTCTTCGAGAGATTCGATGCTCTCGACTGTCAACGCCCACCGTCTCCTGGCCGGTTGCCTGGCCAACATTAAGTTGATCGAGGGTGACCCTCGACGACATCCGGACCCGGTTACCAAAGTGGCACGAGCTTCGTGAGAAGTATACCGCCGAGGTAGATGCGCTGGAGAAGAAGGCCGTTGGCGATCCCAACTCCCCCCCCTGCTATCTCCCTGTCACCCTCCGACCATCGACGAGACGCGTTTGCCGGTCCTTTTCCGAGAGGGAGCTTCGCTCGAGTCTTCCTCGCAGGTAGAATATGGCTCCAACCTCGGCGTCCTTTCTTCCCCGAAGGACACGGTATAAGGCAACTTGTCTAGTTTATCATGTCTTTCCTTTCTTGTCGGTCGGTCTTTGTAACCCAACTTTCCATGAATGAATACGAACTCTCGAATTTTCCCATTTCCCTTCTTTGTCGTGCTTCCTTTATTCTCCTTGTTTGCATGTTGTCCTTAGTTTCTTCTCCGCAGGCTGAAGTTAGTTCCAGTGCTCGTTGCTCGGGGAGGCCCTCCTCGAACGTGCTAGCACGCTTCTCGGATCAAGACCCCAGGCATTTGGCCGTCATGGAGGAGTTTGTCGACGATGTACTTCGGCAGTGTTGTTTGGCCATCATAGAGGATCTTGCCGACGATGTCCTTCGGCCCTCGAGTTGATGCGATCCGGGCATCGCTGATGTGTTGTTTGAGAACTCTTTTTCTGCTTTTCTCGAGCTTTGCAAAATTGTAGCATATGCACCTTGGGAATATATGAATGTAAATGTAAGGATTCACGCAATTGTAAAGTATGCTTTGGAATGTATGACTATATCAGTTCATTTTGCATTTCTTTTTTCCTTGTGCTTTTTATTTGAGAGATGTATGAATATATATCCTCCCCCCCCCCCTTTTTTTTTTTACGAAAAGGGGCGGGAGGGAGCATCTTTTTTCATCACCTCGCTACCTGTTCCTCGAGGAATCCTCAATTACTCCTCGGTATGTGTGTCATCGACGCCAGGCATTGCGCCTCGCTCTGCTATATAAAGTAAAATCCATGCTCGTCGAAAAGGCGTCCCTTCCCGACGGAAAGTTGATTGCGATCGGAGATCACTGTTCTGGGATCTCTCGCCTAATTCTTTTGCTCGGCACTCTCGCCTTCTTCTCGGGCACTCTCGCCTCATTTTTCTTCGGCATTCTCGCCGTAGTCACTCTAGCCTTCTTCATGGGCACTCTCGCCTCATTTTTTTTGCTCGGCACTCTCGCCTTCTTCATGGGCACTCTCGCCTTATTTTTCTCGGCACTCTCACCGTGGGCACTCTCGCCTCATTTTTTGCTCGGCACTCTCGCCTTCTTTATGGGCACTCTCGCCTCATTTTTTTTCTATGGATGTATATATTTTCATCCTTCCCCGCGATGAGGCCGGCCGACTTTGTCGCCGGTTCTGCGTCTCGGCCAGCTTGGACCTCATCGGAGCTTCATCATATGTTAGTTTATCTGCACATGGAGTATTTGTTTAGACGCCTTATTTTTGTAAAACGAGCCTCGTTAAACCCTTCGAGTCCCCCAAACGGGTGCGGCACGCGAGGGAATAGTACTCTAGATAGGATTCAATTCATCGGCCGAGGCCATGCAAAATATCCCGAACAGAAGGGTCGGTACTCCCATTGAGGGAAAAGAGCAATCGTCGAGGCTATTGGTAGAACTTCTTCAGGTGCTTGACATTCCAGCTTCGTACACCTTTTCACCCTTGGAATTTTTGAGCTCGTAGACTCCTGGCTTGACGATGTCCGTGACCATATACGGCCCCTCCCAGTTCTGTCCTAGCTTCCCCGCGTTCAGCTCGGCGGTATTCTGGAACACTCGTCAAAGGACCATCTCGCCGACTCTGAACTTCCTCGAGCGCACCTTCTTGTTGTAGTAGCGCGCAACCGTGTTTTGATAATTAGTGATGTGGACCCTCGCCTGCTCGCGTATCTCGTTAACGTGGTCAAGTTGGTGAAGGAGATCTTGGTTGTTGCCTTCCTCGTTATCGGGCGCCACTGCTCGTCGAAGGCTAGGGATACCTACCTCTGCGAGGATCACCGCCTCCACTCCGAAGGCCAGAGCGAAGGGGGTTTCTCTAGTCGCTGAATGGGGAATTGTTCGATATGCCCAAAGTGCTCCCGGTAGTTCGTCTGCCTAAAGTCCATTTTTCTCGTCGAGCCTCTTCTTGATGCCACCGATGATAGTCCGGTTGATTGCCTCTGCGTTCCCATTACACTGGGGGTATCGGGGCATCGAGGTGTTGAGCTTGATCCTCCATCGCTTGAAAAAGTCTTGGAATCGCCTCGAGATGAACTGGGATCCGTTGTCGGCAATGATCTCCCGGGGCAACCCGAAGTGGGAAGAACGTAGCTCTCCACATCGGAATCCTTGATATTCGCATACGATTCGGCCTCCGTCCACTTGGTGAAGAAGTCCGTGACGACAAGCATGAACCTCTTCTGCCTCGTGCCGATGGGCATAGGGCCGACGATGTCCATGGACCACTTCATGACGGGGTATGGGACGGTAACCACCGAGAGCTCTTCTGTCGGGCAGTTGATGGCCGAGGTGTGACGTTGGCACTTCTCGCACCTCTTTGCATGGTTGTTGCAGTCGGTGACCATGGTTGCCCAGAAGAAGCCCTGCCGTTTAGTCTTTCGTAATAAGGATCGTTCCCCGGAATGGTTCCCGCACTCCTCGCCGTGGATCTCCCGCATAACATACTCGGCCTCCTCTGCTTCGAGGCACCTCAAGTATGGGCCGACAAAGCTTTTCATGTACAGCTTTTTTTGGAGGATAGCGTACTTGGAGCTCCTGGTCATAAGCTTCCTCGCTTCCTGCCGGTCCTCGGGCAATATCCCCTCGAGGATATACTTCTGGATGGGGGTTCGTCAATCCTCTTCCTCCTTATCATCCACCACGCCTCGCTCCTCGCCTTCCTTGTCGCCTTCCTCAATATCGTGGACGAGGGCGGCGTCGATATCCATCTCTTCGGCCTCCTCGCCAACCTTCGTCTTCTTTCTGATCGGGCCCTGCTCCCTCGGGATGCTTGGTTTCTCCAGCGTCTCCACCGTAATCGTCCGTAGCTCGCCCACCTTAGTGGTTGAGCCTATACCTGCTAGTGCGTCGGCATGAGAGTTATCTCCTCGGGTCACCTGGGTGAGGCTGAAATAAGAAAACTTCTCGGAGAGATCGTCGATGACTTTGGCGTAAGCTTCCATCCTTTCGTCGTTGCGATCATATTCCCCATTGACTTGCTTGACAACCAGCTGGGAATCTGAGGTTTCGGGCTCCGACGGCCAACGCTGAATGCATTCCAACGATGAGGGCCTCATATTCTGCATCGTTGTTAGTGGCGTGATAAGCGAGGCGGCAGGCCTTCTCGATGATCACGTCCCCCGGGGAGGTGATCCTAACACCGGCGCCTGATCCCTACGACGTGGCCGACCCGTCAACCTGTAGCTTCCAAAAGCCATCCTCGTCACTGCAGTCGTCTGACTCCGTTGGCAACTCGATCAGGAAGTCAGCGAGCACCTGGGATTTGATGCTCGTTCGGATTTTATATTTAATGTCGTACGCGCCGAGTTTGATCGACCACTTTGTGATTCTTCCAGACTGGTTGGGGTTGTGGATGATCAATCGTATTGGTCTATCCGTCATGACGACGATGGTGTGAACTTGGAAGTGGTGTCGTAGCTTAACAGATGCCTCGTATACTGCCAGTGCTGTCTTCTCGACCTCGCGATATCGCTTCTCTGCATCGAGGAGTTTGCGGCTGATGTAAGATACCAGTCTCTGCTCGCCCTTTACTTCTCGCGCTAGGACCCCGCTAATGGCATGATCCGACACCGTGACATACAAGTAAAGTTGTTCTTCGGGCTTCGGCTTGGTCATGATTAGTGGCGACGAGAGGTAAGTCTTCAGCTCTCGGAACGCCTCCTCGCATTTGTCCGTCCACTCGAACTTCTTATTCTTCCGCAAAAGCTGGTAGAACAAGAGGCTCTTGTCGGCCGATCGTGAGATGAACCTGTTCAGGGCGGCAATTCTTCTTGTTAACCTTTGGACTTCCTTTTTGTTCCGAGGTGAGGGCATATCCTTGATGGCCCGGATTTGTTTCGGATCGGCTTCGATTCCCCGTCGAGTAACCAGGTGGCCGAGGAACTTCCCCGAGGACATAATGAAGGTGCACTAGCTTCATTTGATGCTGGTTGAAGACTTCGAAACACTCTTTTAAGTCTTCGACGTGTGCTGCCGCCTTCAAGGATTTGACGACCATGTCGTCGATGTAGGCTTCCATGGTCTCGCCAATTTGCTTATGGGACATCTTTGTCACGAGCCTCTGGTACGTAGCCCCGGCGTTCTTCAATCCGAATGGCATAACCTTGTAGCAATAGTTTCCCCTCTCGCTGATGAACGCGGTCTTCTCCTCGTCATCCAGGTGATAGCCGGAATAAGCATCCATGAAGCTAAGGAGCTCGTAGCCATGGGTTGCCTCGACGAGTCGGTCGTTGTGTGGCATCGGAAAGCTGTCCTTTGGACAAGCCTTGTTCAAATCGACGAAGTCTACACATACCCGCCATTTACCATTCTTCTTTTTTATAACAACGATGTTGGCCAGCCAGTCCGGGTATTTGACTTCCCGAATGGTACCCGCGGCGAGCAACTTATCGACCTCATTATTTATAATCATGTTCCTATCTGGTGCCATCTTTCTCCTCTTCTGCTTCACAGGCTTGTGATTTGGGTCGGTATTGAGTCTGTGGGTCACCACCGACGGATAGATTCCGGGCATATCCTCATGAGACCAAGCGAAACTTCCTCAGTTCTTCTTTAGGAACGTAATAAGCTTTTATTTGATCTTTGGATCCAGCGTCACCCCTATGCCAACAGTCCGAGCAGAATCGGATTCGTCAATGTAAACTTTCTCGACCTCCTCGAGCTGCGATCCTCCTAACCTTTCCTTCACTCCCCGTCTCTCCAGATCCTCCTCACCGATAGCCTTTTCGGCCCGCTCGCTCTCTTTTTTCCGCTCCTTCGCCCTCGGAGCGGCCGTCGCTAATTGCTATAAGGGCTCATTCCCCTTCTTCTTCTCCTCTCCAGGCTCCTTCTTGTCAGCGAGGCGGTGGTTCATCATGTAGCAGGCCCGATACGCGTCCCTGCTCCCTTTCAGCTCCTCGATCTTCCCTTCCTTGTTCGGGAACTTGATGCTCCGATGGTATGTTGAGGGAACAGCCCTCATGGAATGGATCTATGGTCGCCCAAGAATCACGTTGAATAGCGATGGGCAATCGAGTACCATGAACGTCGTCATCTGGTTAACGTTTCCCGCCAGAACTGGAAGGTTCACTGTTCCCAGGGAGGTCGTCACCTCCCCGTTGAAGCCCGAGACCTTGCACGGCCTGCCTCCTATCGCGAGCTTCTTGATACTCATCTGCTTCAAACAATCGTAGAAGATGATATCTACGGAACTCCCGTTGTCAACGAGTACCCGACAAACGTCAAAATTCCCTATGTCCAGCAGAAGGACCAGCGTGTCATCATGCTCGTCGGCGCACTCGTCAGTCTCGATGAATGCTATCTGCGTTCATGCAGTCTCCATCGCCATGTCTCCGCAATTGTGTTCCCTGCCTCTCCTTTGGTACGCCTTAATGTTGTTCACCGAGTCGTCGCAGAACCGGGACCCGCCTATAATAAGGTCAATCCTGGCCCTGGATGAAGGTCGCTCGTCCTCGGTATCCTCTTCGGTGCGCCTTGCCACCGGTTGCTTGGTAACCTGGTCTCCCCTCGACCTGGCCTGGAAGCCTTCGCCGCCCCGCACGGGCTCCTCTCGTCAGAATTGCCACGCCTGGCTATCGTTGGGGTTATAGGCGGCATCCTTTGTTTCCCCTTGCGCGTTTCTCTTCGCGACCTCTCTTTTTAGCATAGCGCACTCGTCGATGGCGTGGCCTCTATAGTTATGGAACTCGCAGAATTTGCTCATATCTTTTGGCCAGATCTCCTCTCGTAGCCTCCTCGCCCGCCGGAGAATCCTCCCTGACTATTGGAGTAGCCTCCTCCGTTTTGGTCTCCTCGCCGGTCTGAGAAGTCTCGTCGGCCTTGGTCCCCTCGCCATGCGGGGAAATCTCGTCGCTCGTGACCTCCTCGGCCATCCACCGCATTCCTCCCTTCATAGAAGTGGTAAACCCCACGCCTCGGGATTTCCCTGGTCCTCGGCGGGTTTGGTACTCTTACGCCTTCCTCGGCCGCCTTCCTCGGGTGGCCCTCTCTTCCCTCCTTGCTCTCCTTCTTCTCGGGTTGTTTGTCTTTGCCCTTCGTCTCCTATTTCTTCGCTGGTGTCACCGCGTCCTCCTCTATCCGCGTGAAGACTGACGCTTTGTGGAGGGCATCTTCAATCGTCGCCGGTTGCGCCTTGATGAGCTCCTTCCTAAAAGGAGTCTTGTACCACAAGCTTTTCGTCAGTGCCTCGATGGCGATGGCATCATCCAGCCCCGACACCCTCACCAGCACATCTTTGAACCTTCCGATGAAAAGTCGAACGGATTCCCCTTCCCTTTGCTCGAGATTCCATAGGTTGATGACGGTCACCGGAGTCTGCACGAACATCGAGTAATGCCGGAGGAAATGGGCGATAAGGTCGTTGAAGCAATTGATAGAGCCGGCCGGCAATTTCATGAACCAATCCTAAGCCGCTCCTTGTAGGGTGTCGACGAACAGATGGCACATGATTGTTTAGAGCTCGTCGCCCGTCGCATTTATGCGCCTCGTGGCGATTTTGAATGCCCTCGCATGCGCGGTGGGGTCGGTGGTCCCTTTATAAACCGATGTCCTGATCTTCGGCCACTCCCCGATTTTGGCCTCGCTAATACCTCGCGAAAAGGGAGTGGAGTCGGACTCCACCACCAGCCTGTCAATCTCCGGGGCAGCACTCGTCGCTTTATGGACTTGGGATGCCACCGATCCCATTTTCGAGCTCATCTCCTGCACCGCCTGGCTGATCCGCTCCTGGATTCTGGGCTCCATCGCAACCGCGCTCTTGCCTTGATGGCCGGTCACGGGGGGCGGCGTCGCCTCCTCTGCAGAAAAAAGGACCCGAGCGAGCCCGGGAAGCGTTTGGTCTCCCGCGCCTCCTAGCGTTGTATGGAACCGGTTTATGTCATGAACAAACCGTCAACTGTCCATAGTTCATTTAAAGTATTTTTTTTCACCGTATCATTAGTTCATTTGAAATAACATTGTTAGAGAAGAAAAAAAAATATTCCACTGCTTACTCTAATCACTCATTGTAAGCTATTCATATGATCTAGATAATCTTAGTACTTATTAGTTTTCAATTTACTCTTTTTTCTCTAATAAGTTATTCATATTTTGATATAATTTTGGCAGGTAATATGATTTGGAAGTCATGTAATGGGGTTTCTGAATTTAGGCTTTTAGCAACTGCAATGTCGGTTTAGGCCACGACAGAAAGTTACGATGCAAAGTCCCTTAAAGGTCTATTTTCTATATCCAAAGGTAAAGTTATTAGAAATCAAGGAAATTCTTAACTTTTTTTTTTTTGAAAATTAAAGTTTAATGGTTGTTAATCCTATGATTCACCAATCGAGCCATTAATTATGTTATTCACTTCCCAGAATATGTCTGTCCCTGCGAGAGTTTTCTCTGTACAAAATTCTGACGCCCGTGACTACTACGTACCCACAAACACGTTGACCCTTTTGCTTCTGCACCACAATAGCACGCGACTACTTCGACAGACCGAAGCCACTAATGCGGTAAGTCGCTTTGAAAGCTTTTATAGCTATTCAACCATTTTCTACACATTGTTGTTTACATTATTTAGTTCAAATTATTGTCTTCAGATATTATCTACTATGAGACAGTTTCAGTTATATGCATGATCCTTAACTAGAAAGAGTGACAAATCTGATTAATTTTGTGGGTTGATATGGCTTTAAAAAAATCATTTTGTATGTCCTTAAAGATGACATGTATTAAAATTTCCGAAAGAAACCACGGATATTTAACTCTTAAATTTTATTCTTACAGTTTCATAGTTAGATTAAATTTAACATTGATTTATTTTTTGGGAATTTCTTTTCAACAGGAACTATTAACAACAACACGATTTCCTTGGTAGACGCCTATGGATTATTTTACATTTGCATTTTGAAGGTTTATCCTATTGCGATGCTAAACTTATTCATGATTTTCACTAATTAAACTCCTGTTAGCCACACTTACTTTGAGGAGAATAACCACCATGATGGCTTGCTGTCTCTTTTCTGCCTACGTGAGCAATGCAATTTATCTTCTCCAAGATCCTTTATAGATATATTATATATATACAGTTAATTAATCAATATTATTTGTATGTTAAGCATACTTTTGTTCTAAACTTACTTTAACGTGAATTCATTGCTGCTGAGGTTAGACTTTTTCTTTTTCTTTTTCCAGTATATACATATTTATTTCTTAACTTGAGTAAGCAATTATGTTATGCATATTTTTAATTTTTTCAGTTAGTAATAAGGAATGAAATATTATAGCGAAAGGGTTAATGCTCTAAGAGTTTTATAAAAGAGAGTGATTTACTCAAGCCGTTAGACTAAAGCCCACGCCACTTTCTAACGAGGAAGTGTCGCTTATGGAATGATAGGAACATTATTCCATCTTCAAGCACCACAGTTTTTTAATAATTTGTTCAAAAAAAAATTATTATATTTTTAAGTTATTGTAATCAAATATCTGAACTATTTGATATATCAAGAGATATTTTAAATCATAAAAAGAAAATACTAATTTGTTATTCTATATGCTGGTTAGGGAAATGTGCTCGACCATTACCTTGCCTCGAAATTGAGCCTCTTTCCCATGGTGTCGATTTCCTCGAATACTGTCATTTTTCAGTTGTTAGTGAGCTTTGAGTTTTAGAATGTGCTTCCACTCTTTTGAGGTCGTCAAAGAACATAAATCAGGGAGAGTTTATCTTTACTGTTGAATAAGTCATGATTTTAAAGTAAAGTAGTTATTTCTGGCTTCTAGAGCAATATCTCATTGGAATATTTTTGTTAACACATCATGCAATTCTTATTGCTGATTTCCCATACAAATTATATGTGCACTTAACAATGAGTATGATATAAGCTTTCATTCTTTTTCTCAAATTATTGAACTATTGTAAAGAAATTACAAACAAATAAATAAAAACAAAAAATCGAATATTGCATTTCGGTATTCTTATAATGAAAACCGAATACGTTATTTAAAAGATGAAAACATTCAACGTATAACCAATAGTTGTTTTTGGTTGCTTTAATATCGGTTTTCGTTTACCACATTTACCACTTTAAGATTCACTACACATAATTATTATACAAAGAAGTAATGAAGTTCTATAATACATAAATAATATTAGGGTTAATGAAGGTAAAAATACCCAAATTTTGGTCAAAGAACCCCTCGTGTACCCAAAGTTTAAAAGTGGTGGCAAAAGTACCCAAAATCGCATTTGGGGAGTTGACCACTCCATTCTCGTAACGCAGTTAACTTACCCGTTAACTCTGGTCACGTGGATAAACGTGGGTTGCTGACATGACAATTTTTTGCAACGTGGACAAGCCAAATTAGGAGTTTAATTCGTTGTTTTGTCATAAACGAGGCTAATGTGGACTCATCCACATGGCAAAAAATTCCTATGTCACCAACCCACATTTTTCCACGTGGCCAGAGTTAACAAGTAACTTAACTGCGTTACAAGAATTGAGTGGTCAACGCCCCATATGTGACTTTAGGTACTTTTGCCACCACTTTTAGACTTTGGGTACACGAGAGGTTCTTTGACCAAACTTTGGGTATTTTTGCCGTCATTAACCCAATAATATTAATAAAGTTTTTACAAGTCCGTACAATATTAAAACAGGAAGTGATAACCCAAAAAGATTACTAATAAAAATAAGTACCAAGTTTTTATCTTTTCTAACATTTAAGTTCCAAGTTCTTATCATCGACAACGGCATCAATGAACATATGTTGCCAGGATATAATAGTTGGAAAGTGGAATGAGTAAAAAAATATTTTCGACATTGTGAAAAGTATGACTACTACGGATAGAAAATACAAATCATAAGATTTATTGATAAAGCGGTATAACCGGGCATTCGGTTACAGTTTTCATACCAAAATAATCGAAAAACCCTATTTTAATCTAATCCATGCATTTGGTTATTTTTTTGTGTATTCGGTTTCTAACCGCTTTATTTTGGTTTACGATTTAATAGGCACTGGTTCAATTGATTTTTCGGTCAAACATTTGGTTAGTGGTTTCTTTTGATCACTCCTCCACAAAAGAAGTGAACCAACAATAATTTAAAAAGATGAAGCAAGAAACCAACTAATGATTAATCAATGTTTGATTGATGAATGAATTTTTAACGTCTTCATAGGGTAAAATTTGTGTTATACATATGGGTGTTTTTGTATATAATTTTTGAAGGAGTTAAAGTTTTTAAGTAGTGATATAAAATTTTAGTAGTAATACATCTTTAAAAAAAAAATTCATTTTGATTATATGTATGCCTGTAGATTTTTGGAAATTAAAAATAATTCAAAAAAATGAGGAAAAAATTAGGTGAAAAATTGTTGTGTTTTAAATTCATGTTTATTTTACTTTTTTTATATATATATATATATATATATATATATTATATATAGGGAAACTTCAGTTTGTATGCTCCAAAACACAAGTTTCAACGAAATTATTCCTGGTTTTAATAAATTTCAAAATTATGCCCCAAAACACTTTTAGTCTTTAAATCAAACACTTTAGTTCTTCAAATTAGACAGTTTTCTATTTAGACACTTTTAGTTTTTAATTTAAACACTTTTGTTGAATCATGTTTTGCAATTATTGAGTATTCATTATCTCATGATTCGATTTGTCTATTTATGGAAAGTATTGACATCCTTGATGTCATGACAGCTGCTAAGTTATTTCAGGAAAGTTATAAGTCGCATCCTCAATCAAGGAGTGATTGAGTCAAAATCTCCCTGCTGTTAATGCTTGATATCTCGCTGGAATGAATGAAGAGATCTGCGTGATATTCTCTATTCAAGGGAGAGATTTCAGGAATTGATTGATGGAAAGGAATTAGTGTGCAGCTCATATATGTCCCGGCTGATGAGGTCCTATTTCGTTAGCACTTACAGAGATATTCTCTAGAATCTTCGGGAGAAGTCGATCAGCAATTCACGAGTGAAGTGAAGAAGGACGGGACGTTCGTAGCTGATTATTGCAAGGGGGTCTTGCAAGTTCATCAAGAGATTACTTCGGATGTCAAAGCTGTTGTCGTGACAGCAAGGGGGAGTTTCATGTTTATGCTTTGTATCCTGTTTGTATTACTGATTGTAATCTTCATCTGTAATCTCTTGGTTGATTAATCTGGGTGAGTTCCCCGCAGAAGTAGTGACAGGAAGTCCGAACTGCGTTACCAAAAAGTATTGGTGTTCCTTTACTTTTCAGCACTCTCTTTATTCCTATCGTTCACGATTATAACGTCATATTATATGTGCAACACGAAAATACGTCTTTACAATTGGTATCAGAGCAGGTACGCTTAACGTTTGCTTTGGTTTCAGAGAAAGCGTAAAAGATCTGCTTGACGTTTTTCAAAATGGGATCTAGAGAATCTGCTGGAATTATAAGGCCTCCTATACTGGATGGTTCAAACTACTCCTACTGGAAAGTCAGAATGATCATCTACATTCAATCTATTGATGTCAACGCTTGGCCGAGCATCGTAGAATGCTGGGTACATCCTGTCACTGTCGTCAATGGTGTCGCGTCATCAAAGCCCCTTGCAAGTTGGGATGGTGCCAAGAAAGAAGCTGCTCTTGCAAATTCTAGAGCTCTCAATGCCATTGTTTCTGCAATTGACGAAAGGCAATTCAACCAGATGGTTACCTGCACTACTGCCAAACAGGCTTGGGAATGCCTTCAACTCCTTTATGAAAGAACAGACACTGTTAGAGCATCCAAGAGACAACATCTTGCCTCTCAGTTTGAAAATTTAAAGATGGAGGAAAATGAATTTGTCTCTGACTTTAATGCTCGTCTTCAAGAACTGGCCAATCAAGCATCTCGTCTTGGAAAGGGATACTCGGATGCTGAACTAGTTTGGAAAACTCTCAGATCTCTTCCCAAAAACTTCCTCCCTAAGATCTCTGTCATCGAAGAAAACCAAAAGATTGAATCCATGTCCATGGCAGAACTAATGGGGATTTTGAAGACATTTTAACTGAATCATCTCGACATTAAGCAAGAGAAGAGTCTGCATTTCGCTCATCCACTGGAGATTCAGGTAACTCTGAGACTAATGTTGATGATCTTGCTTTACTAACCAAAATTTTTGGCAGGGTACTAAAGAAATTCAATACAAAGAAAAACTTTTCAAGAGAAGGATTCAAATCTTCATCAAATCAGAGCTCATCAAAATATCATAAAAATAAATCTGAAGAATCTTCAAGATCTTCCAAAGGAGTCCAATGCAGAGAATGTGAAGGTTTTGGCCACTATTAAAATGAATGCATCAACACTGTGAAGAAGAACAAGTCCAAATCATATCATGCTTCAGTCAACCATGAAAGTTTTGAAGACGACAATGAAGATAATTGTAGAGGGGGTTTTTCACCACCCTTTTCCAGTCACAAAGACAATCATCAAATAATAAATAAAATGACAACAAATGATGAATATCTCTGTTTTATTATAATTTCCGAAATGAGCTCGGTTTTCTTCCGTTAAATAGCTGGACAGATGAAGGATCATGAACCTCAGATATATCTTTTTCTTCGACCTTTTCTATTGCCAGATCTCTTTTTCTTTCCTTTGTCGAGTCTTTTTTCTCTCTCTTTTGTTCGAACCACCCACCATTACAAGTGAGGCTTATCTTGCCTTTTATAGAGTTTACAATGCCTCCCTCCTCTATCTTTCCCGCCTATTTCCTCTTTAATCATCATTTTCTGACGTGATTTGAGGGCAGCAGGGTTTATCCTTACTTTATGTCACCTCCGAGCATGCTGCCGTAGTGGGTAGGTGCGCCGCATTAAATGCGCGTCTCGTCAGCCGTCATTCGGCTCTGCAGGCCTCCGTCGCTGACGCTCTCATCGAGTGAGTAGGTCGGTTTCATTAAATGCACGTCTCTTCGGCTGTCATCGGGCTCTGCATAATCATCATGACGAAATTCCTCGTCGAATCGTGATGGGACGCTTCATCACGACCCGCTTGCTCGCGTGGCTGCGTCCCCTCGCTGATGAACCTCCTCGGGGGTGTTCCTCCTCGGGGATGTCCTTCCTCGGAGATAACTCCCTCTTCGCTGGTGAACTTCCTCGCCTCCCTCATGTCGTTTATGGACAAAACGACACGAGTTGTGTTGAGGATGGATTTGACCAAATCCGACCTTAACAATAATGATGATGAAGAAGGGGGACTTGTAAATCATTTTGTTGCCTTCTCTAGTCGTCTCATTTCATACTCCTCTAACGAAGAAGAAGGTGCTGGCACGTCAACATATATGACAGCAGAATCTGACGACGAAATCATGGACACATCCTCTGAGGAATATATTCAAGAAATGTTCGATAAGATGTACAAGAATTGGCTTCAAGTATGTGATCAAAACTCTAAAGCTCTAGATGAAAATTCTGTACTAACCCTACAGGTAGATGAATATAAGAAGACCATTGAATCACTCTCGAACAAATTGCACTCCTCTGATCTGGTTTCCAGAAACCTTGTTCAAAAGATGTCAGAAAAGAACAAGAAAATTCAAAGTCTTGAAGACTCCATTTCAAAATTCAACACGGGAAAGGTGAAGCTGAATGAAATCATTGATCAATCCAAAAGGAGTGGGGATGTTCGTGGAATAGGCTACAAAGAAGAAAAAGAAAAAATATTTCCGAAAGCAACAACCATGGGACCCACCTATGTTGTTCAACAATTTGATCCTTATTACAATTCTGCAAATCAGGTGAACAAATTCCAACCTCGCACTAGTAACAAAAGGTTTGTATCCAGAAATTTTTTTATCAAATCTCAAAATTCAGTATTAAAAACCATTCCGTCTCTTGAATCAACATTTACTCCTTGCACTGAACAACTTGATTCTCTTGTGAAGTCTCGTGTCATGACACGATGCGACTTTTGTCATTTTCCAGGTCATATAATTGATCAGTGCAACATTCTGTTTAAGAGTCTTTTTAATCGTAGAAAGATAACCCTGCAGGTCGATTTCGGGTGCGGCAGACACTGCACGGTGTACTCGGGAGTCCACTTTGGTGAGTCTTTCTCCCATCCGCATCATGGTGCGTTTGAGATCTTCCAGCTCGGAACTGTTCTGGGACGAAGGCTCAGCTCGAAAATGCTGAGGGTACGAGCCTGCGCGACCGCCCTCTGTACGTTGAGGGTAATCGCTTGTAGGTCCGTGAGGGGTTAGGTAGTTCGGAATCTCTGCCCGATACGGGCTCGAGATTCGAACTCCTGATGGGTGATTGCGAGATTGCTGGTAGGGTGTGTTCTGCCCGAGATCGGGCTGATCGGTTCTGAAAGCAGGGACTCGGAACCGGGGGGTGCCATTGCAAGGTTGCGAAGGCAGCGCGCCCGTGGGCGAGTCCCTCGATTAAGGTGGCGTGCTCGGGCGCGGTCCTCTTGGGAGAGGTGGCTGGTTAGTTCTCTGGGCTCAGGGATCGTTGGGGTCTAGGATGTCAAAATGGACCGCATTAACCCTCTCGTGATTCCTTTGTCCAGAGGTTTGTCCGGGCTCGTTTACAGAGTAGGGCCTCTGTTCGAGTCGGATCTGGTTGCTCATGAGGAACTCAATTTGCCTTTTGAGCTCGGCATTTTGAGCAGCCCTTTCTTGGAGCTGGGCCCTTAGAGTCTGCTCTTCGGTACCCTGGTCGGGAGTTGCTTCCACCAGAGCATCGGAGGCAGGGTTCTCTTCCGAACTCATCGTTGTGTCGAAGTATGACAGAGCTAGCGAGATCAAAATTTCCCACAGACGGCGCCAAACTGATGAAGTGTATTTGCACACCAACAATCACGTGAATTGTGAATGAGATTTCGATTTGATATTGCTGAATTTTTGTGGATTCTGACCTCCGCGTCGTCAATACTTCAGATGGTCACAAATAGAAATAAAGTAAAAGAATAAAGAAGAATGGAACACCGAGATTTTTTAGAGAGGTTTGTCCCAATGCGGTAGTTGACTACGTCCTCTGTACATTTATTGCTTTGAATAGATGACCAACCGAAACCACAAGCCAATTTCAGGTAGATCGAAAGTAAAAGATAAAAACACTCTGAAAATACAAATCTCACAGACTCTTTTCTCTCAGAATGAATGCTTGCGTGTGTATGATGGGGTTCTCTTCTTGCTTTTATAGGTTTATGGTTTCTGCCCGTTGGAAGTGTACGTTGGTGGTGGCTTCGAGTTCGGAGCTCGGCTTGTTATCGAGCTGACACGTGGGCCACATTCTGAGAGATTTGCGTAGTGGTGGACTTTGACTCGTCATCGTGGGATTTGAATTTGGATCGTGGCGATCTTCCTGGTCGGGCTTCGGAAGTTTGAATTGAGGTGGTTGACTCGGTCTGCTCGTGCTCGGATGTTTCGTATGCTTCTGCTCGGATCCCTTTGCGACAATCTCTGTCCGGGACGAGCTTTGGGTCCTTCAGGTCATTTGGTCTGTTTGATGCTTGGATTTCGACCAAGTGTTGGTTTTTATCTTGAGCTGAGGTAGGATCTTTGAGCTTTGTTCGGGATTTTTCCCTTGGAAAGCTCTGTTCGGACCTCTTTCGGGCATTTTCTGCTCGTGGTGGGTCTCTTGCCTCGTGGGCCTTTGGTCCTGTTCGGGCCCGAACACATTTAAGTGTCTATTGGGCCTCTGGGCTTCGTATCTCACAAGCCCATTTGCATAAATATTCAATTATATTCATGACTTAGGCTTTAATTAATTTGAACCATTAATTTAATTAATGATCTCATAATTCCGATTAAGGAACGAATTTGCACATCAACGTTAATCTTGGAAAGGTAAATTCATGTACATGGGACTCTCTAGACTTATAATTTATGTTACATAAAATTCATTCACTAAGCCGTCTCCAACCGATCACTCTATTTTTCACTCTATTTTCTACTATTTTTTTAGTAAATGGTGATTTTCTCTCCGACCGAACCCTATCTCACTCTATCTTTATCTCTTTTATTTCTTATTTATACTTGTACCCTTATATTTTTATTTTTATTACTAATGAGATAATGTAGAAGAATTATGATAATGAGTAAAGTATTACTCTATAAATTATTATAAATACACATTAAATAAAATAAATTTTATTTAATAAAAATTACAGCACAAAAAATAAAATACGACACAGTTAAAATAAATTAAATTACAACACAACTCAACTCAATTAACATGACATATTTTTATAAGTTGGAATAACAAATATATGAAAATAATATTTTTATTACATAATTTAAGAGATGGATATTAAATTGGTTTAAGTTTTATGGGTATTTATGTATATAAAACATTTTAAAGGACTAAAAAAGAAACTAACGTTGATGAACTGTAGCGCGGTACTGCAGCACCAACTCAATTCACTCTATAATAGAGTGACTTTCAGAGGTCCACTTAAATTTGTCTAACTTCACATAAATTCTAAAAGCTACAAGTTAAAGTGCTAAATTTTACAATTACTAAAAATTACTGTTTAATGCCGAAACATCCTTATGTTGGTTCTAGTACTTGTGTTACTTTGAGTTAAACAATATGTTGGTTCTAATACTTGTGTTATTTTGAGTTAAATCTGTCTTGATTTAATTTCGATCCATACATATATATTGTCATCGTAGTACAATGGAATTATGCATCGTATGAAAAAAAAAAATTACTTCAAAATATGTGACTTATGCCGTATAACGGAATGATATTTGTACCCTTGATTCTTTAGGAAACATACATACATAATACATTCATACATATCAGTCAAAGATGTTTGACTGAATATCACATTCTTTGATTATAACCCGTAAATCGTTTTTCCTTGAGACTCAAGAAACCTACATACTCAGCTAATATGTGTTTATTTCATTAGTTGAAGCAGCTTTTAAATTTACACTATGAAGAAATGAAGATGTTGCAGGTCACATATACAATGATAGCAAAATTATACACATGACTGAATTGTATCTTCCACACTCACTAATCCGTCGTATTTTGACTCAAAAGAATGACGCGAGGCACGGGTCGGTGCGATGAGGAAGCCCCGTCCGAGCTCCCAAAGCTCTACAGCATCCCGCCGCCTGCAAGAAAACGTGGGACAAAACCAGATAGTTAAAATACTCGTTCCTACACTCTAGATTGGGAAAATGTAATATTGTAAGTTACCACTAGGGCAGCAAAGGGCAACATTTTCTCCACCGGCATGTCGGCGCAGATAGCTAAAAACGAAACGAAAGAGTAATTATCAGTTGACTCCAAACAGACAAACAAACCATAGCTATGCCTAGGGTTCTTTCTCTTATTGGTACTTACCACAAATAACCCACTAATATAGACATAAATAAATACTAAATGACCGTTCCTTCATTGATACATCAAGACGCACGGGTCTATCAGCTGATGGATCAGAAATGCCCAAAAGTTTGAAGTGTAGAATGTGCATCTTTTTTTAAATGAACAAAAGAACTGAGCATATATTTGTAAGAGAAAGAGAGGATTGAACTCAGTGTACCATAAAGAACTGCTCCGATAAATGCGTCGCCGGCTCCGGTTGAATCAATGAGTTCTGAAGGCGGAATCTTCTCGGCTGTTCCCAAAAGCAACCTCCCACGCACCGAGCCTATCCCGTCAGCTTTAATTTTTGCAACTGACTGGGGAATAATTAGAGTGCAAAATTAGTTGTTTCAGTGAAACAATTTGAGTTGATTTTGAATTCGCTTCTTGAATTAAAAAGATGCTTCAGATTTATACTTTGAAACTAAATTTAACTCATTTACCGACGAAATGTATGTCGGAAACGTAATACTCTCATCCTTTCTCTTCTTCAGCAGTTCCAGTAGATTCTCCACGTCAACTTCTTCTGGGGAATCCCCTGCAGAAGGAAGGTCATTTCGGATAATTAGTTTATTGTATTTGTCCTTTAATGTCTATTTCCAATTATTATATAAATAGGGGTAATTTTTTTATATTTCACTAATAAGTGGTGTTTAAGTGTTCCTATGCATGCCATTAGGCATGTTTTGTCAAAATAAAAATAAAAAATCAAGAGTTTTTGTCTTTCACGCGAAGGAAAGACCATAGTTTTATTAAGTAACTATTGAAATAAACTACTCGGGAGTTAATCCAATTGTAAACTCCCATTGACTTGCATTCCCTGTGTCGATTATTGGTTCGGGTTCTAACAATACTTACCATCTTCACCTCTCTCGAGCATTATGCATCCTTCTTCACCCAAAGTCACAATCACAAATTTTAATTTGGGCAGTCTCAACAACATCGAAACTAGAGAGCTTGGAACGGATTGTGCTCCTGTCCATGCCTGTAAATTTCAATCTATATCACCGACGATATTACTAGTTGAAGAAGTCATAAGAATCTAGCGTAATATTAGGTGTCCCCCGGTACTTGTAGCACTGTCTAAATTTTTAATCATTTCCCTTTAAAACGTGTTAAACCTTATTCAATTTGCCTTTATATTAACTTGTTTGCATCACCGTACATGACTTGAAGTTTAGCAAAATTGTCAGACGGTGAATGGATTGAGCAGGACAAGCTAGATCATGGAAAAATTGATATAAAAAATTTGAGGGATAAACTTAGAAATACAACGAATTCCAGGGGCACATTAATAATAGGTTCAAGTGGCAATCTGAGATAATTTAACTACAAGTTAACTAGTTCAGAGGGGACATAAGCTTACTCAAGAACCTATAACTAGGAAACATGTACACCATGAAGAAATAGATTAAATTATTCAATTTAAAAAACCGCTCATGGTTTAAAATACTTCACAATATTTCCGAAATTCCAGCATTCTGATTGATTTCTTTGGGATTTAATGCCCATTTATTTTTAGGAGGAATTATAAACTTGCCTTTGGAAATTTGACAGAGCAGACAACATATTCAGCTAGTTGCAGGAGATCATCCAATCCTTCTCTCACTCTTTCGGCATCAATTAAAATAGGAATGTTCTCGCGAGCTGCCTGCCTCAATTTAGATAAGGACTCATAAACACGCGGATAGTATGATTCAAATAATTAAGAATATAATAACAAATTAAAACTTGGAAATGGCATAAGACCTTCCTAGGTAATTTGAAATTGGATATTTATAAACCCTTACTCACGTATAGGCGTAGAGGGAGGGAAAACAGGGGAATTGTCCTTTATCGTATTTTTAATTATCGATATGAAGGGTATTTAAGTCTGCTAGGAATAAATCTAATGAGGCTTAATCAACCTGTTATATGCACCCACATGGGGCAGTCACAGGTTATGTATTGTTTGCTTTTGGTTTTGACTGCACAGCGTTTTAGTTGTTCTGGAATAAAGTTTTCGATTCCGGGAATCATCCCCATAATGAATCCAGAATAGCTTATTGGTGTGTTTTTTGTGTTCAGGATCTATCTGATTAGCACTTCATGATGCTGATGAAGTATCACTCTCAGCTTCAACCAAAATCAGTAATTTGCTTTTGCAAATTTTTTTAAATGAGTGCGCTCACCGGTTATATCCTCGCCTAATTTTATTGATTAGCTGATCATCAAAACTTTGCATGAATGATAATGCACAAACTATCAAATTTTACTACAACCCAAAAGAAAATTTTGAACACGCGAATAAAATAAAAATGGTACCTCCTTTGCAACAACTAAAGCCGTTTCATGTAATCGTCCATCAAAGTAGACAATTCTCGCACCGTCCAATATCGATACCACGCTTGATTGTGGAAGTTCGTCAGGCGTCAAAGGAGGATATCCTGGCGTGTGAATGCAAGTTCGAGTTTTCCTAAGGTTTCAAATAAGATTAAACATTCATATTGATAGGTATAAATATATATTTTTTTTTTTTTCTTGGAATCCCGGCATCTAAAGGTAAGGAAAGAAAAGAGAGAGAAAATGCCTTTAAGCATAGTATAGACCCTCACGTTTGATCATCAACGATGATATAGGTAAATGGTGAATTACCTCCCTCAGCCACCTGAAAAAGCAAAACTTAAAGGTCAACGAACTGCAGATACAGGACAAGAATTATATCATAGTGTAGATACAGTTATACACACCACTTAAGAATATTTTCTGCTTAACTTTTCCCCCAAATAGAAGTGAATCCCTTTGATTTCTTAACCAATAAACGAACAAGCGTTATGGGAACCATATCGAAAAACGAATCAAGACCGAACATATAAGAAAACGCTTATCACCAAGACGATGATTACTGGATACTTTATTCAAGGCAACATGTTTGGTAAAAATGTCTTTCGGAAACATGGCCAAAGTTGTCTAAACGATTTCTTGAGTAAATTGGACAAAGCATAACGCGGCCTAAGCGCTAGACGGCCGTAATAAGAGAGATTCTAATTTCCAAATCTCTTACTTTCGGCAAACTACTAAACAACCCCAGTTAATAACCAAGTCGCAGACTCGTCCTTCCTTGGGCGATGCGTAAAAACAGCGGGTCTAATTCGAAGCGATAACGCAATTCCGTGCAAGAAACCGAACAAACAAGTTGATAATGAAATGAGAAGAAGAAGAAGGCAGAGAAAAATTCACCAAGAAATAGGAAGTATCTATGCCGTCAGATTCTAGCTCCTCCAGTATACTCTTGCCTTGTGAATCATCAGCAACCTGTCATGAATCGCATCACCATCATCATCAGAAGAAGAAGAGAAAGATGATCAAAATCAGAAGAATGGCAGACCTTGGAAATGAGCCTGGGATGGAGGCCCAATCGAGAAGCACAAGTCAACGCATTCCCTGCGTTGCCACCTCCTTGAACCTGTCCTCTTAAAGGCAAGTTCAGTGCGATAGTCAACGCGAGTCATCACCATTATCTCAAAGCCAGTCAAAAGCAAGCTCACCTTCAAATCGGTGCTTCTGATCTTGTCGTCGGGCTTCGGAAACGACTTCACCGTCGCCAGAAAATCCACCGCCGCCGCGCCGACTCCGACCTGTCACCCATTCATCAATGGCACCGTCACATACATATACATATACATATATATATATATATATATATATATATATATATATATATAGAGAGAGAGAGAGAGAGAGAGGAAACGCACGACGACGCCGTTTTGGGGAACCGGAAGCGAGTCGGAGGACATCTTAGGCCTGCAAACAGAAACTCCATTGTTATGGTCTGAAATGCGGGTGGAAAGATGGGCGAGAAGAGCGAGACCTGGAAGTGGTGGGTCGAGAGGAGGAGAAGGTGAAGCTGAAGCAGCAGGAATCAATGGCGTTGAGTGAGAGCATTGTTTCGATCGAGTCTTGTATGTATATTATTATTATTATTATTTTAATGAAATTATATTGGTGTTTGGTTGCAGTGAGCGAATAGTGTGAAGTGAAGTTGTAATCGGCCATGGCCATTGATTGGAGCTCGGAGCTTGCTTCCTGTTTGGATGCACGGACTTCACTATTCTTATCCCCAATTTCCTCTCACTTGTCTTGTCTTTCTTCCACAAATTATTATAGCCAAATAACTACTCAAGTTTCCTTCAAAAAAAAAAAAAAAAACTACTCAAGTTATCAAAGGGCGTAAATATTTATGTTTTAATAATCGAGGCAAATAAATACTTTTGAAAAATAATTTAACTTTGTATTTTACATTTTTAACGATTGATTTGAGGCACTTAAATACGTTAATAAATTAAACCAAAATTGTTTAGTCTAGTGATAATTCCATTATATATCTCTCTAAGTGATCACGCCTTCAAACCCCAAAAGAGGCAAATGCATGCTCCCTTAACTCATGTAGACTAAGCCTATAGTGTCACATGTTCTTATACTAAATAATTATATTGTATTTAACTTTAGCCATTAATGCAACTTTTATTAAAAAAATTAATAAATTATAACAACTTTTTAAATGTCTGAGTGGATTAAAAATTTCGTGCCACCACGGCACGCCTTGTTCACAATTTTTTTGGGCAGTGACCAAGGCCTCTCAATAAAAAATAATTGATTGGAAAATTAAATATAAGTGGATTGGATGTACTTATATTAAAACACGTACGATGTACATATAATAGTAATAGTGATAAAATATTATCAATAGATAATATTAAAGTTTTGGATGCTATAGAAAAATTTAAAGATGCCCTCCAAGTAGATTGAATAAAGAAAAAGTTACTATAAAATTATTGTCTTAAATTGTCTTAGTTATACACGTAATTTTTAAGAATTATTAATAAATTATCTTATGATCTTATCGGAATTGATATTTGTTTTTTTTTAATGAGGTTGTACTATTGGTCAAAATTACAATGCACTCTCGCATTACTAGATATACCAATGTAAGAACATATTATACTATTGGTCAAGTTTAGAATATGTAAAGGGCACTATTTTGAGTCACATGAATTTGAGAAGTTGAATTTAAGTCAAGTGAAAGAAAAATATTATTTTTTAAGAAGCTATTACTTTATTGAACACTTATTTATAATAATTTAAATATTATAAAAAAATTATAATTATTTTACCTCAAATCCCCTAAATGATTGTGTTGGCACGCCACATCATCCCTCGAACAAGCATAATTTTTTTATTGGGCCGGGCATGCACGCCACATCACTGCTCGAACGCTATGTCACGACTCACATCCTTAATTACTCATATGATAGAGATGCATACAAGTTTGGACCTTGTATTGGGCTTAAGAATTAGAGGCTCAAACCTTATCTTTGAATCATTTCGTGCCATTTAATCCTCTTTCCAATTCCAACTAAGTATATTAAGAACAAAGTTCTACACCAACATTTTGTTCTTTCTAAGTTCATAGTGATGATAATGTATAGGGAAATATCAATGTGATTCTTTCCCAATTTCACTTGTGGTAAAATAATGAGTAAATTTATGTTTGTTGAGGTCAAGACTTGTCTAAATCTTAAGATAAACCAGTGGGGTTCATATATGCCTTGGGTCGAAATTTATATTTTGACAACATTAAAAATATACTGTGACAAAAATATTCAAAAATACCTCCACTTGGCACCTACACCTAATTTCACAAATATACATTATTAAAATAGACAATTTTTGGGCAAATAAAAGCTCTAGCAAAAAGTGCAAACATGCCTTGAAAAATGATAGCTAGTAAGTGATAAAGCATTGAAGCATAATAAGAATATAAAATTTAGTGATATACAAATACAAAGGAGTAATTCACTTACATTACATCTCCCACTAGGTAAGGTAATTAATGAATCATGAATCCAAAAATTAGAAGCCAGGGTTCTCTTTTTCCCTCCTACACCCCAAAACACCCATCAAATCCTTAGCCAAAACTGTACACTTCCAAAACAATTGACTCAAAAAAAAAAAAAACTACTTTTATACCCAAAATATCCCCTCATTCCAACATCTTTTCGGAGGGACCCCCCCATGCTCGCTCCTACTCCCGCTTAGTCTATAGAACGCCGGCTTGCTCCGCACCGTCCTCAGCGGGCCCGACCGGTTCCCGTGCCGGAGAACGGAGCTCTCGTCTCCATTGAAGCTCGAGGCGGAAAACGGGCGGTTCTCCATATCCTCGAGCTGCCCGGAGCTGTACTCCATCGTGATAAAGGACGAGGCCATGCCGTAAGTCAGGCGGGGACTCATCGCTCCTGCGTTCCACCAGCTATTATCCGAGACGGCGAGATCGGCTTTGAAGTCAGAGTCCGGCGCCGACGACTCCTTCAGGCTAAAACAGTCGCCAGAGGCCTCGTCGGCATCGTTGTAGATGAGCTTCAGAGCCTGCACGACCTCGCCCATAAAGGGACGGTGAGTCACCTCGGTGTGGACGCACATGGAGGCAATGGCCGCCACTTTGGCCACGTTGTCAAAGTCGAAGTTGCGGTTTGTGGATAATACGGGGTCCACAAGCTGTTCCAACCCTGCCTTGTTAGTGAGGAGCGGCCGGGCCCACGTGACAAGATTCTCTTGTCCCTGAGGCTGGGACATGTCCACGGGTTTCCGTCCAGAGAGGAGTTCAAGGAGGACGACTCCGTAGCTGTAGACGTCGCTCTTCACGAGTAGGTGTCCCGTCATCGCATATTCTGGCGCAACGTATCTGAAATGATTTTGAGATAACATGAGTATGTAGAAAAAAAAAATATAAGATATGGGAGGGAACATAGAACAGTTATAAAGAAGTAATGGGTTTATATAGCGGGAAAATATGCAGACAAATTCAAATACGTGATGTATCTGAGATGCTTGTAATAGAACATAAATAATTTTGTATATCGAGAATATTTTGAACAGCAATAAAAAAATTAATCCGGGAAGATTTTGCCGAGAAAATTAGCATGGCATTTTTGTCGCAGAAATGTTTTCTGAAATCCAATTTTTTTGCATAAATAGCCTAAGTCTTTAATATGCATATAAAAGCCGATGATGTGAGTGTGTAAGGGTAATTTAGTTACGAATATTGTATAAGACGAGCCTTGTTCAGAGGATTAAATATTTGGTGAGAGTACGGATTGGAGGAAATATTGTTACCCGAAAGTTCCCATAACACGTGTCGAGATATGTTGACTACCCTCAGTCGCTTCCCTCGCCAACCCAAAATCTGATACCTTGGG
This sequence comes from Parietaria judaica, assembly GCA_954871525.1. Classification (NCBI taxonomy): domain Eukaryota; kingdom Viridiplantae; phylum Streptophyta; class Magnoliopsida; order Rosales; family Urticaceae; genus Parietaria; species Parietaria judaica. The sequence goes on from OX940860.1 coordinate 49,385,502, forward strand.
GGTGAAGTCATCTTCCAAAAGGACATTACTAGCCTTGAAATCTCGGTGAATCACTCGTGGGTTTGAGTCTTCGTGAAGATAGGCTAGTCCTCTAGCTGCACCGAGAGCAATCTTCATCCGTGCATCCCAATCAAGAGGTCCGTTTTTCTTGTCAATTCCTAAGCAATTATATAACAAAAACAAAAAAAAGGTCAAACAAGGTATCATCTAATATCTATAAGCCGCTATTATGAGAGAAAAATGTTGTTTCCATCTCAGTTAATAAAACATCAATAGATGCACATCCACTTTATAGTTTTGTTATTCTAACACCAATTTTGCCAGGGGTTATTGAGTAATTCACCATGCAAGTGGGATTCGACACTGCCGTTAGGAATAAGTTCATAAACCAAGCAACGTTTTCGTCCTTCAATGCATATACCAATGAGCTTCACAAGGTTACGATGATGCAACCGGCTAAGCATCTCAACTTCTGCGATGAATTCCCGGTCTCCATTCTGATGATTGTCTCTTGTAAGCAGCTTAACAGCAACCTCAGCTCCGTCATCCATATTCCCACGGTAAACACGTCCAAATCCACCTTCTCCCAAAATTCTTTTTGAACTGAATTTTTCAGTTGACTTCTCGATCTCTGAAAGTGAAAATGTTCTTACAGAGAGGATACTGGGAGCCATGGTTGATATCAAAGATACAGAAGTAGAGCTCGCTATACTGCTCGATAACATCGATCCCAATCCTGCATTACATTCAAAGAAAAATTTCCCGTTAGGACAAATCAGAAAGTTTCTAACATGAACTAATCGGAACTATAAGATCAAGTTATGTCAAACGTTGATTGCCAAATGTTGAGGCACAGCTGTATTCGAATATACTGCATTTCAAATGGCATTCATAAGAGAGCGGTTATTGTCTTTTTATTATTTAGGGGTATTAGGTGCCTCATTAGAGTTTTCCTCTATGTTTGATAAGTAGGGAGACTTTTCCATATCTAACTCTAGAATTCGAGACCAGGGTTATGTTTATCAGTAATGCATTTTTTCTTTTATTTCGGTCTTATCAGTTGACTTTCAACAAAATGCCACCATATTCCAGTTGACTTACCTGATCTTTTATGAATGGATGATCCATATGCAGGTCCAACAACACTTGAAGGCTTTGCAACTTTCCTCCATTTAATGAAAAGAGAGATTGCACCGAGTAGAACCAAAAGGACAACAAATGCAGACAGAGCAATAATGGCAATGGTCCGGACATTCAGTTTCTGGCTCTTGTTTTCGAAATTGGCAGTAATAGGGAGATTTCCGGCACTTTCAGCCGGAGCATCACCGGAAAGACTTCCATACGGTGGCGAGGAAGGAATCCCTAGTTATGAAAGTATACCAATCAAGAAGAGATTTTTTCATAACCCTGAATTAATTGACGGAGAGAGAGGGAGAGAGATTTACCTGGATATCCAATGTATAGGACTTCATAACTACCAAAAAGGGTCATGTTTAAAGGCACTTTTCTACGCCGAAACCGCTGAAATATTAGTACAGCTGTCGTGTTATCAAACTTCTCTCCTAATGGCACTAAGTTAATGTCAACTATGGTTCTTCCTTGATTCTGACTGTCAGCACTTGCACCCATTATTTTTACTTGGCTTTGCTCCAAGTACGTGCCTGCAGCGACCTCAATCTCCAGCTCATTCATTACTGGAAAAACGGCAAATGTTGCAACGTCCAGAAGAAGTCTGACTTTCATCGGATACACACAACCGCACGGTGAACCAAAGGGAGTGGCAGTAAGTGGTTCGACACAAATTTGATCACAGCCTGTTCATATATCCGTAACAAAGAGGCCATGAGAATACAGATATTCAAGAGAATCTCAAAGATAAAGACGGTTCAAGAGAATCTCTAATTTACCTTGATCCTTTGATGGGGCTGGAGCAATAGCATGGGGCTTTGGATGGTGACGATGGCGATGATGACCACGCCTTGGGGTGAGAGAACCAGTTCCTGGTTGAAAAAAAAAAAAAACTATTAACATATTGTCAAAAGACTTTGGTTTTGTAATGACCCAAAAGTTAAATATGCAACTACCTCCATGGCTCGGAGAAGGTGCAGGAGCAGTAGATGGTGCTAGATAGGGATTAAACACTTCTGTCCTTGAAAACTTCGATGACCCAAAAGAAAAGCTCGTTATGAGCGACCTGGCTGCGGATACAAGGGCATACACACATAAGATATCTACAGCTGGGAGTGACTGAAATTTGTAAAGTAATGGAAAATCTGCAGCATTTGCAGGTTATGTATTGGACAAATCTTGCACATACAAAAGTTGGCAAAGAGTATGAAACTTTGACTCTATTGCTGCACTATTTTAAATTATCATTTGTACCATGTTCAACTGAGATTTCTCTCATGGACGAGAGTCGTTTTGGCAGTTCAGAAGGAGACAAGTATATGTGCAATACGGCATTCCCTGCCATACAAACAAATGTGTTAATTTCGTCTACGCAATTATCACTTCCGAGCCCAGAGCTGTCAATAAAACTTAGACACTAGACTCAATGTCAAGTGAGATCCAGAGCAAGGGACACCATCATACTGATAATTAAAAGACTGCACTAATAAAATATCCTAAACCCGGGAAAAAATAAGACAAGGAAAAAGAATTAATATTAGTATCAGTGACCCGTATCCGTTTCTCTGCCCGGCCCATTTCCTAGCTTCACAGTGCCATTATGGTTCCAGTAGTCGAATTTGGCCTTTATTGTAATTGGCTTTTAAGGGTTTATTACAACCCACCCCTCGTGCAATTTCCGCTCTCTCTCCTTCATTGTAAAACTTTTCGATCGTATTAACGCGAAAAAGGGACACTGTTCTTCGTTACTCAGCGAGAAACAGTGTCCCCTGTCAGGAGTATGAATTCGTAGTCTAAACCTTTAGACTATTTTTACAAGCAAAAGAAACACACTTTCACTTTCAAGATAGGAAAAAGCCAAGGAAAACGATAAAATAATATTAATAGTGAGTTCGAAGAGTAAAGCACATTGACGGTGCTTGTTTCCCTAGATAACTGTTGACTCTTCTCCGTGTGAAACGACAGAATTTGCTCAACAGAAACTGCCAAGAACACTCTATTCCAGACAAGGCATCGCTATCGCCATCCATGGCGGAGAGCCAAACACAAATTACACAACAAAAAAAAAAAAATACCTGAGCAAGGAAGGAAAGGAAAGAGAAGGTGAAGAACGGCGAGAGCAAGCAGCGTCGAGGTCCGCATTTTCTCCGGAAGCGAAGGCCACGCTCGCGAGGACCATCGTCAGCGAGCCGAGCTCGCGGCTCCGAGCTCCAGGCCGCGGCTCCACCTGCGGACGGCGGCGGCAGAAGGTGTCGGCGGCGCGGGCGATTGCATGGCTGGCGCCGAGCGAGGTCGCGAAACCCTAGGAGAGAGAAAGGCGAGGGGAGGGGAGCAATGCGGGTTGGTCGGAGTGCAGATCCATGAAATGCGGTCGAGGATCTAGGAAGAGGACGAGCTGAGGAAGACCATGGAAGTAGAGAGAGAGAGAGAGAGAGAGAGAGTGAGCTCTGTGAAGATGGAAAAGTCGAAGGAGAGAGAGAGAGAGAGGGAGGTGAGAGACTTTATTGCTGGAGAGAAGCTCCAGCAAATAGTGCTTCCGGCAATTGATGATGGCTGTCTGATCCACGCGCTCACACGCGCGTGATTTGATGGACCACCACACTAACCAACATCTCCACTCAAGTGATTTCATTTTAGATTTTCAATTAAAATTAGAAATATTTTATTTATTATAGACTAAAACTAGAATTATCTTATTTATTATAAAAAAAATTATAGCGATAAATGTACTCAAATATTAACAAACTCAGATCATGCATTTTGAAGAGCGAGTCTTAACATAAGTTTAGTAAGAAATTCAATAGATATGCTAAACAAGAAGCCCTAAGAGTTACTTAAAAATATTAACTACCATCATATAACGGTTGAAAAGTCAAGACTCTTTCTAAGATTAATCCATTATATTCAGTTTTCAGACTTGCCTTGAGAGCCGTCTTTGGGAAATGGTCATTTGTAAAAAAAAAATTGATGTAAATTCATTTGTAACGTTTTACATAATTTTGAAATTGTGAGTTTGACATAATTTGTTTTGTAATTTGAGACTCGGATTATGTTATGTTTTGTATGAGACTTTTATGTTTATGTTTATGTTTTGTTACATTAATATTTTTTGTTATATTTTGAGTGTAAATATGTATGAAAATATTTTATAAGTTCCAAAGTCTGACACAGACTCTAGTTTTATGACAAATGATAAAACATACCGAATGTTTAAATCACGTACGTATCATCCGTTCCGGAGCTATCCTGGGGACCATGGACCCGTATCACTGAAGCTCCAACGAATTCTGCTAATGGTTTGTCAAACCTCGGTGTTATTCCACTATAAACCCGAGGCTGCACTCTTTTGTGATACAATATATATTATTCCCTTTATAGCAAGGTGTCCATTGATACAATCAAATTCGGGTTATTGATCTTTCGCTTGATGATCCACACAAGAGCAGGCGGTTTTTACCGTTTTGCCTCTCATTGCATTTTCATCCTTAACTCAGTTAGTAATATTGTGAGTAACCCACTTATGGTTTCGATTCATAAGTTGCGCACGGGTACCTCTCACTTTTCACCACTAACAAACAAGGGAATCATCTTGATTCTGAAGAGAGCTATGCGATGTCCGTGTCTATGACCAAGCTACCCTTATCTGTTGACTATCATGTTCCCAAAATAGCAGCATTGAGAACGACTGTAAAATGTGTTCTTTAACAGTTAAATCAAAGAACAATCAAGTCAACAGTCCAGGCTCGAGGTCACTCAGGTCTTAGATCGAATATCCATTTGATCATCTACTAGTGACTCAACTCCAAGTTGTCAGTGACGGTCTTATGTAACAATTTTTTGAGTTTAAGTCAGGTCCAGTCCAGCATGAAGCCGCTTTATACTTAATGCAATTCTAGTGAGTGTGACACACACACTTAATCCAGAATATGATTATCACTTAGTCACATTAATGACCTTATACGATTAATGGGCTCCTACCCAGTTAACCAGGTCACAGACATTTTAAGTTCATTTATTATGATTATTAATTCGTCCTCACATTGACTCGGTTGTGATAATAATAACATAATTGCATCCTTTATGAACTATGGAACAAACATTCTATTTTACTCTACCGAAAACTATAATAAGATTAACATAATAAGTAACATCTTTTATTCAACGACTTTGGTCAAAATCTTTTACAATTACGGAAATGACAGCTTGTTTAAGGACACATGTCCAACAGTCATATTCTCAACCTCATTGTTGGAGAAGGGTTGAAAATATTAGCCCTATCTATTTTGGCAATACGGAATGTTGTCAGATATGTTAGATCGTCTCCGGCACGTTTGAAGCGCTTTAAAGAGTACGCTAGAAGAATGAAGATTACTTCGAAGTCACATTTGTGTATGGACGTATGCACCCGGTGGAACTCTACATATTCTATGTTAGAAGCAGCACTTAAATTCCGGAAAGCTTTTCAGCAAATGAGCGAGGATGATCCAAACTACACAACCTTTTTCTGCAAGGAAGAAAATGTACTTATGGTCTATACTACAATATATATATTCTTATCCATGGCTTAAAAAATAATGCTTTGTTTATTTTATTTGAATGAATAAGTTGTTAACAATTGTATTTAACAAACTTGTATTATCGACTTATCACAGGTAGGTCTGCCTACTGATAATGATTGGGATAAGGCCACCACGTTTGTGACGTTCCTCAAGACTTTTTATGATCTGACCAAGAAACTAAGTGCGACCGACACTACGACATCCAACATTTGCTTTTCGCAGTTGTGCGCGATTAAGGCAACACTCGAGTGTCATGTTAATTCGACAGATCCAATCATCAAGAAGATGTGTACGGATATGAAGGTCAAGTTTCACAACTATTGGAACATTCCCGGAGAAGTTAATCTTATTATGTTCTTAAGACTTATGCTTGATCCGAGATACAAGATAAAATACGTTATTCATTGCCTGGAGACTGTATTTTCTGTTCAAGTGGCCAAGGATGTTGTGGAAGAGACGAGAGCATTGCTAGAAAGATTGTACGACGTATATAATGGCGATGAAGGTAACTCCTCTTGTAGTACTAATTCTTCTGCGCAAATTAGTATGAATTTTGATCAGAGACAAGCATATATCTTTCTCGAATCGTTCATGTTGGAGGAGACGTCTCCTAATGATGATGATTCGAAAACTGACATCGATCGGTACTTTGCTGACCCGACGAAAAGTCATTTAAATCCTTCATTCAATATTCTTGTTTGGTGGGGTCTCAATGAAAGTAAATATCCGGTGCTCTCTCAAATTGCTAAAGATATTTTAGCCATTCTTGTTTCCACCGTGGGTTCTGAAACGGTTTTCTCTACTAGTGGGCGGATTCTTGATCCGTGCCGAAGCTCATTACTTTCTAAGACAGTCGAGACGTTGATTTGTCTAAAGAATTGGATAAGTTCTACTCACGATATTGTGGTCATGAGAGAGTTTTCGGATGAGGATGAAAGTGCGAATATGGAAGAAGAAGATGTGCTTTATAATAAGTGACTGCCAGGTAATTTTCTAACTCGTTATATGCTATTTTTACTAAGTTATTTTCATTTCATGCTCATTTCATTTCATGCTTATTTTTATATGCCATTCTCTGACTTGTGATTTTTTTTTAATTGTATTATCTTCTTTGTAGTTGATGATGATGATGATGATGATGATGATGATGATGATGATGATGATGATGATGATGATGATGATGATGATGATGATGATGATGATGATGATGATGATGATGATGATGATGATGATGATGAAGAAAAGATGGCGCGGAATGAAGATGGCGAGAACGTTTTTTTTCATGCATTTTTATTTTCATATGTATTAGAATACGTAATAGATTTGTACGGTTTTTTGGTGGTTGTTAGTTGAGACAATGTCAACATATGTACGGTTTTTATGGTGGTTGAGAAATGAGACATACGTTTTAACTTTTTTTTCTTTCTAAATCGGATACGGATAGAATTCTGGATACCCGGATAATATCCGAATCCGGATTTCAAAACTGGATACGGATAATTAAACAGGGTTTTGAAAATAGGTATCCGGATTTCCGGATCCGGATACGGGTAATGATTTTCGGATACCCGGAAAACCGGATCCGGATACGGTTAGTTCAAAAAAATCGGATACCCGCTCCGGTTACAGACTGTTGACGTGGAATCTTAATCTAAAAGATTGTTCCAACACTTCTCCCTCGGGGGATATCAAACGAACTCCGATCCCTGATCCACCTTGGTTAGATGCCCCATCTACTTCGAGTCTTCATTCTTCGTTTCGTGACCTTCTTTTGAGCCGTCGACTCGTAGTTCGATTAGAAAATCAGCGAGTACTTGCGACTTTGCGCAGTTACGGATCTTGTATTCTATATCGAACTCACTTAGTTCGACTGCCCATTTTGTGAGTCTCCCCGATTGATTTGGGCTGTGAAGAATGATCCTTAAAGGTTGGGTGGTCATGACCATGATGGTACGAGAATGGAAGTAAGGCCGAAGTTTTCTCGCTGCGGTTATCATTGCCAGTGCGAGTTTTTCTATGGCCGGGTATCTAGTTTCAGCATCTTCCAAAGATTTGCTGATATAAAATATTGGCCTTTGTTCCCCGCGATCCTCTCTTACTATCATTCCGCTTACTGCCGATGGCGAGACAGCCAGATATAAGAATAGTGGCTCTCCTAGGATCGGTTTAGTAAGTACAGGCGGTGTTGAGAGATATATTTTCAGCTTTTGGAATGCTTCCTCGCACTCTTTGGTCCAATCAAACTTTTTGTTTCCTTTTAATAGTTTGTAAAAGGGTAAACATTTGTCTGTCGCTCTGGATATGAACCGGCTGATAGCTGCGATTCTCCCGGTCAGTCTCTGTGTCTCTCTGACAGTCCTTGGGGAAGGCATGTTCAGGAGAGCTTTTATCTGGTCGGGATTAGCTTCTATTCCTCGCTGTGTGACCAAGTAACCCAAGAATTTTCCTTAAGTTACTCCGAAGGTGCATTTTGTCGGGTTCAGCTTCATTTGATACTTGCGTAGTATCGCGAAGCATTCTTTTAGGTGGGATACGTGGTCTGTTGCCTGGGAGGATTTTACCAGCATATCGTCAATGTAGACTTCCATAGTTTCGCCGAGCTGTTCGGCGAACATTTGGTTGACTAATCTTTGATATGTGGCTCCGGCGTTTTTTAGTCCGAAGGGCATAACCTTGTAGCAGTATATACCCCTGTCGGTTATGAAAGCCGTTTTTTTCCTGGTCCTCTGGGTGCATGAGAATCTGGTTGTATCCCGAAAATACGTCCATGAATGACAGTAATTCGTGCCCGCACGTCGCTTCGACCAGACGGTCAATGTGGGGCATTGGGAAACTGTCTTTGGGACAAGCTTTGTTTAGGTCAGTGAAGTCGATGCAAACTCTGGCCTTTCTGTTCTTCTTTTTCACTACGACTGTATTTGCTAGCCAGTCCGGGTACTTAACCTCTCTAATGGATCCGATTTGCAGCAGCTTTGTGACTTCTTCGTTTACGGCTTGGGCCCAGTCTGGACCTAGCTTTTGCCTTTTCTGTTTCACCGGCTTATAGCTGGGATCTACATTTAGGCGATGGGTTGTGATGCTCGGGTCTATTTCGGGCATATCCTCATGGGACCAAGCAAAACAATCCCGGTTCTTAGTGAGGAATTTGAGGAGTTCTTTTCTGACGTTATTGTCCAGTCCTTTTCCTATCCCAACCCGGTGATCCGGATTATCGGGATCGATTTGAACTTGGACTGTCATTTCCACGTTGGGACCGTCCGGATCGGGAGTCCCTTCCTGGTTATCCTCCTTTTTTTCTTCTACTGACATTAATTGTTATGCAGTAGACTTCTTCTCCCCGGCTTTGGCGGCCTGGATGTTCCGGAAAGCGCTCATGTAGCATATCCTAGACTGTTTTTGGTTTCCTTTTATTTCAACGATTTTTCCTTCCCTGTTCGGGAATCGGATTAGTTGATGGTAAGTTGATGGCACGGCCTTCATCATGTGCAGCCATGGCCTTCCTAGTATCATGTTATAAACTGACGGGCAGTCCAACACTAGGAAGTTTTTTATTTTTCCTACCCCTACTGCGGCGATTGGCAGCCGTACCGTTCCTATTGAGTTGATGGTTCCTCCATCAAAGCCAGTTAGTGGGATGGCCTCTCTGTTGATCTCTGTCTCGTCGACCCCCATCTTCAGCAGCGGTTCCAAGAAAATTACGTCGACTGAGCTCCCGTTATCGATTAAGATTCTATCCATTGTAAATGAGGAGACTAGGAGTGTGACTACTAGCGCGTCGTCATGCGGTCCGACCAGAGTGGCCGCCTCGCTATCTTTGAACTTGATTTCGTAGTTCGGCTCTTATCTTGGGAAAATTATCGGGCCAGCTTTGAGTCTTCGTTGGTGGGCCTTGATTGAGTTGATAGAATTTCCGTGGAGTTGCGATCCTCCCACTATTGTGTAAATTTTCCCGACGGGTTCTGGGATTTCGTTCAGCTGTTCGTCGACGTTTTCCGACTCTTCGTACTCCTGTTCTTCTGGTTCTTCGAGCATATGTACTCGTCCTCTTTTATTTGGCTGGGTATTTCCTCTTACCGGTCCTTGCTGCTCGGTTCTCTTTTGGTTGTTTTGGACCTGATTTTGCTGAATATCCTGTCCGGAAGGTTGTCCACTCTTCAGCTCGTTGCCGAAGTTTATTTCTCCCAACTCTCCATTAATGTATTTTTCCGCTAGGCGTGCGCGGAGTACCAGACAATTTTTTGTATGGTGCCCGTACACTTTATGGAAGTTACACCAGGCTTTGGGGTCGTGTCGCGGGAATGTGTCGTGGCTATACGGGGGGAAGTCTCTTGAACTTACTAGCACTTCCTCTGGTGCATCTTCAACTTCTGCTTGTACTTCGAAGTCCTCGGTTTCCGAATTTACGTTGAAGACGTATGGATTTCGCGGATTCGGTCCATTGTTCCCTCTTGGGTTTCCGGTTTGAAAGGGATGTTTCTGAACGGGAGATGTGTTTCTCGGTCCTCGGAAGGCGTTGTTGTGGCCTCCGGTCCTAGATTGCATTGGCTGGCTGGGTGGGCCCTAGTTTCGCTGATGGCCGGGCTGGAGGTTGTGTTTTCTTCGCAGTGCTTCTAGCTCTTCATCGTGCTTGATCCAGTTGGAGGACCTATGGATCACGTCTTCAATGGAGCTGTAACGATTCACGACGATGTCCGTTTTGAACTTCGAGTCGTACCATAGTCCGGCTGTGAGGGCGGCTATGGCGGTTTCATCACTGATCCCGTTTATATTGACCATGGTCTTTTTGAACCTGGTCATAAAGGCCCAAAGCGGCTCTCCTCTCTCCTGCTGTAAAGCGTAGAGGTTCGCCACCGTGGTCTCAGTTTCCATGAACATGGAAAAGTGCTTGAGAAACACGGTTGTCAGTTGTTCGAAGTTTTCGATGGATCGTGGCTCTAATTTTGAGAACCACTCCATTGCCGGGCCGGCCAGATTTTCCGCGAAGTACTGGCATCGCCCTGCGTCCACTTCGTGTGCTTCCAGGTTTGCCCGTCCCATTGCGATCCTAAAGGATCTTAGGTGCACTTTGGGATCAGTCGTCCCGTCGTACCTTGGCAGATTCACACGCCCGCAATCCCTGAGCTTTACGCTGGTTATGGTGAGTGAGAAGGGGGTTCTTCTCGACTTTTCCACTAACCGCTCAATTTCAGGGGCAGCGGTGGTAGTGCTGTGCACTCGGGAGTGCACGCGAACGAGTTTCTCGTTCATTTATTCCATTGTGCGTTTAAGTTCCTCCAATTCCGTGCCCCGAGGAGCCGGTTCGGGAGCACGGGTTAGAGGGGTTCCTGTCCGTATACCGGGCTGGGATACCTCGGATATATGACCGGTCGGCCCTGGAGGCCCAGATTGATGTCGCGGCTTTGCTCGTACACCGACGAATAGCTAGGGTGGTCGGGGCGTTGGCGACTGCTTGACGCAAAATTTTCTGTCCCAGTCGGGTTGGTTCTCGACAAGGGAGTGAAAAGGGGTTGCCCTCCGTCGGGAGGCGGCGGGGGTGTTAAGGGTCTAGGGCCGCTGGGCAGTCTGGGCTGGTTTCGCCTCTGTGCTTGCGGATTGTCCAGGTCAATGAAGTCGAAATGGACCGTACTGAGGTTAGCCCTGCTTTGATGCCCAGAGCCTTGCTCCGGATTTATCCGGCTAGGATTTGAGTGTTGCTCATTTTGAGCTTGATTTGCTAAGAACAGGTCGAGCTGCTTGCGCAGCTCTCGGTTCTCGGCGTTTCTTGCCTCTAGTTGAGACTTCAAGGCGTCAGATTCTATGTTCTGTCCGGCATTAACAACCTCGGACCCAGTCACGGTTCGGTCTTCGTTGTTGCTCATGTTTGCAGAGTGCTTTGAGCTTGTAGATGTCAGCGAGATCACTTTCCCACAGACGGCGCCAAACTGTTGACGTGGTTTCCCACCTCAAACAGTCAAGTGTGACTTTGTGAGCGTATGATAATCTTGAGGTTGATGATTTGGTGGAATTCGATCTCTCACGATGCAATCTCTCGATTTACTATCGATATATGCATATAAGTATAAGCGATATAAATGAGATGAGGGGTTTTTTTTTTATAGAGGTTCGTCCCAAGGCGGTAGTTGACTACGTCATCTGTTAGTTTATTTCGACAAATGACATAGACGGACAGCTACAGGCAGCAAATCACGTCTAGAACAAAAGAAAGAATGGGAAGAAATGAATAGAATACAACGAAATCTCAAAGTAAGCAGAAATGCCGGGTAGCGAGCTCTCGATGTATTCTCTCAGGGATCCCTGTTGATATGAGCTTGAGCTTGATATTTATAGACTTCAATTCTTCCCGTTGGACTTCCAGGAATCGTGGGTTCTTCTCTCCGAGTTGAACGGGTTGAATGGCTTGCCTTGCTACACGTGTCCCACGACTACGTTCTCTTCGTCGTGTTTGAATTATACCCGTTGAAGACTTGACTCCGTGCTCCTGGTCTTCCGCTGAGGTTTGAATTGGGATGCCGCGTAGAGGATGTGACGATTCTGCTCTCTTCTTTCTGGGCTGATGACAGATATCATTGGGCCTTTGGGCTTTTTAGGCCGAGTGGCTTTGTATCCGTTGGGCTTCGTCTGATTGAGAGCTTTAGTGGGCTTCTCAATTGGGCTTTTATGGATATCGATTTATTCCTTTAAAACCTTTAATCTTTACTTGTAAATTTAATTAATTCACAACTTTGACACTTTATGTCATATTAAATAATGAGGAATTTGTACATCAACACCCAACGTAATAGAACCATCCAAAAAATAAGAGAAGGCATAAAATCGCAAAATTTGGAGAATATTGGGAAAACATGCCAACTAATTCAACATTGAGGACTGCTTAGCAAATAGCAAAGAAGTGTATTTACTTAGAACCCTAAGCTCTAAACGGAACAAGAATAGCGACATAAATATTTAATTCATATTGATTGTTGATGTGAATATCTCTTCCTCGATTCAGATTCATCGACAATGGAGTCTCGCTTCTGATCATCGCACATCGACGACTGTTCCAAATCCAGGTTCTCATCTCACTCGCTGCTCAGAATTCTTCCTTCGGCACATCATCTTCTTGTTGTCATCGGCGAAATATTGAATTTCAGGTTTTAATTAGTATTTTGAGCATTGACCTTAGTGTGTGTTTGGTTTTCTCGATCCAATTTTGTTTATCGAATTTGATTCATGCTCGTATTTTTCATGTCTTGTAAGCCACGTTCGAATCTGTATGGAAGCTTTGGTTCATAGATGATGTGAGCTTAATCTGAATCTGATTGTGAAGGTTTCTGCGTATGTCAGCTTTTGATATGCATTTGGCTTCGTCACGTCGAGAGAAATTCGTTTTCAGTGGGTGAATCGAAGAGGAATCATGATAACGGCGCGGAATATGAATCCTGTGGTGAAAGAGCTATCGAAAGTTTATACAACAAGTTGAAAATTCAGGGTTCAATGTCGTCAGAGGCGTCCATTACAGTGCTCGGTTCAAAGCGTCTGATTAAGAAGCACGAGTTTGTAAGAGTCATAATCCAATGCCTCTATTCGTTAGGCTTCAAGGACTCCGCTTCATGTTTGGAGTCAGAGTCCGATATTTCTGAAAAATCAGTAAGCTTTGAATGGCTCAAGTCTCAGGTCCTTATCGGGAATTGGGATGGTTGTGTACAATCCGTTAACAAATTCACAGATTTGATGGATGATACACGAGCTTCGGCCTTGTTTCTTGTATACAAACAGTTTATACTCGAGTGTTTGAGTCACGGAGACTATTCGTTGGCTTTGGCCGTTTTGCAGAAAGAGGTCTTGGCACTAGAAATTGGCCGAGATAAGGTTCATAATCTCGTTCGCTGTATGCTTTCGTTGGAGGGCGAATTGGGAAAGCACGACGAAAATGTTGTTTATGGATTGCGAAGAAAATTGTTGAAAGAGCTTGAGAATTTACTTCCTCCGCCAATTATTATTCCGGAAAGAAGGTTGGAGCATCTGGTTGAAACTACTGTTCTGGCTCAAAGAGACTCGTGTTTATACCATAATTCACCTGGTCCGGTATCAATTTACGTGGATCATTCATGTGGTAGAGATCAAATCCCGACAGAGACCATTCAGGTGTGGATTGCTAGTTATGATACTTCATTTCTCTCTTTCTTTCAACCAATCCTCTTCTAAAAGTATATATATATATATATATATATATATATATATATATATTCAGCTTCTTTCGAATGATTAGTTACTCGTCTCTTATTAACGGTTGATTATCACTAATGACCACTGCAGATTTTGACAGAACATAAGAATGAAGTATGGTTTGTCCAATTTTCAAATAACGGGGAGTACCTGGCTTCCTCATCTAGCGATTGCACGGCTATCGTATGGAAGGTATTCTACATAGAAGTTATTCAATTCGTCATAGTAGTAATAATGTACATTTCTTGAATTCCTTCTTGATAAGATGGCTGCAAACTTAATTATTTTGGTATCACACTTAATGGATTTTCGGCTTTGCGCTCTACACTTATGATGAGGTAGTTGTACTAATTATACACACCATCCTTTTCATTTTTACTGTTCTTGTGCTAGGTGCTTGAAGATGGTAAGGTAACACCGAAACACACATTGCGTAGTCATCAAAAACCGGTATCCTTTGTAGCATGGAGCCCCGACGACGCGAAGTTGCTAACATGCGGAAATATGGAAGTCCTCAAACTTTGGGATGTGGAAACAGGTACATTGATGCACACATTTGGAGATAATAGCTTCACCGTGGGCTCATGCGCTTGGTTTCCCGACTCTGAACGACTTGTGTGTGGCAGTTCCGATCCCGAAAAAGGGATATGTATGTGGGACACCAGCGGAACTGAGTTAAAAGCATGGAGAGGGGCGAGGATGCCTAAAGTTTTGGATCTTGCCGTGACACCCGATGGAGAAACGCTCATATGCGTGTTCTCGGAGAAAGAAATCCGTCTTGTAAACGTCGCAACGAACTCCGAGCGGGTCATATCGGAGGAGCACTCGATCACATCTCTTTCGCTTTCGGCAGACGGCGAGCACTTCATCGTCAATCTCAACAGTCAGGAGATCCACTTGTGGGATGTTGCTAGGAAATCGGAAAAGCCAATGAAGTACACGGGCCACAAGCAGAACAAGTACGTGATACGATCGTGCTTCGGCGGGTTGCAAAGCAAATTTATCGCGAGTGGAAGCGAAAACACACAGGTATTTGTTATTCTCATCGAAGTTCCTGTGTCAAGTGGGCTGGCCAGACCCGGCCCTCACGATTAGATAAGTTCAGAAGAAGAAGAATGCACGGGACCAATATGATGATGAAACCCGTGCATTTATTTTTTTTCTTCTTTCTGTGAGGGTATTGTTGTCAATTGTCGGGCCGGAATCGGCCCACGATTTGGGGCAGACTGCTTAAAAAATTTGGGCCGATCCAAGTCCAACCACTTGACAGCTCTTTACGCTCAAATGTCTGGATCTATTTTGAAGCAGTTCTCCTTGTGAAAAGAATCAATGATAGTCGCGTCTCGTTTCAGGTATACGTTTGGAACCGGCAAAATTCCCGGCCAATAGAGGTCTTGTCCGGGCATTCAATGACAGTGAACTGCGTGAGTTGGAATCCTACGAGACATCAAATGCTGGTGTCAGCAAGCGACGATCAGACGATCAGAGTGTGGGGCCCGGCCGGATCAAATGACAAGCAATCCCGTACGATAAGCGACACCCAATTTTTAAAACCGGTGTAAATAGGTCTTGATTGTTTGTAAATTTTGCATTGCTTATATTCTTCCTCGTTAGGATGTTTGTAGATAGGATTATTTGGAAACTAGAAACAGCGAGTTTTTGCTTATTTATTTATTTTTTAAAGCAAATCCTTTTTAAATGTCCTAACTGGCTATAATTTTAAGTGGAGAACGCATTAGTTCATATAGTTAATGTGTCACGTTTTTTTTATTTATTTATAATAAACACATTGCTAGAGTTTTACTAAATTTCTACAGGCTGCTAAAATTGTTCTTACAAAATAAATATTGAAAGAATTTTTTTTTGATATTTTTCGACATAAACTCTAAAATACTAGTATCGAATAGTAGTGGCGAAATACTTTTACGGTTAACGGTTAGCTTTTGCCGGTTTAAAAAGTAATTTCTTATAACCAAAATCATTTTTATCTTTTCACTACTTTACATACAAAAATGAAAACAAAAAAAAAGGCATTTTCATTTTGTGTTTTATTTTATTATCCTCATTTCACTCTTTATATACCTCATTTTATTAAAAGAAAAAGAGATATTTGTGACAAAAGTACCACAAAGTGTCTCATGGTACGCCGGCACATATTAAATTTATTATCATGGTAAAAGCTTACAAAAACTAAAAAATGATTTTGTGGTGAGAAATTTGAAACTTATGATGATAAAACCTTTTAAGAACTTTTGCAATGATAAAAACAAAATTTAAAACTTATAGTAGATTTTTTTTTTTGGTTTATTAGAAGTTTTTTATTTAAATAAGCTCTCTTACAAAATAATAAACCACATATTTTGTTTATCTTTATAAAGTTTAATTTTTCAAAAATTAAACCAAACACGATTTCATTTTTCTTTTTCAAAAAGCAGTGCAACAAAGTTTTAACCAATCACATTCTCAAAACGTAATTATAAAACAATTTGTCAAAAAATAAAAATACAAACACAAAACGAAATACGCTTCCAAACGCTACCGAGGTATTCGGTTTTCAAAATTAGGTCATGGCATCAATTGGGCCGAGAAAATACTAGGTGAAAGATATCGTTGTCTAAGCTCAAATTGTAAAACCCCCAAAACCCTACACAGAATTCCACACCTTTCTCTCTCTCTCTCTCTCTCTCTCGCCGCCATCGCAAAAGCCACCATGACGGAGGCGGAGGTGCGCTCGGAGAAGAAGAAGAAGAAGAAGCACCACCAGAAAGATGAGGAGAAGGACTCGTCGGAGTTCATGATCAAGCCCCAGAGCTTCACGCCCACCATCGACACCTCGCAGTGGCCGATCCTCCTCAAGAACTACGACCGTCTTAACGTGCGCACCGGGCACTACACCCCTCTCCCGTCGGGCTACTCCCCGCTGAAGCGGCCCCTGGCGGAGTACATCAGGTACGGCATCCTCAACCTCGACAAGCCCTCCAACCCCTCTTCGCACGAGGTGGTCGCCTGGATCAAGAGGATCCTGCGCGTCGAGAAGACGGGCCACAGCGGCACCCTCGACCCCAAGGTCACCGGTAACCTCATCGTCTGCATCGACCGCGCCACGCGCCTCGTCAAGTCGCAGCAGGGCGCCGGGAAGGAGTACGTCTGCGTGGCGCGCCTCCACTCTGCAGTGCCCGACGTTGCGAAGGTGGCCCGTGCTCTGGATACTCTCTCGGGGGCGGTGTTCCAGCGGCCGCCGCTGATCTCGGCCGTGAAGCGGCAGCTGAGGATCAGGACCATCTACGAGAGCAAGCTGCTGGAGTACGACGCCGACAAGCACCTGGTGGTGTTCTGGATCTCCTGCGAGGCCGGCACCTACGTCCGGACCATGTGCGTCCACTTGGGGCTCATTCTCGGGGTCGGCGGCCATATGCAGGAGCTGCGGCGGGTGCGCTCGGGCATCCTCGGGGAGAAGGACAACATGGTCACGATGCACGACGTCATGGACGCGCAGTGGGTGTACGACAACTACCGCGACGAGAGCTACCTGAGGCGCGTGGTGATGCCGCTGGAGGTCCTCCTCACCAGCTACAAGAGGCTCGTGGTGAAGGACTCCGCCGTGAACGCCATCTGCTACGGCGCCAAGCTCATGGTGCCGGGCCTCCTGCGCTTCGAGAATGACATCGAGGCCGGCGAGGAGGTGGTGCTCATGACCACTAAGGGGGAGGCCATCGCCCTGGGGATTGCCGAGATGACCACGGCCGTAATGGCCACCTGCGACCACGGTGTGGTGGCCAAGATCAAGAGGGTCGTCATGGACCGCGACACCTACCCCAGGAAGTGGGGCCTGGGCCCCAGGGCCTCCATGAAGAAGAAGCTCATCTCGGAGGGGAAGCTCGACAAGCACGGCAAGCCCAACGGCAGCACCCCGCAGGAGTGGGCCAGGAACCTCGTGCTGCCCCCAGGGGGAGACTCCGCCATCGCCAGCCTAGCAGCTGCCCCTGCAGCAGACGCAGGGCTCAAGCGCAAGGCCGATGCCGATGCCACAGAAGGCGAGAAGAAGAAAAAGAAGAGGAAGGTCGAAGGGGAGAATGGGACCGAAGAGCCCGCAAAGGCGGATCTGATTAAAGAAGCGGGAGACTCGGCGGAGAAGTTGGAGAAGAAGAAGAAGAAAAAGGAGAAGAAGGGTGAAGAGGAAGCAGAGGTGGCTGCTCCTGAATCTCCCAAGAGCGAGAAGAAGAAGAAAAAGCACAAGGAGGATGCGGCTCCGGAATCTCCGAAGAGCGAGAAGAAAGACAAGAAGAAGAAGAAGGACAAGGAAGTGGAGGATGCCGCCGCTGCGTCCCGGAAGAGTGAGAAGAAGAAGAAAAAGAAGAAAGATGGCGATCAAGAGGACTAGGTATCTTGATAGCAGCAAGTAGAGAAAGGCTTTATAACACCGCAATTTTCATTCGATCTCGCTACTGTTTTTTTTGGTTATATCTAATCAGTGTTTGATCTCTCTGCCTATTGAAGAGAATAGTGTTGCTCAATTCGATCATCACTGAATTCTTAAGACCGAGAATGTCGCAGGCATGATCGCATGAATATCCATTTGAAGCTAATAAAATCATACTCTACTTATTGGTTTCACAACACGGAATAATTGTATTTTAGAGTCATTACTTTCGTGGACGTTAGTCGCTAAATTTTAGTTTTTGATAATAATATCTTTCATTCTTTCCCAAAAGTGGCTTACACTAGCATTAACAACAAAAACAGGAAATAATTGTCTAAGAGACCTTTGGGATTCTGATTAACGTACCCTTGTTATAATAAATAATTTCTTTTAAAGCTCAATAACTGATCTTTATTTTAGAATTATTTTAAAACTCTAATAAAAGTAAATAGCGAATTTGCCCTTCTTTTTTACACTGCATTTAATGAAATCTCACTTTTACCCTTTAGGCGATTGGATTTTTTTTTTTTTCATTTTTGCATGTGGGTTCTTATTCTCTTTCTCTTTCCTTATTCTCGAACCTGCTGCTGCAGTTTCTTTTAAATTCGACACATTTCCTTCTAGCCCTAATTTGGTTTTCTTCGTTCTCTTCTGCTGTGTTCGTTTTCTTTCGAGAACGAAGACGTTTCACGAGTATCCTCACTTTCCCCGTCGACCATCGTCTTAATCTTAAAGTTCTCACGTGCATGGTTACTGTTTGTACTTGTAATGATGTTAGTGTGAAGCCCTGTTAGTGTTTAGCGGTAATTCTGGAGATTGTTTACGAATAACAAAAAAATGCATGCAATTAAGAAATTTTTTTTTTTTTAACTTGTTATGATGTTAGTTAAGGTTTACGGCCTATAATAACGAATTCTTGTCAGTATGATTGATTGCACAAATTTAAAGTATATAGATAAATTGCATCTACAAATTAGTAATTTTGAGCATTTTATAGTATAACTCAATCAATTAACTTGAAATGTTTTATTTTTTACTTATGATAATTGATTTCTATAGTGTAAAAAGAGATTGGGATATCGGTTACTATGATGATTTTGTGATTGAGTTTTTGTTAATAAATTATGATGAATTGTAAAAAAAGAAAAAGTTCTCTATGATTAAAATTATTATCATATACCATTTATTTTTTGAAAAAGAGGCCGAGCATCATAGGCATCAGGTTAATTTATAACGATAAATATTAGTTAAATTCGAATCAAAATTCAATGAATCTCCGGGATAGGAGCTTATAATATAATTCACGAATTTGTTTATTTATTATTTTTTTTTCAACAAATTCATTGGTAGAGTTTAAAGGGTGAAACCAAAAATGAAAAGTGGAATATTTTCTAACTCTTCTATATTTCGAAGAGCTCTTTCCCACGATAATTGTTCTATACTTACACTTATATCATCACATTATTTTCAAGTTTCATTTCTCAATTACAAGGTCAAATAATGAGACTTGGGCATCTCTATCTCACTTTACATAAGCATGAAGGTTCTCTTCATGCTTTAAATCAAATCGTTTTTAGAGACTTCATTGTTCGTTCGTCCTATCCCATAAATAAAAAGTGGAAAGCAAGTAAGAAATGTTGTTTCTTGCATTCAGGAAAAGCAATTTTTAGAAGACTATTTTTAAGTTCATTACACTGAAAAGCTTTAGATTTCGTTATATTAGTAAAAAAATTCATATATATAAAATTCTATCATATCAAGATATTTCGTTGTACATTTTCAAATTTTTTAAATATAAAAGTTTTAGATGTTAGTTTATCAATTGATCACATGAATACTAATTTATCAAGTTTCTCATTTGTTATTATGAATGCAGTCTCTTACACGCTCAACATTTCTCTTTAGGGATTTAAATATACTACTTTATTCTTACATAGACATTTAAAAACAACATTAATGTTAACCAATCATGCTAATGTTTCAAAATTTACCAGATTATATTAAATAAAATAATAAATCACAGTACATAGTTAAATTGCACGATTAGTTTGATATGGATATATATTTTTCAATAACATCAGACAATAAAATTATTTAATTTTACAATATTTTTGACACTACCGCCAAAGCGCGGTGCGGGTCCACTAATAATAATAATAATAATAATAATAATAATAATAATAATAATAATAATAATAATAATAATAATAATAATAATATTATGGACTAAAACTGTTTATTATTCCTTCATTATTCATATTTTGTTTGAACCCTATATTTTATTATTTTTTTACTTGTTTATATTTTAATCTTATATATAAATATTACATGTTTGTTATTACTGTAGTCAGAATTCCTTTGTTTATTACTCCTTTCATTAACATATAAATATTAGATAAGTAGTAAAAATAATCATAGAAAAAATCTATGAAATCAACATTGTCGTCACAATTCGCTCAAGGTGTCGAAGAGTCCAAATTTGTAAAAATAAAAAATAAAAAATTGGGGTTTGAGTGTGAGATTTAAGGTTTCGGTAGAAGCTTGAAGAATAACAGAGAGAGAGAGGGAGATGAGAGAAGCTGGATGGTTTGATTTTTTCGTAAGTGTTCCTTCGATTTAAAACAGATGGTTATTTTGATTTTTTTTTCATTTATTTGTTGTGTTTAAATCTGATTGTAATAATATGTAATGATTTTTTTTTATCTCTTTTAAGTTTAAACGTGGGTTTTAATTTTTTATTTCTGAACTATGTTTTAGTTAAAATGGGTGCTGACGTGGCATGCCCACGTGGCATAAATTGATCTCAGTCAGCGCAAAGTTAAGCCGCGTGGGCTGGGCCTAACTGTTAGTTGACGGATTGGACGAAACTTAAACACCAGCGACAAAATCCTCATGTTAGGTACTTTTGCCTAGGTTATTTGAGGTTGGGTACTCATCGGAGAAAATTTCAAAAGGTTGGGTATTTTTGCCGCAATTAACCCAAAAGAATATTTTGGCTAGACGGGAAATCAAAGCTTAAAAACTAGTTCCAACTTATCTTGCCAAAAGTATTTTGTGTGAATTATTGAAGTTAACCCAAAAAAAAATGTACCGAGTAAAAGCTTCAAGTAAATTGAGAACATGTGCTTTAGTTTTTTGTTTCTTAACTTTCACTTTGTATTATATTGTTATATAATAATACAAATATAACGTAAAAGATTTTCATTTATTTTTTTAAAGATATCCTAAACGGGGCCTTGAATTCTACCAAAAGTAGAAACCCTAACGCTGAGAATATCACCACAGGTTGAAAACCGTTGACCATTTAGTGGTAAGAATGTATAAAATCTAATCCGAGCCATCCATGTAATTGATAACTAACACTAACGGCTTGGATTGGTTCCCTAGAGTTTGGCATTTTCTTTTCGTACGAAGAATTTAAAGCCGTGCCCACACTTTGCTAAAGTTACTTTATAAAGTAGTAAAGTAAAGGGATAATGACGGTAAAAATATCCAAAGTTTGGTCAAAGAACTCCTCGTGTACCTAAAGTCTAAAAGTGGTGACAAAAGTACCCAAAGTCATATTTAGGGAGTTGACCACTCAATTCTTGTAACGTAGTTAACTTACTCGTTAACTCTGGCCACGTGGACAAACGTGGGTTGCTGACTAGGGGTGAGCATGGGCTGGGTTGGGCCGCCCCGATGCTTTTTATGGACCCGACCCGATCACTTCGGGTTCCAAAAAAAAAAGCCCAATCCAACCCAAATTTTTTTAATGCCCGAACCAAACCGACCCAATAAAAAATCGGGTTGGGTTGGTTTGGGTCGCCATGGCCCGATTAATTAAAATTTACATTTCATATAAGAAAAAATAATATGAAAAAAATGCATCAATGTAACTCAAAATTCAAGTAAAAATACCCCAAACAAATTTAATCAAACAAACATACACTAAACAATGTAAAACATGAAAATTAGAGATTGAACGGTCTTTGAATGTAAATAAAATTGAGAATGAGAAATTTTGAAAGACTAAAGATTGCACTATTTGAATAAAAATTAATATGAAATATATATTAATTATATTGGTCGGGTTGGAGACCCCGACCCGACCCAAGGTTTTGAACTTGACCCCGACCCGAATAATAGTCGGGTCCGGCCCAATCCGACCCAATTTTGAGCGGGTTAGATTGGGGTCGGGTCTCTAACGGATTGGGTTGGGCAATCGGGTTGGGTCTAAAATGCTCACCCCTATTGCTGACATATCAATTTTTTGCCACATGGACGAGCCCACTTCAGCCTCGTTTACGACAAAACAACGAATTAAACCTCTAATTGGGCTCATCCACGTGGCAAAAAATTATCATGTCAACAACCCACATTTGTCCACGTGGCCACAGTTAATAAGTAAGTTAACTGCGTTACGAGAATGGAGTGGTCAACGCCTCAAATATTACTTTGGGTACTTTTGCCACCACTTTTAAACCTTTAGGTACACGAGTGATTCTTTAACCAAACTTTAGATATTTTTGCCGTCATTAACCCTAAAGTAAATGTACGTAAAAATATGTGATAAATCGCTTTATAAATAATATCATCTAAGTATATATTAGTCTTGTTCGATGGTTAATTGACAAAATATACTCGACTAAGCTACATATTATGTATATTTTTCATCAACTTTAATGTGTAAGAGATAAAATGTTAATTTTTAAACAGATAAAAATTTAAGAAATCAATTGCACTAACATACGCAATTTAGGAAAAATCATTTGCAATTACTCTAAAATATACATGAAAACTAGTATTTTCATTTTTTTTATTACTTACACTATATGTCTATAATTTTGATTCTCTATAATTAATTTATTGATGGAAAAAAATTATTAGATACTTATATTGTTCTTTTATTATTAAGTACTATAATGTTGACTATATGAGGCCGATGGGTTCAAAGTGAAAAAATAACGATAAAAACACCTAAAATCAACAAATTTGAGGAGACATATATTTTTCATCTAATATTCTTTTATAGTCGTAGATCAATTTTTAAAATAATATTAATAAAACACACTTAAGATATATTTATGTTCTCACTCTCTTATTTAAAATATTTTTGATACATTAATGTGTTTATAATCTATTTAGAATCTTCTCTCGTGATCTCGTCTATATTCGATAAAAAAAAAAAAAAATCACTTTATATTTATAGTTATTTTTTTCAATTCAAATCGCTATCATCTTATTCAATTAAAATTTGAGTAGTTTTGTTTGTGGCGATTATACCAAATTTTTTATTGCTAATGCCAAGTGTGTGTGACGACTAAAGCAAAGGCGGTGGGTGTGTCAAAATCATTGCCTATATAAGAAGGTATTGTATCGATAATTTCACCACCAAATTATCCAAATGCAATAAATATTTTAATAATAATAATAAGGTTGACCAGTCAAAGGAACATTTATACCATGCTTAAAGACGCTGAGAAAGAGTTATACTTGTAGTCTGAAACCATTGACTAATCGCTTTTCCCTTTCTTTGACTGTCTCAACAAATCCCTATCATCACAAATTAAATCACAAATAAAACTAAATACCATCTTCAACAAACAAAAAATAAAAATAAAAATAAAAATAAATAATTGGTGACCAGTGAGAGATCATAAGAAACATGGAATATGATCATGACAGTCAAACAATCAACAAACATATATATATATATGTATGTAATGATCAAGAGGGTGATGATTCGAATTTGTAGTATTTGTCAACGGCAAGTGAGACGTCCCAAGTGCAGCTTAGGCCTCTCGGGATGGTGACGAGATCTCCGGCCCCGAACTCTACAGACTCCGGCGACTCCTTTGCGTAAACCTTGACCTTTCCCTTCACGAAATAGCACGTCTCTTCGGCCTCGAACTTCAGCTGGTATTTTCCCGGCGAGCAGCCCCATCTGTTTGAAATAATATATACGTTACCGGAGCTGAAATTACTCCAATTTTCTTAGGATATAAAAACATGTTTTCACCTATATATGCTTCTAAAAAAATCCCTAATTAATTTTCATACATATATACATATATATTTATAGGCTTACTTGGGCCAGCACTTGATGTTGAGCTCGGAAAGCCTGGATTCAGAAGGGTTTCTCTCAACTGTGATTCCTAGGTTATTGGGAATGTTTGTTTCTGAAGATGTGGCCATATCGAAATGAGAATAAGATTACAACTAGGGTTTGTATTTATATACGGTACGAACATATATGCGTGTGTTTAGTACGTGTAATAATTGTAAGAGGGTTTTTTTTTTGGAGAAGAAATAGAATGGAATATAGTGTTGGAAGAAGGAATATATATGCTGATATATAGAGAGAGAAGAAGCTTTATTGTGGTCTTCTCTTCTGCGTCAAGACAATTGACTTATATAATAATATCTTGCCATGTCATAGTCCCAATTTTTCGTTTTTTTGGGTAAACTGTGGCTAATGTACCCAATGTTTGATTTTCTGCGGATTATGTACTCAATGTTTATTTTCGGCGGCTAATGTACCCAATGTTTGATCTGTTAGATATTTTTGGGTTTTCCGTCAGTTGACCGTTAGAGAGTTATATGTACATTTTTCGTATTTTTGGCATAACTCACTCATTTTTTGTCCAAATTTTATGAACGACCTATGGTTGGAAAGATAAGAGATAGATCTACAACTTTTGTGTTTTAAGTTTTGTAAAATAAGTTTTAAAAAAATACGAAATTTCAAGTACAACGTAAAACTAGACATTAGTTTAATGCAAAATATTTATTTTGAGCAAATTTTAATATACTTAATGACTTTTTATGATGAAACGTAAAAGAAAAAAGTTGTAGATAAATGTTTTATCTTTCCAACGGGTGTTTATTTATAAATTTTGGATAAAAAATGAGTAAGTTATGCTAAAAATATGAAATACTATTTCACATCACATCTTTCATATTTTTGGCATAACTCACTCATTTTTTGTCAAAAATTTATAAATAAACACCCGTTGGAAAGATAAAACATTTATCTACAACTTTTTTCTTTTACGTTTCATCATAAAAAGTCATTAAGTATATTAAAATTTGCTCGAAACAAATATTTTGCATTAAACTAATGTCTAGTTTTACGTTGTACTTGAAATTTCGTATTTTTTTAAAACTTATTTTACAAAACTTAAAACACCAAAGTTGTAGATCTATCTCTTATCTTTCCAACCATAGGTCGTTCATAAAATTTGGACAAAAAATGAGTGAGTTATGCCAAAAATACGAAAAATGTACATATAACTCTCTAACGGTCAACTGACGGAAAACCCAAAAATATCTAACAGATCAAACATTGGGTACATTAGCCGCCGAAAATAAACATTGAGTACATAATCCGCAGAAAATCAAACATTGGGTACATTAGCCACAGTTTACCCTTTTTTTTAGTACTATTATTGGACTTCTTTTGGCATGTAATTATGTCAAATAAATAACGAATATCACTGTTTTTTTAACTTTTAAGGGTGAAAATATATCCGGACGTTTAATTTGTAATGAGTACCACGGATAAGGTACAGATTATCGAGAATTAACGACGATCATATCTCGATAATTTCATAATATCATTCTATTTCAGCTACGTAGAGGCATTATGATGGGAATTCGAAGAAGGAAACATCACATATGATGAATGCCAAGAGTAACTACGAAGCGTCAAGCGTGTGGCTCTTGCACAAGTCGAAAGGGATTTGCATCGAAAGTTTCAATTATTGCGATAAGACGCTCAACTCGACAAACCAGACGAGCATGTAGTGATTTGGTAACAGCCCTACTCCTATTTTGATTATGGAGAAGTGCACATTTAATGTATATAATTCTTCAACCAAATCTAAAGTAATCTTTTCTCGATTGAAAAATATGCGATATTAGGACAATGTGTAAAGCGCGTGGAAGTAATCTCATAGGGAAATAACATGTATGATCAAACCATCTCCATCATCATCTCACCAATTGTTTTTTTTTTTTTTTTGAGAACCCAAAAAACAGGTCTCGCCAAAGTAAGTTCTATACCTGACGAACAAAGTAGAGCGTGCATAGCGCAATGAATTATGACTAATTAACCGTTAAACTTTGTAGAAAATAAGGATCGAACTCGTTTGTTTTAAAGATTTGATCCGGTATTGGTACGCGTTTCATGTCCCACGCTCACTAAAGACATAGAAAGAAAAAAATTCAAATGATAATGCTACCTTTTGGAGCGGCCGTCCGGAGTCGGAAGCAAATCAGCTCTCATTTTGTAGATAAGGCGTTTGAACCCCACCCCCCAAAACCTTGCTTTCGCCATTGGGTCTATTAATCGTGGTGGAGGAAGCATTATTAATCCAACAAGGTTCCGAATGAAATTTAACCCTATAAAATTCAACATACAAGATGTTGAGGAAGGTTGTCGAGGATCAATATATGCTCTATAGATACATGAAAACTGTAAGACACAATTCATCAAAGACGATAACTCGACTATTAACAAACTTCCCAAATCAAGATTCAAATTTCCGTTTAAGATAACGTGATAAATAAAATTATTAATGAACGACTATTAATTACATAACAAAATTTCGATACACGACATGAACTATCATCACATGTTGCTTATAATTAAGGTCTTTGTCATTAAATTCGGTGTTTCTCGATAAACATATAGAGTCAGATCATCCATATTTCATCACTAATTAATTGTAACTAGAACATTAATATCCATTTAGTTTTTGTTTTTATGTGAATTTTAATCTATATTTTAGTATGAAAAAACGAATTAATAACTAGAAACGAGAAAGCTAAAGAGTGAAAGCGAAGAGTGAAGGAGCTTTGGACGGTGTGAAGGCGATCACATGTCAAAAGCGACGTGACTTTCAGAGGAATTCTTCCAAGCGTTCCCACGGTCAAAGGGTTGACTATATTATCCACCACATGGACACGTGGCTAATTCTAATTGCAGATGACTCACAGTGTTTGACTCGGTATCACGATCTCTAAGGTGCCGACATGGCACTATCTAACAAATATATATATATATATATATATTAATATAATAATTATATCCTATAGTTTTTAAGCAACAGTTGTATCCCTAAAAAAAAAAACAGTTGTAAAACGCATCTTCTGCTCAACCTATGGATATGTTGTTTGCACGTGCGTTTACACGTGTTCAGCGGCATCTCACTTGCTTAGTCAATTTCCTTTTTTTTTTTATTATGAAAAATTCCATTACTTATCATGAAACGACGACACCGTGATAATACGACAACTCGTTAAGGGCAATTTTTGTAATATTATAAGTTTATAGGATATATTTAAACGAATTCATGTAGATAATATGATACAAAATATACTATAACCTTCGTAAACGTGAGACTAAATAATTTTATTACATTATTAATTTATAGAGTACTAATCTAATAATATGAACAAAAATACAATATCATTAAGACTATTAATTTTTAGAGTATTAATTTAATGAAATTTTACTGTAAAAAGAATGAATATGAAATAAAGGAAAATTTTAATATAAAGTAATGTGTTCCGAAAGTAGTAATGATACTTGTATGGGGGTATTTTCATAAAAGTTTTATTTAATAAAGGAAGAATTATTTGGAACAATGGGTAGTTTTTTAAAAGGTTTGACACAAAATGGGCATTTCGTTCATTTACCCAAGATTATTTAATCAATTATTTCTTTATTAAATAAATCATTTTCAACTCCAAAACGCTTTTCGGAGGCCCGTTTTCGTAAAATGAGGTGTTCAAACACTTTTAAAAATATCAAAATACTCAAAGACGCCATAAAAAAGTAAAAAAAAATGGCCTCGGGACGCCTCCCGCTCCCTAAAAACCGCTCGGAGACACCACGTGGGCCCCACACGCGCACCAAAGGGCTAGGACGCGCCAACACGCGCCTGCTGACGTGTCCAGCGCGCGCCACATAGGTGAGGACGCTCCCAGCACGTGCGGATGCCCTAGCACGCGTGCAACCCTTCTGAACTGCGCATGTGGGCGCGTGCGACTTCGGATGGACGCGTGGATGGTCCCGATGGATCAACCAGGGTGCGGGGACTCAGAAAAACATATAATATTACTTTGAGGGGCTTCTCGGAGCAATTTTTAATTGCATATAGACCCCCGGACCCAACGCTCGCTATACTTATAAAACTCCCGCTCCCTGTCAAATACTCTACTAATGTTGAGTGTTGGAGGTAAATACGAAGCAATCCCCCCCCCCCCCCCCCCCCCCCCCCCCCCCCCCCCCCCCCCCCCCCGTGATAATACGACAACTCGTTAAGGGCAATTTTTGTAGGATATATTTAAACGAATTCATGTAGATAATATGATACAATATAACCTTCGTAAACGTGAGACTAAATAATTTTATTACATTATTAATTTATAGAGTACTAATCTAATAATATGAACAAAAATACAATATCATTAAGACTATTAATTTTTAGAGTATTAATTTAATGAAATTTTACTGTAAAAAGAATAAATATGAAATAAAGGAAAATTTTAATATAAAGTAATGTGTTCCGAAAGTAGTAATGATACTTGTTTGGGGGTATTTTTATAAAAGTTTTATTTAATAAAGGAAGAATTATTTGGAACAATGGGTAGTTTTTTAAAAGGTTTGACACAAAATGGGCATTTCGTTCATTTACCCAAGATTATTTAATCAATTATTTCTTTATTAAATAAATCATTTTCAACTCCAAAACGCTTTTCGGAGGCCCGTTTTCGTAAAATGAGGTGTTCAAACACTTTTAAAAATATCAAAATACTCAAAGACGCCATAAAAAAGTAAAAAAAAAAATGGCCTCGGGACGCCTCCCGCGCCCTAAAAACTGCTCGGAGACACCACGTGGGCCCCACACGCGCACCAAAGGGCTAGGACGCGCCAACGCGCGCCTGCTGACGTGTCCAGCGCGCGCCACATAGGTGAGGACGCGCCCAGCACGTGCGGATGCCCTAGCACGCGTGCAACCCTTCTGAACTGCGCATGTGGGCGCGTGCGACTTCGGATGGACGCGTGGATGGTCCCGATGGATCAACCAGGATGCGGGGACTCAGAAAAACATATAATATTACTTTGAGGGGCTTCTCGGAGCAATTTTTAATTGCATATAGACCCCCGGACCCAACGCTCGCTATACTTATAAAACTCCTGCTCTCTGTCAAATACTCTACTACTAATGTTGAGTGTTGGAGGTGAATACGAAGCAACCCCCCCCCCCCCCCCCCCCCCCCCCCCCGGTTCTCCCTGACCACCCCCCGCCGCGGTTCTCCCTGACCTCGGGTGTTCTTTTTCCCTAGATTCAGAGACAGAGGAGCTGGTTAGAGCGTGAGCCCTGGAGAAAATCCTGGTCTGATTTGTGACCTTCCCTATTGAGGTTCCGGATCCAGGAGGTCATCGTTCTATCCTCTAGTCTTATATCTCTCGGAGATATACAAATTCTGTGGATAGGCCGAAGGACCCGGACCAGGACCGGTGATGTGGGTAAAGGGTCTGATCTTCTGGGATTCGCCGAAGTGAACTTCCTTTCGTAGGACACCAGTTCTCCAAGGACACCCCGCCTGTAACTCGGACCTAGCCCATTCCTGGCCCTGTGGTAATAGGTGTAGCGGGTGCCGGAGGTGAGACCACAATCAGTGGAGGGTCCGTCTGGCCCAAAGCGCCAGGAATCTATGCCCAAACCTCAAAAGTCAGCAAACGACATTGGGTCCGCTCTAACACAAGCAATTGGGCCGCTACAGTGTGTGATCTAATTTTCAGCATCAACAGTTCTCTTTTTACGATTTTGATAGTTTGTATTTCATTTCTTAAAAAAACAAAAACTTCATTTATTAAACAAAAAATATATACAATTTTAAATTATTTGTTACAAGTAAAAGTATAATCACATCTATATTCTTTTTCTACAAATAGTCTACAATATATGGATTACTGAACATTAATTTGGACAAATTCTTTTTATCATATTAATATTATATTATTTTATAATCATTAAACAAATGCGCGTGTATATATATGAATAATCATTAATAAAAAATCCCTCAAATTCCCAATTCGAATCTCTCTCCGAAACCCTAACCCTAGCTCTCCCCTCCCCTCCCCTCCCCGAACGAACATTGCTGGGTTCGAAGCCTTCATCGTGAGTCATGGAGATCTACAGCGTTCTGCATTGCCGGTGCCGACGACCTGGAGCTGCGCCTTCCCGGCGGTCGCAGCCTTTTCAGGTTTTAGTTTTGCCGAAGTTGGATGCATAAGAATGCAGAATAGCAAAGTTACTTATTTCCATTTGTCTTCTGATGGGAAGTTTCTTGCTAGTGCTGGGCATGACAATAAGGTACTTTTATGAGACTGTTTTGAGTGGGAGGGACATTGCTTTGCAAAGTCTCCAATTCTATGCTTGAAAGTTCTTTTATATATTTTAATTACATTTGATTTTATAACAGGCAAAGTCCATTGAATTTAAGGGTCGTGGGATTCGAAAATCGGCAAGTTTCTTGGGAGTGGACATAGATATTGCTATTTATATACTAAAAATGTTATTGTTTTCTCTGTATTTGATCTATGTGGGACTTTCCGAATCCAAACAAACGTGTATTATCAATTTTCATTCCATTTGCTTTATGTGAGACTTCTCCACAAAACCAAATAGTTAATTATGTATAATTGTGTATTATCGAATTATGTACTATCTTTTGATCTTGTTTTTATTTTTTTATGCTTGAGGATGACATGATTTTATTTACATTTGTTTGAGTATGGCATGATTTTGTTTAAGTATTTACATATGTGAGAGTGAGACTACATTTTATTTACATATGTAAACTTAGTAAATATATTATTACAAAAAATTAGTGGTTTTTCTTTGATAATCGTAAGTGTCAATAATCCTAGATAAGTGTCGATAACGATAAGCTACAGTTTAAGTAGTTTTCCATCGATAATCCTTAAAAATCCGTCGATAATCATCGAGAACGGCAACCGATTTATCGGCAAAAATGACATTTTGAACCATGTCATCATGTATTTTATTGGAATTTTTTTATTTCAGATCAATAATTTTTTTTATTATCTTTTTGTAGGTATAATTTTTTTTTTGAAATCTTTTGTAGGTTTAACTTATTTATTCAACATATATTATCATTATCCATTGCTTCAGTCTGGCCACCAGAGTATTCAAATCTTGTTTGCGGTTGACTTAATAAAATATTAGACAGACCATTTGTGTTCTTCAGGAGACAGACATTAATACTGTTAGGGTTATGACGAACGGGTAGTCAAAAAAAGCATCTGGGCCAATAATATGAATATCATTCGGTAACTTTAGACTAAAATTAAGGTATTTTCTTATCTTCATTTTATTTTATCAGCATTTTCGGAATGCAAAATTAAAGTATTTCTTAGGCTAGTCTTGCTTATTGTCACTCTAGATTAGAGAATGAATCTGGATAATCTATCAACTGTTAGATAATAGCGGTTTATATGTTTGGATGCTACTTTGTCATTTTTCTTTAGCTAATTACGATGATCTGAACATTAGTGGCTAGATAAACTACTGCTCATCCAGTGTTGTGTGGTGATCAACTTGGTTACTTGAATACTATAAATTGTGTAGGTGTTGGCTATAATAGTAGTGGTTTGATATATGAAATACTTTGATCTAGTTATAAGATTACTCTAGCGCCTGTTTAGTGCCTTTGTTTTTTTCTTCTTATTGGCTATAATAGTAGTGGTTTGATATATGAAATACTTTGATCTAGTTATAAGATTACTCTAGCGCCTGTTTAGTGCCTTTGTTTTTTTCTTCTTAACTATTGGATTATATATAGACAAAATGAATGTTTAGTTGTAAAGGAATGTAAATGGACATAAGTTGATACTTCTTTATTATTGTAATTTTAAATTCATTATGCTAATTTATGGTTTTAGTTTCTTCATCTTCTGTGTTTCAGTATAGTAATTGAAAAAAAAAATACATTTTAAACGTTTTGTTACCGAACGTATTTTTGAAATCAAACAAAATACAATATTAAAAATCAATTTGTACAGGACGTTTATGGAAACGAGAACACTCTGAAGACGCGCTACCAAATGGGCCCTTAGTGTCTTCTTTGGTAAAGCTGTACTAACTAAAGTTATTACAGGTTCTTAATGGCTTACTTACTAGAGAAAACCAAAAGGAAGGAATTTCTATTCCAATCGGAATTATTTCTGATAACTCTCTGTCTTGGACTATTCTTGACGTTCGAGATCTTGTTTTTGACGCAATGGCCATCGTAAAGGTAACCCATGTTGACATATTATGTTTTTCTTAATTTGATGCTAAACCGCTAAGGTTTTATTCGTTATTCAAGTATTTGGTTTCGGATTTCAATAGTTCCTCTAATATCACTACAACCACAATTTCGTATTAAGAACAGTATTATCAGAACGAATGACGCTCTTTCCATAGTTGTTTATAGTTCAACTCAACTGTATCAGAATCTAAGATATGAAGAATATGTTTGCTGGTTCATGGGGGTCTTACGGCGACCAACATGATGAAATAATCCGCTTCTGATTCTTAAAGCTAGTGTATTGGAATTAGTGTAAATATAAAGAATAAAACGATTGCTTGAGTGGATAATGTATAAAACGCATCATATATATTAGGTCATTTATAACTATCCAAGTACCTACAATGGGCTAAAGTGGTCGCTTGGCCCACTAAACATTGCTCATGAAACTCTCATTTTTTAATTTTGTATTGCACAGAAGAACTTGCCATTTTTTATTATAATGTGAATTTGCACTCTATTCTATTGAAACCTTAAAACATAATATATATAACTATATTTTAGATAACGCATGATTAAAATCCTTGACTAGTTTTAAAGTTAATAAACGTCCTCTAATTTTCAGAGTCGGACAATTTTTTTTAAAAGCTTAAAAATCAACTTCGTACTATTATTTAAAAAATTATTACGTGTTAAAAAAAATTGTCAGGAATAGTCTTCAGTATTAGTTTTACAATTGGAATGAAGATATTATAGGGGATTAAAATTTGGTCTTAAATTTAATTTCTGACCCGAAACCTTGACTTGTACATGAAAAATATGTCATATGAATTTTTATCTTCATTACTAATATAAATTTTTTTATTCGCAATACATATATATAAGAAATGAATTATAAGGTTGCTGTGTTAAGATATATATATATATTTTTTATAGAAGATATTATCAGCCTTTCTGTAATTTGTCTTAATTTTTTAATCCTTTGAATTTGAAACATCACGTTCATTCAAACTTCAGAGACTCGTGTGCTTAAAAATTAAGGAATAAAATAACTTCATATGCAAATAAAACCTCAGTTAGACAAAAGCCAGCTGTCATTTCCAATTATATTATAAGCCACCGGACAACGCACGTGGATATTATCCCTTGTTCTATAATACAAAAAATCAGAGCACGTCGATACTACTTACTTTCTAAGTCAACGTGAATCAACGGCCCAGATCTATTCACCGGATCATCTCATGCCTCCATCCAACCCATGATTGAATTGTCTCTCTCTTATCTCTCAATCCTGACCGTACTTCTTCTTCTTCTCACTCACTCACTCTCTCTCTCTCTCTCATTCCTCTGAAGCTCAAATCGAAGCTCGACATCCATGGCGACTCAAGGTCAAGTCATCACCTGCAAAGGTACTCTCTCTCTAACTCTATCCGTCTCTTGGATGTTTTTTGAATCCGAGGGAAGAGGAAATCTGAAAGTACGGGGTGCGATCAGCTGCGGTGGCCTGGGAACCCAACAAGCCGTTGT
The DNA here is from genome assembly GCA_954871525.1 of Parietaria judaica. NCBI lineage: Eukaryota > Viridiplantae > Streptophyta > Magnoliopsida > Rosales > Urticaceae > Parietaria > Parietaria judaica. Next base: position 49,419,654 of record OX940860.1, read on the forward strand.
CGATCGAAGATGTGGAGGTGGCTCCGCCTCAGGCCGGCGAGGTTCGGATCAAGATCCTCTTCACTGCTCTCTGCCACACCGACGCCTACACTTGGGGCGGCAAGGTCCATATTCTCCTCGCAACTATATATATATATATGTATGTATATAAGCGTTGTGGAGTGACATACTTAAAATACTAGGGGATATTCACCTTAGTACCATGATCATAGACTGAAAATGATATTTTAATCGAAACCAGAAGGTTGTTAAATACTTTTCTATGATAAGATCTTTACTATATTCTCTAGGAGTTGATTAATTGACATATCAAATAAATATATAATATGTTATGTGGTGATTGATTAGTACTATTCTAGATCACCTCAAGATCCTTAGCTCTGTTTTTATTCTCCGCTAATTGCTTTAAACCCCGTAGTTTCGGCTTTTTTCTTGTCAAAAAGCATCGTTGAATTATGGAATAGTACGTATGTTCTGACACAGGATAAATCAAAGCTGTAAAGTTTGTCTTCGTGGTCTCGGTAATTCGTGAGATGGGAACTAGGAAAGAATTTTAATTTGTGAATTTGGGGAATAAAATTGTTTGTACAAAAGAGAGATGCAAATTCTAATGCTTGTGTCGTGATAGTGTGTATGTGGATCATGCTTGTGTGTTTCGAAGCTCTTTAGGTTCGTTTTGTTTCGTTTTGTCCATGTGCTTATGAGGATTCGTAGTTCAAAAAAATTGTAAGTCGTAACACTGTTTTGCTTAATCTACTTGCAGGATCCTGAAGGTCTCTTTCCATGTATTCTCGGTCACGAGGCTGCTGGGTATGCAAACAGTTGTATTTTAAGTTGCAAATTAATGTTTTCAATTATAGATTTGGTAATGAAGATGTGCCATTGTTGCAGGATTGTGGAGAGTGTTGGTGAAGGTGTGACTTCTGTTCAAGCCGGGGATCATGTCATTCCTTGTTACCAAGCAGAGTGTGGAGAGTGCAAGTTCTGCAAATCAGGGAAAACAAATCTGTGTGGCAAAATACGTGGCGCCACCGGAGTGGGAGTGATGATGAACGATCGCAAGAGCCGTTTTTCTGTGAATGGGAAGCCAATCTATCATTTCATGGGAACGTCAACTTTTACCCAGTACACGGTAGTCCATGATGTTAGTGTGGCGAAGATTGATCCACAAGCTCCTTTAGACAAAGTATGCCTTCTTGGATGCGGTGTTGCTACTGGTAAGGATCAATTTATGCTTGGTTATCCTATCTTTTTTCCTACTAACACGCCTCTATGAAAAATATTATTAACATGCTTGATTGTTTATGCTGGTTGGGTCCTTATATAACAACAGAATTATGTCCCGGAATTCCGATCATCATTTTCTTATTTACTATATTTAGTTCTTAACTGAACGAAAATCTTTGTATCATCTCTATCGGGTCAGCTTGTTTCTTCTCATGTATTTTTGTTATATTTTAGGCCTTGGAGCTGTTTGGAACACAGCAAAAGTAGAGCCAGGCTCCACCGTTGCTATTTTCGGTCTTGGAACTGTTGGCCTTGCAGTAAGTGTAGTGTAGATCTATGTATTTTTATAATTAAGTTATATATAATAAATTCCCTACATTAGTTGTCTATTAGATAGTCTCATATGATTATTTTGTAGTACTTCTTAAATCCTAAGATGGGCCATTTTCATAATCTTAGGAACTAAATATTAATATTTAGTGTGTATCTATCAAAGGCAATTGCCTAGGTGGTAAACTAATCAGAAATTTCCCAAAGTTTTGGTGCTCTTAGTAATTTATTTCTGCCATTTTCTCAACACTTTTATATTTTCCTTTTTTTTTATTTTAATATGACAGGTGGCAGAGGGTGCGAAAGCAGCTGGTGCCTCCCGGGTTATCGGTATAGACATCGACAGCAAGAAATATGAAGTAGGTATGTATAATTATTACTCGAGGTCTCTCATTCTCACTGGTACAATCACTTGGAAACTAAAAAAACGTACTAGAATATTGATGGACGACTTGTATAATCCATTACCGTGGAGAGAATCCCTTTAAACAAGAGTCACAGCGGGTAAAGATCCTCGGTATTACGAACTAACAAACAGAAATATCTTCCTTGAATGAAGCTAGCTGACTTACCTGAGTATCTTCAAATAAAAAATGCATATTTACAAAATAGTCCTTAGTTTGACTATTGTAACAGAAATCCATTTGTTCATTACTGAACTTGAACTATTATAAAATCTGAAAACTCTGGTACGAAACTCATGATTACAAATTGTGGTTTGCAGCAAAGAATTTTGGAGTGACGGAGTTCGTGAACCCAAAGGAGCATGAGCAACCGATTCAGCAAGTCCTCGTTGATCTCACGGACGGCGGTGTTGACTACAGCTTTGAGTGCATCGGAAACGTCTCGGTCATGCGGGCTGCTTTGGAGTGCTGCCACAAGGTGAGTGCTCTTACCCGGACTTGAATGTTTCATTTGGTTATAAAAAGTAATTGGGGTCAGATTATTATTTTTATGTTTTAACCAACCTATATTAGTAGCTATGTTGTATTTAATTAGTTAAAAAGGATAGTCATATTGCGAAGAGAAGTAACGGGGACTCGAATATCCCTGCGGTGCAGTTGTGTAATATTTTAAAGATTTATATTGAGATTATATTGGGTCATGATCATTGTATATTGAATATAGAAAGCATTAGACTTACACGATACGAATCTCAGGGCTGGGGAACCTCGGTTATTGTGGGAGTAGCAGCATCGGGGTAGGAGATCTCAACCCGCCCGTTTCAGCTCGTGACAGGCCGTGTCTGGAAAGGAACAGCTTTTGGTGGCTTCAAGAGCCGTTCACAAGTTCCTTGGCTCGTCGAGAAGTACTTGAAGAAGGTACATTGTCCGTTGAGGGAGTTTGATACTCCCTTAAAATAATGTGACTCGGCTTTAAACTGGATTAAGTTATAAAAAATTACAGGCTTTCGGCTTTAAAAAATTACTGGCTTTAGTTCTAGTTGAAACCGGAAGTTGTCGGCCCTAAGTTGGGTGTTTGCCATTGTTATTAAACATAATACATTTCCACTTTGTCTGGTTGGCAGGAAATCAAGGTCGACGAGTACATAACGCACAATCTGAGTCTCGGTCAGATCAACGAGGCGTTCGATCTGATGCATGAAGGAGGTTGCCTCAGGTGTGTGCTTTCAATGCATTAATGAAACATACTTTTGGCCGTGCGTCTATTTCTCAAGTCTCGGAAGCACCAACCTCGCCTTGCTTAGTTTCTTTCTGTTGCTCTTTGTGATGATGGAACTAAAAAGTACTGGGTTTATCTTGTGTTGAAGCTTTCCTCCAAAATAAAGCGCATTTGCCTCTATTATTTTGTTAAATGGTTTCTTTTCTTTTGAGGAGTTATCCGATGATAACTGTAACTTATTTCCAATTCTATTATGCCAAACTTCCATTAGTTTATCACAGTTTTAGACACGGTTAAAGATATAAAGTTGAAATTGGGTCCGGAGACGAGACACACGGAACGGCATGAAAGGATTTATATTCACTTTGAACGTATTTGTGTTCGATCAACACGAATGCATGAAAGAATTTGATGGATACGCAAAAATTTCGAGACGGGCAACCTAAAAGCGAAATGTCTGTCTCACATTTTTTAGGCGTGGGCAACCCACACCCTACTTTTCTTTGGGCGAGGGCAAACAGTCCGATGTCCACGCCAACGTAGAACGACAGACAATGGAAGCGGGCAGCCCATACCCGCCAGTTTTCCCTTGACGACTATTCTCGAAGCATTTATGACACTTGATGACGCAAATATCTTTGGTTCGTTATGACCAACTAAGATAAATCAGTATATTGAATAAAATTTCTAAATGGCCCACAATTGTTCAAAATTATTACATAAATTCTTTAGAAGAAAAACCTCTTAATAATAATATAGTATAATATTGATGATTTAAGAACGCGAGGATCGCATAAATTTATAATATTACCAAAATTAGTAATTGATCGAGCATTAGTTTAACACGTTAGTCCAGAATCAGGAAAAAAAGAGAGTATAATTTTATCAACGTATTATTTATTTACTTTCTACTGTATTTGTCCATAATTATAACATTAATAAATAAAATTGAGACAAATTGTTCTAAAACATAGATAAATAATGATAGAGATGGACATATTTGACCTCCTTTTACTTGAATTGAATACTTGTAAAGGAGTCAAAGCTTCAGATATATAGTACAACAGGAAATTCCAAAATTTATGATTGATTAAGACATTTACAAGAACATAAAACTGAAGTTACTCGACCTCTCAAAACTGTATTTACTTTTAAGAAAAAGTAAAAATAAATATATGTCAATTCAGGTTTCTATAATTTTTTTCGCATAATACACTCAAAGCCCTCATGCTGCATTGCACAAATTATGATACTTTTACCTTTCATCTTCAAGAGCCGATCGATAAAAGCCAAGCAGCACCGTGAATTTCTGCGATCAATTCAAGACGGAGGAGCCCATAAACCAGCTTTGAACGTTTTATAGAAGTCGGTGTTTTTAGACACGGCGTAAAATACTGCACAAATCGCCGAGAAAAGAAGAAATGCCTATTAGAGTGAAATCGTGACAAAAAAAAAAAACCCCGAGAATTCACATCATATAAAGAGAGAGAATTTGGGCAAACCTGGAATCCCTTGAATGATGAATCTCGGTTCTTTCATAACATCTTGGAGGGTTCTTTTCTCGTTTACTTTGATCCATTTGGAAGAGCCTGTGAAAAGATAAATCAAGAAAACACCAATAAGATGATGAACTCTGAAAAAAATGGCTCATATATGATAGGAACCGAACAGAAACTGCAACCAAATAAGCCAATCGGGTCTCACCGAGGCGATGAGATCCCGGAAACTTTATTTCGAATCAACAAAAAATTCTTTCGTTCGAGAGCAAGGCAAAAACTCGTAGTGGGTGTTTGACAAAGAGAAGATGAATCCAAAATTACCCTCCTAACTACTTAAACCATAATAAAAGACTGAAGGACATAATAAAAAGCTAATTGACATCTTTGCCCCTTATTCGATGTTATGCAAGTATAAAAATAGAACAGAAAATATAGCAAAATGGCACCTTTGGAGACAACAGAGTTAGTCTCGGTAGCATCGTTTTCCTCATCACCGATGTCTTCCAAACGAGAAGCTGCAGTGCCCTCAAGGAGATACTGAAGAACTTTTCTCTTTGATAGAGGAGCTTCTGAAGCGACCTAACAAAACCAAAGAACGGAAAATTTTCATATCGAACATATAAGCCGAATTCATAACAGAAATGTTATCATTTTCAATTACTGATTTGAGATAAGAAAAGTTTACAAAAAAAAAAAAAAATTATTTTCAAACACGAATTAGATACTATAATAATACGCAAAATGGACTGAAATTGGATAAACTGAAAGAACTCTTAGCGATAAACACCAAAATGAAACGAAAACGAGTTTGTATAATAACGGTTACCTCATAGTACAACTCGACAGAATCGCGAGTATATTTCCTTTCTTGATCCCAGTCAAGAGGCGGAGAACTATCTGAAAACATGTTCGAAAGCTAAGGACACAACAAATGGTACCACACGTAAAAGGGTTTCTTTTGATATCAATACAATAAAACTATAGAAAGACCTAAAATAATTCTGAATAAAAGGATATCATGTCAAGGTGAGCGGAGAACACGTCTGTCTCGCAAAAATCCTCGATAAAGTCACTAGACATAACCTCGGCGTAGAGAAGAACAACGGGCCAGTGAAGAACGTTGTTCTTATCCAACACCGGCTTTCTCAACCCCACGAGCTCTCTGAACACTGCCTTCCCAATCTTATAGCCTCTCGACTCGATCGCTAAAAGAAGACTCTGCGTGATCGAACACAGTGGATTAACACGACTTCCGTAACCATCGACATAATATTAGGGCCTAGGAACTAAAAAGATTTCGCACCTTCGCCTCTTCATGGGCTTTGGAAACTTGAGCCTCGCGTTCTTGTAGTTCCGACTTCACGGAATCAATCTGCCTCAGAAGATTCTTCAGCCCTTCGTTACTCGAATCGTGGCTGAGTCCACGCTCACAGTGTGATCTCGCTTCGGACAGCAAATTCAAGCACAACGAAGCTTTCGCAGCTCGATAATGCGCCTAATCATAATCGAACAGTTTCTTATCACCCGTTAGCGTTCAGTTTTCTTTACAGAACCAATCAGAAAAAAGCTAAAAAATAAAATCAGCGCAATTAGCACAAAAATCGATAACTTGAATGCAGCCAATGATTTCTTTCTTTAAGGGTATTTATATCAAGTTTATTATGTCTCTCCAATCATGTAAAACTTTATCCTAATAGTTCTGCGAGATCTGAACTACTTAACTGATTCAAAATAGTCACTTAAACTAGTATATTGATCTCGTTCGGCAACTGATTGGCAACAATAATGATAAGAGAGGAAATTGCAAAATTGATGAATCCCAAACACAGGCCCACAAACCAATAGCACGAGAAACCGAGGCCCGGGAAACGGGTCACACACTAAAGATTTGAAGAAGGAAGGAACAGCCCCAAGCTCTGCCTCGAAAAAAATTTCGAGCCTGAAAGCGACAGTGTTGAGCCGACCGGCAAACTGTGTTATTGACCAGGTTTTAAAACCCCGAAAACCTGCCGGTTTTCCAATTTCTGGCGGGGACCGGCTAGCAGAATTTTCTTCTTTTTTACTTTTCTTATATAGTAATTTTTATTAAATTTATCATCAAATGATAAATATTTCTAAATACTTCTTAAAAAAAAACATATCGGTATACCCATTAGTATCGATATACCCGTAAAATCGATTATGGATTTTAAACAATTTTTAAAATCTCACGAGTCACGAGAACTTCATTGCTATACCCATAAACCGCTAGGTTCACCCGAAAAAATAATCCGTCAAGTGGTTCTCGTTTTCCGGACTGTTAAACTTTGGTGTCAACAAAAGTTGGGACGGACGTGAAGCCGGCACACGGACGAGCTTCCACGAGCTGACGAGCCTATCAATAACCTCGTAAATTTACGTGTATGCGCACAAGTTAACATTTTGCCGCTATTTCTAACGCGCAAGAAACGATGTGTTACTTTTCAAAGGGACAATTCACGGAACAAAGTGCACCAAAAAAAAAAACAATGAAGGAAGAATCAAACCTTGACATTGGTGGAGCAGAGCCTGATGGCTTCCTCGGAATCGGTGATCGCGCGTCTGTAATTCCCGAGAAGAAGATTGACATGAGCTCGATTGGAGAAGAGCACGGACGCTTCGGAATCGCCGAGAGCTTTCTGGTCAATGGCTCTCGTGTAGCAGTCTATGGCGTCCGAGTAGTGCTTCTTCCCCATTTTCACGCACTGGTTTCCCTTTTCCTGCGGATTTCAACGACGAAAGCGAGTGAGGAGATGAGAATCGCCGGGGAGAATTTGGGGAGAATGAGCGGACCTTGAACTCGGACGCGGAAGCTTGCTTGAGAGCAGTGATGGCGTCGAGGTCGGCTCTCTCGGAGTCGGTGAGGGGCTCCGAGCCGGTGTCCATCCATAACGCCATGTTCAGAGCTTGACGAAGATGGAGCTTTCTTCTGTAACTACTTAAGTCTTCTTAAACCCTTTGCACAACTTATGTCGTTTCGCTGCATACCCTCGTTATAACCTGCTATTTTTTTTTACATTTATTTTTAAATCTCTTATTTCCTTTTCGCATTATTTTTAAATCTAAAGAACTTGGAATGACGATTTTGCCCTTTTGGTTTACACTGTATTTTACGAAATCTCGAATTTACCATTTGCGGCGGTTGATACAGTAAGATTTTATAATATTATTCTTATTTTCTCTCAAACATACCTCTTCGGCTTCCCCTCGTTTTCCCTTCAAAACCGACCCTCTTTGATCCTTCCACCGCCATCGACGATTCATCCTCCGACCTCCTTCCAACAACCGACGGCATACTTTCGTGCCTCTCTTGTCTTTCCTTCTGACTGCTGCATAAACGACCATCTTCTTCTTTCGTTCGAGACGTGCAACCAGGAAACATGAAGCATATTTCGGAACCGATCATCGTCTTCTGTTGTTCTCCGGCATATACTAATCATCTTCAATGGAGGTAAATGTCTATTTTTAAACTTTTCGATGTTTCAGGTACTGTTTGAACTTGTATCGATGTTAGGGTTTACATAGTGTACATGGATTTTAGGATTTGGTCTACTAACCGTACTTCCCCTTCCCATAGCTCTTCGCATAGTGGCTGGGGTGGCGGAGGACGTGGCACCCAGGGAGGATGGAGTGGCGGAGGACGTGGCGCACAGGGAGGGTGGGGAGCATCTACATATGAAGGGTCTGATACAGGTGATTACTATTTTTCTTTGAATGTACCGTTTATTTGAATTTTGTTGATTGCATGTATATATGAATGTCAACTAATATGATTACAAAACAGGTTATATGTATCGCTCCAACCCGAACTACAATATCGACCCTACCAACATGGGATACATTCCTGATCGATAGTATGGCGACCAGCAGTCTCCTGATCATCCTCCTCAACAAGACGACACATCTTCTGCTGTTGGATTCTACTTTGGAAGTCACCATCACTCTCAGAGCGAGAACCCCGTCGACGAGATGTCCGGGTACTTCGAGACGATGTCGATGGGAACTTCATCAAGCAATTAGTTAGCTACTCCGAACCCTGTGTTCAAGAACGGTGTTTTGACGCATCCTTGTTATCCATCTCTTGGCATCTTTACGGAGCAAGCCGTATATGATTACCACGTGAGTTACTTCCGTACACACTTCGAACCACGTGGCTTGTTTTGGAACACATATCTGAACATGCATCTAGAAGCAAGTGGTGCCAGCGGTGTTATGGAAGCCCACCGGAAATCGTCGTTTTTCTGAGGTCGGAGAACTAAATTTGAGTAGAATTAGGGGTGCAAATAATTCCCGGAAACCGTGTAATAATCCGAATCAGTATTTGAATCCGAATCTGAATCCGGATTCTGGATCCGGGTACCCGTATTCGGATTAGAACCGGATACGGGTACCGGGTATTAAAATTCTAAAATCCGGGTACCCGGTACCCGGTTTATTTTAACTATTTATTTTTCCTTTAATTTTTTAGGGTTTCTTTCTTAGGATTCGTGTGGTGTACATATGCTTGATGCGCCAGACTATGTTTTTTTTATGCATTTTAATTTTAAGACAATGAATGTATATTTTTATTTTTGATTATGATATATTTTATAAAAAAGAAAAAGAAAAAGCGGGTAGTTTCCAAAACCGGGTACCGGGTAGTAAATCCGGGTATCAAAAACTAGATACCCGGATTTCGGGTACCGGATCCAGGTATCAATTTTTGGATACCCGGTTTCCGGATCCGGGTACCTCAAAAAAATTGGGTACCCTACCCGGTTTCACCCCTAAGTAGAATCAACAGACTATTATGATATTATCTTTTATGTGTTTGAGTTTTTAGACTTCGTGTTTGATAGTTGTGTGTATGACTTTATTTACATATGTTTGATATATGATATTATTTTTGATATCATGACATGCTATTAGAGAATAGAATAGAATCAATAAACATCATGACATGCTTTTATTTTTGGTATTTTTAACACACTATTTTAAAATTGGGCAAATATAAGCTTAAAAATATTTTATAAGTTTTCCGTCGAAAAGTGTCGATAATCCGTCGATAATCATCGAAAAGTGTCGGTAATCGGTAAGCTACAATATTGTAAGTTTTTGTCGGTTAATCGGTAAGCTATCGAAAAATCCGTAAAAAAGGCAAGCGATTTATCGCCAAATTCGGTAAGTTGAACATTGCCAATACCTATTATGATGATCCAATTTTATAAGGGGCTCTATAGCTATATAGCCAAACTAGAAAAACTATTTTACAAAATAGCCAACCTTTTGATTAATATTGCCAAATAGCCAATCAACCACATTAATAAATCACGAAAGACCGTATTCCCTTGTATAAACGTGTATTAATGTGTATTAACTAAGTTAATTTGTTTAAAAATAAATTAAAATTTTGTTAAAATTTTAATCACGATTTTTTATTTTTAAACAAATTAACTCAGTTAATACACGTTAATATAGATTTTCTGTAAACACAAGTAAATGTTCTTATTTTTAAGAAAAATTAACTTTGTTAATATTAATATGTTAAAAGGGTATTATAGGTATAAAATATGTTATTAAATAATCACCTCATCAATTTGGCTATTTTGCAAAAAAAAAAAAAAAAAAAAGTTGGCCATATGGCTAATCAAACGTTTCAATTTGACTATTAAGAGCGATTTCTCTTTTATAATTATACAACAAAAATCAATTGGTATACTGATGACAAGTTTCGTAAATAATAAAACCATAATTAATTAATAGTGATCATAGTATCATAAATTAAGAGTGATCATACATAACATGACGCATTAAAAGCCAAAAATAGTATGGAGGGGCAAAAATAATACCACCACTAACAGCCTCTACTTATTCACAATGACACTAATAACCCCACCATTTCCATAATAAATTTACATCATATGGAGAGACAAAAAAAAAAAACCCCTAGCGATTTCTCTGACAATCTAAGAGTTAAGACAGATTAACCATCTTCCACTATTTACAAGATAAGCACACGTGTGTGGCGTGTTCGTCTCTTCAAAACAGGGGGGAAGATTCGAAGTCGAACAGCAAGCCTGCGTCAACGGGAGATGGCTCGGGCGAGTAGATGTTGTCCGACTGCAGTGGCGCACAAGAGCCTTCTGATGCCTTAGGAACAGATAGGTCTTCCAAAAACCACTCGTTATCAGCGTAACCCGAGAAAATATTAGGTCCTGTAGTGTTATAATCGAAAATCGACTCGGCCAATGGCGGCTCATCAGGGAGCCTCGTACCTTGAGGTTGAGGAGATTCGGCGGGAATTGTCGGTATCGGATTGCTTTGACAGGCATTGATCACCCAAGTTGGATCGTAATCTATGGAACTTGGTGGCGGTTTTGCAGTTGAACTTTGAGTTTCACTTCCAAACTTGTAGGTTCCTTGATCGTTGGTAGGAATTCGATTCTCCCGGCGATGGAGATTCTGTCCTATGGTTGGTAGAGGAACAGACTGACTGTATAATTGGTGTTGAGAAGGTGCAATACTTGAAGCCTCAGTTCTTAAGTTCGGTTGTGATGAACTCTGATGATTCCCTGACCAACCTGCGGATGCTCTGACATGTTTCCCCGGAACAAGGTGATTCCTGCGGATGTTCGGTTGAATTTGACTTGCACCGACCGGCAAGGAGACACCAACACTAGCCGTCCTTTTGAACAAAGAAGGAGGGTGACGGACCGAACAGTGACCAGAATTACCAACTTTGTCCCTCCGAATATTATGATCAGCACCAACGAACTGCACACCGGTAACTGGGCGGCCTTGCAATCTGTTCTTTGGTATCCCGGAGTGCGGGATCCTGCTTCGGCTTAGATAAGTAGGGGAGAGATTGGTTGAGGGACAGCCCTGTGGTCTTGGTTTGGTCGACAGACGAATAATATTGAGGGGCGGAGCTATAGGTAAACCCCGGGGTCGGAACTGTTGAGAAACCTTTGGTGGGGGTAAAGCAATAGTCTTTCTCAATTTCCACTCCTTTCTCCGAGATTTCCATGTCTCCAACTTGTCGGTGGCATGACAATGGTCGTCGCTGGAGTTGGAAGTTGCCCAATAAAGGCATGGCGCTGGTGAGTCACAGACGTAACAGTGACACTGCATTATGTGCATACAGAAAATTTATTAACGGCAGAAACATGTTTTTAATAAACAAGAGTCAAGTACGATAGACAGTCTTCCATTGCTTGAAAGAAAATAATACCAGATTACAGTGCTTCTCGTGTTGCGTTGTTTGGAAAGGAAGGCTTGCACAAAGATGCCGGGAATGCGGGAAGTCCCTGCATGCAATCTGCAGCCAAAACATGAAAGAAGAATCAAAAGCTTGTATCACAACACGGCACATATAATTTTCGGGCCAAATTAAATTGTCTCCAGATGCGATAAATAACCTTAAGGCCTAGGAAACACGAAGCCTCAAATACAAGTGTTCAGACTGTCTGGTACCCCAAGAACCTTTAGCTCACGGAAACTTCGACTGAACCAAAGCGGTACATTGCGACATATCCCGAGAAGCTGAACTATTTAAAACAGCAGAATCTAGTATCCTTTAAGCAATCAAGCACACTATAAAACCTACCTAGACTTATACAGTTGGTAAGCTTTCTATACACTAACTTCAACTGGACTATGAATAAACATATGAAAACACCTTTAATCTTGACCTGAACTGCGAATAACCAAGCAAACCCATTCATTCCAAAAGTATCACGGGGTTTCATCACAAAACCAATGCCGATAAGGGAAGTAACGCACAACCTTTGAAACCTTGCTTAGTCCCATTGTCTTTCCAAGACGAAAAATTACCGCGCCCCATCAATACGGTGGCTATTTTGGCTCATACCGGTGCTCGATTGAGATGGGCTCTGATACCATGCCAAAACCAATCGGCGATAAGGTGAGTAACATGATCTTATAAACTAAAGACACATACCCAAAAGAAAAAGTCTAACTCTAACCCTTAGAATCTCTCTTTCAAATCTATCAACCTACTTGTTTTGCTTTGCTTTGCTTTGCTTTTTTTCTATACCAGAACCAAATTTCCAACAAACATGATTCCGACAACGAAAAAAACGTTCAGGCCTTTATTTAAACTGAAAAGATGAGAAAAAGCTTCATGCTGCGTTACCTGACCCGTCTCGCCAACAATGAGCAACTCTTCAGAATCGCCATTCACTGTCGAATCCACACTGACGGCGGGTTTTTCCGGGTCGCAGTCCAGGATCACACAGTCATCGTCGTCGTCGTCTTTGTCGCCCTTCACCGTCGGTTTCGAAGACTTTGACTTTGCCGTGGAATGGACCTCCCGCAAAACAACAACCTCGTCGGAGTCGTCGTCTGTAATTTTATCGAAGTCGTCGTCATCCTCATCGGCCACCCCGAGAAACTCCGCAATCCAATCGAGATCCTTGGCTTTCACCTCTCCTCCGAAACCCAAGGACTCGTCATCGGAGCTTATATCCAAAACTACAGTCTCCGGATTCATAGCTCCATAAACAGAGAAGAAACACAGGCTAGGGTTTCGAAAGACAACCAAAAAAACCCCCAAATCTCTCAATTTCGTCCTTTCATCTCTACAAACACAAATCGAAACCAAATCATCGAAACAACATACCGAATTCCGCAAAAAAAAAAATCCTAAACGAGCAACGATTACTCCAAAACGAACGAAATTCGGATGAAATACCTTCTGAATGCGATTTAGCAGCGAAAATTCGTGTTGATGGAGAAGACCGACTTCAAATTGCGAAAAAAAAAAATCGTTAAGACGAACAATTCTGGAATCGACTCAAACAAGAAAAGTGCTGGTATTTGAAGAAATCTTTCATCTTCGGCGAGAATTTTGGGAGAGAGAGAGAGAGAGAGAGCGCCAAGTCTCTGACTCCGAGAGAGATGAGAACTGCGAAGAAAAAAAATTGGAAGAAAAAAAATTGAGAACTTTGGAAAGGTTAGGGCATAGTTGGAATTTGGAGATTTAGTTGGGGTCGAATTGGATAACACGCATTTTACGCGGGGATAGCCCAACAATTCAACTTGGGCTACTTTCAAATGTTAGGGCTTTATAATTTGTTTTGATTTAAAAAATCAATCGATGGGCCTTTAACCTTTTGGGATATTAGCGGTAAAAGTTTTAAAAGTGTTTGAGAAATTAACGTTAAATACCTATTTTTTATAATAATTGAAAAAATACTAATATTTTTTGTCTAACATTATAGAAAAGTACCAAAAAAATCTTGAAAAGAGGTACATGTCTATAACGTGTGAGATACATATTAATATTGTGTCTGGCTAAAAAAAAGAGTGGATATTTAACGTCATCTTTTCAACAACAAAAAATTATGTTTGCGCCGCGAGTAACCCTATCTTTTTTTAGGGCAAAATCGGCAAAAATTGTGAATATTCAAAATGTTGAAAGTGTAATTGGAATTTAGATATTTAGTTTGGAGTCGCACTGAACAACATGTATTTTTACGAGAGATAACCAAAAAACTCTTGTAGGGCCACTTTTAAATGTTGGACCGTTATTATTAATTGAGATGATCAGTCGGAACCACAAGCCGATTCCAAGTTGATCGAAAAAGAAAGATTAAACACTCTGAAAAATACAAATCTCGCATAGTCTTTTCTCTTAGGGTGAATGCTTGCGTGCCTGTAATGGAGCTGTCTTCTTGCTTTTATAGGCCTCCAATTTCTGCCCGTTGGTAGTAGATGTTGGTAGTGGCTTTGAGTTCGGAGCTTGACTTGTTGTCGAGCTGACACGTGGGCCACTTCTTGAGAGAATTGCGCGGTGGTGGACTTTGACTCAACGTCGTGGGAGTTTGAATCTTGGTCGTGGCGATTTTCCTGGTCGTGCTCTGGAGGTTTGAATTGAAGCTATTGACTTGGTCTATCCGGGCTTCAGTGCTTAGTCGGCGTGTTCCTGCTCGGATTTTCTTGCTGAAATCATTCTTGCTCGTGTTCTTTCGTAGCACTTCCTGCCCGGGATGGGCTTTGGATTTTTGGGTTAACAAGCCTGGTCGGGCCTGAGCTTTAGCCGAGTGTATTGGGCTTTCGAGTCTTGGGCTGATGTGGTGCTCACATTCTGCTCGGGTCCCTTTGAAGCATTCTCTGATCGTGTTGAGCCTTTGTGCTTTGGGCTTAAGGTTCTGGTCGGGCCCACGCATTGTTAAGTGCTTATTAGGTTTTTGGCCATATATCTTACAGGTCCGTTTGTGCGAATATTCAATTATATTCACAACTTTGGTCTTAAATTACGTGAACCGTAAATTTAAATAATGGTCTTATCATTCCAATTATGGAACGAATTTACACATCAACACCCCTTTTGCTTACTAAGTCCAATCCCCCCTCTCCTTCTTCTCTGCTCTCTCTCTCTACTCTTTTCCCAGTTAAATCCAGCTATCTTCCCGACGAGAATAACTTTCACTCTGAGCAAAAAGAAGGTGAACATGAAATGCTATAATGAAGTTACAATTCTACCCCTTATATATCGATGTTATTACACAATACAATTTTCATTAATATTTATTATTTGTTTACTATATTGCCCTTGAATTTTCAGGTTATTACTCAAAATAAGACAAATTTCGTCAACCTTTATGACTCTATCCACTTTTCTTCTTTTGCCTTATGTCTTTTTAAATTTTAATTATTATTTTCTGAATTGTATATGAATTGTAAACAAAGTTCCAAAACGTTGTACAAAATATTCAACAATTAGAACCTCAACAATTTTATTGTTCCTCTAGGAAAAAAAAAATCAGCCCCCCTATACAAAATTCCTAGTTCGGCCACTGAATTTTCAAAAAATTAGGAGTATATTTGGAATTGGAATTTGGTTTTGGGTCGCATTGAACGGCTCGCATTTTATGCGGGATAGCTCAAAAACTCTTGTTGGGCCACTTTTGGATGTTGGCACATTATTGTGCCTTTGGAGCTTTATGATTTATTTGGTTTTAGGTGATCAATTTAATGTCTATTATGTTATTTATCGCTAAAATTTTATCTTTTTTAAGTCGAATCTAACATGATTTATTGCACATGCATCACTGTCAATAAAAAATCAAATACTTTTTCTATTTCCGGTACTATCCACTTGAGTTTCTGTCCCGATCATTAGTTTGCCTCTTAAATTTAGATTACTTTATATAATGGATTTTATCATTCTGGTAGAATTTGTTTTGCAGCTTTTATGTATAGTATAACATCGTTAAATTAATACTCGATAAATTAATAATTTTAATAAAATAATATTTATCTGTGCGATTCCGATTCTAACAAACATAATTAAAATTATCTCTCGATAAATTAATAGCTTCGATAATATAATATAATTATCTAGTCCCCTGGGTTTACTGTATGTGTTATTATCTAAAAATTTATCATCTTTTATGAGTTTTTTCTTATTTTATATTTAGGGTTAATGACAGTAAAAATATCTAAAGTTTGGTCAAAGAACTCCTCGTGTACCTAAAGTTTAAAAGTGGTGGAAAAAATACCCAAAGTCACATTTGGGGAGTTGACCACTCCATTCTCGTAACACCATTAACTTACCCGTCAACTCTGGCCACGTGGACAAATCTTTTTTGTTAAGTATAATCATTAGGGGTTTAGTTACTTGTATTAAATAGTATTAACTAGGGATATAATTTGTTGTGCTTTCATAAACGAGACTGATGTGGGCTCATCCACGTGGCAAAAATTATTATGTCAGCAACCCACGTTTGTCCACGTCGCCAGAGTTAACGGGTAAGTAAACGGCGTTACAAGAATGGAGTGGGCAACTCCCCAAATGCGACTTTGGTTATTTTTGCCACCACTTTTAAACTTTAAAATTGAATACACTAGGAGTTCTTTGACCAAACTTTGTGTATTTTCGCCGTCAATAACCCAAATTAAATTATATGAAAATGTCCTTGTTAAAAAGAGCAATAGCAGAGAAGTTAGACCTATTTGAATGCATTTGTCAATGGGCTTTTATATGCCACTTTTAAACGTTTGGCCCATCATTGTTCAATTGGGAATTATTGGTTTGTTCGGGAGATAAAAAAGGGATCAATATTTTTTTTTTATAATATTATCAATCTTACTAATTTATTGAATATTAACTAATAATGTCTTCAAAATCCAGATTGAACAAAAATATAATTGAATCAAAACTAATAATGTCTCTTGTGTGTGTGTGATTAGTTTATTAGATATAGATGGGTACATTTTATTTTGTATTGCTTTCTTTATTTTACGTTCTTAATCTAGAGTAAACATCATTAAATTCTCTTGAATTATCTTTATGTATCGGTTTTCTCTCTTCGTACGAAATGCCCATTTTTGTGTCAAACCTTTTAAAAAATGCCTATTTGTGAGAGTAAAAAATACACATAATGGGTAGTTTTTCAAAAGATTTGACAAAAAATGGACATTTCATTCATTAGCCCTTTTTTTATACCAAGTAAAACGTATCAATCTCGATCTCAATTTATCATTTCACCTCCTTAAAAATACCACTTTGTATTATTGTCCCTAAATTTAAAATTTATATCAAAATGCGTCTCTATGAAACGTTTATAATTTTCATATTTTTTGTCTTTTTATGTTAACTAAGATTTACTTCTCTAATCGCTAACACGACCTATGAAAAAATTGTCACCAACTTTTGCCACCTTCTATTGTAGAGATGAACAGAAAACAATTGACGAAAAAAGACATGTCCATTTCGATACGGCCCGATTTGTATATAAGTAAATATAGATACAGTCTAATCTCAATTAGCGAAAAAATTAGTCAACCGGTCTCGGTCTCGTGAAACCAACATCAATGAAAGTCCCATTCGATAGTAAATGAAAATATCTATATATATATATATATATATAGATATAGATATAGATATAGATATGCTTGGTTGGACTTGGCTCACAACTAGCCTATATCCGTATCATTAATTTGTGAAAAAGACCGAATTAAATTCGGATAAATAAATGCCGATTTAAAAAAATTCCGACAAATATCCCTTTTGGTATAGCATATAAACTATAGGTATTGTTAGCAAACATTATTCTCTACCAAACATTATTGAAATGAATACAAGAAATTAGATATATATTTTTTAATGGAATCCAAAAATTATTTGACCGCCTAGTAGAGTGCCCAAAATGTGTCTTGTGGACCAGGCTATGTCAACATTGTGAAACACATAAATTTTCAACTACATAATCTAATTATAAAAAAAAAATAAAGTAAAAAATAGCAGCAAAGTACTTAGGGTATAGTCAATAGCGCACTTGTGTAATATATATATATATATATAGTAAGAAAAATATATGTATTTTGTAAAATTATATGTCTTAATTATTTTACATTTTTTGAAAACTAAAATATTAAAAGTAGAATAGAATGACGGTGACTTTTACATTTAATGATAAAAAAAAATAGTATATAACGTTAGGGGTGAAAATTTTGTACTCGGTTCCCGGTTTTGTCCCGGTTCTAGTCCCGGTACCGGACCGTTTTTGGCAAAAAATCAATTTTTTCTTTTTACTATAAACTAAAAAGGGACGTCCCGGTTCCGGTTTGAAAAACCAAAACCAAAACCAATTCAAAATCTGAAACTCCCGGTTTTCTTGTCCCGGTTCCGGTTTTATGTCGTTTTATTATAAGTTTGTCATTTTTTTAGCATGTCATTTCTTATAAGTCGTTTACTATTAGGGTTTTAATCTTTTTTTTTTTTTTTTTCCAGCCCATTATTTTAACATGTCATTTATTTTTCAGCCATTACTCGATATTTTATTTAACATGTTATATGTCGTTTTGTTATAAAAAATAATAATTTGTTTGTACTTGGTATTTACTATTTAGCATTTTAGACTCAGTTTTTTGCACTGGGATTTGGATTTGGCATTGTGAAGTTCACGACGTGAACTCGGATCTTGCATTTGTTTATTTTGTATTTTGCTTTTGTACTCGGATTTGGTATTTTACATTTTGGATTTACTCGGATTTGGTAATTTGCATTTTGGATTTGTTTGTTTTTTTTTTTTTTTTTTCATGTTTCTATCGTGGATTTTGTCCCGGATTTGTCCCAGTTTTCGTCCTGAATTTTGGTCCTAAAAAAATCGAGATTTTAATCGGTGTCCCGGTCCCGGTTCTGATTTAAAACAAAAACAAGGACTTTTCAGAACCAGAACCAAAACCGGGACAAAAAACTGTGTCCTAATTTTTTCGGGATAGGGACAAAATATGGTCAAATTCCCGATTCCTGGTTCTGGTTTCAGCCCTATATAACGCCTTGTTAATTGAGTATTTTTGTTAAAATGAATAGTTCATCCATCGAAAGAACTACCGTTTTATTGAACTTGAGTACTTTTATAACTATATAAAAATAAATAAATAAATACTCATTGAGACAACTGCAAATTTTGAGTATTTTAACCATTATTATCCTTATAATTTTGAGTATTTTAACCACTAAGTTATTGGCTTCTTATAACGAACATGGTTCTTGCAATTTACACGATATTTATTGTAGCATCGACAAACGGGGTTTTTATTTATATATTGTTATGTGCATTTTTCGTAACATATAAAAATTGGGCCCCCTTTGGCAAAAGTCAAAGCCCATTAAGAAAAGTCAAAGCCCATTAAGAAAAGTCAAGGCCCATCACCAAAGCCAAAGACCCGGGGCCGACGAACTAAGACATTGGCGAGGCCCGGGATCAAAAAGGCGACGAGCCGACGAAGCGACGAGGCGACAAGGCGACAAGCCCCCTCGTCATAACTTGACGAGGGCGTAACTTGTAATCATTCCACACGACGAGGAGATCCGAGGCCACAAAGATCTCCGGGAAATCCTCCGGATTTCCCCGAACACAACAAACGAACTTGCGGACAACCCGAAGACATCAAAGACGAATCAAGAAGCACCGACGACCCCTTTTGCAGAGGAGAAAATTGCAAGCCTCTGGAGGTGCAATATTCAGGGAATTCGCAGACCCCTGGAGGTGCAATTTCCAGGGAATTCGCAGGCCCCTAGGAGGTGCGATTTCAGGGAGGTTGTTTTCCTATAAATAGGAGCCTTCCCCCCCTCATTTTCATACTCACTCACAACTTGCTCCAGAGCATCTCTCTCTCTAAAAATTTGTCCACTCCTAGAGGAGGAAGGACTTGAATAAGAGCTGAGATCGTTCTAGAAGAAGAGTCTTAGTCTCGAAAAAGAGAAGTTGTTCGACGAGTCAACGAAGGCGTCCCTTGCTATGTGGTCGAGTACGCCGACACCTGTGAGGTCGACAAAGGAAGGAGCATCCCTCGTCGGGATAAGGCCCCTCATTAGACGAGGCCACCTACCCCGACAAGGTCGACAAAGGAAGAGGTTTCCCTCATCGGGATAAGGCCCCTAGTTAGACGAGGCCACCTACCCCGACAAGGTCGACAAGAGGCATCCCTTAACAGGTTAGGTGCCCTCGCCAACCTCGACAAGGTCGACAAAGAGCATCCCCTCGTCAGGTTAAGGCCCTCGCCACAACGAGCTCGCCAACACCAACGAGGTCGACGAAGAACACACCACGCCAGTAATACCCAGCCATCCGGCCAAGGGTCACCCCCGCGCCGAATTCGCAGACCCCTGGAGGTGCAATTTCCAGGGAATTCGCAGGCCCCTAGGAGGTGCGATTTCAGGGAGGTTGTTTTCCTATAAATAGGAGCCTTCCCCCCCTCATTTTCATACTCACTCACAACTTGCTCCAGAGCATCTCTCTCTCTAAAAATTTGTCCACTCCTAGAGGAGGAAGGACTTGAATAAGAGCTGAGATCGTTCTAGAAGAAGAGTCTTAGTCTCGAAAAAGAGAAGTTGTTCGACGAGTCAACGAAGGCGTCCCTTGCTATGTGGTCGAGTACGCCGACACCTGTGAGGTCGACAAAGGAAGGAGCATCCCTCGTCGGGATAAGGCCCCTCATTAGACGAGGCCACCTACCCCGACAAGGTCGACAAAGGAAGAGGTTTCCCTCATCGGGATAAGGCCCTTAGTTAGACGAGGCCACCTACCCCGACAAGGTCGACAAGAGGCATCCCTTAACAGGTTAGGTGCCCTCGCCAACCTCGACAAGGTCGACAAAGAGCATCCCCTCGTCAGGTTAAGGCCCTCGCCACAACGAGCTCGCCAACACCAACGAGGTCGACGAAGAACACACCACGCCGGTAATACCCAGCCATCCGGCCAAGGGTCACCCCCGCGCCGCCAAAATCGGCACTTCCGACGAGTCAAACCACATCGTCATTCACCCGCCGTTTATCACTAACCCCGAACTACGTGGGACCTGATTATCTTAAACTGAGATACGTAGGCAGCCTCGCCCAACCATAAGCGACGGGGCACGGGCCCAATCTACCCTTTTTTGCAGGTCCTCCCTCGACGTAGGAGCTCTCCAAGGAAGGAAAACCACGAGGAATCATCAAAACCAGCTCGGAGCTTCATCAAGACCGGAGTTCGCCTAGACGAGGAGCTTCGCCAAGACAAGGACCTCGCCCGGACTTCGCCACCACGAGGGAAACCCGACGAGGAGCTTCGACGTAATTTGGACTTCGCCACCACGAGGGAAGTTCGCCGAGGATTGCCAAGGACAGCTCGGAGACTCATCCAAGACGACAGATTCGCCTCCAGCTTTGACGATCATTAGTCAACCCGCGTTGACTCAGCATTCAATTATCCACGTGTTCAGCGGGTCACTCTCGCGGCCCGAACCTTAGATCCGATTCTCAGTTAAAGCCATTTTTACGCATTAACATATATTATTAAACTTTTTCGTTGACGTATTATCATATGCTTATGGTATTAATTTTTACTTAAGCAAAAGCATGGGTTATTTGGATTATGTTGAGGTTCAATTAGACTCTATCTCGTTAAAATGTATATGTTTTGGGATATTTATAAGTTTACAAACTAGACTATAAAAATACTAATTTTATTTAGGGTTAATGACGGCGAAAATACCTAAGTTTTGGTCAAAGAACACTTCGTGTACCCAAAGTTTAAAAGTAATGGCAAAAATATCCAAAGTTGTACTTGGGGAGTTGACCACTCCAATCTCATAACGTCGTTAACTTACATGTTAACTCTGGCCACGTGGACAAACGTGGGTTGCTGACATAACAATTTTTGCCACGTGGACGAGCCCATATCAGCCTCGTTTATGACAAAATAACGAATTAAACCCCTAACTAATACTATTTTATACAAATAATTACACTTAACAAAACAAACTTGTCCACGTGGCCAGAGTTAACGGGTAAGTTAACGGCGTTACGAGAATGGAATGGTCAACTCCCCAAATGCGACTTTAGGTATTTTTGCCACAACTTTGAAACTTTCGGTACACGAGGGGGGCTAATCGCAAGAATGACCTTATTTGGGATCTGGTATATGTTTATACCCTCGGTACTGTTCACATGTTTGATACATACCCTTCATTAAAGAAGTGGGGCCCTTTATAGTTCGTTAGACTCGATTTTCTCTCTCATCTTATTTTATTATTTTCTTCTCTCCCCTCCTTTTTAATATTTTTTCTTTCCCTCCCTATTTCTCTGTCCTCTGTTATTCGTCTTCTTCTTCGACTCCCCAATTGCCGAGAAACCATAAGCTCCCATTGTTTCTTTGCCGATTCACCGTATTCCTTCTTTTCATCTTCTGTGTTACCCAGCCAACAGTACTTCTCCTCCCCAAATATTTCCTTGTTTGGATCCAAGAATCTCTTCAATGGTGGGACCATGTAAATTCTGAGGTGGGCCAGAGGCTCGTGTCCATCAACTCGTCGCCATCGCAAAGCGGTGGGACCATATAAGTTCTGAGGTTGGACCATGGACGGGGTGCTTCACATCGACCAAGAGCGGACGGAGTTACCGACAGTAGGAGGACCGACGATTGTGCCGTGGTGGAGACAAGTATGGATGGAGCAATTCCATATGGACGTTTCAACTACCCATGAATACGTCGAGAACATCATCTCCGTGTTTGATGTTATTCCATGCACATTATTTTTAGTTACGTAACAATGTTTTCATGTTTCATGCATGTTCATTCGAATGTTTATATATAATTGCACCACCGATGTCGGTCCTTTTGAATGAACAAGACTTCTTTTTTTTTTCTTTTTCCGATGATGAATATATCTGAGGTCGGACGTAACATTTGCACCGAATTCGGAAGTAAAATTTATATGAGGTCAAAATTTTTGGAATGTTTTGATCTTCGAATTCGGATATACCGTGTACAAAGTGTGTTGTATCACCGACTTCTGGGATAATCATCGACCTCGATGATTATCCCAGAAGTCGGTGATAATCGCAAAGTCGACCCCTACTTCGAACATATAACAATCGTAAACGTCGTCCCCTAGTTCAGACATATACACTAAATTCGAGAATAACAAATAGAAATATTTAAGCTATTGTTCAATGATTATCACCGACTTCAGTGATAATATCATACCTTGATAATAACAGACCTCGATAGGTTGTCCGACTTCGGTAAACGCTCAAGAGTATTTTGAAAAGAAACAATATACATTAGTAGTTTTCAAAATTTAAGCACATTTACTTTTCGATTTGTACGAATTTTCATCATTAGATAATAGAGTTTTTCTAAACTAATAGATAAATGTAAGGCAATGAATATGATCATGTGCATGCGACTGCGAGTGAGGGAAGTCTCTTAATTAAAAGCTACTGCTTTTTGTTCCACGTGCTTTCACACGCTTCTCCACCACGCCACCGTTTCTCATTAAGTTATATTGTTAGAAAAATAACGACAAATGCATTTAATTTTTCTAATGTAAATTTATATAAAAGTAATTATATAACGACAAATACTGTAAATTAAATTATATATTTTAATTATTTCTGTTTATTCAAATATTATATTCACCCAATCAAGATAAATATTTAAATTCCATTCAATAGCTAGAGACTAAATATATGCGAAATTTGACCGACTTTGATGCAGCTAGCGTGCGAACGACGCGCCAAATCCGCGAGTGGGTGTCGGTCCCACCATCCACAACAAACGGAGCACGTCTTCTGTTGAATTTACTTTACTCCTTGATCAATGAATCCTAGCGGACTCGAAGGAAATGGACGGTCAAGATCGCCCTTCTCCTTTTTAAAATAAATAAATATAGTAACAGCGTTAGTTTAAGAAAGTGGGCCCCATCATATTAACCGTCAGCTAGGTGGAAATGCAGCTCTTCGTGAACGCGACACGTCTTTTTTTTTTTTAAGGCAGCTTTGCTGCATGTGGGGATTGAACCCACAAGCTCCACTTTGGAAGTAGTGTGAAATTACCACTAGGTTATCCTAGCAACCACGTGAACGCGACACGTTTGACTCCAAAGTCAAATACACTTTCTCGTTACTGGAAGTTATGTTCTTTTTCTTTTTTCAGTTGACTGATATACCTTTTAATCATTTTTAACCTTCTTTTCCTCAACATTTTTTTTTATTGAAAGAATTGGCTAAAAGACCTTATCGGAGAGATGTGGTTTCGTACCATCGTTATAACATTTTATTTCTTTTACATTTATTTTTCACTCTACTAAATACAAATTGCGAGTTCTCATTTATTTTGTACTCAGTATTTTACGAAATTACGAATTTGCCCTTTGGTAGTTGAGCGGTTTATTTATTACATTTTCTTTTAGTTTTTTTTTTTTCAAACATATTCTCGCTTCTTCTCCGTGATTACTTCACTTAGACGTATTCTATTCCCAAGATCCTCTCTTCAGACTCCGAACGTTTTTCTCTTCTCTATCATACTCCTCGTTCTTCTGTTCTGTTCATTCTGGTTCGAGAACGACTTCGAGCAACGAGGCTTTCTTCTCTTTGCTTTCCCGGCGAAGGACGATCATTTCAGCGACGACTTTCTCCGATCATCGTCTTCATCCTCCCCAAAAGCCACATAAATGGAGGTAAATGTTTATTCTTTGAGAAACCTATGCTTTGCGAACTGTTTTGACTCGTAATGGTGTTAGGGTTTACTTATTTTACATGCAATATACTATACTGTGTGGTTTACGAAGAAGAACGAGTGTGGGGTGTTAAGGTCGGATTTGGTCAAATCCATCCTCAACACAACTCGTGTCGTATGCCCACAAACGACATGAAAGGGGGCGAGGAAGTTCAACTCCGAGGGGGATTATCCCCGATGAGGATGATCTCCGAGGAAGTTCAGCCCCGAGGGGGATTATCCCCGACGAGGATAATCTCCGAGGAGTTCAACCCCGAGGGGGATTATCCCCGACGAGGATAATCTCCGAGGAAGCTCTACCGCGAGGGGGATTATTCCCGAGGAGGATCATCCCCGAGGAGGTTTGATCGCGAGGAAGCACAGCCACACAAAAGCAAGTTGCGAAGGAGTGTCCCGTCACACTCGACGAGGGATTTCGTCATGATGATTATGCAGAGCCCGATGACAGCCGAAGGGACGTGCATTAATGAAGCTCACCTACCCAGTCGATAAAAGGTGTCAGCGCCGGGGCTTGCAAAGCCCGATGACGGCTGAAGGGACGTGCATTTAATGAAGCTCACCTACCCACTCGATAAAAGGCGTTAGCGCCGGGGCTTGCAAAGCCCGATGACGGCTGAAGGGACGTGCATTTAATGAAGCTCACCTACCCAAAATGACAGTCTGCTCGGAAGCGACGTAAAGCAGAAATCCGCCATGCCTTCCATCGAATCACTCTGGAAGGCGAATGATTAAAAAGGGAAAAGGCGGGAAAAATGCTAGGGGGCATAATGTAAATTGTAAACTCTATAAAAGGGCAAGATAAGCCTCATCTGGGGAGGTTGGGAAAAATAGAGGAAAAAGACCCGAAAAAGAGAGAAAGAAACCTTGTAATAGAACGGAAGAAAACCGACCCGAGGCTCATGATCCTTCATCTGTCCAGCTATTCAACGGAAGAAAACCGAGCTCATTTCGGAAATTATAATAAAACAGAGATATTCATCATTTGTTGTTATTTATTTGTTATTTGATGATTGTCTTTGTGACTGGAAAAGGGTGGTGAAAAACCCCCTCTACAGTTTGGCGCCCACCGAGGGGCTTTGTTTTCTTTCTAACTCACAGCCAGGAATTTGAAGGAGCGAGATGTCGTCGAACGACAACGTCATCATCGTAGAAGGGGGCGAAGTCCCAGCCATGGAAAGACTCCGGCAGCAGTTGGCCGAGGCCAATGCGAAAGTGATTGAGGCAACACGAGTGGCCGAAGAGGCGGCCAGGAAGGCGGAAGAACAGCAAGAGCGGAACGGACGACTAACTGCCCTTCTGGAGCGGGCGAGTCAAAGAAGGGAAGGCCCGGAGAGTACGATCGTGGGATCATCAGCTCGGGGAGCGGGTGGAATAATGGCTGAGGGAGAGCAAGGCAACCTGACGCCTCAGGCGCCGCCGATCATTAGGGATCTTTTCAATGCCGCCGGCGTGACACCGGTGAATGCGACGAACCCGTCGGGAGGCTTGACAACCACCATAGCGGAGACGATCCAGGAGGAGGTCTAGAGAGCGATGAGGGAAATATCCTCAAGCATGGAGGCAAAAATGGGATACGTTGCCTCGCAGGTGCATAAAGCCACGAGCGCGGCACCCGAAATCGATAGGTTGGTCAGGGAGGCCAGGGTGACACCTTTCTCGGCAAAGATCCGCAACATGGAGCTAGGAGAATTGCCAAAGGTCAGGCTCTCGCAGTACAAAGGAACTTCGGACCCAAACACCCACGTGAAGTCATTTCGGATCGCCACGGAGCACGTAGGCGGCGAGGAGGCGAAGCTGGAGGCCATACTGTGCCACCTCTTTGTCGAAAGCTTGCAGGGCCCGGCGAGCGACTGGTTCGCTAAGCTACCATCGCAATCCATCGGCGACTCCGATGAGCTCGTCGCATGTTTCCTGCGGCACTATTCAATGTACGTCCAGAACGAGGCAACCGTTACGACCCTGTGGAACCTCTCACAGGGGCGAGAAGAAACCCTCCGACAGTACGTGGGAAGGTTCAAATACATTATGGTCAAAATCCAGGGGCTCGATAGCGTCGTCGCTATCCAGGCGCTGAAGCATGGGCTGTGGTATTTGGCCCCTTTCCGTGAGGAGTTAATAAAAATGCGCCCATTGACGGTCGAGGACACGCTCCACAGGGCGACGCTCTTCATGGAAATAGAGGAAGAGACTTTGGCCCAGAAGAAGATCCACGAAGGTGGAAGCAAAGGAAGACAACATGGAAAAAGGGAAAGCGGGGACGGAGGAGACGCCTCATCATCCCGAGCGAGGAAGGGAGAAGAAGACCGAAGAAATCTCGGTGAGCGACGAGGTCGAGAAGCTCCAAGGCAAGAAGTGTATCAGGTTGACGAGCACAAAGATCGCGATTACGATCGAAGAGACCACCACCAAGGAGGGTCCTCGGAAAACCGAGGACGATTCTCCCATGATCGAGGACGATTCTCCGATGATCGAGGAGGATTCTCGGGGGACCGAGGACGATTCTCCGATGATCGAGGAGGATTCTCGGGGGACCGAGGACGGTTCTCCGATTTTCGAGGAGGATACCCGGGGAGCCAGGGAGGATTTTCCAACGACCAAGGAAGATTTGCTGGAAACCGAGGGGGATCCTCGGGGTCTGGAGGCCGAGGGGGCTTCTCGGGAGGCCGAGGAGGCTTCGGGGCGATGTTTTGGCCAAAAGATATGAGCAAATTCTGCGCTTACCACAACTATAATGGCCATGCCACTGAAGATTGTGCCATGCTAAAGAAGGAGCTCCAGAGAAGATACGCGACAGGGGAAATCAAGGACCTCACATGCAAACCTCCCGTGCCTTGGAATAATGGGAACAGTGCATGGCAGGGCCGACAAGAAGAACCTACGTACGATGGGAGGGAAGGTCGAGACGGGGCAAAGAGGAACCTGGCAATCGAGCCGCCACCGGCAAGGCGTAGCGAGGAAGACCGACCGGCCTCGAGAACGAGAATCGAGGTGATCATGGGCGGATCACGGTTCTGCGAGGATTCGGTCAACAGAATAAAAGCTTATCAGCGGAGGGGGAAGGAGCACGGCCAAGAAGACGTGAAGATGGGCGCCGCAGGCGCAAGGATAGAGTTCGTGGAGAATGAGGATTGCGCTGATATGCACGACGACGCTCTGGTCCTCGAACTCAGCGTCGGCGGATGCGAGGTCTGCCGCATCCTCGTTGACAACGGAAGCTCGGTCGACGTCATTTTCTATGAATGCTTGACGAAGATGGGCATCGAGGGACTCGCGATAGGGGGACGACCCCGCAAGGTATCGGGTTTCAACGGGGACGTCGCCGTCTCGATGGGGACAGTCCACCTCCCGGTCCGCGCAGGGAGCGTCAACCGGATGACGGAGTTCATGGTGCTAAACGTCCCGTCACATTTCAACATTATCCTGGGGAGACCTTGGATCCACTCCATGAGGGCCGTACCGTCAACTTACCACCAAAGCATAAAATTCCCGAGAAAGAGAGAGGGGGAGGTCGAGGAGCTCAAAGGAAGCAGGGACGCGTACCGAATTTGCTACATGATGCACCACAAGTCGATGACTGCCGAGAAGGGAATCAAGCAAACAGAGAAGGGAGAACCGGCCGGATTATAGCAATTAGCGACGCCCGCCCCAAGATTCCCCGGGCGGAGTAAGGGGCGGGGGAAGAGCGTCGATAGGACAGCCAGGGTACTTAGCACGGAAGACATCGAGGCTCGGGGCGCCGAAGAAAGAAAGGGGGGAGCACAGATCGAGGAAGTAGAGCGAGTTTGCATCGACGAATTCGATCCTACTCGGACTGTCGGTATAGGCGCAGAGCTCGATCCGGATACCAAAGCACGACTAATCAACTTCCTAAAGAGGAACCGGGGGAGTTTTGCTTGGTCTCATGAGGACATGCCAGGAATCGACCCTTCGGTGACAGCTCACCGCCTCAACACCGACCCAAGGCACAAGCCCGTCGTGCAAAAGAGGAGAAAAATGGCCCCCGATAGAAACAAGATCATCAACGACGAGGTAGATAAGCTGCTCTCGATGGGAACCATCCGAGAAGTAAAATACCCCGAATGGCTGGCTAACACAGTCGTCGTAAAGAAGAAGAATGGTAAATGGCGAGTTTATGTGGACTATACCGACCTCAACCGAGCCTGCCCGAAGGATAGTTTCCCGATGCCGCATATAGATCGCCTCGTCGAGGCCACCCACGGCTACGAGCTTCTCAGCTTCATGGATGCGTATTCCGGGTACCACCAAATAAGGATGCACCCGGAGGATGAAGAGAAGACCGCCTTCGTCAGCGAGAGGGGCACGTACTGCTACAAGGTCATGCCCTTCGGACTAAAGAACGCCGGAGCCACCTACCAGTGACTGGTGACCAAGATGTTCCACAAGCAGATCGGAAAGATCATGGAAGTATACATCGACGACATGGTCGTCAAATCCCTGAAGGCGGCGGCACACATCGAGCACTTGAAGGAATGTTTCGAGATTCTAAACCTACACGGGATGAAGCTGAATCCCACCAAGTGCACCTTCGGTATGTCCTCGGGAAAGTTCTTGGGCTACATGGTCACTCGGCGAGGGGTCGAAGCCGACCCCGAGCAAATTGAGGCAATCAAGAGCATGCCCTCGCCCCGAAATCGAAGAGAGATTCAGAGATTGACCGGAAGGATTGCTGCTCTGAACCGATTTATCTCACGATCGGCCGACAAGACCCTCCTTTTCTACGAGCTGCTAAGGAAGAACAAGAAATTCGAGTGGACCGCGAAATGCGAGGAAGCCTTCCAGGCGCTGAAGTCCTATCTGTCATCATCGCCCATTATGACGAAACCAAGGCCGGGGGAACCTTTATACTTATACATCGCCGTGTCTAACCACGTGATCAGCCAAGTGCTTGTGCGAGAGGAGGATGGGGAACAAAGGCCAGTCTCCTACATCAGCAGAAAACTCCTCGACGCCGAGACAAGATACCCTCAACCCGAGAAACTTGCTCTGGCAGTATACGACGCATCGGAAAGACTGAAGCATCACTTCCAAGTCCACACCATCGTCGTCATGACCGACAGACCCATCCGCACTATCATCCACGGCCCGAGCCAGTCAGGAAGGGTCACGAAGTGGTCTATAAAGCTGGGAGCGTACGACATTGAGTACAAGCTTCGGACGAGCCTCAAGTCTCAAGTGCTCGCAGACTTCCTCATCGAGTTGCCAAAGGATCCGGTGGACCCGAGCGACGAAGCCGGCGTCTGGAAGCTACAAGTCGATGGATCCGCGACAGCACAAGGATCTGGAGTGGGGATTAGGATCATTTCCCCTGGGGGAGACGTGATAGAAAAGGCCTGTCGCCTCGCCTATCGTTCCACCAACAACGAGTCGGAGTATGAAGCGCTCATCATCGGGATGCAATCATCCTTGACAATCGGGGCGAAGAACTTGCACGCTTTCTCAGATTCGCAGCTTGTGGTGAAGCAAGTAAACGGGGAATACGAGAAAAACGACGAGCGAATGGAGGCTTACGCAGGAGTGGTCGAGGCTCTCTCAAGAAAATTCGACTACTTTAGCCTAACACAGGTGACGCGAGGAGACAACACGCACGCCGACGCGCTAGCAGCCTGGGTTCTACGACTGAAGTCGGAGAACTAAGGTCTGTCACGATGGAAACGATGGAGAAGCCAAGCATCCGGAGAGAGGAGGGCCCCGCAAAGAAGAAAGCTAGAGGAAAAGAAAAAGCCGAGGAGGCAAGTGCGGACGAGGCTAACATAAACGAGATCGAAGAGAACGAGGACGAGGAAGGGGAGCGGGGAGTTGTGGACGACGATGAAACAGAAGATTGGAGGACGCCCTTCCGAAGGTACATCCTTGAAGGAACGCTGCCCGAAGACCCGCAAGAATCCCGAAAGATCAAGTCAAAGAGTTCCAGGTACACCGTCCTCGACAACATACTTTACCGAAGAAGCTTCGCGGGTCCCTACCTAAGATGCCTGGGCAAAAGGGAGGCCGAATATGTCATGCGGGAAATCCATAGCGGGGATTGCGGAAATCACTCTGGCGGGCGATCCCTGCTTAAAAAGACTAAGCGGCAAGGTTTCTTTTGGGAAACCATTGTCGCCGATTGCATCAACCACGCCAAGAAATGCGAGAAATGTCAGCGGCACGCGCCAACAATCAACTGCCCGGCCGAAGAACTCTCAGTGGTCTCGGTTCCTTACCCTTTCATGAAATGGTCGATGGACATCGTCGGCCCCATGCCCATCGGCACACGACAGAAGAGGTTCATGCTCGTCGTCACAGATTTCTTCACCAAATGGACGGAGGCGGAGGCATACGCCAACATCAAGGATTCCGATGTCGAGAGCTACGTTTGGAAGAACGTTATTACTCGTTTCGGATTGCCCCGGGAGATAATCGCCGATAACGGGTCCCAGTTCATCTCGAAGAGGTTCGGAGATTTCTGCAAGCGATGGAGGATAAAACTCAACACATCGACTCCGCGGTACCCCCAAGGCAACGGGAACGCCGAGGCGGTCAACCGAACCATCGTCGACAACATCAAGAGGAGGCTCGGCGAAAAGAAAGGACTGTGGGCGGACGAGCTACCAGGAGTGCTATGGGCTTATCGGACCACCCCTCATCCCGCGACCGGCGAGACGCCTTTCGCCTTGGCCTTTGGAGTGGAGGCTGTGATCCCAGCAGAGGTTGACATTCCGAGCCTTCGTCGAACGTTAGCCCCTAGCGGCGAAGAGGATAACGAGCAGGGTCTCCTCCATCAGCTCGACCACATCGACGAGATGCGTGAGCGAGCAAGCACGCACGTTGCCAACTATCAAAACACGATCGCGCGCTTTTACAACAAGAAAGTGCGCCCGAGAAGGTTCAGAGTCGGGGAGATGGTCCTCCGACGAGTCTTCCAGAATACCGCCGAAGCAAATGCCGGGAAGCTAGGGCAGACCTGGGAAGGCCCTTACATGGTTACCAATGTCGTCAAACCGGGAGTCTATGAGCTCAATAATACGAAAGGAGCAAAAGTAATACGGAGTTGGAACGTGAAACACTTAAAAAAGTTCTACCAGTAGCCCCATCTCACTGATTCACTCTCTTCTTTATGCATATAAATCTTATCTTTTTTGCCAGTTAGGGAAGTCCCGACCGTCTCTTGTTCGGGGCTATTTTCTTTTTGCATGACCTCGACTTTGATTGAACTGATTCAAAATTTTGTTACGTATGACCCTTTTCTTATCTCAGGCTCGTCGGAGGAGGTAATTTCTACATTTCTACACACGCACCGATGAAAGCTTCGAGAAAACTATAGTATATAACAATATACATATATACGGTTAAGGGTGCCGAGCAAACCCGGTCCGGCAAAACATGTCGAGATCCATATACGGCTAAGGGTGCCGAGCAAACCCGGTCCGGCAAAACAGGCCGAGACCCTATATACGGCTAAGGGTGCCGAGCAAGCCCGGTCCGGCTAGAGAGCCGAGAATAATATAAAGAGAAATATACACATATATATATATATGATTAAGCAGGCAAGCAAGCCCGAAAGGGAGCAAGCGGAAACAACCCGGGGGAACGCAAAGGAGACTTGGCGAGGAAAAGAAGCAATTTTACAATATAACCACGCGAGGAGCCGAAGAAGCAATCATCGACCGGGGGGATAACTAATGCCGGCTAGAACCGATCTCCGAAACAGTTATACTTTATTTTACCAAGTGTACACAATTGATAAAATGGGGGACTAACTGTTAAGGTCGGATTTGGTCAAATCCATCCTCAACACAACTCGTGTCGTTTGCCCACAAACGACATGAAATGGGGCGAGGAAGTTCAACTCCGAGGGGGATTATCCCCGATGAGGATGATCTCCGAGGAAGTTCAGCCCCGAGGGGGATTATCCCCGACGAGGATAATCTCCGAGGGAGTTCAACCCCGAGGGGGATTATCCCCGACGAGGATAATCTCCGAGGAAGCTCTACCGCGAGGGGGATTATTCCTGAGGAGGATCATCCCCGAGGAGGTTTGATCGCGAGGAAGCACAGCCACACAAAAGCAAGTTGCGAAGGAGTGTCCCATCACACTCGACGAGGGATTTCGTCATGATGATTATGCAGAGCCCGGTGACAGCCGAAGGGACGTGCATTAATGAAGCTCACCTACCCAGTCGATAAAAGGTGTCAGCGCCGGGGCTTGCAAGGCCCGATGACGGCTGAAGGGACGTGCATTTAATTAAGCTCACCTACCCACTCGATAAAATGCGTCAGCGCCGGGGCTTGCAAAGCCCGATGACGGCTGAATGGACGTGCATTTAATGAAGCTCACCTACCCAAAATGACAGTCTGCTCGGAAGCGACGTAAAGCAGAAATCCGCCATGCCTTCCATCGAATCACTCTGGGAGGCGAATGATTAAAAAGGGAAAAGGCGGGAAAAATGCTAGGGGGCATAATGTAAATTGTAAACTCTATAAAAGGGCAAGATAAGCCTCATCTGGGGAGGTTGGGAAAAATAGAGGAAAAAGACCCGAAAAAGAGAGAAAGAAACCTTGTAATAGAACGGAAGAAAACCGACCCGAGGCTCATGATCCTTCATCTGTCCAGCTATTCAACGGAAGAAAACCGAGCTCATTTCGAAAATTATAATAAAACAGAGATATTCATCATTTGTTGTTATTTATTTGTTATTTGATGATTGTCTTTGTGACTGGAAAAGGGTGGTGAAAAACCCTTTCTACATAGGGTTGGTTCTGTACCTATTACAGCAATACCGCTATCTATTTACGCTCCGTTATTTATTACCGCTAGCAGTTCGCCGTTGGTCAGAATATACTGCATTACTATTTTGTTTTTTAGAATTGCCGCTAGCTATCTATTTACACCCCGTTGTATATTACCGCTAGCGGTTTGCCGTTGCTCCCTATATACATTTTTACTACTATGTATAATAGAACGTGGTTCACGGATCGTCCAGCGACGGGGGAGCCCACAACTTGCTTCACCGCCACCACCGCTGGGGTTTGAAGAGGAGAATGACGACGAGACGGATGTAGTGGAAAGTGACGTGGAGATGCAAGTGGAGAGTGAGAACGGCGGTGAGGATGGAGGTGAGGCAGATGGAGAGTCTGAAAGTGAAGATGGTGCGTCTGGGGGTGAGTCAGATGGTGAAGCTTCCGCTGAAGATGGTGAGCCTGGAGGTGAAGATGCTGAGCCTGGAGGTGAAGATGCTGAGCCAGGCGGTGAGCCAGATGGTGAGCCTGGAGGTGAAGATGCTGAGCCTGGCGGTGACTCAGACTCAGATGGTGTAGATGCTTGTTACCCGGATCTATTGCCACTCTCACCAACACCGAAGTACCTCGTACGCATGTTCACCCATTGGTTGGATCGCGACACTTCAACGCTGCGGGTATGTGGTATCGGAACATACGACCGGACTTTTTCCAAAGGATCGTCGACCGTGATGGGTGACTGCACTGTGGGGTAATAATTCTTTGATGGTAATATTTCTATATTTATTTTATTTTTATATGTTGTTACCAATTCATTGATATTAAATGCATATCATCGAGATCACTTACGGGCTCCGTAAGCGACTAGAAACTTTCCCCGGGAGTATTCCCAATTCTAGTTCAATCGCTGTTGTCGATACTTCCTTCATGACCCAACTGACTATCATTGCTGGGAACATCCATAGCGGCCGAGCGTGGGTCTATAGATTGGGTATCAGGAGACGAACCAAGGTTTTACGGCCGAGAGTGGGCATACGTGGACAATTTGTACTTCCCGATCTGGTTTGACGGTCAATGGATCACATGCAGAGCCAATTTTGAAACAGCGCGGTTTAACCTCTTTGTTCCCAAGTCGAGCTAGGGTAGTGAAAATATGAAGTCAAATATCTTGCAGGATCTATAGCTATAATTCCCTTAGATTTTGGAAGCGTTAAACTTGACTGCAGTACCCCGACATGCACATCTCAAGAACCGGCGTTAAACATGAGGGTGCACCTCAGGCCCAGAAGTGACCCAGCCCGTCGACTCTGGAATATTTGCTATGAAGTTTATAGAACTAGACATGACCGGCATGTTGCCTTTCTCGATGATTGACCGTTTAATACCTTTAGCCCGGTCCCGATACGCGATGGAAATCTGGTCAAATTGGTCGTTTCGACTTTATGTTTTTTATTCACTTGTTTTTCCAATCTCTATAACATATTTCTCAATTCCTAAGTGTTATCACTAGGTTCATTTTCAGATGCTATCACCTCTAGTAAAATGATATAGCCGTTGTGATACCGCTATTACCAAGTGTGCGTCTACCGCTGTACATTCGAGATAATATAGTTTCTTATTAACTTTAACCAAAAGTGTGTCTACCGCTAGTTTACCGCTAAGATACCGCTTTAGGTTTTTGCAAAGTGGGTTCGCTAGTTATAGGTTTGACCAAAAAAATTTGAAAGCCCAATCCAACCCAACTCGAAAAACTCTAGGTTTGGTTGGGTTGGTTGGGTTATTGGCCTGAACTAAAATTAAAAAATATGTATAAAAATATTTTACCGAATAACACTTAAATTTAAATCGTCAAGCAATAAAAAGAATTTTCATATTACTGTTTTTTAACAACCGCTGTTCTACCGCTAAAAAACAAATTATCTTTTACCGCTATTACAAAGCGTGATACATACGACATAACTAATAAGACATAATTAGGGTACCGCTATACAAAGTTGTTCCGCTAATAAGCAAGAAACCTTATAACTGTTGATGTGCAAATTCGTTCCATAATCGGAATAGTAAGGTCATCAATTAAATTTACGATTTATGTAAATTAAAACCAAAGTTGTGAATATAATTGACTATTCACACGAATGGGCTTGTGAGATACATGGCCCAAAAGCCCAATAAGCACTTAACAATGCTAGGGCCCAATCAAGATCAAAAGCCCAATATGCGAAGGCTCATTCCGAGCAGAAAATGCTCCAAAGAGACACGAGTAGAGAGCCCAGAAGATAAAGGACCCGAGCAAAGCATGGGAACCACATCAGCCCGAAGCAAAAGCCCAACACACTTTGCTAAAGCCTAGGCCCGACTAGGCCTGCTATCCCAGAGCTGAGAAGCTCGTTCCGAGGAGAAACTGCCATAAAGGGATCCGAGCAGAAACCGCCATAAAGGGATCTGAGCAGAAGCACAATAAATAGTAAAGCCCGGGCAGACCAAGTCAACAGCCTCAATTCAAACCTCCAGAGCCCGACCAGGAAAATTGCCACGACCAAGATTCAAACTCCCACAATGTCAAGTCAAACTCCACCACTGCGCAATCCTCTCAGAAAGTGGCCCACGTATCAACTTGACAGCAAGTCAAATTCCGAACTCGAAGCCACTACTAACGTCCACTACCAATGGGCAGAAACTGAAGGCCTATAAAAGCAAAAAGACAGTTCTATCACACGCACACAAGCATTTACTTTGAGAGAAAAGAGTCTGTAAATTTGTATTTTTCAGAGTGTTTTCATCTTTTCTTCTGATCATGTCGGAATCGGCTTGTGGTTCTGGTTGATCTCCTTCGAATCAATAAACTTACAGAGGACGTAGTCAACTACCGTATTGGGACGAATCTCTCTAAAAAACCTCTGGTGTTTTTTTTGTTTCATTTTTAATCTTTTTGTCATTGGCTTAAGTATTAACGACGCGGAGGTCAAGATCCAAGAAGTTCTTAGCATCCTCAAATCAAAATCCCATTCACAAATCACGTGACTGTTGGTGTGTGAAACCACGTCAACAATAACCTCTATACATAACTAATAAGCAAGAAACCTTATAACCGCTATACATAACTACTATGGGCACAAAATCTTACAACCGCTATACATAACTAATATGCACGAAATAATCAAAATACAGAGACTATGCTCTCGACGTAATCATGGGCAGGGTCAACGTATATGTCATTTTTCGCGCCCCATACATTTCTCCACCAGTACTTCATCGCCGGCCGTTCTACCGTCGAAAGCGCGGTCCGTTTTTCCTCGAGACGAAGCACCTCATCCCGCCAGTCGAAGAAAATGAATGTTGATTTATTTTGCCGGTGGTTAATCAGAACCGCCCAATGAAGTACCCCGTCCACCGTTACTGCGCCTCGTGGCCAATCAAGCTCCCCTGGTAGTGTCAAGGACCCACAGTCTCTCCATGCAAGTCCGCTTTTGGAGAACACTTGTGCGCATATGGAAAGTGAATCATTGGTTGTGCATAGTCGGACGATCTTGTAGTCGTTGATAGTGACGTCATACGTGAAACCTAACACCTCATTGTCATGAAAGACAGGTGAGTAGGGTGCTGGAACGGGAAGCCGCCTCACTTGCCGAATTGCCGGATTCCAAAGCACGATTCTCGTCTCATGCGCCCCGAACGACAGGCATATCAAGCCGTTGCAGGAGCCTACTATGTCAAAGTGTTCGTAATTTTCTGCGTAAAGATACGACACGTCGATGTCCGTCACCCTTTGGCCGGAGAGCAACTGTATTACTTGTTGGTAGTCCCGTTTCTGGTCCGCTGACGAATTTGATGAGTGTTGATGAACGTCGAGTCCCCCCCGGATATTCTTGCCAGCCAACGTTTCGAGACGCTCTTTAATCCCATCAGAATTTTGCCAGCAGTTCGGGTAGGATCTTGTCGAACACAAAGTCTTCGGGAAGGTCCTCCGAAGTGCATTCTATTGTAGTTTCTGATAATACAATTTGAGACGCTGACCAAGTGCAGTTATAAGTTAGAACCATCTTTTTAATAGACACGGATGGACACGTCCTTTCAAATAGCAAATCCGAATGCGCTCAATTAAAGCGACTCTTGAGATTTCCCATGATGTAATCATAAGAATTATTACCGCTATTACCGCTAGTTGTTTTACAGCTCTTAAATGCCACATGTTTGTAAGCGGACGCATACGTCATGTCAAATATATGATTAGGGCTTTCAATATATATATCCCGCTAGTTGTTAGCGACGTTTAAGATTTCAATTAGAAATCATGAGCATAGTTAAAAGACCTTATATATACATTAATTACCGCTACAGAATTGATCCCGCCTTTTTGTTGTGACGGTTGAGTTGCTTGATGTCTCGGTAAGATCTATGAACACTGTCCATACCGCTAGTTGCTCATGATCCCGCTAGTTGTTTTACAGCTCTTACATGCCACGTGTTTGTAAGATGACGGACACGTCATGTCAAATATATATCACACCAGTTCTTACAGTCTTGAGCATAATTAATAAAAATATATATACGTTTAAGATTTCTAATAGTAATCATGAGCATAATTAATAAATATATATATATATATATTACTTACCGCTACAATTTTTTTAATCAATTACCGCTAAAGAACTAATCCAACCTCTTTGTTGAGACGGTTGAGTTGCTCAATGTCTCGGTCATTGCTACGAGCTCTGTCCATAAGTCTCTATATTTATCTCTCTTTTTCCCTGACTAAATCGCCATCACTCTCCACAATGAACCGAGAAAAAAAGATTCTTCCAGTCACTGATGAAGTGATACTGAGTGATATTGCCCGCTTTTATGGCTTTGATGGGGGCCCTACTGAAGGCGATATTGCCCGACAAGTTTGATGATGACGACCGGAAGGATTTTTTTCCCAACAAGGTTCATCGCAAGTACGACCATACCTACAAGCACGATGATGGCCGAACTTACACGACATGGAGCCGCGAACACTTGGAGGCGGGGGTGACCTTCCCCCTGGCACTTGAGTATATGGCAGTTTTGAAGGTTAATGGTCTGGCACCATTCCAACTTGCCCCGGAGGGCTACCAGATAATTGCGGCGCTGTATGTCCTCGCATACCTAAGCAATTTGCTGCGTCTAACGGAAAACAATATTCTGAGTATGTTTGGATTGAAGGAACTTGGTGGCGGCTTCTATACACTCACTGAGAGGCCCTGGCTTCGCCACATGGGCCCCGTTCTCTACAGAGAAGCCAACGCACTTAGCCGAGTACCGAGTCGGTACTTCTTCGTGGCGGGGCCGGAGGAGTCGCAACATCACACCACCGATCCGATGTGAACCTTTGCATCCTTCGATAGTCTAGAGAAATATAGAAAATATGCCACCTTTATCGCCAGGCTCCCTTCCAGACAGCATATCTTAGGCAAGTTGACAAGCTACCGTAGTTTGCGGGATGCAGGTCTTTTCTATGAATGGGCTCGCATGGGGATCTTCCCTCCCAGAGCCGACCGGAACTCCGGGATATGGATGGGCTGGGGAAATGTCGATCCTGGTGGTCCTCTTCTTTTGGACGTTGGCCCGGGGACCTCGTACGTGGCGCCCCTGGTGCGCACGAGCGGGAGCAGTCGTCCTTACGCGGCGTCTGTCCAGAAGGCTCTCCGTCGCGAAAAGAAGCTGGTGGCAGTTTACGATTGTTATGTATAGTAGTTAGTATAACTTTGTTTTGTAACTGCTACTAATATAAGTTGCTTTACTTTGTTACCGCTACTAATTTAACTTGCTTTACTTTGTTACCGCTGCTAATATAAGTTGTTTTACTTTGTTACCGATGCTAATATAAGTTGTTTCACTTTGTTACCACTACCAATACTAATAGTAGTATTTCTTTCTAGTACAGATTGTTTTACTTTGTTACCTCTACTAATTCACATTTCTTTATATCTTTACCGCTACCAATACGGATAGTAGTATTTTTTTCTAATACAAATTACTTTACTTGATAGTAGTATGTCTTACTAATATGAGATTATGAGTTGTTTTACTTATTTACTTCTTTTGCTATATTTGTCTTACTTATAGCTGGTACTTTTATATATAGAAACCAAGTCACCAATGGTTGTAAACTCGACTATAAAGTAAAGGCACCCACGTCCCCAGATCTTGTAGATCTACTTTCGACCTCCCTAGATCACAAGAAAGCCCAGAACTTGTAGATCTACTTCCGACCTTAACAACTCTACAATGTACGACCTTGGCGATGGTTCAAGCACTTCTCCAACTCAGAAGGATCGACAATGTCTTTTTAAATGCGGCAACAACACGATAATCTTAACGTCAA
This sequence comes from Parietaria judaica, assembly GCA_954871525.1. NCBI lineage: Eukaryota > Viridiplantae > Streptophyta > Magnoliopsida > Rosales > Urticaceae > Parietaria > Parietaria judaica. The sequence continues at coordinate 49,459,444 of OX940860.1, forward strand.
ACACGTGGAAGAATCCAGGAAGAAGATTCAGGTGTTGTTCGAAGATGAAGGTACGTTCATTGATGACGACTTTATACTTGATCTCTGTAATTTTCATAAGGTTGTGATTTTGCGTATTTTGCTTGTCATCAGGGAAAAGATAATTGCGGATACTTTGATTTGGTAGATCCAGAACTAATTCCACAAATTGATGCCCTTCAACCAACTCAAAAACTGGAACGAAGAAACTACTATAAGTTCATCAGTTGGGGAAAACTAATGTTCGTAACTTTCTTTGTCATTTTATGGATGTTCTTCAAGTGAGTATTTGTCTGGTACGCGGTATGGTGTTTTGTAACGAAGACGTGTTGAACCATTTTGTATTACAATCTTTACCACTATGTTAAAGCTATTATATTGTATGACAATCAAACCGCCCTCTGTTAAAGCTGTTATATCTCACCATGACAATCGTACCGCTATGTTAATGCTATTTATCATACTGTAACTTTTGATCTAAATTACCGCTAGCACCTTCTCCGGTATCAGATCACCAAAACGTCAGACAATAACTGAGAGAGATGAGTTGGCTAACAATTTGGTAATGCGATACCGGAGTTGGTGCTCATAGCTTCGGCAGTTCATTAAAAATATAGAGAGAGATAAGGAGAGGAGGCGGCGGGAAACTATATATTGCAAATTGTGCTCCATTTTAGGGTTTTCTTCTATTTATATCGATCAAAGGGTATTTTGGTACTTATAATCCTCTTACCGCTATGCTTTATAGTTTATTCTGCCAAACAACACACAAATAGTAAATATTGAGTACCGTTATATGTTACATAATAGTGGGATTATCAAATACAAAACAAACATAAATAATAAATAATCAGATATTCTTTATTCTGTAATACATCACACAATGAGTAAATATTGAGTACCGCTATATGTTACATAATAGCGGGAATAAATAATACAAAGCCAAACATAAATAGGAACGGCTGGCAACTATTACGAACCTATACACCCCCTTGCTGAGAAACAAAAGGTTAATCTTGCATGAGCACTTCCCGCTTCGTCTTATACCGCTATGCTCCCGTCTTTAATGTCGCGTCAAGAGGATTGAACTGTAGCATGCAAATACAAGAAGCACCGATGCAACTATAGCTTGCAAATACAAGAAGCACTGATGCAACTGTAGCCTGCCCATACAAGAAGCACGGATGCAACTCCTCCTAACACGATTTACTTCATTTCGTCCCTAGTGGGAAGAAACAAGAAGCCAACAACAAAGAGGGTACAAACGAAACTTGCAGAGTTAGAAGCACGACTGCGAAGAAGCAAGGATACAAACTCAGCTTTTCACCTCCTTGTAAATATTGTATGAATGCATGGCGGCATAAAATATTATTGACGAGCTGCGAAGAAGCAATGAATAAGAAAGCATTGACTACCGTTAGTTCATAAAAAAATATACCGCTATTAATTGTTCTGTACTACAACACAGAATGAGAAAATATTGACTACCGTTATAGAAGCACGACTGAGAAGAAGCGCAGCTACAAGATAAGCTTGCACCTCCTTGTAAATATTGTATGAATGCATGGCGGCATAAAAGATTGCTGACGAGCAGCTGACGAACCTTTGGGCGGTGGATACATAAAATATTATCATTGAGAGAGAGATGATGGATATAATTCTATTGTTTAGGGTCCGGGATTGTTCTATTTATAGAGGCTTGAGGGGAGTTGGATGAGTAATTAATACGACCTGCATGCAATAAAGGCACATTAATATGTTTCTCCACCCACTAATCCGAGTACTTTTGGTGAACAGAATTTGCCGCTAGTTTTTCTCCTAGAGGTGGTCACTAAACACGTAACGGTTACCTAGCGGTTAGTGAATGGAAACGGGGAAGGTTAGTGTTTCTATCAGGTTATTTCATTTTACCGTTCGTGTGCATAATTAAGTTCATCGGAACAACTAATGGCAAGTGTGTTGGATCATAGGCGGATAATGAGTATGACAAAAGAACTAGCAAGTTTGTTGGATCATAGAACAAGTCTTTATCGTACACATATGCGAAGCAATGCATATTTCACTAGATTAACTCGTACTTGTTTCAGCTTAAAAAGATAATACACTAGTAAATATGTTTAAATAACCTTCATTTAACTAACATAACTGACTACCGCTAATTGATTGTCTTATCCACCGCTAGACACTCATAGCACTACCGCTACGGGTTACGTAGTAGCGGTTTTTTATTTGGCTAAAAATTTTAAGATTCTGATGGTTTCTTCACCTACTAATACGACATGCATGATATAAAGGCACATTAATATGTTTCTCTACTCACTAATCTGAGTACTTTTGGTGAACAAAAATTACCGCTAGATTTTTTCCTAGTGGTGATCCTTAAACACGTAACGGTTGACTAGAGGTTAGTATTTCTATCAGGTTAAGATTCTGATGGTTATACACTAGTAAAATGGTAATACTTATTTAAACTTGTAGTTATTTCAACTGAAAAAGGTAATACATTAATAAATAAGTAATACTCGTATTATTCGGTAATACAACACACATGTAGTATATATTGACTACCGTTAAAAATTACATAATAGCGGGAAGAAAACGTACAAAACCAAACTTAAATAAGAACTGCATCAAGAATTATGAACATAAAAACCAGCCTTCTAAGAAACAAAAGATTAATCTTCCGCTTATACCGCTATGATCCCCGTCCTTAATGGCGTCAAGAAATTGCTTATTCTCATTGTTAAGGTCGGATTTGGTCAAATCCATTCTCAACACAACTCGTGTCGTTTTGTCCATAAACGACATAAGGGAAGGCGAGGAAGTTCATCGCCCGAGGGTCAGATACGGCGTATCCCCGAGGAGGATTATCTTTGAAGAGGTTTAACCATGAGGAGGTATGGCCAGCGCGAAAGCAGACTGCGATGAAGTGTCCCATCACGCTCGACGAGGAATTTCGTCATGATGATTTATGCAGAGCCGAATGACGGCTGACGGGATGCGCATTTAATGAAGCCCACCTACTCACTCGATGAGAGGCATCAACGACGAAGCTTGCAGAGCCGAATGACGGCTGACGGGGTGCGCATTTAATGAAGCTCACTTACCCATAATGACAGTCTGCTCGGAAGTGACATAAAGCATGATTTAACCATGCTTCCCTCAAATCAATCTGGGAAGCGAATGATTAAAAAGGGAAAAAGGCGGGAAATATGCGAGGGGGACATAATGTAAACTCTATAAAAGGCAAGATAAGCCTCGTTTGTAAGGGTTCGGAAAAATAGGGAAGAAAACCAGGGAGAAAGAGAGAATATCATGTAGTAGAAAGGCTAAAGTAATAGAGAAAGTCTTTGTTCTTGATCCTTTAACTGTCCAGTTATTCAACGAAAGGAAACCGAGCTCATATCGGAAATATAATAAAACAAAGATATTCACTGATCATTGTTGTCAACTTGTTATTTGTGATTATTTTTGTGACTGGAAAAGGGCGGTGAAAATCGCCCTCTACAGTTTGGCGCCCACCGTGGGGCTTTGTTTTCTTTCTAACTCACAGCCATGAATTTGAAGGAGCATGACGTTATCGAGCGACGCCATCACCAGCAACGAGGCCCGATCTCGAGGAGACCGGCGGTGGCTGCTCGAGGTAATGTTTGAACGCGCGAAAACAACGAGGAGGGCCTAAGAAGCAACTCAAGAGGCAGGATTGACGCGAAAGGGGAAGACGTACGGACTCTTTGCATTTAAATGGAGTAAACGTATAGTCGGCTAGCCAGAAAAGGAAACGCACGCGCATCAATGAATCGGAGTGACTCTCGAGGCGTTGCGAAGGGACAGCAATGTCAGGGAATGCGAAGAGTTTACGCGTGGTGTGAAATGGCGGTTATAAATAGGAAGTTAGCAAGAGCGAAAGAAACAGGGCAGTTTAACTCTCAGGAAAACCTTGATCACCCTACCCAGAAAATTCCAAATTCCCTTTTTACTATAAAACCGGTGTTTGTTAGTGTTTCCCTGATACAGGGGGAGAAAACATACCAAGAAGAGATGACGTTCGGGGAAGGAGTTACCGGCCAAGGCTATACAGACGAGTCTGGGATGGTCATTGAAGGAGGTTGGGAATGGTCCAAGGAAGCCATGGCGGAAGCACGAGGAGGAGACCATCACGCGACGACGGACGGCTGGAGAAATTAGGAGTGGCCAATGAGCGATGAGCCGTGTCCAATGATGAAGGACACCAGGGAGAACCAACAGGACCGGGAGCAGCAAAGGATCTCAGGTGAACCACACCCCGCAATGGAACTCGTCCTATTGTACCTAAGCCTCGAGGAGCTCCTCGCGGTGGAAATGGTGTGCACGTCGCTGCGCGACAAGGTTCGGGGGAACTGCCTTCTGTGGCGCAACCTCAATATCGATGACCCGATGAGCGAGTGGATCGAAGATGAGAATCTTCTGAATCTGCCGAGGAGGTCTCAAGGGAGGATGGAGACCCTGACGCTGAATAGATGCTTCGAGATCACCTACGCCGCTTTGAGGGTAATTCTGCAGGATAAACCGACGATCATAAAGTTATGCCTGTCAAGCTGCCACCGAATCACCGTGGATGACGTGGTCAACAACTTGTCCACAATAAAGCACAAGATAAAATTCTTAAGGGTCAACAGACTCGGTTTCAGTTACAAGGAGGGAGCCAAGGCCAGACTCGAAGACCTTCCCGCGCTGCTCGCGGAAGGAAGCCCGACCGGCGACCTCGAGCAGCAGACGCCTGCACCACACGGCCGTCTGCTCGACATGGAGTACTGCAGGAAATGCGATAAGGACATCCTGGTTTATGAGAAGCCCACAAAGATTGGAGAAAGGAACACCCTCCGCCCGCCGTGTGTTCGCCGACGCCAAGAAGGACGTGCTTGTGGCTTTTGCATGTCATGCATAAGCCTTGGTCTCATGTGGTATACCTACGTCTGCACGGACTGCAACAATGAGCGTCCTAGCAGAGACTCTCTGGAGAAGGTCGTGTCTTCAGCCTGCTCGATCACCGACGAACAAGCTCCGGAGTAAGGCACGTACGCTGTTCGACGTGAAGGGAGGGTCGATCTACCGAGAAGCCTCTACGAACCCTTCTGGCGTGGTTTCTTGAGGAAAATTTGTTTCAGTTTTAATGTCTGTATGAATGTTTTTACTTTGAGAAACGAGCGAAATTATAAGTTAACAAGAATGTATGTGTACAACTCTACTCGGTGAGAGTACCGAGTAGAAAGAAAAGTATTCCCACAATATTCATATATAAATATATATATATATATATATATATATATATATACGGCTAAGGGTGCCGAGCAAGCCCGATCCGGCGAGAGTGCCGAGAAAATTATAAAAAAATATATATATATATACGGCTAAGGGCGCCGAGCAAGCCCGAGCCGGCGAGAGTGCCGAGCAGAAAGAAAATATATATTTACGGCTTAGGGCGCCGAGCAAGCCTGATCCGGCGAGAGTGCCGAGGAAATAAACAAGGCGAGAGTGCCTGTGGCGAGAGTGCCAAGCTAAAAGGCGAGAGTGCCAAGCTAAAAGGCGAGAGTGCCTACGGGGTCCTGGAAACTAATCGGCTCGTACCCGATGAAACCCAGCGATACCCGCAAGTGTTTACTATGGCGAGAATGCCGAATAAAGAGATCCGGCTAGAGTGCCGAGGAAAAGAGGTACGGCGAGAGTGCCGAGAAAAAGAGTTACGGCTAAGGGCGCCGAGCAAGCCCGAGCCGGCGAGAGTGCCGAGCAAGAAAAAAAATATATTTATGGCAAAGGGCGCCGAGCAAGCCCGAGCCGGCGAGAGTGCCGAGCAAGAAGAAAAAAATATATTTACGGCTAAGGGCGCCGAGCAAGCCCGAACCGGCGAGAGTGTCGAGCAAGAAGAAAAACATATATTTACGGCTAAGGGCGCCGAGCAAGCCCGTACCGGCGAGAGGACCGAGAAAACATCTCACCTGTAAACAAGTTCGTAAATATATGTTTTTCTTCTAGAATTACAAAATTGTAACTCCAGTTACAAAAGTGTAACTTCAGTTACAAAAGTGTAACTCCAGTTACAAAAGTGTAACTCCGGTTACATAAGTGTAACTCCGGTTACAAAAGTGTAACTCCAGTTACATAAGTGTAATTCATGTTATAAAAGTGTAACTCCAGTTACATAAGTGTAAGTCAAGTTACATAAGTGTAACTCGAGTTACATAAGTGTAACTTCAGTTACAAAAATTGTTTTAATACTTCCAAATTAATTCCAATAAAAAAAGCACGAAATTATTATATTAAGAGATATATTGAAATTTGATTACATAATAAATACACTATTAATATCGTTGTGTTTTATCGCTAAAAGAGCGAAAACACACCGTTTCTCTGACTTACAAACTTGCACAATTTCTTATGTAGAATCTCTTAATATGTAACATAAGTGTAATTATATATGACTAGAATTACGAAATTGTAACTCCAGTTACAAAAGTGTAACTCTAGTTACATAAGTGTAACTCCAGTTACATAAGTGTAACTCCAGTTACAACAGTGTAACTCTATTTACATAAGTGTAACTCTGTTGTAACTCCAGTTACAAAAGTGTAACTCCAGTTACGAAAGTGTAACTCCAGTTACATAAGTGTAACTCCAGTTACGAAAGTGTAACTCCAGTTACAAAAGTGTAACTTCAGTTACAAAAATTATTTTAATACTTCCAAATTAATTCCAATAAAGAAAAAGCACTAAATTATTATTTTAAGAGATATATTGAAATTTGATTCCTTAATAAATACTCTTTTAATATCGTTGTATTTTATCACTAAAAGAGCGATAACACACCGTTTCTCTGACTTACAAACTTGCACCATTTCTTATGTAGAATATATTAATATGTAACATAAGTGTAATTATATATGACTAGAATTACGAAATTGTAACTCCAGTTACATAAGTGTAACTCCAGTTACATAAATGTAACTTCGGTTACAAAAATTTAATTCCAGTTACAACAGTGTAACTCCATTTACATAAGTGTAACTCTAATGAACATATATATCATAAATGTAATTGTATATATCATAAATGTAAAGTCAGTTACATTTTTGTAACTTGTGTCATAGTGTAAAGATATAATCACTGTTGTGGCCTTCGAAAATGTTACAACGATTAAATCATTTCAGAAACTTAAGGCAAGAACGTTTGTTGTGGCCTAATTTACCACATGCTCTACAATGAAGTGAATTCTTGAATTGTTCACCGTTTGAAGGAATTATTTTTTTCTTCGGTCTTCCTGCTTGCCTCCTTACTTCGGGGGGTAAAGTGTCTGGAAATAATGGGTCCGGAACACTTGAACTGTTACATAAGTTCTCTGAAAAAGCTTCGTAACCACTTGGATATATACCTCCTGCATATTAGTACATAAAGTGTTAAATAAATTCTATGAAAAATGTTTTAAAGTAAATGGGAATTACCTCCTGCATAAGTGGCTAAATAAGCCTCCCTAGTGTAAAATCTTGACACGTAGACTTTAGGATCACACCTAATCCTCCAAAATGAAGCCATATTAGTGACTTCATTACACGTGCATGTCTGGCAGCTCAGGTTAACAACATACTGTGAGCCTTTATCAGTGACTTCATATTCGCTTTCATTTATAGAATCAACCTGCATATTAAAAAAATTACAAATATATTTTCACATTTAAAATTATTATATAGTCATTTGGCTAGGTGTAACTATAATTACATAACTGGAGATACGTAAAAGTAACTGTAGTTATTAGCGTAACTAGAGTTACGTAAGCGTAACTGAAGTTACGTAAAAGTAACTATATGTATATATAATTAATGAATAAAAAAAAGTAAAGAAAACACTTACGATTAACGTTCGTGCCAATTCTTCTTGGACATCCATCTTCAGTTCTGCTTCTGGGGTCAACCTCATACGCATCGACGCTCCCTCTAGTCTATGTTTATTATTCCAATTTTGACAGAGCTTTCTGTAAGACTCGACCAATGAAATAATAGGTCGGTCTCTTGCTCCTCTCAAAACTGAATTAAGACATTCCGAGATATTTGTTGTCATTATGTCGTAGCGTCTTTGAGTGCTATATAATTTTGCCCACTTGGTTGGATCGACGTCTTGCAAATACGGTTCGATTTGTGCATCGATGGTCGACAGCTCCTTCATATAATGATCAAATTCTCTTCTCGTACATGCCAATGCGCAATTGGAGAAGAAATAATCAATAGAAGAGTTCTTGAAATGCTCAAAACTGAATTAAGACATTCCGAGATATTTGTTGTCATTATGTCGTAGCGTCTTTGAGTGCTATATAATTTTGCCCACTTGGTTGGATCGACGTCTTGCAAATACGGTTCGATTTGTGCATCGATGGTCGACAGCTCCTTCATATAATGATCAAATTCTCTTCTCATACATGCCAATGCGCAATTGGAGAAGAAATAATCAATAGAAGAGTTCTTGAAATGGCTTAGAAGATTTCTGGACAAGTGCTGTTTACATACACCTTGAGCAGCTTCTGGATAAACTGACGTAATCGCTCTCGGAATTGAATATTTGCGGTCAGATATGATGTATAAACCTTCGCGCTCTCCAATAGCATTCTTCAATTGCTCAAAGAACCAAAGCCAAGAAGCATTATTCTCTTAATCCACTATTGAAAATGCGATAGGTAATATGTGATTTTCGCCATCCATCGCTGCTGCCATAAGTAGCGTACCTTTGTACTTGTTTTTCAGAAATGTGCCGTCTACAGATAGTACAGGCCTACAATGGCTCCATCCATTGATCGATTCCCCAAAACTGAGAAAGAAGTACTTGAATCGACCCTGGTTGTCGGAACTAAACGCTGTACAGGTACCTACACAATAAAATGTTAGTAAAAAATGTAAGTAAACTTTACACTGTAACTTCAGTTACTATTATGTAATTGTAGTTACATAAAAGTAATTATTCTTACATAATGGTAACTGCAGTTACCTTTATGTAACTTATATTACAACTAAGTAATTCTGGTTACACATATGATATTTAATCATATTTGAAATAATATAACAACAGTTACATAAGTGTAACTGCAGTTACAAAAGTGTAACTGTAGATACACGATTGTAACTGCACTTACTTAAGTGTAACTTTAGTACACTATTGTAACTGTAGTTACAAGTTACACTTATGTAATAACTAGTAAAAACAAAGTAAGTAATTTTACCAGGGTTTTTCGCTTTTAACGCTTCTGCATACTTAGGTAGCATTGCATACGAATCCTCCGCACTTCCTTGCATGGAATCTAAAGTTAATTCCTTGGCCTTCCTTGCCGTATAATAGCTAATTTCTACTTCGTGTTCTTTTCGCATCTTCTTGATTATTTGCTTCGGAGCGATGGATTCAACTTCCTCTTCTTCAACAAACGCAGTTTTCAAGCATTCCTTGACAACGACAGCGTTTGCATGCGGGTGCTTGGTACTGGTTACCGTCCTCACGCATGAGTGTGTTTTATTGTATGATTTAATCATCCATGTTGTTGAGCCATTGTAGTCCGTTGAAGAATGCATTTTCCACGTACAACCGGCACTCGAACATTTGATTTCAAACCGACATGTATCAGAATTTGTAGTCGTAAACGAGAAGTTTCTTCTTATTGCAATCATGCGCATAATGTTTTGCAAATGCTTCTTCGATTTGAACATGTTACCCTTTTCCACGTCAAACAATTTTGGGAAATGCTCGACGGTTACATCGTCTATAAATACGTTGGAAGAACTGCCATTTAGATCTTCACTAGTGAATGCATAAGATTCGGACACCGAATTGCCCTGTAACAATAGTAATTTTCAAATTTATTATATAACTGCCATATTTGAAATAATGTAACTGCAGTTACATAAGTGTAACTTCAGATACAAACGTGTAACTTAAGATACAAACGTGTAACTTCAGTTACATAAGTGTAACTTTAGTACACTATTGTAACTGTAGATACACGATTGTAACTGAAATTACATAAGTGTAACTTTAGTACACTATTGTAACTGTAGTTACAAGTTACCCTTATGTAATAACTAGAATTAAAATTGTGTAGAAAATAAGAGTTCTTAATATGATATTACAATAATATCATAACTTAAAGATTGGAATACCATGGTTGGCCAAATTTTGATTGTGCGACGATCTCGATGATCCGTCGGAGGCCGACATTAATGAACCTACACAAAATAAGATTTTCCATTAAACTCGTGTAATAATAGTTTTGTTGTCTAAGGTGAAAATTGACATTTTCACCTTAGTAACAGCCGACATTAATAACGGCCATATTTGAAATAATGTAACAGCAGCAACATAAGTGTAACTGTAGTTACATAAGTGTAAATGCAGTTACATAAGTGTAACTTCAGATACAAAAGTGTAACTTCAGTTACATAAGTGTAACTGTAGTTACAAGTTACCCTTATGTAATAACTAGAATTAAAATGGTGTAGAAAATAAGAGTTCTTAATCTGATATTACAATAATATCATAACTTAAAGATTGGAATACCATGGTTGGCCAAATTTTGAGTGTGCGACGATCTCGATGATCCGTCGGAGGCCGACATTAATGAACCTACACAAAATAAGATTTTCCATTAAACTCGTGTAATAATATTTTTGCTGTCTAAGGTGAAATTTGATTATAATTTAAAAGTCGGGGGCTCTTCAACCCCTTTTGGGGTCGCTGAACGTCGTTCCCGACACCAATGGCCATCTCATGGATGGAAATGAGCAGAGACACGTCTATTTCGACACAAAGAAATTCTATCGGAGAAATAATAAGGGAATACGATGTTACAGTTTGTATAATTCTCCAAATATATGATCATTCATACATCTAACATATATAATTCTCCAAAAGCTCATCCTCAATTTCCAATCCGATGAATGAATCCACCGAACGAGATCGATTCCGTTCGCCATAGCCAAAACCTTAAAAGCTACTCTTTCGGTTCGCTCACCTGCCAAGCGTCGAGAGTTCGCTAAAGCCACCGATCGGCCTGGACTCGGACCGAGTCTTCGGGGTGACGATACAGAGCAGTTCGCAGCGATATTAAGCTAAGGATTATGCGAATACAGAGCAGTTTCCTCCCTGAAACGAAAATGTCCAAACTCTAAACAGTACCATCAAGTTTCAAATGAGCAGTGTTAATTTTCGATTTTATTTCAAATCAAGATAGCAAAAACCCATATAATTCTGGGTCTATGATTCGCATTCAACATCGATACGGATAAAAGAAGCCATAAACACCAATTCTCAAAACAGCTACTACAAATACGTCTTGTAATCACAAAACCCAAATAACAAAAGCGTGAATTCGCAACATATATTTGTATATATATATGTATATATCTTGCAAGAGATCCTAATCTTTGAGAAGAGATTGAAGGTTTAACAGATCGTAAACGAACCATGAGCAGATTCCCAAAAACCATCGGATTCGGAATGTGAAAAAACACAATTGCTAGGAAAATCGAGAATCATTACAATCAAACGGAGCTCCTTCAAGAACAGGAGATGAATCCGAAATATAGAAGAAGAAGAAGAAGAAGAGAATCGCCATTGTGAAGCAGATTCCATGGAAACTAACCCTAGCAGCTCGAGTCTTCGCCGCGATCGGCGAGGTAATACGAGGAGGAGAACTGTGGCTCACCGCCGACCAGCACGGTGTCGTTGAAGGGGAGCGAGCAACAATGGCGGAAGAAGAGTCGAACAACGGCTTCGTCGTCGAACGTGACTGAAGGGGGTATATTTGTCCTAAAAAGCCCAAATGAGATTTTCTTTAATTATAGCAAAAATTTGAGTACCCTTTTGAATAGTTTGATTTTAATTGAGGGTTTTACTAATAATCCCATATATATATATATATATTATATTATATAATGGCATAAACTAAGTTTTCTCACAATCAAATTTCAAACATTTTTCTTTTGCCTTTTCTAGTAAGACGAGCCTCTAACAAGTGAATTTTTTTAAGAATCAAAATACCATAAAATCTATAAGTTAATAATGTTGAGACTCGATAATTATATTATATTATCTAGGTTATTAATTTATCGATGTGAAATTTAATAATGCTAATTAAAGTCGGGACTTTACAAAAGTATTATTTTATCGAAATTTAATTTAACGAGGATCTACTTCCGTGGGAATTGAAAATCTTGATCGTAAAAAAATATAAGTTTTTTTTTTTTTTTTTAAGGATAAAAAAAAAATATAAGGTTTAACCCTTATATATATTCAATATTTTTACAAAAATTAAGAAAAAAATAATATTATATATATAGTTATATTGAAAGTGGTATGTATGTATGTAGTATTGCCCATCTCGCAACTTCTGCTTTGCTGTCTAAGTATAGCCTCTTCGCTCGTTTCTCCATAACTCACATTCTAAACTTCATAACTCACATTCTAAACTTAGCAACTCTTTCTTCTTCCTCTCTCTCTCTCTCTCTCTCTGCATTTTCTTCTGCACAGAATCAACATTCTTAGAATCCCAACAGAGAGGTACGACTTCCCTTTCTCTCTTCCTTCGATCATGCGTTACTCTAATTTCTTCCACCAGTTTTCGTCTCTTAATTATCTTTCAGTTACAAATGCAGTATCGTCATTATATATTATTCGTATATCGCAATCATAAATGCTCGATTTGGCTCTTTAATGGCCTTCAATTATCGCTTCTCTTCTTCTTCGATCAGGGAAGGTCTATTGTACAAAAGATTCCGAAGATTATCATGGCTGTTTGAGCGTGTTGGAGGTTTGTGTGGGCATTTCTCAATTAGGTTTGTGTTCGAGTGCACTGGCTTCGAGTTGAGTGATGCTGGGTTTAATGGAAGATGAGTTGAGTGCTTGAGAAATGGAGAGCAAGGAGGACGGGGATGCGAACGAAGACCGACCCTCGTCTCCGATTTGGGTTTTGCAGCATTTGTCGGGCGAGGCGTTCAGAGCCGCGGGCGAAGTGATACAGAGTGTGTATCCGGGTAATTTGAGTGTCCGGCCGACGGCTCCGCCGGGGCATAGGCGAGTCCAGAGCGAAGTCCCGGGCATCGGTCACAGGCGAAGCAACAGCTTCCAGAGGCTGAAAAGCCATGTCCAGAAGGCTTGGAAATGGGGGAGCAATTACCGGGAAGAAGGTCGCAGGTCGAATTTCAATCCCGAGGTCATGGCGAACCAGAAACGCCAGTGGTATCGGCTTCATTCCCAAGTCACGGTAATCATTCGTCTATTAGTTTGATTGTTGAGCAAGGGCTCAAGACATTGTAACCTTATTTTAGCGAGAGCGCTTGAATGTAGGATCATACGAACTACAAGGAGCCAACCTCGCTCTTTGAGCACTTTATTGTAGCCGGGCTTCAGCCCGATGCAAATCTTCAAGCTGTGGAAAATGCATTTGCTAAAAGGAAGAAGTGGGAAACAGAGATGGAAAACTCCGACGTATTAGATTTTAAAATGCTGCATCTACAGAAGCCAGGTTTCCCTGTGATGGAGCCTCAGGTTAACTTCAAATTTGATTTTAACTCGAAAAAATTTAAGAATCCTGCTTCGCACAACGGCTCCCGTTTTTCGCGATTCCATTAAGAGATTAAAAGATCTCTCTAACCCGTCCTCGTTTACAGATACTTTTTAAATATCCTCCTGCGAAGAAGCTAGCAATGCGCTACAAAGATTTAGCTGCTTTCTGTTTTCCAGGAGGAGTTACGGTTAGTATTCATCTTCTTCTTGCTTTTTGTTCATAAAATTTTAAAGTTAGTGAACTTGTGAACGGGAAATTGGTAGGCTTTTTTAGTATTTCGAGCTATTCCCATTTCAACAGTTTCGTTGCTTTTGCTTCAAATTGACATTATACAGGCACACGTGTTGGAGAGATCCCCATCGCTTAGTGATCTAAACGAACTTATTTACGGACAGGTACTGTAATTATAACAATCATATTCTGTCACGGTTTTCCTTCAAGAACATTCTATTATAATATGTTTTAACTGAAACAAAGAAATAACATTTCCATAATTGACATTACAAACAGGAGCATTTGGCTAGGGATGACTTATCTTTCATATTTTCGCTTAAGGTACATAGACAATATTGACTTTCTTTAGTCAGCGTATACTTGTTTTGATATTTACGAGACCTCGCCCTTTTTAAAGTTTTCTTTTTCTTTCACTTTTTGTACAGGTGGCAGACAATGCAACACTTTATGGTGTTTGCTTACATGTCATGGAAATCGTTCAGAGACCACCTGATATCATATTAGGCGCTGCATCGCCTTTTTCTCATTCCTCTAGAGGTTGCAATCGGTTTTTGGTCTCTGCACCTCGTTGTTATTGTATACTAACCAAAGTTCCTTTCTTCGAGCTACACTATGAGATGTTGAACAGGTAAATTTGTAATTACTTCGTTCTTGAACTTGAAAATTCAGCCATGAATAGGTTTTGCATATATACATATGCATATACTTATCACATTGTCTTAGTTTGCTCGCTTAAATTTTTTTTGTTATCAAATTTTCCTCTGACTGGTTTTGTTGTCTTAGTTTGCGACTTCTCTGTTAAATATTTTGACGGTTTCCGCTAAATTTTATAGTCACGTGACACAAGCTATCTAAGCTAATTGCCAATCTGATTAGGCTTAACACACATGGCTTAAAATCTATCAGAAACCAACATATATTTAACGGTGATAGGAAAAATTGAGACATTGCGACAGTTTCAGAGAGGACTTCTGCTAATTACTCTTTTACATTCGCAAGAATTAACTTTCAACGTTTACTACTTTCTCTGGATGCAGCATCATTTCACAGCAGCGCCTGAATAGAATAACAGAATTTGTATCGGAGATATGTCTATATGATTATGTCCCCACAACTCCCACATCAAACGATCAAACACATGACAAAGTTGAATCACTCGAGAGAAATCCTTTTAATGATTGGATGACATCAGCAATTCCGGTAGACAGTGCAGTGGCTTTCACCGCCGCGGCGGCTGGAATGAAATCCGAAGACAGGACTCCCCGCTCTTCGTTACGGGCAATGGAGGCCAACTCCCCTGAAAGTTTTTCTGCTAGCGAGTCTTCGGAATTCAGCCACTCGAGGGAATTGGATAGAGATGGAAGAAGGAATTTGCAGTATTTTGACGATTCTTCTGATGCTTCTGAGACACGTTCAGATACTTTCGAGAGAATGTGTGGAAGCTGTGATCGTTTTTCTCCAGACGTGAAGCCTTTCTCTAGATTTCACACAATAGAGCGCCCTGCGAGTTTTGAATCCTTATTCAGGTGGTATTTCTACTGCTTTCTGGATTTCTTAGTCAGTAGTATTCACTAGATTTTAGATCGTCTAGGGGTGAAATCGGTAACCGGTTCTTTTTTTTTTTTATAATTATATTAGCATGTCCAAATCCCAAGGCCAGATCAAAATAACATTTGTTAACTAATCCTAAAGAGAAAAATTTTAGGGAAAAAATTACAGATAAAATCTAAAACTGGTTTAGAGACAGGTTACACTTCTTTTTTGTTTAATCCTAGAAGTGCGATTTTTCTGGTTCCCAATGTCAAAATCGATTTCCGGTATAAAGCTTTAACACTAATTTGGTACATTTCATACTGGGAAAAAAATAGTAAATACAGTGACTTATTGCAACCAATATTCCAACCAATATCATCTTCTACCCATTTTCTCCGGTAAATAATATAACCTTATCTTTGGCAGTCCAGCTAGAAGCATGACGTCGGAGGACGATGATGACGAATGTTTCTCAAACTTCGAAAAAGATCTCGGAGATGAGTTGATAATGGAATGGGCCAAGGTTAGTTGATTGCTTTTGTTTGGACATTCGGAAAGTTTAAAAGATAATATTATTTAAGTAACTGGCCAAATTAGGCTTAATCTATGTAACTTTATTCCCGCCTAAAATCATACTCTTGAGCATGGATTTACCTATTGAACACCCTTTCGCGTTTGTATAGGAAATCAAGAACGACGTGCTTCAGATAATATGTGGATACCATTCTCAGCCTCTTCCTTCAAGGGGAAATGAATTAGTTTTTCAACCTCTTGAACATTTACAGTTGATCGAGTACCATAGGCCGTCAGTGTCCGCCCTCGGCTTCCATGAAAAAATTGCAAATCTATCTGAATCTTCCAAGGTATGTTTTAGCTAATAATTCCTAAATATTTTCATTCATTAGCTTGAAATTCGCTAGGATTAGCATATAATAGTTGTTTGTTGTTTTTTATGCTGATTTGATGTAATTGTGTAGTCTTAGAAATTAATTAAGTTTTCTCCTCTGAATTGACATGAGCCTGGGATTTCGATCTCTTGAATGGAGCCGTTTCGGCCAGAATCACATTAAAAAAAAAAAAAAAAAAAGAAGAAGAAGAAGAAGAAGAAGAAGAAGAAGAAGAAGAAGAAGAAGAAGAAGAAGAAGAAGAAGAAGAAGAAGCTAATCTTTCCCTTAAATTTGTTGAAATTTGACTTTCATTAATGGACAAGACCCATTAGGTCAAATTAAAACCAATTTTCATGAACCTATTTCTAAAAAAATAATTAAAATTACTGACTAAATTTTTAACTACTTGCTTATAAAATAAAATCACCAATATTCTTAATAATCCATTCAAAAAAAAATATTCATAATAATCCTAATGCATACATAAAATTCCCCCATCATACTCCAGTCCGCTAAGCTTGACCCAGTTTGTTACGGTGCCTTCTTTGATAGGCTAACACGTTTTCCTCATGAAATGATCACCAGAAAATTAATCATCTTCCAATCTCAATTTCTAGAAAAATCATAGCTTCTTCTGGTTCATGCTCACCCATTATGTTTATATCTTGTTTAAAGGTTAAGTTTAAGTTGGCTGCCGCCGAAGAAGCACGTGCTCTATCAATATGGACGACCGCAACAATATGCCGCGTTCTATCCGTTGAAAACGTACTGAGTTTTTAAACGTGTTAAATGTACTTCTTTTTTGGATGGAGTTTGATAAATAACGCTTCTTCCAGGTCTTGGCAATGATAACAGGGGTATTGCTGGAAAAACAAGTAGTTATAGTGTGTCCCAATCTTGTAAGTATTTCTTTTTCTCCAACTTTGAGATCAATAATTGTTGTTATTTTTATGTTAATAATAGAGTTATTGACAGTAATACCACCTGAGTTCTTAATGTTGGTCCAATATTCTCTCCGAACTTTAGTTTTTTTTGTAGGAGTACCCCCTAAACTATAAAAAGTAACTCATTGCCTCCTGATGATATATTTTACCTAGTGCGCAAACATGACTTGTTTGAGAATATTTTTATCAACCCTGTCATTTTTCTCTTATCTTGTGGGACTTTTATTTTAAGAGTTCTTGAATATTTTTTCCTCATTGACTGCTTCACGATAATCTTACAATATAGTATGTTGATTTTTTATTTTTTTTTGAGTCAATTGAAAAACACATTCGAGTAAGTAGAGTTGCGACAAGTTGATATTTTTGTCAATTTAATGCTTAGGGCATTGTGCTACTTTTGAAAAGTATATGGGGGCATTGATGTCAAAAATTAAAATTCAGGGGCATTACTGCCAATGTTCTAATTTTTATCCACTTAGTGTTTGTTTCTACTTCTTTACTCATTCCATAAACATGTGCACTTCAATGAGTGTAGGGTGTGCTATCGGCGACAGTGCTGTCTCTCATTCCCATGATTCTTCCATTTCAATGGCAGAGTTTATTGCTTCCCGTAAGTCAAACATTGACTTTTTAAAGCTAGATTACAGAGAGAGAGTCCTTTTTAAGAACTAGTTTAACTCAACTTTTTTTAAGCTAAATTTTTTGCTTCGCAGGTTTTACCAAGACGGATGCTTGAATTTCTTGACGCACCAGTTCCCTTCATTGTGAGATTGCGATATCTTTAAGTTATACAACTTCGACGTTGATATATAGTTTAGTTAATTATACAATTAAGAATGTTTTTCATGGCTTGCAGGTTGGATTGCTGAATAAACCCAACGATTTAAAAATGAAATCGTCAAATCTTGTTCATGTGAACGTGTTGAAGGACCAGGTACGTTGATAAAAACCCGTACCAAAGCGAAACCAAATCGAACATGTAAGCCAACGATAGTCACCAAAGTAATGATTACCAGATATTTTAGTCGGGCAAGAATAAAAAAGACCGTTCCTTCTTCAAGAACACGGTCAAAGGTTGCCACGTGATGGACAAACAAAACATAGAACGCCACAAGGTCCTAGGTGGTCCCACTTAAGAGATATTGTGGATTCATAATCTCACTTATTGCTAATTACATAAATAAACCCAACTTAAATCATAATGGAAGACACAAAAAAGACAAAAGCAATTAACTAAATGACCAATTTGCCCTTCCTCCCGAACGTAGTACCGGAGGCTTATCACATGTCTCTTCTTTTTTACTATTGTATTTATTAATGTGCAATTTGATTTCCTTTTTGTCAAACAAATATGGCGAGTGTCTGTTAAATATTAACCCAACAATGGAATAACCATTATGAAGCTCGTTAGTGTCTAGTTCTACTGCTAGTAATATCTCAAGAATGCGAAATGAAATTCTGTTTCATCAGGTTAAGGCGAGCGGCTTACCATCACTTCCAAGATATAAAGAGCTTGTCTCTGCACTTGCACCAATTCATGCTCGATTATCCTTCGAAAGTTCACTTGCTAAGAGGCACCCTGTTCATAAGTGCAGCGAAACACAGGTTCTTACTCACAAACATAATCTATTCAGAGACCGAGAAAGGAACAGCATGAAATATAAGATGCTCTCGGTAAAGCGTAGGCACAATTCCCGTTAAGGGAACGATTTTGGGTCATATAATAATTATAATTGTACACACATTTGCAGGTTGAAGCTGCAGGCCAATTCTTAAAAGTAATGCGAAGCTACTTGGAATCACTTTGTTCAGATCAGATTCTGCGATTACATTCAATCACAAGCGTGCAATCAAACAATGACAGGGTATCGAATTCAAAATTACATTTGTAATTTGCGTTTTCTCATACACTTTTAGTTATATTTCGATGCAAATAAAAAATTGAAAAAAATGAGGCCGAGGCGGAAGGCCTTGACTACCTAGACTTCTTCACAAACTTCTCTGGGTATTGCAGGTTTCTCTCCTTCTCAAGGATAGCTTCATAGATTCTTTTCCGAGTCGGGACCAGCCATTTATGAAGGTATAGTAAAACCTCGTTAAATTTTAATATTCGGTAGATTAACGACTTTGATTAAATGATACTTTGTTAGTCTCAACTCTCGACCAAAATGCTAAATATAATACCTGATAAATTACCAAATAATTTTGTAGTATAATAAATTTCTGTGCTCCGCTCGTTTTGAATTATCAAGGTTGTATTGTAGTTTTCGTACAAATTATCTCTTTCAAAACCAACCGAGTAAATCCGGTATAAAAGTATCAAGTGCGATTTTTATTTTTTTTTCGTTGCTTCTGATTCTGCATTTTGATTTGGCAGCTCTTCGTGGACACCCAAATGTTCAACGTTCTATCAGACTCTCGTTTGTCGAGATTCGAAAATGGATATTCATAGCCTCATCCGGTTATAATCCGGTTAGATAGAGATAAAATAAATTTTTATTCTTCGAGTGCGAAATGAAGGGTAATTGGCTTCAGGCCAATGGGTTCAATGTATTTTGAAGGAAAAAGTTTACAAGAGTTTATGTATGTAAAAAAAAATTCATTTGGTTGAGTTAAGAAGAGTTGTCATAATGCATGTAATGCCGAATCTTCTGTAAATCTATTATCTATTAATGTATATTTTTTTTTCTTGTCTGATAGACCCAAGACACCAAAAAGAGACGGGAATCCGCCGGATTCACTTCGTCGATCTTTATTGATAACTGCGACGGGATAACAAGAAAGACTGTTGTGAATAATTGTAATTAGAGTGTGTTAATTACTGTTCATAGTCTTAGGTTGTATATAAGGCTTTTACCCATTAATGAAAACACAACTTGAAAACCCAAAAAAACTACATGGTATCAGAGCTCGGGTTGTGAGCGAACCGGAGCGGAGCAGAGCGAGAGTGTCGGTGGTGACTTGCCGGAGTTCGGACCGTGCGCGGAGGAGTAACTCGGCTAGGGCTCGGCAGCTGCTGCTCAAAGTTTGGGTTTGGAAGCTCGAAGAGAGTCCGAGGACTCGGAGAGCTTGGAGAGAAGGTCTGGTCGAGTTCCAGATCTGGTTCAGAAGAGGGAGAAGAAGCTCGGTCAGTGAGAGAAGCTCCATCGAAGCTTGGAGCTGGAGGAGTTCCATTGATCGAAGATTTCGTTGGAATCGATTCAAGAAGCTGCTTTGAAGTTCGGAGAAGCTTGGTGTTCGAGCTTCAGAGCTAGATTGGAGCTCAAATCCCTGAAGCAGGAGGAAACCCAAGAAGGCGATTGCAGAGAATCGATTTAGGAATCGATTGAGAAGCTTTGAATCGAAGTAGAAAGCGAGAGAGAAAGGCTGCTGTTTGGATCTGGGATTCGTGACTGTGGCTGGCCAGAGGTAACGGCGGCGATGGTCGAAGAGATCCCGGCGACCTCGACGGTGGAGCTGCGGAGACGCGTCAACAGCAGGATCGAAGGAAGAACGATTGGCTGCTGGATTCGATTAAGCCAAAGAGATTGAAGGGAGAGAAGGCAGGAAGGAGTTTCTGGGTCTTGAAGCTCGAAGCAGGAGAAGTTTCGTCTGAGAAGAACTTCGTCGGGACTCGGTGGCTTGACATCTTCACAGAGCGAGAGTCTCGAGCTTGAAGACGACTGAAGAATCGCGAGGTCTGAGATCGCAGAGGAAGAGGCTTGAGCGTGGGAGCTTGGCGAGACTCGACGCGAATTCGAACGGCGGCGGTGGTCGGAGATATTCCGGCGACTTCAACGGCGGTCGTCGGCGACGGAGGATATAGCTCAGCCGTCTGTTGTGCGTGAAGGCTGAAGGAGAAGAAGGGGAACGAAGGAGTAGACAGAAAAGAAAAGGAAAATAAAAAGAAAGAAAAAAACGGAAATTACCTTTTTGGTGTTCCAGCTTCTTTTTGGTGTGCCCACGAGCAGAAATTACCAAGTTTCTGCGTGTGCCTGCGCCAAAATCCTTGTGCCAACGCCAGAAAATTCGCCAAAATCCTTGTGCCAACGCCAGAAAATTATTTTTGTGAGATCATTCTTTGTCTTTTCTCTTTTCGATTGTTGAACTTTTATTGGGTCCGGGGAGCCATAAGCTAGGATCCGGCAATAAGTTCAAAGAAAAACAGGATGGCGGCAACTACTTCAAAGAGGATGACAGCGGAAGAATTGGTCGATTTCTTCCAATTCACTAGAGGATTTGGTATAAGGCGGAAAAAGACGGGAGAAGCACCGGGTATGAGGCCTGGATGAGTAACTGGCAGTAGAATCCACAGAGAAACTCGACAGTGTTACAAGTGCGGTGTGATTGGCCACCTGAGGGCGGCATGTCCAAAGGCACCGAAAGAGATGGAGTACGTCAATCAAGGAAAGTCTATTGCCTGCGGGCGTGGACAGTTTGGAGGCTGTGACAGTGATGGTCGTAGATGTGGTTACAATGGTTGCCATCGGGCACACCTGAAGGCTGGAGACGATGAAGAGGAAGACACGAAACCGATCTTCACCAAGAAGGAGGTTATCGAGATGTTCAAGAACGATAAGGTGGTGAAACAAGCATTCAAGAAGCCCATGAATGAAGAGGGTAGTGTTGCGATGCTTACTAGTAAGGCTCCTCCTTCTAGCCGGATTACACGGAGGAAAGATTGGATAGTGGATTCGGGCGCTACACGGCATGTGACTGGCACTACGAGTGAGTTCACTAAATATACCCAACTGGCAGTCCCTGAGAAGATTCAAACTGTCGATGGCACATTTCAACCCGTTGTTGGAAAGGGTGAGGTTGAGTGTACCGATCATATGACGTTGACAGATGTTTTGCATGCTCCATCGTTTCCAGTTAACCTTTTGTCTATCAGTGCCATTATACTCCGATTGAATTGTAGAGTGATGTTTGACATTCCCAAGGTGGTGTTTCGAGAAAAAGGAACTGACAGACTACTTGGGACTGGGACTTGGAGTAACGGGTTGTGGTACATGGACCGAGGAGGTATGGATGCGGCGTTGGCATCCATAGTGGAGAAAGAAAGCATGAAGATGTCCGGTAAAAGAGCGGAAGACGAGTTGATGTTATATCACCAACGCATGGGACATCCATCTTTTGGAACATTGAAGATGTTGTATCCGTCATTGTATGAAAAGTCTGACAAACGGAAACTCGTATGTGATTCTTGTGAATTTGGAAAACATACCCGGAGCTCTTATGTTAGCTCGGGCAGAAGAAGCCTTCATCCTTTTGATTTGATTCATTCAGATGTATGGGGACCATGCCCCACGACTTCAATACACGGGTATCGTTATTTTGTGACGTTTATTGATTGTCACACTCGTGTTACTTGGTTATATCTGATGAAAAACAAGAGTGAAGTGCTTACATGTTTCAAAGACTTTCACAAAAGGGTTCAGACTCGTTACGGTGCCGTGTTGAAGGTTCTAGTATCTCGGTATCATTCTGTGGTCAAGACACTGAGGTCGGATAATGGGACGGAGTACATCAATAAGGCCTTCAGAGAATATCTATCCCTAAATGGGATCGATCATCAGACTACGTGCCCGTATACCTCAGAACAGAATGGAGTTGCAGAACGGAAGAACCGACATCTTCTCGAAATAGCTCGGTGTATGATGATCGAGAAGAATGTTCCAAAGTACTTGTGGGGGGAAGTTGTTATGACAGCGGCGTACTTAGTGAACAAGATGTCGTCGAGGGTGTTAGATGGAAGAACACCAATGGAGATGTTGGGACTAAGTGTCGAAGGACTTGTTCCCAACAAAGTTTGGGGATGTGTGTGTTTTGTCAAGGACAACAGGCCAGCAGCCGGGAAGTTGGATCCTAGAGCCGTGAAGTGTATCTTTGTAGGATACTCTCCTACTCAGAAAGGATATATATGTTGGAGCCCTGTCGAGAAGCGACAGTTTGTGAGCATGGATGTGACTTTCCGTGAGCATGAGTCCTACTACGACGTGCCTGTTTCTTCTCCCTTTGGAGACTCGCATGATACGCGAGAGGGGGAGAATGGTGGTAGTGGCTCTAGTTCCAGACCGTCTACGGTGACTGTGGTGAGACGGCCAATTTTGTATGATTCGAGCTCAGATTCAGAGACTGAGGTGACAGAGGTCAGAGGTGGTGACAGGGGTCAAGCTCAGGGGGAGAGCTCGGAGTCGGAGATTGAGGAGACAGTAACAGAGGTCAGAGGAGGTGACAGAGGTCAGGCTCACGGGGAGAACTCAGGGTCAGAGAGTGAGGAGGAGACTCATGTGACTGATGGGGACCGAGATCAAGCCCAGGGGGAGCTGAGTGCTCCGACAGACCGAGATCAAGCTCAGGGGGAGCTGAGTGCTCCGACAGAGAGGAATGCGAAGAGAAGTGGAGGTCCAGCTCAGGGGCAGCTGAAGGTGTATACGAGGAGGAGGCGACAGGATCAGGCAATGCTCGAGCCACCTACACCAGTGGAAGCTACTTTGCGGAGGAGTTCGCGAAGTAATGCAGGATGCCCTCCGAACAGATACGGCTACGACATTGGAGATTATGTCTCGTATGAGAACCTCGAGGATGAAGCTCGGGCAATGCTCGCGTCACTGGATGCGGTCGTTATCCCCAAGACGTGGCAGCAGGCGAAGACGGATCCGAAGTGGGAAGCTGCGATGAAGGAAGAACTCGATGCCTTAGAAAAGAACAAGACGTGGGATCTTGTTTTGCTACCAGCGCGGAAGAAGGCTGTGGGATGTAGATGGGTATTTACGGTCAAGCAAAACCCGGAAGGGCGCATTGAGCGCTACAAGGCACGGTTAGTTGCGAAGGGGTATAGTCAGACGTACGGCATCGACTATGACGAGACATTCGCACCGGTGGCGAAGATGAGTACGGTGAGGACTCTTGTATCGGTGGCGGCCAATCGCGGATGGAAGCTGCACCAGCTTGATGTGAAGAATGTGTTTCTTCACGGAGACTTGATGGAAGAAGTGTACATGGAGATACCGCCGGGATTTGAGACTCGGAATAAGACAGGGAAAGTGGTCAGGTTGAAAAAGTCGTTGTATGGCTTGAAGCAATCTCCGAGAGCCTGGTTTGACCGATTCAGAAAGGCTATGATAGACATCGGATACGAGCAGATCAACGCTGACCACACAGTCTTCCATCAGCAGCGAGGAGATCGAACCACTATACTCGCGGTGTATGTGGACGATATAATCATCACGGGTGATGATGAAGGCGAAATCACTCGGTTGAAGGAGAGACTCGGGAAGCAGTTTGAAGTGAAGGATCTAGGGGGACTGAAATACTTTCTGGGGATTGAGGTGGTTCGAGGACCAAAGGGAATAGTCCTAAACCAGAGAAAGTATGCCCTAGATCTCCTTACAGAAACTGGTATGCTAGGATGCAAGCCCGCGGCGTCTCCGGTTGATCAGAAGACCAAGTTGAGTGCAGAGTCGGGGAAGCTGGTTGATCGTGAGAGATACCAGAGGCTGGTGGGCCGTTTGATATACCTGTGTCATACTCGTCCGGATATTTCATTTGCTGTGAGCGTGGTGAGTCGCTACATGCATGATCCTAGAGATGGACATATGACAGCAGTATATCGGATTCTCCGATACTTGAAGAGAGCTCCGGGAAAAGGGTTGCTCTTCGAGAAGAACAACCATCTCGAGGTGGAGGGATTTTGTGATGCCGACTGGGCTAGTTGTGCTGACGATAGGAAGTCTACCTCCGGGTATTGTATGTTTGTCGGTGGCAACTTGGTGTCGTGGAAGAGCAAGAAGCAGTCAGTCGTAGCAAGGTCTACAGCTGAGGCGGAATACCGAGCGATGGCCTCCAGTGTCGCGGAGTTGTTATGGTTGAAGATGCTACTGAAGGAGCTGAAGATGGACCAAGGTGCCCAAATGAAGCTATGGTGCGACAATCAAGCGGCGATTAGCATTGCCAACAACCCGGTGCAGCACGACAGAACCAAGCACATCGAGATTGACCGGTTCTTCGTCAGACATTACCTCGATAGCGGAGAACTGAAGCTGAGCCACATTGGTACACGAGAGCAAATAGCAGATTGCCTCACCAAGGGATTGGGCCCTATTGACCAGTCGCGATTATGTAACAAGATGGGCTTGATCGATATCTTTTGCCCATCTTGAGCGGGAGTGTTGTGAATAATTGTAATTAGAGTGTGTTAATTATTGTTCATAGTCTTAGGTTGTATATAAGGCTTTTACCCATTAATGAAAACACAACTTGAAAACCCAAAAAAACTACAAAGACGATTGTTCTTTCAGGAACACGATCGGAGCTCTCAACCAAACAAAACAATGTGCCCACGATAATAGCCATCGGCGCCCACCTATATGATTAGGGATTAGAAACCCTAATTATATGATTATTTATGAAGAGGCTAAAACACCATGATAATTACTTGGTTCATCAAACATAAATGAAGCCTTAATTATGAAAGCTGAAATGAAACCATGAGCAAGTTAAAAACTAATATCACATGGTTTTTGAGGACCTAAGTTTTACATTGTCCAAACATATAATTATGAGGTAACGTTTCTCATTTATTAAATAAATAAATAAATAAACTGATTCCACATTCGTCCTCGATAAATTATTTGATGTCTGTTTAAATCTTCCTACAATTTGTTGAATTAACTAGCATTAAATTATTTTTATTAGCTTTACTTTTGATCAAAATGTTTTTTTTTTTTTTTTTTACAATGAATCTAATCTTCTCTCTCAATTAGCACAAAATTGAATTTAGATTTCATACCGAATCCAATAACAATAATAATATATCTTATTAAGCAAAACACTTTAATGTACTATCTTCCATACTCTCAATATAAAAAGCATGATGAGTGTTTCTTAGTAGAAAATACATTTATTTAAAAAAAATATAATTTGGCGTATTTGAAGCGAAATAAGAGAACTTATTTTGAAAGTAAAGACTCGACATTTTTTTTATTCAATATAAAAATTGTTGGATTTTTTTTTTTTTACCTATATTAGGTGACAGTTTCTTCCTATAACAATTGTTGGACTATTTCTTCCTAAATCATTTATCGCACATGCTAGAAAAGTTTATTCAAAAGAAATAATTATCTACAAAAATTAAACCCACAATCATAGCATTTTCTAATGTATGTACTTAATTGTAATGGCTAAAAAAATTTGTAACTAAATACCACGATCTGTGGCTACATCATGTTTGAATTTCCAGTTTCAATTCCAATTCAATTTTATTTTATTTTTCTCAATTTGAATTTAAAATGAAGGGAGCTTAAGTTAACTAGCCTTCTTACACGTTTAAAATTGTCAAAATAGCCACCGTTTGGTTAATATTGTGCCATAGCCAATAAACCACATTAACGGATATAAAATGACTTATCTACCCTTATTATTAATAATAATTAATATTAAAATTTGAATTAATAAAATTATTTTAAAATTTATTTTAATAATTAATAATTAATACGAATTTATTTTAAATTTTTTTAAATTTAATAAAATAATAAATTAAGTAACAAATATTTGAATTCCAAATTTAAAAAAAAAATCAAATTTAAATATAAAAAACGTTTTTCAGTTTTTAAAATAAAAATTCAAATTTCTTAACAAACATTAATTCGAATTAATCATATTAATAATTTAAAACAATTTGAATTAAAAAACATTAACCAAATTAACAAGAGTATTTAACATACATTTAAACGAATAAATATTAATAAACCAATTAACATACATTTACAATTCGAATTAACATACATTTACACGAATAAACAAATAAACTGACATTTACAATTCGAATAAACACGAACTACACGACAAAACCAGAGAAAAAAATCACCCTCGACTTCCATGAATCCCAACAAGACCGAAGACGATATTTTCTTCCACCACCACCACTCTATGGTCCCACCACCTACCC
This sequence comes from Parietaria judaica, assembly GCA_954871525.1. NCBI lineage: Eukaryota > Viridiplantae > Streptophyta > Magnoliopsida > Rosales > Urticaceae > Parietaria > Parietaria judaica. The sequence continues at coordinate 49,486,561 of OX940860.1, forward strand.
AGTTCATCGACCACCACCGCCATAGCCACCCCCATGAGGATCCTCCCTTCTCGATCCCGGAGATCGTCACCTTCAGATCGTCTCGTCCGCCGCCTCGTTCTCAAGGATGCCGCAAATATGCGTCTCCAAATCAAAAAATGAACCAAACTACAAGACATTGACATATATCAGATTCAAATTGACCAACTGCTAAAATTCAAAACAAAATGGCTCGAACACAACAAGAAAAAATCTTATAGAGCGACAAACCTATGACTTCATGGACAATTTCCTCAAATGCCCACCAAGGAGAAGAAGCCTGTTTCCCCATTTTTTCTGAATAAAAGCTCAATACTTCACAACCCGCTATGCACAAAGTTGAACAAGCGGGTATTCGGTGCGGTTTTTGACAAATAATAGAGCCCAATACCGCATTTCGGTATTTTAGAAATGATAACCGTATACCCTATTTTTAAAGATGAAAACCGCATTTACCGTATAATCGGTATTCGGTGTTCGGTTGCGGTATTATCGGTTTTTTGCCCACATTTACCGCTTTTAAATTAATATCCACATCTCCATAAACTGACTACTAATATTACACATAAACATACTACTAAATGTTAATATTATAAATTATTACACATAAACGAATTACTAAATATTAATATTACACAATATTACACCAAGAGATTAGATAAGAAAAATCTTTTTGATGTGTTGATAGATATGGTAAATAAAATATAATATTAAATTTAGTTAAAGCGGTAAAACCAGGTAAGTGGTTGCGGTTTTCACATTAAAACCGAAAACCCCGTTTTAACCTAATTCGGTATTTGGTTTTTTTCTCGGTATATTCGGTTTTAACCGCTTTAATAGCGGTTGCAGTTTAATCGGTATCGGTTTGATCGGTTCTCGGTTAAAAATTTGGTTTACGGTTTATTTTGTTCACCCCTAGCACAAAGCAAACGGGAACAAACATAAGGCGATCGAACACTCGAATTCACACCATATTCTGCCAGGAGATGGGTGTTGATGTGCAAATTCGTTCCTTAATAGGAATTATAAGATCATTAATTAAATTAATGGTTCAAATTAATTAAAAGCATAAGTCATGAATATAATTGAATATTTATTCAAAATGGGTTTATAAAATACGAAGCCCAGAGGCCCAATGAACACTCGACTATGTTCAGGCCCGGACAGAACTAAAAGCCCACAAGGCAAGAAGCTCACCACGAGCAGAAAATGCCCAAAAGAAAAATCCCGAGCAGAGCTAAAAATCCCACCTCAGCTCAAGTCAACACCTGGTTAAAATCCAATCCATTAAGCCAAAAGGCCTGAAGAACCCAAAGCTCGCCCCGGGCAGAGATTGTCATAAAGGGATCCGAGCAGAAGCATACGAAACATCCGAGCACGAGCAGACCAAGTCAACCACCTCAATTCAAACCTCTGAAGCCCGACCAGGAAAATCGCCACGATCCAAATTCAAATCCCACAACGACAAGTCAAAGTCCACCACTACGCAAATATCTCATAACGTGGCCCACGTGTCAGCTCGACAGCAAGTCAAGCTCCGAACTCGAAGCCATCACCAACGTACACTTCCAAAGGGCAGAAACCAGAAGCCTATAAAAGCAAGGAGACAGCCCCATCATACGCACACAAGCATTCATCTTGAGAGAAAAGAGTGTGAGATTTTTATTTTTCAGAGTGTTTTCATCTTTTACTTTCGATCTACCAGAAATTGGCTTGTGGTTTCGGTTGATCACCTTTTCAAAGCAATAAACGTACAGAGGACGTAGTCAACTACCGCATTGGGACGAACCTCTCTAAGAAACCTCGGTGTTCTACTCTTCTTTAATTCTTTTGATTTCATATTTACTTCGTCACCGTCTAAAGTATTGACGACGCAGAGGTCAGAATCCACAAAGAATCAGCAACATCAAATCGAAATCCCATTCACAACTCACGTGACTGTTGGTGTGCGAAAACACTTCATCAATGGGCGGAAGATCTTCCGGCGAAGCACCACCATCTTGAAGATCATCAGCATTTGGCTTGAGCCGCCGAGATCTGCGCCGCGACTCTGCAGGCCGAGAGAGATAGAAAGAGAAAGGGAGGGTGTTTAGTCGAAGGAGAGAGAGAGCCGTGATTTTTTTGGGTATAATTTCAAAATCTGGTATAAATTTATTAATCATGCATAATTAATAATCATAATTAAAAGTTTAATCATTATTAATAATCATTATTAATCATGCATAATTAATAATAAATTAAAAGTTTAATTAATTTAAAAATAAAAAATGAATTTTAATAGGTTGAGGGGCAATTTCGGTATGGAAAAATTAGTTTTCAATGCCACATCATCATAATTGACTATTTTTGAAATTATAACCATACGTTTGATAAAATGTAATTTAAACATAGTAATGTGGCATAATTTATTTTTTCTCAATTTGAATTCAACATCAATTAGTAGTTGTGAGTTGTGACACTTTGATATTTATACTTCCTAACTCTACATTTTCTAGTCCACTTTTCCATCAGTGTAATTGACGAAATTCATGAGGTAAGCCAGTCGACTTACCAAACACAATTTTCTCTCTAAAATTAAGGAAGAAGCAAAATCACCTCTTTAGAAGCAATACCAAACTGGCCCAACATGCCTCATTTTTCAGCCTCACTTCTCATCTCAGTTCTCTTTCGTCTCTCCCACTTCCACCCAACAGCGACAGTAATGGATCCACCTCAAGAGCCTCCCCCACATCCCGCAACTCCTCAAGGCCCCCACCCAGCTGTTGACGCGATAAATCATATCGTCAACCGTCACGAATTAATGTCAATTTGATTTACTGTAATGCATGTGATTTTGCCGTAATGGATCTCGATATTCCGTCGTGATAAAAAAGAACACCGAAAATAATATTATATTAAGTAAGCGACGAATATATAATACAAAGCGTAAAAATCGAAAGAAACGACACCGATATTTTTTATAGAGGTTCGTCCTAACGCGGTAGTTGACTACTTACTCTGAAATATATTATTGATTTTGAGCGAGTACAACGAGATGAGAAGAAGAAAAGAGAAACCGTAAGAACGAAAGTCAAAACGAAGCCACGAGCGCCTGTACGTCAAGATGATGTCTCTCTTTCAACGAAACTCGCTTGCTGCTCTCTTTTTTCCTTACAAACGATCTCTTTCTTTCTGTATAGAATGCCGATGTTTTCTTCTCTCGGTGGACGGTTTGATCTCTCCTCCCCCACTTCTCTTCTCTGCATGCTTTTATATCGCCCATGCAAGTGTACGTTGGTTTGTATACGTTGCCACCATCGTCATATTTTGGGATGACTCTCTCTTTTTAATTGATTGTAATTAACAAAGAGAGGACACGTGTTATATTATATTCAAAGGAGACTTTTTTCCAATTGTTTTCATTTGAAAACGATGTTGAAGGAACGAAGAAATAGTGGTTCCACAATTAGTGGAAATAATTGGAAATAATGGGCTTTGCGTTGCAAGCTGAGAATTTCTCTAATATTCTAAGAAATACTAAGTCCTTGTCGTTTATTAAAATCAAGAGAATATTAAGATTTTATTTCTCTCAATTTTGTCGTCTCGTGAATACTCGACGATAAAAACTAAACATTTATTTAATTTTGCATCAAATAACAAACCCTTTTCTTTCTTTCTTTCTTTTTTTTGATTAATAATTACCATATTAATTAAAAAGAAGATATTATGAAAACTGTTTCCTTTATTGCTAATTTTCCAAGCAACGGCACAGCTTAATTTTTACAAAAATTGTTTTCAGTTTTAGTTTTGAAAACAATTTGTTTTTGAAAAAAACCGGTAGGTGTTTGGTAAATTGTTTATAAAACAGTTGTTGCTGGTAACAAAAACTGATTTAGCGTTTGGTAAAAATATTTATTTAGGCTAAAAAGACTCAAATAGACTAAAACAATATTTTTGTTTTTAGAAAAAACCAAAAGCTACGAATCCTAGCTTTTACAATTTATGTACAAAAATTCAAAATCGATTTTGTGTTTTTTGGAAAAACAATTTTGCCAAACACCTGAAAAACGGTTAAGTTTATTTTATAAACAAAAACAGGGCTAAATAAGCTGTGCCAAACGCACCCAATAACCCCAATTTAATTAATAATTGCCATATTAATTAAATACGGAGATCTTGTCAAAAAGTTGTTACTTTTGCCGCTAGTTGTAAAAGACAAATGACCATTTTCGGTCAGAATATTGAAAGGCGTGTCGTGTACGACAAATGACATGTCGTTTTGCCTGAGAACGAAACTTTGCCAGCACTTTAGTCTAGGCACTACATATAAACTATTTTTTTTTATTAATTCAAAGCTAAACTAAAAAAAATAAAAACTACTAATTCGATATGAGGTGATATGCTTATAATTATAATTAATATGCTTATAATAATAATAATAATAATAATAATAATAATAATAATAATAATAATAATAAATATGCATATATAAGTATTTATAAATTATAATTAAAAGCCAAATAAATAGAGGTTTGTATAACTGTTTTAATTTATACAATTAATTAAATAATTCGATTGAAAATCTGTTGAGATATTGTAAGTACTTTTTTGTTTACATTTTCAAAACCTGCAACGTAGACCGTGGGAAGAAGGAAAATCACTCAAATCTAATATCATTCATATATATTTATACATAAAGCTTTGACTAAAAATATATATAAAGTGTAATGCAATATGAAATTAATCTAATTTCCTAAAACTAAGGTAACGACCTAGTTTGAACTTTGAGGCTTTGATCAAATCAATAAAAAATGAGTAATTTTCTTATTTTAATATTTAAAAAATATATATATGTATTAATATAGTATACGTGTGTGCGTAGTCGAAAACGAAACAACTGAGTGTGCTCTCTTTGTTTTGGCCTTAATAGGCTACTTGTGATTCACAACAATGGAGTCTCCGCTTCTGCCTGCGGCGGCGGAGGAGGACTACGCGCCGGTGAAGAGCGTGGCGGAATTCAAGAGCGTGTTCTGGAAGGAGACAGTGAAGCTCTGGGTCATCGCCGGCCCCATCGGCTTCACCATCCTCTGCAACTACGGTGTCACCTCCGTCACCAACATCTTCGTCGGCCACATCGGCGAGCTTGAGCTCTCCGCCGTCACCATCTCCCTCTCCGTCATCGGCACCTTCTCCTTCGGCTTCCTGGTCACTCTCTCCCTCCTCTCTCTCTCTCTCTATATTTATATAAAACCGGAACCGGGAAAAAACCGGGAAGCGTGCTAATTGGTTGAAGGACATTGCAGTTGGGAATGGGAAGCGCGTTGGAGACGCTGTGCGGGCAAGCGTACGGCGCAGGGCAGGTGCACATGCTGGGGATCTACATGCAGCGCTCGTGGATAATCCTCTTAGCGAGCTGTCTGCTCATCCTTCCATTCTACGTCTTCGCTGGGCCGCTCCTGAAGCTGCTCGGCCAGGCTGACGACGTGGCGGATCTCGCAGGGCACTTCACCCTCCTCGTCATCCCGCAGCTCTTCTCGCTGGCGGTCAACTTCCCGACGCAGAAGTTCCTCCAGGCGCAGAGCAAGGTCAACGCGCTAGCCTGGATCGGCTTCGCTGCTCTGGTGCTCCACGTGGGGCTCCTCTGGCTCTTCATCCATGGCCTCGGCTGGGGGCTGACCGGCGCGGCTGTGGCCTTCGACCTCACGAGCTGGCTCACCGTGATCGCCCAGGTCGTGTACGTCCTCGGGTGGTGCAACGAGGGCTGGGGTGGGTTTTCATGCCTCGCTTTCAAGGAGATTTGGGCGTTTGTCAGGCTCTCGCTTGCCTCCGCCGTCATGCTCTGCCTCGAGATTTGGTACATGATGAGTATGATCATCTTGACCGGTCATCTAGATAATCCGGTGATCGCCGTGGATTCTCTTTCTGTTTGGTAAGCAAGTTTGGAAATTTTATACATATTTCGATTTTTTAAATGTCCTTTTGAGCCAATCTCGCCGGTTTACCGATTTTTTTATTATATCGGTAGAATATCAAACAGTATATAGTATCGTTTTATGAAATATCGCCGATATTTCAATTGACTGATAACCCTTTTGCAAATCCTCTCACATACCGCCTGTAGACAAACGGAATAGTGAAAATCGCGTGAAAGCCGTCTCATTCGTTTCAAATTCCGAGACTCTCATTCTTGTGTTTGTGATTTTTAGCATGAATTTCAATGGATGGGAAGCTATGCTGTTCATCGGAATCAATGCTGCTATAAGGTAATATACATGTTCTACAGTATTGCAAGTTACCATTTATTTCTTCATATCTGATTTTCTTTTCTCTTTTGTGTTCAAAATTTCAGCGTCCGAGTGTCGAACGAGCTAGGATTACGACGTCCGTTGGCAGCTAAGTACTCTGTCTTTGTGACGGTGTTTCAGTCTCTCCTCTTCGGTTTACTCTTCGCCGTTCTGATTTTGATTACGAAGGATTCTTTCGCCGTAATATTCACAAACAGCAAGGAAGTGCAGCAAGCCGTGTCTCGCCTCGCCTATCTTCTCGGCATCACAATGATTCTCAACAGCGTCCAGCCAGTGATTTCAGGTCTCCCTAAATTCCCTCTCTCTTTTCCGTGTCACTATTTTTATACGTCGTAAATATTAAACTTATATCTCGAAAGTACGGAGTTCGACATACCAAAAATTGAAAAAGCGCTTTTGTTTCTTTACTACGTCACTATTTTGGCCAAATTCATACCAATCACTATTTTGGCCAAATTCATACCAATATTAAGAGCTGCCAAATTTGGTGCTCTTAATAGCAAAACTTACCCTAATTGCTATTTTAATAAATTAATTAATGACAAGTTTGAATGTGTAGGTGTTGCCATTGGAGGTGGTTGGCAAGCATTGGTGGCTTATATCAACTTGGGAAGTTACTACATTTTTGGACTACCACTTGGCTTCCTTCTTGGCTACACTGCAAACTTTGGAGTTATGGTAAAAAAATAAAAATTAATTCTTTATAGTAAATCATACTATTTATGGATTCATCAAACTTGTACCTTTTTTCAGGGATTATGGGGAGGCATGATATGTGGAACTGCTTTACAGACTGTGCTTCTCTTGATTGTTCTATACAAAACCAACTGGAACAAAGAGGTAAGCCTCATTTAGTTTCATTCAGGTTTTTGTGTGAAAAAGACCGGGCCGAGTCCTTCAATGGGCGCACCGGCTCGACTAGTATTTTATTACGGTTTTAGCTCTTAGGGTTCTATTTTAGGCTCAAATCACATATTTAAATTTGGTTTGACGGTTTTTTTACAATTTCCAGTTTCACTCAAAATTTCATTCAGTATTACGAGTGGCGTGTTGTGTTGGATTGTGTATTAATATTACGATTTGCATTGAATCTACAGGTAGAGCAGACTTCAGAGAGAATGCGGAAATGGGGCGGGCAAGATGTCGAAGAGAAGCCGATCGATCAAGTCTGAGTTTTTTATTTTTATTTGGAACGTTTAGGATATAAATAAAGCTAGTCTTTAGTTGTAAAGCACAACACGGTTGATTAGTATTGTAGGAAATTATTATTTATGAGCAACGACTTTTCCGAGTCCAAGTTGTTTTTTTTTTTTAAATGAAGGTACAAGAAATTGGGCAAGACTGACCTATCGCTCAATGAATTGAATTGATTACAAGAACAACATTGTTAGTGGTCTCATATTCATTTATGTGTAGAATGTTAAGCCTCTTGTCTAATCAGTTTTAAGCACCGAGTTCTAGTCATCCTATGACCCGACCCGACCATGAAAAATAGCCGAAACAAACACGTATCAACTCAAATTTACCAAAGAGATCATAAATTCTCAATAAATAAATAAATAATTATGCTACTGTATAATAAAAATATATAATTGCGAAAAAAGTATCCAAAGTCAATAACGAGGGAACATATTTTTCCCTCCAATTTTTTTGACCGACGTCAATTTTTTAGCATAGATCTATTAAATCATACATAATATTCACATTTACATGCTCGTTCAACCATCTAGCATCTTCTCTCATTTGCGACGAAAAAAATAAATCGGATGGAAAAATATGTCGCCTCACATTTGTTGACTTTGACTTCTTTTCTTGTCGTTTTTTTTTTTTTTTTTTTAACTTTGGACCATGTCGCCTTAGTTAGGTCAAATATTAAGTACTTTTGCCAAATAAAAATATTGAGTACTTATAGGGCTATTAACACTTTGTAACACTTCCGAACCGTAAAAAAGGAGCGCTAGCCATTAAGCTCGACATGAGTAAAGCCTATGATCGAGTTGAGTGGGATTTTGTATGTGCGATGCTAAGAAGATTGGGGTTTGGAGAACGGGTGATTTCTATTGTACGGGATTGCATCTCCACGTCTAAGCTTGCCGTGGTCATTAACGGCCGAACCGGCGGGTTCTTCGCCCCGGCGAGGGGACTCCGGCAAGGTTGTCCACTCTCCCCGTATTTGTTCCTTGTGTGTGCGGAAGGTTTTTCCGCCCTCATAAGGGGACAAGAACGGCTCGGCCTCCTCCGAGGATTCGCGTGCCGGCCCCACGCACCTCCGGTGTCGCACCTCCTCTTCGCGGACGATAGCATCCTCTTTTGCGAGGCAAATGACTCGTGTTGCCTTGCTATCCGCTCAATTTTGGAAGTGTATGAGAAGGGGACGGGACAAGTGGTGAATATGGAGAAATCCATGGCTTGTTGCTCGACTAATATCAACCCCGGCGAGGCTAGCCGCTTGACCCGAATCCTTGACATCCGCGGGGTGAACGAACTCGAGTCGTACCTCGGTCTTCCGGTCCACATCGGAAGAAATAAAGGAGTGGTTTTCGACAAAGTCACTTGCCGAGTCCGGAAACACCTTAGTACGTGGAAAGCTAAACTTTTCTCGGCGGGAGGAAGAGAAGTTTTAGTGAAATCGGTGGTTCAAGCTATTCCTACGTATCTCATGAGCCTATTCCGGTTCCCAGCAAAAACCATAAAGGAGATCCACGGTCTTACCGCGAGGTTTTGGTGGGGAGGCTCGGAAGACAAACGCAAGATACATTGGAAACGATGGGAGACTATTGCTAAACCAAAAGCGGAGGGTGGTCTCGGGTTCAAAGACCTCGGGGTTTTTAATCGGGCTCTTCTCGGGCGTCTCACGTGGCGCATTATCCAAAACCCGAAGTGCTTAATAGCTCGGGTTCTCAAAGCTAAATACTTTCCGAGCTCGTCGGTACTTGACTTCGAGTGCAAAGGTCACTTTTCGTTCTTATGTAAAAGTCTTTGTTGGGCCCGGGATCTTGTGTGTCGGGGGCTTAGGTGGCAAGTGGGGGAAGGAAATCTAAGAGCCTTTGATTTTCCTTGGATCCCGAGAGCCAGGGCCTTCAAAGTGCTCTCGGAGCAACCGGACGACGGTTACCCATGGCGTGTAGCCGATTTTATCTCCAACGGTGAATGGAAGAAGGATCTTGTGGAAGCTCTAATGTCCCCCTATGACGCCGATGCGATCTTGAAGGTCCCGTTGGGAATGGTTAGAAGGCAAGATCGGATCACGTGGCATTTTGAGGAAAACGGCCTTTACTCCGTGAGATCCGCGTACCGGCTTGCTTGGACGGAATCGAAAGGAGGACCCTCCGGCTCGGCTAGCCTTGAGCCGCGTTGGTGGAGGAAGTTGTGGGGCCTCCAAATCCCGGCAAAGGTTAAGCACATAGTGTGGCGGGCTTGGTTCGAATCTCTCCCGACCTTCGAAGCTCTCCAGAGAAGGGGAGTGGATTGTTTGTCGTTTTGTAAGTTTTGCGGGGCCCTCCCGGAAGATGCTTTCCACGCTATGCGGGGATGTGAAAGGGCTAAAGCCATTTGGGATTCTTCATTGCTTCAACGGTGGACCGAGAAAACCGGAGAAGTCCCATTCCGAGATCTTTGCTTCCGTGCCCTTGAATCCCTTTCCAATCCGAACCTTGAGTTGTTTTGCGGGCTGCTATGGGCGTCGTGGTCGGATCGCAACTTGCGTCTATTCGAAAACAAAGTCAAGTTGCCTGAAGCTTGGGTTACAGAGTGGGCAAGTTGGCTCACCGACTTCAAGAAAAGCTCCTGCCTCCGGAATAGCTTGACTGGGGACTGTTCTGAGCAGCAGGATAAGTGGTCTGGGCCGGAAATTGGAGGGTTGAAGTTAAATGTTGATGCTGCCTGGGACGTGGTTTCAGGGCGGGCTGCGACGGGAGCCGTGATCAGAGACTACAGGGGGTCGGTGTTGGGTGTGCAAGCTGCCTCTATGGACCGAGTAGAGTCAGCGCTGACCGGGGAATGCTTGGCGATCAGACAGGGGCTGCTCTTTGCTCTGAACAGTGGATGGAATATAGAGACGGTTGAGTCGGACTGCTTCCGAGCTACTAAGCTCATCAACGATGGGTACTGCAGAGGCATTCAAGGACCGATCGTGGAGGATATTAGGAAGCTGACTGGGGAAGCTGGCGTCGCTGGAGTATGCAGATGGATCCCGAGAAAGTGTAACGCCGTCGCTCACGCTATAGCGAAGAAACGGTTGTACGATTTGTCAAGTGATTTTTAGTGCTTGAACTGCCCAGTTTGGCTTGTAAATTGTGCTGCTAGGGATTTCAGTCCTTGTGATTAATATATGCAAGTTATGGTTTCCCTAAAAAAAAAAAAAAAAACACTTTGTAATTACTAGTTAGGGTTACTTTCCTTCCTTCCCACGTCATCGCTTTTCGGCTTATCATCTCCGTCGGAATTCTGAAGCTGGAACCTCGCGTCTTCGATTCTCATCTCGAACGCCACTTCGTAGTGATCACTCAGTATTTTTTAGCTTTCAGTTTCAGTATTTTTTGTTAATTTCTTATGATTTTGGTTTCAGCATCTTCAGTCTCAGTCAGACTAATCCTTGCTTGTTTGTTTAACTTGATCTTCGATCCTGCTATTTCCTGTTTGTTTGATTGCAGCTTGGTCTTCGATCTGTGTATTTCCCTGTTTGTTTGATATAAAATCCGTTCTTCGATTTGATATATATATATATAATTTTAGATTCTGTAGTTAAATTGTTATTGATCTGCGATCTCCCGTTCAGTTCCGGTTTGCTTAAATTCAGATTGTGTTGCTTGACTTTCATTCGCTATGATTTCCATGCAGTTCCTGGTTGTTTAATTCAGGTCTGCTAAAAGTTCTTGCATCTCGGTTCGAACGCCTTTTTGTGATTGTTGCGAATTCTTTTAGCTTTTTGTTTCAGTATTTTGAGTCCCGGATTTGATGTTTATTGCTTACTAGTTTGGTCTCAGCATCTTGCTTGTTTGATTGAGATCTATGTTTAACTTGCTCTTCGATCTGTAGAATTCCGTTCGGTTCCTGTTTGTTTGGTTTCAGATAGAGCTATTATTGATCTCTGATTTTTTTTCGTTTCGTTCGTGTTGTTCACTTGCAGTTCCTTGTTGTCTGTGTTGTCTTCTATCTCCTTTTCTAGAGACTGATATTTTGGCTACAGCGATGTTTGGCCCACCTTGGCGGGAAGATGCGGAGTCGTTCTTCATGGAGCTTCTGCTCAAAGAGCGCGAGCGCGGGTCAATCGGAATTCTATGGTGGCAAATTCAGCGAAAGATGCAATCTATGTTTGGGAGGGAATATAAACGTGCGAAATTGAAAAACAAGTTCACCCATTTCCGATCGAAAACCTATCAGTTCCAACATAAGTTTGCCATCACCGACTTCGAATGGGACCCGAACACGAATACCGGAATCGATGTCAATGGCGTTTGGAAAGCATATTTCGAGGTAACGCCTTGGAGTATGACCAAAGGGATTCAATCCATGTGGATAAATCTGACCCGAGTGTGCTTGTTTTTGCAGGAGCACCCTCGTAAGCGAGACGGACTTCATAAAGAAGGATTGGCAAACTATTTTAGGCTCTCAAAACTTTTCCGGCTGAAGTCGCCATATGCCTGTACGATGGAACCCTCTTGGAAATATTTAAGAGAGAAGAAGATAAGACAATCGATCCGTTCTAAAATTCTACGAAAACAGCAAGATAGAGCACGCCTACGTTATAGGCGAAAGTTAAAAAGGGTATTAAGTGAGCTTGAAATGGAAGCAAGAGCGATTAGTTGAATGTTTGCTTATTTATGCTGCAAATGACTTTCTTATTATTTTGTTTATTTAAGCCGCAAATTACTTTCGTACTGTTTCGTTTCGATAACATCAATGGAATTTATTATTTAATATTTATGCTTTGCAATGCTTTTGACTTTTACATTGCTAATTCTCGTAGACTTTCACATTTTTAGCCTCATTTTATTTTTTAATATTTTTTTAAATGAATTTTAGGGAAAGCGTCCTCAATGATGGCCAATGAATTTGATAAAGAATAAAAATAAATATTATTAACCCAAACATATTGATGTACACAAACTATCACTCTTGAATGAAGATTTCTATTTAACTCTTGTCTAAACAATATGATATGATGTACTACAATTTGACAACCTTCTCAATGGGTGACTGACTCTCTGCTACACGCAAGATTTTAATGTCAATTTAGCACCAGAATGTCATGTGTCGAAAACAGCGGAGTGTTGAGATCATTTGTCTTCGTCGTCCTCCGAGTCTGACTTTGCAAAAACTGTCTCAGGCTGGGTCGAGGCATAAGCAGGGGCGATGTACTTTGGCTCTTGAGCTGCGACATCGGCATACTTGAGTATAGCTTCTCTCGGATCTTCGTCCATCCATGTTTCCTTTATCATACCACCTTTCTGCAAATGGAACTCAGATTATGAGTATTTTGGTAAGAGTGAGTGAGTTAATCGGAAATGATAAAGAGTTTCAACAAACCCAATTACTTCTAACCAGACTAGAATATAAAAGCAGATCAGTTATCGGTTATGAATTTTAAGGAAAAAAACTGTTGGTTTGGTTGATAACCGAAATTAATTTTATGGGTTCTTTTATATAACTGAAAACCATTATAATTATCCAAAAACCGAAATCGGTTAACAACCACGTAATAACTGAAATTTCTCTTCGATTGTAAAACTGTTCCAAAGCCGACCCAAAAGCGAATTACCTCTAAAATTAGTTATCAAACCAGAGAAAAAAAGAAATAGGCATTACCTTGAGGAGGTATTGGGTCAACAAACTTCCCTGGCTTGTGCCAACCCTTCCACCAAAGCCCGGTCCCGTCATTGGGAGCTCGGGCTTGTGAGACTTGAGAGGATCCTTCAGTACTTTCTCTCGCTGGCGCTTGCGGCTCGGCTGGTCCCTAAATAAGGGAAGAGAGTGTGGATTATGTATAACCGGGTTCGCCTCAAAATCATCGGCAGATTTCTTTCTGGGTGCACGTGCCACGCATACAAGAGCTCCTCTTTCACTAAGTGTTGGATCGTATAGTATGTGAGTTCCTCCTTGTCTTTTGTCTCCAGTTGTTGCAAAGATCTTCACATTCAAAAATTAAAAAATCAGTATATTTTGTCGAAATCTGGGCCACGACATCTGTTTCTTTTTTAAGTACATACTTTTAGGAGTGATCAGTTGAAGATTAATCAAAATTAGAGTTAATGGCGCCAATCAACCCACTCAAATTTTGTTAAGTGGTGTAGTTTACCTCCAGAATTTTATTTGTGGTGCAGTTTGTTCCTCTAATTCTCAATTTGGTGCAGAATACCCTCTAATAAAAGGTGTATTCTGCACCAAAAAAAAGTACAATTTAAACGGGCAAACTGTACCACATCTGACAATTCAAGAGAAAAACTGCAGCAAAACAAAATTAATGTGCCAGATAGTACCTAAGAGTGATATATTGGGGAGGGATTGCAGCCAATAACTGTAATAATTATTTATAAAATGATCACCTGATTGAGCTTTGGGTGCCAAAGACACTGAACGACACTAAAAGTTGGGGATACACCAACTTTTGAAACAAGCTCAAGCTTTGCTCGATCGAAGAAGCAAAGCAAACCGCCGACAGTGCTTTCCCTTTCAACAGATGTTCCGGTCAAGAAAAGCTGCTCGTCTGGACTTAACGCAATGTTTGTTTGGGCATAGTTGTTAGGGAGATCCTCAAATACCTTAAGAGGTGCTTTCACTTGGCGCAGATCCCAAACCTACGATCATAAAACGAGAAACGACTGAATAATGTGTCTACAGATAACGTATAATAGGACCCAAACAAAACCGAGCTCAAATTAATAGACCAAGGAGAATTGACCGCAACAGTAATTCCCGAATATTCTTCATAAATTATAAACGTAACAAAACATGCAACCATGGACGGCAAAGCGAACACTATTCACGAGATGCTGTGCTGAGAAATTTTAACTAAGCAAAACATGAAAAGCTAACTAATGTGGTTACCACCTTACATGGGACTTATCCTATCATAAGTGCAAAAAACCCATAATACCCCTAACAAACCCTGAAGACGAATAAGGCCACGAATTTCTAGGCTAAGTTACAATTTCACACTTTCTTTTTTGATAACTGACAAGGGCATAACATACTACTAAGTATTGGGGCAAATATCCAAATAGCCAAACTTCAAACACTAATTAGCCAAATAGCCAATGTTTTAATTAATATTGCCAAATAGCCAATTAACCACGTTAATAAATCACGAAAGACCGGATTACCCTTGTATTAACGTGTATTAACGTGGTTAATTTGTTTAAAAATAAATTTTTTTTTTTTTTGAAAAAAATAAATAAAATTTTTGTTAAAATTTTAATCACGATTTTTTATTTTTAAACAAATTAACTTCGTTAATACACGTTAAAAGGGTATTATAGGTATAAAATATGTTATTATACAAGTAAATATTCTTATTTTTAAGAAAAATTAACTTAGTTAATACACGTTAATATGTTAAAAGGGTATTATAGGTATAAAATATGTTATTAAATAACCATTTGGCTATTTTGCAAAGAAAAATGAAAGGTTGGCTATTTGGCTAATCAAACGTTTCAATTTAGCTATCCCATGCAATATCTCTTACCAAATATAGCTTTAGATGAATAAGTGATCTAATATTATATCCAATATTAGGGATAACATTTATAAACTAACCCCCTATTAACCAAGATAAGTAAAAATAAAAATCCATATAAATAAGGATTTATCATTATAAGAACTGCAATAAATATAATATAAATTAGCTTTATAATTGACTAATTTACATTTTACAACTAAATTCCTAAAATTCTACAGTATAATGTCGATTAAATAAGTTACCTTCAATGTACCATCAAAGCTTCTCGAAAATAATGTTTGGCCGTCACCAGAAAACTTAAGCCCGGTTATATCATCTGAATGACATTTTTCGATGTATATATCTGGTCGGCTTCCCCAGCCAGGCTTAAGTTTCCATATCTGAGAAAAAGCATAATATATAATATGAAACGACAATTAGTTTTATTGTCAAACTACCATTATGTGTCAGACGACGAATCCAGAAAATAATATTAAAAATAATAAAAATTACCTGAATGGAACCATCCCCAATACCACCAGCAATGCATTTTCCGTCGCGATCCCAAGTGCACGTGGTAACTGGAGTTCTTCCGGGCCTGGAAAGTTTTGGCTTGATGACCTAACCATTGAGTTTTTGACATTTAGTTTTAATATAAGCTCTTATACTTTTCTCAGTTAAAAAAATGAAAGTATAAGCAGTAATACAAGGCGAGAAGCAAAAACTATAACCCGGTTCCTAATTAACCTGCTTCTGACTCTTGAAATCATTCACATCCCATATGCGCAACGATCCATCCTCGGAAGATGTCAAAATTGTGTCCTTAGTTCTCGGGTGCCATTCACCCCAAGTCAACCCAGATATGTGACCTTTGGTGTTCTTCAGGTCACGGATATACATATCCCCTTTCATAAACTCTCCCAGAGTAAGCCCGTCACGGTCATAAATCTACAAAAAAAAATTAAACATGGGTGCCCCATAATATTATAGTATAACTATATATAAATAATTATATATATATAAAAACTGAAAGCTCAAGAACATGGGATAAGAAAATACCTTAGCCTGAGCCGAGCCGGTCACGCACAGAAACCGATCAGCTGAAGGGCTCCAGCTTAGGTTACGCACTTGATGACCCTCGAAAGGTTCCAACTGCCTAAATGATTCCAAACGAGAATTCATGCCTTGAAAGTCATACATACGCACTGTATAGTCGTAGCTACCCGAAAGAACTCGCGAGCCAGAGTGATCAACGGCAAGAGAAGAAACAACCTGCAATGCCAAACAATTCAGCAACAAACAACAGAAAAAACAAAAGAAAACTATGTCCAAAGACGCTACGCCTTATCGATAGAAAGAAGCAGTCAACTGAGTTCTAAACGAATTAGCTCCTTGATATGGCTTAATCTATAGATAGAAAGGTTCTGGAACTTGCTTCAAAAGGTATAAACAAGTTCAAATATCTGTTGTATTTAACGAATAAACTCGTTAAGTACACTGGGTCGCAAAAGAAACAAGGACACTCCTAAGTACCCACGAGTTTGTTAGACCTGTTAATTAGGACATTGTTTTTAATTATCTATTAATATTACTGTCCCAAGTCATTAGTGATACTGGGGTAGTTTACAATACCTAAATCTAGGTTTAGTCATCATGTTTGAGTAGTCGAATTTTCTATTCAAGATCACTGGGAGAGTTTTCGCGGTCGTAATCGTCTTGTTTTTCTTGAATTTCTATTCTGGGTTTTATATATTTATCGAAAATTTGAACATATAACTATAAACCTCACATAAACTCAACCAGTCTATGATAAACAAGAACTATAAATCAATATGGTGATCATTGAGGGGTGAGGAAGCTACCTTGCTATGGCCTTTGAGAACAATCTCATTGCTCATGGGAATCCGATAGTCATTCTCTTCCTCCTCCTCTTCCTTCTCCCCATCCGACTCGCTCGAATGCGACCCTCTCTGCGGCCGTGGCGGCCCGACCATTTCTTCTTCCTCGTCGTTCATTCCTAACCCTCCCGGCGGCCCGATCATCTCCCCTTCTTCGCCATCGCTCGGTCCCAAAACCCCCGCCGCCGGCCGAGGCGGCCCGATTATCTCTTCTTCCTCGTCAATTGGACTCAATCCTCCCGGAGGCGGCCGCGGCGGTCCGAACACCTCATCGCCGTCGTCGGAGCTCTCCTTCAGCGGAGGGCGAGGGGGTCCCAGCGTCGCGTCGCCAGCGGAATCGGGACTAGGTTTGGGGGTTTTGGCGTGGCGAAGAGAGTCGAGCCAGGCTTTGGAGGTGGAGGAGACCGCAGGGAGGCCATCGCCGGCGGATGGTTTGTGGTGGCGGCGCGTGGAGTTGTGGATGAGTTCGAGAGGGGTTTGGGCTTTGGATTGCTTGCCGAAGCTGAGAGGGAATTGCGCACGAACACCGTCGTATATCTCACCTTCGTCCTCCATCGTTGCAATTTCCTCCTCGATCAGAGGTTTTGGTGAGAGCGAAGGATGATGAACACAGAGACGGAGTTCGTTCTTAGGGAAGAACCGCCATTAACGATGATCTCGCAAGTTCCAGCCTTTCTTTCTTGCTAAACGACGAGTCGTTTGTTTCTTCTTTGCTCATGAATAATAAATTTTTACTCATGGGATGAATGTATCTATGTATTTCCATTAAAATGAGGTATGCTTTATAGTTTTGAACATACTTAATTTTTATTGAGACTTGAATTTATCAGAAAACCCTTTCGATTTTAACTTATGTCCCAAAAAAAAAAAACCTTTATATTCAATTAAGTAAAACTTAAATATTTGTGTCATTACAAAAAAAATAAAATTTGTCGTCGTCATCGTTATATTAATAATTACAAACTTAAATAGCGTGCAATCATATCAGCACTAATATACCGGATTCCATAGAACTTGAAAGTTAAGCATGCTTGAGCGAGAGTAGTATCGGGACGAGTGACCTCCGTGAAAATTCAAGTGTTGCAACTCTCTTTTATTTTTTCTAAAAAAATATTTATAATCATTTGAAGTTTGAACCTAGTTATCAATCTCTTTGACGAGGTTAAAATAAAAGTTTAATCATTATATCAAATATCAATAAGTTTGTAAATGAAAAATAAAAAAATAAAAAAAAATAGTTTGTAAAATCATTGAAGTAAGAAAAAGAGCATAATGTTATGTTCCCAATGAGATTTAAACTCGGCCAGGTCCTCCTTTAGTTGTCCTTGGATTTAGGGGGAGATATTTTGTTCGAAGGGCCCAGCATTTCGCATAATCCTATTAACCCCCTTAGCTTCTCGGCATTGGACCGGGCCCGAGGTTATTTCATTAAGCTGGATTTAAATTTGATTAAGCCCAATCGTGAAAAGATGTAAAGTATTATCATATAGGATTATTAGCGGCAGAAGTATCATTTTTTTCTCGGGATAATCCAAATTTAAAATTATCGTGATAAAAGTACCAAAAGTTTATTTTTCTATCATGCCTTGTGTTCCAAATCGTCTTTTTCACTCTCCCTCCGTCAAACTCCATTTGGCACGTAGTGATTGGTCTACTTTATCCACTTTTATTTGCGGCACAAGTGCTCTGTAAAATATATATAACATAGTTTTTTTGCCGCCTAATTTTATTTATCTCCTATCTCCATTCTACTCGACCTTTCTCTTCTTCTTCTTTTTTTCTCATCTCTTTTCGTTCTTCGCTAATGGCCGACATGGTCGTTGTCGCCTCTCTGGCCAGACATTCGAGCGCGTCTCTGTGAGGTTTTCCGCGACCGAGGGTTCGTCGTAGAGCTCACTGATGATGGCGGTTCGAGACTTGATTAATCTTGGAGTCACGTAAAACTAGAATCGGAGTCACGTAAAGCTCACTAATAAATGTATTTGGTTTCATAACTTAAGGATGACCGTCTCCAAAAGAATGAGGTATATTGGTATAGAATTACCTAGGAGCCATAGAATGACAACATTTCAAAGAAGCCAAACTTAGATTATAAAGCAATTTTGCCTGCTCATAAGTAAATACGTCACATAACACCTCATCTCCAATTTTTTCAAGTACTGTCTTAGAGAGGTGTGATTCGTGGTTAACTAGTATCGAAGCACTTTGGAGGTAATTCCCTGTAGAAGACTCTCCAAGTAACATTGAAGCAGAAGCCATGGGCTAAAATACGACGAGTTTAAGCCGACATCATCGTTTGACCAAAGTTCAGCTAAGGTGCGATGTCTCAGACAAGTCATGTTTCCTTCTCTTTTCCCTGTCTTCTTTGCTCGCATTGGCTTCAAGAATTTCAATTTTTCGTATTTTTGCTACTCGCTTTAACAAACCCTTCTTGAATTGTTTTGCTCACTTCACAGTTTTCCATCTGGCTAGCAAGCTGGATCTCTTTGCTAGGAATGTGTAATGATGAACAATGGCTTGCATCTTATAACTAGATCGTTAATAGACTTTAGTTGATAGATTATCAATCAATGTTTTATACCATGTAGCTCCTGCAATAACATAGTGTAAGTAAAAAAAAAACCTCATATTAATGATTCGCATAAGGACCCGAAAATGATTGGGCCGGCCCTCTGTACAAATTATACCATGTAATAACTCACCTATGATATTATTTCATCAAATATACAGTTTATGTTATCCTACACTTCCCCCTTCCAATTTCACGGTGCAGGAAGTAAAAAAAGGTTGATTTCCAACTCATCTCAGAGGTAAAATCCTCCGAAGTAGCCACATCAATTTATGGATTTCTATGGATGTATTGTGATCGGAAGCAAAATTGTCGAAACAAAAACGCGCGAAAAATCTATTGAATACGTCTCATTTTCTAATTTACAGGACTCTGCCTCTAGTTCCTATTTTAAAGTTGGATCTCTCTTGTATGAATTGAGTGAGAGATCATCTATCAATGTTTTATACCATGTAGCTCCTGCAATAGCCCTATTGCAAGTTCGAAAAATGCCTCATATTAATTTTTCGCCTAATGCCTCGAAAGGGTTAGGTCGGCCCTCTGTACAACTTATACCATGTAATAACTCAGCTCTGATATCATTTCATCATATATACAGTTTATGTTATTCTACACTTCCCCTTCCAATTTCACATTGCAGGAAGTAAAAAAAATTTGATTTCCAACTCATCTCAGAGGTAAAATCCTCCGAAGTAGCCGCATCAATTTATGGATTTTATGGATGTGTTGTGATTAGAAGTAAAATTGTCGAAACAAAAGCGCGCGTAAAATCTATTGAATACGTCTCATTTCCAATTTATAGGACCCTGCCTCCCATTCCTATTTTAATTGATAATTATTGATTGAATCTTTTCATAATAATAGCAATCTGTTAACAATTTTCGAACATGTATCATGTATGTAAGGTAATTAAGCTGATAATTATTAGCTATAAACATGTGTAAATTCAAATACTTGTTCTCTATTGTGTTGCTTCATTAATTTCCTAACTTTTTTTTTTTAAATAAATAAGGGTAATAAAGTCTTTTTTTATAATGGTTAATTGGCTAGTACTAGATATTAATCAAATATTTGCTATTTTACAAAATTCGAGTTCGGTAGTTTACTATAGATTCTAAATATCATTTCTTTCACCAAGTGTAGCAATATGTTCTTTTAGCAACTCAAGTACATCCGTTATTACTTATCTCATCTCTGGTTTAAATATTTTAGTGATAATAATAACCATAAAAGTACCTAATTTTTCACAAGTGTAGCGGAGTACCTCTTTTGTCACTTCTGCAATTCTATTTGGATAAGGCTAATAGCGAAGATATTACAAATTCTTTCACCAAATGTAGCAACATGTCCCAATTATTTTTTAGCGGCAAAAGTACCTACATTATTATATTTAGTGTAAGGTAATAGTAGTAAAAATACCAATTCTTTTACAAATGTAGTGACGTGTTCAAAAACAAATTAGTGGCTAATAGTACCTCCATTACTACTTATGCATCTTTGTTTTAATTGTTTAGTGATAATAACGGCACATGTACTAATTATTGCACCAAAGGTAGCAATATATTTCAAATCTTCTTTAGCAGGTACCGCACACTAGCCAATCTTCCTCGGTAATGAGCCAATGACTACTAGAAATCAATATATAATATATGCGCGCGCACACATAATTATATATAGAGAGACTAGGGAAAATTAATGAATTTTTGTCCTAAAGCTGTCCGAATTTACGACAGTTTTAGGACGAAATTTTAGGGTTATACGGGCGTAGACGCCCTTTATTAACGAAATTGTTAAATGAAAGATTATAGAATTAATGACAAATAAACAATCTAACAATTTCCTAACAAGGCCGAGGCTTTTTCTTGTAGCACAGTCCACGCTTCATTGATATGTCTCTGTTCAGTCAACGGAGCTCCGACAGCAAAACGCAATACGTATTCACCCGATAAAACCTGCATATTTTGAAGAAGCTTCATTTCCAAGCGAAACCCGCTTTTCAAATACGTATTTTGAAGAAGGGATTATTGTACTTACTGTATGAGAAAGAAAAAGCTTTCCAGTTGAGTTAACCATATTCAACAGCTCTTTGTTGAGTTTGTTGGAAGAATCTTCATCTTCGCAACCGGATAGTAACCGGAAACAAACTAGGGAAAATATCCTAGGCGTAACGACCTGTGATATATATCATACTACTCGTAATCTACGAAATGACATGAGAAACAAAAACAAGAACTTGGAAGTCGTTTTAATACCTTGAACCTTGTGTCTTGAACCACAAGATCTTCGAAGTGTTTCGCCAAATTAATATGATTTCTTATGTAGGATTGAAGGTTTTCGACGCCGTAAAGCCGCAAAACCATCCACAGTTTCAGAGACCTGGCAAACAGATACTGGATTACTGAAGATACAAACAATGATAATTGTTGATTTTAAGCCAATCTTTGTAAGAGAACTTAAGAAACAAATAATTTCAAATGCCTCGGCACATAATATAATTGTGAAAATAAAAAAATAAATCAATAATTAGCCTCTGGTTTTATTTTTTTCTTTCAAGAAATATATATATAAAGCCACACCTAAACCGACGTCCCAACGGTATTTGCCAATCCTTGTAATCCACAACCAAGTTTGCTTCTGAAGCCTGAAATAACAAAAGTAATTTTGGTTACCAAACTATACAAGAAATAAATATTTCACGGGAGAAACAAAAATATTGTAAAAATTAAAGAAGTAAATAAATGCTTTATAAGTTTTCTTGTCGCCCAACCCTCCTACTTTTTAAGGTTTTCGATTCGGATGGCATGAAGACATTTCATCCAAATTTAGAGCCCGTTAACTGTCGAAACCAACAATGTCTAAGTCACCTACCTTATTCTTCAAAAACTCTGGATTTGTAGACAAGGACTGAATCAGAGCATTTCTATCCTGTTGCCAAATAATAAATATAAGACAAGGATTATTGATCTATCAACAGCCAAAATATAATTAACAGTGTATGAAAAGTGTGTGATACATTGAGGTGGAGTTTCTCAAATGGTTTACATGACAATACCCGGAAGGGAAAAAAAATACCGTACACAGTAATAGGCCAAAGAAAATTCACCAAAAGGTAACTTCCCAAACACTCTTTGCAATATACAAACGTCAGAGAAAGAAATGAAAACAACTTTCATTCGAGAGCAAGGTGAACTCTCGACACGAAAAAAAAAGCGGTTGCCTCTTGATATGATATTTGGGTTGGCGCCCGCATCTCATCATAAGTGCAAAACACCTACCCTTAAGAAAATCCAAAGACAAATAATGACCTAAACGTCTATGCTAGTTTACAATTTTGTCCTTCTTCTATAGGTATTAATGGGTCTAACACATTACTTTGAAAGAAAAGATACTTGTAAGGTTCCAGCAATTTTTCGAAAACGACTAAAATTGTATAGTTTTCAAAGAAATTCCCTAGATTTCCTTTTAGAGTCACTTTACTCACTAAACTTTGTTTTTGTGCACTTTTCTCTCTCCTCTTTTTTTCTTTTTGCATTTTGCCTCTTAAACTTTTGTACTTTTACCAAAAATAAAAATCCATATTGTGGTGATTTAGAACCAGAATAAAAATTTGGGCTAAGATGCATCACCATTGAAATTTTGAGGGGCAAAGTGCCATGGATTTTTACTCCAACTTGCACTTTACCCATTAATTATGTTTTGGTGTAGTTTAAGCCCTAAACTTTCATTTGTGATGCGCAGTACTATGAAAATCAGAAAGGTTAAAGCATGTCACAAATGAAACTTAAGACGCAAAGTACACCAGTAAACAAAATTCAATGGGAATTGGCGTCAATTACTCTAAATAATGTACATGGTGAAATCCAATTTTCAGCCACAAACCTTGATCCATAGAGCTGAACAATCAAAGTTCGTTAGAAGCCACTTATGAGCATTCATATTGAAGGAGTCAGCTTGTTCAACACCGACCATATGGTGCCGGAAT
Source organism: Parietaria judaica (assembly GCA_954871525.1). NCBI lineage: Eukaryota > Viridiplantae > Streptophyta > Magnoliopsida > Rosales > Urticaceae > Parietaria > Parietaria judaica. Next base: position 49,509,968 of record OX940860.1, read on the forward strand.
TCTGGACAAATACAAGCGCTTCCCGCATACGCAGCATCCACGTGGAACCACATTCCATAAGTCTGCAAACAGTCAACATCATAAATATAGTTCCTATATTTTACATTCAGCCTAAATTTGCAGAAATGGGTGATAGTGATAGGAACCGATATCGAAAACCAAACAAAAACAAATATGTAAGCCAGCGTTAATCACCGAGATGAGATTACCGGATACTTTATTCACGCAACAAATAATAAAAAAAGAATATTCCTTCAAGAGCATGGGCAAATCTCTCTAAACAATGTCTCATCATTGCTAATTACATTCGTAAAGACCCCACGTAATACTAAAACTGTAAAACATACTAAAAGACTACGAAGAACATAAACATAAATACTTAATGACCGTCTTGCCCTTTTTTCAGCTGACGCGTAACATATAGCAACACAAAAAGTTATCATACGATTTGTTCTCAATTATTTCAATGGATTATAATCTTCTTTTTAAGGGAAACCATAAGCCTATATACAATGATTTCTTTTACCTTAGCAATATCGCCCAGTGCCGGCAAAGGATCAATGGCTGTAGATGAAGTTGTTCCAATCTGCATGGAAAAATTAAAGATTCCTTTTGTTGGACTTGTACTTCATATTTTATTGTAAAAACAGGTGAAATTGAGTTCAAGTTCATGTATATTAAGTTAATATTCCAGTAAATTTGATCTTAAACTTCGACTCATCGCGTGGTTTTTTCTATTTCTATATCATTTTAGATCTGCAAAAATGTACCGTGGTTATCAATTAGTTTGGGAATTCTGCTTTTATATACCTTCTATTTTCAATTTTTGCAAAAACATACCCTCTTTTTTTAAGAATAGTTCCGTATACCCGCAAAGTGTACTAGTTATTTTTTTTACCCTCCCATCATTTTAATTTTCAAAAATCCAGAATTGACCTTTACTCATAATTTTAGAGTTGCTTTTATGTACCCTCTAGTTTTATATTTGACGAAAATATACCATCTATTTTCCAAAAAGACATTTTAACGTATTTGTGAAATTGATTGAAAATTAAACAAATACAGGGAAATATTTTGGGTGTTTAGATAATAAAAGGTATATTTTTGTAAAAATGAAATAGGGGGTATAAAAAAGCAAAATCTCCCTTTCAGTTTATGTTCTTATGAGCGATTGGAGAAATTTTTCATAATCTTTACTCAGGTGGTAGGAAATTTAAGAGAGCTACAAACAACTAGATTAGAAGTTAATATTTCTTACTGTTGCACACAAGAAAAAGGGAACCAAACCATTCGCAATGTCCCTGGAAACCGCTTCGTTAATTGCATCGGGAGATACGGCATAATTAGTTGAAGAATCTGTTCTTATCAGCCTGCAATTTTCTGGGTGAACACCCCCAATCTGCAAAATTAAAATCAACCTCGTGTTCAGTACATCTTATCACGAAAGTCGAAAACCGCACATCTTTACAGAAAATTCAAAATTATAGTATAACGCATTATGAAGATACCTGGCATGCCTTCTGCAGAGCTGAGTGAGTCTGATCAGATGCATAAACAACAAGTTTCTCAAGAGCGGTTTTTCCAAGCTTCCTCAAGAACTTGTCACGGGCCGCTAATAGAACAACTAGAACCGCTTCACTTGCCGTTCCCTGAATGACTCCCCCGCCTTGTCCTGCATCGAAGCCCAACTAAAATATTTGAGTTATGCAATCCAAACGAAGACTGAACTGAAGTAGAACATGACTTGAAATACTGATCAATCTAAGCAAATAAAAAATATAGTAGGTGACGCTTGTACCCCCAATTGTGAGCAAGGAGCAGATTCCCCCCTCAACTTTTTTACATTGTTGCAAATCGCCCATCATCTATTGAAAACTCACAGGCGTTTATTCCCACGACACCCACGTGAAAATCATAAGAGAAAGCATTCATTTTCAAATCACATTTCTTCTTAAATAACTTCCTCACAACGTGGAGGGAAAAAAATTTATGCAAGTTTTTTTTAAGTCCCTAAGCTACTATAAAATGAAAATGAGTATGACTAAACACGGGGTTTTAACAGAAAACGGGTGATTCGCAACAAAGTAAAAGTTGAGGGGCTAATCGTCTAAAGTTAGGAGCTACCGATGGCAATTACTCTATATCTCTTTCATGTACGCCTTTCGCTAATGCAGAACCAACGCATTTTGTGGCTAATCCACTTTTTCAGTTTAGAAACCGTACCTGCAGATAGAAATTCATCGGGAAGGTTCAGCATTTTGCCAAGCCAGTCAAGAACTATCATTTCGAGTTCGGTGGCTGCAGGTGAAGTGATCCAACTAAATCCGACAATGTTAAGACCAGCACTGAGCATCTCGCCCACGAATCCAGCAACACTGCTATTAGAAGGATAGTATGCAAAATAATTGGGGCTCTGCCAATGAGTTACGCCCGGTAATATCTTGGCCTGAACGTCTGCAATATCAAGAACCAAAACGGGGCATTTTAACACATATTTCTGTCATTTAAATGAGAAATACATCAACATAACAGATATTATGTTATGCACATGTACTTGAGGTGTGTTCCAATGTCATATCTCCAATTAGTTAAAAACAAAAATCAGAAATCAGTGCTTCACCATCAAAGACATTTTGCAAAGTCTCGGGACGAGAAGGCGCAGAATCTGGTAATAGCTTCTGCAGATACCCTGGCTGCAGAGATGTAAATTTGTTTACCTTAAAAGGGATTCTGTTGAGGGAAAAATACTAAAACTTGAAGCTTTTGTTAAGAAGTAACTTGTAACAGTTACAGTGTTACACCATATGCAACAAAACAAAAAAAAAGAGAAATTTGCTCGCTGGAAATTTACATGGAAACCCAATTCGGGAAGAAAACTAATAGGCCGACGAGAAGAATCCACTATGATTGAAAAATTGAGCTACGATTTTAGAGAGAGAGAATCGGATGCGGGTCACAACTTGTAGTAAATTTAAAGATGACCCATTTAATAAAGTCTCAAAATGAACATATACACTTGAAAGAGTAAGAGTAAGACAGATAAACCAAATTGCCCATTACAAAAAACCTAATCCGAAAGTTCCATACAAACTTGACACTCACTTAATTTTTGTTAATATGACCCATATAATTAATAAGGTCTCAGCATCTAAATATACACCTCAAGGATAAGATAGAGAAACTAAAACGCCCTTTACAATAATCCCTAAGAGCCCCAAGACTATCCAACAAAACAATACCGCTCTACGAACGGGTAGCCCCAAAACGGATACGGGGCACAAACTCTAACTCTACTTATGATTAATTTAGATAGATATATTAGCAGCACACATCCCCAATTAATGATCAATGCTGCATGTGTACCTATATTCGCTCAAGGTCTTATTTCATTATCACATATGCCCTTAGATGACCGAGTTAACGATGAAGACGTTAACTCGGTCTCAAACTTAGAATCGGAAGCTACCCGACAGCGTTAACGCGGTCTCCAATGATATATCTAATAACAAAATAAGAACTTGAAGAGCCAAAAAAAAGTTCCATGGACAGCCCTCAAAGGTTAAGGGAGAGAAACCTGGACTTGGCTGAGAACAGGGAAATCCTCGATGTTCTTGTAGTAGTCAGCTATGAAATCCACCATCTTATGCCCATACTCTCTCAGCTGCTCCGAATCCATGCCCTTCAAATCCCTGTTCATCCAAACACCATCACAACACGCAAACAAAATGCCCACAAAAATCACAACAATCTCGCAACTCACATCCTATCCAATCCAGAAACCGAGAGACCTGGTTTCTTTCAATACTCCGTTTCTTCAAAAATGCATTCCAAATCTAATCATGTGGTGTGGGTCCACTCCTCTCCATGGTTTGGCGCTTCTCATTGGAATCTTTCAGCCACCTACTACTCAAAACATCTATTCGTCGATGATAATGATAAATATATACACATATCTATACACTATATATGTATATAGAAGACGAGCCAGAAAGAGTTCCTTCACTCTGGCAACTGTCAGAGAAACGGTCTTCGGGAGTATTGTCGTTTATCTCAAAATAATGTCGTTTATCTCAGAATATAGTGTCGTTTTGTTGACTCCAAATTTCGTGTCGTTTATGCCGATAATGACAAGTGTAACATAAAAGTGCTCTTTAAAGTGTAACATAACAGAAAACATATAGTTTACAAAGATTATTATGTAGTTTATAACTTTATATACATACGTTGTTGAAAACATAATTTGTTGGACCCACTGAGTTGCACTTTGAAAAAGAAATACTATATATGCCCTAAGATTAAAAAAAAATGGCACAAACTCGATAAGCATATGAAATTAAAATTAAAATCGAACTAAATTAGAGGGTCTATTTTCCGAGAAAAAAAAAAACAGGATGTAAATTTTGTTCTCGTAAATGCTAGCTAATTTGTTCCATTAAATTTTAGTGATTTGAACTTATAATTCAATAGCCAACGGGCCAGATTAAAATTAAAAAATATCTAAAAGAAAAAGTAAAACACGGAGCTTCATAATTTTTTATATTAACCCTATTTCTCACGAGTATAATTATTTTTTCCTGGAGTAATTTTCAAATATTATTATGTGCTTCTTTGATTGTTTAGAAAATAAATACAAGCGACAATTTGAGATCAGGGACAAGATACTTTATGATGCGATATATATAAGTAGGTCAGATCTGAAGTGAAACGTATTGTCTATCAATAAATTTAAACAAAATATATAAAGATTTTGAGTGGATGTGTGGCAATACAAGAAGCAAGAATTGAGGTTTTTTAAAATTTTCTAGATTTTGAAATTTTTATGTCTATTTGGTTGTACTTGTAGTATTCATGTCAATGTCAAAGTCATTATATATATATATATATATATATATATATATATATATATATATATATATATATATAATTAAAAAAAACTAAGAGATTGAACCGTGCTTCGCAGTGGCAAAACAATTACAAACATTTATTCAATTGAAAGATACTTTTGATATTAAGATTTACTAGTGGACCGGCACCACGCTTCGCGTGGTGATGTAAAAAACATAGTCATTAAAATTTTAAACTTGGCTGAAAGTTTTAAATACAATTTCTCTATATCTAAATTTGTGTAAATCTAAATCGAAACATTTATAAAACATTGCATAATTTTTTTTTTGAGAAAATAAACATGTGTCTAAAATACTAACAAATATGAGCGACAATGTAAGAATAGAAGAGTATTTTCATATTTGATAAGAAAAAGTAACTAAAGTTAAATTTAAGTATTTAATAACATCAATAAAATACGTAAAGAATAATATTCAAAATCTTAATTTTTTAGAAGTTTTTTTTATTACAATACTTTGTATGTACAATAGGCAAAACCGCAAGATATTACATTAAAGATTTTTTCTTAAAAATAAGTAAAAAAAAAAAAGTAAAATATAATTAAAGACTAAGAATTTCGAAGAATCGAGATTGGTTGAATTAAGTCTTTCTGTAATTGAAAAGAAAAATGTACAACTTAATATTCGGTGGAATTGAGTTTCTCACATTACAACCTGAGAATGTACATCAAAGTGTTACAACATGATATATTTTTTTTCTTATATAAATTGCTCTACCACTAAATTATTTTGTACAGAATAGTATAGACAAAAAATGTAGGAGAAAATTTGAACTTTGAAATGCAATTTTGTTTGACATGCACCGAGGAAACAACATTGCTTACTTGTTCTTTACTTTCATTAACGGAAATGCTTTACTCGAAAAGCGGTTAGAACTGACTACTAAGGTTTGAAAACCGTTTTCTTGCTGTCAATTTGGTAATATCTCTTAAAATTATGTCGTATATCTTATGTTTCAAATAAATGATTGGGAATCAATACTTTGAAGCTATTGCATATCGAGATCGTTGCATACCATCGTAGATTTAAAAGTATGTGTTGGATCAAATAAAATGTTGAGAATCTCTAATCTATTAAGAGTGCATATCAAGATCATTGCATACCATCAAAAAAGTATGTGTTAGGTCTCGTGCAGTAAAATATTTAAATCTATAATATATGCTATACAGGTATATTGAAGATCTAAATGGTGGCATATCATCAAACATGTATAAGCATTATATGTTTTTAAAGAAAATTTTGAAGTATTGCTAAAAATTAATATCACCAATAACATCATATAATCTATTTTCTTGGAAAAACTATAAATTAACGTATTCAAAAGAGCTCTATTGTAATAACTATTATAATGTCTTTAGGTTTTGTGACTTTGTAGATGAGTGACTAAACATAAATAAGAAACCAATGTCAATGTGTTAATAGGTTTCTTATAATTTATTTCCTAAATTGAAAAAAAAAAAAAAAAAAAACTTGTCATTGACATAGAATTTGTCATTTATATACACGAATAAACCATATAAAAATAGGTTCAAAAACTAAAATTTCAAAATATTACATAGAAACCAAAACAGAAAAGTAAGAATATGAATCCTTATGTCACCTTGATGGCAAACGTGTTGCCGCTCCCAGCAACACTGAATACTTTAATCTTTGCACCTCGCATATCTAACATTGTAAACACGTGGAATAATAAGTCGGACACTCTTAACAATTAAGGACTATACCTTTATGTCATACCTAAAGTTTTGTTAAATAAGGACTATACCAATTAAATTTAAAACAAACATTAGGCACTTTATCACTTATATTTGTCATCAATGACAACTACAGTTCTGATTGAGTCGATAGCTCAGCTAAATGCCTTAACTTGAAAGCAATAAAAAATATATAATATAATAAAGGGACTATGTAACAACCCATATGAAGAAAAAAAGAGAGAGAAGAATTTGCTTTTGTTAAGAGTAGTAATATAACAATCTATACCTCATTTTTCTTATCGATTAGTTAAGCTAGTTCGCTAGTTGGAGGCAAAACCAATGCTAGAGGTCCATCACCGTGACATAGAGGAGATTGAGCCAAACAATGCTGCATAAATTTAAGCAAGATAAAGCAATAAAACTAAGAATTAACATCGATTGTTTGATCGTGTAATATAAATAATTTGATATATAAGTACTTGTATCTTTATAGTGTAGAATGGAATCCACTTTTGGTAATATAAATCAAAGGGCATATTCAGTAGAAGTTAGACCAAGTCAGTGTAGAACCTAATAAGAAAATTATAATTTCACTAAGAAAAAACTAAATGTCAAATGCAAATATTTGTGTAAGTGTCTTACCATTATTGAGTCCAGATTATCACTTTTTTTACCATTCCACACCAAATTCACGTATAAAATAGAATTACATGATCTGATGCAACAACATAGATATGCATTTAGATGCTTGCTACGTATCTAAGAACATCTCATCTCATCTCAAAAGTAAAAATATATATATTAAATCTCTCGTTTTATTTCTATTTTATTAGTATAGTCAAGTGACCTAAAAATACTACCAACTCATTATTGGTTCTAAAGTCTGATATAACCCAGATTTCAAGTTTGGTTTTTACATAACCCAATATTCGGTTAGTTTGAAAAACTGGTCTAAACCAAATCGAATCAGTTTCACACCTAAGCATAAGCTTTAAATGTCTAATACATGTTCCTCTTGATTAAAAATAATGAAGAGCCCTATGAAAGAAGCTATTAAAAATCTCCAAAAGATGAAGAGCCTTAATAAAGAAGCCATTCACAAAAGCAAAAAAATGAAGAGCCTGATAAGAAGCAAATACCTGATCATTACTTGCGAAGGATAAACAGCATATCCATTATTGAGCGGAGTAAGATATAAAAATTTCTTCAAACCAAAATAAGCGTCTGACTCTCTGCTAGCATAAACAATAAACAAAGACATTGCATAGGAAAAAAGGAAAAATTAAAAACAAATCACCAGGAGGCTCTCTGACATTTGTAACCCATTCGCATCACAAAGGGTTCGGAGTCGAAGTCAGTTTTGCAACCTTACCGTCATTAGGAACCACAGGTACAATGAAGAATTATCAAAAAGTGAACCTGAGATTCTGGAGTAAATATTAAGATCCTAGATGTAAAATTGCAATTTCCCATTGAGGACTTTCCTCAAACAATTACAATGCCTAAAAGTACTTTGCAACCAAAGAAATTGATATGAAATTTTCCAACTACAACTCTAATTAACTTTATGAAAAATAACCAAATACGACTCCAAAGATGAAAAATAGCCCAAAAACTACAGATTTAAAACTGAGAAAACAAACCTTGATATAATCATTTTTGCAAAAGCAGTGTCCAAGGAGATGAAGAAAATCGGAAGGGCCGTAGGCAGGGTTCGGCTTCGGGCCAAGAGGCGTCGCGGATGACAGGTTTGGGCTGTAAGGCTTTAATTGTGAGTCGACGCTTGACTGACTTCCGATGGTGGCTGGCGCGGTGGATATACTGCCGAGCGACAGCGACATAGAGAAAAAAGAGTGGACCATTGTTGAGTGGTTGGGACTGCCTGGTAGGACTGCGGGCGACGTAGCATGGCCGATTGAGAGAGAAAAACTACAAAGATCGAAATACAGTTATTTGTTAGGGAGAAGCTAGCCTATACATACAGCCAACTTAACGAAGACATAATGTTGGAAAGGTGTATCTTTTGGATGCGAACGGGCACGTTGAATCTCGTGCGAAACAGCCACATTATTTTGGAAAAGAAAAAATAATTCAAAAAAATGAAAAAAAAGAATGGGGTTAAAATGAGTGTTTTTGACCGAAGTCATTGCCCTATAAAAAACTGTACCTTGAACCTATACAGAGCAGTAAAATGAACGATGGCCAGAAACACAGATTGGAGGAGGAAAATGAGATCGTCACATCTGTAGAGTCAAAGGAGTCGCATGCGTTAGTGTGGCTCGGATCGGACTGATTGTGGAGTAAAAGATGAAGCCGAAAGTTTGCCAGAAGCAGATTTGGAGTAAAATCAGTGACACGTTATATTAAAACTGGCGACCAAGCCAACGATAAAAGATTTGTGAAATAAGCAAGATACCTTAAAAAAAGTTCTTGATATAAATATGTTTTCAACGAATATATATATATATATATATATTTATATATTATGATCGTAGAGGTGATATTAAATCTCGCATTGAGGAATTTCCTCAAACAGTTAGAATGCATAAGACATAGTTTTACTTGTAAAGAAATCCATGTTAAACTGCTCAAATACAACTGCATAGAAATTTATGAAAATGGCCCAAATACAACTGCCCAAACATATTCCAAGATGAAAAAATAGGCCAAGCATTGATGATATTCTAAATTTGAAGGTCGTGTAAGAGAAATATAAGAACAAAACGATGAAAAGGAAGGAATGACTTACTTCCCATAAGAGTTCTCTGTTCTGCGACGCTTTAGGCTTCATCCCGTCGTCGCCGTTTTGGGTGATCGGAGTTGGCGAAGGAGATTGCGGCGGAGAGAAGGAGGGAGACGACGATAACAGAGAAAGAATATATATTAGTGAATCGACATACGGTTATTCTTTGACATCGATTATTTTATAAGGCATCAGAGAAGATGAAAAAGCACAGTCGAGGAGAGGAGACGACGAACGAAGGATTTGAGGGAGGGAGAAGATGTTATAATAAAATAATTAAAACGGTTATCAAACAATTAAATAATTATTTTAAGAAAACAGAAAATATAAATTTTGAAAGGATGCGTCGAGCGAGCTTTTCTTTTTTCAAATTAAAAATAATTCAAAAAAGGGAGAAAAAAGAACGGGGTCAAAAAACAGTATTTTTGAACCTTGAGGTTATTTTGCTTTTATATATATATAGATTTTCATTAAAACAATTCAAATTTTTTGAAGGAATGTAAACAGAGAGAGAGAAGGAATTCACAATATTTGTGTGTTAAAAAAATCAAATAACATAGGTTATACGGCACACTATGCCAATAGAAAAAGTTAAAAAAAAATTAAAAAAATTGCATCCCATAGAAATAATTGAATCAATAACTTTACCGAATAGAAAATGAAAAAAATTCTTATATGTTTCATTATTTTTCAAGCACCCTATTTAACTTCAACGACTGGTTCTACTTTTTTTTTTTCCTGACTAAATGGATCGTAATGAGATGTAATAGTAATAAGCACAACTACTTACTACGATATTTAGTTACGATTATAAAAATATTCAACGTAATGTTAATTACATTGTAATAAAAATAGGCTTTTTTGATGTAATAAGTATTACAAAAACCAACTCCGGTAATCAAGATTACAGTTCTCTTCTCCTTTTGATTTTACTAAAATATCCTCACTTTCCCACCTTTATAGGATTTTCTCTCTCTCACTTTTTTAATTCTAATCTATTTTAACGCATTATTCTAACTTCCCATTTCTATCTCTCGCACACGTTCTCTCTCTCCCTCTCACACTCACATTTCTCTCAACTCTCAAACAAACATACACACACAGCCATAATATATATAGGTTTATATATATATATATATATATATATATATATATATATATATACATATATATATATATATATAAAAGACACACATAATCAAAGGGAAACTTCAATTTGTGTGCCCGGTTGAACATGTATTTTCGGAAAAGTACCCCATTTTGTTAAATTACAAATATATGCCCCAAATCAGATTTTGCCTAACCTGAGTTAACTTAACCCAACCAAAAAAAAAGAAAAAAATAAATCAATTTCGATTTATTATGTTAATCGGAAATCGAAGAAGGCTCCCTCGCGAAGAACCACAACGGCCACGAGTCCTTCCCCTCAGCCTCTCTCTCGCTCTCAGTCGCCCTCAGCCACCATCTCGAAGAGTCCTTCCCCTCAGCCTCTCTCTCGCTCTCAGTCGCCCTCAGTCGGGAGGAGGAAGAAGGCTTCGATTTAGGGTTCGAAGCTCCGACCCCCGGTGACCTCCCTGCCTTCAACGGCTCCGACCTCCACGCTGCCATCTTCTCACTTTAAGGTTCAATCTTCACCGATTTTTCTTACTCGCTAGTTACTAGGAGAGAGGTTTTGGGCAGTTCGATTAGGGCTTGAGGTTTGAGGTTGTGTTTCGGATTACAGGTTTAGGTTTTGGGCATTTTGGATGTTGGGATTTGCGCACACAATATGTTTGATGATATTCCTCAATTAGGGCTTGATTAGAGATGAAATTTTGTTGCAGAGACGGCATACATTTGTCCGGAAAAATTCTGGAGATCAGCCCAAGTGTGGTGCCCGTCTTCAAAAAGAACGGTGGAAATTGTCGACGCCTTGGTGGCAAATGATGCTATGAACCATGGCGTTGAACGGCGTTTCAGTTACTTGTTCCACACGTTTGACCCCCCGGCCCCTGGTGGTTTGATCCATCAAATCATGCTACGCCGAGTTCCGAGCTATGGAGCCTCGGAAGAGCTATGGTTTAATTTTGGTGGCGTGATAAGAAAGTTCGGAATCCGTGAGTTTTGTTCCATAACCGGTCTTGCCTACGAAACGGAGTTTAGAGCCGAACCTAGGATACCGGTAAAAGGTGTGTCTAACCTTGAAAATAGGACGTGGAACCAATTGTTTTCAGATTTTTTGACGGAAGACCTTGCCCCCTCTCTTAGATTCCTGCTCGGATTGTTTCTACTGATGGAGGGGGTGTTACTTGGCGTGGATGGCCAAAGAACTTACCCGCCAACAGCGTATATTATTCGCCATCTAGAGGATTATTCGGCCAAACCTTGGGGTAACATCGGGTGGATCCAACTTTTGTCTTTTGTTCGGAACTTCGACTGGAGCAAGAAAGTAAAGAAAATGCAAAAATTGGGCAATACCGTATATCCGAATTACACTTTCCACGCATATCACCGTCCACTATTGCATTGGGCGCTCAGTATATTTCCGGATATCAACAATTTCAAGACGGCGAAATCATTCTTCAAGTCTCGCAATGTACGTTGATTTGTTCCCATTTTCTTGGTTGTTTATTTTGATACGTTTTTAATTGCTAACTTTTTTCATAAATTATTTTGTTTGTAGATCCAAGTACTTGAGTTTACGGTCAAGGAAGTTGAGAAGGACAACTACGAAGAAGGAGAGAACCCACAGGAAGCAGACGGTCCGAAACAACCTGAGCACCACGAAGGTCCCGTTCCCAATTTGAAGGACCAGCTCGATGAACAAGCAAAGAAGATCGACGAACAAGCCAAGAAGATCGATGAACAAGCAAAGAAAATCGTAGAAATGGTACAATTTGAACAATTTTTATACAGTTTTTAATCAGTTTTTAAACAGTTTTTATAAACAGACTTTACATTGTTACGTGCAGGAAAACATTCTACTTGAGGTTCGTGAGACTGTTCGATCGTTGCTTTCTGGCCAAGTGAAGACTGAAAAACCACAACAAACTTGCATCAATTTGGGCAGCCCGATTGGTGTGACCCGGAAGAGGGATTCCAGTGAATGTGCAGTTCCCGAAGAAGATCTGCCATCCCGGAAAAAGGCCACTCCACTTGCAAAGAGCTTGGAACCATTGTTTGCGGCGATGGATGACGTATTGCCTACCCAAATACCGGGTTTTGACCTCGGTATCCATTCCATTTTCCCGGCCAAGAGGGAGAGAAAGCCGAGTAAAATGTTGGAGGGTTACACAAACCCCGATACGGAGGAGCTGAAACAGCGCACAACGGTCGGTGTGGCAGTACCGAAAGTCGCAAAGGGGAAGGCAAAGGCGAAGAAGGATGGACGGGTTGAAATTGACAAAGCGGATCCGCGTTGGTGCAATTTTGACAAATGGATGAAGGCTAGGCCGAACAAGAATAATAAGGAAGTGATGCTACTTACAAACATCCGAGTTGGCCGGAAATGGTTTCAAGAGTTGCTTTCACCTCTTTCGTGGCTAGATACAATGGTACGATTTGTGTTAAATTTTCCTACGAAAACTGTTTATGTTCAGGCAAAAACTATTTTTGTTTGGGCAAAAACTGTCAATGTTCGGGCAAAAACTGTTAATGTTTAGGCAAAAACTGTTTATGTTTAGGCAAAAACTGTTTATGTTTAGGCAATAATTGTTTTTGTTTCGGGCAAAAGTATGATATTTTTTATGTTAATTTTGTTTGAGTTATTTACTCGCAGCACATTGACGCAGCCCTTGCGTCTTTTCGTAAGGAGCGGCGGTATTCCGACAATATGTATTTTCGGGGCAGCGTGAACTGTGTTTCCGCCCAATGGAGTACGGAAGTTATGCGTGCCGTGAAGAACCACCGAGAAAACAAGGCCGAGCTCCATTTGGACACTATGGTTTACGGTGTGTTAGGGGACGATAGTAGGCAAATGAATTGCTGGGATGTTCTTACCGAAGTCGCAATGGTCATGAATTACGACAGTATACATTGGTATACCGTGGTAGTTGACCTTCTTGAGTGGAAGTTCAAAGTCTACGATTGCGATCCTTGTCTGATCGGCCGTGACAAACTTGCGACGGAAATGAAGTATCTGAGTGAAGCAATTTGGATTATCATCAAAATAGCCGGCCTGACTTTTTTGCATGCGCGTTATGTTGATAACTTACCGTTTCTCTGGGACCACGTCGACGTTCCTCGGGCAAAAGACAGGTACAATACGAATTAGTTGGTTTATAGTTCCACAGTTTGTTTTAATTACGATTCATAAAACTGTTTTTTTTTTTTTTTTTTTTGTAGCGGCGATTGCGGCGTTTTCGCCATAAAGTATGTACAACAAGCCATGCGTGGATGCTTCATGGACGAAATAACTTCTGACGATATGGTCAAGTTTCGACAAGAACTTGCGTCACGGATTTTTGAAAGCGCGAAAGCTAGTGAAGATTGATAACCGGCTAGGACCATTTACCATTTTTGGGGTAGTTTCGGTAATGGTCAGTGAAAAACAGTGTTTATGTAGTATTTATGTTGATTTATTTTATTTTGGGCTAAACAGAAACTGTTTATGTATAGGCAGAAAGTATTTATGTTAAGGCAAAAACTATTTATGTTGATTTATTTTATTTTGGGCCAAACAAAAACTGTTTATGTTTAGACAAAAAGTATTTATGTGTTCGACAAAAACTATTTATGTATAGGCAAAAAGTATTTATGTATAGGCCAAAACTATTTATGTTGATTTATTTTATTTTGGGGTAAACAGAAACTGTTTATGTATAGGCAAAAAGTATTTATGTATAAGCAAAAACTGTTTATGTAGATTTATTTTATTTTGGGCCAAACAAAAACTGTTTATGTTTAGACAAAAAGTATTTATGTGTTAAACAAAAACTATTTACGTATAGGCAAAAAGTATTTATGTATAGGCAAAAACTATTTATGTTGATTTATTTTATTTTGGGCTAAACAGAAACTGTTTATGTATAGGCAGAAAGTATTTATGTTAAGGCAAAAACTATTTATGTTGATTTATTTTATTTTGGGCCAAACAAAAACTGTTTATGTTTAGACAAAAAGTATTTATGTGTTCGACAAAAACTATTTATGTATAGGCAAAAAGTATTTATGTATAGGCAAAAAGTATTTATGTTGATTTATTTTATTTTGGGCTAAACAGAAACTGTTTATGTATAGGCAGAAAGTATTTATGTTAAGGCAAAAACTATTTATGTTGATTTATTTTATTTTGGGCCAAACAAAAACTGTTTATGTTTAGACAAAAAGTATTTATGTGTTCGACAAAAACTATTTATGTATAGGCAAAAAGTATTTATGTATAGGCAAAAACTATTTATGTTGATTTATTTTATTTTGGGCTAAACAGAAACTGTTTATGTATAGGCAGAAAGTATTTATGTTAAGGCAAAAACTATTTATGTTGATTTATTTTATTTTGGGCCAAACAAAAACTGTTTATGTTTAGACAAAAAGTATTTATGTGTTCGACAAAAACTATTTATGTATAGGCAAAAAGTATTTATGTATAGGCAAAAACTATTTATGTTGATTTATTTTATTTGGGGCCAAACAAAAACTGTTTATGTTTAGGCAAAAAGTATTTATGTGTTCGACAAAAACTATTTATGTATAGGCAAAAAGTATTTATGTATAGGCAAAAACTATTTATGTTGATTTATTTTATTTGGGCTAAACAGAAACTGTTTATGTATAGGCAAAAAGTATTTATGTATAGGCAAAAACTATTTATGTTGATTTATTATATTTGGGCTAAACAGAAACTGTTTATGTATAGGCAAAAAGTATTTATGTATAGGCAAAAACTATTTATGTTGATTTATTTTATTTTGGGCCAAACAAAAACTGTTTATGTTTAGGCAAAAAGTATTTATGTGTTCGACAAAAACTATTTATGTATAGGCAAAAAGTATTTATGTATAGGCAAAAACTATTTATGTTGATTTATTTTATTTGGGGCCAAACAAAAACTGTTTATGTTTAGGCAAAAAGTATTTATGTGTTCGACAAAAACTATTTATGTATAGGCAAAAAGTATTTATGTATAGGCAAAAACTATTCATGTTGATTTATTTTATTTAGGCTAAACAGAAACTGTTTATGTATAGGCAAAAAGTATTTATGTATAGGCAAAAACTATTTATGTTGATTTATTTTATTTTGGGCCAAACAAAAACTGTTTATGTTTAGGCAAAAAGTATTTATGTGTTCGACAAAAACTATTTATGTATAGGAAAAAAGTATTTATGTATAGGCAAAAACTATTTATGTTGATTTAATTTATATGGGCTAAACAGAAACTATTTATGTATAGGCAGAAAGTATTTATGTTAAGGCAAAAACTATTTATGTTGATTTATTTTATTTTGGGCCAAACAAAAACTGTTTATGTTTAGGCAAAAAGTATTTATGTGTTCGACAAAAACTATTTATGTATAGGCAAAAAGTATTTATGTATAGGCAAAAACTATTTATGTTGATAACATTGTCGCAACTATTTAATACATAATAAATAAATTGTTTATTCCTACGTACGCGCATTGCATGTTGCACGGTTATGGCCCCGAGTACCGCATTTCGAGCACTTTCTGTGTACAATGAGAGTTTCACCGAGTGAAAGGCGACGCTTCTTTTGCGGTCTTCCACCTTTCCCTTTCTTCGGACGCCCTGATTGTGGTTTTGCTTCTGGAAGTCCGACTTCAACGTCCTTCAGTTCTTCCGGAAGATCCCAGTTAACCTCATCACCTGCATGGTAAATCAAACATAAGACTTTATGGTTGGATGAATTTTGGTAAATTAATTGCATCTAACCTGGAGGGTAAATCAAGCCTTCGTATGTGCGTTTGTACTTTTCCGTAAAGTAGTGTGGCGAGCAGTATTCATAGATTCCGTATTTACGAAACTCGCATGCCGCGGCTCCATGAACGCAAGGCATGACATTTTCTTGGAATTTTCCGCACTCGCATGTACGAGAAGTAAGATTAACAATGAAACTTCCCTCGCTATCTACAACCTCGAATTCCATAGTACTAATGGGATTAACCTGTAACCGTGCACCCGCATGTTTGTTTTGTGCCAACACAGTTTCCCTTGTTTTCACCAAGGTCGTCCTTGTCTTTTCCGCTTTTCCCCGCTTCTCGTAGAACCACTTTTGGGTGGTATACCGCATGTACTCAAGCATGTTTGTAACAGGATAGGTCCTGGCCTCTTTCAAGACATTATTCAAACTTTCTGAATAGTTGCTAGTCATGTAATCGTACCTGCCAATAATAAAACAACAAGCGTATAAACAATTTTGGAAACAGAAACTGTTTATGTTTAGGCAAAAACTATTTATGTTTCTGCAAAAACTGTTTATGTTAAGGCAAAAACTATTTATGTTTGGGCAAAAACTATTTATGTTTGGGCAAAAACTGCTTAAATTGAGAATTACCTTGTACCACCAAAGTTGACTCGACTCCATCTCTCAGGCCCCATCTCTATCATGTACTTGTGTACATCAGGAAACGAGATCTGAAGATCATTCATGTGACGGTTATACTCTCGAAGAGTATAAGCGTAAGCAGCACAATACACAAGATTGGTACTGTCCTCACTTTTGAACTGGAATTTTATGTTTCTTTTAACATGTGCGTAGCAATGACCATGATATGCCTCCGGGAAAACAGTCTCGATTGCGTATATAAGGGTAGGATGCTTATCACTCACAAAAACAAGGTCTGTTATCTTCCCAATTGCAACCTTTAACTGCTTCATGAAATAAACCCACGATTTCTTGTTTTCCTGATCCACTATAGCAAAGGCCAGCGGGAACAATTGCTCGGTAGCATCCAATCCTACCGCAGCCACCAACTGTCCGCCGTACTTGCTTTTTATGAAAGTGCAATCGACGCAAATTACCGGACGCAGTGATTTGAACCCCCGTATACAAGATCCAATGGCGAAGAAAGCAGATTTGAAACGTCCTTTTTTGTCCGTCTGAAAATCTGTCAGAGTTCCCTCATTCTTCTGCTTTAACATGTGCAACCACTTTGGTAACTTCGAGTAAGATTCTTCCGGGGTGCCCATCGAGTAACCAAGCGCCTTTTCTTTGCATCTCCACGCCTTGTGATAAGACATCTCCACGCCGTAAAGCTTCTTCATGTCATCTTGCAAATTCCTTGGGGTAAAAAGGACATAGATTAGTAACCGCAAAAAATGTTTATGTTTGGGCAAAAACTGTTTATGTTTAGGAAAAAAGTATTTATGTGTACGACGAAAACTATTTATGTATAGGCAAAAAGTATTTATGTTAAGGGAAAAACTATTTATGTTGACTTATTTTATTTTGGGCTAAACAGAAACTGTTTATTTTCGGCTAAACAAAAACTGTTTATGTTTAGCCAAAAAGTATTTATCTGTATGACAAAAACTGGTTATGTATAGGCAAAAAGTATTTATGTTAAGGCAAAAACTATTTATGTTGAGGCGAAAACTATTAATGTGGATTACCTTGGAGCATAAATTGCACTACTTTGTGGAGAAAACCGGTCCTTCATAAGAAGCCCGACTACCGAAGGTGCAGCTTGCCTACAGTTCGACGTTCTACGATCGAGACCACATGTGTGCTCTTGAGTTGAAGAAACGATCTTGAATAACGGCGGTGAATTTTTAATTACTTTTCCTCTCAATTTCCAAGTAAATTTATCCTCAACGCACTTCACGTACCACACCCACGATGCGGATTTGTGTACATGAAAGTCGAACGAACGTTCCATCGCATATCTTTTTACTTTAAACTTCAAATCTTCCAAGCTAAGAAAGGTCTTACCCTTATCAAATTCGTAGGCTTCAATGGACGGTGCTTTAAAATGGGTAAACGTCTTCGAATCTTCACAAGAAAATCTAGGATCAATCCACGACGGACCACCCCGTACTTTTGACTTGCTTTCACTCGGGGTGCACGTTGCCGACTTTGAGACATCCAATCCCTCCATACTTGTAGGCAATTCGAGGTTAACATCGTCCACATCTAAATCCACGGCATGGTTTTCTTCTTCTACCAAACTCTCAAGGCGGTCGGCGGATTGTGGAATCTTGATATTTGCACTCCCACGGGAACTACCAACAAGTGGACTCCCACGGGAACTACCAATGGTTTTAGTACCGTGTTTCACATACAATATATCGTTGCTTAAGTGGACCGTCTTCATTATTGTGCACTTCGAAGTCAATATGACCGGTGGAGCTCCAACAATTTCGGATGCTAATTCAAACTTCAAATCGTAGACCGTTGGATCAATCCGAAGTTCCTTGTACAACAAATCGCAAAACTCTTCGTAAGTTATGTTCTCGTTTGCGGGAAAACAATGCCCTTTACCCCCACGGTACACCCAAGATGAGCCGTCTACAACCCACTCACCGCCGTATTGCAAGTAAATATTCATTGCTACAATTAACAAATACAAGCATAATCAGATTCTGTGGGATTTTGTGTGAATTAACCCAAATTTTCTAATAGAGGCATATTCACAAACAGTTTGTGTGCATTTAAAGTAGAGAATTTTGTAACAAAAAATTGCTATAAACATTGTTTCCTAGCAACAATTCGACAGCATATTGCAAACAAGAACGATTATCCGGGAATAGGACGACGTTAAAAAATCGTTATTTCGTAAACCTAAATCGGAAAAAAACACGAGATCATACCTAGGTTTCCCAAACTGCCAGAGGAGGCGAGTAGGAAGCTGGCCGTGGGTCGGAGGCGAGGCCGGAGCGTGGACCTGGCGCGGACCTGCACAGACGGAGGTGAGGGCTTGAAGGAGCAGGTTCACCTGGGTTTCCGGTGAGCAGAAACGAAGCCACAGACGGAGGCGATTCTGGGCTGAAACGAAGGCAGAGGGAAACGGGGAGGGAGAAGCTGGTTCATCGCTTTGATTTTGCCCGAATTTGATTTATCCTGGCCGTCGTTCTTCTTCGCGAGGGAGAAGAAGAAAATGTCATCGAACCCTATTTTGAATATTACCGAATTTTATTTAATTTTTTCTTTTTTTTGGTTGGGTTAAGTTAACTCAAGTTAAGCCAAAATCTGATTTGGGGCATATATTTGTAATTTAACAAAATGGAGTACTTTTCCAAAATTACAGGTTCAACCAGGCACACAAATTGAAGTTTCCCTAATCAAATATATAGGTATCAAACATAACACACGACACAACACACATGGTATATATATATATATATATATATATATAGTTTATTAAATAAAGAATAATAAACATACAATTTACACAATATATACAATTGATACACACAGCATATTTTTACAGTAAATACAATTTATAATAATAATAATAATAATAATAATAATAATAATAATTTTAAATATTATAATAAAATGCACAAAAAATAAATAATAATAATTATTTAAAAAGATGTAATCAGAACTCGGTGCGTAAATAGTTAAAAATTAAAAATAAAATATTATAATTTAAGAGTAATTTAGTGTAAATATTTTATTTGATTACATTGTATGTTGTGTCGTACTAGACAATGTAATGAGCATTCATTTCTTCATTACAACGGTACAAGTAAACATTGTAATCGAATACGATTATGATTACGATTACGATTCCAATCTATTACGATTACAATTACGATTACGATTACGATTACGAACAACCGATTACAGCGAAGAGAACGCCTCCTTAGTGTTTTACCACTTTGAAGTTGTAGTAGTATCACTATCACGAGTCTCATAGGCGGAAGTATGTTGTGAGTAAGTAGGGCTCAAGCCCCTCCACTTAATTTTTTTTATGCATTTTGTTCCTTAGTTTCTTCTTTTTTGTAGTGTAAATTTTTATACAATTTCAATTCAGCCCCCCTAATTTTTATTAATATTTTTAAATAACCCTCTTAATTATAATCTTTGCCCCGGGATGTTAATCCTGGTTCCGCCAATGACGAGTCTAGATTCAATCCCCCACGACAATAATAAATTTGAAAAAACACTCCTCAATTATTTTGTTTTATTTTAGAATAATCATTAAATAAACTACATTATAATGTTTTTACGTGAAAAATATGCTCATTGTGTTATTATATGGGCTTTTAGCCATTTTAGAATCCGATGCCAAATATCCAATTTGTAAAATGAGACCCATTTCTGTCCTTTTTTTGGGAATGAAATCGAAATCCCCTAATCCTATATTGGGTGCGTTTGGCACAGCTTATTTAGCCTTGTTTTTGTTTATAAAATAAACTTAACCGCTTTTCAGGTGATTGGCAAAATTGTTTTTCCAAAAAACACAAAATCGATTTTGAATTTTTGTACATGAATTGTAAAAGCTAGGATTCGTAGCTTTTGGTTTTTTCTAAAAACAAAAATACGGTTTTAGTCTATTTTAGTCTTTTTAGCCTAAATAATTTTTTTTACCAAACGCTAAATCAATTTTTGTTACCAGCAACAACTTTTTTATAAACAATTTACCAAACACCTGCAGGTTTTTTTTTCAAAAACAGTTTGTTTTTTAAACTAAAACTAAAAATATTTTTTGTAAAAATTAAGTTGTGCCAAACGGGCCCATTATCTGGATATGTATATATGAAATTTATCGAAAGTCTAATTTTAAGATACATTTTTGAGAAATTAAATTACATTTTAGTCAATTTTTTGTTTGTTTTTGGAATAGCCATATTTGATAGACGTGTCGTTATCAACACTAATTTCGTTCCAAATTAATCTTTCCGAATTTTCTTTTAATTAAAAAAGTTTTTAGTTTTTTTTTTTTTTTAAAAGACTTGTTATCAATTGTGCAAATTTTGAGTATTAAATCCCTAATTTATTTGTTGACTTGTTCAACTCTCCTCTCTCACTCCATATCCTCACCATGTCGGCCTTCAATTAGAGCTTCCTCGCCCGCTCGAAGATCTTCAACTCCTCAGGTACTCGGATTCGATTCTTCATTTTAATTTTGACGATGCGTCGATCAATTCCGGAGATCTACGACCTTCTCTCGCGATTTGCAGATCAGCGTCCGGCGAAGTTCAGCAAGCAAGACAACATGGATGTGCCGTCGAACAACCTTTGGGTCGGGATAACATCACCGAGAAATCGATACTCTAAGCATACGTTAATTTCTTTTTTGTTCCCCATGGTAACCGTTTACTGTTCCTTTCTCGTTCTTGATCATTACTTTCATGTTTCTTTCACGAGTGTATCAATTTCATCAATTTCTTCTATATGTTGGTTTATGTGTTAATGTTCGTTGATTCGTGTTTATATCATGTTTGATGCATTGTAGATTCATGTTAATATCCTTTTTAATACAATGTACATTAGTGTTAATTCACATTTATTTTGTGTTTGTTTTAGTTTATTGGTCTTTATATAGGTTTATGGCGTTCTGGAACGCCGGTGTTCTTCCCCACGCGTGGCATTTCGATATATTTTTAACTAACATTAAAACGCCCACGTGGCATTAAATATATAATTTTTTTTAAAATATATTAAAATACCACGTGTACATCAGGTGATGTGGTAACTGGTATTACAAGGTGCTAAATGTCGCGATTTTCCATGGAAATGTTGATCGATTTTTGTTTTTTCGAGGATATGCGAAACGAAAACCCTTTCGTTGCGTTGGATTTTTACCAAATTTCGCGAAATTCGCAAGGGCAAGTGGTTGAAGTTTCATTTTTCATTTTTTGAAGAAATATTCTTGCTGCTCTTTTTTTTTTTTAAGAAATCTTCTTGCTCCTCTACTGTGAAGAGCTATTGCAGGAATCGTTGGCAATCGCCGAATGGACTCTCTCTGATTTGGCCCTCTAGGATGGACGCGTGGTGGAGATGACCAGAGCGGCGCACCGCAAGGCCACCGACCCAGCAGCGTCGAGCTTCTCCAAGGTGCTCTCCCTCTCCCCCTCTCTATGTATGTGTGTGTCACATTTGGTGTGATCGCATACCCGAGTTTGATCGTTCGAGGGTTTTGGGAGTTTTAGTGTTTGGCGATTCTGCTACGGTGACCGTGGGCTGATTCTGTGACGGCCATCGGTGGGGACGACACGAAGAATATGTTTTGATGTATAATTTTTTTTTTGTCATAAAGATGTATTTTGTGACTTGAACACGATTTTGAGTATAATTTATTATGAATATATATTGGATTAATCTGATTGTAATTTTGATTTAATGTTTGGATTGATAATTCATATGCATAGCTTTTTTTATAATAAATATGTAATGTAAAATTATTTAAAATAAAAATTGTATTCAGATGTTCAAAAAACAAACAGACTTAATTTCTAGGCATTCAGATTAAGAGCTACCATCTTAACATTCAGATCTACTTTAAGATTCAGACGACTTAATCTTAGGAAAAAAAAACAAATACAACCTTAATATTATACATTTCACCTATATATTTAAGTTACAAATGAAAAAAAAAAAAAAACAAATGTGTTTTGTTTTATACAATTATGTCTCGTATTTATTAAATATGTAGTTTTGAACCTATATAAATATCTTGCTTAAATACTCAAATATTTTTTTTACAGAATATCCGTCGAAAACCCCATCGGCATGCGGTATGCCCATGAAAAAAGTGCGGTATATGCGGCATGCCCTTTTTTTATAATTTGCCCATCGGCATACCCATCGGCAAGCGATATATCCGTAAAATGAAAAATGCGAAACGACATCGGCAAGCGACATTTTAAACCTTGACTGGTAAAGCCACGTGAATGTTTGACTGCCATATTTGGATGGTTGACTAACAACGAAAGTCATCTTTTGATACTTTTATCGTTATTAAATGAATTTGGGGCCATGCCGCTCCATTTGACCAAAGGTTGAGGTCTTATGTCACGGGTAACCCTTAATGTTTATATAAATAAAAAGGTATATATACACATTAAAAAAAAAAAAAAAAAAAAAACCCTTTTTAGGCAAAAGAAATCAGAACCCACTTTGAATCTCTTCATTCTGATTTCTGAGTCATAATCCAAACTCCAAAGTGACACTAACAAACCATTAACCATGAGTCATACACCATTTGAAGCTCACATATGTCTTTTCTCTCCTGTAAACTTTGACCAATTAAGTATGAAAATTCTAGAACCCTCTATAGGGTCCTAAAACTTCTGCTATTATATTTCCAATTTTGGCAACTAAATGTGCAGCTCGATCGGGTTGACCAGTAGATAATACCCAAAATATAAAAATTGACTTTTTATTTTATTTTAATTTATTATTGAAAATAATTTTTTGATCAAGATAATCCCCATCTGAACTGAACATCTCCCACGGCCCACGCTATTACGGTGTCGATGCTCATCAACCCTTTGTATTTTTATTTTCTAATTTTCAATTTCTTTTGTAAATATTTTTTTGGAAAAATAACGCTAAAGTCTCTAAAAATTTGACGTTAAGTTCTCATTCTTTTTTTAACTGGCGAAAGTTATCAAACTCTAATTTTGTATCTTCCATCGTGTTTTTTTTCTTTGTAAAACCGTTACGCAACGCCTCGTATCACGTTTCTAAACCCGTTAAAATAAAAAAAGAATGAGAACTTAAAGCCAACTTTTTTAAAAAAAATGGGTACTTATGCCGCTATTTTCCCTATTTTATTTAAAGAAAAAGTTATGTTTTTAAAATCTTTAATATTATTTATTTCATTTTTTAACTACACAAATTCACTATTTTGAATTATTTAAATAGTCACATTATATTCAAATATAAATATGACATTTACAGTCTGTGAATAAATAAAAGTGACATTGATAATACTGAAATATAATAACATTACACGTAAAATTAAACATTTACTTTAATGTATACATATTTTTAATATTCGTATTCTAGTATATATATGTGTATTTATGTTTATTAAATAAATATTTACATCAGTATATGGCAAGATTTGAAATAATTTGAGTATGGGATCATTTTTATTATTTGAATGATATGTAAGTGGTATATTTCTAAAATAGTGCATCACTTTCAATAATGATCGCGAAAATGACAGCATATATCTCACTTATCATAAAAGAAAAGAATTTTGATTTTGTACATTCTTTAGATTAATTTATAATAAAACATATACCGTTTTTATTTTTATTTTCTTAATTACCCATTAATCGCAGAATTTGACTTTATACTCCCTCAACTTCTTACATAATGTCTTACTTTTTTTTTTTTTAGCATCAGCATGCATTTAGAATCATTTTTTTCTCATAAATATACACCCTCTTTCAATAACATGAGTCAAACATATATTCAATGATAAATTGATAATAAAAATAGTAAACCCTAAACAAAACAATAATCATACGAAAATTATACGGTAAACTTTAATATCAAATGATAGTAATAGCCGTAGCAAAAATTACAGTAGTAATAATAATAATAGTAATAGTAAAATAATAATAATAATAATAATAATAATAATAACCTACAAAAGAACTTAAATGTAGCTACGTGGGACAAAAAGCCAAATTAGTAATCCAGTAAATGTAGGAGAGGCGGACCAACTAGTCCCTCTCATTTTTTTTAACGGATTTGGGAAGAAAATACAGACTTGGACTAGTTTCAGTCGGTCTAATTATATATATATATATATATATATATAATAATAATAATAATAATAATAATAATAATAATAATAATAATAAATAAAAGCAACAACCTGTTGAGGGCGATTTGCACCACCCTTTTTCAGTCACAGGAATAATCAAAAGAATACAATAATAATATGAACACGAATATTCCTGATTTATTATATTCCCGAAAAGACTCGGTTTCTCCCGTTTATTAGCTGGACACTCGAACAAATATACGATGTGCTCTCTAATCTCAATATAATCAGATTACAATAGATCGGTACTAAAAAATACAAAGAAATCTCTCTTTTTCTGGAGTTTCTCTTTCTAAAAACTAGTTTCTCTCTCTAGAAACTCATCTCTGAGTCTCTCCTTCTCCTCCTCCCTTTTGAGGTTTCTCATATATAGTATTTATAGGCTGAGGACTTTGCCAGCTTTTCTTCAATATCACTAGGGTTTCCTTTCTTCTCCTTTTTTCCCTTCCCCTCTATCACATCCAATCACTAGCTTCTCTAGGAGTGATTTTAGGAAAGCATGGTAAACCCATGCTCTGCATCATATCAGGGTAGTTGGCCAGAGTGGGTAGGTGGGCATCATTAAATGCACATCTCGTCAATGGTCATTCGGCTCTGCACGCCTCGTCGTCAACGCCTCTCGTCGAGTGGGAAGGTGGACATCATTAAATGCACATCTCTTCAGTTGTGTTGTGGATGTCAACACTTGGTAAAATTAAAGACGAGTGCAACGGTGAACTGTCAAGGATATTTGCGAACTCCGTCGACCACTTTAGTTGACGCGGTTGCCCCGAGAAACTTTGTCGGAGAACCTCATCATAGTCTGTTGATCGGTGGATTCCGTTTGGGAAGCTGATGCAGAATCTTGCTAAGTTGTAACTGGTTTCGTTGGGTGAAGCATCTTTCTTATGGCGGCGAGCTTCTCTTGGCGACACGCTCTTTACGTCGATGAGCTCGCTTATAGTGACGAACTCATCGCAGCGATGAACTTCTTCCAGCGATGATCTTTTTCGACAAGCTCCTCGCGACGACGAACTTCTTTTAGCGATGATCGTCTTCGACAAGCTCCTCGCGACAACGAGCTCGCCTACAGCGACGAACTCCTCGCAGCGATGAACTTCTTCCAACGATGATCTTCTTCGACAAGCTCCTCGCGACGAAGAGCTCGTTTATAACGACGAACTCCTCGCAACGACAAACTTCTTCCAGCGATGATCTTCTTCGACAAGCTCCTCGCGACAACGAGCTCGCCTACAGTGACGAACTCCTCGCAGCGATGAACTTCTTCCAGCGATGGTCTCCTTGCGATGACGATGCCTATGTCGCGGATGCAGTAACCTTTGCCTTGCTCATGACTAACTCTTTCTTCCCATTGATTTTCTTCACTGATCCTCGAAGTTGGCGATCGCTTTGTCGGCTCCTTGTGTGGTTATGTCGCCGAGCTATTTCTTCTCCTTGTCGTGCTTCCTTTATTCTTCTCGCTTGTGCGTTGTTTTCAGGTTCTTCTTCGAAAGTTGGCGTGGTTCCATGGTCATGAGCCAGAGTACTCGGTCGTTATAGAAGATCTCATTGGCGACGTCATTCGCCGATGGGAGCTGATGCGGCCCAGGCATCGTTGATTTTTCATCGAGAGACTTTCCTTGTTCATTTAAACTCTGTAAACACTGTAATATATACTTCGAAGGTAAAAGTGTAAATGTAAATATATACTTTGTACATGTGAGACATATTTTGAAGTATGGATATACAAATCTGCGTGTACCTTAAAAATTGCAAACTATTGAGATGTATGGGTATATATATTCCCCCCCTTCCCTTTTTGCGAAACCCAGGGAAGAAGAGAGTATCCTGATTCAAATTCGTTACCTCGCTGTCTGTTTGTTTGAAGAATCACCTATCGTTCCTCGGCATGTGTGTCCTCGTCGGGCATCACGCCTTACTCTGTTGTATAAGAGGAAAATCCTTGCTCGTCGGAAAGGAGTGTCCCTCCCGACGGCACGTTGGTCGTGATCGAGGATCACTGTTTTTAACCACTCTCGCCTCTTTTAATTCTCGGCACTCTCGCCGTTTGTTTGGGCTCTCTCGCCTCTTTTATCTCGGCACTCTTGTCGTAGGCACTCTCGCCTTTTTTTATTGCTCGGCACTATCGCCGTGGTTAATGTTTGTGGGTGTCGCTGGGCTTTATCGAGGATGCCGATTAGTTTCCAGGATCCCATAGGCACTCTCGCCTTTTAGCTTGGCCCTTTCGCCATTTTTGCTCGGCACTCTCGCCGTAGGCTCTCTCGCCTTTCATTTTGGGCACTCTCGCCTCTTTTATTTTCTCGGCACTATCGCCGTTTTGGGTTTGCTCGGCACCCTAGCCGTATTTTTTTTTGCTCGGCAGTTTGGGCTTGCTCGGCACCCTAGCCGTATTTTTTATTTTCTCGGCACTCTCGCCGGTTTGGGCTTGCTCGGCACCCTAGCCGTATTTTTTATTTTCTCGGCACTCTCGCCGGTTTGGGCTTGCTCGGCACCCTAGCCGTATTTTTTATTTTCTCGGCACTCTCGCCGGTTTGGGCTTGCTCGGAGCTGTATTTTTTATTTTCTCGGCACTCTCGCCGGTTTGGGCTTGCTTGGCACCCTGGCCGTATTTTTTTATTTTCTTGGCACTCTCGCCGGTTTGGGCTTGCTCGGCACCCTGGCCGTATTTTCTATTTTCTCGGCACTCTCGCCGGTTTGGGCTTGCTCGGCACCCTAGCCGTATTTTTTTATTTTCTCGGCACTCTCGTCGGTTTGGGCTTGCTAGGCACCCTAGCCGTATTTTTTATTTTCTCGGCACTCTCGCCGGTTTGGGCTTGATCGGCACCCTAGCCGTATTTTTTTATTTTCTCGGCACTCTCGCCGGTTTGGGCTTGCTCGACACCCAAGCCGTATTTTTTATTTTCTCGGCACTCTCGCCGGTTTGGGCTTGCTCGGCACCCTAGCCGTATTTTTTATTTTCTCGGCACTCTCGCCGGTTTGGGCTTGCTCGGCACCCTAGCCGTATTTTTTATTTTCTGAGCACTCTCGCCGGTTTGGGCTTACTCGGCACCCTAGCCGTATTTCTTTATTTTCTCGGCACTCTCGCCGGTTTGGGCTTGCTCGGCACCCTAGCCGTATTTTTTTATTTTCTCGGCACTCTCGCCGGTTTGGGCTTGCTCGGCACCCTAGCCGTATTTTTTATTTTCTCGGCACTCTCGCCGGTTTGGGCTTGCTCGGTACCCTAGCTGTATTTTTTATTTTCTCGGCACTCTCGCCGGTTTGGGCTTTCTCGGCACCCTAGCCGTATTTGTTTATAATTTTGTAGATATATGTATATTGTTACCTTTTTTTGCGATGAGGTCAACCAACTTCGTCGCCGATTTTGCGCCTTGGTTTGGATAGACCTCGTCTTGTCTGCATCAAACTTTAGTTTTTATGAGGGTCGTCGTCGTCGGGCCCGTCTCAATCAGCTCTTCTCGAAATGTCGCTTTGAAACGCAGGCCGTGCCTTAGGATTTGGATGGGGACGACGTCTTGATCCCGAGCCCCTTGCCTGGTGTCCTTGGATTTGCCGACGAACCTTCGAAGGGGCTCTCCTTCTTCATCGAGTCGTGCTTATAGGAAATTGGCGACGAGCCCGTCGAAGCAGCCGACGGATGGGCGTCGCCATTTTCGTGCTCTTGGTTTCTTCGAACCTATTTGTGAGAAACTTCTTCGTACTTCGTGCTTCTAGACTTGTCGACCGTCTTTTTGCCTCCGGCATCGTCGACCATCTTCTTTCTTCCGATCTCCTCGACCGTCTTCTCGCCTCTGGTTTCGTCGACCATCTTCTTTCTTCCGGTCTCGTCGATCGTCTTCTCGCTTCTAGTCTCGTCGACCATCTTTATGCCCTTGGCCTCGTCGGCCGTCTCCATGCTTTTGGCCTTGTCGGTCGTCTTCATGCTTCTTTTGGTAATGGCGTCTTTGTTGATGATCTCCGGGTGGAGGCGTGCTTTCTTTGGTGACGAGCTGTCTGGTGACGAGCTCTTTTTGGTGACGACCTTCTATAGGTGACGAGCTTCTCAAGCTCTTCTTCGTAACGAGTTCCTCGAGCTCTTCTCGGCGACGAGCTCCTCTTCGTGACGAGCTCCTCGAGCTCTTCTTCGTGATAAGCTCCTCGAGCTCCTCCTTGATGAGCTCCTCGAGCTCCTCCTCGTGATGAGCTCCTCGAGCTCCTCTTCTTGATGAGCTCCTCGAGCTCCTCTTCTTGACGAGCTTCTCGAGCTTATCTTCGTGATGAGCTCCTCGAGCTCTTCTTCTTGATGAGCTCCTCGAGCTCCTCCTCGTGACGAGCTCCTCGAGCTTATCTTCTTGATGAGCTCCTCGAGCTCCTCTTCGTGATGAGCTCCTCGAGCTCCTCTCCGTGATGAGCTCCTCGAGCTCCTTTTCGTGACGAGTCTTCCAACATCTGTAACTTTCTCCCCGAGCGTCCGATTTGAGCAAATGACCTATCAAATCGAAGCTCAAGACATAATCTTCGAGAAAAGCTAGAAATCACGTGTAGACGATAAATAGAAACGAGAATATGGTCCAAGGAGCGACGGGCGACGAGCAGGCGCTTGACGAAGCCATTGCTCTCGGCGACCAATCTTCCGGCGTCCATAACTTTTGCCTCGAGCGTCTGATAGGGGCGAATGACCTGTCGAATCGAAGCTCAAGGCAAGGCCTGTAAGAAAACGCGGAAAGAATGCAGTTTTATTTATCAAAGGTAAAGATGAAATCAGTGCTCGGTGTTGTCGTTGTCGCCGTTCGTCGTCATCTCTTCGAGTTCATGGCTGTGAGTTAGAGAAAAACTAAGCCCCTCGGTGGGCGCCAAACTGTTTAGGGCGATTTGCACCACCCTCTTTTCAGTCACAAGAATAATCAAAAGAACACAATAATAATATGAACACGAATATTCCTGGTTTATTATATTCCCGAAAAGACTCGGTTTCTCCCGTTTATTAGCTGGACACTCGGAGTATGATGAACAAATATACGATGTGCTCTCTAATCTCAATATAATCATATTACAATAGATCGGTACTCAAAAATATAAAGAAATCTCTCTTTTTCTGGAGTTTCTCTCTCTAGAAACTCATCTCTTCCGTGCAGAGTCTCTCCTTCTCCTCCTCCCTTTTGAGGTTTCTCATATATAGTATTTATAGGCTGAGGACTTTGCCAGCTTTTCTTCAATATCACTAGGGTTTCCTTTATTCTCCTTTTTTCCCTTCCCCTCTGTCACATCCAATCACTAGCTTCTCTAGGAGTGATTTTAGGAAAGCATGGTTAACCCATGCTCTGCATCATATCAGGGTAGTTGGCCAGAGTGGGTAGGTGGGCATCATTAAATGCACATCTCGTCAATGGTCATTCGGCTCTGCACGCTTCGTCGTCAACGCCTCTCGTCGAGTGGGCAGGTGGACATCATTAAATGCACATCTCGTCAGTTGTGTTGTGGATGGATTTGACGAAATCCGACATCAACACAACCCTTTGATCAGAGTCATTTGTTCAGAACGATCGAATAGCTCTGATCAAAGAGTCATTTTCAACAACTTTATCGATTTGGCCGACCCGGACAAGTATGGGCTCGGTATTTTACGGGAACAAAAGATGTGGGGTGTCAAAAATCCACGACTCCACACATTGAGAGGCTAAAACTAAAGCTAGAGTTTTTTTTTTATTATATAAAAATTAATACACAAATAAAAAACCCTAAAAAGATGTGATAATAACGTCATTTTAACACATACCTAAACTAAACCCTAAATGAAATGGAAGAATTGAGTTGGAGAAAAGTAAAGAAATTAGGACAAGTGCATGAACAGACATCTTGAACAATATTTGAGTTGGTGCAGACTGGATATGCTTTAAAATCACCAAAAGTTTTAAAAGACATATTATCAATATTAAATAAATAAATAAAAAGAATCAATAATACTGCTCCTTTCCTTATGGCTAATGAGAATATTCTCCTGGGTAATTTAAACTAATCATGTTCAATGTGGGGGTGTATATAATATAATACAAAAGACCCTTCGTGGCAAAAGGATGAGGACTCCGATACACTTACTTTACATGTTTTGGTCCCTGGACTTGTTCATTAGGATGATTGCGGCAAAAAAAGAAAATTTGATTTCACCTAAATTATGCTTTAATATATACTTAAGTTCATAGATTTACGGATAAAAGTATCTTATTTTATCAAAATACTTTTCAACGCCGTGTAGTATGCTAGCTTTTTTTTTTTTTTTTTGTCAAGAGTATGTTAGCTAATATGTCATGCAACGTAGAAAATAGCTTTTGAACGCCGTGAGATTTGCAGAGCGCTACAATATTTGACTCACTTAATACATGAGATATATATATATATATCATATATACAGTCGTATAAAGTTTATCTGATAAAAAAAATCGTATTAAATCTCGCACAAGAGTTGTGTATATATATAACAGTATGGCTCATGCTTCAGAAGTATTTACATTGAGAAACAACTACAACTTTTTTATTTTTCTCTTTGTTTTACAATTTTGAGCATTGATATTATTATTTTCTGTTCCGGTTTAGGGTGCATTGCACGAGCGAATTAAACAGAGATAAATCTTTATTTTTATCTTATCGAAAAGGGGTCGATTCCAAACTACTTGTACAATAAAGGCATATATGGCCGAAAAACGTCTTGAAGAGGACTATCTAGTCAGTGACTCAGGCTTCGTTCCGGCGTTGCCTTCCACATGTGTTTTTCTCCGAGCAAGATGATTCTTCAAAATCCCGGACGAGACGCTGGAAAGCAACTATCCAGCTATGAATATATTAGAAAAACTCAACACATAATATAGTAAAAAATATATGTCCATTAGGTCTACATCTAATCTAATTGAGGCACTTTTAAGCACGTTGAGAAAAGTAATTAGTGGTCAGCATGCAACATTAACAAAGACAGTTAATTAAAATAAGTATAAAGTCGATCAATGGAAGCTCTTTTCACCTTACGTAGAAAGTTGTAGACGTATAGTTGTACTTGTCACAATTATATTATGAATATATATTGTCACTCTTAATTCTTTTTCCAACCCCACTTTTGACTTTGTAAAATTATATATAGGGATATTTATGTGTTCAATTTTATATTAAATATGTCGACATATATGCCTAAGTTAATTTTTACGGTAAAAATATTTATATGTCACAAAAAATGTCAACTCTAATTTCTTCTATGCGTTAACGTCGGTTACATTACACGAGAAACATGTGTATGTCTATGATTAAACTCCAAAAACTTTAATTATTCTACACTACTATTAAACTTAAGATGTACGCGCGTGTCTTTAGTTTAACAAACATTAATAACTCAACATGGAAGGAGTTAAACCTCATATTGTTTAGATCCAGAACCGCCTGTACCAAAAATTCTATTTAGGACCGAAATTCGGTCATAGATTCGGTTTTAGACCCAGTTGGACTTTTTGTTTATGGTAAAAAAAGAAGAAACTTTATCTTTGTCGACAATACTTTTTTTTTTTTTGCTTAAGTAACTCATACAAGACATTTTATTGCTTATTCCGACCATCGAAAAGTGCAGATACTCTAAAAAAAAAGTCGAGAGAACATGATAGTACCCCAAGAAAAAGTCGAGAAAGCAAAACTTCATTTCCCTGTCGTGAATGAAGACAAAGAACACCATATAAGCAATATAATTTGATTATATAGTAGTTAAATTTAATTATAAATGTCACCTTATTTCTATATATAATAATTAATAATAAATAAAAATTAATTATTTAATAGAGTCTTTGGTATAAGTGAGTCTTCAATACCAATTCTTTTAAAGTTGAAACCAAAAAATTGAAGACTAAGTGTGGTCCAAATGGACTAATGACCTTGTCTTATGGACCGGGATGCTATTATTCGATCCTTAGGGTCTTCGACGATAAAGTTTTGGGTCCCTCAATTTCTGGTTTATTTCTTACACCCGTGGATCATGGGTTTTATTTAATCAGTAATTTTTTAATTTGCTTGGTTATATTTTTATTAGGGGTGAAAATTTTATAACCGTTTCTCGGTATCGTCTCGGTTTCAGTATCGATCTCGGATCGGTTTTCAAAAAAATCTAATAAATTTAGTTTAAAACCAAGAACTGATACTTATCGGTTATCGGTTTCCAATACCGATACCGAGAACCGATATTGATACCAAATTTCTCGAATTTTGGTATCGGTTTCGGTTGTAAACTACATGTCGTTTCTAATAGTTTTGTAAATAGGTTTGTTGAATGTGCTGAATAAAACAGTGTATACCAAACCAATAGTATGAGAGAAAAACAATGACATTTAAAATTTAATGAAGACAATTTGAAACAAAAACCGACTACATGTTGTGATTATAAAACAATGTATACTTATAAAATAGTGTATCCTGTATACAACTATTTTTTATTATATAATTTTATATCTATGTCAATTGTAACGTAATTGTAACGTTGTATATAATAATTATGCTTTTATATTTTTTAAACGCAAATTTCTTTAAATTGTTTATTGTAGAAGAAAGCTCCGAAGCTCCCGTTTCAACTTCCGTTCCCTCCGCTCTTACCGGTGGTAGTAGTAAGTTAGTAACTAGTAACATGGCCAAGAAAAAGAAAGGCGAAATCAAAATCAAAGAAAAATGAGAAGGCAAAATCAAAATCAAAGAAAAAGAAATGACATGGTTTAATTATGTTTGATGCGTTTATGTATTAGACGTATATTTTATATTTCGGACATAGTATTTTGTATTATTTTTGGATTTTTCCCGGGTTATTCCCGGTTCATGTCTCGGTTTATTTATCGATTTTCTTTTTTCTCGGTTTCGGTCTCGGTCTCGGTTTGATAAAAAACCAAGAAATTTTTAGAACCGATACCAATACCAATACAAAAAAAAAAAAAAAAAAAAAATCTCGATTTTTCAATACCAATACCAAAAAAAGTTAATTTACCGATTATCAGTACCGGTTTCACCCCTAATTTTTATAATCGCATTGCACAGGTTTTGTTTCAGAATTTAAAAAATACACACCAAACCATACGGCCGAGTACACATATATGCACACATATGTCATCCTTTAGACCGTACTTATAAAAAGGTTTTCGTCAATGTTTATCAGCTAATAATAAATATCTCTTCTTCAGGCATTTTATATACAAGTTTTTCTTTTTTCTTCTTTCAAAACTTTATTTGTTATCGTGAACGAATATAATAGTGAGAATTGAATTTGTCTAAGGATAATTCTGTGTGAGGTATATTATAACTTATATGAATACTCGAATAGTGAAAAGATGTCGCGTCTACTGATCATCAGTAATGAAAATATATTTTTACAAGGGAAGGTTCAAAGGGTTACACCTACCTATTCTATGCAGGATTTGACTACTGAACTTTGTTACCCGAGTAAGGTGTTGTCAAAAGTGATCAGTCAATTTTATTTATGTGAGAAACTGTTGGAAAATCTTGTAGTTAAATTAAAATTGAGTTAGCGTAGAGTGGGTCGAAACGTCTCTCTCTCTCTCTCTCTCTCTCTCTCTCTCTCTCTCTCTCTCTCTCTCTCTCTCTCTCTCTCTCTCTCTCTCTCTCTCTCTCTCTCTCTATTACCGGGCTTTGTTCCAATGTTCGAACGTTACGTAAAACGGTCATATTGATTATGAGTGTTATTGAAATTCATTTAAGTTTATTACGTTCCGAATTAATTGCAGTTTGTAATAAACGTTTCAGAATTGATTGTAATTCAATTCTTTGTCTCCCTTCGGTATCTATAAATTAACAGTTGACTTCAAACCCATTCGACACACCATTGCAAAATTGTCTTCCGAAAATCTCTCTCGATACTTTCAAATTGCTTATCAATTTTTTCTTTGCAAATTAAATTTTCATGTTTCCTAATTTTTTTGTCATGCATCTTTGTGTAATATAGTTCAAGAGTTTCAGTTAGCTGGTGGACTTCGAAGTGCTACGAAGTTTGCGTTCTTCCCGTTATATCCTGGGAAGTTAATCGCCTAACGAACTTCAAGCACGTAGAGGAGGCGGATCAACCTTTAAGGAGAGTGTCCAGCGCAAGAGACGCGAATCACTAGCGTTTTTTGTTTTACAGGATATCAAAAACACTTTTCGGATCAAAGTGACAAGCCGATGCTCGTCAATCCTAGATTCATTCGATATGTATCAAAGAATCTATTCGCTACTATTTTTCTTTAATTTGTTTCTCATATATCATCTTTTATATAAAATATACCTGAGAACTCCGACACTCGCCAAAATCAGGTCATTTCATTGGAATAGACCGGCCCCCGCGAGAATCCAGCCATTTTAATTTCATTGTTTGCTTTCTCTTTTTTTCCTTGGCCGACATACACAAACATTGAATTAATCTACGTAACTATATCATATGTAATAGTTAATATTAATGTTGAAAATAGTTAATTTGTCAAGCTATTGCGGGACCTATTCATAGTACAGGTGGGTCTAACTTTGAGTGCTGAATTTGATAATCTATAGTCTAAACTAGTCTAACTTTAATTAGTAATAATAATAATTAATTATTATTATTATTATTATTATTATTTATAATTTAGGTCAACCGGGCCAAAACATATAAATGAATCTTCAAAGAATTCAGCGAAAGTTGTTGAAACGCTTAATCATACTAGATTCCAACTGGATTTCTTTATCAAATCATAGAATTTAACAAAAATAAATAAATAATATTTTTATAAGTCATATTAATTCCTCCTCTTTCATAGATAGAAAGAGTACCCAATACCATTTAGCTACAAATATTTTTAAAAATTATCCATTGTGTGTATTAAAATTAATAGTTCTTAAAAAAAATTGTACAAAATGAGTATTTCGTTATAAACCTATCATTTTATTATAATGTATATCGAAAAATCTAACTACGTAGTTGGTGGAAATCGCTATTTAGTTTTAATATCTGAAATTTCAAATCTAGCTAGAGAGTTTGAAAACTATTTGTCCTCTAAATAACATAGAGTTTTTTATTTAAAGGAATTTTTAGATTATATTGTTCTTCGTCCATTAAAAAAGTCTGTATTACAAATTTAAAGCTAAAATATTGTAATATTTATGTAAAGATCATAGAACTTTTGTACTAATAGATTATTAAGTAAATAAGTATTATTATAATATTATTTAAAAATTGATATCAAGAAAAATATAATTATCTAAATTATTAATTTATCAAATATTATTTATATTCTATTAAATATTGATTAGCACAAAGCCACAAACGAGTGTGAAAGGAAAGAAATAAAAGATAACATAAGTGAGTCAATGCACAACATAAGCGGCCTAACCGCATTAAATTTCTCTCGCATGCTTTTAGAATTGCCCACAACTTTTTTGTGGTTTAAGTCAAAAAAAAAAAAAAAGAGGCAATTGTTAATTTAGTACATTGTTTTCTTTACATTATTTTAGTTACGTCAATTATCTCTCAGATTAACAAGTCGTTCTATACTAAACTTTTAGAGTAGTTAAGGAAAATATTTATTTTTTAGTATTTGTGTTGGAAATTTCTTCAAGGTTGAAAACGTCGCGGCTTGAATCGTGCATATGATCACTTTCCTAATAGTGTTTCGAGCACTCAAAAACGTCTTCGAGTCTGCTTGCAAGAACACCCAGGATAAGACAAGCCTTTGGCCGGGAAATCGCAAGACGAAGCGAAGTTCCGACCGTAAGCAAGAACGCGTTTCTGGAAGTGTTTTTCTGAGAGTAGAAATGATTCAGAGTGCAGTTAATTCACGTTTCTGTTTCAGAAAACGAAAATAAGAAGACCAAAAAACAGTTACACGTTGTGAAGGTAGCGACCCTTCACAAGTGGCAGTTATTGGTCTGAAAACGGAAAACGAGAAAACGGTCAGAAACCACCCCCAACGGCTAGTAACTGCCGAGTGACACGTGGCGAGGCGAGAATCGCCGCGAGAAAGCCCGAGACCCGAGCCTACGCCGCTCGCTTAAGTGCCTCAAGTGCGCCTACAAGACACCACTAGCGCCTCTACGCCCACGCACCCGACCCCGAGCCCGAGCCGGTGTCGCCGGTGACACCGGCGAGGGCGGCGTTGCGAAAGCGTGAGATGGCATGGTCTCGCCACCTCGCCTCCACACGGCACTCAAGTGACATACTTATCACTATGCCACATGTTGAGCTCACTTAACTATTGTTTTCCTTATATATTGCACAAACTCTTTGTAATTAATCAATGTGGGACTTTTCACATTCCCACATTTACTCTCCACTCAACACATTATACTAGCTCATTTATTAGAACATTTATTGGTCATTTATTATTAATAAATTCCAACAATTTGTATAAAGGATATTAATTATGGTCAAAATACCTATAAATTAATTAGGTAGACGTCCCCGCGTACTTCATTTCTTGTTTATCGCCTATATTCTTATTAGTTATTATAGTAAAAAAAAAGAAGTGAATATCTTATCATCTAAGCGGAATACTCCCCCTAATATTTTTTATAATTTAATTACTAATGCCGCAAATATCTTTTATATAATAAGCGTTTAAATCCAGCTCCATCTTTAAGGTTTAAAACTTATATATAATTATTCATCTTATTAATACAAAAGTTCAGTAGGCGAACGTACAAACAACAATTCTAAAGAGTACTATAGTTTTCTTTTTTCTTTTTCCAAAATTTGAGTTTTTTAACCTTAACCTTTTTAAAATTTCTACTTCCAAATTTTAGATTTTTTTACTATAATATATAGTTGTATATAAACTCATCTCTATCACATATTCGGGCCTTCAAAATTTGCAACCCGACATTCTCTCATAAAACAATTTATTTAGAGCATCTGCAACGTACACTAAAACACCATTTTAGTGTAGGATTTTGCAAAAATCTTCTCCAACGTAACGGCAAATACAACACCAAATATGGTGTAAATTATAGTGTTGCTACAGTATTGCACTATATTTAGTGTGATATTGTAGACAACGGCAAAATCTTTCACATTTTTTTTTTATTGTTATTTCAAATTGTGGTAAATTTACCTTATAATGATTTATTAATAAATTAATAGTGGCATAAATATCTAATAATATTAATTTGTTAAGATTTTTAGTATTTTATTAAATATTGTCGAGTATACGTTGTCGACACCCTTAAAAACGTTGAGTGTGTCACTAATACCGCCAAGTATACGTCACCGACACCATCGAGAATGCCGAGTTTATCTTCGATACCACCAAGTACATCGCTGACACCTTCGAGACTGCTGAGTATGTCACCGATATCGCATATTATACGTTGCCGACAATGTAGGGTTTTTATGCCGCAATAATCTCAAAATTAAATAATAAAAGGAATCTTTTATTTAATAAAATAATAATATAGAATATTCTTTTAAATTTAGTGTTGTGGTTGGAGATGATAAGAAATTTGGTGTTAAAATTACACAAAAAATAGTGTAATTTTAACACTAAAATAGTGCAAGCTTTGGAGATGCCCTTACAATATGCATGTAACGTATTGCTGTAAAAATATGAAGTGATTTTATTTTCTCAAAAGAGTAAAAAGGATCATCCAATGGAAGATTTAGAGGCATAGCTTGATAGTTGATATATTTTGAAAAAATTAAGAAATAATATATCTTATACTCTTTTAAAAAGTTAGAGAGTACATTTACGCGCTGGCCAAACGCTTTCAACTTTAACGTGTGAGCGTCATTCATAGACGGAAACATTGAAAAGGGGGCCGGGCCAGTTGAAAAAAAGAAAAAGAAGGTATTATTATTATAATACAACTTTTTAGTGTAAATTGGTATAAAATTTTACCACAATCTCTCAAATTTTTATTGAAAAACCATCCTCAATTTCTATTTCCGGCAATAGTGTGACCGTAATGTGGTTTACTTAAACAATAGGATCATTGCCCATAAAAATTAAAATCATAAGAGAAAGTTCACCAACTAACTATATTTTTATGGGTATTAATGCCGGTTACTCAAAATTAAGTCCTATTTTTCAACTCTAGACGCGACTTTTTGCGACTCTTCACTTACATCTTATCAATGCATTTACTGAGTTAGGTTGGTGTTAGTTATACATTACTTATAAGTTATAAACATGTGTATAAATACTATAACTAACTAGCTTTTTTTTTTTTCCTGCCCACTTGCTTCGTAATAAGTTTGCTAAGACAGTCCTCAAATTATCTCAAAGCAATAAAGTTTGATTTATCCATATTTAAGTATTGGACCACCCTAAACCAAAAGTGAGTGAAGTGTATATATATATATATATATATATATATATATATATATATATATATATATGTTATATAACATATATGATATAAATGAAAATATTTTTATATTTTACTAAGATTTTAGTGAATATGCTAGATGTATTTTTCTGTCCAATTTAAATGAGTGAAGATAATCGGATGAGTATATAAATTAATTATATTATACTAAAAATTGATCAACTCTTGTAAAAAAATAAAAATATGTCCACCGGTTTAATTCATCAAACTTTACATATTTGTACACGATTTTCCTTTAAAAAAAATATAATTATAAAGAAAATGATATCTAGTACACAACTATACGAAGAAAAAAAAGGGGATGATAGCGGCAAAAGTGGTCAAATTTAGGCCAAGTGTGCAAATAAGTGGCCAAAGTAAAGTTTGTCAAACCATGGCGTGTACAAATTTCATCCACTCTAACCCAATGCTCGTTAAGCGATTTAACACAAAATGTATTACAAAGTGCATATCAAACACTAGTAGAAATAACGTTTTCATCCACTGCTTAATCAGTTGTTATAAATTAAAATCAGTTGCTAAAACGTTTTTTATACTGAAAAATCACTTTGTAAGTTTAGTTGGTAATACCTAGTGTCAAAAGGTATATTTTACAACTGAAAAATTTTAGTTGCTATTTGTGTTTTTAGCAACTGAGGTAAACTAAAAAATCAGTCTCCAAAAGTATAAGTTTCCGGCCATTTTTTCGCCGGAAAAAGACAATCAACAACTGAATTATCAGCTTTGAAAAAACATTCCGGTGTGCATATTAGCAACTGAAAAATCAATTTCCGAAATGATAAATTTCCGGTCATTTTTTCATCGGAAAACAACAATCAATTACTAAATAATCAGTTTTAAAAACTTTCCAACATGAATTTCAACAACTTAAAAATCAGTGGCTGAATATTTTCGACGTATAAAAATCAGTGGCTGAATATTTACTGAATATTTTTTATCGTTTGCTTGATAATCGGATATCAAATTTAAATCTGTATGATTGTGAATTCTTTAGAAATCATTGTAAAAAAAAAAATGTACAAAGACTTAATAAAAATATACCAAAAGATAATGAAGTGGTATATACATTCGATATACATAGCTTTGGTAACAACTCTATAAAATACGTTCTTTGAACACTATTACATAACCTATATACAACATTAGAAAGTCGAATAAAAAATAGTTGCAGCAACTTGAGCCCTTCACAAATATCTTCATTTTTCTCGGGAAGTAGAACGAACAAACTTTTCTCCTGCAAATCAATAAACATTTTATAAATTATAACTTAAAGAGAACACAATATATTTTGCGAATCAATTCCAAACTCAAGTAAACCATTCAAGAATTGTTCAGAGAACATAATATAAAACAATGACCAGATATATAGCTTCTTTAAAGAACAAACTTCATATGGAACTGTACTGTATATTTGATGAACATGCTCCATCTTAGTAAAATAGCTGCAAAAAACAGAGTAAAACGATTAGCATATACTACAGAAACAAACGAATAATCTAATAACATTCAACAACCAAATCAAACAACACAATTAAAAACAAACTAGGCATTCCGAAATGAACAAACAAACGAGACAACATAAAATCAGAACAGAAGGGGGAGAATTTCCAGAAACCCTAAAATAGGAGAACAAGAAAAGAATCAGAAATAGATTAACCCTAAAATCAGAACAGACCTACTCCGGCCGTCTCCTTCGGCGGCGATGGTGATCAAAAGGAAAGAAACTCATTACTCGAGTCGGTTTGAAGGGACGAGAGAAAGTAGATAGAAGAGTTTATCTTTGAATTACCATCGAGTCGAGTGTATAAAAACTTTGCCAAAATTTTGGCGGTGCTAATTTTCCCCCTTAAATTTTCCCCATTTTATTTTAATTTTATATATGTTTCCCCGACCACGACCAAAAAAATTCAAATTATTTGCCAAAAACATTAAAAGCTTGTTGCCGCTAAAAAAACTTTCTCAATTTTTTTGCTGTACACTTATAAACCAAAAGTGATAAAATATTATTATTATTTATTACGATGCAAAGAAACCCTATCTTAATCTTAATATATGTAATATATATAAATATATATATATATTTAAACATACTGAAAAATTTAATATATATTTAAACATACTGAAAAATTTAATCACTAATTTTTTTCCACAATAAATATAATAGTAATTTTCGCTTTTAGACGCTAAAAATAAATAAGTGATAAATATTAGAGTCAATAGTCAATGCTAATATTTAGCGACGTAATCGGCAATCAGCAACATAATCGGTGGTTTTTAATGGTGTCGATGACGAACTCGACGGACTCGGCATTCTCGTACGGTATCGGTAATGTACTCGACGGACTCGATGGTGTTGGCGACAGACTCGACATTCTCGTACAATATCGGTCACGTACTCGACGGACTCGATTATGTCGGCGACAAACTCAAAATACACAATTTTAAATGAATTTTTTTTCCTGGTTTAATATAAAAAGCGAGTAATTAATCAATCACATACCATCTTAATTATATATAACAAATTTATTTGTGATATTATTTTTGTAAAATATATACATGTATACTAGCTACACCATCATTTATATATTATACTATATGTAACACTCTAATATATATATATATATAACTATAAAAGTAATCATACAAGTAATTAGTACCTTATAGTATAAAATCTTGATTCAATCACTATTTTATGATTCAATATCAGTGGTATCACATTGCAAATGCATCCTTCTCTTTGAAAACCAATAAAGAAAATTTTCTTATTATATTTACACATCCACTTGTGATGTTTCTTGGATCCCATGTTTCACTCCATACTCACAAGTTGTGAGTCGCAACTACGCTACTCCGTCTTGATTTAATTTAATTTGAAGTTTATCGAGTTTTTAGACTTTAATCAACTGATTTTCGACTCTTACTAACTGAATAATCAGTTGCCTAAAATAAGAAATTGGATTTTACATATTCAACTACTGAAAATTTTGTTACCAATTAATTATCTAGTTGCTAAAAGCTACACCAATCCCCAATTAATATTTGACATATAGCTATTGAAAATTCAGTGGCCGAAAATTTAAAAAACATTTTTAGAAACAAATAAATCACTAGAGAAAACTCTTGCCGGAATATGTTATTGGCAACTGATGTTCTAGAAATGGATACTGAAAATTTAGTGGCCGAAAATATAAAAATCATTTTTAAAAACTGCTAAATCAGTACATAAAACTCTTGCCGGAATATAAATAAAACGCTCATTTTAATTTTTCAACCACTGAAAACTTTGTTGTTAATAATAGATTGATCAGTTGATAAATATAATCGCTATCGGTAGCTGATTTTAGATATATACCTACTGAAAATTCAGCGGCCAAACATCTAAAAATTATTTTTAGAAACTGAAAAATCAATAGAAAATACTCTTGCCGGAAAATATATATAACGTTGAATTATATTTTTCAACCACTGAAAAATTTGTTGCTTATGAATGATTAATCTGTCGCTAAAAGTTAACGCTACGGCAACTGATTTTAAATGTATACCTACTGAAAATTAAGTGGCCGAAAATCTGAAAAACATTTTTTACAACTAATAAATCAGTAGAAACAATTCTTGCCGGAATTCAAATATCACGTAGTATTTAATTTTTCAACCACAGAAAATTTTGTTGCAAATAATAGATCGATCAGTTGATAAACATAATTGTTATCGGTAACTGATTTTAGATATATACCTTCTGAAAATTCAGTGGCTAAACATCTAAAAATTAGTTTTAGAAACTGAAAAATCAATAGAAAATACTGTTGCCGGAATTTAAAATTTTCCGACGATGATAATGATCGTCAACTGATTTTAATGTTTTAGAAATTGAAAAATCAGTTTCTAAAAATCGAAAGTTTTATCCCCAATTATCAGTTGTTTAAAGTTACAAAATCAGTTGCCAAAATTACGTACATTAAATACTTTTACTGAACTCTTTAGCAACTGATATATCTTAAAAATCAGTGTCTATAACAAATTTATAGAAACTAATTCTTCAGTGGGTAAAAGTTTAGTGTCTAAAAATCATATTTTTACTAGTGAAATACAATAAGACTGCTTGCATAACATATTAGCAAAAAATACATTGAGGGGCGTTGGGTTGGAGTGAATAGAATTTGTACACGCTATAGTTTGGAAAACTTTATATACTTATACCGATATTTATTTGGCCACTTATTTACACACTTGACCCAAGTTTAGCCCCTTTTGCCGCTATTATCCAAAAAAAAATCATAAAAACACCAAAAAAGTTTCGGTAAGAAAGAGCCACAGTCGATGGTACTGATAGATTGATGTGACAGTATTTATCAGTTGTAGCAGATAATATTGTACTCACTTACTCAGAAACATATAGTAATATATATCGATTATAAAATGTATATATATGAATAAACATTATATAACGTACATTGACATTTGTTCTAAGTTTTACGTGTAATTATTGTTCACAGATGACTTACGTACATTACATGCATTGGCTGTCCATTTCGACGTGACACCTAGGTTTCCTTTATAATTCACACGACACCATATATATAGTTATATACACATATATGATGAGTATAAAAACAAAATATTGTAATTATCCTTAAATTCCTGTGTGACAGAGGCATTTATTTATTTAATAATTTACTATTATATATTATATCCGGCTATCCGCTTCAGTTATTGACAACTGTTATATATATATATATATATATATATATATATATTGTTAGGAATTTTGCTCTAATTCCCAATTCGAAAAACGATAAAAGCGATAAACGAAATTGAAATCGACACCAGAATTATAGTGGTTCGCTCTCAGTGTAGGAGGTACGTCCACTTGCCGCCTGTAAATCTCGATCCACTATCAATCTCTCAATCGGAGTTTCTGGTTACACCCTCCATCTCGCATCTCTCAATTTGTGCTACAAAAATGCACTAATGACGGCTACAAGCCTTATAAGCGAAAAATAAACCTAGGGCAAATAACCTGTGTGAAAAGTCTAAAATACCCTCGCTACATAATGCGTAATACAAAAAACAGGTCGATCAGCTTGACTGCTCTGCGTCGGGTCTCGGTAACGCTTTCATGTAGATTAGGCTTCACACTCAA
The DNA here is from genome assembly GCA_954871525.1 of Parietaria judaica. Taxonomy (NCBI): domain Eukaryota; kingdom Viridiplantae; phylum Streptophyta; class Magnoliopsida; order Rosales; family Urticaceae; genus Parietaria; species Parietaria judaica. The sequence continues at coordinate 49,554,457 of OX940860.1, forward strand.
CATATATATGTTTTTGTAAACGCGGACAATAAATATTTAACAGACACATTGTAGTCATATAAATTTAGTGAGAACTATTTTTTAAAAAGTTAAATAAATAATTGCAGTTTATGAATTTAGTGCAAATTACTATAAAATTATAAATTATGTAAAATAAAGGCATAGTAAGTAGTAGTAGAACTAATGTACATACAATTTGAGATTTTATATATCAAATGATCGACCTTATTTGGGATATTTATAGTAACGTGTGACATGTGAGTTATATGGTTTGTTAAATACGTGTTCGAGTAGTGGCTAAATAAGTGTTGAAACTTTGATCTTAGACTTTGCATTCAAATTAATAATGGTGATTGGTGGGGAGATTTGGTTGGTCAACGGTATATTTATTTATTTATTTATTTATATATATATATGTAATAGAACTACTCATAATATTTATCCTTATATAATTTACTATTTTATATTAATATATATATATATATATATATATATATATTACACTTTAAAGTTCAAGTACAGTGGCGGACTATATGGTATAAGTTCTAGACCAATAAAGTATAATTAACAATACATAATGAAAAATAAATTAATAAAATTAAAAGATAAAAATAAAATAAATCATTTCAAATGAGTTTTGAACGTTTTCAAAAAAATTAGAGAGAAAGAACTACCGCCCCCCTTGTTTTCATGATAGATCCGTCACTAAGTAATATATCTTTTTTTTATTTTTATGTTATATTATTTCGTCAATATTTAGATAAGTTTTGAGATTCAATTGCTTAATTTGGTACCCTTACTATATGAGAAATTAGTTGGGTACCCTTATAATATAATTTTGTTAAATGTTCCCGAGATAGTAAGGCTCTATCAAGAAGGTAATATAATAATACTCGGTTTGACTCGTACGGCTCTGGCGGAGTCAAATGTGTCACAGTGGAAAGGCAATTGTTATTGCATGACCGTTTTGGAAAATACCATATTGTAAAACTCATAATTTCTCGTTTTGCAACACAAACCGTTTAAAGATAACGTGCTTTTACTTGAAAGACGGTTTTTCTGAAAAATATTAGTGCAAAACTCCTGGATTTTGACTTAGGGAAAAGTTTGTTGTGTAATCTCATATTTTGCAAAATTTAAATTTTGACTTCTATCGTGCTTTTATCAAGCTTTCGTGCCACGTTTCATTTTAACTTTTATTAATTATATTTTGTTATTTTGAGGCCTGATTTTTTTATTATATTTCATTCACGAATTCCGGGGGAAAAAAATTACACATCAATCTCACTATTTTTTTTTTCTTTTTCTTTTCATTAAGTTGTTTTGCAATGTTGATAGACTCAATCTTTAGCTTTAACCAAGGTTCGCCGCGTTATAAGTAAATAAGGCCGGCGCTTCCGTCTCTCAAATTTGGTAGTATTTTTATTTATTTATATATATTAGTTTTAACATAGACAATAAGTGTAGGCTGTGTAGCTCTAAAAATATTATCACCCTAACATATACAATTAATAAGCATCATCACTCCATAAAGCTACTCTTTTATAAGTTGATATCACCCAAATCAAAGTCAATACCTAGCTGTCTCACTATGGAAAAAGATAACAATATAAAAAAAAAAAAGTAAAAAACTATATATTTTGATTTAACAATAAAACTATATTATAATAAAAAGGAGAAAAGGCTCTGATAATGGTTTCATACTCACACCATACTCGAGCATCTAAAAAGCTTGCCACAAGTTTACCCAAACAGAGATCAATACTTAAAATAATCACATCTTATATCATGTATATAATATATACAGTATAGTTTTTATTTTATTTTTAAAAAGCATATTATTTGTGGAAGACATTCTGAGATCTAATCAGGATCTCATCGACACCCATGAAACCCATAAACTCAATCTTTACACACATGATCGCAATATTCTTTCTTTTTTCCTCCATCTCTTTCTTATAATATTTCAGTAAAATTCAGTATTTTATTTCTCCTTCTATTTTATGAGAAGAACAAGAAGCATATATCCTTTTGTTAATTCGACACTTCCCGAGTGTGCAGAGCACCTGCTTTATATATTATATACACACGAAATTATATATAGCCATTTGTAGTACCGACAGGTACTTAAATTTTTTCATAATAAAAATATTCAAATTTCAATAAAATAATATTTTCATCCAATTCTATCTAATTTCTTTTAAAAAGCTTAATAAAAAGAATTCAAATAATAATAATAAAAAAATTCAAAACTATAGTAATGCTTTGTGATGTGGCACATATATAGGAAAATGCCTGAATCGAGAATTGGTTCCGATTAGGGTCCATGAGCCCATTGAGCTTTCAGAGTCCATTAAGGACCGGAGTAAACATGTTGGGCTCACCCGGGCCAGATAATGTAATTATGAAGAGTTAATTATATTAATTATTAATAATGACCTAATCGGCTTGATACATTTAAATGGGCCAAAGCCCATAATGTTTCTATATTGTGGTCTATAAATACACAACTTACGATCATAATTAAGCATTCCAAACCCTAATTCTATAGAGAGAATTCGACCTACCCCCTTACCCCAAGCTCGATTTGCGTCTTCTCCCCAGTCCCAAGATCGCGTCATCATCCAATCACCGAGAAAGACCTAATAATTTGACGAGGTGATTTATGATCTGCACTCATGAAAGTTCCCGCAGTGACGTGGTGGACATTAATATAGATGCTCGACATTTGTGGAGCCATGATCCCGAGCCAAAACGCTGCCCAAAGCCGCACGCAAACAGAGGAGGATCGGCCAGAAGATATAAGTAGGCAAAAGTACCAAAAGTCTGGTAACATATCGAAAGCGAATTATTTTGATTCTCGTATTTAATCTAGATTAATCATTCGAGGATATCCCGAGATTTCCGGCTCGGGATTGAGAATAATCCTCGAAAAAACTCAACAACATATTATTTTACTAAGGTTTTTGGATAAAAATTGAACTGTCAATTTATATGTTTTTGACAAAAATTAGATGAAATTATTATTTTATAAAACTTGAGTACATTTTCTACTACAAATAAAACGTAAATACTTACCCACATAGTTGACTACAACGCCTCTACTATCACATGTATATAGAGGTGTCAAGTGGGCCGGGGCGGGCCGGCCCGGCCCGCAACCCGTTAAGCCCATATATTAAACGGGGCGGGCTTGACCCGCCCCGTTCAATTAGCGGGGCGAGGCGGGTTTTGAAAGAGCCATCAAGACCCACCCGGCCCATGAACCCGAACCCACAATGTCACGGGGCGGGGTGGGGCGGGCTTTTACGAGTCGAATTTCGTGGGCTTTTAAGGGTTGAATTTCCCGGGTTGATATGTAATAATAATTTACATCTTTGAGTAGAAAGTATAAATGAAATTAAATACAATTTAAAATTAATACAAACATGGAAGATAATGAATAGAGTGATGAACAATAATACCTTTAATATTTTTGTGTTTGCTCGATATTTGAATTCTCATTTTGAAAGTCGAGTAGCATAATGCAAATAAAATTCAATCACATACTTGAAAATTCAAACACATTCTTAGAAATTTTATATTACAATATATCAAAACTCTAGTTATAAAACAAAAAGTTTCAAATCGATTATCGAATTTTGAAATTAATTAATAAAGTTGAAATTGTTTAATTGAGAAATTAAAGAACTATATAGAATATATACAACAAATAAAGTAATGAATTGTGTAATATAAAGATAATTTTTATATTTATATTTTCACTAGTATTAATACCACAACTTAATATTTTTTTTTATATAAAAATGTGGTTTATGTGGGCTTTTAAACGGGGCGAGGCGGGTTGGCCACGTGGCGGGTTTATGTGGGCTTCGGGGCGGGGCGGGTTCGGGCGGGCGTAGGAAAACATAACCCAGCCTGACCCTTTTGATAGCGGCGGGCCTAGCCCGGCCCACAAAAAAACAGGGCAGGGCAAACCCGTTTTTTTTTACGAGTCGGGGCGGGTGGGCTTAGGCCGGCCCGGCCCGGCCCAATTGACACCTCTAAATGTATAGATTATTAAGTTTATACTTTAAATATAATGCAATATTAGAGTAATTATCGCAAGTAATTATTTATATTAGTACGATTGTCTTCTATATTTATTAAGTATTAATAAATAATATATTATCACGCGTGCAGTAAATGAAAAATATTAGATTTTGCACGGCATATTGTTGACGTGGATCTCCACCTCAACCATTCCAAATATATAAAATACATGTATAATTTGACACACGTAACTTTTAGAGAGGTTTTTCCCAATACGGCAGTTGACTACTTCCTCTAGAATTTATTGATAGTTTCAGAGTACCTTCAAGGGAGAAGAGAGAATTCAAATATTTAGAATGACAACAATAGATTTCTCAGAATGAGTGAACTTGGATCCCCTGCTCCACGTTATCTGGTTGGCTTTATGGGGCCTTCCTTCTCTGTCCCGTGTCCGAGTAGTTGGGCTTTAGTAGGCTCATGAATATTCTCCCAGGCTGCCACGTGGTCGGGAGAATAGATCTCTTTACCGCGACTTGGCAGTTGGCCTTTATAGCCGTTGGAGAGTTTGAATGTGTAGCAGTGAACGAGTTCCCGAGCAGATTAGGCCAGCTCGTGGAACTTTTGGAAAGGTCATGGTTTGACCTTCTGGGAGTTTGAATGACTGCCTTGTGGCAATTTGGACTGGGTAGTGAGATATTCGGGTTATTGGGCTTTTGTGATGCCAAATCGAATATATATCTAAGTGATTTAACCTTAATGGAGTGATCAGTCGAATAACAACGGTAATCTAATTAATTTGATCACGTTATCATGTGGCGCGTGCCACATTGTGATTGTTGTAAGTCTAGGGTTATATCAAACATAAATCATTTAACCCGTTTTATCATTGAATATGATAGAATTTCATTGTCATTACGTGACATGTAGTTTAGTCATAAACATAAACGTATATCAGCACACGACTTACTCGGCAAATTAAATTAATATACTACTCGAACTAATAAAAAGAATTTTAGAAAATTAGATAAACGATGAAAATTAGAATTTTCTGTAGCTTTTAACAATTTAATACTTTGGAAAATGTAATCGGCATTTCAGCCAAAAAAACAAAATTCAAAAGATAGAATGCACAAACCAAAAAAGTTCAGGGTTATTACAGCTAATTACTCTATTATTTAATACCTGTAAAATTTACTACACAAACATAAATCAATTCTCTATCTCTCTCTCCTCTGAGCGCCATTGCAGAGTTGCTTGCTCTGTGCTTCACACCCGTCGCTACACTTCCTCACAACGTAGCAAGGTGTACATCGATACATACATATATATACATATGTGTGTATTGCATAGTGCAGCAGTGAAGAACATAAGATAAATAAAAGCTAGAGCAGAGGAGAAGAAGAGGAGAGAGAGTCGTCTTTCTCACTCCCCCTCTCTGTCAAAAAGCTGTAAACCATTTCGACCAAATGTGCGCATGAATGCTCAATTCATCGCCATTTCTTTGTTTTGGAGCTTTTGATTTCGGTACAGTGATTGTTGCTCTCTCTCTCTCTCCTCTCTCGCAGGCGAAGGTTTGGCAGTTTTCGCCTCTTGTTTCGAGGTCAGTCGATTTTGTTTGCTTGTTGGTGTGTTTGTTGTAGTTTTTCTCGCTCCATTTTCGAGTTCCGTGACCGCTTTGTTGCGACGTGCTATGTGTCTGCTCTGCAGCTTCCTATCTAGATGCTCAGCGATGCCCTTGCCTCGCCTTCATCGATTCCAATTTGATCTCCTCCACTTTCGCCGTTCTCGTCCTCACCGACTCGCTCTCCTCTTCGTTTTCTTGATTCTCTCTGACCGCGCCGATATCCCTTGATGGATGTCGCCGCCGCGATTCGGGACCTGCCTGTATTGGAGCTCGCTTCGATCGGCGTCAATTTGACTCTCCTTCTCTGCTTCGTCCTCGCCGTCTCCGCCCTCAGGATCTTCCGATGCCTCGGCCGGGTCAGGGCGCTCAAGGACGATTCCGCGGCGAGCGGGGCTCCGACTCGCCGGAGCGGCGCCGCGGACGGCGAGGTTCGTGACGTCAGTGTCGGCGCCGACTTCAAAGCCTCGGTGTTGTGCTGTTTCTACGTTCTGCTCGTGCAAGTGGTTGTGTTAGGGTTTGACGGGGTTGTTGTATGGAGAGAGTCTGTCACTGGGGAGGTCGTGGAATGGTCCGTGCTTTGCTTGCCTGCGGTGCAATCCTTGGTTTGGCTCGTGCTGAGCTTCTCGGCTCTGCACTGTAAGTTCAAGTCGCGCGAAAAGTTCCCCTTGTTGCTCAGGCTGTGGTGGTTTGTGTCGTTCGTGGTCTGTTTATGCATGCTGTACGTCGACGGCAGGGGTTTCCTTTCGGAAGAAGACGGCTCGGAAAGCTTGCGTTCCCATGCCGTGGCGAATCTGGCTTCGACTCCAGCCATGGCCTTTCTTTGTTTTGTTGCGATCAGAGGTAGTTCGGGCATCAGGGTTTTGCGGAACTCCGATCTTCAGGAGCCATTGCTGATGGAAGAAGAAGCAGGATGTCTCAGGGTCACTCCCTACAGTGATGCCGGGCTGTTCAGCTTGGCCACGCTGTCGTGGCTGAATTCGCTTCTGGCCATCGGTGCGAAGAGGCCATTGGAGCTCAAGGATATTCCCCTTCTCGCTCCGCAGGATCGAGCCAAGAGTAACTACAAGGCATTGAACATGAACTGGGAGAAGATGAAGGCAGAGGATTCATCGCGGGAGACGTCCCTGGCTTGGGCCATACTCAAGTCTTTTTGGAGGGAGGCGGCTTGTAATGCTGTATTCGCCGGGCTGAACACTGTGGTTTCTTATGTTGGTCCATACATGGTTAGCTATTTCGTTGACTACTTGGGAGGGAGGGAGACTTTTCCTCATGAAGGGTATGTCCTCGCCGGAACTTTCTTCTTGGCGAAGCTGGTCGAGACCTTAACGACCCGGCAGTGGTATCTCGGTGTTGACATTTTGGGTATGCATGTCAGATCGGCATTGACTGCCATGGTGTATAGGAAGGGTCTCAGGCTCTCGAGCTCGGCGAAGCAGAATCACACGAGCGGAGAGATTGTGAACTATATGGCGGTGGATGTGCAGAGAGTAGGAGACTACTCTTGGTATCTCCACGATATATGGATGCTTCCGTTGCAAATCATTCTCGCCCTTGCTATCCTGTACAAGAATGTCGGAATCGCTTCTGTTGCGACGTTGATCGCAACGATAATCTCCATTGTCGTGACGATTCCCATAGCCAGAATTCAAGAGAATTATCAGGACAAGTTGATGGCGGCCAAAGACGAGAGGATGAGGAAAACATCCGAGTGTCTGAGGAACATGCGAATCCTCAAGCTGCAAGCTTGGGAAGATAGGTACCGGATAATATTGGAGGAAATGCGCAGTGTTGAGTTCAAATGGCTGCACAAGGCGCTCTATTCACAGGCTTTTATCACGTTCATATTCTGGAGCTCACCGATATTTGTGGCAGCTGTCACGTTCGGGACTTCCATATTGCTCGGTGGCAAGCTCACAGCAGGTGGTGTTCTCTCCGCTCTGGCCACTTTCAGGATTCTTCAAGAACCGCTTAGGAATTTCCCTGATTTGGTGTCAATGATGGCCCAGACAAAGGTCTCTCTTGATCGAATTTCTGGGTTCCTGCAGGAGGAAGAACTGCAGGAAAGTGCCACCATTGACCTGCCTCGTGGCAGCACAAACACCGCAATTGAGATAACAAATGGCGTGTTTAATTGGGATCCTTCCTCTACTAATCCGACACTGTCAGACATACATATGAAAGTAGAGAGAGGAATGCGTGTGGCTGTTTGCGGAATGGTGGGTTCAGGGAAATCGAGCTTTCTTTCCTGTATCCTAGGAGAGATTCCGAAACTTGATGGTGAAGTAAGTTACTTTTCTCTATCTCTTGTTTTTTCTATTGCTAATCTGGTTTTATGAATTACTGTGTTATGAACTTACAATCTCTGAATTTGATTGATGATAAAAAAAACTCAAGCAGTTTTAATGCTAACTGGTTTTATGAATTCTCAATAACTAGTCTAAGCTAAATTAATTTACTTTAAAAGAAAACAATAACATTTTAGCAAAAGATGAAAATGCCCTTAGTAAGCTTAAGCCAAGATTTCAAGCCTAGATATCTAATATCTTTTTCTATATACTTTTTAAGGTCTAAATATTCTTATATGCTTCTGATTTTTTTAGGTAAGAGTGTGCGGCAGTGTTGCCTACGTGCCACAGTCTGCATGGATACAGTCCGGAAACATTGAAGAGAACATTCTTTTCGGCAGTCCATTGGAGAAACCAAAGTACAAGAATGTTATCAACGCTTGTTCCTTGAAAAAGGATTTTGAACTCTTCTCACACGGAGATCAAACTATAATCGGCGACCGGGGTATAAATTTGAGCGGTGGCCAGAAGCAAAGGGTGCAACTTGCAAGAGCACTGTATCAGGATGCTGACATTTATTTACTCGATGATCCCTTTAGTGCGGTTGATGCTCACACTGGCTCAGATCTATTCAAGGTTAGATCGGTGTCTCTTTAAAAAAATACATTTTTTTGTTGTTGTATAGAAATGGCTAAATACTCAATATGGTAATGCAGGAATACATAATGACAGCATTAGCAGATAAAACTGTGATTTTTGTGACACATCAAGTGGAATTTCTCCCTGCCGCCGATTTAATACTGGTATGTGAAGTCGTTGCTCTCTGCTTTAGATGTTATCACTCATGTGTATGCATCTGGGATCCTGGATTCTTCTTATAACTGGCATAGTAATTATCACCAGTCTCCCCTTACCGGTCGCATTGTCTCATTGGCTTTTTAACTTTCTTTAATATCAAATTGCCCCCAAACTTGTTGATTTGTTTCAGTTTTCCTCTGAACTTAGAAATTCAAGCAGTTTACCCCTCTGTTAAATATTTGACTGTTTTTGATAAAGCATAAACCATGTCCGTTTAACCTCGTTTATTTTTCCTTTACTTTTATATGTTTGCATCCTCATACCAGCTGCTTAAAATTTTATCACTTACCAATATTTAACATAGACACTGTGATAAGTTCAGATGCTAAATTAAGAAGAAAAAAAATCAAGAGGAAAACTGATACCATGAGATAAGTTCCGGAGACAAATGATATACAATTAGAATTGTTTATTGCATCTCTTGAGAGTATCAAGGTAGTGTTGCTTGTGTCTCTGATGTTTATTTGAATTCTAGGTTCTTAAGGAGGGCCGTGTAATTCAAGCGGGAAAATACGATGATCTTCTACAAGCAGGAACCGATTTCAACGCATTGGTATGTGCTCATCACGAGGCAATCGAAGCAATGGATATACCCAATCATTCATCAGAGGATTCAGATGAGAACTTGTCTTCAAGTACATCGATCTCAAACGGTAAAAATTGCCTCCCAGATGCAAACGACATTGACAGCCTGGCAAAGGAAGTCCAAGAGGGTATATCAGCCGCTGAGAAGAAAGCTCTTAAAGAGAAAAAGAAAGCAAAACGCTCAAGGAAGAAGCAGCTCGTTCAGGAAGAGGAGAGAGTGAGAGGAAGGGTTAGCATGAAGGTTTATCTATCATATATGGCTGCAGCGTATAAGGGATTGTTAATTCCACTGATAATTATTGCACAAACGCTGTTTCAATTCCTCCAAATCGCTAGTAGTTGGTGGATGGCGTGGGCTAATCCTCAAACAGAAGGAGACATGCCTAAAGTCAGTTCAATGGTCCTTATTGGTGTTTATATGGCCCTTGCTTTTGGGAGCTCGTGGTTTATATTTGTGAGGGCTGTTTTAGTAGCTACATTCGGTCTAGCTGCTGCAGAAAAGTTGTTTCTGAAAATGCTTCGGAGCGTGTTTCGAGCCCCGATGTCGTTCTTCGACTCTACTCCTGCCGGGCGAATTTTGAATCGTGTAAGTATTTAGTTTAGGACAATCAATACTAGAGACCACTGACTTTGCCCTTTTTTACGATCATACACCCGACTTCTCCCTATTTGGCCCATGTAGGGGTACCAAGCCACATATGTCAAGAACAAAATATTTTGCTAAAAAACTAACATCATACCAAACTACGAAATCTAGGCTGTGATATGTTCATTTACAACGTGGAGGGCTAGATAAAGACAAAAAGACGAACTCGGGGACTTCGAAAATTTCTTAAATCTGTCTTTTGTCTGGGTCCAAGGAAACCTTAATTTTTTATTAGTTTTCCTATTTCCATTTGTTTTATTTGGTGTACCATACTTTCCCATATATAATTATTATGGACCATTTTGTTTTTCAGGTGTCAATTGATCAAAGTGTAGTGGATCTTGATATTCCTTTTAGACTTGGTGGGTTTGCCTCTACGACGATACAGCTAATTGGCATTGTTGGCGTAATGACAAAAGTCACCTGGCAAGTTTTGCTCCTTGTTGTCCCTATGGCAATATCTTGTCTCTGGATGCAGGTACTTTAGATGATGTATTTCTTGAAATTGTTTCTGATCAAATGATGATATATTCATATAGTGATATGTGACTAAAAATAAATGATAACTGAAAAAACCCAACTGAATTTTGATGTCGCTAAATCCAGTTAATCAAAAAACCAGTTGCATTTCACCAAAACGATAAATGCAGTTGGTCAGTTACTGTTTACGGATTTATGGACAATTGGTCAATTCGATTAGTAACTGAAGCCAAAATGTAAGAGTTTTTAAAAATATATAAAATAGTATATATAATTTAGTATTATTTCATGACATAGTTGTTAACTCATTATTTTCACGACATTATTATGTTATCTTACTGAGATACAATATTAATAAAAGGTTATTAAAGTTACAATTGGATTTACTTAAAATTTAAAGGTTCTGAACAAAAGGTTATTACCCAAATAATATTGGTTCGATTGTAAAAACGTGTCAAAAATCAACCAAATCTGTTTCAACTTTTCTTCAGTTTGATTAAATATTGGATCATTAACCAACGAATGTTGTGCTATTTGTAGAAATACTACATGGCCTCATCAAGGGAGCTCGTGCGCATTGTAAGCATCCAAAAATCTCCAGTGATCCATCTTTTTGGCGAGTCAATTGCAGGAGCAGCAACGATAAGAGGGTTTGGACAAGAAAAAAGATTTGTGAAGAGGAATCTTTACCTTCTCGATTGCTTTGCTCGACCATTCTTCTGCAGTCTTGCTGCTATCGAATGGCTCTGCCTTCGAATGGAATTGCTCTCCACTTTCGTCTTCGCTTTCTGCATGCTTATGCTTGTGAGCTTTCCACATGGGACTATTGATCCAAGTAAGTTATGCTTTAATAATGGTTTCGAGTAAGCGGTCATAGAGTAAGCATGGCTGATCAGTAAGATGAACTTCTTTTATATCAAATGGATGCGGAATTGCCCTTTTGATGACCAGCAACTTAAAGGCTTACATCTTTGTGTCGATTGATCCATGTAGGGTATGCCTAAATCCGTTTTTGGGACAAAAAACATGTAGTGGTTGTTACCGGTTTTGTATACTTACTTTTTTTAAAAAAAAATTATAAAACACTTAAGGGATTTTTCATTTTGACATGTTCTTTTATTTATCTGGAAATTATTTAATGATTTTTGTTTCTTGAAAACCTGTTTTGAAAAGAGGTTAAAGGAGAAACCAGTTCTCGAGAAAAAAAAAAAAAAACTGGTTTGATTTTAAGTTAAATAAAACCAGTAATCCGGTTCCGGTATTCAAAATGTCCAAATCCGGAATCGCTTACCGGCTTCACCGTAAAGTTTCTTACAATTTAATTTGTTGAATGTTGGCTAGATTCCATAATGTATGCAATGTCTGAGAATAACCTTCTTGTGTGCAGGTATGGCGGGCTTGGCCGTTACTTATGGCCTTAATTTAAATGCGAGATTGTCACGTTGGATACTTAGCTTCTGCAAGCTTGAAAACAAAATTATCTCAATAGAAAGAATTTACCAATACAGCCAAATTACAGGAGAAGCTCCACCCGTAATTGAGGGCTCTCGTCCTCCGGTTTCATGGCCGCAGAATGGAGCCATTGAAATGATTGATTTGAAGGTATGCACTTCTGTTTAACGTCTAATACATGTTATTATATTTTATTGCAATTTATTGGAAATAAGATCTCAAATAAAAGGTAAGGGTTTTCAACCCTGTCCTCTGTTTTGTCTTCTTCAACTTTTATTTATATTTTTGTAAATAAACACAAAGCCTACTTGGTTTAATTGCAATATGACTATTGCTGAAAGCCCTCATTTTAACATTGAAGGTTCGATACAAGGAGAATCTTCCTGTGGTGCTTCATGGAGTGTCGTGCTCTTTCCCAGGCAAAAAGAAAATTGGAATCGTTGGCAGAACAGGAAGTGGGAAATCTACTTTGATCCAGGCATTGTTTCGATTGATTGAACCGGCAGGTGGGAGGATTCTCATTGACGGTATTGATATTTCAACAATCGGTCTTCATGATCTTCGTAGCCGTCTCAGCATCATACCGCAGGATCCTTCCTTGTTTGAAGGGACTGTTAGAGACAATCTTGATCCCCTTGAAGAGCATTCAGATCATGCAATATGGGAGGTTTGTAACAGAATTTGTTTGGAGCATTCAGATCATGCTTAATGTGCTTTATTCCAACTTGTTTTCTAATGTTTGGAGCAGGCACTTGACAAGTCGCAACTCGGAGACGTGATTCGACAGAAGGAGCTGAAACTCAATACACCAGGTATTTAAGCCGTTGATTTCCATAAACGTTTCTCCCTAAATAAATATGACGGAAATGAGGAGAAATAAACAAAAGTTTAAATTAAGTATTTGATATTGTCAGTAATGGAAAGTGGAGATAATTGGAGTGTGGGTCAGCGACAACTTTTCTCCCTGGGTCGCGCACTGCTCAAACAGGCTCGGGTAATGGTGCTTGATGAAGCAACAGCGTCGGTCGACTCAGCTACGGATAATCTTATCCAGAAAATTATCCGAACAGAGTTCAAGGATTGTACGGTTTTAACCATTGCTCATCGTATCCCAACAGTTATTGACAGCGATCTTGTTCTCGTCCTCAGTGATGGTGAGTATCTCTTCTAGTTCTTAACATCTCATCTGAATGTCTTGAGTCCGTTTCTTTTCCGTGCCCGATCACAACTTTTATTCCAATGTTCGTTAGTTATTCGCGTGAGAAACTTGGAAAAGATTTAACATAGGAAGATCAATGATCTTTTAGTGAAGAATTTGATGAAATTCAATATTACTTTCTAATTTCTAGGTTTTTAAATGAATAAATCATTATCGGAATTCATTCATGTAGTCTAGCCAAGGAATTACAGATAATGCTTAATTTCAATTTACTGAAAAAGTAAGTAACAGAAGTCAAATTGCAGAATGTTATAGCCTCCACCGCTATTTATATAGCTTAGACGGTATTTTTTTTTATTTTTTTTATAATGTCGTATTGTGCTTTGTATTGTCTGGTTAATTTATGCATCAACTGTATTTTTTGTCATTTCCATTTCCAGATACAATTAGGGTTAGGCTATGCAAGGACCGGGTCCATTAAGCTGTACTGTTCGGCTTATTTAAAGAGCATAAGCAGTGAGAAAGTGAAGTGAGAGTATTATTTAGTAAATTAGTTTAAATTCTATATTCATTTTAGGTGTAGATACCAAATGGAAAATGAGATTCACCGGTTCTAGACCTGCGACGAGATCTTGCAGGTGGAACCGTTATGCAGAAATAAATCTTACTAATAGAACGCAAAAATAAAATAACAAAATCATAGAATGTTGGTTTAATTAATTTATTTTTTGAGATATTATTATCATCATTATTATTTTGTTTATAATCTTTAATGGGGCACTTTTTGTAGGACGAGTCTCGGAGTTTGATACCCCCACGCGGCTCCTAGAGGACAAATCCTCGATGTTCCTTAAGCTGGTGACCGAGTATTCATCGCGATCGAGCGGCATACCAGATTATTAGGCAATATGACGTGCACGAAGACCTTATGACGGAGAGGCGGGCCCGGAGCGGAGGAACCATTTTACATCGGCTGTTATTGCTGCTAAATCCAGCTCAATCAAGACTCTTGAGGCGAGGACAAAGGCGTTTCTCGTGCCGTTTGACCAAAACACCCTTGAAGAACCAAAAAGTGTCTGCTAGCGAGGTGATCATGGGACGACCTTCACATGCGAGGAAACTTCCGGAATGCCAAGATGATTTCTGAGAAGGTCGGGATGTCCGGATCGAAAATTTATGAGGTTCTTTTTTCGGATATGGGATATAGTGTAGAGCTGGATTAGCCAATCTAAAAAAAATGAAAATAAACAATAATAACCGAACTTTGGTCTGCAGTTTTTAGTGGCAAGTACAGTTAAGAGTTCTTTGCTAGGAATAAGTTGCAACTCTTTGGTTCCTTTATAGGCCTTTTTCTTCTCATTTGGAGGCTTAGTGCAAAATAAACTTCTTGAAGGGGTCAATTTGTAAAATACTATGTTTACATGAGGAAAATTTTGTAGTAACTGTAAAAGTCATTAATGCCTATAAATTTAGTTTAGAGTATCATACAAATGTTTTTGTTGCTTGATGCCGATAACTAATTGTCAGGTTGAAGCATGGTGTCGGGCACGTTCAACTTGCTAAGTAGTTGGTTATAACTTTAAAGTATTATCACGAAGCGGTTTTGTAAAGATATCCGCTTGTTGATTGTGGGAGTGGAGATGAGACTGAAATATTTGTCCATAGAGAACCTATTCTCGTACGAAATGGCATTTTATTCGTCGTGCGTAGTGCGTTCTGTTCTTTGAGGACAGAGTGAGTGAAGAGTAACTTGACTATCGCAATGTATCATGAAGCCATTATATTTGGAGGTAAAAACAATTAGAGAAGGATACACAGTTTGTGCAGATGATCATATCATATCATTTAGTAAAAAGAGTTAGCATCTTCGTGAGATAAATAGTGAAAGGGTAAGACGCCACAAATTCAAGCATGTTCAGTGTTTCGAATGAGCAAATATGAAGAGTCGACGCCATAAGTTAAAGTTAAAAGAGATATTGTGGTAAAAGTACTTCAATTTATCAACTTTATTGCTATTCCTAATCTCTTTTCAACGGCAATAGTATCCAAAAGTCACAAAACAATTAGAATAAGCTAAAGAAACACACGTCTTTGTTTTAATAAAAGTGTAAAGTAATTGATATTTTTAGAGTTTACTTGTACACGTACATATGTAATTCATGTAACAAACTTTTTTCGGAATTGGAACTCGACACTATATGTGGCCTTTGGGTATTTTACAACTAAAATATAGATTAGGAATATGCTGATATAGTTGGCACCAAATTGGGTACTTATGCCATTAATCAAAAATTAAAAAATGGAGATGATCAAGACACACAGTAAGCAAGCCCATCATTTCAGTTCTCCAAAGCCCACAACCAGATAAACGAACTGGGCTCTCTCTCTCTCTCTCTCTCTCTCTCTCCGACGAAATTTGCAGGACTGAGAGCGAGCGCGATGCAGGGCGTTGCACGGCGTCTAGGGCACAAATCCGCACCTTCAATCTCCTCTCTCAAGTCTCTCTACCCAGCCTACGACTCCCGTAAGAAACCATCGATCCTCTCGATTTCTCTCTCTCTCTCTCCTTATCTACGTCGATGCGATCAGTTGATGATACAATCGAATTCGTGTGTCGAGTTTTTGCAGATTATGGAGCTGATCACCCGAGGTTCGGATCGACTCTCTCCGCCAAGGGCACTGGGCACATTGTTCGGAAGGGGACTGGTGGGAGATCATCTGTTAGGTAATTCGGAACCTTAATGTTTCACGTTCGTCTGGTTTCTGGGAAGATCATTGAAGATATTGCACGTTGGGATTACAGTTCTTAGGCACTCGTTTAGACTCAGCTCAGGGGAATTCTCTCCTAAAAGCCTGATTCCTGACGGGCATAAACATTAATTCGTCTAAATCAAGGATTAAAATGTCGGCGACATCGAGATTTTGATATTCATTATTTAGCTTGCCAGTAGAATTTCCTCAAGATGGCGATAGAAAACCATATTAACAGGGATAAAATGATGATATCAACGGAAAACCGTCGGCATACTACCAGTAAAATCTCGTAGCATACTGAGGATAATTTCGTAGACACCCAATGGTGTGATTCGTCGGCATACTACCAGTAAAATCTCGTCGGTTGCGCTATCGCCTGTTGGTATTTAAATATGTATAATTTACCCGTTGGGTAGTCTTTATACCAGTAAAATCAGAGTATTGTTATAGGCTTTTTAAACATTGCTCTCTAACTACATATTTAGTGATTATAATTCTTTTTTCTCTATTCAGTGGTATAGTTGCAACGGTATTTGGATCAACTGGGTTCCTTGGTCGATATGTTGTTCAACAGCTCGGTAAACTGCCCATTTATTATAATTTTCTTTGTCGGATTCCTTTTCAATTTGGAGAACATAGTTGTAGCGAGTACTTTGATTTGCTCCTTTTTAAAGTGTGAAAATCCTGCTAATAGTGCAGCTTTGTGTTTATTCCAGCTAAGATGGGGTCTCAAGTTCTGGTTCCTTTCCGCGGTTCAGAAGACTCGCCCCGCCATCTTAAATTGATGGGTGATTTGGGACAGGTTGTGTCTTAATATAAGAATTTCTTTTTTCTTATTATTTCTTTCTTCTGATTAAAGTTACCTTTTGGGTTTGGTGTTTGGTCTTCATTTTGACCATGTGTCTTTGTAACATCAGATTGTGCCAATGAAATACGATCCGAGAGATGAAGGTTCGATCAAAGCTGTAATGGCAAAGGCAAATGTAGTCATCAACCTCATTGGTATACTTGCTTTCTTTATTGCTCTATTTTCGTAAGATTTGGATTTTCCGAAATTTGGCATGTGAAGTAATTCATAGCTATTATGTTATCGGTTTGACAGGAAGGGAGTACGAAACGAGGAACTTCAGCTTCGAGGAAGTAAACCATCGGATGGCTGAACAACTTGCAGTAGTAGGTTCCTGTTCCTCCTGTGGTAAATCAGACTAATGGATCGATAATTTACAACACAACTTATTAATAATGTATTGAAACTAAAGTATCGGGCATCGGGATAAAGGAATTGACTTTAACTAACATCCATGATTCTAGGACTTGAAATTTATTTTTCTGCACGTTCATTCTTATGGAGAAACCTTCCTTTGTCAAAATTGTGTCTTTGTTAAGGGCCAAGATCATGTCGTGCCTTTGACATCTGAACTTACAGTTGTCTTTATTTTTATTTTTTCTCTCGATTGTGTACCTGAAGACTCGGATCTGGGAGGATATCACTTTGGTGTAAACACATTGAAAGAAAAATATCTGATGAGATAAGTTAATAAACATAGGAGATGTAAGAAGCAAATTAGAATTCTTGATTGGTGTATACTGCTTTAAAAGTTGAAAATAGAAATCTTATATGAAAATATGATATATCTATTAGTTGTGGATCAAAACTTACAAATTTTAGAAAATTGAGTGCTGGAAAGTGCTGAAGCTGGTCTGTTTTTGTATGTTGTCGAGTTCAATCCAACTGTGGTTGCCCTTTTAGTCCAAGCTCGTAATTGGTCTAATGTATCCAACATATTCCTTTTGGAATGCTCCCAGATTGCTAAAGAACACGGTGGTATCACGAGATTTGTTCAAGTTTCTTCCTTGGGGTCAGATGCATCATCACCATCAAGATATCTAAAAGCGAAAGCTGCTGCAGAACAAGCTGTGCTTACAGAATTGCCTGAGGTACATCTTGGTCTTGACATATACATTTATATATTGTGAAATCCTTGTCATAGAATGTTTGGTTTAAAGAGTTGGTCCAGATCCAGTTCAAGAGTGCTTATTAATAATTTAATATATTCCTTATTGACAGGCTACAATCCTGAAACCAGCAGTAATGATCGGTACTGAGGATCGGATCATGAATCGGTGGGCACAATTTGCTAAAAAGTATGGCTTTCTTCCACTATTTGGAGATGGATCTACCAAGTAAGCCCTTAATTTATCTTTAATGTTTGAAGCTGCAATAACAAGTCGTTCGGTGCTAATCATGTGACTTCCTAATTCTGATTGCTAAATCTTTCTTTCATATGATTTCCTTTTTGTACCGTTTATTACAGAATTCAACCTGTATATGTCATTGACGTCGCTGCTGCAATTCTGGCTTCCTTGAAAGATGACGGAACGAGCATGGGAAAAGTTTATGAACTCGGTGGACCAGAAGTTTTTACAATGCATGAATTGGTAATTTGCTAACAATATATAATTATTATTATTGTTTGTATTTCTTGTATTATTCGTTGCATTAGTAAACTCTTTTTGACAAATTTTGCATGTGATACAGGCAGAACTTATGTACGAGACGATCCGTGAGTGGCCTCGCTATGTGAAGGTTCCTTTCCCCATTGCTAAGGTAAAACAGAAACATAGGCGAAACATTATACCGAGTTGTTAATTTACATTTTATAAATTTTAAATTTTAAAAAAATAAATTAAAATGTTTGTTGCTGTTTGAATATTTGTAAATTTTAGATTCTTGTGTTTTTTGTGCGGACGATGCATATTTAATTTATAAATGTTTCAGGCCATGGCAACTCCACGGGAACTATTGCTGAACAAAGTTCCCTTCCCATTGCCTAGTCCTGAAATCTTCAACCTAGATCAGATTCACGCTCGATCTTCAGATACACTCGTGTCAGAAAATGGTAACAGAAATAAGACTTATCTAGACAATTACATTTACATTTATAACAGAAATAAGAATGTCTTTTTTTTTTCTTTCTTCTTCTTACCTTTGACTTTCGATGTGGTTTTGTGCAGCTTTGACTTTCAAAGATCTGGGAATCGTACCACAGAAGCTGAAGGGATACCCTGTTGAGTTTCTTTCTTGCTACCGGAAGGGTGGCCCGCAATATGGCTCCACAATCAGTGAAAAAGTATCTCCAGAGTCTTGGCCGTGATTTTCTCCAGCTAAAACATTTCTATATTTGTTTAAAAGAGTGCAGCCTAACCGGAAATGTGAATCAGGTTTGGCTTCTATAACTTGTGTCATCTACTTAATATGTTCTAAATTAAAGAAAGTAATTGCTTTGTTGGCCCCTCGGTGAAGGAGACATTGTGTCAATGGCCCCCTTCCTTTGAATAATTACGCAAATAGTCCCTGTGTTTGTATTGTTCTCCTTTGTTGGCTCTTTTTCTTTAATAAAAGGAAAATATTTCCAATTTTTTGGTGATAAGGATAATTTTGGTAGTTTTGAGTCGGTCTTCCCATTATTTCCCCATTTTCCTCAATATTTGGGTATTATATATTAGTTAGTAAAAGAATAATTTTTAGTTATAAGGAATTTATACGAAATACCCATTCGGTACAAACCTTTTAAAAAACTACCCAAAACTACCCATTTTACCTTTATAAAATGGGTAGTTTTGGGTAGTTTTTAAAATGTTTTTATTGAAATGGGCATTACCCTAATAAACCCGTATTCAATAATAGTAATTTTTTAAGTTATATTAATTTTATTATTTGTTTGATATATTAAACTAAAAAAATATGAAAAATTAAATTACCAAATGCCGAATTATAATTTTTTACTGCTTTTTTAATTCCGCCATTGACGGAGAGAGCCCATGGAGCACTAAAGCAAGAACAGAGAGATTTTAAGCATGCTTTTTCGAGGGGAGGGGCCATTGGTGCACTGCCTCTTGATTGAGGGGCCAAAAGAGCCAATAACTCGGAAAAAGAGAAATGCTTTTGTAAACTACAAGTGTTGTGCATCATTAATTGGGGATACTGTTAACAATTTTTATCCAAAACATGGCAGGTTTTCTTAAGATATGCCACAACAATGGTAGCAAAAAACAATAAGGATTCGGAGAGCGGTTCTTCAGTCGTTTCCGATGTGTACAATTTCAGAACATGGTGCGCATTTGTAATTCTAGATTTATTCGAATCGTCTGTTTTGCAGCTTATACATAAGCCCCGGTTTACTGAGGGATCTCTGACTTTTCGTTCTTTTATCTTTCCGATAATTTATGGCCTGAAAAGGCACTTTTTCCGTGACTGAACTTGTTTACCCGGTCTAAGCTCTTTCCAATCTTATACTAGACATATCGATTTGCCGTAACATATCTAAACTAGTTTGGTTCTTAGTCAAATTGGGAGTGTTCCTTGCTACATTCCTCCATTGCTTGCTTTGCAAGTCAGTTCTGAAGGAAATGAAAGATGCCCAAACTGCATTCGTTATTCGGGACGCATACCTTGCGTAGAATCTAACCACCGGGGTGGACTTATGGTAGAAACTTGAGCGCGGCCAAGTATTATGGGAGTGGTCGATTAAGCATAAATAAAAGTAAAAAAAATGAAGAGTAAAAAAACTGAGTGTTAAATTTTCCGAAATTAGTCCATGCCTGAAGAAATGAGTGGAAAATTTGCCAAAATTAGAAGCAAATCAGTCAATTGAGTACCTCTTTTTGATAGAATAATGGTAACATATATTTAGGTCGTATATTTTGGCCATTTATTGGTCTGGTCTGTGTACGGAAATCGGATTAATTGTATAAATTGGAGAGCCGGGCCTGGGTTAGTCTCGGTTTATGAATTGGGATTGGATTGAGGTTTCAAAAAATCGAGCCTGTGTGATTTCTAGTTTGGTACTCTATCCCGGTTTTATCCTTATAAAATATACTTTTTTCCTGACCAAAATGCTTGCTTCTTTTTACCATTGTTGTCTTGAGTTTGGCTTTGAACGTCACAAAAGGTAAAGAAAAGAGAAACCTAGGAAATGCCTTTCTTGCATTGCAAGCAATATCTAGTTATATACCAAACCTAAAATACAAGCCAGGAAGCCAATAGCAAAGAAAATCATCATCATCCATCCAAGAAGGCACACATTAATGCCCTTTGAACGAAAAAAAAAAAAACGGCACCATTATCATTTGAAGACCTCACCAATGGCCCCAAAAGCCGGCCCTGAATCCTCCGGTGGATCGAGCACCGGAGCGTCATTCACTACCCACCGAGGCAAAAGCGGAGCTGAGTCTGGCGACTGTTGTTGCATCAACATTTACATAAACAGCAACGTGCAGGGAGCGAACAACTCGGCTTTGAGCGAAAGCGAAGTGAGTACGAGAGACCCGGGGGTTCATCTCTTCTTCGGAGACGTCAAGATTGGTGAGAAATCGCAGAGAGCAAATAAGAAGAGAAAAACCAGAGCAAATCCTTCTTATTCTAACCTATTGGGGCCTTTATTTGCTTTTGTGATCTCTGTTCTTCTTCTACTTTCAGTGGCAAGTGTTGTGTGAATGCTTCTTCACTTGTTTCATTATATTGCATTATGTTAATTTCTTTGGTTTGTTTTGTTCTTTTGTTCTTTTTTTTTTTTTTTTTTTAAATAGGACAAGATCTAGGCAATATACCTGAAGACTGATGTAATATTGATTGTACATAATTTGGCTAATTGATGTTAAGACTTACGTGTAATATATTTTTAATTGTTCACCTGTGTCAATCTTTTAGTTTGAGAATATGGTGTATTTTGTTCTTTTTTAACATAAGAATAATGACGGATCGAAGATATAAATTTTGGAGAGCTAAGTATCGTGGGAAGATAGTAAAGAGTTCCAAATAAATTTGAGATATTTCTATAAAATAAATATGGGGGAATGCAACTAATACTAATTAATTGTACTATGTAGGTAATTTGGCTAAATATCGAGGATATTTAATTTTATATATTAATCAATATTAAGATTGAATTCAAGACATTGTGGTGACCAAATATAGTAGTATACATATTAATGACCGTAAAGCACTTCCCAGCAATCATAGCAAGCCGCAAGCCTTTGCCGGTTCCGCGGCCGCCCTGCCTGGCCGGAGAACGCCTCCAAAGGCATACACCGGCACACGCCACCTCTAGTACCACAGTCGAATGTAGACATTGATTTGAATACTTTTTAGTATATATACTCGTTAATTAAAATTTACAAATTCGTGCATTGCCTGAAAATGTGCACCACTAACAAACACGCATTTTGTGCCACATTTTGGTGTCATAATATTGGCGTCATATCAGAATCTAGCACAAGATTCCAACATGAATTAGACAATGCTAACCCAACATCATAATTATAACGCTCTTGTTCGCTCATATCCACATATAATATATACGTGATTTTATTTTTGGATACATTTAAGTTGTGTGTTTGAGACTGAGAGGTCATCAACAAGTCAACGATTGACCACTCCAAAATTATTCATTAAATTTATGATGTCATAACAACCGGCACAAATTGTTCACATATTATACGGTCTCCAATCCATCCATGTACTCTTGCTCAATAATTCATATGCATTTATATATACATACTCGTAGAAGCATTCAATGAACTTCAACTACTACCTAACTATAAACTAATTGTCCGTCAATGGCTTCTAATCCTAGTACTAAAAATGTCAAATTTTGGTTTGGTCTAAATAAAAATCAAAATTGAAAAAATAATAATATATCAGGGGAAAACTTGATAAAATAACCCTCAATACACCACAAATTCTATTATTAACCCTCAAGTTTTCATAATTCTCAAAACAACCTTTTCAAATACCAAAATACTAAAATACCCCTAACACTGTCCATTTTTCAGGACGCATTAATCCTGAAAAATGGACATATATCGTCTTGAAAAATGAACAATATTAGAGGTATTTTGGTACATAAAATTTGAAAAGGTTATTTTAAGAATTATGAAAACTTGAAGGTTAATAATAGAATTTGTGGTGTATTGAGGGTTATTTTATGAAGTTTCCCTATATCAGGTTATGATAGGATGGACATCGATCAATTTTAAGATTTATTAGTAGTTGATATTTGATAAATACATGGGAACAATCTTAATAAGAGTTATCTAGTTTTTAACTGAACTAGCGGCTTGTACCCGCCTCGCGTGGTGATGAACAAATTTAAATATTTTTTTTTCTAAATAAATAAAAAATGGGAGGTTAAGCTAACTAGCCAACTTGATAGTTTAAAATTGACAAAATAGTCAATGTTTGGTTAAGATTGTAAACTAGCCAATTACCATATTAACCAATATAAATTTTTTTATTTACCCTTGATTATTAATAACGGTTAATATTAAATTATGTATTTAACATCCATGTAATTTTTTAATTTAATTTTTCTGTTTATAAAAATCAACGAATTTAAAAAAAAAAAATGAATTTAAATTTTTTTTAAAAAAATATTTTCGTTTTTTTTAATATTTATTTGTAGCATAATAACAAATTTATTTTTGTAGTTAATATATGTTGACATAAATTAACAAATATTAACACAAAATAAACGTGATTTAATACATATTAACACAAAATAAGCGTGACTTAACACATATTAATACAATATTAACACGATTCAATACAAAATTAACACAAATAAATAAAAAATATACGTGAAAAATACATCTCCACATGAATTAACAGATAATTACACGAATTAACATGCATAAACAGGTCAAACACATAGTAAAAAAAAAACAACTGAATTAACACGAATAAACAAAAATTAACACGAAACCAGAGAAAAAAATCACCATCGAGCCGACGCCGACGCTTGCACGAATAAAGCCGACGCCGACGCTCGCACGAATCACCATCTGCAACTCCTGATTTAAGGTGTGGCTGGAAGATTTTTTATTTTTATCCCGGAGAAGCGATGGTGACGAAGAAGCAATTCACGATTTGCAGTCCCCACGATCGATGAGCAAACGTCGTGGGGCTAGAGGAGTGGACAACCGAGGAAAGAGTATGGAAGGCGATATCGATCGTCGAAGCCGGATCTGCGTTGGCATCGGATAGAGAATTTCCCTTTACCATCAATGACGCATCACGGCGGTGCGATCGGCACGGTGCCTATCGAGATCTGAGTGTCGGCTATGAGATTTATATCGGAGGAGGAGGAGGAGGAGGAGGAGGAGGAGGAGAAACGGGAGACACGACGAATTATAATTATATTTGCACATTTAATTATAATTTTTTCAAAAATTAAAAAATTAAAACGAAAATAATTAAATTAAAATTCAGAAGGACAATATAGGAATGAAATTTGTGTTTATAATGCCACGCCATTAAAAATGGCTATTTTGTTAATTAAAACGACAAGTTTGTTAAACTGCAATGTAAACGTTGGAATGTGGTTATCTATTATAATTTCTCATAAAAGTTAACAAATATAATTATAGAAAAACCCATGAAATGCCCAAAAACCACTTAAGGATTAAGGAAAATACCCATACTTTCAATTAATTCATTTATGCCCATTTTAAATAAATTTTGGACCATAATAACCCTGATCTTAATTATATATTTTATTTTTTTTAATTAATTATTTATTAAATATTTTAATTTCGAATTTTTATTTTCCTAAAATTATGGTTGAATTCTTCCAATATTTATCAGATTTTCAATTAATTTGTTACTTTGACCTAAAATTTTGAATTCTTCCTTATTTCACTTGCTCTCAGTCTCTCTCTTCGATTCTCCCTTCCTCTCTTCGACAATATGTTCTTCCCCCGAGCTCCTCTGTCGCGCCACCTTCTCCGTTGCGATCTAGTTTCGATTTTGGGCTTCCGGTATTCGAGGGGCCGAAGCGACGCGTGGAGGTGCTGGAACGATCGTCGGAGAATCCTGCGATGGAGATGAGACCCGTCAGAACGGTGACTGCACGCGTGTTGACGGAGAGGTTGGACGACAACAACCTCCGCGCAAAGGAAATCTGCGACTGGGACAAGAGTCGCGACCCAAATCCACTAAAGACCCCATATCTCAAATCACAGATCTGCGATTTAGGAATCACTGGCGGTGCCAAGGTCGCCGGCTACGGCGGAGCAGGGCGATGGATGCCCGTCGGCAGGTTTTGTGTTAAGATATTTGAATTTGAATTTCGTTTGTGTTACGTGTTGAATACGTAAATGGAATTACATATTCGGGTCTTCAATATTCGTAATTAAATTTACAGATTTTTTGGTAATTTAATTTACAGTTTGAAATTGGTTTATATATTCACAAGATTCGTAAATATTTCGTAAACATATTTACGTTATTCGTAAATGAATTTACAATTTTTCAAAGTTGTTCATATATTTACAGTTTTATAACTACATCTTTCTTATACTTTCGTAAATATGTTTACAGTTTAATTTCGTAAATATTTCTACAGTTTAATGCACGTAATATTGTTGTTGAAAATCCTCCGGAAGCTCATAAACAAGCATAGTGTCCCGATGTTCATCACGTTATTGAATTTTCGTAAATATAATTACAGTTTCATAATCACGTAACTCGTTAGAATTTTGATTAATTGGGAGAAGATATTTGAAAATTATTAAGGGAGAATTTTTTTTCGAAATTTTGTTTTTAAAATTAAAATGGTAAAAATACTTATTAATTAGGAGAAAAAATTCGAAAATAAAACAGGAAGGATAAAGATTAATAAGTTATTTACTTTGCTATATTTAAGGAAAAAATTGTTTTTTATTTTAATTTAATAAAAATTCGAATAATTAGAAGGGTAAATTGGTCCATATTTCAGTTAGTTGGTGATTTTGATTACCATAAATAGGTTTAGGCATTTTTTTAAACATTGAGTCACAAATGGACATTTAACTCATTTACCCTATAATTATTTAGCTTGTATATTACATTGACTTATTTTCATATTGTACTCAACAATCATTGAATTTATTTTTTATTTTTTATTTTTTATTTTTATAGAGTCTACATGCACCTTTGTAAATAAATATTAGCATTACATGATATTTTATTTGAGTTGTTCCGCATCTTGATTTTAAGTTGTAGAAATTATATTTTTTAATATATATTTAGTATAACATGATATTCGAAGGTTATTAAGATCAACAAAAATTCTTTTCAAAATAATCCAATCAAACTTAAAAATGGACAAGTCAAACTATTTTCAAGTGTTTAAAGATTATAAATTGAATAATAATAAAGAATCGCACGATGAATAAAATATAAGTATTTTAATTTATTTTTTTATTTTTTTATTGTTTTCAACTTTAAATCTCCAAAATTATATATTGCGCTTGCCTCTGACTCGAAACAAGCTCTTCATGAAAAAAAGATGACAAGTTTATTATTTACTGAACAAAATACCACCGAATATTATTTACTAATTTTAAAGTGTCAAGCCATTTTCTACGTGTTTTAAAATTATAATTTATTTTCTTGAACTACATTGTTTTCGTTTTATATGTAAGGGTTCTTTTAAGAAAGTTGGAGGGAATATTCTTGGTAAACGACATAATTACGCACTAGGATTCAGTTTGGTAGTGCTAATCATGATATTTATAAGTTTT
This sequence comes from Parietaria judaica, assembly GCA_954871525.1. Lineage (NCBI taxonomy): Eukaryota > Viridiplantae > Streptophyta > Magnoliopsida > Rosales > Urticaceae > Parietaria > Parietaria judaica. The sequence continues at coordinate 49,580,895 of OX940860.1, forward strand.
GATTAAACAATTACTAGTACAGAATGGAGGTCATTTTTAAAGCAAAAGCATACAAAAAGAAGCTCTAATATTCGTGATTATTGACTAAACTAATGATTAATTAAACTATGTTTTGAAGGGAAAGTAGAATAGGAAGACGATATAATTTTTTTCTTTAAAGTCACGTTGAAAATGGGTCGACACTCTAAAACTAATGAATAATATTTTGCAGTGTTTTGTTTAATAACTTTTGCCCATGAGGAGCTTGTTTCGAGTATAGGGTCGAATACGATAGTCGAGTACAATCGGTTCTCCGTTTAAATAATATAAAAAAAAAATTCAATTTGAGAAAATTTAATAATACAATTCAAGTTTTTTTAAGAGTAAATAGATAATAATTTTTACTACCATTTCTATCTTATTATCTTAAGCTTCTATTTTAGTAACTTTATTCCATGGTTTTAAATATCAGGATATGTCGTCGATATATCTACGGCGTGCCCAAAAAATAAGAAATACGATACGATATTCCAGGAATTTCGCTGTCGTTTTTTGTTATATCGAGATATGTCGTTGGTCTGCCCTTCATCTTTTGTTCGTGTCGTTTAGCACAAAAACGACGATATAGGGGTCGAATTTCGCAAAAAATAAAAATAAAAAAATATATCACCACAGAAAAGCCCACACTTCGAACCCTAACTCGTCTTTCCCCTAAACTTTAAAGAACGAAAAGGGGAAAAAGAGGCTCGATTTTCGCTTGGATCCAAGTTCCTCCATTTTTGCACAGCTCGGCTAAAAATATAATAAAGAAGATGATGAACCAGAGGAAAGAGAAAATAATAAAATAAGAATAAAGTTGTGGGTCCCACGATTTTGTTGTTTCAATTTCTAAATTCTAATCGGTATAAAACCTTCATTGCGGGACCCACGTCCAATCCCAATCAAATCAATATAACAAAACTCTTAAACGTATCCCGTACATTTTAAATTAATATTTAAGTTAACAATTTTATTTTTCAACTGAGTCCTTTACATTAGTTTGATTTACTAAGTCTTTATTTTTGTCATATACTATTAGAAAGTTATATCAAAGATAACATTAAGTTTTTAACCACAAAAACTAGACCAAAATATATTTATACATATATTAATATCAGAAGTTTATAATTTTATAATAATAAAATTATTAAATAAATATAATTAAAACTTTTAAATTACAAAATAGATCATTTTGAACCAGTATAATAACGAGATGCACGTATAGACGTACCTGGCTAACGATGCTTCCGTGATCTTGTGGTATCAATACTGTACCATGTTCGTCCAGCTTCTTTTGATTATTATTTGTTACGATTTCATACTATTATATTCGTATTTGCAGTTCGTACTTTATGTTTGTAGTTATGTTCGTACTTCGTACTTTATGACTTTATTATGATGCCTACTTTATTATTCTATGTTATGTTGACACTTGACATTATGTTATATTCTATGTTTGTGTAACATTATGTGTTTTCATAATATTATGATTTATGAATGTATAATATTGATCAAATAGGTAATTTAGAAACTAAATAGAAATATGATTGAAATACTAAAAATATTTTCCAAAATATCCGTCGATATTTCGATTGGCAAGCGATATATCCGTGAAATAATGCGATATTCTCGGCAAGCGATATATCTTTTTCTTCAGATTTATCCATCAGCAAGCGATATATCCGTAAAATGGAGAGTGCAAAACTATATCGATATCGATATTTAAAACCATGCGTTTTTCAATTAGTTATAAAAATATATATATTTGAAAAATAATATCAATCAAGTCGAATCGGACCCACTAACACTTCTTCAATCATAAATCAATAATTAGATTTCTAAAAAAAAAAAAACTTGAGGTCGTGGCTCTCACATGAGCACCATGATTTTCTTGAAAAATGAAGGGTTTTTCTTGGAAAACTAACTACGAAAGCTCTTTTAGTTTTCACACATAGAACATGGCTTCCATTAGTAACATGTTTTTTTTCTTACTATTATATTATCATAAAAGGTTGACGAGCATATTTTGATGTATTAAATATGCATCGTGAATTTAGCATACCAATACACCTCTCAAATACTAATTTATTTCTTACAAAAAATAAAAAATAAAAAAAATACTAATTTATTCAAAACGAGACACTTGTCGTTGTGTGTGTTACCCTCTATAATCATATATTGAGTATTTTAACCTCATAATTAACTTATAAATTGTAAAATAATCATCTTCCTAATAATTCTAGGACAAAATACGCCTTTTTAAATTCGGACAACAATGAGAATTATAGACTATTTTCATAGTTTTCATATTTTTGTTTTCGAGTTCATATATATTATATATACATGTATACCTGGTGAAACTGAACTGATAATGCGAGATTCCGTTCCAAGTTCGTTGAAACACCCAAACCCCTTAAGGGAGCCATCATATCAGTAAAGCCTTCCCATGCGAGCAACAATTGAACTGAATAATTGCATTCATCAGGAATCAAACCTACAATTTTTTTCCGGTTGGGCGCTTTAACCATTGGCGGTCATCGGTCAGGAGATCTTGGTCGGAATTGTCGATAGTCAGTAGAAAAATTGCTCCATGGGTGGTCGATCCGACCAGCTCATTGATCTCCATTTTGAATATATATATATATATATAGAGGTATATTCAAAATTTACTCTAAAAATATGACCAATATATATGACTTTTATGTTTATGACTTTGTAAAATTTAACTTGAAAAATGATAAAAAGTTATATTATTTTTCAAAAACACCAAAAAAAAAATGACAATTTTGAAAGAAAAAAAATCGTCCTCTCTAAATTCAAATGCCACGAAATCTTAAACATGTCTTTTTCCTATATTCAAAAATGAGTTTTTGTATAAAACCCATTTAAAGTTTAAATGAAACCGCTACGGAAAAACCACCAAAACCGTGTGTCAGTGCATTCGCAATATATGATTTTGTTTTGAATTTCCAAAGTTATATTTGTTCTTTAAATGTTTTAGAAGATCAGTTTTACTGTTAACTTAAGTAAACTGCAAAGTTAAGTTACAATTTACATGATTACAAAAAGATCATTTATCACGATTTCTCTCTAAATTTGAAAGAAGAAAAAAAAAAAGCCAAAAGAAAGATGAGAATTACTATGTATAATACTTTATTTTTAGGATATACATATATTTTTATATTTATATGTCATTATCAAAAGAAAACTAAATGAAAATAAAAATTTAAGTATAGTATGGACCGACATGACATTAATCAAAATAATAGGCTGGAAGCTGGATTAGAAAGATGGCGAGGAGGGATTTAATAATTAAAGGTCTTTCAATGAAAAGTTTTTAATTTTAAAGTAAATTTTTTGTTTTGAATAGGTGGTCATGTACAGCACATGGAACATTTTTTTTTTAATTTATTCTAAAGCAGAACTTACCATTAAGGCTTAAGATTGAATATTAAATTCGTAATTAATTAGCATACTAAACTCTTGCTTAAACAAAAACTAATATAGCTTACTCAAATACTCAAAATATTAGGGAATAAATTCACCTATTAAATTTGCTTAATTTAATAAACTATATTTGAATATGAACATTGCTTTCCATTTTTAAAAAGAATGGTACATGTTTATAAGCGCATGATTTATACCAAGGTTCAAAATGTCGTTTTTACCGATAAATTAGTTGCCGTTTTCGAGGATTGTCGATGAAAAACTTATAAAGCTGTAGCTTATCGTTACCGACACTTATCGAGGATTATCGATGAAAAACCAATAAAATAGTTTTAAGAATATATTTACTAAGTTTACATATTTAAATTAAATATAGTCTCACTCTCACATATGTAAATACTCAAATAAAATCATGTCATACTCAAATAAAATCATGTCATACTAAAATAGTTTTCTTGCATTAAAGGTACTTTTGGCTAAAATTGTTGAAAAATGCATAAAATTTCAAAAAGTACCCAATTTTTTGTTATTTTTACATTGTTTTTACGGATAATCGATTGACATGGAATATTTACCGATGACTACTTGCAAGACGGATATTCGAGGAAAATTCTAACCTTGATACTATGGTGATATATATATATATATATAAATATCAATAAAAATACCATAATAACATAACATATATGACTACATAATCAAACTACTTTTAGTAACTATAAAATGCAAGAGTATATTATTATTACTAGCCTAATCTAGAGATTCTTTACATGTGCAGCAATGTACAGTGGTTTTGAAGATCACCTAATTTCTTGATGTTTTTAATTTTTTAACAAAATTACCTCAGTTATTTTTGGGTATTCAAAATTTCTTGTATTTTGGATGATGATGATTAGTATTATAATATAATATTACATTTAATATTTGGATACTATATATAAATTAAGTACTTATATTCTTAAAAATATTTTATTCCTTATTTTTCGATAAATCTATCGATAATAGATTAATTCGTTAAAAAATCTATCGATAACTGACTACTCAATTGTTAAGTTAACGATAACTTGAATTTTTATATCTTATTCGTCGATAACCTCATTATCAAACAATAAATCTGCGATAACCGATTAACTAGCAAAATCCGTAACCTAAATAAACTTTGGCTCTTATGCCGCAAATATTCTAGAATAAAAAATTAAAAGGGGGCGTTACTGTTACTGTTAGTGACGAGTTAAGCAAACAGCATTAACGCAATTTCAGGAGGGAATGGAGAAACGGAGATGACGTCACGTCCCTCAGAGCCAACACGTTCTTCCCCACTGCCACGTGGCGCAATCCCATCGGCTACCGACAACACACCTCGAAGGCGGCGCACATCGCTAACCTGCGCCTCCTCTTCCAATTATAATATTATTGCACAACACTCCCCTTCTTTCTCTCTGATGAACCAGACCGACCAAAAGTCTCGGATCTTTCTCACGAATTCAACCTCTCGTTCCAACTTCTTTCTCTCCAATCATGCCTCTATCAATCAATCTCTCCACGATTCCGGTTCACGGATTGATTCAGTGAGGTCCGCCATTTCTGTGATTCGTGTCGAGGTATTAGCTTCTTCAGTTGATTAAGCTGTTTTTTTTTTTTTTTTTTGTCTTTCGGTTCTAGGTTTGATCAGTGTTCGAACGTAGTTTCGGAATCTCTGCTTGATTGATCTTGTGATCTGTTTGGCTTCGATTAGCCATTAGAGGCCTGGATTAAGGTGTGTTGGTGTTGCTGTTGTTGATGTGATTGGTGAAATGTGTGGCTGTTTGGGTTGAGTTTTGAGATTGGAGCTGTTTAACCGCTGATGCGACGCCGCTCGCCGGCGAGTTCTCCGGCCGAGGGAATGGAGAAAGGGACGGGGAAGAATCAGGAGAGTAGGCTTTGTTGCTTGGCTTTGTTATCGGCGTTTTTCTGGATTTTGTTGCTGTATTTTCATTTCGCCGTGCTTGGGCACGATAACATTGACGGTGAATCGGTTCAATCGCGACCACCCGGTCTCAATGGCATTGATCAGTCCTCCGATTTCGTAGCTCGTGAAATTGTTGTCCCTTTGAAGCCTGCGGAGCCTGACAAGGATGTAGCCATTGGCCTCAAAGTCCCCTTTCATTCAGAACCCGCTTCCCAGATTCACGAAGATGAGAGCAAAGCCGTTCAAACAGCGAAGCTCGCCCAAAATCTTGACAAGGAGGAGAGCAATGCCGTGCAAACAGAGAAATCAGCCCAAAGTCTTGGCAAGGGGGAGAATTTCCCGTTCATGCAAGCTTTGAGGACTGTCGAAAACAAGAGCGATCCGTGCGGAGGGAGGTACATCTACGTGCACGATCTTCCTCCGAGGTTTAACGAGGATATGTTGAAGGAGTGTCGGAGCTTAAGCCTCTGGACGAACATGTGCAAGTTCACAACCAACGCCGGGCTTGGTCCTCCATTGGAGAACACTGAGGGTGTGTTCTCAAATACAGGATGGTATGCCACGAATCAGTTCGCCGTTGATGTCATATTCAGTAACCGGATGAAGCAGTATGAGTGCTTAACTGAGGATTCATCCATGGCTGCAGCGATCTTCGTGCCTTTCTATGCCGGATTTGATATCGCCCGGTATTTGTGGGGATATAACATCTCGAGGAGAGACGCGGCTTCTCTGGATCTGGTCGAGTGGCTGATGAAGAGGCCGGAGTGGAAAATCATGGGTGGAAAAGACCATTTCCTTGTTGCTGGAAGAATTACGTGGGATTTCCGGCGACTAAGCGAGTCAGAATCCGACTGGGGAAACAAGCTCCTCTTCTTGCCAGCTGCCAAGAACATGTCCATGCTCGTGGTGGAATCAAGCCCGTGGAACGCCAATGATTTTGGGATTCCGTACCCGACGTACTTCCATCCGGCGAAAGATTCTGACGTGCTCAACTGGCAGGAACGAATGAGGAATCTTGACCGAAAATGGCTGTTCTCCTTCGCCGGAGCTCCCCGCCCCGACAACCCGAAGTCAATCCGGGGCCAGATCATTGACCAGTGCCGGAAGTCAAACGTTGGGAAGCTGCTGGAATGTGACTTCGGTGAGAGCAAGTGCCACTCTCCAAGCAGCATTATGAAGATGTTCCAGAGCTCGCTCTTCTGCTTGCAGCCGCAGGGCGATTCCTACACCCGAAGATCCGCCTTCGACTCTATGCTCGCCGGTTGCATTCCCGTCTTCTTTCACCCGGGTTCGGCTTACACGCAGTACACATGGCATCTCCCGAAGAACTACACGTCGTACTCGGTCTTCATCCCAGAGGACGATATTCGGAAGAAGAACGTGACGATCGAGGAGAGGCTCCTTTCCATTCCCGCCGAGGAGGTGAGGATGATGCGAGAGCAGGTCATAAGCCTCATCCCGAGGCTCGTCTATGCTGACCCGCGCTCAAAACTGGAGACGTTTGACGACGCTTTCGACGTGGCGGTGCAAGCGGTGATCGACAAAGTCACGGGCTTGAGGAGGGACATTGTAGCTGGGCGGACCGACGATGACTTCATCGAGGAGAACAGCTGGAAGTATGCGCTGTTGGAGGAAGGTCAACGCGAGGTGGGCGCTCACGTTTGGGACCCGTTCTTCTCCAAGCCAAAGGATGGGAATGCGGATTCCGACCCGAAGAATTCTTGGAAAAACGAGCAGCGTAATCAGTGATAGATACGGTATAGTGATTGCCTGATAGAAAAGTGTTTTTTGCTTAGTTCTTTGTGAAATGCAAAACGACGCCTATTTTTGCTATGGGCTTTGCGTTTTGGTCGTTTCTCTCATAATGTATCTTGGCCAGCTATTCTTTATGTTATATTATAGTTGAATTTTCAATTTCTTCATTTACAGGAAATAAGATGAAAGTCATATTAATGTGCATTCCTTGTTACATTTTATTTTCATTATGTTACTTTATTTTCATTATTACTTATTATTTACAAAGCTACTTTTATGTTTTTTAGTGGAAAAGTATACAAGTTTAGTAAAACAGTATTTCCATCTAACTTTTGTTGAAAAAAAAAAAAAAGTTAATAGAATATTTAATGTTTTTATAAAAAAAAAATATTAAAATTAATAACGAGATATATTAATTTTTACTTAATTTTGTTTTATTTTTAATCTTAATTTAGTAATTCGATTAATTTTCTATTAATATTTTAAAAAAATTAACGAAGTTGAATGAAATTAAAATTTTGATAAGTAATACTTTTCTACTAGAAAGAAAATTAAGTAGCTTGGATAGTAATACAGTTGACTAATATAATTTACTACTTTTTAATATAGTTGACTATAAGTTAACGTGGGTACTACTAGTATTGTTGTCGTTGTACATATAAATTAATTGTCTTGTCATACTTCACATGTTTGACCTGGAAGTGGTAACATGTTTTTTTGAAGCGTGTTGGGAAAAACTGTGAAGAGAAAAGCCCAGACTGATTGAAGTCTCACACGCTTTGTCGTTTCTCATATGTATAGCAGGAAAGTCGGTGGCAAATAAGCCTAAAGATCTTCCACAAGTTCTTGTGGCCCATTAATTAATTTTTGGCCACCACAAAAACGACATGCTTAAGTTTGGACTTTGTACATGAGAATTTTACGTCATTTTGAACTATGGTTTAAACTTGTCACAAAAAAATTGGAATTTGAAAGCGACTAGCGTGAGATGCAAGGAAGGTGCGTGCGTTCGGAATTAACAAGTTAGAATTCGAATAACGTTACAATATGAACAACAATATCAGGTATGAACATAATTTAATAAATCTTAATGCAAATTAATACTTAATAGAATTTTAGCGAGCGACTACATTCTATTGTAACAAAAAATTAACCAATCTCGTTCATCCTTCAAGCTTTGAAGCGTCTAAGGAATCAAGATTCGCTCTCCAACACGTCTATGTTCCGTCGGTCTTCTCTTCAAACCATTTACAACTCCATCTTTCTCTACACAAGGCATCCTTAACCCATTTATCTCTCTATCTTATTTTGATCTATTCAATATGATATCGTGATTCCTCTCATATCCGTTATTCTTAAGCCCCGTTAACTAACAGACTTTACCTATTGAACGTTAATAACTGAATGAACAAATTGATGTTATAAAAATGTTAATGATCAGAATGTTTACTGTTTACTACGTTGTTATTTTACTGATAAATCCCGATGTCGACTTTATGATTTCATTTATTGAATCTTTTATTTTCGTGGCCTGTTTTTAGCCTAAGTGAGACACAATTTTACACTACGTTCTTTCAATAATGTTTATGAAAATACAATAAAAGGCATAATCTAAATTCCAAAGACTAATTATTTAAAGAAAACCCACAAAATGCCCAAAATACACTTAAAGTTTAAAACAAATGCCCATAGTTTCATAAAACTAATTTATACCCAATAATAATTTTGTTTGGACTATATTACTCTTATTATTAGTTACTAATTTTAATTTTCATTTATTTATTATTAATTATATATTATTTTCGAAATTACTTTCCTATAATTGTGGTATTTGACAATTTCCTTAATTATAAACCCAATAATAATTGTGGTATTTGACAATTTCCTTAATATACACCCCCACATCGTACTGCTCTTTCTCCAGCCCCTTCAACAACCTTCACCCCGCCCACCCCGACCCCACCACCACCACGCGCATCTTCTCGCCCGCCTTCGTCGCCGTCACTCCCTTCGTCGCCGGCAGCCCCTCGTTAGATTAATTTCAAAATCTCTTCAAAATCTCTTCAAAATCTCTTCTCTAAAACCCTGCTCGACTCTTTTTCGTCCCTCTTCCTGCTCGCCAAGTTCTTGCCGTCGCCAAGTCTCGCGTCATCCCGTCGTCAAGTCTAGTCCACTCGCCCCCTAAGATTTTTTTCGCCTCGCGCCGTTACGAAGCTTCCCGTCGCCTCCGTCGCTCTCCGTCGCCTTTTCTGTCGCGATCAGTATACGATTTGAACCAATAGCTCGTTCCTCCAGTAAGTCCGAAATCCTTTGTTGTTTTGAATGGTTTAACTCCTATGCATGTGGCGTAAACACGTAATTATGAGACAACCAGATTTATGGCTCCAATCTGTAATTATAATTATCAAAATTTTGGTATTTTGCTTCTAATTCTGATTCATGTTTATAATTCGTAACTTCAATTACAATTACACGTATAATGTTTTAATTTAATAAATTCGTAACTTTAATTACAATTATTATACAGTTATAAATTCATAACCTATAACTTACTATTATAATTCGTAATTGAAACTACGAATACAATGAAGGAATTTTCTTTTATAAATTCGTAACTTAAATTACAGTTACGTACTATTATAATTGGTAATTGAAACTACGAATATAATGAAGGAATTTTCTTTTATAAATTCGTAACTTAAATTACTGGTATAAGTATACTGAATTAATTTAAATTACCTTCAACCAATACAATTATAATTCGTAATTGAAAATACGAATACAATGATGGAATTTTCTATTATAAATTCGTAACTTAAATTACAATTACAAATAAACTGAATAACTTTTACAATTTTGTAACTTAAATTACACTTGCATGCGTAACTTACCTTCAAATAATACTATTTAAAATTGGTATCTTAAATTACGAAATAGTATATACGTCTTATAAGTTTACTAACATCGAATAAAAGTTTACAATATGATTACAGATTACTTAATAAGAATCTACTCTATACTATTTCAAAAAAATACTATATATTGAGTGAACAAAGTATTTCAAAGGAATGATTTCATGCGTTCTCATGAGGCCAAAAGTGAATAAGAACTATAATCACAAATGTAATATACTCACCAATGCGTTTGTATTACTGCGAAAGAGGTCTTCAGTTGATCCAAATAATGTTTTCAATGGATCGTGTTAGCAACCAAAGATGCTTCTGCAAAAAAAAAAAAAAAAAAGCCGAATAAATTTTGAATTTTGAATAAAATCGTTAAAAAAGTGAATACTGATTTACCTATGTTTAAGGAAAGAATTATATTTGATATAATTAATTCAAATAATTATTTGATTCTTAAGTCAATACGTAACCTATATTTAAGGAAACTGATTTATTTTGTTTTAATTAATTAGAATAATTATGGATTTTTCGATATTTAAATTATTTACACGTAAAAAAAAAAGGAATGGAAAATTGGTCAATATTTTTATTAGTTGGTGGTTTTAATTACCAAAAGTAAGTTTGGGCATTTTTTTGAAACCTTGACTCACAAATGGGCATTTGCTTCATTTACCAAATTATTTAAGCCTAACAATATTTTTCTCCACTATTCGTGTAAAACTCTTGGGTCAATTTATACGACCTCAGAGGACTGTGCTGGGCTTATATAGTCGTAAATAAGACTGGTATATTTGTTATTGGGCTTGGGCCCACGAAGATTCAAAGACGAGGGTGTATCACTAACAACATAGAATATAATATAGGGAAAATTACGGCAAAAATACCAAACCTTTGGTCAAACTACCTCCCGTGTACCCAACCTTTAAAACTGGCGGCAAAAATACCCAACCTGCGTTGACTGTGACTTTGGCATGAAAACGTTAGTTTTTCCGTTAACATCTGTCACGTGCCGTTAGCGGCAAAAATACCCAACTTTTTTTTTTTTGAAAAAAAATAATTTTTAATTTTTTTAATTTATATTTTTTCTTTACTTGAATAATGATAATGACTTGAATTCCAAATACATGGAATAACACAAAAGTTAGTCAAAACATCAATTGATTTCTTAATGTGGTTGTATAAGCTACATTTACTGATAAAAGTCTTGGTATTATGAGAAATTTTAAACATAATGTTACGGGTATTATAAGTAATTGAAGAAGGTTTTGAAAATAGGTATCCGGATTTCGGATATCCAGAATCCGGATACGGGTATTGATTTTTGGATACCCGGAAAACCGGATCCAGATACAGGTAGTTCAAAAAAACCGGATACCCGCTCCGGTTACAGTCCTAATTACCCTTTTCATTGGTAATTGACCGTTTTAGATCGAATTAATACAGTCAATTTATGTCACCGTATTGAAAAAAAAAAAGGCTTACGAATATATGCCGGTAAAAAAAAAATTATCAATAATCAATAGGGCTTGATTAGTAATAATTGGCTAAAATACCTCCCTTGGGATCCAATTAAAATTCATACCCTTAAATATCCATACTTAACATACCCGTAACATTATGTTTAAAATTTCTCATAATACCAAGATTTTTATCAGTAAACGTAGCTTATACAAGCACATTAAGAAATCAATTAATGTTTTGACTAAATTTTGTGTTATTCCATGTATTTGGAATTCAAGTAATTAGCACTATTCAAGTAAAGAAAAAAAATAAATTAAAAAAAAAATATATTTTTTTAAAAGGTTGGGTATTTTTGCCGCTAACGGCCACATGACGGATGTTAACGGAAAAATTAACGTTTTCATGCCAAAGTCACGGTCATTGCAGGTTGGGTATTTTTGCCGCCAGTTTTAAAGGTTGGGTACACGGGAGGTAGTTTGACCAAAGGTTGGGTATATTTGCAGTAATTTTCCCTATAATATATGTAGTATTTTTTTTAAAAGGTTGGGTATTTTTGCCGCTAACGGCCACATGACGGATGTTAACGGAAAAATTAACGTTTTCATGCCAAAGTCACGGTCATTGCAGGTTGGGTATTTTTGCCGCCAGTTTTAAAGGTTGGGTACACGGGAGGTAGTTTGACCAAAGGTTGGGTATATTTGCAGTAATTTTCCCTATAATATATGTAGAAGACTTTGTTCATTTATTTATTATTGATTGACGACTATAAATTTGGTTTATGAATTGTAGATTGAAAGCTGTGAGAATTGAATAGGTAGTCTCGTGATCCAATATTAAAGAGAAAGCAGAAACGTGGAGTGAGAGAATAATAGTAAAGGCAGGAGGGGAGGAGCCATGCAATGCAAGACCAAGCCAACTATAGAGCGCCTTCATTAATGAACTTCGCATTCACTTCCCTCTTTTCATTACTCCTAAATTCTCCAACTCATGTCGCTTGCGCATCTAATTTACGGGTATACTTAGGATTGTACGCTACAAGTATGTCGATGGCATTTTCGTTAACTTTTTTAAAAATTAGTCCCGACTTTGCCAATACGTATACCAATTGGATTTCGTTAAAAGTCTACATAGTAAAATACGATACATAAATAGAACTGATTTTTTTTTTCTCTTCTAAATGCGGTATATCCTCATTTGGAGTTGTTTTCATGTGAGTCGGGCTACATTCGGATTATCCGCGAGCAACTTATTGAGCTTTTTTTTTTTTTTTTTTTTACCGCAAAACCTTAAAATTGTGGGTTTCATTCTAGCTACCAGTCTTAAAACACTGCATCGTAAATATTAAAAAAAAAAAAAGACTAATGAGTGGAAATGCTCATGAATTTTACTCATTGTTGCACTTTGTAAACATAGAATTTAGTTTTGGTCTACGGAGGTTAAGCTTGCTTACAGGGCCGGCCCTGTGGAGCGGGAGGCCCGAGGCGAAGTCTTATTTTAAGGCCCCGACTTTGATCTTCGAAATGAACTCATGACATAAAATCCTAAAAACACGTTATTAAAAATTACAATTATTATTATCTAATTTAAATACCTAAACCCTGGCCTTCTAATAAATCCATTATCTATTAGATTATTTTTGTATCAGCAATCAAAACGTAAACCATACACTAGTGTATTTGCATATCAACATTCAACACATAATCAAAGATAAAATTAAAAAGAGTGCACACCTTAAACTCTCCTCTTGACTTCTAGTGCGATGGTGTTTTTTTTTTTTTGAAGGGATGGTTGGTTACTGACTTGCATAAGAAGATTGGGGGTTTTACACAATAAAATCCAAAGCGTAGCTTAGTTTTTTAATTATTTTTTGGGCCCTATGAGTAATATTTTGGGCCCCCTCATTTAAGGTTAAAAAAAAAAAAAACTGGGCCCAAGGCATCTGCCTCTCTTGCCTTATGACAAGGCCGGGAGTGCTTGCTTATTAAAAAAAGAAAGCTTTTTTTGTTGCAATAACTGTATTATTATTTTTAAAACAATATCACATCGGCCTTTATGCGTTAAAAATTGATGAAAATTATTAACTCAAAAGCAAAACATGAATTAATGTGGTGTCTTTTCATTAATTTTATTGTATTTCTTCGATATGGCCATTTCACTCCACCGAATTCCTTGTGAAAAACTGTCTTTATTTGACAGTTTAGTGCAGTTACACGTTTGGCAGTATTGTTGATCATACGCGCGGTCATACCTACGATCTCCTTATCCATAGAGCGGAATTGGTCCGTTTTGGTTGAGATATTTAAGGAATTCGTTCTCCCTTATCTGCTGGTCAAATATCAGAGTTGAATGAGCTTTTTAAATTCGAATTATGGAGGAAAAACTTAGTCTAGGAAATACTAAGTAAAAAGCCAAAAAATGTGGAAGAAGTTGTTATTTTGTTGAGGACTTTTTGGGCTCTATTTATACTGATCTAGGGCTCCCAAATCGGGCATCCATTCATCAAAAACTTCAGAGAAAATCGTCCAAGCTTACAGAGAGTTCTCTAGGCTATTTTCTCACAATCTCCGTGGATCGTTCGTTGGCGTATTCTTCCCGAGAAGAAGTTTGAAGAGGTCTGAAGCACTTCATTATCGTCAACGGAGTTGTGCATGCTTGCACACATCGACACTCGCCGGAAGTCGTCTTACCCGCTTGCCGAGTCGCCGTGTCGTCGTCATAATCAACAGGTTACAGGTTACATCGCTGGTCGCACTGGTTAGAGTGTATTTTCCAGTTTGTTGTTCGGTGAACAAATCGATTGTGTAACGTCCATCTTGTAATTATCCATGTTGATTAATCTAGGTGAGGGCCCCGCAGAGTAGATAGATATCGAACTGCGTTAACAAAACATCGCGTGTGTCTCTTTATTTTCGCGTATGTTTATTTGTCGTTATTTTCCGCATAACCAAATAACGTGACGTTTCAATTGGTTTTTTATCAGAGCTTGTCGCTGCAAAAGTGTTTCTTTGATTTCAAAGGCAGCGGAAAGATCTTAGCGTTCTTTGAATCACAATGGGCTCACGCGAAAATACGGTTCTTATAAGACCACCGGTGTTAGACGGAATAAATTACTCGTATTGGAAAGCTCGAATGACTATTTACATCCAATCGATTGACACAAAAGCTTGGAGCACTGTGAAACATGGCTGGAGTTCTCCTATGAAGAAAAATACCGCTGGAGAAATGGTTGAAAAATTGCTAAGTGAATGGGATACCGAAGATGAGACCGCATTCCTAACAAATTGTCGTGCCTTAAATGCGATCGTATCTGCGGTCGATGAAGGACAATTTAGACTCATTTCTACTTGTGTTACTGCCAAACAAGCATGGGAAGCATTACATAACCTCCATAAAGGAACCTCGGCCGTTCGGACCTCAAAACTCCAAATGCTTGCATCGAAATTTGAGGAACTACGTATGACCGAAGATGAAACCATTGCAGATTTCAATGGAAAGCTTCGTGAGATCTCAAATCAAGCTTTTCAACTTGGAAAGGTGTATTCTAATCTAAAATTGGTTAGAAAAACGCTCCGGTCATTACCAGAACGGTTCAGTGCCAAGGTTGCAGCCATCGAAGAGGCTAAAGATATAACCACGTTGAATTTGGATGAACTCATTGGATCTCTTCAAACTTTTGAGATGAATATGTCTCAAGCAAAGAGAGAAAAAGGAGTAGCATTCAAAACTTCTACCAAACGTGATCACAGAGACGATACAACCAGTGAGTTTACCAATGATGCAGCTGGCGATGCTACAAGTGATGTAACCAAGGATGACATTGCTCTTCTTACTAAAATTTTTGGTAGGATGTTAAAGAAATTTAACACTCAAAGGTCACCTTTCAAAGGAGGAGGAAGTGGTTCTTCACACAGCGGTAACCACAGATCTGTGAACAACAATCATGGTCATAATGATGGTCGTACTACTGATGATAAGGTAATAGGGAGAGGAATCAAGTGCCGAGAATGTGACGGGTATGGTCATATACAATCTGAGTGTGCTAACACACTCAAAAAGCAGAAGGCAAAATCTTATAATGCTACATGGAGTGATGATGACACTGACGACGAACATGACGAAGAAATTGTCAGCCACTATGTTGCATTCACTGCATCACATCACTCTAATGATCAGAACATGGATTCCGCTGATGACTCAGATGAAGATATCTCTGAAGAAAACCTTCAAACGTCATTCAAATCTCTCTTTGACAAATGGATCTCTGTTTGTAATTTGAGCAAGAAGCTTACCTCTGAAAAAGAAAAGTTGATTGCTGAAAAACAAACTCTATCAATAACAGTTGATGAGCTTATGCACAAATATCAAAGTCTGATTAATCAAGCAAAATCAGACAGAGAGCAGTTTATTTCTGAACAACAAGTTTTATCCATTGCTGAAGACGAACTAAAAAGACAGAACCAATTACTTAGTCTTCAAGTGGAAGAACTAAAAGACTCCCTCTCAAAGGCAAACTATCTTGCAGCCGAAAAAGACAAGAAGATGAGTTCAATGGAACTAGCAGTTATGAAGTTCAACTCTGGAAAATCCAAACTTGATGATATTCTTGAACAAGGACGACATTCAGGAAATCGTTCCGGCCTTGGATTCATGAAAGGAAAAGCATTGTCTTACAAAAACAACCAGAACAAATACGACCGTACAAGCTATAATCGTATCTTCAGAAAGGAGTCAGATAACTGGAATAATGCAGAGAATGAAAACAACAGAGACTCTACAAGCACGTTTGGTATTATAGGTCAAGCAACCAAGAGATGTGAATTCTGCAAGTCCATGTTTCATCATGATGCGAGGTGCATAAAAATGTACAAGCTATTCTCGAAGAATGTACAGAGAACCTTTCCGAATAGGCAAGCAATCAATAGAGGTCGCTCAGCGTGGGTACCAAAATCTCTTCTCTTCCGAATTCCAAAGTAAAAAACTGCTTGGGTTCCAAAAGACAGTATCTTCTGCAAAGTTGCCCATACTTCCTTCCGATCATCTATAAATGACGCATGGTAGTTTGATAGTGGGGCTTCCAAGCATATGACCGGACACAAGGATCATCTAAAGAATTTCTCCGAAAGCAACGAAAGCAAAGTCACTTTTGGAGATGGCAAAAAGAGTACTGTTCTCGGCAAAGGCGATCTCAATGTTTCTGGAGTTAAGAATTTGAGTAGTGTTCTACTGGTCGAGGATCTAACGGCAAATCTTCTAAGTGTTAGTCAACTTTGTGATGATGGGAACAATGTCAACTTCACTGCAGAAGCATGCTATGTTATTCATTTAAAAGATAAACATGTTGTTATGACTGGTTTTCGATCGTCTGATAACTGTTACCTGTTGACAAAGGATCCTGTATGTCTCAGTGCAATGACCAACACCTGGAATCTCTGGCATGCAAAACTTGGACATATAAATGGCAGACAGATGTTCAATCTTGCAAAATTAGGTTCTGTACGAGGCTTACCTGTTCTTCACAACCAGAGTAACCATATATGTGGTCCTTGCCAACTTGGAAAGCAACACCGTTCATCACATAAAACAGTACAGATGTTTATCACCAGCCTTGTTCTTGAACTCCTACATATGGATTTAATTAGTCCAACCCGTATTACGAGCTCCGGAGGAAAGAAGTATATTTATGTTTGTGTCGATGACTACTCAAGATTCACTTGGGTTCATTTTCTTAAAGAAAAATCTGAAACTTTTGAAGTTTTCAAGAATCTGTGCATACGACTTCAAACTGAGAAGGAGACAACTATTGGCAAAATCTTGCGAATTAGAAGTGATCATGGAAAAGAGTTCGAAAACGGTTATTTTGCTCAATTCTGCAACGAACATGGGATAAGTCACGAATTCTCAGCTCCTATCACTCCACAACAAAACGGGGTTGTGGAACGGAAAAACCATACCTTACAAGAAATGGCTCGTGTTATGATCAACGCCAAAGACCTAAATCCGAAATGGTGGGCAGAAGCCATCAACACCGCCTGCTACACTATTAATCGTGTCTACTACCGTCCTCTGACTGAAAAGACTCCATACGAGATTTGGAAAGGCAGGAAGCCAAATATCTCATATTTTCACATATTCGGCAGTAAGTGATACATTCTGAATGACAGAACCCCAGTCACAAAGTTTGCTGCTAGAAGTGATGAAGGAGTTTTTCTCGGCTATTCTCTAAACAGTCGTGCTTACAGAGTATACAACAAGAGAACAGGTGTGATCATCGAGTCAATCAACGTCAAAGTCGATGACTCCATTGATAACGTCAACAATCATAGTCTGAACACTAGACCTCCAGAAAATTCCGAAGTCAATACTATAGAATTGGATCTCGTGTCTTCTCATTCTCTAGACTCACCTGATGAACAGATAAATACAAGCAACGAAGGCTCTCAGACAAGTGAACATGTTGAGGGCACCTCTATAAATAATGTTTGTGATTCTGATAATATGTTAACTGATGAGATCTCCTCTCAGTATCATGGTGAACCATCTTCTCGTATCAAGAAAAATCATCCGTCAGAGTTAGTTATTGGAAATCTTCATGAAGATCGTCAGACACGAAAAATTCAGAAACCAAACTATCGTGATCTTGCTAGATATTCTTGCTTCACATCTACATTTGAACCGAAAAATGCTGTTGCCGCCCTAACAGATGAATTTTGGATAAATGCTATGCAGGAAGAGCTGGGTCAATTTCAGCGAAATAATGTTTGGACCCTTGTAGAAAGACCCTCTGGGATGAATGTCATTGGCACAAAATGGATCTTCAAAAATAAGACCGACGAAGAAGGAAATGTTGTCAAGAATAAAGCCCGTCTGGTTGCTCAAGGGTACACTCAGATAGAGGGAATTGACTTCGACGAAACTTTTGCTCCTGTAGCTCGCCTTGAGTCTGTTCGTCTCCTTCTTGCAATCTCATGCAGTCTAAATTTCAAGCTTTATCAGATGGATGTGAAAATTGCTTTCCTCAACGGAGTCATAAATGAAGAAGTGTATGTTGCTCAGCCCCAAGGCTTCGAAGATCCTTTTCTACCAGATTATGTATATCGATTGAACAAGGCCCTGTATGGTCTAAAACAGGCGCCAAGAGCCTGGTATGATCGTCTTACATCTCATCTTTTACAAGCCGGCTATGTTTGTGGGGGAGCAGATAAAACTCTTTTCATTCTCAGACTTAAGTCTCACACTATGATAACCCAAATCTATGTCGATGATATTGTGTTTGGTTCGACCTCTGAGGATCTGGTGAAAAAGTTTATTCGCATGATGGAAACTGAATTTGAAATGAGTATGGTCGGCGAATTGTCAATGTTTCTTGGTCTTCAAATAAAACAACGCTCTGAAGGGATTTTTATTTCTCAATCCAAATATGCCCGAAACTTGGTTCAAAAATTTGGCGTTAGTACGTCAAGGTCTGTGCGAACACCCATGGGAGTGAGTGAGAAACTCATGAAAGACGAAGATGGAAAATCTGTTGATCAGAAACTCTATAGGAGCATGATAGGAAGTCTTCTGTATCTGACCTCTAGTAGACCCGATATTTGTCAGAGTGTTGGGGTCTGTGCCCGTTATCAAGCTGATCCTAAGGAATCTCATCTTCTTGCAGTCAAGCGGATCATTAGATATATTCATAGTACCATTGATTATGGTCTCTGGTTTTCTCGGGAATCTCCTTTGTGTCTTCTTGGATATAGTGACGCTGACTGGGCCGGAAGTGCCGACGACAGAAAAAGCACCACAGGTGGTTGTTTCTATATTGGAAGCAATCTTGTCTCTTGGTACAGTAAAAAGCAAAACTCTATTTCTTTATCTACTGCTGAAGCAGAGTACCTTGCTGCGGGAAGTTGCTGTACTCAACTATTATGGATGAGACAAATGCTCTGTGATTACGGTATTGATCAACAACAACTAACAGTGTTATGCGATAATCAGAGTGCTATATGTATTTCAAAGAATCCGGTTCAACACTCCAGAACAAAGCACATTGATATTCGACATCATTTTATCCGTGATCTTGTTGAAAAGAAAATAATTTCTCTTGAACATGTTGATGGAAATCACGTCCCGGATTCCTTGAAAAATTATCACGAATTGTACCTCCGGACCGTCCGGGTAACATTTAAAAAATTATTTTAAAGCGGAAAACTTGTTATCCGTACAACGGTCCGAATATCGGATAATATCCATATCCCAAGATCTGATAAATATTATGTAATTTAATATTCATAAATCATTATTAATAATCTAGTCATAATAGGAAATAAATAGAAAGCAGTAAATGGTTGCATTTATTAACCCAATGCATAAGGCCGTACCTCAATTGACGACTTCCGGCTGCGCGTTCTGAATCGGGCAGGGCTCCGCCAGTGCTGAGGGAAACTCCCGTGATCTTCCGGGATATTCTCCTGGAATCCTCGTACCGAAGCGTGGGCTTCGCCGGCAGGACTCCGTCGCAAAATTTTAACTGATGGTTCTTTTTAAGTTTCCGGAGAAATAGTCTCCTAAACCGAACCAGAAAAAAAGAGATCAGAGAGAAAATTCGCAGACCCTGAGGAAGAGGGAGAGTTCGAATTTTTCTCTGGGGAAAGGTGTGTGAAATGTGTAGAATGAGCCTCCTATTTATAGGCTCAAACCGTAACCGAATTGGAGAAATTCCCTCCCTAAAATTCGAATTCTATTAATTAAATATAATTAATTATTTCAATCCAATGGTCCAGATTCAATCTCATCTAAATCCAATGGATATAATTAATCATGGATTTAATTAAATAATAATACAAGATAAGATCAAAAATTTAATCTTATCATTATATTATAATTATTCGAATTATATTATACATATATATTTAAATTCGAATTTGATAATGATTATCTAGATCCAATGGTTAAAAATAAATCTTAAACCAATCCAATGGATCAAATCAATTAGGGATAAAGTCAAATACCCTAGGGTTTAACAAAACCCTAATTCGAAATCTTATCCATAATATTATTCGAATTATATATCATATATATAATATTAATTAATTTCTAATCCGACGGTTAAAGATTAAATCTCAAAACCGATCCAACGGACATAATTAATTAAGCAAATTCGAAATACCTAAACTTGGTCACCAAGTTTCAATTTCGAATTACATTAGGTTTCAAATCAATTATCTCAATCCAACGGTTGATATTAAATCATAACCGATCCAATGGATTAAATTGATTTTAGGGTTTTTTGCCAAAATACCAAAACAATAGGTACTTATGCCGCAAAAATAAAAATCTTCAATTCATAGATTCGAATTTAGCTAGGGTTTGTTATCACCAAACCCTAATTCGAATTTACACATGTAACAATATATAAAAATATATTTTTATTTATTAATATAAATCTATTAATTATTAATTAATTATTAATAACATATTAATAATTAAATCCAAATAATTAAATTATATTAATATTTCCTGATCTCAATATCACACATTAAAATGTCATGGTGCCACACCATCATTTAAATTCGTGACATGTGATTTAATTTCAAAGTTTATCGAACCGATCATAAACTTAGAAAATCCATAAATCACTAACCGTAAGTCGAAATGACATGGTTCAAAAAGCAAAGTTGCTTAGAATTTAATTTCCAACAACATGGTGCTGATAGAAAATCTAAATTCTAACCTTCTTTTATCAGTTAATTTCGTGTACCAAAATATGGTACTTTTGCCACGCTAACGATAAAACTATCTGACGTCTGCCACAGACCTTTCAGTTTTATAAGTCAAGCCAAATGATTAAACATTATCCAGAATGTATTTTAATCACGTACGTATCATCCGTTACGGAGCTATCCTGGGGACCATGGACCCGTATCACTTAAGCTCCAACGAACTGCTAGTTGTTCGTCAAACCTCGAAGTGATTCCACTATAGACCCGAGGCTGCACTCTTTAGTGATACGGTATATATTATTCCCTTTATATCAGCAGGGTGTCCATTGATACAATCAAATTCGGGTTATTGATCTTTCACTTGATGATCCACACACGAGCAGGCGGTTTCTACCGTTATGCCCCTCATTGCATTTTCATCCTTGACTCAGTCAGTAATATTATGAGTGACCCACTTATGGTTTCGATTCATAAGTTGCGCATGGATACATCTCACTTCTCACCACCGACAATCAAGGGAATCATCATCACTCTGAAGAGAGCTGTGTGATGCCCATGTCTATGACCAAGCTACCCTTACTGCTGACTATCATGTTCCCAAAATAATAGTGTTGGGAACAGCGGTAATATTTCGTGTTCTTTAACGGTTAAATCAAAGAACAATCAAGCCAGCAGCTTGGACTCAAGATCACTCAGGACTTAGATCGAATATCCATTTGATCATCTACTAGTGACTCAACTCCAAGTTATCAGTGACGGTCTTATATGATAACTTCCGGAGTTTAAGTCAGGTCCAGTCCAGTATGAAGACACTTCATACTTAATGTACTTCTAGTGAGTGTGACACACACAAAATCCAGAATAGGATTATCACTTAGTCACATTAATGACCTTATACGATTAATGGGCTCCCACCCAGTTGATCAGGTCACGGACATTTTAAGTTCATTTATTATGATTATTAATTCTTCCTCACATTGACTCTGTTGTGATAATAATAACATAATTGCATCCTTTATGAACTAAGGAATCAAACATTCTATTTTACTCTACCAGAAACTATAATAAGATTATCATAATAAGCATCATCTTTATTCAACGACTTGTCATAATCTTTTACAAATGGATAAACTATCTTGTTTAAGGACACATATGTCCAACAATCTCCCACTTGTACTTAAAGAAGATGACCCATGTCTTTCAGACCCATACTTTCCAGATGCCTCCTGAATATTTTCTCTGGCAACGTCTTGGTGAATGGATCAGCCAGATTGTCTTCCGAAGCTATTTTCACAACCCTCACGTCGCCACGACGCACTATTTCTCTTATGAGATGGTATTTACGTTCTATATGTTTTGCCTTGTTGTGGTCTCTGGGCTCTTTGGAATTTGCCACCGCACCACTGTTGTCACAGTATAGTGTTTGGGGCCCATCTACATCTGGAACAACTCCCAGTTCTATGTAGAAATTCTTGAGCCAAACTGATTCTTTGGCTGCCTCACAAGCTGCCACGTATTCAGCTTCCATTGTGGAATCTGCGATACAGGATTGCTTTATGCTTCTCCAGAATATCGCTCCACCAGCAAGGGTGTACACCGCTCCTGACGTCGATTTTCTCGCGTCTCTATCAGACATAAAGTCTGAATCAGTGTATCCTAGTGGATTCAGTTCTGATCCTGAAAACACTAACATATAGTCTCTCGTTCTCCGAAGATACTTGAGAATGTTCTTCACTGCTGTCCAGTGAGCCATACCAGGGTTGGATTGATATCTGCTAACAATTCCCACAGCGTAACAGATGTCTGGCCTAGTACACTGCATAGCGTACATCAGACTTCCCACTGCTGAAGCATAGGGTATTCGCCTCATCACATCTTGCTCTTCCGGAGAAGTTGGGCATTGTTTCCTGCTGAGGAACACTCCATGTCTGGTCGGTAAATTACCTCCCTTGGAGTTTGCCATTGCAAAACGTTCAAGCACCTTATCAATGTAAGCTGCTTGAGATAAGGCCAGAAGCCTGTTGTTGCGATCCCTGAAAATACGGATCCCAAGAACATAACTGGCTTCTCCCATGTCCTTCATTTGGAATTGCGTAGATAGCCATGCCTTTACGTCCGATAATTTCTTCACACTGTTTCCAATGAGAAGAATATCGTCGACGTACAGAACAAGAAAAACTTCCACGGTTTCGTCATTGAGTTTATAGATGCAGGCCTCAGTGACGTTTTGAATGAATCCATAGGTTTTGATGGTTTCATCGAACCTTAGATTCCAGGATCTAGAGGCTTGCTTCAATCCATAAATGGATTTAAGTAATCTGCAAACCTTCCCTTCTTGACCCTGTTGCACGAACCCTTCTGGTTGGTCCATATAGATGTTTTCGTCAATGTACCCGTTCAGGAAGGCGGTTTTGACGTCCATCTGCCAAATCTCGTAATTGAGACTACAGGCTATGGCCATGAGAATCCGGATGGACTTGTACTTAGCGACTGGAGCGAAGGTCTCATCGAAATCAATACCTTCCCTCTGGGTAAAACCCTTTGCCACTAGTCTAGCCTTGAAGGTTTCAACCTTCCCGTCCACTCCTCTCTTTCGCTTGTATACCCACTTACAGCCAATGGTTTTGAAGCCATCCGGTAAGTCTACAAGTTCCCAGACTTCATTAGAATCCATTGATTCTATTTTTTTTTTTTTGGTTCATGGCTTCCTGCCATTCTCCCTTATCAGGATCAACCATAGCTTGCTTGTAGCCTATGGGATCTTCAACGCTAGTGTCTGTGACAGCTAGGTGAAATTCCAACTGGGTGTGCTCGTAGCGTTCAACTGGTCTTTTGAACCTCCCACTACGTCTGAGTACCCCTTGGTTCTGATTTGGGACCGTGGTTTCCACACTCTCTTCGATAACAGACACTGTTATCGTCGTTGTGACTTTGTCACAAGATCCCATTTGTGAATAAATTCCTCTAATTTCATTCTCTATTAACCATTATGATTAAAAATGACATTTGATCTAGATAAATCAATTAGAGTAATTAAAGACTATAGATGAAATAACTGTCACTCTATTTATCTGGATATTGCAAAATAATTCGAAAATCTTTATTAATTAAGAATCATTCCATGCAATAAACATCCAAAAATAAATCGAGTTTTTAACAATGCAAAATTAATGATAACAATAAACTTAAATCGAATATAAACTCAAAGCATGCTTCCTTCTTCGAGACACTCGAGTACTAGCTGCTTTCGTTTCCTGCTGAGTTCTCATCAATAGAGCTCCTGCTGAATCCTGAAAAGAAAATGAACAAATGTTAGTATTTTAATCTATGGATCTGAGATTTGAATCTCTCCAATAAAAAACTAATTTTGGGGTTAACAGAAGAGTCATTACCTCTCCAAGCCCGCAGATGTTCTCGGCACATTGTGTGCCCCTTTGTTCTTGGTTTGAGCCAGCATTCAATGCATAAAGCTCCATCTCCGTTTTTCTTCTTAGCAGAAGCAACTTCTGTCATGAAAAACGTTTGCAATGTTTAGAATTTTAATCTATGGATCTGAGATTTGAATCTCTCCAATAAAAAACTAATTTCGAATTCAAAAGGTCTTACCCTTTTGTGAACTCATGTGCAGTCTGCATCGCAGCTGACCTCGCACTCTCTTCCTTGTTCCACATTGGAAGCACATTGCAGATAAACCAACTTTTCTTTCTTTTCTTCCGGGTTCAGCTTTCGATTCAGTCTTTCGTTTGTTATCTTTTGCCATTGCTTGAGTGACAAGACCCGTTACTTTGTTCACCTTTTTCATTAGTCTCTCAATTTCACCCATCGAGGCTTTGAGTACCGAATCTTTAAAGGATTGACTTTTGTTTGGATACTGGTCTAATAAGAAACTGAGTAACTCATATTCATTATCAGACTTGAACCAAGCACTGCCTTCTTCAAATATCGGTAGCTCAAACTCAGATGGAGGACCAGAGTTGACCGAATCTTTTTCATCATCCGAGACATTAATAGCTTTAGACATATTAACTGGCATTGAAAAAGAAACTTATTAAACTTTATTATAGGTAGAATGTTTAGAAAAATATTTTATTTGAAATAGTTACATGATGCAAACATGTTCTGGGAAAAACGTTAAATAAACCCTTTAACTATTTCGTGATAATTTAACCGACTGTACACGTCGTTGCCGTCCTTAGTGGCATGGTCACTCCAGGGTGACTCGCGGTATCAACCGTGTAGTTTGGTTAAACTAAGTTTTAGTCATAAACTTAATTAATATTCATAACAAGGACTACCAAAGTCCTCTATGATTATTAACTATCACCATAGACGGTCGGGAAGCACCAACTTCCGTGCAAGCTTAACCCATTATTTTCGGTTCTCGGGATCCTCTTGGAAACGTCGTCCTTAGGGAATGGTCACTCTAGGGTGACTCGCGGTCCATTTCCAAGATTCCTCCGTCCCCATATTCTTTTGGAACTATCACTGTGTCAAACCTTCCACAAGCACACCTTCCTTGGGAAATGGACACACTAGGGTGACTCGAGGCGGTGTGGTTAGCAGACCTTGTGACAGTAATAATGGAGACCTTTGTTTTATTCTATACTTGCCATTGTTTTTAGAAAATAACGTTTTTTAATTTCTAAGTTATAAAAACTTATTATATAAACTGTCTATTAATGACACATTAAAAGTTTATATTTTGGCTTCATTTATTACGTCACGTAATTTTAAAATAAGCCCAAAAAAATGTGTTTATTATTTCGTCGGTAGTGATAGATCAAAACGTACGCTCTCCAGGTCGATGGGAGGGGTCCTAACCGGTCACCCAGAAGTGGATGGTGAACCGGCCCCACTTTTGATTCCCTCTTCCTTAGGCAAGATTGTACGTTTGAAATTTTTCCGACTAATAATTAACACTTTTACATTTACTCTTTATTATTTATATCTATCCTATATAGACATATTAATAATGATCTAAACATAGACACTATGTTTGAGGGTTATGAAAATAGGTTATATCAAATTATATCTATGATGAATATTCATAATTAATGATACTTATTCTCTAAGAATTATCATTAAACATTTTAATACCCTTTAATAATTATTTATGAAAATATTAAAATAAGACAATGATATTATTCTTCGAATATTATCATCCATATTTTAATTTATTAAATAAGACAATGTTATTTAATAATTAAATAACATCCATATTTAAATTTATGAATTAATTAAAATAAGACAATGTCATTTATCCAGAAATAACATCCATATTTTAATTCATATTAATTAATCATAATTAATTTTAATTCATAAATATTAATTTCATTAATAATAATTAATAATTAATCCACGGGATCCGGGTCGGAATAAAAATCCGACCCATATAAAAAATATGCACGTGGGCCCTCCGGGCTTAAGCCCGGGCCCACGTGCCCGTGGAATGGGCAGGGACAGCCCACGGGTAGGCCAGGGCATTGCCCTGGCACTTCGGGCTGGGCCTGCAGGCCCATTCCGCTGCCAGGCAGCGTGGCCTGCGGCCAGCCCGCCAGGCCCACACGGGTGCCCTTGCCCTGGCCGAATGGCCTTGGCGAGGGCCCTGCCCGTGGGCCTGGCCCGTGGGCTTTGCCCCTGGCGAACAAACTGGGGCTGCAGCGGCAGCCCCTGTTCGCATCATTCTCGGGCTGGGCTGCCAAGGGCAGCCCGGTCCAACTACCCGGTCCGATTTTTCGGGTCGGGTAATTTTTCTTATTTTAAATTAATATTTAAAATATCTAGAAATTCAAAATTTCAATTTTAAATAATTAATTTTATTCATCAAATAATTCGTTCTTAAACCCATTATATTAAATTACGTAATTATTTATCCTTGAACCATGGCTCTGATACCAATTGATGGAAATCACGTCCCGGATTCCTTGAAAAATTATCACGAATTGTACCTCCGGACCGTCCGGGTAACATTTAAAAAATTATTTTAAAGCGGAAAACTTGTTATCCGTACAACGGTCCGAATATCGGATAATATCCATATCCCAAGATCTGATAAATATTATGTAATTTAATATTCATAAATCATTATTAATAATCTAGTCATAATAGGAAATAAATAGAAAGCAGTAAATGGTTGCATTTATTAACCCAATGCATAAGGCCGTACCTCAATTGACGACTTCCGGCTGCGCGTTCTGAATCGGGCAGGGCTCCGCCAGTGCTGAGGGAAACTCCCGTGATCTTCCGGGATATTCTCCTGGAATCCTCGTACCGAAGCGTGGGCTTCGCCGGCAGGACTCCGTCGCAAAATTTTAACTGATGGTTCTTTTTAAGTTTCCGGAGAAATAGTCTCCTAAACCGAACCAGAAAAAAAGAGATCAGAGAGAAAATTCGCAGACCCTGAGGAAGAGGGAGAGTTCGAATTTTTCTCTGGGGAAAGGTGTGTGAAATGTGTAGAATGAGCCTCCTATTTATAGGCTCAAACCGTAACCGAATTGGAGAAATTCCCTCCCTAAAATTCGAATTCTATTAATTAAATATAATTAATTATTTCAATCCAATGGTCCAGATTCAATCTCATCTAAATCCAATGGATATAATTAATCATGGATTTAATTAAATAATAATACAAGATAAGATCAAAAATTTAATCTTATCATTATATTATAATTATTCGAATTATATTATACATATATATTTAAATTCGAATTTGATAATGATTATCTAGATCCAATGGTTAAAAATAAATCTTAAACCAATCCAATGGATCAAATCAATTAGGGATAAAGTCAAATACCCTAGGGTTTAACAAAACCCTAATTCGAAATCTTATCCATAATATTATTCGAATTATATATCATATATATAATATTAATTAATTTCTAATCCGACGGTTAAAGATTAAATCTCAAAACCGATCCAACGGACATAATTAATTAAGCAAATTCGAAATACCTAAACTTGGTCACCAAGTTTCAATTTCGAATTACATTAGGTTTCAAATCAATTATCTCAATCCAACGGTTGATATTAAATCATAACCGATCCAATGGATTAAATTGATTTTAGGGTTTTTTGCCAAAATACCAAAACAATAGGTACTTATGCCGCAAAAATAAAAATCTTCAATTCATAGATTCGAATTTAGCTAGGGTTTGTTATCACCAAACCCTAATTCGAATTTACACATGTAACAATATATAAAAATATATTTTTATTTATTAATATAAATCTATTAATTATTAATTAATTATTAATAACATATTAATAATTAAATCCAAATAATTAAATTATATTAATATTTCCTGATCTCAATATCACACATTAAAATGTCATGGTGCCACACCATCATTTAAATTCGTGACATGTGATTTAATTTCAAAGTTTATCGAACCGATCATAAACTTAGAAAATCCATAAATCACTAACCGTAAGTCGAAATGACATGGTTCAAAAAGCAAAGTTGCTTAGAATTTAATTTCCAACAACATGGTGCTGATAGAAAATCTAAATTCTAACCTTCTTTTATCAGTTAATTTCGTGTACCAAAATATGGTACTTTTGCCACGCTAACGATAAAACTATCTGACGTCTGCCACAGACCTTTCAGTTTTATAAGTCAAGCCAAATGATTAAACATTATCCAGAATGTATTTTAATCACGTACGTATCATCCGTTACGGAGCTATCCTGGGGACCATGGACCCGTATCACTTAAGCTCCAACGAACTGCTAGTTGTTCGTCAAACCTCGAAGTGATTCCACTATAGACCCGAGGCTGCACTCTTTAGTGATACGGTATATATTATTCCCTTTATATCAGCAGGGTGTCCATTGATACAATCAAATTCGGGTTATTGATCTTTCACTTGATGATCCACACACGAGCAGGCGGTTTCTACCGTTATGCCCCTCATTGCATTTTCATCCTTGACTCAGTCAGTAATATTATGAGTGACCCACTTATGGTTTCGATTCATAAGTTGCGCATGGATACATCTCACTTCTCACCACCGACAATCAAGGGAATCATCATCACTCTGAAGAGAGCTGTGTGATGCCCATGTCTATGACCAAGCTACCCTTACTGCTGACTATCATGTTCCCAAAATAATAGTGTTGGGAACAGCGGTAATATTTCGTGTTCTTTAACGGTTAAATCAAAGAACAATCAAGCCAGCAGCTTGGACTCAAGATCACTCAGGACTTAGATCGAATATCCATTTGATCATCTACTAGTGACTCAACTCCAAGTTATCAGTGACGGTCTTATATGATAACTTCCGGAGTTTAAGTCAGGTCCAGTCCAGTATGAAGACACTTCATACTTAATGTACTTCTAGTGAGTGTGACACACACAAAATCCAGAATAGGATTATCACTTAGTCACATTAATGACCTTATACGATTAATGGGCTCCCACCCAGTTGATCAGGTCACGGACATTTTAAGTTCATTTATTATGATTATTAATTCTTCCTCACATTGACTCTGTTGTGATAATAATAACATAATTGCATCCTTTATGAACTAAGGAATCAAACATTCTATTTTACTCTACCAGAAACTATAATAAGATTATCATAATAAGCATCATCTTTATTCAACGACTTGTCATAATCTTTTACAAATGGATAAACTATCTTGTTTAAGGACACATATGTCCAACACATGTCAGCACTACGGAACAGTTAGCAGATATTTTTACCAAGCCTCTAGACTCCACTCATTTTGAAGAACTCCGGAGTAAGCTTGGAATTTGTCGTATCTGAACTATAGAATTTCTGGTTGTAGCCCAATTCCTGATCATATCATGGGTTAATATCATGTAAAGGACAGTTTTGTAATTTCACAATTTCATATCTGTTCCATGCATGTAGAAAATCAGTATTCGTCAAAATATTTGCAACTGCTTCCCTACTCATGTGTTGGAAATTCAATCTGTTGAGATTATTGTTGACAAAATATGGGATTTATCGAATAAATTCGGGATAATCATTATAATCAAAAAGAAATTCTTTCTTTTTCTCCCTCAGAATTCGCGAGCTTCCTTCTTCTCCTTCTTCCTCGCGATTTTCTTCACCGAGCTCATCTCAGTCGCTCCAAGATCACGCCGTGTTTTTCTCAACCGATTCTCTCACGAAATTCGAGCTCTATATAGCCCTCTTCCTCAGAAATCGAAAAGCCCTCTTTCTCCTATAAACCTAGATTCTATTTCGAGCTCTACAATGGGGAAGAAAGCTTCACGGATCATGAACCCAGTCGACAAAGTGAAGAAGAAGGAACTTCGGAGCTCTTCATCATCGCGACCCACTCCGTCGCTGCCAAGTGATGAACTCACTCCACCGCCGGTCATGGTTTTGCCTGACGCCGCTCCTCCACCGATCAACAATGGGCTTCCTCGTTCATACTTCAAGCTCAACGGGAAGGAATTCTTTCCCATGTTCGATTTTGACGAGAAACGAAGGATTCTTCTAGCTCAGGTTCTTCTTCGATTTCTCTGAATCTATTCTCTGGGAAAATTTGATAGTTGAAATTTCATGAAGATTGCTGAAATTATTGGTCATTGAGTGTGAGATATTGTTTGGGCCGTGGTCTGTAGTTTCGGAATTCATTTCACTGTCGTATGGATTTGCTCTTCTTAATCAATCAGTTATTATTGGATTTTTGGATTCTTGGATTTCTCTGGTTCTGTTGCACGAAATAATTTGTTTAGTGATGGATTTCAAGCAATATATCTCTTAGTCTCTCGATCGGTTTCTTGCGCATCATCACTATGTTTTTATGTCTCGATGAATCGTTGTGCTTGTGTTGTGTTGCCTGGTTTTGTCGGAATATTAGCGACATTCAGCGGGATCTTCGTCCCCACTCCGACTAGTCTTTGCCATTTTCCGTCAGCAGAGGGGGAGAAAGGTGACAGGGGGAGACATCGACGACAGGGGGAGCAGAACCATGAGTGACCCGACCAATCATTTTGATTTAAATTCCTTTTGCTTTAAGAGACTGTTTTAGCTATTTTGGATTTGGGTTGTATTAAGTTTTCTTTTGTTAAACTTTTGTTGGTTGTCGGAACATTGGTCACTCAGTTGGGTTTAGATCAAGTTTATTTCATGATCGTTTGTTCGTTGCTACTGTCTACATATTTTATCTAGTCACCGAATTATCTGCTCAACAAAAATGCCAAAGGAGGAGTTTGAAAAACTGTCTTTATTTGACAGTTTAGTGCAGTTACACGTTTGGCAGTATTGTTGATCATACGCGCGGTCATACCTATGATCTCCTTATCCATAAAGCGGAATTGGTCCGTTTTGGTTGAGATATTTAAGGAATTCGTTCTCCCTTATCTGCTGGTCAAATATCAGAGTTGAATGAGCTTTTTAAATTCGAATTATGGAGGAAAAACTTAGTCTAGGAAAGACTAAGTAAAAAGCCAAAAAATGTGGAAGAAGTTGTTATTTTGTTGAGGACTTTTTGGGCTCTATTTATACTGATCTAGGGCTCCCAAATCGGGCATCCATTCATCAAAAACTTCAGAGAAAATCGTCCAAGCTTACAGAGAGTTCTCTAGGCTATTTTCTCACAATCTCCGTGGATCGTTCGTTGGCGTATTCTTCCCGAGAAGAAGTTTGAAGAGGTCTGAAGCACTTCATTATCGTCAACGGAGTTGTGCATGCTTGCACACATCGACACTCGCCGGAAGTCGTCTTACCCGCTTGCCGAGTCGCCGTGTCGTCGTCATAATCAACAGGTTACAGGGCTGGTTACATCGCTGGTCGCACTAGTTAGAGTGTATTTTCCAGTTTGTTGTTCGGTGAACAAATCGATTGTGTAACGTCCATCTTGTAATTATCCATGTTGATTAATCTGGGTGAGGGCCCCGCAGAGTAGATAGATATCGAACTGCGTTAACAAAACATCGCGTGTGTCTCTTTATTTTCGCGTATGTTTATTTGTCGTTATTTTTCGCATAACCAAAGAACGTGACGTTTCACCTTGATTCATTTCCAATACTTAATTAACTTAGTTAAATGAACTGAGTCACGTTCTAAACACAAATTAATATTATGTTGATTTAAAAACCAAAATTTATGAGAGAAACTGTGCAACTTACATCGTGCAAACTGCAAAGAGAATAGGATTATTACTGCAAGCAAATGAAACACGAAAAGTTTGTCGTTTGTGGTACTAGTAAGAAAATACGACAGATACCGGAAATTGAAGAAGATTGAGTTGGACAGTTTGAAATCCTTGAGACTTAAAGTCCATGACATGACTTCTCGTGACGTGAAGCTCATGCTCCTCAGGCTCAGCCCAAGAGCTCTCTCTCTTCTCTTCTTCCTCCAACCCAACCCAACCCAACCAAGAAGACAACGAAGAACCCCTCGTGACTCAGAGCTCTCCCCTTTCACGAGTTTCATCCATGGCTGCCCACTTCAAATACCCCCACGCACGCCCACAACTTCATCACCCCAAACCATGGAAACCAGGCTTCACTTCCTTGTCTCTCTCCTCTTCCTTCGCTTGCTTTCCCTCCAAGCAAACACTCCTCTCCAGACCTACATTGTTCAGCTCCATCCTCACCACGGTTCGAGCTCGCTGTTCTCGACCAAGCTCGACTGGCACGTCTCCTTCCTTCAAAAGATTCTCGCCTCCGAGGAGGAAGAAGAAGAAGAAGATGATGCCGGTCGTCACTCTTCGCGCCTTCTCTACTCCTACGGCCTTGCCATGGAGGGCTTCGCGGCTCGGTTATCGGAAACCGAGCTCGATTTGCTGCGGAGAATCCCGGGTGTGATTGCGATCAGGCCCGACAGGAGGATACAGACTCAAACCACTTACTCTTACAAGTTCTTGGGACTGAGCCTCACGAGAGAAAATTCTTGGTATAGCAGGGCGAAATTCGGGAGAGGGACGATAATCGGGGTACTCGACACGGGTGTTTGGCCGGAGAGCCCGAGCTTTGACGATAGAGGAATGCCTCCGGTTCCAAGAAGATGGAGAGGAATTTGCCAGCCGGGCGAGAATTTCAACTCCTCGAGCTGCAACCGGAAGCTCATTGGCGCGAGATTTTTCTTGAGAGGCCATAGAGCCGCGGAGGCGGGGCCGGAGGCGGTACAGGAGTACTTGTCGGCTCGGGACTCTCACGGCCACGGAAGTCACACGTCGTCGACAGCAGCGGGAGCCACTGTTGAAGGTGCGAGCGTGCTTGGAAACGCCGCCGGAGTGGCACGAGGGATGGCGCCTTTTGCCCACGTGGCGGCGTACAAGGTGTGCTGGTATACCGGCTGCTATAGCTCGGATATTTTGGCGGCGATGGACGCTGCTATTCAAGATGGTGTTGACGTCCTCTCGCTCTCTCTTGGTGGATTTCCAATCCCGCTTTATGCCGACAGCATCGCTATTGGGAGCTTCCGGGCGGTCGAGCACGGGATTTCCGTCGTCTGTGCGGCTGGGAACAACGGGCCGATCGAAAGCTCAGTCGCCAACGAAGCGCCGTGGATTGCCACCGTTGGGGCAAGCACGATGGACCGGAAATTCCCGGCTGTGGTTCAACTCAACGATGGTGAGCTCATCTACGGCGAGTCACTCTACCCAGGAAACCGACCCTCAAGCTCTTCTGCTGAGCTCGGACTCGTTTACGTTACGAGCGAAGAACGGGACAGCCAGTTCTGCCTCCAGGGCTCGCTCCCGAGAGAGAAAGTTGCAGGGAAAATGGTGGTCTGCGACAGAGGCGTCAACGGAAGGTCAGAGAAAGGGAAAGTCGTTAGAGAAGCCGGCGGACTCGCGATGATCTTAGCCAACACCGAGCTCAACTTGGAAGAGGACTCCGTGGATGTCCACGTTTTACCGGCGACTCTCATCGGCTTTGACGAGGCTGTCCGGCTGAAATCCTACATCAACTCGACGAAATCACCCAAGGCCCGAATTGAGTTCCACGGGACGGTGATCGGACAGTCAAAAGCGCCCGAAGTTGCTGAGTTCTCAGGACGAGGCCCGAGCTTCTCAAACCCGTCAATACTCAAACCCGACATGATCGCTCCGGGAGTGAACATCCTCGCGGCTTGGCCGCAGAACTTAGGCCCGACCGGCCTTCTGGAGGATCATAGAAGGGTGAACTTCACAATCATGTCCGGCACATCTATGTCGTGCCCCCACGTCAGCGGGCTAACCGCGCTTGTGCGCGTCGCGCACCCATGGTGGAGCCCTGCCGCCGTTAAGTCTGCTCTCATGACGACCGCCGACATCACAGACCGCAACGGGAGGCCGATCATGGACGGGAACAAACCGGCCGGAATATTCGCCATAGGTGCCGGCCACGTTAACCCGGTAAAGGCAATGGATCCCGGCCTCGTCTACGACATCAAGCCCGACGATTACGTCACCCACCTCTGCACGCTCGGGTACGCTAGCACCGAGGTGTTCACGGTAACTCACCGGAATGTGAGCTGCAGCGAGATTCTGAGGCGGAACCGTGGCTTCAGCCTGAACTACCCGTCAATATCGGTGATATTCAAAGCCCGACGGGGACGGAGGAGCATGGCTGTGGTGCGGCGGCACGTGACGAACGTGGGGGCGGGACGGGCGGTTTACGTGGCGGAGGTGGCGGCGCCGGAGGGGGTTCGGGTTCGGGTGAGGCCTCGAAGGCTGGTGTTCAGGAGGGCCAACCAGGTGTTGAGCTACAAGGTTTGGTTGTTGGAGTCGAAAAGAAGAGCGAGTGGGGTGAGTCACGCGCAGGGGCACTTGGCTTGGGTGAGTCGCGGGAACGAGTCGAGCTCGAGGCACAGAGTGAGGGTGAGAAGCCCCATTTCCGTGACGTGGAAGAGCAAGTGATCGCTTCATTGTTAGTAGTAGTAGTGTTCACCTCGGAGCCACTACGATCGTTGGCTCGAGAGGATTATCTGTTTGAATTAGAGCATTCTCGTTTTTTTGTATTTTCAATATTTTATAATTTACATGCAAATTTATATCATCGTATTTTTTTATGTTAAGATCAATTGATCCAGTAACTTAGGGGGCGTTTGGTTATGGTCTCCGAGACCAGTTTCTGGTTTTGGTTTCAAACAGTGTCATATTGGTTTCGCAGACCACGTTTGGTTGCCAGTTGTCGCTGTTTTCCGAGACCGGTCTCGTAGACCGCTGAAATTTTAATGAAAGAAAACAGAAAACGACTTGAAGTTGTTTTCTGTCTTTGGTCTTCAACTCAATATAGTACAAAATAAAACAATAATAATATATTATCATTCTATAATATTATTGTACTATTTATAATAAGATATTAACTATGAAATTAACTTATATAATAAATTATTAAAATTATTTTTATATATAATAATAAATTTTAATGATATTACTATCATATTAACAAATATACTTAAATTATGTATATTATTAAATACTAACTTAATTACAATGATATGAACTCTTGAACGGAATATTTACTATATATTACATTATTTAAACATGTAATTCGAGTCATGAAATATGAATAATTTTTTGTATTATATGGCAAATATTTTTTAAATATAAAATTAATATATATTACTTTCAAATAAAACAAACTTTCTTTTTATTAACATAAATTGTGTTTTATTGTATTTTTTTTTCATTTATATTCAACCACAAATTAACAAATAACTAACCAAACAGTGTTTCAAAAATCAAACTCCCAAACTGGTTTGGAAGACTAAACTCTCAGACTGGTTTCCCAAACCAATTTGCAAAACCGGTTTCCCAAACCAGTTAACCAAACGCCACCTTAGATTTTTATGTTTTTATGTTTAGTTTATTCATTTTATTGGTTAATATATTGAATATTATGCCAGTTTCTTACATCATTAAATATATATATATATATATATATATATATATATATATATATATATATATATATATATATATATCATGAAAACCATTAAATCCCAATTCATTTAATTGATATCATCAGTTTGAGTACCGATTTCGACCTAAATCTTCAAATCAGAATAGGAAAAATAGCAAAACAAAATAAAAAATTTGACAGCAGAATTATACTAGTTCGCTCCCAGATCGATCAGTTTTGACTGTTTTGCGTCAGGCCTCAGTAGCGTTTCCATGTAAATTAGTAGTATGTTTACAAGGCCCATTTTGTTTTGAAGATGTAAAAAATTATATGATTTTTTAAGAATTTTGTAGTAGAAGAGGGAATTAGGATAATCAATTTTATCTTAATTTTAGATTTAGGCTTAGTTTACACCTTATTCTTTGGTTTTTTCCAGAACTGAATTTTCACGTAAATTTCCTGGTATTAATTCCGTTTACCTGCGATGTTATTTTTTGTTCGATTTCTGGCGGATATGTTGATTTCGAAGAGTATAAACCCTCACACTATATCATATGAATACAATAATGTTTTACTTTAACTCGTTACTTGAACAATGTCAATTTTGTGAGTATACAACACAATAAGGAAAATTCCGTTGAGTGTTAAAGTACATTTGTTTTTTTCTTGTTAAACATCTTAATAACCACATATTCGGTCCGATCTACACCAAGTCTTATCCATTAAGAGCTCTAATTTGGCATCTCACGTTCATGTATTTTATCATATTCTCTCTCCAAATTGTTATGAAATTATTGGATGACCTCTACAATATTCATGGAGCATTCTAGAGATGGTGGGGAATTCAAGAGGCATTGGAGGATTCTAGAGATGGAGAAATCTAAAGATCATTGGAGGATTCTAGAGATGGAGAATTCTAGAGAATACTACTTGATTTGATGATACAATGTATTGTATTAATGCAATGCCCTTTCATGTACACATCTTGAGCCTATAAATAGAGGTCATTGTAATGCATGATGATACAAGCAATACAATTTTCTCTACCATTCTCTCTACATTGTTCTTATTCTCTCTTGCAATCTTTTATTTCACAACACGTTATCAGCACGAGTCTCTAATCGATTGAGCACGATTTCTCTAAGAAATCACACTTGAGGTAATATTCTTTACTATCTTCTCAACTACGATATTTTTGCTATGATGGCTAATGATGGCACTATTTGATAATCGTTTTGCACTGATGATCAAAGCCTAAGCCTAGCATATTTTTCTCTCTCTATATATTCCCTCTGTGTTTATACATACACACAGCTTCGTATTATTTTCAACCCAGTTTTAATATGTATATTGTGTAGTATATTCGTCT
This sequence comes from Parietaria judaica, assembly GCA_954871525.1. Taxonomy (NCBI): domain Eukaryota; kingdom Viridiplantae; phylum Streptophyta; class Magnoliopsida; order Rosales; family Urticaceae; genus Parietaria; species Parietaria judaica. The sequence continues at coordinate 49,618,315 of OX940860.1, forward strand.
TTACGTAATTCTTTTAATTAATCTTTCTGCAATGATGGCATGCAATGGTGGTACATTTGATAAATATCCACCTATAAAGCCTAGCAAAATAATCTTGTTTTATGACTTTGTGTAGTGTTATTTTATATCCTATTTCATGTATATTAAAAATTGGCAGTAACATTGAATTCTTTTAAAAATAAACAATAAAAAAGAATCTATCTACATGAGTCATGGATATTCTTCTTTACAAAGTTATTTGATTAACATATCTATATTTAAATAATACTTGTATGATTTTGATACAAATCTATCATGTGTGAATATTTTATTATTTAAACATGTACAAAAATAAATATGATATACCATTCATTCATGCGTTAAAAAATATGAAATTAATTCATGGTATGTTTATTTTTATAGTTTCACAATGTCGAACCTTACGAAGCTCGAGTTCAATGCCTTAGACATTTCCGGTAAAAATTATTTGGCTTGGATTCTTGATGCCGAAATCCACCTCAATGCCATGGATCTTGGAGATACCATAAAAGAAGGCAATAGATCATCTGAACAAAACAAAGCATAGGCCATGATATTCCTCCGTCATCATCTCCACGAGGGATTGAAAATTGAATATTTGACGGTTAAGGATCCCGCAATCCTTTGGAAGGATTTAAAAGAGAGGTACGACCACCAAAAAAAAAAAAAACGGTGATACTTCCTAAAGCTCGCTTTGATTGGCTACACTTGCGTTTGCAAGATTTTAAAAGTGTATGCGAGTATAATTCCGCAATGTTTAAAATTACTTCTCAATTGAAATTGTGCGGAGAAAATATCACCGATAAAGATATGTTGGAAAAGACTTTTTCCACATTTCATCCCTCGAATATGCTCCTGCAGCAGCAATATCGTGAACAAGGGTTTACAAAATACTCTGAGCTAATTTCATGTCTACTTGTTGCTCAACAAAACAATGAGCTCTTAATGAAAAATCACAACTCTCGCCCTACTGGGTCAGCTCCATTCCCTGAAGCGAATGCTGTAGCTGGAAATGAGTTTGAGCCTAATCAGCAACATTTACGTGGACATGGTCGTGGTCGCGGACGTGGTCGCGGACATGGTTATGGACGTGGTCGCGGTCAACATCGGTCCAATTTCAAGAACAAATCGCACAACCACCTGAAGTGGAAAAATAATGATGCGAAACCAAAAGAAAATACCCCATTCAAGAAGACCGATAGTATTCGTCACAAATGTGGAGGAAAAGGCCATTGGGGTCGTAATTGCCGTACTCCGAAACACCTTGTTGAGCTTTATCAAGCCTCACTTAAAGGAAAAGGTGTTGAGACGAACTTCACTGAACAAAATGATCCTATGGATCTTACCCATTTGGATGTTGGAGATTTCCTTGAAGATACCAATGGGGAATTCGACAAATTAATCAGTGAGGGAAAGATGGCTTGAGAAGATGGTGTTTTTATTCAGCCTGGAAATGTTTAAGCGTTAGAGTTGTTTAAGTGTTCGAGTTTGTTTAAGTATTTGAGTCTGAGTGTTTGAGTTTGTTTAAGTGTGTTTGAGTCCTTATATAAGTTTTAGTATGTTTTGCGATCGTTTATCAATGAAATATTTGGAGTGTCTTGTTTCTAATGAAATTTATTTTTCTTATAAAGAACTATGGATGAAAATCTCTCTAATTATGTGAAAGGCAACGGGGAATCACTTTGCTTGGCGGATTGTGCGACAACACATACCATTTTGAGAGATAAAAAGTATTTTTCGCATCTCGTATTAGCTAAGGCTAAAGTGAACACAATATCTGGTGCATTTGATCTTATTGAAGGTTCTGGAAGAGCCAATGTAGTGTTACCGAGGTACACAAATTATTATCAATGATGCAATGTTCTCAACCAGATAAAAAAGAAACCTGTTGAGTTTCAAAGATATCCGCCGAAATGGTTATCACATCGAGACAACAAATGAAAATGACGTTGAATATTTGTATATCACGTCTATGGTCTCGGGGAGGAAAGAAATTGTGGAAAAACTCGCATCATACAGTTCTGGATTATATTATACTTTTATTAATCCAGTTGAATCCAATATGGTGATTAACCAAAAACCAATGGACCCATCAAATTTTATGATATGGCTTGATCGTTTAGGCCATCCGGGTTCCATAATGATGCGAAGAATCATAGAAAATTCACATGGACATACCCTGAAGAGTAAAAATGTCCTTTTGTCAAAAGATTTCCCTTGTGTTGCTTGCTTTCAAGGAAAACTGATAACAAGACCATATCCAATGAAAGTTGCGACTGAATGTCCAACATTTTTAGAACGAATTCAAGGAGATATATGTGGACCTATTACCCCGTCAAGCGGGCCATTTCAGTACTTTATGGTACTTGTTGATGCATCGACACGCTGGTCGCATGTTTCTTTATTGTCCACTCGCAATGTTGCGTGTGCAAGACTCCTTGCTCAAATAATTCGATTAAGAGCACAGTTTCCAGACCATGCGATAAAAAGTATCTGTCTGGAAAATGCCGGGGAATTTACATCCCAATCGTTTAATGATTATTGTATGTCAATTGGTATCACGATTGAACACCCCGTGGCTCATACTCATACCCAAAATGGGTTGGCAGAATCGTTTATTAAGAGGCTTAAATTGATTGCTAGACCCTTACTTATGAAAACAAAGTTACCGAATTCTTCTTGGGGACATGCAATATTACATGCTGCATCGTTAATACGAGTAAGGCCGACTGCATATCATAAATTTTCCCCTTTGCAGCTTGTCACTGGCAAAGAACCAAATATCTCCCATTTGAGAGTGTTTGGGTGTGCAGTTTATGTCCCTATATCTCCCCCTCAACGTAGCAAAATGGGACCCCAAAGAAGATTGGGAATTTATATTGGGTTCGAGTCTCCATCCATTATTAAATATTTGGAACCCATGACAGGTGATATGTTTACGGAACGATTTGCCGACTGTCAATTTGATGAGACAATGTTCCCTGCATTAGGGGGAGATAAACAAACAACTGAAAAGGAAAGACAAGAAATTTCATGGAATGCATTGACATTGTCTCATTTGGATCCTCGTACGAATCAGTGTGAACTAGAAGTTTAGAAGATCATCCACTTACAAAAGGTTGCAAATACGTTGCCTGATGCATTTATTGATGTTAAGACTGTGATAAAATCACATATACCATTGCCAATGTTCCTTGTAGAATTACTCTTCCTGATGAAGAAATGGGTAATATGCTAGCAAATGAGTCTAAAGCACGCCAAAAGCGTGGTAGACCGATTGGATCCAAAGATAAAAACCCAAGAAAAAGAAAGGAACAAGTTCGGCAAGTTGGTACATCACATGACATCACGATTCCTGAAGAAATGAAAGTGACAAATGAGGAGACGTCTCTAAAAGATGATGAAACACCTGAAATAGATGACAATGAAGAGATCTCGATTAACCATGTCACTTCAGGTGAAAGATGGAATAGAAAAGAAGTTGTTGTGGATGAGATATTTGCATATGCAATTGCATTAGATATTTCAAAAGAAAACGAGGATCATGAACCAAGAACGGTCAATGAATGCCGACGAAGAAATGATTGGCCAAAATGGAAAGATGCCATTGAGACAGGATTGAATTCACTCAATAAACGCCAAGTCTTTGGACCTGTTGTCCAGACACCTGAAGATGTCAAACCCGTAGGATATAAATGGGTATTTGTGCGCAAACGACATGAGAAAAACGAGGTCATAAGATACAAAGCACGACTCGTCGCACAAGGGTTTTCACAAAGACCATGAATTGATTTTGAAGAGACATATTCACCGGTTATGGATGCAATCATGTTCAAATTTTTTACTTAGTATGTCAATTTCAGAGGGACTCCAAATGAATTTTATGGATGTCGTGACAGCCTATTTATATGGGTCACTTGATAATGATATTTACATGAAAGTCCCTGAAGGATTAAAAATGCCTGAAGCATGCATCTCAAAGCCCCGAGAAATGTACTCTATAAAGCTCCAAAGATCTTTGTATGGGCTAAAACAATCTGGTCGAATGTGGTATAATCGTCTCAATGAATACCTCTTGAAAGAAGGATACATCAACAATAAAATATGTTCATGCGTTTTTATCAAACATACAAAAACCGGATTTTCCATCATCGCGGTTTATGTTGATGACTTGAACATCATTGGAACACATGATGAACTTGTGGAGACGATGGAATACTTGAAAAAAGAATTTGAAATGAAAGACTTGGGAAAAACAAAATTTTGTTTCGGCCTTCAGATTGAACATATGTCGAAGGGGATTTTTGTTCACCAGTCATTATATATCGAGAAGATCCTTAAACGATTTAATATGGATAAATCACATCCTTTGAGCTCCCCCATGATTGTTCGATCACTTGATGTGAAAAAGGATCCATTTCGCCCCGTGAAAAAGAAGAAGAACTCCTTGGTCCTGAACTACCATATCTTAGTGCCATCGGAGCGCTAATGTATCTTGCTAATTGCACCCGTCCTGATATAGCATTTTCTATTAATTTGCTAGCAAGATTTAGTTCTTCTCCGACTCGAAGACATTGGATTGGTGTTAAGCAAATTCTAAGATATCTTCGAGGAACATCTGATATGGGATTATTTTATTCAAAGGACTTGAAGTCCAGATTGATCGGATATGCTGATGCCGGATATTTGTAGAGGGCGATTTTCACCTCCCTCTTCCAGTCACAAAAATAATCACAAAGAACAAGTTAGCAACAATGATCAGTGAATATCTTTGTTTTATTATATTTCCGACAAGAGCTCGGTTTCCTTTCGTTGAATAGCTGGACAGTTGAAGGATCAAAAACAAGAACTTTCTCTATTTCTTAAGCCTTTCTATTACAGGATATTCTCTCTTTTTCTCTGGTTTCCTTCCCTCTTTTTCCAACCCTTTACAAACGAGGCTTCACTTTCCTTTTATAGAGCTTACATTATGCCCTTTCGTATCTTTCCCGCCCTTTTCTCTTTTTAATCATTAGCTCTCCCAGAGTGATTTGAGAGAAGCGTGGTTAGCTCATGCTTTACGTCACTTCCGAGCAGATTGCCATAATGGGTAGGTGGGCTTCATTAAATGCACATATCGTCAGCCGTCATTCGGCCTTGCACGCTTCGTCGCTGATGCCTCTCGTCGAGTGAGTAGGTGGGCTTCATTAAATGCACGTCTCGTCAGCCGTCATTCGGCCCTGCATGTTTCATCATGACGCTTTCAGACTTCATCGAGGGTTGCTCTTAGACTTCCTCGAAGGTTGCTCTTAGACTTCATCGAGGGTTGCTCTTAGACTTCGTCGAGGGTGGAACCTCCTCGAGGATACTCCCTGGTTGACCATCGGTCAACGAACTTCGTCACTCTCTTCTTGTGTCGTTCTTGTGTCGTTTATGGACAAAACGACACGAGTTGTGTTGAGGATGGATTTGACCAAATCTGACCTTAACAGTTAGTCCTCCATTTTATCAAGTGTGTACACTTGGTAAAATGAAAAACGAGTACAGCGGTAAACTTCTTCCAGCTGGCTACATGCTCCTTGCGACGACGGGCTCGCTTTGAGCATTCTAGCCGTATACTTTTCTTTTCTTTTCTTTCTGCTCGGCACTCTCGCCGAGTAGTTTCTCTTAGGCACTCTCGCCTTTATGTATATGTATATATATATTTTCTTAGTTTTCTCGGCACTCTCGCCGGTATGGACTTGCTCGGCGCCCTAGCCGTATTTTTTTTATTTTCTCGGCACTCTCGCCGGTATGGGCTTGCTCGGCGCCCTAGCCGTATTTGTTTTTATTTTCTCGGCACTCTCGCCGGTATGGGCTTGCTCGACGCCCTAGCCGTATTTATTTTTATTTTCTCGGCACTCTCGCCGGTATGGGCTTGCTCGGCGCCTTAGCCGTATTTATTTTTATTTTCTCGGAACTCTCGCCGGTATGGGCTTGCTCGCCGCCCTAGCCGTATTTATTTTTATTTTCTCGGCAGTCTCGCCGGTATGGGCTTGCTCGGCGCCCTAGCTGTATACTCTTTCTTTTTCTTCCTGCCCGGCACTCTCACCGAGCAGCTTCTCTTAGGCACTCTCGCCTTTATGTATATGTATATATATTTTTATTTCTTTACCTACCCTTCGGGTCTGAGACAAAAGAAAAGGGTTATGCATAACAGAAACTCCAAACCAGTTTAATAAAAGCCGAGGCCATGCAAAATAGCCCCGAACAAGAAGGGTCGGGACTTCCCCAAATGGTGAAAAAGGAAAGATCTAGAACGTCGACCGCTGAGCCTCCCGTTGACGTCCCGAGTTGGCAGGGGATCGATCCGTAGCTCAATCCCGATCCTGGGTTTCGGGGGAAACCGGAGGGGCTAAAGAAGCCACGGAAGCTCGGTACTCGGCGAGAGCAATTTCCATCTTCCACCTCTCCATCTCGTTCCTTGGTGTCATCCGATCAGCAGCTTCCTTCATCAGTCGCTCCCTCTTTGAGCCGCTTTTCCACAACTGGGCTCGATTGGTTCTGGCACGGGTCCGGTGAGCCACCGGAGCGTCATCGACATTCGGCGGGGTCTGCATTGCCTGGGTTTTGGGAGCGGCCGGAGGGGCCGATGAAGCCACGGAAGCTCGATACTCCGCAAGAGCAATCTCCATCTTCCATCTCTCCATCTCATTCCTTGGAGTCGTTCGATCAGCAGCTTCCTTCACCAGTCGTTCCCTTTTGGAGGCGCTTTCCCACAGCAAAGCTTGACTTGTTCTGACGCGGGTCTGACGAGCCATCGCAGCGTCATCAGTTTTCGGCGGAGTTTGCATCGTCTGAGAGGTTCTAAGAGAGCGATTTTCGAAAAAAAAGGAGAGAGAGAGAGTGTGTGTAATTTCAAAGAAAATTGTGCCGAAACCCTAACCAATAAAGTGAAGCTCTTTATGTTTGTCGTTTCCGGGTTGAACTACTTGTCGTGCCGCTGTTTGGTGTTGTTTGGATACTAGTTTGCTATCTGGGCCAAGATTTCGCGTGGGCTTGATGAATGGGCTTTTTGTTTTGGGGAGGGGTATACGTTTCAACAGGAAAAAATATGAGTAAAAAAAGAAAGAAAAACAGAGAAACAATCTACGAGGTTACTGGTAGAACTTCTTTAAGTGTTTCACGTTCCAACTCCGTATTACTTTTGCTCCCTCAGTGTTCTTGAGCTCATAGACTCCCGGCTTGACGACACTGGTGACTATGTAAGGACCCTCCCAAGTCTGCCCTAGCTTTCCAGCATTCGCCTCGGCAGTGTTCTGAAAGACTCGTCGGAGGACCATTTCACCGACTCTGAACCTCCTCGAGCGCACTTTCTTGTTGTAGAAACGCGCGATCGTGTTCTGGTAGTTGGCGATGTGCGCGCTCGCTTGCTCGCGTCTTTCGTCGATGTGGTCGAGCTGGTGAAGGAGATTCTGCTCGTTGTGTTCCTCGCTATTGGGGGCTAGAGTTCGACGAAGACTCGGGATATCAACTTCTGCCGGGATCACAGCTTCCACTTCGAAGGCTAGGGCGAAAAGGGTCTCGCCGGTCGCGGAATGATGGGTTATCCGATAAGCCCATAGCATCCCCGGCAGCTCGTCCGCCCACAGCCCTTTCTTTTCGTCGAGCCTCCTCTTGATGTTGTCAACGATGGTTCGGTTGACCGCCTCGGCATTCCCGTTGCCTTGGGGATACCATGGCGTCGATGTATTGAGCTTTATCCTCCATCGCCCGCAAAAATCTCCGAACCTCTTCGAGATGAATTGAGATCCATTATCAGCAATTATCTCTCTAGGCAATCCGAAGCGAGTGATCACGTTCTTCCAAACGTAACTCTCGACGTCGGAATCCTTGATGTTGGCGTACGACTCAGCCTCTGTCCACTTGGTGAAGAAGTCCGTGACGACGAGCATGAACCTCTTCTGTCGCTTGCCGATGGGCATGGGGCCGACAATGTCCATTGACCACTGCATGAATGGGTAAGGCACAGATACCACGGAGAGTTCTTCCGCCGGGCAATTGATCGCTGGAGCGTGTCGCTGGTATTTCTCGCACTTCCTGGCATGGCTGATGCAATCGGCGCTCATGGTCTCCCAAAAGAAACCTTTCCGCTTAGTTTTCCTCAGCAAGGAACGTCCACCGGAGTGGTTCCCGCATTCCCCGCTATGGATTTCTCGCATAACGTACTCAACTTCTTGCTTGCCAAGGCATCTCAGGTAGGGACCTGCGAAGCTCTTTAAATAAAGTATGTTGTCGAGGACGGTGTACTTGGAGCTCTTTGACTTGATCTTCCTGGCTTCCTGCGGATTCTCGGGCAGCGTTCCCTCGAGAATGTATTTCTGGAGGGGCGTTCGCCAATCTTCTGCTTCATCGTCGTCCACGACTCCTCGCTCCTCGCCTTCGTCCTCCTCGTCCTCGATTTCGTTCACGTTGGCGTCGCCCGTCCTTACTTCCTCAGCCTCTTTGTTTCATTTAGCTCTTTTCTGTGCTGGGCCTTCTTCTCTCTTGATGCTCGGTCTCTCCACCGTCTCCACTGTGACCGACCTCAGCTCGCCGACTTCAGTCGTCGAACCCAGGCTTGCCAGCGCATCGGCGTGGGTATTGTCACCTCGAGTCACCTGCGATAGGCTGAAATAGACAAAATTCCTCGAGAGGGTATCGACCACTCCCGTATAGGCCTCCATTCGCTCGTCGTTCTTCTCGTATTCCCCATTGACTTGCTTTACCACCAACTGAGAATCCGAGAAAGCGTGCAAGTTCTTGGCTCCGATTGCTAAGGATGACTGCATCCCGATGATGAGTGCTTCATACTCTGCCTCGTTGTTGGTGGATCGATAGGCGAGGCGACAAGCTTTCTCCACTACGTCTCCCATCGAAGAAACGATTCTGATCCCCACCCCAGATCCTTGTGTCGTCGCTGACCTGCCGACCTGTAACCTCCAGATGCCGGCCTCGTTGCTGAGGTCCACTGGCTCATTCGGTAGCTCGATGAGGAAATCGGCGAACACTTGAGACTTGAGACTCGTCCGAAGTTTGTACTCTATGTCATATGCCCTCAGTTTTATCGACCACTTCGTGATCCTTCCTGACTGGCTCGGGCCATGGATGATAGAAAAGATCGGTCTGTCGGTCATGATGACGATAGTGTGGGCTTGGAAGTGGTGCTTCAACCTCTCCGATGCATCATATACTGCCAAGGCGAGCCTCTCGGTTTGTGGGTACCTTGTCTTGGCATCGAGGAGCTTTCTGCTGATGTAGGAGACCGGCTTCTGCTCCCCGTCTTCTTCTCGCACAAGTACTTGGGTGATCGCGTGGTCGGACACGGCAATGTATAAATACAATGGCTCCCCCGGTTTTGGCTTTGTCATGATGGGCGGCGACGATAGATAAGACTTTAGCGCCTGGAAAGCCTTCTCGCACTTCCCGGTCCACTCGAACTTCTTGTTCTTCCTCAGCAATTCATAGAAGAGGAGAGTCTTGTCGGCCGATCGTGAGATGAATCGGTTCAAAGCGGCGATCCTCCCAGTCAATCTCTGAATTTCTCACCGATTTCGTGGCGAGGGCATGCTCTTGATTGCCTCGATCTGCTCGGAATCGGCTTCGACTCCTCGCCGAGTGACCATATGGCCCAAGAATTTTCCCGAGGACATACCGAATGTGCACTTGGTGGGATTCAGCTTCATCTTGTGCTGGTTCAGAGTCTTGAAGCATTCCTCCAGATGCTCAATGTGCGCCGCCGCCTTCAGGGATTTGACGACCATATCGTCGATATACACCTCCATGCTTTACCCGATCTGCTTGTGGAACATCTTCGTCACCAGCCTTTGGTAGGTTGCCCTGGCATTTTTCAACCCGAAGGGCATGACTTTATAGCAGTACGTGCCCCTCTCGCTGATGAAAGCAGTCTTTTCTTCGTCGTCCGGGTGCATCCTTATTTGGTGGTATCCGGAGTAAGCATCCATAAAACATAGAAGCTCGTAGCCATGGGTAGCTTCGACGAGGCGATCTATATGCGGCATCAGGAAGCTATCCTTTGGGCAGGCTCGATTGAGGTCGGTGAAGTCCACGCATACTTGCCACTTTCCGTTCTTCTTCACGACGACGGTGTTAGCCAGCCACTCGGGATATTTTACTTCTCGAATGGTACCCATCAAGAGCAGCTTGTCCACCTCGTCGTTGATGATCTTATTCCTATCGGGGGCCATCTTTCTCCTCTTCTGTACGACGGGCTTGTGTCTCGGATTGGTGTTTAGGCAATGAGCTATCACCGATGGGTCGATCCCTGGCATGTCCTCGTGAGACCAGGCGAAACTTCCCCTATTCCTTTTTAGGAAATCGACTAGTTGGGCCCGGATCTCCGAGTCAAGCTCCACACCTATACCGACAGTCCGAGTAGGATCAGATTCGTCGATACAGACTCGTTCTACCTCTTCAATCTGTGCTCCTCCTTTTCTCTCCTCGGCATTTTGTGCCTCGACGTCTTCCGCACTAAGTATCCTGGTGGTCTCGGTACTACCTTTCCTCCCCCTTTTCTTTCACCTTGGGGTCCTTGGGGCGGGTGTAGCTAATTGCTATAAACCGGCCGGCTCTCCTTTCTCTATCTGCTTGATCCCTTTTTCGTTGGTCATCGATTTATGGTGCATCATGTAGCAGGTTCGGTAGGCGTCTCTGCTTCCCTTGAGCTCCTCAATTTCCCCTTCCCTCTTGCCTGGGAACTTTATGCACTGATGGTACGTCGATGGGATGGCTCTCATGGAGTGGATCCAAGGTCTCCCTAGGATCACGTTGTAGTGCGACGGGACATTTAGCACCATGAACTCCGTCATTTGGTTGACACTCCTCGCGCAGACCGAGAGGTGGACTGTCCCCATCGAGACGACATCCCCGTTAAATCCTGACACCTTGCGAGGGCGTCCTCCGATCATGAGCCCCTCGATGCCCATCTTCATCAAGCATTCGTAGAAAATGACATCGACCGAACTCCCATTGTCAACAAGGATGCGACAGATTTCGCAACCACCGATGTTGAGTTCGAGGAGCAGAGCATCATCGTGCATGTCAGCGCAGTCCTCGTTTTCCACGAACTCTATCCTCGCACCCGAGCCGGCCATTGTCACATCTCCCTAGCCGCGCTCTTTCCCTCTTCGCTGGTAGGCTTTGATGCTGTTGACCGAATCTTCGCAGAATCGCGATCCGCCCATTATCAGCTCGATTCTCGTCCTAGAAGCCGCTCGCTCACCTTCGTCGTGCTTCGCCGCCGACGGTTCGATCGCGAGATTTCTCTTCGCTCCACCTTGATCGTTTCCTTCATTGTGTGCTGGGCCCTCCCGCCGGTTTTGCCATGCCCTATTACCGTTATTCCATGGCTCGGGAGGGCTGTACGTGAGGTCTTTGATTTCCCCTCGTGCGTACCTCCTCTGAAGTTCATTCTTTAGCATGGCGCAATCCTCGGTGGAATGGCTGTTATAGTTATGGTAAGTGCAGAACTTACTCATATATTTTGGCCAAGGCTTCCTCCCGAAGCCTCCTTGGCCTCCTGAGAATCCTCCTTGTCCCCCGGTGAATCCTCCTCGGTCATCGAAGAATCCTCCTCGGTTTCTGGAGGGTTCTCCTCGCTACTGACTTCCTCGCTCTTGTTCTGCCCAGTCATCTGAATATTCTCTTCGCTGTTGATTTCCCCGATTGTAGTCGCGGTCCCTGCCCTCGTCTACCTGGTAGACTTCTTACCTCGGGACTTCTCGAGCTCGTCGCTCATTGGAATTTCCTCTTCTCCTCTTCTCCTCTTCCCGCTCTAGACGACGGGGCGTCTCTTTCATCCCCGCTCTCCCTTTTTCCGTGCTACTTCCCCTTGCCTCCACCTTCGTGAATCTTCTTCTGGGCCAGCGTCTCTTCCTCTATCTCCATGAAGAGCGTTGCTCTGTGGAGTGCGTCCTCGATCATCGACGGGCGCATTTTTATCAGCTCCTTGCGGAAAGGAGCCAAGTACCACAGTCCATGTTTCAGTGCCTGGATTGCGACGACGTCATCGAGCCCCGGGACTCTGACCATGATGTCCTTGAATCTCCCGACGTACTTCCGGAGGGTTTCTTCTCGTCCTTGTGATATATTCCACAAGGTTGTGACGGTTGCCTCGTTCTGCACGTACATTGAATAGTGTCGCAAAAAGTACGCGACGAGCTCGTCAGAATCGCTGATGGATTGTGGTGGTAACTTTGCGAACCAATCGCTTGCTGGACCTTGCAAGCTTTCGACGAAGAGGTGACACAGGATAGCTTCCAGCTTTGCTTCCTCGCCACCTATACGCTCCATCGCGATTCGGAAGGACTTCACGTGGGTGTTTGGATCCGACGTCCCTCTATATTGCGAGAGCCTGACCTTTGGAAACTCTCCTAGCTCCACGCTGCGAATATTTGCCGAGAAAGGAGTGATTCTAGCCTCCCTGACCAATCTATCAATGTCAGGTGCCGCGCTCGTCGCCCTGTGTACCTGTGAGGCCACGTGTCCCATTTTTGCTTCCATGTTCGAAGACATTTCCCTCATTGCTCTCCGGACCTCCTCTTGGATTGTCTCCGCTACGGTGGTTGCCAAGCCTCCTTGCGGGTTCGTCGTGATCACCGGTGTCACACCGGCGGTGTTGAAAAGATCCCGGTTGATTGGCTGCGCTTGCGGCGTCATAATCCCTTGCTTTATTTCGGCTATGACTCTCCCTTCTCCTCGAGCCGAAGATCCTGCGATTGTGCTCTCCGGACCGTCCCTTCTTTGACTCGCCATCGCGCGATCCAGGAGAGCGGCGAGTTGCCCGTTCCTCTCCTCCTGTTCTTCCGCTTTCTTGGCCGCCTCCTCGTCCATCCTCGTTGCTTCTATCGCTTTTGCAGTGGCTTCGGCCAACTGCTGCTGAAGTCTCTCAATAGCTGAGACCTCGTCCTCTTCGATGCTAACGATGGTGTCACTTGATGACATTTTGCTCCTTCAAATTCCTGGCTGTGAGATAGAAAGAAAACAAAGCCCCACGGTGGGCGCCAAACTGTAGAGGGCGATTTTCACCTCCCTCTTCCAGTCACAAAAGTAATCACAAAGAACAAGTTAGCAACAATGATTAGTGAATATCTTTGTTTTATTATATTTCCGACAAGAGCTCGGTTTCCTTTCGTTGAATAGCTGGACAGTTGAAGGATCAAGAACAAGAACTTTCTCTATTTCTTAAGCCTTTCTATTACAGGATATTCTCTCTTTTTCTCTGGTTTCCTTCCCTCTTTTTCCGACCCTTTACAAACGAGGTTTCACTTGCCTTTTATAGAGCTTACATTATGCCCTTTCACATCTTTCCCGCCCTTTTCTCTTTTTAATCATTAGCTCTCCCAGAGTGATTTGAGAGAAGCGTGGTTAGCCCATGCTTTACGTCACTTCCGAGCAGACTGCTATAATGGGTAGGTGGGCTTCATTAAATGCACATCTCGTCAGCCGTCATTCGGCCCTGCACGCTTCGTCGCTGATGCCTCTCGTCGAGTGAGTAGGTGGGCTTCATTAAATGCACGTCTCGTCAGCTGTCATTCGGCCCTGCATGTTTCATCATGACGCTTTCAGACTTCATCGAGGGTTGCTCTTAGACTTCCTCGAGGGTTGCTCTTAGACTTCATCGAGGGTTGCTCTTAGACTTCGTCGAGGGTGGAACCTCCTCGAGGATACTCCCTGGTTGACCATCGGTCAACGAACTTCGTCACTCTCTTCTTGTGTCGTTTATGGACAAAACGACACGAGTTGTGTTGATGATGGATTTGACCAAATCTGAGCTTACCAATATTTATCTGATCCCCACAAAGCGCGGTCACAAACTGGATATGTATTTACATATGGTGACACCGCTATATCCTGGCGCTCAACAAAACAGACCCTTACAGCCACTTCTTCAAATCACGCTGAGTTGTTAGCTCTTCATGAAGCTAGTCGTGAATGTGTATGGCTGAGGTCTTTGATCCATCATATCTGAGAATCATGCGATCTTTCAATAGATAAAGGAAGTCCAACTATCTTATATGAAGATAATACAGCTTGTATAGCCCAGATCAAAGGAGTCTACATCAAAGGAGATAGAACGAAACATATTTCTCCCAAGTTCTTCTTTACTCACGAACTTCAGAATGACGGAGATATTGATGTTCGTCAAATTCGTTCTAGTGACAATCTTGCAGATTTGTTTACTAAGGCACTTCCTACGACTTCCTTCGAGAAATTAGTCAACAAGATCGGCATGAGAAAACTCAGAGATCTATAATGAGATTTACAGAGATGTTCCGATGAGGGGGAGATATACGCGTTACACTCTTTTTCCTTGCTTTAGGTTTTATCCCAATGGGTTTTCCTAACAAGGTTTTTAATGAGGTAACTTATATGCGTATTGTACAAATTATGTACTCTTTTCTTTCTGGGGTTTTTCCCATAAGGTTTTTCCCGGAAAAGTCTTAACGAGGCATAATGTTTGTACACGTCATCCAAAGGGGGAGTGTTATGAAATTATTGGATGACCTCTACAATATTCATGGAGCATTCTAGAGATGGTGGAGAATTCAAGAGGCATTGGAGGATTCTAGAGATGGAGAAATCTAGAGATCATTGGAGGATTCTAGAGATGGAGAATTCTAGAGAATACTACTTGATTGGATGATACAATGTATTGTATTAATGCAATGTCATTTCATGTACACATCTTGAGCCTATAAATAGAGGCCATTGTAATGCATGATGATACAAGCAATACAATTTTCTCTACCATTCTCTCTACATTGTTCTTATTCTCTCTTGCAATCTTTTATTTCACAACACAAATTTATTTTTCTCTCTCCTCCTTAAAACTTTAAAACTCCATAACTCTTAAACTAAGCATCGGAATGACTCATATGATATACCGTTGGAAAGCTTACGACAAGATGAATCCAATGATAGGTGGGAAGATATAGTTTTGACACTTTTTTAAAAAAATAATTTCGAATATTTATAAAAAAAATATATTAAAATAAATGAATAAAAAATATTAAGAATTTGAAATTAAAAGTTATCAAATATATCAATTAGTTTATATATAAAATATTACATATTTTTACGTTTTTATTTATATGTTTACAAATTTATTAAAGTAATTATAATTAATTTACATTCAACTAATTATCATAAATAATTTTACCGATGATAGAATTTTATAGTGTACAATTTTTCAAATTTATTATATTTATAAGTTATTCTAAATTATTATTACTATAAAAAAATTCAATGATTTTTTTAAGAAAAATATAATATTTTGATTTTATTAAATAAATTATTTTAAATTTAGATTTAAATTATTATTAAAAATAATCAGTATATAATATATTAAGTGTATAATAAAATTTAATTCCACACAAAAAATGTATTCAGATCTGCATTCAGATCTTAAAAAACAAACACACTTAATTTTTATTCATTCAGATTCAGACGTTACATCTTATCATTCAGATTCATACGTCTTAATCTTAAAGAAAACAAACGCACCCTTAGTGTATTTCTTTTTGAGTACGTGAAAATTGCTAAACTCTCTTTCTGTCTGCGTGTTCGTCTTTAGGGCATAATGGATTTCTTTTAGTTTGAGAAAAATGGAGATATGTGAAAATATTTTTTTTTTTGTATTCAAAATGTATCTCGGTCTAAAACTTCCACGCAGCATAAACTTGAGAATCTTCAAAAACTATTTCTTTATTTATCACTATTTTCTTTTTTATTCCCTCGACCTCGAGTTTATAATTCTAAAATTATTCATTTATGATAGTTTATGAAATAAAAAACAAATTATTTATGACACTATAATGTCATAAATTGTCCTAATAATTTTTGAGTTATAAAACTTGAAGGATTAAAAAAAGAAAGAGCTACAAAGAAAGTAAAGCTTAAACTTTTCACATTCTCAAAAAGAATTACATCCACTATGAAGCTTTGAAACTGAATTTGCTGTATGAATATCAAATGAAAAAAGACCATTAACAACTGCAAAGAACAAAGAGGAATACAGAGAGAGATCAATTTTGACACCAAAAATGGCGGAACCAGGAATTCAACCGCGAACCACTTACACCAGAATCTCACTACTTCTTGATGAATTGCAGGCCGTTCTGGTCGGAGTAGCGCTCCATAAAGCGCATAAAGCGGTCCCAGTCTCGGGGCGTGCGCATCACGTACTTGGCTTCGATCCCCGCCGGCTTCCCGTTGACGAACTTGGCGCTGACGTCCACAGACTGGAGTGTCCCTTCCTCGTCGATCATGAAGAAGCCGGTGATGTCGCCCACCTCGCCCGACGAGTCGAACACCGAAGGCTGCTCGAACTTGAAGATGGCCATCCCGTTGGTGCCGTCGCGTGACTTCGTCAGCCGAACGTCCGGGATCGTCTGCTCGTCCGTCCCCGGGATGAACTGGATCACTGGCTTCACCATCATCACAGCAGCACCTGCGCCTGCACCTCGTGCATGGGAGCTGCGTCGTCGCGGCTGCGGCCACCGGGGATGTTTTTGCAGGGAGCGGAGACTGAGCGTTGGTTGTGAGCTTGTTTGGATGACATGAGGCGATAGCTTACCTTTAGGGATAACAAGTCAGCATAAAACTAACTCAATATATATATATAGAAATAGAAATGGCTCTTAATAATCAAATTGAAATGTTTGATTAGCCAAATAGCCAACTTTTCATTTTTCTTTGCAAAATAGCCAAATTGATGAGGTGGCTATTTAATAACATATTTTATACCTATAATACCCTTTTAACATACTAACATGTATTAACAAAGTTAATTTTTCTTAAAAATAAGAACATTTACTTGTGTTTATAGAAAATCTATATTAACATGTATTAACTGAGTTAATTTGTTTAAAAATAAAAAATAGCTAATTTGCAAAATAGTTTTTCTAATTTGAGATATATACGTATGTTGGTGATGTTCCACTTAGGATTGAGATTACTTTCTGTATCAAAGCAACTAATAGAATTATAATATTCTTAACAAAAAATTAACAATGTAAGGAAACAAATGTAAGGGACAAAATGCAACTCAAGACCAACCTGAGAATGAAACGACATAGAACGTTGATTAGATAATATTTTTGTGCGATTCTGAATTTAACTAATATCACTAAATTATAACTCCATAAATTAATAACCTTGAAATATAATAAAATATAATGAAACGACATGAATTTTTACTTTTTAAGAAAGTGATTTTTCAAATAATTTTTTTTATGAAGAAGTGGTTTATATATATATATATATATATATATATATATATATATATATATATATATATATATATGTATGTATGTATGTATATATATATATGTATGTATGTATCAACACTAAAGGTTAAAGTAATTTAGAAGTTTAATAGACAAAACTCAAAACAACAAGGTAGCAATGTTCTTCTATCTTTTTCTTTTTTCTTCATATATCTACTGAAACTCATTTGGTCTCAATGATCAATGCCATTTTCTGACAAGAGAGAATCTGACAAGGCTTTGATAAACCCAATTGCCAAATTTGAGAGACATTATAAAGAGTGGAAAATGTATGGATTTGAAATGAATAGTTACCTGTTGCAGTTGCAGAGCGTGGGTGGTGAGGCTGAGAGAGTGGAGAAGAACAGAAAAACTGTAAAGTTGCCATTTTTCTCCAGAGAGAGAGAGAGAGAGAGAGATGTGAAGGAGAGGAGGAGTTTATAAGAGAAGGGAATGTAGTTGTGGATTGGGGTGAGAGAGTGCTGTGTAACAACGACAACCACATACGGATCTTTGCGGCAAAAGTAACTATATGTTACAAAATTACTATTTGTATTTTTATTTTTATTTTTATTTTTTTAGAAATTTTTGTAGTGATGTACAAAAAGTTTGGCATAATGAATTAAATTTTTCCGTTAATTCTCTACCGTGAAGTTCTACGTGGTAACATATGATCATGTTTTTGTCTATTTTAACCACGTATGAGTTATAGGAACTTGAAATGGTTGACAACTAACATTAAATTCTCTCATAGTAGCCAAATCGTGTTATACAATACAAAAACTAAAGCACTATAGTCGATCTTTGTTTGCCATGTGGTCAAAACGGCCAAAACGTGGTCAATATGAGCAAAAATATAAGTAAATCATATGTAAAAACTCAACTACTTATGTCAAAGTTTTTTACCTTATTGGAAATTTTCGCTACCAAAATAAAAAATTGAAAATTCAAGTTATATATATATATATATATATATTTTAATAACATATGGATGTTTTGCAGTAAATATTCCTACATCAATATTGTTTCGTTATTTCTTTTTGCGGCCCACCTCTCTAATCTCTTAAGTCTTAACTAGCCTAAGCAAAAAGTTGTCTCTGTTTTGGGACTTATGGAACTCTTGTATTAGGTGTTGCAGTTATGATAAACGATAAATATTATTAGACATCTTGTATTTTTATTTTTCCCTAGAATTCAATTTTACAAAGACACATTCATCGCTTTGTAATATGAACTATTCATCACTTTGTAATTTTCATATGTATTCTTTCATTTGATATTTTTGTTTATACGCAGTAGAGTACAGCGGACAATTTGAGGCCGGACACGATACACGATACAGTTACAACACATTGTAAATGAGCTTGGGTCGACTTTAAATGAATTCAGGCCTACCACATCGAACACGGTAAACACAACACGAACACGACAACATGATGTGATCCAATTAAATATAATTAAAGAATAAAATAATCATTTTTATTTACTTTATATATGCTAATAAGTGTTTTAGTTCTGACAGTATGACAAATTCTAGTTTTTTAGTTTATTGATTATTTTGTTTAATGGAGATCTAAAATTTCTTATAAATTTTAAAATCTTACATATATAATTATATGGGTAAACTGCGGCTAATGTACCCAATGTTTGATCTTCTGCGGATTATGTACCCAATGTTTATTTTCGGCGGCTAATGTACCCAATGTTTGATCCGTTAGATATTTTCGTGTTTTCCGTCACTTGACCGTTAGAGAGTTATCCTCCTCTATATGTACACTTTTCGTATTTTTGATATAACTCACTCATTTTTTGTCCAAATTTTATGCACGACCTATGGTTGGAAAGATAAGAGATAGATATACAACTTTGGTGTTTTAAGTTTTGTAAAATCAGTTTTAGAAAAATACGAAATTTCAAATACAACGTAAAACTGGACATTAGTTTAATGCAAAATATTTGTTTCGAGCAAATTTTAATATACTTAATGACTTTTTATGATGAAACGTAAAACTAAAAAGTTGTAGATAAACTTTTTATCTTTCCAACGGGTGTTTATTTATAAATTTTGGATAAAAAATGAGTGAGTTATGCCAAAAATATGAAAGATTATTTCGCATCACATCTTTCATATTTTTGGCATAACTCACTCATTTTTTTGTCTAAAATTTATAAATAAACAGCCGTTAGAAAGATAAAATATTTATCTACAACTTTTTAGTTTTACATTTCATCATAAAAAGTCATTAAGTATATTAAAATTTGCTCGAAACAAATATTTTGCATTAAACTAATGTCCAGTTTTACGTTGTATTTGAAATTTCGTATTTTTCTAAAACTGATTTTACAAAACTTAAAACACTAAAGTTGTAGATCTATCTCTTATCATTCCAACCATAGGTCGTGCATAAAATTTGGACAAAAAATGAGTGAGTTATGTCAAAAATACGAAAAGTGTGCATATAGAGGAGGATAACTCTCTAACGGTCAAGTGACGGAAAACACAAATATATCTAACGGATCAAACATTGGGTACATTAGCCGCCAAATATAAACATTGGGTACATAATCCGCAAAAGATCAAACATTGGGTACATTAGCCGCAGTTTACCCTAATTATATTAATAAAGTTAAATAGGTCTAAATGGGTTAATTAGGTACAAACAGTAAACACTGTTATTAAACAGAGCATTCTGAGTTTTATCTTTAGACACAATTAATATATGGAGCGGGATTAGATCTACATAAAATTAGTTAAAAACAATTAAAGCACGAGGCACGAATACTACATGAAACACAAGTACCCTAATTTATGCATTCATTTATCAAGTTAGTGTAGTATGTATGATGAGTCAAATAAAGACAAAAAATAAAATAAAATTAAAGGCTATATAACGACAAAAATATATAATTAGACTACGTAAAGACACAAATACAAAGTTTATATAGCTATACATGGACAACATAAATACAAAATCGACATTTTTAATAAATTATTGCTAATGTTTTAATAAATTAAAGTTTTAAAAAGTTAAGCATAAATTTCAGTAGAATGTAAAATAAAAAAAAATTAAAGATTTTCTTAAAAACATAGAAGGAAAGGCTTCATATATAGGAATAAAAATACAAAGTCAAGATGTGATATAGTCATTTTACAAAGTTTAAACAATAATGCAAAGCGAGTGGTCTTAACCCTTCACATAAATCCGTTGTTAATATATGTTAGTATTAAAAATTAATAAACAAGTATATCAACTTTTTTTTAAAAATATTATCAAACTGAAATTTTTAAATTAAAATTGTGTGAATACGTGAGTTAGCTAGAAAAAAAATAACAACTTTCCATCTCTAAAAAAAAGTTAAAAAAGAATCAGAACACCAAAATCCAAACTAATTCAGATAAAAAAGTTAAAAATAATAAGCAAAATCTCAAAAAAACCATTTTAAAAAGATGAATTCGCCTATGAAAATTTAACTAACGATGTCGTCAACAAGACAATAATGAGCACAACGATGAATCACTTGTTGGATAATTATTGGAGATCGAAGACGTCCGGGCTTGAATCACGCATGAAACACGCTTTCCTTATAGTATTTCGAGCACCTCCGAGAACGTCTAGAGGTCTACAACGCAAGAATACCGCAGGATACGACAAGCCTTAAATCGTACTGCACAAGACGTTTGTGAAGCACGAAATAGGCAAGAACAGTTTCTGGAAATTGTTGAGAGAGATTTTTGGTATTCTGTATTTCGATTCTGTTTCGTATATTAAACTCGAAATATGGAGTGTGTTTTACAGGCAAAAGTAACTGCCATTTCCTAAGGTAGCGACCCTTTTTGAAAAGACAATAGCCGACGAAAACCGCCCTGTAGCCGTTACCTCTATCGCTATGCGAAAGTCGTTACCTCTAGCCAAGTAATTGGTACCGCTAGGCGAGAGAGTCCGAGGACCCGAGCCTAAGCCGCTCGCCCCGATGCGACGTGTTTAAGTGCCTTATTCGCGGTGTCACTTATTATATATAAAAAAAGACTTTGCACATGTAAAGATACCCTGAAGAACGAGGAAACGCGGATTCAAAATCTAAAAAATAAGCAGAGAAATATAAAGTTATGATTTTCTAATGAAAAATAAGTCCCGACTTATATTTTGAGGGGGCAAATTGATTTTTCGGGGACAAACTTAGACCGGCAAGTGAGGGCGGTTGCCCCGACTAGCCATCAAGTGGCTTCGCCAATGGCGGCAACGGTATCGAAACTTTGATCAAATGAGGTGACATGAGTCCAAAGTGAAAAATAGTGAGAAAAGAACACAGAGTCAAAAAAAAGTGAGAAGATGCATTTTTCCGTCGAATATAAAAGAAAGAAAATCCTAAATAGCTAGATAAGCACATAAATATGCATTTTAGGTATAATCTAATAGCCTTATGATAAAAATAAAAAAAAATAAAAAAATTGACCAATTGCATCCACGAAAGATTTGGATGGAAAATTGTGTCGCCTCATGTTTGCTGACTTTGGGTACTTTTGTCGTTATTTTTCAATTTAGACCCATGCTGCTTCAGTTGGTTAAAATTTAAATACTTTTGTCACGATTATCCTTTTATATATAATCAATTCATTACGGTGGCAGGCGCAACCCTTCTAGGCAGTCTTGGTACGGGTTGTGGACAGTCCGCACCCATGCCCAACCAAATATATATTATTTGGTTTCGAAATGCTAAATAGCAAAAAATAAAATAAAAAATTAAGCGGGTGATTTTTCTCCACCCGAAAGAAGCTCACGGGCTGGGCAACCCGTTCTCATACCCATTAGGCCATTACGGGCTTATGGTGCCCGGACCGAAAAAAGGCGAGACGGGGCCACCCAAAGTGGTGAACGCCAATAATCAGTAATTGTGATATCGTTTAATGTTGAAGTAAAAACCGAGCCATATCCCCACCAACCCATTACATAAAAATATATATATAACAGATTCATCAAAAATTGCGTAACGTGCAGTGCAAGAAAGTTATCAACATGCATGCATAGTCTTACTCGTATGAGCTTTACAGCATAACAGAGACAATTCAATACACCCCACAAGAACATAGCAGCTAACTGCACATCCCATGATTATTACTTACTGATTCTCAAGAATATCTAGCACTCAACACCGCACTGTTTGAGCACAGGACCGGTCTGCTTGGGCAAGAAGGGGTCAATCCTGACCCAAACCAGCGAGAAGATGGAAGCCAGAAGGATCGACCAGAGCACAACAATGGTGGGAGTCCTGTTCTGCCTCCCCATCAGCCCTTTCAGGAACGGGTAGAGGTGGAGGATCACCCAGAACGCGAAGAAGAGCTTCCCGAAGAGCGGCCCCCACGACCCGTACCCGTTGTTGATGGCGTCGGAGATGCCCGCCACGACGCCTACCATGTTGAGGATGATGAGGGAGGTGGGTGGGATGAGCAGCGTGGTCCACTTGAAGAGGTAGAGCTCCCCGAACTCCGCGTCGTCGGCGGCCTTGGACGTGACAGTGAAGTTGGTGTCGACGCCTCCCAGGACCTTGAGGAGGCCCTGGAAGACGGCGAAGAGGTGGGCGGAGACGCCGCCGATCACCCAGAATTGCTCGTTGCGCCAGAGGTCCTCGATGCTCACGCCGCTCCACCGGAGCTCGAGGAGCCCGGTGGCGATGATGGAGATGAAGAGGGCCAAGAACCACATGCTCGCCAGGTTGTTCAGCTGCAACAGATTGATTCAGAGAGGTCACAAACTAGTAATCTTGATTAAAGTATCTTTAAATATACTTAATTATTTGATATATAAAAAAAAAAAAAAAAAACTTGTGAAAATTATTATATTTGCGACAAAAATACTTAAAAAGTTAGGTGAAAATGGCATTTTTTTGTGGCGGCGTATGTTCTTAATGTTGTCAAGAGTGTAAAATCCTAAATATCTTGTATGTATGTTTTTGGTACTTAGGAATTAAGTTTTTGAATTTTGGTAACATTAGAAATTTTTGTTGCGACAAAAAAAAAAAAAAAATTGGAATATGCTGCCACTTTCACTTATAATTTATAGGTTTCAATTCTAAAAACAATAACCAGAACGAAATTGTCTACTTACGAAAATGTTAGTTACTAGTATTAGATTTGTATTATAACCTTTATATTAATTTGAAGAAAACAAAAATGTTCCGTTCTTATAGATTTTTGCAAGTATCCAATGGTAATCATGTCATGAACAAGTAACTTCAAGAAGCTTTACTTAATTATCCATCAAATCATTTATTTAGAGTAAATTCCTGAGTACTCACTGTTGGGATGATGAACTTTCCGGTGAGAAGACAAACGGCCGGGATGGTGCAATACGCGAGAAGAGGGATCGAAGTGAAGGGGTAAACGATGGTGTTAATGTAAGCGAGCCTCTCGAGCAGCTTCAGTTTCCCTCCCCGGTAGCCGTACCATAGAGGGCAGTGACGACTCATGAAAATCTCGACCGACCCGAGAGCCCATCGCAGCACTTGGTGCAGCCGGTCCGATAGATTTATTGGCGCCGAGCCTTTGAAAGCTGGTCTTTTCGGGATGCAATACACCGATTTCCAACCTCTGCAGTGCATCTTGAAGCCCGTCAGGATGTCCTCCGTCACCGACCCGTAAATCCATCCAATCTGACGATGAAAAGAAAATGTGTCAGTCTAAGTTCACCGGCGGAAAATTAATGCCGACTTTTGGTTAAAGTGATAAATGCGGTTAAAAATTAGTTTTCCTGCTATGGGATACCAACATATTTGCTAAATGCGGTTTTTTCGCATTTTAAGTAGGGTATTTGATTTTACTAGGAAAAATAGTAAAAAATGCGGTAATTAGTCTTTCTATATTGAAATACCGCATTTACCGCTTTCACCCTACGGCTTACGGTAACAGATGCAAAATACCTCTTTGCCCCATTCGGTCTTCTCTTCATAGCCGCAGCTGATGACGTGGATGGCCTCTTTGACGAGACCCCCGCTGTTCGTGCCCTCGGGGAGACCGCCGTTTTCCATGAGAGTGGAAGCTATGAAAACCGGAGACTGTCCAAACCGTTTTTCGAAGTTCTTCTGCGACATGAGCGTTGACTTCTCGAGCTCCTCATATCCCTCGAGTCCTTCCTCGATCCCCTCGAGATCAAAAACGGCTTCTCTGCTCTCTTTCTTCGTGTAACTCTTCTTCTTCTTATTGGAGTAGAGCCCTCCGAGGAAGCTCGCCAAGCCCTTCTTCTTCTTCGTGTGCGTTTTCTTCCTCGATCCGCCGCAGAAGCAGCAGCACCACGAAGGCCAGCAGTCACACGTCATCTTTGGCCGCTTCTCGGAGACCGGGGGATCGTATCCGTACAATGCCTGTCTGTTGAAGACACACCCGGTTCCGACGTAGACCGGCCCTTGAATCCCGTCGAGGCCTTTCATGTTAATCTAAACATGAAAAAACGAGCAAAACAAGGAAATGAGCTAAGACTAAAGGGGTGGTTTTTGTCAAGAGGGATTTTTCGGAAGCCACTCACGTCGAAGAACACGGTGTTGCGATTGGCATATCTGTCATTACGGTCGATGCCGTCGAATCTTTGAGGAAACTGGACGTAACAGAGCTTCTTTCCCAGCTGCGGATCCATTAGAAAGCACATGGCTTCTCTCACGGCCTTGCTGTTGTTGATGTAGTGGTCGCAGTCGAGATTCAGCATGAAAGGCGCGTTCGTGAGAACTGCCGAAACCCGGACCTACAGAGAGAAATGGCCGTTTTGAGTATCTGAACTATTATCCTTGAGATACACGGTTCAAGCTACACGATGTACAAAACAATTGAAATCACTCTCTTTAACAAACAAAATTGATCATTAAAAACCCCGAGTCTCAAGGATAGGGTAGGAGGTGATCGAAAATTCTTACAAGAGCATTCATGGCACCGGCTTTCTTGTGGTGCTGATATCCGGGGCGCTTCTCACGGGAGATGTAAACGAGGCGTGGAAGCTCCTTGCCATCCACGTCTAGCGCACCTCCACTTCCCAGATAGACCTGCCAAACCATTATAAAGAGTGAGCCCTGTAAACGAGATAACGTGAATGAAAAAGAGCAAAAGCCCGATTTCGGAATGAGTTGTTCATGTAATTTCTAGGCTTCTTTCTATTAACCCTAAATAACTGGATTCTAACGTGTTTAATGTGAGAAAATACACCTAAAGCTTAGTTATAGTTCCTATACTCTTTGTATTAATCTTTTAAAGTCATTTTGATGAAACAATACAATATTGGTTACAATGTGAAAGATGAAGCAGGGAGATCAAGACCTGAATCATGCCGGGATGATCCCGAGTGCTGTTGCCAGGCCAAGGTGTCCCGTCCTGCATCACCCACCCGTCTTCTGGCTTCTTCAGCGCTTTTGACACCAGCGCGTTGATCCTCACCTTGAACTCCTCGTACTCTCTCTGCACAAACCCCAAAAAATTTGATCAAATAGATTTCAGAAAACCAAAACCGAGTAATTTTTTTTAAGTGTACTTGATTTCATCTCGAAACTAATTGGCAATGAGCGGAGTAACACATGATCTTATCAATACTGTTAAGTTCTTTTGTCCTTTCAGCGTGCTCACCTTCATGGCCCTCCGCTCCTTCACGAAGCTCGGGTGAACCTTGTCCTTCAAGTAATCGATCTTTTCCGAGAAGTAGAACTCAGGGGCCCTCGGCTCCACAGCGTGCTTCCTGCAGAACGGAACCCACCTCCGCGCGAACTCGGCCGTCTCAGCGAGCGAGTCGAAGAGCAGCATGGAAGCCCCATCGTCTGAGACGTAGCAGCATATTTTTTCCGTGGGGTAGTCAACTGAGAGGATGGAGAGGACGGTGTTGGCAGTGATGATTGGTGGCTCCTTGAGCGGGTCGACGGAGCTGACGTAGACATCAACGGGGGCGAGCGTGTTGGCGTGGCCGTCGCGCTCGAAGCGAGCAGAGAGGCGGTCGAGGTAAGTCTCGCGAGTGATGGGGTTCCACTTGGGGAACTGGTCGAGGATCCACGAAAAGGCGAACCAGATCTCGCAGATGACGGATATGAGCCAGAGAGGGTATGCGTCGTTTGCCGGAGTCAGGATCCGGAACCTGAAAAAGAAGCAGAGGATCACCAGCCGGAGGATGATCACCATCCGGTATGGGCTTATCAAGCTCGACGCGACCGGGATTTTTCTCCACATTGGCTGTCGCGCTTCGGTCATTCTAAAATCACCACCGAGCAAACAAACAAACAATCAGATCCGATGTCAATAAGACTTGCTCAGTTGGTTGAGTATCAAACTCTCAGATACTACTACATGCTTACAGGAACTCGTCGTCATCGGGTTCCTCGTCGTCTTTTCCATCGTCTTTGTTCATCAAATTGCCTCTCCTCTCTTGCCTTACTTTCCACTTCTCCACTCTGTCTTTCCACTCGTCGTTGCCGTAGCCTAAATCTTTCTCGCCTTCAAACTCTTTACCGGCGACTACATGTTGACACTTTTATCAGAATAACAGTTATAGCTTTCAAGATCGTGATTCTAAATGAACGTTAATTACCGCTCCCTCCGACGGAAAAAGCGTGACCGCTTGGCTGCCATTGTTGCTGTTTACCATTGTTGTTATTCTCTCCACTATCCTGCAAAATAAAACACCCCTTCTACTTCTTAGTCACTTAAAAAAAAAACGGAGTCCGGGCTCATAGTTCAAGCGGGACCGATAGATTTTTATTCTTTTTTTTTGCTCATGGCTTCGTTTTGAATCTTGTATCTTAAGAATACTAATTCAAATACTCAACTAACTTAGCTAGCTTTATTGACTTAAGAGTTGAGAATTACCAAATCATCAGCGAGAGGATTGAGATTCGGGTTATCACTCTGCAGCCCATTCTTAAGGGGAAACTCATCCTCGAGATCTTCTCCATCGAAGCTATCATCGTCGTCACCGGCAACTCTCGGACAACCTGATACAGAAGCAAAACATCTCTTACTTAGCCCACAAGTTACACACCAACACTGAATATTTTCACGAAAATGTTCCATAATCACGTTTTGTATTAAAGTTCGAGATTGAAGAAAATGAGTTCTACATATTTAGCAAACCTTTTTGGCGCTTATAACGAGTGTTGCACTGAGGACAGCTCTGATTTCCGTCGCTCCTCTCGTAGTCGTAGCACGGTCGGCACACCGGGAAGCTGCACACGTGGCACGCCACGAACAAATCTCCGTTCTCCCTGTGTCCGATCTCGTCACCGCACACGCGACACGTGCTCTTCGATGCAGCCTGATGAGTCGGCGGCTGGCCCTGCCATACTCACAAGTGTCAGTGCCGCCTACGTTAAGAGCTCGAAAACCGGTTGAACGAAAGAAGTTGCATGCAGTGTCATTACCTCTTCGTCGTAGGCCGTATGGTGGTCGCCGGTGATGAAACCGCCGGCCATGGCGAGCCTGGAAAGAAGAGCGAAAAATGGAAGGATAAGTAGAGCAAGAGGTTGTAGAGGAAGAAGAAAGAAGGTATAGTTATATTGACGGTTTCAGGGGGTGAAAGTGAAAGGAAAAGAAGAAAAGGGGTGTTTTTGTGAGGTGGGAGAGAGTTGAGTGTACCTACTGTGAGTTGGGAAGTCATGACTTTGATAAAAAGAGACGTTACTGATGAAAGGCGATTCATATTTGGTAAGACAGAATAGTTTTTTTTTTTCTTTCATTGCTTGGGTTCAAAGGTTCTCTGAAACTGGCGGTAGATGGGTGTTTTTTTTTTTTTTTTAGTATTTATTTATATATATGTATATATATTCATATGTACCCACTTTTCTTCACAACTAAACTTCATATCGGTTATAATTTTTGGATTGAGAATTTTTACAAAGTAAGCTTTGTATTTTTATTGATAATTTTGCTTTCCACTGTTTCAACTCTAGAAATTTTGATGGATACTGAGAAGACCCATACCAAACTGTAACGTAAAATACGAATCACGATCACGTAAGCCAATCGGTAATCACCAAGATAGTAATTACTGGAACATTATTGCAAGCAGCGAAACAAACAATAAACCGTTCCTTCGAGAACACAGCCAAATCTCCACCGGAAGATGTCTCGAGCCAATAGTCAAAACAAAAGATGCGTCCCTCGATAAACCCTACGCACCCATATGAAGGATATCACGGTTTCCTACTTGTAAAAAAAACTCCCTTCACGAAAATCTAACATATTCAATAATACGATTCAAATAAACAGCGTCTTGCCCTTCCTTTTCCAATCAATACATATCATACAAAAAATCTTGATGAACTTTCATGTGACAAACCGTGTGCTCTAAGCTCAAATATTAGTTGGTCGATCGTAAGCATTAGGGTTGAGATTGGGTTGTTTGATCTGTAAGCAACATCTAAGAAGAAGTAAGAAGCTTGAAGCCAAAGAAAGAGAGTGATACAGCCATAACTAGTCACTAATATAAATAATATACAGAGCCAATCTTCATCCTACGAAGTTATAAGCATTATTAAGCAGTAAGCACAAGATCCATACCTTAAAACATACAAACGCCTCTAAATAGGGGTTTAAGAATATAGCAACTGGAGCAAAACTGTTTAATAAATCAGACTAAGAACACAGGAGAAGGACCTCAGATTCCCGGAAGCGCTTTCGATCCATTAACTGCGTACTGTCAGTTTTGAAGCTAACCCTATTCAATCCAAGGTAAGGCTTATTCACTCGTTTTCAAACGCTTGACGGGTTGGGCTTGGGTCCCGCACGAGTCCGGCTCGCGATTGTTCTCGGATTTTTCGGTTGCGGTTTTCTCGTCACGAGAAGTGTCTTGGCTTTTCCTGTCTTTTGTTTTCGGGGACTCCGTTTCAACGTTTGCGGGGGGGTCTTGTGTAGCGTCGGAGGATACTGCAGAGGGATTCTCCAAAGTGGAGGAAGAAGCCTTAAGCTTTTCCATGCCGGGTTTGCATTGCTTCTCGAACATCATTTGCAAGTACCTTCCTTGTTCTTCTATTCTCAACTGCAGGTTTCTTTGTATCTGCAGAAGATAAATATTTCGATATCACGTTTCAAATTCAAATACTCGGAAAAAAAAAAAAGAGTCAAATATGGAACTTCAAACAAAAAATATAAATAAAAAACTAATTGCCAGGACTGAGATTTACACCTCGAGCTGCTCATGCAGCCGCTTCTGGACTTCCATTTGCAGACGCAGAGCTTCAGTAATCTCGATACCGCTATTAAGAAAATACAAAAGGCGTTACATATTTATGAGTGTATAACGTGATTGTTTAAAAAAAAAAAAAGAAGGAACAATTTCACAACTATCCCTTACAATTTCTGCTACTTAAACTTTGGAATTATTAGACAAAGATTTTGGCGAAACATTATATGATTATATTTTGAAACAAAATAACAGAAGGAAACTTAAAATAATTCAATATCGGATACCGGCAGCAGAAAAGACTTATTAACTCTAACAGAGCACGTTACTAGAAAGTACTATATATCCTGCACAAAACTTCTTTCAATTTGTTGAAGCATATAAATACTACATATGACCTTATTAAGATGCATTTAATTAATCATGAAACTTACATAAATGCTATAGAATCAATGAGAATAATATGATATCCTAAAAGTAAAGAAAAAAGATGTACTCACGTTTTCAAGTCAAGAGATGATATATCGTCAATAGGAGTCAATTTCTTCTCCGAGGTTCCTGCACATAGATATATTATATCTTTACACCCAATAAATAGGAAAGAGTTCTAATTTTACCTATTTTTATTATTGTCTCACTAGGCGCATAATTAAGGTTTGGCGATTATGTTTCATGAGTTGAATTTCTTATTGAGCATTATAGGGTAAGAGTTCCTGGTCTCATTCTCGATTTAGAGAATGGGGTTACAAGTATTCTCGTTTCTCCTTGATTTCTCAGGTCCCATCAAAAATTCAAAACAGGTCGACGAAGAAAAAGATGCAAGTGCATAAGAAAACGCAAATATTCAAAATAAAATGAAGAGTAAAGGTATCCCAAGTTAGAGATGAACTCATATAGTAGCCATTAAAAGAAAAGTTTGAATAAAAATAGTAGTTAAACCGAAAATTCTCATCGGTGAGAATCTTGTAAAGGAAACTAAGGCACGTATCAAAAGCAACAAGAAGAATTTAGGGCATTAATCTAAGCTAGTTATTTTCGTTATATACCTTCTGGCGTCTCTGGTCTATATCTAGCTGTCCTATATTTCTGCAACACACGAGTTTTCAACGATTAGAATATAAGAAGAAAACTCACCTGTAAACACAAGTACGCATTATAGCATTTTTTTTTTCGTGGGAAACGATCTCATGCTAATATATTATATTGAATTTCAACACTATTAGTAGAGCTTAGAAGATATTGAAATCAAAATATTGTTAGAAGATATTTCATGACATCTTACGACATAGATAATTCTTATATTACAACCGGTAATTCAATAAAGTTAAGTGAAACATACCTGCAAGTGGCTTTTAACATGATAAATAGTCAAGCTGTCGACCTTCATAAGCTTCAAGACACCCTTAGGTGTTGCCCCTGAAAAGTTATAAGAAACAACTAGTAAGTCAACTGTCCCAAGCTTCACAATCTTTTGGCGGTATAAGTCAACTCTACGCACTTTCACTGCCACCAAGTTGGTTGACAGCCTCCACAAAGGCCTCGTGCAGCTCGGGAGTCCAACGCATCCGTGGCTTGGATGAGGCATTGTTAGCAGAACAAGACGGAGTAGCAACAGTCTGTATTTCTCCAGATTGGACAGAAGTCTGCTGATGAACTTGGGATTGCAGAGTTTGAAAATCTGAAGATGGGTTTTGTACTTGCAACGCCATCTGAATCAACAAAAGGACAAGCCAAAAGATATATATTTATTTGTTGATCAAAATCATCTAATATCAAAGTTCCATACTTTTTACCATATCTCTTGGCTTTGGATTCAAGTAATTTGAAACCAAAACCACAAATGCTTTTAATAATCGTGAACCAAAAACTAACTGATGGGTTTTTTTTGTTTTGTTTTTGGTTCCTTCAGAGAAATAAACCGATTAATTACAATCAGCAGAGCATCCAACCTTTTGTTCCACATTCGGTAGGTTGGGGTCGGCAAGAATTTCATCCCAGTTAGAATTCAAAGCACCATCGTCGGTGATGAGCTGGTCAGCCCATTCCTGCCAATCATTGCGCTTTCCAAATTCTTCAGACGCCATGATGCCACTACAACTACTGCTTTCTACTATTTGATTATTCTCAACAGGGGTATTTACAGGAAAATCAAGGAAATCTGCAATGGAATCTGCACACCACGATGGTTCATTTTCTTTGGCGTAATGGCTCGGTGTTTGAGGCAGTGTCGACTGAGAATGCTGTGGAACAGGGAAAGAAACACCGCCATTTCTAGAAGACTGAGACATAAAAAGCGAGCTATTTGACTGATTCTTCGGAGGTGAAACAGAAGAATAGTGAAGATCTGAAGAAAAGCCAGACGAAGAGGAGTATATAGGACCAATAACTCCAGAGTTTGAACTTCTATGGCTTCCATGAGGGAGAGAGCTTGCCATGAGTTCTCTATCAATGGAAACTTGTTCTTCAAAAGGACGAAGCACAGGCAAAGCTGAAGAAAGTGCTCCAGAACCGCCGTTACCGAGCTGCTTTGAGCCTGTCCTTGTCATCGATAAACCGGGCCGTGCCTCCATCAACTTCCTAATACAGACAAAGACGAAGTAATGGTAAACTACAGCATGAATTACACAATGCATTCATTTACTTAAACATGAACTAGATGCTGAAAAGATAAACTGCACCAACTCAAGAAGTACTATACCAAGGTTTTAAAAAATTGAGGAATGGTGGGCTTGCAGTTAATTTGCAGGCCAAAGGAAAACCGTTTTTCATTAGTTGTATTTTGGTCCTCAAAATCTTTTTTTATCAAGAAAATCCCAAATTTTGTTTCAATTTTTCAAATCCCAAAACTAATCCATAATCTTATCCTGATAAGAAATTCGAAACTCTGGTCACTATACCAACCTTTGCTCTCTTCAATGTCCACACCAAAAAAAGGGTCATCAATTACCAGCCCCCGGAACTGAAAGCAAGCCAACGTACCATTAATGGCAGAGAGAGAATATAATCAAACCTGTGAATGCGATCAGTAATCAAATACAAGCTTACACAAGCCAAACCCTCAAGTACTGTCAACTGAGTGTCCCTAATCAGAAATATACTTCTCCTAATACAATTTCAATGGTTAAAGACTCCATTACTGAAATAAACAAGTTATCAAAGCATCAGAGCAGAAAGCAACCTCAAAAAATAAAAAACTTAAGCCAATCTCTGTAACCTATATATCAAGCTAAGCGAACAGGAATATTACATATATATATATATATAATACTCAAATAATCAAGGACCGCATTAAAGCTAAACGAACTCCACAGAACAATCGTAAAATTCGAAACTATCGGGGAAAAATGTGAAAATTTGCACATGAATTGCCCTAAGCACACCATAATTGAAACGAATCTCGGAGACCAGAATACAGTGTGCACAAACAAACGAACACATAATCCGCCATGAAACATGGTGAACAAAGATTCTGGAAGCAAAACCTCACCGTTTGAGCACGAAGCTTCGAAACGAACAGACCGAAATCTTACCCGAATTCCAAAGCTGAGACCAGAAATGGAGTCGCGAGAGGGAGAGAGATTGAGGAGAGTCGAATCGAATCGAATCGAGACCAGAAATTCGGTCGAGCGAGATGAAGAGAGAAGGTTAGGGCTACGGTGACAGACAGCGAATTTAATTTATTTTTTATTTATTTTTCGACGAAGAAAAATGAGAAATCTCCTGACCGGCGTTGCTTGGCCAGGGAATTGAACGGTGACGAGTGCGCTTTGCTTTTTGCCCTTATTCTCCAACAGGGGATGCTGTCTCCACGCGCCACCGTGTGCCGTGAAGTTCACGCGACCAGTTGTGACTTGTGAGCGCGTGTGATTGGTGGAGTGCGGCGGAATATCTGATGATGCCTCGCTCGCACGTGGGGCTAAGTTTCACGTGACAAAGCTAGTATTAATTAATTAATTTATTTATTTATGATGTAATAAATCTAGTTTGATATATGTCATTAGTATAATACGGTTTGCTTTAGAATTGATCAATTTGTCAACATGTTTCGCCACAATTGCTAACTACATATATTCATATATATATATATATGATATAATTAAGTATTAAAAAATTGTATTTCATATTATGAAAATTCCAAACCATTTTACGTGTCAAGAGTTAATTTTAATATACTAGAGAATCAAAGATCATGCAAAGTTTTCATTTTCAAATTTAAATAAAATGTCAACCGGGGAGCAATTTTAAAATTAAAATAGATAGGCATTAAATATTAAAAAAATTATACCACTGCATTGATAGGTGTCTATGTATTATATCTATGTTTCAACTTTCAAGCACATTTAGAGTTAAAGTAGCGCAAATATTCTATATTTTATCTTTCAGTGATACAAATTAATTATCTTTTTAATCGAAATTCTTAATATGTATTATTTAATTTGATAAAAAAATTTAATTTTCACTTTTTTACATTTCTCTTAAATTTTGTAAGGATTATATATATAAGTATAATTCACACTGAAAACAGTAAAAATAAAATAAAATAAAATTTGGAGTACTACAAGTCTACGCCACCATTGAATGTTTTTATTTCTTTATTAAAGAGAATACCTTAAACGACCAAACATTTTGAAAACTCAATTTTACATGTATCGATTAGGGTATCATGATGAAAATTAACTTAGGTTTGGAAACATATAAAGTAGAGTCTAAATAATGACGTATAAGATTGATAAATTGGACTTTCTTATATGAGTATATGATATTGACTGCATGCACACGTGTCAAGTATTTAGTAAAGCACAAGTGGTCGATCTTTGGAGTAGCAAGAGGGCATTCAAAGCTGGTTTGTAGTTGTGTTCGATTTGACTGCTCTCACTCTCAAACGACAATGCTGCTTCAATGCCACTTTCAGACACGCTTCTTTAGAGTTTCGAATGGACCATAATATCTAAATTAGTTAAATAATGCCTTCTATTTTAGGTAGATTTTTATTTTATTTTTTGTTAAAAATTTTAGGTAGAGTTACTAACGATATAGATATCTAAGTTTTTAATTTTCAGAGTAATTTTCTTGTTTTTTTTTTTTTTTTTCAAGTTCTCATTGTCTAAAATTATTGAGAAAATATCTTTTTTAATTAATTTAGCAGAATTTATATGCACCGTTAGATATTAGCAATATTTTTTTCTATATTAATAATGACGTGTGTCTAAAGACTTGACCATACATTTAAAATTTTATTGAAACATATTGAAGAATAATAATAATAATAATTAAAAAAAACTGCTGTTAAATTTTCTTTTCTAGCTATGAGATTACTAAATGTTTATGTCGCTATTAATCTTTTTATTTATTAAAATGGTGTTTGAAGTAACAAGAGAGCATGCACAGTATATATGATACACACTTGCTGATATTTATGACGAAGCGTGAGTATTCGTGAACAATAGAAAATATTAGTTTTAGTGTGAAATACACAGTACAGTAGTGCGATAAACATATACCAATCAAAGCAATTGTTAGAGTAGCTGTATCAGAACTCCAACGTTAATAAAAGAAAATTGCGTGTGTCCGTGTGTGTGTATATATACATACACGGAAACATGCAATTTCAGGATTTTAAAAAATTAAAGCAATAATATTTTGGTGTAATTTTTACACTAAAATCTCTCTAATGAGACTCCGTTTTGCTGTGATATTTGTACCAAAGTCTCTTCAATGGGACATGTAGACATTAAAATCTCTCGCGTTGCGAGTCACACGAGTTAGTGCTTCGCCAACCTAGAAAGTTGAACCAATACAGATCATCTTATCAAAAACATGAGAAAATTTGAATGTTATTGAAACCCAGATTCGATTTGGTACAACGACCGTCACAATGATCAGAAAAACCAGCAAATAAACTGAAAAATAGAGCACAAAACCATAAATTCTTCAGTTGCAAAACCTGTTCTCTTCTCTACGGATTCTTGCTATACAAATTATTGCTATACAAAATCTCTCCCATTGTGTTATTCACTCTCAATCAATAAATCAAAGTATCTCTTAGGTCTAATATAAGTCTAGCTCAATTACAACAAATTGCAAACTAAAAGACTAATTTGCCCTTATTGTTACAATTGACAAACCACTAATAAAAGACGCTGACTAATGCTACATCAGCACGCCACATGTGCTAACAAATATATATTTTTACACCGACATACGCAATTTCCTTTTATAAACGTTATACTCAAGTTTGAAGTTCTTATACAAATACTCTATTAATTGCTTTGATCGGTATTTGTGCATCACATTGTTTGTTCATGAATATCTATAAGTGAAAATGCGATGACACATCGCAGTCAACATGATGTCACATGACACTTAATAGTCAACACTAATGGTCAGAGACTTATTTGTAAGAAATTGACTATTTTAAGGACTTTAGCCGCTAAAAATTAAATTTAATAACTTATCTATAAAAAAAAACAGATAAGTTTGAAAACATTATCCTCAAATTTCTCAATTGTAAACTGCTCGTCCGGCCAAATCCATCGAGATTTTGTTAAGCGTGAAGAAATAAACTACATATCATTTATATAAATTTATAAACGACAAAGTCGTACACTAACATTTTTCTTTACATTTTACAACTAATTATCCACAAATTAATATCTGCAAATTCATTTTTC
Organism: Parietaria judaica; assembly: GCA_954871525.1. Classification (NCBI taxonomy): domain Eukaryota; kingdom Viridiplantae; phylum Streptophyta; class Magnoliopsida; order Rosales; family Urticaceae; genus Parietaria; species Parietaria judaica. The sequence continues at coordinate 49,654,426 of OX940860.1, forward strand.
CTCTTCATTTTATCCAAAAAAACCAATGAGAATATTTTCTTTCTTCATGAAATGTCCCTTTCGGGAGCGTATAGGATCTTGGATGAGCATAACGCTACCTTTGCTTGATATTGCCGACATAATCACCATGAAAGTAAACACTACCTAATTACACCACTTATTAAAAAAAAAAAGTGTTTCAACTTTCAACATCATCAACAACGCAAACCATTCTTCTTAGTACTGAGAATCCCAAGACATGACCATCTAAGTCCTCCTTTTAACGATGCACCAATGATTTGACTCCTCAATTAACGGCTAGAATTTGTGTAATGAATCCATAATTCATTTCAAAACTTCACGATGTGCATATTTTTGCTATTTTTTCTTAGCACTAAAGATCGCCCAAGAAGCTGAATCATGTAATTTTTGGATTAGGTCTTTTTGTATCGGCATGTTTACATTTTTAAGGATTATTGCCGTCAAAGTATTTAAATTTTGATCCATTAAACTTAAACTTATAAAAAAGTACTTAAAGTTAACAAATATGAGGTTATGCATTTTTTTTTTTCGTCCAATTTTTTTTTTTTACGGACGTTGGTCAATTTATTAGCATAGTGCTATTAAATCATACCTAAGATACACATTTATGCAATCATATAACTACGGCGGAAAAATGTGTCGCCTTATATTTATTGACTTTGGGTAATTGTGTCTTTTTTTCTTTTACTTTAGATCCTTACTGCATAGTTGATCAAAGTCCAAATTCTTTTGTCGTAATTTTTTTACTCGCTACTCTGTTGTAACACTTTTATTCACAACGGAAATTATTTAAATGAATAGTCGGAAGTCATTTAAAAACCAATGAAATTTACAAACATCAAGTCAAATAAGTCTAAATATAGCAAAAAATAACGTGTACCAAGTTGAGTTTTCACGTAAAATTCTTGTATCATTAGATTAGACTAATGTTATGCGTTGTTTTATATAAGTGGCACATCGATATGCAATATTTCTTTACAGTTTTTTTATTTTATTTAACTTGAACCCCCAAGTTGAATAGCTCTTTGATTATTGATAGCTCAGCTGTGAATGTGAATCTGATCTCCTATGACTTTACAGTATTTTGTTCTTTTATCCACTAATTCTCAATTAGATTCTCTTAGGAATGTGCAGAGAATGATGTTACTATTCCTCGTTATTACGTGACATAAAATTCTGCAGTTGACTTTTTTCCTCCTTTCACTCACATGCTTTCAAGCACATCCCAAAACAGTTTCTAACAAGGAAACACGTATTAAGAGCATCAACAACATGATCAATTGGAAAAGAGGTTAAATTTCAGATATAATAAATGCAATTTGGCAATTTGAAGGTTCTTTTTGCACCGGGATGCCCTTCGAGGCTGCTCCACTGATCTCCGACGATGCCCCAAATGCGGTACCCTTCGTCGACCAATCGCTGCCTAACTGCTGATTTGTAGCTCTTCACGTCCATCTTCTCGTCTTTCGGGCTCCTAATCACGATATTTATATTCGTTTGATTATCAAAAAATTAAATTTGAGAAAGATATAATTTCCATTCTATTATATATAATCACATTAAACCTCTTACTATATTCTCTTAAATTCGATCACGCCTTATAAAACACTTAGTCAATATTATTCATCACAGAATTAAATTATTTATTTCGACTTTATAACTCATGTTAATATTTAAATAAAAAATATAGCTCTAAGTAAATTGATACTACAATTAACTCAAACATTGGAATAGAATATAGATTTTGAGGGAGATGTGCATTACCTCAAGTAGAGAGCAGCCCATCCATGGAAGCCGACGTCGACGAGGTTTGCAGCAGTGGGCGTCCACAAAATTTCCCTTCTCGAAGAGACGAGGAAGATCTTCAGCCCTTTTCCTTTGATCTCATTGAAGATCTCCAGTGTCGGTTTCAGAGCCGGTGCGCAGCTCTGCGCCATCCACGCCTCCAAAGACGTCGCGTTGCACTTGAGCCCACTGGAATTTCGCCGCACAAAACATACACACCAGTGAAGGACGGTGACATTGTGATAAAATGAGGATTATATTGCATCACTGTTCTTTTGTTAAAATATATTAAGGGTGATACGGAGACCGGTAATCGGTATTTCCCTTCCTATCTCGATTTTTAGAGAATTCCTACATCGGGTTCGAGAATCAAGACAGGAAAAAATTATGTAACTGATTTTAAACAAGTAAATTTACTGAATTTTCCAAGAACTGATACTGACCGGACGAAGGGAGAGTAGTGCCCCGGACCGCATATTTATATTAACTAAAACTAATATTTAGATTTAACTTATTAAAGGATAATTCATTTATATTAAATAAGATGTTTTTATGATATAACTTTATGTTTCCACATTACATAACCATAAAAGAATTGTATACCATTTGATCTCTTTATCATCCAAAAAATTGTAAAAAAAAGAATATGTTTGTATTTGCTTAAACATTAATTGATAAAAAAAAAAAAAAATCATATTCCTCCGATCTCGCCGTCCTCCCTCTCCCTCATCATCCTCACGAGTTATGTCACCTCACCATTATTGGCTCGTCACGTTCTTTACTAGTCGTTTTCGCCGTCGAGTCGTGTTTTCTATTTTCTGATCTATGCAGCCCCATATTTTGTATTTTTTGTTGTTGTTGTTGTTATAATGAATATGGTACAGAGCTACAGATATATTTGATTTGTTTTTAAAAATAAACGGTCATTAAAAAAAAAATAGAGGATCTACAAAAGCCAAATTATCAAGATATATTTGTGGCAAAAGTATCACCAAGTGTTTCATAGTACGTCATACACTCCAAAATTTACCGCAAAAAGTTCCAAAAAAATCTAAAAAAAGGTTATGCAGTAAGAAATTTCAAACTTACGACAAAATAATATTCGTTTTGTAATGTTTTTGCCACGATAAAAATAATTTATATTTACAATAGAACTTCTTTATCTTTGATATTTTGTTGCCACAACAAAGCAAAATATGGTACTTCTGCTGCAAATATCCACATTGCATAGGCGGAGAACAGTTGTGATCAAAAGTATGGAAGATGAGCATACATACCCAAATCCATGCTTTCTGTAGTAAGGAATGGTGGAGAGCAGAGTATCATCAACGTCGAAGACCCAAGCGTCCTTCCCATCGTCCTTGACATCGCAGCAGCAGCCACTCAGGTACAGCTTCACCTCCTCCAGCGCCTTCTCCGAGTCGGCCCGGTACTGCGACGAGGTCATGTACTTCTCGACGTGAGGCACGCACTCCCACGGCACCACCTCGAACTCCCTCACGTTGTGCACCTCCACGTTCGCCCTCCAGCTCTCGCAGTACCTCCTCAGGCTGTCGCCGCTGTTGCGAGCTCCCAGATTGAGAATGCTCCAGTCGGCGACCACCGCTGACGAGGCGAGCAGGAGGAGGGTCGAGGTTGCGACGAGCGAGAAGCGCGCGGGGTTGGCCATTTCGAGTGCGGGATTGGTGAGGTTGATTGGGGGGAGAAATAGGAGGGGGTTTCCGTGGGGGACATTGTGAGCTGTTGGTCTTTAATGGAGGTTGGCTTCATTCACATGGTGGCCATTGGAGTGAATGCGATGATGAAAGATACAACTGGCTGAGCTGAGCTTCCCAACCAACAATGGCTTCCTTTCCTTGCTCTTAAATTTGTTCTTATCGACATCAATGATTTGATTTGAATGGCATAAAGAAGGGTTCTTCTCTCTTTCCTCTGTTATATTACTTTGAAAAACTCGTATATGATCAATTGATTGTGGAAGGCTGTCGCCCCAACGTAGAATAATAGCGGTAAAAGTATCTAAATTGTAAACAACCGTAATGGCGCGCGGTATTCGGACTTAGTTTTGTAGTGAAAAAATAACCAAGTTAAATAGAAGCCTTTGAGTTTGTATTAGTACAGATTATTGATAATTGTGATTATGTTTTTGTGATTTTATCGCTATATAGCTCATATGTTTTACGATTTGTAGGTCTTGATTTTATATTTTGTACTTAGGTAGTCCTGGAGTTTATATTCTTGTCTCTATTTGACATTTTACAAGTACCTTAACTTGTCAGAAAGTTTATATAGGAACAAAAAAAAAAAAAAGTGAAAAATTACGAAGGCGATACATACTTGATAACGAAGGCGCAAATACTGCTAATTACTCTAGATTAAGCACTAATAACATGTTATAAGTGCAATTTATTTGAGAAAATACTTAATTGTGGGTAGTTGTTGATCTTTTTAATACTTGATCTTAAGTAGAAGTGAAATGATCTTTTACACGCCCTCTATTTTCAATATTTGCAAAATAATATACTCTCTATTTTCAAAAACAACTAAATTATGTGTACTATAGTTTCATTTTTATTCACTTCCAGCATTTTAATCTTCACTATTCATACCCTTTTATATATATACTCTTTTTTCTTTTTTTGACAAAAAACATACCATATATTTTTCAAGAACCAAAATATCACCAATTGTCAATTTTAGAAATTTAAATTAATCAATATATAGGGGCGGGGGTAATATACCTAATGGGAATATTTTTGTGAAAAATATAATTAGAGAGGATGAAACACAAATGTCTCAGAAATATAAAGATAATCTGTGCAAGACTTTAGTAATTAAGAGGGATTTTTTTTTTTGGAAGACCCGTTGGACTTGGCACCAATTTACCAATGGCTCTTTCTTTTATTCTATTTTCTATTCTTTCCTTTCCTTTCTCTCTCTCAAAAGACATTTTCTTTGTAATACACGTTAAAGTTTGTAGCGAATTTAACAATTTTTGAACAACTAAGTTCAGGGAATTTCTCTGCAGAGCCGATCGTTGTCGTTGGCAAAAACACTTAATGGTTTGATAATGAAAACGAAAAAAAGGCTCTGCCAACTTCGGAAGCCGGAAAGCTCTCAACGACATCACAAACAAACTGTCCCTTAGAACCAGCCTTTCGTCAAAGAAAAACGACGAGTGGAAAGAGTAGTTTGATGCGGCTGAAGACGGTTTTCTTCGCGACACGGGACATGAGTAGAGACACACACACTATCTCTGTTGCATTTAGTGCTTCCAGGAGGTAAATAAATACACAAAATTAGCAGAAAATCACTGTTTAATCGAGGCGTCTCAGTCTGAATTTTGATCCCGTTCTCGTTAGCGATTTAGCATTAATAAGAACAAGATGTTATAACAAGTTTCTTGTTCCTGAAGCGCCATTTTTTCAAACAATATGAGCTTGGCAATATAGCACAATGTGTACAAAAGTCATATTATTCTCTGTAGTGTATGTTACAATATAAACGTTCTAAAAATTGATCAAATTAAAGTGGAGTCATCCAAAAAATTTGAATTGTGATTATTGTTCTCTTAGTAATTATTGTTTTTCGAGAAACTGTGAATTGCGATTTTGTATTAACATTGCAACTTTATATTTTAATGAAATATTTAGAATCGGAAATTGTTATCGTACTTGCTATACAAATACTTGTAGTAATTTCAATTTAAGATTTGTGAAAAAGCAATTTTATGATTTTAGAAATTAATTGGATTAAATGATGGCATTTTTTTAGTTAAGATTGTGTTTTCCCTTTGCAGGCGCAGATAACTTATTTAGTGATGAAGGGTCAGAATTTGATGAATCGATGGTGCTTCTTTGTCTTTTTTATTAACCAATTACATTATAAACCTGATTAAACTAGATTCTTACACTGATCTCGAATCGATTATTACATCGGTTTCTTAGGCATATCGGGAAGCCGAGAAGTGGCTCATGTCTCGTGCCGTCGCATTGCGACTGGCCAATCGCCACCTCCCCGTGTCCTTTCGCAACCGTACCTTGCGTCTTATAACGATGTAATTTGCTCGTAACCGTGCCATGCCTTCCCTATATCCTGTCGCAACGTGACTCGTTTTTGCGTAGTTAAAAAAAAAAAAAAAAACTAGTGTAGTTTTACACAAAAACGACTTTTTTTTTTTAATAAAAAATTCGGTAATGTGTTATAGTGTTGTATATCCCATTTTTTTTTAGGGAGTTTCTTCAATATAATAAATGTTATGTGTCCTGTTAAAACATAATGATTTATCTTTTATTTGATTTGATGATGAAATGCCAAAAAGAAAAGAAAAGAATTTTAACCAAAAACAAAGTAAAAAGTAAAAACTGGAATATGAAAAAGAAGATCAATTCATTGCAAAAGCTCAGGAAATTGTCATGTATACAACTGCACAACACAATACATTTCCGGCTCAAACTATCTACAAAGCTTTGGCACAACGCCATGTTTATATACACCTCGAAAACACAACAAATCTACCGCTTATTCCGAGTACCAGACACGAAACGGTCGGCGTCCTATAAGAACCCATCGTCAAAATTAAGCGCGTAGCTACGAAGATCATAGCCAAAGCGCTCACCGGCGTTCCCTCTCAGCCCCGTCACAGCCCTCTTCCACTGTGCCCGTACCTTCCAAACCGCCCTCTTCAAAACCCGCTGAGCGCCGCAGCACGCCGCCGGCGATCCACCGTTTGTATCCTCGAACGACTCGAATCTCGAAAAACCCGCCATGATGGAATTTGACCCTTCTGAAACTGAGAATTTGTGTGAGCATAAGAAAAGAGCATGAGAGAGTGTTGGTTTTATAAGGAGATTTTGAAGTGTGAATAACGCGGAATTAGGAGCCTCTTAATGATGTCACTTTATCACTTGCTAATAAAGAAAACGTTATCACTTATCTACTAAAACAGTGCTTCAAATTCCTAGTCAGAGATAGGCTCCTTTTTTAATTTTGGTAATCTTTTGTGACACTTTTGGCTCTCTGTGATGCAATGCCAATCTTGAGATGACACACCACTTTCCCTAGTGACCAACTTTATTTCAAGAAGTGCCAATGAAAGAAAGATAATGCGGAAATTAAACAAGAAGAAAAAAAGGTTAAAAGGTTTGATCATTCAGCCTCCATACTGTTGGTTAAGAATTTAGAATTTGGTATCAGATCTCGTTTTCAATACATAAACAAGAAAGAAAGAAAAAAAAAAGAACGCAAAATTATATCTTTCTACCTCTATCACTAGATTTCTCTCGTTGTTAGTTTTCGAATGGTATATCTTACGAATAAATCAGAAGTTCAAACAAAATTATAAAGTTTTATGTTTTCGAGAACAAAAAGAAAAATTAAATTGAAAAGCGAACGGAATATAAATTAAATGATTATTTAGACGTACTAAGATTTTTAAAATAAAGACTAAATAAACACATTGTGTTTTAGTTTAAACTTCACAAAGCGATATTAAACTTTGTAGATTTCTTTTTATGGGATTATGCTTAATCTTAATCTAATTTGCGATTTAGAGTTATAACTGTTGAAGACTCTTCTTTCATCGTATTTCTTTGATCATACTGAATTGAAGCCTTTTGTCCTTAGTTTTCTTTCAAAATTTAATTTCCACATTAATAATATAAAATATGAATTTAGAAAGGTAAAGAGGAAAAACATGAATTGGGTAAACTCTTGAAAAATATAAACATATAGGGTTAAAGAATCGATAAATCTGAAAACTAGGGGTAAGAAATTGAAACCTCTGATTTTGATTTCAAAAGTTGCTAAAGATTTGCAGAGAGATTTCGTGGGGGCACATGGCTTCATGACACGATATGTGTTCAGATGATGTGTATGTACAAAAAGCGAATTTTCCACTAAGATATTCTTTCAAATATTCATTCAAATATATTACTTTACAAAATTCGGAGCCATGTATCAAAAAGGAATTTCCATTGTATTTAAAAACGAGCACTCGCAAATTGAATAAAAATCTTAGTAAGGGATTATCGTTTTAGAATATTTTAACCTGAAAAAGATTATACACCCACTTTTCTTGGTTACATAATGTTGGGGTTTGACCCTCTTCAAGACTCAGCTTTGGGCCCAAAAACACTAAGCCCAAATGAGAGAATAGGCCCACACGACAAGATTGTCGCAAACGACCCACGCGCAGATACGAGGTAATCAAACGACGTGTAACACAAACATGCAAACGACATATTGAACTGAAACAATTTATTTCATTAGGGTTTCATCGTTTCTTCGCATTTTACACTGTGTGCTTCTCTGTCTACCCCCGACCCTCTCTTCTCTCTCTCGCTCTAACCCCAGTTAGGGTTTGCAGCCTCCGGCGATTCCCGACGGTGCTCTGGTGGTCGCGCGCACTCGCCCCTCCGTCAATTGCCTCTTGCGTGACCGAGCTGCCTTCTGGAAGGAGAAAATGAAGCCTGGGACTTCGAGAGTGAAGATCAAGAAAGAGCCCTCAACAAATGAGCCTCAGATCGTGGTCGAGCCTCCGCCAGTGGACCAGGCGAGCATGCAACGAGTCTACGACGAGCTCGAGCGCCTCAGTGAACCCGGCGGCGACTAGAAACTAGAGTCCTTCACCTGGACGCGCCCTGAGACTCCACGAACCCCACCGCCTCAGGTAAGATCTCCGATCTTCTTCTTCTTTCTTTCTTGTTCTTTTTAGCTTCTGGGTTTCTTTCTGAGAAACCTTTAGAGATCTAGGGTTAGCTATATAAGGCTTCGCGAACCCATGCGAAATCTCTCTGGTTGTTTGTAGTAACTGTCACTCTAGGGTTTTGACTACAGGTGACCCAATTCCTTTATCCCGTGTCCAATCACGATGTCCCTTTAGGATTGGAGATAGTCTGTGATGTTAGGCCCAGTGACCTAATTAAAACCCCTTCCTATTTCTGTTATTTCTGTTTTGTTTCAGTTCTGGGAAGAGTATTCAAACTCTTCCTCCCCGGAGTGATGACGTGGTTGGTGGAGCTCACCGTCGAACAACAATCTCCACCTTGAGCTTTACCAGTCACAGTCTTCTCCGGTTTCCCTTCTTTTCCGAATTAGGGCTTTGATTTTCTACAATGAGTATCACTCATAGTAGAGATTGCCCTTTTCCCTTCTTCCCTGGCTGGTCTCTCCTCTGTGTTGGCTTGTCCAACTCTGAGTTGATTGAGGCTTTGCTGAAGCTTGAAAGCTGGGATCACCTTAGTGATCATGTTAGCTGGGTTATCCTCAGTTGCTATCTTGATCACATTGAGCACACCAGACTCGACTAAATCTTTAACAAAGTGTAGTCTGATGTCTATGTGCTTGGTGCGTTCATGATACATCTGATTCTTACAAAGGTGAATGGCACTTTGACTGTCACAGTACAAGTCAAAACTTTCCTGCCTGAAGCCCAATTCTGTAAGAAGCCTTTTCAGCCATAAGCCTTCCTTTTTAGCTTCAGTGATAGCAACATATTCTGCCTCTGTTGTTGAGAGTGCCACAATATGTTGCAGAGAAGATTTCCAACTTACAAGGTTATTGAACACCTTGAAAGTATAGCCAGTCAATGATCTTCTTTTATCCAAATCCCCGGCATAGTCGTACTCTACATAGCCTTGTATGATTGTCCTTCCTTCTCCTTCAACCCTTCCATAGTGTAGACCTACTTCAATTGTCCCTACTAGGTATCTTAGGATCCATTTGACAGTCTTTCAATGCTCCTCTCCCGGGTTTGCCATGAACCTACTAACTAGGCTCACTGCATAAGACAAATTTGGTCTTGTGCAGATCATTCCATACATCAAGTTGCCCACAACACTTGTGTATGGGATGTTGGACATTTGCTTCCTCTCCATATCTGTTGTAAGGCACAACTCACTTGAACCTCCCTACAACTTTCTTCAAATACTCAGTCTGAGAGATTGAGAGCTCACTTGAGCTCCTCTTTCTTTGAATGACCATTCCTAGGATCTTCTCTGCTCTTCCTAGGTCCTTCATTTCAAATTCTGCATTCAGCCTGACCTTCAACTTGTCAATTTCTGACTTGTTCTTAGAGATTAGGAGCATATCATCCACATACAAGAGCAAGTAAACACTTGCACATGTTTGAGACCTTGAGAAGTAGACACAATTATCATGTTTGCTTCTCTGATAACTGTGGCTCTTCATAAAGGAATCAAACCTCTTGTACCACTGTCTGGGAGATTGTTTGAGTCCATATAAGGACTTTTTTAAACAACAAACCCAATCCTCCTTTCCTTCTCCTTGAATCCCTCTGGCTGATTCATTAGGATTCTCTCCTCAAGCTCTCCATGTAAGAATGTTGTTTTTACATCCATTTGCTCAAGTTCAAGATTGAACTGAGCAACTAAGGATAGCAGCACTCTTATGGAAGTGTGCTTGACCATGGGAGAGAAGACTTCATTGAAGTCTATTCCTTCTCTCCAAGTGAATCCCTTTGCCACTAATATTGCCTTGTACCTAGCTAGTTGAGCATCTGAGCTCCCACTCTTGACCTTGTAGATCCATTTGCAGCCTACCACCTTGCAATTCTTAGGCCTGGGTTCCAAAACCCATGTGTCATTCTTCTTTAGAGAATCCATCTCTTCCTGCATAGCCTCTTTCCATTTGCCTGAAGCTTTTGACTCAATTGCATCTGTATATGACTGAGGTTCTTCAAGATTGGCTTCAGCTACAGACATGAGAGCATAAGCTACCATTCCTGCATGAGAAAATCTGCTGGGTGGTCTGATTTGCCTTCTTGGTCTGTCCCTAGTTAGCTGGTACTGCTGCAAATCTTCTTCTTCTTCTTCTTCACTACTTGAGTGGTCTGCTACTTCTGCAGTTTGCTCTCCAACTCTCTCATCGGAATCTTGGTCAATTCTGACTGTAGCTTGACTGCCCATTCTGTTGTCTACTTGATCAGCTCCACCTTCTTCCATACTCTCTCCATCTGTGCCTCCAAGCTCTACCTGCAGATTGAAACTATCCTCTTGAGTAAGAGAATCAGTGTAATCTGTAGGTGTTCCTTGTGAAGCAAGTAAGCTTTCCTCTTGAAAAGTGACATCTCTGCTAATGATGCACTTTCCAGCCTCGAGGTTCCAAATTCTGTAGCCCTTGACCCCATCGGGGTAACCAAGGAAGATCCCTTTCTTTGCTCTGGGTACTAGCTTGCTTTTATTAACATGAAAGTAAGCTATGCACCCAAAGAATCTCAAATGTGAGTAGTCTTACTCTCTCCCTGTCCAAAGTTCTTGGGGGGTTTTGAAATTGATTGCTGAAGAGGGCAATCTATTGATCAAATAAGAGGCAGTGTGAACTGCCTCACCCCAAAATTTAATGGACAACTTAGCCTTAGAGAGCATGCATCTCACTCTCTCCAAAAGGGTCCTATTCATCCTTTCAGCCAGCCCATTCTATTGAGGTGTAAGCCTCTCAGTCGTTGGTCTTCTTATTCTTTGCTCCCTGCAATACTGATTGAACTCTTCTGACAGATTCTCCAATCCATTGCCAGTCCTCAAGTTCTTCAACTTTGTGTTGCACTGATTCTCCACAAGAGCCTTCCATCTCTTGAAGGTCTCAAAAGCTTGATCCTTAGACTTGATTAGATAGACCCAGACCTTTCTAGAGTAATCATCAATGAAGGAAATGAAATACCGGTTTCCTCCATGTGAATTTACTCTAGAAGGGCCCCATAGGTCCGAATGGACATAATCTAGAACTGCCCCTGTAGTGTGCTTGCCTTTTCCAAAAGAAACTTTGTGTTGCTTGTCATACATGCAATGCTCACAGAAATTCATTTGGTTTACTTTGTCCCTCCCAAATAAACCTCTGTTGTGCAGAATCTTCAAGCTCTTTTCACTCACATGTCCCAATCTCTGATGCCAGAGATTTGCATTGTCATTTGTGCTTGAAGTAGAGCATGCAGAGTTCTTCTTAGCAATGCTGCCTTCGAGAAAATAAATCTCGTTGTATCTATAAGCTTTGAGGTACACCATGGCACCCTTAGATACCCTTAAGCCTCCCAGAATATATTTCCATTGATACCATGCTTGTTCCAATACTCCAAGGGAAATCAAATTACTCTTAAATCTGGGAACATACCTCACATCTTCGAGCTTCCTGTAGGTCCCATCTTCTAGCTTTAAGGTGAGTGATCCCTTCCCTTGCACTTGACATATCTCCTCGGTGCCAGTCGCCATATTTTCCCTATTTGGGGTGTCCTTGAATGTGTCTAACCATTCCTTGACATGGCACATATGAAATGAGCCACCAGTGTCAAGTATCCATGCACCCCTCATGTTCTCAGGGACAGAGACACATAGAACCTCTGTATTATCATAGCCACTTTGGCTATGGGAGACATTTGCAGAATCCTCCACGTTGTTTTGTCTTTTTGGAAAGCCCTTGAACACTTTCTTCTTTGGGCAGTCTCTCTTGAAGTGTCTTTCTTTATGGAAATTGAAGCACTTCAATCCCGACTTTCCTCGAGACTTTGACCTTGACTGTGGCCTGCTTCCATAGCTCTTCCGTGTAGCTTGTCTGCCTCTAGTCACTAAGCCTTCTCCATGATCTGGCTTGACATTTGCTTTCTTCTATTCAAGCTTGGAGTAGATTGCCTCCGTGATTTGATCAACAGTGAGAGTCTCCATTCCTAGAACTAGGATGTCATAGAGAATCTCATATTGATCCGGCAAAGACCCTAAGAGCAAGAGGGCCTTGTCTTCTTCTTCAATCTTGACCTCACAGTTTTTTAAGTCCAAGATGATCCTCTTGAAGTCATCATAGTGATCTTCAAAGGATTTCCCATATGGCATCTTGAATGAATACAATATCTTATTGAGAACCAGCCTGCTTGACAAGCTTTTCTTCGAGTATAGCTGATCAAGCTTCTCCCAAATTCCATGAGCAGTGTTCTCGTGTGAGATTTCCCTTAGAACCTTGTCATCTAGGCTCAAATTTAGTGCACTAAGTGCCCGGGAAAAAATCTCTTGCTTCTTTTCTGCAGAGGAGAAGGTTGGAAGGCCCTTCTCTTCCTTCAAAGCCACCTCCACGCCTTGTTGAACAAGCATTGCCCGCATCTTCATCTTTCACAAACCAAAGTCATTCTTACCCGTGAACTTCTCCATGTCAAACTTTGCCCCTGTCATTCCTTGAGTCTCAAATTCCCTGATCGCCGAGTCCTCAAGCTGCTTCACCGGAATTCCGAGCTGTTCCCCGGAATACTGGCTCTCCTCACCGGAATCTTGAACTGCTTCACCGGGTTCTTACACTTCTTCCTCGGTATACAGGGCTCTGATACCACTTGTTGGGGATTTACCCTCTACAAGACTCAAGCTTTGGGTCCAAACACACCAAGCCCAAATGACGGAACAGGCCCACACGACAATATTGTCGCAAACGACCCACGCGCAGATACGAGGTAATCAAACGACGTGTAACACAAACATGCAAACGACAGGTATTGAATTAAAACACTTTATTTCATTGGGGTTTCATCGTTTCTTTGCATTTTACACTTTGTGCTTCTCTCTTTACCCCGACCCTCTCTTCTCTCTCTTGCTCTAACCCCAGCTAGGGTTTGCAGCCTCCGGCGATTCCCGACGGTGCTCCGGTGGCCGCGCTCACTCGCTCTTTCGTCAATCGCCTCCTGCGTGACCGAGCTACCTTATGGAAGGAGAGAATGAAGCCTGGGAATTCGGGAGTGAAGATCAAGGAAGAGCCCTCGACAAACGAGCCTCAGATCGTGGTCGAGCCTCCGCCAGTGGACCAGGCGAGCATGCAACGAGTCTACGACGAGCTCAAGCGCCTCAATGAACCCGGCGGCGACTGGAGACTGGAGTCCTTCACCTGGACGCGCCCTGAGACTCCACAAACCCCACCGCCTCAGGTAAGATCTTCGATCTTCTTCTTATTCATTTCTTGTTGTTTTTAGCTTCTGGGTTTCTCTCTGAGAAACCTTTAGAAATCTAGGGTTAGCTATTTAGGGCTTCGCAAACCTATGCGAAATCTCTATGGTTGTTTGTAGTAACTGTCATTCTAGGGTTTTGATTGCAGGTGACCCAATTCCTTTATCCCGTGTCCAATCACGATGTCCCTTTAGGATTAGAGATAGTCTGTGATGTTAGGCCTGGTGACCTAATTAAAACCCCTTCCTAATTCTGTTATTTCTGTTTTATTTCAGTTCTCGGAAGAGTATTCAAACTCTTCCTCCCCGGAGTGATGACGTGGCTGGTAGAGCTCACCGTGGAACAACACATAAGATAGGATTTTCTACAGAAAGAACAAAGATGAAATCGTTTGGTTAACATGATAGTCCCTTCTTGTATGTATAATATATTTTATCATTAACGCCCTAGTAGGTATATTTTAGTATCAACATATTAAAAACTAAAAATTATAGTGGTTCGTTCACCTTCACTCTAATAAGTATGTTTATCAACAGCTTTCAAATATATCGACGGTAATTTAGTCGCAATTCTTCAACATTATGATTCTTGTTCTCACTCTTTTTGTGCTCAACATACAATATCAACTAGTCAATATATATATTCGAAAATTAAGATTACATCTCACTAAAAAAAAAACATATGAAATATTTCCGTTCCTTCCCACTGCTCTCACAAATTTAGGCTCAGGTTAATCAACTTTTAATTACTTTGTCTCGGGTCTGTTGAATTTTCTATGATATTTTCTCTATCCCGAGGCAAAAATCATGGGATTTCATCGAAACAAAGATGTAGATTAATTTCAAAAATTAAGAGAAGGAGTTTCGATACTTTAACAGATTTTTTTGGTATTTTTGCCAACTATAGACTTTTGACCAAATTCTGTCTCAGGTTGCTTGTGGTCGGATTCTTTCGGGATTCGGATCACAGCTGCACAAGTGCAGAGCCTCTAACTCGTCCACCACGTCGCTGCGGGAACGTCAGTGTGATCGAAAATCACCTCGTCAGACTACGAGGTCTTTCTAGGTGATTGGACAATGAACCGAACGGGGCACCAGGAGGCTATGCAAATTCGGCTATGGGCTAGTGAGAGAATTCGAAATAGCTCTAGGGTTGTTGTACTCTGTCTCCTAATTATGAGCTTAAGTGTGGTATATATAGCCCCACATGGATAAATGACCTAAATAGGGTTTGGCCTATTAAATGGGCTAAGCCCATTAGGTCATTATTAATTAATTCTCTTAATTAATTAAACCACTCATAATTAATTGGTGGGCTTGTCACCTTTAATATAGTCGAGTCGGACGCGGAAAGCCCAACGAATTAGATCCCTATTCAGGTATTTCTACCGGGTCTTCACTAGCTTTGAATTATGCTTCTGAGCTCAGCATAATTTGATACATAAATTGATTAAATATTAAAAGTACTGACGCATAAACAATAAGGACTTGAAAATTGTTATATTTAGAAGGGAAAAAAGTTAGTGTAAAATATCTAATCTTTGAAGAATCTCCTCTATTTGGAATCTTCCATTCTCTAAGCATAATGGAAATCTACATTTTTTTTAAAGGAAATTTACATTATGATTGATTGGCCTAATACTCATTTCTAACCTACAATATAACGTACTTGTGATTTTTATTCGTTTTGACACCTATCTTTTAGTTGCAAGTTTTCCTCCCAACAAACACCTGTAAGATTGAGAACCTTGTATCGAATAGGAAACTCCATTGTTTTATTATTTAATGATCGAAGTCGGTTGGAGATACCGAAGGATCTGCGAGGAAAAAAAATACCGTGATATGACAAAGTTTTGAGTTCGAATTGCACATAATAAGAATGGATGTTTCTAAAAAAAATTGCATTTGAAGGAAAGAGTTCTATTTTTTTTATTTTGCTAGTTACTTTGTTTTAAAACCATGAAGACCGAAAAACTCGCGAAGAGGAACGAGAAGTTATATCTCTAAAAAAAAAAAAAAAAAAAAAACAACGCCACCGGTGCTCGGGCCCGGAGCCAAGGGTGACCCAATGTTGGCACATGCCTTAGTTTTTACCTCTTCCTTTAAGCGTCATGAATGCTTAGTAGACGAATTGGTTATTAAACTTCCATGGGTTCTTGTGCGAAAGCGAAGCGCCATCGTTGACGTCGGTGATCAACGTGTGAAAGAACTACGAGAGAGTGACAAGTGACGTCCTTCTAATCAACACAATTTAATTAAGCTACTCAATTAAAGCATTCACTAATCGTCAATATTTATTCCATGTGAAACTTTCCCACACTTAGTTCTTTTTAACGAACAAGACCCAAAAGTTAATATAGGAGCACTTGCAAATTGAATAAAAACCTTATCAACAGATTAATATTTAGAGTATTTAAACCTGAAAAAGATGATCCACTAAGTCAGCTTATTTGCCTCCACTTTTATTAATTGGTCATGTAAGATATGATTTTGTATAGAAAGAAGGAAGATGTAATTGTTTGGTCGATAATTGTCCCTTTCTGTATAAACTATATACCTCATAAACTGATTGCATACCGAAAGTACGTACCTACAAACGGTTAGGATTATTTTAATATAATAAGGAACAATAATGATAAACCATATATGTATTTAAAGTCTGGTCAAGTGCGCCGACGACCGGTATATAGTGAAAGTTCAATAAAATAGTAATTCCGTCTAATTGTCATTTACAAAATTTCAATGGCCCGTCTATTTTTTGCTAAAAAATTAATAATCGTACACATTTAAAGTTTAATACCACATTGTAAAAATCTGTACAGTTTTACTTCAATTATGATTTTTTTATTATTTATTTTTTAATTATTTGGATCCTTCCTCTACTAATATTTTTTAATAAATTAGATAAAATTAAATGAAACTATTATTTTACTGAAAATAAATATTTTTCCACTATAAAAGAATTTGCGTATATTAATTTTTAGTGCAATTGATTACAAGTATACAACTTACAGCTTCTTGGCGCTAATATTTCTAAAAATAATAATAAGAAGAATATCAAGATATTATTAAAAGCCTAAATATTCATAAAAATCCTACATAAGTCATAAACAACAATCAAAGACTTGAAAATTGTTTTTACTTATATGGGAAAAAGAGCTGGTATAAAATACATTTTCTCTAAAGAATCCCCTCTGTTTGAAACCTCTTCTTTTCAAGTATAATGGGAATCTACACTATGATTGATTGGCCTAACATTGATTTTAACGTGCAATACTATATACCTCTGATTTTTTTTTTTTTCTTCATACCGACTTTTTTTAGTTACAAATTGTCCTATAACCAAAGAAATCGATTTTTTTCAGAAATGGACGCTCAATTCTAAGCCCCACATTACAGTGGGAGATCTCAAGGTGTATCTTTGAAAGAGTTCTCTTTGGTCTTCTCTTTCCATAATCATGATGTATTTCCAAACTTGTGAGTTAGCTCTTGTGTTTTCACTCCTCTATATATCTCATGCATGCTCAGTCAAAATTAGCGGTGACAATTTGATTCCTAATACGAAACACGGTACAATAATAAGTTCGGGTCGACCTTGTATATATGCTATTGCATTCGACCCACGTAGAGACATTAAGTACGATTAAAGCGCGTGAATACATCGAGATATATCTACCTATTGGCAAATTAAGGAACAAATTTCACATATTATATGTATGATATTAATTATTTCAAAGGATTAATAGCGATATAAATATCTAATGTCTTGATTTTTATAGTTACATAAACTTTAATTCATGTCAAAGTTTGAATGTTCACTATATTACTCTCATTATATTCCATCGTGTTTTTATTATTATTTTCAATTTGACAAAATTTTAGATATGTTAGCAGAAGTTCGTACTCATTTTAAGTTCTTTTAATATATAAGAGCGGTAAAAATATTTGATAGTATATGCGGCCTATTCTAAATTTCGAAAGTACTTCATAGCAAGTTAACAAATGTGTTTCGCGTGTTGTTTCACTCCCTCCATTTTATGGGCATTTTGCTTGCCGATGGGCAACTCCGAAAAAAAGGCATGGGGAACATTAATGACGAAATTTTCCGAAAATAATTTTGAGTAGCCAATAAATAATTTTTACATAAGTTCAAAATCGCCAAGTTTTTTTTTTTTAAGTAAAATATGGAGGCTCGACATCTCACAATGTGATCTCGAATCCCAACTAGGCTGGCACCCAAAAACACAAAGTAAGAAACGGGGCTCTGAATAAGATAAATGAAAAATATCACAGTTTACAAAGAAAAAAGACGAGAACTAACAGAACCTAAGATCTCTCTCTAACAAAGCACAACTAAAAGCGAATAAAACTAGCAAAATCTAAAGTTCTCTTTCATACAAATATCATCATTAGGAAAGATGAAATGAACTCCGGGTGCGAAGGCCACCAATGATGATCCAGAGTTTGAGCACCGAATCTAGCAAGGGCATTAGCGGCTCGATTACCCTCTCTATAAATATGTGTGACTCTAAAGTTGATAAGCTCCAGATAACTAAGACATTTCGACCATTGAGCCCGCAACCTCCAAGGCACCAAATGAGATTTCTTCTGAAGAAGTTGAACCACATAAGTAGAGTCGGGCTCAAGCCAAATATTTTCCCAATGAAATTTCTTTGCTTTCTCAATGGCAAACATAGTGGCCGACAATTCATCTTCAAAAGCATAAGCGGAGTTGATATGGACCGCAAAAGAACCATGAGGAAATCTACAGTAGGTCCAGAAAATACCTCCTGCACCAGCTACGCCCGGAGTACCAAATTGAGGAACCGTCAGTGTTGCATTTTAGCCAAGCAATAGGAGGAGAGCGCCATATTACTGAAACAATATTTGGAGCTTTCCCATAATGAATTTCCAAACCAAAAACTTCAAGATTTGTAAATCCTCCGAAGCGTTTGAGGTTCCTAGCTTAAAGAAATCCGCTTCTTTAATACATCGCCAAACTTGTCTCAAAAGGTTGCTAGTGTTGGGGATCACATCCTAAAAAACACAAGCATTCCTAGTACGCCAAATGAGCCAAACTGTTGATATTACCGCAGTATTCCAGAGAGCGAAGATATGAGAACTGAGATTCACAGAAGCGACATCTGAAAGCAACAATGAAAGGGACCCTCCTCTATTAATTGGCTTTCGAAATATATCCGAGATAGCCCGCCAAACAAACCCCGCGAAGTTGCAATGGACAAAAATATGGTCGGTATCCTCCACTTGATTGTTGGAAAAGCGACACATTGAAGCTAAAGCAAATCCTTTTTCCTGCAAAGTAAGCCCAGTAGGAAGGAAACATAAGAAAGCCCGCCAATATGTAATAGACCTCGAAGGTGAAAGAAATCATTTCCATAAAAATTTCTGCCATTGAGGAAACAAATTATAATTAGCACATAACATATTATAAAAAGATTTCAAACACAAACATCATCAACTTCCTCAATGACAGAAGTCGATAAAGTAGGTGGTAAATTCCATTCATTATTAACCCGAAACTCAGATATTATAGCTGTGAGATTTTCTCTATTTCGCAAAGGAATATTTTCTCTATCAGCTACACACGGATATAACCAATTATCAAGTCAAAAATTTCTATCGGAGTTCCTAGTAATCAACCAACGAATATTATCTTTGACCAGCGAAAAGCAAGGGTTCAAAGAACGCAAAATCGATTATGAGTTCACGTTGAGTTTCAAAGATCCACTGGGATTAAAAATCCAACTTTTTATCAAACACAAAGGGAAAGAACATGTACTAATAAATTGCCAAGAAAGCTTTCCAAGCATAGCTTTGTTCAGAGCACTCAATTTTTTGTTGGAAATATTTTATATATGCTCTCTATTCAGATGCTAATCTCGCTTGTATAAGTTTATGGTCGTTTACCTACGAATGAATAGTGCTTATTAATGTTAATCTTATATAGTTATCTTCGGATTATGTATAGAGAATATTAATTGGATGTTTGATCCATAGTTCTTTAAGTTTGCTATCGTGCTTAGTCATCACAAGTAGTCTATTGTGAGGAGGTTTGACTATCACGAATAAGGAACTTAAAAGGTCCATGGTCTAGATTAGAAATGAGAATTTCTAAGGCGTGAACGACCATTGATGAACTTAATCACATTAATTTGGTGATCTATTACCGGATCATAGTACGGTCCATGCACTGTTAAGTTTATCAAGTGTGAAGTGACTTCATACGGGACGGACTAGACTTATATCCTAATCATCAATTAGGAATAGGCTGATGTCCTGAGCATTGTGGAGTTGTACGGTTCAACTTATATAATCTTTGATTTAATCGTTACAAAGTACAGCTTAGTACTCCTAACACTATTATTTTGGGATTAGACGGTTGACTGGGATAAGTTGCATGATGGCAGATATGGACAATATCTTTATGATATTCTTATTATTATGTGTGGAAAACGAACAAGTACTCATGATCAGCTCATCGGATTCATCATTCCATGAGTGAGTAGTTTGTAATAATCATAGATTAAGATAGTATCATCAAAAGGGCAGAACGGTAAAATCACCCTTTTGATGAGTATCATAATAACACGAAAGCCTAGTATACCAGAAATCTGATTATATCAAAGGACACCTGTGTTTAGGAAGATAATATTAGTATACACTTGAGAGTTTAGCCGAGAGCTATAGTGGAATGTAACTGAGGTTGGTAAAAGTCTACACTTTTACCGTAGCTCGAGTGTATACGTCCATTAGTCCCATTTGTAACTCCACAAGGATGACATCGCAATTATGTTCAAATATTTGTAATTTGAACATGGGATATTCCAATCAGACTCGATTTGTGATTGTTGTCACGAATCACTGATTACCCTAAATAGTGGCAGAATTACCAAAGTTTGGTAAGCCAATGAACAGTTTGAGATTTGTGATAATAACGGTTTTTAGTCCAGGACTAAAAAGACACTGTTATTTAAATAAAAAATAGAGAAAATTAAATATTGGTATTTATAACTGGAATATTTAAATGAGAGAGGTATTCAAAATCGATTTATTTATAATATACGATTTTAAATTAAATAAATCTTAGAAAATATAAAGATTTGATTTATTAAATCTTTAGGGTATTTTCTGAAAAGAGTTAAATTGGATTTATTCTTTATTTGATTTATTTATTTAAATCAAATCTTTGAGTGAATATCTCCAATTAGTTGGAATAAATCTTTCAAAATTGGTTGAGAGATTTTCTTCAAAGTGGTTGGGCC
The DNA here is from genome assembly GCA_954871525.1 of Parietaria judaica. NCBI lineage: Eukaryota > Viridiplantae > Streptophyta > Magnoliopsida > Rosales > Urticaceae > Parietaria > Parietaria judaica. The sequence goes on from OX940860.1 coordinate 49,675,444, forward strand.
ATTCCTTATAAATAGGGTAACCCGGTAACCCTAAATCATAATCTTACACAACTCACAATTCAGAGAATTCAAAATCTCTCTCTCTTACTTTCTGCTATGTTCTCTGAGCTCCTCTCAGGGATTCTCGAGTTTTAGGGATTCGAGTTTTATCCAGTGGGAGCCCAGGCATCCCCGCGACGTATTCCCAGAAAATACATTGGAAGGCTTCTGGGTTAATCTTTTTCACAAAAATCGCAGACAATCTCTAGAACAGATTCAAAGACTTCGAAATTTATAAGGTACGCGTTCTTGATATTTATTGATTATGATAATATTATTTATTAATACTTAAGGCTCGGAATAAAACAAAGAACGAGTTAATAAATTAAAATAATTAATTCATCACGATCCGGAAAAATTAATTGTAAGTTGTTTTTGAAACACACAGTTTGCCAGGGTTATTAGTATGGGACTCTAACCCAGAAAATTTTTAAAGGTCAAACCGTGTGATAAATCTACGATTACAATTTCTTATTGGTCAGCATAGATCCTTTTAGGGTCTGGATCCGCAGATACGACCAGGGAATCGGTGTCTGAGGATACCGACAACCAACAATTGGTATCAGAGCCCTGATTTACTGATCAATAATTAATTTTAATTTAGGGATAATAATTTAATAATTATTTTGGAATTAACCCTATGAAAATTATTTAATTTTATTTTTCATGTTATTTAATTTTATTTTAAAATTAGATGACGGCTAAGGATCGACAATGTCGAAACCCTAAGCCGTCAATTAGGGTTAGGGTTTTGGGAAGCCAATAGGATTCCCGATAATTCGCGAATAGGGGCTGGGATTTTCCCAACCGCGGGGTAATTCGGCCAGCCCGTGCTCAGGCTGTTGCACAGATAGCAAGGGAACCCGAATCGGGTTCCCCTAGATCGCAGCGAGCGGCTGGGATTTTCCTAGCCGCACAGACGCTAATTAGCCAGAGATTGGGCTGGTGGGAGTCGAGGCAGCGTCTGCTGCCTCGCGAGGCAGCCAAACAGCTGGCCTTCGGCGAGCTGTTGCGATCAGAGCAGCAACGCGAATCCCGCTGGATTCCCGCCTGGACTGGTGCGGCGGACCTCCAGGTCTACTCTCCTGTCTTCGCCCTGAGCCCAGCTCGCGTTTGGTGAGCTGGTGCGTTGCTACCGCAGCCTCCGCGCGAGGTGCGCTTTGTGGCGGCAATTAGTCCTAGCTTGCTGCTGCCCGGCGCGAGCACGGAGACCAGCCCGCGTTCGGGCTGGTGCTTCTTAGACGCGCAGACCGGTCAAGTTTCAATCTGGCCCGGTGCAGCGAAGAGAGGAGGCAGTGGGCTTTGGTCCACTGCAGTGGCACGACAAGGCCCATTCGGCCTCACCCTAGGATGCCGAACCCTTTTAGGGTTTCAGTTTGGGTTTTGATTCGGCCCACGGGCCGGACCATAGGGGTCGACACGCATATTTTTTTTAAAATTAAAGTATATTGATAATTTGGGTTTATTTAATAATTAATGACCCAATATTATTAATTCGGGTTAAAAATAGATTTAATTTTAATTTAAATGTTTTTTATTCTGTTTTAAATTTGTAAAATTAAATTTAACCAGAAGATTAAATGCGTGATCCCAACTTTATTTTCTCCTTGGTAAAATAAAATAATTTTTTTATTTTAGTAATCTCGTGTTATTCGCAATTTATTAATAATGGATAATTAATTTAGTTTTAAATTAATTATTGTCTTTATTAATTTATTAAAATGAAAAATTAATTCCTTTAATGGTCAGATTTAATTATTGACATTTTAATAAGATATTCCTTAGATAATAATTTAATTATTAATTCAATTACCTAACACGTTTATGTTAGATAGTGGGCTATGTAACATTGGGTTTTATTGAGCAGTTTTGATTGAGTATTAGGTAGTAAATAATTAATCTATAAATAACTTCATAGTTAATTATGGAAAAATTCTCGAGATCTGTGTTCTTGTCCTAGAAAGAGGGAACCAAAAGTTGGGCCAGTTCACTATCCATTTCTGGGTGGTTGGTTAGGACCCCTCCCATCTGACTGGAGAACACAACTCGGTCTATCACTACCGTAATTAACATATGATTTTATTCTAGGTTCTTAGTATACCCGGTATATGATAATAACCTAGAAATAATCTTATTAATGGGTAATTAATGGGAAGCTTATTACTGAGCTATAAAGCGATAAGATTCTTTTTAATTTTAGATAATTAAAATGTAAGTTCCTAGTTTAGAGCTCGAGCCTAGATAAACGCGATTATCTTAGATGGTTAAAACATTAGTAGATCCGAGATAGCTAGAGTTAGCGTAAGAACGTCTCCACTAGTTGCCAGTACAACTAAAGGTTGCATAACACCTCGTGTCAGCTAGATCTGGCCTCCTACGAAAAAGTTTCAGTTATACAGCTGATAAGTCATCATACTGGTTTGATTATAGATAAAGGTGACCAGATGTATTTCAATGGCCGTGTGTCAGCTAGATCTGGCCCCCTAAGGGCGGTGACTGCTTGAGTTAAGTCTGTGAACCGAAAAACCGGTGGGTTACTCTTGCACTTGATGATTAAATTCGTTGCATGACCGTTCTAAAGTAGGTAGTTAATTTACAAGGAACTCAGTTTCGATTTTAGTAAATTAATTGAGTTGATACTAAACCCAGTTTAACTATATACGTGGTTAGTATGCTTTAGGAGCTGCAATCACGTGTCAATAGTTTTTCTCTATGTTTATCCTCAAAACCTAGCAATGTTTACTATTTCTAAAAACATAAAATATTATCCTATATAAGTTTTAATAAAAGTTTCATTCATGTCAATTAGCTATGTCGCACCCAATCATGTCGTTGTTGTCAAACAACACTCTAGATGGGAGAAACTTTCCTAAATGGGAAGCTAACATTAACATCGTCCTGATTAGCGAGAACAGTCGCTATGTTCTCATGGATGAATGTCCTGTGGCTTATAGTTTCTCGAGTGCGAGGACAGCAACGGAACCGTATGAAAGCTGGATCCAAGCCAACAATCGCGCAATGGGCTATATACTAGCCAGCACAAGCGATGCGTTGAGGGTCAAGCTGCAAACCCTTAAGACTGCATACAAAATGATGGAGCTTCTCCAAGGAATGTATTGGACACAGTCAGTGCAGGCTCAGCATGATGCGACTCGTCTGTATATGAACTCCAGAATAACACGTGGGACTAGCGTTCGTGATCACGTGATGGATATGACGAATCAGTTTGATGAAGCTGAACTGCATGGTGCAAAGGTGGATGATAAGTCCCAAGTGAGTATAATTCTGAACTCACTTTCAGCGGACTTTGTGCCATTCACCAGTAACTACATTATGAATAAGTTTGACTACGGAGTCACACAACTTATTAATGAGTTATAGACTTTCGAGAATATCTCGGGATTGACAAAGAAACCCGAAGCGCATGTTGCGTTTCAGAAGGGACGTTCTTCGTCAGGATATCCTAAGAAAAAAAAAGTACACCAAAAGGGTAGTGGGACAAAGGACTTCTGTAGCAAGTCAAAGGATCTAAAGGCAGCTGAAATCCGTAATGGAAGAGGCTTCCATTGCAAAGAGAAGGGACATTGGAAAATTCATTATCCGAAGCTCAGGGCCAAGAAATGAGAAACTGGTGAGTGTCTCACCTAAGATGTTTCTCAATTTACATATAATTTTCTATAAAGGTCTTTTATAACCTTTATTGGTGAATCTTTGATTCCACAAGAAAACTAAGATATGTTTAAATTTTTCTTGTTTCAGCAGCAGCTTCTATGGAGTGATTCTTGAAGGCTAGGAACCGAGTGCTAGGATCCAAGAGAAGTTTTAAGTTTCAATCGTTGTTTTAAGTTTCAGATTTTGTTAAGTTTTTTATTTTTGGTTATGTTTATTTCATTCAATTAAATTCTCGGATACTGGAAATAATGAAAATATTTCAAATTTCTCATTTATTCCACAAATCTTGATGCATTAATAAAGGTATTCAAAATTTGAATTTATCGATGTGTGACAAGTATTTTCCCATTATGATGAATGAATGATTAACCAATAAGATAATAAAAAATTACCAATGATTAAAAACAGGAGGTTAATTAGATAAATAATATATAGTATAGTGTCTAAGATGTTAAAGGAAACGATATGTTCGTTTTAATTCCCAGAAATATCTAGATGATGTTAGATCTCATTAAGATATCCATATATGAAACCATAAGTCATAATTAGAAATATTTTAGGATACTCAGATGTAATGAGAGCTGTGTCAGCCGATCCCAGACTACGAGTATCGACTAAATCAACGTGGATATTTTGACATAGAGACATGTTGAACTTCATGGTATAAATGAAGAAGTCTAATTAAGAATTAAAAGCATGAAGGAAACAAAATAGATGACTTTAGTCAACATCTGAAACCAAAGTACTTAGTTAACGGTTTAAAGGTACCGTAAGTATTTAGAGTAAGAGAGGAATAGACAGAAGGGTAATGCCTTAATAGCGAGAGTAGTAATCGAGGGTGATTCCCAAGAAATAAAGAGAGAAAAGAAAGTGTAGAATCTTTTAGCTCTCTGATTACTGTGCTATGTATCCAGACTCTCTTGTCCATTGCCTATATCCTCGAACGAGCTATGGCGAATAAATGTCATATGTCTTTCTGAATGGCAAGATTGACTAACATTATCATTATGGATTTGTTCCAGATTGTATTTTGTATGATATAGATTTAAAGATAAAATTTACAGCATAATTTGATCTGTGTCGGACAAATGTAAATTTTTAAAATCTTAGAAGCTTGAGCTTCTTAAACGTTAAAGCGGATGCGTAAACGTCATTGAGTCCTGCATATATAATCTCATTAACTCAGCTTAACCATGGTTTCATGAGTTGGATGTATAAACAAATAATTATGAATCAAAACAATGTAATTATTTTAACGACATGATGATGTTAGTTTAAAAATAATCTGTTAGAATTTCTGAGTGCGCAGCAAAAAGCGTACTAGAAAGAACTTCTATGAAACAATGGTGATTATTTGGATAAACCAACATATTCCTTGATAAATTCACTAAGTTAATATTGAAGTTCTCATTATCTGGATATAAACGGAAGAACTTAAATGCTTAAACATTAAGAGAGTTTTAAATATCTCAAGTAATGTTGCATTAATGACAAAGTCATAATTGGACTCTTAGGATTATGAAATCCAGTAATTAGTGTCTAGTCTTATTAAGGAAGTGATATAAGTGTTATTTGTTAACAGCAACTTCAGATCACAAGATTCCTAATGGTGACTAATTTTAATGTCATGGACATTAATTTGATATATTCAAGCTCAGACATCCTCCCGGATGCAAAACAATTCATATTGCAAGTGAAACCGAGAACATTGTACTAAAGTATATTGATAGTTTCAATGGGAGCTTTGAACCATATAATGGTTAAAACAAGGAATACAATCTTCGGGATAAGATTGTAAGCAACATAGAAACATAATGAAAGTTATGACTAATTGACAACTCTATTTTCCTGAAGAAAAATGTCGAGAATTAATTCTCAGGAGATTTTGATGGGAAAAAAAAGTTTTAAGGAAACGATGCATCTCCTTAAGAGTGCAAGTGGGAGATTGTTGAACATATTTTATATATGCCCTCTATTTAGATGCTAATCTCGCTTGTATAAGATTATGGTCGTTTACCTAGGAACGAATAGTGCTTATTAATGTTAATCTTATATAGTTATCTTTGGATTATGTATAGAGAATATTAACTGAATGTTTAATCCATAGTTCTTTAACTTTGCTATCGAGCTTAATCATCACAAGTAGTCTATTGTGAGGATGTTTGACTATCACGAATAAGGAACTTAAAAGGTCCATGGTCTAGATTAGAAATGAGAATTTCTAAGGCGTTAATGACCATCGATGAACTTAATCACATTAATGTGGTGATCTATTACCGGATCATAGTGCGGTCCATGCACTGCTAAGTTTATCAGGTGTGAAGTGACTTCCTACTGGACGGACTAAACTTATATCCGAATCATCAATTAAGTCTGTCACTGATGAGAGTACGATATGATCACTTGGATAGATAGGAATAGGCTGATGTCCTGAGCATTGTGTACTTGTACGGTTCAACTTATATAATCTTTGATTTAATCGTTACAGAGTACAGCTTAAAACTCCTAATACTTTTATTTTGGGATTAGACGGTTGACCGGGATAAGTTGCACAATAGCATAATATGGACAATATCTTCATGATATTCTTATTATGATTTGTGGGAAACGAACAAGTACTCATGATCAGCTCATCAGATTCATCATTCCATGAGTGAGTAGTTTGTAATAATCATAGATTAATATCGTATCATCAAAAAGGTAGAACGGTAAAATCACCCTTTTGATAAGTATCATAATAACACGAAAGCCTAGTATACCAGAAATCTGATTGTATCAATGGACACCTGTGTTCAGGAAGATAATATTAGTATACACTTGAGAGTTCAGCCGAGAGCTATAGTGGAATGTAACCGAGATTCGTAAAAGTCTACACTTTTACCGTAGCTCGAGTGTATACGTCCATTAGTCCCCTTTGTAAATCCACAAGGATGACATCGCAATTATGATCAAATATTTGCCATTTGAACATGGGATATTCCAATCAGACTCGATTCGTGATTGTTGTCACGAATCACTGATTACCCTAAATAGTGGCAGAAGTACCAAAGTTTGGTAAGTCAATGAAACAGGAAAAAAATAATTGAATTTAATCCTTGAACATCCCCAGAGTTGTAGGAAATTAAATTCTGGTACAGTTATCTGTTTGAATCATGTCAATCTGACGAACAGTTTGAGATTTGTGATAATAACGATTTTTGGTCCAGGACTACAAATACACTGTTATTGAAATCGAAAATTAGATAAATTAAATATTGGTATTTATACCTAGAATATTTAAATGAGAGAAGTATTTAAAATTAATTTATATATAATATACGATTTAAAATTAAATAAATCTTGGAAAATATAAAGATTTGATTTATTAAATCTTTAGGGTATTTTCTGAAAAGATTTAAATTGGATTTATTCTTTATTTGATTTATTTATTTTAATCAAATATTTGAGTGAATATCTCCAATTAGTTGGAATAAATATTTCAAAATTGGTTGAGAGATTTATCCAAAGTGGTTGGGCCATTCGCTATAAATAGGGTAACCCGGTAACCCTAAATCATAATCTTACACACCTCACAATTCGGAGAATTCGAAATCTCTCTCTCTCTCTCTCTCTCTATCTATCTTAGTTTCTGCGATTTTCTCTGAGCTCCTCTCAGTGATTTTTGGGTTTTAGGGATTCGAGTTTTATCCAGTGGGAGCCCACGCATCCTCGCGCGTAGTCCCGGAGCATACATCGGAGGCTTCTAGGTGAATCTTCTGAACAAAAATCGCAGACAACTTCAAGAACGGATTCAGAGACTTCAGATTTGATAAGGTACGCGTTCTTGATATTTATTGATTATGATAATATTATTTATTAATACTCAAGGCTCGAAATAAAACAAAGAACGAGTTAATAAATTAAAATAATTAATTCATCACGATCCGGGAAAATTAATTGTAAGTTGTTTTTGAAACAGACGATTTGACAGGGTTATTGGTATGGGACTCTAACCTAGAAATTTTTTAAAGGTCAAACCGTGTGACAAATCAACTATTACAATTTCTTATTGGCCAGAAGAAATCCTTTTAGGGTCTGGATCCGCAGATACGACTAGGGAATCGATGTCTGAGGATACCGACACCCAACAATTTTTAACCCCAATACCCTCATCCGCAATAGATAAACTATATATATTCCATGCAACAATAATCATCTTTCTGTTTTCAATAGAACCCGACCAAATAAAATTCCTCACTGCTTTTTCCAATTTTGGCAAAAGACTTCTCGGCCAAGCATAAACTGAAAATGAGTGAAGAAAAGAACTTTGAATAACTGAATTGACAAGAGTAATCTTACCAGCAAAAGACAAACTAGAACCTTTCCAATTATCAAATTTACTAAAAATGGTATCGGCCATCGGTTGTAACCATTTTTTTCTTGGAGCACCCTTAAATAAAGGAACTCCAAGGTACTGAAATGGCAAAGAAATTTATTTGAGCTTCAGTGCATTAACAATGCCAAGCTTCCTGTGGTTACAAAGATTATCGCTAAAAATAACGCCTGACTTAGACCAATTAACAACTTGACCCGAAAGAGAAGAGTAAATTTCAAAAACTTTAGTAATTACACTCACATTTCTTTTAGTTGCGACACCAAAAAGAAAAACATCATCCGCATATAATAAATGAGAAGTGAATAAATTTTTATCTGAGTATTTTCCACATAATGGCTAATAAGACGACTAAGGAAGTCTTCGACAATAACAAATAAAAGGGGAGATATAGGATCACCTTGGCGGACACCTCTTCTACACCGAAAATAACCTTTAGACGAACCATTCAACATAATGGAGATCCTAGCAGAGGAATAAATTTCAAGAATCCAATCTCTAAATTTTAAGGAAAAACCAAAAGCCTCAAGAACATCCAGAATAAAGCCCCAGTACATAGTATCAAAAGCTTTCTTAATATCGACTTTCAAAACCATATTACCGTCAAAGTTCTTTTTATCAAGAACGTTGATCCCCTCAGATGCCGCCAGAATACAATGAGAGATATTTCGACCATTGACAAACCCAAATTGATTTTCAGAAACGATAGAAGTTGCGACACTAGAAAGCCTGTCACCCAAAACTTTTGTAATTATTTTGAAACAAAAATTGCTAAAGATAATAGGTCTGAAATTACCAATCTGCATAGCCCCTTTAACCTTAGGAATAAGCACCATTAGATTCGAGTTTAGCTCGGTGGAGATAACGCCATGAATAAAGAAGCTTTGCACGCACCGGCAAACATCAAGACCAACGATATCCCAGAAAGCTTGAAAAAATTTACCGTTAAATCCATCGGGACCAGGGGCTCTATTACCATCCATACTAAAAACCGTAGCATGGATCTCCTCATCCGAGGGGATGGCATTTATAGCCTATCATTATCATTATCTCCAACCAAAACTGGAATCACATTTCTGATAAGCTCCGTGTTTTGAGCAGTTTGAGAAGCACGACAAAACATATCTTTATAGAATTGAATGATATGTTCAGAGATCTCATCTTGATTCACCGAGTGCACACCATTAATTAACTGAGAATTGATCCATGAGCTTGATTTCTTGATAGAAGCTGCACGATGGAAAAATGAAGAGTTACGATCCCCTGCTTTCAACCAGGTACTACGACATTTCTGCTTAAAAAATTTTCGTTTTGCTTCAAGGCTAACTCCAACTCAGAATGTGCCGAGATTTCCTTAGTAACCCGAGAATCGGAGACTCCATCACAAGGAATTTCGTTTTGAATTTCCATTAAAGCATTTTCGGCGTCAACAATTTTTTTTCCAAAATAGCTAAATACATCTATATTCCAAATCTTAAGAGCTTTTTGTAGTAATTTAAGCTTAATACCAAGACTTTGCATCGGAGCAAGACCTGTGGTAGAGAGCCAATTACAAGCAATAAAGTTCCTCAAATCCGGATGAGTGAGCCGTATACCTTGAAAGCGAAACCGAGCAATAGAATTTTGTGGATTTTTTCAGCAATAAATACCTAGAGGGTTATGATATGAGCCATGTCGAGGTAGAGAAGATGATGAAATCGAATTCCAATAATCCAGGCATTGTCTGTTGACCATTGCCCTATCAAGAAGGCATTCAACTATCTCGTTGTTTTTTCTACCATTTCACCAAGTATATTTTGCCCCAATTATGGGAACATCAACTAGTTCGCAATCATTTGACCAAACTCTGAAGTCATGGCATGAGCTAGCTGGTGGAGATCTCCTAGTTTTTTTGTGTGCACCTTTCATTGCATTAAAGTATCCAAACACTAACCAAGGGGAAGCCCCATAGAAAGACAAATTCACCAACTCAGAATATAAGTTTCTTCGTGCAATAAAGGAGGTGGAGGCATAAATACATGAGAAGTCATGGTGAACACCATTTATAGAGGTATTGAAACTCACATGTTGCTCCCCTGTACTGACAAAACTAGGCACCTCGATAGACTGTTCCCTCACCACCTATAATGAAGGAATGTCAATATTATTTGACTCAATCCGAACCATATCCAAAGAAGTCCAAAACCTATTTGGAATCGAGTTAAAAGTGACCATTGGCTCAGCAATGCAAACAAAGTTACGGAGCTATCCTGGGGACCATGGACCCGTAAAACTTAAGCTCCAACGAACTGCTAGGGTATTCGTCAAACCTCGGTGTTATTCCACTATAAACCCGAGGCTGCACTCTTTAGTGATACAGTATATATTATTCCCTTAATTACAGCAGGGTGCCCATTGATACAATCAAATTCGGGTTATTGATCTTTCACTTGATGATCCACACACGAGCAAGCGGTTTCTACCGTTATGCCCCTCATTGCATTTTCATCCTTGACCCAGTCAGTAATATTATGAGTAACCCACTTATGGTTTCGATTCATAAGTTGCGCACGGGTACCTCTCACTTATCACCACCGACAATCAAGGGAATTATCATCACTCTGAAGAGAGCTGTGTGATGCCCATGTCTATGACCAAGCTACCCTACTGCTGACTATCATTTTCCCAAAATAATAATGTTGGGAACAACGGTAATATATTGTGTTCTTTAACGGTTAAATCAAAGAACAATCAAGCCAGCAGCTCGGACTCAAGATCACTCAGGACTTAGATCAAATATCTATTTGATCATCTACTAGTGACTCAACTCCAAGTTATCAGTGGCGGTCTTATATGATAACTTCCGGAGTTTAAGTCAGGTTCAGTCCAGTATGAAGACACTTCATACTTAATGCACTTCTAGTGAGTGTGACACACACAAAATCCAGAATAGGATTGTCACTTAGTCACATTAATGACCTTCTACGATTAATGGGATCCCACTCAGTTAATCAGGTCACGGACATTTTAAGTTCATTTATAATGATTATTAATTCTTCCTCACATTGACTCTGTTGTGATAATAATAACATAATTGCATCCTTTATGAACTAAGGATCAAACATTCTATTTTACTCTACCAGAAACTATAATAAGATTATCATAATAAGCATCATCTTTATTCAACGACTTGTCATAATCTTTTACAAATGGATAAAATATATTGTTTAAGGACACACATGTCCAACAATCTCCCACTTGTACTTAAAGAAGATGACCCATGTCTTTCAGACCCATATTCTCCAGATGCCTCCTGAATATTTTCTCTGGCAACGTCTTGGTGAATGGATCAGCCAGATTGTCTTCCGAAGCTATTTTCACAACCCTCACGTCGCCACGACGCACTATTTCTCTTATGAGATGGTATTTGCGTTCTATATGTTTCGCCTTGTTATGGTCTCTCGACTCTTTAGAATTTGCCACCGCACCACTGTGGTCACAGTATAGTGTTTGAGGCCCATCTACATCTGGAACAACTCCCAGCTCTATGTAGAAATTCTTGAGCCAAACTGATTCTTTGGCTGCCTCACAGGCTGCCACGTATTCAGCTTCCATTGTGGAATCTGCGATACAAGATTGCTTTACGCTTCTCTAGAATATCGCTCCACCAGCAAGGGTGAACACTGCTCCCGACGTCGATTTTCTCGCGTCTCTATCAGACATAAAGTCTGAATCAGTGTAACCTAGTGGATTCAGTTATGATCCTGAAAACACTAACATATAGTCTCTCGTTCTCCGAAGATACTTGAGAATATTCTTCAGTGCAGTCCAGTGAGCCATACCAGGGTTGGATTGGTATCTGCTAACAATTCCCACAGTGTAACAGATGTCTGGCCTAGTACACTGCATAGTGTACATCCGACTTCCCGCTGCTGAAGCATAAGGTATTCGCCTCATTTCGTCTTGCTTTTCCGAAGAAGTAGGGCATTGTTTCCTGTTAAGGAATACTACATGTCTGGTTGGTAAATTACCTCCCTTGGAGTTTGCCATTGCAAAATGATCAAGCACCTTATCAATGTAAGCTGCTTGCGATAAGGCTAGAAGCATGTTGTTGCGATCCCTAAAGATACGGATCCCAAGAACATAGCTGGCTTCTACCATGTCCTTCATCTGGAATTGCGTAGATAGCCACGCTTTCACGTCCGATAGCCTCTTCACACTGTTTCCAATGAGAAGAATATCGTCGACGTATAGAACAAGAAATATCTCCACGGTTTCATCATTGAGTTTGTAAATGCAGGCCTCAGTGATGTTCTGTATGAATCCATAAGTTTTGATGGTCTCATCAAACCTTAGATTCCAGGATCTGGAAGCTTGCTTCAATCCATAAATGGATTTGAGTAATCTGCAAACCTTCCCTTCTTGACCCTTCTGCACGAACCCTTTTAGTTGGTCCATATAGATGTTTTTCGTCAATATACCCGTTCAGGAAGACGGTTTTGACGTCCATCTGCCAAATCTCGTAATTGAGACTACAGGCTATGGCCATGAGAATCCGGATGGACTTCAGTGACAAGAGAGAAAGTTTCCTCGAAACTAATACCTTTTCTCTTGGTATAACCTCTTGCCACTATACTAGCTTTGAAGGTTTCAACCTTCCCGTCCATTCCTCTCTTCTTCTTGTATACCCACTTACAGCCAATGGTTTTGAAGCCATACAGTAAGTCTACAAGTTCCAGACTTGATTAGAATCCATTGATTCTATTTCTTGGTTCATAGCTTCCTGCCATTCTCCCTTATCAGGATCCATCATAGCTTGCTTAAAGCCTATAGGATCTTCAACGCTAGCGTTTGTGACAGCTAGGTGAAATACCAACTGGGTGTGCTCATAGTGTTCAATTCGTATTTTGAACCTTCCACTACGACTGAGTACCCTTTGGTTCTGATTTTGGGACCGTGATTTCCGCACTCTGATTATCAATAGGCGTTGTTGATTGTGTAATTACTTTGTCATCTAACAATTCCTCCAGTAATATTTTACCTTGAGGTTCATAGTTTATTATAGTCATATTCCAAAAGAGTTGCTTATTGCTGAAAAACAATTACTCTCTTATATGATCATAAACTATATCTCGTCCGAGTCCCATTAAATGAATAATGTAAAATGATTCTTTCCCCTCAATCATTTCTAAAAGGTTCTTGTTCCTTTCTAGAACACCTCAATGTACTTGACGTGTACAAGGAACCGTTGACTAACAGAGAAATAATTTCTCTTACAGATGATCACTGAATTAAAAGTTCAGACTCACCACTTCAGAATAACTGAAGAGCCATTAGTGATTTATCGAATTTAAAATTCGATTCATGCAATAAATTTCTTGAACTCACATAAGTTCTAATTTACTTTGCATTCATACCTTTACCTTTGAATACTTGCCAATCATTAGATAAAGTATTCATATCCTTCTGAGCTTGTATAATGGACCACATACACTAAGTATGTACAAGCTTTATTGGAACTGTGGCTCTTTAGACATTTTCTCACAAAATAGTTTTCTTAATCATTTTAATCTCTAGACAATATTCTCAAACAGGCAGGGAACTGACGAACAGTTCACGCATTGGTCCATCCTGTTTATCTCATCCAAATTAATATGACTATCATTTAGATGCCTTAGGTATGATCGATCACTTTTATAGTGAACCTTTTTCTGGATGACACATCCATATTATTCATTATTTCATAATGGTTTGAGCTTGTTTATTTCACTTCTCCGGACAATCAATATGAACAACTAGATCATTTCATAAATAATAATTTCATTATTATCTACAATGATAAAACTTTGTTCATATAAGTGGATATTTGAATTTCCACGTAAGTCACGGGTATAATAAATATTGTTCTTGAAAACAACAATTTATTATATTTAAATGACTTGCTCCCACTGAAATAATTATCCCATTACTTTGACTAACACAGTTAATTTATGATTGTCTTCCGAATTCTGGATTCAGTCAAAGGTTTAAACCTTAACCAATCATTAACTTTGGGTTGGGCGATTATCTTATCTTTGTTCATTTCTCAGCCATTTCCCAAGTTCAAGAACTTTCGAATTACTCCATTGTAATATCGAGTGGAAATACCCGCTAAACAAAAAAGATAATCAATAAGTGAACAAAATCACTTATTCGAACTTATATTGTCGTGACATTAAATACACATCAGATTATTCTATATATATTTGGGATAGACATTTTATACTGACATTGAAAACGAAACTTATTAAACTTTATTATAGGTAGAATGTTTTTTTTTTGAAAAATATTTTGTTTGAAATAGTTACATGATGCAAACATGTTATGGGAAAACGTTAAATAAACCCTTTAACTATTTCGTGATAATTTAACCGACAGTACACGTCGTTGCCGTCCTTAGTGGCATGGTCACTCTAGGGTGACTCGCGGTATCAACCGTGTAGTTTGGTTAAACTAAGTTTTAGTCATAAACTTAATTAATATTCATAACAAGAACCACCAAAGTTCTCTATGATTATTAACTATCACAATAGACGGTCAGGAAGCACCAACTTCCGTGCAAGCTTAACCCATTATTTTCGGTTCTCGGAATCCTCTTGGAAACGTCGTCCTTGGGGAATGGTCACACTAGGGTGACTCGCGGTCCATTTCCAAGATTCCTCCGTCCCCATATTCTTTTGGAACTATCACGGTGTCAAACCTTCCACAAGCACACCTTCCTTGGGGAATGGACACACTATGGTGACTCGAGGCGGTGTGGTCAGCAGACGTTGTGACAGTAATAATGGAGACCTTTGTTATATTCTATACTTGCCATTGCTTTTAGGAAAATAACCTTTTTAATTTCTAAGTTTATAAAAATCTTATTATATAAACTATCTATTAATGACACATTAAAAGTTTATATTTTGGCTTTATTTATTACGACACATAATTTTATTTAAGCCCATGATATATGTTTATTATTTTGTCGGTAGTGATAGATCAATTCGTACGCTCTCCAGGTCGATGAGAGGGGTCCTAACCGGTCACCCAGAAGTGGATGGTGAACCGGCCCCACTTTTGATTCCCTCTTCCTTAGGCAAGATAGTACGGTTGAAATTTTTCCGACTAATAATAAACACTATTACATTTACTCTTTATTATTTTTATCTATTTTATATAGACATATTAATAATGATCTAAACATAGACACTATGTTTGAGGGTTATGAAAATAGGTTATAGCTAATTATATCTATGATGAATATTTATGATCTTATGTTAATGATACTTATTCTATAAGAATTATCATTAAACATTTTAATACCCATTAAGTATTATTTATGAAATATTAAAATAAGACAATGAAATTATTATTCGAATATTATCATCCATATTTTAATTTATTAAATAAGACAATGTTATTTAATTATTAAATAACATCCATATTTAATATTATGAATTATTAAAATAAGACAATGTTATTTATCCGTAAATAATATCCATATTTTAATTTATATTAATTAATCAAACATAATTAATTTTAATTCATAAATATTAATTTCATTAATAATAATTAATATTTAATCCGCGGAATCAGGGTCGGAGTAAAAATCCGGCCCTATTTTAAAAATTGCACGTGGGCCCTCCAGGCTTAAGCCCGGGCCCACGTACCCGTGGAATGGGCAGGGTCAGCCCACGGGCGGGCCAGGGCAGCGCGCGCCCTTGGGCTGGGCCTGCTGGCCAATTACGCTGCTAGGCAGCGTGGACCGCGGCCCGCGCACCAGACCCGCACGTGCGCCCTTGCCCTGGCCGAGGGGCCTTGGCGTGGGCCTGCCTGTGGGCTTGCCCGTGGGCCCTGCGTCGCTCAAACCCTGGAGCTGCAGCGGCAACCTCTTTGGCGCCCACCACGGGCTGGGCTGCCAACGTGCATCCCGGTTCAACCACCCGGTCCGATTTTTCGGGTCGGGTAATATTTATAATTTTAAATTAATATTTAAATATCTAGAAATTTAAAATTTTCAATTTTAAATAATTAATTTTATTCATCAAATAATTCGTTCTTAAACCGTTAATTAAATTACGTATTTATTTATCCTTGAACCATGGCTCTGATACCAATTGATGGGAATCACGTCTCGGATTCCGTATAAATTATCACGAATTGTACCTCTGAATCGTCCGGGTAACATTTAAAAAATTATTTTAAAGTGGAAAACTTGTTATCCGTTCAACGGTCCGGATATCAGATAATAACCATATAACAAGATCTGATAAATATTATGTAATTTAATATTCATAAATCATTATTAATAATCTAGTCATTATAGGAAATAAATAGAAAGCAGTAAATGGTTGCATTTATTAACCCAACGCATAAGGTCGTACCTCTATTGACGACTTCCGGCTGCGCGTTCCGAATCGGGCAGGGCTCCGCCGGTGCTGAGGGAAACTCCCGTGATCTTCCGGGATATTCTCCTGGATTCCTCGTACCGAAGCGTGTGCTTCGCAGGCAGGACTCCGTTGCAAAATTTAAATTGATGGTTCTTTTTAAGCTTCCGGAGAACTAAGTCTCTTAAGCCAAACCAGAAAGAGGGATCAGAGAGAAAATTCGCAGACCCTAAAGGAGAGGGAGAGTTCGAATTTTTCTCTGGGGAGAGGTGTGAAAAATATGTAGAATGAGCCTCCTATTTATAGGCTCAGACTGTAACCGAATTAGAGAAATTCACTCCCTAATTTCGAATTCTATATATTAAATATAATTAATTATTTCAATCCAATGGTATAGATTTAATCTTATCTAAATCCAATGGATATAATTAATTAGGGATTTAATTAAATAAGAAAGATTTGGATAAAATAAAAAATCCAATCTTATCTTCTTATCTTTATAAAATTAGAATTATATATATATTAAAATTCGAATTCATATTATCTAGATCCAACGGTTGAGATAAATCTTTAAACCGATCTAATGGATCAAATTAGTTTAGGATAAAATCAAATATTAAAAGATTTAATAAAAATCAAATTCGAATTTATCCAAAACTATAATTCGAAAATAATATATAATATATATAATTAATTAATTTCCAATCCGACAGTAAAGATTAAATCTTAGACCGATTTAACGGATATAATTAATTAGCTAAATTCAAAAATCAAAACTTGGTCACCAAGTTATTAATTTCGAATATATCAATATCCTAATCCAACGGTTGATATTAAATCATAACCGATCCAATGGATTAAATTGATTTTAAGGTTTTTCTCAAATACCAAAATATTTGGTACTTTTGCCGCAATTATGAAAAAATCAAAGTCTATCCATTCGAATGCATATGGTTCCACATTCCATGGCATAATTCGATTTCTACACATATAATATATATGAAAAGGGAAACTTCAATTTGTGTGCCTGGTTGAACATGTATTTTTGGAAAAGTACCCGAGTTTGTTAAATTACAAAACTATGCCCCAAAAGTGTTTATGTAAAGACAAAAAGTGTTTATGTAACATCAATAGTTTTTGGAGCATAGTTTTGTAATTTTAAAAGTGTTTTAAAAGTGTTTAAAAGTGTTTATGTAAAGACAAAAAGTGTGTTGGGGCATAATTTTGTAATTTAACAAAATGGGGTACTTTTTCAAAAATACATGGTCAACCGGGCACACAAATTGAAGTTTCCCTATGAAAATATATTATTTAGATATTAATATAAATCCATTAATTATTGATTAATTATTAATAATATATTAATAATTAAATTTGAATAATTAAATTATATTAATATTCTTGGTGGCACACCATCATTTAAATTTGTGACATGTGATTTAATTTCATAGTTTACCGAAACGATCACAAACTTAGAAATTCTCTAAATCACAAACCGTACGTCGAAATGACTCGGTTCCAAAAAAAAAGTTTCTCAGAATTTAATTTCCAACAACTTTCATGTTGACAGAAAATCCAAATTCTACATTCTTTTGTCAGTTTATTTCGGTTGCCAAGATATGGTACTTTTGCCACGCTACTGATAAAACTATCTGATGTCTGTCACAGACTTCAGTTTTATAAGTCTTGTCAAATGATCTTAAAAACATTTCAAATGTGTTTATCACGTATGTATCATCCGTTACGGAGCTATCCTGGGGACCATGGACCCGTATCACTTAAGCTCCAACGAAATGCTAGGGTGTTCGTCAAATCTCGGTGTTATTCCACTTTAAACCCGAGGCTGCACTCTTTAGTGATACAGTATATATTATTCCCTTAATTACAGCAGGGTGTCCATTGATACAATCAAATTCGGGTTATTGATCTTTCACTTGATGATCCACACACGAGCAGGCGGTTTCTACCGTTATGCCCCTCATTGCATTTTCATCATTGACTCAGTCAGTAATATTATGAATAACCCACTTATGGTTTCGATTCATAAGTTGCGCACGGGTACCTCTCACTTATCACCACCGACAATCAAGGTAATCATCATGACTCTGAAGAGAGCTGTGTGATGCCCATGTCTATGACCAAGCTACCTTTACTGCTGACTATCATGTTCCCAAAATAATAGTGTTGGGAACAACTGTAATATATTGTGTTCTTTAACGGTTAAATCAAAGAACAATCAAGCCAGCAGCTCGGACTCAAGATCACTCAGGACTTAGATCGAATATCCATTTGATCATCTACTAGTGACTCAACTCCAAGTTATCAGTGACGGTCTTATATGATAACTTCTGGAGTTTAAGTCAGGTCCAGTCCAGTATGAAGACACTTCATACTTAATGCACTTCTAGTGAGTGTGACACACACAAAATCCAGAATAGGATTGTCACTTAGTCACATTAATGACCTTCTACGATTAATGGGCTCCCACCCAGTTAATCAGGTCACGGACATTTTAAGTTCACTTATTATGATTATTAATTCTTCCTCACATTGACTCTGTTGTGATAATAATAACATAATTGCATCCTTTATGAACTAAGGTTCAAACATTCTATTTTACTCTACCAGAAACTATAATAAGATTATCATAATAAGCATCATCTTTATTCAACGACTTGTCATAATCTTTTACAAATGGATAAAATATCTTGTTTAAGGACACACATGTCCAACAGTTCGTGCTCATGACTTCTTTCGATATGATTTCAGTGACCACCGCCCCGGAAGTGCCTGTGGCTTAGGAAGACCCGTGGTCGTATTCGCATGAATTTTGTCATTGACATCATTATTACACCTCTCGAAAATTCCTTTTACGGGAACCTCGGAAACCAATTTGGAAGACTTTTGTTTCCAAATTTTTCTATTCTTTGAGCGTCCTCTAGAAGGTTATCTGAAATCCTTTTTTCTCTCATTAGGTTCTCTAGAGACATCACGTCTCTATTTTGACGCCTACATAGCCAAGAAAGCATACTCATAATAAGTAAAAAAAAATTATACCATAAACCATAGCCTGAAACTAAAGCCGAAAACTAACTAATGATTAATTAACTAACTAATCAACTAAAATAATTTAGTAATGAATAATCGACAAATCATCATGAAGAATTCAAAATCATCAACAGTTCAACATCAAGATCCAAAATTCAAACTTTAACGTCAGGATAAAAAATTAAAAATTTAAGAACTCCAAATCACTAAAGAAAATTAACTAAAACTTAGTAAATCTAGAAGATAATACAATTAAAGCATAATCCACACAAAATACTTATGAAAAGGTTGACAAGAACAAGTCTAATATGATAGGCATACGAGGTAATAAAAAGTGAAGATCATACGATAATCACCAAACAGATAAAAGCAATCACAAGCACACTCGGCTAAAATAGACAGACTCCTAGACAATGGCATTCGCAGCACACTCCTTTCCGTTTGGTCTGGTGATAGCAGATCCTGCAACGGCCTCAACCAAGAATTCAAAATAAATATAAACTCAAAATCGATACATCTAAATCAAACTCTAGCTTAAGTGTAGAGTTTATCAATCAGAAGCCAACGTATGTCATGATTATATATAATTTTGAGGTTATTTACAGTTTTGTACATAGATATACAATATAACATCATAAATTAATACACATCGTTTATAATATTATCGATTAATATTCATTTAATGAGGTTCTGTAAATGCATTATGAGTTAATGAGAAGAGTTTAATCATAGCAGATATGTAAATATATTTACCTTTTCATTTATCCTTTGGGGCTCACAATAACACAGGCATTATCTAAAAATCACAAGACAAACCAAAATTCAGAGCCGAACACTCATATAGCAACTATATAATGAACTCGTTAAGACTTTAATCCGATACCAATTATCCATCTCATACTGCCACCAATCTATTTATAATGGAAAAAAGTAAACACTTTTCCTTATTTCGGGGCATCTAAAAAGAATATTTCTTGAAGATGCTTTATGCAAAAATTCGTGGGACCTTGCCATGGGGAAGCTCGCCGAGTTTGCTTGTCAGGTGCGGGGGTCGTCGGGCGTCCGGTACATCGTCTTGATCCCATTCTGGTGCTCCGCATGCTCGAATGTCACATCCTAAGGCGTCTTTGGAGCGTCCTCAGTATCCCTGTGAACTCGGTTTGCCTTGTTGCTTGATGGTTGTTGAAAAATTCCTCTTGTCGAATTTGTTGGCGAAGTGTCGCACGTCGACCTAGGAGCTTGCCTTGGCGAGTACGTCGCCTAAGACTAAGTCCAAGGGACCTGTTTGTTGCCAGGAGAGCTTGTCTTGGTGTGGACATCATCGGGGATCCTCTAAGGTGGTCCTCACCTCGCTGGGGACCCTCTAAGGGTGCCATAATCGGTTGTCGGGAACCTTTCGAGGTCGTCACCGGGGGCACCGTAAGGTCGTCGGAAGGTGGTCTTCGGTTTTCGGGCTCCGTCTCTTGGGCCTTGTCTTCTGGGCTTTGCTTAACCGGCTTGGACTTGAGTCGTTGGGCCTTCACTTTCCTTCGTGGGCTTTGAAATTTACCTTTGGAGCCCATGTTTTAAATAGTTCAAAAAATATGCATAACAATGCAAATTGAAAAACTTGATCTACATATTTAAATAAAGGGTTAATCGCGGCATAAGTCCTTAACCTTAGGCTAACTAGGGCGGCATGGCCCCAAATCTATTTAATAGAGGTAAAATTACCAAAAGATGGGTTCTGTCCATGCTAAACTGGCGGCTGATAGTCAAACGTCCCAAGTGGCAGTCAAACATCCACGTGGCATTGCCACATCATTTTTAAAATAAAAGTTTCCACGTGGTGGGATCCACAAATAAAAATTTATTATTTAAAACTAAATTAGATAATATATTTTAAAATTTAAAAATACATTAAAATGCCACGTGGAAATGTCATGTGGACATCAGGTGATATGGCAATGCACGTGGATGTTTGACTACCATGTGGGACGTTTGACTAACAGCCGTCGGTTTAATATGGAGGGAACTCATCTTTTGGTACTTTTATCGCTATTAAATGGATTTGAGGCTATGCCGCCCTAGTTGGCTAAGGTTGGGGACTAATTCCGCGATTAAGTCTTGAATATATTATTGTTGAATATATATGTTAATGCGTAAAAATAGATTAACGGTAGTACCCGGTCCACGCTTCGACCCAAGGCTTGACCCTGTAGTCGCGTGGGCGGTCCACGGTGGAGTCGGGGGTGCTAACTAGAGATCATCCGAGCTAGAAGCTACCCCGTCGTCTTCGGTGAGCCTCCGCGTTGGTACTGGCGACCCTTGATGATTTCCAGTCCCCAATGATGTACGTATCGGCGGCGGAGAGTCCTTGCAAAAAAAAAAATGATGGCGCACCCCCGTCAGTGGATGCCACCTGACGAAAGCTGCCTGCGTAACCCAAAGAGAATCAGGTCATCAAGTAGTTTAAGGTTAGTGTATGGATGTATGACGATGTGGTTTGTATCGTCGTTGGAGCCGTTAAAGGCGGTGCGGGGGTGACCATCGCGGATGGCGATGGTACCGGTTGTGCTGACTAGCCTCGGTGAACAATTCGCCTAGTGTGGATATCGGAACTAAGTGTCGAGACCCAGAACTAGCCGTCGGCGGTGCCCGTGGCAGGCGAGGGAGGTTCTCGAAGTCTACAGAGATAGCGACTCAGAGGCTAGAGAGCGGCTTTGGTCGAATTCTCTGGCTCTAGAGAGGGAGTGAGTTCGAATTCCTCTCTGGTGGGGAAAACGAATTATGGTCTCGTATGAGATTGTCTCAAATTGCGATCGTGTCTGTGTGAAGAGATGGAGCCTCTTATTTATATTAGAGGGAAGTACAAATTCTCTTGCTTCTGGGTGATGTTGGGCAAAATTCGCCCCCTCCTGTGGATAAATTCGCCCAGGGCTGCCTGCGGGAGGTCCTGACGGCGTCCTGTGGCTGGCGCGTGGGTCGCCAGCTGCTCTATAGCTTCCATAGCGTCTGCGGGTGTTGTGCGCGCTTGTGGATTGAATCTCGGGTGTGTCCTGAGGATCTTCGTGAGCTTGATTGTCTCGTTGCTTGTAATCGCCAAGGGATGATGCTCCGTTGATGTCGTTAGCGATGGTTAATTCTCCACCGAGGGGTTGTCCGTGGGCAAAAGGGTTTTCCGCCAACGAGGGGCTTGTCAACAAAGTAATGGGGAACTCCCTGGGGTTTCCGTTACCTCGCCTAAGGCTTCGCGGGCTCACCGGATGTTTGTCGGCGGGTCTTCGTTGTCTCGCTCCTTGGCCGACGGGTCTCCTACGGCTTGAGCAGCCCTGGCGGGTTATCCAGCGTGTCTTCTCGGATGCGGGCTTCGGTTTTGGGCTTTGCTGTCCTGACTCATGTGCCTCCGGGCCTCGCCAAAGTGAGCTTATAGGATTTGACTTTGTTAGTGGGCTTTGACTTTACTGTGTAGGGCCCAAATTTTATATAATCCGAAAAATACATAACAATATACTTATTTAAATATTCGATTTTATTAACTATAAGTAAAGAATTTATTTAATTTTTAATAATATAAAAATGATATATAAATTAAAAAAAAAAAAAAAAAACTCATAAATTTTTTAGTCCAAACCCTTCGAAATGACTGGAAAATGGAAACTAGCAGACCGCCTCTCAAACTACCGTTTGCTCGTCAGTTACAAAGTTGCTTTGACCTTTGGTCAACATACTGACTTTGTTGTTTCGTTAACTTCACGCTGCTTAATAATTGATATGTACTTGTTTTGATTGAATTTTACGTCCACTTTATTATTTTGTTTGTATTAATATATAGCCCTAATATATATATATATATATATATATATATATATATATATATATATATATATATATATATATATATATATATATATATGTGTGTGTGTGTGTGTGTGTGTGTGATTGAATTTTAGGTCCACTTTATTATTTTGTTTTTACTATATAATTCTAGAAGATCTCTTGCATTTTCCACAGGCCTTTTTTCTTTCTTTCCACAGACCTTGCGAAGCCAGGAAATATAGAAAGAGGGAGCGAAAATTTATATACTACGATTTTTAAAATAACATATGATATTATGAAATTAGATTAATTACATTACGATCGAAGTCTTCCATCGGAGATCGTAAGGTTTTTGGATTAAAATCCATATGTTATTACAAATTTTACTTATATTCCTTTTTTTTCTTTCTTTTTTTTTTTTTTTTGTTTTTTGTCATAAAAAAATATACAATGTACAAAAACATTTAATGGAGTTAAAATGAGAACATATGATAAGACATTTTTTGTATATTATATACTTTTACGGCGATAAATAAATAATAAAACATAAATCGAATTTTTTAGTAACACATCAGCATTTTTGTCGCAAATAAAAATTTAGTGGGGACTAAAAATAGACCGTACAATAGTTAGACCAATGTTGGGGCAATTGCCCGTAGTGGCCTCGTCACTACGTTGTTGCGTTGAAGTTTGGCCAACAACCTTATTTGACAGACTTCAGTATTGCAATAAATTGATGTTTCCAATTCATAGGAATTCTGATGCAGTAGAATGAAAAAACTATAATTGATTAATAAAATCATTCCGTATAATATAAGATAGCTCAGATTCCATTATCACTAACTAAACGCAAAACGCCATGACGCCATTTTCACTCTCGAGCCTTTTTCATGCACTAGCACTGTTGAGCTTCTTCTCTGTTTCTTTCTCGCATTCGCTTTGCCATGACGATGAGAGGAATTCCTTGTTGCAGTTCGTGCGGAGTTTCCGAATCTCGACGTTTGCTTCCCACGACCCTCGCGCTTATCCGAAGGTTGTTTCCTGGGCAAGCAACGTAACAGCAGGCGATTGCTGCAAGTGGGACGGAGTGGAGTGCGACAAGGAAACCGGCCATGTCATTGGCCTTGATCTGAGCAGCAGCTTTCTCTACGGTTCCATCGACTCTAACACGAGTCTTTCAAGGTTGGTTCACCTCAAGACGCTTAATTTGGCCAACAACCATTTTAATTACTCTCGTATACCTTCTTCCATCAAACAACTATGGAGACTCACTTACCTCAACCTCTCCTATAACGCCTTTACGGGTCAAGTTCCGCACGTGATCTCGGAGCTGAGCAACTTATCCGTCCTTGATTTGTCTAGCACCAAGAATGTAGGCTTGTTGGAAATAAAAAACGCCCATTTTAAGAGGATGACTCAGAATATGACAAAGCTAGAAGTGCTCTCTCTCAGTTTTGTAAATATGTCTAATGTATTTCCCAACTTTCTGGCCAACTTCTCTTCCCTGGTGTCACTGAACCTTAGAGGTTGCGGGCTGCATGGTGACTTCCCTGCCGGAATTCTCAAACTTGTTACTCTACAAATTCTCAACCTTGACTTGAATAGCCTTACCGGAGAATTACCTCCATTTAACAAAAGCATTGCTCTAAAGGTATTGAACGTCGCATGTAATGATATGTCAGGAGGGTTGCCAGACTCTATCGGGGCATTGAGTTCGTTGGTCGAACTCGAAGCTCATGACTGCGGTCTTTCTGGTATGATTCCGCAATCCATCGGAAAACTTGGTAAGCTCGAGGTTTTGAGGCTTAATTATAACAACTTCTCGGGCTCCATCCCTTCTTCCTTAGGAAACCTTACCCAACTCACAATCTTGGACTTTACTAGAAATTCTTTTAGTGGTCCAATCCCTTATTCCTTAGGAAATATTACCCAACTCACAATGCTGGCCCTTGGTCAAAACTCCTTTAGTGGTCCACTTCCTGACTCATTTGCCAACCTCGAAAACCTTGAATCGCTCAAACTTGGCAGTAATAAGCTGAATGGAACTATCAGTGTTCATGTCTTTCTCAAGCTGAAAAGTCTTAGCGAGCTTGTATTGGACAACAGCAACTTGACTTTGTTGATCAATCCAAGCTTCAACGAAACATCACCCCAGTTCACTGTGTTAGGTTTATCACACTGCACTTTGAGCGGATTTCCCGAGTTCGTCAGGAACCAAACGAGACTGGAAGTTTTGTCACTCAGAGATAATGGAATTGTTGGACCGATACCACAGTGGCTTATGAATACAAGCACAGCGACACTGTACAATCTAAACCTCGCTGACAACTCCATCACAGGCAAGGTTTCTCCTCAGATATGTAGTTTCAAACTTCTTGAGGTTCTCGATTTGTCGGAAAACAACTTGTTTGGAAACCTTCCTCCATGTCTCGGGAACTTCACCGATTCCGTGTCGTTGTTGAATCTCAAGGGGAACGCGTTTTCAGGGAACATCCCAGAGTTTGGAGAAAGCTGCCGATTGGACGTAATCGATCTTAGTGGCAACCAGCTGCAAGGGAAGTTACCGCGATCGCTCCAAAATTGTAGCATGCTCGAGGATCTTGCTCTTGGGAATAACCAACTGGATGATGTTTTTCCGCATTGGTTGGGGACAATACGGAACTTGCGGATTCTCGTGTTGCGGTCAAATCGATTACATGGCATTATACAAGCACCTAGGACCAATCTTGGCTTCTCGCAATTGTGCATCATTGATATTTCCGAGAATTTATTCACGGGAAAATTACCTGCCAAGTATATCCAAAACTGGAAGGCCATGAATCTTAGAAGTGACAAGGAGTTGAGCTACATGCATATGAATTACTACAGTATTTCTGAGCCTAACAGTTACAAATTCATTACCACGATTTACCCCTTCGACGCAACGATAAAGATCAAAGGTGTTAGCAGACATTATGATCAAATTAATGAAGATCTCACGTTCATAGACTTCTCGAGCAACAACTTTGAAGGAGAAATCCCGGAGGTCATCGGGGACTTAAAAGGCCTTCACGCCCTTGACTTGTCAAACAACAATCTCTCCGGAAGCATACCGTCCTCGCTCGGCAACCTCCCAGAGCTCGAGTCGTTGGACCTCTCTCGAAACTCCCTCTCTGGCTCGATACCTGAAGAGCTGACGAAACTCAACTTTCTCCAGTACTTCAACGTGTCTCATAATCTTCTTAAGGGGCCAATTCCGCAAGCTAACCAACTCAGTCGCTTCGACGCTGCTTCGTATGAGGGTAATTCGGGACTATGTGGCATTCCGTTATCTTCCAAGTGTGAGAACCTGGAGCCCGGCGTTTCCACGAAGCTCAAGCAAGGAGGCTCTTTTGGATTCGGCTGGGAGGTCGTGGCGCTCGGATATGCCGGTGGATTAGTAGTCGGATTGATAGTTGGGAACCGTGCATTTTCCGCAAGATTGTCTCGTTTTTTTCTTCTTCTATTAAGTCTAATGGGGATGCGAGAGAATGGATTTTGACGTTGTACATGGAAGCATGACCGACGCTCAATCTTGATGATTTTGTTTACTATTTATTAGCTTTATATAAGTTGAGTGCTCGATTTGTAGCTTTTATTGTCGATTTTGTTTACTATTTATTAGTTTATATAATTCCTCGTTCAAGGTTTTTTTTATTTTTTTTATTTTTATTTTTTATTTTTTTTTAAGATTCCTCGTTCAAGTTTATTTGTTGCCATGTTTATTTCATTTCCTCTTAGTTTTAGGATTCTCTATGTATTTATTATATATTAACTATTTAGGTTATAGTAATGTAATTTTAATAATAAAATGAAGAAATTGAAACCTTTGTGTTTTTCTCCAATTTGAATTCTTGAGTGAATATGATTTTAAAGCTCTAAATTTATTATTCATAAGCAAATCAAAAGGTGGAGGAAAGTTCTTCGATTGAGTATTTGTGCGTTGAGTCAATGATCCTAGTTCAACTATCCCGGTAATATTTTCTATCAATTTCAGTTTTCATTTATGCAAATTGTCGTAAGACCGACAATGAGTGGGTCGGTCTTACATGAATGCATGTTAAAAATCATTGTAAAACAAATTATGTATCACATATTAATATTTTATTTATTTATTAAATTACTATTGAATTATATTGTTCAAATGATATTGGTCAAGCGAACGCCGAACATCTTGTTCTCGGGCATTTTTGGTGAGTGACAAGGTTCGGCCACCTCAGTGGTTTTTGGCGAGATAATAGCTAATCGCACGGGGATTTTGGCGGCATGCTTGTAGATTCAATAAGCTGCTTCGTCTTTTGATGTGGGCGTAAAGTGTTAGGTTTTTCAATGATTTTTCTCAATCCCAAGGCGGAAATCACGGGATATCATTGAATAAAATAGATCTAGACTAATTTCGAATTTAAGAAATAGTTTAGAAATCGTTACCGAACTTTGGTACTTTTGCCAACTATACCAAAAACGCTGTGAATCGCCTCGTTCTTCCTCTAGCCGAATCTCCTTCTTTCCGGGATCAAGCACGTCAAATGCCGTGCCTCTATTTTGTCCACCACGTCGTTGCGGGAACGGCTTTGATGACCGAAAAACACCTCGTTGGACAGGATAGGTCCTCCTCGATGTTTGGATGAGAAACCGATGAAGAACCGAGGAATGAGAAATCGCGAGCTCTCTGGCTTAGGGGTATGCGAATTCTCTCTGAGTGTAGGGTTAAGGATGTGTTAATTATGAGCTAAATGTTGTATTTATAATACAACATATAATGACCTAATGAGCTTTGGGCCCAATTAATGGATCCAAGCCCATTAAGCAATTTATTAATTAATTCATATAATTAATTAATTACCTCATACTATAGTAATTAAATCTACCAATTAATTAAATTGTGGACAAATATTACCCCTCCCTTTTTTTACGTTTAAAATTTATTAATTAGTCATTGCAGTTTTTAAATTTCGAATTATATATTTGAAAATTATGTTCCTTTAATGTAGTTCAAAAGAATAACTATTAATGTAAAAAAAAAAAAAAAAAAACCTAAAACGTGGCTTCATTAGTGAACCTAATCAATAGGATTACTCTAAATATTTTTTTAATTAAACAAGGATTATAATCGTTAATAAAATATTTTATCAGTAGCTTAATTAATCATCCTACTATATCAAATAATTCGATCAAATATTTCTTTAATTCTTCAAAGGATTATGCGTATTATTCAAATATTTCTTTAATTATTAAAAATGCTTTTTTAATCCAACCTTATTCTCCTATTGTCAAGCATACAAAGCTTCGTTAACATTGAATTAATTAACGTATTTTCTTGCAACTAAAATTCAAAAAATACCAAAATGATCTACTATTTTTAAGCAACAAAAATTTGAAAAACTGTAACACTCTATCGTTTGAAATACATAATTACATTTACACTTGTACTTGTGTAACTATATTATTTATTATGTATTACACATATGTTGTAACAATGTAACTTAGTTACACTTACACTTATATAACTATATTTATGTATTACACTTATATAATTCTCATTACACCTAAGTAATATATGAGAAATGACTCTTAATAGTCAAATTGAAACGTTTGATTAGCCAAATAGCCAACCTTTCTCTTTTCTTTGCAAATTAGCCAAATTGCTGAGGTGGCTATTTAATAACATATTTTATACCTATAATACCCTTTTAACATATTAACGTGTATTAACAAAGTTAATTATTCTTAAAAATAAGAACATTTACTTGTGTTTACAGAAAATCTATATTAACGTGTATTAATTGAGTTAATTTGTTTAAAAATAAAAAATCATGATTAAAATTTTAATTTATTTTTAAACAAATTAACTTAGTTAATACACGTTAATGTAGTTAATACACGTTAATACAAGGGTAATACGGTCTTTCGTGATTTATTAATGTGGTTGATTGGCTATTTGGCAATATTAATCAAAAGGTTGGCTATTTTGCAAAATAGTTTTTCTTCTAGTTTGGCTATATGGCTATAGAGCCATTTTATTTACATTTATGGAATTGTAGTCACAATTATGCAATAACTATATTTTTGTTTTAGACATATGTAATTCTATTTGCACTTATTTATTCATTTACAATTATATAATTGTTATATTCACATAATTGTAACTACAATTACGTAACTGTACGTACACTTACGTAACTGTAGGTATACTTGTGTAATTTTAGTTATACAAAAATACTATTATGGCCGAGAGAGATGCTGATTGGATCAACCAGATCGATCATTTGATTAGTCGCGCGGCGAATTCGGAAACGGAGTCTCCTACGATGGCCGCGCCACGAAGGAGCCCGCAAAACTGAAATTGCCACTCGACTTTGGTTGCTGAAACATCAAAGTTGTTGTGACGTCTGAAGCCACCTCCAATGCAGTCGAAGAAGGAGTGCCGAAGACCGGCATCGTTGACGGCGTTATGAACAACAGCGACAACGAAGGTGCTCCAAAGTAGAGAGAGAGTTTTAAATGGTATAGAATTAAATGAAATAAATTTTAATTTTTTTATTTAAAATTCATTTTATATATCAGGGTTAGATTGGGGAAAAAAATATCATAAATGGGTAAAATTGATTTTCTGAAATTATGAGCAAATCTTTTAAAAAAATTGTTACATTTTAGGTATTTCATGAGATTTCCTTTTTTAATATTATAAACATGATAATTTTTTTTTTTGAAAAAAGCCTCATAAATTTTTGGCCCAAAACCTTCAGAATAATTGGAACCTATGATATCGCATCTCAAAACTCTCCTACAACGGAAATGTTTGTCCGTCTCTAGATTAGTCCCGTTTAAAAAGTTGCTCTAACCATTGTTAACATTTTAACTTTGTGTTGTATCGTTAACATCATGTTGCACATTCTAAATTTCCAAAATACTTCAAGTATACGACATACTCTAATTAAATTTCATTTTGTCGTGGCAAAAACTCCAAAAACTAAATAAAAAATGAAAACAAAAAGAAATCATGTTTTAAATATTAAAAATCCTCCACTTGCCAGCCATGATATTTTTTAAAATTATTTGAGTCCGTTTCCTATAAACGTTATATAAATTTTTTAACTAATTAGATCAAATGAGAGGGAACTATTGTCTTGTTGAAATTGAATATTTCTCCAGTAAAAAAGAATCTATCTGCCTGCGTAAAAGAATCGGCTCATTGTAAATCTGTTATGAAAATTCAGTTTCCAAATCGCACCAACTCCAACCATTTTATTGAGACAGACACCGCGAACAAGGTCATGAGGCATTGATGCGCAGGAAATCTCGGAGAAACCCGAACAAGCTTCATTGCTCGCTAATACACATAAAATAATTGTCCCGCAACATATAGTTTTGCGTACAAATTTAAAAATCTGGTATCAATGTTTTATTTTCTCCAGATCAGAAACTGGGGTAAGAAGCTTAACGTTTGGACTTTGGAATAAAGTAAATTCTATTACAATGAGCCGAATAGAGGCTTACAAAATATTTCAACCAAAGCACCCCTAAAATAAAAGGGTTAATGATGGCAAAAATACCCAAAGTTTGGTCAAAGAACCTCTCGTGTACCCAAAATTTAAAAGTGGTGGCAAAAGTACCCAAAGTTACATTTGGGGAGTTGACCACTCCATTATCGTAACGCAGTTAACTTACCCATTAACTCTGGCCACGTGGACAAACGTGGATTGTTGACATGACAATTTTTTGCCACGTGGACGAGCCCAATTAGGAGTTTAATTCGTTGTTTTATCGTAAATGAGGCTGATGTGGGCTCATCCACGTGGCAAAAAATTGCTATGTCAGCAACTCACGTTTGTCCACGTGGCCAGAGTTAACTGGTTAGTTAACTGCGTTACGAGAATGGCGCGGTCAACGCCCCAAATGTGACTTTGGGTACTTTTGCCACTACTTTTAGACTTTGGGTACACGAGAAGTTCTTTGACTAAACTTTGGGTATTTTTGCCGTCATTAACCCAAAATAAAACGACAAGAAATAAGATAAATGATATAAAACTCACATAGAACTAGAAAGTGTATGAATATGAAACATGCGAGAGATTCAATTTAATTCATTGTACGGTCAAATTAGACGTTTGAGTCAGAAGTTACGGCCCAACCTGCTCACTCCCTAGGCCCATGATACTGATTTGTCCAAATTAGATAACGTGCCCGGCGAAACTACTTTATTCTTTTGCTTGACAGCTGTTTAAAGTTACAACTTACTCGTCGTGGGTGGGTTCGAATCTCACGTCATGCTAACTACTCTGTTTTTCAGAATTTTTTTTTTATAAATTTACAACTTTCTTATTTTCTCTGTTTACTATCTAGTTTGTGTTCGTTTTTTTTTTTTTTTTTTAAGTCCTCATATCTAGAAAGATAGTTATTATCCATAAGTGAAATTATATATAATGGTACATATATGTTTGAAGATATAGCTTAGTATAAACCTGTAATTTTAAATTTTTTGAGAAATAATGTTTTATTTAAGATTCATGTGTTGTGTAAATGGTATTAAGAAAACATGTTAGAAAGCATCTTGTCTTAATAGAATGGAATTAATCAAGAAAAAATAATTTGAGATTCATGTAGATGTAGTACTTTTTTTTTTGAAGGCAGCTTTGCTGCATGTGGGGATCGAACCCACGACCTCCACTTTAGAGGTAGTGTGGAATTACCACTAGGCTATCCTATGTAGTACTGATACAAGAAAATGCCTATTTTTATTTATTTATATATATTCTCACGAGCTTCAATTATTGCAGACTGTTTTGAAAAAAATAAGAGAAGGAAAAAAAAAAAAAACAGGCTAACTGGAAAACTTGATCTACAAGTTTGAATATATTATTGTTGAAAATGTTTCTATATAAATATTTCATTTTATAAAATAGACGTAAAAATTATTTAATTTTTAATATATAAAAATGATCAAATAAATTTGAGAAAAGAAAAAAAAGAAAGAAAAAAAAACTCATAAATTTTTGGCCCAAAACTTTCAGAATAACCGAAACCTATCTAAGTTTAAAAAGTTGATTTGACCATTCGTCAATATTTTAACTTTCTTGTGTCGTTAGCATCACGCTGCTTAATAATTGATATATACTAGTTGTGATTGAATTTTACGTCCACTTTATTATTTTGTTTGTAGTTATACACACTTTATTATATTGGGTCCACTTCTTTGGAATTCTTATGCAGTAGAATGACAAAGCCAGAATTAACCACTTTATCATTTTGAATTGTATTAATTCATATATTTCTACAAGTCTCTAGCATTTTCCCAGACTATGATAAAGTTTTTGGAGACTAATTGAATTAGAGGCAACGAATTTATTTGACTTAGTATTGAAATAGGTTTATGTTGGGTCCACTTCTTTGGAATTCTTATGCAGTAGAATGACAAAGCCAGAATTAACTAATTAATTATTTATTTACTAAGTATATCATCATTATATAGAATAGCTAAGATTCCATTATCACTTACCATATAGCAAAACACCATGACGCCATTTTCGCTTTCTAACCTTTTCCATGCACTGGTACTATTAAGCTTCATCTGGGTTTCTTACTCGCAGTCAGTTTGCCATGACGGCGAAAGGACTTCCTTGTTGAAGTTCAAGCGAAGTTTTCAAATCTCGACGTTTGCTTCTAAGGACCCTCGCGCTTACCCGAAAGTTGTTTCTTGGCCAAGCAATGTAACGGCGGGCGATTGCTGCAAGTGGGACGGAGTTACGTGCGACGGGGACACCGGCCATGTAATTGGCCTTGACCTGAGCAGCAGCTTCCTCTGCGGTCCCATCGACTCTAACACCAGTCTCTCAAGGTTGGTTCACCTCAAGACGCTTAATTTGGCCGACAACTATTTTAATCACTCTCATATACCTTCCTCCATCAAACAACTGTCGAGTCTCACTTACCTCAACCTCTCCGATGACGCCTTTTCGGGTCAAGTTCCGCACGAGATCTCGGAGTTGAGCTGCTTATCCGTCCTTGATTTGTCTAACACCAGGAATAGCTTGTTGGAAATGAAAAAGGCCCATCTGAAGAGGATGATTCAGAACATGACAAAGCTAGAAGTGCTCTCTCTCGAATATGTTAACATGTTTGGTGTATTTCCGACCTTTCTGGCCAACTTCTCTTCCTTGGTGTCCCTGAACCTTAGGGACTGCGGGCTGCATGGCGATTTCCCTGCCGGGATTCTTAAACTTATTAATCTACAAAATCTCAACCTTTGCGGCAATAGTCTTACCGGAGAATTACCGCCATTCAACAAAAGTAGTGCTCTAACGGTATTGAACGTCGCATTGAATAATATTTCGGGGGAGCTGCCGGACTCTATAGGGGAGTTGAGTTCGTTGGTCGAGTTCGATGCTCATGGGTGCTACCTTTCTGGTATGCTTCCGCAATCCATGGGAAAACTTGGTAAGCTCAAAATTTTAAGACTTTATACGAACAACTTCGCGGGTCCAATCCCTTCTTCTTTAGGAAACCTTACCCAACTCACAATCTTATCGATCGGTGAAAATTTCTTTAGTGGTCCTCTTCCTTACTCATTTTTCAAACTCGGAAACCTTGAATCGCTTTACCTTGACAATAATAAGCTGAGTGGAACTATCAATTTTCACGTGTTTCTCACGATGAAAAGTCTTAGCGAGTTGATTTTGGACAAAAACAACTTGACTTTGTTGATCAAACCAGGCTTTTTCAACGAAACCTCGGCCCAGTTCTCTGTGTTAAAGTTATCACACTGCACTTTGAGCGGATTTCCCGACTTCGTCAGGAACCAAACAAGGCTGGAAAATTTGGCACTTCGAGATACTGGGCTTGTTGGGCCAATATCGCAGTGGCTTATGAATACAAGCACTGCAACACTGTTCAATCTAAACCTTGCTGACAACTCCTTTACTGGAGAGCTTTCTCCTGATATATGCCATTTCAAAGTTCTTGCGGTTCTCGTGTTGTCGGGGAACAACTTGTTTGGAAACCTTCCTCCGTGTCTCGGAAACTTCACCAAGTCGTTGTCGTTGTTGAATCTCAAGGGGAACGCGTTTTCAGGGAAAATCCCAGAGTTTGGAGAAAGCTGCCAATTGGACATAATCGATCTTAGTGACAACCAGCTGCAAGGGAAGTTACCGCGATCGCTCCAAAATTGTAGCATGCTCGAGGATCTTGCTCTCGGGAACAACCAACTCGATGATGTTTTTCCGCATTGGTTGGGGAAAATACGGAACTTGCGGATTCTCATGTTGCGGTCAAATCGATTACACGGCGTTATACAAGTCCCTAGGACCAACAATAGCTTCTTGCAGTTGCGCATCATCGATATTTCTAAGAATTCATTCGTGGGAACGTTACCGTCCAAGTTTATCCAAAACTGGAAGGCCATGAATCTTAGAAGTGACGAGGAGTTGAGCTACATGTATACAAATTATTACACTCATTCTGGCAGTGACGGTAGATTGAGAATGCTCTACCCGTTCGATGCAACGATTACGATCAAAGGTGTGCGC
The DNA here is from genome assembly GCA_954871525.1 of Parietaria judaica. NCBI lineage: Eukaryota > Viridiplantae > Streptophyta > Magnoliopsida > Rosales > Urticaceae > Parietaria > Parietaria judaica. Next base: position 49,710,303 of record OX940860.1, read on the forward strand.
AGACATTATGATATAATTAATGAAGATCTCGCATTCATAGACTTCTCAAGCAACAACTTCAACGGAGAAATCCCGGAGGTCATCGGAGATTTAAAAGGCCTTCACGCTATCAACTTATCAAACAACAATCTCTCCGGAAGCATACCGTCCTCACTCGGAAACCTCCCGGAGCTCGAGTCGTTGGACCTCTCTAGAAACTCACTCTCTGGCTCGATACCTGAAGAGCTGACAAAACTCAACTTTCTCCAGTACTTCGATGTGTCTCATAATCTCCTTAAGGGGCCAATTCCGCAGGTAAATCAACTCACCCGCTTTGACGCTGCTTCGTACGAGGGTAATTCGGGACTGTGTGGCATTCCCTTACGTTCCAAGTGTGAGAACCTAGAGCCAGGCATTATCACGAAGGTCAAGCAAGGAGGCTCTTTTGGCTTCGGGTGGGAGGTCGTGGCGATCGGATATGCTTGTGGATTCGTAGCCGGATTGCTGATTGGGAACAGTGCATTTGCCGCAAGATTGTCGCGTTTTTCTGTTAATTCAAACGGGGGTTGCGAGAGAATGGATTCTGACGCCGTACATGGAAGCATGGGACCGACGCCGTAGGAGTTAATGCCAATATCTCATCGCCTGATCTTGAAGGTGTTCTCAATTGGTCGATTTTATTTACTAATTATTAGCTATATTTACTTCCCCGTTCAAACGTTACTTGTCGTCATGTTTATTCTATTTCCGTTTTGTTTTAGGGTTTTGGTTTTCTAAGTATTAACTATTAATGATGTAATATATAGCTTTTATAATAAAATGAGAAATTGAAATATTTGTGTTTTTCTCACATTTCGAATTCTTAAGTGAATAAGATTTTAAATTGCATTGTTGGATCCCAATTCACGGATCTGCAAAGAACACGAATAACACCAAAAGAAATCGAACAGAAAAATAAAGGACACAAACTTTTGGGAGAAGAAATTCTCTTGATTAATAATCGAAGGCAATACAAGAAGATAAACTCAAAATTCTAATGGACTCTACACTACACAAAGTGTACAATGCTAGGTTTATATAGCCTCTCATAGGCGAAACCCTAGCTAACCAAATCGCACAAAATCAGGAAACTACCCTAAATAATCTCGCCGAATCTTTGACTTGATTTGCTTGCTCCTCAAGCTACGCGTCTTCCTTTTGGGGTAGAGTTTCCCTTTCCTGCCTGGGACAGTCTCTCTGTCCCCGAGCTGACCTGCTCGTATGCTCCGGGCTGAGCTTGCCTTCTATCCGGACACTCTGCTTGTGTTCTCCCGAGCTGGGCTGAACGGCTGTCCGTCTTTTGTTCTGGTCGGTACCCGGGCTGACTCCTCGCAAGTGTTTCTGCCCGTCCTGGGTTCTGGTCGTCACCCGGACTAAGTCAAGCTTAAGCTCACATTCTCCCCCGTAAGCTTGACTTGCTACACTCTTTACTCCGAGCAACTCTCTCATCTCCGCGAACTTCACTCTCGCCAAAGCCTTGGTGAGGATGTCTGCTCGCTGCTCCCTTGTGCTGATGAATTCTACGATGATCTGTCGCTTCTCCACACACTCACGAATATAATGGTACTTCGTGTCAATGTGTTTGCTTCGTCCGTGAAACACTGGATTCTTCATCAACGCGATTGCAGACTTGTTGTCCACGTAGAGAGTTGGTGTTTTCTGCTCGGAACCCGTCATCTCACTGAGTAGCCCTTTCAACCACATAGCCTGACATGCTGCTGCGGTTGCCGCCATGAACTCCGCTTCACACGAGGATAAAGCTACTGTCTGCTGCTTCTGGGACTGCCAGGTGATTAGATTCCCGTTGAGATAAAATGCCATCCCTCCGGTACTCTTTCTATCGTCAATGTCACCAGCCAAATCACTATCCGTAAAGCCGACTAGTACTTCTGCTCCACTTCCTCGGTTGTACTGGATCCCGTAGTCCGTCGTGCCCTTCACGTAACGCAAGATGTGCTTCACCGCCTGCTGGTGTGCACTCGTGGGCTTCTCCATGTATCGACTGACTATCCCGACTGCGTGTGAAATGTCTGGTCGGGTGTGGGTGAGGTACCTTAGGCACCCGATCACGCGTCTGTACTCCGTGGGATCCACTCTTCTCCCTTCAGCATCCTTCCCGAGCTGCAGCTTCGCCTCCATAGGGTACTTGCTCGAGTTACAGTCCGTCATCTCGAACTGTTTAAGGATCTTCTTCGCATAGGCCGACTGCTTCAGCGTAATGCAGTCCTTCTTCTGTTCCACCTCGAGACCAAGGTAGTACGAAAGTAATCCGAGGTCACTCATCTCGAATTCGGCCATCATTTGCTGCTTGAACCCATCTACGCCTCCTGCGCTGGATCCTGTGACGATCAGGTCGTCCACATACACTCCCACGATCAGAGTTTCCTGCCCGGAACTCCTGGTGTAGACTGCCTGCTCGCTCAAGCACTTTGTGAATCCAAGATTCTTCAAGCTCATGTCAAGGCGGATGTTCCACGCTCTTGGTGCTTGTTTTAACCCGTATAAGGCCTTGGATAGCTTGTACACCTTCTGCTCCTTGCCCGTGACGCCGAACCCCTCTGGTTGCTTAACGTACACTTCTTCTTCGAGATCACCGTTTAGGAATGCCGATTTGACATCCAGATGGTGAATTTCCCAACCTCGATGAGCTGCTAGGGCTAGGATGAGTCTGATCGTGTCCAGTCTTGCTACTGGAGCAAAGACTTCCTCAAAGTCTATGCCTTTCCTCTGCACGTAGCCTTTAGCTACCAGCCTTACCTTGTGTTTAAGGACATTCCCCTCAGTGTCCTTCTTAAGCTTATACACCCACTTCAGGCCGATGGGATTATGACCTTTGGGCAGGTCGGTAAGCTCCCATGTCCTGTTCTTCTCAATGGACTCCATCTCCTTCTTCATTGCTTCCTGCCACTCCTGCTCGGCTGCTGCCTCCTGGTAATTGGCTGGTTCTTCTGCACACAACAAAGAAAGTTCCTCCAGGCTCATCTCCACTTCTTAAGTCTTATCGTAGACGTCTGCTAGAGGTCGGAATCCTCTTGGGCCGTCTTTTATGGAGGAATCTCCCGAGCTGGACGGGCTGGTCCTGCTCGGACTTGGTGTCCTGGGTGTATCCGGGGTGCTCTCTCCCGGGCTGGGTTCCCTCGTTTCTGGCAAGACTGTTCCCGAGCTGGGTGTTCCGGGCTGCTCCTGCTCGGCAACATCCTGGTCGTCTTCGACAATGAACTCCACTGAGTTCTGCTCGGGTTCTCCATTCTCGTCGCGCCAATCCCACTTCATCTCCTCTTCGAACACAGCATCTCTGCTCACTTGGAGTCTGCCGCGTCGTGGATCGTAGAGTCTGTGTGCCTTGCTTCCTTCTTCAACTCCAAGGTACACCATCTTCTGACTCCGGTCATCCAGCTTCTTGAGATGTGGCCCCACAATCTTCACGTGTGCGGTGCATCCGAACACTTTCAAATGTTCTAAGTGGGGTTTCTTCCCTTTCCACGCCTGGTAGGGAGTACGCTCTCCTAGCGCTTTGGTCGGCAAACGATTAAGCAGGTAGACCGCATGTCTTACTGCTTCTGCCCAAAATCGGGCTGGAATTTGCATGCTCTTGAGCAAGCTCCTCGCTGTGTTCATCACAGTTCGGTTTCGTCTTTCCATTACGCCATTCTGCTGGGGCGTGTGGGGTGCGGACAGGTGACGTTGAACTCCTTCCTGGTCGCAGAACTCTCCGAACTGCTGGGAGGTGAATTCTCCTCCTCGGTCTGTACGCAAGACCTTTAACCTGTGCACCGAGCCATTCTCCACGATCTTCTTGAACTTCTTGAAGACCTCAAAGGCTCCACTTTTCTCCTTAAGCATATAAACCCACATCCAGCGACTGTAATCATCAACAAGTAAAAGAAAATACTTGTTACCTGCCAAAGTTGCTGGGGTGACTGGACCACATAGGTCTACGTGCACCAACTGTAAGGGTCTCTTTGCTCGGAACCTGGCCTTGATCGGAAACGGTATCCTCGCCTGCTTTGCGATCATGCAGCACTCACATAGCTGGTCGGGGTGTTCTATCTTGGGAACCCCGAAGGCCATCTTCTTCTCGCCCATCATCTTGAGCGCATGAAAATTCACGTGTCCGAGCCGTGCGTGCCATAGCCAAGCCGGGTCTGCCATCGATGCCATAAGACAGACGGGCTGGCATGTCTTCAGGAGAATCTTGTAGAGTCTGTTGGGTGTTCGCTCCACCTTCATCAACAACTCTCCTTCCTTGGTCCACATCTTCAGGTAGGACCCTTGCAGCAACACCGTGTTCCCGATCTCAGTCATCTGTCCTAGACTGATGATGTTGCTTTTCAACTTCGGGATGAAATACACCTGGGTCATCAGACGCTGGTCGCCATTCTTGCACTCGAACAGGATCGACCCTCTGCCTCTGATCTCTACGACTGATCCGTCGCCGAATTTCACGCTGCCCGTGATCTTCTCATCGAGCTCTTCAAACTTAGCTCGGTCCCCAGTCATGTGGTTGCTAGCTCCGTTGTCTAGATACCATACGTCGGTCGTGACTTTCTTTTCTCCGTCTACGAGGAGGTTTGCAATAACCTTATCCTCGATGAGGAAAACCTTCTCGCTGGTCTCCTCCGGATTGGTCTGTCCGGCCCCTTGGCTGATCAGCACACTGATCACTTCTGCCCGGGCCTTAGCGTCACACTTGCCATTCTGTTCGTCCAGGTGCGTTTCCTGTTCGGCAAACAACAATGCTGGCTGGTCGTCTGGGAATCTCGCTAGATTCGCCTCTTCGCCCTGGTTCCTGCTCCGGCACTCAGATGCAAAGTGCCCAAGCTTCTGACAATTGTAGCACTTCACTGTGCTCTTGTCTCTCCTGGTCGTGCCTTCCTGACGGGTAGATCCACTGCCGCGACCTCGCATGTCCCGACCTCGACCCCGTCCACGACCCTGTCCGCGTCCTCGGACTTCTCCACCAAAGCTGTTCCGACCTGAGGGTCTTGTAGAAAACTCGGCTCCCTCGGTTTTCCGCTGTCTGGCCGTCCACTCTTCATGCGTGAGCAGGAGGTTCTTCTCCTCGTCTTTGTCACCGTAACCCCGAAGTCTCTCTTCGTGGGCCTTGAGACGACCAACAACCTCCTCAACCGACATGGTCTTGAGATCGCCGAACTGCTCGATCGACGTCACGATCTGCATGTACCTGTGAGGCACTGCTCGGAGAAATTTCTTGACGACGGTGGTCTCCTCCACCTTGTCTCCCAGCGAGCGTATGCCGGTCACAATGGACGTGAGCCGCATAGCGAAATCATCAATTGATTCGCTCTCCCTCATCCTCATGACCTCGAACTCACTCTTCAAGGTCTGGACCTTTGCCTCCTTGACGCGATCTGCGCCCATGTGCATGGTCTGAAGAGTTTTCCATGCTTCCTTCGCGGAATCTTTCTCGGCAAGCATGAGAAGAACTTCTTCCGGAACTGCTTGGTAGATAGCGGCTAGAGCCATTCTTTCCTTGCGCCCTTCGACACCGCCGTTCTCTACGGCCTCCCATACTCCCTGCGCCTACAGATTCACCCTCATCTTCAACGCCCACACGGCGTAATTGCTCTTCGTGAGCATGGGGTAATGGAGTGTAACTGTGCCTTCTCTGGACTCTGGTTTCTGCGCAACCAGAGCTCCGTCGATTGGTGACTCTGATGATGAAGACATGTTCTTCGATTGAAGCTCTGATACCACTTGTTGGATCCCAATTCACGGATCTGCAAAGAACACGAATAACACCAAAAGAAATCGAACAGAAAAATAAAGGACACAAACTTTTGGGAGAAGAAATTCTCTTGATTAATAATCGAAGGCAATACAAGAAGATAAACTCAAAATTCTAATGGACTCTACACTACACAAAGTGTACAATGCTAGGTTTATATAGCCTCTCATAGGCGAAACCCTAGCTAACCAAATCGCACAAAATCAGGAAACTACCCTAAATAATCTCGCCGAATCTTTGACTTGATTTGCTTGCTCCTCAAGCTACGCGTCTTCCTTTTGGGGTAGAGTTTCCCTTTCCTGCCCGGGACAGTCTCTCTGTCCCCGAGCTGACCTGCTCGTATGCTCCGGGCTGAGCTTGCCTTCTATCCGGACACTCTGCTTGTGTTCTCCCGAGCTGGGCTGAACGGCTGTCCGTCTTCTGTTCTGGTCGGTACCCGGGCTGACTCCTCGCAAGTGTTTCTGCCCGTCCTGTGTTCTGGTCGTCACCCGGACTAAGTCAAGCTTAAGCTCACATGCATTTGATCCACACAGATACAATTAATATAATTATTGTTGGAAAGGCCCGAAACCGGGATTTGAGTCCGTTGGACTTTTCGGGTCCGACCCGACTACAATAAATGAGCACGGTAATTATTATGTTCACGGTAATTAATTAAAGTAATTAATTATGACCTAAGGGGCTTTAACCCTATCATTGGGCGTCATTTTATGTGGTCTATATAAGTCACATGTTGGTCATAATGTAAAACCCTAAGCCTACTCACAAAATAGAATTCGACCTCCTCTCTAGAAACCCTAGAGGCCGAATTCTCTCTCTCCCATGTTTCCGTCGGTTTGTCGTTCAATACCCGAGATTGACCTAGCTGTAAATCAAAGGAGATTTCCGGTCTTAGAGACGTTCCCACAACGACGTGATGGACGAGCTAGAGACTTTGCACGTGTGAAGCTGAGATCCGAATCCCGAGCCACGTCAGAAAAGAGAAATCGGCATTTATTGCTACAGTTGGCAAAAGTACCAATCTTTGGTAACGACTCGAATCCCTATTCTTAATGTTTGTTTATAATCTAGATCTTTGTTTCGATGACTTCTCGGATTATTCCGCGCCCCGAGATCGAGAAAAGTCAACGAAAAACCCAACAGTGGTATTAGAGCTGGTCTGATTATTTTATGAAAATTAGCTTATTAGATTCGTATTAATTTTCTAGAATTTTTGTTGTGTTTAGATTTTCAGTGGGAGTTATGATGAATTAATTATGATTAATTTTGTTCGGGAAAAACCGTGTGCACGTTTTAATTTTTAAATCGGAAAAACATTTTTTTTAAATTAGGGCGCGTCCACCGGAGCACCATCGTGGGAGGCGGCGGCGATCTCATCACCGCTGCCAGACCACGGCGGCGCACGGCGGACGCGCCGTCAGCACGTGCGGCCCGTCCGTCGGCTAGGGTTCCTAACCCTAGCCGAACTCTATTGCTAGGGTTTTGGACCGAGTGGGCCTGGAATTGTTCCAGGCCCACGGTTTTGGGCTAGGTGAAACCCAACCCAAGTAAAATGGGTCCAGGTCAAACCTAGACACAGGGTCGGGTGACTCTAGTTGGACTCGGGTCGAGACCCGACCGGAACCCGACCCGGGACAAAACCCGACCCGAATCTGGGTCCAGACCCGACCCGGATCAAATCTGGGTCGGACCCAGGTCAACTGTTGACCTGGTTAACGGGCTGGGCCTCCCAGCCCAGAACAGTTCTGGGCCAAAGGGAGGCCCACGGGCTGGGTTAAAACCCAGCCCTCTGCCCGACCAACAAGGCTGCCTTTTGGCAGCCCGTGCGAGCACGGATTCCCGCCCATGCTCGCACCCCGAACCCGAATATTTTTATTGAAAATCTAAAACATGGTTATGTAAATCCGATTTACATTTATGAATTTGTTTTGAAGAATATTTTTTTTTTGCATTATAATTATTTTAATTATTTTAGAAATATTATCTTTATATAAAATTTTGAATTATTATAATTTTAATGAAAGCTATTCTTCAAACAAACATGTAATTCTTACATGTATTTATTAGAATATGTAATTAATTAAATTTGTAAGAATGAAATAAAATGAGTATGTAAATATTATTTTTAAAGATGATTACAATAAAATATTTTCTTTTAATCATTTTATGTTCATTATCTTAATATTTAAGTTAGAATATGTTCATAATCTGATTATGACTATATTCAAAGTCTATTGTTGAATAATTTCTTAATAGGTTTATTTAACGATAAACTTAGTATATGGATCACCTGAATACAACCTCTCGATTATATTAGATTTAAGGTCTTCCTTGTATTGGGTCCTCGTAATGTGTATGAGCGGATATGAGTAGACCCACCACGCCGGTGTGATACTTTTTATTATCATATCACAAAGCGGGAAGGACACCATATCCAGATCCTCTGGCTCAATACAAGGGTTTAATCTAACCGGGAAAGCTTATATGAGAAGGCACCGTAGAGTAAGTGTCAAATAAGTTAGTTTTAAATTACATGTTATTTTTCTAACTGTAAATAATTATATATTAGATATTGTTGGAAATCACGTCTCGGATTCCGTATTAATTATCACGAATTATACCTCCGAACCGTCTGGGTAACATTTAAAAATTATTTTAAAGCGGAAAACTTGTTATCCGTTCAACGGTCCGGATATCGGATAATAACCATATAACAAGATCTGATAAATATTATGCAATTTAATATTCATATATCATTATTAATAATCTAGTCATGATAGGAATAATTATAAAGCAGTAAATGGTTGCATTTATTAACCCAATGCATAAGGCCGTACCTCTAATAACGAGTTCCGGCTGCGCGTTCTGAATCGGGCAGAGCTCCACCGGTGCTGAGGGAAACTCCCATGATCTTCCGGGATATTCTCCTAGAATCCTCGTACCGAAGCGTGGGCTTCGCCGGCAGGACTCCGTCGCAAAATTTAAACTAATGGTTCTTTTTAAGCTTCCGGAGAACTAAGTCTCTTAAGCCGAACCAGAAAGAGAGATCAGAGAGAAAATTCGCAGACCCTGAAGGAGAGGGAGAGTTCGAATTTTTCTCTGGGGAAAGGTGTGAAAAATGTGTAGAATGAGCCTCCTATTTATAGGCTCAAAACGTAACCGAATTGGAGAAATTCCCTCCCTAATTTTCGAATTTAATATATTAAATATAATTAATTATCTCAATCCAATGGTCCAGATTTAATCTTATCTAAAATCAATGGATATAATTAATTAGGGATTTAATTAAATAAGAAAGATTTGGATAAAATCAAAAATCCAATCTTATCTTCTTATCTTTATAAAATCGAATTATATATATATGTATATATTAAAATTCGAATTATAATTATCTAGATCCAACGGTTGAGATAAATCTTTAAACCGATCTAATGGATCAAATTAGTTTAGGATAAAATCAAATATTAAAAGATTTAATAAAAACTATTTCGAATTTATCCATAAACCATAATTCAAAAATAATATAAATATATATAATTAATTTCCCATCCGACGGTAAAGATTAAATCTTAGACCGATCTAACGGATATAATTAATTATCCAAATTCGAAAAATGAAACTTGGTCACCAAGTTATTAATTTCGAATTCATCAATATCCTAATCCAACGGTTGATATTAACTCATAACCGATCCAATGGATTAAATTGATTTTAGGGTTTTTCTAAAATACCAAAACATTTGGTACTTTTGCCGCAATTATGAAAAGACCAAAGTCTATTCATTCGAATGTGAATGGATCCACATTCCAAGGCCCAATTCGATTTCTACACTTTATAATATATAAAAATATATTATTTACATATTAATATAAATCTATTAATTATTGAATAATTATTAATAATACATTAATATTAAAATTCAAATAATTAAATTATATTAATATTCTATGATCTCAATATCACACATTTAAATGTCATGGTGACACACCATCATTTAAATTCGTGACATGTGATTTAATTTCATAGTTTACCAAAACGATCACAAACTTAGAAATTTTCTAAATCACAAACCGTACGTCGAAACGACTCGGTTCCGAAAGAAAAGTTGCTTAGAATTTAATTTCCAACAACTTTCATGTTGACAGAAAATCCAAATTCTACTTTCTTTTGTCAGTTAATTTCGGTTACCAAGATATGGTACTTTTGCCACGCTACTGATTAAACTATCTGATGTCTGTCACAAACTTTAGTTTTATGAGTCTTGCCAAATGATATTAAAAACATTTCAAATGTTTTTATCACGTACGTATCATCCGTTACGGTGTTCGTCAAACTGCTAGGGTGTTCGTCAAACATCGGTGTTATTCCACTATAAACCCGAGGCTGCACTCTTTAGTGATACAATATATATTATTCCCTTTATTATAGCAGGGTGTCCATTGATACAATCGAATTCGGGTTATTGATCTTTCACTTGATGATCCACACACGAGCAGGCGGTTTTTACCGTTATGCCCCTCATTGCATTTTCATCCTTGACTCAGTCAGTAATATTATGAGTAACCCACTTATGGTTTCGATTCATAAGTTGCGCACGGGTACCTCTCACTTCTCACCACCGACAATCAAAGGAATAATCATGATTCTGAAGAGAGCTGTGTGATGCCCATGCCTATGACCAAGCTACCGTTATTGCTGACTATCATGTTCCCAAAATAATAGTGTTGGGAACAACGGTAATATATTGTGTTCTTTAACGGTTAAATCAAAGAACAATCAAGCCAGCAGCTCAGACTCAAGATCACTCAGGACTAAGACCGAATATCCATTTGATCATCTACTAGTGACTTAACTCCAAGTTATCAGTGACGGTCTTATATGATAACTTCCGGAGTTTAAGTCAGGTCCAGTCCAGTATGAAGACACTTCTTACTTAATGCACTTCTAGTGAGTGTGACACACACAAAATCAAGAATAAGATTGTCACATAGTCACATTAATGACCTTATACGATTAATGGGCTCCCACCCAGTTAATCAGGTCACAGACATTTTAAGTTCATTTATTATGATTATTAATTCTTCTTCACATTGACTCTGTTGTGATAATAATACATAATTGCATCCTTTATGAACTAAGGATCAAACATTCTATTTTACTCTACCAGAAACTATAATAAGATTATCATAATAAGCATCATCTTTATTCAACGACTTGTCATAATCTTTTACAAATGGATAAAATATCTTGTTTAAGGACACATATGTCCAACGGATATAAGTTCAACGGTTGTTTTATACTTATGTTTTTAAATTATTAGAATTGATGAGGGTAACTTTTCTAATATATTTAATTACAAAATATTATTAAAAACCTAATAATATTAAACGCTCTGAGCCGGTTCGTGTCAAAAGCCACGGACCGATGTCAACCGTTCTTTCAAGCCCTTAAAGGCGGAAAGAATTTCACCTGGGATGAAAAATGTGAAGCCGCCTTCTAGGTGCTAAAAGCCTACCTCAGGTCGCCTCGTCTATTGTCAAAACCAAAGGACGAGGAAACACTATTCCTCTACCTTTCCGTGTCGACCAAGGCAGTCAGCGCCGTCTTGGTCTGAGAAGAAGAGAAGAAGCAACTGCCAATCTACTATGTCAGCAAGGCTTTTCTCGACGCTGAAATGCGTTACACACAGATCGAAAAGTTGGCACTCGCGCTGGTTACCACCGCAAAGAAACTCCGCCCATACTTCCAAGCTCACCGAATCGTGGTGCGAACTGAGCACCCCGTGCAAAAGGCGCTCCTCAAAGGCACCTCTTCACGCATGGCGATCTGGTCACAAGAGCTGGGAGAATACGACGTAGAGTACCAGCCCCGGGTCGCCATCAAAGGCCTAGCCGTAGCTGATTTCATCGCCGAATTCACATACGACACCGAGGTCGAGACCGAAGAAGAAATCTTTCCAACGGGTGTTTATTTTTAAATGTTGGACAAAAAATGAGTGAGTTATGCCAAAAATATGAAAGATTATTTCGCATCATATCTTTCATATTTTTGGCATATCTTTCATATTTTTGGCATAACTCACTCATTTTTTGTCCAAAATTTATAAATAAACACCCGTTGGAAAGATAAAAAGTTTATCTACAACTTTTTAGTTTTACGTTTCATCATAAAAAGTCATTAAGTATATTAAAATTTGCTCGAAAAAAATATTTTGCATTAAACTAATGTCCAGTTTTACGTTGTATTTGAAATTTCGTATTTTTCTAAAACTGATTTTACAAAAATTAAAAACACCAAAGTTGTAGATCTATCTCTTATCTTTCCAACCATAGGTCGTGCATAAAATTTGGACAAAAAATGAGTGAGTTATGTCAAAAATACGAAAAGTGTACATATAGAGGAGGATAACTCTCTAACGGTCAAGTGACGGAAAACACGAAAATATCTAACAGATCAAACATTGGGTACATTAGCCGCCGAAAATAAACATTGGGTACATAATCTGCAGAAGATCAAACATTGGGTACATTAGCCGCAGTTTACCCTATTATAAACATTGAAATTTAATTATTTGAAAAGTTATTACTATATTAATATTGTATTTCATAATATTTATTAAATTAACTTAAATATTTTTTTTATGATATATATTGTACAAATTTATAATAAAAATAATAAATTTTATTTAATATTGTATAGTTAAATTGTATTAAAAAATAAAACTACATTCAGATCTTAAAAAACAAACACGCTTAATTATATGGCATTCAGATTCAGACGTCACATCTTATTATTCAGATGTGCATTCAGATTCAGACGTCTTAATCTTAATTTAAACAAACACAGCCTAAAAGACGCAGAGGAACCAAAACAATGGCAGAGAGTGGTTTGAACATCTTAACTAGGGGTGTGCAAAATAACCGCTAACCGTATTTTAAAACCTAACCGAAAATTATCCAGTTTAAAATAACCGTAACCGAATTCTTTTGAAAACAGGTTAAGGTTAACCGTATCCGGTTTAAAACAGGATAAGGTTACAGGTTATTTATTTTTCAAAACAGGTTATTTTTGTAACCGGTTTTTATAACCGGTTTTAATATTTATTTATTTATTTAAATATTTTAAAATTAAATTAAGTAGGGTTTTCTCTCTTTCAGTCAAAGCCTCTTCGAGTTGCTCAACTAGATATTTTTTTTATTTATAATTGTTGTACTTTTTGTATTTATGTTTTGGACCGGCATATTTCTTTTTGGACTCGGTTGTTTTATTGCGATTTATTTTGGATCAATATATTTTATCGTTGAGATAAACTCTGGTAAATGCTATATTAAAAAAAAAAAACAGGTTAAGGTTATTAAACAGGTTAATCAGATTTTGATAACCGGAAATTAGGTTAATCGGTTTCTGGTTAACCAGTTTTAAAAACAGGTTAAGGTTATTAAAATATGACTAACCGAAATTAGATTAAGGATACCAAATAGTGAAAAATAAACAGGTTAACCAACCGATTGCAGCCCTAACCTTAACTTCCAAAGGCTACCACATGCAAGCGTTTCATGAGAATTGTAGTTTTCCTCATCACCGTATATATATATATAGAGAGAGAGAGTTGGCTTTGTTATTATATCTTATATATATTGCTCTCTCACATATTTTTGCTGTTTTTTTTTTTTTTCATGTTCTAAGGTAGCTCAGTTAATGGCTTGACACTGTGTTAGGCTTCGAATAGGCAAGGAGATTAGCAGTGAAGTTTAAGTTCATCTACCGCTTAATTCAATATATAGTTGCTACATGGTATCTCATTCTTGTCGTGTTTTCTTTTTTTTGGACACATGCAGTTATCATTCCGTTGCGCCCACATTTTCTCTTCGGCTAGGTTTCATGTTGGGGTTTGCATTGTGATTCATTCACGGTTTTTTCTGCTAGCCGTTCATTCGCATTTTTGTGGCACTTTCGTTGTCTCTCCAATAAGGTATTTGTTTTTGATATTTTTCGTTGAGTAATCGTGTTAGTTGGGTTTGACATGTGGTTTAATCACGTTGTGTTTTGCTCAAATATACTCCTGTACGTATTAATGTTATATTAATAATAACACGTTAAAAAAATACTTTGATAGTTAGGTTTGAGGACTATCTAGATGACACACGAGGGCACATCGAAAGATACGGTTCGGTCTGTGTAGCTCATTAATAAAGTTTGGCCTGATGAAAAGAACGAGATCACTGCCGGAAAAAGTCCCCAATTTGTTTGACATCATATTGCTTTTTATAATTAATTTATAATGTGTAGTGTATAGTTATTAGTTATATGTAATTATATATTGCTTTGTTTGTTGATAATTAAACAATGATGCAATAGAAAGAGGTAATGACGAAATTGCTTTTTCTTCTAATTCATGATATTTTATTTTTTGCGTATTTTTCTTATGTTATTCATTCATGCTATTGATATTAGGTGCGTTCCTATTTTCTGGTTATAATAATCATTGGTGTAATAATATAAGGTATAGTTAGACCAGTACCATCCAAACAAAAACGGTTTCTTTCCTTAACGTCTCATTTATTTTCGGTAGAACCTTAATCTTTTCCACTTAATTTTTATTTTATTTTGTTATTGATATGATAATGACCTTTAATATTATCAATTCTTTTGATCTTGAATACGTTTATACTTTTGATTCCTTTTATTAATTAGTCTTAAAAGTCTTTTCATAGTATTTTCACTACTCTATAAATAAAGATTTTTGTAAGATGAAATACACAAACAATCTCTTTTTACAATATCTATTAGTTCGAAATTTGATGTTTTGTTCTCCGGATGTGATGAAATGACAATTAAGAGCATGTATGGAGACAATATTGTTGCAACTAAATTAGAAGGCAAGTCATTTTACGTGATATTCTTATCCAATTATATCTTTAGTGCAATTTTTTCTCTAAATTGTGTTTTAAAATTTAAGGTCACGTCACGCATTACTGTTAAGCCAGCCGTGAAATCAAATCGTGCTCTATGGTAATATATATATATATATATATATATATATATATATATATATATATATATAAAAGGAGAGTTTTTGAAGTGTGAGGTGTCACAAACTACAAGCAATGAATGAGTATAAGATTCCCTATTTTTCTAGAGCTTTGATTTCAAACTACAAGCAATGAGTATAAGATTCCCTATTTTTCTAGAGCTTTGATTTTTTTTTTTTAAAATGAAAATCAAATTATGAGTGTCACAATGCATGGCTCCTGACTGCATAAAATATTAGGGATCATTGATGTGTATCAATTCAAACGTCTCTAATAAATCCAAGCAAATGCATGGCTGCATGCAATATTAGGTCTTTATAATAATTACACAAATTAAACGTCTCTAATATATCCAAGTAAATATATCATCAATGACAATAATTTTTTCATCTTCCACCACGATCATTTAATAAAAATCTTTTATCATCCTTAAACGTATTACCATTTACTTCAAATATATTCATCGATTCACCCTTCTTCGTTGCGCCACAATGTCACGTGAAACCTCGCTCAATCCAATCCTCGCAGATCAACCACGTGTATCCATGTCACGGTGCCGGCGTCGATGATTGAACTCAGTCGTGCAAAGTCCTCTTTGGCAACGGCGCGGGGAGGCAGAACAAGTCAGTAGATATTTACTCCGGAAACAAAGACATGGATTTTAACAGCAAAAATCCGTAATCCATTTCCATTTCTCTTTCGTTTATTACATTGAGATTTGTGAAATATTGAAAGAGGATCAATACATATACATCACCCAATGTGAAATATTTCATTTAGCAAATCATCAACCCTCTTTTTAGTTTTTCTTTTGTGTTTTTTAGACTCCTAGCTTACCTCCGCGATGCTGCATCTTTGTTTACCGGCTCCGACTCAAGTGTCAGACCTCAGTATGTCAGCCCTTGCTGGCTTTCGCTGTTCGTCAACGCTCTGTAAGTTTTTCTTTCTTTAAATTAATCGATTTCGACAACTTTTTTTTCCTTCATTTTCTTTTCTTATCCTATGTTTATTATTCACAGTTTTATAGGTTAATATTTGTTACATCCTTAGATTTGTTTTTTGTTCTATTCAAATTGTATGCCTGTAGACATGGAATGTATAGATATGAAATTTATGTAAACAAGATTAAGGTAATTTGTAAATTTCAATTATATTTCTGTCTGTTGTGGATTATTTTGGTTTTGTCATATGGGTGTCGTTTATAATGATAAGACTATGAATAATATTTTTGGTTTGTTATTTTACCGGACAAGTGATATACATATTTCACAAAGTATTTTATTCAATAGTCAGACGTTTGATGTTCTGTAAAAAAAATACATTAAAAAAAAGTTGTTTTGTTTCTTTTTTTTATCTATTTAGGTTGCGTTTGATGTTCCGTAAAAAAATACATTAAAAAAAGTTGATTTGTTTTTTTTTGTTTTTTTTTTTGTCTGTTTAGGTTGCTGGCATGGGTATGCACACAATAGAAGACGGGTTACTGATTAAGAATATCTATTTTCAGATGCTTTATTTTAACAGATTTTGACTAGCGATTTGAACGTAAGTGAACAAGATTTTGACGGTAATTGTGAATCAACTTTTATTTATAACACGTACGATGAGGGCATTCATATCTGATGTATCCTTTGCTAATTTTGAGGGGTTTTTTTATTTTTTATGAAAAGCTTCTATTGGGTGCGTATTTCTATCTTCAAATGTAAATCAACATGATCTTACGATCTGCACAGAGTTCGAATACAAAAAAGAGAAACGTCCTCTAAGTTATACCATGTAGCAGAAGATGATTAATAAATTTGTTTTTCTTTTTGAATAGGTAGTGACAATGGTAAATTTTTTCTATTGGAATCACAGATGAATTCGATAACTTATATAAACTGAAGTTGATGAATTTTTTTAACACTAATTCGAAGATTTATGCTTTCCTATTTTAAAATTTATGTATAACATTTATCTTAGTTTTGTTAAGCGATGACATATTTTTATAATCAAGACATGACATACGAAATTTTTTTTTTTATATTTTATGATGACACAATAAGAAGAAAAAAGTCAATTTAATTTGATGAAAAATGAATTTTATTATAGTCTAAAAATATATTTTTACAACACATAATCTAAATAAAAATTAATTAATATACTTATTAATATCTTTAGAGATATTTATGAAATAAAAATTATTTTATTTTGAATTCAATATCTATAGAGATATCTATGAATAATGGAAAATGAATTTATTACAGATTTTGTTTTGTTAGTTTCCAGATTGTAACTTGAATCAGTTGATCAAGTAAAATTTTCAAGGGTGATACATGCCACTTGGGAGATAGAATACAAGAAATAACTATTCTATAAAGTGGTTCGATATTTATTTTTATGAGCTTTATTTCGATAATTAATTATTGAATTCAAAATATTAAAGTATAATACTCGATAATTTAATAAATTTAAAAAAAGATATTTTGTCACTTTATAATCGATAATTGATCGCCACCGCGCGAAGCGCGGTGCCGTCTACTAGTCATTTCTTAAAAATATATAGAAGTTCACTGAAGTTCTAGCACTAACAATTTGACATGCTTTTAGAGTAGTCTCAAATTGATTCCCTATAAGAGTTGAGAAATGATAAAAATTGAGTGTCTTACATGTCTTTAAACGACTATTTTGTCAAACTTATTTGCATTATATAGTTATTGATTGATAATTACTTTTAAGATTGTTCAGCGATTTTATATGTTTTTAAGAATATTTGTTTACTATGTTTACTTGAACTCAAACTTGATAAGGTAAAGGCTATATCACTTGAACATGATGATTACAGGTAAGAGAATTAATCAATCAACTATATTAATTGGTACTTAAAATTATATTTGTATTGGTGTTTTTGCTTTGTATAATTATAAATAAAATTATATTCGGGTTAATTAATATCATAGCCAGTCATGCAGTCTGTCTCAACAGCTACATAAACTATTAATGTGAATTTTATGAATATACTTCTTTTTGGTCGATCAGAAGGAAGGATAATGTTCAGGAATTAGTATTATTAGCATATATTTGGTAGAACACTTGCCAGTGAAGGTGAAAGTGGAACCGTATACAAAAATTAAAATGAAAGTTTAAAAGTAACATGTTGGAAGTATAATTTGTAAGTGAGTTATTGGTCTTAAATATATTGCATGCTTCTTTACGATGGATGTGCAAATTTGGTCTCTTTGTTTCAGAAGCGAAAACTCGGCCATTCTTTATGATGGATGTGCGGATATGATCCCTTATGCGATTATGGTGTGGATTTGGGCTTTGGTCGTCAATTAAAAAATGTTAAACAATTTTATTTAAAACTTAAAAGTATCTAAAAATTGATTATTTGGTGAAATAAGAAAGAAAAAAAAGGAGCTCTAAATATTTAACAATATATTTTTTATTTCAATCAAATAAACCATGAAATTTTCTATTAATTTAGAGTCAAATAATAGAACAACAAAAAAGAGAAGTAGTAATTTGACGATTTAAGTAAATACACAAAAGCTATAGAGAAACGAGAGTATTATCGCACCTCATTTAAGTATTTATCTGTTTATTATACAAATCTATAATATTGTTGTCTATTCATAGATTTTTAACCTTTTTTTTTCTCTCTCCAAATGGTCATTTTATGACATCCTGTATAATTTAGTATATCCAGAATAACTTTTTCCCTTACTTAATGTAAAATTGGTATTTAATTTAATAGAAACTCCATAGAACTACTTATATTCTTAAATTTGTATTTTTTTATTCTTCACTCATATGTAATAATGTAGTACTAATATATAACCGTACAATTATTAATTTACTCAGATTTGTATAAACTTTTATGTTCTTTACATTATTAGTTATATTATGCATTTTGTTATGTGCATTTTTCGTAACATATAAAAATTGGGCCCCCTTTGGCAAAAGTCAAAGCCCATTAAGAAAAGTCAAGGCCCATCACCAAAGCCAAAGATCCGGGGCCGACGAGCTAAGACATTGGCGAGGCCCGGGATCAAAAAGGCCACGAGGCGACGGGGCGACAAAGCGATGAGGCGACAAGCCGACGAGGCGACAAGCCGACAAAGCGACGAGGCGAAAAGCCGACGAAGCGACGAGGCGACAAGCCCCCTCGTCATAACTTGACGAGGGCGTAACTTGTAATTATTCCACACGACGAGGAGATCCGAGACTACGAAGATCTCCGAGAAATCGTATGACCCCTTTTGCAGAGGAGAAATTCGCAAGTCCCTGGAGGTGCAATATTCAGGGAATTCGCAGACCTCTGGAGGTGCAATTGTTGGGGATCACGTCTCGGATTCCTTGAATATTATCACGAATTGAGCTTCCGAACCGTCCGGGTAACATTTAAAAAATTAATTTTAAAGCGGAATAACTTGTTATCCGTCCAACGGTCCGGATATCGGATAATAACCATTTCACAAGATCTGATAAATATTATGTAATTTAATATTCATATATCATTATTAATAATATAGTCATAATAGGAAATAAATAGAAAGCAGTAAATGGTTGCATTTATTAACCCAATGCATAAGGCCGTACCTCTATTGACGACTTCCGGCTGCGCGTTCTGAATCGGGCAGGGCTCCGCCGGTGCTGGGGGAAACTCCCGTGATCTTCCGGGATATTCTCCTGGAATCCTCGTACCGAAGCGTGGGCTTCGCCGGCAGGACTCCGTCGCAAAATTTTAACTGATGGTTCTTTTTAAGCTTCCGGAGAAATAGTCTCCTAAGCCGAACCAGAAAAGAGAGATCAGAGAGAAAATTCGCAGACCCTGAGGAAGAGGGAGAGTTCGAATTTTTCTCTGGGGAAAGGTGTGAAAAATGTGTAGAATGAGCCTCCTATTTGTAGGCTCAAACCGTAACCGAATTGGAGAAATTCCCTCCCTAAAATTCGAATTCTATATATTAAATATAATTAATTATCTTAATCCAATGGTCCAGATTTAATCTCATCTAAATCCAATGGACATAATTAATTAGGGATTTAATTAAATAAGAAAGATTTGGATAAATCAAAAATCCAATCTTATCTTCTTATCCTTATAAAATTCGAATTATCTTATATATTTATAATAAAATTTGAATTATTATTATCTAGATCCAACGGTTGAGAAAAATCTCTAAACCGATCTAATGGATCAATTTAGTTTAGGATAAAATAAAATATAAAAAGATTTATTAAAAATAATTTCGATTTTATCCTTAACTTATAATTCGAAAATTATATAAATAATTAATTTTCAATCCGACGGTAAAGATTAAATCTTAGACCGATCTAACGGATATAATTAATTAACCAAATTCGAAAATTTAAACTTGGTCACCAAGTTATCAAATTCGAATTTATCAATATCCTAATCCAACGGTTGATATTAAATCATAACCGATCCAATGGATAATATTGATTTTAGGGATTTGCTAAAATACCAAAACATTTGGTACTTATGCCGCAAATATGGAAAGACCAAATCATGTTATTCGAATTGGCTAGGGTTTCATACTATGAAACCCTAATTCGAATTTACACATATAAATATATATATAAATATATATTTTTATTTATTAATATAAATCTATTAATTATTAATAACATATTAATAATTAAATCCAAATAATTAAATTATATTAATATTTCCTTATCTCAATATCACACGTTAAAATGTCATGGTGCCACACCATCATTTAAATTCGTGACATGTGATTTAATTTCAAAGTTTATCGAACTGATCATAAACTTAGAAAATCCATAAATCACTAACCGTAAGTCGAAATGACTTGGTTCAAAAAGCAAAATTGCTTAGAATTTAATTTCCAACAACATGGTGCTGATAGAAAATAAATTCTAACTTTCTTTTATCAGTTAATTTCGTGTACCAAAATATGGTACTTTTGCCACGCTAACGATAAAACTATCTGACGTCTGCCACAGACCTTTCAGTTTTATAAGTCAAGCCAAATGATTAAACATTATCCTGAATGTATTTTAATCACGTACGTATCATCCGTTACGGAGCTATCCTGGGGACCATGGACCCGTATCACTTAAGCTCCAACGAACTGCTAGTTGTTCGTCAAACCTCGAAGTGATTCCACTATAGACCCGAGGCTGCACTCTTTAGTGATACGATATATATTATTCCCTTTATATCAGCAGGGTGTCCATTGATACAATCAAATTCGGGTTATTGATCTTTCACTTGATGATCCACACACGAGCAGGCGGTTTCTACCGTTATGCCCCTCATTGCATTTTCATCCTTGACTCAGTCAGTAATATTATGAGCAACCCACTTATGGTTTCGATTCATAAGTTGCGCACGGGTACCTCTCACTTCTCACCACCGACAATCAAGGGAATCATCATCACTCTGAAGAGAGCTGTGTGATGCCCATGTCTATGACCAAGCTACCCTTACTGCTGACTATCATGTTCCCAAAATAATAGTGTTGGGAACAGCGGTAATATTTCGTGTTCTAACGGTTAAATCAAAGAACAATCAAGCCAGCAGCTTGGACTCAATATCACTCAGGACTTAGATCGAATATCCATTTAATCATCAACTAGTGACTCAACTCCAAGTTATCAGTGACGGTCTTATATGATAACTTCCGGGGTTTAAGTCAGGTCCAGTCCAGTATGAAGACACTTCATACTTAATGCACTTCTAGTGAGTGTGACACACACAAAATCCAGAATAGGATTGTCACTTAGTCACATTAATGACCTTATACGATTAATGGGCTCCCACCCAGTTGATCAGGTCACGGACATTTTAAGTTCATTTATTATGATTATTAATTCTTCCTCACATTAACTCTGTTGTGATAATAATTCATAATTGCATCCTTCATGAACTAAGGAATCAAACATTCTATTTTACTCTACCAGAAACTATAATAAGATTATCATAATAAGTATCATCTTTATTCAACGACTTGTCATAATCTTTTACAAATGGATAAAATATCTTGTTTAAGGACACATATGTCCAACAACAATATCCAGGGAATTCGCAGGCCCCTAAGGTGCAATTTCAGGGAATTGGTTTTCTTATAAATAGGAGCCTTCCCCCCCTCATTTCCACACTCACTCACAACTTGCTCCAGAGCATCTCTCTCTAGCTTTCTCTCTCTAAAAATTCGTCCACTTCTAGAGGAGGAAGGACTTGAATAAGAACTGAGATCGTTCTAGAAGAAGAGTCTTAGTCTCGAACAAGAGAAGTTGTTCGACGAGTCAACGAAGGCGTCCCTTGCTAAGTGGTCGAGTACGCCGACACCTGCGAGGTCGACAAAGGAAGGAGCATCCCTCGTCGGGACAAGGCCCCTCATTAGACGAGGCCACCTACCCCGACAAGGTCGACAAAGGAAGAAGCTTCCCTCGTCGGTATAAGGCCCCTCGTTAGACGAGGCCACCTACCCTGACAAGGTCGACAAGGAGCATCCCTTAACAGGTTAGTCACCCTCGCCAACCTCGACAAGGTCGACAAGGAGCATCCCTCGTCAGATTAAGGCCCTCGCAACACTGAGCTCGCCAACACCAACGAGGTCGACGAAGAACACATCACGCCGGTAATACCAAGCCATCCGGCCAAGGGTCACCCCCGCGCCGCCAACATCGACACTTCCGACGAGTCAAACCACATCGTCATTCACCCGCCGTTTATCACTAACCCCGAACTACGTGGGACCTGATTCTCTTAAACTGGGATATGTAGGCAGCCTCGCCCAACCATAAGCGACTGGGCACGGAGCTTCATCAAGACCGGAGTTCACCTAGACGAGGACATCGCCAAGACAAGGACTCCGTCCAGACAAGGAGCTTCGCCAAGACAAGGACCTCGCCCGGAATTCGCCACCACGAGGGAAACCCGACGAGGAGCTTCGCCGTAATCCGGACTTCGCCACCACGAGGGAAGTTCGCCAAGGATCACCAAGGACAGCCCGTAGACTCATCCAAGACGACGGATTCGCCTCCAGCTTTGACGATCATTAGTCAATCCGCGTTGACTCAACATTCAATTATCCACGTGTTCAGCGGGTCACTCTCGGGACCCGAACCTTAGATCCGATTCTCAGTTAAAGCCATTTTTTACGCATTAACAGTTTGGCGCTAGAAAGAGGGGTAGCCCGAGAACAAGCCTCGATACCCTTCCAGCATTCATCAGAAGAACTCGGAGCACGACGATCGCCATTCGACATGACGATCCACGCCAGTGCTTCGCAACGCGCGACGCCACAACCGGCGACAAGTATCGCGCCAACACGAGGGCTCAAACCCTCGCCAGGCAGACTCAGCTGCCTCGCCAAGTTCCACGAGCTAAGATCGGGAATGAAGACGGTGTCAACGACGCTTCCCAGAGGTCAGTCGACGTTCACGACCGAGAAAGCACAGGAGATAGCAACGGCAACGGAGGTCGCCAGGACCACCCCGACCCTCGTCAAGATCGCCCGGGGGGTTGCCAGGAGGTTCGCCATGATGAAGACCCAGAAGATGCCGCAGATCGCCAGGACCATGCTGACCCTCGTCAGACTCGCCCGGGGGGTCGTCAGGAAGTTCGCCAGGCCAAAGATCCCAAAGACGTCGAAGACCGCCGGAACTACCCGGACCCTCGCCAGGCTCGCTCGGGGGGTCGTCAGGAGGTTCGCCAGGCCGAAGATCCCGAAGACGTTGAAGACCGCAGGAACGACCCGGACCCTCGCCAGGCTCGCCCGGTGGGTTGTCAGGAGGTACACCAGGCCGAAGATCCCGGAGACGTCGAAGACCGCTGGAATTACCCGGACCCTCGCCAGGCTCGCCCGGGGGGTCATCAGGAGGTTTGCCAGGCCGAAGATCCCGAAGACGTTGAAGACCGCCAGAACTACCCGTACCCTCGCCAGGCTCGCCTGGGGGGTCGTTAGGAGGTTCCCCAGGCCGAAGATCCCGGAGACGTCGAAGACCGCCGGAAGTACCCGGACCCTCACCAGGCTCGCCCGGGGGGTCGTTAGGAGGTTCGCCAAGCCGAAGATCCCGAAGACCCGAAGATCGCCAGGACCACCCCGACCCTCGCCAGGCTCGCCTGGGAGGTCGTCAGGAGGTTCGCCAGGCCGAAGACTTTAACGACATGGAGCACCGACGGAACATCCCAGAACCTCGCCAGGCTCGCCAAGAGGGTCGCCAAGGGAACGACCGTGACGAAGACCGCGACCTTGCCGGGGCGTACCAAGACCGCCTGGGGGGTCGCCAACCCTCACAAAGACACGAAGACGGAAGACGAGCTGAAGTTATCTACCTCGAAGACTGCAGAGAAGACCAGCAACGCGACCGCCGCCTAGGTCACCAAGAGCCTCGCCAACCGCAGCGCGACGACGTATTCGACCTCCTCCAAGGGATGCAGAAGGAAATCCAAGACGTGCGCTCTGCCCAGGACTGTGGCGCGAGAGGCTGTGCCATGGTCGACGGGACTCTGTCGCCACTCGCACCACACCTGCTCGATGGAGAAGCCGTAGGCGACCTACGCTTCGCAAGCAACCTCATCTACGACGGGAAAGGAGATCCAGTCTACCACCTCGTCCAGTAACAGACGATCATATAGATGAAGAAGTGCTCAGCCTCGACGATATACCAGGCATTCTGCCTAACCCTTATGGGAACGACATTCGAATGGTACCAAAGACCACCCAAGGCGAGCATATACTCTTTCAACCAGCTCAAGGACCTGTTCCTCGCCCGCTTTGCCGGCGCAGTGACTCAAAGAAAGGAGAAATCCTACCTCTGGTCAATCAAGCATAAGACCGACGAATCTCTGCAGAAGTTCATCAACCGCTTCGTCGAAGAATCCAGCAAGGTAAACGACTACACCGACAGCGATGCCGTCATCGCCCTCATCGACGGACTGCAGACCGGGGAGTTCTTGATCTCCTTCGTGAAGGAAAGACCGTCGACCATGACGGAACTCATGACGAGAGCAGCCCAGCACATCTCCGTGGAAGAATACCTTGCCAGCAGGAAGTCAACAGAGCAAGGGAGCCGTCAACGAAGCCACAACCGCTCCCCCGACGAACCAAAGATGAAGAAAAGCCACACGGACGACAACCGGAGCCGAACGGCGAAACCGCAAGGAGGTCAGGCGACGAGGAGACAATTCCACCTCGACCGAAGAGATTACACGCTGCTGACGACGACTCCAGACGAGATCTACGCCATACACGGCAACAAGTTCAAGAAGCATCCTCCGCTTAACAAGCCTGCGAAGGATAGGAGCCGATACTGCCAATTCCATCGTTACTACGGTCACATGACGTCACAGTGCTACCAGCTGAAGGATCAAATTTAAGAACTAATCAAGGAAGGACAGCTAAAGGAGTTCGTCAAGAGGCTCACGGTGAATGACGGGGGCATGCCGACCCCACTCTTGACGATGGCACAACCGACGACTCAAAGCGACGACCGAGGGAAAGCCATAGCGGCAACCCCACTGAACGTCGTATCAACAATCATCGGAGGACCGGGAACTGGAGACTTAGGCCAAAGCAGACGGACCTACGCACACGCAACGAGAAAAAGATGGTTACCATGCCATGTTAACCTGATAAGCACAGCACCATTGGCCCACAAGGGCGAAGCCATCACCAAAGACGAAACTCTTGCCATAGACTCCCCGCCTAACGACGCCATGAGGCAAGGAGTTGGCTCGACTACCGCAGCAGCCATCAGGCAGGA
Organism: Parietaria judaica; assembly: GCA_954871525.1. Taxonomy (NCBI): domain Eukaryota; kingdom Viridiplantae; phylum Streptophyta; class Magnoliopsida; order Rosales; family Urticaceae; genus Parietaria; species Parietaria judaica. The sequence continues at coordinate 49,735,839 of OX940860.1, forward strand.
AAACGGCGACCAGCCAATCGACGATCGTGCTCAGGACGGAGCATCCATTGAAGAAGGCACTCCAGAAGGCAACATCAACCCGTATGACTCTCTGGTCGCAAGAACTTGGAGAATACGGAGTCGAATTCCAGCCACGGGTCGCCATCAAAGGACAAGCCGTTGCCGACTTTGTCGCCGAGTTTACCTATGATGTCGACGCCTCTGACGCTGATGAAACGAAGGAAACGACGCCACCACAACCAAAAAGGAAGGCCACCCCCAAAGGACCAACATGGAACATGCACGTGAACGAAGCATTAAACGCCTAAAGAGCCGGCGCAAGAATCGTCATCAGCAACCCGCAAGGAGAGAAGTTGAAGTACGCCATCAAATACGGATTCAAGGCCTCCAACAACGAAGCGGAGTACGAAGCCATCCTCGCCGGACTCGACATCGCCAAGAAGCTCGCCGTGGAAAACTTGAAGATACACTGCGACTCGCAGCTGATTGTCAACCAGATAAACGGCGAATACCAAGCTAAAGAAGACAACATGCTAGCCTACCTCCAAGAAGCTCAAAGACGTCTGGAACCATTCGCATGGTACGAAATCGTTCAGATACCCCGGGGAACTAATGCAGAAGCGGACACATTAGCACGCATGGCGTCCGGCGCAATCGACGAACTCGGGAGGGTACCTGTGGAGCTGCTCTAACGACGTTCGGTCGACAAAGACGAAGTACTCCCAATCGAAGGACTGGAAGACAAGGAGGAACCTGAATGGATGATGAGCATGAAGGACTACCTCCAGCAAGGCAAGTTGCCGGACGACACGACCGAAGCAAGACGATTAAAGAACCGCGCAACTCTCTACATCATGCACGAGGGCAGGCTCTACAAAATAGGGTTTTCACAACCGCTACTTCGCTGCCTAGGGCCCGACAATGCCAACCGAGTGCTCAGAGAAATCCACGACAGAATCTGCGGTAACCACGCTGCCGGACGTTCGCTTGCATTCAAAGCTCTCCGACAAGGCTACTTTTGGCCGACGATCAAGAAGGACGCAAGCCACATCGTCCGCCGATGTGACAAGTGCCAGCGCTACGCTCAAGTGTCCCGTCGGCCACCGGCGACGCTCAAGTCCATACTGGTCCCGCGACCATTCGCAATGTGGGGAGTCGACCTCATAGGAAAGCTCCCGAAGGCCGCCCCCAACAGGGAATACGCTATCGTCGCCATCGATTATTTTACAAAATGAGTCGAAGCAGAGCCTCTCAGCTCAATCACCGAAGCCAGCACGACGAACTTCATCTGGAAGAATATCATCTGCCGACACGGAATACCAGAATCAATCGTGACCGACAATGGCCTCCAGTTCGACAATGATAAATTCAGGTCGTTCTGTGAGGAGCTCAGAATCACTAATTCCTACTTCGCACCCGCAGGCAAACGGGCAAGTAGAAGCAGCCAACACGATCATCAAGGAGAACCTCAAGAAGAAGTTGGAAGAAAAGAAAGGCAAATGGGCCGAGGAGATACCATCTGTACTTTGGGGCCTACCGTACCACCAGCCGGACGGCCACCGGGGAAACCCCCTTCGCTCTCACATACGGCGCGGAAGCAGTCATACCCGCCGAGATCGCGGTGCCATCACCAAGGATCGAGTTATTCAACCCCGAAGTCAACAACAACCTACTCCGTGGCGAACTTGACCTGATTGAAGAAAGAAGAGACGACGCCTACGCACACATGGCAGCACAGAAAAGGATCGTCGAGAGACACTATAACACGAAGGTGAAAGCTCGACGATTTGCCAAAGGGAGCCTGATACTGAGGAAGGTCATGCAGAACACACAGGAGCTTAACGCAGAAGTACTAGGCCCTATATGGGAAGGACCATACATCGTCAGACAAGTGTTATGAGACGGGACGTACCGCCTGGAGACAACGGAATGAGATGTTGGGATTTATGCCCACAAAGGAGACATGAAAGACCTTTTAGCAAATAAAATAGTTTATGGCTAAAGTACTTAATGTAATAATACGATTATGTCCTTTTGTTGAAAATTAATTAAAGATTAAATATTCATCCTTATATTTAAGTTTGAGTTTGTACATATTTGTCTATGCCCTGAAACTATCATCAACGAAACAAGAGTTAAGTACAGACTTACCAAGATACCTCTTCTTGATTAGTTTGAATGATCAGTTCACAATCTTAGGATCGATCGGGCAATCGAATCCGATCAGTGATTGTTTGAATAGACTATTGATATTCGATCTTGTGGTATTGAGAGTTGTGACTCTAATAGTTTATTCTTGATGTCCTATTGAAGACATTGAACGAGACCAGTGACGCTTTGAAGTTCGAGATAAAATCGTTTCACTACTCGAAACTTCAAAATCACAAACGAGGGGTATTTTCTTAATTACCTAAATCCTGAAGTGAGTACATAGCTTCTTGTATGGGCAAGATCCAATGAAAAGGATTAAAGCCCGACAGTTGGTGTCATAATACTGTTTCGTTGAACTATGTGATTCACATATATGGAATTTGTGTTGAAAGAATGCCTTGGCATCAGTATCACATCATGCTTTGTTCTTTGAAGTGTGAACGAATAAACCGGGCCTGGTATTTAGTGAATAACATATTCTCTAAATAAAACATGTGACATATCACTTTATGTTTTTCTCGTTCACAAACAACAAAGGAGTTGATGAAATAATAACCAAAGGGTAAAACGGTAATTTTACAATTCCTCTTGGTTACTGATACACACAAAGGGTAATATCGTAAAATACATCGTGGACCGTGTGAAGAATAATTGTATCACATCAAACGAAAATAGAAACGCATATGAACTTAGAGATTTTTAATATTGGTCCTTTAGTGGAATCGACTAATATTAGGAATTGAAAGTTCGGAAAAGTTTGTGAACTTTTTGTCCGGACTTTATTCTAAAGCTTCGTTCATGTGGGTCCATGAGGTCTCAATGTTAGACTTTCGAAAGAGATTGATGAACAAAATTCGTGTTAGAAATATATAAGATATGATTTATTGAAATCATATTAAGTTCAATTAATGAATTGAAATATTTCTAAGTAAGGAATTGGTATGTATGAACATATTTTCTCTTGGGCGATTTTTCTCATGATCAAATAAATAAATTGTTATTTTGATCACCTTTATTAAATACTATTAGTCACATGATTATAATGATAATTATGTAAATACAATTTAATAAATAAAAGGTGGAGAAAAATAGTTGCTTAATTCCCATTGTTTAATCTTATCATGAGAGGATTGATGATGTGTCATCATATCATCCATAGATTAAAAGCATGGTGATTGGAAGAGAATATTATGACACTTGGAAGACATGCATGACATGCAATTCACGTCACCTTCCAAAGTGACACTTGGAAGACATGCATGTTATTAGTTTTAATATTGATTAAAATAATGTGTTCACATACCAAGAGAGGAGAGATGAGTCTCATAACATTGAAGAGAGCTTGAAAAACTTTTTGAGAGAAAAAGAAGGTGAATCGCAATAGCTCCTACGTTCTTATTGAAGAACCGCTATAGCTCCTACGTTCTCTTGTAGAACCGATATATCTCCTGCGTTCTTATTGAAGAACCGCTATAGCTCCTACGGTATTACCGATATAGCTCCTGTGTTCTTATTGAAGAAAAGCTATAGCTCCTGCGTTCTTATTGAAGAACCGTTATAGCTCCTGTGATCTTACCGCTATAGCTCCTACGTTCTTATTGAAGAACGTTATAGCTCATGCGTTCTCCTCTCTCTTGTTCATATAGAGCCCACCCTCTAAATCTCACAATACCCCGAAAGCAATAACATTGATTCTATCGTGGTTGTTTGATTGAAGACGGAGGGAAGACTCGTGAAGAGCGACGACGTTAACCGTGTATAAATCCGGATTTGTGAGCATCCTAATCTTATAATTAGTTATATGATTTATCGAATTTATTCACTTTGTTTACGTATTGAAATTATTTTGCATGCTTCCATGAATGTCGTTTTCATCGTTATGGTTGTTTTAATATTCGAAAATGAGTTTTCATATTAAACCGAAATTTTGAACTTCCGCCGCAATGTGTTGCGTTCATTATTTATATTAAAAAGTTAATACCGATCCAACAGGAGAACCGATCAGGCACCCGTGGAACGCCGAACACTTGAGACAATACTACCAATGAAGACCGACTCGAAGAAGGCGAACGATGAGCGAAGGAGTCAACAACCTCAGCATCGCAAGACGAGGAGAACCGGGAGAGGACACGAGAACTCCAACAGTCATTATCGGACTGAGAGAGATATTCGCCCTCCTGCGACAATACGAGAAGACCCTGGACCAATCCAGGAAAACGAACGGCGCAAGACCCCCGACGAAGAGACGGAGGAAGAATCAACCGCCTACGAAGAAATTCTCGCCATCAACAACGAAGATGAGCCCAAAGTGGATGACTGCGATAGTCGACTGTCTGCGCCAAGGCGAGGTACCAGCCCTACCAGCCAACCCGCACAACTAAAGGCAAGACGAAAGCCCCATATCCTTTTCAATAAAGCGCAATGCGCAAAGGCCAAGTCTACTACGTAGGCCAACCTTATCTATGAATAAATTCATTTTTACGAAATATCTCTGAAAGTTTTCCCAAAACTGCAAGGCAGATTACGCCAAAACTCGGGGGGTACTACAGTATATATACCGGGCCTTAAAAAAAAAAAAAAAAAACGGCTACGCACCGAAAACCTTCGCCAGGTAACAATAGGCAGAACTCTTTCACCAGAGGATAAACCAGGCACCGGCAATTGTGATCCGGAACTCCTTTCGCCAGGATAAACAAGCACCGACATTGCGATCCGGAACTCTTTCGCTAGGATAACAGGCACCGGCAATTACGATCCGGAACTCCTTTCGCCAGGATAAACAGGCACCGGTATTGCGATCCGGAACTTCTTCGCCAGGATAACAGGCACCGGCAATTACGATCCGGAACTCCTTTCGCCAGGATAAACATGCACCGGCATTGCGATCCGAAACTCCTTCGCCAGGATAACGGGCACCGGCAATTACGATCCGGAACCCCTTCACCAGGAAATAATAGGCAGCCCAAACTCGCCGGATTAGCTACCCGGCGAGCAAAGGCATATTATCGTCTACGGACAACCTATGCTACTTGCAGGTTAAAAAAGGGTGACGACCCTACAAATCACAGCAGAGTGCACTCACAAGACTGCCACGACGCGACACAACGCGCTTATTCGACAAGCAAAGGCATATTATCGTCTACGGACAACTTATGCTTCTTGCAGGATAAAAAAGGGTGACGACCCTACAAATCGCAGCAGAGTGCACTCACAAGACTGCCACGACGCGACACAACGCGCTTATTCGACAAGCAAAGGTATGAACAAAACTCAAAGTTCAAATTATACTAAATGCATAAATGTCATTCAACAGGTACGAAGATAAAAGGAAGGCAAAATACGCCAAACAAACGTGCCAGGGCAAGGAGTACGGCTAGAGCAAAGCCCGAAAATGTCTATAAATCATACTGGCAAAGAAAAGAGAAACTAATCTCTAGGAAACACGAGGCCGAGAGACTCCGTAACACGAACGGATCCAGAGCGCCGAAGACTGCAAGACACCATTGGAAGCTTCCAGACGATGAGCCATCTCCGCCAACAAAGTCAAGGCCTAGAAGACAAACGACGAGCATGAAGAAAGGAAATACGACGAAGTAAGAAAGAATGCTGAAAAGTACACCTTTGCATGACAAAAGGATTCATCATAAACCAAAGCTGAGTCCGGAGCATCCACCACCGACGCAATCACCCGAGGGCGAAGATCGGAGGCTCCTGACGCAAAGGCGCTTGAGACTCACCGCACGCTCAACGCTCAACGAACCTGCACAACGGCGAACAAGGCAATGGAGAACAGCACAGCTAATAAAGACCAAGAAAAGGGAATTATACCTGCAGGAGTCAACGAAGCTGGAATACCCAGAGGACGGACGATCAACGAAGGAATACGTCGCTCAGAAGCAGGAACCTTCGCCTTCGACGAAGCCTTCGCCGGAGAAGAATGACAAACACCTTCCTTTGAAGAACGACGTACATCCGATGAAGAACATCCGCCCTCGAAGAAGAACGCCTTCCTACGAGGAAGCGCGAGGAATGTCACCCTCAGCCGGAGGAGGCACCTGAACAGAAGACGAAGCAAACGAGTCAGCATCGTCAGCACCGGCGGAAAACCAAGACGACGACATTACAAAGCTCGACTACAGCAGGAACTCCAAGACCGACGAGGTGTGAACACCCGTGCAAGTCAAGGCAAGAAGTCAGCTCACAAGCAATGACTTAATTGCACACCATCAACTTAGGATAGAAGGCCGAAATGCGAAAGCGACAATGTCTGAGCGTCTCGTCAACAGGAGGACCCTCGCCAGCGACAATGCCCACGATGGCAAGACCCTCGCCTTCAGGTCCCTCCTCAGCAACCGGCGCCTCATCGACAAAGTCCCCGCCAGCGCCCTGCTCCTCGACGACATCAGACGTATCGACATCAGCATACTCTACGTCGGAGGCACCGTCAAGGACCGAAGGCTCGGAGCCATACTCACCGAGAGATCCGGCTCCATCCGCCAAGCCACCTGCTAAGTTCTCAAAAGATTCAAGATACTCGGAAGACAAGCATCCTCCCCATGGAGTCGACAAAGCAAGGCGAATCAATGACAAGAGATCCTTGCCGGACCCAGAGATCGGTAAACTTGGTCCAGGAATACTAATTTCCTCTGAAAAAGATAGCCCTGATCCCGACAAGTCCAACGCAAAAATCGGATCGCCAATCGGAGTTACGAAGCTCTCAAAATTGAAGTTTCCGTCGAAATCGAACTCCGCCACCACTTTTGGCGGCCCTTTCGCCGGAGTAAGTTCGCCGGAGTTGAAGACGACCTCACCACCTCCAACGGAAAGCACCATCGCTGCCGGAGCACTCGCCGGAGCACCCATGAAGCCGCTACCCGCCAAAGGAACCGCCAGGACGATAGCCACGAAGCCAGCACGAGCACCCTCGCCGGAATCACCGCCCGCTGCTCCGACCACCGCGCCGCCGCCGACGAGCCACCTCCGGCCGACCCCGCCACGCCGTGGGCCCCACGGCCCAATCCTTCGCTGCCCGTGCTGAGCATCGCGTGAACGCCGGAGCCAAACACGCCCTCGCCGCCGCCGAAGTCAATCACCGCGCCGGAGACCGCGCCGCCGTGCTCCCCCGCCACAGACGCCGCCAATGGGCCGTCTCCAACCAAGTCCACCTTGCCGTGGGTCCCACAGTTCGCGCTCATGCCGCCCACGCCGGTCCCTTCGCACGCATCGCCACCAAGCTCCACTGCAGCAGACGACGAGCTGCCTCCAGCAGGCCCCGCTGCTCCGGTCGCAATGCTGCCCACAGCGCCTCCGCCCAAGCTCGTGCAGACGCAACCAAAAAAAAAATCGTGAGCTCAAAAAGAAGAACGAAGAAAGAGGAAGAAAAGTACCCAAAGTTCTAAAAGGAAAATTATAAGGTAATATCTTGCCCTATTCTCATTTCTCTTTTTTGCTATATTTAGAATTTTACAAGCTCAATCAAGCCCAAAATTCGCACAAACTAGGCCCGCAAAGCTAACGTTTGATTTTTAATGGTAAAAAACGATAAAAAAAAATGGGCTTTTATACGTTTTTTAAATGAAAAAGGCTATTTTCAAACTTTGAAACTTTATAAAGTTTCATTTTTAATTTTCAAACATGAAAACCAAATTAAAATTATTTTCCCGGATTTTCATGAATTATTTAATTATTTACGGTATTTATTACAAGTAAAAATTGCGCAATAATTAAGGAACTTCTTAAAGTTTCAAGCTTAATGCGCAATTATTATTCTCAAATTATTTATTTAATTTCACATTTATTATGTCACTTGATTTTATTTATTTATTTTTGGATTTATTTTCGGAGTTAGAAATTAATTTAAAAGGTATTTATTTTACAAATTGCGCCTATGAACCTCCAAAAGTCCAAAAATCAAATAAAATCATAAAAAGGTGACTTGTGATTTATTTAATTAATTCGATTATGTCTTTGACTATGCTCGAATTATTTCTCGCTTATTATGCGAATATTTTCGAAAATATTTAACAAACACCCAGTTAAAGGAAATTTGCAGTTCATTGGGAGGACGGAGAGGAGACAAAAATCTCTCAAAACTCGGATCCTCGCTAAATAACACAAGTTGCCTTAAGTTTTAAAAGAAAAGTTTCTCGCGCAATACAATTACCCAAGAAACTGGGGGTTAATGTTATGTGCATTTTTCGTAACATATAAAAATTAGGCCCCCTTTGGCAAAAGTCAAAGCCCATTAAGAAAAGTCAAGGCCCATCACCAAAGCCAAAGACTCGGGGCCGACGAGCTAAGACATTGGCGAGGCCCGGGATCAAAAGGGCGACGAGGCGACGAGGCAACAAGGCAACAAGCCAACGAGGCGACGAGGCGACAAGCCGACGAAGCAACGAGGCGACAAGCTGACGAGGCGACAAGCCGACGAAGCGACGGAGCGACGAGCCAACGAAGCGACGAGGCGACAAGCCGACGAAGCGACGAGGCGACAAGCCGACGAGGCGACGAGGCGACAAGCCCCGTCGTCATAACTTGACGAGGGCGTAACTTGTAATTATTCCACACGACGAGGAGATCCGAGACTACAAAGATCTCCGGGAAATCCTCCGGATTTCCCCGAACATAGCAAACGGACTCGCGGACAACCCAAAGACATCAAATACGAATAAAAAAAACCGACGACCCTTTTTGCAGAGGAGAAATTCGCAAGCCCCTGGAGGTGCAATATTCAGGGAATTGGCAGACCCCTGGAGGTGCAATATCCAGGGAATTCGCAGGCCCCTAAGGTGCAATTTCAGAGAATTGGTTTTCCTATAAATAGGAGCCTTCCCCCCCTCATTTCCACACTCACTCAAAACTTGCTCCAGAGCATCTCTCTCTAAAATTCGTCCACTCCTAGAGGAGGAAGGACTTGAATAAGAGCTGAGATCGTTCTAGAAGAAGAGTCTTAGTCTCAAAAAATAGAAGTTGTTCGACGAGTCAACGAAGGCGTCCCTTGCTAGGTGGTCGAGTACGCCGACACCTGCGAGGTCGACAAAGGAAGAAGCTTCCCTCGTAGGGATAAGGCCCCTCGTTAGACGAGGCCACCTACCCCGACAAGGTCGACAAGGAGCATCCCTTAACAGGTTAGGCGCCCTCAACCTCGACAAGGTCGACAAGGAGCATCCCTTGTCAGGTTAAGGCCCTCGCCACAACGAGCTCGCCAACACCAACGAGGTCGACAAAGAACACATCATGCCGGTAATACCCAGCCATCCGGCCAAGGGTCACCCCCGCGCCGCCAATATCGGCACTTCCGACGAGTCAAACCACATCGTCATTCACCCGCCGTTTATCACTAGCCCCGAACTACGTGGGACCTGATTCTCTTAAACTGAGATACGTAGGTAGCCTCGCCCAACCATAAGCGACGTGGAACGGGCCCAATATACCCTTTTTTGCAGGTCTTCCCTCGCCGTAGGAGCTCGCCAAGGAAGGAGAATCACGAAGAATCATCAAGACTAGCTCGGAGCTTCATCAAGACCGGAGTTCACCTAGACGAGGACATCGCCAAGACAAGGACTCCGCCCAGATGAGGACATTGCCAAGACAAGGACCTCGCCCGGACTTTGCCACCACGAGGGAAACCCGACGAGGAATTTCGCCGTAATCCGGACTTCGCCACCACGAGGGAAGTTCGCCAAGGATCGCCAAGGACAGCCCGGAGACTCATCCAAGACGACAGATTCGCCTCCAGCTTTGACGATCATTAGTCAACCCGCGTTGACTCAGCATTCAATTATCCACGTGTTAAGCGGGTCACTCTCGGGACCCGAACCTTGGATCTGATTCTCTGTTAAAGCCATTTTTACGCATTAACACATTTATTTTTAAAAATATTAAAATATAATTCTACTCATATTAATAAACATTTAAAAATAACATTACTTAAATAATCAATGAATGTAGAGTTTGCTTTGGATTTAGTTGTTTTGATTACGACGCACAATTGTAATATTAACTTATTAAATATTTCTCGCCACCACGCTTCGCGCGGTGCGCTCCACTAGTAAATAATTAAAAAGACAAGATAAACATACCAGCAACAATTTTCTTAGAGATACAAAAAGTCTTTAGTTGTGACATTAACTTACACATGTGTGACACTTACCATTCCACCACAACGCATTAATCAATAATAAAGAATGTACATTAAACTTATGTCTAAAAAATTAAAAATTCTTAGAAAAAAAGATTCTCCAATCCTTTGTTTGCTAGAATTGCTCAACATTTTCATTTTGAGTTGTAAAAATTAGATTTTGAAATACAATGATAACATCATGCCATGTCTCTTTAGTATAGATTTTGAGGTTATTTACAGTTTTGTCATAGATATACAATATTAACATCTATTATGCGTATTTTTGGAGTTTGGAAAAATAAAGGTCCAAACCAAAAAATAACCCAAGAGGCCTGAAACAAAGAAGGCCCACTAAATCGACTTTGACCCGCTCTAGAAAATTCAACCTGAGCCTGTCTAAAGAGTCAACAAAAAGTCAATGACCCGATCCGAAAAGTCAACGGGTCATACCCAGAAAGTCAACGGGCCCGGCCTAGAAAAGTCAACAAAAAGACAATGACCCAACCCGAAAGGTCAACCGGAAAAGTCAACGACCCGACCCGGAAAGTCAATCGAAAAATTCAATGGCTCGACCCGAAAGGTCAACTGGAAAATTCAACAAAAAGTCAATGGCCCAACCTAAAAGGTCAACCGGAAAAGTCAACAGGCCCGACCCGAAAGGCCAACCGGAAAAGTCAACAAAAAGTCAATGGGCCAAATCGGAAAGTCAACCAAAAGTCAACCCAGGGTCGCTCGGGAAATGTCTGTTCGACTCGGCTTAAAAACATGCCTTCAGGAGGCGCGCTGCGCGCTCCGAAGCAAAATACATGCCATCGGGGCGTACGCCGCGCGCCCCAAAGCAAAAAAAATGCCTTCGGGGAGCAAAAAACCGAACCTTTCACCCTCTATAAATACGAGGGCACCCCCGCTACAATCGGCAAGCTTCCCCGAAGCCAAAAAACATCAGTTTCCCGTTTATTCATAATTTCCTACTCAAATACTCGACTAATGTCGAGCGTCGGAGCGGGCAACAGAGGACCCCCCCTCTTCTCCCCTTTAGAGTTCACGTTTTCTTATTCTTTTATCAGGAACAGGAACGAAGGCAGGTAACGCAGGAAAGATTTTTAGCCCATCAAGACCGAGGATCAAGCTTCAAGCCCGATTCGACCGTCATGCGGACATCGGGCCCGGCCCAAAATTAAGACTTGGACTGCATTCAAGTTAATCGATTTTTAAGCATTAACAACATCTATAATTAATACACATACTTATTATATTATCGATTAATATTCATTTAATGAGGTTCTGCAAATGCTTTATGAGTTAATGAGAAGAGTTTTGCAATATATTTACCTTTCATTTCTCCTTTGGGGCTAACAATATTAAAATAACACCGGTATCTGAAAATAACAAGACAACCAGAAATTCAGAGCAGAACACTCATCTAGCAACTATATAATGAACTCATTAAGACTTTAATCCGATACCAATTATCCATCTGAAACTGCCACCAATCTAAGTATAGTGGAAAAAGGTAAACATTTTTCCTTATTTCGAGGCATTTAAAAAGAATATTTTTTGAAAATGTTTTATGCCGAAATTCTTGGGACCTTGCCATGGTGAAGCTCGCCGAATTTGCTTGCCAGGTGCGGGGGTTCCGCAAGTTCGAATGTCGCTTCCTAAAGCGTATTTGGAGCGTCCTTAGCATCCCGGTGAACTCGGTTTGCCTTGTTGCTTGATGGTTGTTGAGAAATTTCTATTGTCGAGTTTGTTGGCGAGGTGTCGCACGTCGGCCTAGGATCTTTCCTTGGCGAGTACGTCGCCGAAGACTTGCTATCTGAGGGTCCACAGGTATGATTTCCCTTTTCGTTGTGTAATCGAGCTCGCAAAGCGGGAGACGAAGCGTTCCGCCAACTCTTCGAAGGACTCAATAGAACCCTTCGAGAGTCGTTGATACCATTCGAAGGCAGACCCAGCGAAGGTGAGGCAGAAGGCCTGACACATTGTGGAGGGCGAGCACTTCTTCACGCACATATTGAATCGGTACTGCACCAGGTGGTACGTGAAGTCGCTGGTGCCGTCATACGTGAGGTTTAGCGGGAATCGTAAGTCTCCGTCGAGATCTTCAGCGAGCAAGTGACTGGCGAGTGGGGACATGACTCCCTCGACCATGCTCTTGATGGCCGGGTCTGAGCTATGGGCAGCGGCGAGTTCTCGCATCTCCTTTTTGAGTGCTTGGACTTCACTTTTTAGTCCATCGTAGGAGGGAGCTACTGCTGAGAGAGGTACCGGGGCAACATCCACCCTTTGCGTCGTATAGGGGGTGGTGGTGTGCTGACATTACAAGAAATAAGGGTATCGGAGACTGAAATTCTAGTCTCTAATACCTAAAAATCAGTCACGAATTTGTATCGGAGACTGATTCCCAGTCACAACGCTCAGTTATAACTGCTTTGTCCTTAATAGTTGTATTGGTAACTAAAATACCAGTCCTTGTTATACGTGCCACTAAGACTATCACCTAGTTTCGAATACGTATATGTTCAGTCTTCAATATGTCACCCGAGACCACGTTAATTCAGTCCCTAATACATCACTTTCGTGACTAAACCATCAGTCTCCGAAAATGCTTCTTTTCAGTCTCTTTTGTACACCTTTAGAGACTGCAAATTAGTATGCAATACATGTATATTTTGTCTCTAATAGCGACGAGATACCATGTCAATTCAGTCCCTAATAAGGTGTTTTAAAGATTGTCGATTAGTCTTTGATACCTTGTTACTTCAGTCCCCAATATGTTTTTATTAAGGACTGAAAATTAATCTCTGATATCATTTTCTTTTAGTTCCTAATACAACTCTTTAGAATCTAAATAGCAGTCTTTAATAATAAATAATTTCAGTCTCTAATATGGTTTTTTAAGACCGTTTATCAGACTCTGATACCCTGTCATTTCAGTCCCCAATAAGTGTTTCAAGGACTGTCGGTTAGTCTTTGATACCACATTATTTCAGTCTCAAATATGCCTCTATTAAGGACTCAAAATTAATCTCCGATGTCATTTTATTTTAGTTCCTAATACTGGTCTTTAGAATCTGAAAATCAGTCTTTAATAATAAATATTTTTAGTCCCTAATAAATGTTTCATGGACTGTTGATTAGTCTTTGATACCAGGTTATTTCAGTCTCCAATATGCTTCTATTAAGGACTGAAAAATAATCTCGAAAAACGTTTTTATTTAGTTCCTAATACACATCTTTAGAGTCTGAAAATCAGTCCTTGATAATAATTATTTTCAGTCTTTAATATTTTTTCAAGACTAAATATCAGTCTCTCATATGTTGTTTTAGTGACTAAAAATAGTCTTTGATAGTACACTTCAATTTTACGTATTTCTAATTAGATACTAAAAATAGTTTTCACTATCAACTCAAATCAGTCCCTTTTATTTGATATTAGGGACTAAATTTAAGTTGTTAATTCCATGTATTTTTAGTCCCCTAATAATTTATTTTAGGACTAAAAACAGTCTTTGATATTGTGAAACTCAATCTTTAATATATTTCTATTAGGGACTGAAATCGGTCTATAATACCAAATCGTTTCATTCCCTAAATGTTTTTAGACACTAAAAAGCAGTTCCCGAAACAATTGTGCATCCGATATTCAGTACTAGATATCAACATTTGAGACAAAAGTTTAGTCCACAAAACATTAGGACAATTGTGACTGTTTTTTTAGTTTTCGAAATATCAACAATAATGCCATTCACAAATTCTAGCTTTCTAAAAATTAGTATTTGTACCTGAGAAAATACCACCACAAAGCAAACACGCATGCCATAATCTCGATTTATTCAACCAACAAACAATAACCATAACAAGTCTGTTATAAACTTCAACCAACAAACAATAATCAATAACAAGTCTGTTATAAACTTCAACCAACAAACAATAATCATAGCAAGTATTAATAAACTCTAAACCATAACCAATCAAAATCTATAAATAAATAATACGTAGCAAATATTTAAAGCATAAGTCTTAAAACCAACATCCTAGATCGAGTCGTCGCTGTCATGGTCATTGTCGTTGAGTAGTCCATCTAAAACCAACAAACAATAATCATATATCAATTCTGTTATAAACTCTAAACCATTACCAATCAAAATCTATAAATAAGTAATACGTAGCAAATATTTAAATCATAAGTCTTAAAACTAACATCCTAGATCGAGTGGTCGTTGTCATGGTCATTGTCGCTGAGTAGTTCATCTGAACCATTTGCTCCTTGAGTCGCCGTTGGTGTCGATACCGTGCTCACGAAATTCTGAAACTCTGGATACTTTGAGCTGATAAAGCTTGTCACTCTTTCAAATTGCTCGTCACTCTGCTTTAATTTCTCTTTGTTCCATTTCAATTCCTCCTCAAGCAAAGCAACCTGATTTTGAAGATCTTTGGCCTCGCTTGAAGCTGGTTGAGACGACTCGCCTGCCGATAACATCCACATATCTTTCTTCCTGAAGGTAGGCCCAACACATACCTTCCATGCAGATTGTGTTGTCTTCACCTTGGCACAAACACTCTCAATAGCTTCTTTCTCCAATTCATGCTCCAGTTCAGGAGTTATGCTCGTTCCTTCTGCTAGTAACTTTTCAACCACATCATCTTTATGCCGAGTAATATTGCCCTAACAAAATAAGACATATGAATCGATATTTAAAATCAATATTTAAAGTTCCTAAACTAAGCCGCATGGAATCAATATTTAGAACCAATATCTGAAGAACCTAGCCTAGTTCAATATCGAAGCGAACGATCAAAACCCGCTTAATAACTTACCCCATCAATATCAATATCAGAGACACTTGAATGAAACCCTAAGGGTGTAGAAACTTACATATTCAATACGTGCGTGATCATTCGCCCAGGCTTGTTTTTTGGCATCATAATGCAACTTGTGATACACTTCGAACGGGGTAGGCGACTTTTGAGTCTCGGGATTAGTCTACAATAACAAAAATTATGTTAATAAAAGAACTAATTAAACTACTTAACTCTGATTTCTATCAATTAATTAAGCAAAAGTATGCTGATTTCTATCAATTAATTAAGCAAAATCAATCTTACCATATAGAATACATGATTGGCTATCGATCGCGACCCTGTTCTAGATGTATTATCTAGCTTTCCTCGATTAGCTTCCATACTAGCACTATATTTCTATCATCATCAAAATAAAATTACTGTTACGATAACAATTACGATTACAATTACAATCGAACAATTACATTCAATTAAACGCCACCTTAGATCTTAAAAATAACGAAAACAGTGTACTTTAACACATACCTGTGTTGAATCTAACTGCAAATAATCGTACAAATGATTCCAATCTTCTCGGCTCCGACAACCGGGTCTCATTTTTTGTCTCGCCAACTGTGGATTAGTTTTTCCTCCATTGCTCTTCCAGTGCGCACTCAAAGTACCCCGGGTGCGTTTCCATTGGTTTTGAAGTCGAGCATTTACAAATTCCATGAAAACTCTATTTCTTCGTAACAATTCGAATTTCGCCTGCATTGAATAAATATTATAATATGAAATGAAAATATATCATCACAATAGTTTCTCCATAATAAAAAGTTAAAATATGTTTTACTTACTCCTAATTTTTCATACATCTGCATTTTCACATTGTCTGGTACCGTATTCCATGTATGAAACTCCATCGGACACACATTGCGAATGACTATCCCACACTCAGTTGAGAATTGCTTAGCTGAATTCCCGACGAAGCCTTTTGAATCCGTAGCCATTGTCAAAGGAATTTTGTAATTAGGATCACGCTTCTTTTCAATATTCTTTGTCGCACTAAGATTAAGACTAGGACCACGCCTCTTCGGTGGATCTTTTTCTAGTTGATTTTCCGGTTGACCAGCAGGTTGATTTTCAGGTTGAACAACATTTCGATTCTCCGCCTCATCTGCATTTTCAGGTTGACATGGATTTTGTCCTTGCGCTGCATATAGAGATTCATAAAGTTGTTAAAGTATTATATATCAAACTGTAATCAAACTTTTAGTAAACTCTAAAAATCAGAAATAAAACACTTTAACTAACTTGGTTTCAAGCTACAACTAACATTTTAGGTGTGAACCCTAAACTTTATGTAAATCCTTTGAGAGAGATTAGTTTACCAATAGTTTTTGTGATACTCAAACGACGTTTGCGTCCACGCGATGACTGCGGTATTATCTCAGAAGTACTAGCGTCGATGACCAACTGATCTTTGGATCGCCGAGAATCTTCTCCGGGTCATTTTTTTGAAACGGTCGAAGCCATCATCACCAACATATATATCCACATTGATCTGAAAAAAAAAAAAAAAAATTCTAGTATTAGTTAATACAAGATATGCATATATATATATATATATATATATATATATATATAAACATTACTAAACATTAGCACGGAGATAAAAAGAATACATTCATAAATCGTAGTCATCGTCTGATTCATCATTTTCAATCTCATTAGTTGGCTTATCATTGTCTGAATCATCTAGATTTGAATCTGAGCTATAATCGTCCAGACTGTGATCGGATTCATATGCCCCTTCATCAATAAAATCATCTAAGGGATCATCGGAACGCTGAAAATCAACATTTTTTACAATCTCAGCAGGAACATCTTTACGTTGAAGGTCGACATCAAGCTCCAAATCATTTGCATCCCGATCTTCTGGAATATCCCACAAGTGCCTGTGAGTAATTCTTTCGATGATTTTCCATTGTGATTTTGGTTTAAGAGGATCATTTATATAGAATACTTATTTGGCTTGGTTTGAAAAAACAAAAGGATCTTCCTTGTAAGCCTTGCGAGACATGTCTATACTTATGAAATGCGGTTCAAATATCACGTGCTTCCTTCGGCGATCGGAGTCAAACCATATGCATTTGAATAAAATAACATGATATCCTCTTATGAATGTCAATTCAATGACTTCTTCAAGATAACCATAATAGTCATCTTCAACATCTTCGTGAACGCCGGGAACTGTCACTCCACAATTCTATGTTTTCCTGTTGTCATCCCTTTTCTTTATCAGAAATATAACTTCGTTAACTACATATCCTCTGTGTAACGAAACTCGATTATCGGGCTGGCAAGACAACGCATATAACTCCTCGTTGAGTGTAGATGAATTTAGCTTGAACACATCTGCCATCTGTTAACAATTTTGAACAAAATTATAATGTGATGGATGTACAGACTTTGTAATGCCAAGAATAAAATAGACTGAGATTAATACCTTATTTGCAAACCAATCAGGGAATGTAGACTCTTGAATTTGGCTGAGATTTGATGACGAACAATGTTCATTTCGCAACAATTGTAAGTGTTTCCTGCAAAGGGTAGATGAATTATATGGAGATTGACATGGGATTGTTACTTATTACTAGTTCATAAACAAATATTAAAAAAATTACTTACTCTAAATACGGTTGAATTTCTTGACTTCAGTCTCCAATACATTGGCGCTATTTTGATTAAGAGAGGAACATATATGAGACTGAAATTTAGTAGCCAATATGTTTGTCACTGCATTACAGAGACTCAAAGTCAGTCCCCAATAATTTGGCGCCATTTTTGAATGAGAAAGGAACATATATGAGACTGAAATTTAGTAGCCAATAAGTTTTCTCAAAAAATCTTAAAGGACAAATATATATTCTCCACTGAAATTTAGTCTCAAATAAGGAACCAAGTTATTAGCAACTGAAAATCATTCACTAAGTTTAGTCGGAGGAAAATCAGTCCCGAATAGCATTGAGTACTGATAAATTAGTCCTAGATACTTACTATTCGAGACTGATATATCAGTCTTTCGCAAACTAGTCCTAGACGCTAACAATTTTTGTAGTGTGAGGACTCTCCGATATTTTTGTGCCGGTGTCCTCTGAGTCCTCTTGGTGGTGGGATCTCTCTCTCTTCTGATTGATATGTTGCCGTAGATCTCTTCCGTGATTAGGTCGATTTAGGTGGTGACAAAGGTCTCCTTCGTGTTCCGTGTGCACTTCAGCGCGCATTTGTTGACGTCGGTTGTTCCTTCGCATTCTGGCATTATTGGCGACATCTTTGTTCTTTCCGAGTCGGTCAAAGGCTGACCGTCGGGTTGTTTGTGACTGTGTCGGCTCCTGAATACCTTCAGGTGCCTGCTGTGTCTCGTGGGGCCTTCTCTGTGGGAGTTCCAGGGCCTCCTCTGGACATTCCTCTTCGTTGACGACTTCGCGGCCAGCGTCGTCGTGCCCAAAATGTTTAGACATTAGCCCGGTTTCCAGCCGGGCCAATCTTTCTCTGTCTTTATTGACTACTGGCTCTTGATTCATCTCAGGCTGGTTTTACACTCGGTTTCAGCGTGCGTTGACCTGAGCCCATATATTCAGAGCCACACTCCCCGTAGGACGCGATGATGTGCCTTCTGCCGATTTGGTCGACATCTCGGCTAGTCGAAAGAAGTGGAAGAAAATTAATTGTTGGGAGGGTATTCAGAGGCTTGAATTCGATGCTGTGCAAGCAGTCTCCTCGTACTTGGAGGCTTGAATTCGATGTTGTGTGGGAGCACCTCTTTGTACTTGGAGGCTTGAATTCGATGATGTATGGGAGCACCTCTTTGTATTTGGAGGTTTAAATTCGATGATGTATGGGAGAACCTCTTTGTACTTGGAGGCTTGAATTCGAAACTGTGCACGAGCGGCCCCCTCCTTCTAGCGCCAAAATATTGATGCTGTATTTTAGATCAAACACTGTAGCGGCCCAATTGCTTGTGTTGGACCGGGCTCAATGTCGTTTTGTGGACTTTGGTTGGCTTTGGGAAAGAATCCATGGCACCTAAGGTCGAACAGATCATCCGCTGTCCGCGGACCGGCGATCCGGGCCACCACGCTACCTATTACCGCAGGGCCTGGAATGGACAAGGCCTGGGTTACAGGTCTGGGCACCACGCAGATCGGGTCTTCACGAATGGGAGATCATAGTTTCAACCTTTCAGTGGACCCTGGTAGATTGGACCCTCGACCTGTGCTATTTATCCCAGTCCGGGTCCTATGGTCTATCCGCAAAGTCAGTAAATCTGATCTGAGATACAAGACTGAGGGATAGAACAAGCACCGCACAGATTCGGAACCTTGACAGTGTTGGACATGTGTGTCCTTAAACAAGATATTTTATCCATTTGTAAAAGATTATGACAAGTCGTTGAATAAATATGATGCTTATTATGATAATCTTATTATAGTTTCTGGTAGAGTAAAATAGAATGTTTGATCCTTAGTTCATAAAGGATGGAATTATGTATTATTATCTCAACAGAGTCAATGTGAGGAAGAATTAATAATCATAATAAATGAACTTAAAATGTCTGTGACCTAATTAACTAGGTGGGAGCCCATTAAACGTATAAGGTCATTAATGTGACTAAGTGACAACCCTATTCTGGATTTTGAGTGTGTCACACTCACTAGAAGTGCATTAAGTATGAAGTGTCTTCATACTGGACTGGACCTGACTTAAACTCCGGAAGTTATCATATAAGACCGTCACTGATAACTTCGAGTTGAGTCACTAGTAGATGATCAAATGGATATTCGATCTAAGTCCTGAGTGATCTTGAGTCCAAGCTGCTGGCTTGATTGTTCTTTGATTTAACCGTTAAAGAACACAATATATTACCGTTGTTCCCAACACTATTATTTTGGGAACATGATAGTAAGCAGTAAGGGTAGCTTGGTCATAGACATGGGCATCACACAGCTCTATTTAGAGTCATGATGATTCCCTTGATTGTCGGTTGTGAGAAGTGATAGATAGCCGTGCGCAACTTATGAATCGAAACCATACGTGGGTTACTCATAATATTACTGACTGAGTCAAGGATGAAAATGCAATGAGGGGCATAACGGTAGAAACCGCCTGCTCGTGTGTGGATCATCAAGTGAAAGATCAATAACCCGAATTTGATTGTATCAATGGACACCCTGCTGTAATTAAGGGAATAATATATACTGTATCACTAAAGAGTGCAGCCTCAGGTTTATAGTGGAATAACACCGAGGTTTGACGAACACCATAGCAGTTCGTTGGAGCATAAGTGATACGGGTCCATGGTCCCCAGGATAGCTCCGTAACGGATGATACGTACGCGATAAAAACATTTGAAATGTTTTTAAGATCATTTGGCAAGACTCATAAAACTGAAGTCTGTGACAGACATCATATGGTTTTATCAGTAGCGTGGCAAAAGTACCATACCTTGGTAACCGAAATTAACTGACAAAATAAAGTAGATTTTGGATTTTCTGTCCACATTAAAGTTATTGGAAATTAAATTCTAAGAAACTTTGCTTTTGGAACCGAGTCGTTTCGACGAACGGTTTGTGATTTATAGAATTTCTAAGTTTGTGATCGTTTCGGTAAACTATGAAATTAAATCACATGTCATGAATTTAAATGATGGTGTGTCATCATGACATTTAAATGTGTGATATTGAGATCAGAGAATATTAATATAATTTAATTATTCGAATTTAATTATTAATATATTATTAATAATTAATATATTTATATTAATATGTAAATAATATATTTTCATATATATTATAAAGTGTAGAAATCGAATTATGCCATGGAATGTGGAACAATATGCATTCGAATTGATAGAATTTGGTCTTTCCATAATTGCGGCAAAAGTACCAAATGTTTTGGTATTTGAGAAAAACCCTAAAATCAATTTAATCCATTGGATCGGTTATGATTTAATATCAACCGTTGGATTAGGATATTGATATATTCGAAATTAATAACTTGGTGACCAAGTTTTGATTTTCGAATTTGGTTAATTAATTATATCCGTTAGATCGGTCTAAGATTTAATCTTTACCGTCGGATTGGAAATTAATTAATTATATATATTACATATTAATTTTCGAATTATAGTTTTGGATAAATTTGATTTTTTTTTTATTAAATCTTTTAATATTTGATTTTATCCTAAACTAATTTGATCCATTAGATCGGTTTCAAGATTTGATCTCAACCGTTGCATCTAGATAATATGAATTCGAATTTTAATATATATATATATATATATATAATTCGAATTTTATAAAGATAAGAAGATAAGATTGGATTTTTGATTTTATCCAAATCTTTCTTATTTAATTAAATCCCTAATTAATTATATTCATTGGAGTTAGATAAGATTCAATCTAGACCATTGGATTGAAATAATTAATTATATTTAATATATAGAATTTGAAATTAGGGAGGGAATTACTCTAATTCGGTTACAATCTGAGCCTATAAATAAGAGGCTCATTCTACACATTTTACATACCTCTCCCCAGAGAAAAATTCGAACTCTCCTTCTCCCCTCAGGGTCTGCGAATTTTCTCTCTGATCTCTCTTTCTGGTTCGGCTTAAGAGACTTAGTTCTCCGGAAGCTTAAAAAGAACCATCAGTTTAAATTTTGCGACGGAGTCCTGCCGGCAAAGCCCACGCTTCGGTACGGGGAATCCAGGAGAATATCCCGGAAGATCACGGGAGTTTCCCTCAGCACCGGCGGAGCCCTGCCCGATTCAGAACGCGCAGCCGGAAGTCGTCATTAGAGGTACGGCCTTATGCATTGGGTTAATAAATGCAATCATTTACTGCTTTCTATTTATTTCCTATAATGACTAGATTATTAATAATGATTTATGAATATTAAATTACATAATATTTATCAGATCTTATTATATGGTTATTATCTGATATTTGGACCGTTGAACGGATAACAAGTTTTCCGCTTTAAAATAATTTTTTTAAATGTTACCCGGACGGTTCGGAGGTACAATTCGTGATAATTTACACGGAATCCGAGACGTGATTCCCAAGACACAGGGGGGTCGCAAATCGTGCATGAATCTTTTCCAGGGCTCCCGCTCCAACTGGCTCCTCCGTTATTCGGACCTGGGGAAAAGAGCACCCGAAGTCAGGGAGAATCGGGGGGGAGAGGGGGGGGGGGGGGGTACCCCCGTATTCACCTCCGACGCTCAACATTAGTGGAATATTTTAGGGCGAGGTGATTTTATAAGCGGTAGAGAGAGTATAGAGCGAGTTTGGATGAGTTCCGATGAGTCACCGTTGAACTGAACTGAGCTTCTATTTATAGCTGGACCCAGGGGTTCCGGTGCAATTATAAATTATTCCGGGAAGCCCCTGGGGTAAAAATATATATGCATTTTGATTCCCCGGATGTCACGGACCTATTGCCACCAGCCACGTGTTCGTCGGACACTCCACGCGCCCTCACGCACGGGATTTGTGCGCAGCGCGTGAAGAGGCAACCTCCACCTCCTCGCCATGTGGCAGCGCGCAAATGGGCTGCTGACTGGACCTGGCAGGCGAGTGAAGAGGCTGGTGGGCGAGTGGGGAGCTGTGGCTGCCACGTGGCAGCCTCTGATTGGCTTTTGGCGCGCGTGGGGCCCACCCAAACTGATTCCGGAGCTCTTTGCGTCCCAATGCCGTTTTTCACAAATTTTATGTCGTTTTTGAGCATCTTAATATTTTTAGAAACATCTAGATACTTTATTTTACAAAAACGGGCCTCCGGATGGGTGTTTTTGGCTAAAATTGACTTAATTAAATAAAAGAAAAATTAATTTAATAATTTTTATTTTATTAATTTGTTTTAAAATCAATTCCGTGAATTACCCGTAACACCTTAGTATTATGGAAAAGAAAGAAAAAAAGGATGGCTAGAGACTTGGGTAGGAGTTCCGAGGATGTCTCTAATATTTATTCTGCTCGAATCTAAGGCAATATACTAATTAGACTTAATTGACGGGAAAACAAAAAGGTTACGACATATCAAGAGTCAATTTTGTTTATTACAATTAAATGATAGCTAAATGACCTGTTATCTTAAATTTTAAATAAATACGATAGATATGCAAGCTTTAACATATATTGTACAAAAGAAGTTAATGGCTAATGGCTAATGGCTAATGGCTAATGGCTATAATGATAGCTAACATATATTGTACGAATGAGAAAAAAGTAACTGAAAACAAAAAAGTAGAAAATATATTAAAAGCAATAAAAATGTGTAATAAATTATATGTGATTTGCATTCAACTTCCACTAACAATAACAACTATGTAACTTTTTCAAGAAAAAAATTGTAAAATCTAAAAAAATCGGATGTCACAATCTCTTGAATCTCATGAAGTCATGTAGACTACTTAAGATTCTCATTTTATATATATATAGATTAACTTCCACTAACAATAACAAATATGTAACTTTTTCAAGAAAAAAATTGTAAAATCTAAAAAAAAAATAGATTTCACAATCTCTTGAATCTCATGAAACCATGTAGACTACTTGAGATTCTTCATTTATATATATATAGATTATTTATTATTAATATTTAATAAATGCACTCTTTTTTTTTTTGTAACCATGACGTTTTAGCAAATTGGGACTCTTCCCATCCTAATAGAACACTGATGAATATATATCACATTAAAATCAAATAATTATTGTAACTCTTATTCCATCATTAGTCTTTATATACTAACATTGTTCATCTTCACATAAAATTTGTGATCCTCAATCCTCATTTTTTTTTTCAACGTTGCTAATGAAGCGAGGAGTTTTTATAAACTTATGTTGAATTTCAAGAGAATTTATTCTATGAGTAATAAGGTCATCGCATTCGCATTTCTAGTAAGTTTCTTATTTATCAGAGTTTGGTTTCATATTTTGGTGAGTTTGATTTGATTCGTGGCATTTGTTTATCCTTTTCTTGACTTTTAAGGAGATTTTAAGGTTGTCACATTTATGGTAAGTTTCTTATTTCTCAGAGTTTGGTTTCATTGTTTTCTCGGTGAGTTATTAAGCTTTTTGGTATGTGATGAACTGATGACTAATGATGCATCTACGATCGATGGTTTAAGTGATCGTTCTTTCATTTCTATTTTGCGTGCAATCATGTTTCAGATTGTGAAATTCCGAGCCCCTTTCTATATTTGCCAAAGATAGTGTAAGATTGAATTACTGGGCTTTGTCAAGATTTCAAAATCAAATTAAATATGTTTGCATATCTATCCATTTAAATCTGTTGACAAATCTATAAGCATTTCCGTGGCGTGATTGTATTTATAGTGAATTTATATATATTGTGTATAACATGTATAGTTCATTACTGTGGTACTTTTGCCTTTATTTTATTATGTTTGTATCATTGGTGTAAATACCAATTTTGTCATTAATGGAAATTACTTTTCCCACTTCTTTCTACATGGTATCAGAGCCACAAAGGGAAAAGTCAAAATCCTAGCCACCGTCGTCGCCTCTTTCCCATCGGACGTTCTTCTCCGGCGAACTCTCCGGTGACGCCTGCTTCTCCGGCATTCCTCCGGAATCCTCACGAGTTTTTCCCGCTCGGCTCATCTCCAAGCCCTAAACCTGAAACTCAGAGCTCCAATCTCAGCTCGGGTTTTTCAGGGCTTTCCTCCCGAGCTTCTCAGTCATCCGCCGCCGCCGCCGCTCTTCTCGTCGGACGTCTGTCTACGGCAACCTCCTTCGGTTTGCGACCTCCGGCGTCCACGTGACCTTGCTGCTCAGTTCGTCTCTCCGGCGAGCGTCTCTCCGTCGTCCTTCCAGCCACCACGCGCGCGAAACTCGTTCATCTCTGCAACTCGCAAGCCTACCCTCAATCGACGTTCTAAGGCCTTGCTCGTTCTCAGGCGCGCACTTCGATTCCTTCCGAAGTCGCGACTCTCTCGGATCTCTGAGTTGCGCGAATCTGACCGGAGTTTCCTTCTCCAACGACATTGTGACTCCAGATCTATGTCCATCTCAGATCTGAGTTTCTTTCTCCGCTTGAAGCTTCTTCCAACACGCAGGTCTCTCCGGCGACCTCTGAGTACAGCTCCGGCGACGAGCTTCTGCAAGTGAGCTTCACCAACATCGGTGGATCTGCAGCCTTCCTTCTCCAGTGGCTTCATCTTCTCCGACCGACAGCCTTCTTCAGCCCCCTCAGAGTTGTCTCAATCAACAGCTTTCTCTCTGCTCACTGCAGAATGTGGGTCCCACGTTGTGCACAAAAGAAAAAAATATATATCCTTCCTTTTTGGTGTTTTCTGCATGTGCCCACGCTAAAAAGAAAGATTCTTGCGCACAGAACTCTCTCTTTTTTTCTCTGTTGGTGCTTGTGCGAAAAATTGTGTCCCACCCAAACAACAGAAAAATAATTTTTTCTCTGGTTGTTCCAGGGATCAACTCCTTGTGAAAGTATGTCTTCTTCGACTCAAAAAATTGTTTCCGTGCACGATCAAAATTCGATGATGAGTCATAAGTTCAATGGCTCGAACTATCTCCAATGGTCAAAATCTATGTTCACGATTGTGAGCGGAAGAGAGAAAGGCGGGCACCTCACCGGCGAGACTCTCATGCCGGATTCCAAGGATCACAAATATGCCTCATGGAAGAACTCTGACTATCTTGTCATGTCATGGCTCACCAACTCGATGACAGATAAGTTCAGTTCAAAATTTCTTCTTTATGATACTGCCAAGGATATTTGGGACTCTGCCCATAAGCTTTACTCAAACAACAAGAATACTTTAGCACTCATCGACCTCGAATCTTGGTTATACAACCTCTACCAAGGTGAAATGAACATCAATGACTACTATGACTCTCTCTCTAGCTATTGGCTTCAACTGGATATATACCAAGACAAGCCTTGGACAACCTCTGAGGATGCTGCTATGTTCCGGGAATATATTCAAGAGAAAAGAACAGTGCATTTCCTTTTAGGCTTAAACAAGGAATTTGACGCTGTCAGTGGACGCATCATGGCTATCAATCCTCTTCCTGATCCACAAGAGGCCTTCTCCATTGTTCGATATGAAGAGAGTCGCCAAGTCTTCATGATGCCCAAGAACTCCGAGCACAAGTCCGAAGTATCGGCCATGTTCATTCCTCATAATTCATCACCAACTCTTTTCTCTACCCACATTACTCCTCGTCGGACCCGGCCTTGGTGTGAACATTGTAATGTTCTGGGTAATTTGAAATCAAACTGCTGGAAGCTGCATGGAAAGCCAACAAGTTCGAAGTTGACTCAACCAATGTTCAAGAAGAATGTAGAAGCTAATGTTGCTGACTTGTCTGAAGCTGCCGACACGCCGTCAAATGCAATCTAGCAGGAAAAATTCAATGTCCTTCGAAGCGAACTAGCGACTCTCCGGATGAGGATGGACAAGCAATCGGTCGAAAATTCTCCTGGTAGCTTCCACGCTTACACAGGTTTGACATCTGCTAATCTTGTCGAAATTCGCCGGCACAAAATATGGATAGTCGATTCAGGTGCCACGAATCATATGACGGGTGATAAGAGTTACTTTATTTCTTTTAGACCGAGTCCAAGGTATTCATCTTTACGGACTGCTGATGGAACATTCATACCAGTTGCTGGAATGGGCACAATCAGATTATCAGGGGACATTATACTTCATTCAGTCTTATTTGTTCCTCAAATCACTTGCAATCTTATTTCTGTCAGTAAGATCACACGGGATACTAAATGTATTTCTCGGTTCTTTGCCGATTTTTGTGATTTTCAGGTGGTAGGTTCCGGGAAAGTGATTGGCAGGGCTGAGATGAGTGACGGCCTCTACGTGTTTGAAGATACAAATTTTCTGGGAAAACAAGTTCTAGACTCCGACCAATGTCATGTGTCATCAAACACTGTAACAAACTCAAATTCTATGTCTGTAGAAGACCAAGTTATGTTATGGCATTATCGCCTAGGTCATCCTAATTTTCAGTATCTTGCAAAACTGTTTCCGAATTTGTTTACTACTATAAAGTCTTCATCATATCAGTGTCAAGTTTGTCAATTTGCAAAACACACTCGACATTCATTTCGTGAGATCGACTATAAATCATCAAAACCATTCTCTGTGATCCATAGTGATATTTGGGGCCCTTCAAGGGTACGTGATCCATAGTCACATTCATTGATGACCACACCCGAATGACGTGAAAATTTCTAATGAAAGACAAATCTGAAACTGCCTCTATCTTTCAAAGCTTCTACTCTATGATCGAGTCTCAGTTCCACAACAATATTCAAGTCCTTCACACTGACAACGCACGAGATTACTTCAATCAAACACTCAAACCATACTTATCCGAAAAAAGGGATAGTTCACGTTAGTTCGTGTGTTGACACTCCACAACAAAATGGTATAGCCGAGCACAAAAATCGACACCTACTTGAAGTAGCTCGATCCATTATGTTTGCAAGATCTGTCCCTAAACATTATTGGGGCGATGCAATCCTCACGGCTACATATCTCATCAATCGTATGCCGAGTGGCATCCTCAACTTCCTACTCCCTCGTCAAGTTCTCACACAAATTCATCCTCATCTCATGTCATTCTCTTCCGACCTACCAAAAAAGGTATTTGGATGTTCCGTCTTTGTCCATTTCCACAAACAAAATCGCTCGAAACTCGATCCTCGAGCTATTAAGTGCATTTTCTTGGGTTATACCTCTTCTCAAAAAGGGTACAAATGTTCTTGCCCTACAACTCGTACGGTGTATAACTCAATTGATGTCACTTTCTTCGAAGGCGAGTCTTTCTTCCCCAAATCTGATCTTCAAGGGGAGAACTCTTGGGAATCTCAGAGTTGGGAAGTCAATGAAGACTCTCAATCTCAAACCGAACTCCCATCATCATCTTCAGAAGACTCAACTTCCATTCCTATCACTTCCATTCAACCTCCTATTGTTGAAATTGTTCCAGAGTCGTCTCCTAGCTCATCTCGATCTATTGAACATGTAGATGGCGCTACTCATCATCAAACAGACCAAGAACCAGATCCGGAACCCACTACCTCGACTGACTCGTCAGGTATGGAAACACTTGAACCCGTGGTTGATGATTCAGAACTCCCTATCGCTCATCGGAAGGCATTCTTAAGAAGCATGTTCATGGGAACACTGAATATCCAATCGAACGATATGTTGCCTACAGCAAATTGCATCCATCTTATAGGGCATCCATCACTAACCTCGACAGCACCGAGGTTCCTAGCTCTATTCATGAAGCACTTCAAATTCCCGCTTGGAAACGTGCAGTTGAAGAAGAAATTCGAGCTTTGGATAGCAATGGCACATGGAGTCTCACTGAATTACCACGTGGAAAACGTCCGGTCGGGTGTAAATAGGTTTTCACAGTCAAGTACAAGTTAGATGGGAGTATAGACAGATTCAAGGCTAGACTTGTCGCGAAGGGCTTTACTCAATCTCAAGGAATTGACTTTCAAGAAACTTTTGCACCAGTAGCCAAACTAAATACGGTACGAGTTCTCATTTCTCTTGCCATAATTCTAGATTGGCCACTGTTTCAACTTGATGTCAAAAATGCATTCCTTAATGGGGACTTGAAGAGGAAGTCTACATGAATATCCCTCCGGGACTAGAAGAAAATTCTACTCGTCACTTAGTCTGCAAGCTAAAAAAGGCGTTGTATGGCTTAAAACAGTCTCCGCGTGCCTGGTTTGAGAAATTCACCACGGCCGTAACTTCCAACGGGTACCTCCAGTGTCAAGCCGATCATACTCTCTTTGTCAAACGGAACAAAAATGGAAAAATTGCAATCCTCATTGTGTACGTTGACGACATTATCCTGACCGGTGATGACTTGGAGGAACTCGTCAGACTAAAACAAGTACTCGCAACCCAATTCGAGATTAAAGATCTCGGAACTCTAAGATACTTCTTGGGCATGGAAGTAGCAAGATCCGACAAAGGTATTGTTATCTCTCAAAGGAAGTATGTGCTTGACTTACTCGAAGAAACTGGACTTCTCGGCTGCAAGCCAGTTGACACTCCGATCGACCCGAGCAAAAAGTACTCTCACTGCGCCAAAAGCGCTCCAGTTGACAAAGGAAGATACCAGAGACTTGTCGGTAAACTCATCTATCTCTCTCACACTCGTCCGGATATTGTCTACTCCTTTAGTGTTGTAAGCCAACATATGAACAACCCTAATGAGGATCACTTAGAGGCTGTGAACCGGATTTTGAGGTACCTAAAGTCCACTCCTGGTCATGGCTTATTATTCCAGAAATTTGAGAGTCGTGAGATCAAGATCCTCACAGATGCTAGTTGGGCTGGAGAAGCCACCGACCGAAGATCAACCTCTAGGTATTGCTCGTATGTCTGGGGAAATCTTGTCACTTGGAGAAGCAAGAAGCAATCGGTTGTCTCTCGGAGTAGTGCCGAATCAGAGTACCGTGCCCTCGCATTAGGAATATGTGAGGGAATATGGATCAAGAGGCTCTTAAGAGAGCTAAGGATGGATCATTCTGGAGTTATTCAAATGCGTAGTGACAGTCAATCTGCCATTAGGATCGCAAAGAATCATGTTCATCATGACAGGACTAATTACACATTGAGATAGATAGACATTTTATCTCTGAGAAGGTCAATGGTGGAATCATCAACTTAAGCTACATTCCTTCGAAGCTTCAGATTGCCGACATCCTCACCAAAGCCCTTCCTAGAATTTCCTTTGACAAATTAAGTTCCAAACTTGGTTTGTTTAACATTTACAACCAAGTTTGAGGGGGAGTGTAGAATATGTATAGTTCATTACTGTGGTACTTTTGCCTTTATTTTATTATGTTTGTATCATTGGTGTAAATACCAATTTTGTCATTAACTTTTCCCACTTCTTTCTACATATTGTGTTCTTATGAAAAAAACAAAGAAGAAGAAAAAAATTAATCACTTTGCCTAGATGTTGAGAATATTCACTTTACTTAAAGATAAGTTTTCTTCTAAATACTATATATATATATATATAGTCTAAATTAATGACATGTTTTCACCTTATTTACCCCATTTTAATATAAAGGGGGCTCTGAATTAATGTTACATTTTTATCTTAATAACCTCATAAACTGGATGGCTTTTCATTTAATAGATAAATGTTAAAACTATTGGTATAACAAGTCTTTTAATTGTAATAAGAATAAGTTGTTACATATTTTTATACCTATTATTAGACTAACTATCGCTTGCTACTTTGCTTTAGTGATTATAAATATTAGCAATATCCAACATGATTTATTATTTTATTAGTTTTATTCTTTTCTGATTCAACTATTATAATAATGATTGTTATTAAAAATGCAAAATCTTACGAATTCAACGATTTTTATGTTCAACCAGTAGTTATGTTGTGTATTTATTTAAAAAAAGTCACAAATATATAATGATCATATTGACTAAACGATCGTCTCGCCACTATACAATAAAATTGAGCAATTAGTACATTTGATGTTTATGTATATTGTTATTACAATACACAATCGTATTGATCAATTTTTTCTCAGTTAAATCAATAGTTATACCCACCACGCGAAATACGTTGGCTTCTGATGGAGAAACTCTACACTTACGCTAGATGGAGACTTTGTTTTCTATATTGTACCGATCAGACACATAATGGTTTGATTTTGAGTTTGAATTTATTTTGAATTCTTGGTTGTGGCCGTTGCAGGATCCGCTATCTTTGGCCAAGAATCGCTAGTGCTGCGAATGCCATTGTCTAGGAGTCTGTCTATTTTAGACTTGCTCTTGCATGTCAACCTTTTCATAAGTATTTTATGTGGATTATGCTTTAATTGTGTTAATCTGATATATTTATGGACTAGAGTTTTTGGAGTTATAGAGAAACACCCTACACTAAATATGATTTTGTTGACAAATCTTAGTTTTTGCCAGAATGAACCGGTTTCCAAATTCGATTATTTTCTTTTAAAATGATATTTTCAATAAGAAAGCTGAAGCAATAATGGCTTTGATTACAAGCAGGTCGTCAAGGCTCTAGATACAGAATAAAAAAAATATACCATAAACTCTTCGCATTTGAAGAACCGAATCCATTTAATAAATTTTTATCATTTGAAAATTCAATAATAAATCAATAAAAAAATATATTAATATGATACATAATTAGTATTACAATGAATAATAACCATGGTTTTAAATATCGGGGTATATCGACGACATATCGACGACATATCGAGATTTGGGGAGATGCGATACGATATTCCACTTATTTCGCTGTCGTTTTCGGAAAAATCGGGACATGTCGTTCGATAGGCATGTGAAATATCGCGTGTCGTTGAAGGCTAAAAACGACGAAAGTTGGCCCGAAATTCGCATAAACCCTAGCTTCTCGGGTAGACCCGCATTTCTCTTATTTCGCGAGAGTTCGTCGGCGCATCCACCTTCTCCTTCGATTTTCGACAGCTCAAGAGCAAATCTTCCCTTTTTTCGCAGCTATCTTCGATTTTCGCAAGGTATGTCGAAGGAAATCCTACATATTTCATGATTTTAGGGTTGATTAGAGGAAAGCTCGCTGATTAGGGAAAAATTGATATTTTAGGGTTTGGGAAATGTTAATTAGTGATTATTGATGACGTTTTATGTATAAATTTCCACTTGTAGCTTAAGCTTGATGATAACTAATGAATATCATTAGTTTATGAATATGTGATTGTGATGTTTGTGTTCTTGATGATTTGTGATCTTGATTCATGATTTAGGTTATCGATTTAGGTTTCTCTTGTGACGTTTGTGTTCTTGAGCCTTAATGTTATAATGGGTTGATTATTATTATTGTGATTTGTGATCTTGATTCATGATTTAGGTTATCGATTTAGATTTTTCTTGTGATTTTAGTATTTTACAATTTAGGGTAAGTTTATAATACATGATTTAGGGTCCGATTCGTGATTATTAGCTTACTAAGTAATAATTAGGTGATCTTTGATTCAATTGGTTTAAATTATAATTCAAGTTTAATTTTTCATATCCTCGTTTGTTTGTAGGTAATCAAAGATGGCTCCCGATCCCGCAAGAGAACATTGTACTCAGATCGGTAATAGTTTCCAATGCAATTACTGCGGGCTCGTCATCAAAGGCGGTGGAATAACGAGGATGAAGCACCACATTGCCGGCAACGATCCTCGTAAGAACACCAAACCGTGCCCTGATGCAACACCAGAGGCAAAAGATGTTTGCAGAGGCGTCTTGGGGCAGTTTCAAAAAAAAAAAGCCAAGAGTAAAGAGATGGAAGAAGTTGTTAGACGCGAGATGCGCGCGGACCTTGCGGGGGTTCCCGTTGACGTATACGAACAATTCACAGACATACGAGATGAGATAGACGCGGAGGATGAGCAGACTGAGGCTGAACTTCGACGCGTCATGAAACGAACGAGACAGGAAGCGGCGGCAGAGGAATTCCATCGGCGCCAAGTTCCAGCCCACAGTGGCAGCCCACAGGGTGGATCTTCTTCGGGTAGGCCTGCAGCTGTAAGAGGAACACCCCCGGGCTCGTACTATAAATCGGATTCGGCAAAGCAGAAGAAGATCCAGTCGTTTTGGCCGCAGTTGGTGGATAAAGTACACCATCTCACGAGCAAGTTCTTCATTCACGAAGGCGTTTCATTTGTAAAAGTGAAGTCCCCCCACTTTCATAATATGGCACATGGCTTCATGGAAGCAGGTAAATAATTTATTCAATTTTTATAGTAGTAAATTAAAAATAGATCAAACTTTTAAAGTGCGTATCTAATTGTATTTTTTCAACACAGGAAAAGGTATGTCAATTCCGACGCCGTACGAGATCACGGAGAAGTACTTGCCTTTGGAGGTGGCAGAAGCGGAACGAATGATTAACGAAGCTCGAAAGATTTGGGCTGTCAAAGGGTGCACGATCATGTCCGACGGTTGGACGGGTCCGACCAATCTCTCGATCCTTAATTTCATGGTCTACTCGGGGGGGAAGACGGTCTTCTTGAAGTCGATAAATGCATCGGATAAGATCAAGAACTACAAGTACATCTACGAAGTCTTGAAGACCGTCATAATGGACGTCGGTCCTGAGAACGTGGTCCAGATTGTCACAGACAACGGATCGGCTTACGTGAAAGCCGGTAAGGAACTGATGAAGAAGTTCAACATATACTGGACCCCGTGTGCAGCCCATTGCATCGACCTCATGTTCGAGGACATTGCAAAGCGTCCCATTATTGCAAAACCCGTCGCAAAGGCAAAGTTAGTCACGAAGTACATCTACAACCATGCAATGGTGCTAGAGTACATGAGGAAGACCCTTAAGTGCGAACTCCTTCGTCCCGGTGTCACGCGTTTCGCGACGAACTACCTAACGGTGAATAGCCTTAACGAGAATAAAGCCGGGCTACGTCAGATGTTCACTTCTGACTGGTGGGAGAACAGCACATTCAAAAGGACGGTGAAAGGGATGGAGTGTGAGGCGATCTTAATGGACAAAGACTTCTGGAAAGACGTAACCGAGTGTTTGGAGGTATATGAACCCATGTATATAGCCTTGCGCTTCACGGACGGAGAGGTAGTTCCCACGATGGGCATGATGTACCACGTATATGAGATGTTGCGCGCCAGTCTTAAGAGAATCAAAGGAAGGGGTTGGGCCGTCGACATCGTGCACCGACGATGGAAGAACCAGCTTTGTCATCCATTACACGAGGTTGCCCATTGGTTGAATCCTAGAACTCAATACGACCCGGAGATAGTGATGCGAGAAAAATGCGAATCGAAAGTGGCAAAAGTATACGAAGTCTTATTTCGCCACGATTCCGTCAGTACTCTTGCCGCTGAGGTTAGTTTCTAACTTCCTGTAATTATTTTTCATATCACCAAAGGATTTAACAAAAGTACTTTTGAAACGAGTTTGTTTTGTCTTTTGTACAACAGATGCTACACTTTAAAATGGCTTTAGGTGAAATGCGGAGCAGAACAGCTATTGCGGCGAGAAAAAACGTGGCACCAGGTGTTTACAGGAACACAACATATTATACTGTTATCTACAACTTGTTGTTTGTCTAACGTACCGTTCATTATTGCAGCCGAATGGTGGGCCATGTTCGGTCACGAGTGCCCGACTCTCCAGAAGTTAGCCGTCAGAATCTTGTCACAGACGGTTTCTTCATCGGCCTGCGAGCGAAACTGGAGCACGTTTGCACTAGTACACACAAAACCGAGGAACCGTCTGGCGTACAAGAGGATAGACGACCTTGTCAAGGTCATCTACAACACAAAGTTGGCTATACGGGACCTTAGGGCTGCACACAACCCCCCGGACTACAATGATCCATTCGAGTGGATCTCTGCCGCCATGGGGAATACTGGGTCGTTGAACGAGAATGAGATCTTGGAGTGGATTCAAGAGGCCCACCTCGATGATGCGGAGGGGAACCCGGATCCCGATGTAGCTATGGAGGCTACGACGGACGGCACAAATGTAATGGAGACCCTACGGACCCACGTCAATCGAAGGCACGGTGAGGATAACATTATTGATATGACGTCAACAGGAAACTCACCGGCGAGCGGGAACTCTCCGACGAGCGGGAACTCTCCGACGGGCTCCATGCCTCATGATACAGATGATTCCCCAGGAGGAGGAGGAGGAGGAGGAGGAAGAGGAGGAGGAGGCGGTTATATGGTGGACCCAGACCCCTATGGTGACGGGCGTACAGCGGAGTACTACGGTGACGTGCGTTCCTTCGCCGGTGCATCATCACAAGGCCACCAGACTACTTCGTCTCACGATGCATTTCACCCGGGATTCTTTGCAAACCCCCCTGCTGCCCGACCACCGCAAGACGAGTATAATAATAATGTGGACGACACTTTTGGCCGTTTTTTTGAAAGCTTCTGGCCTGGCGCACCACCGACACCACCGCCTGAGTATTCGCCGCCGCCTTCACCACCGCGGTCAACCGACGTCGACACTTTGACATCTAGATTCGAGGGCATGTCATGCTCGGCTTCAGAGGGTACGGGGATTGATCCACGGCCACCAATCCGTCAATATGTTGAATTTCCTATTCTCAATGCGATCGTGGGTTTAGACCAGTTTAACTACGACATGCACGTACAGACGTACGTTGCTAACTACGCTTCGGTGATCTCCTGGTATGATTACTGTTCATACCAGACTCAGCAGCCACACATATTCCAACCGCCACGTTCGTCCAGCTTCTACTGATTATCATTTGTTACGGTTTCGGACTATTATGTTCGTATTTCTAGTTCGTACTCTATGTTTGTATTTCGTACTTTAAGACTTTATTATGATGCCTATTTTATTGTTCTATGTTATGTTGACACTTGACATTATGTTATATTCTATGTTTTTGACTGTGTAATATTATGTGTTTTCATAATATTATGATTTACGAATGTGTTTTATTTATTAAATAGGTAATTTAGAAACTATCTATATCATATATTATATATAAATATATGATTGAAATACTTATAATATTTTCCGAAATATCCGTCGATATTTCGATCGGCAAGCGATATATCCGTGAAATAATGCGATATTATCGGCAAGCGATATATCTTTTTCTTCGGATTTATCCATCGGCATGCCCGTCGGCAAGCGATATATCCGTAAAATGGAGAGTGCGAAACGATATCGATATCGATATTTAAAACCATGATAATAACATACATTACAGTAAAACCTCTAGATAACATGTCAACAATATTATAATAATAATACATAGCTTGGAGATGATAATACTAAAACGGAGTTTGTTTCATGCAATGATGCAATTGTAGCGACATTAAACTTTGAACGATTTTTTACATCACGACAATACAGCACCAGAGCTTCCTAATGTTATGTGGAAGCTTAGAGTTGAAGTTGAAGGAGACATAAATTTCAAGAATAGACAAATAACTTCGTTACCATGTTTTAAAAGCACTACTTGATTATTTAATAACTGTAATTTATTTTTATTTAAAATAATTTTATAACTAGTTATGTAAGGTTATATTTCATTCATAGTGAATACGTAACTTTATATGTAATATATTTTTTTTTCTTACAGTGAATTATTAATTTATATATCAATTGGGACTTATAATACTTCTAAAAAAATATTATCTTATAAATATAGCGAATTATTAATTTAGCTAGTTAGGCCCGAGTCGGACCAAACAAAATTATTATTTAATTGAGGTTATTAATGTTGACGTGGTTTCACACACCAACAGTGGATCTTGACCTCGTCAACATCTCGTGATTGTAGTTGAATATGACCTCAATTTCGTGAAACCAAGTCAACATTAATAACCTCAACAGTCACGAGGTTATTAAGAACTTTGTGGATCTTGACCTCCGCGTCGTCAATACTCTGACGTTGACAAATATGAAAAATAAAGCAATAAAAACACAAAAGGTTTTTTAGAGAGGTTTGTCCCAATGCGGTAGTTGACTACGTCCTCTGTAAGTTTATTGATGATGAAAAGAAGATCAGCCGGAACCACAAGCCGATTCCAAATTGATCGAAAAAGAAAGATTAAATACTCTGAAAAATACAAATCTCACTCTCTTTTCTCTCAGGGTGAATGCTTATGTGCTTGTAATGGAGCTATCTTCTTGCTTTTATAGGCCTCCAATTTCTTCCCGTTGGTGGTCGTAGTGTACGTCGGTAGTGGCTCTGAGTTCGGGGCTTGACTTGTTATTGAGCTGACACGTGGGCCACTTCTTGAGAGAATTGCGCAGTGGTGGACTTTGACTCATCATCGTGGGAGTTTGAATCTTGGTCATGGCGATTTTCTAGGTTGGACTCTGGAGGTTTGACTCAAAACTGTTGACTTGATCTGTCCGGGCTTAAGTGCTCAGTTGGCGTGCTCCTGCTCGGGTTCCTTTCCTGGGATCACTCTTGCTCGTGTTCTTTCGTGCCACTTTCTTCCCAAGATAGGCTTTGGACTTTGGGTCGACGGGCTTGGTCGGTCCTAGGCTTTAATCAAGTGTGCTGGACTTTTGAGTCTTGGGCTGATGTGGCGCTCACATTCTGCTCGGGTCCCTTTGAAGCATTCTCTGCTTGGGATGAGCCTTTGCGTTTTGGGCTTAAGGTTCTAGTCGGGCCCAAACATTGTTAAGTGCTTATTGGGCTTTTGGGCCATATATCTCACAGGCCCATTTGTGTGAATATTCAATTATATTCACAACTTTGGTCTTAAATTACATGAACCGTAAATTTAATTAATGACTTTATTATTCCGATTACGGAACGAATTTACACATCAACAATTAATTTATCAAGGTTCTACTGTATATGAAAGTTTGTACCTTAAGAGTATATACAATTGGATCTGGTCGTGTTCACGCGCTATAATTGTTGGGTTTTTCGTTGACTTTTCTCGATCTCGGGGCGTGGAATAACCCGAGAAGTCATCTAAACAAAGATCTAGATTATAAACGAACATTAAGAATAGGGATTCGAGTCATTACCAAAGATTGGTACTTTTGCCAACTGTACCAATAAATGCCGATTTTATCTTTTCTGGCGTGCTTGGGATTCGGATCTCAGCTTCACACGTGCAAAGTCTCAAGCTCGTCCACCATGTCGTTGCGGGAACGTCTCTAAGACCGAAAATCTCCTTTGATTGACAACTAGGTCAATCTCGGGGATTGAATGACAAACCGACGGGAACATGGGAGAGAGAGAATTCGGCCTCTAGGGTTTGTAGAGAGGAGGTCGAATTCTATTTTGTGAGTAGGCTTAGGGTTTTACATTATGACCAACATGTGACTTATATAGACCACAAAAATGACCTAATGGGCTTTTGGGCCCAATGATAGGGTTAAAGCCAATTAGGTCATAATTAATTACTTTAATTAATTCCCGTGATCATAATAATTACCGTGCTTATTTGTTGTAGTCGGGTCGGACCCAAAAAGTCCAACGGACTCAAATCCTAGTTTCGGGCATTTCCAACAATCTCCCACTTGCACGAATGTACCGGGATTGGATATCTCTTCATGTACATTTATGTGTATCCATAACCATACGTGATGCTGAGATTGGTTATACCTCTTGCATTAGTATGACTATGTATACCATGTGTTGTGTCGTGTCATAAGAAATTTCTTTCTCTGTGAATTTATCGTTGTACCCCGCTTCCTCTGGCGAGTTCGGTGTGACTCCTTAGGATTCAGTAGTAAACAAATCGATCATTGGCCACAGAATCATTCTGTAAGAAGTGAAAGGTCTCTAGCTCTACATCACTTCCCCCAATCTACTAAACAAATTGATCATTGGAATAAAGTTAATGACTTTAACCATTTGGTTTAAGCTCACTTTTAACTTTTCTTGATGACTTATTCCTACAGCATCTGTACGACTCGGAATTGGACACAGACTATGGTTTGGCACATCTGTTATGTTGAGTTCCTTTTCCTGATTGGGATAAAATTATTGAGCTACCAAGTTGAAGACAGTTTTAACTTGTCCGTGACCACAGATTTCTGATACTTTTATCCTTCAGGAGGCCATGAGTGTATTTCCCTAATGAATAGGTAGATGATTGTTTTCTTGAATGTCCATTCCACTCTACAAAGTTTGAAATATATTAAACTGCCGTTTTTATAACTTCTGAGTTACCAAAAGCATTTTACCACAATCATAATATACCCCTTGCTAGGTAGTCGACTCATGGAGACTATCAAACCTTGGAAATCTTTACATCATTGCTCTAGAGATTTCAGTGTCCCCTTATAATATAAGGTTGGTTTCCATGTAAATCTCTCAAAGCGCGAGTCACGTGCACTTTATATCTCCGAGATATAAAGGACTCTTCCTTTTCTCAGCAACATGTACCAGTCAATTTTGAAGTATCACTTCTGTCCCTTGTTTTACATCATGTGATCTTCTTTGACTGGGGACAGTTTTAGATAATCATTTTTTATTTCTAGGGACTTTATTCTTGATGTAGATTACAATGATTAAATAGACTTTAATATTGAAATGAACATTTAAATGATGAAACTTGCCTTTATTGAAATAGAAAATTGTGCTCTTAAACAAATAATAAAAATTATTTATTCTTTTAATTTAGACTACAGCAATCTAGAGGTTTCAGATCCCTATGGATTCTACATGTACAATTGGGATTAATTGGGTAATCTTAATTGAGCAATAGCTATAGATAATTAATCAATAAATAACTTCACTAGTTAATTGCAGATAAATTCTCGAGTTTGTGTTCTTGTCTTAGAAAGAGGGAATCAAAAGTGGGGCCAGTTCACTATATACTTCTCGGTGACTGGTTTGGGACCCCTCCCATCTGACTGGAGAATACAACTCAGTCTATCACTACCGTAG
The DNA here is from genome assembly GCA_954871525.1 of Parietaria judaica. Lineage (NCBI taxonomy): Eukaryota > Viridiplantae > Streptophyta > Magnoliopsida > Rosales > Urticaceae > Parietaria > Parietaria judaica. The sequence goes on from OX940860.1 coordinate 49,775,402, forward strand.
TTATCTTGTGATTTTATTCTAGGTTCTTAGTATACCTTGTATATAATAACCTAGGATTTAAGTTTATTAAGAAATTAATGGGAAGCTTATGATGAGCTTAATAAAACGATAGGATTTCCTTTTAATTCTGAATAATTAAAATGTAAGTTCCTAGGTTAGAGTTGGTTAGATAACAGTCATTATCGTAGATGCCCTAGAAACATTTTTAGTGACATATAGCAAGAGTTAGCGTAAGAAAGTCTCCACTAGTTGCCGGTACAACGACAAATTGCATAACACCTCGTGTCAGCTAGATCTGGCCTCCTATGGAAAGGTTTCAGTTATGCTACTGATAAGTCACCGTACTGGTCTGTTTATAAATAAGGTGAGAAGATGTATTTCAACGGCCGTGTGTCAGCTAGATCTGGCCCCCTAAGGGCGGTGACTGCTTGAGTAAAGTCTGTGAACCGAAAACAAGTAGGTTAATCTTGCATGTGACGATTTCACATCGCTGCATGGCCGTTCTAAAGTGGGTAGTTAGTTCACTCGGAACCTAGTTTTAGTTTTTCTGAATTAATTGAATTGAGACTAAACTCAGTTTAGCTAGTGCGTGGTTAGTATCCTGGTGAAGTTGCGACCACGTATCAGTTGCTAAATTACCTTGTCAATAGAGATGTAAGGTTTTACTATGTTTACCTTATTCAAACATCGTAAAGTTTTCTATTTCCAAATCTTGGAAAAATTTCATCTATATAGGATATTAATAAGATTTCTTTATGTATGCCTAATTAGAATGACATAGCCTATTTACATATCGTCCGGCGAGGAAGGTCTTGATAGCAGTCCTGTTTTATACTTCGATTCATAATTCAATAGTGTGTTCGGAATCCCGAGCACAAACGAATTGAACTTAGCCTCAGCTCTTCAGAGGATTCCAGTGACTCAAATTACGTTCGCCATGACACACCTCTGGAGAACCTTGATGTTCTCCTAGACGAGCGAATCAAATATGATGAACATCATGACACAACTCTGAAGAACTTTCATGTTCCTCTACACGAGCAAGTCAGAAATGCAAATCAGCATGACGAACCTCTGGAGAACTTTGAGCTTCCCTTAGATGAGCAAGTCTGATATGCTGGCGAGGTTCCCGATGCTAGGTTTCTCGTATATGATGATGATTTTTCACAGATCCGCGAGATGTTTAGTCATTATCATAACATAGATGCCAAGTTTAAACGGGATCTCATCAACATAACCCGAGATGAACTTGATAAGATTATCAAGAGGGTTGTCACGATGGAAAACTTGATCATCAAGTTACGAATGAACAAAATCCGAGAAAAGCACGCAACAAGATCAAAGTGAACGTTGTTGGGATTTATGCCCACAAAGGAGACATGAAGGACCTTTTAGCAAATAAAATAGTTTATGGCTAAAGTACTTGATGTAATAATACGATTATGTCCTTTTACTGAAAATTAATTAAAGATTAAATATTCATCCTTATATTTAAGTTTGAGTTTATACATATTTGTCTATGCCCTGAAACTATCATCAACGAAAGAAGAGTTAAGTACAGACTTAACAAGATACCTCTTCTTGATTAGTTTGAAATGATAAGTTCACAATCTCAGGATCGATCGGGCAATCGAATCCGATCAATGATTGTTTGAATAGACTATTGATATCCGATCTTGTGGTATTGAGAGTTGTGACTCTAATAGTTTATTCTTGATGTCTTGTTGAAGACATTGAACGAGACCAGTGACACTTTGAAGTTTGAGATAAAACCGTTTAATTACTCGAAACTTCAAAATCACAAACGAGGGGTGTTTTCGTAATTACCTAAATCCTGAAGTGAGTACATAGCTTCTTGTAACACTTTATGACATTTGATTAGTCAATGGGCAAGATCCAATGTAAAGGATTAAAGCCCGACAGTTGGTGTCATAATACTATTTCGTTGAACTGTGTGATTCACAGATATGGAATTTGTGTAGAAAGAATGCCTTGGCATTAGTATCACATCATGCTTTGTTCTTTGAAGTGTGAACGAATAAACCGGGCCTGGTATTTAGTGAATAACATATTCTCTAAATAAAACATGTGACATGTTGTGACATCTCACTTTATGTTTTTCTCGTTCACAAACAACAAAGGAGTTGATGAAATAATAACCAAGGGGTAAAACGGTAATTTTACAACTCCTCTTGGTTACTGATACACACAAAGGGTAATATCGTAAAATGCACCGTGGACCGTGTGAAGAATAATTGTATCACATCAAACAAAAATAGAAACGCATATGAACTTAGAGATTTTCAATATTGGTCCTTTAGTGGAATCGACTAATATTAGGAATTGATAGTTCGGAAAAGTTTGTGAACTTTTTGTCCGGATTTTATTCTAAAGCTTCGTTCATGTGGGTCCATGAGGTCTCAATGTTAGACTTTCGGAAGAGATTTTGATGAACAAAATTCGTGTTAGAAATATATAAGGTATGATTTATTGAAATCATATTAAGTTCAATTAATGAATTGAAATATTTCTAAGTAAGGAATTGGTATGAACAAATATTCTCTTAGTCGATTTTTCTCATGATCAAATAAATAAATTGTTATTTTGATCACCTTTATTAAATAGTAGAAGTTACATGATTATAATGATAATTATGTAAATTACAATTTAATAAATAAAAGGTGCAGAAAAATAGTTGCTTAATTCCCATTGGTTAATCTTATCATGGAAGGATTGATGATGTGTCATCATATTATCCATAGATTAAATGCATGGTGATTGGAACAGAATATTGTGACACTTGGAAGACATGCATGACATGCAATTCATGTCACCTTCCAAAGTGACACTTGGAAGACATGCATGTTTTTTAGTTTTAATATTGATTAAAATTAATGTGTTCACATACCATGAGAGGAGAGATGAGTCTCATAACCTTGGAGAGAGCTTGAAAATCGTTTTAGAGAGAAAAAGAGGAGAAATCGGTATAGCTCCTACGTTCTTGTTGAAGAATCGGAATAGCTCCTACGTTCTTGTTGAAGAATCGTATAGCTCCTACGTTCTTGTTGAAGAATCGGAATAGCTCCTACGTTCTCCTCTCTCTCTCTTGTTCATATAGAGCCCACCCTCTAAATCTCACAAAACCCCGAAAGCCATAACATTGATTCTATCGTGGTTGTTTGATTGAAGTCGGAGGGAAGACTCGTGAAGAGCGACGACGTAAACCGTGTATAAATCCGGATTTCTGAGTATCCTAATCTTATAATTAGTTATATGATTCATCGGATTTACTCTCGCTCGTTTACGTATTGAAATTATTTTGCATGTTCTTATGAATGTCGTTTTCATCGTTATGGTTATTTTAATATTAGAAAATGAGTTTTCATATTAAACCGAAATTTTGAACTTCCGCCGCAATGTGTTGCGTTCATTATTTGTATTAAAAAGTTAATACCGATCCAACGAATGGTATCAGAGCCATAATTAGCGTTGAAACGACGTGCAAAATAATTTTACGTAAAATTTATATGCATGCGATTATATGGTAGTTAGGTGTTGGCGTTTTTGTGTGCATATATTATTGAATGTATGAATGTGATTGTGAATGGATCCTTTTTCTAAATGGCCCTAGGATTGTTTCCGGCTATCATCCCGGTTTTATTTTTATTAGAAAAATTGTGAGCCTCATTTTGGAAGGACATAGGATTATGTAAATGTTATTTAATTTTCCGGAGGACACGAAGAACCGCGACGAGGCAAGAAGAACGGAGTTGTTTTTCCCGGGCATGGCCGTGCGTTTTTTAACACACGTGAGCTAGTCGGGGTAACCTCGTGACCCACTATTGTTCGGAAAATGTTCCGGACAATTTTAAGATAATTAAATTGCGCTTATTCGTTTATTTTGAAATAAAATGTGATATAATATATGGCTTAATTATTTTTATGGAAAAATGTTATTTTTCGAGAAAAATAAAAATTAAGAAAATATACTATATAGTCACATATTTTTAAAATAGTATAAGCGCCGTTTATTTATTTGAGTGGGAGAGATATTGATCTCTAAGGTTGAAAAACGGAAACTCGAGATCTCGGCAAAATGACGAAGGAGATAAAGCTAGTTTATTTTCTATGTATTTTGTCTATGGGTTGTAATTTTAGAAATGGGCCATTAGAGAAGTTAAATTTATGCTTTAAATTTATTTATGCTTCTCGCATTTCACGTCACACGTCATATAGGATAGGACGCCAACATCTTGTATAACTATGTCATATTCATGCATCATTGGAGTTTGGTTTATAAACGTCGTTATAAAAGTTAAACTCAATGAACAAAATTCGATTTTTGTAAAAACTAAGTGGGAGGGTTGTTTTTCGTTGAAATAACCCACGGTCCCCGACATAGATTTGATACCGGAGTGTGTGATGGACTAAGAGTCACCCTAGTGGCCCTCCCTTTAATGGGAGTACTCCGGAATCACTTCGCTTATTAGATCGTTAACGAACTAAGCCTAAAAGAGTAACGATAGGTGGACCGTTCTCAAAGTAACTTGGATAAGGCCCATATGTCGGTTACACACTTAGACTTATTTCTAACGTAATCCTCCCTAGAGGCAATGCATTAGAAATAAGTGACCAAATTTTTATGGTAATTAATTTGGACTAGGAGTTGTGACTTCTTGGAAAGTTCAAATTAAATAGTGATGCGTCACGACTATGAAAGGCGATTAATTACGGTTTCCCTAGGAAAAGTAATTAATCATTTTGTTCATAATACCATGGAATCAAAATATCATTTTCACAAATAACAATAAGGATTGTTCATGCATCATGATTATTCCGAATATAGCAAATGTCTAAAATATATTTTTTCTTTTAAATTATTTTCAACAAAATGTCTTTGAACCCGCTCGCAACTATTTTGAGCACTAACAAACTCGAGGGTGAGAATTACGTTGATTGGAAACGTAACCTCGACATCGTACTGACGGTGGAAAAGCACAAGTATGTTCTCACTACCCCGTGTCCTGAAGCTCCAAGTGATGACTCGAGCAAAGAGGACAAGGACGCCTATGATGCCTGGATTAGATCCGATGAGATTGCTAGGTGCTACATTCTAGCATCTATGAGCAATGTGTTGCAACAATCTCACCGGGACATATCCACGGCATGTGACATGCTATTTAATCTCCATGAGATGTTTGGATGTCATGGGCGTCAGGCGAGGCAGCAAGCTATCCGGAATTTCATGAATTGCCGGATGAAGCCAGGAACTCCTGTTCGTGACCACATGCTAACGATCATTGGACACTTGAACGAGATGGAAATTCTTGGGTCTGAGATCGATGGAGTCACTAAGATCGATATGATTTTGGAGACTCTATCGGACTCCTTCAATAGCTTTCGTCTGAATTACTCCATGAATAAACTCGAATACACGTTATCCGAGCTTATGAAAGAGTTGCAGACTGCCGAGGGACTCCTTCCGAATAACAAGAGGAAGAATGGAGTTGCCAATGTTGCTGAACACAAGGCCTCCACCTCTGGGACTAAGAAGGCAAAGAAAGGTCCTAAAAACGCCAACCGAACGGGATCCAAAGTGCTTCATAAGAAGGCTAAGGATGCTAAGGGCAAGAGTGTCACAAAAGTGGACAAGTCTAAGCACAAGTGCCACCATTGTGGAGAAGTCGGCCATTGGCGAAGGAACTGTCCTACCTATCTCAAGACTGTCAAAGAGAAGGGTATGAGCCTCGTTACTCAAGCGTGTTACATTACAAACAAAGAAATACCCTCGATACTAGATTGCGGGGCTTCTGACCATATTGTATGTAACTTGAATGGTTTCAGGCAAACCCGACGCTTAAGTGATGGGGAGTTCACGTTCAACTGGGGTAATGGAACGAATGTCGGTGCAAGATCAGTCGGGACCTTAAAGCTTAAGTTTGGGGATAAAACTTTATTATTGAATGAAGTTTATTATGTACCGGATTTTAGCAAGAACCTTGTTTCTTTTGGTCGTTTAGAAGAACAATCTTTCAAGTTAAAAGTCAATAGCGGTATTGAAATTTATCTTGATAATTCGTTCATTACTAAAGCTCATCGGATCAATTGTATATATTACTTATATCCGGATGAACCGGCTATCTTCGATACCGAAGTGAATGACGATTCAAACAGGAAGCGCAAAAGATCTCATATTGATGAGACTAATGACACATATCTGTGACACTTACGTCTTGGACACATTGGTCTTGACAGGATTAAGAGATTAGCAAGAGAAGGTCCTTTGCAATCTCTAAATGTGGGATCTCTTCCTACATGTGAATCCTGTCTCGAAGGCAAAATGACCAAGAGACCTTTCTCGTTGAAAGGTGAAAGAGCCACACAAGTATTGAAACTCGTACATACTGATGTATGTGGACCAATCAACATCTAGGCAAAAGGAGGTTATGAATATTTCGTGACCTTCACTGATGATTTCTCACGTTTCGGTCATGTCTTTCTTATGCGAAACAAATCCGATACTTTTGAAATGTTCAAACAGTATCGGGCATTTGTTGAAAAGCAAAGAGAGAAACAGATCAAAACACTACGATCCGATCGTGGTGGAGAGTACTTGTCTGGAGAGTTTGAGGACCTACTCAAAGAAGAAGGTATTCATTCTCAGCTTACAGCACCTGGCACCCCACAGCAAAATGGAGTGTCAGAGAGAAGGAATCGAACTCTGTTGGATATGGTGAGGTCAATGATGAGTTACTCATCACTTCCTGATTCGTTATGGGGATATGCCTTGGAAACGGCAGCTTACATTCTGAACCAAGTTCCGTCAAAGACGGTTCCTGGTACGCCTTATGAAAGATGGTGTGGTAGAAAATCTGTTTTAAACCACATCAAAATCTGGGGTTGCCCAACCCATGTGCTAAGGCAAAAGACTAGTAAGTTGGCTAGTCGGTCAGAATTGTGCCTTTTCGTAGGATATCCTAAAGGAACAAAAGGGTACATATTCTATAGTCCCGCCGACAAGAAAACGTTTGTCAGCACGAACGCTAGGTTTCTTGAGGAGGACTTTATTAAGAATGCCGTACCCAGAAACAGACTTGTGCTTAAAGAAATGTTGGGTGAAGTAACAAGTACTCCACAAATTAGGATAAGTCCTACACCAACAGTGGAAAAACCACAATCGGAAACTGAGCAGACTGTGAATCGTCGCAGTCAAAGGGCCGTACGACCGCCTAACCGATACATGCTACTCGGTGAAGCTCATATAGCTGTCGCAAACAAAGAGGTAGATGATCCTGCATCATTCTCCCAAGCGATGTCTTGTTCCGAAGCAAACCTATGGCTTGAAGCCATGAACGTTGAAATGCATTCGATGCACACCAACGAAGTCTGGAAACTTGTGGATCCACCCGAAGGTATTAGACCTGTCGGATGTAAATGGATCTATAAGAAGAAAAGAGGTGCGGATGGAAATGTAGAGACATTCAAAGCGCGACTTGTGGCAAAGGGTTTTACCCAAAGAGAAGGTATTGATTATGAAGATACCTTCTCGCCAGTCGCAATGTTAAAGTCCATCCGCATTCTTTTATCCATTGCTGCCGCCCTCGATTATGAAATATGGCAGATGGATGTCAAGACTGCCTTCTTGAATGGCAACCTTGATGAGCGCATTTATATGGCTCAACCGGACGGGTTCGTGGAGAAAGGCCAAGAGGGCAAGGTTTGTGAGTTGCTAAAGTCTATTTATGGACTTAAGCAAGCATCTAGATTGTGGAATATCAGATTCGACGAGACTGTAAAAGGCTACGGCTTTGAGCAGTCAGTAGATGAACCATGCGTTTATAAAATGATAAACGACGGCAAAGTGGTTTTCCTGGTTCTTTATGTCGATGACATACTACTCATTGGGAATGACGTAGGAAAGTTATCAGAGGTTAAAATCTGGTTGTCAAAGCCGTTTGATATGAAGGATCTCAGAGAAGCTGCTTACATTTTGGGGATTCAGATCTTTAGAGATCGGAAGAATCGAAAATTAGCGCTTTCTCAAGCATCTTATATTGATAAGGTGATGGATCGTTTCAATATGCATAACTCCAAGAAAGGTTTATTACCTTTTCGTCATGGAGTGCACCTTTCTAAAAAGCAGTCTCCAAAGACTCCTCAAGAGGAAGAGGACATGAGACACGTTCCTTACGTCTCATGTATGCGATGCTTTGCACAAGACCAGATATTTGTTACGCAGTAGGCGTGGTGAGCCAATTCCAATCAAACCCTGGACCCGAGCACTGGGTTGCTGTCAAGCATATTCTCAAGTATCTTCGCAGAACGAGAAATTATATGCTTTCATACTCAGGTAATGACCTGACTGTGACGGGATATACCGATTCCGACTTTCAAGCGGATAAGGATTCCAGGAAATCCACTTCGGGATCTGTGTTTATCCTGAATGGTGGATCCGTGGTCTGGAGGAGTATCAAGCAATCTTGCATTGCTGACTCGACCATGGAAGCCGAATATGTGGCGGCTTGTGAAGCCGCAAAAGAGGCTGTTTGGCTTCGCAAATTCCTAAAGTACTTGGAAATTGTTCCAAGTGTCACCAGGCCCATTACACTTTATTGTGATAACAGTGGGGCCGTTGCTAACTGTAGGGAACCAAGAAGTCACAAACGCTCGAAACACATATAACGCAAATATCACCTTATTCGAGCTATTGTCAAAAGAGGAGACGCGGACGTGAAGAAGATCTCAACGTTGGACAATCTTGCAGATCCGTTTACGAAGGCTTTAACGAGTAAAGTTTTCGATAGACACCTGGAAGGCTTAGGAGTGAAAGATCATTCACATCTCCTTTGAGTCAAGTGGGAGTTTGTTGGGATTTATGCCCACAAAGGAGACATGAAGGACCTTTTAGCAAATAAAATAGTTTATGGCTAAAGTACTTGATGTAATAATACGATTATGTCCTTTTACTGAAAATTAATTAAAGATTAAATATTCATCCTTATATTTAAGTTTGAGTTTATACATATTTGTCTATGCCCTGAAACTATCATCAACGAAAGAAGAGTTAAGTACAGACTTAACAAGATACCTCTTCTTGATTAGTTTGAAATGATAAGTTCACAATCTCAGGATCGATCGGGCAATCGAATCCGATCAATGATTGTTTGAATAGACTATTGATATCCGATCTTGTGGTATTGAGAGTTGTGACTCTAATAGTTTATTCTTGATGTCTTGTTGAAGACATTGAACGAGACCAGTGACACTTTGAAGTTTGAGATAAAACCGTTTAATTACTCGAAACTTCAAAATCACAAACGAGGGGTGTTTTCGTAATTACCTAAATCCTGAAGTGAGTACATAGCTTCTTGTAACACTTTATGACATTTGATTAGTCAATGGGCAAGATCCAATGTAAAGGATTAAAGCCCGACAGTTGGTGTCATAATACTATTTCGTTGAACTGTGTGATTCACAGATATGGAATTTGTGTAGAAAGAATGCCTTGGCATTAGTATCACATCATGCTTTGTTCTTTGAAGTGTGAACGAATAAACCGGGCCTGGTATTTAGTGAATAACATATTCTCTAAATAAAACATGTGACATGTTGTGACATCTCACTTTATGTTTTTCTCGTTCACAAACAACAAAGGAGTTGATGAAATAATAACCAAGGGGTAAAACGGTAATTTTACAACTCCTCTTGGTTACTGATACACACAAAGGGTAATATCGTAAAATGCACCGTGGACCGTGTGAAGAATAATTGTATCACATCAAACAAAAATAGAAACGCATATGAACTTAGAGATTTTCAATATTGGTCCTTTAGTGGAATCGACTAATATTAGGAATTGATAGTTCGGAAAAGTTTGTGAACTTTTTGTCCGGATTTTATTCTAAAGCTTCGTTCATGTGGGTCCATGAGGTCTCAATGTTAGACTTTCGGAAGAGATTTTGATGAACAAAATTCGTGTTAGAAATATATAAGGTATGATTTATTGAAATCATATTAAGTTCAATTAATGAATTGAAATATTTCTAAGTAAGGAATTGGTATGAACAAATATTCTCTTAGTCGATTTTTCTCATGATCAAATAAATAAATTGTTATTTTGATCACCTTTATTAAATAGTAGAAGTTACATGATTATAATGATAATTATGTAAATTACAATTTAATAAATAAAAGGTGCAGAAAAATAGTTGCTTAATTCCCATTGGTTAATCTTATCATGGAAGGATTGATGATGTGTCATCATATCATCCATAGATTAAATGCATGGTGATTGGAAGAGAATATTGTGACACTTGGAAGACATGCATGACATGCAATTCATGTCACCTTCCAAAGTGACACTTGGAAGACATGCATGTTTTTTAGTTTTAATATTGATTAAAATTAATGTGTTCACATACCATGAGAGGAGAGATGAGTCTCATAACCTTGGAGAGAGCTTGAAAATCGTTTTAGAGAGAAAAAGAGGAGAAATCGGTATAGCTCCTACGTTCTTGTTGAAGAATCGGAATAGCTCCTACGTTCTTGTTGAAGAATCGTATAGCTCCTACGTTCTTGTTGAAGAATCGGAATAGCTCCTACGTTCTCCTCTCTCTCTCTTGTTCATATAGAGCCCACCCTCTAAATCTCACAAAACCCCGAAAGCCATAACATTGATTCTATCGTGGTTGTTTGATTGAAGTCGGAGGGAAGACTCGTGAAGAGCGACGACGTAAACCGTGTATAAATCCGGATTTCTGAGTATCCTAATCTTATAATTAGTTATACGATTCATCGGATTTACTCTCGCTCGTTTACGTATTGAAATTATTTTGCATGTTCTTATGAATGTCGTTTTCATCGTTATGGTTATTTTAATATTAGAAAATGAGTTTTCATATTAAACCGAAATTTTGAACTTCCGCCGCAATGTGTTGCGTTCATTATTTGTATTAAAAAGTTAATACCGATCCAACAAACGTACCTCGTTGTTTTCGCTGTTCAAAGCGAGGACACAGGAAGAGTAACTGTCCATTGTCGATCCGCAAATGAACGGAAGAAAAGGTGATGATCACTTTTCTTTGAGTTAGTTTTATTGGAGGGATTTAACTATCCTAAGTCCATATATTAAAATCTAACAAGAACGTTGTTTGTAATCTTGCAGATAGCAGTCTACGCATTTTTTTAGTATCTCGAAGATGGATAGCGAAGACTAAAGCTAGCTTAGGATTGTTATAAGTTTATATTATTTTATTTTGGATCTGAATTTACAACTTTACGAAATTATGAATGAAAGTTTGTATTTCTAGTTACAAAGTTGTTAGATAATTCCAGATGAAATAAAATTGGATTATAACTTAAAGTTATTAAAAACGAATTAACTTAGTGAAATCGATGAATTATTAATAATTAAATATTTGAATGTGTTTAAATGATTTAAAATATTATTCTGAATTAGATTAAATGTACTAAAAAAGAATCTAATCAATTCTTTGTACATTTAATGACACTAATTTAGTGGACATAATATACAAACTAAAGTTCTTAATCAAAAGGTCGAGTTTGACTTTGATTGATCAAGAAGAACGATTAAACACGTTATTAAAAGTTTAAAAAAATTTATTCAAAGTTTTGATAAACATTTAATTATTGAATCACAGTGTCTGTGATAAAATTCGTACGATTAAGAAACAACTAAATGAACATTCTTAATAAATAGCTTAGTTCAATTAATGGCTTTACAAGCGACATTAATGATGAACATAAGAATGTAAGCATGATGATATAAACGAGAAGTTTGTCCAGAAAGTTAGATAAGAAATAGGGAACCACAATAAGAATTATAAATTCATGGTACTCGGATGTAGTGGGAGGCTGTGTCAGCCGACCGAAAACTACGAGCACCATAAAATTAACATGTTTATAACAAACAAGACGTTGAATTTCCGTCTAATTTATGTAGTTAGAAGAAATCTAATCCTGTAATAATGCAGATAATTATGATTAATTGGAATCATAATTGTTACTAGTAAATTTAACATATGGATTTCAATCCAAGATATGTCAAGAAATTTATTTTAGTCGAAAGAGATGAATAGACCGGAAGGATAAAGCCTTTATAGCTAGAGTAGTAATCGATGGTTATTCCCTAGAAAGAAGAGCTGAGAGACCAGGAAGAAAATCTCTTACTCTGGTTACTATGCTATCTATCCAGTATCTCTGGTCTATTGCCTGTAAATCTTGATTAAGAGTAATGGCGAAAATTATCAACTAAGTCTTTTTGAATATGTACATAGTCTTGAAAATGGACATATCGTGTCCGGAAAAATGGACAAAATTAAAGGTATTTCGGTACATAAAACTTATAAAGGTTGTTTTGAGAATTATGGAAACTTGAGGTGTAATGAAAAAAATGTGGTGTTTTGAAGGTCATTTTATGAAGTTGTACTTTCATAACCATGTCCCCGAGTCTTGCATAAACTCGTTGACATGAAAATTATGGAAACTTCAATAGTCGGAGAGATTGTTGATTGTTTATGATCAATAATAAATAAATGTTATGTAAGTTAACAAACGGATTCCGATATGGAAAATATTTAAATGTTCTTAGTATATTTATATTCGAGATAAGAACATTTATGTCTTGCTTAATAAGAATATTTTAATAAGATTACTTAGACGTTATCTTAGAAGTTAAGAATTCGGAGTGCGAACTTTAATAAGGACGCAAACTTCGGAAGCTCCAGCTTAAGAATACGCAGCAAAAGCGTGGAACTTCTTCCTGAAATATTTCGGAATGTTTGTAGTATATATATGATAGTAAAACCAAGTGATGACTGGGTTCATACTATGAAACACTGATTTTGATTACATTATTGATATAATGTAAAATCAGTGTACACTTTTAAATGGATTAACTATAAGGATTATGCTTATGAGCAACCTTGGTCTTAGATTCCATAAATGGAGACTATATGGCTTAGGAACTTTCCAAGTTCTACACATATGAAGTCTGGCTTAGAAATATCTATAAGACTAGTTTCTGGTATAGAAAAGTAACTACACCGGACTGTGACAACAGTGGTGAAGTCACTGTTTCAGTGGGAGCCGGTTACCATTATAAAAGTGAAGACAATATAAAATAAATATTATCTCAACACTTGAGATAATAAGTATAGGCTAGGTAAAAGTCATTAAGGTTCTCATGTGAGAATGTAGGTCAGTCATACCCATAGATAATGAGAGAATAAAATCTCAAGGGCATTTTGGGAAAAACAAAGGACTTAAGGAAATATGATAAAGCATCTTCTTTAGAGTGCAAGTAAGAGATTGTTGGACATATTTTATAATATGCCCTCTATTCAGATGCTAATCCCATTGCATTAAAATTATGGTTGTCTTTCCTATTAAAGATAATATAACTTATTCATAGTCTTACATAGTTATATCCTAGATATTTTAAAATTAAATGTTTCGTCCCAAAGTTCTATAAGTTTTATAATTATGCCACGTCATCACACAGAGTCTACATGTGAGGAGGTTTGACGAGCATAAGTTAAGAACTTAAAGTAAGGTCCGTGGTTTAGATTAGAAAGTGGGAGCTTGTAATCGGTATAAACTATTGGTGAACTCAAACACTGTAAGTGATGATCTATTACCGGATCTGGTGCTTGTCCTGCACCTTTGAGAATGCTAGGTATTGCAGTGTCTCCATACTGGACGGAGAAACTTAAAAACTGAAATCATCATATTAAGATTGTCACTGATGAAAGTAAGATTAAGTCACTAAATGATCAGATGGAATCGGTTGGAGTCCTGAGCGTCATGGACTTGTACGGCTCAACTCACATGATCTTTGATTTGATTGTTACATAATACAATAGTATTCCTAATCACTTTCATTTTGGGGTCAGAAGGTTAACCGAGACAAGTCACATGGATGCAGATATAAATAACAGATTTATGATTTCTTTATTATGACTCGTGGGAAAAAAAATAAGTACTCATGTACAGCTCATTGATTTAATAACCCAATGAGTGAGTAGTTTGTAAGAATCATAGAAAATAAAGTAGTGTCGTCAAAGGGCAGAACGGCATCTAGTACCCTTTGATGAGAATCATAATAAATACGAAAACCAAGATTACCAATTTATGTGATTGAATCGATGGACTCCTAAGTCAGGATTATATTTTTATCTTATTAATCAAGAGTGTGTTCAGCTGCGAGCTAATCGAAGTTCGGTGAAAGTCTTCATTTCACCTAGTTTGAGTAATATGTCCATTAGTCCCCTTTGTAACTCCACAAGAGTGACACCGCATTAAAATATCCATTTGTTGAATATGGGGTGAATCCAATAACACTAGATTCGAGACTTAGGTCACGAAATGTCTATTTAGCTTAAATTTGCAAAAGTACTAAAGTTTTGGTACAGCCCGGGAAAATTAAAAAAATTTATAATTTGAATTGGACTCCTGGACAATCACAGTATTGTTGGAAAACAAATTCTAGGAATTTATCATTTTGAATCGCATCATTTTGATGAACGGAGCGAGAGTAATACTCATAACAGTAATCCGAGTAAAAGCTGGATTAGGGTTTGTATAGAGCTGCGAATCTGAAACAGAATTAAATACGGTATTTATTTCCTGGAGTATTTAATCAATAATATAATTTTAATTATTGAATTTGATTATAAATATTTATTATTAATAATTAATTATAATTAAATATATTTATATTAGATTTAAATAACCCTAAATTCGATTTTAATATTTTTGAATTTATTATTATTTTCGAAATCAAAATTAAATATATATTAGATATTTAATTCTAAAATAATAGGAGATATGAATCTAGGAAATTTTGATTCCAGAAGATTTGTTATCCTATCTTTAGAATTAAATCTTTCTGGATAAAGATTTGATATGATATGATATTATTCATTATCTTAATTATTTAAATAAAGATAATGAGTAAATATCTCCAGGTGGTTAGGATTTGGTTTTCCCTATAAATAGGCTAAACCTGAAATCAGAAATCATAAGTCATAACATCAGAAAATTCGCAAGCTCTCTCTCTCATCTCTATCTCTCTACGAATTCATTTTCTCAGAGTCAGGGTATTTTCGATCCCGATTCACTTCAAGGTTTCGTGGTCATCCTAGGAGCAAACACATCCTGGCGGTTAAACACCGGAGCATACATCGGAAGACTATTGGGAGAAATCAACAGACAGAAATTCGCAGAAGCATATTCAGAATTCAAAGAACGCAGCAGAAACGCGAATTAGGTATGAACTGTATTTATTTATTAGACAATTATCTATTTGCTCGAACCCTGAATCGAATTCACATTAGATAATGAATTATTTTTTGTTGATAAAAATCGCATAATTAATGATCCTGGATTAAAATAATTATTTTTGGATTTCATAAACCGGAAAGAATAATAGGGAATCATGGTATGGGACACAGTTCCTGGTTCAGCCCATAGAGAAAAGTTTATCCTAAGCGTGTATGTAATCAGACAAGAATTAATTATTCCGCAAAAAAATTTATAACCCATGGATTGATCGGTATAGATCAATCCATATCAACAATCGGTATCCTTGCGATATCGGTTTAACCAACAAACCAATCGGCATAACAAGAGCAGAAAACGTGCGCCTAGGGTGGTGGTAGGGGCTGCCACATTTTTCTATCTATTAGGGTTTCTAAAAGTGTGAAACTCTTTTCAATAATGAATAGACTTGGGTATTTATAGCACATAGTGTATAAATGACCTAATGAGCTTTATGGCCCAGTAATTGGGCCTAGGCCCATTAGGTCATTATTAATTAATCATATTAATTAATAAATGATTTCATAATTAATGTACGGGCCCGAGTGGGCCCTTAACCCGTTTTTTGTAGTCGGGTCGGACTCGGAAAGCCCATTGGACTTAAATCACGATTCAAGCATTTCCTACAATCTCCCACTTGCAAGAATGCACCGGGATTGGCTATCTCCCGTGCACATCCATATGCAGACATTGATCAGAATAGATTCCGGGAATGGCTATCCTGTACATCTTTCTTGATCACATCTTCTATGCTCCGTTGTCGCAACTAAAACCCTTTTTCATTGCGAATTCGTCATCGTACTCCGTTTCCTCTAGCGAGTTTGGTGTGACTCCATAGTATTTTGCAGTGTTGGTCGCAGATTCAAAATCTACAATAAGTGAGTGATCTCAACCTAGACTTCGCTTCCCCCAATCTACTAAAATCTATTTATCCTTAAATTAGAGTTAATAACTTAACCTATTCGGTTTTAGTTCATCATAAACTTCCTTGATGACATGTTCCTTCAAAATCTTTGCTACTCGAAACTGGACACAGACCATGGTTTGGCACGTCTGTTATGTCGAGTTCATATTTCCAGTTTGGGATAAAAGTATTGAAATACCAAGTTAGAACGTTCAAATTTGTCTACGGCCTTAGATTTCTGATACTCATATCCTGCAGGAGGCCCTGAGTGCATTGACCTAATGATTTAGGGAGATGATCGCTATCTTGAATTTCCATTCCACTCTACAAAGTTCATGCATACCCAAAGACAGTTTTTATAACTTCCCATTTACGGGAAGCGTTTGACTGCAATCAAAGCATGCCACTCACTAGGTAGTGGACTCATGGTTATTCTCAAACATTGGAAAATCTTTCATCATTACTCTAGAGATTTATTTGTCCCCTTATTATCATAAGGTTAATGCCATGTAAATATCTCATAGTGTGAGTCATTCCAGCACTGCTAGTTCTCTTAACTAGTGCCTACATGTTTAAGAATATCTCAGAATATCAAAGACTCTTCCTTTTCTTACTTACATGTACCAATCAATTTTGAGATGTCATATGGTGTCCCTCTTGGTTTCTTCTAATGATTCTCTTTGATTGGGGAAAGTTTAAGATTATCGGTGTGATATCTTAGGGACTTCATTTTCATAGCTTGATAACAACATATTAAATTTAGCTTTAAACATTGGTATGAGCATAAATTGAAGAAACTTGCCTTTCTTAGTTTTAACTAATTATGCTCAAACTTTAACAAATCAAAAAATAATTTGTTTTGGAACTTTATACTTTACAGTAAAATTTCAACGTGTTAGAATAGACCACAAATATCTAGAGGTCTCTGATCCTTCTAGACTTTGTATAACCAAGGTGCTTTTCTTTTGACAAAGCTTTGGTCATCGGGTCAACCAGGTTTTGCTCTTGTGTCTACTCTTTCTATCTCAAAGTTCTTCCGATCAACTATTTCTTTGATCAGTGAGAAATTTTCTAAGTATTTGATTAGTTGTCTTGTGATATTAGTTCATTGGCTTGTGATTTGGCTCCATTGTTGTACCAAGGAGTCGCATTGGATCACTGATGCCAGGAACTACACTGTGATCATAAACAAATTTCTTATCTAGACAATATTTTTAACGGCATCTGATGCTGCTATATATTCAGCTTTGATGGTCGAGTCAGCTACAGTAGCTTACTTACTGATGTTCTAAATAAATGTACCATCGTTTTGGACAGAATACATATTCTGTTTGTGATTTGAAATCATCTTATTTAGTTTGGAAGCTTGCATTAGTATAAGCATTAATGTTTAGCTGATCAACACTATCGTAAATAAGGGATCTATCATTGATCCTGTTACGGCACCTCAAGATATTGTTTGCGGTAGTCCAGTGACTATTATTAGGATAGGATTGGAATTGTCTTCTTGTGTTAAGGCAAATGATACATCGTGACGAGTATATAACATGGCATTCTTTATGAAGCCAATAGCAGTAGCATAGGGAACCTTTCCTTAATGTTGGTATTGCTCTGACATTTCAGGGCACTGGTTTCTTGAAAGATGCAACTCCAAGGTCATAGAATAAGTCCTTAGTTTTGCTGGTCCACATTGAACTATTTTGTCATCCTTTCAATATCTATGTACTTTGACTTAGGGCTAATGTTCTTTTAGCTTTATCATTATAAATTCGGACTTCTAAAATATAGGCAACCTTAAGTCATTTATTGAGAAACATTTTCTAAATTACTCTTTACATTAAAGAATTTTCGTCGTATCATTTTCGTGTATACACAAGGTTAATTTTTATTTTCGATGAAGTTGAATTCAGTAATTGCTGCATTGAAAACTTGATTTCAAAACTGTGAAATGATTGCTTTAGATCATACACATACGTATATATTTGTTTGTCTCGCATGCTTCAAAAACATGCTTGTGATCAATGAAGTTACTTAGGTTGTGTTTAATACACATTCCTTTCCATGATCTTATTCTGGAACATATTCTTCATATATATTTACCAGATTTCAAAATCACAGAAAATGGAAATTGCAAGCAAAATCTTAATGGACTTAATCATGGTAATAGGAGAGAACTTTTCCTCTTAGTCTCTACTATGAACTTGATGGAACTATTTCGCTACAAGTCTCCCTTTGTACAATTGTACTTTACCATCCATTTATATCTTCATTTGAAGATCTACTTGCATCTTATGGGCGTGAACTCTTCGGGTGCTATAACTAAGTCACATACTTAGTTTGTGTACATGGGTCTATTTCATATTTCATGGCCCCTAGCAATTTTTCTAAGTCTTCACCTTTAACCGCTTCATTGTAAGTGGTGGTTCATCATTGTCAACTAAGTACTTTCTTCTTCTGCGTTCAAAACGAGAAGATTCATTTTCTCAGGTGCATGATGTTCCTCATCCAACTTACGCGGTTTATGTGTCACACAAGGTTTCTTATATGCTTCATCATATATATATATATATATATATATATATATATATTAATATGTTATGAAGCATTTTATCTTTGGCTTGACTTTCTTCCATGATCTTATCTGGAGTTTCGCCAACCGATGGTGAGCATCCTCTGTGTTCATTTTATGTTCCTCGAGATCTTGTGAGTTATGTGTTGGGAAGTTCTTTACGTTTCCCTTTAATACTATCACGAAATATGTCGTCGAACCGTCCGGGTAACATTTAAAAAATTGTTTAAAGCGGAAAACTTGTTAACCATACAATGGATCGAACATCGGATAATAACCAAAAATCAAGATCTAATAAATATTAAGTAATTTAATATTCATAAATCATTATTAATAATCTAGTCTATAGGAAATAAATAAAAGCATTAAATGGTCGGATTTATTAACTCAATGCATAAGGCTGTACCTCAGTGTGCTGACTTCCGGCTGCTCATTCTGAACTTGGCAGGGCTCCGCCGGTGCTGAAGGAAACTCTTGCGATCTTCCAGAATATATTCTCCTGGATTCCTCGTACCGAAGCGTGGGCTTCACGGCAGGACTCCGTCGCAAACTTTAACTGATGGTTCTTTTAAAGCTTCCGGAGAACAACGTCTCACTAAGCCGAACAGGAACAACGGGAGATCAGTAGCAGAAATTCGCAGACTTTAAGGGAGAGAGAGAGATATCGAATTTTGCTCTGGGAAAGGTGTGAAAATGTATAGAATGAGCTTCCTATTTATAGGCTCAGACTGTAACCGAATTGGAGAAATTCCCTCCCATATTTTCGATTTCTATATATTCAATATAATTAATTATTTCAATCCAATGATCTAGATTAAATCTTATCTTAATCCAAGGGATATAATTAATTAGGGATTTAATTAAATAAGAAAGACTTGGTAAAATAAAAAACCAATCTTATCCACCTATTTATTCAAAATCAAAAATATATATATAATTAATTTCGAAAATCAACATCCAGATCGAATGGTTGAAATAAATCTTAAACCGATCTAATGGACCAAATTGATTTAGGATAAAATCAAATACCCTAAGACTTAGTAAAAGCCCTAATTCGATTTTATCTACACCATTAATTCGAAAATAATATATTAAATATTATTAATTAACTTCCAATCACACGGTAAAGATTAAATCTTAAACCGATCCAACAGATACAATTTATTAGGCTAATTCAAAAAACCCTAAGCTTGGTCACCAAGCTATCAATTTCGAATTAGGGTTAGGGTTAAAATCAATTATCTAAATCCAACGGTTGATGTTAAATCCTAACCGATTCAAAGGATTAAATTGATTTTATGGTTTTTCTGAAATACCTAAACATTAAATACTTATGCCGCAAATACGAAAAGACCAACTCTAATCATTCGAATGAGCTACTGTTCCACATTAAAGAGCTGACATCGATTTTACACATGTATATATATATATATATATATATATATATATATATATATATATATTAATATAAATCTATTAATTATTAATAAAGATATTAATTATTAATAAAGATATTAATAATTAAATCCAAATAATTAAATTATATTAATATCTATTGATCTCAAAATCACACATTTAAATGTCATGGTGCAACACCATCATTAAAATTCGTGACACGTGATTTAATTTTATAGTTTACCGAAACGATCACAAACTTAAAAATTCTCTAAATCACAAACCGTACGTCGAAACGACTCGGTTCCAATAGAATTTAATTTCCAATAACTTTCATGTTACAGAAAATCCAAATTCTAGTTTCTTTTGTCAGTTAATTTTGGTTACCAAGATATGATACTTTTGCCACGCTGCTGATAAAACTATCTGATGTCTGACACAGACTTTAGTTTTATAAATCTTGCCAAACGATTAAACATCTCAAAATGTTCCTATCACGTACGTATCATCCGTTACGAAGCTATCTTGGGGACCATGGACACGTATCACTTAAGCTCCAACGAACTGATAGAGTGTTCGTCAAACCTCGGTGTAATTCCACTATAAACCCGAGGCTGCGCTCTTTAGTGATATAGTATATATTATTCCCTTATAACAGCAATGTGTCGATTGATGCAATCAAAATTGGGTTATTGATCTTTCACTTGATGATCCACACACGAGCAGGCGGTTTTTACCGTTTTGCCTCTCATTGCATTTTCCTCTTTGACTCAGTCAGTAATATCAAGAGTAACCCACATATGGTTTCGATTCATAAGTTGCGCACGGGTACATCTCACTTCTCACCACCGACAACCAAGGGAATCATCATGACTCTAAAGAGAGCTGTGTGATGCACATGTCTATGACCAAGCTACCTTTATTGTTAACTATCATGTTCCCAAAATAATAGAGTTGGGAACGACAGTAACAATGTGTTTTTTAACGGTTAAATCAAAGAACAATCAAGTCAACAGATATTACTCAAGATCACTCAGGTCTTAGATCAAATATCCATTTGATCATCTACTATTTACTCAACTCCAAGTTATCAGTGACGGTCTTATATTTCCAGAGTTTAAGTCAGGTCCAGTCCAGTATGAAAACACTTCATACTTAATGCAGTTCTAGTGAGTGTGACAAACACTTAATCCAGAATAGGATTATATCAATTAGTCACATTAATGACCTTATTCGATTAATGGGCTCTCACCCAGTTAATCAGGTCACGGAAATTTTAAGTTCATTTATTATGCTTATTAATTCTTCCTCGCATTGAGTTAGTTATGATAATAATAACATAATTGCATCATTTATGAACTAAGGAACAAACATTCTATTTTACTCTACCAAAAACTATAATAAGATTAACATAATAAGCACCATCTTTTATTCAACGACTTGTCATAATATTTTACAAATAGGATAAAACAGCTTGTTTAAGGACACATGTCCAACATTATGTACTTCATGAAGTGCATTCTTTCTCCCACTAGACTTTCTAGAAAGAAAATCTTCTTCCTGAAAAGTTCCCGTATTTGTCACATCTATTTTGCAGACTCTCGGGATGTAGAAGTAGTACCATCAATTTCCATTGGGTATTCCACAATCTGACATTTGTCATACTTAAGGTGTTAAGCTTGTCTGTCGTCAATCTTTTGACGTAGACGTTGCAGTCTTATTTTCTCGTAAACGACAAACTGGGTTTTATCCCTTACCATATCTTATATGGTGTCGTCAGAATCACTTTTGATGATACACAGTAAAGCGTGGTAGCATCAGTTAAAAGTGCATGTCCTTTCATGGACATAGGCGTATATGTTTTTCTCATTAAACGAACCATGTCTAACTGAGTCCGATGTCTGCTCTCGAATGCATCATTTATATGAGGTGCACCGAGATAAGTCAATAACCAGACAAACCTTTTGTCACTCGGGAAATATTTATATTGATAGCTCAAATATTAAGTGTCTCGATCAGATAAGAGACCTATTATTATTTTGCTCGTTTTGGTTTTTCAACTTCATTCTTGAACTCCTTGAACCCGTCAAGGGATTACAACTTGTGTCTTTATAAATAGACATAGTTGCTCCCACTGAAGTAATCAGTTGGAGGTAATGAAGTACCTTTAGCTTTCCTTAGCCTAATTGGGCAGTGGACCACATACACATGAATGTGCGGGGTTCAATGTCACAATCAATCTCTAGCGTGTCCATTTAAATGGGCTATTTGTCATATTGTCATTTAGACAAGATTCGCATGTCTCGTAAGATTCATAATCAAACGATCAAGATGTCCATCAACATGGAGCTTGGTAATGTGTTTCTTGTTATTCTGACCCAGTCGACAATTCTAGAGATAGGGCATATTGAGTTTGTACGGTATAAGCCTTTTGTGTACAATGTTAAATATCATATATTGAATAGATATCCTTTTAAAATAGTCAAACTATCTTAAAAAAAATAAAAATAAAATTGTACAAAGATGATGTTGGGATCCGATTCTCAGAGTCAGAGAATCCACATAAGAAATTATTGCTCATTATGTACGACGCGCGGGGTAACCATTAAAAATATTTTAACCAAGATTAGAGTCCCATACCAATAATCCCTATTACCCACACCGATTATACATAAAACAAAAATTAATTTGCCCGATTGTGATAAAATAATTTTGTTAATTTTCTTTACACGTTATTAACTGATTTAATTGAGCCATGAGTAAAAGTGAATAATTCACATAATCGATAAACACAGAAACGCATACGTGACACCTTTGACGATTCTGTCTGCGTTCTCTGATCTTCAAGAACTCGGTGCCTCCAATCCACATGCTCTTCGCGATTTTCTGTGAGAAGATAATTGTCAGTTGTCTTCCGATGTATCCTTCGGGATTACGTCGCTTGATATGCGTGGGCTCTCCTAGAATAACCTCTAAAGCCTAAAAGAAAAATCCCGGGAAGAATTTCCCTGCGATTTTCGCAGAAACTGAGAGAGGGAGAGAGAAAACGATTTTTTTTTTAAGTCTGATGAATGTGTTTTAGGGTTCCAGGGCTCCCCTATTGATAGGAATATGGCCCAACCACTTGGGAGAGATTCTCTCAACCAATTTGGAGATATTCACTCAAAGATTTGATTTAATGATTAAATCAAATAAAGAATAAATTCAAAAACAAGTCTTTCAGAAAATATCACATAAGATTTAATAAATAAAATATTATATTATTTTAAAGATTAAAACACTAAAATCGCATAACCATAATTCGAATATGATTATGATTATTTTCTTAATTAAATATTTCAGGAATTAATTCCAATATTTAATTCTCTCTTAAATTCGCAGGTAAAGACAGTGACTATTTCAGCCTTAGCCGAAAAACTATTTTAACCATAACTCTCAAACCGTACATCAGAATGCCACAATTCAAAATGATAAATTTCTATAATTTTATTTCCCATAATCCTAGAGTTATCCAGAGATCAAATTCAATTATCAATTTTTCACATTCCCGGCCAGTATCAAAAATTTTGGTAATTTTGCCACTATTAGGGTAATCAATGAATTGGTGACAACAATCACGAATCACTCTTGATTGGATCTATTCAATGTTTAATTTGTATATTAACATTATAACGGTGTCATCCTCGTGGAGCTACAAATGGTACAAATGAACGAGTTCGATGCTTTTGGTTGCGGCCTTTATGGTATGATTCCACAATCCATCGGAAAACTTGGTAAGCTCAAAGTTGTACGACTTTATTGGAACAACTTCTCGGGTCCAATTCCCTTCTCCTTAGGAACCCTTACCCAACTCAAAGAATTAGACCTTTTTGGAAATTCCTTTAGTGGTTCAATCCCTTCTTCCTTAGGAAATCTTACCTAACTCAAAAAAATGTTTCTTGGTGAAAATTCCTTTAGTGGTCCAATCCCTTCTTCCGTAGGAAACCTTACCCAACTCACAAACTTATTTTTTAATGAAAATTTCTTTAGTGGTCCACATCCTGACTCATTTTCGAAGCTCCAAAACCTCGAATTGCTTTCACATGGTAGTAATAAAGTAAATGGAGCTATCAATTTTCCCATGTTTTTCACGCTGAAAAGTCTTAGCTCGCTTTATTTGAAAAACGTCAACTTGACTTTGTCGATGCAAGGCTTCAACGAAACATCGGCCCAGTTCTTTGTGTTAAGTTTATCACACTGGACTTTGAGCGGATTTCCCGACTTCGTCAGGAACCAAACAAGACTGGAAAGTTTGGCACTCCGAGATACTGGGATTGTTGGGCCGATACCACAATGGCTTATGAATACAAGAACGGCAACATTCATCAATCTAAACCATGCTGAAAACTCCTTCGCAGGAGAGGTTTCTCCCAAGATATGCAATTTCAAACTTCTTGAGTTTCTCATGTTGTCGGAGAACAACTTGTTTGGAAACCTTCCTCCGTGTCTCGGTAACTTCACCGAGTCTTTGTTAATGTTGAATCTCAAGGGGAACACATTTTCAGGGAACATCCCGGAGTTTGGGGAGAGCTGCCAATTGGACATAATAGATTTTGGTGACAACCGGCTGCAAGGGAAGTTGCCGCGATCACTCCAAAATTGTAACATGCTTGAGGATCTTGCACTCGGGAACAACCGACTCGATGATGTTTTTCCGCATTGGTTAGGAACAACACGGACCTTGCGGATTCTCGTGTTGCGGTCAAATCAATTACACGGAGGTATACATGTACCTAGGACCAACCTTAGTTTCTCGCAACTGCGCATCATCGATATTTCCGCGAATTTGTTCACGGGAAAGTTACCGTCCAAGTATATCCAAAACTGAAAGGCCATAAATCTTAGAAGTGACGAGGAATTAAGATACATGAGTACGAATTTTCTAAGCCCAACAATCCTATAGTGATTTTGACATACCTATTTGATGCAACGATAACGATAAAGGTGTGAAAAAATATTATGATCAAATTAATGAAGATCTCGTGTTCATAGACTTCTCAAGCAACAACTTCGACAGAGAAATCCCCGAGGTCATCGGGGAATTATAAGGCCTTCACGCCATTAACTTACCAAACAACAATCTATCCGAAAGCATACCGTCCTCGCTCGGCAACCTCCCGGAGCTCGAGTCGTTGGACCTCTCTCAAAACTCACTCTCTGGCTCGATACCTGAAGAGCTGACGAAACTCAACTTTCTCCAGTACTTCAACGTCTCATAATCTCCTTAAGTGGCCAATTCAGCAGGCTAACCAATTTAGCCGGTTCGACGCCTCTTCGTACGAGGGTAACTCAGGACTATGTGGCATTCCCTTATCTTCCAAGTGTTTGAACTCGGAGCCCAATGTTTCCGTGAATGTCAAGCGAGGAGGCTCTCTTTGCTTCGGCTAGGAGGTAGTGGCGATCGGATATGTCTGTGGATTCGTAGTCGGATTGCTAATCGGGAACAGTACATTCGTTGCGAGATTATTGTCTGGTTTCATTTGATAAGGCCAGCTCCAATGGAGCTTTATATTTTAACTAAAATAGCGTGACAGCTAGAGTGGAGTTGATTTCATGAACAGTGCCGCGCTATATGTAGCGCGGTACTGTTCATCGCGCTTAATTTTTTATTTTTTTTATTGTTTTAGTCCTTTAAAACTCTTAAATTTACATAAATATAAAAAATTTATAAAATTATTTAATATTTACCCTCAATATTATTTATAATGAATAATTATTTGTCTCAAAAATTACTTTTGGTAGGCAAAAGTATTTAACTTATAAAAATATATTATTTTTATATAATTTAAAAGACAACAATGACATTTGTGTTTATATTGAGTAATTATTTGTCTAAAAAATTACTTTTGCTAGGCAAAAGTATTTAACTTATAAAAATATAATATTTTATATGATTTAAAAGACAACAATGACATTTGTGTGTGTTATACTTTTATTTTATTTTATTTGTGTTGTAACTCTTATTTTAATAAATGTGAATGATTTTAAATAATTTAAATAAGTGATCTAATTAGGAATCAACAAATAAATATAGGGGTATGAGTGTAAATACAATATAAAGAGAATGATAAATTGAATGCAAAATAGAGTGAGAAATAGAGTTCGGTTGGAGATGATTTACTGTTTATTGAGAATAGAATGAGAAATAGAGTGAAAAATAGAGTGATCGGTTGGAGATGGCCTAAGCCCGACAGGGATGCGAGAGAATGGATTCTGACACCGAACCTGAAAGCGTGGAACCGACCCCATCTTGAAGATGTGCTCGATTTTATTGTCGATTTTATCTACTATTTATTTGCTTTATTTGCTTTTCCTTTCAAATGATATATGTTGCCATGTTTATTTCATTTCCTCTTTGTTTTAGGATTTTCTCTATAGGTATTAACTATTAAGTTTATAATGATGTAATTTTCAGCATTTAATAATAAAATGTAGAAATTGGAACTTTTGTATTTTTCTCAATTTCGAATTCTTGAGTGTATACAATTTTAATGCCCTGGATCTAGTATTCATGAGCGAATCAATATGTAGAGGAAGATTCTTCAAACGGGTATTCGGGCGATGAATCAACGATTCTAGTTCAACTATGCCGATAATGTATCCTATCAATTTTAGTTTTATGTATAATTCCGCTGCTACATAAGTTGGTATCAGAGCTCAACAATCTTGAAGCCTTCCACCATGACGGGATTTGCACAAAATAAGTATGATAAGCAATGACAATTTGACTTCGGATAGACACACAAAAGGTTACGACAATAAGTTCGGGTTGGTCTTATATGCTATTGCATTCAATCCACACGGATTAAATTAATACGATTAAAGCGCGTGAACACGACCAGATGAGATGAGATCAAGCGAAACAAAAAAATTGAAAAGATAATTCGTCACTACTTGCCTCGTTCATCTTCAACTAACATTAAACGCGTACGTTGTGATTTAAGGAAAGACATCGGGTTTCTTGTCTTTTGGTATTGTTGGTGAGATGATACGGTTCTACGATATCCCTCTACGGTTGTGGGCGAAGAAGTGGCTATTCGTGCGGGGATGTTGGCGATACACTTGTATATTCAATAAGCTCAGTATAGAATCGGATGCAAAAGTTAGAGTGGAAGCAATTGATAAATCCCTCTTGTCAAAAAGACATTTGAAAGCCTTTGCGACGGCCAAGGCTTATTATTCAAACTTTTCTGCTTGTTATTTCAATGCCATTGCTTCGGCTTTACTTACGAAATCATTTGTTTAAGAGAAAATATTAGAATTTGGAAATTGGTTCATTATGGTGATGTTCATGTTGTTCCTTAGTACTATTAAAGAGATTTAGAGAATGTTTCTCTATAACTCCAAAATCTCTAGTCCTAATATAACAGATTAACACAATTAAAGCGAAATCCACAGATATCATTTAGCAAAATACTAACGAAAAGGTCTACACGAACAAGTGTAATATGATAGGCAGACAACGTAAACAAAAATTGAAGATCATCCGATAATCACCAAAACAGTTTAGCAATCACGATGAAGCACGCTCGGCTATTAAAATAGACAGACTCCTAGACAATGGCATTCGCAGCACTTGCAATTCTTGGCCAAAGATCAGCACACTCCTTTCCAATCGGTCCGGTGATAGCAGATCCTGCAATGGCCATAACAAAGAATTCAAAACAAATACAAAGTCAAAATCGATACTTCTGAATCAAACCATTACGTGTCTGATCGGTACAATAAAGAAAGCAACGTCTCCATCTAACTTAAGTATTGAGTTAATCCGTCAGAGGCCAACGTATGTCGTGCTTATATATAATTTTAAATAACTACAGTTTTGTACATAAATATACAATGTAACATCCATAAATTAATATACATCCTTTATTATATTATCGATTATTAATTTAATCAGGTTAGCTACATACATGCATTATGAGTAGACTGAGAAGAGTTTCATAAAGCAGATACAAATATTTACCTTTCATTTCTCCTTTGGGGTTCACAATAACACCGGCATTATCTGTATATCACGAGAGAAACCAAAATTCAGAGCCGAACACTCATCTAGCAACTATATACTGTACTCATAAAACCTTTAATCCGATACCAATTACCCATTTCAAACTGTCACCAATCTAAACCCGATCACGGTTCTAGCTAAAGCAAACACGACACATAGGGACATAGAAACGAATGCAGCAAACACAAACACAAATCCAAAGTTGAATAGACAAACAAACAGCGAGCGTAATTGCACATGATCCGACCCCGAGGAAAGCAGCTAAATGTAGCTACATTGGCACTTATTGAAGACAACAATTCAATCACCAGCTGATCAAGCAAATGGAGGGTGCCTATTCTTGACCAAGATTACAACAATCACAAATCCATCTAGATTGCTAGATTTGGACTTCCAAAACAGCATTTCTAGAACAAATTGCACGTGATGAAGCAGCACAAAGTGGGGAAATGGGGGGTGGTACCTTCGAAGTACATGAAGACGCCGTCCTTTCGGCGCCAGGGCTTGCGCTGGCGGACGATGACGGCGGGGAGGACCTTCTTGCGGAGGTCGGGCTTGCCCTTCTTGACGGTGGCCATGACCATGTCGCCGACGCAGGCGGAGGGGAGGCGGTTGAGGCGGCCCTTGATGCCCTTGACGGAGATGATGTAGAGGTTCTTGGCGCCCGTGTTGTCGGCGCAGTTCACCGTCGCCGCCACCGGCAGACCCAGCGACATCCGGAACTTGTTCCCCGCCGACCCTCCTCGACCGCGCTTCGACATCCTCTTCGATCACACTCTCCATCTTCCTGCTCTGCTTCCTCCCTATATATACTATACGTCTCTCTCTCTCTCTCGATTAGGGTTTTTGGGGCCTTGCTCTTGCGACGTCGTTTTGGGGACGCGCTCTTTGTCAAACGACGTCGTTTTGCTAAGTCTTTCTTTTTCCTTTGGTTAATGACGGCAAAAATACTCAAAGTTTGATCAAAGAACCTCTCGTGTACCCAAAATTTAAAAATTATGGCAAAAGTACGCTAATTGGGCTCGTCCACGTGGCAAAAAATTGCTATGTCAGCAACCCACGTTTGTCCACGTGGCCAGAGTTAACAGGTAAGTTAACTGCGTTACGAGAATGAAGTGGTCAACGCCCCAAATGTGACTTTGGGTACTTTTGTCACCACTTTTAGACTTTGGGTACACGAAGGGTTCTTTGACCAAACTTTGGATATTTTTATCGTCATTAACCTTTTTTTTAAGTTTGACCAGGCCATTCATTTGTAACTTGCAAATCTCGATCTACACTATGATTTTGAAAATAAGCAAATTATATCAACTTCAAAAATCTGATCTAGAACGATCTAGTAAAAAATATAAACATTGGATTGGATTGTGCGTTTGATTAGTTTTAGGTAGGCTTTTCCGTTGCTTTGAGCTAGGACCGGCTAGATGTGAGTTATTCGATAATATTATGTAATTTTAATAAATAAAAATTCTCGCTTTATTCATAAATTAAGTAGCATTTGTAAACATAAAAGCATAAAACTAAAAGCATAATCCAAACATACAAAAAAAAAAAAAAAAGTGGTCGGGTCGATCCAAATCTAGTTGTAAGACCTGACCGTGAAACTAGATATTTCAAGTTGTCCCAGATACAACTCAATTAAGAACAGGTTGGATTGTAACCGAGACTAGACCAAACGGATTAGCTTAAGGCGTCCCGCTAAAAGACGATTAGGATCTGTAATCTACAACGATCTAGTAGTGTGTCTGAATTAGTTTTAGGTAGGCTTTTCGGTTGCTTTGAGCTAGGACCGGCTAAATGTGAGATATTCGATAATATTATGTATTTTTAATAAAAAATAATTCTCGCTTTATTCATAAATTAACAAACAAAAAAAATTGCTAAATATGAAACCATGAAACTAAAAATCATAATCCAAACATACAATATTTTTTTTAATGTGGTCGGGTCGATCCAAATCTAGTTGTAAGACCCGACCGTGAAGCTAAGATATTTCAAGTTGTCCAAGATACAACTCAATTAAGAAGAGGTTGGATCGTAACCGAGACTAGACCAAACGGGGCGTCCCAATTAAGAAGAGGTTGGATCGTAACCGAGACTAGACCAAACGGGGCGTCCCGCTAAAAGACATAATAAATAAATAAATAAATATTATAAACACCTGAATAAAATCAACTATCAAGTAATGAATAGGATCAGTGATCTCTGTGCAGCCATAATAAATTGGAATATCGCCACTCACGCAAGCCAATTTGAGCCCAGCCCGCAACCATGCACTGCTCTGCTTCACAGCTCAGCCTCAACTTCGGCCTCCCAAGACGACGCCGTTTCGGGCCCACCATGTCCCTCAACCAACCCCCTCCTCCGCCCCCCTCCGACCTCATCTCCTCCGTCACCAAGCTCCTGTGGGGCCCATCCCTCCCCCCAGGCCTCCTCATCGCCGCCGTCCGCACCACGTGGCACTCCACCTGGCGCCTCATGATGTCCCAGCTCGCCCCCTCCGACCCCTCCGGCGCCTACTCCCGCCCCGCCTCCCGCTTCCGCGCCCCCCGCCAGCCCCCCGCAACGCCCTCGCTCCACCTCTACGTGGGCCTGCCCTGCCCCTGGGCCCACCGTGCTCTCCTCGTGCGCGCCCTCAAGGGCCTCGAGCACACTGTCCCGGTCTCCGTCGCCTCCCCGGGCGTTGACGGTGCGTGGGAGTTCGGCCCGGGCGGGGACAGTGCGACGGGGCTCAGGACGCTGAGGGAGGTTTACGGGCAGAGGAAAGGGGGGTATACGGGACGCTGCACAGTTCCGATGCTGTGGGATAAGGCGGGGAACGACGTCATTTGCAACGAGAGCTACGACATCATTGAGATGTTCAACTCCGGGTTGAACGGGGCGGCGACGAACCCCGGTTTGGACCTCTCGCCGCCGGGACTGAAGGAGGAAATCGAGAAGTGGAATAGTGTGATTTACCCCAATGTCAACAATGGGGTCTACAGGTATTTTCTCTTACGATCCAAAATACATATATATATATATAATATATATATATACATACATGTATAAATTGGGGCAGGCTTGCTTGGTCAAATCCGATTATGCTCGTGTTGGCCATGTCGAATTTAAATTCGGTTTTCGGCTACCCGCGCAAATCCGACAACATGGGCCAGTCCTCCCGAATTCAAATCCAAGTTCGGGGAAGTTAGGTATACTCGATATCGGTACTTAAATTTCAAGCCTTTACTGCTTAAACCGAGTTTTTCGATCTTCTGGCACTCGGGTTTTCGGTTCTAGACAAATAATATTCAAATGATAATACTAAGAAAGGTTTGGGTTTGGCTACCAGAGCAAATCCGGAAAGACGGGATAGTCCCCCCGAATTTAAAATCAGGTTCAGTGAAGCTAGGAATACTCGATACCGATACTTAAATTGCAAGCCTTTACTGCTTAAACCGATATTCCAGTTTCGGTGGCAGATATAAATTATGTTTAAATGATAAAGAAAGGCCATTGAGTTTGTGCAATGTATGAGGTGATGCAAATTTGCAGTGCAGGTGCGGGTTTGCTCAGAGCCAGGAAGCTTACGACAAGGCAGTGAATGGGCTGTTCGAGACGTTGGACGTGTTAGAGAGCCACCTGAGCAGCAGCAGATACTTGTGCGGTGACAGCCTGACTTTGGCCGACGTTTGCCTCTTCACTACGCTCATCCGCTTCGACCTCGTCTACCACGGCCTCTTCAAGTGCACCAAGAGGAAGCTCGTCGAGTACCCAAGCCTCCACGCCTATCTGCGCGACATTTATCAGGTAATTTCTACTGCAAGATAGCCTCCACGCCTATCTGCCCAACAAGTTACAGTTCAGATTGGTTTTGATATGTTATCTGAACCGAATTATTCTATTACTTATGTTCTTAATTTTGCTAAGCAGATTTCCATTTATATACTTTCAATTTTCAGCTTTTCATGGCACGAAGTGACAAAAATTTCTCCGAATTCAGTTAAAATCAATAAAAATAAGCAATATTTTGTTTTCAAAACATATATCTTGAACATAATCACTATTATATAAAAATTCTTTTTTAAAAGCTCGTAATTTTCGTTGGCCGGCTTTGCCTAAAACCCAAACCATTAGCCAGTTTCGATTAGCTTTATGCTGATTTGGAAAAATATTAAGCTATTTTCATCGAAATTCAATTATTTTTCTGAGGTTATCAGTCGTATTCATTTACATCCTTAGCCCATCATTTTTTTTTTCCTCGAGCAGATTCCGAAGGTTGCAGAGACATGCGATTTCCCAGCAATTATGGATGGTTACTACAAAATACTTTTCCCGTTGAATCCGGGCAGCATTCGGCCAGTTTTGCCATCAGGCTGCGAGCATGAAGCCCTAACAAGACCTCACAACAGGGAATCAGTATCTTTGTCAAATAAAAATGGAGAGATCTTTGTATCATAAAACAGCTTCACAAAAGAGTCATGTAATAATCAGCGTACGCTTAAATTGCCTGTAATATAATAACAACGGCAAGGACATCAACGGCTACTGCACCCTCGAGAAAACGGGCCAACATAGTGCTTTCTTTGTCCACCAAAACAGTAAGCCGTTCAAATTAACACTTTCTTAGGATAACTAAGTAACCAAATACTCCCCAAAAAAAGCCGGCTGAAGAACCTAAAACCCAGTTCATGTGCGAAAGACTAGGTCATGTACAAGTCGTCTTCACTTGCATTGTGAAAGAAGAGCGCATTACGGTCAAACAAAAAAAATAACGCAGAAGATGGAAGTCGTTTATCAACTCGAGTTCGACGCTGGTTGAGATCCTGCGGAGCATACTAAATGATCAGTCAGAAACGTAAATCTCGCGAATTGAACAAGTTAGACCAGAGACAAATGAAGTGAATTCGATTCGAAGTCGAGGCTTTCAACCAGAGGAGCAAGATGACGCTTACCAATTTGACGTTTGACGTTCCTGCAGAATTTACTACCACAATGGCACGGGAAAGTCTTGATAGGATGATCGTCATCGTCAAAGTCAATGCCGTAATCCTGCAAATATACAGTGAAAGTGTTAAAGACCAGCCAAATAGGAAAGAGTTTTATCTTTTTAGTATTGGCTAGCATCATCAAGGGTATTTAACAATAAATGAGATTAGGGCTTCTAATTCAATTATCCAGGCACCTAATCTAGGTTCAAACATCATATTTGATTATTTGGATTTCTTATTGAATGAGAGTTTTCTTTGTTTAACGCTCGAATAAGAGACAGGCAATGCATTACGTTATCAATGAAGTGTTCAAGTTTCTCTTTGAATTTCAAAGCAACAGAGCTAAAAACGCTTTGCAAAAACCACCAGTGTAAGAGAGTGAAGAGAACAAAAAAAGTCAACTCACCCATGTCAGCTCTTCCATAGCAGCTACCTTTCTCGTCGTGAAAAACGCAAGCTGTACAAACACGAGTACAATAATTTGGTAACTTGCTAAAGAATTAAGAGATAGCACATTATAAAAATTATTTACGTGATAGTAGTGACGAGCTGACGTCTCCATATCAACAGGAATCTCCACCAAGTTTGCATCCAAGCATCTATTATTTCAAATGAACTTAGTAAACACACGAAACTGACCCTAAGAAAGTGTACAAACATCAAAATTTATGAAATTTAAATATATTATAGCTTGAAGGCTGTAACACTTGAGAAGGTACCTGTGATTAATGAACCTAGCAACGTTACCATACTGCGACGCATCCAAACATAAAGCTTTTTCTGGCTTCGGAGTTGCTTTTGAACCCCACTCAGCATCAAGCAGCACTAGAAAGGAGCCGTTTTTATTTTTTGCAGATTTCGGATGCTTCTCAAACAGCTCTGTGGTAGTCAGTATCTCCCCAACATATTCACATATAAATGCACCTTTCGGTAAGTCCTCAAGAGTCCGTAGACCCCACCCCTTCTCATCGGAAGCGAAAAACACCTGAGGAACATAAAGTAATGAACAAGTTGCCAAAAAAAAAAGATGATCAATTATTGTTAAACGCGATTGCATTTTGATCAGAAAACTCGTTCTTAATATTGGAACCATAGCTGATAAGATAACTTCCTCTTTATAGGAATTAGTAAAACTACTGTATTATTGTTTTTGTTTTATCGGCTGCAACTAGGGTAAATATCATTAATTAATAATTAGGGGTGTATCTTTCTTTATCACAAAAAAAAAAAAAATAACCCTTAAATTAGCACTAAGTATAGTATTAATTACATAGCTGTTGACAAATTACTCTCTAAACTGTCCATATTGCACATCACAAGTAAATATATATTTATAATAAAATGGTATAAAATTAGAACCTGCAAATTACGAGTGATGCCACGCTGCACAACCCGGTTGCCGCACCGTTTGCTGCAGCCACACTTGCTCCAGCATTCCTTGATAAACTTCCTCTTGGAGTGGCCTTTGCACAGTTCTAAACACTCGTCGCCCTTTGACTTTTCCAACGGGCACTCTTCACAGAAAGTCCGGAATTGCTTCCTTGGATCCCGAGTCAACGAGATGCAATCCTCTAGAAAACTTTCCTTAACAGATCCAGCTGGCGTGTATGCAAATTGGCCACCAGTCTCCCGAGCACAAGCACAAGGCAAAGTGGCCGATAAGCAATCACCGAAACAACTTAGGCAACTATTCAAATCTCCACTCTTGGAAAGGGAGATTTCAGTCCCGGCGTTGTGGAAAGCAAGGCTCCGAGGAATATAGAGGAAGCACGGCGGAGTTTTTCTGTTTAACGCATTTATCCATGGTACCTCGACTTTTTCTTCACCTTTTGTTATGTCATTCACATCATGAACAGGTCTTAGATCTTTAGAAGGTTCCTCTTCCTTGCTCTCATCTGCACGAACATTTAGAAGATTCTCTGCACCAACTTCTAAGAGATTCTTTTCATTAGAAGCATCCAATCCAGATCCAACTTGTTCATTTGAGGTTTCAGAGGGAATAAAGGGATTCTCTTTACTTCCCTCAGGAGCATCCAAGGGAGTCGGTTTCTCTAGCGCATCAAGAGTTATTGAATTCATTGTAGTCTCGTCTAAACTACCCTGTGATTTATCAACTTCTGTAAGACTATTTCCATTAAGATCAGATTCAGATGGCACCTGTTCATCTGTGGTGTCGACTCGAGCAGAGAGGTTCTCTTTGCTTCCCCCCGAAACAGCCATTGATATTGGTTTTTCTAGTATGTCATGAGTTGGAGAATTTCTCATAGTCCCATTAGAACTTTTTTCACCAACATCGAATTTAGCACCAACTTGTTCATTTGAAGTTTCAAATCTAACACATAGATTTTCTCTACTTCCTTCCAACTCCGTTGATTCAGGTGTTTTTAGTGCATCGTGAGTTTGTGAATTGCTAGAACTATCCTTATCCTGTGATTTTTTAACGGAATCAGTGCCCAATTCAAGGAAGCTTTCACAAACATTTTCCAAGAGTTCCATCACGGAAAAATTGGGGTCAGTGATTTTGTGTGAACGCAGATATTTTTCCTCCGTCAGCTTAATAACTGCTTCAAGAGTAGGCATGTGGAATTTGGGTTCCCCAACAGCCATAGAACGGCTCAGAGAAAGTTTTACCTCTCCTAATGGTGAGCTGGCAACATCTAACTTCAAAGACGGTTCCTTAGGCGTATCTTCCTCACTCATTGTATCTGCAAATTGTGAGAGGAATTTCATTTAAGCAAACAAATAGCAACACGTAAATCGTATAAAGGGAAACGACGACTGAGGCATTACCATTTCTGTCTCTATTTTCGCCGTTCTCCACCATTAGAACATCTTTATTACTCGAATGATCTGTACAATTGAAAAATCAAATACGGAAGTGATCATAAGATCCAATGAAACATATGGAAAAAAATGGCATTTGCATGTGTTGTTCCGAAGTATTGACATGTATATTTTAAGCATGCATTTATAAGTGAATACATGAAAACCAAATTGTTGATATTTTTGTACAAAGCAGCCTCTAAAAGGGCAGAAAAAAAAAGGACGTTAACGATACTATCAACTGAACAAGTCAAAAAAAAGTAAGAGCACATAAATATATAAGGACCTGGATATATCACTGCAACAGGGACCTCGTTGATAAACATGCCACCACCAAATGGCTCATCTTTCGGTTTAATCAATGGATGCATTTTGGGAACCTTCTCTTGGGGGCAAAGAACACGTCCTGACTCAGCCATTGGCTCCTTAAAGCACACACCGCGGGATGAAGATAAATTTGGAACCTCTGGTTCAGAACACATCGGTTCTTTTCCTTTTTGCTTCATAGAATTCTGCGGAGACACTTGACGATCTTCGGCTCTCAATCCAAGAGATTCACCCACGTCGGGGGACTGGAGAAAAAGGAACACCTTTTCAGTTTATCAACATTTTCGTATTCCTCAAGTATGTATTTGTAAATTGGTATAGTCAATCGAAACCTGATTAACATCACGGCCTCTGCGTAGCCTTTTCAAAGGGGGCACCGATGTATCTTCTTCCTCTTCCTCCTCTTCTTCTTCTTTATTGTCATTTTCCTGTTAGTTCAAGTAAAAAAAATGAAATTTGCTGATAAAATGTTGCAGTATTAAAAAGAATAACGAATATCACAAACAACAAGGTCAGATAACACACGGTATTGCTCTTCTTTTTTTTGGTTTCTGGCATCGAAATATCATCCCCTTCAAAAATAGCATCTGCCAGAACCCGGTAGCTCTCTTGTTCGATAAGGTCCCACTTCTTATCATATAGTTTGACAAGGTTTTTCAAAACAGGTTTGACCCTTTTCTCTTCAATGCCCAGGGCCTTCATAGCGTCGTAGGCTCGTTTAACTCTCGGATTCGGTGCCATTCTTGTTCACTTTTCAAGCCTAAGATCAACAGGGTAATTACACTTGACATCAACAAGAGGAATAACGAAATCAGTCCACTTAAACGTGCAAGTTCAGGAAACGTAACAAATTTCGCTCAAGCTGCATCGACAAATAGTTTTCAAATTCGATGTCCTTAACTCATACGTCACGATTTTTGTTCTTTAGTAAAATAAACAAACCTTTACTCTAATCACCCTTTGCTTTGTTTTTCTAGCCTCATTGTGACGAAAACCCGTCGCACAAACGAAAACATGGGAAAAATAAGCGAAAGAAAGGGATTAAACTTTATGAACAACATAGAGAAACCCTAAAATGTCATAAAGACACAGCTCAAGTGACTCAAGCATTTGAGCTTGTACACTCAAATCTCAATATCCAAGTTCAAACCCTCGTTATACGAAAATTACACTGTCAATCCAAAAAAAAAAGATAAACACTAAAATCAAGCATGAAACAATAATTGTTTCAAGCAAAGAAGCTTGGAGACCTCATTAAACGATAAAACCCCCATAATAATAAGCAAAACCCAGAAGCAGAAAAAAAAAAAAAAAAAACTAGCATGCATTTGACTTGGTGAGTAAGGCAGAGACCAACAGAGCAAACCCTACTCTTCGCCAAAATCACCAATGAGCTTCAGAAAATACACAGCAAATCCAAAAACAAGCCAAAAAAAAAAACAGAGAATCGGATTGTAGACTCGCCAGTGTCTGAGACTTAGGGATTTCTGAGCTTCGAGAGGAGAAACAAGCGGTGATAGACTACAGCTAAGAAGAGAGTGATCAAAGAGTGCAAGGAGTATAGAGTATATAGTATATCTATATGCGTGGCTCTTCGAGTCAAGGAAATGGAGAAAACAGAGTCTCTCTCTCTCTCGCCTCTTGGAATTTCCCTCTCTAAAGTCTAAAGTTTCAGTCGATATTGCAAATATACGAAAAACCAGGCAGCTTGTAAATGGGAATTTCAAAATTATTATTATGTGCGGAGAAATTTTAGCAAATAAAGTTTTTAATTTTAATTTTTATAGAAATATGGTCCATCATAATTACAAATAATATTTATATAGTTAATAATAATGTTTTTAGTAAAAATCATTTGATGGCCTTTGAACTTATCCATTGTTTTCTACCTTTTCTTAATCAGTTTCTAACTTATTATATTTTTGTTGGAGAAATTATGATTTTTTTGCGTCAATTTTCCCTCTGTTTCGTACATCCATTTTCTCCCTAGCACTCTCAAATTAGAAAAGAAACGTTAACAATTTATCTATTGAGACCACATTAACATTATGCGGGTTTTATGTGGTTTGTAAGTTATCTCCGATTATCTGTAGTTTTTTATAAAACGACAACAGAGTATGTAGATCTTAAACCGTTAACATTTACAATTTGCAGTCTACACACGACGTGCCTCGACTTTTAAAACCCTGATCAAAATAGTATATTTTTATTTTAGTGTTTATATCACCAATTTCAGTTTTAAGTTTCACTGATTGAAAACCTCAAAAATAAACTCAAATAGTTGTAAAATCTACAAATTATGAAAAATTCAAATTCTACAAATTGTAGTTATTTCATATAAAAAATATTATAATATACAAATTTATTCATAAATATATAGGCAATGTCCCATTATCCAAATGGAGTGTTAGCTTATTGGAATTAAGAATCTGATTAAGGTTTTATCAATTGAAAAAAAAAAATCAATGAAAATAAGAACACAAATTTGTTAATTAATAGTTTTATTGTTTAGGTTTCAAAGTTTTCGAGTAGTGACGTGAGCTTTCTATTATGGTAAATGGATTAATTATGCTCAATTAGTGGGTTAACTCTTTGTTCAAAATTAAGTTTTATGATTATTGTAAAAGTCAGTTTCGCACGTTTATGTTATATGCGATGTTAGAACATGAATTTAAAAATAAACAGAACACGAGATTTTTTGTTAACCCAGTTCGCGAAATCCCATGTTGGATAATCTACTTTTTGGGGATCTCATGCTCAGATTGATCAAACGAAAATTACAGAAGGATTGTTACAATATGAATATTTAATATTAAATAAATATAAAAAAAGTTCCCTCATAATGTTGTAACAAGCTAAGCGAAGCCATCCTTCATCTTCCGTATGATCCGGGGTGCAAGCTCCACTTGCGGAACGTCACGTTGAACTCCTATCAGTTACCGACACAGTGGTTGACGTTCACCTCCACCAAAGGATTTTTCTATGAGTTTGAAGTTGTAGTTTTTGTGAAGTGCAGGGCAACAATGGAGGTCCAAGCTAGATAAAAAGAGAGGTCCTTTCTCTTTTCTGATTTGCACTTCCAAGTTCCAACGATTGAAACTGTAAGGGTAAAAGAGTCCATCTTGCTGAATACACTCTTGGAGGAAAAGGACAAGTCAAATCCTATATGCCCAAAAAAGGAGGAACACCATTAGGTACCCATACCTAGAATAAGTATATATCCCCAATCGCAAATAAGCCAAAATGTAAATTGATCCACAAAATTAGACAATAAGAAACGTGCAATTCATCAAACTTTCCCTTTGACTTTTTGTGGAACAATTTGTGGATAGAAGACTGAGCAGATATGAGAATTATCAAGCAGAATAATCTGAACCATATATGACTTGATGTTGGAACATAAGAGAAGTCATAAGAGACCCAACATAACCATAAATGCATCCGAATAACCAAACAACAGACCATAAGACACTTAATCCTTGAATACTAATACCAAACAATAATATCTGAGAGGAGAAAATAGTAATATCCAAAATACCCCCCCTTGGTACACAAAAAACAAAGGCAAAACCCGAATGTTCTCATAGCAGCCTTGAAAAATATTAGCATGTGAGTTTCACAAGCACATACGCTAAAAGGAAGAACACAATCCATATTTTGATTTCTCATATAATACTTGAGCAACATATATACGACGATCAATGTACAAAGCCAATATGCAAGATTTTGAAGAGAAAATCTAAACTTTTTAATATAGAAACTCAAGCACACATATTCAATCAAGATAGAAAAATGGGAGA
Organism: Parietaria judaica; assembly: GCA_954871525.1. Classification (NCBI taxonomy): domain Eukaryota; kingdom Viridiplantae; phylum Streptophyta; class Magnoliopsida; order Rosales; family Urticaceae; genus Parietaria; species Parietaria judaica. Next base: position 49,815,576 of record OX940860.1, read on the forward strand.
TTTTGAAATTCAAAAATTTAGAAGAGATCCATGGATGCAAAAGACCAAATATAATGCCACAATGTAACTATCAATGTAAAATGACATGAGAGAAAAATAATGCATTTTCAAAATAGTAACTTTGAAAACCTGCTAAATGGAGAGGAATTTTTTTTTTTTAATGAAAATTTGACCCTATGTTTTACCTTAAATAAAATATGATCACGAAAAAATCAAACATAAATAAATATAAGACAAAAAAATAAATGGCAATGAGAGAAATAGCCTATGTAGATTGAAGATCAAACTTCGGCAGATTTCCTTTATACTTTGTAGCTCTGCGAATGTTTTCCTGTCTAAAATGTTAGAAAAATATTTTCCATTTTCATGCTCTGAAAGACCAAGGACATTAATTTTCTTTGTATCATCAAATATGATTTGTCCTGTTGGAACTCATTCTCTTCTAAATTTTTCACTGTTTAAAACTTTGGGCATTCCATTTTCATTATCCTTCAAAAAAAACTTTTCATCCCTCTATGAGACATTTGAAAAGCTTATTGCATTAGGAATCAACATGACCAGAACATTTGCAAAAACTACAAACTCTCAATTTTTTAAGGTCAATCTCTGATAGGCTTTGTGAAAGCTGTGAGAATGAAGTAGATGTTATACCAGATGTTCTAACATGATATTCGATTTTAGACCTTGACACATGTTTGATCGTTCACTATTTAAGATTTTGAGTTTGAAAATAAAAGTCTTTTGATCAGAGGAACATAAATGGAAGGGAGAGTATCCAATACCTGAATGATCATCATTTACCTTTCCTTGGATGAGAATCTCGTCAAGAGCCATTTTTCTAGATTTGAATTTTGAGAGAATACTTTCTAGATAGTCGATTTTGGAATTTTTCTTCTCAATTTGAATTTCCAGAGATATAGCTTATTTTTTAAGCTTTTCACTTCGGCAATGTGACCTTCATTCTCACAGGTAATGTGAGAAATTTCAATTTTTAGTTTTAAGTTAAAGTCACATACCTCTATCCATTTTCTTGAACATTGTCTACTATAACGTTCTAATATCATCATCGCTTGCCTCTTCATCGGTTTCCACATCAGATTCTACATCATCATTATTTACGGCTTCTTTTGGATCAATTGATGAGGTGAAAGCAACATAGTGACTCATAAATGCCACTTTCTTCATCATCATTGGACTCACCATCGCTTGAAGATTTGTAAGACATAGATTTTTTTTGCTTCTTGAGGGTGTTTGCACACTCTGGTTGAATATGTCCTAAACCTTCACATTCTCGGCATTGTATCCCACGGTTAACTTTTCTTGGTTGACTTGATTGACTATTGAATGAGGAGTTATTGTCTCTAAATATCTTGACCGTCCTGCCAAAATTCTTAGTGACAAAGGCAAGGTCAGTGATAGATTCAATATTTTTACCTTTAGATGCAAGCCCTTTTTTCTCTAAAATTTTGAATCATATTCATTTCATAAGTTTGGAGAGAGCCAAGAATTTCATCAAAGCTCATTTTGGAGATGTCCTTGGCTTCTTCAATGGTAGCCATTTTAGCTTCAAATCTATCGGGGAGTGACCTGACAGTTTTACGCACAAGTTTAACATTAGAATAATTTTAACCAAGTTAATAAGCTTGGTTAGAAATCTCCCTTATTTTTCCATTGAAGTCGTTTATGGTTTCATCGTCGGACATCCTCAAGTCTTCAAATTTGGAAGCAAGCATTTGAAGTTTTGAAGACCGGACAGAGCTCATTCTTTCGTGAAGATTTTGAAGCGCTACCCAAGCCTTCTTTGCTGAGTTGTAGGTTGATATGAGCTTAAACTGATTTTCATCAATGGCGGACACAATGGCATTAAGAGCGCGCGAATTCACAAGAGCATCGTTTTGTTCTTCGATTGTCCAAGATTTTGCAGGTTTTTCTACATATTTTCCATTTGTTGGAAAATAGATCTGCTCTAATACCATTTGATGGGAATCACATATCGGATCCCGTGAATATTATCGCGAAATGTGCCATCGAACCGTCCGGGTAACATTTAAAATATTATTTTAAAGCGGATAAACTTGTTAACCGCACAACGGTTCGAACATCGGATAATAACCATATGATAAGATCTAATAAATATTAGGTAATTTATTATTCATAAATCATTATCAATAATCTAGTCTATAGGAAATAAATAGAAACCAGTAAACGGTTGCATTTATTGACCCAATGCATAAGGCCGTACCTAAGTTGTAGACTTCCGGCTGCACGTTCTAAACTTGGAAAGGCTCCGCCAGTGCTGAGGGAAACACCCGTGATCTTCCGGGATATTCTCCTGGATTTCTTGTACCGAAGCGTGGGCTTCGCCGGCAGGACTCCGTCGCAAATTTTAACTGATGGTTCTTTTTAAGCTTCCGGAGAACTAAGTCTCTTAAGCCGAACCAGAAGAATGAGATCAGTAGCAAAATTCGCAGACTCTGAGGGAGAGAGAGAGAGTTCGAATTTTTCTATGGGGAAAGGTGTGAAAATGTGTAGAATGAGCTTCCTATTTATAGGCTCAGACTGTAACCAAATTGGAGAAATTCCATCCCTAATTTTTTGAATTCTATATAATTAAATATAATTAATTATTTCAATCCAATGGTCTAGATTAAATCTTATCTTATTCCAAAGGATACAATTAATCAGGGATTTAATTGAATAAGAAAGACTTGGTAAAATCAAAATCAAATCTTATCTTCTTATCATCAAAATTCAAAATATATATATATATATAATTATTTTTGAAACTTAATTATCCAGATCCAACGGTTGAGATAAATCTTAAACCGATCTAATTGATCAAATTAATTAAGGATAAAATCAAATACCTTAAGACTTGGTAAAAGCCCTAACTCGATTTTATCTGTATCATAATTTTGAAAATTATATAATATATATTATTAATTAATTTCCAATCCGACGGTAAAGATTAAATCTGAAACCGATCCAACGGATACAATTAATTAGACAAATTCGAAAACCCTAAGATTGGTCACCAAGCAATTAATTTTGAATTAGTATTAGGGTTAAAATCAATTATCTTAATCCAACGGTTGATATTAAATCCTAACCGATCCAATGATTAAATTGATTTTAGGGTTTTTTTCAAATAACAAAACATTTGGTACTTATGCCGCAATTATGAAAAGTCCAAAACCAATTCACGCGTGAATCAGTTCCACCATCCAAGGAGCTCCATATCGACTTACACATTATTTATATATATAAATATATATTTTTATTTATTAATATAAATCTATTAATTATTAATAAAGATATTAATAATTAAATCCAAATAATTATATTATATTAATATATACCGATCTCAATATCACACATTCAAATGTCATGGTCCCACACTGTAATTTAAATTCGTGACAGGTGATTTAATTTCATAGTTTACCGAAACGATCATAAACTTAGAAATTCTTTAAATCACAAACCGTACGTCAAAATGACTCGGTTTCAAAAGCAAAGTTTCTTAGAATTTAATTTCCAACAACTTTCATGTTGAAAGAAAATCCAAATTCTACTTTGTTTTGTCAATCAATTTCGGTTACCAAGATATGGTACTTTTGCCACGCTACTGATAAAACTATCTGATGTCTGACACGGACTTCAGTTTTATAAATCTTGCCAAATGATTAAACATCTCAAAATGCTCCTATCACGTACGCATCATCCATGACGGAGCTATCATGGGGACCATGGACCCGTATCACTTAAGCTCCAACGAACTGCTAGGATGTTCGTCAAACCTCGGTGTAATTCCACTATAAATCCGATGTTCCACTCTTTAATGATACAATATATGTTATTCTCTTTATTACAGCAGAGTATCCATTGATACAATCAAATTCGGGTTATTGACATTTCACTTGATGATCCACACACGAGCAGACGATTTTTACCGTTTTGCCTGTCATTGCATTTTTCTCCTTGACTCAGTTAGTAATATCATGAGTAACCCACTTATGGTTTCAATTCATAATTTACGCACGGGTACCTCTCAATTCTCACCACCGACAACCAAGGGAATCATCATGACTCTGAAGAGAGTTGTGTGATGCCCATTTCTATGACCAAGCTACCCTCACTGCTGACAATCATGTTCCTAAAATAATAGTGTTGGGAACAACAATAACAATGTGTTCTTTAACGGTTAAATCAATGAACAATCAAGCCAACAGCTCGGACTCAAGATCACTAAGGACTTAGATCGAATATCCATTTGATCATCTACTAGTGACTCAACTCCAAGTTATCAGTGACGGTCTTATATGATAACTTCCGGAGTTTAAGTCAGGTCCAGTCCAGTATGAAGACACTTCATACTTAATGCACTTCTAGTGAGTGTGACACACACTTAATCCATAATAGGATTATATCACTTAGTCACATGAATGACCTTATATGATTAATGGGCTCCCACCCAGTTAATCAAGTCACGGACATTTAAGTTCATTTATTATGATTATTAATTGTTCCTCACATTGACTCGGCTGTGATAATAATAACATAATTGCATCATTTATGAACTAAGGAACAAAACATTCTATTTTACTCTACCATAAACTATAATAAGATTAACATAATAAGCATCATCTTTTGTTCAACGACTTGTCATAATCTTTTACAAATGGAATAAAACAGCTTGTTTAAGGACACATGTCCAACACCATTTGTGTCAACCATTGTTGGAGGACTCCATCCTTTCAACAATCTTGGCCATGCTTTTGCATCAACTACTTGAATAAATATTGTCATTTTTTGCCTTCCAATATGAGTAATTACTTCCGTCAAGAACGGGATGATGAAAATTGAACACCTTTTCTTTGCTTCCCATGATGTGTCTCTTAGATGACTAGATCGAAATCACCGTCTTTGACACCAAAGAGTTATCGATAGTGAACCAAGCTCTGATCCAATTGTAAAAGTCAGTTTCTCACAGTTTATGTTATATGCGATGTTAGAACAAGAATTTAAACATAAATAGAACACGGGATTTTTTGTTAACCCAGTTCACAAAATCCCTTGTTGGATAATATACTTATGGGGAGCCCTTGCTCAGATTGATCAAATGAATATTACAGAAGGATTGTTACAATATGAATATTTCGTATTAAATAAACATAAAAAAAGGCTCCTCATTAGTGTTGTAACAAGCTAAGCGAAGCCATCCTTCATCTTCCATATGATCCAGGGTGCAAGCTTCACTTGCGGAACGTCACACTAAACTCCTTTCAGCTACCGGCATAGTGGTTGACGTTCACCTTCACCAAAGGATTTTTCTATGAGTTTGAAGTTGTAGTTTTTGTGAAGTGCAAGGCAACAATGGAGGTCCAAGCTAGATGAAAAGAGAGATCTTTTCTCTTTTCTGATTCGCACTTCCAATTTCCAATGGTTGAAATTGTAGGGGTAAAAGAGTTCATCTTGCTGAATACATTCTTGGAGGAAAAGGACAAGTCAAGTCCTATATGCCCAAAAAGAAGGAACACCACTATGGACCATACCTAGAATAAGTCTATATCCACAATTGCAAATAAGCCAAAATGTAAATTGATCCACAAAATTAGACAATAAGAAACTTGAAATTCATCAATTATCTTTCCAAAATTGACACACAAACTGTAATAAAAAAGGGTTAATGACGGTAAAAATACTCAAAGTTTGGTCAAAGAACCCATCGTGTACCCAGAGTTTAAAAGTGGTGGCAAAAATACCCAAAGTCGTATTTGAGGAGTTGACCACTCCATTCTCGTAACGCCGTTAACTTACCCGATAACTCTAGCCACGTGGACAAATATGGGTTCCTGACAAAACACTATGTGCCACTGGACGAGCCCACATCAGCCCCATTTACGACAAAATAACGAATTAAACTCCTAATTAATACTATTTAATACAACTAATTAAACACATAATGATTACACTTAACAAAACAATTTTTTCCATGTGGCCAGAGTTGATGGGTAAGTTAACGGCGTTACGAAAATGGAGTGGTCAATTCCCCAAATGCAACTTTGGGTATTTTTACCACCCCTTTTAAACTTTGGGTATACGAGAGGTTCTTTGACCAAACTTTAAATATTTTTGCCGTTATTAACCCTAAAAAATTTCCATACATTATGTTGTTTTCCTAAATTCATAGTATATATTTTTGTTTCATCCTTAAAATAGGTTTGAGTTGATCAATTAAATTTTAAAATGAAAAAATTGAAGGAATTTGGTTCTCCCGTGCACAATAGTGTCTCCACAATCACCATCTATATTAGCGCCAATCTCGACTATTGGGGTGTTGAGTCTTTACTTTGTCTCCTAATCCCGACCATGGAAACACACCATGGTCATTGGATGAGTGCGGACCGGAATTGCGCCACATATGTGTTAGTCAAAGTTTGTTATTTAAATGTGTTTTGCTACCCACGTTTGTCAATAAGTCCTAGCCCTAAGGGAAGCACTATTTTTTAGGAATAGTTTCTTTTATTCATGTTTTGTTGCCACGTAGTATGCGGGTCTTTTATTCATTCCTGTTTTGTAAAGGCGTTATAAGCCCTCTTTCACTTTTAATGAATAACACATTACTCCAAATATTCTCTTGAGTTGCAATTGTCTCTGGTTCTAAGAATTGGTATCAAAGCTCCAAAAAGGGGACTCGTATTGTGAAGAGAGTAAGGAGAGTGAGAGTGTGTGAGAAGAGAATCACCGAGAGTTTAAAGTGTGTGTGAAGTGAGTAAAAAAAAGTAGAAGATCAATATGTCTTCATCTGAGAAGTTCGTACAACCGGCGATTCCAAGGTTTGATCGCCACTATAATTACTGGTCAATGACGATGGAGAATTTTCTCCGAAGCAAGCAGATGTGGCACCTCATAGAAGAAGGAATACCGACACCAGCAACTGGAACAACATCAACAAGTGAAGCGCAACGGAAGAGTGTGGAAGAGGCCAAACTTAAAGATTTGAAGGTCAAGAATTTCTAATTATAAGCTATTGATAAAGAGATTCTGGAAATAATTCTTGACAAGGGAACTTTGAAGGCAATATGGAGTTCTATGCAGCAAAAGTACCAAGGGTCCACAAAGGTGAAAAGAGCACAACTACAAGCTTTGAGAAGAGAATTCGAACTTCTAGCCATGAAAGAAGGCGAGAAGATCAATAGCTATTTGGGAAGGACTTTTAATGTGGTAAACAAGATGAAATCGAACGGTGAAGCAATGGAGCACAGTACGGTTGTTAGTAAGATACTCAGATCTTTGACCTCTAAATTCAATTATGTTGTGTGCTCAATAGAGGAATCAAATGATTTGGGTACCTTGAGTATTGATGAACTACATGGCAGCCTTCTTGTTCATGAGCAAAGAATGCAGGGATTTGAGACAGAAGAACAAGTATTGAAGATAACTAATGATGATAGACCAATCAGAGGCAGAGGAGGTAGGGGTCTATTCAGACGAGGACGTGGTAGAGGAAGATGAAGACAATCTCTAAATAGAGCAATTGTTGAGTGTTTTAGTGTCACAAGTTGGGTCACTTTCAGTATGAGTGCCCTGACTGGGAGAAGAGGGCCAATTATACAGAGCTTGAGGAAGAAGAAGAACTTTTATTAATGGCGTATAAAGAGCTACATCAAACTGTTCAAGAAGAAGCTTGGTTCCTGGACTCCGGCTGCAGCAATCACATGACGGGTAACAAAGAATGGATCTCAGAAATGGAAGAAGGATTTCGAAGAACCGTGAAGCTTGGGAATGATACCACAATGGCTGTTGTAGCAAAAGGAAGCATCAAGTTGCAAATAAATGGCATTACTCAAGTAATAGCTGATGTTTACTTTGTCCCTGAGCTTAAGAACAATTTGCTAAGCCTAGGATGACTCCATGAAAAAGGCTTAGCAATTATGCAATTATGAAAAAGGCTTAACAATTTACTAGGCTTAGCAATTTTAATTAAAAAAAGGCTCTTGCAAAGTATTCCACTCGGATAAAGGATTAATTATGCACACTAGTATGAAGGGAAATAGGATGTTCTGTTTGATAGTTTATGCAGTCCCAAAAGATCCCATGTGTCTACAAGCTGAAGTTGTCTCAGAGAAAGAAACTCATTTGCGGCATTGTCGTTTTGGGCACCTTAACTATAAGGGGCTCAATACACTTTCATGCAAGAAGATGGTCATTGGGCTGCCTTCTCTGAGATCAGCGAAGAATATTTACAATGCTTATCTCATTGAAAAAAAACAGAGAGAGTTAATTCCGAAGAAGAGCTCATGGAGGGCATCAAAGAAGCTTCAACTAATTCATGCCGATATTTGTGGTCCTATCACGCCATCCTCAAACAGTGACAAGAGGTATATCTTAAGTTTTATTGATGACTTTTCTCGTAAAGCTTGGATATATTTCTTACATAAAAATCTGAAGCGTTTGTTATGTTTAAGAAGTTCAAAGCTAGTGTTGAAAAAGAAGTTGGTGCATTCATCACTTGCTTAAGAACAAATAGAGGTGGTGAAATTACCTCTAAGGAGTTTGAGGATTTTTGTATGGATCAAGGAATCTGCAGGCAACTGACGGCTGCTTATACTCCCCAACAAAATGGAGTCGCCGAGAGGAAAAACAGATTGATCATGAATGCAGTAAGGAGTGTACTGAACGAGAGACAAGTTCCAAAAGTATTTTGGCCTGAAGCAGTTAAATGGTGTGTACACGTACAAAACAGAAATCTAACTTCATCCGTAGATCGGAGAACCCCAGAAGAAGCATGAAGTGGTGTAAGGCCAATAGTCGACTATTTTCGGATCTTTGGATGTGTAGCCCATGCGCACGTACCAGACGAAAAGAGAAGCAAGCTAGACGACAAAAGCAAACGGTGTGTATTTTTGGGAGTTAGTGACGAATCTAAAGCTTAAAATTTATTTGATCCTACTACAAAGAAAATCATTGTGAGCAGAGATATAGTTTTTGAAGAAGACAAGAGCTGGGATTGTGAAATAACTGAAGAAGAGTGCAAAGCTGATGTATTAGATTGGGAAGAAGAAGAAGAAGAAGAAGAAGAAGAAGAAGAAGAAGAAGAAGAAGAAGAAGAAGAAGAAGAAGAAGAAGAAGAAGAAGAAGAAGAAGAAGAAAATGGTGAAGATCAAGAACCAGCGCACGATGAAGAAACAGACAGTGGCGACATCAATCAAGGTGCATCCTCAAACAGTTCAAACGAGATCGGGTCACTAGCAAATGAAGAAAATGATGGTGAACAAGAGTTGCTAGTTGAAGGGAGGGCAACAAGAAATAGAAGAAAACTGATTTGGATGGTAGATTATGAAGAGGAAACAAACTTATCTGGGGAAGAAGAAAGCTTAATCGTGATGATGATGGCTGGAAATGGAAGGTGATCCGTACTCGTTCGAGGAAGCGTTCAAGAGCATGAAGCGGAGGGAAGCAGTGAACATGGAGATGAAAGCAATCGAAAGAACGAGACGTGGGAACTAACTGATGCTCCAAAAGGAGTTAAGACTATTAGAGTTAAATGGATTTTGAAGACCAAGCTCGATGAAAGTGGAAAAGTTGAAAAGCATAAGGCAAGATTGGTAGCAAAAGATATGCACATCGATATGGAGTGGACTATACATAAGTGTTTGCACCAGTAGCAAGACTTGACACCGTGCGAGTACTTTTAGCTTTGGCGGATCAATGTGGATGGGAAGTGTTTCAGCTTGACGTGAAGAGCGCTTTTCTTCACGGTGAGCTCAAACAAGAAGTATTTGTACAGCAGCCTGAAGGATTTGTTAAGAGAGGAAAAGAAGATAAAGTTTACAAGTTGAAGAATGCATTGTACGGCCTTAAACAAGCACCGAGAGCTTGGTACAGCAAAATTGAGGCGTATTTCGCAAAGGAAAATTCGAAAGGTGCTCAAGTGAACACACTCTGTTCACTAAGAAAAATGAAGGTAAAATTATGATCGTTAGCCTTTATGTGGATGATTTGATTTTCACTGAAAATGATAAAAGCATGTGTGAAGAATTCAAGAGCTCAATGATGCTAGAGTTTGACATGTCTGACTTGGGAAGAATGAAACATTTTCTTGGAATAGAGGTGATAAAAATGATGCTGGGATTTTTATTTGTCAAAGAAGATATGCTCAAGAAGTTCTAGCAAGGTTCAACACGGCGGACTGGAACCCAGTAAAGAATCCAATTGTTCCAGGAACATATTTGTCGAAAGATGAGGATGGCGCTGAAGTAGATGCTACAAAGTTCAAACAAGCAGTTGGGAGCCTCATGTACTTAACTGTAACTCGATCTGATCTAATGTTTGGAGTGAGTTTGATCAGCAGGTTCATGGCAAATCCAAAAGTGTCACATTGGGCTGCAACAAAAAAGGCTAAAAAGATATCTAACAGGAACCACAGAGCATGGAATATTCTACAAGGCTCAAAGAAAAAAAAAGGTCTTGTAGCTTATACCGACAGCAATTATGCAGGAGATTTAGATGATCGAAGAAGCACTTCTGGTTTGGTGTTTATGATGGGGTCTGGAGCTGTTTCTTGGGCCTCGAAAAAGCAACCCGTTGTGAGCTTATCCACCACCGAGGCAGAATATATTGTTGTTGCACTTTGTCATTGTCAATGTATTTGGCTTAGATGAATTTTTAAGCAGCTTGGAGCTGAGGAGAGGGAAGAAACTGTGATCTTATGTGACAATAGATCCACTATTCAATTGTCCAGAAATCCAATTTTTCATGGAAGAAGCAAGCATCAATAAGGTTTCATTTTCTCATAGACTTGGTGAACGATGAACTTGTGCGACTAAATTTTTACAGCTCTAAAGAACAAATTGCAGACATAATGACTAAACCATTGAAGCTTGAGCAGTTTGAGAAGCTTCGCGGCATGCTTGGAGTAATGAAGGTCACTGAAGTAGGCTAGTTGCAGATGCAGTAGCTTAAGGGAGGGAATGTTAGTCAAAGTTTGTTATTTAAATGTGTTTTGCTACCCACGTTTGTCCATAAGTCCTAGACCTAAGGGAAGCACTATTCTTTAGGAACAATTTCTTTTATTCTTGTTTTGTTTCCACGTAATACGTGGGTCTTTGATTCATTCATGTTTTGTAAAGGCGTTATAAGCCCTCTTTCACTTTTAATGAATAACACATTACTACCAATATTCTTGAGTTGCAATTGTCTCTGGTTCTAAGAATATGAGGGGTGCTAGCGCCGTCAAATGAGAAAATGAGCACGTTTCCGAAGCCGAGAGGAGCAAGTCTCGCACGGCCTGAGTGGAGGGAGAGGTGCTAAATACCATATCGAACTTGCGCGTATACTTATGTAAAGCCCATGTAGCCTAAATCATTCTTAAAACACAAATGGAAAAAGAAAAAAAAAAATTAGTGCAAAATAAACACCCTAACTGAATGAGGATGTGAACGACTAAAAATTGATACAATTGCCATTTGGCAATCGGGGTTTCTTGGAAAGTCATTTTCACTACTTTTACCGTGTTTTGGATGAAAAGAGATCGTAGCTTTAATCAAGTATCTGATACTTTTACTATTTTTATTGTATTTTCTATGAAATATGTCGTATTTTTTTATTAATATTAAATAATTATTCAGAGCATAATGTATAGTTGTATACTAATACTTGGTTTTAAAATAACTATTCGTCTAATTTATACATTTAATCTTAGGGTTAATGACGGCGAAAATACCGAAAGTTTGGTCAAAGAATCCCTCGTGCATCCAAAGTCTAAAAGTTGTGGTAAAAGTACCCAAAGTCATATTTTAGGCGTTGATCAATCCTTTCTCGTAACACAGTTAACTTACCTCTTAACTCTGGCCACGTAGACAAACATGGGTTGCTGACATAGCAATTTTTTGCCACGTGGACGAGCCCACATCAGCCTCGTTTACGACAAAACAACTAATTAAACCCCTAACTGGGCTCGTCCACGTGGCAAAAAATTATCATGTCAGCAACCCACGGTTGTCCACGTGGCCAGAGTTAAAGGGTAAGTTAACAGCGTTACGAGAATGGAGTGGTCAACGCTCCAAATGCAACTTTGAGTACTTTTGTTACCACTTTTAAACTTTGGATACACGAGGGGTTCTTTGACTAAACTTTGGGTATTTTCACTGCCATTAACCCTTTTTTTTTGGAACAAAGGTAATTTTTTATTCCAAGTAAAACAAGAAAAGTACATCTTCTCAATTACAAAGTCATACTCTGATAATGACCAGCCTAACTAATCGGTAAAGGAGGCAAATGGTCACACAAGTAGGCTAGCTTAGGTTCATTACAACATCTACCCACAGCTCTATGAACAACATCACAAAGGATCAGTAAAAAAGATAAGCATTTGTTTTGGAACACTCGTTGATTTCGCTCCAACCAGATTGCATAAATCATCTCAGTAATTAGCACCTTAAACAACCGTTTACGATGTGTTTTGCCCTTCAGCTGCTTGCAAACGTGATAAAGAATACTCTGCCAATTACCAGCCACAACAGGGACTCCATACCATGATAACATCAACACCCATATCTGTTGTGTAAATTGGCACGAGTAAAAGAGATGGTCATGAGATTCTTCCACCACATGACAAAACGCACAAAAAGGATCGACAATAATGTGAAACTTGAGTAATCTGTCTTTCGTGGCAAGACGGCCCCAAGCTGCCATCCAAGCACAGAAATGAGCCCTAGGAGTAGCCCGGTTGTTGAGAACAAGCTCCTTCCATGTCACAGCAAGAATGGGAGGTCAGAGGATAGAGTAGACAACATATTTGTCAAATTTCCCTTTGTCACACATGATGTCCCATTGAGCTTGGCCATGCATTAAGTCCCGACATTTTAGCAACTTCTTGAACAATACAAACGCTTGCAAGGGTGCAATCAAACCATTAAGGTCACACCCTTTGACGTAAAACTCATGCAACCATTTAACCCATAGTTTTTCAGCCTTGTTTTGGACAGCCCAAAACATTTTAACAAAAGACAGCTTGTTCCAAGTGGGTAAGTGGATCAGGCCCAATTCGCCTTCTATTCTTGTTCGACAAATAGCATCCCAAGATATCAAGGATTTCCTGCTGTCTCCAGCCATTCCTGTCTATAAAAAACGTCTACAAATAGCTTCAACAACTTTCATGACCTTCTTAGGAAGAGAGAACACCTGACACCAACAATTCTGAACAGAGTAGAGTACACATTGAATAAGTTGCACTCTACCTCCATAACTAAGAAGCTTAGAGGTCCAATGTGTAATCTTGCCAACTATTTTCTCAAGGAGGGGTTGATACTGAACTATGGATAGACTTCTAGATGTTAGAGGAATCCCCAAGTATCGAAAAGGTAGCTGACCATATTGTAAGTTACTCACAGCAAGAATGCGAGTCCTCACTTTTTCCTTGACCTCTGCAAAGTACACTTCACTCTTCCTCGTATTAGCCTTCAAGCCAGAAGTTTTACTAAACACTGTTAACACATCCAATAAAGCTTGGAAATATTTTAGATTGCCTTTACAGAAGAACAGGAGATCATCAACAAAGATGAGGTGAGTGATCCTTAGAGCACCGCAACTAGGGTGATAATGGAACCCAGGGTGTGCATGTAAGCCATGAAGTAGTCTAGAGAGGTACTCCATACTTATAACAAACAAAAATGGGGAAATAGGGTCCCCTTGTCTCAATCTTTTCCCTATTGGAAAAGGAGTAGTCAATTGGCCATTTAGACAGATTTGGTAAGAAACCGTGGTTAAGCATACCATAATCCAAGAGATAAACATGTCCGGGAAACCAAGGCCACAAAGAAGTTGTTCCACAAATGACCATTGAATGGAGTCATAAGCCTTTTGTATGTCCATCTTGATCATACACCTAGCTGAAATAGATTTCCTCCCATATCCCCGAATAATTTCCTATGCTAGAATAGTATTGTCATGAATAAAGCATCCAGGTACAAATGCAGCTTGTTCCTCCCCCACCAATGAACCTAAAACCAAGCTCATCCTATTGGTGATCACCTTCGACCTGATTTTGTATAAGACACTGCAGCAGGCAATCGGTCGAAAGTCTTTGATGGTTGTCGCAGATCTCGATTTCAAACTACTTCATTCTCTAGCTTTCGAACTTGATCATCATAAAGAACCAAAATGTGAGAGACATGCCTAGATTTCAAACTAGCATAAAAGAATTTATTATTGCCGTCTCCACATTTAAGCCAATGGATTTTTTATTTTTGCTTCATAATCTGTTCTTCCACTCTACTCCACTTATCGACCTCAGCTTGAGCTCCGACCACTGCCTGATAGCCATTAGCATCCAACGGGCTAGCTTGCAACAAAGTCTGTAGCCTTTCCCTATCACAGATAGCTGTCTGTAGCCTATCAGAAGAATGAGAGTAGATTTTATGCAACCCTCTGATCTGTTCCCTCACATGTTTAAGCTTAACCCAAACCTGAAATAAAGGGACACCATATACAATAACAGACCAGCCCCTATGCACAGAAGCAAGAAACTCAGGGTGAGAAGTAACGCAATTCAAAAATTTAAATCTGCGAGGGACATGCGTAAGAGGAGGACCATAATCAACAACCAAAGGAGAGTGATCAGAGCTCAAAGGGTTTAATACTTGCACATTCAAAGTGCCAAACTGTTGTAGCCACAACTGCCATTAACCCTTAATCTTAAGAATTATGATGTTATGAATAGATGAAAATATTATAATATTAAGAGTTAATAGTGACATATATATAAGTTGTACTCAATTGGAACAGCATAAACTTTAATTTTATCTATGAGTAACATATATACTTAACTTCAACTTTATTCTTGCTTGAATTTACCCAAATTCAAATTATTTGTAGTTGTAATATTGTGTGAGCTTTAATAAAGTATTTGATACTTTTACTATTTTTATTGTATTTTGTATGAAATATGTCGTATTTTTTATTAATATTAAATAATTATTCAAAGCATAATGTATAGTTGTATACTAATACTTGGTTTTAAAATAACTATTCGTCTAATTTATACATTTAATCTTAGGGTTAATGACGGCAAAAATACCTAAAATTTGGTCAAAGAACCTCTCGTACATCCAAAGTCAAAAAGTAGTGGCAAAAATACCCAAAGTCATATTTGGGGCGTTGATCAATCCATTCTCGTAACACAGCTAACTTACCTGTTAACTCTGGCCATGTAGACAAACGTGGGTTGCTAACATAGTAATTTTTGGCCACGTAGACGAGCCCACATCAGCCTCGTTTAAGACAAAACAACAAATTGAACCCCTAACTGGGCTCGTCCACGTGGCAAAAAATTGTCATGTCAGCAACCCAAGGTTGTCCACGTGGCCAGAGTTAACCGCTAAGTTAACAGCGTTACGAGAATGCCCCAAATGCAACTTTGAGTACTTTTGCCATCACTTTTAAACTTTGGATACACGAAGGGTTATTTGACTAAACTTTGGGTAAATTCACCGCCATTAACCCTTAATCTTATGAATTATGATGTTATGAATAGATGAAACGTTATAATATTAAGGGTTAATAGTGACATATATATAAGTTGTACTCAATTGGAACGGCATAAACTCTAATTTTATTTAGGGTTATTACCGGCATGTGTTCCTGTTCTTTTGCAAACATCCGAATTATGTTCCCGTTCTTTTTTTTTTCGCGGCATATATTCCATAAGTCTTAAAACATACTCAAAGTCAACCTCCGTTAACACTTCCGTCTATGTCCGTTAGTTTGTCACGCCCTTAATACCGGCATATGTTCCCGTTCTTTTGCAAATATCCTACTTATGTCCTCGTTCTTTCTATTTATGATTTTTTTATCATTTAAAAAAAGTACTAATTTTTTCCATTTTTTATTTTCTTAATAATATTTTTTTAGACGATAAAAGTACCATTTTTAGATGATACTAATTATTTTTAAGCGGTAAAATTACTCATTTTTTTTAAATCTTCATTCTCTCATCGATGTAGAATTGATCTTCCTTTTTAATCCAGAAATCCTCTTTCGTCGTGGAAGTCTTTGATCTCCGCTTCTAACAAGCTCTCAAATCCTTAATTACCAACCCTAACCAAAGCACCAACCAATCAAATTGCCACAAAACCACAGTTCTCACCGACACCCGCGAGCTTCCGTCGTGGGAGGGTTCGGTACCGAGGAGAATTGGCATTGGGCAGAAGCAGTAAAGACATAAAGGAGGTTCTAGTAGACCGAGGTTGGGATCACCATGACCGATGACTATAGGAAAGCCATCAATGACCTGTCTCCGAAGTGTTGGAAAATATTGCAATGAAAATAAAATTGAGATAGCGTCAAGTGGGTCGAAACGTTGAACACCTGAGTTGAACGCTTTCTTCAAAACGAAGTATCGAAAGCTATCTAGATATTATGAGTTTTCTTCCCATTAATTTTTCACTCTGTAATTTTAATTTTTTATAGCTTCCTATTGTTTTATGTTGTGAGTCTTTGGGTAACGGAGTTCAAGGAGTCTTAGTTCGCTAGCGAACTTTGAAATGTTACAAAGTTTGCAAAAGAACGGGAACATAAATCGGACGTTTGCAAAAGAACGGGAACATATGCCGGTAATAACCCTTTTATTTATGAGTGACATATATACTTAAGTTCAACTTTATTGTGGCTTGAATTTACCCAAATTCAAATTATTTGTAGTTTTAATATTGCGTGAGCTTGTTCATTATCGAAATCGGAGTTCCCCAACGGCACCGTCGACAACGACGGAGGTTGTTGAGTTGTCGTTGTCGTTGTCGCCGCCACCAATGATGGCTCGTCCACCGTGGATGGATCATAGTATGAAGTCGACATTTCTATTGTCTTGAATTTCGGAGAGTGAAAGAGGATGATTCGAAGAAAAATAAAAAGAAGTTTTGAACGGTAAAAGTACTTAAATTGAGTAGCACTTAATGCCGTTAAAAAAAATATATACAAAATGTATTGAACCGCAATAAAATTAAGCTTGAGTACATTAAAGTTACAATATATAAACTTTAATATACATGTCACCAAAAATACAACATATATATATATATGTGTGTGTGTCTTGGATCGTTAACTTTATTATTAATTTGTTTTAAAATTTGGAGTTATTAGTGATGATAATGTACCTAAAGTTAAACTATACTTGATCAACAGTTTCCATGGATGGATTACTTCCCTATTGTGGTTTCCCATTACAACTGTCCAGCCTTCACTCGTTGCCGCCATTCGCAAGCTTTCACCATCCAATTCTGTTTCACACTTTCACCATTCATTTACTAACAATCAATAAAAGCGTTCAACAGCTCTCTCTCTCTCTCTTCCTTTATTACATATTATACCACCACTACACTCATCGCATTCAAACCCCCCAAAAATGGCGTCCCTCTCCTTCCTCATCTTCGCCTTCTCCGCTCTCCTCTCTCTCCTCCCCTCCCAATCGCAGCCATCCTCATCGGACTACACCAAGCTCGTCTTCAAAGGCTGCGCCGACAACCAATTCCAAGACTCCACCGGCGCATTCTCCCGCAACCTCAAAGCGCTCTACGCCTCGCTCCTCCCTCAGGCCGCCAAGAAGCCCTACGCCGCCGCCTCCGCCGGAGAAGGCGCCGCCGCGGTCTCCGGCGCGTACCAGTGCCGCGGCGACCTCTCCGGCGCCGACTGCTCCGCCTGCGTCGCTAAGACCCCCGCCGGGGCGGCCGAGCTCTGCGGCGCCGGGGCCGAGGCCGCGCGCGTGCAGCTACGCGGCTGCGCGCTGCACTACGAAGTCGCCGGATTCAGGTGAGATCTCTGCGATCACTCACCGCGATTCGCTGATCAAACGGGTTGAATAGCGTAATCGGTGAACAGTGAACTGAATTTGATGAGGATTTCTTTTTATTTTATTTATTTGTGGTTTTTAGTTATTTAATAATTAATAGGAGAGCTGAATATACTAAAAATCGAAGATTCCATAATCAATCGAAATTGGATTTGTAGTTTCGGTACTCTAAAAATAATCATAAATATAATAATACACATTAAAATTTGAATAATCTCAGCAATATGAAATTTCTAAATGTTAAATATTATTAGAAAAGTCTAAATTATAACATGTTATGTTATAATCGAATATTTTTTTATATGAAATTGAAATTTAGTCCTTAGGAAATTATATAATTTTTATTTTTATTTTTTATAAAGACAATCGATATGTTAGTATGTAACATGGATTTTTTAGTAGTAGAATAAAAATCTTTATCAATTTAGTGGTAGACTAAATTAAAGACTATTATTTTGCTGATAGTTTCTTTTACCACTTCACCCTATTTTATGAAGAAAAAAAAAATTCACAGAATTTAATTTTTTTTAAAATTTAAAAATATTTAATTTAAATTCATAACACTTTTTAAGCTTAGCGCTTTGTGATTGTTTTAGAATAAATGAAACGAAAGATACGGTAGAACTAGGACAATTATTTTTTATTTTTTATACGGAGTAGAGCTTTAATCTCGTATTTTAAAATTATTAGTTTTAATATTCAACTAATTGAATTAGCCGATAATTTTTTTAAAAAAAAGTTCAAATATTTGAATAAAGTAGTTCTATAGTTTTTGGATTATTTTTCAACTCTATTGTGTAAGATTCTAATATCTCCGGGCATCATCAGGCAGATTCCCGCGACCCAGCTGTTGTACAAGTTGTGCGGGTCGATTGCGGCGAGAGGAAGCGGCTTCGGGCAGTTGAGAGAGACGGCTCTTGGGATGGTCGTGGACGGCGTCTCCGATGGGACCGGGCTCTTCTATGCCGGGACTTACCAGTCCGTCTACGTCTTGGGGCAGTGTGAAGGTGGTTTGGAGGCCGATGATTGCGGAGTTTGCGTGAAGAGCGCCGTGGAGAAGGTGAAGAGCGAGTGCGGTGATTCGATCTCCGGCCAGATTTATCTACAGAAGTGCTACCTCAGCTACAGTTACTACCCCAACGGCGTGCCGAGGATATCTTCCGAAGGCGATAAAGGTAAGATTTCGTTCATCGCCACGAATCACTTATTTTCTTCACAAATTTAGTTAATTTCTCTGAATATCAACTTTTGAAGCAAGTTAGTGTACTACCTTTGGGCAAAATTGATGTTACAAATTAAACAAAAATTAGCAATGGAAGTAAAATGAAATCGATACAAGGAATTTACATAAATATGTAATTCGGAAAGAAAACCACGGGTTGAGGAGAACAAATTTACTATAAACGAAATAAAATGTTACAATGGAAGAGAGAGCACAAAATTAAATTGCAACTAAGTAAAAATTAAGCCTAAAACGTCAATTACGATAAAAATCGTAATTTGAAAAGTCTTGATAAAAAAAAAAATCCACCTCTAGGCCCCGAAATAAAACATGTCACATTGCGAAACTAGAAATTGGCCTAGGCAAGTGTAACGGATTCGAGCCACATACATAAACAAACATATATAGATTTTAAATTTTATAATCACGGCAATAGTCCTCAAATTTTTACCAATAGAAGTGGCAAAGTTTAAAGTGCAAAATAGCGACAAGAGTCCTTAAAATTAACAATTGTGAGGCGATGCATTTTTATTTTTATATTTTTTACGGGTGTTGGTCCATTTTGTAGCATATTGTTATTAAATCATACATAAAATACACATTTATGTGATCATCGAGCTATCTAACATATTCTCTCATTTGAATTCGATGAAAAATTGAATAGAAAAATATATCGCTTTATATTTATTAACTTTTGAGTACGTTTGCGGTTATATTTTTAATTTTTAATTTTTGTCGCTTTGTTAGATCAAAGTCTGAGTAAATATATCGTGATTTTTTCGTATTAATATTACATGGATACATGGTGAATAAGATGGTTTGTGCCTTGTTGTGGGGCTATTTCAACTTTTTAGCTATTTAATATGCGGTTTTTTTTTTTTTTTATTTATTTATTTTAATTTAAAAGAATGAAAATAAAGTGCAAGGCTTGTTGTAGGGACAAGTGGGAAAAGTCAGACACAGAGGACAGTGGCCATTGTAGTTGGTGGGCTCGCTGCGTTAGGCTTTTTAATCGTCTGTTTACTCTTTATGAGATCCCTCATGAAAAAGCGTGGTGCCAAGCACCGAGGCTAGCTAGGGTTTATTATAATCTCATCCAGTACAAAATATATACGTTCTTATATAATCTTACATTGTAGTACCAACATTTGTATATATAGTTTTGTATGATGAATAGCAAGCTTGTGAAGAAAGGTTAGTAGTTTAATTCTGCTTCGAAATAACCGGAATTGAAAATGGAAATGACTAATTCTGAATTCATCTTGCTTATTATATTTTATGTGATAATCGATTTGGACCGTCAAATCTCAATCCAATAGTCCAAATTAACTAGCCGACATCAAAGTTAATAAAAATAGTAAATAAATAAAAACCCGGATATATAGTTTTCGCGTAATTGCGAAATTCATTCCACTAGATGCAGTAGCAGAGCTATGTAATTAGTTAGAAGTTAGAACCACATTCAAGATTGATTACTTAGGTTATGAAGATTGCTATGCTTTTTAATTTGCAAAGATTGGCTTTTGATTCTAGTAAAGATATATATATATATATATATATATATATATATATAAAAAGAGTCTAAAGCTGAAAGAGAGAATTTTGTGGGGCCACTAACTTTGTTTGTATTGTTAAACTTGGCTCTACAACCATGAATATCCCAATACTTCCTTTTATGTTCTAAGTTTTTTGTAACAAGTTTATTTTATAAAGCAATCAGATATTGCTCATAACATTAGCTTTCTATTATTAAATATGTAATACTCTGATTTCGCTTTAATCCTATTTTCGTCAAACTTGTATAGTTTTGAGTGACCACTGCTTTCACTTTCGCAAATTATTATAATTTATGCTAATGGGTTGTAAGGCATTTGTTGGCTATTTTAGTTAGGCCCAAAATTTTAAAATAATTATAAAAAAAAAAAAAACACCAGTATGCTTAGTGCTAACCTAGATAAGCTAAGCTTTTTGACAATAAATTTAGGGATATATACGGCTCAAGTACTCAATTTTCGTATTAAGTTTGCCGGTGTATATTCTCAGCCTTTTTAATGGCATCAATACCGAAAAGCCAAAAATAGTGTTCATGTGCAATTTCATTAGTGTTGAGTTAATGTATGTTAAGTTATAAACATGTCCACTTCTCTATTTAGTAAAAATATTGAATAATTGATACTTTTGAAGTTTACATGTTTCCCTCCTTAACAAGACATTTACATAATTGGACCACTGGATACTGTTTTGTGACCTTTGGGTACTACTGCCGTTAAAAAGGAGTTTGAGGATATATTAGCATTTAGTATAAAATTGAAAATTTATATCTAAACTATCCCGCAAATTTATAATAAGTTTCTAAAACCTTGTTTTTGAAAGGAGAAAAATGTCATATGCAATGCTTACCTAGTTAAGGATGAGCTTTCATACAATAAATGTAACATATAATTAGTTTTTGAAATCTTGTTTTTGAAGGGGGGAAATGTCAGATTCCTCTGTTCTTTTTCCAACTTAACTTTGTCAATTCTTAAAGGAAAAAAAAAAAAAAAAGCTTATCATTTTCTTTTTCACATATTATTAATATAACGGGAGATCAGAAGATCTTGCAGGGATCATTAAGGAATTGTGGGTTCATCGAAGGAAAAAAATGGAGAGCTCAACGAATTCTTCAACAAAGTTACTTTTAAACATCAAATTAATGTATTTGAAAAAAAAATAACTAACTCAAAATATTTGGTAGCCCTTCTTGGTCTAAAAGAGAAGGTGCCTGACAAATCTAAGATACAAATTCTCGGAGAAAGGGGAGTTAATTAAGCATAATTAAAAAAGTAAAAATGAAAAAAATAAAGAATAAAATTAAGAGTAATTTTAGAAATTTAGGAGGACGACATGCTCTCTTGAGATCAATATTAGATCCTCCGAGTTCGGTACAATCGTTTTTCTAGGTCCAAAAGAGAGGTCATTCGGTTTTTAACTTTTGTAAACCGAATATAATAAGTCAACCTAACGTTAGCTTGGAAAAGTTAACTTGAGCATGACCCAAAAAAAGTCAAGTAAACTAAACGAAAAAACTTTTGTCTCAAATTTTTTTAGATGTGTTAAATATAAATTGTCATTGTTTGAAAAAAAATAACAAGTGTAATATGGTGTAGAGTCTAAAGCCTTAGTGATGAGTCTTTGTTGTGGTAATGAGTTTGAATTCTACAACCAACGTGATTTTTTGATAATTTAACAGAGCGCGCAAGTCGACTCACGTTTCGGATTTTGCCTTACACTTTCGAAGGTTGAGTGTATGTAACCCATTTTGACCAAAGATTGTGTATTATTTACACTTTCAAAAAATAAATATTTTTGAGTCTCCTGCTTCATTGATCTTAAAGAATATTTTTGTCCCTTCCTCAAATTCATTCCATATTAATTACGCTTACGGTTTACTTTTTAACTTTTGCACTATTTCCTTGACAATATATTTTTCATAAAGAGTCTATAGTATTGGTTTTTTTTTTTTTAATGCAAATACTTATCTTATATATTAAATCTCGTTATAGATTAAAATGTTTTCGTATTATGGGTTTCGTTTGGCATTGCTTATTAATAGGTGCTTTAATTTTTTTTAGAATTTTAAATCAATAGAAGCACTTCAGTAAAAAGTTTAACTTTTTTATAGACAAAATTTAAAAACAGGTAATAGATGCTTTTGCTAGAATCTACTTTTGCTTTTTTTCTTCTCTATCCCCGTAAACGTTTTTTTGTGGTAAAAGTACCAAAAATACATTTTAGGGTTAATTGTGGCGAAAAGACCCAAACTTTGGCAAATTCTCTCCCGTGTACCCAACCTCCATAAATGGCGGCAAAAGTATCCAAACTCGGCATTTGGGAGTTGATCGAGAAAATTTGTCCATGTGGCTATTAGCCTTTGCCACATGGCATGCCACATAGCACTTGGCCGCCATGTGGCATGCCACGTAATTATTACTTTTTAAATAATTTTTATAAAAAAATTATTTTTATTTTTAAGAAATTTTAATTTTTTTAAAAAAATTAATTATTTTTCAATAATAACCAGTAATAAATATTTAAATTTAAATATTTATTATTGGTTATTATTATTAAATATAATTATTCATTTTAGAAAAGTGGTTCAAACGAAATAAATAAAGAAAAAAATCATTGTTCATGGTTCAATCAAGCTCCGTCTCCGATCCGGTTCACGGGTGGAACGAAATTACTTAATATGTTTAATAATAATAACCATATGATTATTTAATGAATTTTTTTTAAAAAAAAGAATAATATATAAAAAATATATATTAAACAATTATTATTATAAAATGCAAACACACAAAAAAAAATTATGCAAACAAATAAAAACAATTTTTTGTTAAATATAAATATGACTACTTTTTTTTAATAAGTGGTGTGTATTTAATTATGTCTTGACTTTTTAAACAATATGTATGTGTTTATTGGTTATTATTATTATTATTATTATTAAACATATTAAAAAAAATTATTCGACGCATGAACCGGATCGTAAACAAAGTTCTAGTGAACCGTGAATGGTGATTTTTATTTCGTTCTACCCACTTTTTTAAAAATAAATAATTATAACCAATAATGAATATTTAAATTTAAATATTCATTATTTGTTATTATTGGAAAGCAAATTTATTAAAAATAAAAATATAATTTTTTTCAAAATAAAAATAATTTTTTTAATAAAAACTATTTAAGAAGTAATAATTACGTGGCATGCCACGTGGCGGCCAAGTGCCATGTGGCAAAGGCTAATAGCTACACAGACAAATATTCTCGGTCAACTCCCAAATGTCAAGTTTGGGTACTTTTGCCGCCATTTACGAAGATTGTATACACAGCAGAGCATTTGACCAAAGTTTGAGTCTTTTCGCCACAATTAACCCTACATTTTATTATTGCGATTAAGAGTCTAATTCTTTTGTAAAGTGGTAAAAGTATCAATATTTTTATGTCAATATTTTTTAATTATTGTGGTTAAAGTACCAATTCTTTTTGGATGGTAAAGATACCAATTTTTTTACATCCATTTTTTTAAAATTATTTCAGTTGAAGTACCAATTCTTATTGGGTGGTAAAAGTACCAAAAATATTTTACCATTGCGGTTAAAGTACAAAATTATTTAGGTGGTAAAAGTACCCTTTTCGTTCACATTCTTATATTATTATAGTTAAATTACCAATTCTTTTTGGAAGGTAAACGTATATAAAAAAAATATTATTATTGCAGTTAAAGCATTAGTTCATTTTAGTTGGTAAAAGTATTACTTTTTCACCGTGGACGGAAGAAACGTGGATGTAAAAAATTGGTATTGTCACCATAATTATTGTCAATTAAAAGCATAAAAGGCATAACAAACTACCAAGGTTTTTATTATATTTATTGAGTAATTATATTATTTAAAATATTTTTTAACTTTTTGTATTAATATTGAGATTAAGTAATATTATTTATGTCTACTTTACTATTTTTTGACATTTAGAAACTAATTAAGTAAAATTGGTTGCCAAACACTAAAGTGGAACTTTTGAAAAAACTAATTATTTTTTGTTTTCATTAACCAAACAGTGCATTACTTTCTCTGACAGCACTTTTTCTGACAGTAAATTTTAAAACAATTCTAAAGACAGCACATCAATGCCAAACTGGGCCTATGTTAGACTATTTGGACAGGTTTCTAGGATATTTATTTGAGAAAATTATTCTGACCGCACGGTGAAGAATTTATTTGAGAAAACTATTATAATACATGTATAAACAAAGAATAACATAGTTGTTAGTCTTGCGGCTAATCGGCCACCGCATAAAGTGTGTTGCAATCCACTAATAATAAATAAATAAACAAATAAATAAAAATCAGCAACAACTAGTTGAAGGCATCGTAAATTGGAAAACAAAATCATACCTGGACGTGAAAAAAAAAATAGAGTTTGTAAGAAGTCATCAAAAGACAGAAATTATTCTCTCGACGTACTCAAGGGTCCAAAAATTTAGAGTATTAGCGCGGATTTGTTGTTTGAGGCTCCTAACTTCCTCCGGGGCTTTGGGGTCCACAAACAACAACGTAAAACTTTTATCGATGTCTCTCTTATCGAACATATAATGCTCTCTCCAAACGTGAGTTATCGGTTTATTGAGTTGCAGAACCTTAGTCCAACTCAGCTCACCGCCGCAGGAAGAAGGTGACGCCACGCTCAGAGTAACCGACGTAGCGTCGGGGTATGTGAACGATGCCAACGAAGACCTCCAGTTAGAGAGGTAGACTCTAGGGCCTGGGCCGTTCACAAACCGAAACAGTTCATCAGTAAGGTCGTACGACAGTATGCCTTCGATGTTGAACTCGCCGACGGTAAAATGGCCAGGGAAGAAGTTCCAATGCAGAGCCCCCACCGCCCCTACCGGGATCATCCCTCTATAGTGAAAAGTTCCTTTTATTCCTGAGACCCCACCGTCTCTCCAAGCAACGTCGCCCTTGGTGAGCACGTGAGCGCGCACCAACGACTCGTCGGGAGCCTCAGTGCTCGGGTCGTCCAACTCTAGGCATAAGCGGACTACCTTCCAGTCCCCGCTCGCCTCGTCCAATCCAATACGCGCACTCCAAAGTCTGTTACAGTCTGCAGGGCTCGGAAGAAGCCTCCGCTGCCGAGTCGTCGGGTTCCACTTCGCTCTGGGAAGTCATCAAACATTAGGCAGACCAAGCCTTTGCAGGAGCTCGTAATTGTAATACGGCCGTGTTCTTTGATCAAGTACGACAAGTCTACTTCATTCGCCTTCGAGAACTGCTCGGAGAGGACCTTTGCTATTTGTGGTGTAAGTTCAATGTCATCCCGATCTATGATATGTAACATATCTTCACACATAAGTCATCAGACTCTATGTTATACTCTATGAATTCTTCGTATAATATAATCGCGGACTGCGGCTGTAGTCTTTGATGGGCGTCGATGAATGAGCGATATAATCGCGGACTGCGGCTGTAGTCTTTGATGGGCGTCGATGAATGAACGGTCGCTGGAGATCCAAGTCATCCACTTTTTGGAGATGCACTTTAATCTCATCAGAGATTTCACTGGCAATTTCGGTAGAATATGAGCGAACAGCAAGTCTTCGGGAAGGAACGTTGCCATGTCCACAGTAAAATATCGCTAAGAAATTAAGAGACAGAAAACAATCAGTAATAAAGTAAATCAACATGAAGCACTGAATCAAAGTATATAAATCGAAACATAGTAGACCCAGCACTCAATCAAACTCTTAACATATTACTTAGCAATAAGATAAACAAACTTAACCTAGGAATAAAAATAAAAAAAAACCCAATTCAACTAATCTGTGCAGAATTGGGAGCCTAGATTAGACTAAATCATTATTAATTTATAAATAAAAATTAGAACCTTTTCTGACTAAATCCGAAATAAGGGTGCGATGCGAGCGATTGAATCTGTTTTCATTATATATATAAGATATTTTTTAGTTATAATGTTGTAATTACTTGTGTATATATCCATTTACTTGTACTTTGTGCACGTAATCTTAACTTCTTAGATAGTGTTTTATTTTTCCTTTCTTTCTCCAAGTAAGCTTTGTTAATTATTATAGGAAAAAGAAGAAAAATGGCTCTTAATAGTCAAATTAAAATGTTTAATAGCCAAATTAAAATTAATTAGTCAAATAGCTAACTTTTTTTTTTTTTTTTGCAAAATAATCAAATTGATGAGGTGGCTATTTAATAACAAATTTTATACCTATAATACCCTTTTAATTAACATATTTTTATTATTTAATTAATTAAAAAGGAAATTAATTAATTGTGCCTAATTACAACTAATCACGATTTATTTTTAAAAAATTAAAATTTTCAAAAATTAAAATGGAAAATTACAGTTTATACGATTTGTTTTTAAAAATTATTTTATGGAAAATCAACGATACAAAATTTATATTAACGTGTATCAACAAAGTTAATTTTTCTTAAAAATTAGAACATTTAGTTGTTTTACGGAAAAACTATATTAACGTGTATTAACTAAGTTAATTTGTTTAAAAATAAAAAATCGTGATTAATAATTTTAACAAAAATTATACGCGTGGTTAAATTTATACGTGAGTTTTGATTTTCAAAATTACATTTTTAAAAAATTAAAATGGAACCAATAAATGTGGCTAATCACGTAATCAATTTGATAACTAATTACCTATTATTATGCATATTATTCAAATTCGTTTTTAATTATTCAATTAATTAAAAAATCAAATAATATCCACAGGAGATCATGTTCATCATGTTGCCTGACTATTTTTCGTATAAATATGGATAGTATTTTCTCATTAATTAAATAATCAAACATTTGAACGTGTTATTCAAATAAGAATTTTCTTTTTTAATTAATAACCAAATAATAATTCCAGCTGTTTATGAAAACGTGAATTAACAACATTCCCGGAAATAAGTGTGTGAGTGTAGTGCAATTTACTGGGTTCCTTAGCAGGCTTATACTACAATCTAATGTCTAACAAAAACCGTGAATTAACCACATTAATACAACCTAATATCTAACAAAAACGTGTATTAACCACATTAATACAACCTAATAACTAACAGAAACGTGAATTAACCACATTAATACAATCTAATATATATTAAAAAAAAAAACGTGAATCAATTATATAAAAGATATTTTAAAAAAGACAATGATATAAAAGGTTCATATTGAAAGAAAAAATAAAATCGATTTTCATAGTGACGATGAACATCATGTGATGAAAAACTCGTACAACCCAAATATCAATTTTATAACAACCACAATTGGAACATTATCCGATCCCGGTGTTGTTTCCGAACTCAAATTAGCCGCCGTTTCCACTACCGTCGCTGCCGTTACCCTTGCCGGTTCCACAGCCGTTTGCTTCTTCGCACTTGATCTTGTCCTCCTCATTATATCTAACATAAAAGTGAATTAACCATATTAATACAACCAATACAACCTAATATCTAACATTAATACAACCTAATATCTACACAACTATGTATTAACCACATTAATACAACCTAATATCTAACAAAAACGTGAATTAATAACATTAATACAATCTAATATATAACAAAAACGTGAATTAACCACGTTAATACAATCTAATATCTAACAAAAATCGTGAATTAACCACATTAATACAACCTAATAACTAACAAAAACGTGAATTAACCACAATAATACAATCTAATATATAACAAAAACGTGAATCAACCACATCAATCAATATCAACAGGGTTTATATTGATTGATCCGAAATCCAAATATAGATAGATGAAGTAACAAAAATTAATCGATTACTAACAAAAATTAATAAATAAATCCAAAATCCCCTTTAATCAACCTATTTTAACGAAAATCTATACCAAATTCGTAGTTTAAACAGTACCAAATTCAATACCTCTATTTAATGAAGCTTAATCGTCAAATAGGGATTCTCTTCGTTATCGAATGGGTTTCGTCGATGGTTTAGTGTTGTTCTTCGTCAACTGGTTGGGCTTTCTCTGGTTTCTTCGTCGAGTGGGTTTCATCGATGGTTTAGGACTGTTCTTCATCGACTGAATGAGAGAGAAGGAGGAAGTCGACTGGTTTATTTGAAAGAGAAAAACAAAGAAGTCGATGGTTTAGGGCTGGTTTAGGGTGACGTGAGTGAATGAAAGAGAAAAAGAAAATTAAAATTGATTTATTAGAAATCCTTATTTTAAGGGATTGAAACGTGTTAATTAATTTAATTAAGGTAATTGATTCAAATTTAAAAATATACGATTTGTTTCTGTTTTAGTTGAATAATTAATCAATTTAATTATAAGGGTAATAAGGTCTTTTGTGATTTATTAATGGGGTTGATTGACTATTTAGTAATAGGGTTAATGACAGCAAAAATACCCAAAGTTTGGTCAAAGAACCCCTCGTGTACCCAAATTTTAAAAGTGGTGGCAAAAATACCCAAAGTCACATTTGAGGAGTTGACCACTTAATTCTCGTAATGTCGTTAACTTACTCGTTAACCCTGACCACATGGACAAATTTTTTTTGCTAAGTGTAATCATTAGGGGTTCAATTAGTTGTATTAAATAGTATTAGTTAGGGGTTTAATTTGTTGTTTTGTCGTAAACAAGACTTATTTGGGCTCATCCATTTGGCAAAAATTGTTATGCCAACAACCAACGTTTGCCAGCGTGGCCAGAGTTAACGGGTAAGTTAACGGCGTTACGAGAATGGAGTGGTCAACTCCCCAAATGCGACTTTGGGTATTTTTACCACCACTTTTAAACTTTGGGTACACGAGGGGTTCTTTTACCAAACTTTGGGTATTTTCGCCGTCATTAACCCATAGTAATATTAAGAAAAGATTGGCTATTTGGCAAAATAGTTTGTGCTATTTGGCTATTTAGCTATACTACCCAAAGAATAACTTATCATTTTGTTTTGGGTTGATGACGGTGAAAATACCCAAAGTTTGATCAAAGAACCCCTCGTGTACCCAAAGTTTAAAATTGGTGGCAAAAATACCTAAAGTCGCATTTTGGGAGTTCACCACTCCATTCTCGTAACGCCGTTAACTTATCTGTTAACTTTGACCACGTGGACAAATCTTTTTTGTTAATTGTAATCAGTAGGAGTTCAATTAGTTGTATTAAATAGTATTAATTAAGGGTTTAATATGTTGTTTTGTCATAAACGAGGCTGATGTGGGCTCGTCCACATGGCAAAAAAATTCATGTCAGCAACTCACGTTTGTCCACGTGGCCAGAGTTAACGGGTAAGTTAACGACGTTATTGTTGGAAATCACGTCTCGGATTCCATGAAAATTATCACGAATTGTACCTCCGAACCGTCCGGGTAACATTTAAAATTAATTTAAAGCGGAATAACTTGTTATCCGTCCAACGGTCCGGATATCGGATAATAACCATTTAACAAGATCTGATAAATATTATGTAATTTAATATTCATAAATCATTATTAATAATCTAGTCATAATAGGAAATAAATAGAAAGCAGTAAATGGTTGCATTTATTAACCCAATGCATAAGGCCGTACCTCTATTGACGACTTCCGGCTGCGCGTTCTGAATCGGGCAGGGCTCCGCCGGTGCTGAGGGAAACTCCCGTGATCTTCCGGGATATTCTTCTGGAATCCTCGTACCGAAGCGTGGGCTTCGCCGGCAGGACTCCGTCGCAAAATTTAAACTGATGGTTCTTTTTAAGCTTCCGGAGAAATAGTCTCCTAAGCCTAACCAGAAAAGAGAGATCAGAGAGAAAATTCGCAGACCCTAAAGGAGAGGGAGAACTCGAATTTTTCTCTGGGGAAAGGTGTGAAAAATGTGTAGAATGAGCCTCCTATTTATAGGCTCAAACCGTAACTGAATTGGAGAAATTCCATCCCTAATTTTTGAATTCCATATATTAAATATAATTAATTATCTCAATCCAATGGTTCAGATTTAATCTTATCTAAATCCAATGGATATAATTAATTAGGGATTTAATTAAATAAGAAAGATTAGGATAAAATCAAAAATTCAATCTTATCTTCTTATCTTTATAAATTCAAATTATATATATATATATATTAAAATTCGAATTACCATTATCTAGATCCAACGGTTGAGATAAATCTTTAAACCAATCTAATGGATCAAATTAGTTTAGGATAAAATCAAATATTAAAAGATTTAATAAAAACAATTTCGAATTTATCCATAAACCATAATTCGAAAATAATATAAATATATATATAATTAATTAATTTTCAATCCGACGGTAAAGATTAAATATTAGACCGATCTAACGGATATAATTAACTAACCAAATTCGAAAAATGAAACTTGGTCACCAAGTTATTAATTTCGAATTTATCAATATCCTAATCCAACGGTTGATATTAAATCATAACCGATCCAATGGATTAAATTGATTTTAGGGATTTACTAAAATACCAAAACATTTGGTACTTATGCCGCAAATATGGAAAGACCAAATCATACCATTCGTATTAGCAAGGGTTTCATATCATGAAACCCTAATTCGAATTTACACATTTAAATATATATAAATATATATTTTTATTTATTAATATAAATC
Organism: Parietaria judaica; assembly: GCA_954871525.1. Classification (NCBI taxonomy): domain Eukaryota; kingdom Viridiplantae; phylum Streptophyta; class Magnoliopsida; order Rosales; family Urticaceae; genus Parietaria; species Parietaria judaica. The sequence continues at coordinate 49,846,794 of OX940860.1, forward strand.
TATTAATTATTAATTAATTATTAATAAGATATTAATAATTAAATCCAAATAATTAAATTATATTAATATTTCCTGATCTCAATATCACACATTAAAATGTCATGGTGCAACACCATCATTTAAATTCGTGACATGTGATTTAATTTCAAAGTTTATCGAACCGATCACAAACTTAGAAAATCCATAAATCACTAACCGTAAGTCGAAATGACTTGGTTCAAAAAGCAAAGTTACTTAGAATTTAATTTACAACAACATGGTGTTGATATAAAATCTAAATTCTAACTTTCTTTTATCAGTTAATTTTGTGTACCAAAATATGGTACTTTTGCCACGCTAACGATAAAACTATCTGACGTCTGCCACAGACCTTTCAGTTTTATAAGTCAAGCCAAATGATTAAACATTATCCAGAATGTATTTTACTAACGTACGTATCATCCGTTACGGAGCTATCCCGGGGACCATGGACCCGTATCACTTAAGCTCCAACGAACTGCTAGTTGTTCGTCAAACCTCGAAGTGATTCCACTATAGACCCGAGGCTGCACTCTTTAGTGATACGGTATATATTATTCCCTTTATAACAGCAGGGTGTCCATTGATACAATCAAATTCGGGTTATTGATCTTTCACTTGATGATCCACACACGAGCAGGCAGTTTCTACCGCTATGCCCCTCATTGCATTTTCATCCTTGACTCAGTCAGTAATATTATGAGTAACCCACTTATGGTTTCGATTCATAAGTTGCGCACGGGTACCTCTCACTTCTCACCACCAACAATCAAGGGAATCATCATGACTCTGAAGAGAGCTATGTGATGCCCATGTCTATGACCAAGTTACCCTTACTGCTGACTATCATGTTCCCAAAATAATAGTGTTGGGAACAACGGTAATATATTGTGTTCTTTAACGGTTAAATCAAAGAACAATCAAGCCAGCAGCTCAGACTCAAGATCACTCAAGACTTAGATCGAATATCCATTTGATCATCTACTAGTGACTCAACTCCAAGTTATCAGTGACGGTCTTATATGATAACTTCCGGAGTTTAAGTCAGGTCCAGTCCAATATGAAGACACTTCATACTTAATGCACTTCTAGTGAGTGTGACACACACAAAATCCAGAATAGGATTGTCACTTAGTCACATTAATGACCTTGTATGATTAATGGGCTCCCACCCAGTTAATCAGGTCACGGACATTTTAATTTCATTTATTATGATTATTAATTCTTCTTCACATTGACTCTGTTGTGATAATAATTCATAATTGCATCCTATATGAACTAAGGATCAAACATTCTATTTTACTCTACCAGAAACTATAATAAGATTATCATAATAAGCATCATCTTTATTCAACGACTTGTCATAATCTTTTACAAATGGATAAAATATCTTGTTTAAGGACACATATGTCCAACAGTTATGAGAATGAAGTGGTCAACTCCCTCTAATGAGACTTTAGGTATTCTTGCCACCACTTTTAAACTTTGGATACACGACGAGTTCTTTGACCAAATTTTAGGTATTTTTGTCGTCATTAACCCTTTTGTTTTTCACATATAATGCTTAGGCCTGCACATAAAACCCGAAAATGTGGGTTTTTAACCGAAACCGGACCGAATCCGGTTTTAAAAAACTAAAACTGAATTAAAAGTGGGTTAAACCGAAACCGAATTTTTAAAAACCCGCAACCGGATTAAACCGGTTCCGGGTTCCGGGTTTTGAGTTATAAAACCCGAAACCCGGTTAGTAGGTTACTAAAACTCGGATTTTTAAATAAATATTTCATTTATTTTTATAATGTAATTGATAGTCTGATAGAAAATATAAAACGACATTGATATTTGATACTACTCAGTCATTGTTAAACGACATCATATAGTAAAGTTAAGGGTTTTATTCTTTTTCTTCCTTTCCAACTATTCCTACTCATTTCGACCAAACTTAGGGTTGCCTCTCTCAGTGAAATCTCAATCTCGCCGTCTCCTGGTCTCAGCTCAGCGCCTCTCTCCCTCTCATCGATTCAGCTCAGCGCCTTCCTCCTCCTTCCTCCAAGACTCAGCTCAGCGTCGCTCGCCTCTCTCTCCTCGACGAAATCTGTTTTGCCTCCTCCCTCCTCGACAAAATCTGTGCTTCTGGTTCTTGGATTTAGGTTTAGCATGTTTGTAATTTTTTTTTATTTTGATTTTGTGTGCTGGATTATGGTAACAAGTTATGTATTCATCTAATTTGAATTTCGATTTTTTTTTATTATTTTAATAATTAAAATCGGGTTAGGGTTTTAAATTCGGGTTTTCAAAATTAAACCGGGTACCCGAACCCGGATTTTCGGGTTTTGCTGTTTTAAAACCGGGTTCGGGTTTGAAAAATCAAAACCCGAAAATCCGGGTTCGGGTTTCGGGTTTTGAAAAAAAAAAAAACCCGGGTTTTTAACCCGGTTTCAGCCCTAATAATGCTAGATCAGTATAGATCCTCCAATGTTTGGTATTCAATTTTAACTTTTGTAAACCGAATATAATAGTTCTTATTATTTTACAATTAAAATCGAGATCTGAAACGTCTTATATTTTCCTAGAAAAACTTACTAATATATTTTTTTTTTCTCTTTCACTCGCGCTCACGGTCATCTCTCTCTCTCACTCTGAAATATCTAACGGAAAGTTTCTTTTAAATTGTGCATCGAGTATTATTTTAAGATTTTTCACCTTTTGTCTACATATTTACGAGTATACGCATAAGAAGAAAAACAAGTATGTCTTTGAAGCATTAGTCCTAAATTTAACCAAGAATAGCAAGCACACGATAGATCTTGTGATGAATTTGTTGTTCACTGCAAGTTACTATTCAAGATATACTTAAGAATAGAGCTTGTGACGAGAGTAAATCACAAAAGTGACGAGAATAGAACCCGTCTTAGAAGAATTTTTAACGACGATAACTGAAGTCGACTTTCAATAATCGTAGAAATCATTCTAGTGGAGTGGTTAAAAAAACCATCATTTTTCACCCTAACTCTTGAGTTAGAGCCCTGGTCAATCAAATTGGTATTAAATACTTTTGTTTGAAAACGATTCATTCATCCCGTCAATGGTATTAAATACTTTTGTTTGATTTTTCGTTCGAAAAAAATCTTTATATTTATTTTCACCTAAAAGTCTCGAAAAGAATTGGGCCGGCCCTAGATCGGTGCATCAAGATATCAGTGTTTGATTTAAAGATTTGTTTTATATCAACCTAGTGCAAGATTGTGAGCTAGAATATCGCTACCAACAATTTTCGGATAATTTTGAAGACTAATTATAGTTTAAAAATTGAAAGAAAGAAAAAAATAGAAGAAAAGAACAACACTTCAAAACAAAATATCTCGGTAATCGAATATGATAATTAGCTATATTTACTGAGATTCTGAGAACCTCAGTTCATCGGGTCATCAGATGTCTGCTAAAGCTGGCTCATATTTGTGCTCAAGGATCACCCTTAATTCATTTTATCTTATTTCTTCAGTATATTCGGTTTTCTTCGTTTCGTGATTTAATTGATTTTCAGTAAAACTTTGGTCAACTATTTTTTTGTTTACCCCCGCTTGCAACATCACGAAAAAACAATTCGATGTACGTAAAAAATACTAGATATTTGGAATTTGCAAAAATATATTATCCACACGATTTGCTGGATTCGTTTCGATAAACTTGTGCAATCTGTTATTTGTAATATTTTTCTCTGTATTGCTTCCTTAGAAACTATTTTTTTTTTTTTTTGTTTCTATAAACATAGTTGCACCAATTAGTTTCTACAACACTTCATGGCTCATGCCTCAGATGAGTGATTATAAAGTGAAAAGCGCGTAAGTGTGTCATTACTCTCTCTCTCTCTCTCAACACTGTCATGTTTATTGGAAATTTTAGACTTTTTTCCCCTTGAGTGTTGAAGTATTTATAAAATAATAATAAGATAACATTAATCGGACAATCTGTATTTACATAATCTCTAGATTAGTTATAATTTATCAAATGTTTGAATCCATCGATTGACTCTTACTAAACAAATTCACATTTACTGAATTCGACGAGATTTTGCAGAATCCTCGTATCCCAAATCCCGCAACACTTCAAATTCTACTATGTAAAAAGGTGAAACATAATCGAAAGGATCGTGAAGTTGCATAGTAATCCGGCTACTCGAATTTCTTGATCAACGACAAGTCGTTCAACATTTTGTCTATTGCTTCGTCATCATGAGCTCGTCCTTTCGTCTGTCATTTTTTGAAATGGATGACAATGAGAAAAAGGAACTCCATTCAAATGTAAAGAGGCGTTACTTCTCAAGGTAGGTGAGAAGCTCCACGCAAATGCAAACTAAATGCATAATATACACTCTTGAGATGAGGTACTGATAGGATCCGAACCAAACCGATAACGCTCATCAAGATGATGAACCTCCGGAAATATTATTGATAAAAACCCTAAATGGACTTTCCTTCGAGGGCAAGGCAAGAACTATCCTAAGAGATGTTCTGTAAGAAAAACCTCAACTAGACAAAACATAATGAAACCCGTAAAGGAGCCGGTTTACATCCCGAATTAGCCTTTAAGCCTAAAAGACCCTACAAATACTTATAGAACCCGAACAAATTCAAAAGAAAATAATAGGCCGACAGGAATCACCACTACTAAAATTCCTACACTCTTTTCAATCAACAAAGACCACAAAACGCCTTTCCTTTGAGAGTCGAAAACTCTCCACATAATATCTTGATAGGGGACTCTAAACCAAACAAAACTAGCTATAGTGATTGCCTCCGTATTATCAAATTTGATTTTGGGCCCTCACCCAACTATAAGTGCAAAACACCCAAAGTACCTTAATAAAGCCTTAACACAAATAAGGACATACGTAGGCTAAATTACTATTTTCGCATTCCTCTTCTATCAGTAATAATGTGTAATAAATACCTAAAACATTAATAAATAATAACCAAAACATAATTAAATGTCTGAAAAATACACTTAAACATGCTCGTCTAAGATAGATAGTCACTGCGGCATCTTAGCACAAAATGTACAAGTCCTTTAAGGAGAAAGTAATAGCATGAGAAGAAAGAGAATCAATTAAATACCTTTATCGAGGGTACCATAGCTATAGCTTCCTCCACGGTTTCCGGGCACAGATTGCCAAGAACGCAAAGCTGCAAACAAAAGAGACGATAACTTAGAATCATCTTGGCATAGCAAATGTGAACAAGAATGTAGTGCGCCGAAGGCCACGTACCTCGAACTCAGCCAACTGATATCTGCTTAAGATTCTGATCATCAGTTAAGAATTACTTGGATGAGAAATATTGAGACGCACATAAAAACAGGTTTAAAATTATTTTTAACCTGACTCTTCAGAAATTATCCAAAAATAATACTATGATTCAAAATGGAAAAGATGAATGATTACTGATAACCAGTATAATAGCAAGAGATAATAAAATGAGGATACTCTCGCACTTGTCTAACTGCATCAGGGTTTTTATAGCGGCTAAATCGCTTAACATACTGCTGTGACTTCTCAAATACTCTGAACGGGAAATAAATGTTAGTTAGAGAGAACTCCAAATAGCAAAATATTGCAAGACTGTGAACTTGGCGATCGGTACCATCAATATTTGGATAATTTTTATTTTTGAAGACTATTAATAGCTTAAGAATTGAGAAAAACTTCAAAACAGAATATTTCAGTAACTAGAGACGATAACAAGTAATATTTACTGAGAAACTTGGTTCATCGGGTCATCAGATGTCTGCTGAAGCTGCTCATATTTGTGCTCAAGGATCAGCGAAACTTCACAATTCATCAAGCATTTGGCCTTCAAAAACTCTGGAGAAACGCGAACCAATAAAGATAAAATAAACAAGCGTCGCAAAGTTAAATAATGGAGCTTTGACAAGATTTTTTCCGCTATAAACTTATCTATCAATAACAATAACATAAACAGATTTTCCGCCGTAAACACGAAGATAGCAGCAACAGATTTCCATGACATGTCATACAGCATTGCATTAGATCATTCAGTTTATTTTCCAAGTCAATTCATTCACTAATATCTATATTATACGGTTAGTAAGTTTTTTGTTTTGTTTCGATTCAAACCAATCAGTCAAACAAAATTATGAGACAACATGAACTACCTAACTATGACCTTCTCCGATTTAGTGTCTGAATATTGAGAATTACCTTCTCCGATTTTGAGCTCAGCGGCATTTTCTTCCTCTTCTCCAGACATTATAATCAACCCTTCTTCCCAACGCAAACTGATCAGAAACAGAAAATAATCACCGATTACAGAAGCGATTGTTTGTAATTCGAAGCGAAATAAGGAGTATTCGAAGAGGATTATAGAGATTAAAGTAACCCCCAAACTTATGATGCAAATTGCGATGAGAGATGATTTCAAGAAACTTCGTACCTCGGAAACCCTAGCTTCCTTCCACAATACAACTCAATACCAAATCTCTCTCTTGAGTATTCGAGGGAAAATCAGAAAATAGCTTCCATCCATGGGGCTTTTGCTCTTATACTGATAGATTCTTATAAACTTTAGCGTTAATGACGGCGAAAATACCTAAACTTTAGTCAAAGAAACCTCTCGTGTACTCAAAGTCAAAAAGTGGCGGTAAAAGTACTCAAAGTACATTTTGGGGCGTTGACCAGTTTTTTCCGTCCATCCACTAACGGTACGGTCCACGTGGTAGTTAGCCTCTTTCCACGTGGCACGCCACGTGGTCGTTGATTGCCACGTCATCCAAACTTTGGGTATTTATGCCGTGACAAACCAAAATTTAGGTATTTATGCCGCAATAAACCATTTTTTAATCTTTTTTCGTTTGCTGACGTCATCTAAATAAAGGTTAAAATATTATAGCTTTGGTAGTAGAGGTGTCAAGTGGGCCAGGCCGGCCCAGACCCACCCGCCCCGACTCGTAAAAAAAGTGGGTTCGCCCCGCCTCATTTTTTTGTGGCTATCAAAAGGGTCAGGCTGGGTAATGCTTTCCTAGGCCCGCACCGAACCCGCCTCGCCCCGCCCCGCCCCTCCCCGCCCCGAAGCCCACATAAATCTGCACCGTGGTCAACCCACCCCGCCCCGTTTACAAGCCTACATAAACCATATTTTTATATTAAAAAACTATTAATTTTTATTGTTAAAATACTATTTTATTACTCTAATTATTTTATTGTTATAGAAAATTTTACACTAAAAATTACTGTATGTGGCTCTTTAATTTTTCAATTAAACAATTTTAACTTTATTAATCAATTTGAAAATTCGCTAATCGATTTGAACATTTTCTGATTTTAATTTTAGTTTGAAAATGAATTAATCAATTACGATGTTAAGCGATTTCATGTATAAAACATAATTTCTTAATTCACTAGTTTCAACCATGGTTTTAAATATCGGGGTATATCGACGACATACCGAGATTTGGGGAGATACGATACGATATTCCACTTATTTCGCTGTCGTTTTTGGAAAAATCGGGACATGTCGTTCGATAGGCATACGAGATGTCGGGTGTCGTTGAAGGCTTAAAACGACGAAATTTGGCCCGAAATTCGCATAAACCCTAGCTTCTCGGGTAGACCCTCATTTCTCTCATTTCGCGATAGTTCGTCGGCGGATCCATCTTCTCCTTCGATTTTCGAAAGCACAAGACCAAATCTTCCCTTTTTTCGCAGCTATACTTCGATTTTCGCAAGGTATGTCGAAAGAAATTCTACATATTTCATTATTTTAGGGTTGATTAGAGGAAAGCTCGCTGATTAGGGAAAAATTGATATTTTAGGGTTTGGGAAATGTTAATTAGTGATTATTGATGACGTTTTATGTATAAATTTCCACTTGTAGCTTGAGCTTGATGATAACTAATGAATATCATTATTTTTGAATATGTGATTGTGATGTTTGTGTTCTTGATGATTTGTGATCTTGATTCATGATTTAGGTTATCGATTTAGGTTTCTCTTGTGACGTTTGTGTTCTTGAGCCTTAATGTTATAATGGGTGGATTATTATTTTTGTGATTTGTGATCTTGATTCATGATTTAGGTTATCGATTTAGATTTTTCTTGTGATTTTACAATTTAGGGTAAGTTTATATTTTATAATACATGATTTAGGGTCCGATTCGTGATTATTAGCTTACTAAGTAATAATTAGGTGATCTTTGAATCAATTGGTTTAAATTATAATTCAAGTTTAATTTACATATCCTCGTTTGTTTGTAGGTAATCAAAGATGGCTCCGGATCCCGCAAGAGAACATTGTACTCAGATCGGTAATAGTTTCCAATGCAATTACTGCGGGCTCGTCATCAAAGGCGGTGTAATAACGAGGATGACGCACCACATTGCCGGCAACGATCCTCGTAAGAACACCAAACCGTGCCCTGATGCAACGCCAGAGGCAAAAGATGTTTGCAGAGGCGTCCTGGGGCAGTTTCACAAAAAAAAAAAGCCAAGAGTAAAGAGATGGAAGAAGTTGTTAGACGCGAGATGCGCGCGGACCTTGCGGGGGTTCCCGTTGACGTATACGAACAATTCACAGACATACGAGATGAGATAGACGCGGAGGATGAGCAGACTGAGGCTGAACTTCGACGCGCCATGAAACGAACGAGACAGCAAGCGGCGGCAGAGGAATTCCATCGGCGCCAAGTTCCAGCCTACAGTGGCAGCCCACAGGGTGGATCTTCTTCGGGTAGGCCTGCAGCTGTAAGAGGAACACCCCCGGGCTCGTACTATAAATCGGATTCGGCAAAGCAGAAGAAGATCCAGTCGTTTTGGCCGCAGTTGGTGGATAAAGTACACCATCTCACGAGCAAGTTCTTCATTCACGAAGGCGTTTCATTTGTAAAAGTGAAGTCCCCCCACTTTCATAATATGGCACATGGCTTCATGGAAGCAGGTAAATAATTTATTCAATTTTTATAGTAGTAAATTAGAAATAGATCAAACTTTTAAAGTGCGTAACTAATTGTATTTTTTCAACACAGGAAAAGGTATGTCAATTCCGACGCCGTACGAGATCACGGAGAAGTACTTGCCATTGGAGGTGGCAGAAGCGGAACGAATGATTAACGAAGCTCGAAAGATTTGGGCTGTCAAAGGGTGCACGATCATGTCCGACGGTTGGACGGGTCCGACCAATCTCTCGATCCTTAATTTCATGGTCTACTCGGGGGGGAAGACGGTCTTCTTGAAGTCGATAAATGCATCGGATAAGATCAAGAACTACAAGTACATCTACGAAGTCTTGAAGACCGTCATAATGGACGTCGGTCCTGAGAACGTGGTCCAGATTGTCACTGACAACGGATCGGCTTACGTCAAAGCCGGTAAGGAACTGATGAAGAAGTTCAACATATACTGGACCCCGTGTGCAGCCCATTGCATCGACCTCATGTTCGAGGATATTGAAAAGCGTCCTATTATTGCAAAACCCGTCGCAAAGGCAAAGTTAGTCACCAAGTACATCTACAACCATGCAATGGTGCTAGAGTACATGAGGAAGACCCTTAAGTGCGAACTCCTTCGTCCCGGTGTCACGCGTTTCGCGACGAACTACCTAACGGTGAATAGTCTTAACGAGAATAAAGCCGGGCTACGTCAGATGTTCACTTCTGAGTGGTGGGAGAACAGCACATTCAAAAGGACGGTGAAAGGGATGGAGTGTGAGGCGATCTTAATGGACAAAGACTTCTGGAAAGACGTAACCGAGTGTTTGGAAGTATATGAACCCATGTATATAGCCTTGCGCTTCACGGACGGAGAGGTAGTTCCCACGATGGGCATGATGTACCACGTATATGAGATGTTGCGCGCCAGTCTTAAGAGAATCAAAGGAAGGGGTTGGGCCGTCGACATCGTGCACCGACGATGGAAGAACCAGCTTTGTCATCCATTACACGAGGTTGCCCATTGGTTGAATCCTAGAACTCAATACGACCCGGAGATAGTGATGCGAGAAAAATGCGAATCGAAAGTTGAAAAAGTATACGAAGTCTTATTTCGCCACGATTCCGTCAATACTCTTGCCGCTGAGGTTAGTTTCTAACTTCCTGTAATTATTTTTCATATCACCAAAGGATTTAACAAAAGTACTTTTGAAACGAGTTTGTTTTGTCTTTTGTACAACAGATGCTACACTTTAAAATGGCTTTAGGTGAAATGCGGAGCAGAACAGCTATTGCGGCGAGAAAAAACGTGGCACCAGGTGTTTACAGGAACACAACATATTATACTGTTATTTACAACTTGTTTTTTGTCTAACGTACCGTTCATTATTGCAGCCGAATGGTGGGCCATGTTCGGTCATGAGTGCCCGACTCTCCAGAAGTTAGCCGTAAGAATCTTGTCACAGACGGTTTCTTCATCGGCCTGCGAGCGAAACTGGAGCACGTTTGCACTAGTACACACAAAACCGAGGAACCGTCTGGCGTACAAGAGGATAGACGACCTTGTCAAGGTCATCTACAACACAAAGTTGGCTATACGGGACCTTAGGGCTGCACACAACCCCCCGGACTACAATGATCCATTCGAGTGGATCTCTGCCGCCATGGGGAATACTGGGTCGTTGAACGAGAATGAGATCTTGGAGTGGATTCAAGAGGCCCACCTCGATGATGCGGAGGGGAACCCGGATCCCGATGTAGCTATGGAGGCTACGACGGACGACACAAATGTAATGGAGACCCTACGGACCCACGTCAACCGAAGGCATGGTGAGGATAACATTATTGATATGACGTCAACAGGAAACTCACCGGCGAGCGGGAACTCTCCGACGGGCTCAATGCCTCATGATACAGATGATTCCCCAGGAGGAGGAGGAGGAGGAGGAGGAGGAGGACGCGGTTATATGGTGGACCCAGACCCCTATGGTGACGGGCGTACAGCGGAGTACTACGGTGACGTGCGTTCCTTCGCCGGTGCATCATCACAAGGCCACCAGACTACTTCGTCTCACGATGCATTTCACCCGGGATCCTTTGCAAACCCCCCTGCTGCCCGACCACCGCAAGACGAGTATAATAATAATGTGGACGACACTTTTGGCCGTTTTTTTTTTAAAGCTTCTGGCCTGGCGCAACACCTACACCACCGCCTGAGTATTCGCCGCCGCCTTCACCACCGCGGTCAAACGACGTCGACACTTTGACATCTAGATTCGAGGGCATGTCATGCTCGGCTTCAGAGGGTACGGGGATTGATGCACGGCAACCAATCCGTTAATATGTTGAATTTCCTATTCTCAATGCGATCGTGGGTTTAGACCAGTTTAACTACGACATGCACGTACAGACGTACATTGCTAACTACGCTTCGGTGATCTCCTGGTATGATTAATGTTCATACCAGACTCAGCAGCCACACATATTCCAACCGCCACGTTCGTCCAGCTTCTACTGATTATCATTTGTTACGGTTTCGGACTATTATGTTCGTATTTCTAGTTCGTACTCTATGTTTGTATTTCGTACTTTAAGACTTTATTATGATGCCTATTTTATTGTTCTATGTTATGTTGACACTTGACATTATGTTATATTCTATGTTTGTGACTTTGTGTAATATTATGTGTTTTCATAATATTATGATTTCTGAATGTGTTTTATTTATTAAATAGGTAATTTAGAAACTATCTATATCATATATATAAATAAATATAAGATTGAAATACTTATAATATTTTCTGAAATATCCGTCGATATTTCGATCGGCAAGCGATATATCCGTGAAATAATGCGATATTATCGGCAAGCGATATATCTTTTTCTTCGGATTTATCCATCGGCATGCCCGTCGGCATGCGATATATCCGTAAAATGGAGAGTGCGAAACGATATCGATATCGATATTTAAAACCATGGTTTCAACTTTACAATTTATAATTACTAGCCACTTTCATAAATTACTATTCTAATTTTATATTCTAAAAAAATCACTTATTCTCATTTTATTATTCACTTATCATTTTCATATTCACTATTTATCATCTACATCTTGAAATTCACGAATCAATTCAACGTTCATTAATTCTAATATATACACAGTGTTTATCTTATTTTTTGAATATCTAAGACTATGTTTGAACTTTGAATTTATAAATATGCGATTGAATTTTATTTACGTTTACATTACTCGACTTTAAAAATAAATATTCGAATTTAAAAAAGAGGTATTATTGTTCGTTAAAGGCCCACGATATCTTGTAAAATTCTTAATGAAGATGTTTCGTAAAAATGTATCGCTCTCCGTAAAAACCTAACTTTTTTGGTTTGTGAAAAGCACACTAAATTCGACCCGTTAAAGCCCAGTAAATTTGACTCGTAAAAGCCCACTAAACTTGACTCGTAAAAGCATGCCCCGCCCCGCCCCGTGACATTGTGGGTTCGGGTTCATGGGCCGGAGTGGGCCTTGATGGCTTTTCCAAAACTCGCCCCGCCCCACACATTGAACGGGGCGGGTCAAGCCCGTCCCGTTTGACATGTGGGTTTAACGGGTTATGGGTCGGGCCGGCCCGCCTCGGCCCACTTGACACCACTATTTGGTAGGACTCGAACCCATAACCTTCCCCCCTCATAAAAGAACAACATAACCACTAAACCACATTCACTTCACGTTATATCTTGACAAAAATAAGAATATAAATAGAAACTTATTGATAAGTGACATAGTAATAGAAACATGTATTTTTCGCACCGGGTTCGGGTTAACTTATTTGGAACGGGGGTGAGTTGACTTTTTTAGACCGGGGTCGAGTTGACTTTTTTTCTAGAACGGGGTCGGGTTGAATTTTTGGACAGTGGTCAAGTTGAATTTTTTGTACAGGATTCATGTTGACTTTGTTGGTATGTGTTCGGGTTGACTTTTTCCAAACCGGGCCGAGTTAACTTTTTGAAACAGAGTCGGGTTGACTTTTTTTGGAACGGCGCCAGTTTGACTTTTTATTATTAAGTGACATAGTAATAGAAACCCGATCCCAAAAATTCAACTCGATCCCGATAAAAAAATTCGATTTGACCCCATATCAATAAAGTCAACTCGACCCGGTTCCTAAAAGTCAACCCGAACATGTATCGAAAAAGTCAACCTGAATCCGGTCCAAAAAAATCAACCCGACCAATGTCCAAATAAGTCAACCCCTCGGTCTGAAAAAGTCAACCTGACCCCATTCCAAAAAACTCAACTTGATCCTGGTGCGAAAAGGTCAACCCAACCCTGTTCCTAATAAGTCAGCCCGATCCCAGTGCGAAAAAACATATGTTTCTATTACTATGTGACTTATTAATAAGTTTCTATTTATATTTTTATTTTTGTCAAGATATAATGTGAGGTAAATGTGTTTAAGTGGTTATGTTGCTCTTATATGTGGAGGGAGTTGATGGGTTCGAGTCCTACCAAAGCCATAATCTTTTAACCTTTATTTAGATGATGTCAGCAACAGAATTTTTTTAAATGGTTTATCGCGGCATAAATACCCAAACTTTAGTTTATCACGGCATAAATACCCAAAGTTTGGATGATGTGGCAGTCAACGACCACGTGGCGTGCCACGTTGAAAGAGGCTAACGGCCACGTGGACGTCACCGTTATTGGATGGACGGAAAAAACTGGTCAACGCCACAAAACGTATTTTGGGTACTTTTACCGCCACTTTTCGACTTTGGGTACACGAGGAGGGTTCTTTGACCAAAGTTTGGGTATTTTCGCCATCATTAACCCTAATTTTATTTATTATTAATAAATATTGGTTTATTTTATTTATCAATTTTTTTTTTTTTTTTGAATTGGGTGGCACTATTGGTCAAGATTACATGTACTCACATTACAAGATATTTTTCACGGTAAGAACAACCGGTACTATTGGCCGCAGGCACTATCGGCCAAGATTACATATATAACGCCATTTCTGCACCTCAAAGGATTGAACCCAAGACCTCATGAAGAGTCTTATTGTAGTGGATTTACCACTAGGCCAAGCAAGCTTGGTTTATTTATCGAAAAATTATATACGAGTATAAATAATTATTTCTATAATTCTTATGCGGTTACCAGAACCTAGGGTGTAAAAAAAAATCTGGTACGCGGGTTTTAAGCCTCATCCGGACCGGAATCGTTTTTATATATAAAAAAATGCAACTGTTTAAACCGAGTTAAATCAGAAATTTTGTTTATTAAAAGTCGCGTCGGATTAAAACCGGTTCCAGATTCTAGGTTAATGAGTTTAAGAAAACAACAAAACCTATATTATAGGTTACTCATATCCGTTTTTTAATTTATTTTAATTTTTTTAGAAATTTTTTTTCTTAACAAACTTTCACTTCTTTATATTTATTAATATTCTGATCATGTTGTTTTTCTTAATGTTGTATAATACATACATTTAATTATAGATTTAGCATTTAAAAACTATTTTTCTATACAAAAATAAAGTTTTTCTACTCTATTTTTACTTTGTTATAAATTAATAAAATGATGGCATAAGTATTTAAAGTTTTGAAAAGTTGACATTAAGTTCTTATTCTTTTTTGGGTTAATGGCGGCAAAAATACCCAATCTTTGCCATATTATCCGATAGGTACTCAACCTCAAACAATGTAGACGAAAGTACCTAACGTCGCACTTTTGTTGCCGACCAACTAACGTCGTTAGGCACCTGCCTACGTGGACGTTAGGCTGTCTCATGTGGCGTGCCACATGGCACAAACCGCCACGTGGCCAAAGGTTGGGTACTTTTGCCGCCACATGGTATTTTTATTTTTAAATTTTTTTTACACATGTCAAATATAATCAAATAATAAAAAATATTTTTTGTTTTTCTTATAGGAGTAGTTTATAATTTTTAAATACATGATATTAAATTTTTAAAACTAAATCTTTACTGTATATGATATCATTACCATTTTAATACTAATACTAAGGCATGATATAACTTTGAAGACATATAACATATATATTACACGATATAGATATTGTAAAAATAATTTAATATACACACATGTATTGTAAACTTTGTAATATTGTAAAAAAAAGTATTACAAGAACGAATAATTAACATATATTGTATATATATATATATTTGTGTGTGTGTGTATTAAATAATAATTGGGTATTTGGCTTCGAATTTATATTAGTACAAAAAACGCATATTTTGGATTTTTTCACTTTAAAACCAAAAATAACGCTACTAAGGTATAAGGTTAAACATAATTTTTACCAATCACCAAACTTTCGGTTTAAATTCAGTTTCAACCGCATTTGATGCAAAAAAAAAAAATTAAATAAATAAATAAATAAAAAATTGTAATCATGCCTTAGTTTCATATATGTTATATGGCTTCAAAAATCATATCATGCCTTAATTTTAATATTAAAATGGCCCTGATATCATATACTACAAAGATTTAGTTTTAAAAATTTAATATCATGTATTAAAAAATTATAAATTATTCCTATAAAAAAGTATTTTTTATAAATACATATTTTATAAAATTATTTGATTATATTTGACATATGTAAAAAAATTAAAAATATGTGCCACACGAAAGAATTTTTAATAAATTAAAACTAATAATTTTTAAGGAATGATTTAATTATTTTTTAAAAATAAAACATATTATTTATAAATACATATTTTATGTAATTATTTGATTATACTTGATATATGTAAGAAACAAATTAAATATATGGCCAACGGGAACGAAAAAATTTAAATTTTTTTTGAAAAAATACCAGCTGACGGCGAAAGTAACTAACCTTTGGCCACGTGGCAGGCCACATGAGACAGCCTAACGGCCGCGTAGGCAAGTCTCTAACGGCGTTAGTTGGTCGGCAACAAAAGTGCGACGTTAGGTACTTTCGCTTACATTGTTTGAGGTTGGGTACCTATCGGAGAATATGACCAAAGGTTGGATATTTTTGCCGCAATTAACCCTTCTTTTTGTGTGTTCTTTCATGTTTTCACCTAGAACTTCCCTACGTGCCACGTTTTTAAACCCATTAAATATACAATTTTTAATTGAAAAAAATAAACTTATTTATCAATGATAAGCAATGGTATATTTAATAGGATTAAAAAGCTGACACGTGGGCGAGGTTTTGGATGAAACATGATGGAAGACACGAAATTGGCAACTTTCGTTGTCAAATAAAAGAATGGGAACTTAATGTAAACTTTTTATAAATTTTGGGTATTTATGCCGCTATTTTCCATTAATTAGTCCATATCAGGGTTTTAAATATGAATTTTGATATTAATTCCTGGTTTAAACCCGCGTCCGAAAATTCAGGTTTTAAGCATTTAAAATCCAGATGTAGGTTTTAATTTTCCAAAACCCATAATCCGGGTCTAGGTTCCGAGTTGATATATAAATCTGATCGGATCTAATAAGACCTCAAAGAGAGTTGAACTCGCCCTAAATTTTTTTTGAAAAAATATATCCAAGAACGTTTGTTTATTTTTTATATTTTATATTTTTAAAATTGTATTATGAGGTTGCTTTAAAAATGCATTTGGTGATATTTTTTTAATTGTTTTTAAAAAAGAAAAACGTAAACGCGTGTTTAAAGTAAGAAAATCAGTATCTAAGTTAGCGTTTAGTTATGGTTGAAGAGACCAATTTCTGATTTTAGTTTCGAGCATATTATATTGGTTTCGTAGACCATGTTTGGTTCTCAAATGTCTTTATTTTCACAGAGCACTATAATTTTTTCGGAAGAAAACAGAATACAACTTTAAGTTATTTTCTATTTTTTTTAATTCAATCGTAAAAAAAATAACTATATTAATATATTATTCTATAATAGTAATATATTATTTATAATAAGATATTATTATAATATTAAGTTAAATAATTAAATTATTAAAACTATTTTTACATATTTTACATAATTTAATGATATTACTATAAAATCAACGAATGTATATAAATTATTCATATTATTAATTGCCAACTTAATTACAATTGTGTAAAATCATGAAACTAAATTATTTACTACTTTATTGTTTATATTACACTATTTAAACATGTAATTAGAGTAATTAGTTTTAAATATATTTTTGTATTAATTCAAATATTCTTTAAGCATTATATATATATATATATATATATATATATATATATATATATATATATATATATATATATATTACTTTCAAATCAAACATACTTTCATTTAAGTAACATAAATTGTGTTTGATTGAGATATCATTTTATTTTTCATTTCCGTTCAACCACAGATTAACCAAATAGGGTTCCAAAAATCAAACTCTCAAACTGGTTTGGGAGATTGAATTTTAAAAACGTGTTTCCCGAACCAAAATGCAAAATAGTTTCCTAAAGCAGCGAACCAATACCTTACTTTCTTTTTTTTTTGCCATTACTCATTTATTACTCTTATATTAAAAAAAGAAAATCCACCAAACGCCCAAAAAGCACTAAAAGTTTAAGAGAAATGCCCATAGTGTCTTAAAACTCATTTATACTGTAGAGAGCGATTTTCATCGCCCTTTTCCAGTCACAAAGATAATCACCAAATAACAAATAAACTACAATAATTGATGAATATCTCTGTTTTATTATATTTTCCGAAATGAGCTCGGTTTTCTTCCGTTGAATAGCTGGACAGATGAAGGATCATGAGCATAGACTTTCTCTATTTCCTTAGCCTTTTCTATTCCAAGAATTCCCTTTTCTCTTTCCGGGTCTTTTTTCTCTCTTTTTCCCAACCTTTACAAATGAGGCTTATCTTGCCTTTTATAGAGTACATTACATTTCCCTCGCATCTTTCCCGCCTTTTTCCTCTTTAATCATTCGCTTTCTGGCGTGATTTGAGGGCGGCATGGTTAATCCCTGCTTTATGTCACTTCCGAGCAGGCTGCCGTTATGGGTAGGTGCGCCTCATTAAATGCGCATCCCGTCAGCCGTCATTCGGCCCTGCAAGCCTCGTCGCTGGTGTTTCTCATCGAGTGAGTAGGTCGGCTTCATTAAATGCACATCTCGTCAATGGTCATTCGGCCCTGCACAATCATCATGACGAAATTCCTCGTCGAGTGCGATGGGACGCTTCATCGCAGCTTGCTTTCATGTGGCTGCGTCTCCTCGCGGTCGAGCCTCCTCGGGGGTATTCTTCCTCGGAGATGATCCTCCTCGGGGATAATCCCCCTCGGGTGATGAACTTCCTCGCCTCCCCTCATGTCGTTTAGGGACAAAACGACACGAGTTGTGTTGAGGATGGATTTGACCAAATCCGACCTTAACATATACCCATTAATAACTTTATTTGGACCATATTAACCCTAATATTAGTTATAATTATAAATTTTCGTATTATAATTATTAATAATATATATATATAAATTAATTTTTATTTCCTTTAATTATACATTGACTAGTCTTAATAATTATAATTATTTCATTTATTTATTAAATTTCCAATCACCCTCTTTTCGCCACTCTTTCTCTCTCGTGTAATCCCAAAAAGAGAGTCGGTCATATTGGAATGCAGCCATTCCTTGAGAAGTTCGCTGCTGAATTTGGCTGGGATGTGAAAGTTTACAGTAATCCATGAACCCAGAACCACCCACATTGCGATTCGAAGCGTCAGTTTCATCACCGAAACCAACAACGACAATCTCCAGGGTTTCGCTACCTCGCTCAAGATCATAGGCTCGCGAACGCTCGTGCTCACATCCATGGCGGTCCTATCCAGAACCACACTCCAAAAGAAGCAGAGTGTCTCCTTCTTCTGTCGACGCTGTCTCCGTCCCGCACCGACCGCCGAAGCTTCGACCTTTCTCACGCGTTCCCTGTCGCCGACCGCCGAAGCTTCCCGCACCACATCCTCGCGCGAGGTCGACCCGCTCTCCCACGGCGAGTAGACCCGCTCCGAGTTTCGCTCCCTCGCCGGGAAAACCATCTCCGAGATCGTCTCGAACCACTTCCTCGTGCAAGGTATTTGATATTACTAATTTGTGTTCGGGTGTTTAAGGATCGATACACTATAATCGTAATTCTAATTACATAATCGTAAATGTAATTATAGTTACAATTACGTAAATGTAATTATAGTTACAATTATGTAACTATAATTAGGAACGAGTAACTTGTTTTACATATATATAACTATAATTACGAATAAGTAACTCATATTACATATACGTAAATATAACTACAGTTACCAATGTGTAATTATAGTTACATTAATTTACCAATGTGTAACTATAATAGACTTTTTTCTCATATGCTTTATAATTTTTAGCGCTTATATATTAAAATTAATTTAATTTTGACGTTGAATTATTATTTCCAGCGTATAATTCAAAAATATAACTACAGGAAGATTAATTAATTTATAATAAAAGAAATAAATTTGTATTTAAATAACGTGGCTGAATCCTTATTGTTATTACAATTAAGGATGATTAATTATTTGATATTTAAAAAAAGAAGGGTGTATTGCCGTATTGGTCCATATTTCAATTAGTTGGTGATTTTAATTACTAAAAATAAATTTGGGCATTTTTTTTAAATCTTTAGTCACAAATGAGCATTTGCCTCGTCTCCTCTATTAAAAATTCATATCCATATAAACAAAGACACATATAATGGAAAATTGGCAATAGTAAAGGAACATATTCATTCCCTGAAATAGCTTATAGTAATTTGAATTTATTACGAACGAAATAAAATTGGCAACTAATGAAGTCAACATAACTTTAATAATATAATATAATGAAAGTATATCATTATAAATATCTAAGAATTATCTTTAAACAAATCACGAAACTTTTTTCCTATATAATCCCAAATCATCTAAATATAAATGTGCTACTTCTTTTACGTTTCTTCTAGCTCTCCTCCCCCACGACTACTATCAGTTTATCAATTCCTTATCAATTCAAGGGTATTATTTTAATGCTTTACATTTATTATTTAATTCTTTATTATTGATGTCTCGATATACATATATATATATATATATATATATATATATATATATATATATATATTCTTTGAATCTGGAAATTTTAGTTTCTTTTTAACCCAAAATTTTTAAACATTCCTTATTACCTCAGTTTCTTTTTCCGTCAAACATTTTTTTTTTCTTTCTTTCTTGTGACCCAAGATTGAAGCTTTTCTTCATCGGACTTCGTTCCTGTAAAGTGATCTATTATTTTTATTTTTCGTTTCAGCCAAGATGCTTTATTGATTACAGTAGTATAGAATTTGTATATATAATATTACATATTATACAGTATGCTTGTAAATTTGTCTTTCCTCTCGAGGGTTCTCTATTTAGATTAAATATATATTTTGTAGTCGTTTCTATTATTTGATACAAATTGCTTTATGATTTGTTAGGTTCGCAAGAGCGACCATGAAGACAAGAAAGATTGCCTATTCAGACCTTCGAACATCTGGTTCTTCCATGGCTGACCTACCGGAAGATATCTTCTACGATATCATGCTAAGATTATCGATAAGGAGCATTGTGATGAGCAAGAGCGTGTGCAAGGCTTGGCGCGATTTGATTTCGGACCCCCGATTCGCTAAGCAACACTTAGCACAAGCAAAGCCTTCCCTTCTAATCAGAGACATTCAACAGTCCCGTTTTGCAAGAGCTTTGTACATGGTGGAATCCGTTTGCGAGGATGATTTCGGTTCCGGGTATTGCTCATGCTACTCGTCCAAGCGGGAATGCAATCACTGCCGGGGTACCATGAAGGTGAAATCCAAACTAAAGATCCCAATAAGAAATAAGAATCTCTTGCTTAGACAAGTTGAGGGCGATATTGCGAATGTCATTTTTGGCACGAATCGCCGATGCAAGCGGAAGAACTATGAGATGGTGGTCCCGGAATCATTATGGAAGTACGCCTTCAGTTATGTCAGCTCGTGCAATGGCTTGCTTTGCCTGTTTTCCGATTATGACAACCGCGTTATTGTGTACAATCCAATCACCGGCGAGTACATATGTCTTTCGGATCCTTCATACAAAAATACTATTTTTTGTAATGTTTTCATTGGTTTCAGCCCGAAGAGCAATCAGTACAAGGTACTTCGCGTCCCGATATCTCATGGGGATGCGGTTAAAATACACACGCTTGGGACAGCAACATCGAGGACTATTGATTTATCCGAATTTCAGCCGAGATGTTACGGACCATGTGTGTGTATGAATGGAGCACTTCATTGGCTTTGCTTCCGAAACGCCAAGAGCCCTTCTCAACGTATAGCCTGTTTTGACTTGGAGGAGGAGTGCTTTCGTCCCCCTTTTCCAATACCGAACTCTCTTAGGGAGAGTTCTAACGTTATGCCCGTCAGACTTCTCGGAGACCGGCTTTGCCTATACCACCACGATTTTGCATTTTCTCCGGAGAGCTGCGTTGATGTATGGGCGATGGAAGAATACGGCGTGGGCGAGTCGTGGACAAGATTGGTCTCCATCAACGTTTCAATGAGAAGCCGAAAATTGGAAATCAAGGCAATTTCCCGCTTTCAGACTGCGAGCAGCTGGATCAACGGAAGCATTATACTCATGGATGAATATAACACTTTGATCTACTGTGACCAGCGGGGAGAATTTCGTTTCAAGCATATCAGGTCTCGCGGTATTAAGTCGGAGTTTGAAGCCATTCTTCATACTCCGAGCTTTGCATCCCTCAAGGATATGGTGGACACCACTACTTATAAGGAGGTTTGCAATGTCTACTCAGGGTAATCTATACACACTAGTACTTTTGGAAATTAAATTTTGTTAAGAATATCTATTTATTGCTTGAAAAATAAATACCAATTCAGACTAACATTATGTATATATGGTTATTGCAGGTGCGGGAAGATTCAATTCATGGAAGAAAATTATCCTGTTTATCTAGCTTGTAAGAAGAAAGACTAAGATATGCCATATGTACTGGGCCATCTATAAAGTAATGTCCAATTTATTAAGTAATTTTTTTTTGTTTTGTAATAAATATTTCCCGGTTCCGATTCCGGTTCTCAATTTTTTCCCCGAATTTAGTCACGGTTTTAGTCTCGAATTTTTTCTCGGTCTTGGTTCCGGTTCCCAATTTGAAGAAGGGAAATAAAAGACTTTTTATAACTAAAATCGAGAACAAATTTTATTTTTTTTCCCGATTATCTGATACCAAGAAAAAAAATGAATAATTCCCGGTTCTCAATTCCAATTCCACCCCTACCCCTATTTTTATCATGATATATTTGTATCATTTGTAAGTTGTTTGGACTGAAAAAAGTCAATGGGACCCATTTTCATATTTATTTTGAAACTTTTTTTTATTTAATTTTCAAAATACATTATTTATTAAGAGCTAGAAAGATATGATATGTACGGCATTCGAACAACCGGAGGCACGTTACTCGAAACAACATGGCTCCCGCCATAGCACGCGCACAGGCCGGCTACTGCTAGTATCAGATAAGTGAGTGAGTTTATAAAGCCACCATCCTCCAGAAAACAACATTATTCTACGCCAAATTCAACAAAAGTGCCCAAATTATTTAAATAGACTTTAATAAAAGATATGTGGTTTACGAAATCCAACCACCGTAAAGAATTGCACAATTGCATTTAGGCTGAACTCACGTTTATGTGTACTAATTACTTCTTGAAAAGAAAA
The DNA here is from genome assembly GCA_954871525.1 of Parietaria judaica. NCBI lineage: Eukaryota > Viridiplantae > Streptophyta > Magnoliopsida > Rosales > Urticaceae > Parietaria > Parietaria judaica. The sequence continues at coordinate 49,869,503 of OX940860.1, forward strand.
AAGAAAAAAAGATTTCGGACTCTGGATCAATATACTTAAGAAAGTTCTTATATGAACCCTATAATATGAGAAATAGACTTTTCTAATGGATTTTTTAGGGCATTAGATTAATCAAGTATGGTTCGGGCAGGAGTTGAAGTCCGAAATAGAGAGAGATACTTTAAATCTTCTAAATGCATGTTTTTAGGAGATTTTCCAATTATTTTTGTATGATTAAATAAGTGTTAAACAAACTTGATCACAAAAGTAGCATGTTTGAGAGTTATTGTGTTCAAACTCCATATATGGAGAAGAAAAGGCCAAACGAATGTTTAAAACCCGCATTTCCGAGTTATTATTACACCCCTGTGTAACATACAACCAAACGTAAAAAAAAAAAAAAAAAAAAAAAACGTTTATTCTAAAATGTCTTCCACGGTTTGTGCTTTTAACTTAGCAAAATTGGCCTTCAAAGTTGTTCAAGATCAAATTGGTTATGGTCATTACTAACTCGTTTTTAAGATAAAACATGCAAAATTCAACTTGTAATATGATGATAAATAATTTGAAATTTTGATGCGAGATAAAAAAAATGTAGACTTGGATATAGCAGATCCTCTAAAAAAAATTGGAATATCTTGGTCAATTTAGATAATGCATTTAGTTTTCCGATTTCAAATTTACAGAGCATATTTTGAAATACCTCTCTTATCACTCATAGATATTCAGTTTTACCTATTGAGTTTCAGCCTCCACGTAACTCATTTTTAACTAACAGTATGTTAAGAACTCGTATTTCGGTAAGATTTACCAAAAACAGATCCATAATCCAAAATCCAAGCCCGTCACAGGCACAGCCGAAGAGAAAGTGGGTGCAATTCCTCAAGACGAGACTTAGGCAATTTTCTCATTAGGCTATTTAATTAATTCGTCATCACGGATCCCGTTACGAGATTGAAATCCCGGACTGTATCACAACATTAATACTACAATTTTGCCCGAATATAATAATATGAGCAACAGTTTTACTAAATTTTTACAGCAAAAAATAAAATATTTTACGTTATTTTTCTAAAGCAGCGAGCCGCCGGGCCGCAGCTTTCTCCAGTGCCTTCAACCGGTTAGCTTCCATTCGGAGTCTCTGTTGCTCTGTCACCTCCTCTTCTCTCCCTTTCCTTATTTTATCATCCTTTCAACACAAACCCAAAATCATGTTACCACTTTTTTTCTTTTTTCTTTATACAACAATAAATATATAAAATATAAACAAGCTTTGTTCAAACAAATAGTTTCTGAGCATGATTACCCCATATTACAATCAAGCAATTTCTCTATTACTAAGTGTCGGTTAATAACGATCCGTAAGAAATTTCTATTGAGTCAATTTTCGCGAAGTTAATGAAACGGATGATTTTGATAGAAGGAAATGCACATACTTCAACAGCATTATCGAAAGCATCCCGAAGCATTTCTTCCTGTAAAGTCCCAGCATTAAGGTCCTTTGAAGACGAGCCTTCCCGGTTGATGCCATCTTCCTCGAAAGTCCTGCCCTCTACAAACATCGAAAGTCGGTCACTCGGGATTGACAAAGTAGGAGAGCTACAAAGTAAAGTTTAAAATGGCCATACTGATACCGGTATTGTTACGCCGTTTTGCTGGTATACTGATTACCGGCGAAAATGCCAACAGGTAAATTATATTTATTTAAATACTGAGTCGTTTTTACTGATCAAGTTTTAATGGTTTATCAATTACCGGCAGATATTTTATAAAAAAATTATAATCGATGATTATACGACCTTCAATACTTTAACGATGATCTTGAACTTTTAAAAAAAAAACGAGAAATATTGATTATCATCGATATTTTACAAAATTGCTAAGAACTAAGAGAGATAACTGAGTGAAATGAACTGTCAATTTCTGTAGTATTATCGAATGAATTATAAACCGAACACAAACTAATATGTAACTCTTAAAACATAGAAATTATCTAAAAGATGAGATTCATATATAACTCAAATGTCAATCTCGACGCATGCAACACAATCTTAAGACTAAAGAAAAATGAACATTTATGATTTATCAAACAAACCTTGTCCGTCCTGTGGATTTTCATCTTCGACCGGTGGCTCGTGTAACTTAGTCGGATCCCCTCCCTTGGCAACTCTGACTCGTAATTCTCTGAGACATAACTGTATCATAAATGGCATAGTATGTAAGAGACAGTGTGTTCAAATTCATGAACAAATAAGAAGGGGCATTACAGTCAAACAAAATAAACCAATAACTTCGGTGAAAACTGATTTCGGGTCTTCGGTTCTCATTTAGCAAAACCGACGCATTACTAGAGCTGCAATTACTTACAATCTTTAGTAAACAATAAACCTACTAAATTTTCCCCGAATCTAATAAATCTTAGTTCAGATATTCATAAAGTTAAAAGGGAACAACAGGGTGATAAGAACATGCAATAATTGAAATTCTAGTCAGAGCAAACTCGAGTTTTGATCCTTCCGAGACGTCAGCTTTTCTTTCGAATGCAAATTGGCAAGAACGCCGTAGCATGTCCTATGAGCCAAAGGATAAAGTGTAAGAGGGCCTAACCTTTACGCGTTTTGTAGCAGAAACTTGTTCCACTTTATTGACAAACTGACCAAATGAATAATACGGGAGCAAGCGAGAATGCCAATCAGCGTACATGCTAATCAGGTTCCCGAGATCGCTAACCTAAACAAATTAACAGAGAAATAATTACGAATTTTGCAGGATTGTTATATCAACATCGGCAATGACTTTAAATGAGAAAAACGACAATGATGACTGACTGAAAGTGTTTAAAGTTTAAACTAGCAATATTTGTTTAACAATCAAATCAATAAGCATCAGACCATAACATTACCGATCATCGCTCGTATCTAACTGGCGATTTAATGTAATGTTGTTCCGATCGAATCTAGCTTTGACTCTAGGTCCATAAGAAACATGCTTCAAATGAAACCCAACTACATCAAAGAAAACCCTAGCCCGAATTTCTTACCAATTACATAGACCAAAGATTCAAAGTCGCTCAACGCGAATTCACCTTGCAAAATTAAGCAATTATGAGCATATGCTTCCTTCAATTCTGCTCATTAGCATGTACAATAGGCTAAATGAAATCTACCTAGACAAGAAACATGCTTCAATTTTCAAACCCTAGCCCCAATTATTCAGAAACACGCAGTACACAAATTCAAAATCAAGCAACTGCAAAAATTTAGGTTTTTTCGAGATCAGACCTCATGACCGCGGCCACGGTACTTGAAGTTGCGGGGGAAGTGGCGGAGGACGTAGCCGAGGCCGTCGTCGGAGAGCAGCTGCTCCGGGGTGAGCTTGGGCCGGGCCCTGGGAGCCACAGCCTTCTTCGGTTTCAGCTTCGCCGGGGCCGATCTGTAAGAAGTTTGAGGGTTTCTGGGAATGGGATTGGGGTTTGCGTCGGAGGTGGTGGCGTTGGAGGAAGGACAGTCGCGAGACCAGTGGCCTGGTCGGCCACACTTGTAGCAACCTGTCGGTGCCGATTTCTCCTTCTCCATCACTACTCTTCTTCTTCTTCTTCTTCTTCTTCCTCTGATCGAATCTGAGAGATCTATTTAGGGATGTGTTTTTCTGTGTATATATTTTTTTGGCGGGAAGAAGCGGAGGGAAAGGGATGGGTATTCTGAGCTATTTATGGATTTGGTCCCTCCGTTAAGAAAAATTTGCAGAAATGGCCCTTTAAAGATTTGGTGAAATATTACCCGGATTTAAGTACCTCACATTGTCAATGGCCCATTGGATAAATAGTGATGATGGTCCATTCATATAATGGATGGAAAGTTAAAAAAATAATGAGTTATATATTTTGAATGTATTTACGAAAAAAATTAATTATACTTCATAAGTATAATATCAATTTGATACATGTTGACGAGTAAAAAAAAGACCAAACGGTCACGGATAAACGTGATATTCTCTCCAATTTATTTTTCCTTTGAGATAAGGCTCAATCTTAATGGTTGGAGGGAATGAGAGATGGATGCACTTTCACAAGTTCTACCCGTACAAACAAGCCCGGCTCTCTAGGCGGCCAAGACCGGTGCATCGGACTCTCAAATTTAAAAACTTCATCTTTTTAACATATTAAAAAAATGACTATATATAATCAAGAAAAACTACTTAGCACGGGCCTTTCAACATAAGGACATCAGGGACCGAGCGTGCTCAAGAGCCGGTGAAAGTCTCACGACTTATAATAATCAAGCTTAGGTCCTAAATGTTGGAATTCTGTTTTTTTGTATCATCATGTGTGAGATGTAGTATGATTTTTAAAAAAAAAATCTTACTACCCTCCAGATCTGGCTGACCAAAACCAGCTATTGAAATTATTATTACGCCTTGTAATTTTTTTTTTAAAGAAACATGTGGTTTTTTTTTTTTTTAATGAAACACGTTAAGGACACGACATTACGGCCGGTATTTATAAGTTGTAACAAGGCCTTATATACTATTGTTTCATTGCATTTAAGGGTACACTTAAATGAATTGTATAAATAAAAGGATAAATACCTATGAAAGTTGGTGGCATATCCTCAATTTTCGAAAAATGGCAACAATAGCACCTAAGGAACGTTTTGAGGGCCGTTTCTTTTCCAGGCTTATATTTAGTTCTCGATTTAAAATATAGGGTGCATTCATGCTATGTATAGGGTGCCTTCATAGCACCACTTTTCGAAGTTAGATATATGTCACTAAGACCAAGGTTCTAAATATCCGGATATGTCGTCGATATATCAACGACATGCTCAGAAAATGAGAAGTGCGAAACGATATTCACAAGAAATCGATATATTTATTTCTTCCCATTTATCCGTTGGCAAGCGATATATCTGTAAAATGGAGAGTGCAAAACGACATCGATATTGACATTTAGAACCATGCTTCGTATTTATATTCGTACTTCGTACTTTATGTTCGTACTCTATGACTTTATTATAATACCTTGCTTATTTTATGTTTGCTGACATTATGTTATGACTTTTCTGTTATATGTTTGTGTAATATTATGATTTATGAGTGTTTTTTAGGCTATAATTATGTGTCATATGTATTAAATAAGTAATTTAAAAACTATATGAAATACTAAAAATATTTTCCGGAATATCCGTCGATAGGCAAGCGATATATCCATGAAATTTATGCAGTATTATCGATAAGCGATATAGTATTATCGATAAGCGATATATCCATTGATATCGGCAAATAATATATGCGTAAAATGGCAAGTGGGAAAAGACATCCATCTTTACAACCTTGACTAAGATTATTAATGCCACAATTAACCCTAAATGAATTAGTTAATTTTTGGCAAAACAATGGAAGACCTCAGGAAAAAACATAGAGAAATTTAACTAGAGATTGGTAGGGGCCGCGCGGACGCAGGCCCCCTCTGCCACAAATAACGACGTTGGCTCTCCCTCAGTGGGGAGACCATAGAGAAGCGCCCCTCCAGTATGTGCAATGGAGGTCACTTCTCTAGGCCATGGGCCTTCTTGATCGCCCATTGACCTCGCCCAGGTAAGTGCTTTTCACAATCCCATTCGCTTTGTACTTATACTCTTCATTCCCATCATTTCGTTTATATCCCATCCATGTGGGACTTTCGTATTTGATTTCTTTTCATGGAGGATGGATTAATTTCCTAGCAAAACTTCTAACTAATTTGCTCTATACTTACACAAGTCTCTAGCTTTAAATAAAGAATATGGAAACGAGTATTGTACTCAACTCTAATCATGGGCAATTAAGCTCGATTTTAATGGACTTTATGTAGATTGAATAATTAGACTACTGTGTTAAATTATAAACCAAAATACTGATGATTTTTTTTTTTTTTTTTTTTTTTGCAATTCTCTGGTACAAACGCGCTTCCTAGGAGTACAAAGTAACGAGTTGGAACTAGTAAGGCGCGATAATTCTTAGCCATGAAAATATAAGAACGAAATATTATATTTGTGCTTGGTTAATTGAGGTGACGTGAATAATGAAGGGCAATATAGGAAAAGAATTTATGTTAAAAATGCCACCTCATCAGAAATGACTATTTGACAAAAACAAATCAAAAGATGACTATTTTGCAATATCAACGTTTGTTATTGGCTATTAGGAACAATTTCTTTTTCTTTTTTAAGTGAGCGTATGCACGTGCACACACTGGTGCACAAGTAGCTCCGCCACTGAATTTCGCCATCTATTGGACATGTCACGCCCGAGGGGGGGAGTCCGGAGTGTCTTGGCCGGGAAGATAGGTTAAAGTATAAAGTTTTTGCCCTAAAACTAGGGCTGGAACAAGGCCTTGGTGTGATGAAATAAACTAAGGCGCACACATCTTCAATAGTATTAGGTGCATTCCTCTTCGCCTCGAGCAGCGGAGGCGGCTTCACTTCTACCTCTCTCCTCCCGTCCTCCGTTTATTGTCCAAATTTATACGGTGATGACAAGTTCTCAACCTTGAAATTGAAATAACCAATCATTCTTCACTCTAATCTAGAAGGGCTCATGCCCAGCTCAATAAGTTCTAAGGTCTTGGACAAAAAAAAATTACTAGGCTTGCTTAATTTACGGGGCTTCTTCTTTTTCTTTTTTTATTTTATTTTTGTTATTATTATCACGATAAGATATAATATAGGCTTTTTATTGAGAAATTTAGTATGTAATTCTTTTTTATTAATTCGAAGGCTTTGGTGCTAAGAATAATGTCCTAATTCTCAAATCAGAAAATGATAAAAGCGATAAAAACGAATTGAAACTTGACACCATAATTATAATGGTTCGTTCCTGGTGTAGGAGGTACGTCCACTTGCCGCTTGTAAATCTCGATCCACTATAATCTCCCAATCGGAGTCTCGGTAGCGGTTCCGTGTAGATTAGGCTTCACACTCAAAATTTGAGTGATCGCTCCCGCCCTTCAAAGGCTATTTGCGGTATCAAAAGGTACTTATGGATTTTCTACATTCGTAAGAGCACACAGAAGGGGTCCCTAAAAAGAACATAGAGAAGAGTTAGCAAGACTTCAATTTTCTTGCCTCTCTCATTAACTCTGGAGCTATTTCCTATCTATCATGTAACAAAGCTCTAGTTCTAATTCTGTGACCCATGCGGTGTATTAAGCCAATTTTCAGCACCGAAAGCAGCACAGTGATATAAATCCGAGTTCTTGATCTCGTGTCGGGAGCCATGGTAACGGAAACGGAAGACTTACCACCCTAATCGCTGATAAATTCTAACCTCACATCACTTTGAGAGGGATTAGAATAAACGGTTGAAAACGAGAACGGACCCATTCACATGTAGGCCACCAATTGTAACTGGGCTTTTCTAATTGCATAACTAAGCTTAAATGACTTGGTAATAAATTGCATAATTAAACGTTCGAAATTAAGAGGCGTAGAAAATTTCTCCTAAAGCATAGAATCAAACGCCCACTCCCGAGGGCCCGGCCCAATGGTATGTTTTCGCCACTAATAAGTCTTGTCAAAGTACGGAAACGCATCACCAAGCAAAATAACACCCCCATGCCCAGCACAAACACTTGAAAACTCGATTCTTAAGCTTCGAGCTAGATTTTTACTCGAGAATCGGTAGAACCTTTCAATGGTCGGAGTTTAATCTAGTACTATGTACAATTGTACATGAAATGCATAGTGATCATTTCAATTCACAATCATAAGGCAAGTCCAAGACCAAAATCGGGCATTACATGCCAGGCAATCTACGAAAATCCGGTATTCAATGCCTAACTCCACTAGTTCTATTGCATGACCAAACTAGCCCTAAATTCATCACAAGTTCTTGAATGGCCAAATCTTCTCTATATTAGTAAATTTATTGGATCCACAAACTCAATTCAATTCAAAACAATGATTTCGCCATCAAATGAAACCTCTCCGTTTCGACAGAGGAAAAATAATCCAGCAAATTACATAATTGCAAAACGAAAATAATCGAATCAGTAAACTATACTATACTAGTTCTATAGCATGGTTTAACTACTCTATCTCGTCACAAGAGCTTCAAACAGAAACACTACAACGCTTACGGAAGCCCTAATCCTCCTAGAGAAGTAAAATACATTGGAATCGAAACCCAATTAACTTAAAACAAACAAATCTCGATAGCAAGAAATCTCTCCGTTTCAACACAACAACAAAAAATCTCTCAAAGTAAATAATCGTTATCCGTAAAGTATTGAATCTCTAAACTCTACTAGACTCTAGTTCTATAGCATGACCAAACTAACCTTCATTCCATCGGTAGAGTTTTAAGCATAAACACTACGATGCTCAAACGTGCCCTAATCTTTGTAATGAAGAAAAATTTATTGAAATCGCAAACTTAATTCACTTCAACGAATAACTATTGAAATCTCCGTCTCAACACAACAAATATAATAGCAAAGCAATCGTTGAACGAAAAGTGTAGAATCACTGAACTCCATTATCGCAAGGTCTAATTAACCATTATTTCATCACAAGAGCTTCGAATAGAAATACTACAATGCGCTCACGGAAGCCCTAATCTTCCTACGAAGCAAAATTTATTCGAACCGCAAACTCAATTTACGTCAAAACAACAAACTTCCGTCTCAACGAAGCACACATAAGTGTAAATAAATAAAAAATGGAATCACTAAACTCGCATGCCCTTAAAATAGCCTTTATTTCATCAGCAGAGCTTCAAACAAGCTAAAAAAACCCTAATCTTTCTGAAGAAGTATAACTTATTCGAACCGCGAACTCAATTCACTTCGAAAAGACGAAATCCCGATCGAACGAAACCGCATCTTCTCAAAACAACGACATATAATCTAGCAAAGTATACAATCGAAAAACGAAAGCTACGGAATCGCTCAACTCCACTAGTTGTATTGCATGACCTAACTAGCTTCAACAGAGGTTCGAAGAAGCCCTAATCTTCCTAGAGAAGAAAAATGTATTGAAACCACAAACTCAATTCACTTCACAAGAACGAAATCGCGAACGAACAAGGTCTCTTCTTCTCAACAAGCAAAAATAATACAGAAAATTACACTTAAATCGTTAGACGAGAGAAGAATGGGATCACTTGGCGGTGCCGAGGATGCTGGCTTGCTGGAGCTCGAGGTCGCTCATCTGCTGGTCGCGGTCCATCTCGATGATCAGAGGCACGACCAGCACGAGGAACGTGGTGCCGGCGATCCACGCGGCCTTGCCGGTGCTCGTCATCAGCTTGCGCGCCACCACCGCCGCGTCGCTCGCCGCCTGCTTGCCACGGGCGACGATCTCCAAGTGGGAGACGCGCGCGAGGATGCCGCCGTCGGCGTCTTTGCGGGGAGCTCGCCTCTCCGGGAGCGAGACTCCGCCTCTGCGGGCTTGGGACGCCATTGACGAGGAGAGAAGATTGGGCAGAGCGAGTCGGACTCGGTGGCGAGTGAGTTTGGAGGGTCTTGGAGCTCACTCGGCTTGTTTGGTTTCATGGCCCGTCCCGTCGGGTACTTTGTTTGTAAGCCCAAAAACAAAAACAAAATTTGGAGAAAAAATTTGGAGTTACTTTTAAAAAAATAAAAATAAAAATTAGAATTTCGGTTTTGTAAGGTCATGTGATTTTTTTTTATTGTTTTTGTGAAATGTGCGATGAAAACAAATTTTAACCTTTTCATAAAAAATAAAATAATAATAATAATAAATTTGGGTCGGATCGGGCTTTTTTTAGGAACCCGAAGTGATCGGGTCGGGTCCATAAAAAAACATCGGGCCGGCCCAACCCATGCTCACGCCTAGGCGAAACTACCTAAATTTTGCTTGGAAGATAGCTAATCGAAAAAAGACAAAACTGGAATAAATTGTCAACATCAATGTTGTAGGAATTTAATTCTAAGAGTTTTTTCTTCTATGATTTTATGTGTAAGAGCTATACATAAAAAAGTTACAAATTATAGATCATGACATAACATTATGTTAATTCATAAAATTACTTCAATTAAATTAACGGGCTTGATCCATTAGGATTTAATCTTAGGTAATTATGAGAGAGGGAATTCGACCAAGCCTTGGTGGATAAGCCCATCAGGTGTTTTCCTTATCATATTTTGTTAAGTAATTAATAAATTAATTATCATGGAAACATATTAGGTAATATTTGAATCATAAAAAAATGTCAAAGCTTGGTTACCAAGTAATTAGGTGGCGATTTTTTCAGCATGGAATATTCAAGTATTTATGTGTTTTGGTAATTAAGAATATTGATAAATTACATACAAATATGGTATTAACTAATTTCGTGTTTAGTAAATAACTAATTATTTATCCGATCGGATTTTCGGTATTCTTGTGCTCGGTGCTAGTAAGGAAGTAATATCGGAAAGTGTAACACGGGCCTTTCCGTAAAAATATTTTTAAGAGGTTACCCCGATGGATCGAGGACCCGTTTCCCGAGATAGTCGGAGGGGACAATAATAGTTCCCAAAAAAACGTGTCCTACTAGTTAACAAGTATTTTTAAGTATCACTATGAATTTTGTATGAACTTAAGGTTTTGTACGGTGCCTACCTAAGATAGTCATCAATGACATGTGTTATTTTAAGATAAATGTGCATATGATTTTACTGTTATTTTTTTATATACAACTCAAAATCGTATTAGGATCGAATTTTGATTTCACTTCTCTTAATTCTCATCCACAACACCAAAGAAACAAGTTAAGGTATTAAAGTTTTAGGATTTTATCTGTGTTTTAGCTTTAGTGTCGTTTATTTTCATTAGATGTATTGTCTGTCGTTTTATGTCCAAACGACAGTCTTTTGATTCTTTCCCTTTTTGAGCTTGTTACCGCTAGGCATTTCAGCTCATGCCTATATGTTCTTCGATGTATTATTTTTGGGACTGTTCAATCAATGAGAAGCTAGTCAGTTTATCCCAATTCTCTCTCTCGATTCTCTTCCGTTCATCACAATATAAGGTGATAACGTACACGTGGTGTTGTGGGTTATAAATACACACTTAGCTCATAAATGACAATCCAAGCTTAAAACCCTAGAGAAAATTCGACTTCCCCTAGCCCTGCCGAATTTTCCCTCTTCCCATGTCGTCATCCAATCGCCGAGAAAGACCTAGCAGTCCGACGAGGCGATTTCTAGTCTAATAGACAGTTCCCGCAGCAACATGGTGGACGAGATAGAGGCTCGACACTTATGGTGCCTTGACCCAAAAAAACGTAGCAGCCGAACGCACAAAGGAGGAGAAATTGACCAAAAAAACACCAATCAATAAAAGTACCAAAAGTCTAGTAACGTGTCAAAACCGAACTATTTTGATTATCGTATTTAATCTAGATCATTAGTTTCGATGATATCCCGTGTTTTTCACCTCGAGATTGAGAAAACTCATCGTAAAACCCAACAAGAACAACTAATATGATGTGTATTTTTTTCGGATTCAATTTATTGGGAATTCAAAATCTCATCTAGGTCTCTTTATCTCGGTATCGGTCTTTTAAAACTTGTTTTTGGAGGCTTTTATAAAAATAAAAAAACCAATACTTTACAGGTTAGTTTTGGAGCGGGAACGTGTAAATATGTTAGTTTATAAGTGTTAAAGAATATTCTAGATTTATTTAGAGTATTATAGATTAAAGTTTATCTAGAACAATCTAGGTTAGATTTAATTAGAATCACTTAGAATTAGAATTATCTAGAATGCATTTATTACTCTTAGAATAATGTAGAAGTAGAATAATCTAGAACACTTGAACATGTATAAATAGCTTTCTAACCTCAATGAGACATACAACATTTTCTTCTTCATTTTCTTTGTTAACATGGTATTAGAGCCACCCTCCAAAATTAGCCTCTCCAGTCCAAATTAGCCACCCTCCGAAATTAGCCATCCGACTCCAAATTAGCCCACCTTTGAAATTAGCGATCCCATTTTTTGGGTTCGAAATTTGTCTTTTTCTACTCCAAAATCTTCTCATCATTCAATCTATTCGAAATTCTTTTTTACCCATTTGTTTTAGCCTCGTCCACACGCCTCCGCGCGCCACCCTCGACAACCGTTTTTCGATTCCATCACCTTCGTCGCCTTCGTTATCTTGCTTCCTACTTCTCAATTCGAAATGGCTGAACAAAAACCCGCTGGTGTTTCAGAAATGGTGCCCGTACTCTCAAAGATTACAGACCACAAGTTGAATGGTTCGAACTATCTCGATTGGAGCAAGACCATTCGTTTGTTTCTTCGAAGTATTGACAAAGACAATCACTTGACCGACATTGCTCCAAGTGACAAGTCACGACAAGCATGGTTTCGCGAGGATGCTCGCCTTTTTCTACAAATCCGAAACTCTCTCGATGCTGAGGTAATTGGTCTGGTCAATCATTGCGAGTACGTCAAGGAATTAATGGATTATTTGGATTTCCTTTACTCTGGAAAATGAAATATATCTCGCATGTTCGATGTGTGCAAAGCTTTCTATAGAGCTGAAAAACAAGACCAATCACTCACCACTTATTTCATGGTGTTCAAGAAGACGTATGAAGAGCTCAACATGTTGTTGCCTTTTAGCGCCGACGTGAAGGTTCAGCAACAACAACGGGAGCAAATGGCCATCATGAGCTTTCTTACAGGACTTCCTTCAACCTTTGAAACCGCAAGGTCTCAGATTATCTCTGGCACATATATTTCCTCTCTCCAAGAAGTATTCAACTGTGTTCTTCGTACGGAGGGATCCCCACCTACTCATGACAGTGGAGCCTTGCTATCTCGAAAACATGTATGACTCAAGCCACTCTGTTAACTACAAACCTCGACGCTACGAACTCTTGACTCTCGCCCGAAAGAGTTTATTACAATTATTTGTAACTACTGCAAGAAACCAGGTCACACGAAGCACGAGTGTCGGATTCTCATGTACAAAAATCAGAATAACCACTCGGCCCATGTTGCATCCACCTCCGATGACTTGATTCGTGTTCCTGCTGATGAGTATGCCAAATTCTCTGAGTACCAGGAATCACTAAAGACTTCAAAACCCTCTGTCATCGCCTTAGCTCTAATCCTAGAGTCGATAGGCGTTCCAACGCTCCCTTTGAATTAGTTCTTTGGAGTCCTTGTCCTATTGTGTCTAAACCAGGATTCAGATACGTCGTAACTTTTGTGGATGATTTTACTCGTGTAACCTGGTTGTTTTTAATGAAAAGTCGTTCAGAATTATTCTCACTGTTCTGTTCATTTTGTGCGGAGATCCGTACTCAATTTAACGTCTCTATTCACACCCTCCATAGTGATAATGCCAAAAAATACACGTCAAGTCATTTTGATACTTACATGGCCCAAAATAGCATTCTCCACGAAACATCTTGCGTTGACACTCCGTCCCAAAATGGAGTTGCCGAATGCAAAAATCGACACCTTCTCAAAACTGCACGTGCCTTACTTTTTCAAACAGGTGTTCCGAAATGTTTTTGGGCCGATGCTGTCTTTACGGCCTGTTTCCTTATCAATCGGATGCCATCGTTTGTTCTTCAAGGTGCAATTCCCTATAAGACATTGTTCCCCTATAAATCTCTATTCATGGTTAGCCCAAAAATATTTGGTAGCACATGTTTTGTTCGAGATGTTCGTCCCGGTCTCACAAAATTAGATCCAAAGTCATTAAAATGTGTGTTTTTTCGGTACTCTCGCCTTCAAAAAGGGTATCGATGCTATTGTCCTAGTCTTCAAAAATACCTTGTATCCATTGATGTCCCTTTTCTAGAGCATAAACTGTACTTTACATCTGAGAGATCGACCTCACCAACACTTGAGGACGATGACTTCTTAGTCTATTCGATCACTTCACGAGAAGCATCTGCGACTTTAAATCAACCAATTGTCCCCCCTTTATCACCAAACTCCACCATGGACATTACCGAACCTGCTCCTAATGTTGCATCGCCTCCCATTCCTCGATCACTTATCGTCTACACTCGACGTGTCCGCCCAACACCACACACACTTATCAATCCTCCAGAGACATGTCCTGCACCAAGTCCCTCGTCATCAGATCCATCTCTGGCCGATGATCTTCCCATCGCATTACGTAAAGGTAAACGCTAGTGTACCTATCATATTTCTTCGTCTATCTCATATAATCTTTTTTCATCCTCTTCACGTGATTTTGTTTCATCCCTTGACTCCATCACCATTCCTAAAACTGTTCGCGAAGCCTTAGATCATCCTGGTTGGCAGAAAGCAATGACAGAGGAAATGAATGCCTTAGATGACAATGGTACTTGGGAACTTGTTACTTTCCTTCAGGAAAACGAGCAAGTGGATGTAAATGGGTCTTCACGGTCAAAATGAATCCGGATGGAACGCTTGCTCGATTGAAGGCTCGCTTAGTCGCCAAAGGTTTTGCCCAAACCTATGGCGTTGACTATTCCGATATCTTCTCTCCAGTTCCCAAGTTGACGTCTGTTCGACTTTTCATCTCTTTAGCGGCAACTTATAATTGGCACCTACACCAACTTGACATTAATAATGCATTTCTACATGGGAACTTACATGAAGAGGTATACATGGAGCAACCACCTGGTTTTGTTGCTCAGGGGGAGTATAGCAAAGTTTGTCGTCTTCGAAAAGCGTTATATGGGCTAAAACAAAGTCCCTGTGCTTGGTTCGGAAGGTCTAGTCAGGCCCTTGAACAATTTGGGCTATTTAAAAGCAAATCTGACAACTCTGTCTTTTTCAGGAATACAAAAGACGGTATCATTCTCCTTGTCGTTTATGTTGACGACATCGTAATAACAGGAAATGATACTGTTGGTATTTCGTCTCTCAAAACCTTCATCCACACTCAGTTCCACACAAAAGACTTGGGGACATTAAAATACTTTCTGGGCGTTGAAGTAACGAGAAACAAAAAAGGTATATACTCGTATCAGAGGAAGTATGTACTTGATTTGCTTTCCGAGACAGGAAAACTAGGGGCCAAGCTGTGTAGTGCCCCAATGACTCCCAATATGCAGCTTACAAAAGAGGGAAAACCAATGGATGATCCTGAACGGTACAGAAAATTAGTCGGCAAATTGAACTACCTCACTGTTACACGCCCAGACATTGCATACTATGTCAGCATAGTAAGCCAATTCTTGGCATCTTCGACAGTTGAACATTAGGCAGCATTAGTAGGGGTGAAACCGGGTCGGGTACCTGGTTTTTTTGAGGTACCCGGTACCCGGATCCGAAAACCGGGTATCTAAAAATTGATACCCGGTACCCGAAAACCGGGTACCCGAAATCCGGGTATCTAATTTTTGATACCCGGATCCGGTACCCGGTACCCGGTTTTGAAATCGGATTCCGGTTTAATTTTTTTTAATATATTATCTCAAAATAAACATTGTATCATAAATAAAAACATATATCTATTGTCTTAAAATTAAAATGCATAAAAAAAAAAAAAAACATAGT
This sequence comes from Parietaria judaica, assembly GCA_954871525.1. Classification (NCBI taxonomy): domain Eukaryota; kingdom Viridiplantae; phylum Streptophyta; class Magnoliopsida; order Rosales; family Urticaceae; genus Parietaria; species Parietaria judaica. The sequence continues at coordinate 49,884,985 of OX940860.1, forward strand.
CTCGCGGGTTTTTTTTTTCGTTTCCGCCATCATTTTTTCGTTCCGCGCATCAAGCATCATCAACATCAATTGTAAACATATGAGATGACAATAATAAAAAAAGTATTACAAGTCAAATAAACATGAGATAAAAATAATTAAAGGAAAAAAAAATCGGGTATTAAACCGGGTACCGGGTACCCGGATCCGGAATCCGGATTCGGATTCGGGTTTTAAATCCGGATACGGATTCGGATTCGGATTTTTACCCGCTTTTCGGGTTTTATATTCACCCCTAAGCATTAGAGCAGATCTTGTGCTATTTGATGGGAGCACCAGGGCGTGGAATATTATACACAAATCATAGTCATACTTCTATTGAATGTTTTACAGATGCAGATTGGGCAGGATCCAAGATTGATAGGAGATCAACAACTGGAAATTGCGTCTTTGTAAGAGGGAACTTGATCTCATGGAAAAGAAAAAAGCAACATGTTGTGTCAAGATCCAGTGCTGAGTCGGAGTATAGAGCACAAGCAACATGTGAAATAATGTGGATACATCAACTACTGACAGAGATAGGCCTCGAAGTCTCTTTGCCGGCAAAGTTATGGTGCGACAACCAAGCTGCTATTAATATTGCATCTAATCCAGTATTTCATGAGAGAACAAAACACATTGAGATCGACTGTCACTTTGTTCGCGAGAAGATTCAACAAGGCTTGGTTTCCACATCATATGTAAAGACGAATGACCAAATATGAGATATTTTCACAAAGGCTCTTAACGGGGCGCGGGTCGAATATCTTTGTAACAAGCTGGGCCTAATTAACATATATGTTCCAGCTTGAGGGGGAGTGTTAGAAAATATTCTAGATTTATTTAGAGTAATATAGATTAAAATTTATCTAGAACAATCTAGGTTAGATTTAATTAGAATCACTTAGAATTAGAATTATCTATAATGCATTTATTACTCTTCGAATAATGTAGAAGTAAATAATCTATAACACTTGTACATGTATAAATAGCCTTCTAACCTCAATGAATCATACAACATTTTCTTCTTCATTTTCTTTGTTAACAATAAATAACTACGAAATACTTTTAAAAATAAAATATAACGAGCTTTTTAATCATAAAAATACATGGACATCCACTAATCTAATCAAAATAAATCATATGATTTTCCATTCTGGCTTGTGAAAACCGGTCCGGAGCCTTTTTCCTATAAAAAAAACAAAAATAGTTGTTTCTAAAACGGTTATCGGTAATCAATAATCTAGAGAGCTAATTGCGGCAAAAAGACCCAACCTTTGGTCAAATGCTCTGTTGTGTATACAACCTCTGTAAATGGCGGCAAAAGTACCCAAACTCGGCATTTGGGAGTTGACCGAGAAAACCAGTCCATGTGGCTGCTAGCCTTTTCCATGTGGCATGCCACATGGCACTTGATCCCACGTGGCATGCCACGTAATTATTATTTTTAAATAATTTAAAAAATATTATTTTTTAATTTTTTTAATTTTTTTTAAAAATTAAATTATTTTTCAATAATAACTAATCATTTATATTTAATAATCAATAATGGTTATTTAAATTTAAATATTCATTATTGGTTATTATTATTAAATATAATTATTCATTTTAGAGAAGTGGGTCAAACGAAATAAATAAAGAAAAAAAAAATCACCGTTCACGGTTCACTCAAGCTCCGCCTCCGATCAGGTTCACAGGTGGAACGAAGTCGCTTAATATGTTTAATAATAATAACCAATAATAATCATATGATTATTTAATGACAATTTTTAAGAAGAAGAATAATATATAAAAAAAACATATTAAAAAATTATTATTATAAAATGCAAACATAAAAAAAATATCATGCAAACAAATAAAAATAATTTTTCGTTAAATATAAATATGACTACTATTTTTTTTTTGGATAAGTGGTGTGTATTTAATTATGTCTTGACTTTTAAATAATATGTATGTGTTTATTGGTTATTATTATTAAACATATTAAACAATTTTATTCGACGCGTGAACTAGATCGGAAACGGAGTTCAAGTGAACCATGAACGGTGATTTTTATTTCGTTGTACCCACTTTATTAAAAATAAATAATTATAACCAATAATGAATATTTAAATTTAAATATTCATTATTTGTTATTATTAAAAAAATTAAAAAAAAATTTACTAAAAATTATTTAAAAATAATAATTACGTGGCATGCCACGTGGCAGCCAAGTGCCATGTGGCAAAGGCTAACAGCCACATGGACTGATTTTCTCGGTCAACTCCCAAATACCGAGTTTGGGTACTTTTGCCGCCATTTACGGAGGTTGTATACACAGCAGAGCATTTGACCAAATATTGGATTTTTTTGCCGCAATTAACCCTAATCTAGAGCCAATAAAATAAACTTCCCCCATAATCATATATATATATATATATATACACATATTAATCCAAAAAAAAATAAAAACATTATAAATCTAGAGACCATATGCTATTTTGTAAACCTTTGATTTCATCTTGTTTTGGTTTTGAAGGCAAGAAACGGATATGATGAAGGACAATGGTTTGGTTTCGTCGGTATGATCAGTTGACCGTTGCTTGTGTCAGACTCTCTCTCTCTCTCTCTCTCTCTCTACGTTTATTGCAACTTTATTACAACCCACCACAGTTTCTCATCAAATATTCCCTATATATAATATATGCCAAGAACAACCAAGCCCATTTGAATTTCGATTTAAAGCAAGCCACAAATAGATTCGGCCTTTTCTCTTTCTGGGTATATTTGAATCTGAAGCTGAAACATTTCAAGAGTGAGTAGTATTTTCTGTTTCCTTCTCTTTCTGATTTTTTGGGACTTATATGTAACATTTTTGCTATTTGTTCAAGTGTATCCCAAGGTGAAGGTGAGAACAGACGAACAAGAAGATTGTCGCTATCCGCCAAAAGATAACGGCAAAAATGTCACTTCCTCTGCCTCGCCGGAATCTTCATCTTCACAAGGAGGTATTGCTAGCTTCCACAATTTCCTCACTTTTTCTTCTTCTTCCAGTATTAGACTAGAGGAATGTACCTTAAATTGGTTTTCATTTAAGAAAGCATTGTGTACAATCTTGTTAATAAGGAGAAGCTCATGTTATCTTCCTCCGCGGACTTCCACGGCTTTCTGTGTCCCCGCTTTGTACCGTGTTTTCTTTTTCTGTTCTTTAAAACAAAAACGCGACCGGGAAGCTCGGTGCAGCCACGAAATGTCGTGGAACATTTTTTCGTCCAGGAGTGGAAATGTTGTGGAATGACATTTTCGTCCGTCGGCCGGGACTAGAAACCAGTCATTTTTTTCGAAACTGGAATTTCTGGTTCAATTCTACTAAAAATATTGATTCATCTATATTTTTAAAAAGGAAGTTTTAAATTTTTAATAATGACTAGTTAATTTGAATCATCTGATACTAATTTACTACAATTAAAAAATTAAACAAATATTATTTAAATACGGAACCGGATTTCCAATCCGGATGCAAACTATAAACGGGAATTTTTGGTTTTTTGGATAAGATAATATGGCGTTCGGAAATTTCCAATCTGTGTATAGTTACTACATGTATAAAACAAAGTTCAGTATTATTATGATAAATATAATTAATATTCTCAGGAAAGGAAAATCGAAGATACTCAGCTCTACCAATTGCCAGAATCTTGAGAGCCCATGTCCCCGACTCAACTACTCAATGCAGCTCTGCATCCAAAGGTTTATCAGGAACACTAAATATATATATATATGAATACAGAAACACCATAATCATTAATCATACTTCTCCTCTGGGTACAGCAATGGAGATCAAAAGATCTCGTATAGTCAAGCATAAGAAGCCAGAAAGTCCTTGGTCTGTTCCGAGACCCCGTGCCGTCTTATCCAGCCCAAGTAAGAGTTTTCCTGGAAATCCCAATTCAGAACTCGCATTTATATCCACACAAAAAACGGAAATCTTGGTTATATATTTTTTTTCTTCATTTTTCTTTAAGTCTAAAGTTAATTAATTTGGACGATCTGATATTTAAAGAAAAAAATGAAAAAGCGCAATTGGCACTAATGCTCCTTGAACTTTGCAAATTGATGCATTTTCTCTCTAAATTTTATTTTTGAAAAGTAGCACATTAGCTTCGATGCGTTACAAATGGTCAATATTTTTTAACTTGTGCAAAAGCTGACTTGTTTGATGGTATTTTCCCTAATTTATCATGTCTTCAACAATCTTGTGAAACTTTTGTCTTAACGGTTCTTAACAAAACATACTCGTTGATTGCTTTATAATAGTCTCGTAACATACTATATTGATCTCGTTCGACAAAAATATTTTCAAGTAAGTCAAATGTTGTGAATAATTTAACATTATGATGTTTTTTAACGTTGAAAGTACAAGAGGTATTACTGCCGAAAATCAAAATGTAAAGTTTAGAGGGCATTCTAGCCGATTACTAAAAAATGTGCGGATATTTTATAAGAAATGTCGTTTTCCATATTAACAAAGGGATTAAATAAGAGGAAAATTTTCGATGCAAAATCATATTTTCTCGTTGACCAGTTGAAAACAAGACCACGTTACAATCTAATATGTCTTGTTGCAGACAACGATGGGATGATCGGAAGTAGAAACAAGTCGGCAACCGAGAGGCGTTCGATTCTCCGACCACAAAGAACGGAAGAGAAAGCAACGAGTACTGATCAAGCTCGTGCCAAGATCAACTGTGACCCGAAGAAGAAGAAGATGAGGAAGCTGAAAGAACCGGTTGTTGATACAAGCAACGGATTAACAAGCAAAAGCACTAACTCAAGAACACGAACGAGCATTAGGGTTGGGAAACAAACTACAAGAGTGTCTGGTTTAAGCACTTAATTAAGACTTTTTTCACAGCTTGTAATTATAGTATTTAATATGTATCTTGAGTTTGTGTTTGTTTATATTATTTGTTTACTGTTCGTGTGTTATGTGATTGATCCTTGTTTGTATTAAGCATCTAGGAAGTTTTCATTTTTGGAAGATGAAGCAAGAATATAATCAAGTTTTTTTGTTTTGTTTTTAAAACCATGTTAGGAACTAGAAACTCATCTTAGTACCTCTAGAGTAACTGTAATGCAACAGAGAAATACGAAGGAAAAAAAACATGCATAAGCTCGGATTATTGATTCGCACCTGAATGTAATCGCAAGTTCTTTCAACACTTGAAAATTCATGCACCAATTAACGGAGATTCGGTATCAATCAGCATCTCGAGTTTCGATTTAATATGTGGAACATTCAACTCGGTCATCTAAATCAAAATTTAAGGTATACAGTGATATAGCCTTTCGCGAATGTAAGCTTCAAAAGCGTCAATTCAAGCTTTTATCTAGGTTCGGCTTCATAAAATTGATATAAAATGCTCTTGAATTGTTTACCGTTTTTTTCCCTTACTGCATTTTCATCCTCAACTCAGTCGGTGATATTATGAGTGGCCCACTTCTGGTTACGATTGATAAGTTGCGCACGGGTCCTTCTCACTTCTCATGAACGACAATTAAGGGAATCATCTTGACTCTGAAGAGAGCTACGTGATGCCTCAACTCAGTCGGTGATATTATGAGTGGCCCACTTCTGGTTACGATTGATAAGTTGCGCACGGGTCCTTCTCACTTCTCATGAACGACAATTAAGGGAATCATCTTGACTCTGAAGAGAGCTACGTGATGTCCATGTCTGTGATCAAGCTACCCTTAACCTATTGACTATCATGTTCCCAAAATAGCAACATTGGGAACGACAATATTTTGTGTTCTTTAACATTTAAATTAAAGAACAATCAAACTAACAATCCAGGCTCGATATCACTCAGGACTTAGATCCTATCCTTTTGATCATCTACTAGTGACTTAAATCCAAGTTATCAGTAATGGTCTTATACAATAAATAGCGGAGTTTAGTCATGTCCAGTCCAGTATGAAGTCACTTCATACCTAATGCACTTCTAGTGAGTGTGACACACTTTAATCTAGAACAGGATATTACCACTTAGTCAAATTAATGATTTTAACCAATTTATGAGCTCCCACTTGGTTAATTAAGTCATAGACGCTTTTAAGTTCATTTATTATGATTATCAATTCTACCTCACATCAACTCGATTGTGATGATAATAACATAATTGCATCCTATTATGAACTATGGATTAAACATTCTAGTTTACTCAACCAGAAACTATAATAAAATTAACATAACAATAAGCATTATCTTTATTCAACGACAATCATAATCTTCTACAAAGGGTTAAAAACAACTTGCTTAAAGTCTAATTTGCATTAACATGAAATATTAAAGTGTTTCATAATAACATGAAAGAATTTCTTTCTCACAACCTTTTATTTAATTAATATCAAGTCTAATTTGCATTAACCTCTAAACCGTGTTTCTCAGATCGCTCCCCTCCGGGTACAAATATCAAAGGGTGATATTTCCCGCGATAAGTTTCGAATTCCCAATGAGTGGAGGAGGACGATGCTACCGAAGGAGGTAAGAGACCACGAAGTTCTCATAGAGACATCAGGAGTTGTCTTTCAGCTAACGTACACAATGTAGTGTTTGCATCAAACGGGGAATTCCAATCATATGTTGGAGAGCTGCATGGAGTTCACTTATTTTTTTTTAAAGGAACGCTACGCACGGTGACTAGGGACTGCATCAAAGAGTTTTCAAGGAACGCTACACACGGTGACAATTTTTGACAAAATACATTCGATGCAAGAAAAGAAAAAAACGTACTTTTTGAGAAAAAATTTAACTTCGTGTGGGCCATTAACCAAGTTTTAAGATAGATACACACATCATCTTAGCTTAAGGAGCTAAATATGTATGATGAGTTGTTTAGGTTTGGACATGGAGATTGTTATTTATATACAAGCAATGTCATTGCTTTCTTTGTATTTGTTCCATGTGGAACTTTCAAAATCCAAACAAATATGTACAATCAATTTTCATTCTTTCATATTTGACTTCTCCACTAAGTCAAATAGTTAATTATGTTTATTATCAAATTATGTAATATATTTTGATCTTTTTTCATTTATATATGTTCGAGCATGACATGATTTTATTTACATTTGTTTGAGTATGACATGATTTTATTTGAGTATTTACATATGTTAGGGATGCGACTATATTTTATTTACCTATGTTTGAATATGACATTATTTTATTTTTGGTATTTTTAAGTTTTATCAACACTATATATTATAACTTAATAAATATATTCTTAAAAGTATTTTAGCGGTTTTTCATTGATAATCCTCGATAAGTGACGGTAACGATAAGCTACAGTTTTAGTAGTTTTCCATCGATAATCTTCAAAATTTCGTCAATAATCTTCGAAAATAGTAACCGATTTATTGACAAAAACGACATTTTGAACCTTAGTTAAGACCCTCGACACAGTTTGGAACTTGTTGTTTCTTTTTTATATGGACAAAGATTAAATATGCAATATATTTTGGCTGTGTTTGTTTATATTATTTTGTTTACTGTCTTGATCCTTGTTTGTATTAACTCTTAAGAATCAAGGAAGTTTTCATTTTTGGAAGATGAGAGAAAGAATATGATCAAGTTTGTTTGTTTTTTTTTTTAAAACCATATTAGGAATGTTGGGGGCGTTTCTGTACACTCAACAATCACAAAGAATGATCCTTGTTTTTAAAGAAAATGGATCGGTTTCTTCCGTTTATTAGCTAAGAACGCTCAAAGAAATGACGATGTAAAATATTGTGGATATTTTCTTCTTGATCCTCTTTCCAAATCTGCCTCTTTCTCTTATCTCTCTCCAAAAAATATATCCCTCTTTACATGGGTTTCTCTCCCTTTTTATAGGCCATTTTTCCCGCCTTTCTCGAAGTCCCATCGGCTCGCTCCCCCACGAGTCTGGCAAAAGCCTGGCGCATCCCCTTTTTGCGCGGTTCAAGTCTTCGGGGTTACCTCCAATGTGGCCGCATTAAATGCTCGTCCCATCGCAGTGTGCTCAAACATTTAATGCCCGTCCCATCATAGTCAAGCACACTTGCTTGCTTTATGGTATAAGGACCAACACTTAGGTACTTATGCCGTAATAAGGGATTACCAAATCCGACCTCAACAGTTAGCCCCCTATTTTATCAAGTATTTTTAAATGCTTGGTAAAATAACATACGAATTCCGTTGATAGTCTTCGGCTACTGAGATGACGGTGATGACGATGAACTTCGGTCGACGAGGCGACGGCGAGGCCGACGAAGCGGTGGCGACGAGCATCGGTCGACGAGGCGATGGCGATGAGCTTTGTTGGGCAAAACGATGATGAGCTTCCGTTGGTGATTATATCTCCATTAATGTTATCCACTTGGCGTTGGGCTTCCTTCGGTGATGGCGTCTTCGTTGATAATCTCCATTTGGCGTCGGGCTTCCTTCGGTGATGGCGTCTCCGTTAATGATCTCCGCTTGGCGTCGGGCTTCCTTCGGTGGTGGCGTCCCCGTTAATGATCTTCGCTTGGCGTCGGGCTTCCTTCGGTGGTGGCGTCCCCGTTAATGATCTCCGCTTGGCGTCGAGCTTCCTTTGGTGGTGGTGTCTCCGTTAATGATCTCCGCTTGGCGTCGGGCTTCCTTCGGTGGTGGCGTCCCCGTTAATGATCTCCGCTTGGCGTTGGGCTTTCTTCAGTGGTGGCGTCCCCGTTGACGATCTCTATTTGGCATCGGGGCTTCCTTCGGTGATGGCGTCTCCGTTAATGATCTCCACTTGGCGTCGGGCATCCTTCGGCAATGGCGGGCTTTATTTGACGGCGACGGGCTGCCTTCGGTGGTCACGGGCTGCCTTCGGTGGCAGGCTCTCTTTGGTGAAGGCTAGCGAAGGGAATGCATCGACGAAGCGACTATTTTCGGTGATCAATCTTCTGACGTCCATAACTCTCGCCTCGAGCGTCCGATATAAAAGAAATGACCTGTCAAATCGAAGCTCGGGAAATAAACTTTAAGAAATGTTAGAAGTCACGCTGAAACAATAGACAACAAAGAAGGTATGGGCCGATGAGCGACGAGCGACGATCTCTCTGCGACCAGATTCAGGAGGCCGCCTTCAAAGGGCCATATCTTCTTGTTTAGGTGTTGGATTTGCGCATTCTTTATATCCAGTAGAAGCTTGAGACGGAAGCTAAGAATACACGTAATCCGTTCCTCCAGATTCTGAATATTTATGTGTCGAGAAGGTGATTAGTGACGCTTGTTCCGGAAATGCGGCGATGAGAGTTAGCTCCAGCGAAATTGGACCTGCAAATTTAATTAATTTCAGTGTGCGACCAAGTGGTCGGCTTTTACCTGCTTAGGGTCACTGCCAAGATTAGGCTAGGGGTTCCCCGGTGCATTTCGGTGGGTGTCGCTGGGGCTTTCCGGGCCTCCGGTTAGTTTCCAAGATCCCTTGTGGCATTGCGCCGTTAGTTATGGGCATCGCGCCTCTTTGTTGGCATTGCGCCTGTGATCGATGGCATTGCGCCCTATTGGGCATTGCGCCTCGGCATCGCGCCGTCGATTGTAGGCATTGCGCCTCTTTTATTGGCATTACGCCGTCGATTGTGGGCGTCGCTGGGCTTTCCGGGGCCTCTGGTTAATTTCCAGGATCCCTTGTGGCATTGCGCCGCTAGTTATGGGCATTGCGCCTCGGCATTGCGCCGTCGATTGTGGGCATTGCACATCTTTTGTTGGCATTGCGCCTGTGATCGATGGCATTGCGCCCTATTGAGCATTGCGCCTCGATCGTTTGGGCATTCCGCATTGGCATCGCGCCGTCGATTGTGGGCATTGCGCCTCTTTTATTGGCATTGCGCCGTCGATTGCGGGAGTCGCTGGGATTTCAGGGGCCTCTGGTTAGTTTCCAGGATCCCTTATGGCATTGCGCCTCTTTGTTTTTGGTTCTTATGGTGGCCGCCAAGGATAGGTTTAGGGCCCCGTCGAGCGTCCAATATAGGTAAATGACCTATCAAATCGAAGCTCGAGAAATAATCTTCAAGAAATATTATTAAACATAAGATAAAATTAAGCAGAAGGAAAGATATGACCAGAGGAGCAACGAACGACGGGGAGGCGTCGACGAGGCGACCATCTTCGGCTGACAATCTTCCAATGTTAATAACAATCTCCTCCAGCGTCCGATATGAGCAAATGACCTATCAAATCGAAGTCCAATACGTTAGCTTCGAGGAAAGCTAAAAATCACTTCGAAGGGATGAATAGCGACGGAGATATGATCCGTCGCGTGACGAGCGTCGGGGAGTTATTGACGAAACCATCATCTTCGGCGACAATTCTTCCGACGTCCATAACTTTTTCCTCGAGCGTCCGATATGTACAAATGACCTATCATATCGAAGCTCAAGGCGTTATCTTCGAGGAAAGCTAAAAATCACTTCGAAAGGATGAATAGCGATGGAGATATGATCCGTCGCGTGACGAGCGTCGGGGAGTCGTCGACAAAGCCATTATCTTCGGCAACCAATCTTCCGACGTCTATAACTTTTGGCTCGAGCGTCCGATTTAGGCAAATGACCTATCAAATCGAAGCTTGAGACGTTAGCTTTGAGAAAAGATAAAAATAATTTCGAAAGGATAAATAGAAACGGAGATATGATCCGTCGCGTGACGAGCGTCGCCATCATCTTCAGCGACCAATCTTCCGACGTCCATAACTTTTGCCTCGAGCGTCCGATCTGGGCAAATGACCTATTAAATCGAAGCTCAAGACGTTAGCTTTGAGGAAAGCTAAAAATCACTTCGAAGATATGAATAGCGACGGAGATATGATCCATCGCGTGACGAGCATCGGGGAGTCGTCGACGAAGTCATTATCTTCGGCGACCAATCTTCCGACGTCTATAACTTTTGCCTCGAGCGTCCGATCTGGGCAAATGACCTATCAAATTGAAGCTCGAGATGTTAGATTCAAGAAAAGACAAGAAAAATGCAGCTTAATAAATCGCAGGTGGAGAAGAGATCAGTGTTCGGCGTTGTTGTTGCCGTCGTTGGCCGTCATCCTTCCAAGCGCTTAGCTGTGCGATAGAAAGAAACTGAGCCCCTCGGTGGGCGCCAAACTATTGGGGGCGTTTCTGTACACTCAACAATAACAAGGAATTATCCTTGCTTTTAAAGAAAAGAGATCGGTTTCTTCCGTTTATTAGCTAAGAACGCTCAAAGAAATGACGATGTAAAGTATTGTGTATATTTTCTTCTTGATCCTCTTTCCAAATCTGCCTCTTTCTCTACTCTCTCTCCAAAAAATATATCCCTCTTTACATGGGTTTCTCTCTCCTTTTATAGGCCATTTTTCCTGCCTTTCTCGAAGTCCCATCGGCTCGCTTCCCCACGAGTCTGGCAAAAGCCTGGCGCATCCTCTTTTGGCAAAAGCCTGGCGCATCCCCTTTTTGCGCGGTTCGAGTCTTCGGGGTTACCTCCGATGTGACCGCATTAAATGCTCGTCCCATCGCAGTGTGCTCAAACATTTAATGCCTGTCCCATCATAGTCAAGCACACTTGCTTGCTTTATGGTATAAGGACCAACACTTAGGTACTTATGCCGTAATAAGGGATTACCAAATCCGACCTCAACAAGGAACTAAAAATTCATCTTAGTACCTCGAAAGTACCTGTGATGCAACAAAGAAATACGAAAAAAAAAAAACACGCATAAGCTCGGATTGTTGATTCACGGATGAACATCAATTCGCAAATTCTTTCAACACTTTAAAATTCGTGCACCAATCAATATCAATGGTGATTGATCATTAATCATTGTCTTGAGTTTCGATTGAATATATGGAACGTTCAACTTAATCATCTAGCTAGTGATCTCTGAGATGAAAAAAAAAACTTGGTCTTCTAAGTCAAAATTTATAGTCTACGGAAGTTAGCCTTGCGCGAATGTCTCTCAAAGAGCTTCAAAAGCGTCAATTCTCTTATGTAGGCTTGACCTCATCAAACTGATATAAAATGCTTTTGAATTGTTTATAATTTTTTTTTGGTATTTTCATAAATGCATTGTTTGAAGATTCGTCATAGCTGAGATTATACATTAGATTCATCAAGAGTAGGTCTTAAATCCCCTAGACACATTTCTTTCTTTCTTTAATAATAACATTTTCTCTTGTTAACGTAGTTTGCAACACCTAATATACTTTGCATTTCACTCACTTGCACGACGAACTTAATTCGTTGTTCAAGCCTTCAAAAATACATTCTCGTTGTGACAACTTATTGATTCGCCGCAACAGAAGTAGATCTCTCGTAACAACTGACGTGACTGTCATCGAAGATAATTTTTTACAAAATTGTTATGGCGCCGTAAAGATTCGCCGTTGCGGAAGCTGAACTCCCACAAACTTTATGTGACCATTATGAGAGATAATTTGCTACATAATTGTTGTAGCGAATCAACGTTTGCATGACGGTTTAAGCCATCAAGCAAAACACACTCGGGTTTAGGCAAAGGCGAGCAAGACCCGCACCTATAGCCACTAAAGTGCAATATAACTGAGGGGCTCAAGTATGATTTAAATATATATAAAATAAAATGACTAACAAGAAAACCATTGATAATCTGGAATATTAAAAATAAGTTATTTGCAGACAAGTCATAGATCTTATACATTTGTAGGAAATAAGTTTCTCAACACAATTTTAATGACAAATTCCTAATATCACACATTTGTAACATATGGACGGTGTTGACCGTTAGAGGTGAAACCGGAACCATGATTTTAATATTTTTTTTTGTTTTTGTCCCGATTACAAAAAGTCCTTTTTGTAACTGGGAACCGGACGAAATTTGGGAAAAACCGGGAAACCGGAACTAGGAAAACATTTAGGAAAAAAAAAATATTAAGTCCAAATTATCAAAATTAAATACCAAATCTAAAATCGATAACATAAAATCATAAACTAATATATTATCAAGACAAAAACAACATTACCATATAATAAAATTTTAAAATATACATCTATATTTAAAACGGAACGGGGACAAAATACCGGGAATTTGAGGTATTGTCCCGGTTCCGAATTTTAAAACAAAATTCCCGATTTTTTTTAACAACCGGTCAGTGACCCGTACATGAACCGGTCAGTGTCGGTTAGGGGGATATAATGATAAATAGTTAAAAAGCAGTATTTATGCCGCCAAAAATATTAAGTAATATCAAACACAAAGAATGGTATATATAATGAAAATATTAAAAAGGCAGTATAAGTAATTAAATTTTAACTAAATGAGACAATATGAGTATGCAGTAGAAAGATAGGGACAGAAGTATTTAAAGTCTATAAAAACTAAAAAAATGAATATTTTGGCAAAAAAGTATTTCGACAGACGTCGGTCAAATCAAGGTTCTAAATATCGATATCGATGTCGTTTCGCACTCTCTATTTTACGGATATATCACTTGCCGACGGATAAATGGGAAGAAATGGATATATCGCTTGCCGATAATACCGCATAAATTTCACGGATATATCCCTTGCCAATCGAAATATCGACGGATATTCCGGAACAATATTTTTAGTATTTCAGTCATATTTTTATATAGTTTCTAAATTACCTATTTAATAAATATGACACATAGTTATAGCCTAGAAAACACACTCACAAATCATAATATAACACAAACATCAAACATAAAAGTCATAACTCATAACATAATGTTGACATAACATAAAATAAGCTAGCCATAATAAAGTCATAAGAGTACGAACATAAATACGAACATAGTGTACGAAGTACGAACATAAATACGAAGCATGGTTCTAAATACCGATATCGATATCGTATTCTCCATTTTACGGATATATCGCTTGTTCACAGATAAATGAGAAGAAATGGATATATCGATTTCCTGCAAATATCGTTTCGCATTTTTCATTCTCTGGACACATCGTTGATATATCAAGGACACGTCCGGATATTTAAAACCACAGGTCAAATAACACGTGATACGCGGACTCAAACAAAATGAATAAGAAACACATTTGAATCAACTCAATGCCACGTGACAATTGAACGAAATATCCCAAATATTAGCATGTCGCGAATCGCTGCGGTTTCGGCACCAAAAACATTTCGCGAAGCACCTAACCAAAACTCTCAGTGTCCCCAAACGACGCCGTTTTGAGCCTCAGGTTCGTCCCTCCCAATCCACACGCTCTCTCCTCTTCCTCCCTCGCTCGCTAGGGTTCCTTCTCTCTCCGAACAGAAGATAAACCCTAGGATTATCGTCTGCTAGGGTTTATGTTCCCTGATTAAGCGTAAGATCTGCTCTTCCATACCTGCTTTTCGAGCTTATCCTTGTAGTTGCTCGACTTGATTATGCTACTGATTCGAGCTATCGGATTACTCTTTGATTAGGGTTCACTTTGATTAGCTGTTTCACGGTTCTGATTGCGAAACCATTTTATCTGAACTCTTTGTTTTCTTGTTCTCCGAGCTTCTCATTGTAGTTGGCCGAGTTGAAAATGGTATTGATTCGAGCTATTGGATTGCTCTTTGATTAGAATTTAGTTTTAGTTGAAGTTCATATGCTTTCCTAGTTGATTTCCGGGTAGAGCTTGAGAAGATATAGTTTTCAGTTATTTCTATCTTTCTGTAGGAGTATTGATTCTTTCGCTGTTTATAGGTTATCAAGAGTAGACATTTGCTCGCGTATTGATGGTGGACAGCGAGACGGTTGTTGCTCAAGCGTCTTCAGTGATGGGGGATGCATCGCAGGGCTACGCTTCCTCTGGCTATGCTGATGCGAGCTCGAATGTTGAGTCCGATGCGCGTGTGTTGCCTCCTTCCGATTTAACTGGCGAAGTTTTGGCTTCAACGGCTCCTATGGAGACCGATGGTAATGCATATTCCGTGGCGCAAGAATCCCATGTCGTGACTGGAAATGTACCAGCAGAGCCGATCCAAGCTGCTGGGTATGATTCTGCGGTGAATGGAACAGCAGCAACGGGGTCCATTGAGAATGGAGATGCTTCAGACAATGCAGTTGCGACCATTGACGGGCAACCGTACGTTGATAGTTCTGGTATGTCTTCTTAACCATACGTTGATAGTCCTGCTTTATAAGTTGGAAAGCTATGGTATTTTAATGTGTGAATGTCGACGAATTTGACTAGTATGTGCAAGTTGGCTCATGAACAAATAGCATCGATATGTCACAAATTGTGTTCGAGGCACTTTCTTCCCTTCTAGATATAAGGTCTCTCGTCACCTCTATATGTTGCTATCTGCTTCTCTTTTGATAGGTTTAGTTTATACATACATTTGAGTTGCCAGATCAATTTATTTTCCTTTCTCCAATGTTCTCGTGTTTTTCTTTGTATTTCCAGGATTAACTGGTGAAGAAGAGCGGCTTTGGAACATCGTGAAGGCGAATTCTGTAGATTTTAATGCCTGGACTGCTCTAATTGAAGAAACGGAGAAATCTGTAGAGGTAATCAGTCTGGCATTGTACCAAACCTAAGTCTGGTAGTATCCTTTCATTTTTTGTTTGAATTTCATCTTTTGACCGACACATCTACATATCTCTTGTGCAGATCAACAAAATCCGAAAAGTTTATGATGCTTTTTTAGCAGAGTTTCCTTTATGTTATGGGTACTGGAAGAAGTATGCAGACCACGAGGCTCATTTTGGGTCTATGGAAAAAGTTGTTGAAGTTTATGAGCGAGCAGTTCAGGGAGTTACATATTCAGTTGATATTTGGTTGCATTACTGCATATTTGCCATAAGCACGTATGGAGATCCAGACACTATAAGAAGGTAATAATGGTTCATTTGTTTATTATTTTCCCGGGTCTTGCTTAGGGAAGTCATGATAACATGATTTTCAGGTGCAACGGTTCTGTGCCTTTCTAATGATAATTTTTTTTTTCTGATTTCTCTCTAACCTATTTGGGTATCCCTGCTACAGCTGTACTTCAAATTTAAGGCGCAATGATTTCTACGGTGTTATATAATTCTTTATTAGGATCGGATATTTACTTTAAGGATATATACTCGTGGTGTATGTGGCCCAGACCGGGTAAAAAACACACAAAACCCATCAAACCTCAAAGGCACAAAAAACCACAACCCAAAAGGCCCGACGGGCGCATCAGTTTGTGTTAAGATTTAATGGGCTTTGAGGGTTTTTATTGGTTTTGTGGGTTACCCAATAGTGTGAAGTATGAACCAAAAGGCGTGGGGCTCAAAACAGCCTTCTAAATTCTCCTTTGGTTGCATGGGTTATAGACATAGTAATGTAATTCATCTAGTGCCATGGCTGTTGCTTAATATTGACTCTATGGTGCATCTTAATGCGATTTGCTGCTGAGAAGATTTCATCCGGTTAAGGGCTAAGATGGCCTCTATCACTGCTCCATTTCTCGGGGATAGTATGGTATTTTTTCAGGAAGGTAATGCAGCATTTGGAGTGTCATGCTGTTAAGAGTGAATTGTTGCTTCTTCAACCTTTTACAGCCGTTGTCCCCTTTGTGGATGTGCTTACATCATCGGTTGACACTTGTTCCATAACCATGCTTCATTATTTTGTTGGATTTTCAGGTTTTTTGAGCGTGGGCTGACTTATGTGGGAACTGATTATCTATCATTTCCGCTTTGGGATAAGTATATCGAGTATGAGTATATGCAGCAAGAATGGAGTCGGCTTGCCATGATATATACAAGAATTTTAGAGAATCCGAATCAACAACTTGATCGTTATTTTAATAGGTTCATTCTTATTCCCATCTCTACAGCTTTGGTTAACTTTAAATTTTGTTTGGTTTCAACTTACTCTTGCATAAGCTACACCTTTCAAAAGTATATCAACATCCAACATAGCCATGGTATCCTTCGATATTTTTTCAGGTTCTGATACTTCTTTATTTCACTATACCATAAGACTCCATATATAGAAAATTGTGTACAACCTAGTTGAGAGGATATTTAGCAATAACGGGATCATTCTTGAATATCTATAATTAATTATATTATTGTGGGATGTTCTTGTTAATGAGAATGTATAGAAAACAATGAAACGAAATAGTAAACTAAATAAAATTCTATTAAATTTAATTGATAATATATGTAGAATTTTTCCTAGGATTCATCTGCACATTGTCATGCTCTTTCGGCTGGCATATCTTTGATGGTTTTTGTACAAATTCTCATCATATTTGTGTTTATGGCAATGATGGCAGCTTTAAGGAGTTAGCTGGAAGCCGGCCTCTTGCAGAACTAAGAACTGCTGAAGAAACTGCTTCTGTAGAACCGCCATCTGAATCTGCAAACCAAGTGAATGAAGAAGAGGTTGGAACTGGTTCTGAAGATCGGCCTCATAATCCAGAAAGTGTAGGCTTATCAGAAGCTGAGGAGTTGGAGAAGTATATTGCTGTTAGAGAAGAGACATACAAGAAAGCTAAAGAGTTCGATTCGAAGATCATTGGTTTCGAAACAGCAATAAGAAGACCGTATTTTCATGTACGGCCCCTCAATGTTTCAGAACTTGAAAATTGGCACAGCTACCTGGATTTCATAGAAAGAGAAGGAGACCTCAACAAGGTATATTTAGTTGTGATGTTTTTTCGGTTTTGATTATCACGTCTTTTTAGTTTTTAGCAGTTGCACTTGTTATGTATTGACTTACAGTTAAATAATATGCTGATTCGTATGCTTTACTGGCTAAACGATTGGATGAACATGAAGCAATTTTAAACAGGAATTTGAACTGAGACTAAAGCATGGACCTTCGATTTGGTTTCGTTAAGGCTAAGTATTTCAAACCCTCATTTGTCTTGATGGGCATTCAAGGTTCATGAAGTATTTGTACAGTGATTTCTTGCCTTTTGAATGTCCAATGTTATTATGCCTGCAGGTATCATATGTTCCTAACGTTCAAGGAGTGTCCCTTGTTTCCTATATGAGGGACCTCTCTAGTCCACTTATGGAGTATTTCTTGTGCATATCTCCCGTGTTTTGTTCTCTTTGTTTGGTTTATTAAAGGATCAGTTTTTTTTTTTCCCTGCAATTTTATGGTTATATACTTGGTTACTCAGGTGGTCAAGCTGTACGAACGATGCCTAATAGCATGTGCCAATTATCCTGATTACTGGATCCGTTATGTTCTGTGCATGGAAGCCACTGAAAACATGGAGCTTGCAGATAACGCACTTGCCCGTGCAACCCAGGTGTTTGTTAAGGTATGTGTTAGACCTTAACAGGTCTATGTTAGAAATAAGAGCAACAATAACTCAGAAGCAGCCGGGTGAATACGTCTCTGGAGAAAGAAAGGGTAGCTTGATCTTTCAGCTTAGTTCAGGGTTTATTTATCTAGAAGGAAAAATCGGTTGATTGTTTTTTGTGTTGAGTTTAGTTAAATAAGTAGTGTTTAGTTTAAAGTAAATTTGTAGAAGAGATTAGGCCTTCCTCTCGAATTGATAGCCGTTCACAAAGATGTAGGTAAACTTGGTTTCTGGTTCCCGGTATGAAACTTTCAGTTCTAACGTCAAGGAGGGAAAAATTAATCTGGCAGTGCGAAAGTGAAGACTGAATTACACTTCCTAGTATTCATGGAATAAGCTGAAGTTTAATGCATTAAAGAGAGATCATTTTCTTTGTTGTTTTGTATGTTTATTGTACATAGTTTGATTTTTAGCGATAAAATTTAACAGAGACAGCCAGAGATTCACCTTTTTGCTGCCCGGTTCAAAGAACAAAGTGGGGATGTTCAAGGTGCTCGTGCTGCCTATCAACTTGTACATTCTGAAATGGCACCAGGGCTTCTAGAAGCAATCATAAAGCACGCCAATTTTGAACACCGACTGGTAAGTTTCTTCAATCACACATGTGATAGGGCTAAAGCTGGAATTTCACCCCTACATAGGGCACTTCTATTGAAAACCAGTGAATGGATACAATTCGAGAGTTAGACAGATCTGTCCTATCTCTTATACGTATAATTGTATGTGAGACCTTACAACACGTTTGCTTGTCTGTTTCTTTTGTCAGGATAATATGGAAGCTGCCTATTCTGTATACGAACATGCCATTGCAATTGAGAAAGGAAAAGAACATTCACAGATATTGCCCATGCTATTTGTTCAATATTCACGGTTTATATGCTTGGTAGGTTTTCTCAATTTTTAATTTTGATTTACCTTTGCGATGCAACAAATTTCAACTTCACAAAACTACTTAGAGCGAATTAAATTGCTTTAGATTTTCTATATTATCCATAAAATGAGATTATTTAATTAACATTGTGCTTTTACAACTTCCGTGCTTAATCAAAGGGGTCTTTGCTTGCACGATAATTTTTTTTTTACTCCTTTACGCTCTCTCTTAATGATGTGATGATCTCGTAATTTTTATTTTAGGTATCTGGGAATACTGTAAAAGCAAAGGAAGTAATAGTCGATGCACTTGAGAATGTTCAATTGTCAAAGCCTCTTCTCGAGGTGCTCTTACTTTCCCTCCTTATAAATCTAGAAGACTTGCGTTACAGTCCAATATAGGTCTGATGTTTTATTCTTTCTCCACTATTTCCAGGCTCTAATTCAATTCGAATCCACACAACCACGCCCGAAGCAGTTTGATTTTCTTGAATCATTCGTTCTGAAGTTCATAGAACCTGATTCAGAGAATTCGAATGTTTCCAGCATGGCTGAGAGAGAAGAGCTGTCTAGCATATTTCTGGAGGTATAATCTGAAGTTAGCAATGAAGTGTTAAGTTCATTATAGAATATGCCTTTTTTTTTATATAGCTTAATTGTTGTTAAAATAGGACTCTGTCATTCTTTTGAGTCTGCCACCGAGTCACTCAAATAAATAGTCACAAGACATAATCACGTTTTATTTGCTTTATAATCTAACAATTCAAGAAATGATATTACAGTTTTTAAATCTCTTTGGCGATGTGCAATCCATCAAGAAGGCAGAGGATAGGCACGCCAAGCTCTTCTTACCCCATCGGAGCTCGCCGGAGCTGAAAAAGCGCCATGCTGATGATTTTCTGGCATCGGATAGAGCAAAGTTGGCCAAATCTTATTCTGGCGCTCCGGCCCAGTCTGCTATGGGGGCATATCAAAATCCGCAATGGCCCGCCGGATATGGGGCCCAGCCTCAAGCCTGGCCGGCGGCGGCGGCTCCACAGCCTCAGGGGCAGCAGTGGAATCCCGGATATACTCAACAGGTAAAAATTACTGTACTGTCCTTTCTCTTTGCTTACCATTTTCGGAACGTTGTCTCGGGGTCATAGCTGATACGGTGGTGGAATTTTCTACTATTATATACAGTATCATTCACTATCTTGTCCCTAAATTATGGAAATAATATGCCTATCTTGGGAAATAAAAATTATACAAAAATAGTTCATAGCCTAACTAGTAGATAACTAATGTAGGAAACTAGTTCCACATAGCATAATTAAAATAATGTAAAACTATACAAAGCAACAGGTTTTTGATCAATTCTCCTTCTCCCTTCCATTACTAGGCTCCGTACGGGACTTATGGTGGTTATGGTAGTGGCTACACTAACCCGCAAATGCCCGCAGTGGCTCCACCCACTGCTGCGTATGGTACCGCTTATGCTCAGACATATCCCGCTCAGGTATCCGATTTTGGCCTTAATTTTTCAAGAGTAATATCAGTCATGCCCCTGAAATTGTCGTGTTCTACAGTTTCGTCCTTACTGTTTCTTGTTGAATGTAGTTGTTCCCGCCTTGATTGTTCAATAATCTATTGGTTTTGTCGAATTTAAACCACGTGCAATGCACATGCTTGTGTACTCATGATGAGTTTTCCCCTAAATACTAGTATGTGCATTGTACGATACGTGACTTACAATTTGACAAAACCGTTGAAATTTAACAATCATCATATTCGCAAGAGAAATTGTCATTCATACCCTTGTACTTGTACTTGTTTTTTTTTATTTTTTATTTTAATTTACAGTTTCTCCTCTGAACTTTTTCTTGTAGCAGTTTTGTCTCAAATGTATCCCTGATTGTTAAATAATCGGCTAGTTAAATTCTAGTATGTTCACGGGACTTACAATTTGACGGAAACCGTCGGATATTTTAAGAATCATGGGAAGCTCAGTTTGAAAATTGTTTTAAACAAAAAGACTATTTCGCTCTTCGTGATGCTGAATCCCGATGACCTCACTATTTTGCAGACTTACCCCGCACAGAGCTACACGCAGCCGGCAGCAGCGGGAGTGGCAGCAGCGGCAGCGACCCCTGCAGCTCCAGCTCAACAACCAGCAGCAGCTGCTGCGGCTGCGGCCTACTACGGCAACTACTACTGAGATGGCTGGCGAACCAAGGCAATGGTTTGCCACTTGTAACCGTATTATTCGATTTGAGTTTTTCTTCTTGATCCTTTATTCATACCTTCTTTTTATTTAATATCCTATTTAAAGAAGCAATGATATTAGGGGATAGTGAAGGAGAAAATGAGTATGCTTGGCTTTACCCTTTCGGCCATCAAATCTAGTGAATTTGTTTAGTTTTATTGATGTAAAATTCCTTTCTTTTTTATTTTATTTTTTTTATAATATCCTAGTTTAACCAAACTGAAATGTTTAAAACCTAGAGCTTTCCCAGTTTAAGGTCACATTTGAAACTTGCCACAAATATTTTGCGGAGGTTTTTAGGCATTTTTACCTTTTAAGAGCCAGTTCGAAAGGCGTTTTATTGATGAGGTTCGGACTGAAAGAAGACTTGGATTGGGCCTAACATATTCCTCGGTTCGAAAGGCGGTTTTTTTTCTTTGCTGAGAGCCGGTTTGGTGTTTTGTCGCTGAGGTTTTGGGAGCCCTTGGCCCCATCTCGATCCTTGCTTCTTTTGTACAAAAAATCGCAGGCCGGGACTGAGCGGAAACTGGGAATTAGAAATATGAGTGATTAAGATTGTAGATCTTCTATTGCTTAGTAAATACTTATGACCTTTGCCATGTTGAATGGGTCTTTTTCTGGTGAACTCTTAACGAACTAGTCCAACGCATTATTAGGTAAACAGATAAGGCTAATAGTGTTCACTTCATATGCAACAAACTAACTTAATGACACGTGGTACTTCTCTTGTTAATGTCTTCCTTATGAATTCAGATTTGAGATTACATTTCTTTGTTTGTTCGGTAGAGATACCAAGACTTCACTAAACACAAAAAAAAGTCTCCTTAATACATTGTTTATCACCATGGATTCTTCTTATCAAGATATAGTATTGTGGTGAATTTGCATATCAGTGACAAAAGGGAAATTTGATATTATTCTTTATCCTAAAAAATATATAAAATATATATTTCTAAGTTTAATTTGATATTTTTAATTAATTTCATAAAATATAAAGTGTTTTTAGAAGAAAACATTTAGTATATATTTGTTAATAGTGAAACTACTTATAATCGGTAGGCGCTTAAAAATAAAACTTTAAATTACAAATAAGAGCTATTTCAAGTTTTTAAATTTCGAGATGATCCTAGTGTAGAAAATAAGGATACACTTCACAGTAATTTCGTAGTTTTTTTTTTTTATAAATAAAATAATATATTTTTTTGAAAATAAAAAATAGATAGTCTATATAATAAAACTATTTATACTAATTAAAAATAGAAAGAAAAAAAGAAGAAGAGAAAGACCTATTTTGGTACAAGATCTTCTAATGAGTCATGAGTTTCCTCTTTAGGATTCCCTAGAAATAGAATTACTTCCAAATCCAATCTTCAGAAAATAAAATCCCTAACAAATTTGATGGTCAGCCAGTTTCGCTACCCTGTGACCGCGCCCACCGTAAGCCCGTAAATCATCTACGTCCAATCGCGCGCGTCCATTCCGCTGACCGATCTCCTCCGTCCATCTTCAAAACCATGGAGAGCCGTCGATTCCGGGGCTGGGTCAATCCAAACCAACGGCCCAGATTGGCTGAGCTCACGAGATCAGTGAACTGCGATTGGAAAGCTTAAAGAACCCTGGTGAAATGCTCACAAAAGGCGAAGCTTGAGCGCACGCACGCACGCGCTCTCTGATCTGTTCTCTCTCTCTGATCTGGAGATTTTCGATTCTGCGAAGAAATTCTCGAGAAATTCCTGCGCTTTTGGCGTTTGGTGGTGGAGAGGATAAGGCTTTGGCTGCATCCAAAACCCTGGGTTCGGATCTGCTAGGGTTTCGGTTCTGGCTCTAGGGTTTTAGAGGAATCGGAGGTTTTGGAGCAAGGCAGAGATGGCGGCGGCTTACCCGGGACCTGTTAGCGCTGTTCAGGTTTGGACTGTGCATGCTCTCCGAACCGCGTGATTGTTCTTGTTCGTGTGTGAGCTGATTTTGTTTTTGTTTTTCAAGGTTGGATCTTACTTTGTGGGACAGTACTACCAAGTTCTTCAGCAGCAACCGGATCTCGTTCATCAGTTCTACTCCGAGGAGAGCTCGATGATTCGAATCGACGGAGATTCGACCGAATCGGTTTCCGCAATGCTGGTACGCTTTCGAAAGAAATGATTTTTTTCATTACGAATCATATGTTCAGGGTATTCAAACTCAATGATTCGAATCGACAGAGATTCGAACAAATCGGTTTACGCAATGCTGGTATTTTTTTTTTCTAGGGCAATTTTCTTAGCATTTTATGAGATTAAAATTCGCTTGGTTTACCTAGGAGTCAAATCTTAGATACACGTGCACGTGCTTGGAGTCGAAAGAATCGGTCTTTCGATTATGAATCATATGTTCAGGGTATTACTAGGCTTAAATTCCGAAATTTTTAATCTGTAAGTGTTAATCTTTGCAAAAAAAAAAAATATCCGTGCAGCAAATTCATTCGCTTATCATGTCGCTGAATTTCACGGCGATTGAGATCAAAACAATCAACTCTCTCGATTCCTGGAATGGAGGAATTCTAGTAGTGGTCTCTGGCTCTGTTAAAGCCAAGGACTATAACGCAAGGAGAAATTTCGTACAGACGTTTGTCCTGGCTCCTCAAGAGAAAGGGTATTTCGTACTCAATGATATCTTTCAGTACATCGAGGAAGGGGTCGCTTATCAGCATCCGACCCCGCTGCTGTCTGAAAGCAACTTTGACGCGCAGTTGAATGTTTCGTCTAGCCCTCATCCCGAACCGCCAGGTAATTCGAGTGTTGTGATGTTCATTCTTTGGTTGTTGCTTAGGGACTAAAGTCCGTAGAAAAATAGTTACCTGATCTCTGAATCTTGCAGTTTCGGACTACGCTTTGGAGGAAGAAGCCAGGGAATATTTGGATTCAGCTCAAGTCGAAGATGACCCAGTTGATCAATATGATTTCACGGAGCAAGAAGAGCCACGAAATGTGGAACCTGAAATCACGGTAGAGGAAACTCCCGTCGAAGAGACTCAAGCTTCACTTCAAAATGTTGTGAATGTGGTACATGAAAGTCTCTCCGCGCCTGTTGAGGAGCCTGTTGGAGAGCCCGAGAAGAAAACATGGGCTTCAATTGTACGCACCTAAAATTATAAATATTCATAAACTTTTATTTCTTAATTGTGTTTCTTTTTCTTGGGATTTAAATGATTTAACTAATTTTGTATTATAATTTTGGTAATTGGGCAGTTGCGGATTTCGAATGCACAGGCTCCACTGACACCAGCTGTGACTCAACCCTCTTTCACGACACCAGCTGTGACAAACACTCAAACGTCTTCCGACTGGAGTCACACACCTCAATATGTTGAGCAACAGCCTAACTCAACATTCTCAGCTGTGCCGGATTCTGGAGTAGAGGCACCGGAAGAAAATTACGCATTTGAAGATGAAGGTATTCTCTTTTACCCATTTGTTAGTTTATGGAAAACAGACCTGATTAACTTGTACATGTCAGATGTGACCAAAGAAAATGATCCGGGTTTACGTGATGGATAATGATTGCGATCATAAAATTATGAAACAACTTTAGGATATTTGAACCTTCCTCTTATTATCTATTGATTGTATATTCGTGTTCTTACCATTTATTAACTCTTAGTATTTTTTTCCCTATTAATTTTTTAATTTAGTTTGCGACTTAAAAGTATATCTTTCATCCAAATCAGATGAACCAAAATCGGTTTATGTCCGGAACTTGTCCCCAACTGTCACTGAAGTTGAAATCGAGCAGGAATTCAAGGGCTTTGGCAGGATCAAGCCCGATGGAGTCTTCATCCGGAGCCGAAAGGTAATTTTTTTTTTTACACTTTAATATATTTATATTTATCACCTCTGGGGTTGCTACAATTGAATTTGGGTGGGCTGTACAGGACATTGGAGTGTGCTATGCGTTCGTTGAGTACGAAGACATTGTCAGCGTCCACAATGCACTCAAGGTAGTCTATCTTATGCATTTCGATATCCTAGAAATTCTTCCTTTCTAGTACATCTTTTTTTTTTTTTTAAAATACTATTATATGGAAGTTTTGGTGATATACGTGTTTTAAATCATATGCACTATATGTCTCTTTGTAGGCTTCTCCACTTGTGGTGGCTGGAAGGCAAGTTTACGTTGAGGAGCGTAGAGCAAACAGCATCGGTGTTGCCCGAGGAGGAAGTATGTGCTCTATATCTTATCTCCCAACTTTCTTTTTAACGATGCTAAAGTTAGTTAATCTCATACTTAGTCTAATTGTTGAAAAGCTAGTTGCAAAGTCTTTAACATGCTAACTTCATCTATTGTTCAATCGCCATCAAGATTGCAATTTTAAACGTTGTTGCTTTGATACATCTCATACTTTCTCTAATGTTCTATCATGCCCCATTAGTTCTACTTAGTTCTCGTGTTAGGCCTCAAACAAACCTGACAACGTGTATTTTCTAAGCACATTTTCACGAACTCGGGTAGTTTTCAGGATCTTCGACGTTATATCATTATTAAAATAGAAAAATAATAATATATATTCCTGAAAGCAGAAAAACTGCTCTATAAAATAGGGGATGTCACAACTGAAATAAATGAATTTTATAATTAAAAATTATCTAACATTTCTGGTTATAGGATCGGGAGGAAGGGGGGGAAGAGGCAGAGGCGGTTACCCGGCAGAGTCCACACGGGGACGTTTTGGGGGCCGGAGTGCGGGGCGAGGCGCCAATCAGGACACCGACTACAACCGAGTTAGGGGCAACGGTTTCCAACAGCGTGGTGGCATGCGATGAACAACTAAGGTTATCGGCTACACTGATTTTCAGGGTTTAGTGAGAAGTTAGTGTTTTGTGAGGGTGATTATTGAAGCTTAGTGTATGGTGCGAGTTTCCAGCGATTTCTAGGAGAGTTTTAACTTATACTCGAGTGAATCCATTTTACGAGAATGGGATGTTTTGTTCGTCTTTTTCCGCAACTTCCAGTTTCGTATTCTCCTCTCGAATGGTTATTATGAGGCAATTGAGGGGAGAAATCCTTGGGCTTTGAAGCTCCATGTTGAGTGGAGTTGGTTTCTTTTTGCTGCTTTATTTATCAATCGAGAATGTTTTTTGCTCTTCATATTTGACATTTGTGGTTATCATTTTAAGGTTCATAGAGTAATTAATAACCTTCTTCTCTTGAAAGTACATATTTTTATCAATTAGTTACTTAACAAGATCAATATATTGAGGAGATATAACTTAAGTTCCATCAATGTTTTTTTGTCATTTTTTTAATGTGCATGGTGGTATGTTTACTTTTTAAAATATTAAAGGAGCATTGTCGCCGAAAAATCAAAATATAAGTGAAGTAAATATCATACAAAACTCAAGGGCCATTCTTGCATAACTCTTTGACAATTTACAAGCTCATTACAAGAATATTGACTTCCATAGATTTACTTGGTAGAATAGAACCATATCATTCTCAGAATTCCAAATATAACCATCCTTTTGTTTCTTTCTCATTTGTTTTCTATAAGAGCCTAACATACATACCAGCTCTTTCTTTTTATACCTAATTCAGTTACTTTCATATCTTCTTTTTCGGTAGAAAATGTCACTTTCACCAATAGAAGTTACATGTAATTATAGAAGTTATGAGCCTTTAAGGCATGGACGTCTTCCGTGCCAATCTCCTCTTCATCGTCGTCCTCGATTTGCCATAGGAAATTGGCATACTCAGCGTGAATGTGACTGAAAAAAAAAACACCAACGATACAAGTTTAGATTCTCAATGTTCTTATAGGTAGCGAATTCTTATGAATCGATGTAAAACGAAGAAAAAGTTAATATACCTAGCTTGAGGCGAAGCTTGGACTGCACGTTCGTAGTAGCTCGTAGCTCGGTCTTCATCACGGTGTAATTCCCACACCAATTTGGCGTACTGCGACAGATTTTCACCGTCGACGGGGTCGGCCAATATGGCTCTGGAGTAATACTCTTCTGCTCTCTTCAGGTCTCCCTTGGACTGTGAAAAAAAAAAAAAAACAATTCTCCATTGTCAGTGATCATTAGAGTTTAGAGTAATTGATACTTATTTCTTTTTAATTTTATGCATCGGTGTATTTCCTCTCTAAATTTGATATTAGGGCATTTTATCTCTTGAATATCCAGTTCTATTACATTTTATCACTCTTTAGGAGGTTTACCTGGTAGAGAAACTGAGCATAGTTACCCAGATACAAAGCGTTTCCGGGGTTTTCCTGCACCATTCTCTTATAGTACTCCTCCACTCCCGGCTTATCTCCGCTGTCCCCACCGCCCCCAGACGACCCAAAGCCTCCCCCGCCACTACCTCCGCTGCCCCCGCCAACCTCGAGCTCTTTTCCAACGTACAAACCTTGACCCGCCATCTCGTAATTCCGGCCAAGCCCGACATTATTCCAACTAGCATCCTTAACTCTCACTTCCTCAACAAGACTCATGTTCCCCTCCAAACCAAACCCGGCACTCTCGATAGCCATCATATCATTGTCTTCCTCTTCTTCTTTTTCGTAGTATTCATTTCTGTCGTCCTCGTCTTCCTCTTCGATATCGTCCTCAGCGACGCCATTGGAGTTGTAGGAGAAAGACGGTATGGTTTCAAGCATCAGGCACTTAGGCCTCTTGATGAACGTGTTGGGCGCGTGTGAACGGAAGAACTGATCGTCATTGCCGCCGAAAGCGGCTTCGGAACCCATTCCTGCGAGGTTCCCGTCGGACTGAGCTCTTCTTATGCCTTTGTTTGAAAAGCGGTCTATGGAGGGCGAGATTGGAGAGGAATTGGACGAGCATGTGATGAGATTGAGAGGCCCGGTTTGGTGGAACGAGAGTTTGGCGTGGCTGAGATGAACGACGCCATTATGCTTGGCTTGATCATACAGATGATTGGGAGTGTTGCTCGGGCTCTCTGAAAATGAAGCAAGGAGAGAGCCAAGAATTGGCGTTGAAGCGCTTTTCAGGAGCATCCTTTGACTTTAGCTATATATGAATATAACTTAACAGTTTCTGCTCGGTGACAAAAAAAAACAAAACAAATCATGTTAGCTCAAGAAGAGAAAGAAACTGAAAACGCGCCAAATGAGATGAGTACGGTTTATATTAGACATGTTTATGATATTCTTGTTTAATTAGTCTTTAGTTTGATCAATGTTCGAACGATCACCCGGAATTTTTGGCTCTCATGGTTTGGACTTTTGATAATGCGAGAAACTGAAAACACACGATATGAGTTGTGTACTGTTTAGTTTAGTCAGACATGTTTAAATGCTATTATGTTTTCGTTTGATATTAGTCCTTTTGGTGTTATCGGTACCAGTTTTTCTTCGTGAGTGATGTATTAACAAATTTTACAAAGACACGTGATTTTCGGCTTAAAAAAAAACGTAATTTCATAACATTTTTAGCAGAAAAACTCGACAGTATTATCAATTTGATGTTTTAAGTAACTTTCGAGCATTGGAACAAATCTAACTAACTGCAGAGAGCGCTCATTTCGAGTGTTCAATGTTCCGACCAGGGGCGGACTCACGTTTCCAAAATTTTGGGATTTTTTTTTAATAGTTTTTTAGTTTAAAAAATTAAAAAAGGACTAAATGCCTTTCTCTCCCTGCATGATGTCACCCCAATTCACTCACACGCAAAGTCAAGACTTGGCTTTTCAGTTTAAAGTTTTTATAATAATATTTTAATTAAAAATAATAAACAATTGTGATGACTTTTTCTCTCCCTCTAATGATCGCCCTGAGCCTGACCTTGTTTCTCTCCAATCGCCATGAGACCATGACCATGTGCGCATGACTCCATCTCTAATTTTCATACAATACCTCTGCATCATAAGATTATAGCCTTAATTTTCTATCACCGACGGTTTTTGATTTCTCACTCGTTTTTCTCTTCGTCAGAATTAGAAACCCTCTTTCTTCATTGGTTTGCTCTCTGATTCGGGCTGGAAATTCTCTGATTCGCGCCTCTTCGGAAATTCATTGATTTTTGCTCCTCATCACTTATCTGGTAAATAGCTCTATTAGATTTTAGTTTCTTACTGCTCCTTGATTTATTTTTATATCGATGTTAGTTCGTCGTATACTTGATTTTTAGCTTTACTTAAAAAAAATATTAATTTGGCAGATTGAAGTTTGTATCAACACTTAGCTCTTTAATCTGGTATTCTATCGGTGGATTCGGCACACTCGTATTTCTACTTTTCAGGTAATTCTTGGAACATATACCACTGACATATTATTTAGTTTTCTAATTAGTATTGGAACATTTGCTACAATTTTTTTTATATTGTAAATATGAATTAATTATAGGATATTTATCTACTATTGCAGATGAAAACGCCAACTATTGATTCGTTCTTTAAAAGAAAAAGTTGTGATACGCAGTCCTCGATACTCGTTCACCTAGTGAAGATGATCATGTTCCACCTCCAAAGCAACAAAGAGTTGAAGTTGATGAAGATTTTGATATCAACAAAATAGAACGTGACCCGGGTTTACGACCACAAATTTGGAAGTACCCAATTGATAAGCATGACGGGGTTCGAAGAGCTTACATCAATTTTGGTCCGTATCAACCTATATGTGAAGACTACTGGAAATCAAATGGTCGAAGCTTCCAACCATCTTGGTTCACACGAACACAGTTTTCATCTTGGTTGGAGTATTCTATCAAAGAAGATGCTATATTTTGTCTTCCGTGTTTTTTATGTCAAAAACAAGGTAAATCGTCTGGATCGGATGCTTTTACTAAATTCGGGTTCAGGACTTGGAATAAGATAGGTGGAAAAAATTGTTCTCTTATGGCACATATTGGAAAAGATCACAATTCACCTCATCGTAGAGCTTTGAGTCTTTTGTCAGATCTCATGAATCAGTCAGGTCATATTTCGAATCAGATTGGGAATTTCAAAGCAAAAGAAAAGCGTGATAGTAGACTTTGGTTAAAAACTGCTATTGGAGTAACTAGATGGCTTGTGTTTCAGTCTTGTGCTTTTCGAGGCCATGACGAGTCTGCCACCTCAATAAATCGGGGAAATTTCTTAGAATTGTTGGAATACTCTGCCACTTTAAATGCTAATATTGAAGATGTTTTGAAGAATGCTCCGGGGAATGCGTCGTATACTTCACCAAAAATACAAAAGCAAATATTACATGTCTTGGCAATGAAAGTGAAGAAGCATATTCGGGATGAAATCGGTGAAGCAAGGTACTCTATACTTGTAGATGAAGCTCGTGATGTGTCTAAAAGGGAGCAGATGTCGCTTGTTTTGAGATTTGTTGACAAAGATGGATGCATACAAGAGCGTTTTTTTTTTTGGGTTGCTTCATGTCAAAGACACTACATCATTGACCTTGAAAAATGGTATTTTCTCGATGCTCTCTCAATTTACTCTTGGTATTCAGTCTATTCGAGGACAAGGTTATGATGGAGCTAGCAACATGCGCGGCGAATGGAAAGGTTTGCAAGCTTTGGTTTCAAAAGAATGTCCAAGTGCTTATTACATTCATTGTTTTGCTCATCGGTTGCAATTATCATTAGTTGCTGCATCCAAGGAGGTTTATCATGTTAAAAAGTTTTTTGATAAGCTTTTGCTCATTGTTAATATCGTCAGTGGATCGTGTAAGCGTAATGACCAATTGAAAGATGCTCATGCTTCAAATATTGCCTATTTACTTGACATCGAGGAGCTTGAAAGTGGAAGCGATCTTAATCAGTCAAGTTCATTGCAAAGACCAGGTGATACTCGCTGGACTTCACACTCTAAATCAGTTAACAGTTTGATCAAGATGTTTAGTGCAACATGTGAAGTTTTATTGAAGCTCAAATCTGAGGGACAAACCGATAGTCAACGTGGTGAAGCTAAATCAGTTCATAAGACAGTGACTACTTTCTATTTTGTCTTCGTTATGCATCTGATGAAAGAAGTTTTGGATATCACTAGCTTACTTTGTAATGCCTTGCAATTCCGATCTCAAGATATTCTGAATGCTATGTTTCTTGTACGATCCACGAAGACTCTCTTACAGAAGCTTAGAGATGAAGGATTTAGCGACTTAGTGGAAAAGGTGAGATCTTTTTGTGGAAGAGTCAATATAGTAGCACCCGATTTTAGTGCTCTCCATGATATTAAAAGAGGAATGGCTCATCGTGATATAACGGTGGAGGAATATTACAGAATAGATATTTTCTACACTGTGATAGATTCTCAAATGGGAGAACTAGACAATCGATTCAATGAGAGCACCGTAGATATGCTTGTATTTGGTTCAACTTTAGATCCTAAAGAGTTGCGACGATCTTTCAGAAAGGATGATATGATTAAATTTGTTTAGAATTTTTACCCAAAAGATTTTGGCCAATATGATTTTGACACATTGGGCCCCGAGCTTCATCAGTTTGATACACTCCGAAAATTGCCAGAGTTTGTAGCTTTGAATACGATTTCTGATCTTTGTGAATGGTTGAAGAGAACTAGACGATCAGATTATTATCCGGTGTTGAACAAAGTGATAACTTTGATTCTTACTCTTCCGGTTTCCACTGCTTCAACCGAGCGTTCTTTTTCAAGAATGAAGCTAGTCAAGACGGCACTTCGGAACAAGATGGAGGATGATTTCTTGTCGGACTATTTGGTCGTGAACGTTGAGAGAGAGATTGCTGAGAAGTTTAGTATCGATTCAATTATAGAAGATTTTCGTAATATGAAATCCAGACGCTCTCTATTTTGATGTAATGATGTGTTTTGAGACATTATTAATCAACGTCTAATTTAATGGTCTTTATTATTAATTAAAGTCTATTGTATTTGGTCTTTATTTTATTGTTTGTCACCCCCGATGACATTTCCTGGGTCCGCCCCTGGTTCTGACCCACTCGACGCAAATTCAATTTTAATATAAAAAACGAGGTGTGGATTTTTTGGAGTCGATTTATACCATTTTTAACCTAAGAACATGATCATACAAGAGGTGGGGCATTTTTAGAGTAAATTCCCACCATTTTTAGTCAAGCTTTCTGCTAAAAATGCTCAACTAAACCCTAAACTAAAAAAAATAAAAATAAAGACTTGGGTTTTTTAATGAATACATAGATATATATCCGAATGATGTGACTTGGGCAATGAAGAGAAGAAGAAAATGAATACGTACCAACTTTATGAAGCTCGAGAAAGCTTCCCTGCAGATTTGACAGACACAGAAGAATATCTCTTCTTCTTTCTTCGAGCAATCTATTTATGTGTTGAAGATGAGAAAGAAGCAGCTTCGTTACTTAATTATAGATTGTGATTGTGATATTATTTGAATGGTGGCAAACACATATCAGATGCCAATTTGCTCTTTTCTCTACTCGGGTGGGGTCCACACGCTCATATCCCATGTTGGCTTCTTAAAGTTTTTTTTTTTTAACATTATATTTTATAGTTAGCGAACGGCAAAAGTATTTAGGTTATTTTTAACTGTGATGACATAGATTCAAGTTCAATTTCCACTGATCAAAGTACCTAAATCCAAATTTTGTGTGGTGCAAGATGAATCCGTCTCTATTGTTAAGTGTCAGTCGCAACTTAAGTACACCGTCTCTATCGTTAAGTGTCAGTCACAGCTTACGTACACGCCGCCACCGGAGCCGGCGTTTTGGGTAGTTGAACTAGGCATGGGCCTAGAGCTTTAGAGTTGGGGGAAAAAGTTACACTAACTCAGGGGCCTCTCAATATGTGTTAGGAGGACCGAAATAAAAACAAATTTTAAACCTAAATATATACTTTAGCCACAAAAATCAAATTTGGGTCTACAGTGCCCTGTTGGATAGAACTTAGGTACTTTTTTTGCCAATATTCTAGTTGCATAGAAGATGCAGAGAAGACAACAAAATAGTTAAATATTGAAATAACCCACGTTTTAGAATTCTCGAATATATAGTTTTCCAACGTGTTTTTTGCAGTGTTTTGAGCCTTACACGTGGCAGCATTATTTGTTAGGAATTGTCATAAGTAACATTAGTTATTGGCTCCATTAGTTCCATGGAGATCCAAAACTATATACTTCTGCTATTCGTACGTTAAGAGTGATTTTTCGAGAACATAAAATTACGACTCCTACTCAACAAATCCAAGCCTAACTAATCAAAGGGCACAACAACCTTAAATGCATGACAAATACGGTCTCGGGAAGAACACAATTAAAGGTCATGAAACGACGCACGCCGGACCGCCCTCATACGCCCCCTCCTCCCTGCGAAGGTGCGCCAAGGCGCCCCCACATGGCCCGAAGGGGCGTGAGGTGACCTGAATGCACGCAAGGGCGCCCCAACGCGGCCCCCCGACCCCCACGTTGCCCCGAAGGGAGGCACCTCTCACACGGGTTAAAAAATGACACGAGCTTTGCCAGTATGGGTCAATTCGACCCCGAAGCTCGCCTAGTGTGCCGCCATCGCTCCGGAGCTCACCAAGAAGCACAGTTTTGCATAGGAGCTCGTCGCAAGCTTTGCCCTTGACGACCACCTCCATCGGAACTCTCTAGATTATCACGATCGCGCTCGCTTTCGACACTCTGACACGATGCCATCCGTTGAAGATCTAATCCACGAGGATTCATACCCTTGTCAGGGACCCTAGTCTTCGCATTTCACTAACCCCTGAACCACGTGATGACCTGATTCTTTACTACAAGTTGGTACATAGCCAACTTTGCTATAGTGATGGGGTGCGACATTAATATTTTCTTTTTCGCAGGCTTTCCCTTGTTGCTTAAACATCGCCGGGGATGGGAAAACCTCAGGAATAGCTCAACGTCTTGCCGGAGAAGACGTTGCTATGTTCAGCAAGGTCGAAGCTCTAGTCAACCCTCGTTGACTCCACCCTTGACTGCTCACGCGAGCACAGGGTCCGACCCTAGGCTCGAACCGTTAGACAAAGTTCTAAGTTAATCGAAATTAATGCATTAACAATATATTTTGTAATTATTGTTCACTCCCTAATCTACTTTTCATTCCTATACACTTTCTCATAGAGGATTATCCTTGATATCGAGAATTTTATCCGGACACCAAAGATTAACCTTGATTTGACCTTCCGAGAAGATCATCTCTAATATCCATGATAATCACTGACCTTTGAGAGAATTATCCCCGAAATCGAAGATTATCCTCGATCTTCCAAGGATTTGCGCTGATCTAAGTCGAAGATTAGACCTGATATGTTATAAGAAATCTCAATTTTACTATAATTTTCATCGATCTATTCACAATTTTTCTCAATTTATCAAAACTTTATCACCAATCTCGCCTTCTACCTTGATTAGTATTGTATTATGCATGAAACATTTCTTTATTTGTTTTATTTTCATAGTTTGACACCTCTTTCTAAAAATGTGTTTTATTTATTTATCATTTGACCTATGATATTCATAGTTATTTTTTTTTCAATATTGACATTATTTGGTATATCTTTGTTTTTGAAAAAATTACTTTTAGTTTTTAATATTTGAAAAAAACAGACTTGTTGTAAGCTGTTTGTAAAACAGTTGTTGCTGGTAACAAAAACTGATTTAGCGTATATTTATGATAAAAATACTAAAATAGACTAAAAATACTATTTTTGTTTATATATAAAAAAAAAAAGCTAGAAATACTAACTTTTACGACGCGTGTAAAAAAATCTAAAATTGCTTTTGTGTTTTTTATAAAAATAAATTTGTCAAACACGTAAATTTTAATTTAGTCTTTTATAATAAAAAAACACCCAATTTTACTCTGAATAAAACGCACCAATTGTGTAATTCCCCAACATTCGAGTTCTATAAAAGGATTTAAATGTCATTTTTGCCGATAAATCATTTGTCGTTATCGACAAACTAATCGTTTGTCGATGGATTTATCGATGGAAAACCTATAAAAGTTATCGTTTGCCATTATCGGAACTTATCAAACTTATCGATAGATTAATCGGTTATCGATGGATTTATCGATGGAAAACCTCTAAAATATTTTCATACATATATTTTTTTCATAACATAAAATACTAAATGTACTTTTTCCGCAATAATTGGAAAACTTTATATGACAAAATAAATTATGTCAAAATCACAGTTTCTAAATTATATACAATGTTACAAAAATAAAATTACATCAATTTTTTTGAAGAAATAGCTCAATTTAACCAATTTCTGAAAAACATATACTTTTGCCGCAATAAGGTCACAATTTGAGAAAACGTCAAATTACAAAAAACATTATGTCAACCTCACATTTTTATAAATTACATACAATGTTATAAAATGATTTTACAACAAAAAAGTCGATTAACTAGCTCAACTTAACCAATTTCTAAAAATATGTACTTTTGCCATAATAAGGTCACAATTCGGGAAAACGCCAAATTACAAAAATAATTGTGTAAAACTCACAGTTTCCTAAATATATACATTTTTACAAATTGAAATTATATCAAAAATATTTAAAATATATATCAAATTCACCATTTTCTGGAAAATTGGTACTTTCGTCGCAATTAGAAATAATTTGCATAAACCCTAAAATATAACCCAAATTTTTAAAACAAATTAACAAAAATCACACAAACCATCTTAATTCATCTATGTTCCATCATAAACCTAAAAAAATTAATCAATTTCAACGACAACATTTGATTCAAAACCTAAAATATACAATTAAACTAATACAATACTCAAAGTTTAACTTTCATTCAACCTAATAGCTTTCTAAGTAACTACTACAAATATAGAATAAAATTGTGAAAAATTGACGTGATTCATACATATACAATCTTTAAACTTCAAAACACTCTAGATCCACTAAAAAAAACCCTAAAAATACCTTAAAATTCCGAAAGTAAAAGAAGTTGGAACTTCTGTCGCGAAATAAAAAAATTTATACTAGGGTTGAATTATCGTTTTTGACCGAAAAGTCCTTAGCTTTTCGAGAAAACACTTGATAATTTTGGGCGATAAGTACATTGTTTTTCAAACTGAAAAATCGCAATAAATATAAAAACGATAACGATTAGAGGAGATAAGGTACCGATAAGTGGTTTTCAACGATTAATCGCTCGATTATCGCAAAAATCGGTTCCAGGGTTATATAGAAGATGAATAGAAGACAGCAAAGCAAAATATGAAAATAACCCAGGTTTTATAATTTTTCAATGTATAATCTTCCAACGTGATTTTTACAAGGTTTTGACTTTTAGCCAGTACATGTGGCAACATTTCTTTGGTTATGCCACTTGAAGAAACAAGATGATGTTGTCTGTGAATATCTTTTATTTTACAAATTATCTGGCATGTGCCTCATAAAAAATAATGAAAAATTGAATTGTGAGATCGAAAACCTGGTTACCGAAGATCCTAAAGACCGAATTAAAGGGTTCGAGTCTGTAAAACAAGGTCTTCAATCCATTTGGACTAAATTGAGTCTTTTGTATTTGGTTTCAATTTCGGTACCGAAGACCCTATTTAATTATTGATTTTATTTTATAATATATTCATATAAAATTAAGGCAACTTCCACGAAAAATTAGTTTTATTTTTAGACATTTGTTTTCTTTAATGTATTGTTTATGGTTGTTCGGGATTTTAATGTTCGTACAACTTGGTTTTCACTTCAGTTATTAAGGTTAATCTACGTCGTCAATGAATGACAAAAATCGTTTATTACAAATAATTATTTTATCGTGAGCAATAAATGCGTTTTATGTATTATTTTACATTAAAAAAATACTATTGAAGAAGATAAACTTTTATAATATATTCTTTTTTACTGTAAATGAGAGTCTAATTAGGTCCAATACCGAATCTAGGACATAATTCCTATCCTAAATAGGGTTTTCGGTACAAAGAGTTGTGGCTCTATAAGACAAGGTCTGCGGTTTTTAATTTCGAAAAACCAAATAATAGGGTCCGAGTCTTTCTAATGTAAAACCGATATTGAAGATTCTGTTGTACAGCCCCACTGACTGTTTTTTTGATGACTTTTTCTCAATCTCGAGGAGGAAAACATGAGATTTCATTAAAATCAACGTATTCAGATCGAAACTAAACATCGAAACTAAAGATCTAGATTGATATTAAAATCAACGTATTCAGTTTAGACACTTTATCAAACTTTTGTACTTTTGCGTTTGAATCCTTTATGGCCGATTTCTGCACTGTTCATGAACCTTCGGGTTACGGATCGTAGCTCCACAAGGGTTGAGCCTCTAAATTGTCCACCCTCGCTGCGGGAACGTTAGTGTGACAGGAAATTGCGGATTCAGACTGATAGGTCCTTCACGGCGATTGGACAACGAACCGAACAAAAGCACCGGGAGGAGAAAACGCGCACCTAGGGTTAGCTAGAGGGACTGGTCGTTTTCTCTCTGTTATGAATGATAGATCTCGAATTATGAGGTTTAGAGGGCTATAAATAGCTCATAGGGGTTAATGACTTCATGGGCTTTTGGGCCCGTTAAGTGGGTCTAAGCCAATTAGGTAATTATTAATTAATTCTAATAGTTAATTAATCATCTCATAATTTTTTCACGGGCCCTAGTGTGTCCGTCATTATTTATTGTAGTCGAATCGGACTTGGAAAGCCCAATAGACTTAAATTCCGATTCCGGCATTTCTACACCTACTTCATACTATTATTTCGAATTTTTTTTTTTTAACAAATTGAATATTTTGTTAGGCGTATAATTTTGTATGGAAATTCAGTGCACTCGTGATAAATTATCGCATCGATTTTATTGTTAAAAGACATTTTCTTAACATTAAACCAATTGAAAAAAACATTTTGTTAGAGACAAAATTCTATCTTAAAACTTATGTTAGATCACATTGACCTTGTATTTGTATTAAAAAAAATTATATTTATCAAACAATACTGCTTACGAGCTACGCTACAACCTCTTAAACATTATATCTTCATCTATAGAGATAAATATATATTATTTGTATTTGTTAATAAATTAAGTCAATAGTCATATGTAGAGTCACAATGTAAGATATCAAAATAGTATTGTGCACGGTGCAAAATATCACGGAAATCGGTCGATCGTCACCGATATATCTTTTTTTGGAGATATGCGAAACGATATTCTTTAGAAGTCGTTGTTGTTTTCTCAAATATCATGGGCATGTCGCTGGAATGTCCACTTTCCCTAGTTTTTCATGGAATTTCTACCTTCTAAAGCCAATTTTTCTCTTTTTCTTTAGGAAAAGTTGATGGAATTCCCATTGCGCTAGACTAAATTTTCTTGTTTTTGAATTTAGGGTTCTTTTCAAGGTTCGGTTTGATTTTTTTGTTAAATCTATGTTCTAACGCTAATTTTATGGGACAATTCTTGTGTATTAGTGTTAATATAGTTGTCATCTTATAGGTCTATTCAGTTTTAGTTAATTTTCTTTATTGATTTAGAATTGTTGAATTGTTGAATTTTTTATCTTGATTTGAAAGTTTGAATTTTGGATCTTTATATTGAATTGTTGATGATCTTGAATTCTTCATGATAATTTGTCAATTAGTAATTATTAAATTGTATTGGTTGATTAATTAGTTAATTAATCATTACTTGGTCTAGGGTTTAGACTTTAGAGTATAGTTGATTTATTTTACGATTTAATTAATTTAATTTAATTGAATCATGTTGTTAATTTAAATAACTTAATGATTGTAGATTTAGTTGATCTAGAATATTAATGTGGATTAATAGTTTTTAGTTAATCAATCATTAATTAATTTTCGAGTTTAGTCTCGGGTTTAAGTTTAAGGTAAAGTTTAGGCTTTAAGATTTAGGGTAAAATTTGTTTGACATTATAATTTCTAGCCACCATGCTCGTTTACATTCTTTTGAGCTATGTGCGAAACAACATCGATATCGGCATTTAGAACCTTTGTGTGATGTAGAATATTAATGATTATTACTGGTAAAAGTACCC
This sequence comes from Parietaria judaica, assembly GCA_954871525.1. Taxonomy (NCBI): domain Eukaryota; kingdom Viridiplantae; phylum Streptophyta; class Magnoliopsida; order Rosales; family Urticaceae; genus Parietaria; species Parietaria judaica. Next base: position 49,924,361 of record OX940860.1, read on the forward strand.
AAGTTATTTGGAAATACGACGCTATAGAGTCAATTTAAAAATTTGCGGCAAAAGTACTTAAATTCACCTTTTTGGCATATCTGTAGACCTCACCCACTTTTTCGTTAGTTATTTTTTACTATACTCGTCAATGATAACGTCAACGAAAAACAAACAAATAAACTCAAACAATCAAACCCATGAATATCAAAATGAATATGTATGTAGCACAAATTCTTTGAACATTAACAATGTAATTTTTTTTTCTTGTCACTTTCTCAAATTCCAAGTTCATCTCATTCTCTGAAAGTAAAAACCCGACAAAAACAAAAATGAAATCAATATTTATATGATTAAATTCTTAAAACATTACTTAGAATTCAAAAATAATCACCCTTGAAAAACCTTATTACATAATTTGAATTTTGTAGATTGATACAAACTTAACGTACTTTGCCTCGAATTAGTATAGGGAAAATTCATTATCTAGTGGTGTTGTAGGGTGCAAATCGATACATGGACATGAATGTTCCAAAATTCGAAAACTATTGATGTTCACTGTTTCCTTTCCATTTCACCCCTAAGATCATAAATTTCCTCCAACAGTGACCCTCAAACAATATCATCGACAATTGATTTTACAACATCGCCCCCCTTTGTATCCCCGACCTAACCATCCTCGATCGCGTGTATCAAATGGGCATTCAATATTAGTTTTACTGTGTTAGGGTTAGAATTTTTGAAGGATATTTACAAGGTTCAGGTGAATTTGGTGTTCGAATGCAAGGGTGAGATTATAACATCGAACTCGGTGAATTCCGACCGAGTTCGGTGTTAGGGGAAGGTGAATGGCCTCGGGAAATTGTTCTCTGTATTCAATGGTGAAATCACCGAAGTCGGCATTTATATCACCGAGACTGGTCTTAATATCCCTGAATGATAAGCAAACCCGAATTCAGAATTTGAACACCGAAGTCGATAATAATATCCCTTAATCAGTAGGTTTCAAAGTTAGTTATTTTATATCCGACTTCAGTTGTTTAGGGTCGACTTCGGTTATATTAACACAAAATTCTTGTATCCTCGAATTCGATGATGATATCCTCGAATGGGTCAAGTTCGAAGTCGGTAATTTTACGACTTCGGTAATACGTTCGCAGGATTAGTTTAACACCGTAGTCGACGACAATATCCCCGAATGAGTAAGACTCAAAGTCAGTGATTTTAGAACCGATTTCGAAGATACTATTGTCGACTTCGGATATGTTAGTTACGACTTATTTACCTTTGTTTATTCTTTTACCTGGATTCATTGTTTCAGATATCGGCCCGTATGTTCCCCGCCGAGAAGAACAAGCTTGGGTTGGTTACCAACCGTAGTTGCCCGTCTATGAAAGCTATTAGGCCAAAGTTTATTTCTCACGGTCTTATCGAACGAATCCCGATAGACTCTCCACTTCATAACGTTCTTCATCTACACGTGGGTTCTCGCACGCGGTGCAGTTTTGCGCGCTTGAAAAGTCCCCGGAGGTGGCTACCACTTTCGGATTCAGCTGGACTGAAAAGACGGTGCCTACCATGCTGTCGTGGTCATTGTCAAAAAAGAGTAGCAAGCGATCGGCAGCATTGAGGATACTCCTATCCAACCCCGATGAGGCTGGTGTTTAACTGTTTGGCCACGCGGCTTGTTTATAAATAATTTCTCAATTTTATGATATAGGCGAATGTTTAATCAGATTTTTGTGCTACATGAGGGTTTGATCCTGAGTGGCAAACAAACGCGAACGGTTCCTTATATGGTTTCCGAGACACGGACCGAGACGATCCAAGTGTTGGAAAATGGATCTGCTCACACCATTTGTTGGGAATCGTGTCACCGATCTCGTGAATATTATCGCAAAATGTGCCGTCGAACCGTCCGGGTAACATTTAAAAAATTATTTTAAAGCGGATAAACTTGTTAACCGTACAACAGTTCGAACATCGGATAATAACCATATGACAAGATCTGATAAATATTAGGTAATTTAATATTCATAAATCATTATTAATAATCTAGTCTATAGGAAATAAATAGAAAGCAGTAAATGGTTGCATTTATTGACCCAATGCAGAAGGCCGTACCTCAGTTGTAGACTTCCGGCTGCGCGATCTGAAATTGGCAAGGCTTCGCCGGCGCTGAGGGAAACACCCGTGATCTTCCGGGATATTCTCCTGGATTCCTCGTGGGCTTCGCCGGCAGGACTCCGTCGCAAATTTCAACTGATTGTTCGTTTTAAGCTTTCGGAGAACTAAGTCTCCTATGCTGAACCAGAAAAAAAAAGGAGATCAGTAACAAAATTTGCAGACTCTGAGGGAGAGAGAGTTCAAATTTTGCTCTGGGGAAAGGTGTGAAAAATGTGTAGAATGAACTCCCTATTTATAGGCTCGGACTGTAACCGAATTGGAGAAATTCTCTCCCTATTTTTCGAATTCTATATAATTAAATATAAAAAATTATTTCAATTCAATGGTCTAGATTAAATCTTATTTAAATCCAAGGGATATAATTACTCAGGGATTTAATTAAATTATAAAGACTTGGTAAAATTAAAATCCAATATTATCTTCTTATTATCAAATTCGAAATATATATATAATTGTTTTTGAAAATAAATTATATAGATTTAACGGTTGATAAATCTTAAACCGATATAATGGACCAAATTGATTCAAGATAAAATCAAATATTCTAAGACTTGGTAAAAGCCCTAATTCGATTTTATCCTCATCATAAATTCAAAAATTATATATTATATATATTATTAATTAATCTCTAATCCGGCGGTAAAGATTAAATCTTAAACCGATCCAACAGATATAATTAATTAACACAAATTCGAAAACCCTAAGCTTGGTCACCAAGCTATTAATTCCAAATTAGGGATAGGGTTAAAATCAATTATTTTAATCCAACGGTTGATATTAAATCCTAACCGATACAATTGATTAAATTGATTTTAGGGTTTTTCTCAAATACCCAAACATTTGATACTTATGCCGTAAATATGAAAAGACCAAGTCTAATCATTCGAATGCCATACTGTTGCACATTCATAGGCTTTATTCGATTTACACATATTTAAATATATGTAAATATATATATTTTTATTTATTAATATAAATCTATTAATTATTAATTACTTATTAATAATTAAATACAAATAATTAAAGTATATTAATATCTACTGATCTCAATATCACACATTCAAATGTCATGGTACCATACCATGATTTAAATTCGTCACATGTGATTTAATTTCATAGTTTACCGAAACGATCATAAACTTAGAAATTCTCTAAATCACAAACCGTACGTCAAAACGACTCGGTTCCAAAAGAAAAGTTCTTAGAATTTAATTTCCAACAACTTTCATGTTGACAGAAAATCCAAATTCTACTTTCTTTTGTCAGTTAATTTCGGTTACCAAGATACAGTACTTTTGCCACGCTAGTGATAAAACTATCTTATGTCTGACACAGACTTCAATTTTATAAATCTTGCCAAATTATTAAACATCTCAAAATATTCCTATCACGTACGTATCATCCATTACGAAGCTATCGTGGGGACCATGGACCCGTATCACTTAAGCTTCAACGAACTGCAAAAGTGTTCGTCAAACCTCGGTGTAATTCCACTATAAACCCGAGGCTGCACTCTTTAATGATACAGTATATATTATTCCCTTTATTACAGCAAGGTTTCCATTGATACAATCAAATTCGGGTTATTGATCTTTCACTCGATGATCCAAACACGAGCAGGCGGTTTTTACCGTTTTGCCTCTCATTGAATTTTCCTCCTTGACTCAGTCAGTAATATCACGAGTAACCCACTTATGGTTTCGATTCATAAGTTGCGCACGGGTACCTTTCATTTCTCACCACCGACAATCAAGGGAATCATCATGACTCTAAAGAGAGCTGTGTGATGCCCATGTCTATGACCAAACTACCCTTACTGCTGACTATCATGTTCCCAAAATAATAGTGTTGGGAACAACAATAACAATGTGCTTTTTAACGGTTAAATCAAAGAACAATCAATCCAACAACTCGGACTCAAGATCACTCAGGACTTAGATCGAATATCCATTTGATCATCTACTGGTGACTCAACTCCAAGTTATCATTGACGTTCTTATATGATAACTTCCGGAGTTTAAGTCTGGTCCAATCCAGTATGAAGACATTTCATACTTAATGCACTTCTAGTGAATGTGGCACACACTTAATCCAGAATATGATTATATCACTTAGTCACATTAATGACCTTATACGATTAATGGGCTCCGACCCAGTTAATCAGGTCACAGACATTTTAAGTTCATTTTGTATGATTATTAATTCTCCCTCACATTGACTCGGTTGTGATAATAATAATATAATTGCATCCTTTATGAACTAAGGAACAAACATTCTATTTTACTCTATCAGAAACTATAATAAGTTTAACATAATAAGCACCATCTTTTATTCAACGTCTTGTCATAATCTTTTAAAAATGGATTAAAACAGCTTGTATAAGGACACATGTCCAACACCAAGCCCCCGCCTCCTAAGCCAAACCGGTTACGGTCGATGTTGACGTCCCTTTTACCGGTATTTACCAAAGCCCGCCCATCCCCAAGTCATCTCGACGAGACGACCGTACCGTACTGGATCCCGCAGTAGCAACAACAGATGTCGGCGCAAGTAAAAGACGTCGGTACTCATCGGTGACATCGGATGCCATCTCTGCCTTGATGGACAAAGTATGTTGCCTTACGGCCTTGTTGGAGCCAAAGCTAGCCAACGAGGTTGGGTCGGTCAAGGCGGCCATTGAAGCTCATAAGTTCCCATCCCCCTCAGTACCCGTTACTCCCCCTCCAGCTCCTTTTCCTGCCAACGAGTCCAGCTCAAGACTGTTTCTCCCGATAACTATGGAGGGCGCCGAGGCGGTCGTGTAATTCAACAACAAACCGGTGTCGTACGACCGCACAAAACTACCACAGTAGTATGAACTGACTCGTTGGACCTCCAATGATGCTGACGCCGTACTTATCTGCAGGCTCTGGGTTTGGAACTTGCTGCCAAGTTCGCCCGATAAGTTCCAGGGAAGTATCAACATGTACAAACGGGTCTGGCTGTATCAGGTGCTCATACTGTCCTAGCCTTTGGAAAGTGATGTGAGTTTTTGTACAACATAATTAGATGGATTTAGAAGCCCGTAAACTGATAAACTTGACGTATTGTAATTTCATGCAACATATCAACGAAGGCATTGTCGTTCTACGCAAGCGACTGAGGCTTTACGGGTCCGTATATTTCTAAACCGTCGTAATTATGGGAACCAACTTTCACAATGTCTTAAAACCGGCTTTCGATGACAAACACCGCAGATTGCAAGAGAATGTATACGACATATACATAGGTTGTCTTGATCCCGACAGGGGTCAATGAGCGGGGAAGTCGAAAGTTCTTGTTGGACATATGTGTCCTTAAACAAGATATTTTATCCATTTGTAAAAGATTATGACAAGTCGTTGAATAAAGATAATGCTTATTATGATAATCTTATTATAGTTTCTGGTAGAGTAAAATAGAATGTTTGATTCCTTAGTTCATGAAGGATGCAATTATGTTATTATTATCACAACAGAGTCAATGTGAGGAAGAATTAATAATCATAATAAATGAACTTAAAATGTCCGTGACCCGATCAACTGGGTGGGAGCCCATTAATCGTATAAGGTCATTAATGTGACTAAGTGATAATCCTATTCTGGATTTTGTGTGTGTCACACTCACTAGAAGTGCATTAAGTATGAAGTGTCTTCATACTGGACTGGACCTGACTTAAACTCCGGAAGTTATCATATAAGACCGTCACTGATAACTTGGAGTTGAGTCACTAGTAGATGATCAAATGGATATTCGATCTAACTCCTGAGTGATCTTGAGTCCAAGCTGCTGGCTTGATTGTTCTTTGATTTAACCGTTAAAGAACACGAAATATTACCGCTGTTCCCAACCCTATTATTTTGGGAACATGATAGTCAGCAGTAAGGGTAGCTTGGTCATAGACATGGGCATCACACAGCTCTCTTCAGAGTGATGATGATTCCCTTGATTGTCGGTGGTGAGAAGTGAGAGGTACCCGTGCACAACTTATGAATCGAAACCATAAGTGGGTTGCTCATAATATTACTGACTGAGTCAAGGATGAAAATGCAATGAGGGGCATAACGGTAGAAACCGCCTGCTCGTGTGTGGATCATCAAGTGAAAGATCAATAACCCAAATTTGATTGTATCAATGGACACCCTGCTGTTATAAAGGGAATAATATATACCGTATCACTAAAGAGTGCAGCCTCGGGTCTATAGTGGAATCACTTCGAGGTTTGACGAACAACTAGCAGTTCGTTGGAGCTTAAGTGATACGGGTCCATGGTCCCCAGGATAGCTCCGTAACGGATGATACGTACGTGATTAAAATACATTCTGGATAATGTTTAATCATTTGGCTTGACTTATAAAACTGAAAGGTCTTTGACAGACGTCAGATAGTTTTATCGTTAGCGTGGCAAAAGTACCATATTTTGGTGCACGAAATTAACTGATAAAAGAAAGTTAGAATTTAGATTTTCTATCAGCACCATGTTGTTGGAAATTAAATTCTAAGCAACTTTGCTTTTTGAACTGAGTCATTTCGACTTACGGTTAGTGATTTATGGATTTTCTAAGTTTATGATCGGTTCGATAAACTTTGAAATTAAATCACATGTCACGAATTTAAATGATGGTGTGGCACCATGACATTTTAATGTGTGATATTGAGATCAGGAAATATTAATATAATTTAATTATTTGGATTTAATTATTAATATGTTATTAATAATTAATAGATTTATATTAATAAATAAAAATATATATTTATATATATATTTTTATATGTGTAAATTCGAATTAGGGTTTCATATATGAAACCCTAGCCAAATTCGAATGGTATGATTTGGTCTTTCCAAATTTGCGGCATAAGTACCAAATGTATTGGTATTTTAGCAAATCCCTAAAATCAATATTATCCATTGGATCGGTTATGATTTAATATCAACCGTTGGATTAAGATATTGATAAATTCGAATTTGATAACTTGGTGACCAAGTTTAAATTTTTCGAATTTGGTTAATTAATTATATCCGTTAGATCGGTCTAAGATTTAATCTTTACCGTCAGATTGAAAATTAATTAATCATATATATTTATATAATTTTCGAATTATAATTTAAGGATAAAATCGAAATTGTTTTCTTTAAATCTTTTTATATTTGATTTTATCCTAAATTAATTTGGTCCATTAGATCGGTTTAAAGATTTATCTCAACCGTTGGATCTAGATAATAATAAATTCGAATTTTATTATAAATGTATTGGATAATTCGAATTTTATAAAGATAAGAAGATAAGATTGGATTTTTGATTTTATCCTAATCTTTCTTATTTAATTAAATCCCTAATTAATTATGTCCATTGGATTTAGATGAGATTAAATCTGGACCATTGGATTAAGATAATTAATTATATTTAATATATAGAATTCGAATTTTAGGGAGGGAATTTCTCCAATTCGGTTACGGTTTGAGCCTATAAATAGGAGGCTCATTCTACACATTTTACACACCTTTCCCCAGAGAAAAATTCGAACTCTCCCTCTTCCTCAGGGTCTGCGAATTTTCTCTCTGATCTCTCTTTTCTGGTTCGGCTTAGGAGACTATTTCTGTGGAAGCTTAAAAAGAACCATCAGTTAAAATTTTGCGACGGAGTCCTACCGGCGAAGCCCACGCTTCGGTACGAGGATTCCAGGAGAATATCCCGGAAGATCACGGGAGTTTCCCTCAGCACCGGCGGAGCCCTGCCCGATTCAGAACGCGCAGCCGGAAGTCATCAATAGAGGTACGGCCTTATGCATTGGGTTAATAAATGCAATCATTTACTGCTTTCTATTTATTTCCTATTATGACTAGATTATTAATAATGATATATGAATATTAAATTACATAATATTTATCAGATCTTGTGAAATGGTTATTATCCGATATCCGGACCGTTGGACGGATAACAAGTTATTCCGCTTTAAAATTAATTTTTAAATGTTACCCGGACGGTTCGGAAGCTCAATTCGTGATAATATTCAAGGAATCCGAGACGTGATTCCCAACAATTCTGATCCCGATAGCGGTGGGTGAGCGGAAGCTCGAACATTGGATCTTGTTATTGGTGCGTCTCTTCGAAGTGAAAATCTTCGTTTATGACACTCGATACACGAGGTGTACTCAGACAACGAGATTGGTGAAACTATAAGCGCATATAGGAGAGGCTTATGGAAGGTGTGCAAGAAACTGATGATTGAAATGGAGCCAAAGTTACAGAACGTCAAATCCGGGGAATTTGTGTTGCAAAGATGATGCCCAATTCCACAATCAGCAACCGGGTGAGGATCTGACAATATCTAGCATAATCATATTCGCTTCTTAATTTTATTGATTATTTTTTAACAATTGTTTACAATGCAGAGCGAACGACAACGACGTGTTCCTCCTCAAACACATGGAGTACGCCATGTTGGAACCATAATGAGACTTTAAGACTCTTACCAACACCATGATAGGTAGATGGAGAGAAAAGTGGGCGATCAACTTATTTTATCAACGGGAAGACAATCAACAATCATTGTTTCGATGACTATAATTTGTTTAACATTACAGTATTGACTAACTTTATTACTTAATGAATACTTGAAGTAAATATTTTTGGACACTTTAATTGCTCTTGTTGTGATTAATAATATATATAATTCATACACTTTTATTCCATTACAATACAATTCTACAATCAGCAACCGGGTGAGGATCCGACAATATTTAGCATAATCATATTCGCTTGTTAATTTTATTGATTATTTTTATAACAATTGTTTACAATGCAGGGCGAACGACAACGACGTGTTCCTCCTCAAACACATAGAGTACGCCATGTTGGAACCATAATGGGACTTTAAGACTCTCACCAACACCATGATAGGTAGATACAGAGAAAAGTGGGCGATCAACTTATTTTATCAACGGGAACACAATCAACAATCGATGACTATAATTTGTTTAACATTACAGTATTGACTAATTTTATTACTTAATGTATACTTGAAGTAAATATTTTTGGACAGCTCTTGTTGTAAATAATAATATATATAATTCATACACTTTTATTCCATTACAACACAATAACAAAGAATATAAGACATCATTTACATTATTGTTATAAAGAACCTTGGACAACATTTCCAAAACATTGAAAATCACAAAGACAGTCAAAAGAAATGGAAAGCAAAAATACGGGTACTAAGCAGGTCAAAAGAGATGGAAAACAAGTATAACCATGTCCGATGAAGGAATTGGACATGGAAAAGGCGAGTCCGAAAAATGGTCGACAGAGAAGACTGGAGAAGGAGAGAGAAAAAAGGAAAAGAGTAAAAAGAAAATATTAGCTTTCTTGGTATGATCACAGAGATCATATCAAGAAAGCTAACCTTGTAAAGGTTATAGAATATATGCCGTATTGAGGAGAAATCGCTGACCCATCGTCTCCATGACCATCACAGAATCTGCAGATTACAGAGTAAAATTAGTTTAAGAAAACAAATCATTTCGAAGTACATAACTCCGAATTACAATTTATCATCGAATTCGAATTTTGTAGTCGCCGAAGTTGGCTTTTTTAAGAACCGAGGTCAGCGTTAAAAATCATCCATGACCTCGGGATTCCGAGTGTCCGATGTCGGAGTTATTAATACTGATCTCTGTCCGAATTTGACATTAATAAATAATCGATGTCGATGTTAGTTGTTGTAGTCGCCAAAGCCGGTATTTTTAAGAACCGAGGTCGGCGTTAAAAATCATCCCCAAGGTCGGGGTTCTGAGCGTCCGAGATTTTAACACCGACCTTGGTCTGAATTCGACATTAATAAATAATCGAGGTCAATGTTAGGTTAATATCCCGACCAATTATGGTCAACGTTAAAATAACTGAGGTCGACGACAGTACTTCATCCCCGACCCAGAGGTAATTATGTCCGAAGTCGAATATCATAACGCCGAAATCTGGTACAATAACCTCAGACTCGGGGTCAGTGATCCGAATTCGGATATAACAAACCCGGGGTCGGCGACGTTAAAAATATTTTTGGTAGCTGTCTTTAACACAGACCTCAGATTTTAGCAACCCGAGAATACAAGAGATCTGGTACCTAATACAAGAAATCTATGGAGATATACCAAATAAATTAACTTAAGGTTTCCAAGGCTCACCACAAAATTTAGGTATTTGTTGTTGTTGTTTACAACGTTGCCGGCGACGAGATGAGGGTCGGTGAAAGTGGAGGTTCATCACGGTCCCCGCCAGAAAGTGGTAAAACAAAGAACAAAATCTTTGTTTTGTGGACCGCAGAAGTTGTGGAGAGAACTCGGTACATGAAAGTGGTCTCAACGAAGAAGGCGACTTACTTTTTTTTATTGAAGTCAGATAGGCAAATAGGAAGGAAACAAATGAATATCACAACTCAAGAACATTTATATACCCAAAGTATTGATTTTCACCCTAAAACGTTACTAGATAATGAATTTTCTCTTAGTAAATTATTATTATTATTATTTTACATAGCGTAATAATACGCAGATACTATAATGATTTAATAATAAATATTATAGTGCTTGACAGCTTGTTGCGAGTTGTGATAAACAACATTTGTGCTCGTCCAAATTAAAATAATGAGTAAATAAAACCTATATTTACTAAATTAAAAAGTTATTAATTTGGTCCATTAAAAAAAAAAAAGTTATTAATTCGGCGATAGAAAGAAAAGAAAAAAAAAAGGATTTAACCCCGAAAGCTCCCCGAGCTCGCTTCAATGGCGGCGAGGCGTTGCCACTACGAGGTCCTGGGCCTCCACCTGGACTGCAGCGCCGACGAGATCCGGTCCGCCTACAGGAAGCTCGCGCTCCAGCTCCACCCGGACAAGCTCGCCCGCTCCGGCGTCTCCGAGGCCGACGCCACCGCCAGCTTCCAGGAGCTCTCCCACGCCTACGAGGTCCTCTCCGACCCCAAGGAGCGCTCCTGGTACGACTCCCACCGCTCTCAGATCCTCTTCTCCGACCCCTCCGCCGCCACAAACTCCCTCGTCCCCGACCTCTTCTCCTTCTTCTCCAACGCCGCCTTCTCCGGCTACTCCTCCGACCACCCCAAGGGCTTCTTCCGCGTCTACTCCGACGTCTTCAACCGGATCTATGCCAACGAGCTCGATTTCGCCAAAAAGCTAGGGTTGGGCCTCGACTCCGTGCGGGACCCTCCGGTCATGGGCGATTTGGCGAGCCCCTACGCGCAGGCCACGGCGTTCTACGGGTACTGGCTCGGGTTCTCGACGGTGATGGACTTCTGCTGGGCCGACGTGTACGACGCTGCGGGCGGGCTGAACCGCAAGTCTCGGCGGGTGATGGAGGAGGAGAACAAGAAGGCACGGCGGAAGGCGCGCCGGGAGTACAACGAGACGGTGCGGGGGCTGGCGGAGTTTGTGAAGAAGCGGGACAAGAGGGTGATCGACATGGCGGTGAAGCGGACCGAGGAGATGGAGAAGCGGAAGGCGGAGGAGAGAGAGCGGCGGAGGAAGGAGGAGAGGGAGAGGGCTGAGCGTGCCATGGCCTTCGAGGAGCCCGAGTGGACAGCGGGGCCTGATGAGGAAGAGGAGAACGACGCGGTTGAGGAGACGGGCGAGGAGAGGAAGGAGGAGTTTTACTGCGTGGTGTGTGGGAAGAAATTCAGGAGCGAGAAGCAGTGGAAGAACCATGAGCAGTCGAAGAAGCACCGTGAGAAGGTGGCTGAACTCGGGGAAGAGATCGAAGAAGAAGAAGAAGATGACGAGGAGGAGGACGAAGTTGAGGAACTTGGGGAGTATTTCAGTGATGGGGTTAGGATCAGAGAGGAGGAAGATGACGACAGAGACGAGAAGGTTACCGAAAAAGGGGATGAGGAAGAACAAGGTGAGGAGAATGGCGATAATGGGTTCGGAAAGGTTGGTGAAAAAGGCGATAAAGATGACGGACGAAGAGGCAAGGAAGTTGGCGCCGATGCTTTCGAGAATGTTAGTGAAACAGGTGAGGAAAATGGTGTCAATGGGTTGGAAAAGGTTGGCGAAAATGGCCACGGGAATGGTGATCAGAGCGTTGAGGATGATATCAGCGTTCTCGAGGCAATGTTGGGCGGGCGTAGAAACAGGAAAAAGGCTCCATTGAAGCCGATGGCTCAGGGGGAGAACGACAATGACGAGATGGAATACAACAACCGGAAGAGCACGAGAAAGAGCCGGAGAGCTAAAAAGGAAAAGAGCGAGAAGAGTTTCGGTAACGGGAATGCTGACAAAGATGCCGTCGATGATGGTGGTTTGGTCAGAGAGTCAAATTCACATTCTAATGCAGAATCTGAGATAAGTGGAAGAGAAAAAGCTGACCCGTTAGCAGAAAATATCTCGGCTTCGAATCGGAAGGGCAATGCCAAGAGCGATGCCAATTCCGTATCCAAAAACTCATCAAAAGGAAAGAAAACTAAGGTACAAATTGAGCAGTGCATTTAAGTCCTCTCTCATTGATTTTGTACTCTAATCATAGTGTAAATTGTTCGAATTCAGGGAGCATCGAAGAAGAACGCGAGTACGACGTGCGAGAAGTGCAGAGAAGAGTTCGAATCAAAGTGAGAATTCCATGTTTCTCTTGTGATTTGCTAAAAAAAAATTGCTTCTCATGTTGTAAATCAAAGTAATAAATAACACATATATGGTTGTGTTACAGGACTAAATTACACAAGCATTTGAGTGACACAGGGCATGCTTCACTCAAGCATAGGTGATCGATCATACAATTTCAGAGATCATTTGAAATTATGGTCAGTCCATTTTTGATTCAAAATTACATCAACTTACAGTGGAGAGGAGAGTGATACTTTGTATGTATGCAAGCCATGTATTCTCTGCGTGGAAGCAAGAAGATTGATAAGAACCCAGATTTTAGTTTTGGCATTTAAACCAGATCAATGGAGAATTCTTGTAGCTTAAGAACCCTATACAAAGCTGGATGTTTCCAAATGATTTGTCGAAAATCTAGACAATCAACACCAATGCCATGTTTGAAACCCGCAAAAAGTATCGGAAACCGAAGAAGAAAGAAAAGTGAGAACAAAGCATTTATGGCGAAAGAATTTGCTAAAAAACTTTATTTGAGATTTCATTAAAAAAACGTACCCTCCAATACTCCCTGGCAAGACACAAAACACTATTCAAAAATGGTACGAATCTTAATGAAAATTCCAGGAAAAAACTCAAGGCCCTCTTCTACCTTTATTGCCGTTGGTGCCACATTATTCGATGTCGATCTCCAAAGTATTCAAAAGTATTTAGGATTTCGACTTTTATTTATTTATTTATGTTAAGAGTTGAGTTCCGGAATCAGCCCAAACTGAAAAGTTAAGAGTTAGCCAAACATGCTTTTGGATATTTATTCAACACGAATCTGCGGCTTAGTAAGTCTTAATACTTTAAGACTGTCGAAAACGAAGATACCTCCATTACGGACGGCCTTCAACTGCAAGACTCCCGTTAAAGCTGCCCCGTTAGATATGAAACTGGTTGGTCCAAAGTGATCCGGGTTAACACAGGACAACTCTTCGTTACTTGTTCATCGAATCAACGACAATCAAATAAAACACTTCTCTTAATATCTTATTCATGCGATATAGTGTTTCATTTTTTCAGATACCGGTGTAAAGAATCGTCTCTAAGGCAATAAGCATTAGAAATCTCAGATTAACAAAATAGCGTCAAAAAGATAAGCATTGAATTTCATGTCACTAACAAAACGATGATTAAAAAGCGTATAAAGAATTTTGGTAATGAGTATAAAACTACTCTATAAATTAATAATAAATATAAATACATATTTTATTTTAAATTTAAATTGGTGGTGCTTTTATATTATATAAATTTAGATTCAGAAATTTTTTATCCAAATTTTTTCAGAACCTGAAAAATTATGATTCGAAGTTAAATATAAAGGGAAATTTCACTCAATAGACCCGAAAACACCACTAATTTTTTCACTTAACTCCAAGTTTTCATAATTCTTAAAATAATCTTTTAAAAAATAACAGGTCAAGTTTGCACTAACTTTTTAATTTCAAGATATTAGCGTCTAAATTTCAGGGCATTAATTGTTCAAATTACATGATATTATCATATTAGTGTCGAAAATTCAGGACTTAAATTGTCTAAATTTTAGGACATAAAGTGTCCAAATTAAATGACTAAATTTGAAAGTAAATTTGACATGAATTTTTAAAAAGTCTATTTTGAGAATTATGAAATTTTGGAGTTTAGTGAGAGATAATTAATAATATTTTGAGGTTTATTGAGTGAAGTTTTCCGATCTAAAGTTCCAAATTTTTATTCCAAATAAATTAAATTATTAAATAAAACAATAAGAACTTAAAATTAAAAAAAATTCTGATTTATATTTTCTGATTCCGAATTGACTCGAATTATTAAAAAATCAGAACTAATTATTAATTTTGGAAACCTATAATTCATATCACCGACAAAGTAAACCCAAGTTAGATTGAAGGCAAGGCATAGAGAAAGAAAGAAAGAAGCAACAAGCAAGCCTGATAAGGCGGCAACAGAGCTGTGATTGATGATGGAAGTGGACCCCACACACCCCTGCAGTGCCTGACAAATAATTGGAATATACGAGAAACCCAGCTCAGAGTATCACTGTCCCTGACCAGATCTCCCTCTGTTTTCTTCCTGTTCGATTCTGGCTTATGATTTGACCATGTTTGCCTGCGACTGGCCGTGCCGAGAAACCTTCGACGACCTCTCCGTCCCCGATCCCAAGCCCTTCTCTCTTCCTTCTCCATTGCCGCTTTGGCCTCAAGGTATCCATTTTTTATACTAGTTCAATTACTTTGGATTCTCTGTTGCTTAACAATGGTGGTGACGATCCTTCTTACAGGCCAAGGCTTCGCTTCAGGAAGAATCACCCTCGGAGAGATCGAGGTTCTCAAGATCACCCACTTCGAGCCCGTCTCTCTCGCCCACAAAGGCCTCGCGTTCTTCCGGCCCGCGCGAATCCCCGACGGGTTTCACTGCCTCGGCCACCACTGCGAGCCCAATGGCCGATCTTATATGCGCGGCTTTGCTCTCGTGGCGCGAGAATCTCGTGTTCGTCAAGCCTCTGGTGATCCTAAGCCGCGGGCTTTGTGTGATCCGCTCGATTATGTCTTGTGTTGCTCCGGTGCGTTTGGCTGTATTTGGTTGCCCCGGGCGCCGGAGGGTTACAAGCCGGTCGGTTTCTTGGTCACGGAGAAGCCCGAAAAGCCGGATTTGGACGGAGTGAGGTGTGTTAGGGATGATTTGGTCAACGAGTGCGAGGCTTATCGCTTGTTGCTCGATTGCAGCTCTAGATTCTCGAGGGGCTCGTTGCGAATTTGGAGCACGAGGCCTCGTCGGAGAGGGATGACGGGGACGGGAGTTTCCGTGGGGACGTTTTACTGCGGTGGAAACTGGGATCTTGGTGATGATTTGTGTATTGGGTGCTTGAAGAATCTGAATCCCGTGATGCACGGAATGCCAAACGTTGAACAAATCCACGCGCTTATCCGTCACTATGGCCCGACTGTATTTTTCCACCCCGAAGAGGTGTACTTGCCGGCTTCCGTGTCGTGGTTTTTTGAAAACGGAGCTTTGTTGTGTAGACGCGGTGTCACGGCCGGTGAAGCCATAGAAGCCGGTGGAGCCAATCTCCCCAGCAACGGAGCAAACGACGGGGAGTTTTGGATCGACTTGCCGAACGACAAACGCAGAGAGGTCGTGAAACACGGGAACCTCGAAAGCGCCGAGCTTTATATCCATGTGAAGCCGGCTTTTGGAGGGACTTTCACCGACATTGCAATGTGGGTATTTTGCCCCTTCAACGGGCCGGGCACTCTCAAGCTCGGGAGATTCACGAGCGTTGGTCTTGGACGTATCGGAGAACACATCGGGGATTGGGAGCATTTCACTCTCCGGATATGCAACTTCACCGGCGAGCTCCAAAGTGTGTATTTTGCTCAGCATAGCGGCGGCGAATGGGTCGACGCGTGTGATCTCGAGTACGTTCAAGGCAATAAGGCCGCTGTCTACTCGTCGAACCACGGCCACGCGAGCTACCCTCGTCCCGGGACGTACCTCCAGGGCTCCGCGAGTCTCGGGTTTGGGATAAGAAATGACGCGGAGCGAAGCGAATTGTTCGTCGACTCGAGCGCGCGGTACGAGCTCGTGGCGGCGCAATACCTGGGAGACGGCGTTGTTTTGGAGCCGCCGTGGTTGCAGTTCATGGGGAAGTGGGGTCCGACCTTGGTCTACGACTCGAGGGCCGAGCTTGATAAGATAGTCAATAGGTTGCCGGTGATGGTGCGTTGCTCGGTGGCAAACTGGTTCGGGAGATTCCCGGCTGAGCTTTCCCGGGAAGAAGGGCCGACGGGGCCCAAGGAGAAAAACTATTGGGTGGATGATGAGAGAGGCTAGCAAATTGAACAAGTATTCTTCATAGTATATACGGAGTTAAACCACACGATATACAAAAAATTGAATCATATACGGAGTTAGAAGCACACGACATACAAAAAAATGAAAAACGTTGGCCTTATGGCTTCGATTCTTTGGATTTTTTAGGACGAGTTTATGCAGAGTGGAGTGAGGTTCTATTATACAAATCAGTATTGAAGATTGTGTATTACGTGTGAATAAAAATACAAGAGTTGTGAAGATTTCAATCTTTGTTTTGTCGTTGAAGACATGGTCCCTTTTGATATATATCATATATGTGTTTATATCAGTATGTATAAATATCAGGTAGCTTGGGCCATAAGTAAAAGCCACCCCCAACCAAGGCAGGCCTGTTCAGCCTTGTCTATTCGCACCACTTTTGACTCCTTTTTAAAATATGGAATATTAACCATAAAAGTATACAAAATTAAAGTGTCAATCACATGATCCAAATTTTTTTTTTTTTTTCATAGAATATTTTTTATTATCTTGGAAAGAGAAACTATGAAAATTATACGGAATCCGGATTTGACATCGAGTCAAAAATCCGATTTCAAAATCCAAGTGTTTAAAAATAATCCGATTCCGACTTTCAGATTTAAATTTTCCTATAACCAAATTCAGATACGCGGTTCAAAACCCGGCCCGACCGGTTTCACTTCTATCAAAGTAATTGCTACTCCTTTGACCTCGGCAAGGAAACGACAATTTTACCTTAATCTTCTTTTTTTTTTTTTTTTTTATTATTATTATTATTATTATTTTAATTTATTTTTTGGTCCCAGGTGAAGACTAGAGCTAGGGCACTGAACCATCGTTGATTGATCGGAGACTCCAAATCAAACTCAAGAACCGCCATTGATTCATCATCACTGAAGCTATGCTTGGAAGAAGGTTCATTTCCTTCTTCAAGAATTCCTCCAATCCCAAACTTCCAAGGTACGAACTAACTTTTTCTCTCTAGCTTGAACCCAAGTATCGATTTCAGCTGTGTTTGATTGAGAATTTGAGTTTGTTCCTTCCGCGCGCAGCTCGGCGAAGCCTGTGGAGGAAGGGACATTCAGGTCGTACGGTCGTAAAGCGGTGTCGTTTGTTCTGATCACCGTCACCGGTGGAGTTGCTCTGAGTGCTCTCGACGATCTCGCTATCTATCGTAGCTGTAGCAGGTGTGATTCTTCTGTGCTTTAGATTCTCGATTATCGCCATGGCTGATGCTTCATATTGCATTCAACTTTGAAGTCTGTACAATTAGCTCGACAAGGTTCTTCCACTATAAAGAACTGTATTATTGCATTGAATATGTGTGTATGATGGAAGTTCAGAAATGTTCTCTTTGCCCAATATGATCTTAGGAACAATGGGAAAAAAACGATACTATTATCGCCGTTTTGTTAGTGACATGAAATTCAATGCCAACCGTCGGAGGTATACCTTTTTGACGCCGTTTTGTTAATCTTGGATTTCTAATGCTTATAGCGTTAGAGACGATTCTTTAGACCCGTATCTGGAAAAATGAAACAGTATATCGCCTAAATAAGATATTAAGAGAAGTGTTTTATTTGATTGTCGTTGATTCAATGAACTAGTAATGAAGAGCTATTCCGCGTTACCCGAATCGCTTTGGACCAACCAGTTTCAAATATAACGGTGCAACTCTAATTTTGATTTATCTGGGTCAGTTCTATTCCTAATTCTTTCCCTCTTAGTCTTTTGAAAACTAGTGAAAACTTTCTTTTCTGCCGGTGGATTTTCCTGAAGCGGGGTTTTTGCAGTAATTCTTTTGTGCGTAATTTTTCGTTTGTTTGTTGCTTAAGTCGATTTTTCAACAAGCTGATTGAATTGCTATGGTTTATCCAGCAAGGCACTAGAGAAAGTGAGTACAAATGAGGAAATAAAAAACGCATTAGGGGAGCCTATCGCGAAGGGTCCATGGTACAATGCCTCACTTGCAGTGGCTCATCAGAGGCAATCCGTAGCCTGCACTTTCCCTATTTCTGGCCCGCAAGGCACGGGAGTCTTGCAGTTGAAGGCCGTCCGTAATGGAGGTATGATATCTTCGTTTTCTACAATTTTAACTGTTACTAAAGATGAAGCCACAGATGCGTGTTGAAAAGAAATATCCAGAAGCATGTTTGGCTAACTCGTAATTTTTCACTGTGCGATGTCTCCGTAACCTAACTTTTGAAAGGAAAAATGAAAAGGAAAATAGTATCCGGAGAAGTTGAGGAAAAAGATTATATAAATATTATTTTATCCATGAAATAAACGCAGTTGAAATCCTAAATACTTTGGACTCGACATAGACAATGTCGCACCAACGGCTATAAAGGTAGACCTTGAATGAACAGTTCCTGCTTTTTAGTAACATGCAGAATGCTTTGTTCTCACTTTTCTTTCTTCTTCCGTTTCCAATACTTTTTCCGGGTTTCAAACATGGCATTAGTGTTGAATGTCTAGATTTTTCATTAGTAGTGGAAACCTCCAACTTTGTTTAGGGTTTATATATAAGCTACAAGAATTCTCCATTGATCCAGTTTATATGCCAAAACTAAAATCTGGGTTCTTATCAATTTTCTTGCTTCCACGCAGAGAATACATGGCTTGCATATTTGCGGCCTCGGGATTGGGACATCATAATCATGGATGCTCTTCTCCACGTTCCTGGCAACGATGAGAAGCATAGAACATTCCGGATCCATGTCACCGAGTTCTTCGCCCCTCCCGCTAATACGGCATGCACAGACTGCAAACCTATAGAAAAAGACGGGCAAGAAAATAACGAATCAAAGATCTCGCAAGTACGCTAGTCTTTGTTTTTCCATGATGCAAATTATAAGTCTCTCACAACCAAGTAATAAATCGCATGAAAATTCTGTGCGTCATGTTGCGGAATGAATTTTGATGATTCTTTGTACCTCAGAGCAATTTGTTGTAAAACCTCTACGGTAATACGAATTTCTTGGTTATGCAAAGTTTGGAATGAAGTTTCTAAAGTAATTGGAAGTAATGTTTATCTCCTTTACTTTCAAAAGTATCACGTTACACTCTACGCCGTTTACGCATACATATACGTGACAGACATGACATAAAAATGTCCAAAACATGTATAAAAGACATGAGTCGGTTTATTAATAACCGGATGAAATTAATAGTGAAGATTCCGAAACTGTCGTATAAAAATCCGACAGCATTCATTTATCTATTGCACACCACACGTGCAAAATTTTCAAATCTTTTCAGCTGAAAAAAATAAAATAAAATCTTGTGCAGCGAATCATGTCGTTTTCGGGCTTCTATTTCTCCAACACCATTTTTATAAAAGAGGCTTGTTAAAGGGTTTAAAGGAAAAGAGAAGCGACATCAAGAGACAAGCTTTAAGCAATAAATTAAAGAGATAATGTAAAAAAAAGTAATAACTTTGTCTGATGAAGCTTCAACAGGAAGTCAGCTACAAACTCTACTATGATTCCATTCAACACCAAACAACCTTTTTTTCTTATAGAAATATGCATCCTTCTAGAAAGGAAATAAGTGAGGAAGAATAATTCAAATTTACGAAGTTTTTTTCTTTTAAATTAATAATTGATCTCTGGATTTTGATTCATACTAACTAGAGTAATTAACGCAAATACCCATTACATTTGCTTGTTGGCAATACTGCCCTTTTCTTTTTTTAAAATAATAGGGATAATAGCGACAAAAGTGGCCAAAGTTGGGTCAAGTACCAATTAGAATTTCAGCGTGGTAATTTCTCTATTCGTGAAGACGAAAGTCTAAATTTATAAGGAACTCTCTTATAAACTAAAAGAAGAGATTTAGATTATTGTCGATTATAACGTGATATTTATCAATACTTTGTTCCTTTGTTCTGAGTCTGTCAACATTTATATTTATATTAAAGTTGTTTAACACTTTTTTCAACTGCATTTTGATTTTGTCCACAGATTTTTAAATAACGTGGCTCATATTCTAGAAAGAATGATGTATTGTTTGTTGATTTTGTTAATTGAATTGTTACTATTCGAGTTGTAATATATATATTATATTATATTATATTGTTGACTCAAAACAAAAAGGTATCAATTCTTTCTTATCCAGTATGCTTCTTGGTAGAAGTGGAGTGTACACACAACACCAACATATAAGATAAAACTTATAATGGCAAGTAATAATAAAAAAAAGGAAATTCGATACTTCTCCAAAATTTCAGAGAGAGCTTGATCGACCCATGATCATGATTCATGACAAGGGTGAGAGTTTGTCGCATTTGACTCAATTCATTTTTATTTTCAAGATTTTGGATCAGCTCATCCTCACTGAAACTATTGTCAGATCAATAAATTGCCTCCATTACATATGAAAATGAAACACTAAATAAAATTTTTGTAACTTCAAAAAAAAAAAAACTTTCTCCATCCACCTCCCTCATTCATGGGTCCTGAACCCTAAAATGATACCTCAAAATTTCTATTTTACGATTTTCTTTACCGTCTCCGTTGTTTTTTATGTTCTTATTATTCAAGGTTATTTATGTTAATTTTAGAAGTGATATAGCCAAACGCCAGTACCTTAAAGTCCGCAAACAACAAATTGCTGCAAGTCTAATTTTTAAAATATACTAGACGGAACGAGTATATTGATGAGATTTTTAGAAACCGATACTGATTGTGAGATCCAGTTTTATAGTTAAATGCAACCCCGATAAGATTTTGTAAAAAAAAAAAACAGAAATAAAAACAATATGAGACTTTGAAGGGATTTTGAAGGATTGTATAAAAGTTAATTTGAAAAAATATATATATATATATAAGATTTTCTTGATTAAGAAAGAATTTGAAGATAAAAATACAACTAACAAGAAATTGATATACTTTAGGCCTGCAAATCGACCGCCAGCCCACCTAATGTGGGCTTCCTCCGACCAAGCCACAAGCTTCCTACGGTCGATCTGGTAGCTTCCTCGGTTTTTAATACACCGAGTAAAATTGTTCCATGTTTATGCCATTGTTATTTTTAATTATCTTTAAAACCAGTACTTAATGGTTACCTATGCAAAATCGATTAGAAAAGACATATTTTTTCTTCTATTCACCGGTTTAAAAGTAGTACGGATCAGCCTTTACCGATTACAAAATTAATAAATTGTACAAAAGCAGTATCTAATTTGTAAAAACATAAATATCAGGGACGACGACTACAATAATTATAAATATGTGTGGGATTTAAATATAATTAGGGTAGTGGAGACAAATCCTAGATTTGGTGGAAAAGAAAGGAAGGCAAGTATTGCATTTGCATTGTGGTCCCCTCATTTCGAGACAACCAATTGTTTCGGACATATTTTCTACGTGGCCGTCAAGAATGTTCCCCTTATACCACCTCCCTATTAACTACCTACTACTTCTTGTTATCCATCAACTCGGTTACTTGGGAGGCGGTTTTATCGGAACACGAATCACGATATGGTTACGATAAAAATCAATAAATCTTACTCAATTTTATAAAGATAGGAGTTCTATTGATAGCAATATAAGTGAATACGAGAAACATACACGAAGAGTATAATTGATATTAGACACGATTGGAGTTTTATGTTACGGGTTAAGTTGTTAAATTGATGACAATATAATGTTTAATTCAATCATTTTAATTCTCCTCGTTTCTTTTAACGTTTGCTCTTTCTGAGTAAGGTTTCTTTATTTCACTTCCTCGTGGATACGACTCCGTTTTTCTTGTGCTACACACGACTGCTTAACAATAGCACATTTTGAGCGTGATCTTTGAACTCGTATCATTTTCCAAAAAAGATAATTTTGTTAATGACACATTCAAAATTATGTTAAGTCAATTGAATAAGCAGATAAAATTTTAACGAAAAGCAAAATAATAACATCGATTTGGTCGTAAAACAAAAAGAGTATGTCAGAAGAAAAAAAATTATCGTGATTAACCCGACACAAAAGTTTTTATAACCTTATTTATACCCCCCCAAAAATATATATATTAATACCTTTGTTATCATTCTCACGAAAAATCTACCCTAGAACCATGTGGAATTGTGGATGATTTTGGTTGATATCATATAAAGCAATGCAGTGTATTTGAATGCAAGTTATATATATGTATATATATATATATATATGGTTTAATTTAATGCTGAATTTGAAGCATACCTACTTCACCAAAAATATACCGACGTGATTAATGGACCCCTATATAGATCTCGTGAACAATATGATTGTTATAGATTATATGAATTCAAATTTTCAACCATTTTTGTTTGAGTTTTAATTCCTTATTCCATTATAATTACTTTTCAAGAGAACCAAAAAATTAAATTATATAAAGATAAATACTTGGTGTTATATAATTCTCCATACATATTGCCATAATTCACATTATTACATGATTTATGAAAATTGTTGACAATTATTTAATCATACTACTCGAGTTAACTCGATGATTGTTTTGACTTATCGTCTTTGTTAGAATGAATATTGTTGTCAACAATTCAATATTTTTAAATTTAAGTCGAAATTCGTTTAATAAAATTTTCATGGAATAAATACATCTATTACTCCTCCAAAAAAATAAATTTTATTCTAGCTCAAATTAATTTTAAATATTTAAACCATTACTATCATAAGATAAAGATTGTCAACTACTTTTGTTTTAATATAAATCTATATTAATAAACATAATCTTGTTTGTCTATAGTTTTAAAAGAAATACTCTTGATTTTGAATATATTTTATTTTTGATTTTACTAATCTCATTTTAATACATGACCCATTGTAAACGAGTCAATGAATGTGGATTTAACTTGGTCAACTAGTCCATTAAAGCTGCATTATTGTTTTTAATCACCAAACGACGTGGACAGAATTCAGTGGTTGAAACTTGAAATCGAATGACAATAATAATAATATTAATTAGCAATAATAATAATATGCTAAATATATCCAATGAAAACTGTCCACGTGTAGGAGAGAGAAAGCGTTGAGGCATTGTGTCTCCCTAGAGCCCGACAGAGCCGTACACGATCGGTGTCAAATAGAGATGGGAGAGCTGACACGTGGCGAGCTTTGGTTCGTTTATCCTCAGCGGACCTGAAATCGTTGTCCAAAACCCGGACCTCAATGCTCGCATAAAGCCATAAACTATAAATTTTATTTTCGAGTTTCGAGAAGAAAATCTTCAGTCACATTTAATTATTTGTCTTTTTTTACTTTAATTAAATATTTAATACCATATTGATTACATTTATTAGAAATATTAACGGCACATGTAACACATCTCATGTAATCTGTAGGGATGTGTTTCAATAGACTAAATTTAATAAATTTATGATCATTCTACATTTTGTCTTTTATTTTTACTAACTCATCGCATTGCAGAATGACCACTTCACGTCATCAATTTTTATTAAATCTCTATATAACTCATTATTTGATAAAAATAACTATATCACAATTTTATTTTATTTTTGGAAAGTGTTTTTTTTTTCTTTTTCAAAAAGAAATATATATTCGTGAAAGTTTAAACTTTGACCTTTAGGATTCAAGTTTAAGTGCTCAAATTGTAACTTTAAACTTAGGTTGGTTTACATATATGTATAAATTTCATACAATGTTAACAAATATTTTTATTCATATATAACTTATAATTTTTTTTCTTTTATTTCTATATAGTATATAGTTTCTTTTATACCTATTCCCTATTTGACCTCTTAAGTACAATATTCAAATGAACTGAATTTTGGTTAAAAGTAACAAAACATAAGAGAATGGTCACACATAGATAAAATAGGTAAAATCATTGAATTTACAATAATTAAAAAAAAATACTAAATGTGGGAAGTTTGATATAATTATTAATAAACTGACGAGGCTTTATGAATATATATGTTATAGATTTGTGTATGTAACATATTATTTGTAAATAGGATGAGGATTATTGTCTATGTTAGTATACAATTATTTCGATAAATAAAAATTGTAGAAATGTATTTGTCAATACATGGCCAAGTATTAAAACATACAATTATAAAAAATCATAAATAGAATAGCTTATTCTATTTGTTATTTATTAATATACAATTACTTGGATAAATAAAAACGTATAGAAATGTATTTGTCAATAAATGGCCAACAGGCCAAGTAATAATACATATAATTTAAGAAAAACTCACAAAATGTTCAAAAAATACCTAAAATTTAAAAGAAATGCCCATAGTTTCATAAAACTAATTTATACCCACTAATAATTTTGCTTGGACCATATTACCCTTAATATTAGTTATTAATATTAAATTTTCGTTTAATTATTATTAATTATATATTTTAATTTCGAAATTATTTTTCCTATAACTGTGGTTTTGTTTCCTTTGATTTATCCCTCAATTAATTCTATTTTCAAAATCCTCACTCCTCTTTTAAATCTCGTTCTCTCTCCTATACATATATATATACACATACGTACATACATTATCTCTCATATATATATATGTGTATATAGAGCTGCACACTTTAAATCGCCACTCGCGATGCGACGCGTCGCGACGCGTGACGTGGAATCGCGATGCATCGCGATTTTGCGGCAAAAGTCGCGATTCGTCGCGATTCTGGGCATGCGTCGCGACGCGTGAGGTGGCGATCCGAGATTCTCATCCAACGGCCAGGATGATGCCACGTCATCGATCCGTGTGGTGTGTTTGTTTGTGGCAATAATAACACGTTTTTCACCCGAAATTTATTACCCAACCACAATTTTTACCTACTTTATTCGAATTCAACCCTAAAATTTCAAATTTTTATTTTTTTTACCCACTATTATTCACCCACCACAATAATTATTCACCCACCCCACCCTCTCCTCAAACCCTATAAATACCACCTCTTCCTCCCTCATTTCCTCACCAACAATCTTCCATCTCTCTCTCAAATTCTCTCAAGTTCTCAAGTTCTCAAATTCTCTCAAGTTCCAAAGTTCCAAAGTTCTAAAGTTCCAAAGTTCCAATTTTCTAAATTCCTAAAGTTCTATCATTATGTCTCGAAGAAGCGGCGGTAGTTCCGGGGGTCGAAGGGCGGCCAGGAATTTGCAACCCCAATTTCTACAAGGAGGAACATCGGATACGTGTGTGTGTATATATACACAGTGTATATATACACACACACGTACATACACTGTCCGCGAGCAATTCTCCCTCCTCTCCGTCCGCGAGCGCTTCTCTCTCTACTTCGGAGCACCTTTGTTGTCGCTGCTGTTCGGAGCGCCGTCGACGAAGGTGGCCTTTGGCACTCCTTCTTCGACTGGGTTCACCGCCGGGGAGGCCGTTCATTCGCTCGCCGTTCGCTTCTCCGCCGCCTCCCTGTCACCGCCGCGCAATCTCGGCAATGTCGCCCTACTGCGCCGATCCTGGTCTCTATCATCGTTGTCGTCGTTTAAGCTCAGGCCGTGGATTGCCGTGAGCGCCGACAAAGATGCGAAGGGCGGAGGAATCATGAAGACGCTCAAGCTCGGATCGCTGTTCGGCCTATGGTACCTCTACTTCGACAACGTGGAGCCTTTGTAAGGATAGTTACCATTTGGTTATTACATGTACGTATTTTTTACTATATAAGTATTCGTAACTATAATTACGTAATTTTAGTTTTGTAATTACAGCTACGTAATTACAATTTTTTTTTTCTGTAGTTACAGTTTCGTAACTATAAATACGTATACGTAACTATAGTTGCGTAATTTTAGTTTTTTAATTACAATTACGTAATTAGAATTTTTTTCGTGATAAAAGTTCCGTAACTACATATACGTATCCGTAACTATAGTTACGTAATTTTAGTTTTGTAATTACAGTTACGTAATAATAATTTTTTTTGTAATTACAGTTTCGTAACTATATATACGTCCATCCGTAATTAAGAGGATACGTAACTATAAATACGAAACTGTAATTAAAATGATTTAATTATGGTGGATGTACTTTTGAATTTTTAGTGAAAAAAATCTTAATCGTAATTTTATTAAAAATAGTGATAGTTTGTTATTAATTTCAATTTCTAGCATTAAAATTTAATTTAATAACCGTTAATTAGTTAAGGTCGTGAAACGAGTTCTAATTAGCTACAATTAAGGATGACTAAAATAAAGGATTAGTTAAAAAATTTAGAAAATAAAATGTGGATTTTTTAAGGAAATAATACTAATATTATTAATTATTTTCGATTTCATTTGTAACAAAATTTTAGAAAATAAAACTTAGATTTTTTAGTTTCAAAAATTAATTTTTCAGATTTTACAGGAAATAAGAACGTGAATTTTTGTTTTTCCATATTTTATTTTTATTTAATTAATTAGAATAATTAATTGATTTTTTATTATTTAATTTATCCACGCGTAAAAAAAAAGAAGGGTATATTGGTCCATATTTCAATTAGTTGGTGATTCTAATTAACAAAAATAGGTTTGGGCATTTTTTTGAAACCTTGAGTCACAAATAGGAATTGGCTCATTTACCCTACAATTTATATATAAAAAAATCATATATAAATAAAAAAGAGCGTATTGTATATGTTAATATACAACTACTTGGATTAAAAAAATTGTAGAAATGTATATAGCAATGTATGGCCAAATATGATGTACAATGAATAAGAAACTCGACGACATACAATGAGTGAGGTTTTGACAAAAAAGAAAAGAAAAGAAAAAGAGGAGTGAGGTTCAAGAAGAAGCAAATGATATTTTGTTCCAATTAGATAGATGTGTAGATACTTTCGAAATTGAGAAGTTGATGTATAAATCTATATATGATTTTTTATTTATTTATACATAAAATCGTGTATTATAAAATAAGCTTAATTACATAATTGTTCCATATAAAAAAAAGGATATATGATTGCATAACTACCCAATTTATACTAAGTGTGTCTTGATATTATTATTCTTTTTAGTTTCAAGTGATAATATTATCAAAAGTCACAGAACAATATCAATATATAATTTCGTACATGTACATGAGAGATACATCATACATGTGTATGTTTTTCATCGAATTCCGAAATTATTAAATATTCAAAAATTTTACTAAACAAAAAAATGTATGTATGCGAGTCTCTAAAATAAATGGCGTTAATTCGTTCTGAAGAAGATTGGATCTCAATATTATTTTTGTGACATGTGTATCTGTTGCTATTAAAAAAAAAAGATCGAGAATATGGCAACATATTGGGTATGACATTAAGTACTTATACCATAACTAACTTAATTATGAAATATAACAACGTTTTAATATATATTACAGTAAAAATTTACTATTTTCCTTCAAACTAAAATTTTATTTAACAAAAATTTGGATGCCTCGTGAATCAATTTTTCCCTTTCCCAAAAGTGATTTATATCTAAGACATAGCACTGGCGGCATATATAAAATTCTGGTATATCAGTTGAAGAGTGAGCAAATTATGGACGAAACAAAATAATAAACATTGAAAACTAATTGACCGTAAAAACTTATGCCTAAGTAAGAAATATTAGGTACATATGCCGCTATAGACTCTTAAGAAAATATATTTTGGTACGGGAGTTTTAAAATTAAATGCTACGTTAGAGATCCTCTAGTTGGTGAGCTGTCACATTAACTCCGATGCTCGCAGAGGTCGGAGAGAGAGACAGTCACAGACTCACAGGTTTAGGAGTCTCGTCCACGATTGGCACGTGGGGCCCACACGCTCCAGTGGGTCCTAACTCCAACGTCGAGCCCTGTGAATGTGATGCCTGGTCCCACTTTTGTCTGCTTGTCGTTTGGAATTGGACCCCATCCACTTTCTGGGTCCCATTTCCCCTCCAATTTATCGTATCGCGGTATCCTCTCTGCGTGGGCTTTCTGGGCACGACATGCCGTATCTTATCGTGTGAAGATAAGAATTTATCACGTGGGTGCAATTTTTATTTTAGTAATTAATATTTGCTGTTACATTTGTCTCAGGTGTGTTTTCTCTTCAATTTTACATTTGCCCATTAATAACAAATAGATACCATATTTAATTATCTTTTATCCTATAATATAGTAATATTTTATAAAATAATAATAAAAAAAGAAAAATATCAGTCCCATCCAAGATGTTAAATTTTGCGATTTTCCATGGAAATGTCGACCGATTTTCGTTTTTCGAGGATATGCGAAAGGAAAACCCTTTTGTTTCGCTGGTTTTTTTTTACCATTTTTCGCGAAATTCGCAGGGGCACGTGAGTGGAATATCGTTTTTCGTTTTTGTGAGTAAAAATTGAGAAAAAATGGTTGGAATTTCGCAAAAAATCACATTTTTGGTAGATTTTGGCAAAAATACCAATTAAACTTTCGGCAAAAATAATTATACACTTCACGTAACATACATATACACTTAATATACATATTCATTTAATATTATACACTTCAACTAATATTAAATTTGTTAACATACATATACAATTAACATGAATATTCACTTAATATTACACATTTAACATACATATTCACTTCACATAATAATTTGACTTAATATTATACACTTCAACTAATAAAGTGATTTAATATTATACATTTCACCTACATATTTAAGTTATAAATGTGTTTTGTTGTATACAATTATGTCTTGTATTTATTAAATATATAGTTTTGAACCTATATAAATTTCTTGCTTAAATACTCAAATATTTTTTACAAAATATTCGTCAAAAACCCCATCGGCATGCAGTATTACCACGAAAAAAGTACTGTATATGCGGCATGCCCTTTTTTTACGATTTGCCCATCGACATACCCATCGACAAGCGATATATCCGTAAAACAGAAAATGCGAAACGACATCGACAAACGACATTTTAAACCTTGGTCCCATCCTCCTAGTCCTATCCTGTGTTGCGGATAAGATGAAAATATCGTGAACTTATCGGCGGGAAAGCAGAGGATATAAATGGAGGCGCATACCGGCAGACAGGTGGGTCCCACTCCTCCGCACCAAACCCTCCTTCGCTTCTTCTCTCTTTGCCTTTCTCTCCACCAAGTCCAAGCCCCAACCAACAAACGGACAAACCCTCTCTTTCTCTCTCCCTTCTCCATCGCCGGCCACCTCCGATCACCGAGAACCAATGCAGCTTTCGGCGGCCGAATCCATGTCCACGCTCTCCAGGGAGGACAATCTGGCCTTCTCGTCGGAGGACTCGTCCAGCCCCGACGAGTCGGGCCTCGAGCTCGGCCTCAGCCTCGGCAGCGGCGGCGGCGGCGGCGCGGTTAGGTCTCGCTGCGCGAGGATCTTGACGGCCAAGGATTTCTCGTCGTCGGCTTCGGCTGCTTCGTCTTCGTCGTCGTCTTCGCTTAGCCGCGGCAGCGTCACGGCTGGTACTAAGAGGAGCGCGGACTCTGTGGCGGCTGGTAATGGTGTTAGGTGAGTTTGATCGAATCGAATTTCTGGTTTTGCGGTTTGATTTTGTGCTCTGTTGTTTTGTCTGCGTGTTTGATCGTTGAGCTTTGTGAGATCGAAGTATTATCTTTATGCAAATTATAGTGTACAATTCGGTTGAGCTTATCGAAATCGTACGGAGAAAGGAGATAAGTAATTTACATTCGAAGTTAAGCTCTGTTTCTTAGCTCTTCTAATAAGCTCTGATTCTCTATGATTTTCAAGGGATTTGACGAACCTACTAAATCTAATAATATGATTCAATTAGTGTATTTTTGCTTCAACTCAATGTCCTGTTGATTTGTTTGCGGATTTGTTCGTCTGATTTCGAGCTTTATGAGATCGGAGAAAGAACGAGATGAGTGGTTATTGGAAATTACTTTACTGTATCGGGCTATGATTCGACTGTGTTTCTATCCTTTAATTTGATTCTCGACCTTGCCAAGATCGTAACATGTCGGAGAAAGGAGATTATTGGTTTATTCTCGAAGTTAAGCATTCTTGTTTAGTTCTAAGCGTAGGCATTCACTTTGATTTTCAAAAGATTTGATGACCGTACATCGATTAATATGATTCAATTGGTTTATATTGCTTTGATTTGCTGCTTGTATGTGCGTTTAATTGTTTGATTTATGTTGTTTAGTAATTTTATTTTATCGTTTAGCGTTTTGAGATCGGATAATGAACGAGATTAGGGTTATCGTTATGGAAATTATACGGTAGTGGATATGTCGGGCTGATGTCTAATGGTTGGAGATTTATGGGCCTTTTGATAGTTTATTGCTGGAAGTGAATATTAGATTCATCAAAATACAGAGAAAAATGATCAATGGTTTTACTAGTACCCGTTAATGACCGTCGTAATTCTTTTGTATCATGAACTCTGGAAGCAGCCAGGTTGTGGGTTGGCCTCCACTCCGAGCTTGCAGAATGAACAGCTTGATTAATAATGCTAAATCAGCTGCCTCTGAAATGTCCGAGTCGATGGACGAAGAAAGCAGATGCTTCACTAAGGCGATAAGGAAGACTGAGAATGGAGACGAGAAGAAGAATGTGAATTCTAAGGTGAAAGGGCATTCTAGGAGCTCTTTGTTTGTGAAGGTGAACATGGACGGGATTCCGATAGGGAGGAAGGTGGATCTGAGTGCTCACAATGGCTATGAAGCCTTAGCACGCACATTGGAAGACATGTTTAACGAACCTACGACGCTTGTCAAACTTAGTGAGTGTTATTTCTTTCAACTTTCACCTTAAGATTCAATTTATCAGATCCAAGTATATTCTCAATTTCAATGTAGATCGAAACTAGCAAAAAAACGACTCGTAAAAAAGCAGGAACACTGTTGACATGTCTACATTATTGGGTCGTTATCCTTTCTTGTCCTTCCTCTGCAAGTTACACTTTTTTACTCAAGATTCAGCAGTATCGGCTGATTAATCATTAGTTCTATAATAAAAATCCAGCAAAATAATCGAAGCTTGTTGTTAGAATCACTTTATTGTAGACTGTTATTTTCCTCTATTGTAAACTAGCAAAATAATCGGTGATGATTTTTTGATGGATAGGGTTAAGTGGGAAGGACGGGCCTTCAAGGTTGCTTGACGGGTCATCGGAAAATGTGCTAACTTATGAAGACCGAGAAGGGGATTGGATGCTCGTCGGTGATGTTCCTTGGGGGTATGCGATTTCTCTGCATATTTAATGGCCTATCCATTCTAACTCAATTATTTCTATTGAAAGTATTATCAATGATTAAACCACGGGATTATGCATTTCAGGATGTTCCTTTGCTCCGTGAAGAGGCTTAGAATCATGAGGACGTCCGAGGCCAACGGATTATGTATGTAACTCACTCAATCGCTTTCAATTGACACTTTGGGGGTGAAAGTTTTGGCCAGAAGCCTGGTTATAAAAAACGGCTTATCTGAAACCGGAACGAGGGCTGGGCCTGGTTTTGGAAGGCCTAAAAGAAAACCCAGGATCAATCTGAAAAAGAAAAAAAAAAAACCAAAATTTGGGGGCTCGATTTCACCCTTAATACATTTCTAGGCCTGAAGATGCTAAGATTTTTCATTATGTTGCAGCTCCGAGGCTACAAGAACGAAACGGAAGGCAGAGATGCGAACGAAACTAGGGCGGTTAAAATCACCTGAAGATAAGAAAGTCTGCATAAAACATACACAAGTATACGAAGAAGAGAAGAAAATGAAGAAGTTATGGTTTGTCTCTAAGATCTTGTTCATCTTTATCCTTTTGCTTTACATTTAATTCGCGCTATGGTATTTCTGGGTGTCACATCTGGGTTTTGTTTCTATGTAATACTTGAAAAGTTGCATATTTTGATGAATGTTGTTTGTTTATGCTGTAAATAATATGGAGAGAAGAACATTTGATTTTGTGTTCTATACACATCATATATGACCTCCCCATTCTACACATAGGAAAAAAAAAGTTATTTTACTACATTATATATTAACTTTACTTATCATATTTATCATTTAAATTTCAGCCATTTTTAATTAGCAAAATGTTAGATTTTGAGTTTATAGAAAAATAAATTATCTTTTTATATGACGATCTCTTCCTACTCTAGTATTTTTGTATTTCCTTTCTTCTTAAATTCATCCTTAGGAAATAAAAGAAAATGTTGATTTGAAGCGAAATTAGTCGAGTACACTATAAAACGTGCGCATTTGGGCGGGCCGACTAGCTCGAGCCTGAGTTTTTGCTGGCTGGGGGAGCTTGAGCCGAACTTTGGTCTGGCTTGGCTTGCCTGAGATCCCAAATTCGGGCTGGATCGGGGTCTTGCCCAGTTATTATTTTTCTGGCAGGCTCGAGCCTCCCTGACCGATCATGTGACTCGGGCTTGGTGCCCCGAGCCCACTCAAGCCAGGCATCCTTGGCATGAGGCCTATGGCTGGGCAAGCCCGTTAAATGCCCGGGTTTATACACAATGCAACGACGAGTAGTAATCTAACTAGAACTCTAAGCCTTCGACAAGAAGAAATTTTTTATTAATCCTTTATGTTCTACTTTACAATCTTTTTCAAGTAAACTCTGCATTACAATCTCCTTACACAAAAAATAAAAATAAAAAAGAAATCTTTATCTGCATGATTTACCAATTTAATGTAAGTAATTCTTCTAGCTAAACATGATGGTCTAGCTGTGATTACAACGAGCATCTGAACACTGAACAATTCTACTTACAAAACGATTATCAAAGAAGGCCATTCACTGGTGAGGTGTTGAAGATTGGCCTCTCTTTCTGGTCTTCTTCGACGTCGTTGCTGCTGCTTTTTCTTCTCGGTTTCGCCTCCCCGAGCATCGTTATGACGTCCCTCATGGACGGCCGATCCTTCGGGAGCTTGGCCGTGCAGAGAAGCGCTATTCTGAGGACTAAGAGCATCTCTTCCTGAACATGCTTGCAGTTCCCTCCAATGGGGTCTAACGCCTCTTCTAATGATTTTCCGTCCCGGATCTTCGTTCGGATCCACTCGACGATATCGACAGATTCCCCGAACTCAGAATCGATTGGCTGTTTTCCAGTGAGAAGCTCTAGTAGAACCACACCGTAACTGTATATGTCAACCTTCTCATCGATCTTCAATGTGTATCCTAGCTCTGGAGAAGTAAGTCAACCATGATTAGAAAAAGTCAACTTTTAAAATGACATTGCAAAGCCGAAGTGATTGACTCACCGGGGGCCATGTAGCCGTAAGATCCGGCGACCATGGAGACCGTTTCGTTCTTCCGGACCATCATCCGGGCCAGCCCGAAATCAGCGATCCGGGCATCAAGGTTGGCGTCGAGGAGGATGTTGTTGGACTTGACGTCTCGGTGGATCACCGGCGGGTGACAGTCGTGGTGGAGATAGGCCAGGCCTTGGGCGACCCCGAGGGCGATGTTGTACCGCGATACCCAGTCCACGAGCAGCCTCGAAGCCTGGAGTTTACCGTGCAGAGCCTCGGCGAGGTTTCCGTTCGGCATGAACTCATACAGGATCATGACGTCAGAATCATTGTGGAGATACCCGAACAGCCGTACGATGTTCCGGTGTCGGAGCCTCCCGAGGAGATTCACCTCCCCGACGAGGTCGTTGCTGTTTCCAGCCTCGATGTCATTCTCCGAACGCCACAACTTCTTTACTGCGACAGCCGTGCTTGACCTCGGGATCTCAGCTTTGTAAACTGTCCCGGTGGCGCCAACTCCGACGACGTTAGATTCCTTCACACAGGCGAGAATGTCGGCACTGGTGAAGCCAAGTCTTTGAAAAGCCATCAGTCTCCATGGCCATTCTCCGCCGTTGCCCTTCCGAAACCTCTCTCCAAAGCAGACGCCGTTGGAGTACCACTTCTTGTAGAGACATCTCACTCCGAGTATCGCGATCCCAAGCGCTAAAACCGTTGAAATTCCGATAAAGAAGCTAGTTAAGATGTGCTTCAAGCGCGGACTCCGGCTTCCAGAAATCAAATCCAAACTCGGGGAGCATGGGATTAAAACTCGGCCACAGAGTCCGGCATTTCCGACGAGATCGCTCGGGTTTATTGTCCGCAACACGCCGTTCTCCGGGATGGGACCTTCGAGTTGGTTATAGGAGACATTGAGGGTCTCCAGTGCCGGTGAGAGCCCAAAATTGGACGGAATTCCGCCAGAGAGCGAGTTGTTGGAGAGGTCAAGGATCGCCAGAGATGGCATTGTCGCGATCGGTCTCGGGATTTCTTCAGTCAACCTATTGCTCCGGAGGTTCAGCGTCACCAGCCTCTCGCACGAGGCGACGCTGACCGGAATGATTCCAGAGAACCGGTTTGCTGAGAGGTCGAGAACCGAGAGCGACGGGCAATCCTGAAAGTGGCTCGGAATCTTCCCCTCCAAGTCATTATTTGCGACGATGAAGGTTTGCAGGCTGGAAACAGACAGAATCGTGGAGGGAAGAGAAGAGCGAAGGCGATTCGAGGAGAAATCGATGAAAGAGAGTGTCAGAGATGAAGATAAGTCATCTGGGATATGACCTGTGAGGCTGTTGTTGGCCAACTCTAGCCTCTGAAGCTTCCCGAGCTGGCCGAACCCGATCGGGACCGTTCCGGCGAGGAAATTGTTCTGCATACGGACCCTGACAAGTGAAGAACACGCTGACAAGCTGGCTGGGATTGGCCCGGAAAAGGCATTGTTGAAGAGAATGAGCTTAGTTAGATTGCCTCTGCTGCAGAGAGTCGACGGAATGACGCCGGTGAACGAGTTCGAAGACACGTCGAGCCACTGTAACGGCGCGTTCTTCCCGAGATTGCTCGGCAAAGGACCCGACAATGTGTTGTTCCAGAGCTCAAGAACTTCGAGATTCCGCAAATTCTCCACCGATTTTGGAACCGAACCGGACAGACGGTTGCACATCAGATTCAGAAGCTGGAGATTCTCCAGCCCGGATATTTCTTCTGGTATTTCTCCGGACAACTCGTTGTCCGAAAGATCGAGTATCTTGAGCGAAGAAATGCTGCCGATTTCCAGTGGAATTTTTCCTTTGAAATTGTTTTTGTACAGAAGAACTGTCTCGAGCTTCTTCAGTCTTCCCAGCTCAGCCGGAATCGCATTCCCGAGATTCCCAACGGACATATCAAGATACTTAAGATTCGTGAGATTCCCGAACTCCTCTGGAATCCCACCCTCGAAATCATTGTACCCGAGAATCGCAGTTTCGAGCGACGAAAGCTCGCCGAGCTCCGCCGGAATCGCCCCGGTGAGATTATTCCCCGACAAACCGAGAAACTGGAGCTTCCGCAAATTCCCAAAAGCCTTCGGAATCGTCCCGTGGAAGAAGCTTCCCCGGAGATCGAGGGTCTCGAGCGAAGTCGCATTCGCGAGATCCTCTGGCAGCACTCCGGTGAACTCATTGCTTGACGCATTCAAGCTCACTAACCCTGACGCCTTTCCGAGCCCGACAGGGAAGCTTCCAACGAAGAAATTCTGGCTCACATCGAGGCTGTTAAGCGTTGTGAGATTACCGATTGAGCTCGGCAATGCTGAGGAGAAGCCATTGCAGCACAAGTTGAGAGAAGTCAAGCTCTTGAGGCTCTGAATTTCGTCGGAGACTTTGCCACTCAGATTCCGGTGCGACAAATCGAGCTTCTCCACGCGTCCCTCGCCGTTGCACGACACGCCGCTCCACTTGCAGTGGCCAGAGAATTCGGCAGCCGACACATTCTCCGGCGACTTCCAGTCTCCGAGGCTCTTCAACGGGTCGGCGAGGCCCGCTTTGACCGCAAGCAGAGTGGACACTTCATTCGAAGCTTGCCCAGAAACCGATACAACACAGTAGTAGAAGAAAAACAAGATCAACCACTGATTCTTCTTCAGTTTCATGTTCTTATTCTTCTTCTTTGAGGTTTTGACTCTCAGAGAGTGATCACATTTCCATGCATTTGAGATGGAAAGTGCATGGATGTATATATTAAGTAAATTAACTAGTGGGATTAGTTGTAGTATTATATATATATATAGATCTTGAGTGGGGAAACAGCTAGTAATTTGGAGTTATTGGAAGTATTTTCCGACATAAAACATGGGAAAGAATGTGTTGTTATAGTATTACTCTTTCAGTGACTTATTTAATTAATTAGTTTCTTCTTCTTCTTCTTCTTCTGATGCATTGGGGTCAACTTGAGTGTTAATTTACTATAATGCAGTTTTTTTTTTTTTTTTAATTATAAATATTTTTTATTTTATTGATTTGAGCACCGAATAGACTTTGTCTTGTATTGTTACAATAATTCTCCAATGAGTTTTAACTAACTATAGGATAAAATAATATTTGACTGCACATATAAACTGCTATGTAGACAGTTACTAATCTTTGTTTAATGGAAAAATTCAGTACCCTAATAGGCTTATCAGAGCCTAAGAAAAACAAAGAAAAACTTGTACCGATTAAGTACGTTTTTCTGTGTTTTTTATTGTCTTGAATTGCGGTAAAATAATATAAGATATTGGTATCTTCGGACTTCGGTAACCATGATCGCATTATGCGGATAAATGAAAATTATATCCACTGGCCGTTTTATTTGATTTGAAAATATAGTTAAATATAACTGTATTTACCGTCATTGAAAAATATAACTAGTAACAGATCTAATTATGAAAACAACCGCGGTTATCCACAACTTATATTTGCATTTATCTAAAACTAACTAAACACACACTTAGTTAATGCTGATCAAATTGAATTTCACTGCATTTACAAAATAGAAATAAATAAATAATGACTATTAACTCAAATAAATAAATATTATAATCAGCAGCCTTAATAAAGTGAAGGGTAACAATAAAGCACATGTTTTTATGAAAATCTTTAGGACCTACCATAAAGACTCTTTTCATGAAAATTTAAACCTTAAAGAGAAGTGATCTTAACGTTCTTATAACTCTATATATATATATATATATATATATATATATATATATATATGTATGCTGAAAATCTTCATTTTAAACCTAGGCAAGCGTGTGGAACAATGATTTCAGGTCTTAATCACTCGTTGGAAAAGGGTAACTTCTAAGTATGACAAAGATTCAGAAAATTATGCTTAAAGTGGACCCATCACCACACAAATATGAATTATGATTTATGAATGAATAGAGGCAAAGTAAATCCACATTGTCCACTCAACATTAAAAAACATAACCAGATCACACCCACCCATTATCCTCTTATTTATGGCTAATGAGTTTATAGCCTTATTATTAACACTGTTTTATTTTTTATTTTTTGGGTAATCACAAGCACTGGTCGATCAGTTTTAATGATTGAGAGCAAAGAATCTTTCCATGTTTGATGTACATGATGATAGCTCACTCAAATGTTTTTGTTTTCTCTTTATATGTATGCATTGCATATATTTTCTTATTCATTGAAAGATTTGAAAATGTGTTTGATTGATAATTCTATATATAGTGTAATTTGTTTTAGATCTAGCAAAAATGCGAATGCAGTAAAGATAAAATTCTAGCTTGAGTAAATTTTATTATTTAACTATGATTTACACGACATAACAATGGTTTAATTAATAAAGATAATTTATTTATTTTACATCATTAATATAAATAATGTAATTTAATTGAGTTTCACTTTTTAATCCAAAACAAAGCTCTTAGATTAGTCATTTCGTTGCATTGTAGATAGCCATATTTATACAAGCCCATAAAAACAAACATTGTTTAAAAAAAAAAAAGGGAAAAATTCCCAAAAATAAATGTAAGTAAAGAATATAGAATAAAGAATTTGAGCAAACAAGAGAAAATGGGTGAAAGTGCCAATAATATTTGAGATTTGAGACCCACAAACTGCCATTTCCCCAATAATTTGATTATTTTACCTTTTTCTCTCACAATTTTCATTGGCCATATTCAGGCTTCAACTTTCACATGCACACATGTGGACTTAGGCATAAAAAAATAGTGGAAAAAAAATGAAAATACTGCACTTTATGGTATGTGATTGTACTATTGTTCAATTAAAACATATGGTAGCCATGTGAAAGAGCAGCTTCCTAGGGAAGTCCCTCTTCCAATAATAGGAGAGAGATCATTTTATCATTAAATATTTAGTCATATAATAACATACATATTTTGAGTATTTGGCGCAAATATCCCCAAACTACCGGGGACGCGTAAATGTACCCTGAATTCCAAATTTAGTGCAAAATTACCCATTCCAACTCAATTTTTAGTTCATACTGACTGACTAGTTTAGTGTTAAAATCAAATAGTGAATAGAATCGCTCGCGCTATTTCACTAATTCGGGTGGAGGACGAGCGCGTTTGAGTTAGACAGTACAAACGACGAGAAATGTCTACATTAGCCTCTAAACTCCATGTGAAGGTTGCGCGACTCTATTTTCATTTTGATTTTTAACGTAGTTTGACGAATTGAAGGCAATCTGCAACCAAAATTTGGGTTGGAGGGGAATTTTGCTAATTTTGAAGTTTAGGGTGCATTTACACACATCTTAATCAATTTAGGGGCTTGCCAAATACTTTATTTCTAATTAACAAAAAGGGATTTATATAATAATTACATATATCATGGAAATCTTATTTTGGAATCAATGAGATTAGGGCATGAAATCTTACGTGGCCATCACATGGAGTTGTGCAAAGGCACACCATGGCCACTCCTTCCTTCCATGATTGCATAAATGGAATGAGGATCATCGTCTTGGTGTTGGCACGTGTGGCACATGCAAAGCATGTGGAACCCACCTTTCATATATTGATCTAGAGTTGGAAGTTTCTCACTTTCTTTGTATCAGATCTACAAAACCCAGCAATGGAATTATTATCTTCCAATGATTTTTATTAAATAAATTGTAAGGGCTCTTTCTGTTTTTCATCCACAATTGATTGGGAACCATCTTAAAATTGGTCTTAGTTATGAAAGAAACGTACTTCTACAACTTGTATTTTTAAAACGGGTGAAAATTTTGGCCTCGATTTTTCGTATTGGCATGTTCCCTAATTTAAACGGGATTGAGCTAAAAAAATTGCTAAAAACAGTCCGTATTCAAGCATTTCGCGTCTCCGTCTAATTCTTTTTTATTTTTATTTTTTCGTTTATGGTAAAAGAAATAAATAGTAAGGAAAAGATCCGTAGAATTTAGATATAACATAACAAACTATTCCAAATGCGGAAATAATTTGTCAAAAAATAAACATATCTAAATATCACAATTATACAATAACATGTTAAACAAGCTAAACCTAAGGGATCCTGTTTTATCCAATATAAACAAATGTCTTATTACACAAAAGCGATAAGGAATGCTACATAAATTATCTTTATCGTTAGCACAAGTACGAGACAAAACATCTAATTTCTTAATTTTCTTTCTATAAAAATGATTGATTGAGTAGTTCATATCAAATGTCAACTTTTTCGATACTATAAATCAAAGTTTTAAAAACTCTAGTTTTAAAAACCCCGACTTGCCTTCGGTATGTCCTCGATATATCCAAAATTATAACTTGTCTATAACTTATTTTGCACTTACCCATTGTCTTAAAAAAGCTGAAAACGAAAAAAAAAGGAAGAAAAAGAAGGAAAGAGAGAAAAAGATGAGAAAGTGAGAAGAATCGAAAAAGTGGAAGAAGAAAGAGAAAATTAATATATATATATATATATGTCTTATTCTTATTAATTATTAAATATAATTTATATCAAATTATAATTATAATTTTTATTTTAATATAAAATTATAATTGCAACCTATATTTACATAATAAATTACACTCGTAACTTGTATGTTCCTAAAAACCCATCGATAAACCCGTTAGTTAGCGGTTTACTCACAAAATCTGTTCGATAACTTTATCTGTCATTTAACCTTTT
Organism: Parietaria judaica; assembly: GCA_954871525.1. Lineage (NCBI taxonomy): Eukaryota > Viridiplantae > Streptophyta > Magnoliopsida > Rosales > Urticaceae > Parietaria > Parietaria judaica. The sequence continues at coordinate 49,964,868 of OX940860.1, forward strand.
TTTTTTTTTTTTTGCTTTTGAAAAACTTATCAATAAAACTCGTTTCCGATCGACTTACTCATAATACGAAAAAACTGCAGTTTTTCATCGGTAAGAGTAAGTCAAACCTTGCTATATATGACACTTAATGACTAAAATAAGTAGCAATTAGCAGGATAAATGACTCACTATAGTTGATGGTAATTAAGTTTCAGGAATCAACAAAACCATTGTCAAAAGAATGCCTTTTTGGTTGAGCCGAAACACTATATAATTACCATAAATTATGGTTTTAAATTTCCCGGTATGCCCGTTTTTTTGAGAATTGCACCATGGCATGCGGCGTGCTCTTGAACAACTATAACGTATCAATATGATGCTTATTTTAATTGTAATCCTATATTTATATTTTATGTAAGTTACAAGTATAACTCTTATTTTTATATAGGGTAAATTGCGGCTAATGTACCCAATGTTTATTTTTCTGCGGATTATGTACCCAATGTTTATTTTTGACGGCTAATGTACCCAAACTTTATTCCGTTAGATTTTTTCGCGTTTTCCGTCACTTGACCGTCAGCGAGTGATATGTACACTTTTCGTATTTTTTACATAACTCACTCAATTTTTGTCCAAATTTTATGCACGACCTACGGTTGGAAAGATAAGAGATAGATCTACATCTTTAGTTTTTAATTTTTGTAAATTTTTTTTTATTCCAATATTTCAATTACAACGTAAAACTGGACATTAGTTTAATACAAAATTTTTGTTTCGAGCAAATTTTAATATACTTAATGACTTTTTATGATGAAATGTTAAACTACAAAGTTGTAGATAAATCTTTTATCTTTCCAACAGTAGTTTATTTATAAATTTTGGACAAAAAAAGAGTGAGTTATGCAAAAAATATGAAAGATGTAATGTGAAAAAAGCTTTCGTATTTTTGGTATAACTTACTCATTTTTTATCCAAAATTTATAAATAAACTACCGTTGAAAAGATAAAAGATTTATCTACAACATTTTAGTTTTACATTTTATCAGAAAAAATCATTATGTATATTAAAATTTGTTCAAAACAAATATTTTGTATTAAACTAATGTTCAGTTTTACGTTGTAATTGAAATTTCGTAATTTTCTAAAACTTTTTTTTACAAAACTTAAAACACAAAAGTTGTAGATCTATCTCTTATCTTTCCAACCGTAGGCTGTGCATAAAATTTGGACAAAAAATGAGTGAGTTATGTCAAAAATAAAAAAAGTATACATATCACTCGCTGACGGTCAAGTGACGGAACACACGAAAAAATCTAACGGAATAAAGTTTGGGTACATTAGCCGTCGAAAATAAACATTGGGTACATAATCCGCAGAAAAACAAACATTGTGTACATTAGCCGCAGTTTACCCTTTTATATAAATACAACTATAACCTATCAATATGATTTATTATTAGTGTGATATCTTAGTTATTTATGTTTTATGGTGATAAATAAGTAGTTTTGAACTTATATAAAAAATTATCGAAATAATCAAAATTATTTTTTGACTTTTTCGTCGATATTTCTGACGGCATGCGGCATGCCCGTGAAATTTATGCGGCATTTGCGGTAATGCGGCATGCCCTTTTTCCGACTTTCCCGTCGATATTTTCATCAGCATGCGGCATGCCCATAAAATGAAGGGAGCGAAACAGCTTCGCCATCGGCATTTAGAACCTTCATTTAAACGGCATCTAACTTTCTATATTTTATTTATGTATTTATATCTTTATATGTGGGTCAAAACCCATAAATTTAGTGCGCAAATGTGCGATCAATTTTCTTATCTCATTCAAGAAAAATAAAGGAGCAACAAAATCATAACTAAGCTTTCTATAATAGCTCTAAAAGAATAAAAAAAAAAACTAAAGGATAATATATAAATAATAGGAGTATATGTGACCGAGCAAAATAAAAGAATAATATCGCTTCATTAATTTTCTCTTTTGATATTTTAACGTAGACACACGCTCGTGCGTACATAACTCCACCTATGCTGGTGAATGCAATTTGTTATTATGAACATAAACATTACCACAATATAGTAATCTAAACGACAAGCTATATTCATACCTACATGTTTCTGAAAACGACAGTGATAGTAATATTACCGATGTCAGAACATAGCATAACATAACCAAGAATAGAAGGGTGTCATTACCTATAAAGAATGTGAGTACGTGATAAAAAAAAAAAAAAAACATTCTTTTAATGGAACAATATAATATAGAAATGGAATACTCGCGACAAAATTATCTCAAAGTGTCATTTTTTTGGCATATTCCAAAGTTAAATCGACGTGAAGTAGGTGTAATCAAGGTTCAAAATGCCGTTTTTGCAGATAAATCGGTTGTCGTTTTTGAGGATTCTCGAGGATTATAGATGAAAAACTAATAAAACTGTAGCTTATTGTTACCGACACTTATCGAGGATTATCGATACTTATCGAGGATTATAGATGAAAACCACTAAAATAGTTTTAAGAATATATTTACTAAGTTTACATATGTAAATAAAATATAGCCTCACTCTCACATATGTAAATACTCAAATAAAATCATGTCATACTAATTTTTTTTTGCAGTAAAGGTACTTTTGCCGAAAATTGTTGAAAAGTGCATTTTTTTTTAAATACCTAATTTTTTGTTACTGGAATATTTTAAATATTTGCCGATTGGCATAGAATATTTGCCGATGACTACTGGCAAGACAGATAATCGAGGATAATCGAAGAAAATTCGAACATTGGGAGTAATAGTGGGGGGTTAAGACTTAAGCCCGCCAACTCTTTTTTTTCTTTTCTCTTTAGTATCTATTTTTATGAATTTCCCCTCTAGCTTCTCTATATTTTAACAATTTTTTATTCTAATCTTTTTAATTTCTACTAAAATTTCAAGCAAGCGCTTCCCGAACCTCAGATCCTTGTTTCGCCATTACATACACTAATATTCAAACGACTCATGAATATTCTTATATGCTTATGCTATATCGATTGGTATCTTGATTTTATTTGTTTTCTTGTTCTCTCCTCCGATCAGTAGGTCTAGATCGTGTGTAACTGAGTTTGAAAGTTTTTATTTGCTTTTGGATTTTGAAGTGTTACGGGATCCGCGATCATCCGATTCTATCCTTGGAAGACGTTTTCTATCAAACTCGAGCACAATAGAAGAGGCAAATCGAGAATGTATGCTAAACATCATTTGTTTGATTTTGGAACAACAGACAAGCCAAGTCTCGTCAAGTCCAAAAAAACATTCAACATGTACTACTACTACTATCCTGTTAATTTTAGTTCTGCTTTCGATGTTGTTTATTTCTTAATGTAATATCATCGTTACCAAGCTTCAAATGCTCACCAATCGCAAACAGACCGCAAATTTAATTTGCGGATATATTGTAGGCCCAACAAGTATATCGATGGAGTTTCCGTAAAAATTTTAAAATCCGCAACTGATGGGTAAACTGCAAACCGATGGGTAGACCGTAAAATCGATGGATAAACCACAAATATTTTCGTAACAATAATAGTATTTCGAAATATAGTGAGATATATAATTTCTAATAACTAAATTTAATTAAAAGATTATATATTTTTTTAATTTATATGAATTTTTATGCCGTTTTAAGAGTTATCATGGAATTTTTAAGGTTTTTATGCAATTGGCGATATACTAGCGATTTATCTTTAACTTTTAGTAAAACGATAATTTAGTGTGCCAATTTTAAAAATTGCATACTACAATTTTTGGTCTATCCACAAGGTGCTTCAATTTTTATTACTCCGATCCTTACATTCACTATCAGTCCTGGGCATGGCCAAGTAGGCATGCCTATGCCTAGAGCCAGGGTTGTGCCTAAGATTTTTTGAGCCATAAGCGAGGAGAAATTTTGAGGCCTCTATCATAATTGTAAAATTCAATTTTGATGCAAAAGTATATATATAATATTTATATAAGAAATAAATTCTCATTCTTATATGACACATCTAGAAGTTTTATTAGAAAAAGTAATAATTAACCATGTATCGAGATCTCGATTGTATAGGGTTCGATAGACAGTGTAGCTAAACCACTCAACTTATCTTGAGATATACATGGTTAATCGAAGATAAGACTTGATTAATTTAAATTCGAAAAGCTTCTTTTTGCATGTGCAACTATGACTGGTATGGTTATTATAATTCGGTAAGCAATTCAAACATTCTGATAACTACAATCCAATTCTTGTATGTAATTCAAAACATCGATCGCTTTCTTTTGGTTGGTTGGTACACTCACACTTAGGATTTCCAATCAATCAAGTTGTTATCGAAATCCAGCCAACTTGTCATGGAGTTTATGTGTTGTCTATTTGTTTCGTGATTGTTAAGTAATTTAGAAATATTGTGCCATCATTAAAGCCTTTTTCAACTAATCGACCCACCTATCACTGATTAGCAAACAATTTACTATAGAAACAAAATATCTTATAAAAGGAAACTGAATAAACAACCTACTTTTTGTCTTTCTTCTCCTTGTTTAGTACAACTCACAGATCATGAAACAAAAAGAAACACCAATCCGACTCATCTTTAGGAAATATTATATTAACGTTTCTTGGAGGACCTCTTTCAACCAGAAAGTCTATGAACTTTTGATTCATTGTTGGATTCCAATTTGCAGGGTCCTCTTTCTCAAAACAAAAGTGACTTATATCATTTTCATCCTCGTTCTCCATATTGTTATCCTTTTCATTCTCATTCTCATACACAGTTTCACCAAATTCTTCATCGTCATTCACATTTTCATTTCTAGCTGATTAATTTCTTCATTTTTCATTCACATCCTAATTCTGATTTCCATTCCTATCTTGGCCAATTTCTATGTTCTCAATAAACAATCAAGAGAATTTGAGGAATATTATAGTGAAAAAAAGGAATTAATGTCGTGAAAAAATTTAAACAATACAGTGAGAATTAGGGGCCCAAATGTCAAAGTTAAAGTGATTTTAATTAAAAATTTTGGGGCCTTAAAATTTAATTTAAGTGATTTAATATAAAAAAATAATTTAAATGCTTTGGAGCCTTTAAATTCGATTAAAAATATTACTACTGGTCAAGTTTAGGGATTTTAGATTCTTCAAAAATGAATTAAAAGTTAGAACGTAATTGTCAAACTACACATAAATTACATCATTTTAACTTTTTTAAAATAATATTTCTTACCTAATTTAATTGTACTTACCTTTGAACATTTCAAATGATTCACTGCAAACATGTTTTTCATTGTATCTCATATCCTATATTATTAACTTATTTATTTATTTTCGAAAAAACTAATTTTTTTTTTTTATCAAAAGTTAATCTCAATTACCACAGTGGTCTCGCCATTAATTATAGTACTTGGAAAAAACATTATAAATTACAATTTTTTTCATTAAGGGGTCCAATTTTTTTATTTTTATTTTTTTCCCGCCTAAAGCCCCGAATTCTCAAGACCGGTCCTGGTTAGTGGTTACATTATTTCTTAACAATTAGAGCCACTTAAAGAAGAAAGTGCAGAGAAATTATTCGAGAAAATGATGCATGCAGAGAGAAGATAGAAGAAGCCTGAGAGAATTTCTTCAGGCATGTTCTTATTCTGAATAAATTACAGATTACATTGCTCACTTCATTGTACAACAATAGGTCGATTACACTCTCCTTAAGTGTAAGACTCGCGCTAGGTCGAGTATTTGAACTAGTATCTTGACATACAAGTTTAAAAACTTGAAGAAGAAATACAAGTTTAAAAAATACTACCCGAGTATAGCAACACTGTTGACGTACCAATGCCGCAATGGCAATGTCTATTTCTGGTAGCCGGTCAATTTGCTGACGGTGATCGACGCGAAGGGCTCGGCCAAGTAGGGCTGTGTGTGGGCCGAAAGCTCCTGTGCCACGAAACGCATGGTCGGTCGCCTCTCGGGGTTGGTCCGCACGCACATGAGCCCCATAGTCACGAAGAACACTACCGCTTCCGCCAGCTCGCCCGACGGAGCCACCAGCCTCTGGTCCAGGATGTCCTTGAGGAGCATATCGCTGTCGTTTGATGAGAGCGCCCTCGTTGACGGCTGTATTGACTCTAGCATCTCTCCCGGGTGCCTTCCCATCATCACTTCCAACGCCACCACTCCGAAGCTGTACACGTCGCACTTCTCCGTCACCCTCATTGTCTGGGCCAGCTCTGTTTTGATTCCGCCAAGTGTCAGAGTTAATTTTGTAATTCAACTATATAATTAGAATAATGTGTGTGTGAATTACAAACATAATAATGTTTCCAAGATGAGTTATTATGTATTCTATTTATGTATTTTATATACTTAAATAGTGATTTATATAAGATTAATATGTGAGGAATAAAACCATAACCTATTTTTATTTTAATATTCTAACAGAGAATTACGAAAAGTTAGTGTACAGAAGAAAAATCGTAATTCAGTTTGAAGTGTGTTCTTATGTGCTTTCTTGGCCAGCAAGTAACGTGAGTTGCAGTACTCATGTGTATGATTTACCTGGAGCCATGTAGCCGTAGGACCCAGCAACGTTTGTCCAGTTTGAGGAGTCAGGGCTCAACAGCCGAGCGGTCCCGAAGTCCGATAGCTTGGGCTCGAAGTCATCCTCCAACAGAACATTGTTCGGCGTCACGTCTCTGTGCACGATCACCGGCGAACAGTCATGGTGGAGGTATGACAGCGCGTGAGCCAGACCCTGCACGATCTTCATCCTCGTTTCCCAATGAAGTGCCTCGCTCTCGAGCCCGTACAGGACTTTTGCCAAGCTTCCTCTTTGCACGTGCTCATACACCAAGTACATACAGCCACTCCGGGAGCAGAACCCGTGAAGCTTGATGATGTTTCTGTGCCGGACTTCGGTCAGGGTTTTGATCTCGTTCTGGAAGCTCAGCCTGTTCAGCTTCGGGATGTCATTGGAGTCGGTCATGTTCAGGCGTTTCACGGCAACCGTCGCACCGGAGATGAGCACGGCCTTGTACACGCTCCCGAACCCGCCTTTCCCTATGCAATACTTTTCGTCAAAGTCGTTCGTGGCCTTCAAGATCTCGCGGAACGTGAACTTCGCTTCGTGCTCCCAAATCATCGATTCTGGGCCGTCGGGGAATTTGTCGGATCGAAGATTCTCTTCGTCAGCGGATTTGGACTTCCGGCGGAGAGCGGCGATGAACATGACGATGCTGAACACAATTATCACGAAGCTGACGGGGACGAGGACTCCGATGAGGATCTTGGCCGTGTTATCCTTTAATTTGTGTTCGGAGGTTTCAGAGCTACATGGATCAAGACCTTCAATGTTTCCGCACAAGTTGTTTCCGAGGAAGGCGGTGGAAGACGCGTCCTGAAAAGCTTTCCCGATCGGGATCGGACCGGTGAGATTGTTGTAGGAAAAATCAACAAGTCTCAGGCTTGTCATTTGAGAGAACGACGATGGGATTTCGCCTGATAGACGGTTGTGCGAGACGTTGAGAATCTCGAGCAGTGAGAGCTTGACGAGGTTTGAAGGGATTTCGCCAGTGAGCTCGTTGCTGCTGAGATCTAAAATGTAGCGCAGCGAGGCTGCGTTTCCGAGCTCTTCCGGTATTTCACCCGACAGTCTGTTGTGGCTGAGGTTCAGGCTTGAGAGCGTGTTGAAATCTTCGAGCCATTTGGGGACATTGCCAGTGAGATTATTTGCAGCCAGGTCGAGAGTTTCGAGCTCTGTAAGATTGGACATGCTTTGAGGAACATTCCCTGTCAGATGATTGTTGCTGATATTGAGCAGGAACAGTTTTTTCAGTCTTCCCAGTTCGGTCGGAAGTTGACCACTCAATTCATTAGAATCAAGCCTCAACTTTCCCAAGAGAGTCAGTTCCCCAAGCTCGGGCGGGATTGTACCGGTAATTTTGTTTCCGTCCATTTGCATATCGGTGAGATTTTTGCACTTTCCCCATTCTGGTGAAAGTTGTCCAACAAATTGGTTGTCGCTGACCTTAACGAAATCAAGAACCGGATGAACGCCGAATGAGTCCGAGATGTTCCCATTAAACCGGTTTCCGTCCAGCCGGACTCTTGTCAACTTATCACAGTCTCTGAAGCACTTCGGCAACGACCCGGTGAAGCTGTTGTTGTTGACCGTAAAGGTTTCCATAGCAAGCCCGCTACATAATTCCGCTGGCAATTCCCCTGAAAACGTGTTGTTTGAGAAGCTTACATAATGCAATCCCGGGATGAATTTCCCGAAATCTTTCGGAATGCTTCCCGAGAAGTTGTTGGTGAACACGGAGAATACTCCCAAGTTCGTGAGGTTGGAAATCGTCTCCGGTAACTCCCCGGATAATTGGTTCGTGTTCACATCAAAGCTGTTTAGCGATACTAAGTTGCCAATCTCGGCCGGGATGGAGCCCGTGAACTCATTGTAAAAAAGTTGCAGGTCGATAAGATTCGTGAGATCCCACAGAGTAGCCGGAAACGGGCCGGAAAAATGGTTTCCCGAGAGGTCCATGTTCGTCAGGTTCTTCAAGTTTCCGATCTCTGCAGGAAGTGGACCGGAGAAATTGTTCTGGTACAAGAAAAGAAACTGCAGGCTCGACAATATCCCGATCTCCGGGGGGATTTCGCCGCTGAAGCGGTTGTTCTGAATCTGCAACGACGTGATCGCAGTCCAATTGGAGACCAAAGCGGCATGGAGAGGACCCTCCAAGGAGTTATCAGAAAGACCCAATTTATCAATCTTCTTCAAATTCGAAAGCGACAGAGGAAGCTCATTTCCCAGATGATTTTCCGCGAGGGCCAAGAATGTGAGGTTCGTACAGCGACCGAGCTCGGAAGGGATCGAAGCATTCAACGAGTTCTTGTGAAGATCAAGCTGGGAGAGCTTCGCGAGGTTGCCGATGGAAGAAGGGATTCTCCCTCGCAACGAATTATTGTACAGCTCGACTACCTCCAGATCAGTCAAGAGCCCAATTTCCTCAGGAATTTCACCATTGATAGCATTAATCCCCAATTGAAGATGCTTGAGCTTCGAAAGCTTCGATATATTCGGCGACAATGGCCCCGAGATTTGGCAATTCGTGAGGTTGAGAGATTCGAGTTTCCCCAAATTGGAGAACACCGATTCAGGAATCGGACCAGTCATGTCGTTGTTCTGAGAAAGGTCAACGAAGGTCAAATTCCGGCACTCCGACACGAAATCTGGGAATTCTCCGTCGAGAAAATTCAGATACATATCGAGATAGGTCAGAGAAGGCATGCCTGGGAATTTCGACCAGTCGGAACTCTCCAAGTAGTTTCCTCCGAGATCCAAGTACCAGAGCTTCTGCAAATTGCTCAGCTCATGAGGAATGCTGTGGTTGAAGTAGTTGTCGTGAAGATTCAAGAACTCAAGCTCTCCAAGCTGACCGAACTCCGCCGGAATTTCGCCGTCGAAGTCGTTGTTGCTCAAATCCAAGACAGTGAGCTTCGAGAGATTGCCGATGGACGACGGAACTCGCCCAATGAAGTTGTTTTCGTTGAGGTTGAAGGCTGTGATGTTGACGAACGGAGCGAAGTCGAACCGGTCCAGATTCCCGGTCAAATTGAAACCGGAGAGATTGACCGCCGAGACTTCTCCGGTGGAGTTGTCGCAGAGAATCCCAATCCAGTTGCAGAGGTCGCCGGTGTTGTTGACCGACCATGAGTTCAAGGAAGGAGGAGGAGAATCCAGGCTGTTCCTCCATCGGACCAGAGCTTGAGCTTGCGTCGCCGGCGACGAAGCGGCCTTCCACGGCAGCTGCGCGAGAAGAAGCGCGAAAAGGAGAAGGTGGAGCAGAGGTCTGCGAAGCGTTGCCATGGAGGTTCGCGTGATGATCAGTACCTCAGGCTTATGCACTCTCCACCATTGATGAATGCTGAAGCTCGAGAGTGGATTGTTGGTGGATCATCAACGGTGAAGACGAAAGCAAAATGGCAGGGAGTAATTTGAATGGGAATTAAAACAACGCGCTAATTAGTCAACGGTTGAATAATTACTGGTTGTGTTTCACACTTCCCTCAATGTTTCTAGTTGGTGAGTCTTGGTCTCTTGACTCTCAACTTTTCTATTTGATCAGAGAAGATTATAAATAATAGAGTTATTACGGGCGAAGTACCCAAGTTTTTCAAAAATAGGACGACCTAGAGTTATGTTAAAAAAATTGTGCGAAGGTATCTATTTCACCTTTTTGGTGAATCGATGGACCTCTCCACTTTTTTGTTTTTTTTTTGTTTTTACTATTCCCGTCAACGCAAATCGCAATACTAACGAGGAGATGAACTTAGAATCCAAGAGAGAAAGTGAGAAGAAAAATAAGAATTTCGCATAATTGATGTTCAACGAATTTGTGTTTACATATAAGTTTATTTTGATATTCGTGGGTTATTTGCTTGATTTGTATTGACGTCATCACTAACCAAAGAAGTTAAAAGACTAACGAAAAAATAGACGAGGTCTACTAATATGAACTTAAATACTTTTGTCACAGTTTTTTAAAATTAACTCGCTCTATTTTTAATAACCCTCTATAATAAATAATATTATAACTTGGAACTGTTGGACATATGTGTCCTTAAACAAGATATTTTATCCATTTGTAAAAGATTATGACAAGTCGTTGAATAAAGATGATACTTATTATGATAATCTTATTATAGTTTCTGGTAGAGTAAAATAGAATGTTTGATCCTTAGTTCATAAAGGATGCAATTATGAATTATTATCACAACAGAGTCAATGTGAAGAAGAATTAATAATCATAATAAATGAACTTAAAATGTCCGTGACCTGATTAACTGGGCGGGAGCCCATTAATCGTATAAGGTCATTAATGTGACTAAGTGACAATCCTATTCTGGATTTTGTGTGTGTCACACTCACTAGAAGTGCATTAAGTATGAAGTGTCTTCATACTGGACTGGACCTGACTTAAACTCCAGAAGTTATCATATAAGACCGTCACTGATAACTTGGAGTTGAGTCACTAGTAGATGATCAAATGGATATTCGATCTAAGTCCTGAGTGATCTTGAGTCCAAGCTGCTGGCTTGATTGTTCTTTGATTTAACCGTTAAAGAACACGAAACATTACCGCTGTTCCCAACACTATTATTTTGGGAACATGATAGTCAGCAGTAAGGGTAGCTTGGTCATAGACATGGGCATCACACAGCTCTCTTCAGAGTGATGATGATTCCCTTGATTGTCGGTGGTGAGAAGTGAGAGGTACCCGTGCGCAACTTATGAATCGAAACCATAAGTGGGTTACTCATAATATTAATGACTGATTCAAGGATGAAAATGCAATGAGGGGCATAACTGTAGAAACCGCCTGCTCGTGTGTGGATCATCAAGTGAAAGATCAATAACCCGAATTTGATTGTATCAATGGACACCCTGCTGTTATAAAGGGAATAATATATACCGTATCACTAAAGAGTGCAGCCTCGGGTCTATAGTGGAATCACTTCGAGGTTTGACGAACAACTAGCAGTTCGTTGGAGCTTAAGTGATACGGGTCCATGGTCCCCAGGATAGCTCCGTAACGGATGATACGTACGTGATTAAAATACATTCTGGATAATGTTTAATCATTTGGCTTGACTTATAAAACTGAAAGGTCTGTGGCAGACGTCAGATAGTTTTATCGTTAGCATGGCAAAAGTACCATATTTTGGTACACGAAATTAACTGATAAAGAAAGTTAGAATTTAGATTTTCTATCAGCACCATGTTGTTAGAAATTAAATTCTAAGCAACTTTGCTTTTTGAACCGAGTCATTTCGACTTACGGTTAGTGATTTATGGATTTTCTAAGTTTATGATCGGTTCGATAAACTTTGAAATTAAATCACATGTCACGAATTTAAATGATGGTGTGAAACCATGACATTTTAATGTGTGATATTGAGATCAGGAAATATTAATATAATTTAATTATTTGGATTTAATTATTAATATCTTATTAATAATTAATTAATAATTAATAGATTTATATTAATAAATAAAAATATATATTTATATGTGTAAATTCGAATTAGGGTTTGATATATGAAACCCTAGCTAAATTCGAATGATATGATTTGGTCTTTCCAAAATTGCGGCATAAGTACCAAATGTATTGGTATTTTAGCAAATCCCTAAAATCAATATTATCCATTGGATCGGTTATGATTTAATATCAACCGTTGGATTAGGATATTGATAAATTCGAATTTGATAACTTGGTGACCAAGTTTAAATTTTCGAATTTGGTTAATTAATTATATCCATTAGATCGGTCTAAGATTTAATCTTTACCGTCGGATTGAAAATTAATTAATTATATATATTTATATAATTTTCGAATTATAATTTAAGGATAAAATCGAAATTGTTTTCTTTAAATCTTTTTATATTTGATTTTATCCTAAATTAATTTGGTCCGTTAGATCGGTTTAAAGATTTATCTCAACCGTTGGATCTAGATGATAATAAATTCGAATTTTATTATAAATATATAGGATAATTCGAATTTTATAAAGATAAGAAGATAAGATTGGATTTTTGATTTTATCCTAATCTTTCTTATTTAATTAAATCCCTAATTAATTATGTCCATTGGATTTAGATGAGATTAATTCTGGACCATTGGATTAAGATAATTAATTATATTTAATATATAGAATTCGAATTTTAGGGAGGGAATTTCTCCAATTCGGTTATGGTTTGAGCCTATAAATAGGAGGCTCATTCTACACATTTTTCACACCTTTCCCCAGAGAAAAATTCGAACTCTCCCTCTCCCTCAGGGTCTGCGAATTTTCTCTCTGATCTCTCTTTTCTGGTTCGGCTTAGGAGACTATTTCTCCGGAAGCTTAAAAAGAACCATCAGTTAAAATTTTGCGACGGAGTCCTGCCGGCGAAGCCCACGCTTCGGTACGAGGATTCCAGGAGAATATCCCGGAAGATCACGGGAGTTTCCCTCAGCACCGGCGGAGCCCTGCCCGATTCAGAACGCGCAGCCGAAAGTCGTCAATAGAGGTACGGCCTTAAGCATTGGGTTAATAAATGCAACCATTTACTGCTTTCTATTTATTTCCTATTATGACTAGATTATTAATAATGATATATGAATATTAAATTACATAATATTTATCAGATCTTGTGAAATGGTTATTATCCGATATTCGGACCGTTGGACGGATAACAAGTTATTCCGCTTTAAATTAATTTTTTAAATGTTACCCGGACGGTTCGGAGGTTCAATTCTTGATAATTTTCAAGGAATTTGAGACGTGATTTCCAACAGGAACTTGGAAAACTGATTTCTGAAAATGGAAATTTCATTCTATTTACCGCGAAATTGGAATATTGAACCTTTTCTCTCTCTCTCTTTACAGAATTCCCTTTATTTAGTTTTTTTTTTTAATTTGAAAAAAATGATTCATAAATGATAAAACATATGTTTAATAATTTAATTTGTAATTCAAACTTTTCTTTTCTCTATCAGAAAAGTATTATGTATATGTATGTTCATTAACAGAATGGAAACAGATTTCAATCTTTATATTTCTAATTATTTATGTCATTTCATGATAAAAATTAAAGTTAGTAATAAAAGGCAAAAAATTCGAAATTTAAGGAGCATTAAGAGCAGAGCAAGAAAACCCAATACATAGAAGTCAACGAAATTGATGTGTAATTAATATTATGAATATGCCAAGAAATTATTGACGCTTTTCTGGGAAGGAAGCCCCTAAGGCCTAGCATCTACATGTAACTATGAAAATGACAAATCCACGTAAATTCAAAATTAATTAGGATTCAAAAAATGAAGATTCCCATAAATGAATTTAGGGTTAATGACGGCAAAAATACTCAAAGTTTGGTCAAAGAACCCCTCGTGTACCCAAAGTTTAAAAGTGGTGGCAAAAATACACAAAGTCGCATTTGGGGAGTTGACCACTCCATTCTCGTAACGCCGTTAATTTATCCGTTAACTCTGGCCACGTGGACAAACGTGGGTTGCTGACATAATAATTTTTGCCACGTGAACGAGCCCACATCAGCCTCGTTTACGACAAAACAAGGAATTAAACCCCTAATTAATACTATTTAACACAACTAATTGAACCCCTAATGATTACACTTAACAAAACAGATTTGTCCACGTGGCCAGAATTAACAGGTATGTTAGCGGCGTTACGAGAATGGAGTGGTCAACTCCCCAAATGTGACTTTGGGTATTTTTGCCACCACTTTTAAACTTTAGGTACACAAGGGGTTCTTTGACCAAACTTTGGGTATTTTTACCGTCATTAACCCATGAATTTATACTACCTGTATTTCTGTTTAAATACTGTTTTTTTTTTCCTTCATAAAATTAGAAAATTTTAGTACAAATTATAGTTGTCGATATCGATGTTCTATCTAAATATCGTTATCGAAAGAAAAATAATGATATTTTTATTTTACGGGTTCATCGATGAGTAATGACTTTAATGATAAATTTTTCGCAAGGCTTGGCAATATATATTTTTATATATTAATAATACATATATACTAAATAGATATATATTAAAAATGTAATTTTATGTAAAAGTAAGAGTTTAAATTCAATTTAGAGACAAATATAAATCTAAATTTTGTATAAAAATAAAGGTATAATTGCAATTTTAGCACAAATATAAGATTTTAAATGTAATATTTAAAAAAAATTAAAAATTAAACTTGTGAGATTTTGTGTAATTTATCAAAATTTTATATTTATTAATTTTAATTCTTAACATTCAAAGTGGCTCAGATTTACTTAGATAAAGATCCAAATGACTATTATTTCTTCAACACATATAGTAGTATTTTATTTATAAAATTTTTTTATCAAATTCAAAGTGTTTAAATAAAAAATTGATGAGAAGTCAAAATCCGAACTCACACATCCAAATCATTATCGTCAAGATCCATTAAGGAACGTCAACGTCCATCCAAAATTGATCACCAATGGGGAAATTGGAAAGTCAAGCTGGAAAATGATGACCGAGGACAAAAAGCTAAATACAGGGGTTTGTTTGAATGCAAATTAAAATAGCGTGCTCATAGTCAATGCTGAATTAATATTGTCTTCCATTCCACCAAAAAAATGTTATGTTCACACGATCAACGTAAAATAAAATTGTGTATTATTCATTTGAGCAGATAATCTGGTATATGCTTTCATGTGGTCCGTCACTTAATAAAATGATTATTATATCGTTCTTAGTTTTATTGAATATACATTAAAAAAAGAAGAAGTCTTTTTGTGTATTTTTTTCTTTCAAATTTACGAGCTATTTTTTCTCTACACACGTGACATGAAATGGAAAAGAACACTCATTATTATAAAAATACGACTAAACCATTATAAATTTCTTCTTAAACTCGGAAACTTGGTGTGAAACCCTATTACATTTTTCTTTTCTTTCCCATATTCTTTGATTATCATACGAATTCAACAATTTATTATATCACATTGTAATAATTTCAAATTTTAAGGAGATAGCAGCATACCCTATACATGACAGTCAACTTTATTTCTTGCTCAATATTAATAATTAAACAATATACACTCAGAAAAGAAGGAAAAATAAACTTTCAGAATATTTTGACCATGTAGAATAATATAATTGCATGAAGAAAATATGGGCAGCCGATGCAGACATATTCTATATATAACGTTAAATAGTTCCTACAAAGCAAAGCAAAGGATCGGACTAACGTATACAATACTTGAATTCTCGATGTTATCTAATATTATTGGCATTTAAATGGCTGCTTGTAATTAATTAAAGTTAAACAACTCAAATATTGTTATACTAAATTACTAATCATGTTGCTCACGAAGCAATTGATTGTTAATTATTCAGATTTTTTTTTTCTTTCAGCAACCAAGCTCTTTGCGGAAGCCGTAATCCTTCATGGTGAGGACGGCAATTGCCGTGGATGAAAAATGCCGGCAGCTGAACATCTCTACTTATGTTTAAAAATGTTTAATTATATAGTTTTGATGGAATATGATGGAATAGTACTAACATAATTGCACTTATCAAAATTAGTATTTAACCGGATAAGAATAAGAACAAAAAACAAGGGCAAAGTGGTAAATATGTAACGACATAATATGATAATAATTTGGTACCTAATTAATATTATATATAATTAGGGCGTCATTCAAAATGGAAATACAAAAGTTACAAACTATAACTACAAATACAAAACACTAAATGACAGACGCTAGACAAGTGGTGATATTATATATCTGTGTATAGATATATACATATATTGTTTAATCCTCAATAGTTTTCTGGTGTTTGTGTTAAACTCTTATATATTAGGAAATATATTATTAAATAAGTATGGAATTAATTAAATTTTTCCTACTAACTATGCAATTTCGGTAATCTCAGTATTTGTTTACCTTACCAAATAATTACAGTAGGTATATATCGCAAGAGAGTTAGGGTTTTTCTTTTACGTGCTGTTTAGTCTAGTGACTCGAGACAGCCTTACGCGAGAGTTGTCAACCAGCTTGTTCACCAATAAATATTGTTTTGTATTTCATTTGATGAATTCCCGTTGGCTTACTATTATGTTTGGATCCTATCACTTCGATACAAAAAAGTTATAGAACATGCACGACATGTGAAAGTAATTTGTAATTATCAACACAATCATCAAGAAAATATTAGTAATGTATGGAGTGAATATTTTGTATTCCTATCCTCAAATTTTCAATACAAACAACAAAATTTTATTAGTTCATTCTCAGGTACGTCTACTTGTTCCTTACGACTCTTGATTTACTATAATCTTAATTAGAATTTTTTGTTACACTCTCAATTAATTCGTTTTTTTTTTCACATTACATTTTATACAATGACGAATCGAAGTAGAGAAGCTAGCGCAACAACATAAATCGCAGTTAAATTACTCTGCATCAAGTTTCGATAGTATTTTCGTATCGACAGTATTTTCATATAGATTAGACTCCACACCTATCTACAAAATATATGTGTGCGTTTCTTTAAGAGGATTGAAATCCTTACGAACATCGGCAACCAGTCAATCCGGACAACTCAAACATCAGAAATTCATAGTAAAAAAAGATGAGCTGAACTCTCGCGAGAGTGTTAGCCACCTCGTTACAGCTTCTCGGGACCAAACGAAAACTACATAGATAGTAGATCACGTGTGTTTGTGTAGCAAAGACAGGAATTCATTGGTTTGAAAAGCCTGTCAGAATTAAAAAAATAATAATAATAATAATTGTGTGATTTTTACAATTATTAGTGTCAAAATCATTAATATGATGATCGTCGGTGGTTGAGTGTGAATGCCACTCCTCCCAAGAATATCACGGGATAAGCCTTGACTTTATTACAGACTTTGGCATAAAACATCATGGAAAAAATTGATGGTCCTATACCTTTTTAAGTACTAATATATATTGGAAATTATTGGATTGAGATATAAGAACCGTCCTTAAATTATTTAGCTATTATAGTCCATTGGTTAATCATTATTAATGAAATGAGACATAACATGAGGCCCTAAGAATAATTTTAATAACAGGAAGTTCGAATTGTGGTCCGAGTTATAAAATTTTGAGAACTATAATTAGAACCGTATACTCGAATACCCAAAAATATTTTTACCCTAAATAAAAAAAAAAAACAAGTATTTTAAAATCCGAGTAATTTATTTTGAGTGTTTTTGGATCAAGAGTGTTTTTTGGATATTGGTGATAGAATCTTTGCGGTATAAGTACCCAAAGATTGGGATTGGACCTTTTGCGGGCCCACGTGAGTTAATGCGATTGATTCACGGTATTGATTATAGAATCATATGTAATTAATATAGTTGACTAATCAATATATTAATTGCATATATCCCTTTTCCTTATTGAGATGGGATCTTCATATAAAGAAAACTAATTAATTACATGAGATAGACATTAATGGAGATTATTCTCATTAATGGAGATGATTCTCATCTCCCTATAAATAGAGAATTCGACCACCCCATTTCACACACCATTGAGAGAGTTCGAATTCTACTATTCCCGAGAGAGTCTTTGTCCGTTTCCAATCGCCGATTAAGAACTAGTATTCCGATCCGGCGATTTCCGTTCTCCTAGAGAAGTTCCGTTAGCGACGTGGTGGACTACGTAGAGGCCGAACACTTGAGCGGCTTGTGATCTCCTAGAAGGCGTGGTGTAGACGACGGCGTGAAGATAATCTTTCGACGAGCACTCGGAGATCCGGTTCTCGAGGAATCAAAGTAATCGCTAAGAGAAATCTTTCTCTCTCCAAGTAAGTCCAATGTATCTATTTATCTAGATCCGTATTTTCTAGGATTCTCTGGAATTTCCGCTTACGGAGGTGAGATGTCTTAGAAAACTCCAACAATGGTATCAGAGCTTTCTTGATAAACCGAATTATTGGATTTTCGGTCAATGTTTGATTTTAAAAGGTTTAATTATCGGATTTGAAAACGGATTACCAAAATAATTTTATGAAAATTGATTCGTTTTAGAATTCCGGTAATTAACCGTGAAATACCCCGAATTGACAACGACGCGAATTTCCAATTGGGAATCGAGGTTTGATTCCCGACTCCATTACCACGAAATAAGCCTCCGAGCCGTCCCGGTAACATTTAAAAAATTATTTTAAAGCGGAAAAACTTGTTATCGGAACAACGGCACGAATATCGGGTAATAACCATTTTAACAATATCCAATAAATATTACATATTTAATATTCACAACTCATTATTAATATCATAGTCGAAATAAGAAATAAATAGAAAGCGGTAAATGTTTGCATTTATTAACCCAATGCATAAGGCCGTAACTCGGTTGACGTTTCTGGTTGCGGACTCTGAAGTTCGGCAGGGCTCCGCCGGTGCTGAGGGAAACACCCGTGATCTTCCGGGATATTCTCCTCGACTCCTCGTACCGAAGCGTGGGCTTCGCCGGCAGGATTCCGTCGCAAAACTTTAACTGAGGTTCTTTTGAAGCTTCCGGAGAAAAAGTCTCCTAAGCCGAACCAGAAAAGAGATCAGAGGCAGAAAACTCGCAGACCCTAGAGAGAGAGGGAGAGCTCGAGTTTTTGCTCTGGGGAAGGTGTGAAAAATGTTGTAAATGAGCTCCCTATTTATAGACTTAGCCCGTAACCGTATTAGAGAAATTCTCTCATCATTTTTCGATTTCTATATAATTAAATACAGTAATTATCTCAATCCAATGGCTAAGATTCAATCTCACCTAAATCCAATGGTTATAATTATTTAGGTATTTAATTAAATAAGAAAGACTTGGTAAATATAAAAACCAATATTATCTCCTTATTAAAAAAAAATCGAATATATATATAATCAATTTCGAAATTCATAATTAAATATAATTAATTATCTTAATCCAATGGATAAGATTCAAGATTATCTAAATCCAATGGATAAAATTAATTAGGGATTTAATTTTAAATAAGAAAGACTTGGTAAATAGAAAACAAATCTTATCTACTTATTTATCTTATTAAAATATATATATATATATATATATACATAATAATAATTTCGAAATCTTATTAATTATCTAGATCCAACAGCTTAGATTAATCTTGGACCGATCTAACGGATCAAATTAATTTAGGATAAAGTCAAATATCTTAAGGCTTAGTAAAACCCCTAATTCGATTTAATCCTTAACCATATTTCGAAAATTATATATTATATATATGATTAATTAATTTCCAATCCGACTGTAAAGATTAAATCTTAAACCGATCTAACGGATATAATTAATTAGGTCAAATTCGAAAACCCTAAGCTTGGTCACCAAGCTACTATTTTTCGAATTAGGGTTAGGTCAAAAATTAATCATCTTAATCCTACGGTTGATATTAAATCATCTCCGATCTAAAGGATAAGATTGATTTTAGGGTTTTTGCTAAAGTACCAAACTTTAAGTACTTATGCCAAAAATATTAAACCCTAGCTAGGTCAAACTCGCGTGGACTAGGTCATACAAGCCCACATCGATTTACACATGTAATATATATAATTAAATATATATTATTATTAATATAAATCTATTAATTATTAATTAATTATTAATAAGATATTAATAATTAAATCCAAATAATTAAATTATATTAATAATTCCTGATCTCAATATCACACATAAAAATATCATGGTGCCACACCATCATTTAAATTCGTGACATGTGATTTAATTTCATAGTTTATCGAATCGAGCACAAACTTAGAAAATCCATAAATCACAAACCGTAAGTCGAAATGACTTGGTTCAAAAAGAAAAGTTGCTTAGAATTCAATTTCCAACAACATGGTACTGATAGAAAATCTAAATTCTAACTTTCTTTTATCAGTTAATTTCGTGTACCAAGATATGGTACTTTTGCCACGCTGATGATAAAACTATCTGACGTCTGCCACAAACCTTTCAGTTTTATAAGTCTAGCCAAATGATTAAACATTATCCAGAATGTATTTTAATCACGTACGTATCATCCGTTACGGAGTTATCCTGGGGACCATGGACCCGTATCACTTAAGCTCCAACGAACTGCTAGTTGTTCGTCAAACCTCGAAGTGATTCCACTATAGACCCGAGGCTGCACTCTTTAGTGATACGGTATATATTATTCCCTTTGTAACAGCAGGGTGTCCATTGATACAATCAAATTCGGGTTATTGATCTTTCACTTGATAATTCACACACGAGCAGGCGGTTTCTACCGTTATGCCCCTCATTGCATTTTCATCCTTGATTCAGTCAGTAATATTTTGAGTAACCCACTTATGGTTTCGATTCATAAGTTGCGCACGGGTACCTCTCACTTCTCACCACCCACGATCAAAGGAATCATCATGACTCTGAAGAGAGCTGTGTGATGCCCATGTCTATGATCAAGCTACCCTTACTGCTAACTATCATGTTCCCAAAATAATAGTGTTGGGAACAATGGTAATTTATTGTGTTCTTTAACGGTTAAATCAAAGAACAATCAAGCCAGCAGCTCGGACTCAAGATCACTCAGGACTTAGATCGAATATCCATTTGATCATCTACTAGTGACTCAACTCCAAGTTATCAGTGACGGTCTTATATGATAACTTCCGGAGTTTAAGTCAGGTCCAGTCCAGTATGAAGACACTTCATACTTAATGCACTTCTAGTGAGTGTGACACACACAAAATCCAGAATAGGATTGTCACTTAGTCACATTAATGACCTTATACGATTAATGGGCTCCCGCCCAGTTAATCAGGTCACGGACATTTTAAGTTCATTTATTATGATTATTAATTCTTCTTCACATTGACTCTGTTGTGATAATAATTCATAATTGCATCCTTTATGAACTAAGGATCAAACATTCTATTTTACTCTACCAGAAACTATAATAAGATTATCATAATAAGTATCATCTTTATTCAACGACTTGTCATAATCTTTTACAAATGGATAAAATATCTTGTTTAAGGACACATATGTCCAACAATCTCCCACTTGTACTTAAAGAAGATGACCCATGTCTTTCACGCCCATATTTTCCAGATGCCTCTTGAATATTTTCTCTGGCAACGTCTTGGTAAATGGATCAGCCAGATTGTCTTCCGAAGCTATTTTCACAACCTGTACGTCGCCTCGACGTACTATCTCTCTAATGAGATGGTATTTTCTCTCTATATGTTTTTCCTTGTTATGGTCTCTGGGCTCTTTAGAATTTGCCACCGCACCACTGTTGTCACAATATAGCGTTTGTGGCCCATCTACATCTGGGACTACACCCAGTTCCATGTAGAAATTCTTTAGCCAAACTGATTCTTTTGATGCTTCACAGGCAGCCACATATTCAGCTTTCATTGTGGAATCCGCGATACAGGATTGCTTTACGCTTCTCCAGAATATCGGTCCACCAGCAAGGGTGTACACTGCTCCTGACGTCGACTTTCTTGCGTCCTTATTAGACATGAAGTCTGAATCAGTGTATCCTAGTGGATTCAGTTCTGACCCTGAAAACACTAACATATAGTCTCTCGTTCTCCGAAGATACTTGAGAATGTTTTTCACTGCAGTCCAGTGAGCCATACCTGGGTTGGATTGGTATCTACTTACTATTCCCATAGCGTAACAGATGTCTGGCCTAGTACACTGCATAGCATACATCAGACTTCCCACTGCTGAAGCATAGGGTATCCGACTCATCTCGTCTTGCTCTTCCGGAGAAGTTGGGCACTGTATCCTGCTAAGGAACACTCCATGCCTGGTCGGTAAATTACCTCCCTTGGAGTTTGCCATTGCAAAACATTCAAGCACCTTATCTATGTAAGCTACTTGTGATAAGGCAAGAAGCCTGTTATTCCGATCCCTAAAGATTCGGATCCCAAGAACATAACTGGCTTCTACCATGTCCTTCATTTGGAACTGCGTAGATAGCCACGCCTTCACGTCCGATAATTTCTTCACACTGTTTCCAATGAGAAGAATATCGTCGACGTACAGAACAAGAAATATTTCGACGGTGTCGTCATTGAGCTTATAAATGCAGGCCTCAGTGACGTTCTGAATGAATCCATAGGTCTTGATGGTTTCATCGAACCTTAGATTCCAGGATCTGGAAGTTTGCTTCAATCCATAAATGGACTTGAGTAATCTGCAAACCTTCCCTTATTGACCTTGTTGCACGAACCCTTCTGGTTGGTCCATATAGATGTTCTCGTCAATGTACCCGTTCAGGAAAGTGGTTTTGACGTCCATCTGCCAAATCTCGTAATTGAGACTACAGGCTATGGCCATGAGAATCCGGATGGACTTGTACTTAGCGACTGGAGCGAAGGTCTCATCGAAATCAATACCTTTCCTCTTGGTAAAACTCTTTGCCACTAGTCTAGCCTTGATGGTTTCAACCTTCCCGTCCACTCCTCTCTTCCTCTTGTATACCCACTTACAGCCAATGGTTTTGAAACCATCCGGTAAGTCTACAAGTTCCCAGACTTCATTAGAATCCATTGATTCTATTTCTTGGTTCATGGCTTCCTGCCATTCTCCCTTATCAGGATCAACCATAGCTTGCTTGTAGCTTATGGGATCTTCAACGCTAGTGTCTGTAACAGCTAGGTGAAATTCCAACTGGGTGTGCTCGTAGCGTTCAACTGGTCTTTTGAACCTCCCACTACGTCTGAGCACTCCCAAAATTTCTAATGAAACTATGATCACTCGTAGTGTCATTGGTTTTAACAACCTTCCTACTACATCTGCGTATCATCTGATTCTGATTTGGGATCGTGGTTTCCGCACTCTTTTATGACAACAGACATTGTTGGCAACAACTTGTGACATCTTGTCACTTGGTACAGCAATTACTTACGTATTGTCATATATTTCCATCATAATGATATTATCACTATGATTAGATATCAACCTTTGATTAAAGGTTTATCTAACAATGAAGAACTCAGATATTTACTCAATATTGCATAGGATCTGAAAAGTAAATTTTTATTTAAGAATAATAAAAAATTGTCAAAAATAAAATTGAAAGGTTTTCAAATCGCCCTTCAACAAAAGATCCTTACATCAAATAAATGAGTAAAATAAAAATTGAGTCTCTTTATTGCGCCGACATAGATCTCCGAGACTCTCGGATGATTTCCGGCAATTACTCCTTAGCTGCTGCTGAAAAACAAAGAATGTCACATGTTACAGTTTTAGATCTTTAGAGAAAAGACTTTCTAAAACAAATGTGTGATAAGGAACTTATCGGGTGAGACACTCACCGGTTTCATTCTTCTTTTCACCTTGGAACTTGGGACAATCCTTTTTCCAATGTCCTTTTTCCTTACAAAGGAAGCATCTTCCTTTCTCAGCAGCTTTCTTGCCTCCTGTCTTTGGCTGGAAATTCTTTCCCCACTTTTTCTTAGGACCGGGCATTTTCTTCATCTTCGAGTTTTTGGAAATTCAGATTTCTTCTTAACCAAACCCGAGATGTCCTCAAAGGTTTGCAACTCATTAATCAATTGTGTCAAACCATATTTCAGTTTGTTCATAATGTAGTTGCTGGTGAATGGAACGAACTCAGGTGACAGCGAGTTAAGAATGATGCTGATCTGAGATTTCTCATTCACCACGGCCCCATGCAGCTCAGTCTCATTAAACCAATTGGTCATGCTCATAACATGGTCACGAACATATGTCCCTGGTTTCATTTTGGCATTCATGTAGCGACGAGTCGCTTCATGTTGAGCTTGCTCAGACTGCTTTCCATACATTCCTTGGAGAGATTCCATGATATCATAAGCAGCGTCCTTACCCTCTAGCTTGACTCTTAGTGAATCAGACATGCTAGCCAGCATATATGCCTTAGCACGATTGTTTGCATGAACCCAAGAGTCATAGAGTTCCTTTACACCTCTGGCGCTGTTAGCAGCCGGTGCAGGGGGACATTCATCAGTGAGAACAAAGCGTATGTTTTCACTGATTAAGACAATATTTATGTTGCTCTTCTATTTTGGAAAGTTACTTCCGGCGAGAGTGTTGTTCGAAAGCAGTGACATGATAGGATTCGACATTTTAGACTGGCATTGAAAAAGAAACTTATTAAACTTTATTATAGGTAGAATGTTTTAGGTAAAAAATGGTTCGAAATAGTTACATGATGCAAACATGTTCTGGGAAAACGTTAACAAAACCCTTTAACTATTTCGTGATAATTTAACCGACTGTACACGTCGTTGCCGTCCTTAAGGCATGGTCATACGAAGATGACTCGCGGTATCAACCGTGTAGTTTGGTTAAACTAAGTTTTAGTCATAAACTTAATTAATATTCATAACAGGAACTACCGAGTTCCCTATGTTTATTAACTATCACCATAGACGGTCGGGAAGCACCAACTTCCGTGCAAGCTTAACCCATTATTTTCGGTTCTCGGGATCCTCTTGGAAACGTCGTCCTTAAGGAATGGTCATACGAAGATGACTCGCGGTCCATTTCCAAGATTTCTCCGGCCCCATATTCTTTTGGAACTATCACGGTGTCAAACCTTCCACAAGCACACCTTTCCTGAGGAGTGCTAACACGAAGGTGACTCGAGGCGGTGTGGTCAGCAGACCTTGTGACAATAATAATGGAGACCTTTTGATTTATTCAATACTTGCCATGGTTTTATAAAATAACGTTTTTAATTACTAAGTTATTTAAAACTTATTATAAACTTTCTATTAATGACACATTAAAAAGTTTATATTTCGGCTTAATAAAGCCCTTATTTATAGTGTTTATTATTTCGTCGGTAGTGATAGGTCAATTCATACTCTCTCCAGGTAGATGGGAGGGGTCCTAACCGGTCACCCAGAAGTGGATGGTGAACCGGCCCCACTTTTGATTCCCTCTTCCTTAGACAAGATCGTATGGTTGAGATTTTTCCGACTAGTAATAACTACTTTCACATTTACTCTTTTTATTATTTATGTCTATCTTATTTTCGACATATTAATAATTATCAAAACATAGACACTATGTTTACGGGTTATGAAAATAGGTTATAACAAATTATATCAATGATGAATATTTATAATTAGATATTAATGATACTTATTCTCAAAGAATTATCATTAAATAGATTTTAGGCCATATTAATAATTATTTATGAAATATAAAAATATGTCAATGATATCATTCCAAAGAATTATCATTCATATTTTATTATTAAATAAGACAATATTATTTAAGCATTAAATAATATCCATATTTAATTTTATGAATTTTATAAAATAAGACAATGTTATTTATCCAAAAATAACATCCATATTTTATTTCTAATTAATTAAAGATAATTAATTTAATTCATAACTCATAATTTATTAATTTTAAAAATAATAATTAATATTAAATTTATTTAATCCACGTGTACCGGGTCGGATTAAAAATTCGGCCCATATTTTAAAAATATTGCACGTGGGCCTTCCGGGCTTAAGCCCGGGCCCATATGCCCGTAGATCGGCCAGCCCGAGCACGGGAAGTGCCCTGGCAGCATGCTGCCATAGGGCTGGGCCTATAGGCCCCTTACCCTGCCCTAACGGGTTGAGCCGTTAGGCCCTGGATGCTGCCAGGCAGCGTCCTGCCCTTGCCCTTGCCCTGGTTGCTGCCAGCGGCAGCAGTTCCTGGGCCCGTAACCGAGGCCCACTCGGTTTGGCCCAGGGACAGGCAAGCCCAGGCAGCGTCGCTGCCAGGGCAGCCCTTTCCGAGAGCCCACGAGATTGTAGCCCGGCCCATTACTCGGTCCGGTATTTCTTCGGGTCGGGTAATATTCTAATTTTAAATTAATATTTAAAATATCTAGAAATTTAAAAATTTCAATTTTAAATTATTAATTTATTCATCAAATAATTCGTTCTTTAAACCGTTAAATTAAATTACGTAATTATTTATCCTTGAAACATGGCTCTGATACCAATTGTTGGGAATCGGGGTTTGATTCCCGACTCCATTACCACGAAATATGCCACCGAGCCGTCCCGGTAACATTTAAAAAATTATTTTAAAGCGGAAAAACTTGTTATCGGAACAACGGCACGGATATCGGGTAATAACCATTTTAACAAGATCCAATAAATATTACATATTTAATATTCACAACTCATTATTAATATCATAGTCGAAATAAGAAATAAATAGAAATCGGTAAATGTTTGCATTTATTAACCCAATACATAAGGCCATACCTCGGTTGACGTTTCTGGTTGCGGACTCTGAAGTTCGGCAGGGCTCCGGCGGTGCTGAAGGAAACACCCAAGATCTTCCGGAATATTCTCCTGGACTCCTCATACCGAAGCGTGGGCTTCGCCGGCAGGACTCCGTAGCAAAACTTTAACTGAGGTTCTTTTGAAGCTTCCGGAGAAAAAGTCTTCTAAGCCGAACCAGAAAAGAGATCAGAGGCAGAAAACTCGCAGACCCTAGAGAGAGAGGGAGAGCTCGAGTTTTTGCTCTCGGGAAGGTGTGAAAAATGTTGTAAATGAGCTCCCTATTTATAGACTTAGCCCGTAACCGTATTAGAGAAATTCTCTCATCATTTTTCGATTTCTATATAATTAAATACAATAATTATCTCAATCCAATGGCTAAGATTCAATCTCATCTAAATCCAATGGTTATAATTATTTAGGTATTTAATTAAATAAGAAAGACTTGGTAAATATAAAAACCAATCTTATCTCCTTATTAAATAAAAATCGAATATATATACAATCAATTTCGAAATTCAGAATTAAATAGAATTAATTATCTTAATCAAATGGATAAGATTCAAGATTATCTAAATCCAATGGATAAAATTAATTAGGGATTTAATTTTAAATAAGAAAGACTTGGTAAATAGAAAACCAATCTTATCTACTTATTTATCTTATTCGAAAATATATATATATACATAATAATAATTTCGAAATCTTATTAATTATCTAGATCCAACGGCTTAGATTAATCTTGGACCGATCTAACGGATCAAATTAATTTAGGATAAAGTCAAATATCTTAAGGCTTAGTAAAAGCCCTAATTCGATTTAATCCTTAACCATATTTCGAAAATTATATATTATATATATGATTAATTAATTTCCAATCCGACGGTAAAGATTAAATCTTAAACCGATCTAACATATATAATTAATTAGGTCAAATTCGAAAACCCTAAGCTTGGTCACCAAGCTACTATTTTTTGAATTAGGGTTAGGTCAAAAATTAATCATCTTAATCCTACGGTTAATATTAAATCAGCTCCGATCTAAAGGATAATATTGATTTTAGGGTTTTTGCTTAAGTACCAAACTTTAGGTACTTATGCCGCAAATATTAAACCCTAGCTAGGTCAAACTCGTGTGGACTAGGTCATACAAGCCCACATCGATTTACACATGTAATATATATAATTAAATAAATATTATTATTAATATAAATCTATTAATTATTAATTAATTATTAATAAGATATTAATTATTAAATCCAAATAATTAAATTATATTAGTAATTCCTGATCTCAATATCACACATAAAAATATCATGGTGCCATACCATCATTTAAATTCGTGACATGTTATTTAATTTCATAGTTTGTCGAATCGAGCACAAACTTAAAAAATCCATAAATCACAAACCGTAAGTCGAAATGACTTGGTTCAAAAAGAAAAGTTGCTTAGAATTCAATTTCAAAAATCATAGTACTGATAGAAAATCTAAATTCTAACTTTCTTTTATCGGTTAATTTCGTGTACCAAGATATGGTACTTTTGCCACGCTGACGATAAAACTATCTGACGTCTGCCACAGAACTTTCAGTTTTATAAGTCTAGCCAAATGATTAAACATTATCCAGAATGTATTTTAATAACGTACGTATCATCCGTTACGGAGCTATCCTGGGGACCATGGACCCGTATCACTTAAGCTCCAACGAACTGCTAGTTGTTCGTCAAACCTCGAAGTGATTCCACTATAGACCCGATGCTGCACTCTTTAGTGATACGGTATATATTATTCCCTTTGTAACAGCAGGGTGTCCATTGATACAATCAAATTCGGGTTATTGATCTTTCACTTTATGATTCACACACGAGAAGGCGGTTTCTACCGTTATGCCCCTCATTGCATTTTCATCCTTGATTCAGTCAGTAATATTACGAGTAACCCACTTATGGTTTCGATTCATAAGTTGCGCACGGGTACCTCTCACTTCTCACCACCCACGATCAAGGGAATCATCATGACTCTGAAGAGAGCTGTGTGATGCCCATGTCTATGATCAAGCTACCCTTACTGCTAACTATCATGTTCCCAAAATAATAGTGTTGGGAACAACGGTAATTTATTGTGTTCTTTAACGGTTAAATCAAAGAATAATCAAGCCAGCAGCTCGAACTCAAGATCACTCAGGACTTAGATTGAATATCCATTTGATCATCTACTAGTGACTCAACTCTAAGTTATCAGTGATGGTCTTATATGATAACTTCCGGAGTTTAAGTCAAGTCCAGTCCAGTATGAAGACACTTCATACTTAATGCACTTCTAGTTAGTGTGACACACACAAAATCCAGAATAGGATTGTCACTTAGTCACATTAATGACCTTATACGATTAATGGGCTCTCATCCAGTTAATCAGGTCACGGAGATTTTAAGTTCATTTATTATGATTATTAATTCTTCCTCACATTGACTCTGTTGTGATAATAATAACATAATTGCATCCTTTATGAATAAGGAAACAAACATTCTATTTTACTCTACCAGAAACTATAATAAGATTAACATAATAAGTATCAACTTTATTCAATGACATGTCATAATCTTTTACAAATGGATAAAATATCTTGTTTAAGGACACATATGTCCAACATTTCCATGCACCGCCGTCAAGAAGGCGCATTCACGGGATTAAATAAAAAGGTTTTGGTACCCTAGGGTTTTGGAAACCCTAGGGCTTGGCATTGTGGGCCGGGCCGAGCATTAGCTCGGGCCCAAGGGTTGAGACAATTTTAGCCCAGCCCACGGGTTAGCCCAACAGTTGGGCAGCCCATGGCCAGCCCATTCGGGTGGGCTTGGAGCCCACGGGTTGGCCAACCAAAGTGGGTCAACCTGTGGGTCGGGTCTGTTCTCTAACCTGGATCAGACCCGACCCGTGGCCCGGGCCACTGACCCATGGGCCCGACCCGAGGGCCGATTAAAAAAAACAAAAAACAAAAAACTGGGCCGCGGGTTTTGACCCGCTCTTAGGGTTCGAACACAATTACTTAGTCCGCCGGTTCAAGGTAAGGTGGTGCTTGACCAGTGAACCCTAAATAGGATTAGGCGACTGGAGATGTTAAGTCTTTTTGAATCTTAGTTGACCCTAATAGGATTAGGCAACGAAAAAACTTCTTAGACTTAGAAAGGGTTATGATTAAAATTTATTTTATTCAATAACCATCCAGAGATAAACATAAGTGTTATTTTACTCCGAGTCTTTAAATTATATTTCAGATGAGGGTTACTGAACTTATATATTTATAGACAAAATAGCATTATTAAAGTCCTTTATGTTATATGTTATTGTAAGAAATGTATTTTATGCCCACCCACCACCACCACTCCTCCTCCTACTACTGCTCCTGCTCCTGCTCCTGCTGCGACTGCTGTAACACCCCGTACGGCATATAAAACTATATTTCCTTTATAAACTCGTATAAGTGAGCCATTGAAAATCGCTTCATTTTTTTTCCTTTCTTTATAGATATATTTATACCTATTTTATATCTACATATTAAAACGATATATTATTATTGTAAATGTCACTAACGTTAGACTTCCATATCTAACCAGTGTTACTGTTAATCCAAAACGAGGAGGCATAAACTACTATCTCCTTTCTTTTGCTTTCCACATAGCGTAAAGACGCTCAAAATACCCCACATACAAAATGAACTATCCCACAGTCGTTAATATCTCATATGAATCAGATCTCTAGCTCAGAGTCTTCAACCAACAACATGAAGCGTCATTTGTATTACCTGCAATGTCTGCATTACAAGAATTCTAATGAGCGAAAGCTCAGTAAGTAAAGACAATTAAGATATTACATAACTTCATTCATATCATAAGCCCCTTACCCACACAGGAGGGCTGGTTTTCATATCATATGCCCCTTACCCACACAGGAGGGCTAACATTCATATCATATGTCCGTTACCCACACAGGAGGGCTAACTTTCGTATCATATGCCCTTTACCCACACATGAGGGCTAACTTTCATATCATATGCCCCGTACCCACACAGGAGGGCTAACTTTCATATCATATGCCCCTTACCCACATAGGAGGGCTAGTTTTCATATCATAATAATATAGCACATTTAATATGCATTATCCAATTCTTTTTCATAATGTGTATCTCAAATGCTAAGTCTAGTAAACGTTGTTCTGGACGCTTCTGTTGCACAATTCCCCATAATTCTTTTAACATGTGACCCTCCAGTCATTTCTTTTAACTTCTTTTAACATGTGACCCTCTGGTCATTTCTTTTAACTTCGACCGGTCGGTCGTAACGTTTCAATTCTTTTAACATGTGACCGGTCATAACATTACACGCAGACGTGTGGGGAAAATTCTCAATTACATTCCCGGTGATCAGTCGGGCTTCCCACACCGTGCCATAAACATATCATGGTCTCTTTTATCGAGACATGGCAACAGGCACGCCGCCTACCCAAACTTAGCAACTGAGATACACTGTCATTTAATTTTTTAACATGTACACCTTTTATAGCAAACATCATAAGAACAATGCAAGAAATGCATACGTTAGCATGTAAATCACCTTTCAGTTTTATTCTTGTAATGCAAGTAAAAGAAATCTTTACTTACCTCTGAATTCACCGATAAGTCTCCTAGCTAGCGTGGAAAGCGTCTACCTCGCTCAAGACTCGGTGTGTGTGTGTAAATTATGATTTACAAATTCATTTCTATTTCAAATCAATCTTTGATGGTAAAATAATTATCTCATATAATAACCACTCAAAGTTAGAATCAAACCGATTAGTTTAATACATAATCACATGCTTTACTTAAATTTCTTAACTAAAATGTGTACACTATGAGTCAAACGGCTTTAAAACACACTAGTGTCGCATTTTATCATCACAAATGCTTTAAATAACTTGCACAAGTTTGTTATATAAAAATAGCATCAGAAAAACCCTTGATCATAGTATTAAATCTAAATAAATTGCTAAATGTTCAACTAGACTTTAAATAAGCACGAAGACTCCGACATTAGTAACGACTATACACTACATCCAAAATAATAAAGCACATGATGAATAAAAATTCTTGTACAGCTTTAAGAAAATATGAACTAGATAGATCAAGGAAGTCCAAATTTCTTCAATGTTAATTAATCTCAATCAGAAAGTGCGACAAACACAAAGTCGACATCAAAGATGCACAAGGTCTTATAATTATAAAAGGAATGATTCAAAAATTGACAAACCTTTTTGCTCTTCCACTTCTTGGAATTGAATAGAATTGCTCGGTTTATGATAAGACAATAACAAGAACTCCCCTTTATTTTTTAATTAGAAGCAGTATATAACCAAGGAGAAAAGAAATGAGTGAAGGTCGGTGGGGAAGTAGAAATCGGTGCTGAAGTTTCTAGAGAAGCTTTTGAGTGAATAAAGAAAATCAATTGAAATGAACAAATATTTATAAAGTAGCCATTTACTTATTAATATTTATCTTTGGGTCCTGTGCATGATTAATCTCCAATTATACTCTCAAGTGAACTAAAGGATACCAAGGCTTTCCCAAATATAACACGTATGTATGTATATGTGCAACTTATTATCACATATGCAGCCATTAAAATATCTAATAGCATGACAAAAATTATAATTTTATCAAATTGACAAATTATGATGACATTGAATAAATAAATCAATTTATTTTTACTTTCTACCGATCACCGGTCTTGTTACGAGGTTATGCTTTTCCACGCTGCATCAAGACTAAAAATAACCATTAAAATATATATAGTAAACTTTCTTCAATATAACGGATATAAATTATTATTTTAAATGGCTATTCAAGCACATAAATATATAAACACAGCCTAATGCAGATTCATGCAAATCAAGTTCAATGAAATTATGCGTTTTATGTTTAAACTTGCTCATGACATTATTAGGCATTATAACTGCTACTGCTACTGCGGCTGCTGCTGCTACTACTACGACTACGACTCTGTTGCTGCTGCTGCTGCTTCTGCTGGAATAGTGATGAAATCGATCATTGAGAAGGAAAATGTCCTAAATGGGAAGAATTTCCGTGAATGACAGAGGTGCCTGAAAATTGTTCTCAGGGCCGAAAAGAAGGAGCATATCGTCACTGACCAGCCCCCTAAGGAGCCGCCTGCTGGTGCTTCGCAAGAGCTCAAAGATGCATACAAGAAGTACGTTGATGACTCTGATGAGGTTGAATGCCTCATGCTGGCCACTATGACTTCAACTCTAATGGAGCAGCATGAGAGCATGTCAGCCTGGGATATGATCCAGCATCTTAAAAGTCTTTTATGAAAAGCAGGCTAGACACGAACGATTCAAGATCGTCAAGAGTCTACTCAGAACCAGATTGTCTGAAGG
Organism: Parietaria judaica; assembly: GCA_954871525.1. Lineage (NCBI taxonomy): Eukaryota > Viridiplantae > Streptophyta > Magnoliopsida > Rosales > Urticaceae > Parietaria > Parietaria judaica. The sequence goes on from OX940860.1 coordinate 49,998,127, forward strand.
ATCTTCAATAGGAGACCACATGCTAAAAATGTAGCTCTTACTGAAAGTCTTGCTCGCTTGAAAGTCAAAATTCCTAGCGAACTCTGTATAAACATCGTGTTGAATTCTCTCCCTGGGTCCTATAACCAGTTCGTGATGAATTACAACATGAACGAAGTCGAGTAGAGTCTCCACCAACTTTGTAATATGCTAGAAACTGTAGAGGAAAGTGTTCCTAAGCCAAAATTGTCATGCTGCTGCAGAATGGTAATAAGGACAAGAAGAAGGGAAAGAAAGCTCATTATGTGAAAGGCAAGGCAGGGCCTAAGCTGAAGGCTGTTGCTAAGGCAATGAAAGTCAAGGCTGGGACTGCAAGGGAACAGAAGTGCTTTCACTACGAGAAGACCGGGCACTGGAAGAGGAACTACCCGATGTACCTCAAGCAGATGAAGGAATGAAAGAAGAGAAAAGGCTCTACTTCAGGTATAAATGTTATAGAAGTTAATATGTCTACATGCACAGATTGGGTATTGGATACCGCTTGTGGTACTCATATTTGCACTAAATCGCAGGGTCTGCAGAATAAGAGACTCCTGGCGAAAGGCGAAGCTGATTTGCGAGTGGCTAGTGGAGCACCTATTGCTGCGGTAGCTATTGGCAAGATTGACTTGAAGACGCCAACTGGTTTAACTTTAGAGTTGAATGATTGTCATTTCGTACCCTCAATAACCAAGAACATAATTTCTATTCCAGAACTTGATGTTTTAGGTTTTAACTTCACTATTGGAAACAAGGGTTGTTCTACCTAAGAGACGAAGGTATCGTCACATCATTGACTCCTCGAGGGACTCCTCAACTTAACGGAGTATCTGAAAGGAGAAAACGAACATTGCTTGACATGGTTTGGTCAATGATGAGCGGAACAGACTTACTTGAGACCCTATCGGGTTATGCACTTCAAACTGCTGCGACCACACTTAACCGTGTTCCGTTAAAGACAGTTCTTACGACACCATATAAGATGTGGCATGGGAAGAAACCCAACTTCTCGTACATGAAGGTCTGGTGTTGTGACGTCTACGTCAAGAAATTAATGACAGATAAGTTAGGCCCGAAATCAGACAAATGTCAGTTCGTGGGATATCCTAAGGAAACTTAAATTACAATTATATGTATAGTGATTTAATTTTATAAATTCGTAATTTAAATTACAATTACTATACAGTTATAAATTCGTAACCTATAACTTACTATTAAAAATTCGTAATTTAAATTACGAATACAAACATAGTCATTTACTATTATAAATTCGTAACTTAAATTACATTTACATGTATATTGATTTACTTTTATAATTTTGTAACTTAAATTACAATTATAATTCGTAACTTAACTTCAAATAATACTACAAGTAATTCGTAATTTAAATTACGAATTAATATATACGTCTTATAAGTATCTTACTAACATCAAATACAAGTTTAAAACATGAATCGTTAAAGTAATATAAATTTTTGAATTTTCAAATAAAATCGTTAAAATAAAATCATTTGAATTTTGAATACTGATTAATAGGGAGAATTTTAAGTCGTTATTGTATTTACCTATATTTAAGGAAAGAAATCAAGAATTGTATTTTGATTTAATTAATTTAAATAATTATTTGATTTTTATGTAATTAATTCAAATATCCACACGTCAATAACGAAAAATTGGAAACCTATATTTAAGGAAATAATTTTATTTTGTTTTAGTTAATTAGAATAATTGTTGATTTTTTGATATTTAACTTATTCACCCGTAAAAAAAAAGAAGGAAAGGTATATTGGTCCATATCTCAATTAGTTGGTGGTTTTAATTACTAAAAATAGGATTGGGCATTTTTTTGAAACCATGAGTCACAAATGGGCATTTGGCTTCTAAAAACTCAATAGTGATATAGTAGCCTTTAAAAACTTATGAAACTTGAACTTTTAACAGCTTATTAGTGTGTAATTGTATCATATTCACTTATTTTAATCCCTAAATAGTGAAGAAGTATCTCGTAGTTTCTATATCAATTTGTGAACGGGTTAAAAACATAGCTGAAAATTTTTAAACATTGATTTTCATACGAGAGAAAATATGATGCGTTCTTGATGAAGTTTGAGTTGCTAGTAAGATGATGAAAATTATCGGCTCTTCCCAAAATCGAGCTCTATTAGGTTCTGTAACTAAAATTTTCGGTTCCGGTTCGAGTTTTAAACGACAATACTAAAAGTGATTGACTTAAAAACAATATCTAGTTTTGAAAATAAAAAATTTAAAACTATACATAGTATAAAAGCAACAATAAATATAAAATACACTTAAAAAGACATACTAAAAACTTAAAAGTGACATGTAGTTTAAAATCGGAACCTGGACCAAAAAAAAAAAAATAGGACATTTTTTTGTCCCGATTTCGGTTCTCAGTATTAAGCTAAATTTCTTGATCAGTCCATGACTAGGACAAAACCCGGAAAATGAATACAAAATTTTCAGTCCTAGTGACATTAACTGTGATGATGTGGCTTTAAATAAGTGGGTCCCATTTGTGGGTGCTTATAAAGTCTAGCATTTTGATTTTATTAAGGTAGAGAGAGAGTGTGAGAACTTCTTGAGAGAAAATCATAGAGAGAAAAGAGAAAGCTTTGAGTGCTTGTAATCTTTGTAATCTCGGATTGATTTGATTAGTGAAACCGCTCTCCTTGCAGGAAGTAGGACATTTGATTTGGTCCGAACCTGAGTAAATTCTCTTGTCTCCATCCTTTATATTTCCGTCGATTGATTGTCTGGGATTTGAGCCACGGAGGCTATATATACATGCATGCTAGTATACTATCCGTAATCCGCATGTATCTGACCCCGAAACATCACAACATATTGGTATCAGAGCAAAGTTGGGTTTGAAATTTGGGGATTTTGTGTTGAGGATTCCTGCGCACGCAAGTGTTTGATAATTGTTTCCTTGGAGCTTAGTGGTTGTTTTGTGATGGCGTCGACTTCAAAAGTTGATGTTGAGAAGTTTGATGGCTCAAATGACTTCGGGTTGTGGAAAGTGAAGATGTTGGCACATCTTGGGAATATGGGTCTTGGTAAGGCTCTTGTTGGTGCGGATAAACTTCCGGCGATGTGGGACGCGGCGAAGAAAGAAGAGGTATTGGAAAGGGCTTTCAATACTTTAATTCTTAGTCTCGGTGATAAGGTGTTGCGGGAGGTTATACGGTGCACGACGGCGGCCGAGATATGGTTGAAACTAGAATCACTTTACATGACGAAGACTTTGTCGAGCCGGTTGTTTCTCAAGGTGCGGTTTTTCACATTCAAGATGGCGGCAGGAAAAGATTTAATGGAACATCTCGACGAGTTCAACAAGTTGATCGTTGATTTGGAAAACATTAACGTGAAGTACGATGACGAAGATCAAGCTTTGGTTTTGCTTTACTCTTTGCCGAGGTCGTACGAGCACATGGTTTACATTCTTAAACATGGAAGAGAAGAAATTACTCTTAACAAAGTTGTTGGAGCATTGAAGTCAAAGGAACACAAATGACGGATAGAAATGGATAGTACTAGCGGAGATAGCTTGGTTATGGCTCGGGGTAGATCCGACAAGAAAGAGTTCAAGGAAAATAAAAAGATACGGTCAAAGTCTCGAGGTTCGAAGAAGGTCTTCAAGTGTTACTCTTGTCACGAGGAAGGACACGTGAAGAAGAATTGCCCGAATCGAGGAGGCAGGACGACCGAAAGAAGAGATGGAGAGGCGGCGGTTGTTTAAGAAGATGTTGACGGATGCGAGAGTGCCGATGTTCTCGTAGTCTCCACCGTTCACTCTGACAAACGATGGATCATGGACTCCGGAGGCTCATTTCATATGACACCAAATGAGAGTTTGTTTGAGAGCTACACGAAAGTCTCGTTAGGCGACGTGACTCTCGGGAACGGCTTTCCATGTAAGGTGGTGGGAATTGGTACGGTGCGGATTAAGGCGCACAATGGAATGGAGCGGATTTTGACGGAGGTACGACATGTCCCGAAGTTAAAAAGAAACCTTATTTCACTTGGATATTTGGACCAACATGTTTATTCTTAGAAATGTGAAAATAATGTCTTGACGATCAAGAAGGGTTCTCTAGTTGTATTGAAGGGATTTAGAGAGCGTAACATCTACATTCTTCAAGGTAGAACCGTGGTCGGTGACGTGGCGGCGGTTATGGAGCCGCGAAAGACATCTTTGGCGAGCCTTTGGCACAAGAGATTGGGTCACGTGAGTGATAGAGGTTTGAAGGAGTTGAGCAAGCAAGGTTTATTTGGGGGTGACAAACTTGGTGACTTAGAGTTTTGTGAAAATTGCATCTACGGCAAGACCACTAGAATGAAGTATACACGGTCCGTGGAAGTGACGCGGGAGACATTGAGCTATGTGCACTCGGATTTGTGGGGGCCGTCGAGGACGAGAACTCTAGGGGGAGGCCGGTATTTCATCACGTTCATCGACGATTGTTCTTGGAAAGTTTGGGTCTACATCTTGAAGCATAAAGATGAAGCTTTTGGAAAGTTCAAAGAATGGAAGAAGATGGTAGAAAAACAAACGGGGAGAAAAATCAAGAAGCTTCGAACGGACAATGGTTTGGAGTATTTAGGTGATGAGTTCAACCGGTTCATCAAGGATGAAGGAATGGTTAGGCACAAGACCGTTCGGAAAACCCCACAACAAAATGGTCTCGCGGAGCGGATGAATCGGACACTTCTTGAGAGGGTGCGATGTATGTTATTCGAGGCCGGCTTACCGAAGAGGTTTTGGGGGGAAGCCGTGAATACGGCGGCTTACTTGATAAACCGATGTCCAGCGGTGGCGTTGAATTGCAAGACACCGGAAGAAGTGCGGAATGGTTCTCCACCGAAGCTCGACAACTTGAAGGTGTTTGGTTGTGTGGCCTACATGCACCAAAGAGAGGGAAAACTTGATCCACGAGCAAAGAAGTGTATGTTTGTCGGATACCCCGAGGGCGTGAAGGGTTGGAAGCTTTGGTATAAAGATGGCGAAGCATCAAAATGTATCATTAGCCGGGATGTTGTCTTTAGAGAGACCGACTACTACATGACAATGGTGACTCAAGAGGCTAAGGATAGCGTGGGGTTAGCTAAGGAAATAGCCGAAATTGAGGTGGAGCTATTGGGGAGATGTAGTGAGGAGATGGATGATAAAGGCGAGACTAGTGGTAGTGGTCACTTGGAAGAAATTGAAGAGGAAGGCGGTGAAGTTCCGGATAAAAGCCTAGACTCGTATCAATTAGCAAGAGACCGGTGTAGAAGAGAAACCCGAGCTCCGAAAAAGTATGGTTACTCCGATTTAGTTACTTATGCAATGGTTGCCGCGGAGGAGTTAGAAGACTCGGAACCGAGATCATATCGGGAAGCGGTGATGGGCAAAGATAAAGAGCTATGGAAGTGTGCAATGAACGAAGAAATGGCATCGCTTGACAAAAATGAGACATGGGTACTTGTGGACAAGCCTAAAAATCAACGGGTTGTTGGTTGTAAATGGGTTTTCAAGTGGAAGGAAGGCATTGTTGGGTTTGAGAAGCCGAAGTGTAAGGCGAGATTGGTGGCTAAGGGGTTCACACAAAGAGAAGGGGTCGACTTCAACGAAATATATTCCCACGTGGTGAAGCATACATCTATTCGGGTTTTGCTTGCTATAGTCAATCAATATGACTTGGAGCTTGAGAAAATGGATGTAAAGACCGCGTTTCTTCATGGGAATCTTAATGAGAGAATCTTAATGGCTCAACCGGAAGGATTTATTAAGGTTGGAGATGAAGATAAAGTGTGCCTTCTTAGGAAATCTCTTTATGGCTTGAAACAATCCCCGAGACAATGGTACTTGAGATTCGATGAGTTCATGGTGCGAAATGGGTTCTCACGAAGCAACTTTGATAGTTGTGTTTACGGCAAGTGGGTTGATAGTTGTGAAATATTCTTGTTGCTATATGTTACTGACATGCTGATAGCGTCAAAGAACAAGAATGAAATCGACAACGTGAAACGGCTTTTGGGTAGTGAGTTTGAAATGAAGAACATGGGACCGGCCAAGAAAATATTGGGAATGGAGATCACGCGGCATAGGAGACGTGGTGTCTTATTTTTGTCTCAATGTGATTATCTTAGAAAAGTGGTGGCTAAGTTCGGGATGTCGGAGGCAAAGGCGGTTCATTTCAAACTTTCCGCGAGAATGTCGCCAAAGACCGAGAAGGATCAGTCGAGTATGGCGCGGGTTCCTTATGCGAGTGCCGTTGGGAGTCTTATGTATGCCATGGTATGCACACGACCGGATTTAGCTTATGCGGCTAGCCTTGTAAGCCGGTTTATGGCCAACCCGGGAAGAGAACATTGGGAGGCAACGAAGTGGGTCCTTCGACTTATCAAGGGGACTTCGGATGTCGGTTTACTCTATAGGCGGGTGAATGAAGATCAAGAAAAATTGAGAGGCTTTGTGGATGCGGACTTTGCGGGTGACTTGGACAAGAGACGGTCGTTGACCGGGTATGTGTTCACTTTATTTGGTTGTGCGGTGAGTTGGAAAGCACAATTGCAACCGGTGGTAGCGCTTTCTACGACGGAAGCCGAGTACATTGCCGCGACGGAAGGCGTGAAGGAATCTCTTTGGTTAAAGGGATTGATCGGCGAGTTCGGGATTGCACAAAATGAGGTGGAGTTGCTTTGTGACAATCAAAGCGCGATATACTTGACCAAGAATCAAATGTTCCATGAGCGGACGAAGCACATCGACATAAAGCTACACTTCATTCGAGATGTGGTCGCGGAGGGGTCCGTAGTTGTTAAGAAAGTTCACACGGACGATAATACGGCGGATATGGCTACGAAGGCGGTGACGGGGATCAAGTTTCGATATTGTTGCGACTTGATCAACGTCGCAAGGTTGAGCAACTAGAGGAGAAGACGGAGAGCGGTTTGACGACGATTCTCAATGCGGTTCTCGATTCTTCTTAAAGCCAAGGTGGAGATTTGTGCTGATGTGGCTTTAAATAAGTGGGTCCCATTTGTAGGTGCTTATAAAGTCTAGCATTTTGGTTTTATGAAGGTAGAGAGAGAGTGTGAAAACTTCTTGAGAGAAAATCATAGAGAGAAAAGAGAAAGCTTTGAGTGCTTGTAATCTATGTAATCTCGGATTGATTTGATGTGAAACCGCTCTCCTTGCAGGAAGTAGGACATTTGATTTGGTCCGTACCTGGGTAAATTCTCTTGTCTCCATCTTTTATATTTCCGTCGATTAATTGTCTGGGATTTGAGCCACGGATGCTATATATACATGCATGCTAGTATACTATCCGTAATCCGTAAGTATCCGACCCCGAAACATCACAACATTAACGATAGACATGTACTTTTGGTATATTGGAGAAAGCAGGTCGTGGAGGCGGAGGGGACAAACATTATTATTAAGTCTTCTTTTACTTTTTTATTGCTTTATCTATTTTATTATGTTTTGGTTTTTTGTTTATGATTTGAACAAACACCGTAAAAACTAAAAAGCCTAATAAGTGAAAATGCTTTAACATATAGGCGCTACTTAAGTTTTGGTTGTAGAGTTTTGGATTTTTGAATCGGTTTATGTACCGTCAAGACTCTCGGGAGAGTAGACCCGAACTTGAGTTGCCGGTGGGTTCCGAGAAGATGTAATGAAGTCGCAAATAGCCTTGCTAGGTCCCGTCTAGTGGGTTTAACTACCGATATATGGTTTGTAAACAATGTTCAAGGACTTGCTTCCCATATCCAGTTAATGTAGAGGTGTCAAGTGGGCCGGGCCGGCCCAGGCCCACCCGCCTCGACTCGTAAAAAAAGCGGGTTTGCCCCGCCCCGTTTTTTTGTGGGCCGGGCTAAGCCCGCCCCTAGCGAAAGGGTCAGGCTGGGTTACTCTTTCCTAGGCCCGCCCCGAACCCGCCCCGCCCCGTAGCCCACACAAACCCGCCCCGTGGCCAACCCGCCCCGTTTAAGAGCCCACATAAACTATATTTTTATATAAAAAAAATATTAAGTTGTAATACTAATATTAATGAAAATATTAAAAAAAATACTCAAAATATTTTATTGTTATAGAAATTAAAAATTATCTTTATATTACATAATTTATTAATTTATTTTTTATGTATATGCTATGCAGCTGTTTAATTTTCCAATTATATAATATTAACTTTATTAATCAATTTGAAAATTCGCTAATCGATTTGAACATTCTCTGTTTTTAAATTTAGTTTGAAAATTAATTAATCAATTACAACATTGAGTAATTTCATGTATAAAATATAATTTCTTAATTAGTTCAAAGTTTACAATTTATATTAAATGTCCACTTTCATAAATCATTGTTCTAGTTTATTTACATTACATTACTCGACTTTCAAAGTAAATATTCGAATATCGAGCAAACACAAAAACTAAAAATAGAGGTATTATTGTTCGTTAAAGGCCCATGATATCTTGTAAAATTCTTAATAAAATAGTTTTATTAAAATGTATCGCTCTCCGAGAAACCCAATCCGTTTTGGTTTTTGAAAAGCCCACTAAATTCACCCGTAAAAGCCCACTAAATCCGACTCGTAAAAGCCCACTAAATTTGACTCGTAAAAGCCCGCCCCGCCCAGCCCCGCCCCGCCCTGTGACATTGTGGGTTCGGGTTCATGGGCCGGGGTGGGCCTTGATGGCTTTTCCAAAACCCGTCCCGCACATTGAACGGGCCGGGTCAAGCCCGCCCCGTTTAACATGCGGGCTTAACGGGCTGTGGGCCGGCCCGCCCCGGCCCACTTGACACCACTAAGTTAATGAAGATCGATTTTCTATATAAAAAAAAAAAACTCTCGGGAGAGCAATGTCCGAGCTCTCGAAGGTGGGACTCGGTTTTCATAGGTTTCTTTCTATAAAAGATAACGGGGATTCACATCTCATGAAGACCGAACTGTCATGGCTCAACGATGAAAATGTAAGATAGTTTTTTTTTCTTCCACAACTTCCAATATTTTTTTTCCATTTCTCTTATGAGGTAATTTATTTATTTATATCTCTTTCAACAATAAGCAACTAAAATTTTGTCAAAATTGGAACCAACATATGGAAGAATTACTTTTAGTGGCATTATTGCGATTACATTTATACACATATTAAAATAGATATGTAATAAACTAAAGATTATATATATCTATGTGTGAACGCTAGCTAAAGTTTGACTTGGCTATTCTTAAACTAATACAAATGATATGATAGTGGGAAGATTTAAATGTGTGAAGTTTGACTAAGGAAACGCGCTGATTCATAAACTAATAGATTAAAAAAAAAAAAAATATATGCGGTAAAAGTACTTCCCAAATTATCTAAAATTTGACTTATATACTCATTATTTTTTATCGCGAGAAAAATATATAATGTATAAAACTTGTCTTTTCGTAGGTTTTCGTTAGGGAAAATGGCGGCATAAGTACTTAAAGTGTTTGAAAAGTTGACATTAAATTCCCATTTTTTTGTTTGCGTGGCGAAAGTTGCCAAACTCTTATTTTGTATATTCCGTCATATTTCTGTCTAGAACCGAGCCACATGTCATGTTTTTAAACCCATTAAATGTACCATTGTTTATCATTGATAAATCAGTTTAATTTATTTTTAATAAAAATGATATATTTAATGGGTTAAAAACGTAACACGTGATGCGTTTCGGGGAAGAAACATGACGGAATAAACAAATTAAGAGTTTGACAACTTTCGCCATAAAAAAGGGGAACTTAACTTCTACTTTTTGAACACTTTGAGTACTTATGCCGCTATTTTTCCTTATCGTTTTTACCCCATAAGTATCTTCCTTGAATGACTCTCTGTCTGGTACATGACTTGTGGGTATTTTTTTTTTTTTTGGCAAATATCCAAAATAAAATAAAACAAAATAATGATATAGGTGTGACCATTGACATTTGACAGATTACACAAATGTTTCCTTGTTGCTGACTGCTGAGGAAGTGTGACCATTGACCACTATGTATATGCATGTTTTTTTTTTTTTTTACTTAGCAGAAACTACTATTCAAATCATCTAGAGTTGAACATGGACTTTATTTGATAATGACTTCTTCAGGAGAGCAAATTAGTTGCAACTGATTTTGTATTCATTAACTAAGAACATATTCGAACCCAATTCACAGCTTATCTTTAGACACAATCCAAGTCTGTACTGAAACCACAATGTCATCATTTCCAGAATCTCTGTTCCTTCTTCTGCTGTCTGCGCTGTTTCTTGCATTGCTTCCGTTGAAGATCGCTTCGTCAACGGCGACACAAGCCGAAGCATTGGTGCAATGGAAGAGCAGCCTCGCTTTTACGCCTTATTCCCTGAACTCATGGTCTCTCAACAACACGGACGGAATCTGTAACTGGGATTCGATTCTGTGCGACAACTCTACTGGAGAAGTCTCCGGGATTGATCTTTCGGGTTTCAATTTGACCGGAACTTTGGACCGGTTCAACTTCACTCCGTTCCTCAACATCACCGCCTTCAACCTCAACGACAACTTTTTCAATGGGCGAGTTCCGTCGTCCATCGGCAATCTCTCGAAGCTCACTCTCTTGGATTTGAGCAACAACGACTTCGACGGCAAAATTCCTGTGGAGATCGGTCAGCTTGAAGAGCTTGAGTTCTTGAATCTTCACGACAACTACTTCAACCACAGCATTCCTCATGAGCTGAGCAATTTGCAGAAGCTATGGTACTTGGATCTTGGAGGAAACTACTTGGAGAGTTCCGACTGGTCGAAATTCTCAGGCATGTCTTCTCTGACCTATCTCGATATGTATCTGAATTTGCTCACCGGGGAATTCCCAGATTTCGTGTCGGAGTGTCGGAACTTGACCTTCGTTGATCTTTCTCAGAACAACAATCTGACTGGTCCGATTCCTGAATCGGTGTTCTCCAATTTGGGGAAACTTGAATCTCTCAATCTCACGAACTGCCAAATTTTGGGGCCATTGTCGCCGAATATATCGAAGCTCTCCAAGCTCAAGAAGCTCCACTTAGGAGTTAACCGTATTGGAGGTATAATTCCTGAAGAAGTTGGTCTCTTGACTGATCTTGAAATAGTTGAGCTATATCAGAATTCCTTACAAGGGAAAATACCTTCTACCATTGGCCAACTCATAAAACTATCCCAACTTGATCTCCACTGGAATTCCTTGAACTCTTCGATCCCTTCCGAGCTCGGACGCTGTACGAACCTCACTTCTTGGCCCTTTCGGAGAACCAATTAGGAAATGAGCTTCCTTTGTCACTTTCGAATTTAAAGAAAATAATCCGATTGGGTCTTTCTGATAACTCCTTGGAGGGTCCTCTCCATGCCGCTTTGGTCTCCAATTGGACTGCGATCACGTCGTTGCAGATTCAGAACAACCGCTTCAGCGGCGAAGTCCCCTCGGAGATAGGGAAGATGACGAGCCTGCAGCTTCTTTTCTTGTACCAGAACAATTTCTCTGGTCCACTTCCTGCGGAGATCGGAAACTTGAAGAACCTTACGAACATGGACCTCTCGGGAAACCATTTTTCCGGCCCATTTCCAGCTACTCTGTGGGATCTCACGTATCTTATCGACCTGCAACTTTTTTACAATGAATTCACGGGCTCCATCACGCCTGAGATTGGCAATTTAGTATCGCTAATAAACTTTGATGTCAACACGAACCATTTATCCGGGGAGTTACCAGAGACGATTTCGAACCTCACGAAGTTGGAGGTGTTCTCCGTGTTCAATAACAACTTCTCGGGAAGCATTCCGAAAGATTTTGGGAAGTTCATCCCGGGATTGCATTACGTTAGCTTCTCAAACAACACGTTTTCAGGAGAATTGCCCGCGGAGTTATGTAGCGGGCTTGCTTTAGAGACCTTGACGGTAAACAACAATGGATTTAAAGGGCTACTACCAAAGTGCTTGAGAAGTTGCTCCGGTTTAACAAGAATTCGGCTTGATGGTAACCAGTTCAAAGATAACATCACAGATGCTTTTGGTGTTCATCCAAATCTTGATACCATCTATCTTAGCAACAACCAATTTTTTGGTGAATTTTCGGCATTATGGAAAGGCTCAAAGAAGCTTGAATTATTCTGGATAGACGGGAATCAATTTTCTGGTAAGCTCCCACCAGAGATCGGATATCTAACCTCCCTGACAATGTTTGAGGCGAACAGAAACCATTTCTACGGAAGCATACCCGCAGAAATCGGAATGTTAAGAAGTCTAAACTACCTATCTTTATACCAAAACAACTTTTCTGGTTTTATTCCTCAAGAAATTAGAAACTTGGTTAACCTTCTTTTGATGGACCTTTCCGAAAACCGTCTCTCTGGTCCAATCCCTCTCACGCTGTGGAGTCTGAAAAATTTAACGTCGTTGCAACTTTTTCAAAACAAACTGAACGGCACAATCCCACCCGAGATCGGAAATATGAGATCCTTGGCAATCTTTGATGTTAACACAAACCAACTATCAGGGGAGTTGCCTGATACCATTAGTAGCCTCTACATGCTGACTGGCTTCTTTGTTTTCTCTAATCATTTCACGGGAAACATTCCAAAGGATTTCGGAAGAATGAGTCCAAAATTGAATCGCTTCATATTCTCGAATAACAAATTTTCCGGAGATTTTCCTAAACAAATATGTACCGTATTGCCCTTAGAAAAGAACAGCAGCAACATCACAGTAGGAGAGACAATTCCACTTGATAGCCTAAGAAATTGCTCGGAATTCTCTGAAGTACAACTTGATCGTAGCCATTTTGACAACTCGACACTACAGCAGGCATTATGCGTTTCTCCGTATATGGAATTCGTAGGCCTGAGTGACAATGAATTGGTTGGAGAAATTCCAATGGAGTGGGGAGACTGCCGAAATCTAACTAATTTGGAAGTGGGAAGAAACAAAATTTCTGGAAAGATTCCACCCGAGCTAGGGAAGCTTACGAAACTGCACCGCCTAAGCCTCGACTCCAACAAGTTAAGTGGGAAAGTTCCGGTTGAGCTTGGAAGTCTTGATCAATTATTCAGTCTTAATCTTAGCAATAACCACCTTTCAGGGCATATACCTCAAAGCCTAGCAAATCTGACTCACTTACAATATCTTGATCTGTCTGCAAACAGTTTGACGGGGAAAATTCCGAAATGGTTTACTAAGTGCGAAGGGTTATTGAGCTTGAATATTAGCCACAATATTCTTTCAGGTGAAATACCATCCGAGCTCGGAAATTTGATTAATTTGCAATACATGCTAGACCTAAGTAGTAACATTCTATCTGGAAAAATCCCTTCGAGTTTCTTCAAGCTTATTAGATTAGAAATCCTCGATGTCTCACATAATTTTCTCTATGGATCGATTCCGCCTTCTTTGACGAGCATGATTAGTTTGCAATATTTCAATTTGGCTCACAATAAGTTGGTTGGAGCGATCCCCATTGGACGGATTTTCCAAAACGCATCACCAAACGCCTTTGTTGGAAATCTGGGACTGTGCGGAAACATAATAGGGATCAAACCGTGCAAAAAAGTTGAAAAGAACGGAAATGTTCTCATCGTCGCCCTTGGTGTCACTTCAGGCGTGGTAGGACTTGTTACTTTCCTTGTTATCGCTCTGATATTGTTCCATAAGTTCACTAAGATAGACAGGGAAAACAAGCATTATGACCAGAAAAACAGTACAGAGTCTCTGATTTGGGAACGAGAAGGAAAATTTACGTTCGGAGAAATCGTTGAGGTGACCGAGGACTTCGATGACAGGTACTTTATCGGAAAAGGAGGTTCTGGAACTGTTTATAAGGCAGTTCTGCATTCGGGCTTGGCTCTTGCCGTTAAACGACTACACATGTCGGATTCCAGCGACGAAATTCCTGAAAGAAACCGAAAAAGCTTCCAGAACGAGATACGAGCACTCACGGAAATTCGGCACAGAAACATTGTCAAGGTTTACGGCTTCTGTTCAAGAGGAGGCGGTATGTTTCTGGTCTACGAGTATGCCAAGAAAGGAAGTCTAAGGAATTTACTGTATGGTAATTCAGTAAAGGATCTTGACTGGGATGCGAGATTGAGGATTGTGCGAGAATTGGCCTGTGCGATCTCATACTTGCACCACGACTGCTCTCCACCGATCGTGCACCGTGACATTACTCTCAACAATGTTCTGCTCGGGTCCGATTATGTTCCGAGATTGTCAGACTTTGGTACGGCCAAGGTGTTGAATCCAGATTCATCAAACTGGACAGCCATTGCCGGATCTTATGGCTACATGGCCCCAGGTAATACAACACTTCGCATTGCACTCAGAATCAATGCTAGATTTTCATTCTTTCATAAAAAAATAAAATAAAAAATAAAATTCTTTTAGAAGAAGGTGAAAAAAAATATGTAATATTGGAAGTTGAAAAAGTTATATTCTTTTTTTAACTAGATTGAGCCAACACCCAGAATGACTTAACATCCATCACACTGATGCAATAAATACTTTTATTGAAACATTTAATAATTTACATGGAATAGTAATAAACTAACTTGGATACAATGTTGATCTCTTTTTTAAACACATTTGTGATTTCTTCCGGGCAGAGCTCGCATACAGAATGCAGGTCACTGAAGCGTGCGATGTGTACAGTTTCGGTGTTGTGTCTCTGGAGATCATGATGGGAAAACATCCAGGGGAACTGCTGGAATTTATATCATCCCCGGAGTTCTCGCTCAATGATGACCGGACGTTCTTGAAAGATCTTCTGGACCAGCGCCTTTTGCCTCCAACAGGCAGATTATCGGCGGCAGTGGTGTTCTCAGTGAGCATAGCCCTGTCTTGCACTCGTAATTCACCGAATATCCGGCCCACCATGCGCTATGTTGCTCAGCAACTATCCGGCAACCGTCACTCGGCGGGACAGTCTGAGCCGCTTAGGACTGTGACCATCAAGAAGCTGCTTTCAGGGATTAGGTAAATCACTTAGAGCTTTGATGCTTTTTTTGTTTGTTTTCCATGTTGGAATGTCTTTAAAGGTATAACTACAAGGATTTGTTGTACTCAGCGCGTTGAGATTTTGAACTTAAGGTTTTAACTTCTAGGTTTTGCTCCCTAGATAAAATATTACCGAAAGCAATAAAGTCATTTACGTAGCCAAGAAGACAAAACAAAAAACCCGGGAGAGAGAACGCACGAAATCGAGCAACGTATTTTTCTCACCATCACATTCTTCGATAAACCGGCTTGGTGGCGGCCTTTGCTTTGGCATCTTGGAAGCTTTAATAGCAAGAGTTGGTTATAATTTCAAAATTTTAAAATCAGACGGAAACGAATCCCCCTTACATCTTATTTTTTCTTTTTCCAACATTTTCTTTGAAGTATTATTATACACAGGAAAAAGAAGAAAAATTTATTTCCGAATTCATGACCTTTGAAACTATAATATTATAGCATCAAGAAAATATGCACTTTCTGCGGGGTGGCCTCTTTGCGATAATTATCCTTTTTTCGCCACCACAAAAGTAAGAACAAACACAAATTCTTCGTCTTTCCGAGTTTTTTATGATTAAAAAGGTAAGTTTCCGTGAAGCGAAAATGGAAAAATTGATAAAATATTATTCCTCATATTTGGTCAAAATCATTTCTCATACTTCGTAACTCCATTTTTTATGATTCCATTTTCAAAACTGAAAAAATACACATTTTTGTATATATTTTTTAAAATCTTAAAAATCTTGGATTTAATTTTGATGCCCAAATTTGACGACTTTGGCGTAAATTTCCTTGTTTTCTCGTGCTTTCCCTTGTTTTTTCCTTCTTATTTTCTGTTAATTAAATTTGGAAATACAAATTTTAGCTAAAATGCATTATTAAGATAAAATACTATGGTTCAACATGTTAAGCCAAATGCTTAATCAAGAGCTAGAATTTTCGGCTTAGCACTTCTTCCAGCTAACAATTTCAATGTAATCAAGAATGGTCACATCGGATTTTCACATCGGATTCTACGGGATTGTTGTGATCGAGAATGGTCAAGATGCACAGAGAACGACTGAAAGACAATTATGTGGTCCTTAATTAAGAAAAGAAAGAAAGAAAAAACCAGTGTAGTCCTAAATCCTAATCGATGACAACAAATTTATAGCCATATTTCTGGAAATTGTATTTTGTGTGCATACATTTTTTTCTAGGTCTTATGGTCTGGGATTCCTCTGATGCTCTCGGCTAATCGGGCATAGAAATTTCATGAATGATTTAGCGAGTTGCTTTTTTTATGCTGCGCCTGTTACTAATAGGGCTTAGTAATATTGTTGTTTGTGGGGAAGAAATTGTATTTGTTTACACATAGGATCGTTCTTCAAATGTGAATGTGTTCCATGTAGAAGATAATCTCAACCCATTATTAAGTATAAGTAAACAGACATTCCATCGTTGGATTCGGGATACATTTTATTTTATAGAAAATTAACAAAATACTCTATTACGTGCAAGCCTTTTAATAAAATACGGCCTATTATTTCATTGATCCATTTATACCCATTTCTTCAACTCTTTTTTTTTTCTTCCTAAAATACTTTTTTTTTTCTCTTTCCCTCCAACATTACACATTTCTATCATTTTCTACTATGATTATTTATATAATATAATATTTTTTCATATACAAAATTTCAAAACATAATTTTAAAACTCCAATTGATTTTTATTTACTGTTATGTGAACATATACAAAATTGGGCCCCCTTGCCAAAAGTCAAAGCCCATTAATGAAAGTCAAAACCTACCGACAAAGTCGAAGACCAAAGGCCCACGACCTAAAGCATTTGTTGAGGCCCGGAGCTAAAAAGGCGAAGTCGAAGACCAAAGGCCCACGACCCAAAGCATTTGGCAAGGCCCGGAGCAAAAAAGGCGAAGTCGAAGACCAAAGGCCCACGACCCAAAGCATTTGGCGAGGCCCGGAGCTAAAAAGGCAAAAAAGACGAAGCCCTTGATCGAAAAGGCACCCCCTGGACCTCGCCAGGACGAGCCTCCTGGCGAGGTCCCCCGACGAAGCCCCTAGCGAACCGTCTCGCCCTGGCGAACCACCTCGCCTTAACGAACCACATAGCATGACGAAGGGATAACTCACAATTATTCCACACGACGAGGAGATCCGAGCTTACGAAGACCCTCGGGAAGTCCCCTAGATTCCCCCGGATTCAACATACAAGCTCGCAGACACCCGGAAGACACCAAAGGCGAGCTATGGAGCACCGACGGACCCCTCGCAATGGAGAGGAGCCGCGGCAAGGTCCCTCGGGCAAGGAGAAATTCACAGGCCCCCCTTTGTGCAATTATTGGGAATTAGTTTTCCTATAAATATGAGTCTTTCAACACACTCACTCACAGGCTGCCTCTAGAGCTTCTCTATCTACTTTCTCTCTCAACAAATTTGCCTTCTCCCTCGCTAGGAAAAGTCTGAATAGAGTTGGGATTTGTCAAGGAATTGAGTTTCGCTTGAGAGGAGTTGTTCGACGAGTTGACGAAGGCATCCCTCGCCAGGTCAAGGCCCTCGCCACAACGAGCTCGCCAACACTCGCGTGGTTGACAAGGAGCATCCCTCGCCAGGTGAAGGCTCTCGCCACAACGAGCTCGCCAACACCTGCGTGGTCGACAAGGAGCATCCCTCACCAGATCAAGACCCTTGCCACAACGAGCTCGCGAACACCCGCATGGTCGACAAGGAGCATCCCTCGCCATTCGGCAAAAAGTCACCCCCGCGCAGCCAACATCGGCAATTCCGACGAGTCAAACCACATCATCATTCACCCGCCGTTTATTCCTAACCTTGAACTACGTGGGACCTGATTCTCTTAAACTAAGATACGTAGGCAACCTTGCCCAACCATAAGAGACGGGGCACGGGCCCGATCTACCTTTTTTGCAGGTCTTCCCTCGCAAAGACAAGGAGTTCGCCTAGAAGAGGAGCTTCACTGAGACAAGGACTTTGCCTAAACGAGGAGCTCGCCAAGGAAGGAAGTTCGCCAAGGATCGCCAAGAATAGCCCGGAGGCTCACTCAAGACGAAGGATTCGCCTCCAGCTTTGACGATCATCAGTCAACCCACGTTGACTCAGCATTCAATTATCCATGTGTTCACCGGGTCCAACTCGGAGCCGAACCTTGGATCCGATTCTAAGTTAAAGCCATTTTTACGCATTAACAATTACCGTTGGAAAGCTTGTAAAAAGATGAATGCAGTGATAAGTTGGAAGATATAGTTTTGAGGTATTTTCAAATAATGCATTTTTAAAATTACATATATGTAAATAAAATGACATATTTGTAATTAAAATTCCGTTTATGTAACTTTAGTTACAGACATGTGAGTTTCCTACCACCTTTAGAAAAAATTACATATTTGTAGTTACTTATATGTAATCAAATATATGTAATTTGAAAAATGCACTGTTTTAAAACACCTCAAACTATATCTTCTCACCTATCATTGGATTCGTCTCTTCACAAGTTTTGCAATGGTAATTTTTATAAATCGATCGGAGTTTTAAATTAAAATTACGAAGGGTTAAAATTTTGCATAGAACAAAACTAAAATTATATAAATAAACATAATAAAAATATAAAAAAAGGAATAATACTTAGAGCAAGGTTCGACTTTTCCACGATTATCTTCGATTATCCGTCTTGCCGGTAGTTATCGGCAAGACCGCCATGCTAGTACTTTTCCATGATTTTTGTCGAAAATCGGCAAACATCTTGAAAAATAACAAAAATATGGTACTTTTCAAGAAATTTTTCACTTTTCGATGATTTTATTCAAGTATTAACATATGTGAGAGTGAGACTATATTTTATTTACCTATGTTTGAGTATGAAATGATTTTATTTTTGGCATTTTAATGTTTTATCAACATTATAAACTTAGTAAATATATTCTTAAAAATATTTTAGTGATTTTTCATCCATAATCCTCGATAAGTGTTGATAACGATAATCTACAGTGTTTATTAGTTTTCCGTCGATTAATCGGCAAGCAAACGATAAATCCGTTAAAAACGGCAAGCGATTTATCGGCAAATTCGGCATGTTGGACCTTGACTTAGAGTATAAGGAGAGAGAGGGAAAGAGAGAGAATTTAAGTTAATTCCTAAATTGTCATAATAGGTATTTTGTTAAATCTCTTGAGTTGATGGGTATTTAAAAAAAATTATAATAAGAAGTATTTCACTAATTCACAATATTTTATAAGCAATTTCGCTTTTACATACTTATTTAGTTTTCATAAAAATGTTAACCCTATGTTAAAAAAAAAAAAAACTGTAAAAGTATATCCTCCGCTCCGAATATGATTTAACAAAATTACCCATCAATATTCTAATTTTTAATTAGTTAATTAATATTATAAAAATATTAATAAATTTTATCATTTTTCTTCATCATTGTTAGAAGTTCTGTGTGATCGCTTCATCGAGATTTTTCTTCCTCGCCGCGATTAGCTGTCCAACGGCGACTTTGCATGGAGGGACGCAGTGTTGCCCAACCGTAACTCGCTGCTTAACCACAACTCACGACATACTCCAATCACCGTGATGCGCATCCGCATGGCTAAATACAATTTGCAGTTCTCGTGATGGCTCCCGAGAATAGGCAGAAAGAAGAATTGATATTAATCTAGGTAGAAAAGCGTCACAATATTTAGGAGATTCTTGGCCTCGTTGATTAGTCGTCTTTGCTAGAATTTGTTAACTGAATCAGAGTTTGTTTATAACCGGCTACGCCTATGCGCTTCAAGTAATGCCATGCCATCATTAAATTGATTATGAATAGTCTTGAAAAGAAGTCTTCTAATTGGTTAAAAGGGAAAAGTCGTTAGAGGTAGGTAATTAGACAAGAGAATATTTGTAATATGGATATTAATTAATGCCAAACTGAATCTATAGTCTTAGATATCAGAGATACCAAATACAAGATAGGTAGTGAGATCAATTAAGTGAAAGAGAGATTTATTAGGTCAATTTCAGGATTTTGAAAATTAAAATCAAAAGAGGGTGTTGATGCAGAAAAATGCTTCAAACATTCAGCGGCCCAATAGCTCATGTTGGGCCGGGCCCAATATCGTCTCGTTGACTTTTTGTGACTTTAGGGCATGGGCTCCTGGACTTTCGAGTCAATCGGACCCTCCTCTGACTCGGTGATCAGAAACCCGTGGTAAACTCCACTACCTGTCGCTAATAGGGCCAGGACTTGGCCTGACCCGGATTACAGGTTCGGGACACCAAAAACGGATTCCTGACCACCGTGTAGGGGGGTCACAGTATCGACTTTCCAGTGAACCCTGGTAGATCAGACCCTCAACCGGCGTCATGGGGACAGATCCGGGTCCTCGGGCTCTCCGCGTAGTCAGTATATCTGCCGGAGATACAAGACCAGTGGATAGAACGAGCACCTCACGGATCTAGAACCTTGGCAAGGAGGGTCTTGGATCGTGCCAGAATCTTCTCCAGAGCTTCCGCTCAATTGTGTTTTCTCTCTCTCAGAACCTGAACAAAACAAAAACCGAGATTAGGGAGAACCGGGGGGGGGGGGGGGGGGGGGTACCCCCTGATTCACCTCCGACGCTCAACATTAGAGTGATATTTGAGGGGAGGCGAGTTCTAGAGGGTGTAGAGAGAGTTTAGGCCGAGTTCTCGGGGTGAGAATCGAGTTACCGTTAAGTGAAAACCGAGCTTCTATTTATAAGAGAATCCGAGGATTCAAACGCAATTATCTCTTGATCCGGGAGGCCCCTGGTGCAAAATAATATAGTTTTTCGCATCCTCAGGACGTGGCCAATCCAACGCCGCAATCGGCGCCCTTATCCGACGCCGGACGCGCCCTCACGCGCGGCAAACGTAGGCGGCGCGTGTGGAAGCTTGGCCTCCAAGCTTGATGACGTCAGCGTGAGTCACCAGGCTGATGTCAGCCCTTCTGGCACGTCCAGCGGATGGGCGACACGTGGAGGGGTCAAATTGTTGGAAATCACGTCTCGGATTCCATGAAAATTATCACAAATTATACCTCCGAACCGTCCGGGTAACATTTAAAAATTAATTTGAAGCGGAATAACTTGTTATCCGTGCAACGGTCCGGATATCGGATAATAACCATTTAACAAGATCAGATAAATATTATGTAATTTAATATTCATAAATCATTATTAATAATCTAGTCATAATAGGAAATAAATAGAAAGCAGTAAATGGTTGCATTTATTAACCCAATGCATAAGGCCGTACCTCTATTGACGACTTCCGGCTGCGCGTTATGAATTGGGCAGGGGTCCGCCGGTGTTGAGGGCAACTCCCGTGATCTTCCGGGATATTCTCCTGGAATCCTCGTACGGAAGCGTGGGCTTCGCCGGCAGGACTCCGTCGCAAAATTTAAACTGATGGTTCTTTTTAAGCTTCCGGAGAACTAAGTCTCTTAAGCCGAACCAGAAAGAGAGATCAGAGAGAAAATTCGCAGACCCTAAAGGAGAGGGAGAGTTCGAATTTTTCTCTGGGGAAAGGTGTGAAAAAATGTGTAGAATGAGCCTCCTATTTATAGACTCAAACCGTAACCGAATTGGAGAAATTCCCTCTCTTATTTTTAAATTTCATATATTAAATATAATTAATTATCTCAATCCAATGGTCCAGATATAATCTCATCTAAATCCAATGGATATAATTAATTAGAGATTTAATTAAATAAGAAAGATTAGGAAAAAATAAAAAATCCAATCTTATCTTCTTATCTTTATAAATTCGAATTATCATTATCTAGATCCAACGGTTGAGATAAATCTTTAAACCGATCAATGGATCAAATTAGTTTAGGATAAAATCAAATATAAAAAGATTTAATAAAAACAATTTCGAATTTATCCTTAAACTATAATTCGAAAAATAATATAATTATATATAATTAATTAATTTCCAATCCAACGGTAAAGATTAAATCTTAGACCGATCTAACGGATATAATTAATTAATCAAATTCGAAAAATGAAACTTGATCACCAAGTCATTAATTTCGAATTCATCAATATCCTAATCCAACGGTTGATATTAAATCATAACCGATCCAATGGATTAAATTGATTTTAGGGTTTTTCTCAATTCGAATGTGAATGGATCCACATTCCAAAAGCCCAATTCGATTTCTACACTATAATATATTTAAAATATATTATTTTCATATTAATATAAATCTATTAATTATTGAATAATTATTAATAATACATTAATAATAAAATTCAAATAATTTAATTATATAAATATTCTCTGATCTCAATATCACACATTTAAATGTCATGATGACACACCATCATTTAAATTCGTGACATGTGATTTAATTTCATAGTTTACCGAAACGATCACAAACATAGAAATTCTCTAAATCACAAACCGTACGTCGAAACGACTAGGCTCCAAAACAAAAGTTGCTTAGAATTTAATTTCCAACAACTTTCATGTTGACCGAAAATCCAAATTCTACTTTCTTTTGTCAGTTAATTTCGGTTACCAAGTTATGGTACTTTTGCCGCGCTACTGATAAAACTATCTGATGTCTGTCACATACTTCAGTTTTATGAGTCTTGCCAAATGATCTTAAAAACATTTCAATGTCTTTATAACGTACGTATCATCCGTTACGGAGCTATCCTGGGGACCATGGACCCGTATCACTTAAGCTCCAACGAACTGCTAGTTGTTCGTCAAACCTCGAAGTGATTCCACTATAGACCCGAGGCTGCACTCTTTAGTGATACAGTATATATTATTCCCTTTATAACAGCAGGGTGTTCATTGATACAATCAAATTCGGGTTATTGATCTTTCACTTTATGATCCACACATGAGCAGGCGGTTTCTACCGTTATGCCCCTCATTGCATTTTTCATCCTCGACTCAGTCAGTAATATTATGAGCAACTCACTTATGGTTTCGATTCATAAGTTGCGCACGGGTACTTCTCACTTCTCACCACCGACAATCAAGGGAATCATCATCACTCTGAAGAGAGCTGTGTGATGCCCATGTCTATGACCAAGCTACCCTTACTGCTGACTATCATGCTCCCAAAATAATAGTGTTGGGAACAACGGTAATTTATTGTGTTCTTTAACGGTTAAATCAAAGAACAATCAAGCCAGCAGCTCGGACTCAAGATCACTCAGGACTTAGATCGAATATCCATTTGATCATCTACTAGTGACTCAACTCCAAGTTATCAGTGACGGTCTTATTTGATAACTTCCGGAGCTTAAGTCAGGTCCAGTCCAGTATGAAGACACTTCATACTTAATGCACTTCTAGTGAGTGTGACAAACATAAAATCCAGAACAGGATTGTCACTTAGTCACATTAATGACCTTGTACGATTAATGGGCTCTCACCCAGTTAATCAGGTCACGGACATTTTAAGTTCATTTATTATGATTATTAATTCTTCTTCACATTGACTCTGTTGTGATAATAATTCATAATTGCATCCTTTATGAACTAAGGATCAAACATTCTATTTTACTCTACCAGAAACTATAATAAGATTATCATAATAAGCAACATCTTTATTCAACGACTTGTCATAATCTTTTACAAATGGATAAAAAATATCTTGTTTAGGGACACATATGTCCAACACAATTTGACCCCTGGTGTACCTGCAGAACCGCTGCCACGTGGCGGTTGGCTTTTGGGGGCCTGTGGGGCCCGCTCGGGTGTTTCTCGTCGTGTCCCGGAGGCCCCGGGTGTTTCCTGAGGCCGTTTTTTTACAAATTTTATATTGATTTTGGGTATTTCGATATTTTTGGGATCAACTGGACCCTTTATTTTTCGAAAACGGGTTTCTAGTGAATAAATTGGGGCAAAATTGATTATAAAATAAATTAATTAATAAAAGAAAAATTAATTTAAATAATTTTTCTTTTGTTAATTAATATTAAATCAATTGCGTAAAATACCCGTAACATTAACCCCCCAGTTTTTCGGCAATTTTTAATTTCCGAGAAACTTTATAAATTGGAGGCAGGACGGCTCATTCGGATTCACGAGCTTATTTTCTTCTGGTGAATAGTAAAAGGTACGTTTTTCTTCCGTAACTTTTTTACCGGGTAGCATTTTTGAATTCCGATTTTTGCATCGTGTCAGTCCTTTCGTTATCTAGCTTCCCCATTTCACGAGCCTCGGCATAATTTTTGAAAAAAAACGAAGTCTAAAACTCGAAACCGAATTCGAGCGACTTTCTCTCTCTAGAACCCATGAACCCGATCGGAGAAAATGGCCACCCCCTCTTCGCCGGAGCTTGCCATCGCCGGAGACGACCATCATCGTGACCAGCTCGACGTGGCGAGTTCGGGGAAGTCAGTGGCAGCCGTCGGCGAGGCGGTGGAGCTCGGGGAGAGGTGTTTGGCTCCGTTTGAATCGGGTGGATTCGAGCTCGCCGATGGCGAGGCGGTGGGCTCCGTCGCCGGCGGAAGGTGGTCGCCTGAAGACCGGAGCTCGAGGGCGACCGGATCTGGGCCGGTGGAGCACGCCGGAGGTGGAGGAACTCGGCCAAACCCGCGTGCGTGTGGGTTTGGTTCACCCGACCTCGGCGATGGCCCGATCTCTTCGATCGAGGCTGTGGTGGTCGCCGTTGACGGCGACAGTTGGTGGTGTGACGGCGGGACTCGGGCGAGCGGGTTCGGGCCGGTGGCCTTCGTCGGTGGAAGGGGAGGAGCCCGATCCTTTTTGGGCGAGCGGGATCCGAGCTCCAGTGAGGTCGGGTCCTTTGTGGCCCGATCCGTTGGCTCAGTCGCCGGCGGCGAGCGGTGGCGACTCATCGGGGAGGGCCGGCCGAGTGGGTTAGTTCCGGAGTCGGGTGACGCCAGCGATGGGATAGCTCGGCCGGGCTGCCTCCTTTTACCCGCTTCAGTGGGTTCCTCGGCCGGCGGGAGCCCGTCTTGTTTTATCGGCGGGGTTCCCGTGGCGGCGAGGGTGGTTCCGGCGAGTCCGTCTTTGCTCCGGATTCGCGGGGGCAGTTCCGGTCGGGATCGCCAATATCCCGAGGTTCGCGGGGCCCGCGGTGGTCGGGGCCGGCTGGTAACTATATCAGTGACGATGACGGCCAATACCGGCGGCCGGTGGTATCCGGCTGATTTTCCAGGAACCCCAGAATTCCAACGGGTTTTCCATGCGATGCCCCGGTTGATATTCGGGTCGTCGAGGTCTTCGTTGGCGGAGGCGGGTCATCCCATGGCGGGTCCCGCACATAATTTTTCTGTTGTTCCGGGAGCGGGTCTGAGATCTACCGGTGTAGATGTAGATAGTGTTAGGGCTACCACAGGTGCTGCTTACGGAGTTCATGGCGTGGAAGGACCACGTCATGGTGCCGATATAGCACGCGGGTCATGCCCAAATTTTGATAGGATAGTTAGGAGGAGAACCGGGGCCTCCTCGGGTGAGGGCGACCTTTACCGGTTGCGTTCTCCCGCACTTTTCCCGGACGTTAATATTCCGAGCTCTGTCACTCCGGCGGAGCTTGGGGCCTTCTTCGCGGTTCCCTTGGAGAGTCTTTGGCTGGGTTTTTCCTTGCCGATTCCTTCTCTGTTAGAGTGGCTTCTAGTGTCGCTGGACTTGCATCCGCTTCAGGTCCGCCCAGATACTTGGTGGTTTGCCGCCGGGATTTTCTCGATGTGGCGAGAGAGACGAGGCAGAGATGTCACTCCTACCTAGCTCCGGAGACTTCTGCCCATCGTCGTTTCCCAGGATGACCAAAGGGTCAACAACTGGGTTTTTTCCCGACCTGTTTGAGGCTTCCAGGTCAGAGATCTGGGTCCGGTCCTAGACCCGGACTGGCATAGTCGGTGGGTTTGGGTCCCAAGCGCTCATCTAGGATCCGTTCCCCGAGGATTCAGTATTCCTCGGCTGTTTATGAGCACCGGCGTCGAGGATCGGGGCTTCGTCAGCTTTTTCTTGACGGGGTCCGCCATTCCCAGACGTTTTGCTTATTTTTTAACGAGGGAAGCATGGATTCGGGCGGGGTGGATGTCTCCCGGGGCCGTGGTTGATTCAACGTCGGGCCTTGAAGAGAGGTCTATCGTTATACGTAGTTTTCTCTGCTTATTTTCCTGGATGGATTGTTTTGTCGTTCTCCACCTCTGACATAGTTGTTTTTTCTTTTGCATGCATGGATCGCAGTGACGGATGGTCGTGGGGTCTTCCACCATTTCCCTCAGATGAGAGATCTTCCGATATGCCCGCCTCTGGCTACGGGAAGACGGATCCCATCCCTTTACCGGGGATGCCCTCTTCGTCGCGAGGGACACCTGGTTATGGCGCGCCTTTTTGGGCGTGCGATTTGGCATATGATCAGCCCCCGATAGCCGGCCTGACGTTTACGGAGTATCACCCTTCTTCGTCGTATAGTCGGGCCCTGGTGCCCGAATCGGTGTATCCTGGCCAGGCTCCCATGCGTGGGGCCGCGCAGGCGGTACGCTTCATCGTTTCGCCGGCTTTTTCTTTTATTCTTTCGTGAGGGTGCATACTTATGACTTTCTCCTTTGTTGCAGGTGATGCCGCTGTACAGCTATTCGATGCGTGGAGAGTCCAGCCGTGCTGGCGGGTCACATGAGGAGACTGTTCCTGTGGGTAGGATGGGACATGCCGGAGACGGGGTGCAAGAGGCCGGGCGTCATGGCGATTCTCCGTATTTTGACAGTGCGGCAGCTTGGCAATTCATCCGGGAGGCTCATGAGGGGCACCTGGCTTCCTCTAAAGAAGTCTCTCGTTCCCAGGCCGATGTCGCTCATTATTCTGCCCAGCTCGGGGCTGCCCATGAGGCATTAACGATGAGGGATGCGGAGATAGCGAATCTCCGGCAGTCGCACGTCGCCGAGCTTGACTCTGCGAGATGGGAGGATTTTGTAAACGGCATGGTGGATATGCTCCGAGCAAATCCACACATGTATCTCTGCACCTCCTTCCTTCTCAACCACCGGGTTCCGCCGGAAGTCTTAGCAGTTTTGGAGCCTTACATCGCTCTCGTTCCTCCTCCGGGGCCGATCATGAACTTCCTGGTGAACGGGGTTTTGTTCTCTGCCGGCGCTCATCCTTCGGGGGTCGGCAGTGTAGACAGCGTGGCCGGCGGAGCTGGGGGTCATGTTCTTCCGGCCTCTCCTTTCGTCGCTGCCGATTATTATGTTCCCGATCTTAGTCACATTGCCCCTGCCGATGACGAGGCAGAGGATTCAGCTGCCGGAGAAGATGAGACGGGCGATGAGGCCACGGATGATGACGATCACCCGTCGTGACATGCTGCTCTTCTTGTTTTTTTTCTCTTTTTTTGAAACAATGGGGAGTTTATCTTTACCCGTGTATAGAGCTTGTAACTTCTAGTTTTGCCACGCGTGGCACGAGTTTTGTAGCGCCTTCAAGCGCGTCTCTTGTATAGGCGGACATGTTCTGCTGTAGCGAGCCGCCGTGGTTCATTAGAAGTAGCCATCTGTGATGTAATCGTAATGTTGACTTGTGAATGTCAATCTTTTACTATCATCTTGTATGTTGACTCTTTGCTTGTTTCTTATCTGTTTGTCTTGAGATAAGATTTTGTCTTCCGGCCATGTATTGAGCACTCTGGGCCGTTGGCTGATGCCTTGGTCTTATCACACGTTTGCGTGTCGTTAAGCGCTCGGCTTTGGGCTGAGAACCACTTTTGAGGCGTCTTTGTAGACTTGGAGCCGAATCGCGCTGTATGTAGCGTTGTAGGTCCCGGATTTATGGCAAGTTGCGCGTCAACAGGCGCTCGGGTACGGCCGAGGACCTGTGAGGCGTCTTTGTAGGCTTGGGGCCGGGTCGCGTTGTATTCAACGCTACAAGTCCTGGACTTACGGTAAGCTGCGCGTCAACAAGCGCTCGGGTACGAGCCGAGGACCTGCGAGGCGTCTTTGTAGGCTTGGGGCCGGGTCGCGTTGTACTCAACGCTATAAGTCCCGGACTTATGGCAAGCTGCGCGTCAACAAGCGCTCGGGTACGAGCCGAGGACATGCGAGGCGTCTTTGTAGGCTTGGGGCCGGGTCGCATTGTATTCAACGCTATAAGTCCCGGACATGTGGCAAGCTGCGCGTCAACAAGCGCTCGAGTACGAGCCGAGGACCAACGAAGCGTCTTTGTAGGCTTGGGGCCGGGTCGCGTTGTATTCAATGCTATAAGTCTCGGACTTATGGCAAGCTGCGCGTCAACAAGCGCCCGGGTACGAGCCGAGGACCTGCGAGGCGTCTTTGTAGGCTTGGGGCCGGGTCGCGTTGTATTCAACGCTATAAGTCTCGGACTTATGGCAAGCTGCGCGTCAACAAGCGCTCAGGTATGAGCCGAGGACCTGTGAGGCGTCTTTGTAGGCTTGGGGCCGGGTCGCGTTGTATTCAACGCTATAAGTCCCTGGACTTACGGTAAGCTGCGCGTCAACAAGCGCTCGGGTACGAGCCGAGGACCTGCGAGGCGTCTTTGTAGGCTTGGGGCCGGGTCGCGTTGTATTCAACGCTACAAGTCCTGGACTTATGGCAAGCTGCGTGTCAACAAGCGCTCGGGTACGAGCCGCGGACCTGCGAGGCGTCTTTGTAGGCTTGGGGCCGGGTCGCGTTGCATTGTATTCAACGCTATAAGTCCCGGACTTATGGCAAGCTGCGCGTCAACAAGCGCTCGGGTACGAGCCGAGGACCTGCGAAGCGTCTTTGTAGCCTGAGTTGGCGGGATCGGGATCCGGGCCTTTCTCGGGTTTTTTTTTTTTTGTGTATCTTCCTTTCTTTTTCCTATATCAACCCCCCAGTTTCCAAGTAAACTTGTAAAGGTTGTGAGGAAACTTGAAGAGGCATTTATTCGCGGAAAAAGGAAGACTTCGGCGCTTCTTGTGGCGCTCTTCTTTTACATATATCGGCTACCGGAGCTATTTCCAAACCGATGGTACATCACCTCGGGGTTTTTCCTTCGGATTGGATCTTAGCTTTAGCTATTTCCATCTTGTTTTTACCCCTAGCCTTGTCGGGCTCACTGGTAGTACTACTTCAGGTGTTCGACGTTCCAGGGGCGGGGGATTTCGCAACCCCCCATTTCCTGTAGCCGGTATGTTCCGTCTCGGATCACCTTGGAGATGCGGTACGGGCCTTCCCAGGTTGGCCCGAGGGTTCCGGCGCCGAGGACTTGGGTGTTTTAGCCTACTTTTCTCAGGACCAGGCTTCCTTCCAAGAAACGTCTCGCCTTGACTTTAGAGTTGTAGTAGCGTTCTACAACTCGCTTTTTGGTGACCAGTCTGGTGTACGCTTCGTTTCGCTTTTCTTCGAGAAGATCAAGCTCTTGTCGCAGCACTTCGTCATTGCATTCTTCGTCGAAGAACTCGACTCGTGGCGAGGGGAAGCTTATCTCAGCAGGGATGACCGCCTCGACTCCGTAGGTTAGAGCGAACGTGGTTTCACCAGTGGCATTGCGTGTGGTAGTCCGATAGGCCGAGAGTACGGAGGGTAACTCTTCCGCCCATTTGCCCTTCTTTTCGTCGAGTTTCCTTTTCAGGATGGTCTTGATGTCTTTATTGACTGACTCCACTTGACCGTTCGCCTGAGGGTAGACGGGTGATGAGTAAGTGTTGTTGATTTCGAGTTCGCCGTAGAAGGCTCGGAGATCTACGTCGTTGAATTGCTCTGTCATGTTGGTGATGAGATATTTGAGCAAGTATCAAAGTCGTTGAGGTGACTGAGATGATTCTCAATGTCGTTGAAGCAATCGTGACGGCTTTTAAGTCATCGGGGTGACCGAGATGGCTCTTGAAGTCGCCGGGGTGACCGCGATGGCTCGTCGTGGTCGGCGATGTGACCGAGATGAAACTCAAAGTCGTTGAGGCGACCGTGATGACTTTTGAGGTCGCAGGCGTGACCGCGATGGCTCTTCGAGGTCAGCGATGTGACCGAGATGAAACTCAAGGTCGTTGAGGCGACCGTGATGGATTTTGAGGTCGCCGGTGTAACCGTGATGGCTCTTCGAGGTCGTCGAGGTGACCGAGATGAAACTCAAGGTCGTTGAGGCGACAGTGATGACTTTTGAGGTCGCCGGCGTGACTGCGATGGCTCGTCGTGGTCGGCGAGGTGACCGAGATGAAACTCAAGGTCGTTGAGGCGACCGTGATGACTTTTGAGGTCGCTAGCGTGACCGCGATGGCTCGTCGTGGTCGGCGAGGTGACCGAGATGAAACTCAAGGTCGTTGAGGCGACCGTGATGACTTTTGAAGTCGCCGGCGTGACCGCGACGGCTCGTCGTGGTCGGCGAGGTGACCGAGATGAAACTCAAGGTCGTTGAGGCGACCGTGATGACTTTTGAGGTCGCCGGCGTGACCGCGATGGCTCGTCGTGGTCGGCGAGGTGACCGAGATGAAACTCAAGGTCGTTGAGGCGACCGTGATGCTGGCGTGATCGCGATGGCTCATCGTGGTCGGCGAGGTGACCGAGATGAAACTCAAGGTTGTTGAGGCGACCGTGATGACTTTTGAGGTTGCCCTCGTGACCGCGATGGCTCGTCGTGGTCGGCGAGGTGACCGAGATGAAACTCAAGGTCGTTGAGGCGACCGTGATGACTTTTGAGGTCGCCGGCGTGACCGCGATGGCTCTTCGAGGTCGGCGATGTGACCGAGATGAAACTCAAGGTCGTTGAGGCGACCGTGATGACTTTTGAGGTCGCTGGCATGACCGCGATGGCTCGTCGTGGTCGGCGAGGTGACCGAGATGAAGCTCAAGGTCGTTGAGGCGACCGTGATGACTTTTGAGGTCGCTGGCGTGACCGCGATGGCTCGTCGTGGTCGGCGTGAGATTCGCTGAGCCTCTTCTTCTGTGAAAGTGATGACTTGGCTGGGAAGCACCGTCGTAGAACTGGTTAGGTTCGTGAAGTTGGTCTGGCGTTCCCCGCCGTCATTTTCCAGGGCTCGAGCATATCTCTTTCATTTGTTATTGGAGTCCCCAGTCTCTGGTCCACCTAGGATAGTGGATACAATATGATACTGAGGAGCTTTGCCTTTGGTTCGCCCTTTGTCTTGGCGAGGCTTGTGATCGTCCTGGGGCGGTTCGTCTTCTCGAGGCAGAGGGTTGTTGGCTTTTCCGCTTCCCGCCACGAGTTTCTTGACAAATTCTTTCAATTGTCCGTTTTGAATGAGTTGTTCGATTTGTCTCCTTAGTTGCCAGCATTCTGATGTTGAATGGCCGTGGTCCTGGAGATATTCGCAGTACCGATTTTTGTCTCGGTTGGCCTTCCTGGGCAGAGGTTGTGGAGGACCGAACTTCTCTTTGTGGAGATTGAAAATCGTTGCCGGTGACACGGTCAGTGGGGGTATAGTATGCGTCTTTGCGAAAACCTTCCGCTCGCTTAGGGCGTTGTTATCGCCCCTCAGAGTTTGACTGTTGGCGCTGCCTCTTTCTTTGAGGTTCGTTATTGTCCCTCCTTTGGTCGTTCCGGCTTTGCTCGTCTAGGCTAAGTTGGTTTTGACTGATGAAGTATTCGTCGGCGGCGATGTCTTCTGCTGCCCTAGCCATCAGTTCGGCCATGGAAGCGGGCCTCTTTTTGACAAGGGAGCGCGTGAATTCGCTCACCAGGAGACCGTCAATTACTGCAGTGACAGCGTCGTCGTCGGTATAGCTGGCAACTTTATTCGCCTCCTCCGTGAATCTTTTCAAGTAAGCCTGGAGAGACTCGTCTTTGCGTTGCTTGAAGGACTATAGGTACGACTTTCCTTTTCGCTGTGTGATCGAGCTAGCGAAGCGGGATATGAAGCGTTCTGTCAGGTCTTCAAAGGATTCAATCGACCCCTTGGGGAGTCGTTGGTACCATTCGAAGGCCGGTCCGGCAAGGGTGAAGCAGAACGCCTGGCACATCGTGGAGGGCGAGCATCTCTTTACCCGCATGGCAAACTGGTATTGCACCAGATGGTATGTGGGATCTGTCGTGCCGTCGTAGATGAGATTTAGCGAGAATAGGAGGTCTCCGCTGAGATCTTCGTCGAGTAGGTGGCTTGCCAAAGGTGAGATGATTCCCTCCGCCATACTTCGTTTGGCGGGATCAGTACTATTGGCGGCGGCGAGTTCTCTCAGCTCTCTCTCCTTAGAGCCTGGACCTCGTTTCTCAGTCCGTCGTTTGGCGGAGGTGCTGTCGGGTCAGGTGCCGGGGCAGTGTTGGCTCCTCTCGTCATGTGATACATGGCGGGGGGTGCGGAACTTCTAGACCCTTCTAACTCGGCACTGTCCGGATTTTCTTGAGGGTGAGGTTCTTCCCTTCGTCGTTCGAGGTGTCGTCGTAAGTCCCCTTCTTGACGGGAGTGACTTAGACAATGACGGAGGTCCTCCTGATTTTCCGGACGTGCCCGGGCGGGCACCTGCTGGCGACGACAGTTTCTCCGCGCCTTAACGCTTTCAGCGTTACTTTTGTCTCCTCCCAAATGTTCAAAGGCTGAATGTCGGATCGACTGTGATTGGGCCGACTTTTGAATGTTTTGACGGGCCTGTAGAATTGCAGGTGGCCCTCGTTGTGTGAGTTTGAGGGCCTCTTCTGGACTTTCCTCTTCGTCGATGGCTTCGAGGTTGGTGTCGTTGTTGCCGAGACGTTTGGACACAAGATCAGCATGGCGAAAGACACTATCTTCCAGCCGAGTTAGCCTTTCTTTTTCTTCGTTGACAGCGGGCTCTTGTCGAGTACTTATCTCGGGCCGGTTAAGAGCCTGAGTTCGGCGTGCGTTCACCCGAGCCCGGGTGTTGAGAGCGACATTTCCCGCGGGGCAGGAAGAGGTGCCTTCCGTCGTATCTGACATCGGAGTTTCGAGCGTCTTTGAGTGTCTTCGAGTGTTTTCGTATGTGTTCGAGTTTCTTTGAACGCCTTCGAGTGTGTTCGAACGCCTTTGAGTGTGTTCGAACACCTTCGGGTTTCTTCGAACGCCTTCGAGTGTGTTCGAATGTCTTCGAGTGTCTTCGAATGTGTTCGAATTTCTTCGAACGCCCTCGAGTGTGTTCGAACGCCTTCGGGTTTCTTCGAACGCCTTCGAGTGTGTTCGAACGCCTTCGAGTTTCTTCGAATGCCTTTGAGTGTGTTCGAATGCCTTCGAGTTTCCTCGAATGCCTTCGAGTATCTTCGAACGCCTTCGGCTGTGTTCGAACGCCTTTGGGTGTGTTCGAACGCCTTCGGGTTTCTTTGAATGCCTTCGAGTGTGTTCGAATGCCTTCGAGTTTCTTTGAATGCCTTCGAGTGTGTTCGAATGCCTTCGAGTTTCCTCGAATGCCTTTGAGTATCTTCGAACGCCTTCGGGTGTGTTTGAACGCCTTCGGGTTTCTTCAAATGCCTTCGAGTGTGTTCGAATGCCTTCGAGTTTCTTCGAACGCCTTCGAGTGTGTTCGAATGCCTTCGAATGTGGCCGGATGTCTTTGAACGCATTCGAGTGTGTTCGAATGTGTTCGAATGTACTCGAACGCCTTCGAATGTGGCCGGATGTCTTTGAACGCCTTCGAGTGTGTTCGAATGTGTTCGAATGTACTCGAACGCCTTCGAATGTGGCCGGATGTCTTTGAACGTCTTCGAGTGTGTTCGAACGCCTTTGAGTGTGTTCGAGTGCGTTTGAATGTACTCGAATACCTTCGAATGTGGCTGGATGTGCTGGTAGGGACTCGAGGCTTAAACTCGTGAGCCCCCTCCTTCTAGCGCCAAAATGTTGATGCAGAAAAATGCTTCAAACATTCAGCGGCCCAATAGCTCGTGTTGGGCCGGGCCCAATATCGTCTCGTTGACTTTTTGTGACTTTAGGGCATGGGCTCCTGGATTTTCGAGTCAATGGGACCCTCCTCTGACTCGGTGATCAGAAACCCGTGGTAAACTCCACTACCTGTCGCTAATAGGGCCAGGACTTGGCCTGGCCCGGATTACAGGTTCGGGACACCAAAAACGGATTCCTGACCACCGTGTAGGGGGGTCACAGTATCGACTTTCCAGTGAACCCTGGTAGATCAGACCCTCAACCGGCGTCACGGGGACACATCCGGGTCCTCGGGCTCTCCGCGTAGTCAGTATATCTGCCGTAGATACAAGACCAGTGGATAGAACGAGCACCTCACGGATCTAGAACCTTGGCAAGGAGGGTCTTGGATCGTGCCAGAATCTTCTCCAGAGCTTCCGCTCAATTGTGTTTTCTCTCTCTCAGAACCTGAACAAAACAACACCCGAGATCAGGGAGAACCGGGGGGGGATACCCCCTGATTCACCTCCGACGCTCAACATTAGAGTGATATTTGAGGGGAGGCGAGTTCTAGAGGGTGTAGAGAGAGTTTAGGGTGAGTTCTCGGGGTGAGAATCGAGTTACCGTTAAGTAGAAACCGAGCTTCTATTTATAAGAGAACCCGGGGATTCAAACGCAATTATCTCTTGATCCGGGAGGCCCCTAGTGCAAAATAATATAGTTTTTTGCATCCTTATGACGTGGCCGATCCAACGCCGCAGTCGGCGCCCTCATCCGACGCCGAACGCGCCCTCACGCGCGGCAAACGTGGGCGGCGCGCGTAGAAGCTTGGCCTCCAAGCTTGATGACGTCAGCGTGAGTCACCAGGCTGATGTCAGCCCTTCTGGCATGTCCAGCGGATGGGCGACACGTGGAGGGGTCAACCCCTGGTGGACCTGCAGAGCCGCTGCCACGTGGCGGTTGGCTTTTGGGGGCCTGTGGGGCCCGCTCGGGTGTTTCCCGGCGTGTCCCGGAGGCCCCGGGTGTTTTCCGAGGCCGTTTTTTACAAATTTTATATCGATTTTGGGTATTTCGATATTTTTGGGATCATCTGGACCCTTTATTTTTCGAAAACGGGCTTCCAGTGAATAATTTGGGGCAAAATTGATTATAAAATAAATTAATTAATAAAAGAAAAATTAATATTAAATCAATTGCGTAAAATACCCGTAACAGAGGGTATCAAAAATATTAAAGAATAACTTAAGAGTATAGGTTTTTATTTTTTTAAAAAACAAAATGGTATTTTTGTGAAAATAAAATATAAAAAGCCAAATTTTCTATTCAAGGTTGATGTGTATCGGATAATTAATAAGATGAGTATACGTGAATGAGATCCTAAAGCTACACGTGGACAGTTCGCATTGGACACAACCTGATTTCACAAATCTACAAACTGGTGGTTGATAGAAAAGCATGCATGTAGAAACAAAGAGCAAAATCTGGAAATCAGAACTCAAATCCAATGAGATTGAAGATATAGATATATAGCTCAGTTTTTTAGATAACACACGTAATGTAATTACATACTCCTATAAATACACTCACAAAGCCACACCATTTCATTCCAACACTCCCATCACTCGTCTCAACCTCTAAATTAAGCTCAAGTTACATCTTAATCTTAAATGGCCGCTTCCTCGATGGCTCTCTCCTCCCCGGCCTTTGCCGGAAAATCCGTCGAGCTTTCCCCGGCCGCTAGCAAAGTCGGCGGCGGAGGACGCGTGTCCATGAGGAAAACCGCCACGAAGGTGGCTTCCTCCGGGAGCCCGTGGTATGGCCCCGACCGGGTGAAGTACTTGGGCCCGTTCTCGGGTGAGTCCCCGAGCTACCTGACAGGTGAGTTCCCTGGTGACTACGGGTGGGACACTGCCGGGCTCTCGGCTGACCCAGAGACCTTCGCCCGGAACCGCGAGCTTGAGGTGATCCACTCGCGGTGGGCCATGCTTGGCGCCCTCGGCTGCGTGTTCCCAGAGCTCCTCTCCCGCAACGGCGTGACCTTCGGCGAGGCTGTCTGGTTCAAGGCTGGCTCGCAGATCTTCAGTGAGGGAGGGCTCGACTACTTGGGAAACTCTAGCCTCGTCCATGCGCAGAGCATCCTCGCCATCTGGGCTTGCCAGGTCGTCCTCATGGGTGCCGTCGAGGGCTACCGCGTCGCGGGCGGGCCTCTCGGCGAGGTCGTTGACCCGATCTACCCGGGCGGGAGCTTCGACCCATTGGGGCTTGCCGACGACCCGGAAGCCTTCGCGGAGCTGAAGGTGAAGGAGCTCAAGAACGGGAGGCTGGCGATGTTCTCGATGTTCGGGTTCTTCGTTCAGGCTATCGTCACCGGAAAGGGCCCGCTGGAGAACTTGGCCGATCACCTCGCTGACCCGGTCAACAACAACGCCTGGGCCTTCGCCACCAACTTTGTCCCCGGCAAGTAAACGGCGTCTTAACGATCTCTAGTTTGTTTGACAATTGTAAAGAGATGTAATTTATATCCCTACTATTAAGTAGAGGACAGAGAAATATGTGAATCATATACATGTGTTATTTTTCTTATTATCTTAGTTATAATATGAAACACCAAATTATAACATGTATGAAAAGAAATTGACACAAAATTATTTACGTGAAAACAGAAAACTCAATTTAGAAAGAAAAACAATCACGGATAGCTGCAATCCAAAAGCGTAAAATGCACCTTCGGGTAAAATCCCGGATCCATAATACCAGATAAAAGGAATATTCATCTGTGGAAGCAATCAACAAACGTATATATCATTGAACTCGAAAAGTTTACAGAGTGAGCAAGTCACACAAACAAACAAATTTGTAATGCACAAAAGAATAAAGAAGATTACAAATAACAAACACCCAAAAAAAAAAAAAAAAAAAACACTCAAAACATATTTTGACAAGTTTATGATCATATGTGAAATAGAAGTATTACAGAGTTATGCTTCAGCACGGCCCGTGTTCAAAGCTCTCTCCAACCTCGTTGCAAACGGGGTATCGTGCCAATTCACCCTTTTGTCCTGCAAATTCCCGAAAACTCGAATCAGAAATTCACCAAGCACATATATTCTCCTCGTAGCATTTCCGAGAAAAAATCTTACTTCCAGTGTACCTCTCTGTACTTGCTGGTCGTGTTCGGTATTCCTTTAAACGAGGTAGTTGAACCAAGATCCTTTTCATGGTTCCAGTGTGTCCCAACCGTCCCGATCAAGGGCATATCATCAGGGCTTCGGCTGGGCGACTTCCTCGGCGAAGACGTAGCTGAGAACTGTCGAATTTCTTCAACTGTCAGTGCGCCTAAAATCGGCCTCTCCTCCAGAGATCTCACTGAGTTTGATCCTTGAGACGTTGCTCTGTCCGGAGAATGAGAATCGAAAGCAAACGAGCTTTTCTTGTTAACTGGTTTGGTCTCCGGAGTGTCCAGCCAGGTTGAAAGGCTAGCATCGACCGCCATTTCTTGCTTCGGTTTAACTGTTTGATCTGTTCGATACTTGAAAATTGGCTCTGAGCTGAACGATATTCTTGACTCTTGATCTGATGAGAAGTTCTCTTTCTGAGGCCTCGTTTTCGTGGAGCGTTTTGCTTTGACAGCTTTCCATTGTGTAAGGTTTTCAACTGGGTTTAGCACCGAGTGGACGTAACAGCTCCGATCTCGAGCATTACGATTTGCGTCAGGCAGAACCGACACAGTGGCAGGACTATTCACCTCCTCGCTAACTCTCTTCGGCTCAGCAATTTCAACCTCATACTCTATCTCTCCATCACCGTCTTCTTCATCTTCGTCATCCCCGTCGTCGTCGTCGTCGTCATCGAGATCGCTATAGCCGAAATCCAATTCTTCCTCTTCATCATCACTGTCTCTGCAATTCTGGTACCGATGGTTTGGAGGGTACGACACCAAGCTCGATGAAGTGGAGCTCTCGTCGGACGAAGACTTAGCCACACTTGACTTCGCTAAGTCTTTTCTGTCCTCCTTCCCTTCAAGATCATCACTTTCTGGCAACGGAGTTGGAGCTTCAAGGACAGGAACAGGCTCGTAGGTCCTCACGTTCGAATCGAATGTCACTTTCTTCCTCGGACTGGAGTTAGGTCGCTCGTTGAAATTCTCCCTACATCCAAAAACAGTACAAATCTTACAGATACCATCAATTTCCGAAGATACCATAAATGGAAACTTATGTTTCGAAATTCAATCACTCACCTGACTTCCGGAACCGACCCAACCGGCTCTTCTACCTCGCTCAGCACAGCCGGTTCCACCGATTGCACTGCCTTGAAGCTCGCCAATCGCTGAGACGGTTTCAAAATTTCGTCAGTGATAGAAAAACCAAACCCTAATAGGAATCAACTGACTACACAGACAGACACGGAAAGTAAAATCAAAACACAACAGTGAGGAACGATAAATTAATTCGAGGATTAACAAGATTCCCAAAGTAGCTTCAAAGCCCTAGCTTCACTGAACAACCAAATAAGGGAACACCGATCAAATTTTCTCGCTCTTTCCGAGCAACCAAACAAACGGCCAGAAAAGGAAACTTAGAAGAAACACGCATTCCATCAATCCCAAGCTCGCGATTCGACAGAGACTCACCTGGTGATCCCGAGGCTGAACCTGGTTATGGTTCCTGTACTTCCTGCGATTGTGGTCATTCTTCTTCGAGGTGCCGAAACACGCAAGAAAGCAGCCCATCGGCGCGCGATGGAGAGGTCGATCTCCTTGCTTTCTATTGAAGAAAATGACAATGAAGATTAGGGTTTAGAGGACGGAATCGTTCATGGCCGATGGGTGAAATACAGAGTCGGAGACGAGGGAGACAGAGGAGCGCTTGGGGGGAAAGAGAAAGGTAGGGTCAAAACGGTCATATTTTGAAGTTTCTAATTCCAGTGGGGTTTTAGTTTCCCTTTTCTTTTTTCTTTTTAATTATTTTCTTTTTATTTTTTACACAAGTGACCGTTGGAGTTCATGATTTTGTTGAGCACAGCTGTAATTTTTTTTCAATTATTTTTTTAGAGCTTGGGATAGTTGTAGTGAATTGTAGGGTTAATTGCGGCAAAAAGACTCAACCTTTGATCAAATGCTCTGCTGTGTATAAAACTTCCGTAAATAGCGGTAAAAGTACCCAAACTCGGCATTTGGGAGTTGACCGAGAATATTAGTCCATGTGGTTGTTAGCCTTTGCCACGTGGCATGCCACGTAATTATTATTTTTTAAATAATTTTTAGTAAATAAATTATTTAGATTATTTTAAAATTTAATTTTTATTTTTTGATTTTTTAATAAATTTGTTTAATAATAATAAATAATGAATATTTAAATTTAAATATTCATTATTGGTTATAATTATTTATTTTTAATAAAATGAATACAACGTAATAAAAATCACCGTTCATGGTTCACTTGAACTCCGCTTCCGATCCGGTTCACGCGTCGAATAAAATTGTTTAATATGTTTAATAATAATAACCAATAAACACATACATGTTGTTTAAAAAGTCAAGACATAATTAAATACACACCACTTATTAAAAAAAATAGTAGTCATATTTATATTTAACGAAAAATTATCTTTATTTGTTTGCATGATATTGTTTTTGTGTTTGCATTTTATAATAATAATTGTTAAGGTCGGATTTGGTCAAATCCATCCTCAACACAACTCGTGTCGTTTTGTCCATAAACGACATGAGGGAAGGCGAGGAAGTTCATCACCCGAGGGGGACTATCCCCGAGGAAGGTTATCTCCGAGGAGGTTCGACCGTGAGGAGGCACAGCCACACAAAAGCAAACTGCGATGAAGTGTCCCATCACACTCGACGAGGAATTTCGTCATGATGGTTGATGCAGAGCCGAATGACCATTGACGAGATGTGCATTTAATGAAGCCGACCTACTCACTCGATGAGAAGCACCAGCGACGAGGCTTGCAGGGCCGAATGATGGCTGACGGGATGCGCATTTAATGAGGCTCACCTACCCATAATGGCAGTCTGCTCGGAAGTGACATAAAGCAGGGATTAACCATGCTTCCCTCAAATCACGCCAGGAAGCGAATGATTAAAGGGGGAAAAAGGCGGGAAAGACGCGAGGGGAATGTAATGTAGACTCTATAAAAAGCAAGATAAGCCTCATTTGCAAAAGAGTTGGGGGAAAAATAGAGAAAAAAAAAAGGCCCGGAAAAGAGAGAGAGACCCTGTAATAGAGAGGTTAAGGAAATAGAGAAAGCTTTTGGCTCATGATCCTTCATCTGTCCAGCTATTCAACGGAAGAAAACCGAGCTCATTTCGGAACATATAATAAAACAAAGATATTCACAGATTATTGTTGTTTATTTGTTATTTGGTGAATTTTTTTGTGACTGGAAAAGGGCGGTGAAAATCGCCCTCTACAGTTTGGCGCCCACCGAAGGGCTTTGTTTTCTTTCTAACTCACAGCCAGGAATTTGAAGGAGCGAGATGTCGTCGAGCGACACCGTCATCAGTTTAGAAGGGGACGAAGTCCCAGCCATGGAGAGACTCCAGCGGCAGTTGGCCGAAGCCAACGCGAGAGTGATGGAGGCAACAAGGGTGGCCGAGGAGGCGGCCAGGAAGGCGGAAGAGCAGGAGGAGCGGAACAGACGACTTACCGCCCTTCTGGAGCGCGCGAGTCAAAGAAGGGAAGGCCCGGAGAGCACAATCGCGGGATCTTCAGCTCGGGGAGAGGGTGGAATTATAGCCGAGGGAGAGCAAGGTAACCTAACGCCTCAAGCGTCGCCGATCATTAGGGATCTCTTCAACGCCGCCGGCATGATACCGGTGAATACGACGAACCCGCGCGGGAGGCTTGGCAACCACCATAGCAGAGACAATCCAGGAGGAGGTCCAGAGAGCGATGAGCGAAATATCCTCAAGCATGGAGGCAAAAATGGGGCACATGGCCTCACAGGTGCATAAAGCCACGAGCGCGGCGCCCGAAATCGACAGGTTGGTCAGGGAGGCCAGAGTGACTCCTTTCTCGGCAAAAATCCGCAGCGTGGAGCTAGGAAAGTTGCCGAAGGTCAGGCTCTTGCAGTACAAAGGAACTTCGGATCCAAACACCCACGTGAAGTCATTCCGGATCGCTACGGAGCGTATAGGCGGCGAGGAGGCAAAGCTAGAGGCTATCCTGTGTCATCTCTTTGTCGAGAGCTTACAAGGCCCGGCGAGCGATTGGTTCGCAAAGCTACCATCGCAATCCATCGGCGACTCCGACGAGCTCGTCGCGTGCTTTCTGCGGCACTACATAATGTACGTGCAGAACGCGGTGACCGTCACGACCCTGTGGAACCTCTCGCAGGGGCGAGAAGAAACTCTCCGACAGTACGTCGGAAAATTCAAAGACGTCATGGTCAGAATCCAGGGGCTCGATAGCGTCGTCGCAATCCAGGCGCTGAAGCATGGACTGTGGTATTTGGTTCCTTTCCGCGAGGAGTTACTAAAAATGCGCCCGTCGACGATCGAGGACGCGCTCCACAGGGCGACGCTCTTCATGGAAATAGAGGAAGAGACTCTAGCCCAGAAGAAGATCAACGAAGGTGGAAGCAAAGGAAAGCAGCACGGAAAAAGGGAGAACGGGGACGGAGGAGACGCCCCGTCATCCAGAGCGAGGAAGGGAGAAGAAGATCGAAGGAATTCCAACGAGCGACGAGGTTGGGAAGCTCCGAGGCAAGAAGTCTATCAGGTGGACGAGCACAAGGACCGCGACTATAATCGGGGAAACCAGCACCGAGGAGGAGGATCCTCGGAGGACCGAGGAAGATTCTCTGATGATCGAGGAGGATTCTCGGAGGACCGAGGAAGATTCTCTGATGATCGAGGAGGGTACTCGGGGAACCGAGGAGGGTTCTCCGAAGACCGAGGAGGATTTTCTGGAAGCCGAGGGGGATTCTCGGGGTCTGGAAGCCGAGAGGGCTTCTCGGGAGGCCGAGGAGGCTTCGGAACGAAGTTTTGGCCGAAGGATATGAGTAAGTTCTGCACTTACCACAACTATAATGGCCATGCCAATGAAGATTGCGCCATGCTGAAGAAGGAGCTCCAGAGAAGATACGCGCTGGGGGAGATCAAAGACCTCGCGTACAAACCTTCCGTGCCTTGGAATAACGGTAACAGGGCATGGCAGGGCCGGCAAGAAGGACCTACGCACAACGAGGGGAACGATCGGGACGGGGCAAAAAGAAACCTGGCGATCGAGCCACCGCCGGCAATGCGCGACGAGGGAGAAAGACCGGCCTCAAGGACGAGAATTGAGGTGATCATGGGCGGATCGCGGTTCTGCGAAGATTCGGTCAACAGCATCAAAGCTTATCAACGAAGGGGGGAGGAGCACGGCCAAGGAGACGTGAAGATGGGCGCCACGGGCGCAAGGATAGAGTTCGTGGAGAACGAGGACTGTGCTGATATGCACGACGACGCTCTGGTCCTCGAACTCAACATCGGTGGTTGCGAGGTTTGCCCTATCCTCGTTGACAACGGAAGCTCGGTCGACGTCATTTTCTATGAATGCTTGATGAAGATGGGTATCGAGGGACTCACGATAGGGGGGCGCCCTCGCAAGGTGTCGGGTTTCAACGGGGACGTCGCCATTTCAATGGGGACAGTCCACCTCCCGGTCTGCGCAGGGAGTGTCAGCCGGATGACGGAGTTTATGGTGCTAAATGTCCCGTCACACTTCAACATTATCCTTGGGAGACCTTGGATCCACTCCATGAGAGCCGTGCCATCGACTTACCATCAAAGCATAAAATTTCCGGGAAAAAGGGAAGGGGACATCGAGGAACTCAAAAGGAGCAGGGACGCATACCGAACCTGCTACATGATGCACCACAAATCGATGGCTGCCGAGAAGGGAATCAGGCAGACAGAGAAAGGTGAACCGGCTGGTTTATAGCAATTAGCGGCGCCCGCCCCAAGAACTCCAGAGCGAAGGAGGGGGCGGGGGAAAGGCGCCGCCAGCATGGCCAGGGTACTTAGTACGGAAGACGTCGAGGCGCAGGATGCCGAGGAGAGGAAAGGGGGAGCGCAGATTGAAGAGGTAGAGCAAGTCTGCATCGACGAGTCCGACCCTACTCGGACCGTCGGTATAGGCGCGGAGCTCGACCCGGATATCAAAGCACGACTAGTCGATTTCCTAAAGAGGAATCGGGGAAGTTTCGCTTGGTCTCACGAGGACATGCCGGGGATCGACCCTTCGGTGACAGCTCACGGCCTCAACACCGATCCGAGGCACAAGCCCGTCGTGCAAAAAAGGAGAAAGATGGCCCCCGACAGGAACAAGATCATCAACGACGAAGTAGATAAGCTGCTCTCTATGGGGACCATTCGAGAGGTAAAATATCCCGAATGGTTGGCTAACACAGTCGGCGTAAAGAAGAAGAATGGCAAATGGCGAGTGTGCATGGACTTCACCGACCTCAACCGAGCCTGCCCGAAGGACAGTTTCCCGATGCCGCATATAAATCACCTCATCGAGGCCACCCACGGCTACGAACTTCTCAGCTTTATGGACGCTTACTCTGGGTACCACCAAATAAGGATGCACCTGGAAGACGAAGAGAAGACCGCCTTCATCAGCGAGAGGGGCACGTAATGCTACAGAGTCATGCCCTTCGGATTGAAGAACGCCGGAGAAACTTACCAGAGGCTGGTGACAATGATGTTCACAAGCTGATCGGGAAGAGCATGGAGGTATACATCGACGATATGGTCGTTAAATCCCTGAAGGCGGCGGCGCACATCGAGCACTTGGAGGAGTGTTTCGAGATTTTGAATCAGCACGGGATGAAGCTGAACCCCACCAAGTGCACTTTCGGTATGTCCTCGGGAAAGTTCTTGGGCCACATGGTCACTCGGCGAGGGGTCGAAGCCGACCCCGAGCAGATTGAGGCAATCAGGAGCATGCCCTCGCCCAAAATCGACGAGAGATTCAGAGATTGACCGGGAGGATCGCTGCTCTGAACCGATTTATCTCACGATCGGCCGACAAGACTCTCTTTTTCTACGAACTACTAAGAAAGAACAAGAAGTTTGAGTGGACCGAGAAATGCGAGGAGGCTTTACAGGCGTTGAAATCCTATCTATCGTCGCCGCCCATCATGACAAAGCCAAAGCCGGGGGAACCTTTGTACTTATACATCGCCGTGTCCGACCACGCAATCAGCCAGGTGCTTGTACGAGAGGAGAATGGGGAGCAGAAGCCGGTTTCCTACATCAGCAGGAAGCTCCTCGATGCCGAGACAAGATACCCTCAACCCGAGAAGCTCGCTTTGGAAGTATACGACGCGTCGGAGAGATTGAAGCATCACTTCCAAGCCCACACCATCGTCGTCATGACCGACAGATCAATCCGTACTATCATCCACGGCTCGAGCCAGTCGGGGAGGATCACGAAGTGGTCTATAAATTTGGGAGCATACGATATTGAGTACAAGCTTCGGACGAGCCTCAAATCTCAAGTGCTCGCTGATTTCCTCATCGAGTTACCAAAGGAGCCGGTGGATCCGAGCAACGAAGCCGGCATCTGGAAGTTACAAGTCGATGGATCCGCGACAGCACAAGGATCTGGAGTGGGGATCAGAATCGTCTCCCCTATGGGAGACGTGATAGAAAAAGCTTGTCGCCTCGCCTACCGATCCACCAACAACGAGT
This sequence comes from Parietaria judaica, assembly GCA_954871525.1. Lineage (NCBI taxonomy): Eukaryota > Viridiplantae > Streptophyta > Magnoliopsida > Rosales > Urticaceae > Parietaria > Parietaria judaica. The sequence continues at coordinate 50,042,609 of OX940860.1, forward strand.
TAGAGTATGAAGCGCTCATCATCGGGATGCAATCATTCTTAGCGATCGGAGCAAGGAACTTGCACGCTTTCTCAGATTCGCAGCTGGTGGTAAAGCAGGTCAACGGGGAATACGAGAAGAACGACGAACGAATGGAGGCTTACGCAGGAGTGGTCGATGCTCTCTCGAGGAAGTTCGACTACTTCAGCCTGACACAGGTGACGCGAGGAGACAACACCCACGCTGACGCACTGGCAAGCCTGGGTTCAACGACTGAGGTCGGTGAACTGAGGTCGGTCACAGTGGAAACGGTGGAGAAGCCAAGCATCCGGAGGGAAGGAGTCCCAACGAGGAAGAGGGCTAAGGGGAAGGAAGAGGCCAAGGAGGTAAAAGCTGGCGAGGCCAACCTGAATGAGATCGAAGACGACGAGGACGAAGATGAGGAGCGGGGGGTCGTAGACGACGACGAAGCAGAAGATTGGAGGACGCCCCTCCGAAGGTACATCCTTGAAGGAACGCTGCCCGAGAATCCGCAAGAGTCCAGAAAGATCAAGTCAAAAAGCTCCAGGTACACCGTCCTCGATAACATACTTTATCGAAAAAGCTTCGCGGGTCTCTACTTAAGATGCCTTGGCAAGAAAGAGGCCGAGTACGTCATGCGAGAGATCCATAGCGGGGACTGCGTGTTGGACATATGTGTCCTTAAACAAGATATTTTTATCCATTTGTAAAAGATTATGACAAGTCGTTGAATAAAGATGATGCTTATTATGATAATCTTATTATAGTTTCTAGTAGAGTAAAATAGAATGTTTGATCCTTAGTTCATAAAGGATGCAATTATGAATTATTATCACAACAGAGTCAATGTGAAGAAGAATTAATAATCATAATAAATGAACTTAAAATATCCGTGACCTGATTAACTGGGTGGGAGCCCATTAATCGTACAAGGTCATTAATGTGACTAAGTGACAATCCTGTTCTGGATTTTGAGTGTGTCACACTCACTAGAAGTGCATTAAGTATGAAGTGTCTTCATACTGGACTGGACCTGACTTAAGCTCCGGAAGTTATCATATAAAACCGTCACTGATAACTTGGAGTTGAGTCACTAGTAGATGATCAAATGGATATTCGATCTAAGTCCTGAGTGATCTTAAGTCCGAGCTACTGGCTTGATTGTTCTTTGATTTAACCGTTAAAGAACGCAATAAATTACCGTTGTTCCCAACACTATTATTTTGGGAGCATGATAGTCAGCAGTAAGGGTAGCTTGGTCATAGACATGGGCATCACACAGCTCTCTTCAGAGTCATGATGATTCCCTTGATTGTCGGTGGTGAGAAGTGAGAGGTACCCGTGCGCAACTTATGAATCGAAACCATAAGTGGGTTACTCATAATATTACTGACTGAGTCAAGGATGAGTGTGGATCATCAAGTGAAAGATCAATAACCCGAATTTGATTGTATCAATGGACACCCTGCTGTTATAAAGGGAATAATATATATACCGTATCACTAAAGCCTCGGGTCTATAGTGGAATCACTTCGAGGTTTGACGAACAACTAGCAGTTCGTTGGAGCTTAAGTGATACGGGTTCATGGTCCCCAGGATAGCTCCGTAACGGATGATACGTACGTGATAAAGACATTGAATTGTTTTTAAAATCATTTGGCAAGACTCATAAAACTGAAGTCTGTGACAGACATCAGATAGTTTTATGAGTAGCGTGGCAAAAGTACCATATCTTGGTAACCGAAATTAACTGACAAAAGAAAGTAGAATTTGGATTTTCTGTCAACATGAAAGTTGTTGGAAATTAAATTCTAAGCAACTTTTCTTTTGGAACCGAGTCGTTTCGACGTACGGTTTGTGATTTAGAGAATTCTAAGTTTGTGATCGTTTCGGTAAACTATGAAATTAAATCACATGTCACGAATTTAAATGATGGTGTGTCACCATGACATTTAAATGTGTGATATTGAGATCAGAGAATATTAATATAATTTAATTATTCGAATTTTATTATTAATGTATTATTAATAATTATTCAATAATTAATAGATTTATATTAATATGAAAATAATATATTTTAAATATATTATAGTGTAGAAATCGAATTGGGCTTTTGGAATGTGGATCCATTCACATTCGAATGGATAGACTTTGGTCTTTCCATAATTGCATCAAAAGTACCAAAAGTTTTGGTATTTGAGGAAAACCCTAAAATCAATTTAATCTATTGGATCGGTTATGATTTCATATCAATCGTTGGATTAGGATATTGATGAATTCGAAATTAATGACTTGGTGATCAAGTTTCATTTTTCGAATTTGATTAATTAATTATATCCGTTAGATCGGTCTAAGATTTAATCTTTACCGTTGGATTGGAAATTAATTAATTATATATAATTATATTATTTTTCGAATTATAGTTTAAGGATAAATTCGAAATTGTTTTTATTAAATCTTTTTATATTTGATTTTATCCTAAACTAATTTGATCCATTATATCGGTTTAAAGATTTATCTCAACCGTTGGATCTAGATAATGATAATTCGAATTTTAATATATACATATATATATATATATAATTAGAATTTATAAAGATAAGAAGATAAGATTGGATTTTTGATTTTATCCTAATCTTTCTTATTTAATTAAATCCCTAATTATTTATATCCATTGGATTTAGATGAGATTATATCTGGACCATTGGATTGAGATAATTAATTATATTTAATATATGAAATTCGAAAATAAGAGAGGGAATTTCTCCAATTCGGTTACGGTTTGAGCCTATAAATAAGAGTCTCATTCTACACATTTTTCACACCTTTCCCCAGAGAAAAATTCGAACTCTCCCTCTCCTTTAGGGTCTGCGAATTTTCTCTATGATCTCTCTTTCTGGTTCGGCTTAAGAGACTTAGTTCTCCGGAAGCTTAAAAAGAACCATCAGTTTAAATTTTGCGACGGAGTCCTGCCGGCGAAGCCCACGCTTCGGTACGAGGATTCCAGGAGAATATCCCGGAAGATCACGGGAATTTCCCTCAGCACCGGCGGAGCCCTGCCCGATTCAGAACGCGCTGCCGAAAGTCGTCACTAGAGGTACGGCCTTATGCATTGGGTTAATAAATGCAACCATTTACTGTTTTCTATTTATTTCCTATTATGACTATATTATTAATAATGATTTATGAATATTAAATTACATAATATTTATCAGATCTTGTTAAATGGTTATTATCCGATATCCGGACCGTTGGACGGATAACAATGGTCTGGATATCGGATAACGGATAACAACGGTCCGGATATCGGATAAAGATATCGCTGATAACGGATCTCAGTTCATCTCAAAGAGGTTCAGAGATTTCTGCAAGCGATGGAGGATAAAGCTCAACACGTCAACGCCGCGATACCCCCAAGGCAACGGGAACGCCGAGGCGGTTAACCGAACCATCGTCGACAACATCAAGAGGAGGCTCGGCGAAAAGAAAGGATTGTGGGCGGACGAGCTGCCAGGAGTGCTATGGGCTTATCGGACAACCCCTCATTCCGCAACCGGCGAGACGCCCTTCGCCTTGGCCTTCGGAGTGGAGGTTGTGATCCCATCAGAGGTTGACCTCCCGAGCCTTCGTCGGACTCTAGCCCCCAACAGCGAGGAGGACAACGAACAAAATCTCCTCCATCAGCTCGACCACATCGACGAAAGGCACGAGCAAGCGAGCGCGCACATTGTCAACTATCAGTACACGATCGCGCGTTTCTACAACAAGAAAGTGCGCTCGAGGAGGTTCAGAGTCGGAGAAATGGTCCTCCGACGAGTCTTCCAGAACACCGCCTAGGCAAATGCTGGAAAGCTAGGGCAGACCTGGGAAGGCCCTTACACAGTTACCAACGTCATCAAGCCGGGAGTCTACGAGCTCAAGAATACAGATGGAGCGAAAGTAATACGGAGTTGGAACGTGAAATACTTGAAAAAGTTCTACTAGTAGCTTCGTCTCTCCGTTTCTATCTCTTTTCATGATCAGCGGTCAACGTTCTACGTCTTTTTCCTTTTACCATTTGGGGAAGTCCCGACCCTTTCTTGTTCGGGGCTATTTTTGCATGGCCTTGACTTTTGTTGAACTAATCAGGAGTTTTCTGTTATGCATGACTTTTTCTTTCTTTGTCTCAGACTCAAGGAGAAGGTAATATATATATATATATATCCGGCTAAGGGTGCCGAGCAAACCTGATCCGACAAAGAATGTCGAGATATATATATATACGGCTAAGGGTGCCGAGCAAGCCCGATCCGACAAAAAATGTCGAGATATATATATACGGCTAAGGGTGCCGAGTAAGCCCGATCCGGCGAGAGTGCCGAGAAAAATATAAAGAAATATATATATATATATATATATATATATATATATATATAATATACAGGCAAGCAAGCCCGAAAGGAGCGAGCGGAAACAATAGGTCGGAGAGCAAAGGAGGCGTGGCGAGGAAAAGAAGTAATTTAGCAATATAGCCACACGAGGAGCCAAGGAAGCAATCACCAACCTGGAAACCAACAAATGTTGGCTAAAGCCGATCTCCAAAACAATTATACTTTATTTTACCAAGTGTATACACTTGATAAAATTGGGGACTAACTGTTAAGGTCGGATTTGGTCAAATCCATCCTCAACACAACTCGTGTCGTTTTGTCTATAAACGACATGAGGGAAGGCGAGGAAGTTCATCACCCAAGGGGGACTATCCCCGAGGAAGGTTATCTCCGAGGAGGTTCGACCGCGAGGAGGCACAGCCACACAAAAGCAAACTGCGATGAAGTGTCCCATCACACTCGACGAGGAATTTCGTCATGATGGTTGATGCAGAGCCGAATGACCATTGACGAGATGTGCATTTAATGAAGCCGACCTACTCACTCGATGAGAAGCATCAGCGACGAGGCTTGCAGGGCCGAATGACGGCTGACGGGATGCGCATTTAATGAGGCTCACCTACCCATAATGGCAGTCTGCTCGGAAGTGACATAAAGCAGGGATTAACCATGCTTCCCTCAAATCACGCCAGGAAGCGAATGATTAAAGGGGGAAAAAGGCGGGAAAGACGCGAGGGGAATGTAATGTAGACTCTATAAAAAGCAAGATAAGCCTCATTTGCAAAAGAGTTGGGGGAAAAATAGAGAAAAAAAAAGGCCCGGAAAAGAGAGAGAGACCCTGTAATAGAAAGGTTAAGGAAATAGAGAAAGCTTTTGGCTCATGATCCTTCATCTGTCCAGCTATTCAACGGAAGAAAACCGAGCTCATTTCGGAACATATAATAAAACAAAGATATTCACAGATTATTGTTGTTTATTTGTTATTTGGTGAATATTTTTGTGATTGGAAAAAGGGCGGTGAAAATCGCCCTCTACAATAATTTTATAATATGTTTTTTTTTTATATATTATTCTATTTTTTTTTTAAATTGTCATTAAATAATCATATGATTATTACTATTAAACATATTAAGCGATTTTGTTCTACCCATGAACCGGATCGGAGGCGGAGCTTGAGTGAATTGTGAACGGTGATTTTTTTTCTTTATTTATTTCGTTTGACCCACTTTTCTAAAATGAATAATAATAATAACAAATAATGAATATTGGTTATTAAATATTCATTATTGGTTATTATTGAAAAATAATTTATTTTTTTAAAAAAATTAAAAATAATATTTTTTAAATTATTTAAAAAAACAATAATTACGTGACAGCCTAGTGCCATGTGGCAAAGGCTAGCAACCACATGGACTGATTTTCTCGGTCAACTCCCAAATGTCGAGTTTGGGTACTTTGGCCGCCATTTACGGAGGTTATATACACAACAGAGCATTTGACCAGAGATTGGGTCTTTTTGCCGTAATTAACCCTAAATTGTAATATAAAGTTTTTTTTTTTTTTTTTTTTTTTAAGCTAATATAAAGTTTTTTTGGGGTCGAATGTGCATGTGTTGCTGTTTTTGGGGCCACGTGATTGTTTTAGATTTTTTTTATATACAATGAGTAATTTGCAGTCGTACTCCTTGAAGTATTTTTTAAGGGATATTTGTGATAAAATTATTTATATGTTACATAAAATGTAATTCATATTTTAAAAATTTTATAGTAAATTTTTTTTTTTTATCGATTTCAATTTTTTTATATATATGAAGTTTAATGTAACAATATATGATTTGATTATATTTTTGTCTCTTTAGACAGTATATATAAAGTATAAATTATATAACTTCAAAGAGTAGACAAGGAATATTAAATTGTCACATAGTAACCAAAATATGTTCTACAATACAGAATTGAAGTATTATAGGTTAGTCGTATCGCCACATGACCAAAACCAACAAAAATGCAGTCAATAAGAGGGAAAATATGATAACATACATACCAACATCCAACTTCATGCTAGATAATTAATGAAAAAAACTTAATATTTTATCCTAATTTTTTTAATATTATCCAGAATTTTCGCTACTAAAAAAATGAATTTGCTCATTATTGGTTTCCTCTTCTGATTTCTCGTCGTTTTATTTTTATTCGACGATTTATTTTTCTTAATTCAACAGTATTTTGTCTTATAATTTTATTTGATGCAATGGAGCAAATCAAGTTAGTCAAGTTAGTTATTTGTTCGTGCATTGCTGTAATTTATGGCTTACGCATATGAATTGTCGATCTTTTTTTTTTTTTTTTTTCACTTGTAAAAGCTTGTCGTTTTTAAGAAGTTCGTTTAAAGTGTACTAAATCTAACTTTATTGTTTTGTTAGTACAATGCCGTTTTCTTTACTTGTCGTTTCTGCACAATCTCTTCATACTATTAATGTAGAGTTGGGCTCCTCGTTCATGTAATGAGGCGGCGAACTTTGTAGCTCGATCCCGGCTTGCGGGCCGTATTCCCGACATGTGGTCGTGTGTTTGCTCAGATTGGTTTGTAAGCACTATCCATAGGGACTTAAATCCCGATCATTAATAATACAAGGCTTTGTTTCTTAAAAAAAAAAAAAAAAAAGATAGATAGATAGATAGATCTAATTAATGGAAAATTTAGTTTATACACTAGAAATAGTGTTAAAATTGATATATACACTTCATTGTTCATAAATTTTAAACTGCACGGTTGGTTGGTTTGTTTGGTTTTTCTTTTTTTTTTTTCTCACATGTGAACACTTTTTCTTGAGGGAGCGAAGATTGATTATTTATATTGGTGTTTTATCACTGATGAAATTAATCATATCATCGATATTGATGATTATCAACAACGAGAAATATAATTAAATTTCGTTAATCTTAGTTATAATATCTTGCACATGCCCAATATTTTTTCCCATGCGAGAAGGATATAACCATTTCAATGAGAAGTAGGGTGATTATTGGCCGTTGGGAAGCAAAAGTGGTTTCTTTTTCACTTCAAGTCCTATTCATTTCGAGTGAAGCACATGAATTGTAGTTATATGTTTTCTTTTTCCGCTCTCCACGTAATTCTATGTATTTTAATCTTTCAAATTTCACTTAAAACAAACTAGAAACATAAACATTTGATGATATACGAGAAAATTTTGGGAGCAAAAAAAGGCATTCTAATATGGGGCTACTAGCCCGAACTCGAGATAACTTTGTGTGCTAACTTTCATGCATTGGTTTAGTGGCTATTGACCCATGCAGGGGCGGAGCCATAACTCTAATTAAGAGGGGGCGAAAATTAATTGGTTATAAATTTTATAATAAAACGAGACATTGAAACTATTATTATACATTACATTATAACTATTTTTTATGAAGTTTTGGTTTATGAAAATAATTCATTAGGATCTCTATATGATTAGAAATCTACATGTTACGTTCTCAAAATATTAATATATATTTTTTTTCAATATTTAAAACTTTGCACGTCTTAAATTGATTGGTGGTTTTTATTCTCTAATTTTGTAAGTTGTAATCGTTTTAGTATACTTATAATTAAGTAAAGTACAAAATACCATGAAAAAAAATATTGTAATCATAAAAAGTATTGCTAAAAATATGGTGGGTTTGAGAATTGGACTCAGGGCTATAACTTGGAGGGAAATTTTAAGAGTAATAAAATTCCACTAAATTGTGGTGATATTTAGTCTACAAATGCTATGTTTATTATTTATATATAAACTTATAATAATATGACTAAATAAAATAATAAATAACGTCCTCGGACCAAGTGGGGGGCGGTCGCCCCCGCTCCGCCCCTGGACCCATGATCCTATTCTTTTTCTTATTTTGTTATTGAAATTTTTATTACTTTAAATCATCTAGCTCTCTCTCTCTCTCTCTCAAATTTTGACTTATTTAGTTTTTACTTAAATTTTAATATAGTCCATGCAAATTAATTTTTTAACAAAAAATTAGATCTAACGCTCACCCATCAGAATGTAAGTTTTAGTTTCGTCGCTTCCCACAGAAAGAGACTGAGGGTGAATGAACCATGTGAGATTTTAATGTATACTCCACAGTACCGATTTGTTAGATAATCTCTAAATTTTAGAAGCTTTCATGTGTTCCGATACTGAGTAACTAAACTTATTAAATTTATCGGTACTTAATTGACAAAAATACATTTAAATAAACTCTGTATATTTTCACGTTTAAAATATCAATTTGCACTATTTCTTTCTTTTTTTTTAGGAAGAGATAAAAACAAAAAAATGATTGTAAAAAATTAGAGTTGAGTTACTCGTATAAAAATTTACAAAATGAAGCGACCAGAAGACAAAACTCGAAACCCGAGAAAACTCCAACTTCAAACTAAAACGATGTCGTGCAGTTGGTGAACCTCCGAGCCAATCCAATCCGACGCCGTTTAGCAAACCCTAACATCTATTTTCCCCCCTCGCGCTTTCCCTCTTCTTCTTCTTCTTCTTCTTCTCTCTCTCTCTACAGTCGTTAGAGAGAGAATCTCAAGCAAACAGATTCAGTCATCGTCAATCGCAGTCCTTCGAGACCAGAGCTCGAGAGAAGCTCAGCCATGGAGTCGGACGAAGGAAAGCTGTTCATCGGAGGAATAGCGTGGGACACGACGGAGGACAAGCTCAGCGAGTACTTCGGCCAGTACGGCGAGGTCGTGCAGACCGTAATCATGCGCGACAAGACCACCGGTCGCCCCAGGGGCTTCGGCTTCGTCGTCTTCTCCGATCCCTCCGTCCTCGACCTCGTCCTCAACGACAAGCACACCATCGACGGCCGTACGGTCAGTGCTCTCACTCTCGCCATTGATTGCTTTTGTGTTCTTCGCTCAAACAAAATGGGGAAACATTTCGTTTCGGAATTGTTCTATTAGGGTGTGTACTTGATGTTGTTCATGGAGTTTCAAGTGCTGTTAAGAAACCGTGTTGGGTAGAATGTCGTGCTCCTGTCTTTACCTGGATTCAAGTTAGTTGCCGTTTCGGCCGAGCCCGTTCGCAGTTGAGCTTACGTTGAGCGGTTATCGTTGTAGAAAAAAAAAATGACGCCTTTTAGCGGTTTTAAGAAGTTTGCTTTCCAAGAGGTTTTGCAATTCATTGTGTCTTTTTTGTTTTTAAGTATTTGCTATTGGTAGATTACTTTATTGTTCTTTATATATAAGTTTTGAAAAACGATATTGTTAGTCGTGGCATGTTTTTTGTTTCGGAATTGTCTAATTAGGGTATGTGCCGAGCTAGTTAATTGATGTTCCTCATGGTGTTTCAAGTGTAGTTAAGAAACCCTGTTGCTTAGACTGTCGTGTTCCTGGCTTTAACTGGGTTAATATTAGTTGCCATTTCGGCCAAGCCCGTTCAAAGTTGAGCTTACATTAAGCCGTTATCGTAGTTGAGAAAATGACGCCTTTTAGCGGTTTGATGAAGATCGTTTTCCATGAGGTTTTGCAATTACTCATTGGGTCTTCTTTGTTTTTAAGTATTGGCTATTGGTTTAGACTTTAGATTGCTTGATTGTTCTTTATGTATAAGTTTTGAAAAATGATATCGGTAGTCGTCGCATGCTTTCGTTTTGGAATTGTAGGTAAGGGTATGCACTGCGGATTTTGTTATTTCTGTTTAAGCTTGTTTGTTGAGGCTGTTAGTTGGGTTTCAAGTACTGCTAAGAAATCTACTCTTTTTTGTTTCGGAATTGTCTAATTAGGGTATGCACTGGGGTTTATGTTTTATATTAAAGCTGTTTAGTTGATGCAGTCCGGTAGTTTCAAGTGGTTTGAAGACGACCCTAGAGTTCCTTTCTTTACCGTTGGTGTTAATAGTGGACGTTTTTTTTTTTTTTTTTCATTGGGCAAAGCCCGTTTGAAGTTGCACTTTCTGTAAAGTAAAAAATGATGTTTTGCAGTGATTTAATTCTGTATTGATAGTTTTCAATTGTTTGTTAAATCTTTTTCGTATCTTTGAATTTCTTTTTGATTGAATTGGGGGTTTTTGTTAGATGACAGATTTTATCTTCGATGTTGTATTATTTGTTTGAACTATACAAATAGAGCTCTTAAACTAATTAGCTATATTAGCTCGGGTCTCAGGGTGAAATATTTTTTCACACAACTCTGATTCGGATGACATCAGCAGTAGAAGACAGCTGTAGAAACATCATCTTTCATGTTTTATCCTGTTTTACATGGTTTCTTTTGTTGTATCTATATGCGGTATCTTAAGGTCGTGAACTTTGGTTCCACAGGTGGAAGCGAAGAGGGCTTTGTCGAGAGATGAGCAGCAGACCTCATCGAAATCCGGAAACCTCTCTTCGGGTAGAAGCTCCAGCGGCGGCGGCGGTGGAGGAAATTTCAAGACTAAGAAGATTTTCGTTGGAGGGCTTCCTCCCACGTTGTCGGAGGAGACGTTCCGTCAGTTTTTCGAGGTTTTTGGCCAAGTAACAGACGTAGTGATAATGTACGACCAGAACACTCAGCGGCCTCGTGGTTTCGGTTTCATAACATTCGACACCGAGGACGCGGTCGATAGAGTACTGCACAAGAATTTCCACGAATTGAACGGCAAGTCCGTGGAGGTGAAACGGGCCCTCCCTAAGGATGCAAACCCGAGCGGAGGTGGTGGTGGAAGCCGAGGCGGCAGCTACCAGAGTTACTCCGGTGCCAGCTCAAACTCATTTGACGGAAGGATGGACAGCAACAGATACATACAGCCTCAAGCCGCCGGAGCCGGGTTTCCTCCGTATTCTGGCTATGGTGCACCGAGTTACGGCTACGGGGCAGCCAACACCGCAGTTGGCTACGGCGGTTATGGTGGTTATGGCGCCGGATTTGGTGCTCCGGGAGGATCCTACGGAAACCCGAACGCTCCTAATGCTGCTTACATCAGTGGTGTACCCGGAGCGATGAAGAACAACTGGGCGGGCCAGTCCCCTGCGGGATACGGCACTGCCGGATATGGAGCCGCCGGCGCTTGGGGCGCTGCCGGAGCTGGCGCTGCTGCTCCAGCTCCCCGAGGTCAGTCACCGAGTGGTGCGTCTGGATACGGTAATCAGGGATACAGTGGCTACAACAATTACAGCGGAAGTTACGGACCTTATGCCGGCGCATACGGGGCTTCCGGTGGCCGGACGCCGAATAGCGGTTCCGGAGGAGAGCAGCAAGGTGGCGGCGGGGGATACTCCAGCGGTAGCGGATATGGTGACAACAACGGGAGTTCCGGGTACTCAAATGCAGGGTGGAGATCGGAGGCTCCGGGAGGCTATGGCGGTGCTCAGTCGAGACCGGTTTAGCTCCGATGGGTTCGAAAGGTTTTGGCCTCGTAGTGCGGAATTGTTGGATTGATCTATTGTCAGTGGCGATTTGCGCTTGTATGCTGTTTTTTATTAGGATTGATGATCGGAAGAGTAAAAATATTTGCAGGCAGAAGTAGCATTGTTTATCTTCAGATTCTCTTGTTTATACATTGTGTGCTTGAGTTACAATATTTGGAGCCCCAAATCCTATTCTTCCTTTCTTTTTTGCTTACGTATTCTTGCGATTTTGTACGGATGCCTGTAGATAATCCCCAAAATGTGAGGTATAATATCATCCGGTTTAATTTTTTTATTTTTTTTAAAAAACCCGGAAACGGACCAGTCCGGGTCCGAAAAAAAAATCCCGGACTGGTCCGGATCAGGGGTTTTTATTTTTTATATTAAATTTGTTTTATTTATTGTTTAGTCCCTAATTTCGTTTAATTGTTCAAATATAACATTTTGGTACTTAAGTTCGGTTTTGAAAAAAAATCCCGGACTGGTCCGGATCCAGATTGTTTCGAATCCATGTTTTTCCGGACCCAGATATATCCGGGTTCGGGTTTTTTTTTTTTTTTTTTTTTTAAAGGGTTCCGAGTATTTACCCGGCTACGCCATTTTGAGGATTACCTGCAGAGGCAGACCCATGGCGTGAACTTGCGGTGAGTGACTAATGAAAAAAAACAAAAATTTTAATATAATAATTGTTAAGGTCGGATTTCGTCAAATCCTACCTCAACACTACTCATGTCGTTTTACCTCATAAAACGACATAAATTGAAGGCAAGGAAATTCGTTAACTGTTAGTCAACAAAGAAGCACGCCCGAAGATCTAAACCCGCGATGAAGTCTGACTGGCTTAGAAGCGATACGCGACGAAATACTTCATCGCGCCTTGACGAGGAAACCTCGAAGAAGAATCTGCAGAGAAGAAACTCCTCGCAAAGGAACTTCATCGCATGAAAGCTCACCGAGAGAAAGTTCATCACAAAACCCCAACGAATTAAATGAAGGAAGAAGTCAAAATCGCAAAAATAATGGAGAATCAGTTAATCAAGTGAGGAAATCGTGGGATTATCAATGTATTCAAGGAAGGCCAGCAACGAATCAAGCAAGAAAAAAGGAAACCCTAGCGAGATTCAAGGAACAAGAAGGGAAACCAATTCCAGAAACCCTAAGGCTATAAGTATGCATGTAAATCCAAAGAAAAAGGGGATCCGCAAGAAATTATAGGCAGAAAATTGTGTTCTTGAGTCTTCAGTTGTGAAAGTCTATAGTAGTTCGAGTATTTTAGAGAGTTTGGAGAGAGTTCATTGTAATTCCATCCTTCAATTGTCCAGCTATCCAACGGAAGAAACCGAGTCCTCATCGGAAATATAATAAATCAAGAGTATTCATGTCTATATTTTATTATATTCTTTGTTTATTCTTGTGACCGAAGAGGGTGGTGCAAATCGCCCTCAACAGTTTGGCGCCCACCGAGGGGCCTGGTTTCTATCTATCTCACAGCCAGGAATTTGAAGGAGCGAGATGTCATCAAGCGACACCATCATCATCAACGAAGGGAACGAGGTCCCAGCCATGGAGAGACTTCAGCGGCAGTTGGCCGAGGCCACGGCAAAAGCGGCAGAAGCGACAAGGATGGCCGAAGAGGCGGCCAGGAAAGCGGAAGAGCAGGAGGAGAGGAACAAACAACTCGCCGCCCTTCTGGATCACGCGATCGCGGGTCAAAGAAGGGAAGGTCCGGAGAGCACAATCGCAGGATCTTCGGCTCGAGGAGAAGGAAGAACCCCAGCTGAAATAGAGCAAGGGAACCTGATGCCGCAAGCGCCACCAGTCAACCGAGACCTCTTCAACGCCGCCGGTGCAACACCGCTAACCACGACGAACCCGCAAGGGGGCCTGGCAACCAGCATAGCGGAGACAGTCCAGAAGGAGGTCCGGAGAGCGATGAAGGAGATGTCTTCGAGCATGGAGACAAAGATGGGACACGTGGCCTCGCAGGTGCACAAGGCGATGAGTGCGGCACCTGAGATTGACAGATTGGTCAAGGAGGCCAGAATCACTCCTTTCTCGGCGAAAATTCGCAGCGTGGAGCTAGGAGAACTGCCGAAGGTCAGGCTCTCGCAATATAAGGGGACATCGGATTCGAACACCCACGTGAAGTCCATCCGGATCGCAACAGAGCGCATAGGTGGCGAGGAGGCAAAGCTAGAAGCCATTCTGTGTCATCTCTTCGTCGAAAGTTTGCAAGGCCCAGCCAGCGATTGGTTCGCGAAGCTACCACCGCAATCCATCAGCGACTCCGATGAGCTCGTCGCATGTTTTTTGCACCACTACTCTATGTACGTGCAGAATGAGGCGACCGTCACAACCTTGTGGAATCTCTCGCAGGGACTAGAAGAAACCCTCCGACAGTATGTCGGAAGATTCAAAGACATCATGGTCAGAGCCTGGGGCTCGATGACGTCGTCGCAATCCAGACGCTGAAGCACGGATTGTGGTACTTAGCTCCTTTTCGCGAGGAGTTGATCAAAATGCGATCGTCGACAATTGAGGATGCCCTCCACAGAGTGACACTCTTCATGGAGATAGAGGAGGAGACGCTGGCCCAGAAGAAGATCCACGAAGGTGGAAACAGGGGAAGGCAGCTCGAGAGAAGAGAGAGCAGGGATGGAAGAGACGTTCCGTCATCTAGAGCGAGAGGAGGAGAAGAAGACCGAAGAAATCCCAATGAGCGACGAGCTCGGGAAATGCCGAGGCGAGGAGTCTACCAAGTAGACGAGAACAGGGACCGCGACAACAATCGGGGAAATCAACTGCGAGGAGATCTTTCCGATGACCGAGGAGACCAGGAGCAAGAAGGTCAGCATCGAGGAGAATTTTCCGGAAACCGAGGAGGATTCTCTGGAGGCCGAGGAGGATTCTCCGGAAGCCGGGGGAGGATTCACCGGAGGACGAGGAGGATTCTCAGGAGGCCGAGGGAGCTTCGAGAAGAAGCCTTGGCTAAAAGATATGAGTAAGTTCTGCACTTACCATAACTATAACGGCCACTCCACCGAGGATTGCGCCATGCTAAAAAGGGAGATACAGAGGAGATACGCGCAAGGGGAGATCAAGGACCTCACGTACAATCCTTCCAAGCCGTGGAATAACGGTAATCGGGCATGGCAGAACCGGCGAGAAGGCCCAGCGCGCAATGAAGGAAGCAATCAAGGCGGAGCAAAGAGAAATCTTGCGGCCGAGCCATCGGCAGCGGAGCGCATCGAAGAAAAACGACCGGCTTCAAGAATGAGAATCGAGCTGATTATGGGCGGATCGCGGTTCTGCGAAGATTCAGTCAACAACATCAAAGCCCATCAGCGAAGAGGGAAAGAACACGGCCGAGGAGACGTGACAATGGTTGGCCCTGGCGCAAGGATAGAATTCGTGGAGGACGAGGATTGTGCTGATATGCACGACGACCCTCTGGTCCTCGAGCTCAACATCGGTGGCTGCGAAGTTTGTCGTGTCCTCGTCGATAATGGAAGTTCGGTCGACGTCTCGATGGGGATAGTCAATTTTCCCGTCTGCGCGAAGAGCATCAACCAGATGACGGAGTTTATGGTGCTAAACGTTCCGTCGCATTTCAATGTGATCCTAGGAAGGCCGTGGATCCACTCCATGAGGGCCATCCCGTCGACGTACCATGAATGCATAAAATTCCCGGGCAGGAAGGAAGGAGAAATCGAAGAGCTCAAGGGAAGTAGAGATGCCTACCAGATCTGCTACATTATGCACCATAGGTCGATGACCGGTGAGAAAGGCCCCGAGAAGATGGAAGAGGGAGAGCCATCTGATTCATAGCAATTAGCTATAGCCGCCCCGAGAGCCGAGGCGGAAGAAGAAGCGGAAGAAGGGAGGCTCCTAAACTGCCAGGATTCTTAGCGCTGAAGGCATCGAGCCGCAGGGAGCCGAGGAGAGAAACGGAAGGCCGCAGCTCGAAGCAGTGGAACAAGTCTGTATCGACGAATCTGACCCCTCTCGGACCACCGGCATAGGCGTAGAATTTAACCCGGAGATCAAAGCCCAGTTAGTCGACTTCCTGAAGAGGAACCGAAGAAGTTTTGCTTGGTCTCGCGAAGATATGCCAGGGATCGATCTGTCAGTGGTGGCCCACCGCCTCAACACTGATCCAAATCACAAGCCCGTCATACAGAAGAGAAGAAAGATGGCCGCCGACAGAAACAAAATCATCAACGACGAGGTAGATAAGTTGCTCTCGATGGGCACCATTCGGGAAGTAAAGTATCCGGAGTGGCTGGCCAATACTGTAGTCGTAAAGAAGAAGAACGGCATATGGTGAGTATGCGTGGACTTCACCGATCTCAACCGAGCCTGCCCAAAGGACAGCTTCCCGATGCCGCATATAGATCGCCTCGTCGAGGCTACCCATGGCTAGGAGCTTTTCAGCTTCATGGATGCCTACTCCGGATATCACCAGATAAGGATGCACCCGGACGACGAAGAAAAGACCGCTTTCATCAGCGATAGGGGCACATACTGCTACAAGGTCATGCCCTTCGGGTTGAAAAATGCCGGAGCAACCTACCAGAGGCTGGTAACGAAGATGTTTCACAAGCAGATCGGGAAGAGCATGGAGGTATACATCGATGATATGGTAGTCAAATCCTTGAAGGCAGCGGCGCACATCGAGCATTTGGAGGAATGCTTCGAAATTCTGAACCAGCACGGGATGAGGCTGAATCCCACCAAGTGCACGTTCGGCATGTCTTCGGGGAAGTTCTTGGGCCATATGGTTACTCGGCGAGGAATCGAAGCCGACCCCGAGCAGATCGAAGCAATCAAGAGTTTGCCCTCGCCCCGAAATTGGCGAGAGATTCAGAGATTGACCGAGAGGTTCACCGCTCTGAACCGATTAATCTCGCGATCGGCCGATACGACCCTCCTCTTCTACGACCTGTTGAGGAAGAATAAGAACTTCGAATGGACTGAGAAGTGCGAGGAGGCCTTTCAAGCGTTGAAGTCCTATCTATCATCGCCGCACATCATGACGAAGCCGAAGCCAGGAGAGCCCTTATACTTGTACATCGCCGTGTCTGATCACGCGACCAGCCAAGTGCTTGTGCGAGAAGAAGGTGGGGACAAAATCCAGTCTCCTACGTCAGCAGAAAGCTCCTCGATGCCGAGACGAGATACCCGCAGCTCGAGAAGCTCGCCTTAGCAGTGTATGATGCCTCGGAGAGATTGAAGCATCACTTCCAAGCCCACACCATCGTTGTCATGACGGACAGACCAATCCGCTCCATCATCCACAACCCAAACCAGACAGGGAGGATCACGAAGTGGTCAATCAAACTCGGGGCATACGACATCGATTATAGGATTCGGACGAGCCTCAAATCTCAAGTACTTGCTGATTTCCTCATCGAGTTACCGAAAGAACCGGTAGATCTGAGCAACGAAGCTGGTATCTGGAAGTTGCAGGTAGATGGATCAGCAACGACGCAAGGATCTGGAGTGGGGATCAGAATCACCTCCCCGATGGGAGATATAGTGGAGAAAGCTTGCAGTCTCGCCTACCACACCACCAACAATGAAGCGGAATATGAAGCGATCATCATCGGGATACAATCGTCGCTAGCGATCAGAGCCAAGAATTTGCACGCGTTCTCGGATTCCCAGCTGGTAGTAAAGCAGGTCAATGGGGGAGTACGAAAAGAGCGACGAGCGCATGGAGGCCTATGCGGGAGTAGTTGACGCTCTCTCGAAGAAGTTCGACTACTTCAGCTTAACACAGGTGACTCGAGGAGACAATACTCACGCCGATGCACTGGCAAGCCTCGGTTCAACGATCGAGATCAGTGAACTGAGATCGGTCACAGTGGAGACGGTGGAGAAGCCTAGCATCAAGAGAGAAGAAGGTCCGATGAAAAAGAAAGTTAAGGCAAACGAAGAAGCTAAGGGAACAGGGACTGACGAGGCCGATGTGAACGAAATCGAAGACGACGAAGATGAAAGCGAGGAGTAAGGAGTCGTGAACGAAGATGAAGTGGAAGATTGGAGAACGCCTCTCAGGAGATATATTTTCGAGGGAACGCTGCCCGAAAGCCCACAAGAGTCGAGGAAGATCAAGTCAAAGAGCTCTAAGTATACCGTCTTCGACAACAAACTCTGTTTGAAAAGCTTCACAGGCCTCTACCTGAGGTGCCTCGGCAAGAAAGAATCCGAATACGTCATGTAGGAAATCCACAGCGGGGAATGCGGAAACCACTCCGGCGGACGCTCCTTGTTAAGGAAGACTAGACAAGGTTTCTTTTGGGAAACCATGACTGCAGATTGCATCAGCTACGCCAAGAAGTGCGAGAAATGTCAGCGGCACGCCCCAGCGATCAACCGCCCGGCGGAGGAGGTTTCAGTGGTGTCGGTACCATACCCGTTCGTGAAGTGGTCAATGGACATCGTCGGCCCCATGCCAATCGGCGCAAGGCAGAAGAGGCCGAATCATACGCCAATATCAAGGATTCCAATGTCGAAAGCTATGTTTGGAAGAACATAATCACTAGGTTCGGATTGCCTAGAGAAATAATCGCCGATAATGGGTCTCAATTCATCTCGAAGAAGTTCAGAGACTTCTCAGCGCGATGGAGGATAAAGCTCAACACATCGGCACCGCGATATCCCCAGGGCAATGGGAACGCCGAGGCAGTCAACCGAACCATCGTCGACAACATCAAAAGGAGGCTCGACGAAAAGAAAGGGCTGTGGGCGGACGAGCTGCCAGGAGTGCTATGGGCTTACCGAACAACCCCTCACTCCGCAACCGGCGAAACACCTTTTACATTAGCCTTTTGAGTAGAAGCCGTGGTTCCTGCAGAGGTTGGAGTTCCGAGTCTTCGTCAGTAATGAGGAAGACAACGAACAGAATCTACTCTCGACCACATCGACGAAAGACACGAGCAAGCAAGCGCGCACATCGCCAATTACCAGAACACGATCGCGCGTTTCTACAACAAGAGGGTGCGCTCGAGGAGGTTCAGAGTCGGGGAGATGGTCCTTCGACGAGTTTTCCAAAACACCGCCGAGGTGAATGCGGGAAAGCTGGGGCAGACTTGGGAGGGCCCATACATAGTCACCGACGTCGTCAGGCCAGGAGTCTACGAGCTCAAGAATACCGAGGGCGCGAAAGTAATACGGAGTTGGAACGTAAAGCACTTGAAAAATTTCTACCAGTAGCCTCGTGGATTTTTCTTTCTTTTCTTTCTTTTCATACTTGTATCTTTCCCTTTAAATTTTATCTTTTGCGATTTAGGGAAATCCCGACCCTTTTTGTTCGGGATTATTTTGCATGGCCTCGGCCTTTATCAAATTGATGTGGAGTACTCTTCCCTCGCGAGCCGCACCCAAATGAGGGACTCGAAGGGTTTAATGAGGCTCGTCTTTTAGACACACAAGCTGACTCACAACATAACTCTTTCTTTAATCTCAGATTTGAAAGTAAAGAGAGGAGTTAGTCCACGAAGATTGAGAAGACGAGAGATATAAAGCGAATAATATATATATATAGGCGAGAGTTTCTAAGAAAATTGCTCGGTGAGAGTGCCGAGCAAAGAGAAAAATATAGGCGAGAGTGCCTAAGAAAATTGCTCGGTAAGAGTGCCGAGCAAAGAAAAAAAATATAGGCGAGAGTGCCTAAGAAAATTGCTCGGTGAGAGTGCCGGGCAAAGAGAAAAAATATAGGCGAGAGTGCCTAAGAAAATTGCTCAGTGACAGTGCTGAGCAAAGAGAAAAAATATAGGCGAGAGTGCCTAAGAAAATTGCTCGGTGAGAGTGCCGAGCAAAGAGAAAAAATATAGGCGATAGTGCCTAAGAAAATTGCCCGGTGAGAGTGCCGAGCAAAGAGAAAAATATAGGCAAGAGTGCCTAAGAGGAACTGCTCGGTGAGAGTGCCGAGCAGAGAATAAAAGCGGCGAGAGTGCCGAGTAAGAAAAATATAGGCGATAGTCCCTAAGAAGAACTGCTCGGTGAGAGTGCCGAGCACAGAATAAAAGCGGCGAAAGTGCCGAGTAAAAAAATATAGGCGAGAGTGCCTAAGAGAAACTGCTCGGTGAGAGTGCCGAGCAGAGAATAAAAGAGGTTGGAGTTCCGAATAAAAAAAAATATATAGGAGAGAGTGCCTAAGAAAGTTGCTCGGTGAGAGTGCCGAGCAGAAAAAGAAAAAAAAAAGCGAGAATGCCCGCGGCGAGAATGCCGAATGTTAAAAAAAAAAAAGGGAGGGGAGAGATATACATCTCACCCACAAACATCTCACCCATAAACAAATTCATAGTCACAAGCAAACTCATAAAGAAAAATTGTATACTCATGCATTTCAAAATACAAATTACAAAATATCTTGTACACTCATTCGATTCAAAATACAAATTACAAAATATTATACACAATTCAGTCATTTACATTCCTAGAGATATACATATTACAATTCCCGCAGGGACTAATCCTCTGGTCTAGTAACGTCGTCGAAGGAGTCTTGGCGAAGAACTGCGTTGGCACAATCCTCGATGACGATATCACAGCATCGACGAAGGACGCAATCGACAACTAAGCGCGCAGAATCCTCGTCGGGAAACCTCGCGAACGTGCTCGAAGAAGGACCCGCCAGGCGAGGAGCATCCGAGCCATTCTCGACCTGCGAAGAAGCTGAGAGTAACGCGACAAACAAAGATGAGACAAGATGCCAATCCAAAGGGAAGAAACAAGAAAAGCGAAAAATCACTATCCATTCATCAAAAGATTTACAAGGATCAATCCAAATGAAAAGGAAAAATACAAGACACTAAGCCAACCGCCCTATACCGAGTCACTCGAAGAAGAAGAAGAAACGCCGAGGATCGGCAACGGTGCCTCATCGACGGTTGGGGGGTGGCAGGGAGAAAGCGGAGGAGAATCGGGATTGCTGGCAGCTCTCTTCTAACTCGTCCAATTCGGCCATGTACTCTTTCTCCAGCCTGCGCCACCTTGGCAACTCGGCCTTCCGAACCTCGCCAATGGTCAAACGGGAAGAAAACCCCTCGACGAGCCTGATGTTCGAGAAGACACCGCCCAACATGCGATGGACATTAATGGCCCCCTCGAGAGCACCAAATCTCTCGACGGCGCGCGCCAACTTGTTCGTCGCATCGATGTAGAGGCGTATGCGGGCAAAATTTTCCTCGACCGCCTCGTTACGGGCCGCGTCGCGACTCTCGACGAGCTTCTTCAGCACGTCCCGAACCCGGAAATAAATATGTTCCTCCTGCCCAGGTGCCAAGTTAATGGCCTCGGCAATTCGGGCGAGACACTAGTCCGTCTGCCGAAGTCGCGCCGCAAGGCTCTCTTCGCACTTATGGTAACGCCCCCGTTCCGCGATGAGAGACTCCTCAGCGATAGCAAGGAGGCTCCTGCCCTCGTTAGCCTCCGCAGCCTCGCGAAAGGGCATTTTCCTTCCTCAAGGATCCCCTCGCCGCGTCCAGATCCGACGCTAACTCTTGTCGGATCCGACGCCAACTCTTAAGGAAAGGAACCCTGGGGCAAGGAACTCCAGAATCGCCTTTAGCCTGCAAGGGAAAATTTAAGAGGCGCGTACGAAGAAAAGAACAAAGAAATCCGAAAAAAAAAGAGGATCCGAGAAACGTATTCATTGATTGATGAAATGCTGGGATTACAAGAGCAAAGTACACTAACCAAAATAAAAAAAATGATACAAATAGAAGAAAAAAGACTAAGCTTTGAAGGGCCATCCTATACCGTGGACTCTGGAGGCGTTAAGATCTCGATGTTCGAGCCGTACTCGCCGCCCGAGGAAGGCTTGAGAGAAGTTCCTTCCGGGACAAGGTCCTCGACCCGCCGATTGTCGATGATCGGCGGCCTGCAGGGAGATATCGGCGGATAATTAGGGTCCCCGATGGCCTTCTCGTCTAGCTCGCCCGCCTCAGCCCGATGCCTGTCGCGGAGTTCACACCATTTCGGCAGGCGAGTCTTGAGACTCTCGACGGACGCCGAAGAAGGAAGCCCTTCGACCAAGCTAATGTTAGCCTGATAAGCGGCCGCCAAGCGGTATACGTTGACGGATTGGTCGAGGAAGTCGAACTTCGCCGAGGAACACTCCAGCTTGGCTTGGGCGTTATCGAACAGCCGCTCTCGGCCATGATGCTCTTCGACCACCTCGGCCCGCGCGGTTTAAAGCTCCTCGATGAGCCTCCTCAGCGCGGCCTTAACCTGGGACTCCAGGCGATCTTCTTCGTCGGGTGGCGTGCCGACGGCCTCATTAATCCGGGCGAGGCACTCAGCTTTCTGCCGAAGCTCCTCGGAAAGATTCGCCTCTGTACGGCGAGAGCGCTCTCGCTCTTCGGCGAGAGAATCCTCCTTAGCAGCGAGAGAAAGCTTCAGCTTCGCGAGTTCAGCCTCCGCGACCCGACGTAGTGAAGCCTCCTCCTCCAAAGCAGCCTTGGCCTCATGTCTATATTTTATTATATATATTCTTTGTTTATTCTTGTGACTGAAGAGGGTGGTGCAAATCGCCCTCAACAATAATTTATTATTTTTATCGTGATGTATATATATACACACGCATATAATATAAATTTTAAAATGGAGTGGCTTTAGTACTTGCCGTTTTTATGAGATGTGATTTTTAAGTGGATATAGTTTAGGACCGGCATGTGTTATTTGGATAGATATATATACATATATATATTTTTATAAAATGTGTTGAATAATATAAATTTTTTAAAAAAGTTAAATAACCGGATCTCGTTAACCGGTTTCATAATCGAAACCGGTTTTAAAACAGAATTAGGTTTATTAAAACCGGCTATTAGATTTTGATAACTAAAAATTTTCCTTTTTTTTTAAACAGGTTAAGATTATTAAAATATGAATAAATGGAATCAGGTTATGTATACCAAATAGTGAAAAAATAACAGGTTAATCGACCGAAATATTGAAAAAATAACAGATTAATCGACCGATTGCACCCCTAGATAAAGTTTTGGATGGGAGACATGAAAAAAATATTTTTAAAAATTAAATTAATTGGTGTTTTATTCTATCAAGATTCAAGCATCAATATTTTAAAGTTGTTACTCAAAATGTTTTTGGACAATTTTATTTTTGGGTTTACTAAGTTTGTTTTAAGCAGCTTTAGACACGAGTTTTTTTTATGGTAAAATAGTTAACTCATGTTGGTAAATTTTGGGATAAAATTGCCCAATTTTTTTAAGAATAGTTTTAAAGTATTAGTAATTTGTAGAATAAAAAGTTAATCGGGTATTCTAGAAACCACGTGAATTTCTCGCGCACCAAATCTAAAGTCATTTGTTTGCCTTATTATGACACCAAAGTCCAAGTCTCCCATATAATTATGAGTACATAAAATAAGGCATTAATTTGTGATAGTTGTTGATCAAAGTCGTTCTTATCTTATATTCAATCACTGCTTCTTGTACTGATAACAATGGTCAACTTTAATTAAGCCAATTTGTGTTATTAATTACATCAAGTCTTTAAATAATACTAAAAAAATCTATGAAGATCCGATAATTATTTATATAATGAAGCAAATAATTTAGCTCAAAAGTCGGACAATATAATTTATTTGCAAGTTCTTTCCAAGTTTAATCATTAGTAAGAAAAAAACATAATTATTTATTTAAAAGTTGTTGGTCCTTTTATTATAAGGATATTCAAATTTGATTTTAACCATTCCAGAAACAACATAAATAGTCAATTTTTATATAGTTTTTGTGTTGATCGGATTCGGACCTTTTTGTTTCTGAAGAAGCAGAAATCATTAAATCTTTTAAAATTTTAGTGTAAAGCTAGTTTTTTGACCGTCCATTTACAAAAATGCCATGATTTTTAATTTAAAAAGAAATAAAAACATCTTATTAATATATATATAAAATATTATTATATATAAGTTGTAATCAAATGCGGGTGCCCATATTCTTTTCATTGGGGAAGAAATACCGAAATTAAGTAAAACAGTAGCTCGTTCGAGTTCTTTTAAGAAATATAATTAATGAGCCGTCCTTTTCTATTGTCGTTAAAAAATATCAATAGACTAACAAATGTAAGCCGTCCCTCCTGTAAATGTTTTTTTAAAAGAAATTGGACGGAGCTACTAGTTTACCAAACTTGGGTATTTTTGCACTACAAAAAGAGCCCAAATAGTACCGGCACAGTTGATTATAACTTGGATACTTTTACCGATATTATCAATGCTATATACATATACCCCCGAGTCATTGCTCAGTCATTCGTAACAATTACATAATACAGAAAAATGTCAAAGCTAGAAGAAAAAGAAAAAGGCAACAGAAATGAGGATTACACAGAAGATGGGACTGTGGATCTCAAAGGCAGGCCTATTCTCAGATCAAACACTGGAGGATGGAAGGCTTGCTCCTTCATTTTAGGTATTTTTCGAAACCGATCACGGTTTTCCTCCACCGCGACCGCGAGTGAGAACCTGATATTTGAATTCTTTCTTTGTTAAAGGGTACGACATGTTGGAAAGACTCGCCTTTCACGGCATAGCGTCGAACCTGGTGATCTACCTCACGAGAGAGCTGCACCAAGGCACCGTCACGGCTTCGAACAACGTCACCAACTGGAGTGGCGTCATTTGGATGACTCCGATTCTCGGCGCCTACATTGCTGACGCGCATCTCGGCCGATTCTGGACTTTTCTATTCTCATCCTTCATATATCTCGCGGTAAACATGGAATAACTGATAGATATGAATTTTATTTTGATGAAAAATATTATTTAATTATGTATAAATTTAAGCAGTGCAGATCAATCATTGGTAATAATGATTATCAATACGATCATCTAAAAAATAACGTTTATGTATTTCAAGACATATACTATATTATGTATTTAAAAATCATATGCAAATACATGAAAAGAAAAAAATATACACCGAGAATAACTTTTTTTTTTTAATTTAAAAACATATGTTATATTCTGTATTAATTAAGTGAAAGTTTGAAAGAAAAATTACACTAAAATTAAAATATATTACAATACAAAGTTACAAAAGTTTGGGAGGAGAGTGGTACTGGAACATATGCCAATTTCTATTACTCGATAGATCAGTCTCAATCTCGATCGATAAATTAATAATCTCACTTAAATTTTATTTCTGTATGATCTCAACTTGATGTAATGAATTTATAATGAATTTATGCATATTCGTTAATATAATCAATTTATATGTTATTAATATTATAATCATCATGTTCATATAAATTTTCACAACCCATATTGTAAATTTTATAATTTCTTATTAATTAATAAATTTTAATGCTTGATGATTATCACACAAAGTCACAAACAGTTGATAGATAAAATATATTTATATATAAGTTCCGTACAATCAATCGATGTGGCAAGCCAAATAATAATAATTAATTAGAAATTTTATTATTAGTAATAAACTTAACGATCATGTGAATCAGGGAATGGTTCTGTTGACTGTGGCCGTCTCCGTCCCGGCCCTCAAGCCGCCACAGTGCGCCACCGGCACACCCTGCCGAGAGGCCTCGCCACTGCAGGCGGGCATTTTCTACCTGGCTCTGTACGTGATTGCCATTGGTGGCGGCGGGACGAAGCCCAACATCTTGTCCATGGGGCCTGAGCAGTTCGACGAGTTCGAACCCAAGGGGAAGGCCCGCAAGGCGTCCTTCTTCAACTGGGCCTCGTTCTGCGTGTTCGTGGGATTCCTCGTCGCCGAAACGCTGCTGGTTTACGTGCAGGACAACGTGGGGTGGTTGCTCGGCTACGGGCTGCCCACGGCAGGGCTCGTGCTCGCGGTGGCGCTGTTCCTACTCGGTGTGCCGTTCTACCGGCACAAGAGGCCGACGGGGAGTCCGCTCAGCAGGATGGCCAAGGTGTTCGTGGCCGCACTCGCCAAGTGGCGCATCTCTCTGCCGGGGGACCCCAAGGAGCTTCACGAGCTGAGCGCCGAGGAGTATGGTTCTAACAAGTTGGGTATGCGAAGAATCGATCACACAACTTCTCTGAGGTACATATTTCTTTGAATATTGAAAAGTATTATTATTTCTAAATAGTATATATAATTCCTTTTTTTTTTATGGGTATAGTATATATAATTCTAAAGCTTCTGTTCTGTTCAAAAAAATATTCTAAAGCTACAATTAAAATTTTCTTGCGAGTTATGAGTGTAAGTGTAATTATTTTATTATACTTGAAATTTAGGATATTTAGCAAAAATAATTAAAAGATTAGTGAGACTGTGAGAGTACTGACGCTACAGTTTTTTTTTTTTTTTTTTTTTTTGTCGCAACGTATAATTCTAACTTTTGACAAGTTGTCGCAACGTCAATGACAACATTTGAAACATGCTTAATGAACAAAGAAAAAAATAGAATTTATCGCTGATTTTACTTAGTAAATATAGGTATTTTTGCTGCAAATATTTATTAACTTTATATTAAGAGTTTTTTCTTCATTTCACAAAAATAATAGAGATATCAGTTCAGTACATCAATTCAAAGTTTCATGATGTCTGACCTAAGTTTACTTTTAATTCATAATTAAAAGTAAACTTAGGTCAGACATCATGCAACTTTGAATTGATGTACTGAACTGATATCTATATATAACAAAATCTTTAATTTATAAACATGTACACCTATTCACCTATCCTATGAATATTTAATATCTCCCGTTTCATTTAACGCCTTGGGGTATGCATGATAAACATCTTTACTTATGGATAATAATGACATAAGTACCTAAAGTTGTTCAAAATGAGATGTTATATTCTCAAGTTTTTAATTGCAAAGAATTAATTCCAAAGCTGCATATAATTGAGTTTTCGATTTGTTTTGTCCTAATTGCTCCATTACGCTAAGGGACAAATGATATCTTTATTCTTTATTAGGTGTCTAAGTTGAGATTATAAAGAAATTACTTTCAATAAATTGGGAAAATCATAGGCAAGACATGTTCAAATATTAACGTTGATGCGTAAAAATGACTTTAACTTAGAACTTGGTCCACGTTTGGGGCCCCAAGCTGGACCCGGTTGACCCGTGGATAATCGGATGTAGAGTCAACGCGGGTTGACTGTTGATCGTCGATGATGGAGGCGAGTCCTTCGTTGTTGGCGAGCCTCTGGGCTGTTCTTGGCGATCCTTGATGAACTTCCCTCCTTGGCGAGATCCTCGTCTAGGCGAATTCCTTATCTTGGCGAAGCTCCGGGGTGTTCTGGATGATTCCTTGTGATTTTTCTTCCATGGCGAGCTCATATGGCAAGGGAGGACCTACAAAAAATGGTAGATCAGGCCCGAACCCCGTCGATTATGGTTGGGTGAGGCTGCCTACGTATCTCATTGAAAATCATGTCCCACGTAGTTCAGCGTTAGTAATAAATGGATGACTGACGATGTGGTTTGGCTCGTCAGAGATGCTGATCGATGTTGGCGGTGCGGGGGTGACCCTCGCCAGTGGCAAGGGTATTACCGGCAGGGGTATCGTAGTAGACAATGCAAGTGTAGGAGAGCTCGTGTGGCGAGGGCCTTGACCGACGAGGAAGGTCTTCGTCGTTACCTTTCTTATATTAGGCTTTGGCGAGGGACCTCGTCAGACAACTTCTCTTTGGCGAGCTCTTCCTGACTAGTCCTTATCTCTCGGACGGGGCCTCTCTTGGCGAGCTCCGGGGGCGTCGAAGGCGCAAGCCATGTATAATTAAAGGAGAGGGGCGATTTCTTGAAAAGAGAAACTAGAGAGAGAAGCTCTGAAGAAATCTGTGTGAGAATGTGTGAAATGAGAAGGATAAGGGTCCTATTTATAGGTAAATGAGGTAACCACTTCTCCCGATATAAGGGGAATTAAGGGAGAATATCCTTCTTTGGTGACCAAGGAAGAATGACTCTGGGGCCTTTCCAGGGGGAGCTTCCCGCGGCTTTTTTTCATGGCGAGGGGCTCGTCGGATGCTCTGTAGCTCGTCTGTAGCGTCTTCTATGTGTCTGCGAGCTTGTATGTTGAGTCCGGGGCTAGAGGACTTCCTGATGACTTTTGTAAGCTCGGATCTCCTCGTCGTGTGCAATTATTGTGAGTTATTCCTTCGTCAATATTATTGGCGAGGTGGCTCGCCAGGGCGAGGGGGGCTCGTCGGGAGACCTCGCCAGGAGGCGTTTTTTCGATCAAGGGCTTTGTCTTCTTCGTCTTTATGGTTCCGGGCTTCGCCAATTGCATTGGATCTTGGGCTTTTGGTCTTCTACTTCGTCAGTGTGCTTTGACTTTCGCCAATGAGATCCAATTTTTATATGTCTCGAAAAATGCATATAACAATTAATATTTCGGCGAAAATACATATAAAATCTGTGAAAGCAGCGGCATTTTTTTCTTCTTTCAAACGGGAGTATATCTTTATGTTGTCAAAAGCTTTAATCCCCCAATTATTCAATGAGTACTTTTTTTTTTTACATAAAATATATACTAGTTGACAACATTAATAAAATGTATGAAAACGATATATATATATATATATATATATATTGCCACTTTCAAACGGATCATCATGATTCATATGCAACTACTTAACGTGTGGGTGGGTTTAAACCCCTTATAATTATATATATTTTTTGTATTATGACCTTTTAATTTTAATTTGATTTTTTAGTGTAAATTTTTTTATAATCATTTGAATCTCTTTAATTTTTACTAAAATTTAAATATAATATTTTTTTTTAAAATCTAACCTTCTCAAAAAGTAAATCCGTATTCCGCAATTTGCAAATGACCTATTTTTTCCTAAATTCAAGTGCATAGTTCTGTAGCATAAGGATGCTTATGCACTATGCTCCACAGTCCACACACGTACACGCGTGACCTATCCTTTCCTTAAGCACAAACACACATACCCGACAAAAACAACAACAATAATTGAATTCACACACACACACACTAGTACGGTCTCCACTATAATAAGCTCATCATCATCATTTCGTATAGAAGATCTCATAACTAATTTATAAGCCCTAAATATATAGATCTCAATTTTGATTGACAAATTAACCGGAGAAGAGCAAATTAAGCGACGAATGCCCTGCTCGGAAAACTTGCCAGTGAGGACGGAGAGAGGAAGTGTTTAGGATTAATAGTCGCGAAGTGAGGGCTGTTAGACGAGTTCTCACCAGTCGCCAAGGTGGAAGTAAGTTAGCCGCGGCAAAAGTCACAAAGCATGTCGTTTTTAATGTGTCGATTTCCACACCATGCCGCAGCTAGATACTAGTAAATTATTATCGTCTTGAAAGTTGAAAAATACTTGAGGCAACTCGTTTTGTAACATCGTCATAATAAGATATTTTACCACGGTGTACGGGTAAAGTTGTCGTATAAACTAACCACGACGAGACATGTTTTGGAATGTCGTTCGAAGCATCATCGCGCCGCGCAGCGAATGTGACTTTGGACGACGAATCAGGAGAATGGTAGTTTAAAAAATCCGTGGTGTAATCCACTATTCGTAGAAATAGCGCATACGTACTCACGAGTCATGACCTATCCTTAAACACATATTTACTTTGACAATTTTGAAGCGCACGAAGTGCTCACATATAAAACGACAACAATCATTGAACTCTTTGAATTCAGATTCCTTGACAAAGCAGCCGTGAAGAGTGGACCACCAAAGTCAACCACGCCATGGAATCTAAGTCCAGTCACCCAAGTCGAAGAAACCAAGCAAATTGTCAAACTTCTCCCGCTCCTCCTCGCCACCTTCGCGCCGGCGATTGTGTCGGCGCAGTCGACAACTCTCTTCATCAAACAGGCCGCCACTCTCGACCGCAGCATGGGGCCTTCTTTTTCCATCCCGCCGGCGAGCATGTCGGCCTTCACCACCATCTCCATGCTCGCCTCCCTCGTCATCTACGAGCGCTGCCTCGTCCCGCTCGTGCGACGCCGTACAGGAAACCCTAGAGGGATATCGATGCTGCAGCGCTTCGGGGCCGGGCTCGGCCTGCACATTTTCATCTCCGTCTCTTCCATCTTCGCTGAGAGGAAGCGCCTCGCCGTCGCCCAGGATAGCGGAGCTCTCGACGCGAAGGTGATAAGCAATAAATGCAATATTTAGTATTGCATAATTCATTACAATACTAATTGCAACAAGAGAATCATATGAATATATATATATATATATATATATATATATATATATATATATATTAAAAAATTTATAAATTTATAATCTCGAATATTTTCATCCGGTTTGAACTCGACTAACGTTATTAAATTTAACACTCAATAAATTATAACTTTGATGGTATAATAATTTTGTTAGATCAATATACACACATGCAGATAGCGTTATATATGTAAATATTTTATTTTCTCCGCTTGTAATTAATTATTTTCTTCTGGTCTCTAAATTATTACATTATTCTTTCTCAAGGACATGGTGCCTCTCTCGGTCTTCGTTTTACTTCCGCAGTTCGCGCTGATGGGCGTCGCCGATGCATTCCTCGAGGTCGCGAAGCTCGAATTCTTCTATGACCAATCACCGGAGGGGATGAAGAGTCTTGGCTCGTCGTTCTTCTCGACGAGCCGAGGGGTCGGGAGCTTTCTAAGCAGTGTCATGCTCTCGGCGGTTTCAGACGCCACAGAGGGGACTGATGGCCGGAGCTGGGTGTCTGACAATTTGAACGTTTCGCATCTCGATTATTATTACGCTTTGTTGGCTGGCTTGGCGCTCTTGAATCTTGTATACTTTATAGTTGTTGCCAAGTCCTTCGTCTACAATGCCGAGGCTAAGAAGTCTACTCTGGTTTCTGATGATGAGCAAGACCAAGGGTTTCAGGGAAATATATATGCACGTGAAGAATTATAAGATACAAAAAATGTTCATTTACAATGATAAACAATAGTAATATATATATATATATTTTTTAAGGCAGCTTTGCTGTATTGGGGATCAAACCCACGACCTCCACTTTGGAGGTGGTGTGTGATGAGATAGCTACGTCAGCTGCTGACTCAGCCAATGACAGCTCAATCAGTTAGAGAGTCGGTTAGACCGAGTGGTTATACGCGTCATGTAACCACCTGACTATCTCTAACATACAATGTATATATTATATACAATATATATATGTACTTACAGAGAAATGAAAAATCAATTCTGGCAAATACAAGAAACACTTTATCTCTCTACAATTACTATCTCTCTCTTTCTCTCTCTAAGTTTCTTCTTGGTATCAGTGCCAAGCTCTTCTCTCTCGATTTGCAATGGTGCTCGGATCTCCTCTTGCTTCGTCCTCCATAGCCACCACCACTCCTTCCTTTGCAAGCTCCTTCAGCACAACAATCTCTGTAAAGCTAGATCAAGGAAATTACCTGATCTGGAGATCGCAGATCGTTCCAGCGCTGAGAGGACATGACTTGGAAGGATATGTTCTCGGCTTGAAGATCTGCCCACCGCCGCTCATCGACGCCATGGAAGAAGAAAGAATCGTGCAGATTCCGAACCAAGCGTTCTATCAATGGATTCGTGAAGATCAACTCATATTGAGCTGGCTGATCTCGACTCTGTCATCGCAGATTAACGGATCTGTCACTCGGTTCCGAACATCACACGAGGTATGGACCGCTCTTGAACGCATGTTTGCTGTTCGATCGAAATCCAGAACCATACCTTTGAAGATTCAACTTCAAACTCTGAAGAAAGGATCTATGACGATCTCGGAGTATTTTCGAAAAATGGAGTCCATATCGGATTCACTCGCACTTGCTGGTTGCGAAATTCCTACAATCGATCTGATCACCTATATACTCGTTGGACTACCAGCAGAGTTTAACGTATCTGTGGGAATGATCAGTTCGAAACTCGACAATGAAGACCTTAATCTACAAGACGTAGAAGCAGTTCTTCTCACTGAAGAATGTCGAAATGAGCTCATCAATAGCTCACTGACCACAGACTTCCACCACGCTCAAGCAAATCTGGCTGAGCACCGTGGACGCGGTTACAGAGGTCACAATGATGGACCTCGCGGACGTTCCAACCCTGGCCATCAGACCAGAGGAAGAGGTCGCGGAAGTGCTGGCTATGGCAGCGGCCGTGGAAATACCAAGCCAATATGCCAAATCTGTCATAAACAAGGGCACACCGCATTGAACTGCTGGTATCGGATGGATGAATCTATTCAATCTGACACTCACCGAGCCACGTCTTCCAACACAAAACCGGAAGCGTTCTTTGCTGGCCCAGAAACCTTCACGGACCCGGCGTGGTATGCAGACTCGGGAGCAAACAACCACGTCACCGCTGACCTGGAACGTCTCAACCCCTTTGTGGAATATAAAGGACACGAACACCTCATGGTTGGCAATGGTAAGCTCCTAAACATCAGCCATATAGGTTCTGCAAATTTACCTTCTAGCTCACCCAAAATTTAAGCCATTAAAATTAGCCGAAGTCCTTCGTGTCCCTCACATTAGAAAAAGTCTAGTTAGCATTTCCAAATTAACTAATGACAACCATGTTTTTGTTGAGTTTCATGACACTTTTTGTGTTGTGAAGGACAAAACAACAAAGAAGGTCCTGTTAACAGGAAAGCTTAAAGATGGACTTTACCAGTTGACAAATTTTGGAGCTGCTGATAATCCAGATGCTAGAAGAAGTCAGCTTAGTTTTCTTTGCTCTAGTCAAAACTATGTACCAAATAAGGCCAATCCAATCATTCTGTCATGCGAAAAGATTGATCTTTTGCATAATCGATTCGGTCATCCCTCCAAGAGGATTTTGTTTTCCATTTTAAACTCTTGTAATGTCAAGAATATCAATAAAAATGAGTTCTTTTGTTCCGCTTGCCAATATGGCAAAAGTCACTCGCTACCTTTTCCTTTGTCTATCTCTAAAACCTCACAACCATTAGAGCTTATACACACGGATTTATGGGGCCCTGCTCCCGTTCCATCACACAATGGTTTTAAATACTATATTCACTTTGTTGATGATCACACGAGGTACACTTGGATTTACCCGCTGAAGATGAAATCCGAAGCGCTGCCTGCCTTTATTCACTTCAAAGCTCATGCAGAAAATCATTTTTCTCTCAAGATCAAGACTCTTCAGTCTGACTGGGGAGGAGAATTCAGGACATTTGTTCCTTATCTTACGGCCAACGGTATCTTCATGAGGCACCCATGTCCGCATATTCACGCTCAAAATGGAAAAGCTGAGCGCAAACACCGCCACATAGTCGAGACAGGGCTCACACTTCTTGCTCACTCCAAAATTCCGCTCCAATTTTGGTGGGAGGCATTCTCTACTGCAGTGTACCTTATAAACAGGCTGCCGACTCCCGTACTCGAGAACCATAGTCCATACTTCAAGGCCTTTGGTACAAAACCAGATTATCAACTCCTTAAAGTTTTCGGGTGCTCTGCCTACCCAAATCTCAGACCGTACAATAAACATAAAATAGAGTTCAGATCTGCCAAGTGTGTGTTTATAGGGTACAGCCATGTTCACAAGGGGTATCGGTGCCTTCACCCATCCGGAAGAGTCTACACCTCACGAAATGTCGTCTTCAATGAAGGTGAATTTCCTTATTCAGAACTCTTTCCTTCCAATTCCCTCCCTACCAATGTAAAAGAGTCAAATCCAATGTCCATCCTTCATTTCAAACCTACATATCCCACCCAAATTACCCCTACCAATATTCCCGAAACTGTTCTCACAACTCCATCACCAAATGACAATGTTACCCATCCTCCCAATACTAATCCACCTGAACCACACATTCCAATAAATCAATCTACCCATACTACAGTCCCATTAGAAACTAATCCACTCCCTTCCCACCCAATGCAAACACGATCCAAAAATGGCATCAGGAAACCAAAAGTTTTCCACGTCACCAAACACCCCTTACCTACAACTCTAAGCCCCTCTGTACCCACCACCGTCAAACATGCCCTTGCTGATCCCAAATGGCATCATGCCATGCTCCAAGAGTATAATGCTCTAATGCACAACCACACTTGGCAACTGATTCCTCCCTCGCCCAAGTACAATCTGGTCGACAATAAATGGATATTCAAGGTAAAGTTCAACCCCGATGGAAAAGTCAATCGCTATAAAGCACGCCTTGTTGCCAAAGGGTTTCTCCAAACCCCTGGTATTGACTTCCACGAGACGTACAGTCCAGTGGTTAAAGCTACGACGGTTCGCATTGTTCTCAGCCTAGCTGTCTTCTACAATTGGCCGATTCACCAACTAGACGTCAATAATGCGTTCTTAAACGGCCATCTTAATGAAGCTGTATACATGAAGCAACCTGCTGGATTTATCGACAAAGACAAACCTGATTATATTTGCAAACTCAGCCGTGCACTATATGGCCTAAAACAGGCCCCGCGTGCGTGGTTCGAACGTCTGAGCACAGTTCTCATTCAATGGGGCTTCACGAACACTAAATCTGACGTGTCGTTATTTGTCTATCAACGAAACGGGATCAAGCTGCTTCTACTAATCTATGTAGATGAATTGCTCATCACAGGGAACTCTGCATCCCTCATCTCGAGCCTTATTAACGATCTCAACAAAGCCTTTTCCCTCAAGCAACTAGGCCAGCTCCATTACTTCCTTGGAATCGAAACGTTTCGCGATAAATCTGGTTTGTATCTCAGCCAAACCAAATACATCTCGGACCTTCTACATAAATTGCACATGGACGGTGTGAAGCCATGGTCCTCTCCAACAGCTCCTAGCATCACTCTCTCCAAATCAGATGGTGTACCATTGACTGATCCCTCGGAATACAGAAGCACCATTGGTGCTCTTCAGTACTTGTGCATAACACGACCTGAAATCGCCTTCATTGTCAGCAAGCTTAGTCAGTTTCTCAAAGCTCCTACCTCTGCTCACTGGCTTGCCTGCAAAAGAGTGCTTCGCTACCTCAAAGGCACACTTAGCCACGGCATCCACTTCTCCCCGCACGCCTCATTATCCCTACAGAGTTTTACGGATGCAGATTGGGCTAGTTGTCCAGACGATCGACGCTCAACAAGCGCATATTGTGTCTTCCTCGGAGGCAATCTCGTCTCTTGGCAATCCAAAAAGCAGCCCGTTGTTGCTCGCTCAAGTACCGAGGCTGAATACCGCGCCCTTGCTCACACCACTGCCGAAGTTACATGGATTCAATCCCTTCTCCGAGAGCTTCACGTTCACATTCCGCGGACTCCCATCATTTGGTGCGACAATATCGGCGCCGCTGCCTTAGCATCCAACCCCGTCTTCCACGCTCGCACCAAGCATATCGAAATTGACGTACATTTTGTCCGGGATAAGGTTCTTAACAAGGAGATTGAAGTACGTTATGTCCCAACTTCCGACCAAACAGCTGACGCTCTAACTAAGGGACTTCCAGTCACCACGTTTCTACGAATGCGCGACAAACTCAAAGTTGTTGTCTCACCTTTCAGTTTGAGGGGGAATGAGTCAGCAGCTGACGTAGCTATCTCATCAGTGTGGAATTACCACTAGGCTAATTTAGCAACCATAACAATAGTAATATATATTGTACGTGAAGAATAAGGTATAAATATCTTTGATTTATTGCAACCATAAATAGCATCGATGTATACTATTTTGTCATTGTCTTGAAGAAGCTACTAATAAATAACTTGTACGTGAAGAATATTAATCTAGAAAAAATGGTTACTACAATCATCAATTGATACGGCAGTAATGTATATATATACATATATATATATATATATATATATATATATATATATATATATATATATATATATATATATATATATATATATATATAACCCTAAACCCTAAACTCCATTCACATTTTTCAAGCACATCTTTCTCAAATATAATAAAAACAAATATTTCACACACAAACACACACAAATAACCCTATGTTCTATTAGGGTTTGGAGTCCTCCATGTCTTCGAGTTCGAGTTCAAAGCAAATGGATTATAATTAATTTAGACGAAATACGTCACACGCTGACACGAGTTTAATTATTTTCTTAAAGTAAAAGCGATTAATAAATAAGATTTTCTTTATTATTACAATTAACCTTCCAGAATCTTAACCAGCTCTTCACATTCAATTTAAGATAATAATAATAATTAAAAATATATATAAAATATAGCTTATCTTATCATTGTAATGTAACATTGTTCTACCGTATTTTACTTCACGTACAAATATATATTTCCCTAAAACCCTTGGTTAATTATGCTCATCAGAAACCATCTGAATCTGAGTACACTTCTTGGCCTCAGCATTGTAGACGAAGGACTTGGCAACAAGCAGAAAGTATACAAGATTCAAGAGCTCCAAGCCAGCCAACAAAGCGTAGTAATAATCGAGGTGCGACACGTTCAAATTGTCCGACACCCAGCTCCGGCCATTGTTCCCCTCCGTGGCATCGGAGACCGTAGAGAGGACCACACTGCTGAGGAAGCTCCCAACACCTCGGCTGGTTGAGAAGAACGACGAGCCTAGGCTCTTCATGCCTTCTGGCGCTTGGTCGTAGAAGAACTCGAGCTTCGCGACCTCGAGAAATGCGTCAGCGACCCCCATCAGCAAGAACTGCGGAAGCAGCACGAAGACCGAGAGAGGCACCATGTCCTTCAGAATGAATAATGTTGCGTAATTTAGAAATCAGAAGGAAATATACAGCTCAGCATAGTGTGTATATATATAACTTTATTTTTTTAGAGTTATTTTTTTCAATTTTTTTTTTAATCATGACAAGAAAAATTCATGTATTCAAATAACCCAATTCAATTATTCATGTAAAAAAAATAGGAAAATGAAGAGTAAAACTATCAAATTATCCACTAAGGGTATATTTTAGCTGTTTTTTAAACTTGAGAGTACATTTTTATCAAAAATAAAAGTTGAGGGTATAAAAAGTAAAATTCCCTTTAAGAAATATAAAAACAATGATTTATGCAAATATATTAGGGATAATCACGGTGAAAGTACTAATAGTTGACTTTCCATCGTCATCGATAAGTTCCATTCTTTTTTTGCCGAAGGTAAAGTTACTATTCTCTGAAATTGTAAGATAATTAGTCTTTCATCCACAATTTTCATGTCAAATGTCACGTGGCATCATGTTGACACTCACCTGGCATATCATGTCATGTGACTTGATTTTTTTATTTATAAAAAATTATAATTAAAAAATAGTTTAAAAATATTTTTTTAGAAAAAATCTAAAATAATCTATTAAGAAGTTATTAATATAATAATTTAAATACCGGAGAATCAGAATGGGGTCTGACTAATAAAATTTCAAGAATTAAATTTGAAAATTCGAATACCATCGTATTTTGTGCATACTCCAAAACCAGATTTTTTAACCAGATCTTTTTACCCAAAAATCAAAACTACCCGAATTTAAAAATTATTAGTGATTTCTCAATAAAAAAAATTTACAATTTAAAAAAAAATTAAATTTTTTTACGTGGCATGCATAGCAGTCAGATGACATGGCACACCACTTGGCGTTCAACATGATTAATTCCACGAGACATTTGACTTAAAAATAGTGGATCAAAGACTAATTGACTTGCAATTTCAAAGAAACTTTACCACTCATAAAAAAGAATGACAACTTCTCGACGATGATGAAAAGACTATTGGAACTTTTAGTGCGATTATCCAAATATATTACGTACTCACCTTCGCGCCAAGTGCTCCACTATCATGGGCGACGGCTAGGCGCTTCCGCTCAGCGAAGACGGCGGAGATGGAGATGACGATGTGGAGACTGAGCCCCACGCCAAAGCGCTGCAGCATCGATAGCCCTCTAGGGTTTCCAGTGCATCGTCGCGCTAGCGGGACGAGGCAGCAGTCGTAGACGACAAGGGAGGCGAGCATGGAGATGGTGTTAAAGGCCGACATGCTCGCCGGTGGGATGGAAAAAGAAGGCCCCATGTTGCGGTTGAGAGTGGCAGCCTGTTTGATGAAGAGAGTTGTCGACTGTGCCGACACAATCGCCGGCGCAAAGGTGGCGAGAAGGAGCGGGAGAAGTTTGACAATTTGCTTGGCTTCTTCGACTTGCGTGACTGGACTTAGATTCCATGGCGTGGTTGACTCTGGTGGTCCACTATTCACGGCTGCTTTGTCAAGGAATCTGATTCAAAGAATATTCCAAAAGATGGTAATCTTATTATAGTGGAGACATAAGTGTGTGTGTGTATTCATTCAATGATGTAATTGTCGTTTGATACAGTGGAGTACATTTACTTTTGGATGTACAATTTTGACGACCGAGAAATATATACCACTAAAAAAACAGAATATATGCCGCAGTTTCGTCAAATTTATAAGTTTAAGGAAATACTAAAGGTAAAGGGTTAATAATGACTTAAATATTCAATGTTTAAATGCGGCTAATGTACCCAATGTTTATTTTTCTGAGATTATGTACCCAATGTTTATTTTCGACGGCTAATGTACCCAAACTTTATTCCGTTAGATTTTTTCGTGTTTTCCGTCACTTGACCGTCAGCGAGTGATATGTACACTTTTCGTATTTTTGACATAACTCACTCATTTTTTGTCCAAATTTTATGCACAACCTATGGTTAGAAAGATAAGAGATAGATCTACAACTTTGATGTTTTAAGTTTTGTAAAAAAGGTTTTTATTATTCCAATATTTCAATTACAACGTAAAACTGGACATTAGTTTAATACAAAATTTTTGTTTCGAGCAAATTTTAATATACTTAATGACTTTTATGATGAAATGTTAAACTACAAAGTTGTAGATAAATCTTTTATCTTTCCAACGGTAGTTTATTTATAAATTTTGGACAAAAAAAGAGTGAGTTATGCCAAAAATATGAAAGATGTAATGTGAAAAAAACTTTCGTATTTTTGGTATAAATTACTCATTTTTTATCCAAAATTTATAAATAAACTACCGTTGGAAAGATAAAAGATTTATCTACAACATTTTAGTTTTACTTTTTATCAGAAAAAATCATTATGTATATTAAAATTTGCTCGAAACAAATATTTTGTATTAAACTAATGTTCAGTGTTACGTTGTAATTGAAATTTCGTATTTTTTTATAATTTTTTTTACAAAACTTAAATCACAAAAGTTGTAGATTTATCTCTTATCTTTCTAACCGTAGGTTGTGCATAAAATTTGGATAAAAAATGAGTGAGTTGTCAAAAATACGAAAAGTGTACATATCACTCGCTGACGGTCAAGTGACGGAAAACACGAAAAAATCTAACGGAATAAAGTTTGGGTACATTAGCCGTCGAAAATAAATATTGGGTACATAATCCGCAGAAAAACAAACATTAGGTATATTAGCCGCAGTTTACCTTTAAATTTTATAATGAGATGAACTTTTTATTTTCGAGTTAAAGTTATCAATTCTATGACAATTTGTTTACTACT
This sequence comes from Parietaria judaica, assembly GCA_954871525.1. Classification (NCBI taxonomy): domain Eukaryota; kingdom Viridiplantae; phylum Streptophyta; class Magnoliopsida; order Rosales; family Urticaceae; genus Parietaria; species Parietaria judaica. The sequence goes on from OX940860.1 coordinate 50,081,829, forward strand.
CAAACTTGTTAAAATCATATCAGTATCGCTCTTTTTTTTTTTCTTTTTCTTTTTTTGAAGTTTTTAAAAGTCAATGTCTAAGACTTAACAAACACGTCCAAAAATTTATCAAACTGATTAAAAAATTAATTGAATTTTGAGGAGAATTAAAAAGTGAATATTAAGAACTTTGGCCACTAAAAAAATTAAATATATGGCACTTAAAAACCAAATATTAGATTAACCAAAGTACACCCACAACACAAGGAAATCTAAGGGAAGGTTTAGAAGTATATATAGAGAGGAGGAAGATTGCTTTCAGTGTTCAATTCAAACACATATAATATACCTCAGCGAAGTTGTGTGATCGATTCTTCGCACACCCATCTTGTTAGAACTATACTCCTCGGCGCTCAGCTCGTGAAGCTCCTTCGTATCCTCCGGCAGAGAGACGCGCCACTTGGCGAGCGCGGCCACGAACACCCTGGCCATCCTGCTGAGCGGGCTCCCCGACGGTCTCTTGTGCCGGTAGAACGGAGCGCCAAGGAGGAACAGTGTCACCGCGAGCACGAGCCCCGCCGTGGGCAGCCCATAGCCGAGTAACCACCCCACATTGTCCTGCACGTAAACAAGCAGTGTCTCGGCAGCGAGGAACCCCACGAACACACAGAACGTGGCCCAGTTGAAGTACGACACCCGGCGAGCCTTCCCATCCTTCTCGAACTCGTCGAACTGCTCGGGCCCCATGGACAAAACGTTGGGCTTCGTCCCGCCGCTTGCGAGGGCAATACGTACAGAGCCAGGTAGAACACACCAGCCTGCAGTGGTGAGGCCTCACGGCAAGGTGTCCCGGTAGCGCACTCTGGCGGCTTTAGGGCCGGGACGGAGACGGCCACGGTCAGCAAAACCATTCCCTAATGATAAAATATTCACCGAACTGATTATTCATCAAGATAAAATTTAAATCTATCATTTATTTCATGTGATACTTATAAATAGTATAGTAGTTACCGCGATATATATAAAGGACGAGAAGAGAAAGGTCCAAAAGCGGCCGAGATGTGCATCGGCGATGTAGGCGCCGAGAATCGGAGTCATCCAAATGACGCCAATCCAGTTGGTGACGTTGTTCGAAGCCGTGACGGTGCCTTGGTGCAGCTCTCTCGTGAGGTAGATCATCAGGTTCGACGCTATGCCGTGAAAGGCGAGTCTTTCCAACATGTCGTACCCTTTAACAAAGAAAGAATTCAAATATCAGGTTCTCACTCGTGGTCGCGGTGGAGGAAAACCGTGATCGGTTTCGAAAAATACCTAAAATGAAGGAGCAAGCCTTCCATCCTCCAGTGTTTGATCTGAGAATAGGCCTGCCTTTGAGATCCACAGTCCCATCTTCTGTGCAATCCTCATTTCTGTTGCCCTTTTCTTCTAATTCTTCTAGATTTGCCATAATACTAATGTATCATGTAATGACTATGAGTATGAGTAATATATATATATATATATATATATATATATATATATATATATGTATGTATATATACTAGTTTAATACTTAATTAGTTGTTTAATGTAAGACCACGTGGTGAGTTTCAATAATCGATCATATATATTAAGAAAGTAAATATCGGATCCGATCATAGATTTTTTTATTATTATTTAAAAGAAGAGAAAGTAGCGCATGGGCAATTAATTAACAAGACAAGCTGGAATAATTAAAGTTAATATCATCACGTGACTAACAAGATTCATTGACACCAATGATATTGGATAATGGATATTCTTTATTTTTTTTAAATAAATAATGGATGTTCATATTACTATACGAACGAGAAGATGCTAATAAATAATTAAGACATACGTTAGTACGTTACTATATAAAGAGAAAGATGACGCGTAGTGACTAATTTGCCTTACTATAATTTCAAGCCATAAGCTAAACTAGGGATGTAACTAAATAACCCCGAAGAAATGCGAGTTTATAACCACATTAAATGAGGGTTCGGGTTCGAGTAGACCGTTTAGGCGCTAAGAATCCAAAACCTCGATAATAGGTTAATCCACCTCGAATATTATAATATTGTTAAAAATATTTTTACCTTTAGTTTTTCTCACTTTTTTTTTTTTAAAGATTTTTTGCTTCTTTATAGATGTTTTTTTTTTTTTTTTTCTTATTCATTTTTCCACATTTTTTACAACTCGATACATTAATTTTATAGGACAATCTGGTACCAAAAAAAACATTTTTAAAATAGTTCTTAAGTATTTTATTTAAGCACGTTTAAACTCAAAACCAAAATTTTAAAAACCTAACCAAAATTTAAAACCCATATCTGTATTTTAGATCAAGATACGGTTTTAAAATCCATGTTTAAATTTTGAAAACCCGAATCCGGAAATCCTGAGATTGTAATTTTTAAAAAAACTTAGAATCCAAATCCAGATTTCAGATTAAAAAAAAAAAAAAAAGAGAGAGAGAAGAGAAGAGAAGAAGATAAGAACTGGCGGCTAATAAAATAATTATGGATATAAATATCACGTAGTCATATAATTCATGCTACATAGGCATTTAACAACACAAAATAAAACACATGCAACAATATCTTAATTTGAAGTAATACTAATAGTCATGAGTATTTTTTGAAGCCCGAAAAATAAGTCCCAACTTATAAAACGGACCCAAATATTGTGAGTTTAAGCCTGACTTGGCTCAACTCCTAGCAGAGATTTCCCCACCCGGGATTTCCCCACCAGAGCGAGCAGAGAAGAGCCCGAGCATAGATCTTCCTAGAAGGAGTTCTCCCACCAGAGAGCTCCCCACCAGAGATGGGTCCGACCAGAGATTTCTCCCAGCAGGAAGGGACCCGACCAGGAATGGTCCTACCAGAGATGACCCTAGCAGAGATGAGGGAGAGCAGAGATGGCTCCCTAGCAGACGAGCCCCGAGCAGGAATGCCCGGGGCAGAAACACACCCTAGCAGCCCTGCTAGGGACATCCGACCAGAAGCCAAACTTGAGGAGCAAGTTTGGAGATATGATTTGATTTGGTTTCCTGATTTTGTCAGGATTCGAATGTAAATGTAAAAGATTTGATTGAGTTTATTTTAGGAAGTTTTAGCTAGGGTTTCGTTTTTTCTAGTCTCCTATAAATACTAGTGTTAGTGTTTATTTTTTTGTAACTCCATTATTGTAATTTTCCCTTCGAATTAATCAAAGAGAATTCTTTCTCCCAAAGTTTTCTTGCTTTCTTTCCTTTGTTCTTCGTGCTTCTTTGGTTACAGATCCATTATTGGGAACCAACAATTGGTATCAGAGCAAAGGTGCCAAAGAAGATGTCATCACCAAGCGAGTCCACCGGAGGAGAGCTCACGACGACGACGAATATCGAATCAAAGGAAGGGAATGTGACGCTCCATTACCCGATGCTCACGAAGAGCAATTACTCGGTTTGGGCGTTGAAGATGCGAGTGAATTTGCAGGCGCAAGGAGTTTGGGAGGCTGTGGAAGGCAGCGATGTCGAAGGGTGCAAAGAAAGGATGGCACTCGCCGCCATCTACCAAGGAGTTCCGGAAGATGTCCTTCTCATGATCGCCGAGAAGGATTCCGCAAAGGAGGCGTGGTCGACACTTCGAACCATGCACATGGGTGCAAATCGCGTCAAGGAGGCAAAGGCCCAGACCTTGAAGAGTGAGTTCGAGGTTATGAGGATGAGGGAAAGTGAATCAATCGATGATTTCGATATGCGGCTCACGTCCATTGTGACCGGCATACGCTCGCTGGGAGACAAGGTGGAGGAGACCACCGTCGTCAAGAAGTTTCTCCGAGCAGTGCCTCAAAAATACATGCAGATCGTGACATCGATTGAGCAGTTCGGCGACCTCAAGACCATGACGGTCGAGGAGGTTGTTGGTCGCCTCAAAGCCCACGAGGAGAGACTTCGGGGTTATGGTGACAGAGAAGAGGAGAAGAACCTCCTGCTCACGCATGAACAGTGGACGGCCAGATAGAAGAAAAATGGGGGAGCAGACTTTTGTTCAAGCTCCCTGGTCGGAGTAGCTACAGTGGAGACAGCCGAGGACGTGGTAGAGGTCGTGACACGCGAGGTCGCGGCAGTGGTGCACCCCGTCAGGAAAGCACGACCAGGAGAGACAAGAGCACAGTGAAGTGCTATAATTGTTAGAAGCTTGGGCACTTTGCTTCAGAGTGCCGCAGCAAGAACCACAAAGAGGAAGCGAATCTGATGAGATTCGATGAAGACCAGCCGGCTCTGATGTTTGCCGAAAAGGAGGTGAGCCTGGACGGACAAGAAGACGAGGAGACTATCCTCGTAGGCGAGAGAGATCAGACCTGCCAGGAGAGCAGGGAGCAGACCTGCCCGGAGAGCAGAGAGCAGACCTGCTCGGAATCCGAGCAGAGACCAGAGATCAGAGACCATCGACCAGAGAGCTCTGAGCAGACAGCAGAGACCAGAAACCAGACAGCAAAGACCAGAGACCAGACACCAGACACCAGAGAGCAGACCAGCTCGGAGATGGTGTTCCTGATCGAGGACAAGGTTATTGCAAACCTCCTTGTTGAGGGAGAGCAGAAAGTCTCTACCGATGTCTGGTACCTAGACAATGGTGCGAGCAACCACATGACAGGAGACCGAGCTAAGTTTGAAGAGCTCGATGAGAAAATCACTGGGAACGTGAAATTTGGCGACGGCTCAATCGTCAAAATTAGAGGCAGAGGGTCCATCCTGTTCGTGTGCAAGAATGGGGACCAACTCCTCATGACCCAGGTCTACTACTGTTGGACATATGTGTCCTTAAACAAGATAGTTTATCCATTTGTAAAAGATTATGACAAGTCGTTGAATAAAGATGATGCTTATTATGATAATCTTATTATAGTTTCTGGTAGAGTAAAATAGAATGTTTGATTCCTTAGTTCATAAAGGATGCAATTATGTTATTATTATCACAACAGAGTCAATGTGAGGAAGAATTAATAATCATAATAAATGAACTTAAAATGTCCGTGACCTGATCAACTGGGTGGGAGCCCATTAATCGTATAAGGTCATTAATGTGACTAAGTGATAATCCTATTCTGGATTTTGTGTGTGTCACACTCACTAGAAGTGCATTAAGTATGAAGTGTCTTCATACTGGACTGGACCTGACTTAAACTCCGGAAGTTATCATATAAGACCGTCACTGATAACTTGGAGTTGAGTCACTAGTAGATGATCAAATGGATATTCGATCTAAGTCCTGAGTGATCTTGAGTCCAAGCTGCTGGCTTGATTGTTCTTTGATTTAACCGTTAAAGAACACGAAATATTACCGCTGTTCCCAACACTATTATTTTGGGAACATGATAGTCAGCAGTAAGGGTAGCTTGGTCATAGACATGGGCATCACACAGCTCTCTTCAGAGTGATGATGATTCCCTTGATTGTCGGTGGTGAGAAGTGAGAGGTATCCATGCGCAACTTATGAATCGAAACCATAAGTGGGTCACTCATAATATTACTGACTGAGTCAAGGATGAAAATGCAATGAGGGGCATAACGGTAGAAACCGCCTGCTCGTGTGTGGATCATCAAGTGAAAGATCAATAACCCGAATTTGATTGTATCAATGGACACCCTGCTGATATAAAGGGAATAATATATACCGTATCACTAAAGAGTGCAGCCTCGGGTCTATAGTGGAATCACTTCGAGGTTTGACGAACAACTAGCAGTTCGTTGGAGCTTAAGTGATACGGGTCCATGGTCCCCAGGATAGCTCCGTAACGGATGATACGTACGTGATTAAAATACATTCTGGATAATGTTTAATCATTTGGCTTGACTTATAAAACTGAAAGGTCTGTGGCAGACGTCAGATAGTTTTATCGTTAGCGTGGCAAAAGTACCATATTTTGGTACACGAAATTAACTGATAAAAGAAAGTTAGAATTTAGATTTTCTATCAGCACCATGTTGTTGGAAATTAAATTCTAAGCAACTTTGCTTTTTGAACCAAGTCATTTCGACTTACGGTTAGTGATTTATGGATTTTCTAAGTTTATGATCGGTTCGATAAACTTTGAAATTAAATCACATGTCACGAATTTAAATGATGGTGTGGCACCATGACATTTTAATGTGTGATATTGAGATCAGGAAATATTAATATAATTTAATTATTTGAATTTAATTATTAATATGTTATTAATAATTAATTAATAATTAATAGATTTATATTAATAAATAAAAATATATTTTTATATATTGTTACATGTGTAAATTCGAATTAGGGTTTGGTGATAACAAACCCTAGCTAAATTCGAATCTATGAATTGAAGATTTTTATTTTTGCGGCATAAGTACCTATTGTTTGGTATTTTGGCAAAAAACCCTAAAATCAATTTAATCCATTGGATCGGTTGTGATTTAATATCAACCGTTGGATTGAGATAATTGATTTGAAACCTAATGTAATTCGAAATTGAAACTTGGTGACCAAGTTTAGGTATTTCGAATTTGCTTAATTAATTATGTCCGTTGGATCGGTTTTGAGATTTAATCTTTAACCGTCGGATTAGAAATTAATTAATATTATATATATGATATATAATTCGAATAATATTGTGGATAAGATTTCGAATTAGGGTTTTGTTAAACCCTAGGGTATTTGACTTTATCCCTAATTGATTTGATCCATTGGATTGGTTTAAGATTTATTTTTAACCATTGGATCTAGATAATCATTATCAAATTCGAATTTAAATATATATGTATAATATAATTCGAATAATTATAATATAATGATAAGATTAAATTTTTGATCTTATCTTGTATTATTATTTAATTAAATCCATGATTAATTATATCCATTGGATTTAGATGAGATTGAATCTGGACCATTGGATTGAAATAATTAATTATATTTAATTAATAGAATTCGAATTTTAGGGAGGGAATTTCTCCAATTCGGTTACGGTTTGAGCCTATAAATAGGAGGCTCATTCTACACATTTTTCACACCTTTCCCCAGAAAAAAATTCGAACTCTCCCTCTTCCTCAGGGTCTGCGAATTTTCTCTCTGATCTCTTTTTTCTGGTTCGGTTTAGGAGACTATTTCTCCGGAAACTTAAAAAGAACCATCAGTTAAAATTTTGCGACGGAGTCCTGCCGGCGAAGCCCACGCTTCGGTACGAGGATTCCAGGAGAATATCCCGGAAGATCACGGGAGTTTCCCTCAGCACTGGCGGAGCCCTGCCCGATTCAGAACGCGCAGCCGGAAGTCGTCAATTGAGGTACGGCCTTATGCATTGGGTTAATAAATGCAACCATTTACTGCTTTCTATTTATTTCCTATTATGACTAGATTATTAATAATGATTTATGAATATTAAATTACATAATATTTATCAGATCTTGGGATATGGATATTATCCGATATTCGGACCGTTGTACGGATAACAAGTTTTCCGCTTTAAAATAATTTTTTAAATGTTACCCAGACGGTCCGGAGATACAATTCGTGATAATTTTCAAGGAATCCGAGACGTGATTTCCGACAATTGTTATCAGAGCCATGTTTCAAGGATAAATAATTACGTAATTTAATTAATGGGTTTAAGAACGAATTATTTGATGAATAAAATTAATTATTTAAAATTGAAATTTTGAATTTCTAGATATTTTAAATATTAATTTAAAATAAGAAAATTACCCGACCCGAAAAATCGGACCGGGTAGTTGGACCGGGCTGCCCTTGGCAGCCCAGCCCGAGAATGATGCGAACAGGGGCTGCCGCTGCAGCCCCAGTTTGTTCGCCAGGGGCAAAGCCCACGGGCAGGGCCCTCGCCAAGGCCATTCGGCCAGGGCAAGGGCACCCGTGTGGGCCTGGCGGGCTGGCCGCAGGCCACGCTGCCTGGCAGCGGATTGGGCCTGCAGGCCCAGCCCGAAGTGCCAGGGCAATGCCCTGGCCTACCCGTGGGCTGTCCCTGCCCATTCCACGGGCACGTGGGCCCAGGCTTAAGCCCGGAGGGCCCACGTGCAATTTTTTTTTATATGGGTCGGATTTTTATTCCGACCCGGATCCCGTGGATTAATTATTAATTATTATTAATGAAATTAATATTTATGAATTAAAATTAATTATGATTAATTAATATGAATTAAAATATGGATGTTATTTCTGGATAAATGACATTGTCTTATTTTAATTAATTCATAAATTTAAATATGGATGTTATTTAATAATTAAATAACATTGTCTTATTTAATAAATTAAAATATGGATGATAATATTCGAAGAATAATATCATTGTCTTATTTTAATATTTCATAAATAATTATTAAAGGGCATTAAAATGTTTAATGATAATTCTTAGAGAATAAGTATCATTAATTATGAATATTCATCATAGATATAATTTGATATAACCTATTTTCATAACCCTCAAACATAGTGTCTATGTTTAGATCATTATTAATATGTCTATATAGGATAGATATAAATAATAAAGAGTAAATGTAAAAGTGTTAATTATTAGTCGGAAAAATTTCAAATGTACAATCTTGCCTAAGGAAGAGGGAATCAAAAGTGGGGCCGGTTCACCATCCACTTCTGGGTGACCGGTTAGGACCCCTCCCATCGACCTGGAGAGCGTACGTTTTGATCTATCACTACCGACGAAATAATAAACACATTTTTTTTAGGGCTTATTTTAAAATTACGTGACGTAATAAATGAAGCCAAAATATAAACTTTTAATGTGTCATTAATAGACAGTTTATATAATAAGTTTTCATAACTTAGAAATTAAAAAACGTTATTTCCTAAAAACAATGGCAAGTATAGAATAAAACAAAGGTCTCCATTATTACTGTCACAAGGTCTGCTAACCACACCGCCTCGAGTCACCCTAGTGTGTCCATTCCCTAAGGAAGGTGTGCTTGTGGGAGGTTTGACACCGTGATAGTTCCAAAAGAATATGGGGACGGAGGAATCTTGGAAATGGACCGCGAGTCACCCTAGAGTGACCATTCCCTAAGGACGACATTTCCAAGAGGATCCCGAGAACCGAAAATAATGGGTTAAGCTTGCACGGAAGTTGGTGCTTCCCGACCGTCTATGGTGATAGTTAATAATCATAAGAGGACTTTTGTAGTTCTTGTTATGAATATTAATTAAGTTTATGACTAAAACTTAGTTTAACCAAACTACACGGTTGATACCGCGAGTCACCCTGGAGTGACCATGCCACTAAGGACGGCAACGACGTGTACAGTCGGTTAAATTATCACGAAATAGTTAAAGGGTTTATTTAACGTTTTTCCCAGAACATGTTTGCATCATGTAACTATTTCAAATAAAATATTTTTTCTAAACATTCTACCTATAATAAAGTTTAATAAGTTTCTTTTTCAATGCCAGTTAAAATGTCCTTCGACAAACAAGAAATGGAAAAGTCTGCTCTGACGCTGAAGTCTCAAAATCAAAGCAATCTGGTAAAAGTCACAAAATCCCTAAGCAAGCTGGCCATGAGTGGATCTTCGGAAAAACTTGGAATGGCAGATCAGAATGCTATAAACTCTCTAAACAAGAGGAAGAGAATTGATGGAAACCAGGAAGAATTCTTCCAGACTGGGAGTACAAGTAATGTTGATCGTTCAACATTAGAATCATGTTTCGTGGACAACTCATCCTTCAACTGGATCTTGGATTCAGGAGCAAACGATCATGCATGCAATTCTCTTCAGTCTCTTGACAAATTGGAAGAGATAAATGAAGGACCAACTTTAAAAGTAGGAAACGGGGAATTCCTGCAAGCAAAAGCAGTAGGAAATTTGCGACTGACATTTGGAAATAAGTATTTATTTGTTGATAATGTGTACTATTATCCAAATGTCTGCAGAAATATACTTTCTGCTTATCTGTTGTACAAACAAGGATATACTCTAAACTTTCGTGGATCCCATTGGGTCATCACAAAGGATGGAGTATATATTTGTACTGCTAAAGCAGAAAATGGATTATACATCCTAAGACCAGATTATGGTAGCTGCATGAATACTGAGATGTTTAAATTGGCAATGCCAAAGTCAGTCAAGAAACCCAAGATTGACAATGATGTTCAAACGTACCTGTGGCATTTAAGATTGGGTCATATTAATCTAGACAGGATAAACAGGCTGGTAAAGGATGGACCCCTTAAAGAACTAACAATCGGTTCTTTGCCTGTTTGCGAATCCTGTATAGAGGCTAAAATGACTAAAAGACCTTTTTCGGTAAAAGGTCAAAGAGCCACTAAACCATTAGAACTCGTCCATTCTGATGTATGTGGTCCCATGAACATACAAGGAAGAGGAGGAATTGAATACTTTGTCACTTTCATTGACGATTATTCAAGATATGGTTACGTTTATCTCATGGCTAAGAAATCTGAAACCTTAGGTAAGTTCAGAGAATTTCTGGCAGAGGCTGAGAATCAACTAGGACTATCATTGAAGTCTCTTCGATCTGATCGAGGAGGAGAATACCTAGATCACGAGTTTTGCGACCTCTTGATCGAGAAAGGTATAACATCTCAACTAACTGCTCCTGGCACACCAGAACAAAATGGTGTTGCAGAAAGGAGAAATAGGACCCTACTGGAAATGGTAAGGTCAATGTTAAGTTATTCATCACTACCCAATTCCTTCTGGGGATATGCTTTGTTGACGGCAACGAACATTCTAAATGTTGTGCCGTCAAAATCTGTTTCTAAAACGCCTGTCGAATTATGGAATGGCAGAATACCAAATCTGCGACATTACAGAATTTGGGGATGTCCTGCACATGTGCGGACTGGAAACAAGAATAAATTGGAATCACGAACGGAAGTTTGTCTGTTTGTAGGATATTCCAAAGAGACTAAGGGAGGTTTGTTTTATAGTCCAGAAAGTAAGAAAGTATTTGTCTCTACAAATGCTACTTTTCTAGAGCAAGATTATATGACAAACTTCAAACCTCGAAGTAAAGTTGTACTCGAGGAGCTGTCAGGTGACAAAGTCACAATATCTCCAACAGTGCCTGTTGTCGAAGATATAGCAGAAACCACGGTCCCAAATCAGAACCAAGGGGTACTCAGACGTAGTGGGAGGTTCAAAAGACCAGTTGAACGCTACGAGCACACCCAGTTGGAATTTCACCTAGCTGTCACTAACACTAGCGTTGAAGATCCCATAGGCTACAAGCAAGCTATGGTTGATCCTGATAAGGGAGAATGGCAGGAAGCCATGAACCAAGAAATAGAATCAATGGATTCTAATGAAGTCTGGGAACTTGTAGACTTACCGGATGGCTTCAAAACCATTGGCTGTAAGTGGGTATACAAGCGAAAGAGAGGAGTGGACGGGAAGGTTGAAACCTTCAAGGCTAGACTAGTGGCAAAGGGTTTTACCCAGAGGGAAGGTATTGATTTCGATGAGACCTTCGCTCCAGTCGCTAAGTACAAGTCCATCCGGATTCTCATGGCCATAGCCTGTAGTCTCAATTACGAGATTTGGCAGATGGACGTCAAAACCGCCTTCCTGAACGGGTACATTGACGAAAACATCTATATGGACCAACCAGAAGGGTTCGTGCAACAGGGTCAAGAAGGGAAGGTTTGCAGATTACTTAAATCCATTTATGGATTTAAGCAAGCCTCTAGATCCTGGAATCTAAGGTTCGATGAAACCATCAAAACCTATGGATTCATTCAAAACGTCACTGAGGCCTGCATCTATAAACTCAATGACGAAACCGTGGAAGTTTTTCTTGTTCTGTACGTCGACGATATTCTTCTCATTGGAAACAGTGTGAAGAAATTATCGGACGTAAAGGCGTGGCTATCTACGCAATTCCAAATGAAGGACATGGGAGAAGCCAGTTATGTTCTTGGGATCCGTATTTTCAGGGATCGCAACAACAGGCTTCTGGCCTTATCTCAAGCAGCTTACATTGATAAGGTGCTTGAACGTTTTGCAATGGGAAACTCCAAGGGAGGTAATTTACCGACCAGACATGGAGTGTTCCTCAGCAGGAAACAATGCCCAACTTCTCCGGAAGAGCAAGATGAGATGAGGCGAATACCCTATGCTTCAGCAGTGGGAAGTCTGATGTACGCTATGCAGTGTACTAGGCCAGACATCTGTTACGCTGTGGGAATTGTTAGCAGATATCAATCCAACCCTGGTATGGCTCACTGGACAGCAGTGAAGAACATTCTCAAGTATCTTCGGAGAACGAGAGACTATATGTTAGTGTTTTCAGGATCAGAACTGAATCCACTAGGATACACTGATTCAGACTTTATGTCTGATAGAGACGCGAGAAAATCGACGTCAGGAGCGGTGTACACCTTTGCTGGTGGAGCGATATTCTGGAGAAGCGTAAAGCAATCCTGTATCGCAGATTCCACAATGGAAGCTGAATACGTGGCAGCTTGTGAGGCAGCCAAAGAATCAGTTTGGCTCAAGAATTTCTACATAGAACTGGGAGTTGTTCCAGATGTAGATGGGCCCCAAACACTATACTGTGACAACAGTGGTGCGGTGGCAAATTCTAAAGAGCCCAGAGACCACAACAAGGCAAAACATATAGAACGTAAATACCATCTCATAAGAGAAATAGTGCGTCGTGGCGACGTGAGGGTTGTGAAAATAGCTTCGGAAGACAATCTGGCTGATCCATTCACCAAGACGTTGCCAGAGAAAATATTCAGGAGGCATCTGGAAAGTATGGGTCTGAAAGACATGGGTCATCTTCTTTAAGTACAAGTGGGAGATTGTTGGACATATGTGTCCTTAAACAAGATAGTTTATCCATTTGTAAAAGATTATGACAAGTCGTTGAATAAAGATGATGCTTATTATGATAATCTTATTATAGTTTCTGGTAGAGTAAAATAGAATGTTTGATTCCTTAGTTCATAAAGGATGCAATTATGTTATTATTATCACAACAGAGTCAATGTGAGGAAGAATTAATAATCATAATAAATGAACTTAAAATGTCCGTGACCTGATCAACTGGGTGGGAGCCCATTAATCGTATAAGGTCATTAATGTGACTAAGTGATAATCCTATTCTGGATTTTGTGTGTGTCACACTCACTAGAAGTGCATTAAGTATGAAGTGTCTTCATACTGGACTGGACCTGACTTAAACTCCGGAAGTTATCATATAAGACCGTCACTGATAACTTGGAGTTGAGTCACTAGTAGATGATCAAATGGATATTCGATCTAAGTCCTGAGTGATCTTGAGTCCAAGCTGCTGGCTTGATTGTTCTTTGATTTAACCGTTAAAGAACACGAAATATTACCGCTGTTCCCAACACTATTATTTTGGGAACATGATAGTCAGCAGTAAGGGTAGCTTGGTCATAGACATGGGCATCACACAGCTCTCTTCAGAGTGATGATGATTCCCTTGATTGTCGGTGGTGAGAAGTGAGAGGTATCCATGCGCAACTTATGAATCGAAACCATAAGTGGGTCACTCATAATATTACTGACTGAGTCAAGGATGAAAATGCAATGAGGGGCATAACGGTAGAAACCGCCTGCTCGTGTGTGGATCATCAAGTGAAAGATCAATAACCCGAATTTGATTGTATCAATGGACACCCTGCTGATATAAAGGGAATAATATATACCGTATCACTAAAGAGTGCAGCCTCGGGTCTATAGTGGAATCACTTCGAGGTTTGACGAACAACTAGCAGTTCGTTGGAGCTTAAGTGATACGGGTCCATGGTCCCCAGGATAGCTCCGTAACGGATGATACGTACGTGATTAAAATACATTCTGGATAATGTTTAATCATTTGGCTTGACTTATAAAACTGAAAGGTCTGTGGCAGACGTCAGATAGTTTTATCGTTAGCGTGGCAAAAGTACCATATTTTGGTACACGAAATTAACTGATAAAAGAAAGTTAGAATTTAGATTTTCTATCAGCACCATGTTGTTGGAAATTAAATTCTAAGCAACTTTGCTTTTTGAACCAAGTCATTTCGACTTACGGTTAGTGATTTATGGATTTTCTAAGTTTATGATCGGTTCGATAAACTTTGAAATTAAATCACATGTCACGAATTTAAATGATGGTGTGGCACCATGACATTTTAATGTGTGATATTGAGATCAGGAAATATTAATATAATTTAATTATTTGAATTTAATTATTAATATGTTATTAATAATTAATTAATAATTAATAGATTTATATTAATAAATAAAAATATATTTTTATATATTGTTACATGTGTAAATTCGAATTAGGGTTTGGTGATAACAAACCCTAGCTAAATTCGAATCTATGAATTGAAGATTTTTATTTTTGCGGCATAAGTACCTATTGTTTGGTATTTTGGCAAAAAACCCTAAAATCAATTTAATCCATTGGATCGGTTGTGATTTAATATCAACCGTTGGATTGAGATAATTGATTTGAAACCTAATGTAATTCGAAATTGAAACTTGGTGACCAAGTTTAGGTATTTCGAATTTGCTTAATTAATTATGTCCGTTGGATCGGTTTTGAGATTTAATCTTTAACCGTCGGATTAGAAATTAATTAATATTATATATATGATATATAATTCGAATAATATTGTGGATAAGATTTCGAATTAGGGTTTTGTTAAACCCTAGGGTATTTGACTTTATCCCTAATTGATTTGATCCATTGGATTGGTTTAAGATTTATTTTTAACCATTGGATCTAGATAATCATTATCAAATTCGAATTTAAATATATATGTATAATATAATTCGAATAATTATAATATAATGATAAGATTAAATTTTTGATCTTATCTTGTATTATTATTTAATTAAATCCATGATTAATTATATCCATTGGATTTAGATGAGATTGAATCTGGACCATTGGATTGAAATAATTAATTATATTTAATTAATAGAATTCGAATTTTAGGGAGGGAATTTCTCCAATTCGGTTACGGTTTGAGCCTATAAATAGGAGGCTCATTCTACACATTTTTCACACCTTTCCCCAGAAAAAAATTCGAACTCTCCCTCTTCCTCAGGGTCTGCGAATTTTCTCTCTGATCTCTTTTTTCTGGTTCGGTTTAGGAGACTATTTCTCCGGAAACTTAAAAAGAACCATCAGTTAAAATTTTGCGACGGAGTCCTGCCGGCGAAGCCCACGCTTCGGTACGAGGATTCCAGGAGAATATCCCGGAAGATCACGGGAGTTTCCCTCAGCACTGGCGGAGCCCTGCCCGATTCAGAACGCGCAGCCGGAAGTCGTCAATTGAGGTACGGCCTTATGCATTGGGTTAATAAATGCAACCATTTACTGCTTTCTATTTATTTCCTATTATGACTAGATTATTAATAATGATTTATGAATATTAAATTACATAATATTTATCAGATCTTGGGATATGGATATTATCCGATATTCGGACCGTTGTACGGATAACAAGTTTTCCGCTTTAAAATAATTTTTTAAATGTTACCCAGACGGTCCGGAGATACAATTCGTGATAATTTTCAAGGAATCCGAGACGTGATTTCCGACAACTACATCCCAAAGCTGAAGAGTAACATCATCAGCCTCGGACAGATGACAGAGATCGGCAACACAGTGGTGATGTCTGGTCCCTATCTAAAGATGTGGAACAGAAGTGGCAACCTGCTGATGAAGGTGAAGAGATCGCCGAACAGGTTGTACAAGATTCTCCTGGAGACAGGCCAGCCCGTCTGCTTAATGGCTTCCCTAGCAGACCCGGCCTGGTTGTGGCATACGAGACTTGGGCACGTAAATTTTTACGCGCTCAAGATGATAGGAGAGAAGGAGATAGCCTTTGGGGTTCCCAAGATTGAACACCCCAACCAGCTACGTGAATGCTGCATGATCGCGAAACAGGCTCGAGTGCCATTCCCAATCAAGGCCAAGTTCCGAGCAGACTGACCTCTCCAACTGGTGCATGCTGACCTATGTGGTCCAATCACCCCAGCAACTCTAGCCGGAAACAAGTATTTCCTTATACTTGTTGACGACTATAGTCGCTGGATGTGGATCTACACGCTCAAAGAGAAGAGTGGAGCCTTTGAAGTCTTCAAGAAGTTCAAGAGGCTCATGGAGAATGGGTCAGAACACAAGATGAAGGTCTTGAGAACAGACCGAGGTGGAGAGTTCACATCTCAGCAGTTCGGACAGTTCTGCGATCAGGAAGGAGTCGAGCGCCACCTGACCGCACCATACACTCCCCAGCAGAACGGTGTGGTGGAGAGACGAAACCGGACAGTGATGGATACACCAAGAAGCTTGCTGAAGAGTATGCAAGTACCAGCGAGGTTTTGGGGAGAAGCAGTTAGACACGCGGTCTATTTGCTAAACCGTTTGCCAACAAAGGCGCTAGGAGAGCGCACACCCTACCAGGCATGGAATGGAAAGAAGCCCCACTTGGAGCACTTGAAGGTGTTTGGGTGCACCGCACATGTGAAGACCGTGGGTCCCCATCTCAAGAAGCTCGACGACAAGAGTCAGCCGATGGTGTACCTTGGTGTTGAAGACGGAAGCAAGGCACACAGACTCTTTGACCCCCGACGTGGCAAGATCCAGGTGAGCAAAGGTGCCGTGTTTGAAGAAGAAAAGAAGTGGGATTGGCACGACGAGAACGGAGACCCCGACCAGAACTCAGTTGAGTTCGTAGTCGAAGAAGAAGAGGGCGTAGTAGAGCAGGAAGGTGCCCCCACCAGCTCATTCAGCTCGGGTAACCCCTCCAGCTCGGGTGCCCCTACCAGCTCGGGTACCTCCACCAGCTCTGGTACCCCCACCAGCTCAGGTACCCCTACCAGAGATTCCTACGAGATCCAATATGGAAGAGGCAGGGGAGCAGAAGAGCTAGTCGGCTTCACTGACAGTGATCTGGCCGGTAACATTGATGATAGGAAGAGTACTGGAGGGATGGCGTTTTACCTCAACGGGAACCTGATCACCTGGCAATCTCAGAAGCAGAAGACTGTAGCTCTATCCTCGTGTGAAGCGGAGTTCATGGCAGCAACCGCAGCAGCATGTCAAGCTATGTGGTTGAAGGGGATTCTGAGTGAAGTGACTGGAGACGAGTAGAAGCCAGTAACACTCTACGTGGACAACAAATCCGCAATAGCACTGATGAAGAACCCAGTGTTTCATGGTCGGAGCAAACACATAGACATTCGATATCATTATATTCACGAGTGTGTGGAGAAGAGGAAGATCATCGTGGAGTTTGTTAGCACGAAGGAGCAGCGGGCAGACATACTCACCAAGGCTCTAGCAAGAGTTAAGTTCGCAGAGATGAGAGAGCTGCTCGGAGTGAAGAACCTCGACCCAAGTCAAACTTACGGGGGAGAATGTGATTTTAAGCCTGACTTGGCTCAACTCCTAGCAGAGATTTCCCCACCAGGGATTTCCCCACCAGAGCGAGCAGAGAAGAGCCCGAGCAGAGATCTTCCTAGCAGGAGTTCTCCCACCAGAGAGCTCCCCACAAGAGATGGGTCCGACCAGAGATTTCTCCCAGCAGGAAGGGACCCGACCAGGAATGGTCCTACCAGAGATGGCCCTAGCAGAGATGGCTCCCTAGCAGACGAGCCCCGAGCAGGAATGCCCCGGGCAGAAACACACCCTAGCAGCCCTGCTAGGGACATCCGACCAGAAGCCAAACTTGAGGAGCAAGTTTGGAGATTTGATTTGATTTGGTTTCCTGATTTTGTCAGGATTCGAATGTAAATGTAAAAGATTTGATTGAGTTTATTTTAGGAAGTTTTAGCTAGGGTTTCGTTTTTTCTGGTCTCCTATAAATACTAGTGTTAGGGTTTATTTTTTTGTAACTCCATTATTGTAATTTTGCCTTCGAATTAATCAAAGAGAATTCTTTCTCCCAAAGTTTTCTTGCTTTCTTTCCTTTGTTCTTCGTGCTTCTTTGGTTACAGATCCATTATTGGGAACCAACAAATATGAAGTCCGAAAAATTAAGTCCCAGCCCATAAAACGGGCCTCAAAATGGAGCCCGAAAAATTAAGTCCCAACCCATACAATGGGCCCAAAAATAGGCCCACGGACACATTTAAATCACATTATAAATAAAAGCATTGTGTCATCGCGGCCAACAATATCTTAATTGTCCGGGGGACCCCAGAGTTATTTTCAATTGCATATAGACCGTCAGACCCTTCTATAAATAAAAACTTCATTTCATTCAAAGCTAACACATCACAACTCATTCAAACGCTCTATATATCTATATAACTCTGTTTTCTATCTTATATATATATGGTTTAAATACCCGACTAGCGTCGGTGCGGAGGAGCTACCTAGAGAGAACGTGCTGGAGGAATCCCCGACTCTAAAGAGATAGAAGAATCGAAGTCCGAGTGTCAGGTCAGAGCGGAGGCACCGGAGGAATCCCCGACTCTCCACAGAGCCGGCTATAAAGAATGCGCCGTAGGAAGGTCTGAGCATCGACCAACCCCCTTCTCCGCAATAAGCCCCCGACTTGCCCATGCAAACTCAGATACATATCTCCTAACGCCCAATTTGAACTACGTGATGACCTGATCCCAGTAAAATGAGTACGTAGGCAGTCTCGCTACAAGTGACGAGGTGCGGCATCATATATCATCATATCTCCCCGACTCTCCAGAGACCAAGCTCCAAGATTAAGAAAAGTCAACAAACGACAACGAGCCCGACTCACTATCAAGACATTATTCGCAACAGTATTTGATCCATGTTTTGGCATCAACACTAATCATCTAATCATGTAAGTACTTTTGTAGACAATTCTTCAAAATGAAGAACGAGTTTCGTACACCAAACAAAGGACTATATTAGACTAAGCGAACTAATTCTATTTAGACTACTTTAGTTAAAAGTGAAAAGCATAAGAATAAAGAAGTAAGTGCGAGCAATAAAATAGAACATAGAGGAGAGAATTGATTCTTTAGATTCTAGACTAGTTTAGTTCAAAGTGAAGAGCATAAAGGAAAGGGTTAATGACGGCAAAAATATCCAAAGTTTGGTCAAAGAACCCCTCGTGCATCCAAAGTTTAAAAGTGGTGGCAAAAATACCCAAAGTCACATTTGGGGAGTTGACCACTCCATTCTCGTAACGACGTTAACTTACCTGTTAATTCTGGCCACGTGGACAAATCTGTTTTGTTAAGTGTAATCATTAGGGGGTCAATAAGTTGTGTTAAATAGTATTAATTAAGGGTTTAATTCCTTGTTTTGTCGTAAACGAGGCTGATGTGGGCTCGTTAACGTGGCAAAAATTATTATGTCAGCAACCCACGTTTGTCCATGTGGCCAGAGTTAACAGGTAAGTTAACGGCGTTACGAGAATGGAGTGGTCAACTCCCCAAATGCAACTTTGGGTATTTTTGCCACCATTTTTAAACTTTGAGTACACGAGGGGTTCTTTGAACAAACTTTGGGTATTTATGCCGTCATTTAAAACGTGCTATATATCTAGAAAGCTTTTTTATTTATATTATATAGAATCATTTTGAAAAAGGACCGACAATCACTAAACCCAATGACTTAGATATTGTTAAGTAAATCGCCGGCAATTCTAATTTATGAATATATTAATAGTGTTTGTAAGATATTTTAAAATCGATACCATTACCGATATGATTTATGCGTATATTACAAAATCGGTAGTTATATTAATGAGATTTTTAAAAGAAAAAAAAAATAGAATTACTAACAAATTCAGAAACAATATCATATATTTTAAAGAAAACAACTCAATCTTTTTATTATTAATAATATTAGGTTTGGAAGAGTTTTGAAGAATTATGTAAAGGTTGATGGGGAAAAAATTAAAGAAATTATGAGACTGTCTTTGTCATATATCGAATTATCGAATTTGACACTCAAAATGCAATTTTGGAAGAATAAAAATAGGGATGAACCAAAATTGAGAGATTAAGGATTTTTTTTTTTTCATGTCTTGATTTTTCCAAGATAATAAGATTATGTCCAGATTTCAAATCTGGTTTAAGAACGCCTTAGACCCTGTTTGGTAATCAACTCAAAAACTTTTATTTTTTATTTTTCAGTTCTTTGTAATTGTTGTGTAATAAATTATTGTAGTTGTTTTCAAATAACTGTTTGGTACAGTTTTTTATTTTTATTTTATTTGAAAACTGAAAAAACAGAAAACCTATTTCGTACATTTTTCTCTTTTTTTAATTTTTTAAACCTCAATAATATAAATACATAATTACATATATAAAATATTATAGTGCAAGTCTAATACATTAATAAGTGTACATTGTTAAGGTCGGATTTGGTAAAATCCATCCTCAACACAACTCGTGTCGTTTTGTCCCATAAACGACATAAGAGAGGGCGAGGAAGTTCATTGCCCGAAGGTCAAACGAGGTACATCCTCGAGGAGGATTATCTCCGAGGAGTTTTAACCGCGAGGAGGTCTGACTAGCGTGAAGGCAGACTGCGATGAAATGTCCCATCACGCTCGACGAGGAACTTCGTCATGATGAATTGTGCAGAGCCGAATGATTATTGACGGGATGCGCATTTAATGAAGCCCACCTACCCACTCGATGAGAGGCATCGACGACAAAGCTTGCAGGGCCGAATGACGGCTGACGGGATGCGCATTTAATGAAGCTCACCTACCCATAATGACAGTCTGCTCGGAAGTGACATAAAGCACGGATTAACCATTCTTACCTCAAATCACTCTGGGAAGCGAATGATTAAAAAGAGAAAAGGGCGGGAAATATGCGAGGGTACATAATGTAAACTCTATAAAAGGCAAGTTAAGCCTCATTGGTAGAGGTTCGGGAAAATAGGAAGGAAACCAGAGAAAAAGAGAGAATATCCTGTAAGAGAAAGGCTTAAGAAATAGAGAAAGTCATTGTTCTTGATCCTTCAACTGTCCAGCTATTCAACGAAAGGAAACCGACCTCATATCGGAAATATAATAAAACAAAGATATTCACTGATCATTGTTGTTAACTTGTTATTTGTGATTATTTTTGTGACTGGAAAAGGGTGGTGAAAATCGCCCTCTACAGGTTGGCGCCCACCGAGGGGCTTTGTTTTCTTTCTAACTCACAGCCAGAAATTTGAAGGAGACGAGAGTTTCCCGAGCAACACCACCACCAACAACGGGGCCCCAATCTCGAAGAAACCAGCGGTAGCTGCTCGAGTCAGCAGTTGCGCGCGCGAAATCAGCAAGAAGGGCCTGAGAGGCAAACCAAGAAGCAAAGGTGACGTAAAGGAGAAGACGTATAGACTCCTTGCATAGAAAAGAGGCAGACGTATGGTCAGCCGATGGGAAAAGGGAACGCACGCGCATTAATGAGCCAAAAGGATTCCCGAAGCGTTGTGAAGTGACAGCGGTGTCAGAGAATACGAAGAGTTTTACGTGCGGAGCAATCGACGGTTATAAATAAGAGGTTTGGAAAGACATGAAGAACAAGTTTGTGGAAGTAATAACCGACGCGGTTAACTCCCAGATAGATCCTGATCACTCTACCCAGAAGGTCCCAAATTTCTTTCTTACTTTAAAACCAGTGTCTGTTAGTGTGTTCTCAATACAGGGGGAGAAAGCGTACGAAGAAAATATGACGTTCGAGGAAGGAGTTGCCGACCAAAGCTATACAGACAAGTCCAGGATGGTCATCGAAGGAGGTCTGGAATGGCCCGAGGAAGACATGGCGGAAGCGCGAGGAGGAGATGATCACGCGATGACGGACGGCTGGAGGAATGAGAAGTGGCCAGAGAGCAATGAGCCGTGTCCAATGATAGAGGACACCGCGGAGAATGAACAGGGCCAGGAGCAGCAAGGGGTCTCAGGCGAACACTCCCAACGCTTTCCCTCGACGAAAACCGGAGAGGCGGGAAAACCACATCCCGCGATGGAACTCGTCCTGCTGTACCTAAGCCTCGAGGAGCTCCTCGCGGTGGAGATGGTGTGCACGTCGCTGCGCGACGAGTTTCGGGGGAACTGCCTTTTGTGGCGCAACCTCAACGTCGTCGACCCGATGAGCGAACGGATCGGAGATGAGAATCTTCTGAATCTGGCAAGGAGGTCTCAAGGGAGAATGGAGACTCTGACGCTGAATAGATGCTTCGAGATCACCAACGTCGCTTTAAGGGTGGTTTTGCATAATAACCCGACGATCATAAAGTTATGCCTGCCAAGCTGCCACCAAATCACCGTGGATGACATGGTCAACAACTTGTCCATGATAAAGCACGGGATAAAGTTCCTAAGGGTCAACGGACTCAGTTTCAGTTACAAGGAGGGAGCCAAGGCTAGACTCGAAGACCTTCCCGCACTGCTCGCGGCAGGGAACCCGACCGGTGTTCTCGAGAAGCAAACGCCCGCACCATACGGCCGCCTGCTCGACCTGGAGTACTGCAGGAAATGCTGGAGAGAGGTCCTGGTTCATGAGAGGCCCACAAAGAGTGGAGAAAGGAACCCCCTCCGCCCGCCATGCGTTCGCCAACGCCAAGAAGGACGTGCTTATGGCTACTGCATGTCATGCATAAGCCTTGGTCTCATGTGGTATACCTACGTCTGCACGGACTGCAACGATGGACGCCCCGGAAGAGATTCCCTGGAGAAGATCCTCATACTCCCTGGTCGACCAACGGTCCGGAATGAACCGCGGTCGCGGCACGACGCAAAGGAAGGCTCGAGGAGTTTTGTTTTCCTTTTATCTTAAGGCTCTTAGCCAAGTAGAATCTACCTACTCACTTTTACGAATTCGTAAACACAATCTCATGATGGATTTTTTGTTTTTCCCTTTTTTGCTTTAATGTTCCTATGTATGTTGGTTATTTCGTGTAACTCTGAGAAACAAGCTGAATTCCAAACTGATATATATATATATACCTGCTCGGTGAGACTCCCGAGCAGAAAGAAAATTACGGCTAGGGCGCCGAGCAAGCCCAAACTGGCGAGAGTGCCGAGAAAACTAATAAAAATATATTTACGGCTAGGGCGCCGAGCAAGCCCAAACCGGCGAGAGTGCCGAGAAAACTAATAAAAATATATTTACGGCTAAGGGTGCCGAGCAAACCCCCATAGGCGAGAGTGCCTAAGAAGACTGCTCGGTGAGAGTGCCGAGCAGAGAAAAATATAGGTGAGAGTGCCTAAGAAGACTGCTCGGTGAGAGTGCCGAGTAGCAAATAAAGAGGCGAGAGTGCCCACGGCGAGAGTGCCGAATAAAAAAAAAATAGGCGAGAGTGCCTAAGAAGACTGCTCGGCGAGAGTGCCGGGCACCAAATAAAGAGGCGAGAGTGCCCACGGCGAGAGTGCCGAATAAAAAAAATAGGCGGGAGTGCCTAAGAAGACTGCTCGGTGAGTGTGCCGAGCAGAGAAAAATATAGGCGAGAGTGCCTAAGAAGACTGCTCGGTGAGAGTGCCGAGCAGCAAATAAAGAGGCGAGAGTGCCGAATAAAAAAAAAGGCGAGAGTGCCTAAGAAGACTGCTCGGTGAGAGTGCCGAGCAGAGAAAAATATAGGCGAGAGTGCCTAAGAAGACTGCTCGGTGAGAGTGTCGAGCAGCAAATAAAGAGGCGAGAGTGCCCACGGCGAGAGTGACGAATAAAAAAGAAATAGGCGAGAGTGCCTAAGAAAACTGCTCGGTGAGAGTGCCGAGCAGAGAAAAATATAGGCGAGAGTGCCTAAGAAGACTGCTCGGTGAGAGTGCCGGGCAGAAAATAAAGAAGGGGAAGGAAGAGATATACATCTCACCTACAGGCAAACTCATATAAAAAAAAAAGAGTAGTATCAAATCACATGCTCATTCCATTTCCAAATACGGTTTACAAAGTATTATTTACAATTCACTTGTCCACACTCCTGAAAGATATACGTATTACTATTCCCGCAGGGATCAATCCTCCTGCCGAGCGACATCGTCGAGGGGATCTTGACCAAGAACCGCGTCGGCACATTCCTCGATGATGGTATCGCAACATCGGCGAAGAATGTCGTCAACAACTAAGCGCGCAGGATCGTCATCGAGAAGTCTCGAGGGCTTACTCGAGGAGGTTCCCGCAGGATCCGTATCGACATTGCTATCAGCCTGCAAGAGAGGAGCCAAGAGTGAGAAACCAACCCCAAAGAAAAGGTAAAACTACAGAATATTTAAGCTAAGCTGCCCCATACCGTGCCTGACGAGGAAGGAAGAACGTCAAAGCCCGGCCCGCACGCCTCGGTGACGATCGGAGGAAGGCATGGGGAAAGCGGAGGAATGTTAGGAGCACCAGAAATTTTCTTCTCCAGTCCGGCCAAATCAGCCAGGTATTCCTGTTCCAGCCTGCGCCACCTTGGCAGTTTGGCTCGAAGCTCACCAACGGTCGAGCGAGAAGGAAGCCCCCCGACGAGCTTGATATTCGAGAGCACACGGCCCAGCAGGCGCTGAATGCGGACAATTTCCTCTAGAGCACCAAACCTCTCAGAGGCGTGCCTCAGCTTGTCGGTCGCTTGATGGTAAAGGCGTACGCTAGAAAATTCCTCCTCTATTGCCCGGCTCCTGGCTGCGTCGCGGTCCTTGGCAAGCTTCCTCAGCATGGCCTTGACATGGAAAGAGATTTGCTCTTCCCGATCAGGCGGCATGTTTATGGCGTCGGCAATTCGGGTGAAACACTCATTTTTCTATCGGAGCGCGCCGAGAGTGTCTCTTCGCACCGCTGATAACGCTGTCGTTCCTCAATGAGGGATTCCTCGGCAATAGCGAGGAGGCGTCTATCTTCGTCACGCTCTACCCTACACTCGGCGAGCTTAGCCTCTGTAGTCTCGTGAAGAGCAACTTCATTCTCTGATAAAATCCTCGCTGGATCAGGAGCGGACGCGGGCCCTTCCGCCCCCTCGCAACCTTCTCCATCGCTGGGGGGAGAGGCATCGGGATGAAGAACACCGGTACCACCTCCGGCCTACGAAGGAAAAGAGGAAATGGAGATACGAAAGAAATAGTAAAGAGGCCCGGTGATAAAAAAAAATATATAAAAAAAAAGAAAGGGAAACTCGAGAAATATATATTTTATTCATTAATTTGATGAAGTGTTCGGGTTACAGAAGGGAGCACATCGTCAAAAACAAAAAATATATACATACGATAAAGGAAGGGCCCTGGGAGGACATCCTATACCGTGGGCTCCGGAGGCGCCAGGGTCTCGGTGTTCAAGCCATATTCGTCGTACGGTGAGGACCCGAGAGAAGCCCCCTCTGAGACCAGGATCTCGACCCTCCGGTTGTCGAGGGCTGACGGCTTGCAGGGGGAAAGCGGTGGAGAGTTGGGATCCCAGGAGGTCTTTCGGTCCAGCTCATCTGCTTCAGCCCAGTACTTGTCGCGGCTTTCGTACCACGAAGGCAGGCGGGTCCCGAGACCCTCGACGGGTGTCGCAGGAAGGATTTTCTCGGCCAAACCGATATTGGCCTGGTACGCGGCGGCCAAGCGGTGGGCGTTGATGGATTGATCGAGAAAATAAAACTTCGCCGAGAGACGCTCCAACTTGGCTTGAGCATCCTCGAACAGGCGCTCTCGGCCGTGGCACTCTGCAACCGTCTCGGCTCGCGCAGCCTCTAGGTCTTCGGCAAACTTCCTCAGCACGGCTTCGACCCCGGACACCAGGTGATCTTCTTGTTCGAGCGGCACGCCAACGGCTTCACTAATCTGAGCGAGGCGTTCAGCCTTCAGCCGGAGCTTATCGGAGAGATCTGCCTCCTTAGCAGCAAAAGAGTTCTTCTGCTCCGCGAGTTCGGCCTCTGCTGCCCGGCGTAACGAGATTTCCGACTCTAAGGCAGATTTGGTCTCGTCGAGATCCGAGGAAAGCTTCTCGGCCTGGTCCTGAAATTTCCGCTCGTCGCGAACGGAAACCTCAAGCTGGCCCTAGATCAGCGCGAGTTTCGTCGACAGCTCACTCGCTTTTCTCTCGGCCTTAGCGGTGGATAGCTGCTCGGAGACAATCACATCGTTCAGCCGGGCTATTCCCCAGAAGACATAGGAGGTGCCTTCCGAGTAACCCACGAGCTCGTTGAGAGGATCGACGAGCCCATGTGAAACTTTGGCCTCCAGGGTGAGACCTCCGCACGCGGTAGAAGAGTAAGTCCCCCAATCCTCGGGAGGTGCGCTCAGAGATGGCATGGCGGGAAAACAAGCTTGGACACGTGGCGATCCGGCAAGTGCCTTCCCGAGATCGGGAGATGATGCAGAGGGTCGCGCCGGGTCGTCCGGGGAGGGGGATGCGCCTCGACGGGGGGAGGTAACTTCCCCCGATGATATTGGCAGAGCGCCAGGAGGAGTGATGAGAGACACCTGTAGATCAGAAACGCCGGCAGGCTCAGAAGTGGGCCCTTGAGCCCTCAGGGGCTTCGATGCCAGGCGCATCAGGAGGGGCCTTCGGCCCAGAAGGATTAGCCTCGGGGCGCGCCCCAGGCTGCTCCTCCTTGGGTCTGAAGGAGATCTGTCCCTGATCACCATCTCGCCCGCCAGATACGGAAGCCCCTCCTTGGTCTTCATCCCTGCCGAGTGGTTCTGTGTCCTCCTTGTTCAGAGCAAGGGTCTCCTTAACCGGAGATTGAGTCAAAGGCGTAGAGGCCGCAGCCAAATCAAGCGTCGCTTCATCGGGGGTTTCCCGGGGTGATGGCGGGGAGGGCCGGGTCACGGCCCCAAGATTGGGAGGAGCATTCGGCGCTATGACCAAACGCTCGAGATCCTCAAACTCTAACCTCCCTCGTAGACCCACGACGGGATGCGCGTGTCTGCCTGGCACCTTTTCCATCCTCTCAGCCTCGCCCGACGTCGCGATACCCGGAGTCTCCTGGGACCTCGACGACCTCTGCACCTCCCGCTCCCGATCGACGGGAGTGTCGTCACTAACAACGACGGATTTCACCTCGGATTTCTTCTTCGGCCTTGGAACGGTTTTCTTCCGCTCTACGGGAGATCCCTCCGAGGCAGGTTCGCGGGAAAAACCCACTGGGAGGAGAGTATTTGGAGGCGCCCTGTGAATTCGGGCCAGCTGGTAGACCCCAGACTTCTCGATCCGCTGGCCCCCGAAGTCCTTGCTCAAGTCTCGCTTAGGATTAGCAAGGAGAGCAGCGTGGATTTCCTTGAACCGCGTTTCGGCCCCTTCATTCTCCTCGGGCTTAAATCGGGGGAGATCCACTCCCTCGAGGACCAACTCCCTCGGAAGGAAGGAGTGATGGGGACCAAAGTTGGAATTGTCCACCCTGACGAAGAAATATTTATTCTCCCAGCCGGACTCGTTCGATGGCGTATTCAAAAGGATGTGTGGCCGAACGCGATGAGAGATGGCAAAGCGGCCCAAGTTCTTCCGATTCCTGGAGAACTTGAAGAGGCGCATCAAATCCTCAAGCGTAAGCTCCACTTTCTGCTCGCATGCAATGACGAGTGTGCAAAGGAGAAGGCGAAGGGTGTTGGGACTTACCTGGGTGATCGGGACCCCAAAGGCGTAGATGACCACGATCAGGTGCGGTACCGGGAAGCGAAGACCGACGATTCGGAAGAACGACTCGTAGACGCAGGCAAAGTCGCTCTGAGGCTCGTCGGCGAATTCACCCTCGAAAGGGAGACGTGCAAAGAAAGACTCCGAGTCTGAGAAGTTGCTGGTGATAAACTGCAAACTCTCCGTCGTCGTGATGGAGGAAGGGCTTCGGGTCTTGAAGATAGGCCCAGGGCGGGGAGGAGCCATCGGAGCGTCTAGAAGAGAAGGAGGAAGAAATCTGAAGACAAGGGAATAAGAGTAAGAGCGGAGAGTGAGGATCTCAAAGACGGTTTAGAGGGAGTTTTTGAAAATACAGAAAATGTCGGAAGGGAGCATAAACTCCGAATTTATAGAAGAGGAGAAAGAATGAATATGCGCGTTTTGATCCAACGACCCAAATTCAAGGCTCGCGAACTCATCAACGGCTTAGATCAAGGGCCCGTTGTAAATCCCCACAAGTACTCGAGTGCGAAAGGGAGCCATTTAATGCTGAAGGGACGTGCGAAGGATTCGAGGCTGACGAATTTGAAAAAGCAAACCAGGGTGGGGCCCAGAACCAGACGCTGTCGGAGAAGCGAGAGGACCGGGCTTTCCCAGTTATTCACGTGAATCTTAGCGAAAGCCCCTCGTTTGTCGTCGTTGAGGAGACCTCGTCGCTAAGGGTCCGTCAAGAAGAATGCATTTTTATTTTACCAAGTGTACACACTTGATAAAATGGGGGACTAACTGTTAAGGTCGGATTTGGTCAAATCCATCCTCAACACAACTCGTGTCGTTTTGTCCCATAAACGACATAAGAGAGGGCGAGGAAGTTCATTGCCCGAAGGTCAAACGAGGTACATCCTCGAGGAGGATTATCTCCGAGGAGTTTTAACCGCGAGGAGGTCTGACTAGCGTGAAGGCAGACTGCGATGAAATGTCCCATCACGCTCGACGAGGAACTTCGTCATGATGAATTGTGCAGAGCCGAATGACTATTGACGGGATGCGCATTTAATGAAGCCCACCTACCCACTCGATGAGAGGCATCGGTGACAAAGCATGCAGGGCCGAATGACGGATGACGGGATGCGCATTTAATGAAGCTCACCTACCCATAATGACAGTATGCTCGGAAGTGACATAAAGCACGGATTAACCATGCTTCCCTCAAATCACTCTGGGAAGCAAATGATTAAAAAGAGAAAGAGGCGGGAAAGATGCGAGGGTACATAATGTAAACTCTATAAAAGGAAAGTTAAGCCTCATTGGTAGAGGTTCGGGAAAATAGGAAGGAAACCAGAGAAAATGAGAGAATATCCTGTAAGAGAAAGGCTTAAGAAATAGAGAAAGTCATTGTTCTTGATCCTTCAACTGTCCAGCTATTCAACGAAAGGAAACCAACCTCATATCGGAAATATAATAAAACAAAGATATTCACTGATCATTGTTGTTAACTTGTTATTTGTGATTATTTTTGTAACTGGAAAAGGGTGGTGAAAATCGCCCTCTACATACATTATAGTGTAAGTTACATAAAACAAAAGAGAGAAAAGTGAGATGGATTATTTGAAAACCCCATAAACTCACTTTTTGAAATTGTTCATGGAACATCATAATTATTCAAGAATTTTTTTCCCAAATCTATTTTCAATAATTTACCAAACATCCAACTCTTCTCTTTTTTCTTAATATTTTCACTTGAAAAGTAAAAAACTATTTTTCAATGAAGGACCAAACATGGCCTAGTTTTGCAAAAAAATCTCAATTTTTATTTTACGGGACGGTATAAAATATAGGACCAAATTCGAAACAATATCGAGACAAAATACCAAATACTAAATAACAAGTCTAAAAATCTAAGATGTAAAAACAGAATCTAAAAGACGTTAAAATCATTTTTAGCCTTGTCTTTTTTTCTTTTTCTTTTTTTCTGTTTCACATTAGTAGTCACACCAGTTTGAGTGGAAGTACAGTGGTAGTCCAAAAGTGGAAGTAGAGGTAAATAATTATCTGTAAGAATGAAAACGGAGAAGATAGAGGCAGAGAGGTTTGTTTTTCTCGTGGGCCAAAGAAGATCTTTTTTTGACAGAAAGATTGATTTCATTAATGGAAGGGAGTAATGTCCCTACTAACAAAACTTACAAGCCACTCGGGGCATTCAAACGCCCACAAATCCGATGACAAAACGGATAAACGAGTTTTGGCGATACAATTCGCCGACTCATTACAAGTTCTCGGAACCCAATGGCATCCCCCGGGCGGGCCTACTGTTCTCATTAGCGTGTCGATGCTAGCGATGATCGGTCCTTGGATACTATTGAGGCTTTTTCCATTAACGAGCTTGATCGCCCTAAGACAATCGGACTCTACCGCGGAGATGGACCAACCCCGTGCTTGCAAAAATCGTAAGCCATGGAGAATAGCTTTGCATTCGCCCGTCAAAGCCGAGTCCACATTCTCGAGAAGCTCGGCTATGACGCCGGCGACTTGGCCCTTAACCACCCTTTTTTATTCGCTTCCCTCGCCGCCTCGACCGCATCCGAGCTCCGGGAACATTTTTTGAAGCTCGCAAACCAACTTGGGACTTCCTCGACCCATGCCTCGGGCGGTTTAGAGTGTTGTTCGTAGATCCGAAGGTTCCGGTCCGACCATGTCGCCCAAACGAGGCCACAAAAAAGTTCCAAATCGGGCCCCGACAACCCTTCAAATGCTCGAAGACATAATTAACGGAAGGGGATGGCTCCCGTCTTTTCTACCCATCGGTGTAAGGATGAGCTCTCCCACACCGCTTGGGCTCTCTCACACCCCCACACGGCGTGGAGAGCGTCCTCCGGCAACGCTCCATAAAATATACAAAAGGGAAGACAATCGATACCTCGTCCACGAAGCGCTCCATGTGTAGGAAGAGCCTCAAACAATGCCCGCCACATAAGATGCTTAAATTTTGGCGGGATTTGCAACCCCCAAAGTTTCTTCCACCATTGCGGCTCTTCGGTGGACGAGCATGACGGACCCCCGCGAACCGCGGATCTTGCAAGACGGTATCTGGAGCAGACCGTATAATTACCATCTTCTTCAAAGTGTCACAGCCACCGATCTTTGTGGTCCGCATCACCTAAGGGAATTTTCAAGATCGCCTCGACGTCATAAGGTGTCATCATGGTTGTGACGAGATCGCGGTTCCAAGTCCTATTGGATATGAAGTCGGCGACTCTCCACGGGTATCCATCATCCGGTTCCTTTGTTACCGCCGCAAATGCCCCCGCTCTCGGGATCCATGGTTGTGAGAAGGCTCGAAGATTTCCTTCTCCGATTTGCCATCTTAAACCCCGTCGGACTAAGTCACGTCCCCAACAAAGGCTCTTTCCAAGAAAAGAAATGTAGGGCTTACATTCTACATCGAGCACCAAGGTAGTAGGGAAGTACTTCGCCTTTAGAACTCTCGCCATTAAGCACTCCGAGTGTTGGATTATGTTCCATGTAAGTCGACCCACAAGGGCCCGGTTGAAATCGCCTAAATCTTTGAAGCCAAGCCCACCTTCCGCCTTTGTCATGGCGAGAAGTTTCCACCTTTTCCAATGTATTTTCCTCTTGTCATCCGTGCCACCGCACCAAAATCGAGCAATGAGTCGATGAAGATCGTTGATGATAGTGGTAGGGAGACGAAAAAGGCTCATGGTGTACGTCGGTATCGCTTGAATGACCGCTTTCACAAGGACCTCTCGGCCTCCCGCCGAGAACATATTGGCCTTCGAATCCTAAAGTAATTTATGAACCCTCTTTGTAAGCTTGCTAAAAAGCGTCATTTTATTTCTTCCGACATGGGTCGGGAGACCAAGATATGACTCGAGCTCCTTCACAACGGGCATACGGAGAAAGTTGGAAAGGCGGGCCGCCATCGTCTCTGAAATGTTGCTTGAACAACACATCACCGACTTTTCTATGTTTACCATTTGTCCCGACCCCTTCTCATAGGCTATTAGGATGGAGCTAATTGCATGACAACAATCGTCGCTTGCCTCGCAAAAGATGATGCTATCGTCTGCGAATAGAAGGTGGGATACCGATGGAACCGCGGGCCTACACGTAAAGCCACGGAGAAGGCCCAATCGTTCTTGGCCACGGATAAGAGCGGAGAAGCCTTCCGCGCACACAAGAAAGAGATATGGCGAGAGAGGACATCCCTGTCGAAGACCCCTCGATGACGTGAACGACTCGCCTACTCTTCCATTAATGACAATGGAGAATACCGGTGTAGAAATACAATCCCGAACCACCTTGAGAACTCTCTCCCCAAACCCCATTCTCTTCATCATGACAAGAACGAATCCCCATTCCACACGATCATAGGCCTTACTCATGTCGAGTTTAAGAGCTAAAGCTCCCTTTTTGCCCTTGGATTTCTTCTTAAGCGAGTGGAGGAGCTCAAAGGCGATCACGGCGTTGTCCGTGATTAGCCTACCGGGAACGAACGCACTTTGAGCCTCGGAGATGACCGATGCAAGGGCTCCCTTGATCCGGTTCGCTACCACCTTCATGACAATATTTAGGAGGATGTTGCATAGGCTTATAGGCCGAAATTCCTTGACAAACTTCGGATTCTTGACCTTTGGGATGAGAACCAAATTGGTGGCGTTCCATGATCTCGCACTAGCTTTCCCGTTAAGAACATCAACACACTCCTTGCGAACTTAGGGTCCCAACGTTTTCCAAAAATTTTGGAAGAAAATAGCATGGAACCCGTCAGGGCCCGGCGCCTTCCGTGGGCCCATGGAAAAGAGCGCTCTATCCACTTCCTCTCCGGTAAACTCTTCCCCGGTTAACTCTTTTTGAGCTTCCGAGATTGAAATCACATCCTCGCGGGTGATGATTCGGAAGTCCTCCTCGGACGCCCCATTGGTCTTGAAGATGTCCGAGAAGTATCTTTCGAATACTCCCCGAACTTCCCGCTCCTCCGTGATCCATTCTCCAAACTCGTTGTGTATGCCACGTATGGAGTTTTGAGACTTTCTCCGCACCGATCTCGAGTGGAAGTAAGCCGAATTTTTATCGCCCCCTTTGAGCCAATCCGCCCAGGCCCTTTGCTTCCAAAAGTTCTCCTCAACCATGATTAAGGTCTCGAGTTCGGCTCCAACCCGTTTGGCCTCTTCGCGGTTAGGCGGTGAGAAAACCGCCTTATTGATTCGTTCTAGACGCGTCGTGAGGCCCCGGATCCGGCGCTCTCTATGACCGAAGGAGTTTCGTGCCCAAGCCCGAAGAGCATTTTTGCACTCGTTGAGCCCTAACACGCAATCCCCCTCATCGCTCCTCACCGGACCACCTAGCCACGTATCTCGCACCACGGCTTCACAATTGTCATCCATGAGCCATCCCGGTTCAAAGGCCCACCGTTTCCTAGAGCTCGAGATTCCCGTAGTAAAGTGTGGCCTTGCCCCCGCGTCGATGAGAATAGCCCGGTGATCGGACCCCCAATACTCCAAAACTTCCACCACGCTTGTCGGGAACCTCATCGTCCATTCCCGGTTTGCACATGCTCGATCGAGCCGACATTGAACATTGTTAGCTCCGAGTTGCATGTTGTTCCACGTGTACACTTAGCCTTGGTATCCTAGATCGACCAATCCGCACTCCTCAAGGGTCTCCGCGGATCGTGCAATTTCACTCGCTCGTCGTCTTACCCGGCTAGTGTGTTCGTATTAAAAAAGGACCTCATTGAAATCTCCGGCGCATATCCACGGGCTATCATCGGAGTTGTGGATTCGTTGCAACAATTCCCTTGAGATATTCCGAGAGGTCTCACTTGGTTCGCCATAGAATCCGGTAAATCTCGACACGAACCCCTCTTCATCTTTGATTTCGGCGTCAATGTGTCCCCTACTAAAGCTTCGGATTGTCACAACGATCTTCTCGCTCCATAAAAGGTGCAACCCACCACTTAAGCCTAATAGCCGGTACCCCGAGACCGTTAGAGAAGCCCAACCGCCATTTCAGTTTTTCCACTCTCGCCCCTCTTAGTTTCGTTTCCGAAAGGAAGAGAAAGTTCGGCTTCCGCTCACAGATCATTCTCCGTAATTGGGCGGTCGCCCAAGGATTGCATAATCCTCGAGCGTTCCAACATATGGTCTTCATTGTGTCCGGTCGGCACGCCTTTGGCGCGCCGCCGATATCTCGTCATTTCTCGGACATGTCTCCTCGACCCGACTATCGCTCTGGTCCATTTTCACGATAACCCCTTCCTCTGTCCTGCGCCTTTTCCCTCTACCTGCTTGGCTAGCACGTTTGATGTCCTTCTCTTGGTCAAGTGAAATTAATTCACAGTTTTCCAAGAGAGGAGCAGAGTGCTCTGTTTCAAAACAGAGGAGAAGCTTCTGTTTAACTTGAGCCTCTTCCTGCTTTCCAGCTTCTAACGTCGAGGGGTATGGGATAAATTGATGTTGGGTCCCACTTTTAATTGAGCTGGCTTCAACAGCCAGTAGCATGTCCATGTAGGAGCCCTGACTCACGTTGGGCCCACGGGTAATCAGAGTTGGCATGTGTTCAGCACATGGGTTTAAGTCATCTAAATTGGGCTTCGATAAAACCCTCCCACCACTAGAGGTGCACAAGGACTCATCGCGACTCATCGCGACGTTCGTCGGGAAAATCGCGAGAACGGGCGTCGCGACTCATCGCGATGAAGCTCGTCGCGATTTTCACGACTTCGTCGCGACGTTCAGCTCCTCGAGAAAGCTCGTGGAGACTCAGGTCCTCGCCATAATTGCGGCATAAGTCCCAATTTGTTTGGAATGTTTAATTTTATTAGTTTTTACCCGAATTTAAATATACAACTTTATTAATTATTTCTAAATTATATTTTAAATATGTTTATTACTATTCTTATTTATAACATATTAATAATTTTAACTATTATTAATTTTGTAACATATTATTAATTTTGATTTATATGTTTTTCATTACCCGAATTTAACTAGCAATATTTATTATTTAAGTATGTTATTTATTTTAAAATTAATAAATATGATAAAACAAATAAGTAAATATGATAAAACAAGATATTAAAAAAAAAGTTGTATTATTCATTGTGAATATTACAATATGGTGGAAGAAGTTGTAAATATTCAGTGTAAATATTACAAGATGCCTCACTAAAACCTCTCTTGAAAAACCCTCCTTAGGGACATAAAACCAAGAGAGGAAAGAGCACATCATATTGGCGTTTACATTGCGTCACTCGGGGAACCAGTCGTTAAACCTTTGCGTCATAAGCTCTAGCTTGGTTGGCTCGGTCCGTTGGGCGATGGTGGGGTTGCGGAACATCCAATCGTTCAACACCACCGCTTGCTCGAGGTGTGTGGGAGTTGTTGACGCCCTCCGGTCGTCGATTATATGCTGCGCCGAGCTGAACGCGCTCTCCGAAGCAACGCTGGAAATGGGGATGGACAGTATATCCCTCGCCATTCTTGCCAATATCGGGAATCTTTCCCGTTGATTCTTCCACCATCCAATCACATCGAACTCGACGGAGTCCTCGTCGATCCGCAGGCCGTAGTACCGCTTCAGTTCTTGCGGGGCACCGTCCGTTTCCTCCGCTCGTGCCGGTGGCGTACCGGATCCCGATGCTTCTCCGCGATCCAGTCTTTGCTTCAGTCTCCGGACAAATGCTAGGCCGGTCTTGGTTGGGCTTTCCATAACTGCCCTTTGCTCCGCCTCCACGTTGAACTGTGGGAACCGCCGGTCGTATTCACTGTAAAGTTCATAAAAAGCTTCATTAACAACCTTAATATAATCAGTGTAATCCACCCCTAAGTTTGTCCCGATTGCTGACATCAAAGGCCCGAACGTAAACATAATACGGGGATCCAAGATAGCACCGAAACAATACGAAAAAGGGGGTGGATCCCAATAACTTTTGAATTTTGCAACCATTCCCTCAATCATGGGCGAAATAACAGGGTCATTTGCGAATTCAGAAAAAGTGTTTGTAATTTCGTAAAGCCCCGAAAGACCATGATTCAAGGAAGGTTGTCTTTGGTTTGAAAAATTTAAAGTAACAGCGTAAAAGGGTTTAAGGAATTGGGTGAATTTCTGGGCCATTTCCCATTCTGCCTCCGTGATCCGCTCCGAGGCCTCTAGTTCGGTGAGGAGGAAAGCGCTTAACGGTAATCTCTGTCTACAAACAACTGAAAGCATTAGATATGTAGAGTTCCATCGTGTATTGTTGTCTAAACCAAACTTATTAGCTTTATGATTGTGCTCTTTACAAAATCGTCTCCACCTAACAACGGTTTGAGAATGCCGGATCCAATCGACAACGCCGCGTATTTTGTCAACGTGCCCTGAAATATTTCGTTCCCCCGTTCTAGCAATTAAATTAATGATGTGACAAGCACATTTTTGATGTAAAATATTACGAAAAGGAGAACCGGGCAAACTATTTTCTAAGATAGTAATAGCGGCGTTATTGTTTGCGGCATTGTCTAACGTAATAGAAATGATACGATTTTGCAAACCCCAATCATTGAATAATTCAATTAATTTATCGGAAATGTTTTTGCCGGTATGGCGACACTCGAATGGTGACATGTTTAAAAGTTTTTGACATGGATCCCAATTCTCGTCGACGTAATGGGCGGTCAGACTCAAATAGTCGTTAAGACTCGGACCGCTCCACAAGTCGGTGGTAAAAGCAACGTTAATGTTGGACATTTTGAAAAAATCGACCAAATAATTTTTTTGCATTTTGTAAGCAGACTCCATGTCCCTGGTATATGTCGTACGGGAAAACTGTTCGTAAGACGGATTAACCCTTTGCATATATTGTGTATGCGCAGGGTTTTCCACCAAACTCATCGGTGCGCCCGTAGACAGTAACCACTCGAGGGTCCATTTCCGTAAATTTTCGGTGGTAAGAGCACTTACCTGTGCTGTGTTTACCTCGTTACCGTCTCCGTAGCACGCTTTCTTGTGTCGCGTCAAGTAGCCGGTTCCTTTGTCCCCCAACGCATCGAGGGTTTCATGGCACTTCTTGCACGTGGCGATCTTGACTCGAACACCGTTCTCCACCCGTCGTTCCTCGTGAAAATAATCCCACACCTTCGCTTTGTTTGGTCGTCCCCACAACAAGGCAGGAGGACTTTCCCTATTAAAAATATACGGGAGAAAAAAGGTTAACAAAATAAAAATGGGTATTAATTTTACATGGATTAAATATTAATATTAATCATATTAATTAATTAAATTTCATATAGTTAATTAAAAGAGTTAACGAAATTAAAAATGGTATTTTCTATGTGTGGAAATCATTATCAAGCTCTTTTTGACGGAACTCCCCGAGGTTCCACGGCCAGATCGACTGGAAAGGATGCTATGATCTCGCTTTAGGCCCAAGCTTTTCTAGACAGAACTCCCCGAGGTTCCCAGGCTAGCTTGGAGGAGATTGCAAAGCAAACCTTATTTAAAAACCAATCTTTCTAAGACACCGTATTCCATTAAGAACTTTATAATAATCACCACACATACAAATTACCATTTTTAATCCCGTTAACTTATTAAATATCAAGAAAATCGTTTCTGATGTGGAAGATCAGTCGGAACCGCAACCACAGAGCATACTAAGACTTTCAAGAGACGTGACAAATTAATTAATTAAACTAAAAGGTAATTAAACTATAATATTTATCGTAAAAAAAATTAAACGAAATTAATTAATTAAGATAATATGATTAAATGATAATTAAATCTCAAGAAAATCGTTTCTGATGTGGAAGATCAGTCGGAACCGCAACCACAGAGCATACTAAGACTTTCAAGTGATTATTATTTAATAATTATTAATTATTAAAAATTAATTATTTTTTTTCAATTTTTTTTTAATTATTATTTATTACTTATTAATTATTAATTATTATTTATTATTAAGTACTAACTTATTAATTAATAAAAAATTAATAATAAATGAAATAAAAAAAGGATTAAAGGTTATTACCCGGTAGAAGGACGTCGACTTCGTCGAGGACGGGCAACGGAGGCTTCACCGCTATCTTGATTGGTTGCTTGAGGAGAACCGCGGTGGTACACCCCGATATTTGAACCACGGATCGAGGGCGGCGTTTGATAGTCGTCGGGATCGGCATCGTCGGGACGTTGGGTTTGGTCGGGATCGGCATCTTCGGGACCTTGAGGTTCGTCGGGATCGGCACCTTCGGGACCTTGAGCTCCGTATTCGGCACCTTCCCGTAACATGAGGTTGAAAAAAGGATCGTTATTTCCCCCCCTACATTGAGCCACCGCGTCGACCAACTCTGGGGGCACACGGTCGGGATTGGCGTGGTGCTGGGCCACCGCCCGGACTAGACTAGGTCTTAGAGACCGTACTGTATCGTCGGGATAATTTGGATTGTGAGGGGAAGGGAATAGTTCTGCCGGTAGCCTAACGGGAATGTAGTCGTCGGGACAAGTATCCGATGTTCCCCCTTGTAGAAATTGGGGTTGCAAATTCCTGGCCGCCCTTCGACCCCCGGAACTACCGCCGCTTCTTCGAGACATAATGATAGAACTTTAGGAATTTAGAAAATTGGAACTTTGGAACTTTAGAACTTTGGAACTTTGGAGATTGAGAGTGGAAAAAACTTGGAGAGTTGAGAGAATTTGAGAGAGAGTTGAGAGATTGTTGGTGAGGAAATGAGGGAGGAAGAGGTGGTATTTATAGGGTTTTAGGAGAGGGTGGGGTGGGTGAATAATTATTGTGGTGGGTGAAGTGGGTGAATAATTGTGAGGAGAAAGTGGGTGAAAAAATTTTGAAATTTGAAATTTTAGGGTTGGAATTCGAGTAAAGTGGGTAATAATTGTGGTTGTGGAATAAAATTCGGGTAAAAAGTGTGTTATTTATGCCCCAAAAGGACAAAATCACGCGGATCGCTGACGTGGCACGATCTGGGCCGTCGATCGCTTCACGCGGATCAAGCCCTGACGCGTCGCGACCAGAGCCCGAGATCGCGACGCGTCGCGACTTTTGCCGCGTGAATCGCGACGCGTCGCGACTGCCACTGTTTGCGTCGCGACGCGTCGCGTCGTCACACGCGACGTCGAATGCACGGCTCTACCCACCACGATCAAACCCATCCCCAAATGTGTTTGCCCTAGCCTTCATCTTTCCTCCTTCTCTGCCACACCCAAGCCCTATCTCTCTCTCCCCCACCCTCGAAATGGAAATATCAGACCTCCCTTTCCCTCTGCATTTCTTCGTGTGCCCGGCAACGGCAAAAGATTGTACCCTCCCTGCCACCCCGACACTTGATGCCTGCTCAGTCGTTGTCGAACGCTCAGGCCTCTGGAGGCTCTCGATTTGCACGCCTCTCTTGTCGTGGGTAACGAAGGAGCTTGCCTGAATCTGGGTTTGGTCGGCCGGCGTCGGAGTTTCTCTTGCTCTCGTCATGTTCGCTGGATCAGTCGCCGGTGTCTTGTGGAGTTGATCAGCCAGCAACTGGGTGTGGCTTCCTTTCTCCGAGTTTGCTGGACCATTCATCGGGGCCTGATGCGATTCTTTCTTTCTCCGAGATGTCGTGCGATGAGCTACAACCCACCCTTTGCTCAGAAAACAGCTTGCCTCTTTGGAATCGGCCAACAACCATTCGCCGAACATCGGGACCGGCTCTACTCCTTCTTTGACGATGCTAGTGTCGACTTCACTCAGGCACTCCGTCATCCCGTG
Organism: Parietaria judaica; assembly: GCA_954871525.1. Taxonomy (NCBI): domain Eukaryota; kingdom Viridiplantae; phylum Streptophyta; class Magnoliopsida; order Rosales; family Urticaceae; genus Parietaria; species Parietaria judaica. The sequence goes on from OX940860.1 coordinate 50,121,028, forward strand.
ACCAAGAGTACCGAAACGGTAACAAAACATTCCTAAGTTCTCGTATTTTGCCTGAACCCAAAGAGGCTTGTGGTTCTTTCTGTCCAGAAAGAACCCGGCATTTAGGGGCTTAGAAACGTTTATTGATACCTTAAATCTTGCGAATGCTACAAACCTTGCTTCCCTTCCTATTTTGCAGTCCAATACTTCACCGAACATCCCTGCAATCTTAGGTAACGACTGTTCCGAGAGCATTGCCGGAGGGAGTCCCGTCAAGCGGATCCAAAATGGGCAGGTGTCAAAACGAACTTCCTCTAGAGGGAGGTGTTCAGGCCAGCATTCGAAGAGTAACAGAGCGCCCCGTATGTTCCAGGGACGCCGTGACAGGACCGCCTCTCGGTCTCGCTGGTTTTTGAAAGTGAACTTAAAAATTCCCGGCTTAACTTCCGAGCATGACCATTCATCGAACTTGTCCCAGTCCCGTTTGAGAACAGCAAGAATTGTGTTTCAGCTAGTGTTTTTGGATGACAGGGTCTTCCCGAGCAGGACCGAGATTCCCCTTTCTTCCCCGTCTCAAAATGAAGGTCCTCCGTCCAAGCCATAGTCTTCTGCACAAACGGAGTTAGTTGGAGCCACCTCCACAATTCCAGGGATTGCTGCCATATTTATCACTGACCAACTACCGGAATAGAATCCGGAGTAGTACCACCGAATCACAAGGATTCACACCGATTGCCGGTAGAGAACTAGTCGAAGCTATTCTCAGCACACACGACTCGTCATCCGAATCCCAATTGTTGGATGGGGCCAAAGAAGATCTAAAAAGGAACAAAGAAAACACTATGAAAAAAAAAAGTGAGTATAATTAAAAACGACAATATGCTACAAAACATGTTATGAAGACAACCTTGAAAATAGGACAGAAAATCCAAAATCAAGACAAAAATCCAGGAATGAAATTTCAGAAATTGTAAGAGTTGTCCCGGTCTTGTTTCTCGGTTCTCAAATCGAGAATCGAGATGTTCCGGTTCCTTTTTTTTTTAACTAAAAATGATCTGGAACAGAGACTGGGACCAGAATCGGGACCAAAATTGAAAACCGTGTAAAAAATTCAGCCCTTGAAAAAATTGTCCTTACGTAATGCAATTTTTTCGTGCACTCGTGCGCCAAAGGGAGTTACCATAGTTATACTCTGCGGGTAATCTGATGGGTTTAAACATCGTAGAATAAACAAATTGTGTCAATTTTTTCATGCACTTGTGCCAAAGGGGGCTACTGCCATTAGCATACATTTTTGGAAGGGTGACAATTTGAGTTCGGATGAGACACGACACACTTACAGCACAAAGTAAAATGGGTTTGGGCCGGATTGAAATGGACTTTGATCTAATTGATACAACACGATTGATTAATTGATGAATATAAGAATACGATAAGATCCAATTAAGCACGAGTAAAGAACAAAATATTCACTAATATGTATTATTTATGTTAATGACATTAACAAAAATATTACTTGTCAAATTAATGATGTTTATTTTGTGGATTATATTATTAAATTGACACATATGTAATGGTTATTTTTTTAAATCTTGTATTATTATTTTTTTTCATTTTATAAAATACAATAAGTTTTTTTTTTTAGGGAAAAAACTACAATAAGTTAAATGGGTAAGTCAACATAATTTATAAAGAAGGTGAATATGAATTTTATTCAAACAAATTAATAAAGGTGGGCTTACACATCCGGCCCTTTTATCATACGCGGGCTAGGGCCTACCAAATTTGTTTGGTTTTTTTTTTAAAAAGAATTTTAGTGTATTTTAATTTAAGAGCCCAAAAATAAGTTATGTAAAGAATGAACTTGTCGCGAAAAGGTAAATGAGGAGCAGTGACAATATACTGATCATCTCACACCCAAGTTCTAGACTTTATTCTTTTGCCTCTTTCTACCACGTATCACCAAAAAAAAATAAAAAATTATAAGCTATTTTTATTATTAATTTGTCTCGTTGACCCATTTTAATTACTTATTGTAGTTAAAGAACTGAAAACAAAAAATTTAATGAGTGAAATCACATAGAGATTGTTCATGATCTCGATTATTTCTTACCTTTACCGTCCCATGTTTCCACGAAAGTTCGAAGATTGCGGCATCACTTACCCATATAAATATTTTCCTAATTAAATTTGAAAAAATAAAAATAAAAAAATATGTACCATGCATCGACACTGTTTTTAGGTTCATATGTTACTCACGTATCTAGTAAAAATAAATTATTATACAGTATTACAAAAGAAAAAACAGCAACAAATGAGTTCGATAAGTATGCGAGTCTTTTTTAGTTATTACACATAATTCAATAAATAAATAAATTTAGTATTTTTCCATCCAATTTTAAGTTATTCACGCGCAGTAGTACGGTAGTCCAGTGCTATAATGATTTATGCTGAGTACTTATACAAGTACATAATGTCATGTCATTTCCTTTATTAATATCATGCAATAATATTAATCTAAGTTTTTGTATGGAATAAATTTGCATGAGAGTTTAGTAGTTCTGAAATAAAGTCATGTCACGTGCCTTATATGTTTACTTACATGTAGGCAGTGGCGGAGCCAGGATTTCAATTCAGGTGGTGCTTAACGTAAATTTTTAACAATTTTTTAAAATAAATATATTTAATTATTTAATTTTCAAGCACATATATAATAACAATCTTCAATACTAAAAAATATAATGGTACTAAAATGTAATATAACTTGATAATGATAATATTGTGACTTTTACTATGAAAAATTATGAAGAGCTTTTGTCTCTATTGTATAGCACAAAATAAAAAATAAAAATAAAAAATTTCTAAAATAATAATATTTACTAAGTAAATAATTAAAGTTTTTATTTTCAAGCACATAAATAATAATAATTTTTGTATTAAAAAATATAATTAATATTAAAATGTGATATAGCTTACAAATTAAAAGTGTAAGTGTATATTTTAAAATAACAAATTAGATAAAACTTAATTAGAAAAGGATTAAAAAAGAAGAAGGTAATAATAAATAAGAGTTATTAGTACTATTGAAAAAAGAAGGTGTGAAAAAAGGTGTGTATGACAGGGGTCGAACCTGTCACCACCGAGGGATGAGGTCCTAATTGTAGTTTGATCAGCCAACTAACCTACGCTATTTAGTTGTCCGTTGTGTAACTTTAACACTATTTATATTGTTTCTACCAATTTTCATTTTTTTTTCAAAAAATATTTTCTCGATTAAATTTTGACGCGCGGTTTTCAGGTGCAGCCCGTATATACACTGCCTAATGAATAGCTCCGCCACTGATGTAGGGCATTAGTTTGTTTGTACGTAACTGATTTTCTCACTGCTAACTTGTTTGTTTCTAGATGTACACATATATAGAGCATGCATGAGATGAGTTTATTATTTGATTACGTAACTCTCACTAATCGTTGCCTTCAAACCTTCCAACACCCGATAAATAATCAAGCTCAATAGCCACATTATTATTATTATTATTATTATTATACAGTGCAATATTCACTATTTTTTGTGATTAAAGTTCCCAATATTTGCTATTAATTTGTTTCTCCAAATTAAATTGACTTGAAAGAAGTTGCAATATTTGTAAAGGGAATTGGAATGAGCCGTATATGTACTATTTTGCGCATAATTGGCATACAGTTGACTAACGGAGTTTGGATGGAAGCTAGACGTCATTATATTTTCAAAGTGTTACACTCTGTTCGACTAATAAAATGTGCTTATTGTTATTTTTTTAAAAATATTATTGCTACTTATGCCGCTATAATATCCTATTATAACATGAGTATATTAGCCGGATATCACAACTCACTCATCTCAATGCGCAAAGCGACACAAAAAGATATATATACATAGGTGTGTATATATATATAGCTATAGCAGTGTTATCACTTTTGTTTGTATGCAATGCATGACGTCAAAAATGGGCAACTACTTACGACATATATGGTTGATGATAACAAAGCGTTACTTTGACAATACCAATGTACTTGTCTACTTGACATGATACATATAGTTTTATATATACATATCATGCACATAAGATAAGAGCTAAAAATCATGGAACTTTATGCTCTACTGCGATTCCATGGTTTAGCTACTCACTCAGCTTTGTCTTTTCTACTAATGCTGTAAATGTAGGAGGGTCGGATATCCGGGACCCTCCATTTTTTTATTTTTTTTTACGGAGTCGGAGCTCCGACTCCGACTTAATACGGAGCCGGATTAATCCGGCTCCGACATATTAAAAAAAAAAAAAAAAAAAAATCCAACGGCTCTATGTTTTGAGCCGTTGGATGTGCCACGTGGACGGCCCGATCGAAGGAGCCGTTGGGCAACGGCTATCTCCCACCTGCTCCCGAGGAGTTTCTGCAATTGCAGAAAAGGGCCTGATTTATATCCGTTGGGTATTAATTATACCCTCTTTACTCGATTCTCTCCATTTTTCCCCTATAAAAACCACACTTCTCCCTCATTTTTTTCACTCAACTCATTCTCTTCATCTCATACTCTCTCAACTCGCCCAAGCTCTCAAAAAATCCGATTTTAAGCTATAGTTTTCTTATCTTATAGTTATATTAATACTCTTATAAAATTAGTTACTTATTTAGTTATTCTAGCAATATTATTATCATAATATCTATTATATTATATAGTTTAGTTTATTTATAGTATAGTTTAATTTAGTTATAAGTTATAATTTAGTTTATTTATATTATATAGTTTAGTTTAGTTATAGTATAGGTTATTAATGTCTAGTTCCGATAACCGTTCTCGAGGCCGAAATGATCGCCGAGGAAAAGGACGGACCGGTTCCGAAACCGGGTCGGTTAATAGTATTCCACATTCAACTCCGCCGGCGCCGGTACAACAACAAATACAACATACATATTATGGCGGTGTTTACCAACAAAATGCTCCGGGTTCCACTAGTCTACCGTCGCCACAAATTCAACCCAATCCGCTCGTTCCGGTAATTTACGGTCAACAATTCGGTGGTTTTACTAACTTGCTTCAAAATGCTACAGGAAATATTCCGGAATGGTCGAGCGAGCAAGAGGCGTACGATGCCCAAAACCAACATCGCCAAAACCGAGAAGCTTCGGCATCGATGAACATGAACGACGGAAGAGACGATGATCCGAATTACGAAGGTCCCGAAGGCGGGGACGACTACGACGACGAGGAAGACGACGAGGACGACGACGAGGACGATGACGAGGACGAGGACGACGACGAAGTAGAAGAACTTCTTCCACCGCCGCCGCCGGTCCGAGGTCGTGGTCGGCCTCGTGGTTCTAGTCGGCCTCCTATTCCGCCGCCGGCAAACCCGCCACCGCCAAAGCCAAGGAAGAGGAAGAACCTAACATCTCCGGTATGGCGAAATGACTTTTTTCCGCTTTATATTCTTAATCATACTACAAGAAAAGAGGAAAGATTCGGGAAATGTCGAACTTGCGGAGAAATAAAGGCGGCCGATCCAAAAATTCAAGGCACATCGTACCTCAGAGATCACGCCAAGCAATGCCGAAAGCGTAAGAAAGTGGAGGAGGTAAGTCGCTTATCCGATCTCATTTATAGGAAAGCTCTCGCTAGATTTATCATACGCGATGGTTTACCAGTATCGTTTTCCGAGGGAGATGGTCTCAACGAATTTTTAGCCTTCATCGCCCCGATAAACTACCGGTATGTCTCGCGTCATGTAACTAGAGAGACAATTATTCAATATTATGATGAACAAAGAATTGAGCTAGACAAATTATTTCAACAAGCGTCGTACAAGTTTGCTTTAACATCGGATTGTTGGAAATGTCACGCTAACGATGATTATATTTCCGTTGTAGCTCATTTTATTAACGATGATTGGAAATTAGAAAAACGTATTTTAGGATTTAAACCCATGCGTGTTAGGCATACCGGGGTTAACATTGCCGAGGCTATATTGAATGTGTTGACATTTTGGAACCTTAGCAATAGGGTAGTTTCAATTACATTAGATAATGCTAGCCCCCACAACATTACCGTTGATGTGTTAAAAGATAGTCTCGATAATTTTAGGGCCGATTATTTTCATCAAAGATGTGCATGCCATATTATCAATTTGATAGTTCAAGCGGGGTTAAATATTATTTCGCCAAGCATAGATAGAATTAGGAGTGCCATTATCTACATACGATCATCTACTATGCGCACGGAATCTTGGTTAGCATATTGCAGGGAATACCACAAAGCGGAGCGAGTGTTCTCTCCGGATATGCCTATCCGGTGGAACTCTACCTACTTGATGTTGGAGGCGGTCATACCGTACAAGGAGCTAGTTACGAACTGGATCAACGGACAAGATGTCAGACACGTGGACGACTACCTCGACGAATCCGATTGGATGATGGCTATCCAATTCCAGGCTTTTCTATCCCTTTTTTATACTATTACCGTTACTTTATCTCATGTTTACAAACCTACATCTCATTTAGCTTTAGCTTGCATTTTTTATATTATTGTTCATTTTGATAAAGCAAAACAAAACCCTTTATTTGCAAATGTTTTGACACCGATGATTGAAAAATTTAGGGTTTATTGGAAACATATTCCATTTTTGTTTTGCGCGGCTATAATCATAGATCCTACATTAAAGCTCGGTAAATTGCAGGCGATCTTGGCGATGATGCAACAATTGACGGGAGATCCATACCTTGACGAAGACTATCCCGACGCGGAATTGAAGATGAGGCTTCTTTACAAGGAGTACGAGACGAAGTATTACGAGGACATGGAGCAAGAAGGAGACACGGAACACGTCCCGACGCCGCCCCCGAGCAACGCACCCGGAGCGCCCTATGTTTCGACGCATCGGGTGTTTTACAACCTAACTCATAACGGCGGGCACGGAGGATCATCAACGGTGTCAAGTCCGGCCTCAACGTCACAACATAGCGGGAGTTCCGGAGGTCGTCGTCCCCGAAGAGCAAACCGCCGAAGAATCAACGAGTACGACGTCTTTTGTAACCTTCCACCGGCACCGTGTCCCGACGAAGGCCTCGACATACTTGAATGGTGGCGCGTAAATCGTCTTGAGTACCCGGTTTTATCATTGGTGGCTCGCGACATTCTCACCGTTCCGGTCTCCACGGTGTCATCGGAAGCGGCTTTCTCGTTGGCGGGACGCCTATTGGAGGCTCGACGCAAGTCAACGAAGGCGTTTTTGGTCGAAATCCTTATGCTTTCCAAGGATTGGATTTTGGCCGAAAAGCGAACGCAAGATAATCAAATGGTAGACAACGAGTTGTTAGACTATTTCAACGAGCTTAATGTGGCGAACCCGGAATAATCGGTTTGTAATTGTGTATGACATTTGTATTTGCTTTATAATTTAAATAAAAACCTTAGGGCGCTCTTTCCTCGCCCGAGCCGCACCCTTTTGGGGGACTCGGAGAGGTTTTAACGAGGCCCGTTATTTATTTAATTATTTGTCTTCATGTTTATCATCATTAAAATTTAAAATTTGAATTTCAAACCCGTTAAAACCGTTAAAATATAATTTGATATTTGAAATTTAAACTCCTAAAACCCGAAAAAATATAAAGTATTCGGTTTAAAATAATTCAGGGACCAAAACACAATTTTCGAAAAAAAAATTTAAAAAAAAAAAAAGCGGAGTCGGATTTATCCGGGTCTGCCAAATGGCGGACCCGGATAAATCCGACTCCGAAAAAAAAAAAGAGACACGGATATCCGTGCTCTCCTACATTCGCGGGATTATTTTCTACCATAATTTGGGTTGAAATGTAGAAATAAAATTTATGTTTTGCTAATTAAATATATTTTATGTATAACTAAATATGCATGGGACGTTAAGGGCAAGAGTTAAAAAGTGTCCAATATAGTCCAAAAGGGTCTTCCACTGAATGTAGTTTATTTCATCCTTGAAAAACTGCTATATGCTAAAGTCATACAATATCTACAGGCCGAAGAAAGCGCGGTCATAAAGTATATACATATATATATATATATATATATATATATATATATATATATATATATATATATATATATATATATATATATATATATATGGTAATTAATCACTCCAAAGCTGATAAGTAAAAATGGGAGAGAGAGGGAAGGTAGAGGATTACACAGAAGATGGAAGTGTTGATCTCAAAGGCAGGCCTGTCTTAAGATCACAGACTGGAAGATGGAGGGCTTGCTCCTTCATTGTAGGTAATTACTTTATATATATCTTGCTCCAATATATATGTATATTATCTATATATATATATATAATGCCTATGTACATAAATATACTTTTCTCATCATGTGTATAGTACGCATTCTACGGCCATATAATTTTTGCATGAAAGACCCTTCATTACATGATATAATTTTATCTTACTTTCCTCGTACTATACACATAATCCATGCGTGTATATATACTATATATATGTGTATATATATATATACACACGGGTATACCGTATACCTACCATACCTGTTCTCGTCATCATGCTACCCGAAGACCGTCGTACAAAATTTTCATTTATCTAAGTTTGAGCCACGGTATCTTAAGAAATTGTGGTGCGAAATGGCCCGTAAGCTTTTGCCAAGGCAAAAACATGTCCTCGCAACGGCGAAGTTGGTTTACTTACACGGATCAATGTATTAATTGCTCAAGAGGAAATTTACCCGAAAGTTTAATTTTTTTTTTCAATTTTTACGCTTATGTTTATGATAAATCTTTTACTCTTAATTTTGCTTAATTAGCAATACTTAGTCCCCCCGAATTTATATCCTAGATCCCGACGATGGAGGTACATATTAATTGCACGACGGGTTATATCTCGATTGTTTCATCGAGGCTAACTAGTATATATATGAATTCGCAAAAACAAATGTAGTATATGATTTAGTTTAGTGATCAAATCTTTTTGTATGTGTCGTATGAATATAATTAGGGTACGAAGTGTTCGAGAGAATGGCGTATTATGGGATATCAACAAATCTGGTGATGTATTTCACAAAGGAGCTGCACGAAGGCACCGTCACCGCTTCCAACAACGTCACCAACTGGGCCGGCACCGTTTGGATCACTCCCATCCTCGGCGCTTACGTCGCCGATGCCCTTCTCGGCCGCTACTGGACTTTCCTCATTTCTTCTGCCATTTATCTTTTTGTATGGTTTTTCACATATCTCACTCACATCATGTTCTTTCTCCGCTCTTCAATATTACATAAAATTAGGGATGAAACCGAGAGTCGTAATGGTACAAAGACCTAAAAGATGCTGGTTTTCAGCAGAGAAATTACCATAAATTCTATAAATATAATATTTTAATATATAAAAAATTGGGACCGGTGATTTCAGGTCATGGCTCCCAAAGCTAGGACTGAGAAATACCGGTTATCGGTTTTTCAAGGAGAAACATATCAATTTTTCATGGATATACCGGTAATTGAGAATCATACATAACCAAACACTTAATGGTAATTTGTAGAGTTCTTTTGTTTTAAATACAATATTATTAAATAAGTGATATTGTTAAATAATACACCTCTTTATATATGTGTAATGCTCTAAAATATTCATTTGATCTTCCAAGTCTATTGCATCACAAAAAAATATTCACAATAAATTTCCAAAATTATCAATTCACCATTTTATATTCAATATTAAAAAAAATTCACTATCTTATATAATTTAAACATATTCCTAACATACTAAAATACTTTCCAAATGTGCATCAATTTGAGCACAATTTAACTAACAAGAGAAAATTGTTTCCCCTCGTTTCATTTTGCAACAAAAACAGGGAATGACAATGTTGACCCTAGCGGTCTCCGTGCCAGCCCTAAAGCCGCCACCGTGCGGGCCCGAGACCGGAGGAGCGCCGTGCGCAAACGCGTCCAGCCTCCAGAAGGTCATATTTTTCTTTGCCCTCTACACGATCGCGGTCGGGACGGGCGGGACCAAGCCCAACATATCGACGATGGGCGCGGAGCAATTCGACAAGTTCGAGCCCAAGGAGAAGGCCCAATCGCTCTCCTTCTACAACTGGTGGATGTTTGCCATAGTTTTCGGCACACTTTTCGCCAACACGATGCTGGTCTACATACAAGATCACGTGGGGTGGGCCCTCGGGTACGGGCTTCCGACGATCGGGCTTGCGGTTTCGATCATGGTGTTCTTGGTGGGCACTAGATTTTATAGGCACAAGCTGCCCTTGGGGAGCCCTATGACAAGAATGGCGATGGTGATTGTGTCAGCTATAAGGAATAGGAACAAACCTCTGCCAAATGACCCAAAAGACCTCTATGAGCTAAGCTTAGAAGATTATGCAAAGTCAAGGAAGTTCAGGGTTGACCATACCAACTCATTAAGGTCATTTCTCCTTATGACAGGAAAATTTTGCTTCTTTCATACTTTTTTCTTCTTCTTCATAAATATAATATACTATCAATTTTGAAAAACAGTTAAAATATACCTCCAAAATCCAAATGTAATTTGACAATAGTACCATCTATTTATTTAATATTTTAATTACTCTTATAAATTTGAGTTATAATTATAGGATATGAACATGACGGATTAAGTAATAGCTTGAGAATTTTAAGAAATGCTTTCTTAGTAAATTTTGACATGAACATTTTACGTTTATAAGGAATTAATGGGCACTTCAACAATTTAAAAGTTTAAGGAAAAATTATACAAAAAGTAAATTTGAAAGGCTAACAAATATAAGTTTTCATTTCAAGGGAGATCTTAGTGATATTTATTTTCTTAAAATTAATGGAAACCGTGAAATATGTAGCGGAGAGGGGGCAATTTGATACAATTAAGTTAAAATTTGGCGAAAAGTTGTTCGAAATAAAGTTTGAGAGTAACGAATTTGGGAGTGATAAATTCACGAGGTATTAGTGATATTTACTCAGTAAGTTATATTTGTTGCAGATTTCTAGACAAAGCGGCACTAATGAGCGGCTCAATTTCGCCATGGAGGCGCAGTCCGGTGAGCCAAGTCGAAGAGACGAAGCAGATGCTCAAAATGCTTCCTATCTTAGCCGCCACATTCACGCCAAGCGCGCTCGTAGCGCAGGGCCACACCCTATTCATCAAGCAGGGCGCCACACTCGACCGGCGCATGGGCCCCAACTTCCACATCCCGCCAGCGTCGCTCGGCGTGTTCGTCACGCTCTCCTTCCTCACCACCCTTGCGCTCTACGACCGTCTCTTCGTCCCGTTCGTGCGTCGCTATACGCGCAACCCCAGGGGAATTTCTCTGCTCACGCGCCTTGGCATGGGCATTGTCCTCCTGATCGGCGTCATGGTCACGGCGTGCCTAACAGAGAGGAATCGACTTGCCGTCGCGCGTGAGAGCGGAGCTTTGGAAAAAAACGACATCGTTCCACTCTCCATCTTCGTCCTCGTTCCCCAATTCGTCCTCGCTGGAGTGGCCGAGTCGTTCCTGGAGACGGCGAAGCTGGAATTCTTCTACGACCAGGCGCCGGAAGGGATGAAGAGCCTCGGGACGTCGTTCTTCACGAGCAGCGTGGCGATGGGGAGCTTCCTCAGCAGCTTCCTCCTCAAGACGGTGGCGAGCGTGACGGAGCGAGACGGGAGGAAGGGTTGGATTTTGGACAACCTCAACGTTTCGCGTTTGGATTATTACTATGCGTTCTTGGCTTGCATGGGGATTATAAATTTCTTCTTCTTTCTCCTCGTCGCGAAGTTGTTCGTCTACAATGTCGACGTGACTGAATCGGGGAGGGACTTCGCCTCTGTCGAATCTTGTCCTGAAAAAGCTTCGGAGAAACATAACGTTGAAGTTCCTTGAACGTTATTACAAGCTTTAGAAAGAAGAAAACATGCCAGTTTTGTTTAAAATTATTAAAGACGTCTTTACAAGTTGCCTAGAAATTGATCTATAATTCACTACTTACTGCTGCAAACCATATTTTATAATGTCTATAATTTTCACTATGGGTGAATAAAGAAAAACGTAAAACCGAGAATCAAACTTAACAGGTAAACCGAACCACAGACGACACTTACATATTTACCTCAATTTATGTAATTGTTGTAGCGTTTACTTTGAGTTCTTGCTTGCTTGCTGATTCAAAAAATCCGGATATTACTTTGAGTTCTTGCTTGCTTGTGATTCGAAATTTTCTTCTATATTTTTGTTCGTCACAAAGTTTATCATTTACAACGCCAATGAAACTGAATCAGCGAGGGTCGCTAGCACCGGAAACTCTTTAAAATATGCTCAAATTTTGTTGCACTTTTAAGCAAATTTGTGAGTGGTATAAAAATAAACAAAAGTGAATCTAGTTTCTCTGCTATATTTCTAAAACAGTTCAGAGAATTTAAACCCAAAAATTAACATTTTCTTTTCCTTTTTGTTAGTAAAAAGCAGTCGAATCTACCTACTCGTTAGAGGCACGAGATGATCAGCTACAAAAGCTGCAACTTAAAAGCTGCAACGGACTCCAACAGCCAAGTGTGGCCGATCACTCTTGACCGACTTTGCATCGCGACATCCTCCACCTCGCTCACCCTTCTCCACATGATCAAAGCTTCTTCCCCCGGTTTGCTTTCCTCCGGAGGGTCAAGATTGTAAATTACCAACGCAGCAGTTCGACCAGCTTTCGCCACATCACAACTTTGCCCCGAAAGTTCTTCCCTACTTTTTATCAGTGTCCCTCCTCCGGCGATGACCAAATCTTCTAGATCTTTCCTATAAGATGGGCGAAAATCGCCCACCAAGTAGAAATTCAACCCGCTAAGAAGCTTTGGGCCCTACAATTGGAGGGAAAGCTAATAACCTAACTTGCTACACAAGCAATGTGATAATTAAAGGCTTTAGCTTGCTGAAGACTTACATTGTTGAATGCCCGAAGCCTACCCTTTTTGGGACTATCACAGCGCCCGTAATTATCGAGACTGATCTCGAATGGCTCTTCATCCACATGAGACTTAGCTTCGATGCATGCTTTTATCCCTGCAAAGGGGAATATTCTAGTTGAACCATCATGTTTTAATGTTAAAAGTGAACCAACTATGGCCTTGAACTTGTCGTATTGTCGGAGTTTCTCCAGTAAATTTTGTTCAAGCAATTTTGATCCTAAATTGCTGCGATTTCATTCAGCTTTTGCTTCTGGGCCATGTGCATTGAAAATGAAAAATTAGAAAGACAATAATACAATTGGCACTGTGAATAAATATACGAAAGTAAACAGGTCCGTACAGTCAATTTTGACAATCCATCTTCCGTTCAAGATTGCCATGAGAACTTTCAAAGTCCGAGTGCAAGCACCACTCTCGTCCGTGGCTGCAATTACATGTGTCACATTTGGGCTCCATAACATGGAAACTGAAGAACCGTTTATCTTCCCAAACTTGACCAAAAGAGACTGCAACAAACAGATGCAAAGAAGGAAAATAAGATTCAGTTCCCGGATAATTTTTGGATAGTTTCTGTTACAAGATTGAATATAGAAAATTGAATATAATATACATATATATATACATGTACATGTACCTTCTCTTCTACAGACAAGCCAGAGCCACAAAGAAGCCATTTTCTCTCCTCTGATAAAGCCGCCACATCGGAGTGCTGACAACTTCTGAAGCAAAAAGTCATAGAAGAAGTAACAGGTCAACACAGAAAGCTGTTACATACCGTAACATCAAATCGAAACCGCATTTGGATTTTGATCCGAAACACCAAAACGCTTCGGGATTAGTGGCTCATTAATGATTTTTGTTTATGCTTGAGTCGTTTGCTTACATATCCTAAGTGAATGGAAATATCATCCAAGATGGACAGTAAGTCGAAATAGGGAAAAGGCGTTCTATAGTTCGCAGGCCCGGGACCAACACAAACATTGCTTTATATGCTATCAAAAACTCATTTAATGCACTAAAATAAAAAATACAGCAACTAATCAACATACGCCAGAGCCGGCATTGTATGCCAGCTAGATACGTTTTCCCCGAGCTTTGACTTCTCCTTCGGGAATCTAACCGATGAATGTGATGAACAAAGCATGAGATTATTCTCCTATAAGAAATAAGCGTACAAATGAAAATTACTCTTAACCCTTAGGGAAAAACAAAGATATGAAAATGTATATATATTCAGAAATTAGTGAATCAAGGGCAGTGACGTACATAATCCCAACGTCTCTTCACTTCCCTGTAATTACTGTCTTGATCAATCTGAGAACTACCATTCCAAAATTCTTCTTTTCTCTTACGGCCTCCATTCTCTCGTTCCGGTTTTATAGTAGAAGAAGTTTCTGAACTCTAAAAGAGAAGAGAAAACAAATTTTAGCCATAACTGCACAATTTTTATCAATGAACTAACAATGTCTAAACAGAATAGAAGCCTGTTTATATTTCATCGTTTTCAAAGTTAAGGGGAAAAAAAGCATGGACTCAATTTACGGCAAAATATAAATATAAATAAAAGTTCCGACAAAATAAAATATAACGAAAACATTCAGCGGAACAACATAAAAAAAAATATAGGCAACTGTTTTTGTTATTTACGGCAATTTAATTTTAAATAAGAGAACATTTGGAAACTATCCACCCAGATATCACTATTTCAAGTTTCTTAAATACCAAGATTGGTTTTTAAGAGAATTGACACATCAAGATTTGGTTTTTTACATTTTTGTAAGTTTTCTCTCTCCACGTTCGTTATCTGAATTTATCCAGTAAACCGTAGCTTTTCCCCAATGATCAGAAAATGGTATCACAAAACCGTCTGATTTTCCGGAAGCCCAGTTCAGAAAATCGGACATCAAGCCCAGTTCTACATTGAGTCCGATTGGGTAGGAGTAGAAGAGACCTTGGAAGCAGACGCCCGTGACATTTTTAGAGCATACTTGGGAGGGGACGATCGGGCTGGCTTCACGTCCTGAACACCGAAGTCTTGTGATTGCTGCTCGATATTCTCATGGGCCAAACCGTTGCAGAATTCATTTTCTTCGGGACGGGGCCTTAGCTCCTCGTGGACTTCGAGCTAAATCAAACGAAATGTTATATTATGAGTTCTACGCAAACATATATGTTTATGATTTTACAAACTAAAAGTAACTTTTTCTTGTTCAGGATTGGGGCAATGAGTTTCTCTGTAGGGACAACTTCGTTGTTCGACCAACTCAACATCCTAGGTATCTGACTGCCTGCATATACTCCGAACTCTTTGGCGATTTCTGGTATTACCTCGTATGCCCAATACTGCAATGCAGGGACAAACCCTTTCAATTCGTAATAGGCGAGACCTTTCTTTTCATTTTTAACATATTCGCGCAAGTCCTCGTTGAGGCTTTTCACAGTCACTTTCCAACTTGTGATCCCCCCAAGGAAACGAGTAGAACAAATCAAGGTCTTCTACTAACCTCAAAACGTTCTTCGACACAAGCCTACGTATGTCCTTACCGAATATGACACCCTCGATCAAATAACAAAGACCTAGTTTCCAGATGTCATCTTCCTCCGTGCAATCTTTGAAGGCTTTTCTAAGTTCAGATAGCTTCACGGACTTGTTTCCAGGGAAGAATCGCTCCACCAATCTA
Source organism: Parietaria judaica (assembly GCA_954871525.1). Lineage (NCBI taxonomy): Eukaryota > Viridiplantae > Streptophyta > Magnoliopsida > Rosales > Urticaceae > Parietaria > Parietaria judaica. Next base: position 50,136,653 of record OX940860.1, read on the forward strand.
TCACTCATCTCTGATTTTGGCTTGTCATCTGCACTGGAAGTGTCCGACACAGAGTTGAGACCCGTGATCAATGTGAACTCGGGTAGACCAAATCTGCAGCCCTTACCTCCGAGCATGAAATATAACTCATCTTCTCTCTTGGAAGGGATTTTCCTCAGCAAGAGTTGGTGTATTAGTGCTCCGGAGAATTTAAGAGGCTTCACCGTGAAAAAATGTGCGAAAGGGGATTGAGAAACTCTTACAAACAAGTTTGCCTCTTCAAATTTTTCTCTTATTTGTCGGAGAGGAGTACTGCCCCGGTATTGAACCGTTGCCAGGTAATGATACTAGTGCGGAATGATAAGATTATCTATATCCATCTACAAACAAATAAAAAAGTAAACAACATTACAATTGGGAAAAATAATAATTAATAGGACGTCCAAAAATCTGGACACTCGACGTTTGGAAATGCTTTAAAATGACATCCCTCCAGTACAGATCCGAGTTACCGGAACACATATCAGAGACGGACTTCGAACTATGTGGCGAGCACAAGTGGCTAGGTGTGTTTTTAGGTTTTGCTGCATGCTTTATTTTTGTTTTATTAGTCAATTATAGTAGTCAATTAAGCTAAGATAGTTTCGTTTAATTATGCCAATTAGTTCCTTCATTTACGATCTGTTAACAAAGAAAATGGAGAGGAAAATGTTGTATATTTCATTGAGGTTACAACACTATTTATACATGTACAAGAGTTCTAGATTATTCTACATGTAGGTTATTCTAAGAGTAATAAATGCATTCTCGATAATTCTAATTCTAAGTGATTCTAATTAAATCTAACCTAGATTGTTCTAGATATATAATACTCTAAATAATTCTAGAATATTCTTTAACACTCCCCCTCAAGCTGGAGCATATATGTTAATCATGCTCAGCTTGTTACAAAGATATTCGACCCGCACCCCGTTAAGAGCCTTTGTGAAAATATCTCCTATTTGGTCGTCCGTCTTTACATATGATGTGGAAACCAAGCCTTGTCGTGACTCGATGACTCGTCACTTGGAGCAATGTCGGTCAAGTGGTTGTCTTTGTCAATACTTCGGAGAAACAAACGAACGGTCTTGATCCAATCGAGATAGTTCGAAACATTCAACTTGTGGTCCGTAATCTTCGAGAGTACGGGCACCATTTCTGAAACACCGGCGGGATTTTGTTCAGCCATTTCGAATGGAGAAGTAGGTAGCAAGATAACGAAGGCGAGGAAGGTGATTTGGAGAAACGTAAGCAATATAAGTATATGAAGTAGTAGGCGGTGATGGAATCGGAAAACGGTTGTCGAGGGTGCCGCGTGGAGGCGTGTGGACGAGGCTAAAACAAATAGGTAAAAAGGGGATTTCGAATAGATTGAATGATGAGAAGATTTTGGAGTGGAAAGACACAAATTTCGAACCCAAAAAATGGGATAGCTAATTTCAGAAGTAGGCTAATTTGGAGTAGGATGGCTAATTTCAGAGGTGGGCTAATTTGGAGTAGGATGGCTAATTTGATAAGGAAATAAATTTCGAACCCAAAAAATGGGATGACTAATTTCGGAGGTGAGCTAATTTGGAGTAGGATGACTAATTTCGGAGGTGAGCTAATTTGTTAAAGAAACAATTTCGAACCCAAAAAATGAGATGACTGATTTCGGAACATGGGCTAATTTGGAGTAGGATGGCTAATTTCGGAGGTGGGCTAATTTGTTAAAGAAACAAATTTCGAACCCAAAAAATGGGATGACTAATTTCGGAACATGGCTCTAATACCATGTTAACAAAGAAAATGGAGAGGAAAATGTTGTATATTTCATTGAGGTTACAACGCTATTTATACATGTACAAGAGTTCTAGATTATTCTATATATAGGTTATTCTAAGAGTAATAAATGCATAATTTCAAAAAAAAAAAAAAAAGTAATAAATGCATTCTATATAATTCTAATTCTAAGTGATTCTAATTAAATCTAACCTAGATTGTTCTAGATATATAATACTCTAAATAATTCTAGAATATTCTTTAACACAATCTAATTAACTTGCTTAATTTCAGACTTTCGATTAATGAAAACCATATCAGGATTTGGGTTAGGGGAAGCTTTTGCAAACTGTTTGTACTTTTGGCTCTGGTTGTGTTTGTACATGTTCTGTGTGTATGTTCTTGGCCAAAGAGTCGGCAGTGAAGAGTGCAGTTCCGGAAAGAGGAATTACGGTGAGTTATAACTTGCGTTCTTAACAGTACTGGCCCTGAGGGTATACATGATAGGCCCAAGACTATAAAAGATTTGTAAATTAGGGGCCCCACGATGGAAGAAAAAAACAATGAGTGTATTTTGCTCACGTTTTACTGCTGTGAGGATATATAATACACACAATTCATACTAAAAAATTCATATTAATAGTGGGCCATGATGTGTAGTGTAGTATTAGTGGGCCCCAAAATCAGTCTTCGCCTAGGGCCCCGACAAACTTAGGGCCGGCCCTGGTTCTTAATCCCGGGCTCATAACACCTTCTCTCCATATAACTCTTAGATACTCCATTGAACATGATCAAATGGTATAAAGTGGTACAATGTGCATAATTCAATTATTTGCCAACATGGTTACAAGCAAGATCAGACCGACTACATCGTGATCGTTTATGTCGATGATTTGATCGGGATGGAATGGAAAGCTTATTATTGTTCCTTTTGCTTACTGTTTTTATTTGTTTCCTATTATAGCATATTTTCAAGGAATTAGTTGTTTATCATCTCAGTTTTTTTCTCTGCACTCAGAAATCATTATGCAAATAAACTGTGACATTTGCCAGTGCATATGCTTAATAGTTAATAAAACAATTTCTTTTTAGACTAAAAACATTCAAAATTCGTATTTCTTTCGATTTTTACCCTTATGTGTGCTTACTCGGCCGCCCCCAGAAATTCGTATCCCGTTTTCCGCCCCGACAAAAACTCAACCACCGAGCTCGCCATTACCGACAATGTATTACGTTCTTAACATCAACATTGCTCAATACTATTCTTCCAAAACATCCATTAACAATGAAATCGTAAGTTTAAGCATTCATGAGCTTGCATGGTAGATATTATTACTAAGTCAATCCATATTTTCACAACTATCAGTTCAGAAAGCCAACAGCTTTGAGCAAACCCTAACATTTCGACCAACAATACCAAGAGATGATACGAACACGAATTCTGAATGGAGACCGAGATTCGTACCTCTGCTTCGCAACGGTCGAAGGATGGAATGAAGAAGTTGGTGGCGATAGTCGAAAGCGAGCCTCAACAACTCATTGCGAGAAGAAGCTGAAGGAGAGAGAAGAACAGTGAGCAAAGGAAGAAGAAGAAGAAGAAGAAGAAGAAGAAGAAGAAGAAGACGAACATGAATAGAGGAAGAAGACGATGAAGAGAGGTGAAAGCTTTCTTCAGGCTTGTGAAAATTGGCGTCTTTAAAAATAGAAATAATTAAATAATTTAAAAAAGTTAATGACGGCAAAAATACCTAAAGATTGATAAAAGAACCCCTCGTGTACCCAAAGTTTAAAAGTGGTTGCAAAAGTATTCAAAGTAACATTTGGAGCGTTGGCCACTCCATTCTCGTAACGCGGTTAACTTACCTATTAACTCTGACTACGTGGACAAACTTGGGTAGCTGACATATAAATTTTTTAACGTGGACGAGCCACATCAGCCTCGTTTACGACAAAACAACGAATTAAACCCCTAATTAGACTCGTCCACGTGGCAAAAAAAAATACTATGTCAGCATCTCAAGCCTGTCCACGTGGCTAGAGTTAACGGGTAAATTAACTGCATTACGAGAATGGAGTGGTCAACCCTCCAAATGCGACTTTGGGTACTTTTACCAACACATTTAAACTTTGAGTACAAGAGGGGTTTTTTTTAGGGTTAATGACGGCAAAAATATCCAAAGTTTGGTCAAAGAACCCCTCGTGTACCCAAAGTTTAAAAGTGATGTCAAAAATACCCAAAGTCATATTTGAGGAGTTGACCACTTAATTCTCGTAATGCCGTTAACTTCCTCGTTAACCCTGGCCACATGGACAAATTTTTTTTGTTAAGTGTAATCATTAGGGGTTCAATTAGTTGTATTAAATAGTATTAGTTAGGGGTTTAATTTGTTGTTTTGTCGTAAACAAGACTTATTTGGGCTCATCCATTTGGCAAAAATTGTTATGTCAACAACCAACGTTTGCCCGCGTGGCCAGAGTTAACGGCGTTACGAGAATGGAGTGGTCAACTCCCCAAATGCGACTTTGACTATTTTTACCACCACTTTTAAACTTTGAGTACACGAGGGGTTCTTTGACCAAACTTTGAGTATTTTTGTCGTCATTAACCCTTTTTTATCAAACTTTGGATATTTTCGATGTCATTAACCCTTAAAAAAATACAGGATGTATTTAAAAAAAATCAAGAAATTTGATTTTAAATATAAGAGCAGAGTATATTGTCTTGGAGAATGCTAACACTAGCCACTAGGCACTAGGGGTATAAAAATAAAAATAAAAAAATGTTTTAAATAGCATCCAGACGGAAATCGTTTTAAAAAAAAAAAAAGGGCAACCGTATTAAACCGGAACCAATTTTTTTATAACAGGATCCGAATTAAAACTGCTTTCGGGTTCCGAGTTAAAAATTAAAAACCCGGAACCCGCATTTTCTTTTATTTTTAGTTTTTTAATACTTTTCTCTCTTCTTTTAATGAACTTCTATGTTCTTTATACCATTTAATATTCTTATGCTATTTTTGATATTTTTGTAACTTAATACATATATTATAGTGAAGGACTTAACATTATGTTTCTATTTAAAAAAATAAGGGTTTTCTTTTTTATTAATTAATCTGGATCCGGGTTTAAACCCGCGTCAGGATATCCAAGTTTAAAACATTTAAAATTCATATGCGGGTATCATGATTTAGAAAACCCGGATTACTAACTGGGTTCTGGCAACAAACAAAAAAATAAAAAACAAGTAGCCGGCCCGCTTGCACCCGTATGGGGCACAATATAATTATTCGGGCTCTATAGCCATATAGCTAAACTAGAAAAACTATTTTGCAAAATAGTCAATCTTTTGATTAATATTGCCAAATAGCCAATCAACCACATTAATAAATCACGAAAGATTGTATTACCCTTGTATTAACGTGTATTAACTAAGTTAATTTGTTTAAAAATAAATTACATTTTTGTTAAAATTTTAATCACGATTTTTTATTTTTAAACAAATTAACTCAGTTAATACACGTTAATATAGATTTAGTGTAAACACTAGTAAATGTTCTTATTTTTAAGAAAAATTAACTTTGTTAATACACGTTAATATGTTAAAAGGGTATTATAGGTATAAAATATGTTATAAAATAGCCACCTCATCAATTTGGCTATTTTGCAAAGAAAAAGGAAAGGTTTGTTATTTGGCTAATCAAACATTTCAATTTGGCTATTAAGAGCCATTTCTCTAATTATTGGGGATAATTATGGTAAAAGAATAAAAACGTTGAGCAACTGCGACAACAACAATCCAAAGTGAAAAAATAGTGGCAATAGTACCCAAACTCAACAAATGTGAGGCGATATATTATTCCGTCTGTTTTTTTTTTTTTTTTTTAATATCAAATTCAAAAGAGAGAAGATACTAGATAATTTAATAAGCACATAAATATGTATTTAAAGTATGATTTAATAACATTATGCTGAAAAATTTGATCGCCGCATGTCAAAAAATGCATGAAAATATGTTTTCTTAGTTTATCGACTTTAGATACTTTTACCGCTCTTCTCTTAATTTGAATCTATGCCACTTCAATTGATCAAGTACTTTGAGTACTTTTTTTACATATCCCCAATTATCCGGGCAAATGTGAATCTCTTCTTCTTTCTGCTCATCGAAGTTATTCGTTTACAACGTCGACAAGATGGAATCGGGGAGGAACTTCGCCGCCGTGGAAGCTTTGTCTGAAAAAGCTTTGGAGAAACATAACGTTGAAGTTACTTGAGCGTTATTACAAACTTTTGAAAGAAGAAAACATGCAAGATTGGTTTAAAATTATAAAATTGATCTATAATTCACTACAAAAAGCATATTTTAGAGTATGCCAATAATATTCTCTAGGGTAAACGGAACCATTAATAACACTTACCACGTATGACAAGAGATTAATATTTATTTGGGAGCTTAAGATAATTAGTCATATCAATGTTTTGAAATTGTTAAAATAGTCATTGTTTGGTTAATTTTGTGTCATAGCCAATAAATCACATTAACTGATATAAAATGACTTATCTACCCTTATTATTATTATTAATAATTAATATTAAAATTTGATTTAACAAAATTGTTTAAAATTTATTTTAATAATTAATAATTACGAATTTATTTTAAATTTTTTAATAATTAATAAAATAATATATTAGGAAACAAATATTTGAATTCCAAATTTCAAAATAAATTTCAAATTTAAATATAAAAAACGTTTTTCACTTTTTGAAATAGAAATTCAAATTTCTTAAGTATCAATAATTCAAATTAACCATATTAATAATTTAAAACAATTTGAATTAAAAAACATTAACCAAATTAACAATTCGAATTAGCATATATTTACACGAATAAATACAAATAAACAAAAAAATACAAAAATAAATGTGAAAAATACATCTCAATTATCGTAGAAAGATACATTTCTACATGAATTAACAAATAATTACACGAATTAATAGACATTAACACGTCAAAAAGATAGTACTACCACCAAATGAGCATCGAAGAAGACGACCATGGAACCACCCTCCCCAAGCCACTCCCATCCCCTTCCATGGCGTACCTCCCCTTCGAGGTCATCGGCGACGTCCTCACCCGCCTCGCCGTGAAGGACCTCCTCCGCCTCCGTTCCGTCTGCAAGCAATGGCGCGCGCTCATCGACTACCCCGAATTCTCCTGCCGCCACATCCGAAAATCCACCGCCGCCATGGCCAACCTCACCCTCCTTCTCCGCAAGGGCCCGCGCCTCTTCGTCGCCGACTTCCCCGCCGCGTCGGCGGCTGCGGCGACCTTCGACGCCGCCGAGCTCCTCCACCCGCTCATGTGCTACGGCAAGGAGATCAAGGTCCTCGGATTCTGCGACGACCTTCTCTGCCTCTGCATCGTGGCCGAGGACGTCACAGTTTGGAACCCCTCCACCAAGACGCACCGCTTCCTCCCCAGCCTCTCGCCGGATCGGAGCCGCGAAACGTCGATCCGCGGCCAGCGAGTGTACGGATTCGGATGCGACGGGAATGGTTACAAGGTGGCGAGGGTTTCACAGTTCATCAGGACGGATTACCGGTCGTTCGAGACCCTATAAGATTTAGATCGAAGAAGAAGAAGAAGAAGAAGAAGAAGAAGAAGAAGAAGAAGAAGAAGAAGAAATTGTGAGAGAAATCCCTAAAATCATGCATAATTAATGACAAATTAAAATTTTAATTTATTTAAAAAATAAAAAAGGGTTAATTGCGGCAATAATGCACAACCTTTGGTCAAGAGGGGTTTTAGGTCCCCAACCTTTCAAATTGTGGGCAAAAATACACAACGTTTGTTGAATGTAAAATCCGTTGGTCCTTCCGTTAGGGATGTTAAATTCTGCTGATGTGGCATCGTTAAACTGCCAAATGTAATATTAATTACATAACTTAATTAATAAGAATAAATTAAATCATATTTTAATTATAATTCAAAAAACAAATTAATACTTTAAATTAAATAAATAATTTTTACTCCCCCCTAAAAATCTTACAGACTCATCGTCAAACATGACTAAAAATTTGAAAAATGACAGATTATTAAACACGACTAAAATTTACAAAGATTACATAACGACGGTTTATTATAAACGACTAAAATTTTGGGAAAACTACCGATTATTAAAAACAACTGTAATTTAAAAAAACGACATAGTAAAGATGTGAATAATATTGAAGCATGAGTTTAAAAATAGGAACTACGCGTTAAATAAGTATTGCTCGTTAATTTAAATTTTAATTTATTTTTTGAATCATAATTAAAATATTTTAATTTATTCTTAATAATTAGGTTATGTAATTAATATTACAAGTTGGCAATCCATTTGGCAGTTTAACGATGCCACATCAGCAGAATTTAACATCCCTAACGGAAGGACCAACGAATTTTACATTCAACAAACGTTGTGTATTTTTGCCCACACTTTGAAAGGTTGGGGACCTAAAACCCCTCTTCACCAAAAGTTGTGCATTATTGCCGCAATTAACCCTAAAAAACGAATTTTAAATAATTGAGGGGTAATTTCGGTATGGAAAAAATGGTTTTCAATGCCACATCATCCTGATTGGCTATTTTTAAAATTAAAACCGTACGTTTGATAAAATGCAATCTAAACTTAGTAGTAACGTGGTTATTAGCTATGATTTCTCTATTTATTTTTGCACAATATATAGACCTCGGTTTATGTTATTTTTGTAGTGTTTCCTAGTCTATTTTTGTCATCATTTTCTTGCGAAATAGTTATACGAATTGAACTTCGTAATATATATATATATATATTACTCTATTTTAGTCATTGTGTGAAGTAGTAAATACAATTTCAAAACTGATTTTGCCAATACCGAAAATTTCAGCTTTGGATTATTTGGATATTCCTTTGAGTTCTTACTTGGTTGCCGATTCAGGACTTTCTTCTTTTTGTTCGTCGCAAAGTTATTCATCGCCAATGTGACGGAATCGGCGAGGAACTTAGTCGCCATGGAAGCTTTGACTAGAAAGCCTTAGAAGAAACATAATGCTGAAGTCTCTTGACCGTTATTACAAGCTTTTTGAAAGAACAAAAAATAATCCAGTAAAAAAACCATAAGATGAAGGGTGAGCATTTCAGACCCAACCCGATGGCCTAACCCAATCCGTTATAGACCCGACTATTGTTCGGGTTGGGGTCTCCGACCCGACCAATATAATTAATATATATTTCATATTGATTTTTTTATTCAAGTAGTGCAATCTATAGTCTTTTAAAATTTATCATCCTCAATTTTATTTACATTCAAAGACCCTTCAATCTCTCATTTTTATGTTTTACATTATTTAGTGTATGTTTGTTTGATTAAATTTTTTGGAGTATTTTTACTGGTATTTTGATTTACATTGATGCATTTTTTTCATATTATTTATTGTTATATAAGATTAAATTTTAATTAATCAAGCCATGGCGACCCAAACCAACCCAACCCGATTTTTTATCGGGTCGGTTTGGTTCGGGCATTAAAAAAATTTGGGTCGGATCGGGCATTTTTTTGGGAACCCGAAGTGATCGGGTCGGGTCCATAAAAAGCATCGGGGCGGCTCAACCCAACCCATGCTCATACCTAAGCTGAACTAGGATTTTGGACTTCGGGATGGCTGATTTAAATTTTTAGTGTAAACAGAAGATGTTTATTTGTAATTTAAAAAAAAAAACTAGTGCTAAAAATGATCAATTAAAAAAAATTGGGGTGGCTGAAACCACACAACTCACAAGAGTGGTTCCGCCTATGAAAAAAACAATAATAACATACAAGTTTTGTTTAAATTAGAATTAACAGCAACATAGGTACATTCAGTACGCAACGCAATATTTTAATTTTTTCCGTGATAATTTTAATTTTCTTTTTTCACAACCGAAGTTTCAAAGTCAACTATTTTCGTTGCTCTCTAAAATTCCGTACAAAATGGGTCATGAAGAAGGGAGGGGTCGCTGGCACCGGCAACTCTACTCAAACTTTGTTGCACTTTTACCCGCAAATTTGTGGTAGTGGTATAGAAAAATACAAAAGTGAAAATGGTTTCTCTGAGTATATTTCAAAAATAGGTAAGATAATTTAAACCTAAAAAATAACTTTTTCTTTTTCTTTTCCTTTTTGTTAGTAAAAAGGAGTCGAATCTACCTACTCGTTAGAGGCACGCTATGATCATACCAAAGGCTGCAGCTTATATGCTGCAATGGACTCCAACAGCCAAGTATGGCCGATCACTCCCGACCGACTTTGCATTGCTACATCCTCCGCCTCGCTCACCCTTCTCCACATGATCAAAGCTTCTTCCCCCGGTTTGCTTTTCTCCGGAGGGTCAAGATTGTAAATTACCAACGAAGCAGTTCGACCAGCTTTCGCCACATCACAACTTTGCCCCGAAAGTTCTTCCCTGCTTTTTATCAGTGTCCCTCCTCCGGCAATGACCAAATCTTCTAGATCTTTCCTATAAGACTGGCGAAAATCGCCCACGAAATAGAAATTCAACCCGCCAAGGAGCTTTGGACCCTACAATTGGAAGGAACGCTAATAACCTAACTTGCTGCACAAGCAAAGTGATAATTAAAGGCTTTAGCTTACTGAAGACTTACATTGGTTAATGTCCAAAGCCTACCCCTTTTGGGACTATCACGGCGCCCGTAATTATCGAGACTGATCTCGAATGGCTCTTCATCCACATGAGACTTAGCTTCGATGCATGCTTTTATCCCTGCAAAGGGGAATATTCTAGTTTAATCATCATGTTTTAATGTTAAAAGTGAATCAACTATGGCCTTGAACTTGTCATATTGTCGGAGTTTCTCCAGTAAATTTTGCTCCTAAATTGTTGCGATTTCATTCAGCCTTTGCTTCTGGGCCACGTGCATTGAAAAAGAAAAATTAAAAAAAGACGAACGATAATATATTTGGGACTGTGATTGATGCAGTAATATGAAAATAAACAGGTCTGTACAGTCAACTTTGACAATCCATTGTCCGTTCAAGATTGCCATGAGAACTTTCAATGTCCGAGTGCAAGCACCAGTCTCGTCGGTGGCTGCAATTACGTGTGTCACATTCGGGTTCCAAAACATGGAAACTGAGGAACCGTTCATCTTCCCGAACTTGACCAAAAGAGACTGCAACAAACAGATGTAAAGAAAGAAAATAAGATTCAGTTCTGGGATAATTTTCGGATATTTTCTTTTACAAGACTGAAAATAGAAAATTGAATATCCGTTTATAAATAAATAGCCAACTTGATAGTTTAAAATTGACAAAATAGCCAATGTTTGGTTAATATTTGTAAAATAGCCATTTAACCATATTAACCAGTATAAAAATAATCATATTAACCATTGACAAAATAGCCAATGTTTGGCTATTTTGCAAATAAAAACCTTAAGTTTGCTAAGATGCAATGCAAACATATGAATGTGGCTATTCATTTTAATTTCTCATAAATAAATATATATGTATATACATATATATACCTTTTCTTCTATAGACAAGCCAGAGCCACAAAACCGCCATTTTCTGTCTTTATCTGGTAAAGCCGCCACATACGACTGCTGACAACTTCTGAAGCAAAAAGTCATAGAATAAATAACAGGTCAACATAGAAAACTGTTACGTACCATAACATCAAGTCAGAACAAATTTTGGACCTAACCGCTTCGGGATTAGTGGCTCGTTTATGATTATAAGTTTATGCTTGAGTGCTTACATACTGCTTACGTACCCTAAGTGAACGGAAATATCATCCAAGATTTATAGTAAGTCAAGACAGGGAAAAGGCATTCCACAGTTCGCAGGCCCGGGGTAAGATTGTAGACCCGGGACCAACACAAACATTTCTTTATATGCTATCAAAAGCTAATGTAATACACAAATAAAATATAGCAAGTAATCAACATACGCCAGAGCAGGCATCGCATGCCAGTTAGATACATTTCCCCCAGGGTTTGACTTCTCCTTACGGAATCTAACCGATGAATGTGATGGACAAAGCATGAGATAATTCTCCTACAAGAAATAAGCGTACAAACGAACGTTACTCTTTAACGCTTAGGGAGAAGCAAAGAGATGAAAATGTAAGAAATCAGTGACTCAAGGGCAGTGACATACATAATCCCAACGGCATTTTGAGGTTTTCAATGCACAAGGTACATGATAGCTTTTCCGGCAGGATTTCATATAGCATCCTAAAACGGCTCCTTTTTTTCCGCATTTGGAGCACTTGAGCTTTGAACCCCTTGCCACTTCTGCCATCAAATTCTGTGCTCTCTCATCAATAGAGAAAACTTGTGGTGCCCTGCATTTCAAAAACCCTAATTAGTTTTAGAGAACTTAGACAATTACCTCATGATTGCTCAACTGTATAATCAATTGCGAATAGCATACCAGTCAATGCACAGTCTGTGTACGTGGATGACATTTGAAAGCATTGCCTCTTGGCCGAACACAAGTTTTTCTTCGAAATAGTGTAACAGAGATCCCGTTTCCTGGTGATATTCATTTAAAGAAGAATCAGAGACTAGTAACAAGACATTCGGTAACAAAAAGAATAGACTTCGAACTATTTTTGTTTTTCGACGGGATAAAGAACTTACCTCTGAAATTTTCGAGGAATGGCAAAATGCACAAACAACATGTTCTGCTAAACGTTCACCAGAACTTTTAGGCGCTGGCAGATTCCAAACATCCGACTCTGAGCTGCTCACATTCTCTGCTTGCCCGTAGTCCAATGGCTTGTATCTCTTCACGTCCCTGTAATTATTGTTTTGATCAAACCGAGAACTATTGTTCCGAAGTTTTTCCTTTCTCGTGCCGCCTCCATTCTCTTGTTTCGATCTTAATGTAGAAGTTTCTGAACTCTAAAAGAGAAGACAAAAACAAAAATTGTGACGACATAACTGCACAATTTCTAACATAGAATAAACAATGTCGAAACAGAACAGAAGCCTGCCTATATTTCATCATTTCTGAAGTTAAAGGAATAAAATGCATGGAGTCAATATATGGCCATACAAAAATAAAAATAAAAGCTCCAACGAAAAAACATATAACGAAAACATTCAGCGGAACAACATAAAAGACATATATGCAACTGTTTTTGTTATTTACGGCAATTTAATATTTAAATAAAAGAACCTTTAGAAATATCCACCCATATAGCAATTATATGAATTTTCTAAAACATCGAGATTGGTTTTTGAAAGAATTAACACCTCAAGATTTGGTTTTCAACATTTTTGTAAGTTTTTTGTCTCCAAGTTCTTTGTCTGCATATCCAGGAAACCGTAGCTTTTCCCCAAACATCAGAAAACTGTACCACAAAACCGTCTTATTTTCCAGAAGCCCAGTTCAGAAAATCGGACATCAAGCGTCCAGAAATTTGGATCCCAGGCGTCCAGAAAACCAGTCCTCATAAGGAAGGAAAAGTATGACTAAGTTAGCAATGAATCTGTTAAATAACCGATCGGTAGTACATAATCCAATGTATACCTGATTCTTCTTCCCTTCTGTGATTGGAATATGACGCTGCTCATCCTGTTCTTTTCGGCCCTCCGCTGCATTCTTCTCCACCTCTGCAATATTCTTATTCATATCAGTCAGGATCTTCTGTATCTCCGACTGATTCTCATCAAGTTTCTTCAGGAAGAGGGATCGATGATCTTCATGGATCTTCAATAACTCATGCACTAAAATCGACTCCGATCGGGTAGGAGTAGAAGCAGCCTTGGAAGCAGATGCCCATGACATTTTAGGGGCGGACATGGGAAGGACCGATCGGGGTGGCTTCACGTCTTGAAAATCGAAGTCTTGTGATTGCTGCTTGATATTCTCATGGAACCAACCGTTGTAGAAGTCACTTGCTTCGGGACGGGGCCTTAGCTCTTTGAAGACTTCGAGCTAAATCAGGAGAAAATATTATATTACGAGTTCTATGGAAACATATATGTTTACGATTTTACACACTTAAAGTACCTTATTCTTGTTCAGGATTGGGGCAATGAGTTTGTTTGTAGGGATAACTTTGTTGTTCGACCAACTCAGCATCCTAGGCGTTTGACTGCCTGCGTATACTCCAAACTCTTTGGCAATTTCTGGTATTACCTCGTATGCCCAATACTGCAATGCAGGGGCAAACCCTTTCACTCCATAATGACGGTTACCTTTCTTTTCATTTACATTTTTAAAATATTCGCGCAAGTCCTTGTTGAGGCTTTTCACAGTCATATTCCAACTTGTGACCCCCCAAGGAAATGAGTAGAACAAATCAAGGTCTTCTACTAACCTCAAAACGTTCTTCGACACAGCCTCACGTATTTCCTTACCGAATATGACACCCTCGATCAAATAACAAAGACCTAGTTTCCAGATGTCATCTTCCTCTGTGCAATCTTTGAACGCTTTTCTAAGTTCAGATAGCTTCACGGACTTGTTTCCAGGGAAGAATCGCTCCACCAATCTATCACTCATCTCTGATTTTGGCTTGTCATCTGCACTGGAAGTGTCCGACACAGAGTTGAGACCCGTGATCAATGTGAACTCGGGTAGACCAAATCTGCAGTCCTTATCTCCGAGCATGAAATGTAACTCATCTTCTCTCTTGGAAGGGATTTTCCTCAGCAAGAGTTGGTGTATTAGTACTCCAGAGAATTGAAGAGGCCTTACAGCGAAAAAATGTGCGAAAGGGGATTGAGAAACCCTTGCAGACAAGTTTGCCTCTTCAAATTTTTCTCTTATTTGTAGGAGACTAGTACTGCCCCGGTAATCAACCCTTGCCGGGTAATGATACTTGTGTGGAATGATATAATTATCTATATCCATCTACAAAAAAGAAGTAAACAACATTACAATTGGGAAAAATAATAATTAATGGGACGTCCAGAAAACTGGACACTCGACGTTTGGAAAATGATGTAAAATGACATCCCTCTCTCCAAATAACTCTTAAACATTCCATTGAACATGATCAAATGGTGTAAACTGGTACAATGTGCATAATTCGATCGTTTTGATTGTTTATGTCGATGATATGATCTTGACAAATGATGGTCGTGAAGGAATGGAAAGGCTTATTATTGTTCCTTGTGTTTACTTTTTCTATTTGTTTCCTTATAGCATATTTTCAAGGAATTAGTTGTTATATCTTTAGTATTCCTTTATGGTGTTTATCAAACAACTACACACACCTTTAAATTCTCTTAAACATCAATGCATACACAGAATGGAACTTTCAACCAACATAAACACTATATATATATATATATATATATTTATACATATTCATATTGGAGCATAGAACATTTGACTTAAAATCATTATGCGAATAAAGTATGACATATGCCCGTCAATGTGTATGTTTAATAAAACAGTTTCGTCTTAAAAAAAATGCAAGCTAAGATATCACGAAGCATATTATGTTCTTTTCTATATACAGGGTAAGCGTTTAAAAAAAATGTCTTGTAGCGCTAAGACCCTGCGCCTCAAGGATACAAATACTCCGGGGCCGACGGAGATCCAGTCCAAATGAGGCGGTAATTCCCCCTAAATTTCTAAAAACATTCAAAAATTTCCCAGACTCTTTATTGTTTTCAATTTTTACCCTTAAGTAAGCTTACTCGGCCGCCCCCAGAAATTCGCATCCCGTGTCCGCCCCTGCAAAAGCTCAACCACCGAGCTCGCCATTATCGACAATATATTACATTCTTAACGTCACATTGCTTAATATTGTTCTTCCAAAACATGTTTAAGTATTCCATGAGCTTGCATGGTACTAAGTCAATCCACATTCTCAGAACTATCAGTTCAGAAAGCTCACAGCTTTGAGCAAACCCTAACATTTCGACCAAGAATCCCAAAAGATGATACGAACACAAATTCTGAATGGAGACCGAGATTTGTACCTCTGTTGCGCAACAGTCGAAGGCGGGAATGAAGAACTCGGTGGCGATAGTAGAAAGCGATCGAACCTCAACAACTCATTGCGGAGAGAGAAGAACAGTGAGCAAAGGAAGAAGAAGAAGAAGAGACTTGAAAGTTTTATTCAGACCAATTCACTGTTGCTAAGTACCACGCCATAATCGCCACTGTTCAGTACGGAAAAATCTTTTTTTTTATATATTTTGGTCCTTCTAAAATATGTAATTTACACTTCTTTAAAAATGTAAATTACATATTTGCACTGATTTTGTAGAATTATATCATATTTATTTCTAAAATTATTTATATTTTTTGCTTTAAACTATAAATTTATCATATTAATACAAAATAACATTAATATTAATACTAAAAGAAAATAATATCACAATAACATCGAAATTAAAAATAAATAAAAAACATTAACGTAATAAGACATTAACATTAACATCAAATTATTTTATAGAATGGTATTTTATTTAAATAATAAATAAGTGGTATAATTGAAAGATACTAAATAAATATAAGAGTATGGAGATAAATATGAGAAATTTGAATATAAAATTAATATTTTAATTTGGTGTAAAAAATGGAGTTGGGATGGAGATGAAGTAATGTTTGATGTGACATGTACTGCAGAATGAAGTAGAAAATGAGGTTGTCAGCTGGAGATGGTATCAGGCTTGTGAGAATGAAGTTGTCGGACGGAGATGGTCTCGGGCTTGTGAAAATGGAGTTTAAAAATAAAATAAAATACAATCAAAAAACTTATAGGACATTTTTTTAAGAATTTGAAATTTGAAAGCAAAATATTGTCGTGGAAAATGTTATGTGAACGGACAGAATATAATTATTAGAGATAATTACGATAAAAGTACCAAAACTTTAACCTAAAGTAGAAATATTGGCAATCATATTTAAGTTAACAAATATGAAGCGATATATTATTCCATCCGATTTTTTATCTTATTCAAATGAGTGAAGAATTTAGATAATTGGATAAGCACATAAATGTGTATTTAAGATACGATTAATAGCATTATGCAAAAACAAAACAAAAAATGATCCAACGCCGTAAGAAGTGCATAGAAATATGTGTCCTTAGTTTGTCAACTTTAGATACTTTTACTATTTTTCACTTTAAATCTCTACCGCCTCAATTTGTCGAACTTTGAGTACTTTTTTTTTCATTGTAATTATCCCTAATTATTAAGGCAAATATTATTTTATTTGTTTTCTCTAAAAATGATATTATTTTGCGCCAAGTTACTCATTCTTAGTTGGTTTTTTTTTCATTAACTGAATTAATACGTATAAATTAGTATAAATATCACCATTGCTAAGATTAATAATATGCTAAGATTTTATTCTCGGATCCCGATTTAAATTAGTATAAATATCACCATTGCTAATCCCGAGGTGCCACTCGTGCTACGCTAATTGCTCACTGTTGTTTTCGTCCTCGTTCTATTATTGATCTCGTTGCATAGATAGTCTTCGTCGCTAAGTTCCTTGCCTTTACTCTTTCTTGATTTGCCTTCCAAGCGATGATGTATCATCGACGATCTTCACTATTTTCCCTTGTAAACATCTTCGTCGCCCGTTTTCTGGTTGGTCGATGGGTCTCTTTGGGTTTTCCCTTTGATGGTTGACTCATTTTGATTGACCCATTTGACTACGCTAAAAGGGCCTTTTATTTTGGTATTGGGCGTCTTAAATCAAAGCCCATTTATAAACGACGGAGATAAATTTTGTCATATTAATGTAAATTGACATGGATGAAATCGTACCTCAACAATGAATACATAATTAATTGAAATAAAAGTCAGCTAAACATCGTAACTATTTACAATTACATTTCTAATTACAAGTAAATGTACAATTAGAAAGTTAAAGCCACCTAAATTCAACTGTAAAGTTATATATAACTAGTGAACGGCACCCCGCGAAGCGCGGTGGCAAAATTTTATTTATAAGTTTGAACAGAAATGTTTAATAAATAAATTAATTGGATAGTAATATTGTAATAGAAAAATAATCAATATTGAAGCAGCAAGGGCGCAATGCTTAAACGCAGTGGCATAATATTATTTATATATTTCAACGAAAATATTAAACAAATGGATTAATTTGATTGTAACTTTGCAATAATAAGAAAATTAAACAACATTGATCTCAGCAAGTACTTTGTAATCTGATTAAGAATTTTTAGTAAATAGGATCATGTATTATTTATAATTTTTAGTAAATAGGATCATGTCACTAAATTAAAATTTTAGTGACATGTAACTAAAACATGCTTAAGCTTCCACTTGAAACAAAAGGATGAAGAAGAATTACATTAATAAATAAAATAACTATGTTACTGAATTCTAAGTACATGAGCAAACATATCAATACACACATTACGCTTTATATACTTATACACCAAAGAGTTTTCTCACTATTTGTACATACTCAACTTTCCCAACAATCTTCGGTCACATATATTATATTGTCTATTTGGATGCGTAAAAATATTATGGTTGAATCATGTTGAACTTAATTGAGAAGTCGAACTTAAGTTAAAAATTGATTTAATATTTTAATTCATATTATTTTTTAGTGACTATTCAACTATACAATAATAGAGAATATAGTACCAATTTTCTATTGATTTATTGTATGATTAAAATAATTATTTTGATGTCTAAAACAAAACAAAAAAAATAAATAAAGAAGAAAAAACCCAAAAGATATAAAAAATCGTGTTCTTCAAGTAGCCGGAGTGAGCCATCTTGAAACTATTCAATTGGCATAAAATAAACAAATAGTATCTTAATTCTATTCAAATATCAAGTATCAGAGGATTTATTATCTACTTCAATTATCAATCCATCTCTTCAAAAATAGTATTTGATTACGTAAATAAAAACTCGTCAATTTGATGCCAAAATATATATATATATATATATATATATATATATATATATATATATATATATATAGTATTAAGATAATATTGATAAGGTATATCCCTAATATATTTATACATATAATAAAAGCAAATTAAAAAAAAAAAAAAGCTTAAAAACAATACTAAACTAACAAAATAATTAATTAAAATAGAGAAATTACACTAAATAGCCATGTGCAAATGTTTAAATTTTAATTTAACAAACGTATGATTTTGTTTTGTAAAATAGCCATTTATGCTGACGTGGCGTTTTAAACATAAATGTGATTCCATTTTTACCCTTGTAATGTTTCCTTTATTATGCCACGTTTTTTATTTTTAAACTTAATAAAAAAATAAAAATTAAGTCAAAAAATTTGCTATTAATGTGCAAAGTTTTCGGAATTAAATAATACCTATTTTAATCCTACGTTACTTTCTCTCTCTCGCAGATTTTCTTCCTCCCTCCTCTCATCATCATCGGCGCCGGTGTCTCTAGTGATCTCCGCGACTATCGCCGGCGAAGGCCTCGGCGACCATATTGCCGGTGATCCTGCTGCGTGAACCGTACTCGGCCGTCGACAATGAGGTCGGTCTCGTTCTCGCTCCTCCGTCATCATCTTCGGCGCCGGTGTCTCCAGTGATCTCCGCGACTATCGTTGTCGAAGGTCTCCGCGACTATATTGCCGGCCATCCTGCCGCGTGAACCGTACTCGGCCGTCGACAATGAGGTCGGTCTCGTTCTCGCTCCTCCGTCATCATCATCGGCGCCGGTGTCTCCAGTGATCTCCGCGACTATCGTTTGCGAAGGTCTCCGTGACTATATTGCCGGCGATCCTGCCGCGTGAACCGTACTCCGCCGCCGACAATGAGGTCGATCTCGTTCTCGCTCCTCCGTCATCATCATCGGCGCCGGTGTCTCCAGTGATCTCCGCGACTATCGTCGGCGAAGGTCTCAGCGACTATATTGCCGGCGATTCTGCCGCGTGAACCGTACTCGGCCGTCGACAATGAGGTCGGTCTCGTTCTCGCTCCTCCGTCATCATCATCGGCGCCGGTGTCTCCAGTGATCTCCGCGACTATGGGCGGCGAAGGCCTCCGCGACTATATTGCCGGCGATCCTGCCGCGTGAACCGTACTCGGCCGTCGACAATGAGGTTGGTCTCGTTCTCGCTCCTCCGTCATCATCATCGGCGCCGGTGTCTCCAATGATCTCCGCGACTATCGTCGGCGAAGGTCTCTGCGATATATTGCCGGCGATCCTGCCGCGTGAACCGTACTCGGCCGTCGACAATGAGGTCGGTCTCGTTCTCGCTCCCCGTCATCATCATCGGCGCCGGTGTCTCAAGTGATCACCGCGACTATCGTCGGCGAAGGTCTCTGTAACTATATTGTCGGCGATCCTGCCGCGTGAACCGTACTCGGCCGTCGACAATGAGGTCGGTCTTGTTCTCGCTCCTCCGTCATCATCATCGGCGCCGGTGTCTCTAGTGATCTCCGCGACTATCGCCTGCGAAAGCCTCCGCGACTATATTGCCGGTGATCCTGCCGCGTGAACCGTACTCGGCCGTCGACAATGAGGTCGGTCTCGTTCTCGCTCCTCTGTCATCATCATCGGCGCCGGTGTCTCCAGTGATCTCCGTGACTATCGTCGGCGAAGCTCTCTGCGACTATATTGCCGGCGATCCTGCCGCGTGAACCGTACTCGGCCGTCGACAATGAGGTCGGTCTCGTTCTCGCTCCTCCGTCATCATCATCGGCGCCGGTGTCTCCAGTGATCTCCGCGACTATCGTCGGCGAAGGTCTGTGCGACTATATTGCCGGCGATCTTGCCGTGTGAACTGTACTCGGCCGTCGACAATG
Source organism: Parietaria judaica (assembly GCA_954871525.1). NCBI lineage: Eukaryota > Viridiplantae > Streptophyta > Magnoliopsida > Rosales > Urticaceae > Parietaria > Parietaria judaica. The sequence goes on from OX940860.1 coordinate 50,157,207, forward strand.
AGGTCGGTCTCGTTCTCGCTCCTCCGTCATCATCATCGGCGCCGGTGTCTCCAGTGATCTCCGCGACTATCGTCGGCGAAGCTCTCTGTAACTATATTGTCGGCGATCCTGCCGCGTGAACCGTACTCGGCCGTCGACAATGAGGTCGGTCTTGTTCTCGCTCCTCCGTCATCATCATCGGCGCCGGTGTCTCTAATGATCTCCGCGACAATCGTCGGAGAAGGCCTCCGCGACTATATTGCCGGTGATCCTGCCGCTTGAACCGTACTCGGCCGTCGACAATGAGGTCGGTCTCGTTCTCGCTCCTCCGTCATCATCATCGGCGCCAGTGTCTCCAGTGATCTCCGCGACTATCGTCGGCGAAGCTCTCTGCGACTATATTGCCGGCGATCCTGCCGCGTGAACCGTACTCGGCCGTCGACAATGAGGTCGGTCTCGTTCTCGCTCCTCCGTCATCATCTTCGGCGCCGGTGTCTCCAGTGATCTCCGCGACTATCGTCGGCGAAGGTCTGTGCGACTATATTGCCGGCGATCCTGCCGTGTGAACCGTACTCGGCCGTCGACAATGAGGTCAGTCTCGTTCTCGCTCCTCCGTCATCATCATCGGCGCCGGTGTCTCCAGTGATCTCCGCGACTATCGTCGGCGAAGCTCTCTGCGACTATATTGCCGGCGATCCTGCCGCGTGAACCGTACTCGGCCGTCGACAATGAGGTCGGTCTCGTTCTCGCTCCTCCGTCATCATCATCGGCGCCGGTGTCTCCAGTGATCTCCGCGACTTTCGCCGGCGAAGGCCTTGGCGACTATATTGCCGGCTATCCTGCCGCGTGAATCGTACTCGGGCGTCGACAATGAGGTCGGTCTCGTTCTCGCTCCTCCGTCATCATCATCGGCGCCGGTGTCTCTAGTGATCTCCGCGACTATCGTCGGCGAAGGTCTCTGCGATATATTGCCAGCGATCCTGCCGCGTGAACCGTACTCGGCCGTCGACAATGAGGTCGGTTGTTGGAAATCGGGGTTTGATTCCTGACTCCATTACCATGAAATATGCCTCCGAGCCGTCCCGGTAACATTTAAAAATTATTTTAAAGCGGAAAACTTGTTATCGTAACGGCACGGATATCGGGTAATAACCATTTTAACAAGATCCGATAAATATTACATATTTAATATTCACAACACTATTAATATCATAGTCGAAATATCAGAAATAAATAGAAAGCGGTAAATGTTTGCATTTATTAACCCAATGCATAAGGCCGTACCTCAGTTGACGTTTCTGACTGCGGACTCTGAAGTTCGGCAGGGCTCCGCCGGTGCTGATGGAAACACCCGTGATCTTCCGGGATATTCTCCTGGACTCCTCGTACCGAAGCGTGGGCTTCGCCGGCATTACTCCATCACAAAAATTTAACTGAGGTTCTCTTGAAGCTTCCGGAGAAAAAGTCTCCTAAGCCGAACCAGAAAAGAGATCATAAGCAGAAAACTCGCAGACCCTAGAGAGAGAGGGAGAGCTCGAGTTTTTACTCTGGGGAAAAGGTGTGTTGAATGTTGTAAATGAGCTCCCTATTTATAGACTTGGCCCGTAACCGAATTAGAGATTTTCACTCCAAAATTCGAATTTTATATATATTTAAATACTTTAATTATTTCAATCCAATGGTTGATATTTAATATCATCTAGATCCAATGGTCATAATTAAACTTGTATTTAATTAAATAAGAAAGACTTGATAAATACAAAAACCAATCTTATCGTCGTATTTAAATATAATTCGAATATATATATATATATATATATATATATATATATATTTTTAATTTCAAAAATTATTATTACATATAATTAATTATCCTAATCCAAAGGTTTAGATTTAATCTTATCTAAATCCAATGGATATAATTAATTAGGGATTTAATTAAATAAGAAAGACTTGGTAAATCAAAAAACCAATCTTATCTACTTATTTTAATTTCGAAATATATATATATATAATAATGATAATTTCGAAATTAATTATCTAGATCCAACGGCTTATATTAATCTTAGACCGATCTAATGGATCAAATTAATTTGGGATAAAAATCAAATATTCTAAGACTTGGTAAAAGCCTAATTTGATTTTATCATATCATTATCTTTGAAATATATATTTTATATATAATTAATTAATTTCCAATCCGACGGTAAAGATTAAATCTTAAACCGATCTAACGGATACAATTAATTAGGTCAAATTCGAAAACCCTACGCTTGGTCACCAAGCTACTATTTTCGAATTAGGGTTAGGTCAAAAACCAATCATCTTAATCCTACGGCTGATATTAAATCATCTCCGATCTAAAGGATAAGATTCATTTTAGGGTTTTTGCCAAAGTACCAAACTTTAGGTACTTATGCCGCAAATATTAAACCCTAGCTAGGTCAAACTCGTGTGGGCTAGATTATGCAGGCCCACATCGATTTACAATGTATATATATAATTAAATATATATTATTATTATTATTAATATAAATCTATTAATTATTAATTAATTATTAATAAGATATTAATAATTAAATCCAAATAATTAAATTATATTAATAATTCCTGATCTCAATATCACACATAAAAATGTCATGGTGGCACACCATCATTTAAATTCGTGACATGTGATTTAATTTCATAGTTTATCGAACCGAGCATAAACTTAGAAAATCCATAAATCACAAACCGTAAGTCGAAATGACTTGGTTCAAAAAGCAAAGTTGCTTAGAATTTAATTTCCAACAACATGGTGCTGATAGAAAATCTAAAATCTAACTTTCTTTTATCAGTTAATTTCGTGCACCAAGATATAGTACTTTTGCCACGCTGACGATAAAACTATCTGACGTCTGCCACAGACCTTTCAGTTTTATAAGTCTAGCCAAATGATTAAACATTATCCAGAATGTATTTTAATCACGTACGTATCATCCGTTACGGAGCTATCCTGGGGACCATGGACCCGTATCACTTAAGCTCCAACGAACTGCTAGTTGTTCGTCAAACCTCGAAGTGATTCCACTATAGACCCGAGGCTACACTCTTTAGTGATACGGTATATATTATTCCCTTTATAACAGCAGGGTGTCCATTGATACAATCAAATTCGGGTTATTGATCTTTCACTTGATGATCCACACACGAGCAAGCGGTTTCTACCGTTATGCCCATCATTGCATTTTCATCCTTGACTCAGTCAGTAATATTATGAGTGACCCACTTATGGTTTCGATTCATAAGTTGCGCACGGGTACCTCTCACTTCTCACCACCGACAATCAAGGGAATCATCATCACTCTAAAGATAGCTGTGTGATACCCATGTCTATGACTAAGCTACCCTTACTGCTGACTATCATGTTCCCAAAATAATAGTGTTGGGAACAACGGTAATATATTGTGTTCTTTAACGGTTAAATCAAAGAACAATCAAGCCAGCAGCTCGGACTCAAGATCACTCAGGACTTAGATCGAATATCCATTTGATCATCTACTAGTGACTCAACTCCAAGTTATCAGTGACGGTCTTATATGATAACTTCCGGAGTTTAAGTCAGGTCCAGTCCAGTATGAAGACACTTCATAATTAATGCACTTCTAGTGAGTGTGACACACACAAAATCCAGAATAGGATTGTCACTTAGTCACATTAATGACCTTATACGATTAATGGGCTCCCACCCAGTTAATCAGGTCACGGATATTTTAAGTTCATTTATTATGATTATTAATTCTTCCTCACATTGACTCTGTTGTGATAATAATAACATAATTGCATCCTTTATGAACTAATGAAACAAACATTCTATTTTACTCTACCAGAAACTATAATAAGATTAACATAATAAGTATCATCTTTATTCAATGACATATCATAATCTTTTACAAATGGATAAAATATCTTGTTTAAGGACACATATGTCCAACATCGGTCTCGCTCTCGCTCCTCCGTCGTCATCATCGGCGCCGGTGTCTCCAGTGATCTCCGCGACTATCGTCGGCGAAGGTCTCCGCGACTATATTGCCGGCGATCCTGCCGCGTGAACCGTACTCGGCCGTCGACAATGAGGTCGGTCTCGTTCTCGCTCCTCCGTCATCATCATCGGCGCCGGTGTCTCCAGTGATCTCTGCGACTATCGTCGGCGAAGGTCTCTGCGACTATATTGCCGGCGATCCTGCCGCGTGAACCGTACTCGGCCGTCGACAATGAGGTCGGTCTCGTTCTCGCTCCTCCGTCATCATCATCGGCGCCGGTGTCTCCAGTGATCTCCGCGACTATCGCCGGCGAAGGCCTCCGCGACTATATTGCCGGCGATCCTGCCGCGTGAACCGTACTCGGCCGTCGGCAATGAGGTCAGCCTCGTTCTCGCTCCTCCGTCATCATCATCGGCGCCGGTGTCTCCAGTGATCTCCGCGACTATCGTCGGCGAAGGTCTCCGCGAATATATTGTCGGCGATTTTGCCGCGTGAACCGTACTCGGCCGTCGCCAACGAGGTCGACCTCGGGCGGCAGTTCTTCATCGACAACCCTTCTTATCAGTTCTTCGGCAAATCATAATCGGACAATGTCGTTATGGTGATTTTTGTTCTTCGATTGTCAATTCCTGATTGGTGTTTAATTGGGCTTGATATATTTTGTTAACGATTTCAAATATTCCCGATTGAGCAATTCACATGAAATAGAATATGAGCTACCTGTTTATTGATGATGGTCATCTTGATAAATTTTAGTAGTATTCGTTAATAGTGAAAGATGATGTTTTAGTCGTTTCTGTTGTTGAACTTTCTATTGTTGAACTTGTGAGATTTTGGCTAATGATGATTTTTTTTCTTCCTTTGCTGCAATTAAATCAACTCCTTGTCAAAGACTTTATTAGGACTAGCTGATTTTGCATTTTTTCGGATTCAATTTCGGAGGTGAAGGAAGTTCGGAGATTAGCTGAGAGTCGCCGGAGATCGGAGTCTTGGAACGAGGAATTGGGTCGGAGCGCGGCGGCGATGGGTCGGAAGGCGTGGGGGGCAGCGTTGGTTCGATGGCGAGTTTTTTCTCTTGTTTTGTCGTGTAATTTCTGTTTATTCGTGTTTATTCGAATTGTAAATGTATGTCAATTCAAATTGTAAATGTAAGTTTATTGGTTTATTCGTGGTAATGTATGTTAATTCGAATGGTAAATGTATGTTAATTGGTTTATTCGTATTTATTCGTGTAAATGTATGTTAAATCGAATTGTTAATTTGGTTAATGTTTTTTAATTCAAATTGTTTTAAATTATTAATATGGTTAATTCGAATTAATGTTTATTAAGAAATTTGAATTTTTATTTTAAAAACTGAAAAACGTTTTTTATATTTAAATTTGAAATTTGATTTTTTTTTAATTTAGAATTCAAATATTTGTTTCCTAATTTATTATTTTATTAATTTTTAAAAAATTTAAAATAAATTTGTGTTAATTATTAAAATAAAATTTAAATAAATTTGTTAATTCAAATTTTAATATTAATTATTATTAATAATAAGGGTAGATAAGTCATTTTATATCAGTTAATGTGGTTTATTGGTTATGACACAATATTAACTAAACGGTGGCAATTTTGACAATTTTAAACGTTTAAGAAGGCTAGTTAGCTTAAGCTCCCATTAAAATAAGGAGTTATCGAATGGATGATCAACAAATTAAGAACCGAAAAGGCCTCAAGCGCTTGGATATTTGATCATTGATGGTTCTTAATTTTCTTCACTCTAAAATTAAAAAAACAAACAAACAAACAAAACAAAACGCACAAATCATATTTCAAAAAACGACAAAGAAAATAATAATAAATGAGAAATACATGATAATTGAAAATATGAAATCATCAATTCGACCTAAACATTATTAAAGCTCGACCTTTGTAAAGTGAGTTCACATTGAATAAATAGAAACAACCTCCTCCTATGATCATTGAAATTTGAATCTCAGAGAAAGGCTTGTAAAGGTTGTCACGGCTTTGGTGGAAGCAATCGACGGGATGCACGAAGGACGATGGAAGCTCGGCGGTGGTAATACTTTTCTTGGCATCAAGAATAAACATAATAAACGCATTATGAAATGGCTTATTAGTGTGAAATACAAACCATCAATGCAAATACAAATATAAAATGTCCATATTTAACTGCATTCACCACTTTAGACATGGTCTGCAAGCAACATCAATGGCATCTTTGCATATTCATACTTGATCAATCTTTAAACATAGACACAAAACAAAAGTATATTGATCTAGAGAATTATACTGTACTGCCACAATACATGAATGCAAACACATCAAATCAACATCGAAATAAAAATTAGTGACAAACAGAAGTAAAGATACAAATACATGACCTGTTCGGACTGCACAATCTGAATCTCAGTCTTTCACTTGTACATATATATACCCAACAATTGACCTTTGATGTACTCTCTCTTTTACGTTACTTAGGAAGGAAGTTGAAGTGAGGCTTGCTAATTTCATGCAAAGTTGGGTAGTGAAGCATTGAAGAAAGGAGTTCAAAAGACTACATAATTAATTATATCATGAATCTTAAAGAGACTAAAAACTACTCATTAATAATTAAACAAAAGAAAAGCAAGAGTAAAACAATTCATTTTATTAATTTTCAAATACGCGTATAACTATAATTTTTTTTATGGAGGTTGTAACTTGTAAGTAGGATATTATATAGCTTATAATTTGAAGTAATAAAAAAAACGATCATGGACAATGAATGAAAATAATTACAAACTTTATGATGTTTATTATAACTTCTATAGTATTCCTTGAAAATTAAAATTGGATTAATGATTTGTCATTTCATATTACTTTTTTATGTGTGAAAAGTGGAATTATAAACCTACGTATTAAATAAAAAGTTTTGTTAATTAAAATGGCAGTTTCTCATGAACTAATGACTACATGCAATTAATATTTATGTTATATTGGTTCTTTATATCCATTATTAATTTGTTATTGAAAGAAAAGAAAAAAAAAGGAATATGTAGAAAAATAAAACATAAGAATTCATTGTTCTCTATTGTGCCATGCCATTGTCATATAGATTAGAAAGTTACAATTCAAATTCAAATATTTATCATGTTGAGTCTAACACAACTTTATTGTAGCACGAAATAGAGAAAAAACCAGAACCACCGGTGTAATAAAAAAAAATCAAAGTGAAATTTTCAAACGAAAAAGTAGACGTACCTCCTACAATAGAATAGAAACGAACCACTATAATTTCATGTCAGTTTTGCTTTTTCGTTTTGCCATTTACATTTTCTAAAATTAGAATTTAAGTCAAAAATCTTAAGACTCCCCTTTACACACCCTTAAAGCAGGAGTTCAATTTCCGTGACACGGAAAAAACAACGTTCTATCTCTACCAGGAGATTTCATTATAAACACAATCTTACAAGTTACAACACATCTTAAATTACGAGTTACATCACATATATACTATCAAAACATAGAACAAGTTATATATACATATATATATACATTAAAAACAGGTCAGATTATTTGAGCCTAAAAATTGACCTCTCTTTTCTTTTTTGTTAATGAAAAGGAGTCGCGTCTACCTCTCGTGAGTGAGGTGCGATGATCATACAAAAAGCTGCAACTTATAGGCTGCAATGGACTCCAACACCCAAGTATGGCCGATCACTCTCGACTGACTTTGCATCGCCACCTCCTCCGCCTCGCTCGCCCTTCTCCACATGATCGAAGCTTCTTCTCCCACTTTGCATTCCTCCGGAGGGTCAAGATTGTAAATTACCAACGTCGGATTTTGACCCGCCACTGCAACATCACTACTCTGCCTGGAAAGCTCTTCCCTACTTTTTATCACGGCCCCTCCTCCGGCTATGACAAGATCTTCGAGATCTTTCTTATAAGACGGAGAGAAATCTCCAACGAAATAGAAATTCAACCCGCCAAAGAGCTTCGGGCCCTATGTAATTGGACCGAGTGTCAATAACATAACTTGCTATACAAGCTAAGGTGATAACTATGGAGTTTAGCTTAATGAAGACTTACATTTTTTAATGCCCTAAGCCTGCCGTTTTTGGGACCATCACAGCACCCGTAATTATCAAGACTGATTTCAAATGGTTCCTCATTGACATAAGATTTAGCTTCAATACATGCTTTTATCCCTGCAAAGGTGAATATTTTATGGAAATTACTTAAACTAAGGGTTCGTGCCCAAATTTCAAAGAAGATTAATAGGTCAACGGAACACGTACAGTCAACTTTGACAATCCATATTCCATTGAAGATTGCCATCAGAACTTTCAGTGTCCGTGTGCAAGCACCGGTCTCGTCCGTGGCTGCAATTACATGAGTCACATTTGGGTCCCAAAACTTGGAGACTGAAGAACCAACCACCTTCCCAAACTTGACCAAAAGACGCTGCAAAAAACAGATGCAAAGGACACGGAATCCAGAATTTTTTCAGTTATTTTGTTATACGAGGATAAGCAATTCAACCAATACACCGTGTTAGAATGAAAGATAAACAATAAAACTGAATATATATATAAATATATATATATGAAGTTACCTTTTCTTTTGTAGACAAATCCGACCCACAAAGAAGCAATTTTCTCTCCTTGTCTGGCAAAGCCACCATGTCGGATATATGACAGCTCCTGAAGCGAAAATTCATATAAAAAAATGAGTCAAGAAAGTAAAACATTGCTTAGTTTTCTACCAAATATAATGTAGAACTCTAGAATAAAATTTAGCAACCAATCAAAGTACTGCCTTCCCTGTTCTAGTAACCGACATGAGCACAGATAGAAAAATGTGAATGAAAACTCACACGATAGAAGGCTTCACAAGCTTGTTAGACGCGTTTTCAAGAGTTAAGTTCTCGTTCGGGAATCTAACTAATGAATGGGACGGACAAAGCATGAGATAATTCTCCTACAAGAAATAATTATATGAACAAACATCATAAAATAATCGAAAATGAATATACTGCAAAAGTTGGCTACAAAAGGGCGATGACGTACATAATCCCAACGGCATTTTGAGATCCTTAATGCACACGGTACGTGATAGCTCTCGGGACAGGACTTCACATAGCATTCTAAAGCGGCTCCATTTTCCCTGCATTTGGAACACTTGAGCTTTGAACACCTTGCCACTTCTGCCTCCAAATTACGCGCTTTCCCATCAACGGAGAAAACTTGTGGCGACCTGCAATATCAAAAACCCTAATTAACTTCAAAGCGCTTGGACAATTACCTCATAATTGCTTAGCCATATCATCAATGGCGAATAGCATACCAGTTAATGCAGAGTCTATGTACATGGATTACGTTCGAACATTTTGCCTCTTGGCCAGACACTGATTGTTCATTAGAATAGTGTAACATGGATCCTGTTTCCTGGTGATTTTGATCAAAACAAGAATTAGGAGACTTGCAACATGGCATTTGGCTACTTGAAAAATAGGAAATTTTCTTTTTTATACCCTCTATTTCCATTTTCGCAAAAATAAACCATCTACTTTCAAAAACAGCCAAAATGTACCCTTAAGTGTGCAGTATATCCTCTATTTTTCTCATTTTTAGTTAATTAAAAAAAAAAATCATACAATTGAAGGTTGGTAAAATTTTGATTTTTGGAAAATATACAGTATATTTTATTTATACTAGACGGTATATAAAAAACAAAATTCTAAAATTATGAGTAAGGGTCAATTTTGGGTTTTCAACAAATTAAAATAACGGGAGGTAAAAATGAAACGAAAGTACACATTAAGAGTATTATAGTTTAGCCGTTTCGGTAAATAGAGGGTAAATAAAAGCAAAATTTCCTGAAAAATTACCGGTGAAGTTTCCAAGGAATGGCAAAATGCACAAGCAGTAAGTTCTTTAAAACATTCTTCTGAACTTTCAGACATCTCCAGTTCGGAGGTGCTCACATTCTCTGTTTGCCCATTCAATGGCTTCCGTCTTTTTGGTTCCCGGGAATTATAATCATGATCAAACCCAGAACACTCGTTCCAGAGTTTATCCATTCTCTTACCGCCATTCTCTCGCTCAGGTCTTATAGTATACGAATTTTGTGAACTCTAAAAGAGAAGACAAAACATCAAACATTTCTAACATGAACAAACAATGCCTCAACAGAATAGAAGCCTCTTCATAATTCATAAATTCTAAAGTTTACGTAGTAAATACAAAGGGACCTGCATGGACGCAATGTAAGGCATACGTGAAGAAAAAATCCGATCAAAAGATAGCTAATACGAAAAACATTCAGACGGACAACGAGCAAAAATTTAATATTGTAACTGTTGTGTCATTTATAGAAATTTAATATATATATAAGAGAAACTTTAAAAACTAACCACCTATATGACACTATCAACTCAAGAATTAATTTTTGATATATTTTGTAAGTTTTTTCATATTCGTGTAGTCTGTAAGTACTCTGTCTGCATATCCAGTAAACTGTAGCTTTTCCGTAAAATCAGAAAACGTACCACAAAAACTGTCCGACTTTCCAGAAAACCAGTCCTTATAATAAAGGAAAAATATGACTAAGTTGCTCATCAGAGAAATAATTAATGACTGCATAATTCAAAGTATACCTGAATCTTTTTCGAATCTGCCTGATTCTTCTCCAACTCCGCCACTCTCTTATTCATATCAATCAGGATTTTCTGTATCTCCGTCTGATTCTCAACAAGCTTCTTCAGAATGATGGATTGGGATTCCGACCCTTTAGGAGCATGCTTGGGAAGAGGCGATGGGGCTGACTTTACGTACTGAACCTTGAAGTCTTGTGATTTACTCTCGATGTTCTCCTGGGCCTAGCCATTTCAGAAACATAATTAATAGCGCGTCCAGAAAACCGGACGCTCGGCTTTCGAAAAAGGGTTTAAATGCATGCTTCTACCGACTACATGATTGTCATATATTAAAAAAAAAAAACTCAAATCAAAAGATACTAATTAGAAAATATTCAAGCAAACAATGTACAAAATATAATATGTAACCGTTTAGTTATATACAGGAATTTATGTTTATATAAAATAAAATTTAGAAACTAACCACCCATATACCACTATTTGATTTTTAAGCACCAAGATTGGTAATTGAAAAAATGAACACCTCAAGCTTCAATATATGATTTTTTTTATTTTTTTTATGTTTTTTCATCTTTGTGTAGTCTGCAAGTACTTTTCATATCCAGTAAACCGTAGCTTTTCCGTAAAAATCAGAAAGCATACCACAAAACTGTCTGATTTTCCGGGCGTCCAGAAAACCAGTTCTTATAATGAAGGACATATATGACTACGTTAGTTGCTCATCAAAAAAATAACTAATGACGGTGCATAATTAAAAGTATACCTGAATCTTCTTCATATCTGCTTGATTCTTCTCCACCCCCGCCACTCTCTTATTCATATCAATCAGGATCTTCTGCAACTCCGACTGATTGTCAACAAGCTTCTTCAAGATGAGGGATCGAGACCCTTTAGGAGCATGCTCGGGTGGCAATGGGGGTGACTTTACGTTCGAAACCTCGAAGTCTTGCGATTCAACCTCGATGATTTCCTGGGCCAAGCCGTTTTAGAAACATAAGTAATAGCGCATCGAGAAAAATCGGAAGCTCGGATTTCGCAAAAGGGCGTAAATGCATCTTTCTAGAGCCACTTGTTTGCCAACAAGGTTACAGACAAGCTCGGACCAAACACGATTACCATTTTGATTGTTTATATGTCAATGATACATGTCAGTTTCTCTTCTCTCTGTTTTCATAATAATTGAGACATTTAAACAAACAACTGAGATATATCTTTATATTCTTCGGTAACAAAAAAACACAAGCAAGAATATGCAAGTTAATCGGTAATCACTGGGATGATGATTACCTGAAACTTTATCGCAAGCAACAAAAATAACCGAAGACCGATCTTTCGAGAAAACAGCCAAAGCTCTACCAAAAGATGTCTCGGAGTCAATGGACTAAACAAAATATGCCTAGCCCAGAGGCGCCCAAAATTAGGACTTTCCTAATCCATCGCTTAATGCTAGTTACAAAATACCTTCTTACTTAAATAAGAACATAACATAATGACATAAACGAAATAACTAATAAAGGACAACCGCTTCCTTCTCCAAGAAGTGATCGGTGCCAACGCATCAAACTCACCACAAGCTTACTATTCATCCTCTTGTGTATCAATGGAAAACATTGATTAAAATCTTTACCAAACTTTCAGCCAAAATTTACACTATATATATCTATATATATTGTAGCATAAAACAGTAATTAAAAATCATTACGGGGAATAATTGTGGCATTCGCAAATGTATATTCTTACATTTGTTTTCTTATTTTGCATGAGGTTATGGCGCATCTTCGTCCTTACTGTCGCATCAAGAAACTGCTTCTTCTCCTTCTTTTTTCGGATCTCTAGCACGAGTTGCCTCACTTCTTCCTTGACCTCTGGAGGAACTTTTGTGCATCCCTTAACATTTTTTCGCGGATCGTTACCACTCAAGTGGTACTTCATGCGAGTGATTCCACCACCATTTATTTCAAATTGGCAATAGTTGCATCTGAAACTCCTGGTACGCCCCTCTATCGAAGTACAATACTTCCTTACTCCTTGATCGGTCATTTCTACATTTCCAAAATCAATTTTAGTTTACTAATCGATATCAGCAATCACAAATTCAAAATTCACTAGTCAATTTTAAAACCCACTAATCAGCTATCTTCAAATAATTCTGAAAAAAATTGAAGTATAGATTATAGATTCAGTTTACCACATAACTAATAAAAAATTCATAAAATTAAACAAGTTACTATAACCTAAAACCAGTTACTAACTTAGATTCAGTTTACCACATTTACCACACAACAAACTCAATTACTATCCATTTGATTTTACACACATTTTTACAATAAATATCTGAGAGGTAAGGTTTCAATTTCTTTTTACGCTAAACTTTCAAGAAGTAAAAACAAATGGGTTATTTAGTGGGTACATAGTTACTAACTTACTAGTATTTAGTGGATTAATGGTTTTAGTGGAGTAGTTATTTCCCAAGTTTTAGGGATTATAGTTTATTTCTTTTCATTGCTCCAAATGCCATTACCGATGAAAACCAATGGTTCGATTTCACTGGTTACCGATGGGTAACAGGTTCATCGACTGAGTTTTCTCAAAAAATGGGTTTACCGATAGGTAAACTTACCGATCTAATTTTACGGGTAAATCGATAACCAGTGGTTTACTGACAATAGATTGATGGCAAAGAAAATACTACCTCCACTTACACTTACACCTCCACTCTTTATAAATCTTCGTTCCGCCTCACCATGACATAATCGCTTTGCACTTCTCGCGACTTCTCTTTCAACCTCGGCGAGGTCTTCTTCATCAGATCCCTTACCAGCAAAGTTACGTCGCAATTCACGCCTTAATGTGGTATCTATATTCGCCTTATCCTTCTTCTTTTTTAGGTAACACATAATGCCTCCCCTAATTTCGTTCCGGATCTGTGGAGGAATATCTTTGCAGGGTTTGACATTCTTTCGCGGATCGTTACCACTCAAGTGGTACTTCATTCGAGTTACTCCGCCACCTTTTATTTCTAGTCCACAAAAGTTGCATTTAAATCCGGTGTTAAGTCCCGCCTCTAGTGCAGTGCAATATTGTCTAACCGGATCCTTCATCTCTCAAATTCCTCCTACAATTCCATTAAATTAATGTTTCAATATTTTATCAGCACTAACTCAAAGTCCCAAACAAAACTTTCAAATAAATTAAATAAGTAACAAACTAACAATAAATAACCCAAACTTCCAAACACAGCTCTTAAATACATTAACTAAATCAACTAATCTAACAATTAGCAATCACTTAATTTTATTAACAATGACTAAACAAGTGTTAAATAGCTAAGTAACTAACTAAACCAAACTAACTAACAATTGATAATCAAATATTAATCCGAAGTTCTAAACTTATAAATTGAGAGCTCAAGTTTATCACTAAGAGAGAGAAACTTGAAGAAATAGCTTCAAGTTTATCACTAACTGGTAAAATAACACTCAAGTTTTCATAATTGATAAAATAGCACTTTCAATCTTATTTAGACAAAAAAATGCCCTTATTGGTAACTTTTTCTCGATTTTCAATATCTCGGTTCCGAAGAAAGCTCGACTCTTGGCTATCTTCAGGCTCCAGATATCGAAAATCGAGAGAAAAAGTTATTGTTAAGGGTATTTTTGTCCAAAAAATATTTGAAGTGTTAATTTATCAATTATTGAAACTTGGATGTTATTTTACGTTTACCAATCATTCAATGATAAACTTTATTCTATTTTTTTCAAGTTTGTCCTTAGAAATGGATAAGATCTGGTAGTTACAGAAACAACAAGCTACTCGTCGATGACCGATGGGAAAATGAAAAACTACCACACCCTCCAGAAAAGCGCGTTCTAGCCACCGTGTCGCCGACTTGTCGCGGTTTTTGCTACACTATCAATTCTCTTATGTTTTTCTATAAGTGGTTGTTGTAAATACATACCGTTAACATCAACAATAAAATCAACACATTCCTAACCAATGAAAACTGCAAAGTTAATCTAACACTTAAAAATCTTCAATAATAAGCATTCCACAATCTCAGAATCATCGGTTCAGAACGAGCAAGCCCTAAGTTTTCGACCAACAATACGAACTCAGGTTTCGATCACAGATTTTCTGAATCAAAACCAAGATTGATTGATGTGCATACCTGTGTGTGGAAGGACGGAATGAAGGTTGGGCCAAGATAGTCAAAGGCGAGGCTCTGCCATTATTCTCTGCTTGAAGGTGAAAGAAAGGAGTGGGTTAAGGAAGACGACGAAGCTGAAGCTGAAAGAAAGTGGAAGTTGTGTTTTCTTGGTAAACTAAAACATGAAGCCTCTATTTTGTGGCACGTGGCAACTATTTTCTGCCACGTATGTTTTCCGCTAGCGGTGAAATCTTACTACTACCGTTAGCTTTAAAAAAATTAAAAAAAAATTGAATTAATAGACCAGTTTTCACTAGTGGTGTCAAGTGGGCCGGGGCGGGCCGGCCCGGCCCACAACCCGTTAAGCCCGCATCTTAAACGGGGCGGGCTTGACCCGCCCCGTTCAATGTGCGGGGCGGGGCAGGGCGGGTTTTGGAAAAGCCATCAAGGCCCACCCCGGCCCATGAATCCGAACCCACCAGGGCGGGGCGGGGCGGGGCGGGCTTTTACGAGTCAAATTTAGTGGGCTTATACGAGTCGAATTTAGTGGGCTTTTACGGGTCGAATTTAGTGGGGGTTTTCGGAGAGCGATACGTTTTAATAAAACCATTTCATTAAGAATTTTAAAAGATATCACGGGCCTTTAACGAACAGTAATACCTTTGTTTTTAGTTTTTGTATTTGCTCGATATTCGAATATTTAGTTTGAAAGTCGAGTAATGTAATGTAAATAAACTAGAACAATGATTTATGAAAGTGGACATTAATTATAAATTGTAAACTTTGAACTAGTGAATTAAGAAATTATATTTTATACATGAAATTGCTCAGTGTTTTAATTGATTAATTCATTTTCAAACTAAATTTAAAATCAGAGAATGTTCAAATCGATTAGCGAATTTTCAAATTGATTAATAAAGTTAAAATTATTTAATTGGAAAATTAAAGAGTTACATAGCATATACATACAAAATAAATTATGTAATATAAAGATAATTTTTAATTTCTATAACAATAAAATATTTAGAGTATTTTTTTAAATATTTTCATTAATATTAGTATTACAACTTAATAGTTTTTTTAATATAAAAATATAGTTTATGTGGGCTCTTAAACGGGGCGGGGCGGGTTTATGTGGGCTACGGGGCGGGGCGGGGCGGGGTGGGCTTTTGAACGAGGCGGGGCGGGTTTATGTGGGCTACGGGGCGGGGCGGGGTGGGCTTTTGAACGAGGCGGGGCGGGTTCGGGGCGGGCCTAGGAAAGCGTAACCCAGCCTGACCCTTTTGCTAGGGGCGGGCTTAGCCCGGCCCACAAAAAAACGGGGCGGGGTAGGGCAGGGCAAACCCGCTTTTTTTACGAGTCAGGGCGGGCGGGCCTGGGCCGGCCCGGCCCACTTGACACCTCTAGTTTTCACTAGTTTTAATTTTATAAAAGTTTTTAAAAATTTATATTTTTAAAAAAATTAATTATAAACATACATGTGTTCTTCGTATAACGGTTCTTAAAAAACTATGAAAAGAATTGGACATCGATTTTAATATGTAGCATTTAACTACTATTAGTGTTAAAAAGAGTCAAGAATAAACGAGCATAGTTAGCGTTAATGCGTAAAAATGACTTTAACTTAGCGTCGGATTCCCGGTGCGGGTCCCGAGTTGGACCCGGCAGACGCGTGGATAGTTAAATGCAGAGTCAACGCGGGTTGACTGATGATCGTCAAAGCTGGAGGCGAGTCCTTCGTCTTTGGCGAGCCTCCGGGATATTCTTGGCGATTCTTGATGAGCTTCCCTCCTTGATGAGCTCCTCGTCTAGGCAAATTCACTGTCTTGGCGAAGCTCTTCGTCTTGGTGTAGCTCCTTATCTAGACGAACTCCCTGGCGAAGCTCCTAGATATTCTTGATGAATCTTGATGATTTTCCTTCCTTGGCGAGCTCTCGTGGCGAGGGAGGACCTGCAAAAAAGGGTAGATCAGGCCCGAACCCTGTCGCTTATGGTTGGGCGAGGTTGTCTACGTATCTCAGTTTAAGAGAATTAGGTCCCACGTAGTTCAGGGTTAGTAAAAGACGGATGACTGACGATGTGGTTTGGCTCGTCGGAAATGCCGATGTTGGCGGTGCGGGGGTGACCTTCGCCAGTGGCGAGGGTATTACCGGCAAGGTTGTCGTAGTAGACGGCGCGGGTATTGGCGAGCTCGTGCGACGAGGGCCTTGATCGGCGAGGGTAGCCATGGCCGACGCCTGATGATATCAGGCGAAGCGTATGACCACGTCGAACAACTTCTCAGGCGAGGCTATACTCTTGTCGACTTCCCTGCTCTATTCAGACCTTTCCTGCCGAGCTTCGGAGACGGCTAGGCCGGGCCGGAGGACCCAAGGCAGAAGGCGAAATTGTAGAGAGAGAACGAAGATAGAGAAGTTCTGGAGAAAGCTGGGAGAGAATGTGTTGAAATGAGGGGGAGAAGGGTCCTATTTATAGGTAAATGAGGTAACCACTTCTCACTGAATTAGGGGAAATCAATTCCCATTAATTGCATAAAGGGGCCCCACGAATTTGACCTTGCCAAGGAGGCCTTACCGCAGCTCCTTGTCGTGGCGAGAGCCTCGTCGGTGCTCCGTAGCTCGCATGTAGTGTCTTCCGGGTGTCTACGAGCTGGTATGTTGGGTCTAGGGGAATCTAGAGGACTTTTCGAGGATCGTCGTAAGTTTGGATCTCCTCGTCGTGTGCAAGTATTGTGAGTTATTCAATCGTCAATGCCGATGGTGAGGTGGCTTGCCATGGTGAGGGGGCTCGTCAGGGCGAGGTGGTTCGTCAGGGGACCTCGTAAGGGTACCTCGCCAGGAGGCTCGTCGGGAGACATCACCAGGTGGCTCGTCAGGGGACCTCGTAAGGGTACCTCGCCAGGAGGCTCGTCGGGAGACATCACCAGGTGGCTCGTCAGGGGACCTCACCAGGAGACTCGTCGGGAGACCTCGCTAGGAGGTATCTTTTCGATCAAGGGCTTTGTCTTCTTGGTCTTCAGGGCGGCCTCGCCAAATGCATTGGGTCTTGGGTCTTTTGTCTTTGACATCGTCAATGGGCTTTGACTTTCACCAATAGTGCCCAAGTTTTATATGTTCCGCAAAATACACATAACACTTAGTACATAATTAAATACGTAGATAATTATATAACACAAATATTTTAAAAAAATAAATATTTCTAAACACTTTCGACTTTATATTTTTATTTTACTTATGTAATCTTCACTTTGTAAAATAATTATATCACGTTCATACTCATAAAAGACAATAAAGACAAAAATACAAAATAAAAGACAATATTAAGATAAGAATATAAAGGCAAATGCTACGTTAAGAAAAAATGACTATTGAGGTGAAAATCTCCTCCACAGTCACGGAGTTATGATTGTGTAATTCCAGTTTTAGATTAACTGAGAGCTCGGGTCTTTCCATTAAAACTAGATCACGTTGAAGAAAATGGTGTTTTGAAATGAATCAAATAATTTTGGATTTCAATGTGAGAATGAGAATGAGATATATCTTGACAAGGATCTTTCGGTCCCCTTTTACATCGTTTTGCTCTATTTATAGAGTTTGATAATTGAAATCAGACCTCATAAATGGTCGGTTACAAATGCGTTTAATTCCTTCATAATTGCCTTAATTATAAAGTTATAATCGTGGGCATGACTCTCATCGTCAGCCCTGATGCGCCGCTCGCGCTTCACTAATTGCTCCACGCTTATATTTTTCCTCGTCGCGAGATTATGCTTCGTCCCTGGTCTTAGCTTGTCTCCTTCTTGGTTGGCGATGGGCTTCATCGATGAGGTTTCATCGACGAGGTTGTGTAAAAGGGCATTTCCTCGTCGTCGCCTATCCTCATCGTGCGTCTTCTTCTAGAATGTTGACTTCTCCTTCAGTTGACCATTCTTGATTTAGTCAGTTGGGTCCTCTTGGTATTAGGCTTTTATATTGGAACCCAAAAGTATAAACAACAGAGATAGATTTCGTCATACCAATACAAATTGTCATGGACGAAATCATACCTCAACAATGACAAAATATACAACGTTTCTTCTAAGCTTTTACAAACATTAAAGTTTTAATAAACGAAACACAACTTTTACCCCTTTTATATACGAAGTGTATACTATAAACTTAAATTTCATACTATGAGATTTGTTTTTTAATGACAAAAATATTACATTAAAGACAATTATAAAGTGAACCGTGTGATAGTCATTTTACAAGGAACTACAAGAACCCAAAGGGAGTAAATGCATAGCAATATATTTTTTAGAATAATTAGAGGGACTAACCAAACTCAAACATAGAGATTGCATATTAGCTTAAGTTTACAGTTATTTATGTTTATTTTTTAATTCTGGAAATAACTCTTGTTTAATTCACTGTAGATTCAAAAATAGTTCTTGTTTAATTCATATAAATTTGTGTTGATGTTTGTTAGTTCGGTTTGTTTATGTCAATTTTTTTAAATTTTAGAACTAATTCTTGTTTAATTCACTGCAGATTCATGTTAATGTTTTGGTTACTGTTGTTTTATTTATGTTTATGGCGGCATAGCGGGCAAAGTAGAGACGTGAAAGTACATGAAGCTTGTTTCTCCGGTTAAAAAATCGGCCGTGAAGATCTCGTAACATTTTTGGAGACTTTCATTCTATTAATAGAAAAGTAGTTTATTATAATCTCTATCATTCATTACATTTATTTTTGTTTATTAATTATATTTGGTAATCCTTCGTTTAAAATGAAGGGTATTTTTGTCTATTAAATTGATTAATGTGGTTAATTGGCTAAGTGCACAATTTTAATAAAACATTGGCTATTTTTACCAATTTCATATTTAAATTTAACTAAAATATTATAGCGCTTTACTTTTTTAATAGGGAGCTTAGCTGACTAGCCAACTTGATAGTTTAAAATTGGCAAAATAGCCAATGTTTGGTTAATATTGTAAACTAGCCAATTAACCACATTAACCAATATAAAATTACTTATTTACCCTTAATTATTAATAGTGTTTAATATTAAAATTATGCATTTAATATCCAAGAAAATTTTTTAATTTAATTTTTCTGTTTATAAAAATCAACGAATTTAAAAAAAAAATAAAAAAAAAATTCAAAAAAAAAATCGTTTTTTTATTTGTAGCATATTATCGAATATTTTTTTAATTAAATATGGAAATAATATATAATGCTTTAAATTAGGTAATTATAATTTGAATTTTTCCACAATGCATGCAAAATTTAAAACGTGGTTGACTAAACTAAATCCCACAATTCATGACATTTTTTCCTTCAATTATTATTTATAGGGAAAATTGCGGCAAAAATACCCAACATTTGGTCAAACTGCCTTCCGTGTACCCAACCTTTAAAACCGGCGGCAAAAATACCCAACGTGCGTTGACCGTGACTTTGGCATGAAAATGTTAAGTTTTCCGTTAACATCCCTCATGTGGCCGTTAGCGGCAAAAATACCCAACCTTTTTTTTGAATTTTTTTTTTGAATTTTTTTTTACTTGATTAGTGATAATTACTTGAATTCCAAATACATGGAATAACACAAAAGTTAGTGAAAACATCAATTGATTTCTTAATGTGATTGTATAAGCTACATTTGTTGATAAAAATCTTATTATTATGAGAAATTTTAAACATAATGTGACGGGTATTTGAAGTAATTGAACAGGGTTTTGAAAATAGGTATCCGGATTTCCGGATCCGGATACGGGTAGTGATTTTTGGATACCCGGAAAACCGGATCCGGATACGGGTAGTTCAAAAAAATTGGATACCCGCTGCGGTTACAGCCCTACCCTTTTCATTGGTAATTGACCATTTTAGATCGAATTAATACAATCAATTAATGTCTCTGTATTGAGAAAAAAAATGGCTTAAGAATATATGCCAGTAAAAAAAATATTATCAATAATCAATAGGGCTTGATTAGTAATAATTGGCTAAAAGACCTCCCTTGGGATCCATTAAAATCCCTACCCTTAAATACCTCTGCTAAGAAAAATGAATAGTGCCGAAGGAAGCTATGAAACACAACGAAAACTCACGCGCACGCCTCTGCTTACGTCATCAGGCTGACGTAAGCCCTTCTGAGGGCGCGTGAGGAGGGCAGGAGACGCGTGGTGGCTCGTGTGGGGCCTGTGGGGCCGCCCGAGGTGCTTCCGGCCCACTTTAAGGGTTCCGGGAGCGTTCCGTGACCATTTCTTGCAAACTTTATGACTTTTTGAGTA
Source organism: Parietaria judaica (assembly GCA_954871525.1). Lineage (NCBI taxonomy): Eukaryota > Viridiplantae > Streptophyta > Magnoliopsida > Rosales > Urticaceae > Parietaria > Parietaria judaica. The sequence goes on from OX940860.1 coordinate 50,178,279, forward strand.
TCTTGATATTTCTGGAAACATCTGGACACTTTATTTCGCGAAAACGGACTTCCGGTGAATATCTCGGGCTAAAATTGACTTTATTTAATAAAAAGAAAAATTAATTATATAACTTTCCTTTTGTTAATTTATTAAAAATCAATTACTTAAAATACCCGTAACATTATGTTTAAAATTTCTTATAATAATAATAATAATAATAATAATAATAATAATAATAATAATAATAATAATAATAATAATATTTTTATCAACAAATGTAGCTTATACAAGCACATTAAGAAATCAATTGATGTTTTGACTAACTTTTGTGTTATTCCATGTATTTGGAATTCAAGTAATTATCACTAATCAAGTAAAAACAATATAAATTGTAAAAATTAATTTTTTTTTTCAAAAAAAAAGGTTGGGTATTTTTGCCACTAACGGCCACATGAGGGATGTTAACGGAAAAATTAACGTTTTCATGCCAAAGTCACAGTCAACGCACGTTGGGTATTTTTGTCGCCAGTTTTAAAGGTTGGGTACACGAGAGGCAGTTTGACCAAAGGTTGGGTATTTTTGCCGCAATTTTCCCTTATTTATATATATATTCGTAGTGTATATACTAGTTAATATATGTTGACACAAATTAACAAATACTAACACAAAATAAATGTGATTTAACACATATTAACGCAAAAATAAACGTGACTTAACACATATTAACACAAGATTAACAAGAATAAATACAAAATTAACACGCATAAACAAAAAAAAAAAAACAAAATAAACCTGAAAAATACATCTCCATTAACGTAAAAAAAATGCATCTCTATTAATTTCGAAGAAAATATGAAACGAACTACAAGATCAAACCATTACAGACATTAACACATATAAACCATTCTCACTCGCCGATTCCTCAGCTCCTCCGCCGGAGCTTTCTCGGCCATGGACTTCTTCTCCTCGCAATGTCTTCGGTTATTCGATGTGCGCCCATCAATGCACTGAGCAGCCCGCGCTTGGTGAACCCCACGGCAGCGACGACGGTGAAGGAATACGTCAATGGGATCGCGGACAGGATCGGCGCTGAACGGAGAAGTGCGGTGTAGAAGGAGGGAGAGAGGATAAGTTATCGTTGGTTCAATACTGATCAATCTCAACAAATAAAAACAAAAGGTAAGAATTACCTGCGCGTAGAGCTGGAGTGTCGTTGGACGACACTTTAAAGAGGACGAAGAAGGGTCGCCGGGCACCGGCGGAAGGAACGCGCCGACCTCGACATCCCTCACGACGGAGGGCGGAGGCAATTCGAGGCCGGCAAGCAGCGGGGAATTCGGTGGGGGTAGGCTTCGTGGCGAGGAGGAGGCGGTGAAGGAGGGGATCAGACGGAGAAGAGAGTGCCATTGCTGTTTGAGAGAGAGCGAGGGGGGGAGCGTATGGGTGAATTTTTTTAATCAATTTGATATATTCAAATTGTCAAATTAAATGCTTAAAATTATGGCCATAATCTTGATATTAATATTTAATTATAATTAATATTAATGTAAAATGTAGAGGGGTAAAAAAGGCATACAAAATTAGTTGAAAATGTTACATCATCTTGATTGGTTATTTTTGAAATTAGAATCATACGTTTGATGAAATGCAATCTAAGCGTAGTAACGTGGCTATTATTAGCTATAATTTCTCTTTTTAATATGCCCATCATTTTCATTTCTATCAGAAAATTTCAACAATGGTATTAAACATCTGATCCTCTTATGCTTAGATTATTTTTCTATTTGTAACTTTTCTGTAGGTTAAAAGCCAATACTTTCTACGAACTATTCCAGATTAACAAAAGCATAGCATCACGTTATCTAAAAAAATTCTTAGTTGAACCACACAGCATATGAAAAAAGTTATAATATATATTGACTGAAAGAGTTACAATCTTACAAAATACAGAATCACCATTCTTTTCTCGTCAATTTTGACAAAAACGGAGCATACAGTCAACAATACACGCGACTTACTAGTTTAGTTAAGTATTTGAACTTGTACGGTGAGATACAAAATTCAAACTCCGTGACAAAATAAAAGTATCATACAAAAGGCTGCAACTTATAGGCTGCAACGGACTCCAACAGCCAAATATGGCCGATCACTCTCGACTGACTTTGCATCGCCACCTCCTCCGCCTCGCTCACCCTTCTCCACATTATCGACACTTCCTCTCCAAGTTTGCATCCTTTTGGAGGGTCAATATTGTAAATTACCAATGCCGCAGTTTGACCCGTTGTCACCGTGTCACAACTTCGCGGAGAAAGTGCTTCCCTACTTTTTATTAACGTCCCTCCTCCGACTATGACCAAATCTTCGAGATATTTCCTGTAAGACGGAAGAAAATCTCCCACGAAGTAGAAATCCAACCCGGCAAAGAGCTTTGGGCTCTACAATTGGAGGGAAAGTTAATGAACTAACTTGTTGTACAAGCAAAGGTGATAGAGTAGGCTTTAGCTTGATGAAAACTTACATTGTTGAATGCCCTAAGCCTGCCGTTTTTGGGACTATCACAACACCCGTAATTATCAAGATTGATCTCAAAAGGCTCTTCATCTACATGAGATTTAGCTTCAATGCATGCTTTTACCCCTGCAAAAAGAAAAAAGAAAAGAAAAGAATATTCTAGATGAATCATCGTGTTTTAATGTTAAGAATTGACAAAATCAAATTATCCTTGCAAAGTGTTTAATTATCAAATATATATATATATGCCCTAGAAATTTGTAGTTTGTCACAGTTTCTCCCCTAAGTTCTGTTTAAGCAAATTGATATGACTAAAGTACAATTTCGCTCAAAAATCCTACCAAACGGAATGCACTAAGGAAGAAATGTTCTTTCCCTCGAGAAAAAAATTGGAACTCTACGAATGATATCAATACAAATACCTAAAATATCCCGAGTGAACGAAATTACAATTAATGACATAATTAGAGTCTTGAGACAATCTATCAAAATTTCTATAAATTCACAATTTCATTCGGTTTTTGTTTGTGAGCAACATGCAATGAACGTGGTAGTGCATTTACGACGATGTCGTCCTTAAGCCCTAGTATGCACATCGATGCGACATTATAAGAAAAATCATTCATAATTATGGAAATATGATTACTGCAGAAAATAAATAAGTCAATGGAAATATGTACAGTCAACTTTGACAATCCATCTTCCATTCAAGATTGCCATGAGAACTTTCCGCGTCCGAGTGCAAGCACCAGTCTCGTCTGTAGCTGCAATAACATGCGTCACATTTGGGTCCCAAAACTTGGAAACCGGGGTACCGTCCATCTTCCCAAACTTGACCAAAAGAATCTGCAAAAGAATATATGTAAAGAAGGATAATGATAATATCACAAAGTTTTATGATATTTTCCAGCATATGACTAGAAACAGAAAATTAGAACTATATGAAGTTATTACCTTCTCTTCTATAGACAAAGCAGATCCACAAAGAAGCCATTTTCTCTCATTGTAGGGTAAAACCGCCATATCAGAGTGCTGACAACTTCTGAAGCGAAAAAGCCATTACAAGATTAATCATTTTCTTCAAGCAACTGAATTGAGCTTAAAAGAAAAAATGTTGGAATGAAACTTACACCGTAGCAGACATCACAGGCCCGTTAGACACATTTTCCGTATGCTTTGACACCTCGTTCGGGAATCTAACTGATGAATGGGTTGGACAAAGGAAGAGACAATTCTCCTACAAGAATTAAACAATTCAATAACACTATTAAAGAGCTCAGAGGAAACCAAAGAATTGAGCTACATAGGGGTAGTGATGTACATCATCCCAACGGCTTTTCGAAATTCTTAATGCACACGGTACATGATAGCTTCTGCTACAAGATTTCATATAGCACCCTAAAGTGGCTCCTTTTTCCCTGCATTTGGAGCACTTGAGCGCCGAACCTCTCATGATTTCTGCCATCAAATTCTTTACTTTCTCATCAACATAGAACACTTGTGAAGACCTGCATTTCCAAAAAGCGCCTAAGATATCAACCATCGTAGCACGACTTGATCATAAGCCATGAATGCATAGTCTGTGTAACATGAATCTTGTTTCTTGATAATTAAATTACAAGATTCGGAACATGTCGTTTGTTTACGTACCACTTGATGCACAGTTTGTGTACATGGATTACATTAGAACGTGTTGCCTCTCGACGCGACACCAGTTCTTCATTAGAGTAGTGTAACATGGATCCATATTCCTGGTGATTTTAATTTAAGAATCAGGAGACTAGTAACATGGCATTTGGTAACTTCAAAAAAAAAAAAAAAAACTACCGCTGAAGTTTCCGAAGAGTGGCAAAATGCACAAGCAGTATGTTCTTCACAACGTTCGTCTGAACTTTCAGACGACTCTATTATAATAAGCTCCGGCACTTCCCGAGCCTCCGGCTCTGAGCTGCTGCTCACATTCTCTGGTTGCTCATAATGCAATGGCTTGTGTCTTTTCAGCTCCTGGGAATTATCGCCCCGATCAAACCCAGAACTCTCATTCCAAAGTTTCTCCTTTCTTTTTCCACCACTTGCTCGTTCCGGTTTTACGGAATACGAAGTTTCTGAACTCTAAAAGGGAAATCTAAACCATCAAACATTTCTAACATGAACAAACAATGCCTAAACAGATAGAAGCCTTTTTTAAATTTCATAATTTCTATAAATATAAAAGATCTGCATGAACATTTATTCAAACGAACACTTACACTATATATATATACATATAATCTATATACAGTACATGTTGGAGCATAAAAATTGACTAAATATCATGCTAAGTTTATATTCTTACAGTAGTGTGCTTCTTTTGCCTGAGTTTATATCGCATCCCCGCCCTTACTCTCGCGTTGAGAAATTGCTTCTTCTCCTTCTCTTTTTGGATCTTCTGTACGTGTTGCCTAATTTCGTCCCTGACCTCGGGAGGAGCTTTCGGGCATGCCTTCACATCTTTTCGCAGATCATTACCACTCAAGTGGTACTTCATTCGATTCATTCCAGCACCTTTATATTCGTGTTGGCAATAGTTGCACTTGAAGCCCGTGGTACATCCCTCTAACGGAGTAAAATACTTCCTTACTCCTTCATCGCCCATTTCTACAATTTTCAAAATCAATTTCAACACTCACTAATACAATTTCAAAATTCACGAATCAACTACCTTGAAATAATTATGAAAAATTGAAGTTCAAACTTTAGATGCAGTTGACAACATGTTACAACATTTACCTCACAACAACAAACTCAACTATTATCCATTTAATTTTAGACACATTTTACAATAAATATGTTTCAAAACAATTTCTTTTTAGACCAAACTTTCAAGCAGAGAAACAAAAAAACATAGAATCACTAGTTAATCTACCAGACATGAATAACAAATAACACCTAATCAACAAAACTTCAAAAAAAAAAAAATTTATGCCGTTGGGCTAGAACCTTGCGCTTCAAGAATGGTAAGTTCAAATATGACATTGCTCAATATTCTTCTTCCAACAGTCAATACAACAAGCTTTAGTAACGAAATGAAAGTTTTAATCAATCCACAATCTCACGATATCATATCATCAGTTCAAAAGCTCAGAGCTTGGAGCAATCCCTATTAATATTTCGACAAACAAAATGATACGATCATAAATTATTCTGAAACAAAACCGAGATTCATACTTATAAATGATGCAATGAAAGTTACTCTCAGCGCCAGAAACTTGAAGGAAAGAGAAGAAGAAAGTGAAAAAGAGTTAGGTAAGGAAGACGAAGAAGCTGAAGAGTACTGTGAGTGAAGACTGAACGTTGTTGTTGTTTTTCTTGGTCAAAATTCAGTACATAACATTTTTTTATTAACGTAATGATTATTTTGCGCATGTTCCCAATGTCATTTTAAAAATAAAAAATAAAAAATAATTTGAAATGAACAGGTTCTTACAATTTGGTTTACAGAAATCAACTCTTTAAATTGTTAAGTAGAGCTGCACACGCTCACGTCGCGACCAATCGCGACTAAAGTCGCCAAAATCGCGACTGTACACGTCGCGATGCGTCGTGGCGTGCCTGGTCGCGATGCGTCGCGACGTGGTCGCGATTTAGCGAGGAAGGACCAAAAAAAATGGTGCGGCAAAAGTTATTTTTTGTTTCCAATGTTTAATTTTATTAGTTTTTATCCGAATTTAAGTATTAAATTATGTAAACTTATTATTTAAACTTTATTTATTTCAAAATTAATATTTTAGTATGTTATTATTGTGTAACATATTATTAATTTTAATTTATAAGTTAATTTTTAAGTTGTAATATATGTTAATAAGTATTAATGTGTACCATATTAATAATTATTAAAATTCTAAAATAAATAAGTAAATATGATAAAACAAGATATTAAAAAAAAAGTTGTATTATTCATTGTGAATATTACAATATGGTGGAAGAAGTTGTAAATATTCAGTGTAAATATTACAAGATGCCTCACTAAAACCTCTCTCGTAAAACCCTCCTTAGGGACATAAAACCAAGAGAGGAAAGAGCACATCATATTGGCGTTTACATTGCGTCACTCGGGGAACCAGTCGTTAAACCTTTGCGTCATAAGCTCTAGCTCGGTTGGCTCGGTCCGTTGGGCGATGGTGGGGTTGCGGAACATCCAATCGTTCAACACCACCGCTTGCTCGAGGTGTGTGGGAGTTGTTGACGCCCTCCGGTCGTCGATTATATGCTGAGCCGAGCTGAACGCGCTCTCCGAAGCAACGCTGGAAATGGGGATGGACAGTATATCCCTCGCCATTCTCGCCAATATCGGGAATCTTTCCCGTTGATTCTTCCACCATCCAATCACATCGAACTCGACGGAGTCCTCGTCGATCCGCAGGCCGTAGTACCGCTTCAGTTCTTGCGGGGCACCGTCCGTTTCCTCCGCTCGTGCCGGTGGCGTACCGGATCCCGATGCTTCTCCGCGATCCAGTCTTTGCTTCAGTCTCCGGACAAATGCTAGGCCGGTCTTGGTTGGGCTTTCCATAACTGCCCTTTGCTCCGCCTCCACGTTAAACTGTGGGAACCGCCGGTCGTATTCACTGTAAAGTTCATAAAAAGCTTCATTAACAACCTTAATATAATCAGTGTAATCCACCCCTAAGTTTGTCCCGATTGCTGACATCAAAGGCCCGAACGTAAACATAATACGGGGATCCAAGATAGCACCGAAACAATACGAAAAAGGGGGTGGATCCCAATAACTTTTGAATTTTGCAACCATTCCCTCAATCATGGGCGAAATAACAGGGTCATTTGCGAATTCAGAAAAAGTGTTTGTAATTTCGTAAAGACCCGAAAGACCATGATTCAAGGAAGGTTGTCTTTGGTTTGAAAAATTTAAAGTAACAGCGTAAAAGGGTTTGAGGAATTGGGTGAATTTCTGGGCCATTTCCCATTCTGCCTCCGTGATCCGCTCCGAGGCCTCTAGTTCGGTGAGGAGGAAAGCGCTTAACGGTAATCTCTGTCTACAAACAACTGAAAGCATTAGATATGTAGAGTTCCATCGTGTATTGTTGTCTAAACCAAACTTATTAGCTTTATGATTGTGCTCTTTACAAAATCGTCTCCACCTAACAACGGTTTGAGAATGCCGGATCCAATCGACAACGCCGCGTATTTTGTCAACGTGCCCTGAAATATTTCGTTCCCCCGTTCTAGCAATTAAATTAATGATGTGACAAGCACATTTTTGATGTAAAATATTACGAAAAGGAGAACCGGGCAAACTATTTTCTAAGATAGTAATAGCGGCGTTATTGTTTGCGGCATTGTCTAACGTAATAGAAATGATACGATTTTGCAAACCCCAATCATTGAATAATTCTATTAATTTATCGGAAATGTTTTTGCCGGTATGGCGACACTCGAATGGTGACATGTTTAAAAGTTTTTGACATGGATCCCAATTCTCGTCGACGTAATGGGCGGTCAGACTCAAATAGTCGTTAAGACTCGGACCGCTCCACAAGTCGGTGGTAAAAGCAACGTTAATGTTGGACATTTTGAAAAAATCGACCAAATAATTTTTTTGCATTTTGTAAGCAGACTCCATGTCCCTGGTATATGTCGTACGGGAAAACTGTTCGTAAGACGGATTAACCCTTTGCATATATTGTGTATGCGCAGGGTTTTCCACCAAACTCATCGGTGCGCCCGTAGACAGTAACCACTCGAGGGTCCATTTCCGTAAATTTTCGGTGGTAAGAGCACTTACCTGTGCTGTGTTTACCTCGTTACCGTCTCCGTAGCACGCTTTCTTATGTCGCGTCAAGTAGCCGGTTCCTTTGTCCCCCAACGCATCGAGGGTTTGATGGCACTTCTTGCACGTGGCGATCTTGATTCGAACACCGTTCTCCACCCGTCGTTCCTCGTGAAAATAATCCCACACCTTCGCTTTGTTTGGTCGTCCCCACAACAAGTTAGGAGGACTTTCCCTATTAAAAATATACGGGAGAAAAAAGGTTAACAAAATAAAAATGGGTATTAATTTTACATGGATTAAATATTAATATTAATCATATTAATTAATTAAATTTCATATAGTTAATTAAAAGAGTTAACGAAATAAAAAATGGTATTTTCTATGTGTGGAAATCATTATCAAGCTCTTTTTGACGGAACTCCCCGAGGTTCCACGGCCAGATCGACTGGAAAGGATGCTATGATCTCGCTTTAGGCCCAAGCTTTTCTAGACAGAACTCCCCGAGGTTCCCAGGCTAGCTTGGAGGAGATTGCAAAGCAAACCTTATTTAAAAACCAATCTTTCTAAGACACCGTATTCCATTAAGAACTTTATAATAATCACCACACATACAAATTACCATTTTTAATCCCGTTAACTTATTAAATATCAAGAAAATCGTTTCTGATGTGGAAGATCAGTCGGAACCGCAACCACAGAGCATACTAAGACTTTCAAGAGACGTGACAAATTAATTAATTAAACTAAAAGGTAATTAAACTATAATATTTATCGTAAAAAAAATTAAACGAAATTAATTAATTAAGATAATATGATTAAATGATAATTAAATCTCAAGAAAATCGTTTCTGATGTGGAAGATCAGTCGGAACCGCAACCACAGAGCATACTAAGACTTTCAAGTGATTATTATTTAATAATTATTAATTATTAAAAATTAATTATTTTTTTTCAATTATTTTTTTAATTATTATTTATTACTTATTAATTATTATTTATTATTAAGTACTAACTTATTAATTAATAAAAAATTAATAATAAATGAAATAAAAAAAGGATTAAAGGTTATTACCCGGTAGCAGGACGTCGACTTCGTCGAGGACGGGCAACCGAGGCTTCACCGCTATCTTGATTGGAAGGTTGAGGAGAACCGCGGTGGTACACCCTGATATTTGAACCACGGATCGAGGTCGGCGTTTGATAGTCGTCGGGATCGGCATCGTCGGGACGTTGGGTTTGGTCGGGATCGGCATCTTCGGGACCTTGAGGTTCGTCGGGATCGGCACCTTCGGGACCTTGAGCTCGGTATTCGGCACCTTCCCGTAACATGAGGTTGAAAAAAGGATCGTTATTTCCCCCCCTACATTGAGCCACCGCGTCGGCCAACTCTGGGGGCACACGGTCGGGATTGGCGTGGTGCTGGGCCACCGCCCGGACTAGACTAGGTCTTAGAGACCGTACTGTATCGTCGGGATAATTTGGATTGTGAGGGGAAGGGAATAGTTCTGCCGGTAGCCTAACGGGAATGTAGTCGTCGGGACAAGTATCCGATGTTCCCCCTTGTAGAAATTGGGGTTGCAAATTCCTGGCCGCCCTTCGACCCCCGGAACTACCGCCGCTTCTTCGAGACATAATGATAGAACTTTAGGAATTTTGAAAATTGGAACTTTGGAACTTTAGAACTTTGGAACTTTGGAGATTGAGAGTGGAAAAAACTTGGAGAGTTGAGAGAATTTGAGAGAGAGTTGAGAGATTGTTGGTGAGGAAATGAGGGAGGAAGAGGTGGTATTTATAGGGTTTTAGGAGAGGGTGGGGTGGGTGAATAATTATTGTGGTGGGTGAAGTGGGTGAATAATTGTGAGGAGAAAGTGGGTGAAAAAATTTTGAAATTTGAAATTTTAGGGTTGGAATTCGAGTAAAGTGGGTAATAATTGTGGTTGTGGAATAAAATTCGGGTAAAAAGTGTGTTATTTATGCCCCAAAAGGACAAAATCACGCGGATCGCTGACGTGGCACGATCTGGGCCGTCGATCGCTTCACGCGGATCAAGCCCTGACGCGTCGCGACCAGAGCCCGAGATCGCGACGCGTCGCGACTTTTGCCGCGTGAATCGCGACGCGTCGCGACTGCCACTGTTTGCGTCGCGACGCGTCGCGTCGTCACACGCGACGTCGTATGCACGGCTCTATTGTTAAGTCATATTTAGTAGCACGAGTATTTAATTTTGTGTCAAAGCATATTTTACTCTTTTTTTCTTTCTTTCTTACAAGTAATACTAATAGTGCTTATTAAAAGTTATAGAACATTGTTTATGTCTAATTTTGTTTACATTTAATTTACATTTGTTAAGCTACAGAATCGCTTACAAGCTATAATTTAATAAAAATATTTAATGATTAATATTTTTGAAATTTAATCATAAACGTACATGTGCTCAGTTCTCGTGTAACGTACACGGGAAGTTCGAGTTCAATTCCCGTGACACTAAAAAACGTTCTATTGCTACCGAGAGATTTCACTATAAACACAATCTTACAAGTTACTACACTTCTTCCATACAGTTACAACTTACAAATTACTACAGTACACTTCTTCCTAAAAACGGACCTTTCTTTTCCTTTTCCTTTTCCTTTTCCTTTTCTTTTTTGTTAAAGAAATAGAGTTGCATTCAAGGTTCGACTTTTCCACGATTATCTTCGATAATCTTCGATTATCCGTCTTACCGGTAGTTATCGGCAAGACGGCCATGCTAGTACTTTTCCATGATTTTTGCCGAAAATCGGCAAATATCTTGAAAAATAACAAAAATATGGTACTTTTCAAAAAAATTTGCACTTTTTCGATGATTTAATTCGAGTATTTACATATGTGAGAGTGAGTGTATATTTTATATACCTATGTTTGAGTATGAAATGTTTTTATTTTTGGCATTTTTTAATGTTTTATCAACATTATAAACTTAGTAAATATATTTTTTTTAAATATTTTAGAGATTTCTCATCGATAATCCTCGATAAGTGTCGATAATCATCGAAAAGTATCGGTAATCGGTAAGCTACAGTATTATTAGTTTTCCGTCGATAATCCGGTAAGTTATCGATTAATCCGTCGATAACGGCAAGCGATTTATCGGCAAGTTCGGTAAGTTGAACCTTTGCATCTACCTAATCGTGATAATTAGTCAAAGGCTGCAACTTATAGGCCGCAATGGACTCCAACAGCCAAATATGGCCGATCACTCTCGACCGACTTTGCACCACCAAATCCTCAGCCTCGCTCAGCCTTCTCCACATGATTAAAGCTTCTTCTCCCGGTTCGCATTCCTTCGGAAGGTCAAGATTGTAAATTACCAAAGTCGGATTCTGACCAGCCACCGGGACATCACTTTTTTGCCTTGAAAGCTCGTCCTTGCTTTTTATCAGGCTCCCTCCTCCGGCTACAACCAAATCTTCGAGATCTTTCCCATTATAAAGAGGAGAAAAATCTCCCACAAAATAGAATTTTAACCCGCCAAAGAGTTTTGGGTCCTAGGTAATTGGACAAATAGTTAATAACCTAACTTGTTGTACAAGCAAAGGTGATAATTATAGGGATTAGCCTGATGAAGACTTACATTGTTGAATGCCCTAAGCCTGCCGTTTTTGGGACCATCACAGCATCCGTAGTTATCAAGATTGATTTCAAAAGGTTCTTCATCCACATAAGACTTCGCTTCAATGCACGCTTTTATCCCTGCAAAGATAAATATTCTAGTTGAATCACTAATATATTAAATCATGTTGATTAAGTTAAGAGTAAACAAACTCAAATCATAATCTGACGAAAAGGGCCATTTCCGCACATTAAAATAGTGCCAGTTACTCAGTCTGTCAAAGTCAATCATATACAAAAAATACTGGTGGCAGCCAAAAATTATGTTCTGTAACTTTCATGTTCTATCTTTGGAATCCCTTCTCAACAATACATACAGTTAAGGAATCCCTTCTCGACAATTACTAGTATCAAGTTCAAACAATTGGCTTTTGGGGTTCAGTAAAACCAAAAGAAGATTATAAAATCTACGGAATACATACAGTCAAGTTTCACAATCCATATTCCGTTCAAGATTGCCATGAGAACTTTCAGAGTCCGTGTGCAAGCACCGGTCTCGTCCGTGGCTGCAATAACATGTGTCACATTTGGGTCCCAAAACTTAGAGACTGAAGAACCTTCCATCTTCCCGAAATTGACCAAAAGAGACTGCAACAAACAGATGCAAAGAAGGAAACTAAATCCGAGATATTTTCAGATATTTTCTTATTCAAGGATGAGAACATCACTTAACTAATACAGCGTGTTAAAATGAGAGATAAACAATAAGACTATATATATGTATGAATTAACCTTTTCTTTTATTGACAAGTCAGATCCACAAAGAAGCCGCTTTCGCTCCTTGTCTGGTAAAGCCGCCACGTCGGATAGCTGACAACTCCTGAAGCAAAGAAGATATAATAAGAACAAAGCAAAACATGACTTAATTTCCTATCAAACATAATGTAAAACCCTGGAATTAAATTTAGCAACAAATCAACATCACGCCTCCGGTGTTCTAGTAACAAACTTGAGCACAGATAAAAAAAAATGTACAAATGAAAACTTACACCGTAGAAGGCATCACAAGCCCGTTAGACCCATTTTCTGCAGAAGTTAATTTCTCCTTTGGGAATCGAACAAATGAATGGGACGGACAAAGCATGAGATAATTCTCCTACAAGAGATAAACAAATGAATCAGCATTAGTCTATGGCTTTGGAAAAAAAAAGAAAGAATTGAGAGAGTAGATATTATTGGAAAGTCGCAATAGAAGGGCAGTGACGGACATCATCCCAGCGGCATTTTGAGATTCTTAATGCACAAGGTACATGATAGGTTCCGGGACAGGATTTCTCATAGCACCGTAAAGCAGCTCCGTTTTTCCCGCATTTGGAACATTCTAGGTTTGAACCCCTTGCCACTTCTGCCTCCAAATTATGCGCTTTTCCATCATCGGAGAAAACTTGTGGCAACCTACAAATCAAAACTCTAATTAATTTTAAAGCACTTGGAAAATCACCTTATAATTGCTTAGCTAATTATTAATGGCGAATAGCATACCAGTCAATGCACAATCTGTGTACATGGATTACATTCAAATCTGTTGCCTCTCGACCCGACACCAGTTGTTCATTAGAGTAGTGTAACATGGATCCTGTCTCCTGGTGATTTTAATAAATAATAATAAAAAAAAAGAATCAGGAGACTAGTAACATGGCATTTGGTTAGTTAAAAAAACTACCGCTGAAGTTTCCGAGGAGTGGCAAAATGCACAAGCAGTATGTTCTTCAAAACGTTCGTCTGAACTTTCAGACGTTTCTATCATAATAAGCTCTGGCACTTTCCGAACCTCCGGCTCTGAGCTGCCCACATTCTCTTTTTGTCCATAATTCGGCTTGTGTCTTTTCGGTTCCCGGGAATTATCGTCTCGATCAAATCCAGAACTCTCATTGGAAAGTTTCTCCATTCTCTTACCGCCATTCTCTCGCGCCGGTCTTACAGAATACGAATTTTCTGAACTCTAAAAGAAAAGAAAAAACCATCGAACAGTTCTAACATGAACAAACAATGCCTCAACAGAATAGAAGCCTTTTTATTTCATAATTTCAAAAGTTCAGGCAATAAATACAGAGAGACTTGCATGGCCACCATTTTGGGCATACATGAAGAAAAAAAATCTGATCAAAAGATAGCTAATCCGATAACATTCAGACAGATAATGTACAAAAATGTAATATTTGATAGTTTTAGTGTTGTAAGTCAGATCATGCATGCTCCGTTTCAAGAATACTTGGTTGCGGGTTATTTTAGATTTTACGTGACTTAAAAGACTTTGAGCTCGGAGTGTTGATCAGATTCGGTGAAGAACCGAAGATCAGCTAGTGGTTTATGTGCTTGGAGTAGTTTCCATCTAGTTAGCATACTGTTATTGTTTTGACGTCGAAAACTCTGTTCAGACCGGACTCAAGAAGATATATATACTCAGAGAATTGATTATCTTTGTACATTGATGATGAATATAAGCCCTACATCAGAGAATTATATTCATCAAACTCACCATACGTCACTATTCATCCTCGTGAATATCAACACATACACGTGAGTCAAACTTTCAACCCAAATCTACAGTATACCATATTATATACATGGGGCATAAAACATTGATTAAAAATCATGCTATGTTTATATATATTCTTACAGTGGTAGTGTGCTTCTTTTGCTTGAAATTATAGCGCTTCCCCGCCCTAAATGTGGCGTCAAGAAATTGCTTCTTCTGATTCTTTTTTTTTATCTCCAACACGTGTTGTTTCATTTCGTCCCTAACCTCTTTAGGAGCCTCCATGCATCTCCTAACGTCTTTTTGCGGATGATTACCACTCAAGTGGTACTTCATGCGGGTGATAGTACCGCTAGTTTCGTATGGGCAAAACTTGCATCTGAAACGTCCATTTAACGAAGTACAATACTTCCTTACTCCTTGATCGCCCATTTCTACATTTTCAAAACCAATTTCAACACTCACTAATTCAATTTCAAAATTCACAAATCAATTACCTAAAAAATGAAGTTTAAATCTTAGATGCAATTTACCACATATTACATATTTTTTATAAAAATACAAATATAACCTATTAATACGATGTCTTATTATTAGTGTTATTTTTAAAATATTTATTTATGTCTTATGGTGATAAATAAGTGTTTTTGAACTTATATAAAAAAAAAAAAACTTCGAATATTTAAAATTATTTTTCAACTATTTCGTCGATATTTCCATCGGTATGCGGCATGCCCGTGAAATTTATGTGACATTTGCGGCATGGCTTTTTTTCCAATTTTTCCGTCGGCATGCCGTAAAATAGAGGGAGCGAAACGTCGTCGGCGTCGGCGTCGACATCGGCATTTAGAACCTTGATTTTAAGTGTAAATATGTATGAAAATATTTTATAGGTTTTTCATCGATAAGTATCGATAAGCTCGATAACGGCAAGTGATAACTTTTATAGATTTTTCATCGATAAACTCATCGACAAACGATTAATCCGTCGATAACGGCAAATGATTTATCGTTCATAACGGCATTTTGAACTTTGATCCATTTAACTGTAGACACATTTTACAGTAAGAAATCAAGTTCTTTTTAGACCAAGCTTTCACGAAGATGAACAAAAAGACATAGAATAGAATCACTACTTATGCCGTGGAGCTAGAACCTTGCGCTTCAAGAATAGTAAGTTTATACACATGTTTTAACAACGAAATGCAAGTTTCAATCAATCAACAATATCTCAGAGTTATCGGTTCAAAAGCTCACAGCTTCGGGCAATCCCTAACATTTCCACCACAAAATGATAACATCACAAATTCAAAACCATGTACCTGTGTCCAGTGGCGGGAGCACACTCAAGGGTGGGGTGGTTGAAACCACCCCCAAAAAAAAAAAAATAGTGTAATTATGGTATAGTTTTATATAATTTTAGTGTAAATACATATAAAATTTTACCTCAACCCCCCCTAAAGTTTCTCTAAAATGTGTATATAACCCCTTCAAGTGCAATTTTTGACAAAAAAAATTAAATCTAACCCCCCCGAGATGAAATTCCTGGTTCCGCCACTGCCTGTGTCGAAGGTGGAATGAAACTTGGAAGGAAATCAAAGAAGAAGAAGAAGAAGGTGAAAAGAATAATGACTTGGCGACACAGAAGATAAGAAGACGAAGAAGCTGAAGAGTGTGAAGGAAGGAAGACTGAAAGTCTGAAACGGTCGCATCATCGCATGTAATAAATCTTTTTGAAATTGGTGAAATTGTATTACTGTTCCAATGCAATTATGAAAGGAAAACTCGATAAAATAACATTAAATTTATGATTAATTGATAGATATAAAAGTTCGACTTGTCTATGATTATCTTCGAAGATTATCGTCTTGCCGGTAGTTATTGTTAAGGTCAGATCCGGTCGGATCCCTCCCAACGCCTAAAGACCGCGATGGGAAGAGTCGACGACAGTCGGATCGACGACATCCCGAGTCGACGATGCCCCGGATCGACGACGCATGCGTCGACGACGTCCCAAGTCGACGACGCTCGAGTCGACGACGTCCCGAGTCGACGATGCCCTGGATCGACGACGCATGCGTCGACGACGTCCCAAGTCGACGACGTCCCAAGTCGACGACGCTCGAAGTCGGAAACACGGAGGACTAAAGGTACCGAAGTCAGGAAAGAGAGCTCATGATGATGAGTCAGGCGGCGAAAGACAGCTGATTGAAGGGAGACGCATTTAATGAAGCCTAACACACCCTATCCACTGCTGGTGGCAGACACTCGAGAACTTAGGGAATTGAGTGATGTGACTGAGCGAGGAAAAAAGGCCGAAAAATGGATGTAAAAGAGAGCAAGGCAACCCCTATTTAAGGAGGGGAAAAAGGCCATTAGAAAGGATCCGAAAATTTTATGTACACATACGCGAAATCATCAATATACCAAAAATTTATTCGAGAACACCATTCAAAGTGCTTCCTAATTGTAAAACGATAAAGACCGAACCTCTTTCTCTAAAAACAGGAGGGAAACCTTTTGTGATTGTTGGAGGTACGAAACGCCTTCAACAGTTTGGCGCCCAACGAGGGGCTTAGTTTTTATCTACCACACGATTAGGAGCTCGAAAGAATGGCAAACAATAGCAAAGACAACGGCATGGAACGCTCGGAGATTCAGGGAGAAGAAGCGACCGACAGGAGCGCCAGAAGTAGCCAAGCCACAGTGGAAGAGCTCCGACGACAGTTGGAAGAAGCGGCGACAAGAAATCAGCAGCTCACCGCCCTCCTGGACCACGCGGTCGCTGAGGTGAGAAGGCAATCCCCACAAAGCTTGACCGCAGGGACGTCGGCCCCTGGAGGGGGGGAGACAGACAAGGACACGGAAGACCGGGCGGCATCGCGGCTGGGTATCAGTAGAGTTCTGTTTTCATCCTCCGAAGGCACGACACCCGGGAATGATGTAAGCAGACCCGCGCGAGACGCGACGGGAAGCACCGCCAGCGGCACCAGTGGGGGCCTGTGCATCCACGGGCCAGTCAGCGGAGCAGCACCAGCACAACATGACTGCGGACGCGATCGAGGCGAGGATCCAGGAGCGCGTCAACAGGGCGCTGCTCGAGTTAACGTCGAGAATGGGGTACGTAACGTCACAAATACACAAGGCGACGAGTGCGGCCCCAAAAATCGACAGGCTAGTCGAGGAATCCAGACACACGCCTTTTTCCCCGTACATCAGCAGCGTCAGAATCGAAGAGACGCCTAAAATCAGACCAACCTCATACAAGGGGACGACAGACCCAAATGCGCACATGAAGGCTTTTCGAATCACGATGGGACGAGTGAACGCGCGAGGGCCAGAACGAGAGGCCATTTTGTGCCACCTATTCGTCGACAGTTTGCAAGGACCAGCTTTGGAATGGTTCGCGAAGCTCCCGCCTAACTCTGTCAGTTGTTTTGACCACCTCGTCTCCCACTTCCTGCGCCACTACTCGATTTATGTGCAGAACGAGGTGAACATCACCGACCTTTGGCTGCTAGAGCAAGGCGAAGGAGAGACCCTACGAAATTTCATCGGAAGGTTCAAGGAGGTCATGGCCCGGGTCTCGGAACTAGACGACAGCGTCGCCATCCAAGCTCTGAAACACGCGTTATGGTTCAAAACACCCTTCCGGGATGAGTTGATCAAAGCACGCCCGTCGACAATCGAAGACGCCCTTCACAGAGCATCTGTGTTCATGCAAATGGAGGAGAAGAGCTCAGCGCTGGCGAAGAAGTATGAGTCGAGAGGCAAGGGGAAGCAGACGGAGAAGAAGGAAGGCCGAGATCAGGGTGATCACCCGTCGGTAAAGACGAAGCGAGGAGAGGAAGACAGACGAACCTCCAGTCAACAGCACGCTCGGGAAGTCCCAAACCGAGCGGTCTATCAGGTTGAAGAGAAGCGAGACCATGCAGGGGGACAAGGGGGCTACGAGCGGAAAGTGTGGCCCAAAGACCCGAACAAGTTCTGCAGTTTCCACAACTTCAAGGGACATTCTGTAACGCCCCGTACGGCCTATAAAACTATATATTTCATTTTTAAACTCATATAAATGGGCCACTGGAAAACGCTTCATTTTTTTTCTTTTATATATACAGATATACATATACCTATATACATATTTTATATATCTACATATCAACACGATATATTATTATTTTACATGTAACTAACGTTAGACTCCCACGTCTAACCAGTGTCACTATTTATCCAAAATGAGGAGGCATAAACTACTATTTCCTTTTTTTTTTTTCTACCTAGCGTAAAGACGCTCAAAATACCCCAAGTACAAAAAGAGCTATCCCACGGTCGTTATCTCATATGCATCAGATCTCTAGCTCGGAGTCTTCAACCAACAACATCAAGCGTCATTTAAATTACCTGTAATGTCTGCATTACAAGAATTCTAATGAGCGAAAGCTCAGTAAATAAAGACAATTAAAGGATCATATAGTGTCGTTCATATCATATTCCCTTTACCCACACAGGAGGGCTAACTTTCATATCATATGCCCCTCACCCACACGGGAGGGCTAACTTTCATATCATAATAATATAGCAAATTTAATATGCACTATCCAATTCTTTTTCATAGTGTGTATCTCAAATGCTAAGGCTTGTAGACGTTGTTATGGACGCTCCTGTTGCACAATTCCCCATAATTCTTTTAACATGTGACCCTCTGGTCATTTCTTTTAACATGTGACCCTTTCGTCACTTCTTTTAACTTCTTTTAACATGTGACTCTTTCGTCACTTCTTTTAACTTCGACCGGTCGGTCGTAACGTTTCAATTCTTTTAACATGTGACCGGTCGTAACATTACACGCAGACGTGTGGGGAAAATTCTCAATTACATTCCCGGTGATCAGTCGGGCTTCCCACACCGCGCCATAACATATCATAGTCTCTTTCTCGAGACATCTCAACAGGCACGCCGCCTACCCAAACTTAGCAATGGAGACACACTTTTCATTTAACCTTTTAGCATGTCCACCATTATAATGAACAAATATCATAAGAACGATGCAATTATATGAATTCATTAACATATAACTCGCCATTCAATTTCATTCTTGTAATGCAAGTAAAGAAAATCTTTACTTACTTCGACGCCTTTGGTGAATCTGACTGTGCGAAAAGCGTTGACCTTACTCAAATCTCGGTGTGCAAACACTCTGATTTAAAAGTTATTATTATAACTTAAAATCAGTCATTAAGGGTAAATTATATCATATAATAATTTCACAGACTGTAGTCGTGACACATAAGTCTTGAGTTTTAACTACTTCTTTTACATAACTCGTTAAATAAAATGTTCTCACTCTTTATTGATAGCTAACTTTGGAACCTTAGCAAGATTGTACTTCCACTAGTGTTTTCTAATCAAGAAACAGTATGAATCAAAGTCATATTACACCCTTTCAGTTAGTAACCAAAACAAATACAAGCACAAATATGCACATTAGTCCACACGTATTAACGAGCTACTAAGTCTTTTATCATCATCAAAATAAGACTACCGTTTTTATATAAATGGAACAAAAATACAGTTCTCAATAAGTATTACAAATACAACTATCTTTTATTTAACTTAAAGATTTATTTGTAAAGAAAAATTATCATCACCAAGAAACCTTAGTATATTGGTTATCAAAAATTAAAACTTAAATAAAAGAAGTCTTCAATTTCTTCATTAGCTCTAGCCACTTAGGGAACCATATATTTAAGATCTCACATGCATGAATAACTATAGTAGTATTATTCTAAATTGATTACAAGCAATTCTTACATGATTAGCAATCAAAATTCTCTCCAAATTCTAAACATCACCTTAAGCATCGAAATTAATATTTACAAGTTCTGCAAACGCTAACCTGAGCGACGAAATTCAAATATTTGTCGACGAAGGTCTGACTGAGTACAGACGATGATACCACCCAAATAGCAGAGAGAAGTCTAGTTTTTTTTTTTTTTTGATGAAGAGAAACGAAGAAGAAGGGATGTTTCCAGAGTCTTTTGGTGAGCAACTCGGGAAGAAGGTTCGAGAGAGGGCATGTATACGTGTGTTGATATGGATTCATCATGATAAGGTTTCTCTTTTTATTTTTTATTATTTCTTTATAATAATGAGTGGATTCTTAATAGCTAAGGTAATGGGTAAAGTAAGATGTATAACTAATGAGCTACACTTTTTATTTTATTTTTTTGACGGCAGCGTTGCTGCAGTGGGGATCGAACCCACGACCTCTACTTTGGAGGTGGTGTGGAAATACCACTAGGCTATCCTAGCAACCACATGAGCTACACTTTTTAAAATGCCCTACTTATCTTATTAATCTTTTTTTTATTATTATTTTCTATTATCAAACTTAGTTAGTAGGAAATATTGGTTTAAAAGCTGATCCTTTGCCAAAAAGAATCTAGTTTATACTAACAGAACTTCAAACGCAACATTAGTATGTATAATTATTTATAAAGTACCAAATTATGCTACTTGTTAATGCATGTAACTATTTGTTAAGCACACCGATCTTGATGTAAGTTTTCGCTTTTCCACACTGCACCAAAGCTCAAAATTTAACATTAAAATTTTACGATGACTTTCGTCAAAATAAAATATATAACGATTAATATCAATGGTTATTTTAAACAAATACTTGTATAAACGTAACCCAATCCAAAAACATGCAACTAAGATAAACTGAAAATATATGTTTTATGCTTAAACTTGCTCATGAGATTATTGGGCATTATACATTCCACCGAAGAATGCACCATGCTGAAGAGGAGACTGGCTGAGAAATACGCGAGAGGAGAAATACCAGACATCGACGTGGGGAACCCCCACGAGCAATGGGGAGATCATCGGCGGCAGTATCCGCGGGAAGATTCGGCGAGGGACGGAGGAAGCGGCCGACCACGACAACGGAAAAACCTTACCGCCGACCAGGCGACGGTCCAGCACGCCAGACAAAGCTCTGACGCCGATGAGACCCCGAGAGCAAGGAAGAGGATAGAAATGATCATGGGAGGCTCGCACTTGTGTGACGACTCCGTAAAAAGCATCAAGGCCCATCAAAGAAGGGCAAGGGAGCACAACCGAGGAGACATCGTAATGACCGGGGTCGGAACGGAGATAGCCTTCGTCGAAGACGAAGCTTGCGCCGACCTGCACGACGATGCGTTGGTCTTGTCACTGGGTGTCGGTAACTGCGATGTTAGCCGAATCCTCGTCGACAACGGGAGCTCGGTGGACGTCATTTTCTTCGAGGCCCTCAAGAGGATGGGGATCGAGGGAATCGAAATCCAAGGAAAGCCACGAAGCGTCTCCGGATTCAACGGCGACGTCGCCACATCCCTCGGAACGATCGATCTGCCGATATGCGCAGGAAACGTCAACAAGATGACCACGCTGATGGTGCTCGACTGCCCGTCGATTTTCAACATGATCCTCGGTCGGCCATGGATACACTCCATGAGAGCCGTCCCGTCGACGTACCACCAAACCATCAAGTTCCCTGGCCGATGAGGAAATGTGGAAGAGATAAAATGGAACAAGGACGCTTACAGAACTTGCTACCTGATGAGCTACCGATCGACGGCACAGGAAAAAGAACGGCGGGAGAAGGACCACGCGTAGCAGTCAGCGTCGCCGCTCGAGGCCACAAAGCGGAAGGAGGGCGGCGATGAGAGTAAGGGAGCGGGGGAATCGGCGAAACAAAACGGCGTCGACGACGAACGAACAACAATGACGGAGCGACCGAGCCTGGAGGTAGTGGAGCAAGCCTGTATCGACGACGAAGATCTGACACGGGCCGTCGGCGTGGGGACGGGTCTCGAACAGGATTTGAAGCAGAAACTGATCAGATTCCTAAAGAAGAACCCGAAGACTTTCACATGGTCCCACGAGGATATGCCGGGGATCGATCCATCGGTCATGGCGCACCAGCTCAACACCGATCCAAGCCATCGACCAGTCAAGCAGAGAAGGAGAAAGTTGGCTCCCGATAGGAACAAAATAATCAACGACGAGGTGGACAGGCTGCTATCGACAGGGGCCATCAGGGAAGTCAAATATCCCGAATGGTTAGCAAACACTGTCATCGTTAAGAAGAAGAGTGGCAAATGAAGGGTATGTGTGGATTACACCGACCTTAACAAGGCATGTCCCAAAGACAGTTTTCCCATGCCACATATCGACCGACTCGTCGAGACAACGCACGGGTACGAACTGCTAAGCTTTATGGACGTCTACTCGGGATACAACCAGATCAGGATGCACCCGGAAGAAGAGGAGAAGACCGCCTTTATCAGCGAGAGAGGAACCTACTGCTAGAAGGTGATGCCATTCGGACTGAAGAATGCCGGGGCGACCTACCAGAGGCTGGTGACCAAAATGTTCAATGAACAAATCGGTGAGACAATGGAGGTCTACATCGACGACATGGTGGTCAAAACCTTGAAAGCAGCGGCACACGTGGAACACTTGGAGAGATGCTTCGAGGTCCTCAACCGACACGGGATGAAGCTCAACCCCGCTAAATGCACCTTCGGAGTAGCCTCGGGAAAATTCCTCAGCCACCTGATTACGCGCTGAGGAATCGAGGCTGATCCCGACCAAATCGACGCGGTCCAGAGCATGCTTATACTCTAACGGCACAACGCCGTGGCACGACGACTAAGGATATCGGGACAATACCAAAATACGAAGACATGATATATCGGCGCAAACACGAGGCATCTTTTCTTTTATTTCCACACTTCTCCCTTTAAAAAAAAAATAAGAAGGGGGGGGGGGGGGGATATATACAAATGGAGGAAATATACAAATATTCAAAATACAAATAATTTAGGTTTCGATTGAAAAATCACTACGGAGTTACAAAATCCAATCGGAATACAAGTGCTCCCAAAGACGAAGGCATCCACAACATCACCCGCGGCGTCGACGACGGTTGGCCCGACGAAGCTGACGAATAATATCATCCACGAAAACTTCTATGAAAGCTAAGTGTTCTGGAACCCGATCAGGAAACCACCCTCGCATACGAAGAGAATGCATCAAAGGGAGGTCGACAACAGACTTGCTTCCGCCCTGCAAAAGGAAAATTGAGAAAGTGAGAAAAATAGGAAGGACATGATGCAAAGAGATTATGTTCATTAATTCAAAAAGGGGGGCGCTTGAACAATGAAGTTACAAAAAAAAAAGGTATCAATGCCCAAATCCTATTCCGCGAAATCGACGGCCTCTACAATTTCTCGCACAAAGCCTTGGGAAGAGTCGGGTGTCTGCCGCCCCTCGGTCTGAGAAGGCTGGGCCGAAGTAGATGGAGTTCCTCGATCCTCAACCGGTGCAGACAACGCTTCCCGCTCCTCAACTTGATCTGAAGCCGACGCTAGTGCCCCGCGCTCCTAAAGCGCAGTCGAATGGAGGACGAGATTGGAACCATTCTCGCCTTGCAGCGCGGAAGCGAGAGAGGTGTCGCCCAGATCCAGCATCGCCAGCCGCCGATCATCGACACTCGGAGGATCGTTCGGAGATAGAGGGGGAGAATTGGGATCCTCGGTAGCCCTCCCTTCCAGCTCCTTCACCTCGGCAGCGTACTTCTCACGGAGAGTGTGCCACCTCGGGAGCCGGGCTCTAAGGTCCTCTACCGTCGCCTCGGCAGGAAGGCCTTCGACCAAGAGAATGTTGGCCCGGCAACCGGTAAGGAGGCGATGGGTATCGATGGACTCATCGAGAGCCTTGAACCTCTCCCGCAAATGGTCGAGCTTGACCGAAGAATTCTGAAACAAACCCAGGCGAGCTTGTTTCTCTTCGACCGCTTCCGTCGTCGCCGAATCCCGCTCCTCGGTGACAGCGCCGAGCGCGGACTCCGTCTGCCGAAGCTGGTGGAAGAGCTCCTTGATTCGAAACGTGAGGTGATCCTCTTCGGAGGGTGACAACCCCGCAGCCTCGGCGGCTCGGGAAAGGCGATCGGACGTGACCCGAAGGGACTCCCCGAGTTTCTCCTCGACAATGCGATAACGTTTTCGCTCCTCGAGGAGCTGGTCCTCGCCAACAGCGACAAGTCTCTCCTGCTCCTTGAGCTTGGCCTCGGTCGATCGCCGGAGCGAAGTCTCGGCTTCGAGCTTGAAGTTTGACTCCCCCACTGTGGCCGTCGTCGCTTTCAACCGCGCGTTCAACTCGTCAATCTCCTCGCGAGCCTTTCGCTCGTTGAAGATCGCCAAGCCAAACTGACGCTCGGCCTCGGTAAGCTTTGCCTCGGTCTCGGCTCTCGACCTCCCGCTCGGCCTTGAGCACAAAGACTAACATGTCGTTCACACGAGCGACGCTCTAAATAACGCTCCCGACGAAAGCGGGGTAGCCCGCAAGTTCGTCGGATGGGTCCACGCCAGGGCGGGTGTCGGAAGATTCCATGGTCAAGCCATCGCAGACGGCAACTGAGTAAGCCTCCCAATCCTCCAAAATTGAGGCGCCGGAAGGAATAGGAGGGAAAGGCGCACGGCCACGAGAAGAGGACGCCGCCTTCGTCAACAACGATGTTCGAGGGCAGGGGAGAACCCCGAGGAAAAGGAAGGCGAGGACCGAGACCCCGACGGAAGGGTCGGAATACCCCGAGGGACCGTCTCGGTTCCAAAAGTTGTCGGCGCAGGCGGCGACTGGCTAACCGCGGGGACTTGGGCAGTCAGAAGCCCGGTAGAAATGCCGACAATCGGGGAGGCAGTCGTCTCTTCGGTCGCACGAACCGAAGGGGGGCGCGAGGGCTCCGTCGAAGCATCGCCCCCTCCGGTCTCAGCAACGGAAGGAAGGGCGGCAGCGGCATCGGCAGGCGAACCCCTCGCCGAAGGAGATTCGCCCTCAGCGAAGGAATCCACGAAGTCCACTCTGGGCTTCTTGATCTTCTTCGCCGCCTTAAGACCCGCCACCGATGGATCCTCGGGCACAAATTCGCGGGAGAATCCCTCCGGAAGAACCGACGCCGGGGGAGGACCGCAGATCATCGCCTCCTGGAACACACCGGACCGACAAATCCTGCCCTCGGTAAAGTCGCTAGCCTAATCCCGCTTGGGGCTGGCCAGCAGAGCTCGACGCACCTGTTGGAAGCGCTCATTGTCGCCGCTGGGGAGGAATTTCGGGACGTCGGTGATCCAGTCCCTGGGGAGATCGGCGTGATGGGGGCCGAAGGTACGGACGTTGACCCGTACGAAGAAATACTTGTGCTCCCACGGGGGCTCCTTGCTCGGCGTGTTCAGCAAGACGTGGTCCTTGTGCCGATGCGTCAGCATAAACCTGCCGAGGTTGCGGGGATTCCGGATGACGTTGAAGAAACGCATCAAAATCTCTAGGGTGAGCTCCACCCCTTCTTCGCGAGCGATTACCAAAGTACTCAGGAGAAGGCAAAGCACGTTTGGCCCCACCTGAGTGATAGGTAGCTTGAAGGCATAGAGGAAGGCCAACATGACGTTGGGCATCGAGAGATGGAGACCAACGTGCCGGAAGAAGGCCTCGTAAAGGAAGATATAACCCTCCGAGGGTTTGTCGGCCAACTCGCCGTCTTCAGGAAGCCGGGCGTAGACATTCTCCCGCGCAAAATACTTGCGCTTCAAAAGTTCGAAGTCCGCCTTCTCAAAATGGAGGGCGGAGACTTGGTCGCAAAAATCTTCCCAGGCATCAAGACGTCGCCGGAAAAGGGAAGAGCGGTCGGAAAAAGGGAAAGGATACGGTGGCAAGAAGAATCTGGGAAGAAAGGGCAGGAGGATAGCAAAGAGAAGCCAATGGGGAAAACGCGATCGAAGAACCCCTTATAAAGGGAATCGAAACGAGGGGAAAACGAAGAGGCGCAAATCGATCCAACGGTCCAAAAATAAAAGAGTTCGAAAAGAAACGGTTGAGATGAAGGAGCCGTTACGTATCCCAAAGGCACTCGAGTGCAAGCAACGCGTATTAATGAGAAGAGACACTTCGTCTGCCCAATATACGCATAGCCTAGGGAATAGATGTTGGTAGACCCCAGTGCCAGAAATTGTCGGGAGACAAGGATAATGTGTGGGATCGATGGTTTCAGACCCGAGGGTACCCGGAACCAACGAACCTAGATGAGCCAGCGACCCTAGACCCGACGGCGCCCAGAGCCGACAGTCTCCAGAGCCGTCGACCCTAGACCCAACGGCTCCCAGAATCTGCGACTCCGAAGCCGATGGTTCCCAAAGCCAACGGCTCCCAGAGGTGATGACTCTAGAGCCGGCGACCCTAGACCCGACGACGCCCAGAGCTGTCGACCCTAGACCTGATGGCTCCCAGAATCTGCGACTCTGGAGCCGATGGTTCCCAAAGCCGACGGCTCCCAGAGGTGACGACTCTAAAGCCGACAATTCCCAGAGTCGACAATATTCGGAGTCGACGATTCTTAACCCCGCAGTTCCCAGAACGACCAACCAAGCATAGTCGACAGGAAAAACCGTGTATCGTGACGAAGGAGAATGAGGAGCAAAGTCGATTTCTCATTTTATCAAGTGTTAAAACACTTGACAAAATGGGGGACTAACTGTTAAAGTCAGATCCGGTCGGATCCCTCCCAACGCCTAAAGACCGCGATGGGAAGAGTCGACGACAATCGGGTCAACGACGTCCGGAGTCGACGATGCCTCGGATCGACGACGCATGCGTCGACGACGTCCCAAGTCGACGACGTTCGAGTCGACGACGTCCCGAGTCGACGATGCTCGAGTCGACGATGCCCCGGATCGACGACGCATGCGTCGACGACGTCCCAAGTCGACGACACCCTGGGTCGGAAACACGGAGGACTAAAGGTACCGAAGTCAGGAAAGAGAGCTCATGATGATGAGTCAGGCGGCGAAAGACAGCTGATTGAAGGGAGGCGCATTTAATGAAGCCTAACACACCCTATCCACTGCTGGTGGCAGACACTCGAGAACTTAGAGAAGTGAGTGATGTGACTGAGCGAGGAAAAAGGGCGGGAAAATGGATGTAAAAGAGAGCAAGGCAACCCCTATAAAAGGAGGGGAAAGAGGCCATTAGAAAGGATCCGAAAATTTTATGTACACATACGCGAAATCATCAATATACCAAAAATTTATTCGAGAACACCATTCAAAGTGCTTCCTAATTGTAAAACGATAAAGACCGAACCTCTTTCTCTAAAAACAGGAGGGAAACCTTTTGTGATTGTTGGAGGTACGAAACGCCCTGAACAGTTATCGGCAAGACGGCCATGCCAGTACTTTTCCATGATTTTTGTCGAAAATCGGCAAACATCTTGAAAAATAACAAAAATATGATATTTTTCATGAAATTTTGCACTTTTCGATGATTTTATTCGAGTGTTTACATATGTGAGAGTGAGACAATATTTTATTTACCTATGTTTGAGTATGAAATGATTTTATTTTTGGCATTTTAATGTTTTATCAACATTATAAACTTAGTAAATATATTCTTAAAAATATTTTAGTGATTTTTCATCGATAATCCTCGATAATTATAGATAATCCATCGATAATCCTCGATAAGTGTTGGTAACGATAATCTACAGTGTTTATTAGTTTTCTGTCAATTAATCGACAAGCAAACGATAAATCCGTCGAAAACGGCAAGCGATTTATCGGCAAATTCGGCAAGTTGAACCTCATATAATACTCAAAAAATTATAATTGATGTTTTACTCTAATTTTTTGAAAACAAATTTATCTTGGACTATCCTTTATTATAATACTCAAATTACGCCGGGTATCTTTTATTATCTTGGACTAAGATGATTAGAATATTTCAGCCATAAGAATATTATTATAGGTATTTTTAGAGTCTAGAAAAATTAAGACTAACTCAAAAAAAGTGCTTAAGAGGCCAAAACGACTAAAAAGGCCATAAAGGCGACCCGACTCCGGCCCAAAAAAGTTCAACGGGGCCGTCCCAAAAAAGCCAGTGAAAATGCCAATCTTTTACCCCAAATACATTTAAAGATCATTATGATAACTTATCTAAAGCATCGCACACCGCGCAAACAATATTTCAAATTCAATTACTCAAGGGCCCAACAAAGTAACTATTAATTACTAAAAGTCCATACACCCTTTTATAAATAGAAGCTTGTTTGAATCAAAACGGTAAATCATAAAAAGATAATTAATTAATTATTTCGCAAACAATAGGAAGCATGTCTTGTCCTAATTTCACTCACATTTGAATTTGAATTAATAAAAAGATAATTAATTAATTATTTTGCTTACTTGTCATTGGATGAGAATAAAGGGGATGGATCGATGACGTGTCATCATCTCCTCGGGTCATAAGAGTATACATGATGATGTGTCATCATCTTAGACACTTTTACCATGGTAAATTCGAATTACCTTATATTAAGCAAAGGAAAGATTCAAAACATGATGTTGAATGAACATGAACATGGCACATGTTATAATTTGAATTCTTTATTCTTGGACTAAGTAAATGTGGCGAATTTTATGATGACTGAGACTAGGAATTTCGAATTCCATTTGCTTGGTGAAGATGTCTATTAATACTAGATCATATCACAAAAAGCATTAAGCTTTTTCTCTCTATAAAAATTGCCACTTTGTTCATAGATAAGGAAATTCGATTTCTTGCTCTATTGTTCAATACGAGCCACTCTCGATATTCTATAAAGTTCTACGATCATAACGGTGACTCTTCTCGAATCTTCGAGGAAGACGCACGCGATCTCCGATTACGCTATAAGAGGTAATATCCGTTTCGTGTATAATAATAATAATAATAATAATAATAATAATAATAATAATAATAATAATAATAATAATAATAATAATAATAATAATAATAATAATAATAATAATATGATTGTTTATATACATGTATGTATATGCGTTTTTATGATATGGATCGTAGAAGTCGTAGAATAATTTTTAAACGAAAAATAGCATGCATTAACATTTTAATAAACATGCGGTTAAGTTTTTACGTGAAAAATTGTTTGCATGTAAGCTTTAATAATTTTGTGATATTCTGCCGTAAACCGTTACGTTCAAATTTTTATAACCCGGGTGTAAAACGTTCATACACAACGACCTCAAAATTATCACGGTCGCTCAACGAGTTCGGAACTGTCACAATCGCTCCACACCAAGTACAGATCCCCTACGCCGCTAATAAGGCCTCCGCTACGCCGCCGCAAAGTCAGCGGAACCTCTCCCCGTGCAAATCCCCTACCACGGCTCGCCACCACCGAGCCGCCACGAAGTTCATATCGGTCGCCTCAACGACCTCAGCACCTATGACCTCGAGCTTTGCCTCGGTCACCTCGACATCTACATTGATCACGCCAGCACCCTCAAGCTTCGTTCGTTCACATCAAAACTCAACTCGGTCGCCTCAACGACCTCGACGATGTCAGCCAACCTCTCAGATGACACGACCCGCGGTTCAACCGAGGACGCGGCTCAAAGCGTCGAAGCGCAGAGCCCAACTAATGTTAATCGTTGGAGGTGGATACAGAGGCACCCCCTCCGTACCCCTTTAAGTTCACGTTTTTTCTCCTTTTCTCCAGATACGAAGACGAAAATGGAGGCATCAATTCCAGAAGATATTTTTGGCCTATCAAGAAAAAAGAAGCAAGCTTCAAGCCCGATTTGATCGCTAAGTGAAGATTGGGCCGGGCCCAAAGTCAAGACAAGGGCCGCTCTAAGTGTTTGATCCATTTTTTTAAATTAACAAAAGCTAAATCTTTTATCATCTTAGTCCAAGATAAACAAAAAATTCATTTTTTTTAACCTAAATGTTATCCTTGCAAATATTTGTATTTATAAAGTGTTGTTTTGTTAATTACGAAAACTTATATGTTATTTTATAAAGTTTCCCTTTTAAATTTAGAAATAAAAAAAAAAATTGAAATAAACCCGGTTTGTTTCAGAAATTATATTATATTGAATAAAAGAGTTACATCTTACAAAATACATCGACAGATACATCACTAAGATGATCATCAAGACTCACCTTTCTTTTTTCTTTAGAACAACTTACTAGTTTAGTAGAGTACAAAACTCAAACCTCGTCACAAAATAACATATTATACAAAAGGCTGCAACTTATAAGCTGCAATGGATTCCAACAGCCAAGTGTGGCCGATCACTCTCGACCGGCATTGCATCGCCACATCCTCAGCCTCACTCAGCCTTCTCCACAGGATAGACACTTCCTCTCCCAACTTGCACCCTTCTGGGGGGTCAAGATTGTAAATTACCAATGCCGTAATTTGATCTGCTGGCGCCACAATACCACTTTGCCGGGAAAGCTCTTCCCTATTTTTTATCAGCGTGCCTCCTCCGACTATGACCAAATCTTCAAGATCTTTCCTATAGGACGAAAGAAAATCGCCCACAAAATAGAAATTCAACCCGGCAAAGAGCTTTGGGCCCTACAATTGGAAGGAAAGTTAATGAACTAGCTTGTTACACAAGCAAAGGTGATTCAATAAGCTTTAGCCTAGTGAAGACTTACATTGTTGAATGCCCTAAGCCTGCCGTTTTTAGGACTATCGCGACACCCGTAATTATCGAGACTGATCTCGAATGGTTCTTCATCTACATGAGACTTCGCTTCAATGCATGCTTTTACCCCTGCCAAAAGAATATTCTAGTTGAATCATCATGTTTTATTTTTAATCAAGTTATTGCCTTTGTGGCAGGAAAGTAAAACAAGTTTTAATAATCAAAATGCTGTAAGCTTCTACGGCATAAACTTTAAAGAAGAGAGCTATCAACGCAAACGCTAAGAAAATAATAATAAACATTTCATAATAAAATCCTTTTTTTTAAGCTCAAAGGTATAGGTTAAATTTTGAGCAGTCATTTCAATATTTTTCTTCCAATTCTAAGAAAGAGAAATCCCAAAATAAAATCCATCAATTATTGACGAACCCCATTATAGAGATAAAGTTTTCGGAGGAGGGGAGATTCATGGAGGTAGAATTATGAATACGGGTACGAACGGTCATCGGAATTTGTAGTGTGTCGCAGTTTCTCCCCTATATTTTGTTTAAGCAATTCGAAGGACTAAAATACAATTTCCTGCAAAAATCTAACCAACAGGGATTCACTAGGCTAGAAATGTTCTTTCCCTCAAGAGCACGACTGGAACTCTCCAAATGATATTAATATAATTTTTTTCACTCATCAAACATGAGGGGTTAATTATAAACTTCAGATACCTAAAATACCCTTAATTTGTTTGCGGGCATCATGCAATGGCATGAGGTTAGTGCATCAAATGTGACATGAAAAGAAACCGCATCCATAATTAATGGGATATGACTGATACAATAAATAAATAAAAATAAGCAGGTTAACAGAAATACGTACAATCAACTTTGACAATCCATCTTCCATTTAAGATTGCCATGAGAACTTTCAATGTCCGAGTGCAAGCACCGCGCTCGTCTGTAGCTGCAATAATATGTGTCACATTTGGGTCCCAAAACTTGGAAATCGGGGAATTGTTCATCTTCCCAAACTTGACCAAAAGAATCTGCAAAACAATAGATATGAAGGACAACAAAAATCAGTTCAAAAAAATACCAAATAGTTTCTTTTACAAGCATAAGCACCTCGAATAATACTGCGTGTTAGAATAGACTGAATATAGGACATTTGATCTATATGAAGTAACCTTCTCTTCTGTAGACAAAGCAGATCCACAAAGAAGCCATTTCCTCTCCTTGTCGGGTAAAGTTACCACATTGGCGTTCTGACAACTTCTGAAGCAAAAAGTAGAAACAATAAATAAAAAGTCAATAGAGTAAATATTGTTTAGTTTGCTATCAAAAACTATTGTAGAACACAAAAATAAAAATTAGCAGCTAATCAACATTAGGATTTTCATTTGAGCAACTGACTTGAACATAAAAGAAAAAATGTCATAATGAAAACTTACACCATAGCAGGCATCACGGGCCTGTTAGATACATTTCCCGCAGGCTTAGACTTCTCTTTCGGGAATCTAACTGATGAATGGGCTGGACAAAGCAAGAGATAATTCTCCTACAAGAATTAAACAATTAAATGGCATTATTTTAGGGCTTAGGGAACAACAAAGAATTGAACTACAAAGGGGTAGTGATGTACGTT
The DNA here is from genome assembly GCA_954871525.1 of Parietaria judaica. Taxonomy (NCBI): domain Eukaryota; kingdom Viridiplantae; phylum Streptophyta; class Magnoliopsida; order Rosales; family Urticaceae; genus Parietaria; species Parietaria judaica. Next base: position 50,210,836 of record OX940860.1, read on the forward strand.
ATCCCAACGGCATTTTGAGGTTTTCAATGCACAAGGTACATGATAGGTTTTGCGGCAGGATTTCATATAGCATCCTAAAGCGGCTCCTCTTTTACCGCATTTGGAGCACTTAAGCTTTGAACCCCTCGTCACTTCTGCCGTCAAATTCTTTGCTTCCTCATCAACGTAGAAAACCTTTGGAGACCTGCATTTCCAAAACCCTTTTTAGTTTTCAAGCGCCTAAGATTCTTTTTAAAGCATATCAATCATCTTACACAGTTTCACCATAATTGCTTAGCCATGAATATTTCATCAATTGCAAACAGCATACCAGTCAATGCATAGTCTGTGTACATGGATGACATTCGAAAGTGTTGCCTCGTTGGCAGACACCAACTTTTCGTTAGAATAGTGTAACATGGATCCTGTTTCCTGGTCATTTGCATTAAAAGAAGAATTAAAAGATTAGGAACATGTCATTCCTTGAAGTAAAAAGGAGTTTTGAAGAAAGTAAAATTTGCACTACATGCAATGCAACTTGAGTGATCGCATACCTCTGAAATTTTAGAGGAATGGCAAAATGCACATACAGCTTGATATTCTAACAGCTGAGCTGAACTTTTAGGCACCTCTATACCGATGGGCTCTGGCACGTTTTGTAGCTCCAGCTTTGAGTTGCTGACATTCTCCGCTTGCCCGTAATTCAATTGCTTGAGTCTCTTTACTTCCCTAATATCAGTGTCCCGTTCAAACCCGGTATCCTCATTCTTAGGCTTCCCAATTCTGGAGCCATCATTATCTCGTCTTGGTTTTTTAATGAAAGAAGTTTCTGAACTCTAAAAGAGAAATCATAAACATGAAAAATTCAGCGAACACAACTCCACAAATTGTAACATAACAAACAATGTCTATATAGAATAAAAGCCGAATTATATTTCATCTTCATGCAGTAGTTTCTAAAGTTTATGTAACAAATACAGTGAAAATTCTATAAAAGCTCCAATTGTAGGATGCCTAATCATGACCTATTCAGCTGAGCAACATAAAGACAGTAATATGCAATGTTATACGTTGACAGCAATTTATAAGAACTCACATGTTCACTACATTGGCGGGGACTATCGTAAGCATCGCCAAATGAAGGAGGGCTGCTAGGAGCCGATCGTGCCTCTAGATTCGCACTACTACTAGGCCCAACTCCTCTAAAATCCTTTCGAGCACGGCCTTGTTCTACTTTGCTGTTGTTTTCAGCCCTTACTGATTTACCCTCCAGGCGATTCTCAGGTAGTTCATTTTTCAATTGCACATCAAACTTAGCACCAGATGAAAGTCTCCCAGAGTCTGCAGTGCCAACGGGTACAAAATCAGATTACCGAGTACAGAAAAAGCTCGAACGTCAATTGAAAGAGTAACTGAACACAAACCTGAACGGGCATTCTGAATCAAGTGTGCGGAGAAAGTAGTGTCTAAGCATTTATATATATTCGCCATATTTTCCAAGAAAGGCAAGTGCCTCAGATCTGCCATGAAATAAACAGAGAAACACTCGACAAAAAAATTCAAAAAATCGAGGGGAAAACTAAGAAAACGATTACACAGTGAAGAACACTATAAGAAAGTGATACCTTGATAAACAAAATGCAAATTACACACTGGACAGTCTGCGCCAGACTGAGTCGAATCAGGGATACACGATCTGCATCAAATTACACAATTAAGAAATTTGAAATTGAAGTTAGCTCCTGAGATCTAGGGATTTTGCTCATCTTACAAGCACATGACATGATTGCATGGCAACAGAACCGGCCGATTAACGAAGCTCAAGCTGCGAAATCAGAAACGAAAGCGAGCGAGCGATCAATACTTACTGATTCGTTCAGAAGTTTCTCGGTAGCCAAACGGAAATCAAAATGAAAAAAGGAAAAAGCGAACCAGAGAGGGCATTTGAGCTCGAGACCGAGCTTGTGGAAGTTGAGAACCCAGGGGTTGAGGAACTTGGCGGCCATAGCCAGCTGAAGCTCAGATCTTCCTCTCCACCCAAACACTCACTCACTCTGTACTTCCTCGAGTTTGGTCCTGAGACTGTCCACTTCGCGAAGCGATCATTTCAGACACTTTTGGACGGTCCAGATTACTTGAGTCAGAGAATCGAAGGACACGTGGCGCGAGATTGGCTGTGTTTGTTAAACGACGGCGTTTTGGTAGCGCGCGTAATGTTTTCTAGAATTTTATGAAACTCCCGCGAGGACGTGAAATTCCCGCCACCGCTATCCTTTTCGCTATTTACTAAATGTAAGTCAAATTAGCTTCTCTATACTCATAAAAAAATATATTTATTTTAAAAATAGTCAAATATACCTATCATATTTTTTTTTTGTTAAAAATAGAATTACTTAATCATCATGGTTTTAAATGCCCCAGCTTGTCTGCGGCATGTCTTCGATATGCCCTTTTTTTTAGAGTCGCGGCATGCCTTCAGCATGCGGTATGCCCGTAAACAACTACAAATTATTCATATAATATTTTATTTTGATTATAACTTTATATTTATATTTTATATAAGCTACAAGTATAATTCTTATTTTTATATAAATACAATTATAACTTATTAATATGATATATTATTATAAGTGTGATTTTTTAGTTATTTATGTTTTATGGTGGTAAATACGTAATTTTGATCTTATATAAAAATTTTGCCTAAATACTCAAAATTATTTTCTATAATTTCTGTCGATATTCTCATCAGCATGCAGTATGCTCGTGAAATTTATGCGATATTTCCGGCATGCGGCATACTATTTTTTCCAATTCGCCCATCGGCATGCCCGTAAAGTGGAAAGAGCGAAACGGCGTCGAAAACAACATTTAAAACCTTGACGTAATGTATAAAAAAAAAAAATTATAAGAGCGAAGTTTGTTGGAACAGGAGATGACAATGTTGTTGGAAAATGAACGGAATAGGAAGGGCGAAGTTTGGAGGGAGAAGTAGTGTCAAAGAGAGATTGTGGATGTGCTTGCAGTGATGTCGTCGAAGAAAGGAAGAAGACAATGATCACTAGAGAAAGAAAAAAAAAAACGGTGTCCGTCAGTGATATTGCAAAAAAATGAAACAAGTAGGAAGAGAAATTTGAAGGGGAATATTTTTTTCAACGGGAAATCATGAAAACGAGATCTAATAAGCGATGTTTACACACTTGAACGTAGGGGTGAAACTGGTTCAATCAAGTACTTTTTTAATTTTTATTTTTGCCAAAACTAAAACCGGAAAAGAATTTATGGGTTTCAAATACAAAAACCTGGATCTAGATTGTTTGTGCAAAAAACATGGGTTTCCTGTTTCTGAGTTTAAACCCAATTTTAAAAGGGAAACTTCATAAAACATCCCTCAAAATACCATAAATTATTTTATTACATTTCAAAACATCATAATTGGAAATACATCCTTTTTAAATTTTATGTACCAAAATACCTTTAGTTGTGTCCATTTTTTCGGACGCGACTTGTCCATTTTTCAGGAGGCAATATGTCCATTTTTCAGGACACAATATGTATATTTTGAAAGGGTATTTTGGTACATAAAATTTAAAAAGGATGTATTTCCAATTATGATGTTTTGAGGTGTAATAAAATAATTTATGGTATTTTGAGAGATGTTTTATGAAGTTTCCCTTTTAAAAATAAAAGACCAATTTTATAACCAAATGTGAATTTATTCAAAAAAAAAATTAATCAAATTACATTTTTGTACGAGACTCTTTGTTCTTTATTTATAACAAGAATCTTCATAATTTATTTTTCTACAAAATCAATGTGACTTTTTTCATCTCAAATGTTAATACTATATTCTATACTATGACTAGCCATATGCATACGTTTAGATTGCATTTTAGCTAACATTTGTTTTTCGCGAAATAGCCATATTTTATTACGTAGCGTTTTCAATACAAATTCAATTCCGAAATTGTCCGATTGAATTTTTATTTTTTTCATTTAGTTAAAGAAATTTGTTATTAATTGTATAAATTAATAGGTGCTAAATGCCTAATTTAATATCTATCTCGCTCGATCTCTCTTTGACCTTCATTCATCTCTCTCTCTCTCTCTCTAATTTCTCGTCGCCTTTCCTGGTCGTCGGAGTTTCGTTGGCAACTGACCCTGGTGTTACGACATCAGCGTTCCTACGCGAGCTCAATGGAGACCGAATTTCGCGAGCTACCATTCTTAGGAGAAACGTCGACAACAATGGAGATCGAGATTCGCGTTCTCCGGCCTTCAAATGTAGCGACGACGGTGAAGGGGAAGGATACGACTCTCTTGACGGCATTCGAAGCTCGCCGGTGCACGCAGGCGTGAGTTGATATTCATTCTTGCTTTCTCGTTCGCGGGACTCGTGATTCACGATGAGGCGGTGTCCTTGGAATGCGAGGTTGCGACCACGTTAACTGGCTTCAGGGTGGGCTTGGTGTCCAATCTCATTTCGAGAATCAGCTAAGCTTCGTCTTGAGGTAATTCATGTTAATGAATAGTTTCATACAACGTAGATTCGTGTTAATTTGCGTTAATGTGCGTTAATTCGTGTTAACGTTCAGTTTAATACATTGTAGTCATGTTCATTGTTGTTAATGTTTGGTTTAATACACTGTAGATTTGTGTTAATTCGTGTTTATATGTGTGTGTATTCGAGTTGAGGTGGATATGAAGCTCCAACGAGGAGCAACTATTCCCGGTAGAGCCAGAGACGAAGAGGAAGGCTCGTGAGAGAGCCATGGCTGCTAGGGGGAGAGAGAGTATTTGAAATTTTGTTACCTATTTTGTAGCCTTATTAAGTTCCTATTTTATTTTGTTTTTAAAATAGTTGACGATTGTATTCAAAATTTTAATACGAGTAAATATTTCGGAATATTAATAATTAATGGTAACAAATTGTTTTTATGTTAGTTGATATGGTTAATTGGCTAGTTCACAATATTAACCGAACATTGATTATTTTGTCGATTTCATGTTTCAATTTGGCTAGTTTGCTAAAGCTCCCACATTTTAGCTCCCACATTTTATCTACAAATTGAATGTGAGAATTTTTTTTTCTTTCATATATACTCAAGTGTTACCCTTAAACTCTACAACATAAAAGGTTATGAAAATAGGGGATTAAAATAAAGAGAAATTATAACAGATAACCACATTCGAACGTTTATATTACAGTTTAACAAACTTATAGTTTTAATTAGTAAAATAGCTAATTTGATGATGTGGCTATTAAATCATTTTTTTTGTACCGATATTACCCTTAACCCTATTGAATGTCAGATTTAATATTAATGTGCTAATTTTAGGGATTAAATGCTATGCACATATCTTTCTCTTTCACGGATCGTAGCACTCTCTCTCTCCTCTGCTAATCTGCCGTCACAAACCTAGAAACTAAATGACAATGCTTTGAACGAAGCATTGCTCTGTTGGAGATTGCAAGCAGATCAACTACTTGCCCTTCACGCCCTTCACTTGTGATCAATGCTCTCAGGTTCCATTACTCTCTCTTTTCAAATGTAGTTTGATTATGGATTTTTGTAAAAATTACTCCGTGTTTATTGGACCTAACCAAAAGATTGTTTTCTTTTCTGAATTGCTATATTGGATCTAAGCGACAAGAAGGCCAAGACCTTCGACCCCGCCATGGAGCCTGTCATCACCGGCAAGATCGAGCGCCTCTCTACGGCCATGCCCTCGTCTCGAGGTATTAATGTTTATTTAAATTCGTGTTCAGGTGCTTTCTCAGCCATTAAAGATAGCTCAGGGGATTGACCATTTGAATATCGTATCCTCGGTCGGAAGGCGTGGGAGGCAACGTTGGCTCGATGGCGATTTTTTTTCTCTAGTTTTGTCGTGTAATTTCTGTTTATTGGTGTTTACTCGAATTGTAAATGTATGTTAATTCGAATTGTAAATGTAAGTTTATTGGTTTAGTCGTGTAAATGGATGTTAATTCGAATTGTAAATGTATGTTAATTGGTTTATTCGTATTTATTCGTGTAAATGTATGTTAAATCGAATTGTTAATTTGGTTAATGTTTTTTTTAATTCAAATTGTTTTAAGTTATTAATATGGTTAATTCGAATTAATGTTTGCTAAGAAATTTGAATTTTTATTTTAAAAACTGAAAAATGTTTTTTATATTTAAATTTGAAATTTGATTTTTTTTTTAATTTGGAATTCAAATATTTGTTTCCTAATTTATTATTTTATTAATTTTTTTAAAAATTAAAATAAATTCGTATTAATTATTTATTATTAAAGTAAATTTTAAATAAATTTGTTAATTCGAAGTTTAATATTGATTATTATTAATAATAAGGGTAGATAAGTCATTTCATATCAGTTAATGTGGTTTATTGGCTATGACACAATACTAACCAAACGGTGGCTATTTTGACAATTTTAAACGTTTAAGAAGGCTAGTTAGCTTAAGCTCCCTAAAATAAATCATTTCATGATAGAGAAATATTTTCAAGAGAATTTTTTTAATAATATTATTTTACTACGAATTATCACACATTATTATTAATTAATCAACTTAAATGATATTTTTAGATTTTAATGAATTAATATTATATGGAACAGGACATACCCGAAATTACAGCCAAACGCACTCGACATGGGCACTAGGCCGCACGCAAGTTAGGCCTTATACGACACCTCGGCCCACAACCTCGTGGGCTGGCTTCGGCCTGATGAGCCATATCAGGCCCAGCAGCCCACACCTTGGGCTGCCGGCTGCTTGGCGTGTTGGGCTGACCTGGTGCAGCCCAACAACCGACCGGATAAAAAAAAGGGTTTTGGAAAAACTTTATGTGCAATACATGTTTCATGCCCGAGAGATATTGTATAATTCAAGAGTTCTTTGAATTTACAATTCTTTGAGTTGTAACCGGGTAAGAAAATCTCTTGGCTTTGGATAAATAATCCTCATGATATGCCTATATTATTCAAAGTTGCAGCTTCAACTTTGCATTATACAGCTGATTAACTTCCTCAGCCTCGTGCTTCTTCATCTCCACAAGATGAACAATTACGGTTTGAAATTGAAATTGAAATTGACATGAACAATGTAGCGCATTCTGATCTGTTCCACGTTGTAAACTATGTACTCGTTGTACAGCAATGAACCCTGCAACACAACCACGTGCGTCCGTAAGCTTTGAACGCACTAAAAAGTGCTTATTCAACGATTAAAAGCTCGTGAGATCAGATTTCATGGTAATTTCACTTACCTTATGGTGCGGGTTGTCTTTGAGGTTTCCTTCAGGAACCAAAACACCGTCGTCGAGCAACCGAGCTTTCGACAGATCTGGAGCAGTTCTTCCAACTCCTTTTGTGCTGCAATTATTATTATTATTATTATTATTGTTTATCATAATTACATAGTACTTAGCATTTCAACAGGAAAAAAGTTATTTTGATTTTTGATTTCTTAATGAAATTGAAATTGAAGTACAAATTCAATCAACAGAAATATGTACCTCAGTTTTCCTTCTGGCAGCTTATCAGCATCATACTTCGCGTTTCGAAGTTCCACCATGTCACCGAGTGCAACCTAAGCCAATTAAAAAGCCCAAATCTGTGAGAGCCGCGATAAGAAAGAAAAAAGAGTAATAAAAAACTACAAACAAAATCTGAATACTATACACCAATAATTGAGTTTTGGAATGAGAGCAACCTCGCACAAAAGCAGAACACCCGTCGTTGCACTATGCGAAGCATAGCAGTAGTTGGCGCTTTTGGAGAACATGTCAGCGAAGTAAACACCTTTCCCGAACATGTAACCCGTTACTGGAGCTTCCGGGGGAGCAATGCGCAAACCTAAATCCGCAACAATGATATTCGACCCGTTTATTGATACAATAAATCACATCACTCACATGCATGAGGAAATTAATTGTACAAAACGGGATAACCTTGAGATAAAATGCCAGTCCAGTTTGTGAGCCGGGAACCATGCCATAAAAGCATTCGGTTCTTGGTGCTCGAAAACTATACATTACAACAAATAACTTCAGCATGTACAGAAAAAGCTTTCGTTTCCGAAAATTGGGATCAAATCATAAATTATTAAATCGTGAAATTTACCTTTTTGAAACGGTCAGCTTCACCTTCTCTCGAGACTCTGAATAACTGACCAATCTCAACACTATAATTTGAATGTGTGTCTGCATGAGTGTTCTTCATATACTTTTCAACCTGCAATCCAACGAACTTTATAGATAATGCATGTGCTTGTGTTGAAAGTAGCCTATATATATATAGTCATACATATTACATACCATATGGAACTCGTTACAATTAGCATCAATTGGCATCATTTCACATTGAAGCTTTTGGTAATGAGAGTACAACGGATCTTCCTGCGAGATTGATTAAAACACAGAAGCTGAATTATGAATATGATGAATCGATGTATTAAATAATAATAATAAAAACGGAATCATGTTAAATTGCATGTGCTATTAGAATGTAAATCGGTAAATAAAATACTCTGAAATTAAAAGTAAATAAGACAAAAAAGTGCTGACCTGAATACCGATGTCGTCCTTCAACAATTTTGTTGCCAATTCTATTTCACTTAGTGCTTCAACCTTCATTCAAATTGAGAAATTAAACAAATTTGTTCATTAAAGAAGAAGTAAAAAAAAAATGATGAAATTCCCACTTCCAAAACAAGGGAAATCAAAGGCAGAAATAGAGTAAAAAGAAGAGCAACAAATGTATATCATCGAGATTAGACGATAATAACTAACCATCTCCAATTTGGATTTTAACTTCTGCGGGGTGTCAATCACAAATTCACCTGCCATAACATATACCGTCAAGTATAAGCTATGATTTAGAAATACTGCAAATTTTCAATACCATATCCCGATAGAAAACTTACTCATTTTTTTAAATCCAAAATCATGAGGTATGATCGTATAAAATTCTCTGCAGAATTCAAGTTATCAGATATAGTATTTTGAGAATTAAGAGAGCCGAATACATCTAGGAATTGTAACAGAAATGGATACTTTACCCGCTTAATTGCTCAAGTATTTTCCTATCAGATTGGCGAATGATATCAGCAATTCTCTTCAGGACTTCATAACCCTGCGAATATGTAAAGAGATGTCACTCTTTGCCAAAAAAATAAACACAAATATTTTCCTAGTGACTGTAACGAGAATCTACACAATATATATGTATATAAGGCTGAAAGCGTGATTAGTGGCTACCTTTAAAATTGTTGATTTGCTTAGCTTACCAAGTGGCAATTTATCAGCATTGTATCCTACAAACACGAAGAAAAAAAAATCGCGTAATTTGCAATTGTCAGAAGTCAGAAAATCAAATTTCGCATTAGTTAGCCATTGACGAACAAACCTATTTCCATCATTTGTTGCTTCATCATACTGATATTGCAAATGAGGGAAACAAACTTAGCCACTTCCGAGTCAAGCTTAGTTTCCCGGGGTTGTGATGGCAAAGCAGAGAGCGCCTGCTCTTGCACCTGACAACGTTTTTTTGCAGGCATTGAGTAATGAGAAACTATAAAGAATTGGGAAACGATGTTGATCACTCACGGTTGATTCGTCTTCCTTTTCGGTGTAGTCCATTTCCAACCAAGTATAGGTCTTTGGGTAAGAGACAAACTGTTTTCTATCTGACCAATAGTTATTGGTCTTCGCGAGAAACTTTTCTTCGAATTCTTGAATGGCGGTTTCTCGCGATGTGTACGGGCCTGATAACTTGTTCTGCCCTTTTACTCCCACTCTTCCCCATCGATTATAAAACATGTATCGCCCACCATCATCAGATTCTACAACCCCATACAAAAAACGCACGTAAGTTTTACGACAACTTAACCGACGGCAGGAGGATATGCATAAAGAGAGAAAAGAGAGATGACCGAGAACTTGAATGGCATAGAACTTGTTGTTGTTATCACGCACATTTGTCTGGTTCAACATCGCATCGTATACGTCATCTCCCTGCGATATAAACATTAACCACGGATAGAGATACGGGTGTGCAGAATAACCGCTAACCGACTTTTAAAATCGTAACTGAAAAACAATCCGGTTTAAAGTAACCGTAACCGAATTTATCTGACAACCGGTAATAGAATTTTGATAACCGGAAATGGATTAGAGAAGAAAGCGAAGAACTCACGAGTTGCAGAACATGATACTGGGACTTGATCTCATCTGAAAGCCACTGGTCCAGCACCGCACCGCCCTTCTTCGTCGCCGTCGTAATCTTCTCCTCGTCCACCACAGATTCTAACCCAAATCAAAGTAAGCGGCCACTTCTCTGACTGTCAGTCATTCAGTCAAGAAAATACCTTGAGGAGAAGTTGAGAGCTCTTTCTTCGTTCTCTTGCTCCGCAACTCCTCGTCGTCGTCGTCCTTGGCTCGCGATTGCTTGCGAATGGCCGCTTCGAGCCTCTTGACCTAGAGGGGTGAAGTGAGTTGTGGAAATGGAGGAGAAGAAGAAGGAGAAGTGGGTAGGTAGGGTTAGAACCAGAGTGGGCTTGATGCCAGCCACGCTCAGCCCGCGTTTGCCGAGCTCGGAACGAAGCTCTTCCACCTTCAGCTTGCTCGCCATCTTCGTTGCGTTGCTTTGCTTTGCGTCTTGATTTGAGCACTGTGTTTTTCGCGCGGTTGGGTTGGGAGAGAAGAAACAAGGCAAATCTTCTTCAGGAAGCACTTTGACTTTCAATTTGACTTTATTTTTATTTTAATTAATTTTGGACAACAAAAATAAAATTTAAATGCTCTCCACGTTGTTTACTTTTCTTATATAATATTCCCGACTTGTTTTGTGGATTTTAAAACTACAACAACAAAAACCAAGCTTCTAAATACAAATCATGGTTTCATATTTTAAATAATAATAAAATTACGATTAGTCCTTTTCAAAAAGTTATACAAATGATCCTATACTATTATTTAGTCATTCAAATGGTTCTTGACAATTAAAATAGATGAAAAGTGGATGGAAAAACATATAAAAAATGTTGTTGAGACTTTTTTATTTTTATTTTTAAAGGTAGCTTTGCTGCAGTGGAGATCGAACCCACAACTTTCACTTCGAAGTGGTGTGGAATTACCACTAGGTTATCCTAGCAACCACAATGTTGTTGAGACTTGATATAACTTTTAAGAGTAAAATTGTAATTTTTATATATTTTAAATATAAATTATATTTTTTTCTTCTTTTATTTATTTATTTATACATTAAAAAAATATATCTTATCAGCTTAAATATCTTAAATATTGCATTAATAATTTATTTACGTTAAATTATTAAGCCTATGTATATTTAAATAATATATTTTATATTAAATTGTTTACAAATGAAAGGAGAGAGCTCATGCAAAGGATATGGTAAATTTTACTAAACGAATTAAAAAATAAATATGTATTATTAATAATAATAGAAAAAAAAATGAAGGGACTTTATTTTTGTTTGACTTCTTGAGGAAGCACTTTGACTTTCACTATTGTATTTTGGACGAAACGTGCTCTCCACTTTGCTTTCTTATAATCTCGGTTGAATTGAACCATTATCTTCGTAATAATCAAGCATTAACGCTACGTTTTGAAAATTAATTAACACAAAAACGACAAATATTTTTTCTTCAATTTGATGTAATAGTAATACACACAAAATTTAATCATAATACACTTTTCAACATTAATCTAATGTTTTAAAACTCATGTAAGTATGATGCCCGGACTCTAAACCAATTCAACATCATCTAAACTAAGATGATTGGCACCGCGGATAATCAATTTCCGGAGTGTTGGACATATGTGTCCTTAAACAAGATATTTTATCCATTTGTAAAAGATTATGACAAGTCGTTGAATAAAGATGATACTTATTATGTTAATCTTATTATAGTTTCTGGTAGAGTAAAATAGAATGTTTGATTCCTTAGTTCATGAAGGATGCAATTATGTTATTATTATCACAACAGAGTCAATGTGAGGAAGAATTAATAATCATAATAAATGAACTTAAAATGTCCGTGACCTGATTAACTGGGTGGGAGGCCATTAATCGTATAAGGTCATTAATGTGACTAAGTGACAATCCTATTCTGGATTTTGTGTGTGTCACACTCACTAGAAGTGCATTAAGTATGAAGTGTCTTCATACTGGACTTGACCTGACTTAAACTCCGGAAGTTATCATATAAGACCGTCACTGATAACTTGGAGTTGAGTTACTAGTAGATGATCAAATGGATATTCGATCTGAGTCCTGAGTGATCTTGAGTCCAAGCTGCTGGCTTGATTGTTCTTTGATTTAACCGTTAAAGAACACGAAATATTACCGCTGTTCCCAACACTATTATTTTGGGAACATGATAGTCAGCAGTAAGGGTAGCTTGGTCAAAGACATGGGCATCACACAGCTCTCTTCAGAGTGATGATGATTCCCTTGATTGTCGGTGGTGAGAAGTGAGAAGTACCCGTGCGCAACTTATGAATCGAAACCATAAGTGAGTTGCTCATAATATTACTGACTGAGTCGAGGATGAAAAATGCAATGAGGGGCATAACGGTAGAAACCGCCTGCTCGTGTGTGGATCATCAAGTGAAAGATCAATAACCCGAATTTGATTGTATCAATGGACACCCTGCTGATATAAAGGGAATAATATATACCGTATCACTAAAGAGTGCAGCCTCGGGTCTATAGTGGAATCACTTCGAGGTTTGACGAACAACTAGCAGTTCGTTGGAGCTTAAGTGATACGGGTCCATGGTCCCCAGGATAGCTCCGTAACGGATGATACGTACGTGATTAAAATACATTCTGGATAATGTTTAATCATTTGGCTTGACTTATAAAACTGAAAGGTCTGTGGCAGACATCAGATAGTTTTATCGTTAGCGTGGCAAAAGTACCATATTTTGGTACACGAAATTAACTGATAAAATAAAGTTAGAATTTAGATTTTCTATCAGCACCATGTTGTTGGAAATTAAATTCTAAGCAACTTTTCTTTTTGAACCAAGTCATTTCGACTTACGGTTAGTGATTTATGGATTTTCTAAGTTTATGATCGGTTCGATAAACTTTGAAATTAAATCACATGTCACGAATTTAAATGATGGTGTGGCACCATGACATTTTAATGTGTGATATTGAGATCAGGAAATATTAATATAATTTAATTATTTGGATTTAATTATTAATATGTTATTAATAATTAATTAATAATTAATAGATTTATATTAATAAATAAAAATATATATTTGTATATATTTATATGTGTAAATTCGAATTAGGGTTTCATAGTATGAAACCCTAGCCAATTCGAATAACATGATTTGGTATTTCCATATTTGCGGCATAAGTACCAAATGTTTTGGTATTTTAGCAAATCCCTAAAATCAATATTATCCATTGGATCGGTTATGATTTAATATCAACCGTTGGATTAGGATATTGATAAATTCGAATTTGATAACTTGGTGACCAAGTTTAAATTTTCGAATTTAGTTAATTAATTATATCCGTTAGATCGGTCTAAGATTTAATCTTTACCGTCGGATTGAAAATTAATTAATCATATATATTTATATAAATTTCGAATTATAATTTAAGGATAAAATCGAAATTGTTTTCTTTAAATCTTTTTATATTTGATTTTATCCTAAATTAATTTGGTCCATTAGATCGGTTTAGAGATTTATCTCAACCGTTGGATCTAGATGATAATAAATTCGAATTTTATTATAAATATATATGATAATTCGAATTTTATAAAGATAAGAAGATAAGATTGGATTTTTGATTTATCCAAATCTTTCTTATTTAATTAAAACCCTAATTAATTATATCCATTGAATTTAGATGAGATTAAATCTGGACCATTGGATTAAGATAATTAATTATATTTAATTATAAGAAATTCGAAATTAGGGAGGGAATTTCTCCAATTCGGTTACGGTTTGAGCCTATAAATAGGAGGCTCATTCTACACATTTTTCACACCTTTCCCCAGAGAAAAATTCGAACTCTCCCTCTTCCTCAGGGTCTGCGAATTTTCTCTCTGATCTCTCTTTTCTGGTTCGGCTTAGGAGACTATTTCTCCGGAAGCTTAAAAAGAACCATCAGTTAAAATTTTGCGACGGAGTCCTGCCGGCGAAGCCCACGTTTCGGTACGAGGATTCCAGGAGAATATCCTGGAAGATCACGGGAATTTCCCTCAGCACCGGCGGAGCCCTGCCCGATTCAGAACGCGCAGCCGGAAGTCATCAATAGAGGTACGGCCTTATGCATTGGGTTAATAAATGCAACCATTTACTGCTTTCTATTTATTTCCTATTATGACTAGATTATTAATAATGATATATGAATATTAAATTACATAATATTTATCAGATCTTGTGAAATGGTTATTATCCGATATCCGGATCGTTGGACGGATAACAAGTTATTCCGCTTTAAAATTAATTTTTAAATGTTACCCGGACGGTTCGGAAGCTCAATTCGTGATAATTTTCAAGGAATCCGAGACGTGATTCCCAACAATTGGTATCAGAGCCATGGTTCAAGGATAAATAATTACGTAATTTAATTAATGGGTTTAAGAACGAATTATTTGATGAATAAAAATTAATTATTTAAAATTGAAATTTTGAATTTCTAGATATTTTAAATATTAATTTAAAATAAGAAAAATTACCCGACCCGAAAAATCGGACCGGGTAGTTGGACCGGGCTGCCCTTGGCAGCCCAGCCCGAGAATCCCGCAGCGAGCAGGGGCTGCCGCTGCAGCCCCAGGGAGTTCGCAAGGGCAAGGCCCTCGCCAAGGCCATTCGGCCAGGGCAAGGGCGCCCGTGTGGGCCTGGCGGGCTGGCCGCAGGCCACGCTGCCTGGCAGCGGAATGGGCCTGCAGGCCCAGCCCGAAGTGCCAGGGCAATGCCCTGGCCTATCCGAGGGCTGTCCCTGCCCATTCCACGGGCACGTGGGCCCGGGCTTAAGCCCGGAGGGCCCACGTGCAAATTTTTTTTTATGGGTCGGATTTTTATTCCGACCCGGATCCCGTGGATTAATTATTAATTATTATTAATGAAATTAATATTTATGAATCAAAATTAATTATGATTAATTAATATGAATTAAAATATGGATGTTATTTCTGGATAAATAACATTGTCTTATTTTAATTAATTCATAAAATTAAATATGGATGTTATTTAATAATTAAATAACATTGTCTTATTTAATAAATTAAAATATGGATGATAATATTCGAAGAATAATATCATTGTCTTATTTTAATATTTCATAAATAATTATTAAAGGGCATTAAAATGTTTAATGATAATTCTTAGAGAATAAGTATCATTAATTATGAATATTCATCATAGATATAATTTGATATAACCTATTTTCATAACCCTCAAACATAGTGTCTATGTTTAGATCATTATTAATATGTCTATATAGGATAGATATAAATAATAAAGAGTAAATGTAAAAGTGTTAATTATTAGTCGGAAAAATTTCAAACGCACAATCTTGCCTAAGGAAGAGGGAATCAAAAGTGGGGCCGGTTCACTATCCACTTCTGGGTGACCGGTTAGGACCCCTCCCATCGACCTGGAGAGCGTACGTTTTGATCTATCACTACCGACGAAATAATAAACATTTTTTTAGGGCTTATTTAAAATTACGTGTCGTAATAAATAAAGCCAAAATATAAACTTTTAATGTGTCATTAATAGACAGTTTATATAATAAGTTTTTATAACTTAGAAATTAAAAACGTTATTTCCCAAAAACAATGGCAAGTATAGAATAAAACAAAGGTCTCCATTATTACTGTCACAAGGTCTGCTAACCACACCGCCTCGAGTCACCCTAGTGTGTCCATTCCCTAAAGAAGGTGTGCTTGTGGGAGGTTTGACACCGTGATAGTTCCAAAAGAATATGGGGACGGAGGAATCTTGGAAATGGACTGCGAGTCACCCTGGAGTGACCATTCCCTAAGGACGACGTTTCCAAGAGGATCCCAAGAACCGAAAATAATGGATTAAGCTTGCACGGAAGTTGGTGCTTCCCGACCGTCTATGGTGATAGTTAATAATCATAGAGAACTTAGTGGTTCTTGTTATGAATATTAATTAAGTTTATGACTAAAACTTAGTTTAACCAAACTACACGGTTGATACCGCGAGTCACCCTAGAGTGACCATGCCACTAAGGACGGCAACGACGTGTACAGTCGGTTAAATTATCACGAAATAGTTAAAGGATTTATTTAACATTTTCCCAGAACATGTTTGCATCATGTAACTATTTCAAATAAAATTTTCTAAACATTCTACCTATAATAAAGTTTAATAAGTTTCTTTTTCAATGCCAGTCTAAAAATGTCGAATCCTATCATGTCACTGCTTTCGAACAACACTCTCGCTGGAAGTAACTTTCCAAAATGGAAGAGCAACATAAATATTGTCTTGATCAGTGAAAACATACGTTTTGTTCTCACCGATGAATGTCCCCCTGCACCGGCTGCTAACAGCGCCAGAGGTGTAAAGGAACTCTATGACTCTTGGATTCATGCAAACAATCGTGCTAAGGCATATATGCTGGCTAGCATGTCTGATTCACTGAGAGTCAAACTAGAGGGAAAGGACGCTGCTTATGATATCATGGAATCTCTCCAAGGTATGTATGGAAAGCAGTCTGAGCAAGCTCAACATGAAGCGACTCGTCGCTACATGAATGCCAAAATGAAACCAGGGACATATGTTCGTGACCATGTCATGAGTATGACCAATTGGTTTAATGAGGCTGAGCAGCATGAGGCCGTGGTGGATGAGAAATCTCAGATCAGCATCATTCTTAACTCGCTGTCACCTGAGTTCGTTCCATTCACCAGCAACTACATTATGAACAAACTGAAATATGGTTTGACACAGTTGATTAATGAGTTGCAAACCTTTGAGGACATCTCGGGTTTGGTCAAGAAGAAATCTGAATTGAACGTGATGTTCAAGAAAGGATCTTCTTCCAAAAACTGGAAGATGAAGAAAAGGTCCGGTCTTAAGAAAAAAATGGGGGAAGAATTTCCAGCCAAAGACAGAAAGCAAGAAAGCTGCTGAGAAAGGAAGATGCTTCCTTTGCAAGGAAAAGGGACATTGGAAAAGAGATTGTCTCAAGTTCCATAATGAAAAGAAGAATGAAACCGGTGAGTGTCTCACCTGATAAGTTACTTATCACACATTTGTTTTAGAAAGTCTTTTCTCCAAAGATCTAAAACTGTAACATGTGACATTCTTTGTTTTTCATCAGCAGCTAAGGAGTGATTGCCGGAAGTCGTCCGAGAGTCTCGGAGATACATAATGGCGCAATAAAGAGGCTCATTTTTTATTTATTTACTCATTTTTT
The DNA here is from genome assembly GCA_954871525.1 of Parietaria judaica. Classification (NCBI taxonomy): domain Eukaryota; kingdom Viridiplantae; phylum Streptophyta; class Magnoliopsida; order Rosales; family Urticaceae; genus Parietaria; species Parietaria judaica. Next base: position 50,228,267 of record OX940860.1, read on the forward strand.
TTGTAAGGATCTCATGAAAGGCGATTTGAAAACCTTTCAATTTAATTTTTAACAATCTTCATTATTCTTAAATAAAATTTATTTTTTTGATCCTATGCAATATTGAGTAAATATCTGGGTTCTTTAAAAGGGTTGATCATAGTGATGATAACACTATGATGGAAATTAAAGACAATACTTAAGTAATTGCTGAACCAAGTGACATGATGTCACAAGTATTTGTCAACAGTGTCTGTTGACGAAGAGAGTGTAGAAACCACGGTCCCAAATCAGAACCAAGGGGTACTCAGACGTAGTGGGAGGTTCAAAAGACCAGTTGAACGCTACGAGCACACCCAGTTGGAATTTCACCTAGCTGTCACAGACACTAGCGTTGAAGATCCCATAGGCTATAAGCAAGCTATGGTTGATCCTGATAAGGGAGAATGGCAGGAAGCCATGAACCAAGAAATAGAATCAATGGATTCTAATGAAGTCTGGGAACTTGTAGACTTACCGGATGGTTTCAAAACCATTGGCTGTAAGTGGGTATACAAGCGAAAGAGAGGAGTGGACGGGAAGGTTGAAACCTTCAAGGCTAGACTAGTGGCAAAGGGTTTTACCCAGAGGGAAGGTATTGATTTCGATGAGACCTTCGCTCCAGTCGCTAAGTACAAGTCCATCCGGATTCTCATGGCCATAGCCTGTAGTCTCAATTACGAGATTTGGCAGATGGACGTCAAAACCGCCTTCCTGAACGGGTACATTGACGAAAACATCTATATGGACCAACCAGAAGGGTTCGTGCAACAGGGTCAAGAAGGGAAGGTTTGCAGATTACTCAAATCCATCTATGGATTGAAGCAAGCTTCCAGATCCTGGAATCTAAGGTTCGATGAAACCATCAAAACCTATGGATTCATTCAAAACGTCACTGAGGCCTGCATCTATAAACTCAATGACGAAACCGTGGAAATTTTTCTTGTTCTGTACGTCAACGATATTCTTCTCATTGGAAACAGTGTGAAGAAATTATCGGACGTAAAGGCGTGGCTATCTACGCAGTTCCAAATGAAGGACATGGGTGAAGTCAGTTATGTTCTTGGGATCCGTATTTTCAGGGATCGCAACAACAGGCTTCTGGCCTTATCACAAGCAGCTTACATTGATAAGGTGCTTGAACGTTTTGCAATGGCAAACTCAAAGGGAGGTAATTTACCGACCAGACATGGAGTGTTCCTTAGCAGGAAACAATGCCCAACTTCTCCAGAAGAGCAAGATGTGATGAGGCGAATACCCTATGCTTCAGCAGTGGGAAGTCTGATGTACGCTATGCAGTGTACTAGGCCAGACATCTGTTACACTGTGGGAATTGTTAGCAGATACCAATCCAACCCTGGTATGGCTCACTGGACAGCAGTGAAGAACATTCTCAAGTATCTTCAGAGAACGAGAGACTATATGTTAGTGTTTTAAGGATCAGAACTGAATCCACTAGGATACACTGATTCAGACTTTATGTCTGATAGAGACGCGAGAAAATCGACGTCGGGAGCAGTGTACACCCTTGCTGGTGGAGCGATATTCTGGAGAAGCGTAAAGCAATCCTGTATCGCAGATTCCATAATGAAAGCTGAATACGTGGCAGCTTGTGAGGCAGCCAAAGAATCAGTTTGGCTCAAGAATTTCTACATAGAGCTGGGAGTTGTTCCAGATGTAGATGGGCCCCAAACACTATACTGTGACAACAGTGTTGCGGTGGCAAATTCTAAAGAGCCCAGAGACCATAACAAGGCAAAACATATAGAACACAAATACCATCTCATAAGAGAAATAGTGCGTCGTGGCGACGTGAGGGTTGTGAAAATAGCTTCGGAAGACAATCTGGCTGATCCATTCACCAAGACGTTGCCAGAGAAAATATTCAGGAGGCATCTGGAGAGTATGGGTCTGAAAGACATGGGTCATCTTCTTTAAGTACAAGTGGGAGATTGTTGGACATATGTGTCCTTAAACAAGATATTTTATCCATTTGTAAAAGATTATGACAAGTCGTTGAATAAAGATGATACTTATTATGTTAATCTTATTATAGTTTCTGGTAGAGTAAAATAGAATGTTTGATTCCTTAGTTCATGAAGGATGCAATTATGTTATTATTATCACAACAGAGTCAATGTGAGGAAGAATTAATAATTATAATAAATGAACTTAAAATGTCCGTGACCTGATTAACTGGGTGGGAGCCCATTAATCGTATAAGGTAATTAATGTGACTAAGTGACAATCCTATTCTGGATTTTGTGTGTGTCACACTCACTAGAAGTGCATTAAGTATGAAGTGTCTTCATACTGGACTGGACCTGACTTAAACTCCGGAAGTTATCATATAAGACCGTCACTGATAACTTGGAGTTGAGTCAATAGTAGATGATCAAATGGATATTCGATCTGAGTCCTGACTGATCTTGAGTCCAAGCTGCTGGCTTGATTGTTCTTTGATTTAACCGTTAAAGAACACGAAATATTACCGCTGTTCCCAACACTATTATTTTGGGAACATGATAGTCAACAGTAAGGGTAGCTTGGTCATAGACATGGGCATCACACAACTCTCTTCAGAGTGATGATGATTCCCTTGATTGTCGGTGGTGAGAAGTGAGAAGTACCCGTGTGCAACTTATGAATCGAAACCATAAGTGGGTTGCTCATAATATTACTGACTGAGTCGAGGATGAAAAATGCAATGAGGGGCATAACGGTAGAAACCGCCTGCTCGTGTGTGGATCATCAAGTGAAAGATCAATAACCCGAATTTGATTGTATCAATGGACACCCTGCTGATATAAAGGGAATAATATATACCGTATAACTAAAGAGTGCAGCCTCGGGTCTATAGTGGAATCACTTCGAGGTTTGACGAACAACTAGCAGTTCGTTGGAGCTTAAGTGATACGGGTCCATGGTCCCCAGGATAGCTCCGTAACGGATGATACGTACGTGATTAAAATACATTCTGGATAATGTTTAATCATTTGGCTTGACTTATAAAACTGAAAGGTCTGTGGCAGACATCAGATAGTTTTATCGTTAGCGTGGCAAAAGTACCATATTTTGGTACACGAAATTAACTGATAAAATAAAGTTAGAATTTAGATTTTCTATCAGCACTATGTTGTTGGAAATTAAATTCTAAGCAACTTTTCTTTTTGAACCAAGTCATTTCGACTTACAGTTAGTGATTTATGGATTTTCTAAGTTTATGATCGGTTCGATAAACTTTGAAATTAAATCACATGTCACGAATTTAAATGATGGTGTGGCACCATGACATTTTAATGTGTGATATTGAGATCAGGAAATATTAATATAATTTAATTATTTGGATTTAATTATTAATAATTAATTAATAATTAATAGATTTATATTAATAAATAAAAATATATATTTGTATATATTTATATGTGTAAATTCGAATTAGGGTTTCATAGTATGAAACCCTAGCCAATTCGAATAATTTGGTCTTTCCATATTTGCGGCATAAGTACCAAATGTTTTGGTATTTTAGCAAATCCCTAAAATCAATATTATCCATTGGATCGGTTATGATTTAATATCAACCGTTGGATTAGGATATTAATAAATTCGAATTTGATAACTTGGTGACCAAGTTTAAATTTTCGAATTTGGTTAATTAATTATATCCGTTAGATCGGTCTAAGATTTAATCTTTACCATCGGATTGAAAATTAATTAATCATATATATTTATATAAATTTCGAATTATAATTTAAGGATAAAATCGAAATTGTTTTCTTTAAATCTTTTTATATTTGATTTTATCCTAAATTAATTTGGTCCATTAGATCGGTTTAAAGATTTATCTCAACCGTTGGATCTAGATGATAATAAATTCGAATTTTATAATAAATATATATGATAATTCGAATTTTATAAAGATACGAAGATAAGATTGGATTTTTGATTTATCCAAATCTTTCTTATTTAATTAAATCCCTAATTAATTATATCCATTGGATTTAGATGAGATTAAATCTGGACCATTGTATTAAGATAATTAATTATATTTAATTATAAGAAATTCGAAATTAGGGAGGGAATTTCTCCAATTCGGTTACGGTTTGAGCCTATAAATAGGAGGCTCATTCTACACATTTTTCACACCTTTCCCCAGAGAAAAATTCGAACTCTCCCTCTTCCTCAGGGTCTGCGAATTTTCTCTCTGATCTCTTCTTTTTGGTTCGGCTTAGGAGACTATTTCTCCGGAAGCTTAAAAAGAACCATCCGTTAAAATTTTGCGACGGAGTCCTGCCGGCGAAGCCCACGCTTCGGTACGAGGATTCCAGGAGAATATCCCGGAAGATCACGGGAATTTCCCTCAGCACCGGCGGAGCCCTGCCCGATTCAGAACGCGCAGCCGGAAGTCATCAATAGAGGTACGGCCTTATGCATTGGGTTAATAAATGCAACCATTTACTGCTTTCTATTTATTTCCTATTATGACTAGATTATTAATAATGATATATGAATATTAAATTACATAATATTTATCAGATCTTGTGAAATGGTTATTATCCGATATCCGGATCGGTTGACGGATAACAAGTTATTCCGCTTTAAAATTAATTTTTAAATGTTACCCAGACGGTTCGGAAGCTCAATTCGTGATAATTTTCAAGGAATCCGAGACGTGATTCCCAACACGGAGGTGGTAGATGCTCGAACATTAGAACTCGCAAAGACGATTCCATTTTGAACCTGAGGAGTCGAAGGTTTTGTTGGAATAAATGCATCAATAAATGCATGTCCAATAATGTTCTAATAAAGACTTAGTTGTTGTAGAGTGTGAGAATGAGAAGAGTCCCACATTGATTAAACACAAAGAGTTGTTGGTGTTTAAATAGAGTGGTATTCATGACAAGCTCAACAAGTGGTTGAGCTAGTGATATACAATGTGGAGTGTGATGCGGAGGCGAGGTGGCGAGATCATGCCACTTTGTTCCCTTGCAACGCCAACCACGCCGGTGTTGCCACCGGCGACACCGGCTCGGGGGCGTGGGCCTAGATGCGCTAGTGGCGCATTGTAGGCGCACTTGAGGCACTTCAGCTCGGGTCCTCGGGCTCTCTCGTGGCGATTCTCGCCTAGCGGTAACGATTCTCGCGTAGCGGTAGAGGTAACGGTTACATGGTGGTTATCGTCGGTTACTGTCTTTTCAAAAGGGTCGCTAAATAATAGAAAATATACTTACATTACGAGTAAGTGTACCTAACTTATACTTAACTGAGGCAGCATGAAGAAAAAAATTTACGATTGTACCGGCACATTTGAGAACAACTTAAGTATATGTGTCATTATTAACCCTTTATCCTATGACATGCAAGTAATGAATTATTCACTGAAGCGAGTATATAGATGGTTTAATAAACCGTTGCCGATGAAAAACCGAACCGATGGCTTGATTTTACAGATTTATCGACGGATTATGATTTTCTATGAAATAAATTATTATATTGTATAAATATTATTATCACGACAACTAATATGATATGAAAGAGATTTCAATATTTTTATCACGACAGTGAATATCAAATGAAAGACATTTTGGAAACGAAAAAAAAAAAAAAAAAAGAATATACCCAACTAGCAACGACGCTCTATAGGCCTTCAGAATCATGTATCCCGTTCATACGGTTCCATCTCCGCCTCAAAAACATGTTCTTTGGCTCTAACAACACAAAAATTTCCCGCGGAAGAGCAAGCCGGGTATGCACCACTATCGTTGTCGCTTGAATTTTCGTGTGTATCGATGATTGCAGCAGTTTCTGGATCGATGGTCGCTGGTATATCAACGGACAAGTCCATGGAATCGTCTGAAAAATAGGCAACATTATCGTCATGGATGGCATTATCAGATGCGCTAGTGTCGTTTCCTACAATATCGACAAGCTCGTCGTTTGGAAGCATTGTCGACTTCTCAATCTCGAGCAGCTTTACGATGACTTTGTTGACGTGTTCAAGCATATTATCGTCTTTGTCGACGTCCCTGCATAAGGATTTAAGGATCATAAAGATGGTTTTAGAATAGCGAGAAGTTTCGGGTTAAAACATAGTTTATTTGCATTTGAGAAATTTTCAGCTATGTTCAATGAACTTGTCCGGTTCTTGAAAATTGAAAATTGAAAATTTATACATAATGATGGTTTGTGTATAAATTTCTCTCTCGAGATTGAAAATTGAAGCACTTCTCCATATGAAATTATAAATTTTAGCAAATTCTTCCCCGATCATTACATGGTCAACAATGTGCATCAATTTTAAGCATCTTTAAGGACGAAATTATCATTATGTAATAATATAATTCGCATAGCATGTGGATTAAATTGGATGAAAACCGTTGATCGTTTAATGGCCAGTGGGAGTGTATTTGCAACAATTTACAAGTTCATTTGGAGAATTGCTAATAGAGGGGAAAGTTACAACAAGTTCAGGAGGCATTAAGACAATTTTACAAGGACTCAACAAGAAAAATGGTTCACTCGAAATTAAACCCTTACCTTTCGGAATGTGTTCCTATAGAAATAAGGGCCGATTCCACGAGATCTTCAAGAACCCGTGGGGTGTTGGTGAAATACCCCCCGAACTTTGCGATTTCCCCTAGAAATTGCACGTCCAGAACAAACTGCGAAGCAAGCAAAATACAGAAATGCAATAAATAGCTAAACAAAAAGAAAACATTCCCTGTCCTCTTATCGTAATTTTTCAAATAATTAACCTGCTTGTAAATCGCGGGATTTTCCAGTGTCACGTAATCATCATCAACCATCCACAAATCCTTGTTACTCGAAATCTGGTTGAACATAGTCTCAACAAGCTCCCTCTGGATCTTTAATAACCAATCTTTCTCAAAACCGTAGTCTTTGACGAGCCTCTCAATCTTCCTCAATTCTAGAAACAATGTCTAAAAATTTCAATAATGAGTATTAGCGGATCTATAAAAGGCTGCTTCAATAAATAAAAAAAGGGTAATTATAAACAGTCACGTTGGCCAGAAAATACCTGAAATGCGATGGATGGTGTTAAAACGTGCACCATACTAGCATCATCCTGGAAAGTACTGCCAGTTTCCGAACCGGGTTTGCAGCTAGTTTGAAGAGACATTATTCTAGTTACATATTGCAGACAAAACCGAACTCTGATCTGACTCAGGGATTCTTCCACGTACGATGTGAAAGCATCGATTTCCTTTCGCTGGTAACTGAAGGCACGTTCGTCAGTGTTATCGGAGTTATTGAACCGTCTGATCATTCTGGGGAGTATTTGATTTAGAGCTGATAAATTGGCAAGAATTGAGATCTGTTGCTGGAGTGATTCAGCCAAATTGTTTCTTAAAGCGGCGTCTTTTGTAACATCCGAGCCGTAAAATAGAATGCTTTCAAGCGTACAAAGATACTCTTTGAACAAATTTATGATCCCACCAAAGACTGAGCCTTCCATTTGAAGGCTGAATAATGGGGAAACATCTTCTGTAATAGTCTGAACACAAGAGCGAGAGGTTACAAATTGAGAGGAACATATAACAATCTACCGGAAGAATGGACAAGGCTCAGTTTTCAGTTCATCGGTTTTAGGAGATGATATATTCTTTTAAGGCAAAGAGACTTTGATATTTATGATAAATTCGAGATTAGATCATTAGCAATTAAATGATCTTTTTGAGAGATACAAGCAATTAAATGAATTTGACAAACCTTTACGAGCCTTACAAACTTCCGACCGCTACTTGTAAGCATGCAACATTCGGTTTCTTGCCCTAAAACGGTAGAATAGCATCCTTCATTTGTGATTCCGGCCACAAGATATTTGCCCAAAACCCATGAATCTGACGCGATAAATGCCCCGATAACTTTCTTCAAGTGTTCAAAATTTTCAAGCAGAACTTCTTCCACTGCAGGGCCTATCTGTTGGACCAAGTACGGCCTCAACACAATTCCACGAGTTTCCAACAAAGCGCAAACCGACATGGAAATTTGCACCACCTGTGATACCATTGCCAATCCCCCGCTTAATTCTGAGACAGAATTGAGATATTGATTTAAACAATCAACATAGGCTTTGGTCGCTTTATGTGCCCACTTGACAAGCTCTTGCATATAAGGAGAAGCCTCCCCGTCCAACGAGAAAAAGCTCGTTGCTGCTTGGGAGATCAACGAGAACACAATCTGCGAGAGCTCTCTGACGTAAGAACCATCTGAAGATGATCTTGACATCTGCAAATGATGAATACTTGTTACTACACGCATGTCATAGTAATCGAGCACCAATTTGGTGGCACGAAAGCTCTCTCCAAGCCTGCAAAGTCCCAAAAGCGCCTTTTGGAGCTCGGAAGCTCTGATTCTCGGGTTTTCAGCGAACTGAGTTAACTTCAGAGTGAGGCCAGCTTTCATCTCAAAAATCACAGAGCTATAAAACCTCAGATCAGCCAAAGAGCAACTATCCTCAAACTGCACAATCCGAAATTTCTCCTCCTCCAAATCTACCACATCAAGAGCTTCCTCAATTCTATTTTCTATAAGCAGAACGTCCAGAATTTCCGAAACGTTGTTCAAGTGATCTTCCAATTCACTCAAACGCCGTGGTTCCCCTGGCTCAAATTCTTCAATGATCATATCGATTGCCTCCTCCGATAAAGCTTTCGAACACGTAATGCCGACAAGCTCTTTGAACAGTTCCTTCTGAGCCGAAAAATGACTTTTCAGTTGCTCCAGCTCATTCTCCAAGCGCCCCGCTTCTTCGAACACTCTGCGTTCGACATTGTATTGCGATGTCATACACCCTAAAGTATATCTATTGTATTGAGTTGTACTTAGACCATTCTGTGCTACATAATGTTACATTATGCGATATTGATCGACTCATTTAATAGCAACTGAAGTAAAATGTTGAGGGCAATCTAAAGAAGATGATTGGCACCTTATGAAAACAGTGTAATTGGAGAAAACATGGTTGTGGAATTCCTCATTTGATGCCGATTTCAGCTCCTCAAGCTCCGAGCAAAGAAGCCGAATCCCCTTTCAAATCAAGAACATCACAATCTCACTTTCGATATTGCAGCTCTCAGATCAGCTTTCAGCTTACCTTTCCGGTCATGGAATCGAGATCATCGTCGTCTTCCTCGTAGTCGCTGGACAGTTCGGAGACGGCGTGCTCCGATTCCGAGTGGTCTCTGAAGCGAAACCTGGTGGAAGCTTCCATGGAGAAGAATTTTGGCGCATGAAGGTATAGAATGGAGGTATATATGGAAAGAGACGAAGATGATCCTCGGTTTCTGCGCCGATCGCCATAGCTTTGGTTCCTTCGAAGCTCTCAGCCGAGTCGGCCAAGGCTTTCTGTTTGTTTATTTGAATTTGAAAGAATAGGCTAAAAGACGGTTGAGATGTCGTTTTGCTCGCTACCTTCGTTAGTTAGGTGCCGTTATTTTGCAAAATTTCTAATTTGTCTTAGGTAGTTGAGCGGTTTTTTTTAGTTTGACCATTTGCCACATTAGCAAGACGTGGTGCCGTTTAATCCACCACTGCAGCATCAACCTGCGGCGCCGTTCTCTCCATGGCTACACATCCAAGAATCCGTGTCGCCGAACGCCGCCACATCAGCAACATACGATGTCGTTTAATCCGCCGCCGCCGTAGTCACCACCCGAAGAGAGATCAAATTCCCCTCATCCTGAGGAAGTCTTGAGCCGTCATCGAATTGCCGAGGTAATTTTTGGTCACCATATATGGTGTTCCTAGCAACGTGGTGGACTGCGTAGAGACTCGAACCTTCACAGAGCGTAACGGTGATGTCGGTGAGGAGCTAGGCGGCGGTGAATTTCCGGCAACAATTCGAAGATCCAGTCTCACGGAAAAAGTAGCTATTCTTTCGAGATTAATTCTCACCGGTTAGATTTTCTTGAGTTTCCGCTTCCGGAGAAAAAAATCATCGGAAAACCCAAAATCATAATGCATATACATAAGTTATAACGTTCTTCGTTAGAGATCATACAGAAACACTAAATTCATGAAAGAACATCCAATGACCATTGCAGTTGGCAAGCGACTTTGTGTTTAATTGTTTTTCCTTACTAGAACATGTTACGTGTATATATATAGGAAAACTTTAATAAGTATGTCCAATTGAGTAAGATTGAACTGAATTATTCATGATTTAATAAGTTTCAAAATTATACTTCAATCTAATTTTTAAACCAGACCTATGGTCAATTAACCCAGCCCAGCCACCGACCTGGTACACCCCTCTCTCTCTCTTCTCTCTTCGACTCACGCTCAGCGCGCCTCTCACACAATCGAAACCCACGCCTGACGGCACGGCGCTCCACCACAGTTGACGGCGCTGCACCACCATTCACGACCAACGGCAGCACGACTCCGAGAATCCCTGTCATCTTCGTCGCTGTCGCTTCAAACCCAAACTCTCCCGTCAACCATTCTTCTTCTTCTCTGATGAGTGTCGACCCTGCTCTATTCAACTCGGGAAAGAACCATCGCCAGCTCAAGATCGAGCTTTTCAGGTCAGTCTTTCGCATATTTAGGGGTTTCGCTCTCCTTGATGAATTCGAAGACTAGGTTTTGCTGGATTGATTGTGCTCCTGAAATCCTTAATCTTCGAGCACAAGTCAACGTTCATGAACATTGGAAAAAATCCATGAGTCAGTAATGATTTATGCGTATTTGTTAGATTAACTTTTTTGTCGTCATTTCGGAGGTTGAGATCGGCAGGGAAGAGAAGGATTCGGGGCTCGGCGAAGAGGCCCAGAAGCCGCGGCGCAATCTTGTCGGTAACTTTATGTTCAACGACCTTGATCTCTTCACTTTGTTCGTCACATCTTGCTTCCCTCCCCAATGTCTAGACGATCTATTACCCGGGATCATAACATGTTCATTTGGAACATAATTTAGCATGCTCAGTAATTGCATGATGTCTCGTGGAATTCGAACGGGTTGATAGACGGGCCGGGTTGCGAGTCTGCGGATCTTAGGCCACAACATTTGTTTCTTAAAAAAAAAAAAAAACTCCAAGAACATTACTATAATCTGATCGAACACTTGTAACTTAACCCTTTCATTCGATATATTTAATTTGTGGCTATATGATAATAGGTTCGTGTGAGTCATGGACTTGCAGCCGACGCCCTGAAATTGATGATTGCAAATGGAGAAGCGTGCAGGTAAACGCAGTGAGCAATTCTTACCAAAACACTTATAGCAAAAGAGTAAATTTGAACTTCATCTACAAAGTGTTCATCAACATAGTTGTTCTTGTTCTCTTCATATCGTCTCCCTCGTGTGGTTTCCATTCTGTTACAAATGTAACATTTCTGAATAGTTATGGTAGGTTATTTAATTACATCTCGTGGGAAGAGCAAAACGACTTACAGTTAGCTTGAATATGTGGCGAAGCAGGTGGAGAATATTGCTTTGAGGTGTGACATTTTGGCCGTTTTTGGTGTAGATAGAGCAAAGAGATTATTGGCCGAGGCGGCAAAGATTGGGTCTCAGCTCGTAGTGTTTCCAGAGGCGTTTGTTGGCGGCTATCCTCACGGTTCAAATTTCGGTGTCTTGATTTTTTAGTTGTTTGCAGGCTCGAACTAGCCATTGCACATCGAGAATTTACTTTTGTTGTACTTTACGTTGTATTGTAGGGTCGTGAAAGTATATAACTTTTGCTGTAACTTCGGTTTTGAACAATGTATATTTTTCTTTATGAAGCAATTTATTTTTTTCTCTTATTACCTTCGGGTTTTTTTTTTTTCCGGTAGAGTTGGACAATTTTTTTGTAGGTCTAGAAAATACAAGAAAATAATTAAGTTTTGTCCTTCATTTAAACACTTTTAATTTCAATTATAGAGAAATAATTAGGTTTAGAAACTTTTCTTCTTCAATTAATAATGTTTATCTTGCTTTGTTTTCGTTCGTGCACGTTTCGGTACATTGAACGAGTACCAAGCTCTCTAAACTCTACTGCATTGAAGAACAAAACTGTTTAAATTTAGGCAAAAAGTGTTTAAGTTGATTTTTTTTTTTTTGCACAAAAAAAAAACCGTTAGGTTTGAAGAACAAAAACGTTTTAAATTTAGGCAAAAAGTGTTTCAAGTGGATTTTTTTTAGCACCCAAAAAAACCGTTGGGTTTAAAGAACAAAACCGTTTAAATTTAGGCAAAAAATGTTTAAATGGATTTTTTTTGCACCCAAAAAACCGTTGGGTTTGAAGAACAAAACTGTTTAAATTTGGGTAAAAAGTGTTTAAATGGAGGGTTTTTTTTTGCACCCAAAAAAACCGTTAGGTTTGAAGAACAAAACCGTTTAAATTTAGGCAAAAATTGTTTAAGTGGATTTTTTTTCACCCAAAAAAAGCGTTGCGTTTGAAGAACAAAGCCGTTTAAATTTAGGCAAAAAGTGTTTAAATGGATTTTTTTTTTTGCACCCAAAAAAACCGTTGGGTTTGAAAAAAAAAACGTTTAAATTCAGGCAAAATGTGTTTAAATAGATTTAATTTTTTTTTTGCACCCAAAAAACTGTTTTGAAGAACAAAACCGTTTAAATTTAGGCATAAATTGTTTTAATTGATTTTTTTTTTCACACAAAAAAAAAACCGTTGGGTTTGAAGAACAAAACCATTTAAATTTAAGCAAAAAGTGTTTAAATGAATTTTTTTTAGCACCCAAAAAAACCGTTGGGTTTGAAGAACAAAACCCTTTAAATTTAGGAAAAGAGTGTTTAAATGGATTTTTGTTTTTGCACCAAAAAAAGCCGTTGGGTTTGAAGAACAAAACCGTTTAAATTTAGGCAAAAAGTGTTTAAATGGATTTATTTTTTTTTTGCACAAAAAAAAAAAAACCCGTTGGGTCTGAAGAACAAAACCGTTTAAATTTAGGCAAAAAGTGTTTAAATGGATTTTTTTTTGTTTTGCACCCTAAAAAACCGCTGGGTTTGTAGAACAAAACCGTTTAACTTTAGGCAAAAAGTGTTTCAATGGATTTTTTTTTTAAATTAAAAAAAACCATTAGATTTGAAGAACAAAACCGTTTAAATGTAGGTGTTTCTCTACTTCAAATATGATTTAGGATAAAGCATTAAAAACTCGAAAGAACATATTTTTCTTTGACTTGATCAAGAAATGTGTTCATGTATATCACGAAGACATTGATTGAGTAAACAATTTCTAGTCTTCCAATTATAGTAAACATAATGCTCAATAAACCCTAAGCTTTCATTAAAGGACATAGCTTTGACCTTGAAAAGAATACTAAGCAAAACAAAAGACAGTTCCCTGATTTTATTTACACTGTAATATGTAATTTTCATTATCAAAACAAAAGAAGTCCCAAAATTAATTAACATATCACAAAATAATGATCCCACAAAGTAAACAGTTTCAACATCCCCATTAATCAAGCAACAAATATAATCGAAAACCTAAGACTTGAATTCCATCACTCGTCGTACAAACATCTTGATCCCTCAGCTCCAAACACTATTAAGCAGAGTTAACAAGCATCGAGTTGAAGATTCATCACTCACCAATCAACGGAAGAGGACACATTAATGTCGCCGTTATCGAGAACGATTTTGGTGACCTGCAACCTAGAGCTGCAACTCGCGACTCCAATCTCAGAATCGCGACGAGTCGCGATGTTCTGGTGGGAGTCGCGACGCATCGCGACGCGAGGCGTGGAGTCGCGACGAGTCGCGATTCCTGCGCGTCGTCACGATCCCGCTCTCTCCCTCTCTCTCTCACTCTCTCTCTCACTCACACAATCACTCTCTCTCTCTCTCGATCAACATCGCGACGAGTCGCGACTCCACTCGCCGCGACGCATCGCGACTCGTCTTCTCGCGATTTTGGCGAATTCCATCGCGACGCGTCGTGGAGTCGCCAAACGCAGCTCTACTGCAACCCGTGGCCCTTTAGCGCCTGCACGCTCTTGCGGTCTTTGGAAACAAAGTTCTTAGTAACTCAAATCAATCGCTGAAGAAGCAAAAAGAAATGACGAATCTCAGAGAAATGAAAACGATCTGAGCTCCTAGACAACGAAGAACACCGAATCTAAAGAAACAGAGTTGAAAAACTACTCGACTAACTGTCTAAACAAATCGAAATAAACCTCAATCAAGCCCTAATCTCAAATAAACCTAAAATCAAACCGATATAAACTCTCAAATGAAACCGAAATAAACCCTAAAATGAACTCAACTAACCTGGTTTTGGAACGCAGTTGACGTGGGTCAGAGGCTGGGTAGGTGTCGTGGGTTTCGTCCGTCTGAACCAAGGCGTGGGTCTGAGGCGAGGGTTCCTTCGTGCGAGGGCGACCCACTTCGTCTTGCGAGAGCGTGAGTTTCGTGGGTTTCCTCTGTGCGTCGACGACGATTCCGAGCTAGGCGTTGCCGGCGAAGGTAGAGAGAAGAATAGAGTGAGTGAGAGAGAGAAGGTAAGGGAGAGGTTGGGAGCTTGGGTCAAGAGAGGCACTGCATGTATCGGGAGAGGTTGGGAGCTTAGTGTCACGTCCCGCGCAATTCTCCATTCGAAAAGCCGCATTTCAGGGAGGTTTATAGAGGAAGTCTCCGGGTTTCTCTAGAACAACCTACAATATTCTTGAAGGATGAAGAAGGGTGTGGAGTATTATAGAGTTCCCTAGAGTAGTTGAGAAAGATATGAAGTCTTAAAGGATGGAGAGTGTTCTAGAGCATTCTAGGAAGTCATAGTAATATGTATTAATTTCTAGACTAGGTAGAATGGTGTAGAATTATCTAGACACTTAATCTTAGCCATTAGATTAAAATGATCTTAGCCATTCATTGTAATCCTTGGAGCCTATAAATAGGCGTGGCTCCTTCATTTGTAAATCATCCAAGAAATCTAATCTAGAGTTTCTCTCACTAAACTTTCTCTCTCTAAACTAATCTCTCTTTGTCTTTGTGTGAGTTAGAGTGTTCTTCAAAGGCTTTGCCTAGATGATTCGGGTAAGGCTGACTTAGTAGCTCGGGGGAGTGAACCTAAGTGCCGCATGGAGGCTTACGAGTTAGGCGAAAACTGTAAGCATGTGACATTAGGCTCTGTATTTTTTTTTTCTTATGAAGAGGGCTGAAGTCGTGGGAAAGGAAAGAGAAGGGGGAAATGATGGGTTAATGGGTTGGGTTAATTGACCATAGGTTTGGGTTAAAATTGGATTTGGGGCATAATTTTACAATTTATTAAAATCGGGAAAAATTCCGTACAAACATACTTCTTCGGGCATACTTATTGAAGTTTCCCTATAGGAAAATGATCAGACTTGGTGCAAGGAGAGAGAATGGAGGGACTTCTTTTAATGAATTACACAATGGCATATATCAAAATACATAGGGCGCCATGAGTATTTATAGGAAGATAAAACTTGCTCTCCAAGTTTACTTGAAGGTAAAGTAAAAGTCATGAATAAAAAACTAATTTAAATAAAAACTTGCTCTGCAAGTATAGTCTAGTCAAGATTAGTGATCACATTCTCCCCCGTAAGCTTGACTTGGCTCGAGGTTCTTCACGCCGAGCAGTTCTCGCATCTCAAAAGATTTGACACGAGCTAGGGCCTTGGTAAGGATGTCCACACGTTGCTCTTTGGTGCTGACAAATTCTACGATGATCTCTTGCTTTTCCACACATTTCCGAATGAAATGAAAGTGAGTATCGATGTGCTTGGTGCGTCCGTGAAACACCGGGTTTTTCATCAGTGCGATTGTGGACTTGGTATCGACGTAGAGAGTCACTGGCTTCTGTTCGACTCCGGTTACTTCACTGAGCCAGATCCTTAGCCATAACGCTTGACACGACGCTGCGATCGTTTCCATGAACTCAACTTCACAAGAGGAAAGGGCCACAGTTCTTTGCTTATGTGACTGCCAAGTCCTTAGCCATAACGCTTGACACGACGTTGCGGTCGCTGCCATGAACTCATTTTCACAAGAAGAAAGGGCCACGGTTCTTTGCTTCTGTGACTGCCAAGTGATCAGGTTCTCATTGAGATAAAAGGCTATCCCTCCGGTACTCTTTCTGTCATCGACATCATCGGCTAGGTCATTGTCGGTAAAAATGGCCAGTTCTTCAGCTCCCCTTCCTCTTTCGTACTGGATCCCGTAGCTCGTCGTTCCCTTCACGTAACAAAGGATGTGCTTCACAGCCTGCTGGTGTAGACTAGTAGGCTTCTCCATGTATGATACTCCCTGGGATCCACTGGAGTTCCTTCTGCATCCTTCCCGAGCTTCAACTTTGCCTCCATCGGATATTTGCTCGGGTTGTAATCTGCCATCTTGAACTGCTTCAGAATTTTCTTAGCGTAAGCCGACTACTTAAGCGTTATACCGTATTTCTTATGATCGACCTTGATGCTGAGGTAGTATGAGAGTAGTCCGAGGTCACTCATCTCAAACTCCTTCATCACATGCTTTTTGACTCCATTTATGCTTTCTGCACTGGATCCAGTCACAATTAGATCGTCGACGTACACACCGACTATGATGGCCTTATCTCTTAAGCTCCTTGTGTAGACTACTTGCTCTTGGGAGCACTTCTTGAAACCAAGACTCTTCGTTGAGTCGAGTGTTCCATGCACGTGGTGCTTGCCGCAACCCATAAAGAGCTTTTGACAACTTGTACACCTTGTGCTCTGCGGTCTTGTCGACGAAGCCTTCCGGCTAAGAAACATAGACTTCTTCTTCTAGTTCACCATTCTGGAACGCCGATTTGACATTAAGGTGATGGATTTTCTAGCCTCGGTGAGCAGTGAAGGCCAAGATTAGCCTGACTGTGTCGAATTTGGCCACTGGAGCAAATACCTCTTCAAAGTCCACTCCTTGTTTCTTCACATAGCCCTTTGGGACCAATCTGACTTTGTGCTTGAGGACCTTGCCTTCCGAATCCTTCTTGAGCTTGTAGACCCACTTGAAACCAATGGACTTCTGACCTTTTGGAAGGTCGACTAGCTCCCATGTATGATTCTTCTCGATGGACTCTAGCTCTCTCTGCATCGCTTCCTGCCATTCTTTCTCGGTGACTGCCTCCCGGTAGTTGGTTGGTTCCTCTTCACTAACTAGCAAGAGTTCTTTTGGGCTCAAATCAAGCTATCATGCTTCTCCATAGGTGTTAGATAGGGGACGGAACCCCCTTGATCCGTCCTTGATCGATGAGTCTCCCAAGCTGGTTCCTCCCAAATTAGATCTCTCTGAGATCGGGATGATCATCCCTGATTCTGGGTTGGACGAGCCTGGTGGTGAGCTGGTTTCAGTCGTGCTGGTTCTAGGCGAATTGATTTTCGTCGAACTGGGCGTAGCTTTTCCCTGGCTGGGACTCTTTCCGTTTTCTTGCTCGAGCGCCTCTTCATCTTCGGGGATGAACTCCACCGAGTTCTGTTCGGGCTCTCCATTATCGTTGTGCCACTCCCACTTCTTGTCCTCTTTGAACAAGGCTCTTTGCTCACATGCAATTTGCCGCGTTGGGGGTCGTAAAACATGTGTGCCTTGCTCCCTTCCTCGGCGTTAAGGAACAATATCGGTTGAATCCGATCATCAAACCTCTTGAGGTGTGGTCCCACAGTATTCACATGTGCGGTGCACCCAAACACCTTCAAATGTTCCAGATGAGGTTTCTTCCCTTTTTATGCTTGATAAGGGGTGCGCTCGCCTAGCGCCTTTGTCGGTAGACAGTCAGCAAGTAGACCGCGTATCATACTGCTTCTCCCCAGAACCTCGACGAAACTTGCATGCTCTTCAGCAAACTCCTTGCTGTGTCCATCACAGTCTGATTTCTTCTCTCCACCACACCGTTTTGCTGGGGCGTGTACGGTGCAGTAAGGTGGCGTTTGATTCCCTCTTCATCGCTGAATTCTCCAAACTGCTGGGATGTAAACTCTCCACCTCGGTCAGTTCGCAAGGTCTTCAACCTGTGTCCTGATCTGTTCTCCACGAGCCTCTTGAACTTCTTGATGAATTCAAGGGCCCTACTATTCTCTTTTAGCGTATAAACCCACATCAAACTACTGTAATCATCAACAAGGAAAAATAAGTACTTGTTGCCGGCTAGGGTGGCCGGGGTAATTAGACCACACAGGTCAGCGTGCACTAATTGGAGGGGTCACTCTGCTTGAAACTTGGCCTTGATTGGAAATGGCACTCTTGCCTGTTTTTGCGACCATGCAGCATTCACACAGCTGGTTGGGGTGTTCAATCTTTGGTACCCAAAATGCCATCTTCTTCTCTCTAATCATATTGAGCGCGTAGAAGTTTACGTGCCCAAGTCGTGCGTGCCACAACTAGGCCGGGTCTGCTAGGGATGCCATTAAGCAGACGTACTTTCCCGCTTCCAGGAGTATCTTGTACAACTTGTTCGGCGTTCTCTTCACCTTCATCAACAGGGCGCCACAATTGTTCCACATCTTCAAGTACGAGCCGAACATCAGCACTGTGTTGCCGACCTTCGTCATCTGACCGATACTGATGATATTACTCTTCAGCTTCGGGACGTAGTACACCTGAGTCACCAGGCGTTGGTCCCCGTTCTTGCACTAGAACATGATGGACCCTCTGTCTCTAATTTCGACGATCGATTCATCGCTGAACTTCACGCTTCTTGTGATCTTCTCATCAAGCTCTTTAAACTTAGCTCGATCTCCCGTCATGTGGTTTCTCGCACCTAATCCCCAAAATGTAGGGTAAAAACCCACCCGACCGGATTTTTTTTTATTTACCAAAACCCGGATACGGATATATCCGGGTCCGGGAAAAAAAAATCCCGGATATATCCGGATCCGGGATTTGTTTTTTATTTTTATTTTTTAATTGTGTTATTTATTGTTTAGTCCCTCGTTTCGTTTAGTTGTTCAAATCTAACATTTTGGTACTTAAGTTCGGTTTTGAAAAAAATAAATTTTTAAAATTTTAAATTATTTTAAGTGTTTTAAATATTTAAAAAATAATTATGAAATAAATAAAACATACAACAACAAAAGAAAGTAAATATGCGTTTTTATTCAACAAACTCGAAGGTCGGATACGGGAAAGTACAACTACAACCAAATTTTGAACCGCAAACGAAGTTACAAATTCAAAGTACAATAAGAATGAGGCTTATCTTACAAGATTTCTCTCCTATTACAAGATTTCTCTCCCTCTTATTCGGGTCCCGCTTCCCTATTTTTCCCAACCCCTTTCGAATGAGGCTTATCTTGCCTTTTATAGAGTTTACAATTTACATTATGCCCCCTAGCATTTTTCCCGCCTTTTCCCTTTTTAATCATTCGCTTCCCAGAGTGATTCGATGGGAGGCATGGCGGATTTCTGCTTTATGTCGCTTCCGAGCAGACTGTCATTTTGGGTAGGCGAGCTTCATTAAATGCACGTCCCTTCAGCCGTCATCGGGCCTTGCAAGCCCCGGCGCTGACGCCTTTTATGGAGTGGGTAGGTGAGCTTCATTAAATGCACGTCCCTTCAGCCGTCATCGGGCCTGCATAATCATCATGACGAAATTCCTCATCGAGTGTGATGGGACACTTCACCGCAACTTGCTTTTGCCTGGCTGTGCTTCCTCGTGATCAAACCTCCTCGGGGATGATCCTCCTCGGGAATAATCCCACTCGCGGTAGAGCTTCCTCGGGAATGATCCTCGTCGGAGATAATCCCCTTGGGTGAACTTCCTCGGAGATTATCCTCATCGGGGATAATCCCCCTCGGGGATGAACTTCCTCGGAGATTATCCTCATCGGGGGTAATCCCCCTCGGGGCTGAACTTCCTCGCCTCCTTTCATGTCGTTTGTGGGCAAAACGACACGAGTTGTGTTGAGGATGGATTTGACCAAATCCGACCTTAACACCAACAAGGATAAAACCGGATACTCCGATCGATTTGCGTGCCACCATTGAAGAATGTCGAGGCCTTCGTTAGGGCACGGTGTCGGAGGAAGGTTGCAGAATCGGGCGTACTCGTCGATGGTGTTGCGCCGTTGACGTCGACCAAGAACTCGAGATCCCGAACCGCCACTTCCTTGTGAACCCGATGAAGAAGTCGACGTATTGCCGCGCCCAATAGCCGTAAGGTTGTAGAATAAACGGTGATTGTACACGTATGGTGATTGTGAACCACCGGCCCCGCGTCCGCCCTATATTGAACCAAAAATATTAAGGTTTAGAGTAATGTTAGGAAATTAAAATAATTAATCTTAAGAAATAAAGTTAAAAAAAACTACCTGAGTTTGTTGTTGTTGTTGATTCGTTTCCTCCAGCTGATCTTCGATGTCGTTATATTTTTGCTCGTACTCTTGGTAAAGAGCCTTCATCTTCTGATCCGCATCGAAGTAATTGAACGTCATATATGGCTCCCCCGTGAGGGCTTGCATGGCATTTAAGACCTCCTGCAGCTTGGAAAGCTTAAGTGTCGGATCCACGATTACAGCGGCGCAATATAGAAATGGGAGCTTGTTAGGACTCCAATAATACTCGAACTTTGCAATCATTGGGGTTACAACATCAGTAAATAAAGCATTACGTTTTGCGGTTTCAAAATGACAAAGTATATCGAAAATAGCGGGCAAAGCTCTCTGAGACGTGGGTGAGTAAACATGAGATAAATCAATAGTAATTTGATTAAAAAGGTGTAGAAAAGCCTGGAATTGGATGGCTTTTAGCCAATCGTCCGGAGTGATTTCTTCGCGGTCGTCGTGCTCGAGGCTGTTGATCCAGTTCGTAAGAAGCTCCTTGTATGGTAAGACAGCATCCAACATCATGTAGGTCGAGTTCCAGCGGATCGCCATATCCGGTTGAAACGTTCTTACCTGGTAACCGTGAGCCCTGCAATAATCTTCCCAAGAAACTGTACGCATAGTAGATGCTCGTATATACAAAATAATGTCCCTAATTTTGGCGATACTATATGAAATAACGCGAAGACCGGATTGAACTATCAAGTTTATAATATGACATGCACACCTTTGATGAAAACAATCATCCCTAAAATTGGTCAAACTTTCCTTCATTATTTCTACGACATTGGCGTGGGCACTTGCGTTATCTAACGTAATGGAAACTACTCTATCCTTAAGGTTCCAATCCGACAAAACTTCTAGTATCGCCTCAGCTAGGTTTACTGATGTGTGCCTAACCCTCATCGGCCTAAAACCTATGATACGCTTTTCCATTTTCCAATTATCGTTGATAAAATGAGCTACAACTGTAATATAATCATCATTAGCATGGCCTTTCCAACAATCCGACGTTAAAGACACTTTGTAAGAAGATTGTTGGAACATTTCTTGTAAAGCGGCCCTTTGCTGGTTATAAAATTTGATAATTGTCTCGTGGGTTATATAATACGAGATTTCCCTATAGTTTATCGGCGCCACCTTCATCATCATTTCGTTAAAACCTTCTCCCTCGGGCGCCGATATAGGCAAACCATCGCGTACAACCCACTGAGCAATATACATTCTATATAGATCATCGGGTAAGCGACTTACCTCCTCCGCCCGCCTTTTCTTCAAGCAAGTCTTGACGTGGTTTTCTAGGCGGCTGTTGCCGTCGTTCTTCGGATGGGCCCTAAATTCCTCATTGCAGTGTCGACAAATCCCCCACCTATCTTCCAAGCCGGTTTCGTAGTTGTATCTGTAGTCCGGTATGAAGTCGTGCTGCCAAACCGCTCCTGTTAATTTCTTTCGCTTCCTCGTCGGCGGATGGGGGGGCCGACCGCGCTCACCCGGAACTAAGGGTTGTTGGGCACGTCCACGTCCACGTCTAGCTGGCGGTGGCGGCGTTGGTAGAACTTCGTCAACTTCCTCCTCCTCGCCTTGGTCTTGAACGTAGTTCGAGTCCTCCGTATCATCATCATCATCGTCCTCGGCATCGGGGTCGTTGGATTGGTTCCTCGATCTCGTTTCCTAAAAAGCATAGGAATATTACAAGAGTTTAATATTAATTTATATATTACAAGGAATATTACAATTACATTTTTTAAATTTTAATATTAATCATATTAATTTAATTAAATTTGATATAGTTAAATAAAAAAGTTAACGAAATTTAAAATGGTATTTTCTATGTGTGGAAATAATTATCAAGCTCTTTTGGACGGAACTCCCCGAGGTTCCACGGCCAGATCGACTGGAAAGGATGCTATGATCTCGCTTTAGGCCCAAGCTTTTCTAGACAGAACTCCCCGAGGTTCCCAGGCTAGCTTGGAGGAGATTGCAAAGCAAACCTTATTTAAAAACCAATCTTTCTAAGACACCATAATCCGTAAAAACTTTATAATTATCACCACACATAAAAAATACCATTTTTAATTTTTTTAACTTATATAAGTAACTATTTAAAGTTTAATTAAACTAATATGATTAATTGATTATTAACTAATTTAAAAAATTAAACTAATATGATTAAATGATTATTAACTAACAAAAAATCTCAAGAAATTCGTTTCTGATGTGGAAGATCAGTCGGAACCGCAACCACAGAGCATACTAAGACTTTCAAGAGACGTGGAAAATTAATTAATTAAACTAAAATAATTAAACTAAATATTAGTTTTTAACTTATTTAAGTAACCATTTAAAGTTTAATTAAACTAATATGATTAAATGATTTTTAAATCTCAAGAAATTCATTTCTGATGTGGAAGATCAGTCGGAACCGCAACCACAGAGCATACTAAGACTTTCAAGAGACGTGACAAATTAATTAATTAAACTAAAATAATTAAACCAAATTATTAGTTATTAATTATTAAGTAACTTACTAACTTATTAGTAATTGAGTATATGATAATATGACTAATGACTAATGACTATTTATTAAATATTAAGTAAGTAACTATTTTAATTATTATTTAATTAATTAACTACTTAAATTAAACGTACCTCGGCGTCGGGGGAAACCTATTGTTGTTGACGATGTTGTTGGACTTGTTGTGCTTGGTATTGTTCCTCGTTGCTAAGGCTATGCCATTCCGGAATATAAGGACATTGATAATTAAGTAAGTTAGTAAAAGCACCGACGTTACCTTGAGAAAATAATAATTGTTGGTTCGGCCCGACGCCACCGGTACCATATTGACCATGAACCGGTAACGGTTGGCTAGAAGAACCGGGAACATTGTGTTGATTCATAACTCCGACATTATAATTATGTTGACTAAAAGCCGTCCCGCTATTAATCGACCGCGGCGACGGAATAGTGGACCGTCCTTTTCCTCGGACATCGGGACGTCCTCGAGAACGGTTGTTGCCACTCGACATATTAACGACAAATTAAACTAATATTAACGATTAAATAAACAAAATTACTAATAATAATTAATAACAACTAATAATAAACTAAAATACTAATAATAACAACTAAATAAACTAAATTAATAACAACTAAAATACCTAAACAATATATTAAACTAACAATAGAGAGTATTTATATAATTATAAAGTAGCTAAATTATAGAGTAAAATCGGATTTTTGAGAGCTTGAGAGAGTTTGGGAGAGTTGGAGATGAAGAGAAGAGGATGTGTGAAAAAATGGGAGTGAAATGGTGTATTTATAGGGAAAAATGTGTAGGAATTCGAGTAAGAGGTGTAATTATAGCTCCAACGGCTATTTTTGAGGGCCCCAATGCAATTTTTACCGTTGGACATCAGGGTGACGCGTGTCAGCTACTTTTGCTGCAGACCAAAAAGTGATCCAACGGCTCTTTAATCTGGGCCGTTGGATCTACGATCCAACGGCCCAGATTAAACCTTTTTTTTTATAAAAAAACCCGGATAATACTTTATCCGGGTTGTTTGTTTCCCGGATACCAAAATATCTGGTTCGGGAAAAACCCGGATCCGGATATTTCGGTATTCGTTTTTTTTAATGAATCCGGGTTTAACCCGGATTCATATTTTGGGGATTACTCGCACCATTGTCTAAATACCAGACGTTAGTATAGAAATTCTTCTCTCCGTCTACGAGGAGGTTTGCAATAACCTTGTCCTCGATAAGCATGACCGTCTCGGTGGTCATCTTCTCCGGGCTGGGCCTCTTCTCGGCTATCACCAGCTTGGGCTCCGGGCTCGACTTCACGTCGACTGGCTCCTCCAAGTCGGTCTTCTCTCTGACTGGTTCTCGCTCGGGATGAGCATCGCTCTTGCCTTCAACGCTCGTCTCCTCGTCACTCTGCACTTTAACGTTC
This sequence comes from Parietaria judaica, assembly GCA_954871525.1. Lineage (NCBI taxonomy): Eukaryota > Viridiplantae > Streptophyta > Magnoliopsida > Rosales > Urticaceae > Parietaria > Parietaria judaica. Next base: position 50,252,496 of record OX940860.1, read on the forward strand.
TTCTCCTGTTGGGCGGACATCAGTATGGGCTCGTCTTCATGGAATCTAGTCAGATTCGCTTCCTCGCGTGCTTCTTGCTACAACACTCCCATACGTAGTGCCCGAGCTTCAGAAAATTATAGTACTTCATTGTGCTCTTGTCTCTACGGGTCACGGTGCCTTCCTGGTGGGGTGAGCTACTGCCGCGACCTCGCATGTCACGACCTCGCCTTCTTCCACATGATCAGCTATCTCCGGCGTTCCCGCTATGGCTCAACGAGCTTGAAGAAGAGTCAGCTCCATGATTCTTCTTTTTCTTGGCCACCCATTCTTTATGCGTTAGCAGGAGGTGCTTCTCCTATTCGTTCTTCAGCGTGACGCTTCCCATTTTCTTAGCCATCGCTTCTTAGCTTTCTAGCAAATTCTCAAACTCTACAAGTGATGATTGAACGGGCCATCCTTGTACAACAATCACGAAGCTTCGATACTCCGGCCTCAACTCGTGGATGATGATCCTCTTCATACGAGCCTCTCTGATGACAGACTTCGGATCTAGATCGATAATCTCATGACATATCGACTTGACCTTGTGGAAATACTGAGCAATCGTCATGTCGCGTTGTGAGATCGATAATAGCTCGTTCTCCAAGAGTTGCTGCCTCGCATCATTCTTCTTTGAGAAAAGCATCGTGAACGTTTCCCATGCTTTTTTAAGCATCTTGTCGTCCCGAATGCGCTCCAACATATCTTCTTCAACAGTGATCTTCAGGGTAAACATCACTTTGCCTGCTTTGATTCTCCATTTGAGCAAGATGGCGTTAGCATTTTCCTCCAGTGGTGTAGTTTCTCTTCCGCAAACGACCTCCCAAAGGTCGTGTCCTTGTAAATAGGACATCATGCATGTTGCCCACGTGTTGTAGTTGTTGCTGTTGAGCTTCTTAATTCCTCTAACGAGTTGGAGATCATCCATCGTGTTGGCAATACCTTGGTAATACCAAACAAGCTAGCTTCCGACACAAAGCTTGCAGAGTCACGGACCACTCACGACAGAAAGAAAACTCACACACTAATAATATCAAGAAATCGTTTCTGATGCGGAAGATCAGCCGGAGCCGCAACCACGGAACATACTAAGAGTTTCAAGAGACCCGACAACTACACTCACAACCTCGCTCTGATACCAATTGTTGGTTCTGAATAACGATCGTTACCGAAACGTACACACAAAACCACTATTTTCCACTAAGTATACTCACTCTCTTTCTATATATATATATATATATATATATATATATATATATATATATATATATATATATATGGAAGTAGATATAATGGAAAACGATCAGACTTGGTGCAAGGAGAGAGAATGGAGGGACTTCTTTTAATGAATTACACAATGGGAGATATCAAAATACATAAGGCTCCATGAGTATTTATAAGAAGATAAAACTTGCTCTCCAAGTTTACTTGAGGGTGAAGTATAAGTCATGAATAAAAAACTAATTTAAATAAAAACTTACTCTGTAAGTATAGTCTAGTCAAGATTATTGATCACACATTGTATTTCGTTTTCGTTTTACAACATTTCGGCGAAAACTTTGCGATATCTGGTTCACTAACCCAACATTTATGTAAATATTTTTCAGTGTAGTGGAGCGACATGCTTTACCAGATTCACTAGGTCCGAGGTTCGACTTTGAATCCAGCGATTTTTTTCTTCAAATTTTAATAGTGGGACCCATCAGTGAGTGATTAGGTTTGAGGGAATTACTACAAAGTACTAGTCTAGTGATTAGGTTTGAGGGAATTCCCTTGCCGTACGGATTCGTGTCGGCTCCAGGGGAGCATCTTCATACGGGTGGGTTTCTGATGTCCTTTCTTCGGGTTTCGGGTGAGCATTCTTTGTTCCTTCATCATCGCCTTGGCCCCTTGATTTGTCGAGCTGGGCTCTTATAATTGCGTTATATCCGGCATAAATTTTGGATTCATGATTCGATCGAGGCCGTATCGACCCAAACTTACCTGATCGGGAAAATTCAGCCGTAGGCATCTTTTGGTACACGTGTTGTGTTTCTTCACGTTAGTCCCCTTGCGGCGCAAGAAACTTTAGTCAAAGTTATTTGCATGTTTGACCCTTCGGAATTAAACCGAAATCGACCCTAACAGAGGCGAAACGATTTTTTATTTTATTTCTTTTCCTATGTATTTTTACTAATTTAATAGTGGAACAAACTATTATATAATTTTAAGATTTTTTCTGACATTGAAGATGATGAGGATTTATATGAAATTCTGTGAGCCATGCATTGAATTAGATCCTAAATCCGCTCAGATGTTTATCACTAAAATATATTGTCCATCGTAAATATATTTACAAATTGGGATAACGGGTTGGTATTTTTTCAATATATATATATATATATTTTGCGAAAAAGCATACTCTCTGTCCAAGGGATGATGAATACTGGTGTTATAATCATCAGTCCATGAAGTCGGCAGTTGTTGGAAAATCCACAATGAAAGGTTTCTCGCTACTTCATCGTATCTAGTGAATTGAAATGGATGCATAATGACCCGTTACTAGTAGGCCTAATTGCCTAAGAGTGCTGTGAAATAGTGAATCGCTATTTCATTGTATAAAGGAAGAGATTTATATTGGTGTGCTAAAAAACGACTTCTTGAGGAAAAAAAAATATACATCAATATTTGCGTCGCACAATATATATTTTTCTGCAAAAAAAAAAAAAGTGAGAACAAGCTGGCTCTTAATATATGTAGCGTTGAGTTTCAAACCAATCTCCTTTTTATACCAAAGTTATTACTTTATTTTACTTGGTTACTCAAGATGGTGGCTTTTTGAATAGCCAAATCTTTTTATTTTTATTTTTAAGATCGGTGTTCAATTGAGGTTATAAGCTTTGATACCATGTGAAATACAAGAGATCGTTTCACCCTAAAATCAATTAGTAATAACCCGTGTTCTTTTTAAAGAATAGCAAGTCTCCATGTGTTTTCCATCTATTATTCAATGCAATTATAGTCAAATAAATCAATATTATTGAAAAAATTGAGTACTTTGTATCACTCACCAACTAATGTATAACAAACAAACAATATTAAAATAAACTTACAATTGATTACAATAGAGACATTAATGCCATAAGATATCCTTAAGGAAAAAAAAAAAACCAATACACCTGCGACTTATTCGTGAGAAAACAAAAGAAAACAAAACAAAACATGCCTGTAACGACTTACTCTTGAGAAGAAGAAAAAGAAAACATGGCTATAGCGACAACATATTGTTTATTGTAGTGATCCGAAGAAGATGATTAGCTTGAATAATTCATGCAATCCCCGACTGTTGCCTGATCGCGAAAAATACACGCGTGGTCGTCTTTGATATGCCATAAGCACATGACGCAGTCTGATTTTCTCATATTGTTCCCATTATAGATTTGGAAGTGATGGGTGATTATCGGGATCCAACTAAAATCACATTCAAATTTGGTGGTGGCGAAGAAGTTATTTTTGAAGCTGAAGTCGAAGGGTTTACCACCAGGTAGGATAGTATGGACCTTCAAGTCGTCTTCCGAGGATCTGCAGTGATGTGTAAGTACCTTGTTGTTGCTCAACTTGTTGACGATTCTTACCGTCTTCCTTTTTCTCTTGTAATCATCATCTCCTCCTGCGTTGCAAAGCGAGCTTGCGAAAAGTAGCACAGCGAAAACGACGATGAAGTTACGGCCGCTGATCATCCCCATGGTTTCTTTTTTCTGTGTGAGTGTCATTCTCCATTGTTGATGTTATATTTATAGTGTGGGGAAGTATGTTTTGGACCATAATTCAGAGGGAATTCCTCTGCTGTTTGTTCGTAACGTGAATATGGGTCAAACCTATTATATTATTTGGACACTTGTTATTGTCATTGCCTCATATTCTCATGTCTATTTGCACACTTACATGATGGGGTTGGCTCATGTCACCCAATTTCAGGAGGAACTTTTTTTATAATTAAAAGTTCAAAGTGAGGGCAAAATATGCGTATGATGCTATTAATGTAGTCATAATCTTCTCCATCTAGTTATTAATTTGAATTCTTTTTTAATATTCTTATAAAAGTACGTAATGTGTTCCTTATGCTATGTATAAATAAATTATGGCAGTAAATTAAAATTTTATTTACTGTATACTTCCTATATATTATAAAACCTTATACATATGAGAGAGTTATATTGGGATTAATTCAAAAAGAAATGAAAAAGTTGAGTATTTACTCAAGAAAGTTTTGATTTTCAAATGGTTGACAATTGACATGCATATTGTGATCTAGATTGTGCATATGATGGATTCACGATCAAGATTTACGGGTGTTAAACATAGTGACCGTTTATAATTTTGGCTTGGGTTACGTTTTTGTGACGAATCTACATCGTGTTGTTCCGTTGCATTAGTTCTCTTTTGATTTTCTTCTCCATTATATCACTACAGTTTTGAGATATAAAATCAAGACATTATTTATTTTAATATATATATAGGGTAAACTGCGGTTAAAATACCCAATGTTTCATTTTTTTTAATAATATACCCAAAGTTTTTTTTTTGGTGGCTATAATACCCAAAATTTATTCCGTTAACGCCAAACGTACCCACTGTTAAATCTCCATTATTTCGCCCGCGTGGCATATATTATAAGGGTAAACTGCGGCTAAAATACCCAATGTTTCATTTTTTTTAATTATGTACCCAAAGTTTTTTTTGTGTGGCTATAATACCCAAAGTTTATTCCGTTAACGCCAATCGTACCCACCGTTAAATTTCCGTTATTTCGCCCGCGTGGCATATATATATATATATATATATATATATATATTTAGAGGGCCACACTCTCTCTCTCACTGAGACACAAAATTAAAAGCGTACAGGGGTTTCGATCACACGCCCTCCTTAAACCCGAAGACACACTGAGCCACCCGTCCACCTTCATCTCCTGCTATGGTAATCGATGTTAAGGTCGGATTTCGTCAAATCCATCCTTAACACCACTTATCTCGTTTTATCCTAAAAACGACGTAAAATGGAGGCAAGGTAATTCGTTGACTTTCAGTCAACAGAGGACCGTGCTCGAAGAAGGACAACCCGCGACGAAGGTTCTGTCAGCACGAAGGTAAAACTGCGACGAAGATATTTCATTGAGCCTCGATGAAGATCCTCGACGAAGAAGCTCTGATGAGGATCTTTGACGAGGAAACCTCGAGGAAGAATCCGCAAAGGAAAAGTTCAACGCAAATGAACTTCATCGCATAGAAGCTCACCGAGGGAAAAAAATCATCCTAAAAACCATCGGATTAAACGAAGAAGTCAAAATCGCGAAAATAGAGGAGAATCTGTCAATCAGTTGAAGAAATCGAGGGATTATCAGCGTAATCAAGGAATTAGGCCACAAGGAAATGGGGATTTCTACCAATGGAGAAATTAGGCCAGAGAAGAGCATTGGGCTGAACATTCGAACATAGGGTTCGGCCAAGGAGAGATTCGGCCAAAAGGAGCCACCAAGAGAAACCAGAAAGAAAGAGAGAAAGAGAGAAGAAGAAGAAGAAGAAGAAGAAGAAGAAGAAGAAGAAGAAGAAGAAGAAGAAGAAGAGAGACAGTAACCACATTGAACTATGTGATGACCTGATCCCGGTATACCTGGTATGTAGGCAGCCCCGCCGAAGTCGGCGAGGCGCGGCATCAAATCAAATCAACTCATATCCTATATTAATAATTGTATTGAGTCCTTCAACTATCCAGCTATTAAACAAAAGAAACCGAGTCCTCATCGGAAATATAATAAATCAAAGATATTCACGCATTCATATTATTATTTGTGTTCTTTTGTGATTATCTTTGTGACTGAAAGAGGGTGGTGCAAATCGCCCTCAACAATCGACATTTAATTTTTTTTATAAAACAAGTGTACAAATATTGTAACATCCAAAAATGTTACATTTAACCTATAGTTAGACTTAAAATTGTGACACGTTAAAGTGCCATAAAATTTAATTAAATATAAATTATCCATATTAAAGTGAATGAAGTAATATTATAATTTTAAATAATATAATAAGTGGATAATTTATATGTAAAATTTATAAATTATATAATTTATAAAATGTAACATGTAAAATTCAATTACAACTATATAATAAAACATGTAAAAAATATAATAAAATAACAATACATGTAAATATTCATAATTAATAGATTGAAATAAAATTATAAAATATAAAATAACATTATGCTAGATATATTATATATTACATAATCTATAAAATGTGTATATAAATATTATTTTTATAAATATTTATAAACGATATTATAAATTGTCTATTAAACCCTAAACCCTATTAAAAAAAATGCCACGCGGGTGAAATAACGGAAATTTAACGGTGGATTTGTTTAGCGTTAACAGAATAAACTTTGGGTATTATAGCCACCAAAAAAAACTTTGGGTACATAATTAAAAAAAATGAAACATTGGGTATTTTAGCCGCGGGCGAAATAACGGAGATTTAACGGTGGGTACGTTTGGCGTTAACGAAATAAACTTTGGGTATTATAGCCACCAAAAAAAACTTTGGGTACATAATTAAAAAAAAATGAAACATTGGGTATTTTAGCCGCAGTTTACCCATATATATATATGTTTTGATAAATTAATTAACAATAGTCTAATCTATTTGTCGTTTGTCACTCCCGAATTCAATTCATGGTTCCGTCCCTGCAGACTCGGTTGTGTCAGCGACACACGGGGCGTTCTCGACGGTGACGGCAATATACTAGGCGGTATCGGCGGCGCACTCTGCGTTCTTGACAATATCGGTGACAGTCTCGGTGGTATTGGTGACGTACTCAGTGTCAGCGACGTACTCGACTTATCCGAATTTATTTTGCTTATATATATGTTATATATATATCGTTGGAAATAATTGCAGTTAAATAAAATTGAGATAGCGTCGAGTCGGTCGAAATGTCGAACACTCGAGACGAACGTTCTATCCAATTACCGAGATTTGTTCCGACGTTCATACGTTACGTAAAATGGTTATGTCCGTTATGAATATTAAATTCAATTGAATACGTTTAGAACTAATTGCAATTTATTGTTAACGGTTATAGAATTGATAATGATTAAATTCATTGTCTCCCTTCAACATCTATAAATTGACGGTGACCTCGAACCCTTTCGACATAGCGTTTGCAAAACACTTTCTGAAAACTCTCTAGATACTAGAATCTGCTTCTCGATTTTTCACTCCGCAGATTCGATTTTTTATGCTTCCCAATGTTTTCTTGTCGTGAGTCTTTCGGTAACGGAGTTCAAAAAGTTTCAGTTCGCCGGTGAACTTCGAAGTGCTACGGAGTTCTCGGTTATCCCGTTATATCCTGGGAAGCTATCGCCTAAGGAACCTCAAGCACGTAGAGGAGGCGAATCAAGCTTTAAGGAGAGCGTCCAACGCGTCTCGGGAATCGCTAACGGTTTTCTCCTTTTACAGATATCAAGAACACTTTTTCCGATTCAAAGCGACAAGCCGGTGCTCGTCAATTCAAGATTCTTCCGATAAGTATCATCGAATCTATTCGCTACTGTTTTTACTATACTTTATTTCTCATTATCATCATATATAGGAAATATACCCAACAATCTTAAAGCTTGATTATTTGATCCTTGATGATTTTGATAAACGAAATACAGTGCAGTTTGCGGTAGAAGATAAGAGGAGAATTTTCGTTGATGATCGAGCTTCAAAGATGCATCAACGTGCTGTATATTCATTTGTATATTTTTTTAATGGTTTACTAATATGATATATTGCAGATAGAAAAGAAAAACATGAAAGTTTCCAACGATAAACAGAGAGAGAAAGGCAACTAACAGCCAGGAACTGATTCCAATATATGTTCTTTATCATTGTGTTTAATAATCTATATTTTTCAGTTTTGCAGATTAAAAAAAAAAATCAAAAGTTTTAAATCGGAGGATCAATCACCATATCGCCGATGGATGTGGAGAAGTATCAGTGAAAGAACAGCGCCGCTGTCAATGGCGGATTCCGGTGACGGTAATAGATTCCGGTGACAAAGGCAGCATCGGCGTTGCAGTATCACCAAGTTGTAGACGACTGTTGCTGGTACTGAATCTGAGTATTTTGGTTATTAATTTGCTATTAATGACTTTAACTATTTTACGTTAGCTCTGCATTATGACGTTAGCATTTCCCATGCAATTATTCGTATATTAACATATGTCACTAAGCTTGCTAACGATGCATATGCAATTTATTCATTTTGGTGAATATATGCTGTCATTTTGGTGAATCTTATCTATTTAGATATATGACCTTTATTTGATATTCGTTTTATTTTTGAGCATTCATTTACTAGTCTAACGTGTTTGTATTGGAGCCATAGTTGAGAAAAGACGTTCTTGTTTTTGACCTGGCGTGAGTAAGAAACCTTAAAGGACAGATGCTCAAAGGAAACAAATCTCGTATATACCGAGCTCATTATTTGGTTGATTTGCTGGAGCTTGGAGGTCATTTATTGAGTTTTATGGATAAATACCTATATTGATCAGATACAAAGTTAAGGTACGTTTTTTACCGAAATAGTATATAGAGATTTATTAGTGGCTACTAATTAGTGCCAAATTGTCGGACCTTGCTGTCATTGTGAGTTAATAATATTATTATTGATATGTGTTATTATTCCCTTTTATCGATATATAGATATATCATATATGCAATAATTACTATTGGTAGTAGGATAAGTGCTACGTGATTACTATGGTAGACGAAAGTTTATTGTATATATTTGGATTTAATATATATCCTTGTGGGGAAAGTTCCGTGTTTTGAAATTGGATGTATACGTGGTGATTTAGTTCCTTCTTAAAGGAAATGGTTATTTCAATTGTAAATATGAGAATTGAGTGTATATACTCTGAGTAGTTTACATGCTTTGATAAATTATTTTATGGAAAAATAATTATGTTTAATTAGTACACCCGATTATTGATCGAGGTACTAAACATAAAGCGTTGAATTGAAATTGCGATTTTAATTCTAAGTTGGTAATTTTCGAAATGAAAGAGAATTGTTGAAAAATGTAAATTATTTCTTGAGAGAAATTTTGTGATTTCCAAAATCATTGAAAAATAGATACACGGAAATTTTGTGACAAAATATATTTTGTCGAAGTACACTTGATTAGCGATCAAAGTATGTGTACGTTAATTGAAATTGCGGTTTCAATTTTAAGATGTTATTCTAATCGTAAACGAAGCTAGAAGCGCTGAAATGACGTACATGCATATGTGCATAATATATGGAAATAATGTCGGACTCTATTTATCACGTAAAATTAAGAGGTTCAAAGGTTTGTGAACATTGAATTCCAATTAATACCTGGGAATGTGGGGGCGTTTACTAGAAAATTAATCGCTTCACATTAAGTTTATGTATATGGGTCTGAGGATAGCACATTGCATCTATGCATGGTATGTTCATGTTTGAACTCAGAACTAACTCGTGGAGTGTGATATAGAGAATATTCATATTCAATGGAATATAATAATTGAAATAAAGAATGCATCGGTGCATTTTCTTAAAGGATTTGAAATCCATTAAGTGGGTACGCTTTGACCTAAATGCGGAAAGCTTCCAAATAAACGTAAGAGATTCACGATGGAATCTTTATATTGTCTTAGACAAATACGGCAATAAGGCCGAATGACTAAGAAAATGTTTGGAATTTTGAGACGGTAATAAATCGCGTCAATAATTTGCATAGACTATGAAAACTAGCTTGCAATTAAAAGAGAACAAAATCATGTTCATAATGGTAAGTCTAGACATATAGGTCATAGACGCAATGTCGTTAGACAACTACTCTCAAAGATATTTATCATATGGTTATGTGAAATCAAATGATAATGTTGTGGATCCACTACCCTTTCGGGTATAAGTGAGAGTTGGTTGTGAAATCATCAAAGGGAATGTGACTTAAGCCCATTGAAAAACGAAGTTTTACAGTGGAAACCCAACCTAGCTGACTGGAGGTCCCAAGAACTAGGTTCAATGGGACAACCTAGCTGTAAGAATTTAACAGATCACTGTAGGGGTTACACCCTAGTCCGTTCCAACGATGAAAAACAGTGGTATGTACGGTTAAGGATAAGCTAAAAGCTTTTAATGATTCTTACACGTCGGTATATGATAACCGAGCGGAGCATAGTTTGCTTTTAGTAAGATCACCTATGTTAGAGTGAAGTGGGGTCGCTTCAACGAAATTGTAAAGGGCGCTAGTTCCATAAACTCTCGCAGAACCAGATGGTGTTCATGACCATGAACGAACACAATAGTGAGAACTGAATCTGTCTAAGAAGAATTCTGTGTGAGGTATATTCTCACTTACACAAACGGTCGAACAGTTCAAAGACATCGCGTCTACTGATCACCAGTAAGGAAATATATTTTCACAAGGGAAGGTTCAAAGGGTTACACCTACCTATCCTATACAGGATTTGACTGCCGAACTCTGTTACCTGAGTCAGGTGTTGTCAAGAGTGATCTGTCAATTTTATTTATGTGGGGGATTGTTGGAAATAATTGCAGTTAAATAAAATTGAGATAGCGTCGAGTCGGTCGAAATGTCGAACACTCGAGACGAACGTTCTATCCAATTACCGAGATTTGTTCCGACGTTCAAGCGTTACGTAAAACGGTTATGTCCGTTATGAATATTAAATTCAATTGCATACGTTTAGAACTAATTGCAATTTATTGTTAACGGTTATAGAATTGATTATGATTAAATTCATTGTCTCCCTTCAACATCTATAAATTGACGGTGACCTCGAACCCTTTCTACACACCGTTTGCAAAACACTTTCCGAAAACTCTCTAGATACTAGAATCTGCTTCTCGATTTTTCACTCCGCAGATTCGATTTTTTATGCTTCCCAATGTTTTCTTGTCGTGAGTCTTTCGGTAACGGAGTTCAAGAAGTTTCAGTTCGCCGGTGAACTTCGAAGTGCTACGGAGTTCTCGGTTATCCCGTTATATCCTGGGAAGCTATCGCCTAAGGAACCTCAAGCACGTAGAGGAGGCGAATCAAGCTTTAAGGAGAGCGTCCAACGCGTCTCGGGAATCGCTAACGGTTTTCTCCTTTTACAGATATCAAGAACACTTTTTCCGATTCAAAGCGACAAGCCGGTGCTCGTCAATCCAAGATTCTTCCGATAAGTATCATCGAATCTATTCGCTACTGTTTTTACTATACTTTGTTTCTCATTATCATCATATATAGGAAATATACCCAACATATATATATACACACACTTCAAGTTACCATTCCTCTACATCATATAATACTAACTTCATATATAGTTTCTAAATGACCTCTCTGATCCTCTACTAATGCATCGAATGAGTTAGGTTAACTTATATGCCTGTTAGACTTTTTCACTTAAGATTAATGCTCGAAAAGGACCTAAAGTATAACAACGAATTGTAAAAGAAGAGAGACATACTCTGCGATGGAAAATATAATAATACATCTATCCACAAATATTGAACAAATTTATACTTTAATCATGCAAAGAATTTTAGTGACTTGGGGGAAAATTGATGACATTAAACTATCAACAAAATATAATAATATCTCTATCCACAAATATTGAACAAATAATTTTAAGTTTCATTGAATATTTATTTCATAAGGTGTAAATAAAATAATAACTCACAGTAAACTATCAACATTACTATCTAATTAACAAGAAATTCCTAGGAGGATAAACGGTTTTGGGGGCAATGAAGCTCGATGAGGGCAAAGGACGGAAGAAAGGAGACGTTCAAAATTAATTAAAATAAGATAATTGGCAAGTACTCAAATCAATGTTGGGGATATTATTTGTTGTTTTTGAAAATAGAGGTATAATGTTTACATAAGCTGAAAGTATAGGACGAGCGAAAAAAAAAAACTAAACAAAAAATCGTTAAATAAAAAAATTAAATATTATATAAAATGAATATAATAAAATAAAGTAAAAACAGAATGAAGATCGGCAAGGTTATGATATTAGATGTGTTTGGTTCAGCTTAAAAATGCTTGTTTTTGTTTTTAAAATAAACTAAATTACTTTTTTAGTTATTGGTAAAACTGTTGTTACAAGAAACACAAAAGCGATTTTTGATTTGTGTATATGAGTCGTAAAAGCTCGGATTCGTAGTTTTTGGTTATTTCTAAAAACAAAAACACGGTTTTTAGTTTATTTTATTCCTTTTACCCTAAATATATTTATTTTACTAAACGCTAAATCAATTTTTGTTACCAACAACAATTGTTTTATAAACACTTTATCACACACCTGTCAGTTTTTTTTAAAACAATTTTTTATACTAAAATTAAAAATATATTTTTTAAAAATTAAGTTGTACCAAACGGACCCATTATAACTCATTTTCCCACCGAAAACTACACTTTTTTTAGGGACTCCCGAACTACACTCAAACTGACATAAATGTATTAATAACATTTATATTATATTAATGCAAGTAAATTATCACATTAATCCTTTCTTAAGTGATTAATCTGTTACATCATATGTTAGAGAAATCTATCACATTGATGTGTAATATTATTGGCTCTTACTTGTTATACATGTAACTAGGGGATTACCCGCGCTTCGCGCGGTTGTGAATATAGCACTTGTAAATTTAGTTGAAAATATCAATAAATTTTAATCTAATGATCCCATTGTACTTCACATAAAAAAATGGGGGTATTAGCATAAAAAATAGGAAATTTTGAATACATGTTTGATTAATGTATGATGATATCGATCAATTTTATTATTTTGATTGTGTTCTTAGCCGAAAGCTCTGACCTATATCTATTGAACTTAACAATTATTGAATATTTCTGTTAATATTAGTGTTGATATTTCTATTAAATGACAACATATTTATTTTCAAAATTATATATATAAAAAAAAATCTAACAGCATATTTGTTTTATTAAAAATTCAAATGACAATCTATGATTAGAATGGTTCTCCCAAATTCAATAAAGTAAATCATTGAGCGGGTAAGTCCGTTAATTTATAATTACTAATAGTCAAATAAACTTACATATTAAATTTTAATTTTAATTAAGTTAAATTAATTTATGATATAAAAAGAGTTGATATTTCAATCAAAGTCCTAATAAATATAATAAACATTATTCATTATTTTTTGTTGCTAAGGCTTTGGCAATCCGGAATATTTGTACCTTGATGATTGAGTAAGTTAGTAAGAGTAGCGTGACCTTGAGAAAATAATAATTGTTGGTTCTGATCGACGCCACCGGCACCATATTGAGTATGAACTGGTAACGGTAGGCTAGAAGAACCGAGAACATTATGTTGATTCATAACTCCGACATTAAAATTATGTTGACTAAAAGCCGTTCCGATATTAATCGACCGCTGCGACGGAATAGTAGCCAGTCCTTTTCCTCGGACTTCGGTACGTCCTCGAGAACGGTTGTTGCCACTCGACATAGTAACGATAAATTAAACTAATACTAGCAATAAAATAAACTAAATTAAACTAAATAATAACGATAAATTAAACTAATAATAACCATAAATTAAACTAAATTAAACTAATAATAACAATAAATTAAACTAATAATAACGATAAATTAAACTAAACTAAATTAAACTAAATAACACTAACTTAAGGTAATAATAATAACACTAAATATAAACTAATTAAACTAATAACAACTAAAATACCTAAACAAGATATTAAACAAAAAATTGAGAGTATTTATATAATTATAAAGTAGCTAAACGATAGCCTAATTTTGGAACTTTGAGAGCTTGAGATAGTTTGCGAGAGTTGGAGATGAAGAGAAGAAGATGTGTGAAAAAAATGGGAGTTGAATGGGGTATTTATAGGGAAAAATGTGTAGGAATTCGAGTAAAAATGTGTAATAATAGCCCCAACGGTAACATTGGGGGACTTCGAGGCAATTTTGACAGTTGCCTCCAAAGGTAACCAAATCCTGACGCGTGTCAGGTACTTTCGCCGAGGCCCAACGGTAAAATATTCTCAGCCGTTGGATGACGAGATCGGATGGCCCAGATTAAAGGGGTTTTTTTTTAATCCTGGACCCGATCCTGTCCGGATCCGGGTTATACCGGATCCGTATTCGTCCAGATCCGTGTTTTCCCGGATTAAAAAATGCTGGGGCAACCTGTTGGACATGTGTCCTTAAATAAGGTGTTTTTATTTCATTAGTAAAAGATTATGAAAATTCGTTGAATAAAAGATAATGCTTATTATGTTAATCTTATTATAGTTTCTGGTATAGTAAAATAGAATGGTTGGTCCTTAGTTCATAGAAGATGCAATTATTTTATTATTATCACAACCGAGTCAATGTGAGGAAGAATTAATAAGCATAATAAATGAACTTAAAATGTCTGTGACCTGATTAACTGGGTGGGAACACATTATCAGATAAGGTCATTAATGTGACTAAATGATATAATCCTACTCTAGATTAAGTGCGTGTCACACTCACTAGAACTGCGTTAAGTATGAGGTGTCTTCATACTAGACTGGACCTGACTTAAACTCCTGAAGTTATCATATAAGACTGTCACTGATAACTTGAAGTTGAGACACTTGTAGATGATCAAATGGATATTCGATCTAAGTCCTGAGTGATCTTGAGTATGATCTGTTGACTTGATTGTTCTTTGATTTAACCGTTAAAGAACACATTTTACTGTCGTTCCCAACACTGTTTTTTTGGGAACATGATAGTCAACAGTAAAGGTAGCTTGACCATAGACATGATGATTCCCTTGGTTTTCGGTGGTGAGAAGTGAGAGGTACTCCTGCTCAACTTATGAATCAAAACCATAAGTGGGTTGCTTATGATATTACTGACTGAGTCAAGGAGGAAAATGCAGTGAGAGACAAAACGGTAAAAAGCGCCTGCTCGTGTGTGGATCATCAAGTGAAAGATCAATAACCCAAATTTGATTGTATCAATGGACAAATTGCTATAAAAAGGGAATAATATATACTGTATCACTAAAGAGTGCAGCCTCGGGTTTATAGTGGAATTACACCGCGGTTTGACGAACACCTAGCAGTTCGTTATAGTTTAAGTGATACGGGTCCATGGTCTCCAGGATACCTTCATAACAGATGATACGTATGTGATAAGAAAGCTCAAAGTTATTTAATTATTTGACAGGATTCATAAAACTGAAGTCTATGTTAGATATCAGAAAGTTTTATCAGTGGCGTAGCAAAAGTACCATATCTTGGTAACCAAAATTAACTGACAAAAGAATGTCGAATTTGGATTTTCTGTCAACATAAAAGTTGTTGGAAATTAAATTCTAAGAAACTTTGTTTTTGGAACCGACTTGTTTCAACGTATGGTTTGTGATTTAGAGAATTTCTATGTTTGTAATATTTTCGGTAAACTATGAAATTTAATCACTGTAACGAATTTAAGTGATGGTGTTGCACCATGATATTTAAATGTGTGATATTGAGATCAAAGGCAATTAATATAATATAATTATTAATATCTTTATTAATAATTAATTAATTAATAAATTTATATTAATAAATAAATATATATTTATATATATATAATGTCTATATCGAATTGGTTGCATATAATGTGGAACAAATTTCACACGCATTGAATTGACTTGGTTTTTTCATATTTACGACATAAGTACTTAATGTTTAGGTGTTTGAAAAAAAATCATTAAAAATAATTTAATTTATTTGATCGGTTAGGATTTAATATCAACCGCTGGATTAAGAAAATTGATTTTTACCCTAACCCTAATTCGAAACTGATTGCTTGGTGACCAGGCTTAGGGTTTTCAAATTTGGCCTAATTAATTGTATCTGTTGGATCGGTTTAAGATTTAATCTTTATCGTCGGATTGGAAATTAATTTATAATATATATTATATAATTTTTGAATAATGTGAATGGATAAAATTGAATTAGAGCTTTTACCAAGTCTTAGGGTATTTGATTTTATCGTGAATCAATTTGATGCATTAGATCGGTTTAAGATTTATCTCAACAGTTCGATCTAGATAATTGATTTTCGAAAATATTTATATATATATATATATTTTTTGAATTTGAAGATAAGATGATAAGATTGGTTTCTTCTTTTACTAAGTATTTTTATTATTTAATTAAATCCCTGATTAATTATATCCCTTGGATTAAGATAAGATTTAATCTGGACCATTGGATTGAAATAATTAATCGTATTTAATATTAATGAATTCGAAAATTAGGAAGGGAATTTCTCCAATTTGGTTACAGTGTGAGCCTATAAATGGGGAGCTCACTCTTCACATTTTACACACTCTACTGATCTCCCCTTTCTGGTTAGGCTTAGTGAGACGTTGTTATCCGAAAGCTTTAAAAGAACCATCAGTTAAAGTTTGCGACAGAGTCGTGCTGGCGAAGCCCACACTTCGGTACGAGGAGTCCAGGAGAATATCCCGGAAGATCGCGGGAGTTTCACTTAGCACCGGCGGAGCCCTGCCAAGTTCAGAACGCGAAGCCGGAAGTCGTCATACTAAGGTACAACGTTATGCATTGGGTGAATAAATGCAAACCATTTACTGCTTTATTTATTTACTATAGACTAGATTATTAATAATGACTTATGAAAGTTAAATTACTAATAAATTATCAGATCTTGATTTTGGTTATTATCCAATGTTCGATCCGTTGTACGGCGTAACAAGTTTTCCGCTTTAAATATTTTTTTAAATGTTACCCGGACGGTTCGACTACATATATCGTGATAATATCGACGGGAATCATAATGAAATTCTCAACACAAACTACCCTGCGGTTGGTCAATAAGATGTTCCGTGAGAAAATTTGGAAGACGATGGAAGTATACATTGATGACATGTTATTGTAGTCCTTGAAGGCAGAAATGCATATCGCCCATTTAAGGGAATGCTTCGAAGTGCTAAAGATTTCACACTCGGATAAATTCCACTAGGAGACAATTCACACTCGCAAACTTTAACTAGCTTGGGATTGACAATGAAGTACGGAGAACAAAGGACGATAACAGTGGAGACCATCGAGGAGCCTAGAATTCCAAAGAGAAGAGAATCCGGCAAGGACGAGGAGATAAAGGAAGAAGACTTAGCTAAAGGCGTGGCGGTCATAGAGATCGACAAAGAAGAGTTCGACGAGGAAGAAGACCTAGAGGACGTTCCGGTAGTCGACGACTCAGGGGCATCCAATTGCCGCAAGCCTATATTTGAGTTCGTCAGCGATGGAATCCTCTTACAGGATAAGTAGGAAGCGAGGAATATCCATTACAAAGTTCTAAATATAAATTTTGAATCAAACATTGTAGAAAAGGATCTTTACCGGACCATACTTAAGATGCTTGGGAGCGAGCGAGGTTGACTACGTCATGAAGAAGATTCACGAAGACGAGTCTGGAAATTATGTTGGACATGTGTCCTTAAACAAGCTGTCTTTTCCCTCATTGTAAAAGATTTTGACTAAAGTTGTCGAATAAAAGATATTACTTATTATGTTACTCTTATTATAGTTTCTGGTAGAGTAAAACAGAATGTTTGTTCCATTATTCATAAAGGATGCAATTATGTTATTATTATCAATACCGAGTCAATGTGAGGAAGAATTAATAATCATAATAAATGAACTTAAAATGTCCGTGACTTGATTAACTGAGTGGGAGCTAATTAATTAGATAAAGTCATTAATGTGACTAAGTGATATAATCCTATTCTGGATGAAGTGTGTGTGTCACACTCACTAGAAGTTAAGTAAGAAGAGACTTCATACTGAACTGGACCTGACTTAAATCCGGAAGTTGTCATATAAAACCGTCACTGACAACTTGGAGTTGAGTCACTAGTAGATGATCAAATAGATATTCGATCTAAGTCCCGAGTAACCTCGAGCCTGGACTGTTGACTTGATTGTTCTTTGATTGAACTGTTAAAGAACACATTTACTGTCGTTCCCAATGCTGCTATTTTGACATGATAGTCAACAGATAAGGGTAGCTTGGTCATAGAAACAGACATCACATAGCTCTCTTCAGAGTCAAGATGATTCCCTTGATTTTTAGTGTTGAGAAGTGAAAGGTACCCATGCACAACTTATGAATCGAAACCATAAGTCGGTTACTCACAATATTACTAACTGAGTTGAGGATGAAAATGCAATGAGAGGCAAAACGGGGAAAAACCGCCTGCTCGTGTGTGGATCATCAAGTGAAAAATCAATAACCCAAATTGGATTGTATCAATGGACACCTTGCTATAAATTGAATAATATATACTGTATCACTAAAGAGTGAAGCCTCGGGTTTATAGTGGAATAACACCGAGGTTTGACGAACCACTAGCAGTTCGTAGGAGCTTCACTGATACGGGTCCATGGTACCCAGGATAGCTCCGGAACGGATGATACGTACGTGATTTAAACATTCTATATGGTTTATCATTTTTTCACGATTCATAAAACTAAAGTCTGTGTCAGACTTCAAAAGTTTTTTTTAGACGTGGGAAAACTACCAAAGTTTGGTGCTTGAAATTTAACTGATAAAATAAAGTTGAATTTAGATTTTTCATCAACTAGAAAGTTGTTGAAAATTAAATTCTAAGAGACTTTTCTTTTGGAACCGAGTCGTTTCGACGTATGGTTTATATTTTACAAAATTTCCAAGTTTGCGATCGTTTTCGTAAATATGCGAAATTTAATCACATGTTACGAATTTAAATGGTACTGTTGCACCACGACATTCAATGTGTGATATTGAGATCAGAGGTTAATAATATAATATAATTATTAATATTCTTATTAATAATTAATAGATTTATGTTATTCAAATAAAATATATATTTGCTATATATATGAATGTGTATAAGTAATGCGGCCCAAGTAAATATGTGAGTTGGGTTTACACGAATTTACTTGGATTTGGACTTTCCAAATATGCGGCATAAGTACCTATGTTTAGGTATTAATGGAAAAACCTTGAAATTAATTTGGTTCATTAGATCAGTCAAGTTTTATCTTAACCGTTTGATCATAATAATTAATTTGGAAAGTATGGTTCGAAAGTGACTTGGTGACCAAGCATGGATTTCGAATATGGTTAGTTAATTATGTCCATTAGATTAGTTTAAGTTTAACCTTAACCATTGGATTGGAAATTAATTAACATGTATATATCGAAATGCAAAATTCGAATTCTTTATGATGGAGGTCGAATTTTTGCTTGGTGAACAAGTAATAAGGCTATAGACTAAATAGGCTAAATCAATATGGTCCATTGATTGGTTATGGAATTAATTCCAACGATTGGATATAGACTATTGATTTCGAAATTTCCATATGCATGCATAGAGAATTCGAATTAATTGGATAATTGATTTATTCATGGTTTCCCTATTTGGTTAAATCCCTAATTAATTGGAACCATTGGATCCTTGGTGATTCAATCTTGAGCATTGGTTTGAGTGATTAATTATATTTACCTATCATAGAATTCAAAATTCAAGGAAGGAAACTTCCCTTATTGGCTTTTTCATGAGCCTATAAATACAAGGCTCATTCTACACATTTCACACACCTCTCCCCAGAGCAAGAATTCGATCTCTCTTTCTAGAGTCTACGAATTTCTTAAGCTTCTGATCTCCTTTTCTGGTTCGGCTTACTGAGACGTTGTTCTCTAGAAGCTTTAAAAAAACCTTCAGTTAAAATTTTTGGGACGAAGTCCTGCCGGCGAAGCCCACGCTTCGGTACGAGGAGTCCAGGAGAATATCCCGGAAGATCACGGGAGTTTCCCTCAGCATCGGCGAAGCCCTGCCCAGTTCAGAACGCACAGCCGCAATCGTCATCACCTGAGGTACGGCCTTATGCATTGGGTCAATAAATGCAAACCTTTATTTACAGTTTATTTATTTCGTATAGACTAGATTATTAATAATGAATTTACGAAAAGTTAAATTAGTAATAATTTATCAGATCTTGATTTTGGTTATTATCCAATGTTCAATCATTGTACGGGTAACAAGTTTTCCGCTTTAAAATAATTTTTAAATATTACCCGGACGGCTTGACGGCATAAATCGTGATAATATTATCGGGAAACATAATGAAATTCCCAACAATTGGTATCAGAGCCATGGTTCAAGGATAAATAATTACGTAATTTATTAAAGGTTGTTAATTTGAATGAATTATTTGATGAATAAAATTGATTTTAAAATTAAAATTTATATTTCTAGATATTTTAAAGTTAATATTAATATTGGGTAGTTCTCGACCCGAAAGAATCGGACCGGGAAGTGGGCCGGGCTGCACTAGGCATCCCAACCCGTGGGGACCACGAAGTGGGGCTGCAGTGCAGTCCCTAGCTCTTCGACCAGCCCAGGCCACGGGTAAACCCAGCCAAGTTTAGTCGGCTAGCGAGCAAGGGAACGCCCTGGCAGCTTCATGGGCCTACAGGCCCGTGGTCACGTGGGCCCGGGTTTTAACTCGGATTGCCCACTTGTCTTTTTTTTAAAAGGGTCGGATTTTTACCCGACCAAAAACCGTGGATTAATTAGTTTTTATTTTTGAATTAATATTTTTGAATTAAATTAATTATGTTGGATTAATTAATTAAAATATGGATGTTATTTTTTAATAAATAACATTGTCTTATTTTAAATAAAATATGGATGTTATTTTTGGTTAATAACATTGTCTTATTTTAAATAAAATATGGATGTTATTTTTCGTAAATAACATTGTATGATTTTTGGAATTCATAATTTAAAAAAATGGATGATAATTCTTTGTAGAAAATATCATTGTCTTATTTTTAATTTTCATAAATAATTATTAATGGGCTAATTATATGAATGATAATTCTTAGAGAATAAATATCATTGACATGAAATTATAAATTCATAATAGATATAATATGTTAAACCTATTTTCATACCCCTTATAACATAATGTCTATGTTAAGGTCATTATTAATATGTCGGTATAGGATAGATATAAATAATCAACCGTAAATAAGATTTATTTGTTATTAGTCGGAAAAATTTCAAGGTACAGTCTTGCCTAAGAAAGAAGGAATCAAAAGTGGGGCCGGCTCACCATCCACTTCTGGGTGACCGGTTAGGACCCCTCCTATCTACCTGGAGAGCGTTCGTTTTGATCTATCACTACCAACGAGGTAATAAATAAAATATGGATGTTATTTTTCGTAAATAACATTGTATGATTTTTGGAATTCATAATTTAAAAAAATGGATGATAATTCTTTGTAGAAAATATCATTGTCTTATTTTTAATTTTCATAAATAATTATTAATGGGCTAATTATATGAATGATAATTCTTAGAGAATAAATATCATTGACATGAAATTATAAATTCATAATAGATATAATTTGTTAAACCTATTTTCATACCCCTTATAACATAATGTCTTTGTTAAGGTCATTATTAATATGTCGGTATAGGACAGATATAAATAATGAACCGTAAATAAGATTTATTTGTTATTAGTCGGAAAAATTTCAAACGTACAGTCTTGCCTAAGAAGGAATCAAAAGTGGGGCCGACTCACCATCCACTTCTGGGTGACCGGTTAGGACCCCTCCTATCTACCTGGAGAGCGTACGTTTTGATCTATCACTACCAACGAGGTAATAAATAAAATATGGATGTTATTTTTCGTAAATAACATTGTATGATTTTTGGAGTTCATAATTTAAAAAAATGGATGATAATTCTTTGTAGAAAATATCATTGTCTTATTTTTAATTTTCATAAATAATTATTAATGGGCTAATTATATGAATGATAATTCTTAGAGAATAAATATCATTGACATGAAATTATAAATTCATAATAGATATAATTTGTTAAACCTTTTTTTCATACCCCTTATAACATAATGTCTATGTTAAGGTCATTATTAATATGTCGGTATAGGATAGATATAAATAATGAACCGTAAATAAGATTTATTTCTTATTAGTCGGAAAAATTTCAAACGTACAGTCTTGCCTAAGAAATAAGGAATCAAAAGTGGGGCCGGCTCACCATCACTTCTGGGTGACCGGTTAGGACCCCTCCTATCTACCTGGAGAGCGTACGTTTTGATCTATCACTACCAACGAGGTAATAAATAAATGACTAGGCTTATTAGATATTACCCCGGTAATTATAACGCCTTAAGATAAACGTTTTTAATGTGTGTCATTAAATGGAGTTTATAATAAGTTTTAATAACTTAGGAGTTTAAAAACTTTATTTTCTAAAACAATGGCAAGTATAGAATATATTAGAAAGGTCTCCATTATTACTGTCACACGGTCTGCTGACCACACCGCCTCGAGTCACCTTAGTGTGTCCATTCCCCAAGAAAGGTGTGCTTGTGGAAGGTTTGACATCGTGATAGTTCCAAAAGAATATGGGGACAGAGGAATCTTGGAAATTGACCGCAAGTCACCCTAGTGTGACCATTCCCTAAGGACGACATTTCCAAGACTAATCCGAGAACCGAAAATAATGGGTTAAGCTTACACTGAAGTTGGTGCTTCCCGACCGTCTATGGTGATAGTTAATAATCATAGGGAACTTTGGTAGTTCTATTTTTGAATATTAATTAAGTTTATGACTAAAACATAGTTTAACCAAACTACACGGTTGATCCGGCTGACTCACCCTAGATTGACCATTCCCTAAGGACGGCAACGACGTGTACAGTCGGTTAAATTATCACGAAATAGTTAATGGGTTTAAGTAACATTTTTCCAGGAACATGTTTGCATCATGTAACTATTTCAAACCAATAATTTTCTAAAATATTCTACCTATAATATAGTTTAATAAGTTTCTTTTTCAATGCCAGTCAATATGTCGAATAACATAATGTCTTTGCTTTCAAACAACACTCTGGCCGGAAGTAACTTTCCGAAATGGAAGAGTAACATCAACATTTTCTTGATAAGTGAGAACTTTCGGTTTGTTCTCACGGATGAATGTCCCCCTTCTCTGGCCGCTAACAGTGCCAAGGGAGTGAAAGAACTCTATGATTCATGAGTTCATGCGAACAATCGTCCTAAGGCTTATCTGCTGACTAGCATGTCTAATTCGCTGATAATCAAGGTAGAGGAAAAGGAAACTGCTTTTGAGATCATGGAATCTCTCCAACAAATGTATGGAAAACAGTCCGAGTAGGCTCAACACGAAGTGACTCGTCGCTACATGAATGCCCAAATGAAGTCTGGCACTTATGTTCGTGACCGTGTCATGAGCATGACTAACTAGTTCAATGAGGCTGAGCTGCATGGGGCCACGGTGGACAAGAAATCTCAGATCAGCATTATCCTTAATTTGCTGTCACCTGAGTTTGTCCCGTTCACCAGTAACTACATTATGAACAAACTGAAATATGGTTTGACACAGTTGATTAATGAGTTGCAAACCTTTGAGGACATCTCGCGATTGGTTAAGAAGAAATCCAAATTGAACATTGCGTTCAAGAAAGGGTTTTCTTCTAAGAATCCTAAGATGAAGAAAAGGCCTGGTCCCAAGAAGAAATGGGGGAAGAATTTCATGCCGAAAACCAATGTCAAGAAATCCGCTGACAAAGGAAGATGCTTCCTTTGCAAGGAAAAGGGACACTGGAGAAGAGATTGTCCCAAGTTCCATAATGAAAAGAAGAATAAAACTGGTGAGTGTCTCACTCAATAAGTTTCGAAAGCACATTTGTTTTAGAAGATACTTTTCTCCAAAGATCTAAAACTGAGATATATGATATTCTTTGTTTTTTAGCAGCAGCTAAGGAGTAATTTTCTATGGTCGACCGAGGGACTCGGGAGCGGCAGATGGGAATGGCTCAAGTTGAAGATTTTTTTTTTATGTTTTTACTCTCATGTTATTTCATTAAGGATCAAGTTTTTTTTTGAAGGGCGATTTGAAAACCCTTCGATCTTTTTATGACAATAATTAAGTTTTTCTTCAATAAAAGTTTCTTAATTTTACAACTGTGATCCTATGAAATATTGAGTAAATTTGAGCCATTCAATGATAGATATACCTTGATGACTAGATATGCATTTCATGCTAATATAAGTCTAAGGTTTTAGAAACTATCGATCGTAAAAATATTTACTATACTGGAAATATAAGACAATTGGAATTAAATTCCTTGTTGTGCCATGTAACGAAGTCACAGCTTCGCCAACAGTGCCTGTTGTCGAAGAGAGTGTGGAAACCACGGTCCCAAATAAAAATTTAAGGGTACTCAGACGTAGTGAGAGGTTGAAAAGACCGGTTGAATGCTATGAGCACACCCAGTTAAAGTTTCACCTAGCTGTTACTAACACTAGTGTTGAAGATCACATATGCTTTAAGCAAGCTATGGTTGATACTGATAGAAGGGAATGACAGGAAGCCATGAACTAAGAAATAGAATCAATGGATTCTAACAAAGTATGGGAACTTGTAGACTTACCGGATGGGTTCAAAACCACTAGCTGTAAGTGGATCTACAAGAGAAAGAAAGGAGTGGACGGGAAAGTTGAAACCTTTAAGACTAGACTAGTGGCAAAGGGTTTTACCCAGAGGGATTCGCTCCAGTCGCTAAGTACAAGTCCATCCAGATTTTCATGACCATAGCCTGTAGTCTCAATTATGAGATTTGGCAGATGGATGCCAAAACCGCTTTCCTGAACGGGTACATTGACGAGAACATCTATATGGACCAACCCAAAGGGTTCGTGCAAAAGGGTCAAGAAGGGAATGTTTGCAGATTACTCAAGTCCATTTATGGATTGAAGCAAGCTTTCAGATCCTGGAATCTAAGGTTTGATGAGACCATCAAGACGTATGGATTTGTGCAAAACATCGCTGAGGCCTGAATTTATAAGCTCAATGATGATACCATGGAGATTTTCCTTGTTCTATACGTCGACGATATTCTTTTCATTGGTAATAATGTGAAGAAGTTATCGGATGTGAAAGCGTGGTTAGCTACGCAATTCCAAATGAAGGATATGGAAGAAGCCAGCTATGTTCTTGGGATCTGTACCTTTAGGGATCGCAACAACAGGCTTCTGGCCTTATCGCAAGAAGCCTACATTGATAAGGTGCTTGAAATTTTTGCAATGGCAAACTCCAACCGAGGTAAATTACCAACCAGACATGAAGTATTCCTTGATAAGAAAAAGTGTCCAACTTCTCCGGAAGAGCAAACCGCGATGAGGCGCATACCCTATGCTTCACCAGTTGGAAGTATGATGTACGCTTTGCAGTGTACTAGGCCAGACATCTATTACGCTGTGGGAATTGTTAGCAGGTACCAATCAAACCCTCGTATGACTCACTGGACAGCAGTGAAGAACATTCTCAAGTATTTTCAGAGAACAATAGACTATATGTTAGTGTTTTCAGGATCAGAACTGAATCCACTAGGATACACTAACTCGGACTTATGTCTGACAGAGACGAGAGAAAATTGACGTCAAGAGCAGTGTTCACCCTTGCTGGTGGAGCGATATTCAGGAGAAGCGTTAAGCAATCATGTATCGCAGATTGCACAATGGAAGCTAAATATGAGGCAGCCTGTGAGGCAACCAAAGAATCAGTTTGGCTAAAGAATTTCTAGATAGAGCTGGGAGTAGTTCCACATGTAGATGGGCCCTTAACGTTGTACTGTGACAACAGTGGGGCAGTGGCAAATTCTAAAGAGCCCCGAGATCGTAAAAAGGCAAAACATATAGAACGCAAATACCATCTTATCAGAGAAATAGTACGTCGTGGCGACTAAGGGTTGTGAAAATAGCTTGGGGAGACAATCTGGCTATTCCACTCACCAAGACGTTGCCAGAGAAAATATTCAGGAGGCATCTGGAGAATATGGGTCTGAAAGACATGGGTCATCTTCTTTAAGTACAAGTGGGAGATTGTTGGACATGTGTCCTTAAACAAGCTATCATTTCAAGAAATATAAAAGATTTTGACCAAAGTCGTTGAATAAAAGATGTTACTTATTATGTTAATCTTATTATAGTTTCTGGTACAGTAAAACAAGAATGTTTGTTTCATAGTTCATAAAGGATGCAATTATGTTATTATTATCACAACCGAGTCAATGTGAGGAATAATTGATAATCATTATAAATGAACTTAAAATGTCCGTGACCTGATTAACTGGGTGGGAGCATATTAATCGTATAAGGTCATTAATGTGACTAAGTGATCCTATTCTGGATTGAGTGTGTGTGTCACACTCACTAGAAGTGCATTAAGTATGAAGCAGATTCATACTAGACTGGACATGATTTAAACTCTGAAAGTTGTTATATAAGACCGTCACTGAAAACTTGGAGTTGAGTCACTAGTAGATGATCAAATGGATATTCGATCTAAATCCTGAGTGACCTCGAGCCTGGACTGTTGACTTGATTGTTCTTTGATTTAACTATTAAAGAGCACATTTTACTGTCGTTCCCAATGTTGCTATTTTGGGAACATGATAGTCAACAGATAAGGGTAGCTTGGTCATAGACACGGACATCACATAGCTCTCTTCAGAGTCAAGACTATTCCTTTAATTGTTAGTGGTGAGAATTCGGAGGTACCAGTGCGCAACTTATGAATCAAAACCATAAGTCGGTTACTCACAATATTACTAACTGAGTTGAGGATGAAAATGCAATGAGAGGCAAAACGATAAAAACCGCTTGCTCGTGTGTGGATCATCAAGTGAAAGATCAATAACCCGAATTTGATTGTCTCAATGGACACCTTGCTATAACGCGAATAATATATACTATATCACTAAAGAGTGCAGCCTCGGGTTTATAGTGGAATAACACCGAGGTTTGACGAACCACTAGCAGTTCGTTGGAGCTTCAGTGATACGGGTGTATGGTCCCCAGGATAGCTCCGGAACGGATGATACGTACGTGATTTAAACATTCGGTATGTTTTATCATTTGTCAGGATTCATAAAACTACAGTCTGTGTCAGACTTTAGAAGTTTTATTTTTTGACGTGGCAAAAGTACCATAGTTTGGTGTTGGAAATTTAACTGATAAAAGAAAGTTGAATTTAGATTTTTCATCAACTACAAAGTTGTTTGAAATTAAATTCTAAGAGACTTTTCTTTTGGAACCAAGTCGTTTCGACGTATGGTTTGTGATTTAGAGAATATCCAAGTTTACGATCGTTTTTCGTAAATATGTGAAATTTAATCACAAGTCACGAATTTAAATGATGGTGTTGCACCACGACATTTAATGTGTGATATTGAGATCAGAGGTCAGCAATATAATTTAATTTTTTGATTTAATTATTAATTTTCTTATTAATAATTAATTAATAATTAATAGATTTGATTGACCAGTACAAGAGCCAACAATTTTTTTAGAGCCAACAATTTTTTTATTTATTTTTTATATATAAATATTTAAATAAGGGATTTTGTTAATAAATTGACCAGTACTTACGCTGTCCGGAGCAAATAGCCCTGCAATTATCTTCAAAACTTTTGATTTCCCAGTTCCCGAGGGCCCGATTATTCCAACGGCTTCGCCATGTCTAATCTGTACAACCAGAAAAACGCAATAAGCCAATACTAACAGAGAATCATTGAGCGGAAAGAGACAACGCAAGTGGTTTTCTTAGGGATATCGCAAGCGCCTCAAAGAAAGATAAAAAGAAACTAATGTTAATAAAAATTGATTCATGTCTATCATTCATAATGCTCTTAATCTCTTGCAAGTATCTCAGAATCTAATTTAGTTCACCTTGAAGCTCACACCTCTCAGTATGTGCTTCTCACCGAACGATTTGTGCACGTCTCGACACTCGATCAGAACATCCGAATCGTCATCTTCGGGCTCACAAACTCTGCTCAAATCCTCTGATTTGATGGAGCCCTAGAGACATAAACCCTTGTCAGATACAAGAGCACAAACAATTTGAATAAGCTGAAATAAAAATCACCTTCATATTCAAAGAATTCACACTCATTAGTTTACAGAATCCGTAGAGAAAACCTCAATTTGCGTAAAATTGATCGGATTTCTTACAAAATGCAATCAAATTTCCATGAAGTAAACATTGACGCAAACAATCTAGACGAAAATTGACTGTGAGAATGTGTTTACATTGAAACTGGTTGCGAAGGACTCTTCATTCTTCAAATTCTTCGGAGGAGCCATGCAAGCACAGATTTCTTAACTTCTGAGTCTGCGAATTTCTTAACTTCTGATCTCTTTTTTCTTGTTCGGCTTAGTGATACGTTGTTCTCCGAAAGCTTTAAAAGAACAACCAGTTAAAGTTTTGCGACGGAGTCCTGCCGGCGAAGCCCACGCTTCGGTACGAGGAGTCCAGGAGAATATCCCGGAAGATCACGGGAGTTTCCCTCAGCATCGGTAACGAAGAACACTGAATCTAAAGAAACAGAGTTGAAAAACTACTCGACTAACTATGTAAACAAATCGAAATAAACCTCAATCAAGCCTTAATCTCAAATAAACCTAAAATCAAACCGATATAAACTCTCAAATCAAACCGAAATAAACCCTAAAATCAACTCGACTAACCTGGGTTCGGAACTCAGTTGACGTGGGTGAGAGGCTGGGTAGGAGTCGTGGGTTTCGTCCGTCTGAACTAAGGCGAGGGTTCCGTCGTGCGAGGGCGACCCACTTCGTCTTGCGAGAGCGTGAGTTTTGTGGGTTTCCTTAGTGTGTCGACGACGATTCCGAGCGAGGCATTGCCAGCGAAGGTAGAGACAAGAGTAGACTGAGTGAGAGAAAGATGGTAAGGGAGAGGTTAGGAGCTTGGATCAAGAGAGGCACTGCATGTATCGGGAGAGGTTGGGAGCTTAGGCTCTGTATTTTTTTTACTTTTTTTATGAATAGGGTTGTAGTCGTGTGAAAGGAAAGAGAATGGGGAAAGATGGTTAGTGTGTTGGGTTAATTGACCATTGGTTTGGGTTAAAATTGGATTTGGGGCATAATTTTGCAATTTATTAAAATTGGGAATAATTCCGTCAAACATACTTTTTCACGCATACTTATTGAAGATTCCCTATATATATAATGGAAAACGATCAGACTTGGTGCAAGGAGAGAGAATGGAGGGACTTGTTTTAATGAATTACACAATGGCAGATATCGAAATACATAGGGCTCCATGAGTATTTATAGGAAGATAAAACTTGCTCTCCAAGTTTACTTGAAGGTGAAGTAAAAGTCATGAATAAAAAACTAATTTAAATAAAAACTTGCTCTGCAAGTATAGTCTAGTAAAGATTAGTGATCACATTCTCCCCCGTAAGCTTGACTTGGCTCGAGGTTCTTCACGCCGAGCAGTTCTCGCATATCCGAAAATTTGACACGAGCTAGGGCCTTGGTAAGGATGTCCACATGTTGCTCTTTAGTGTTGACAAATTCTACGATGATCTCTCGCTTTTCCACACATTCCCGAATGGAATGAAAGCGAGTATCGATGTGCTTGGTGCGTCCGTGAAACACCGGGTTTTTCATAATTGTGATTGTGGACTTGTTATCGACGTAGAGAATCACTGGCTTCTGCTCGGCTCCGGTTACTGCACTCAGCAAGATCCTTAGCCATAACACTTGACACGATGCTGTGGTCACTGCCATGAACTCAACTTCATAAGAGGAAAAGGCCACAGCTCTTTGCTTATGTGACTGCCAAGTTGTTAGCCATAACGGTTGACACGATGTTGCGGTCGCTGCCATGAACTCATTTTCACAAGAAGAAAGGGCCACGGTTCTTTGCTTCTGTGACTGCCAAGTGATTAGGTTCTCATTGAGATAAAAGGTTATCCCTCCGGTACTCTTTCTGTCATCGACATCACCGGCTAGGTACCTGAGACACCCGATGATACACCTATACTCCGTGGGGTCCAATGGAGTTCCTTCTGCATCCTTCCCGAGCTTCAACTTTGCCTCCATCGGATATTTGCTCGGGTTGTAATCCGCCATCTTCAACTGCTTCAGAATTTTCTTAGCGTAAATCGACTACTTCAGCGTGATACCGTCTTTCTCATGATCGACCTTAATGCCGAGGTAGTATGAGAGTAGTCCGAGTTCTCTCATCTCGAAATCCTTCATCCTCTACTTCTTGAATCCATTTATGCTTTCTGCAATGGATCCAGTCACACTCAGATCGTCGACGTACACATTGACTATGAGGGCCTACTCTCTTAAGCTCCTCGTGTAGACTACTTGATCTAGGGAGCACTTCTTGAAACCAAGATTCTTCATACTCCCGTCGAGTCGAGTGTTCCATGCACGTGGTGCTTGCCGCAACCCATAAAGAGCTTTTGTCAACTTGTACACCTTGTGCTCTGCGGTCTTATCGACGAAGCCTTCCAGCTTAGAAACATAGACTTCTTCTTCTAGTTCACCATTGAGGAACGCGTATTTGACGTCCAGGTGATGGATTTTCCAGCCTTGGTAAGCAGCGAAGGCCAAAATAGCCTGACTGTGTCGAATCTGGCCACTGAAGCAAATACCTCTTCAAAGTCCACTCCTTCTTTCTTCACGTAGCCCTTTGCGACCAATGTGGCCTTGTGCTTGAGGACCTTGCCTTATGAATCCTTCTTGAGCTTGTAGACCCACTTGAAACCAATGGACTTCTGATCTTTTGGACGGTTGACTAGCTCCCATGTTTGATTCTTCTCGATGGACTCTAGCTCTCTCTGTATTGCTTCCAGCCATTCTTTCTCGATGACTCCCTCCCGGTAGTTGGTTGGTTCCTCTTCACTAACTAGCAAGAGTTTCTCTGGTCTCAAATCAAGCTATCACGATTCTCCATAGATGTCGGATAGGGGACAGAACCCCCTTGAACTGTCCTTGATCGATGAGTCTCCCGAGCTGGTTCCTCCCAAACTAGATCTCTCTGAGATCGGGATGATCATCCCTGATTCTGGGTTGGGCGAGCCTGGTGGTGAGCTGGTTTTAGTCGTGCTGGTTCTAGGCAAATTTATTTCCGTTGAACAGGGCGTAGCTTTTCCCTGGCTGAGACTCTTTCCGTTTTCTTGCTCGAGCGCCTCTTCATTTTTGAGGATGAACTCCACCGAGTTTTGTTCGGGCTCTCAGTTCTCGTCGTGCCACTCCCACCTCTTGTCCTCTTTGAACAAGGCTCTTTTCTCACATGCACTTTGCCGCGTTGGGGGTCGTAAAACATGTGTGTTTTGCTCCCTTCCTCGGCGCCAAGGTATAATATCGGCTGAATCCGATCATCAAACTTCTTGAGGTATGGTCCCACAGTCTTCACATGTGCGGTGAACCCAAACATCATCAAATGCTCCAGATGAGGTTTCTTCCATTTCCATGCTTGATAAGGGGTGAGCTCGCCTAGCGCCTTCGTGGGTAGACAGTCAGCAAGTAGACTGCGTGTCATACTGCTTCTCCCCAGAACCTCGACGAGACTTGCATGCTCTTCAACAAACTCCTTGTTGTGTCCATCACAGTTCGGTTTCTTCTTTCTACCACAATGTTTTGCTGCGGCGTGTACGGTGCAGTAAGGTGGCGTTCAATTCCCTCTTCATCGCTGAATTCTCCAAACTGCTGGGACGTAAATTCTCCACATCGGTCGGTTCGCACGGTCTTCAACCTGTGTCCTGGTCGGTTCTCCACGAGCCTCTTGAACTTCTTGAAGACTTTAAGGGCCCCACTATTCTCTTTTAGCGTATAAACCCACATCAAATAGTTGTAATCATTAACAAGAAAAAAGAAGTACTTGTTGCCGGCTAGGGTGGCCAGGGTAATTGGATCACACAGGTCAGCGTGCACTAGTTGGAGGGGTCGCTCTACTCGAAACTTGGCCTTGATTGGAAATGGCACTTTTGTCTATTTTTGCGACCATGCACCATTCACACAGCTGGTTGGGGTGTTCAATCTTTGGTACCCCAAATGCCATCTTCTTCTCTCTAATCATCTTTAGCGCGTAGAAGTTTACGTGCCCAAGTCGTGCGTGCCACAACTAGGCCGGGTCTTCTAGGGACGCCATTAAGAAGACGTAGTGGCCCGTCTCCAGGAGTATCTTGTACAACCTGTTCAGCGTTCTCTTCACCTTTATCAAAAGGGCGCCACTATGGTATCACATCTTCAAGTACGAGCCGAACATCATCACTGTGTTTCCGACCTCCATCATCTGACCCTGATGATATTACTCTTCAGCTTCTGGATGTAGTAAAATTGAGTCAGCAGGCGTTGGTACCCGTTCTTGCACTGGAACATGATGGACCCTTTGCCTCTTATTTCGACGATCGATTCATCGCCAAACTTCATGCTTCCTGTAATCTTCTCATCGAGCTCTTCAAAATTTGCTCGATCTCCCATCATGTGATTGCTCACACCATCGTCTAAATACTAGACATCAGTATATACATTCTTCTCTCCGACTACGAGGAGGTTTGCAATAACCTTGTCCTCGATAAGCATGACCGTCTTAGTGGTCATCTTTTCTGGGCTCGGCCCCTTCTCGGCTATCACTAGCTCGGGCTCCGGGCTCGACTTCACGTCGACTGGCTCCTCCAAGTCGGTCTTCTTTCTGACCAGTTCTCGTCCGGGCTGAGCGTCACTCTTGCCTTCAAAGCTGGTCTCCTCGTCACTCTGCACTTCAACATTCTTCTCCTGTTGGGCGAACATCAACATGGGCACGCCTTTATTGAATCCTGTCAGATTCGCTTCCTCGTGTGCTTCTTGCTACGACACTCCCATACGTAGTGCTCGAGCTTCAGACAATTGTAGCATTTCACCGTGCTCTTGTCTTTACGGGTCATGGTGCCTTCCTGGCAGGGTGAGCTACTGCTGCGACCTCGCATGTCACGACCTCGCCCTCTTCCACATGATCGGCTATCTCTGGCGTTCTCGCTATGGCTCGATGAGCTTGAAGAAGACTTAGCTCTATGATTTTTCTTTTTCTTGGCCACCCATTCTTCATGCATTAGCAGGAGGTGCTTCTGGTCTTCGTTCTTCAGCGTGACGCCTCCCATTTTCTTAGCCATCACTTCTTGGCTTGCTAGCAAATTCTCAAACTCTACAAGTGATGATTGAACTGACCATCCTTGTACAGCAATCACGAAGCTTCGATACTCCGGCCTCAACTCGTGGATGATTATCCTCTTCATAGGAGCCTCTCTGATGACAGACTTCATACGAGCCTCTCCCGAATGCGCTCCAACATATCTTCTTCAACAGAGATCTTCAGGGCAAACATCGCTTTGCCTGCTTTGAGTCTCCATTTGTGCAGGATGTTGTTAGTATCTTCTTCCGGTGGTGTAGTTTCGCTTCCGCAAACGACCTCCCAAAGGTCGTGTCCTTGTAAATAGAACATCATGCATGTTGCCCACATGTTGTAGTTGTTGTTGTTGAGCTTCTTAATTCCTCCGACGACTTCGAGATCACTCATTGTGTTGGCAATACCTCAGTAATACAAAACAAACTAGTTTATGACATAAAGCTTGTAGAGTCACGGACCACTCACGACACAAAGAAAACTCACACACTAATAATATCAAGAAATCGTTTCTGATGCGGAAGATCAGCCAGAGCCGCAACCACAGAGCATGCTCAGAGTTTCAAGAGATCCGACAACTACACTCACAGCCTCGCTCTGATACCAATTGTTGGTTCTGAATAACGATCGTTAACGAAACGTACATACAAAACCACTATTTTTAACTAAGTATACTCACTCTCTTTCTATATATGTATATGTAAATATATATATATATATATATATATATATATATATATATAAATATATATATATATATATATATATGTGGAAGTAGATATAATGGAAAACGATCGTGCAAGGAGAAAGAATGGAGGGACTTCTTTTAATGAATTACACAATGGGAGATATCAATATACACAAGGCTCCATGAGTATTTATAAGAAGATAAAACTTGCTCTCCAAGTTTACTTGAGGGTGAAGTAAAATTCATGAATAAAAAACTAATTTAAATAAAAACTTGCACTGCAAGTATAGTCTAGTCAATATTATTGATCACACATTGTATTTCGTTTTTGTTTTACAACATTTCGGCGAAAACTTTGCGATATCTGGCTCACTAACCCAACATTTATGAAAATATTTTTCAGTGTAGTGGAGCGACATGCTTTACGATATTCACTAGGTCCGAGGTTCGAATTTGAATCCAGTAATTTTTTTTCTTCAAATATTAATAGTGGGACCCATCAATGAGTGATTAGGTTTGAAGTTTGAGGGAATTCCCTGGCCGTACGGATTCGTGTCGGCTCCAGGGGAGCATCTTCATACGGGTGGGTTTCTGATGTCCTTTTTTCGGGTTTCGGGTGAGCATTCTTTGTTCCTTCATTATCGCCTTGGCCCCTTGATCCGTGGAGCTGAGCTCTTATAATTGCGTTCTATCAAGCAGAAATTTTGGATTCATGATTCGATCTAGGCCGTATCGACCCAAACTTACCCGATCGGGAAAATTCAGCCGTAGAGCCATCTTTTGGTACACGTGTTGTGTTTCTTCACGTTAGTACCCTTGCGGCGCAAGAAATTTTAGTCAAAGTTATTTGCATGTTTGACTCTTTGGACCTTAAACCGAAATCGACCCCAACAGAGGCGAAACGATTTGTTATTTTATTTATTTTCCTATGTATTTTTACTAATTTAATAGTGGAACAAACTATTATATAATTTTAAGATTTTTTCTGACATTGAAGATGATGAGGATTTATATGAAATGCTGTGAGCCATGCATTAAATTAGATCCTAAATCCGCTCAGATATTTATCCCTAAAATATATTGTCCATCGTAAATATATTTACAAATTGGGATAATGGGTTGGTATTTTTTCAATATATATATATATATATTGCGAAAAAGCATACTCTCTGTCCAGGGGATGATGAATACTGGCGTTATAATCATCAGTCCATGAAGTCGGCAGTTGTTGGAAAATCCACAATGAAAGGTTTCTCGTTACTTCATCGTATTTAGTGAATTGAAATGGATGCAGAATGACCCGTTACTAGTAGGCCCAACTGCCTAAGCGTGCTGTGAAATAGTGAATCGCTATTTCATTGTATAAAGGAAGACATTTATATTGGTGTGCTAAAAAATGACTTCTTGAGGAAAAAAAATATACATCAATATTTTCGCCGCACAATATATATTTTTCTGCAAACAAAAAGTGAGAACAAGCTGGCTCTTAATATCTTACTTTTTTCTTATGTAGCGTTGAGTTTCTGTTGTGAATAATTATAATTAGATGAGTTTATTATTGTTCACTATTAGGATATATATAAGCCTTTTACCAATCGATGAGAAACATAATATTGAAAACCCTAAAAATCTACATAGTATCAGAGTTCGGGTTGAGAGCTTACCGGAGCGGGCTGTGTTGCTGGTAACTTGCCGGAGTTTCGTGCGTGGAGGAGTAACTCGGCAAGGGCATCGGTCGCTCAGAGTTAGGGTTACGAAGCTTGAGGTGAGTCCGAGGACTCGGAGAGCTTGGAGACAAGGTCTGGTCGCATTCCAGATCTGGTTCGAAAGAAGGAGAAGTAGCTCGGTCTAGTGCTTGGAGAAGCTCGCTGTGAGGGGGCGAAGCTCGATTGAAGGTTGTTGGTTAGGGTCGATCGAATGCAGAGCTGCTCTGGGTTTGAAATCGCGATTGTGGATTGTCTTTGGAGAAGCAGCTCGGAGCTTGGAAATCGAGCTAAAAAATTCCATTGAAGCTTGAAAAGCTAGGGCTAAGTCGTTGGAAGCTGGTCGAAGATCAAAGGCAAAGGATTTGGGGCAAAAGCTGGTGGTCGAAGATCGAGTTGCAGTCAGTCCTTTGACTGGAGAGAAGAGCTCGAAGAAGGAGAAGCTTTGTCGAGAAAGATTCGGAGAGAGGCTTCGCTTAGCAAGTCGAGGTGACATCGATAGCGAGTGGAAGAGAAGCTCGCCTCAGATTCGTAGTCGCCCAAAAATCGAAGAATCGAAGAAGAAGTTCAGGGAAAAGAGCTTGCTGTTGGGATTCGGAGTTGGAGATCGGCGACGGTGGTTGGAAAGATTCCGACAACGTCAACAGCGGTCGTCGGTGACGGAGGATAAAAGAGTTCACGCGAGTTTGGCGTGAAGGAGAAAAGAGATCGACGAAAAAAAAAGGAAAAGAAAAAAGGGAAAATCTTTTTTTTTTTATATATTCATTTGGTCCATGCGTATGTTTTCGTGTGGCTACAGGAAGAAGTATTTTCTTTTGGGTTGATAGGTTCTGCGTGTCCCAACCATTGAAGCGGCGCAAGCACACACTGAAAAAAAAAATCTTTTTTTATTTTCTGTTGGTCCATGCGCATGTTTTGGTGTGGCTGCAGGCAGAAGTATTTTCTTTTGGGTTGATAGTTTCTGCGTGTCCCAACCACTGAAGCGACGTGCCCACATACAGAAAAAAGAAAGAGTTGGCTCCTTTTTTTCTGTGTGTCCTTGCGTCCAAAACGTTGTGCTTGCGCCCAGAAAAGTGGACGAATTTCTGCTTGTGCATGCATCAAAGGTCATCGTGCCTACACCCAGAAAGGAGAATTATTTCCTTGAGGTCATTTTTTATTCCTTTTCATTTGTTGAACTTTGATTGGGTCCGGGGAACCATAAGCTAGGATCCGGCAATAAGTTCAAAGAAAAACAGGATGGCGGCAACTATTCAAAGAGGATGACAGAAGAAGAATTGATCGATTTCTTCGGATTCACTAGAGGATTTGGTATGAGGCTGAAAAAGACGGTAGAAGCACCGGGTATGAGGCCTGGACTAACAGTTGTAGTAAGTGGCAGTAGAGTCCACAGAGAAACTCGACAGTATTACAAGTGCGGTGCGATTAGCCACCTGAGGGCGGCATGTCCAAAGGCACCGAATGAGAAGAAGTACATTAATCGAGGACAGTCTAGTGCCCGCGGGCGTGGACAGTTTGGAGGCTATGACAGTGATGGTCGTAGATGTGGTTACAATGGTAGCCATCGGGCACACTTGAAGGCTGGAGACGATGAAGAGGAAGACACGAAACAGATCTTCACCAAGAAGGAGGTTATCGAGATGTTCAAGAACGATAGGGTTGTGAAGCAAGCAGGCAAGAAGCCCATGACTGAATAGGGTAATGTTGCGATGTTCACTTGTAAAGCTCATCCTTCTAGTCGGATTACGCGGAGGAAAGATTGGATAGTGGATTCGGGCGCTAATCGGCATGTGACTGGCACTACGAGTGAGTTCACTAAATATACCCAACTAGCAGTTCCTGAGAAGATTCAAACTGTCGATGGCACATTTCAACCCGTTGTTGGAAAGGCTGAAGTTGAGTGTACCGATCATATGACGTTGACAGATGTTTTGCATGCTCCATCATTTCCAGTCAACCTTCTGTCTATCAGTGCCATTATACTCCGATTGAATTGTAGAGTGACGTTTGACATTCCCAAGGTGGTGTTTCGAGAAAAGGGAACCGACAGACTACTTGGGACTGGGACTTGGAGTAACGAGTTGTGGTACATGGACCGTGGAGGTATAGATGCGGCGTTGGCGTCCATAGTGGAGAAAGAAAGCATGAAGATGTCCGGAAGAGTGCGGAAGACGAGTTGATGTTATATCACCAACGCATGGGACATCCATCTTTTGGAACATTGAAGATGTTGTATCCGTCATTGTATGAAAAGTCTGACAAACGGAAACTCGTATGTGATTCTTGTGAATTTGGAAAACATACCCGAAGCTCCTATGTTAGCTCGGGAAAAGGAGCCTTCACCCGTTTGACTTGATTCATTCAGATGTATAGGGACCGTGTCCTACGACTTTCAATACATGAGTACCGCTATTTCGTGACGTTCATTGATTGTCATACTCATGTCACTTGGCTAGATCTGATGAAAAGTAGGAGTGAAGTGCTTACATGTTTCAAAGACTTTCACAAAAGGGTTCAGACTCGTTATGGTGCCGTGTAGAAGGTTATAGTATCTCGGTATCATTCTGTGGTCAAGACACTGAGGTCAGATGATGGGACAGAGTACATCAATAAGGCCTTCAGAGAATATCTATCACTATATGGGATCGATCATCAGACTACGTGCCCGTATACCTTAGAACAGAATGGAGTTGCAGAACAGAAGAACCGACATCTTCTCGAAATAGCTCGGTGTATGATGATCGAGAAGAATGTTCCAAAGTACTTGTGGGGGGAAGCTGTTATGACAACGTCGTACTTAGTGAACAAGATGTTGTCGAGGGTGTTACATGGAAGAACACCAATGGAGAGGTTGGGACCAAGGTTTAAAATGCTGCTTGCCGATTTTGTTTCGAAATATCCATTTTACGGATATATCGTTTACCGATAGGCATGCCGATGGGCAAATCGGAAAAAAAGGGCATGCCGCATGCCGAAAATACCGCACATTTTCCATGGGCATACCGCATGTTGATGGGGTTTTCGACGGATATTCTGGAATATATTTTTGAGTATTTAGGCAAGATATTTATATAGGTTTAAACCTACATATTAAATAAATACAAGACATAATTGTATACAACAAAACACATTTTAATTTAAATATGTAGACGAAATGTAAAATATTATTAGTTGAAGACTTGAAGTGTAATATTAAGTCAATTTATTTGATGAAGTGAATACGTAGGTGAAGTGAAGTGTATAAGATTAGTTGAATACCAAACATAATTATTTTTGCCGAAAGTTTAATTGGTATTTTTGCCACCAAATTTTTGCTTTTTATGGAAATTCGCACCACTTTTCTATGTTTTCCTTCACAAAAACGACATTGGGCAGGAAAATGGGCATGCCGCAGGAATTTCGCGAAAAATGATAAAACGACAGAGATAACTGCAGGCTTTCGTTTTGCATTTCCTCGAAAAAAGAATACCGATGGGCGTGCCGATAGATATTCGGGAAATTTTATACCTTGGTTGGGACTAGGTATTGAAGGACTTGTTCCCAACAAAGTTTTTGGATGTGTATGATTTGTCAAGGACAACAGGCCAACAGTCGGGAAGTTGGATCATCGAGCCATGAAGTGTATCTTCGTAGGATACTCTCTACTCAGAAAGGGTATGTATGTTGGAGCCCTGTCGAGAAGCGAAAATTTGTGAGCATGGATGTGACCTTCCGTGAGCACGGGTCCTACTACGACATGCCTGTTTCTTCTCCCTTTGGAGACTCACATGATACGCGAGAGAGGGAGAATGGTGGCAGTAGCTATAGTTCCAGACCATCGACGGTGACGGTGGTGAGACGTCCAATTTCGTATAATTGAAGCTCAGAATCAGAGACTGAGGAGATGGTGACGGAGGTTGGAGACGGTGACAGAGGTCAGGCTCAGGGGGAGAGCATGGTGACGGAGGTTGGAGACGGTGACGAAGATCAAGCTCAGGGGGAGCTGAGTGCTCCCGGGGATAGAGTTACGGTTCAGAAGGAACCAACAGAGAGGAACGCGGGGAGAGATGGTCCAGCTCAGGGGGAGCTGAAGGTGTATACGAGGAGGAGGCAACAGGACCAGGCAATGCCCGAGCCACCTACACCAGTGCAAGCTACTTTATGAAGCAGTTCGCGAAGTAATGCAGGACGCCCTCCGAACGTATACGGCTACGATATTGGAGATTATGTCTCGTATGAGGACTTCGGGGATGAAGCTCGGGCAATGTTCACGTCACTGGATGCGGTAACTATTCCCAAAACATGGCAGCAAGCGATGGCGGATCCGAAGTGGAAAGCTGCGATGAAGGAAGAACTCGGTGCCTTGGAAAAGAACAAGACGTGGGATCTTGTCTCGCTACCACCGCGGAAGAACGCTG
The DNA here is from genome assembly GCA_954871525.1 of Parietaria judaica. Classification (NCBI taxonomy): domain Eukaryota; kingdom Viridiplantae; phylum Streptophyta; class Magnoliopsida; order Rosales; family Urticaceae; genus Parietaria; species Parietaria judaica. The sequence goes on from OX940860.1 coordinate 50,292,441, forward strand.
TAGGGTGTAGCTGGGTATTCACAATAAAGAAAAACCCGGAAGGGCGCATTGAGCGCTACAAGTCACGGTTAGTTGCGAAGGGGTATAGTCAGACGTACGGAATAGTCCTAAACCAGAGAAAGTATGCCCTAAATCTCCTTACAGAAACTGGCATGCTAGGATGCCAGCCCGTGGCGTCTCCGATTGATCAGAAGACCAAGTTGAGTGCCGAGTCGGGGAAGCCAGTTGATCGTGAGAGATACCAGAGGTTAGTAGGCCGTTTGATATACTTGTGTCATACTAGTCCGGATATTTCATTTGTTGTGAGCGTGGTGAGCCGCTACATGCATGATCCGAGAGATGGACATATGACAGCAGTATATCGGATTCTCTGATACTTAAAGAGAGCTACGGGAAAAGGGTTGCTCTTCGAGAAGAACAACCATATCGAGGTGGAGGGCTATTGTGATGCCGATTGGGCTAGTTGTGCTGACGATAGGAGGTCTACATCCGGGTATTGTATGTTTGTCGGCGGTAACCTAGTGTCTTGGAAGAGCAAGAAGCAGTCAGTCGTAGCAAGGTCTACAGCGGAGGCGGAATACCGAGCGATGGCCTCCAGTGTCGCGGAGTTGTTATGGTTGAAGATGTTACTGAAGGAGCTGAAGATGGACCAGTGCCCAAATGAAGCTATGGTGCGACAATCAAGCGGCGATTAGCATTGCCAACAACCCGGTGCAGCACGACAGAACCAAGCACATCGAGATTGACCGGTTTTTCGTCAGACATCACCTCGATAGCGGGGAACTTAAGCTGAACCACATTGGTACACGAGAGCAAATAGCAGATTGCCTCACCAAGGGATTGGGCTCTATTGACCAGTTGAGATTATATAACAAGATGGGCTTGATCGATATCTTTTGCCCATCTTGAGGGGGAGTGTTGTGAATAATTGTAATTAGATGAGTTTATTATTATTCACTATTAGGTTGTATATAAGCCTTTTACCAATCAATGAGAAACATAATGTTGAAAACCCTAAAAATCTACAGTTTCAAACCAATCTCCTTTTTAAACTAAAATTATTACTTTATTTTACTTGGTTACTCAAGATGGTGGCTTTTTGAATAGCCAAATCTTTTTATTTTTATTTTTAAGATCGGTGTTCAATTGAGCTTATAAGCTTTGATACCATGTGACGCAGCGGAGGAAACTGAAAATATAAATCGGATTAGATAGATATCATTACCGGGATAGTTGAACTTGATCGTTGATTCACTCGCGAATACCCGATCGAAGAACCTTCCTCGCCTATTGATTCGCGCACGAATATCTAGGCTTGGGCATCCAAGAACCGTTGATCCGCACACGGATAACGGATCGAAGGCATTAAACACGGAGCTCGCTCACGACGCTCGGATTTTGGGGAAACTCTCAAGCTTCAATTTTTCATTTCATCAACCTCCCCCTATTTCAAGACACAATGATGCTCATATAGTGCATCAACTAAGAGTAAAACGACATGTAGTTTTGCTAGAGCTAAATGGCATGTAGTTTTTATCACAAAACGACAACAATTAAAAATGACATATAAGTATAAAATATAAAACGTTCAAAAACCGTAGTTAGCATTTTTCGGCCCGCATCATTCTCTCCGGGATGGAAAGAATTCGTCCTCGAATTCGGGGCGTGTTGGCATTTGTGGAGTCGGTGGTGCATCGGACGTTATTTTTGTAGTCGTCACATCGGGTGGCTTGTCGGGTGGTTTTTCTGCAAATTTGTATGTTGCCTTGTAGCGTGCTCTTTCAGAAGATTTCTTCGGTAGCTTATGGGGAAGCTCATCGAGGACCAAGACAATATTCGTGCCGGTTTCTTGCAGCTCCGTCTTGCACTGAGCCATGAGTATCTTCTTCGGTAGGGACTTCCTCGGCCCGGTCGGTGTGCTTGTTTCGGAAGTCTTGGTCGGAACCCAAACAATATCGATCTTCTTAGTTGGGGCTACAACGACTTGCAAACAACGGGAAACATATTTAAGTTACCCCCGATTTTCTCCTCATCATATTCGCTCTCGTTGTACCAGGACTCATCGTACACGGCCTCTCCGCATTCTTTCTCGTCGTACACCGCTTCATCATACACGGCATCTCCGTGGTCCGCCTCGTCATAAACTAAGTCAACACACAAGACCTTCTCGTGATCGTGCTCATCATAGAAAAGGTTGGTTGGCATGCTAAGACGGATGTGAGTCGTGTTGTGGCATTGTAGGGAGAGGTGAAGGGCTGTAGGGTGTGGTGTGTGTACTGTGGAGCGCTGATTAGGTGTTGTCGGGGCTGTGTTGTCGGGACATCGGCGCTGATTAGATTGCCTCACCAAGGGATTGGGCTCTATTGACCAGTTGAGATTATGTGACAAGATGGGCTTGATCGATATCTTTTGCCCATCTTGAGGGGGAGTGTTGTGAATAATTGTAATTAGATGAGTTTATTATTGTTCACTATTAGGTTGTATATAAGCCTTTTACCAATCAATGAGAAACATAATGTTGAAAACCCTAAAAATCTACAGTTTCAAACCAATCTCCTTTTTATACCAAAGTTATTACTTTATTTTACTTGGTTACTCAAGATGGTGGCTTTTTGAATAGCCAAATCTTTTTATTTTTATTTTTAAGATCGGTGTTCAATTGAGGTTATAAGCTTTGATACCATGTGAAATACAAGAGATCGTTTCACCCTAAAATCAATTAGTAATAACCCGTGTTCTTTTTAAAGAATAGCAAGTCTCCATGTGTTTTCCATCTATTATTCAATGCAATTATAGTCAAATAAATCAATATTATTGAAAAAATTGAGTACTTTGTATCACTCACCAACTAATGTATAACAAACAAACAATATTAAAATAAACTTACAATTGATTACAATAGAGACATTAATGCCATAAGATATCCTTAAGGAAAAAAAAAACCAATACACCTGCGACTTATTCGTGAGAAAACAAAAGAAAACAAAACAAAACATGCCTGTAACGACTTACTCTTGAGAAGAAGAAAAAGAAAACATGGCTATAGCGACAACATATTGTTTATTGTAGTGATCCGAAGAAGATGATTAGCTTGAATAATTCATGCAATCCCCGACTGTTGCCTGATCGCGAAAAATACACGCGTGGTCGTCTTTGATATGCCATAAGCACATGACGCAGTCTGATTTTCTCATATTGTTCCCATTATAGATTTGGAAGTGATGGGTGATTATCGGGATCCAACTAAAATCACATTCAAATTTGGTGGTGGCGAAGAAGTTATTTTTGAAGCTGAAGTCGAAGGGTTTACCACCAGGTAGGATAGTATGGACCTTCAAGTCGTCTTCCGAGGATCTGCAGTGATGTGTAAGTACCTTGTTGTTGCTCAACTTGTTGACGATTCTTACCGTCTTCCTTTTTCTCTTGTAATCATCATCTCCTCCTGCGTTGCAAAGCGAGCTTGCGAAAAGTAGCACAGCGAAAACGACGATGAAGTTACGGCCGCTGATCATCCCCATGGTTTCTTTTTTCTGTGTGAGTGTCATTCTCCATTGTTGATGTTATATTTATAGTGTGGGGAAGTATGTTTTGGACCATAATTCAGAGGGAATTCCTCTGCTGTTTGTTCGTAACGTGAATATGGGTCAAACCTATTATATTATTTGGACACTTGTTATTGTCATTGCCTCATATTCTCATGTCTATTTGCACACTTACATGATGGGGTTGGCTCATGTCACCCAATTTCAGGAGGAACTTTTTTTATAATTAAAAGTTCAAAGTGAGGGCAAAATATGCGTATGATGCTATTAATGTAGTCATAATCTTCTCCATCTAGTTATTAATTTGAATTCTTTTTTAATATTCTTATAAAAGTACGTAATGTGTTCCTTATGCTATGTATAAATAAATTATGGCAGTAAATTAAAATTTTATTTACTGTATACTTCCTATATATTATAAAACCTTATACATATGAGAGAGTTATATTGGGATTAATTCAAAAAGAAATGAAAAAGTTGAGTATTTACTCAAGAAAGTTTTGATTTTCAAATGGTTGACAATTGACATGCATATTGTGATCTAGATTGTGCATATGATGGATTCACGATCAAGATTTACGGGTGTTAAACATAGTGACCGTTTATAATTTTGGCTTGGGTTACGTTTTTGTGACGAATCTACATCGTGTTGTTCCGTTGCATTAGTTCTCTTTTGATTTTCTTCTCCATTATATCACTACAGTTTTGAGATATAAAATCAAGACATTATTTATTTTAATATATATATAGGGTAAACTGCGGTTAAAATACCCAATGTTTCATTTTTTTTAATAATATACCCAAAGTTTTTTTTTTGGTGGCTATAATACCCAAAATTTATTCCGTTAACGCCAAACGTACCCACTGTTAAATCTCCATTATTTCGCCCGCGTGGCATATATTATAAGGGTAAACTGCGGCTAAAATACCCAATGTTTCATTTTTTTTAATTATGTACCCAAAGTTTTTTTTGTGTGGCTATAATACCCAAAGTTTATTCCGTTAACGCCAATCGTACCCACCGTTAAATTTCCGTTATTTCGCCCGCGTGGCATATATATATATATATATATATATATATATATATATAGAGGGCCACACTCTCTCTCTCACTGAGACACAAAATTAAAAGCGTACAGGGGTTTCGATCACACGCCCTCCTTAAACCCGAAGACACACTGAGCCACCCGTCCACCTTCATCTCCTGCTATGGTAATCGATGTTAAGGTCGGATTTCGTCAAATCCATCCTTAACACCACTTATCTCGTTTTATCCTAAAAACGACGTAAAATGGAGGCAAGGTAATTCGTTGACTTTCAGTCAACAGAGGACCGTGCTCGAAGAAGGACAACCCGCGACGAAGGTTCTGTCAGCACGAAGGTAAAACTGCGACGAAGATATTTCATTGAGCCTCGATGAAGATCCTCGACGAAGAAGCTCTGATGAGGATCTTTGACGAGGAAACCTCGAGGAAGAATCCGCAAAGGAAAAGTTCAACGCAAATGAACTTCATCGCATAGAAGCTCACCGAGGGAAAAAACTCATCGTAAAAACCATCGGATTAAACGAAGAAGTCAAAATCGCGAAAATAGAGGAGAATCTGTCAATCAGTTGAAGAAATCGAGGGATTATCAGCGTAATCAAGGAATTAGGCCACAAGGAAATGGGGATTTCTACCAATGGAGAAATTAGGCCAGAGAAGAGCATTGGGCTGAACATTCGAACATAGGGTTCGGCCAAGGAGAGATTCGGCCAAAAGGAGCCACCAAGAGAAACCAGAAAGAAAGAGAGAAAGAGAGAAAGAAAGAAGAAGAAGAAGAAGAAGAAGAAGAAGAAGAAGAAGAAGAAGAAGAAGAAGAAGAAGAAGAGGAAGAAGAAGAAGAAGAGGAAGAAGAAGAAGAAGAAGAAGAAGAAGAGAGACAGTAACCACATTGAACTATGTGATGACCTGATCCCGGTATACCTGGTATGTAGGCAGCCCCGCCGAAGTCGGCGAGGCGCGGCATCAAATCAAATCAACTCATATCCTATATTAATAATTGTATTGAGTCCTTCAACTATCCAGCTATTAAACAAAAGAAACCGAGTCCTCATCGGAAATATAATAAATCAAAGATATTCACGCATTCATATTATTATTTGTGTTCTTTTGTGATTATCTTTGTGACTGAAAGAGGGTGGTGCAAATCGCCCTCAACAATCGACATTTAAATTTTTTTATAAAACAAGTGTACAAATATTGTAACATGCAAAAATGTTACATTTAACCTATAGTTAGACTTAAAATTGTGACACGTTAAAGTGCCATAAAATTTAATTAAATATAAATTATCCATATTAAAGTGAATGAAGTAATATTATAATTTTAAATAATATAATAAGTGGATAATTTATATGTAAAATTTATAAATTATATAATTTATAAAATGTAACATGTAAAATTCAATTACAACTATATAATAAAACATGTAAAAAATATAATAAAATAACAATACATGTAAATATTCATAATTAATAGATTGAAATAAAATTATAAAATATAAAATAACATTATGCTAGATATATTATATATTACATAATCTATAAAATGTGTATATAAATATTATTTTTATAAATATTTATAAACGATATTATAAATTGTCTATTAAACCCTAAACCCTATTAAAAAAAATGCCACGCGGGTGAAATAACGGAAATTTAACGGTGGTTACGTTTAGCGTTAACAGAATAAACTTTGGGTATTATAGCCACCAAAAAAAACTTTGGGTACATAATTAAAAAAAATGAAACATTGGGTATTTTAGCCGCGGGCGAAATAACGGAGATTTAACGGTGGGTACGTTTGGCGTTAACGAAATAAACTTTGGGTATTATAGCCACCAAAAAAAACTATGGGTACATAATTAAAAAAAATGAAACATTGGGTATTTTAGCCGCAGTTTACCCATATATATATATGTTTTGATAAATTAATTAACAATAGTCTAATCTATTTCTCGTTTGTCACTCCCGAATTCAATTCATGGTTCTGTCCCTGCAGACTCGGTTGTGTCAGCGACACACGGGGCGTTCTCGACGGTGACGGCAATATACTAGGCGGTATCGGCGGCGCACTCTGCGTTCTTGACAATATCGGTGACAGTCTCGGTGGTATTGGTGACGTACTCAGTGTCAGCGACGTACTCGACTTATCCGAATTTATTTTGCTTATATATATGTTATATATATATCGTTGGAAATAATTGCAGTTAAATAAAATTGAGATAGCGTCGAGTCGGTCGAAATGTCGAACACTCGAGACGAACGTTCTATCCAATTACCGAGATTTGTTCCGACGTTCATACGTTACGTAAAATGGTTATGTCCGTTATGAATATTAAATTCAATTGAATACGTTTAGAACTAATTGCAATTTATTGTTAACGGTTATAGAATTGATAATGATTAAATTCATTGTCTCCCTTCAACATCTATAAATTGACGGTGACCTCGAACCCTTTCGACACACCGTTTGCAAAACACTTTCTGAAAACTCTCTAGATACTAGAATCTGCTTCTCGATTTTTCACTCCGCAGATTCGATTTTTTATGCTTCCCAATGTTTTCTTGTCGTGAGTCTTTCGGTAACGGAGTTCAAAAAGTTTCAGTTCGCCGGTGAACTTCGAAGTGCTACGGAGTTCTCGGTTATCCCGTTATATCCTGGGAAGCTATCGCCTAAGGAACCTCAAGCACGTAGAGGAGGCGAATCAAGCTTTAAGGAGAGCGTCCAACGCGTCTCGGGAATCGCTAACGGTTTTCTCCTTTTACAGATATCAAGAACACTTTTTCCGATTCAAAGCGACAAGCCGGTGCTCGTCAATTCAAGATTCTTCCGATAAGTATCATCGAATCTATTCGCTACTGTTTTTACTATACTTTATTTCTCATTATCATCATATATAGGAAATATACCCAACAATCTTAAAGCTTGATTATTTGATCCTTGATGATTTTGATAAACGAAATACAGTGCAGTTTGCGGTAGAAGATAAGAGGAGAATTTTCGTTGATGATCGAGCTTCAAAGATGCATCAACGTGCTGTATATTCATTTGTATATTTTTTTAATGGTTTACTAATATGATATATTGCAGATAGAAAAGAAAAACATGAAAGTTTCCAACGATAAACAGAGAGAGAAAGGCAACTAACAGCCAGGAACTGATTCCAATATATGTTCTTTATCATTGTGTTTAATAATCTATATTTTTCAGTTTTGCAGATTAAAAAAAAAAATCAAAAGTTTTAAATCGGAGGATCAATCACCATATCGCCGATGGATGTGGAGAAGTATCAGTGAAAGAACAGCGCCGCTGTCAATGGCGGATTCCGGTGACGGTAATAGATTCCGGTGACAAAGGCAGCATCGGCGTTGCAGTATCACCAACGACTCGGTTGTAGACGACTGTTGCTGGTACTGAATCTGAGTATTTTGGTTATTAATTTGCTATTAATGACTTTAACTATTTTACGTTAGCTCTGCATTATGACGTTAGCATTTCCCATGCAATTATTCGTATATTAACATATGTCACTAAGCTTGCTAACGATGCATATGCAATTTATTCATTTTGGTGAATATATGCTGTCATTTTGGTGAATCTTATCTATTTAGATATATGACCTTTATTTGATATTCGTTTTATTTTTGAGCATTCATTTACTAGTCTAACGTGTTTGTATTGGAGCCATAGTTGAGAAAAGACGTTCTTGTTTTTGACCTGGCGTGAGTAAGAAACCTTAAAGGACAGATGCTCAAAGGAAACAAATCTCGTATATACCGAGCTCATTATTTGGTTGATTTGCTGGAGCTTGGAGGTCATTTATTGAGTTTTATGGATAAATACCTATATTGTTCAGATACAAAGTTAAGGTACGTTTTTTACCGAAATAGTATATAGAGATTTATTAGTGGCTACTAATTAGTGCCAAATTGTCGGACCTTGCTGTCATTGTGAGTTAATAATATTATTATTGATATGTGTTATTATTCCCTTTTATCGATATATAGATATATCATATATGCAATAATTACTATTGGTAGTAGGATAAGTGCTACGTGATTACTATGGTAGACGAAAGTTTATTGTATATATTTGGATTTAATATATATCCTTGTGGGGAAAGTTCCGTGTTTTGAAATTGGATGTATACGTGGTGATTTAGTTCCTTCTTAAAGGAAATGGTTATTTCAATTGTAAATATGAGAATTGAGTGTATATACTCTGAGTAGTTTACATGCTTTGATAAATTATTTTATGGAAAAATAATTATGTTTAATTAGTACACCCGATTATTGATCGAGGTACTAAACATAAAGCGTTGAATTGAAATTGCGATTTTAATTCTAAGTTGGTAATTTTCGAAATGAAAGAGAATTGTTGAAAAATGTAAATTATTTCTTGAGAGAAATTTTGTGATTTCCAAAATCATTGAAAAATAGATACACGGAAATTTTGTGACAAAATATATTTTGTCGAAGTACACTTGATTAGCGATCAAAGTATGTGTACGTTAATTGAAATTGCGGTTTCAATTTTAAGATGTTATTCTAATCGTAAACGAAGCTAGAAGCGCTGAAATGACGTACATGCATATGTGCATAATATATGGAAATAATGTCGGACTCTATTTATCACGTAAAATTAAGAGGTTCAAAGGTTTGTGAACATTGAATTCCAATTAATACCTGGGAATGTGGGGGCGTTTACTAGAAAATTAATCGCTTCACATTAAGTTTATGTATATGGGTCTGAGGATAGCACATTGCATCTATGCATGGTATGTTCATGTTTGAACTCAGAACTAACTCGTGGAGTGTGATATAGAGAATATTCATATTCAATGGAATATAATAATTGAAATAAAGAATGCATCGGTGCATTTTCTTAAAGGATTTGAAATCCATTAAGTGGGTACGCTTTGACCTAAATGCGGAAAGCTTCCAAATAAACGTAAGAGATTCACGATGGAATCTTTATATTGTCTTAGACAAATACGGCAATAAGGCCGAATGACTAAGAAAATGTTTGGAATTTTGAGACGGTAATAAATCGCGTCAATAATTTGCATAGACTATGAAAACTAGCTTGCAATTAAAAGAGAACAAAATCATGTTCATAATGGTAAGTCTAGACATATAGGTCATAGACGCAATGTCGTTAGACAACTACTCTCAAAGATATTTATCATATGGTTATGTGAAATCAAATGATAATGTTGTGGATCCACTACCCTTTCGGGTATAAGTGAGAGTTGGTTGTGAAATCATCAAAGGGAATGTGACTTAAGCCCATTGAAAAATGAAGTTTTACAGTGGAAACCCAACCTAGCTGACTGGAGGTCCCAAGAACTAGGTTCAATGGGACAACCTAGCTGTAAGAATTTAACAGATCACTGTAGGGGTTACACCCTAGTCCGTTCCAACGATGAAAAACAGTGGTATGTACGGTTAAGGATAAGCTAAAAGCTTTTAATGATTCTTACACGTCGGTATATGATAACCGAGCGGAGCATAGTTTGCTTTTAGTAAGATCACCTATGTTAGAGTGAAGTGGGGTCGCTTCAACAAAATTGTAAAGGGCGCTAGTTCCATAAACTCTCGCAGAACCAGATGGTGTTCATGACCATGAACGAACACAATAGTGAGAACTGAATCTGTCTAAGAAGAATTCTGTGTGAGGTATATTCTCACTTACACAAACGGTCGAACAGTTCAAAGACATCGCGTCTACTGATCACCAGTAAGGAAATATATTTTCACAAGGGAAGGTTCAAAGGGTTACACCTACCTATCCTATACAGGATTTGACTGCCGAACTCTGTTACCTGAGTCAGGTGTTGTCAAGAGTGATCTGTCAATTTTATTTATGTGGGGGATTGTTGGAAATAATTGCAGTTAAATAAAATTGAGATAGCGTCGAGTCGGTCGAAATGTCGAACACTCGAGACGAACGTTCTATCCAATTACCGAGATTTGTTCCGACGTTCAAGCGTTACGTAAAACGGTTATGTCCGTTATGAATATTAAATTCAATTGCATACGTTTAGAACTAATTGCAATTTATTGTTAACAGTTATAGAATTGATTATGATTAAATTCATTGTCTCCCTTCAACATCTATAAATTGACGGTGACCTCGAACCCTTTCTACACACCGTTTGCAAAACACTTTCCGAAAACTCTCTAGATACTAGAATCTGCTTCTCGATTTTTCACTCCGCAGAGTCGATTTTTTATGCTTCCCAATGTTTTCTTGTCGTGAGTCTTTCGGTAACGGAGTTCAAGAAGTTTCAGTTCGCCGGTGAACTTCGAAGTGCTACGGAGTTCTCGGTTATCCCGTTATATCCTGGGAAGCTATCGCCTAAGGAACCTCAAGCACGTAGAGGAGGCGAATCAAGCTTTAAGGAGAGCGTCCAACGCGTCTCGGGAATCGCTAACGGTTTTCTCCTTTTACAGATATCAAGAACACTTTTTCCGATTCAAAGCGACAAGCCGGTGCTCGTCAATCCAAGATTCTTCCGATAAGTATCATCGAATCTATTCGCTACTGTTTTTACTATACTTTGTTTCTCATTATCATCATATATAGGAAATATACCCAACATATATATATACACACACTTCAAGTTACCATTCCTCTACATCATATAATACTAACTTCATATATAGTTTCTAAATGACCTCTCTGATCCTCTACTAATGCATCGAATGAGTTAGGTTAACTTATATGCCTGTTAGACTTTTTCACTTAAGATTAATGCTCGAAAAGGACCTAAAGTATAACAACGAATTGTAAAAGAAGAGAGACATACTCTGCGATGGAAAATATAATAATACATCTATCCACAAATATTGAACAAATTTATACTTTAATCATGCAAAGAATTTTAGTGACTTGGGGGAAAATTGATGACATTAAACTATCAACAAAATATAATAATATCTCTATCCACAAATATTGAACAAATAATTTTAAGTTTCATTGAATATTTATTTCATAAGGTGTAAATAAAATAATAACTCACAGTAAACTATCAACATTACTATCTAATTAACAAGAAATTCCTAGGAGGATAAACGGTTTTGGGGGCAATGAAGCTCGATGAGGGCAAAGGACGGAAGAAAGGAGACGTTCAAAATTAATTAAAATAAGATAATTGGCAAGTACTCAAATCAATGTTGGGGATATTATTTGTTGTTTTTGAAAATAGAGGTATAATGTTTACATAAGCTGAAAGTATAGGACGAGCGAAAAAAAAAAAACTAAACAAAAAATCGTTAAATAAAAAAATTAAATATTATATAAAATGAATATAATAAAATAAAGTAAAAACAGAATGAAGATCGGCAAGGTTATGATATTAGATGTGTTTGGTTCAGCTTAAAAATGCTTGTTTTTGTTTTTAAAATAAACTAAATTACTTTTTTAGTTATTGGTAAAACTGTTGTTACAAGAAACACAAAAGCGATTTTTGATTTGTGTATATGAGTCGTAAAAGCTCGGATTCGTAGTTTTTGGTTATTTCTAAAAACAAAAACACGGTTTTTAGTTTATTTTATTCCTTTTACCCTAAATATATTTATTTTACTAAACGCTAAATCAATTTTTGTTACCAACAACAATTGTTTTATAAACACTTTATAACACACCTGTCAGTTTTTTTTAAAACAATTTTTTATACTAAAATTAAAAATATATTTTTTAAAAATTAAGTTGTACCAAACGGACCCATTATAACTCATTTTCCCACCGAAAACTACACTTTTTTTAGGGACTCCCGAACTACACTCAAACTGACATAAATGTATTAATAACATTTATATTATATTAATGCAAGTAAATTATCACATTAATCCTTTCTTAAGTGATTAATCTGTTACATCATATGTTAGAGAAATCTATCACATTGATGTGTAATATTATTGGCTCTTACTTGTTATACATGTAACTAGGGGATTACCCGCGCTTCGCGCGGTTGTGAATATAGCACTTGTAAATTTAGTTGAAAATATCAATAAATTTTAATCTAATGATCCCATTGTACTTCACATAAAAAAATGGGGGTATTAGCATAAAAAATAGGAAATTTTGAATACATGTTTGATTAATGTATGATGATATCGATCAATTTTATTATTTTGATTGTGTTCTTAGCCGAAAGCTCTGACCTATATCTATTGAACTTAACAATTATTGAATATTTCTGTTAATATTAGTGTTGATATTTCTATTAAATGACAACATATTTATTTTCAAAATTATATATATAAAAAAAAATCTAACAGCATATTTGTTTTATTAAAAATTCAAATGACAATCTATGATTAGAATGGTTCTCCCAAATTCAATAAAGTAAATCATTGAGCGGGTAAGTCCGTTAATTTATAATTACTAATAGTCAAATAAACTTACATATTAAATTTTAATTTTAATTAAGTTAAATTAATTTATGATATAAAAAGAGTTGATATTTCAATCAAAGTCCTAATAAATATAATAAACATTATTCATTATTTTTTGTTGCTAAGGCTTTGGCAATCCGGAATATTTGTACCTTGATGATTGAGTAAGTTAGTAAGAGTAGCGTGACCTTGAGAAAATAATAATTGTTGGTTCTGATCGACGCCACCGGCACCATATTGAGTATGAACTGGTAACGGTAGGCTAGAAGAACCGAGAACATTATGTTGATTCATAACTCCGACATTAAAATTATGTTGACTAAAAGCCGTTCCGATATTAATCGACCGCTGCGACGGAATAGTAGCCAGTCCTTTTCCTCGGACTTCGGTACGTCCTCGAGAACGGTTGTTGCCACTCGACATAGTAACGATAAATTAAACTAATACTAGCAATAAAATAAACTAAATTAAACTAAATAATAACGATAAATTAAACTAATAATAACCATAAATTAAACTAAATTAAACTAATAATAACAATAAATTAAACTAATAATAACGATAAATTAAACTAAATTAAACTAAATAACACTAACTTAAGGTAATAATAATAACACTAAATATAAACTAATTAAACTAATAACAACTAAAATACCTAAACAAGATATTAAACAAAAAATTGAGAGTATTTATATAATTATAAAGTAGCTAAACGATAGCCTAATTTTGGAACTTTGAGAGCTTGAGATAGTTTGCGAGAGTTGGAGATGAAGAGAAGAAGATGTGTGAAAAAAATGGGAGTTGAATGGGGTATTTATAGGGAAAAATGTGTAGGAATTCGAGTAAAAATGTGTAATAATAGCCCCAACGGTAACATTGGGGGACTTCGAGGCAATTTTGACAGTTGCCTCCAAAGGTAACCAAATCCTGACGCGTGTCAGGTACTTTCGCCGAGGCCCAACGGTAAAATATTCTCAGCCGTTGGATGACGAGATCGGATGGCCCAGATTAAAGGGGTTTTTTTTTAATCCTGGACCCGATCCTGTCCGGATCCGGGTTATACCGGATCCGTATTCGTCCAGATCCGTGTTTTCCCGGATTAAAAAATGCTGGGGCAACCTGTTGGACATGTGTCCTTAAATAAGGTGTTTTTATTTCATTAGTAAAAGATTATGAAAATTCGTTGAATAAAAGATAATGCTTATTATGTTAATCTTATTATAGTTTCTGGTATAGTAAAATAGAATGGTTGGTCCTTAGTTCATAGAAGATGCAATTATTTTATTATTATCACAACCGAGTCAATGTGAGGAAGAATTAATAAGCATAATAAATGAACTTAAAATGTCTGTGACCTGATTAACTGGGTGGGAACACATTATCAGATAAGGTCATTAATGTGACTAAATGATATAATCCTACTCTAGATTAAGTGCGTGTCACACTCACTAGAACTGCGTTAAGTATGAGGTGTCTTCATACTAGACTGGACCTGACTTAAACTCCTGAAGTTATCATATAAGACTGTCACTGATAACTTGAAGTTGAGACACTTGTAGATGATCAAATGGATATTCGATCTAAGTCCTGAGTGATCTTGAGTATGATCTGTTGACTTGATTGTTCTTTGATTTAACCGTTAAAGAACACATTTTACTGTCGTTCCCAACACTGTTTTTTTGGGAACATGATAGTCAACAGTAAAGGTAGCTTGACCATAGACATGATGATTCCCTTGGTTTTCGGTGGTGAGAAGTGAGAGGTACTCCTGCTCAACTTATGAATCAAAACCATAAGTGGGTTACTTATGATATTACTGACTGAGTCAAGGAGGAAAATGCAGTGAGAGACAAAACGGTAAAAAGCGCCTGCTCGTGTGTGGATCATCAAGTGAAAGATCAATAACCCAAATTTGATTGTATAAATGGACAAATTGCTATAAAAAGGGAATAATATATACTGTATCACTAAAGAGTGCAGCCTCGGGTTTATAGTGGAATTACACCGCGGTTTGACGAACACCTAGCAGTTCGTTATAGTTTAAGTGATACGGGTCCATGGTCTCCAGGATACCTTCATAACAGATGATACGTATGTGATAAGAAAGCTCAAAGTTATTTAATTATTTGACAGGATTCATAAAACTGAAGTCTATGTTAGATATCAGAAAGTTTTATCAGTGGCGTAGCAAAAGTACCATATCTTGGTAACCAAAATTAACTGACAAAAGAATGTCGAATTTGGATTTTCTGTCAACATAAAAGTTGTTGGAAATTAAATTCTAAGAAACTTTGTTTTTGGAACCGACTTGTTTCAACGTATGGTTTGTGATTTAGAGAATTTCTATGTTTGTAATATTTTCGGTAAACTATGAAATTTAATCACTGTAACGAATTTAAGTGATGGTGTTGCACCATGATATTTAAATGTGTGATATTGAGATCAATGGCAATTAATATAATATAATTATTAATATCTTTATTAATAATTAATTAATTAATAAATTTATATTAATAAATAAATATATATTTATATATATATAATGTCTATATCGAATTGGTTGCATATAATGTGGAACAAATTTCACACGCATTGAATTGACTTGGTTTTTTCATATTTACGACATAAGTACTTAATGTTTAGGTGTTTGAAAAAAAATCATTAAAAATATCAACCGCTGGATTAAGAAAATTGATTTTTACCCTAACCCTAATTCGAAACTGATTGCTTGGTGACCAGGCTTAGGGTTTTCAAATTTGGCCTAATTAATTGTATCTGTTGGATCGGTTTAAGATTTAATCTTTATCGTCGGATTGGAAATTAATTTATAATATATATTATATAATTTTTGAATAATGTGAATGGATAATATTGAATTAGAGCTTTTACCAAGTCTTAGGGTATTTGATTTTATCGTGAATCAATTTGATGCGTTAGATCGGTTTAAGATTTATCTCAACAGTTCGATCTAGATAATTGATTTTCGAAAATATTTATATATATTTATATATTTTTTGAATTTGAAGATAAGATGATAAGATTGGTTTCTTCTTTTACTAAGTATTTTTATTATTTAATTAAATCCCTGATTAATTATATCCCTTGGATTAAGATAAGATTTAATCTGGACCATTGGATTGAAATAATTAATCGTATTTAATATTAATGAATTCGAAAATTAGGAAGGGAATTTCTCCAATTTGGTTACAGTGTGAGCCTATAAATAGGGAGCTCACTCTTCACATTTTACACACTCTACTGATCTCCCCTTTCTGGTTAGGCTTAGTGAGACGTTGTTATCCGAAAGCTTTAAAAGAACCATCAGTTAAAGTTTGCGACGGAGTCGTGCTGGCGAAGCCCACACTTCGGTACGAGGAGTCCAGGAGAATATCCCGGAAGATCGCGGGAGTTTCACTTAGCACCGGCGGAGCCCTGCCAAGTTCAGAACGCGAAGCCGGAAGTCGTCATACTAAGGTACAATGTTATGCATTGGGTGAATAAATGCAAACCATTTACTGCTTTATTTATTTACTATAGACTAGATTATTAATAATGACTTATGAAAGTTAAATTACTAATAAATTATCAGATCTTGATTTTGGTTATTATCCAATGTTCGATCCGTTGTACGGCGTAACAAGTTTTCCGCTTTAAATATTTTTTTAAATGTTACCCGGACGGTTCGACTACATATATCGTGATAATATCGACGGGAATCATAATGAAATTCTCAACACAAACTACCCTGCGGTTGGTCAATAAGATGTTCCGTGAGAAAATTTGGAAGACGATGGAAGTATACATTGATGACATGTTATTGTAGTCCTTGAAGGCAGAAATGCATATCGCCCATTTAAGGGAATGCTTCGAAG
Source organism: Parietaria judaica (assembly GCA_954871525.1). Taxonomy (NCBI): domain Eukaryota; kingdom Viridiplantae; phylum Streptophyta; class Magnoliopsida; order Rosales; family Urticaceae; genus Parietaria; species Parietaria judaica. The sequence continues at coordinate 50,309,300 of OX940860.1, forward strand.
TGCTAAAGATTTCACACTCGGACAAATTCCACTAGGAGACAATTCACACTCGCAAACTTTAACTAGCTTGGGATTGACAATGAAGTACGGAGAACAAAGGACGATAACAGTGGAGACCATCGAGGAGCCTAGAATTCCAAAGAGAAGAGAATCCGGCAAGGACGAGGAGATAAAGGAAGAAGACTTAGCTAAAGGTGTGGCGGTCATAGAGATCGACAAAGAAGAGTTCGACGAGGAAGAAGACCTAGAGGACGTTCCGGTAGTCGACGACTCAGGGGTATCCAATTGCCGCAAGCCTATATTTGAGTTCGTCAGCGATGGAATCCTCTTACAGGATAAGTAGGAAGCGAGGAATATCCATTACAAAGTTCTAAATATAAATTTTGAATCAAACATTGTAGAAAAGGATCTTTACCGGACCATACTTAAGATGCTTGGGAGCGAGCGAGGTTGACTACGTCATGAAGAAGATTCACGAAGACGAGTCTGGAAATTATGTTGGACATGTGTCCTTAAACAAGCTGTCTTTTCCCTCATTGTAAAAGATTTTGACTAAAGTCGTCGAATAAAAGATATTACTTATTATGTTACTCTTATTATAGTTTCTGGTAGAGTAAAACAGAATGTTTGTTCCATTATTCATAAAGGATGCAATTATGTTATTATTATCAATACCGAGTCAATGTGAGGAAGAATTAATAATCATAATAAATGAACTTAAAATGTCCGTGACTTGATTAACTGAGTGGGAGCTAATTAATTAGATAAAGTCATTAATGTGACTAAGTGATATAATCCTATTCTGGATGAAGTGTGTGTGTCACACTCACTAGAAGTTAAGTAAGAAGAGACTTCATACTGAACTGGACCTGACTTAAATCCGGAAGTTGTCATATAAAACCGTCACTGACAACTTGGAGTTGAGTCACTAGTAGATGATCAAATAGATATTCGATCTAAGTCCCGAGTAACCTCGAGCCTGGACTGTTGACTTGATTGTTCTTTGATTGAACTGTTAAAGAACACATTTACTGTCGTTCCCAATGCTGCTATTTTGACATGATAGTCAACAGATAAGGGTAGCTTGGTCATAGAAACAGACATCACATAGCTCTCTTCAGAGTCAAGATGATTCCCTTGATTTTTAGTGTTGAGAAGTGAAAGGTACCCATGCACAACTTATGAATCGAAACCATAAGTCGGTTACTCACAATATTACTAACTGAGTTGAGGATGAAAATGCAATGAGAGGCAAAACGGGGAAAAACCGCCTGCTCGTGTGTGGATCATCAAGTGAAAAATCAATAACCCAAATTGGATTGTATCAATGGACACCTTGCTATAAATTGAATAATATATACTGTATCACTAAAGAGTGAAGCCTCGGGTTTATAGTGGAATAACACCGAGGTTTGACGAACCACTAGCAGTTCGTAGGAGCTTCACTGATACGGGTCCATGGTACCCAGGATAGCTCCGGAACGGATGATACGTACGTGATTTAAACATTCTATATGGTTTATCATTTTGTCACGATTCATAAAACTAAAGTCTGTGTCAGACTTCAAAAGTTTTTTTTAGACGTGGCAAAACTACCAAAGTTTGGTGCTGGAAATTTAACTGATAAAATAAAGTTGAATTTAGATTTTTCATAAACTAGAAAGTTGTTGAAAATTAAATTCTAAGAGACTTTTCTTTTGGAACCGAGTCGTTTCAACGTATGGTTTATATTTTACAAAATTTCCAAGTTTGCGATCGTTTTCGTAAATATGCGAAATTTAATCACATGTCACGAATTTAAATGGTATTGTTGCACCACGACATTCAATGTGTGATATTGAGATCAGAGGTTAATAATATAATATAATTATTAATATTCTTATTAATAATTAATAGATTTATGTTATTCAAATAAAATATATATTTGCTATATATATGAATGTGTATAAGTAATGCGGCCCAAGTAAATATGTGAGTTGGGTTTACACGAATTTACTTGGATTTGGACTTTCCAAATATGCGGCATAAGTACCTATGTTTAGGTATTAATGGAAAAACCTTGAAATTAATTTGGTTCATTAGATCAGTCAAGTTTTATCTTAACCGTTTGATCATAATAATTAATTTGGAAAGTATGGTTCGAAAGTGACTTGGTGACCAAGCATGGATTTCGAATATGGTTAGTTAATTATGTCCATCAGATTAGTTTAAGTTTAACCTTAACCATTGGATTGGAAATTAATTAACATGTATATATCGAAATGCAAAATTCGAATTCTTTATGATGGAGGTCGAATTTTTGCTTGGTGAACAAGTAATAAGGCTTGACTTTATGCTAAATCAATATGGTCCATTGATTGGTTATGGAATTAATTCCAACGATTGGATATAGACTATTGATTTCGAAATTTCCATATGCATGCATAGAGAATTCGAATTAATTGGATAATTGATTTATTCATGGTTTCCCTATTTGGTTAAATCCCTAATTAATTGGAACCATTGGATCCTTGGTGATTCAATCTTGAGCATTGGTTTGAGTGATTAATTATATTTACCTATCATAGAATTCAAAATTCAAGGAAGGAAACTTCCCTTATTGGCTTTTTCATGAGCCTATAAATACAAGGCTCATTCTACACATTTCACACACCTCTCCCCAGAGCAAGAATTCGATCTCTCTCTCTAGAGTCTACGAATTTCTTAAGCTTCTGATCTCCTTTTCTGGTTCGGCTTACTGAGACGTTGTTCTCCAGAAGCTTTAAAAAAACCTTCAGTTAAAATTTTTGGGACGAAGTCCTGCCGGCGAAGCCCACGCTTCGGTACGAGGAGTCCAGGAGAATATCCCGGAAGATCACGGGAGTTTCCCTCAGCATCGGCGAAGCCCTGCCCAGTTCAGAACGCACAGCCGCAATCGTCATCACCTGAGGTACGGCCTTATGCATTGGGTCAATAAATGCAAACCTTTATTTACAGTTTATTTATTTCGTATAGACTAGATTATTAATAATGAATTTACGAAAAGTTAAATTAGTAATAATTTATCAGATCTTGATTTTGGTTATTATCCAATGTTCAATCATTGTACGGGTAACAAGTTTTCCGCTTTAAAATAATTTTAAATATTACCCGGACGGCTTGACGGCATAAATCGTGATAATATTATCGGGAAACATAATGAAATTCCCAACAATTTGTATCAGAGCCATGGTTCAAGGATAAATAATTACGTAATTTATTAAAGGTTGTTAATTTGAATGAATTATTTGATGAATAAAATTGATTTTAAAATTAAAATTTATATTTCTAGATATTTTAAAGTTAATATTAATATTGGGTAGTTCTCGACCCGAAAGAATCGGACCGGGAAGTGGGCCGGGCTGCACTAGGCATCCCAACCCGTGGGGACCACGAAGTGGGGCTGCAGTGCAGTCCCTAGCTCTTCGACCAGCCCAGGCCACGGGTAAACCCAGCCAAGTTTAGTCGGCTAGCGAGCAAGGGAACGCCCTGGCAGCTTCATGGGCCTACAGGCCCGTGGTCACGTGGGCCCGGGTTTTAACTCGGATTGCCCACTTGTCTTTTTTTTAAAAGGGTCGGATTTTTACCCGACCAAAAAACCGTGGATTAATTAGTTTTTATTTTTGAATTAATATTTTTGAATTAAATTAATTATGTTGGATTAATTAATTAAAATATGGATGTTATTTTTTAATAAATAACATTGTCTTATTTTAAATAAAATATGGATGTTATTTTTGGTTAATAACATTGTCTTATTTTAAATAAAATATGGATGTTATTTTTCGTAAATAACATTGTATGATTTTTGGAATTCATAATTTAAAAAAATGGATGATAATTCTTTGTAGAAAATATCATTGTCTTATTTTTAATTTTCATAAATAATTATTAATGGGCTAATTATATGAATGATAATTCTTAGAGAATAAATATCATTGACATGAAATTATAAATTCATAATAGATATAATATGTTAAACCTATTTTCATACCCCTTATAACATAATGTCTATGTTAAGGTCATTATTAATATGTCGGTATAGGATAGATATAAATAATCAACCGTAAATAATATTTATTTGTTATTAGTCGGAAAAATTTCAAACGTACAGTCTTGCCTAAGAAAGAAGGAATCAAAAGTGGGGCCGGCTCACCATCCACTTCTGGGTGACCGGTTAGGACCCCTCCTATCTACCTGGAGAGCGTTCGTTTTGATCTATCACTACCAACGAGGTAATAAATAAAATATGGATGTTATTTTTCGTAAATAACATTGTATGATTTTTTGGAATTCATAATTTAAAAAAATGGATGATAATTCTTTGTAGAAAATATCATTGTCTTATTTTTAATTTTCATAAATAATTATTAATGGGCTAATTATATGAATGATTATTCTTAGAGAATAAATATCATTGACATGAAATTATAAATTCATAATAGATATAATTTGTTAAACCTATTTTCATACCCCTTATAACATAATGTCTATGTTAAGGTCATTATTAATATGTCGGTATAGGATAGATATAAATAATCAACCGTAAATAATATTTATTTGTTATTAGTCGGAAAAATTTCAAACGTACAGTCTTGCCTAAGAAAGAAGGAATCAAAAGTGGGGCCGACTCACCATCCACTTCTGGGTGACCGGTTAGGACCCCTCCTATCTACCTGGAGAGCGTACGTTTTGATCTATCACTACCAACGAGGTAATAAATAAAATATGGATGTTATTTTTTGTAAATAACATTGTATGATTTTTGGAGTTCATAATTTAAAAAAATGGATGATAATTCTTTGTAGAAAATATCATTGTCTTATTTTTAATTTTCATAAATAATTATTAATGGGCTAATTATATGAATGATAATTCTTAGAGAATAAATATCATTGACATGAAATTATAAATTCATAATAGATATAATTTGTTAAACCTTTTTTTCATACCCCTTATAACATAATGTCTATGTTAAGGTCATTATTAATATGTCGGTATAGGATAGATATAAATAATGAACCGTAAATAAGATTTATTTCTTATTAGTCGAAAAAATTTCAAACGTACAGTCTTGCCTAAGAAATAAGGAATCAAAAGTGGGGCCGGCTCACCATCACTTCTGGGTGACCGGTTAGGACCCCTCCTATCTACCTGGAGAGCGTACGTTTTGATCTATCACTACCAACGAGGTAATAAATAAATGACTAGGCTTATTAGATATTACCCCGGTAATTATAACGCCTTAAGATAAACGTTTTTAATGTGTGTCATTAAATGGAGTTTATAATAAGTTTTAATAACTTAGGAGTTTAAAAACTTTATTTTCTAAAACAATGGCAAGTATAGAATATATTAGAAAGGTCTCCATTATTACTGTCACACGGTCTGCTGACCACACCGCCTCGAGTCACCTTAGTGTGTACATTCCCCAAGAAAGGTGTGCTTGTGGAAGGTTTGACATCGTGATAGTTCCAAAAGAATATGGGGACAGAGGAATCTTGGAAATTGACCGCAAGTCACCCTAGTGTGACCATTCCCTAAGGACGACATTTCCAAGACTAATCCGAGAACCGAAAATAATGGGTTAAGCTTACACTGAAGTTGGTGCTTCCCGACCGTCTATGGTGATAGTTAATAATCATAGGGAACTTTGGTAGTTCTATTTTTGAATATTAATTAAGTTTATGACTAAAACATAGTTTAACCAAACTACACGGTTGATCCGGCTGACTCACCCTAGATTGACCATTCCCTAAGGACGGCAACGACGTGTACAGTCGGTTAAATTATCACGAAATAGTTAATGGGTTTAAGTAACATTTTTCCCGGAACATGTTTGCATCATGTAACTATTTCAAACCAATAATTTTCTAAAATATTCTACCTATAATATAGTTTAATAAGTTTCTTTTTCAATGCCAGTCAATATGTCGAATAACATAATGTCTTTGCTTTCAAACAACACTCTGGCCGGAAGTAACTTTCCGAAATGGAAGAGTAACATCAACATTTTCTTGATAAGTGAGAACTTTCGGTTTGTTCTCACGGATGAATGTCCCCCTTCTCTGGCCGCTAACAGTGCCAAGGGAGTAAAAGAACTCTATGATTCATGAGTTCATGCGAACAATCGTCCTAAGGCTTATATGCTGACTAGCATGTCTAATTCGCTGATAATCAAGGTAGAGGAAAAGGAAACTGCTTTTGAGATCATGGAATCTCTCCAACAAATGTATGGAAAACAGTCCGAGTAGGCTCAACACGAAGTGACTCGTCGCTACATGAATGCCCAAATGAAGTCTGGCACTTATGTTCGTGACCGTGTCATGAGCATGACTAACTAGTTCAATGAGGCTGAGCTGCATGGGGCCACGGTGGACAAGAAATCTCAGATCCGCATTATCCTTAATTTGCTGTCACCTGAGTTTGTCCCGTTCACCAGTAACTACATTATGAACAAACTGAAATATGGTTTGACACAGTTGATTAATGAGTTGCAAACCTTTGAGGACATCTCGCGATTGGTTAAGAAGAAATCCAAATTGAACATTGCGTTCAAGAAAGGGTTTTCTTCTAAGAATCCTAAGATGAAGAAAAGGCCTGGTCCCAAGAAGAAATGGGGGAAGAATTTCATACCGAAAACCAATGTCAAGAAATCCGCTGACAAAGGAAGATGCTTCCTTTGCAAGGAAAAGGGACACTGGAGAAGAGATTGTCCCAAGTTCCATAATGAAAAGAAGAATAAAACTGGTGAGTGTCTCACTCAATAAGTTTCGAAAGCACATTTGTTTTAGAAGATACTTTTCTCCAAAGATCTAAAACTGAGATATATGATATTCTTTGTTTTTTAGCAGCAGCTAAGGAGTAATTTTCTATGGTCGACCCAGGGACTCGGGAGCGGCAGATGGGAATGGCTCAAGTTGAAGATTTTTTTTTTATGTTTTTACTCTCATGTTATTTCATTAAGGATCAAGTTTTTTTTTTTGAAGGGCGATTTGAAAACCCTTCGATCTTTTTATGACAATAATTAAGTTTTTCTTCAATAAAAGTTTCTTAATTTTACAACTGTGATCCTATGAAATATTGAGTAAATTTGAGCCATTCAATGATAGATATACCTTGATGACTAGATATGCATTTCATGCTAATATAAGTCTAAGGTTTTAGAAACTATCGATCGTAAAAATATTTACTATACTGGAAATATAAGACAATTGGAATTAAATTCCTTGTTGTGCCATGTAACAAAGTCACAGCTTCGCCAACAGTGCCTGTTGTCGAAGAGAGTGTGGAAACCACGGTCCCAAATAAAAATTTAAGGGTACTCAGACGTAGTGAGAGGTTGAAAAGACCGGTTGAATGCTATGAGCACACCCAGTTAAAGTTTCACCTAGCTGTTACTAACACTAGTGTTGAAGATCACACATGCTTTAAGCAAGCTATGGTTGATACTGATAGAAGGGAATGACAGGAAGCCATGAACTAAGAAATAGAATCAATGGATTCTAACAAAGTATGGGAACTTGTAGACTTACCGGATGGGTTCAAAACCACTAGCTGTAAGTGGATCTACAAGAGAAAGAAAGGAGTGGACGGGAAAGTTGAAACCTTTAAGACTAGACTAGTGGCAAAGGGTTTTACCCAGAGGGATTCGCTCCAGTCGCTAAGTACAAGTCCATCCGGATTTTCATGACCATAGCCTGTAGTCTCAATTATGAGATTTGGCAGATGGATGCCAAAACCGCTTTCCTGAACGGGTACATTGACGAGAACATATATATGGACCAACCCGAAGGGTTCGTGCAAAAGGGTCAAGAAGGGAATGTTTGCAGATTACTCAAGTCCATTTATGGATTGAAGCAAGCTTTCAGATCCTGGAATCTAAGGTTTGATGAGACCATCAAGACGTATGGATTTGTGCAAAACATCGCTGAGGCCTGAATTTATAAGCTCAATGATGATACCATGGAGATTTTCCTTGTTCTATACGTCGACGATATTCTTTTCATTGGTAATAATGTGAAGAAGTTATCGGATGTGAAAGCGTGGTTAGCTACGCAATTCCAAATGAAGGATATGGAAGAAGCCAGCTATGTTCTTGGGATCTGTACCTTTAGGGATCGCAACAACAGGCTTCTGGCCTTATCGCAAGAAGCCTACATTGATAAGGTGCTTGAAATTTTTGCAATGGCAAACTCCAACCGAGGTAAATTACCAACCAGACATGAAGTATTCCTCGATAAGAAAAAGTGTCCAACTTCTCCGGAAGAGCAAACCGCGATGAGGCGCATACCCTATGCTTCACCAGTTGGAAGTATGATGTACGCTTTGCAGTGTACTAGGCCAGACATGTATTACGCTGTGGGAATTGTTAGCAGGTACCAATCAAACCCTCGTAAGACTCACTGGACAGCAGTGAAGAACATTCTCAAGTATTTTCAGAGAACAATAGACTATATGTTAGTGTTTTCAGGATCAGAACTGAATCCACTAGGATACACTAACTCGGACTTATGTCTGACAGAGACGAGAGAAAATTGACGTCAAGAGCAGTGTTCACCCTTGCTGGTGGAGCGATATTCAGGAGAAGCGTTAAGCAATCCTGTATCGCAGATTGCACAATGGAAGCTAAATATGAGGCAGCCTGTGAGGCAACCAAAGAATCAGTTTGGCTAAAGAATTTCTAGATAGAGCTGGGAGTAGTTCCACATGTAGATGGGCCCTTAACGTTGTACCGTGACAACAGTGGGGCAGTGGCAAATTCTAAAGAGCCCCGAGATCGTAAAAAGGCAAAACATATAGAACGCAAATACCATCTTATCAGAGAAATACTACGTCGTGGCAACTAAGGGTTGTGAAAATAGCTTGGGGAGACAATCTGGCTATTCCACTCACCAAGACGTTGCCAGAGAAAATATTCAGGAGGTATCTGGAGAATATGGGTCTGAAAGACATGGGTCATCTTCTTTAAGTACAAGTGGGAGATTGTTGGACATGTGTCCTTAAACAAGCTATCATTTCAAGAAATATAAAAGATTTTGACCAAAGTCGTTGAATAAAAGATGTTACTTATTATGTTAATCTTATTATAGTTTCTGGTACAGTAAAACAAGAATGTTTGTTTCATAGTTCATAAAGGATGCAATTATGTTATTATTATCACAACCGAGTCAATGTGAGGAATAATTGATAATCATTATAAATGAACTTAAAATGTCCGTGACCTGATTAACTGGGTGGGAGCATATTAATCGTATAAGGTCATTAATGTGACTAAGTGATCCTATTCTGGATTGAGTGTGTGTGTCACACTCACTAGAAGTGCATTAAGTATGAAGCAGATTCATACTGGACTGGACATGATTTAAACTCCGAAAGTTGTTATATAAGACCGTCACTGAAAACTTGGAGTTGAGTCACTAGTAGATGATCAAATGGATATTCGATCTAAATCCTGAGTGACCTCGAGCCTGGACTGTTGACTTGATTGTTCTTTGATTTAACTATTAAAGAGCACATTTTACTGTCGTTCCCAATGTTGCTATTTTGGGAACATGATAGTCAACAGATAAGGGTAGCTTGGTCATAGACACGGACATCACATAGCTCTCTTCAGAGTCAAGACTATTCCTTTAATTGTTAGTGGTGAGAATTCGGAGGTACCAGTGCGCAACTTATGAATCAAAACCATAAGTCGGTTACTCACAATATTACTAACTGAGTTGAGGATGAAAATGCAATGAGAGGCAAAACGATAAAAACCGCTTGCTCGTGTGTGGATCATCAAGTGAAAGATCAATAACCCAAATTTGATTGTCTCAATGGACACCTTGCTATAACGCGAATAATATATACTATATCACTAAAGAGTGCAGCCTCGGGTTTATAGTGGAATAACACCGAGGTTTGACGAACCACTAGCAGTTCGTTGGAGCTTCAGTGATACGGGTGTATGGTCCCCAGGATAGCTCCGGAACGGATGATACTTACGTGATTTAAACATTCGGTATGTTTTATCATTTGTCAGGATTCATAAAACTACAGTCTGTGTCAGACTTTAGAAGTTTTATTTTTTGACGTGGCAAAAGTACCATAGTTTGGTGTTGGAAATTTAACTGATAAAAGAAAGTTGAATTTAGATTTTTCATCAACTACAAAGTTGTTTGAAATTAAATTCTAAGAGACTTTTCTTTTGGAACCGAGTCGTTTCGACGTATGGTTTGTGATTTAGAGAATATCCAAGTTTACGATCGTTTTTCGTAAATATGTGAAATTTAATCACAAGTCACGAATTTAAATGATGGTGTTGCACCACGACATTTAATGTGTGATATTGAGATCAGAGGTCAGCAATATAATTTAATTTTTTGATTTAATTATTAATTTTCTTATTAATAATTAATTAATAATTAATAGATTTGATTGACCAGTACAAGAGCCAACAATTTTTTTAGAGCCAACAATTTTTTTATTTATTTTTTATATATAAATATTTAAATAAGGGATTTTGTTAATAAATTGACCAGTACTTACGCTGTCCGGGGCAAATAGCCCTGCAATTATCTTCAAAACTTTTGATTTCCCAGTTCCCGAGGGCCCGATTATTCCAACGGCTTCGCCATGTCTAATCTGTACAACCAGAAAAACGCAATAAGCCAATACTAACAGAGAATCATTGAGCGGAAAGAGACAACGCAAGTGGTTTTCTTAGGGATATCGCAAGCGCCTCAAAGAAAGATAAAAAGAAACTAATGTTAATAAAAATTGATTCATGTCTATCATTCATAATGCTCTTAATCTCTTGCAAGTATCTCAGAATCTAATTTAGTTCACCTTGAAGCTCACACCTCTCAGTATGTGCTTCTCACCGAACGATTTGTGCACGTCTCGACACTCGATCAGAACATCCGAATCGTCATCTTCGGGCTCACGAACTCTGCTCAAATCCTCTGATTTGATGGAGCCCTAGAGACATAAACCCTTGTCAGATACAAGAGCACAAACAATTTGAATAAGCTGAAATAAAAATCACCTTCATATTCAAAGAATTCACACTCATTAGTTTACAGAATCCGTAGAGAAAACCTCAATTTGCGTAAAATTGATCGGATTTCTTACAAAATGCAATCAAATTTCCATGAAGTAAACATTGACGCAAACAATCTAGACGAAAATTGACTGTGAGAATGTGTTTACATTGAAACTGGTTGCGAAGGACTCTTCATTCTTCAAATTCTTCGGAGGAGCCATGCAAGCACAGATTTCTTAACTTCTGAGTCTGCGAATTTCTTAACTTCTGATCTCTTTTTTCTTGTTCGGCTTAGTGATACGTTGTTCTCCGAAAGCTTTAAAAGAACAACCAGTTAAAGTTTTGCGACGGAGTCCTGCCGGCGAAGCCCACGCTTCGGTACGAGGAGTCCAGGAGAATAACCCGGAAGATCACGGGAGTTTCCCTCAGCATCGGTAACGAAGAACACTGAATCTAAAGAAACAGAGTTGAAAAACTACTCGACTAACTATGTAAACAAATCGAAATAAACCTCAATCAAGCCTTAATCTCAAATAAACCTAAAATCAAACCGATATAAACTCTCAAATCAAACCGAAATAAACCCTAAAATCAACTCGACTAACCTGGGTTCGGAACTCAGTTGACGTGGGTGAGAGGCTGGGTAGGAGTCGTGGGTTTCGTCCGTCTGAACTAAGGCGAGGGTTCCGTCGTGCGAGGGCGACCCACTTCGTCTTGCGAGAGCGTGAGTTTTGTGGGTTTCCTTAGTGTGTCGACGACGATTCCGAGCGAGGCATTGCCAGCGAAGGTAGAGACAAGAGTAGACTGAGTGAGAGAAAGATGGTAAGGGAGAGGTTAGGAGCTTGGATCAAGAGAGGCACTGCATGTATCGGGAGAGGTTGGGAGCTTAGGCTCTGTATTTTTTTTACTTTTTTTATGAAGAGGGTTGTAGTCGTGTGAAAGGAAAGAGAATGGGGAAAGATGGTTAGTGTGTTGGGTTAATTGACCATTGGTTTGGGTTAAAATTGGATTTGGGGCATAATTTTGCAATTTATTAAAATTGGGAATAATTCCGTCAAACATACTTTTTCACGCATACTTATTGAAGATTCCCTATATATATAATGGAAAACGATCAGACTTGGTGCAAGGAGAGAGAATGGAGGGACTTGTTTTAATGAATTACACAATGGCAGATATCGAAATACATAGGGCTCCATGAGTATTTATAGGAAGATAAAACTTGCTCTCCAAGTTTATTTGAAGGTGAAGTAAAAGTCATGAATAAAAAACTAATTTAAATAAAAACTTGCTCTGCAAGTATAGTCTAGTAAAGATTAGTGATCACATTCTCCCCCGTAAGCTTGACTTGGCTCGAGGTTCTTCACGCCGAGCAGTTCTCGCATATCCGAAAATTTGACACGAGCTAGGGCCTTAGTAAGGATGTCCACATGTTGCTCTTTAGTGTTGACAAATTCTACGATGATCTCTCGCTTTTCCACACATTCCCGAATGGAATGAAAGCGAGTATCGATGTGCTTGGTGCGTCCGTGAAACACCGGGTTTTTCATAATTGTGATTGTGGACTTGTTATCGACGTAGAGAATCACTGGCTTCTGCTCGGCTCCGGTTACTGCACCCAGCAAGATCCTTAGCCATAACACTTGACACGATGCTGTGGTCACTGCCATGAACTCAACTTCATAAGAGGAAAAGGCCACAGCTCTTTGCTTATGTGACTGCCAAGTTGTTAGCCATAACGGTTGACATGATGTTGCGGTCGCTGCCATGAACTCATTTTCACAAGAAGAAAGGGCCACGGTTCTTTGCTTCTGTGACTGCCAAGTGATTAGGTTCTCATTGAGATAAAAGGTTATCCCTCCGGTACTCTTTCTGTCATCGACATCACCGGCTAGGTACCTGAGACACCCGATGATACACCTATACTCCGTGGGGTCCAATGGAGTTCCTTCTGCATCCTTCCCGAGCTTCAACTTTGCCTCCATCGGATATTTGCTCGGGTTGTAATCCGCCATCTTCAACTGCTTCAGAATTTTCTTAGCGTAAATCGACTACTTCAGCGTGATACCGTCTTTCTCATGATCGACCTTAATGCCGAGGTAGTATGAGAGTAGTCCGAGGTCTCTCATCTCGAAATCCTTCATCCTCTACTTCTTGAATCCATTTATGCTTTCTGCAATGGATCCAGTCACACTCAGATCGTCGACGTACACATTGACTATGAGGGCCTACTCTCTTAAGCTCCTCGTGTAGACTACTTGATCTAGGGAGCACTTCTTGAAACCAAGACTCTTCATACTCCCGTCGAGTCGAGTGTTCCATGCACGTGGTGCTTGCCGCAACCCATAAAGAGCTTTTGTCAACTTGTACACCTTATGCTCTGCGGTCTTATCGACGAAGCCTTCCAGCTTAGAAACATAGACTTCTTCTTCTAGTTCACCATTGAGGAACGCGTATTTGACGTCCAGGTGATGGATTTTCCAGCCTTGGTAAGCAGCGAAGGCCAAAATAGCCTGACTGTGTCGAATCTGGCCACTGAAGCAAATACCTCTTCAAAGTCCACTCCTTCTTTCTTCACGTAGCCCTTTGCGACCAATGTGGCCTTGTGCTTGAGGACCTTGCCTTATGAATCCTTCTTGAGCTTGTAGACCCACTTGAAACCAATGGACTTCTGATCTTTTGGACGGTTGACTAGCTCCCATGTTTGATTCTTCTCGATGGACTCTAGCTCTCTCTGTATTGCTTCCAGCCATTCTTTCTCGATGACTCCCTCCCGGTAGTTGGTTGGTTCCTCTTCACTAACTAGCAAGAGTTTCTCTGGTCTCAAATCAAGCTATCACGATTCTCCATAGATGTCGGATAGGGGACAGAACCCCCTTGAACTGTCCTTGATCGATGAGTCTCCCGAGCTGGTTCCTCCCAAACTAGATCTCTCTGAGATCGGGATGATCATCCCTGATTCTGGGTTGGGCGAGCCTGGTGGTGAGCTGGTTTTAGTCGTGCTGGTTCTAGGCGAATTTATTTCCGTTGAACAGGGCGTAGCTTTTCCCTGGCTGGGACTCTTTCCGTTTTCTTGCTCGAGCGCCTCTTCATTTTTGAGGATGAACTCCACCGAGTTTTGTTCGGGCTCTCAGTTCTCGTCGTGCCACTCCCACCTCTTGTCCTCTTTGAACAAGGCTCTTTTCTCACATGCACTTTGCCGCGTTGGGGGTCGTAAAACATGTGTGCTTTGCTCCCTTCCTCGGCGCCAAGGTATAATATCGGCTGAATCCGATCATCAAACTTCTTGAGGTATGGTCCCACAGTCTTCACATGTGCGGTGAACCCAAACATCATCAAATGCTCCAGATGAGGTTTCTTCCATTTCCATGCTTGATAAGGGGTGAGCTCGCCTAGCGCCTTCGTGGGTAGACAGTCAGCAAGTAGACTGCGTGTCATACTGCTTCTCCCCAGAACCTCGACGAGACTTGCATGCTCTTCAACAAACTCCTTGTTGTGTCCATCACAGTTCGGTTTCTTCTTTCTACCACAATGTTTTGCTGCGGCGTGTACGGTGCAGTAAGGTGGCGTTCAATTCCCTCTTCATCGCTGAATTCTCCAAACTGCTGGGACGTAAATTCTCCACATCGGTCGGTTCGCACGGTCTTCAACCTGTGTCCTGGTCGGTTCTCCACGAGCCTCTTGAACTTCTTGAAGACTTTAAGGGCCCCACTATTCTCTTTTAGCGTATAAACCCACATCAAATAGTTGTAATCATTAACAAGAAAAAAGAAGTACTTGTTGCCGGCTAGGGTGGCCAGGGTAATTGGATCACACAGGTCAGCGTGCACTAGTTGGAGGGGTCGCTCTACTCGAAACTTGGCCTTGATTGGAAATGGCACTCTTGTCTATTTTTGCGACCATGCACCATTCACACAGCTGGTTGGGGTGTTCAATCTTTGGTACCCCAAATGCCATCTTCTTCTCTCTAATCATCTTTAGCGCGTAGAAGTTTACGTGCCCAAGTCGTGCGTGCCACAACTAGGCCGGGTCTTCTAGGGACGCCATTAAGAAGACGTAGTGGCCCGTCTCCAGGAGTATCTTGTACAACCTGTTCAGCGTTCTCTTCACCTTTATCAAAAGGGCGCCACTATGGTATCACATCTTCAAGTACGAGCCGAACATCATCACTGTGTTTCCGACCTCCATCATCTGACCCTGATGATATTACTCTTCAGCTTCTGGATGTAGTAAAATTGAGTCAGCAGGCGTTGGTACCCATTCTTGCACTGGAACATGATGGAACCTTTGCCTCTTATTTCGACGATCGATTCATCGCCAAACTTCATGCTTCCTGTAATCTTCTCATCGAGCTCTTCAAAATTTGCTCGATCTCCCATCATGTGATTGCTCACACCATCGTCTAAATACTAGACATCAGTATATACATTCTTCTCTCCGACTACGAGGAGGTTTGCAATAACCTTGTCCTCGATAAGCATGACCGTCTTAGTGGTCATCTTTTCTGGGCTTGGCCCCTTCTCGGCTATCACTAGCTCGGGCTCCGGGCTCGACTTCACGTCGACTGGCTCCTCCAAGTCGGTCTTCTTTCTGACCAGTTCTCGTCCGGGCTGAGCGTCACTCTTGCCTTCAAAGCTGGTCTCCTCGTCACTCTGCACTTCAACATTCTTCTCCTGTTGGGCGAACATCAACATGGGCACGCCTTCATTGAATCCTGTCAGATTCGCTTCCTCGTGTGCTTCTTGCTACGACACTCCCATACGTAGTGCTCGAGCTTCAGACAATTGTAGCATTTCACCGTGCTCTTGTCTTTACGGGTCATGGTGCCTTCCTGGCAGGGTGAGCTACTGCTGCGACCTCGCATGTCACGACCTCGCCCTCTTCCACATGATCGGCTATCTCTGGCGTTCTCGCTATGGCTCGATGAGCTTGAAGAAGACTTAGCTATATGATTTTTCTTTTTCTTGGCCACCCATTCTTCATGCATTAGCAGGAGGTGCTTCTGGTCTTCGTTCTTCAGCGTGACGCCTCCCATTTTCTTAGCCATCACTTCTTGGCTTGCTAGCAAATTCTCAAACTCTACAAGTGATGATTGAACTGGCCATCCTTGTACAGCAATCACGAAGCTTCGATACTCCGGCCTCAACTCGTGGATGATTATCCTCTTCATAGGAGCCTCTCTGATGACAGACTTCATACGAGCCTCTCCCGAATGCGCTCCAACATATCTTCTTCAACAGAGATCTTCAGGGCAAACATCGCTTTGCCTGCTTTGAGTCTCCATTTGTGCAGGAAGTTGTTAGTATCTTCCTCCGGTGGTGTAGTTTCGCTTCCGCAAACGACCTCCCAAAGGTCGTGTCCTTGTAAATAGGACATCATGCATGTTTCCCACATGTTGTAGTTGTTGTTGTTGAGCTTCTTAATTCCTCCGACGACTTCGAGATCACTCATTGTGTTGGCAATACCTCAGTAATACAAAACAAACTAGTTTATGACATAAAGCTTGTAGAGTCACGGACCACTCACGACACAAAGAAAACTCACACACTAATAATATCAAGAAATCGTTTCTGATGCGGAAGATCAGCCAGAGCCGCAACCACAGAGCATGCTCAGAGTTTCAAGAGATCCGACAACTACACTCACAGCCTCGCTCTGATACCAATTGTTGGTTCTGAATAACGATCGTTAACGAAACGTACATACAAAACCACTATTTTTAACTAAGTATACTCACTCTCTTTCTATATATGTATATGTAAATATATATATATATATATAAATATATATATATATATATGGAAGTAGATATAATGGAAAACGATCGTGCAAGGAGAAAGAATGGAGGGACTTCTTTTAATGAATTACACAATGGGAGATATCAATATACACAAGGCTCCATGAGTATTTATAAGAAGATAAAACTTGCTCTCCAAGTTTACTTGAGGGTGAAGTAAAATTCATGAATAAAAAACTAATTTAAATAAAAACTTGCTCTGCAAGTATAGTTTAGTCAATATTATTGATCACACATTGTATTTCGTTTTTGTTTTACAACATTTCGGCGAAAACTTTGCGATATCTGGCTCACTAACCCAAAATTATTTGCATGTTTGACTCTTTGGACCTTAAACCGAAATCGACCCCAACAGAGGCGAAACGATTTGTTATTTTATTTATTTTCCTATGTATTTTTACTAATTTAATATTGGAACAAACTATTATATAATTTTAAGATTTTTTCTGACATTGAAGATGACGAGGATTTATATGAAATGCTGTGAGCCATGCATTAAATTAGATCCTAAATCCGCTCAGATATTTATCCCTAAAATATATTGTCCATCGTAAATATATTTACAAATTGGGATAATGGGTTGGTATTTTTTCAATATATATATATTGCGAAAAAGCATACTCTCTGTCCAGGGGATGATGAATACTGGCGTTATAATCATCAGTCCATGAAGTCGGCAGTTGTTGGAAAATCCACAATGAAAGGTTTCTCGTTACTTCATCGTATCTAATGAATTGAAATGGATGCAGAATGACCCGTTACTAGTAGGCCCAACTGCCTAAGCGTGCTGTGAAATAGTGAATCGCTATTTCATTGTATAAAGGAAGACATTTATATTGGTGTGCTAAAAAATGACTTCTTGAGGAAAAAAAATATACATCAATATTTTCGCCGCACAATATATATTTTTCTGCAAACAAAAAGTGAGAACAAGCTGGCTCTTAATATCTTACTTTTTTCTTATGTAGCGTTGAGTTTCTGTTGTGAATAATTATAATTAGATGAGTTTATTATTGTTCACTATTAGGATATATATAAGCCTTTTACCAATCGATGAGAAACATAATATTGAAAACCCTAAAAATCTACATAGTATCAGAGTTCGGGTTGAGAGCTTACCGGAGCGGGCTGTGTTGCTGGTAACTTGCCGGAGTTTCGTGCGTGGAGGAGTAACTCGGCAAGGGCATCGGTCGCTCAGAGTTAGGGTTACGAAGCTTGAGGTGAGTCCGAGGACTCGGAGAGCTTGGAGACAAGGTCTGGTCGCATTCCAGATCTGGTTCGAAAGAAGGAGAAGTAGCTCGGTCTAGTGCTTGGAGAAGCTCGCTGTGAGGGGGCGAAGCTCGATTGAAGGTTGTTGGTTAGGGTCGATCGAATGCAGAGCTGCTCTGGGTTTGAAATCGCGATTGTGGATTGTCTTTGGAGAAGCAGCTCGGAGCTTGGAAATCGAGCTAAAAAATTCCATTGAAGCTTGAAAAGCTAGGGCTAAGTCGTTGGAAGCTGGTCGAAGATCAAAGGCAAAGGATTTGGGGCAAAAGCTGGTGGTCGAAGATCGAGTTGCAGTCAGTCCTTTGACTGGAGAGAAGAGCTCGAAGAAGGAGAAGCTTTGTCGAGAAAGATTCGGAGAGAGGCTTCGCTTAGCAAGTCGAGGTGACATCGATAGCGAGTGGAAGAGAAGCTCGCCTCAGATTCGTAGTCGCCCAAAAATCGAAGAATCGAAGAAGAAGTTCAGGGAAAAGAGCTTGCTGTTGGGATTCGGAGTTGGAGATCGGCGACGGTGGTTGGAAAGATTCCGACAACGTCAACAGCGGTCGTCGGCGACGGAGGATAAAAGAGTTCACGCGAGTTTGGCGTGAAGGAGAAAAGAGATCGACGAAAAAAAAAGGAAAAGAAAAAAGGGAAAATCTTTTTTTTATATATATTCATTTGGTCCATGCGTATGTTTTCGTGTGGCTACAGGAAGAAGTATTTTCTTTTGGGTTGATAGGTTCTGCGTGTCCCAACCATTGAAGCGGCGCAAGCACACACTGAAAAAAAAAATCTTTTTTTATTTTCTGTTGGTCCATGCGCATGTTTTGGTGTGGCTGCAGGCAGAAGTATTTTCTTTTGGGTTGATAGTTTCTGCGTGTCCCAACCACTGAAGCGACGTGCCCACATACAGAAAAAAGAAAGAGTTGGCTCCTTTTTTTCTGTGTGTCCTTGCATCCAAAACGTTGTGCTTGCGCCCAGAAAAGTGGACGAATTTCTGCTTGTGCATGCATCAAAGGTCATCGTGCCTACACTCAGAAAGGAGAATTATTTCCTTGAGGTCATTTTTTATTCCTTTTCATTTGTTGAACTTTGATTGGGTCCGGGGAACCATAAGCTAGGATCCGGCAATAAGTTCAAAGAAAAACAGGATGGCGGCAACTATTCAAAGAGGATGACAGAAGAAGAATTGATCGATTTCTTCGGATTCACTAGAGGATTTGGTATGAGGCTGAAAAAGACGGTAGAAGCACCGGGTATGAGGCCTGGACTAACAGTTGTAGTAAGTGGCAGTAGAGTCCACAGAGAAACTCGACAGTGTTACAAGTGCGGTGCGATTAGCCACCTGAGGGCGGCATGTCCAAAGGCACCGAATGAGAAGAAGTACATTAATCGAGGACAGTCTAGTGCCCGCGGGCGTGGACAGTTTGGAGGCTATGACAGTGATGGTCGTAGATGTGGTTACAATGGTAGCCATCGGGCACACTTGAAGGCTGGAGACGATGAAGAGGAAGACACGAAACAGATCTTCACCAAGAAGGAGGTTATCGAGATGTTCAAGAACGATAGGGTTGTGAAGCAAGCAGGCAAGAAGCCCATGACTGAATAGGGTAATGTTGCGATGTTCACTTGTAAAGCTCATCCTTCTAGTCGGATTACGCGGAGGAAAGATTGGATAGTGGATTCGGGCGCTAATCGGCATGTGACTGGCACTACGAGTGAGTTCACTAAATATACCCAACTAGCAGTCCCTGAGAAGATTCAAACTGCCGATGGCACATTTCAACCCGTTGTTGGAAAGGCTGAAGTTGAGTGTACCGATCATATGACGTTGACAGATGTTTTGCATGCTCCATCATTTCCAGTCAACCTTCTGTCTATCAGTGCCATTATACTCCGATTGAATTGTAGAGTGACGTTTGACATTCCCAAGGTGGTGTTTCGAGAAAAGGGAACCGACAGACTACTTGGGACTGGGACTTGGAGTAACGAGTTGTGGTACATGGACCGTGGAGGTATAGATGCGGCGTTGGCGTCCATAGTGGAGAAAGAAAGCATGAAGATGTCCGGAAGAGTGCGGAAGACGAGTTGATGTTATATCACCAACGCATGGGACATCCATCTTTTGGAACATTGAAGATGTTGTATCCGTCATTGTATGAAAAGTCTGACAAACGGAAACTCGTATGTGATTCTTGTGAATTTGGAAAACATACCCGAAGCTCCTATGTTAGCTCGGGAAAAGGAGCCTTCACCCGTTTGACTTGATTCATTCAGATGTATAGGGACCGTGTCCTACGACTTTCAATACATGAGTACCGCTATTTCGTGACGTTCATTGATTGTCATACTCATGTCACTTGGCTAGATCTGATGAAAAGTAGGAGTGAAGTGCTTACATGTTTCAAAGACTTTCACAAAAGGGTTCAGACTCGTTATGGTGCCGTGTAGAAGGTTATAGTATCTCGGTATCATTCTGTGGTCAAGACACTGAGGTCAGATGATGGGACAGAGTACATCAATAAGGCCTTCAGAGAATATCTATCACTATATGGGATCGATCATCAGACTACGTGCCCGTATACCTCAGAACAGAATGGAGTTGCAGAACGGAAGAACCGACATCTTCTCGAAATAGCTCGGTGTATGATGATCGAGAAGAATGTTCCAAAGTACTTGTGGGGGGAAGCTGTTATGACAACGTCGTACTTAGTGAACAAGATGTTGTCGAGGGTGTTACATGGAAGAACACCAATGGAGAGGTTGGGACCAAGGTTTAAAATGCTGCTTGCCGATTTTGTTTCGAAATATCCATTTTACGGATATATCGTTTACCGATAGGCATGCCGATGGGCAAATCGGAAAAAAGGGCATGCCGCATGCCGAAAATACCGCACATTTTCCATGGGCATACCGCATGTTGATGGGGTTTTCGACGGATATTCTGGAATATATTTTTGAGTATTTAGGCAAGATATTTATATAGGTTTAAACCTACATATTAAATAAATACAAGACATAATTGTATACAACAAAACACATTTTAATTTAAATATGTAGACGAAATGTAAAATATTATTAGTTGAAGACTTGAAGTGTAATATTAAGTCAATTTATTTGATGAAGTGAATACGTAGGTGAAGTGAAGTATATAAGATTAGTTGAATACCAAACATAATTATTTTTGCCGAAAGTTTAATTGGTATTTTTGCCACCAAATTTTTGCTTTTTATGGAAATTCGCACCACTTTTCTACGTTTTCCTTCACAAAAACGACATTGGGCAGGAAAATGGGCATGCCGCAGGAATTTCGCGAAAAATGATAAAACGACAGAGATAACTGCAGGCTTTCGTTTTGCATTTCCTCGAAAAAAGAATACCGATGGGCGTGCCGATAGATATTCGGGAAATTTTATACCTTGGTTGGGACTAGGTATTGAAGGACTTGTTCCCAACAAAGTTTTTGGATGTGTATGATTTGTCAAGGACAACAGTCGGGAAGTTGGATCATCGAGCCATGAAGTGTATCTTCGTAGGATACTCTCTACTCAGAAAGGGTATGTATGTTGGAGCCCTGTCGAGAAGTGAAAATTTGTGAGCATGGATGTGACCTTCCGTGAGCACGGGTCCTACTACGACATGCCTGTTTCTTCTCCCTTTGGAGACTCACATGATACGCGAGAGAGGGAGAATGGTGGCAGTAGCTATAGTTCCAGACCATCGACGGTGACGATGGTGAGACGTCCAGTTTCGTATAACTGAAGCTCAGAATCAGAGACTGAGGAGATGGTGACGGAGGTTGGAGACGGTGACAGAGGTCAGGCTCAGGGGGAGAGCATGGTGACGGAGGTTGGAGACGGTGACGAAGATCAAGCTCAGGGGGAGCTGAGTGCTCCCGGGGATAGAGTTACGGTTCAGGAGGAACCAACAGAGAGGAACGCGGGGAGAGATGGTCCAGCTCAGGGGGAGCTGAAGGTGTATACGAGGAGGAGGCAACAGGACCAGGCAATGCCCGAGCCACCTACACCAGTGCAAGCTACTTTATGAAGCAGTTCGCGAAGTAATGCAGGACGCCCTCCGAACGTATACGGCTACGATATTGGAGATTATGTCTCGTATGAGGACTTCGGGGATGAAGCTCGGGCAATGTTCACGTCACTGGATGCGGTAACTATTCCCAAAACATGGCAGCAAGCGATGGCGGATCCGAAGTGGAAAGCTGCGATGAAGGAAGAACTCGGTGCCTTGGAAAAGAACAAGACGTGGGATCTTGTCTCGCTACCACCGCGGAAGAACGCTGTAGGGTGTAGCTGGGTATTCACAATAAAGAAAAACCCGGAAGCGCGCATTGAGCGCTACAAGTCACGGTTAGTTGCGAAGGGGTATAGTCAGACGTACGGCATCGACTATGATGAGACATTCACACCGATGGCAAATATGAGTACAGTGAGGACTCTTGTGTCCGTGGCAGCCAATCGTGGATGGAAGCTGCACCAACTCGATGTGAAGAATGTGTTTCTTCACGGAGACTTGATGGAGGAAGTGTACATGGAGATACCGCCGGGATTTGAGACTGAGCAGATGACAGGGAAAGTGGTCAGGCTGAAGAAGTCGTTGTATGGTTTGAAGCAATCTCCGAGAGCCTGGTTTAATCGATTCAGAAAGGCTATGATGACATCGGATACGGGCAAATCACCGCGGACCACACAGTTTTCCATCAGCGGCGAGGAGATCGAATCACTATACTCGCGGTGTATGTGGACGCTATAATCATCACGGGTGATGATGAGGGCGAAATCACTCGACTGAAGGAGAGACTCAGGAAGCAGTTTGAAGTGAAGGATCTAGGGGGACTGAAATACTTGCTGGGGATTGAGGTGGTTCGAGGACCAAAGGGAATAGTCCTAAACCAGAGAAAGTATGCCCTAAATCTCCTTACAGAAACTGGCATGCTAGGATGCCAGCCCGTGGCGTCTCCGATTGATCAGAAGACCAAGTTGAGTGCCGAGTCGGGGAAGCCAGTTGATCGTGAGAGATACCAGAGGTTAGTAGGCCGTTTGATATACTTGTGTCATACTAGTCCGGATATTTCATTTGTTGTGAGCGTGGTGAGCCGCTACATGCATGATCCGAGAGATGGACATATGACAGCAGTATATCGGATTCTCTGATACTTGAAGAGAGCTACGGGAAAAGGGTTGCTCTTCGAGAAGAACAACCATATCGAGGTGGAGGGCTATTGTGATGCCGATTGGGCTAGTTGTGCTGACGATAGGAGGTCTACATCCGGGTATTGTATGTTTGTCGGCGGTAACCTAGTGTCTTGGAAGAGCAAGAAGCAGTCAGTCGTAGCAAGGTCTACAGCGGAGGCGGAATACCGAGCGATGGCCTCCAGTGTCGGGGAGTTGTTATGGTTGAAGATGTTACTGAAGAAGCTGAAGATGGACCAGTGCCCAAATGAAGCTATGGTGCGACAATCAAGCGGCGATTAGCATTGCCAACAACCCGGTGCAGCACGACAGAACCAAGCACATCGAGATTGACCGGTTTTTCGTCAGACATCACCTCGATAGCGGGGAACTTAAGCTGAACCACATTGGTACACGAGAGCAAATAGCAGATTGCCTCACCAAGGGATTGGGCTCTATTGACCAGTTGAGATTATATAACAAGATGGGCTTGATCGATATCTTTTGCCCATCTTGAGGGGGAGTGTTGTGAATAATTGTAATTAGATGAGTTTATTATTATTCACTATTAGGTTGTATATAAGCCTTTTACCAATCAATGAGAAACATAATGTTGAAAACCCTAAAAATCTACAGTTTCAAACCAATCTCCTTTTTAAACTAAAATTATTACTTTATTTTACTTGGTTACTCAAGATGGTGGCTTTTTGAATAGCCAAATCTTTTTATTTTTATTTTTAAGATCGGTGTTCAATTGAGCTTATAAGCTTTGATACCATGTGACGCAGCGGAGGAAACTGAAAATATAAATCGGATTAGATAGATATCATTACCGGGATAGTTGAACTTGATCGTTGATTCACTCGCGAATACCCGATCGAAGAACCTTCCTCGCCTATTGATTCGCGCACGAATATCTAGGCTTGGGCATCCAAGAACCGTTGATCCGCGCACGGATAACGGATCGAAGGCATTAAACACGGAGCTCGCTCACGGCGCTCGGATTTTGGGGAAACTCTCAAGCTTCAATTTTTCATTTCATCAACCTCCCCCTATTTCAAGACACAATGATGCTCATATAGTGCATCAACTAAGAGTAAAACGACATGTAGTTTTGCTAGAGCTAAATGGCATGTAGTTTTTATCACAAAACGACAACAATTAAAAATGACATATAAGTATAAAATATAAAACGTTCAAAAACCGTAGTTAGCATTTTTCGGCCCGCATCATTCTCTCCGGGATGGAAAGAATTCGTCCTCGAATTCGGGGCGTGTTGGCATTTGTGGAGTCGGTGGTGCATCGGACGTTATTTTTGTAGTCGTCACATCGGGTGGCTTGTCGGGTGGTTTTTCTGCAAATTTGTATGTTGCCTTGTAGCGTGCTCTTTCAGAAGATTTCTTCGGTAGCTTATGGGGAAGCTCATCGAGGACCAAGACAATATTCGTGCCGGTTTCTTGCAGCTCTGTCTTGCACTGAGCCATGAGTATCTTCTTCGGTAGGGACTTCCTCGGCCCGGTCGGTGTGCTTGTTTCGGAAGTCTTGGTCGGAACCCAAACAATATCGATCTTCTTAGTTGGGGCTACAACGACTTGCAAACAACGGGAAACATATTTAAGTTACCCCCGATTTTCTCCTCATCATATTCGCTCTCGTTGTACCAGGACTCATCGTACACGGCCTCTCCGCATTCTTTCTCGTCGTACACCGCTTCATCATACACGGCATCTCCGTGGTCCGCCTCGTCATAAACTAAGTCAACACACAAGACCTTCTCGTGATCGTGCTCATCATAGAAAAGGTTGGTTGGCATGCTAAGACGGATGTGAGTCGTGTTGTGGCATTGTAGGGAGAGGTGAAGGGCTGTAGGGTGTGGTGTGTGTACTGTGGAGCGCTGATTAGGTGTTGTCGGGGCTGTGTTGTCGGGACATCGGCGCTGATTAGATTGCCTCACCAAGGGATTGGGCTCTATTGACCAGTTGAGATTATGTGACAAGATGGGCTTGATCGATATCTTTTGCCCATCTTGAGGGGGAGTGTTGTGAATAATTGTAATTAGATGAGTTTATTATTGTTCACTATTAGGTTGTATATAAGCCTTTTAC
The DNA here is from genome assembly GCA_954871525.1 of Parietaria judaica. Lineage (NCBI taxonomy): Eukaryota > Viridiplantae > Streptophyta > Magnoliopsida > Rosales > Urticaceae > Parietaria > Parietaria judaica. The sequence continues at coordinate 50,334,683 of OX940860.1, forward strand.
CAATCAATGAGAAACATAATGTTGAAAACCCTAAAAATCTACAGTTTCAAACCAATCTCCTTTTTATACCAAAGTTATTACTTTATTTTACTTGGTTACTCAAGATGGTGGCTTTTTGAATAGCCAAATCTTTTTATTTTTATTTTTAAGATCGGTGTTCAATTGAGGTTATAAGCTTTGATACCATGTGAAATACAAGAGATCGTTTCACCCTAAAATCAATTAGTAATAACCCGTGTTCTTTTTAAAGAATAGCAAGTCTCCATGTGTTTTCCATCTATTATTCAATGCAATTATAGTCAAATAAATCAATATTATTGAAAAAATTGAGTACTTTGTATCACTCACCAACTAATGTATAACAAACAAACAATATTAAAATAAACTTACAATTGATTACAATAGAGACATTAATGCCATAAGATATCCTTAAGGAAAAAAAAAAACCAATACACCTGCGACTTATTCGTGAGAAAACAAAAGAAAACAAAACAAAACATGCCTGTAACGACTTACTCTTGAGAAGAAGAAAAAGAAAACATGGCTATAGCGACAACATATTGTTTATTGTAGTGATCCGAAGAAGATGATTAGCTTGAATAATTCATGCAATCCCCGACTGTTGCCTGATCGCGAAAAATACACGCGTGGTCGTCTTTGATATGCCATAAGCACATGACGCAGTCTGATTTTCTCATATTGTTCCCATTATAGATTTGGAAGTGATGGGTGATTATCGGGATCCAACTAAAATCACATTCAAATTTGGTGGTGGCGAAGAAGTTATTTTTGAAGCTGAAGTCGAAGGGTTTACCACCAGGTAGGATAGTATGGACCTTCAAGTCGTCTTCCGAGGATCTGCAGTGATGTGTAAGTACCTTGTTGTTGCTCAACTTGTTGACGATTCTTACCGTCTTCCTTTTTCTCTTGTAATCATCATCTCCTCCTGCGTTGCAAAGCGAGCTTGCGAAAAGTAGCACAGCGAAAACGACGATGAAGTTACGGCCGCTGATCATCCCCATGGTTTCTTTTTTCTGTGTGAGTGTCATTCTCCATTGTTGATGTTATATTTATAGTGTGGGGAAGTATGTTTTGGACCATAATTCAGAGGGAATTCCTCTGCTGTTTGTTCGTAACGTGAATATGGGTCAAACCTATTATATTATTTGGACACTTGTTATTGTCATTGCCTCATATTCTCATGTCTATTTGCACACTTACATGATGGGGTTGGCTCATGTCACCCAATTTCAGGAGGAACTTTTTTTATAATTAAAAGTTCAAAGTGAGGGCAAAATATGCGTATGATGCTATTAATGTAGTCATAATCTTCTCCATCTAGTTATTAATTTGAATTCTTTTTTAATATTCTTATAAAAGTACGTAATGTGTTCCTTATGCTATGTATAAATAAATTATGGCAGTAAATTAAAATTTTATTTACTGTATACTTCCTATATATTATAAAACCTTATACATATGAGAGAGTTATATTGGGATTAATTCAAAAAGAAATGAAAAAGTTGAGTATTTACTCAAGAAAGTTTTGATTTTCAAATGGTTGACAATTGACATGCATATTGTGATCTAGATTGTGCATATGATGGATTCACGATCAAGATTTACGGGTGTTAAACATAGTGACCGTTTATAATTTTGGCTTGGGTTACGTTTTTGTGACGAATCTACATCGTGTTGTTCCGTTGCATTAGTTCTCTTTTGATTTTCTTCTCCGTCACTACAGTTTTGAGATATAAAATCAAGACATTATTTATTTTAATATATATATATATGTTTTGATAAATTAATTAACAATAGTCTAATCTATTTGTCGTTTGTCACTCCCGAATTCAATTCATGGTTCCGTCCCTGCATACTCGGGTGTGTCAGCGACACACGGGGCGTTCTCGACGGTGACGGCAATATATTAGGCGGTATCGGCGGCGCACTTTGCGTTCTCGACAATATCGGTGACAGTCTCGGTGGTATTGGTGACGTACTCAGTGTCAGCGACGTACTCGACTTATCCGAATTTATTTTGCTTATATATATGTTATATATATATATATATATATACACACACTTCAAGTTACCATTCCTCTACATCATATAATACTAACTTCATATATAGTTTCTCTCTGATCCTCTACTAATGCATCGAATAAGTTAGGTTAACTTATATGCCTGTTAGACTTTTTCACTTAAGATTAATGCTCGAAAAGGACCTAAAATATAACAACGAATTATAAAAGAAGAGAGACATACTCTAAGATGGAAAATATAATAATACATCTATCCACAAATATTGAACAAATTTATACTTTAATCATGCAAAGAATTTTAGTGACTTGGGGGAAAATTGATGACATTAAACTATCAACAAAATATAATAATATCTCTATCCAGAAATATTGAACAAATAATTTTAAGTTTCATTGAATATTTATTTCATAAGGTGTAAATAAAATAATAACTCACAGTAAACTATCAACATTACTATCTAATTGACAAGAAATTCCTAGGAGGATAAACGGTTTTGGGGGCAATGAAGCTCGATGAGGGCAAAGGACGGAAGAAAGGAGACGTTCAAAATTAATTAAAATAAGATAATTGGCAAGTACTCAAATCAATGTTGGGGATATTATTTGTTGTTTTTGAAAATAGAGGTATAATGTTTACATAAGCTGAAAGTATAGGACGAGCGGGAAAAAAAAAAAAAAAAAAACTAAACAAAAATCGTGAAATAAAAAAAAATTAAATATTTTATAAAATGAATATAATAAAATAAAGTAAAAATAGAATGAAGATCGGCAAGGTTATGATATTAGATGTGTTTGGTTCAGCTTAAAAATGCTTGTTTTTGTTTTTAAAATAAACTAAAGGGTAAATTACGGCTAATGTACCCAATGTTTGTTTTTCTGTGGATTTTGTACCCAATGTTTATTTTCGACGGCTAATGTACCCAAACTTTATTCCGTTAGATTTTTTCGTGTTTTCCGTCACTTGACCGTCAGCGAGTGATATGTTCACTTTTCGTATTTTTGATATAACTCACTCATTTTTTGTCTAAATTTTATGCACAACCTACGGTTGGAAAGATGATCTTTAACTTTTGTGTTTTAAGTTTTGTAAAAAAAGTTTTAAAAAAATAGGAAATTTCAATTGCAACCTAAAACTGAACATTAGTTTAATACAAAATATTTGTTTCGAGCAAATTTTAATATACATAATAATTTTTTCTGATAAAACGTAAAACTAAAATATTGTAGATAAATGTTTTATCTTTCCAATGGTAGTTTATTTATACATTTTGGATAAAAAATGAGTAAGTTGTACCAAAAATACGAAAGTTTTTTTCACATCACATCTTTCATATTTTTGGCATAACTCACTCTTTTTTTGTCCAAAATTTATAAATAAACTACCGTTAGAAAGATAAAATATTTATCTACAACTTTGTAGTTTACATTTCATCATAAAAAGTTATTAAGTATATTAAAATTTGCTCAAAATAAATTTTTGTATTAAACTAATGTCCAGTTTTACGTTGTAATTGAAATATTGGAATAATAAAAACCTCTTTTTACAAACCTTAAAACACCAAAGTTGTAGATCTATATCTTATCTTTCCAACCATAGGTCGTGCATAAAATTTAGACAAAAATTGAGTGAGTTATGTCAAAAATACGAAAAGTGTACGTATCACTCGTTGACGGTCAAGTGACGAAAAACACGAAAAAAAAATCTAACGGAATAAAGTTTGGGTACATTAGCCGTCGAAAATAAACATTGGGTACATAATCCACAGAAAAACAAACATTTGGTACATTAGCCGCAGTGTACCCTAAACTAAATTACTTTTTTAGTATTTTGTAAAACTGTTATTACAAGAAACACAAAAGCGATTTTAGATTTGTGTACATGAGTCGTAAAAGCTCGGATTCGTAGTTTTTGGTTATTTCTAAAAACAAAAACACGGTTTTTAGTTTATTTTATTCCTTTTACCCTAAATATATTTATTTTTCCAAACGCTAAATCAATTTTTGTTACCAACAACAATTGTTTTATAAAAACTTTACCACACCTGTCAGTTTTTTTTTTGTTTTTTTTTATTTTTTTTATACTGAAATTAAAAATATATTTTTTAAAAATTAAGTTATACCAAACGGACCCATTATAACTCATTTTCCCACCAAAAACTACATTTTTTTAGGGACTCCCGAACTACACTCTAACTGACATAAATTTATTAATAACATTTATATTATATTAATGCAAGTAAATTATCACATTAATCCTTTCTTAAGTGATTAATCTGTTACATCATATGTTAGAGAAATCTATCACATTGATGTATAATATTATTGGCTCTTACTTGTTATACACGTAACTAGGGGATTACCCGCGCTTCGCGCGGTTGTGAATATAACACTTGTAAATTTAGTTGAAAATATCAATAAATTTTAATCTAATGATCCCACTGTACTTCACTTTAAAAAATGGGGGTATGAGCATAAAAAATCAGGAAAATATTGAATACATGTTTGATTAACGTATGATGAATCAATTTTATTATTTTGATTGTGTTCTTAGTCGAAAGCTCTGATCTATATCTATTGAACTTAACAATTATTGAATATTTCTGTTAATATTAGTGTTGATATTTCTATTAAATGAGAACATATTTATTTTCAAAATTATAAAAAAATAATAATCTAATAGCATATTTATTTTATTAAAAATTCAAATGACAATCTATGATTAGAATGGTTCTCCCAAATTCAATAAAGTAAATCATTGAGCGGGTAAGTCCGTTAATTTATAATTACTAATTGTCAAATAAACTTACATATTAAATTTTAATTTTAATTAAGTTAAATTAATTTATGATATAAAAAGAGTTGATATTTCAATCAAAGTCCTAATAAATATAATAAATATTATTCATTATTTTTCGTTGCTAAGGCTTTGCCAATGCGGAATATTTGTACCTTGGTGATTGAGTAAGTTAGTAAAATACCGTGACCTTGAGAAAATAATAATTGTTGGTTCTGACCGACGCCCCCGGCACCATATTGAGTATGAACCGGTAAAGGTAGGCTAGAAGAACCGAGAACATTATGTTTATTCATAACTCCGACATTAAAATTATGTTGACTAAAAGCCGTCCCGATATTAATCGACCGCTGCGACGGAATAGTAGCCAGTCCTTTTCCTCGGACTTCGGTACATCCTCGAGAACGGAATAGTAGACCGGCTGCTTAGTAGTCTTTTGATCATAAAAATCGTTCAAGTAAGGGAGGGTTATGATACCGACGAGGGTCATGACTCATACCTACTTGAATAGTGGGTAGTATTGTGATACGGACAAGGGTCACTTTATCCCAATGAAAAATATGCAGTGGTCGATCACGAAACTACAGGAGCTTGACACCGACAAGGGTCAGGAATGCCTTTTCACAAATACCTGGAAAGGTCTTGGAACCCGGGATGAGTGGAACCAAGCTTCGGACCGAAAGGTCTATGAGTTGAGGTATCTATCCCTCTCATAGGCAGGAATGAGCTTCTCCAAATCCCCATAAAAAGTTGGGTATTCAGGCATCTGACTTTTAGTACGTACTCACCGTTCGTCGCAAAAGTCAGCCCCTTAGTCGCAAGTATGCTAACACCGGCTGCTTAGTGGTCCCTTGATCAAGACGTAGGGGCAGGTCACCGATAAGGTTCGCGCCACCTACAAGATTTTTCAAAACATTCGGCGCCTTGGTCGCAAGTATACTAAGCCGAAAACTTGAAATGAGGGACGCCTCATACTAAGCCGACCCTTGCGTCGCAACCATACTAAGCTGACTCTTGTGTCGCGACGATACTCAGTCAATACACCATTTCCCACTCTCAAAAGCAAAATAAAAAAGTCCTTACGACAAGACAAACTTTGCGACAAGCTTTATCGCTGCAAGCATGTTTGACAAATTTTAACTCAAAAACAAAAAAGAGCGAGTTATATGATGATCGCGATGAGACAAGCATAATATACAAAGAATATTCAAACATAGAATGTACGACAAGCTTAGGCGACAACTACAGGTTATGAAGGTCTACAGTTTTTATAAATTATGCGCCGAATATAATTTATAAAGTACATAAGAGAAACAAATTTTTTATAACGTAAGTTGTGCGACGAACTTCTAGTGACGAGCATGACTTACAAGATAATTCAGAAAGCAATGAAGGGAGCATGTGACGAGTTTCGTTCGACGAGCATGAGTCCCGAAAGCTTATTTATATCAAGGATGAATTTTTTACAAGTTTTATGCCTTGGGAAATGCGATGGCCCGGATTCTCCTAACAAGCTAAAGCTTAAAATTTTCTTTTAAGTGTTTGAAATTACATTATAAAGCTTTGGCAAAGAATGCAATTTTAAACTGCCTACGTTATTCAAAATATCTTTTTCAGCAAAAGGAAACACAACTAGCAAAATATGTATTTCATACGAGTTCAAAAATAAGCGTAAAGAAAGGGAATGAGTAATCAAAAGACAAACTCTTTATTCGTATCGTATAAAAATATACAAATGATTACAAAAATTCCTAAGGAAGGCGCTTAGAACCTCTCCGGTAACATTTTGTGGTCCAGGACGACGCGTGTGGTAAGATTTAAAAAATATTTTAACGAGGATTAGAGTCTCATACCAATAATCCCTTTACCCCATCCGGTTATACATAAAACAAAAATTAATTTGCCAGATCGTGATAAAATAATTTTCTTATTTTCTTTACACGTTATTAACTGATTTAATTGAGCCACGAGTAAAAATAAATAATACTATAATTGATAAATACAAGAACGCGTACCTGACACCTTCAACGATTCTGTCTGCGTTCTCTGATCTTCAAGAACTCCGTGCCTGCTATCCACATGCTCTTTGCGATTTTCTGTGAGAAGATAGCTCCCAATTGTCTTCCGATGTATTCTCCGGGATTACGTCGCTGAGACCGTGGGCTCTCCTAGAATAACCTCTAAAGCCTAAAAGCAAAATCCCGAGAAGAATTTTCCCTAAAAAATTCGCAGGAACTGGGAGAGCCAGAGAGAAAAGCGATTTTCTGAATTCTAAAGTGTGTACTGTGTGTGATTTAGGGTTCCAGGGGTCCCCTATTTATAGCTAGCTGATCCTAACCACTTTAGAGAGATTCTATCAATCATTTTGGAGATATTCACTCAAAGATTTGATTTAATGATTAAATCAAATAAAGAATAAATCCAAAACATATTTTTTTAGAAAATATCATATAAGATTTAATAAATCAAATCTTATATTATTTTCAAGATTTAATTACAAAAATCGCATAACCATATTTATAAAATCATTATGATTATTTTCCTAATTAAATATTCCAGGAATTAATTCTTATATATAACTCTCTCTTAAATTCGCAGGTATAAACAGTGACTATTTCGGCCTTAGCTGAAAAACTGTTTTGACCATAACTCTCAAACCGTACATCGGAATTGCACGATTCAAAATGATAAATTTACAGAATATTATTTCCCATAATCCTAAATTATCCAGGGATCAAATTCAATTATCAATTTTTACATTCCCGGCCAGTACCAAAGCTTTGATACTTTTGCCACTTATAGGTTAATCATTGAATTCGTGACAACAATCACGAATCACTCTTGATTGGATCTATTCAATGTTTAATTAGTATATTAAACATAATTGCGGTTTCATCCCTGTGGAGCTACAAATGGGACAAATGGACAGCACACCGAGCTGCGGTGAAAGCGTAGAACTTTCACCAACTTCGGTAACATTCCACTATAGCGTGAAGCTGAACTCTCAAGTACGTATATATTATATCTTCCTGACCATAGGTGTCCATTGATACAATCATATTTCATGAATATCAGTTTTCGTATTATTATGATTGCCATCAAAAGGGTAAATTTATTATTACCGTTTTGCCCTCTTGACGATACTACCTTAATCTATGATTATTGCAAATTACTCACTTATCGGGTTATGAAACTGTAAGTTGCTCGCTTCCCACAAATCATAATAAGGAAATCATAAAGTTTTTATCCATATCTGTATTATGCAATTTGTCACGGTCAACTTTCCGATCCCAAAATAAAAGTGTTGGGAATACTCGATTGCAAACTGTAACGATTAAATCAAAGATCGTTTAACTTGAACCGCACAAACTCATATTACCTCAGGACATCAACCGATTTCATCTAATCATCTTAGCGACCTTATCGTACTTTCATCTGTGACGGACTTAAATGATGATTTCGGATATAAGTCTATCCCTGTCCAGTATGAAGACACTTCATACCTGATGAACTTAACAGTGCATGGACAACACTATGACCCGGTAATAGGTCACCACATGTATGTGATCTATTAAGTTCACCAATAGTCGTTCTCGATCAGAAGTTCCCACTTCCGATCTAGACTATGGACCAATTTTAAGTTCTTTATTTATGTTAGTCAAACCACTTTATATAGACCTAATGTGATGACTTTACATAAATGCAAAGTTAAAGAACTAATGATCAAACGTAGATAACTACATAAGATTAACATTAATAAGAACCATGCATTCCTAGGTAAACGACCATAATCTTGTACAAGCAAGATTAGCATCTGAATAGAGGGCATATACAGAATATGTCAAACACTTGACGATTGCCTTACCTGCAAGGAGACCTTCCGCGCGAGAGAGATATTACTCTCACATCCAGCCAGTAGGCAATGAGAATCGATAGACGCGTCCAGGGCTTGGTAAATTGCCGTAGATCTCTCAAGCTTCTTCAGGCTGATGCCATGGAGTTCTCCTGGCACTCCTCTCCTCCGCAGGCTCGTTTGGGCAGCCTTAAGATCACCACCAACGAGGTTCAAGGCGGACTCAGCCTTCTTGGCCGGAGCCAACAGAAGAGCGTTTTAATTAGCAAATGAGGAACATCATCGGGAAAGTGTCTCTGCCTTGTCTTCACTCTCCAAATACGTTCCTGATGCGCGGAAAGATTAGCGGATGAGGCTTCGATGGCCTGAGCGTTCTGGATACGCTCTTGAGAAAGCTCCTTCTCTAGCCCAGCTATCGTCGTCTTCACCGTGACCAACTCAGTAAGACGACCCCACTTGGCTTCCTGAAGACCCCGTTCGAGGCAAGAGACCGTCACGAGATTCTTCTTAGCTTGCTCAAGCTAAAGAAAATAGGGACCGTAACCATAACATGCGACGCAAGAAAAAAAATTAAACAGACCAAAGAAAAGAGGAATTACGTGTCTCTGAAGGACTCGACTTTGAGGCCCTTAGCAGTGGCACGACGCTTGAATCCGAGGACATGGTCGTTCAGACGAGCAAAAGCAAGGAGTGCGTACTGCGTAGGCAACAAAGAAAGAATACTTCTCATGATTGGGGTCGGAGGAATCAATCACTTCCTCACCATCAGAAAAGTAGCCTTCCAGGGAAAGGTCTTTCAAGGCTCCAACAGCAAAGTCCCTCTACTCTTTGTCGAAAAAGGAGGCCATCGGAGCATCCATTTCAAACAGCTTAGCGAGGCCAAAAAATTGGGATTCTTGCCATGGGGCATAGACCGCATCATTAATGGGCACGTCTTTTCAACCTATCTGGCCCACGTTCCCACGAAGGTTAACCGCATTCTCTCTCTCTTCTCTTAATTCACTATTTTGCATTCAAATTTCATTTTCAAATTGAGAGAAACTCTGCCAGTCGCCAATGTTGCTCTACAACTCATCTTCTTTGTGTCCTTCGTCGCTCGTGCCTTAGAAGTTTCCAGGTTTTGAACCCTTCCTCTCCTTATTTTTGAGTTTTATTGAAGATTTCTCTAAGTTATGTTGTGTTTGGACTTTTCCTCGGTTTTTTAGAGTTTTTAAGAGCATCGGTCCTAAGAAAATTGTTGAGAAGTGGCAAACAGAGTTTCTAGCAACAGATTCTCCTAAGCCAATTCTAAGAACTAAAGATCTTGTTAGGATTAGGAAGGCGTATAGTATTCCAGAGATAGTGTCTCTTAGGATTCCTGGTCCCGACGAACATGGAGACGACCAGAATCGAGACGGGTGGGTTTGTATATATTAGAGATTCTTTCAGTCCGGGGGGCTTAGGTTTCCTATACTCGAGCTGATTCTTAGATATGTTACCCACATAGGGGTGTCACTAGGTCAGTTTAGCCCTCACTTCTTTAGGCTGTTGACGGCTCTTCTTTTCCAGGCCGATGAGACTATGCACGTTCTTACTCTCGAGGACTTGTTGACGGGCTTGATCGTCAAGGACAATCCTAAGGCGAAGGGTAGGTTTTTCTTGTCCGCTAAGGAAGGGGATTTCTTGGGGGGGGGGGGGGGGGGGGTTGTTGGGAAGTTCATTATGTTCCCCGATAATATTATCATGATTTACGCCGTCAAACCGTTTGGGTAACATTTAAAAAATTATTTAAAGCGGAAAACTTGTTATCCGTACAACGGTCTGACTATCGGATAATAACCAAAATCAAAATCTGATAAATTATTACTAATTTAACTTTTCATAAATTTATTATTGATAATCTAGTCTATAGGAAATAAATAAACTGTAAATAAAGGTTTGCATTTATTGACCCAATGCATGAGGCCGTACCTCAGGTGATGACAATTCTGGCTGCGCGTTCTGGACTGAGCACGGCTTCACCGATGCTGAGGGAAACTCCTGTGATCTTCCGGTATATTCTCCTGGACTCTTCGTACCGAAGCGTGGGCTTCGCCGGCAGGACTTCGTCGCAAAAAATTTAACTGAAGGTTCTTTTAAAGCTTTCGGAGAACAATGTCTCACTAAGCCGAACCAAGAAAACAAGATCAGAAGCTAAGAAAATTCGCAGACTCTAGAGAGAGATAGAGATAGAATTCTTGCCTTGGGGAGAGGTGTGTGAAATGTGTAGAATGTTCCTTGTATTTATAGGCTCATGGAAAAACGAATAAGGGAAGCTTCCTTCCTTGATTTCGAATTCTATAATTGGGCAAATATAATTAATTACTCCAAACCAATGGCCAAGAATGAATCACCAAAGATTGAATGACTATAATTAATTAAGGATTAAACCAAATAGGGAAACCATGAATAAATCCATTCACTTCCTTATATAATTGAATTCGAATTCCCTATGTATGCATATGGAAATTTCAAAATCAATAAGCTTGATCCAATGGTTGGAATTAATTCCATAACCAATCTAATGGACCATATTGATTTAAGATAAAGTCAACTCTCCAAACTTGATTACCAAGTAATAGAATTCGACCTCCCTTTATAATAAATTCGAATTTTGCATTCCATATATACATGTTAATTAATTTCCGATCAAATGGTTAAGATTAAATCTTAAACTAATCCAATGGATATAATTAATTAACCAATTTCGAAATCCATGTTTGGTCACCAAGTCATTTTGGAACTAGGGTTTCCAAATTAATTATCATGATCCAACGATTAAGATTAAACTTAACCGATCTAATGAACCAAATTAATTTCAAGGTTTTTCCATTAATACATAAACATAGGTATTTATGCCGCATATTTAGAAAGTCCAAATCCAAGCAAATTCGTGTAAGCCCAACTCACACATTTACTTGGGCCGTGTTATTTCTACACATTCATATATATATATAAATATTACCAAATATATATTTTATTTAAATAACATAAATCTATTAATTATCAATACGAATATTAATAATTAAATCCAAATAATTAAATTATATTACTAACCTCTTATCTCAATATCACACACTAAATGTCATGGTGCAAAACCACGATTTGAATTCGTGACATGTGATTAAATTTCACACATTTACGAAAACGATCGCAAACTTGGAAATTCTCTAAATAAAAAACCGTACGTTGAAACGAATCGGTTCTAAAAGCAAATCTCCTAGAATTTAATTTCCAACAACTTTCTAGTTGATAAAAAATCCAAATTCAACTTTCTTTTATCAGTTAAATTTCCAACACCAAACTTTGGTACTTTTGCCGCGACAAAAATAAAACTTCCAAAATCTGGCACAAACTTTAGTTTTACGAATCCTGAAAAATGATAAAACATATCGAATGTTTAAATCACGTACGTATCATCTGTTCTGGAGCTATCCTGGGGACCATGGACCCGTATCACTAAAGCTCCAACGAACTAGTAGTGGTTCGTCAAACCTCGGTGGTATTCCACTATAAACCCGAGGCTGCACTCTTTAGGGATACACTATATATTATTTCCTTTATATCAAGGTGTCGATTGATACAATCAAATTCGGGTTATTGATCTTTCACTTAATGATCCACACACGAGCAGGCGGTTTTTACCGTTTTGCCTCTCATTGCATTTTCATCATCAACTTAGTTAGTAATATTGTGAGTAACCCACTTATGGTTTCGATTCATAAGTTGCGCACGGGTACCTCTTACTTCTCACCACTAACAATCAAGGGAATGATCTTGACTCTAAAGAGAACTATGTGATGTTCGTTTCTATGACCAAGCTAGCATTCTCTGTTGACTATCATGTTCCCAAAATAGCAGCATTGGGAACAACAGTAAATTTGTTCTTTAGCAATTAAATAAAAAAAACAATCAAGTCAACAGTCCAAGCTCGAGGTTTCTCAGGACTTAGATCGAATATCCATTTAATCATCTACTAGTGACTCAACTCCAAGTTGTGAGTGACGGTCTTATATGACAACTTCCGTTTGATCATCTACTAGTGACTTAACTCAAAGTTGTTAGTGACGGTCTTATATGACAACTTACGGAGTTTAAGTCAGGTCCAGTCCAGTATGAAGCCGCTTCATACTTAATGCACTTCTAGTGAGTGTGACACACACACTTAATCCAGAATATGATTACATCACTTAGTCACATTAATGACTTTCTCCGATTAATGAGCTCCCATTAAGTTAATCAAGTCAATGAAATTTTAATTTCATTTATTATGATTATTAATTCTTCCTCACATTGACTCGATTGTGATAATAATAACATAATTACATTCTTTATGAACTATAGAACAAACATTCTATTTTACTCAACCAGAAACTATAATAAGATTAACATAATAAGTAACATATTTTATTCAATGACTTTGGTCAAAATCTTTTACAATTAAGGAAAAGACAGATTGTTTAAGGACACATGTCCAACAGGGTTCGCCTAAGAAAGAGAGCAAGTGGACCCACAAATACTTCTTCTTCCAGCCCAATCAAGAGACGTTTGGGAGCTGGTCGTCTTACGTAAATAGTTGGATCCACGAAATAGGTATTTTGATTTTTGTTTGTTGTAGTTGAGGATCCTAAGAAGCCTAAGTCTCCGCCGATTACGGATGAGTGGAGGGCTTTGCAGAAGAAATTTTTCCCGCACGGTTCAAAGCTTTGGTCGGCTTTAATGAAGGAGAGGTTCGAGTGCGCAGGAGTTTGGCCCGAGGAGCTTGAAGTCGAGTTTATCCCCTACGACAACAACGCTCTAGACCTACCAGGTAAGGTTTTTTATTATACTAATATAGGCTTTTGTCTGGATTTTTTGTGATTTTTGGCTAAGTATTTTGTTCTTGGCTTTGCAGAAGAAATTGAAGCTGCTAGTGTTGGGAATCACGTCACGGATTCCGCGTAAATTATCAAGAATTGTACCTCCGAACCGTCCGGGTAACATTAAAAAAATTATTTTAAAGCTGAAAAAACTTGTTATCCGTACAACGGTCCGGATATCAGATAATAACCATATAATAAGATCTGATAAATATTATGCAATTTAATATTCATAAATGATTATTAATAATCTAGTCATAATAGGAAATAAATAGAAAGCAGTAAATGGTTGCATTTATTAACCCAATGCATAAGGTCGTACCTCTAATGACGACTTCCGGCTGTGCGTTCTGAATCGGGCAGGGCTCCGCCAGTGCTGAGTGAAACTCTCGTGATCTTCCGGGATATTCTCCTGGAATCCTCGTACCGAAGCGTGGGCTTCGCCGGCAGGACTCCGTCGCAAAATTTAAACTGATGGTTCTTTTTAAGCTTCCGGAGAACTAAGTCTCTTAAGCCGAACCATAAAGAGAGATCAGAAAGAAAATTCGCAGACCCTAAAGAAGAGGGAGAGTTCGAATTTTTCTCTGGGGAAAGGTGTGAAAAATGTGTAGAATGAGCCTCCTATTTATAGGCTCAGACTGTAACCGAATTAGAGAAATTCCCTCCCTAATTTCGAATTCTATATATTTGGATGAAATCAAAAATCCAATCTTATCTCCTTATCTTTATAAAATTCGAATTTATGTATATATATATATATATATAATTAATTTCGAATTCTAATTATCTAGATCCAACGGTTGAGATAAATCTTTAAACCGATCTAATGGATCAAATTAGTTTAGGATAAAATCAATTATTAAAAGATTTAATAAAAATAAAATTCGAATTTATCCAAAATATAATTTGAAAATAATATAATATATATTTATATGATTAATTAATTTCCAATCCGACGGTAAAGATTAAATCTTAGACCGATCTAACGGATATAATTAATTAATCAATTTCAAAAATCAAAACTTGGTCACCAAGTTATCAATTTTGAATTCATCAATATCCTAATCCAACGGTTGATCTAAAATCATAACCGATCCAATGGATTAAATTGATTTTAGGGTTTTTCTGAAATACCAAAACATTTGGTACTTTTGCTGCAATTATGGAAAGACCAAAGTCTATCCATTCGAATGTGAATGGATCCACATTCCAAGGCCCAATTCGATTTCTACACTTTATAATATATAAAAATATATTATTTACATATTAATATAAATCTATTAATTAATGAATAATTATTAATAATCGATGGATTATCGACACTTATCGAGGATTACCGATGAAAAATCACTAAAATATTTTTAAGAATATATTTACTAAGTTTATAATATTGATAAAACATTAAAATGCCAAAAATAAAATCATTTCATACTCAACATAGGTAAATAAAATATAGTCTCACTCTCACATATGTAACTACTCGAATAAAATCATCGAAAAGTACAATTTTTTTTAAAAAAAGTACCATATTTTTGTTATTTTTCAAGATGCGTGTTTGCTGATTTTTGACAAAAATCATGGAAAAGTATGTTGGGAATCACGTCTCGGATTCCTTTTAAATTATCACGAATTGAACCTCCGAACCGTCCGGGTAACATTTAAAAATTAATTTAAAGCGGAATAACTTGTTATCCGTCCAACGATCCGGATATCGGATAATAACCATTTCACAAGATCTGATAAATATTATGTAATTTAATATTCATATATCATTATTAATAATCTAGTCATAATAGGAAATAAATAGAAAGCAGTAAATGGTTGCATTTATTAACCCAATGCATAAGGCCGTACCTCTATTGACGACTTCCGGCTGCGCGTTCTGAATCGGGCAGGGCTCCGCCGGTGCTGAGGGAAACTCCCGTGATCTTCCGTGATATTCTCCTGGAATCCTCGTACCAAAGCGTGGGCTTCGCCGGCAGGACTCCGTCGCAAAATTTTAACTGATGGTTCTTTTTAAGCTTCCGGAGAAATAGTCTCCTAAGCCGAACCAGAAAAAAGAGACCAGAGAGAAAATTCACAGACCCTGAGGGAGAGGGAGAGTTCGAATTTTTCTCTGGGGAAAGGTGTGAAAAATGTGTAAAATGAGCCTCCTATTTATATGCTCAAACCGTAACCGAATTGGAAAATTTCCCTCCCTAATTTTCGAATTCTATTAATTAAATATAATTAATTATCTTAATCCAATGGTCCAGATTTAATCTCATCTAAATCCAATGGATATAATTAATTAGGGATTTAATTAAATAAGAAAGATTTGGATAAATCAAAAATCCAATCTTATCTTCTTATCTTTATAAAATTCGAATTATCATATATATTTATAATAAAATTCGAATTATCATTATCTAGATCCAACGGTTGAGATTAAGTTTTAAACCGATCTAATGGATCAAATTAGTTTAGGATGAAATCAAATATAAAAATATTTATTAAAAACAATTTCGAATTTATCCATAAACTATAATTCGAATATATATAAATATATATAATTAATTAATTTTCAATCCGACGGTAAAGATTAAATCTTAGACCGATCTAACGGATATAATTAATTAACCAAATTTGAAAAATAAAACTTGGTCACAAAGTTATTAATTTTGAATTTATCAATATCCTAATCCAACGGTTGATATTAAATCATAACCGATCCAATGGATAATATTGATTTTAGGGATTTGCTAAAATACCAAAACATTTGGTACTTATGCCGCAATTTTGGAAAGACCATATCATATTATTCGAATTTCCTAGGGTTTCATATTATGAAACCCTAATTCGAATTTACACATATAAATATATATAAATATATATTTTTATTTATTAATATAAATCTATTAATTATTAATTAATTATTAATAACATATTAATAATTAAATCCAAATAATTAAATTATATTAATATTTCCTGATCTCAATATCACACATTAAAATGTCATGGTGCCACACCATCAATTAAATTCGTGACATGTGATTTAATTTCAAAGTTTATCGAACTGATCATAAACTTAGAAAATCCATAAATCACTAACCGTAAGTCGAAATGACTTGGTTCAAAAAGAAAAGTTGCTTAGAATTTAATTTCCAACAACATCGTGCTGATAGAAAATCTAAATTCTAACTTTCTTTTATCAGTTAATTTCGTGTACCAAAATATGGTACTTTTGCCACGCTAACGATAAAACTATCTGACGTCTGCCACAGACCTTTCAGTTTTATAAGTCAAGCCAAATGATTAAACATTATCCAGAATGTATTTTAATCACGTACGTATCATCCGTTACGGAGCTATCCTGGGGACCATGGACCCGTATCACTTAAGCTCCAACGAACTGCTAGTTGTTCGTCAAACCTCGAAGTGATTCCACTATAGACCCGAGGCTGCACTCTTTAGTGATACGGTATATATTATTCCCTTTATAACAGCAGGGTGTCCATTGATACAATCAAATTCGGGTTATTGATCTTTCACTTGATGATCCACACACGAGCAGGCGGTTTCTACCGTTATGCCTCTCATTGCATTTTCATCCTTGACTCAGTCAGTAATATTATGAGCAACCCACTTATGGTTTCGATTCATAAGTTGCACACGGGTACCTCTCACTTCTCACCACCGACAATCAAGGGAATCATCATCACTCTGAAGAGAGCTGTGTGATGCCCATGTCTATGACCAAGCTACCCTTACTGCTGACTATCATGTTCCCAAAATAATAGTGTTGGGAACAGCGGTAATATTTCGTGTTCTTTAACGGTTAAATCAAAGAACAATCAAGCCAGCAGCTTGGACTCAAGATCACTCAGGACTTAGATCGAATATCCATTTGATCATCTAGTAGTGACTCAACTCCAAGTTATCAGTGACGGTCTAATATGATAACTTCCGGAGTTTAAGTCAGGTCCAGTCCAGTATGAAGACACTTCATACTTAATGCACTTCTAGTGAGTGTGACACACACAAAATCCAGAATAGGATTGTCACTTAGTCACATTAATGACCTTATACGATTAATGGGCTCCCACCCAGTTAATCAGGTCACGGACATTTTAAGTTCATTTATTATGATTATTAATTCTTCTTCACATTGACTCTGTTGTGATAATAATTCATAATTGCATCCTTTATGAACTAAGGAATCAAACATTCTATTTTACTCTACCAGAAACTATAATAAGATTAACATAATAAGTATCATCTTTATTCAACGACTTGTCATAATCTTTTACAAATGGATAAAATATCTTGTTTAACGACACATATGTCCAACAAAGTACTGGCATGGCCGTCTTGCCGATAACTACCGGCAAGACGGATAATCGTGGAAAAGTCGAACCTTGGTAACAACCCATTCATGAGGGCTGATTCAAATTATCTAGATGATTATAAATAGAGAGCTAAGACCCATGTACAAGGGTCTAAGACCCATGTACAAGGGATCACAATTTTTACCACTAATATGCAAAAGGCTTTGACATTGAAGCCCATCACCTAAATCACCCGACTTATTCTCTTGAACACTCATCTCTTTCAACGTGATCTAGTTTTAGCGGAAATACCCAACCTCTAAGGTAATCTAAACTCGGAATTACACCAATCGTAACTCCGTGAATGTGGAGGTGAATTTTCCACCTCAATAGTGGCTAGGTGAGGGTCACGGCTGGTTCGAAATGAGCTGCGGCTTTTTTCTAAAGTTTATTAAGCAAATAAAAAGCGAATAAAATTAGATAAACCTAAAGTTCTATCGCAGTTCACAATAAACAAAGACATAAAAATAATGACTCGAACTCATCATCAATTTTATTTCCTTGGCGATAGATAAAGGCACTCTGAAATAAATATTTCACATCGCAAACTTGCACATCGTCATTACTTTTCAATGTCCTCATAGAAATGCTCCTTGAAAGAATCCATGTGCTCAATTTGCAAGCACGTCTCAAGGATCATGGACCCATCGCCACTCGGACATGGCATGAAGAATGCACACTCTTCTTCAATGTCATCGGGGCCCACATAATACTCCTTTCCCCACCCAAAGTCGAGGTTGTAAATGGGTAAAGTCAACCAATTGATAGCACAGAAGTTAGGGTTCATCACGTTTGGAGTATTGGTCAAATACTCATCAAGATTTTGCATGCATGCAAGATCTGGAAGACTATTTAGACAGTCAATCTTCTTCCATATGAAGTCGCTCGTTCCCTGCTCATCAATGGCTTCTCTGATTTTGCTTGCTGCGTAGCCCAAAGGGCTCGATATCAGCTCGTCAGACGTGCTGTTCGCTAACACCTCGAACGATGCATTGCCGAAGTAGTTCGACGGCAGCGGTGGCTTCATCCGGCGGCGTGAATCCAAAGGGATCAACAAGCCTGTCGGCTGCTCGGGGCACACGTGCTTTCGCGCCTTGGTGACGCACCGCCACACATGAGCTGACACGGCCTCGTAGCGACTGTAGGGTCGGGTGATGATCTCACTCTCTTCTCGCGTCTCGTTCGCCGTCTTCTTCACCTTTTCGATATGCTCTTTCCCAAGTCTCAACCTCGCGACACTAAATTGGTTCGGTTTCACTACCTCATCATCTTGAGAATGCTCAGAACCCTTTGGTGTTATCAGTGTTGGAAGAGAACAGTCCTCAGGCTCGGCAGCGTGGATTGAAAAAACCCTAGCAGGCTCTCCCGCCCGCAGGACTCCGCGGTCAAAAAATGGCGCTATCTCTAGAGGATCGCCACGAGAGAGGCGGGCCCAGTCCGACAGGAAGTTACCTAAACCGATGCCGTCGGCAACAACATGTGAGATCGCAAAGCCGAGGCTGAGTCCGCCGCAGGAAAACCTCGTGAGCTGCACCAGCAGCAGAGGGACCTTCTCGTATGAGAGGCTTTTGTACTTCTCATTACAATCCGGGATATGATGTCGGAGCTCGTGCAGCGTCAAGAGATCCTCGAGCTCGAAATCGGCCTCGGCTTCAGCAAACTCCGCTCCCATGGCGTTGCAGTGAAGCTCTAGGCGACCCCCTCCTTCTTTACTCCACTCTACACGGCCTGCGAGAGGGTAGAAGCGTTCGAGGGCTCGGCTAAGCGAACCCTTCAGAGCATCGGCGACGGCATCGGAATGTGACAGCCACTCGTTCGAAGGGCGTCGGTATAGGTAAACCGTGGGCTCGTGAGTTATGCTGCCTGTCTGATCGAGCATCGAAAGAGACATCACACCTTGCCATGTCTCCCCCGATGGCTTAACAGTGCAACAGCTCTTCAAAGTCACTGCCATTATTTTCTAGTATTGTTTGCTTAGGACTATCTAAGCTCATATATATATATATATAATGTGGTTATATACTTATATATAGTGCAACACTCGAAGAACACACACGAGGTATTTTGAGAGAGAGAGAGAGAGAAACACGTGTTTCTTTGAAAGTGAACGTTAATACAGCTTTGTAATTAAGGACAGTTGACTTGGTAATTAATAGATACAATTATATCCAACTGTAGATAAGTTTAAAAGTTATGATATAGATAAGGATAAAAAAAATAATTACTTACTAAGTTGTGCATATTTACATGTAAAGTAGTAGAATTTATATTTCTACTGTCGCCCTCGTATTTTTAAAAAGTTTATCGAATAAGCCACTTATAAAATATAATTAGCTATGGACAATACACTCTCAATGTAAAGAAGAGTGTACAATTTATCCTATTATTGTTGAAACTTCAATTGAGTATTTTTGTTGGTCTTTATTCATAGAACAAATCTTCTCTGAACTTTACCGGTTCCTTCTAAACAATGCGCCTTACCTTTATAAAATACATCATTTACTTACAAGCTCAATCGACCTCCTTCGCAAACTTGCAATGCTCTTTTGTCTGAGTTTGAGCCACCTAATTCGTTGACGGATTGACTTAATAGCTTTTGTAGCATGTTCCACAAAATTAGAATCAATATCTTTACTTTCTATTAGGCTAGTATATTATCTATTATAATCATTTATGTATATTTACTATTATAACCTGTAAGGTATTATAAATACCCAAACCATTTAATATTAGGGTTAATTGCGGCATAAGTCATCAACCTTTACTCAACTGTGGCGGCATAACCCCAATCCCATTTAATAGCGGCGAAAGTAACGAAAGATTGTTTCCATCCAAATTTAACTAACAAATGTTAACTTAATTGGCCACGTCAATGTTTCTCAGTCGCCCAGTCATCCACCACGTAAGCATGCAGCCACGTCATTAGGCAAGAAAAATTCATTAGGAATTTCGGCAAAAGTGGGAGTCAAACCTTTGGTCGTATGCATGGGATGAGAGTGGTCTTACCACCATACAAATACTATTTGGTGATGGCTTCAAGTAAAATTAATGTTATATGTATGCAAGAAGATATCGCATCATAGTCGTTTGCTTTTATAAAAATCATTTTTGTTACATTACTTGAAGACTATTATTTTATATGATTTGCTAAAAAAAATTATTTTTATTTATTTACAAAAAAAATATTGACAAAATTACAATTTTGAGATATATTCTTATAATTTTTTTTATCAAAAGATTTTTTTTATTAAGTGTTTATCAGAAGATATTATTTTAAAACAATTTAAATATAATCTCATTTTAAGAATACCCCACGACATTTTTATTTTAAAACATGGGTTGGGTTATGGGGTATTTTTATAATGAGATTATATTTGAATTGTTTTGAAATAATATCTTCTAATGAACCCTTAATAAAAAATATCATTTGATAAAAAAAATTATATGAATATATCTCATAATTGTAATTGTGTCAAGAATTTTTAAAATGAGATTATATTTAAATTGTTTTGGAATAATATCTTCTAATAAACCCTTAATAGAAAAAATATTTTGATAAAAAAAATTATATGAATATATCTCAAAATTGTAATTGTGTCAAGATTTTTTAAAATGAGATTATATTTAATTTGTTTTGGAATAATATCTTCTCATAAACCCTTAATAGAAAATTATATTTTGAAAAAAAAAATTATATGAATATATCTCAAAATTTTATTTGTGTCAAGATTATTTTTATAAATAAAATAAAAATAATTTTTTTTTACAAAATCAAATAAAACAATAGTCTTTTTTTTTTCCAAGTGATGTAAACATACACACAAAATGAGTTTGAAAAAAGTAAGCAACTATGATGTGATGTATTCGTATATATATTTAATTGTACTGAAAGTCATTACCAAACAACATTGATTTGTTGGTAAGAGCATTATCTTCCCCTGTGCACGACCAAAGCTCGAATCCCACCTTTGCCGAAATTTCCAAGGAATTTTTCTTACCTAATGACATGGCTGCATGCTTTCGTGGGGATGACATGGCGTCTGAGAAACAGTGACTTAGCCAAGTTAACATCTGTTAGTAAAAATTTGGATTGAAACCATCTTTTGTTACTTTCGTCGCTATTAAATGGGGTTGGGGTTATGCCGCCCCAATTGAGTAAAGGTTGAGGACTTATGCCGCAATTAAGTTTCTTCCCGTATCATGGTTTCAGAGCAATAGTCTCACAACAAAGCTCCAAACCCTAAACGCCGTCATCGACCAAATCAGGCCGCGCTTTCCTCCGCCGCCATCGTTGCTTCCGATGGCCGTTGGAGACGACTTATCCAGCGCCGTAGACGTCGCCTCTGTAGTGACCGTGTCTCGTACAGTTTCCACAACAACCACCGGCGCTGTGCGACCTCGCTTGTCCACTGCGATGGATGCCCAACAACTGATCATGATCAACGTCACCGCTCAGGTACCGCTAAAACTCACGGCAACGAACTATTGTGCTTGGAGAGCGCAATTCGACTCACTTCTCATTGGCTATGATCTCTATGAATTCATTGATGGATCAAATAAGTGTCCCACACAAACGATAGTTGATCCGACTATGTCCACGGCAACACTAAATCCGGAATTCTCTCTTTGGGTTCGACAAGATAAACTTATCCTCAACGCCATCATTGGTTCCTTCTCTGCGAATTTGGTGACGTTAATTGCTGCAAAAAAAAAAAAAAAAAAAAAAAAAACCCTTCCTTTGAAGCATGGCAAACTCTTGAGAAGACATACGTATCACTGTCAAGAGGTCGTATTATGGAAATCCGCTCCAAACTTGCAAACCCCATCAAAGGGTCTCGGACGATCACAGAGTGTATGCAAGAAATTCAGTCATGTATTGATTCCTTGGCGCTTATGAACAAACCTATTGACTTTGATGACCTCTCGATCCGCATTCGCAATTGTCTCGACGACGCCTATACCAATATCTCAAACGCTCTCCAAGCCCGCGAGACACCTCTTGATTTTGATGAGTTGTTCAAAAAACTTCTGCACGTTGAAGCCCAATTAAAATAGTCAGCGAGAACCTCGACCCTTCACTCTCCGGTCACTGCCATGGCAGCCCCGATCTCATCTGGTAAAAGCCCCCAATATAGCAACCCGAATCTGCCACGCAATAGTAACTACAACCGGGCACCTTGTCAACATCAATGGCAAGCTTTGCCTTAATGGAGCCCGCAACAATTCAGTCCCAAAACACCGTCCGCCAGTCGCGGTTACCTCGGGAAGTGTCAAATCTTTGGAACTCAAGGACACTCGGCACGACAATGTCGTCTTGTTCTTGCAAATATGTGGGATAATATCCCGAATATGTCTAACCAATCACGTCCACCGCCGTGCGTCAACATGACACGTCACAACGAAGCTTCCGACCCTGACTGGGATGTCGACTCCGGTGCCACTCATCATATCACAAATGATCTTGCGAATCTCTCACTGCATCAGCCGTACAACGAGTCTGACACGGTTGAAATCGGCAATGGTACATGTCTTACAATCCAACATACCAGCTCTATGCACTTACCGACGTCGTCTGGTTCTCTTTTGCTTCCAAATACTTTACATGCTCCATCAATGGCTGTGAATTTAGTTTCGGTCTCGGCTCTTTAAAAAAATAAATTGTTCAAGGTTGTTTTCTTTGATGATTGTTTTCAGGTGTTGGATCGTCGCACGGGGGCGGTCATGGTCACGGGTCATCATGAATATGAAATTTATTTCTGGCCAAAATTATCTTCACCCACACGCAAAAAGTTCTCCGCTCTTAGCTCATCCAAGTCCACAAATAATCTGCTTTCTCTCTGGCATAGCCGTCTCGGTCATCCCTCTAATAAAATTCTTCGTCAGCAATTATTGTCGTTGAATGTTTCCTTTTCGTCTTAGTCTCTTAATAAAAAAAATTTGTAATTCATGCCATATCAATGAAAGTCATAAACTTCCATTTGCAGACTCTTCAATTATCTCTACTAGATCTCTTGAAATTGTTTATTCGGATGTGTGGACGTCTCCAGTTTTCTCAATCGATGGCTTTAAATACTATGTTGTTTTTGTTGACCACTTTAGCAAATACATATGTTTTAATCCTTTACGATGCAAATCGGATGTTCTAACCACCTTCGTCAGTTACAAAGCATTAGTTGAAAAAAACTTATCTCTACCTCTCAAAACATTATATACTGACCAAGGTGGAGAATATATTGCCCTCAGTCACCTCCTTGCCTCACATGGCATTACTCATTTCACCACCCTACCACACACTCCCGAGCTAAACGGTTACTCTGAACGTCGTCATTGGCACATCGTTGAAACCGGTTTAGCCCTCCTCCACCGTGCGAACATGCCCACTTCCTTTTGGTTATTTGTTTTTGCGACGTCAGTTTATCTTATTAACTGCATGCCCAAAGCCAATCTTAGTCTCACGTCCTCGTATGAGCGTCTTTTCCATCGCCCTCCTAGTCCCGCTAAATTTTGCGTCTTTGGTTGTCTTTGCTACCCGTGGCTTCGGCGTTACGCAAATCATAAACTTGATCCACGTTCTGCACCGTGCGCTTTTGTAGGATATTCCTCATCTCAAAATGGTTTCCTCTTTTACAACCTTACCACTACTAAAATCATTACCTCCCGCCATGTCCAATTCGTCGAACACGAATTTCCGTTTCCCTTATTATCATCTCCACCAGATCCAAATGACCATCCTTTACTGACAGACACTTGGCTTACACATCCGCGACCGCCCACGCTCGACCGTCCAACACCGCAATCACCGGACACTCGACCACCACCTTTGCCAACTCCATCGTTGCCTCCCGCTGCTGCCCGAAGCTCTTTCCCATTGCCGCATATCTCCAATGTGGTCGGCCTCGCCGAAATGTCGGACATTCTAGTGTGCTCTCCCGCCGACTCGCACACGAGCTTTCTCGAAAGCTCTCCAAAAGATGTCCATGCACCATTGCTGTCTCCGGCTAGAAATATTCATCCAATGACGACGAGATTCAAGAATAACATTCTCAAACCGAACCCCAAGTATGGTCTCTCTGTTACTATTACGTCAAATCTTGAACCGACCTCAGTGTCTGCTGCAATGAAACATCCTTATTGGCTTTGTGCCATGAACACAGAGTATGATGCTCTCGTCCGCAATAAAACGTGGTCTCTCGTCCCACCAGACCCTCGTCAGAATCTCGTTGGAAACAAATGGGTCTTTCGTGTGAAATAAAACCCCGATGGATCTATTGAACGCTACAAGGCTCGTCTTGTTGCTAAAGGATTTCACCAACGACCTGGGATCGACTACCACGAGACATTTAGCCCAGTCGTCAATCCTGTCACGGTACGCACAGTTCTTAGTATTGCACTACACCAAAAATGGGATATTCGTCAATTGGATGTAAATAATGCTTTTCTAAATGGACGGCTTTCCGAAGAAGTTTATATGGCTCAACCACAAGGCATGCGAGATCCTCAGTTTCCACATTATGTTTGTCGTCTTTGTAAAGCGTTGTACGGACTCAAACAAGCACCACGTGCTTGGTATGAAGCATTAGGCCGATTTCTTGTCACCATTGGCTTTACAACATATCGCGCGGACTCATCTTTGTTCGTTCTAAGCTCTGGCAAGACCATTATCTATTTTCTTGTATATATGGATGATTTAATATTCACTGGCAGCGACCCGCACATCGTTGCTTCGATCATTGCTCGGCTAAATGCAGAATTCTCCACCAAGGAGTTAGGTATGCTTTCTTTCTTTTGTGGTGCGGAAGTAATTCCTACATCTGATGGTTTTCTTCTATCCCAACACAATTATATTGTAGAAATGCTCCAAAAACACAACATGGCTGATGCTAAACCCGTGTCTACGCCTCTTGCGGTCAGCATACCGTTGTCTCTCCGTGATGGTTCGGCCCCAGTAGATGCGACAACGTATGGACAAGTAGTAGGTGGACTTCAGCACCTTCGCATGACGCGACTTGATATTTCATTTTCCGTAAACAAGCTATCCCAATTTATGCATGCTCCGTCTGAAGCTCATTGGGGGGCTGTCAAACGACTCTTACGGTATCTAAACGGTACTCGCTCCCTCGGTGTTCGCCTTAATGATTCTACTCCTTTGACTCTTTATGGCTACTCTGACGCTGATTGGGGAAGTGAACATGATGACCACACGTCAACCGGAGCTTATGTCATGTTCTTGGGCGCCAACCCGATCACTTGGAAATCTTCCAAACAGCGTATTGTAGCTCGTTCCTCCACTGAAGCCGAGTATCGGGCTATTGCTTCGGCGGCCACTGAATTGCAATGGATCAAGTCAGCTCTTATTGAGCTTCATATTCCAGTTACCTCGACTCCAACACTCTACTTGGATAATCTTGGTGCTACATGCTTATCTGTGAATCCCGTCTTTCACTCCCTCGTGAAACATTTGGTCATTGACTACCATTTTGTCTGCGAGCTTGTTCAAAGTGATGAACTCCGTGTTGTTCATGTTCCAGCCACTCATCAACTTGCGGATGCTTTGACGAAGTCGCTCCCTCGTCCTCGTCTTTTGGATATTTGTGACAAGATTGGTGTTACGTCTCGTACACCATCTTGAGGGGGTATATTAGGCTAGTATATTTTATAATCATTTATGTATATTTACTATTGTAACCCTAAGGTATTATAAATACCCAAACCATTTAATATTATAATTAAGCTTCTTCCCGTATTACTTTCCTCCAGTATCATACCAAGAGCACCTTTCCTTTCTGCTTCCCTTTCCGAGAGAGGTGAAGACTAAGTTGCAAGTCCAGGTGAAAGGCAAGCATTCGCCCTGCTTACAGTCAAACTACAAAGGATGGCTCTCTATTTCCAGGAGCAGATCTAGTTCCACGAACAGGTTTAGAGTAGTCAATTCAAGACTTATAGTAGGACTTTCTCTACTAGAGCAAGAGTTAAAGAGTCAACAGTTACATGAACTGCAACTACAGGAACTATTTCATTTACATCAGATGGAAATGTTAATTCTCTTATTTCGTAAGCTTATTACTGCAGAAGTATACTAAACTAGACTCAAGTCGATCCTAGAAGAAAGCGGTTCCCTCGCCCTTACTTAGAAGGCGCACCGGTTTGCCTAGCTAGGCCTGACAAGGAAGTGCAAGTGAGGATGAAGATAGGCGAAACACTTTACTTTATAGAGATCGATGGTGGACGGAGGGTCTAGAGAGACCTTACGGAGGAGACATGGTAGGCGATTGGTAAGCCGATGTTCAGACTCTAGTTTATAGTTCTAGACACTGAGAATGGCAAACCAGCTACCAGTGAAACCGCTGGAGAAGTGTTTGAGGCAGAAGGTAATATTAGACTAGAGAATGACACTTTCATCCATATAAAGCTTTATTAAGGATACATCTTAATTATTGTCGCTTAATAAATGTTATTATAAGAAAATTCAATTAATGGTAAATATTTACTCCATAAACCTTTCAAACATATCTTCCAAATTCTAGTTGAATGATAAAAGTATATTGATGAATAGGTATACACTAAAAGGATCGAATTTAAATACCTCGTCTGCTACTAGAACTAATTTGAAAACTGCAGTCCATCTTCTCCGACATAATTTTATTACTCAGATATGTAGAAGATTGTCCTTTTCGCAAACATTCTCGAGCTAAACTGAATTTTATAAAAGTCCTACTGATATCCTTATGACCCTTAATATACCAATAAGTCGGATCATGAGGCGGTTCTTAATAAATCATCCTCGTTTCATATAGTCCGAGAAATAATATAAATTCAATATTATAGCACAACTTTAATTAAAAAAAATTAATCCTAACAAAATTCAAAAACTTCTTTATCGTTGCTATTTTATAATAAACAAGATAGCATGTATTTATATTAAGTTATTTCTTAAGAATAAATAAAAAGAAAGAAAATCTCACCAAATGCCCAAAAAACACCAAAGGTTTAAGAGAATTGTCCATAGTTTCAAACAATTAATTTATACCCACTAATAAACTCTTTTGGACCATATTAACCTTGATTTTAATTTAAATAATTAATTTTTGTATAAATATTATTAATTCCTATTATTAATGTTGATTAATTTCCTGATTTGAATTTGATTTTTTTTTTTTTTTTTTTTTGCGTTGACCCACACTCCATGTAATGCCTATATTTTGTTATTATTATATATATATGATAAATAAAAGAAAATCAGTAATAGGAAAAAAAAAGATAAGGATGACAAAAAAGTGTCACGTTGAAATCAACCTTTCTCTCTCCTACCATTCGATCTCACCCTCTTTCTCTCTCATCTCTAAACATTTTTCTCTCTTCTAAAAAGACTCAAACTCTCATATCTTCCTCTCTGCAAATCCGATTAACGCGTAGTTGCTACCGTTGGAAAGCTCTCGAGAAGACGAAGCTATTGATTGGTGGAAGATGACGGGAAGTTTCAGATTTTAGTCGAAATAATCACGGTAAGCTTCGGTTACAAGATTGTAGATTTGTTTAGAAAGAGATTGATTTTAGAAAAACTAACACCGGATTCGTGTTCGGAGGCTTGCTAGTGCTTGTTGAAGGTGTTTCTCGCCGTTGCCGGAGTTCGTCTATATTTACAGTTTTATATTTATAATTTTCCAAAGTTGTTCATACATTTACAGTTTTATAACTACAACTTTCTTATACTTTCGTAAATATATTTACAATATTTCAAAGTTGTTCATATATTTATAGTCTTATAACTACATCTTTCTTATACTTTCGTAAATATGTTTACGATTTAATTTCGTAAATATTTCTACACTTTAATGCACGTAATATTGTGGTTGAATTTCTGTAAATATAATTACAATTTCATAATAAATATAGTTACATAAACATAGTAAATATAGTTACCTAAAAATACAGAAATGTAAATATAGTTACATAAAAATACAGAATCGTAAATATAGTTACGTAAATATAATTACAAATTCGTAAATATAGTTACCTACAAAAAAAAAAAAAAAATAGGCTGAAATAATAGGATTGATTTTTAATTGATTTTTGAAAATTTTATTAACATATAAAAAACGTTATGATCCTTATAAATAGCGAAAATATTAATTCTAACTCAATTAAAGAGATTTTAGATCAGTTATGTATTTAGATATTTTAAAGGAAAAGTACAGAGTAATTATTTACATTTAAACATAACTTTTGAATTACTTTTTAAATTTTCATATTAATTATTTTAAAAAATATATTCAAAAATCAAATAAGGAAAATATTGAAAATAAAGAGTAATCAGTTATTAATATTGTTACATTTAAGGAAAAATTTATTTTTGATTTTATTAAAAAAAATCGAATAATTAATTACATTTAAACTAATTTTTTAATTAATTTCACACGTTAAAAATTAGAAGGGCATATTGGTCCATATTTATTAATTTGTGGTTTTGATTACCATAAATAGAAATAGGCATTTTTTCTAAACTTTGAGTCAGAAATAGGCATTTGGCTCATTTACCCTAAAAATAATCATATCATGAATATAACTGTTGGTTCCTGAAAGAAGATCTTAGCCAAAAGAACAATGAAGAACAATTAAAAAAAAAACAAATTTGGGAGAAGAAGTTTTCTCTGACTAATAATGTCAAAGAACAATGAAGAACAACTAAAAAAAAATTGGGAGAAGAAGTTTTCTCTGACTAATAATGTCGAAGGCAAAAAGTTACAATCTCAAGTCATAAGACTCGTATCTATAGGTGAACAAAGAAGTTAAACCCTAGCTAAACTTTCTAAAAACAAACTCACATCAAATCTTTACAATTTACACGTTTCCTAACAGAATGGGAAACCAAATCAAATCAAATCAAATCCAATCAAATCCTCAAACTTGCTCCTCAAGTTTGGAACCTTCTGGAATGGCTTCCGCTGACTTCTGATCGTGTATCCCTAGCAAAGCTGCTAGGGTGCATTTCTGCCCGAGGCATTCCTGGTAGGGGCATTTCTGCTCGGGCCCTTTTCTACTAAGAGAAGTTCTCGTAGGGAGATTTCTGCTAAGGGTTGAGCCAAGTCAGACTTAGACTCACAATAACTACTCGGTAATTTACTTGATATCAACACTTAAGGTTAAGATTTTTTATTTTTTATTTTTTATCAAACAACCCAATGATGCATAATTTTTTTATTGTCTAATTCTACAAGTATATCGATAAAATTTTCATTAATTTTTAAAAGCGATTATGTCAATTTATTTATGAGTATACCAACAAAATTTTGTTTAAATAATAGTACTTTAAAATATTAGTGATGACATTTAATTGTGTATAAATTAATTCGTTCAAAAAATATATTAAATTGTGTAAATTAATTTAATTAAAAAATAAAATATTATTGAGTATTTGATTTGACCTAGTGTTTTAAATATCGAATTTACAAGTTCGTCAATGAGTCGGTTTTACTAGCTTTATAGTTGAGTCGGGTTTACCGATGATTTTCAATAACCAATGGGTTCACCTTTTCATTTTCTTTTTTGCAAAATCCAAACTTTATATAGTTTGGAGCTACCTCGAGCTGACCTACAAATATTGTACCGAAAAACTCGAGTTTTGCCTCCTTTACCGGTTATTTAGGTTGGTTATTACCAGAGTATGACTTTGTTTATAATTGAGAAGATGTACTTTTCTTGTTTATTTTACCTTTGCTCTATAAAAATAAAAATAAAATAAAAAAACTCAAGTTTTATAGTTTCTTGTAAGTTGTTGAGTCTTAGGTTTCTTCGAAACTGGACTCGTTTTCTTGATTTACTTGAACATCGGATAGTTTCATGAGTACTTTTGGAATTTATAAAAAAGAATAACTAACTAAATAAATATTTTATTAATATTTTGAAAACGAGCGAGCTCACCCTCTGAGTGAATGCGCCCTGTGGCTTCCCCAAGAAACTTCAAACATTTTTCTATATATAGATAGGAGGCCACCTCTTAACACTCCGTAAGCTTCCCTGAGCCAAATAACACCCTGTATTTCTATTTTTCACACCACTGAGTTCAATCCATCCCACCCCCAGCGCGCACACCTACCATACTAGAGTTCCTATTTTCTCTTTTTTTTTTTTTTTTGAAAGACGAAGGCGCAGACTGAAATGAAGACGCTGGAAAGTATTATCAGCTCACCTAAATTGAAGATTCAAGTTTCAATCTCGGTTTGACCGTCAAACGGACATTCTGGTCCACCAAAAGCGAAGAATCAAGTTTCAAGCTCGGTTTAATCATCAAGCGCACCTTGGGCTCAGCCCAAAATCAAGAGTTGGGCCGCTAGTGTTTGATATTTTTTCTTTTTCTTTTTTGCATCAACAGATTATAACCACTTTTTAAAGATCAAGTCATTTTCAAATACTAAACAGTGTGTTAATGCGTGAAAATGGATTAACATACAACCCGGTCCACATTTTGACTCAGGTCCGGACCCTGTAGTTGCGTGGGCGGTCAAAAGTGAAGTTAACGAGGTTGACTAGGTCTTGAAGCTTTTTCCTTCTTTGTTGACTTGGCCGGAGCTAAGTCATTGTTCTTGGCGAAGCGATCCGGGTCGGCGAGGTGATGAAGCACGTACAACCAAATCAAGAAGATTGCCAAAATCATGCATACTCATGCATAATGATTTATTTACTATTATATCTATTTATTTTATTAGGTTTATTATGTGATATTTGTATTTATTTTGTTTCTTTTATTTTTATTCCTTGCACGTATTTTAGGAAGATTAGCTTAGACTCATTTTCTATATAATGTGTTCGATAATTTATATGAAGGACAGTTTATGTTGAATTAAAAATTGAGCTTATGATTGAGAAAGTCGAGTGTTATCTCGCAAAGACGCGTTCTTTTGTTCGCTCGTATCTCTCTCTACATCAGTTAGTATCATAGCCACTCATTTATGTGCAAGGGCACCGAAGAAGTGAGCCGTTCACGACGCTTTCGTAGAGGATATGGTGAGACGAGAAGAGGTCGACGGATTCCGTGCTCGGGTGGAATTGCTGATCCGTCAGATGGCTGGAATGATGCAGAATCAAACGGAACAACAACGCCAAGACGAGTCCGACACCGAGGACGACCGAGCGAACCTTTTCGGGCATAGTTTTGGCGGCTACGGTCACGTGATGCGTCGACGTGAGACGGTCCCGGAATATGCGAGATGGGTAGCAGCGTTCCAGGTGGCTATCCCGGAGTACGACAAAACGACGTACGATAAGGCGGAGCACGACGAGGCCGTGTACGATGAGTCGATTTACAGTGAGACGGAGTATGACGAATCTGTATACGATGAGTATGACGATCCCGTGTAAGACGAGGTGGAGTACGCCGAAACCGTTATTGTTGAGGTCGTATACGATGATAACATGTGCGCCGAGCAGTAGGAAACCGTGTACGAGGAGATTATTTTGGTATCAAGGAAGACCACTAAAGAGGTCGCACCCAACGAGTCTATTGGCGTGAAGGCCGTCATGACAGTGGCAATTGGGTCACACTCGAGAAACAAAAAAATTGCGGTTGTGGTTTCATTACCGATCTATGGACACCGATTCATTCTAGAATATTTGGAGCATGTTTGGGAACGACGCACACGCGGGGTGGCCATACGCAACGACACCTAGCGAAATGGCACGAGTGCAGTAAACAAAGGAGCAAGTTTGGCGATGTCATGTGGTGTCGGAGGGAATGCAAATGCAAGGAAGTAATTTTACGACGACGGCTTTGACGCCGACACAAGCGCGGCGACGGAGGCGGAATTACGACACCGAATGACGTTCTAAATTCAATGACGAATTTTTTGCTCCTCGGGAGAATGATGAAACACGTACAACCAAATCAAGAAGATTGCCAAAAATCATGCATAATGATTTATTTACATAGCTATTTTTTTATTAGGTTTATTATGTGATATTTGTATTTATTTTGTTTCTTTTATTTTTGATTCGTTGCACCTATTTTCCAAAGATTAGCTTTGACTCATTTTCTATATAATGTGATCGATAATTTATATGAAGGACAATTTATGATGAATTAAAAATTGAGCTTATGCTTGAGAAAGTCGAGTGTTATCTTGCAAAGACGCGTTCTTGTGTTAGCTCGTATCTCTCTCTACATCACGAGGGGTCCCTGAAAATAAGAGAATATGATACCGCACCCCGCCACTAATAGTAGGACTGCTTACGTACCCAATCGGGATCAAGTCATCACGTAGTTCAATGTTAGTCGGTGTGTTTGCCAGTGGCCCTGGCAAGCGGGTTACGTGAGCTCCCTTGTCAAGTAGGGTAGACAAGTACCTAGCTAGCAGAGAAGTCGAATTCCCGACGAGGGAAAAGGGATTTCCTGTCAAGCTGCAAGGTCGAGCACTTGACTAAGGAGAGGTCGAATCCCAGCGAACTTGGAAACTGGCAAACTCCGAAGGAGAGCGGGAGATGTGTCTAGGTGCCTTCTCTCAATCTATCCTTCTCTCTCTCTCAGGGGGAGTATGAATGTGTCAAATGAAGGAGGTGTGAGCCCTATTTATAGAAAATAGATTGGCTTTATTCATGAATTAGGGCCCATTTATGAATTTAAATGGAGGACTATTTATTTAGCCCATTTAATGCCATAAAATGGTGTCAACTTCTAGGTAGAGGGGAGCTCAGCCGGTTCCTTTCTCGAGGTTACGTGAGCTTGTGTGTCAGGGCCTATTTCGTCTCGGGAACATCTTTAGTGTCCTGATAAGCTCGTTTTGCCGTATTACTCGATAACTGAAGGTTTTTAACCTCATCGAAGACATCATTGTTCGATTTGTAAATCGAGATGAATATCGTCGGAGATGTCTTGTGATATTCGTATTTGGGGCCGGGTTTACCGGGCCTTGCCCAATAGGCTTTGAATTGGGCTTTTGGGCCTCGCCTTGGGTCGAAAGAGTGTTAATGTTATGTCAATGAGCCTTGACTTTTGACTTTTGCCTTTAAGCCTATGTTTTAAATGACTGAAAAATCACCCATTGACACAATGAA
The DNA here is from genome assembly GCA_954871525.1 of Parietaria judaica. Classification (NCBI taxonomy): domain Eukaryota; kingdom Viridiplantae; phylum Streptophyta; class Magnoliopsida; order Rosales; family Urticaceae; genus Parietaria; species Parietaria judaica. The sequence goes on from OX940860.1 coordinate 50,368,660, forward strand.
TTTTTATTTTAAAACAAAAACAAAAAATTTTGCGTAGGAGATCTTGGGATTTTCACTCAAAATTCATTAATCATGGATATAATTATGGCGAAAATTAAATTTTCTGTAAAATTTGTGATATAATAGTGAATCTTTCGTTAATTGATTGTATGAGTATTTTTGTTTTCTTCCGCTAAGTTATGGATTACCTGTGACTTCCTTATAAAATGATATGGATTAATTCACGACGAACTCCGAGTTGCTTTCGGTTAACCTTGGCTACTCTAACTACTTTTACGACATTAAAAATAGAATCACATCACCTAATTTTCAACATTTTTTTTAACCTCTTGGCCTCTATTTCATTTCATAACAGACAGTCAAGTCAAGATATGTAATTTCTAAGAAAAATAGGTCTTAAATTTGGTATTTAGCGACACAAACTGGAATACATTACCTCAAAAAATGCTAAATAAATCCGCGTGTCTCACAAAAGTCCAAAAATAAAAATTCAAGGGCGTGTGTTGTAACTTGTAAGTTGTAATATAAATGTTTGTGGTGGTTGCTACTTGCTAGGATAGCCTAGTAGTAATTCCACACCACCTCCAAAGTGGAGGTCGTGAGTTTGATCCCCACTGCAGCAAAGCTGCTTTCAAAAAAAAAAAATTGATTATTTGCATAAAAAATACCTATGTTTTCCAAAAATAGTGTAATATATTCTTAAAATTTAATCGCACTTATATATTTGCCTCTTACCGTTATGCCTTTCGTACAAATTCAATATGAAAATCTCAAAAAGCATAAAATAAAAACGAGTGTCAATTTAGTATCCATGGAATTGAAAATCTAATAAAAATGAAATTTCAGGATCTTGGATTTAATTTGAATAATTTGATATACTGACCAAACTTGTTTGACCTAGTGGTAACTTCAAGAAGTCACGAGTTCAAATTTGAAGGGGCGCAAATGTGCACCCTCTTTACATATTGTAAATTTGGCTAATTGTGTCACATATTCTTACACTCAATAAATCTAGTAATGTGAGAGTGTATTGTAACTTTGACCGAGAGTGTCACCTCATTAAAAAAGATTATATACTTTTGCCGCACATTTGGCAATAACTATATAATAAATCATGTGCCTACGCAGACACTGCGAGGCTCGGCAGCCATTGAAGCTTGTGCTTGTGGGGACACACCCTGAGAAAATTACAACGAAACCTTCGCTTCGTTTCTCCAACTTCCTCGCAACCTCATGCTCTCACCCAAATCCCTCTTCGTCTTCTCCGTTCGCTGACATTCAATGCCAGGAGCCAGAGGTGTGCTCTTCGTCGTCGCCGCCGCCTTGCTTCTGGCGAGGTTCGCGGTCGCCGGCGGCGAGTTTTCCGGCGATTACTCGAAGCTTTCCGGCATTATCATACCTGGATTCGCCTCCACGCAGCTCCGGGCCTGGTCGATCCTCGATTGTCCTTTCTCTCCCCTCGATTTCTATCCTCTCGATTTGGTCTGGCTTGATACTACCAAGGTACTCTCTCTCTCTCTCGTTGCGATTCGGCTTCATTGACGACTCTTCTCCGTGTTCTCTTCGTTGCTCGTTTGATTCTCTAGCTTTGATGGCGAGTCAATGCGTCGTTTATATATGTGTACGGACATATAGATATATATATACACAATGATCCAAGAACCTTGCATTTCTAGAATTTCGAATAATCTGATAGCATGTCGTTATCCTCCGTACATAAGCTCCTAAAAATGGCGGAATATGAATCTGAAAAGGTGTTGATTCATGGACCATGGTTACTACACTTGATTTTGTCTCTTTCTTACATAATCATTGCAAGTTGCTCTCGCATGGAGCCAAAAGAGAAGCATAAACGGTTTCGGATTTCCCTTTCTTGCAGCTTCTTTCAGCTGTAAATTGTTGGCTTAAATGTATGTTGCTAGACCCGTACGAGCAAACGGATCATCCCGATTGCAAGTCTCGTCCCGATAGCGGTCTTTCCGCGATCACCGAGCTTGATCCGGGGTATATAACGGGTACGTTTTCTGCTTTTATTTGGTAAGAAAACTGTTCGTTTTGCATTTCGAGTGGTGATATACGTAATTTCTATATTTTTATGTACGGTTTGCAGGCCCGCTTTCTTCGGTATGGAAAGAGTGGCTTAAATGGTGCGTCGAGTTTGGAATTGAGGCGAACGCCATAATTGCAGTTCCGTACGACTGGAGATTGTCGCCATCTAAGCTTGAGGAGCGAGACCTTTACTTTCACAAGCTTAAGTTCGTGGTTTTTTAATCCCCTTTTGCATGTAGTGATGTTTACTTGCGTGTTTTATCCATGATTAAAATTATATATTTTCTTGTGTTTTTCCTTTTTTGCAGATTGACATTTGAAACGGCGCTTAAACTTCGCGGAGGCCCCTCAATAGTGTTTGCTCATTCGTTGGGTAACAACGTTTTCCAGTACTTCTTGGAATGGCTAAAGCTGGAAATTGCACCGAAGCGTTACAATGCGTGGCTTGATGATCATATTCATGCCTACTTTGCTGTTGGTATAGTTTGCTAAACACGAGTCGCTAGCTCTTGTCTTCTGTGTACGGTCTACTTATTGGATTCATCGTAGGCGCTCCTCTTCTTGGTGCCACCGATGCAATCAAAGCAACACTTTCAGGGGTGACATTCGGTCTTCCTATATCTGAGGTTTTTACTCTTACATTCATTTCTCAGGTCTTCCATTTTCTTACGATCGTTACAATCTTTCAACTTGTTATACCTTTTCTCACGCTTATGTCATTGTACCAAAGATTAACGGATCGGGTGGGGTTCTATAGTTCGATGTTGCTAGACAGATGCTAGAAAGAATAATGATCGTTAAATGTTTAAACACAATTAACATGTTTAGATACAAATACGGAGATAATAGCTAGATCGAATACATACCTCCAGCAACAATCGTTAAGTTTCTGTATTGCGAGTGTCTTTCTATTAGAAAACTCACAATTAAACCGGTCTCTCTCTAATTGAGAAGGGATTGAGTTCTAGGGATTTTGTGCTCTCATGTTCTTCATGTTTGTACATGTTCGATCTTTGCCATTGCTCCCAGAGTGAAATCAAGATCTCGAGACGTATTAGGACATTACAATTTCTTGGCATAGGATTTAGGGACCTCTATTTTTATTCTATTTTAATATATATAAATCCTAGTGGTAATAGTGGACCACAAAGTACAGAAAAAAAATATTCAGTAAATATATTAATAAATAAATTAATGATCTGCCTGTGAATACCAGGGGACAGCTCGACTATTGTTCAATTCCTTCGCCTCTTCGCTATGGATGATGCCATTTTCCAGGTATTGCCGAGCGGAGAATGTGTACTCAAAGCATTTCTCTTGGCGAAATAAAAGCGGCGGTCAAACCTACCACTGTGATGAACGGGAATCTCGGTCAAATTACTCTGGTTGGCCTACAAATATCGTCAACATTGAAATTCCTTCAAACCACGGTAGAGACCGATTCCAAAGTCAGATTTATGGGTATGATGTGGTTATTGAAGGATTTTGGGATAATGATGATTGATGTAATTAACAAACTAATCACTATCGTTCTAACTAGTATCTAATTAGGTATAATTACACATAAGTATATATTACAAACTAGTCTAATATGTGTTTTCCTCTTGTATTCACAGGATATATGGCTTATCCTTCAGTTACTAATTTTGCTGAGGCTAATTTTTCCAGCATGGAATGTGGACTCCCGACTCAGTTATCTTTCTCTGCTCGTGAAATATCAGACGGGACCTTCTTCAAAGCTATCGAGGATTATGATCCGGACAGTAAGAGGCTGTTGTATCAATTACAGAAGTGCGTATTTGTTTAGGACATATAAATTATAAATTAAAGGAAGTGTGACCCGAAAGATATAGTACTCGTTTGTACGTTTTTCTGCAATGTGAAAATCTCCCCAGTGCTTGAAATTGAAACACTGCAATTTGGCTCCAGGTTTCCCTCAGGATTGTGATAATGTTTAGTATTGCAGGTTATATCATGGTGATCCAGTTCTAAACCCACTCAGTCCTTGGGAGAGACCGCCGATCAAGAATGTATTTTGTATCTACGGGATAGAAATGAAGACTGAGGTAAATTTATGTTCTGAAAATAACGGTATTTGTTGACAGCTTGTTTAAGGAAAGGCTCAACTTTGTCTTTGTTTGCCTAACATTTTTCTTTCACTGTCTATAATTATTTCTTAATGATGTACTTAATCAATCGGAGGACTAACGGGGTCTTCATTTCCTATATTTTCCAATATTTATTAATCACGGTACATTTTTTATATTTTGTGTTAAAAATTGAAGTAAAGTAGCAACAAACGTAACGATAAATAGACAGAATTTAATGCGGAAAGCCAATTTAGGAAGAAAATTTCGGCAATATAGAAGACTTCTCTACAATCAGAAAGTGTTTCAATGGAGGAGAGTATGAAATAAATGACTGTTACGGTTAATCAACCCTAAAGCGTCAGTTCGATCCATTTCCACCACACAGGACCTCCAAAATATGCAATAAAAAAATCTGTCGTACTGCCAAGTTAGAAACTGGTCGGGTCAATGGAAAGGGATTCGCGTCACACTCGCTAACATTTTGCTTCTATCTTTATCTCTTGACAATTACAAACAGGTCGGCTATTATTTTGCACCGAGCGGAAAGCCTTACCCGGATAATTGGATCATTACAGACGTGATCTATGAGCATGACGGATCATTGACGTCGAGGTGATTCACCTTTATTAAAAAGAAAGTGAATCTTCGAAACATTAGACCTTAAAAACCGCACTTTAATTTTTATTTTGTGTAGGTCCGGGAATGTTGTCGAGGGTAATCCAGGAGCAGCGAGCGGTGACGAAACAGTAAGAAATTGATTCTAAATAGTAGATTCCATCAGATTTCAATCAGAAAAATAAAGGATAATTACCTCGTCTCTCTAAAAAAACTAATCCAAAATCAGGTACCATACCATTCTCTTTCTTGGTGCAAGAATTGGCTTGGACCAAAAGTCAACATAACTCGGGCACCTCAGGTCTTTATATACAAGTTATTAAACTTTTTTCTTATGTTTTTACATCCAAGATGTTATATATACCTCTGTTTCTTTCTTACTAAACGTTTCAGTCTGAGCATGACGGATCCGATGTTCAAAAGGAACTGAACGTCGTGCATAAACATGAAGAAGACATTGTTCCAAACATGACGAGGCTTCCAAAGGTTAAATACGTTACTTATTACGAAGATTCTTCTGGTACTCCAGGAACGAGAACAGCTGTTTGGGAGCTTGACAAAGGTAAAATTTCCTAGCTCGGTTTATGATCTGCGATATTAAATTGACTTCTTACCTGGTAAACTCAACTTTTGTCTCTGTGTAGCAAATCATAGGAACATTGTAAGATCCCCAGTTTTGATGCGAGAGTTGTGGCTTCAGATGTGGCATGATATTCACCCCAATGCAACGTCCAAATTTGTTACAAAAGGTGAATCTTCCTCTTTTTTCTGAGTAATTATCAGTCATACCCTATAATTTGTTTTGTTATTACCGTTTTTCTTCTAATAGGTTTTGGCATTTTCCCGTTTAAAACTTATAAATTGTAGCAAATATCTTCCTTACGATTAAATAAACGGCGAGTTTTCATCAAATTTGAAACGAAGTGCAAGCACATATTGTTGTTGTCTATATATATTAAACATGTGCACTGGACAAAAAAATAAATCATCGTACAGTATTTGACATTTACAGTTGATCATCACCGATCGAGGGGGAAATTGATAGACTTTTACAAGTTAAGGGGGGAGATATTGTTACAAAATGTATTTTAGGGAGAACTACGACAATATGACAATTTCAAGGGATATTTATGATGATTTACTCGGTCCTGGTTTATCATCACAATAAAATTTGTTCCTACTTATTTTGTGTTCTACCTCGATCACGGCTTACTGATTTATATTAACTGTCAACAGCCAAGCGCGGTCCTTTAAGACACGAGGATTGTTACTGGGATTACGGGAAAGCTCGGTGTGCATGGGCCGAATACTGCGAATACAGGTTTTAAATCCCTTTTAAAAAAAAATCAAAACTCAAAAGAAACAAAATATAAATACTAATATAAAAGAAGAAAACATTTAGATATACTTTCTTTTGTTTCATTGGCGACGCAGGTACATTTTCGGGGACGTACATTTAGGCCAAAGCTGCAGACTGAAGAATTCTTCAGCCAAAATGCTCTTGGACTACTTATAGGTAAAAAAATTATTGTCTTTTATCTTTTTCCGTCTCATATGAAGTTGGGTTTAAGTATTTGTTTCTCAACATGCTTTCCGATTCTAAGCTCCGATATTACAGTTCAAAGGCGAGCTCTCCATGGATCAAGTAAACGATTTGCTTGCTTTCAGTCTTCAATGTCTCTTCCCACGACTGCCAAACACGGATTTCTTCAGCAAGCCGGGGCATTTTCCGAGCTAAATTTTCTTCCGCTGACTAGCGGTTCACTTGTTAATAGATTCTGGTTAAGAAAAAAGTCGAGATAATGTTCTTAAAGAGTCAAAAAATGGCAGTTGAAGTGAAAGAAATCGCATGAACTAAATGACCGAATCATCCATGAAGGGAGCGTTTATATTGTTTGTACTTTGTAGAGAGAATATTGTACTATTGTTAATACGATCTACTTGTTATTCAAACAAATTAATCACTCTTTTTAGTACATTGTAAAATGATCTATACCCGGTTTCCGAGTATCAGAAAACCGGGCATTATGCTCAGGTTCACACATAATTCTAGTCGTCGAAAACTGGTATAGTGGTGGCCATTGGAGACAAGAGGTTGAGAAATACTTCATTGTTGATGACTCTTTCTTAAAGCATCTTCATCAAGTTCAGATCAACTTTCATGTCTTCTATTGGGATATTATGATGTGTCAACTTAAAGCAACGACATTGAAGTTATACTTCAGAGCAAGAACCACTTTTAGGTTAAGCAACCGAGTCACTAAGATAGGTTTGGTAGGTATTTGTATGGAAAATTGCATCTTTGTTTTCTTTCCAAAACGGAAACTGATTTTGAACATTAGAAGTTTGTTTTATACACGTATCGCCGGAGGGTGGGGCTCTTGATGGTGAGGCTAGCGTCGAGGTTTTCTCCGACGCAGTCGTTTTGGTAGGCATACTTGGATTTGGAGTTGAAGGGAGATGCTTTTGAAACGGGGGTTTGAAAAATGACGTGAGTGAACTTTTAAAAACTTCTAGGTAAATTGAAGGATAGTTTGACTAGAGTTAAATAATGGGTTAAATTGAAGGTAAATTTGATCTAGAATTTTTAAAAAGCTGAATTTGGTAGTTATGAAAACTTGGAATTAATTGATAGAATTAATGATGTTTTGGAATGATGGAGTGAAATTTCCCAAATCTTAAAGGTAGCCTTTTCAACAAATTTGGGACCAAAATGCACTCCTAGTTTTCAAACTCAATCCTCACTATTCTAACCCGAAAAATTATATAAAAAAAAATGTTTAACAATTATTGGCTTCTGCTGTCCGGCTGCATAACCGGAGAAACTTGATTTCACATGCATACCGGGGGTTTTAACCATAAAAAATTAAGAGAGTAGTTCAATGTCAAAACATACCGTGATTGCGAGGAAACGGCAAGTAAGAATTAACAATGGTTCAAGGTCGAACACAGAAATCTTCATGAAACCCTAAACTCTTCAACACATCAAAGTTTTTACATTTCCGCGAACACCAAATAATGCAATGCTAAAACGGTTGATTCACAAGGAGACGAACGTGCTTAATTCACGATGTCTTCGAGAACTAATAAAAAAAAAATACACCATGGGAGAGCAAGAAACTCCATGAAAAGCTTCAGCTACGTCCTCTTTTTGATCTCGAATGAATACTTCAGTTCCATATGGCATCTTCCATCATCATCTTCAAACTGCAAAAGAGATTAAAAAAAAAAAAAACAAGAAAATGAAGCTAAGATGTCATATTTAAACAACCGGAAGAGAGCCCCCGGTCTCGAATTAGAGAGTTAGACCGGAAATACTTTCCCAATGATATGCAATAGGAGTTTTTCAACTACTCAAACATCCGGCTAAACCTAGATTACGCGCCTATGCCCATATCTATTGTAAGACACCCTACATACCCCTGATAACATAAGACAATAATTCAAAACTATTTCATATTTACGGGTCTAATGTAATATTTAATTTAAAAAAAAAAAAAAAAAAAAAAACCTTGAGGTTTGCAGAGTAAGTTCCTCTTGCAAGGGCCCCAGATGGAGTAGTCTCCTCCTCCAATGTATGCTCATAAGCTTCTCTACTTGGAGCAAAAGTCCCCAACATACCCTTGCTTTGATCAACTGAAAAAACCGGAACAAACACAGTCGTAAATTCGATCGAGAAAAATACCCTGAAAATGAATGAACAAGAATCGAAGGTCACGCCTCCGATTTCTTCTCAATCGAGAACGATAACTCTACAATAACCAGAGCAACCTCTCTCGACTATACGGGTTTTTCTTGGTCATCGTATTTCTCTCTACAAAATTGTCACGTTCTTCACTTTTAGATGATAAATCCATTCTAATATTTATACAAATGAACTAGCGTCATCCGTGGCAGAAACACGGAACACAGTCGTTTTGCTACCGTGACGAAATTCTGCAGATTTTATGTTATAGCTACAATTGAGTCACATTTCACTATACACAAAGAGATCATATACCACAACTAATTTTTTTAGAATATTTGCGGTGAGATCTCACCTTGAATTCCGCCTTTCCAGACAGTGTTGGAGTAAGTGAGCCCCGATACAATGTTGTGAAGAACGCTGAACCTCATCTTAAGCCGGTACTGGGACCCCTCGCGGAGCGTGAAAAGGGCTCGGCCCCTCTCGCTCTCGCTCACCGGAATCGGAGTGCTGATCTCTCCAAAGTCCTCAGAGATGATTCCTATCGAGTGGAATTCGACCTCCGGTTCCGTCCGGTCTGATCACGGAAAACCCATTAAAAAACCGAAGAAATCGACATAACAACACCATAGTTCATCAAATCAAGCAAACAAACAAACCAGTTAGATCACTTTCTATGGAACCAAGCAGCTTCTCTTTCCACCTCCTCAAGCTATCATCATCCTGAAGATATAACATATATATATATATATACATATACACAAACATATATGAAGCACTTCTTAAACCCTACCTTCACAAAAATGGAGAGACAAAGAAGAAGAAGAACCTTGTCTTTGTCAATCTGGTCCTTGAGAGAAACCAGAGGCCCAGGAACAAAGCCGTTGACGCCATCGTTGTGATCGTGAGTGCCATCTACTTCTTCTTCTTCTTCTTCTTCGTGTAAAGCAAAACCAGAGACCCCAGTGGTTCCCTTCTCGGAGGATGATGTCCCAGCTCCTTCTTCTCTCTCCATGTTTGAGTTGAGTTGAGAAAGACGGGAATGGATTCGTGCGTGCGTGAATATGTTTGGTCTGTGTTCTTGTCTTTTTGCTTCGAAATCTCTGGGACTCTACTCTGTCGGTACTCTTTTTTGGATTTTTCCAATATTTACGGCAAAAGTATACAAACTTGGATAGAGTTTATAGGAGCATACATGTCAAATGTTTTTATTTTTGTTCTGTCAAAGACAAAGAGTTCCCAATTATCGTTATTTTTCACTGCCATTTTTTTTTTCCGAAAATGTTGTTCAATTTTTTAGTTGATTACCATAATTTAGATGTGCTATTAAATTTTGAACACATGTCATTTTCGAGAGATATGTAGTTTTGTTATTGACTCGTATGAAATTCTATAAATTAATTGAAAAATAAGAAAAATATAAGTGAGAAACAAAATAATAAAGACAGGAAACTTTAGCCATGAAAAAATAATTTAATTATGTCATAACAAAAATGAAAATATTGTATTTACCTAATTGGATAATAATTTGAGCGACATGTATACAATATTTATTTCAAGGGCAAAAGTTTACAAAATTAGAGAAATTGACCGGTATGTATATAATATTTCTTGCAATGACAGAAGTGTACAAAGTTAGAAAAATTATGGAATGTTGATTTTTCATCTATATTTTGTTATTAACGTTTTAGTGGAGGAGCCAAGATTTCAATCCAGGTGGTGCCTAATGCAATTTTTTTTTTTTAATGAGAAGCGACGAATTTTGCAAGGAGCGAGAACAGAGCCAAAACCAATGACGAACTTGGCGACAAGCAAGAACAAAGCTAGAACCGACGAGTCACGAGTTTGATTTTCAATTTTTTCAATCTTCACAGACCTGAAACATCAAACGTATGCAAAATCACCTTAATTATTATCATAACAAATTATTAGCAACGAAAAAAATAGAGCATTGAGTATATCATTAAAAAAGGTAATATAAATTAATGAACATATTATGTGTAGAAAAGGACTTCCATTAAACCCTTTAAAAATAAGGACATCATTACGTACTTGAAAGTCGGAGCGTCGCTGGCGGCGAGAACTGATGAGGAAGGGCGAGAGCCGACTGTGTGAGAGTCGCAGCGACGGCGACAACGAGAACCGACTGTGAGATTCGCAGTGGCGACGAGTGTGATAACCGAGTCGCATTGACGGCAAGGGCGAGTACCGAATGTGTGAGATTCGTAGCGACGGCGAGGGCGACAACCGAGTCGCAGCGACAGCGAGGGTGAGTACAAGCTGTGTGAGATTTGCAGTGACGGGGAGGGCGAGAACCGAATATGTGTGAGATTCGCAGCAACGAAGGAGAGCGAGAATCGATTGTGTGAGAATCACAGTAATAACGACGGTGAGAACTGACGGCGAGGAAGAGGCGAGCCGACTCGAGCGAGGAGAGGAGATCGAAGGGCAACAAAGAGGAAGAAAGAGGGACGTGCGAGTCTATTGGCATGACTATGCCAGTGGTCGTTAACATCTTTACACGAAGTGCCTTCTCTTCTTTATAGTTTTCCGCAAATATTATTTGATCGACATGATGCCATATGTAGAGATTTTCACGAAATTAACAATGCCTAAATGAAAAATAATCACCCCACACTTTTTTCTAATTTTATATACGTTTGCCGCTAAAAAAAATAAAAAGAATTCTTAATTTAACTTTTTCTAATTTTACATACAATTGCTGCTAAAAAAATCTTAATTTGATATATTTTTGTTGTTGGAGAAAATATTATATACATGACGTCCAATTTGTCTAATCTATATATTTTGATGATGAAAAATATAATCTATACATATCACACATAATTTTGTATGCTTTTTGCTGTAAATATGTTTATTATAAATTAAGACAAAACCAAGGAATTGTTTGGTGTTTTTGTTTGTTTGATTTGGTACGGTTTTAGTAGCCGAATTTATTACTCACGGTCGCAGCGTCAACAATTGATTCCCCTAACACAGTACTTGTCTCAAAACTTATAATACGTAAGGATGATGATGTAATTCTAACAAGGATCTCGCAAAGTATTTTCAAGTATAAATTATATAGTTATAGATGTAAATTTTGAAAGATCTCAATCACGTACAGTATCAGCTCTACAAGTCCAAACTCTCCTGATAAACCATTTAATAAGTGTTCAAACTTCAAAGTCATACGAAGCCTTTATGTTTTATTATTCGATAATGGTCTCTTGTGGATATTTTACACCAAAGTGTTGTTTAAATTCCTCATAGGAAATTTGAGGCGTGCGTGCTTAAAAGCACAAACTAGATTATGCTAAAAAAAAGTTTCTAGAAGCACAACAAAGAGTTATATAAGATTTTAAGAAAGCATGTAAGTTCTAAGACGTAACAGTCGGCACTAGGTCGGGCCGTTACATTTGTTACATTTTTTTACCAATATTTATGTAATATATTATTAATTTGTGTATTACTTAATATCCATGTAATCATTATATGTACTTATGTAATTTTTTCATCTTAGAATTACATTATTCATCATTAATGTAATTCTACGAAATTTCTATGTAATCATTATATTTATATATTTAATATTTCATCATAGAATTTTCATCGTAGTTGGTATTTAAAATCTATAATTTACATGGGTTTTGGTGGTTCGGAGTTCGGACCATCAGGCTATCCTTATTTCAGTGGCGGCTAATATTCAGAGAAGTCCTTCAAGCTTGGGTAAATGTCGAGTATTTTACAAACCTTCGTGGTTGCGGGCAAAGAATGCATTGACGTGGTGTATTCATGGATTCATGCCACTCTCCAAGACTTGGATGATAAAACCTCTCGGCTCTCGGTGCAGCGATTCTGTTATTTTTGGGGTCGTAAAAAATTCGAAAACCTGAAAAAACAAATCGAGGGTCTTTGTTGTCTTCCGAATTTGATGGTTCAACTTCGACTTCAATTAATTTATTGGATACCGAGTTGGATGCTTGGAACGAAACGTATTAGCATCAACGGGCTCGCGCTGATTGGTTGGCGGATGGAGATAGAAACACTTCTTTTTTTCACCGGAAAGCTGACGATGAGGAAAAAGAAAAAAAACAATCAAGGGCTTGACGGGATCTCAAGGCAATCGAGTTATATCAACGTCGGGTATGTCTTGCATTAATTGTATGGAAGCTGTTAAGAAAGTCACTGATACAGTCACTAGGCGACTTTTGGTCGAAGATAAATTATGGCTCGATAATGAATTCTCTGGTGATGAAATTAAGAGGGCTCTCTTTGAGATGAGTCCAAACAAAGCGCCGGGGCCTGACGGTTTCCAGCCCGTATTTTTTTCAGCGCAATTGGGGAGTAGTTGGGAGTGATATTACTTCGGCTTGTTTACAATTTTTGAATGACGGAGGTTCTGTGAGAAAAATCAACGTCACCCATGTGATTTTAATCCTGAGAATCAGCAACCCAATGACGTGATCTACAAAATTATATCCAAGACTATTGTCAACCGTTTGAAAGTGGTCCTTAACACGCTAATTTCTGACAATCAGAGCGCTTTCGTGCCAGGTCGGCTCATTACGAACAACATCATAACAACTTTTGAGCTTATGCACTCGTTAGGGAAGAAATAAAACAACAAAAAAGGTGATATGGCGCTTAAGTATGATATGACTAAAGCGTAGGATCGAATGGAGTGTTCATTTCTCTCGCGCATGATGGAGACGATGGGCTTCAGTCCGCCTAGGCAGAATTTAATTCAGGATTGCATCTAATAATCTAGTTTCTCTTTTACCATAAATGGAGAAGTTCGGGGTGATATTGTGCCACATCGGGGTCTTCTCCAGGGCTATGCTCTATCCCCGTACCTTTTTATTTTATGTGCAGAGGGGTTCAAGCAATTCCAGCTTACTGACACATGCCCCACGACCGCGCGTTCTACGCCGAGCTGGATTCTTGACCAAATAGATCCGTTGAGGATTTTGACTTCGTGCTCCTAGTCTTTCGTCCATTTTGAATTGGTGGAGCTGGACATAAGATATGACGGTTTAGCCCTTCCTTTCTCTTGAGTAACGACGGACAACTTTTTGGACTTTTACCCGAGTAGCTCCCTGTTCATGGGCTTTACGACGGCCAGATTTCCTGATGGGCTTTGGGCCTTGCAAATGAGCTTATGCGAATATTAAATATTCTTTAATTTTTTTTATTTAATTAGTTATAAATTTAATTAATTCATAACCTTAAGTTATATGTCGTATTAATAAAACTATGAATTTGCACATCAACAATTTTCTCTAAAAAAAATAAAAAAATAGCAGATTAAATAACATAAAAATATAAATAAAAAAGCAAAGAGGTAAAAGTCAATTTGGGGTTTCAAAATATATCCCCAAAATAAATTCGGTGCCATTTTCACTTGGTCACTCTCTTCTCCGCCACTCGTCTCCGCGCTCCGATCCGCTTCTCCATTCATCTCTTCTCTTCTCTTCTCTTCTCTTCTAGGGTTACCATTTCTGAAGCTTCTCCTCCTCACCTTTCTCCAACTATCTATGGCTATTCGCTCACTCTGTGTTCGTGTTTCTGCAGACGCACTTCGCCATAAAGATGAATCGGAAACTCCGAGAAAAGGCCGTGCTTGGATTCGAAGAATCCAAGATTCTGTTCAACCTGTTGAGAGGCTCCGACCAGCGTCCTATTCACCAGATCGTCGATGAATTCATGTCCGCATTTCCCGATTTCACCTCCAGATTCGTCGCGTGCTTCTCCCTCTCCACTCTCCTACAGGTAAGTTCTTCGCTTTCCTTTTAGGGTTGCGGTGGGTTTTCGGTCGAACTGTGAATTGGGAATTTGTATTTACAGGACAAGATGATGTTCAATTCTGCTCAACGACTGGTTGCGTTTGCGTTGGTTCATCATACTTACTCCTCTCAGAAGCCCGCGTCGAATCCCTTCATCGCGCTCTTCATGACGGTAAGAACGAATGTATTTCCGGGCGGAAAAGCTTGTTGGCTTCTAACAATTTCTGAAACTGTTATCAGGCTGCGTGCGATGGCGAAGCCGATCTTTTCGAGAGGCACTTCATTCTGCAGCTGTTAGCTGATAGCTCCTCTAATGCCAAGGAGGTTCAATTCCCACTTGAGAACTCGTTTTCTTTGTTTTCGCTTGTAGCTCAACGCCTCTGATGTTTCTGTCCCTTAAACAGTTTCTTAAGCAATCCGCGACGGAATATATCTCGAATTTCGATTCCTCGAGCAATGTATGTATATCTTCCCGTATGGTCTCCTTGATCTTTCTAACTATTTGGAAAATAGTTTCAAAATCTCAGCTTTTGTTGATGTTTCCTTGCTACTCTGTTATTTAGGTCTTACCTCAAAGAGAGCAGTTGGAACAACAGTACGGTATTAAAGATCTTCCTGAACCGCCTAAATACACATGTATGGATGCATCCGTTCCAAATGTCGTGCCCGACCCAGATGTTCCCCGTGGTTGTGATCCCAACTCGTCAGAGTATATCTCTCATTGTTTATGAAATGCCTCGTCTTTTCTTAGAAGCTCAATACTTTCTCGTTTTTCTTTCTACTTACAATATCGAGGATTGGTTGTAGGTTTGATTTACAACCAGGGGCAAAAGCTAAACTTGGATCCGGAGATAGAGAAGAGACATTGCTTGAGTTGTTGTCAGGCTTGTCAATGAAAGGGCTGGGTCCTCAATGGACCCGCCCTATTCCACCAAGGCTCCCGGTTCAGGAAGGGGAAGTAAGTTTATTTAAGTATAAATAATTGGTAGCAATGCCCTTGCAACTTTACGCATTGGTGCACTTTGCCCCCTCGGCCTTGTAATAATTTTCCCCTTAAGCTTTTTTTTTTTTTTTTTATATACATTTTTTATGGTGCACAATACCCTCCATTTTATGAAACTGATAAGAGTCAGAAACCTACATCACTATATTTAGTACAAGATCGTCTTGAAGAACATCATTAATGTAGAGTGAGAATATAAGACACAAGGTCGCATGTGTAACAAATAATCTCTAAGAGAGAAGGGGTAATTCTGCATCAAAGTAAAAATGCAAGGGAAATTGTGGTCCAAAAAAAGTTAACGGGGCAAAGTCTATCACCAACAAGCAAAGTTGGGGTAGTCTTAATAACCAATGTTTTGAGTTTAGTAGAGGACTGAGGTGATGTGCTTTAACCAATTTCCAGCTTGTATGGCTAAACCCCGGCGATCATCATGATCTTTCATGGGACTATGGTATGTGTGTTGACACGAGCAGAGGGACAGCTGTTCGGGATTTGATTGCTAAAGCTCTGAAAGGACCGTTGGCTCCTTCACAACAAGAGGTGTCAATTCTTGTTTTTTGATTCTTTGTGTGTGATTTTAAATAGTGTGTCCCGTGTCTTAAAAATCAATTTATATAATTAATAATTATTTTCCTCTAATTTTAGGTTTATGTGTATGTTTTTATTATAAACTAATATTTTTGGGCTATCGCTTTTCTGTCGAAGTGTTTGGAACTTTTTCAATTTTAGTTTAGTCTTAATCGAATTGAATAGTTTGGTTCCCTAAATGCAACAGCGAACATGGCTTGTTGTGCCTCGGAACTATTTTCAGCGTTGAACGATTTTTTTCGTCACTGTGGTTTTTATAATAGCATAGTCAGATTGAGATTTTTGTTGATGTACTGATTCTGATTTCCGGTTTATCCTCTATGTATGTTATCTATATTGATTTTGTTGGTTATAATTGATTATGTTCGAAGCCTTGGCCGATAAATATATGAATGTTTCAAATCACATGTTCACACTTCCTTCTTTCATTAAGTTTTTTGAATGTGGTGTGGTATGTTATTATGAATAATATCAGCTTCATAGTTGTTTTTTAGTTTGTAGTTGCAACTAACAATACTATTAATTACGCAGATATCATAGATCATATTACATATATTATCTCTATAAGCAAAGATGACCTAGTATTTTTTTTCTTTCATTGACCCAGCAAGTGTTGTTGGAATTGGCAAATGACCCAAAACTCGTGTATCACTGTGGACTTACGCCGAGGAAGCTACCCGTATGTGCTCCTGTAACCTACATGTTTATCTACAATTTGAAATATGTTGCCACAATAATTGATATTTATTGCAGGAACTGGTGGAGAATAATCCCCTTATTGCAGTTGAAGTTCTTACAAAGCTGATCCGGTCCCCTGAAATCGCCGAGTATGTTTTCGGTGCTCTCGTTTACTGTGTTTTGAGTGTGCCACGTCTGTTTCTGACTTGTTTTTTTCTTTTCTTTTCTTGAAACATAGTTACTTTACAGTGCTTGTGAATATGGACATGAGCCTGCACTCCATGGAGGTCGTGAACCGGCTTACAACTGCCGTTGAGCTTCCGTCGGAGTTCATCAGAATGTATATTACTAATTGCATATCCTCATGCGAGAACATCAAGGTACTTCAAATTACTGTTTTCAAATATGAACTAGTAATTATTAGGGGGTGAGACTTGAATGTTTTTCTTTTTCAGTAACCGGTCCCCGTAAAATCCCGGTTCTTTAACTTCCTGGTCTGAAACCGGGAATCCCTCTTTAAATCAGCATTTCTCCGGTTTAAATCGGCACTTCCCGAATTAAAACCGAAAGTTTACCAGTCCTGGTTTAAAATCGCTTAATTACCTTCTTTTTTTTTTTTTTTTTTAATATTGTCGCTGTACCGGATATTGGTTCCCAAAAAACTGAAATTTATCTAACTAATACTGGGAGGGGATTTTGCATTTCCGGTAAACCAGACGAGGAAGAAAAATGTAAAATCCCGGATCACAATCTCAGTTCCGTCCCTGCTTATTCTATTGACTTGTTTTTTTAGGTAAATATAGTTAGTGATTTCTTTTGAAAACAGGACAAGTACATGCAGAACAGACTCGTGCGACTTGTTTGCGTTTTTCTGCAAAGCCTTATTCGAAACAACATCATCAATGGTAAGTTTTATATTATACTTTGTCTTAATCAATGTTATAGAATAGAGTATAATGGTCGTGTATGGTTGTGTTCTCAGTTAAGGATTTATTCATCGAAGTTCAAGCGTTTTGCATCGAGTTTTCCCGAATCAGGGAAGCGGCAGCGTTGTTCAGGCTTCTCAAGTCTTTGGAATGATAAAAATCTTTATTTCTTTCTTGCGTTGTAGATATCAAACCATATCTGTTGGTGAAGTATTATATTTTCACGCTCCAATATTTTATTCTCTATGTCTTCTTAACAATAGCCATTTTTTCTTCTTCTCGATATGACCGATTTAACCTCTTGAAATAGTTAGGGTTCTGTAACATTGTATTTTTCTTTACCCCTATCCTCAGTTATTTAAATTTGTATATGCTTGAAAGTCTATCGATTATCGAAATTATTAATTTATTGAGTGCTAATTTAATAATATTTTTCAGAGTCTGCTGAAAAAAGTAGATTAATTGAGGTCAAGGCTTTATGTAATCAACAAAGTAAGGGACAAATATAATTCAATTTTAAGCCTCATTTCAGTTTTCATTTATGTTGTGGCACTATTTATTTTATACAATATCATCAAAATTGTAATTATTTAATAATCAAATTGGAAAACTTTGTCGAAAAGAACAAAAAAGATTTCAATTATCATAACCACAAAATGATATAGTTGTGACAATTGAACTAATGTTTTTTAACAACTAATCGACTATAACAAAGTAGACGTGTTCTAATTCTAATAATTTTATTAGAATTAGGGCATGAATACTATTTATTTCCCAGTTTGAGGCTAGAAAAATTAAAATTCTTTAACCTCTGTCAAGACTCAAGACTGGTTGATCATTTTCACAATCTCTCACTATAACCAAACTTTTCATCTACTAATCTGTTTTGAAGAACAAGAACACTTCTTCTCTCGCATATTAAAAAAGTTAAAAAAAGCTTTCTTTGATTTCAAGACTCTTAAAATTGTCAAGGTTTTCTTAATAAAATGCGCGTTTCCCGCTCCGCTCATCATGATTTTTCTTCTCAGAAACCCGAGCCCTTCATCGATTTCTTAAAAAATTGCAAGTACAGATTTATTTTGAGGTGAAATAACCTTACTTGCTCTAGCCATTTAAATTCTTCGTTTTATTTTTATTTTTTTACTGTATAAGAACGCTCAAAATTAAGAGATTAATCTTCTAGTTTAAGAGCACAACTGTCAATGTTATAACTATACTGAAGACGAAAATAAATAAATAATAAAAACTTGAACTGCATAAGGTCTAATATCTGATGTAATATATGTTAATCATAGTTAGTTTGTTACAATATAAACTGTAACTAAATCTCTTATAAATTATAAATTATCCACATGAGATTTCATGAACTGCACTGCAAATTTTTGGTTTCGACTCTCTTAGTTTAAGCACGTTTATTCCTTACTTTCTTTTGTTATTTAACTAATCAACAGCAACAAAACCCAACTTTATAATATTAATTGATAATTGAATTCAGCTCAGTACTGATATAGCTGGATGATTATTATTAGCACTAATAACGACATAAATATCTAATTTTTTTAATTTTTTTGTGGTGGCATATTTTTTTTTTCATGGCTGAAATTCTTAATATTCATTATTTTTTCGTGGCCGAAGTTCTCAATGTTCACTAATTTGTTTATGTCCGAAATTCTATCCATTTTATCAATTGATTTAACATAATTCTAGATGTGCCATTAAGTCTTGGACACGTGCCACTTCTAAAAGAGAAAAATTTTGTTAACAACACATGTAAAATATTGTCATCAATTGAAAAAGTCTAGAATTTCAATGAGAAGCAAAATAGTTTACATTGAAAACTTTTGCTGTGATTTTTTTTTAATAGTTTATACCATCACATCAATCATAATATTAGATAATTATGCCGCTATAAACTTACTATTAACCCTTGTTATTACTATTCTACATATATAAATCATTACGGCAGTTAATGAGACACTTTAATTAGCATGTATTATAGTACATTATTGGGATTTAATCTATTTGTTACTTTTTAAGTAACCATTTATGTCAATTTTGTAATAATTGGGAAACGTTGTACATACTAGAGTATATTTAATTAAAAAAATGTGGGTTGAAGATTGCGATATAATCTATACCTATCTAATATCTATACGTATATATACGTGTATATCTATACATATAATTAGTTTATATTTGTTCGGTTGGCAACTGATTACGAAACTAGGCGTGTCATCTTTGTTCTAATATTCATTGATAAACGTTCTACATATATACTAGAGTTTATTATACTAAAGAAAATATATGTCCTTGGGTGTTAGATTGAAGATTGTTAATATATATAAAATCTATATATGTACTCACATATATGTATTTATATATACATATTTATTAATTATTTCGTTGTTGAAGTTTGTTCTACTAATAAAATGAAAAACGTTAATCATACTAGGGTTTTTATACTCGAACGATATTAGGGTGAAGATCGCAAACATTTATTTATTTATTTATCATTACTTGTCAAGAAACCGCTTGTGATATGATTGGACTAATAATAATTGGTAATCATATATACTAGAGTTTATAAGGTTGAAATATGTATGTATATATATATATATATATATTTGTTTATTTATTTATTAAATATTTAGTTTGTATAATAGGTTAAAAACCATTGGTCATCTTTTGTTCGAACAATATATAAGTGATAACAAGCTTGATTCATATAGAGTTTATTAATATAAAAAAATACGAGGGTTCATGATAATAAGTGATACACGTTATTCATACCAAAGTTCATTTTATTCAAATGCGAGTTTATCCATTGACTGTTTATTGGTGTTCTTAAGAAACAAAAGATGTCATATTGTGTGGGATTGTGTGGGTTGAAGTTATTAGGCATAATTGTGGCAAAAGTAACTAAAATAATTTAAAACTGCGCGATATATTTTTTAACTTTAATTGCGCTGATTATATACAATAGATCGTAAAATTTGCGTTTTCATTTAATTATGTCTCACGTGTCTATAAATTTTTAGTTTTTTTTTTTTTTAAACGTGTAGGGCTCAACTTAACACATTTAAATGACTTAATATTAATAGAGACACATGTATTATGAAGTATCATGATGTTCTACTTTAAAATCAATTAGCATACAGGAAGTTATTTATGACTTTTTTTTTTTTTTGACATGACAAGTTTTTATGTTTCTTCACGTGAAACCTAACATGGACAACCCAATCGAAAATAAATTTCACGACATTAGGGTTTTTTGTTGTTTTTTTTTTTAATGAGGTGACACTATTGGCCAAGGTTACAATGCATTCTCGCATTACTAGATATATTAAGTGTAAGAGCATGTATTGGTTAAGTTTACAATATGTAAAGGAGACACGCATTTGCATCCCATGTGATTTGAACCCGTGACCTCTATAAGTATGTACTGGAGTTACCACTAAACCAAGCAAGCTTGGTTCACAACGTTGTAGTGAATAAGCTCTGATTTGAGCTTGAATAGCAAGTTGGTATATTAGTTTATTAAATAATAGTCTACTTGCAAGCAAAAGAATAAAACGTGTCATCAAACTTGCTTGATCACCAAGTTTTGCAAGGGTATTATAGTAATCTTAGTTGTTTTTCTTTGGCTATAAAAGCAGCCACACCATTGTATTGAAAACTCTTTTCAACATCAATAAAAAGTTTCTCTCTTCATTCGATATACTTATGAGTGTAGTGGTGGCTTCTTAGCATATTGTGGCAAAAGTTCCAAGATTATTTTGGAACTAACATTTGGTATCAGAGCGAGGTTCTGAGTGTGGTTGTTAGGTCTCTTGAAATTCTTAGTATGCTCTGTGGTTGCGGTTCCGACTGATCTTCCACATCAAAAACGAATATCTTGAAATTTTACTGACTGAGTTTTTTTTTTGTGTCGAGGTACTGCCAACACAATGGGTGATCTCCAAGTCGTCGGAGGAAACAAGAAACTCAACAGCAACAACTACAACACGTGGGCAACATGCATGATGTCCTATTTGCAAGGGCACGACCTTTGGGAAGTCGTTGGCAGAAGCGAAATGACACCTTGCCCAAATGGAGAATCAAAGCAGGCAAAGCGATGTTTTCCCTAAAGACCACCATTGAAGAACAGATATTGGAGCACATTCAAGATGACAAGACGCCCAAAGAATCATGGGATACATTCACGACGCTTTTCTCAAAGAAGAACGATGCGAGGCTACAGCTCACGAGCTTCTATCGATCTCACAACGCGACGTGACGATTGCGCAGTATTTTCACAAGGTCAAGTCAATATGTCGTGAGATTAGCGATATCGATCCAAAGTCCATCATCGGAGAGGCTCGTATGAAGAGGATCATCATCCATGGGTTGAGACAAGAGTTTCGAAGCTTCGTGATTGCTGTACAAGGATGGCCCGTTCAACCATCACTTGTAGAGTTCGAGAATTTGCAAGCAAGCCAATAAGCGATGGCTAAGCAAATGGGAGGCGTCACACTGAAGAATGAAGAGGAGAAGCACCTCTTGCTGACGCATGAAGAATGGGTGGCCAAGAAGAAGAAGAACCATGGATTTGAGTCTTCTTCTAGCTCGTCGAGTCGTGGCGGGTACGGCGGAGATAACCGAACACGTGGTAGAGGCCGAGGACGAGGGTGAGGTCGTGACATGCGAGGTCGCGGCAGCAGCTCAACCCGCCAGGAAGGCACCACAGCCCGAAGAGACAAGAGCACGGTGAAGTGCTACAATTGTCAGAAACTCAGGCACTATGCATCAGAATGCTGCAGTAAGAAGCACGGCGATGAAGCGAATCTGTCAAGATTCCACGAAGACGAGCAAATGCTGATGTTCGCCCAGCAGGAGAGAAACGTTGAAGTGCGGAGAGACAAGGAGACGAGCGTCGAAGGAGAGATCGACGCTAAGCCCGGGCGAGAATCGGTCAGAGAGAAGACCGACCTGGAGGAGCCAGTCGACGTGAAGTCGAGCCCGGAGCCCAAACTGATGGTGGCCGAGAAGAGGCCCAGCCTGGAGAAGATGGTCGACGAGACGGTCATGCTTATCGAGGACAAGGTTATTGCGAACCTCCTCGTACACGGAGAGAAGAATGTCTATACCGACGTCTGGTATTTGGACAATGGTGCGAGCAACCACATGACGGGAGATAGAGCTAAATTTGAAGAGCTCGATGAGAAGATCATAGGGAGCGTGAAGTTTGGCGATGAATCCATCGTCGAAATCAGAGACAGAGGGTCCATCCTGTTCCAGTGCAAGAACGGGGACCAATGCCTGCTGACTCAGGTGTACTACATTCCGAAGTTGAAGAGTAACATCATCAGTCTCGGTCAGATGACGGAGGTCGGCAACATGGTGGTGATGGCCGGCTCGTAGTTGAAGATGTGGAACCAGAGTGGCACCCTGTTGATGAAGGTGAAGCGAACGCCGAACAGGTTGTACAAGATACTCCTGGAAACGGGCCAACCCGTCTGCTTAATGGCGTCCCTAACAAACCAGGCTTGGTTGTGGCATGCACGACTTGGGCACGTAAATTTCTACGCGCTCAAGATGATGGGAGACAAGAATATGGCCTTTGGGGTACCGAAAATTGAACACCCCAACAAGCTATGCGAATGCTGCATGGTCGCGAAACAGGCAAGAGTGCCATTTCCGATCAAGGCCGAGTTCCGAGCAGAGCGACCCCTCCAACTGGTGCACGCAGACCTGTGTGGTCCAATTACCCCGGCCACCATAGCCGGCAACAAGTATTTCTTTTTTCTTGTCGACGACTACAGTCATTGGATGTGGGTTTATACGCTCAAAGAAAATAGTGGAGCCCTTGAAGTCTTCAAAAAGTTCAAGAGGCTCGTGGAGAACCAGTCAGGACACAGGTTTAAGACCTTGAGAACCGACCGAGGTGGAGAGTTCACGTCCCAGCAGTTTGGAGAGTTCTGCAATGAAGAAGGAGTCGAACGCCACCTCACTGCACCGTACACGCCCTAGCAAAACGGTGTGGTAGAGAGAAGAAACCGGACTGTCATGGATACAACAAGGAGTTTGCTAAAGAGCATGCAAGTCCCGGTGAGGTTCTGGGAGAAGCAGTACGACACGCGGTCTACTTGTTGAACCGACTACCGACGAAGGCGCTAGGCGAGCGCACCCCTTACCAAGCATGGAAAGGGAAGAAACCTCATCTGGAGCATTTGAAGGTGTTTGTGTGTACCGCACATGTGAAGATTGTGGGTCCACACCTCAAGAAGCTCGATGACCGGAGTCAGCCGATGGTGTACCTTGGCGCCGAGGAAGGGAGCAAGGCACGCAGGTTTTACGACCCCCGACGCGGCAAAGTGCATGTAAGCAGAGACGCCGTGTCCGAAGAGGAAAAGAAGTAGGATTGGCGCGACGAGAATGGAGAGCCCGAATAGAACTCGGTAGAGTTCATCCTCGAAGAGGAAGAGGCGGTCGAGCAGGAACAGGGGGAGATTCCATTCCAGAGACTAGCAACGCCCAGTTCGACGGAAATCAATTCGCCTGGAACCAGCACGACTGGAACAAACTCACCACCAGGCTCGCCCAACCCAGGATCAGGGATGATCACTCCGATGCAAGAGAGAGATAGTTCGGGAGGAACCAGTTCGGGAGACTCGTCGATAAAGGATGGACCAAGAGGGTTCCGTACCCTGTCCGACGTCTACGAAGAAGCGCGAGAGCTTGATTTGAGCCCAGAGGAGCTCTTGCTGGTGCGTGAAGAAGAACTAACCAACTACTGCGAGGCAGCCACCGAGAAGGAATGGCAAGAAGCGATGAAGCGAGAGTTGGAGTTCATTGAGAAGAATCAGACATGGGAACTAGTCGACCTTCCAAAAGGTCACAAGTCCATTGGTCTGAAGTGGGTCTACAAGCTCAAGAACGACTCAGAACGCAAGGTCCTCAAGAACAAGGCCAGACTGGTCGCAAAGGGCTACGTGCAGAAGCAAGGAGTACACTTTGAAGAAGTCTTTGCTCCAGTGTCCAGACTCGACACAGTCAGGCTAATCCTAGCCCTCGCAGCTCACCGAGGCTGGAAAATCCACCACCTTGACGTCAAATCGGCGTTCCTGAATAGTGAACTGGAAGAAGAAGTCTACGTTGCTCAGCCGGAAGGCTTCATCGACAAGACCGCAGAGCACAAGGTGTACAAGTTGTCAAAAGCTCTTTACGGGCTGCGGCAAGCACCACGTGCATGGAATACTCGACTCGACAGGAGTATGAAGAGTCTTAGTTTCAAGAAGTACTCCCAGGAGCAAGCGGTCTACACGAGGAACTCAGGAAAGGAGGCTCTCGTTGTCGGTGTGTACGTCGACAACCTGATCCTGACCGGATCCAGTGCAGAAGGCATCGATGGATTCAAAGAGCAGATGATGAAGGAGTTCGAGATGAGCGACCTCGGACAACTCTCATACTACCTCGGCATCGAGGTCGATCAGAAGAAAGAATTTGTCACGCTAAAGCAGTCGGCTTACGCGATGAAGATTCTGAAGCAATTAAAGATGGCGGATTGCAACCCGAGCAAGTATCCGATGGAACCAAAGTTAAAGCTTGGGAAAGATGCAGAAGGAACTCCAGTGGATCCCACAGAGTACAGGCGTGTCGTCGGGTGCCTCAGGTACTTAACCCACACCCGACCTGACATCTCATATGCAGTTGGCATGATGAGTCATCACATGGAGAAGCCTACTAGTCTACACCAGCAGGCTGTGAAGCACATCCTTCGTTACATGAAAGGAACGACGAGCTATGGGATCCAGTACGAAAGAAGAAGTGGAGCTGAAGAGCTGGTCGGTTTTACCGTCAGTGATCTAGCCGGTGATGTCGATGATAGAAAAAGTACCGGAGGGATGGCGTTTTACCTCAACGGTAATCTGATCACTTGGCAGTCACAGAAGCAGAAAACCGTGGCCTTATCGTCTTGTGAAGCCGAGTTCATGGCAGCGACCGGAGCACCGTGTCAAGCGTTATGGCTGAGAAACTTATTGAGCGAAGTGACTGGAGCCGAGCAGAAGCCAGTGACTCTCTATGTCGACAACAAGTCCGTCATCGCGGTGATGAAAAACCCGGTGTTTCATGGACGCAGCAAACACATCGACACTCGATTTCACTTTATTCGCGAGTGTGTGGAGAAGCGAGAGATCATCGTGGAATTCGTCAGCACCAGAGAGCAACGCGCTGACATTCTCACTAAGGCTCTAGCGAGAGTCAAATTTTCGGAGATGCGAGAGTTGCTAGGTGTAAAGAACCTCGAGCCAAATCAAGCTTACGGGGGAGAATGTAGTGAATAAGCTCTGATTTGAGCTTGAATAGCAAGTTGGTACATTAGTTTATTAAATAATAGTCTACTTGCAAGCAAAAGAAAAAAACGTGTCATCAAACTTGCTTGATCACCAAGTTTTGGAAGGGTACTATAGTAATCTTAGTTGTTTTTCTTTGGCTATAAAAGCAGCCACACCATTGTATTGAAAACTCACTTCAACATCAATAAAAAGTTTCTCTCCTCATTCGATATACTTGTGAGTGTAGTGGTGGCTTCTTAGCATATTGTGGCAAAAGTTCCAAGATTATTTTGGAACTAACAGACGTTAGGTTACTAAAGCTTGAGAATATGTTGTGCTCATGTTAATTTTGAATAACTTTTGATACTTCTATTGCAGTTATGTCTATATTATATATAAATGACCGATTCCATTAAACTGTTAAGAAATACACGTTTGCATGCTAATTCCTAATGGAAGAAAACTCAAAGAAGACAAGCGCCGAGAAAAGCAACATATTTTTATAATGGTTTTTCACACTTAAGAGTTGGTTTTACAAACTTATTTATATGAGGAGCTTCAAATTTTTTTATTTTTTATTTTTTGGAAAAGGTGAGATTTCCCTATAACTCCAACACACGATGAGGGACAAAACTGTTTTCAATCGCTCAAAAGTAGCTATGACTATTAATATATTTCTCCGAGTGACCATCTTCATCATCTTCTTTCTTCTCTGCAACGACTCCATGATCTCCAAGGTTCGAACTCAAATCTTCACTAGTCATTACTTATATAATTCTATTAAATTGTATTTGCTATGTTGAGAATACGCAGGCCCTGCCCCGGATTTTCCGAGGATTTTTTTTAGGGTAAACTGTGGCTAATTAATGTACCCAATGTTTGATTCCCTGCGGATTATGTACTCAATGTTTATTTTCGACGGCTAATGTTTATCTATATCCATGTTTATTTTTATTTTTTTATTTTATTTGTGATTGCTTGTTAAGAAACCACCTATGACATAATTAAAGACTAACAATAATTGGTAAACAGCATATCTACTAGAGTTTATAAGGTTAAAAACATTAACGGGTCGCTATTATCTATATCCATACATGATACATATATTTGCTCTATTAATCTATTCTGTTTGTAATATATAAGTGATAAGCTATATTCATACTAGAGTATATTAATAAGAAAAAAATATGCGGGTTCTATAAGAAGTGATACACGTTATTCATACGAGATTATTTTATTCAAAATATATGTTTGAGTTTATCTATTGAACTATTCAATTGTTTACTTAAGTTATGAAACAACTTATCTCATAAATTTTCAAATAATAAATGGTCAACATTATATGTAATTATGTGGGTTAAAGTCTTAAGCACCAATATACAATAAGAAATTTATAAATTTATAAATTAATACTCGATAAATTAATAACTTTTTTAAAATTATATATCTTACTCGGTCACGACTTAAGCCAATGTAAAATATCATCAATTTATACAAAGATAATATATTTTTAGAAAGCTATATATAAATATATGATTCTATTGATATTATAAATTAATATTTATTTAAAAATCACATGTGTAACTAAGACCAATATTAATTTATCAATAAACTAATAACTCTCTAATTAATAAAATTTCACGGTCTTAACAATTTTAATTTATAGAGATTTTAATATATATTAGAGATAATTACGGCAAAAGTAGTCACAATTATTCAAAATAGAGCGACATATTCTCAAAAGCTTTATATTGCGTTGATTAAGTACCACAAGTCCGTGAATATTTTCATTTTCCAGTGATTCCCTTTTATTTGTCTCTACTAAATACTAATGTTGAATTTTTTACACGTCTAAAACTCATATAGCACTCATTTTTCACATCAAATTCATATTAATTACTTCCATGTGAGTCTTACACATGTAAATGAGTTCACATGAAGGCTAAACATAATAACGCTGTAATTTGAAGAAGAATTAGAACATATGCCACTAGTATCCCTTTATTTATTTGTCTATCTATTCTATTGGTTGGTTACTTGTTAAGAAACCACTTATGTCATATTTGTTCTAATAATAATTGGTAAACATCGTACATATACACTAGAGTTTATTGTTCTAAAACTATTAGGATTGAAGATCGCCAAGATCTATATGTATTTATTGCTTGATCCCGTTAACTTGTTCTCAGAAACACGTGCTTTGCATGCTAATCCAAGAGCTCTCTCATTTTATACATAAAATAACATTTTTATATTGGGGTTTCACACTTTAAACTAATTTTTGCAAACCCATTTAAGGATCTTTCATCACTTTCTTTTTGGGTGGAAAATTTTGTTGCTCCAAAAATAACAAGACATGATGATGAGGGACAAAAGCGTCTTCAATCACCAAAGAAACAAGGCTTTGAATATTGAATCCCAAAAAGTGGCTTATTTCTTTCTCTGGGTGATCGTCACCTTCATCATCTTCTCTCTAGTCCACAAGGATTCTATCTCCAAGGTGCGTAAAATTAACATAAATTAAACTCAAATCTTCACTAGCATAATTATATCATTGTATGTATAATACTTTTTTTACTTTCAATATTTCTTATGTAATTTTTTGTCAGAGACCTTGGCAAGATAAATTTTTTCGGAGGGTTCTGAAGATATATATTGAATTATTCAAACATGAATCGTCTAGCATTTTTATACGTAAAAGTATAGATAAATTTTGATATGAGTACTTATGTGTGTATTATACTTATAAAAAAAAAAAAAATTGTGTATTATACATATAGATATTGTAGCATATTACTATTATGTAAAAATTTTACATGTGACCCCTTAAAATTTGGGGCTTTAGGCGCAGACCTCCTTTACCTATGCCGAAGGGCCAGCTCTGATATATAGTACCCCTTTCTAACATTTTAATTGTATTATCCTAATTAATGACTTCATGTGTTTTAGTACACAAAATATGAGCCCTTAATTAATTCTAATTTTCTATTTATTTAATTCTCTTCTCCTTTTCTTTTTCTTCGTTTTTATATAATAAACAACTAGAGACCTTATTATTCATATGTGATGTAAATTTATGGCGTTTTTCTTTTTAATTCAGGCTTTCAACAAAGCATGGGACAGCTCTCATGAGAGTTCTTCAGGTCTAACAATCCTTCGAGTTGATGATTTCGGAGCTAATAAGGGAAATGGCTTAGACGACACTAACGTATATACACACCAACTACTCGATTGGACTATAAAATTTGATCATATGCACCCAATATATATATTACTAATTCGGTATTTAATTAGCTTGTGATGATATGGGTTAAGCAGCATACATTGATCAAATATATATACCTTAATATCTACTATGATATGATAGTAAATATTTTATGATACTTTTAGTAAATTTTAGGGTTCTGAAAATATGATAGTAAATTCATTAGATACTTAATAGTAAATACATGGTGATAAAATTCTTATAAGAGTATATATTTTTGGTGACTGGCTAGATATAAAACCACTTGTGCATAAACCACACACACACACACACACACACACACACACACACATATATATATATATATATATATATATATATATATATTAATACGTAGAGACCAGGTTATACCTTTATATGCGTACATATGATGTCAAAATAATCCAAATTCGGTACGGTTTTTATTTATTTATTTATTTATTTAGGCTTTCAAGGAAGCATGGAAAGAAGCTTGTTCGGCCAAGGGTTCGGTAGTTCTTGAGACTTCCAAAATAACCTATCTTCTGAAACCCCTCAAGTTCAAGGGACCCTGCAAACCCAACAAAATTGTTGTTCGAATTTATGGAACCCTAGACGCCTCTACCAACCGGTCGGATTACAAGAGCAGGCATTGGCTCATCTTCAAGGAAGTCAACAATCTAACCATTGAAGGCGGCGGAACCCTGAATGGAAACGGACAAGTTTGGTGGAAGAACTCTTGCAAAAGAAACAAATCTCTCGTAAGTACCGTTTCTTCTTTATTACTACAAAATCTTAGTTTCTAAAATACAAACGACACAATAACTAATTAAAAATATTAAAACAATTGAAAGTGCATTAATAAATAAAAAACTGTTCTAGAATAATTTCTTAGGGGAGAAAATGTCGTCTCGGAGCATACTTTAAAATAAATACGATCTTTTAAATTTAAAAAAAAAAAAGGAGGGACGAGGCCGACCGTCCCGGCTCAGTTCCCAATTTAGCTTTATTTACGGAATTACCTATTGTACTTTTACACTTCTGGTTTATTGTAACACTTTTCTAGTGTTATTTGAAGTTTTAGCTATGTTTATTACTATATTTACTTTTCTTTTCTTTTTTTAACAGTTTTTAAATTAGTAAAAGAGGGTCTCTTACCGATAAATAACTAATTAGTAATTTACATATAAACGTATCTAGCCTGGTTACCGATTTTAAAATTTGAATTTTGATCTAGTCCACAAAACCGAATAAAAAAGAATCGATACCGGACCAAAAAAAAGTCAAAGTCTAGTACATTGGTGTTATACCTATAGATTTTTTTGTAGCTCGATATCTTTTTTCTTTACTGACTACTTATTGTCTCTTTGGATTTGCAGCCTTGCACGGTAGCGCCTATGGTGTGTTACTTTATTCAATATATATATATATATATATATATATATATATATATATATATATATATATATATATATATATATACTTCTTTTTTTTAATCCTAATTACTTCTAGAGCGATATATATAATAAAATAAACATATTCAATGTGTTGAAGGCATTGACATTCCGGAGGTGTGACAATCTGAGAGTGAGGGACTTGCGAGTAAAAGACGCGCAAAAATTCCATGTGATATTTGAGATTTGCGACAACGTCACCGTTTCGAATCTCAACGTCACTGCAGATGCGCGAAGCCCCAACACCGACGGAATACACGTGTCTCGTACCAAACACATCTCCATCTCCGACTGCTTCATCGCCACCGGCGACGACTGCATTTCCATCGTCAGTGGCTCCCACTCGGTGCGAGCGACTGACATCACATGCGGACCCGGACACGGAATCAGGTACTCATAATTCATATTTCTGTTTTCATGTTTTAATCTTAGATTATATGAATGTGAAATATCAGGTCCCAGAAAAACAGATCCATGTCCTATTTATATTATTTTTTTTAGTCATTGTTGTTTGTTGAATCAAACTATCTACGGCTCATATCATTTGAAAAAATTCCAATTTTACTTTTTACTTAAAAAAGTTAAATGATAGATTTAAAAATTTATAAAAAAGGACTAAAAAAATCCTCTTTTTTTTTTTTTTTTACAAATTTGGATTTTTTGGTATGTTGTTTTTTCCGAACCCGAACTCATATCAGTCTTTTTTTTTTTATATAAATAATCTTCCTTCAATATTCCGTGTTTACAGAGCTAGAGGAATGACTTTCTTACTGTACCTGGAAACGTCATTGCTAAATACTCGTCTTTTCTCGATTGGAATTTAAAAATTGATAAAAAAGGACTAAAAAAATCCTTCTTTTTTTTTTACAAATTTGGATTTTTTGGTATGTTGTTTTTTCCGAACCCGAACTCATATGAGTCTTTTTTTATATATATAAATAATCTTCCTTCAATATTCCTTGTTTACAGAGCTATAGGAAGACTTTCTTACTGTACCTGGAAACGTCATTGCTAAATAATCGTCTTTTCTCGTAGTGTATGGAATAGATTTCCGAGTACAATGTTGTTCTAGATAATTTAAATCCTAAATAAAATCCCAGTACATTTTGGAGTACATTCCTCGCGCTGTTCTTCATATTAATCAATATGATAATCTAAATATCTAATAGATCTTTTTTTCTCTTTTTTTTTTTAAATAAAATTAATAGTTTCTTTTTATGATATACAGTAGAACCTCTATAAATTAATACTCGATAAATTAATAGTCGCGATTAATTAATATTTTTTTCCGGTCCCGACTATACTAACGTAGTTCAATTTTTACCTCGATAAATTAATAAACTCGATAATATAATAAATTTCTCTGGTCCCAACCTTATTAATTTATAGAGGTTCAACTGTATATAGTATCGGTAGCTTGGGAGCTAAAAGCTCGAAATCCCAGGTGTCAGATGTAATGATCAACAGAGCAAGGCTTTCTCATAGTACAAATGGGCTTCGAATCAAGACTTGGCAGGTAAATATACTAGTCCCCCTAATGTTATCGGACGGTGCCAAAATTTTAACCAAGAGGGGCGAAAATTAATAGACTAAAAAAAATTATAATCATAAAAATTGTTGTTAAAAAACAAATTAAAAATATGTAGAGGTTTGGAATTGAACCCAAAGCTACAACTTGGAGGAGCAATAAGATTCCATCACATTTAATATACAAATGCTATGTTTATTATATATATATATAAACTTATATAATAATATGCATACATTAAAATAAAATAAAAAACGAGCTCGGACCAAGTGGGGGCGGCCGCCCCCGCTCCGCCCCCCTTGGCTCCGCCCATCGGCTAATGTTATCGGTAGAAGATGGTCGGACTTGTTTCCAATATCTGCCAAAACCTGAAAACAAATCTTTTTTCTCTGCTTACTAACGGAAACAATGCTGCTTTTTCCGTTTTGCTAGAGTAACACATCCTTTTTCTTTAGTAGATGTAATATTTCGATTCATTCGGACACTAGAATCAAGAACCGTTGATGTCTATTTACTTATTATCTCTTAACAAATTTGATGTCGCCTAATTTTCGAGCTTAAATGCTTGTAGCCGACTTCTATATATTGCATATAGCAAAAAATAGAGCATGAAAAAGAGGGTTGAAATCATTAACAACTCACATCGATTAGGGTATCAAATATTTGCAAACGGCAGTGGACATACTTCTCACAATGAGAGGTGTTGGTTCCAATTAGAATGGATCTGCAACCAAAGAACACATAAAGAGCAAGAACAAAGGAAGAAGAAGCTTTGGGACAAAGAATTCTCTTTGATTAATTCGAAGGCAAAATTGCAATAATGGAGTTACAAAAAATAAACACTAACACTAGTATTTATAGGAGACCAAAAACGAAACCCTAGCTAAAACTTCCTAAAATAAACTCAATCAAATCTTTTACATTTACATTCGAATCCTGACAAAATCAGGAAACCAAATCAAATCAAATATCCAAACTTGCTCCTCAAGTTTGGCTTCTGGTCGTGTGTCCCTAGCAGGGCTGCTAGGGTGTGTTTCTGCCCGGGGCATTCCTGCTCGGGGCTCGTCTTCTAGGGAGCCATCTCTGCTCTCCCTCATCTCTGCTAGGGCCATCTCTGGTAGGAGCATTCCTGGTCGGGTCCCTTCCTGCTGGGAGAAATCTCTGGTCGGATCCATCTCTGGTGGGGAGCTCTCTGGTGGGAGAACTCCTGCTAGGAAGATCTCTGCTCGGGCTCTTCTCTGCTCGCTCTGGTGGGGAAATCCCTGGTGGGGAAATCTCTGCTAGGAGTTGAGCCAAGTCAGGCTTAAACTCACATTCTCCCCCGTAAGTTTGACTTGGGTCGAGGTTCTTCACTCCGAGCAGCTCTCTCATCTCCGCGAACTTAACTCTTGCTAGAGCTTGGTGAGTATGTCTACCCGCTGCTCCTTCGTCCTGACAAACTCCACGATGATCTTCCTCTTCTCCACACACTCGCGAATATAATGATACCGAGTGTCTATGTGTTTGCTCCGACCATGAAACACTGGGTTCTTCATCAGTGCTATTACGGACTTGTTGTCCACGTAGAGTGTTACTGGCTTCTGCTCGTCTCCAGTCACTTCACTCAGAATCCCCTTCAACTACATAGCTTGACATGCTGCTGCGGTTGCTGCCATGAACTCCGCTTCACACGAGGATAGAGCTACAGACTTCTGCTTCTGAGATTGCCAGGTGATCAGGTTCCCGTTGAGGTAGAACGCCATTCCTCCTGTACTCTTCCTATCATGAATGTCACCGGCCAGATCACTGTCAGTGAAGCCGACTAGCTCTTCTGCTCCCCTGCCTCTTCCATATATTGGATCCCGTAATCCATCGTTCCCTTCACGTAGCGCAAGATGTGCTTCCCGGCCTGCTGGTGTGCACTTTTAGGCTTCTCCATGAAACGACTAACTATCCCAACTGCGTGAGAAATGTCTGGTCGGGTGTGGGTGAGATACCTCAGACACCCGATCACACGTCTGTACTCTGTGGGATCCACTTCTCCTCCTTCAGCATCCTTCCCGAGCTGCAGCTTCGCCTCCATTGGGTATCTGCTCGGGTTGCAATCCGCCATCTCGAACTGCTTGAGGATCTTCTTCGCATAGGCCGACTGCTTGAGCGTGATGCAGTCCTTCTTTTGGTCCACCTCGATGCCGAGGTAGTAAGAAAGTAGTCCAAGATCACTCATCTCGAACTCGGCCATCATTTTCTTCTTGAATCCTTCTACGCCTCCTGCACTGGATCCAGTGACTATCAGGTCGTCCACATAAACTCCGACGACCAGAACTTCTTCTCTGCTGCTCCTGGTGTACACTCCTCGAGGTCACCATTTAAGAATGCCGATTTGACATCCATGTGGTGAATCTCCCAACCTCGATGAGCTGCTAGGGCTAGGATGAGTCTGATCGTGTCTAGTCTCGCCACGGGAGCAAAGACTTCCTCGAAGTCGACTCCTTGCTTCTGCACGTAGCCTTTGGCTACTAGCCTTGCCTTGTGCTTTAGGACATTCCCCTCGGTGTCCTTCTTCAGCTTGTAAACCCATTTCAAGTCAATGGGCTTCTGACCTTTGGGCAGGTCGGTGAACTCCCATGTCTTGTTCTTCTCGATGGACTCCAGCTCCTTCGTCATTGCCTCCTGCCATTCCTGCTCGCTTGCTGCCTCTTGGTAGTTGGCTGGCTCCTCGGCGCACAACAAGGACAACTCTTCTAAGTTCATCTCCACATCCTGAGACTCTTCGTAGACTTCTGCTAGGGGACGAAATCCCCTTGGGCCATCCTTGATCGAGGAATCTCCTGAGCTGGACGAGATGAGTCTGCTCGGGCTGGGTGTCCTGGGTGTACCCGGGCAGGAATCTCTGGTAGGGGTACCAGAGCTGGTAGGGGTACCTGAGTTGGTGGGGGTACCAGAGCTGGTAGGGGCACCCGAGCTAGAGGGGTTACCCGAGCTGAATGAGCTGGTGGGGGCACCTTCCTGCTCTACTACGCCCTCTTCTTCTTCGACTACGAACTCAACTGAGTTCTGCTCGGGGTCTCCATTTTCGACGCGCCAATCCCACTTATTCTCTTCTTCAAACACGGCATCTTTGCTCACCTGGATCTTGCCGCGTCGGGGGTCAAAGAGTCTGTGTGCCTTGCTTCCATCTTCAACACCAAGGTACACCATCGACAGACTCCTGTCATCAAGCTTCTTGAGATGGGGACCCACAGTCTTCACACGTGCGGTGCACCCAAATACCCACAAGTGCTCCAAGTGGGGCTTCTTTCCATTCCATGCCTGGTAGGGTGTGCGCTCTCCTAGCGCCTTTGTTGGCAACGGTTTAGCAAATAGACCGCGTGTCTAACTGCTTCTCCCCAAAACCTCGCTGGTACTTGCATACTCTTCAGCAAGCCCCTTGCTGTATCCATCACTGTCCGGTTTCGTCTCTTCACCACACCGTTCTGATAGGGAGTGTATGGTGCGGTCAGGTGGCTCTCGACTCCTTCTTGATCGCAGAACTCTCCGAACTGCTGAGATGTGAACTCTCCACCTCGGTCTGTTCTCAAGACCTTCATCTTGTGTTCTGACCCATTCTCCACGAGCCTCTTGAACTTCTTGAAGACTTCAAAGGCTCCACTCTTCTCCTTGAGCGTGTAGATCCACATCCAGCGACTGTAGTCATCAATAAGTAGTAAGAAATACTTGCTTCCGGCTAGAGTTGCTGGAGTGATAGGACCACAGAGGTCCGCATGCACTAGTTGGAGAGGTCGTTCTGCTCGGAACTTGGCCTTCATCGGGAATGGCACTCGAGCCTGTTTCGCGATCATGCAGCATTCGCGTAGCTGGTTGGGGTGTTCAATCTTGGGAACCCCATAGGCCATCTCCTTCTCGCCCATCATCTTGAGCGCGTAGAAGTTTACGTGCCCAAGTCTCGCATGCCATAACCAGGCCGGGTCTGCTAGGGAAGCCATTAAGCAGACGGGCTGGCCTGTTTCCACGAGAATCTTGTACAACCTGTTCGGCGATCTTCTCACCTTCATCAGCAGGTTTCCACTTCTGTTCCACATCTTCAGATAGGGACCAGACATCACCACTGTGTTGCTGATCTATGTCATCTGTC
The DNA here is from genome assembly GCA_954871525.1 of Parietaria judaica. NCBI lineage: Eukaryota > Viridiplantae > Streptophyta > Magnoliopsida > Rosales > Urticaceae > Parietaria > Parietaria judaica. Next base: position 50,404,714 of record OX940860.1, read on the forward strand.
CGAGGCTGATGATGTTACTCTTCAGCTTTGGGATGTAGTATACCTGGGTCATGAGGCGTTGGTCCCCGTTCTTGCACACGAACAGGATGGACCCTCTGCCTCTAATTTCGACGATTGAGCCGTCGCCGAATTTCACGTTCCCAGTGATTTTCTCGTCGAGCTCTTCAAAGTTAGCTCGGTCTCCTGTCATGTGGTTGCTCGCGCCATTGTCTAGGTACCAGACATCGGTAGAGACTTTCTGCTCTCCGTCAACAAGGAGGTTTGCAATAACCTTGTCCTCGATCAGGAACACCATCTCCGAGATGGTCTGCTCTCTGGTCTCTGGTCTCCGTTGTCTGGTCTCTGGTCTCTGGTCTCTACTCTCTGCTCGGAGCTCTCTGATCGCTGGTCTCTGATCTCTGGTCTCTGCTCGGATTCCGAGCAGGTCTGCTCTCTTCTCTCCGGATAGATCTGCTCCCTGCTCTCCTGGCAGGTCTGCTCTCTCTCGCCTACGAGGATCGTCTCCTCGTCTTTTTGTCCGTCCAGGCTCACCCCCTGTTCGGCAAACATCAGAGCCGGCTGGTCTTCATCGAATCTCATCAGATTCGCTTCCTCTTTGTGGTTCTTGCTACGGCACTCTGAAGCAAAGTGCCCAAGCTTCTGACAATTATAGCACTTCACTGTGCTCTTGTCTCTCCTGGTCGTGCTTTCCTGACGGGGTGCACCACTGCCGCGACCTCGCGTGTCACGACCTCTCCCTCGTCCACGACCTCTACCACGTCCTCGGCTACCTCCAATGTAGCTACTCCGACCAGAGGAGCTAGAAGAAAAGTCTGCTCCCCCGCTTTTCTTCTGTCTGGCCGTCCACTGTTCATGCGTGAGCAGGAGGTTCTTCTCCTCTTCTCTGTCACCGTAACCCCGAAGTCTCTCCTCGTGGGCTTTGAGGAGACCAACAACCTCCTCGACCGTCATGGTCTTGATGTCGCCGAACTGCTCAATCGATGTCACGATTTGCATGTGTTTGTAAGGAACTGCTCGGAGAAACTTCTTGACGACGGTGGTCTCCTCCACCTTGTCTCCCAGCGAGCGTATGCCGGTCACAATGGACGTGAGCCGCATAGCGAAATCATCAATTGATTCGCTTTCCCTCATCCTCATAACCTCGAACTCACTCTTCAAGGTCTGGACCTTTGCCTTCTTGACGCGATCTGCGCCCATGTACATGGTTCAAAGTGTCGACCGCGCCTCCTTTGCGGAATCCTTCTCGGCGATCATGAGAATGACATCTTCCGGAACTCATTGGTAGATGGCGGCGAGTGCCATCCTCTCCTTGCGCCCTTCGACATCGCTGTCTTCCACAGCCTCCCAGACTCCTTGCGCCTGCAAGTTCACTCGCATCTTCAACGCCCAAACCGAGTAATTGCTCTTCGTGATCATCGGGTAATGGAGCATCACATTCCCTTCCTTTGATCCGATCTTCGTCGCCGTTGTCAGCTCTCCTCCGGTGGACTCGCTTGGTGACGACATCTTCTTTGGCACCTTCGCTCTGATACCAATTGTTGGTTCCAATTAGAATGGATCTGCAACCAAAGAACACACAAAGAGCAAGAACAAAGGAAGAAGAAGCTTTGGGATAAAGAATTATCTTTGATTAATTCGAAGGCAAAATTGCAATAATGGAGTTACAAAAGATAAACACTAACACTAGTATTTATAGGAGACCAAAAACGAAACCCTAACTAAAACTTCCTAAAATAAACTCAATCAAATCTTTTACATTTACATTCGAATCCTGACAAAATCAGGAAACCAAATCAAATCAAATATACAAACTTGCTCCTCAAGTTTGGCTTCTGGTCGTGTGTCCCTAGCAGGGCTGCTAGGGTGTGTTTCTGCCCGGGGCATTCCTGCTCGGGGTTCGTCTTCTAGGGAGCCATCTCTGCTCTCCCTCATCTCTGCTAGGGCCATCTCTGGTAGGAGCATTCCTGGTCGGGTCCCTTCCTGCTGGGCTGCTCGGGCTCTTCTCTACTCGCTCTGGTGGGGAAATCCCTGGTGGGGAAATCTCTGCTAGGAGTTGAGCCAAGTCAGGCTTAAACTCACAAGAGGAACTACTCTCCGTATCACATTTACTTTTCGTTTTGATTAATTTCTTTTTTAATTGGAAATTAAGATTTAACCGTAACATAAAAACCCTTACCTACTTTCATTTTCGTTGTACCGGTGGTGGATCGACCACAGTCCCATATATCAGGTGCATCAAAAGCTAACAAAAATACTATACCCTAGATAAATACACACAAGAATAATAATTTTCGAATACCAATAGTAACTTTTATATATTAATAATGAAAATCAATTTTACAAAATAAAATTGATAAAGAAAAAGGATACTGACTATCCAATTTTTCATATTAACATCACTATATGTGAAACCATTGGTCTGAACGATAATAAATACTTTTTCATGTATGGTATCTAATTCTTATCAATTAATAAAACCATTAATTTTTAACTAAATATATATACTTGTTTCTATTCATAATTAATCGCAGGGAGGATCGGGAAGCGCAAGCAACATAAAATTCCTGAACGTGGAGATGAACAACGTGCAAAACCCCATCATCATCGACCAAAACTACTGTGACCAGAGAATCCCGTGCCCTAAGCAGAGCACGGCGGTTCGAGTGAGGGACGTGCTCTACCAGAACATCACCGGTACCAGCGCCTCCGAAGTAGCCGTTAAGTTCGACTGCAGCGAGAGCTTCCAATGCGAGAGAATCGTGCTTCAGGACGTTCGCATCGAGCGCTATGGGCGCATAAAGAGTAAGCTCCAAGCTTTGTGCCAAAACGTTCGGGTCACCGGCATCGGAGTTGTTGCGCCACCATGCCCCGACCCCGACGAGAAACTAAAGACCAATGAAACAGTTACGCATGGTCGCCGCCATAGTCACCAGACAAGATCTTGGGTTGAATTGCGGACTAAGTCGCCCTTTTTAAGACGTTTCGCGACTCTGGGTCTGAAAACATCCCAACTTACTTTGCCATAACGATTGGATAATCACAGTCATTAAAAAAAATTAAATATAAAAGAAAGTTTTTGGTTTGTACGCTTCTAAAAGTGATTGAATCAATAACTAAGTTTGTTTGACCTAGTGGTAAATCCATTATAAGACTCTTCCAGAAGTCTTGGGTTTAATCTCTTTTAGACGCAATAATTTCATAGATGTGTAATTTTGGTCAAAAGTGCTTGCAGTCAATAGTGTTGGTTGTTCTTACACTGTAAATATATCTTGTAGTACGAGTACATATAATCTTGACTAATAATACTACTCCAATAAAATAAAAAGATCGAATCGGACAATCGGTGTATATGAATAGTGTTAAGTCTTCATACATACCTACATAGATTAATTAGGAAATAAATTAGAAAAGTGACAGAAGATAAATAAATAAAGTTACAAAAATCTTCTAACTTAAAAGATTGCATTTTTTGTTTATTTGCTAGCTTAATGGCTGATACTAATTAAAAAAAAAAAAAAAAAAAAGACATTCGATGTTTTATACATTTTACTTTTATTTTTCGTAAATACGTACCATCAATTTTTAAAAATAACTAAAAGATCATAAATTGGCCTAAGGTTGTGTTTTTTTTTTTTTTAAGATTAAGACGTCTGAATCTTAATGCAGATCTGAATATTGAGATGTTAGTTCTTAATCTGAGTGACTAAAAATTAAGTCTGTTTATTTTTTTAGATCTGAATACATTTAAAAAATATTTTTTTTATTTAAAATTACTAATAAACTTTAATTATAATGAATAAATAGGTACATAATATTAAGAAAAATAATTAACTGATTATTTAAAGGTATAATTTGATAAATTATAATAAAGTCGTGCACTAAAATATCAACTATAATTCATCAAAAGATATTGATATCAATTAGTAAAAGACTTTATTTCAATTTCAATTTTCTTTTTAAAACTAAGTAGTAAATAATTTATCAAACATCATTTGTTCATTCTTCTCTACATTAAGCATTTATCAAACATCAATTGTTCCGCTAGTAAATTTTCATGAATTGTCCATCTTCAACTCCTCAACAATGATAAAAAAAAATGTAAGACCAAAACAAAACAAAAATGTTGAAATCCAATGTCATATCGCATCCGCGGTACGACATACCAGGACGGTTTTCCCTTTGAAATACATGTACACACAAGAGCGGCCGACTTCATTGCCCGCTCCTAAAAGAGTTATTATAATCAGCTTATCTTCTTCCCTCGTCAACAACGAATCCCTCCGCTTCAATGACGGTGATTGCATTGTTACAAAAGCACCAATTTCCAAAAAGATAAATGCCCAAACAAAAGCCCTAAAAATCTAAAATTTGCTACAATGCAATGTAAACATATGAATGTGGCTATTAATTATAATTTCTCTAAAAATAAAGATTTAGTGAAGATCTTCTTTCTTAGGAGAGTGAAGACAGCAAAAAAAGCTCTCTAATGGCGTCCATCTTCCGTTTTTTGCTTTTTGACTTCCGGCGATCGTCGGTGATCTTGGGGCCCTTCGGAGTCGGGGGCCCTAGGATGTCGTCGCCTTGCCAGTAATTCGGCCCGATCAATGAGTCGTGCACGTAGCGGAGTAAGAGCAGGACTGCGGGTGCACTGAACGGGTTGGCGTAGGTGTCACCCCCGTGCTCCTCGAAGGCGGACCGGAGCCGCCCCACGCCTGGCCTATGGGGCACAGGCACGTGGGGGGCTGTGGCGGGGCCCCGTAGAAGGGGAACCACGTGGCGTGCAACTCCGTCTTCCCGACGTGCTCCATCAGAAACTCCAGAACGTGGGCCCCGCTGCACTCGGCCGGCGCCAACGGGGGCCGGTGGTTATCCAGGTACTGCTCGAAGGCAGTCCAGGCCCGCTGCTTCTCCAATGCGAGTACGGTGGGCGAGACAGGTGACTCCCGAACCTCAAATAAGCCACTGTGAAGCCTGTTTACGGATCTTCCCGGTCCTTAAACCCCGCCCCATCGGCGGGGGCCGCCGAGCGACGCGGCGAACGAGAAACTGGCGACGGATGAGAAACTGGCGGCGGATGAGATATTGGCGGCGGTGGCAGCGGCAGCGGCAGAGGCAGAGGCGGCGGCCATCGGAGAAAGTGAGAGAAACCGATTTGGGAATTATTTGATTCTGTGTGAGAATGTGATCAAACTTGTGTTCATACAACTTGAGAGAGAGAAAGAGAGAATCATATTTAAATATTTGCAAATAAAAGTTAAGGGTTCATAGAGTATTATCAATAAAATTTTAAATATATATAATAGGGGAAAAAATCTAACTATCTTACGAGTAAATAGAAGAGTTGTGTGAGTTTAAGCTTTACTTGGCTAAACCCCTAGCAGAGATTTCCCCACCAGGAGTTTCCCCACCAGAGCTTCCTCTAGCAGAGAAGGGCCCGAGCAGAAATGCCCCTACCAGGAGTGGCCCCAGGCAGAAGTGGCTCCCTAGCAGAAGAGCCCTGAGCAGGAATACACCCTAGCAGCCCTACTAGGGACACCCGACCAGAAGTCATCGGAACTCATTCTAGAAGGTGCCAAACTTGAGAAGCAAGTTTGGAGATTCGATTTGGTTTCCTGATTCTGTTAGGATTCGAATGTAAATTGTAAAGATTTGATTGATTCTATTTTAGGAAGTTTAGATAGGGTTTCTTTTTTCTGGTCTCCTATAAATACTTGTGTTAGTGTTTATTTTTTGTAACTCCTCTTTTGTAATTTTTGCCCTTCAAATTAATCAAAGAGAAAATTCTCCAAAGTTCTTCTTTCTTTGTTCTTGCTCTTCGCGTGTTGTTCTTTGGTTGCATATCCAAACAATTGGAACCAACAATTGGTATCAGAGCTTGGTTCCAAAGAAGATGTCGTCACCAAGTGATTCCACCAGAGGAGAGTTGACGACGGCGACGAAGATCGGATCAAAGGAAGGGAACGTTATGCTCCATTACCCGATACTCACGAAGAGCAACTACTCGGTTTGGGCGTTGAAGATGCGAGTGAACTTGCAGGCGCAAGGATTTTGGGCGACACTTCAAACCATGAACATGGGCGCAAACCGCGTCAAAGATGCAAAGATTCAAACCTTCAAAAGTGAATTCAAGGTTCTTCGGATGAGGGACGGCGAGTCCATTGACGACTTTTCTATTAAACTCACGTCCATTGTGACCGGTATCCGCTCGTTAGGAGACAAGGTGGAGGAGACCACTGTTGTCAAGAAATTCCTTAGAGTCGTGCCACACAGGTACATGCAGATCGTGACATCGATTGAGCAGTTCGGCGACCTCAAGACCATGACGGTCGAGGAGGTTGTTGGTCACCTCAAAGCCCACGAGGGGAGACTTCGGGGTTACGGTGAGAGAGAAGAGGAGAAGCATCTCCTGCTCACGCATGAAGAATGGACGGCCAGACAGAAAAAAATTGAGGGAGCAGAATTCTCATCCAGTTCTTCTGGTCGGAGTAGCCACGGGGGAGACAGTCGAGGACGTGGTAGAGGTCGTGGACGAGGGCGAGGTCACGGCAGTGGTGCACCCCGTCAGGAAAGCACGACCAGAAGAGACAAGAGCACAGTGAAGTGCTATAATTGTCAGAAGCTTAGGCACTTTGCTTCAGAGTGCCGCAGTAGGAACCACAGAGAGGAAGCGAATCTGATGAGATTCAATAAAGACCAGCTGATTCTGATGTTTGCCGAACAGGAGGTGAGCCTGTACTGAAAAGAAGACGAGGAGACGATCCTCGTAGGCGAGAAAGAGCAGACCTGCCAGGAGAGTAGGGAGCAGACCTGCCCGAAGAGCAGAGAGCAAACCTGCTCGGAATCCGAGCAGAGACCAAAGAGCAGAGACCAGACATCAGAAACCAGAGAGCAGACCTGCCCGGAAAAAAAAAAAAAAAAAAAAAAAAAAAAAAAAAAGTCCGCCGAGATGGTGTTCCTGATCGAGGACAACGTTATTGCGAACCTCCTCGTTGACGGAAAGCAGAAAGTCTCTACCGATGTCTGGTACTTAGACAATGGTGCTAGCAACCACATGACAGGAGACCGAGCTAAGTTTGAAGAGCTTCATGAGAAGATCAAGGGGAACGTGAAATTTGGCGATGGCTCGATCATCGAAATTAGAGGCAGAGGGTCCATCCTGTTCGTGTGCAAGAACGGGGACCAACGCCACATGACCCAGGTGTACTACATCCCAAAGATGAAGAGTAACATCATCAGCCTCGGACAGATGACAGAGATCGGCAACACAGTGGTGATGTCTGGTCCCTATCTGAAGATGTGGAACAGATGTGGCAACCTGCTTATGAAGGTGAAGAGAACGCCGAACAGGTTGTACAAGACTCTATTAGAGGTAGGCCAGCGTGTCTGCTTAATGGCGTCCCTAGCAGACCCGGCCAGGTTGTGGCATGCGAGACTTGGGCACGTAAACTTTTACACGCTCAAAATGTTGGGAGAGAAGGAAATGGCCTTTGGGGTTCCCAAGATTGAACAACCCAACCAGCTATGTGAATGCTGCATGATCGCGAAACAGGCTAGAGTGCTATTTCTGATCAAGGCCAAGTTCCGAGCAGAACGACCTCTCCAACTGGTGCATGCGGACCTCTGTGGTCCAATCACCCCAGCAACTCTAGCCGGAAGCAAGTATTTCCTACTACTTGTTGACGACTACAGTCGCTGGATGTGGATCTACACGCTCAATGAGAAGAGTTGAGCCTTTTAAGTCTTCAAGAAGTTCAAGAGGCTCGTGGAGAATGGGTCAGAACACAAGATGAAGGTCTTGAGAACAGACCAAGGTAGAGAGCTCACATCCCAGCAGTTCAGAGTGTTCTGCGATGAGGAATGAGTCGAGCGCCACCTGACCGCACCGTACACTCCCCAGTAGAACGGTGTGGTGGAGGGACGAAACCGGACAGTGATGGATACAACAAGGAGTTTGCTGAAGAGTATTCAAGTCCCGGCGAGGTTTTGAGGAGAATCAGTTAGACACGCGGTCTATTTGCTAAACTGTTTGCCAACAAAGGCGCTAGGAGAGCGCACACCCTACCAGGCATGGAATGGAAAGAAACCTCACTTGGAGCACTTGAGAGTGTTTGGGTGCACCGCACATGTGAAGACTGTAGGTCCTTAGCTCAAGAAGCTTGATGACAGGAGTCAGTCGATGGTGTACTTTGGTATCAAAGACGGAAGCAAGGCACACAGACTCTTTGACCCCCGACGCGGCAAGACCAAGTGAGCAGAGATGTCGTGTTCGAAGAAGAGAAGAAGTAGGATTGGAGCAACGAGAACAGAGACCCCGAGCAGAACTCAGTTGAGTTCGTAATCGAAGAAGAAGAGGGCGTTGCAGAGCAGGAAGGTACCCCCACCAGCTCATTCAATTCGGGTACCCCCTCCAACTCGGGTACCCCTACCATTTCTGGTCCCCCCACCAGCTCGGGACCCCCTACCAGCTCTGATAACTTCACCAGAGATTCATGCCCGGGTACACCCAGGACACCCAGCCCGAGCAGATTCAGCTCGTCCAGCTCAGGAGATTCCTAGATCAAGGATGGCCCAAGGGGATTCCGTCCCCTAGCAGAAGTCTATGAAGAGTCTCAGGATGTGGAGATGAACCTAGAAAATTTGTCCTTGTTGTGCGCCGAGGAGCAGGCCAACTACCAAGAAGCAGCTACCGAGCAGAAATGGCAGGAAGTAATGGAGAAGGAGCTGGAGTCCATAGAGAAGATCACGAGCAGTATAGAAGCAGCTACTGAGGCATCTTACTCACACCCGACCAGACATCTCTCATGCAGTTGGGATAGTTAGTCGTTATATGGAGAAGCCCACGAGCAGTATAGAAGGGAACGACGGACTACGGGATCCAGTATAGAAGAGGCAGGGGAGCAGAAGAGCTAGTCAGCTTCACTGACAGTGATCTAGCAGGTGACATTGATGATAGGAAGAGTACCGGAGGGATGGTGTTCTACTTCAATGGGAACCTGATCACTTGGCAATCTCAGAAGCAGAAGACTGTAGCTCTATCCTCGTGTGAAGCGGAGTTCATGGCAGCAACCGCAGCAGCGTGTCAAACTATGTGGTTGAAGGGGATACTAAGTGAAGTGACCGGAGCCGAGCAGAAGCTAGTTACACTCTACGTGGACAACAAGTCCGCAATAGCACTAATGAAGAACCCAGTGTTTCATGGTCGGAGCAAACACATAAACACTCGGTATCATTATATTCGCGAGTGTGTGGAGAAGCGGAAGATCATCGTGGAGTTTGTCAGCACGAGGAGCAACGGGCAGACATACTCACCAAGGCTCTAGCAAGAGTTAAGTTCGCGGAGATGGGAGAGCTGGTCGGAGTGAAGAACCTCTACCCAAGTCAAGCTTACGGGGGAGAATGTGAGTTTAAGCCTGAAGTGGCTTAACCCCTAGCAGAGATCTCCCTAGCAGAGATCTCCACACCAGGAGTTTCCCCCCTAGCAGAGAAGGGCCCGAGCAGAAATGCCCCTACCATGAGTGCTCCCGGGCAGAAGTGGCTCCCTAGAAGAAGAGCCCCGAGCAGAAATACACCCTAGCAGCCCTGTTAGGGACACCCGACCAGAAGTCATCGGAACTCATTCTAGAAGGTGCCAAACTTAAGAAGCAAGTTTGGAGATTCGATTTGGTTTCCTGATTCTGTTAGGATTCGAATGTAAATTGTAAAGATTTGATTGAGTCTATTTTAGGAAGTTTAGCTAGGGTTTCGTTTTTCTGGTCTCCTATACATACTTGTGTTAGTGTTTATTTTTTGTAACTCCTCTTTTGTAATTTTTGCCTTTTGAATTAGTCAAAGAGAAAATTCTCTCAAGTTCTTCTTTCTTTGTTCTTGCTCTTCGCGTGTTGTTCTTTGGTTGCAGATCCAAACAATTGGAACCAACAAGTTGTTTTATATTCTTTTAATTCTATTTGTAAAAATTTATTATATAATATTAAAAATTAAACGTAAATATATGTCATGCATCGATCTAGGACGTATAAAAAAGACTAATAAATCTATATATGATTTTCGACAATAGTTACAGGTTTGTTATAATTCGAATATATTTATCCAATTAAAGATAATAAAATAATAATCGCAATATCTGAATATCCAAATTAAAGATAATAATTACAATCCACCAAGCATTATATATAGCTCATAAGTATTGGAGTAGTAACCAGTTTCTCTCACTGATCTCTAGCTGTACGCCATGGCTTCGACTTCGCTGTGGATAAGCTTCCTTCTCATCCTTGTTGCTCCCTTCAGCATCAGCTCCGCCAGACACTACCGCGGCTTGACACGTGGCACCACGAAGTACGATCGTGGTGATCATGGGCAGTTCATGTCTAGGGTTTCCAGTTCTTCCAGAACCGTTCTTAGCGTTGATGATTTCGGAGCTCAAGGAAACGGCACAGACGACACTGACGTAAGTATATGTAAATGTGATCGAACGATCGATCGACTCATTAATAAATAGTTTGATCTTCGGTGTTCTTTAGTTAGTTATCATCGCAAAGTAGTAACATTGTATGATATAGTTTAGGAGTGTGAATAAATAGATAGGAATAATCGCGGCAAAGGTATCTAAACTTTGACCAGCTGAGACGACAATGTACAAAGTGAGGAGACACAATTTTCTGTCTCATTTTTTCCGTCGAATTCAAGTTAGAAAAGAAGCTTAGATAGTTGGATGAACATATAAATATGTATCTTAGGTATGATTTAATATGTGTTCAACCTACAATTTTTACCTCGTCTTTTAAGATACACGACATTTATATGTTCAGCCTAAATTTTTAGCTTCGAACGCACAATGCTAAAAATTTAGGATGAAATATGCGTTGCCTCATAGTTGTCGACTTCGGGTATTTTTACCATTATATTTTTACTTTGAACCTCCGACTATTTAAGTTGATCAAAGTTTAGGTACTTTTTCCACAATTATCGGTAGTGGTATTTATAAATTATTGTGACAGTTAATGAGATACTTTACTAGGTATATTATATATGATACATTGGAACTAGAATAATGAAATTTACGGGAAAAAACAAGATCAGAAACTATAATTTTAGTAGTTTGTTGGCCGGGACTCCCTGGCATAATTGGGAACGGGGCTAGAATGAACACTGATTTTTATTTTTATTTTTACCGAAAATTAAAATAATTACTATATTTGCATTATATTAATACACATACAAGATTGATTAGACTAAAAAAAATTGTGGGTTGATCAAAAAATATATATGTCCAATTTATTCAAAAAAAATTATAAATGTATGTATATATATATATATGTATTTATTTATATTTTCTAAATAAGTTAAGATAAATTAATCCAAATTTGTACGTATACTTTGTTTAGGCTTTTAACAATGCATGGAAAGCAGCTTGTTCGACGACCGGTTCAGTTGTTCTCCGGGTTCCCAAAAGAAATTATCTTGTGAAACCCGTCAATTTTGCTGGTCCCTGTAAAGCCCACAAAATCAGTGTGCGAGTTTCCGGAACCATAGACGCCTCCACCCAACGGTCGGATTACACCGACAGGCGTTGGCTCAGCTTCGAAAGCGTCAACCGTCTTACCGTCGAGGGCGGCGGAATCTTAAACGGCAACGGAAAAACGTGGTGGAAACAATCTTGCAAGATTAAAAAATCTTCTGTAAGCGTTACTATCTTCTTAATTATCACTTTATAAACATTGTTCACAACACAAACATGTCACGACAACTTGTTACTAAGGATTGAAATCGGGATTGACAATTGGTATTTTGAGGCATTTAGTCCTCGTTGTGTTTTATAAATTTGTTTCCATTTTTGTAAAATCCGGTTTCTTGTAACCGGCATATATTTAAACCGGAACCGCGACTTGGAATATATTCCAAGTCTGGTTAAAACCAACTTTTATCCCAGAATAGTAGTCTTTTTAAAAAGGGACATGGACTTGGAATAAACCAAGTCAGGTTTATTCTGATTTTGTATCCCAAAATATTATTCTTAAAACCGGAACTCGGACTTGGAACACATCAAATTAATACCGATTTTTCATCTTAAAATAATATTCTTTAAACCGCTACCCGAAATCGGAATAAAAATTAAGGCACTCCTTGTTAGCATAATCTAACTCTCTTTCCTTGTCTATTTGCTTTTGCAGCCTTGCAGCACTGGAATGCCTACGGTGTGTCATCTTATACCTTCATCAATATATATATATAGAATGGTGTATAATTATATGTTTGATTGATCACTGCAGGCATTGTCATTCCATGGATGCCAGCATCTGAGAGTGAGACACTTGCACGTAAAAGACTCCATGCAAATGCAAGTGGCTTTCCAGTATTGCCGCAACGTGACGGCTTCGGATCTGAGAGTCACGGCCGACGGGCACAGCCCCAACACCGACGGAATCCACATCACTCACACCCAAGGCATCTCCATCTCCGACAGCTTCATCGCCACCGGCGACGACTGCATCTCCATCGTTAGTGGCACCCAAACAGTGCGCGCCACCAACATCACGTGCGGGCCCGGCCACGGAATCAGGTACCCGCAAGTTTTGCATGTTTTAGTAGTCTTAATTTTTTTTTTCTTATTTTAATATATGTTTCGTTTTCGTCGTGTAGTATTGGTAGCCTCGGATCCAGAAACTCTGAAGCCCACGTCTCGGATGTCATCGTCGACGGAGCCAAGCTTTCTCGCACCACCAACGGACTTCGAATCAAGACATGGCAGGTAAAGCTAGAGTTGCTAATATAAAGATAATTCATTATTATATTTACATGTCTAGACAATTTTATTATATTATTAAAGATATTTATTTACCAAATAATAATTTAGTAATTTTAATTAAAAATCGAGACCGTAAAGAAGTATTATTTAATCGAAGTTATTAATTCATCGAGTATTTCTATTGTATTTCATTCCCTTTTTTCGGCTTTTTTTATCCTTCGAAAATTTAGGGTTTGCATCAAGTGCCTGTATCCTCAAAGTAGTGTAAACCCCATTAATGGTGAACTAGTGTTTTAATTCATTTTTATTAATTGCAGGGAGGATCTGGAAATGTGAGCAGTATCAAGTTCATGAACGTGGAGATGGACAACGTGAAAAACCCCATCATCATCGACCAAAACTACTGCTTTCCGAGGAATTCGTGCTCTAAGCAGACCTCGGCGGTCCAAGTGAGCGACGTGCTGTATCGGAACATTACCGGGACCAGCGCTACGGACGTTGCCATCAAGTTCGACTGCAGCGACAGCTTCCAATGCGAGAAGATCGTACTCCAAGACGTTCACATTCAACACTACGGCAGCCAAAGCGAAAATCCGGAAGCGTCGTGCCAAAACGTTCAACTGACCGGTATCGGAGTTGTTACACCGCTATGCCCCAACTTGGGCACAAAGAGTGCCACCAGTGCACCGCCACCGCCACCGCCGAAGCCAAAGCGTGACACCCCCGCACCGCCACCGCCGAAGCCAAAGCGTGATACCCCCGCGCCGCCACCGCCGAAGCCAAAGAGTGACACCCGCCCTCCGCCGCCGCCGAAGCCAAAGGCCAATCCACCTTCTCAGCACCACGGCCAAAGCCATAGACCGATCCGTCGTCTTAGTGTTGCTGATTTCGGAGCAAAAGGAAACGGCGCCGACGACACCGACGTAAGTATATCAAACGCCTTGGAATAACAATTACGATTAACATGTGATCGACTCGTCAATAATTGGTTTGATCTTTAGTTTTTCTTGAGTAAATCCAAATATTGTCACCCAGATCTAAAGGTTATTAATTTATATATTTCTAAACTAGAGATAAATTTGTTTTGTATAGGCTTTTAACAGTGCATGGAAAGCAGCGTGTTCGTCGACGCGTTCGGTTATTCTTTCGGTTCCCAAAAACCATTATCTTGTGAAACCCATTAATTTTGACGGTCCTTGCAAAGCCCGCAAAATCATTGTTCGAATTTTGGGAACCATAGAGGCCTCCACTCACCGGTCAGATTATGGCGTCAACCGTTGGCTCAGCTTCGACCGTGTTGACAATCTAACTGTCGAGGGTCGCGGAACCCTAAACGGCAACGGACACGTGTGGTGGGAACAGTCTTGCAAGAGAAACAAATCTTCGGTAAGCTCTACTTTCTTCTTTATCACTATAAAACATTGTCAGCAACACACAAACACTTTGGTAAAATCCGGTTTCTTGTAGCCAGTTTACGTTTAAAATCGGCCAAATAAAGTACCAGCTGTTTATAAAATTATGTAATATTATAAAATCGGGTCTGTTAAGGACCGGTTTTCATTCGTGAAAACTGATCTCATTTGTAGTTCCCAAAACCGGGCTGGTTAATAGCAAATTTTGTATCCCAAAATATCAGTCTTTAAACCGGAACTGGACCGGGATTCGAAATAAAGATTTCACTCCGCTTGTAAACATAACCTAACCATTCAATGTTGATAGCTTGGCTTAACTCGTTATTCCTTGTCTGTTTGTTTGCAGCCTTGCACGGAAGCGCCTAGGGTATGTCATCTTCTACCTTGATCCACATATTTTAATATATTTTATTAGTTAGGGTAAATAGCCGCATAAAATACCCAATTTTTTTATTTTGTAATGGCATAAACTCTATTTATATTTTCAAGGAAAAAATTCTTAATGTTTACTATTTTAGTTCTCTCTGAAATTCCGTTCACCTTTCTAAAGTGACACACATGTCGAAGAGTTTTTACGTAATCGCACATTCGGAATTCTATTGAATCAAATCATAACAGTTATACCTAATTGATATAAGTTATTAATATATGTTTGATTGATCACTGCAGGCATTGACATTCCATGGATGCAACAATCTGAGAGTGATGCACTTGCGGATAAAAGACTCGATGAATATGCAAGTGGCTTTCGAGCGTTGCCGCAACGTCACTGCTTCGAATCTGCACATCACGGCCGACGGGCACAGCCCCAACACCGACGGAATCCACATCACTCACACCAAAGGCATTTCCGTCTCCAACTGCTTCATTGCCACCGGTGATGACTGCATCTCCATCGTCGGTGGCTCCCAAACCGTGCGCGCCAACAACATCACGTGCGGACCCGGCCACGGAATCAGGTGCCTGCAGTTTTTGCTTGTTTTGTTTTAATCTTCTTTTCTATTTATTTTTTCTAAAGTAAATATATGTTTTGATTTCATCATGTAGTATCGGTAGTCTGGGAGCCAACAACGCAGAAGCCCACGTCTCGGATGTCATCGTCGATGGAGCCAAGCTTTCACACACCACCAACGGACTTCGAATCAAGACTTGGCAGGTAAAGCTAGTGGTCCTAACATAGAAATCCAAAAACGGTATTTTCGAATTACGAAAACAGAAATCCTGATTCTGTTTTTCTTTTAGTTTATTTACTATTGTATACTTTATAAAACGGTCAGCAAATCACAACCGAATCAGATAACAGAAACCGAATTTCGTTTCCATTTCTTTAGAATCGAAAAAATTCGTCTTAAGTAAATCCGTTAATGGTGAACTAGGATTTAATGCATGACTAATTGCCAGGGAGGATCGGGAAATGTGAGCAACATCAGGTTCATGAACGTAGAGATGCACAACGTCGAAAACCCCATCATCATCGACCAAAACTACTGCTTCCGGAAAAACGCGTGCCCTAAGCAGAGGTCGGCGGTGCAAGTGAGCGACGTGCTGTATCGGAACATCACAGGCACCAGCGCTACAGACGTCGCCATCAACTTTGACTGCAGCGACAGCTTCCCATGTGAGAGGATCGTACTCCAAGACGTCAACATTCAACGCTATGGCAGCCAAAGCGGGAATCCCGAAGCTTCATGCCAAAACGTTCAGCTGACCGACATCGGAGTTGTTGCACCACCGTGCAACGCAGGAGCATCGTCTCAGCCTCGTAGCCATCACGGTCATCACCATCATCACGGTCACCAATGACTACCTTCCCTTTCACTATTGGTCGATTTTTTTGTATTCCATTTTTCTTTTATTTTTTCAACATTGGTAAATATTTTATCATTATACAAATTATTTTATTTTTTCGCCATTCTTTCTCAAATCAAGTACATAAATATTGAATTCTCAGCCTAGAAACATTTGTATACACAACTAATGATATCTAAAAGCATGTAACTATTCGGAATATCGCATTTAAAAGAAAGGAAATGGCATAATACCTAAGCGGCTTTTGAAATTCGAAAGCTAGTAATACGGTCGGGACAAAGCTGAGACGTCAATCCAAGAAGGTCTTTTCGCTTTATAGTAGAAGTGTGCGATCATTTGAACCAACTCATCCGCTGTTCGAAACTCTGCCAAAAACCGAGCACGATTTAGTATTGGTACTACGAAGAAATGGACATTACCCGGTATATGATATCGGAATCATAAGTTTTTTTTATTTTACCTTTTTCTCTGTATAGAATCTGGTTTCCTCGTAAGAACAGAAGCTGAGGGCCTTCCTTAACATTAAGAGCGTACGCCATATCTCTCTCGATGTTGATATCTATCTTCACCGTCTGTAGAGTTAAAGCAATTTCATAACGCCGATTAAACATGGAAATTATTTGCAATTGAGTCCGAAAAATATCTTAAAAGGTAAAAACTGAAATTACCCGAGGAGGCAATCGATCTTTGGCTTGCCGGTAGACCTTGACTGCTTTTTCTAGCTCCTTTAAAGCTTTCCAATTTTCGGATGCCCTGTGAAGAAACCAAGCAATCTTCCGTTAGAAACTTCCACATATTATTGCGGAAACTAAGAAGCACACAGAGCATAAGAATTCTTCACATGCACGAGCACGAAACACAAGCAAACTGACAATATGGAAATCCGTCACAGTGACACTAGAATAAAAATGCTTCAAATACTCACAAGCAACACCGTAAATAACACAACATAACATAACATAAAACGAGCTCCAAAGCACAGTAACTTTCCCGAATGTCTTTCACAAGTTGACCAAGCAAGATCTACAGCATCGGCAAAACAAGCACAAATCCTTGTTGAAACACGGGTCTTTTCTGGTGATTCACACATTAAGCAAGCAAAGCAAAACTACTAGACACGGAAAAACAATTGTCTGCAATGAAATTAAATAAAAAATACACTCAAGATAACACAAATCCAGAATAGAGAAACCCGACACTCTCTCTGCAACCAAAAAAAAAAAAAAAAACACAAATCAGAACTACACAACACGGAAACCTTCGCAAACGTCTTTTACAAGTGTCCAAGCAAGATCTATAGCTTAAGCTAAACAAACACAAATCCTTGAACTAAGCAAAGAAAACCATATAAAATGGCAGATCAACCATCTCGATTAAACACGCGCTTACAAACACAAATGCAGAACAACGCAGAAAGCACACAAACATACAAAACAAGAACCGAACCCGGCAAACTGTCATTACAATAAAATGCTTCAAAAAGACAACAAAAACAAAACTCTGGAAATTCATACATTAAGCAAACAGAACTCGAAAATAGGAATTAATGCACACATGACACAATCCCAGAAACATCATGAAAACCTGCCACAAATGCTTCATAATCACACAAGCAAATACAGAGCTATACAACACAGAAACTTTCCCTATCAAGCAAGATCCGAATCACTGGAAAACGGAACGTAAATCCTTGTAATGTAACCTGTTGTAGCGCTCGAAGACGAGGACGACAAGCGGGCTGGGATGGAAGGCGAAGCTCTCCCACTCCAGGCAGTTGATCTCCTTCACCCAATTGTCGTCGATCTCGCCTTCCCAGTCGATTTCGAACCCGTCTTCTCCGACCACGTTCCTGATTGGATGCTTCTCGAAGTACTCCGACGCCCTAATGCCCCACCCCACATCCGCATCCACCGGCCACTCCTGGCAATCCTCCTCCACCACCATCTCCGCTTCCTTCGCCTCCCCGCCGACGCTCCCAGACTCGTCATCGCCGCCATTTTCGTCCTCGTCGACGGTCCTCTCCTTGAGAATATTCTCCCTGTTCTGAAACAGCTCCGGGTTCTGGTCTTCCATGGCGGCGAAGGTCTGCTCCAGCCTGTCCCTGATGTAGTCCTCCACCGCCTTGGCCTCGCTCCGCCGTCCCCGCCGCGGCTTCCTGGGGATCGGCGTGGGGAAACCTGGGCTCGGGTCGGGTTTCTTGGGGGCCTCTGGGTTCGGACTGCGGGTTGCAAATTTGGGTTTTGGTGGGTCGGGCTTTGATGGGTGGTCGGGTTTGAGGGAGAGGACGACGGTGGTGAAGGGCTTTACGACGCCGTTTCGGCGGTGGTGGAGCGTTTGGGGAACGAGTGAGGTTTGAAAATAGAGTGACATCTCTCTCTCACTCTCACTCTCACTCTCACTCTCACTCAGATTTGCGCGCGTAAATATCAACGAAAGAATGAAGAACACCAAGTGTTCGACGAAAAAGCGAGTTTGGGATTACGTTACGATGAACCAGTCTGAAATATTTGCAAATCTCGTCTTATTATTTAGAGGTAAAAATATCAAATTATCAAAAGTTATTTATACGTTAGTATTAAATTGTTAATTTTCACAAATTATCAAATTATTTATATCGTTAATATCTTAAGGCATTTGGCACAGCTTATTTAGCCCTGTTTTTTTTTATAAAATAAACTTAACCGCTTTTCAGGTGTTTGGCAAAATTATTTTTCCAAAAAACACAAAATCGATTTTGAATTTTTGTACATGAATTATAAAAGCTAGGATTCGTAGCTTTTGGTTTTTTCTAAAAACAAAAATACGGTTTTAGTCTATTTTAGTCTTTTTTAGCCTAAATAATTTTTTTACCAAACGTTAAATCAGTTTTTGTTACCGGTAGCAACTGTTTTATTAACAATTTACCAAACACCTGCCGGTTTTTTTCAAAAACAGTTTGTTTTTTAAACTAAAACTAAAAACATTTTTTGTAAAAATTAAGTTGTGCCAAACGGGCCCATTATTGATGATATAAATATTTAAGTTATTATCATTAATTAGCGACATAAGTAATTAAGTTACTATCTTATACATAAAATATATAGAATTGTTGGATAAGATTACAAAAACATCATAAATTCTTAAGTTATTATTGACGATATAAATACGTATATTTTTATCATTACACTATTTTTGTAATTTTATCCACCAATTATGCGTGATCAGGGGCGGACCCAGCCTATTTTGAGAGTGGCTGGTGTCACCCCCAACATTTGAGAGAAAAAAAAAAAATTCTACTGTATTTCAAATTTTTTTATTACAAAAATACATTATTTCTCCATTAGAGAGACTGAAAAACCCTCGAAGTAACAAGGAAGAATTGATGTTGGCGGGAAGAAGAAGTACTTTGTTGGTCCACTATAACTTTATTTCTATCTCTTTCTTAGTTATTGTTTATTATATATAATTTCTAATGTTACTAGTTTGTATTTTGTTATTGTGATGTTAAGGGATCTCCTACAGCTCAGCAAGCCACGTCAGTCAACGCCTAACAAATTACGAATTAGTTAGAGCCACGTCATGATTACAAAGGCGGTTAGAGAATTTGTTAAGATTAGCTAAGAATCTCTGCCATGTATATAATGGAAATTGTATCACAATATTCATTAACGCTTTACACAATAAGATTGCATAGTTCAGTTTGCTCTCTGGATCTCCTACAGCTCAGCAAGCCACGTCAGTCAGCGCCTAACAAATTACGACTTAGTTAGAGCCACGTCATGATTACAAAGGCGGTTAGAGAATTTGTTAAGATTAGCTAAGAATCTCTGCCATGTATATAATGGAAATTGTATCACAATATTCATTAACGCTTTACACAATAAGATTGCATAGTTCAGTTTGCAAATTCTCTCTCTGGATCTCCTACAGCTCAGCAAGCCACGTCAGTCAGCGCCTAACAAATTACGACTTAGTTAGAGCCACGTCATGATTACAAAGGCGGTTAGAGAATTTGTTAAGATTAGCTAAGAATCTCTGCCATGTATATAATGGAAATTGTATCACAATATTCATTAACGCTTTACACAATAAGATTGCATAGTTCAGTTTGCAAATTCTCTCTCTGGATCTCCTACAGCTCAGCAAGCCACGTCAGTCAGCGCCTAACAAATTACGAATTAGTTAGAGCCACGTCATGATTACAAAGGCGGTTAGAGAATTTGTTAAGATTAGCTAAGAATCTCTGCCATGTATATAATGGAAATTGTATCACAATATTCATTAACGCTTTACACAATAAGATTGCATAGTTCAGTTTGCTCTCTGGATCTCCTACAGCTCAGCAAGCCACGTCAGTCAGCGCCTAACAAATTACGACTTAGTTAGAGCCACGTCATGATTACAAAGGCGGTTAGAGAATTTGTTAAGATTAGCTAAGAATCTCTGCCATGTATATAATGGATATTGTATCACAATATTCATTAACGCTTTACACAATAAGATTGCATAGTTCAGTTTGCAAATTCTCTCTGGATCTCCTACAGCTCAGCAAGCCACGTCAGTCAGCGCCTAACAAATTACGACTTAGTTAGAGCCACGTCATGATTACAAAGGCGGTTAGAGAATTTGTTAAGATTAGCTAAGAATCTCTGCCATGTATATAATGGAAATTGTATCACAATATTCATTAACGCTTTACACAATAAGATTGCATAGTTCAGTTTGCAAATTCTCTCTCTGGATCTCCTACAGCTCAGCAAGCCACGTCAGTCAGCGCCTAACAAATTACGACTTAGTTAGAGCCACGTCATGATTACAAAGGCGGTTAGAGAATTTGTTAAGATTAGCTAAGAATCTCTGCCATGTATATAATGGAAATTGTATCACAATATTCATTAACGCTTTACACAATAAGATTGCATAGTTCAGTTTGCAAATTCTCTCTCTGGATCTCCTACAGCTCAGCAAGCCACGTCAGTCAGCGCCTAACAAATTACGAATTAGTTAGAGCCACGTCATGATTACAAAGGCGGTTAGAGAATTTGTTAAGATTAGCTAAGAATCTCTGCCATGTATATAATGGAAATTGTATCACAATATTCATTAACGCTTTACACAATAAGATTGCATAGTTCAGTTTGCAAATTCTCTCTCTGGATCTCCTACAGCTCAGCAAGCCACGTCAGTCAGCGCCTAACAAATTACGAATTAGTTAGAGCCACGTCATGATTACAAAGGCGGTTAGAGAATTTGTTAAGATTAGCTAAGAATCTTTGCCATGTATATAATGGAAATTGTATCACAATATTCATTAACTCTTTACACAATAAGATTGCATAGTTCAGTTTGCAAATTCTCTCTCTGGATCTCCTACAGCTCAGCAAGCCACGTCAGTCAGCGCCTAACAAATTACGACTTAGTTAGAGCCACGTCATGATTACAAAGGCGGTTAGAGAATTTGTTAAGATTAGCTAAGAATCTCTGCCATGTATATAATGGAAATTGTATCACAATATTCATTAACGCTTTACACAATAAGATTGCATAGTTCAGTTTGCAAATTCTCTCTATGGATCTCCTACAGCTCAGCAAGCCACGTCAGTCAGCGCCTAACAAATTACGAATTAGTTAGAGCCACGTCATGATTACAAAGGCGGTTAGAGAATTTGTTAAGATTAGCTAAGAATCTCTGCCATGTATATAATGGAAATTGTATCACAATATTCATTAACGCTTTACACAATAAGATTGCATAGTTCAGTTTGCAAATTCTCTCTCTGGATCTCCTACAGCTCAGCAAGCCACGTCAGTCAGCGCCTAACAAATTACGAATTAGTTAGAGCCACGTCATGATTACAAAGGCGGTTAGAGAATTTGTTAAGATTAGCTAAGAATCTCTGCCATGTATATAATGGAAATTGTATCACAATATTCATTAACGCTTTACACAATAAGATTGCATAGTTCAGTTTGCAAATTCTCTCTCTGGATCTCCTACAGCTCAGCAAGCCACGTCAGTCGGCGCCTAACAAATTACGAATTAGTTAGAGCCACGTCATGATTACAAAGGCGGTTAGAGAATTTGTTAAGATTAGCTAAGAATCTCTGCCATGTATATAATGGAAATTGTATCACAATATTCATTAACGCTTTACACAATAAGATTGCATAGTTCAGTTTGCAAATTCTCTCTCTGGATCTCCTACAGCTCAGCAAGCCACGTCAGTCAGCGCCTAACAAATTACGAATTAGTTAGAGCCACGTCATGATTACAAAGGCGGTTAGAGAATTTGTTAAGATTAGCTAAGAATCTCTGCCATGTATATAATGGAAATTGTATCACAATATTCATTAACGCTTTACACAATAAGATTGCATAGTTCAGTTTGCAAATTCTCTCTATGGATCTCCTACAGCTCAGCAAGCCACGTCAGTCAGCGCCTAACAAATTACGAATTAGTTAGAGCCACGTCATGATTACAAAGGCGGTTAGAGAATTTGTTAAGATTAGCTAAGAATCTCTGCCATGTATATAATGGAAATTGTATCACAATATTCATTAACGCTTTACACAATAAGATTGCATAGTTCAGTTTGCAAATTCTCTCTCTGAATCTCCTACAGCTCAACAAGCCACGTCAGTCAGCGCCTAACAAATTACGAATTAGTTAGAGCCACGTCATGATTACAAAGGCGGTTAGAGAATTTGTTAAGATTAGCTAAGAATTTCTGCCATGTATATAATGGAAATTGTATCACAATATTCATTAACGCTTTACACAATAAGATTGCATAGTTCAGTTTGCAAATTCTCTCTCTTGGTTTTAGATTTCTTCATGGTATCAGAGCTAGGGTTTTCTTCTTCTCTTTCAACAATGGCGTTGAGCTCCCCTTTCGCTCCGTCTCTAAATAATGCAATCTCAGTAAAGCTGGACGATTCCAATTACCTCGCATGGCGGTCGCAAGTTCTCCCAGCTCTTCGTGGTCGCGATTTGGAAGATTTCATCAATGGCGATCGTCCCTCCCCACCGCAGTTCTTGGAATTCACCGATGAGACTGGATCTTCTATGAAAGTCAATCAAGCCTATATGCAATGGAAGCGCGAGGATCAACTTCTTCTAAGCTGGATTCTTTCGTCTCTTTCTTCTCCGGTGCTCAATCTGGTGACCGGATGCGGTCACGCCGTCGATGTATGGCGCGCTCTGGAGGATTTATACGCCATTAAGACTCGAGACAGAATCCTACCTCTAAAGATTGAACTTCAGACGATGAAGAAAGGTTCGAGGACTATTTCCGAATATATTTCAAAGACCAATGCTATCGTCGATGCTCTTGCGCTCGCCGGTGATCCAATCTCAACGAACGACCACATCGTTTACATCCTTGCTGGACTTCCCGCTGAATATGAGGTACAAGTCGGTATGATCACAAATCGTCCCTTACACACGAAGATTTCCATTCATGAAGTTCTGTCAATTCTTCTGACTCAAGAGTGCCGGCTCGAGATGCTTGGCAATACTCTAAACAATGATGTACAAAACTCGATGGCAAACTATGTCGAGAACAGAGGCCGAAAGTTTCAACCTCAAAGTTCGAACTATGTCGAGAACAGAGGCCGAGGGTTTCAACCCCAAAATTCGAGTCCTCTTCACAGATCAAACTTCCCGAATTACCCGCAGCGAAGCAGAGGTAGAGGAAAGTTCAACGGCTATGGTCGCGGATCCAAGCCAATATGTCAAATATGCATTAAGCAAGGACACACAGCCCGAACTTGTTGGTACAGAAATGAAGAAAGCGTAGCCGTCACCAATAGAGCTGAAGCGCATCGCCGTCACAATGATAGGCCCGCCGCATTGTTCGCAGGATCTGAAACAGTCTTTGATCCGGCATGGTATGCGGACTCAGGTGCGACTGGTCACGTCACGGGCCAGCTTGAAAGCATGAAGATAACTAAGCCGTTTGAAGGCTCTGATAAGCTAATGGTTGGGAATGGTAAATTACTCCCTATCTCTCATATCGGTTCTGTTTCTTTGCCTTCTCAATCACCATTAGATCAACCTATTATTCTGAAAGATGTGTTACATGTTCCTGAAATTAAAAAGAATCTAGTGAGTGTTTTGAAACTGACATCTCACAACAAAGTCTTTGTTGAGTTTCATGACAATTTTTGCGTTGTGAAGGATCGACTAACAGGGAAGGTGTTACTCACCGGACCGGTTAGAAATGGACTTTATCACCTAGGCTGCAGCTCGAGGGCTATTCAGCAAGCTCGTTCAAATTTCCAATTTCCTACATCGCAAGCACAATCATCCTGGACAAAGGTGTGCTGCATTTCCTCTCAAGGAGTTACATATGAAGAATAAAACTTTAGAAGCAGTTCATTCTAGTTTTGATGTAATAAAAGTAGACACTCTTCATAGGCGTCTTGGCCATCCATCTGACAGTGTATTCTCAATTGTTGCCAAAGCTTGTAATACAAAATTCAAAATGAATAAAAGACCGTCTTTTTGCAATGCGTGTAAGATTGGCAAGAGCCATGCTCTTCCCTTCAAATTATCTGATTCGACGACATCTGAACCTCTTCAATTGGTCCATACCGATTTATGGGGACCCGCCCCTATGGTTGGATTCAACGGGGCTAGATACTATATCCATTTTCTAGATGATTTCACTCGCTTTGCATGGATTTTTCCGCTCAAACAAAAATCCGAGGCCCTAAATGTGTTCAAGATATTCAAAGCTATGGCCGAGAATGTTCTGTCAAAGAGGATCAAAGTTATACAAAGCGATTGGGGTGGCAAATTTAGGTCCTTTACGTCTTTCCTCAATGATGTTGGAATCATTATGAGACATCTATGTCCACATGTCCACGAGCAAAATGGCAAGGCGGAACGGAAGCACCGTCACATAGTGGAACTTGGCCTCACTTTACTCTCTCAAGCTGCCATGCCTCTGGATTTTTGGTGGGAAGCTTTCTCAACAGCCACTTTTCTCATTAATTGGCTGCCTACGCCAGTCTTACAGCACCAGACTCCCTTTTATAAGCTATTTGGGAAGGAACCAGACTTCTCTCAGTTTCGGGTCTTCGGCTGCACTGTATTTCCTCATCTTCGTGCTTATAATAGACACAAATTGGAGTTCAGGTCAGCTGCTTGTTTATTTCTGGGCTATAGTACAAAGCATAAAGGCTATATATGCCTACATCCTTCAGGTCGCCGATATATCACCCGACATGCTGTATTCCATGAAGATGAGTTTCCTTATAACTCTCTTTTTGGACCAAAAAGCTAGCCTATTTCGTGCCAAAATGATTGCACTTCCTCTTCCAGTCCCTGTAGTCAACTATTTCTTCCATTTCCTAGCACAAATCCACCCTTACAAACATCTCAGACTCTTCCCCACATACCCACAAACCTCCAAAATAATTTCCAAGCAAATCCATCTAATAATTCCCAAGATAACTCACAAACTGCAGCAATATTTCCTATTTCCGAAAATACCCCTGCCCTACATGTGAATGATTCTCCTTCCATACATATGCCTTCAGCCCCTCTAAATCCACCACTCTCAAATAACAGTTCCAGTATTCCTTTATCCACTTCTACTTCATGTCCTCATGCTCAACCTCCAAATACAGAGTAATTACCAAATCAAGAAAATACCCTCAGTATCAATACTCATGCTCCTATAGATATCCCACAGTCCAATCCAACTAGTATCACCAATATAATAGGTACTTCCGACACTTCATCCTTTTCCATTCCCCAAAAACCACGCCGTACGCACAACATGCTAACTCGATCCAGAAATGGCATTTTTCGTCCAAAACTCCTTACCACCTCCAAACACTCTTCCTCAGTTGTTCCTGGTCCTACTGAGCCTACTAATGCGAACAAAGCTTTGCTTGATCCTCAATGGAAGCAGGCTATGGCATCTGAATATGCAGCTCTCATTGCCAATGACACCTGGGAACTTGTCCCTTTTCAGTCCAACATGAATGTTGTTGGAAACAAATGGGTTTTTAAGCTCAAGTATAATCCTGATGGCAGCCTTCAACGGCATAAGGCCCGTCTTGTTGCGCAGGGTTTCTCTCAAGCGCCTGGAATAGATTTCACCGAGACTTACAGCCCCGTGATCAAATCTGCCACCGTCCGTACTGTTCTTTCCATTGCCGTGTCCAAAGGCTGGGAAATTAGACAAATGGACATTAATAATGCGTTTCTTAATGGCCGTCTAACTGAAACTGTTTACATGAAGCAGCCTCGTGGCTTTGAGGACGTCTCCAAACCAGATTTTGTATGCAAGCTTAAGCGTGCCCTTTATGGTCTAAAACAAGCTCCGCGCGCTTGGTTTGCTCGTCTTCGCGAAGCGCTGCTTGCGTGGGGATTCCAGAACACTCAGTCCGATATTTCCTTGTTTGTCTATAACAAAGATGGTCAGCTTATTCTACTTCTCGTCTATGTCGATGATATTCTCATCACCGGGAATTCAGCTCCATTACTTAAACAGTTTACGAAAGACTTAAACAAGATATTTGCATTGAAAGACATGGGTTCCCTCCATTACTGTCTCGGCATCGAGGCTCATCGCGATATGTCCGGTCTATATCTCACACAGACAAAGTATATAGCTGATTTGCTTGCTCGTGTGCACATGTCTGATTGCAAACCATGGGACACACCCGTGGCTCAAGGGCTCGCCTTATCCCGGTCCGATGGCACGCCTCTTGCTGATCCATCTTCCTTTCGCAGCACGATTGGTGCCCTTCAATATCTCACAATCACTCGACCGGACATTTCATTCATCGTGAGCAAACTCAGCCAGTTTCTTCAATGTCCAACTGATGTTCATTGGCAATGCTGCAAGCGGGTGCTTCGCTACCTCAAAGGCTCGATGTGCAAGGGACTGCACTTTACTGGTGGACGACCTCTTACTCTCAGCAGTTTTGCTAATGCTGATTGGGCAAGCTGCCCCGATGATCGGAGGTCCACCAGCGCCTATTGCGTTTATCTCGGCGGGAATCTCGTATCATGGAGCTCCAAAAAGCAACAGGTCATTGCTCGCTCTAGTACCGAAGCAGAGTATCGTGCCTTGGCACACACAGCAGCTGAAGTGAGTTGGCTGAAAGCGCTTCTCCGCGAGATTGGTTTCGCACATCCTGCCGTTCCTGTTATATGGTGTGATAACCAAGGTGCCGCTGCCCTCGCTGCGAATCCCGTGAGCCATCAACGGACCAAACATATAGAAATTGACATCCACTTTGTACGGGACAAAGTCATTCAGCGTGAGCTCGAAATTCGCTATATTCCCACATTTGATCAGATTGCAGATGTTCTTACCAAAGGGCTTGCAACGTGTCGTTTCCGTCTAATGCGACACAAACTCAAAGTGGAAGATTCCCCTTTTCGTTTGAAGGGGGTGTTAAGGGATCTCCTACAGCTCAGCAAGCCACGTCAGTCAACGCCTAACAAATTACGAATTAGTTAGAGCCACGTCATGATTACAAAGGCGGTTAGAGAATTTGTTAAGATTAGCTAAGAATCTCTGCCATGTATATAATGGAAATTGTATCACAATATTCATTAACGCTTTACACAATAAGATTGCATAGTTCAGTTTGCAAATTCTCTCTCTGGGTTTTAGATTTCTTCATGTGATGTGTTTCATGGTGCGTTGCCCATTGTCTTGTCAATATGGTTTCTTATATATATAAGGGTAAATTGCGGCAATAATACACAACCTTTGGTCAACAGGGTTTTAGGTTCTCAACCTTTCAAAGTGTTGGCAAAAATGCACAACCTGCGGTGACCGTGAAATTTGTTGGTCCTTTTGGTAAGGACGTTAACTGTGCTGATGTGGCATCGTGTTATTGTCAAATGGATAGTCATTTGGGCAGGAGATGACAAGTTTAACATTAATTAACATAATCTAAATTGCGGTATATACCGCAATTTACCCTATTAGGTTATGTTAATTAATGTTACACTTGGCACCTCATATCCAGTTGACTATCCGTTTGGCAATAACATGATGCCACATAAGCACAAGTTAACATCATTAACAAAAGGACCAACGAATTTCACGGTCAACGTACGTTGTGCATTTTTGCCAACATTTTAAAAGGTTGGGGGACCTAAAACCCCTGTTGACCAAAGGTTGTGCATTATTGCCGCAATTTACCCTATATATAATTACATATTACTACTTTATTAGATTACTTTTTTTGAAGAATAATTTATTAGATTACTAATATATATAGTTAAATACTACTTATTGTTGCCAATAAAACACTAAACTATAGATTCAATTTTTGTAAGAAAAAATATTCATAAAAAAGTCTACGATACTCGTCTAATTAGTAAAGATCATTATGTTATAATGTTGTAATTATAAGTTTTGAGACATAATTAATTATAGTTTAATTTATTTATTTTTATTCATCGTTCGTCACCCCCGAAGTCATTTTCTGGGTCCGCCCCTGTGCGTGATTTACGTATATGCTAATAACTTAAATATTTATGTCGATAATAAATGATAGTAACTTAAGTTCTTACGCCGTCACTAATAACTTATGTACTTATGCTGCAATTAATATCTAATCTTTTGTGAAAGTAACGGTTTGGTACTAACAGCATAAACAATTTTTAACAGTTTGATACTTTTGTATCTAAAAATAAAATTAGGAATATGTCCTAAATTTTGAAGTATTTTAAAAGAAATTTACCTATATCTTCCCTATCTTTTTTATTTAATACATGAAGAATACTAATACGACTAAATATGAAAAATACTAATACTGCGATCAAAGAGTTGAATTATCGCAACTAGATGTTAGTCTTTTTTATCTTTCTTTTTTTTCCTACAAGAAAATGAGACTTCAGAGTGCCTACCCTACGAACAACTAATTAAAGACATTATTGTTGATCTAGAAAGAGGACTGAAATTGAAGCCGATGTATAGTATTAGAGTCCTTTTCATGCATAATGCAATTATAGCAATAATTACTTTCAATAATTTGTCAATACTGAATATAACTTTTTTTTCATAAAAATAAAAAATCATACGAACAATGGCTGAACCAAGATTTAAGGGTCGGGGTTGATTTAAAATTTTAGTTGAAAATAAGAGGTTATAATTAAATTATGATAAAAATTAAGGAGGGTTGGAAAGAAAAAATGATAAAATTAACACTACACTTTTTATTTGTTTTTGTGGGGGTGTTTTAACACCTATAGATGATTCCACCTATGCATACGAAAGCTTAAAGATGAAATTTAAAGAAACAACAACATCAAAGAAAAAAAAAATTAAAATCATATTTTGATAAGACTACATAATAAGTTATGCAATATTTTTTATTAAAAATTATATTATAATAAGTTATGTAATGTTACATTTTATTTGTAGTGATTTTATAGTTAATTTTGTAATATTATTATATTATTCTTAATTAATTTGCATATAAGTTGGGACATATATACTTTTTTTTAAATATTATCTTATAAATTTAGTGGATTATTAATTTAGCTAGTTATGCCCGAGTCGAGACCGAGCGCAAATATTATTTAATCGATGCTATTGATTTTATAGATATTCTACTATACATTTGTATTTTCAAAAAAATTAATCACTAGTTTACTCACATATTTTAAACCATATACTTTTTATTTACTAAAATTCACACTCCCAGACTTTTTATTTATTTAAAATTCACATAGTATATACATTACATATATTATTATTTTAAATTACATTAATTACAAATATTTAATTAATTTAATATATTAGCTATTAGGAAAAACACTAAACATATTGTATAACCAAATAACAGTCAAACAAATTATATGTGGAAACAGTAATTTAAAGAGTTTTGGAGCGTATTTTAACTTTAAGGGAGTTTAAGCTAAATAGTCAACTTGATAGTTTAAAATTGACAAAATAACCAATGTTTGGTTAATATTTGTAAAATAGTCAATTAACCATATTAATCATTATGAAAATAGTCCTATTAACCATTATAACCATATTAACCATTGACAAAATAGCCTGTGTTTGGCTATTTAGCAAATAAAAACCTTAAGTTTGCTAAAATACAATGTAAACATATGAATGCGGCTATTCATTATAATTTCTCTAACTTTAAATAGAATTTATAAAAATAACATAACCAATCGAATTTATGTATATTATGTACGTTTAATGCTAAATATATGTTATGCACATGACCGTAGCCGCTAAAGTTTTGACCGAAAGGGTTCGCAGGGGCGTCCTCAGTGTCTAACTCGTCTCAATGTCATTGCTCTGATTCTGCAACATCGAAGTCATGAGGCGGGTCAACAATTCTATTTGAGCGTGCAATCCGTCGACATCTTCTCATCTCGCAACTTCCTCTACGAAAGCTTATTGAACGGCTCGTTTCTTCGGCGCCATCTGCACAAGAGCAAATGGAGCTGCTACCAACTGATTTAGACCTAATGCTAGGAACACGAAAAACATGTTTATTATTACTTAAGCAAATCTCCAATTTTTTATTCATCAAACAGCCTCTTTATAAAGAGATCCAAAAACAATAAAGAAAACTAAACGAAAGAAAGAAAGCAACAAAAGCCACAAATTCGAAAGCAAATAACGAGCGAAAAGGGAAGACAATAGTCGAAATTAAAGAGACAAAAATTGATCCGAGGATGAGAGGAGAAGTACGATAGAATTATTTAAAAAGAAAGCAATAAACACCTCGACAAAGTTTAAAAATTTTCTTAAGAAAACAAGTAAATGGCCGGGTCAGTTCTCCATAGAGCAGCGGCTTTGCGGTATGCTCTGTTGTAATCAGAGCCGCATTGCGACGGGCTCATCCTAACAAAGTGGTGACATCGTACTCCATGCGTGTTCAAAACTTATTAAAAGAAAGGGTCCACCTCTTCTATAAAAATTCTTCTAACGAATGAAAAAAAAAAAAAAAATCTCGTTGAAGATCTCTTCGAGCTAAACTAATATTATGATTTCACTTAATTTTATTAAAGCCTCTAATTTTCATTGATTATCTTTTGTTCATTGAGCTGTAAAAATTTGTTTTCTTCATAGCTCATAAGTCCTCAAAATATTCAATAATTTATATCGCTTCACAGAAAAATAATAACAAGGAAGATACAAGATAGTATCATAACTTGAAACTATCATTTGGACAAAATATTGGGAATTTTTCTATTGAGAGTTGAATGTATTATGTATAAAATAAATCATTATATTTGACTTTATTTAAAAAAGAACAACCTAACATTTCTTATGAATTTTTATTAATTAAATCCATGTTCGGCACTTCTGTTTGAAATGTAGGACGTAAAAAATTAAATCATTAAAACATGCATCTTGTTGATTCATTTACACTTCTGTTATGTATTATGGAATGGTCGTACCATTACAAGCTCTTATTATAGTCAAACGACATGTAGTTTAGTAAATCATTACTCATACGACATCCAGTTTCCGCAGGATCTCTATTTCCTCCCAGAAGTATCATTTTATTTAGGGATAATAGCGGCTAAAGTAGCCAATCTTTCATCACTTGTGTCAATAAAGATCCAAACTGAATTAATAGCGGCAATAGTAGCCAAACACGACAAATGTGTGTTCAATACCAATTTCGTACATTCAGCTCTATGTCTGTTAGTATCTTGCCATGTCGTTTTCACGTGTCAAACCCTAATTCTTGCGTTTTGCACACAGATTGGAAATACCAGGATGCTAATGGATGTGGCAAGATACTAAGTCTAGTGGATGGAATAGGTATTGAACACACATTTGTCGAGTTTGGCTACTATTGCCGCTATTAATTCAGTTTGGACCTTTATTAGCACAAATAGTGAAAGATTGGCTACTTTAGCCGCTATTATCCCTTTTATTTATTTATGCATTTAATAATCTCTGGGTAAAAAAGATATGCCACTTTTAGATAATTTATTTGGTCACGGGCATGCCGTTGCCGCAAAATGCTTGCCCGCGGCAACAACCGTCATCGTGGTGGAATTAGATTTGACTTTTTTATTTTTTTGAAATAAAAGGATTCAAATTGTAATTTTTATTTTAAAAAGTAACATTACGAAACACACGCAAACAAAATTTAAGAGCGGTTATATTTCGTTTAACCTTTCGAGCAGTTAAGCCCGCAGCAGCGTCCCACCTGCCGGCCGCCGGACAGTTTTACCCCTTAACCTATTTCAAAAAAAAAAATAGATCTAGATGATACAGGTGTCATGAGCCTGTAAATGCTAAATTTAGCTAATTTTTCTATTATTTAATTAAAGGATACCAGCTGATTTTTTTTTTGTAAATAAATAAAAAACAAAATGGATATAATAATACAGATAAACAACTATGGAACAGAACAGATCATGCGCGATCGCCAAAAACAACATGCATATTTCGAACGAATCTACTAATTCCAAATTAAATCTTAATTTTGATCAACCACCCTAATTAAATCTTAATCTTAATTAGAGAATTAATAATATTTCCTAATCTGAATAATACCATTCTCAACGAAGAAGAAACTTCTCAAAATTGCACAAAATATTCAAAGCGATACAATACAACTAAGAAGAGAGAGGATTTACACTTTCGCTGAGACCAGAACGGGACCCACTAAACCCTAGGACACGTGTCGCCACCACCTTCCGTCACCGTCACAACTGTAGAAGGCGAGCCAGTTGGGTCGGGTTAACGACGCCCGGCAAGTGAGATCCGTCCGCGCCGATCAAATCGGCCACCGCCACGTATCTCCTCCGCCTCTCCGCGCACGGCGGCTCCGAACCCGACCCGGAACCCGAACCCGAATCGGAATCCGCGTCGGATCGGGTCGGGTCCCACGGCTGTCCGAAGAGCGTGCCGCGCGTGAGAAATTCGTGAGCCAAGTATCCCGCGAGAAGCTGGTTCTGACCCGGCCCGACCCGGGTCAGATCCGGATCCGGGTCGGCCTTGGATTTCTTGGACGGGGACGGTCTGACGGCGTTAAGTCTGCCGTCTTCTTCCTCCTCGTGGCCTCTGCGCCTGCCGTTGGACGCCGTCCCCACCCGTCGAGGCGGTGGACGCATCGTTTTTGTACTCATGGTGATATAATAAAGTGATATATATATATATATCGGTGAACGCCACGTCAGCTATACCCAATTAAAATCTCACCACACGCTCGAAGAAAAAAAAAAGATTCCTTTTTATGGGTAAAATGGAAAATATAATTTAATAATAAAAATAAATTTAATTATTTTTATTATCAGAGAGAGAGGGAGAAGGGAAAAGAGAAGAAGGGAGAGAAGGAGGGGAACGATCTCTCTAAGATCACGACGAGGGTTTTGGTTTAGTATTTATAGAGTTGGAGAGTATTGATTGCCCCTTGGTTGGTGGAGAAATTACGGGAATGCCAGGGCTCTGAATGACGAAAATACCCTTCTTTAGTCGGTGATGATTTGATGGAGAAAGGGGCAGAATGAGAATGGGGTGTGTGAGCTTATTGGGTTCGTGATATACGATAAGGCTCGAGATTATAGTTGCGATTACAAGATGTAGGGTCAGATTTAGGCGATCGAGGAAAGATAATTGGTTGTGATTCAGCTACATGGTTGGTTGGTATATAATTATAATAATCCATATTCGAAATTAATTAGGATAATGATCTATAGCTTTCAGATTTATTATTATTGATTCCATTTCCACAACTTTTTTTCATGCCTTGTCTTAAAACGTGGTATCGGACTAGACAATTATAATTAAGATATTAAACTCTTCTATATTTACATAATTTGAGACAATACGTGCCTCCTCACCGTCACCGCGGCCACCTGAATTTACCGTTACTGATTTATTTATGCCGTTGCTGATTTTTTTTTTTTTACGGAATATGTAAAAATACGAAAGAGACTCTAGAATATAGTTATATTAAAAAAACTTTTTTAATCAGATCTAACATAGTGGATTTGGAATTTTTTAGATTCGAATATATATAAACCGAAGTTTTGACATGAAATCATTGGCCTTGTTTTTGAACTTCCAGCTTAAGCTTTTGTAAGCGGCTTATAAGAACTGGAATCGGAACTATATCTCATGGCACCGTATTGTCTTTAGCATCAGATTAACTACTGCGAGCTTGCCTCTCACGGTTAATGCTGTAAATGTATAGAGGAATCCTGACCGGAATTTTTTTTTAGAAGAAAAAAAAATTGGATCTGGACTAATCCAAAAAAAAAAAAAAGGATCCGGACTGCTCCGGCTTCAGTAATTTTTTTATTTATTTAGAAAAACGTAGTTTATTCCAAAAAAAAAAATTAAAAAAAAATATAGAAACGGATCTAGATATTTGTAGACATTTACAGGACTACTCGCGGCTATGCCCAAAGTTTTGCGGCTTACATTTAGCTTATGTTGCATAGGTGCGGTCTGCGGAGACTTCTAAAAGACTTTGGTGGATTTCCAAACTTCTATGCTAAAGAAAAAAATCTAGAAACGGATCTAGATATTGGTAGACATTTACAGGACTACTCGCGGTCATGCCCAAAGTTTTGCGGCTTACGTTTAGCTTATGTTACATAGTTGCGGTCAGCGGAGATTTCTAAAAGACTTTGGTGGACTTCCAAACTTCTATGCTAATATTTTAACTGCTTTCAACCGATGGAGGGGGATTCCTTAATTCCCGCAACTATGTGTGTATATATATATAGATTCGGACAATCTAAATCCATATTTTAGATTGAACAATCTCATACTTTTTGTTTTTCTCAAAATGTGGCGATTCTTCTAAGCATTATTAACTTTTATTTTCGTTATTTCTACCAACTTTTAAATAATTTTGCAAAATGACTAATTATATTTGATATAATATTTATAGAAACGATGAATTGTCATCAAACACTTTAGAACGCGAGTTAGTTATAGTTTAAAATATATAAATCATTTTGATATGAGTAAAACCGCATCAACAAATCGACACTATAGCTCGTCTTTGCATTCTGAGAATTCGGGTGATGACATCCACATCCTACGATAAATTATATCATGTCACATATTCAAAAACCATGAGAAAAATACACATAAGCTAAATTTTGTGGCATAAGCTAAATTATAATTCTTCTAGCATATTAATTGTGTTTTTAAGATTATATAAAGGCTATGTTTCGGGTTTTAGAAACCATTGAAGTTGGTTGACAACATCCATATTCATACATTAAAATTTTATTAACGTGAACGTTACTTTTCTGTTCACATTATGTACGAAGATTCTTATCTTTACATACGATAATTTTTCCGAACAATATGTATAATAATTAAATTTATTCAATTAATTAATTATATTAATATGATGAATCAGGCGAGAAAATCAAGAAGCTTGATTTGCACAATTGCACCTAACTTTTCACTAATTATACCTTTCATTATTGTATTTTCCTACACTCCTTTTAGTGGGCTTAGTACTTTACACCATAATTGGGCTATGATATGGCCACCAAGCCCATCAAGGTGCTTGATTTTTTATTAGTACTTTACACCATTAGCCGTGGTGTTGGATAATCTACTTTGTATAGCACTCACTTAGATTAATCAAGTCGAAACGTTTTTTTTTTTTAGAGAAAAAGTCGAAACGTTTATGTAGAGTGTTTCAATGTATTTGAAATATTTTAAAAAGCATATATAAACTCCTTCTTAATATTTGCAAGAACTCCTTGTTAATATTCGCTTGGACATAATTGGTTATTCGGATTGATGGATGAAATGAAGGGAGAATCAACACCGTAGTCTTTCCAAGTAAATCAATAAAATATGTTAATCTTTCATAAATGTGCGATCGGAGCTCGAAGTCTATCATCTAGAGCAACATATCGTGTTTCATATAATTATCTAAATAAAAATGTCGTAAAATGCTGAAGTAAAAACGACACCGTATTCAATACTAAGTTCTTGAACTAATATATAAAATAGGATATTTCTTGTATGATATATAAAAATTAATATATTTTATTATTATTGATATAATAATTCATAGACATGGTGTGACTATAATATTAAAAAGTTTGGCACTAAGAGTTTTTTTTTTTTTTTTTATAATTAATATATATACTTATATATGCAGGGGCGGATGTAGGAGGGAAGGGAGAGCGGTTTAAACTTCAAACCACTTCCTCAAAAGAATTTTGTATAATAATACCATATTTTAAACTTTTTTAGTGTAAATTTATAGAAAATTTTAATTAATCCTCCCTTAACTCTCATTAATATTTAAATAAATAAATCTATATATGTATGTATGTATGTATGTATGTATGTATGTATGTATGTATGTATGTATGTATGTATGTATGTATGTATGTATGTATGTATGTATGTATGTATGTATGTATGTATGTATGTATGTATGTATGTATGTATGTATGTATGTATGTATGTATGTATGTATGTATGTATGTATGTATGTATGTATGTATGTATATCATTGTTAGTTCCAGTTTGGTCAAAGTCTTTCAAAACACGTCGATTTTCGACGATTTTCGATCTTACCAGTAGTTATCGGTAAATATTCGGTCATACCAGTT
The DNA here is from genome assembly GCA_954871525.1 of Parietaria judaica. NCBI lineage: Eukaryota > Viridiplantae > Streptophyta > Magnoliopsida > Rosales > Urticaceae > Parietaria > Parietaria judaica. The sequence continues at coordinate 50,441,229 of OX940860.1, forward strand.
ATCGTTTTATGAATTTTTCGGCGAAAATCATTAACTTTTTTACCAGTCGATTTTTGCTATTTTTAGTGTAAAAATCTGGTACTTTTTGGTCAGTTAAAAAAATTAATTTTTAGAGACTTTCCGGTCTTTTCGACAGCCGACAACCAAATCTTATACGATTTTCGAGTTTACCAGTGGAAAACCGAGACTTTTCGGTCTTTTCGACATCCGATGACCCAAAACTTATACGAAAACTTGATTTCGGACTTGGTAAGTTGCCAATTTTTTGACAGATTCTCATATTTTCACAGATTAATCGATTCTTGGCATAAGTTTCTAAAGTTTTGATTTATTCATTTTTAAATCGAATTTTTTGGAATTTTTTTGTAGTTTTTGGTAAATTAATGAATTATAATGTTAAATCTATATGAATCAATCATTTCTTCTTTGATATATAATCATTTATACGATTTTTAGGGCATTTTCATGAGTTCAAATATAAAGAATTAGTTTCATTGAGATTTATGTTTAGAAATGAGTAAAGATTGGAACTTTATCATCTTTTGTTTGTTTTTTTTTTTCATTCTTATGAATATTTTTTTTATGAAAACATGTTTTGATGACTTATTTTATAATTATATTTGTTAGATTTAGGTTAAATTCGGATTATTATGCTTGTTAGGCAAAAGTATATAAAGTTTTGAATTTAGGAATTTACTACAAATGTACATATTTTGTTATGATTTGTTGATTGTATAGGGTTCAAAATATTATAGTTACTAAGAAATATGAATGTTTGAGCTTTTGAGCTCTTGAATTTTCAGATTACAAGACTTTATTGTGTAAGAAGTCTAGAAATTAATATTTTTTAATTTTTGAAGTAATTTTTTAAATTTTTTTATGTTTCTATTTCATTAATTATTTATTGAAATATTAATATGTGATTTTAATATATATATATATATATATATATATATATATATTGCATATTTAAGCTTAATTCGGATATTCTCATAATTGCTACAAAAGTCTTCTAAATTTATCTTTTGTGATTTGTGAGGTAATCTATTCATTTTTTTTTTGTGTTTTCATTGATTAAATATTTTTTTAAATAATAATATGAGATTTTGGTGTAACGTATTTTCAGATTTGAGCTTAATTCGGATTTTCTCATAATTGCGACAAAAGTATTGTAAGATTATGTGATGAAATTATATGTGTTTGTGTATGACTTTATTTATATATGTTTGTGTATGATATTATTTTTTATATCATGACATGCTATTAGATAATAGAATAGAATCAGTAATTATCATGACATGCTTTTATTTTTGGTATTTTTAACACACTATTTTAAAATTGGGCAAATATAAGCTTACAAATATTTTATAAGTTTTCCGTCGAAAAGTATCGGAAAGTGTCGATAATCCGTCGATAATCATCGAAAAGTGTCAGTAATCGGTAATCAACAATATTATAAGTTTTCCGTCGGTTAATCGGTAAGTTATCAAAAAATCCGTCGAAAACGGCAAGCGTTTTATCGGCAAATTCGGTAAGTTGAACCTTGGTTGATTATAAGCTTGGGAAGTCTTCGAGGAGTAATTTTTGGGCCCTATCAAAATTGCACAGGTAAATTTTCATGCAAAAATGTAAAAGATATTTGTATAATAAATAACTACTCATTCAAATATTACACATTTAGCGTTTTTAGAAGAAAAAAGTACTAGTAAAATATTATTTGAAGTAATTTTGGGGCCCTTAAATTGAGTATTTTAGAGCCCCTGAATGTGATATTTTTGCTTTTGTTTTTTTAACTCCGCATCCCCCAAACACGGCCCTGAAGTTAGAGATACAGGTCATTCTTTAATTTATATAAAGTATTGAGGGTTAATTATAGACGTACATAGCCCTCATGCAGGAAACCTCGACATAAGAAATTGGACTTCGATACTAAAAAAAAAAAAAAAGAGAACCTCGACACTAAATTGGAAGGCATGCCCAGTTATTGCTAGGAAAAAGAGAATATGACGCATTTAGACAAAATTGAGTTTTTATACCGCAATTATTTCAAATATATACAAACAATACAACAAATAAATATAAATACTGTGTATAAGTAGAAAGTAGTTATTTGTTTTGGTGGTCCCTGCCTAAAGGTCCCTACCAACTGATAAGTAGGAAATTAGGTAATGCATTGAATGTGATATAAATTTTTAGTGATATTATTTATTGAATGGATTTTAGAATAAAAATTAAGAAGTATAATCTAGAAGACAGACATTTTAGATTAGGGTTAATGACGGCAAAAATACCCAAAGTTTGGTCAAAGAACCCCTTGTGTACCCAAAGTTTAAAAATGGTGGTAAAAATACCCAAAGTCGCATTAGGGGAGTTGACCACTCTATTCTCGTAACGCCGTTAACTTACCTGTTAACTTTGGCCACAAGGATAAACGTGAGTTGCTGACATAACTATTTCTGCCACGTGGACGAGCCCACATCAGCCTCGTTTACGACAAAACAACGAATTAAACCCCTAGCTAATACTATTTAATACAACGAATTGAACCCCTAATGATTACACTTAACAAAACAGATTTGTCTACGTGGCCAGAGTTAACAGGTAAGTTAACAACGTTACGAGAATGGAGTGGTCAACTCCCCAAATGTGACTTTGGATATTTTTGCCACCACTTTTAAACTTTGGGTACACGAGAGGTTCTTTGACCAAACTTTGGGTATTTTCGCCATCATTAACCCTTTTAGATTATAACCCATTTGTAATGTTAGTCTCTCTCTCTCATCTTTTTTTTTTTTTTTTTTTCTCTTTCAAATATTTAACTATCAATGGCAACAATTGCTAGCTAAAATCTTAGTCCCCGAAACTTTTAATTATATTTTGCACAAATACGATGAACTCTAAAATGCGTTATTTTTTTTTATTAATGATTTAATTCATTATAAGTTCAAATATTTTATTTAGATATTGATAAAAGTAAGATATTGACACTTGAATAAAAATGAAATTAACAATTAGAGCTGTCACATTAGGACGTGCCTTCCATTTTTGTCGGGAAAATAAATAAATCCACGTTTTTTTTAATATTATATAGCAAATAGTTAATAAAATGTCACATAATAACATAGGTTAAAAAAATACGAAAAAGATATATAATATAATAGTCCAAATAAAGAAAATAAAATAAGAGAAAGAAGACAAGAAATTCAGTGTAAGGGAATTTTCATGTTTGTCGTTAATAACCGTTTCACGGCAGGGGAACACCTGCCACGTGGCACTCAGCCAGCCTCAGCCACACGGTAATAGTAAATTCGCCGCGAGTGGGTCCCACGACACCAACTTCTCATTAATTATCGACGAGCCCTCGTGCTTTTTTTTTTATTATTATTAATTGTTATTTTATTTATAAAAAAGCTCCTTCGGAGAATATCTTCTTCCTCACGATTCCGTTCGAAAAAGCTCTGCAATCGTCGGAATCGATTCGCGGAAGCCCAAAAGGAGAGAGCGTTGACCGAGTCAACGGACTCCATTAAAGCACAGGCGTCTGCGAGCTCGGAGGAACATGGGCGTTGCTGTTGATTCCTTGGTGTGGGCTCTCGAACCGCGCGTTTCCTTTTGGAGAAAGAAAAGTGAGTGCTCCTCTCGCTTTTGCTTTCGTTGAATTCGGAATGTTGAATTTCGTTTCGCTTTCGTGGTGCTCAATCATCATTTCGCTTGATTTTGTGTTTCCGCTCAAAATCATCGCAAATTCGGACGCGGTTGGAATTTTCGTTGAGTGTTTGAATGTTAGAATCGCATCGTCGCTAGGCCTTGGAAAGTACTCATTGATTTTGTGAATTGTTTCTCGTTTCTTTGACCGACAGTTGGAAATTGATGTTGGAAATTTGATTCTTGCTTTGCGTGATCCTTGAGTTTTAGTTCATTGCTTGTGCTTTTTCGTGGTTGTGGTTAAGGTTTTTGGGGCTTAGCGAGCCGCGATGAGGAGAAGTAGGGTTTCGAAGGCGAGGAGAGGTGAAGTTAGCCGGAGATTCGGGAAGATAATGAAGTGTCTCTGCTCTGGAGAGCAGTTGAGAGCAGCAGACGAAATGGTTCCTTCGTCCGATTCCCTTGCAATCAACGACCGCGGAAGCGAGAATTTTTCGGTTTCTGGCGCGGCTGCCAAGAAGTTAGACACTGGTAATATCGAGGAAGCTGAGTTATCTCTGCGAGAGAGCGGTTGCTTGAATTACGAGGTGCGTCTTCCTTCTTTATACATGTTCGAATGGAAATGATAGAGCTACTTTCAAATTCGTCATGTCGGGGTTGATAGAAACACTTATTTCAATCTTTGAATTTCTAGTTAAAAGAAGTTGAATGGAAAATGATTGATTTGTTGAAGCTGTTATCACTTTTGATCAGGGTTGGCTCAATATCTTGTATCTCGTTTCTCTTAAAGAGGAATGTGTCACAGACCGTAACTTTGTCAATATTTTGTATAATTGTTTTATCTAATTCTGTCATTTGAATGATTGAATTGTCTTTAACTCTGTCAGGGTTAAGTTATGCAACGACCCACCCACTTAGTTGAAATATTTGGCTTATATAATGATCACTAAGAAATGAAATCAAAATGCCAAGTTTTACTCATTAAAATAGCTTAGTTTCATTGGTTAAAGATCTGTGACGAGATCCGGTATGTGAGACTGTAACAAACAACTGGAAAATTGACTAGAAACTTTGTTCGAGAAATCTCTTTTATTTATTTATTTATTTTTACCTCGAATAGATTATCCAAGTCCAGATGAAGTATTTTAGTCTCTTACTAACTTGACAATATTTCTACAAGTGTTTGACTTGTCACTTTTTTTGTTCAGACTCGTTTTCCCCAATGGTCGTAGCATGCTGCTTTGATTTTCATGGGTTGTATTATTGCAGGAAGCAAGAGCACTATTAGGGAGATATGAATATCAGAAAGGAAATATCGAAGCAGCCTTGCACGTATTCGAAGGAATAGATATATCCACGGTCGCTCCTAAGATAAAAGCCACTCTTGCGAGAAGTGGAGATCGACGAAGAAGAAGCTCCCAGAACTTAGCGACACTGCCAATGTCTATACATGCTGTCAGTCTACTTTTGGAAGCATTCTTTATCAAATCAAAGTCACTGCAGGCTCTGGGAAGGTTCAAAGGTGTTTCTCAGCCTCTATTTCCAAAGTTAAAATATGACTATTTTAGGAACTGACCACAAAAAATAACCGAAACACAAACTTACCACCGGAAATTCATCCAAAAGATGATTTTCTAATGATTTTATTGACAAAATAAACTGAATAACAAACATAGCGGATGCTCCTTTGAAAAAACGACCCGAGGTCTCTCAAAAGACCTTAGAGACAATATGCTAAAACTCATGTGCCGTCTCCCCTCGTGATAGGTGCCTAATATAGAACCCTAATCCCTACTTTAACCTAAAATGTAAATAGAATGTTTTGTTTGATTGCTAATAGATAAAGGTCGAACAGACTACACTTGTTATAGCCTTTGTTACCTGTCCACTTGGATTTATATGCTGTAGCTTTTATTCTCTTATAAGGTTTTTTTTTTTAAATGATTACTCATACCAGTTGTTTATTGCCGTGTGTTTGTTGATAGTCAACTTTCAATCTTTTTTTTTTTATTATTTATTTTTTATCTAGTAACATATTTTAAGTTTAATTATCTGTTAAGTATATTTGTATTTCACAAGCACACATGTAGGGCCTAGAATTTGAGATTTACCATCGTTGCACTATTTATTTGGATTCTTGCTATTCTAGTTGGTTCACATTCCGCAAAACTGAATCTGAATTTATCTCTATCGCCCGGTTAGCTAATATAAGAATAATTATAATAATCTTGTATTGCCCAAAAGATCATCATATCCACAAACTTAGTCGACAGATGTTACTTATTAAGTTTGTGAAAGGTCGTATTTCACAGTATCACCTTATTTCTTCGTTCAAATTTAGTTCACTCCAATTTAGATGTCTGGATTCAATAAATGGATGTTGATATTATGAGTTTACAAGTGAATTTCTTAAGAGCTTTACGTGAGGAGAACAATAGAAAATATATTACCAGTTAAAGTTTGCATACCAGATTGACTTGATTTAATTTCCATATAATATTTGAATAAAGAAAATGGAAGTAATTAATGAATTTTACATGATTACTTTCAAACTATTTTTGCAGAAGCTGCTCACTCTTGCAAAGAAATCTTGGACGTGGTTGAATCTTCTTTACCAGAAGGTTTAACGGAAAACTTTGGTGGTGATTGTAAGTTGCAAGAGACTGTTACCAAGGCCGTTGAGCTTCTCCCAGAGCTATGGAAGCTTGCCGATTGCCCTAATGAAGCAATCTTATCATACCGACAAGCTCTTCTCCACCCTTGGAACCTCGATACTCAAACAACCGCTAGAATCCAAAAAGAGTTTGCCGTTTTTCTTCTCTACAGCGGTGGTGAAGCAAATCCCCCGAACCTCCGGTCTCAAATGGACAGCTCATTCGTACCCAAAAACAACTTGGAAGAGGCTATACTTCTGTTCATGATACTATTGAGAAAGATTTCTCTTCAGAGAATCGAGTGGGACTCGTCGATCTTGGACCACCTTACGTTTGCGTTATCTGTTTCTGGGGATACGAGTGCTTTGGCAAAACAGGTTGAGGAACTTCTCCCGGGAATAATGGATCGAACTGAAAGATATTACACCCTAGCTCTTTGCTACCATGGATCAGGCGAAGATTCGGTCGCCTTGAATTTACTGAAGAAACTGTTCAGCAAGTGCGCAGATCCAAGCCATACTCTAGGGTTTCTCCTTGCTGCAAAGATTTGTGGGGAAACGCCAAATCTGGAGGAAGACGGTATCAAATTTGCTCGAAGAGCCTTAGCAAGTTTGAAAAGTGGTTGTGATTATTTGGAAAGTACGGCAAATTATCTTTTGGGGGTTTCTCTTTCGGCGAAGTCCAAATCTTCCGTGACCGATTCCGAAAGGCTTTCGAGACAAAACGAAGCTCTTCAGGTGCTTGAATCTGCAGCGAAAATGACAGAAATGAAAGACCCGAATGTTCTTTATCATCTCAGTTTGGCAAACGCCGAGCAGAGGAAATTAGATTCTGCACTTTTTTATGCAAAGAACATGCTTAAACTAGAAGGCGGGTCATGTGTGAAGGGATGGTTGTTGTTGGCTCGGGTATTATCGGCTGAGAGACGGTATGTGGATGCCGAGACAGTGATCAACGCTGCTTTGGATCAGACGGGGAAATGGGATCAAGGAGAGATTTTGAGAACGAAAGCGAAGCTTCAGTTGACGCAGGGGAATTTAAAATCTGCTATTGGCACGTACACTCAGCTTCTCGCGTTTCTTCAAGTTCAAAACAAGAGTCTTGCTGCTGGGAACAAATCGAACAAGGTTAGTTTCCCTTAAGATCACCAACTTCAATAAAAATAATATTCAACATACTTACACTTCTCGTTTTATGTTATGCAATTTCTAGGAAAAATAAACAGAACGAGAAAAAGAAAATAATTTCACTTTGGTTCGGAAATTGAAAAAATTGGTTTTATTTTTTTCCCAAGTTCAAGTTCATTGACCACCTACTACTACACATCAACGCTGTGTTGAGTGCCAACATGGACTCAATGCCATTTTTCTTGATACACATGTATATATATATATATATATATATATATATAATGTAACGGATTTTTTTTTTCTTTCTATTTTATGCTAGGAAAATAAAATCTTGTTTTTAATAAATTTTCTTCAAATATTGTTCCTTATGAAACAAGGCCGCTTCTTCAATTGAACACTGTCTAGCGCGCAAGGGTAAAAAAGGAAGAAAGCTTATTTTTTTTATAGAAAGAGTTGCACGGGCTTCACATATCGATAACAAGATTACCAGATTGCAAACCAGAATGATCCTCATGTCATGAGTTTAACTCGCTCCCTATTTTCGTAATAGCAGTGTGAAGAAAAATCCTATAAAAGTTTGGAAATGGATGTATGGCATGACCTCGCTTATATGTATATAAACCTCTCAAAATGGCGTGACGTGGAGATATGCCTCTCCAAATCCAAGTCCATCCGTTATTACTCAGCTACCAGGTGGCATGTAACAGGTACGCTCGGCTTTTCCACTTCGTTAGTTTGCGGAAAAGAAAAATAAATTAAGAATGGAAAAAGTGACGAAATAATTACTTGAATGATCTTGGGTGTTGCTAGAACGCAACGTAACAAAAAAGTCATTTAATCTTGTATTATAGTCTGGGATTTAAATACCTAATCTATATAAATAATTAAAATTTAATTCTTAATTTATTTATTTATGTGGAGAAACCAAAAACCGCTAAACGGCTTTAGGTTGGTGTTTGGTTTCTTCACAATAATTGAAACCAAAATTTCGATTATTAAACTAGTTTTGGGGTAAACCAATAACCAAATAAGATTTCTTATTTTGGTTTCAGATTTTTCGGAACCGAAACTATGAATTCTGATACCGGAAATTGTATTGGAAAGGCCCAACTGAACCTTTAATAAACGCGGTAGCAACTAGCACTCATTGAAAAGGGTAGTGAGAGTAGAAACCACTGTGATCCCGAAATCGAGAAGTGATTTCTCCATAAACCCAAAATTTGTTTAGTTGAGCTTCGATAAATTCAATTTTCGATAGTCATTTGATTCAAACGCTTTCTTGGATCGAACCATTTTGACAGGCGTTCTCTACGAAGCCAAAGGCCTTCTGAAAGAAGCTCTCTTCGCATTCTTAAACGCTTTGGATATTGAAACCACCCACGTCCCGAGCTTGATCTCAACGGCTGTGATTCTGAGGAAGCTCGGAAACCAATCGGAATCAGTCGTCCGAAGCTTCTTAATGGAAGCTCTTCGGCTTGACAGGACAAATCACATTGCATGGCACAATCTTGGCTTGTTCTACGAGGCAAAAGGCACCGCTTCGTCTTCCCTTGAAGCCGTGGAATGCTTCGAGGCTGCAGTTTTCCTCGAAGAATCCGCACCCGTTGAGCCCTTCAGATGACCGTTTCTTATATAATACGTGAGCAATATTTTTCGGTAGAGATGTATTATCCAATTCGTGATATATGCTTGAGATTTTTTTTTTTTTTAAATTTCCTTGAATGTTTTCTTGTGAAGATAGCTGAAGCTTACCCTCAATTTGAGTGTTTTTTTTTTTTTCTTTTCTTTCAACTTTGTAAAATAACTATCAAATCAGTATTACGATCTTAATTTCGTAATTCTATACCTATTTGGTTGTTCTGCTAGCTAGTTTTTCATGGAAGTTACTCACGTTGTGATTAAGAGAACTACTGTAGTTCCGATATATTAAAAAAAAAAATCACCTTTTGGATGAGAAGGGTGAGTTTGTCAAGAAAGAAAGAAAGAAAAAATGATAAATCAAGCAAGAAAGAAAGAAAGAAAAAAAAAAAAAAGAGAGAGAATTGAGCGTACCAATTTTTTGATAGTCCTCAAAAGTAATTTTGATATAACATTAATTGGAAGTTACAGTTTCTACATAATGTCTAATATTCTTTCACATCTAAATTTGGACACCACAACGAAAGAAAAATAAAATATGCGTTTTTGAATAAATGTGCAATAGTTTAAAATTTGAGAAAGAGAGAAAATATTGAAATTTTGAATTTTGGTTTGAATTTTAATATGATACAAGTGAAAGTTTAAGCCACGTTTAAAAAAACTTTTGATTAACTTAATATCTAGTTTACACGAAAAATATTTTTCTAATAAATTCCATTTGTTGGGTTTTTTTAATTCTTGAAATATTTTATTTTACGTAAATTAGGGCATACAAGAAAGAGAAATTTAGCCAGATAACGAAAAACTAATCAAATATGCAAAATTAACTTCTTCCATAACTCCTATTGGTTCCCATAAGTATGCAAATTAACAGAATCTGCAATGGTAACTTGGATTCGTTATTGGCGAAGGGAATTTTACTAACATTGGTGCTGTTACGGGTGTTTTTTAAGAATTAATAAAAATCAATAACGGCAAAAAAAAAGCCCCCTAGAGGTCAAAAAATGCGAAACCAATTATTTATTATTAAAGAAATATTGAAATAAACAGGTCGACACGGCCTAACGCGGGCCAACACGGCATAACGCGGGCCAACGCGGGCTAACACGGCCTAACGCAGGCTGCCAACACAGCCTAACGCGGGCTAACACGGCCTAACGCGGGCCAACACGGCATAACGCGGGCTAACACGACCTAACACAGGCTGCCAACAGAGCCTAACGCGGGCTAACACGACCTAACGCGGGCCAACGCGCCCTAAAGCGGGCTAACACGGCCTAACGCGGGCCAACCCGGCCTAATAAACACGTCAGGCCGCATTGGCCACGTTGGGCCGCACAGAGCAATTTTTATTTATTTTAAAGCCCCTGTCAAGTAATTATTAATTGCTTAGAGGTTCCTAGACCCTCCTATAAATAGAAGCTCATTCTGAACAAACGGTAACTCCGATTCAAACGCTCTATATAGCGATAAACACTGTTTTCTCTCTTCTATATATATAAAAATTCCGGTAGGAATCTCCGACTAAGATCGGAACCGGTTCTCAACGGTCACCGACCTATATTCCGAGCCCTAGAACTTTGCGGTAACGGGCCGGAGGACCCGGTCCTGGTCCGACGTTCACGGAGGGTCCAATCGTCGACCTGCCCTACGGAGGTTCTGGTTCTCAGCGGTCATCGACCTATATCCCGAGTCTTAGGACTTTTCAATAACGGGTCGAAGGACCCGGTCCCAGTCCGACGGTTAGTGGAGGGTCCGATCCACCGGATACCAGCCTCAGGTATAGAGAGAAGGCGCCGGAGGAAGGTCCGAACGCCATCTGACTCCTGCCTCCGCCATCAGCCGTCTAGCTCACTGGAGGAATCACCGACTCATCAGAGGAAGGTCTAAGCGCCATCCGACTCCAATCTCGGCCATCGCCTCCAGGCTCGCCCAGACCAGCTCAGGAACGGCTCCATAAACACCTGCTTTGAATTACGAGATGACCTGATCCCACTTGGCTACAAGTGGGTCTGTAGGCAGCCTCACTACACTCAACGAGGCGCGGCATCACATCACATCACCATCACCTCCAGAATCCAAGAAGTCTAAGCTCCAAGCCCAGAAGAAAGTCAACAAACGACGAGGGGCCCGGCCCAATCCGCACAAGTGGGCCGCAACAATGTTGAGCTAATTTTTTTTGGCATCAACAGGTACTTTTCCCTCGAATAAAAATTTGAGAATATCTGCCTAATTTCTAATCCTTGTGTGAAATTATGCAGCTAATTTCCCTTTAAGCTATAACACAAACACACACAAAAAAAAAAAGAAGGATGGAAATATAAGTAATTGACAACATATGGTCGTTCGTTGAGTAAATTGAAAATAGAGGGGCGAAATTGGAAATAGAGGAAAATAAAAGGAAGAAGCATTTGTTTAGGGATGCAAAAATCATTTCTCATTTCTTGACCCGATCACCTCTGATTCCGGCAAAGCGAATCTCTCTCTCTCTCTCTCTCTCTCTGGTCTGGTTAGGGTTTCAGAGACTTCGAAGATGGTGAGAGGAATGTTGAGCAAGCTCGTCTCTCGCTCCCTCTCCCTCGCCGGAAAGTCGCAGAACCAGCAGCTCCGGCGCCTCAACATCCATGAATATCAGGTCTCTATTTCCACACTTTTCTTTTTTCGTTTCGTTTCTCTCACCCAAGCAAAATCGCGCATTTCAGTCTATCGTATCTGTGATTCGACTTATCTGAAGTGTTTTTGTAATCCAGAGATCTCTGGTTTCGATCTTTGTTCGAATTAGATTTCTAAGACTAGAGCAACGAGTTTTGCTCTTAATTTCCTGTTAGCAACCAGGAATATATGGCCTGTGAATTTGTGTAAGTGATTAATCGCTTTTGGTGTTGCTGAATATTCAGGGAGCTGAATTGATGAGCAAACATGGGATCAATGTCCCCAAAGGCGCTGTAGTTTCCAGTGTCGACCAAGTGAAAGAGACGATTCGGACCGTTTTCCCCAACGATAGTGAGGTAATCTTTCATCCCGTGAAAGATGGGATTTTCAACGAAGATAGTTCGTGGTCACAATGCGATGTCCTCTAAGAAGTTAGGACTATAGTTTCCCTGGGTTTTGTCTTCGTTTCTGGATTATAATCATCTTAGTGAAGGAGAAGAACTGGATCGATGCTAACTTGCAGTTTGGTGCAGTTGGTCGTCAAGAGCCAAATTTTGGCCGGTGGAAGAGGGTTAGGAAATTTCAAAAGTGGTCTCAAGGGTGGAGTGCATATTGTCAAGGCTGACCAGGTTGAAGACCTTGCTGGTACTAATGGCCTTTTGATCTTGTCTTTATTTTGGTGTTCCCCGTTCCTTCTGAAGTTTTATTTTTAAGAATAGTAGTGTTCCGGTTTTTAGTGGAAATGGGTCACTAAGAAATATGATTATTAGATTGTCTTAGATTTGCTCACATGTCTATCAGTTACTCCACTAATTGGTATTATGAGTGTCGGACTATTAGAAGTTATAATTTATTTCTTCGTTTATTAATTTGAAATTTGCATGTGCCCTTCGGAGTCTTAAAAAACTGTTTCTGGGTAAATGCGTTTGTCTGATTTATGGACTCTGTTTCGTCCACGTTAAGTTTATGGTTAAGGAATTGTATTGTTTGTGACTTTTGTTGTTCTTCGGTTATTTTTATTTTTTCCACTGGTAATTCTTTCCTGATATTGCAGGGAAGATGCTGGGGCAGGTACTTGTAACCAAACAGACTGGTCCACAGGGAAAAGTTGTTAGCAAGGTTAGCATCGTAACTTGCAGTAGCTGTACTTTCTTTTGGTAAAATTGGCTTGCGCAGATACTTAAAGAATCAGATTACTTTAAGAGCTAGGCTTAAGGATTATCACTTAACTTCGTACCCCAATTAAGATCAATCAAATTCAAACTTATCTACACATATATAATGGTAGGAATAGGATTTTGGATTTAAATAAATTTTTAAATTATTTGACAACGTCCACGAGGTTGCTTCATCCATGTGTTTGGTATGTTTCCAATTGATTCCAGTTCTTTGGATGGGTAATATCTAACTGCAAAATTCTTGAATTTTTTTTTTCTCTTACATTTACAGGTTTATTTATGTGAAAAGATGTCACTTGTCAACGAGATGTACTTTGCTATCACCCTGGACCGGAAAAGTGCTGGTCCAGTATGTTCTCGCAACTAATTATTCTTGTGTTTTTCAAATTTCCAAATTTATGCATATATTTCTAAATACTTATGATTTTGCTTATTTAGTATTTCTATTATTGCTTGGACTTTCAGATCATAATTGCATGCAGAAAGGGAGGAACGAGCATTGAGGATCTTGCTGAGAAGTACCCTGACATGATCATCAAGGTTGGCATTCCCTATATGTGTATATTACTAATTATGACACTTGTTCAATGTCACACATTTCAGTTATTGATAAGACTTTTAATTTTATTGCTAGGTACCTATTGATGTTTTTAAAGGAATTACGGATGAAGATGCCGCAACAGTAGTTGATGGATTGGCTCTCAAAGCTGCTGACAGAACCGAGGCGATTGAGCAAGTGAAGAAGTTATATAAGCTGTTTTGTGAGTGTGATTGCACAATGTTGGAGGTGAGTCTTGCCTTTAAATTTCCATTAGTGTTTTTATAATTTCCAAATTCTTGTTCCTTTTCATAAACTTGGATTTTTTTTTTTTTTTTTCCAGATAAATCCGATTGCTGAGACTGCTGATAACCAGCTGGTAGCTGCTGATGCGAAGCTGAACTTTGATGATAATGCTGCTTTTCGTCAAAAACCGATATTCGCCCTTCGTGATCCATCACAAGAAGATCCTCGAGAGGTTCAATTTAAATTCATGTTCTTTACAATATCGTCACGATCACTTATAATCTTATATATATGTGCAGACAAATCCTAGGTTTAATACTTTATTATATTAGGATCTAATAGCTTTTGATTTAGCTAATTAATATGTTTAATCTTTTCTAGTCTATAGCGTTCTCATTAGTTTCTAGATATTCTAGAATATTCTTGTTAATACTCTCCACTGGTTGTAATTTCTATAGAGACTTATGTACTGTTTGAAACAACTCATGAAAACTATTCAATTCCTCTCTATTTTACAATATATGAAGCAAATAGAGTCATTGTCTTTCTTTTCCAAGTCTCAACTTAGGGGAAAAGAGGGATTAGCGATAATTGGTACGATTAGAACGAAATTAGACTAGGAGTGATGAATGACATTTTGGTAATTTTGAATTTGACAGGTGGCGGCCGCCAAAGCTGACTTGAATTATATCGGTTTGGATGGGGAAATTGGTTGCATGGTGAATGGTGCTGGATTAGCTATGGCTACAATGGATATAATTAAACTGCATGGGGGAACTCCTGCAAACTTCTTAGATGTCGGTGGAAATGCTTCTGAAAACCAGGTAAAATTGTAGTTTATATTAAATTCTTACATGGCACAAAGTTATTACAACTAATTAAGGCTATTTAATGACATTTCGTTGTTTATTTATGTTATCTAGGTTATTTAAACTAGAATTATTTTATTTACGTTATTTAATGCGTTTGGTTTATTATGATCGGTGTTCAACTATTTAAGAGTTCGTAAGCCAAAAATAAAAATAGTCAATAATCATTCACAAATCAGCCTAGCTTCCTAAAGGAGGAGAGATTAAGCTTTGTGAAGATTGGTGACACTCCCGTTACGAGATTGGGATCTAGGGTCATAAAATAGGAGTGAATTTTTATACCGATAAATCGTTTTTGACAGTAGTGAAATAGCAAAATTCTGGTTTTTGGATAAAAAATGGAACCTGTTTTTACAGATACCGATTTTCAAAACCAGTACCTGTTACAAGTTGAAAGTTTGTTTATTTTTCTATATTTATTTAGCTTTAGCCTTTAGGGTTAAATTATGATACTCACATACCGTTTTTGACCAGTGTTTGACTCTTTTTTCAGGTCGTCGAAGCGTTTAAGATACTCACGTCTGATGATAAGGTGAAAGCTATTTTGGTGAATATTTTTGGCGGTATTATGAAGTGTGATGTCATTGCGAGCGGCATTGTCAATGCTGCCAAACAGGTGAGACACGACCATTCAAACCCCAAGCTGTTCATTCTTTCAGTGCTTTATCGAGTTGTTACATTTTTAACGTTAGCAATATACTAATATTTAATTATGTTTCGGTAAATATGCCAGTCTTGTTATTTAATTATATTAGGGTTTCACAGCCAATTAGGTTCTAATGTTTTGGTCTATTTAAAAGGAGAAGGGATCCCAGAATTATTCAGTAAATTAGTCTCCTAAATTATCCCGGTAGTGTAGCGCAAGTTGATACAGCCCGGAATTGTGATCGCGTAATGGGATCCATGAGGACAAACGATCAGACACACAAATACAATAATTTCAGAATAAACACTCAACCAAAATTCAGTTGCTTCTCTGCTTGAGGGAGGCCAAATTTTGGTTTGAGATAAAACTTTCCGTTAATGAAAAGACCCACTTATAGCTAGGTCACGACAAAGCTAAAAACGTAAAAAAAAAAAAAAAAAAAAAAACTTAATTAGCTAATTATAATAATCAAACTAGCCTGATTGATTGAATGCCTTATACCTAGGCGAATAACTGTCCTTAACCCAGTTCAGGCCTGTGCTCATGGTCCGTGTTACGGGTCCGTGCTCGGTAACTCTTACTGTCATTTCACTTGCTGAACTTACCTACTTGCGTGCTAATCAGCCAATCTCAATATGTTAATGCCGTTTGTTACTTGCTTGGCCAGGTGTCTTTGAAAGTACCGGTGATTGTTCGTCTCGAAGGCACCAACGTTGAGCAGGGAAAAAGAATACTCAAGGTAATTCCGAAATAGTTTCCTCAAAACATGAAAAACCGATCTCGAGAAAGTTGAAATGGATTTTGAAAATTCTCGAAACATAATGCAGGAAAGTGGGATGACTCTAATCACAGCAGAAGATTTGGACGATGCTGCTGAAAAAGCCGTCAAAGCTGCGTATTAACGAAATCTCCCTTCCTTTTATGATTTATTACGTCATAATTCCATTCTGGGCGAAACAAACCAAAGATATGCACTGTTTGTGCAATTTCCTCATTTTTGAAGCGTGTAATTTGCGGTGGACAAACTTGACATGAGAAAAAACAAGTCGATGAAGAATTGTAAAATCATTCTTCAAATAATGTCCCTTCTTTTTTTTTTTTTTGGAAGAAGTTTATCATTTTCATCGATTTTGTCACATACTTAATAAAAATGTATAGAGCTGGATTTTTTTTTATAACACCAAATAGTAATATATTTGTATTTTTTATAATTAGAGAATTCGTTAAACTTTTTATTAATCTACACTTAAAGGAGTTAAATTCACTCTAAATAAAAATGGAGATGTCAAATCAAAGAAAAAGGCTATTTTCATTATTTTTTGCATAATTTTATTTTATTTCATTTGATGCGGCCAATTAAACGGAGATAACTTATTATGATTACATATTGTCATATCCGATTCATGCATAATAATTACACCACATTAACTCGCTTTCTTTTGAAGGGAGTTAACAATCTTGTTGGCGATGCAATAGGCCGTTGACTCGATGGTGATCATGGGGTTGACTCCGACCGCTGTCGGAAGAACGCTCCCGTCGCACACGAACAACCGCTCCGCCTCCCAGCTTCGCCCATTCTCATCCACCGCTCCCTCCTCCTCGCTGGCGCCCATCCGGCAGCTCCCCATCTGGTGCGCCGAGCAGTAAATTGTCCACTGATCGCCTCCCGAAGACGGCCCGCCCACCTCTCCGACCGTATCCACGAACGCGTCGAAATCCTTCTCTTTGACTCCCTCGCACTTCATTCGCTGCCCGTCGCTCCTATATGTCCCGACCTCGACGGCCCCGGCCGCAGCAAGAATCCGCAGGCATTGACGGACCCCGTCCCGTAGATTCTCCTTGTCCATTTTCGTCATTCGGTACTTGATGTTCCTCTCTTCCTTCACCTCCCCTGAACCCTGGTCTCTCACCAAGGCGAATACATGAGAGGTTCTTGAGAAGTTGACCATCTTCTCCTTCATATCCCGCCCGGAAACCCAAGGGAAGAGAGAGGCGAACGAGGCGGGCCCGACCGCCGGAGTTTCGATGATCGCCTTGGTTTGATTCTCCTCTGAAATGACTTTGTGGAGCGAGGTGATGATTCCTCCTTCGTAAATCTTTCCTTTGAACTCGGAGTTTGCTTCCGGAAAATACCCCCAGGTGAGGTGGACCGGGTGGAGGTGAAGGTTTTTCCCGATGTTTGGGTTTCGGAGCCCGCTGGCGAGCATGAGCGGCGGGGTGGACAGAGCTCCACAGGCTGATATCGCCACTCTCGCCTCAATCCGCAGCTTTTTCGTGATCTTCCCACTCTGAGGCTTAGCGAGCACTCCCAAGCACTTCTTCCTCCCGGCTCGGCCTGCTTCGAACAAAAACCGCTCGGCTTTGCATCCCGTCAAAATCACTGAGCCGGAATCAACGGCGTCGACGAGCCAGGTAGTGTCCGTACCCTTTTTGTCCCCTGTCGGGCAGCCGAAGTTGCACGAGCCACAATAATGATCCGCCGGACAATTCCTCGGGACCGAAACGATGTCGAGGCCGAGCTTCTCGCACCCTTTTCGCAAAACCCGGTTTTGGAGATTCTCCTCGGTGCAGCCGTCCGTGACTCCGATCCTCTCGCAGACCGAATCCATCGCGGATTGGTATTCCGAGCTCCCGAACATAGGTATCTTGTGATCGACCGACCATTCATGAAGAACGTTACTCGGCGTTCGGATCGAAGCCGACCAGTTTATCGCCGAGCCGCCTCCGACAGTGGAGCCCGCTAATATCATGACCTTGCCGTCGACGGTAGAAGAAATTCCACCACAGTCGTACAGCTCTCGCATCGAAGGACCCTCGAGAGGCGAGTAATCTTCAGCGACAAAATAATTGCCTTTCTCGAGAACTACCACTTTAAGGCCGGACTTGGCTAAAACGGCTGCGGCGACTCCGCCACCGCAGCCGGATCCGACCACAACAGCGTCACATTTGACAATGTAGACGCCGGCGTCCTGTGGGTCCTCGGAAACTTGCAGGCCTTTCTGGGTCAATGACCGGAAGAGTGAGTCGTCGGTCTCCTTAACGGTTTCCACAATTCCGTTTTCAAGAGGCCTCTCTAGGGTTTTGCCGGTCACCTTTTTCTTGGTGTTCACGTGGTACCCAATTGCATCCCATGCTGGGTTGTGACAATTTTCATCAACCTTCATATTAGAAGAAAATATAATGTGTAAATAAATTTTTTTCAACTAATTAATCATGCTTATAATTGATTGAAACTAAGGAAAATTATGTTAATAAGAATTATTTGAATGGCATAAACTATTAACATATAAAAAAGAGGTATTTCTGTATTGTAAATTATTTATTTATGGGAAATTTCTTTATCATACCATTTATCTTTATACTTCTTCAACAATATTTATTTCTTATTTTCAAAATCATCTCATATGTACCTCTTAAATTTAATTTGACAATATTATTTTTAAAATAAATTTATCATAATCAAATTAACTTTTGAGAAAATTTATGGTGATTTTTTTCTTTCTTTCTTTCTTTCCAGAAACTGAAAATAAAGAGTATATAAAAATAAATTCTTTTTATGATCTAACTTATCTCATCAGAAAGAGAAAAAACAATTCGTCAGCAGATAACAGTGAGTCAGTGACCCATTTTTGACGAAATCATAAAATAAGAGGACCTGGACTTCAAATTACAATAATAACCCTCCCTTGCAGTTGCAGCCAAATGAAAAAGGAGGACAAAAAGGACCTAATTGCTAAATTTGCAAATTCCAGTTATATGTGACAGTGACTGAGGAGACGACTGCCAAAAGCATGGTTGTCAATGGAAGAAGAAGAAGAGCAAGGACATAACACACGAACATACATCAGAATCAGTACTTCTTGTCTTTTTACCATCCTAAGTAAAACTCCAACAACCACAAGAAGAATCTAGATCAACATCAAAATTCAACACAATCATTAGTTAATAATTCTACAAGATGAACAAGTATTCACTCAAAGTTATGAGTGAATACTAATATACTTGAACGCGCATCAATTGATTATAATTTAAATTGTCCGGCCATTATTGCAAATTTATAACAATTTGCAATTAAATTTGGACTGAATAGCTGGTGATCTAATTTTACGGGTTACCCAATAATTCATAAAAATTAATTATTATTCAAAATATGATATGCTATTACTTACTAGGCAATAGCAATAGCAATAGGCATACTAACAAGTTTAGTTATTATTATTAGATAAAAATATCCAAGTAGAATTATATAGATATAGGAAGGGATGTTGAGAATGGCGGTTAAGAGCATTACCCTGGAGAAGAAAGTGAAGAAGCAGAAGAGCTTGAAGACCACAAACAGCGCTCTCAGAGGAACCACAAGCTTCTCGTCGGACCAGCTCTTCAGGATCCTCTCTCTCCTCTCCAATGGCAAATCCGCGAACCTCTGAACGAACGGCCACCGCCGGTCAACGCTGGCCCACCCGCAGACCAGAAGCGTCCCCAATCGGAACGACAGAATCCGCAGTGCCGCGCTCACCAGCGACGCTGCCCGGGGCAGTGCCCTCTTCGCTATCAGCTCCGCCACCTGCGATCGGGTTCCCGAAAACAGAAGCGGAACCGAAATTCCGGATTAAAACAGACTCCAAAGTTGCGGTTTTCGGAAAAGAAAAAGAAACGGAACCGGAAAAGCACCTCGTCTGGGATGGGGGAGAGAGAGCCGGAAGCTTCGTAGAAGGATCGGAGTGAGGTGTGGAGAGGGTCGAGAGAATCCGTGGGGAGAGGAGGAATGAGAGCTTCGCAGATTGAGGAGAGAACTTGGATTTGAGAGGAGGAGAATCCATGGCTGAAACTCTCCGAGCTTTCTCTTCTTCTTCTTCTTCTTCCGGTAGACAGCAAGTGAGCTTTGCTCTCGGCTCCTTCCATGGCGTATCTCTCTCTCTCCAATGTGTTTTTTTGGATTTGGGTTTTTGGTGCAGTGGAAATCAAATATATGCTATTATATATACATTGTTACATTATATATATATATATATTATAATAATTAATACAATAATATATATATACATATATATATATATATGTATATATATGAATATAATATTATTGATCCAAGCCAACCAATGAGAGAGAGAGAATAAGAAGATACGTTACTTTTAACTTTAGCCAAGATTCTTGTTACAGCGAATAGGGATAATTGCATCATAAGTATGTAAACATAGGCCAACTGAAGCGGTATGGGTGCAAGCTCATTAAACAGCGGCATATGTACCAAACGTTAGTTAAACTGGGTTGACTTTTTATTCCGCTCAACTTTGACCAAGTTCCGTTTGTCAACCTACCATGTGGCAGTTGACGCCGACGTGGCACACACCTCATCTGCCACCTCAGCTCCCTACACCATTTTGGAGCCAATCTATTCGCTTTGAGAGAGAGGAGACGCTAAGAGAGAGAAGGAAGGAGGGAACTGAGTTGGCGGATGAGGTGGCGTTCCACGTTGGTGTTGAATGCCACGTGTATATGTTGACTAATGAAACATGGTCAAAGTTGGACGAAAAAAGTCAACCCAGTTTAACTAACGTTTGGTACATATGCCACTATTAAATGGCTTCACACCCATGCCTATCAAGTTGGCCTAAGTTTACGGACTTATGCCGCGATCATCCCTAGCGAATAATTTATCAATTTTTTTTTGAATTGTTGATAACTTGCTTTTCTTAATCGTTATCCTTTAATCCTTATTTGGATTATCATTAAGATTCATACCATTTTCGAATAGTGTGACATAGTTCTTGTTATGTGTATTTTTGTAACCCTAAACATATAACGGTCCAATCCAAAAATAAGGCCAAAAAATAACGGTCCAATTAAAAAATAAGGCCAAAAACAACAAAAAGTCAAACCCGACTCAAAAAATTCAATGGGAAAGTCTATAGAAATATCAAAATCGGGTCTCGGTTAAAAATTGGAACAACTTGGCCTCGGGAGGCACGAGCACGTGGCGCACACGTGCCCCATGCACCCGAAAAATGGGCGCGCTGGGCAAGGGGCAATGGCACCCCACGTTCTAGAGGGCCCGCTCTACCAGGCGCATGAGGCATGCCAGCGCGCCCTGCGTGCTACCAAGCGCGCCCTGGTATGCGCCCCATGCGTGCCAAAGCGCGCCCAACCCCTTCACCCCCAAACCCATTTCTCATTGCCTATAATTACAGGCATCCCTCTCCACCGGAACACCGATCATCTCAACCCCAAAAAAGTCAGTTTATCATTTTTCTCTCCTTTTTTGAAATATCAAATACTCGACTAATATTGAGAACCGAAGCGAGCAACGAAATTCCCCCTTTGCCTCACTATCAGTTCATGTCTCCTCTTATGTCTCCTAAGGACGAAAGTCCGAGATCGATATACTGCGGCGAGCATAGCTCGAGAGTGAAATCTTTCCTTAACGGAGATGAGAGACTAACGAACTTCGGTGAGCTTAGCTCGGGAACGACGTTACTATCGTTTCTCTTGAGACCTAGAGAATTTACTCGGGAAGGGAAATGTCATGGAAATCGTTTCCGGCACACCATAGACAAACAATCAATCGTCTCGCCCCATTAGAACGCCCACTAACCCTTAACTACGTGATTCCCTGATCCTATTTGGGTACGTAGGCAAGCTTCATTTTTTGAAGTCCGGTATCGTTTGTTCATTTTACAGGAACTCACGACCATACAACACCGAGTCGCATTGCCAGGACGACATCGCTGACTCAGGTCGCCTCGACTGGGGCAACGACTCAGCCCTAGCCACGAAGAATCAAGCTTCGATCCTGGTCCAATCATCAATTGGACATTGGGCCCGGCCTAAAATCATCAATTTTTTGCTTTGTTTTGAATTTATATTGAATATAATTATAAATGTGAGTTTTGGTAATTTTATTTTCATATCACTCAGTTTCTTTAAATTTCAAGAGAACTATCGACTTTATGAGCACAACATAGATTCAATTGTTGGGAATCACGTCTCGGATTCCGTGTAAATTATCACGAATTGTACTTCCGAACCGTCCGGGTAACATTTAAAAAATTATTTTAAAGCGGAAAAAACTTGTTATCCGTTCAACGGTCCGGATATCGGATAATAACCATATAAAAAGATCTGATAAATATTATGTAATTTAATATTCATAAATCATTATTAATAATCTAGTCATCATAGGAAATAAATAGAAAGCAGTAAATGGTTGCATTT
Source organism: Parietaria judaica (assembly GCA_954871525.1). Lineage (NCBI taxonomy): Eukaryota > Viridiplantae > Streptophyta > Magnoliopsida > Rosales > Urticaceae > Parietaria > Parietaria judaica. The sequence goes on from OX940860.1 coordinate 50,463,634, forward strand.
ATTAACCCAATGCATAAGGCTGTACCTCTAATGACGACTTCCGGCTGCGTGTTCTGAATTGGGCAGGGCTCCGCCGGTGCTGAGGGAAACTCCCGTGATCTTCCGGAATATTCTCCTGGATTCCTCGTACCGAAGCGTGGGCTTCGCTGGCAGGACTCCGTCGCAAAATTTAAACTGATGGTTCTTTTTAAGCTTCCAGAGAACTAAGTCTCTTAAGCCGAACCAGAAAGAGAGATCATAGGGAAAATTCGTAGACCCTGAAGGAGAGAGAAAGTTTGAATTTTTTCTCTGGGGAGAGGTGTGAAAAATGTGTAGAATGAGCCTCCTATTTATAGGCTCAGACTTTAACCGAATTAGAGAAATTCCCTCCCTAATTTCGAATTCTATACATTAAATATAATTAATTATTTCAATCCAATGGTCTAGATTTAATCTTATCTAAATCCAATGGATATAATTAATTAGGGATTTAATTAAATAAGAAAGATTTGGATAAAATAAAAAATCCAATCTTATCTTCTTATCTTTATAAGATTCAAATTATATATATATATATATATATATATATATATATATATATATATATATATTAAAATTTGAATTCATATTATCTAGATCCAACGGTTGAGATAAATCTTTAAACCGATCTAATTGATCAAATTAGTTTAGGATAAAATCAAATATTAAAAGATTTAATAAATATCAAATTCGAATTTATCCAAAACTATAATTCAAAAAATAATATAAATATATATAATTAATTAATTTCTAATCAGACGGTAAAGATTAAATCTTAGACCGATCTAACGGATATAATGAATTAATCAAATTCGAAAATCAAAACTTGGTCACCAAGTTATTAATTTCGAATATATCAATATCCTAATCCAACGGTTGATATTAAATCATAACCGATCCAATGGATTAAATTGATTTTAGGGTTTTTCTCAAATACCAAAACATTTGGTACTTTTGCCGCAATTATGAAAAGACCAAAGTCTATCCATTCGAATGCATATCGTTCCATATTCCAAGGCATAATTCGATTTCTACACTTATAATATATATGAAAATATATTATTTACATATTAATATAAATCTATTAATTATTGAATAATTATTAATAATATATTAATAATTAAATTCGAATAATTAAATTATATTAATATTCTCTGATCTCAATATCACACATTCAAATGTCATGGTGACACCCCATCATTTAAATTCGTGACATGTGATTTAATTTCATAGTTTACCGAAACAATCACAAACTTAGAAATTTTCTAAATCACAAACCGTACGTCGAAACGACTCGGTTCCAAAAGTAAAGTTTCTTAGAATTTAATTTCTAACAACTTTCATGTTGACAGAAAATCCAAATTCTACTTTCTTTTGTCAGTTAATTTCGGTTACCAAGATATGGTACTTTTGCCACGTTACTGATAAAACTATCTGATGTCTGTCACAAACTTCAGTTTTATGAGTCTTGCCAAATGATCTTAAAAAAATTTCAAATGTTTTTATCACGTACATATCATCCGTTACGGAGCTATCCTGGGGACCATGGACCCGTATCACTTAAGCTCCAACGAACTGCTAGGGTGTTCGTCAAACCTCGGTGTTATTCCACTATAAACCAGAATAGGATTGTCACTTAGTCACATTAATGACCTTATACGATTAATGTGCTCCCACCCAGTTAATCAGGTCACATACATTTTAAGTTCATTTATTATGATTATTAATTCTTCCTCACATTGACTCTGTTGTGATAATAATACATAATTGCATTCTTTATGAACTAAGGATCAAACATTCTATTTTACTCTACTAGAAACTATAATAAGATTATCATAATAAACATCATATTTATTCAACGACTTGTCATAATCTTTTACAAATGGATAAAATATCTTGTTTAAGGACACACATGCCCAACATCAATCTCCAGTGATCTATAATTTAGGGTTTAGGATACGAACACATAAAACTGCGAAGCTCCACTGCGGCGGCTGCCGTGAGAAGGCGCAATCTCATGCCAATTACCAAAGTCTAGTTCATATTGAAATATATTTTTTATATATTTTTTATAAAAATATATTCCTTACTTCTAAGTTCTAATGATAGCAAAAATACATCTTTTGTAAGTTTAATTTGACAATACTACTCTCTATTTTTATTTTTTAATTAATTTTAATAAATTAAAATTCTAAAATTGACTGTTAGTAATATTTTGAATTTTGAAAAATACATCCATATACTTTATTAAAACTTAGATATTGTCTTTCTCTTGATTTTGGTACTTAGGAAGTCTAAGCTGATTTGGACCCAGCTTAATATAAGCTCGGGGAATTTCATCACGCTTATTGGTCAGATACTTCCAAATTTTTGGACGTAAAACCGAGTCACGTTCTACTTTGCTGATATCAAAATCAACATCAACTTCGACTCTTTGACACACGATGGTATTCAATTGTCGGCACTTGAATTGGCGTACTAACATTTTTTTTATTAAAAAATAATCAACAATCGGTATTTTCACAGAACCAACCCAATTTAGTTTTTACATCCTATAAATAAAATAATCTATCATATCAGACTAAATAAATTCAACCAAAAATTATTCTCTAATCATAATTAAGTAATATCACGGTATTGCTGGTTTACTTTGATAATGAGAAGAATAAGGCTAACTGCTAAGGAGGCAAGACGGCAATGACGGAACGAGATGACCGAGTCTGAAATTGAAAACTTAAACCCCAAATGCAATATGAAAATAAAACCCGAAAAAAAGAAGACGTTGTTGAAAAGACGTTGTTGAAAAGGATGATATGATTTAATTATATCAAGATAGTGCGAGGAAGAATTGAAGCTGGACCGTGTGCTTCGCAAGAGACGGAGGAAAAGAGTCACCGTGAGAGGAGTCGGAGGAAGGAATGAACGAGGGCTGCAACTGGAATCTGTAGTCCTTCCACTTCTATTGCCCATAATGTGGCAAGGCCACTTTCCCTCCATTCTTTATTACACACTTTTACATCAATATTTTTTTATTAATATAATAATATATAACAATAAAAAAATTCTTTGCTGAAAAGTTGGGGGTGACATTTGTCACCCCCACTATCTAATAGTTCCGTCCCAGGTGGTACCTTATTAAGATCATCTCTAACCGATTAATTACTCTATCTCCAACTCTATTTGTCAGTAAATACTAAATCATTTCCAATCGAATTTTATTTTCATTCTATTTCTCACTATATTTTCCTTCTCTTTATACATTATATGTATTTAAACTCATTCAAATGACTAAAAATCACCCACATGTATTAAAATATTGTTCTTTTAAATTATTACGCAAAATAATGAATTTAAGGATAAATATTAAATAATTATTTAAACTGGACATTTGTACAAGTTTTTAAACTTTAAAGAATTGAAAAGTAAAAAAAAATAAAAATTATAGCGCATGAACAGTGCAACACTACAAAAAAAAATTGCAGTTTTTTGATTCGTCGTCCCACACTATTATAGTGTGTGAGATAAAACTCCGGTGGAGCAAATAGGCAAATAGCCCTAAAAAGTATTGACAAATAAAAGTGCTTGTGCCTTTGCGGTAGTACGCTTTTTACCGTATTGAATGTTTTTCTTCTTCTTCTTTTTTTCTCTTGCAATTAAGCAAAATTTTAGTATTCAATTATTGGTTATTTCTAATTTCGGCACCAAATTCACTATTTGGGTATTTTAATATACACTACAATTATCGATAAAAAAAATTATTGGTACATATTAGCAATTAAATTTTATGGATTATTCGGTAAGAATCGGCATATTTTCTACAAAATATTTGTGAAATTATAATATATATCAAGGTTGGATCCATGATACAAATTATAATCCGGTTAAATAGGAAAAGAGCAGAACAAGGATAAATAAAGTTTTTAAAAAATAAAGGCAAGGTTTTATTTAAAAAATAAAATAATTTAAACTTTCCGAAAAATTTCGGATGACTAAAACTTATTTGGGCTAAATGTGAGTCCCCCTCAGCCTTCAAAAAAAAAAAAAAAAAATGTGAGTCCCCTGAATAAGACCTATCGGATTTTAATATTTACCCTCGTTTATGATTATACTTTCACAATAAGACAAACTTTGTCCATTTTATTTTTATTGTTGAAACTGTTTTTTTTAATTATTATTTTCTTTATGTAGTGATCCTCCAGTACGTGTAGTACTAGTGTAGAGTGTAGAGTATACTAAGTAAAATTTTACGCGCAAAATAATAATTAAAAAAGCCAAACTGGATTTGCTGGCAATTAGCTTATAATAATTAATCCACTTATAAGATACGAACGGTAAATGACCGATTGCATTGTTTAATTGAAGTATAACAAATTTATGGCATAACTACCAACTTTTTAGAAGAGTCAAAGGTTAAATTGAAGCCCGCCCAAAAATTGCTCCACGTTCATTTTAACCCTAAAAGTTCTAAAAATGAAAAAAAAAATCTCTCTTCATCCATAATTAGACCTGCAACTGGCGACGCCCTTGCTTGGTTCGCGACGTCTCGCGACGGCCACCGGAGGTTCGCGATTCGGCGTCCAAAATCACGAACAATCGCGAGGAGCTTGGCCGTCGCGATGCTCTCTCTCTCTCTCTCTCTCTCTCTCTCTCTCTCTCTCTCTCTCTCTCTCTCTCTCTCTCTCTCTCTCTCTCTCTCTCTCTGTCTCACATACAGCTCTCTCTCTCTCTCTCTCCATCGCGATGCATCGCGAGCTGCCGGATCACGACGCATCGCGACGGCGCCACCGGCGATTTTCGGCGATTAGGTCGCGACCCATCGTTGAACCGTGACTTGCAGCTCGATCCATAATACTATAATATTACATCATTACCCACATTTTTTGCGAAAACATTTGTTGCAACCTATTTTTGTTAATTTGATTTTATATGTTTAAATTCGGATTTTAATATTCGAATAATAATGACAAAAATTCTCAAACATTTTTTTTACTGAAAAACGTACCTAATTTATACAAGTAGTAGCTCCATCCAAAATCTATTATAAATATTATCGGACTGCCTGATTTTTCTTAAAAAATAATCAATAGAGGAATATGTGCCACTTTACTTAATTTTTACTTTAACTTAACTATTTTTTATTATTTGTGTTCATTATTTGGGTCTTTTCTAGTGAGTAGGAAATTTAGTCTACACAAAAACTCTTCGGAGACTATATGCAAAGAACGTTATATTTGTCATCTGTACGATGTGTGTACTGTGTAGCATGAGATATAAAAAAAGAGCGAAAATAAAGTGTGGAATTCGCAAAAATTATGCTGTAGTAGGCAATTTCCAGCCCTAAGCAGATTTTTATTTATTTTGTTATTTATAAATTTCTGTTGAAGTGACGGCCTTTTTTTGTTTTGTTACGATGATGTGTGACATAATCGGTTAATTATCGACTATGACCTAATTATATGGATAAGACTCTTCCTTGACTATATATTATTTTGACCTCAATATCATCGTTTTCGTAACCATATCTAGCTTTTATTTGTATTATTATTATTATTTATGGACAGTATTTATTGTGCTGCCATAATAGAATGTAGTTACGAGCAAGGTTTTAAATTTCGCGAAATTCCAACGACATTTTGATCGATTTTTGTTTTTCGGAGGTATGCGAAAAGAAAGCCTCGTCGTTTCGCTGGGGCACGTGGATGAAATTTTGTTTTTCGTTTTTGTGTGTAAAATGTGCGAAAAATAGTTGGAATTTAGCAAAAAATTATATTTCTGGTAGATTTCGGCAAAAATACCAATTAAACTTTCGGCAAAAATAATTATACTCACACAAGAGCACCCCACCACGTTCGGCCGGCGGCGGCGCGCGCGTGTGGTGGTGTAACATTTGTGTGAGTCCTCCCCCATCCACAAAATCCTATGACCCAAAGGGCTCTTGTCCCTAATATTTGGTATATAAACATGACCAAACTCTTGTCATCTATCAATGTGGGACTTTTTGTTATTCAACTAATATCACACATTCACTCTTAACATACACATACACTTCACCTAATAATTTAACTTAATATTATACACTTAACATACATATACACTTAATATACATATTCATTTAATATTATACACTTCAACTAATATTAAATTTGTTAACATAGATATACAATTAACATGCATATTCACTTAATATTACACACTTAATTAACATACATATTCACTTCACATAATAATTTGACTTAATATTATACACTTAAACTAATAAAGTGACTTAATATTATACATTTCACCTACATATTTAAGTTACAAATGTGTTTTGTTGTATACAATTATGTCTTGTATTTATTAAATATGTAGTTTTGAACCTATATAAATATCTTGCTTAAATACTCAAATATTTTTTACAAAATATCCGTCGAAAACCCCATCGGCATGCGGTATGCCCATGCGAAAAGTGCGGTATATGCGGTATGCGGTATGCGGCATGCCCTTTTTTTACGATTTGCCCATCGACATACCCATCGGCAAGCGATATATCCGTAAAACGGAAAATGCGAAACGAAATCGGTAAGCGTCATTTTAAACCTTGGTTACGAGTTAGGATAAGTAGCTTTTTAATATTCATGTTTATTGTATCCATAAATTGATCATTCTATTGATAGACCGAACTTTCTTATAAATATGATGGGTTAATGACGACGAAAATACCCAAAATTTGGTCAAAGAACCCATCCTGTACCCAAAGGCGAAAAGTGGTGGCAAAAGTACCCAAAGTATATTTTGGGGCGTTGACCAATTTTTTCCGTTCATCCACTAATGGTGCCGTCCACGTGGCCGTTAGCCTCTTTCCACGTGGCACGCCACGTGGTCGTTGACTGCCACATCATCCAAACTTTGGGTATTTATGCCTTGATAAAACAAAAGTTTGGGTATTTATGCCGCAATAAACTATTTTAAAAAACAATTGTTTGCTGACATCATCTAAATAAAGGTTAAAATATTATGGCTTTGGTAAGACTCGAACCCATCACCTCTCCCACATATAAGAGCAGCATAACCACTAAAACACATTTACCTAACGTTTTGCCTTGACAAAAATAAGAATATAAATAGAAACTTATTAATAAGTGACATAGTAATAGAAACATATGTTTTTGACTTTTTTCGCACCGGGTTCGGGTTGACTTATTAGGAAAGGGGTTGGGTTGACCTTTTCGGACCAGAATCGAGTTGACTTTTTTGGAACGGATTCGGGTTGACTTTTTCAGACCCAGAGGTTAACTTTTTTGGACTTTGGTCGGGTTGAATATTTTGTACCGGATTCAGGTTCACTTTTCGGTACAGGTTAGGGTTGACTTTTAGGAACCGGCTCGAGTTGACTTTATTGATATGGGGTCGAATCGAATTTTTTTATCGGGATCGAGTTGAATTTTTGGGATCGGGAATCTATTACTATGTCACTTAATAATAAAAAAATCTAACTGGCCCCGTTCTAAAAAAAGTCAACCCGACCCGTTTCAAAAAGACTCGACCCGGTTCAGAAAAAAGTCAACCCAAACCCGCACCGAAAAAGTCAATATGAATCCTGTACGAAAAATTCAACTTGACCACTGTCCAAAAAATTCACCCCGACCCCGTTCTAAAAAAAGTTAACTCGACCCCGGTCCGAAAAAGTCAACTCACCCTTGTTCCAAATAAGTCAACCCGAACCCGGTGCAAAAAATACATATGTTTCTATTACTATGTCACTTATCAATAAGTTTCTATTTATATTCTTATTTTTTTCAAGATATAATGTGAAGTGAATGTGGTTTAATGGTTATGTTGTATTTTTATGAGGGGAAATGTGATGAGTTCGAGTCATACAAAAGCTATAATATTTTAACATATATTTAGATGACGTCAGCAATCGAAAAAATATAAAAAATGGTCTATCGCGGCATAAATACCCAAAATTTTGTTTTTATCACGGCATAAATACTCAAAGTTTGGATGACGTGGCGGGAAACGACCAAGTGGCGTGCCACGTGGAAAGAGGCTAATGGCTACGTGGACGGCACCGTTAGTGGATGGACGGAAAAAACGGGTCAACGCCCCAAAACGTACTTGGGTACTTTTGCCACCACTTTTCGACTTTGGGTACACGAGGGGTTCTTTGACCAAACTTTAGATATTTTCGCCGTCATTAACCCTAAATATGATCAATAATTAAATGGGCTCCGTAACAAAATAACCAAATTGAAATGTGACATTTGCAAACTAGCCAAGATTTGGTTAATATTTTTTTAAAAGGAAATTGTACGAAATGCCTAATTTTGTGTCAAACTTTGTACGAAATGCCCATTGAATACATCGACCCCAACCAGTACGATATATAACGCATGGTTTAATGGTTGACTTATAGTAATCAATGTAAAACTAAAATTACAGTAAAAAAAAATATTCCATCAAAAGCCAAGATTACAATCAAATTTAAAAATAAAAAATTGGTTGACTAATAATATTTAAACTCATATTTAAATATCCATATAAATCGTGTTTATTTTTTTAATTGCTCCTATTAATATGGTACATATTGTTAATCAAATTTGTATTGGCTATTAGGAGCAATTTCTCTAATTAAATTTATAATTTTGAGAAGTAATTATAGCGTCAAAATTATCTAATTTTATTACCACGAAAAAGATGGTATTATTTTTTATTGATCAAGTACTTAGTAGTTAGTGCCGTAAATATTTTTTCATAGTCATATATTTTTTTTTTTGCTCTTCTGTTCATATATATATATATATATATATATAATATACGTTAATAATTACTTCAACTAGTTTTATATTAATTTATTGTAGTTGGATATCAATGATAACTTGGAGAAAGTAGTCAACGCAACGCCATTACTCTAAATTCATGGTTCAGTTTGGTAGGAGTGTCATTTAATGAAGTATCGAATTCATTTTACAGATCACTTTCTAATTTTATCTTTAGAGCTATAAACGACATATGCTTTTGAAACCGTTAACCGCAAACCACTCACAAATTTAATATAAGTTTGTAGATATATTAAGAACTAGGGTGGTAATCGGAGCGGATATCTGATTTTTTTGAACTATCCATATCTGGATCCGGAAATCCAAAAATCACTATCCGTATCCGGATCCGAAACTCCTGATATCCAAAATCTGGTTACCTATTTTTTAAAATCCGGTTTTATTATCTGAATCCGGTTTTGAAATCCGGATCTAGATATTATCCGAATATCCGGATTTTTATCCTAATCCGATTTTTTTAAAGATAAAATGTATGCTGTCTCAACCCCAAAAAAACGGTACAAATCTAGTACATATCTTGTCATTTTCTCAACCACCAAAAAACCCTAGAAATGAAAATGAAGTGTCGAAGAAGAAAAGTAACCCTAGAAAAATAAATTAAAAAAATTAATATAAACCGGATACCGGATATCTGGATTTTAAAATAACAAAACCCGTATCCGAATCCGGTTTTCAATCCGTATTCGGAATACGGATTCGGATTCAGATTCGGATTTTAAAATCGGATACGGATACAGATTTTTATCCGGTTTCCGGGTTTTATTACAACCCTATTAAGAACACTATAAATATATTGATGACCGCCGCGACAAGTTCTCGTAAGATTTTAAAACACTGTTATTGTTTGTACACATCTGATTTTGCGAGTATTCACAAAATGGATGAGTATTACTAATATGGTTCTTATAAAAAATTTAAAGTTTTTTATGCGATTTTTGAAATTATTATATGGTTTATGCAATTTTTGAAATTATTATATGGTTTTTGTGTGGCATGCGGAGAATTTACAAATTTAAGTAAAGACAACTTGAAAGGTCGACATTTACCGTACATCCTTGTTTTGCAAGTTACCCGCAATATTTTACAACTTTTAGAACAGTGCTTAGCAGCGTAATATTTAAAGGTCGACATTTACCGTTTAATTTTATTTTTTACGACAATAATACTTGATGTCCTACGTCTAATGGCATAAAAGAAAATCTTAACATTAGATCTTCATTAAATTTCACGTCAGTAGACATATATTTATTTTTCATTCGTCAACTCATTTAAAAATAGCACGTCATCAAATATCACAATTCACAAGCACCGATTTCCATACTATCATAAAAGAATTTTAAAATTTAAAACAATTAATATTACACTTAATGAGTCATCGCCATCGTTCTTGACGGGAACGCTAAGTGCATGATCACCGCCATTGAAAATGTCAAGTTCGTCGCGCTGTGAAAAAGAAAAAAAGAAAAGCATAGTTCGTTGTCAACATTTAGTGTCGCCATTATAGAGAACCCGGAGTTCGTACTCTCTATAATATGTATATGATTTACAACAAAACCTCTATACACTAATATTGTAGGGACTTTAGAATTTTATTATATTATTGAGGTAAAATTTAGTATTGTTAGATGGACCATACAAAAGTATTATTTTATTGAGGTTATTATCTACTGTAACAATGTTCTCCACGATAACAATAAACTCGATTAATTAAGAGGTAATAATAATAATAATAATAGGATAAGTATTAGATTTGATTCAATGATAAAAATATGTCCCCCGCTCAATTTTTTATATGGCAATCAAACCAGTATCGGTGGAAATTTAAAAAAAAAACATTGAAATATGAAACAAAATTTGTTGTCTTATTTTCTTTTGTAATTTTTATTTTATAAATTAATAGTTTTTCGAAGAAAAAAATGTACTTTGATAAATAAGTTCATTACAATTAGTTTGTTAATTAAGTATAATTGAAAATAATTAATATTAAATATATAAAACTCGTTAACAATCAATAATCGGATCGATACAATTGATTATTGTTTTTAAATTAGACTATCAAAAGACTTGATTTATTCCTTGTTGATTTAACGTGTTAAATTTAAGACCATCTCCGATGGAACTGCATAACACCATTATGGTGTCGTTTTTACTGAAAAAATGCTTCAACGAGAGTTCATAAGTTACACAATTTTGATGTGATGCTATAGTATCACAACAAATTTGGTCAGACACTATTCAGAACACCGTACACTATTTGCGTATTTTATTAATTAAAAAATATATTGATAAATTGAATAGACAGTATTGATATTTGATAACATATTAAATAAAATATTTGATGTAATTTTTAATGTTGTGATTAGAGAAATAAATAGTATTTTATGTAAAAACTTATAAAAAATATATAGTAAAATTTCGTCATCATTGACATAATGCTCGTGGTTGGAGACATGGTTTTAAATGCCCCGACATGTCTTCGGCATGCCCGCTTTTTGAGAGTTGTTGTAGGCCTTCACTATGCGGCATGCCCGTGAACAACTACAACCTATCAGTATAATGTTTTATTTCAATTGTAACCCTATATTTATATTTTCTATAAGTTTCAAGAATAACTCTTATTTTTATATAAGTACAAATATAACTTATCAAAATGATGTATTATTATTAGTGTGATTTTTTAGTTATTTATGTTTTATGGTGAGAAATAAGTAATTTTGAACCTATATAAAATCTTGCCTAAATACTTAAAGTTATTTTCCAGAATTTTCGTCGATATTCTCATCGGCATGCGGTATGCCCGTGAAATTTATGCGGTATTTTCGACATGCGGCATGCCCTTTTTTTTTTATTTGCCCATCGACATGTCCGTCGGCAGAGGCGGATTTAGTGAGGGTTGAGAAGGTGCGGCCGCCCTTATTTGATTCAAATCCGTGATTTTTAATAAATAAATATATACATTTTTATCAATATATATTAAATGCATCATAACCAAACAAAGTTAATACTTTGGTGTAGTGGTAATTTAAGAACAGTTTTAACTCTCTCTCTCCTACAAGATCATGGTTCAGTTCCTATCAACTTCATTTTTTTTAATATTTATGATCTCTATTATTACTCATCTATTCTTTTATTATACATTAAGTTATAATCTTTGTATAATTATATCACTAAATATTTTATCGATTATTAAAAATTAATTATAAAAAATACTTCATTTATCATATTATATTCTAAAAAATTCGGCTTAATTTTTTCGCCCTCTCTTGGCAAAATCCTGGCTCTGCCCCTGTCTGTCGGCATGCGGCATTCCCGTAAAATGAAAGAAGCAAAACGGCGTCGAAAAACGACATTTAAAACGTGGGTAGGAGATGCTCAAGTCTTAAATTCTATATAATTTCATGCTGAATTTGAAGTGACGTTTTATTGATAAGAGGGTAAACTGCGGCTAAATATACCCAATGTTTGTTTTTCTGCGGATTATGTACCCAATGTTTATTTTCGACGGCTAATGTACCCAAACTTTATTCCGTTAGATTTTTTTCGTGTTTTCCGTCACTTGACCGTCAGCGAGTGATATGTACACTTTTCGTATATTTGACATAACTCACTCAATTTTTGTCCAAATTTTATGCACGACCTACGGTTGGAAAGATAGGAGATAGATCTACAACTTTGGTATTTTAAGTTTTGTAAAAAAAGTTTTTTATTATTCCAATATTTCAATTACAACGTAAAACTGGACATTAGTTTAATACAAAAATACGAAAAGTGTACATATCACTCGCTGACGGTCAAGTGACGGAAAACACGAAAAAATCTAACGGAATAAAGTTTGGGTACATTAGCCTTCGAAAATAAACATTGGGTACATAATCTGCAAAAAAACAAACATTGGGTATATTAGCCGCAGTTTACCCTATATATCACGTTAGGTTTTCCAATTATTTTATTTGAGGACTCGAACCATGAACATGAACTTTAAGGATATGCCCGATAGTCAACTTTTGAACTAGTCCTTATTAACATATTATTAAGGATTAATTGCGGTATAAGTCCTCAACTTTAGGCCAGTTGGGACGAATATGGCTCTAGATCCATTTAATAGAGATAAAAGTATCAAAAGATGAGTTTCACCCATGTTAAAGTGACGGTTGTTTGTCAAATATTCCACATTACAGTCAAACATCCATCTGGTATTGCCACATCACCAGCTATTCACGTGGCATTATATATATATAATTACTATATTTTTAATGCCACGTACGTGGACGTTTTAAAGATCAATAGATTTTTAATGCCACGTGAACATCATGTGATGTGGCAATGCCAAATAGACGTTTGACTACGATGTAGAACGTTAACACCCATCAATTTAACGTGGTTGGAACTCATCTTTTAGTACTTTTACCGCTATTAAATAAATATACGACTATGCCGCCCCAGTTGATCTAAGGTTGGGAACTTAGGCCGCGATTAACCATATTATTAATACGTAGATAGGGCTGGCTGGCTCTGACGTGACGTTTTTTTTTCTTTGAGATGAGAAATTTTTTTAGAGTTCTCTCAATTCAAAGAAATAAATAGTAAATTAATTTTATCACAACAAAAAAATAAAATCGTTTAGCATGGTAATTGGTAAGCAATCTTTACATTTATCCAGGAAAAAAAAAAAGCAATACTACAAAACGTTAAGAAAATGGATTTCCCATTTATTAAATTACTAACTTAATAATTAAAATAGAAACAAAAAGTAAAAAAAAAAAAAAAAAAAAAAAACAGAGAGAGAGATATGGGTCCCATCAATATTTTGAGGATCTGAATAAGATTTTAGGGTCCTGTTATTTAGTGTTAAAAAATGTCAAAAATTTTGGGCTTAAGCAGTGTCCCAAGGCTGGTTCTGTACGTAGAGGGAACTTAGGGAAGTGAATTTGTAAACTCAAAAGTTAACATATATAAGGTAAACTGTGGCTTATGTAACAAATGTTTGATTAGTTGCGGATTATGTACCCAATGTTTCATTTCAACGGCTAATGTACCCAATGTTTATTATGTTAGATTGTTTCCAATTTTCCGTCCATTCCCTGTAAAGCTCGCCACCTCAACCATCGATTTAAAATGCTTATTCAATCTAAACCCTCGAATTTAATGATATATTTATCATTTATTTTTCTCCAAAGTATACGTGGAAAATGACAGGTGTTAACGTGGAGCTGAGGAGGCGAGCTTAATAGGGAATGGACGGAAAATTGGAAAAAATCTAACTGAATAAACATTGGGTACATTAGCCATCGAAATAAAACATTGGGTACATAATCCACAGCAAATCAAACATTGGGTACATTAGCCGCAGTTTACCCTTGATATGATGACGTGAGACATACTTGGTTTGTTACAGTACACACTGCGACATTATTGACTATGACTTAGTTGCTACGTAATCTATATATATAAAAGGACAATTTTCGGTGGATGACGTGGCACAATTTCAACAAAGTATGTTGGCATAACACTTACAGATTTTGGGTCGAAGGCTCTCACATCCCCATTTTATCAGTTTTCTTATTTATTTTAAATCATGTCGTAGTTAGTGACTTAGTGCTACATTCATGAGATAATTACAGCTTCATTATAAAACGTTTAGTAAACAAATGCCCTTTTACAATCAAGTCATAGTTATTGCTATGTAAATAATTAAAAAGCCGATTCATATTGTATATCTCTTTCATATTCAATGTCGTGGGAGAATCAAAATAGTCGTGTAGCGTCTGTTAATCTTCTAATCATGTGTCTATATATAGCCATGTGGTTTTCTTTCTTAACCTACAGAGCAAGCCCAATTTTACATATTTTTCTTCTTCTAATTCGAAGCCAAGCACGCAACCTTACCGACCGAATCCGCCTTGCTTCAGCGACCGAATTCGTCACTATATATTGGTAGGTATAGCTATATATTATATATAATGTGACAATTTTTATTGTGAAGCTTTTGTCGCAGCTATACTTGAAAATCGGTGACGAGCTCGGTTCAATGAATTTAAGGTATTTAATTGCTTATATTAGATTGGGGAATGTTATATGTATTATTATTATTATTATTATTATTATTATTATTATTATTATTATTATTATCATCAATATCACTCATTATATCATCGGTATTCATATATAAATATTCTATGTGACCATATGTATTGCATGTGAAGCTTTTGTCGCAACTATACGCCAAAGTTGGCAACGACCTCAGTGCCATGAATTAAAGGTATTTAATATTATTATCAGTTTATGAGTTTTGGTCAGGATTTATAGCAGTAAAAGTAGAATCATTGAAGAGTGATGTTTTATCTACAACACAAAATATGTTTAAGAATTATAGCATTCACGTAATAGTTTTGGGTATGAAGAATCAAATATAAATAATGTCCATATGGTTTTTCATGTAGTACTACAATCAATGAATAAAGATTATGGTTTATAATTCTATAACAGGTTAATTGGAAAATAAGACTAAATAAAAGTAAGCATACCAATGTTAGTTTGTGTTTTAGTGATGAAGTGGCACTATAAAATCAAGAGAATGTTTGGATTCCTATTTTTTGAGAATTTCTAAAAAAAATTATAATTTCTATTTATACAAGCTTCATCAATTATTTGGAGAAGTTATTGCTGATTTAATTACTTAATAACTTCAGAGAAAACTCAAAAGTCATTTTAGATAGCACTAAAAATCTAATTCAATTAATGCTAATAATTCATCAGTTTAATTGTCTATAGGAGAGGAAAAGACAATCACATAATTACTACCCTTAACACATTACCCTTTAGAGTCTAATTCAACAAAAATATGTGTGTATGTGAAAGCATAACAACATCCGTTATATTCCAATGCATCTTCGTCTTTTTTAACCTCTCTCAAGAAGCTATTATTAGCTCATAAATTAGCGTAGCAAAAAACTCCTGTAACAAACTCCTATATATACCCTTCAAACCAACTGTTGATGTGGGATTTCATCCCCGAACAAAACGACATATCGTTTTTCATCGTGTAAATACGACACGCCATTAACGTCTTGACCGATAAAACATGTCGTTTCCCTCTATAAAGAGACGACGGCAAAAGTATCAATCTTTTAGCAAAAGCTATTTATTTAATTGATATGGCAAATATTAATTAAATAAAGCTTATTATTTCATTTAAAGTGTCAAATTAATATTTGTCATCTTTTTGCACCATGAGCAAAGTTGAGGGGGTTAAATAACAATTTTCTCACTTTTGATACACATCATGCGCACAAATATTGAGTCTAAAATTGGACTTGATGCTCTCCACAAATCAACGGATTGAATGAGCAATTATGACTCCATCACCATCACTTTTTGGAGGAGAAAGCGTATGAAAAGCTTGGTCAAATGAAAAAGCATGATCACTTTACACATGTCACCACAAGAGGAAGCAAGCTTGGTCAAGTCCACCCACTCACTCCTTATACCAAGGAAACGTGAAGGCAGCTCATGCATGGACCTTATAAAGACATGAGGAATGGCATGCAAAGGGGGGGGATCTGGTTGGAAGAAAAGAGCAAGTTCAAAGAGAAGGATCATGATGCACAACCGATTACATCTCAAAACACCACATCCACTTCGTATATTATATATACACTTTGATTTTTGTACTTTTATTGTATCATCTTCTACGGAGTTCAGATTCACTTCGTTGTACGATCACCTCGTTATACGGTCAGATTCACCTCGTTGTAATCTCTCTTCTCCCTCATCACTTTGTATTCACTTCGTTTCAATAAGAAAAGTAGAGAGGAAGTAGTCAACTACCGCTTGGGACGAACCTCTATAAAAAAACCATGGTGTCATTTTCCTTTACGCTTTATATTATATATATTATCATAATGTTTATAATATATTCGGAGTGATCTTGGCGAATAAGACGAAGTATCGGGATTCATACGGCAACATACGCAGACACTACAATAAAACGGATTACGATTAATCCGCGACAGTTGATGGCGATTTTCGGCATCAACAGTTTGGCGCCGTCTGTGGGAAATCTTTATAGATTCCTACCCAACCAAGTTCCCGGCAAACAAGTAGGCAAATGGCAAGCGGAGGATCCAGCGGAAACCCCTCGGAGACCGCGGCGGACTACGCCGTAAAAGCCATGTTGGAGACAATCCTCAAACAACTCGAAGAAAACACTGAGTCGAGAAAGGATTTCCAAACCAAATTGGAAAACCTCACCCAGAAGCAGTCCCAAATCGAAGGAACATTGACCGAAGCGGTCAGCTCGATGAAAGCCCAATCTTCGACAGCACCACGGAGAGATCTTGGACGAGGAAGGACTCTAGATTTTTTCGGAGTCCAGGTCACTCCAGGAATGACCGAGGTGGAAAACACCCCGGGCATAACAGATGGGCAAAATCCCACCACGGGCCCACAAGGGCCTGCAGATCGCGGGGTCGCAATCGGCCACATCTCGACCAGACACCCTGACACCGGATTGGGATCAATCCAATCCAACTATGATGCACCGGGCCAACCCAATGATCTCGAATTCCGAACCCCTCCAAGAATGAATCGGAGTGCCGAAGTACAAGCCCCCCAGGCGCCAGTACGCCCAGGCTTTGCGCGGATCGGGAACGAAATGACCAATCCGATCCGCATCCGGGATGAGACACCCCTTGTGGCCCGACATGATGCCACTCGCAACGATAAGGACAATTCTTTCGCTTACAATCCCGATTCGCCATTCCCGGCATGGCTCAGAGGACTCGAATCCACGATGGAAAAGATGCAGTCCGAGGTGAAAGCAGTGAGTTCAAAAGTTCATCACGCCACCTCGGCAGCTCCAGAAATAGATCGACTGGTTCAAGAATCCACGAGCACACCATTCACCTCGCTGATCATCAACGAGAAAATCAGGGACGTGGGAAGGGCCAACGTCTCGCGTTATGATGGAAAGACCAATCCGAGAGCATATCTCCGGGCATTCTACATCGCGATGGGGATAGCCGATCTCCAGCCTCACCAACGAGATGCGGGATACTGCTGGATATTCACCGAGCACCCCGTGCAGAATGCACTCGATTGGTTCTCGAGGCTGCAACCAGCCACAATCAACTCGTTCGATCAACTGCCAACACTTTTCCTGAAACATTTCTCCATGTTCATCGAGACGGAGACCACGGTGGCGCAGCTTTACGCGCTGCAACAAACGAAAGATGAGCTACTGCGGAACTTCATAGCCAGATTCAAGGACGTGCTATCACGCCTTAACAGAGTAAGCGACGAAACGGCAATCGCGGCCCTGACCGCGGGACTGTGGTACAAGTCCAAATTCAGGCAGGATATCTGCGTAAACCGATATACCTCAATCGAAGACGTGATGCATCACAGAGGTAATTGGATTCGAGTCGAAGAAGAGCGAGCCACTCTCGCCGCGAAGTTTTATCCAACTCCGACAACATCGAAGTTCAATAATCCTCCGAGGCCGCCACGGGACCCCAACCAGCACAAAGGGGACCCGACAAGGTGAAGGGAAAAATCCCCCCCAGTCAATCAATTTTCGAACTGATTATAAATCACCCCAAAAAGAACGAGGTGAACAATAACCTTCGAGAAAAATTCGATAACCTAAGCTTCAATCTGTATCCCATCGAGAAGACCCTTATTGGGTTCAAAACCTGGACACGTCTTTACGTCTCCCCGCGATGGAACATTCTCTTATAAAAGACGACTTTGGATTTCACCAAGATCCTTATCGCCTTGACTCGCACTCGAGCTTTGGTAACGTCTCCTCTGCCGGATTCAGCACCACCTGGTATATTGCAACGATATTTGGGATGTCAAAAATCCTCCGGGGCAATTAATTTGCTTCACCTCGTATTTTGCGATGACCTCGAATCCTCATTCGGGTAGCAGTCGAAGTGATATCTGGTGCCTTAATTCACCGCCCCGAGTTTCTTTCACCTCAGATCCGTATTCGGATAGTGAACGAGGTGACAGTAGACGTCCATTTTTGTCATCTTTGACTTCGTGACAAACTCAAATCATTATTTGGGTAGAAGTCGATGTCATATACGATGCCGTAATGCATCAATCACAAGCTCTTTTCACCTCGGATCTCGCAGTGACCTCGGATCAATATCCGGGCAGCAATCGAGGTGATGGTATACACCCCGTTTTTATCATCTTTAGCTCTGCAGGGACCTCGAATCCTTATTCAGGTAGCAGTCAAGATGAAATCCATTGTCGCAATGCATTGGCCATGAGTCTCAATCACCTCGGACCTCGCGGTGACCCCGGATCTATATCCGGGCAGCGATCGATGTGATAGTGGACACCCCGTATTTATCGTCTTCGGCCTCGCAATGACCTCGAATCATCATTCGGGCAGCAGCCGAAGTGATGTCCGATGCCCTAATGCATTGATCACCGATAATTTCCCCCGTGTTTCGTAGGACTAGACGACACGGTCGAAGAAGTGCGACCTGAAATGAGGGTTGTGAACTCTAAAGTCTACAACGCCGTCACGACTGCCCCCGATATTGATCGCCTCGTCCGAATCAACATGCACTCATTTCATCCCTCAGATCATCAACTCGAAGATCAGAGACATTGGGATGATGAATATTCCCCATTACGGGAAGACGGAATCAGGAGCACATCTCCGGCTCCTCCACATCACGATAGGGAGAGATTACCTCGAACCATCGGAGAGAGATTCCGGAAAATGTCAGATCTTTGCCAAACATTTGGTAGAAACCGCGCTCAAATAGTTCTACAAACTAGAACCATACTCGATCGGCTCTTCGACCAACTCACGACAATTTTCTTAAAGATTTTCTCAATGGTTAGAGGTTGACAGAAACCATGGTCGCTCAAATTTAAGCCCTGCAGCGGTAAAAAGATGAGCCACAAAGGACCTTCATCTCCCGCCTTTAGGACAAACTATCTCGTCTCATAGGGATCAGCGATGAAACGACAATCGTCACGCTCACCTCAGGACTATGGTATGAAATAAAATTCAGGCATGACATCCGCGTGAATCGCTACGCATCGATCAAAGACGTAATGCATCATAATCGATTTTGCTTCACCTCGGATCTTTATCCGAACAACAACCAAGGTGATAGCTTTCTCCATGATACATGCCATCTCCAACCTCACAAGAGTCTCGGATATATTTCCGAGCAGCATACGAGGTAATATTTGATGTTGCAACATATTTTCATCTGTTCACTCCACCTCCGGTCCAGCATTCACCTCAGATCATTATCCGAGCGCAACCGAGGTACGAGTTAACATCCTGATTTTATCATCTTCGGCCTCACAATGAGCTTGATCTTCAGTTGGGCGACAATCGAGGTGATATCTTGCGCCATAATGCATTGGTTATGTGTTTGTTTCACATCGGGTCTTACAAAGACCTTGGATCCCTATCCGGGCTCTAAACGAGGTGAAAGTGAACACTATGATTTGCGTAGTTTTCGGACTTACAACGAATTTGAATACTCATTTAGGCAACAACCAAAGTGATATTTGATGCCTTAATGCATCAAGAATCTGTTAGATTCACCACGGGTCATACAACGACCTCGAATCTTTATTCGGGCAGAAGTGGAGATGATATCAGATGCCTTAATGCATCGCTCACCAATTCAGCTTGACGATCAGATCTCGCAACAACCTCGAATCTTAATTCAGGCAGAAAACGAGATGATAATCTTCTCCACAATACGTGTCAAATCTGACCTCGTAACAACTTTCACGCGAAATTCAGGGTGATATTTTCTCTTGGAATATATCTCCAATCAATTTGCTTCACGTTCGGTTTGGCAGTGACCTCGGGTCCATATCCGAGTAAGCGACCAAGGTGTGACATAACACCACGGTTCGAGTATCCCGTGGCCCCATACAACCACAAATCTACACTCGGGTAGTGGCTGAGCCGATATAAGAATTCCTTAGTATATCTTGCGAATAGTTTGAATCACCTTCGGTCTAGCAATTACCTCGGATCCATATCCGGGAAATGACCAAGATGACGGCATACGCCCCGATTTGTACCACATCCGATCCTGTAATGATCTCGGATCCATATCCGAGCAACAACCGATGTGGCAATCAATACCTTAAGGCATCACAGAATAAGCTATGCGATTCTCATTGAATTAGAGGACAATCTTTCTCCGCAAGGCTAAGACCCAAGAGCGCATCCGGGGTACCATGTTCTCACACATTAGCATTTCGTTTCTCAAATCATAATTGTCTTACATGACCTCTGAAGATTTGATGACAAACATCAATTACAAAATATTTTACAAGCCAACGTAAAACAAATGGATTAAACGCAACCATGATGATGAACTTTGGCACTTCAAGGACGCGCATTCGAAAGTAAAATTGGCAAGTAGGTACTTCACCAAACATACCGGTTCGAGGTACCCCTTCTCTTCTTGACCATATTTTGTTGTTTTTTCCTCGCGGTGGGAGCGTATACCACGCGTATACGCATCCACTATCACCAAATTTTTATTGCAAAACCTACGTGTAGACGAAGTAAGGGGAAGCTAGAATAGTGGCAACACTATTCTGACCCACCTTGGAACTGTTTACCGAAAGCGACATCACTTTCTCACAGTTTAGCTCGCGTTCAAATCAAACGACCGTAAACTACCAAGTTTCTCACGGGGTTCGGTTTCTACTACGAGTATATCACTTCGAATAATACTCGGAAAGAAAACACCACTGGGGATCAACGAGGTGATCGAGCTCGTGCCGTTTACGCAACCTCGGCTCGCGAATCGAAGCAAGCTCATGGGTAGTGCAAAATAATTTTAAGTGTTCGCCGGAGAAAGAGTAACATGACGTGGATGGAAGGGCGAGAAACCTTATGAGCAGAATGCACGATCCTTAATGGAAAAGGTCGGACACAAAATTGTGATCCAGATGTCATAAAGCCTACGGACACCCGACACTTAAATGTCGAAAACTCCAAATGGTTTCAAGTAATGATTCGAACGAGGTGAAATTAAAAGCCTCAATATTGAAGAATTATATCTTACCCTCCAGAGGAATCAGAATAGACCTCCACAAAGAGGTCAAACTGTACGCCTACGGATGAAAGGGTTGCTCATCAATGTCATGCGAACATTTCCATGATAATTAAACGACGAGCTCAAATCCAATCTGTAAAATACATGCTACCCGTGGTCAGATCGAGATAAACCTCGGACTCCAGGGATGACATTCGCGACAAAGCGTTGGAACTCGTAAAACGAATTTCAATTCGACAACAGAGACCCCGAACACTGTGTTAGGTCATCATGGTACAGAAAAACGAAATAAGACGAGATCCAGCGGTAACTCCTCAATCTCGTTTGAGAAACAATGGGAGCACATACATTGCACCCATGCACTAATCCATAACGTTGAGTTCGCGGGACCTCACCGCGAGAATAAAATACGAAGTGCTTGCAAGCGTTCGAAGCACATCGGAACCTTTTTACAAAGTGACCCCCTTCCTCGAAGTACATCACCTATCATAACAATCTCAATGCGTCTTAGTTTCCCGAGATTCGATTTCGAAGTACGGGTCCAACCCCAAAAGTTGCCCAGAAAAGAAAACATATAGGGATCAACGTACAAGACCTCAAAGCGTCTTAGTTTCCCGAGATTCGATTTCGAAGTACGGGTGCAACCCCAAAAGTTGCCTGGAAAAGAAAACATCTAGGGATCAACGTACAAGACCTCAAAGCGTCTTAGTTTCCCGAGATTCGATTTCGAAGTACGGGTGCAACCCCAAAAGTTGCCTGGAAAAGAAAACATCTAGGGATCAACGTACAAGACCTCAAAGCGTCCTAGTTTCCCGAGATTTGATTTTGAAGTACGAGTCCAACCCCAACGCAAAGGAAAGTTGCTCGGAAAAAAAAACATCCAATGGGTCGACATACAAGACCTTTGATTGACGACTAATAAAGGCAATAGTAGAGTCGAAGGGGAATCGTGGGAAAACCCAAGTAAAACGAGGTGGCAAACCTCGGGAATAAGTCTCAGCAACGAAAATGGAAGCAATAAGTGTGATTGGCGCTTCGCGGGAAACCCAACGTAACAAAAGTCAACACAACGAGGTTGGACTCCCGACCACAAAAGAGCTCCCCTATCAAGGAGGTGGAAAACATCATTCCAAAACAAGGTACTTCATATTGCTTACGTATTTTCCACTTTGGCAATAACTTAAAACGAAAATTAGGGTTGTCTGAGAAATTTTACCAACTACGTACTAAATGGTTTAAGATTCATAGACCTTTCTCTCTATTTTATTTATTTTTCCCCCGGGATGGTAGTATACACTAGTATACTCCACGGTTAATATTTTACCTTTAATAGATTCTTGATTCCGAAATCTTGAAAACTTTTTAAACTTTTTAAAGACTCGGGTTTTGTGTAACAAGAAAGTTTTCTCCGTAATCACGTCCTGTATTCAAGAATTTAGTTTGATAATGTCGAACATTATTAGCGAAATTCATTTTCATACTTGTAGACATAGCTTTAGCATCACTCACACGTTTGCCCATCGTAGTCGATAGTTTGTGAGTTTGGAAAGTGATTTGTCAGGACCCGATTGAGAACCGAATATACTCATCGTAACGGTTTTCGAGGTAATCAACGAGGACCCAAAAATCACTCCTTCCAACTCTAGACATTCATATGATGCTGTGAGCTACGTTCGAGATGATTACTTAGCTATCGCCAAAAACCGTGAACCGCTCGTTAATTTTCATCTTCGAACTTAAATTTTTATACAAGGATGTGAATACGTCGAGGTAACTTATCCCTATTTATTAAATATTAATCGAAAATATACCGAATGATAGAGAAAAGCGAGACCCGCTTTCATTTACAGAAATTCAAAAAAGCATTGCCTAAACCAACAAATACATGTCTAGCTATACTTTGAGATCATCTCGAAGTGCCTAAATGTAGAACCAAGACATTGCTCGGTAAAACATAAGGTAAAAACCAGCTCCAAATTGTACGAGGCTTTAGAAGAGGAAGTACAAATACTCCTTCGAGCCGAACCAATTTGCGAGGTGAATATACCCGAAGCGGTCAACGAATTTTATGGCGACAAGGAAAAGGAAAAGGGAAATGGAAATCTCCAAAGACTCCATCAACCTAAACATGGCTTCCTTAACGACTGTCTCCTAGCGCCCCACATCGAGAGATAGGGTAAAGAAACGTGCAATCACGGACTTCTATCCTTAAGAACACTTCCTACACCATGAACTACGTAATGACTTGATCCCTGAAAGAAGGGTACGTAGGCAGCCTACGCTTTGCGAGGTCCAGTATAATATCTTTGCATCTCGAGGGTTATCCAAGATGACGAGGTCGAGCGGAACACCTCGACAGACAAGGTAATCCTGACTTAATACTTTAAATTTTCTAGATGGTTACGGTTTTCATTGATAAATTCGTTTAGGATATCTCACTGGGATCTAACTAGTTTGAGATATCCGTATACCTTTGTTAATTTTTGTTATCTTCCTCCGGAGCTTAAGTGTACTTTCTTACACACTCGCTTTGTTCGATTATTTATTTCAAAGTTTAAACATGCCCGAAGTACGGGGTATCCTTAGATTATTTTGATGGTCTTCGACACCTCGAACAATCTTTGAAAACCTTGGAACCCGGTATTCCAAGCAAAATTTTCTTCTTGTATTGGTCTAGCATTTAAGCGAATGATCTGAGAGGACTTAGTGAATCTAAAAGTTTGATTTTCACCTCGTAAATTCAATCCTAACGAAGTCCGAAGTAGAAATCACCTTGGATTTGCAAAGTAACTTAGGCTGAGTAGTTTATGCAAAGACAAATTAAAGTCAAGAAAATTCTGTGGATTTTGAAATTAAATCGAATATTTACTGGATGATGAAACGCAAAAATGGGCAAAGAGAAAGACGAAAATCGTCGATGAAAATTCAAACCTTCCGGAAATAAGGAAAGGTCAAAAGGTCGGAATCCCGACCAAAGAAAAATCCTCGCAAACAAGGACCTTACGCATTTTCCATCGACACGTTGTTTTGCGATCAAAACAACAAAGCTTATACGAAGACAAAATGTGGAATAATTCCACCTCGTCGGAAACCTAAAGTCTTCATATCGTTAAAGATATCGCGTCAACATAATAGTCCATCAACCATTCCATACTTAATGGACTGGGGGGCTCATTGTTGATGTGGGATTTCATCCCCGAACAAAACGACATATCGTTTTTCATCGTGTAAATACGACACGCCATTAACGTCTTGACCGATAAAACATGTCGTTTCCCTCTATAAAGAGACGACGGCAAAAGTATCAATCTTTTAGCAAAAGCTATTTATTTAATTGATATGGCAAATATTAATTAAATAAAGCTTATTATTTCATTTAAAGTGTCAAATTAATATTTGTCATCTTTTTGCACCATGAGCAAAATTAAGGGGGTTAAATAACAATTTTCTCACTTTTGATACACATCATGCGCACAAATATTGAGTCTAAAATTGGACTTGATGTTCTCCACAAATCAACGGATTGAATGAGCAATTATGACTCCATCACCATCACTTTTTGGAGGAGAAAGCGTATGAAAAGCTTGGTCAAATGAAAAAGCATGATCACTTTACACATGTCACCACAAGAGGAAGCAAGCTTGGTCAAGTCCACCCACTCACTCCTTATACCAAGGAAACGTGAAGGCAGCTCATGCATGGACCTTATAAAGACATGAGGAATGGCATGCAAAGGGGGGGATCTGGTTGGAAGAAAAGAGCAAGTTCAAAGAGAAGGATCATGATGCACAACCGATTACATCTCAAAACACCACATCCACTTCGTATATTATATATACACTTTGATTTTTGTACTTTTATTGTATCATCTTCTACGGAGTTCAGATTCACTTCGTTGTACGATCACCTCGTTATACGGTCAGATTCACCTCGTTGTAATCTCTCTTCTCCCTCATCACTTTGTATTCACTTCGTTTCAATAAGAAAAGTAGAGAGGAAGTAGTCAACTACCGCTTGGGACGAACCTCTATAAAAAACCATGGTGTCATTTTCCTTTACGCTTTATATTATATATATTATCATAATGTTTATAATATATTCGGAGTGATCTTGGCGAATAAGACGAAGTATCAGGATTCATACGACAACATACGCAGACACTACAATAAAACGGATTACGATTAATCCGCGACAGTTGATGGCGATTTTCGGCATCAACACCAACTACAAAACAACTCCTCGAATAACCAACGTTGTCGGCGTTCCGTACAATAGAGTAGAATCGTGTGAGGCTCCCACCATTTTGAGCAGTGATGCAACACGTGGAAGCGGATATGAATAGAGCGGTGCCACCGCATATGAAGAATCCCCCGCCACCACTAAAGGACTCTTCCGAAGGATTTTCACCGTACATTTTTCGCACATTGTTTTTCCTTCACTCTTTTTTTTCTTCTTCTACAATACGCGATGAGCTATATTTACGTGTATAATTGTTCATTCAAGTCTATGTGTTATGAAGAATTGAATTTTTTTTTTGGTTTCACGATAATTATATCACTATGAAAAATGGTCTAGACTCAAGGTATATGTGCGTACGAGTGTATTAATATGCATCATATGATTATAAAAACATGTCATCATACCTTGAAATTAATTAATCAATTACTTATTGTTATGTTTTTTTTTTCATTGAAACGTGATACATATAAGACTGGTAATTGTCATTTGCTTTAATAAAATTGTCAATGTAAATGTATGAAATGCAAAATAAAACATATATGTTACTTGGTTTTATTACTAACCTTTTATCATTTTTTTTTTACATTAAGACTGATCATAACCATCTATTTCACTAATGCAATTATAAATGTTAGTAGTAAATATGAATTTGATGATGAAACAAATAAATTCTAACGCTAAATGTTTGAAGATTCATATTTACGTTGCTTACTATTTTGTGTGTTTGATTTTTTATTTTGTGCAAACAATTATTTAAGTTACATAGACAGACAGAGGAGAAATAATATACATTGGAAGTATATGCAAATTGTGCAGTAAAATATTCATTTGGGCTACTAAGTAAACGGATACAAAAATCAATTGTTATAAAATTATTTTCTTCAATATGACTAAGTGGCCTACTTAATTAATACCGTTAGAAAATAAAAATCTACTAAATTGATCAATTTTAATTTATAAAAGATTATATTTTGAAGTGAGTACAAACCATTTTATAGGATTTATCGTGTGCTTGCACAATTCATTTCTTTTTCAATTAGTGATGACGAAATTATAGTGTATCTATTTGTTGAATTAGTAAATATATTATATAGTTATTTATAATCTAAAAAATAAATATATCCAGAAAAAATAGTGATTTTTGAGTTATATGTTTCACCTTTTTTGACCATTGTTAATATGAATACATGTTCTTGACACGGGTATTCGGTGTTTATTTGGAAATATTCAATTTTAACCGTTATAATTTTGTTTACAGTTTAATTGGCATCAGTTGAATCGGTTTTCGGTAAAAAATGATTAACGGTTTCTTTTGTTCACCTGTTGATAATATTACGCCATTGGGCTTTAGAATTTAGCGCTTTCCGAGTTCAATTAAGATAGTATTGTCTCACGTTGAATAATAGCGTTAGAATAATAGCGACAAAAGTATTTAACGTCATGTACATGTGGTTGTTAAAAGAATGCCGTGTGGCATTGCCACATCATCCGATTTCTACGTGATATATAATATTTTGTTAGGTTTTTCAATGACTTTACGCAATCCCGATGCGGAATATTTAGGATATCATTGAAACTAATGATCTAGATTAAATGTGGGAATCAAAATAGTTCGGTTTTAATACGTTACTAAACTTTTGGTACTTTTGCCAATCAGTGTTTTTTTGACCGATGTCTCCTCGTTCTTCGTGCAATCGGCTTTTGCGTTTTTCGGGATCTAAGCTCCACAAGTGTCGAGCCTCTATCTCGTCCACCACGTCGCTGCGGGAACATCTGTTAGACCGGAAATCACCTCGTTGGACTGCTAGGTCTTCCTCGGTGATTGGATGACGACTCAATCTGCGTACGGGGATGAGAAAACCAAGACTTTGGTCATGAAGTTAGGGCTTGTCGTTTTTCTCTCTTCTAGGGTTTTTTTAGGATGCCCAAAATCATGTCAATTATGAACAGACTTTAAGTATTTATAGCCCACTGTCTATTAATGACCTAATGGGCTCCTACCCATTAAATGGACCAAGCCCATTATGTTGTTATTAATTAATTAATCATATTAATTATCCTTATAATTATTCCTCGGGCCCGAGTGGGCCCATAACCCGTTTATTGTAATCGAGTCGGACCAGAAAAGCCCACTGCGCCTAAATCCTTATTCGGGCATTTCCTACAATCTCCCACTTACGCGAATATACATAGATTGGATATACCTCTTGCATCACTATGATCAACTCTGCCTCATGCATCGATGCCGCAACTTAAACCTATTTTCGTTGCGAATTCGTCATCGTACCTCGTTTCCTCTAGCGAGTTCGATATTATTACTTAGGATTTTGCAGTGTTGGCCCCAGATTCAAAGTTTGCAAGAAGCGAGAGGCCTCTAGTAATACATCGATTCCCCCAATCTATTAAAATGTGTTGATCCTTATTGTAAAGTTAATAACATAACGATTTGGTTTTTCTCTTTATTAACTTCTATGATGACTTATTCCTTCAGCATCTTTACTACTCGAAAGAGGACACATATCATGGTTTGACACATAACTTCTATTGAACTACCAGGTTAGAACTTGTTCAAACTTGTCCGTGGCCACAGATTTCTGCTACTCGTATCCTCTAGGAGCCTCTGAGTCTGTTTCCCTAATGATTTAAGGGAGATGATTATTTTCTTTAATTTCCATTCCACTGTACAGAGTTCATAACATATCTGAAAACAATTTATATATCTTCATAGTTACAGGAAGCGTTTGTCAAAACATGTCACTAGCTAAGTAGTGGACTTATGGTTGTTCGCAAACATTGGAATCTTTCACCATTACTCTAGTGATTTTAGTGTCCCTTTATTACCATAAGTTTAATGCCATGTTAATCTTAGAGTGTGAGTCAATCCAGCACTACTCGTTACTAATGGCTACATGTTTAAGAATATCTCAGAGATATCGAGGACTCTTCCTTTTCTTAACAACATGTACCACTCAATTATGAGGTATCACATGTGTCCCTTGTTTTCTTCATGTGATCCTCTTTGACTGCGGACGGTTTTAGAAATTCATTTCGGACTTCTAGGGACGTCATTTGTTTTGTGGATATTGATATTATAATTTCAACTTTAAAATATGGACAACAACATGAAATGAAGAAACTTGCCTTTATTGAATTATAATTATGATAAACTTTAACAAATTTCTTGAACCAAATACATAAAATATAAAGTTCAACGTGTTAGAATAGACCACAAAAATCTAATGGTTTCTGACCCATATAGATTCTGTATGACGAACATGCTTTTCTTTCGACAAAGCTTTATTCATCGGGTCAACCACGTTTTGTTTTGTGTTTACTCTTTCTATCGCAGCTTCTATCCAATTAACTATGTCTTCGATTAGTTAGAACTTTATTGTGCACGTGCTTACTTGTCTTGTGATCTTGGTTCCATGGCTTGTGCTTTGGTTACGTTGTTATTACAAAGGAGTCGCACTAGATCACTAATTCCAGGAACTACATTGAGATCATAAACAAATTTCCTGACTCAGACGACCTTTTTAGCTGCCTCGGATGGAGCTGTGTACACAATTTTTGTGGTTGAGTTAACTATAATAGACTGCTTCCAAGTATTTCAAGTAATTATACCACCAATTTTACAGATAATATATCTTGTTTGCGATAAAAAATCATCCTGATTTCTTTGGAAGCTTGCATCACTTTTTATACTTTAAAAGTTTAAGTGATCAGCTCCACCATTAACAAATGATCTGTCTTTGGTCCTGATCACGCTCAAAAGTGGTCTCGCTAAGCGGTCGTATGTAGCACAAGGAAAGCGGAGTCGTATCCACGAGGAAGCGAAATATAAAGAATCTAATAACAAGCGGTAACGTTTAAGAAAATAAAAATACTATTTTGATATGAATAGAAAAATACTAAAAACGAAATTGAGAATTAAACTATAGAGAAACGACAAGGCTTCGGGAATCCTTTTATTATCTCGTTAAAAAGTTACTAATAATAATGCTAATTAAATTTCTAATATTGTGTTGATATGAAAAAGTGTGACACGATTAATGGAAAGATGCGTTATAAAAATCACATAAAAGAAGCATGACTGAATTTTATGAAGAATGATAACACATAAACCGAAAAACTAACACACCTTGAACATAGCAAAACTAGAAGAATAATTGCATTAAAACTTAATAACGAAAAACTTGGTAATAAAATTCATCCTTAGCCGTGTCTAGAAGTTTAGCCGGATCTTAACATCGTAAGTTCGTAACTCCAAAGCTAGAAGAAAAGAAAGAACTTTCTAAACCCTAAACTATCTGCCTAATGCCACATATTTATACACATCATCATGATCTAGTAGTTCCACCTTTTGTGGAGTTGATTTGATTTTTATTTCTTTTTCCATCAGCAAAGTCGATTCCCTTGGTGATGATAATTTGATATTTGCTCCAAGGTCCTTTGACTTTTCTTTATCATTATTTGCTCTTAAGTCCTTGCTTTATTTATTTCCTGAAAAATATCAGGATACAATCAATTCAAATAAAATCAACTCAAATGGAAACTAATGGGTAAAATTAGGGAAGTTAATCTCGAATGTGTTTGGTTACATAATTAGTACAATTTCCATAGTTTTATTTTAATAATTTAGCAATTAATCTCAATCAAACTATGTAAAATGTAACTATTTTGGTTCTTATCACAACCCCCAACCAGCTTCTTACTAGTCTCTAGCAATTCAAGCGAAAGATAATCTTATCATAGAAGCCAATTACAAAGTCACCCGAATATTTGAATAAAAAAGGTTAGTAAGCATCGAAAAATTGCACCAAAGCTTTATCAGTCACAACTTTCAGAGTTTTGTGTGTGTGCTACACCTATACCTTCGTACTACAAACCATAACACATCTGGCTTCAAGAAACACACTAAGCATAAGCCTCAACTCCATTTCCTCACGGGTTTTCTTTGTATCTTTTGGGGTGTTAAGGGTTTCGCTCATGGAGTCGGATATATGGATCAATTTTGCTCAAAGGTGAAGATAAATATTTAGGACAAGCAATTAAACAATCATTGATAAAAAGATAGGTTAATCAACTCACTCAAAACATCCAACTATTCTAACCACAAACCAACTTTCGGGATTTCAAACTAGCCAACACATTAATCATTGTTACAAATGAGAGCCTTTCAAACAAAGAAGTCATATTTTTGCACTTTTTTTCTTCTTATTTTTGAGATAGAGATTTTTCCTTTATTCTTCTTCTTCTTATTATTCTTTTTTTTATAGAGATTTTTCATTGCTTATCTCTTTTTTTTTTCTTTTTTTTTTTTTGTGCATGACTTTTACAAAGATGATAACATAGGCTATACAAACAGTGACTTCATTTGTTGACTAAAGATCATCCCTTCAGCATATGTCCAACAAATCACAAACCACGATGTTCCGAGTAGTGATTTGTGTCAATTCTAAAGATCAATGGAAGTTCAAAAACCTGTTTTCTCAAACTCACAAATGTATCTCTCAGTAAGGGTGTGCCTAAACTTAAGAGTTCCTATCAGCCAAAATGTGTTAACAGCCATCTTTCCACAAAGGTTTAGTGCGTGCTCAAGTTTTAAACTCTGAAAGTGATTCTTCGTAGCAAAAGTGAAAAGATTTGTTGCAAAATAAACAATGTGATTTCATTTTCTTCAAGTCAAATTGTAAAAAATTCTTAGACAAAGACTAACTATGCACGAAGCTAAACACTAAACAAGACATGAATATGCTTACCACCCCCAACCAAGATCAAACAGTGTCCTCAATGTCTAAAAATATACTATAAATAAAATAAGGACAAGAAAACACCTGGATAACGATCAACCACATGTAGGAGGAAACTCGTGTAGACCTGCATAATCAATGAAAATACAAAGAGAAAGAGAAACTAATAATTATAATTATGAAAATAAAAAAATATGCAAAAATAAACCTAAAAATGTACAAAAGGATACGATAATGGCCGATCAATCTGACGTGTATAGAGGAGGCACTAAAATGATCTTTTCGTGCTCTGGTAATTGCTCTATGTAATCATTCAAGCATTGGCCATTGACTTTAAAAACTCTCTCATCGGACGGATCTTTGACTTCAACAACTCTCCCATTTGGAAAAACTCGTTGCACTAGATAGGGGCTAGTGCATCTAGATCTCAGTATTTGCTTGTCGTTGTCGTGAGCTACTTTCATTTTCGCTTTGTAGATCTTTGATTTGCCAAGTGTCTTATCGAGAACTGAAAAATCAGAGTCATGAACGAGGTTGGATTCTTTTACGAGTGTACCGATCATGTAAGTGTGAGCATACTCAAAGTCATCTTGTGGTGTCTAGGCTATGTTGAAAATGTTCAACTCCATAGTCATGTTCCCAAAAGAAATTTTCATGAGGCCGTTCCTACAATTGATAAGTGCATTTGCTGTCGCAAGGAAAGGTCTTCCTAAAATGATGGGAATTTTAGACTCAATGTCAACCACAGGATGATTATCTAAGATAAGAAAGTCCACGAGGTAGTTAAATTTATCGATTTGCACCAATACATCTTCCACCATACCCCGAGGCTTCCTAATAGATTTATCGGCCAATTGCAACACTACTGAAGTCGGTTTCATGTCAACAAGTCCTAGACGCAAGTATATGGAATAAGGCATCAAATTTATGCTTGCACCAAGGTCCAGTAATCCTTGACCGAAACGTTGAGTTCCGATGTTGCACGATATCGTGGGAGAACCAGGGTCTTTATATTTGGGAGGTGGTTTTTGCTCAATCACTGCGCTAACTTACTCTGACAAAAATGCTATCTTCTTGACATGAATACGCCGCTTTATTTTGCATAGATCCTTCAATATTTTGGCATAAGCCGGTACTTGTTTGATAACATCCAACAAAGGAAGATTTATTATCACCTGTTGCAAGTGTTCTAGGATCTCAGCTTGACTCTCTAATTCTTTTCCTTTAGACTTAAGGGCCTGAGGAAATGGAGCTCTAACATGAATATTTGCGGGTTCATTTTCTTCAGCAACTTTCTTACTCGAAGTGATGGATTTTGATGGTTGAGGTTCAACTACAATACCAGTTTGAGTAGTAATAGCATTTACCTCCTTTAGATCGAGATCTGAAGTTTGTGCTACATGAATGTGTTGAATGTTGGATTGAGGTTGGGCAGGAAACTTGCCTCGTTCCGAAACAACCAATAGGTTTGTCAGATTCGTGATTTGAGATTTGATCCCTTTATTCTCCTCTGCCAATTGTGTGATCATTGTTTTAAACTTCTGGTTCGTTTTCTCTTGCATCTCTATGAACCTATGCAGAGTGTCTTCGATAGGCATTCTGGATGCTTACATGTGTTGATGCGCTGAAAAGACTCTTGATGCAGATTGTTCTTGACTTGTTTTCTATTGATTTCCAGACGGCTGCGCGTTTTTGTTGCCCTTCCAGCTAAAGTTTGGGTGGTTTCTCCAACCAGGATTGTACGTCTCAGAGTAGGGTGAATAAGGTTTGTTGTAATTCCCGAGGGCGTTACATTGTTCCTCGTATAACACTCGCATTTTAGCATATGATGCACAATCTTGGGGCTGATGATCCACTCCTCCACACACAAAGCAGGCGTATTGGTTTTCGACATGTGCGACCGATTTTGGTGCTCTACTATTTTGGGACTTGAGGGCCTCTAGTTGCTTAGTCAAATTCTCGACTTGGACTTTGAGGTTGTCATCTTCCTTCAATTGGTAGACACCGACTGGTCATGACCTACTCGTGCTTTCTGTGACACTCGGCTCAGTCCAATGGTCTGTCATTTTGACGAGCGCATTCAGATATTCGATGGCTTCATCCGGGTCTTTGTTCATGAATTGCCCATTACACATAGACTGAATTAACTTGCGTTCGTCACCAGTAAGACCATCATAGAAATAACTCACGAGGCGCCAACTCTCAAACCCATTGTGTGGACACAGGTTCAACAGATCTTTATATCTATCCCAAGCCTGGTGAACGATTCACCGGCTTTTTGGTTAAATATTGAGATCTGTCGTTTCAAACCACTAGTCTTATGGTTTGGGAAAAACTTGTTAAAAAACAACGTAGTAATTTCTTCCCATGTTCCAATAGACCTAGGTTTTAGAGAGTATAACCAGCTCTTCGCTTTATCCTTGAGGGAAAATGGAAAGAATTTCAACCTCATGACGCTTGCGATATCAGCACGGCTATAGAATGTGGCAAATGCCTCCTCGAATTATCTAATATGCACATATGGATTTTCATTTTCGAGCCCGTGAAATGTTGGCAAAAGTTGAATCATGCCGGGCTTGAATTCATGATTAGGAGTGTTAGGATTGAATATGATGAAAAAGGGAGCTGCTGTTCGTGCTGGATACAGATAATGATTAAGAGTCTTCATGTGATGCTCCTCTAACGCCATTGGATTGAAGAAGTCGTTTGAAATCGAGACAACGGAAGTAGAAGACGAAGATGGAGAGGTTGATGGGTTAGGAGTAAGCTTTCGGGCAAAAAGACCTAATTCGTCTTTAAATGGGGTCATTAACTAACCGTGGTTTTTTTTTTTAGTTTTTTTTTTTTAAGGATAAATATGTTATGTGGAAATAGTACCAAGAGTATTCCCAGATCGACTGGAAATGATCCCCGAGGTTCCCAGGTCAGCTTAGAGAAGATTTGCAAAGCAAACCTTATTTAAGAACCAATCTTTCTTAGACAGAATAGAGCCTTTAAATTACTATACACGTCACAAATAACCTTTTTATGTATTTTATTGAAATTTTATGATTTGTTTTTTGAATTTTTGGAAATTAATGAAATAAATCCTAAAGAAAAAAAAAACGATTACTAGACCTATTTATATTAGGAAGAAACCTATTAAAAGAAAGAAATAAAATATATCTAATAAATGTACAGATTAGGAAGAAAAAAAATAATGAGAAAGATATGCGTACTATTTAAATATGTGACTAAAAAAGGAAACGATAAAAAAAAAATTAAAAAAAAGGAAACAAAGTAATTTTTTATCTTTTGAGGAGTTATTTGATTTTTATTTCATAAATTTTCAAGCACAATATTATTTCTATAAAAGCCAAGCTTTTGCATTTTATGTTCATACCAATATTCAAAGTTAAATTTAGAATATCGTTATCAACTAAGAAAATGAAGTCCCTAAGATATCTTATAGATAATCTTAAACTTCCCCAATCAAAGAAAATAATTAAAAGAAACCAAGAGGGACACCAAATGATATTTCAAAATTGATTGGTACATGTAGATAAGAATAGGGAAGCGTCCTTGATATCTATGAGATATTTTTATACATGTAGGCACTAGTAAGAAAGACTAGCAGTGCCAGAATGACTCACACTCTGAAATTCTCACATGGCGACCAAACATTATTTATAAGGGCACACTAAGACTTTCAGACATATGAAGATAAATTCCAAAGTTTGAGAACTGTCATGAGTCCACTACCTGGCTAGTAACATATTTTGATTTTAGTCAAACGCTTACCGTAACGGGCAAGTTATAAAAACTATTTTTTGATATGTTACAAACCTTGTGGGGTGGGTTGATAATTCAAGAAAACATGCATCTCCCCAAATACTTGGGGCAATACACTCAGGGCCTCCTGAAGGATATGAGTATGTGAAATTTGTGGCCACAGACAAGTCAAAAAGGGTCTTTGACTTGGTAGTTCAATACTTTCGTCGAGTCGGGAAACAAAAATCGACTTATGCAGATGTGTCAAACCATGGTCTGTGTCCTTACTCTAGTAGTACAGATGTCGAAGGAATCAGTCATACGATCAAGGTTAATAGGGAAGAAACACATGGTTCTTCATAATTAACTTATCAACCAGAGGATTCAAATAATTTTGCAGATTGGGGGAAGTGATGTCTAGGTGGAGACCACTAACTTCTTGCAGACCTAAAAAGTCTGCGGCCAACACTGCAGAATCCTATAGAGTCACATCGAACTCGCCAGAGGAAACGGAGTACGATGACTAATTTGCAACGAAAAAGTGTTTCAGTTGCAACTGTGAAGATCCACGCATAGATGATTAAGAATGATGTACATGATAGCCATTCCCGGCATCTATTCTAATCATTGTATGCGCATGAATATGCACGGGAGATATCCAATCCCGGTACATTCGTGCAAGTGGGAGATTGTAGGTTATGCCCGAACCGGATATTGGATCCATCAGGTTCTCGGTTATTGACCCGAGTACATAACCAAACCAACGGGCCCACATAGGCCCGAGTATTAATTATGAATACATTAATTAATTAGTGAATTAATTAATTAAAGCTTAATGGGCTTGACTAAAAGCACATTAGGTTAAATGATAATGGGTATTATAAATACACATTTAACTTATAATTAAAAGCTAATCCAACTCTAATCTCAAAGAGAATTTTTGACCTCCTCCTTGTGTGTGAGCTCGAGTTTTGCCCTCCTCTCCGGTTCTTCATCGGTTCGTTATCCAAGCACCGAGAAGGATATAACCTATCATTCGAAGTACTTTCCGGTCATCAAGACGTTCCCGTAGTGACGTGGTGGACGAAGTAGAGGCACGACGCTTGACGTGCTGCTGCCCGGAGCAAGGAGAAATTGGCCAGAGTCAGAATCGGCAAAAAATTACAGTATTTTGGTACGGTTGGCAAAAGTACCAAAAGTTCGGTAAACTTCCTAACCGATATCTTAATATTCATGATTAGTCTAGATCTATTATTGTTCGATATTCGTGATTAGTCTAGATCTATTATTGTTCGACGATATCCCTTGTAAGTTAGGAATTGAATCAATTAGAACCACGCTTAGGCAATTTCAACGGCAACAATCAATAAGGGGTGCAAAGAAAAATTAATTATAAAACATGCGTAATAGACTATGGGGGAAAAAGATAGATCATATCAATCTTAAAATAAGATAGCTAAACATAAATACAAAACAAATTATATATATAAGACAAAAAAAAAATTATTAAAATAAATAAAGTGGACCATAATCTCAGTCAAATTCAAAAGTGATAATGGAAGAATTAATAATGGACATGTGATATTCCTATAATTAAAGGGAAAATTAGATTTTTATTTATTTATTTTTATCTAGTGGTAACAAGCACACCACTTAAAACATTAGAAGTCTTGAGTTCGAGTCACCACGAGGGTAGGAGTTAAATCCAAAGATCTTTATATATATATATATATATATTAGGTTAATTAGTAACGATATATCTAGTAATGCGAGATTACATTGTATCCTTGGCCGATAGTGCCACCCCATTAAAAAAAATATAATGATATTGACTTTTTTTATATTTTCTTTAAAGAGTAATTAGGCCTTCTTTCGTGATCCCGCCTCAAAATTTTTATAAATTAAATAAAATAGACCCGTGCGGAAAATGCTAAACTAAACAATAGAAAAATTGATCAATTATGATTTACGAGCAGTATATTTAAACCCGTAAATACGGTATTCGGAACTTTTCGGGTAAAATCTGAAACTAGAATTTTCTGGTCCCGAATTTTTTCGGATTAAGAATCCTAAAAAAAAAAACGAAGTTCTAGTTCCGATTTTTAAAAATAAATTTAATTCAACGGTCTTGATTGATCAATTTTTAAAACTTAAAAAAAGCATATGTAGTATGAAACCAAAACCAAAACCAAAACCAGGTATTGGGTTCCGGATAAAAATCAAAACCAGAAAATTTTGGTTCCAATTTGTTCCAGAAAAAATGAAACTAGTACCGAATTGGGGAATACTGGATTTCATCCCAAATTTACAAAATCAGGTTTATATGTATTGATGTTTAAATAGACTTTCACGAAAGTAGATATAAACCAAAATTCAAATTGATAAGTCAAGGATTAACCATAAAATGATTGAATAATATGTAAATAATGAGGGTGTTAATCATAACATCAAGTTGCATGTAAATGTACTGGAAAGTGGTTGTATATTTAATATAGATAGACAAATTGATCGGTCAAGTCAAGGATTAACCATAAAATGATTAACTTGTTTTGCATGAACCAAACAAGTTGCTAAATTAGTGGTTTTTGCGATTGTGACCTTATCCCAAAACACATACATCACAATAACTCTTTTGGTTCAAGTAATAGAATTAGTTGGCCACTAGTTTGGTTCAAGTCATTAGGTTTAGATTGTTTTTTAAATCATCAATAAGACTCTTATCTGAAAGTCACGACGTCGCGACGGGTCGCGACCAAATCGCCAAAAATCGCGACTGTTCCGGTCGCGACGCGTCGCGACTCGTGCAGTCGCGATGGCTCGCGATTTGTCGCGACTCGCTGGGCGATGTTTGCGGAAAATGTACTTGTTTTCTTGAAATGATTATTTTTAGTACTTTTTACCCGAATTTAATTATCAAACTTTATTAATTATTTCAAAATATTCTTTAAGTATGTTAATTATTTAAAATTATTATCTATAATTTATTTTTTTCAAAATTAATATTTACGTATGTTATAATTTATTATTTTGTAACATATTAATAATCTTGATTTTTATTGTTAATTTTTAATTTGTAACATATGTTAATAAATATTAGTTTGTAACATATTAATAATTTTAAGAAATTTAATTAACATATAAATAAATATGATAAGACGAGATATTTATAAAAAAAAAAAGTTGTATTATTCATTGTGAATATTACAATAAGGTGGAAGAAAGCTGTAAATATTCAGTGTAAATATTACAAGATGCCTCACTAAAACCTCTCTTGTAAAACCCTCCTTAGGGACATAAAACCAAGAGAGGAAAGAGCACATCATTGGCGGTTACTTTACATCACTCGGGGAATAAGGCGTTAAACCTTTCAGTCATTAGCTCCAGTTCGGTTTGGTCAGACCGTTCGGCAATCACGGGGTTGTGGAACAACAAATCATTCAACACCACTATTTGCTCGACGTGTGTGTTGGTGGTTGACGCCCTCCGGTCGTTTATGACATACTGAGCCGTACTGAATGCGCTCTCCGAAGAAACGCTTGAAATGGGGATGGACAATATATCCCTCGCCATTCTCGCCAATATCGGGAATCTGTCCCGTTGATTCTTCCACCACTTTATCACGTCGAACTCGGCTGAATCGTCGTTGAACCGTAGGTTGTAGTACCGCTTCACTTCTTCCGGTGCGCCTTCCGGTATGTCCGCCCGTGCCGGAGCCGTACTGGATTCCCCTGCTTCCCCGCGATCTAGCCGTTGCTTGAGTCTCCGGCTAAACGCTAGTCCCATCTTCGTTGGGCTATCCATTACTGTCCTTTGCTCCTCCTGTGCGTTGTACTGTGGGAACCGCACGTCGTATTCACTGTACAATGCAAAAAACGCTTCATTAACAACGTTAATATAATTCCGGTAATCCACCCCTATGTTTTTCCCGCATGCTAACATCATTGGCCCCCAAGTAAACGAAAAACGAGGATCTAGTATAGCACCGAAGCAAAACGAAAATGGCGGTGGATCCCAGTAAGTTTGGTATTTTGCAATCATTCCCAGAATAAGGGGAGCAATAATAGGGTCATTTGAGAATTCTTGAAAAACACACGTAATTTGGTATAGACCCGAAAGACCATGATTTAAAGAGGGTCTTTTTTTGTTAGAAAAATTTAAAGTAATAGCGTAAAAGGGTTTGAGGAATTCGGTAAATTTCAAGGCAGTTGCCCTTTCCGCCTCCGTGATCCGCGCCTGGGGCTTGAGTTCCATTCCGAGGAAGTGGTCCAAAGGCAGCCTCTGTCTACACACAACTGAAACCATTAGAATCGTAGAGTTCCAACGTGTATTATTGTCTAAACCGAACTTGTTAGCTCTATGATTGTGGTCTTTACAAAATTTTCTCCACCTACTGGTGGGTTGAGGATGCCGGATCCAATCAACAATGCCGCGTATTTTCTCAACATGTCTTGCAATTTGATGTTCGCCCGTTCGTGCAATTAAATTTATTATGTGACAAGCACACCGTTGATGTAAAATATTTCGAAATGGAGAAGCGGGCAAACTAGATTCCAAGATAGTAATGGCGGCGTTGTTGTTTGCGGCATTGTCTAAGGTAATGGAAATAACACGATTTTGTAAACCCCAATAATTAAATAATGCAATTAATTTATCGGCAATGTTTTGTCCGGTATGACGACCCTCGAATGGCGATAGATTTAAAAGTCTTTGACATGGATTCCACTCATCGTCTACGTAATGAGCGGTCAGACTCAAATAATCGTTTAAACTCGGACCGCTCCACAAGTCGGTGGTAAAAGCAACGTTTATGCTAGACATTTTGAAAAAATCGACCAAAAGGTTTTTTTGCATAGCATATGCGGTTTCCATGTACTGGGTATAAGTCGTACGGGAAAACTGCTGGTACGTCGGATTAATCCTTTGCATATATCGGGTATGGTTGGGATTTTCGACAAAACTCAGCGGCACGCCCGTAGAAATAATCCATTCGAGGGTCCATTTCCGTAAATTAATTGCAGAAAGAGCACTTACCTGTGCTGTGTTTACCTCATCAATCTCCCCGGTTGGGAAGCATGCTCTTGCGTGTCGTTTCAAGTAGCCAGTTCTCAGGTCACCCATCGCGTCTAGTGTGCGCCCGCACTTTTTGCACGTCGCGAGTTTAATACGTTGGCCATTCTCCACCCGCCGATCTTCGTGAAAAAAGTTCCACACGGGGACAGTGTTTGGTCGTCCCCACGCCAACCCCGAAGGATTTGCTCTATTAAAACAAAAGAATATTACACGAGTTTAATATTAATTTAAGTATTATAAAAAATATTACAATTATTAAATTTTAATATTAATCATATTAATTTAATTAAATTTCATATAGTTAAATAAAAAAATTAACGAAATTAAAAATGGTATTTTCTATGTGTGGAAATAATTATCAAGCTCTTTTGGACGGAACTCCCCGAGGTTCCACGGCCAGATCGACTGGAAAGGATGCTATGATCTCGCTTTAGGCCCAAGCTTTTCTAGAAAGAACTCCCCGAGGTTCCCAGGCTAGCTTGGAGGAGATTGCAAAGCAAACCTTATTTAAAAACCAATCTTTCTAAGACACCATAATCCGTAAAAACTTTATAATTATCACCACACATAAAAAATACCATTTTAAATTTTTTAACTTATTTAAGTAACTATTTAAAGTTTAATTAAACTAATATGATTAATTGATTATTAACTAATTAAAAAAATTAAACTAATATGATTAAATTATTATTAAATAACCAAAAATTTCAAGAAATTCGTTTCTGATGTGGAAGAACAGTCGGAACCGCAACCACAGAGCATACTAAGACTTTCAAGTGACGTGACAACAACACTTACAAATTGATTATTAAAATAGTATGATTAAATGATTATTAACTAATTGAAAAAAAATAAACTAAAATGATTAAATGATTATTAACTAACAAAAAATCTCAAGAAAGTCGTTTCTGATGTGGAAGATCAGTCGGAACCGCAACCACAGAGCATACTAAGACTTTCAAGAAATTCGTTATTGATTATTAATTATTAATATTTAATTATTGATTATTAATTATTATTTATTACTAAGTACTAATTAATTATTTAATATTAAATATTAAATATTATTAATTAATAAAATAGAAAAATAGAAAAATGACTAATAGCTATACATAGAGAAATGAGTAAAGGTTATTACCCGGTTGAAGGACGTCGATGTCGTCGAGGACGGGCAACGGAGGCTTCACCGCTATCTTGATTGGAAGGTAGAGGAGAACCGTGGTTGTAAACCCCAACATTTGAACCATGGACCGAGGGCGGCGTTTGAAAGTCGTCGGGATCGGCATCTTCGGGACGTTGAGTTTCGTCGGGATCGGCATCTTCGGGACGTTGAGTTTCGTCTTGGTCGTGTTGTTGAAACATGAGATTGAAAACAGGATCGTTATTTCCCCCTAGATTGAGCTACCGCGTCGACCAATTCTCGGGACACACGTTCGGGATTGGCGTGGTGCATGGCCACCGCCCGGACTAGACTAGGTCTTAGAGACCGTACTGTATCATCTGGATAATCTGGATTGGGAGGGGAGGGAAATATTTCTTCGGGTAGCATAACGGGAATGTAGCCGTCGGGCGTACGCTGCGATGTTCCCCCTAGTTAAAATTGGGGTTGCAAATTCCTAGCCGTCCTTCGACCCCCGGAACTACCGCCGCTTCTTCGAGACATAATGGAACTTGAGAACTTGAGAGCTTTAGAGGGAAAAAACTTAGAGAATTGAGAGAATTTGAGAGAGAGATGGAAGATTGTTAGTGAGGAAATGAGGGAGGAAGGGGTGGTTTTATAGGGTTTGAGGAGAGAGTGGGGTGGTTGAATAATTATTATGGTGGGTGAAGTAGGTGAATAATTGTGAGGAGATAGTGGGTGAAAAAAATTTGAAATTTGAAATTTTAGGGTTGAAATTCGAGTAAAGTGGGTAATAATTGTGGTTGGGTAATAAAATTCGGGTAAAAAGTGTGTTATTTATGCCACAAAAAGACAAAATCACGCGGATCACAAATCTGAGCCGTTGA
Organism: Parietaria judaica; assembly: GCA_954871525.1. Classification (NCBI taxonomy): domain Eukaryota; kingdom Viridiplantae; phylum Streptophyta; class Magnoliopsida; order Rosales; family Urticaceae; genus Parietaria; species Parietaria judaica. The sequence continues at coordinate 50,506,360 of OX940860.1, forward strand.
TGGGCTTCACGCGGATCCCCATCCTAAGGTCGCGTCGCTGGCCACACGTCGCGACGAATCGCGACTTTTGCCACAAAATCGCGACTCGTCGCGATTCCCGAGCTCGCGTCGCGACGCGTCGTGGTTGATTTTGGCGACGCTTATTTGCAGCTCTATAAGAGGATACAAATTAATTTAAGTGGCATTAAGAAGTATATATAATTCTTGTGGACTATTACATAGATATATACTTTAAAGACAAAAAAAAATGCTTATATTTTTAAATGAAGGAAATTTACTTAGTACACTGCATTAAATTACGTCCGACGGACAGGCCAAGTCTAGTGGGTTTTTCGATGATTTTTCTCAATTCTGTGGCAAAAATTATGGGATATCATCGAGATAATTACCTAGATTAAATTCAAAAATCAAGAGAGTCAATTTGGATACGTTACCAGACTTTTGGTACTTTTGCGAACTGTATTGGTTTTGGCCAAATCCTCCTCGTGAAGTGTGCAAGCAATTATCTCGTGATGCGGATCTGAGCTCGTCAATTTCCGAGCCTCTATATTGTCCACAATGTCACTGCGGGAACGTCTTTGAGACCAGAAAACACCTCGTCAGATTGCTAGGTCCTTCTCGGTGTTTGAATGGCGAACCGACGGAGGCACGGGGAGGAGAAAAATCGCGCCTAAGATTTGCCAGAGGGGCTGCAAATTTTCTCTGCTTATTTGGCTTGGGGATTTCGAATCATGAACTTAAGTATGGTATAAATAGAATACATGTGTCAATGACCTAATGTACTTCGGCCTAGTAAATGGACTAAGTTCATTAGCTCATTATTCATTGATTCTAGTAATTAATTAAATCACAAATAATTAATTTGCGGGCCCGAGTGGGCCCGTCACCTTTTAATGTAGTCGGGTCGGACCCGGAAAGCCCAATGGGCCTAAATCCCAATTCGAGCATTTCCTACAAAGTCTCCCCATCCCGTGATTTGCGTAGGCGAGGGTAACCCTCGGTCAGAATTTTTCCCAACAAGGCATTTCCAATTCATAGTTTTTCCGCCTATACGGGGACAATATATTTTAAAAAAATTACTAGATTATTATCTTTTCAAAATATTTATAAAAAAAAAAAAAGGGTGGGCGGCTCTCAAGCAGTGTTTGCCTGAGGTACCCCATAATTTCACCTTTGAAAATCGTTTGAAAAATATAAATAAGTTTTCTTTTTCTATTCGACTATTAATTGTAATTCCAGTCAACTTAAATACGTAATATCTTAGACTAGCTGAAGAAAATTTTGTTGTGATTTCTCTTTCCTTCAATTAAATATCAGTTAGTAGAGTAAGATTCGTGAACGGAATATGAAATTAGATGCAGCAAGAATAATTAGCTTTGATTATGCTTCTTTATGTCACATTCTCAGCCTTGTATTTAAATTCTATGTTAATTACGATTTAATTCTCATGGTAGTTCTTCTGTCCATTAAATTCAATGTCCTTTCCTTACAGACTCGGACGGCCATATTATTTAGTGATCTTTATATATTATTACCATAAAAAAATTAAAATATCTCGAAAAGTTAGATAATGTTATCAATATATTATTAATTGAATGATTTTTTAAGGTGGATGCAAGTATTTTTCAAGACGCATGAAGATGACTTCCCAAGGTTGATGCATGGATTATCTCTCTCAACTGTATTTACTGTTTTACAATTTTGATTGTATTCTTGTAGCCTATAAATAGAAGCATTTGTAACATGTTCAATACACAATCAATAAAATTATCTCTCTCATTCTCTTTATTTTCACAACAGATAATTATTTATTCCAAAGTATCTCAAATCATGTTTGATTGTATATATTTATTATTTTAATGTTGAAGTGACGTTTTATTGTTAAGATGGTAGTGATAGTGAGACATAATTGGTTTGTTACACACCGACATTATTGAGTTGAGTGTGACCTGGTCGATACGTAATTACATGGTTAATTAAGAGTACTTGTAAAGACTTTTTCCTTAAATAAATACCATCGTATAACTTTTCATAACTATATATAACTTCTTCTTTTTTTCTTCAAATAACTATTTATAACTTTCAATTGTATTTATATTTGTTGTGTTCGATGATTTTGGCAATTTCAAATAGAACTTATTAATAGGGATGAAGTCAAGCTTTTAACATCGATATATTTGTAATTGTAACCAAGTTGTATCACACCGACAACATTTACTAGAGAAATTAAAAGAAGAAGAAAAACATACATGTTTGACCACTTTTCATTTTATTTTTTGTTTGTACCTCGTCATTTTATTTTTGCAATATAATTATATCATATTTTGTTTTTATAATTTGTATGTATCTATAAAAATTAATGTATAGGTAAAAATACAAAATCATACATTATCATGTTATAATTGACTTAAAAGTATTTTATTTTTATCTTTATATAATCATCGATCGAAAATTTTGTAGGAAATGCCCGAATCAAGATTTAGGCCCATTAGGCTTTTTGGGTCTGACGCGACTACATTACAGGTGACGGACCCACTTGGACCTGCAAATTAATTATGACATGATTAATTAATTGCTAGAATTAATTAACAATGACTTAATGAGTTTAGCCTAATTATTAGGCAAAAGCTCATTAGATCATTAATGCCCGTGGTCTATAAATACCACATTAATTAAGCTCATAATTGAGATACCCTAATCCCTAGCCCTATAGAGAAAAACGTAAGCAGCCCCTCGCACCACCCTAGGCGCATGTTTTCTCCTCTGCATGCGTCGTTCGGTTCGCCGTCCAATCACTGATAAGGACCTAGCAGTCTAACAAAGTGATTTCCGGTCTAACAGACGTTCTCGCAGCGATGTGGTGGACAAGATAGAGGCTAGACACTTGTGGAGCTTTTATCCGGAAAAATGCAACAGCCAATCGCACGAAGAACGAGGAGAAATAAGCCAGAAAAACACTAGTTGACAAAACTACCAAAAGTCTGGTAACGTATTCAAACTAATCCTCTTAGTTTTCGAATTTAATCTAGGTCATTTACTTTGATGATATCCCGTGATTTCCGCATTAGGATCGAGAAAATTCATCGAAAAACTCAACAAATTTACTACGATAAATTAAAGGCTGATTTCCTAGATCTAATTTAAAATGCTCTAAAATGAATTATATAAATATGAAATGGTAGGATTCAATAAATATATATATATATATATATATATATATATATATATATATATATATATGTTATAAATTCACTAACTTTGCACCTTGAATTTAAGTGGTAAGAAAATTTGGTGAGTGGTGTGTTTTTTATGGAAAAGATGATGGAGAGAAGTAAGATGTGAGTGAGATAAATGTAAGTGTAGAAATGTGAGAGGTGAATTTTATTCATCCACTTAGGGGGGTATTTATAGGAAATTTGGAGCATACAATTGTTGACTAATATTGTGTGAAAATAAATGAGCATTTCACATTATACATAACACTCCCCCTTGGAATGCTCATTACAAGAATTACGTGTTCATGCTGCCTCATTAAAAACCTTACTAGGAAAAACCCAATGGGATAAAAACCATAGTAAGGAAAAAAGAGTGCAGTCACGTAAAACTCCCCCTCATGCTGACATGGGTGATAAATTCTGTAGTCTTCGCATCCCGATGTCATGAACATGTTTTCTGAAAGTTGAAGTAGGGAGCGCCTTTGTGAAGAGATCCGCCGAGTTTTCGCTGGAACGAACATACTGGATACTGATGACATTGTTCTTTTCCAGTTCTTGAGTAAACGAGAAAAACTTTGGAGGAATATGTTTTGTTCTGTCACTTTTGATAAATCCTTCCTTCATCTGAGCAACACACGCAGCATTATCTTCGTAAAGTATGATGGGATCATCATTTGTTAGAAGACCACTTGTGGTTCTGATATGCTGTGTCACGGATCTAAGCCACACGCACTCACGGCTAGCTTCATGTAGTGCGATGATCTCAGCATGGTTTGATGATGTCGCTACGAGTGTCTGTTTCTGGGAGCGCCAAGAAATTGCAGTCCCTCCGCAGGTAAACACATATCCCGTTTGGGATCTCCCTTTATGTGGATCTGACAAGTAACCTGCATCTGCATAGCCAATCAAAACTGGTTTCGTATTGTTAGGGTAAAATAATCCTAAATCAATTGTTCCTTGAAGATAACGAAACACATGTTTAATTCCATTCCAGTGTCTTTTAGTAGGAGTCGAACTGAATCTTGCTAATAAATTAACAGCAAAAGATATATCTGGCCGAGTACAATTAGCAAGGTACATAAGAGCTCCAATTGCACTGAAATATGGTACTTCTGGACCAAGAATCTCTTCGGATTCCTCACATGGACGATATGGATCCTTTCCTACATCAAGGGACCTTACGACCATTGGGGTACTCAATGGATTTGATTTATCCATATTGAATCTCTTTAAGATTATTCTCGTGTAATTTGATTGATGCACAAGTATCCCCCTTTGAAAGTGCTCAATTTGCAAACCGAGACAATACTTTGTTTTCCCAAGGTCTTTCATCTCGAATTCTTTCTTTAAGTAAGAGATTACTTCCTGAATCTCTTCATTGGTCCCAATGATATTTAAATCATCAACATAGACAGCGATAATCACACAACCAGATGTTGTTTTCTTGATAAAAACGCAAGGGCAAAGCGGGTCGTTAATATATCCTTTTTGTAATAAATATTCACTTAGTCGGTTGTACCACATGCGTCCGGATTGCTTTAACCCATATAGAGACCTTTGCAATTTGATTGAATATCTTTCTCTGGGTTTTGAACTTGATGCTTCAGGCATTTTGAATCCTTCAGGGATTCTCATGTAAATATCAGTATCAAGCGATCCGTATAAATAAGCGGTAACAACATCCATGAGGTGCATATTTAGTTTCTCATGAACAGCTAGACTGATCAAGTATCTGAATGTAATTCCATCCATGACAGGAGAATATGTTTCCTCAAAGTCAATTCCGGGTCTTTGAGAAAAACCTTGTGCAACAAGTCGAGCCTTGTATCTCACAATCTCATTTTTCTCATTTCTCTTTCGTACAAATACCCATTTGTATCCAACAGGTCTCACATCTTCAGGTGTGAGCACTATAGGCCCAAAAACATTGCGTTTGTTAAGTGATTCTAATTCAACATCAATAGCCCTTTTCCATTCAGCCCAATCGCGTCTATTTTTACATTCGGTAACAGACCGTGGTTCAGGATCCCCATTATTTTCGTCCATAACATCGCATGCCAAATTGTAACAGAGTGCATCATCGATGTCCATATTTCGGTTCCATATTATACCTGTAGTGGCATAATTAATCGAAATTTCTAGATTTTCCTCATTGCGTATTTCTTCAGGAATACGTTCCTCCATATTGGGGTCATCTTGTTTCTCTGCTCCTTTTCTTTTTCGAGGATTTTTATCTTTGGAACCGAGTGGTCTTCCACGCTTCAGGCGTGTTGTGATTTCATGAGTGACTTTATTTTCAATTTGCCCTTTTGGAATTTCTATTTGGGCAGGAGCGTTCTCAGCTGGTATATGAGATTTAGTCACTCTCTTTGTGTCTGTAAATGCATCAGGAAGTTGATTTGCTATATCTTGCAAATGCAAAATTCTTTGAACTTTTCCTTCACAATCTTTTGTGTAAGGATCAAGATGCAATAATGTTGGTACAGACCATGTAATTTCTCTTTCCAGCTGTTTTCTTTCTCCCCCTAATGCTGGGAAATTTTCTTCATCAAAGTGGCAATCAGCAAAACGAGCAGTGCAAATATTCCCAGTTTGAGGTTCAAGGTATTTAACAATAGATGGGCTTTCAAAGCCTACATAAATACCAAGACTTCTTTGTGGCCCCATCTTTGTTCTTTGGGGTGGTGCAATAGGCACATAAACAGCACAACCAAAAATCCTTAGATGGGATATATTTGGTTCTTGGCCGAATACAAGTTGCACTGGGGAGTATTTATGATATGCACTTGGTCTGATGCGAATTAATGCCGCAGCATGTAATATTGCATGACCCCATACCGAAGTAGGAAGCATTGTTCTCATTATCAATGGTCTAGCAATAAGCTGGAGGCGCTTGATCAATGATTCAGCCAGACCATTTTGTGTGTGAACATGAGCAACAGGATGCTCGACATCAATCCCAACTGACATACAATAATCATCGAATGCCTGGGATGTGAATTCACCGGCATTATCAAGTCTGATTTTCTTGATCGGATGATCGGGAAATTGAGCTCGCAATTTGATTATCTGAGCGAGTAATTTAGCAAATGCCATATTGCGAGTTGATAATAAACACACATGTGACCATTTGCTAGAGGCATCTATCAATACCATGAAGTATCGAAATGGTCCACACGGTGGGTGAATTGGCCCACATATATCACCTTGAATACGCTCAAGGAACATAGGTGATTCTGTTTCAACTTTTCCCGGTGAAGGTCTTATGATTAATTTTCCAAGAGAACAAGCTTTACAATGGAATATTTTTCCTTGAGGGATCTTCTGGTCCTTCAATGGATGTCCATGTGTATTTTCAATAATTCTCCGCATCATGGTTGAACCAGGATGACCTAGGCGGTCATGCCATATGGTAAATATTGGAGGTTTGGCAACTACCATATTTGATTCAATTGCACTTATATACGTAAAATGCAATCCTGTGTGGAGCATTGGTAGTTTTTCAAGTACGTATTTCTTCCCCGATTTATGCATTATAATAAACATATATTTCATGGCATTCTCAGTTGCAGACTGAGTATCAAATTCATGAGAATATATATCCTTGAAACTCAACAGGTTTCTTTTAGATCTTGGGGAGAATAAGGCATTGTTTATGGTAAACATGGTGCCATTTGGTAATGTAAAATTCGCTTTACCAACTCCTTCAATCAGATCTACAGGACCTGATATTGTATCCACACTGGCTTGTGTTGATTTTATGTTTGAGAAAAACTTTTTATCCTTCAATATTGTGTGTGTCGTTCCACAGTCGAGTATACAAAATTCTCCAGCTTCACGATTAGCTTTGTCCATTTGAAAAACTTTAACTAAAAACAAAACACAAATTTTGATAAGAAAGGTAATTAATTAAACATGAGCATTAGTCTATTACACATCTTAAAAATCATGACATATTCTAAAAAGAAAAGACAAACAAACATCGGACCTTTAGGCTTCATTCCCAAAAGGAATTACATAATTCATATTAGTTTCCACTAGTCGCTTGTTCAGCAAAATCGCCAACTGTGTCAATGAAATCACCATTGAAGTCGGATGCTTCGAGATGAGTGGATTCGTTATTGTCAATAAAGTTGACTTCTTTCTCTTTCCCTTTCCCCTTCATGGACTCTTGGTAGAGTTTGCATAAGTGTGGTGGGGCTCGGCAAACTCTTGACCAATGCCCTTTAGTGCCACATCTGAAACAAGTGGTTTCAAAGCCTTTTGGGGAGATCATCTCTTTTCCCTTTTTAGAAGGGTCATCGTGGCTCCTCCCGTGTTGCTGTTTTTTATGATAGTAGTTAGCGGACTTATAAGAGGGATTATAACCACCTCGTCCACGTCCGTAACTACGACCACGACCTCGACCTCGCCCACGACCTCGGCCTCGCTCTCGACCCTGAAAATAGTTCTTGGGCTCAGGCTCGTCAGAGTTGATAGCGTTTGCTTCAGGAAGCGCTTTTGAGCCGGTCGGGCGAGATTGATGATTTTTCATCAGCAACTCATTATTCTTTTCTGCGATAAGGAGACAAGCAATTAGTTCAGAATACTTTTGAAAACCCCGTACACGATATTGTTGCTGTAGGGTTACATTTGATGCGTGGAAAGTAGAAAAAGTCTTTTCCAGCATTTCAGCGTCAGTTACCGTTACCCCACAAAATTTTAAGTGGGTCACGATTCTGAACATTGCAGAATTATAGTCTCCGACTTTCTTGTAGTCTTGGAACCTTAAAGCGGTCCATTCATCGCGAAAAATGGGGAGCATTACATCCCTTTGGTGATCGTATCTTTCTTTGAGATTTTTCCACAGCTCACTTGGATCTTTCACAGTGAGATATTCATTTTTGAGGCTTTCGTCAAGGTGTCGACGAAGGAAGATTAAAGATCTCGCCTTGTCCGTCCTTGACGATTCGTTTACCTCCTTGAGTGTCTCAAGAAGATTCATTGATTCCAAGTGCATCTCAATATCCACTGTCCAAGGCATGTAATTATTGCCAGTGATATCAAGAGGGCTGAATTCAAGCTTCACAAGATTTGACATAGTGGTAACTAACATGAAAATAAAATAATTCATTAGATTTAATTCAAAATATAAAAGTCTACAAATATTGTAAATAATAAAGCAAGATACATGAATACAACCATCTTAAAGGAAAAATAAAATTCCTCCGGTGTAATATGAAAAATGAAAATACTAACATTAAATACAAGGATCATTATGGCTATAAAAACTAACATTAGTCTAGTCATTTTTCGGCTAAAACTTGGAGAGAAAATATGAGGTAGAATAAGAGATGTGAATTTTGTATGGTTTGATAAACTTGTATTTATAGTGTAAAAACTAGCCGTTTATAGCCGTTATATAGCCGTTGGAAATACACAAACATAATGTAATTAAATGCTATAATTAGGTTAGTGATGATATGTCATAAAATGAGATGTAAAAATAGTCAAACATTAATCATAAGCATATTGAAAATGAAGTAGTTAAAACTAATCTCAATAATATCATTTTACTATAAGGTGGCAGAGCCTCCTGTATATAATAATTTGATATTACTTGAAGATAATTTTTTTTTAGATGTAAATCACATCATTTTATTATAAGGTGGCATAGCCTTCCATTGTATAATAATATGATGTTATACATAAGAAAGTTAAATATTATAAATCATATTACCATAAGGTGGCAAAGCCTCCTGTGTATGGTAAGATGATGTTATTCATAAGAATAATTAATTATCATAGATCCCATCACATTACTATAAGGTGGCAGAGCCTCCTGTATATAGTAATATGATGTTGTACAACGATAATAATAATTATAAAATTTTCAGTCCACAGTTTAATATACCGTGTTCTGAGCTTACCGTAGAGTGATCGTGCTGATAACGTGTTATAAATTCACTAACTTTGCACCTTGAATTTAAGTGGTAAGAAAATTTGGTGAGTGGTGTGTTTTTTATGGAAAAGATGATGGAGAGAAGTAAGATGTGAGTGAGATAAATGTAAGTGTAGAAATGTGAGAGGTGAATTTTATTCATCCACTTAGGGGGGTATTTATAGGAAATTTGGAGCATACAATTGTTGACTAATATTGTGTGAAAATAAATGAGCATTTCACATTATACATAACAATATATATATATATATATATATATATATATATATATATATATATATATATATATATATATATATATATATATATATATATATATATATATAAGGGTTAATGACGGCGAAAATGCCCAAAGTTTGGTCAAAGAACCCTTCGTGTACTCAAAGTTTAAAAGTGGCCGAAAAAATACCCAAAGTCACACTTGGAGAGTTGACCACTCCATTCTCGTAACACCGTCAACTTACCCGTCAACTGTGGCCACGTGGAAAAATCTGTTTTGTACGTGTAATCATTATTGTTTAAATTAGTTGATTAAATAGAATTAATTAGGGGTTTAATTCGTTGTTTTGTCATAAACAAAGCTGATGTGGGCCCATCCACGTGGCAAAAATTGTTATGTCAGCAACCCACGTTTGTCTACGTGGCGAGAGTTAACGAGTAAGTTAACGGCGTTACAAGAATGAAGTGGTCCATTCCCCAAATGTGACGTTGAGAATTTTTGCCACCACTTTTAAGCTTTGGGTACACGAGGGGTTGTTTGACCAAAGTTTGGATATTTTTACAATCATTAACCCTATATTAAAATAATAGGAATTAAGTCAATACGAAGTAAGAAGAGACAACTAGATAAGTACACGATAGATTGATTGAAACACGACGATGACAACAATTAATATGGAAGGCACAAGCACAAAATAAATAAATAAAATCATGTTAATTAAATACATAATAATAGATGGATGGATACAGCAGTAGTAACGTAGTAGTTGGGTAGGTAGACTAGAGAGATCATAAAAATCTCTAATTAAAATTGCTAAGCATTTATTAAAATAATAAATTATTTATTATATATCTATTTTTATATAAGTTATGGCTAATATATATATATATATTATGTTCAATTTTAGAGATATGTAAAATTTGGGCCTCATTGGGGAAAGTCAAAGCCCGCTATCAAAGTCAAGGCTAGGGCTGAAACCGGGTCCAAAACCGGGTTTTTTTTTTTAACCCGGAACCCGGACCCGGATTTCTGGGTTTTCACTTTTCAAACCCGAAACCGGTTTTTTAAATAGAAAACCCGGAAATCCGGGTTCGGGGTAATTACCCGGTTTTAAAACCCGAACCCGAATTTTATTCGGGTTCGGGTTATTAAATCCGGTTCTTTTTTAAAACCCGGTTTTTAACCCGAAAAAAAAAACAGAAACAAACAATTTAAAGACATAAAAATAATAAAAACAGGTCTAAACACAACAATAATCCAAACACATCAATAATCCAAACACAGCAACAAGTTTATCCAAACACAGCAATAATCCAAACGCAGATTCGGAAGCCACGGTAGAAGCCGGAATTGCTAGAATGTCTTTAGCAATCTTAGAGATCGTCGGGTATTTATGACCATTGAGATTCCACCACATGAGCACGTCGAATGACGCCGAATGACTTTCTTCGGGATCGGTAAGATATTGATCAACTTCACTTTTGGTAGCTTCACTAGTTGAAGTCTTCTTCTTCATAAAAACAACACTCCATTTTCAAGTGACATCTCAGATACTAAAGCCCTTTCCAAACAAAGCACCATGGTCGAAGAAATTAGGGTTTTGATATACTATTACCCTAAGGTTTCCAAACAAATCCCGGAAGCTAAAACGCCTTAGATCGATCTCGGTGTGAGCTAACGACAAAGAAAAATCAGAATTGAAGAAGAAACCTTGGCAGTGTATAGAATGTTCAATAATAAAAATCAGTAACCCTAAGTCCTTCAATAAGAATGAATCAGAGTATAAACCCTAAATCCCTAATAATAAAATCAGTAACCCAGTAACCCTAAGTCCCTAAAAATCAGTATACATAAACCCTTAATCTTTTTATTACACAAACATATACAAATGTCGATTACACAAACATATACAATTCACATCAAACACAAATACAAACCAAAATCAGTCATTTAAAAACCGAAAACAAAGACTACTTTTCATCAGAGCATCCACCAGGCAATAACTTAACAAACTCCAAACCCTTTTTTTTTCCCTCCCCTCACTCGAATAAGATTAATAAATCTTTTTACCTGAAATCGTCGAGAGGAGAGGCGCTGACCAGATTCGCGACGTCGCGCGTGAGGATCTGAGCATATTCGCGACGTCGATTCGCGCTGAGCAGATTCGCGACGTCGACGTCGGTGTGAGCTAACGTCGAGAGGCGCTGAGCAGAGCAGTGACGCCGGCGTGAGGATCTGAACAGAGAGGAGGAGGAGGAGAGAGAGAGAGAGAGAGAGAGAGAGAGAGAGAGAGAGAGAGAGAGAGAGAGAGAGAGAGAGAGAGAGAGAGAGAGAAAGGGGCGAGAGAAAGTGAGAAACGCGAGAGAGAGAGAGAAAGGGGCGAGAGTCGAGAGAGAGTGAGAAACCCTAATACAATTCAATGTCGTTTTGACATAACAAATGGTGATAATGTCGTTTTTATTTTTCATTTTTTATCAGACTACTAATTTTAAAAATTATAAATATAAATTAAATATTTAATTAAAAAAACTGGGTTTTAGTAACCTACTAACCGGGTTCCGGGTTTTATAACTCAAACCCCGGAACCCGGAACCGGTTTATTCCGGTTCGGGTTTTAAAAATTCGGTTTCAGTTTAATCCGGTTTTAATTCGGTTTCGATTTTTTAAAATCGGATTCGGTCCGGTTTCGGTTTAAAACCCGCATTTTTGGGTTTTATGCACAGCCCTAGTCAAGGCTCATTAGCCCAATCTCAAGCCCATATGGCGAAGCCCGAATTACAAAGAGACATCCCTGAGAGCTGGTCGGTGCGGCCAGTTAAGCGATGACATCCCTCAAGACCAACGGCGACAAGGCGTCATGATCTCGACATCCCTCAAGACCAGCGGCGACAAGGCGTTATGATCTCGACATCCGTCAAGGCCACCGGCGACAAGGCGTTATGATGTCGACATCCGTCAAGGCCACCGGCGACGGCATATCAAGCATGCACAAGCAACGCGCTTGAACGATGGACAAGGCTAAGAAGAATGATGACCACCGCACCCGACAAAGGAGCATCGCGACACCGCTCCGGACAAGGCAAATGGCGCACTTTTCCTTCGTCACCAAGGAACGACATACACCAATCATCTCCCTGACTTAGGGGGAAATGGTCACCACCTTTTCCTATAAATTGGAGGCTTATCCTCCTCATTTGGGACACCTTTTCCACATTTGGAATTTTCTCTCTAAAATGAGAGCTTCTCTCTCTAGAATTCTCCTTCTCCCTGCGAGTTGGGTTCCAACATTCCGCTCCTCGGAGTCTCACCTACCTTGGCTCGTCAGGTATGAGGAAGAAACTCGATCCATGTCGATCGTCGTGCCTTGCCGACCTTCGATCCATGTCGACGTCCGATCTTTGTCAAGGTGAGGGCTCTTGGTTGCCAAGGATCGTTGACATCGATGCCAAGACATGCCACCCCAGGCATGTCGCCTCGACGCCTCCTAGCCCTGGCACCTAGTTGGTTCAACTAGCTTCGCCAGCTAGCTACGTCGACAGAGACCCCCGTCTCCGCAATTAGCTCCCGGCTTGCCCAGGCAAGCTCAGGTACATACGCCCTAACCTTCCACTTTGAACTACGTGATGACTTGATCCCTTTAAAGGGTACGTAGGCCGCCGCCTTTCACGAGGTCCGGTATCAAATATTTTTACCCTTTATCTTTTCCCCGTCTTCAAGCATATTCAATGACAAGCGTCTTAGAGGCGTCGGAGGTTCAATCCTCCGATTCTCCTAGACGTGTTCTACATGTGCAGGCTACAGGAACGTCTTGCCATCAAGGACGCCACCACCAAGGCCGATGACCTCGAGCCTAGGGCTCGCCATGGATCCAACTCTATGGTGACGTTCTTACTCAAAGGTTCGTCGGAGACAACCACCTCAAGTCAACGCTCTTCAGGACAGCTTATGCCTCGATGGAAGCGACTATCCGCCTTCAGCTAAGTCAACCTTCATTGACTCATCATTCAATTATCCAAGTATTCGTCGGCAGGCACGGAGGCAAGGGGGACCCACAATGGGCCCCTGCCCTTCCTCAACTTCAATAAAAAAAACGTATATTATTAATTTTATTTTATTGAAGTTGCCCTCCTCCCCACGTTTCTTTTTTTCTTGCGATTGTGACGTCTCGGCTGGCTTCCCCTCTCTTTCCTCCTCTTCGATCGCCATCGAATCTCTCCCCCGCGTTCTTCTCGTTCTTCTTCACTGGTAAACAACGCTCTGCTTCACCATCGGTTTTATTCTGGTGTTTATTCTTTTAATCTTTTTCATTGTTTTTTGGTTTCTCTCGCCGTCTCGGAACACAGGTGCGATTGTCGATCTCTCCGTCTCGAACTCGTTGCAGTTTTTACTCGCTCCCCCGACCTCCGGTGGGCGGTGACGGCTGCGAATTTTTACTGCGGCGCGCCGGCGACGACGCCTCTGTTCTTCTTATCTACCTTTTATTCTCCTCCTGTAAGTAAGCTATCACTATTTCTTATTCCGGTGATGTCGTTTTTTTCTCTCGCTTTCTGATTTTTTTGTCTGATATTTGAATTTAGGATTTTTATTATGGTTTGTGTTTAACTCTCTTGAACTCTGTTATTCTTTTATTAGGATTTTTATATATTAAATAAGAAACCGAACCATATGAAACAGGATGATAATATAATATATGAACAAATGGAAGTCGTTAATTAGAAAAACTATTAAATGTGATCAGCAAGCTTGCATAATACATAAAGTGATAAGGAGGATGATAATATAAAGTTGTCGATCAGAAAGAAAAAAAAATTGTAGCAACTAGCTTGTGTGTGTTAAGTAAACAAATTGCGGTTTGTCGACAGAGCCTCTATCGCCGGAACTTTTTCTCGCCGGAACTCTCTCAAGACGAATCTCGAAACCTCAGTCTCACCGACCTTCTCTCTGGCTAAGCTTTTGTCTCAAACTTAAGGTAAGTTTCTTATTTAATGGTTATAACAACCTATTATGTTGGTTAGTCTTCTTTAATGGTTGTTAACTTATTGAAATTAATCGTATTGAAACAGGGTATCGAAAAGTCAGAATCATGTTGAGATATTATAAAAGAAAGTTTGAAACTATTGGAGAGAATGACGAGAAAGATACTAATCTTCCTGTCAGTGAGAATACCGTGCAAGATACAAGTCGTTCAAGTGGTGAAAAAGATACTAGTCTTCTTGTCGGTGAGAATATTGTGCAAGATAGAAGTCATTATAGTAGTAAGAAAAAAAAGATAGATTCTGAAGACATTGAAGAAGACCCTGGAGAAAGGCCATCGATTTTAGACTATCATCCCAATGTTCGAGATCTGATTCGAAGAAAATATATACAAATGGGTCCTTGTCAGCCAACGGAGCACGATTTTCCACTTAAAGAGTATGGAAAAAATAAAATTCAATGTGCAATGGTATAAGAAGTATCCGAATTGGTTAGAGTATAGCATAGAGAAAAATCGTGCATATTGTTTGTGCTGCTATCTTTTTCGACCATGCCACAGAGAGCAATCAGGTGGTGATACTTTTGTTGGCGAGGGATTTAATAACTGGAAGAATAGTGAGAAACTGAAAATTCATGTTGGAGGTCATGACAGTGCTCACAATCAAGCTTGGAGGGATTTGACGGCAATGAAGAATCAGAAGCAAAACATTGAAAATATTGTGTCCAGGAGATCCGAAGTTTCTTGTAATGAGTATCGTACTCGCTTGACAGCATCTGTGAGTTGTGTTCGGCTTCTCCTAGAACAAGGTCTTTCATTCCATGGTGATGATGAATCTGAGACATCACTGAATCAAGGTAACTTTCTACGTGTCCTGCGATTTCTTGCTGACCACAATCCTGAAGTAAGAAGTGTAACATTGGGCAATGCTAATAAAAATCTCAAGTTGACGTCTCCTGATATTCAGAAAGATATTATTCATGCTTGTGCTAGTGAAACTGTTAAAGCTATTTTTGAAGACCTTGGGAATGCATTGTTCTATATTCTTGTAGATGAATCTCGTGACATTTCTATGAAAGAGCAAATGGTTGTTGTATTGCGTTATGTGGACAAAAGAGGGATCGTTGTTGAACATTTTGTTGGCATTGAGCATGTTTCTAGCACAACAGCTCTTACACTTAAAAAGGCGATCGACAAGTTATTATCGAGGCACAAATTAAGCATATCAAGGCTGTGAAGACAAAGTTACGATGGAGCTAGTAATATGAAAGGTCAGTTCAATGGTCTTAAAACTCTTATTCTGAAGGAAAACCCATATGCCTTCTACATTCACTGTTTTGCTCATCAACTTCAGTTAGCACTGGTATATGTGGCCAAGAAGCACGTTCAAGTTGCATCCTTCTTTAGTATAGTGGGCTCTGTGTTAAATACGATTGGTGTTTCAGCAAAATGTTGCGACATTCTTCAAGATAGACAAGATTCCTTGATTAAAGAAGCAATTGATAGTGGTGAACTTGAAAGTGGACAAGGATTTAATCAACAAACTTCTTTGAAGCGCTTTGGAGATACATGATGGGGCTCACATTACGGTACACTCATTAGGATGCTAAGCATGTATTCTGCCATTGTCGAAAGCCTAGAAATTATTATTGATGATGATACGCTGAATTCTAACCAGAGAGGAGATGCAAACAATTTAATTCATTTAATCCAATCATTTGAATTCATGTTTAATCTACACTTGATGATAGATGTATTGGGAGTTACGGATGAGCTATCCAAGGCCTTGCAAAGAAAAGATCAAGATATTGTTAATGCTATGAATTTAGTAAGGATATGTAAATAGCGATTACAGACGATGAGACAAACTGGGTGGGATTCTCTTTTCGATAAAGTCTCAACCTTTTGCCACAACATTGACATTCCAGACATGGGGGAATTCTTCGTAGAACAGAACAAAGGAAAACGCAAAGCTCCAAAAATTAGAAATATGCATCGTTATCGTGCGGACTTGTTTTATTCTGTTGTAGATATGCAACATCTTGAATTAGACGACCGATTCACCGAGGTAACTACTGGGTTGCTTCTATCTATAGCTTGCTTAGCTCCAGATGACTTATTCATTTCTTTTGACAAGACCCATATGATCCAACTTGCTAAGTATTATCCCGAAGATTTTTCTTCAGAAGATCTTGTGGCTCTTGATGCTCAATTAGAAAATTACATCATCGATATGCGGTCATCTGAAGATTTCTACAATCTGAAAGGTATTGGTATTCTGGCTAAAAAAATGGTCGATACGAAAAGGAACGATGTGTATCCTTTAGTTTATCGAATGATAACTTTGGCGTTGATATTACCCGTGGCTACCGCAACCGTGGAGAGAGTATTTTCGGCTATGAAGATTATTAAGACTCGGTTTAAGGAATCGAATGGGAGAACAATTTATGTGAGACAGTATGGTAGTGTACATCGAGAGAGAGTTTTTTACTTCATTGGATAACGACTGTATTTTACAGTACTTTCAAAATATGAAGTCTTGACGTCATCCGTTGTAAAGTATTATTGTTGGAGTCATTTTGGATTATCTAAGATATGCTATTATTTTGCATTGTTTTCAAGTTATTTATTTTCTGTAAAAATTTATTCAGTGCCCCTTCTATACTAGAAGGCTGGCTCCGTCACTGTTCGTCGGGTCCTGCTTGGGGCCCGGAACTTGGATCCGTCTCTAAGTTAAAACCATTTTTACGCATTAACAATATATATATATTTATCAGTAAAGACATACAAGCAAAATTAATAAGTCAATTATCTTTTATTTTACTTCATCTCCTCAAATAAAGTGTGGAAATGCAAAACATAACGAATAAGTATTTAATTTTAGACGGACGGAATAAAAAAAGGTAATTATTTGGTATTTTAATGGATCATCCTCGTGTGCTGCATGTATATATTAGATGGGATGAGCTAGCGCGTCTTTGTTTTGGTTTTCGTAATTATTGTTATAGAAAATTGCATTTTAAAATTTTATACATATAAATCAAAAGCTATATTATTAAAGTTGATCAATATTTTAACCAATTGCCGACATAATGATTTTAAATTCATTTCTAATTGCATTTAAAATAAAATAATATAAAATATGATCCTCATAATTTTTGGAAAATACTGCTAGATAATCTAATTGATCTAATCACTCAAAATTTGCATAGAATAATAACTGTTAGGGTTGTTTTTTGGAATTTATAAAAACTAATTAAAAAAATTATTTTTTTTAATCAATTAATTAAAGCCCGGAACAAAAAGGCACCCGGAAGCTATCAAAACTGGCAAGCCTCAAAAATAGTAAATATTATTAAAATATTTATAAAAAAAAAAATGAGCTAGCGCACCCTCAGAAGCAAAAGTGCACTTCTAGGGCGCGTTACGTGAAAAACCATTTAATAAAATTCGATAAATTAATGTTTAAATTTGGTTTAGTATTTTTTTTACAAGATATTTATGTGTTTAGTTTGGCAAGAGTATCTAAGATTATTAAAAACAACACAATGTATTGTAATCTTTTAATTGCGAAAAATGATCAACAACTATGAGAGAGGCAATAAGATAGTAATATTTTTGATGTGTTTGAAAAATTATGGCAATTTAAAGGTTGTCATGGGTGTATCATGATTCATATCAACAGTATGTGTGTTGGCCAGGTATCTCAATTCTCAAACTTAAGATTAAAAAAGTCATTAAAAAATTATAGGTATATATTTTCTTTTCTTTTGAATGTTTGAAATGACACCACGATTGGATTCAATCCCTTTATGTGTAGTTGTTTTTGGCAAAATCAGCACGTAATAGGTTAGACCAGATCAAGATAATTTTGAAGTGATTTCTCTGTCTATTAATTATGTATTAATAAAAGACTAGACATAAATAAACTAATATATTTTGCTTGAAGATTATTAGGCTTCTTTCTTCATGTCATATTTTCAGCCTTGCATTTGACTTGTATGTTCATTATTCTACTTGTCCATCCTTCTTAGGACCATCAAATTCAATGCTGTCCTTTTTTTATATGCATATAAATGAATTTTTATTACAAAAGTTTCTATTTTTATTTTTTGGCCCTTATTAATATGCTATTCCTTAGTTTTCTCGTAGAAAACAATTATCTCTGATTCTCTGTTACATAATATGTGAAGCATTATTCTCAAAATGAAGAATTATCATATCATGTATATTTCTTTTGTAGCACCCACTAGGCATAGATAATCATTTTTTCCTCATTTTTTTAATACAATTTTTTCCCTTATACTGAGTACCAGTGAATGAAAGTGTTTTTTTTTTTTTTTTTTTTTAAACGGGTTACCATTATCGGTTTTTTTTTTTATAAGATTAAAACTAACCTGCACAATCTCCTAGTCGCAATTGGAGAACCCTGATCAGATCGGTGACGGTTTTCATAAATCGGGATCGAGAAATTCCTAGTATGGGTTTATTTTGTATATATAATTTTATTACAGAAAGGGTAATCCCCGGTTATTAACCAGTTTGAAACCGACATTTTTACTGATTTCCCGTTTATATCGGTACCGGTCACTAGTTCTCAAAAGAATCAGTTTCATAGGTAATTAGGTAGAGTCCATGATATGCCTGGGCCCAACCCCCATTTCAGGCCCAAATCCAATCTCACAATCAATCTCTCTCTCTCTCTCTCTCTCTCTCTCTCTCTCTCTCTTCCCGCGCTTCGCCGAAGAACACACAATCTCCATTCCCAAGCTCGAGCTCGAGCTCCAATGAAGTTTGTGAGTGCCATCTTCGTTTCCATTACTTCAATCGTGTCTTTCATCTAACGAATTCACCTTCGACGCCATTGTTGCAGACGTGCTTGAGCAAAGGTGGGGGCTTCACCTTCCCGCCCTGTCAGATCCTCAACGTTTGCGGATTTAGGGTTTTGATCGATGTTCCATTGGACCTCTCCGCTCTTTCCATCTTCTCTCCGATTCCTTCAAGTGGCTTCGAAGCCGGGAATTTGATTCACGCAGAGCCGTACTACAAGACTGTGAAGAGCTTGCACTTGTGGAACGTCTCTTTCATAGATGTTGTTCTTATCTCGAGCCCAATGGGTATTCTTGGCCTCCCATTTCTTACCCGAATGAAGGGTTTCTCGGCTAAGGTACGGCCATAGTTTTCGAAATCCGTCGAAGCTCGCAGAAAACGCCTCTATGGATTTTATGATTTTAAGACTTGTAATTCGTAAATTGATAATTTTTCTGTAGAATTATGTGTTATATGAATTGTATGTTTCAGAGAAAATCCAGAACCAACATTGCTGGTTTCGGATTTGAAAATGTGTTATATCCGGATACAATTGAAGATCCAAAGGCCCATATTAGATAGCCGTTATAATTTTTAACATATAAGAAATCCGGTTCCAGATTTTCCCGGAAATGGGTAAATCCGGAACCAGCATTCTGGTTCTGCCTGCATCGACGGGGTTGCTTGCGGTGCTATTAGAGAACTCCCCGGTTCCCACTTAAGACTTTCTTGCAACTTGGTTTTCATAGTTTCTACATCTTGGTGGGTCAGATTTATTCAACAGAAGCCACTGCTAAACTGGGGAGGCTTATGTTGGAAGACCTTTTGGCGATGCATATGGAATTCAGACAGATTTATGGAGCCGAGTTGTCAGAATTCCCGCAATGGATGAAATGGGACGACCTTGATCGTCTTCCTTCGTCGCTGAAGGAGATAGCTATGGGGAAAGATGGAGGCGATTTGGGTTGTTGGATGCCATTATTCAGGTGATTTTACAAAGCATTTTTTTGTTTTCATCTAATATTTAAACAAGTAATTGACAGTGATGCCCCTTGGATTTTGCATGCTGGTGCACTTTGAACCTTGGACTTAGTTTTTGATAGTAGTGTCCCCTATATTTTTTAAAAATAGCACACTGTCCTCTATGTGTTAAAAACGGTAAGAAATTTAACTTGTACGCGAGGTATTTTCATCAAATTTACTATTGCTCTCCAATTATTTGGGACGTTTATCTTAACATTTATTGAATGGTTGAACAACCGTGACTCATTGATTGTTTCACAAAACTCTTGTAATCTTGTATATTGATCTTGTTTGGTAATTAATTGACAAAATTACCTTCAAGTATGTCATATGTTAGTGCATAAGTTAAACATTTTTCATCATTTAAAACGTATAGGCGGTATATAAGCTATTTTTTGAGAGCATAAATTAGGGGACGTTGCTGCCAAATTAAAACTCGAGGAGCGAACCCCGTCAACATGCAAAATTCAGGGGCATTATTGCCAATTACTCTTATCATATTTCACTCATAGCTAGTTCTTCTAAAGAGGAATGTAGTAGCTCTCAGTGCAGTTGATGTGGAGGACTGCATGAAGAAGGTTCACTCGCTTAAATACGCCGAAGAAACCTGCTACAACGGCACATTGATTTTAAAACCCCTCAGTTCAGGCTTAGAAATCGGTGCTTGTAACTGGGCAATAAGTACTCCAAAAGAGGAGATTTCAGTAATTTCTAGCTCAATCTTCTCTTCTGGGTACGCCATGGATTTTGATTATAGTGCTCTCGAAGGCAATGATTTGATTATATATTCATATTCCCAACCTGTACATGACATGGATGACACAGAAAATGAATCAGACGTTGATTTAAGCTCTAAAGATCCACCTTCTCCCAGGTATCGTCCGTTTCGTACTTCGACGTTTTCGGTATTATTAGTTAACATCTCCTTATTGTTTTAAACTTTAAAACTCGGTGAATCATACAGATCTTTAGTTTTGGCGGATGATCATTCTGAGGAAAGTGATAAGCTATCGTTTATATGCTCCTGTGCTGTTGATGCTGTCAAAGCCGGCGGTTCGGTACTTGTTCCCGTTACTCGACTTGGAGTTATTCTGCTGCTATTGGAACAAATATCAGCTTCACTAGATTCTTCAAACTTGCAGGTACATATTGATTCTCTTTAACCCCTTCAAACCCTAGCCAAATAGCGAGGAGGTGATTTTTATTTTCGTAGGTTCCTATATACTTTATTTCTTCCGTGGCTGAAGAACTATTGGCTTTTACGAACGTGATACCGGAGTGGCTCTCGAGAGAGAGGCAAGAAAAGGTACCCATAAAGCTATTTGCTAAGTAGTTTCCGTTACTATTTATGGCTCGTTTATACTAATTAGTCTCATTGTGTTTGTAACTCTCAAAGCTGCTTTTTTTTTTTTTTTTTTTTCAGCTGTTTACCGGTGAGCCTCTATTTGGCCATGTGTCACTTGTGGAAGAGAAAAAGCTTCACGTCTTTCCTGCAGTTCATTCACCACAATTAATGTAAGTTCCTCTCACATGGTATCGATGGTACTATTACTATATATATACTGTGGGCCAGACAGACCCGACCCTTAAACCCATTAAAATCTTGATGGACCGCTAGGGCATTTATGATTTTTGTGGTTATTGGGGCCTTTTTGGGGGGTTTTTATGGATTTTTGGGATTTTGGGCTGGGCCGGTGCAGCAACATCGACACCACTAACTGTATACTTGTTAATTGCGCCGAAAGATTTAAAAAATCCTCTAGGATATTTCGATCTGAAGCATCAAACTGTTGCATAAGGCATTTAGAATTAGGTGTTTAGTTTGAGTTTGTGGTTTGATTATGAAATTCAGATTATTTAATTATGTCATCTCAATAATTCAGATTAAGAGGTTTATTTTAATTGGGTCCGGTCCGGCCGATTAGGTTGTTATCCTTGCTTTAAAAGAGTTAGTCAATAACCATTCGTAAATTTTGGTCATTCTTTTTCTCAAAAGAGTAGAGACCGGGCTTGGTGAAGATCAGATGAAGCTCTTATTTTCTGAGATCTATTTTGAGACGTGTCATATTTTTGTTATAAACCATTTTTGTAAATCAGTTGTTTGCATTCGGAGATTTTACGTTTTCCATAGAAAGAGTTGGCAGGAACCGTGCATAGTATTTGCCCCGAGTTATAGTTTGAGGCTTGGTCCTGCTGTTCATTTCCTTCGCCTTTGGTGTGGAGATCAGAACTCTCTTCTTGTTCTTGAGGTGCTAATATACTCTCTACACTCCATCATATACTCGGGATTTTTATCGGCTAGGCTGTATACTAGCATAACTCATGGGACAATTAAGCTAACACCAAACTTGGAACCGGGCGGTATACGATTTTTTGCAGAATGAAATGGACGGTGAGCTGGCACTTCTTCCATTTAAGCCCATGGAGATGAAGATTCTTCAATGCTCCTTTTTATCTGGGATAAAGTACTGTTCTTAACGACTCAACACTATCAGTTTTGTGTTTTTGCTTCTCATGTTGCCAGAACTTTGTAACATCTTGTTGCCTCTGTGTTCGTCGTGGGGAAAATGATAGTAATTATTAGCTACGCCCTTTGTACTTGTCGTGCTGTTTCAGTTTCCCCTCTTTTTGTATTCGTGGCACTTTCGTCTTTAAACGTGCAAATTGAACCAATTTCCCCTCTAATCGTTGAAAAATTGACGGTTTTTGTCAAAATTTAAATCACGTGCAATGGGCATGCTGGTATATTTATGATTATTATTAGATTTAGTTTGTGCTTTGCTTGACTTGAAATGTGACTGAAACCATTGATTTTTACGATGAAAATATAGAGGAACTTGTTTCAGTTTATAAGTTTTTAGTGGAGATAGCTAAAAGAAATTCGGGAAAAAACTGAAACGCCATAACAATTCAGGGGGCATTGTTGAAAATTACTTAAATTTTTTAAGGACATTTTGATAATTTAGTGACCGGGAATTCTTCACTCGAATGCAGGACGAAAAAAGTTCAACCACTGTTGGAACTACTGCAACCGAAAAGAGTATTGGTAATTTCTAAATTCTTTTCTACAGTTACCCACGCTCCTCGTTTTCCTTTTCTTACACTCTTACCACTTTTTTCAATACAGTTTCCCGGTGCTCTCAAGAACACTTGTCTCCCGAGATCACTGCCATTCCCAGTCATGCACTACAACGAAAACCAAACGTTTCGCGTAAAAGCGAAACTGAGGAGCTCAGAGATACAGATCCCGATGAACTTGGCCTCTCAGTTTCCATTCAAGAAGCTCAAACACCAGATCAGCGTTACAAGGTTAAAGGGCAATCTCGTCATTGCTCATGGAAAACATCGTTTGCTCTCCACGAGATCGAACGAACAGAAAGACTCGAAATGTGGGCCCGCTCTTCTCTGGGGAACGCCTGATATCAAGACTCTTCTCGCTGCTCTTTTGAAAATGGGGATTAAAGGAACTTTGGAAGCTCAGAAAACGGTTCACGAATTAGATGCGGTTGCGTTGGTACGAATCGACGAACCGGGTAACGCTCACATACGAATCAATAAAAGTAGTAGTGTAATTACATCGAGGGACGAGAGTTTAGCCTCCAATATTGCAGATGCTCTTTGTGGTGTTCTGGTTGGTATTTAGAGGGCAAAATATATTGTTGTGATATTTTTAACCAAATGTAAACCATTGAGATTTGAGCATGTAAATATCCTTTTTCTTTATGTATTTTAGGAAATCCGTGGCAAAAATACCCAAAAGATAAATGAATGGCAATAATTCGAGGTTTTTTTTTTTTTTTTTTGTCGCGGTCGATTGTTAAAATCGTAAAATATACCCATTTGGGTATTTAGAATTTATATTTGTGACAACAAATATTCGCTGCGATAAAAGCCACCTCTTTTAACTTAATTTATAAGTATTTTAGCCTCAAATATTCCTTTTTAACTCTTTTTTGCTGTATATTTTTCTATCATTACTTCGTTATTCTTTATCGTATTAATTTTGTTTATTTGTAATTTAACTGATACAGCCTCGATAAGTTATTTGGGCTATAGATGTGGAAATTTTAAGATATTTTAAACGAACGCGAAATTGAAATTTTGATGTCTTAGTAACGTTGAAAAAGAACAAATTTACTTATAAAAACACATATAGAGGAAGTATTCTTCAAGCTTTGCCATACAAAGAGGAAAGAAGAATATTTAAATTAGTTTATCACTGAAAGACAAACAAAGAGATTACGAGTCCTAAAATACTGAGAGTAATGATATGGTAATATCAATGAATATCAACTTAAAATAGTATTGATTAAAACTGTGAATAACATCCCTTTGAATAAGGAGGCTAATCTTGGGCTGGAAATGGGTTTGAGTCAACTTATATTGTATTTTATGTTCATTTTAGTAGAGTGTTACTATAAATAACGAGTCTATACGACGAAATTTAATTAGACATGATTAATGAACGATATATGTATTTTATACATTTATGTATACTGAATATATTGTTGATGGGAATATGCACGACCAACTGTCACAAAGTGATTGCACTTTGGTACGATACGAAAAGATGGTGGATCTCAATTATTCGTAGTGAATCCACTTCGATGAAAATAGCGAAGACAGTGAATCAGTAAGGAATATAGATGATAAATAAGAGAACGGTGTTATTGCTTAATCACAAGGTGAATACAAAGTGTAATTGCCCAGAGATGTGTGTCTAAGAGCTCGTGTTGTGCTATTACATCGTAGGGTCTATATATAATGAATACTACAACGTCTAGATTCCTATTTCCTCGTAACGGCTATGAGACCGAGCTCTTCCCCTCTTGCTTTGCTTTGGATTCCACGTGTAAAGTTAGTGGCGTGATACTTGGTCTTTATTGACGTGGCAGCAGCTCGGGGTGGTCAGCAAGGGAGAAATTCGCCTGCTCTTGTGGGCTGCCTGGTCTTCGTGGACTGGCTTGCGGGGGCTGAGGAATCTTTTAGTGTAATGGGCTTCTCATGTGCTAAGGCCCACATCGTGCATTTGTGGAGATCAAGCTCCTTGTTGTCGTGTGATGGGGATGTCATTTGGCTTGGTGTCGTATGCCAGTTTCATAGTCGCAATATTGTCGTTTTGTCTTTGAGACGCAATTTTTATTGTCATTGTTGAGGGGACAAAGTCCCACATTAATATGTAAAAAAAATTATGTACTTTAGTTTATAAATTGTGTCATTCAATTCAATCGATAAATATAATATTGCTAATTAATTTTAAAATCTTAAACTATTTACCTATATTAAGTACATCACCTTACGAGAATATAATAATATATATAAATCGAAAGAAGTTGTATAAAAGTACTTATCCCGAGCGGGTACGAAATGAATTATTTGTCCTTTAATAGTAATATAATCAATTAAATGGGTCAAACGGGCCAACAACGAGCTTATAAACATGTCAAACACATATAGCACGAACACGACCGTGACCCAAATTTCCACCTCTACTATGAATACCGTATATCCAGAGACAAAGATCCAAAGAACACAAGGAAATCTCTAGCAAACATTGATATGGTATATATGCTATGTAAAAAAGAAAATACAGGCTTAAATTCTCAGTTACTTTTATTAGTTCACACTTTACATGTATGCTTCTGAAAGTACTCAGCAGCATCAATACTTGGTGTTTTAGTACCTCAGACTCAATCAAGAGTCGCCATTGTCGTATGCCTTTTCGACGGAATTCTGATCGGTTAGACGTCAGTAATGCTTAAATGCGGAATTATCAGGAAGACCCAAGATCTGTCATCAGGAAATGGATCTGCCTTTGCAAGAAAAGAATCTGTTCATGGAAAGTGTTAAACGTTAGAACTTAGAGGACACCAAAAAAGTTAGACGGGTAATTTGCGGAGCTGAGCCCCTGAATTTATCGTGTTATCACAATTTTTCTGATTTATAAACTGTACCAATTATCTCTCTAACCATTAAACAATCAGACTTGTGGGGAACATTTTAGTATATTTAAGATGAAAGTATGTACGACGAATCACCTCAGAAGAGAAATAGCGACGAGACGACAAGTTTGGATGACATAGTTTATAATTACTCTTTAAATTATTGAATGATTAAACGCTCCGAGATTTTCCAAAGGCTTGTCTCGTGCCCGAGGTTTTATGATGTTTGTTCTCAGGTTTCGCATCCTAATTTCACTTAGGACAATAAAATAGCCAACAAGTGGAAGAAGTGAAAGAAAAAAAACCTCTTCTTGAAGCAAAGTTGGGAAGCATTCGGCAGCAGTGAGACCAATCATTTCTCCGCGAAGCTTCTCCTCTTTGATTCCGGACCAAGTCTTTTCCGGCAGAGCCAGCAAAAGTATAGTTAGAACGTCACCTGTTGAAGGGTGAATTCCTCTACAACCGCCTTCATCCACTGAACACAGACTGGTTGGCCCGCCTCGCCACGAGGGCACGAGCACATCGATGCCTTGTTCTGAGCCGTTCGTTGTCACGGTCCCCGAGACAACTGTCACAGGCTTTTCACCGTTGCCCTTCAAAAGTTTAATGTTGGTGTTCTTGCAGCAATATTCGTTTTCCGAGCAATATTTCGTGCCCAAAGCTTGAGCTCCTTGGCAACAAATGCTTGCAGCGATCTCGGGTAAGCCGTTGCTTTTGTTTGAGCATTTGGATTCTTTGCAAAGGGTACTTTGGTAAGTCAACCATTTGGAAACATGGTTGGAGAGTTCAGTGTCTCTTACAAGTTGCAGCACCTCCTCCTGAAAAGTGGATCTTATAACTTCAGGTTCAGATTAATGGGAATTATATTTATGATTCACATGTGTCATAAACTAGCTATTTATATCCTATTACTTAGGATTTTTTTTTTTTTAATTAATTGTTTCTGATTATCTCTGCATAATCTTAGGGATAAGATTCTAACAGGAACCAAAAAACAAACAAATATTCGTGGGCCAACGGGAATTCACCACAACGGTAAATTCCCTAAAACTGTTTCTGATTAACAATTGTCACAAAACGTTTTTCCTTAGCAAGGCGAACACTCTCTACAAGATGTCTTGAAACAAACTCTACTGGCTGAAACATGAGAAGCCAACTAATATGTTCGCCTCCTATGGGATTTGGGTTGAACCCTAATCCCACTCTAAGAGAAGAAAAAAACCCAAATACCCCTATCAAAGCCAAAAGACAAATAAGGACATCCTACGTACCAAGGCTGAGTGAAAGGACTCAGAATAGAAATCCAAGAGAAAGTAGAACATTTTAAACATAACTCTGGTCTCTAATATGAGTGTTGGTTCGGAAAACTCTCCCAATGATATTCAATAGGAAATTCCACTAATCGAATAGACGGCTAAAACTGATTTATGCATCTACGTATAGGATTAGAAACTTCATCACTTATTTATTGTAAGATACCCCAAACTCCCCTAATAACATAAGAGAATAATAAAAATAAATAATTCAAAACTGATTCCTATTTAGCGGTCTAACACCAAGTTACGAATTCGCCCTTCCATCTCCTATATGGTGTTAAGTAAAAACAGCAGAACTAAACAAAGCACAAAAGTAACAAGAGAATCCATATCAAACCTTTATGGCTAGTCTTCCCTTCTCCTCGTCGCTCAAAACTAAACTTCCATCCTCTTGTCTCCGAACTTCTGCAATCCACTTGATGAACTCTCTCAGATCCGCAGGTGGTGATTTGAAAACTACAGAAAGCACTTCTTGCACGTCTTTTACCGCCTCAGACTTCAAGAGGACGGGGATATCTTCTATTAAGTACTTTGCAACGCTGTTCCAACTCTCATGTCTGCAACTCTGAGAAAAAAATTCAAGTTATATAGCATGTGGTAGCGTTAATTAAAGGTAATGAAGAAATGAACACATCAGAAAATGAGTTTCTGCAACAGAATAAGCGCGGCTTAAACATGTAATGGAACACGCTTCTACTAGGCTTTAACTTATATATAAAATTGATAACTCGATCTTGCTAACGGTGATTAAATATGATATGCTAAAATCAGTTTCAGTGGAAGAGTGATAGGACCCGGAATAGAAATCCAAGACAAACAAGAGCACATTATTGATAAATGTAGCGTGGATCTAATTCGAAAGTTAGACCGGAGAGCTCTCTCAATGATGTTCGATAGCAAATCCACTAATCAAGCATGACGGCCAACCCTAACGGTGATGACTTGTAAAACCCTTTAAAAAGAATATATATATATAAAAGAAAAAAAGAAGAATGTCAGGATGAACACCATTTTTTCCCTCCCTTTCATTTTCTCCCCGTAGCGCTCTCTCTCCCTCTTCTATTTCTTTTCTTCCCCACCAAATATTCAAAGCTTCATAGCTTGATCACCGGAACTCCGATTAACGAGATTTTGGTACCGCCGGAAAGCTTTCGAGAAGGCGAACATGTTGATAGGCGGATGACGACCTGAAGTGGTGGCGTTTGGCCGGAATAGTCGCCGGAAGGTTCGGTTTCTTAACTCGAGATCTATTCCGTTCGGGTTCGATTTTGAGAAATCTAACACCGGAACCGGGTTCACAAAGGTTAGTAGAGTTTGTTGGAGCTGCCACCTCGCCGTCGCCGCCGTCGGCCGCCGCGTCATTTTTCGATCCCGAAATTGATTGAGGGCTTTTGATCTACTCGACGAGGGCTTCAAAACCCCTCATAAATTTCGGGATCGAAAAATGACGCGGCGGCCGACGACGGCGACGGCGAGGTGGCAGCTCCAACAAACTCTACTAACCGTCGTGAACCCGGTTCCGGTTAGATTTCTCAAAATCGAACCCGAACGGAATAGATCTCGAGTTAAGAAACCGAACCTTCCGGCGACTATTCCGGCCAAACGCCACCACTTCAGGTCGTCATCCGCCTATCAACATGTTCACCTTCTCGAGAACTTTCCGGCGGTACCAAAATCTCGTTGATCGGAGTTCCGGTGATCAAGCTATGAAGCTTTGAATATTTGGTGGGGAAGAAAAGAAATAGAAGAGGGATAGAGAGCTACGGGAAGAAAATGAAAGGGAAGGGAAAAAGGGTGTTCATCCTTTTACTGACATTCTTTTTTTTTTCTTCTATAATATATATATATATATATATTCTTTTTAAAGGGTTTTACAATACTCCACTCTTTTAAAAATTTCGTCCTCGAAATTTAAACGGAACTACCCCAACAAGAGCGACATTTCTTTATAATTTCTTACTTTATTTCGTCGAAGTTAACATTGTATTTCGTGTTGATCTTTCCATTTTGGAATTGTAATGGATTTAATGTTGGACTTATGCAATGGTGGTATTTTACATTTTATGTTTTTATGGTGTTGTATACTTTGTGGTTTTGGATATTTGTTTTGTCGTTTAAGTCTTATGGGCAGGGATTACGTGTCTAATGACGTGGACGTTGAATAGTCCAAGTTTATTGTCTATAAAGTGACGTGTTATTGGCCGGTCAAAGTTTGAAAAGCCTTTATTTTGTCTTATTCTACTCATCCCCAATTAGGGGCGTTACAGGACTATATGAGCCTAGATACCCTTTTATTAACCTTAGACCTAAAATTATCTCTAATGAGAAAAATAAAATTAATGCATAGAAAAATTGAGAGAAATTGGTGATATCTTGAGCTGACCAGTTATGAAATAAATCTGAACCTAAATAGTAATGTGAGTTGGCTTACAGAAAGGAAAAATTAGAGTAAGCAAAAGAGCGTACTACTGTGTAAAGAATCGATGGAGCTCGGTTAAGCCTGGAAATAATCATGTACCTGAGAAGAAATAAAATGCCAAATAGTCAGTCAAAACCGAAACATTTGATATCATATTCCGCGACACGCTAAAAGGTCGAACTACCCCCGAGGCTGTCCCGTAGCTTCATCAATGGAGTTCATGCCCTCCCAAAGCAGGGCCAGTGGAACCCAGTGAGGAGGGTACTTAAACCGAGCAACGTCTAGAATCAGAACCATATCTCTTCCTCCATGGTAGCCTCCGATCGGTGAAAAATGACCGGACCCCGTCTGTGACCGAACATTGTAACAGAGATATCCATCATTTCTCAAAATTCAAAATGGTAAACATGCCCTAGAATCATAAAAGGTTCAACAAACACGGATACACCCAATCAATGGTGAATTCTTAACAAAAAACAGCAACGAAAAGTCGAAATGGCAAAAAGCTAAGTGATTGACCTACACGACTAGAAGAGCTCGTTGAATATAACCGTGTAACTAAAGCTAAAGTACGTTCTTAAGACCGCTCACACAATCGCGGGACTCTATGGTTGAAAACTTATAGGAGTATTTTCGTAACCCCGCGATACCTGCTTGAAAGCACCGCGATGGTATGAAGTGATCAAATGGCAATCCTCCGAGGAAGAACACGAGACGACACGATTGCGGAATTCATCGACAGAGCTCTCGTTGGTCCTGAAAGCTTCAACTCTAGCTCCGTTGCAGTGTGCCAAACACGCAACCTTCCCGAACGTTATCCCCTCAGCTCTGATCTTCTCCAGAGGCTCGCAGCAATCCAGCATCGAGTCATCGAACCATCTCCATGGCCCTAAGACAAAGGAAGAAATTCACCAATTACGGAGAAGAAAAGCAATCGTAAACCGAAAGACCTAATTCTACCTTTCCACTTTCTTCCAGGATCGATCGAAAGCGCGTTGAGGACCATGGAAAGCGTGGCCAAGCCACAGTAAGCTGGCTCGGACTGCGTCTGGTAGTAGGAGATGAGCTTGAAGAAGCCTTCCATGGTTCCATCTCTCAGAGCTTCGGCAAACAAACTCTGCAAAAGCCATTCAGAACCAACAATCCAGAAGATCGATCCATCGCAAGATTCAGTGAGAGGCATGGATTCTGGTACCTTGCCTTCGGGGGAAGCGAACTCGATCGCCGGAGGGGAAGGAAGGACTCTGCGATACAGACCGGCGACCGCCATTGTTGTACGGCTTCGAGCTCTCGGAGAGCAGAGATTCTTCGACTGAGAATTTGGTGGTCGAAAAACAGATTCTAGATTGTTCGAACCTCTCTTATATATATTTATATATATATATATATATGTATTTATAGGTTTGTCGAATATTATATCGACAAATTCGGTTGGTATATTGACCGTTGACAGTTATTTTTCTGTGTGAGCACGATTTTATTGGCCTTTGCTCGTCTGAACGTCAAAAGGTAGTCGTTGACTTCTAGTATATAATGACTGGACGGCGACTACAAGGATTAGATGGTAAATTTATGGAATATTTGCGGTTTAAGTATCTAATTTTGTGTCAAGTGTGTTAGTATATTATTAATTTCTCTTTTTTAGCAGAATTAGTATTTAAAAATCACCACAGAGTCGATGTCTAATTCGGTTCGTATCTAGCTAATAAATTAACACTCTTTTTACATTTGTGATTTTTCATGCTAAATATTTTAATCTAAAGCATACGCGTATAAATGACTTAACGTTAACGAAGACACATGTAGTAACAAAATGAATAAAAAAATTCCAAAAAAAAAATAATCACGACTTTAGGTACTCATTCAGTATAACTGAAAGTTCGAGAATACACTATTTTATTTTGAGTAACTGTAAATAGTTATAATGCAAGTAATACCAATAAGAATAAAGAATTGAGGTGGAAGTATTAGATGTATCGAGATATTTGCAGTAAAATTTATCATATGCTACAAAAATATGGTTTAAAAAAAATTCTTGATCATAACTCTCTACTGTGAAGTTCTTTTTAACTACATATGATTTGGTCATATTTTCGCTCATATTGACTACGTTTTGTTTACGTGGTGATAAGATTGACCTATAGTACTTTAGTTTTCGCATTGTAGAACATATGTTTGGCTACTATGCAAGAATTTAGGGTTCGATGTCAACTATCTGAAGTTTACATGGGTCATATGCTATAAAAAGAGACAAAAACATGATCAAATCATAGTGTCATATTAAATTTCACGGTAGACAATTAATAATATTTTTTAATTACTTATGTCAATTTTTTTACATTACTAAAAACATTTATTGAAAAAATATATATCATATTATATATATAACATTTGAATATTTTTCTTCAAATATCTGGTATATATATATATATATATAATATGTATATAGTAAAACCTCTATAAATTAATATTGTTGGGGCCAGAGGATTTTATTATATTATCGAGGTAAAAATTAGTCATGTTAATTAGAGTCGGGACCATACAAAATTATTATTTTATCGAAGTTATTAATTTATCGAGTACTTATTTAACGAAGTTCTAATGTGTGTGTGTGTATATATATATATATATATATATATATATATATATATTGCTCGGATATCTCGTACATATGTCGTTACTCTTCGAATCTTACTATTCGGAGTTTTTGGACATTAGTAGTTTTGTAGGCATCACTCTCTACTATCAAGCAAGGTGTTAAATATCGCTTGCCGATGTTGTTTCGCAATTTTCATTTTACGGATATATCGCTTGCCGATGGGCAAATAAAATAATAAAAAAAAGGGCATGCCGCATGCCGAAAATACCGCATATTTTTCATGGGCACGCATGCTGATGGGGTTTTTGACGGATATTTTGGAAAAAAAAAATTGAGTATTTAGGCAAAATTTTTATATAGGTTAAAAACTACATATTTAATCGATACAATACATAATTGTATACAACAAAGCACATTTGTAACTTAAATACATAGGTGAAGTGTATAATATTAAGTCATTTTATTAGGTGAAGTGAATATGTAGGTGAAGTGTATACATTAGTTGAATACCAAAGAGTCACATTGCTAGATTACAAGAGTTTGGAATGATTTAAATACTTAAGATTTGAAAAAAGGGCTTGGGCCCTTGGGGTCACCCACTTTTATGGAAGACTCACACAAATGTACCACTACCACAAAAAATGTACGACATGTGTCTGACCAGCGGGACGGCGGTGGGGTGGGTGGGGGTGCAATCATAATTATTTTGTCGAATGTTTAATTGGTATTTTCGTCAAACTCATCCAAACTTAAGATTTTTAGCGATCTTCCATTAACATTTTGTCATTTTTATTTATGAACTACATGCGGCATGCGTACAGGCTTTCCAACAACATGCCTCAGCAAATAAAAAACGACAGCGACAACGACAACGAGAAGTTTTCGTTCTGCAAACCATAGGCAAACAAAATTCGGTCGACATACCGACCCATTTCCCAACATTTAACACCATGCTGTCAGGTAGTGCGCATCTCAAAAATCCATTTTCTCTTATCTTTTAAGATTTGATGCATTAACGGCCAACTTCTTCTTTTTTTTTTGGGTAAACTGCGGCTAATGTACCCAATGTTTAATCTTCTGCGGATTATGTACCCAATGTTTATTTTTGGAGGCTAATGTACCCAATGTTTGATCCGTTAGATATTTTCGTGTTTTCCGTCACTTGACCGTTAGAGAGTTATCTTCCTCTATATGCACACTTTTCATATTTTTGACATAACTCGCTCTTTTTTTGTCCAAAATTTATGCCCGACCTACGGTTGGAAAGATAAGAGATAGATATACAACTTTAGTGTTTTAAGTTTTGTAAAATCAGTTTTAGAAAAATACGAAATTTCAAATACAACGTAAAAGTGGACATTAGTTTAATGCAAAATATTTATTTCGAGCAAATTTTAATATACTTAATGACTTTTTATGATGAAACGTAAAACTAAAAGGGTGTAGATAAATATTTTATCTTTCTAACGGGTGTTTATTTATAAATTTTAGACAAAAAGTGAGTGAGTTATGCCAAAAATATGAAAGATGTGATGCGAAATAATCTTTCATATTTTTGGCATAACTCACTCATTTTTTGTCCAAAATTTATAAATAAACACCCGTTGGAAAGATAAAAAGTTTATCTACAACTTTTTAGTTTTACGTTTCATCATTAAAAGTCATTAAGTATATTAAAATTTGCTCGAAAGAAATATTTTGCATTAAACTAAAGTCCAGTTTTACGTTGTATTTGAAATTTCGTATTTTTCTAAAACTGATTTTACAAAACTTAAACCACCAAAGTTGTAGATCTATCTCTTATCTTTCCAACCATAGGTCGTGCATAAAATTTGGACAAAAAAGAGTGAGTTATGTCAAAAATACAAAAAGTGTACATATAGAGGAGGATAACTTTTAACGGTCAAGTGACGGAAAACACGAAAATATCTAACGGATCAAACATTGGGTACATTAGCCGTCGAAAATAAACATTGGATACATAATCAACAGAAGATTAATCATTGGGTACATTAGCCGCAGTTTACCCTTTTTTCTTTGATATCCATCATTTCACCTTTATTCTTCTTATATCAAAAAATAATTAAGTTTATTATTTATAGCCCTATAAAATATTCTATGTTTTTGTCTTTTCTCACAAATCCATTTTGACAAATGGATTAAAACCCTTAGTATATACCCTATCTTTCCACTTATATATCATATTATTGTTAATAATACAAGGGAAAATAGCGGCACAAGTATCTAAAGTCTTTCAGAAATTGGTATTAAGTTCTAATTTTTTTGGAGGCAAAAGTTGCCAAACTTTTATCTTGTGCCTTCCTTCATGTTTCCGTGTAAAACCGCGCCACGTATCACGTTTTTAAACCCTTTAAATATACCATTTTTAATTAAAAAAAGTAAACTAATTTATCAACGGTATATTTAATGATTTTAAAAATGTGATACGATGCGCTGCTTAACGATTTAAGGACAAAAACATGACGAAAGACACAAAATAAGAGTTTGAAAACTTAATATTTATTTTTCAAAGACTTTGGGTACTTATGCTGCCATTTTCCCATGACCTTAAGCATGCTAATTAAATACAGATATATATATAATTGTGCATCTCAAGCTTCAATGGTCCACTTATTTTGGGAAATTTCCTTACTCTACTTTTTATTTTCATTTTCACAAAATAGATCATTATGTACTTTTAAAATCAGTTCAAATATATATTATTTAAGTGTATTTAACATTTTTATCATCTATTTTAAATTTTTACTTAATATTTTAAAAATTAGAATCCGTTAGATTAAAGGTTAGTAATATTTTGACTTTTTAGAAATTTTGATATATTTTTCTATTAAAATGAAAACTATATATATATATATATATATATATATATATATGTTTAAAATTAAATTATGAATAAGAGACTATTTTAAGTCTTTGAAAAATAAAAATAATATAATAATATAGAGGAAACTAAAATATATTTAAAAGGTATCTTTAAATTTTTTCTTATAAATAATTGATATATTTTAACAAAATTTAAATTAGAAAATATTTAAAGGTAAAATTTCTGTTTTCATCTAATGGCCCTAAAAATGTTCTGTTGTCTCTTAAAGAACAAGAATTGAACTGACCCGGCAAGAAAACCCTACGGATAATACCTTATTTCCCACTAATATAACATATTCATGATACAAATACATTGAGCATGCTAATTAAATATAGATAAATTATAATTCAAAAGGAAGTCCGGGCTTCAGAAACTCGATTCTCTCTCTCACATAAATTCTCATCGATATCGGAAAAAACGTATCGAAATTGTTAACTCGGGCAAGGTTTGCAGCGGCAAAGAGATACCAGTAGCTAAGAATCGTGTATTATGCCTCTTGAGTCTCGAACCTCTATAATCTACACTGTAATCACAAGTACGGAAATGAGTTATATTAATAAAAATAAATTTATTTAGGAGATACCTCTCTTTAATTATGCTCATCAATATGACTTTGCTAATAGGTAACAATGTACTTATTCGTAAAGCGCATACTCGAACGAGTATGCGGTTGCGGTTTTCATATTAAAACCGAAAACCCTATTTTATTCTAATCCGGGTATTCGGTTTTCTTTCGGTATATTCGGTTTTAACTGCTTTGATTCGGTTTGCGGTCTAATCGGTATTCGATAAAAAATTCAGTTAACGGTTTCTTTTGTTCACCCCTACTTATTCGATTTAATAGTATTATTACTACTGTTGTTCTTAATGAAACTAAGGGACAAAGTACACCAAAATAAAAGTTAAAGAGTAGATAAGCAAAGTATTACTGGCAATTACTCTAATAATAATCCTAATAATAATTATAATAACACAAAGATGAGAGCCAACCTCATCCAATCTATTTTCTTGGCATCTCTTCAGCAGGTGGAGCTGACGCCGTAAGTGCAACACCTGCCAAACCGTCCGGGAAATCATTACAAAAACGGAAAGAAATTTAAGGGTCAAACAATTTTGTGTCATGTCCCGGTTATCTGGTATTTCAAAATTTGGTAAAAACAAGAAGATAATTTTACCGGTTGCAAATGGGTAACCAGTAAAAGAAATCGAGATGGTAAAAACTGGTTTTACTCCAGAATACCAATATTAAAACAATTACCAGGACTGGTACTCAAACCGGTAATTGATAAAAAGTTCCACCCATATTTCAACATTGAGAATTCACCTCTTCTTGAAGCAAAGTGGGAAGATCGTCAATCGAAACAAGCCTTTGCAACTCGTTCAGAAGCGTCTCGTCTTTAATCCCCAACCATGTTTGGGGCGGCAGGGCAATGAGGAGGGCTGTTAAAACATCATTTCCCGCCGGGTGGCTTCTCGAGCCACCGCAAGAGCAAGTTGACGTTGACTTTGACTTTGTATTGGACAAAGGGACCAGCATGTCAACCCCGTGCTTTGTGCCACCATTAACTATGGTCCCCGACACCACTGTCACTGGATTCTCGCCATTATTGGCCTTCAAGCATCTGACGCACGTTTCTTGGCAGCAATAAACATGCGAACCGGACTTCCCAGAGAGAATCTCAGCTCCTTGACAAAAGACATTTGCAGCTATGCTCGGTAAATTCTTGCCATCTCCGGAAAAATTTAAGTGGTTGTGGCATGAAATAGGGGAGGAAAGAAATTCGGTGACATGTTTATAGAGGTCAGTGTCTTGGACCTGCTTTAGTACCTCTTCCTGAAAATTATGTAAAGCAGTTGCAGATTAGAATGTCATACGAGGGGAAGAAAAAAAAAAGGAAACTCCGGCACATAAATTAATACATTCGTTTTAGGGTAATTATCAGTTTTTCCCCTGAACTTATCTCGTTGTTAATACTTCCCTTCCAAAAAAATTGTCCCAATTTCGAATTTTCCCATCTAAACTTATATATTGTTACATTTATCTCGTAAACTTACAATTTAACATAAACTAACGATTATTTAACGGTTATGGAGTAATTGCTACATTTTATAAGTTCAAGGGGAAAATGCTAAAATTGATTAGTGGGAGAACTGTGACAACACGACAAATTTAGGAGGGTGGTAACTAAAAATTACTCAATTTATAATGCTTTTCACCTTGACCGAAAGCCTCGATTTCTCCTCTGGGCTTAAGCTTTGGGTACCGTCCTCTCGCCTCCGAACTTCAGCGACCCACTTAATAAACTCCTCAAAATTGGATGGAAGAGATGTGAAAACAACAGAGAGAAGCTTCTGGACGTCTATCATGTTCTTTGATTTCAAGAGAAGAGGAAGATCGTCCATTAAGTAATGCGCAATACTGTGCCAGCTCTCGTGTTTGCAGCTCTGCCGGAAGTTCAACAAAGAACGATTTTTAAGCAGTGATCAAATACGAGTTATCCAAGATTTGGAACGGTCAAAAGCCTTCCAGAGTACGGAAAAGAGATTACAAAGCATGCAAACAAATTCAGTAGTAGAAAAAGAAACCGTTATGTTTAATCAGAAATCCTTGTCTTTGAGACTAGGGCATAGGCATGCATACAAGGTCTTCGGTGTTGGTAACAAGACCTAGATTCAATTTTTTCGGTTTCTTAGAATAAAAAAAAAAAAAAAAACACATCGTTTTTAGGACCTGGAACCGAATGTACTAATTTACCAAAGACCCATATTGGGACCAAAATCCAGTCCTAAATTCGGCTTTGAACCGTGTTTGACCATGCGCCCGTATAAAATAAATATATTAAAAAAAACTCATGTGAAACAAAATTATGCACGAATAAAAGTAAAGCTGTGATTCCCATCCCCTAAATAAATAAGTTTACAATTAAACAACATCTTAACCTTAGACAAAACCATCAATACCGACATAGGAAACACCTCTTAACCTTATTTTTAACATAAAAAAAAAAAAATAGATCCATAGAGTATAGATAACGGAAAATATCAACTGAAAATCACATGTCAACAACAGAGAAGCAAAAAAAAAAAGGATAAATTAAAATAAGCATTAAGAAAGGAGAAACAATAATGATATAGAACAACTTTAACCGATTGGCAACCAAAATGAATGAGCCCTAAGATTCCAAACCTGCGCCGTACCAAGGTAAAAAGCAGTCCCGGCTCCATGTGCGGCCTCGATATAAGCATGAACCTGTAAAAATTGAATTCGCAAGATAAGTCACAACCAGATGAAATGACCTATTTACCTAACAGGAAAATAAACAAAAATATTAAATGAACTTCGATTTATAAAACGATATATGTTTGTTCATATTTATGCCAAAGAACAAAAAATATATCCAACAGATATCAATTTCACTAGAAATGCACAGAAAATGTGTACTTGTAATACAAGCTTGCTGTAACATGAGTGAGTAATCACGAGATAATTACATGAAACTCACCCTCTATGTTGTCTGGTTGTTCCATCGACATCTTCCATGGCCTCCCAGAGAAGCTTTAGCGGGACCCAATGAGGAGGGTATTTGAAACGTGCAACGTCCAAGATAAGAGCCATGTCTTTTCCGGCGTGATAACCACCGATAGGAGAAAAATGACCCGTCCCGGTCTGAAACAGGTACGATATGGGGTTGTAATGCCATTATGTGATATACAAAAGCTTATGAACAGTATCACACAAATATATATATATATATATATCATATGGCCGACTGAACTTGTAAAATGTACCAATTTATCCTTCTCCGTGAAACATTAAAGTAATCTGTCAAAATTTTAAGGACAAAAGCATATTTTTCCTCGTGGGGTTGTTGAATGAAATCACGTATTACGTATATGACTCAAATATACAAATAACGGCATAGAATATTCTTCAAAACTAATGAAAACAGTCATATGCTTAAAACGAATTGAGACAATGTGACAAATTCAGAAGTGACGGATGATAAGTACTCTTTTTTAAATCAAAACTATCCGCTTCGGGAATGTTAATACACCACATATTTACGGAAATTATAGAAAACAACTACCTGTTTAAAAGCTTCTCTATTATACGATGATATCACGTGACAATCATCTGATGTGGCACATCTCATGACGTATTGACGGAAGTCGTCAATGGAGCTATGATTTGAACGGAAGGCTTCGACTTTTGCTCCAGCACACTGAGCCAAGCACGCAAGCTTTCCAAATGAGATGCCCCGAGCTTTCACTTTTTCCAAAGGTTCACAACAATCTAGCATAGACTCATCAAACCATCTCCAAGGACCTGTGACAATAATATTGATGTCGTCGGATTTTGTAGCGTACATTGAATCCATTTGGATCGCCCTAAATAGGGTAAAGCGCTATGCTAAAGTAACTTAATAAGAGCAGAGGTTGAAGAAATTCATAGTTTTTGTTGTCACTTGGTATGATAGAGTTTGTGATCCAAATCAATTTTCAAGTCGTACAATGTTAGGCTTTGGGATTACAGTCGTCGCACTCTCTATCTCTATCTATGCACCATTCTGCAACTGGCACCTCTGTCCGTGGTTTTCTTCCCGAATCAGGTTTCCACATAAAACCCCATGAGTCAATTTGACAATTTATTTAACTTTCTATTGCTGTTATGGGATTCGTATCCAGTATGATGACATGGTACATACTCGGGGCACTACAGAAGCCCGTTTATAATGCGAAAAACACACTTAACATGGTTGCATAATCTAGTTGACACGCAAAATGACTCAGTTCTCGCTCTGTGATGTAAATGAACGAGGTTGCACAGAATTAACAAGACAAGACAATTCCCCAAGAGTGGCCTTACCTTTCCATTTTCTGCCTGGATCAATGGCTAAGGCATTCAACACCATGGAAAGACTAGCCAATCCGCAGTACGCAGGTTCCGACTGCGTCTGGAAATACGAAATCAAGCGGTAGAAGTTCTCCATGGTCCCGCTCTGAATCGCTTCGATGAAGAGTTGCTGCAGCAACGAAACAGATTATCTTGAACGTGTCATCTAAAAATGGCGACCTCTTCAAAGGAATTCATAGCTAAAACACCTAATCAGAACCCTAAAACTGATTCGAGGCTTTGCTCGTCAAACAATCATAATATAGATTCTCCGTCCCTATGCATAGATTCGATCGCACGGTGTGATCCTTGAGCGATCACGAAACTCAGAGTAAATGAAGAGAGTGAAAACCAGAAGGATAAAGGAAGAAGAAGAGTTGACCTTCCCTTGATTGGAAGCGAAGTCAATGGCGGGAGGCGAAGGGAGGACTCGCCTGTACAAGCCCGCCATAGCCATAGCTTAGCTTCCTCCTCCAATGTCAAAGCCCAGTTTAGGGGTTTAAGAATTCATACCTTATTTTATTATTTTATACTCCAAAAAAAATTAAAAAAAAAAAAAAGGACAATCTGTTATGTATAATGTGAAATGCTCATTTATTTTCACACAATATTAGTCAACAATTGTATGCTCCAAATTTCCTATAAATACCCCCCTAAGTGGATGAATAAAATTCACCTCTCACATTTCTACACTTACATTTATCTCACTCACATCTTACTTCTCTCCATCATCTTTTCCATAAAAAACACACCACTCACCAAATTTTCTTACCACTTAAATTCAAGGTGCAAAGTTAGTGAATTTATAACACGTTATCAGCACGATCACTCTACGGTAAGCTCAGAACACGGTATATTAAACTGTGGACTGAAAATTTTATAATTATTATTATCGTTGTACAACATCATATTACTATATACAGGAGGCTCTGCCACCTTATAGTAATGTGATGGGATCTATGATAATTAATTATTCTTATGAATAACATCATCTTACCATACACAGGAGGCTTTGCCACCTTATGGTAATATGATTTATAATATTTAACTTTCTTATGTATAACATCATATTATTATACAATGGAAGGCTATGCCACCTTATAATAAAATGATGTGATTTACATCTAAAAAAAAATTATCTTCAAGTAATATCAAATTATTATATACAGGAGGCTCTGCCACCTTATAGTAAAATGATATTATTGAGATTAGTTTTAACTACTTCATTTTCAATATGCTTATGATTAATGTTTGACTATTTTTACATCTCATTTTATGACATATCATCACTAACCTAATTATAGCATTTAATTACATTATGTTTGTGTATTTCCAACGGCTATATAACGGCTATAAACGGCTAGTTTTTATACTATAAATACAAGTTTATCAAACCATACAAAATTCACATCTCTTATTCTACCTCATATTTTCTCTCCAAGTTTTAGCCGAAAAATGACTAGACTAATGTTAGTTTTTATAGCCATAATGATCCTTGTATTTAATGTTAGTATTTTCATTTTTCATATTACACCGGAGGAATTTTATTTTTCCTTTAAGATGGTTGTATTCATGTATCTTGCTTTATTATTTACAATATTTGTAGACTTTTATATTTTGAATTAAATCTAATGAATTATTTTATTTTCATGTTAGTTACCACTATGTCAAATCTTGTGAAGCTTGAATTCAGCCCTCTTGATATCACTGGCAATAATTACATGCCTTGGACAGTGGATATTGAGATGCACTTGGAATCAATGAATCTTCTTGAGACACTCAAGGAGGTAAACGAATCGTCAAGGACGGACAAGGCGAGATCTTTAATCTTCCTTCGTCGACACCTTGACGAAAGCCTCAAAAATGAATATCTCACTGTGAAAGATCCAAGTGAGCTGTGGAAAAATCTCAAAGAAAGATACGATCACCAAAGGGATGTAATGCTCCCCATTTTTCGCGATGAATGGACCGCTTTAAGGTTCCAAGACTACAAGAAAGTCGGAGACTATAATTCTGCAATGTTCAGAATCGTGACCCACTTAAAATTTTGTGGGGTAACGGTAACTGACGCTGAAATGCTGGAAAAGACTTTTTCTACTTTCCACGCATCAAATGTAACCCTACAGCAACAATATCGTGTACGGGGTTTTCAAAAGTATTCTGAACTAATTGCTTGTCTCCTTATCGCAGAAAAGAATAATGAGTTGCTGATGAAAAATCATCAATCTCGCCCGACCGGCTCAAAAGCGCTTCCTGAAGCAAACGCTATCAACTCTGACGAGCCTGAGCCCAAGAACTATTTTTAGGGTCGAGAGCGAGGCCGAGGTCGTGGGCGAGGTCGAGGTCGTGGTCGTAGTTACGGACGTGGACGAGGTGGTTATAATCCCTCTTATAAGTCCGCTAACTACTATCATAAAAAACAGCAACACGGGAGGAGCCACGATGACCCTTCTAAAAAGGGAAAAGAGATGATCTCCCCAAAAGGCTTTGAAACCACTTGTTTCAGATGTGGCACTAAAGGGCATTGGTCAAGAGTTTGCCGAGCCCCACCACACTTATGCAAACTCTACCAAGAGTCCATGAAGGGGAAAGGGAAAGAGAAAGAAGTCAACTTTATTGACAATAACGAATCCACTCATCTCGAAGCATCCGACTTCAATGGTGATTTCATTGACACAGTTGGCGATTTTGCTGAACAAGCGACTAGTGGAAACTAATATGAATTATGTAATTCCTTTTGGGAATGAAGCCTAAAGGTCCGATGTTTGTTTGTCTTTTCTTTTTAGAATATGTCATGATTTTTAAGATGTGTAATAGACTAATGCTCATGTTTAATTAATTACCTTTCTTATCAAAATTTGTGTTTTGTTTTTAGTTAAAGTTTTTCAAATGGACAAAGCTAATCGTGAAGCTGGAGAATTTTGTATACTCGACTGTGGAACGACACACACAATATTGAAGGATAAAAAGTTTTTCTCAAACATAAAATCAACACAAGCCAGTGTGGATACAATATCAGGTCCTGTAGATCTGATTGAAGGAGTTGGTAAAGCGAATTTTACATTACCAAATGGCACCATGTTTACCATAAACAATGCCTTATTCTC
Source organism: Parietaria judaica (assembly GCA_954871525.1). Lineage (NCBI taxonomy): Eukaryota > Viridiplantae > Streptophyta > Magnoliopsida > Rosales > Urticaceae > Parietaria > Parietaria judaica. The sequence goes on from OX940860.1 coordinate 50,549,704, forward strand.
CCCAAGATCTAAAAGAAACCTGTTGAGTTTCAAGGATATATATTCTCATGAATTTGATACTCAGTCTGCAACTGAGAATGCCATGAAATATATGTTTATTATAATGCATAAATCGGGGAAGAAATACGTACTTGAAAAACTACCAATGCTCCACACAGGATTGCATTTTACGTATATAAGTGCAATTGAATCAAATATGGTAGTTGCCAAACCTCCAATATTTACCATATGGCATGACCGCCTAGGTCATCCTGGTTCAACCATGATGCGGAGAATTATTGAAAATACACATGGACATCCATTGAAGGACCAGAAGATCCCTCAAGGAAAAATATTCCATTGTAAAGCTTGTTCTCTTGGAAAATTAATCATAAGACCTTCACCGGGAAAAGTTGAAACAGAATCACCTATGTTCCTTGAGCGTATTCAAGGTGATATATGTGGGCCAATTCACCCACCGTGTGGACCATTTCGATACTTCATGGTATTGATAGATGCCTCTAGCAAATGGTCACATGTGTGTTTATTATCAACTCGCAATATGGCATTTGCTAAATTACTCGCTCAGATAATCAAATTGCGAGCTCAATTTCCCGATCATCCGATCAAGAAAATCAGACTTGATAATGCCGGTGAATTCACATCCCAGGCATTCGATGATTATTGTATGTCAATTGGGATTGATGTCGAGCATCCTGTTGCTCATGTTCACACACAAAATGGTCTGGCTGAATCATTGATCAAGCGCCTCCAGCTTATTGCTAGACCATTGATAATGAGAACAATGCTTCCTACTTCGGTATGGGGTCATGCAATATTACATGCTGCGGCATTAATTCGCATCAGACCAAGTGCATATCATAAATACTCCCCAGTGCAACTTGTATTCGGCCAAGAACCAAATATATCCCATCTAAGGATTTTTGGTTGTGCTGTTTATGTGCCTATTGCACCACCCCAAAGAACAAAGATGGGGCCACAAAGAAGTCTTGGTATTTATGTAGGCTTTGAAAGCCCATCTATTGTTAAATACCTTGAACCTCAAACTGGGAATATTTGCACAGCTCGTTTTGCTGATTGCCACTTTGATGAAGAAAATTTCCCAGCATTAGGGGGAGAAAGAAAACAGCTGGAAAGAGAAATTACATGGTCTGTACCAACATTATTGCATCTTGATCCTTACACAAAAGATTGTGAAGGAAAAGTTCAAAGAATTTTGCATTTGCAAGATATAGCAAATCAACTTCCTGATGCATTTACAGACACAAAGAGAGTGACTAAATCTCATATACCAGCTGAGAACGCTCCTGCCCAAATAGAAATTCCAAAAGGGCAAATTGAAAATAAAGTCACTCATGAAATCACAACACGCCTGAAGCGTGGAAGACCACTCGGTTCCAAAGATAAAAATCCTCGAAAAAGAAAAGGAGCAGAGAAACAAGATGACCCCAATATGGAGGAACGTATTCCTGAAGAAATACGCAATGAGGAAAATCTAGAAATTTCGATTAATTATGCCACTACAGGTATAATATGGAACCGAAATATGGACATCGATGATGCACTCTGTTACAATTTGGCATGCGATGTTATGGACGAAAATAATGGGGATCCTGAACCACGGTCTGTTACCGAATGTAAAAATAGACGCGATTGGGCTGAATGGAAAAGGGCTATTGATGTTGAATTAGAATCACTTAACAAACGCAATGTTTTTGGGCCTATAGTGCTCACACCTGAAGATGTGAGACCTGTTGGATACAAATGGGTATTTGTACGAAAGAGAAATGAGAAAAATGAGATTGTGAGATACAAGGCTCGACTTGTTGCACAAGGTTTTTCTCAAAGACCCGGAATTGACTTTGAGGAAACATATTCTCCTGTCATGGATGGAATTACATTCAGATACTTGATCAGTCTAGCTGTTCATGAGAAACTAAATATGCACCTCATGGATGTTGTTACCGCTTATTTATACGGATCGCTTGATACTGATATTTACATGAGAATCCCTGAAGGATTCAAAATGCCTGAAGCATCAAGTTCAAAACCCAGAGAAAGATATTCAATCAAATTGCAAATGTCTCTATATGGGTTAAAGCAATCCGGACGCATGTGGTACAACCGACTAAGTGAATATTTATTACAAAAAGGATATATTAACGACCCGCTTTGCCCTTGCGTTTTTATCAAGAAAACAACATCTGGTTGTGTGATTATCGCTGTCTATGTTGATGATTTAAATATCATTGGGACCAATGAAGAGATTCAGGAAGTAATCTCTTACTTAAAGAAAGAATTCGAGATGAAAGACCTTGGGAAAACAAAGTATTGTCTCGGTTTGCAAATTGAGCACTTTCAAAGGGGGATACTTGTGCATCAATCAAATTACACGAGAAGAATCTTAAAGAGATTCAATATGGATAAATCAAATCCATTGAGTACCCCAATGGTCGTAAGGTCCCTTGATGTAGGAAAGGATCCATATCGTCCATGTGAGGAATCCGAAGAGATTCTTGGTCCAGAAGTACCATATTTCAGTGCAATTGGAGCTCTTATGTACCTTGCTAATTGTACTCGGCCAGATATATCTTTTGCTGTTAATTTATTAGCAAGATTCAGTTCGACTCCTACTAAAAGACACTGGAATGGAATTAAACATGTGTTTCGTTATCTTCAAGGAACAATTGATTTAGGATTATTTTACCCTAACAATACGAAACCAGTTTTGATTGGCTATGCAGATGCAGGTTACTTGTCAGATCCACATAAAGGGAGATCCCAAACGGGATATGTGTTTACCTGCGGAGGGACTGCAATTTCTTGGCGCTCCCAGAAACAGACACTCGTAGCGACATCATCAAACCATGCTGAGATCATCGCACTACATGAAGCTAGCCGTGAGTGCGTGTGGCTTAGATCCGTGACACAGCATATCAGAACCACAAGTGGTCTTCTAACAAATGATGATCCCATCATACTTTACGAAGATAATGCTGCGTGTGTTGCTCAGATGAAGGAAGGATTTATCAAAAGCGACAGAACAAAACATATTCCTCCAAAGTTTTTCTCGTTTACTCAAGAACTGGAAAAGAACAATGTCATCAGTATCCAGTATGTTCGTTCCAGCGAAAACTCGGCGGATCTCTTCACAAAGGCGCTCCCTACTTCAACTTTCAGAAAACATGTTCATGACATCGGGATGCGAAGACTACAGAATTTATCACCCATGTCAGCATGAGGGGGAGTTTTACGTGACTGCACTCTTTTTTCCTTACTATGGTTTTTATCCCATTGGGTTTTTCCTAGTAAGGTTTTTAATGAGGCAGCATGAACACGTAATTCTTGTAATGAGCATTCCAAGGGGGAGTGTTATGTATAATGTGAAATGCTCATTTATTTTCACACAATATTAGTCAACAATTGTATGCTCCAAATTTCCTATAAATACCCCCCTAAGTGGATGAATAAAATTCACCTCTCACATTTCTACACTTACATTTATCTCACTCACATCTTACTTCTCTCCATCATCTTTTCCATAAAAAACACACCACTCACCAAATTTTCTTACCACTTAAATTCAAGGTGCAAAGTTAGTGAATTTATAACACAATCGTTTATGTAAAAGGATTTTTTTCAGCCCAAAACGATTATTTTTTATTTCTGTTATAAATACTGTAATAGTTATATTAATAGAAATTACAATAAGTATTTTGGTAAACGTTCATTGACTTCATTCCTTACATTTGATATTTACAACGATTAAATTATTATAGTTACGGGTAAACAGTGTAATGATAATCAGTTTATAATTCTCCCATTCAAAAAAAAAAAAAAAGTTTATAATTCTATTGGGTTACGATTATTCAGTGGCGGAACTAGGATTTTCGTGTAGGGGGCGATTTTTTTTTTTTTTTTTTTGAAGTTTTTAATGATATATAATTATATATGTATAATATATAGGGTTAATAACAGTAAAAATACCCAAAGTTTGGTCAAAGAACCCCTTGTATACCCAAAGTTTAAAAATTGTGGCAAAAGTACCCAAAGTCACATTTGGGGAGTTGATCACTCAATTCTCGTAACGCAGTTAACTTATCCGTTAACTCTGGCGACATGGACAAACGTGAGTTGCTGACATAGAAATTTTTTGTCACGTGGATGAGCCCACATTAGCCTCGTTTATGACAAAACAACGAATTAAACCCCTAATTGAGCTCGCCCACGTGGCAAAACACTGTCATGTCAGCAACCCACGTTTGTTTACGTGGCCAGAGTTAACGAGAAAGTTAAATGCATTACGAGAATGGAGTGGTCAAATCCCTAAATGTGACTTTGGGTACTTTTGCCACCACTTTTAAACTTTGAGTACACGAGGGGTTCTTTGACCAAACTTTGGGTATTTTTACCATCATTAACCCTAATATATATTTGCGGGTTTTCGGTATTATACTTTATATTGATTACTGTTAAGGTCGGATTTGGTCAAATCCATCCTCAACACAACTCGTGTCGTTTTGTCCATAAACGACATGAGGGAAGGCGAGGAGGTTCATCACCCGAGGGGGATTATCCCCGAGGAAGTTCGACCGCGAGGAGGCACAGCCACACAAAAGCAAACTGCGATGAAGTGTCCCATCATACTCGACGAGGATTTTCTTCATGATGGTTTATGCAGAGCCGAATGACCATTGACGAGACGTGCATTTAATGAAGCCGACCTACTCACTCGATGAGAAGCACCAGCGACGAGGCTTGCAGGGCCGAATGACGGCTGACGGGATGCGCATTTAATGCGGCTCACATACCCATAAGGGCAATCTGCTCGGAAGTGACATAAAGCAGGGATTAACCATGCTTCCCTCAAATCACGCACAGGGAGCGAATGATTAAAAAGAGAAAAGGCGGTAAAGACGCGACGGGAATGTAATGTAGACTCTATAAAAGGCAAGATAAGCCTCATTTGTAAAGGTTCGGAAAAATAGAGAAAAAAGGCCCCGAAAGAGAGAGAGATCTTGTAATAGAAAAGGCTAAGGAAATAGAGAAAACTTTCTGCTCATAATCCTTCATCTGTCCAGCTATTCAACGGAAGAAAACCGAGCTCATTTCGGAGAATATAATAAAACAGAGATATTCACTGATTATTGTTATTTATTTTTTATTTGGTGATTATCTTTGTGACTGGAAAAGGGCGGTGAAAATCGCCCTCTACAGTTTGGCGCCCACCGAGGGGCTTTGTTTTCTTTCTAACTCACAGCCAGGAATTTGAGGGAGGGAGATGTCGTCAAGCGATACCATCATCAGTACAGAAGGGAACGAAGTCCCAACCATGGAAAGACTCCAGCGGCAGTTGGCCGAAGCCAACGCGAGAGTGATGGAGGCAACAAGGATGGCCGAGGAGGCGGCCAGGAAAGCGGAAGAGCAGGAGGAGCGGAACGGACGACTTACTGCCCTTCTAGAGTGCGCGAGTCAAAGAAGGGAAGGCCCGGAGAGCACAATCGCGGGATCTTCAGCTCGGGGAGAGGGTGGAATTATAGTCGAGGGAGAGCAAGGTAACCTGACGCCTCAAGCGCCGCCGATCATTAGGGATCTCTTCAACGCCGCCGGCACGACACCGGTGAATACGACGAACCCGCCGGGAGGCTTGGCAACCACCATAGCAGAGACAATTCAGGAGGAGGTCCGGAGAGCGATGAAGGAAATATCCTCAAGCATGGAGGCAAAGATGGGGCACGTGGCCTCACAGATGCATAAGGCCACGAGCGCGGCTCCCGAGATTGACGGGTTGGTCAGGGAGGCCAGAGTGACTCCTTTCTCGGCCAAAATCCGCAGCGTGGAGCTAGGAGAATTGCCGAAGGTCAGGCTCTCCCAGTACAGGGGAACTTCAGATCCAAACACCCACGTGAAGTCATTCCGGATCGCTACGGAGCGTATAGGCGGCGAGGAGGCAAAGCTAGAGGCTATCCTATGTCATCTCTTTGTCGAAAGCTTACAAGGCCCGGCGAGCGACTGGTTCGCAAAGCTACCATCACAATCCATCGGCGACTCCGACGAGCTCGTCGCGTGTTTTTTGCGGCACTACTCAATGTACGTGCAGAACGAGGCGACCGTCACGACCCTGTGGAACCTCTCACAAGGGCGAGAAGAAACTCTCCGACAGTACGTCGGAAAATTCAAGGACGTCATGGTTAGAATCCAGGGGCTCGATAGCATCGTCGCAATCCAGGCGCTAAAGCATGGACTGTGGTATTTAGCTCATTTCCGCGAGGAGTTGATAAAAATGCGCCCGTCGACGATCGAGGAAGCACTCAACAGGGCGACACTCTTCATGGAAATAGAGGAAGAGACTCTAGCCCAGAAGAAGATCCACGAAGGTGGAAGCAAAGGAAAGCAGCACGGAAAAAGGGAGAACGGGGACGGAGGAGACGCCCCGTCATCCAGAGCAAGGAAGGGAGAAGAAGATCGAAGGAATTCCAACGAGCGACGAGGTCGGGAAGCTCCGAGGCAAGAAGTCTATTAGGTTGACGAGCACAAGGACCGCGACTATAATCGGGGAAACCAGCACCGAGGAGGATCCTCGGAGAACCGAGGAAGATTCTATGATGATCGAGGAGGATTCTCGGAGGACCGAGAAAGATTCTCTGATGATCGAGGAGGGTACTCGGGGAATCGAGGAGGATTCTCCGAAGACCGACGAGGATTTTCTGGAAACCGAGGGGGATTCTCAGGGTCTGGGAGCCGAGGGGGCTTCTCGGGAGGCCGATGTGGCTTCGGAACGAAGTATTGGCCGAAGGATATGAGTAAGTTCTGCACTTACCACAACTATAATAGTCATGCCATTGAAGATTGTGCCATGCTGAAGAAGGAGCTCCAGAGGAGATACGCGCTGGGGGAGATCAAAGACCTCACGTACAAACCTGTCGTGCCTTGGAATAACGGCAACAGGGCATGGCAAGGCCGACAAGAAGGACCTGCGCACAACGAGGGAAACGATCGAGACGGGGCAAAGAGAAACCTGGCGATCGAGCCGCCACCGGCAAGGCACGATGAGGGAGACTGACCGGCCTCGAGAACGAGAATCGAGGTGATCATGGGCAGATCGCGGTTCTGCGAAGATTCGGTCAACAGCATCAAAGCTTATCAGCGAAGGGGGAAGGAGCACGGCCAAGGAGACGTGAAGATGGGCGCCACAGGCGCGAGGATAGAGTTCGTGGAGAACGAGGACTGTGCTGATATGCACGACGACGCTCTGGTCCTCGAACTCAACATCGGTGGTTGCGAGGTTTGCCGCATCCTCGTTGACAACGGAAGCTCGGTCGACGTCATTTTCTATGAGTGCTTGATGAAGATGGGTATCGAGGGACTCGCGATAGGGGGACGCCCCCGCAAGGTATCGGGTTTCAACGGGGACGTCGCCATCTTGATGGGGACAGTCCACCTCCCGGTCTGCGCAGGGAGCGTCAACCGGATGACGGAGTTTATGGTGCTAATGTCCTGTCACACTTCAACATTATCCTTAGGAGACCTTGGATCCACTCCATGAGAGCCGTGCCATCGACTTACCATCAAACCATAAAATTCCCGGGGAAAAGGGAGGGAGAAATCGAGGAACTCAAAGGGAGCAGGGACGCGTACCGAATCTGCTACATGATGCACCACAAGTCGATGGTTGCCGAGAAGGGAATCAAGCAGACGGAGAAGGGTGAACCGGCCGGTTTATAGCAATTAGCAGCGCCTGCCCCAAGAATTCCCGAGCGGAGGAAGGGGCGGAGGAAAAGCGCCGACGGGACAGCCAGGGTACTTAGTATGGAAGACGTCGAGGCACAGAATGCCGAGGAAAGAAAAGGGGGAGCGCAGATTGAAGAGGTAGAACGAGTCTGCATCGACGAGTCCGACCCTACTCGGACCGTCGGTATAGGCGCGGAGCTCAACCCGGATATCAAAGCATGACTAATCGAGTTCCTAAAGAGGAATCGTGGAAGTTTCGCTTGGTCTCATGAAGACATGCCGGGGATCGACCCTTCGGTGACAGCTCATCGCCTCAACACCAATCCGAGGCACAAGCCCGTCGTGCAAAAGAGGAGAAAGATGGCCCCCGACAGGAACAAGATCATCAACGACGAAGTAGATAAGCTGCTCTCGATGGGGACCATTCGAGAAGTAAAATATCCCAAATGGCTGGCTAACACAATCGTCGTAAAGAAGAAGAACGGCAAATGGCGAGTGTGTGTAGACTTCACCGACCTCAACCGAGCCTGCCCGAAAGACAGTTTCCCGATGCCGCATATAGATCGCCTCGTCGAGGCCACCCACGATTACGAGCTTCTCAGCTTTATGGACGCTTACTCCGGGTACCACCAAATAAGGATGCACCTGGAAGACGAAGAGAAGACCGCCTTCATCAGCGAGAGGGGCACGTACTGCTACAAAGTCATGCCTTCGGATTGAAGAACGCCGGAGCGACTTACCAGAGGCTGGTGACAATGATGTTCCACAAACTGATCGGGAAGAGCATGTAGGTATACATCGACGATATGGTCGTTAAATCCCTGAAGGCGGTGGTGCACGTCGAGCACTTGGAGGAGTGTTTCGAGATTCTGAATCAGCACGGGATGAAGCTGAACCCCACCAAGTGCACTTTCGGTATGTCCTCGGGAATGTTCTTGGGCCACATGGTCACTCGGCGAGGGGTCGAAGCCGACCCCGAGCAGATTGAGGCAATCAAGAGCATGCCCTCGCCCCGAAATCGACGAGAGATTCAGAGATTGACCGGGAGGATCGCTGCTCTGAACCGATTTATCTCACGATCGGCCGACAAGACTCTCCTTTTCTACGAACTACTAAGAAAGAACAAGAAGTTTGAGTGGACCGAGAAATGCGAGGAGGCCTTCCAGGCGTTGAAGTCCTATATTGTCGCCACCCATCATGACAAAGACAAAGCCGGGGGAACCTTTGTACTTATACATCGCCGTGTCCGACCACGCAATCAGCCAGGTGCTTGTGCGAGAGGAGGATGGGGAGCAGAAGCCGGTTTCCTACATCAGCAGGAAGCTCCTCGATGCCGAGACGAGATACCCTCAACCCGAGAAGCTCGCTTTGGCAGTATACGACGCGTCGGAGAGATTGAAGCATCACTTCCAACCCCACACCATCGTCGTCATGACCGACAGACCAATCCGTACTATCATCCACGGCCCGAGCCAGTCGGGCAGGATCACGAAGTGGTCTATAAAACTTGGAGCATACGATATTGAGTACAAGCTTCGGACGAGCCTCAAATCTCAAGTGCTCGCTGATTTCCTCATCGAGTTGCCAAAGGATCCGGTGGACCCGAGCAACGAAGCCGGCATCTGGAAGCTACAAGTCGATGGATCCGCAACAGTACAAGGATCTGGAGTGGGGATTAGAATCGTCTCCCCTATGGGAGACGTGATAAAAAAAAAGCTTGTCGCCTCGCCTATCGCTCCACCAATAACGAGTCAGAGTATGAAGCGCTCATCATCGGGATGTAATCATCCTTAGCGATCAGAGCAAAGAACTTGCACGCTTTCTCAGATTCGCAGCTGGTGGTAAAGCAAGTGAACGGGGAATACGAGAAGAACGACGAACGAATGGCGGCTTACGCAGGAGTGGTCGATGCTCTCTCAAGGAAGTTCGACTACTTCAGCCTGATGCAGGTGACGCGAGGAGACAATACCCACGCCGATGCACTGGCAGGCCTTGGCTCGACGACTGAAGTCGGTGAACTGAGGTCGGTCACGGTGGAGACGGTGGAGAAGCCAAGCATCTGGAGAGAAGAAGGCCCAGCGAGGAAGAAAGCTGGAGGGAAAGAAGAAACCGAGGAGGTAAATGCGGGCGAGGCCAACATGAACGAGATCGAGGACGACGAGGAGCGGGGAGTTGTAGACGATGATGAAGCAGAAGATTGGAGGACGCCCCTCCGAAAGGTACATCCTTGAAGGAACGCTGCCCGAAGATCCGCAAGAGTCCCGAAAGATCAAGTCAAAAAGCTCCAGGTACACCGTCCTCGATAACATACTTTATCGGAAAAGCTTCGCGGGTCCCTACTTAAGATGTCTTGGCAAGAAAGAGGCCGAGTACGTCATGCGGGAGATCCATAGCGGGGACTGCGGAAATCACTCTGGCGGGCGATCCTTGCTTAGAAAGACTAAGCGGCAAGGTTTCTTTTGGGAAACCATTGTCGCCGATTGCATCAGCCACGCCAAGAGATGCGAGAAATGTCAGCGGCACCCGCCAGCGATCAACTGTCCGGCCGAGGAACTCTCCGTGGTCTCGGTGCCTTACCCTTTCATGAAGTGGTCGATGGACATCGTCGGCCCCATGCCCATCGGCACGCGGCAGAAGAGGTTCATGCTAGTCGTCACAGATTTCTTCACCAAATGGACGGAGGCGGAAGCGTACGCCAACATCAAGGATTCCGATGTCGAAAGCTACGTTTGGAAGAACGTGATTACTCGCTTCGGACTGCCCAGGGAGATAATCGCTGATAACGGATCTCAGTTCATCTCAAAGAGGTTCGGAGATTTCTGCAAGCGATGGAGGATAAAGCTCAACATGTCAACACCGCGATACCCCCAAGGCAACGGGAACGCCGAGGCAGTTAACCGAACCATCGTCGACAACATCAAGAGGAGGCTCGGCGAAAAGAAAGGGTTGTCGGCGGACGAGCTGCCAGGAGTGCTATGGGCTTATCGGACAACCCCTCATTCCGCGACCGGCGAGACGCCCTTCGCCTTGGCCTTCAGAGTGGAGGCTGTGATCCCAGCAGAGGTTGACATCTCGAGCCTTCGTCGGACGCTAGCCCCCAGCGGCGAGGAGGATAATGAACAGAATCTCCTCCATCAGCTCGACCACATCGACGAGAGGCGCGAGCAAGCGAGCGCGCACATTGCCAACTATCAGAACACGATCGCGCGTTTCTACAACAAGAAAGTGCGCTCGAGAAGGTTCAGAGTCGAAGAAATGGTCCTCCGACGAGTCTTCCAGAACACCGCCGAGGCAAATGCTGGAAAGCTAGGGCAGACCTGGGAAGGCCCTTACATGGTTACCAACGTCGTCAAGCCGGGAGTCTATGAGCTCAAGAATACAGAGGGAGCGAAAGTAATACGGAGTTGGAACGTGAAACACTTAAAAAAGTTCTACCAGTAGCCTCATCTCTCTGTTCCTCCCTCTTTTCATGCTCGTATATCTTATCTTTTTCCTTTTACCAGTTGGGGAAGTCCCGACCCTCTCTTGTTCGGGGCTATTTTTGCATGGCCTCGACTTTTGTTGAACTAATCTGAAGTTTTCTGTTATGCATGACCCCTTTTTCTTTATCTCAGACTCAAGGAGAAGGTAATATATATATATATGTATACGTACGCACCGGCGAGAGTGCTGAGAAGATTATACATATAATAAAAAATATATAACAATATATATACGGCTAAGGGTGCCGAGCAAGCCCGATCCGGTAAGAATGCCGAGATGTATATATACGGCTAAGGGTGCCGAGCAAGCCCGAGCCGGCGAGAGTGCCGAGAAAAATATAAAGAAAAAGATATGTAATATATACAGGCAAGCAAGCCCGAAAGGAGCGAGCAGAAACAATAGGTCGGGAAGCAAAGGAGGCGCAGCAAGGAAAAGAAGTAATTTAGCAATATAGCCACGCGAGGAGCCAAGGAAGCAATCACCAACCTCGAAACCAACAAATGGTGGCTAAGGCCGACCTCCGAAACAATTATACTTTATTTTACCAAGTGTATACACTTGATAAAATGGGGGACTAACTGTTAAGGTCGGATTTGGTCAAATCCATCCTCAACACAACTCGTGTCGTTTTGTCCATAAACGACATGAGGGAAGGCGAGGAGGTTCATCACCCGAGGGGGATTATCCCCGAGGAAGTTCGACCGCGAGGAGGCACAGCCACACAAAAGCAAACTGCGATGAAGTGTCCCATCATACTCGACGAGGAATTTCGTCATGATGGTTTATGCAGAGCCGAATGACCATTGACGAGACGTGCATTTAATGAAGCCGACCTACTCACTCGATGAGAAGCACCAGCGACGAGGCTTGCAGGGCCGAATGACGGCTGACGGGATGCGCATTTAATGCGGCTCACATACCCATAAGGGCAATCTGCTCGGAAGTGACATAAAGCAGGGATTAACCATGCTTACCTCAAATCACGCCAGGTAGCGAATGATTAAAAAGAGAAAAGGCGGGAAAGACGCGAGGGGAATGTAATGTAGACTCTATAAAAGGCAAGATAAGCCTCATTTGTAAAGGTTCGGAAAAATAGAGAAAAAAGGCCCGGAAAGAGAGAGAGATCTTGTAATAGAAAAGGCTAAGGAAATAGAGAAAACTTTCTGCTCATAATCCTTCATCTGTCCAGCTATTCAACGGAAGAAAACCGAGCTCATTTCGGAGAATATAATAAAATAGAGATATTCACTGATTATTGTTGTTTATTTGTTATTTGGTGATTATCTTTGTGACTGGAAAAGGGCGGTGAAAATCGCCCTCTATAATTACTATCAACTTTTTAAAATATTATTGTCTGTAATATATACACATATATTGTTTGTTTAAAAAGTATGGTTTTATAGAAAATTGTACTTTTTATATATCATCTATTGTTTAGGAGTTAGGAATTTTCATTAATGTGTAGGCACAAATAATATATATATATATATATATATATATATATATATATATATAATTACAACGTATAAGACTAGTGTACAAGTCATGTGTAATAAAACCAAAACTCAAGGGTATTACAGTAAAAGTATTATAGCCATTAGGGGTGAACAAACGAGTCTTCGATTCGTTTTTCATAACTATTTATATATATTACCGTATTTTTTGTTTTTTCAAATTTTAAAACTGAAAGCCGCGCTGTTCAAGTTTAAAACCATTTTTACCAATTACCGATATATCGGTTTTGAATTCGGTTTTAACCGCATTTTGAAAAGATGTATATAATCATCATATATATGAAAAATCAAATTACTACTACATAATTTAAAGTAAAAAAAAAAATCAATATTGAACCAATCGATGAAATTAAAAATAATAGAGTCAATTCTCTGACGGCCTATTATTCATTCTTATTCAAACGGAAAGAAATAATTGCAAGAACAACAAACTGTTTAAAATAAAATAAGATTGAATGAAAAAATCTATGCCAAAACATTATTATATAGATATTAAATGCTAAAAGTCCAACATTTATCTATTTTTAAATATATAAAAACATATAAATTTATTATCGGGTTAATCGGTAATGGGTTGCGGTTTTTACTGTGAAAACCGTAACCGCTACCATTTAGCAAAAAGTGGTAGCGGTTTAAACCGCATTTTTTGGTATTTCAAAAAAATATAAATTTTCGGTAGCGAAAAAATCGATAAATTCATGTTATCGGTTTTAGATTCGGGTTAGGGTCTTTTTTTAACACCCCTAATAGCCATTAGTAAAAATTTGTGTCTTTTGTGAAATAACCTCAAATATTGAGGGTAAAATACTAACATCCGTTTTACATCTCTTCTCTATTACTCATCTGTATTCTTCTGAGAGGATTTTTCTTCATTCGAAAGAAAGAACTTCGGCATCAATGGCGGAAGCAAAGAAGGATCGACTTAATTATACCTAAAAGCTCCCATAAAATTACATTAAGGCAATATAATAATAATCGTAATCATAAATAATCGCATAGGTGGAACTGCGGCAAAGGTTAATTTATTGAATTTACAATTATCATAATTGTTTCTACAAATTAAATGTTAATAAATAATATTTAAACTACACAATTAAGAAAAAAATAACCAATCGTAGAGTTTCCAACGTTTTAGACTCCTCACGAATAAAAACTGCACATTCAGTTACGAATTAAAAAAAAAAAAAAAGATTATAACTGTTTCTGCGAATTAAATGTTAATAAATAATAATTAAACTACAAAAATACGAATTAAAACTAATAAGCAGTTTATATATAATTAGTTTATAACCACATACTTGTTTATTGACTGAAGAGTCATACCCTCAAATTTGAAGCAATGATCAAATCTTACTTTAAAACAAAACATACAACGACATAATAGAATTTAAAAATAATCAGTCGATTAAGAAAAGGAATTTGAACACTGCTTCATATTCAACACGGCCATCCGAACCTTTTAGACAACCTTTTGCTTTTAGTTCTTATCTCCATCTTAAGAAAATGAAATTAAAAATAAGAAGGTTATACCAACACCATTCGATTAAAGAACAAATAAGAAGGTTATCTCCACAAATTAAATCAAAAGATTAAAGAACAAATAAGTTTATATGGTAAAATATCACGCCACCTCAAACACATTAACTTTTAGGTTTCCTAGGAAATGACATGATAGTTGTCACATAAGCGGAAAAAAAAAAAGTGAGTACGTTGCTGTTTTACACAGACAGATTGGCCACCGGGTAGTTGACGGGAATTTTATGCAGCCTGATTTTACTACTTGAAATAATATTTCAATAAGATTGCTCAATTTTGATAGGGAAACTTTATAAAATATCCTCCGATACACCACAAATTCTAAAATTATCCCCTAAGTTATCATAATTCTGAAAACATCATTTTTAAATTTCATATTACCAAAATACCCCTAACTTGTCAATTTTTCAAGACGCGATATGTTCGTTTTTCAAGACGCGATATGTCCATTTTGCAGGGGTATTTTGGTACATGAAATTTGAAAAGGATGTTTTGGGAATTATGAAAACTTGGAGGATAATTTTAGAATTTGTGGTGTATTGGAGGATATTTTATGAAGTTTCCCTTTCGATATCAGTGTGACAAACTAACAGAAAATTGATAATTATAATGCTTGCAGATTTTTTTTGACAAAAAATACTGGAACCGTAGATTTTTAACCTTTGATTCTCTGCTGAGATATAATGGCTATGAAGTAGTTCCTATAAAGTCGGAGAGCAATAACAGCATCGGTGGGAACATTGTTTCGCGGAATAAATCCTGTAAATTCAATAAATTAACCTTACTTCAAATTGAAACAAAAAGTCATAAAAAAATAAACTATTCCACGAAAATTGAAACCAACATTCGGGGAAAAAGAATCTAACCAAAAAAGTCATAGAAGGCCAAAAAAATCACAAAAATTCCTGAAAAATCAGTAAAACAGAATATAGAAAAGAAAAATAAAACTCATCGGAGAACCAAGGGTTAACCAAATAAGAAAATAGCTAAAAATTCAACAGAGCTAAACAAAGAAATGATTGCATTCGGATGTAACCTTTGATGATTATCTACGAAGCAGGTACGTGAGAGGAATTCAGGGCTTGGCTCGCACAATCACCGTAGTGCCTGGAGAAGCTTCAACGTGGTCAAGAACTCTAACACATACAGTCCACTGATTCATTTCAAGAAGAGACTATCGAAGCTACTAATCACACTGAAATAAAGACTAATCAAAATCAGGACTACTCAGATTAGCGAAATCAAAATTGATTGGGGAAATTGGGGGAAAAAAGCGAGCACTACTGACCTAGCTTATTAGCGCGGAGAAATCCTAGGATTTGGATGTAACCTTATGGATGAAGCAGGTGCGCGAGACGAATTTGTTCGGCTTGGCTTCACCGGGAAGACGTGATAATAGAGAAACAAAGTGAGGAGAGAAAGAGAAACTGGGTTTAACTCGCACGGTAATAGAAATGGAAGGAAGGAATGAAGAAAGAGAAACAAAAAACGTACGAATAAAGTTTGTAATGTTCGTCATAAATTATATGCACTTCAAAAGTCACGTATCTACTGCTAAATAGTCGAGTGAAATTTTTTTATCTGCTTATTCAGTATTCTCAAATCTCTTTCTTTTGAATCATGTCACCTCATTGATGAAAAACGGTCATTTAACAATTTTAAAGGTTGAATTAGAAAGAAAAAAAATATTTTTAAAATTAATAGATTATACCCAATCAATATTTTCCTTCCTTCTCAATGCCCGAGCATCCATCCAATGCATGTTTTTCAGTAGAGTGTGAGTTTAAGCCTGACTTAGCTCAACCCCTAGCAGAGATTTCCCTACCAGGGATTTCCCCACCAGAGCGAGCAGAGAAGAGCCCGAGCAGATATCTTCGTAGCAGGAAGTTCCCCACCAGAGATGGGTCCGACCAGAGCTTTCTCCTAGCAGGAAAGGACCCGACCAGAGATGCTCCTACCAGACATACCCCTAGCAGAGATGGGGGGAGCAGAAGTGGCTCCCTAGCAGACGAGTCCTTACCAGGTTTGCCCCGAGTAGAAATGGACCCTAGCAGGCCTGCTAGGGACACACGACTAGAAGGTGCCAAACTTGAGGAGCAAGTTTGGAGATTCGATTTGGCTTCCTGATTTGATATGATTTGGTTTCCCATTCTGTTAGGAAAATGTGTAAATTGTAAAGATTTGATTAAGTTTATTTTAGGAAGTTTAGCTAGGGTTTAGCTTTTAAAGTTTCTCTATAAATACAAGTCTTATGACTTTAGTTTGTAACTTTTTGCTCTCTTTGCATTCGACATTAATCAGAGAAAATTTCTCTCAACTTTCTTTGTCTTTTGTTTCTTGTTCTTCATTGTTCTTTGGCTGCAGATCTCATTATTGGGAACCAACAATTGGTATCAGAGCGAAGGTGCCAAAGAAGATGTCGTCACCAAGAGAGTCCACCGGAGGAGAGCTGACGACGGCGACGAAGATCGGATCAAAGGAAGGGAATGTGACGCTCCATTACCCGATGCTCACGAAGAGCAATTACTCGGTGTGGGCGTTGAAGATGTGAGTGAACTTGCAGGCGCAAGGAGTTTGGGAGGTTGTGGAAGGCAGCGATGTCGAAGGACGCAAGGAGAGGATGGCACTCGCCGCCATCTACGAAAGAGTTCCGGAAGATGTCCTTTTCATGATCGTCGAGAAGGATTCCGCAAAGGATGCGTGGTCGACACTTTGAACCATGTACATGGGCGAAGATCGCGTCAAGGAAGTAAAGGTCCAGACCTTGAAGAGTGAGTTCGAGGTTATGCGGATGAGGGAGAGCGAATCAATTGATGATTTCGCTATACGGCTCACGTCCAATATGACCGGCATACGCTCGCTGGGAGAGAAGGTGGAGGAGACCACCATCGTCAAGAATTTTCTCCGACCAATGCCTCACAAGTACATGCAGATCGTGACATCGATTGCGCAGTTCGGCGACCTCAAGACCATGACGGTCGAGGAGGTTGTTGGTCGCCTCAAAGCCCACGAGGAGAGACTTCGGGGTTACGGTGACAAAGAAGAGGAGAAGCACCTCCTGCTCACGCATGAAGATTGGACGGCCAGACAGAAGAAAAATGGGGGAGCAAACTTTTCTTCTAGCTCCTCTGGTCAGAGTAGCTACAGCGGAGACAACCGAGGACGTGGTAGAGGTCGTGGACGAGGGCAAGGTCATGACACGCGAGGTCGCGGTAGTGGTGCACCTCGTCAAGAAAGCACGACCAGGAGACACAAGAGCACAGTGAGGTACTATAATTGTCAGAAGCTTGGGCACTTTGCTTCAAAGTGTCGCAGCATGAACCAAAGAGAGGAAGCGAATTTGATGAGATTCAACGAAGACCAGCCGGCTCTGATGTTTGTCGAACAGAAGGTGAGCCTGGACGGACAAGAAGACGAGGAGACGATCCTCGTAGGCGAGAGAGAGCAAACCTGCCCGGAGAGCAGAGAGCAGACCTGCTCGGAATCCGAGCCGAGACCAGAGACCAGCGATCATAGAGCTCCGAGCAGAGAGCAGAGAGAAGAGACCAGACACCAGACACTAGGGGTGAAACCGGTACCGATAACCGATAAATTAATTTTTTTGGGTCTCGGTATTGAAAATTCGAGATATTTTTTTTTGTATTGGTATTGGTATCGGTTCTAAATTTTCTTGGTTTTTTATCAAACCGAGACCGAAATCGAGAAAAAAGAAAAGAAAATTGAGATATAAACCGAGACATAAACCGGGAAAAATCTCGGGAAAAATCTAAAAATAATACAAAATACCATGTCCGAAATATAAAATACATGTCTAATACATAAAAACATCCAACATAATAAAACCATGTCATATATTTTTCTTTAATTTTGATTCCGCCTTGTCCTTTTTCTTGTCATTTTTACTACTACCACCGGTACGAGCGGAATAAACAATTTAAAGAGATTTGCGTTTAAAGAAAGATAAAAGCAGAGTTATTATATATATATATATATATATATATATATACAACGTTACAATTGACATAGACATGTATATGATAAAAATAGTTGTATACACGGTTCTCGGTATGACTTTAGTATGGCTTTATATAATAAAAAATAGTTGTATACACCGGAACCGATACCGATACCAAAATTCGAGAAATATGGCTTTAGTATCGGTTCTCGGTATCGGTATCGGAAACCGATAACCGATAAGTATCGGTTCTTGGTTTTAAACTAAATTTATCGGATTTTTTTGAAAACCGATCCGGGATCGATACCGAAACCGAGACGATACCGAGAAACGGTTACAAAATTTTCACCCCTACCAGACACCAGACACTAGAGAGTAGACCAGCTCGGAGACGGTGTTCCTGATCAAGGACAAGGTTATTGTGAACCTCCTCGTTGACGAAGAGCAGAAAGTCTCCACCGATGTCTGGTACCTAGAGTAGACAATGGCGCGAGCAGCCACATGATAGGAAACCGAGCTAAGTTTGAAGAGCTCGATGAGAAAATCACGGGGAGCGTGAAATTTGGCGACGGTTCAATCGTCGAAATTAGAGGCAGAGGGTCTATCCTGTTCGTGTGCAAGAACGGGGACCAACGCCTCATGACCCAGGTTTACTACATCCCTAAGCTGAAGAATAACATCATCAGCCTCAGACAGATGACAGAAATCGGCAACACAGTGGTGATGTCTGGTCCCTATCTGAAGATGTGGAACAGAAGTGGCAACCTGCTGATGAAGGTGAAGAGAACGCCGAACAAGTTGTACAAGATTCTCCTGGAGACAGGCCAGCCCGTCTGCTTAATGGCATCCCTAGCAGACCCGGCCTGGTTGTGCCATGCGAGACTTGGGCACGTAAACTTCAATGCGCTCAAGATGATGGGAGAGAAGGAGATGGCCTTTGGGGTTCCCAAGATTGAACACCCCAACCTGCTATGCGAATGCTGCATGATTGCGAAACAAGCTAGAATGCCATTTCCGATCACAGCCAAGTTCCGAGCAGAGCGACCTCTCCAACTGGTGCATGCGGACCTCTGTGGTCCAATCACCCCAGGAACTCTAGCCGGAAATAAGTATTTCCTACTACTTGTTGACGACGACAGTCGTTGGATGTGGATCTACACGCTCAAGGAGAAGAGTGGAGCCTTTGAAGTCTTCAAGAAGTTCAAGAGACTCGTGGAGAATGGGTCCGAACACAAGATGAAGGTCTTGAGAACAGACCGAGGTGGAGAGTTCACATCCCAGCAGTTCGGAGAGTTCTGCGATGAGGAAGGAGTCGAGCGCCATCTGACCGCACCGTACACTCCCTAGCCGAACGGTGTGGTGGAGAGACGAAACCAGACAGCGATGGACACAGCAAGGAGCTTGTTGAAGAGCATGCAAGTCCCGGCGAGGTTTTGGGGAGAAGCAGTTAGACACGCGGTCTATTTGCTTAATCGATTGCCAACGAAGGCGCTAGGAGAGCGTACTCCCTACCAGGCTTGGTTTGGGAATAAGCCTCACTTAGAGCACTTGAGGGTGTTTGGGTGCACCGCACATGTGAAGACTGTGGGTCCCCATCTCAAGAAGCTCGATGACAGGAGTCAGTCGATGGTGTACCTTGGTGTTGAACACGGAAGCTAGGCATACAGACTCTTTGACCCCCGACGCGGCAAGATCCAGGTGAACAGAGATGCCGTGTTCGAAGAAGAGAACAAGTGGGATTGGCACGACGAGAACGGAGACCCCGAGCAGAACTCAGTTGAGTTCGTAGTCGAAGGAGAAGATGGCGTTGCCGAGCAGGAAAGTACCCCCACCAGCTCGAGTACCCCTACCAGCTCTGGTGCCCCCACCAGAGATTCCTGCCCGGGTACACCCAGGACACCCAGCCCGAGCAGACTCAGCTCGTCCAGCTCAGGAGATTCCTCGATCAAGGATGGCCCAAGGGGATACCGTCCCCTAGCAGAAGTCTACGAAGAGTCTCAGGAAGTGGAGATGAACCTAGAAGAGTTGTCCTTGTTGTGCGCCGAGGAGTCGGCCAACTACCAAGAGGCAGCTACCGAGTACGAATGGCAAGAAGCGATGGAAAAGGAGCTGGAGTCCATAGAGAAGAACAGGACGTGGGAGCTAACCGACCTGCCCAAAGGTCAGAAACTCATTGGCTTGAAATGGGTCTACAAGCTGAAGAAGAACACTGAGGGGAATGTCCTAAAGCACAAGGCTAGGCTAGTAGCCAAAGGCCTCGTGCAGAAGCAAGGAGTCGACTTCGAGGAAGTCTTTGCTCCCGTGGCGAGACTAGACACGATCAGACTCATCATAGCCCTACCAGCTCATCGAGGTTTGGAGATTCACCACATGGAAGTCAAATCGGCATTCTTAAATGGTGACCTCGAGGAAGAAGTCTACGTCAGTTAACCTGAAGGTTTTGGCGTCAAGGGCAAGGAGAAGAAGGTGTACAAACTCTCCAAGGCTCTATACGGGCTACATCAAGCTCCAAGGGCGTGGAACATACGCCTCGACAAGAGTTTGAAAAGTCTTGGATTCACAAAGTGCACCAGGGAGCAGGCAGTGTACACCAGGAGCAGCAGAGAAGAAGTTCTGGTCGTCAGAGTTTATGTGGATGACCTGATAGTCACTGGATCCAGCGCAGGAGGCGTAGAAGGATTCAAGAAGCAAATGATGGCCGAATTCGAGATGAGTGATCTTGGATTACTTTCCTACTACCTCGGCATCGAGGTAGAGCAGAAGAAATACTG
Organism: Parietaria judaica; assembly: GCA_954871525.1. Lineage (NCBI taxonomy): Eukaryota > Viridiplantae > Streptophyta > Magnoliopsida > Rosales > Urticaceae > Parietaria > Parietaria judaica. The sequence goes on from OX940860.1 coordinate 50,570,694, forward strand.
CATTACGTTGAAGCAGTCGGCCTATGCGAAGGAGATCCTCAAGCAGTTCGAGATGGCGGATTGCAACTCGAGCATATACCCAATGGAAGCGAAGCTGCAGCTCGGGAAGGATGCTGAAGGAAGAGAAGTGGATCCAACAGAGTACAGACGTGTGATCGGGTGCCTGAGGTATCTCACCCACACCCGACCAGACATTTCTCATGCAGTTGGGATAGTCAGTCGTTATATGGAGAAACCCACAAGCGCGCACCATCAGGCCGTGAAGCATATTTTGCGCTGCGTGAAGGGAACGACGGACTATGGGATTCAGTATGGAAGAGGCAAGGGAGCAGAAGAGCTAGTCGGCTTCACTGATAGTGATCTGGCCGGTGACATTGATGATAGGAAGAGTACCGGAGGGATGGCATTCTACCTCAATGGGAATCTAATCACCTGGCAGTCTCAGAAGCAGAAGACAGTAGCTTTATCCTCATGTGAAGCGGAGTTCATGGCAGCAACTATAACAGCGTGTCAAGCTATGTGGTTGAAGGGGATCTAAGTGAAGTGACTGGAGCCGAGCAGAAGCTAGTAACACTCTACAGGGACAATAAGTCCGCAATAGCACTGATGAAGAACCAGCGTTTCATGGTCGGAGTAAACACATAGACACTCGGTATCATTATATTCGCGAGTGTGTGGAGAAGCGGAAGATCGTCGTGGAATTTGTCAGCACGAAGGAGCAGCGGGCAGACATACTCACCAAGGCTCTAGCAGAAGTGGCTCCCTAGCAGACGAGTCCCTACCAGAAATGCCCCGAGCAGAAATGGACCCTAGCAAGCCTGCTAGGGACACACGACTAGAAGGTGCCAAACTTGAGGAGCAAGTTTGGAGATTCGATTTGGCTTCCTGATTTGATATGATTTGGTTTCCCATTCTGTTAGAAAAACGTGTAAATTGTAAAGATTTGATTAAGTTTATTTTAGGAAGTTTAGCTAGGGTTTAGCTTTCTAGTTTCTCTATAAATACAAGTCTTATGACTTTAGTTTGTAACTTTTTGCTCTCTCTGCATTCGACATTAATCAAAGAAAATTTCTCTCAACTTTCTTTGTCTTTTGTTTCTTGTTCTTCATTGTTCTTTGGCTGCAGATCTCATTATTGGGAACCAACATAGAGTAGGGTAGAAAAAGACTGCTCATTCCAAACCGTCCACAAAATCATATTTGAAGTAATTAATAATATTCATTATTCTATTTTTTGTGCTTCATTGACGCACGAAGCAGAAAATGTTATAAAGTAATGACATGCACATTGGAAATTCTCTGATAAAACGACAATTGAATGTATCGATATTAGTCTGATTGCGGATTTTGTGAAAACAACCGGCAACATGCCCCGACTTCTATGCACTCACTCACAACCATAAGGTTTCTGTGGGATGGGGTGGGCAGTTCCTTCATAAACAATATATGCATCAATTTAGTAGCCTATTGGCTATTGGTTACAACCCGCGCTTGCCAATTACGTTGATAATAATAAAATAAAATAAAATAAAAAGTGGCTTTTAATTAATTACAAAGAATTGTTATTTTAATAATTGTATCTATATATTCTGTAGTAGTAGGCTTTCGGCATATCATTTATTCAACGTAATGTTTGCATGGGCAGTATTATTCCCCATAACAAGTTACGACGTGTAATTAATGTAAAATTCAACATTAAACAACCCAACTCCAACTTGGAAAAAAGACACAACATTCTATTCAATTGAACTTGTATTTGTGATGCATGTCGTTTCTTCTCACAAGTCACAACCGCCAGTGTATTTGGTTATGTAAAGAAAATTCAGTTTCTAATTTCGTTGCTAATGGCGTACACAATAGCGGAACCAGAATTTCAGGATAGGGAGTTCGTAGTCAAAGTCAAAGTACAGCCAAAATTTTAGTAGCAGTTTTCGCAGATGATAAAATCAAATTTGAAAATTTGATTCTCAAAAAATTAAAACCGTAATTTCTTCTCTATTTTTTTTTTTTGAACCCAAAATTATTTAGTTTGAGTATAAACAAACCGATGTAGACTATTCTAATGGTCAAAATTAAATACTCATTAATTATTAAAAAATTAAAAATGGATTTTGAACTTAAAAATGGGGAATTCGGATTTCCGGATAAACCAAAATCTTCGGGGACTAGAATTCAATTGTCTTAAAACAAATTTTAGTTTTTACTATCATATTTATGGGAATAATCATCATAGAGAGAGAATTGTGTAGGAAATGCCCGAATAGGGATTTAAGCTCATTGCTTTTGGTCGGTCCATTCTTATTGGGCCCGAACCCATTAGGTCATTTAACATGTGGTCTATAAATACTACACTTAAGCTCATAATTAGACGGACTTGACAAGCCTGAAAACCTAACCTTAGAGAACAAAACGTGGCAGCCCCTCTAGCTAACCATAGGCGCACGTTTTCTCCTCCCGGTGCTCCGTTCCGTTCATCGTCCAATTGCGGTGAAGGATCTAGCAGTCCGAATCCCCTATTTCCAGTCATTCGACGTTCCCGCTGAGACGTGGTGGACAAGATAGAGGTTCTGCACTTGTGGTACTACGATCCGGAAAACGCAGCATTGATCGCATGAAGCCATACGATAAATCGGCCAGAAAAACACCAGTTGGCAAAAGTACTAAAAATCTGGTAATGTATCAAAACCAAACTATTTTGATTCTCGCATTTAATCTAGATCATTAGTTCGATGATATCCCGTGATTTCCGTCTCGGGATTGAGAAAAGCCATCGACCCTTGCCTTTGATAGCTTATGGTCAGATCATTATTGTCGTTGTGTACAATAGCGTTATATAACAAAGTACAACATAAACGACTTTATAAGTGGCTTTTAATTGATTATGCAAGCGTTATTTATATGTTTAGAGAAATAAAAGAAATACAAAAAATCTCCATAAATATAAAAGTAAGATCATTTATTCAACTAATTTACTCTCTATAATAGCCTTTCGGCTTATAAATTTGTAACGTGATGTTCACATGTCACGAAATGCATTATTCGGCATAGCAACGTAGAATTAATGAAGCTTTAATTATAATGTGGAGGGCAAAATAAGACCGATCAATAATAATAGAGTGATATTATTGGTTAAGAAAACAAGTACCCGGGTTACAGGAATAGCATCTCGGTGAGATTTAAGCAAAATCTCTTACAGTAGAGTTATCACTAAACCAAACAAGTTAATTTATGATGGTTCGCTGATGAAGTATATCACAAAATTAGAGCTGGGGGCGGCGACGTCGCGACCCGTCGCGACTTAATCGCCGGAAATCGCGAATCCTGCCGTCGCGACGCGTCGCGATGTTTCCGGTCGCGATCGGTCGCGATGAGGTCGAGAGAGAGAGAGTGTGAGACGGAGAGACAGAGAGAGGGAGGGAGAGCGAGAGAGAGAGGACGTCGCGAATCATCGCGACTTCAAGGCGAGAATCGCGACTCGTCGCGATCGCCAAAAATACATCGCGATCGTCGCGACGTGGTCCAACTCGTCGCCACCCCAGCTCTACACAAAATACTTAACAATTATCAAACACAAAACTCCACTCACGACTAATGATACGGAAATCGACGAAAAAAAAAAACAATTTACTTTTAAAAGATCACAATTTGACATGGAAAATTTTAATTAAAAAAAAAAAGTTTAAACTTAATATTTTAAAAAAATAACTTTATAATATGAAAAATAAAAATATTTTATTTTTAATAAATTTTCTTTGTAAATGATTAATTCAAAAGTATTATTTCTAAATACTATTATGAGGGCTTTGCGGAATAACCGATAACCGAATTTCAAAAACATAACCGAAAACTATCCGGTTTAAAATAATTGTAACCGAATTTTTTGAAAACAAGTTCGGGTAAACAATATCCTGTTTCAAACCCGATACGGTTACCGGATATTGAATTTTCAAAATAGTTATTTTTGTAACCGGTTTTAATATTAATTAAAAATATATATTTTTTAGAATTAAGTTATAGAGTTATGTTTTGGAACGGCATGTTTTTATTGGACCAAGATGTTCTATTCATTGTTTAAATTTTAGGAAATTCGACCGAAATTCCGATCAATTTTCGTTTGTCGGAGGTTTGCGAAACGACAACCTATCATTGTCGCTTTCCAGTTTTTTGAAGAAAGTCATTAGACAACCTACACATTTTCCGCATGTCGTTAATGAAGAAAAACGACGAAAAAGCCTGCGAATTTCCTTAAAAAGCTTAAATTTCGTGGAAAAAATATCAATTAATGAACTTTCGGCAAAAATAATTATGTTTGCACAAGCTACCCCACCTCGCCTCGCCTCGCCTCGCCACGTCACGGCCAGCCGGTCGGACAGACGGCGGCGGCGCGCGCTTGTGGTGGTGGTGCATTTGTGTGAGTTCTCTCCCTTCCACAAAACTGGGTGATCCCAAGGGCCCAAGCCCTTGTACCATTTTTTTTGTATTTAAACCATTCTAAACTCTTGTAATCTAGCAATGTCTCTTTGATATTCAACTAATATTATACACTTCACCTACGTATTCACTTCACCTAATAAAGTGACTTAATATTATACACTTGAAGTCTTTAACTAATAAAGTGAATTTATATTATTATACGTGTCACCTACGTATTTAAGTTACAAATGTGTTTTATTGTATACAATTATGTATTTTATTTATTAAATATGTAGTTTCGAACCTATATAAATTTTTTGCCTAAATACTCAAAAAAAATTTCCAGAATATCCGTCGAAAACCTCATTGGCATGCTGTATGCCCATGAAAAATATGCGATATTTTCGTCATGCGGCATGCCTTTTTTTTTTCTTTTCAATTTGTCCATCGGCAAGTGATATGTCCGTAAAATGGAAATTGCGAAAAGGCATCGGCAAGCGGCATTTAAAACTTTGACTTTATTTGAACTGGTATGTTATATTTGTGATTATTTTGAAGCGATAAGTGTTATTTGGACTGATATGTTTTATTTTTGTGATAAAAGGCAGCCCGAAGATTATGTCCATCACTCCATTCAAATACCAAAAATCAATTCAAAAATTCTCCAAGTTTATTCAACCTGAACTATATTGATTTTTTTAAGTTTCTTACCATATTGAATCTAACAAGTATTAGTATCGAATCTAACAAGTATTAGTATTGAATGAAGCCGATTTCGGTGGTGTACGAGACAATTAAGAGGCTGATGGCGATGGTTTAAGGCTATGATCATCGCAAAGTCGTTTACATATTCACATATCTAATTCTTAACATAAATACCCATAATTTTAAAAAAAAATTAGTTATTTGATGATTGTGGCAGAAGTACCTAATATTTACATTAAAAAAAACTATTCCAAAATTCAAAACCAATGTTGATTCCTATGTCTAAGGGAGTTTTCCATACTTCTATTTTTTTTAATGTAACTTTTATTTCCAACTATAGGTAAAATATATATTTTATTTTATTTTTATACTCATCCACAATTTTATGTATCAAAACAACAAAAATTTTTGCTTCTTCATAATCTTAGAATTTTATTTTTATATTACGTCTAGTTTCATTCTTGATAGACCCGCATATCTTTCTAAAAGTCAAAATAGTATGAAATCATTATATCAACGACGCTTTCGTAGTCGATATAAGGTAGGTGTAACTCCTATTTTGTTACCACTACAAGTTTCTAAAACCTAATACAAAAAGTGTCTACAACCGGCAAATAATATTTTAAAAAATATCTTGAGAAATCGGTGATGTATAGTAAATGCTATTTTATAGAGAAGAGATGACTTTTTTCCCAAGGCCAGAACGTGAAATGTGAAAGTTAAGGAATTTAACCCGTAAAATCTGAAAGTATCGATTTCACGTCTACGCTGATAAGAACGAGAAACGTGAACTGTGAAAGTTGATCGAGAATTTACAGATTCATTTTTTAAAGTGAGACTTTTGTCGGGATTCACCCTAGAATCAATGAGGCATTAATTATAATGTGTAGGGCAAAATAAGGCTAAATAATATATATATATATATATATATATATTAGTGGAGTGATATTATTGGTTAAAAATACACGTACTCGCATTACAAAATATATTCGCAATGTAAGAAAAGCTGATAGTATTGACCAATATTATACATATACACATTTTTTGTGCCTCGGTGAGATTGAACAAGAGTCATATAGTGGACTTACCACTAAGTTGTATAAGCTTGCTAATGACAATTTGTTCATAAAGTATATAAAAAAAAATACTTAACAACAGCTATAAAATAAATAAATAAAAACCTCCACTCACGACTAATGATAAAAAATCCGACGGAAATAGGTGAAAGAAAACTATTTAATTTTAAAAATCACAATTTGACATAGAAAAGTATATAAAAACAAAAATTTAAACTCAATTTTTTTTTTTATCAAAATAACATTATAATATAAAATTAAAAATATTTATTATTGATCAATTTTCTTAATAAATGATTAATTTATAAATACTATTATACTATTTAACGTAATAATGTTAGTTATCAGTTAACCCTTAAAATTTATCAGCGTAAATCGTTATTGGTTGTTAAAAAGTTACTATTTTTTAAGGGTTAATTGCGGCAAAAAGACCCAACCTTTGGTTAAATGCTCTGCTGTGTATACAACCTCCGTAAATGGCGGCAAAAGTACCCAAACTTGGCATTTGGGAGTTGACCGAGAAAATTAGTCCATGTGGCTGTTAGCCTTTGTTTAATATGTTTAATAATAATAACCAATAAACACATACATATTGTTTAAAAAGTCAAGACATAATTAAATACACAACACTTATTCAAAAAACAATAATAGTCATATTTATATTTAACGAAAAATTATTTTTATTTGTTTGCATGATATTTTTTTTGTGTTTGCATTTTACAATAATAATTTTTTAATATGTTTTTTTTTATATATTATTCTTTTTTAAAAAAAATTGTCATTAAATAATCATATAATTATTATTGGTTATTATTATTAAACATATTAAGCGATTTCTTTCCACCCGTGAACCGGATCGGAGGCGGAGCTTGAGTAAACCATGAACGGTGATTTTTTTTCTTTATTTATTTCGTTTGACCCACTTTTCTAAAATGAATAATTATATTTAATAATAATAACCAATAATGAATATTTAAATTTCTCTCATGGTGGTTGTAATCTCTGGTTTGTGGTGACCGGGTTGTCGTCTCACGGTTGTCTCCGATGAAGCTCGGGTTTGAGCGAAGTGTGAGATGTGTAAAGAGTGTTAGGGTTCTTGAGAGTGAAACTGTGACGAGAGAATGAGGGTGTAAATAGAGCTGCAACTCGCGGTGTCGCGGCGAGTCGCGACCAAATCGTGAAAAATCGCCAAAGTAGGAGTCGCGATGTGTCGCGGGTGGACAGGTCGCGATGAGTCGCGATGCCTCGGTGGCGCGCTCTCATTGGCCGAGACCAATTCCCTCGCACTGTTGCTCCGCATCGCGATGAGTCGCGATTCCTGCCAGCTAGTCGCGATTAATCGCGACGTCCCTTCCCGCATCGCGACGCATCGCGAACACGCCTCACGCATCGCGACTTGCAGCTCTAGGTGTAAATATCGACGATACCTAGTGCATGGCTTCCGGGAATATTCGCCGGAGCATCGGAGTTCGCGTTTCGATCTCCGGCCGAACCACTCTCTAAAATGGTTGTCTCATTCATTTCGTTTCCCGTTTTCATTTTCGTTTCAGTTTCGATTGACAATGATTCGACATTAATGATCACTTTGTATTTAATGCAAGAATCGCCGAGAATCGATCCCGAATCACAACAAATATGTTATAGCTCTCTCGAGTACGTACTATAAAGTATAAACTACAATTACCACTTGCAATGTTCTAATATACAATAAATTACATTCGCTTAGTTTTTTATATTTTCAAACAACTATAGACGTTGGAAAGAATCGTCGAAATAAAGAATAATTGGAATTTTTTAGGGAAGAATAATTGGTACTTGCTTGCTATTATTTGGTCGATCTAAATTTTTTATTTTATTTTCATTACCTCCAATTTAATATATATAGTTGTATATAAAGTGTTCTGACTTCTGAATTAATGGCAATTTTTTTTTTTATCTTAGTAACCTCATAAAATAGATGACTTTTCATTTTATAGATTAATGTCTAAACTTTTGGTATTACAATTTGATTTTATAGTTGAATGTCTAAACAATGTGATATAGGAAAACATAGATAATTATTTTTTTATTCAAAGAAACAATATGTATGTATAGCTACAATTTCATTTTTCTTTTTATTTCTTCTTTCATAATTGAAATGTTGAAAATAAAATTCCAAAGTGTAACTTTTTACATGTTTATTTTGTCGTGTTTTTTAGTAAAAAAAATGTATTAATTTTTTTATCAAAATAATTTAACTGAATAAAATTAAATGACTTTATATGTCATCTTATAGCCAACATAATTCATAAAAAAAAAATCATTTTTTGTTTAACACAATAAAAATAATAAAATGAGTAAATATTTTAATTTTAATTTATCGGATGTTTTTCCGCCACCGCAGGAAACGTGGGCCATCAATGTCTTCGGTCCTTACCTCTCAATTTGCACAAATAAAACACCAAAAAGTTAAAAGGGATTTTGATCACAAATTGTTATATATAATGGGAAACTTCATAAAACATCCCTTAAAACACCATAAATTATTTTATTACACCTCAAAACATCATAATTGGAAATACATCCTTTTTAAATTTTATGTACCAAAATACCCTTTCAAAATATACATATTGTGTTCTGAAAAATGGACATATTGCCTCCTGAAAAATGGACAAGTCGCGTCCGGAAAAATGGACACAACTAAGGGTATTTTGGTACATAAAATTTAAAAATGATGTATTTCCAATTATGATGTTTTGAGGTGTAATAAAATAATTTATGGTGTTCTGAGGGATATTTTATTAAGTTTCCCTATATAATATATCATTTTTTACATTTTGATATTTATGCGCCAAAAACTAAAATAATTAAATAATTCTTAGATTTAAGAGAATGGTCTGTTATATATCGACGTGGCACAGTTTATAGTTATCATATGATCATGGTTTGACCGCATGTTATATCCTAAATTTGTCAATTTCTTAATTCTGATATTTTTGTAGCGGTAAAAATTAATATCGGTGATGAATTGTTCTCGACGGCTCATTCTGTTCGAAGGCAAGAATACAACACCAGCACTTTTTTTTGGCGTTAATTTTTGAATTTGTTAAAAACATAGTTATTTTTGCCATAATAACCAAAAATAATCTGAAAATGTTATAAAAGTAAGGGTAATTGGTGGCCCACACAAGAGTCGAAAACGAAAAGGGCATGGCCTGTCACTTCATGTAACGATCCTCCGTACGACTGCCACGTGTCCAAAACAACTCAGCACGCGAAAACACACAGAGCAGAGGGGTATTAGGCGTCTTTTTCGAGGAGAGATGGTCGGCGGCTGTGGCGCGTGAGTGTCGGCTTCTCGCGGCTGCCTCTGTCCGCAGGTCGCTTCTCTTCCCTCCTTTTCTTTTATTACTCCTAAGTACAATTGGCAGTAAGTCCCCAAAATCTGTATATTGCTCAAATTTGCTCTTTGAATTTTTAATTGTTCATAGAAATGCCCATTGCATGCATTATCCCCTATACATCACAATACTTACTTGGGTAATTTAGCCAATTAATTAATGAACAAAATAAGAATATTTATTATTACATAATAAATCATTGGAACCGACCACAAAGTGAAATTAATAAAGATTTATTCCAAGTAAGTCTTTCTTGTTTACAACTCAAGTTGTTCCACGTTCTACTTTTCTCAGTCGCAATCCTCGTTTGGACTTGAACGTGATATATCAACTTGGATAACGACGATGTAGAGATTAACTTCATAATGGCAAGCGCAAGACACAGTGTATGCACTACGTTATCGTTTTTTTTACAGTTTATGCTCAAACTCGGAAGAGTATGAACATAAACTATGAATAAGCGATAATGTAGAGATTTTGTCTATCATATACAATTCTTAAAACTTGACAGCAGAAATTCAAAATTAAATTATTAAACTAGCATATAGTAAATGTTTAATTAAATTAACATGAAGCAATTCACCCTCTTTTTTTTTTTTAATATTTTTCCTAAATACTACTATAAATAATAGAGAGAAAATATTAATGGGCGGAAATGCCTTTGAATTTTGTATGATATTATATTTTTCACTGTAACTTAATTTTTGTAGTAAATTTTAAAATTATTAGGAAGCAATCAATAAATCTACTTCTAACATAATTATTATGATCAGATTAATATATAGAAAAATAATAATTTTTTAAAAAAATAATCATGCAAATTCATGTATTGTCCATAATTTAAAACGTTACATCATTTTTAACGGATATAGTAAAATATGCTACATTTTAAAAATTATAAGAAGCACTTGTGCCAAGACTTAAATTTAGAGGGCAAATTATATAAATATGTAAAGTTTTAAGGACACTAATAATAATTAGTATATTGAGTAGAAATTATAAATAACAATGAGAAGTTGACGGTTTGACCACTGTGACATAGGACAACATGTTTCTAGCAATTATTTAAATAGTCGTCTTATTTATAGTTTTATACTACATAATAATATTTTATTGATGACGTGTCAAGAGTAAATATATTTTATTATTTAATCACCACTAGCACTGCTCAACATAAAAAGCCTAAAATAGCCTGTTCCCAAACCATCAAAAACACGCAGACAACAAAATCAGTAAAAAGTGTAAATAAAATAATATTATTTATTTAAATATTAAAAATAAAAAAATAAATATAAATATAAACACTCACTCTTCCGAACCAAACCCTCTCATTTCTCGTTGCAATGGCTTCGAACCTTTCGCTCATGCTCTTCTTCTTCTTCGTCGGAGCTCTCTCAGCTCCGTTCGTCCACTCACAGGACGACACGTGGACCCTCCCGGCGCTCGACCCGGCCGAGCAGGAATCGGTGTACCGAGTCCTGGACTCGGTCAACTCGGCGGTCCCGTGGCGCTCGCTCTTCCCCGACGATCTCTGCTCCTCGGCCCCGCACGGCGTCGTTTGCGACTACTTCTCCGAGTCGGAGAGCCCCTCCGCGCTCCCCGACTCAGTCCACGTCACTGAGTTGAGCTTCGGCTACGTCTCGGACAACTCGCCCAACCCGCCGTGCTCGCCGAGTTCGACTCTGGACCCGACTCTCTTCAACTCGCTCAAGTACCTGAGGAAGCTCTTCTTCTACAAGTGCTTCAACGGGACCAAAACGACGCCGTTTCGCATCCCCGACGTGGATACTCTAGAGGAGATCGTGTTCGTCGAGAACCCGTCTCTCTCCGGCGAGCTGGGGGGCAGTCTCGGGAATTTCACCAACCTCCGGAGGGTGATCCTCACCGGAACCGGAATCTCGGGAGAGATTCCTGATTCCTTGGGGAATCTGGTCAACCTCGAGGAGCTGACAATGTCGAGGAACAATCTCAGCGGCGAGATTCCTTCGGCGTTGGGGAAGCTCAGCAGCCTCAAGATTCTCGATCTCAGCTACAACGGATTCCAGGGAATCTTGGCGGAATCTTGCGTTTGTTGTCTCCCGGAGCTGCTTAAGTTGGATTTGAGCCACAACAGAATCTCCGGCAGAATCCCCGAGGTTCTCGGAGCTCAGGCGAACCTCGAGTTTCTGGACTTGAGCTTCAACGGGTTCGAGAATCTCGGGTTTCCGATGTTCCTCCCGACACTGACTCGCCTGAAGGAGGTGTACCTCAGCGGAAACACTCTTGGCGGGGAGATTCCGGACTCGTGGCAGAACCTAGGCCGTCTCGAACGCGTCGGACTCTCTGGCGTTGGGCTTGTCGGGAATATTCCGAGCTCCATGGGAGTGTATCTGAAGAACTTAACCTACCTAGGGCTCGAGAACAACGAGCTCGAAGGCTCGGTGCCGGAGGAGCTCGGGCTCTCGACGGGAGACATCAACCTGGACAACAACAGCTTGAGCGGGCGGGTCTTCTTCTCCGACGCTCCGAAATTCTCGGCTCTGAAGCTCAGCGGGAACCCGAACCTCTGCGTGGACGAGAAGCTCTGGGCGTCGAGGAATGGCAGCCTGAGCTTCGGGCAGGTGAGGCAGTGCGAGAAAGAGGTGCAGAGACCGAAGCCGGTCCCACTGAATGATGGGTCGTCGTCGTCCCTGTCGGGCAAGGTTCTTCCTTCCATGGCTCTGGTTTTTGTCGCGTTGTTCACGATCAGGATTAAATATTAATTTAGGAAATAGGAAAATGCTTTTTTGGAGGATATCTTTGTGTAATTAATGGATGCCTTTGTTGTTTATATGAATGAAACAGAGCATAGTGTTTTTCCATTTTTGCTTGCTTCACAATCTTCGTCTGATCATATGCGGATTCTTTTGCATGCATTACATTAATAAAGAGGAGAGAGAAAGTGGGCATTTCCGAGAAAAGACACTGTTTGAGGAAACGCAATCACGGTCTTGTCTGATAGGGATTTAGGGCAAGTTTCATATTGGAATGGAATGGCCAAGAAGAAGAAAGTACCAGTTTTTGTGTACAAGCTTCATAGTATTATAGAGTGAAGCGAGAAAATGGTAGCGTATTATATATATATTCATAGCATAGCGTAGTAGTAGCTAGTATTAGTAGGACTTCGACAGCTCAAAACGACAATTAATTTGCCTCGGAATTTGCAATAAACGACATCCTTTTCTTTTTACCTGTCATTAATGGCCATGGCTTTGTCGCAAAGGCTGCGGCGGAGCCATGGCCGGGAACAGAGAGTCCGCTATTTTTTTTAAATGCTATTATTTTATTTGTAAAATAAAATAAATCTACTTGCGGCTCAAGAAGTAGAAAGGTTTATTTCTTGATCGATTTGTTTGTCCTAAGAGTATGGGTCAACCCGCTTCGGAATATTCGGCTATTGAATGACCTGACCGACAGTTGGCTAGGTCTACCCTCCACATCCAATTACGAGGTCATGCTAGAAATATAGCGAGCTAGGTTGAAAATGTCGAAGTTTGAATCACGCATGAAATTATTATTATTATTTTTAAATATGAAATTTGTGCTTGAGTTTTATGTTGTTGGTGTCTAACGGTGTATAGTACAAGAGTAACCGGAATTCTGGTTTCGAATTTTTTAATCACTTTATTTTGTTTTTACATTAAGATTAACTTAAAATTTCAGATATCAATACAGTGATCTAGATTAACTAGTTGATATTAAATTTAATAAGAACATAGTTTAAAAAGTAGTAAAATAAATCAAATCCAAAATTTAAAAAATACTGGAACTCCGGGCTCGTTTCCGGAGGTCCCATATTTACAGGACACGTAACATGTGAACATTCTAGATGTATCGAAGCACTATAATGAAACTAAATTACACGCGTGATTCAAACCTCGACGTTTTCAACTTCGTGATGCGATGACACTTTCCAAGACAGCACCAAAGTTTTTCTCTTTCGCCATTTCCTTGGTCTTCAAACTTGAATCGCCATTGGAGACGACAAATTCGAGTTATGCCAACAAGAAACAATGCAAGGTTTTAGGAATCAATCAATCAATCATACAGGAGATTCACGCGAGGAAAGTGAAAATTTTCGTTCCTTGAGATCTAAAACTAACAACAATAATCGCAGTTATTCATGTAATCAATCCCTTGATCTTGTCGGGCTCGCGTATATCTGGCCTTCCTTATCCGGCCCCGGTCCGGGGTCCGAAAACGGCGACATGAACGGATCCTGATCCGACGCCGGAGCTTTCGATCTCGACCGCGACGATCCGCCACTAGCGTTTGATTCCTTGGATTTCTTCCTTCTGGAGCTTTTCTTGGGAATATCGGGCAAGTTTCTCGCCGGGGATTTTCTCGCTGGAGAGTCGGTCTCTTGGTTGGAATCGGTGGAGCGACGGCTCTGTCTGGGGCTGTCGGTGGCGTCCTTGCTGGCGGCGTTCTTGGAGGAGCGGCGGTGGCGCGTTTTGTCCGATCGCCGGCGTGTGGGAGAGTCGGTGATGCCGGTGGCGTCGTCACCAGTACCGGATTTTGTGGAGGACTGTTGACGTCGCGAGGCCTTCGGCAACTCCGGCAGGTCTCGCGTCGTCGAGTTTGTCGCCGCCCGGCTGTTTCTCTTCTCAGATTCTACACAAATATTTAGTTGAGATAAATAAATAAATTACATCACACAATTAATTCTGTATTGTTTTCCTTCTGTTTCATCATTGATTCGGAACTTTTTCTTTTATCAACATATTAAAATTGCTTTAAAAAAAAAAACATATTAAAATTATACATATACAATCGTACAAGATAAAAGTGTGATATAGTATTATATGAATCCAAAATTAAAAAACATTAGGAGTATTTGAACTGAAAATGTATAAAATATCAAAAGTATAAAATAAAATCGCAATATAATCCTTTTAATTACACTTGAACATGTTCTGACTGAAATGCAGAAAAAGAAAATGGAGCGTTTTTATATATATATATATATATATATATATATATATATATATATATATATATATATATATAAAAGAGGATATGGAGATTATACTAAGATTCCAATAAGTAATTAAGAAAGAGTTGATAATAACGGTACCTCCAGCGGCCCATTTGCCGGAATTGCGGTCGTTTTTAGAGTCGTCGTTGAGACTCAACGGCGCGGAAGCATACGCGGTGGACGGTTTAAACTCTGTCATCTGCAAGATATGGCCTACGTGAGGCTTGCCATCAATTTTTTTCAACTATATTAATTACATTACATTTCTCTTATGTATTTGTGTTGTTAGGCAAGAAATCCCATTATTATTATTATAATTTTAATTTATTAATTGCCAAATTTACCCAGCTTGGAGAATTGACTGAGGGACCATCCCATCCTATGTGGGCCACATGCTTCACGTCTGTGGGAAACCCTATCTGCATTTCAGGCTCCTTTTCATTGTCTGCACCCAACATGTATACAATAAATAATATATATCATCAACAATATATGTATTTTGTGAGGTGAAATAATTTGTATATATAGTATGATTATGAGCGCTGATTTGCCTAATAGAAAACGATGACCAACTTCCATATGATTCCACGGCCCCAAGCGCGGGTTCCGTGGAAATCTATGGACAGTGGCCTCCTTTTCCGTGACGTGAATAGTGTACGGAGATGAGCAATCAAAATATAATTTTTTAAAAGAAGAATAACTTCGCAGCATTTGCGTCTTACCGCAGAAGTTCCACGGAAAGTTTTTTATTTTCGTTTTCTTCGTTTTTCCTTATTATGTTTGCATTGGCTATTCGATATCGTGAGTTGACACACAATATTTGATAAAGTGATTCGAAAAACACTCTATAAAACACCCAAAACTTTATTTCACTGAAAAATCACAAAGCGATCAAAGTTACTGCAACGGTGCAATTTGCAACAACAAAAATCGCGTCTCCGAGAAAATGTAGAAAATATAAAATGAAAGCACTTACCAAATATCTGAGAGATGTATCTTAGGCCTTTCAAAAGGCCCTTCATTTTATTGTTGTTGTTGGTGGTGGCCATATCTACCAAGTAAGAAGGACAATGTGTAGGGTTTGGCCTTCTTGGAGGAATTTGGACACAAAATTTTGTCCCCTCAGATTGAGAAGAAATATTTTTCAGGCATTTAAATTTCTATACAGAAAAAGGGTAATTTTCAAAATCTAAAATATACATACCCCGTAAATTGAATTCAGAGATCGAAACCTTTTGAATTTCACATACATTTTTCACTTATGCAAAATAATTAAGAACCCAAAAAAGAAAAAGAAAAAATAGGGAGAAAAAGAGAAGAAATTGGGTGGATTAAAGCCATTGAATTTGATGGCACTGCAATGTTTCTTGGTATTGCCACTGAATTGAAACCATCCAAATTTTTGGTGGTGGACATTTTTATCATAAATTATTATTATTATTAACACGCATATATAAATACGTGTAATAGTTATATTTAGCAAAGTTATAAAAGGAGTTATTTTTAGGGTATGCATGGTCAACCAAAGCAAAGAGCTTGTGCAACTTGATGAAGTTTTGCCGGTTTTGGCTTCAATCTCGGGTTGGGTTAGGCTGTACAAGTTCTTGAATTTCAATGTGTTTGACGAGTACTGGCTTTCTAGCCTCTGCAACAAAACCTTCATCAATATATATATATATATATATATAATATATATACCAATATGTTTTGCCAACAAATTTTACATAGCAATGGCCTCATGCTCGTCCCCGGAGCTAGCTGCCGAGCAGAAATTGGTGTACCGAGATCTGGACTCGATCAACACAGCAATCCCGTGGCGCTCGCTCTTCCATGACGACCTCTGCTCCTTGGCCCTGCACGGCATTGGGTGCGACTACTTCTCCGAGTAGGCGAACCCCTACTCAGTCCGCCACGTCATGAGTTGAGCTTCGGCTATGTCACGTACCTGAGGATGGAAGCTCTTCTTCTACACGTGCTCAAACGACTCGAGAACTAGCCGTTTTGCATCCCCGGCAGCATAGATTCTCTTGAAGAAATAGTAATCGTCGGAAACCCGTCTCTCTCCTGCGAGTTTGGGGGCAGACTTGGTAATTTCACCGACCTCCGGAATGGTGATTCTGACGGATTGTGAGGTTCCCATTCCGTGGGGAATTCGGTCAACCTCAAGGAGTTGACCTTAACAAGAGTTGATCTATCTCGACTAACTCTTGCACTCGAGATCAATTGAAATTGAGAAGTAAAACAAAGAAAATTAGGGATATTTGTTGCGAAATACTAATATGTTATACAAAATTACTTACATTTCTTTTTTTTTTTTCTTGAATTTTTTTTCAATGATGGATTTTATTATAATAGTAATTAAACTTTTCTTTTAACTATCTGCCGTGTGAGTCCTGTTAGAGGATAGCGCTTCGAGGACAATGTTAGGGTATATAAGTAATAACAACTCTTTGCAATCTTTACACGCGGGACTTTTCCAAGAGAGGAGGTTGCTATAAAAAAAAAGTCAACAAAATCTTAGTTGCTTGGAGTACAAGCTACAACAGAGATCAACTTGGTCTTCTTCTTCTCCGATGCCCCGAAATTCTCTGATTTGAAACTCCGCAGAAACCCTAATCTATGCGTCGACCAGAAGCTCTGGGCTTCGAGGAATGGCTGCTTGAGCTTCGTGCAGGTCAAGCTCTGCGAGAAAATGGTCTAGGCAGTGGCGGACTCATGATTTCTCAGCAGAGGGGCCAGATTCTTTTATTTTTATTTGTCGCCAAATTCACAAAATCCGGTTCGTTCAATTTTCACAAATTACAAGCTGTTTTAACAAAATCAGTATATTTCTCAGATTCAATAAATTTCAACTTATTAAACACCATTTTTATTTGTTCGTGAATTCAATATCACTTCAATACTAAAAATATTTGAAAGATTCAATAATCAATAACAATCGGACCTGTAATTCAAAATGAATTTGTTATGGGTGATTTTTCCCCCAATCAATTCCGGCCCAAAAAGCCCCAAAAAAGCTCGTATCTCAAAAACCGAGAAGCCCAAAAAACGCGGACACAATTATTATTATTAAAATAATAACTAAGCGGTGAAGCGCGCCGCCCCCGCTCTGTGACGATACGTCAGGACGTGTTTTCACGCCTAGTAGGGTTATTCCGCGGCGCGGCGGCGCGAAACGCGCAGCGCGGCGGCGCGAAACCCGCAGCGCGGCGGCGAAAACCCTGCGCCGCGGCGGCGCGAAGCCCGCGCCGTGGTGCGAATCCCGCGCCGCGGCGGCGCGAACCCCGCACCGTGGTGCGAATCCCGCGCCGCGGCGGCGCGAAACCCGCAGCGCCGCGGCGCGAACCCCGCGCCGCCGCGGTGCGGAGGACTAAAGTGACAATATTTTACTGCTCTCAGGTCCCCGGCCCCTCTTATAAATAGAAACTTGATTTCATTCAAACGGTAACTCCGATTCAAACGCTCTAGATAGCGATAAACACCGTTTTCTCTCTTCTATATATATATTTTGGTAGGAATACCCGACGACCTGCCCTACGGAGGTTCCGGTTCTCAGTGGTCGCCGACCTATATCCCGAGTCCTAGGACTTTGCGGTAACGGGTCGGAGGACCCGGTTCTGGTCCGACGGTTAGTGGAGGGTCCGATCTGCCAGAGGAGCTAGCTAGAGCGGAAGCGCTGGAGGAATCCCCGGCCTACCGGAGTAGCTAGAGCGGAAGTGCTGGAGGAATCCCCGACCTACCGGAGTAGCTAGAGCGGAAGTGCTGGAGGAATCCCCGGCGGAAGGTCCGAGCGCCGTCCTACTCCCACCAGCTAGAGCAGAAGCGCCGGAGGAATCACCGACTCCTATAGAGAAGGCGCCAAAGGAATCCACGTCTCCACGATTATTAACTCCAGGCTCGTCCAGGCCAGCTAGGAACGGCTCTATCAACGCCTGCTTTGAACTACGAGATGACCTGATCCCACTTAGCTGCAAGTGGGTACGTATGCAGCCTCACCACACTCAACGAGGCGCGGCATCACATCATCATCACCCCCGGCTCTCCCAGTCATCAACTGCTCCAGCTACGATCGTCGACCTGCCCTACGGAGGGTCCGATCTGCCTTACCCTTCAGGAACAGTGAGTCAAGCATCCAGCCCAGGAAAGTCAACAAACGGCGATGGGCCCGGCCCAACATCCATCTTTGGGCCGCTACAGTGTTTGATCCATTTTTCGGCATCAACATTTTGGCGCTAGAAGGAGGGGTGCAACATCGAGATCAAACCTCTGAGTACCCCCCAGCAACCGGTTTTTCAACCTCTTTTTTCCACCTTCCGGGATGTCTACCAAGTCAACAGAGCGTACGTCATCCCGCCCAGCGGCAAGCATTTCCCAGAACACACGAGCTCAGGTCCACGCACGCCAGAATCGAGCTCAAAATTAACCAGAGACAAGCGTCCGCCAAGATCCATTAAGCAACAAAACCAATGAGCGAATAACACGGATAGAAGACATCATCTTCCGGCTGACCGGGCTAGTCTCCAAACGCCTATGACACGACACTCCCATTCAAGAAGTCATCGGTGAAGAAGGAAGCCCAACGGAGGAAGCGCTAGAGCCGACACAGAGACTTCGTCCCGAGACTCGGCAACAGCTAGACCCCGAAGTCATCCAGAGACCGGCGCAATCACAAGCGACGCGAAGATCGGCGTTCGACCGACTTGGGAGAGAAGAAGACGTGGCAGATAGCGGAGAAGCACAAAGATTTAACCCGCCACAACGTACGAACATCAGAATACGAGCGGAAAACGAGGATGACCTCAGAGCCCGCATCAACTTCCACGGTCAAGACGAAGATCTGCGACAGCACATCAACCGTCGACGAGGAACTTCTCATAACCAGAGCTCGCAAGAGTACGAAGACGAAGATGAAACAAGGATGTCTGAGAGACCTTGTCACCCGCAAAGCATCCCGGCACGCCTAGCGACGGGGAACGAGATTGCCATAACGATACCATCCTGAGGAACAGCCCCGGCTAGCGACTCCGGATTAAGAGATGTCATTCAGGCACTAGAGAGAAAAGTTCAAGAGCTCATTGCGGCCAAAGATGCAAGCCCAGCCATCCGAAGCGTAGTTAAAGGAACCGTCTCCCCTCTCGCCGATCGCATACTCGCGGACGATATTGTCGGAGACCTCCGCTTCCCACCGAATCTCGTCTACGACGGTACCACCGACCCCACATACCACCTTGTCCAATACCAGTGGTCGATGCGAGTAAAAAAATGTTCTGCTTCCACGATGTGCCAAGCGTTCTGTCTCACCCTCGCCGGTCCCGCTTTTGAATGGTACCAACGACTCTCGAAGGGCTCCATCGGATCTTTTGAAGAGTTGAAAGAGCGTTTCATCTCTCGTTTTGCAAGTTCGGTGATACAGCGAAAAGAAAAGTCTTACCTATGGTCCCTCAAGCAGCACGAAGATGAATCCCTCCAAGACTACCTGAATGTTGGGAATCACGTCTCGGATTCCGTGTAAATTATCACGAATTATACCTCCGAACCGTCCGGGTAACATTTAAAAAATTATTTTAAAGCGGAAAACTTGTTATCCGTACAACGGTCCGAATATCGGATAATGTCCATATCCCAAGATCTGATAAATATTATGTAATTTAATATTCATATATCATTATTAATAATCTAGTCATAATAGGAAATAAATAGAAAGCAGTAAATGGTTGCATTTATTAACCCAATGCATAAGGCCGTACCTCTATTGATGACTTCCGGCTGCGCGTTCTGAATCGGGCAGGGCTCCGCCGGTGCTGAGGGAAACTCCCGTGATCTTCCAGGATATTCTCCTGGAATCCTCGTACCGAAGCGTGGGCTTCGCCGGCAGGACTCCGTCGCAAAATTTTAACTGATGGTTCTTTTTAAGTTTCCGGAGAAATAGTCTCCTAAACCGAACCAGAAAAGAGAGATCAGAGAAAAATTCGCAGACCCGGAGGAAGAGGGAGAGTTCGAATTTTTCTCTGGGGAAAGGTGTGAAAAATGTGTAGAATGAGCCTCCTATTTATAGGCTCAAACCGTAACCGAATTGGAGAATTTTCCTCCCTAATTTTCGAATTCTATTAATTAAATATAATTAATTATCTTAATCCAATGGTCCAGATTTAATCTAAATCCAATGGATATAATTAATTAGGGATTTAATTAAATAAGAAAGATTTGGATAAATAAAAAATCCAATCTTATCTTCTTATCTTTATAAAATTCAAATTATCATATATATTTATAATAAAATTCGAATTATCATTATCTAGATCCAACGGTTGAGATAAATCTTTAAACCGATCGAATGGATCAAATTAGTTTAGGATAAAATCAAATATAAAAAGATTTATTAAAAACAATTTCGAATTTATCCATAAACTATAATTCGAATATATATATAAATATATATAATTAATTAATTTTCAATCCGACGGTAAAGATTAAATCTTAAACCGATCTAACGGATATAATTAATCAACCAAATTCGAAAAATGAAACTTGGTCACCAAGTTATTAATTTCGAATTTATCAATATCCTAATCCAACGGTTGATATTAAATCATTACCGATCCAATGGATAATATTGATTTTAGGGATTTGCTAAAATACCAAAACATTTGGTACTTATGCCGCAAATTTGGAAAGACCAAATCATACCATTCGAATTTAGCTAGGGTTTCATATATCAAACCCTAATTCGAATTTACACATATGAATATATATAAATATATATATTTTTATTTATTAATATAAATCTATTAATTATTAATTAATTATTAATAACATATTAATAATTAAATCCAAATAATTAAATTATATTAATATTTCCTGATCTCAATATCACACATTAAAATGTCATGGTGCCACACCATCATTTAAATTCGTGACATGTGATTTAATTTCAAAGTTTATCGAACCGATCACAAACTTAGAAAATCTATAAATCACTAACCGTAAGTCAAAATGACTTGGTTCAAAAAGAAAAGTTGCTTAGAATTTAATTTTCAACAACATGGTGCTGATAGAAAATCTAAATTCTAACTTTCTTTTATCAGTTAATTTCGTGTACCAAAATATGGTACTTTTGCCACGCTAACGATAAAACTATCTGATGTCTGCCACAGACTTTTTCAGTTTTATAAGTCAAGCCAAATGATTAAACATTATCCAGAATGTATTTTAATCACGTACGTATCATCCGTTACGGAGCTATCCTGGGGACCATGGACCCGTATCACTTAAGCTCCAACGAACTGCTAGTTGTTCGTCAAACCTCGAAGTGATTCCACTATAGACCCGAGGCTGCACTCTTTAGTGATACGGTATATATTATTCCCTTTATAACAGCAGGGTGTCCATTGATACAATCAAATTCGGGTTATTGATCTTTCACTTGATGATCCACACACGAGCAGGCGGTTTCTACCGTTATGCCCCTCATTGCATTTTCATCCTTGACTCAATCAGTAATATTATGAGCAACCCACTTATGGTTTCGATTCATAAGTTGCGCACGGGTAATCATCATCACTCTGAAGAGAGCTGTGTGATGCCCATGTCTCACCACCATCTCTCACTTCTCACCACCGACAATCAAGGGAATCATCATCACTCTGAAGAGAGCTGTGTGATGCCCATGTCTATGACCAAGCTACCCTTACTGCTGACTATCATGTTCCCAAAATAATAGTGTTGGGAACAGCGGTAATATTTCGTGTTCTTTAACGGTTAAATCAAAGAACAATCAAGCCACCAGCTTGGACTCAAGATCACTCAGGACTTAGATCGAATATCCATTTGATCATCTACTAGTGACTCAACTCCAAGTTATCAGTGACGGTCTTATATGATAACTTCCGGAGTTTAAGTCAGGTCCAGTCCAGTATGAAGACACTTCATACTTAATGCACTTCTATTGAGTGTGAGACACACAAAATCCAGAATAGGATTGTCACTTAGTCACATTAATGACCTTATACGATTAATGGGCTCCCACCCAGTTGATCAGGTCACGGACATTTTAAGTTCATTTATTATGATTATTAATTCTTCCTCACATTGACTCTGTTGTGATAATAATAACATAATTGCATCCTTTATGAACTAAGGAATCAAACATTCTATTTTACTCTACCAGAAACTATAATAAGATTATCATAATAAGCATCATCTTTATTCAACGACTTGTCATAATCTTTTACAAATGGATAAAATATCTTGTTTAAGGACACATATGTCCAACACTGAATAGGTTCATCGAAGAGGCCAACAAGGTCGCCGACTACACCGACAACGACGCCATCATCGCTGTGATCGACGGCCTCCCGGAGGGCGACTTTGCTCGATCGCTCATTGCGAAAAGACCGATCTCTATGGCAGAGTTGATGGCGAGAGCGGCACAACACATCTCAGTCGAAGAATACTTCAACAACCGAAGCAAGATTAACCAAGGAAGCCGGCGCCGAGACAATAGCAAGATCAGCGACGAGGAGCCACAGAGAAAGAAGCCACGACAACAACAAAGCTCAGGCATCCAGGAGCAACAACCAAAGCGAGTGGAGAAGTTCTGGAGGGATACAAACTTCACCCCCCTGACGGCATCACCAGCTATGATCCTCAGCCTCCACAGAGACAAATTTGTCCCCCCCAAACTGATGACGAACTCCAACAGAGACAAAAGTCGATACTGCGAGTTCCACCAAGATCACGGGCACACGACGGCCCAGTGCTGGAATCTGAAGAAACAAATCGAGGAACTAATCCAGGACGGACAACTCAAGGAATTCGTCAAGAAGATGGCGATGAGGAAAGAGCCATCCTCCAGTAAGCAGCCGCAAGCAATCGAGCGGCCCCAAGACAACGATCCAGGGGGGTCCCACCATAACCGAGATCGAGAAAAAGCCAAGACCACCCAATACAACATCATTTCGACCATCCTTGGCGGGCCCGAGACAGGGGACTCTGGCAACGAGCGAAAGAAATACGCCAGAGCCTTAGAAGGTAACAAAGAAGTACACGAAGTCAACCTAACCAGCCTATCAAAACCGCCAGCGATGTCCCCAAGCGAGACAATAATTTTCACGCAAGAAGAAGCTCGACTAGTACTACACCCGCACAACGACGCAATTGTAGTCGAGACGCAAATTGCCAACAACAAAGTAAGGCGAGTGCTAATCGACAACGGGAGCTCGGCGGACATCATCTTCCGAGCAACTTTAGACCGCATGGATTTAGGGAATATCTCCCCTACGCCAATCAAGTCCCCGCTTTACGGCTTCAACGGGAAGCCAGTCCTCACCGAAGGCACCATCGAGCTACTAACGACATTTGGGTCAGAAGACGGAGCTCAAATCACAAGGATGATCAATTACCTGGTCGTCGATCAACCGTCAGCATACAACATCATCCTTGGTAGACCGATCCTCAACAAACTCCAAGCTATCACATCTACATTCCACCTGATGGTCAAGTTCCTAACCAAAGACGGAATCGGAGTGATGAAAGGAAGTCAGAAAGAATCAAGAGCTTGCTACTCCCAAGGAACGAAGCCCGGACAAGTCATAATACTCGTCAATACCATCCACCGGAATTGCGAAGCCACCAGCTAAAGGCCCATAATCATTTCATCGTTTTCCTTACCTTTTCCAAGAAGTGTAAAGGCATGACTTGCTCTCTGCCACACATGTTGTAAACGGTTTCAGACGAAATAAAAGCTCAATGAATCGTCTTTTGTCTACGTTCTTATCTTATATCTCCATAAAAATAAAAATCTCCGCGAATATCGCAAAACTTTGCAAGCAAAGCTTCCGAGACTAAGTGTCGAAATTTTTGTGTCATCACAATCGTGAAAGGAAGTACAAAAAAAAAAAAAAGCAAAGCTTCCGAGACTAAGTGTCGAAACTTTTGTGTCATCGCAATCGTGAAAGGAAGTACAAAAAAGAAAAAAGCAAAGCTTCCGAGACTAAGTGTCGAAACTTTTGTGTCATCGCAATCGTGAAAGGAAGTACAAAAAAGAAAAAAGCAAAACTTCCGAGACTAAGTGTCGAAACTTTTGTGTCATCGCAATAGTGAAAGGAAGTACAAAAAACAAAAAAGCAAAGCTTCCGAGACTAAGTGTCGAAACTTTTGCGTTATCGCAATCGTGAAAGGAAGTAAGAAATAAAACATGGCGAGCAAAAGCCATCCGCGAGTAGATAAAAGTTTCTCGGAAATTTCAAATTCCCATGAAACTGGGGGGTTAATGTTATGGGTGATTTTTCCCCAAATCAATTCCGGCCCAAAAAGCCCCAAAAAAGCCTGTATCTCAAAAACCGAGAAGCCCAAAAAACGCGGACACAATTTTTATTATTAAAATAATAACTAAGCGGTGAAGCGCGCCGCCCCCGCTCTGTGACGATACGTCAGGACGTGTTTTCACGCCTAGTAGGGTTATTCCGCGCCGCGGCGGCGCGAAGCCCGCGCCGTGGTGCGAATCCCGCGCCGCGGCGGCACGAACCCCGCACCGTGGTGTGAATCCCGCGCCGCGGCGGCGCGAACCCCGCGCCGCCGCGGTGCGGAGGACTAAAGTGACAATATTTTACTGCTCTCAGGTCCCCGGCCCCTCCTATAAATAGAAACTTGATTTCATTCAAACGGTAACTCCGATTCAAACGCTCTAGATAGCGATAAACACCGTTTTCTCTCTTCTATATATATATTTTGGTAGGAATACCCGACGACCTGCCCTACGGAGGTTCCGGTTCTCAGTGGTCGCCGACCTATATCCCGAGTCCTAGGACTTTGCGGTAACGGGTCGGAGGACCCGGTTCTGGTCCGACGGTTAGTGGAGGGTCCGATCTGCCAGAGGAGCTAGCTAGAGCGGAAGCGCTGGAGGAATCCCCGGCCTACCGGAGTAGCTAGAGCGGAAGTGCTGGAGGAATCCCCGGCCTAACGGAGGAATCGCCAACTCCCCAGAGGAAGGTCCGAGCGCCGTCCTACTCCCACCAGCTAGAGCAGAAGCACCGGAGGAATCACCGACTCCTATAGAGAAGGCGCCAAAGGAATCCACGTCTCCACGATTATTAACTCCAGGCTCGTCCAGGCCAGCTAGGAACGGCTCTATCAACGCCTGCTTTGAACTACGAGATGACCTGATCCCACTTAGCTGCAAGTGGGTACGTAGGCAGCCTCACCACACTCAACGAGGCGCGGCATCACATCATCATCACCCCCGGCTCTCCCAGTCATCAACTGCTCCAGCTACGATCGTCGACCTGCCCTACGGAGGGTCCGATCTGCCTTACCCTTCAGGAACAGTGAGTCAAGCATCTAGCCCAGGAAAGTCAACAAACGGCGATAGGCCCGGCCCAACATCCTGCTTTGGGCCGCTACAGTGTTTGATCCATTTTTCGGCATCAACCAGAATTCATTCTCATATTCAATCCCAATAATTCAACAGCTTAGGATTAAATACATCAGCTAACAGAGTAATAAAATGCATTTTAACAATAAATCCTAGCAAGCTGAGGAAAACTATTTTGGCTAGGCTCTTGTCCACCTCAGCTAGTTGCACTGTTGTCACGTCTTTTCTCTTATGAGAATCTGCGTGTAACATTGAATGACTTGGTTTTTAAGCCGCTATTTGCCCTTAATTATTTTAGATATTTATACCGCTTTAAAAGTTTTTTTTTTTTACTTTTTTATTTATTTAATAGTTTTAATTATATTGATTTGTTTATTCAAATATGTCGGGTGGCTAATGTAAATTAATGATTTAAAAGGGAAAAATCATAATCTAGTAACACATTTAGGAGAAACTCAAAGTTGGTTAAGAATGTTCCAAAAATAAAAAAAATAGTAATATTCAATGTTTGCTTCCCAAAATACTCATGTCCCCTTTTTGTGTATATACTTTCATCTTCCTCCTCATTTTATTTGGGAAACTTCATAAAATATCCTCCGATACACTACAAATTCTAAAATTATCCCCAAAATTAGGGGTGCAAATAAATCCCAGAAATGCGGGTTTCAATCCGCATCCGGACCGTAAACGCATTTTAAAAAAAAGAACCGTATTAATCCGGGTAAAACTGGAACCGGTTTAATAAAAAAAAAATCGCATCCGGATTAAACCGGATCCGGGTCCCGGATTTAAAGGATAAAAAACTCGGAACCCGGATAGTAGGTTTCTAAAACCCGCTTATTAAATGTATACATATAATATCTAGAATTTTTTACCAAAAAAATACCTTATTATTTATCTTATTATATGTCTTTCATTTAGTCTCGTTGGTTGGTTCATTTCATTTATTTTTCTAGCCAAAATTTGGATGTTTTTTAAGATATATGATAAAAAAAAAAACTTTTACTATAACTATTTCAAGTTTTTTTTTAATATAAAATTCAAGTTTAAAACTAAAATTGCAAAAAATCCGGATCCGGTTTTTAAAACCGGTTTTATATTTCAAAATCGGGTTTTAACCCGGATCCGGATTTCTGGTTTTTTCAACAACAAAAATCCGGATCCGGTTCTCAATTTTAAAAAACCCGGATTCCGAATCCGAGTACCGGGTATGGCAAAAAAACTGGGTACCCGGTCCGCTTGCACCCCTACCCCAAATTTTCATAATTCTCAAAACATTATTTTCAAATTTCATGTACCAAAATACCCTTGCAAAAGGACAAATCGCGTCCTGAAAAATGGACATATCACGTCCTGAAAATAGACATACCGCGTCTTGAAAAAATAGACAAGTTAGGGGTATTTTGGTAACATGAAATTTGAAAAGTATGTTTTGAGTAGAGCTGCACACCGATGGTCGCCAGTGGCGACTCGACGAATCGCGACGGCTTCCGGCGAGTCGCGATGGTGGGCTGAAAATCGCGAACGGTCGCGACTGGGGAGGAAAGTCGCGACTCCGCCCTCTGCAGCCCCCTCTCTCTCTCTCTCTCTCCCTCTCACAGACTCTCTCTCTCTCTCTCTCGGCCTGCCATCGCGACGAAGCCACAACCGGTCGCGATTCCGGCAGCCACGACGCGTCGCGACTCCATTTTTCACGATTTTTCACGATTTTTTCGCGATCGATCGCGATCGATGGGTGTGCAGCTCTAGTTTTGAGAATTATGAAAACTTGGGGGATAATTTTAAAATTTGTGGTGTATTGGGGAATATTTTATGAAATTTTCGTTTTATTTTTAGTTTTCCCCCTTATTTTTACCCTCTCAAAATTTTCTTCTCTTTCCTCTCCATTTTTTTCTCCCCGGATCTCAAAATGTTGATGGTAATATGTTGTTAGATATATTGCGAGGAGAGAAATGTCATGAAAGATAGTTTGTGCAGGAAGACGGAAAAATCTAAAGACGAACACATTGACAAAACTTTGGGGTATTTCGATCCGTCTTCGAAAGTTTTTTTTGCTAAATTTTTTTTGCTAAAAACTTAAACTACAATGTTGTTTATCCATAGTCTAGCTTCATATAAAGATTTAAATCACAACATTTGGACAAAATATGATTAAGTTGTGGCAAAAATACGGTACTGTGAAGATCTTTATCGGAGTAAGCTGTTAGAATCAAAGAGAGAGAGAAGAGAAGATAGAAGAAAAACCCTTGATTGAGAAAAAAATGAAATAATACAAAAGGTCTTGGTTACATAAAAGAGAAAAGGACTAAATAGCAAATAAGATAAACAAGAGGGACTAAAATGCTAATACCCCCCTTCAAACTCACGATGCTACAACAACAAGCATTGAGAGTTTGCTAACTGGAAAAAAAAAAACGAGAAGAAGAAAGTGCCTTTGTAAACAGATCGGCAATCTGAACGGAAGAGGAAACGAAAGGCAATCTGAACGGAAGAGGAAGCGAAAGGCAAGGTGCCTTTACATTGAAAGTGATGTCGAACAACATGGCAATCAATTTCAATGTACTTCGTACGCTCATGAAACACCGCATTCCTTGCAATTTGAATGACACTCTTATTGTCACAAAACAACGGAGTGGGTCGAGGAGAGGTGACACCCATATCTGCGAGTAACCATCGCAACCAAACGATCTCACATTTTGTAGATGCCATAGCTCGATACTCCGCTTCCGTTGAAGACCGAGAAATCACATCTTATTTCTTGCTTTTCCACGAGATAATGGAATCACCAAGAAAGATACAGAAACTTGTGGTAGACTTCCGATCGGTGGGATCACCGGCCCAATCAGCATCGGTATAGGCTCGGAGATCCAATGATGAGCTCGACGAGAGAATGAGACTTTGAAATTGAGTTCCCCTAAGATGCCGAAGGATACGAAGAACTGCGACCCAATGAACTATAGTGGGAGCCACAACAAACTGACTAACCACGTGAACAACATGAGCAATATCGGGACGCGTGATAGTAAGGTATACCAAACTACCAACAATGGTATGGTACAAAGCAGGATCAGGTAGAGCTGGACCATCAGTCAAAGAATATCGTTTTGGGGAAAATATTTAATGTCCCCTCCGTCATATCTCGGGATGGGCCCTCGATCCATCGGGGTAACCTTTTAAAAAAAAAATTTACACGGAAAGGCCCATTTTACACTTTCCGAAGTTACTTCCTTTTCTAGAAACGAGCACCAAGATAACGGAGATTCGATTGGTTAAGTAATTAGTTATTTATTCGAACACGTAATTATTAATTCTAGTCAAGGAAATAAATAAAGCAATAAAATGGTTTTGCATTTATTTACCCAATGCATAAGGCCGTACCTATTTCTCACGATGACTTCCACTACGCTTTCTGAATTTGGGCAGAGCTTCCGCCGGCCTTTGAGAATGCGCCTAGGGAGGTTGAGCAGAGCTTCCGCACGACTTCTAAAACGAAAAGGAAACTCCCAAAGCCTTCCGGGATATTCTCTAGAACTTCCTCGTACACAAAGCGTGGGCTTCGTTTGACGGAACTTCGTTGCTTCTAGCCTAGCCGATTTCTAGAGAGAGAGAGAGAATTCGAGAGCTTCTTTTAGAGAGAGAGCTCGAATTTTGCATGTGAGAGTGTTATTGAAATGTGATGCTTAAGCCTTGTATTTATAGTAAAAGGCATGCACACATAACTTCCAATTTTAGATAAATCAATTAACCTTAATTAGTGTCAATTACAAATCAATCAACCCTAATTAGTGTTAATCATAAATCAATCAAGAATTAATTCCAACCTTCCCATTTAGATAGGAGTTCGAAATTATGATGATTGAAATACCTAAGATTTAATTTCATATGATTTAAATATGTATTATGAAAATCAAATACCTATCATATTAGGTAAAATTCGATTTCATCATATTTTAATCAAGGAAATACATTTTCTTTAATTAAAATAAATACCAAGAAATAATAATCCCATTCCATGAATAGGTGTTATCGATTTCTAACATTATTTTTAATCAAAAATTAATCCAATTAAATCAATTTAGGTGACACATGATTTATCAATCTTTTCCTTATTTGTAAATAACCTATCAATTAAATAATGTCATGAATCAATCAATATTAATTCTCATGCATTATGAATCTTTATTTAAAACTTGCAAATCAAGTTCTTATGATTCATGCATAATTAATATTCATGATATGATTCTTATTTATTTAATTTAGATTAATACCATATTTGAATATGATTAATTAGTATCACAAATTATCATAACATATAAATTTTGATTTCATTCATGCTTGAAATCGCCAACTCTTGCTTGGTAACCAAGCTTGGTAATTTCCATGATTCAAAATCTTGCCTTATATGTTTATCATGATAATTAACATAATTAATCTTTTATTAAAATATGATAAGGAAAATACCTAGTGGGATTATCCACCAAGGCTTGGTCGAATTTCGTCTCTTACTATTAGCTAAGATTAAACCCAATGGACCTAGCCCATTAATTTTATCTTTAAGCAATTCTCATGAATTAACATAACCTTTTGTTATGATATATAATTCATATCTTTTTCTCTGTATATTTTACACATAGAATCATAGAATAAAAAACTCTTAGAATTAAATTTACTACAATATTTATGTTGACAATTTATTCCAGTTTTGACTTTTTCCGATCAGCTATTTCTTTGGCAAAACTTTAAGTACTTTTGCCGCAACTTTTTGAAACTTTCCAAAACTTGACACAAGCTTCAGTTTCAATTGTTCTATCATAAATTAGAATAACAAATATTCTAATTGTACGATTGGTCCTTTACAGAGCTATCCTGGGGACCATGGACCTACATCACGTAAGCTCCAACAGATTAATCCGTTAACTCCGGTGTTACTCCACTAAAAACCCGAAGCTGTACTATTTAGTGATGCGAATAATATATTCCTTATATCTTAAGGTGTCCAGTGATATAATCAAATTCCAGTGATTAATCTTTCACTTGATGATTCACACTTGAGCAGGCGTTTTACCGTTTAGCCCGTTAGTGCTTTTCTTCCTGAATTCCATCGGTGGTATTGTAGACGACTCAGTTACGATTTATAGACGTAAGCTACGCATGAGTCCCGTACTACTTCTAACGACCGACAATTCCGGGAATCATCTTGACTTAGTAAAAAGCTATGTGATATCCATATCTGTGATCGAGCTACCCTTCCCTGTCGACTATCATGTTCCCAATATAGCGGCTTTGGGAACAGCGTTATGTTGTGTTCTTTAACTAGCAAATCAAAGAACAATCAAGCTAACAGTCAGGGTTCAAGATCACTTCAGGATTTAGATTAATTACCATTTGATAATCTTTTACGACTTAGTTCAAAGTTGACAGTGACGGTCTTAATTGAGCAAATTTCAGAACTTAGTCACGTCCTATCCAGTACAAAGACACTTCGTACTTAATACACTTATTGGGTATGACACACATATCTATCCATAATAGGATTTTCTCCATTTAGTCGTATTAATGACTTTATCAATTAAGAGGCTCCCACCCGCTTAATTACGTCACGGATACATTTAAGTTCATTTATTGCATCTATCAATTCTTCCTCACATTGACTCTTGTGTGATGGATAGATTACAATTACATTCCATTATGAACTATGGATAAACATTCGATTATACATAAAGAACTATAAAAAATATTTTCATAATAAGTGCCTTCTTTATTAAGAGTGACGTCACAAACTTTTACAATGGGTAAATAAAACATTGTTTAAGGGCAATATGCCTAACAATCTCCCACTTGCACTTAAAGTAAATGACTCATATCTCTAAGACCCATATTTTCCAAATGCCTCCTGAAGACTTTCTCTGGCAATGTCTTGGTAAATGGATCCGCCAGATTGTCCGTTGTTGCTATTTTCATAACCCGAACATCACCGCGATGTACTATCGCTCTGATGAGATGGTATTTCCTTTCTATATGTTTCCCTTTAGAATGGTTCCTTGGCTCTTTAGCGTTAGCCACTGCTCCACTGTTATTACAGTACAGTGTCTTAGGTCCGTCTACATAAGGAACTACTCCCAGTTCCATGTAGAGGTTCTTAAGCCAAACTGATTCTTTAGCTGCCTCACAGGCTGCTACGTACTCAGCTTCCATGGTGGAATCTGCGATACAGGTTTGCTTTACGCTTCTCCAGAATACCGCTCCACCGGTAAGGGTGTACACTGCACCAGACGTCGATTTTCTCGCGTCTCGGTCAGACATAAAGTCTGAGTCAGTGTATCCTAGTGGATTCATTTCATTACCCGAATACACTAGCATATAGTTTCTCGTTCTCCGAAGATACTTGAGAATATTCTTCACTGCAGTCCAGTGATCCATACCAGGGTTGGTTTGGTATCTACTTACAACTCCCACTGCGTAGCAGATATCTGGTCTAGTAAACTGCATAGCGTACATCAGACTGCCAACGGCTGAAGCATAGGGAATGCGCCTTATCGCGTCTTGCTCTTCCGGAGAAGTAGGACATTGTCCTTTATGAAGGATGACTCCATGTCTGGTAGGTAAATTACCTCTCTTGGAGTTTGCCATTGCAAAACGATCAAGCACCTTATCTATATAGGCCGCTTGAGATAAGGCTAGAAGCCTGTTGTTGCGATCCCTGAAAAGTTGGATCCCAAGAACATAGCTGGCTTCTCCCAAATCTTTTACTTGGAATTGATTCGATAGCCAAAATTTTACGTCCGATAACTTCTTCACATCGTTTCCGATTAGAAGTATGTCGTCGACGTATAGAACAAGAAAAACCACTGCTTTTCCATCAACGAGTTGGTAAACACAGGCTTCATTGATGTTTTGTGTGAATCCGAAGGATTTGACAGTCTCGCCGAACCTTAGATTCCAAGATCTAGAAGCTTGCTTCAATCCGTAAATGGATTTGAGAAGTCTGCAAACTTTGTTCTCTTGACCTTTTTGCACGAACCCTTCTGGTTGAGCCATATAGATGTTTTCGTCAAGATAGCCGTTCAGGAAGACGGTTTTGACGTCCATCTGCCATATCTCATAATTGAGACTACAGGCTATGGCGAGGAGTATCCGAACGGTCTTAAGCATAGCGACAGGAGAGAAGGTTTCCTCGAAATCTATGCCTTCTCTCTGGGTGAAACCCTTTGCCACCAATCTAGCTTTAAAGGTTTGAACCTTTCCGTCTCCTTCTCTCTTTCTCTTATAGACCCATTTATTGCCGATGGCTCTAAAACCTTCTGGCAAGTCTACAAGTTCCCAGACTTGGTTGGAATCTATTGATTCCATCTCTTGGTTCATGGCTTCCTGCCACTCCCCTTTATCAGAATCCATTATAGCTTCCGTATAGGATGATGGGTCATCAACACTGTCATCACTAACAGCTAGGTTGAGTTCCAATCGGTGCTCGTAGCGTTCAATTTGTCTTTTGAACCTCCCACTACGTCTGAGTACCCCAGAGTTCTGATTTTGGGACTGTGGTTTCTACACTCTCTTCATCAACAGTTACTGTTGCTGATTGTGGTGACTTTCGTCACAAGACAACAATTTTCCTTTGAGTCTAATCTAGATTTAATTCTATCGATATGACTTTATATTGGTCAAGATAATAGACTCCCAAAATGGTGCAGTATTTAAACTAACCATTAAAGTCTTCTTATTTAATGAATCTCTTAAGAATGACATATTTAATCTAATTATTTCATGAGATCATATAAGACAATCAATATACCCAAAAATAGAAATATTATTGATGCAAATTGTCTTAAAATAAAACAGAAAGGGTTTTTAAGTCGCCCTTTCATTATTATGATCCAACAACGAAATAACCAAAAGTAAATAAACTGAAAAAGTAAAAACTTCATTCCATTCTCGGTGCCCACTTCACCGAGACTCTCGGGTACTAGCCTTTGACAATTACTCCTTGGCAGCTGGTGCTGAAAAACATAATGAGAATTACATATGTCAGTTCTAGAACTTATGTAAATAAGATCTTGAACACATATGTATTTGAAACTTATCTGTGAGCTACTCACCAGTTTCTTTCTTCTTTTCAGCGCGGAACTTGGGACACTTGTTCTTCCAATGTCCCTTTTCCTTGCACAGGAAGCATCTTCCCACAGTGCCTTCAGCCGCCTTTTTGTCTCCAGCTTTTGGCTGAGATTTCTTAGTCACCTTTTTCTGGGGTCCCGACCTTTTCTTCATCTTATGGTTCTTGGAAGAAGACCCTTTCTTAAATGCGATATGCACCTCATATTTCTTCTTCACAAGACCAGAGATGTCTTCAAAGGTTTGCAACTCATTGATGAGCTGGGTCATACCATAACTCAGCTTGTTCATTATGTAGTTGCTGGTGAACGGCACGAACTCAGGCGACAGCGAATTCAAGATTATGCTGACCTGAGATCTTTCGTCCACTTGGGCCCCATGCAGCTCTGCCTCATTGAAGCAATTGGTTATGTCCATGACATGATCACGTACATAAGTACCAGGCTCCATTTTAGCATTCATGTAGCGACGTGTCGCTTCATGTTGGGCTTGTTCAGACTGCTTTCCATACATTTGTTGGAATGAATCCATGATCTGGAAAGCAGTTTCAATATGCTCCATCTTAGTTCTCAACGAATCAGACATGCTAGCCAGCATGTAAGCCTTAGCACGGTTGTTCGCATGAACCCAAGTGTCATAAGCCTCTTTAGCACCCTTGGCACTATTAGCTACAGGAATGGGCGGACATTCTTCGGTGAGAACAAAACAAATTTTCTCTCCGATCAAGACCACGTTAATGTTGCTTTTCCATTTAGGAAAGTTACTTCCCGCCAGAGTGTTGTTTGATAGCAAAGACATGATAGGGTTGGACATTTTCGACTGGCATTAATAAAGAAGCTTATTAAACTTTAATATAGGCAAATGTTACATAAATATTATGAAATAGTAATATGATGCAAACATATCAAGCAAAACACATTCAAAAACTTATTTTACTATTTCGTGATAATTCAACCGACTGTACACGTCGTTGCCATCCTTATGGAATGGTCATACGAAGATGACTCAGCGGGATCAACCGTGTAGTTTGGTTAAACTAAGTTTCAGTCTAAAACTCAATTAATAATCATATCAAGAAATCCAAGAAATCTCTATGAAAATTAACTACCACCATAGAACGGTCAGAAAGACAAATTCCTTGTAAGATTAACTCATTATTTTCGATTTTCGGACTCGTCGTGAAAGTGTCGTCCTTATGGAACAGACATACGAAGACATCTAGCGGTATCACTTCCACGAACCATCCAATCCCCTTATACTTTTGGAGCTTTCACGGTGTAAAACCTCACACGGGGGCACACTTCTCCTTGTGGACGGCCATACGAAGACAGCCAAAGGCGTTGTGTGAAGCAGACGTTGTGACAGCAATAATGGAGACCATTTTTAATATACTATTCTTGCCATTCTTTTTATAAAAGTGTTTTATTACTAAGTTATAAAAACTTATTATAAGCTCCCATTCAATGACCCATTAAAAAGCTTATCTTTAGGTGATATAATTACTAGTGTAATATCTAATATAGCCTAGTTTATTTGCTTAATAAACATCGGTAGTGATAGGTCGAGAAGTACGCTCTCCAAGTCGATGGGAGGGGTCCTAACCGGTTACCCAGAAGTGGATGGTGAACCGGCCCTGCTTTTGGTTCCCTCTTCCTAAGACAAGAACGCACAACCGAGATTTTTCCGACATTTACAAAACAAATACAAATTATTGTTCATTATTTATATCTATCCTTTTCAGACATAATAATAAAAACCCTTTTTACGTATAGCCACTATACGCCAAAAACGCGTGTTATGAAAATAGGTTCCAATATAATTATTTCCATGATGAAAAATAAACCAAGTTAATGATACTTATTCAAAAAGAATTATCATTTACTTTTTGATTTAGTGGAAAGCAAATTATGTTCATGATACTTATTCACAAAAGAATTATCATACATAAAACAAATTAATTATAAAATAAAACATGTCAATGATAAATATTCAAAAATAATTATCATTCATATTTTAAAAACATTATTTATGAAAAATATAAAAACATGTCGATGATAATTATTCAAAATAATTACCATTCATATTTTAATTAATTTTATTGATTCAAGAAAAATAAAATAAGACAGTGGAATTTATTCTAAAATAAAAATCATCCATATTTTAATTCCAATTAATTAATATCAATTAATTAATTCATAAAATAAAATAAAATAAAATAAAATAAAATAAAATAAAATTCAATTTCAAAAATAAATATAATTAATTATTTATCCAACGGGTTCGGGTCGGATAAACTAATATCCGACCCGGTTACACCAACCGCGAGCTCACCGGGCCCATTACCACGTGACAGCGCGCAACCCCCTAGAGGGCCGCTGCTGCGCACGGGCAAGGCCCAGGTGCCCGAGCCCGGAGCCTGGGCCCATTACCGCGTGACAGCGCGCAGCCCACCCGTTGGCTGCTGCTGTGCTCGGGCAAGGGCCCAGAAACCCGGTCCTGTCCCACGGTGCCCGAGCCCAGCGCCCAGCCCGTGGGTTAGCTAACCCGATAGCCCGTGGGGCGAGCAAACCCTACACGGGTTGGGTTGCATCATGCGATCCGACCCGACCCGATATCCGATCCGCAAACTTGCGGGTCGGGTATTTTCCACTTTTAATATTATTTTTAAAAACCCGAAATTATAAATTTCAATTTTCAAAAATAAATATAATTCACCAAAATAATTACAAATATGAAAACCATATAAAATAACGTAATTATTTAACCACGAACTCGTGCTCTGATACCAATTGTTGGGGAAAATATTTAATGTCCCCTCCGTCATATCGCGGGATGGGCCCTCGATCCATCGGGGTAACCTTTAAAAATTTGTTTTACACGGAAAGGCCCATTTTACACTTTCCGAAGTTACTTCCTTTTATAGAATTGAGCACCAAGATAACGGAGATTCGATCGGTTAAGTAATTAGTTATTTATTCGAACACGTAATTATTAATTCTAGTCAAGGAAATAAATAAAGCAATAAAATGGTTTTGCATTTATTTACCCAATGCATAAGGCCGTACCTATTTCTCACGATGACTTCCACTGCGTTTTCTGAATTTGGGCAGAGCTTCCGCAGGCCTTTGAGAATGCGCCTAGGGAGGTTGAGCAGAGCTTCCGCATGACTTCTAAAACGACAAGGAAACTCCTAAAGCCTTCCGGGATATTCTCTAGAACTTCCTCGTACACAAAGCGTGGGCTTCGTTTGACGGAACTTCGTTGCTTCTAGCCTAGCCGATTTCTAGAGAGAGAGAGAGAGAATTCGAGAGCTTCTTTTAGAGAGAGAGCTCGAATTTTGCATGTGAGAGTGTTATTGAAATGTGATGCTTATAGTAAAAGGCATGCACACATAACTTCCAATTTTAAATAAATCAATTAACCTTAATAAGTGTCAATTACAAATCAATCAACCCTAATTAGTGTTAATCATAAATCAATCAAGAATTAATTCCAACCTTCCCATTTAGATAGGAGTTCGAAATTATGATGATTGAAATACCTAAGATTTAATTTCATATGATTTAAATATGTATCATGAAAATCAAATACCTACCATATTAGGTAAAATTCGATTTCATCTTATTTTAATCAAGGGAATACATTTTCTTTAATTAAAATAAATACCAAGAAATCCAATCCCATTCCATGAATAGGTGTTGTCGATTTCTAACATTATTTTAATCAAAAATTAATTCCAATTAAATCAATTTAGGTGACACGTGATTTATCAATTTTTTCCTTATTTGTAAATAACCTATCAATTAAATAATGTCATGAATCAATCAATATTAATTCTCATGCATTATGAATCTTTATTTAAAACTTGCAAATCAAGTTCTTATGATTCATGCATAATTAATATTCATGATATGATTCTTATTTATTTAATTTAGATTAATACCATATTTGAATATGATTAATTAGTATCACAAATTATCATAACATATAAATTTCGATTTCATTCATGCTTGAAATCGCCAACTCTTGCTTGGTAACCAAGCTTGGTAATTTCCATGATTCAAAATCTTGCCTTATATGTTTATCATGATAATTAACATAATTAATCTTTTATTAAAATATGATAAGGAAAATACCTAGTGGGCTTATCGACCAAGGCTTGGTCGAATTTCCTCCCTTACTATTAGCTAAGATTAAACCCAATGGACCTAGCCCATTAATTTTATCTTTAAGTAATTCTCATGAATTAACGTAACCTTTTGTTATGATATATAATTCATATCTCTTTCTCTGTAGATTTTGCACATAAAATCATAGAAGAAAAAACTCTTAGAATTAAATTTACTACAACATTGATGCTGACAATTTATTCCAGTTTTGACGTTTTCCGATCAGCTATTTCTTTGGCAAAACTTTAGGTACTTTTGCCGCAATTTTTTGAAACTTTCCAAAACTTGACACAAGCTTCAGTTTCAATTGTTCTATCATAAATTAGAATAACAAATATTCTAATTGTACGATTGGTCCTTTACAGAGCTATCTTGGGGACCATGGACCCACATCACTTAAGCACCAACGGATTAATCCGTTAACTCCGGTGTTACTCCACTAAAAACCCAAAGCTGTACTCTTTAGTGATGCGAATAATATATTCCTTATATATTAAGGTGTCCAGTGATATAATCAAATTCTAGTGATTAATCTTTCACTTGATGATTCACACTTGAGCAGGCGTTTTACCGTTTAGCCCCTTAGTGCTTTTCTTCCTGAATTCCATCGGTGGTATTTTAGACGACTCACTTACAATTTCGAGACGTAAGCTGCGCATGAGTCCCGTACTACTTCTCACGGCCGAAAATTCCAGGAATCATCTTGACTTAGTAAAAAGCTATGTGATATCCATATCTGTGATCGAGTTACCCTTCCCTGTCGACTATCATGTTCCCAATATAGCGGTTTTGGGAACAACGTTATGTTGTGTTCTTTAACTAGCAAATCAAAGAACGATCAAGCTAATAGTCAGGGTTCAAGATCACTTCAG
This sequence comes from Parietaria judaica, assembly GCA_954871525.1. NCBI lineage: Eukaryota > Viridiplantae > Streptophyta > Magnoliopsida > Rosales > Urticaceae > Parietaria > Parietaria judaica. The sequence continues at coordinate 50,609,784 of OX940860.1, forward strand.
GATTTAGATTAATTACCATTTGATCATCTTTTATGACTTAGTTCAAAGTTGTCAGTGACGGTCTTAGTTGAGCAACTTTCAGAACTTAGTCAAGTCCTATCCAGTACAAAGACACATCGTACTTAATACACTTAATGGGTATGACACACATATCTATCCAGAATAGGATTTTCTCCATTTAGTCGTATTAATGACTTTATCAATTAAGAGGCTCTCACCCGCTTAATTAAGTCACGGATACATTTAAGTTCATTTATTGCATCTATCAATTCTTCCTCACATTGACTCTTGTGTGATGGATAGATTACAATTGCATTCCATTATGAACTATGGATAAACATTCGATTATACATAAAGAACTATAAAAAAGATTATCATAATAAGTGCATTCTTTATTAAGAGTGACGTCACAAACTTTTACAATGGGTAAATAAAACATTGTTTAAGGGCAATATGCCTAACGTACCGAACGTTGGTTTCAATTGGAGTATCCACAACTTTATTGTCTGTAATTTGTGCATGCTCAAATATATCTCCAATGTATTTTGACTGAGATAGAATATATCCTTTTGGAGACGCAGCAACCTCAATTCCCAGAAAATACCGTAGCATTCCCCAATCCTTCATAGCAAAGCAACTAGCTAGCTTTTTCTTGAGAGATTCAATCCCATCGATATCATCACCAGTAATAATCATGTTATCAACATATAAAGAGAGAAGAATACGACCTTGTCTGGTGCATTTAATGAATAATGCATAATTATGGTGGCTACGAGTGAATCCAAGTGACGTGATCACAGTAGAGAACTTCTCAAACCAAGCACGAGGTGCTTGTTTAAGTCCATAGAGAGCTTTTCGGAGCTTACAAACTTCACCAGGTTTGTGAGTGACACTAGGAGGTGGATCCATATAAACTTCTTCGTGAAGATCATCGTTGACAAAAGGCATTCTTCCCGTCCATCTGAGATATTTTCCACCCACGAACAGAAGAAACGGGGATGAGAGTCCTAACTGTAGTCATTTTGGCAACCGGAGCAAAGGTTTCTTCATAATCCATGCCATATTGCTGAGAAAATCCCCGAGCAACTAGTCGAGCTTTGTATCTCTCAACAGATCCATCAGACTTAGTTTTCATCTTGTATACCCATCGAGAACCAATGGTACGTTTTCCCGGTGGTAACAAGACCAAATCCCAAGTATGTGTTTGACGCAGCGCCATAAGTTCCTCATCCATAACATTCTGCCAAAGAGGGTCAAGAACATCTTCTTGATAGGACGAGGGCTCAATAAGATGATGAATGGATTTTAAGAAAGACACAAAGGAACTAGAGTAACACGAATAAGAGAAATCGGGGAGTTTAGTTGACTTACAGACGCGAGTGGAAGTGCGAAGTGGAGGATCCACATTCTCTTGAGCTGATTCACAGGTCACGGGTTGAGGAAGTGAAGGTGTGGCGGGAACAATAGTACTCGAGTTCATAGCCTCTTCAGACAGAGGAGCACTAGGATGCACGAGATGATCTTCATCAATAAGAAACGGATCAATGCTAACAAGATCTGATTTTGTCATATTATGCGAATTTTCAGGAATGGAGAATAAAGGAATATGTTCAAGGAAGAAGACATGACGAGAGACATACAATTTCTGACCAATAGGATCAAAACAACGATAGCCTTTTTAACAGAAAACACACAACACTGATCGAGAAGTCAATTTACTACGTTCAACACTAGGACGTAGAACAAAACAAGCTGAGCCAAAAACACGCAATGAAGAGTAATTAGGAGAGTGACCATGAATTTTTTTAAAAGGTGACAAACCTGAGTTGTGTGAAGTAGGAATTCTATTGATCAAATAAACAGACGTCAGAACAGCTTCACCCCAAAACACACTTGGAACTTGAGATGACAATAAAAGTGATCGAGCAGTTTCAATGATATGACGATGTTTTCTTTCTGCTACACCATTTTGTTGAGGTGTATCGGTACACGAGCTCTGATGAAGAGTTCCATCAGAGGTTAGTAACCTGGAAAAATTGTTAAAAGTGTATTTACCACCTAAATCACAACGAAAACATTTTATGATAGACGAATATTGTGTTTTTACAAGAGCTCGAAACGTATCAAATATATCCAAAAATTCAGAACGACATTTCATAAGATAGACCCAAGTATAACGAGTAAAATCATCAATAAACGATACATAATAACGTGAACCCCCTTTTGTGGGCAAAGGAGAGGGTTCCCAAACATCGGAGTGAATGAGATCAAAATGTGCAAATGACATAGATAAACTTCTAGGAAAGGGCAATGCCGAAAATTTTGCAAGTTTACAACCACTACAATCAGACACATCATGAGTTTTTAAATCACCCAATGCTCCAGTAGAAACTAAAAATTTCGAACGAGATCCGGAAACATGACCCAAACGAGAATGCCACAAGTAAAATTCATAGGACGACTGACTCAACCGAAAAGATGACAGATCAACACTAGAAGCAGCAACGCTCTCCGGTACTTTGAGTTCATCCACCACAGAAGAGTTTGGTGACAACGAAGAAAATGATGATTTTTCAGGAGACATATGACCAGTAGCGCCAGAGTCAAGAACCCAAACGGGAGAGGATATACCTGATGAACCGGATTTTTGGAGAGAGGACAAACCGACAGGAGAAGCAGCTGATAAGGCTTGAGGATGCGAGGCGAGGAACTTTTGGAACTGCTCAATCAAAGATTGCTTTGATGGTGCTGATGAGGAGACCTCGGCACAACTAGCTTGAAAAGCTTGATTAGTAGCTTTCCATGGAGGCTTCTGAGAGACCGGCGGCGGGCGTAGATGCGGTTGTTGGCCTTTACTAGCCAATAAAGGACATTGTCCCTTCCAGTGCCCTTTTTGCTTACAAAACGCACATTCATCTATGGCCACGCGAATATTGGAGCGACTCAGATGGTTACTAGATGAATTCGGATGGGAAGCAACAAAAACTGATGGAGCAGCCGGTATAGAAGACTCTTTGACAGTGCGAGTCTTGAGCAGAATCTCCTCTGCCATTAATCCGTTCACAACCGAGTCAACCGAAGGCAAGGGATTCCGATGTAAGATGGAACCACGTAGAGCTTCAAATTCAGATCGAAGGGCCATCAAGAACTGAACAAGGCGTTGTTCCTCTCTGAAGCTGATGTAAAGCTCGTGTGACTGTAAATTAGCGGGCTCGATCTGTGCCAACTGATCCCATAATGCTGACATAGCATAGTAAAATTCTTGGATCGACAAATCATCTTGTTTGAGAGCCCGAATATGAGTTTCCAATTGATAGCGCCGAGCAAAATTAGACTGAGTAAACAATCTCTCAAGATGTTCCCAAACAAGCTTGGCCGTGTCGAACTTTGCCAATTGAACGCCTATCGAATGAGTGACAGAGTTGTTTATCTATGTGATAATCTTCGAATTGTCGGCTTCCACAGCTTTCGCTAATATAAGTGTAGTGAATATATTTATATCCTAATTCGGTATTGCTTATATGATTAAGTTGTGGCAAAAATACGGTACTGTGAAGATCTTTATCGGAGTAAGCTGTTAGAATCAAAGAGAGAGAGAAGAGAAGAGAGAAGAAAAACCCTTGATTGAGAAAAAAATGAAATAATACAAAAGGTCTTGGTTACATAAAAGAGAAAAGGACTAAATAGCAAATAAGATAAACAAGAGGGACTAAAATGCTAATATAAGCAATACCGAATCAGGATATAAATATATTCACTACACTAATGTCCAGTTTTACATTTCAATTGATATTTCGTATTTTTTTAAAACTTTTTTTTTTTTTGCCAAAATGTAAAACGACAGAGTTGTAGATCTTTTAAGCTTTCCAACCATAGGTCATTTGTAAAATTACACAACAAATGAGTGAGTTATGCCAAAAATACAAAAGCTATACAAATTGATTTCGGACAAGTATCATTGATTTCGGACATATATATTGAACATAGGTATTTTGGTGAAGAAAAAGTAAACATTATAATTTTTTGATTTTTAGAACATTTTATAGTTACTTTTAGGGTTAGAGTTTTTTCTATTTGTGATATTGGTTAACGATTTTTTCTATTTAAAATTACTATACGTGAGTGACAGTTTTTAAAACTAAAATGCAATACTACAAATACAAAACATTGAGTACTGATACTATTTTTTTATATATATATAATATAATACAGTTACCACTAAAAGTTATGTTTAAAAACTTAACTACATAAATTATTTATTTTTTTATTATTGGGTTTTGCTTTTAATTTATTATTTTTTTAAAAATAAATAAACTCTTTGAAATTGAAACTAAAAAGTAAAAAGAGAGGGACCAAACATTACAAAGTTGGCAAGGCATATTTGTCTTAGCCCTAACTTGAAATCCGTACAACAAAACTCTGACTTTATTATATGACACAGAATGGTCCAATTTTTTTAATTTTTTTTTTGAATAAAAAAAAAAAAGAATGGTCCAAATTTAAATTTATTTCTTTTTTTAATGGCTAAATTAAATTCATTTCTCACTGGGTGTTAATTCTTAGTAATTATTATTCTTAGGTATAGTTTAGTTTAGTTTAGCCTCATGCCTACTATACTAAAGCAAGTCAGCTGATTTTCAGCACACGTTACACAATTTAAACAAAGCTTCTACACATTAGCATTTAATAATATCCAATATATAAAATAAAATAAAATAAAGGATAATATCCATAAAATTATTTAAATTATCCGAGTACAATAAAACAATGACTCACTTGATTTTCTGTTAAAAATACTAATGAATTATCAATTTTTTTGTAAAAATGAATGGACATGCAATTACTTCTATACAATTTTATTTTCTTTTAAACATTTTTTTTTGTATTTTAACTGTTTGAGACTTTGAGTCTTTCCTTTGTTTATGTTTTTTTAAAGAAATTATATTAATCATTATTTTGATGGACTTAAATACTTTTTTTTTTCATTAAAAACAAATCTAAATATTTTTCGGTGCAATTGATTATAACTTCATAACTTATTCCGCTATTATCCAAAAGTAAATGTACTATTACTTCCTACATTTATAGTAACTGACAGTATCGGAAGATCGAAAACAGCATTTACATACAAATTACAAAGCATTAAAAGGGAAATAGAGACAAAATGATGAAAGTGGTGAAAAAGTAATAAAATTGTTACTTAATTCAAAATAATTCTCACAATAATTACTACTCAAAAATTGTAGAAGAGAAGAAGACTGTTGTTAAGGAATTAGGGCTTGGAATCAACGCCAAAACTGAATTGATTTGCTCATCATCAAGAGGCTTTATTACTGTCCATTCCAATCCTTGCCTGTGATAATGCAACAACATTTCAATATATATCAATATAATTTTAAAACCATATAAATTATGAAAAATATTCATTTATATCCCTCACTTTGTCTCAAATAAATATAATAAGGGACAAAAATTATTAAGCCATGACTAACTAGATGCAAAAAGTATAAAATTAAAGCATAAATTGGAACAAAAAAAAGAAGAAGATAGAATTATAAAAAATCTATTTAGGGAAAGATATAAAAAGTTAGGAGGTGATATAGTATAGTAGTGTTACAAATTATGGAATCAAATATGATCTAGTTTTGAAATTGCAGTGGACCCATACATAAACGAAGAGTAGTCAGTGAAGCAAAATTTGGGTATTTATTGTGAAAAATGAAGGGAGGGGTAAAAAAGAACTGACCAAGAATTTGTGGTTGTCTTGAAGAAGTGGAGAGAAGTTGGAGCAGAAATCGTCAATGTCAGACCCAATATTAGCCCCACCAAGTACCTCCATGAATTTATTCCTATCAGGAGCAAGCTTCATTGCAACCTATACATATATATATAATTAAAATTAACATTTGTTAGGATATATACTAGCTTTTATTTACTAATTTGTCTTTAATCCAAAGTTTAAGAGATGTTGCAATGCATAGGTGACTATGTATCAGTTTTCATACATACATATTTTGGTGAAAACAGAATTCCCTTTCTCTAATATTTTATTTCCGGTGCCTTTTTTTAGTCGTAATTTCTGGATTTTTATTTATTTATTGTAAATAGCGTTATATATTTTGGACCTTCGGATCTTGGCCGAGGGTCTTAGTTAGCTCTTAATTATTATTTTTTTAAAGTATTGAAAATCGGAAACCCAAAATTTTAATGTCAGATTTAAAAAATAAACATAATTTGTAATACAGGATTCCCCTACTCCCATTTTAACACCATCAAGATATGCATTATAATATAACGATGCTTGGAAATTTGCGGCGAAAATTATCAAACTCATTGTTTCTAACAAATAAGCTCCCGAACTAAATTTGTAGAGGGTAAAGTCATTAAAGTGAGGTTTTTGTTGCAAATGGACGGCAAAAGACGTTAAATGACAAGAGATTAAGCTGCCATGTCACCAGAATATACTCATTTGTGCCATCAAAAAATGCCCACGTGCATTACATGTGAGCATTTTCTTGATGATGTGGCGCGTCACGTAGCAACAAAAACCTAGATGTGAGAAATTAAGTTGAGAGACTTATTTGTTAAAAATAACAAAGTTTCGTGACTTTCGACGCAAATTTCCGAATTTTTTTTTATTTATTTACTAAAAAGGACCATATAAAGATTGAGAAGCATGGAAATTACAGTGAAACTAGAGCTGATAAGCCAACCGTGATATCGTTTCAAGGTCTTGTTGTAGGAATTGTAACAAGCCTGCGGCATTGACCACTCTGGGTGCGCCTTCAGCCCCACGAACAGCTCCACCAAGTAGTCCATCGCCCTGCTAACAATGCCCACCCGTGAAACCCGGACCAACTACTTGATTCATGTTTTTCAAACCCGTTTTGATTTTAAATTTATTTATTTATTTTTCTTCTAATAGGGACCTGGACTAGGCCTAGGCCGGGCTGGTTTTCTAATATGCCCAAGTAGTTATAGATAAATTGAATTTCTACACGGAATTTAGAAATTGTTAAATAAAAAAAAGATATATTTGAATTAATAATAAAACTCTAGAGTCTAGAAACCAAAAATATATGAAACCTATGAAATATAAATAGTGCGGAGACGTATAAATTTAATATATATCAAAAAATTTAATTTATCGAGTATTAATTTAACATATTAGTCTGAATCAGATTGGAAAAAAAAAAATTAAGGTTATTACTATATTCAGAACAAATATAGTTAAACCTTTATAAACTAATACTTGGCAATTTAATAACTTTTCTAAGATATGTTTTTTCTTCAGTCTTGGTCGGGTTAGTGTAAAAAAATCATCAATTTCGATATGATACTAAGATTATATATTTTCATTTAATCTTATATAAATATATGTTCCTACTAATATTATAGCTTAATAATATTTGAAAACTATATATATATATATATATATATATATATAACAAATTTAGAGTAATATAAGGAGCTCAACTATTACTGGGTACCATTTCAAGATTTTTTAAAATAATAACTAATGACAGTAAATATACTAAGTTATATTTAACTGAGGCGGAATACGCCTAAATCTTTTTTAGTGGCAAACATAGCAAAGTTCGACTCTGCTGCGGCTTCAATTCATTCCGCCATTTTCTCTTAACAACATTAAATGCCAATTACAATTTGAATACTTTTGCCACCTCATTTTTTATTTTTATTTTTCTGAATCCTCCTAATCCTCTTCTTTCTGACGATATCTGTTCCGGAAACTAGGTACGAATCACCAATTGATATTTATAAAAAAAAAAAAAAACAAGATTTTTTAAACTAAACACCTACCAAGTTCTTCAATTTAGTTGAACCTCATATGAACCTAATAAAGATTAAGATTAAGTTTCCTGCTAATAAACTGAATACCACATTTTGATATTTTCAATAAGAAAATTAAATATCCTATTTGAAAAGATAAAAACTACGCTTACAACATATCTGGTATTCAGTTACAGTAATATCGGTATTCTAGCCGCATTTACCACTTCGAAAACATACGAATAAAATTGAATAAAATCACTACTCATATAATGAATCATTATAAAATTTTAATGCATTAAGTAAAAAAAATATGATAAATATAAACTTGAAACTAAACACCTCTTAGAACTCAATCATTATGAACTTCAAAGCAAACAAACAACCATTAAATCCTTGAAGTTTAAGCAGACTTAATGAAATAATGGCAAGAGAAGCTGCATTAATACCTAGATGACAAATAACCGAAGGCCTCGCCGGACCAGAGAGAGAGCGAGAAAGCTCAAGTGAATAACAAGGTGTTTGTTCTTCAGAGACTTGAAGAAGGAAGAGGATTAGGAGAGAAGAAATAAAAAGAGCGGCAAGTTTTAGCTGGCATTTAACGCTATTAAGAGAAAATGGATGGAATGAATTGAAGCCGCAATAAAATTAAACTTAGCTACATTTGCCATAGAAAATTTGCACTTGGGTCTATGCCACCCTAGTTGAATATAGTTTGGATACATTTGTCGCCATTAATCCTTAGTGAAAATACAATTAATTGTATCTAATTATTAAAAAAAATAATGTTCATAGTTTCTTAATAAGCTAAAAAATATATTAACTTCATCTAATCAATATTTTTTTTTTCCAGAATTCCAAAAATTATTGTTTAAAACTTTAAAAATAATTTGTCTACAATTATTTTTAATGAAATTGACACAACAACAAACCCGAGTCCCAATTGACACTCGGAGAGCACAAAGCAAAAAACATTTATCGATAAATTAACATATCTCTAAAATATTAAGATATAACGGTCACAATAATACTATTTTATAGAAGCTAGAGTTACATGAAACACGGCTAAAATAAAATCTTAATAAAGGTTCGCTAGAAATATAATAGATAAATTAAAAATAAAATAAATCTACCACTAGGCCGGCACCGAACTCTTTTTTCCTTGGTCCGATCCCGATAGTTTCTGATTTTACGTATATTAAAAAAAAAAAAAAAAAACTCAGAATTTAATCATGTCCAATAATAGGGATTATTTAAACCGGATCCCGGGACAACTTTTTTAACCCCGAGGCAAAGCAACGTAAACACGAACAACGAAAAAATTGCTTGCCTGGTCAACCAAAGCAAAGCATTTGTGCAACTTGATGATGATTTTGCGGTTTTGGCTTCAATCTCAGGTTGGATGAGGCTGTACAAGTGCTTGAATTTCAACGTGTTTGATGAGTACTTGCTTTCTAGCCTCTGCAACAACACCTTCATTAATATATATATATATATATACACACATATATATATATATATCATCTTATATATATATATATATTATATATACATATATATTTTACATACCAATATGTTATTGCCAACATCAGCTTTCACAGCTGAAAATGCTGGTCCAAATTTGTCTGAAATTCATACAAAAAATGTCAACAAAGAACAAATTTAGCATATTGCAATATATATATATATAATTATATATACCTAAAACAGGTAATACGTATTTGCAGACATCCAAGAAGGGCTTTGTTAGCAAATCTCCTCCTTCAGATTTGACAACCTTTATTCCTTCCAATGCCAATGAAAACACTGTCTCTTTCATGATAATGGCTAAAATAAACACCAATTAATATTTGAAATTTGTTACCAAATGATTAAACAAAAACAAGTATAGTAATAAAATAAAAGAAAAAAAAAATGTATTATCAATGAATTGAGAAGGAATTTACGTGAAGATCCGTTAGTAGTGTTGTTGGCCATATCTACCAAGTATGAAGAACAATGTGTAGGATTTGGCCTTCTTGGAAGAAATGGGACACCAAATTTTGTCCCCTCAGATTGAGAAGAAATATTTTTCAGACATTATATTTCTATACAACAAAAGGGTAATTTTCAAAATCTAAAATTTAAATACCCATGAATTGAATTCAGAGAGTGAAACCTTTTTGAATTTCACATGAATTTTCACTTAAGCAAAACAAGAACCCTAAAAAAGGGGAGAAAAAGAGAAGAAAATGGGTGAATTAAAGCCACTGAATTTGATGGTATTGTAATGTTTCTTGGTATTGCCACTGAATTAAAACCATCCAAATTTTTGGTGGTGGAAAAAAAATTAATATATATTATATACACATATATAAATACGTGTAATAGTTTTATTATATTTAGCAAAGTTAAAAAAGGAGTTATTTATAGGGTATGCCTGGTCAACCAAACTTTTGATGAATATTTTGCTTCTTCAGTCTGAGGTTTGATGAGAGTGTACAAGTTTTGAATTTCGATGTACTTGCATAATGTGAGATATTCCAAAACAATCTCGGGATATCAAAAAAAAAAAATTAATGAAAATTTTTGTTCATGGTTGCGTTTGAATGATTTCATTTACTTTTTGTTTTTGGTTCTTCGATGGAAGGAGACAATAGAAAGGAAACAAAAATTTAGGAAATGGCAGCAAAAATATTTCAAATCATAGTGGCATTTGACGCCGCTAAAGGAGAACGCATGAAGCTCAAATAACCCGCAATAAAACACAACTTAAGTACATTGTCACTAAAAAGAAGACTAAAGTCTATGCCGCTCCAATTTAGTACAACTTGGGGTACATATGGTACCATTAATCTTAAATATAATAACATTAGTTCAAATTGAGATCAGAAAAAAATAAATTTAACAGAGAGTAATAATGTATCGAGGTTCTTCTGTACATATTTTTCTAAAGGAATGCAAGCAGCTAAAGCTGCAAGTAGCGAATAACGAACAAATATTGATATTATTATTTATGGCATTACACAAAACTCGAGGGCAAAAATGTTGCTGAATGGAGAATTAGAAAAAAATAGAATTACGGGCAAAACTTGGAGATGTATTAATCTACTACTTCTGTGTCTGCAACAAAAAAAATAGAAAAAAAGAGTGAGTGAGAAATCATGGACTATCGTTGACTTATATGATTGACCTGAGTTCAACTTTATTCGTTTGTTTACACAGTTTCTAAATAGATAAGAAATTGTTCTTACTTCTTTTTATTTACTTTCGAGTTTTAATTTTTACAAACATATATAATCTTTTTTTCAAAGAGTCAAACTCTTAAAAATCATCACTTTTGAAGACTTTTTTTTTTTTTTTTTTATGAAATTAATTGAAAATTAGAAACTAGATAGTATTGTCAAATTACAGTTAAAGAGTGTATTTTTGCAAAAGATTAAAATAGAAGGTAAGAAAAGCCTGAAACCTTGTTAAAGTACTTCTTGTGGATCTTCAACGCCTCGTTGCATGCCTTTTTGGCATCAAGATTTCCGGTTATGTCTTCTAAAATCTGAGACAACAAAATCGAAACCCCTGTTTATGTCGTTTTAGTATCAAGATTTCCGGTTAGGTAGCCTTATATCTCTGAAAACAAAATCAGAACTCATAGTTATGCCGGTTTAGCATGTCGCACACTGGACTACAAAATTGGAACTCCCAAGCCCTGATTTTTCCATTTTAGCATCTAGATTTCTTAAGTCACCAAATATCCGGGAGAACAAAATAGAAACTCCTAATCCGAAAGGCGAGACACAACCACGCTTAGGGCGCAATGAAAAGAAATCGAGAGTGGCACCTGAACGACGTCATCGAGACCCTTTGCCTCCCTCAAGAGCTTTTTATTTTTTGTTTCGAGAACACCGGCAACGAGAAACACAGAAAGCGCGCTGTGAGGTTGTTTTGCACATCCCGTCTGCACGAATTTCCTTTCGAACTTGCCACACTGCTTTAACACTTTCTCATCTACTTTTGGTTCGTCGCCGGACGCATTCTCGTACAATGAGAAAGTGTTTGGATTGTATTCCATTGCCCACATTAACTGAAACCAATCTATATTACTTGCGATTTGAAACCGAGATTATTAACAAAAGCCAAGAACACGTAATATAATAGTTCTTCTTTACCTCCCAAAGGTATAAAGAATCAACGAACGAAAACTCTCTCCGGAAAAGTACCATCAACATGCGAAAAGCAAACAGATAATCTCCACCGTCGAGATTCTCTGCCAATAATATGCAGCTTGTGATATCAATATATATATATACACAATATATATTTAGCATTGTCTATAAATTTAATTTAGTCCTTAACAGACACAACCCGAAATTAACCTTGGAAAATAGGAGCTTTGCCTAATCCTCACCGAGCTTATTCTCCCTTCTTTTGAGAGAGATAAAAGTTAGTGAACGATTATTAGCCGACTCTTTCATTTAACTTGAGGTCTCTTAAATAGACCAACAATTACAATCTAATAGTCGGTCCAGAACACATAATCCTAACATTTTAAACAAACTTTAACGATAAAATGTTTAATTAGCCTATAAAAGATACTTAATCCTAACCTATGTAACATTATCTTTCTTGTTTTGAAGGTAATCCAAATAGTGTTGAGACTAGGATCATACCAAGGTGTTGATGAAGCTTTGGATCTATGGTTTTGATTATTTGGGAGAGTGTACTCAGTTGGCCTTGCACCCCAATAGAGCTTGAACTGCACCTAAAACTTTCTCTCTGTAATTAAACAAAGTGCGGCCGTAAAATTCACATGAAAAACCGGTAAAAGATAATGCATGATAGTACTTCATCAAAAAAAAATTCTCCGCAAATAAAATACAATTTTTCCGACTGTCTTTAATCACTAAGTTTCTAACATGATTTTATGCAAGTTTTGTTGCGTCGAAGTAGAAAAATGTAATAAAAAAACCAAATGGATGATCAAAAAATTTAAATCCCTAGACACAGTGAAACAAATTAAACAAAAAACCGGACTAGGCCCGAACAAATAAAATCCCTGAATAAATAACTCTAAATGTAATTAAATAATTTAAACGACATAATTAAACGAAAAAACCAAACTAAATAGATTAAATAATTTAATTAAACAGCGCTACTTATTTTTTAATATTATGTATGCAATGCAGTGTCATGGTCTTATTCTAACTAATAAACGTACAAGTCAAAGAGCGTGTTTTATTTCATTTGAAAATTCAAGCATACAAGGGAATATATATATATATATATATATATATGAATTAGCGTGTAGATATATATATTTAGAACAAATACCAGCCTTCGCATCGCCCGTTCGAAACACCAAAATGCGTCGGCTTCATCATCAAGAAGAATAACCATTGGCGAGCAAATATCGTTCATCCCTGAAGCAGAAATAACACTAATTTACAACAGGCTTCTAGCTGATTGCTTTTAGTTTTAAAAGACGAAATTATCAGTTGAAGAACTTACCTTGAACATAGCCGATCTCATTGTCCAGCCATGTATACACAGAAAGAACGTCCCAAAGTTTAGCTTGATTAGCCTCACTCTCATAAAAGACGAGTGTTCGATCTGTGCGAACAACATCCAACCCTACAATGTGTAGCGAGTAAATATTACTGGATATTATGTCGTTTATTATGAGGGAAGTCAAACTTATAATGAAAGTATGGCATTAAACGAAAAAGAATAACAAGCGACAATAGAAAATGCTCGGAAAGATCTTGGATTCTAAATGTGAATCAACAAATAATGGAGACATGACAAACCGATTTGGGGCAACAACTGCTTCCACTGAATCACCGTTTTGTTTGGCTGAAGAGAAGATGTGGACATGGCCCCACAATCTCTCTCGTTTTCGTTTGATGATTCTTCTATTGGCTGGCCGTCGTCAGTGACGATAGGCGTTGTGATAAGCTTTCCACTCCCGATAACCGGAGACATCTTTTGGCATTCAGCTTTCAATGAGCCATATTGCTCCCTGAAAGAGTCAATGCCATAATATTAGATTTAAGTAAAAGAAAAACGGAGAAGAATGATGGTTCTTTCCCTTTTGATTAAGGTCAAGTATAATAGTTATAAGTATTCATCACTGTCTCCTCTGAACTTATCACATTATTACAGTTTGCCTACTGATTTTTTTTTATATGATTAGTTTACCTCATGAAGTTGTATATTTTAATAGTTTACCCCCTCGTGTTAAATTTTGATGACAACATTGTTAATAGCTATTGAGCGACCCTTCGAAAAATCCCCAGGACGAATGAATATTTGTCTATAAAACATATCAGAAACCGTTATGTAAAGCATATAAATTACCAATATTAAAATGAGAAAAAAAAAAAATCTAAACAAATACGAACGGAACGACATCCTAACGAATACCTTACCTACGGCGCTCCCTGAGAGCATTCCGTTCCCGAAACGTGCTATTCGGATCATAGCAGCCCAGCAGGAATTCCCATACTACTCCTTTGATTGAAGGGTGAACCCCCTGTCATATAACGTCAATTTGAAGAGCCTAATTAAACTCGTATAATTTCTTAACCTCGGGCTATGTAAGAGGTTTACCCCGCGTTGAATCCGCCGCAGAACACTCGCGATATCAAGCCGTCCGTCTTCGGTGAAGGCGGCTTTCCACCTTCTTGCACTCAGAGTTTTCCCTGCCTGACAGCTACAAGATATCAATCTTTGGAGCCGCTTGATTCCATTACGCATTTAATATACAAATATATAATATGAAGAAGGTCGATATGGATAATTACCCTGAGTTTGAAGCGGATCTTGCGAACATCTTCACGGTATTCTGGTCGAATAGGATAGAAAGACTCCATTTCAGCTGAGGAAGCTTTCTTCGTGAAAAGCGACGTCATCGTCTCGCAACCAGCCATTAAGAAATCAGAGTCGATCACTGCAAATATCACCAAATTCCGTCAGCCTCAAAAAACCTAAATTCCAGAATCTCTACGGAAATTTACGATCTGATCAAAGACTCTCTCTCTCTCTCTATCCAATGCGAACCAGAAAAAATTCTCCATGGAAATCAGATGATGAGAATGAGCGAGAATCATACAATGCGTTGAATTCGAAAGGCGATCGCAGAGAGGAAGAATGTTGGAGAGGACGATGACAAAGATGTTGGCAATTCCAGATATTCAGAGAAAAAAAAAAATTTAAAATATTTGAATTTTGATTTGACAAATTTGGTATGTCTTTTTGTCTTTGGTTTGAGTGAGATCAGCACTGAGCTTTGTACCAATGACGTGGCTACTTTATTTACAGGTATTTGCAACATAAGTACCTAACTTTATACTAAGTGCACCAGAATATTTCAGTTTCTAATCTCTTTTCTTATCCCAAAGGTCACAAAATTAAGTGAATAATCGTGACTTTTTTATATACAAATAAATTGGTATCTAAATTTGGGAGAACCAAGACCGAGATGGAATTAAAAAAAAAAAATTCTAATTTTGTTCTATTTTCTGAATTATTTATCATATATAATTTTTTTTAATCAATAATAGTTATTAGGTTTTTATTTTAAGGTTTCTTTTTTAATGAGTTAAAATGGCAGTTCCCGCTCTTTGGAAGTACCAAATAAATGAGTCCTTGAATCAGGGTTTTGAGAATATCGATTACGTTTGTTCTATTTGTAAAAACAAAAACTAGTATAAGAACTGCATTTTTTGTTTTGTGTAGAGCGTAAACTAAGATTTATATATATAGAGAGATATATAATTTGGACTATATTTTTTTTATACATTATTTAATTTAAATTTAGAACTGGGTCCAACGTGTCTTTATTTTTTTCCATTCCAAATTTAAAGAAAGAGAATTATTGGTCCTTCTCGAATTTAAAAGTAGAACAAAGATGCTATTGTTTTGTCCCGAATGCGGAAAAAAAGGGATTCTTTTCTTCGTCAAAATAACTTTGAGCTGGCGACAAATTTAAGAAAATCGGAATAATTCCGAAATTGAGATAAAATACTCCTAATTTTAATTTATTATTTCGATTGCGCTCTATATTTTATTGACATATAATTTATATCTATATATATATATAAAAGGAGAGTTTTTCCAACATGACTTGGCACCACCACAAACAAGAAAAAGAGAATCCCAATTTTTCACACTTTTATATTTATTTAATCACAATATCATTCTTTTAATGTCTCATTCAATTGTGTATTTATTTCCACTTAAGTGCATGCAAATTAAATATATATATATATATATATATATATTCTTTTATTAAATACTAAAATATATTTTGCTATTCACTTGATTGTTTAATAATAATTTACCGTTGCCTCATTTTTAGGTTGTTTAGTTTTTTTTTTTTTTAGGTTTAATATTGTGTCTTATCAATATGTAGGTTGTTTCATATTTTTATGTGATATATTATGTTTATAATTTGTGACATATTATTTTTTTAGTATTTCTTTTATATTAAAACTTTTATTTTTCGTGTTTTTCATACTAAATATTATTTTTTATTAAAAACACGTTATTCTAACATATTCTTAATTGCAAGACCTTAAAATTGCAAGTCCTTTCTTTTTCAACATATTCTTAATTGCAAGACCTTAAAATTGCAAGTCCTTTCTTTTTCCATGCTAAATGCAACAATTTTTTTTTTATTCAATAATGCATATGTTTATTCTTAATTAATAGCACTTCAAGTCATATTATTTGTATCAAAAGTAACGATTGAGGAATTTTGTAACCATCTACTTAACTTAATAAATTGAACTCTTGCTATCCCAATTGCTATTTTCATATTAAAATCAAATAATTGTTGTAACTCTTCTTCCCCTATTTTTATACACTACGTATTATTGTTCATCCTCAAGACAAGATTTGAGTCCTCTTTTGTTCTTTGTTTTTTAGTATAAAATTATTGTTTTTTTTAACTTCCTATGAAATTTACATTTATTTTATGTTCTGCAAATATTTCTTCTCTTCATCGAAATCTCCGCCTCTCGACACTTTCGAATTCGTCAAATAAAAACTTGGAGGTATTAGTTTTTTTTTTTTTTTTTTGCTCAGACTGAATTGGTGCCATTTTTATTATAATTTGGAACATGTATTTTGTTTTTGTGTATATTATTTTATGCTTTTATATGAATAAGAAGTAAGACTTGAAGACTTTTTATTCTTAATTTTAGAAGTACTTTTTGTGTCTATGACTCTATTCATTCCTGAAGTGGAATACCTCATTCAAAAATTATTATTTTTTATCAAATCTGTAAGAATCAATCGAAATGGCATAAATAATTTTTATGTACAAATTGTTACGGGTATTTTACGTAATTGATTTAATATTAATTAACAAAAGAAAAATTATTTAAATTAGTTTTTCTTTTATTAATTAATTTATTTTACAATCAATTTTGCCCCAAATTATTCACCGGAAGCTTGTTTTCGAAAAATAAAGGGTCCAGATGATCCCAAAATTATCAAACACCTTCAATCGATATAAAATTTGTAAAAAACGGCCTCGGGGAACACCCGAGGCCTCCGAAGACCCCCCGGGACCTCCGGGTGGGCCCCACGGCCCCCAAGGTTCGCCACCACGCCGCCAGGTGGGCCCCACGCGGTCAGGGGTCACTGCCACGCGCGTCAGACAACGCTGCAGGCCCCCAAGGGTCAAAACGACCCCACCATGTGGCGCCACCCCGTTGGACGCGAGAAAAGACGCGCAGCCACAGGGGATCGACGCGTGGTTGCTGACGCGAGGTGTGACGCGGCTGCTGGCGTCAGCCCTGGCTGCCACGCGCGTGGTTTCGCGTCACGGCCACTGTTCCCGCCCGTGAGGGCGCGTCCGACGTCGGATTGAGGCGCCGATTGCGGCGTTGGATCGGCCACGTCTGGGGGACCTGAAAAACTGTATAATTTTACCCCGGGGGCCTCCCGGAGTAATAATTATTCACATTTTAACCCCCGGTCCCTCCTATAAATAGAAGCTCGGTTTTTACTTATCGGTAACTCGATTCTCACACCGAGAACTCGCCCTAAACTCCCTCTACACCCTCTAGAACTTGTCTCCCCTCAAATATCACTCTAATGTTGAGCGTCGGAGGTGAATCAGGGGTCCCCCCCCCCCTCCAGTTCTCCCTGATCTCGGGTGCTGTTTTGTCCAGGTTCTGAGAGAGAGAAAACACATTTGAGCGGAAGCTCTGGAGAAGATTCTGGCATGATCTAAGACCCTCCTTGCCAAGGTTCTAGATCCGTGAGGTGCTCGTTCTATCCACTGGTCTTGTATCTCCGGCAGATATACTGACTACGCGGATAGCCCGAGGACCCGGATCTGTCCCCGTGACGCCGGTTGAGGGTCTGATCTACCAGGGTTCACTGGAAAATCGATACTGTGACCCCCCCTACACGGTGGTCAGGAGTCCGTTTTTGGTGTCCTGAACCTATAATCCGGGCCAGGCCAAGTCCTGGCCCTATTAGCGATAGGTAGTGGAGTTTACCACGGATTTCTGATCATCGAGTCAGCGGAGGATCCGTTTGACTCGAAAGTCCAGGAGCCCAAGCCCGAAAGTCACAAAAGTCAACAAGACGACATTGGGCCCGGCCCAACACGAGCTATTGGGCCGCTGAATGTTTGAAGCATTTTTCTGCATCAACATTTTGGCGCTAGAAGGAGGGGGGCCACGAGTTTAAAACCTCGAGTCCCTACCAGCACATCCGACCACATTTGAAGGTATTCAAGTACATTCGAACGCATTCGAACACACTCGAAGACGTTCGAACACACTCGAAGGCGTTCGAACACACTCGAAGGCGTTCGAAGACATCCGGCCACATTCGAAGATATTCGAGTACACTCGAAGGCACTCGAAGAAACTCAAAAGCATTCGAACAAACTCGAAGGCGTTCGAACACACTCGAAAGCGTTCGAAGAAACTCGAAGGCGTTCGAACACACTCGAAGGCGTTCAATGAAACTCGAAGGCGTTCGAAGAAACTCGAAGGCGTTCGAACACACTCGAATGCGTTCAAATAAACTCAAAGGCGTTCGAAGAAACTCGAAGGCGTTCGAACACACTCGAAGGCATTCAAACATGTTCGAAGACACTCGAAGACGCTCGAAACCTCGATGTCAGATACAACTGAAGGCACCTCTTCCCGCCCCGTGGGAAGTATCGCTCTTAACACTCGGGCTCGGGTGAACGCACGCCGAACCCAGACTCTCAACCGGCCCGAGACAAGTACTCGACAAGAGCCCGCTGTCAACGAAGAAAAAGAAAGGCTAACCCGGCTGGAGGATAGTGTCTTCCGCCTGGCTGATCTTGTGTCCAAACGTCTCGGCAACAACAACACCAACCTTGAAGCCATCGACGAAGAGGAGAGTCCAGAAGAGGCCCTCGAACTCGCACAACGAGGGCCACCTGCAACTCAGCAGGCCCGTCGAGGCATTCAAGAGCCGGCCCAATCACAGTCGACCCGACGTTCAGCCTTTGAACGTCTGGGAGGAGACGAAAGTAACGCTGAAAACCTTAAGGCGCGGAGGAACCGTCGTCGGCAGGTGCCCGCCCGGGCACGTCTGGAAAATCAAGAGGATCTCCGTCACCGTCTAAGTCACTCCCGTCAAGAAGGAGACTTACGACGACACCTCGAACGACGAAAGGAAGAACCTCGCCCTCAAGAAAATATGGACAATGTCGAATCAGAAGGGTCTAGAAGTTCTGCACCCCCCGCCATGTATCACATGACGAGAAGAGCAAACACAGCCCCGGCACCTGGCCCGACAGCACCTCCGCCAAACGACGGACTGCGAAACAAGGTCCATGCTCTAAGAAGAGAGCTGAGAGAACTCGCCGCCGCTAATAACACCGATCCCGCCAAACGAAGTATGGCAGAGGGAGTCATCTCCCCTCTGGCAAGCCACCTACTCGATGAAGATCTCAGCGGAGACCTCCGATTCCCGCTAAATCTCATCTACGACGGCACGACAGACCCCACATACCATCTGGTGCAGTACCAGTTTGCTATGCGGGTGAAGAGATGCTCGCCCTCCACAATGTGTCAGGCGTTCTGCCTCACCCTTGCCGGACCAGCCTTCGAATGGTACCAACGACTCCCCAAAGGGTCGATTGAATCCTTTGAAGAGCTGACAGAACGCTTCATATCCCGCTTCGCTAGCTCGATCATGCAGCAAAAAGGAAAGTCGTACTTATGATCCCTCAAGCAGAGCAAAGACGAGTCTCTCCAGGCTTACTTGAAAAAGTTCACGGAGGAGGCGAATAAAGTCGTTAGCTATACTGACGACGACGCCGTCACCGCCGTAATCGACGGCCTCCCGGTGAGCGAATTCACACGCTCCCTTGTCAAAAAGAGACCTGCTTCCATGGCCGAACTGATGGCTAGGGAAGCAGATGACATCGCCGCCGACGAATACTTCGTCAGTCGAAACCAACTCACCCTAGGCGAGCAAAGTCGGAACGACCAAAGAAGAGATGATGACGAGACTCCAAGAAAAAGGCAGCGTCAACAATCAAACTCTGAAGGACGACAACAGCCCTTTAGGCGAGCGGAAGGTTTTCGTAAGAACACAAATTACACCCCGCTGACCGCGTCAGCAGCAACAATTTTTAACCTCCACAAAGAGAAGTTCGATCCTCCGCGGCCCCTACCCAGAAAGGCCAACCGAGACAAAGGTCGGTACTGCGAATATCACCAGGACCACGGCCACCTGACATCAGAATGCTAGCAACTGAGGAAACAAATCGAGCAGCTCATCCAAGACGGACAGTTAAAAGAATTTGTCAAAAAACTCGTGGCAGGAAGCGAAAAAGCTAACAACCCTCTGCCTCGAGAAAGTGAACAACCCTAAGACGACCACAAGCCTCGCCAAGACGAAGAGCGAACCAAAGGCAAAGCTCCCCAGTATCATGTTGTATCCACTATCCTAGGTGGACCAGAAACTGGGGACTCCAACAACAAACGAAAGAGATACGCCCGAGCCCTGGAAAGTGACGGCGAGGAACACCAGATCAACCTCACGAACCTAACCAGTTCAACAACGGTGCTTCCCAGCCAGGCCATCACTTTCACAGAAGAAGAGGCTCAGAGAATCTCGGACCCTTACAACGACGCCATCGTGATAGAGACGTTGATCGCCAACAACCGAATCAGGCGAGTACTGGTCGACAATGGAAGCTCGGCTGACGTTATCTTCAAGTCCGCCCTTGAACGCATGAGTCTGGGAGGACTCGTCCCGACACCCATCAAGACCCCGCTCTACGGTTTCTACGGAAAACCGGTCTTTGCCGAAGGAGCCATCGACCTCCCAACGACGTTCGGATCCGAAGACGGAGCCATAGTCACCAAAATGATCCGATATCTCATGGTGGACAAACCATCATCTTACAACATCATCATGGGAAAGCCGTCTCTCAACAAACTCCAGGCCATCGCCTCCACCTTCCACTTGCTCGTAAAATTTCCCACGGAGAACGGGATCGGAATCCTAAAAGGAAGCCAACGAGAATCCAGAACCTGCTACGCCCCAGGGACGAAAACAGGGAAAAGCGAGTTGGTCATCCACACGATCGAACAGCTAACGAAAATCTCACCCCCGGCTCCGAGGAGGCACGGATGTTCGGCGAGCTCGACCCAAGAGATGCGAGATGCAAACCCACGATGGAACCCTCTTCCGACGTAACGACCATCATCCTGGACGAAGAAAAGCCAGAGAGGACCGTTTCGATCAGCGCCCAGTTGCCCGTCATGATTAAAACGCAACTGGTCGCCTTCTTGCGAGAGTTCAAAGATGTCTTCGCCTGGTCGCACGCCGACATGCCAGGCATCGATCCCAAAGTCGTCGTCCACAGACTCAACATCGAGAAAGGAAGGGCGCCCAAAGTACAACAACGACGAGCCTTTAATCCCGAAAGGTATCAAGCCATCAACGACGAAGTCAACAAACTCATCACGGCGGACTTCATCAAAGAAGTCACATACCCGGATTGGGTGTCCAACGTCGTGATGGTGAAAAATCCCCACGACAAATGGCGAATCTGCATAGACTATTCCGACCTCAACACGGCATGTCCGAAGGATTGTTTCCCACTCCCGAGGATCGATCAGCTAGTAGACGCGACCGCCGGCCACCAGCTCATGAGCATGATGGACGCGTATTCAGGATACAACCAAATCCGAATGCACGAGCCCGACCAGATACACACCACGTTCATCACCGACCGTGGACTCTACTGTTACAAAGTCATGCCCTTTGGGCTCAAAAACACTGGAGCCACTTACCAGCGCTTGGTCAACCGGATGTTTGCCCCGCTGATCGGGAAAACAATGGAAGTCTATGTCGACGACATGATCGTGAAAAGCCTTGAAGAGACCGACCACGTCAAGGACCTTCGAGAAACCTTCACTTTTCTCCGAAGGTACCACATAAAACTGAACCCCACCAAGTGCGCGTTCGGAGTCGAGTCTGGGAAGTTCCTCGGATTCATCGTCAACCGACGAGGGATCGAAGCGAACCCCGAAAAAATCAGAGCTCTAATCGAAATGAAGAGCCCTCGAAAAATCAAGGAAGTACAGAGCCTCAACGGGAGCATCAACTGTTGGACATATGTGTCCTTAAACAAGATAATTTATCCATTTGTAAAAGATTGTGATATGTCATTGAATAAAGATAATGCTTATTATGTTAATCTTATTATAGTTTCTGGTAGAGTAAAATAGAATGTTTGTTTCCTTAGTTCATAAAGAATGCAATTATGTTATTATTATCACAACAGAGTCAATGTGAGGAAGAATTAATAATCATAATAAATGAACTTAAAATGTTCGTGACCTGATTAACTGGGTGGGAGCCCATTAATAGTATAAGGTCATTAATGTGACTAAGTGACAATCCTATTCTGGATTTTGTGTGTGTCACACTCACTAGAAGTGCATTAAGTATGAAGTGTCTTCATACTGGACTGGACCTGACTTAAACTCCGGAAGTTATCATATAAGACCGTCACTGATAACTTGGAGTTGAGTCACTAGTAGATGATCAAATGGATATTCGATCTAAGTCCTGAGTGATCTTGAGTCCGAACTGCTGGCTTGATTGTTCTTTGATTTAACCGTTAAAGAACACGAAATATTACCGCTGTTCCCAACACTATTATTTTGGGAACATGATAGTCAGCAGTAAGGGTAGCCTGGTCATAGACATGGGCATCACACAGCTCTCTTCAGAGTAATGATGATTCCCTTGATTGTCGGTGGTGAGAAGTGAGAGGTACCCGTGCGCAACTTATGAATCGAAACCATAAGTGGGTTACTCATAATATTACTGACTGAGTCAAGGATGAAAATGCAATGAGGGGCATAACGGTAGAAACCGCCTGCTCGTGTGTGGATCATCAAGTGAAAGATCAATAACCCGAATTTGATTGTATCAATGGACACCCTGCTGTTATAAAGGGAATAATATATACCGTATCACTAAAGAGTGCAGCCTCGGGTCTATAGTGGAATCACTTCGAGGTTTGACGAACAACTAGCAGTTCGTTGGAGCTTAAGTGATACGGGTCCATGGTCCCCAGGATAGCTCCGTAACGGATGATACGTACGTGATTAAAATACATTCTGGATAATGTCTAATCATTTGGCTTGACTTATAAAACTGAAAGGTCTGTGGCAGACGTCAGATAGTTTTATCGTCAGCGTGGCAAAAGTACCATATCTTGGTACACGAAATTAACTGATAAAAGAAAGTTAGAATTTAGATTTTCTATCAGCACCATGTTGTTGGAAATTAAATTCTAAGCAACTTTGCTTTTTGAACCAAGTCATTTCGACTTACGGTTAGTGATTTATGGATTTTCTAAGTTTGTGCTCGGTTCGAGAAACTATGAAATTAAATCACATGTCACGAATTTAAATGATGGTGTGGCACCATGACATTTTTATGTGTGATATTGAGATCAGGAATTATTAATATAATTTAATTATTTGGATTTAATTATTAATATCTTATTAATAATTAATTAATAATTAATAGATTTATATTAATAATAATAATGTATATTTAATTATACATGTTACATTGTAAATCGTATTGGGCCTACATGATATAGTCCACTCGAGTTTGACCTAGATAGGGTTTAATATTTGCGGCATAAGTACCTAAAGTTTGGTACTTTGGCAAAAACCCTAAAATCAATCTTATCCTTTAGATCGGAGATGATTTAATATCAACCGTAGGATTAAGATGATTGATTTTTGACCTAACCCTAATTCGAAAATAATAGCTTGGTGACCAAGCTTAGGGTTTTCGAATTTGATCTAATTAATTGTATCCGTTAGATCGGTTTAAGATTTAATCTTTACCGTCGGATTGGAAATTAATTATTTATATATGTAATATATAATTTTCGAATATAATGATAAGATAAAATCGAATTTGGCTTTTACCAAGTCTTAGAATATTTGATATTTATCCCAAATTAATTTGATCCATTAGATCGGTCTAAGATTAATCTAAGCCGTTGGATCTAGATAATTAATTTCGAAATTATCATTAATATATATATATATATATATATTTCGAATATTTAAATAAGTAGATAAGATTGGTTTTTGATTTACCAAGTCTTTCTTATTTAATTAAATCCCTAATTAATTATATCCATTGGATTTAGATAAGATTGAATCTAAGCCTTTAGATTAGGATAATTAATTATATTTAATAATGATTTTCGAAATTAGATATATATATATATATATATATATATTCTAATTATATTTAAATAAGAAGATAAACTTGATTTTTGTATTTATCAAGTCTTTCTTATTTAATTAAATACAAGTTTAATTATAACCATTGGATTTAGATGAGATTAAATCTCAACCATTGGATTGAAATAATTAAAGTATTTATATATATATAAAATTCGAATTTAGGAGAGAAAATCTCTAATTCGGTTACGGGCCAAGTCTATAAATAGGAAGCTCATTTACAACATTCTACACACCTCTCCCCAGAGCAAAAACTCGACCTCTCCCTCTCTCTCTAGGGTCTGCGAGTTTTCTGCTTCTGATCTCTTTTCTGGTTCGGCTTAGGAGACTATTTCTCCGGAAGCTTAAAAAGAACCTCAGTTAAATTTTGCGACGGAGTCCTGCCGGCGAAGCCCACGCTTCGGTACGAGGAGTCCAGGAGAATATCCCGGAAGATCACGGGTGTTTCCCTCAGCACCGGCGGAGCCCTGCCGAACTTCAGAGTCCGCAATCAGAAACGTCAACCGAGGTACGGCCTTATGCATTGGGTTAATAAATGCAAAAACATTTACTGCTTTCTATTTATTTCTTATATTTCGACTTTGATATTAATAATATGTTATGAATATTAAATATGTAATATTTATCGGATCTTGTTGAAATGGTTATTACCCGATATCCGTGCCGTTATTCCGATAACAAGTTTTCCGCTTTAAAATAATTTTTTAAATGTCACCGGGACGGCTCGGAGGCATATTTCGTGGTAATGGAGTCGGAATTCAAACCCCGATCTCCAACAATTGGTATCAGAGCCATGGTTCAAGGATAAATAATTACGTAATTTAATTTAACGGTTTAAAGAACGAATTATTTGATGAATATATTAATATTTTTAAAATTGAAATTTTTGAATTTCTAGATATTTTAAATATTAATTTAAAATTAGAATATTACCCGACCCATAACCGGACCGGGTAATGGGCCGGGCTACCGAAGTAGCCCAACCCGTGGGCAAGGGTTCGCTGGCAGCGAACCCAGTGGGAGACCGGGCTGGTCTCCAGCCCGAGGGGCTCGGGTCAAGCCCACAGGGAGCGAGCAAGGGCTGCTCGCTGCAACCCATGGGCCATGTCCCTGGCCAGGCCCAAGCCCAGCGCAAGGGCGCTGCCTGGCAGCGCCAAGGGCCTCGGAACTGGGCTCGGGTAGCACGCTGCCTGGCAGCGTAATGGGCCTGTAGGCCCATAGGGCTGGCAGCGTTCTGCCCTACCCTTCCCGAGCCCTAGGCCAAGGCAAGTCCACGGCACGTGGGCCCGGGCTTAAGCCCGGAAGTCCCACGTGCAATATTTTTTAAAAAAATGGGCCGGATTTTTAATCCGACCCGGTACCCGTGGATTAAATAAATTTAATATTAATTATTATTTTTGAAATTAATAAATTATGAATTAAATTAATTATCTTTAATTAATTAGAAATAAAATATGGATGTTATTTTTGGATGTATAACATTGTCTTATTTTATAAAATTCATAAAATTAAATATGGATATTATTTAATACTTAAATAATATTGTCTTATTTAATATTAAAATATGAATGATAATTCTTTGGAATGATATCATTGACATATTTTTATATTTCATAAATAATTATTAATATGGCCTAAAATCGATTTAATGATAATTCTTTGAGAATAAGTATCATTAATATCATATTATAAATGTTCATCATAGATATAATTTGTTATAACCTATTTTCATAACCCGTGAACATAGTGTCTATGTTTTGATAATTATTAATATGTCGAAATTAAGATAGACATAAATAAAAAAGAGTAAATGTAAAAGTGCTTATTACTAGTCGGAAAAATCTCAATCATATGATCTTGTCTAAGGAAGAGGGAATCAAAAGTGGGGCCGGTTCACCATCCACTTCTGGGTGACCGGTTAGGACCCCTCCCATCTACCTGGAGAAAGTATGAATTGACCTATCACTACCGACTAAATAATAAACACTATAAATAAGGGCTTTATTAAGCCGAAATATAAACTTTTAATGTTTCATTAATAGAGAGTTTATAATACGTTTTTAATAACTTAGTATTTAAAACGTTATTTTATAAAACCATGGCAAGTATAGAATAAATTAAAGGTCTCCATTATTACTGTCACAAGGTCTGCTGACCACACCGCCTCGAGTCACCTTCGTGTGACCACTCCTCAGGAAAGGTGTGCTTGTGGAAGGTTTGACACCGTGATAGTTCCAAAAGAATATGGGGACGGAGAAATCTTGGAAATGGACCGCGAGTCATCTTCGTATGACCATTCCTTAAGGACGACGTTTCCAAGAGGATCCCGAGAACCGAAAATAATGGGTTAAGCTTGCACGAAAGTTGGTGCTTCCCGACCGTCTATGGTGATAGTTAATAATCATGAGGAACTTTGGTAGTTCTTTGAATATTAATTGAGTTTATGACTAAAGCTCAGTTTAACCAAACTACACGGTTGATACCGCGAGTCATCTTCGTATGACCATGCCTTAAGGACGGCAACGACGTGTATAGTCGGTTAAATTATCACGAAATAGTTAAAGGGTTTTTGTTAACGTTTTTCCCAGAGCATGTTTGCATCATGTAACTATTTCGAACCTTTTTACCTAAAACATTCTACCTATAATAAAGTTTAATAAGTTTCTTTTTCAATGTCAGTTAAAATGTCTTCCAACAAACAAGATATGGAAATCTCTGCAATGACGCTGAAGTCTCAAATGCAAAGCAATTTGGTTGAAGTCACAAAATCCCTAGGCAAACTGGCCATGAGTGGATCTTCAGAGAAACTCGAAATGGCAGAACGGATTGCTCTAAACTCTATGAATAAGAGGAAAAGAATAAATGGAAACCAGGAAGAAATCTTCCAGAATGGGAGTACTATCAATGTTGATCATACAACATTGACATCATGTTTCGTTGAGAACTCATCCTTCAACTGGATATTGGATTCAGGAGCTAACGATCATGCATGTAATTCTCTTCAGTCTCTTGATTCATTAGAAGAGATAAATGAGGGACCAGCTTTAAAAGTAGGAAACGGAGAGTTCTTACAAGCTAAAGCTGTTGGGAATTTGCGGCTGACATTTGGCAACAAATTTCTATTTGTTAATAATGTATATTATTATCCAAATGTCTGTCGGAATATACTCTCAGCTTTTCTGTTGTACAAAGAAGGATACACCTTGAACTTTCGTGGATCCCATTGGGTCATCACAAAAGATGGTGTATATATTTGTACTGCAAGAGCAGAAAATGGATTATATATTCTAAGACCAGATTATGGGAGCTGTATGAATGCTGAAATGTTTAAATTAGCAATTCCAAAGTCAATTAAAAAGCCTAAAATTGATAATGATGTTCAAACTTATAAGTGGCACTTAAGATTGGGTCATATTAATCTAAACAGGATAAACAGGCTTGTTAAAGAAGGACCCCTTAAAGAACTCACAATTGGTTCTTTGCCTGTTTGCGAATCCTGTATAGAGGCTAAAATGACCAAAAGACCTTTTTCGGCAAAGGGTCAAAAAGCCACTAAACCATTAGAACTCGTCCATACTGATGTATGTGGTCCTATGAACATACAGGCGAGAGGGGGAATTGAATACTTCGTCACCTTCATTGATGACTATTCAAGATATGGTTATGTTTACCTCATTGCTAAGAAATCTGAAACCTTGGGTAAATTCAGAGAATTTCTGGCAGAGGCTGAAAAACAACTTGGACTATCATTAAAATCTCTTCGATCAGATAGAGGAGGAGAGTACCTGGATCATGAGTTCAGTGACCTCTTGATTGAGAAAGGTATAGTATCCCAATTGACTGCTCCTGGCACACCAGAACAAAATGGTGTTGCAGAAAGGAGAAATAGAACCTTACTAGAAATGGTAAGGGCAATGCTAAGCTATTCATCGCTTCCAAATTCATTCTGGGGACATGCTTTGCTGACGGCAACCAACATTCTGAATGTTGTACCGTCAAAGTCTGTTTCAAAAACACCTCAAGAATTATGGAATGGCAGAATTCCAAATCTGCGACATTACAGAATATGGGGTTGTCCAGCACATGTACGGACTTGTAACAGAAACAAATTGGAATCACGAACGGAAGTATGTCTGTTTGTAGGATATTCCAAAGAGACAAAAGGAGGTTTATTCTATAGTCCGGAAAGCAAGAAAGTGTTTGTTTCAACAAATGCGACATTTCTAGAAGAGGACTATATGATGAACTTCAAACCTCGAAGCAAAGTTGTGCTCGAGGAGCTGTCAGGTGACAACGTCACAATATCTCCAACAGTGCCTGTTGTCGAAGATAAAGCGGAAACCACGGTCCCAAATCAGAACCAGGGAGTGCTCAGACGTAGTGGGAGGTTCAAAAGACCAGTTGAACGCTACGAGCACACCCAGTTGGAATTTCATCTAGCTGTCACAAACACTAGTGTTGAAGATCCCATAGGCTACAAGCAAGCTATGGTTGATCCTGATAAGGGAGAATGGCAGGAAGCCATGAACCAAGAAATAGAATCAATGGATTCTAATGAAGTCTGGGAACTTGTAGACTTACCGGATGGCTTCAAAACCATTGGCTGTAAGTGGGTATACAAGCGAAAGAGAGGAGTGGACGGGAAGGTTGAAACCTTCAAGGCTAGACTAGTGGCAAAGGGTTTTACCCAGAGGGAAGGTATTGATTTCGATGAGACCTTCGCTCCAGTCGCTAAGTATAAGTCCATCCGGATTCTCATGGCCATAGCCTGTAGTCTCAATTACGAGATTTGGCAGATGGACGTCAAAACCGCTTTCCTGAACGGGTACATTGACGAAAACATCTATATGGACCAACCAGAAGGGTTCGTGCAGAAGGGTCAAGAAGGGAAAGTTTGCAGACTTCTCAAATCCATTTATGGATTGAAGCAAGCTTCCAGATCCTGGAATCTAAGATTTGATGAGACCATCAAAACCTATGGATTCATTCAAAACGTCACTGAGGCCTGCATCTATAAGCTCAATGACGAAACCGTGGAAATTTTTCTTGTTCTGTACGTCGACGATATTCTTCTCATTGGAAACAGTGTGAAGAAATTATCGGACGTGAAGGCGTGGCTATCTACACAATTCCAAATGAAGGACATGGGAGAAGCCAGTTATGTTCTTGGGATCCGTATTTTTAGGGATCGCAACAACAGGCTTCTGGCCTTATCTCAAGCAGCTTACATTGATAAGGTGCTTGAACGTTTTGCAATGGCAAACTCCAAGGGAGGTAATTTACCAACCAGACATGGAGTGTTCCTTAGCAGGAAACAGTGCCCAACTTCTCCGGAAGAGCAAGACGAGATGAGGCGTATACCCTATGCTTCAGCAGTCGGAAGTCTGATGTATGCTATGCAGTGTACTAGACCAGACATTTGTTACGCTGTGGGAATAGTAAGTAGATATCAATCCAACCCAGGTATGGCTCACTGGAGTGCAGTAAAAAACATTCTCAAGTATCTTCGGAGAACGAGAGACTATATGTTAGTGTTTTCAGGGTCAGAACTGAATCCACTAGGATACACTGATTCAGACTTTATGTCTGATAAGGACGCGAGAAAATCGACGTTGGGAGCAGTGTACACCCTTGCTGGTGGAGCTATATTCTGGAGAAGCGTAAAGCAATCCTGTATCGCAGATTCCACAATGGAAGCTGAATATGTGGCAGCTTGTGAGGCAGCCAAAGAATCAGTTTGGTTAAAGAATTTCTACATGGAATTGGGCGTAGTCCCAGATATGGATGGGCCACAAATGCTATACTGTGACAACAGTGGAGCGGTGGCAAATTCTAAAGAGCCCAGAGACCATAACAAGGCGAAACATATAGAGAGAAAATACCATCTCATTAGAGAGATAGTACGTCGTGGCGACGTACGGGTTGTGAAAATAGCTTCGGAAGACAATCTGGCTGATCCATTTACCAAGACATTGCCAGAGAAAATATTCAGGAGGCATCTGGAGAATATGGGTCTGAAAGACATGGGTCATCTTCTTTAAGTACAAGTGGGAGATTGTTGGACATATGTGTCCTTAAACAAGATAATTTATCCATTTGTAAAAGATTGTGATATGTCATTGAATAAAGATAATGCTTATTATGTTAATCTTATTATAGTTTCTGGTAGAGTAAAATAGAATGTTTGTTTCCTTAGTTCATAAAGAATGCAATTATGTTATTATTATCACAACAGAGTCAATGTGAGGAAGAATTAATAATCATAATAAATGAACTTAAAATGTCCGTGACCTGATTAACTGGGTGGGAGCCCATTAATAGTATAAGGTCATTAATGTGACTAAGTGACAATCCTATTCTGGATTTTGTGTGTGTCACACTCACTAGAAGTGCATTAAGTATGAAGTGTCTTCATACTGGACTGGACCTGACTTAAACTCCGGAAGTTATCATATAAGACCGTCACTGATAGCTTGGAGTTGAGTCACTAGTAGATGATCAAATGGATATTCGATCTAAGTCCTGAGTGATCTTGAGTCCGAACTGCTGGCTTGATTGTTCTTTGATTTAACCATTAAAGAACACGAAATATTACCGCTGTTCCCAACACTATTATTTTGGGAACATGATAGTCAGCAGTAAGGGTAGCCTGGTCATAGACATGGGCATCACACAGCTCTCTTCAGAGTAATGATGATTCCCTTGATTGTCGGTGGTGAGAAGTGAGAGGTACCCGTGCGCAACTTATGAATCGAAACCATAAGTGGGTTACTCATAATATTACTGACTGAGTCAAGGATGAAAATGCAATGAGGGGCATAACGGTAGAAACCGCCTGCTCGTGTGTGGATCATCAAGTGAAAGATCAATAACCCGAATTTGATTGTATCAATGGACACCCTGCTGTTATAAAGGGAATAATATATACCGTATCACTAAAGAGTGCAGCCTCGGGTCTATAGTGGAATCACTTCGAGGTTTGACGAACAACTAGCAGTTCGTTGGAGCTTAAGTGATACGGGTCCATGGTCCCCAGGATAGCTCCGTAACGGATGATACGTACGTGATTAAAATACATTCTGGATAATGTCTAATCATTTGGCTTGACTTATAAAACTGAAAGGTCTGTGGCAGACGTCAGATAGTTTTATCGTCAGCGTGGCAAAAGTACCATATCTTGGTACACGAAATTAACTGATAAAAGAAAGTTAGAATTTAGATTTTCTATCAGCACCATGTTGTTGGAAATTAAATTCTAAGCAACTTTGCTTTTTGAACCAAGTCATTTCGACTTACGGTTAGTGATTTATGGATTTTCTAAGTTTGTGCTCGGTTCGAGAAACTATGAAATTAAATCACATGTCACGAATTTAAATGATGGTGTGGCACCATGACATTTTTATGTGTGATATTGAGATCAGGAATTATTAATATAATTTAATTATTTGGATTTAATTATTAATATCTTATTAATAATTAATTAATAATTAATAGATTTATATTAATAATAATAATGTATATTTAATTATACATGTTACATTGTAAATCGTATTGGGCCTACATGATATAGTCCACTCGAGTTTGACCTAGATAGGGTTTAATATTTGCGGCATAAGTACCTAAAGTTTGGTACTTTGGCAAAAACCCTAAAATCAATCTTATCCTTTAGATCGGAGATGATTTAATATCAACCGTAGGATTAAGATGATTGATTTTTGACCTAACCCTAATTCGAAAATAATAGCTTGGTGACCAAGCTTAGGGTTTTCGAATTTGATCTAATTAATTGTATCCGTTAGATCGGTTTAAGATTTAATCTTTACCGTCGGATTGGAAATTAATTATTTATATATGTAATATATAATTTTCGAATATAATGATAAGATAAAATCGAATTTGGCTTTTACCAAGTCTTAGAATATTTGATATTTATCCCAAATTAATTTGATCCATTAGATCGGTCTAAGATTAATCTAAGCCGTTGGATCTAGATAATTAATTTCGAAATTATCATTAATATATATATATATATATATATATATTTCGAATATTTAAATAAGTAGATAAGATTGGTTTTTGATTTATCAAGTCTTTCTTATTTAATTAAATCCCTAATTAATTATATCCATTGGATTTAGATAAGATTGAATCTAAGCCTTTGGATTAGGATAATTAATTATATTTAATAATGATTTTCGAAATTAGATATATATATATATATATATATATATTCTAATTATATTTAAATAAGAAGATAAACTTGATTTTTGTATTTATCAAGTCTTTCTTATTTAATTAAATACAAGTTTAATTATAACCATTGGATTTAGATGAGATTAAATCTCAACCATTGGATTGAAATAATTAAAGTATTTATATATATATAAAATTCGAATTTAGGAGAGAAAATCTCTAATTCGGTTACGGGCCAAGTCTATAAATAGGAAGCTCATTTACAACATTCTACACACCTCTCCCCAGAGCAAAAACTCGACCTCTCCCTCTCTCTGTAGGGTCTGCGAGTTTTCTGCTTCTGATCTCTTTTCTGGTTCGGCTTAGGAGACTATTTCTCCGGAAGCTTAAAAAGAACCTCAGTTAAATTTTGCGACGGAGTCCTGCCGGCGAAGCCCACGCTTCGGTACGAGGAGTCCAGGAGAATATCCCGGAAGATCACGGGTGTTTCCCTCAGCACCGACGGAGCCCTGCCGAACTTCAGAGTCCGCAATCAGAAACGTCAACCGAGGTACGGCCTTATGCATTGGGTTAATAAATGCAAAAACATTTACTGCTTTCTATTTATTTCTTATATTTCGACTTTGATATTAATAATATGTTATGAATATTAAATATGTAATATTTATCGGATCTTGTTGAAATGGTTATTACCCGATATCCGTGCCGTTATTCCGATAACAAGTTTTCCGCTTTAAAATAATTTTTTAAATGTCACCGGGACGGCTCGGAGGCATATTTCGTGGTAATGGAGTCGGAATTCAAACCCCGATCTCCAACAATTGGTATCAGAGCCATGGTTCAAGGATAAATAATTACGTAATTTAATTTAACGGTTTAAAGAACGAATTATTTGATGAATATATTAATATTTTTAAAATTGAAATTTTTGAATTTCTAGATATTTTAAATATTA
Organism: Parietaria judaica; assembly: GCA_954871525.1. Taxonomy (NCBI): domain Eukaryota; kingdom Viridiplantae; phylum Streptophyta; class Magnoliopsida; order Rosales; family Urticaceae; genus Parietaria; species Parietaria judaica. The sequence continues at coordinate 50,643,498 of OX940860.1, forward strand.
ATTTAAAATTAGAATATTACCCGACCCATAACCGGACCGGGTAATGGGCCGGGCTACCGAAGTAGCCCAACCCGTGGGCAAGGGTTCGCTGGCAGCGAACCCAGTGGGAGACCGGGCTGGTCTCCAGCCCGAGGGGCTCGGGTCAAGCCCACAGGGAGCGAGCAAGGGCTGCTCGCTGCAACCCATGGGCCATGTCCCTGGCCAGGCCCAAGCCCAGCGCAAGGGCGCTGCCTGGCAGCGCCAAGGGCCTCGGAACTGGGCTCGGGTAGCACGCTGCCTGGCAGCGTAATGGGCCTGTAGGCCCATAGGGCTGGCAGTGTTCTGCCCTACCCTTCCCGAGCCCTAGGCCAAGGCAAGTCCACGGCACGTGGGCCCGGGCTTAAGCCCGGAAGTCCCACGTGCAATATTTTTTTTAAAAATGGGCCGGATTTTTAATCCGACCCGGTACCCGTGGATTAAATAAATTTAATATTAATTATTATTTTTGAAATTAATAAATTATGAATTAAATTAATTATCTTTAATTAATTAGAAATAAAATATGGATGTTATTTTTGGATGAATAACATTGTCTTATTTTATAAAATTCATAAAATTAAATATGGATATTATTTAATACTTAAATAATATTATCTTATTTAATATTAAAATATGAATGATAATTCTTTGGAATGATATCATTGACATATTTTTATATTTCATAAATAATTATTAATGTGGCCTAAAATCGATTTAATGATAATTCTTTGAGAATAAGTATCATTAATATCATATTATAAATGTTCATCATAAATATAATTTGTTATAACCTATTTTCATAACCCGTGAACATAGTGTCTATGTTTTGATAATTATTAATATGTCGAAATTAAGATAGACATAAATAAAAAGGAGTAAATGTAAAAGTGCTTATTACTAGTCGGAAAAATCTCAATCATATGATCTTGTCTAAGGAAGAGGGAATCAAAAGTGGGGCCGGTTCACCATCCACTTCTGGGTGACCGGTTAGGACCCCTCCCATCTACCTGGAGAAAGTATGAATTGACCTATCACTACCGACTAAATAATAAACACTATAAATAAGGGCTTTATTAAGCCGAAATATAAACTTTTAATGTTTCATTAATAGAGAGTTTATAATACGTTTTTAATAACTTAGTATTTAAAACGTTATTTTATAAAACCATGGCAAGTATAGAATAAATTAAAGGTCTCCATTATTACTGTCACAAGGTCTGCTGACCACACCGCCTCGAGTCACCTTCGTGTGACCACTCCTCAGGAAAGGTGTGCTTGTGGAAGGTTTGACACCGTGATAGTTCCAAAAGAATATGGGGACGGAGAAATCTTGGAAATGGACCGCGAGTCATCTTCGTATGACCATTCCTTAAGGACGACGTTTCCAAGAGGATCCCGAGAACCGAAAATAATGGGTTAAGCTTGCACGAAAGTTGGTGCTTCCCGACCGTCTATGGTGATAGTTAATAATCATGAGGAACTTTGGTAGTTCTTTGAATATTAATTGAGTTTATGACTAAAGCTCAGTTTAACCAAACTACACGGTTGATACCGCGAGTCATCTTCGTATGACCATGCCTTAAGGACGGCAACGACGTGTATAGTCGGTTAAATTATCACGAAATAGTTAAAGGGTTTTTGTTAACGTTTTTCCCAGAGCATGTTTGCATCATGTAACTATTTCGAACCTTTTTACCTAAAACATTCTACCTATAATAAAGTTTAATAAGTTTCTTTTTCAATGTCAGTTAAAATGTCTTCCAACAAACAAGATATGGAAATCTCTGCAATGACGCTGAAGTCTCAAATGCAAAGCAATTTGGTTGAAGTCACAAAATCCCTAGGCAAACTGGCCATGAGTGGATCTTCAGAGAAACTCGAAATGGCAGAACGGATTGCTCTAAACTCTATGAATAAGAGGAAAAGAATAAATGGAAACCAGGAAGAAATCTTCCAGAATGGGAGTACTATCAATGTTGATCATACAACATTGACATCATGTTTCGTTGAGAACTCATCCTTCAACTGGATATTGGATTCAGGAGCTAATGATCATGCATGTAATTCTCTTCAGTCTCTTGATTCATTAGAAGAGATAAATGAGGGACCAGCTTTAAAAGTAGGAAACGGAGAGTTCTTACAAGCTAAAGCTGTTGGGAATTTGCGGCTGACATTTGGCAACAAATTTCTATTTGTTAATAATGTATATTATTATCCAAATGTCTGTCGGAATATACTCTCAGCTTTTCTGTTGTACAAACAAGGATACACCTTGAACTTTCGTGGATCCCATTGGGTCATCACAAAAGATGGTGTATATATTTGTACTGCAAGAGCAGAAAATGGATTATATATTCTAAGACCAGATTATGGGAGCTGTATGAATGCTGAAATGTTTAAATTAGCAATTCCAAAGTCAATTAAAAAGCCTAAAATTGATAATGATGTTCAAACTTATAAGTGGCACTTAAGATTGGGTCATATTAATCTAAACAGGATAAACAGGCTTGTTAAGGAAGGACCCCTTAAAGAACTCACAATTGGTTCTTTGCCTGTTTGCGAATCCTGTATAGAGGCTAAAATGACCAAAAGACCTTTTTCGGCAAAGGGTCAAAAAGCCACTAAACCATTAGAACTCGTCCATACTGATGTATGTGGTCCTATGAACATACAGGCGAGAGGGGGAATTGAATACTTCGTCACCTTCATTGATGACTATTCAAGATATGGTTATGTTTACCTCATGGCTAAGAAATCTGAAACCTTGGGTAAATTCAGAGAATTTTTGGCAGAGGCTGAAAAACAACTTGGACTATCATTAAAATCTCTTCGATCAGATAGAGGAGGAGAGTACCTGGATCATGAGTTCAGTGACCTCTTGATTGAGAAAGGTATAGTATCCCAATTGACTGCTCCTGGCACACCAGAACAAAATGGTGTTGCAGAAAGGAGAAATAGAACCTTACTAGAAATGGTAAGGGCAATGCTAAGCTATTCATCGCTTCCAAATTCATTCTGGGGACATGCTTTGCTGACGGCAACCAACATTCTGAATGTTGTACCGTCAAAGTCTGTTTCAAAAACACCTCAAGAATTATGGAATGGCAGAATTCCAAATCTGCGACATTACAGAATATGGGGTTGTCCAGCACATGTACGGACTTGTAACAGAAACAAATTGGAATCACGAACGGAAGTATGTCTGTTTGTAGGATATTCCAAAGAGACAAAAGGAGGTTTATTCTATAGTCCGGAAAGCAAGAAAGTGTTTGTTTCAACAAATGCGACATTTCTAGAAGAGGACTATATGATGAACTTCAAACCTCGAAGCAAAGTTGTGCTCGAGGAGCTGTCAGGTGACAACGTCACAATATCTCCAACAGTGCCTGTTGTCGAAGATAAAGCGGAAACCACGGTCCCAAATCAGAACCAGGGAGTGCTCAGACGTAGTGGGAGGTTCAAAAGACCAGTTGAACGCTACGAGCACACCCAGTTGGAATTTCATCTAGCTGTCACAAACACTAGTGTTGAAGATCCCATAGGCTACAAGCAAGCTATGGTTGATCCTGATAAGGGAGAATGGCAGGAAGCCATGAACCAAGAAATAGAATCAATGGATTCTAATGAAGTCTGGGAACTTGTAGACTTACCGGATGGCTTCAAAACCATTGGCTGTAAGTGGGTATACAAGCGAAAGAGAGGAGTGGACGGGAAGGTTGAAACCTTCAAGGCTAGACTAGTGGCAAAGGGTTTTACCCAGAGGGAAGGTATTGATTTCGATGAGACCTTCGCTCCAGTCGCTAAGTATAAGTCCATCCGGATTCTCATGGCCATAGCCTGTAGTCTCAATTACGAGATTTGGCAGATGGACGTCAAAACCGCTTTCCTGAACGGGTACATTGACGAAAACATCTATATGGACCAACCAGAAGGGTTCGTGCAGAAGGGTCAAGAAGGGAAAGTTTGCAGACTTCTCAAATCCATTTATGGATTGAAGCAAGCTTCCAGATCCTGGAATCTAAGATTTGATGAGACCATCAAAACCTATGGATTCATTCAAAACGTCACTGAGGCCTGCATCTATAAGCTCAATGACGAAACCGTGGAAATTTTTCTTGTTCTGTACGTCGACGATATTCTTCTCATTGGAAACAGTGTGAAGAAATTATCGGACGTGAAGGCGTGGCTATCTACACAATTCCAAATGAAGGACATGGGAGAAGCCAGTTATGTTCTTGGGATCCGTATTTTTAGGGATCGCAACAACAGGCTTCTGGCCTTATCTCAAGCAGCTTACATTGATAAGGTGCTTGAACGTTTTGCAATGGCAAACTCCAAGGGAGGTAATTTACCAACCAGACATGGAGTGTTCCTTAGCAGGAAACAGTGCCCAACTTCTCCGGAAGAGCAAGACGAGATGAGGCGTATACCCTATGCTTCAGCAGTCGGAAGTCTGATGTATGCTATGCAGTGTACTAGACCAGACATTTGTTACGCTGTGGGAATAGTAAGTAGATATCAATCCAACCCAGGTATGGCTCACTGGAGTGCAGTAAAAAACATTCTCAAGTATCTTCGGAGAACGAGAGACTATATGTTAGTGTTTTCAGGGTCAGAACTGAATCCACTAGGATACACTGATTCAGACTTTATGTCTGATAAGGACGCGAGAAAATCGACGTTGGGAGCAGTGTACACCCTTGCTGGTGGAGCTATATTCTGGAGAAGCGTAAAGCAATCCTGTATCGCAGATTCCACAATGGAAGCTGAATATGTGGCAGCTTGTGAGGCAGCCAAAGAATCAGTTTGGTTAAAGAATTTCTACATGGAATTGGGCGTAGTCCCAGATATGGATGGGCCACAAATGCTATACTGTGACAACAGTGGAGCGGTGGCAAATTCTAAAGAGCCCAGAGACCATAACAAGGCGAAACATATAGAGAGAAAATACCATCTCATTAGAGAGATAGTACGTCGTGGCGACGTACGGGTTGTGAAAATAGCTTCGGAAGACAATTTGGCTGATCCATTTACCAAGACATTGCCAGAGAAAATATTCAGGAGGCATCTGGAGAATATGGGTCTGAAAGACATGGGTCATCTTCTTTAAGTACAAGTGGGAGATTGTTGGACATATGTGTCCTTAAACAAGATAATTTATCCATTTGTAAAAGATTGTGATATGTCATTGAATAAAGATAATGCTTATTATGTTAATCTTATTATAGTTTCTGGTAGAGTAAAATAGAATGTTTGTTTCCTTAGTTCATAAAGAATGCAATTATGTTATTATTATCACAACAGAGTCAATGTGAGGAAGAATTAATAATCATAATAAATGAACTTAAAATGTCCGTGACCTGATTAACTGGGTGGGAGCCCATTAATAGTATAAGGTCATTAATGTGACTAAGTGACAATCCTATTCTGGATTTTGTGTGTGTCACACTCACTAGAAGTGCATTAAGTATGAAGTGTCTTCATACTGGACTGGACCTGACTTAAACTCCGGAAGTTATCATATAAGACCGTCACTGATAGCTTGGAGTTGAGTCACTAGTAGATGATCAAATGGATATTCGATCTAAGTCCTGAGTGATCTTGAGTCCGAACTGCTGGCTTGATTGTTCTTTGATTTAACCGTTAAAGAACACGAAATATTACCGCTGTTCCCAACACTATTATTTTGGGAACATGATAGTCAGCAGTAAGGGTAGCCTGGTCATAGACATGGGCATCACACAGCTCTCTTCAGAGTAATGATGATTCCCTTGATTGTCGGTGGTGAGAAGTGAGAGGTACCCGTGCGCAACTTATGAATCGAAACCATAAGTGGGTTACTCATAATATTACTGACTGAGTCAAGGATGAAAATGCAATGAGGGGCATAACGGTAGAAACCGCCTGCTCGTGTGTGGATCATCAAGTGAAAGATCAATAACCCGAATTTGATTGTATCAATGGACACCCTGCTGTTATAAAGGGAATAATATATACCGTATCACTAAAGAGTGCAGCCTCGGGTCTATAGTGGAATCACTTCGAGGTTTGACGAACAACTAGCAGTTCGTTGGAGCTTAAGTGATACGGGTCCATGGTCCCCAGGATAGCTCCGTAACGGATGATACGTACGTGATTAAAATACATTCTGGATAATGTCTAATCATTTGGCTTGACTTATAAAACTGAAAGGTCTGTGGCAGACGTCAGATAGTTTTATCGTCAGCGTGGCAAAAGTACCATATCTTGGTACACGAAATTAACTGATAAAAGAAAGTTAGAATTTAGATTTTCTATCAGCACCATGTTGTTGGAAATTAAATTCTAAGCAACTTTGCTTTTTGAACCAAGTCATTTCGACTTACGGTTAGTGATTTATGGATTTTCTAAGTTTGTGCTCGGTTCGAGAAACTATGAAATTAAATCACATGTCACGAATTTAAATGATGGTGTGGCACCATGACATTTTTATGTGTGATATTGAGATCAGGAATTATTAATATAATTTAATTATTTGGATTTAATTATTAATATCTTATTAATAATTAATTAATAATTAATAGATTTATATTAATAATAATAATGTATATTTAATTATACATGTTACATTGTAAATCGTATTGGGCCTACATGATATAGTCCACTCGAGTTTGACCTAGATAGGGTTTAATATTTGCGGCATAAGTACCTAAAGTTTGGTACTTTGGCAAAAACCCTAAAATCAATCTTATCCTTTAGATCGGAGATGATTTAATATCAACCGTAGGATTAAGATGATTGATTTTTGACCTAACCCTAATTCGAAAATAATAGCTTGGTGACCAAGCTTAGGGTTTTCGAATTTGATCTAATTAATTGTATCCGTTAGATCGGTTTAAGATTTAATCTTTACCGTCGGATTGGAAATTAATTATTTATATATGTAATATATAATTTTCGAATATAATGATAAGATAAAATCGAATTTGGCTTTTACCAAGTCTTAGAATATTTGATATTTATCCCAAATTAATTTGATCCATTAGATCGGTCTAAGATTAATCTAAGCCGTTGGATCTAGATAATTAATTTCGAAATTATCATTAATATATATATATATATATATATATATTTCGAATATTTAAATAAGTAGATAAGATTGGTTTTTGATTTACCAAGTCTTTCTTATTTAATTAAATCCCTAATTAATTATATCCATTGGATTTAGATAAGATTGAATCTAAGCCTTTGGATTAGGATAATTAATTATATTTAATAATGATTTTCGAAATTAGATATATATATATATATATATATATATATATTCTAATTATATTTAAATAAGAAGATAAGCTTGATTTTTGTATTTATCAAGTCTTTCTTATTTAATTAAATACAAGTTTAATTATAACCATTGGATTTAGATGAGATTAAATCTCAACCATTGGATTGAAATAATTAAAGTATTTATATATATATATAATTCGAATTTAGGAGAGAAAATCTCTAATTCGGTTACGGGCCAAGTCTATAAATAGGAAGCTCATTTACAACATTCTACACACCTCTCCCCAGAGCAAAAACTCGAGCTCTCCCTCTCTCTCTAGGGTCTGCGAGTTTTCTGCTTCTGATCTCTTTTCTGGTTCGGCTTAGGAGACTATTTCTCCGGAAGCTTAAAAAGAACCTCAGTTAAATTTTGCGACGGAGTCCTGCCGGCGAAGCCCACGCTTCGGTACGAGGAGTCCAGGAGAATATCCCGGAAGATCACGGGTGTTTCCCTCAGCACCGGCGGAGCCCTGCCGAACTTCAGAGTCCGCAATCAGAAACGTCAACCGAGGTACGGCCTTATGCATTGGGTTAATAAATGCAAAAACATTTACTGCTTTCTATTTATTTCTTATATTTCGACTTTGATATTAATAATATGTTATGAATATTAAATATGTAATATTTATCGGATCTTGTTGAAATGGTTATTACCCGATATCCGTGCCGTTATTCCGATAACAAGTTTTCCGCTTTAAAATAATTTTTTAAATGTCACCGGGACGGCTCGGAGGCATATTTCGTGGTAATGGAGTCGGAATTCAAACCCCGATCTCCAACAATTGGTATCAGAGCCATGGTTCAAGGATAAATAATTACGTAATTTAATTTAACGGTTTAAAGAACGAATTATTTGATGAATATATTAATATTTTTAAAATTGAAATTTTTGAATTTCTAGATATTTTAAATATTAATTTAAAATTAGAATATTACCCGACCCATAACCGGACCGGGTAATGGGCCGGGCTACCGAAGTAGCCCAACCCGTGGGCAAGGGTTCGCTGGCAGCGAACCCAGTGGGAGACCGGGCTGGTCTCCAGCCCGAGGGGCTCGGGTCAAGCCCACAGGGAGCGAGCAAGGGCTGCTCGCTGCAACCCATGGGCCATGTCCCTGGCCAGGCCCAAGCCCAGCGCAAGGGCGCTGCCTGGCAGCGCCAAGGGCCTCGGAACTGGGCTCGGGTAGCACGCTGCCTGGCAGCGTAATGGGCCTGTAGGCCCATAGGGCTGGCAGCGTTCTGCCCTACCCTTCTCGAGCCCTAGGCCAAGGCAAGTCCACGGCACATGGGCCCGGGCTTAAGCCCGGAAGTCCCACGTGCAATATTTTTTTAAAAAATGGGCCGGATTTTTAATCCGACCCGGTACCCGTGGATTAAATAAATTTAATATTAATTATTATTTTTTAAATTAATAAATTATGAATTAAATTAATTATCTTTAATTAATTAGAAATAAAATATGGATGTTATTTTTGGATGTATAACATTGTCTTATTTTATAAAATTCATAAAATTAAATATGGATATTATTTAATACTTAAATAATATTGTCTTATTTAATATTAAAATATGAATGATAATTCTTTGGAATGATATCATTGACATATTTTTATATTTCATAAATAATTATTAATATGGCCTAAAATCGATTTAATGATAATTCTTTGAGAATAAGTATCATTAATATCATATTATAAATGTTCATCATAGATATAATTTGTTATAACCTATTTTCATAACCCGTGAACATAGTGTCTATGTTTTGATAATTATTAATATGTCGAAATTAAGATAGACATAAATAAAAAAGAGTAAATGTAAAAGTGCTTATTACTAGTCGGAAAAATCTCAATCATATGATCTTGTCTAAGGAAGAGGGAATCAAAAGTGGGGCCGGTTCACCATCCACTTCTGGGTGACCGGTTAGGACCCCTCCCATCTACCTAGAGAAAGTATGAATTGACCTATCACTACCGACTAAATAATAAACACTATAAATAAGGGCTTTATTAAGCCGAAATATAAACTTTTAATGTTTCATTAATAGAGAGTTTATAATACGTTTTTAATAACTTAGTATTTAAAACGTTATTTTATAAAACCATGGCAAGTATAGAATAAATTAAAGGTCTCCATTATTACTGTCACAAGGTCTGCTGACCACACCGCCTCGAGTCACCTTCGTGTGACCACTCCTCAGGAAAGGTGTGCTTGTGGAAGGTTTGACACCGTGATAGTTCCAAAAGAATATGGGGACGGAGAAATCTTGGAAATGGACCGCGAGTCATCTTCGTATGACCATTCCTTAAGGACGACGTTTCCAAGAGGATCCCGAGAACCGAAAATAATGGGTTAAGCTTGCACGAAAGTTGGTGCTTCCCGACCGTCTATGGTGATAGTTAATAATCATGAGGAACTTTGGTAGTTCTTTGAATATTAATTGAGTTTATGACTAAAGCTCAGTTTAACCAAACTACACGGTTGATACCGCGAGTCATCTTCGTATGACCATGCCTTAAGGACGGCAACGACGTGTATAGTCGGTTAAATTATCACGAAATAGTTAAAGGGTTTTTGTTAACGTTTTTCCCAGAGCATGTTTGCATCATGTAACTATTTCGAACCTTTTTACCTAAAACATTCTACCTATAATAAAGTTTAATAAGTTTCTTTTTCAATGTCAGTTAAAATGTCTTCCAACAAACAAGATATGGAAATCTCTGCAATGACGCTGAAGTCTCAAATGCAAAGCAATTTGGTTGAAGTCACAAAATCCCTAGGCAAACTGGCCATGAGTGGATCTTCAGAGAAACTCGAAATGGCAGAACGGATTGCTCTAAACTCTATGAATAAGAGGAAAAGAATAAATGGAAACCAGGAAGAAATCTTCCAGAATGGGAGTACTATCAATGTTGATCATACAACATTGACATCATGTTTCGTTGAGAACTCATCCTTCAACTGGATATTGGATTCAGGAGCTAATGATCATGCATGTAATTCTCTTCAGTCTCTTGATTCATTAGAAGAGATAAATGAGGGACCAGCTTTAAAAGTAGGAAACGGAGAGTTCTTACAAGCTAAAGCTGTTGGGAATTTGCGGCTGACATTTGGCAACAAATTTCTATTTGTTAATAATGTATATTATTATCCAAATGTCTGTCGGAATATACTCTCAGCTTTTCTGTTGTACAAACAAGGATACACCTTGAACTTTCGTGGATCCCATTGGGTCATCACAAAAGATGGTGTATATATTTGTACTGCAAGAGCAGAAAATGGATTATATATTCTAAGACCAGATTATGGGAGCTGTATGAATGCTGAAATTTTTTAAATTAGCAATTCCAAAGTCAATTAAAAAGCCTAAAATTGATAATGATGTTCAAACTTATAAGTGGCACTTAAGATTGGGTCATATTAATCTAAACAGGATAAACAGGCTTGTTAAGGAAGGACCCCTTAAAGAACTCACAATTGGTTCTTTGCCTGTTTGCGAATCCTGTATAGAGGCTAAAATGACCAAAAGACCTTTTTCGGCAAAGGGTCAAAAAGCCACTAAACCATTAGAACTCGTCCATACTGATGTATGTGGTCCTATGAACATACAGGCGAGAGGGGGAATTGAATACTTCGTCACCTTCATTGATGACTATTCAAGATATGGTTATGTTTACCTCATGGCTAAGAAATCTGAAACCTTGGGTAAATTCAGAGAATTTCTGGCAGAGGCTGAAAAACAACTTGGACTATCATTAAAATCTCTTCGATCAGATAGAGGAGGAGAGTACCTGGATCATGAGTTCAGTGACCTCTTGATTGAGAAAGGTATAGTATCCCAATTGACTGCTCCTGGCACACCAGAACAAAATGGTGTTGCAGAAAGGAGAAATAGAACCTTACTAGAAATGGTAAGGGCAATGCTAAGCTATTCATCGCTTCCAAATTCATTCTGGGGACATGCTTTGCTGACGGCAACCAACATTCTGAATGTTGTACCGTCAAAGTCTGTTTCAAAAACACCTCAAGAATTATGGAATGGCAGAATTCCAAATCTGCGACATTACAGAATATGGGGTTGTCCAGCACATGTACGGACTTGTAACAGAAACAAATTGGAATCACGAACGGAAGTATGTCTGTTTGTAGGATATTCCAAAGAGACAAAAGGAGGTTTATTCTATAGTCCGGAAAGCAAGAAAGTGTTTGTTTCAACAAATGCGACATTTCTAGAAGAGGACTATATGATGAACTTCAAACCTCGAAGCAAAGTTGTGCTCGAGGAGCTGTCAGGTGACAACGTCACAATATCTCCAACAGTGCCTGTTGTCGAAGATAAAGCGGAAACCACGGTCCCAAATCAGAACCAGGGAGTGCTCAGACGTAGTGGGAGGTTCAAAAGACCAGTTGAACGCTACGAGCACACCCAGTTGGAATTTCATCTAGCTGTCACAAACACTAGTGTTGAAGATCCCATAGGCTACAAGCAAGCTATGGTTGATCCTGATAAGGGAGAATGGCAGGAAGCCATGAACCAAGAAATAGAATCAATGGATTCTAATGAAGTCTGGGAACTTGTAGACTTACCGGATGGCTTCAAAACCATTGGCTGTAAGTGGGTATACAAGCGAAAGAGAGGAGTGGACGGGAAGGTTGAAACCTTCAAGGCTAGACTAGTGGCAAAGGGTTTTACCCAGAGGGAAGGTATTGATTTCGATGAGACCTTCGCTCCAGTCGCTAAGTATAAGTCCATCCGGATTCTCATGGCCATAGCCTGTAGTCTCAATTACGAGATTTGGCAGATGGACGTCAAAACCGCTTTCCTGAACGGGTACATTGACGAAAACATCTATATGGACCAACCAGAAGGGTTCGTGCAGAAGGGTCAAGAAGGGAAAGTTTGCAGACTTCTCAAATCCATTTATGGATTGAAGCAAGCTTCCAGATCCTGGAATCTAAGATTTGATGAGACCATCAAAACCTATGGATTCATTCAAAACGTCACTGAGGCCTGCATCTATAAGCTCAATGACGAAACCGTGGAAATTTTTCTTGTTCTGTACGTCGACGATATTCTTCTCATTGGAAACAGTGTGAAGAAATTATCGGACGTAAAGGCGTGGCTATCTACACAATTCCAAATGAAGGACATGGGAGAAGCCAGTTATGTTCTTGGGATCCGTATTTTTAGGGATCGCAACAACAGGCTTCTGGCCTTATCTCAAGCAGCTTACATTGATAAGGTGCTTGAACGTTTTGCAATGGCAAACTCCAAGGGAGGTAATTTACCAACCAGACATGGAGTGTTCCTTAGCAGGAAGCAGTGCCCAACTTCTCCGGAAGAGCAAGACGAGATGAGGCGTATACCCTATGCTTCAGCAGTCGGAAGTCTGATGTATGCTATGCAGTGTACTAGACCAGACATTTGTTACGCTGTGGGAATAGTAAGTAGATATCAATCCAACCCAGGTATGGCTCACTGGAGTGCAGTAAAAAACATTCTCAAGTATCTTCGGAGAACGAGAGACTATATGTTAGTGTTTTCAGGGTCAGAACTGAATCCACTAGGATACACTGATTCAGACTTTATGTCTGATAAGGACGCTAGAAAATCGACGTTGGGAGCAGTGTACACCCTTGCTGGTGGAGCTATATTCTGGAGAAGCGTAAAGCAATCCTGTATCGCAGATTCCACAATGGAAGCTGAATATGTGGCAGCTTGTGAGGCAGCCAAAGAATCAGTTTGGTTAAAGAATTTCTACATGGAATTGGGCGTAGTCCCAGATGTGGATGGGCCACAAATGCTATACTGTGACAACAGTGGAGCGGTGGCAAATTCTAAAGAGCCCAGAGACCATAACAAGGCGAAACATATAGAGAGAAAATACCATCTCATTAGAGAGATAGTACGTCGTGGCGACGTACGGGTTGTGAAAATAGCTTCGGAAGACAATCTGGCTGATCCATTTACCAAGACATTGCCAGAGAAAATATTCAGGAGGCATCTGGAGAATATGGGTCTGAAAGACATGGGTCATCTTCTTTAAGTACAAGTGGGAGATTGTTGGACATATGTGTCCTTAAACAAGATAATTTATCCATTTGTAAAAGATTGTGATATGTCATTGAATAAAGATAATGCTTATTATGTTAATCTTATTATAGTTTCTGGTAGAGTAAAATAGAATGTTTGTTTCCTTAGTTCATAAAGAATGCAATTATGTTATTATTATCACAACAGAGTCAATGTGAGGAAGAATTAATAATCATAATAAATGAACTTAAAATGTCCGTGACCTGATTAACTGGGTGGGAGCCCATTAATAGTATAAGGTCATTAATGTGACTAAGTGACAATCCTATTCTGGATTTTGTGTGTGTCACACTCACTAGAAGTGCATTAAGTATGAAGTGTCTTCATACTGGACTGGACCTGACTTAAACTCCGGAAGTTATCATATAAGACCGTCACTGATAACTTGGAGTTGAGTCACTAGTAGATGATCAAATGGATATTCGATCTAAGTCCTGAGTGATCTTGAGTCCGAACTGCTGGCTTGATTGTTCTTTGATTTAACCGTTAAAGAACACGAAATATTACCGCTGTTCCCAACACTATTATTTTGGGAACATGATAGTCAGCAGTAAGGGTAGCCTGGTCATAGACATGGGCATCACACAGCTCTCTTCAGAGTAATGATGATTCCCTTGATTGTCGGTGGTGAGAAGTGAGAGGTACCCGTGCGCAACTTATGAATCGAAACCATAAGTGGGTTACTCATAATATTACTGACTGAGTCAAGGATGAAAATGCAATGAGGGGCATAACGGTAGAAACCGCCTGCTCGTGTGTGGATCATCAAGTGAAAGATCAATAACCCGAATTTGATTGTATCAATGGACACCCTGCTGTTATAAAGGGAATAATATATACCGTATCACTAAAGAGTGCAGCCTCGGGTCTATAGTGGAATCACTTCGAGGTTTGACGAACAACTAGCAGTTCGTTGGAGCTTAAGTGATACGGGTCCATGGTCCCCAGGATAGCTCCGTAACGGATGATACGTACGTGATTAAAATACATTCTGGATAATGTCTAATCATTTGGCTTGACTTATAAAACTGAAAGGTCTGTGGCAGACGTCAGATAGTTTTATCGTCAGCGTGGCAAAAGTACCATATCTTGGTACACGAAATTAACTGATAAAAGAAAGTTAGAATTTAGATTTTCTATCAGCACCATGTTGTTGGAAATTAAATTCTAAGCAACTTTGCTTTTTGAACCAAGTCATTTCGACTTACGGTTAGTGATTTATGGATTTTCTAAGTTTGTGCTCGGTTCGAGAAACTATGAAATTAAATCACATGTCACGAATTTAAATGATGGTGTGGCACCATGACATTTTTATGTGTGATATTGAGATCAGGAATTATTAATATAATTTAATTATTTGGATTTAATTATTAATATCTTATTAATAATTAATTAATAATTAATAGATTTATATTAATAATAATAATGTATATTTAATTATACATGTTACATTGTAAATCGTATTGGGCCTACATGATATAGTCCACTCGAGTTTGACCTAGATAGGGTTTAATATTTGCGGCATAAGTACCTAAAGTTTGGTACTTTGGCAAAAACCCTAAAATCAATCTTATCCTTTAGATCGGAGATGATTTAATATCAACCGTAGGATTAAGATGATTGATTTTTGACCTAACCCTAATTCGAAAATAATAGCTTGGTGACCAAGCTTAGGGTTTTCGAATTTGATCTAATTAATTGTATCCGTTAGATCGGTTTAAGATTTAATCTTTACCGTCGGATTGGAAATTAATTATTTATATATGTAATATATAATTTTCGAATATAATGATAAGATAAAATCGAATTTGGCTTTTACCAAGTCTTAGAATATTTGATATTTATCCCAAATTAATTTGATCCATTAGATCGGTCTAAGATTAATCTAAGCCGTTGGATCTAGATAATTAATTTCGAAATTATCATTAATATATATATATATATATATATATATATATTCTAATTATATTTAAATAAGAAGATAAACTTGATTTTTGTATTTATCAAGTCTTTCTTATTTAATTAAATACAAGTTTAATTATAACCATTGGATTTAGATGAGATTAAATCTCAACCATTGGATTGAAATAATTAAAGTATTTATATATATATAAAATTCGAATTTAGGAGAGAAAATCTCTAATTCGGTTACGGGCCAAGTCTATAAATAGGAAGCTCATTTACAACATTCTACACACCTCTCCCCAGAGCAAAAACTCGAGCTCTCCCTCTCTCTCTAGGGTCTGCGAGTTTTCTGCTTCTGATCTCTTTTCTGGTTCGGCTTAGGAGACTATTTCTCCGGAAGCTTAAAAAGAACCTCAGTTAAATTTTGCGACGGAGTCCTGCCGGCGAAGCCCACGCTTCGGTACGAGGAGTCCAGGAGAATATCCCGGAAGATCACGGGTGTTTCCCTCAGCACCGGCGGAGCCCTGCCGAACTTCAGAGTCCGCAATCAGAAACGTCAACCGAGGTACGGCCTTATGCATTGGGTTAATAAATGCAAAAACATTTACTGCTTTCTATTTATTTCTTATATTTCGACTTTGATATTAATAATATGTTATGAATATTAAATATGTAATATTTATCGGATCTTGTTGAAATGGTTATTACCCGATATCCGTGCCGTTATTCCGATAACAAGTTTTCCGCTTTAAAATAATTTTTTAAATGTCACCGGGACGGCTCGGAGGCATATTTCGTGGTAATGGAGTCGGAATTCAAACCCCGATCTCCAACATCAACGCCCTGGGGCGATTCGTGTCAAAAGCCACAGACCGATGCCAACCATTCTTCCAAGCCCTCAAAGGTGAAAAGAATTTCACTTGGGACGAGAAGTGTGAAGCCGCATTTCAGGAACTGAAAGCCTACTTTGGATCGCCGCCTTTGCTGTCTAAACCAAAAGACGATGAGGCCTTGTTCCTCTATCTCTCCATCTCAACCAGGGTCGTCAGCGCGTTCTTGGTTCGAGAAGAAGAAAAGAAGCAGATGCCGGTCTATTACGTCAGCAAGGCTCTCCTTGACGCTGAGACCCGCTACACGCAGATCGAAAAGCTGGCGCTCGCATTGATCACCACCGCGAAGAAGCTCCGCCCATACTTCCAAGCTCACCAAATCATATTGAGAACGGAGCATCCGGTCCGAAAGGCGCTCCTCAAAGGCACCTCAGCTCGAATGACGATCTGGTCACAAGAACTGGGAGAATACGGTGTGGAGTACCAACCCCGAATTGCCATCAAAACACAAGCGGTAGCAGACTTCATCGCCGAATTCACATATGAGGCAGAAGTCGAAACCGAAGAAGAGCTCGACACGCTGCCACAAACAGCCAAACGAAAATCGAGCCCCGATGGTCCCGTCTGGAGCCTCCACGTTGACGGCGCCTCCAACGCCAATGGCTCAGGGGCATGTATCCTGCTTACCAACCCCAAAGGTGGAAAGCTACGCTACGCCATCCGATTCGGGTTCAACGCCACAAACAACGAGGCAGAATACGAGGCACTGTTGGCCGGACTTCATATCGCTCAAAAACTCGAGGCGAAAAACGTGAAGATCTACTGCGACTCTCAACTGATCGTGAAGCAAGTAGAAGGCGAGTACTAGGCTAAAGAGGAGAACATGGAGTTCTTGGCATGGTATGAGATCACTCAAATACCTCGAGCCGAGAACTTCGAGGCCGACACATTGGCCAGAATGGCATCAGGAGCCGACAACGAGGAACTAGGCAAAGTTCCCATCGAGGCCCTCGAATGCCCATCCATCAAGAAAAGCCAGATCCTCGCCATCACCAGCGAAGGTGAATACAACTGGATGTCACCTATCATCAAGTACTTAGAGCATGGTGTGCTCCCCGCTGATCGAAACAAGGCACGACAGCTTAAGCTCCGGGCTACGAGATATGTGATGTATGACGGCAGTCTTTACAAACACGGTTTCATGCAGCCCCTTCTCAAGTGTCTTCCCCGAGACGATGCAGATCTTGTCCTCTGAGAGATCCATGAAGGAATCTGTGGCAACCACTACGCCGGACGATCTCTAGCCCTCAAAGCCCTCAAGTAAGGCTATTTCTGGCCGACCCTCAGGAAAGACGCGAATGAGATCTCCCGCAGATGCGACAAGTGTCAGCGGTTCGCCACGGTACCTCACCTGCCCGCAGTCCCATTGTGTCCAGTAATGGTCCCTCGGCCATTCGCCAAATGGGGAATCGATCTGATCGGGAAACTTCCAAAAGCCCCGGGGGGCGTCGAGTACGCGATCGTGGCCATCGACTACTTTACTAAGTGGGTCGAGGCGGAAACCATCACGAAAATCACACAGAAAAACACGACGAACTTCATATGGCGCAACATAATCTGCCGACACGGGATCCCCGCCTCGCTGATAACCGACAACGGGAAGCAGTTCGACAATGTCGACCTCCGAGCTTTCTGTCAAGACCTCGGAATCAACAACACTTACTCGTCACCCGTCTACCCCCAGGCGAACGGTCAAGTAGAGTCAGTCAACAAAGACATCAAGACCATCCTGAAAAGGAAACTCGATGAGAAGAAGGGCAAATGGGCGGAAGAATTACCCTCCGTACTCTGGGCCTACCGGACCACCACACGCAATGCCACTGGTGAAACCCCGTTCGCTCTAACCTACGGAGTCGAGGCAGTCATCCCCGCTGAGATAAGCGTCCCCTCGCCGCGAGTCGAGTTCTTCGACGAAGAACGCAATGACGAGGTGCTGTGACAAGAGCTTGATCTTCTCGAAGAAAGGCGCAACGAAGCGTACACCAGATTGGTCACCCAGAAGCGAGTTGTAGAACGCTACTACAACTCTAAAGTCAAGGCAAGACGTTTCCTGGAAGGAAGCCTGGTCCTGAGAAAAGTAGGCCAAAACACCCAAGTCCTCGGCGCCGGAACCCTCGGGCCAACTTGGGAAGGCCCGTACCGCATCTCTAAGGTGATCCGAGACGGAACATACTGACTACAGGAAATGGGGGTTGCAAAGTCCCCCACCCCTGGAACGTCGAACACCTGAAGTAGTACCACCAGTGATAATGTACCACCAGCTCGGAAATAGCTCCGATAGCCAACATATGTAAAAGAAGAGCGCCACAAGAAGCGCCACATATATATAAAATCTCCCTTTTTCCGCGAATAAATGCCTTTTAAAGTTTCCTCACAACCTTTACAAGCTTACTTGGAAACTGGGGGGTTGATATAGGAAATAGAAAGGAAAACACAAAAAAAAAGACCGAGAAAGGCCCGGATCCCGATCCCGCCAACTCAGGTAACAAAGCCGCCTCGCAAGTAGTCCTCGGCCCAGAACCGAGCGCTTGTTGACGCGCAACTTGCCATAAGTCTGGCACTTATAGCGTTATATACAACGCGACCCAGCTCCAAGTTTACAAAGCCGCCTCGCAAGTAGTCCTCGACCCAGAACCGAGCACTTGTTGACGCGCAACTTGCCATAAGTCCGGGACTTATAGCTT
This sequence comes from Parietaria judaica, assembly GCA_954871525.1. Classification (NCBI taxonomy): domain Eukaryota; kingdom Viridiplantae; phylum Streptophyta; class Magnoliopsida; order Rosales; family Urticaceae; genus Parietaria; species Parietaria judaica. The sequence continues at coordinate 50,662,392 of OX940860.1, forward strand.
TATATACAACGCGACCCGACTCCAAGTTTACAAAGTCGCCTCGCAAGTAGTCCTCGGCCCAGAACCGATCGAGCGCTTGTTGACGCGCAACTTGCCATAAGTCCGGGACTTATAGCGTTATATACAACGATACCCGGCTCCAAGTTTACAAAGCCGCCTCGCAAGTAGTCCTCAGCCCAGAACCGAGCGCTTGTTGACGCTCAACTTGCCATAAGTCCGGGACTTATAGCGTTATATACAACGCGACCCGGCTCCAAGTTTACAAAGCCGCCTCGCAAGTAGTCCTTAGCCCATAACCGAGCGCTTGTTGACGCGCAACTTGCCATAATTCCGGGACTTATAGCGTTATATACAACGCGACCCGACTCCAAGTCTTACAAAGCCGCCTCGCAAGTAGTCCTCGGCTCGTAACTGAGCCCTTGTTGACGCGCAACTTGCCATAAGTCCGGGACTTATAGCGTTATATACAACGCAAACCGGCTCCAAGCCTACGAAGACGCCTCGAGAGTAATTCTTGGCCCAAAACCGAGCGCTTGACGACGCGCAACACGCAATGAGACCAGGGCATCGACCGAAAGCCCGAAGTGCTCAATATATGGCCAAAAGACAAATCTTATCCCAAGACAATCAGATAAGAAACGAGCAAAGAGCCAACATACAAGATAGAAGTAAAAGATTGACATTCACAGGTCAACATTACAGTTACACCACATCACATGTCAACATTACAGTTACATCACAAATGCCCATTCCTAATAAACCACGGCGGCTCGCTACAACGGAACATGCCCACGTATACAAAAGGCGCACCTAAAGGCGCTACAAAACTCGTGCCACACGCGACAAGACTAGAAACTGCAAGCTCTATACACGGGTAAATACAAACTCCCCATTGTTTCAAAAAAAGAAGAAGAAGGAAAAACAAAAAGAGCAACATGTCACGACGGGTGATCGTCACCATCATCCGTGGCCTCGTCATCTGTGGCCTCCTCATCCACCGCATCATCTCCGGCCACCGCATCATCTCCGGCCACCGCATCCTCCGCCCCCTTACCAGCAGGGGCAATGTGATCGATATCTGGAACATAATGATCGGCTGCGACGAAAGGAGAATCCAGGGGAGCATGACCCCCAGCTCCGCCGGCCACGCTGTCCACACTGCCAACCCCCGAAGGATGAACGCCCGCAGAGAACGATACCCCGTTCACCAGGAAGTTCATAATCGGCTTCGGAGGAGGAGCAAGAGCAATAAAAGGCTCCAAGATTGCCATGACTTCTGGCGGGACTTGTTGGTTGAGGAGAAAGGAGGTGCAGAGGTACATGTGTGGATTTACTTGGAGCATACCCACCACGCCATTTATGAAGCCCTGCCACTTCGCAGAATCAAGCTCGAGGGCATGCGCTCCCCGGAAATGAGCTATCTCCGCGTCCCTCATCGCCAACGCCTCATTGGCAGCCCCGAGCTGCGAAGAGTAGTGTGCGGCATCGGCCGAAGAACGAAGGGCCTCTCTAGAGGCAGCCAAATGCACCTCGTGAGACTCTCGGATGATTTGCAGTGCCGCGGCCATATCAGAATACGAGGAGTCGGCCCGCCGCCCGGCCTCGTACGCCCCGGAGTATTCCACCCGGCCCACAGGAGTAGTCTCTCCATGTGACCCTCCGGCGCGGCTGGACTCTCCGCGAGCTAAATAACTATACGGAGATGTCACCTGCAACAAATAAAAGTCGTGAGTATGCGCTCTCGAAAAAAAAAAAAAAGAGCCGGCGAAGCAGTAGGACGTACCTCCTGACCGGCTCCGCCCATGGGAGCGTAACCGGGATGCATCGACCCAGGCGCCGGAGCCTGACCATAGGGCGCAGGAGAATAATACCCCAGATATGCTGAATCAGCCAACAGAGGCTGATCGTATACAGAGCCATGCGCCCAAGTAGGCGCGCCGTAACCATTACCCCCTCCCGGCAAAGGAGGCGCCCCAAACGGAGGGATAGGATCTGTTCCCCCATAACCAGGAACGGGAATATCCGAAGGCTCCACACCGGTCGGGAAGGGAGGAAGACCCCACGGCCACTCGTCACTGCGGTCCATATCTGCAAAACAAAAAACAAACGGGTCAGCCACGGAGTACGACAAAATAATCAGTAAAGGCAAAAAAGCAGAAAAAACCATGTATAGCAATAGACCTCTCTTCAAAGCCTGGCTCTGGATCAACCACGGTCTCAGGAGACATCCACCCCAACCAAATCCAGGATTCCCTCGTTAAAAAAGAGGCAAAACGTCCAGGAATGGCGGACCCCGTCAAGAAAAAACTGACGAAGCCCCGATCCTCGACGCCGATGCTCATAAACAACCGAGGGATCCCGAATCCTCGAGGAACGGATCCCAGATAAGCGCTTGGGACCCAAACCCATCGGCTGTGCCAGTCCGGGTCCAGGACCGGACCCAAATCTCTGACCCGGAAGCCCAGACGGGCCGGGTAAAAACCCAACTGTTGACCCTTTGGTCATCCTGGGAAACAACGATGGGTAGAAGTTTCCGGAGCTGGGTAAGAGTGACATCTCGACCTCGTCTCTCCCGCCACATCGAGAAAATCCCGGCGGCAAACCACCAGGTATCCGGGCAGACTTGAAGCGGATGCAAGTCCAGCGACACTAGAAGCCGCTCTAACAGAGAAGGGATAAGCAAAGAAAAACCCAGCCGAAGACTCTCCAAAAGAACCGCGACCATCCAGTCACGGGGATATCCGGGGAGTTCCCTCTCCGACGGGGCACATACCCCCGGCAAGACAAGACGTTCGGCCCTAAAAAAGGCTTCAAGCTCCGCCAAAGTGACAGAATTCGGAATATTAACGTCCAGGAAAAGTAAGGGAGAACGCAACTGATAAAGGTCACCCTCACCCGAGGAGGCCCTGACTCTCCCCCTAACTATCCTATCAAAATTTGGGCATGACCCGCCTGCTATGTCAGCACCATGACGTGGTCCATCCACGCCATGAACTCCGTAAACAGCACCTGCGGCAGCCCTAACACTGTCTAAATTTACATCGGGGGATCTCAGACCCGCTCCCGGAACAACATAAAAATTATGTGCGGGACCCGTCATGGGATGACCCGTCTCCGCCAACGAAGATCTCGACGACCCGAATATCGACCGGGTCATCGCACGGAAAACCCGTCATCGTCACCGATATAGTCACCGGCCGGCCCCAACCACCGCGGGCCCCACGTACCTCGGGATATTGGCAATCCCGGCCGGAGCCACCCCCGCGGATTCGGAGGAAGGTCGACCTCGCCGGAGACGAGTTCCCGCCGGCCGAGAAACCCACCAAAGTGGATGGAGGAAAGTAGCCCGGCCAAGCCACCCCATCACCGGCGTCACCCGACTCCGGCGTAGACCCGCTCACCCGAACCTCTCCGACGTAACGCTGCCTCTCACCGCCGGCAACCGAGCCCCCGGATCGGGCCACAAAAGACCCGATCTCACCGGAGCTCGGATCCTGCTCGCCCAAAGGGGATCGGGCTCCTCCCCTTCCACCTACGCAGGCCACCGGCCCGGACCCGCTCGCCCGAGTCCCGCCGTCGCGCCGCCAACCGTCACCGTCAACGGCGACCACCCCAGCACCGACCGTGGAGGTCTGGCCCTCGCCGGAGTCGCGCGAACCAAACCCACGCGCACGCGAGCTTGGCCGAACTCCCGCACCTCCGTCGACGTGCTCTATTGGCCCAGATCCGGTCGCCCTCGAGCCCTGGTCCTCAGGTGACCACCTCCCGCCGGCGACGGGGTCCACGGCTTCGCCATCGGCGAGCTCGAATCCACCCGACTCAAGCACAGCCAAACACCCCTCCCCGAGCTCCACCGCCTCACCGACCGCTGACCTCCCCGAACTCGCCACGCCGAGCTGGTCACGACGGTAGTCTTCTCCGGCGACGGCAAGCTCCGGCGAAGAGGGGGTGGCCGATTTCTCCATTCGGGCTCACGGGTTCTTGGGAGAAAAAGTCGCTCGATTTAGATTTCGAGTTCTAGACTTCGTTTTTTCGAAAATTATGACGAGGCTCGTGAAATGGGGAAACTAGATAACGAAAGGACGAACACGATGCAAAAATCGGAATTAAAAAATACTACCCGGTAAAAAAGTTACGGAAAAAAACGTACTTTTTACTATTCACCGGAAGAAAACAAGCTCGTGAATCCAAATGAACCGTCCTGCCTCCAATTTATAAAGTTTCTCGGAAATTAAAATTCCCGAAAAACTGGAGGGTTAATGTTACGGGTATTTTACGTAATTGATTTAATATTAATTAACAAAAGAAAAATTATTTAAATTAGTTTTTCTTTTATTAATTAATTTATTTTACAATCAATTTTGCCCCAAATTATTCACCAGAAGCCCGTTTTCAAAAAATAAAGGGTCCGGATGGTCCCAAAAATATCGAAACACCCAAAATCGATATAAAATTTGTAAAAAACAGCCTCGGGGAACACCCGAGGCCTCCGAAGACCCCCCGGGACCTCCGGGTAGGCCCCACGGCCCCCAAGGGTCGCCACCACGCCGCCAGGTGGGCCCCACGCGGTCAGGGGTCACTGCCACGTGCGTCAGACGACGTTGCAGGGCCTCAAGGGTCAAAACGACCCCGCCACGTGGCGCCACCCCGTTGGACGCAAGGAAAGACGCGCAACCACAGGGGATCGATGCGTGGCTGCTGACGCGAGGGGTGACGCGGCTGCTGGCGTCAGCCCTGGCTGCCACGCGCGTGGTTTCGCGTCACGGCCACTGTTCCCGCGCGTGAGGGCGTGTCCGACGTCGGATTGAGGCGCCGATTGCGGCGTTGGATCGGCCACGTCCGGGGGACCCGAAAAACTATATAATTTTACCCCGGGGGCCTCCCGGAGTAATAATTATTCACGTTTTAACCCCCGGATCCTCCTATAAATAGAAGCTCGGTTTTCACTTATCGGTAACTCGATTCTCACACCGAGAACTCACCCTAAACTCTCTCTACACACTCTAGAACTCGCCTCCCCTCAAATATCACTCTAATGTTGAGCGTCGGAGGTGAATCAGGGGGTCCCCCCCCCCCCCCCCCCGGTTCTCCCTGATCTCGGGTTTTTGTTTTGTCCAGGTTCTGAGAGAGAGAAAACACATTTGAGTGGAAGCTCTTGAGAAGATTCTGGCATGATCTAAGACCCTCCTTGCCAAGGTTCTAGATCCGTGAGGTGCTCGTTCTATCCACTGGTCTTGTATCTCCGGCAGATATACTGGCTACGCGGATAGCCCGAGGACCCCGTGATGCCGGTTGAGAGTCTGATTTACCAGGGTTCACTGGAAATTCGATACTATGACCCCCCCCTACACGGTGGTCAGGAGTCCGATTTTGGTGTCCCGAACCTGTAATCCGGGCCAGGCAAAGTCCTGGCCCTATTAGCGACAGGTAGTGGATTTTACCATGGATTTCTGATCATCGAGTCAGCAAAGGATCCGTTTGACTCGAAAGTCCAGGAGCCCAAGCCCGAAAGTCACAAAAGTCAACAAGACGACATTGGGCCCGGCCCAACACGAGCTATTGGGCCGCTGAATGTTTGAAGCATTTTTCTGCATCAACACAAATGTTTTGTGAGTTCTGCGAAAAACGAAGCGTAGGGATTTATGTATCCACATCCGATATCGTAAGCGATTTTTTGTTGTCATGCTTGCTTCTTTATTAGTTTTTCACTTTTGCTTGGTTGAGGTTTTTTTTGTTGTAGATTTTTCTTAATTTTCTGTTGAATTTGCAAGCAGCTTCAATGAATCTCACTATAGCTTGGGAATGTAATTAGAAATTAAGAAAGAATGTTTTTCTTTTGACATGTTAATCCATTGCATTTTACCATTCAGAATGATAATTATTTCTATATTTATAATCATTATGCATACATTTTCTAGATTTAGAAATGCGATTCTTATTAGTTAGTGAAGAGGTAAAACATTGAAGAATATATAATAATATTGAAACAATTTTTTTTTAAAAGTAATAATGATAATAAATAAATTTTCCTCGTTCATTTTTTTTTTTTTTGCATTTAAAATTTAGAGCATCTTCTTTTTTACTATGATGTTCAAAGAAATATTAAGAATCTATAACATTTTTTTATGTGAATATGACTTCCGAGTAATGAATATTTACAACCCATAATTTTGCCAACCGAAAAGAATACATATGAATTGATATTTCTTTATTTTTTTTAATTATTATGTAAAATCATGATGCAGGTTCATTCCTTGATGGCATTTAAGTTTCAATATTTACTTCATCGTGCAGAACACTTTTATTTATTTAAAGTCACAAGAATAACCAAGCAATTTAGAAAGAAACTTCGGCCATCTTCGATTACGATATTCATTAAAGGTATATATGCCTTTTAAAAAAAGGTATATATGTCTAAAAATGATTGAAAGTCTTATTTTATAAAATTTAAATTCTTAAGTTATTTTATTAATAAGTGAAAATACGAGTACTGTTTTATCAAGTTTTCTTTTAAAGAATTTATAAGTGTTTAAAAACATATTCGGATCATGTCCACCAACGTCCACTAAAAAATAAATTTCGATTTAAATTTGTGCCCATTATTCCACTTTTACATATATATATATATATGTATATACGATCATATTAAATAACAATATTGGGCATTGAGTTTGAGTTTGATGTTGATATTTATCTTTCAAGTTATTCTACATCTATTAAAATTTATTAAAAAAAATACTACGTCACCGTGTGAAATGCGATGCTAATCCACTATAAGTGCATACAATCGACTCATCTTCTATTATTTAATGAATACTTACTTCATTGTTTTTATATTTATCGATAACTACTTCCAAAATTTTCAAGAAGGGGAAAAATATTTTTTCAATATATTTTTAATATAATGAAATACAATATCTTTAAATACATTAAATATAATGAAAAACCATTTCTTATTAGTATTATTTCATTTGAGGTCTATTTGAATTTAATTATCTAATTTTAACTTTGCGCCAGTTTAATTAATAAATATTTGGGAAGTTTAAAGAAAACAACTTTCGGTACTTTTTGATATATATATATATATATATATATATATATATATATATATATATATGTAAAGAATACATCGTCGTAGAGCCAATAATGGAATTAACATACTACTACTTAGTTTCTTTTGATTACAACACGCATTCTAAATTATATATATAAAAATATATATTTTTTTATGTATATCTTACCTGAATTTGAAAAACTAATGTCTATCACCACAGCACACCGCGCGTAAAAAAGATGTAAGTACTATATTTTACATTATAAATTTTTATTAATGTGAAATGCAATATATGATAAGGTATTGAAATATCTATTTACCACAATTTTAATTTTTTTTTATATAAAATTAATCTATCATCAACGATGTATATAGCTTTTATATCATCATCACTCTATACTTTTTAATTTTATGACACTTTTTCCATAAGTGACTCGGGCTTTCATCAAGGTTCGTTAAATTTAATCTAAACTTGATCGATTAGTTTATTAAGTGTGTTGGTTTGTATAATTTTTTGATCGATTAATAATTTTTTTCTTCTTCAAATGTTGTGACTACTTAATAATCCAAGGTTTAGAAGACATGATATTAGATCTTCTTAATCTAATGTTTTTTTAATCTTTTATAGGTACTATTGCTTTCAATATGTCAAATTTATCATATCATATCGTTGTGGACTCAAGTATCTTAAAATTTTGTCATGGAAAAATTCAAGTGAACTTGACCAAAGCTCTTATAATTTTTATAATCTGCATAAAAAAAATATTGAATTATGTATGGTAAATAGTAAAGACATCGTAAAAATGATAAATTGGGATTTTTTTTTCTATTTTAGCATAAAAAATCTCTCTTTGCTTATCGGTACAAAAATCATTTTAAAATGTGCACTTTATAAACAAGTCGTAGCCGTAAAAGCAATGACAGAGGTACCATCACGAGCATTCACCTCAATTCTTAGATAAAATTTTGGTATAATTTATCGAGATTGTTTGTAAGTTAATAGAGTTCCGTTCATAAAACACAAACGTTTTTTATTTTTAAAATAGAAGAAACACATAAAAATTTCTCATACTTATGATTTTTTTATCAAGCGCGGTGTCAGTGTACTAGTAATAGATAAAAATACCTCATATTTATCTTAACTAAGCCACTTATGTTTTAGTGTGTAAAATTCTAATTTTCTAGAAATTGAGCATATTTTTCAATCCCGTGCCGTGGGGTTTTTGTTTGGATATGTTAGTAAGATGACTGTTTGTCACTCCTATATACTATATAGTATATAAATACAAAAGAGCGATTACACAATTTTGAAATTCAATTTTAACGTGTATTTTATGCCTCTTAAAAAAATATACGAATCTTTTATGTGTATTAATATACATATGTACATAATGAAGATTGTTTTGATTAACTGTTGTATTCCTATATGCATGCTCATATATATATATATATATATATATATATATATATATATATATATATATATATATAACACAAATAAACAGAAGGAAAAAAAAAAACATTGATTTTGTTAATCAATTATGAAAATAAATTTGAAATTTAAATTGAAGAGAATAAACCGCACATTTGTAACTTCCCCTACCATCTCTACTCGTCTTCTCTCTTACTCCCCACAACTTCCATATTTTCTCTGCAAATTTTTTTCAACAATTTGTCTTCAAAAGTCAACAAAATGGATCCGAACGAAACGAACATCGGGATCAGAGTCTACAACACAACCCCACAGGACCAACCATACCCTTCCGACCTCGACCCAGCGCCGGGGCCGCCTAACACGGACCCGGTGGTGCCAGTGGGGGGTGGACGGAAACGGCGGGCGGTGGCGAAAGGCGTGCAGAAGACACTCTCCAAGACCTCGATGCTGGCGAACTTCCTTCCGACGGGGACGCTGCTGACGTTCGAGATGGTGCTGCCGTCAATCTCGCGCGCGGGCGGCGGCGAGTGCTCGGCGGTGGCCACGGCCATGATCCATGTGCTGCTCGCCCTCTGCTGCCTCTCCTGCTTCTTCTTCCACTTCACCGACAGCTTCAAGGGCCCCGATGGCAAGGTCTACTACGGCTTCGTGACGCGCCGCGGCCTCGCCGTCTTCAAGCCCGGCCTGGACGTGGCTGTCCCGAGCGACGACCGGTACAAGCTGGGGTACGCGGACTTTGTCCACGCGGTCATGTCGGTGGCGGTGTTTGTGGCGATCGCGTTCTCGGACCAGCGCGTGACGGGGTGCCTCTTCCCGGGGCACCAGCAGGAAATGGTGGAGGTGATGGAGAGCTTCCCGGTGATGGTGGGGATCGTCTGCAGCGGCCTCTTCCTCGTCTTCCCCAACACCCGCTACGGCATTGGCTGCATGGCCACCTGAACATGATATATACGCCATTTTTCTAGTTTTTAATCTCGAATATTGCTTAGAAATATTTGTTTTTCTTTTTCTTCCTTATAGTAGTAAATGGTTAGTTAGTTTATGTTCTTATTAGTGTGTAATGAGATAAATTTGATTCATATTTGTGCATTTATTGCTATGTTTCGTCATTTCATTTGTGTAAATAAGTACAACAATGTACCAGCAGATATTAAAAATTACACGTACTTACCTTTATTTACTCATGTAGGTTTTTTTTTTTTAATATTTTATAGAATATTTATTTAAAGAGGTTCTGCTCTACTAGGATTCATTAAATAATTACACAGCTTAAATTTTTGGAGTGATTAACAATTTTAAAAAGGTCAAAGCGAAACTTAGCGTATGTTTAAAATATTTTAAAAACATAATTCTAAATTTTTTTTTAAAAATAAAAAATAGAATACACAAAAAACATAACCAAACGGTGTTCTCAAAAGGGATTTTTATTTTTATTTTTAAAATATAGAAAAGAAGACTTGTAAACGTGTTTGTTTAGTCATAATTCATTATCTTACTTTTTTCGTTTTTAAACTTTTACAAAGAAAACAAAAAACATAAAATATGTGTATTCAACTTTTCTCACTATAGGACACATCTTTTCTATATTTCACATTTATTGAAGTCTTTTTCTTTCTCTCTTCATTTTTAAAAATAAGACACAGAATTTTACCAAACGCATTTTCAAAATGTGTAAGTAAAATAATTTCAAAAAATTATGAACGCAAACACAAAATCAGAAAATACAAAAGTCAAACGAACACTATTGTTGATGTGCAAATTCGTTCCTTAAATAGGAATTATGAGATCATTAATTAAATTAATGGTTCAAATTAATTAAGTCATGAATATAATTGAATATTTATGCAAAATGGGCTTATAAACCACGAAGCCCAGAGGCCCAAATGAACATTTGACCATGTTCTGGTCCGAACAGAACTAAAGAACCCACGAGGCAAGAAGTTCACCACGAGCAGAGAATGCCTAAAAGGAATCCGAGCAAAGCCTTCCGAGGAAAGAAACCCCGAGCTGAACTCGAAGATCCTACTTCAAGACAACCAACACTTGTCAAAATCCAAACATCAAACAAATTAACCGACCTGAAGAACCCAAAAGCTCATCCCGGGCAGAGATTGTCAACAAAGGGATCCGAGCAGAAGCATGCGAAACATCCGAACACGGGCAGACCAAGTCAACCACCTCAATTCAAACCCTCAAGGCCCGACCAGGAAAATCGCCACGATCTAAATTCAAATCCTACGACGACAAGTCAGTCCACCACTACGCAAATCTCTCAGAACGTGGCCTACGTGTCAGCTCGACAGCAAACCAAGCTCCGAACTCGAAGCCATCATCAACGTACACTCTCAACGGGCAGAAACTAGGAGCCTATAAAAGCAAGAAGACGACCCCATCATACACACGCAAGCATCGACTCTGAGAGAATAAAGAGATTTGTATTTTCCAGAGCTTTTCATCTTTTACTTTAGATCTACCAGAAATTGGCTTGTGGTTTCGGTTGATCGCCTTTCAAAAAGCAATAAACGTACAGAGGACATAGTCAACTACCGCATTGGGACGAACCTCTCTAAAAAACCTCGGTGTTCTAATCTTTTCTTTTCATCTTTGTTTTTTGTCACCGTCTAAAGTATTGACGACGCGGAGGTCAGAATCCACAAAATTCAGCAATATCAAATTGAAATCCCATTCACAATCCACGCGACTGTAGGTGTGCGAAAACACATCATCAGTTTGGCGCCATCTGTGGGAAATTTGATCTCGCTAACTCTGTCATACTTCGACGACTATGAGTGCGAACGAGGATCCTGCCTCCGATACTCTGGTAGAGATAACTCCCGACCAGAGTACCGAAGAGCAGAATCTGAGAACCCAGCTCCAAGAAAGGGCTGCTGAAAATGCCGAACTCAAAAGGCAGATTGAGTTCCTCATGAGCGGCCAGACCCGGCTCGAGCAGAGGCCATACTCTGCAAATGAACCCGGGCAAACCTCTGGGCAAAGGAATCACGAGAGGGTTAATGCGGTCCATTTTGACTTCCTGGACCCCAACGATCCCCGAGCTCAGAGAACCAACCAGCCACCCCTCCCAGGAGGACCGCGCCTGAGTACGCCACCTCAGCCGAGGGACTCACCCCCGGGCGCGCTGCCTTCACCGCCTCGCAATGGCACCCCTCGGTTTCGGATTCCTGCCTTCGGTACCGGTCAGCCCGGTCCCGGGCAGAACACTCCCTACCAGCAATCTCGCAATCACCCATCAGGTATTCGACTCTCGAGCCCATCTCGGGCAGAGAACTCGAACTACCTTGCGCCTCACGGGCCTACAAGCCACGACCCCCAGGGTTCAGAAGGGGGCCGAACAGGCCCGTATCTTCAAATAGAGCCCTCTCAAAACATTTCCGAGCTCGAAGATCTCAAACGCACCATGAAGCGAATGGGGGAGAGACTCACCAAGGTAGATTCCCGAGTACACCGAGCAGTATCTGCCGCTCCCGAAATCGAGCGCCTGGTCGAAGAAGCAACGAGAACCCCATTCTCGGCCGCTATCACCGACACTCGGTTGAGGCATGGCGGGCAGATTCACCTGCCCAAGTACGACGGAACCACTGACCCAAAGGTACACCTAAGGGCGTTCCGAATTGCAATGGGACGGGCTAACCTTGATGCCCACGAGCTGGACGCCGGAAGGTGCCAGTATTTTGTTGAGAACCTCACAGGGGCAGCAATGGAATGGTTCTCCAAGTTAGAACCAAGATCGATCGATAGTTTCGACCAATTGACCATGGTGTTTCTCAAACACTTTTCCATGTTTATGGAAACAGAGACTACCGTAGCCAACCTATACGCTCTACAGCAAAGGGCAAACGAGCCACATAGGGACTTCATGACGAGGTTCAAGGCCAAAATGGTCCGAATCAACGGATTAGCAGATGAAACGGCCATAGCCGCCCTTACCAGCGGTTTGTGGTACGATTCTAGGTTCAAGACCGACATACTGGTCAATCGGTACACCTCGATAGAGGACGTGATTCACCGCGCATCCAATTGGATCAAGCACGATGAGGAGCACGAGGCCCTGAAGAGGAAATTCGGATCATCCTCAAATGTACCAAGGCCCGGAGCGCACCCGCCTCAATCGAGGAACGGGCAGTCGCCCCCTTTCAAGGGCTCTAGGAACCACGTTCCCAACAGGGGATCTAATCCTCAGCATAGGAATTTCCAGCACGGAATATCCCAACCTGGGGGAAGAGCACACCCCCAAAATCCGATCTACAATCTGAGCTCAGAGGCCGAGGAAGAAACCGAAGCCGACGAGCAAGGAGAGCTGTACATGAGCACCGGTGACATGGTATCCAACAATAGAGACATGAGTGCCTGGTGCAAATTTCACCAAAGGTACGGGCACCATACCAGAAATTGCATGGTCTTACGAGCCCGTCTCGCAGACAAGTACCTTAGAGGCGAGCTCGGGGATCTCCCTTTGGACTTTTTTAGGTCGGAAGGCGAACGCACCGAGCTGGCACAACAGCCCAGTATCGGTCAGGGCAGCGATACCAAGCCTGAGCAGAAGCATACGACCAGGAGCAGCAACGCTTCCCCGAACAAACGAGGCAAAGTCCTCATGCTGGAAGAACAGGCCGACCAGGAGTCGGAAGACGTAGAGGAACCGGTGACCGAAGAAGCCATCGGAAGAATCTACACCATAGTTGGAGGGTCGCAATTCTACGGAAACTCGATCAACTCCATTAAAGCCCATCAAAGAAGATTGAAGGCTGGTCCGACGGCCTTCCCGCGGAAGGAGCCCGACTACGAGATCACCTTTAAAGACAGTGAGGCCTCGACATTGGTCGGACCCCATGATGACGCCCTAGTCATCACCCTTCTAGTCTCCGGCTATGCGACCGAAAGAATTCTGGTCGACAATGGAAGCTCGGTAGACGTCATATTCCTATCATGTTTACGCAAGATGGGGATCGATGACACAGAAATCAATAGAGGGAACGTCCCTCTGACCGGTTTCAATGGTGAAACGGTCGACACCTTGGGGACAGTTAGACTGTCGATCGTCGCCTGCGGAATAGGCAAGATAAAAAACTTCCTGGTGCTAGATTGTCCCACGGCCTACAACATGATCCTCGGAAGACCGTGGATTCATTTGATGAAAGCTGTGCCATCTACTTACCACCAAACCATTCGCTTCCCAAGGGAGGATGGGAAAATCATGGAAGTGAAAGGCAACCAAAAACAAGCCCGGATCTGTTACATGACATCTTTTCGAATGTCACACACGCCTCAGACAAGGGCGAAGGCACCAAAAACCGACCAATAGCAATTAATGTCGGTAGGGGAAAAAGATTCAGCCCAAGAAAGGGTCAACAACAACGAGGGCCCAGATTTGGAAATGACGCACCAGGTCCAGATCGATCCACAAAATCCCGACCACAAAGTGGGAATTGGGGTCAACTTGGACAATGACGTCAGAAAAAAACTAATCAAATTCCTCTCAAGGAACCACGATTGTTTCGCGTGGTCCCACGAAGACATGCCGGGAATCGATCCGAGCATAACCGCCCATCGCCTCAACGTGGACCCGAGCCATAAGCCGGTAAAGCAAAAGAGAAGAAAATTGGGACCTGACCGGGCCCAGGCGGTAAATGATGAGGTCGAGAAACTACTAAAAACCGGCTCCATCAGGGAAGTGAAATACCCGGATTGGTTAGCCAACACAGTGGTAGTTAAGAAAAAGAACGGGAAGGCAAGAGTCTGCATCGACTTCACCGACCTAAACAAAGCATGCCCCAGAGATAGCTTCCCTATGCCTCATATCGACCGCTTAGTAGAAGCGACCTGCGGACATGAACTTCTGTCCTTCATGGACGCTTTCTCCGGGTATAATCAGATCCTGATGCACCCCGAGGACCAAGAAAAGACCGCATTCATAACAGACCGAGGAATTTATTGCTATAAGGTAATGCCCTTTGGACTCAAGAATGCGGGGGCAACCTATCAACGTTTAGTCAACCAAATGTTTGCCGAACAACTCGGAAAAACAATGGAAGTCTATATCGATGATATGCTTGTAAAATCCACTAAGGCCACGGACCACGTGTCCCACCTGGAAGAGTGCTTCGCGATACTTCGAAAGTACCAAATGAAGCTCAACCCCGCTAAGTGCACTTTCGGAGTAACGTCCGGAAAGTTCCTCGGTTACCTGGTAACCCAACGAGGAATAGAGGCCAACCCGGATCAAATCAAAGCTCTCCTGAACATGCCCTCCCCAAGGAGTGTTCGAGAAACGCAGAGATTTACCGGAAGGATAGCGGCTCTTAATCGGTTCATCTCGAGGTCTACGGACAAATGCTTGCCTTTCTACAAGATCCTGAGGGGCAACAAAAAGTTCGAATGGACCGAAGAGTGCGAAAAAGCATTCCAAGACCTAAAAAGGTACCTATCAACGCCACCGATACTGTCCCGACCGATTACGGGAGAATCCCTACTATTATACCTGGCAGTATCCCTCTCGGCCGTCAGCGGCGTAATCGTTCGGGAAGATAGGGGCGAACAAAGGCCAATTTTCTACGTTAGCAAATCGCTGGAGGACGCAGAAACAAGATATCCCGCCATGGAAAAGTTAGCTTTGGCTATGATAACCTCAGCGCGAAAGCTCCGGCCCTATTTCCAGTCTCATACCATCTTGGTAATGACAACTCAACCCTTAAGGGTAATCCTCCATAGCCCAAATCAGTCGGGACGGCTGACCAAGTGGGCCGTCAAACTAAGCGAATTCGACATCGAATATAAAATTCGAACGTGCGCCAAGTCCCAGGTGCTAGCTGACTTCCTTATCGAACTCCCCACGGATGATCCCACGGGGAAGAAAAGGAACGAAGAATGGCGTCTCGAGGTGGACGGGGCATCAAATAAGGGCGGATCCGGAATAGGAATACGCTTGATTTCCCCAACCGGAGAGGTTTTGGAACAGTCATTCCGGCTAAGATTCCATGCCACAAACAACGAGACACAATATGAGGCACTGATAGCAAGGTTAAAACTGGCCAAAGCAGTTGGAGCCAGAAAAATTAGAGCCCATTCGGATTCTAAACTGGTCACCAGCCAAATTAGTGGCGAATATACCACTAGGGACGATCGCATGGAAAAATACCTCGCGGTGGTCAAGGACCTGATCTCTCAATTTGACAAAGTTGAGGTGATTCAGATACCACGAAGTGAAAATTCTTCGGCAGACGCCCTAGCCGGACTAGCATCCACTTCAGACCCCGAGGCAAAAAGAATAATTCCCGTGGAAGTGATAGACGAGCCTAGTGTAAGTCTACACATCCACAATATCCGAACAGGTGCGGAAGACTGGAGAACTCCCATCCTGAACTATATCCTGACGGGAGAAAAACCCCAGGATAAGCAGAAGGCCCGGAAACTCCGCATTCAAAGTGCTAGGTTCTGCCTGATAGACGGAAAATTATACAAACGAAGCTACTCCGGACCCTACCTAAGGTGCTTAGGAAAGACCGAAGCTAAAATCGTATTGCAGGAGATCCACGACGGAGAATGCGGAAACCATTCTGGCGGAAGATCGCTTTCTAACAAAGCGAAACGGCAAGGTTTCTTTTGGCCAACCATGCTGGCCGATGCAGAAAATCACGCCAAACGATGCGACAAATGTCAGCGCCATTCGCCGGCCATACACTGTCCGGCAGAGAAGTTGTCGTCAGTCTCGGTACCCTACCCATTCATGAAATGGTCCATGGATATAGTAGGACCTTTCCCCTTGGCACCAGCTGGGAAAAGGTTCTTACTAGTTGTGACGGATTATTTCTCGAAATGGGTGGAAGCCGAATCCTACGCCAACATCAAAGACTCAGATGTGGAACACTATGTGTGGAAGAACATCATAAGTCGCTTCGGATTGCCCAAGGAAATCATTGCCGACAACGGACCCCAGTTCGTGTCAAACAGGTTCCAGAACTTCTGCTATAACTGGAAGATTTCCCTAAACACATCCACCCCCAGATATCCACAAGGAAACGGTCAGGCGGAAGTCTCTAACCGGACCATTGTGGATGGTATCAAGAAAAGACTTGACACCAAAAAGGGTCGATGGGCCGATGAGCTCATAGGCGTTTTGTGGTCATACAGGACCACCCCGCGGAGAGCCACGGGAGAAACCCCTTTTTCGATGGTATATGGCACTGAAGCAGTCATACCAGCCGAGATCGAGGCCCCCAGTCTCAGAAGGGAGTATGCTCCCGACAACGCAGAAACTAACGACGAAATGAGATTAGACCAACTTGACCACGCAGATGAACGACGCGAACAAGCCTTAATTCGAATTACTAACTACCAAAGCTCGGTAGCCAAGTACTATAATTCTAAAGTTAAGCATCGCAGATTCACCTCCGGGGAAATGGTCCTCAGACGGGTCTTCCAAAACACAGCCGAGCCCAACGCTGGCAAGTTGGGGGCTAACTGGGAAGGACCTTATATCGTTACCGAAGTAGTAAAACCCGGTGTATACAAACTGGCGACCCCGGATGGATCGAGAATCCTTCGGAGCTGGAATGCAATGCACCTCAAAAAGTACTACGCATAAAAGGTCAGAGATTGACCTCCCATGAACTACGTAATGGCTTGATCCCCAGAGAGTGGGGTACGTAGGCAGTTCGGCCAAAAGACGACTGAACGCAGCCCCAACAAACCCAACGACCCTGCATGCCCCTGCCTCCCGAGATAAGGGTATCAAACCTAAGGAAGAATTTCGACTTCAAAAGAACTCCCGAGCACTATCCCAACACAAGTAAGTGATCCCACTCTCAAAAAAGAATTCATTTCATTTTTGAATTCATTATTAAGTAAATCATAGCAAAATCTACATGAGCTATTAGATTGATAGAAACCATTCAAGTCCAGAACAACAGGTCCTGGCATCCAAACGGGTACCAGACCCTTTCTTTGCAAGTAACATACTTGCCCGGGTACCAGACCCTTTCTTTGCAAGTAACATACTTGCCAGGGTACCATACCCCATCTTTGCAAGTAACATACTTACCAGGGTACCTAACCCTATCAAATCTTATCTTTAAAGACCCCCGCGCCTAGCTCGGCCTCGGAAACTTACTACAGAACTGCTCGAAGAATGGTACCGAACAAACAAGCATCTACTCCCCAAGGTACTACGAATCCTATTCCATTATTAGCTATTCTTGAGCTCGTATAAGCTAGATCGTATCAAACCTCTTTTTTCCTAACACGTGTAATAGGATCGGAATATCCGATCTGAAAATTGACAAAAATATCCTGATCGAATACTCCGATCAAAAGCTTCATAAAGTAGAAGCATCGGAATATTATTCACAACGTTTACAAAAGACAGCTATGTATTTAAAAAATAAAATAAATATATATATATATAGCAACTTATTTTCCAGGACAATTTTCACAAAAAAGATCAAATTATTATAAAAGGCCCTAGCCACGGGTAGAGTACTTGCAAAATAACGAAAGAGTTACAAAGAAAAAAAAAAGGGTTCAGGTCCCATAACCTGCCCGAAATAAGGCCCTAACCACGGGCAGAAACGATGTTCAATATTCAAAAATAAAAGGGAAAAAGGTGCAACAAGCTCAAAGATGGCCGCCTTCTCTAGGCAGCGTCGGAAGAGGTCTCCACTTGCTGGGTCGGCTCGGTCGGTTTCAGCTCGGTCGCGCTCTTCGGGGTCGGGAGATGTACACTCGGCTCGGATGGACTTAGCTCGGTCGGAACGGGGTCGCCTACAGAAGGGGTAACCTCAAGCTCGATTTGGGTTGGCCCACTCAAGGTCGGAACAGTAGAGGCATTCTCTTCCGGGAGGATCGCTGCGTTTAAGCTCGGCTCGGGATCTGCAAGACCAGCACCCTCGGTCAGGTCGAACTCGGGAGAGAGAGCTGGAGAGTCCACCACGGGTGCCGGTTGCCCGGCCAGGAGGTCTTCATACGTAGACTTATCCTCCGTGAGAATTTCCAGTTCGCCCGAAAAGTCGGTGAGTTTACCCTCGAGTATCTCACCAATAATAGCCACGTTACCCTCAACCTGATGAAGGATCTTGGTATCGTGCGCAATTTTCTCGTGGTGAGCAATCACCGCGTCTCTTTGCTGCACGCGCTTGCGATACTTGTGCCGAGCAGCCTTGGTGGCCTCCTTCTCAGCAGCCGCCTCTGCCCGAGCCGCGGTCAGCTTGTCCTGGATGTAAGAATGATCAACTTTCAATGCGATCATCTCTTCGCGAAGTTCCCTCATGCTGTTCCTAGCTCGGCCCAACGCGGCATCAGAGGTGGCGAGCAGTGTAAGAGCCGTCTTCTCGGCCGTCTGGGCCTCGGAGACTATAGCGGAAGCATTGACCAGCTTCCCCCGAAGATCTACTTCGGTAATCTCCAAGGCTTTAATCTTCTGGTCCCTCACTCCGACCAAGCGCTTCAATTCGAGGATCTCTTTGCTCCTCAGCGCCAGCTGCCCGGAACTCTTTTCTAGCTCGGCATTCACCCGGGCTAGCTCTTTTTCTTTTTCGGCCAGATCAGCCTTGATCCCATCCCCTTCGGCCACGGACAGCCTCTCCTTAAGCTCTCTGAGCGCATCCTCATATCTGAGAACCATCTCGTTGGCATATGCTCCGAGCTGCCAACAAAAATAGAAAATATATAGAAAAAGGCGCGCGCAACAGAAGGAAAAGCGTGATATAAGTACCTCATTTACCTTGGCATGCATAGCAGCGAAAGCATTGTATGCCCGAGGCTGAGAAACATCTTCATCCCTCACGGGAGAAATTCCCCCGCTCGTCAGTTGCTTCATCAAGTTCCCAGCTACCTTGGGAGCCTCGTGAAGACCCTTCTCACCGTACCAGGCGACCTTGGCGACCCTCTTAACCTGAGGATGAAGGTCTGAACTCTCTGGTCGGGCGGGCTGAATCTCGCGACCAGCTCTCTCCGTGCGCCGATCAGAGATGTTCCCGAGCAAGACCCGGTCGCGACCAGCCGTCTTCTTGTGAACAACTCTCTTCCCCGAACCTTGAGGTGGAGGTTTGGTGCTGCTAGATTGAAGCACCTCGGAAAAAGTTTTGGTCATAGTTTCACCCCGAAGATCATCTCCCTTCGACTTTTTACGAGCCACATCCTCCTCAGCAGAGCGAATTCGTTTACCCTGGCTCTGCGGGCTCGCGACCTCGGCCGGTGCGAGCCCAAGCTCGGGCAGGGATTCAGAAACTTTGGTCGGCTCCAGAATCGGCTCTTCGTCGGAAATCTCGACGAACTCCCTCTCTGCGACAGCTCGGGCGGCTTCTTGTTCTGCTGCCGAAAGAACAGTCCCCTCCAGGACTTGCTCCGACGCAACCTTCGGGCTAAGTGTTGCCCCGGCTTCCCCTGCGGGCAGAGTAGGAACCGACCCCTGGGTCTCCCCCTCCTTAGGAAGCCCCCGAGCTTTCTCGGAGATTTTCTTCACTCCTTTGGCCACCTCGGGCCGAGCAGAAACCTACTCAGTCACATGAGTGACTTTCTCTTTCCCTTTTCCCGGGACCACTTTGGCCCGATCAGGAACCTTTCCGACCACCTGAGTGGTTTTCTCCTTCCCATTTCCGGACACAGCAACCTTGGCAGCCGCTCGCTGAGCCCTCAATTCTCGGTAGTTGAGCTCGCCAGTCATATCTGACGAGCAGAACCTATTAGTAAATATTCAGAAAATAATAAGCAGTTTAGAAATCTACCTTCTTCCTCGGAACTGCTTGAGCCTTGATCGTATTCAACAAAGGTGCAACTGGGCCCAGGATGCCAAACCCCAGAAGCAATAAATCTCTCCTCGGTAAGAGCCTTCCACTCAATACCACCTTCAGGGAACAGAACCTCGTTCTTAGCAATCCACTCCTCCCCAAGAGGCTTCGACCTTGTCTTCTTTCCTTTCCGATCTGAAAAACACAACGAGCAAATATCAGAAAAAGGAAGCGAACAAGATTTAAACCCGAGCAAAAGACAGAAGAAGATTACCAATACTATGAGCCCATTTATTCACATAGGAATCCCAAGTACCAAAGGACCCCGAACAAGGCTTAAAAAAGAAATATCTGTCCTGCCATCCATCATCCTTGTTCGGGATGCCTCTAATAAAATCACCCTTATGACCTTTGACCGAAATGTAAAACCTACCCTCAGCCCTAGAATTTTTCTTCACCGAAAAAACTTCAAGCATGTCGAACAGCGAGAAATTACAACTTTCCTCCCTACATCTAACCAGATAAGCATGCAAAATCCTATAGGAATTCGGACTCAACTGAGCCAAAGAAATATCTAACTGGTTCACATACCTAAGAATAGGCTTAGGAATCGGAAATCTCAACCCACAATCCTGAAAATACCTCTCATAAATGCAAACCCAATCATCTTTGATCGAGTCCGCAAATTCATCAGAATCTGGAACCCGAAGAGGGACAGACTCTGGAATACCATACTCCGACCTGAGTCGAGGAATATCCACTTCCCTCAGCCTAGACCTAGGAGAATCAGTCTGAAGGAATTCCGAAACCAAAACCGAACCCTTAGCCTTACTCTTCTTGCCATCAGCCATTTTTTCGCAAAAAAAAAAAAAGGGGGGGCTTGAACGCATATACCCAGAAACCCAGAAAAAGTCAAACCCAAATCACCGCACAATCTCAAACCTAAAAAACACCTAGTCCCGGTCGAAAAATAACAACGAATCCTAGAACCCAGGAAAGGAAATACAGGAAAAGAAGAAAAACCTGGAGACCCTAGGACAATATTGCTCGAGGTTGCAGAACGACAATGGCAAAAAAAAAAGCTTCTCTCTCGTCACGAATGCGAAAGTAAAAAAGAAGAGGGAGAGACTTAAAAAGGAAGAGGAACAGTTACCTGGAATTTGAAGCGACACAACCGAGCAGAGTTTTGAAGGCTGATTGGACTTCTGCAAAGAAACACCTTTTAAGTGTTTTATAATCGAAATTCGACCCGAATCGCAAGGCTAGGGTTCCCTCGATTCTCGCGCCGAAACCATCCAACGACTGGGATCAATTCCCAGATCATGACACGTCAGCGTAATGATGAGCTGACCAAGTCAGCAGAAGTCGAAGAGGTTATCTTCTTCTTCTAATCTCGAGCAAATCGACACGTGTCGTAACTGCTCCCTCCAAAAAGTTCGAAATCATTTCAAATTTAAAAGAAATTGCACCCCAATCCTTGGAGAATAAGATATTATCATGAAAACAATTCTAGTGTCCCTAAATTAATTTATTTTTGCGGCAAAAGTCACAAAATATCTGACTCCGTGAACTTAATTAATTTTCATCACGAATTTTTACATGATTTTGTCAAATTTATACTATAAATAATATTTCATATTTTTTATAGTAGGGGGCTATCTGTTGATGTGCAAATTCGTTCCTTAAATAGGAATTATGAGATCATTAATTAAATTAATGGTTCAAATTAATTAAGTCATGAATATAATTGAATATTTATGCAAAATGGGCTTATAAACCACGAAGCCCAGAGGCCCAAATGAACATTTGACCATGTTCTGGTCCGAACAGAACTAAAGAACCCACGAGGCAAGAAGTTCACCACGAGCAGAGAATGCCTAAAAGGAATCCGAGCAAAGCCTTCCGAGGAAAGAAACCCCGAGCTGAACTCGAAGATCCTACTTCAAGACAACCAACACTTGTCAAAATCCAAACATCAAACAAATTAACCGACCTGAAGAACCCAAAAGCTCATCCCGGGCAGAGATTGTCAACAAAGGGATCCGAGCAGAAGCATGCGAAACATCCGAACACGGGCAGACCAAGTCAACCACCTCAATTCAAACCCTCAAGGCCCGACCAGGAAAATCGCCACGATCTAAATTCAAATCCTACGACGACAAGTCAGTCCACCACTACGCAAATCTCTCAGAACGTGGCCTACGTGTCAGCTCGACAGCAAACCAAGCTCCGAACTCGAAGCCATCATCAACGTACACTCTCAACGGGCAGAAACTAGGAGCCTATAAAAGCAAGAAGACGACCCCATCATACACACGCAAGCATCGACTCTGAGAGAATAAAGAGATTTGTATTTTCCAGAGCTTTTCATCTTTTACTTTAGATCTACCAGAAATTGGCTTGTGGTTTCGGTTGATCGCCTTTCAAAAAGCAATAAACGTACAGAGGACGTAGTCAACTACCGCATTGGGACGAACCTCTCTAAAAAACCTCGGTGTTCTAATCTTTTCTTTTCATCTTTGTTTTTTGTCACCGTCTAAAGTATTGACGACGCGGAGGTCAGAATCCACAAAATTCAGCAATATCAAATTGAAATCCCATTCACAATCCACGCGACTGTAGGTGTGCGAAAACACATCATCAACTATCTCATCACAACACCGAAGCTTCAACCTCGACCATAACCTCCGACACCTTTTTGTATCTCTGACCTAACGTCGTCGCCGGAACCAACATTTCAAGATACTTTTTTTTTTACTTTAAAGGTTCTATTTTGGCTTTCACTCGCGTTGGTCGCATTTGGTTTTAATTGTAATCGATATTTAGAAAATAGAACCTTTCTTAATTATATGTTATATATGTAGAACTAGAAAAGTAGAAACATCCCTTACGCATTGACTTTTTATAAAAGCAGCACGACCACATTGTATTGACTTAAAAAAAAAAGTCGGTCAACCCAAGGGGTACTTAGAGCAACGGAGGGCATGGTTGCAAATCTCATAAGTCATAATAAAGTATCTAATATTTACAGGGAAGTCCCTGTGTTAATAATCTGGATAGAAAAAGCCACGACAACTTGGTTGAGCTGTTTCCTCACCTCACCATCTTCTTCTTCGATTAACTTGCAGGAGAAGGAAGATCTGCGATCGCAGTTTCGCCATGAATATCTTCTCCAAGAAACCAACTGCCAAAGGTTCTTCTTTCGATTGATCCAAGTTTCGTTTTTGAAATCGAACGTCGATCAAATTCGATTTCGGCAATTTGATTACGCGTTGATATTGGATTCGATGTTTTGGTTTTTGATTCAGAGGCTCTTCGGCAGAGTAAGAGGGAGATGACGAATGCCACAAGAGGTATTGCTTTTTGAAGAAGGAACCTTCTCTTGAACTGATTGAATTGTGAATATCTTCGGAGTCGTTTGGTTAAGTGGTTTGGGAAACCAGTTTTACAATTTGGTTTGGGAAATCAGTCTTGAGAGTTTAGTTTACCAAACCAGTTTGGTAGTTTGGTTTTTGAAACACTGTTTGGTTAGTCTTTTGTTAATCTGTGGTTGAATTTAAGTGAAAAAAATACAATAAAACACAATTTATGTCACTAAAAAGAAAGTATGTTTTATTTGAAGTAATATATATTAATATAATGTCTCAAAGATATTTGCCATAATACAAAAGTTATTCATATTTCATGACTCTAATTACATGTTTAACTAATGAAATATAAAGTGGTAAATATTCCGTTTCTACAATTAAGTTAGTATTTAAAAATATACATAATTTAAGTATATTTGTTAATATGATAGTAATATCATTAAAATATATAATTATATATAAAAATAATTGTAATAATTTATTATATGAGTTAATTTCATTGTTATATCTTATTATTATATAATACTATTATAGAATGATAATACATTATTATGGTTTTATTTTGTAAGATTGAATTGAAGACCAAAGACAGAAAACAACTTCAAGTTGTTTTCTGTTTTCCTTCATTAAAATTTCAGTAGTCTGCGAGATCGGTCTCGGAAACAGAGACAATTGGCAACCAAACGTGGTCTGCGAAACCAATATGACACTGTTTGAAACCAAAACCAGAAACTGGTCTCGGAGACCATAACCAAACGCCCCCATGTTTCAATAGTGAAATAGTAGAATTCAATGGTGATTTGTTTGGGATTGATCTTCTATGAAGGTGGCAAAAGAAACTGCTTGCTTTAGTGTTGGTAGAATTGATATTTGAACTAGTGTTTATAATCAGCCTCTCTTGGATCGCCCGTGAAGCCAAAACCGAAATTGTGTCGATCGATTAGCTCCGTATCGTAGCAGAAGGCTCTATGAGAATTATGATTTCATTGAATAGGATTTTAAATCTTCAACTTGCAAGAGAAGATAGTCAATCAATCTCTCATGGATTGCTGATCAAAGAAAAGCCCGAAATCGTGTTGATTGAGAGAATGTCTGGTTGATGATGAAAATGTTCCTTATAACTGCGGATATTAGCTAATCCCAAGAATATCTCTATAAGACTGTGATCAAGATTATCTCATGATGAGGTGTTTCTGATTTCGCTTGTAAATTTATGGAGTGATGATGATGGACCCGCTATCATCACCGATTGGCGTTGGAAGGGAAAAACCGTCCTTTAGATTGAATTTTAGTCCATTTACGTCTTTAAGGGTATTTCGGCCAATTCTCATGTTTATGTCATTAGGTTTCTTCGGCCAGCTATAGGCGCACCCTGCGAGGCTGTTTGCCTTTTTTTCTCCTTTGTTAGGATTATCTTCTCTAAGCGTTATTAGAAGAGCGTTTGACCTTGCTCTCGTAGGAAAGATAAGTTTGCTATACATTATTTGTTATTTGTTCTTAATCAAGGAAATTCCCGTTAGCCGAATTTGGGTTTGAGTTTTACTTTTATTTCTATCCCGGTTATCAGATGCTATCTCATCCTAGAAAAGATACTGTGATATTTAACGTTACGAGCGATGTTATATAGTTATTTATGGAGAAAATTCGTGATTTATTAGATTGTACGATTGTGAACTGACACAACTCTCAAGATACTCATTTTTTGTATGTGTTTTTGACTCATCCAGGTATAGAGAGGGAAATTGGGTCTTTGCAATTAGAAGTATGTCAAAAATCTTTTACATAATTATTTGTCAAACATCTATTGCTATAATTAATCCTTTAACTTGTGTTTGTGACGTTTATCTCAGGAAAAGAAGCTTCTTATTGAGATAAAGAAGACTGCTAAGACAGGGAATGAGGTTTGTTTAGGTTTCAAACTATCAAATAATATACTTAACTTACTATAATTTCACTTCAATTTTATATGATTCGTGTCATGATTAATTTTTGCATAGTATTATATGAAAATGTATTATTTTGAGATAACAAGTAGGGGTTAAATAATTTGAGCAAATTTGTAGGCACAGTATATGATGAGATAACAAGTAGGGGTTAGATAATTGATTTCTCGTCATTTTCATTATGAAGCAGATATTTTCGTTATTCTTGAACCTCTCTGACATGTCTTTTTGGTTTACTCACAGTCAGCTACTAAAATTCTTGCCCGACAGCTTGTAAGGCTACGGCAGCAAATCGCCAACTTACAATCGAGTCGAGCTCAAATGCGAGGCATTTCAATTCATACTCAGGTGAGAAAGCTCTATCGCATGCTCAACTGTTCTCATTCACCGATGAGAAATATCAGAAATTAGGGAGTATATTGTACATAGTAGTTATCTGTAATTAGTTATTGTAATTAATTATAGCTAATTAGATATTTTCTATATTATAGGAATTAATTAGATTGAATTAGAAGATTGCATTCTCAATTATTGATTAATGAAATAAAAAATTCGGTATTCCAAATAACATCCTTTGTGCTTAGAAACCGATTGTCGTCTTTTTGCAGGCAATGAATGCTCATTCTTCAGTTGCTGTAGGCATGAAAGGTGCAACTAAGGCAATGACTGCTATGAATAAGGTGAGTAGATAAGGAGATTCATTTCACATAAATTTAAAAGATCTACCATTTTTGAATATTTGGTTTACTTTCGTGTTTGATTTGGCAGCAAATGGACCCGTCAAAGCAGGCGGCAGTGATTCGAGAGTTCCAGAAGCAATCTGCGCAAATGGATATGACCGTAAGATCATCGATTTATGTCAACGAATGTTCTGTTTTATTAATATTATTTTAATAACAAAACTAGGTGAAAAAGCTGGGCTAAAATAAGCAAAATATGATCGTGCATAACACTGAAGCATAAGCTTCACTACAGGGGCGTAACTCGTAAGCCTCGAGGGGTTTTGAAAACTATGAAGAGAATAATCTCTAGAATTGTGTAAGAATGAGACCATAACCCCAAAATATATTATTTTGGTCTTTTGTAATTCCTCCATTCGCATAATTTATGAATAATACTAGAACCTAAAAAATAATCTCATTACAAATATTCTCGCGCAAGGCGCCTTAATTTATTGCAATTAAAATACCTATTTAAATTTAAGTTGTATTCTATCACATAAACTTATTTAATTTCCTATGTTTCCCTATTTGAGTGATTTGTACAAAAAAGGCTTAAGCTTTTTTCACATTGGCGCAGACCGAAATGATGTCCGAGGCAATAGATGATGCATTAGATGATGATGATGCCGAGGACGAGACTGACGAGCTGACAAATCAGGTAAATTCCTCTGATGTCAATCCCTATCACAAAAAAAAATGATTGGGAAAGGGCATGAATTTATTGTACACTACTGCGATCCTTTGAAAACTATAGCTGATTTTGTTTCTTCGTATTGGTCGTCCACAGGTTCTAGACGAAATCGGTGTCGATATTGCCTCACAGGTTGGTAATGTTAGTTATTCTTGATTCTTGATTTATTATCGTTTTTAGCTGATCGTAAGCATAATTGCGCCATCTGTAGCTATCTGGGGCTCCGAAGGGAAGAATTCCAACGAAGACAACCGAGGATGCTAGCAGGTTTGCCTTCCATATTTTTATTGCTGTTTCATTGTACGTAAATAATTATGTCATTCAAATTATATTCTGTTTAGTTTGGTTAAAACACTGTAGAGGTTTATTTTATTAGGGATCGGTCCGGCCCATTAGGTTGTAGTCCTTTGTCTATTTAAGAGACCCTGAGCTATTGAAAGCGGTAGCCAATAATCATTCACTAAGTTTAATTTATCTCACAAGAAGGGGTTATGCCGTTGCTTTCGTTTCGAGAACGGCATTATTTGAGTTTACCGTTCCCGTCTTGACTAACGTTTTTAAATTGCCACTTTGATCCAGTTCTGGTCTTGACGAGCTTGAGAAGCGCTTGGCAGCTCTCAGAAACTGAAGTTTTTGCTTCTCGTGTTTTTATATGAAGAACCGATTATTTATATCCATCTCTCAAATTCTGTTATAAAAAATTGTATGTATGATTGTATATAGTTTTCTTTCATTTGCAGAGTAACCCATCTCTGATTGCATCTTCTTATATTGTTATTAGTTTATTTTATTTTTAGGAAATTAATGAATAATAATAATAATAATAATTATTATTATTATTATTATTATTATTATTATTATGATGATGATGATGATGATTATTATTATTATTATGATTATTATTATTATTATTATTATTAGGGTTAATTGCGGCAATAATGCACAACCTTTGGTCAACAGGGGTTTCAGGTCCGCAACCTTTCAAAGTGTGGGCAATAATACACAACGTTTGTTGAATGTAAAATCCGTTGGTCCTTCCGTTAGGGATGTTAAATTCTGCTGATGTGGCATCGTTAAACTGCCAAATGGACTGCCAACTTGTAATATTAATTACATAACTTAATTAATAAGAATAAATTAAATTAGATTTTAATTATGATTCAAAAAAATTAATTAATACTTTAAATTAAATAAATAATTTTTACTCCCCTTAAAAATCTAATAGACTCTTCGTCCAACATGACTAAAATTTTGAAAAACGACGGATTATTAAACACGACTAAAATTTGAAAAGATTACATAACGACAGTTTATGAGAAATGACTAAAATTTTGGAAAAACGACTGATTATTAAAAACAACTGTAATTTAAAAAACGACATAGTAAAGATGTGAATAATATTGAAGCACGAGTTTAAAAATAGGAACTACGCGTTAAATAAGTATTGCTCGTTAATTTAAAGTTTTAATTTATCTTTTGAATCATAATTAAAATATAATTTAATTTATTCTTATTAATTAAGTTATGTAATTAATATTACAAGTTGGCAGTTCATTTGGCAGTTTAACAATGCCTATTGAAATCGAACATTCGAGTAAGAGAGAGAGGAAGAGAGAGAGATTTTCCAACAGCAATCTTCTTTATTCTTTATTGATTAACTGATCTTCAAATTACAGAGACAAGGCATATAAATAGCCATTGAATATGAGGCTTAGCAACGAGCTGAAAACATATGGTCACGTGCTACGCAGAGACACGATTACAACCATACGACAAAGAAACAAATAGATGTCGTTTATGAGAAAACGACTTAAAACAATAAAACAAAATGTAACGAGCTTTATATATGGCAATGGCAGCTTTAATAATGCCACATCAGCAGAATTTAACATCCCTAACGGAAGGACTAACTGATTTTACATTCAACAAACGTTGTGTATTTTTGCCCACACTTTGAAAGGTTGGGGACCTAAAACCCCTGTTGACCAAAGATTGTGCATTATTGCCGCAATTAACCCTTATTATTATTACACGACAATGAAGAAGCTTTAAACTTTGAGGTTAAGCATCAGCAAATAAATAGAAGAAATAATGGACCATTTATTATTATAAGTTGAGTTTCAGATGTGTCGTCTTCAATGTAATTGCAAGAGTTAAATGCAGTTGGGTTGGGTCCTATACTTTGACAAATGAAAAAAAAAAATCTGGTATGCATATTTATTAGTGATAGTAACGGTAAAAATACACGATTTACACTGAATTTGTTTTTTAATACTTAAATTCAAGTATTGACTGGTAAAAAATGTTTTACTTCACCAAAATGTATCAAAAACACTTTTAAAACACTATGTGGCATGCAAGAATGTTATTCACGTCCGCGAGCACAATAATTTTAGGATCAATTGCGGTAAAAAAAAAAATAGAAGAAAAAAATTGACGATCATGCATTTATAGGGTCGTGCATTTCACAACTAATATATGAAACTTAGATATACCTATATATTATATATATGTGTGTGTAACGATTTAAACTTATTAAATTGGTGAGGATCTAATGCATATTGAAGGAGCTGATTCGTGAAATATTTTAGGTGTTCTCGTTCTGTTTTCTTAGTGATTTTCTGTTGTAGCAGTATTTATATAAGATGTATTGATTCCATTATCA
Source organism: Parietaria judaica (assembly GCA_954871525.1). NCBI lineage: Eukaryota > Viridiplantae > Streptophyta > Magnoliopsida > Rosales > Urticaceae > Parietaria > Parietaria judaica. The sequence goes on from OX940860.1 coordinate 50,692,011, forward strand.
CAGCAGAATAGTCTCTTAAAAAAATAAACATTCAAAAAATAAGAAGAAATTCAAGAATTACGACATAAAAATCCAGGGAAAGGAAAACGTAGATATGTACAATTTATATATATATATATATAATATATAAAAAAGTTATAATTTACTAATCGATTAATTATTACAGATTCTCACTTCCAGTACAGAACAACCCCCCAAGAAAAAAAGTTCCCATAAAGAAAAAAAAAAAACCGCATTAAATTCTCTGCCCGAGGGTATAGTCTCGTCGACGTTACAAAGGCGAAAAACGCTCATGAGATAATGATAGCTTAGCTTACAAGAAATTAATCATTAACGATGTGACGTGATGATAATGAAAAGACAACACCCTGATTACAGAGTGATGACTCTTTTTGACCAATTCATCACGTAGAAGGAAGAAGCAGACAGAAATCGGGACCGTTTTTCCGTCATTTTCTGAGAGAGAGGAGCTCGAAGCTGCGGAGCGGGTCATCGCGGGTCCCGCCTCTGGTGGTGGTGGCTGGAGCACGAGTGTAGGATGGTTTGGCAGTGTCGAATCGTTGGGTGGTGGAAGGGCGGCCGCCGCTGCCAGAGATCAGCCGGCCAGTCCGGAAATCGCTGTGGTCGCCAGAGGAGCTGGGCTTGCTGCTCGAGATGATGGCTTTCCGTGAACTGCTTCCATATCGGGAGGAACTCCGAGCTCTCTCCAGGTCAGCATGCTGAAAAAATGACAGACAAAGCAGAGGTCTCGGTCAGAACTTTCGGATTTAAGAACTAAGAATGCTGTTCTTTAAATTGGAATTTCATCGATTTGATTAAATGGCTGAAAATTTGTAGCCAATCTGATCTTTTGGGTTTTTTAATATGAAGCTGTTTTCCGATGATTCTGGTCGGACTCGATCCAGAATTTCACTCGATTTGACGAGCAAATGGCAATTTATAACGAGAATCCATGAACATAAACAGTAATTTCTATAATTCTTAATATACTAACCAAACCTTTTAGGTTACATAAATGAGAAAGCTGTTCTTCAAAGTAGAATTTCACACAATTAGATAAAAACTAACGAGAATCGATGACCGGAAAAAAAAAAAAAAAAAAAAATCTCTCACAATGAATGACATCTACCTAATAAGTTCCTGCATAAATAAAAAACCCCAAGCTTGGCTGCCGACTTTGATTAAAAGCCTTTATTAGCGTAACTACGGATACAAACAATACCCTTTATTATCCTAAACGAACGCATACACTTTTAACATTTTTTTAAAGGACGGGGTGTATAGGAAATAGAAAATTTACCGCATCTTTCGTCGGAGGAGCTTCTTCGTAAGTTCTGTATTTCGAATGATCATTCCGTGGACTAGTGCCTGAGACGTGTCTCCGCGAAAATGCTTCAACGGCTCCAGAGAATCGATCTCGAATCTCTTTTCCAACTAAAGGAGACAATTGTTAAATTAAAAAAGAGTTGCAACGTATATGATTAATGTAGCTCGCAAAATAAATAAAAATTTAATAAAGGAAATGCAGTTTGTTGCTGAAAACCAAAATGTACAGCAACAAGAGACAAAAACACTATGGATAAAATCTGTCAGTAAACAGAGTAGCGGATTAATCATTGACTGGGGTACCCTGGGAATTAATTCCCGAAAATACCCAAGTCACCGCAAGCTGTAATTGACAGCTTATTATTATTCTGTGAATGGGCAGATTATGATCTGTTTAGTCTAATTATTCTGTAATTAGTATAGTTTATTGCTTTACAAAAATAGTGTCTAGCTTATACTATATTTAGATGTACTATTTCTACCAACAAATAACACTCAAGAACGATTCTGTTCAAAAACTAATACTAAATCCAGCATAAAGGGCTGAATAGGACTTCCAGAACATATGAAACACAAACTTGAAACTCGTTACTGATGTTATCAACTAACAAGGGTCATTTTATGCATATATGTTTAAGGGAAAATATGGAATTCAAAGGGATCAGACCTGAATTCCTTTCCGGTCTTTCTACTGATGGCCCTGCATTTAGACCCACTTTTCCGCTGACGTGCTAAAACCAAAAAACAAAAATAACAGCTAGATTAGTGATAAAGTTACTAGGATTTATAAATGTTTCAGATGAAGTTTAGATACTAACCCGTCCCTTGGAGCTGGCACCAATCTGCGGATACTTTAGTACAGTCCAGTCGAATACATAATCAAACTGATAACCTGCAGTAATATTATCATTGTCAAGATGTAAATTGGAATAAAGAGCGCTAAACGCATCAAAATTATACCAAGTGCATAGTTGTTAATTCATTAAGCCGAAAAAGAAATGAATTGGAATTAAATTGTCTGAAGAGAAATTAACAACTAAATAGCTGCATTTCAAAATACCTTCTCGAATGAACAAGTCCCTGAAGAGCCTCTTTAAGTATGAATAGTCCGGTTTATCTTCAAACCGCAATGACCGGCAGTAGTGAAAGTAGGACACAAACTCGGATGGATATGACTTGCAAAGGACCTATTACGTGATACCGTCCAAATCTATATTAGTATCGTTTCGAGGTTCTCCAACGTAATGGCAGTCTAGGCTCAAGTCAAAGGCCAACCTCCGAAAACGTATTTCAGTAGCTTGTAATAGAGCGAAACTGATACTGTTAGGTTAGCTGGTTCTTTTGGTATTTTCAGAACCAATACTGGTTTTACTTTTCCGGTTAGTACTGGTTTTGCAAAAGTAATACCGGTATCATTTAATTTTGCTTAAAAAAAAGTTTAACGGGGAAAAAAGCACTAATTGTACATTATTAGTATGTCTACACCACAAACTCGACACAAATAGGAACTCTATGCTTATGCATTGACTCGTGAAGTACAAGTTCCCAGTGTAATATGTATTATTTATAGATCAGTCTAAACCCTCAGAAGCATGATTTTCTCGATTTCCATGCCATTAAATAATGGGAAATACAGCCAAAAAATAGAAATGTGGCCCGTTCAGATACCTCAATTGGAGTTGAAACCTTCTTTTCACTGATCTTATCATACTTTTGCTTCTTTGTGCCGGCTTTCAGTCCCTGCCATGGAAGGCTGAAAAACAAGAGGATAATTAAATCGATGCATCAACTATTCAACATACGGAAAATAAATAAAAATATGTGTCGGGTACAGTTTATCCAACCTTCCTCTAAGGAAATACATAAGTACGTAACCAAGAGATTCCAGATCATCCCTTCTGCTTTGTTCTGCAGATTCAGTATAGCACGAATCAAAATAAATTAAAAACGTGCTCATTGGTTTCTTGTAAAAAAAAAAAAAACGTGGCTCACAACAAGGTCATTATGATATTTACTACTCACCAATTCCAAGGTGGGTATTCACACTTGCATATCGAGCTGTGCCTGTGAGGTTCTTGTTCTCTCTGAAATTTAAAGAAGACAAATTATTGATTCACTTTTACGATAGGATTAAAAAAAAATATTAATATATACATATATATATATATATGATTGTGCGTCAGTGACCCTCATAATTTTTGTTTTCCTGAGTAGAACTTGATATCTACCTGTAAGGTATATGCTTATGAGTTTGAAGATCCCTGTATTTCTTCGCAAGGCCATAATCAATAATGTACACCTATAACAGCATATCCAACAAGACATAACTCTTCAATTCATGAATTATATAGTACGAATAAGAAACACGACGAAAACTTAATAAGCTAGAAATCAATAATTTTCCAATAACAATTGCTAAAGACGCTTCAACTTATATCTGTAGCTCATATTATAAAATTAAATTAATCTGTCAAAAGCACAAATAAAATTTGTAGTTGAAAACAGAAATGTGACTGCATAGAAGTAACAACCTGATTGGCTTTGCGCCCTAGGCCCATTAAGAAGTTGTCGGGCTTTATATCACGATGAAGAAAGCCTCTTGAATGCATGTATTCAACTCTGTTAATCTGAAGACAGTATTGTGAAAGCAGGAAACAAACATTATATATTGAAACTTTAAGAGTTAAAAATAAATGTAACAATAAAGACTTGCCAATTGATCTGCGAGCATCAGAACTGTCTTCAACGCCAATTTCCGATTGCAATAGTTGAATAAATCTTCTAAGCTTGGCCCAAGAAGGTCAATCACCATAACATTATATTCACCCTCAACACCAAACCACTTGAGGTGGGGAACACCAGCTTTAAAAGGAGAGAAAGAAAAGTTAAGAACATAGAATTGCTTTTCGAAACGCAAGCACCATCAACAAATTTCAGGACTTGAGGGGTACAAGTAGTTACAACAGTTGACAATGTCCTTCCTGATTTGGTATACATGTTCAACTAGCAATAACAATTTAATATACTTGTATATTACAGGTCAAAGATTGCCTGAGCTCACGTATACATTATATTACATATAGTATAGAATATTCTTCGATGAATAAATCAGATTTAGAAGCTAACATCGAGATACAGACATAGTAATTATTTATATAAGATAGAGAAGTAAACAAATCAATACTTACTTCCTCCTTGAAGAAGCATATATAATTTTGATTCATAGTGCAGCTGTGGATGCTTGGTCTTCGTCGGTTCCTAGAAATTGGAACAAAACAATTCAGATATATATATATATATATATATATATATATATATATATATATATTAATACATGATAAACACATAAAGCACATTTCAAAGTGTACTTCACAGAGAGGAACTGCATGTCATAGAAATAGACTAAATAGGATTTCAAATACAACAATATGGCAAATTCATAAGGGTTTTTTGTTTTCCCGTATTCAACATCCAAATTTCATTATTGATTACACCAACAAAAGAAAACTATTACACTAATTATGTGTTGATAGTATACATCCATAATAATATAAACCCAAAAAGGAAAGAAAAAAAATCATAAATCATAAGGTGACCAACACGCTCATGAACTGACAAAGAATCTAAATACGTAGGCCCAAATGAAATCAAGCAAGATGACATACCAGCTTTACAGCAACCTCTTCTCCAGTTTGTACATTGACACCTGCAATCACAGAATCCCCAATTTCAGAAACGAACCCCCAAAATGCCGATTTCCAATGAAAAAAAATAAAAATTGTACCTAAATAAAGTTCTCCAAACGACCCACTTCCAATCTTCCGACCAAGCTTAAACTTGTTCCCAATCACATGCTCCATGATCGCTTCGCCTCAGACCTCGATCCAGATGCTTTTCGTTTCAACTAAACCAAGACGTATGCCCAATTTACCCTCTATTCGAGCATAATCTCGAACAATGACGCCCAAACCTCCACCTATTTCCCTAATCTACGCCGCGAATTCTTCAACAGAAACGCAACAACCGAAGCATCAGATCGACATCGAACGAAAACAAATCCAGACCTCCCCTAACTCGGCTTTATTTCAATGCCCCGCCGAAACAAATCGCCGAATCTCCGATCCCAAAAGAGCCGCCGAAACCCTAGTTTCCGAAAGGATTGACCTACATTGACCGGCGAGGGCGGGGATTGAACGCCGAAAACGAGAAAAGCCGGACGAGAAACGCCTTGAAATGGCCGAATCGGAGAGGTCTGGATCGCGCAGAGAAGCTCCGATTTGCCGATTTCGAGAAAGGGAAGAAGCGATTGAGAAAAGGAAAAGGCGAGGAGAGACAACGAAAGCGAGAGAGAGAGAGAGAGAGAAATGCGGAGGAAGGAGAAGAATGGAAAAGCAGCTACAGAAATCTAATTTTTTTAATTATTTATTTTTTTCATTTTTTTTGCGTGTTTGTGTTTGTTGTTGTAGTATTGGATTGGTGGTCATTTCTTGGTTAATTATTATCAGAGTAATTCACAAATGCCTCCTTAACTTTACAAGATGATTCGTTTTGCCCATTGAATTTTAGCTTTTGACTGTAATGTCCTTCGGGGTTAGTGGTGGCATAAATATCCAGTATTTTGAATTTGTGATGCCATGAATCGGTTTTTTTCACCGCCAAAATTCTAAACGTCTATTATTTTTATTCTCTCTAAAATTTTATCTAATCTTTTAATCGATTGAACAAAATATTTGATGTGTCGTTAACTTTTGGATTTGTGTCATTTTAGAAAGAAAAAAAAACATTTTTTTTTATATTGATTAGACTTTAACAACAAGTAGACATGATTTAGAGAGAAGCATCACAATAAAAATGAAAAAAATCAGCCCTAAAAAAATGAATTATGTCACTACAGAAATCAAATTATTATATATACTTAAGATTGGTATTGACTTTATCTTTTACTCTTTCAAGAAGTGACTTAACTTGCGCAGACGACATGATTAGTTCGGAGGTATTTTCATCAATATTATTTTTACAAATCTCGTGAAAATTTGGCCTAAATATTAAAAAAAAAAATAGACTACTTAATTACTTTACAATAGTCGTGATCTTTTATGTTGATCTCATCTCATAGTTAATTGAAAAATATATATTTACCTAAGTCATGTGTTTTGTTGCGAACGAAGCTAAGTTAGATAAATGTAGAATACCGCGCGATGAAATGAGTTTGCAAGAAGCTTAAATTTGACATGGAAACAAAAATGTAAAGTTCAAAAACTTTTTTACAAGTTTGAAAATTATAAGAGGGCTATGGCATCTCATGGTTAATGCATAGTTATCTTTATAATGTTACACACAAGTTAATTCAAGGGATAATATATTTTACTTTTTAGATGAATATAGAGTATTGCTGTGATGAACTAAAGTTTTCAATACAGAAGTGCAAACATATAAAATTGAGGGGCATAAGTTCCAATTACTATAATCATAACCTTATTGCTACTCTTTCGGTTTGGGAATTGGGAGAGAGGGAAAAAGGAGATTTCTCTTTGTCTTGATTTTCTATGTTGTCTTAATTTGTATTAAATAAAAATAAAAAATAGATATTGAATGAAAATAAATAGGAAAGGAGCCTAACACGTTTGGGTTGTCAAAGTCTCTTGAGAAGGAAAGTCTTGGGTTACACTTCACAAGACGTGCCTACCCTTTATTTCTATTTCTATTTTAATTTTTAGATTCCAAAATGATCTTGATACTTGATTTCCCTCATTATCCAAAATCCAAATATATTAATTGCCCTAAAGCAATTGGATAATCTCGTTTCTAATTATCTATTTTCATTTAAGGGGTGGAAAGTTCCATTATTGAAATATAAGTAAAAATTGAGGACTTTATAATTAACTTTTTGGGTGTCACTTTTTGTTTTGGTGAGAAAATTGGTCATTAAATCACAACTCTAGGCTGTTATTCCTCTATATAGTTGACAATTTAGTTGGAATTCCATAGAATGATATCACATTAGTTGGCATTTTTACATGGAAATTCTTTTTTTATTATTAAGTAAATATTTATTTATTATTGCTCTATGAAAAGGGGGCAGAATTTTGCTACGAGTCTTCATACACAATATAGACTAATCAAAGTTAAAGCTCGAAGTGCTTAGCATATATTTGTTACGGGTGAAAACTTTGGACCTCGTGCTCACAAAGTAAAGCTTAATAATTAAATTTAGGGTTAATTGCGGCAAAAAGACACAACTTTTGGTCAAATGCTCTGCTGTGTATTCAACTTCCGTAAATGGCAGCAAAAGTACCCAAACTCGGCATTTGGGAGTTGACCGAGAAAATCAGTCCATGTGGCTGTTAGACTTTGCCACGTGGCACTTGGCTGCTACGTGGCATGCCACGTAATTAATTATTTTTAAAATAATTTTTAGTAAAAAATTATTTTTATTTTTTTAAAATTTATTTTTTAATTTTTAATTTTTTTTAATAATAACAAATAATGAATATTTAAATTTAAATATTTATTATTGGTTATAATTATTTATTTTTAATAAAGTGCGTACAACGAAATAAAAATCACCTTTCATGGTTCACTTAAACTCCATTTCCGATCCGGTTCACGCGTCGAATAAAATTGTTTAATATGTTTAATAATAATAACCAATAAACACATAAATACTTTTTTAAAAGTCAATACATAATTACATACACACCACTTATTAAAAAAAATAGTATTCATATTTATATTTAACGAAAAATTATTTTTATTTGTTTGGTTGATATTTTTTTGTGTTTGCATTTTATAATAATAATTTTTTAATATGTTTTTTTATATATTATTCTTTTTTTTTAAATTCATTAAATAATCATATGATTATTATTATTAAACATATTAAGCGATTTCGTTCCACCCGTGAACCGGATCAGAGGCGGAGCTTGAGTGAACCGTGAACGGTGATTTTTTTCTTTATTTATTTTGTTTGACCAATTTTTCTAAAATGAATAACTATATTTAATAATAATAACCAATAATGAATATTTAAATTTAAATATTCATTATTGATTATTAAATATTATTTATTAGTTATTATTGAAAAATAATTTAATTTTTAAAAAAATTAAAAAAATTGAAGAAATAATATTTTTTTAAATTATTTAAAAAATAATAATTACGTGGCATGCCACGTGGCAAAGGCTAGCAGCCACATGGACTGATTTTCTCGGTCAACTCCCAAATGTCGAGTTTGGGTACTTTTGCCGCCATTTACGGAGGTTGTATATATAGCAGAGCATTTGACCAAAGGTTGGGTCTTTTTGCCGCAATTAACCCTTAATTTATATTGTTGAATTGTAACGCCCACCTTGAATAACCACGCTAAACGGTTTAGTTATTACTAGGCGAGGTTACTTTTTTTTCGATAAATAAAATTTCTATACAACCGAAACTTTAATATTATGTATATATTTTTCTCGTCATAAACGACGTCGTTACAAAATATAAGTTCCTTGTATTTTTACATCTTCAAAAAGGGTTTAGCTAAATACTCATTTTCTCAAAATATATTAAGCCCAAAAGGTCTATATCCGTATGCAAAACCATCGTTGATGAAGCGAGATCTCCGGCCAACCCTTCCGATAATTTCGATTGTTTCCTGTATCACAAGAACTACATGAGCTATATAATTCAATATGCAGAAATCGAGTAAGCTTATATATAATTACTTCAAAGTCTCAATATTATATATAATTTCAACCTTCGGTGTAAAATCTCATATTTCTTCCATAAATATTTCATAAAATATTTCAACACCGAGTAAAAGTCGTGTACATTGTTTAGCTCTTGCCTAGGCCTAATCCTTATCACAATCATTTTTCACATCTCATATTTTTACACTTCTCCCCCGTTGCTCCGGGGGATTCTTACGGAACACATGGAAATGGATACGTCTACAAATTTTCTACCATAAAGATACGCTTTTACCAGCCAATATATTCTCGTTCCTCCTACCGTTTTACTACGATACTTGGGGAACTAGGTAGATAAAAGACGAATCCATCATAAGTGCTTTTATTCTCCGTCTAGATACGTATCGTTCCGTTCACTTCCTACGGAACACAGAGTTCGGAACCTACCCACAACAAGAAATCCAACAATGTACACAATAGCCAAAATACTATGATCATAATTTCTTTAACCATCGAAAATCTACTCTTTCGATGTAAGATGAAATATTTTTATATTGTTCTTGTGATACAATTTAAAAAGATTTCTGCTTACCTCGACCCTTTAGCTTTTCGCTTTGTGAGAAGTGTCGAGCCCCCGCCAAACCGGATGTGCTAATTATCTAAAAAAATATCATGTACGCCAATATAGCGTTACTATATAATAATTAAGAAATTATAGCTTTAAAATCTATCTGCTTACCTCGACCCTTTAGCTTTCCGCTTTGTGAGAAGTGTCGAGCCCCTGCCAAACCGGATGTGCTAATTATCTAAAAAATATCATCTACGCCAATATAGCGTTACTATATAATAATTAAGAAATTATAGCTTTTAAATCTACTCTTAAAACTTTATAAAAAAAAAAAAACCAAGCTCTATTTTGTGTAAAAATCCATGTACTCTTTTACTAAAATTAAGATTACTCAAACCATAGCAATTTATAAGCCAAACATTCTCAAAATCCTAATTCACTTCTCCAAGTTCCAAAGGTTAATATTAATCTCAAATAAAGTTCAAAAGTATCTTTCTTAGACTAGAATTTACCCACAACTCTTAAAAATATAATTTTGCACAAAATCAAAACGACACACATAGTCAATAATTTTATTAAACACATAGTGTACATGACTTTAAATCTTTCTAAATTGTATATATAAGTTACATAGTTTCTCCCACATATGAACTTTTATTAAAACTGCAACAAAACACCATATTTTATCATAATCATACCAATTTGATCAAAACTTACTTGAAAAAGGATAAAAACTTCATGTCTTGTAAAACTGATTTTACTAACCTCAAGTTCTAATCTAAACAAGAAGATAAACTATTCATGCTCAATCAAGCAGCAACAAAAACTCAAACGATTATAAAAGAAATAAAGGAAATTATTATTTTCTTACCTTGATTAGGAAAATCGTTGGCAATAAAAGCCAAGAGAGCAGAGACAAAAATGAAAGAAGAAATGGCGTAGGAAAGAGGAGAGGAAGGAGGTGACTAGAGGTGGGGCTCGCGACGTGAACAGTGGAGTCGCGACTCTTCGCGACTTTTTCTCAGAATCGCGATACGTCGCGATTTTGCGGTAAAAGTCGCGATTTGTCGCGACTTGTGGCAAAAGTCGCGATCTTCGGATTGGGGATCCCCGTGATTTTGTTTTTTTGTGGCATAAATAACACATTTTTTCACCCGAAATTTATTACATGTTAATTAAATTTGTTAAAATTATTAATATGTTACAAACTAATATTTATTAACATATGTCACAAATTAAAAATTAATAATAAAAATCAAGATTATTAATATCTTACAAAATAATAAATTATAACATACTTAAATAATAATTTTGAAAAAAATAAATTATAGATAATAATTTTAAATAATTAACATACTTAAATATAATTTTGAAATAATTAATAAACTCTTGTAATTAAATTCGGGTAAAAAGTACTAAAATAAACATTTCAAGAAAACAGGTACATATGCCGCAAACATCTCCCAGCGAGTCGCGACAAAATCGCGACCCATCGCGACTGCACGAGTCGCGACGCGTCGCGACGTGAATAGTCGCGATTTTTCACGATTTCGCCGCGATGCGTCGCGACGTCGTGAGTTGCGGCTCTAGAGGTGACAGTATCAAGTGGTGTTGTAGAGAAATTTATTGAAAATGATAGAGAATTTTGCTTCATTGAGAAAGAAGCTTTATTTCCTCTTTCCTGGGTGCACACCGACAATGAGGCTAAGGTAAGGGTTCAAAGGTATAAAAACATGACACTTTGGTAAGTCAACGTGTGTGGGAATGGTATACATGTATGTATTATCTTTCTTTCTTTTCTTTTTTTTACATATATGAGGTTTATCAACCTAAGGGTAGCCAATATGAATTATAAGTATAGCGGGTAAATTCATTTATATATATTTATACAATCATCAAAATGCACTTCTATAAAATATATTATAATTGTATCACCAATCACTCCAAGAAAAATTTAATAATTCCTTAACTATTTTCGGTAATAAGTACATTTAAATATATATGTATAATGTATATAGATACTTATAAAATAATTTAGCACACCGGTTTCTTCTTGGCGAGGCTCGCTTCTCACACTACAACTAAAGAGTCAAATTTATGTCAAGAATAAATAATATACCGATATATATTTATCACATATAAATATCACTTTCTTTAATATATTTTCACATAATCAAAATATTCTATCATATTACCTAGTATTTACGTATGTGAGGATAGTGGGCATTACATGAATAAATAGGGTTATTCACGGCATAAATACTAGAAATATTTGAAAAATCACGTTAAATATTCATTTTTTGTTTTAGTCAGAAAAAATATTAATATTTTTCTCTCACGTTAAAGAAAATTATTTTTTTTAGGTTGATTGGTACCTGACAATAGGAAGACAAAAAAATATCCCAATATATTATGTTGTTCGATTAATTATTATAATGTTTACAAAAAGAAAAAAATTAACCTTGCTCGATTCTGTTTTCTACTTTAAACAGAAAATTGAAAAGAAGAAATAATATATCCAAATTTAATTAAATAAATCAAATAACAATAATTACATATCTAAATAACGATCAAAATGCTTGAGTTTGAATTGTAAATTAAGTTGTTAAAATCATAGAAATAAAACATCTCGTCTTAGTTTTGATTATCGTCCAAAGACTAGTTTTTTATTTTGGTTTCAAACAATATCACGTTGGTTTTGTGTAGATCATGTTTGGTTACCAGTTGTCTCTCTTTTCGCAGACTAGTCTCATAGAGCACTAAATTTTAATGAAAGAAAATAGAAAACAAATTAGTTGCTTTTTGTTTTTTAGTCTTCAACTCAATTGTATAAAATGTAACTAAAATTATATATATCATCATTTTATAGTATATTATATTATTTATAGTAAGATATTATTATAATATTAACTCATATAATTAAATGATTTATATATTATTATTATTATTATATATATATATTAGTATAATATTAACAAATTGACTTAATTTATTCATATTATTAAATACTAACTTAATTGCAATGATATAAATTCCTGTAACCAATTTTTTACTTTATATTATGTTATTTAATCATGTAATTAGAGTAATTATATTGAATATATTTTTCTTTTAATGTAAATATTTTTTAGGCATAATATTCATATATATTATTTTCAAATCAAACTTTTTCTCGAGTAACATAAATTGTATTTGATTTAATTATTGCATTTATTTTAGGTTAATCCCGGCAAGTCCCAATATTTAAAATAAAATTTACTCGTAAGTTCCAATATTTTGCCCTCACAAAGTTTTTATTCTCTGGTTTTGTATCCCCATCGGTACTTCCGTCAAATTTATGTGCTTTACCGTTACCTATGCCATGTATTAAGGGTTAATCTCAACAAAAGCCCAAATACTTTCAAAAAGTGGATCTGTAAGTCCATTTTTTTTTACCCGGACAATGTTCCAATTCTCTCCTCCTTTCACTTCCGTTAAATTTTTTGAACCATGTCATTTTTTAGGCTTGAAAAAGCATCGTGCTCCCGTTTAAGTACATATCCCACTGTTATCTTTGATCATCCAACTTTCTGATGGCTATTTTTTCTCGAAAATAAGGCCTCACGAAGTTCCCACCTTAACATTACCATTATTGTTATTCTTCTCAACCATCACCATCAGAGACGACATTGGCTTTTTAGCCCTGATAAGAGAGAACGGCGAAGGGAATATAGACCTCAAAGACTCTAAAGCTAAAAAGCTTGCAGCCACACACCGCACAAAACCCTAAAGCACACCCACATTGGTGGGAACCAAAACAATGGTCTGAATCCCTACATATTTTAAGAGAAACGATCTGACACCATACTCGATCGATGATTTTAGCACGTCGGCGAGTCAAAAGTGTTTTCCCATGCGTAGCTCTTGCTTCGCCTCTGGAAAAATTAGAAGTACATGGACGCCAGGTGGAACTTCTGCTATCTGTAACTCTTTTGAGTCCGACGAATGAACTTTTCCTTATCGGAGCCACATAAGAGGTTGTGGAGATTCTGAAGAACCCTCTTCCTCATCCTTTGCTGATAGTCACCCTCGAAATAGAGGTTTAGAATCCTCGTGGCCTCATCCCAAGCTACACATTCAATTATTGAATTCTTAAAGATAAATAAATAATTGTTGAAAACGTGTTAATTAAATACTGAAAAAGTCTCATTTGAGTGACACGTGGCACGAGCACAATGAAGGAAGGAAATTTTGACGGAAGTAAAATGAAGAGACAATAAAACCATAGAATTTGAACTTTTTCTGGGTAAAAAAGAATTAGAACTTACGGGCATATGTTTTTAAAGTACTGGGACTTTTGCCGGGATTAAACCAATATTGAAAAAACCACATCTGAGTGATACGTGGAGTAGCATAGGTAACGGCGAAGGACATAAACTTTCACGGAAGTACTAATAGAGATACAAAATCAAAGAATTAGAACTTTGACCGAGAATTTTTTTTGGTAACAGATCCACGTTTGAAGTATTAAAACTTTTATCGCGATCAACCTTAATTTTTATTTTTGTTTAACGATAGATTAACAAAATATTAACCTAACAACGTTTCAAAAATCAAGCTCCCAAACTAGTTTGCTAAACTGAACTCTCAAATTGAATTTGAGAACTAAATTTCCGAAACCAGCTTATCAAACGCTACCTCATGTTTTCACTGCTCACTTTTTAGAATATCCTAAAAAGTAGTTTTTTAAAAAGTAAACAATTAATATTATAGTTTTAAAACATAACATAAGAGTAAATTAAAGAATTTCACGTTATGGGGATGTAAAAATGAAACAATTTATTATGGACAATCGGACATGTTTATGGCCTTGATGTGTCGTTTGCAACCCTTGTGTAATGTGTGTAGACTATAGAGAAAGAGTTGTCAAGTCGTATCAGCAATGAGGTTAGGTGAAGAGTTAACCAAGTTGGTCCAACGACGCTATAATATCATATAATTTCATTATGTGACAATAAAATACCGATTGTTTTTTTCCTCCCTAAAAAGTAAGTTGATGAAAGATTTACAAAAATTAAGAGTCTAAAAAAATTAAACAGATATCAGTGTAAATTGAAATTAATTAAAAGCTGTAATAAGTGAGAATTAAAGAGGAATAACTTCCTAATCTTATGCAGCAATCTTCTCCGATTACATCGCTCTTTTCTGTCAACGACATTTTGATAAACTAATTTCGTACGGTCCAGTCGTATACATAATCAAACTGATAACCTGCAGTTAGAATTATCATTGTCAAGATGTGAGTTGTTAATTATACCAAGTGCATAGTTGAAAAAGATATGAATTGTCTGAAGAGAAATTAACAACTAATTACCTTGTCGAATAAAAATGTCCTTGAAGAGCCTCCTTAAGTATGAATAGTCCGGTTTATCGTCAAACTGCAACGATCGGCAGTAGCGAAAGTAGGACACAAACTCGAGTGGATATGACTCGCAAAGGACCTATTGAGCGTATATTAGTATCATTTCAAGCTTCTCCAAGCCATAATTTTATTTTGTCCAAAACCAATTTCATGGGGAAAAAAAGCACAAATTGCACGTTTTCGCTAATTCTACAAACTCGACACAAACATAGACTCTCTCTATGTTTATTGCTTATGCATTAATTCATGATTATTTCTATTTCCATTCCTATATATACCTCAATGGGAGTTGAAACCTTCATTTCAGTGATCTTATTGAACTTCTCCTTTTTTGTGCCGGCTCTCAGTCCCTGCCACGGAAGGCTGAAAAACAAGACGGAAATTAGATCGATGCATCAACTAATTAACAGAAGAAAATTACAAAAAAGAGTGTCGGGTACAGTTTATCCAACCTTCCTCTAAGGAAATACAAAAGTAAATGACCAAGAGATTCCATATCATCTCTTCTGCTTTGTTCTGCAGATTCAGTATAACAAGAATAAAAATAAATTAAAAAATGTGCTCATTGGTTTCTTGTAAAAAAATAAAAATAGAAAAGGTGTACTTATCAACGTAAGATGACTCACCAATTCCAAGGTGAGAAGTAAGACTTGCATATCGAGCTGTGCCTGCGAGGGTCTTGTTACCTCTGAAATGTATAAACGAAAAATTATGGATGCATATTACAATAGTATTAAAAAATCTTTATATATATATATATATATATATATATATATATATATGAATGGTTGTGACACCCTCATAATTTTTAAAAATCTACCTGCAAGGTATATGTTCACGAGTTTGAAGATTCCTGTATTTCTTCGAAAGGCCGTAATCAATAATGTACACCTACATGATTCATAAAACGTGACAAAAACTTAATTTTGCCAATGGCAATTGCTAAAGACGCTTGAACATTTCTCTTTTCGACTACATGAAATTTGTAACAACCTGTTTGGCGTTGCGCCCTAGACCCATTAAGAAGTTCTCGGGCGTTACATCACGATGAACGAAACCTCTTGAATGCATGTATTCAAGTCTGGTAATCTGAAGACAATATTGAGAAAGCAGGAAACAAACATTATGGATTGAAACTTTGAAAGAGTTTATATTAAAGATAAGAATTAAAGACTTGCCAATTGATGTGCGAGCATCAAACTGTCTTCAACGAAAATTTCCGATTGCAACGGTTGAATAAATCTTCTAAGCTCGGTCCAAGAAGGTCAATCACCATAACATTATATTCACCCTCAACACCAAACCACTTGAGGTTGGGAAAACCAGCTTTAAAAGGAGATAACAAAAAGTTAAGAACATAAAATCGAATGTATACGAGATAACCAAAGGCGGAAGCACGTTGTAGTCTTGTAGAGCACCTTGGCTAAAGCCCCCCAAACAATTTTTAATTGCTATTAGGCCAAAGTGATACAAGTGTTCAGCCCTTATTAAATTAAAAGCTCAGCCCCCCAACAATTATTTAATTCCTATTAGGCCCGAGTCCAATACACGCCTTTAGCAATCAGTCCCCGTAAAATTAAGAGATCAGTCCCCCTCCCTTGTTTTCTTTCTTCTTTCTGATCTTCTCCCTTTCCCGCTCAAATTTTGGTCAACATCTTCTGTTGGATTATTTTGACGATATTTAAATTTGTATTTTGACTTTATATATACTACATGAATTTAAGAGAATTGTTTTTGAACCCCCTCTCTCCTATTCCTAGTTCCGCCTATGGAGATAACACAAGCACCGTGAACAAATTTCAGGGCTTGAAGGTGACAACTTCCTTCCTGATTTAGTACAAATGTTCAACCAATAATATATATTATTATCAGGTCAAAGATTGCCTAAGCCCGCATATACATTATATTACATATCTTCTATGAATAAAATCAGACAGAGACAAACATGCAGGGGCGATTTTACATTGGGCCGAGTGGGATCGGCCGCCCCCACTCAATCCGAGATTCCGAGTTAAATTTTTTAATATTTTAAAATATTTATACGATCACTAATATTAAAAAATTACTCATTCAATTGTTAATCTTACATTGTGGTGTAGTGGAAAAAGATGTACAACTTAACTTTACTTTTTGATGAGAGGTCCAAGGTTCAATTCCCACCATAGACATAAATATGCATTTTTTTTCCTTCTTCATTATTTTTTATTTTCAATGGCAAATCTATATAAATTACTAAAAAGTTAAAATAATATTATCCGTCACAACTAATACATATATTTAATAATTCACACTTTTTATTTAAGTCTATTATTAAAAATTATTTTAACACATACATCATTAAACTATCCCATATTCATGTTATTCAAATATTAATTTATCATAAATGACTGAATATTCGACAATCTTTTTAAAATTATATAAAAAAAATTAAGAATTAAGTATAAGAATCTAAGAAAAATATATTTTATTGTATCGATAAAGAGATTATAATAAATTATTTTAGTTGATAAAAATTTATAAATGACAATTGTAATGCAATATATGTTATTATATTACGCGTTTTAATATTCCATCTTATTTTAAAAAATTACGTTATGTTATTTTTCGCCCCCACTCATGAAGTTTTCTGGCTTCGCCCCTGCAAACATGCATGATAATTATTTATACAAGATAGAAAGGTAGATGAATAAATAAATAAATAAATACTTACTTCCTCCTCGAAAAATCATATATAATTTCGATTCATACTTCAGCTGTGGATGATTGGCATTCGTAGGTTCCTGAAAATTTAACCAAAACAATAATATATACACAGAATAATTCAAACCCAATCCGAGAAAGAATGTAATGAAGCAAGATGACGTACCAGTTTTACAGCAACCTGTTCTTCAGTCTGTTGATCGGCGCCTATAATATAAATATAATCACAGAATGCCCAATTTCAGAAACGAACCCCCAAATTCCAATCAAAGTCAACAAATTCTATCGTACCTAAATAAACTTCTCCGAAAGAGCCAGTTGCAATCTTCCGAGCAAGCTTAAACTTGTCCCCAACCACATGCTCCTCCATCATCGCTTCGCGTTTCGTTTCAACTTAACCAAGATATACTCTCTCTCTCTATATATAAGCATAATCGGCGCCAAATTACGCCCAAATCTCAACCGAATTCTTCAACAGAGACGCAATAACCGGAATCTATTTATTTTTTCAGTTTCTTTGCGTGTGCTATTCGTGGTAATTGGTTCTTTATTATTACCAGGGTAATTCACAAATGCCTCATTTACTTTACTAAGCGATTCATTTTATTGAATTTTAGTTTTCGACGGTAATACATTAATTTCTACTATTTTTCTTTTCTTCAAAGTTCTTGTCCACTGTGTTAATTGATTTTGCCAAAAAAAAAAAAAAAAAATTTAAATTGATGGGTTGTTATTAAGACTTAAGTCTTAAATTCGAATCACTTAATTTTTTTTAGATGAGACTTAACAAATGGAGATAATTTTTGAGAAAAACAAAATAATGTGCATTAGAATATTTAGCTTTAAGAAAATTATATTATACCACCATAAAAAATTAAAATATTACATGTACGCTCGTAATATTAGATACTTTCACGTGAAAGAGGATACAAAATGTCATGCATGCATGTCTATATTAACGTGGAATATTATATATATATATATATATAATCATGAATACCAAGAATCGTTAAAACCGATAAGCTATCATAAAGTTAACTTATAATGTGATTGTTGATGCGAAAAATAGATCAAACACTATAGCAGTCCAAAAGTGGATATTGGACCATGCCTATCGCCGTTTGTTGACTTTCTTGTGCTAGAGGTTTGATTCACTGTTTTTGTGGAGTTGGGCGAGGATTACTAGCGCCTCAGGCCGGACGGGCCCTCCACTAACCGTTGGTCCAGAACCGGGTCCTCTGTTACTTGTTACCACAAGGCCTGGAATCAGGGACGGACCCAGAAATGTAAATCGGGGGTGACGATTTATAAAAATATTAAGTTACGAATGGAAAAATAATTAATTACCATCCCTAAATTATATAGTATAACTATAAACTCTTTTGATATTAATATTAAAGTTTTTTATTAATGTAATCTTTCCCAAGTATAAGAACCTTAGAATATATAGCATAATACAATTTGTTGTACACATAATAATTTGTTGTATATTCTTGAAAACTGCTTCGATAATATAATAAAAATATAAAATCATAGTAGATATCTCACAATATTCAGCTATAACTTACTTTGAATACATACATTTATTATTACATTCAAATATATTGGTTTTTGTAAAGAACAATCCACTACTTATACACATATAAATTATATATATATATATATATATATATATATATATATATATATATTTATTACATGGACATTCACTCGATCGTAATGGCATAGATATATTTCTCACTCAGTTAAAAGAATTTAGGCTCACATCACATTAGCCCATTAATATTATATAGTATAAATGTAAACTAAGATAGGGTGGGGGTGACATTAGTCACCCCCAACATAAAGTAAGTCCGTCCCTGCCTGGAATGGACTAGGCCCGAGTTACAAGTATGGTGCCTGCTGAGAACTAGTACCCCCGCAGGGAAGGTCGCGGATCGGCCTTCAGCGAATCCTGGTAGGAATCCAAAAACCATTAGAAAACCGATATCCATATGTTTCCATTTTTTTATTTTTTATTTTGCTTCAACCTATACTTTTGCTTATGTAATTAATGTTTTGAGAAAACTAGCACTCAACTAAGAATATTTCATATGATTAGATCAAGATTTTGCCTTCTGTAATTAAAACTTTAATTTCTAGAGTAATATATATCAAACCTCGCGTGAGCGAGTCGAATAACATAAATGCTTGCATATAAACACTATCAATTATAACAATATATATATATATATCGAAATAAAATAAAATAAAATAAAATCCACCATAAGACAAAGTTAAAGAAAAACAATACAACACCAAAAGAAACTACGTATTAGACCTAGTTAGTTAAAACATGGTCAAAATCAAGAGGAGAATTAGCAGTAACATGGTCAGTGCATGTCCATATAAACTCGTTCCCTTCCACCCAACCCTAATACACCCTTCTTCCTCCACCAAGCTATATCCTCCTCCGCCCATTCCCGCCGGTGACATGTTCACTATCTGATGTAGAACGTGTTGGGTTTTCGATGACACTTTCTCAATCCCGAGGCGAAAATCACGGGATATCATCGAACAATATGTGAGCTTAAGCTTGACTTAGTCCGGATGACGACCAGAACCCAGGACGGGCAGAAACACTTGCGAGGAGTCAGCCCGGGTACCGACCAGAACAGAAGACGGACAGCTGTTCAGCCCAGCTCGGGTGAACACGAGCAAAACGTCCGGATAGAAGGCAAGCCCGGCCAGAGGCAGACGAGCAGGCCAGCTCGGGGACAGAGAAGCTGTCCGGGCAGGAAAGGGAAAGTCAGCAACTACCCAGCAAGGAAAGCGCGTAGCTTGAGGAACAAGCAAAGATCAAGTCAAAGATTTGATAGGATTATTTAGGGTAGTTTCCTGATTTTGTGCGATTTGGTTAGCTAGGGTTTCGCCTATGTGAGGCTATAAATATACCTAGCATGTACACTTTGTAAAGTTGTAGAGTCCATTAGAATTTTGAGTTTATCTTCTTGTATTGCCTTCGATTATTAATCAAGAGAATTTCTTCTCCCAAAAGTTTGTGTCCTTTATTTTTCTGTTCGATTTCTTTTGGTGTTATTCGTGTTCTTTGCAGATCCGTGAATTGGGATCCAACAAGTGGTATCAGAGCTTCAATCGAAGAACATGTCTTCATCATCAGAGTCACCGATGGAAAGAGCTTTGGTCGCGCCGAAACCAGACTCCAGAGAAGGCACAGTTACACTCCATTACCCCATGCTCACGAAGAGCAATTACGCCGTGTGGGCGTTGAAGATGAGGGTGAATCTGCAGGCGTAGGGAGTATGGGAGGCCGTAGAGAACGGCGGTGTCGAAGGGCGCAAGGAAAGAATGGCTCTAGCCGCTATCTACCAAGCAGTTCCGGAAGAAGTTCTTCTCATGCTTGCCGAGAAAGATTCCGCGAAGGAAGCATGGAAAACTCTTCAGACCATGCACATGGGCGCAGATCGCGTCAAGGAGGCAAAGGTCCAGACCTTGAAGAGTGAGTTCGAGGTCATGAGGATGAGGGAGAGCGAATCAATTGATGATTTCGCTATGCGGCTCACGTCCATTGTGACCGGCATACGCTCGCTGGGAGACAAGGTGGAGGAGACCACCGTCGTCAAGAAATTCCTCCGAGCAGTGCCTCACAGGTACATGCAGATCGTGACGTCGATCGAGCAGTTCGGCGATCTCAAGACCATGTCGGTCGAGGAGGTTGTTGGTCGTCTCAAGGCCCACGAAGAGAGACTTCGGGGTTACGGTGACAAAGACGAGGAGAAGAACCTCCTGCTCACGCATGAAGAGTGGACGGCCAGACAGCGGAAAACCGGGGGAGCCGAGTTTTCTACAAAACCCTCAGGTCGGAACAGCTTTGGTGGAGAAGTCCGAGGACGCGGACAGGGTCGTGGACGAGGTCGAGGTCGGGACATGCGTGGTCGCGGCGGTGGATCTACTCGTCAGGAAGGCACGACCAGGAGAGACAAGAGCACAGTGAAGTGCTACAATTGTCAGAAGCTTGGGCACTTTGCATCTGAGTGCCGGAGCAGGAACCAGGGCGAAGAGGCGAATCTAACAAGATTCCCAGATGACCAGCCGGCATTGTTGTTTGCCGAGCAGGAAATGCACCTGGACGAGCAGAATGGCGAAGGCGTAGCTAAGGCCCGAGCAGAACTGATTAGTGTGCCGATCAGCCCAAAGGCCGAGCAGAGCTACCCGGAGGAGACCAGGGAGCAGGTTTTCCTCATCGAGGATAAGGTTATTGCAAACCTCCTCGTAGACGGAGAAAAGAAAGTCACGACCGACGTATGGTATCTAGACAACGGAGCTAGCAACCACATGACTGGGGACCGAGCTAAGTTTGAAGAGCTCGATGAGAAGATCATGGGCAGCGTGAAATTCGGCGACGGATCAGTCGTAGATATCAGAGGCAGAGGGTCGATCCTGTTCGAGTGCAAGAATGGCGACCAGCGTCTGATGACCCAGGTGTATTTCATCCCGAAGTTGAAAAGCAACATCATCAGTCTAGGACAGATGACTGAGATCGGGAACACGGTGTTGCTGCAAGGGTCCTACCTGAAGATGTGGACCAAGGAAGGAGAGCTGTTGATGAAGGTGGAGCGAACACCCAACAGACTCTACAAGATTCTCCTGAAGACATGCCAGCCCGTCTGTCTTATGGCATCGATGGCAGACCCGGCTTGGCTATGGCACGCACGGCTCGGACACGTGAATTTTCATGCGCTCAAGATGATGGGCGAGAAGAAGATGGCCTTCGGGGTTCCCAAGATAGAACACCCCGACCAGCTATGTGAGTGCTGCATGATCGCGAAGCAGGCGAGGATACCATTTCCGATCAAGGCCAAATTCCGAGCAGAGAGACCCTTACCGTTGGTGCACGCAGACCTATGTGGTCCAGTCACCCCAGCAACTTTGGCAGGTAACAAGTATTTTCTTTTACTTGTTGATGATTACAGTCGCTGGATGTGGGTTTATATGCTTAAGGAGAAAAGTGGAGCCTTTGAGGTCTTCAAGAAGTTCAAGAAGATCGTGGAGAATGGCTCGGTGCACAGGTTAAAGGTCTTGCGTACAGACCGAGGAGGAGAATTCACCTCCCAGCAGTTCGGAGAGTTCTGCGACCAGGAAGGAATTCAACGACACCTGTCCGCACCCCACACGCCCCAGCAGAATGGCGTAGTGGAAAGACGAAACTGAACTGTGATGAACACAGCAAGGAGCTTGCTCAAGAGCATGCAAGTTCCAGCCCGTTTTTGGGCAGAAGCAGTAAGGCATGCTGTCTACCTGCTTAATCGTTTGCCTACCAAAGCGCTAGGAGAGCGTACACCCTACCAGGCGTGGAAAGGGAAGAAACCCCACTTAGAACATTTGAAAGTGTTCGGATGCACCGCACACGTGAAGATTGCGGGACCACATCTCAAGAAGCTGGACGACCGGAGTCAGAAGATGGTGTACCTTGGCGTTGAAGAAGGAAGCAAGGCACACAGACTCTACGATCCACGACGCGGCAGACTCCAAGTGAGCAGAGATGCTGTATTCGAAGAGGAGATGAAGTGGAATTGGCGCGACGAGAAGGGAGAACCCGAGCAGAACTCAGTGGAGTTCATTGTCGAAGACGACCAGGATGTTGCCGAGCAGGAGCAGCCTGGAACACCCAGCTCGGAAACAATCTTGCCAGAGACGAGAGAACCCAGCCCGGGAGAGAATAGCCCGGATACACCCAGGACACCAAGTCCGAGCAGGACCAGCCCGTCCAGTTCAGGAGACTCCTCCATAAAAGACGGCCCAAGAGGATTCCGTCCTCTAGCAGACGTTTACGATCAGACTCAAGAAGTGGAGATGAGCCTGGAGGAACTTTCTTTGTTGTGTGCAGAAGAACCAGCCAATTACCAGGAGGCAGCAGCCGAGCAGGAGTGGCAGGAAGCAATGAAGAAGGAGATGGAGTCCATTGAGAAGAACAGGACATGGGAGCTTACCGACCTGCCCAAAGGTCATAATCCCATCGGCCTGAAGTGGGTGTATAAGCTGAAGAAGGACACTGAGGGGAATGTCCTTAAGCACAAGGCAAGGCTGGTAGCTAAAGGCTACGTGCAGAGGAAAGGCATAGGCTTTGAGGAAGTCTTTGCTCCAGTAGCAAGACTGGACACGATCAGACTCATCCTAGCCCTAGCAGCTCATCGAGGTTGGGAAATTCACCATCTGGATGTCAAATCGGCATTCCTAAACGGTGACCTCGAAGAAGAAGTGTACGTCAAGCAACCAGAGGGGTTCGGCGTCACGGGCAAGGAGCAGAAGGTGTACAAGCTATCCAAGGCCTTATACGGGTTAAAACAAGCACCAAGAGCGTGGAACATCCGCCTTGACAAGAGCTTGAAGAATCTTGGATTCACAAAGTGCTTGAGCGAGCAGGCAGTCTACACCAGGAGTTCCGGGCAGGAAACTCTGATCGTGGGAGTGTATGTGGACGACCTGATCGTCACAGGATCCAGCGCAGGAGGCGTAGATGGGTTCAAGCAGCAGATGATGGCCGAATTCGAGATGAGTGACCTCGGATTACTTTCGTACTACCTTGGTCTCGAGGTGGAACAGAAGAAGGACTGCATTACGCTGAAGCAGTCGGCCTACGCGAAGAAGATCCTTAAACAGTTCGAGATGGCGGACTGTAACTCGAGCAAGTACCCTATGGAGGCGAAGCTGCAGCTCGGGAAGGATGCTGAAGGGAGAAGAGTGGATCCCACGGAGTACAGACGCGTGATCGGGTGCCTAAGGTACCTCACCCACACCCGACCAGACATTTC
Source organism: Parietaria judaica (assembly GCA_954871525.1). NCBI lineage: Eukaryota > Viridiplantae > Streptophyta > Magnoliopsida > Rosales > Urticaceae > Parietaria > Parietaria judaica. Next base: position 50,716,491 of record OX940860.1, read on the forward strand.
ACACGCAGTCGGGATAGTCAGTCGATACATGGAGAAGCCCACGAGTGCACACTAGCAGGCGGTGAAGCACATCTTGCGTTACGTGAAGGGCACGACGGACTACGGGATCCAGTACAACCGAGGAAGTGGAGCAGAAGTACTAGTCGGCTTTACGGACAGTGATTTGGCTGGTGACATTGACGATAGAAAGAGTACCGGAGGGATGGCATTTTATCTCAACGGGAATCTAATCACCTGGCAGTCCCAGAAGCAGCAGACAGTAGCTTTATCCTCGTGTGAAGCGGAGTTCATGGCGGCAACCGCAGCAGCATGTCAGGCTATGTGGTTGAAAGGGCTACTCAGTGAGATGACGGGTTCCGAGCAGAAAACACCAACTCTCTACGTGGACAACAAGTCTGCAATCGCGTTGATGAAGAATCCAGTGTTTCACGGACGAAGCAAACACATTGACACGAAGTACCATTATATTCGTGAGTGTGTGGAGAAGCGACAGATTATCGTAGAGTTCATCAGCACAAGGGAGCAGCGAGCAGACATCCTTACCAAGGCTTTGGCGAGAGTGAAGTTCGCGGAGATGAGAGAGTTGCTCGGAGTAAAGAGTGTAGCAAGTCAAGCTTACGGGGGAGAATGTGAGCTTAAGCTTGACTTAGTCCGGATGACGACCAGAACCCAGGACGGGCAGAAACACTTGCGAGGAGTCAGCCCGGGTACCGACCAGAACAGAAGACGGACAGCTGTTCAGCCCAGCTCGGGTGAACACGAGCAAAACGTCCGGATAGAAGGCAAGCCCGGCCAGAGGCAGACGAGCAGGCCAGCTCGGGGACAGAGAAGCTGTCCGGGCAGGAAAGGGAAAGTCAGCAACTACCCAGCAAGGAAAGCGCGTAGCTTGAGGAACAAGCAAAGATCAAGTCAAAGATTTGATAGGATTATTTAGGGTAGTTTCCTGATTTTGTGCGATTTGGTTAGCTAGGGTTTCGCCTATGTGAGGCTATAAATATACCTAGCATGTACACTTTGTAAAGTTGTAGAGTCCATTAGAATTTTGAGTTTATCTTCTTGTATTGCCTTCGATTATTAATCAAGAGAATTTCTTCTCCCAAAAGTTTGTGTCCTTTATTTTTCTGTTCGATTTCTTTTGGTGTTATTCGTGTTCTTTGCAGATCCGTGAATTGGGATCCAACACAATATAGATCTAGAATAATTACGAGAATTAAGATATCGAATTAGAGATCGTTACCAAACTTCGGTACTTTTGCCAACAGTACCGAAAACGCTGACTTTTGCCGATTCTGAAGCTGGCCGATTCCTGTGAGTGTTCCAGGGATGAGCACTTCAAGTGTAGTGCCTCTAAGTCGTCCACCACGTCACTCGGGAACGTCTTGATGACCGGAAAACACCTCGGATGATAGGTTAGATCCTTCTCGGTGTTTGGATGACGAACTGATGAAGAACCGGGGAGCTAGAAAAAACTCGACTTCCTTCTAGGGAGGGGAGGTCGAATTCTTTCTGTGTGCTAGGGTTTTGATTCTCTTTGTTTTATGAGTCATGATTAGGTATTTATAATACCTAATATCATAAAACCTAATGGGCTTTAATTAAGGCCCAATAAGCTTTAATTAATTAATTCTTAATTAATTAAGTGTACTCATAATTATCACTCGGGCCCAAGTGGGCCCGTTATGTCGGTTATGGATTCGGGTCGATATCCGATAACCCGAAAAATACAATATCGGGTTCGGGCATAACCTACCAAACGAAGCTAGGAATAACGGGAATTTTCTGGGTTTGCAAGCAACAAGCTCGACTTTTTTTCAATTCACAGTAATCTTCCCCATACAAATGTATTCTCTATATTACAAGAGATACGTAATAAAAGCCATGCAATATCAATATAATATTCCTAATATGATCATAATCAAATCAGAGTAAATAAAGAAAATCTTGTAATAAAAGAAAATAAACCCCTTGCATGAATAGGGGAATTAAATGCCGATTATGCTCATCATGTCTTGCATCATTCTCTTCGGCTTGGAAAAAATTCGTCTTCGAATTTCAGCATGTCGTCTCGCGATGTGATTCCGCAGCCATCACCACGGTCGTATCTGCGCCATAGTCGTTGCCGTAAGATGACCTGAATAGATGGACATTTGCTGGGTAGCTCATCAATAAACAACATGGAAACAACCTCGAACATCTTCTTCTTATTGCCAATCAGAGAAAAAATAGCCACGGTTGATCGAAGCTTGCGTGACTTGCGTGGTGCGGCCGGCTCGGTGGCCTTGTCCGGCACCAAAGCATTGACTACGCTCTCTTTTGGGTTTGAACACGGCTTGAAAACAACAAGAAACATAGCCACGTTGTTTTTTTTTTTTTGTTTTCCTCATTGCCATCCACATCATCGTATATTACCCCGTCGTTGTACATGGCCTCGTCGTCGACGGCTTCGGTGTGCTCCGCCTCATCGTACACGGACTCATCATAAACGGCTTCATCATACTCATCGTACACGGGTTCATCGTAGGTGATCTCGGTGTACTCCGCCTCACCGTCGAAAAACTCGTCAGACTTTGGGATATCCACTTTGAACGCCGCTTCCCATCGTGCAAACTTCGGGGCCACCTCACGTCGACGCATCTCGTGACCGCAACCTCCGTTATTCCACCCGAATGGACCCTCGTGATCATCCTCAGTGTCGGATTCATTGCGTTGATTTTGTTATTCCGATTGATGTTGCAATATCACATGCATCTGTCGGCTCAACAACTCCATCTATGTGTATAATTCGTCGAAATATTCACGCTTCATAAAATCGTCTACGAAAGGATCTTGAACGACCTGTTTCTTGGCGCCACCTGTGTAGAAACGGTTGACTCTGATACCAACTGATGCAGAACGAAGCTACGAAGAACGAGAATTTTCTGGGTTTGCAAGCAACAAGCTCGACTTTTTTTCAATTCACAATAATCTTCCCCATACAAATGTGTTCTCTTGATTATATATTACAAGAGATACGTAATAAAAGCCATGCAATATCAATATATTATTCCTAATATGATCATAATCAAATCAGAATAAACAAAGAAAATTAAATAAAGAAAATCTTGAAACAAAAGAGAATAAACCCCTTGCATGAATAGGGGAATTAGTTGCCGATTATGCTCATCATGTCTTGCATCACTATCAGCCGCACCTGCGCCATCGCGCTCCCGCTCATTGCCATCGCTGCAAACCTCCCGCTGCCCTCCAGCTCCTTCCGCCAGCTCGGGAACTTCTCCGCCCCGCTCCGTCCTGGCCCTCCCACCGCCAAAAAGTTGCATATCTCCCGGTAGAGAAGCCCTCCCTCGACCGCGTGCCGGCTTTCATCTTCCACACACCCGGCTAGCGAGCCAAACACCGTTGAGTAGTAGTGCAGTGCATCGACGAATCGGTCGAGAAACGAGCCTCCATGGGAGAGCACGTCCGGTTCGACCAAAGTGAAGATCCTTGGTCTCAGCCTCTCTACGAGCGCCATCGCCGTACGGTCCGACCCCGTCGCATTGTACAGGCAGTGGCGGAGCCAGTGGACGGCTAGGGTTTCGCCCTGTCGGAGCCGGAAAGCCGAGACGTCGATATCGTTATAGACGCCGGGGTTTCTCGTTATTGGGTGGAATTCGAAGGAGATTCTGAGGCGCTTGGCGAAGCCGGCGAGGTGGCGGCTGGTGCGGGAGAGGATGTCAGGGGACGGGCCGACGGCGGTGAGGCGAACGTGCTCGGGCGGACCCTAGCTCGTGTGGTGAGGATGTTGGGAATATTATCGTCCCCTCCGTCATATCTCGGGTATGGGCCTCGATCCTTCGGGGTAACCTTTAAAAAATATTTTCACGGAAAGGCCCATTTTACACTTTCCGATGTTACTTTCCTTACTAAGATCGAGCACCGGGATACCGGAGATCCGATCCGATCGGATAAATAATTAGTTATTTAATAAACACGAGATTATTAATTCTAGTCACGGAAATAAACAAAGCGATAAATGTTTGCATTTATTAACCCAATGCATAAGGCCGTACCTCATTGGCGATGATGACTTCCACTGCGCTTTCTGAATTTCGGCAGAGCTTCCGCCGGACTTGAGATTTCGCCTATGGAATTTGAGCAGGGCTTCCGCCGCTCTTGAGACTTCTTCACGCCAAAGGAAACTCCCACAGTCTTCCGGGATATTCTCCTGAACTCGTCGTACCCAAAGCGTGGGCTTCGTCGACAGAACTTCGTTGCATGATAGCATATGCGATTTCTAAGCTTTCGGGAAGAGAATTTCCTTAAGCCGAACTTTCTAGAGAGGAAGAGAATTTTCGAGAGCTTCACCATGAGGGGGAGCACGAAATTTGCTATATGAGAGTGATCTTGGAAATGTGAAACTAGCTTGGTATTTATAGAAAAAACCATGCACACAAATTTCCATGAATAGGTAAATCAATTAGTCTTAATTAGTATTATTCACAAATCAATCAAATATTTTTTCCAACCTTCCATGATAGGTACAAAACGAAATTTGATGATTAAAATACCTAAGATTTAATTTTATGTGATTAAAATAAATACCAAGAAAATCAAATACTTACCATGATTAGGTATAATTCAATTTCTCTATTATTTAATCAATGGAATATATTTTCTTCAATTAAAATAAATACCAAGAAATTCCATCTCCTTCCATGATTAGGAGATGTCGAATTCTCTAATTATTTTTAACCAAAAATTAATTCCAATTAAATCAATTAAGATGATACATGATTTACCAATCCTTTCCTTATTTGTAATTAACCTATCAATCAAATATTATCATGAATCAATCAATATTAAATTCCCACGCAATATGAATCTTATGATTAAAACTTGATAATCAAGTTTCATGATTCATGCACAATTTAAATTCATGACATGATTCTTTAATTAAATGATTAAGGTTAATACCATATTTATATGTAATCAATCAATATTCCTAATTATCAAAACACATTAATATTTGAATATTCCATGCTTGAAAAATCGCCACCTTGCTTTGTAATCAAGCTTTGATATTTTTCCATGATTCAAATATTACCTAATATGTTTCCATGATAATTAATTAATTAATTTCTTAATAAAATATGATAAGGAAAATACCTAATGGGCTTAACCACCAAGGTTGGTCGAATTCTCTCTCTTATAATTACCTAAGATTAAATCTTATGGACCTAGCCCATTAATTTTATCTCTAAGTAATTTTCATGAATTAACATAACGTTATGTCATGATCTATAATTCATAACTTTTTCTCTGTAGCTCTTACACATAAAATCATAGAAGAAAAAACTCTTAGAATTAAATTTCCTACAACATTTATGTTGACAATTTATTCCATTTTTTACTTTTACCGATCAGCTATTTTCCGGGCAAACTTTAAGTACTTTTGCCGCAACATATTGAAACGTTCCAAAACTTGACACAAGCTTCGGTTTCAGTTAGTTCTATCATAAATTAGAATAGAAAATTAAAATATCCTAATTGTACGATTCGTCCTTTACGGAGCTATCCTGGGGACCATTGACCCACATCACTTAAGCTTCAACAGATAAGTCCGTTAACTCCGGTGTTACTCCACTATAAACCCGAAGCTGTACTCTTTAGTGATGCGAATAATATATTCCTTTATCTTAAAGATGTCCAGTGATATAATCAAAATCGGGTTAATCAATCTTTCACTTGATGATTCACATTCGAGCAGGCGATTTACCGTTTTGCCCCTTCGTGCTTTTTCTTCTTTAATCCAGTCGGTGGTATTATAAACAACTCACTTACGGTACGAAGCGTAAGCTGGCCATGAGTTCCGTTTATTTCTCACGGCCGACTATTAAAGGAATCATCTTGACTTTAGAGAAAGCTATGTGATATTCATATATGTGATCGAGCTACCCTTCCCTGTCGACTATCATGTTCCCAATATTGCGGCTTTGGGAACAACGGTATATTTGTGTTCTTTAACTTGCAAATCAAAGAACAATCAAGCTAACAGTCAGGGTTCAAGATCACCTCAGGATTTAGATTAATTACCATTTGATCATCTTTTGCAACTTGATTCTAAAGTTATCAGGGACGGTCTTAGTTGAGTAACTTTCACAAATCAGTCAAGTCCAGTCTAGTGTGAAGTCGCTTCACACTTAGTGAACTCAATCAATATTACACCAATACTGCAATCCGGATCGGATTACTATATTTGAGTCACACTAATGGTTGACAATTAAGAGGCTCACACCTTCTTAATTAAACCACATACTATCTTTTAGTTCATTTATTGTATTTACCAATCCTCTCTCACATTGACTCTTTTGTGATAGTAAAATACAATTGCAACATTGATGAACTATGGATACATTCATTTAATCTTTAGCACTATAATAAGATTTTAACTAATAAGACTTTACTTTATTTCTTCGGAAATGACAAAGTGCTTATACAAGGGGTGAATACTTCTTATTTAAGGGCACATCCCTAACAGAGGATGTGGAACAACGCGGGCCACTGCAGGCCCTGCATGCGTCGAGGTCGACGACATGGACGCGGGGCCGGCAGTGGAACGCCTCGAGGATGGCCTGGTTGGAGGTGAAATGGGCGAATTTTACGAACGGGGACACGCCGTTGTAGGCCTGGAAGGCGCTGTCGAGGAGGGCATTCTGGTAATTCACCATCGGCGCGTGGTGGAGGAAGCAAGCCGGGCCGTATATCCCTATCCACGAGCTCACCACGCGGCACGTCATCGCCTGCGCGAAGTACCCCACCACGCGTGGGGAGACGCTCTCTCGGCGATCTCAAAGAGGGTCTCCCACGCGTGGTCAAGACTCTCGACCGAGATCGCCATGGCAGACTGGAAGAGAAGAGCCATTAGGCTCAGGGCGCGAAGGTTGTCGCCCTCGAACGACTTGTCGTTTGGCTCATCGGAGGAGAAGTTTTCGTTTCTTCGAAGGATTTTCCTCGGCCTGAAGTCTGAGGCTGTAACGACCTGATTTCCCGGGCCCGTTACTTTTTCCATAAAACTCGTTTAAGTCCCGGTTTATAAAAATATAATTTAACGAGAAAAATATATAGGAAATAAAATCCTTAAATATTAGTAAATATTTTCTCGTTATAATATATAAAAACTTTATACAACAAGTATTCGGGACTAGCTCCGATTGAAAATAAAACTTAGGAGCTCTTTGATTTTACAATCGTACGAAATAATTCGCGGAAAATCACAAGATCGTTTTATCCACCTTATGCACCCGTATATGCCGCACCGCTGAATCCGCTTTCTCTGCAAGTTATTGATTTTCACCCGATTCTGCAACACAACTATATGAGTGAGCTAATGCTCAGTACGAAAAAGTTTTTATTACTCACAAAAATAATAAATGCAATGCACGTAATGCGAGGCCATGTTATAACGTCTTATATATTTCTCAGAAAATATAATCTTGGGCCCTGCGTACTACACGACCAATAACGTATCATTCCGAGATATCACATCTCGATACAGTCGAAGGCCAATACATATTATATCATTCAGAGACGCCGCAGCTCGATACATTGTACCATTCTGAGACTACGCGACTCGATACAACAGTGAGAGATTTAAAATCTCGGTACGACGCAACTTTATAAAAAGTCATACATATATATTTACTATCATAATAGATTATATATGTATGCATAAATGCTCATGCTTATTCCGCACAAAAATGATACTTTTAAATAAAGAAAATAATTTTTATACATATATCACACATTTCAAACCATACACACATCATATTATTGTTGTGTTGCAGTGAGTGCTTTAACGTACCTGACACCGTACCAACGCGCTTTTACGCCTATAAAGCCTACGGGGGACCGGGGACGCGACCCTAACCAAGTCAGCCCGTGGCGAAACATCTCCCGACGTACCATTCGGAGACTACCCGTCTCGATACAGTCGGCGGCTCGTGTACAATGTACCCTTCAGAGACTAACCGTCTCAGGACATCAACACGATGAGACTAACCGTCTCGGTACGACGCAATTTTATAAAAATTTCATATATATATTATATCAATATAGATATTATGTATAAATGCTCGTGCTTCTTCAATATGCTCAAATCGCATATGCAAAGTTTACCTTTAAAAATATAAATTTCAACAATACAACCATTCAAACACGTCGCAGAATCGACGTACACGTTTTAAAGATCAATTCCATAGTTATAACAACATAGTTATTCAAACAGTTAGTTCACACAACACACAATCTCTCGATACGATTATTATACACACATTATTAAAACACACAAATTATATTATTGTTGTGTTGCAGTGAGTACTTTTACGTACCTGTCATTTACGAGCCTCTACCAAGTGCTTCCTTCGAATATAGACTACCTGATATTTAAATAAGTTTTAAATATCAGTTCCTGACATACACACACGAGTCTACATTGACCCATCCATCACTTGTCTTGCTCAAGTAAAGAAAGCCTCACAGAAAGGACACCTTAAAATTTCTAGAACAATATATCAATCTTATTCACTTTAAAGTCTACCGAATTATATAACCATTGAACAATTATAACTACAATGCACACAATGAACTTAATACTTAATATTATCTTATTTTCAAGTACATACTGTGACTATGGTATATTAGTATTATAATTTAATATAACATGCACATGTACTATTAAGCCACATATATATACATATACATGAAAGTAGAAATATCTAAAGATTGCATTGAAAAGTATCATGCTTTGATGTTATATATATATATAAATGTGCTACAGACCCTGTATACATATAGCTATATGTGCATAAAAGGTGACATCTTCAATAATGTGACATAGGCCAACTCTTATTGTTGTTTAATACTATTTGACATGAACTTTTATAAATAACCTCATGCCCAAACCGTATATGCAAACATATATTAAAAGAATAACTATCTTCATCCTACTTATGAAAAAAATATATGCTAATATATATAATTGAGATGCATAAACCTCGTCCTTACAGAAATATCACCCTCCAAATTTATCAATTTCTTTAACAAAAGAAATAATGCACCCAACCATGCCTATCCCTAGAATCAATAATAACCCGAAGGCAGAGCTTTTCATATAATTTCATTACGAAGCACAAAATTAAATTCTCAAAGAATGATTTATCTGACCTAACGAACCAAGTTAAGTTGGTGTGTCAAGAAACGATCCCGAACAGCCCTCATCGAAGATCCCGCACCAAGCTTCGACATATAGAAAGTGCCACCAGAAACTGGTTTAATGGAGATTAAATAGATGAGAGGAATTCAAATTGGGAGACAAGGAAACGACATCAGAGAGGTTTTGATCTCTGACAAGGAGATAGTGAAGGAAAGAAGAAGAGAGATGAGGATTAAATCAATAAAAAGGAAAAAAAAAAAAGTGACACATTGCGTAGTGACTCATCAATGAGTCTAATAGACACGTAGCAAAATCTAAAGTAAGTTTTGAAAATTTTCTAGTAGCCCTCAATACATATAAAATTACAAAGTTTACCCACTAAGACATTTTGTATAAATTGTGGATATTACAAAGTCCGAAATGACGAAATTGTCCTCGGAGGCAGGGGAAGCCGCCAGTGCCCCATCATGATTTAAAAACTTAACCAAACATGATTTGAGTTTTTATTTCTAAAAATATGTTAAATAGAAAACTTAACCAAATAATATTCTAAAAACATGATTTATCAAACTAATTCTACAAACCAAAACATTAAAAACAAGTTTATAAAAAGCTAAACAAACAGGCCTAAACAATTAATATTATAGTTTTAAAACATAACATAAGAGTAAAAAAAATAGAATTTCACGTTATGGGGATGTAAAAAATGAAACAATTTATTATGGACAATTGGACATGTTTATGGCCTTTTGCAGCCCTTGTGTAATGTGTGTAAACTATAGAGAAAGAGTTGTCAAGTCGTATCAGCAATGAGGTTAGGTGAAGAGTTAACCAAGCAAGGTTGTCCAACGACACTATAAAAATGCTCCTTAACTATTGCTCTTTGGTGCATTTTGTTATGTAAATTTTTATTATGTCTGTCAATATAATACCCATTGTTTTTTTCCTCCCTAAAAAGTAGCTTATTGCTCCGAAGCGATAAAAGTTGATGAAAGATATACCAAAATTAAGAGTCTAAAAAATTTAAACAGATATCATTGTAAATTGAAATTAATTAAAAGCTGTAATAAGTGAGAATTAAAGAGGAATAACTTCCTAATCTTGTGCAGCAATCTTCTCCGATTACATCGCTATTTTTCGTCAACGACATCTTGATAAACTAATTTTGTTACGGTCCAGTCGTATACATAATCAAACCGATAACCTGCAGTTAGAATTATCATTGTCAAGATGTGAGTTGTTCATTATACCAAGTACATAGTTGAAAAAGATATGAAGTGTTTGAAGAGAAATTAGCAACTAAATACCTTGTCGAGTAAAAATGTCCTTGAAGAGCCTCCTTAAGTATGAATAATCCGGTTTGTCTTCGAACTGCAATGATCGGCAGTGGCGAAAGTAGGACACAAACTCGGGTGGACATGATTTGCAAAGGACCTGTTGAGCGTATATTAGTATCATTTCAAACTTCTCCAATCATAATGGCAGTTTAGGCTTAAGTAAAAGTTATCATTAGCTTGTAAACTGGTTTTTCAAAGTAGTATCAGTATAATTAAATTTTGCTCAAAACCAGTTTCATGGGGAAAAAAAGCACTAATTGCACGTTTTCGCTAATTCTACAAACTCGACACAAACATAGACTTTGTGCTCATGCATTAATTCATGATTATCTCTATTTCCATTCCTATAGATACCTCAATGGGAGTTGAAACCTTCATTTCAGTGATCTTATCGAACTTTTCCTTTTTTGTGCCGGCTTTCAGTCCCTGCCACGGAAGGCTGAAAAAAAGACGGAAATTAGATCGATGCATCAACTAATTAATAGCCGTAAAATACAAAAAAAAGAGTGCCAGGTGCAGTTTATCCAACCTTCCTCTAAGGAAATATATAAGTAAATAACCCAGAGATTCCATATCATCTCTTCTGCTTTGTTCTGCAGATTCAATATAACAAGAATCAAAATAAATTAAAAAAAAAAAACCGCGCTAATTGGTTTCTTGTACAAAAAATAAAAATAGAAAACGTTACGATGACTCACCAATTCCAAGGTGAGAAGTAAAACTTGCATATCGAGCTGTGCCTACGGCGGTCTTGTCATCTCTGAAATGTATAGACGAAAAATTATTGATGCACTTTTACAATAGTATTAAAAAATCTTAATATATTTATATGAATGAATGGTATTAAAAAATCATAATATTTCAACATCTACCTATAAGGTACGTGCTCACGAGTTTGAAGATCCCTGTATTTCTTCGCAAGGCCGTAATTTATAATGTACACCTACAACGACATAATCCAACGACATGTCATTCTTCAATTGATCATGAATCATGTAGTATGAATGAGAAACGTGACGAAAATTTAACTATGTAGATAAATGTGACTGCATAGAAGTAACAACCTGCTTGGCGTTGCGCCCCTGACCCATTAAGAAATTCTCGGGCGTTATATCACGATGAACGAAGCCTCTTGAATGCATGTATTCAAGTCTGGTAATCTGAAGACAATATTGTGAAAGCAGGAAACAAAATTATATGTTGAAACTAAAAGATTTTATATTAAAGATAAGAATAAAGACTTGCCAATTGATCTGCGAGCATCAAAACTGTCTTCAACGCAAATTTCCGGTTGCAGCGGTTAAATAAATCTTCTAAGCTCGGCCCGAGAAGGTCAATCACCATAACATTATATTCACCCTCAACACCAAACCACTTGAGGTTGGGAAAACCAGCTTTAAAAGGAGATAAAGAAAAGTTAAAAGCATAAAATGGAATGTATACGAGATAACACTAGCATATACATTATATTACATATAGTAGAATATTCTTAGATGAATAAACCAGACAGAGACAAACATACATGACAATTAATTAATTATTTATACAAGATAGAAAGGTAGATAAATAAATAAATAAATAAATAAATAAATAAATAAATACTTACTTCCTCTTTGAAAAATCTTATATAATAATGATTCATACTTTAGCTGTGGATGATTGCTATTCGTACGTTCCTGAAAATTTTAACAAAATAATTATATATATAATATATTTAGGCACTGGCATACTTTTGTGTTTTTTTAAGTGCTTTAAGATTTAATTTTTGAAAAGATTTATAAAAAAAAATTGATAGGTGTTTCGCAAACTGTTTATAAAATAATTGTAGACGATGACAAAAGTTGATTAGGAGTTGGAAAAAAATAATTATATTATACTAAAAAAATTAAAATAGACTAAAATCTATGTTTTTGTTTCTTAAAATAAACTAAACGCTAAGAATCCAAGCTTTTCCGAATCCTGTTCAAAATATAAAATCGTTTAGAAGTTTTTTGTGGAAGCAATTTTGCCAAACACCAAATAAGCAGTTTGATTTATTCTAAAAACAAAAACATGGTTTTTAATCTTAGCCAAACGCAATAATAATCGGTCTTCATATAAAGGTTTTTCCCGTATTCAATATCCAAACTTCATCATTGATTACACCAACAAAAGAAAACTATTACACTAATCATGTGTTGATTTGATGGTAGTGGTTGCGTTTGGTTCATATTAAAAATCCATGTTTTTGTTTTTAGAATATGCTAAATCAATTTCTGTTACCATCAATAATTTTTTTATTAACAGTTTACGGTCTTTTTTTTTTTCTTCATTTTTTTCAAAATCTGAATCTGAAATCACTATTCTTAAAAAAAAAAAAAAGTTATGTCAATCAGTATATGCAAAACTATACACCAGAGTAATTCAAACCCATAAAAGCAAAGAAAAAAAGTACCAGTTTTATAGCAACCTCTTCTCCAGTCTGTTGATCGCCACCTATAATCACAGAATGCCCAATTTCAGAAACGAACCCCCAAATTCCAATCAAAGTTAACAAAATTGTTTTGTATTTGTACCTAAATAAACTTCTCCGTAAGTCCCACTTGCAATCTTCTGAGCAATTATAAACTTGTTCCCAACCACATGCTCCTCCATGATCAGACCTCGATCAAGATGCTTAACCAATATATATATATATATATATATATATATATATATATATATTAATGCCCAATTTACTTTCTCTATATATAAGGCATAATCTTCCGGTTATTGTGGTAATTCAATGCACTTTGACCATTGAATTTTAATTTTAGACGGTAATGTCCTTTAGGGTTAATATTGGCATAAATCAATCTTTTTCACCTTAAAATTTTAAGTGTTAATGACGGCGAAAATACCTAAAGTTTGGTCAAGGAACCTCTCGTGTACCCAAAGTTTAAAAGTGGTGGAAAAATACCCAAAGTCGAATTTGGGGAGTTGACCGCTCCATCTTCGTAACGTCGTTTACTTGCCTGTTAACTCTGGCCATGTGGACAAATCTATTTTGTTAAGTGTAATCATTAGGGGTTCAATTAGTTGTATTAAATAATATTTATTAGGGGTTTGATTCGTTGTTTTGTCGTAATCGAGGCTGATGTGAGCTCGTCCCTGTGGCAAAAAAATGTTATGTCAGCAACCTACGTTTGTTTATGTGACCAGAGTTAACGGGTAAGTTAATGGCGTTACGAGAATGGAGTGGTCAACTCTTTAAATAAAACTTTAGATATTTTTACCACCACTTTTAAATTTTGAGTACATGAGAGGTTCTTTGACCAAACTTTAGGTACATGAAAGATTCTTTGCTAAATTTTAAAAACTTTACTTTTTTTCATCTCTACAAAATTATTGTCCACCGTTTTAATTATTGATTCAACAAAAAAATAAAAGTTTAATGTGCTTGTTAAATTTTGGATTGGTATCACTTCAATAATTATTATTTTAATTTATTTTTCTTGTATTGACGATAGTCGATACTTTAACAACAAAATAATAAGCATTAAAAACTTCAGCCTTACAAAAATTGAATTATATCAGCGTAAATAATCAATATATTAGATACTTATTTTACGCTCTTAATATTAGATACTTTCACGTGAAAGAGGATACAAAATTCCATGCATGTAATTAGAATTAAAATTAGCCCAAGATGGAAATTATATGCAAGTATTATCAATATATATTGTTTACAAAAAATGAAGGAATGTCATCGTTGAGTTTTGGATCGTTTTTTTTTTAAGAAAACTAATAAGAAGCAACTGAATAAGAAATATCGCGACAATGAAACCATATATATTAAGATGGTTTTTCATATATTAAGATAAATCTATATATCTATATCTTAAGGATGAAACGTACAATTATGTAGCACAATATAAGTTATTGGGATTAGTAAAAAAAAATAGAATTTATTTTTTATTATATATATACTAAAAATCCACTTATTTAGAGCAACGGCGTAGCCACGTACATATATACCAATGTATGTACGGACACCACCTCAACTTAAAAGAAAAATTAACGCTCGTCTCTCTCTCTATCTCTCTTAACTCATCGGTCGTCACTCGTGATCCCCGCTCTCCTCTCCCTCACCCTTGCCCTAGCCAGCTTGCCCTTTTTTTTTGTAAACTGGAAGCTTTCTCATTAACATGAAATGAGGGATAAGTCCCTTTGGAAAACGAGTACAAGCCACCTCGGGCATTCCCTCGACCACATGTCGGGGATAGAATCCGCAAGGCGTGTTTTAGCTATCCTATTAGCGACTTCGTTGCACTTCGTTGCACCCTCTCGGGATCCAACGACACTTAATGCTCCTTTCTTCCTCCGCCAAAATGGACCCGATCTCCGCGGCGATCGGACCTTGGATGCAACCTCGCTTTCTCTCGTTGATGATATAGTAGGCTTGAAGGCAATCGGTTTCCACCCCGGCTACTTTCCATCCACGATCCCGAGCAAACTTGAGGCCGTGGAGAATGGCTTGACATTCCGCCGTCACCGGAGAGTCTACATCCAATAATAGGCGTGCCGTGAGACCAACAAGTTCTCCTCGGTGATCTCTCACGATTCCACCCAATGCCGCTTTCGCCGAGTTCATGTCCCATGCCGCGTCCACGGAGAGGGTGAGATCGCCATTCTTGGGTGCAACCCATGCTTGTTGTCTTATAGGTTTACTCCTCGTTGGGGCCTCCGAGGGACGGTTGCTTGCCTTAAAGCTAGCAAACCAACAAGCCACCTTCTCAACCCATTCCGTCGGTTTAAGGTCCTTGTGTTCAAAGATGCTTGAGTTCCGGTTGGACCACGTAGCCCACAATAGACCACAAAAGAGTTCGAGGTCCGCCGCCGCGAGACCGTCAAGTGCGCGGAAGCAAAGCTCCCTTAGAGGTAACGACCCCGCCTTTTCCACCCATCTATGCAAAGACGATGAATCCCATATCGCGCGAGCACTTTCACATCCCCATAGAGCATGAAGGCTATCCTCCGGCAAGGCACCGCAAAGCTTGAAAAAAGGGAGGCAAGGAACTCCTCTCCCTCTAAGCGCCCTGAAGGTCGGAAGAATATCAAACCATGCACGCCACACAAGATGCTTTACTTTGGGGGGGATTTGGAGCCCCCAAAAAGTCATCCACCACCGTGGGGCAAGGCTATACGAATCCGACGGTCCATCTCTTTTAGCCGCCCGCGCAAGACGGTACCCCGATCGCACCGAGTAAACTCCGTCATCCTCAAAGTGCCAAACCCACCGGTCCTCATAACACGAGGAACTGAGGGGGATCTTGAAAATAGCTTGCGCATCAAAAGGGGTCATGAGCTTCGAAACAAGGTCGCGGTTCCATTCCCCGTTAGTGAAAAGGTCGGCAACGCGCCACGGGAAACCATCATCGGGTTCCTCCGAGAGAACGGAGAAGCAACCGGCCCTAGGAATCCATGGGTGGTTGAAAACCCGGAAGTTTCCTTCCCCGATTTGTCGCTGGAGACTCTTCCGGACTAAGTCTCGGCCCCAACAAAGACTTTTGCAAAGGAAAGAAGAATGAGCCTTACTTTCAAATTCGAGCACCGAGGAATTTGGGAAGTACTTCGCCTTGAGCACGCGAGCCAACAAGCACTCCGGGTTTTGGATAATCCTCCAAGTGAGTCTTCCCACGAGGGCACGGTTGAAGTCCCCGAGATCCTTGAACCCGAGTCCCCCTTCCGCTTTAGGTCTAGCAATGTTCTCCCACCGTTGCCAATGGATTTTTCTCTTTTCCTCCGAACCTCCCCACCAAAACCGGCTAATATGCTTTTGAAGCTCGTTAATGACTTTTGCCGGGAAGCGAAAAAGGCTCATCATGTACGTCGGGATTGCTTGGGCAACCGCTTTGACAAGAACCTCTCGGCCACCCGCCGAGAACAAACGTGCCTTCCAAGACCGCATTTGCTTTAGGACTCGCTCCGTGATAATGCTAAAGATAGTTACCTTGTCTCTCCCGACATGGGTTGGAAGACCAAGGTAAGATTCGAGTTCCTCGGCAAGCGGAACGTGGATGAGGCTAGAGAAAAGAGCCGCCATCTCCTCTGAGATATTGGTGGAGCAACACAAGGCCGATTTCTCCAAGTTAACAACTTGACCTGACCCTTTCTCGTACACTCTCAATATGGTGCGGATGGCGTGGCACCCTTCGTTGGTGGCTTTGCAAAAGATAAGGCTATCATCCGCGAAGAGGAGATGTGTCACCGCGGGGGCCGCGGGCCGGCACGCGAAACCCCGTAGGAGACCCAAACGCTCTTGTCCCCGGATAAGGGCTGACAAACCTTCCGCACAAGCTAGGAAAAGGTATGGTGAGAGAGGGCAACCTTGTCGAAGACCACGAGATGGAAAGACCGGCCTCCCCGTTCTTCCGTTGATAACCACCGAGAGGACCGTGGTTGAGATGCAATCTCGTATCACCTCAATGATCCTCGGTCCAAAACCCATGCGCTTTAGCATCGCGAGGACGAAACCCCATTCCACCCGATCGTAGGCTTTGCTCATGTCGAGCTTAAGCGCCAAAACCCTTTTTTTCCGCTTCGTCTTCTTTCTAAAAGAGTAAAGAAGCTCGAAAGCAATAGCGGCGTTATCCGTGATGAGCCTTCCGGGGACAAAAGCACTTTGAGCTTCGGAGATAACGGCCGAGAGAGGCCCTTTAATGCGGTTCGCTATCTCTTTAGTGACAACTTTGAGGATCACGTTACAAAGACTAATCGGGCGGAAGTCCTTAACCCTTGTCGGGTTCTTGACTTTTGGGATGAGAACGATATTTGTGTCGTTCCATGGTTTCGCGCTAGATGTCTCATTAAGCACTTCCAAGCATTCTTTTCTAACGTCCGGGCCCACCACGTCCCAAGCTCTTTGGAAGAAGAGAGCATGAAAACCGTCGGGACCCGGGGCTTTCCGCGGACCCATGGAAAAGAGAGCATTGTCCACTTCTTCGCCGGTGAAAGATTCGCACGTGGTTGCTAGATGAGAGGCCGGGAGCGTTCGCACATCCTCGTTAGTAATCGAGAGGAAATCCCCTTCGGAGGCCCCGTTCGAGGTGAAGATAGAGGAGAAGTACTTGTCGAAGACCTCCCGAACATCCGTCTCCGAGGTAACCCACTCCCCGTCATCGTTAAAAATACCCCGGATGGCATTATGGCTCTTCCGACGAGCGGCCCGCGCATGAAAGTACGCCGAATTCTTGTCACCCCCTTTAAGCCAATCAGCTCGGGCCCGTTGTTGCCAATAGTGCTCCTTGACTAAGATAAGGGATTCAATCTCCCCTCCGATACGTCTAGCTTCATTTCAATTTTCCACGGTGAATTCAGCCGAGTTGAGATGCTCAAGATGGGAGGAAAGCTCTTTGATCCTCTTCGCACGGTTGCCAAACGACGAGCGTGCCCAACCTTGGAGCGCGAATTTGCATTCGGTGAGCGCCGAGGAGCAACACCTTCCCCCGCCATGGTCACGTCCCTTGAGCCAAGCCTTCCGTATAGTCTCTAGTCTCTACACAATGCTCGTGAGAAAACCAAGCGGGTTCGAACGCCCACCGTCGTCGAGTAACCCCTCTCCCCAGCACCAAAAGTGGACACCCCACCGTGTCAATTTTGAGCACTCGGTGGTCCGATCCCCAATAGTCTAAAACCTCGACCATACTTTTCGGGAAGAGACTCTTCCATCCCGGATTGGCACACGCTCTATCAAGCCGGCATTTGACGTTCTTAGCACCACTTTGCATGTTGCTCCAAGTGCAAAGCTCTCGAGGTCAAGAAGGTCACAAGCATCGAGGGTCTCCGCAAATTTCTCCATCTCGCTCGAATGCCGGGGGGTCCGACTAATATGTTCGTGGGGGAAAAGCACCTCATTGAAATCCCCGGCACAAAGCCAAGAGGTAGAGTGACCATTATGGAGGCGTCTAAGAAGCTCCCACGAGAGATGCCGAGAGTTTTCATGTGGAGCTCCATAGAAGCCGGTGAATCGAAACGATGAGCCGAGCTCTTCCACGACCATCGCGTCAATGTGCCCAAGGTTGAAACTCCGAATCGAAACCGCAACATTGTCGTTCCATAGGAGTTGAAGTCCTCCACTTCGACCGTCCGCATTAACGCCAAGACCATTCGAGAAACCGAGACGCCATTTTAGCCTCTCCGCACGTCCTCCCCATAGTTTAGTCTCGGACAAGAAGAGGACGTCCGGGCGCCGCTCGCGGATCAATTCCCGCAAGCGGCCCATCGCCCGGAGATTGCATAATCCCCGGGCGTTCCAACATATGAGTTTCATGGCTTTCGGACAGCCCGCCTATGGCGGACCGCCGATATCCTCGAGACCTCTTCTCCATGTTCCTCGCCCTGAGCGCCCTCATAATCTAACAACCCTTTTCCTCTGGCTGGTGAATGAGCCACATCACAATCCCCGTAAGCAGCTGCATCCATCTTCCTTCTTTTCCTCCCTTCCGGCTCGCGATGAGCATAAACAGGGGTACTCTGCTTGGAAGCAATTTGCTCTGCTGTCAAAACAGAATGGGATTCTGCTCTCTGTAAAGATTGGTCATAAAGCCCGATGTTTTGTTGAGAGCACGTGGTCATTAAAAGGCACGTGGGGGGCTGTAGCTCCATAACGGGCTGGATAAGAGAGTTCATCTCTTGTAGAAGTTGTGTGGCTGGCCCAAGAGACAAGGATGGCCCACCAGGAGAGAGAGTCAATGGAGAGAGCCATGTGGGAGTCATCCTTTCACCCACGTGCTCACTCTGGAGGTGAGAGGAAGAATTAAAAGGCCTTATCAAGAGAGCAGGCCCATTTAAATCAGCCCTAGCCACCTTCACAACTTCTCCCTCACCTATCTCTCCTTCCACGCCTGTCAGAGCCGATGAACACGAAGAGAAAGGTGCAGGGGGTCTTTCCACAGAGCTCCTCTTCGTCTGGCTTGAAATGGAAACTGTCTCCGAGGCTACTGACGGCTCAACGCAAGACGCCAAACTTCCACTGACAACCTTCTTCGACCTCATCTGAACCCCGCCAGCATGCTCAATCTCCAAGACATTGACTCCGGCGGACTGGATGGCCGGGAAATTCGTCGCTGGATCGGAATGATCGCGAAGATCAGGTTCTTGGCAGGCCCTCACTGCTTGCTCCGAAGAGATGAGGCCACCCCGATCCCCATCGGACTGAGGAACAGAGCGCGGGATAGGATCCCTACCCCCGCCGGAGAAGCACGAATCTGATTTGGATCCCACCCCCATCCACTCTCCGTACATTGGAACGGCTCTGAATCCCTCTTTGTTTATGCAGATTTCATCTTCAATAAGGCACTCCGGCGGTCCGTGGTTCAACGATCCACACCGATAGCACAGGTTTCCGATGTTCTCATACTTGGCTTGGATCCAAATAGAAGAATGGTTTTTCCTATCGAGGAAAAAACCGGCGTGAAGGGGTTTATGGACGTCGACGTCCACTCTGAACCGTACAAAGGCGGCGAAACGGGCATCCTTGCCGACTTTGCAGTGCACGACATCTCCGAACAACAAGGCGATTTTGATAAAGCTTTCTCTGAAACCATGGCCGGAGGAAGGCCCAGGAGGCGGATCCAAAAGGGGCATGAATTGAACTGAACCTCCTCCAACGTGAGGTGTTCAGGCCAGGTTTCCAACAGGAGAAGAGCACCTCTGATTGTCCATGGCCTTCTAGAGAGGACCTCGTCCCTGTCTCTCTGATTTTTGAAACAGAATTTAAAAATACCCGGAATGATTTCCGAGCAATTCCAGTCCTTGAATTTTTCCCACGGACGTCTGAGAACAGCCGTAACAGTATTACGGTTAAAGTTCTTAGTCGAGAGAATCTTCCCGAGGAGAACAGAGCTGCCCCCGTTGTCACCCCCTTCCGACGGGATCCCGTCTTCCACAAAGTCCTCGTCGCACAAAGAAAAGGTTTCATTCTTCTCCTTACTGCCAGAAAAGGTAGCCATTGCAACCCAACCTATCACCGGATGGGGACCCGAGATAGCACACGCAGAAAAAGCAGAATCACGCAGATTCACCGGCGACCATAACGACATATGCTGGGGCTGACTAACAAAACGACCCAACAAAGCACGCCATTGGTTCTTGAAGAAGCCATAGTTGAGAATCATGTACCCATTATGTTGTGGATAACTCCCAGCTTGCCCTTTTGATTCACTACCGTCGTCCTGGTT
Source organism: Parietaria judaica (assembly GCA_954871525.1). NCBI lineage: Eukaryota > Viridiplantae > Streptophyta > Magnoliopsida > Rosales > Urticaceae > Parietaria > Parietaria judaica. The sequence goes on from OX940860.1 coordinate 50,737,217, forward strand.
GTTGGTTCTCGCCGTCACTGCGACTCTCACACAGAGTCGCGCTTGTTGTCGCTGCGATTTAAACTCCAATTTAGAGTAATATATCGAACCTCGCGTGAGCCAGTCGAATGACATATATACTTTACATATGCAAAATAAACCTATCAAGTATCAATAACAGTATATATATATACTGATTTTGTAAAACTGATCACTTTCGCCGCTGCTCTCCTATTATCACTGCGGCGAAAATTATATATGATAAAAACGACAAAGTTTAGACATGAACATATCTTAAAACGACAATGTTTATTAAGGACTCAAATGCATCATAGGAAATAACGAATTTGGCTGCGGCGCAAAACAAACGGCCGCGGCCAGCGGAAAAAAAAAAAAAAAAAAAACTACATGATCACGCTCAAAAAGTGCTCTCGCTAAGCGGTCGTTGTGTAGCACAAGGAAAGCGGAGTCGTATCCACGAGGAAGCGAAATAAACAGAATCTAATAACATGCGGTAACGTTAAAGATAATAAAATAATATTTTGAGATGAATAGAAAAATACTAAAAACGAAATTGAGAATTAAATTGTAGAGAAACGACAAGGCTTCGGGAATCCTCTTATTATCTCGTTAAAAAGTTACTAATAATAGTGCTAATTAAATCTCTAATATTGTGTTGATATGAAAAAGTGTGAAACGATTAGTGGAAAGATGCGATATAAAAATCACATAGAAAAAGCATGACTGAATCTATATGAAGAATGATAACACATAAACCGAAAAACTAACACATCTTGAACATAGCAAAACCAGAAGAATAATTGCATTAAAACTTAATAACGAAAAACTTGATAATGAAATTCATCCTTAGCCGTGTCTGAGAACCTAGCCGGAGCTTGACATCATAACTCCAAGCTAGAAGAAAGAAGGAGTTTTCTAAAACCCTAGCCTTTGCTCTCTGCGTTTTCTCTCTGCGTCGAATTCTAATTGTCGAATTACCAAAACCTACTGCTCCCTATTTATACACACATATGATTTGGAAGTTGTTCCACATTTTATGGAGCTTGGGCGTGTAAATATGGTTGCTAATTTTGTGGCTGATTCAATGAGCTACTTTGGGAATTGTTTCAGTTATTTGACTTTTCTTCGCGGGTCCCACTTGCACCAAAGTTTGCTTTGCTTGAGATGCTGATTCGATGCACTCTTATATCACTTATTCATATTTGTCATATGGTCCTTTGATCCTTCTTTGTGTTATTTGCTCCAAAATCCTTTTTGTTTCATCTATTTCCTGAAAAAGTATCACAATAAAATCAATTCAAATAAAAACAAGTTAACTCTAGACTAAATAAGTAAAGTCACAAAGATTAATCTCAAACATGGTTCGTAGTGTAATTAGTATAATTGCCAGAGCTTTATCTTAATAATTTCACAATTATTGGCAATTAAACTATATAAATTGTAGCTCTTTTCGGTACTTATCACAACCCCAACTAGCTTATTGCTAGTCTCTAGCAATTCAAGCGAAAAATAGTTTTGTCCTAGAAATCAATTACAAAGTCACCCGAATATTTGAATCAAAAAGGTTAGTAAGCATCGAAAAATTTCACCAAAGCTATGTCAATCACAAGTTCAAAGTTTTGTGTGTGTGTGCTCTAAACCAATTCCTTCGTACCACAAACCATAACACATTTGGCTTCAAGAAACACACTAAGTATAAGCCTCGACTCCATTTCCTCACGGGTTTTCAATGTATATTTTGGGGTGTTTAGGGATTTCACTCATAGAGTCGGATATATGGATCAATTTCGCTCAATTGGGAAAGCTAATATTTCGGACAAGCAATTAAACAATCATTGATAAAAAGATAGGTTAATCGACTCACTCGAAACATCCAACCATTCTAACCACAAACCAACTTTCGGGATTTCAAACTAGCCAACGCATTAATCACTGTTACAAATGAGAGCCTTTCAAATAAAGAAGTCATATTTTTGCACTTTTTTTTTTTATATAGAGATTTTTCATTGGTTATCTCTTTTCTTTTTTTTTTTTTTTTTTTTTTTTGTATGTGCATGACTTTTACAAAGATGATAATAGAGGCTATATAATCAGTGACTTCATTTGTTGACTAAAAATCATCCCTCCAGCATATGTCCAACAAACCACAAACCATGATGTTCCGAGTAGTGATTTATGCCAATTCTAAAGATCAATGGAAGTTCAAAACTTGTTTTCTCAAACTCACAAATGTATCACTCAGTAAAGGTGTGCCTAAACTTGGGAGTTTCTATCAGCCAAAATGTGTTAACATCCATCTTTCCACAAGGTTTAGTGCGTGCTCAAGTTTTAAACTCTGAAACTGTTTCTTCGTAGCGAAAGTGCAAAGATTTGATGCAAAATAAACAATGTGATTTCATTTTCTTCAAGTCAAATTGCAAAAAAAATTCTTAGACAAAGACTAACTACGCACGAAGCTAAAGACTAATCAAGACATGAATATGCTACCACCCCCAACTAAGATTATACATTGTCCTCAATGGTTAAAAATGAATTATAGATGAGATAAAGGACAAGAAAACACCTGGGTGTCGATCAACCACATGTAGGAAGATACTCGTGTAGACCTGCAGAATCGAGAAAAAGACAAAGAAAAAGAGGAAATAATAATAATAATAAAAATAAAAATGCAAAAATAAACCTAAAAATGTACAAAAGGATACGATGATGGCCGATCAATCAAACGTGTATAAGGGAGGCACCAAAATGATCTTTTCGTGCTCCGATAATTGCTGAACGTGATTTTTCAAGCATTGGCCATTGACTCTGAAAACTCTCTCATCGGATTCGCCAAGTGTCTTATCGAGAACTGAAAAATCAGAGTAATGAACGAGGCTGGATTCTTCTACGAGTGTATCGATCATGTAAGTGTGAGCATACTGAAAGTCGTCTTGTGGTGCCTTTGCGATGTTGAAAATGTTCAACTCCATAGTCATGTTCCCAAAAGAAATTTTCATGAGACTGTTCCTACAATTGATAAGTGCATTTGCTGTCGCAAGGAAAGGTCTTCCTAAGATGAGGGGAATTTTAGACTCAATGTCAACCACAGAATGAGTATCTAAGATAAGAAAATCTACGGGGTAGTAAAATTTATCGATTTGCACCAATACATCTTCCACCATACCCCGAGGTTTCCTAATAGATTTGTCGGCCAATTGCAACACTACTGAAGTCGGTTTCATGTTACCAAGTCCTAGACGCAAGTATATGGAGTAAGGCATCAAATTGACGCTTGCACCAAGGTCCAGTAATGCTTGACCAAAACGTTGAGTTCCGATGTTGCACGATATCGTGGGAGAACCAGGGTCTTTGTATTTGGGAGGTGTTTTCTGCTCAATCACTGCGCTAACTTGCTCTGACAAAAATGCAGTCTTCTTAACATGAATATGCCGCTTTATTTTGCATAGATCCTTCAATATTTTGGCATAAGCCGGTACTTGTTTGATTACATCCAACAAGGGAAGATTTATTTTCACCTGTTGCAAGTGTTCTAGGATCTCAGCTTGACTCTCTAATTCTCTTCCTTTAGACTTAAGGGCCTGAGGAAATGGAGCTTTAATAGGAATATTTGCGGGTTCATTTTCTTCAGCAACTTTTTCACTCGAAGTGGTGGTTTTTGATGGTTGAGGTTCGACTACAATACCAGTTCGAGTAGTAATAGCATTTACCTCCTTTAGGTCAAGATCTGAAGTTTGTGCTACATGAATGTGTTGGGTGTTGGATTGAGGTTGGGCAGGAAACTTGCCTCGTTCCGAAACAACCAAGGAGTTCGTCAGATTCGTGATTTGAGATTTGATCCCTTTATTCTCCTCTGCCAATTGTGTGATCATTGCTTCAAACTTCTGGTTCGTTTTCTCTTGCATCTCTATGAACCTATGCAGGGTGTCTTCGATGGGCATTCTGGATGCTTGCATGTGTTGAGGCGCTGAAAAGACTCTTGGTGCAAATTGTTCTTGACTTGATTTCCATTGATTTTCAGACGGCTGCGCGTTGTTGTTGCTCTTCCAGCTAAAGTTTGGATGGTTCCTCCAGCCAGGATTGTACGTCTCAGAGTAGGGTGAATAAGGTTTGTTGTAATTCCCGAGGGCATTACATTGTTCCTCATATAACCCTCGCATTTCAGCATATGATGCACAGTCTTGGGGCGGATGATCCACTCCTCCACACACAAAGCAGGCGTATTGGGTTTCGTCATGTGCGACCGAATGTGTGGCTCTACTATTTTGGGACTTGAGGGCCTCTAGTTGCTTAGTCAAATTCTCGACTTGGGCTTTGAGGCTATCCTCTTCCTTCAATTGGTAGACACCGACTGGTCGTGACCTACTCGTGCTCTCTGTGGCACTCGGTTCAGTCCAATGGTCTGTCATTTCGGCGAGCTCATTCAGATACTCGATGGCTTCATCCGGGTCTTTGTTCATGAATTGCCCATTGCACATCGACTGAATTGACTTGCGTTCGTCACCAGTAAGACCATCATAGAAATAACTCACGAGGCGCCAACTCTCAAACCCATGGTGTGGACACAGGTTCAACAGATCTTTATATCTATCCCAAGCCTGGCGAAGTGATTCACCGGCTTTCTGGTTAAACATCGAGATTTGTCGTTTCAAGCCATTAGTCTTATGGTTTGGGAAGAACTTGTTGAAAAACAACGTAGTCATTTCTTCCCATGTTCCAATAGACCTAGGTCTTAGAGAGTATAACCAGCTTTTCGCTTTATCCTTGAGGGAAAATGGAAAGAACTTCAACCTCATGACGCTTGCGATATCAGCACGGCTATAAAATGTGGCAACTGCCTCCTCGAATTCTCTAATATGCACATATGGATTTTCGTTTTCTAGCCCGTGAAAGGTTGGCAGAAGTTGAATCATGCCGGGCTTGAATTCGTGATTAGGTGCGTTAGGATTAAATATGATGCATGAGGGGACTGCGGCTCGTGCTGGATGTAAGTAATCATTAAGAGTCTTCATGCGATGTTCCTCTAATGCCATTGGATTGAAGAAGTCGTTTGGAATCGAGACAACGGAAGTAGAAGACGAAGATGGAGAGGTTGATGGGTTAGGAGTAGGCTTTCGGGCAAAACGACCTAATTCGTCTCGAAACTGGGTCATCAACTAGCTGGGATTTTTTTTTTATTATGTTTTTTTTTTGGATTTTTTTTTTATCAAATGATCAAAACTAATTAGCAAAATAAATATTTTTTTTTTTTGAAATTTTTATGAAAATAAAAACGAAAATAAGAAAAGGATTTTTTTGTTTATATTTTTTTATTTTTTTTTATAGAAAAATATTTTTATTTTTTTTATGAAATAAAAACGAAAATAAGAAGAAGTTTTTTTTTTTTTTTTTATGAAAAATAAAAACGAAAATAGAAAAAATAATGAAAATAAAATAAAACGTAACTACTTACCTTTGACGTTTGCACGTGTTAATAATTCTCTTGAAGCGCTTCCCCGGCAACGGCGCCAAAATTTGATCACGCTCAAAAAGTGCTCTCGCTAAGCGGTCGTTGTGTAGCACAAGGAAAGCGGAGTCGTATCCACGAGGAAGCGAAATAAACAGAATCTAATAACATGCGGTAACGTTAAAGATAATAAAATAATATTTTGAGATGAATAGAAAAATACTAAAAACGAAATTGAGAATTAAATTGTAGAGAAACGATAAGGCTTCGGGAATCCTCTTATTATCTCGTTAAAAAGTTACTAATAATAGTGCTAATTAAATCTCTAATATTGTGTTGATATGAAAAAGTGTGAAACGATTAGTGGAAAGATGCGATATAAAAATCACATAGAAAAAACATGACTGAATCTATATGAAGAATGATAACACATAAACCGAAAAACTAACACATCTTGAACATAGCAAAACCAGAAGAATAATTGCATTAAAACTTAATAACGAAAAACTTGATAATGAAATTCATCCTTAGCCGTGTCTGAGAACCTAGCCGGAGCTTGACATCATAACTCCAAGCTAGAAGAAGAAGGAGTTTTCTAAAACCCTAGCCTTTGCTCTCTGCGTTTTCTCTCTGCGTCGAATTCTAATTGTCGAATTACCAAAACCTACTGCTCCCTATTTATACACACATATGATTTGGAAGTTGTTCCACATTTTATGGAGCTTGGGCGTGTAAATGTGGTTGCTAATTTTGTGGCTGATTCAATGAGCTACTTTGGGAATTGTTTCAGTTATTTGACTTTTCTTCGCGGGTCCCACTTGCACCAAAGTTTGCTTTGCTTGAGATGCTGATTCGATGCACTCTTATATCACTTATTCATATTTGTCATATGGTCCTTTGATCCTTCTTTGTGTTATTTGCTCCAAAATCCTTTTTGTTTCATCTATTTCCTGAAAAAGTATCACAATAAAATCAATTCAAATAAAAACAAGTTAACTCTAGACTAAATAAGTAAAGTCACAAAGATTAATCTCAAACATGGTTCGTAGTGTAATTAGTATAATTGCCAGAGCTTTATCTTAATAATTTCACAATTATTGGCAATTAAACTATATAAATTGTAGCTTTTTTCGGTACTTATCACTACACATAAATAAACAACGATTTAAATATGTGTTGCGAAATAGTTTAGCGCCGCGGCTATATTTAATTACGCTGCGGCGAACGGGGTTTTACACAACGCTTTTCATAAATGTTGCGTAAAAGTGAATTCTTTAACATTTTGCACAATATTTTTCAAAAACTGTTGTTCAAACTTAGTATGCACAACGTAAGTAACTGTGCAATAACCGTAGTGTATTGCACTATTTGTAGTAGTGTATATATATATATATGTATATATCCAAATATAAATAAAATCCCACCATATCCGACAAAGTTAAAGCCAAAAGAAAAATAAAAACATTACAACACAAAAAGAAACTACGTACCTAGACCTAGTTAGCTATAACATGGTCAAAATCAAGAGAAGAATTAGCAGTAACATGGTCATTAGTGCATGTCCATGCAGAGGCAGTGTATAAACTCGTTCCCTTCCACCCAACCCTAATACACCCTTCTTCCTCAACCAAGCTATATCCTCCTCCGCCCATTCCCGCCGGTGACATGTTCACTATCAGCCGCGCCTGTGCCATCGCGCTCCCACTCATCGCCACCGCCGCGAACCCCCCGCTGCCCTCCAGCTCCTTCCGCCAGCTAGGAAACTTCTCCGCCCCGCTCCGTCCTGGCCCTCCCACTGCCAGAACATTGCATATTTCCCGGTAGAGAAGCCCTCCCTCGACCGCGTGCCGGCTTTCATCGTCCACGCACCCGGCTAGCGAGTCAAACACCGTTGAGTAGTAGTGCAGTGCGCCGACGAATCGGTCGAGAAACGAGCCTCCATGGGAGAGCACATCCGGTTCGACCAACGTGAAGATCCTTGGTCTCAGCCTCTCTACGAGTGCCATCGCCGTACGGTCCGACCCCGTCGCGTCGTACAGGCAGTGGCGGAGCCAGTGGACGGCTAGGGTTTCTCCCTGTCGGAGCCGGAAAGCCGAGACGTCGATATCGTTATCGACGCCGGGGTTTCTTGTTATCGGGTGGAATTCAAAGGAGATTCCGAGGCGCTTGGCGAAGCCGGAAAGGTGGCGGCCGGTGCGGGAGAGGATGTCGGGGGACGGGCCGACGGCGGTGAGGCGGACGTGCTCGGGCGGGCCCTCGGCGCGCGTGGCGAGGATGTGGAACAGCGCAGGCCACTGCAGGCCCTGCATGACGTCGAGGTCGACGACGTGGACGCGGGGCCGGCGGTGGAACGCCTCGAGGATTGCCTGGTTGGAGGTGAAATGAGCGAATTTTACGAACGGGGACACGGCGTTGTAGGCCTGGAAGGCGCCGTGGAGGAGGGCATTCTGGTAATTCACCATCGGCGCGTGGTGGAGGGAGCAAGCCGGGCCGTATATCCCTATCCACGAGCTCACCACGCGGCACGTCATCGCCTGCGCGAAGTACGCCACCACGCGCTCCGCGCACGAGGGCGCGTGGGGAGATGCTCCCTCGGCGATCTCAAAGAGGGTCTCCCGCGCGTGGTCAAGACTCTCGACGGAGATCGCCACGGCGGATTGGAAGAGAAGAGCCATTAGGCTCAGGGCGCGAAGGTTGTCGCCCTCGAACGACTCGTCGTTTGGCTCATCGGAGGAGAAGTTGTCGTTTCTTCGAGGGATTTTCCTCGGCCTGAAGTCTGAGGCGGAAATGACGAAATTGTCCTCGGAGGCAGGGGAAGCCGCCAGTGCCACGTCATCGTCGATGAGTTGTCTGGTGATCTGCTCGACCCAGTCGGAGAGTTCGTTCCGATCAAGTGCGGCCATGCCTACGGTGGGCCCGGTGGAATTGCAGGGCGGGGTAGGATCGTAATTTGGCATGATCATTTCCATATTATATCCTATGATATTATTCAGAGTCGGAGGGTTTTAATGGGTGCTGATAGTAGGTTTTATAGGGTTATAATTAGGGGCATATGAGAGTAATTAATAATTAATTAGGGCATATCATATGTTAATCAAAAAATGTAATCAAGTATTAAGGATCGCCGGCATAAACGTGACAGAGGGAAAACGACAAAGAAGAAACAACAAAATAGTAGTGTAGTGCTTTTATGTTTACTCAACTGAATAGTTTAAGATGATTAAAAAAAAATACTGAATAGTTTAAGAGTGTATTATTATTAATAATTGGCATTAATGTCCTTTGAGTTTTGTAAGCTGGTTTATTTTGCCCTTTATATATTAAAAGTACCAAATTTGCTCATACATGTTAAAACAACCGAAAATTTTACTATGTGTGCATGATTTGACTTTTTTTTTTTTTTTTTAAGAGTACTTTTATCAATTTCATTAGTTCTGTTCATTTTTTAGCAAATGAAATTATTGATTGATTTATAATCTTATAACTTTGGTAAGATAGATATCTCATCGATAACTGATTGAAAAATACACCGTGACAGAGCCAGCCCTCCAACTCAATAAGGGCACAATTACCCTAAAAAAATTATAGTTTGCCGAAAAATTGCCTCATTTGAAATTATGTCCTATGGAATATGTAGGGACCAAATGTTTTTATTCATACTGAAATATTAATTAATATGATATATATATATTATATTACTCTAAATTTTATTTCCTCTAGTTTTGTTTTAAGGAATTTTATAACTTTAAATTGTTATTAGTGAATTCGACAATCCGGGTCTCTATTTGGATTGTAGTTTCGTAGTTGTAAAAACCAAGTAAGTAAGCTGGTGAGAAGAATTCGAACTCTGCTTTATGAAAGGGTCAGGGTCTGAAAACAAAACATAAGAACCATTGAGCCAATATCGAAGTTATGAACATGTAGTGTACTAAAATATTTTTATTTCAAAACTCACGATGGGCACCTGCCCTTTCTAGGTCATTGCTGTCTCTGTCCCTGCATATTTGTATAAGTAGTGTGTTGACTACAAACAATATCGGCCCCGAGTTTGTCGTATATTGTTTAGACTGTAAGCTATGTGAATTTCTAGGGATATCAAAGCATTACAAATTTGGAATTAAATACATATATAATTAAATATAATATCATATAAAAAAAAAATTGGGGCCCTTAAATTTGGAAGTCTCGAGGCACCAACTTTGCTCGCCTATAGTCAACGGGCTTTATCACAAATTGAATATTTTTTGTCACTTTGTAATATGCAGGGGGTCATGTGCTATATTTTTAAAATATAGGGGCGTTACTCCCAATTACTCTATGAATTATGTATAATATATATAGTGTTCTAGAATGAAGATAGAGTCAGGAAGAAATAATCAAACGATTGTGTATACTTAGACGTGGAAAGAGCAACTAACCCACTACAATATATATAAAATGTATTTATACTTATGTATATTACACATCAATAACTTTTGATTGCTAATGACACTTCATAAGAATAATATAAAAGTTTTTATTTACATTTACACGAACTTGGTTTATACTTATATTTTATTTGAACTAAATTTTCCGTATCATGTATATAGTAGAAAAACAATTCGTTCAAACACATTTATAGATAAACTATATTATAAAATATCTCAATTAGATTGTCTCTGATTGCTAATTAAGGACACATCACACTAATATATATAGATATTTTAACATATATATTATGTCAGAAGACATGCATATTATACATATATGGGTAAACTGCGGCTAATGTACCCAATGTTTGATTCGCTGCGGATTATGTACCCAATGTTTATTTTCGACGGCTAATGTACCCAATGTTTGATTCGCTGCCGATTATGTACCCAATGTTTATTTCCGTTAGATTTTTCATCCATTCTGTCACTTGACCGTTAACCAGTGCCACGCCAGCTCCACCTAAGCACCCACATGGCGTTGATTCCTCCAATCGCGACCTGCCACGTGTCATGTGGCATTGCGAAATTGCAAAAAAAAATTGGGTTGGGTGGGAATCGAACTCGTGACCTCTACCTTGATGAGCTTACAATCAACCACTTGAACCATTGTCACTTCTTGTCATTTAATTGTACACATAAATATTTATATAAACAACTTGTACATAAGTTGTAACATGTATAAAATATAACATGTTTAAAATGTAAAATGTAAACATATTATTTCTACCATATACATGTACGTAAGGGCTGCTAATCATATAAACCTTTATTATTCTATTCCCACCCAACACAATTTTTTTTACAATTTTGCAATGCCACATGACACGTGGCAGGTCGCGATTGGAGGAACCAACGCCACGTGGGTGCTTAGGTGGAGCTAACGTGGCACTGGTTAACGGTCAAGTGACGGAATGGATGAAAAATCTAACGGAAATAAACATTGGGTACATTAGCCGCAGTTTACCCTATATATATTTATGTATGGGATGTATAAAACAAAATTATGGATTAGTCTAGACTCATGAATCAATTCTATTTTTTTTTTATTTTTTTTTAATGGGGTGGCACTATCGAACAGGTGACACTAATGGTCAAGTTTACAATATGTAAAGGGGGCACTCATTTGAGTCCCATGAAGGTTTGAACCCATGAGCTCTTGAATAGAGGAGTAGTGGAGATACCACTAGGCCAAGCAAGCTTGGTTAATCAATTCTATTACTATATGGCGATATTAATGTATATTTTTTCTTATGTAATCTTCATATATGAACAATAATCCATATGATTCATAAAATTTAAATCTTCGTAAATTTGCTAAAATTTATGTAATTAGTTATTGGCCATTTCCATTATTAGTCCTTGTTCGATTTTATTTTTAAAGAACTTGATCAGAAAACGGATTTATAGAAATTCATTTTTTATTAAAATCACAATATTGAATTTGAAACAATGATCACGTGTCATTATTTTCAATAGGTCACAAATAATCACATAAATTTATATTATATATATATATATATATATATATATATATATATATATTTATCTTATTGAAGCAATTCGGCCACATACTAATACTATACTAATTAACAGACTAATGGCAAGTAATGAGTTTTAGACTCACCATTTGCAAGCAAGGGATAGGGTCGATATGAATAAAATTGTAGATATTTTTATTTTTAAAACGAGAAGTGAATTGTACGTATTATTTGAATAAAAAGTTAGTCGTGAAAAAATATCAAGAGTCAAGACCCAAGACTACACTTTTTAATCAGTTAAAAAAAATTAGACAAAAAACCTGAAATTAACAGCTTTATTAAGCTAGAAAACTTTTTTCTTCAGAAAATAAATTGAAAATATGTTATCCCAATTTGAATAAATTTTACAAACTTACGCCGCAAATAATAGTGCAAAGTCACGTAGTTTTTTTTTTTCATCTAACTTATTGAAAGTATTCTCAAGGGTTATAATTTCTCATTTATTTGTTGATTAAGGCCATAAAACTTAATTGTTTAAACGTAACTATTGGCAAATTCAAAATTTTCAATAATTTATTAGAGTGATGATTTCTCTAATATGACTCATTGTTCTCCTAATAATAATAGCATATGGAAAAAGAAAGCAAATACTTAATATATAGAGAAGATAAATTGGCTCATTTTAAACAGAGATTTAAATGTCCTTTAGTTTGAAATATGAGGAATAAAGTTATGATTTTATTGTAGCACCAAATCAAAATGCGATTTAAAATGAATCAAACATATAAAACGGAAACATAAATTACGAAAGAAAACAGCTATCGATTTAGAATGGATATGCCGAAGACCGAATTTCGATCTTTTACATATGTCCACTCTCGTTCCGGCAAAACTCCTTAAGTGACGGCACTGTAAGTTGTGACAATACGAGACTATTGAGTTCGTTTAACAAGATGAAGTTGATGATACAATAGGAGACCATTGATGTCTTTAACAAGATGAGATTGATGATGTTGTTTAACAATATGATATTGTTGAAGAGGTTGATGATTCTGTTTAACAAGATGAGACTATTGATCATGTCGTTTAACAAGATGAGATTGATGATTCCGTTACACGATATAGATGAGACTATTCATGTCGTTTCACAAGATGAGGCCGATGATGCTTATTTTTCTTTTTGGCAACAATTCTGCAGACAAATATAATTAAATCCAAACACAGAACAAAAGAAAGATCACAAATGAGAGTGACTGTATTTGATAAATGATTATAAGAGTGTAGCTATATGTTTTTTTAGCTACTAAAAAATTACAATTAAATTACAAGTATACAATTACAATGCAGTATTAGCATATCTTCTGTACAAGAATAAGAAAAATACTGTTTCAAAAAAAAAATACATAAATAATATGTGAATTTATTAACAGCGACGCGAATTAAAAACCGAAATCATCTTCTCTTTTCGCATTTTTCAAGATCGAAAAAACTGCGGTAAATTTCTCCCGAATTAGTGCTTAAAAAATAGCTTCCTATTTCAAGCACCGAAAAAAAAAATAGAGATAAAAATTAGGACTCTTTATGCTCATCACACACTTCTAGTTTTCTGGGCAAGAGATTCAAAAAGCTCCCTTCTAAATGCTGATTATTCGCAGGCGTTTCCGACGCCTCGGGCGCCTCCAAGTTATCATCTGAGCGGAGAAAAATCCATATTTCTAATTATCCCGTAAAAGTGTAAATAATGTAACACAAAAATGGGAGCTATAATGAGATTGTAATCTACTGACTTACCGAAAAGGGATTTGATGGAGGGTCTCTTTGGTTTGTTGTTTTTCTTCTTCAACTCCGCTGCAAATGGAAAATCATCAAAGTTAGTTACTACACCAGTTCCCATGGTGTGTGTATATATATATATATATATATATCCCCTTGTGAGCCTTCAAGTGGGAACAATATAGATAGATATATACACACATATATATACCATATGAGTGAGAATGTAATCCTACTAAAGATCGTAATTCTATCCTGTAATTCCCGGAAACTATAGAACTGTTACGACATATTGACTGGCTGATTAAAAATCTTCTTTTCCATTACGGTTTATATTAGTATGCATTTATAAGAAAATAAAATAAAAAACAAGCTTCGGTTTGACATACCCATTCCAGGCAGTTGGTAATCGTTGATAATTTCGAAATTTTTGTAAGTGTATCCGACAAAATTCAAGTCCTTGGAGGAAAGCATCTGCAAAAATTCAGGCCAAAATATAATTTACCAATATGATAAGTTGAGATTGTGCAAAAATGTCCGTATAGATATCGAGTAATGGCTTACTTTTCTCCAAGGACCGGCTTTACACGAAGTTTGCATTTGACTTTCCGACTGCCAAAACCAGGGAAACCGTTAACTTTATCGCTGAAAATTGACATTCGTATAAAGGACGGAAAAAGAAAACGAGGGAATCATTACTTCGTCAAACTTTTCAAAATTTTGAGAGTCCAATTCATCGTTGACTTGCGGGATGAACGCAGCTTCCATCTGATAGAGCTTGTCCCATTCAACACCATTGAACCAAGGATGAGCCTGAGGAGTGATTAATTATAGCTTATTAGTAATTAGATGATATCCTTATGTATATGAATTAGGTAATGTAATGGTATTTTGTAATTAGTACCTAGTATAAGGTGTGCCCTTATTTTTGTTTAAAAATAATCACCGTTTATCCCAAGATCCTATACAATTAATAATCGTCTTTGGCGATTTTTATTCTAATTTACGGTTTTATCGTACTTTGTTCTGGTGCACTTTGTCTCGTAACTTTCATAAGTTTTTAACACAGAGTAATAAATGAAAGTTCAAAGAGCAACGTGCACAAGAATAGAACTACAGGGAATAAAGTTCATTAAATCTAAGTTCAGGGGGCGAGTGAACAAAAATAAAATTTCAGGGCAATTCAGGGCAAATAACTGCCAATTACTCTTAGTTGCAGACGATGCAGAGTATTATTATATGTGATGTTATTAATTCAGTAAAATCTTGATGCCCGAGGACCCATATTTCCGTTCATTATTTCTTTTTAATCCAGTTTGGCTTTTTTCTTTTTCTTTTTCTTCCCGGAGTCTCATAAGCATCTAAAATAGAACAGGACACACCGTACAACACCTTTATTTCGTCCGCACCGGCCGATCCCAGTCTTTGGTTGACATTACACAAGAGCTTTGTTATAAGATCTTTCGTATCCGGAGAGAGTTTTGCTTCTTCAGGAAACTTCAAGTGAGTTCTCCAATTAACAATCTATAAATGAACAAGGAAATTCTAACTTTTAATTTTCCAATTCAAGAATATTTGTAAGCCTTATGTAGTAGATCCTAACATCCCCTAATTTAAGGAAAGTTAATTAACCATAATATAAATTTACAAAATAGTAATTAATTATAATATGCTGATAAAATAAAAAATAATAATTCATAATTACCTTCCTGCACGTCGACATCGGATCATCAGAATAGAAGGGGGGATAGCCAACCAGCATTTCATACATAATAGCACCAAGTGACCACCTTCACATTGTTAAGAATCTCCGATTAATGATAACGACTTTACGTTAGCGTTAATTAGTGATTCTAATTCTAAGAATTCAACTGTGATGTAATCCCTAGAAACCCGCAATTTGTTAACTTTGTATTAAGCTTAATTCTTTCATTTTCTAGCAGATTGTAAAATCTTTCGGCGATGGAGCATGCCTTATTCATAAATATCAACTACAATAGCTTTCATCCCACGTTTCCCATTAGTTCTCATTCAAAAATGCATTCCAGAAATCGGTTCTCAAAAGAAATATTGAAATAAGTCCATCGTCCCTCGTAACAAAATACTCTTAGCCGTAAAAGGGCAATGGTTATTTTTATGCAAATATAGTCACAGTACCAAACTACACACACACAACAACAACAACAAAAAAACGTACCAATCACATTCCATTGCATAACCCTTTTTCAGAAGAACCTCTGGAGCAATATAATCAGGTGTACCGACTGTAGAGTAAGCCTGCAGATGCAAAAGTGATTATGTTAGAACAAATTTCAGTGTTGAGAAAATGGAGAGTTAAATGAACGAATTGTAGAGAGCTTACAAGCATCCTCCTATTCTTTTGCCAATGTTGCAGTTGTTCTTGCTGTGTGCGTTTTGGAATTGAGCTATTCTGATCGTTTTGCGAAACCCCGTTTGAATTGTTCGCGACTGAAAAATCCTCCTCTTGGAGTTTACTACAGTCTAACGGTTTACACAGCCCAAAATCAGATAGTCTCAGATGCCCGAATCGATCAAGTAGTAAATTGTCAGGCTTTATATCCCTGCAATTAAAAAAAACAACACGACACGCCAATAAGGTTGACCTTCAGTCTTCTTTCAAGAAAATTAGTCATCTAAACCGTTATCGTGAAAAGAAATAAAAAATCCTAACAAACCTGTGAATGTAATTGTGCTTATGGATAGATTCTATAGCGAGGATCGTTTCTGCAATGTAAAATCGACCTTCTTCTTCTGACAATGTGTCCTTTCTCATGAGCAAAGTCATCATGTCTCCTCCAGGTAGATACTCCATAATGAGATAAAGAAACTCATCGTCTTGAAATGAACAATAGAGTTTGACTATGTAACTACTGTCAACCTCAGCAAGCAGATTTCTTTCGGCTTTCACGTGCTCAACCTAGAGACAGAGAAATTATTAAAAATAAAAACTGAAATGTTCTCAAAGAGAAACCTAGGCAGGTTAAAGGTATACCTGGCCTCTTCGAAGCATCTCCGATTTCTTGAGCTTTTTCATAGCATATACTTGACCAGTACTCTTTTCCCTACATATACGAACCTGGGTGACAGAGGAATGTTAATAATACTTTACCAATGAATGTGCAAAATAAAAAGGACAATTAATTATGGAGGCCCCTGATTTTTTATTTTGTCCGTATTTAGTCCCCAACTTTGTAAAATGACTAAATCACACCCCTATCTTTGTATTTATGTCTCTATTTTGGCCCTATGTTTTGTATTTTTGAGAACTGGCATCTTTAAGGAAAGGCTACATAGGGACAATATCCAAAGTCAGGGGTATGATATAGTCATTTTACCAAGTAAATATCCAAATCAGGACAAAAATAGAGTCATAGGCCATGAGGAATATGTATCAAGATAAAATTCTAAAAACATGCACAAAAAATCTAAGAAATTGACAATAAACTATAGTGGCTTTCAAAGAAAAGAAAAAAAATGAGGGAACGAAAGAGAGGATATAGTCTTACGAAGAGGTCATACCTCCCCGAATGCACCCTTGCCAATCATTGTCAGTAGCTCGAAATCATCTGCTCCCATTTTGTGCCTTTGAATGCGCATGTATTCGGTTTCCTTCTTCTCCAAGAACTTAAGAAGGTTGTTTTGGTCTTCCTCGGAGACATCAGCATCAGCCAATTTCTGTTCCAATATGTTACGCCTGTGAAAAGAGAAGGTGTTGGAGAATATTTTATACATTACAGTATAACATCAGTTATGGTTCCAAAGTTCCAGCTTCAAGAAACTAGTTCCGTAAATCAGAATGGAAATAGTTTTCCCCGAGACATTTTTGAGAGTGATCGGTTAAATATACAAGACGGGAATATGTAAATTATGCAGAAGAATACTTCAGATCAAATGGCAGAGGCAAAGAAACAACATAATCATAAGCAAAACAAGAAAGGGAAGAACTTAGTTATGATTATTATTATTCAGAAAACTACCTTTTACAGAAACGGAAATGATCTAAAATCTAAAAATCGTCACTGGAGAAACCCCAGAATCTAGAAGAAACAGAAGTAAAGGATTCTACTAAACTACAAAATCGAGAAGCTTGGAATTTAGACCATAAAAGTAAATCATTTTCGGCAAAAGACTCAAACTTTACAAAGTGGTTCATCTAGAGAGGGTGAGAATATAAGGAGCAATATAACAGCATGATAAAATAATTACAAATATATATACGAAGAATACATGACAATCAGGGCTAAGGCAACGTAAATGGTCGTATTACCGTTCCTTCCTCTCTTGCAGATTCTTCATCTGCTCCTTGTAATGGTTCTCGATGTACTGCTTCGCCGCCGCGACTTTCTGCTTCGTCGTGCTGGAAAGAGCTTCGTCCTCATTCTGCGAATTCGACTCGTCGATGTTGTCCCCCGAGCAAGTCCCCTTCTTCTTGGCCGACCCTCTCATCTTGTCGCGCGGCTGGAGCTTGTGGAACCAGCTCCTCGCAGAGTCCATCGATCTCAGCTCTAAACCAGTACCACCACCGCCACCGTCAATCGTGAACGAAACCTCATCCGTCAACGCGCAGCATTAAAAATCGATCAATACGGTGACCGAAATCACGCCATGTTAGTCTCCCGCAACATGCGCCTGCAGTTCAATTGAATGTCAAATGCATTGATCTCAGCCAAAGAATGCGAATCCAATCCCTTCACATTTCCTCCAACAAAAACACCAACTGCTTCGATGAATTCAATCGAGATCAGAACCGATTCAAATCAACCATTAACGACCAAATTCTGAAACAAATCAATCCTCTTGTTGGAATTGGCCACAAAACAACAAACGAAAAGAAGAACAGAGAAAGGCTGAGAAATCGGATTACCTCCTGAAAACAGCGAGCGAGATCCGCTGAAGACCCTAGAGAGAGGACGCCATTTTCGGAGGAGAGAGAGGTTGAGTTGTGTCGAAGGCCAGTGAGAACTGGGTTTCCTTGTTGTGCGCGCGAGTGAGTTATCCGATGGATTTTGGGGTATTTATACCGGAAGAAATACTTTTTTTGTCTTGTTCCCTCCATTTTTCATTTCTCCAATTAATAATAAATAAATAATTGATTGCATTATTATTTAGCTAGCGTTGGATCTCACGACAAACTGATTTCTCAAGATTCGCCAGTTTTCGCGTTTCCTCTTCGTTAACGTGCCCTTTTTCAGCAAAAATACCCTTTCTGTTATAATCAACCAAGGTTTCAAATGTCGTTACCGATAAAAAATCGTAATCTCTATTTTCTTTTGGATATGATGATAGGTAACAGGTTTATTGATGAGTATTTCGGAACAGTTTACCAATAAGTAAAGTTATTGGTTAAATTTTTTGTGTAAATTGTTGACTGATGGATTTACCAACGAGTTTTAAAGAAGATGTAAATTACGAATACAATTTTAGTATGTGATTATATAGGTTGCACTTATATTTAAATTCAAATAAATGTTATAATTGCGATTTGATTTGAGTTATATATAATAATCGATGAGAATAAGATATATATTTATATGTATATCAATTTTCTCTGTTTATTCTTATTTTTCTCACCTTTTTTTCTCTTTTATATTTTGTTTTATCTTTTTATTTTTATTTTAAATGAGTAAACTATAACTGCAAAAATTTACTAACAAGTTAAAATTGAATATATCGTAGCCATTTTAATAAATTATATTTTCTAATTATAATATTTCTTGAAATCTAAATTTGATTTTAGCAATTAAATTTGCATTTTTCCTACATGTAAGTATTTTTATAAAAATCAAATTTCAAATGCACAAATATAAAAGTTAAAAGGGTATTATTGCGATGCGAGCTATGCTCTTTAAATGTGATTTGAAATAAATGTAATTTGTTGGCTACAATTATTGATTTTGAGTTGCTCTTTTCATTTGAATTATAACATATACTTTTCTTTTGCAAGTTAACTTATGTCGCACAACTTATAATCACAAATTGTGTTTTAATAGTATTTATTGACATTTAAGAGCATAATTACTGCCTCTCACATATAATTCATCATTCATCAATTATCACTTCCCAAAAAATCATCATGTATTTAAGTAACGATAAAGATAATTAAAATATATAAATGGATGGGCTCAATCAAACATTAAAGCTGAATATTGAATATTGTATTGGTGAGTGGATTAAGTGATGCATAAGTAGACTACTTGTCTCACTAATCATAATAATAATAATAAAATATATTCTTGCTACAAATCCAAGTAATGATGACTATACAAATAAAATTTACTCCTATAAATAATATATTTTTATCACTATTTTTTTTTTCGACTCGTAATTCAGCAACTATGTTTGATTCTTCAAAAAAAAAAAAACTATTTTTTCATCCCAAAATATCTTGGCACGTTGTTTTATTTTTTTCATTTTCGCAACGTTTTCGTTATTGCAAAGATCATTATTAGTATGATTGCAATGACTTGTAATTCAATCGATATAAAATCAATTCGCTGCCAAATTTGTAGTCACGACTCACGAAGACAATAATCGCAAAAATTTACCTCCAAAATATATTGAAGAAATTCGATAAAACTTTTACGATCGAAAAATTAGTTGCAAAGAAAGATTGTCTTTGCGACTAAAGTTAGTAATCCTAAAGATTTTCCTCCAAAAGCTAACTTTTTTTTTTTTTTTGAGATAATGGGTTTGTTAACTCTTGTTTTGCAAAGTTATTAGTGGGTTCGTTAATCTCTAATGCACTAATTTTTATTTTTATTTTTATTTTTTGATGAAGATAAATTTAAATCAGACATAGTAATTCTTTTAGAAGGTAGAGACTTGACAGAAAAGACAAAGATAGGGAAAGAAGCAGTGGCGTGTAATGTAGACATTATATTATTATTATGGGACCATTTTATCAGATATATTACATACATCATGTGAAGAAATAGAAAGGAAGAAGACACAAATTGCAATTTGCAAAGTTGCATAGACCAATAAGTTGTATTCTCAAAAAGGGTTAACCAGAAAAAAGATGAATATACACATTTAATCCATACAAACATTTGCAGACATACCACAATTGATGTCTACAATAATGTCCACATTCAACCCTAGATACTTTGCACCCAAATACAAATTACTAATTGCCACAAATGCTCTCTCAATTTTGATTTTTGGTGCACTTTGTCTATGAATTTTTGTTTGAGGCAACAGTGCACCCCCGAACTTTACTCTTTGGTGCACTATTTCCCATGAATTATAGTTTGTGGCAACAGTGCACCGTGAACTTTGTTCTTTGATGCATATTATGATATTAATCACTAAGTTATGAAAGATGAAAAATCTTAATTTACATGCAATGCGTGACTTACTTAGAACTTTTATTTGTAAGTTACCAAGAAATTAATACACGAGAATAAGATTACGAGAGTTTTGTGAAAGACTAAGATAAGCAAAATATGAGAGCGTTCGTGATGATAAAAGTCCAAATATTGGGTAAAAAAATAAATTAACAAAAAATATCTTCAAATAAATCATTTTGTAGGGGTCAATACGTTACTTAAAGGAACATAGCTACCTAACACAAATTCAAGGGGCAAATTACTCAACGAGCAATGTTTAGGGGGCAGTAGGTGCCAATTACCGTATAGAAAAGCCCCAAAAATTTCACATGTGATCTAACTTGGCTAAATTTCCAAACCATAATATATATATATATATATATATATATATATATATATATATACGTTTACAACTTTACATATATATTTTTGAATGGACAAAAACATAACATATTCAACATATCAAAGTTTGCATGGATGGGACAATTTTTCTTAGCTAGCTTTTAACTTATTGGATTTTTTTTTCTTTATATTGGTCAAAGTTGGAGATCTATTGCCATCAGATTTGATAATTTGATCCCTCAAAAAAAAAAAAAAGATTTGATAATTTGAATTGGGAAAGATAAAACAAGTGGATCATCATCAGAAGAGAATATTCTCTGCCCATAAAGACACCCACAACACAGATTTCACATAGCAAAATAAATTACCAAAAAGAGCATAGATTTTCCCCATAGTTTTCCTTTTTTTTGTTTGGAAACAGTAGCATTCATTAAATCAAGGAAGTAAATCCCTTTTAACACAGTTTACAAGCCAAG
Organism: Parietaria judaica; assembly: GCA_954871525.1. NCBI lineage: Eukaryota > Viridiplantae > Streptophyta > Magnoliopsida > Rosales > Urticaceae > Parietaria > Parietaria judaica. The sequence continues at coordinate 50,758,550 of OX940860.1, forward strand.
GTGGACAAACGTCCGAAAGTAAAACGGAAAAACGGGTCTTGGCAAGACAATTGGCCACCCCATTACAAGATCGAGGGCTCCATTGACACCCGCCATGAGTGCCAACCGCTCCTAAAGCCGTGACGATGCTCGCTATGATAGGTCCTTGAATGCTATTGAGTTGTTTGTCGTTGATAAGTCGGGTTGTGCGGAGGCAATCGGACTCGACTTCCGAGACAACCCACCCCCGACAACGAACAAACTATAAGCCGTGGAGAAAAGCTCTACATTCGGCCGTCAACGCCGTGTCAACATGTTCAAATAGCCGAGTTGTCACCCCGATGACCTTTCCTCGGTAATCCCGCACAACTCCCCCAACCGCCGCTCGGCCCGTCCTCGAGTCCCACGCCGCGTCCACATTAAGTTTAAGCCCGCCATCCTTGGCTCCTTCCCAAGCGGAATGTTGTGACACTTTGCTTGCCGCAGTTGGGTCCAAAAGATGAGCGAACCTTTTGAAGCTTGAAAACCAACTCACCACTTCGTTAATCCAAGCCTCCGGCGTTTTGGTGTAGTCCTCAAAGATCCGCTTATTTCGATCGGTCCAAGTTGCCCAAATGATGCCACAAAAGAGCTCCAAGTCCGGCGTCGAAAGCCCTTCAAGCGCCCGAAGGCAAATCTCTCTAAACGGGGCAGGCTCCGTTTTTCCAACCCATCGGCAAAGCGACGAGCTCCCCCACACTTCTTGGGCTCTCTCGCAACTCCATACCGCGTGGAGAGCATCTTCCGGAAGTGCTCCACAAAACCTACAAAAGGGGAGACAATCCACACCTCGGCCCCGAAGCGCTCCGTACGTCGGGAGGGCCTCAAACCACACACGCCAAATCAAGTGTTTGACTTTGGGTGGGATTTGGAGTCCCCAAAGTTTCTTCCACCACCTTGGATCCGCGGAGGCCGAGCTTGATGGGCCCCCATGAACATCCGCTCTTGCGAGGCGATAACCCGATCGAACGGTGTAATTCTCGTCCTCTTCAAAGTGCCACACCCATCGGTCCATGTACCCCGCTTCTCCTAAAGGGATTTTAAGGATTGCCTCGGCGTCGTAATGTGTCATTATGTTTGAGACAAGATCCCGGTTCCAAGACCCATTCATGATAAAATCGGCCACCCTCCACGGGAAGCCATCCTTCGGCTCCTTGGTGACCACCGCAAAGGCCCCCGCTCTCGGTATCCAAGGTTGTGAGAAAGCCCGGATGTTCCCCTCCCCAACTTGCCAACGGAGGCCTCGCCTAACCAAATCCCTCCCCCAACAAAGACTCTTACCAAGAAAGGAAAAGTGGGGTTTACATACCATATCTAACACCGAGGAGTTCGGGAAATACTTTGCCTTGAGAATTCTAGCCATTAAGCACTCCGGATTTTGAATAATACGCCAAGTAAGCCGGCCCACAAGAGCCCGGTTAAAATCGCCAAGGTCTTTAAAACCGAGACCGCCCTCTCCCTTTTGTTTAGCAATCAACTCCCACCGCTTCCAATGAATCTTCCTCTTATCCTCCGTACCACCCCACCAAAACCGAGCAATGAGCCGGTGTAACTCATTAATAGTAGTGGTCGGAATTCTAAAGAGACTCATGGTGTAGGTCGGGATTGCTTGGATTACTGCTTTCACAAGAACTTCACGACCTCCCGCCGAGAACATCTTAGCCTTCCACTCCCGAAGAAGTTTGTGCACCCTTTTAGTGAAATTACTAAATACCGACACTTTGTTCCTCCCGACATGGGTTGGAAGGCCGAGATAATACTCAAGGTCCTTTACCACGGGGATATTGAGGAGCCTCGAGAAGTTAGTCGCCGCGTCCATCGGAATGTTGCTCGAACAACATAACATCGACTTGTCCATATTCAACCTTTGCCCCGAGCCTTTCTCATAAACATCGAGGATGGAGCAAATAGCATTGCAACACCCGTCACTAGCTTCGCAAAAGACGATGCTATCATCCGCAAAAAGGAGGTGAGTAACGGCGGGAGCCGCGGGTCAGCACGAGAACCCACGGAGTAGCCCTAAGCGCTCTTGCCCCTTGATTAGTGCAGATAGTCCTTCCGCGCATACAAGGAAGAGATACGGGGAGAGGGGACAACCTTGCCTAAGCCCTCTCGTCGGTGTAAAAGACCCTCCCACCCTACCGTTGATGACCACGGAGAACACTGGGGTGGAGATGCAATCCCCATTCTATCCAACATAGCCAAAGCCCATTCTATCCAACATAGTTTTCCTCTTTTTACCACCGATATTAGCTCAATCTGAGGTAACTTTCAATTGATATATAGGGTCATTGGCAGCTTTTTCTCTTGAATTTTAGCTTTTTTGGATCAAATACACTTGTTCCGTTAATTGAAAAAAAAAAAAACCCCCCTTAAAGTAAGTCCTTTTCTTGCGTGTAAATGAATATTTTCTATCATCTTTTTTAGTATAACTGACAACATATCATAAACCATAAAAACAAAGTTCAAGGGCATTTAACTCAATGGGAAAAAGTGCACTGACCAACAAAGTTCAAAAGAAAATTCATTCCTATTACTCTAATTTGTATACTAAATACGTGCCAAATATAATTTTATAAGTAACTGGAATGATTATTATTTTTTTACATGTATACATACATTTCACTACAAAATATACACGTTAGAGCATTAAAGTATAGTTTCTTATAAAACTATTGGAATACATAAAGTTGCATGCTATAAATATATTTTTAGCAACTACCAGCTACTAACTACCAACTATAAAGGAAGAAAGTAATAAGAAGTCCCATGTCATTATCCTATTTACCATCTAAGAATTATCTCCATAACCTTACTCTATATATCCATTTTATGATTTAATTAAGGTAAAACTTCTTTTGGGAATTCTCTATTTCTATACTATGGCTTGATGTTTTCATGTTTGAGCTTTCGGGTAACAATTAGTGCCCGAACAAGGCAACACAGGTACGACACTATATCGCTATAGATGAGTTTGAGTCGACTTTAAATGGAAGTGTCAAACAAAATCAAATAATTAAATAATGGGTGAGACGACGACAATATGAGACCAAATAAACGCGATTTCAAAGATCATAATGTAGAAAAAGAAAAAAAAAAGAATAACATTTATCATATTACAAGCTCATATAGTTTTAATTTGGTAATAATACAGAAAAAAGAAATTACAATATCATATTACAAGCTATTATATAAAAAAATTACATTACGTTTATCATATTGAACAAATAGATTATATATCCCCAAGGCTTAAATATATGCAATTTAACATAAATTAATATAAATTGGAACGTGAAACAATGATAACATCTGAATTGAGACTTATTTTGCAGCAGGGATTATGCAAGAAGTCAACGGTAGTACGCCATGTGTCTAGACGCGAAGAAAGGAGAAGTACCGGAAGGCTTTTGTGAAGGAGCGTTGACCCGTGGGTTGACCGGTTTGACCTTTTCGCGTTTGACTTCCGATCTGAGCCAAGACTCCACCACGGAAAGAAGATTTTCTGAGCTCTTCAGCTCATCGATCTCCGACAGCTTCTCCGCCTTCCTCAGCTCGCCGTCTTGTATGTATGCCACGTGGCTCGCCCAAGTCTCGAGCCCGTCAAAGATATGCGTCGCATATACTATCGTAGCTTCTCGCTGAAAAGAAAAAGACATTTCGAAAAAAATGATTTTGCAATTCTTATTGTACTATGGACAGTCACAAATGATTTTGGCAATAATACCCCTGTTCTTTAAAAATGTAACATATTGCCCCCAAGAAATTTCATAATTATGGAGAATGGTTAAATTCTCCACAAACTATAGTTCATGGGGGCAACGATCAAAGTTCGGGAGAGGCATTTGTGTCGATTCCTCATATTATTTAATCTAGTATCGGGTTAATATGTGTGTTTTATGCAAATGGGCGGTCCATTAAGGCTAATCAAATCAAAATTATTAGATGGATTTAGTGTAATATGGGGTTTTCATGTATGTTTTTGTGATGCACAAAATTGAATATAAAAATTGACAAATTTAAAAGAGAAACCTCATAAAATGACTCAATTTATCATAGATTTTTAAAGTAATTCACCAAGTTTCGTAATTATGAAGTAATCTTTTTCGGACAACTTTTGTCCAAAATTCAAGATAATAAAATTCAAGACAAATATTATCTTGAATTTTGGACAAACAAAACATTACCCTGAAAAGATCATTTTCCGATTTACGTACCTTGAAGGATTAGTTTGAGAATTTATGGTAAATAGTGAGTTATTTTTTCAAGTTTTCCATTTAAAAAGGGTTATGATTCTCAAATCACACAGAATATTATTAATATTCTGAATATTATTAATATTCTGACTACCGGAATCCAATTAGAGTGTCGAGAAAATCTAAGAACGACTCCTCGTGATTTAAGGACAATTTGGTAAAAAAAAAAAACGGGGAAGGGGGAATTTGAACCCCCAATACCCCTTTGACTTGCTTCCTCCTTTGGTGACTAGAGTTCTGTTTATCTGTTTATCAATAAAGAGGTCGTGTTTTGGTTTGATTACCGATTTGATTCCTATCAGATTTCTTAGATTAATTTCAGACCTAACCATTTAGATCCTGCAATATATACAAGGAGTAATGTCGCTAATCGATTTGTAGAATCAATTGGCACATGTATTTTCTACCATGTATAAACTGTTAAAGTCTAATAATAACGTATGATTTTTAAAGGGAGTAGAGCAATTGAATACCTGCTCACATTCTTCCTTGAAGAAATCCAGTAAGTCCATCCTAGCCACCACGTCTAAGTCCACTGTCACCTCATCAAGCAATAGAACCTGTTTAGTCATTCACTCATATCTTCAGATCTATTATTACAAGGGATCAAAGACAAGAAAATAATAATAGGACCCGAGTCAATACTCAAACACTAACCAACGGGAATTCACCGAAAAGATGAATTCCATTTCATCGCATATATAGATCTGAATCACAAACTTAACAACCATTTCTTCAAGAATACTACCCTCGCTCCCTTATTACAGACTCTTAATAATCTAAAACATAAATAATAATAATAATAATAATAATAATTGCGATTTTATTCATAAGAGATTAAATCTAGCAACTAAACATGATCTCGGTAAAGTTCCTTGACTTTAGAGAAGCCAATCTCTGGAGACACATCCACTGAGACTATAATATAATATATTATACAAGGGATAAAGACAATATATATATATATATATATATATATATATATATATATATATATATATATAAATGTGTGTGATTCTGGATCTGTGAGGGATAACCTTAAAAGGGTGAAGAAGGCCCATGCAGATCTGGACTCTACGTCGCTGACCATCTGAGACTTTATGCATTCTCCATTGCAGATTGATATCAAGCAGGTCGATCAACTTCTCTCTCCTAACTGGATCAGCCCCTTCAACTGCCATTTTCAAATACATAATGTATTTGAGCTTTGCATAAACAGTGAGATACCATAACCATCAACTGATCACACACCTCCAAATATCATATGTTCTGCTGTGAAGTCTCCTTGCAGCGGAATCTCTCCCTGGGTTTCTCAAGAAAATAAACAAATTTAACAACTCCGAATATGTGGGAGGAAGTGTTTTACTGGTTTCAAAACCGGACCGGGAGGCACGGTTTCGATTAACAACCGTTGTTTTTTAATCCCCGTAACTGGCATTTTATATCAATAAATTAAGTTTATTTCATTATAGTAATGTTTTCAGGATTTCCTGTAAAGTAACGGTTTATACATACGGTATTTCACGGTTTCGTAACAGGAAAATCATGGTTTATACCGCGTATTTCCCAGTTTTAATTGGGAATTCCTGGCATAAATGTCATTTATCTGTTTTAAACTGGTATTTTTATCGGTTCTAGGCCCGGTTAGAACAGGTTTTAAACACTGGTAACGGGAAGTGCTTTAAATATTCCCCAAAACCGAGGCCAGGAGGAAAAACCATCTAACAGTCGCGGTTTCGAAACCGGTTTCACACTAGACTCGTAAATGTTTCCCCATAAAGACCAGCAGATTTGTTCCAGTTCGTAACCAAATTGGCAAATTGAACCGGATTAACGTCAAAAGAATCACAGAAAACCGTCATGTAATCTCGCAGTTCGTCAAATATCCTGATCTAGACACGAGGCACACAGAAAGTAATTGAAGCTCAAATTTTAAAAAGTTTCTTAACCATCACGAGAATCGGAAAGCTGTTCACGCCTAATCAAGCACAGAATCTTCATTCAATTTCAAGCAATGGTGTCCAAAAAAATTGGTGGTTCGTTGTAAGGAAACTTACAGCAGAGCCGACAGTTTTGCTCCAAGAGCCTCCCAAGTAGGAGAGATCGCCGCTACAAACCAAGCGAGTGTCGTGAAAAGCCGAGCAATTCAGCACGCGAACCACGTCTCTCCCTCCCACCATGTGCTTCCCCGCCAGAATCTTCAGCAAGCTCGTCTTCCCTGAGCGAGCCAACCAAACAGGAAAAACACTCACTCAATTTTCCTTTCTCGGGAAACAAACAGCGATTCCGCTGTGATTCCGTTACCAGATCCGTTGGCGCCGACGAGGAGGCAGCGAGATCCCGGCGAGATGTCGAGGCTGAAGTCGGCGAAGAGTGGCGGTTGTCCGTCGTACGCGAACTGCATTCCGTACACTCTGATCCCATTGTCCGCCATTTTCGACTTCCTTCGAGCTTCGAATTCCGATCACTTTAAGTACCTTTTTCCTCTCCCGAGCCAGCCAATACAAATCTTACACGTGGCGGGTCGTTGGAACACAAATTCGATCTGACACGTGGCGAATCATAAGCCAGCCACGTATTCGTACCAAACCTCCGTCCTTTTTCACAGTCGTGGCTTCCCCAAGAAGCTTTCTTCCATTAGGGCTGGGTGCGTACGTTAGCAATCGTGCGCATACCGAAATCGATCCTTCTTCTTCTTCATTCATAGTCTCCGATTTACGTCTCTGTTTGACCTAGTTTCAGAAGCTTCTTCTTCTTCAATCCTGTTTTCTTTATTCCCAATCCGTGTGTTGATTTCGCTTCGATGTGTTTCGAAGCTAATCTGGCCAAAGAATTCTTCTTTTAAGTTTGAACTGCGAAATTTATGGAGATGAAATTTGATTAGGGCATGTAGTATTTACATGTGAGGGCTACATTGAGAAGAGTTTCCATGGAGGACGACGCCAAGTTTATGCTGAGTAGCTTGGGTGTAACATCGGCGAATCCGGAAGATATTGAGCGTAACCTGTTATCTCAGGTATTGATTTTCGTAAATTGCGATGGAATTAGTTGCATTGTTCAGGGCGTTGGAGATTTCTCTGACTTTATTTCTTGCGTTCGATGCTGAAGGCCGTGAACAATGGTGGAAAGTGCAGTGAAGCCGAAGGTAATGAGGATGAGGACGCTCCGGAGAGCTCAAACCGAGTCGATTGCGCGTCGACGAATGAAGCGAAGCTTTACAGTAAATTGAGGGCCTTAGAGTTCGAAATCGACGCTGTTGCTTCGACTGTGAAACCGGAAAAGGAAGCTGCGAGTGAGAATGGTGACGGTCTAGCTCGCGTGGAGGACGGAAGTCAAGACTCGGGCAGTGAGCCTGATATTCGACAAGCCCTAGCTGCTGATCGTCTGAGGAGTCTGAAGAAGACAAAAGCTCTGATTAAGAAGGAGCTCAAAGCTGTTTCCAAGGGGAAATCTTCCCAAGAGGCTGATCATGCTAAGTTGATATCAAGCATTGTCAAGGAAGAAGAAGCAAGACCCAAGCGGGAGGCGAAAAAAGTCGAAAAGACGGGGAAAGGTACATCCAAGAGATACAAGACTGTTTCGTTTGACGACGATGCCGATTTTGACGCGGTTTTGGACGCGGCTTCAACTGGCTTTGTCGAAACTGTGAGTCGAGAGTAGTTTTGGAAAATTTTACAAGTGGGATCATAATGTTTCTAATTGTTGTCATTGGTGTGCTAGGAAAGGGATGAACTGGTACGGAAAGGAATTTTAACACCTTTCCATAAGCTCAAGGGTTTTGAGCGTCGATTCGAAGAACCCGGGCCGTCTCAGAGGCACAATATATCCACGGAAGAAAGTATACACGATGATTTCGCTTCACGTACCGTTGCCAAAGCTCTCAAATCAATGGCAGCGGCTGCACAAACTCGGCCAACGACCAGGCTGCTTGACTCAGAGGCTCTACCGAAGCTTGATGCACCCACCTTTCCCTTTCATAGGCTAAAAACGCCGAGAAAGACCCACCAATTGTCAGAAACGGGGGCTGAAAAAAGAAATAAAGCCAAAAGAAAAACTAGACGGCCTTTACCTGACAAGAGGTGGCAAAAGCGTATTGCTCGCGAGGATATCCATTCGGGAGAAAGCGGTATGTCATGCGATTTGTTTTAGTGGTAATGCCACACCGTTGCTCTGTTTATTACCATATGAACATGTTTATAAATGTGCAGAGGGTATACAGGAATCCCTTTCTGGTGGTGAAGAAGAAGAGGATCAAGCGGATACAGAAGATGAAGTGGAAGGTGGACCTACTGATTATGTTGTCCTCGAAGGTGGATTGAAAATACCGGAACGAATATTTGGTCAACTCTTTGACTATCAGAAAGTCGGTGTGCAGTGGCTATGGGAATTGCATTGCCAGAAGGCAGGCGGAATTATTGGAGACGAGATGGGGTTGGGAAAGACCATTCAGGTCTTATCTTTTCTTGGTGCTTTGCATTTTAGCGGTATGTATAGACCGAGCATTATTGTGTGCCCCGTCACGCTTCTGCGACAGTGGAAAAGGGAAGTGCAGAAATGGTATCCAAGCTTTAAAGCAGATATACTCCATGATTCAGCTCAGGATCTGGATAAGAGGAAGAAGAGGTCAAAGTCAGCCGAAAGTGATTACGAGAGTGAAGACTCCCTGGATCGTGACACTGACAAAAAGCTATTGTCTAAATCTCAAAAATGGGATTCCTTGATAAACCGCGTTTTAGGGTCGGAATCTGGGTTGCTTATTACCACTTACGAGCAACTCCGGATATTAGGGGATAAGTTGCTGGACGTAGAATGGGGATACGCAGTTTTGGATGAAGGGCACCGAATTCGGAACCCTAATGCTGAAGTAACTCTGATCTGCAAACAGCTTCAGACGGTTCACCGTGTAATAATGACGGGTGCACCAATTCAGAACAAGCTTTCTGAGTTGTGGTCATTGTTTGATTTTGTCTTTCCGGGGAAATTGGGGGTTTTGCCTGTGTTTGAAGCGGAGTTTGCTGTTCCTATATCTGTTGGAGGATATGCAAATGCTTCTCCACTACAAGTATCCACAGCATATAGGTAAAACACTTATTAAGTTTTTTTTTTTTTTGTTAAAACTAAACGGGAATAGCTCCTGCTTGTTGACGGGATTCTACTTAGTTATTTACCCATATTGATGAACAATGGACACTTTATTTTTTAAAATCATTGAATGGAATGATAAACGGGAACAATAGCCGGTTTACATTCGAGAGGTAGGTCGTTCGCGCCCAATGAATAGTCTTTACACTCTTTAATCAATTTCTGCGTAAGAAAAAGCCTAGCCTTTTTTTTTTTAAATCACGAATTTTACTAAACTAAGACAGTATTAATTAACCTAGATGCTCTTTTTGCCCCTTTCCGTCATTCACACGCGCCTGTGCTTGTATATGAAGCTTGACACATGGATATCCATTTATTACTAAAGTGAACATAGACTTACTGGATTGCTTGTGTAATCAATCTTATATGCAGGTGCGCTGTAGTTCTTCGTGATTTGATAATGCCGTATCTTCTTCGACGGATGAAGGCTGATGTGAATGCCCATCTTCCGAAAAAGACCGAGCACGTCCTTTTTTGCAGCCTCACAACCGAACAACGATCTATTTACAGGGCATTTCTCGCTAGCTCTGAGGTGGAACAAATATTTGACGGGAATAAAAATTCACTTTCCGGAATTGACGTGATGAGAAAAATCTGCAACCATCCCGATCTTCTTGAGAGGGAACATGCCCATGCCAATCCAGATTATGGGAATATTAAACGCAGTGGGAAAATGCAAGTAGTCGAACAAGTGCTCAAAGTTTGGGAGGAGCAGGGTCACCGTGTTCTTCTTTTCAGCCAGACTCAACAAATGCTCGACATAATCGAAACGTTTTTGATCGACCGTGGCTATACCTACCGGAGAATGGATGGTCTCACTCCCGTTAAACAGAGAATGGCCTTAATAGATGAGTTCAACGACTCCGTTGATGTTTTCATTTTTATCCTGACAACAAAAGTAGGCGGTTTAGGCACAAATCTGACCGGAGCTAACAGGGTTGTCATATTTGATCCTGATTGGAATCCTTCGACAGATATGCAGGTATTATGCTCATTTCATTTCTCTATGTGCAATTTTAGATGCATTAGAATGTTAATTAGGATTAATATGGGAAAATGGCAAAACGTTAAATTAGGTTAATTAAGGAAGTTAAGGATTTTGTTGGTCATTTTTGTGATTAGAAGCAGCTGTAGTAGGGGATTTCGTAATGTGCAGATTGGTTTAGAAGTTAGAGACTATTCATTTGGAGACAGCGATATACCTCTAGAATCATAAACTGTTTGATTGTTCCGTTATTCCGTTTCTTAATTTTAATAATAATAATAATAAAGCACCCTTTCTTGATCAATTTGGGTGAAATTCCAATTCCCGATATAGTACTTCGAGAGTAGCAATATAGTTCTACTCTCATGAACACTTGTAAAATAACATGTGGGAATGATCAATTTTCGGTTCTGTCAAAATCTCTCATGTGGGAATAATATTTTTGATAATTTCAACAAATACGCATTTCTAGTTTTGCAATTTAATTCTAGAAAGTATATTTACATTTTCTGTATTTCACACTCATGGAAACAGGCAAGAGAACGAGCTTGGCGTATTGGTCAGAAGCGAGATGTGACTGTATATAGGCTAATTACACGTGGAACCATAGAGGAAAAGGTTTATCATAGGCAAATTTACAAACATTTTCTTACAAATAAAATACTGAAGAACCCGCAACAGAAGAGATTCTTCAAAGCTCGAGACATGAAGGATTTGTTCACTTTAAACGATGACGGAGAGGCTGGGGCTACTGAAACATCTAATATATTTGGGCAGTTAAGCGAAGCTATTAACGTCATTAGTCAGCCGAACGACAAAGAGGTTATGCTAAAACCCGACGTTGATTATTCCGATAAAGGAGACAACGACACAAGTACAAGGAGAAAAGGGAAAGAGAAAGTTGAACCCGGTGATGATGAAGTAGATGAAGAAACCAACATTTTGAAGAGTCTCTTTGATACCCGTGGAATACATGTACGCTTCTCTAATGCTCTGCTTTACGAATTTTAATACAAATGACATATAGTTGATTAATTTGATAAAATACGCCGATTATTTAACGATCAGGAGAGTAAGTGTTACATTTATAAGTTCAAGGGACTTGATAATTACTCTTTTTTCCTTTCAGAGTGCGGTAAACCATGATGTGATCATGAATGCCCATGACGAGGAGAAGACGAGGCTCGACGAGGAAGCTTCCCGAGTCGCCCAAAGAGCAGCCGAAGCTTTGCGGTTGTCAAGAATGCTCCGAAGCCGAGAAAACATCTCCGTCCCAACATGGACCGGAAGATCCGGCACCGCCGGGGCCCCATCATCGGTCCTCCGCAAATTCGGGTCAACCGTGAACCCCAAGCTGACAACGATTTCGAAACCATCGGAATCATTTTCCAGAAACGGCTCCGGTAATCTCAACGGCATCTCCGCTGGCGCGTCTGCCGGAAAAGCGTTATCTTCGGCGGAATTACTGGCGAAAGTCCGAGGAAACCAAGAAAACGCTGTGGGCGCTGGGATCGATCACCCGATTGGGTCGGTTTGTAAATCTGGCAGAGTACAACCGGAGGTATTGGCTCGTCAGATCTGCACTTTTTTACAACAACGAGGAGGAAGCTCGGATTCATCGAGCATAGTCGGGCATTTTCGGAGCCGAACGCCGTCAGAGGATCTTCCTCTGTTCAAGAATCTTCTGAAGGAAATAGCAACGTTGGAGAAGAGCCCTAGCTGTTCGATCTGGGTTCTGAAGCAGGACTATCGATAGCGTTTTTGTTTAACTGTTAAATGTTAATCTCTGGTTCATTTTTTTATTCAATTTTTGCTGAAGCATAAACCTTGAACGTTCTGACATTTTTTGATGTCAGAGGTTGATGGTTGTTGTCACACTTGAGTCTTGTTGTACACAAGTTCTTCAGTTGAGTAAATATTCTTCTATATTTTTATTTTTATTTTGGCTGGAGATAGTTTGAGGATCTTTGTTTTCCTTTCTTGACTAGGAGTAAAGACTAGATAAGGATTTTCCGAAGCTTTTATTTAGGATCTTTTAACCAAAATATAAATTAAAAACGCTTAGCAAAATTAGAAATAGAAAATTTATGATTTTTTTTTTAAATTATAAAGAATAGCCATATTCGTTTACATTGCAGTCTAACAAATTTAAAAGATTTTATTTGCAAAATAGTTAAATATCGACTATTTTGTTTATGGTACCATGATTATTTTTTTAATGATTAATATGATTAATTGATTATTTTACAAATGTTAACTAAGTATTGACTATTTTGTCAATTTTAAACTATCAAATTAGCTATTTAGCTTAAGCAAGCAAGTTTGATTGCTATACCGTTTTTTTTCCTCCCCTTATTTTTATTTATATGTAAAAAAGTTTGAGGGCTATACCATTTTTAGAACATGTTACAAAAATTATTTAAGAAAATTAAAAATACAAACACAAAATAAAAAATTCAAACGAACGCTTCCAAAATACCATCCAACCTTTATATTAACTTAACTCTGAAATTAACTAATTCAATTCATTTTCTCTCTTCACTCCCTTTAGCTCTCTGCAACTATTCTCTTTTGATCTCATATCCACGCCCATGCCTCTATGACTGGCATTTTCGCAATTTCACCTTGACAAACGTAACATTATTGACTAAGATTACAATCCACTTACGTTACAAATATATTCATTCATTATAAAAATATGTGCTACTAATGGTCAAAATTAGGTATGCATAATTGCATCTCGTTTGAAATGACCTTTAAAGAATTTACCACTAGATGAGCCTGGTTTCTTACCTTTGTTTATTTGTAAAATTTTGTGTAATTAAAGTGATATTCAATGTTTATAAGTTCGCTGCCACTTTTCGTTTCCATTTGAAAGATGGGAAATATGTTATACGACAATCAGCACTGAACGACGTCGTTTATGTCCTCCGTACAGGTCCCTCATCAATGGAAGACGAAGCGCAATGTTCTTCTCCTCCTCCAATGGACGGCGGAGATCTGTCGGAGAAGGAGCACGTGATGAGCGAGGTTCACCTGGGATGCCCGCCTGCTCTCACCGGACCCCACTCTTCGCTCTTCACCTTCTCCATTCCGACTACTTTCGAATCACCAGAGTTTCAAGAAGAAGCTTCGGTGAATTGTTTGGACGAAGACGGTGATCTGGTCCTCCATAGACGCACAAGTGAGTTCCCAACTTCAAGCTTCTTTCTCTCGAATTTGATGTGCATCAATGGTATGGTGAGTTCTAAACGTGCAGAGTCAAGTCGAAGGTGTTTCGATCTGGTAATTCAGCATAATGTCACATCTTCCATCCCAAATGTGGGTTTGCAAGTAAGTAGTTTCCGGGTTTTTTTTTCTTCGATTTTTTGTTGATTATTGTATCTGGTGATCAATTCAGGTGTGGAGAGCAGAATTATTGTTGTCTGATTTTCTGTTGCACAAGATGTCTACTTCGTCCGAATTCGACGGCGTCGTATCGTTAGAACTCGGCGCTGGCACCGGTAATTTCTTCGACGCTTGTGGTCTCAAATGGCTGAACTAGACTCACTCACGTTTGATTGCTCATCAGGTTTGGCTGGTATCGTACTTGCAAGGGCTGCTCGAACGGTGTTTTTAACCGGTAATACTACTTTTACGTTTCTGTCAATGCGATGCTGTGTTAAATCGGATGAATCTGCTGTTTTTTTCGAAGAAAAATCTTCCTGTATAATTAACCCGTTAAACCCTCTTCGGTTCTGTTGGAATTATTTAGACCACGGAGCAGAGATTCTCAACAACTGCGCAAAAAACGTCGAGGTCAATTCTAGACTGTTGAATTGTCAAGCGGCCGTTCATGTTCGTGAACTCGATTGGATGAATTCATGGCCTCCTAGAATACAATCTGAAGAATCCTATATGTGTAATAGGTCAATTGTTTATTTGTGGCTTACAATGCAAATCACGTTGTTCTCGAGTTCTGTGGGAAGCATAATCCCGTCTTTTCGATCGTGTTTCCCAGGCATTCTTGGACCGCTTCGGAAGTCGAAGAAGCCCAGAAAGCTTCTTTGCTTGTGGCAGCAGATGTAATCTACAGTGACGACTTAACTGATGCATTTTTCCGAATTGCAGAGACGATAATGTCTTCCGGTTCAGAGAAGGTAAAAACGCAGTAATGCGATGCGACCAAAACTAAGATCGGAATGATCTCAGTCCGTTGAACTAGGTGTCTGAGATCGTTTAATGATCACTGTTTTCCAATGTAGGTGTTATACTTGGCGTTGGAGAAGCGCTATAACTTCAGCCTCGATGATCTCGATGTTGTTGCAAACGGGTACGCCCGTTTCCGAAGCTATTTCCAGGACGAGGAAGGTGAGCATGTTTTTCTATTGTAATCCTAAATTTCCAATCATTCGTCATTTATACTGACTATATATACCTGGCTCGAATGTTAACGGAATGCATGGTTCGCAGAATGTTCGAGTCCGTGCTTTGTGGGAAAACGCATTGACGTGACACAAATTCCTCAATATGTGCGAGATTACGAGAGAGGTGATGATGTTGAGATTTGGCACATTAAGTATAAGAGAGGAAAATTATGAACCGTGATTACGAAATAAAGTCTTTCTAAGTCATGCAGTGTGCGATTTTTTACACAAATCCTTCAAGTTTCGACCGTGGTACACAGTTTCCATGTTCATACCTCATGGTACTTACTTAGCTCATATCTTTTATGCTTGATGGCGAGCAATTTTTTTCTATAATATTGGTTTTTTTAAGGATTAATGATCCAAATGTCTATTTTGATCTAACTTTTCAAAAAATTGTCCAAATCTATTAATAATAATTAAAACTACCAATTAATTGATTTGTGAATATATATACCCTTCTTATTTTAGTTACGTAGATAGTCAACTTGATAGTTTAAAATTGACAAAATAGCTTATATTTGATTAATATTTGTAAAATAGCCAATTAACTATATTAACTAAAAATAGTTGCATAAACCATTATAACCATATTAACCATTGACAAAATAGCCAATGTTTGGCTATTTTACAAATAAAAACTTTAAGTTTGTTAAAATGCAATGTAAATTTTTGAATCTGGTTATTCATTATAATTTCCGAATAATCAATCCCTAAAAAACAAATTCCTTTAGAAATAACTAGACTAAGTGATTATACCTTATTTCCTTATATGCATTTCAATCAACCCTAATTGCATGTTATATGCCTTAATTATAAATAATATATGAATTTAAACTTATTTCCTAAAAGCTAGCAAATTAAAAACTTTAATGCATGGGTTGAATTTAAAGAATTATCATTATATATTGGGTTAATTGCGGCAATAATGCACAACCTTTGGTCAAGAGGGGTTTTAGGTCCCCAACCTTTCAAAGTGTGGGCAAAAATACACAACGTTTGTTGAATGTAAAATCCGTTGGTCCTTCCGTTAGGGATGTTAACTTCTGCTGATGTGCTTCGTTAAACTGCCAAATTGATTGCCAATTTGTAATATTAATTACATAACCTAATTAATAAGAATAAATTAAAATATTTTAATTATGATTCAAAAAATAAATTAAAACTTTAAATTAACGAGCAATACTTATTTAACGAGTAGTTCTTATTTTTGAACTCGTGCTTCAATATTATTCACATCTTTACTATGTCGTTTTTTAAATTACAGTTGTTTTTAATAATTGGTCGTTTTTCCAAAATTTTAGACGTTTCTAATAAACTGTCGCTATGTAATCTTTGCAAATTTTGTCGTGTTTAATAATCCGTCGTTTTTCAAAAAAATTATTCATGTTTGACGAAGAGTCTGTTAGATTTTTAGGGGGAGTAACAATTATTTATTTCATTTAAATTATTAATTTTTTTAATCATAATTAAAATATGATTTAATTTATTCTTATTAATTAAATTATACAATTAATATTACAAGTTGGCAGTCCATTTGGCAGTTTAACGATGCCACATCAGCAGAATTTAACATCCCTAATGGAAGGACCAACGGATTTTACATTTAACAAAGGTTGTGTATTTTTTCCCACACTTTGAAAGGTTGTGGACCTAAAACCCCTCTTGACCAAAAATTGTGCATTATTGCCGCAATTAACCCAATATATAATGATAATTCTTAAGTTGCGGCAATAATGCGCAATTTTTGGTCAAGAGGGGTTTTAGGTCCACAACCTTTCAAAGTGTGGAAAAAAATACACAACCTTTGTTGAATGTAAAATCCGTTGGTCCTTCCGTTAGGGATGTTAAATTCTGCTGATGTGGCATTGTTAAACTGCCAAATGGACTGCCAACTTGTAATATTAATTGTATAATTTAATTAATAAGAATAAATTAAATCATATTTTAATTATGATTAAAAAAAATTAATAATTTAAATGAAATAAATAATTGTTACTCCCCCTAAAAATCTAACAGACTCTTCGTCAAACATGAATAATTTTTTTGAAAAATGACGGATTATTAAACACGACAAAATTTGCAAAGATTACATAGCGACAGTTTATTAGAAACGTCTAAAATTTTGGAAAAACGACCAATTATTAAAAACAACTGTAATTTAAAAAACGACATAGTAAAGATGTGAATAATATTGAAGCACGAGTTCAAAAATAAGAACTACTCGTTAAATAAGTATTGCTCGTTAATTTAAAGTTTTAATTTATTTTTTGAATCATAATTAAAATATTTTAATTTATTCTTATTAATTAGGTTATGTAATTAATATTACAAATTGGCAATCAATTTGGCAGTTTAACGATGCCACATCAGCAGAAGTTAACATCCCTAACGGAAGGACCAACAAATTTTACATTCAACAAACGTTGTGTATTTTTGCCCACACTTTGAAAGGTTGGGGACCTAAAACCCCTCTTGACCAAAGGTTGTGCATTATTGCCGCAATTAACCCTTATATATTCAACAACGTTACGAAACTGTAATTGTATAATAGAATGTACGAAATTATAATTACGAACTATAATTAGAAACTGTAACAATATTTTACGAATATTATTACAAAAAAACTCCAATACAAAACTGTAATTGTATTTAAGAAGTTGAACATGTATAATAAATGAAAGTAGAAGCTAATTACGAAAATGTAATTGCGAATGTTTAATCAGAATAATGTAATTAGGGGTGAAACCTGAATGGTAAATTAGCTTTTTTTCGTCCATGTTCTGAAAAACTGGGACATGTTTATTTCGTACCGGTTCTGGTAACGGTTCATGGGTTCTAAATTTTCAGGTTCCGGTAACGGTAACGGTTCTGATTCTAAATTTCCCGGTCCCTGTTCCGGCTACGGTTCCAATTATAAAATGTCCACGTTCCAATACTAAATTTCCCGGTTCTAAAAGGGTTTTGACTTAAAAATGACATGTAATTTTTAAAAAAAATCAGTTATTAAAAAGTACACATAGTATAATAAAAACGACAATAAAAATAGATATTACACTAAAAACGACATACTAAAAACTTAAAAATGACATATAGTTGAAACCGGAACTTGTACCAAAAAGTCGGAAATATTTTTTAGGGTTAATGACGGCAAAAATACCCAAAGTTTGGTCAAAGAACCCCTCGTGTTCCCAAAGTTTAAAAGTGGTGGCAAAAATACCCAAAGTCACATTTGGGGAGTTGACCACTCCATTCTCGCAACGCCGTTAATTTACCCGTTAACTCTGGTCATGTGGACAAACGTGGGTTGCTGACATAACAATTTTCGCCACGTGGACGAGCCCACATCAGCCTCGTTTATGACAAAACAACGAATTAAACCCCTATTAATACTATTTAATTCAACTAATTGAACCCCTAATGATTACACTTAATAAAACAGATTTTTCCACGTGGCCAAAGTTAACGGGTAAGTTAACTGCGTCACGAGAATGGAGCGGTCAACTCTCAAAATGCGACTTTGGGTATTTTTGCCACCACTTTTAAACTTTGGATACACGAGGGGTTCTTTGACCAAACTTTGGGTATTTTTGCCGTCATTAACCCTATTTTTTAAGTACCAGTTCCAGTTCCCGGTTCCGAAAACCGAGAACCAGTAAGTACCATTACAAGTTTTAAGTTAAATTTTAAAGATTTTTTTAAAGATCGGTTCGGAACTGATACTGAAACCGGGAAAAAACCAAGAAACGGTTACAAAATTTTCACCTTAATTGTAAATGTGTAATAGAATTTGCAAATTGTATTTATAAAGTTGTAATTTTTAAAATGTAATTACGAATCTAATTTTGGGCATGATAGCAGTAAGAAGAAACCATAATTTTAAGGTAACTAAATAGGATAGATCTCGGCTATATGTCAAGTGTCCGGAAGATGGATGTACGTGAAAATTGAGAGCTTAATCATTGCAAAATGAAGGCTAACTCGACAACACACACTCATGTGAAAGGACAACGACTAGTAACAAACACCAACAAAAGTAAGACTGCAATTGCATGAAATAGTAATTTTAATTCGTATAAAATTTTTGGTAAATCTATATATATATAAAAGCAAAATAATCTCGGGGTCCAAAAAACACTAATTTTTACCTCATTCTTTTTTCTTCTTTTTTCAAATTATTTTTAATAACTAAAAATCTAAAACCATTCCACCCTCGCTCGTTGCTCGCTCGTCGTGTCTTTTCCGAAGTCCTTCCTCTGGGAAAGAGAGGTTGTGTCTTTATATTCTTCCAAAGTGATTCTTCAAGTGTCGGTTAAAAAAATCTATGGCACCTCATGAAGAATTGAGATGAGAGATGGCGACTTTTCTCTCAAAAGTTTTCAATGGTACCTCCTGAAGCAAAAGTCGCGTTTCCTCCCCTCTGTATGAATACGAAACGATTCACGGCCTTTCCCATATCAATTCCTCTACCGAGCAAACCCTCGCTTGCTCTTCATCATTCTTCTCTCCCTGATGGAGACCAAGCGCTCAAGCCTGCTGTGTTGCAGAACGGCCGTGTTTAGACCGGCCTGTCAGAAATCTGTGATTATCGGTGAGTATTTTTATTTTATTTTTTTGTATTTTTTAGTGGTAACCCTTCGTATTTGGCGGTTACGTTGTTTTTCCTTTTTAATTGATCCTTCTCCGTTAGTTTCCCCATTCAGACAATTCTCATATTTTCCATCCTTTGTCTCTTCTATGTCTTCGGCGAAGGCGTTCGACAATACTCTCCTTCCTTCCACATATATTTCCCTTAAGCCTTTCCCAAATCTCTGTCACGGCATCTCCGGCGAATCCGCCGCCATCTCCAATTCGTCAAGCGTAGCCTAGCCACAACTCTTTTCTTCGGAGTGTTGAGTCCATCTGACTCTATGTTCTTTCCCACTGAAGGCTGTTTTCGTAGCATTCTAACCGTATGACAAAAGTCCACTGCAAGATATTTTATCTTCAAATCTCTTATATTGCTAAGAGTTCTGATAAATACAATTAAGATATATATATATATATATATATATATATATATATATATATATATATATAATTGTGACTGATAGATACAATAAACATATATATATATATATTTGACTTAAAAAAAAAAGTTTAGCTTTTATATATAGATTACCGGCGTTGCGTTAGTCTCGCTCTCCGAAATTATCCGAGAGACTTGGATTTGGATGATGCTCATCGATTTACATTGACGCTACTTGGTTACTTAGATTCATCTCTCTCTTCCACAGTGAATCAGACATCGTCAAGTCTGCCAAGCATCGCTCATTGAATCATCATAATCTTCCGTCACTCCGATTGACGATTCTGCTCCCCGGTACGACGATTTTCATTTCTATTTCGCTTATTTTGCATCCAATCGTGGATTTTCACTGTCAAGAACACAAATTTGTGATAGACAGTAATTATTGATTATGATAGGTATCCCTTCCTCGCATCGGAACCCATCGACAAAACCCAAAACCCCTCTTTCTCTCTTTACTCTCCATGGGATTAACGACAGCCTACAACTGAACTCTGGAGTTGTGTTTGAGCTTTTTGTTTTAATGATTAATTAGGTCAAGCACAGCCTCCGTCGTGATTTTAGTCAGCGCGCCGTCGTAATTTATGCCGCTTGGAGGGAGGATATTTCGGTGGAGGCTACACGCATCCGCTTCCTCAACCGTATCACCAGCCCTATCACTACGATCACCATCACCATCACCATCACCATCACCATCACCATCACCATCACCATCACCGTGAACATAACTGTTATCTTTCGTTCCTCCAATGCTGGTATGTCCTGAATCCTTATTCTGATCTATTTCCGATTTCAGTTTCATGATCGTTTTGTAAAAGAATAGGATCAGATGTGAAATATGAGAAAAATAACAATACGTATGATAACCTTATTTTTATGGTTTTACACATAATAGGAATTGGCTATGCACTTTTTCTCTTTGTGATTAAGACTCCATTGCTTTGAATACAGTTTTCTTAGTGGGAAAATTGTAATCAAGTAGGCTAAACTTAAATTTGTGTTCTTATTTATTTTTTATTAATTTATTATGAATATTAAGATGAACAAATCGGTGGAGGGGAATATATCATATGTTTATTAGTTCTAAACATAGTTAATATTTACTTATTAGTTTTCTTGGTACACCAGTTTCTCTTTTATTAGTATACCAGTTTCTATTTAATTTTGGTTAATGCTTACTGGAACGATTCATTCAAAGGAAACAAAACTGCACTTTGAATTTTTTTTATTAAAGTAAAAGTAGGTTAGTAAATAGTGATTTGTATCGCGATTGATGGAATTTAGTAAATGGCTTGTAATTTACTTTTTATCAATATAAGCGATGTTTCTTTTAAAAAAAAAGGGAGTTAGTAAATAGTGATTTTGTATCGCGATTGATGGGACGGTTTCCTTCTAGGGTGTTTTGGAGGTTCCTCCCTCTCTCCGTTTCGCTTCCTCTCTCAACTGCCATTTGAGTCTTTTCCCGTCTTTCTCTGCGGAGATTTCGTTCCAAAGGATTTCAATTGTGGTTAGTTGGGGCTGAATCAAGTTTTTTTTTTTTGGGTCGCTTTATGAGGTTTCTGATCAGAGTTGGTTTGATTTGTTCTTGCCAATTCGCTTTCGATTTGCTTTGTTTGGAGCGTTTTCGTATCTGCGTTTTCTGCTTCGCTTCGGAGAAGAATGTCGGGGTTGTTGGACATTTTCGCAAGGCCATGAGAGTGTTTCTTTGCTCTGTTCTTTTTGTGGATGCTTTTTTTCTTCTTTTGTTTGGTAGATTTGGTGCTAGATTCTGACTTTAAAATAAGGATTTTACTAGATTATTCGTTTTTAATTAATTGAGACAAATTCGGGAAAAAAATTTATGCTACCTGGATCGATGTAATACTGGAAAACCAAACATTTCCCATTTTCATCTTCGTTTATCATTGAAAATTGACTTGCAATGAAAGATGCGATAAAATACTTATTAGAATTTAAAATTTATGTTCGCGATTCTCTCTCTTTCTCGCGAATCCGGCGATCGAAGCTCACTCCTTTTCTTCTCCGACGTGATTCGATATCCATTGTTGTTCGTGGAAGATCGATAAGGTAAGGTATCTAAACGATTTTTGTTTTGTTTTTGTGGTTTAGCAGCTTTGATTTTGTGGTTTTTTGTTTTGTTTTTGGATTTATTGGTGAAGTTTCTGATTGGAATGTGGTTTCATTTGTTCATAGCAGTTCTCTTCTCTTTTGCATCTTGGTTTTTGCTTCGCTTTAGACGAGAATGTAGGGGCCGTTGTACCGTTTCGCGAGGCCATGTGAGTGTTTCTTTGCTATGTTCTTGTGTGTTCCCTCACAGGTTCAAAATGACACAAATTTATTAGACAATAATTTTAGTCTTCTATAACAAGTCCTAAATTTATCACTTAGAGGAAATATATTAAAGATTGAAAATTATTGTTCAACATTCGTAGCATCGGTAATGTCATTTTGTATCGGCTAATTGTTAACATATACTTTTTGACATAAGAAGTATATAAAAATTAAATGAAAAAGTTCTAATAATACTAAGATGAAAATAAGATAAACAATAGGTATTAATTATGATGAATTATTTGTTGATGGCTTCTCTTGCGTTCTCGATTGCCCCGTAAACTCTCTGGTTTGTCTTTATTTCTTTCTCTCGCTTTTTTTCTTTCTTTCTTCTCCAAGTAATGGTACAACAATTCGTGTGATTTGCTAAAACTGTCTTTTAGCTGAAACTGTGTTCTGCTTCTGAAACTTGAGTTCTAGGTACAAATTATTTGAATGTTTGATCTTCATTTTGGATTTTTGATTATTGGTCATGGCTATTTATTCTTTTGATTTTCCGTTCTTCCTCCGAATTGTGAGCAAGAGAGCACCTACTTCGAAAAAACCATGACTCTATGTGATCAATATGCATATATATTTACTTGTATAGATTTGAGAGTGTTTGGATGTTTACATTGATTTTCAACATTGTACCAGGTTTCAGTGAAATGCAGACCCTTAACTCACTGACATTTATAAGACCCGGAGTTGCACATGGAGATCCATAGTGGTGGACTTGCTCAACAGGCTCTAAGTGCAGGACCCGAACCTTCCTTTAGCAGCAAGCCAAAGGTAAAATCAGTTGGATATTTCAAGGTTTTTGTAGTAACTATAATCTTGTGATTTTTGTTTCCTCTTTTTTTTTACAAAAATTTTAGTTCCTATCTATTGATCCAACTTGGTTCCCAAATCGTAAACCGTTTTTGCATTAATAATAATATTGGAGTCAATAAGAATGTATTTTTTTTCTCGAATGGATATCATGCTGAGTCAATGATCTTATAGAATTATAGAAAATTAGAGTTAAATTAGTTATTTCGGTTTATTATATAACTGATTTGTACTGTATTTATTGCGGTTTTATTAAGGTTGTTCTTTTAATTTATAGGGTTTGGTTTTAGTTTTTTCTTGATAAATTGAGAGGAATAGTATGTGGTCCCTACTACCTATTATTGAACATAACTAGAGATAACATTTCATTAACCAAAACTACAGAAATCTTTTTGGTTTTTTGGATTGTTTGATTGAAAACATTATCTTTTTCAACTTGATTTTGTGTACGTCGTGCATTATACGTGTTAGAGTTAATGATTTTATCTTCAGATATGAACATAATGTGTGTTGCTTCGTTGATTGATTACATAATCGAAACTACTATTTTATCAATTTATTATTTATCTTTAAACTACGAACTGTATTTTTATTGATGGGTTGATGATGTCATTTGATCCGAATTGAAACCTGAATCACAAATCAAACAAAATATTTTCTTACAAGAAGAATGTTTTGAAGCCCAAAATTCTTTTCTGCATTATTCTCCAATCATGATTTTTTATTTATTAGTAATCTTTAAAATTGTTTGTTGTTGCAGGAGATAGTTTCGATTTACCTATCGCTTCTGGATATGAAAAGTGCTCAATGAAACCGAGATTGCAACACCCTTGCTCCTCTTCAAGTCAATTAGTTATCCTCTAGAAATCTATCTATATATATATGGGCCCAAAAAGTCAACAATTTTCACCCTGTTGAGTAAATCGTGTCTTTCTGAAGAGCAGCATGTCCTCACAACTTTTCTGATATAAACTTTTATTCTGTTATCTCTCTCGCTTGCTCGCCCATCTTTCTATCTCGCATCTTCGGCCTTCAGCCGTGTCTTCGACTCGAGTCTCGAGTCTCGCCTCTGATAAAATAAAATAAAAATAGTGAAACCCTAACTTGGCTTTCAGATCTTCTCTTTCATCAGATAAACCTCTCTTCTTCCATCAATGGCTATTTTCTAATCCACTTTGGTTTCATTTGAAGCAATTCATTTCTTGGTTCTTCCTGTTTCGATGTTTTTTTTTGTTGTTTCGTGTTAATCCAACCCATTGGGTAAAAAGTGCTCGCTGTTCATTGCTCATTGCTATTTCTTCATCTGATGCTTCCGATTTACACAACTGCATATGTCTTCGTCTTGATTTCTCTGACAATCTCTATTTTGCTTAGGTTTGCTGGTTCAGTAAATCGGATTAATGCCCATTTCTCCGACGGGATTGGCCTCTCTGTTATTTCTCCGGTAAGTAAAAGATCAAACTCAAAAGTATCAAAATTCTACTCTCTTCTTCTTCTATTTCTCCCGTGATTGGCCTCTCTAAGTTGTTTTGGTATATCGAGCTCTAGAAGTTTAATGCATTTTGGGTTAGAGTGGTTGAATCTTAGCTTATTACGTAATATTGGGTATTAAGGTTGTATTAGAGCTTTAATGATGTTGCTCAAAGTGATTATTTAAGTTTAAATTGCTGGCCATATTTTTAAGAATCGGTGAATATGTGTAATGCCAATGAAAGAATGTCTGACAAAGTATTGTTTATGATGGTGGATTGGCAATGTTTATTTTATGACTAATGTTTATGTTTCTTTTTTTTTTTCCTTATGTATATTGTTCATTTGTTTGTGACCTAAGATGTTTTTCTTCATTTTGTTTAAAATTAGTTTAAATTAGCTGCGTGTTTGTGTTATTGCTAATTTATAACTTTGTGGCACTTAATGAACTTCCTTGCTTTGCCATTTAGTCTTCCGGTACATTATTAATTGTGTTTTCATATTGCAGACTAAGTCTCTCGATGTGGATTGACACATTGGACTTTGAAATCGCTAGCATAATAATGTGCGATATTGCCCTTTGCAAGTGCAATTATAATTTATAACTCCATTGTGTTGCTACTGAATTCGTAATTAGTGGCTGGGTACGTCAAATCAGAAGTTCATACTTTCTGTTTTTCTTTTACTTTTTAATTGTTGGTGAAACTGTTCTTGCGCTTATATAAACCTTACTAATTGAAGATGAAATACGTATAAGTCATATTTGTTATGTATGTTTAATTTAATCTTGAGTTTTTTATGTTCAACCTTGGCATAACGAGTTCATCTTCCATCGCCAGTTGATGCACTATTATACACTCATTATTACATGATACACTATGAGATATTTAGTAACTATTCTTTGCCTATGTAGAAGTGTATAACAGAAAATTAGAATATGAGATGCAATAATTATCGTTTGCTACGTAGCTAAAGTAAAATTGTTTCACAGAACATGAGATATATACTAAGAAATTATGCAACTTGATAATTTTATAGAACTTCCTGGTCTAAAAATGAAGTTGACAAGTTGTTGTCTACTTCAAATGATAAGATATAACATGGTCTACCTTTATATCTTGATACAAAATTTTAAAAACAATCACTGTAAGTTTTATTCGGAAGCTCTCACTACTTTCAATAAATTATTTTCTAATTTTACATTAATTTTGGTACTCATGTGGATCACCTTGCTAATAATTCGAAGGTTATGTCCGTTATTTTGTCCACTATAACAGAGTGAAATCGAGAATCTATATATATATAAAAGCAAAATAACTTTCGGTCTAAAAACACCAAATTTTTACCTTATTCTTTTTTCTCCTTTTTTTGAATTATTTTTAATTGCAAAAATTAATAGAAGAATCTCGCTCGTCGTTTCTTTTGAGAACAAAAGAAATTCCTCTTTCGAAGGGAGGCATCTCCTCACAACTAATATCAACTGCCATTCGGTTAACGCTCATTCACACTCTCACTCTCTTATCTCTGATATCACTCTCTCTTCTCTCTCTTTTCAAAAAATCATGCACCTCTTCACCAAGTATGAATGGAAGCCAATGTATCATTAGAAACTCTTGACCAAAAGTTGTATCGATTCCAATGAATAACTGTCTAATTGATTTTATCCCCTCTCTTTCTCCGCTTGATTTCCATCTTCGTTATTCTCCACCCTCCGTCTCCATTCCTCGCTGACAACCGAGCACGCTGGGTCGCCCAAAGTCCTACCAGGCAGTTCGGTTTCTCTCTCTGCCGCTGCGTCACTCGGCCAAGTGTATCTACCACGCCCACCGCCATCGCCATGTCCGTCAAGTGTTGCGTTACCACAAAACCTTACAGTCAATCCTGCCATCTGCTACGCCTCTGAGGCCAAAGTCAAACCCTGCCTACGGCCCTTCGGCTATGTTCATCTCTCTCTCAAATTTGAGACTCTGCTCCTTGCCAAAATGGTGCTTCATTACAGAAATTGCCTTTGAGGTTTGCTTTCTTAGTTTTAGATTTTAATTGTTTGGTCTTTTTTCATCATTTATTCGTTTCGAGATGTATTTGGACTACTTCTCGTGAAGGTTTTTTGAGTTGTATTTGAAAATTTTCACTAAGAAGTCTGGTAATAAAACTTTTTCTTAAGCATTGTATTTGTTTGAGGAAAGTCCTCAACGGAACTCAACTCTAAAGCTTAATATTTTCTCCCGACTCCCAGGTTCAGTTCCTGAAACTCTGCACTCTATCTGTGATTCTTGATTCTCGCGCGGTGGGGTGAACGATGCTGCAAGACCGACTCATACTCCCAATGTATTTGACACTAACCATTCACAGGTAAATAAGAAATTGATTCTCTTATATCCTTCTTATGCTTATATGGCTCATTACAAATACTATATTTATTAATTTGATGATGACATGTTCAATATAATGTTTTTACCGATTTCATTTTTTAATGAGCCTCTCTTTATCGTAAACCATTATTTGGCCTTGCATCTTACATTTGTTTTTATCAATATAATGATGTTTCTTATAATAATAATAAAAAATAAAAATAAAAAGCATGTCTTCTACATAATATTGGCTATATTTTTAGTTTGGGTGCCAATGTGGTGCAAATGGTTACAGAGGTCCGTAGTCTCCCCGGTGTTGTTCTTTTAGTATAGATAATTGTAATTTAGGTTTTTGTTTCATTATGTATAGCTTTTGGATTGCCGTCATTTTTCACTGGGCTAGAGTGTGCTTCATTCACCCTTCCAAAAAAAAAAAAGTGTGCTTCATTCAGATTACACCAATTTGCACTCGGAAACTTTTTTGGAAGCACGGCCAAGTTAGTCAACGATAACTTTGGTTGGGATGATTTCTGATATTAGCATTTTATATATATTTATGAACGTGCTTATGATGATAGATGTTTTGAATGTGAGGGAGTTATTAGAATCTAGCATTTGCTTTGATTTCAGGGGAAACTCATGGTAATAACAAAACGAAAAACTATTAGTAATAAAATTTAATTATACAATTTCTTAAGGATTTTGGCCATTAAATTTTAATTGTACATCTATAAGTCATAAATTTTCATTTTACAATTTTTAAGGATTTCTGCCATTAAAATTTAGATTTAATTGTACATATTTTTTTATTCAAGTACTTCTGGTATACATCAGGTGAGCTTTTGATTCTCTGTAATAGTCTTGACTCTGTTTATACATGTGACAAGGTTAGGTTTTAATCAATCATTTGGTTGTGCAGTTCTACTTAAAGTTAAGAAATTTAAGCATGTGAGAATCTTCAATGTGGAAGTATCTTAAATAGAAATTTTATTTATTTTCATCGTCTCTAGAAATATGACCTTCCATTTAGTTCTAACGTGATCAATTGTGTAATTTTTCAATGTGTTTCTTATATGGTTGCAGGTCTAATAGAGCTTTTGTTGAAAATTTTGGTGGATAAGGTAACTCTTTTTACTCCTTAATGCTTCAAATGAAGAAAAAGATTGACCACTCCTGCTAGCTATCTAGGTATATCGAGCTCTCATTTCTAACAGATTACTTATAGCTTTGGTTTATTTTCTTTCTTTCGTTTATTAAATCACAAGTTCATTTACTTATATAAGCCGGAGCCAAGTCTTTGTTGCGTTTTATTAGTTGGAACCACATTAGAAGTTTCAAATGTTATTTCGGTTAATTGCTAACTTTGTTGTGTTTATTTACTTACGGTCCTGACAGTGTTTATTGAAGCTTCATGATTCTGCTGAAGCATTGTGCAGACAGGGTTTGCATATGCATTATTTTGGCCGGGAATCTGAAATCAGTAAACAAAGTCTAGGTATGAGTATAGAAGTTTGTATCTTTAATGGTTTTTAAATCTTCTTATATGTTTTATTTACTGATCTGCTGATAATTGTGGTCGATGATCATCAATCAAAGTGTTCGATAGCTCATCATACGATCATTCAGATTCTTTTGTTACCTTAAGAAGGGATCTGCAAAAAATAGCATAGCATTATAGTTTCTATGAGCTTGCTTCATCGTTTACTAGCTCAATACAACTTTTTAACTTTTATACTTAGCTCTGCAAACTTATTTAAATTTATAAATTTGTATTATAGGTTGTGGGGACATATATGTGCTTGAGCTTCTTGCTTATATACCATACTGATCCAACTTATATTTTTTGTTCTTGGTAAGCTTTCTAAGTTGTCTGTCTATAAACCCCATTTAGGCCTTACCAATTATTTCAAAATTTTGGATTAAGGATTTACAACCATTTAATTCCATGTAGATTGTTCTATGTATGAAATGTCAGCTCTAAGAACTGCGATCAAAGTTGTCAGCCGTCACTTTCATGTCTACATATATTCCTTGCTTACATACAAACACATGAAATTTATTTTCTTTGCCTATTGGTGATAAAGCTAGATATTGATGAGGCTCTTCCAACGTCATCAACTGAACAAGTACCAGAGGCAAAGACGATCCTGGTATGAAGCTTTAATTGAGCACTTAAGGTCTGCCTCATTTAACTCTAATTTCTTACAGTTTATACTAAAGTTGAAATTATAAAACTAAAATTCATGACAATATAGGTGTATATTTTGGCGCAAAATAGAATGAAAAGTGATTTTTTTTTTGGTAAGAATGAGTACGTAGTTAGTTTGCTGTTTTGATGAATATTCTAAGATTTTAAATAAACATCGCACAAAAGTTGGTGGAGTTGATTCCGTTTTAATAAAAATTACTTATACTTTCACTTATATCCAACATGGCAGTAACTTTAAAATATGCTTTACAATTTAAGAAATATTAATATATGTTACATTTTCCTATATATAAGTTTCATATTAGTGAGGAGGCATGCCCTCTTATGAAGAGTTTTTTTTTTTTTTTTTTAGT
The DNA here is from genome assembly GCA_954871525.1 of Parietaria judaica. Taxonomy (NCBI): domain Eukaryota; kingdom Viridiplantae; phylum Streptophyta; class Magnoliopsida; order Rosales; family Urticaceae; genus Parietaria; species Parietaria judaica. The sequence continues at coordinate 50,787,946 of OX940860.1, forward strand.
TAGTGAGGAAGTGTGTTACGAGTAATCAACTTCAACCTTTTTATTTCGCTCAGATTAAATCTTCCAGTGTCGTTAACCACCATCTCGGATTCAACTCCTTGCCTCATTAGTCAGCCATTTTCGTGAGACTACGGAGTTCTATCGGCACGGACAAGCGTAACTACTACGACTCCCCCGGCGCAGAATGGTAATTCAGGATAATCAATCACTTAAAGGTATAACGTTCTAAGTAATCCTTTCTGTCCATCTTTTCTTTATAATCATGATCTTAATTTTTAGATAAGGGTATAAGCTTTAGGTAATTCAATAACGTAAACTTTACATAAGTCATATGAATATTATATATTCACCTGCTTTGTCTGAGATGACTCATTTGAAAATGTTACTGATGAAGAAAAATAAAAGCAAACTGTATATGGCACTCATATGATGTGTTATGTTAGATACCCCTTTTATCACTAATAAGTTTTGAGATCAATTGTTTTTCAGATCTGTACGGAGTAGATGTATTGGTTTCTTGGTACGGTTATCATTGTGATACACATGATCAAACATGTGTTTCTTATTATTTGACATCTTCATTGATGAGGCTAAGTACAATTGATAATATACTTTGTTATCTCTATAAAGTGGATAATCTTTTCTCCGATCAAATGTTTTCTTTTAGTAGGTTTCCATCGTTAGTATTATATCTAAATACTGATTGTTAGGAGCAACAAAGCTTTTGTTTTATTCCTTTTTTTCCTTTGTTAACGATAAGCTTTCATAATTAATTATATATTCAACATAATTGTATTGATATTGTTTCATATATTTAAAGAATGAGAAACTTTATCTAAATCTAGATCTTCTAGAATGATGGTTATTGTGGATTCTCAACACGAAAAAGAATGATGAATATATAAAGAAAATTTGACAAATTTTCACTCACTTATATTATTAATCTCTAAATAAAATTAGACAAGATAAATGATTGATTAAGTGACCACTCACTCATTCTTTAATTCACTTAAAAATTTTCATCGCTACATAAAAGTAAAAATAAGAATTGATTGTAAGTCTCAGTAGCAATGTTTTTAAATCATATATAAAATTCGTCTGATTGATCGTTTATCCTATGTTGAATAATTTCATAAGGAATATAATTGCCGTATTTGTTTTTTTAATATTTTTTTAAATGAGTTGGTAGATATTTAATAAAGGTGAAAATAAAAAAGAAGGGTGGAAGGATTTGTAACTCATCCAGATTTTATAATAATTGTTTCAGAAGTACTTTAGGTGTTTTTAAAACTTGAGGGTATATTTTTATCAAAAATGAAAGTTAAGAATATAAAAAAACAAATTTTCCATTTCAATATTTCATTTAAAGCATTATACAAACACATAATTTAAAGGGGTGTCACCGCATTTTTTTTAAGTTTTATTTTAATTTACAAGGTCAAAGAATGACGAATGTATACATAATGAACATAAAATTAAAAACCATTAAATAAAAATTTACCGAACAATTTTATGAATATTAAAAATATAAATATATTAGTTAAAATTTAAAAATACTAAGACAAAATAAAAATAGAAACATTAGTTTATGGCTCTTTGACAATTTGTAAATTAGATCATTTTAAAGGATAAAAAAAATTAACCATTCGACTGAAAACAACTTCTTATAAAATATAAGAATTTTTAATTTTATTTTTCAAGTATTCAATTGCTGTTATTATTAATGCGGGGTTTTACCCATAATTTTCCATATCAAATTAAAAGTACCTTTTTATTCTACTATCGCTTTATTTGAGGATAGTATTCTTTCACCTATTTACTTTAAATATTTTTAATTCATATGTGTGTCAACGTAAAACTATTTGTCGACGTAAATTTTCAATTACAACACATTTTTTTAACGCAAACTCATTCAAAAAATTCAACTATATTTTTAACTAATATTTTTAAGTCACCGCGCGAAGCGCGGTGCCGGTCCACTAGTTACAATTAAATTGTAATTGTAATTACGAGCTGTAATTGTAGTTACGTAAAGAAATTATAATTACGTAAATATATTTTAGTAATTACGTAATTTTAGGACTTGCTCAAATCTCAATCGCTTACATTTGGCTAAAAATGTCAGACAATATATTATGCCCTCTAAATACCAACCAGAACACCACAAAAAGCATCTGCAATATTGGAGGCTAAACTCTTGTCCCTCGTTGTAATTACACTACTACTTTCATAGATTTGTATGTGAGCGTTGCCCGGTTCGTCGATTCATACGAAAGCAACCGCATCTGATTCCTGAACCGCGCCCCGCGCTTCCAAAGTTCCTTTAATCCCCATTTACAAAAGAGCAGCTAGAAGAGTTGATATCAGGCGTTCCCCAGAGAAGACCGGGCCCACATTTTGAGTCTTTCTGTTCGTTCAATCTCATGGAGAGCAATCGATTTTTTCCATGAGCAATGACGAGATCGGCCTTTAACCTTGATCTTGTGTTTGAGCTTCTTGAATGGAAACTGAGAGGCCAAGTTAATCGGGATCTGTATCTTCGAGCTCCTCAGTTTCGCTTTTACACAAAATGTTTGGTTTTCGTTGTAGTGCATGACTGGGAATGGCAGTGGTCTCGGGAGACAAGTGGTCTTGAGATCACCGGGAAACCGAGGGGCGTGGGTAAGTAACCGTAGGAAAGAGTAAAGAATTTAGAAATTACCAATACTCTTTTCAGTTGCAGTAGTTCGATTGTAAAATTCCCGGTCACTAAATGATCAAAATATCCTTCAAAATTTTAAGTAATTTTCTTTTGGATAATTATTGGAGATCGAAGACGTCCGGGCTTGAATCACGCATCAAGTACGCCTTCCTTATAGTATTTTGAGCACCCCAAAAATCGTCTAGAGGTCTACAACGCAAGAATACCACAGGATACGACAAGTCTTAATTCGTACTCCACAAGACGTTTGTGAAGCACGAAATAGGCAAGAACGATTTTTTCTAAAAATTGTAGAGAGTGGGAGAGAATTCCGAGAATTCAAGATGTGATTTCTTTTGAAATCTACATATGTATTTATAGAAGAACTAACCACTTCACCAGAAGTCGCGACCCTCAGAAGGTGACTATTAGTCTTAAATAATACAACTCTTCAACGTGTCTTTTGGGATACAAAAATAACTACCAAAATAACTACTTCACTAGAAGTTGCAACCCTTCGGGAAAATAACTACCAAACAATAACTACTTTCACTAAAAGATACAACCCTTTGGAAAGTGACTTTTGACCCAAAAGATACCACTCTTCACAATATACTTTGTCATTAATGAACACTTATTGGATATTTAATTCACATATTAAATTCAAACATTTTCAACAGTCCCCCTGAATTGTTTTGGCGTTTCAATTTTTTTCAGGAATTTCTTTTAACTATCTCCACCTAAAACTTATAAATTGAAATAAGTTCCCCTATATTTTCGTCGCAAAAATCAATGGTTTCTGTCAAGCAAGCACATACTAAAATCTAAATATAATAGCAATCGTAAATATACTAGCATACCCATTTAACTTGATTTAGAATATGACAAAAACCGTCAATTTTTCAACTAGTAGAGGCGAAATTGGTTCAATTTGCAGGTTTAAAGGGGAAAGTGCCACAAATACAAGTACAAAGGGCATAGCTATCATCATTATCCCCACGACGAACACAGAGGCAACAAGATATTACGAAAGTTCCGGCTACATGAGAAGCATAAACACAAAACTTAAAGGTATATTTTTTTACAGCTATTATTTAGATATAATACAAATAAACATTTTACTACTAAATATATACAGCGCAACTAAGTTCATTATAAAAAAAATAGAATTAAGAAATTTCAATACCTTTAATGCGGCCATCTATTCAGTGCTTCAACCTGAGAATATTATCTTATTGGATTATTAATTAGCATATAAATTGATAATTTATTAATTTATACGTTAATGAAGAAAAAATTATTAATCAGCTATATTTATATAAACATCTTTACCTATAAAAAATATTTCAATTTATTATATCGAGAATATTAAATTAGATTATGTTGAAACAAAAAACCTCAATGAATTATGAAATAAATAAGTCTATAGACAGAAAAAAGTCAACTTACCCGGATAGAAAAAGTCCATCTGAGCCCGAACTAAAAAAGTCAATAAAACCCGACCCAAAAAAGTTAAACCGAGCTTGGTATTAAAAAGTCAAACCGAGCACAACATAAATAAAGTTAACCCGATCCCAAAAATCAACCCCGTCCAGATAAAAAAAACTCAACCCGTGTCCTCCAAAAAAAAAATCTATCCCAAGGCCGGCTCGGAAAAAATCACGCATGAAAATCGAGAAAAACATATCACTTATTAACACATATATTTTCTATTTAAATAATTATGTATTTTATAGTATGATATAAATGATTTGTGGTGTAGTTATGTTGTTTGGGGAGCCCTATCCTAGGCATAGGATCAAATTCTCCTACAGAGTAAAAAAAAATTCACTCTCCTAAGGACATGTGGTATCCTAAGAGATAAGAGAGTGAGGTGACACGTGGCGGCGTGAGAGAGGAAAGAGAGTAGTAAGACCCGCACTTTATAAATATAATAAATAAACTATATAAATTAAAACAATTAATTCTAAAAAAATAGACAAAAAAAATTAAAATTTTAAAAATGATGTGGTGTGCCAAGTGGTTGTCCATGTGGCGGTCAACGGTGCCACATCACCGTTTGACTAACAATGTTAAAAATTAATGGATGGAAATTTGCATTGAAGATTATTAACGAACTTTAGATACTATTGCCGACATTAAATCGCATTGGCTATATAACTGATAGAAACGTAACAAGTTGGCCACTTTTGCCAATAATACCCCAATATATGTGTGTATATATATATATATATATATATATATATATATATATATATTATATATATATATATATATATAATCCACGTTTAAATATAATGACTATAAAATCTTTACTCTTTTAAACAAAAATCTTTCCCCGGTTTCCGTTGGACTTTTTTTATCGTTAGTCGTGAGCGGAGTTTTTTTTTTTTTAATTGTTGTTACGTATTTTGCGATATACTTTATTAACAAATTGTCATGAACAAGCAAGCTTGTTTGGGTTAGTGGTAACTCTGTAATGAGAGGTTGTGATTCAATCTCACAGAGATCCTATTTTAACACTGTAAAAATATTTTGTAACGTGAGTGTATATATATATATATATATATTATAATTAATGCCTCGGGTTAATTCCGACAAAAGTCTCAATACGTTAAAAAAAATAGACATGTAAATTCCTTAAATTACCTTTAACTGTCACACTTTCTTCACCGGTTGTAGACACTTTTTGTATAAGGTTTTAAACAGAATTGGAGTAACAACTACTTTATAACGACTACAAATATTGTAATTTGCAATATATCTAAATATATATTGTTTTTTTTATTTTTTTATTTAATTGGGTGGCACTATTGGTCAAGATTACATGTACTCACATTACAAGATATTTGTCACAGTAAGATCAACCGGCACTATTGGCTGCAGGCTATATCAGCCAATATTACATATATTACGCAGTTTCTGCGTCTCAAAGGATCGAACCCAAGACCTCATGGAATAGTCTTATTGTAGTGGGTTTACCACTAGGCCAAGCAAGCTTGGTTAAATATACATTGATTTCACCAGTACGTTTTGACTCTTAGAAAAATATGTGGTGTATCTAATTATCTATCGAGAATGAAGCTAGATGTTACGTAAAAAGTAAAATTCTAAAATAATGAATAGGTGAAAATTTTGGTTGTTACGAAAGTAAAAATTGTGGGTGAGTATAAAAAATAAAATTAAAGAAATAATGTTACCTATTGTTGGTTACTCCGTTAAAGATATAATTAAAGATAAGATATGAAAGTCTCATGTTTCAACAGTTGTCTGATAATGGTCTCTTTTGAAGGTTTTACGCTGAAGCATTGATCTTAAATTATTTATAGGAAGTTTAAGACGTGCGTACTTAGGACTCCTTTCGTCTAAGTTAAGAGCACAAGTGAGATGATTTTTTTTTTTAAATAAATTTATTCCTAAATTTTTGTAACAAAGAATTTTAATTAAATCTTAAAAAAGTAAGTAAGTTTTAAGACATAGCGGTTGGCGTTAGACCGGGTTGTTACAAAATATGGTGTGTATCTATCAAGGATGTAACGGCAAAAGTAAAATTCTAAAATAATGAATAGGCGAAAATAGTTAAAATTGTGGGTGAGTATAGAAAACAAATAAAATTTAAAGATATAAAAAAAAAAAAAAATCGAAAGGATTATGCGATGATCCTAATCATATTCATAACCCTAAATTGAGTCGCACCACCGGAGTGGGTTAAAGATATAATTAAAGATATAATTAATTTTAAAGGATTATGTGGTGATCATATGGCAACCCTAAACGCCCGACGATCTCCATCGCCGGCACCACCAGACTCGGCACGGCTTCCCCCAAATTCTCTCGCCAGCTGAAGCAATTATTATCTTCTTCAATTTCAATACTTTAATATTGAATATAGTTTAGGTATAATTGAGTTCAGTGATGGACAGAATCTCGGGGCTGCCCTTAGGTGTTTTGCATCATATACTGTCGTATCTCCCGGAGACAGAGTTGGCATACACCTTTGTGCTCTCTAAGCATTGGAACTCCGTTCGTTCCTCCTATCCCGTCCTCCAATTCACGCAACCCCTTTCATTAGCATGCTTGCCCGTCCACCACCCGGACCGCCTTGGACGCCTCCTACGCCACATTGACAACTCTCTCCAGACTCTTGTTCGGAGTAACCTTTCCATCGAGAGGTTCCATTTGACATGGTTTCTCGTTCATCCCGACTCCCTCCCGCTGCTCGACACCTGGTTGCCCTCGGCTCTTCACAACGGTGTCCTACACATACTCTTCAATGTCAATGTAGCTTCGCTCGAGCCCGGTACTGGACCTCCTATTTTACCCTACACTCTCTCGCAAACATCCTTTGCTCTCAACTCCTCTCGGTTTTTTCCCCTTGAGACATTGACTCTAGGTGGTGTTCACCTAAGTGAGCGTATAGTTGCCGATATCATCAAAAACTGTCCCGCCATCCGCCGTCTTTCTCTCGACTGGATATGTGGCTTGAAAACGCTCACTATTTCCAATCTTGACCAACTTGTGAGCCTGACTGTATCAGTAGCAAAAAAATCTCGCGAATTCGACAGTCTTTCCGTCGATGCCGTCTCTCTTGAGCACTTTTCCTTCTATACCGAGTCGACGCATCTGACATGCGACGTCGATTTGATTCGTTGCCATAATCTGAGGAAACTAGAGATAACCCGCAGCTCCGTTTCCTCTGACCGATTTAACCAGCAAATCTCCAGATGTCCTCTCCTCGAGCTCCTTGATCTTTCACTTTGCGACCGTTTGACAAGGATTCGACTCCCTCTGCAGCGGCTTAAGCATCTCCGGGTATCCGGTTGTCATCACATCCGCTCAATTAAAATTGATTCTCCCGCTCTATCAACTTTTGATTTCGTGGAGTGTGATCTTGATCACCATTTGCCTACTATCCTCTCATCCCAGGTTATTTTTTTGTTTCATTTGTTTTTGTTTTTCATTTTTTTTCCTTTCGATTATCGCCATAGTAGTTCATCATGTTGAGTATTGTTTTCATTGATGGATTATAAATATCCCGATCGCATGTGGATAAAGCTTTCCATTTACAAAAGCTTAAGATTAGTCTTGTGTGTGTGTGCAGGTTTTTTGCAAGATGCTGCAGCATACTGAGCGGCATAGTGAGCGGCATTATCTCTACAGGCATTATCGCTGCAGACGGCTCCGCTGTAAGTGTTGGCACCGTCGTTTGAAAGATGTGAAAATCGACAGCATCGGAAGTGACGGAGAAATTAAACACAAGCTCGTGCTGGACCCAATCCCATCAATTCCGTGGGGTACTGACGTACGCTTCAGATTCGATTGGGATCTTTCAGGGATAGAAAGATTTGGTTCCGGTTTAGATAGATTTTCCTTAAGCACTCTTTCTAATCAAAAAGATTATGCTGACTGGCCGCATTACTAGCTCTTTATAGTTTATGTATTACTGCACTGCTTCAATACATTCACTTATTTATTTAGATAAAATAATCAATAATTTTTTTTAGAATATGTATTGTTATAAAAATACTTCTACTAAATGTGAGAATAATATAATTGATTTTTATTTTATTTTTGACTAATGGTCAATCGTTGTCTTAAGACAATTATGTTTTAAAGATCTCAGTCTCATTATACATCATGCATAGAATGTATGCAAGTATGGCCTCAACTAAAAGCGTCAACCAAATGTGTAAGATTTTGATACGTGTAAGATTTTGATACGTGCCCGGAATCGATAAAACTCGAAATGGAAATATCGGAAATCATTTGAAGATGTTTTTTTATTATCATTTTTTGTTGTTTTTTTTTTCTTCAACTTTATGAGAATTTCACAATTTAATATATATCGCTTTTGTTTCACATTTAAAGTATTAAGTGACAAAATACACCATGAAAACACAGTTCAAGGGCATTAAAATTAAATGGGAAAAAGTTCACCGACCAACAAAGTTCAAAAGAATAGTAATTACTCTAGTTTTTATCCTGATTACGTGCCAAATATAATCTTATAAGTAACTGAAATGATTATTTTTTATATGTATACATATATTTCACTAAAAAAAATATACACGTTAGAGCATTAAAGTACAGTTTCTTATAAAATTATTGGAATATACAAAGTTGCATGCTATAAATATATTTTTAGCAACTACCAGCTACTAACTACCAACTATAAAGAATCTATATATCTATATATAAAAGGAAAATCTACTAACAATAAATTGCCTATCAAAAAAGCTTGGAAATAGATTGCCTATCAAAGAATCCTCTTTTTCTACAATTTCAGCATTTTAGAATTTTTTTAATTCAACATTTATTGATTAAATGAATCTAAATTAAATGACACACCAAAAAAAAAAATTTAGTATGATAAGATTTCAATCGCTCTTGAAACCAATGCTCATCTATTACAATAGTATTGAATTTTGGTTTTAGTGACTTTTTAATTTTCTCTACGTTTCACAACGCTCTTTGAAATAATTACACCGAGTGTTATATAATTAGCATTTATCTTCTACGTTAAAATGTTTACGCATATTCATTAGTGATTAATGATATTCCTTTTTGGTTTTGTTGCCTTTTCATTCTTCTCTACGTTAAACATTTTTATTCCTTTCATTCATTGTGGCTTATCATTATAGCTGAAGCCCTAATGTCTACACAGCCAAATCCACATTCAGAACGAAAAAATAATTCAGACTAGAGCAAACATCATATTTTCATCATGTCACTTGTATGTTTAAAAGATTTGAGTACACAAAGAGAAAGTTGGTCAATTAAAGTAAGAGTAATACATATGTGGGAAGCGTTGAACAAGCAGAGGAACAATGAGTTGATTAGCTTAGATACGGTGTTTATCGACCATGAGGTATGTATGATCTTAAATTTTAGTTCTCTTGCAATCTACTCAATTTAAGCTTAATTGTTTATAGATTTCATGTTTTTTTGATTTCTCTCTATTTTGTTATTTCTTAGGGTCTCTCTTCTTATCTTTATGTTTTTACATAACACCACCCAATTACCCGTAAAGAAAGAAAAAAATTCTGAAGAAAAAACAAAGTTTAGCTTCTCCCATTTTAATCACAAAAAGCAAACTTTAGGATTCACAAAATATCAATGTTTTAAAAAACGTTATTGAGGTGCGCCTTATTTTAATTATAATTCATTTTAGCTTTACTCTGTAGCTTTTTATCTATTTCATTGTCGTTCAAAGTTCGTATCGTACTCAGTACATTTGTCATTTGCATTTTGGATGCCCAATTCAAGATCTATAATAATATATGGTTCCTATTCATGTGAGATTTATCAATTCATGTCGTTTTCAACATGTCATTTTAACAGTGTTGTCGTATGACCTCAATTTTAACTTTTAAGTATGTTGTCGCCTAGCTTCCTGTAGTATGAAACCTAATATATAACTCAAAAATAGTGTCTTCCCCTCTGTCTTTGGACTTCTTCTGCTTCCTCAATTCTATTTTTTTTTTTTTTGGTTACTTATAGTAATAATATATATTTTATTTGTAATACTATATTCATGGATCACATAAAAAATTGATAAATAATATATACTATTTGTATTCATCGCTCCCATATTAGAACTTCTTTCCTTCTTCACTGTTTGATAAATAATTAAATATTTAGATAGTATTTATCAATCACATACTTGAGTTTGTCAATTCTTTACTGTTTGACTATTTCTTCCTAATATCGAGCGGGTTTAAAGACATTTTGCTATAAATGTCTTTAATACCGAGGCTTAAATACGCAATTCTAAACATTGCAAAAATATCTTAAGACATATTATATTTAACACCCCTTTGATTGGACCTATTTATTATAATTAATGTTTTATTTGTAAATTTCAGAGAAGTTTGATCTTAAATTTTAGTTCTCTTGCAATGCACTCAATTTAAGCTTAATTGTTTATAGATTTCATGTTTTTTTTTTTTTAATTCCTTTATCGCTATTTCTTAGGGTCTCTCTTCTTATCTTTATGTTTTTACATAACACCACCCAATTACCCGTAGAAAAAGAAAAAAAATCTGAAGAAAAAACAAAATTTAGCTTCTCCCATTTTAATCACAAAAAGCAAAGTTTAGGATTCACACAATATCAATGTTTTAAAAAACGTTATTGAGGCGCGCCTTATTTTAATTATAATTCATTTTAGCTTTACTTTGTAGCTTTATCAGTTTCATTGTCGTTCAAATTTCATATCGTACTCAGTACATTTGTCATTTGCATTTTGGATGCTCAATTCAAGATTTATAATAATATGGTTCCTATTCATGTGATAAAAATATGTCGTTTTCAACATGTCATTTTAACAGTGCTGTCGTATGACCTCAATTTTAAGTATGTTGTCGTCTAGCTTCCTGTAGTATGAGACCCTAATATATAACTCAAAAATAGTGTCTTCCTTTCTGTTCTTCGACTTCTTCTGCTTCCTCAATTCTCTTTTTTGGTTACTTATAGTAATAATATATATCTATTAATTTATTCATACCAATGCAAGTTTTGTTATATAAACTTAGATGGAGTCATGTTTCACCATCCAGTTCAATTTGAGAAAAAAAGTAATGTTTTTATGAATATGGATGGTGTAATATATGGATTGTATATATTATTATAATTTATATATATAAAAAAAGGTCATGTTTTTGGTCTTTGGATGAAGTCAAAGACAAAATTAGGGAGTACGGAGTACGGAGTACGGAGTACGGACACCTGCTTTCAGATTCCCAGTCGAGTTTGAAGCTAATTTGGAAATAGAAGGACATGGACTATATCTGAATGATTAATCTGATAAATATGTGACTAAATGTTAATGTTTTATTTGTAAATTTCAGGGAAGTTTGATTAGTGCAACTATAAAAAAAAAAAAAAAAAAAAAAGTGTTAGGAATTCTCCTCCAACCACGCCATTGTCGCAGCTCCGGTTTAACCTCGCACAAGAGCAACCGAAATCGATTAAGGACTTGAACCAAAATAAGAACCCAAAATCCCAAAATGCAGAAATGAAAAACAATAGAGACGAGAAGAGAATAGGAATCCCGATGTAGTCCCGTCAGCTTTTCTCCGCTCTCACTTCCTCGTGAATCACCTCCTCACACATTAGCGTTCCCTTTCCTCTACCGTTAAACCAGGATTCGCGCTAATCTCTCGAACTGAACCATTCGAGAGTGCTCACAGCGACGAACCCAAAGAACCAAGAAAAGAGAAGCATGTGAAGATCCAAACCAGAGAAGCGAAGAGACAAACGCTGGAGAAGAAGCCAACCCAGAGAAACCCCCGAAGGGGAGACTCCAAAGGAGCTGCCGTGTGAGGCAACGTGATTCACCACAGGATCGAGCTAGGGCTTAAGGAGAAAGAGATTGGGTTAATCTCAGCCCTAAGATTTCCAAGCTTGGACGGCCAAGATTGATGCAAGTGATAGGGCAGAAACGACATGTTGTTTCTACCGTCGTATCATAAGCAACAACACATGTCGTTTTGGCTGGTCTCTATTTGGGCTTCAATATATACCAACAAAAAGTATGGTTAGCAAGTTCAAAACCCTCTTAGAAGAAGAGAGTGTTTATGTAGTAAAGAATTTTGAAGTGGTTGAAAGAATGGGTAAATTTAAAGTGGTGGATTCGAAGGTTAAAATCGTGTTTACTTTATACACTTCTATAAAAAAAAGACGGAAGATGACTTTTCTATAGAGAGGCATTGCTTCCAGTTTCAACCGGCTAGCGTTATTGAAGCACGCATGTATGACGATACACTTTTGATAGGTTTGTAATGTGTGATTGTATATATGTGTGTGTACATTTTTCTAACTTAGTAAATTGTTGCCTTTGCATATATTCTAGGCTGCTTAACAATGGTTAAAGATTTGGTAAGAGTGGGAATGAAAGGTCATCGAAAGAGACATATAGATTATAACACATGAGTATGTACTTTTGATTATACAATGTTTGCTTTACAGCTAAATAACGTGTTTAATGATTTTTTCTTATTATTTATTTTTAGCTTAGGAAAATGTAAAGTTACACTTTGGGATGTGTTATGTGCATTTTTCTAAACATATAAAAATTGGGCCCATTTTGGCAAAAGTCAAAGCCCATTAAGAAAAGTCAAAGCCCATCATGGAAAGTCAAGGCCCATCACCAAAGCCAAAGACCCGAGGCCGACGAACTAAGACATTGGCGAGGCCCGGGGTCAAAAAGGCAAAGCCGACGAGGCGACGAAGCCGACAATAGGCGACGAAGCCGACAATAGGCGACGAGGCGACGAAGCCGACAAGGCAACGAAGCCGACGAGGCGACGAAGCCGACAAGGCGACGAAGCTGACGAGGCGACGAAGCCGACGAAGCGACGAGGCGACGAAGCCCCTCGTCATAACTTGACGAGGGCATAACTTGCAATGATTCTACACGACGAAGGAATCCGAGACCACAAAGATCTCCGGGAAATCCTCTGGATTCCCCCGAACTCAACATATGGACTCGCGGGATAAGGCCCCTCGTCAGACGAGGCCACCTACCCCAACAAGGTCGGCAAGGAGCATCCCTAGACAGGTGGGGAGCCCTCGCCAACCTCGACAAGGTCGACAAAAGAGCATACCTCATCAGGTCATGGCTTTTGCCGTGCTTCGCCAAGGGTCACCCCCAGGCCGCTAACATCGACGAGGTCAACAAAGGATACATCACACCAAGGGTCACCCCCGCTACGCCTATAACGGCACTTCCGACGAGTCAAACCACATCGTCATTCACCCGCCGTTTATCACTAACCCCGAACTACGTGGGACCTGATTCTCTTAAACTAAGATACGTAGGCAGCCTCGCCCAACCATAAGCGACGGGGCACAGGCCCATTCTACCCTTTTTTGCAGGTCCTCCCTCGCCGTAGGAGCTTGCCAAGGAAGGAAGATCACGAAGACTAGCTCGGAGCTTCATCACGACCGGAGTTCGCCCAGACGAGGATATCGCCAAGACAAGGACTTCGCCCGGACGAGGAGCTTTGCCAAATCAAGGATTCCGCCCAGACGAGGAGCTTCGCCGTGAACCGGACTTCGCCACCACGAGGGAAGTTCGCCAAGGATCGTCAGCGATAACCCGGAGACTCATCCAAGACGACGGAATCGCCTTCAGCTTTGACGACCATTAGTCAACCCGCGTTGACTCAGCATTCAATCATCCTTGTGTTGAGCGGGTCAATCTCGGGACCCGAACCTTGGATCCGACTCTAAGTTAAAGCCATTTTTACGCATTAACAGGATGAATTTGCGGAAAATTTTGAGATTAAAAATCAAGTTGAGAAGCCGGATGAACCTTAAATAATAATCATTACTTCTACACAAGTTTCATCTTTCCAAGGTACTATGTTGTCAATTTATCTTAATTGTTGCAAAATTTAGAACAATTGTAGAAGTAACATATTTTCTTTTTCACGTACTTAGTTATTTTTAATCATTCGCTGGAATAGAAATATCTGCTATATCCGGGTCATAGTTTGTGTCGATTAAACAAATCGTTGGAATTCCCAAAGTGATACATTCGCGAAGAGCCGTATATTCTTTCCTTTATTGACTCCAATCGAACTCCTAGCCCTTGGCCTACTCTCATTTTCTTTCACTGGCTGTAAACTCACTGGGAATCCCCCTTTTGTGATTGTTCCAAAGCGTGCTTCTGTTTCTTGTTCTTCGAGCTCAACTGGTTATGCTTCTTTCTCAGTTGCGCGATTCCTTATCGAATTAGTGATTTAATAAATTTAGCAAAGTATGAATTCTTCATAGAATTTTCATAGAATATTGTTTGTTTCCATCACTTAATATTTAAACCTTGAACACTAATTCTATTTGGGGTTTCATTTGGAAGATGCTCTTAACTTTTCAACTACAAATGCAAGCCGGATATTGTTCAACATAAAGAACAAGTTTGTCGAAACACTAGTCAAGCAGTTTTCAAAAGATATACCTCAAGTTCCACTGTTCGAATCTTCTGCTTTCCCGCAAAAAACATTTGAAGAGGAAATGTCAGCAAACAGAATGACTATCGACGGATTTCTGAGCTCTGATTGGAGGAACAAAACACCGGTAGGTTCTTATATTTCATACTTAATCATATAACTTTTTTACTGTATTTTTCTTAACATATTATCACAAATGTAGGGCTACGCAGTGAGCATTGTGGGTGTGATAGAGGGCATAGATGAGAAAAGTAAATGGTATTATTTGGGGTGTCGTATTTGCAAACAAAAGGGAAAAGAAATTGGCGATGGAGTTTACAAATGTAGGTGCGATAAGGACTTGATTGCACGGGTTCCATTGTAAGTTATCAAATATAGATATATTTATATATATTTGGATTGGAGTCATTATTGTCGCATAAATAACCACAGCAATAATTTTATATTACGAATTATGGAAAATTTTAGAATACAATATAATATAAAAACTTATTTGAAACTCAATAGCTACCTAATTAGTTATTTCATTGGTAGGTACAAACTGAATTTACATGTTAAAGATGAAATGACCTCGATGACGTGTGTTGTTCTACACAGAGTTACTGAAAGAATGTTGGACTCATCACCAAATAAGTTCATTAACAAAGACGGTACAATAGCGGAAGAAAGTCCTTATGAAATCAAACAACTATGTGGCCGAAAGTTTGTGTTCAAATTGGGAATAACGGGCTACAATATCACGTTCGGGCACGACAAATTCACTGTAAAAGATTTCATTGAAGTTGGAGAGAGTACCAGCACCAAATTCAAGCTGGAAAATGGCACTTTATAACTCTTGCTAGTAGTGTCACTTTATTGAAAATGTCATCCAAGTTTAGGAGCAGGCATCTGATGTCAGTGTATTTTTGCTTCTTTTCTACTGTTTATTTCTATACAAGTTTTATATATCTAATATCTAATATCTAAGAAGAGGTCATGCAAAATGGTATATGCTTCTTTAAAGCTTTAGAGATTGTTCCTACCGTAGGTTGTAGCAAGCGCCGAGCAGAGTAACTTAATTTATACTAAGTTTTATTCCCAATAAAGCCTACTTTGACAAAGATCCAACAAGTTGTATGCTTGAGTCCATCTATGTATACGGATTCATAATTTTGCTTCTTCATTACTGTTTTACTATAATAACATCATTAGTCTATGACAAGCATTTATTATTATTATTATTATTATTATTATTATTATTATTATTATTATTATGCTTAGAATAAATAATGATGTTTATATGGTACTGTACACAAACAGGTTACGTGCATTTTTCTGAAACTTAATTTTTTTAATAGAGAAAAGAAATGAAACTCATCATTTAGTTGATTTTGGGGACTTTTATCATACAACTAAATATAAAATAATAACGATTGTTAATTTTTGGATCTTTGTTATAAATGAAAAAGGATTGTGATTTGTGGCCATATTTATTTTAAGCCCGTTGTTAAAAGAATAAGAGATTTCATTTTTCCTCTAATCTCTACAAATATTGTTTCACACTAAGTCTCTAAATCAGCACACCTCTAAGATCTGTAAAACAGGGGATTAAAATGTCTGAGCTCACATAATAGCAAATTAATTCCCACTTAATTAGAAAACATTTTAATTCTACAGCTAAGGTTATGTATTTATTGCTCTGTTGTTTACTCACAAAATTATTATCATTATTTTTCAAATACCTTGACAAAAAGTTGATGAACGGTGGGGTCAGATTGGTAAAAACCCCAAGGTGGATAAACAGGTAAGTTTTTAGGATTCAAGAATGATATCCAATATGTTTTATACTCCAATACCAGGTATTCAGTTTTGTTAGTAGGCTTTTTATTTACGTTTTTCTTACTCTTGAATTTTTTAGTTGGTCTTATAGTTAAACTTATGGGATATTCAAAATTGCCACTGAAAAAGATTGAAGAATAAAGAAAATCGGATGACGATAAAACAACTTCAAGCAGCTGAATGGAAAAACAAAACAAAAGTAAGAAGATATCTTTTAAGTTTTAACACTTGAGTTTATTTTTTTTAAGAATTTTTTCTAACATAGTACCTATAATGTAGGGATATACCATCACCATTGTTGGGGTGATAGGTAGTCCGCAACGGTATGTGTGGAGCTATCCTGTTTGCAAAGAATGTTTGAGAAAGCTGAGCCGTGTATATAAAATTTACAAGTGTGAAGCATGCAACGAGTATACAAGCACGCCTATAATTTCGTAAGAGGAGTATTCTATATATATATGTCGTTTTAGATCATTTTCATTTGCATACTAATATGGTATTGTGGGACCTGTCGAACATAGGTTATCATGAATAAGCATATTTACATATTACAAAAAAAATGTTCTAAAAATAATTTTGTATTGCGGTGGTTTTAAAAATAGTGTCGTCTTTCGTATCGGGGTGGTTTTTTTTTTTTATATAAATATTTTAGATCATTGTCATTTGCATAGTAATTTTGTCTTCTGTCTTCTGTCAAACATGGGCATCAAGAATAAGCATATTTATTTACTTATAAGAGAAGAAAAAAATAGGTCATTTAGAATAATTAGCATATATAACCATGTTTGTTATATAATCTGTAGGTACAAACTACATGTGAATGTTGGTGATGGAACATGAGTAGCAAGATTTATCGTCCTGCCCAAATTGGCTGACCAGCTGATTGACTCTTCACGAAAAAGTGTTTCAAACCACCCCGATAAGAAAGACAACAAAAATCCTCCAGAAGTAATGGCATTGTGTGGAAGAAAAATTATTTTTAACTTGGTGTTAACAAAATATAATATCACCGCACAGAGGAGTGACATATTTTATGTTACGAAAGCAATTGAAATCTTAGAGGATGCTGGCAAAAACGATGAAGCACACAAAGGTTAAGGAATATTTACGATGCATTTGTATGTGGATTTTATTCCTCTAAGAATTCTTAATATCACTTTTCGTTTGCTATTTTTTTTTTTTGAATGCTTTTCGTTTGCTATTTTAATGTAAAGTGATTAGTTCTTTTTCTATGGATGCTTAATATTTTCACAAACATCATCTCCTCAATTAAATGTTTTATTTTGCTCTTTTTGTATGTGAATAGTTATGGCATTTTTTTCTTTATTGCTCACTAAATAAGTAAACCTAAATATTTATCATGCATTTATATGTGGATTTATTCCTCTAAGAATTCTTAATTCTTAATATTCTAAAAAAAGGCCATATGCACAATTGATAATCGACCCCAAGTTATCAAAAACTCGGTGAAGATTAGAGTTTGTAGATTCTGAGAATCTATAATCCCGAAAAGAAATGGAGTTATCATAAATCTCTACATGGTCTTGATCGATGAAAATGTAACTCTTATTTTCAATATATTTATTTTCCACATTTTAATACCAATTTTTCATCTGTTATTTTTTATTATTGTTTCGTAAAAAAATAGGAAAACTTCCTAATTAATTAAAAAATTAAAAGTTTTAGGTGCAACATAAAATTAAAATATAACACTAGAAAAATATTAATATATAAACACACAAAAAATAAAATGCATCTCTATATTTCCATTAAAAAAATATAATTAATACGCCACGAAATAATAATGACACGCTATTATAATAGCTTATTACGAGTAAAAAAGGTTGATTTTGTTGACTTTATTTATTAAATATCAAAACAAATCATTTGTTGATTCTCCATCTTTAAAAAATAAAAAAATTTGGGACCATATCTTTGCCTACAGCTATGAACCATAATATCTGTTATAAAGACTCCTTAATATAGGAAATTTAACGCAGTAACTAATTAAAAAACGTTTATTATCCTACTAATTGTTTTCAGTTTTTTCAAAGCTTTATTCTCTGCATACTGTCTCTGTTCATCTCTTCGGTTCATATTTGCAGAAATGAAGCACAGATTATCGATTCCCGCAGCGAGTTTCGGGTTGTTGATGTGCTTAAGAGGTCCCCAGTGAAGTTCTTTGGACTTAAGCAGAGGAACTCTCTCTCACTATCCTCTTTGACTACGACAGTATGCTCGATGCCGCTTTCGATGCTTTTTACGGTACCGAATCTAAGTTTGTAGTAAACTATTGTAGTTGTAGAGATATGTTATGTATTAAGTTCAATGCTTTGTAACTGAAAAAACTTGACGCTTTCTAACATTGTTTTCACCCTCTTCTAGCGACCATGATGGCACTTCCACATGTTCACACTGGAGACTTAATGTGACGTCGGAGGAAGCATTTCTTCGTGGTTGGTCATCTTCTTTAACGTTATATCTCTCTCCTCAATAAGTTTCCTAAGTTCTTTTCGATAAGATCATTTAAGAATTGGTTGTTTTAATATCTGTTTTTTTTTTCCTTGAAAATCAATGGAAAGATTCTAGACGTTCTGACTTTTACTTTCTTTGTCCGGGCTTTAATCATTTAAGCATTTGGTTAATATCCATTTGTGTTTCCTTTTCCATTTCCATCCACAATAAAATTAGTGGATTGAATAATTTACAATTTGCCAAATCACAGAACTTTTTTTTTTTTTCAATTATTGCAGGCGCTAAACAGATACGAAGGTTTTATGCAACAACGACATTGTGGGATAATCGAATGCTGAATTGGAAAAAACAGAGGAGTGAAGCTATAGCAAGAACATTGGAAAGCTTTTAAGGTATATTGATATACAATTTATTTTTAAACATTATCATTATATTCCATTAGTTAGCAGATTCTTAAAATCACAAGGATAGAAACGAATTCATAAATCGTGGCTATTTCTGATTGTTGCTTTCCAACGGTAGGAAGTTGATACGGGTCAAACGATGACTTGAGAACATATACCTCAATCTGCTACTCTATTATACTCCCATCAATAATGGGAAAGGTATGAAATTACTTTGGCCATATTTCTCTCCTTTATAAATACTAGTGGACGGCACCGCGCTTCGCGCGGTGGCGAAGTATTATTTATAAATTTCAAGAAAATTTAAATGAATTTGCAAGATTGTGTAACATAGTAATAGAAATAACGTTTGTTCGAAATTAATCAACATTGAATTTAGCAAGTGCACAAAGAATATATATTAATCAACATATATAATCTCATTAAAGACTTTGTGTAAATGCGATCATGCATATAAGAATAGAAGTGTCATCCAATATTCTATCAAAAAAATGTTCAACAATAATATAAGAGCATATATTCATATTAATAATAGTTGGTAAGGTGAGAAATAAAATTAATAAATGTTAAATGTTATGGAAAAAATTATTTTTTAGATTCTATGTTGTAAAGAAAATAATAACATAAAAAATTGTGCTGACTAATAATAATAACATAATAATATATATTATATATACTATATATATATATTATATACATAAATTAATAATATCATTGTCGTAAAAATAATTGACATTTGACAATGTAGAGATAGAAGACTCTAACTTCAAATTTAATAATTATGAAATTGAAATAATAATAATAATAATAATAATAATAATAATAATAATAATAATAATAATAATAATAATAATAATAATAATAATGATGATAAAAAAGAGTGAAAACATGGTCGAAACTAAGTTATACGACGTATCAGTTCAAAAACACGATTGATAAATTAACCAATAAATCTCAATACAATTATTGTGCTACACCCTAAACAAATTCACACAATTAATTATAGCCTACCGATTAGGAAATTATAAAATACAATACATAAAAAAAGAACGTAAACAATAGTAAGACAAAGTTCATGCTCTTCTTACCAAAGCTAAAATACCTATAAAATTGTGGCGAAAATATATCTTTATAAGAATGGCACTTGTAATCAAAATACTGATTTAAAATGTATATATGTTTTCTATAAAAAGACCGAAAGTATATAAAAGCTATGCAAAAAGGATTCTATATTTTTCACGGCATAAAGACATGGTCTACAAATATGAAGAAAAAAAAAACGACATAAGAAGCCAAATTTTGTATAAAAAAATTGGGAAAAAGAACCCTATATTATCCCCAAGTAGGCTAAAATATAACCGAGTATTAGTGATAAATATCTCCAAGTGATAATTACAAACTTGGATACCAAAACAAATGAGACACCGGGTGTTCATGCCGCGGAAAAAAGATGAAGATCTTTTTACCAAAATATGATTAACATTAAATACTTATGCCACAAATATTCCTATTAAATAAATAAAAAATGCGTTAAATCAGTAAGTGACACTTCTTTAAATTTTAGATCTTTAGGCCACGGAAAAAAATTATCACATACCTTCATTTCATTGCATAATTGTTTAACTATCAATAATATAGCAATACATAACTAAGAACTACACTATAAAATAATACAAAGTTGTTTCTTTCCGATAATGACGTTGATCGCTCCTTCACGCCATTTTTTTCCAGCAACGACGTTGATCGCTCAAACTGTCGCCTCTTGGTGATCCCACTTTATATTTTTCTTCTTTTGAGAGATTGTAATGTAGCAGAGGCCTTCTACCTATCTAACGAAATGCATATTATTGAATAATTACCAATATCAATATATTACTAATTGGGTGCTATTATATTCATCAAACATAACTGCTCTCCAATGCAAATATAACCTCGTGAGACAATGAATTAAATAAATGAGAGTCCATTTATTATTAAAGTTACCATCAGTGGCGGAACCAGGAATTATGTACCGGGGGGGTTATATATAATTTTTTTGTCAAAAACTTAACTTGAGGAAGTTATATTAAAATTTTGATGAAAGTTAGGGGGGGTTTAACTAAAATTTTATATGAATTTACACTAAAAAAATTAAAAATAGGGTATTATTGTACCAATTTTTTTTTTGGAGGGGGTGGTTTGAACCACCCCACCCTATAAGGTCCTTCCGCCATTGGTTACCATGATACCAATAACCATATATCATTTTAAAATGATACAATATTAAGTTTAAGTATTACAAAATATTTTTTAACGGGTTATAATCCATCAGTAACTAAATTAAGGTTGTTCTGGTTATTGATCTCGTATGAGGAAAATAGTCACCGGAAACCTCATTGGAAAACCAATTTGTCAATTAAAATAAGCAGAAACCTCATTGGTAAAAGGATGAATGCACAAAGAAAACCTTATTGGAGAAAGGATGAACGCGCACAAAGGAAATGAGAATGGACTGCAAGTGAAAAACATTTTAAAAAATTAACTGTGTGAGTAAACCACCAGACCTGACAAAAAAAAACTTACTTACCGAAAAGTGCCGAGAACAAAGACCTCGGCAAAGAGGCAATGGATGCGTGACGGGAGTGAGAACCAAATCCGAATAAAAGAACACTGTGTTGAGAGGGAGCGATGAACAGAGTCGAGAGATCATAGGCATGGTTTGACTCAGGCCTTAGAGGTGTTGCGGGGTGGTAGGTTGGGATGTAAGGCGTCATGCCGAGGCGATGCTTGACGGCCTATGTTGTGGCGGTGAGATCGGTGGAGATAGAGGGACCGAGGTTGGCAGAGGGTATCGAACGTCTTACCGATATGATTGTGGACGGAAATTTATATATGGACTTGAAGTGATATCCACAGTTAAACGAAAAGACACTCATGAAACTGCTCTGTTATAGCAAATACGTTTTCATTATATTATTGCTAAATAACTGCTCTGTTAAGTATTGTATGTTACGAAATTGGTCATAAAGCACATTAGAGAAAATATATTCAAGGATAGTAAATGCTACATCACGATTATCCTTTTCATTATCCTTATGATAAATGATAAGGTATGAGGTGGGAACTATTAATGATTGATGCACATTTACTTCTCCTCAATTAGCATGTCAATACTTTATTTGTAATTGTAATATACGTCAGTACAATTGTTCTCATGAATTTTTTTTTTTTGTAAAAATAGGATAGGTGATATCCTTTGTTGTTTTTTATGCCATGTAATCACTCAAAAACTGTATAAATAATTAAATATAAATAGATTATAATATGTGTGAATTGTCTAGTAATTTGAGAGTTAAACATGAGAATTAAACATGCAGTATAACTTTTTATATTCCCATTGTTATAATAATCATTCGTTTAACTCAGTTATAATGCCATAAAAATTCACTGATCCTCTTCAACCTAATAAAGCTAAAATAAATGACTAAATACATTTATTCATTTAAAACCCACTAAACCAACTTAAATGCTATGTTCTTGCGATTTCTTTTTGATGAACATCATAAAAAAAAATTAAATTCTATAAAATAGGAATCCAACATTCTCTTCAAATCTAGAGTGTCATGTCATACTTGGTAGATTTTCCTTTTATATATATATAGATTACACAGTCGAAGCCTCCTGAGTTTCTCTGTTTTCCTTTTGGCACTTAACCAGGATATGTGGGATTGGCAAGGACTCAGAGAAGAAAACCAGGGTGTGCGAAAAATGAGATTTTTAAATTTATTTAATTTGTGTTTGAAAGGTTATTATTTGAAAATTTGTAAATTATTCCAATGTAGAAATGGTGGACACCCTTGACGAGGACCGGTACATTCGATGTAGGTTGGCACATATGACACGATATGCGCGGTTTGAAACATTGAGGATTAAACGAAATGATGGGAACATGTCTCTAAGCCAATCCACTAAAGCAAGGCTATTCGTAAAAAAAATTAATGTGCAAACACGCAAAATTACAAAGAAAAATTGCAATTATAAACAAGAGACACAAGTGGTCTTACCAAGCAAGAAGGAATGCCAAGATCCAATTCATAACTACCACAACAGCATGTGTGGCTAGGATTAATAACGTACAAGGTACTTCTTTATCTTAAATTTAGTTTCTTCATTTCTTTATTGCTATTTGAAAAAATTAGCAAAGACATTAATTTCTTGAGTTAATTAAATAATTTCATCAAAACAACTTTCATTTTATAAAACTAAAGTTTCAAGACAAACTGAATGAAAAAAGTTTGTAGCAATTTGATAAATATTTTACTTCATAACTTTGAATCAAACCACTTAAAGTCATAGTAATACTAATTATAATTAAACTAAAGTATTTGAAAAACAAAAAGATAGTGTACAAATACACATAGATTTAAGTATTCCGTCTTAATAACAAAACTGTGTTATCGCATGCAGCCACGTCCACTTTGACAAATGAAATGGAAGCTATTGAGATGGACAAACACTCTGTACTCAGGAATCAAGTCAAGCCAAACCGAATGAAACAGGTAACCTCGATTAGTTTATTATATATGGTCACTACATTTATAGCAATTTGATAAATATTTTACTTGATAACTTTCAATCAAAACACTTAAACTCATAAATAATAACTCTTATTCAAACAGGCTATTCTGGGAAACGGAGAATGTATGTAGATGACCTTACGAGAACGGCAGGAGACTATTTAGAAAACCAAGGTAATTAAGTTATAAAAAGAAATTAATATTCATTTTTATCAAAATCGTTAATATGGTATAAATTTGATTATAAGTTTATAATTTAACATACAGAAATTCGGAGTTTGTACGTGAATTGTTTTCAAGTCGGTGAAACATCAAATACACAGTCATCAAAAGGTAACATGATTGGTTTATAATGCTCTCTTACATATATAGCAATTCTAAAATATTTGAATTCGTAGCTTTCAATTAAAAAATAAATTAAACCCTTAATGTAATAATTCTTATTCAAATATAGGCTATTTTGGTAAATGGGGGATCCAACCAAATCTATATATCTATCTATATATATATATAAAAGCATGATTACAAAGTTTTTTCAAGACAATTCTATTATACAGACATGCTCAAATACTAATTTTTTAGAAATTAGAATTAAAAAAAATCATACCATCTAGAAATTGTTAAAGTCGGATTTGGTCAAATCCATCATCAACACAACTCGTGTCGTTTTGTCCCATAAACGACGTAAGAGGAGGGCGAGGAGGTTCATTGACCGATGGTCAACGAAGTAACATCTTCGAGGAGGTTTAACCCGCGACGAAGTCTGACTAGGGTAAAGGCAAACCGCGACGAAGTATCCCATCACGCCTCGACGAGAGGCATCAACGACGAGGCGTGCAGAGCTGAATGACCACTGACGAGATGTGCATTTAATGATGTCTACCTACCCACTCGACGAGAGGCATCGACGACGAGGCGTGCAGAGCCGAATGACCATTGACGAGATGTGCATTTAATGATGCCCACCTACCCACTCTGGCCAACTGCTCTAGAATGGCGTAAGGCATGGGTTAACCATGCTTTCCTCGAATCACTCCTAAAGAAGCTAGTGATTGGATGCGACAAAGGGCGGGAAAGATGAGAGAGGGCAAATGTAAACTCTATAAAAGGCAAGTTAAGCCTCGTTTGTAAGGGGTTGGAAAAAAGAGGGAAGAAACGAGAGAGAAAAAGAGAGAAAGTCCTGTAAGAGAAAGGCTTAAGAAATAGAGAGAATTCTTTGTATCTGATCCTTCAACTGTTCAGCTATTCAACGAAAGAAAACCGAGCTCTTGTCGGAAATATAATAAATCAAAGATATTCACTGATCATTGTTGTTAGCTTGTTCTTTGTGATTATTTTTGTGACTGGAAGAGGGAGGTGAAAATCGCACTCAACAGTTTGGCGCCCACCGAGGGGCTTGTTTTCTTTCTATCTCACAGCCAGGAATTTGAAGGAGTGAGACGTCATCGAGCGACACCATCATCAGCAACGAGGCCCCAATCTCGAAGAGACCAGCGGTAACTGCTCGAGGTAGCGGTTGAACGCGCGGGAACAGCGAGGAGGGCCTAAGAGGCAACTCAAGAGGCAGAAGGGACGTAAGGGGGAAGACGTACAGACTCCTTACATTTAAAAAAAAAAAAAAGGTAGACGTATGGTCGGATGGCCAGAGAAGGAAACGCACGCGCATTAATGAGTCGAAAATGATTCCCGAGGCGTTGTGAAGTGACAGCACTGTCAGGGAATGCGAAGAGTTTATGCGTCGTGCGAAGTGACGGTTATAAATAAGAAGTTTGGAAAGACGTAAAGAACAACTGGCGGGAGTGAAGCAAACGCAGTTAACTCTCAGAGAGACCTTGATCACACTACCCAGAAAATCCCGAATTCCTTTCTTATTTTAAAACGAGTGTCTGTTAGTTTTTGTTTCTCGATACCAGGGGCGAAAGCATACGGAGAGAAGATGACGTTCGAAGAAGGAGTAACCAGCCAAGGCTCCACAGACAAGTCCAGGGGGAGTATTACGACGAAGAAGGAGGCGAATGAGAGCGTCGTCGAAGGGGGTTGGGAATGGCCCGAAAGAGCCATGACGGAAGCGCAAGGGGGAGACAATCACGCGACGACGGATGGCTGGAGAAATATGGAATGGCCAGGGATCGATGTGCCGTATCCTACGACGGAGGACGCCACGGAGGACCAACAGGGCCGGGAGCAGCGAAGGGTCTCAGACGAACACTCCCGACGCCTCTCCTCGATGAATACTGGAAAAGCCGAGAAGCCGCATCCCGCGTTGGAGTTCGTCCTGCTGTACCTAAGCCTCGAAGAGCTCCTCGCGGTAGAGATGGTATGCACGTCGCTGCGCGATGAGGTTCGGGGCAATCACCTTTTGTGGCGAAACCTCAACATCGATTACTCGATGAACGAGCGAGTCGAAGACGAAAATCTTCTGAACCTGGCAGCAAGGTCTCAAGGGAGAATGGAAACTCTGACGCTGTACAGATGTTTCTGGATCACTAACGCCGTGTTAAGAGTGGTTTTGCAGAATAACGCGACGATCATAAAGTTGTGCATATCAAACTGTCACCAAATCACTGTGGATGATATAGTCAACAACTTGTCCACGATAAAGCACGGGATAAAGTTCCTAAGGATCAATGGGCTCAAGTTCAGCTACACGGAGGGAGCCAAGGCCAGACTCGAAGACCTTCCCCCATTGCTCGCAGTACAAAGCACGACCCGCAGTCTCGAGCAGCGAAAGCCTGCACCACGTGGCCGCCTGCTCGACCTGGAGTACTGCAGGAAATGCTACAGGGAGATCCTGGTTCACGAGAAGCCCACAAAGAGCGGGGAGGAGAACACCCTTCGCCCGCCGTGTGTTTACCAATGGCACGGAGAGCGTGCCTGTGGCTATTGCATGTCATGCATAGGCCTTGGTCTCACATGGTACACCTGCGTTTGCGCGGATTGCAACGAAGGACGCCCTAGTAGAGATTCCTTGGAAAAGGTCGTGTCTTCAGCGTGCTCGATCACTGACGAAGAAGCTCCGGAGTGAATCGCGTGCGCAACTCGACGCAAAGAAAGGCTCGGGGAGTTTTTTTTTTCCGGTGGAATATGCTCATCGCCAAGTAGAATCTACCAAGAACCTTTACAAATTTGTAAACGCAATCTCGTGGTGGACATTTGTTGTCTTTTTGCTTTAATATTTATATGTATGTTTGTTATTTCGCACGACTTTGAGAAGCAAGCTGAATTCCAAGCTAAAATATATATATATAAAACTACTCGGTGAGAGTGCCGAGCAGAAAGAAAGAAAATACGGCTAGGGTGCCGAGCAAACCCACACCAGCGAGAGTGCCGAGAAAAATAAAAAAAAATATAGGCGAGAGTGCCTAAGAAGACTGCTCAGTGAGAGTGCCGAGCATAGAATAAAAGAGGCGAGAGTGCCCACGGCGAGAGTGCCGAATAAAAAACTAGGCGAGAGTGCCTAAGAAGACTGCTCGGTGAGAGTGCCGAGCAGAGAAAAAACTAGGCGAGAGTGCCTAAGAAGACTGCACGGTGAGAGTGCCAAGCAGAGAATAAAAGAGGCGAGAGTGCCCACGGCGAGAATGCCGAATAAAAAACTAGGCGAGGGTGCCTAAGAAGACTGCTCGGTGAGAGTGCCGAGCAGAGAATAAAAGAGGCGAGAGTGCCCACGGCGAGAGTGCCGAATAAAAAACTAGGCGAGAGTGTCTAAGAAGACTACTCGGTGAGAGTGCTGAGTAGAGAAAGAAATAGGCGAGAGTGCTTAAGAAGACTGCTCGGTGAGAGTGCCGAGCAGAGAATAAAAGAGGCGAGTGTGCCCACGGCGAGAGTGCCGAATAAAAAAACTAGGCGAGAGTGCCTAAGAAGACTGCTCGGTGAGAGTGCCGAGCAGAGAAAGAAATAGGCGAGAGTGCCTAAGAAGATTTCTCGGTGAGAGTGCCGAGCAGAGAATAAAAGAGGCGAGAGTGCCCACGGCGAGAGTGCCGAATAAAAAGGGGGGGAGGGGAGAGATATACATCTCACCCGAAAACACCTCACCCATAAACAAATTCGCAATCACAAACAAACTCGTAAAGAAAAGTCGTGTGTTCATTTTATTCAAAATGCGAGTTACAAAGTATTATTTACAATTTGCTCATTCACATTCCTAGAAGATATACATGTTACAGTCCCCGCAAGGATTAATCCTCCGACCTAGCGACGTCATCGAAGGAGTCTTGGCAAAGAACCGCATCGGCACAATCCTCGATGATGATATCGCATCACCGGCGAAGGATGTCATCCGCAACTAAGCATGCAGGATCGTCGTCGGGGAACCTTGAGAGCTTACTCGAAGAGGCTCTCGCGGGGTGAGGAGTATCAGAGTCGCTTTCGACCTGCAAAGAAGAAGCCGGGAACAATGCAATAATCTACGGCGAGGACCAACCCAAAAGGAAAAAGAAATTTACAGGATACTAAGCTAGTTGCCCTATACCGTGCCCGACGAGGAAGAGGGAACGTCAAGGTCCGGTGAGCGCGCCTTATTGGCAATCGGGGGAAGACAGGGAGAAACCGGAGGGGAGTTAGGAACGTTAGCAACTTTCTTCTCCAGTTCGGCCAAGTCAGCTAGGTATTCTTTCTCCAGCCTACGCCACCTTGGTAGTTTGGCCCGAACCTCACCAATGGTCGAGCGAGAAGGAAGCCCCTCGACGAGCTTTATATTCGAGAGGACACCGCCCAACTTACGAAGGTAAAGGCGTACGCGAGAGAATTCCTCCTCTATCGCCCAGCTCCTGGCCGCGTCGCGGTCCTTAGCGAGCTTCTTCAGCATGGCCTTGACATGAAAAGAGATTTGCTCTTCCCGACCGGGTGACAGATTTATGGCCCCAACGATTCGAGACACTCGTCTTTCTGTCGAAGCTGCGCCGAAAGTTTCTCTTGGCACCGATGATAACGCTCTCGTTCCTCGATGAGGGATTCCTCGGCAATCGCGAGGAGGCGTCTATCTTCATCGCGCTCTGCCCTGAACTTGGCAAGCTTAACCTCCGCAGTCTCGCGAAGAGCAACTTCATTCCCCGACGGTATCCTAGCTGGATCTGGAGCCGACGCTGACCCTTCCGCCCCCTCGCGATTTTCTCCGTCGAGGGGGAAAGAGGCGTCGGGGTGAAGAACGCCGGTACCACCTTCGGCCTGCGAGGAAAAAGAGAAAATGGATATACGAAGGAAATAATAAAGCAGCCCGGTGATGAAAAGAGAAGGTAACTCGAAAAATATATATATTCATTAATTTGATGAAACGCTTGGATTACAGAAGGGAGCACATCGTTCAAAACAAAACAAAAATGGAGGAAAAACTCAGAGAGGACGTCCTATACCATGGGCTCCGGAGGTGCCAGGATCTCGATGTTTGAACCATACTCGTCGTGTGATGAAGGCTCGAGAGGAGCTCCCTCCGGGACAAGGTCATCGACCCGCCGACTGTCGATGGTTGGCGGCCTGCAGAGGGAAAGCGGCGGAGAGCCGGGAACCCCGGAGGCCTTTTTGTCCAGCTCGCCCGCTTCGGCTCGATGCTTGTCGTGGAGTTCGTACCACGACGGCAAGCGAGTCCTGAGACTCTCAACGGACGCCGAAGGAGAAAGCCCCTCAGTCAAGATGATATTAGCCTGGTAAGCAGCGGCCAAGCGGTGGGCGTTGACAGATTGGTCGAGAAAATCAAACCTCACCGCGAGACTCTCCAACTTGGCTTGGGCGTTCTCGAATAGGCGCTCTCGGCCATGACGCTCTTCAACTGCCTCGGCCCTCGCAGCCTAGAGGTCTCCGACGAGCCCCTTCAACGCGGTCACATCACATCTTTCATATTTTTGGCATAACTCACTCATTTTTTGTCTAAAATTTATAAATAAACACCCGTTACAAAGATAAAATATTTATCTACAACTTTTTAGTTTTATGTTTCATCATAAAAAGTCATTAAGTATATTAAAATTTGTTCGAAATAAATATTTTGCATTAAACTAATGTCCAGTTTTACGTTGTATTTGAAATTTCGTATTTTTTTAAATCTGATTTTACAAAACTTAAAACACTAAAGTTGTAGATCTATCTCTTATCTTTCCAACCATAGGTCGTGCATAAAATTTGGACAAAAAATGAGTGAGTTATGTCAAAAATACAAAAAGTGTGCATATAGAGGAGGATAACTCTCTAACGGTCAAGTGACAAAAAACACGAAAATATCTAACGGATCAAACATTGGGTACATTAGCCGCCGAAAATAAACATTGGGTACATAATCCGCAGAAGATCAAACATTGGGTACATTAGCCAGTTTACCCTTTTAAATATGACTCACTTTGAACTCCCTATCCTGGAAGGAATCATGGTTCCGCTATTGTGTAACAATGAAACTAGAAACTGAATTTTCTTTGCATAACCAAATACACTGGCAGCAAACGACATGCATCACAAATATTAAGTTTGAATTTTTGTTTTTATATATTTTTTCATGTCAAATTGCGACTTTCTAATTAAATGGTTTTCTCTTGCCGTGTCGGACTTTTTATCATTAGTCGTCAATGGAGTTTTGTGTTTTGATAATTGTTGTTAAATATTTTTTTTTATTAAGTTTGTCGTCAATGGAGTTTTGTGTTTTAATAATTGTTGTTAAATATTTTTTTTTTATAGGGTTTGTTTTGCTTACTGTAACTCCATTATATAACTCCATTATATGACTTCCTTGTTCAATCTCACCGAGATGCAAAAAAATGCGTGTATATGTATAATATTGACCAATAGTTTTAACTATTCTTACAATGTGAATATATTTTGTAATACCAGTATATTTATTTTTGGCCAATTGTATCACTCCATTAATATATATATATATATATATATATACATATTATTAATCAGACTTATTTCACATTATAATTAATGCCTCAGGTTAATCCGACAAAAGTCTCAATACGTTAAGAAAAAAATAGACATGTAAATTCCCTTAAGATAATTTTGTAAAAAAAGTCAATCTCTTCTATATTAAGATAATTTTTAAAATATTCTTCAACGGTTGTACACACATTTTGTATAGGATTATTGGAGTAACAAGTACAAATATTGTAATTTGCAATATATCAAAATATAATTGATTTCGCAGTAGATTTTGACTCTTAGAAAAATATGCGGTGTATCTATCAAGAATGAAACTAGATGTAACGTAAAAAGTAAAATTCTAAAATTATGAATAGGTGAAAATTTTGGGTAAATTGTGGGTGGGTATAAAAAAATAGAATTAATTAGTTAAAGATATAATTACCTATTGTTGGTTACTCCGTTTAAGATATAAAAAAATTAATTCTAAAGCATTATGCGATGATCCTAACCCTAAATTGAGTCGCACCACCAGACTCCGAACCCATCGCCACCAGCCCCTGACTTCTCTCGCACCACCACACTCGGCTTCCCCCAAATTCTCTCGCCACTTATGTGTATTTAAGCAATTATCTTGTTCAATTTCAATACTTCGTAAAAAGCGTATTTTTTTTTTAATATTCAACATAGTTTAGGTTGGAGAATTTCGATAGAAACATATCAGGAAGAGCTTATTTGTCCTACGAATCAGGATATCTACTCAGTGAGGAGGGGATTAAGCACGGCTCCGGTGAAAGCAATTATCTTGTTCAATTTCGATACTAGTATTCGTTAGTTTTGGTATCTGAATCGAGTAAAGATGGACAGAATCTCGGGGCTGCCCTTGGGTGTTTTGCACCATATACTGTCGTATCTCCCGGAGAGAGAGTTGGCATACACCTTTGTGCTCTCTAAGCATTGGAACTCCGTTCGCTCCTCCTATCCCGTCCTCCAATTTACGCATCCCCGTTCAATGCTGCTCTTGCCCGTCCACCACCCGCGCTCCAAGGCCCGCCTTCGACGCCTCCTACGCCACGTTGACAACTCTCTCCAAAACCTTGTTCGCAGAAACCTCTCCATAGAGAGATTCCATTTTACATGGCTTCTCCTTCTTCAAGACTCCCTCCCGCTAGTCGATACCTGGTTGCCGTCGGCTCTTCACAACGGTGTCGTAGACATACACTTCGATGTCCATGTAGCTTTCCAAGAGCCCACTGAGATTTTACCCTACCCTCTCTCTCAAACATCCTTTGCTCGCAACTCCTCTCGGTTTTTTCGCCTTGAGACATTGACGCTACGTTATGTTTCCCTAAGTGAGCGTATAGTTGGCGATATCATCAAAAACTGTCCCGCCATCCGCCGTCTTTCTCTCGACTGGATACGTGGCTTGAAAACGCTCACTATTTCCAATCTCGACCAACTTGTGACCCTGACTGTATCAGTAGCAAAAAGATGTCGTAAATTTGACAGTGTTTCTGTCAATGCCCCCTCTCTTGAGCACTTTTCCTTTTATACCGAGCCCTCGACATATGACATCGATTTGATTCGTTGCGATAATCTGAGGAAACTAGAGATAACCCGCTGCTCCATTTCCTCTGACCGATTTAACCAGCAAATCTCCAGATGTCCTCTACTCGAGCTCCTTGATATTTCACTTTGCAACCGTTTGAAAAGGATTCGACTCCCTCTGCAGCGGCTTGAGCATCTCCGGGTATCCGGTTGTCGTCACATCCGCGCTATTGAAATTGATTCTCCTGCTCTATCAACTTTTGATTTCGTGAATAGCGAACTTCATCATGATTTGCCTACTATCCTCTCATCCAAGGTTATTTTTTTGTTTCATTTGTTTTTTTTTTTCTCTTCGATATCGCCATAGTAGTTCATCAATGTTGAGTATTGTTTTCATTGATGGCAGTTGAACTTTTCTCCCCTCGAACCAGGAGAACGTGTCAATTACCCGCGGGTCGAAGTGGGTTGTGTTGACCTCACTCGCCTTTGCTTTCCGGGTGCATGCATGTGGGTGCCTCTTCTAGCTGGACTACTTTCGAGTTGTCGTCCGAGAATCGTGCTGATGACCTTCAGTTCAGTTGACGAGGAGAATTGTGTAAAGGTATGACGATTAAGAATCCCTCTCTACTTTATTATGGCTCAAAAATTGACGTCCGGATCGAAGGGTTCATCTCATTTGGATAAAGCTTACCATTTACAAAAGCTTAAGATTAATCTTGTGTGTGCAGGTTTTTTGCAAGTTGCTGCAGCATACTGAGCGGGATAGTGATCGGCATTTTCTCTTCAGGCATTATCGCTGCAGACGGCTCCGCTGTAAGTGTTGGCACCGTCGTTTGAAAGATGTGAAGATCGAGAGCATCGCAAGTGACGGAGAAATTAAACACAAGTTCGCGATGGACCGAATCCCATCAATCCCGTCGGATACTGTCGTACGCTTCAGATTCGATTGGGATCTTTCGGGGATCGAAAGATTTGGTTCCGTTTTAGATAGATTTTCCTTGAGCACTTTTTCTGGTCAAAACGATGCTAACATGCCGGATTACTAGCTCTTCATAGTTTATATATTACTGCACTGCTTCAATAAACTTATTAATTTAGATAAAATACTCAATAATTTTTTAGAGTATGTATTGCTACCAAAATACTTCTATTAACTGTGAGAATAATATAATTGATTTTTATTTTTGATTAATGGTTAATCGTTGCCTTAAGACAATTATGTTTTAAAGATCTCACTCTCTCATTATATATCATGAATAGATTGTATGCAAGTATGGCCTCAACTAAAAGCGTCAACCACATGTGAAAGATTTCGTCACGTGCCCGGAATCGATAAAACTCGAAATAGAAATATCGGAAATCTAGGCCAACACTCATAAACCCTATCTCTAGATTGTATGCAAGTATGGCCTCAACTAAAAGCGTCGTGTAAGATTTTGATACGTGCCCGGAATCGATAAAACTCGAAATGGAAATATCGAAAATCTAGACCAACACTCACAAACCCTATCTAAGAGATATCAAGTTTTTGAATATTTATTGGCTGCCTTTTGATTAATCGGAGCTCTCTTAAATAGAGCATGGAATTACAAGTTAATGGGCCGGATTGGGCCCGACCTAAATAACCTTCAAACATAAATAACCTAACGACATAATAAAATATCTTACGACACAACTAATAAAAAGTTAGATTCGTAAAAAGTTAATATTCAACAAAGTTTAGGTTGGAGAATTTTTTAATTGAGTTTTGGTATCTGAATTCAGTAAAGATGGACAGAATCTCGGGGCTGCCCTTGGGTGTTTTGCACCATATATTGTCGTATCTCCCGGAGAGAGAGTTGGCATACACCTTTGTGCTCTCTAAGCATTGGAATTCCGTACGCACCTACTATCCCGTCCTCCAATTTACGCTTCCCCGTTCAATGCTGCTCTTGCCCGTCCACCACCCGCGCTCCAAGGACCGCCTTCGACGCCTCCTACGCCACGTTCACAACTCTCTCCAAAACCTTGTTCGGAGAAACCTCTCCATAGAGAGATTCCATTTTACATGGCTTCTCGTTCCTCAAGACTCCCTCCCGCTAGTCGATACCTGGTTGCCGTCGGCTCTTCACAACGGTGTCGTAGACATACACTTCGATGTCCATGTAGCTTTGCAAGAGCCCACTGAGATTTTACCCTACCCTCTCTCTCAAACATCCTTTGCTCGCAACTCCTCTCGGTTTTTTCGCCTTGAGACATTGACGCTACGTTATGTTTACCTAAGTGAGCGTATAGTTGGCGATATCATCAAAAACTGTCCCGCCATCTGCCGTCTTTCTCTCGACTGGATACGTGGCTTGAAAACGCTCACTATTTCCAATCTCGACCAACTTGTGACCCTGACTGTATCAGTAGCAAAAAGATGTCGTAAATTCGACAGTGTTTCTGTCAATGCCCCCTCTCTTGAGCACTTTTCCTTTTATACCGAGCCCTCGACATATGACATCGATTTGATTCGTTGCGATAATCTGAGGAAACTAGAGATAACCCGCTGCTCCATTTCCTCTGACCGATTTAACCAGCAAATCTCCAGATGTCCTCTACTCGAGCTCCTTGATATTTCACTTTGCAACCGTTTGAAAAGGATTCGACTCCCTCTGCAGCGGCTTAAGCATCTCCGGGTATCCAGTTGTCGTCACATCCGCGCTATTGAAATTGATTCTCCTGCTCTATCAACTTTTGATTTCGTGGATAGCGAACTTCATCATGATTTGCCTTCTATCCTCTCATCCAAGGTTATTTTTTTGTTTCATTTGTTTTTGTTCTTCATTTTTTTTTCTTCGATATCGCCATAGTAGTTCATCAATGTTGAGTATTGTTTTCATTGATGGCAGTTGAACTTTTCTCCCCTCGAACCAGGAGAACGTGTTAATTACCCGCGGGTCGAAGTGGGCTGTGTTGACCTCACTCGCCTTTGCTTTTCGGGTGCATGGGTGCCTCTTCTAGCGGGACTACTTTCGAGTTGTCGTCCGAGAATCGTGTTGATGACCTCCAATTCAGTTGACGAGGAGGATTGTGTAAAGGTATGACGATTAAGAATCCCTCTCTACTTTATTATGGCTCAAAAGTTGACGGTCCGGATCGAAGGGTTCATCTCATTTGGATAAAGCTTTCCATTTACAAAAGCTTAAGATTAATCTTGTGTGTGCAGGTTTTTTGCAAGTTGCTGCAGCATACTGAGCGGGATAGTGATCGGCATTTTCTCTTCAGGCATTATCGCTGCAGACGGCTCCGCTGTAAGTGTTGGCACCGTCGTTTGAAAGATGTGAAGATCGAGAGCATCGGGAGTGACGGAGAAATTAAACACAAGTTCGCGATGGACCGAATCCCATCAATCCCGTGGGATACTGTCGTACGCTTCAGATTCGATTGGGATCTTTCGGGGATCGAAAGATTTGGTTCCGTTTTAGATAGATTTTCCTTAAGCATCTTTTCTGGTCAAAAAGATGCTAACTTGCCGGATTACTAGCTCTTTATAGTTTATATATTACTGCACTGCTTCAATAAATTCACTTATTAATTTAGATAAAATACTCAATAATTTTTTAGAGTATGTATTGCTACCAAAATACTTTTATTAACTGTGAGAATAATATAATTGATTTTTATTTTTGATTAATGGTTAATCGTTGCCTTAAGACAATTATGTTTTAAAGATCTCACTCTCTCATTATATATCATGAATAGATTGTATGCAAGTATGGCCTCAACTAAAAGCGTCAACCACATGTGAAAGATTTCGTCACGTGCCCGGAATCGATAAAACTCGAAATAGAAATATCGGAAATCTAGACCAACACTCATAAACCATACCTCTAGATTGTATGCAAGTATGGCCTCAACTAAAAGCGTCGTGTAAGATTTTGATACGTGCCCAGAATCGATAAAACTCGAAATGGAAATATCAAAAATCTAGACCAACACTCACAAACCCTATCTCAGAGATATCAAGTTTTTGAATGTTTATTGGCTGCCTTTTGATTAATCGGAGCTCTCTTAAATAGAGCATGGAATTACAAGTTAATGGGCCGGATTGGGCCCGACCTAATTAACTTTCAAACATAAATAACCTAACGACATAATAAATATCTTACGATACAACTAATAAAAACTCAATTTAAATTATCCTAAATGCGTAATTATATGACCCGCATAATTAAATAGCGACTCAAATTAAATAAACGTCTTAATCCTAAACTCCAGGGCGTATCAGATTTATACAGGGAAAATGTGATTTTGCATTAAAAAAATATTTTAAATAGAGAAAATCTAAATCCTCGTGGTTAATTATCAGAGTAGGTACCCATACATAAAAAAAAAGGTTAATTGCGACATAAGTACTTAAGTTTTTATTAATTGCGGAATCAATATTGATATTTTTACAAGACCAAGTGAACTTGGATCAAGATTACAAAATGCATTTGCATCTAGTTTGAAATGAGCCCGATGTGTGATTAAAGTAATTCAATATTCCATTAAAATAATAATAAAAAAAAAAGTGATTCAATATTTACCACTTTTGGGGAACATGTTATACGACAATCAGCACCGAACGACGTCGTTTACGCCCGGTCCCTCATCATCAATGGAAGACGAAGCGCAGTGTTCTTCTCCTCCTCCGATGGAGGGCGGAGATCTGTCGGAGAAGGAGCACGTGATGAGCGAGGTTCACCTGGGATGCCCACCTGCTCTCACTGGACCCCACTCTTCCCTCTTCGCCTTCTCCATTCCTCCTACTTTCGAATCACCAGAGCTTCAAGAAGAAGAAGCAGCTTCGCTGAATTGTTTGGACGAAGATGGTGATCTCGTTCTCCATAGATGCACAAGTGAGTTCCAAACTTCTGAAGAAGAAGAAAAAAAAAAGCTTCTGTCTTTCGAATTTGCTGTGCATCAATGGAGGGTTCTACTCGTGCAGAGTCAAGTCGAAGGTGTTTTGATCTGGTAATTCAGCATAATGTCACATCTTCCATCCCAAATGTGGGTTTTCAAGTAAGGAGTTTCGGGTTTTCGTTTTCGGTTTTTTTTTTTTGCTGATTATTGTATGTGGTGCTTCAATTCAGGTGTGGAGAGCAGAATTATTGCTGTCTGATTTTCTGTTGCACAAGATGTCGACTTCGTCCGAGTTTGACGGCGTTGTATCGTTAGAGCTCGGCGCTGGCACCGGTAATTTCTTCGACGCTTGCGGTGCCAAATGGCTGAATTGGACTCACTCACATTTGATTGCTTATAGGTTTGGCTGGTATGATACTTGCAAGGTCTGCTAGAACCGTGTTTCTAACGGGTAATACTACTTTTATGTTTCTGTCGATGCGATGCTGTGTTGAATCGGATGAATCTGCGGGTTTTTTTCTCAAGGAAAACCTTCCTGTATAATTAACCGGTTAACCCTCTTCGGTTCTGTTGGAATTATTTAGACCACGGAGTAGAGATTCTCAACAACTGCGCAAAAAACGTCGAGGTCAATTCAGGACTGTTTGATCGTAAAGCGGCCGTTCATGTTCGTGAACTCGATTGGATGAGTTCCTGGCCTCCTAGAATATACTCTGAAGAATCCGAAATGTGTAATAGGTCAATTGTTTATTTGTGGCTTACAATGCAAATCAAGTTGTTCTCAAGTTCTGTCGGAAACATAGTCCCGTGTTTTCGATCGTGTTTCCCAGGCATTCTTGGAGTGCTTTGGAAGTCGAAGAAGCCCAGGAAGCTTCTTTGCTTGTGGCGGCTGATGTAATCTACAGTGACGAATTAACTGATGCATTTTTCCGAATCGTAGAGATGATAATGTCTTCGGGTCCTGAGAAGGTAAAAACGGAGTTATGCGATGTGACCAAAACTAAGATTAGAATCATCTCAGACCGTCGAACTAGGTGTCTGAGATCGTTTAACGATCACTGTTTTCCAATGTAGGCGTTATACTTGGTGTTGGAGAAGCGCTATAACTCCAGCCTCGATGATCTCGACGTCGTTGCAAACGGGTACGCCCGTTTCCGAAACTATCTACAGGACGAGGAAGGTGAGCATGTTTTTGTTTGTAATCTTAAATTTCCAGTCATTCGTCATTTATACTAACTATACACCTGGCTCGAATTTGTTAACGGAATGGATGGTTCGCAGAAAGTTTCCGTGCTTTGTAGGAAAACGCATCGACATAACACAAATTCCTCAGTACGTGCGAGATTACGAGAGGGGTGATGATGTTGAGATTGATGATGTTGAGATTTGGCACATCAAGTACAACAGAGGAAAATTATGAACCTTGATTACAAAATAATGTCTTTCTAAGTTGTGCAAGTCTTCGATTTTTTATTTATTTTTACTCAATTCCTTCAAGTTTCGACCATGGTACATAATTTCCATGTTAATACCTCGTCTTCTGTTTTACTTCCATGCAATAGTAAGTACAGTAGAACCTCATTAAATTAATAACTTAGATAAAATAATACTTTTGTACAATCCCAAGTCTAACTAAGATGACTAAATTTTTCCTCGATAAATTAATAAACTCGATAAAATATGGTCCCAACAATATTAATTTATTAAGATTTTATTGTATATTTATTTTCAATTTATATATTTTTTTTAACTTAGCTCATATCTTTAATGCTTGATGGCGAGCAATTGTTATTCTATCTATGAATATTGATTTCTTTTATTATTATGTCGATGTATGGTTCATGTTTTGTTAAGCGGTTTTCTCAAGGTAACACACCGGATCTCGCGAACAATGTGAACAAAATACCGCATGTTTTTCATTTTTATTTTTTGATCTTAGAGAATACGTCTTTACACTTTACAGTATTATAATATTGATTGATAAGACTAGTACTGTCATTTAAATTTTATTTTGAGATAAATGGTGTCTTATGAATTGTATTGGGACAAATTATGTCCAAATTTTTTACAGTTCCGACTTAAATTTGGACAAATTCTGGTCGAATTTTTATTATTTTGAACAACATCCAGTAACTTTAAACCCGAACTAACACAAAATTTTGGACAGATTCTACCCAAAATCTTGAACAAAGGACCTTGATTATGGCGACTATATAGCGATGATAAAATCAAGGTCATTTGAATACATATTCGTGTTAGTTTAATACATTTTCATTTTAGTTCAGGTCGCCCCTTCCACAAAATAAAGCATCAGTCTGAACCATGGTCGGATCGGATCAGACTGGTGCTTTATTTAAGTTTAGGATTATAACTTCTACGGTTAATTTTAATCTTAAATCAAGTAATAGTTCACTGTTTAAATTAGGGGTGAAAATTTTGTAACCGTTTCCCGGTTTTGTCCCGGTTCCGGTACCGGTCCCGGACCGATTTTTCAAAAAATCCGGGAAATTTAGCGTAAAACCGGGAACCGGTACTTCCCGGTTCCCGATTTTCGGAACCGGGAACCGGAACCGGTACCTAACAAATATTTCCCGGTTTTTGGTACCGGTTCCGATTTTAAACTACATGTAATTTTTAAGTTTTTAGTATGTCGTTTTTAGTGTAATATATGTTTTTATTGTCATTTTTTATA
Organism: Parietaria judaica; assembly: GCA_954871525.1. NCBI lineage: Eukaryota > Viridiplantae > Streptophyta > Magnoliopsida > Rosales > Urticaceae > Parietaria > Parietaria judaica. The sequence continues at coordinate 50,827,782 of OX940860.1, forward strand.
CTACGTGTAATTTTTAATTACTAATTTTTCAAAAACGACATGTCATTTTTAAGTCAAACCCTTTTAGAACCGGGAAATTTAGAATCGGAACCGGGAATTTTTAGAAATGGAACCGTAACCGGAATCGGAACCGGGAAATTTGAATCGGAACCGTTACCGTTACCGGAACCGGGAATTTTTTTAATCGGGAACCGTTACCAGAACCGGAACCGTTACCGGAACCGTGACCAAAAAAAAAATTCCCGATTTTTCGGAACAGGGACGAAAAAAAGCTAATTTCCCGGTTCCCGGTTCCGGTTTCACCCCTAGTTTAAATTTAGATGCATTTTTTCTTTTAACTTTTAACCATTAAAAGATCATTCTAAAACATAGATTTTTACTTCTAAATAACCAAGTAAAAAAACTCAAACTACAGACTGATTTAAGTTCTCGATTAAGAATAGAAATACAGCTTTTTCTGAAACCGCAACCAACTTCCCATAAAACTGGACCAGCCCGTGAAAATGCCACAAAATCGCTCGGTGCATCGCACACACTTCAGATGTGGTAATAAAGATTAGAAAAAGAATGGGATAAAAAGAAATAAATAAATATATTGCAGAGAACAATTATTACCATACATGAAGTACTTTCTCACTTTTCTCAACCCATATACGCCTTCATTTTTTTCCCTTTGACAAAAAGAGGTTAAAAATATATATATATATATATAAGATGAACACCAACTCATGGATAATCAACACATTCAGAACGCCGCCCATCCAGCTGCAGCGGTCTTCGTCGAAGCCGATGCTGTCCCCGATGGAAGACTCGTCTGCCAAAACCGCTCAACAATACTTTACAACTGACAACAATGTCAATGAAAGGAACTCCACGGAGGAAGGTTTGCAAGAAAAAAAATTGCGCGTGAAAATGGGAACTGGAACTGGTAATTTGAGGTATTTTAGTTCCGGTCTTGGTTTTTGCAAGTCTAGTATCGGTTAGTTAAAACTTGACAGTAATCAGTTTCAGAACCAGTAATCGGTAATATTGGGTCTTAATTTCTTATCTCAAAATGCCAATATCAGGAACCACAAACCGAGAACCAGAATCAAAACCCTTAACTGTTAAGACATCAGCAAACTAGTATAGGGATATTAGCTCGTCTATTCGTACACAAGACGGTTTCTGGTGAAGTGTTTTTTGCATTCAACGTACATTACTGACAGTTAACCTAAATACATGCGATCTCACTGCTAACAACTGATTATTATGCCTCGCGACATTCACATTTGGGTTCCTAGAGCTATTCAGAACCGTGGAACCGGTCGGTTCGACCTGTCTAAATGACTGATGTTCAGGCAATTCTTGGGAAAACTTGAACTTGATTAAGTTTATTAAGTCAGTATAAGGGATGGATGATGGATCTTTCATAAAAACAACTACAGAAAGTTCAATTATGTCCTGAGACAGACCTAAGCAATAAAGAACCACGGAAACAGTCGGTTTGGCTTGTCGAGACGACTAAGTTTCGGGTATTACACTATTACTATTTCATAGGCTATGTAAGTTTAGTAAGTAAAACTCGTGGATGATTAAGAAGACCCACTTAAGCAAGTGCAAAAATGAACGAACAAGAACTTAGCCATACCTCAAGTGGAGAAAGATCCGATACCGAATCACCGCCGGAGCCTGTTCTAGAAGCGGCAGGATCATTCGGAGGCGGCGGCAATGGCGACGTAATCTTCATCGATCCCGGTGGCGGTAACGGAGACCTAATCTTCACAGTTCCAGGCGGCGGAGCAAGGCCCAACGCCTTTGGCTTAGTCGCAGCAGCTGAGATCATTCCAGTCCCGCTTGTCGGCTTTGGCTTTACATTTATCCTTATAGTCTCACCTTCCTACACAAATCCCGAACCACAACAAATCAAAATCCCTAATCTCAACATGAAAAGGACATAACTTTAGCGCTAAGATTTTGTACCTATTCTTGCAACAAAAAAACTCCATTAAATTTAGTCAAAGCTAAAACACAGTAACAAAATTCAATACAAAATAAACACGCCAAAATTGTCGTGGTTCAATCAGAAATCAAAATCCAATCTCTCGCTCCAGCGAAAACCCCCAAAAATGTGCAACGCAAAGTTTATCATGGATCCATAGAACACCCAAACAAGCTGCACCAAACTTATCATGATTCGGCCAGAGACTGAAACCCGATCTCCAACATCGCCACAGCAAAAACCCCAAACGAGTTGCAGCACGAAATTTATCGTGGTTCATCCAAAGACCGAAATCCGATCTCCAACATTGCTCAAGCTAAAACCCCGAACAGAGTTGCAGTACCAAAGTGATCGCGGTTCGACCGGAGATCAAAATCCGATCTCCCACTTGCATCAACATTGCTCCAGCAAAAACTCCGAATGTGTCGCACTTTTCCGATCTATCCTGATTACACTCTCAACCCTCTCACAAACACAAGCTTCAATCACAATCTCCACGATAATTACCCAAATCCCAACCCGAGAACCAACAATGAACCTCCCTATGAAATCCCCGTATTGATTTGTTGCGAAAACCGGTACAAAATCCTACACTGAAGGTATTAATTTCACCGCCATTTTCGTACCTTCAACCTGTGATTCACGGCTGGGTGGATCTCGACGTGGGCGTCTTCTCCGGCGACCTCCTTCTCGCTCTCCCGGCTGACGTGCTTCTCGTGGTCCGACAGCGCGACGTTGAAATCAAACGCCTCGTTCCTCTCTGCGAACCCTAGCCCGACGAAGGCGTGCTTGCCGCGGCCGTCCTCGATCTTGAGCACGAAGTAGCGCGAGGAGTCGAGCACGGTCTCCACGGCGGTCTCGCGGCCGCCGGGCGGGACGAAGCAGGCCGCGAAGAGGTCGCCGGAGCTGGGGTCCTCGAGGCGGATCTCGCAGCGCTCCTTGCACGAGACGACCCGGAGCCTCCCCGACCAGATCTTGTCGGACTGGAGCCACTCGCCGCACTTGTAGCCGCCGGAGCTGCTCCGGGGAGGGATCTTGTACACCGCCACCTCGCGCACCACCAGAAGCGTGTGCTCGAACGCCTCTTCCTCCTCCTCGAACGACATCGCTGCGCGCCTCTCCTTTCTCTCTCTGTGTGCCTTCTGTTAGTGTCGATTCTAGGGCTTGGGTTTGGCGTGGATTCGAAGGTTGATGGGTTGGGAAATGGACAGTGGAGCAGTGAGGAAGAAGGTGAAGAGATCACATCAATGGCGGAAGAGACAGATACGAGGAGACGTGGATTCGAAGACTATGATTGAAGGTCAACTTCATTGTGATTGTGAATGAGGAGGAGGAGTCTCCGAATTTACGTATTTGCCCTTCCCATTATTATTGGGCCTATAACGTCTTGGCCCAAAAAAATTAAATTGAGGCCCAATTTTGAGCTTTGTGTCAATGGAGGGGTGAATCCGGAATCGGGAATTGTAGGCGTTGTCTTGGTCTTGGTTCCCGATTTTAAAGTTAATTTTCACATTTTATTTACAAGCCAGTCCAGTTATCAGAAACCGCGTACATAATTTTAAGCCATAGGTGGGACTTTTAACCGGCTATTGATTTGATTTTAATACCGTCTTGTGGTATTGATATCATTAAACCATGGCGGAATTTTTCAAATGTATAAAATGACGATTTTGTAAATACCCAAATTTTTCTCTGTTTGCGGAGCTATACCTAACGGAACAATTTGGGTTCATAAGAAAGTAGAGTTTCGTACACTTAAACCCTTTTACCACAATATTTTTTTAGGAATATTATCGCTCAATTTTGGTAATTTATAAGTACTTATGCCACCAATATCTCAAATATAAACGGGCTTGGCCCAATAAGCCGAGGCCCATATTTCGAGCTAGATATAATTACTCTTCGATAGCGAGAATAGAAGCGAACCGAACCGAACCCTATTGTCGGAGCTTCACACTCTCTCTCTCTCTCTTCGCCGTCGTCTCCCTCACAAAAGGTACGAGTTTGATTCCGATTTGAGCTTCTAGAGTTCATCGTTTATGCTTACAGTAATTTCAGGAATCTTCAATGGAGTTTTTTGTTGTTGTTAAAAAGATGAAGCGCTAGTTCTTTTATCGAGTATAGTATTTTGTTGATTCTTGACGACGAAAATGGTTGTTTTCTGCGGTCTTACAGGTTACTCACACGATGTATCTCCAGTTCTACATCAACGAGAAGGGTGACAAGGTCTACACCACCAAGGTTTGTTCTTGGCTCGTTTTCAGGCCATATCAATGTCACTTCGCTTGTCTCCATTTGTCAGCGTCTGTTTTGGAATCCGATTTCAGCGCCGTTTATAGGCATAGACTGGAACTAGTTATAGTTTGGTTGAACTTTAAGCGACGAATATGATGAATTCGCGCAATAAACCTCTGAAGAAGCAGAAGAGGATCAATAATTAATTTTGCCACATAATGACCGGTTGCGGTGCTTGTTTATTTTCTGGTTGTATTTATATGTGTGCAGAAGGAGTCGCCGGTCGGGAAGGCCACGGAATCTGCTCACCCCGGTATGCACATAAACTTGAAACTGTTCGTCCTTTTGTTAACCTTTTATCATCATTGTCTTGAGTTAGCTTCGTAGTTGTTGCATATGCAAACATTTGTGGTTCGGCAAGTTTATACTTTATATAACCGTTGATTCTCGGTTTCATCATGTACCGTCTTCATATTATATTTTTAGCTGTATGTATATGTCTCTATCTTCTGTTGAAACTGAAATGGATGCTGCTCTGTTGCTGGACCTCTTATTCCATTCTTTTGTTCAAATGTGAGATGAAATTGGGAGTGAGACACTATATTCTTTATGATATTTATGATCTTAACCCTTGTATTCCGTTTTATGCAGCGCGATTCTCCCCCGATGACAAGTTCTCGAGGCAGAGAGTCACTCTGAAGAAGCGCTTCGGATTGTTGCCGACACAGCAGGCCCCTCAAAAGTACTGAAAACTATGTTTAAAGGGAACTAATATCATTGCAGTTGCTGTATTTTGATCTTTATCTACTATCCGTGCAAGAACTTCGTATGCCGATGTGTACTAAATGTGTCGATTATCAGCACGTTTTGACTATAAAGAGAGGTTGTTGCTAGAACTATACTAATTGCAAGTTTAAAATTAAAGCTCTTTAACTTTTCTAGATTATGGTCGGGTTTGTTTAGTAAAATTAGAGAGTTTTTTTTTTATTATTATTATTTCTAATTTCATGTTTGAATAAGGAAATAAAATATCCTATTTTAAATTTGGCAACTAGATAATAAAACGTAAACTTTTACCATGAACTTTTTATTAAAAGTCTCTTTTAATTAAGATCGAGAACGAGTTGAGAACAGACTGAAAACCCGACTAGGTTTTTTGTTTGTTTTCAAGTATTCATTAATGTTTTCAGTACAGAGATTTAAAATAGTTAGAAAATCAAACATTAATGAAAATATAAAGTCGATGGAAAATTTATCATCTATCCCCGGTCGGTCCCATAAGTTTTTTTCTGTATTTTTTTTTAGTGAAAGGCTTCTTTCTTCGTCGAGCAGTTAGAAAACCTCAGTTTCATATTTTCGTTTATTTGATTCAAATCTATGTTTTATAAGATGTTTGTATATAAGTCGTCATTTTCTTTCTATTGTTCTATGTCGTTTTTAAATCAAGTTTATTTTAACTTAAATATTGAGTGAGGACAGAATGTCGAGGGAATATTATGCGGCAAAAAACGTTAACAAGTACAACAACGAGAATAACTTGCAAATGTTGTAGAACTTCGTTAAAATAATGCACTCCCCACGTTATTAATTTGCCAAAGTTATACTACATATGTTGATGATCCTCTAAACTTTTTTGCCTTATAAGTTACATATGTAAAAGTGAATTATATCTCATTTTATAAATCAAGGGTTATTGCCGATATAAGAATTAATTTTTTTGACTAAACTGAGGTGAGTATGACGGACGTTAGTATAATTCCACGTAGTATTTTCGAACGTAGGACAAGGCGACATATATTTTGGTCAACTTGTCGCCACGTAACATTTGACCGACCAACACCCGGAACAATGGACATACATATTCATTGCCTCGTGTTTTTTCTACTTGAAGTACTTTTGTCGCTATTTTTTACTTTTACTTATGTCAGCTGAGTTGGTAAAAGTTCAGCTACTTATACTGCTAATATCTCTAAAATCAAACATTAACCCCCAAAATCCCCCAACCGGGTTAAACCCGGGTTTTAAAAAAATACAAAACCCGGATACCGAAATATCCGGATCCTAGTTTTTTCGGATCCGGATATTTCGGTATCCGGGTTTTACACAACCCGGATATAGAAATATCCAGGATTTTTTAAAAAAATAAAATAAAAAGCCAACGGCTCTTTAATCTGGGCCATTGGATCTACGATTAAAGAGTCGTTGGTAGTTTATAGGGACTGCGGCAAAAGTACCTGACACGCGTCAGAAAATTGTACCGTTGGAATCCAACGGAAATATTTGTCTCGAAGTCCTCAAATAGATTCGTTGGGGCTTTATTACACCACTTTTCTCGAATTCCTACACATTTTTCCCTATAAATACACCATTTCACTCCCATTTTTTTCACACAACTTCTTCTCTTCATCCCTAATTCTCTCAAACTCTCTCAAGCTCTCATATTTCCGATTTTAGTCTATAGTTTAGCTACTTTATAATTATATAAATACTCTATATTTTTAGTTTAAACTTTAATATATTGTTTAGGTATTTTAGTTGTTATTAATTTAGTTTATTTAGTTGTTATTATTAGTATTTTAGTTTATTGTTAGTTATTTGTTGTTATTATTAATAGTGTTATTTAGTTTAATCTAGTTTTATTAATCGTTATTATTAGTTTAATTTGTCGTTAATATGTCGAGTGGCAACAACCGTTCTCGAGGACGTACCGATGTCCGAGGAAAAAGACGGGCCACTATTCTGTCGCCGCGGTCGATTAATAGCGGGACGGCTTTTAGTCAACATAATTATAATGTCGGAGTTATGAATCAACACAATGTTCCCGGTTCTTCTAGCCAACCGTTACCGGTTCATGGTCAATATGGTACCGGTGGCGTCGGGCCGAACCAACAATTATCATTTTCTCAAGGTAACGTCGGTGCTTTTACTAACTTACTTAATTATCAAGGTCCCTATATTCCGGAATGGCAAAGCCTTAGCAACGAGGAACAATACCAAGCACAACAAGTCCAACAACATCGTCAACAACAATATGTTTCCCCCGACGACGCCGAGGTACATTTATTTTAAGTAGTTAATTAATTAAATAATTTTTTTATTATATTTGAAATTATTAGATAATAAATTAAATTTTAGTTTGTTAAAAATGGTTACTTACTTAATAAAATGTTGGTTAAAAAATAGTTATTTACTTAATATTTAATAAATAGTCATTAGTAATTAATAAAAATTAAAAAGTTAATAAGTTAATAATATTACTTAAAAATTAATAACTAACCAGTTACTTAATAAGTTAATTAATAACTATTTAGTAATTAATACTAATAATTAATAACTAAATAATCATTAGTCATATTAGTTTAATTAAATTTTAAATAGTTAATTAAATAAGTTCAAAAAATAAAAATTATATTTTTTATGTGTGGTGATAATTATAAAGTTTTTAAGGATTATGGTGTCTTAGAAAGATTGGTTTTGAAATAAGGTTTGCTTTGCAATCTCCTCCAAGCTAGCCTGGGAACCTCGGGGAGTTCTGTCTAGAAAAGCTTGGGCCTAAAGCGAGATCATAGCATCCTTTCCAGTCGATCTGGCCGTGGAACCTTGGGGAGTTCTGTCTAAAAGAGCTTGATAATTATTTTCACACATAAGAAATACCATTTTTAATTTTGTTAACTTTTTTATTTAACTATATGAAATTTAATTAAATTAATATGATTAATATTAAAATTTAATAATTGTAATATTTAAATTAATATTAAACTCTTGTAATATTCCTTTGTTTTTTCAGGAAACGAGGTCGAGGAACCAATCCAACGACCCCGATGACGAGTATGAGGGTCATGGTGGTGATGATGAGAACGATGATACAGAGGACCCGAACTACATTCAAGGCCAAGGCGAGGAGGAGGAAGTTGAAGAAGTTCTACCAACGCCGCTGCCAGCTAGACGTGGACGTGGACGTGCCCAACAACCCTTAGTTCCGGGTGAGCGCGGTCGGCCCCCCCATCCGCCGGCGAGGAAGCGAAAGAAATTAACGGGAGCGGTTTGGCAGCACGACTTCATACCCGACTACAGATACAACTACGAAACTGGCTTGGAAGATAGGTGGGGGATTTGCCGACACTGCAGTGAGGAATTTCCGGCCCATCCGAAGAACCACGGCAACATCTGCCTAGAAAACCACGTCAAGACATGCTTGAAGAAAAAGCGGGCGGACGAGGTTAGTCGCTTACCCGATGATGTATATAGAATGTATATTGCTCAGTGGACTATACGCGATGGTTTGCCTATATCAGCGCCCAAGGGAGAAGGTTTTAACAAAATGATGATGAAAGTGGCGCCGATAAACTATAGGGAAATCTCGTATTATATAAACCACGAGACAATTCTCAAATTTTATAACCAGCAAAGGGCCGCTTTACAAGAAATGTTCCAGCAATCTTCTTACAAAGTGTCTTTAACGTCGGATTGTTGGAAAAGCCATGCTAATGATGATTATATTACGGTCATAGCTCATTTTATTAACGATAATTGGAATATGGAAAAGCGTATCATAGGTTTTAAGCCGATGAGGGTTAGGCACACATCAGTAAACCTGGCCGAGGCTATACTAGAAGTTTTGTCGGATTGGAACATTAAGGATAGAGTAGTTTCCATTACGTTAGATAACGCTAGTGCCCACGCCAATGCCGTAGAAATAATGAAGGAAAGTTTGACCAATTTTAGGGACGATTGTTTTCATCAAAGGTGTGCATGTCATATTATAAACTTGATAGTTCAATCCGGTCTTCACGTTATTTCCGATAGTATCGCCAAAATTAGGAACATTATTTTGTATATACGATCATCTACTATGCGTACAGTTTCTTGGGAAGATTATTGCAGGGCTCACGGTTACCAGGTAAGAACGTTTCAACCGGATATGCCGATCCGCTGGAACTCGACCTACATGATGTTGGATGCTGTCTTACCATACAAGGAGCTTCTTACGAACTGGATCAACAGCCCCGAGCACGACGACTGCGAAGACATCACTCCGGACAATTGGCTAACCGCCATCCAATTCCAGGCTTTTCTACACCTTTTTAATCAAATTACTATTGATTTATCTCATGTTTACTCACCCACGTCTCAGAGAGCTTTGCCCGCTATTTTTGATATACTTTGTCATTTTGAAACCGCAAAACGTAATACTTTATTTACCGATGTACTAACCCCGATGATTGCAAAGTTCGAGTATTATTGGAGTCCTGACAAGCTCCCATTTCTATATTGCGCCTCTGTAATCGTGGATCCGACACTTAAGCTTTCCAAACTGCAGGATGTCTTAACTGCCATGCAAGAAATCACGCGGGAGCCCTATATGACGCACAATTACTTCGATGCGGATCAGAAGATGAAGGCCCTTTACCAAGAGTACGAGCAAAAATATAACGACTTGGAAGATCAGATGGAGGAAATGAATCAACAACAACAACAAACTCAGGTAATTTTTTTTAACTTTATTTCTTAAGATTAATTATTTTAATTTCCTAACATTACTCTAATAAACGTTAATATTTTTTGTTCACTATAGGGCGGACGCGGGGCCGGTGGTTCACCATACGTGTACAATCACCGTTTATTCTACAACCTTACGACTATTGGGCGCGGCAATACGTCGACTTCTTCACCCGGTTCACAAGGAAGTGGCGCTTCGGGAGCTCGAGTTCTTGGTCGACGTCGACGGCGCAACACCGTCGACGAGTACGCCCGATTCTGCAACCTTCCTCCGAGACCGTGCCCTAACGAAGGCCTTGACATTCTTTAATGGTGGCACACAAATTGATCACAGTATCCGGTTTTATCCTTGTTGGCTCGTGACATTCTCACAATCCCGGTCTCAACGGTATCATCGGAGGCGGCATTCTCAATGGCAGGAAGGATGTTAGAGCCTCGCCGGAAGTCTACAAAATCATTGATGGTCGAGATCCTTATGCTTTCGAGAGATTGGATTATGGCCAACAAGCGACAACAAGAAAACGATATGTTCGACCGAGAAATGGCGAATTACTTTTCACAGATTCAAATGTAATTCGTTTTCAATTGTTCGTTTTCTTATTGTACTTTGAATTTGTAACTTCGTTTGCCTTTCAAAATTTGGTTGTAGTTGTACTTTCCCGTATCCGACCTTCGAGTTTGTTGAAATAAAAACGCATATTTACTTTCTTTTGTTGTTGTATGTTTTATTTATTTCATAATTATTTTTTAAATATTTAAAACACTCAAAATAATTTAAGAATTTAAACATTTATTTTTTTCAAAACCGAACTTAAGTACCAAAATGTTAGATTCGAACAACTAAACGAAATTAGGGACTAAACAATAAATAACACAAATAAAAAAAAAACAAATAAAAACCCGAATCCGGATATATCCGGGATTTTTTTCCCGGTCCCGGATATATCCGTATCCGGGTTTTTAAAAATAAAAATTAAAAAAAAAAAAAAAAACCCGGATGGGTTTTTAGGGGGGATTTTGGAGACCGTCAAACATTTTGACTTTTTGAGACATTTTGGGCCGGGCGGAGATATTAGGCCCAATAGTTAGTTAACAGAGTAATCGGATAACCTCGGCATTCCAGCAGAACAGCAAGGGTATATCCGTCATTTACAAAATCAACGCCCCTTCCTGCCTTTGTATGAAGCTCGAAAACTCCCACTTCTCACACTGGTCATCGCGTCTTGGAGGAGACTCTCTCAGCTCGACTCCCAGCAATCTCTCTCTCAATCTCGTACGATCTCTCTCCGATCTGAAACCCTACCTCCCATTGCAGATCGCAGATTTACACTCTGCGCAGATTCGCCTGGGAAGTGAACGCGTAATCGCATTTCGTGTCAAGTCGTTGATTGTGGTTTTTTTCCGTTGTTTTTTGGTACAGAAATGGCTGCCGGAATCCTAGGGGGATTTCTGGTGCTGGTTTTGGCGGCGACGATCTGCGAAGCCGCCGCCATTCAGCCAATCACGGAGGCTCATCGATCTGCAGCGCTCGAGCTTTTCAAATCCGCCGATGGATCCTTCGGAAGGTGAGCTTAGAGCATTGTTTGAATCTTTGTTGGTTGAGAAGACATTGACTGTTTGCTTGGCTGTGTTGGAGATGGAATTCGAGTCGTTTCAAAGGTTCGGTTCAGTTCAGCTGAATGAAAAATGCTTTCTTTTTGCTCATTCCACTCCTTTTTTCCCCCAACATTTTTTTGGGGTTGAAGTTGCACTGTAGTTGACTTTGTATACTTATTGCCTGTTTGAATTCTATTACTTTATGATTCAGGATTAAATTCCTTGTGAGCTGTGATCTATGCAATCTTTCTGATAAAGTGATAATCTTCATTTCGTTAGCTCATAATCCTTCTCTCTTTTTTCTAGAGTATGCCGATTTGAGTCGGGGTGTTTTTACTACACTTGTGTTTATTGTTATGGGTCAGATTGTCACAATTTAACCTTTAATGCTTGAAAAAAATGTTTGTATTGTGTGCAAGTTTATTGTTGATATGGTTTTGTTGAGTGATGTGTTACTAATATCTATAATTGATGTCAAATCGGTCCAGTCTAGAAGAGGCATTTGAAGCCCTGAGATCTTTTGAGATCCTCGGAATTGATAAGAAGACGGATATAAGCAGCGCCACGTGTGGTTCTGTTCTCGAAGCTCTAGGGTCATCGTCTTCTACTTCTAAGGATTTGCTCCATGCATTACAAGTTAATGGTATACTGAAATGCAAGGTTAAGGAGGAGCTCTTTGAGGTACTGCTAAGCGCATTGCACTTATTCGCTACTGAAAGCTTAAATATCATTTCTTACGAGGGCTATGAAGGCGTTATATGTATGTCTAAACTAATGCGTTACTCCTGTTACATGTTTGTAGTCTATTATTCCAAGACTTAAAACCAAAATTAGCAGTGCAAGTTCATTGGATGAATTCTACTACTCAATTGGAAGTTTGGAGATCATTAAGGTAATTTATATTTGAACATTCTTTCCTCAGCATTGCCATTTGTTTATATATATATACCTGGAAGTTTGATAACTGTATGGAATAAGATACAGAAGGACTTTTAGGAGTCAAAACTTTCACTTTGGTGGTATTATTGTGATTACCGTACTTATATTTGCCTAATATACCTTCTTTCTACAGGCTCAAAGCCCTAATGCTGATGTAATTATTGGCGACGCTAATGGAATAATCCGTTCCATTAAGGTTAGTTTTTAGCACTAAGCAGTTTTCGGGTATTTTGGTACTGTGATAATATAACCTCTTTGGATATTTACGCTAATGTATCGTTGCAGGCTTTGAGCCAGAGTGATGGAAGGTGGAGATACAGTTCGAATAATCCTGAATCGAGTACATATGCTGCAGGTAACTACCCTACAACCACCATTTTGAAATTATAGTGCACTAGTATGCTGGATGGAAAACATTTATAACTACTGAAATGTGCTTCATGCAGGATTAGCACTTAAAACACTTGCCGGTGTTATCTCATTGGCATCTTCGGAAATTGACCAATCAATGGTATTTAAGCTTATGTCTTATTTGTTTTATCATTGACTTTAAAAAATTGAAATATCCTCAGAAAAGACCAGGTTTTATCCATTGTCTGGACCATATTCTTTCTTACTAGCCATTGATTTATTCACGGCTTTGTGCTTCACTAGCTATACTTATTAATTTAAAATACTGGATTTTTAATGCCAATGAAATATATTGTTTTCATTTCTTATGTATGTATATATATATATACTCTTGATTGGCAGATTGGTACAATAAAAAATGACGTAACAAAACTTTTTGACAGCGTTGAGACATATGGTACATATTCCCTCTTTCTCTCTCATGTCTCTTATGGTAGAAACTTAATGCTTCATCTTATGGCTGGTTTCCACTGCTGTATAATGTAGATGATGATGCCGTTTATTTTGATGAGAAAGTAGTTGAGGCACATGAACATCGTGGTCCTCTATCAACTACTTCTTCAGTCATTCGAGGGCTTACAGCATTTGCAGAGGCAACTTCTGGAAATATAAAGGTTATTAATGCATAATTTGTTATTCCGATATTTCCTAATTTTTTGGAGGATGAATTTATTTTTGTTACTCAAATTTTCATGCTTCGATTTTGATTTTCAGCTTCCAGGAGACACGATTTTGGGTTTGGCGAAGTTCTTTCTCGGCATTGGCATTCCCGGTGATGCAAAAGACTTCTTTAACCAAATCGAGGCATTAGCATGTCTGGAGAACAATAGGTTAGAGATTTGTTGAAATGCTTGTATCTTATCCAGTGTTTCAATAATTAAGATTTTGCTGTACATTTCGTTGGAACTTCGGTTTTTAATTGCGCACTATATTTCATCACTACTTGTATATCATTACTAACTTTTAGTTTGTATCATCAGGGTTTATGTCCCGCTGATTCTATCACTCCCAGCTACCGTTCTTTCCTTGTCTAAGAAGGACCAGCTCAAGGTTATTCTCCAATCACTAACTATGCTTAAACTATATTTTTGTGCTTATCTTCATTTCTCTATATACTATTGTGGTTGTGGTATTATTAAATTGGTTGGTATGTGACTCTATCACAGCAAGAATGTGTTAAATGACGTAATAACCTGGTTTTGCTATACTCAACCCTGGTGAAAATAAATTATGTGTATCAGTAGATTCTATAATACTATGAGTACGGCTTTCTTTAATCGAATATGGCTTTTCATTTAAAAATAATACTTGGAATGCTACATAAGAGAAGGCTTCCAAGCGCCTTTCCTCGAATTTCCTCCCTTAGTTAACTAATATAAAGTGTCCTATATAATTTATGTTGTTAGATATCTGTCTGATGATGATCTCTATATGACTGCATGTACTGTGCTTTCAAGCAAATTATACAGATTATTTGTTTGTATCTATCAGATAACAATTAAATGTGGTCAAAAGGTATTGGATTGGTAGAGTCCTCTTAAGAGTTACATGAATATGTTTGCCCCATCTACAAAGAATATAGATGGGTGTATTGAAAATTTTGTACTATATTTTAAGCGGTTATTGTGATTAATATATTATAATGCTTTATCTGATATCTGCAATCAGGTAAAGGTGAACACAGTGCTTGGGTCAAATGCACCTGCCCTTACAGTGAAACTGATGCAAGGATCAAGCTCTGGTTCAAAGGGTGGTTCAGCAATCGAGAAACAGGTCAACTTTTCCCCCTAGTTTTTTTGTTTATTCATTCTCCTTTTTTAATATCCAACTCCAACAAGTTATCGGGGTCAATTTCTGACAGTACATGATAAATTTATTTGTATTATACAGGAACTCACATTTGACGTAGAAAGTGCATCCCACATTTTGGATTTGCCGAAGACCGTTGATGTTGGAAAATACGTGTTCATTTTTGAGGTATCCTTGTCTGCAGATGTAAAAAACGATGTTTCAGGGCTTATCTTCTTCTGATAATAATTTATGGTTCCTTTTATAAGGTGTTTCTTCATGATTTGGAGGATAATTTAATATACGCTACCGGAGGCCAGACACAAGTATCAGTGTTCGTGACTGGAATCATCAAAGTTGCTAATGCAGAAATTACCATACTCGATAGCGACCTCGGTAGCGTGGAATCTCTGAAAAAGTGAGTGTTTTAATTCTATTTTCCTGTTATAGAATATGGATATTTGTGTTGAATTATCGCTTTCTACATGCATTTTTCACGACACTTGCTGTTGCACGATAAATATGTACATGTTATGACCAAAATCGATGAACTCGAAATGGGAATTTTGGCCAACCTTCACTAATCCAATCTCCCCTCGTTTGAGAGAGGTTAAGTTTATTAATGGTTTTTGGCTACCTTTTTATTAGCTTAAGCTCTCTTAAATAGAGCAACGATTACAACCTAATAGGCCTGACCGGGCCCGACTCAATTGAACCTCTAAATTAAACATAATTAAATAGACATAATCAAAATGACAGACTCAATTATATGATGACATAATTACTAAGTACTTGGGATTTGTCAGTACATTATTTACGAATACGCTTTAGATCTTTAGATACATTTCAAAAGGATCCAAATAAAAAAAAATGACTTATCAGTTTTATATTATCCATCCCACAATGGCAAAACAAGGTTCTATATTTAATGTTCATGAAGTTATAAAATACCTATTATTACTTTTAATTAAATTATCTGATAGATGTTTGTTATTAATAATTAGTTACGTTGTAGAATTTCTTGCGAACTTGACAAACTTTATCGCGTACTATCAGGCTGGATATCGCTGGAGAAGATGTTCTCTCACTATCCGCAAACCACCTTCAAAAGCTGAGACTGTCCTTTCAACTATCTTCTCCTCTTGGTAATGTTTTCCAGCCTCATCAGGTATGACTTTTAGCGGTGTTCTACTCTGAACGTGCATCGACCATTTTGTCCCTCTCCGTAATTGATTTTGAACTTTGTTTCTCTGCAGGCGTTTCTCAAGTTGAGACATGAGAGCAAGGTTGAACATATATTTGTTGTCGGGAACTCCGGAAAAAAGTTTGAGATTGTTCTAGTTAAGTTTCTCCGACCAATTCCTTCATTTTATGGCGCGCCTCAATATCATTTTTCACAACAATGATTTTGTCTGTTTATTGCTTATTTTTGTAACACATTAAATTGGTAAATATGTACTCATGTCAAGCTTAGTACAGCATGGCTTTATGGCTGGATTTTTAAAATCGTGTGACACTTTCATCATTATATTTAGCTCACAATAGTTGGGTCACGAACACTTTTAAAATCATATATCTCATCTTCACAAATTCTCAATTGTAGGATTTTCTTCGGCTCGTCGAGAAGTTCTACTATCTATCTGGCAGCTACGACATTCAACTTACTGTCGGTGACTCTGTCATGGTAAGAGTGGTGATGATTTGAATCAGTTACGCCACAAGGCAATCGCTTCGATAAATACAAAAAAACTACAAGACCTTATTAATTCCCAGAAGTTCTCATAGTATTTGTAATCTAGGAAATAATATTACATCACTTCTAATAATTTCAAGAATAATATGAGCATATCAATAAAATTTGTAGAAGAGGAATCTAATTCTATAATCTTATATCTATCATCTTATTATGCCCTCACCATTTTTTTTATTCTTCTTCAGGAGAACTCTTTCTTCAAGGCTATTGGCCAGGTGGATCTGGATCTACCAGAAGCCCCTGAAAAGGCTCCACGTGCTCCTCAGCAGCCGGCAGATCCTTCGTTAAGATATGGACCGAAAGCAGAGATAAGCCATATCTTCCGTTCTCCAGACAAGCGTCCACCGAAGGAGCTCTCTCTTGCCTTCTTGGGTCTTACCTTTGTGCCACTGCTTGGATTTTTGATTGGGGTAGGTCTCGTTTGATTTCTTTTCGCCTCTAAGAAGATATCTTTTGTGAACATCAATGCTTGCAAAATCAAGTTGGTTGAAATATTTACTAAGGTTGCGTTTGGTTATGGTCTTCGAGACCAGTTTTTGTTTTTGATTTCAAACAGTGTCATATTGGTTTTGCAGACCACGTTTGGTTACCAGTTGTCTCTGTTTTCTGAGATTGGTCTCGCAGACTACTGAAATTTTAATGAAGGAAAACAGAAAACGACTTGAAGTTGTTTTCTGTCTTTGATTTTCAACTCAATCGTACAAAATAAAACCATAATAATATATTATCATTCTATAACAGTATTATATTATTTATAATAAGATATTAACTATGAAATTAACTTATATAATAAATTATTAAAATCATTTTTATATATAATTATATATTCTAATGATATTACTATCATATTAACAAATTTACTTAAATTATGTATATTATTAAATACTATCTTAATTACAATGGTATAAACTCTTGAAACGGAATATTTACTACTTTATATATTACATTATTTAAACATGTAATTAGAGTCATGAAATATGAATAACTTTTGTATTATGACATATTTTTTAGACATAATATTAATATATATTACTTTCAAATAAAACATACTTTCTTTTTGGTAACATAAATTGTATTTTATTATATATATTTTTCATTTAAATTCACCCATAAATTAACAAAAAACTAACCAAACAGTGTTTCAAAAATCAAACTCCCAAACTGGTTTGGTAGACTAAACTCTCAGATTGGTTTCCCAAATCACATTGCAAAACTGGTTTCCCAAACCAGTTAACCAAACGCCACCTAAGTTTCTTTGATCTATTGGATACTGGAATTTATATCAAGCTTCTTGTATCTTGCATAGCAAGTACATACAAAGGTATGTTGGTAGCTGGTAGGAATTAATTAGGTAAGGGACAACTAGGGTATTTCAGGCTAATTAAGGGTATATTGGTAACTTTGCAATTAGGTACAGAGGGCTGCTTACATAAAGTTTGCAGTCATGGTTAGGGTTTTCCTTATGCAGAAATTAATTTAGAGTTTAGGAACTATTTATTGGGAGAGAACGGCTTGCCTCTCAGAGCTTGTTTCCGTTTATTGTTTCTCGTGATAAAGTGTCTTGAGTTCATCTAATTGCGTGAACTCCGGTTTCAATTCCTTATCGTAATGATGCAGAGTGTTGAAATCTTGTTCGTTATAGTTGCTTGTAGATTACACGTGACACAATTTTCCCGCCAAACCTGATTTAATAATAGTGTTGATTTGTGGGGCTAATCGTCGCCGTTAATTTCTTTATTCGATAAATATTTTGTTCTTTCGTCTGCATGTAAGTATACTAGTATAAATGAGGCAGTAAATGTAAATGTATTTTTCTCAATCAATTAGGCCTTTTCAGCTTTTATTTTGATGCCGGAGATTATTTCTTCTTTTAGGCGAATCCCCTGTTAGCTTAAGTTTAATCATTTTTCTCTATTTAAAGTTTTGTCTTTTCACATGCGTGACAGCTTTTACGCTTGGGAGTGAATTTCAAGAACTTCCCCTCTTCAGCCATACACGCCTCGTATGCGATCCTTTTCCATCTCGGCATTGGCGCGGTGATCTCCCTCTATGCTCTCTTCTGGCTCAAGGTAAACATATCTCCTCATATTTCACGGCCACCATCGAAATTTAATATCTCTTCATATTCAAAATTAAAACCTGTAGAAAATTTGTGGTCCCCATTGTTCCGCTCCAAATTTAAGCCCTAGTTAAATGATTGCTTAGTGAGAGAGATTTTTTGTATAGTTGAAAATTTACGTACGGCTGTGATACGTCCTATATTGTGATCTTATGACGGAAGCCACGGTAATGTGATAAAATAAAACACTAATCTCTCAAGAGCCCTAATCTCCTCTCACCGAGAGTGATTTGGTTAATTTGGTAAAAAGATAATTTCCATCAATTACAATCCGGCTGTTCTTAAATGACATTTTCTTATCACAATAAACTTAAATTACGGAAATAAACAAATTTAGCTCGGCCTATCTTCTGATACGCCCCGCTAGTGGCGGAACCAGGATACCACTTCCAAGGAAGCTAAATAATGTGGGGGAGACTTAAGTATGCATAATTAAGGGTAAAAAAGAAAATACAATAGAAGGATAAGGTAAAAAGATCTGAGAGACAGGATGAGTTTAACCTAGGTGATCATGTTATCTCCTTCGGTTCGTGTTATAATTTTGCTTGTTTATTGCAGTTGGATCTCTTCTCGACGCTGAAATTGCTCGGTTTACTGGGAGTGTACTTGCTAGTCGCGGGGCACAAAATTCTGTCCCATCTGGCTTCGGTGTCAAACAAGTTGAAATCTGCTTAGAGGGTTAGTTAATGAGAGATTCTAGACTAATTTTAATCCAGTTTTGTAGGGACTTTTGGTGGTGTTTAGATAATTATAATATATGTTAGTAACTATAGTAAGCTCGATTTTTGCACATCAGAGATTTTGCGTTCAACAAGAACTCATCTTTTACTCTCCCCTTTTGATATATTTACTTTTTACCATGATGCCACCTGCATGATATAATGTCATTTTTTTTTATCTTATATAGTATAACGAGTTTTGTCGTAATTTTTACACTACAGTATCAATATTTAATCGAGATATTAGCGGCAATAGCTCCAATCTATGGTCAGCGCCTTACCACGCCATTCATGTGGTTCTACATTTTTCGAGATTACAATTTTTTTTTGTTTTTTTATTAAGTATAATATATTTCATTTTATTTTAATATTTAAAATTTGAACCTTTTTTTTAATCTTGATTTTGATTTCTGGTAATTAGAACACTAAACGAGTTTAAAATAAGTAAAGCAAAATAAAATATAACAGTTAGTAATTAAAAACTTAAAAACATCCATTAGGCGTGTACAAAATCTTAGGTATCGGCTAAAAAAATTAAGAACTTACAAAATATGTTAAACATTTGCTAACTAAAATTTATAGTATATTCCGTCTAAAATGACTCTTCGGTACTGGTTCTTAAAGTCGAATCTGAATATCAAAGACCGTGTTGCAGTCTTATTGGACCAAATAACTTATTTTATAGACTTGACCTTATAATAGATTTCAAAGGGTCTTCGGTAACGAGGCTTTTGGTTCATTTATTCATTTTTAGGTTTTTTTGTACCCTTTTCATATAAGTGATTTATTTTGGCTTAGATTTTTTTTCCTTACGTTTGCTTATTTAGATCACTTGAATGCAATCGAAATACAAATACCCAGACAAGTCTTTGATAAGTTGTAGAGCTAAGGCGTGAAAAAATTAACATCGTGATAACGCAATTATTTCTAGTTTAGATTTTTTTTTTCTTCCAAATCTGGGTATATATATCCCAAGTTGGAAAGTTTTGGTTTCGAAAAAAAATCTAAAAAATCCAAGACTTTTAGTGTTGTTTTTTTTTAGTCTCATTTCTTATTATTACATCTAACGAATCATATTTACATAAATAGATCAGACAAATAAAAATAAAGTATACCATATTTTTTAGATAGTCAGAATCCGAGTTTTCTAGTTTTGGAAAAGTCCCGATTCCAAAAGTTCTACATCTGCTCATGTTGATCACTGAACAAATCGATCACTATAAATGAATTAAACCAGGAGCCATAAAAAAAAAGGCTAAATATTGAATTTTAAATAGGGTAATAGTATAGTATTTTTTTTTTCTTATGTGGTATTTGATTTTTTTTTTTTAACTACATGCTCTATCAAAAGTTTGAATAATAAATAAAATACAATATTCATGTCTATATCACGGAGCCTCTCTCTACGACAGTATCCAGATCGTTACGCCTTTCGTGCGGGTCAAAACTTATTTGACAAGGAACTTTGCTATCTTAGGACCGTTATAGTTATGGCCTTCGTTCACCGGGGTCGGTCGCCGGCTCCCTATCATCTGGTCACGAACTTCCTTGACCTTGTGACACTGGACAGGCGTCAGCCCCCATACATGGTCTCACGACTTTGCAGAGACCTGTGTTTCTTATAAACACTCGCCCGAGCCTGGTCACTGCGACCCCCTTTGTGAGGAGACACCCCTTCTCCCGAAGTTACGGGGCTATTTTGATGAGTTCCTTAGAGAGTTGTCTCGCGCCCCTAGGTATTCTCTACCTACCCACCTGTGTCGGTTTCGGTTACAAGTACCCAATTGTTGAAGGTCGTTCGAGCTTTTCCTGAGAGTATGGCATCGATTACTTCAGCACCATACGCCTTGGTACTTGAGGCATTTTCTCTACCCCTTCTTACCCTGAAAAAGAATTGGCACCTTGCGTTCGGTTTACTATAATATTGTTATTGGAATTCATGCATAAAGACTTAACTGCAACAAATATGCCAAGTAAAAAAATTCATTTTTGCAGACGTGTCTCGGGAGGCACATGACATAACATCAAACTCATCTCACTGCAACAAAATCGCTGCGGTATAAATTTTAACCATTAAAATTCGTATAAAGGAATTCAACTGCAACAAAATACGAAGTACGGGATGATGATGTCCGTTATTCAATAGCTAGAATACCAAATATTTCATAGTCCAGCTGAAACTTCATCATACGGGTGCTGCAAATCGGTGTTCAATTTTTATGAAAAAGTCGATACACATTATGAAACGAATATTAAGTCGCAGAGACAACCCCTTCTACAAAATGTTTAAAATTTTGTTGAATGTTTACTTTTCTTTTCAATTTTTACGTGTAAATGTACTTATTTAACCCCCCTTCCTCTATACTTACCCCCTTAAAAACCTGTATCCTGTCCATAATAGCTTGAAAAAAAAACCATCCCAATAACAAATTGCAATGTGATGGTCCAACTTTATTGACGTACAAGCAGGGCACATTGTAAGCTCAGAAACGACAAGCAGGGCACATTGTCGTTTAAAATGCATTGATATCATTACTTTTATATTTTTTATTTCTAGTTATAGCTATTTCCCGATTTAATTATTTTCAATTTGGGAAATTTTTTTCAGGGAATCAATTTTTGTGATAATTGAGCGATAAATCGCTGAAAATCACTTCTCGGTAACTTATCTCTTCTAATAGTTGTCGTTTTATACTTATCGCGATTTTTCAATTCGAAAAGCAAGGTACTTATCTCCCAAACTTGTCAAGTATATTATCTCGAAAAGCGAGGGACTTTTCGGTCAAAAACGATAAGTCAACCCTAGTATAATTTTTTCTTTTTCGTGGCAGAAGTTTCAACTTCTTTTAAATTCGGAATTTAAAGGTATTTTTAGTGGATCTTGAGTGTTTTGAAGTATAAATGTTGTATATGTATGAATCATGTCAAATTTTCACAATTTTATTCAATATTTGTAGTAGTTACTTAGAAAGTTATTAGGTTGAATGAAAGTTAAACTTTGAGTTTCGTATTAGTTTAATTGTACATTTTAGGTTCTGAATAAAATGTTGCGTTGAAATTGATTTTTTTTTTTTAGGTTTATGATGGAATATAGATAAATTAAGATGGTTTGTGTGATTTTTGTTAATTTTATTTGCAGATTTGGGTTATATTTTAGGGTTTATGCAAATTTTTTCTAATTGCGACAAAAGTACCCATTTTCCAGAAAATTGTGAATTTGAGATATATTTTAATTTTTTTTATGTAATTTCATTTTGTAACATTGTATATAATTAGAAAACTGTGAGTTTAACATAATTATTTTTGTAATTTGACGTTTTCCTGAATTGTGACCTTATTGCGGCAAAAATACATATTTTTTAGAAATTGGTTAATTGAGCTAGTTCATCGACTTTTTTGATGTAAAATTATTTTATAACATTGTATATAATTTATAAAAAAAATGTGAGGTTGACATAATTTTTTTTGTAATTTGACGTTTTCCCGAAGTGTGACCTTATTGCAGCAAGGGTATGTTTTTTTGGAAATTGATTAAATTGAGCTATTTCTTCGATTTTTTATGTAATTTTAATATGTAACATTGTATATAAGTTTGAAACTGTGATTTTGACATAATTTGTTTTGTAATGACGTTTTTCAATTATTGAGGAAAAAATACATTTAGTATTTTATTTTATAAAAATATTTTACGCATGAAAATATGTATGAAAATATTTATAAGTTTTCCATTGATAACCGATTAATCCATCGATAAACTCGATAAGTTTCGATAACGGTAAACGATAACTTTTATAGGTTTTCCATCGATAAATCCATCAGCAAACGATTGGTCCGTCGATAACGGCAAACAAATTATCAGCAAAAACGGCATTTAAATCCTTGCGTTTTGTTGTAGGAATAAAATCCCAAGGTCAACCTCATAACGCATGCACTTGGGGTTAGGGAGTGGGAACTCAACAGAGAGAGCCTCGAAGAGTGACCGCCAAGCTCTCGAAGGATTCGTGCCATTATTTTGCATTTATTCAATAAAAATCTTCCGTAATTCATTGCCTCGGAGAATTACCGTTTCTCCATCTTCTCTTTAATTGGTTTCTGCAGTTTATTTGTGAGACTGGATTGTGAGATCCAACACAATGGTAATCCAAACTTTGGATTCCTACGGATCATATCCTGTTGAATCTAAGAGGGGCAAAGACACACATAACCAGTAAAAGCTTTAAAATTTCAAATCATAAAGTTAATGTTTCTATCATACCAAAGTAATAATCTTCTAAAAGACTTATCTCATTCTCAACCATGGTATGTGGTGATTTGCTCCTTACACTTACCAAAATAATAGCTTTCTGCATTCAACTCAAATGAATAGATAACATAAATTAAACAAAAAAGAAGAAAAAAAGTGTCCAAAATGCTATAGAACATTCCGAATAACGACAACAAAGATGAGTCAACTGACTATTCGTTCTCCCTCACGCTCTCGCTGGTGCGCCATATCTTCTTCTGGATGATCAAAACGGCTTCGTCTTGGCCTTTCTCGGGCTCCTGAGCTGCAGCGACTTCCCAGTGTAACGCTTTCAAGTACGTTATAATGAAGTCGACGATCCTCTGCTTGTCGCGGATGATGATGAAGCCCTTAGGCCGGAGAATCCTGTCCATCTCGATCAGCAAGTCAACAGCACTGCATCGTTGCTTTTCTATGTCGGAGAAAATATCTCCAGCGTGCAGAAGATCGTACGTTCTCGGGTACGTAGAGAAGGCGTGACACCTGCCATTGAAGCGAACAAAGATCATTGTTATATATAATATTGAGTTATTATCTCTGACATAGTATGTTGTCATTGTTGTCTGCTTATTTTTTTTTTTAATTTTCTTATAAATTTATAAATTGTTTAAAAATCCACCGTTTTTCGACGAATTTTAAATCACATGCATGCACATTCTACTGTTAACACCTCATACTTAGTAGTGGTATTTGACGGCAAATTTGACAAAAACCGTCCATTTTGAATGATTGGAATGACATACATTACTACACCTCTAAATTAAAAAGGGAAAATTACTAAAAAAATTTAAGAGAAAAACCGCAACGACGCAACAAGTTTAGAAAGTTCATGTCCAAATTTATTATTTAATTTTTTTATTTCTAGCAGGCATTTAAAAGGTGTAACAAAGCAATCTGCGTCCCTAATCTCGGTGACTTAGTGTTGAAACTTGAAAGTGAGAGTAATATTTTATTATCTAACAATAGATGAAAAAATTATACAAGAAATTGAATACATACCAGTTGTGAACAGCACCGATAAGACCCCTGTCGTATATCAATTTAAGTGTGTTAGGTCCATCCTCCGAAACTGCATTCATAACCCAGACGTCTTTGTCCCTCAAAGCGGCGGCAAAAGAGCCAATGTTTGCCTTCATGTCCATCACGTTCCTTATCGTGTTGGACTCGATTTTCTGTCTCATTAGATTCCAGTAACTCTCAACTCGTTGTTGCCAAAATTCCTGGCACCAAATTAAAATTTGTCATCATCCGATGTCTTTTCTTGAACTATATATTTCCATTTTTATATGTATATTCAGAGTTTAGACATTAAAACAAGGCTTACAGTGTCTTTGTCAAACATATCACTTGAATAGCCGAAATCAGCTAAGCGCGGAGGAGGAGATGTCAGGCGAGCAGGCCAAGGTTCCAAACCGCTTCCTTTTGTTCGGTGGATTTCTGAATAATATGGAGACCTTTTTGGTTAGAGCATATCCAGCACTACAAAGATAACCTTTATTGCTAGCTTTAAATAGATTTCCGATCTAATATACCAATAGAATTGGATGAAGTGCTACTTACGTTCTGAGTACGGTGTGATGCATGCTTCCATATTCACACCCGAAACAGCATCTGGGTCACTACCGGATTTGCAAAGGGGAGGTAGAGTACCAGGCTTTCTTGCGTTGTAACAGTCGTTAGTCAACGGTTTGACCCAGATAACCGTCTGATTCCTTTTAGCAGCCACTTTCCAGCACATCCTATCGACAAGAGCGCTCATCTGTCTCCAAATTCTCCTATCCTCTTCGTCCTGAGCATAGGCTTCGGGAGATGAGTACGCAAAATAGCCACCTGGCCTTAGCAGCCTATCCAATTCTAGAAGAAGGATTCCGTCCCTTTGGAGCCAATCGATCCTACAACGAGAACAGTGGGCAAGCTCGAAAGATCTGCTTGGATAAGGGAGTCTTTTTGTCCCTAAGACGCCGAGATATGCTGGAATTCCTCTTTCCAAGGCAAACTGAATCTGGTTTTGGTGAACGTCGTTGGGCGCTAACGACATTGTGATGATGTCGGAAGAAAGAAGGTACCCTCCGAAACTAGCAACTCCGCAGCCAACATCAAGGACAGTCCTAATATTGCCTCCGTTGTTCAAATTGTTGTTGGGAAAGTTAAGCATCTGTTCAAGAGATGAAGAATAAACGGTTAAATGAACTTTCTCATATACTCTTGGATAGTGCAGATTTACTTACTTAAAGCCTAAAAAATGAGAGAAGAAAGACATGGAAGCTTAATCTTCATATATGAAAGAGTTGATTAGATATGGTGCTAGGGTTTCCATACCTCCAGGGAAAAAATTACTTGCCATATCTACCCTAATAAAGTCGGGAATAACAAATGAATAACAGAATTAATATAAGAGACCATAAAAAATGACACTTACATTAGCCATTGATGCAATGTACTTGTCAGCTCCGTAATGGAAGTGAGTTCCTCCTCCGGGGAAGACAATCTTTTCGCCTTTGACAACCATCCAATTTTGATCAGACTTCTCGGTCGCAAGGTGGGTGTGCGGAATGTTTGCTTTCCACACCTCATCTCTACTTTTAGGCCACTTAACCGGAATCTGTGATAGTTTGAAGAGATAAGACATTAATTATTCTTTCTTGCTACAGAAAGAAGAACCGAAACAATATACATTCACTCCCATCAGCTACACTCTCACCAGCTAGTTTTTGAAATACTTATTTCTTACTGATTAAATTGAAATTATACATCTTATACTAATCAACAACTAACAGCAATAATAATAATTAAACTCAACCTATTAATAGACTCGTGATTATCTATAATCGGAGGAAGGGGAAGAGGGTCTTTTGGTCAATTAGGGGTGTCATATTTATTTTACTTGCTTTGCCCCTAGGTTTTCGTGTTTGGTGAGTTGATGCCTGACTAATGCACCAGAGTGTCCTTCAAGTTTATATGCTTTGTTTTGTTTTGTCTTGTCTTGTCTTGCTTAGCATCACTTAGAGAGTGTTCGACGATGATCTCAAAGGAAAGGTCGGGATTATTTATTGCTCTTTGCATTGTAAAAATAAAAGGGGAATTCATCATTCACGTTGGCCGAATTCTCATCTTGGAAAACCGTGTTTGGAAGTTATCACCTATCCACTTATCTATAATACAATATTTAACCACATACTACACACCTTATACCCAGGAGGGGGAGGAATTAAGCAATTGAAACGCCTTTCAGGAAGTGGGCAATGCCTCTCATAATGCTCCATCAGAGGAAGATCCAGCTTCAACCTCATTTGGTAAATAAGGTTTCTGTCTAGGCAAGGAATCAGCTCCGAGTGACGGTTATCACACACCTTCAATGTAGAAACAGAGGGACAACTTGAGCGTGAAGCTATAAACAAAAGAGCCCACTAAAAGAAAGAACAAAAATCAATATCAAGATTCAAAGCATGTCAGTCACGCAAGCAAAGAATGACTCACGGGAAAGCTTTTAGGTATAAATCCGACACCGCCATCGTCGCCAAGAGTAGAAGGAGACTCGTCCGCTTCTTCATCGGAACCCAAGTAAGAGCTGAATTTCCTTAGGGACTTGTTTCCATATTCAAGAGCCGACGAGCCACTTTTTTGAGAAAATACATAAAGAGCGCCGCAAATGACCACCAAAACTAGAACAAGCGTAACCAATCGTTTGTTTTTTCCACCTTCCGCTCTTCCCCTCATTTTAGTATCCGATATACTCGCGACTAGAACATGAAGATATCAAAACCAACTCCGATGGAGCAAGCAATCGATCGGCAGTAAGTTACCAAAACTAAACGCTATTTCCGACTATCCGAGATTACTGTTAACTTCTTCTACGCAATCTCCGTCAGCACTGCAATATTTCAAACTCGAATTCAGTAAATTAACTCAAAAACTCAAAATGGTGATATGAAGTCATATATATAACACAAGTCTGATACTGAAAAGCTAAAACCCAAGCACAGCAAGGTCAAATCAAATCGGATCCAAACCAGATCAAGTGAGAAGGATCCAAGAACTAGATAGAGATAAAGCGTTGCATAAATGCCTCGCCTAGCAGAGCTAAATCCAAAATAAAAGGCGAAAACACCGACAAACTTTTCAGCGAGATCATCACAAAACATAAAGAAATGCGAAAATCCGATGCTTGAGAACCAAAAAACAACGAGGAAGAGATGGAATGAGTAAGGCAAAGTTGATGAGTGGGATCTTGATTTGGAGAAATGGAAATGGATCTGGATCGAGCGTACCTGTGTGAGAGAGGGGCTTGGGTTTCAGTTCAGAGATTGAGTTGAGATGTATGTATGTATGTATCGTATAGTGTGTGTGTATCTAAGGCAGAGAAGAGAAGATAGATTCTCGAGAGAGAGATTATTACAGAGAGACGACAAAGAAGACCCTGCTGCTTTGCTTTCTCTCTCTACCGACCTCTACGCACCGTCGTATTTATTTATTTATTACGGATATTTGCGGAACAAATACCATAAGTATGCGAAAAAAAATATCTATTTTTTATTTTAGTCGGACAAAATTTCCATGTTATAGACATGTATCTTTTTTTGGGGTTGTTTAATACCTGTCTATAACGTCAGAGAGAAGTAATGATATTTTATTTTATTAAAACAAAGAATGAGTATTTAACGTTACATTTTTAAATACTTTTGACATTTATACCGCTAATATCCCTATTTATTATTTACTTGGACTTGTGTTTTTTTTAATGACGGCATATATATTTAAACTGGTGCAGTATAGACTCAAATTTTATTTCCAGTGGCATATATTTTTTATCTGACATGTTTTTTAAATTTAAGTATTTTTATCATTATTTTTTTCGCTTTGAACTTCATATTGCTTGAGCTGGTCCAACAGAGCACACCCTTAACTCTTTGAAAAAACTTTTTGTTTATAATAATATCGACTCTTTTTGTGGTAGTTCGACCGTTTCATTCGTAACTGGAAGAGTTCTTAAACCAATGGAATTTCATAAAGGCTTAGACGTAGAATTTCAAGACCGCGAACGGTACTAATCGAAATCTATGCTGTTTTTTTAATGAATGTGATACTATTGACTAAAGTTACAATGCACTATTGTATTATTAGATATATTCAGTGTAAGAATATGTAAAACTTATTATAGACCAAATTTACATATGTAAACGAGACATACTTTTGTGTCGCATATAGTCTGAACCCAAGGCCGGCCCTGAGTTTTACGATGCCCTAGGCGAGTTAAAATTTTTGGGCCCTCAGTGAAAAAAAAAATCAAATTTTAAAGAAAAAATACCACTTAAATTTATGTAATCACGTTCTCTAAGAAATTCCAATAATGGAATGAATATCTCTGTCCTTCAGGCTCAACCAAAATTCTTAATACTGCCCCTAAGAAATTCCAATAATGAAGTGAATACACTTCAGCATTGGTATAGAACAAAATATTTTATAAGCTACATAAAACAATTCAGCAATATAACTTGGCACAAGAATCACCAATAAACTATATATAATAAAGCAAGGTTCAACTTATCGAGATAACCGATAAATCGCTTGCCGTTATCGACGGATTAATCGACGGATAACCGGATTATCGACGGAAAACTAATAATACTGTAGCTTACCGATTACCGATACTTATCGAGGATTATCGACGGATTATCGACACTTTTCGATACTTATCGACGGAAAAATTACTAACTATTTTTATAATATCATACAAACATATGAAGATAAAGTCATACACACATAGTCCTATAATACCAATAAAACATAGTCTCACAAATGTATCAAACACATAGTCCAACAACTCATACACATAATAGATAGGTAATAGGTAGAATTGTAGATAATACTCAACCTCAAACCGACTTCTCGGACCTCAGAAAAACGACGATCTCCTGTGGGCTTCCATAACACCGGTGGCACCACGTGCTTCCATATGCATGTTCAGATATGTGTTCCAAAACAGGCCATGTGCTTCGAAATGCGTACGGAAGTAACTCACGTGGTAATCATATACGTGTTGCTCCGTGAAGATGCGTGCACGATTTGGATACAACGGATGCGCCCAGACACCGTTCTCGAGCACAGGGTGCGGAGTTGCAAACTGAGTGCTCACCGAAGTT
Organism: Parietaria judaica; assembly: GCA_954871525.1. NCBI lineage: Eukaryota > Viridiplantae > Streptophyta > Magnoliopsida > Rosales > Urticaceae > Parietaria > Parietaria judaica. The sequence goes on from OX940860.1 coordinate 50,857,244, forward strand.
CCCATTGACATCGTATCTAACCACCCAGAGACATCGTCGACGGGGTTCGAACTCTGAGAGAGATAGCCACTTCCAAAGTAGAATCCGACAGCAGAAGATGCGTCGTCTTGTTGCTGAGGAGGATCAGGAGACTGCTGGTCGCCATACTGTCGATCGGGAATGTATCCCATGTTTGGGGGGTCGATGTCGTAGTTCGGGTCGGAGCGATACCTATCACCTGTTTTGTAATCATATTAGTTGACATTCAAATATACATGCAATGCAATCAACAAAATTCAAATAAACGGTACATTCAAAGAAAAACGGTAATCACCTGTATCAGACCCTCCATATGTAGATGCTCCCCACCCTCCGTGGCCTCCACCTCCTCCACCACCCCATCCTCCCTGGGTGCCACCTCCTCCACCACCCCATCCACCATGCGAAGAGCTATGGGAAGGGGAAGTACGGTGAGTAGAAGCCGCGTGAGTACGATGCTGACTGGCACTGGGGCCAGGACCGCTTGAGCCGCAGTCAACTCCTCCATAAACTCCCGGGGGGTCGGTGGTAGGACTGAGTCTTTGCTCACCAAGGACTCGGCTGATCACAACTCCGAATGATCGAGCCTCCTCAGCGATATCTGGGTCTGGGTTGCCTTCTTCGTCATCGAGGTGGACTGGTCGGATCCACTCTACAATTGCGTCCTCGAAGTCACAACCGGCAGAAGCCATCGCCAAAGACCGGGTGAGGTACTCATAAGGATCGGCTTTGTCCACCTGGTCGTACTGCGCCTTTATGTCCCGCAGCGCTAGCTTCTGATTGTAGTTGCAGAATACTAGCTTCTCCAGTGTTGCGTATGCCAGACGATTGCGGAGCTTGGTGTGGATCAAGGCAAAAGTGCTCCAGTTACTCTCGCACGCTGAAGAGGACGCGGTCTGCGACAAAATCCTTACTGCTAGCTTCTGCAACGTGGGGCATACACCCCCGAATATGTTCCACCACTCAGCTGTAAATAAATAAGGAAAGCAGGGTGTAGTTAGATTAATTTTTAAAACTTAGCATGCTTAATGGATTACAATCAATGTATTCTTTCTTACCGGGTGCAATACTCGTCCGTGCTGCCACATATGACCGCTCGCGCAATGGACCTATAGCGTCACGGAATCGCACGCACTACGATTCAAGAAAGTAAGTTATGTTTTATTAAATCACAAGAAATAAAGTTACACAATTAATTTGAGACCTAACCTCTTCTGCGAGATGTGTCACGTCCTCGTGAGGAAACAAACGATCGTAGACCCTGGTGACATCCACGATTGCGTTTTCTGGCATCACAATATCTCGCTCGTACGCGAGTTTGGGGTTCAAGAAGTGGGCCGCAATATGCAATGGATGCTCCAAGTTTCGGTGCCATCGCGCTTGCACAATATCGACTGCCCATTGCTTTCCAGGAAGTGCACTGAGCTCCGACTGGATGATTTCAAACAAGCGGTACACCATACCCATCGTCGGATGCACCTCGGTGTCGACGAACCGGAGTGCCGTGTACATGGGGATGAAAACGGCGATGGCCTTGTCAACAGAAACCTAAAATGGCTCGCTCAAGCACAATATGGCCGCGGCTCTCCCTTCTCTCATATCCTTGAACTTGGAGTTCTCCCACCAGTCTGACACAAACATCGCCTTGAGCCCGGCCTTCTTCCCCCGTAAGCTCTGCAGGGAGAGATAGTTTGTGGCGAACCTCGTCGCCCCTGGACGGATGATCTCACCATTGCATGTCTTCCTCATGGTATCGAGCACCTGGCCATAGTTGTAGATAAACTTTGTGATGAGCCTGCACCCCTTCACGGCCTCATCGATGCTTGGCCTTTTTTCGATGTCGTGAAACATCAAGTCCACGCAATGAGCAGCGCACGGTGTCCAGTACACGTTGTACTTCTGCATCAATTCTTGGCCGGCTTTTTTGTAAGCCGCGGCGTTGTCCGTCACAATTTGCACGACGTTGTGCGGCCCGATCTCCTCGATCACTGCAGAAAAGATCCTGAACAAGTACTGTGAGTTTTTGGCGTGTGCGGATGCGTTGATTGCCTTTATAAACACTGTCCTCCCCGCCGAAAAGACCATTATGTTCAGGATGGACATATTTGTCGGTCCGGTCCAACCGTCTGACATGATCGTCACGCCAAATTCCCGCCACACAGGAATCTGATCCTGCTTGAACTTCTGCCACTCCTCGTACTCGAGGTTCAGATACTTGCCTGCGATGTCCTTTGACGATGGATATGGGCATCCCGGGCCTACAATCGTAAATGCATTATTAAATATTAATAAACATCAAATCCGAAATTCAAAATGACATAAAAATAAAATCATAAATTAAGTTACCTGCTTGGGCTACGCAAAACAACATGTTGTGGAAGTGCAGGTCATCTGCGTGGCACCACGGAACCCCTTTGTGGATAAAGTACTTCGCTATCGACTTGCCCACCTTCAAAATGGTCTTCGGTAAAAACATCAATTCGACCCTTTTTTGTTTTCCTGAAGGCCTATCAAACAAAGCAGGGGCGGTGGCGGCACCGGAAGCACTTCCGCCTCCTTTTGTCTGGTCCTCGACCCATTGTTGGGACGTTGCCTCCTTACGGGTTCTCTTCGCTACCCACGCTGTGCAAAATATTCTCCCGTATGTTAACCTCAATATCATGTTTCTTCTGCTTCTTCCTTTGGGTACTCAGCAAAGACTCCCTAATGAGGTTACGCACGTCGTTGGGGACCTCTGTGCACGGCGCGACATTTTTGTTCTTGTCGACGCCGGCCAAATGTTTTTTCATTCTCGTTATTCCGCCTCCTCTAATCTCTTTCCCACAATAGTTGCACTTGAAACCCGAATTGTTGCTCGAATCCCCATAGGGAGTGCAATGCTGCCTAGCAAGTTCGTCCTTACTCATTTTCAACCTAAACAGCAAGAAAAATGACGCAAATAGTTTAAAAAAATATACAGAATGCAAACTTTATGTACTTTTGCCGTAAAAAACAATTTTACCTCAAAATACAAATTAAATCCCAGCATAATTATAAATTATCGTAGCAATAAATATTTAATGAAAGCTAACAGCAAGAAAAGTCAGTAGATTACCGGATAAATCACGAGAATACAAACTTGGATAACTTTTGCCGCAATTACGTGAATTACCAAAAAAACAGTCAAATCTGAAAATAAATTACACCAAAAACTCAGATTAATATTTCCAAAAATATTTAATGAATGAAAACACCCCAAAAAATGAGTACATAACCTCACAAATCACGAAACCAAAACTTCGAGTAGTTTTGCCGCAATTATGATGAAGTTGGAATTTTCGTCAAATCTGAAAATAAATTACACCAAAAATTCAGATTAATATTTCAAAAAATATTTCATGAATGAAAACACCCAATAAAATGAGTAGATTACCTCATAAATTGCAAAAGATAAACTAGGAAGACTTTTGCCTGAATTATGAGAAAATCCGAATAGTCGTAAAATCTGGAAAACAATTACACAAAAAACTCAGAATAATATTTTTAAAAATATTTAATAAATTGAAACACCCAAAAAAATGAGTACATTACCTCACAAATCACAAAATAAAAACTTCAATAACTTTTGCCGAAATTATCAAGAAATCCGAATTATCGTCAAATCTGAAAATAAATTACACCAAAATTCATATTAATATTTTAAAAAATATTTAATATACGAAAATACTCAAAAAAATGAGTAGAATACTTAACAAACGACAAAAAGATCAACTTCACAAACTTTTGCCGCAATTTTGAGAAAACCCGAATTAGCATCAAATCTGCCTCAAAAATTCACCAAAAAATCACTAAAAATTCACAGACTCTGTATCCTTCTTCCTCAAACCATAAATCAACAAAAAAAAAAAAACGTAAAAACTATATTTTTAGCAAAGTTCTAAGTTCAAAACTTTGTATACTTTTACCTAACAAGGATAATAATCCGAATTTCATCTAACTCTAACAAAATAATCACAAATCAAGTCATGGAACCAACTTTTAATCAAGATATATTCATGATAATGCAAAAAAAAATCTCAAAATTACAAAAGTAACAATCTTTACTCATTTCTAAAGATAACTCTTAAGAACAATACTCTTAGTTTTGGAACTCATTCAAATCTTCTCAAAATCGTGAAAATGATCAAATATCAAAGAAAAAACGCATGATTCATATACATCAACCATTATAAGTCCTAGATCTACCAAAAAGTTTGAAATAAATTGAATAAATTCGGTGAAAATGGGTAAATAAAAACTTTACATACTTTTGCCATTATGTTGATAATCGTGGAAAACAAGTTGAACAACGGATTATCCATGAGCTTACCCGTCCGATAATCGCGAGAAGCACCAAGGTTTGGCTTGGAGGCAGAGAAAAGAGGGAGAACTAGGGTTTGGAATGGATTTTCGTCGAAAAAATGCTATTAATACCACCCAATATTGTTTTTTTATTTTACGGATAAGTACCTTTTTTTTACACTGCGAAACTCGATAATCGCTTGGAAAAGATTTATCTCTTTTCGCGATAATCGTCGACAAAAGTTCAAAACGACAACTAGTAGTATGGATTTTTTATCGGTGAGTATGGGCAAGGTCGATTATCGACGATTATCGACGATAATCGTCGGTAAGTCGAACCTTGTAATAAAGTATTCTTTGTGATTGCGCAGTAGCACACTGCACAAGAAATAAATTCAGTAAAAAAAATAAAGAAATCACATCATATTTGTGTTTGACGGTGAAACAAGCGAATGAGGATTAGATAAATTACTTTATAAACTATATACAGTAGAACCTCTATAAATTAAAAGTGTTGGGACCGGCAAAAAATATTATCTTATCGGATTATTAATTAACATATAAATTAATAATTTATTAATTTATACATTAAGTGAAGAAAAAATTTATTAATCAACTATAATTATATAAACATCTTTACTAACAAAAAATTATTTCAATTTATTATATCGAGAATATTAAAGTATCAATATTAAGAATATCAAGAGAGATTAATATGATTTAAAAAGATTTTATTAGAGTACCAATGTCTGCAATATTAAAGAGCCCAACATGAGAATATGATAGCCGACCTTTGATGCTCTTCGGAAGCGTAGAGATGAAGTTCAAGAGGACATTAATTTCAAGAAGAAACAAATTACTAAAGAAACATATTTTAAGAAGACTACATGATTAGTGATGTAATGCTATCTTTTTACTCGTGATTTCATAGTTATTTATGTTATATTTTATTTATAGTGATTTTACAATTATTTATGTAATTTTTTATATTGAATTATTAATTTATATATCACTTGGGACCTATATACTTTCTAAAAAATTATTATCTTATAAATTTAGCGAATTATTAATTTAGCTAGTTAGGCCCGAGTCGGGACCCGCCAAAAATATTATTTAATCGCGACTATTAATTTATCGAGTATTAATTTATAGAGGTTCTACTGTATATATACCTAAACTATATGGGCCCTCAAATCTGCAATTTTTCTCGGACCCTAGGCCCAGGCCTATCAGGCCTTCATTCAGGGCCGGCATTGTCTGAACCATGACTTTTTAGAGAGATATGTAACTGGAGTTAACCCTAGACCAAATAAACTTAGTTGGAACTCTACGTAATATTATTTATAGTTTTCGATAAATTATTTTCATTAATATGCATGTATTTTGTATGATGATGTAACTACGATTATACAAATAAATAATATTCAGCCACATGTGATAACATCTGCATGATTTAAGGTATCAACTTTAGTGTTGAAAATAATTCGTCCAAATAATTTCCATAATTTAAAAGGAAATAAAATTTGTCCTTTTATCTTCAAAATGATATTTTTGGGTCAAGCAGGGGCTAAAGTGGGACAAATGCTAGACTTAAGGGACCATTTTGAAATTGTTTGACATAAAGTTAAAAAGAAACGAAGAAATTCCATTTGTTTCTGTTACTCTTGGCCATTGTAGAAATCGAAGCTCAATTCAGTGTCGAACAAATTGAATTCAAGCCATTTTCTCCATTCGATTGCCATGGACGACAACGGCTCCGAAGCTTCAAGAGGCAAGAAACGCCATCGCGATGATGAACACGAAGACTCAGCGAACGATATCGATCAAATTCTATCTCTAGGCAAGTGTATCTTCCTCCTTTGAACAATTTCTCAGCTGAGTGTTGATTTCAATTATTCTCCCATTTTGTAATGGCAGTGCAGAGAAAAATCTTACTTTTAGCGATACTATGGTTGGGATTCGGATTATGCGAGCTCAATTTCCTCGCAATGACAAGGTTAGAGGATTTAGTGTCGCACTGAATAGCGTTGCTCGAACCCTACTGCCTGATTTCACTGGGTGGAGAATTCAATTTGGATACTTTGATCTGAAATCAGGTCAATCAATTGTTCTGTATTTGGCTGATTTCCGAGCAATTAGTTGTTTCCATCGTAGTTTTCGCAAGAGTGCTCGATTATGATCGCTTATTTTCGTCGAGAGTGTTTGTTAATGATCGTGTTCTCAGGTTACGATTCCGCCATTCATTTTGCGGTCACAATTGTATAGCAGCATAGAGGACAGAACACAAGTGGATAGGGAATTAGAGGTGTGGTTGGTTGTTTATCTGTTTGGTTCGGAAAAGAAGATTCGATTCTGAAGACGTTAAAATACAAGGCGTTAGCTTTGTCTGACGTTGCAAAACTTCGTTACTTTAATGGTATCTTGATTTTGGGCGTTCTTACGTTTTTGTAGTCGTTGAAACTAGAGAAAGTACTCCGCGTTTTCAAGTTGAATACTGGACAAGATGATCATGCAATCATGCTTTTGGATGACTATCTTAATCAGGTTTTGCTTTGTTTGTGTTTTTAGATTCTTCTTTTTTATTTTTATGGCATGCTTTGCTTCATTTTTAATTTCGAATTCGTTGGTTCGAGAAATCCCTGGCTAATATGACTGACTCAGGATTGTGTGTTAGAAGCATTTGATCATTTTTACGAACAAATCTAATACTGCTTTATGTAGATAGAGCGTATCGTTACGAGGTTTGAAGCAAAGAAGCTTGGAAACATTGAAGTCTTTGACTGGTTCAGAACTCACGTGGTCGATTTTAAGTCGGAACCTGGCATCGGACATTCAGAGCTTGTGAGTGTTATGACGGATATTACCGAAGAATCCGCTTATATTTTCCATTTATCTTATGCGTTTTCGCATACCATTCTGTGACTTACGCAACCATTTTTAATACTTCCATCTACTCAAACTTTTGCGATAAAGTGTGCGAGCTGTAACTTTTATTATTTTTTATTTATTTTTATTTTTTATGCAGGTTTAGTTATTTCTATTGTGTAAGAATTAATAAATAGTTACGCGATTTTGTTTTTGTCCATTAATGTTACGCAAATGTCACGCCACGGATTCTGATAAAAACCATAGCTAAATTTTACAGGTTTTATAACGCTTGAAGTATTTTGGTGCAGTTTTCACTCTTATCACTTGGAGGGAAGGTGAAAGATGAGCATATCTCTCTGCTACTCAACGCCGGTCTTCTTGTAAGTGAGCTTGAAAGCCTCGTCAAGTTGCCATATTACGAAACTTCAGTTGACTTTACACCAGATAAAGTCAACACTATGAGTAGACTATGCAGCTTCTAACTCGTGGTTTACCTTTAGACTCGACAGCTTATTGATCCAAGCATGTACTGGTTCACAATTCCGAATATTGGTTCAGTGCTCAAGGGACTCTCTCAGGTATATAATAGTTTCACATTATTACTTAGAGTAATTGGCTGTAACGCCCCCTGAACTTTGCATGTTAATGCAGTTTGCCTCATAAACCAACGTCCAAAGTCGTGAGGGAACCTAATTTTGTTTTTTTAATCATTCCGTTCCGGTGAATGTGGGGTAGAGAAGAAAAGAAAAGGAAGAGTAATGATCAGTCACGCCCCTTGAGCTTGTCGCTTTGTCGCAGCTGATGCCTCTCTAAATTTGTTTCTCTGGCAGTTTCCCCCTAAACTTTGTAAATTATTAGCATTTTCTCGCTGATCGTTAAAAATTTACGGATTTTTCATATTTTAGGCGATGCACTAAAGTTTATAAAGCAAAATCATAAATGTTTTGGTACATGCGTTGCACGAGGCCTTAAATTTGATGAAAATAATCAGTTATTTACTTAACCGTCAAAGGAGTAATTTGTACAGTTGCATAAAATGGTCAAAAGGCTTAAGAGAGAAACTGCGACAACCCGATTAGTTCAGAGGCATCTCTGTAATTTACTCGGAAATAAATTCAAAAACTGGTTGACTAAATTTGATGAAAACCGTTGATTATTTACTTACCGGTCAAAAAGGTAGTTTCTACAGTTCTGAATAAAAAAATCTTTACAGAGGAGAAACAACGACAATTGATTAGTTCGTGGGGGCATAATTGAAATTTATGCAGACGGATTAAACATTCTTTATAACCCTTATTTGTTCATTCTGTGCTCAGGGTAGAAAGGAGCTTCTTTCGCTTCTAAATCGCCAGAAATTCAAGGAAATGGCGTTGGCTTCGCTGGAGAAGAAGCGTCTTCGACTGTCACCTTTGGATATCAGATTTCATCTCCGCGACCTCACCGGGTCGGGTCACCTAAGAAAGGTCCATACACCAATGGGCTTAGTTATTCAAGTCTCTAAAGACTGAAAATTGAAATTTTGCGGCTCTCTCAAATACTATATTAGGTATACTTTAATTGCTTGTAATTTATCAAAAGAGCAAAATAAGAACATTCATAAACTTTGCTTCTGAGGTAAATGCATGTTTCTTATCTCTCCACTGAGATGATATATATATATATATATATATATATATATATATATATATATATATATATATATATATATATATATATATATATATGTATATATATATATATGTATGCATCAACTTTGTTTTTTTAAGACTAGGGAGCATCTATGCTTGCTATCATGTATATGACTTCATACTCAAGTATAAGAGTTAGTATAGAAACTCATTTAAAGCTGAACATGTCCGGTTTCTCTTAGATTCTTATAAGGGATCGGTCCTGGGACAAAACCAGGCTGGTCCAATCGTTTAAAATACTTTTACTTGCGTTCACGCTCACACTCAGTTTTGAGTGACAGATTACAATCTCGGATCCATTCGAGATGCTTTTCGTTCCATAAACATTCTTACCGGTGGTAAAATACACTATCAAAATAAGAGAAAACAAAGTTGTGCTAGTAGCTAGCTGGAGTCAATAAAAGTTCCCGACATGCATTCCTCTAACTATAGAAGGTGTGTATCTTTGAAAGACTCGAGACTTGTTGGGATGGAGAGTTAATGCCATGGTAAATGATCTTTGCGGTTAAAGCTCGGAATTTGGGACCCGACCAAAGAAGGCCATAAAGTTGGTAATACCCTCTCTCGGTTTCAAACCTTGATTCGTTTTCATATAATTAAAAGAACTCATGTAACATGCCGACATTTTACCAGTTTTGTTAATCTTCATGCTCGAGGAACAATAACAGATTCAATAGTTTTAAGTTGCTCGTTCAGAGTTCAAACTATGTGGAGACATAGTGTAATAACTAAATAGGATATTTGTGTATGAGTACTTAAAATGTTATAGTAAATGACTCGGCGTATTCTCAACTTTTTTAGTGGCTTTAGTACTAAGAGACTACAAAATAATTTTGAAGTTTTATTTTGTTCATGTCAAGCTAACATTTGCTAAATTAGAAGTATTGTAGGTCTTAATTCAAATAGAAAAAATGAAAATTTTATGTTTTGGAGTTTGATCCTAGTCGTACACATATCATATCACTCATGTAATATATATATATATATATATATATATATATATTTATTTGTGAGCCACTGATAAAATTAGACATCGGCATTGTTTTGTAGCTTTCATCGTACACATATCACTTGTGTAGTTGGCGTTTACAAGCCACTGACGAAATTGGACCTCAGCACTATTTTATAGCTTTTAAGTCTTATTACCGCCAAAAAAAAGATTGAGAATATGCAGTCGCACCTAATATCAAAATAAGTACCTATTATGGAAGTAAGGATATTTGCGGCATAAGTTCCATTACTTATTCAAAAGTTACCAGAATATATATGTATATATATTTTTTACCGGAATAAGTATCGTTACTCAGTAACATCAGTTACACTTAAGTTCCCCGTCCATGTTTTCTTAACATAGAAACGTGTCCGTTGGCTCGATGACACATGGACGAGAAAACATGCCATTCAACGTGTTCGGTTATGAAAACATGTTATTTCTTTGTCATGCAAATATAGACGGAAAACTTAAATGTAACAGATTGAGTAAGTAAAGCTACTCATTCCGAAAAAAAAGAGTTAAAAGAATATGCTAACAACTTTTTAATAAGTTAAGAAATTTTTACCGCAAATATCCCATGCAACTACGAGTCAAATGCGTGTTGGAATCACAGGGTCAGGGGAGTTTGGCGATAGCTTCTGAATTGTCATCAATCAATGCATTCTTGAATCTTCTGGAGTTTAAATGGAATGCACATGCAAAGCTCACATTCACACAATAAATTGTTCTTTATGCTTTATTTTATATTTTCTACGTTTAGTTGACACGAGGTATATAACCCGCGCGTTGCTGCGGGTTATTTTTTCTTATTCTTTCTCTTAGCAATAGAACTGTTTTATGTTGAAGTTTGTGTTCTGTTGTGTATAAAATTAATTGCCTATGAATTAATGATACGGATGCGAACTATTAAGTAGTCATGTTATCAATTGCCATAAGTTAAATTATTTTTGCCCCGAAGTTGTTCAACTTTATTATATCCTCATGCCATTAACTTTTAAATATAATCAATTTAGTTGTTGACACTTAATATTCTATATAACTAATCCGTTTTTTATTTAATAGGGTATTGGGCGGAGAATATTTATGTGCATGCATAACTTGGTTTGCATTTTCCACTCCCTTCTGCAGATATTGTTGGGTTGATCTGTGACAGACTTATTAAGTGGTCTCTTAATGGTTTGTTTAATAATAATGATGAAGCAATATTTAAATATCAGCTTCTAGACACAATTGAACTCATAATCACTTCAATCTCAATACAAAAAATTCAAAAAAATCAAGACAGAGTAGTATGAGGTAGTAAATTCGTAGTATTATTCTTTTAATCTTGAGTAGTCATTGACCTAACTTTATTTTGTAAAGCCCCGATACAGAAACAATATCATCATTTCTAAAATAAAATTTTCTCAAGTAAATATCTATATTTATGGAAACAAATGGAAAAATATCACTGCAAATACATAAAGTAAATTCCTTACATCTACCTCTTTATATTGTAAGTTATAGTGGCGTACATGAAAAGTGAAGAAAAAACAAAAACAATATTTTTTTGGTACGAAATAAAATTTTGACACTTTTATATAACTTTCAGGTAATATTATTGTTAAAAAGGATTAAATATATGTTGATATAATTATTACTAAACAGGTACTTATGCCATGAATAGTTTTAATATTTAACAGTAAATGGCACGGTGCATTGGATGTTGGGTAAAATTATAAATATTATTTAATAGAAACACAATGGCAATAATAAAAAAGTTTAAGATGGAATTACTTGAGGCTTTTAATTGGCAAGAAAATAATTGATACAATTAGTCTTAAATTAAGTATTTATGCCATGAATAGTTTTCTTATTTAACCGTAAATGATACGGTGCGTTGGATGTTGGGTAAAGCTGTAATTTAATAGAAACACAGTTGCAATAATAAAAAAGTTTAAGATGCAGCTACTTGTGCTTTTTTAATTGGTAAAAAACATATTGTAGACTATATAGTGATTTTGCTCTCTCTTTTAGTTATATAGGATAATGTTTATAAAAATAATTTTGAAGCTTTAACTAAAGTAAGGTTACGCAATGTTTCAATTTTCTACGCTAATTATTTTTAAAAAAAATTACAGCATAAGTACTTTAAAGTATGCGAATATTTATGTATATCCCAATAAATTTTTAGTGACAAACAAATTTGGCTATTTAGGGCTAAATGTGTAAACCATGGTACTTATGAAGAAGACAATTTTGTACCAATTGGTATTATAGTATTCTTGCCACTAAAAAGAAGAATTGATATATATGCCAAAATTATGATATATGTCGGAAGACTCATGCGCAAATATCCCATATTTATATCAATTAGATTTACACAAAGAGACTTGCTTGCTCACAAAGTGGGCCCTATATATATATAAGGAAATTGTACGAAATACTCATTTTGTGTCAAACTTTTTTAAAAACTACCAATTGTATGTGTAAAAAATTACCCATAATGGGTAGTTTTTTAAAAAGTTTGCACAAAATGGGTATTTCGTTAATTAATCCTATATATATATATATACACTTTTTGGAGGAAGCAAATATTAAGAAGAACCAGGAGAGGTAAGGAAAAAAAAACACGTCAGGCATGATTAATGAACAACAAATGTCAGTTAGTAATTGGCAATCAAATTACTGTAGAGTCTACAGTAATAATGCACCCTCAAATAGTTAAGTAGGATAATGTATATAATTATAGAAATTAATATAATGTATTTTATTGATTTATATTAGATCATACAAAGTTTTTAGCTAAATGGGTATTTTATATAATTTCTTTATTAAGAATTACTAAACTTGAATATCTAATTTTGTTATTTTTATTTTTGAATTAACAAAGTAATAATAAGTCAGTCAACAGGTTATGGATTAACCAACGAGAAAATCGTAAGATTTTTATAAAATAATAATATTAATAAGTATTAATCGTATGTGAATAAAAAATAAAAACTAAATTATTTTTGTTATTTTTCATTAAAAAGTTAGATTTAAAAAATAAAAGAAAGTCATAGTATATAATATTGAATGGTTGAGCACAAACTTTGCTAGTCATGTGATAAATACTCACTCATTACAACAGTCAATAGTGTTGGTTCCCAAATCACGGATCTGCGAAGAAACACGAACAACACCAAAGAAATCGAACAGAAAAAAAAACTGAAGAACACGAACTTTTGGGAGAAGAAATTCTCTATTGATAATCGAAGGCAAATACAAGAAGCTAAAACTCGAACTCTAACTCTAATGGACTCAGCACTTTACAAAGTGTACAATGCTAGGTTTATATAGCCTCACATAGGCGAAAACCCTAGCTAACATAATCACACAAAATCGGGAAACTACCCTAAATAATCTCGTCAAATCTTTGCCTCGATCTTAGCTTGCTCCTCAAGCTACGCACTTTCCTTGCTGGGTAGTTGCTGACTTTCCCTTTCTTGCCCGGACAGCTTCTCTATCCCCGAGCTGGCCTGCTCGTCTGGCCCTGGCCGGGCTTGCCTTCTATCTGGACGTTCTGCTCGTGTTCACCCAAGCTGGGCTGAACTCTTGTTCGTCCTTGGTTCTGGTCGGTACCCGGGCTGACTTCCTATGTGTGACGGACTAAGTCAAGCTTAAGCTCACAAATAGTGAATATAAAAATGTATATTTTCTTATATCTTTTTTTTTTTAGTCATATTTTTTTCTTATATCTAAAATATATATTCTTGAGAATACTAATAATAGTATACACCTTTTCGGAAGAAAAAAGAAAGAAAGAAAAAGAAGTGAAATCCAAAATTATTGCCGCACATATTTTTTTTCTTTTACCATGATATTACAGCTACGAGGGGCAGTTGCATATATATTCTTTCATCACGAATAAACCTGAGTGAGGCTGGAATTTGACCACATTATTCACTGCTATATTTTCGAGTATATATATATATATACATATAGATATATAACAGTTTGAAAAATATGTGACTGTTGATCAGCATAGTGAGAGAGAATAATACGAGTACAATTATTCAAAATAATGTTCTTTGATACTGTACTAAATGACTTTAACCTGTAGTATTCATAACTCAGTTATATATCTTCTCTGCAAGTCATTGTTTTGATTTAATTAGCATGAATGGCTTTTTTTTTTTTTTGTAATATTTGAACAAGAGAATTAATTAACAAAGTTGAATATCATCAGTGCATATAATAAGAAGTTATCATATAAATATAAAATGGCGAGATTTACTTGTCTAGTGCGGTCTTCATCCAACGGTCGTATATGTCGCACCAGTTTAATCCAACCATCGTGGTTCAAACAGATGGCATTGTAAACAATCGACGTTCATTAGCTACGCAGACGAGATCATGTATCAAAGTCGATTGAAGCAAGCGGATCTTGCACCATATAGTCACTATACAAGAGTTTAATGACGAAGTCAATACTGTTATAACATTTTACCGTCATTCGATATTGTTAAATTTCTCGTGAACTTATTTTGTTGATTAATTTGGGTGAGTGCCCAACAAACGTAACTAGAACCTAGCACAACTTTGTCTTTATTCTTACTCGTTTGCATGCCTTAATTATTATTTACCTCTAGTTTGATAATTGTAGAAGCATGTTTTGACCCAAGAATACCCGGTTCAACCCTACATTATATACAAAATGAAACATCTTACTTAGTAGTCAAAGGAAAAGAAAGCAAAATCAATTTCCATGAGATCAGCCTAAACCGCAAAAACGGGGTCGTCGGAGAGCAATACATGTGCCGTGCTGCTAAGCGCAAATTGGTGGAGTGTTGCACACCCTAAATGGCGAGAGTCCAGTAGCCGAAAGTATCACGAGTTTTGTAATCCACTAAATTAGAAATCTATTCTTATTATTGTAATAATTGCAATGAATTTTATCTGTTTTGGTCAATATATAAAATATCAATTATCAACTATAGAACTACTGCCATAATTGATATAAGATAAATTGCTTTGTGACAATTATAGTACTATTAAGCCTTCTAAGACTAGCTAAGAGTGCCATATATATATATATATATATATATATATATATATATATATATATATATATATATATATATATATATATGTGTGTGTGTGTGTGTACGCATCAAAAGGAAAACTTTTGGGACCATGGTTTGCAATCGCAGGAAGTAATATTCAGAAGTTGTTTTTCCACAAATAATAACTTGTACTCTAATGATTGGTCAGCTTTTGAAATTGAATTATTGGTCCAACATATATATATATATAGTATGTGAATTTGAAGGTTTCAAATACAGCTTTATAGAGAAGTCTTGTAACTGATTAAATTAATTTCATCCAGAACTTAATCTGTATTTTTAATCCAATAATGCAATATATATTAGTACAAAAATTCAATTTTGTTGAGGTTGTGCATAAATGGCAAAGGGAACTTTTTAGATAATCATGTTCATAATTTAGCAAGAAAAGAAGAAAAATTGGGTACTTTTTCTTATTGTCAGTTTCATACAAAGCTTAAAAAAAAAAAAAAAAAAAAAGCTATAACAAGAATAGAAAAACACTACAAAAGAAACGTTTTATTCGTGCATGCATTATATTACCAAAATCATATATTTTGCTATATATGTTTGTTTAAAATTAAATGCAATAATAACGCACAGTAATTTAAGGCTTTTTTCACATATTCATCATGATACCATTTATATAGTACTCCTTAGCAAAAAAATAAAATTAAATAAAATTTTGGTAGTTCTCCTTTTCTATTAATTTGTTTCTAAAACTTATATATCCATTTAATATCATTATGAACAATGTTTCTTATAATATGAAAAACTTCTTTCAAGCAATTTCTGTTTTTAACGCTTTTTCATCTGATTCAGTAGAAATAACATTTGACTCACATTACTGTCAAAAAAAAAAAAAAACATTTGACTCACATTAATCACAACTTTGGAACCAAAAAAAAAAGAAGAAGAAGAAGTTATCTGCAAAACTTGAACCCTATAAGCTTTTGAATATTTCACAAGGGAGAAAAAAAATATATTAGAGAGAGAGAGAGAGAGAGAGAGAGAGAGAGAGAGAGAGAGAATTATTAGAATTATCTGTGAACCAGAACGAGAATAAATTAAGTAGATCCTGTCAATGCTCATAATTGCTACCAATCAAGAGTCAATTGTTGCAATCCTTTTCAAAATTAGGGTTCTAAATAAAATATTCATCATGCATGAATCATGTATTTTCAGTTGTACTATGCATTGCCTTTTGATTAATTATAGGGAGGTCGAATTATGATAGGAGTTAATTATTAGGACATTAGATGAGGTATAATAATCTCTTAGTTTGTTCCATAAATTATTCAGAAATTCCATCTAAATTCTTTTGGCATATTTTATTATTCTGTTCAAATATCAACTAATAAAACAATCAAATATATCATCATTATGAAAACATTATAACATAAAAGTGATGCATTCACGAATAATGTAAGGATATAGCTTATATATATATTTATTCTAGTCGACAAACTAATGTCTTCTTAATAATTATGTTCTTAATTAATTTATGTCTCTTAAATCAATCTAGGTATATTTAAAAGAAGCTGATAAAACAGTCGAGGGAATATGCCACTCTATAATTGGGACAACGATATCATTCATCCACACATTTTTTCAACTGTAAAATGAATATAAAATGACTTGAGTTTACTATATAATCATAAAATAATAGTACCCAATAATTAGCAAATTCAGGTTACTATTATATATAAGATTATCTAAAGAGTAATTAAGAGAAGCCTGTTTTGCAAAGTACCTTTTGTCGTAGAAATCTTTTTAGCCCACATGAGATAAGATAACTTATAAGTTAGGTTGTAACTGAGTCCATTATCTTTTTTATTTTTATTTTTATTACCCAGTACCCGGAACCGGATTCCGAGTATTGAGATTTTTATACTTAATTAGAACCGGACCCAAGTGTATATTTGAAACTTTGGACTTAGATTCAAAATTCGAGCATGTAGTTCTCAAACAGAATCCAGTTCTACAATCCAAATCCGGGTCCAAGACCCAAACTACATGAATACAAGTTTAAAATACATATTCAACATATTTAAAAATAACCTAATTAGTTAAAAAGCACAAATAGAATCAATATAAGTTCAAATTCGTAAACAAGTTCGAAAGATAACTTATAAAAACAACTAATATAAAACTAGAAAGAGAAAGTAATCAATAAATGGGAGTTATAATAATATAGAGAGTGCTTTCGAAATAATTATATCTCAGTTTAAGCTACATATGTATGTATTAAACTTTTATTATATTATATTTAATTCAGTTCCAAAAATCGGTTCCATAAAAAAAACGTTTCTTATAAATGTGTACCAAAACTGGATTTCAAACTGATTTCAGGTACTCCAAATAAAAATTGTGATACTAACTGGTTCCAGATATTTCAATCCGGGTAACTTCTGATGGTTCCAATTAAAAGATGTGCAGCCAAAAAGAAGAACACGAAGAACAAAAGGAAGAAAGAAAAATTTAGGAGAAGAAGTTTTCTCTGATTAATCCAAGGCAAAAAATACAAAAGATGAGTTACAAAATAAAGGACTAACACTAGTACTTATAGGGGACCAGAAAACGAAACCCTAGCTAAACTTCCCAAAATAGACTCAATCAAATCTTTACAATTTACATTCGAATCCTAACAGAATCAGGAAACCAAATCAAATCAAATCTCCAAACTTGCTCCTCAAGTTTGGCACCTTCTAGAATGGGTTCCGCTGACTTCTAGTCGTATGTTCCTAGCAGAGCTACTAGGGTCCATTTCTGCCCGGGGCATTCCTGGTAGGGGCTCTTCTGCTAGAGAGCCACTTCTGCCCGGGGGCACTCCTGGTAGGGGCATTTATGCTCGGGCCCTTCTCTGCTAGGGGAAGCTCTGGTTAGGATATCTCTGGTGGGGAGATCTCTGCTAGGGGTTGAGCCAAGTCAGGCTTAAACTCACATTCTCCCCCGTAAGCTTTACTTGGGTCGAGGTTCTTCACTTCGAGCAGCTCTCTCATCTCCGCGAACTTAACTCTTGCTAGAGCCTTGGTGAGTATGTATGCCCGCTGCTCCTTCGTGCTGACAAAATCCACGATGATCTTCCGCTTCTCCACACACTCGCGAATATAATGATACCGAGTGTCTATGTGTTTGCTCCGACCATGAAACACTGGGTTCTTCATCAGTGCTATTGCGGACTTGTTGTCCACTTAGAGAGTAACTGGCTTCTCCTCGGCTCCGGTCACTTCACTTAGTATCCCCTTCAACCACATAGCTTGACACGCTGCTGCGGTTATTCCCATGAATTCTGCTTCACACGAGGATAGAGCTACTGTCTTCTGCTTCTAAGACTGCAGGTGATCACATTCCCGTTGAGGTAGAACGTGTTGGGAATCACGTCTCGGATTCCTTGTTAATTATCACGAATTATACCTCCGAACCGTCCGGGTAACATTTAAAAAATAATTTTAAAGCGGAAAACTTGTTATCCGTTCAACGGTCAGGATATCGGATAATAACCATATAACAAGATCTGATAAATATTATGTAATTTAATATTCATAAATCATTATTAATAATCTAGTCATTAAAGGAAATAAATAGAAAGCAGTAAATGGTTGCATTTATTAACCCAATGCATAAGGCCGTACGTCTAATGACGACTTCCGGCTGCGCGTTCTGAATCGGGCAGGGCTCTGCCGGTGCTGAGGGAAACTCCCGTGATCTTCCGGGATATTCTCCTGGAATCCTCGTACCGAAGCGTGGGCTTCGCCGGCAGGACTCCGTCGCAAAATTTAAACTGATGGTTCTTTTTAAGCTTCCGGAGAACTAAGTCTCTTAAGCCGAACCAGAAAGAGAGATCAGAGAGAAAATTCGCAGACCCTGAAGGAGAGGGAGAGTTCGAATTTTTCTCTGGGGAGAGGTGTGAAAAATGTGTAGAATGAGCCTCCTATTTATAGGCTCAGACCGTACCCGAATTGGAGAAATTCCCTCCCTAATTTTTGAATTTAATATATTAAATATAATTAATTATCTCAATCCAATGGTCCAGATTTAATCTTATCTAAATCCAATGGATATAATTAATTAGGGATTTAATTAAATAAGAAAGATTTGGATAAAATAAAAAATCCAATCTTATCTTCTTATCTTTATAAATTCGAATTATATATATGTATATATTAAAATTCGAATTATCATTATCTAGATCCAACGGTTGAGATAAATCTTTAAACCGATCTAATGAATCAAATTAGTTTAGGATAAAATCAAATATTAAAAGATTTAATAAAAACTATTTCGAATTTATCCATAAACCATAATTCAAAAATAATATAAATATATATAATTACTTAATTTCCAATCCGACGGTAAAGATTAAATCTTAGATCGATCTAACGGATATAATTAATTATCCAAATTCGAAAAATGAAACTTGGTCACCAAGTTATTAATTTTGAATTCATCAATATCCTAATCCAACGGTTGATATTAAATCATAACCGATCCAATGGATTAAATTGATTTTAGGGTTTTTCTCAAATACCAAAACATTTGGTACTTTTGCCGCAATTATGAAAAGACCAAAGTCTATCCATTCGAATGTGAATGGATCCACATTCCAAGGCCCAATTCGATTTCTACACTTTATAATATATAAAAATATATTATTCACATATTAATATAAATCTATTAATTATTGAATAATTATTAATAATACATTAATAATAAAATTCGAATAATTAAATTATATTAATATTCTCTGATCTCAATATCACACATTTAAATGTCATGGTGACACACCATCATTTAAATTTGTGACATGTGATTTAATTTCATAGTTTACCGAAACGATCACAAACTTAGAAATTCTCTAAATCACAAACCGTAAGTCGAAACGACTCGGTTCCAAAAGAAAAGTCGCTCAGAATTTAATTTTCAAAAACTTTCATGTTGATAGAAAATCCAAATTCTACTTTATTTTGTCAGTTAATTTCGGTTACCAAGATATGGTACTTTTGCCACGCTACTGATAAAACTATCTGATGTCTGTCACAGACTTTAGTTTTATGAGTCTTGCCAAATGATCTTAAAAACATTTCAATGTATTTATCACGTACGTATCATCCGTTACGGAGCTATCCTGGGGACCATGGACCCGTATCACTTAAGTTCCAACGAACTGCTAGGGTGTTCGTCAAACCTCGGTGTTATTCCACTATAAACCCGAGGCTGCACTCTTTAATGATACAGTATATATTATTCCCTTTATTACAGCAGGGTGTCCATTGATACAATCAAATTCGAGTTATTGATCTTTCACTTGATGATCCACACACGAGCAGGCGGTTTCTACCGTTATGCCCCTCATTGCATTTTCATCCTTGACTCAGTCAATAATATTATGAGTAACCCACTTATGGTTTCGATTCATAAGTTGCGCACGGGTACCTCTCATTTCTCACCACCGACAATCAAGGGAATCATCATGACTCTGAAGAGAGTTGTCTGATGCCCATGTCTATGACCAAGCTACCTTTACTGCTGACTATCATGCTCCCAAAATAATAGTGTTGGGAACAACGGTAATATATTGTGTTCTTTAACGGTTAAATCAAAGAACAATCAAGCCAGCAGCTCGGACTCAAGATCACTCAGGACTTAGATAGAATATCCATTTGATCATCTACTAGTGACTCAACTCCAAGTTATCAGTGACAGTCTTATATGATAACTTCCAGAGTTTAAGCCAGGTCCAGTCCAGTATGAAGACACTTCATACTTAATGCACTTCTAGTGAGTGTGACACACACAAAATCCAGAATAGGATTGTCACTTAGTCACATTAATGACCTTATACGATTAATGGGCTCCCACCCAGTTAATCAGGTCACGAACATTTTAAGTTCATTTATTATGATTATTAATTCTTCCTCACATTGACTCTGTTGTGATAATAATACATAATTGCATCCTTTATGAACTAAGAATCAAACATTCTATTTTACTCTACCAGAAACTATAATAAGATTATCATAATAAGCATCATCTTTATTCAACGACTTGTCATAATCTTTTACAAATGGATAAAATATCTTGTTTAAAGACACATATGTCCAACAGAACGCCATCCCTCTGGTACTCTTTCTATCATCAATGTCACCGTCCAGATCACTATCAGTGAAGCCGACTAGCTCTTCTGCTCCCCTGCCTCTTCCATATTGGATCCCGTAGTCCGTCGTTCCCTTCACGTAGCGCAAGATGTGCTTTACGGCCTGCTGGTGTGCGCTCGTGGGCTTCTCCATATAACGACTGACTATCCCAACTACATGAGAAATGTCTGGTCGGGTGTGAGTAAGATACCTTAGGCACCCGATTACGTGTCTATACTCCATGGGATCCACTTCTCTTCCTTTAGCATCCTTCCCGAGCTGCAGCTTAGCCTCCATTAGGTATTTGCTCGGGTTGCAATCCGCCATCCCGAACTGCTTAAGGATCTTCTTTGCGTAGCGTGATGCAGTCTTTCTTCTGGTCTACCTCGATGCCGAGGTACTAGGAAAGTAATCCGAGGTCACTCATCTCGAATTCGGCCATCATCTGCTTCTTGAATCCTTCTACGTCTCCTGCGCTTGATCCAGTGACTATCAGGTCGTCCACATACACTCCGACGACCAGAACTTCTTCTCTGTTGCTCCTGTTTTACACTGCCTGGTCCCTGGAGCACTTTGTAAATCCAAGACTCTTCAAACTCTTGTCGAGGCGTATGTTCCAGGCCCTTAGAGCTTGACGTAGCCCGTATAGAGCCTTGGAGAGCTTGTACACCTTCTGCTCTTTGACCTTTATGTCAAAACCTTCTGGTTGACTGACGTAGACTTCTTCCTTGAGGTCACCATTTAAGAATGCCGATTTGACATCCATGTGGTGAATCTCTCAACCTCGATGAGCTGCTAGGGCTAGGATGAGTCTGATCGTGTCTAGTCTCGCCACGGGAGCAAAGACTTCCTCGAAGTCGACTCCTTGCCTCTGCACGTAGCCTTTGGCTATTAGCCTTGCCTTGTGCTTTAGAACATTCCCCTCGTTGTCCTTCTTGAGCTTGTATACCCACTTCAAGCCAATGGGCTTTTGACCTTTGGGCAGGTCGGTGAGCTCCCACGTCCTGTTCTTCTCTATGGACTCGAGCTCCTTCTCCATTGCCTCCTGCTATTCCTGCTCGGTTGCTGCTTCTTGGTAGTTGGCCGGCTCGTCGGCGCACAACAAAGAAAACTCTTCTAGGTTCATCTCTACTTCCTGAGACTCTTCGTAGACTTCTGCTAGGGGACGGAATCCTCTTGGGCCATCCTTGATAGAGGAATCTCCCGAGCTAGACGGGCTGGTTCTGCTCGGGCTGGGTGTCCTGGTTCTACCCGGTCAGGAATCTCTGGTGGGGGTACCAAAGCTGGTAGGGGTACCCGAGATGGTAGGGGTACCCCTACCGAGCAGAATTCTCTTCCAGCTCTTCTGGTCGGAGTAGGTACGGTGGATACAACGGAGGACGTGGTAGAGGTCGTGGACAAGGGCGACGTCGGGACACGCGAGGTCACAGCAGTGGTGCACCTCGTCAGGAAAGCACGGCCAGGAGAGACAAGAGCATAGTGAAGTGCTATAATTGTCAGAAGCTTGGGCACTTTGCTTCATATGCTGCAGCAGGAACCAAGGCGAGGAAGCGAATCTGACGATATTCCACGAAGACCAGCCGGTGTTAATGTTTTCCGAACAAGAGGTGAGCCTGGACGGACAAGCTTTGGTACCCCCGCCAGATTATCCTGTCCGGGTACATCCTTGACACCCAACCCGAGCAGAACCTGCCCACCTAGCTCGGGAGATTCCTCGATCAAGGATGGCCCAAGGGGATTCCGTCCCCTAACAGAAGTCTACGAAGAGGCTCAGGAAGTGGAGATGAACCTAGAAGAGTTGTCCTTGTTGTGCACCGAGGAGACAACCACTACCAAGAGACAGCAATCGAGCAGGAATGGTAAGAGGCAATGGAGAGGGAGCTGGAGTCCATAGAGAAGAACAGGACAAAGGAGCTCACCGACCTGCCCAAAAGTCAGAAGCCCATCGGCCTGAAGTGGGTGTACAAGTTGAAGAAAGGACACCGAGGGGAATGTCCTAAATCACAAGGCAAGGCTAGTAGCTAAAGGCAAGGTTCAACTTATCGAGATAACCGATAAATCGCTTGCCGTTATCGACGGATTAATCGACGGATAACCGGATTATCGACGGAAAACTAATAATACTGTAGCTTACCGATTACCGATACTTATCAAGGATTATCGACGGATTATCGACACTTTTCGATACTTATCGATGGAAAACTTACAAAATATTTTTATAATATCATACAAACATATGAAGATAAAGTCATACACACATAGTCCTATAACACCAATAAAACTCTCACAAATGTATCAAACACATAGTCAAACAACTCATACACATAATAGATAGGTAATAGGTAGAATTGTAGATAATACTCAAACTCAAACCGACTTCTCGGACCTCAGAAAAATGACGATCTCCTGTGGGCTTCCATAACACCGGTGGCACCACTTGCTTCCATATGCATGTTCAGATATGTGTTCCAAAACAGGCCATGTGCTTCGAAATGCGTACGGAAGTAACTCACGTGGTAATCATATACGTGTTGCTCCGTGAAGATGCCTGCACGATTTGGATACAACGGATGCGCCCAGACACCGTTCTCGAACACAGGGTGCGGAGTTGCAAACTGAGTGCTCGAAGAAGTTCCCATCGACATCGTATCTAACCACCCAGAGACATCGTCGACGGGGTTCGAACTCTGAGAGAGATAGCCACTTCCAAAGTAGAATCCAACAGCAGAAGATGCGTCGTCTTGTTGCTGAGAAGGATCAGGAGACTGTTGGTCGCCATACTGTCGATCGGGAATGTATCCCATATTTGGGGGGTCGATGTTGTAGTTCGGGTCGGAGCGATACCTATCACCTGTTTTGTAATCATATTAGTTGACATTCAAATATACATGCAATGCACTCAACAAAATTCAAATAAACGGTACATTCAAAGAAAAACGGTAATCACCTGTATCAGACCCTCCATATGTAGATGCTCCCCACCCTCCGTGGCCGCCACCTCCTCCACCACCCCATCCTCCCTGGGTGCCATCTCCTCCACCTCCTCCACCACCCCATCCACCATGCGAAGAGCTATGGGAAGGGGAAGTACGGTGAGTAGAAGCCGGGTGAGTACGATGCTGACTGGCACTGAGGCCAGGACCGCTTGAGCCGCAGTCAACTCCTCCATAAACTCCCGGGGGGTCGGCGGTAGGACCGAGTATTTGCTCACCAAGGACTCGGCTGATCACAACTCTGAATGATCGAGCCTCCTCGGCGATATCTGGGTCTGGGTTGCCTTCTTCGTCATCGAGGTGGACTGGTCGGATCCACTCTACAGTTGCGTCCTCGAAGTCACAACCGGCAGAAGCCATCGCCAAAGACCGGGTGAGGTACTCATAAGGATCGGCTTTGTCCACCTGGTCGTACTGCGCCTTTATGTCCCGCAGCGCTAGCTTCTGATTGTAGTTGCAGAATACTAGCTTCTCCAGTGTTGCGTATGCCAGACGATTGCGGAGCTTGGTGTGGATCAAAGCAAAAGTGCTCCAGTTCCTCTCGCACACTGAAGCGGACGCGGTCTGTGACAAAATCCTTACTGCTAGCTTCTGCAACGTGGGGCATACACCCCCGAATATGTTCCATCACTCAGCTGTAAATAAATAAGGAAAGCAGGGTGTAGTTAGATTAATTTTTAAAACTTAGCATGCTTAATGTATTACAATCAATGTATTCTTTCTTACCGGGTGCAAGACTCGTCCGTGCTGCCACACATGACCGCTCGCGCAACGGACCTATAGCGTCACGGAATCGCACGCACTACGATTCAAGAAAGTAAGTTATATTTTATTAAATCACAAGAAATAAAGTTACACAATTAATTTGAGATCTAACCTCTTCTGCGAGATGTGTCACGTCCTCGTTAGGAAACAAACGGTCGTAGACCCTGGTGACATCTACGATTGCGTTGTCTGGCATCACAATATCTCGCTCGTACGCGAGTCTGGGGTTCAAGAAGTGGGCCGCAATATGCAATGGATGCTCCAAGTTTCGATGCCATCTCGCTTCCACAATATCGACTGCCCATTGCTTTCCAGGAAGTGCACCGAGCTCCGACTGGATGATTTCAAACAAGCGATACACCATACCCATCGTGGGATGCACCTCGGTGTCGACGAACCTGAGTGCTTTGTACATGGGGGTGAAAATGGCGATGGCCTTGTCAACAGAAACCCAAAAAGGCTCGCTCAAGCATAACGTGGCCGCGGCTCTCCCTTATCTCATATCCTTGAACTTGAAGTTCTCCCACCAATCAGACACAAACATCGCCTTAAGTCCGGCCTTCTTCCCCCGTAAGCTCTGGAGGGAGAGAAAGTTTATGGCGAACCTCGTCGCCCCTGGACGGATGATCTCGCCATTGCAAGTCTTCCTCATGGTATCGAGCACCTGGCCATGGTTGTAGATAAACTTCGTGATGAGCCTGCACCCTTTCACGGCCTCATCGATGCTTGGCCTTCTTCCGATGTCGTGAAACATCAAGTCCACACAGTGGGCAGCGCACGGCGTCCAGTACAAATTGTACTTCTCCATCAAATCTTGGCCGGCTTTTTTGTAAGCCGCGGCGTTGTCCGTCACAATTTGCACGACGTTGTGCGGCCCGATCTCCTCGATGACTGCAGAAAATATCCTGAACAAATAGTGCGAGTTTTTGGCGTGTGAGGATGCGTTGATTGCCTTAACAAACACTGTCCTCCCCGTCGAGAAGACCATTATGTTCAAGATGGACATATTCGTCGGTCCGGTCCAACCGTCTGACATGATCGTCACGCCAAATTTCCGCCACACAGGAATCTGGTCCTGCTTATACTTCTGCCACTCCTCGTACTCGAGGTTCAGATACTTGCCCGCGATGTCCTTTGACGATGGATACGGGCATCCAGGGCCTACAATCGTAAATGGAATATTAATAATACAAAATCAGAAATTCAAAATGAAATAAAAATAAAATCATAAATTAAGTTACCTACTTTGGCTACGCAAAACAACATGTTGTGGAAGTGAAGGTCATCTGCGTGGCACCACGGAACCCCTTTGTGGATCAAGTACTTCGCTATCGACTTGCCCACCTTCAAAATGGTACTCGGTAAAAACATCAAGTCGACCCTTTTTTGTTTTCCCGAAGGCCTATCGAACAAAGCAGGGGCGGTGGCGGGACCGGAAGCACTTCCGCCGCCTATTGTCTGGTCCTCTGTCCACTATCGGGCCGATGCCTCTTTACGGGTTTTCTTCGCTACCCTTGCCACTTCTCTTTCAACGTCCACAGGGGTGGCCACGCCGTCACTGGAAGAATCGCCCACGCTATGCAAAATATTCTCCCGTATGTCAACCTCCATATCATGCTTCTTCTGCTTCTTCCTTTAGGTACTCAGCAATGACTCCCTGATGAGGTTACGCACGCGTTAAAGACCTCTTTACACGGCGCGACATTTTTGCTCTTATCGTTTCCGGCCAAATGTTTTTTCATTCTCGTTATTCCGCCTCCTCTGATCTCCTTCCCACAATAGTTGCACTTGAACCCCGAATTGTTGCTCGAATCCCCATAGGGAGCGCAATGCTGCCTCGCAAGTTCGTCCTTACTCATTTTGAACCTAAACAGCAAGACGAATGACGATAATAGTTAAAAAAAAAATATACAAAATGCAAACTTTAGGTACTTTTGCCGGAAAAACAATTTTACCTCAAAATACAAATTAAATTCCACCAAAATTTCACATTATTGTAGGAATAAATATTTAATGAAATCTAAAAGCAAGAAAAGTCAGTAGATTACCGGATAAATCACGAGAATATAAACTTGGATGACTTTTGCCGCAACTACGTGATTGGCCGAATTACAGTCAAATCTGAAAATAAATTACACGAAAAAGTCAGATTAATATTTCCAAAAATATTTATTGAACGAGAACACCCATAAAAATGAGTACATTACCTCATTAAATCACAAAACAGAAACTTCGAGTAGTTTTGCCGCAATTATGAAGAAATTTGAATTTTCGTCAAATCTGAAAATAAATTACACCAAAAAGTCAGATTAATATTTCAAAAAATATTTAATGAATGAGAACACCCAAAAAAATGAGTACATTACCTCATTAAATCGGAAAAGATAAACTTGGAAAAAAATTCCCCGAATTATGAGAAAATCCGAATTTGTCGTAAAATCTGAAATAAATCACACCAAAAGATCAGTTTAATATTTCAAAAAATATTTAATAAATAAAAAAACCTAAAAAAATGTGTAGATTACCTCAGAAATCACAAAACAGAAACTTCAACGACTTTAGCCGCAATTATGCAGAAATCCGAATTATCGTCAAATCTGAAAATAAATTACACCAAAAATTCAGATAAATATTAAAAAAAATATTTAATAAACGAAAACACTCAAAAAAATGAGTAGAATACTTCACAATCGACAAAAAGCTAAACTTTAAATACTTTTGCGGCGATTTCTAGAAAATCCGAATTAGCTTCAAATCTGCCTCAAAAATTCACCAAAAATTCGCCAAAAATTTACAAAGTTTGTACATTCTGCCTCAAACCATAAAATCATAAAAGAAAAAACCTATATTTTTAGCAAAGTTCCAAGTTCAAAACTTTGTTTACTTTTGCCAAACAATATCATCAATCCGAAAATCATCTAAATCTAACAAAATAATCACAAACTAAGTCATGGAAACAAATTTTCATCAAGATATATTCATGATAATGCAAAAAAACATCTCAAAATTACAAAAGTACCAATCTTTACACTCTTCTAAACATAACTTATAAGAACAATGAACTCTTAGTTTTGGAACTCATGCAAGTCTTCTCAAAATCGTGAAAATGATCAAATATCAAAGAAAAAATGCATGATTCATACATATCTATCATTATAAGTCCTAGATCTACCAAAAAGTTTGAAATAAATAGAAGAAATTAGGTGAAAATGGTGTGAAATCAAAACTTAGCACACTTTTGCCACTACCATTAAAATCGTTGAAAACCAAAGAATCAGCCGAAAATCGATCCACTTACCACTTCGATTATCGCGAAAAACACCAAAGGGAAGCTTGGAGGCGGCGAAAATGGCGAAAAATGGGTGTGGAGCTCGGTTAACCTCGAAAAAAACATATTTATACAACCCTAATTTATTTTTTTAATTGACCGAAAAGTCCCTATTTTTTACACTGCTTTTTTCGATTATCGACTGGAGAAGGATTTTTCGATTATCGCGATAATCGTCGATAAATGTTCAAAACGGCAACTACTGGAGTCGATTATTTACCGATGACTATCGGTAAGCTCGATAATCGACGATAATCGTCGGTAAGTCGAACCCTGGCTAAAGGCTACGTGCAGAGGTAAGGAGTCAACTTTGAGGAAGTCTTTGCTCCCGTGGCGAGACTAGACACAATCAGACTCATCCGAGCCCTAGCATCTCATCGAGGTTGGGAGATTCACCACATGGATGTCAAATCGACATTCCTAAAAGGTGACCTCGAGGAAGAAGTCTACGTCAGTCAACCTGAAGGTTTTGGCGTCAAGGGCAAGGAGCAAAAGGTGTACAAGCTCTACAATGCTTTGTACGGGCTATGTCAAGCTCCAAGAGCGTAGAACATACACATCGACAAGAGCTTGAAGAGTCTTGGTTCACAAAGTGCTCCAGGGAGCAGGCAATGTACACCAGGAGCAGCAGAAAAGAAGTTCTAGTCATCGGAGTATATGTAGACGACCTGTTAGTCACTGGATCCAGCGTACGAGGCGTAGAAGGGTTCAAGAAGAAAATGATGGCCGAATTCGAGATGAGTAACCTCGGATTACTTTCATACTACCTCGGCATCGAGGTGGAGCAGAAGAAAGACTTCATCACGTTGAAGCAGTCGGCCTACGCGAAGAAGATCCTCAAGCAGTTCGAGATGGCGGATTGCAACCCCAGCAAATACCCAACAGAGGCAAAGATGCAGCTCAGGAAGGATGTTGAAGGAAGAGAAGTGGATCCCACAGAGTACAGACGCGTGATTGGGTGCTTGAGGTATCTCACTCACACCCGACCACACATTTCTCACGCAGTCAGGATAATTAGTCGATTTATGGAGAATCCCACAAGCGCACACCAGCAAGCGGTGAAGCACATCTTGCTCTACGTGAAGGGAACGACGGACTACGGGATCCAATATGGAAGAGGCATGGGAGCATAAGAGCTAGTAGGCTTCACTGACAGTGATCTAGCCGGTGACATTGATGATAGGAAGAGTACCGAAGGGATAACGTTCTACCTCCACGGGAACCTGATCACATGGCAGTCGCAGAAGCATAAGACTGTAGCTCTATCCTCATGCGAAGCGAAGTTCATGGCAGTAATCGTAGCAGCGTGTCAAGCTATGTGGTTGAAAGGGCTACTGAGTGAAGTGACTGGAGCCGAGCAGAAGCCAGTTACTCTCTGCGTGGACAACAAGTCCGCAACAGCGCTGATGAAGAACCCAGTGTTTCATGGTCGGAGCAAACATATAGACACTCGGTTTTATTACATTTTGTACATGCCTGTGAGTTTAAGCTTGACCTGACTTAACAAACCCTAGCAGAGATTTCCCTACCAGGGATCTCCCCACCAGAGCTTCCCCTAGCAGAGAAGAGCCCGAGCAGAAATCTTCCTAGCAGGAATTCCCCCACCAGAGAGCTCCCCACCAGAGATGGGTCTGACCAGAGATTTCCCTCAGCAGGAAGGGACCCGACCAGGAATGCTCCTACCAGAGATGGCCCTAGTAGAGATGAGGGAGAGCAGAGATGCCCCCTAGCAGAAGAGGACCCTAGCAGGGTTCTCCCGAGCAGAAACGGGAAACGCCAGAAGTCAAGAAGAGCTATTCCAGGAAGGTGCCAAACTTGAGGAGCAAGTTTGGAGATTCGATTTGGCTTCCTGATTTGATATGATTTGGTTTCCCATTCTGTAAGGAAACGTGTAAATTATAAAGATTTGATTAAGTTTATTTTAGGAAGTTTAGCTAGGGTTTAGCTTTCTAGTTTCACTATAAATACAAGTCTTATGACTTTAGTTTGTAACTTTTTGCTCTCTTTGCATTCGACATTAATCTGAGAAAATTCTCAAGTTCTTCTTTCTTTGTTCTTGCTCTTCGTGTATTGTTCTTTGGTTGCAGATCCATTCTCATTGGAACCAACAATGCCTACTTATAAGTATAAAATTTAGAATTATGGCGGAAAGATACTTAATTTTAATTAAAAATATTGTTTATTGATACATAATATTGTTTCAAAGGTTAATGATGAAAATATCTTACATCACCAAAATATAGCAACACACTTTTAAACGCCATGCGACATGCATGCTAATAGGTATGCTTTGTAACGTGGGTCCACATTTTGTAAGTTATAAATTGTGGCATAAATACATAGCCCCGTGTGAATGAAAATATTAATACCTTACATTAGTATGTTAGGTATTATTTCCTCACTATTATATCTATTATTTCTGCATTTTTTAAGTTATAAATTGTGGCATAAATACTTAGCCCTGTGTGAATGAAAATATTAATACCTTACATTGTATGTTAGGTATTATTTCCTCACTATTATATTAATACCTTACTTTGCCCCGTGTGAACGAGAATATTATTTAACCCCGTGTATATAATATATAGTGCTTGGTATAATAGTAAAGAACACCACCTAAGATATTAAAAATCTTTGTTTCGAGTGATTAGCCTCAAACTCCCACGTGAACGCAAATTAATATCTACCATTATCATATATATATAAGGATTAAAAATACATGTTGCACTATAATATCTATGTTCGATCCTTAAACGAAAATAATACTTCTCGTTAGCATGTATTTTACACTTTAATAGTGAAATACATCAGCCAGGACGCGTCATCATGTCATGTTGTCTCCCGTAACATGGTGAAATAAGTTGAAGATATTTTTAACGTCAGTCTTTCAGTCTTTTAGTTTAAGTAGTAAAATGCCATTTTAGTCAAAAAAAATTTTTTTTTGCATTATTATCCTTATACAATTATTATACTAGTCAATTTTAAAGCACAGTTACGATATATATTTGCTGATAAAATTTGAATGATAATAAGAATAATTTGAGGTATTTTTAAAGTGAATAATGTCATATATATATGTGGAGATATACATAGTAGGCCAAGAAAACTATGACTAGCTAGCATGAATTTTTCTTTGCAGTCTCTCTTGTAATGTCCTAATGACAGCTAATTATGAATACGTCAATATATTGATATAACTATATATATATATATATATATATATATATATATATATATATATATATATATAATGAATAAATGATTGGTGTTTGAAAGCTCTATGTGTTTAGATTATTAAACTTTACGTGAAAGGTTTGTCCTTCGGGGATCATACATATGTACTGTTTGGCAGATTAGGGCTACATTACATACTTTTGTTTTCTGTTTAATTCAAAAATCTATTTTTTTATCATATATTTTTCTAACTAACCATATATTGATATTACTATTAGGGTTTAGCAGGAAATAAGTAAGACTGCTTTCAGTCGGCCATAAAAATAAAATATCATTTTTTTTCAGTTGTAGAAATAAAACTAATAAGTTATTCTTTTATCTATTATTTATCAAACTTTTTTATATATATTGATTTTCGAATACTTGTTAAGACTTCATATATTTTGATATGGTTAAAATGATCTTGCTATTAAAACTTTATTTGTTAGTCTAATCTGATATATTGCATCAGTGTTATAGATTGGTATCACTACCTAATTAAATATCAATTTTTATGATGTGCCTTTATATATATGGACAAGAAAATGTCCCGCACATATTTTAAATCAATATGACGAAACTTCGTTACTCAGATTAAGCCCTAACCTAACTGATTCTAAACTTCTAACTTCATATATATATATATATATATTGTGACTTGATTATATTACTTCATATTAAAATTAATTACCCAAAGTCGTAACAAATTATCATGAAATTAATTACCCAAAGTCACAAATTTGTGACCATAATCACAGAACAGATTAATTAGAATTAATTTTCAAGATCTCCTTAAATTAGAGTCTAGAGAAAGCTACTAAATTTGATGCACTCCTTAGAAACGGGAAAATACCCACTTCTCCATACGAATCCTAAAAATAAAAACTAGTAAAATTGATGAAAATACTCTAAAAAAATTAACGCGTAGGAGTAATGTGCTACCTATTGAAAATAGATGAAACATTTCCGCTAAAGACTAAATTCCATCGTCATAAAAAAATTAAAGGGTATTAAATTATTAATGCCAATTAGTCTTTCTCTTATCTGTAGTTAATCTTTTTTTCGTTGTACTATTGCTAGGATGGGGACCATATGATACGTAGCCACTTTGCGTGTGTGATCTCATACATTTGACCAAACCTGATGAATACGAATCTTTCCTTTCTTTGACAGAAGCAATACAAACATTTCAAAAGTGCCTTGATTAGCTACTTTATCGATTTTTAGATAATTACCATACTTATTCTATATATATAAAGAGAGAGAGAGAGAGAGAGAAAGAGACGAATTACATGATTCACCTACTTACTTATATTTAGCAAAACTTGTAGCTACCATACGAAAATATTATCTATACGTATACGGTGCAGAGCGGTATATATTAAAACTAAAAAGAACGAATCGATGTTTTTTTTGGAGTGTATTATTGTGTAATCTCTATGAAAAAATTATATTAAGTGTAAATTTTATTAGATCATTAATATATTAACCTCACATGCACAAGTTCTGCCAACAAAATAAAAAAGCTAAATTAAGTAGTCAAGCTTAACTTACATGCACAAGTTCTTTAAAACGTCCATTTGGTAGAACACCAAAATGTTAATGAAAATCACCTTTTGATAAGAACACTCTATAAAAAGATAAAGTATTACTTAAAAAGACTGCGGTAAAGTTCAAATTCAAATAATAGTATTCTTGAATATTAATTTTTATTTTATAAAATGTACTCGGAATTAAAATTATAGAAATAAGGGTTAATTACGGCATAAGACCATAACCTTAGGTCAACTGAGGCGGCATAACCCCAACCCCATTTAATAGCGGTATAAGTACCAGAAGTTGAATTTCCGTCCATATTTAACTAGCTTCCGTTAGTCAACATTGATGCTGACTGATTCGTGTCCACGTGGCTGCCACATAATCGACAAGTCAGCCAACATTCCTCTCTCCGCCATGCGTCATCAAACATATGCAAAATATTCGTCGTGGGTGGGATTCGATACGTGCCCTCCAGTGTGAGCGCGAATGGACTACCCACCAAAGCAAGCTACACTTGCGTGTATATTGCGTACACATGTATATTTATACAAAATTAATACGCATAAATAAGTAGCATATTTCATTCCATTAAAATGCATGAGTTTCTCGACCCGAGCTCGGGTGGACTTTCTCGGTCGGTCTTGTGTTGACTCTTTTTACCCGAGTTTGCGTTGACTTTTTTGGATCGGGCTCGATTAACTTTTTTAAGCCGGTCCCGTGCTAGCATTTTTTAGCCGATCTCGGGTTGACTTTTTTAGGTCAAGTTCTGTGGACTTTTTTACCGGTCTCGATTTGAATTTTTTGTGGCCGGGCTTGGGTTTAATTTTTCGGACCGGTTTGATTGACTTTCTATGACCGGGCTCGTTTTGACTTTTTTTGTTTTGACTTCGAGTTTGACTTTTTTTTTTACCGGGTTCGATTGAATTTTTGGACCGGCCTCGTAAAAATCAAAGAAAGAACATGAAGAAGCACGGGATAGAGAAAATTGTTTTCCAAGTTTATACAAAGTTTGCTACAAACTAAAGGATTAAGAGATACATTTTGCTTGATCTTTTGTACTGCGGTGGGATCCTTTTTATGAATGATTCGATCCTTTTTATGAATGATTACATCTTTAAGGGGCGAGGAGTTTCTTCAACCTAAACATTCCTCATACCAAATACAATGAAACATGAAAAAAAAATGACATTTCTTATACCAACAAAACCATCACATGGAAAGATGGGAGAAGCAGTCAAATTGTGAGTAAGCTTACCCTCCTATCATTTTTTACATGGGATTGACGAAGAAAGAATCGATGACTGAAAATAATGGTCGTTGCGATTATTACTTGGGGTCTGCATTAGACTTTTTTTTACCGGGTTCAATTGAATTCAAGCCAAGACTGCCCAAATCGAACCCGGTTATAAAAAAAAAGTCAAACCGAGAATCAAAAAATTTAAACTCGAGGTCAAAACAAAAAAGTCAAAACGAGCCCGGTCATAGAAAGTCAATCAAACCCGGTCTGAAAAAACCAACCCGAGCCCGGCCACAAAAATTCAAACCGAGACCGGTAAAAAAGTCAACCAAACTCGGCCTAAAAAAGTCAACCCAAGATTGGCTAAAAAATGTCAACACGAGACTGGCCTAAAAAAGTCAATCGAGCCCGATCCAAAAAAGTCAACGCAAACTCGGGTAAAAAGAGTCAACACAAGACCGACCGGGAAAGTCCACCCGAGCCCGGGTCGAGAAACTCATGCATTTTAATGGAATAAAATATGCTACTTATTTATGCATATTTATATTATATAAATATACATGTGTACGCAAAATTCACGCAAGTGGAGCTTGCTTTGGTGGTTAGTCCATTTGCGCCCACAGTGGAGGGCGAGGATCGAATCCCACCCACGCTGAATATTTTGCATATGTTTGATGACGCCTGTCTGACATGGCGGAGAGAGGAATGTTGGTTGACTTGTCGATTATATGGCAGCCACGTGGATGTGAACCAATCAACATCAATGTTGACTAACGGAAGCTAGTCAAATATGGATGGAAATTCAACTTCTGGTACTTATACCACTATTAATTGGGGTTGGGGTTATGCCGCTCCAGTTGACCTAAGGTTAGGGTAAAGTAAACTAGGAGAAAGATGAGTTATTTGGATGATGAAGGCCAGCCTGATATTATAACCATTATATAAATTTATCACTACAATTAATTAATAATTATTAAAATCTAGATATAATAAAGAAAAGTTGGGGAAATATAATTATAATTCTGGCATATTTTTTTGCTAAAAATTAAATCTTGTTGGAACTCATCTTTATTTTTTCTTAACAAAGCTACCATGGTATGTTCTCAAACTGCGCAAAAATTTAGGAAAAGTTCATAAGAAATCGTAAATGCAATATGTGTTATCGTTGTGAAATTGGTTTTGTAATTAACTAGTGTTCAATAAATATAAAATGCACATTATGAATAATGTCATCAGTACTAGGGAAGTCCCTAGTCCTAGTCCTAAGACAACTTAAATTTTTGGGGCTCGACAAATATTTTCAATCAAAAGATAATTTTTTTTCATCATTCAAATAATACGCGGTTTTAGATGAGAACTACTTAAATAATCAAGATTATATAGATATGCAAATTTATCCATTATAATTATCATCTGATAAAAATATCTTCAATTTAATATAATAAAGATGTAATATGTCAAATGAATATATAAGTACTCATTCATTGTTTATAATACATAAATATGTGAGTAAGCTCAACTTAGTTCAGCTCGTTGAGTCACTGAGCGATCAGGCCGACCAGGCTCCGTCTGCCAGGTTCCATCAGGTTCTGTCCACCAGGTCCCGTCGACTAGGAACATTGGTAACGACCTGGTCACTACGTTGACCATGATCTAATGGTCGACCAGGACGCCAGTGTCGACCAGGACATGACGAGGAAGCCTGTTTGCAGAAGAGCATGTAGTTAGCGTGTTTCAGTCAATTGACGCAGAAAGGAAGCAACGAGATTTTTGGACCTAATTTGAGGAGAAAGTCAACGCTGCCAAATGTGGTTATCTAATAATTAGTTTAATCTCCTTAATTTAAGAGAGGAGTGTACGTTTATCATTTTTTATGTAACGTGAGCATAAGAGAGAATTCTTTTGTAATCTCCTTTATTCTTCTTCAATATACAGAGAAATGATTCACCCAAAAATTTATTTCTCTCTTTTTGTGTGTTCTTGTGTACTTTTAGTTTAAAGATTCATTTGTGGAACCAAAACTATGAGACTTCATTTCATAATAGAGTAAAACTTCATAATAGATTACTTTATATATACAGAATAGAGTAAAACTTCATTTCATTAACAATTTAATTAAATAATACTTATGAAGCAGCCAGCGAGCGGCCACGTCTGCACAGAGCCAACGCATGGAGAGTCCAAAAGCCAAATTATTGGCCGCTTTACTTGGCGCGTAGCAGCGATAAGGACAGTCATGGGGACTCAAAAGATACAATCTTGGATTGATGGAGACCATACCATACACATCTATCGTCATCATAATTCTGTAAATACTATTATTGTTTTTGCTGAAGAGAGAAAAAAGAAGGTGGCTAATATGGATTTCAAATAAAGTTTGCTTAGTCTTGTGATAAATTTATTACGAGACTCTTCGAAAAAAAATCATAAGTTCAATCTCTTAAGACGTAAGAATTGTATATATATATGTAATATTGCTCGATTACACTGCATGCGGCCATTAGTGTCAGTTGTTCTTAAAAATATATATCTTGTAATACGAGTACATGTAATATTGACCAATAGTGCCACCACATTCAAAAAAATAATATGGACTTCAAAAATATAATTCGGAGCTAGGAACGGCCGAAGAGAAACCCCGTTTAAATTTATTTTTATTATATTTTTAGTCTTTAGGGTTCTAATTTCTAAATTTGCTCTATGTATCATTTGAAGTTATTAAATATCTTATTATTATTATTTATTGTGAAATAGATTTTTTTTTGTTTATTTATTTATTTTATATACTTGATTAACTTATAATCACATATTCATAAATCGGGTCGGGCCAGCCGCTGATAACCGATTTATTTAATAAAAATCAGACTTATGCAAAATGGATTTTTTTTTTTGGACAAAGTAGTATATATGTTCTGCTGTTTGTCAACATTTTGTGACATGAAAAGGCGCCCACCAAGCGTGTTTTTTTGTCTGAGAAATAGCCAATAATATGATTTGTCTCTTCCAAAATAATATACATAGAACAATCAACTACTTCGTCACTTCCTATCATATAATTGGTGTTTAATTTGTCGATCTCTCTAGTCTACACCTGATTAATTTATTAATTTTTAAGGTATATTTTATAATCCCATTAATGTAGAGTCACGTGCTTATAACATACTAATAAACAGATCTATTTCTCTGAATGTCACGTGTTCTTTCTGCCTCATATATAGCCCATTTTTATACTTAACGTTTGCGCTAAGTTCTTCAGATTTCTGAGAAGTTCTGAGATCATAACTTAGTTTTTGTTAACAAAAATAATTGAGTTGTCCTCATTAATTCTAGTACAAAACACAATGGTTAAAAACTTTTGTGCAAAGTTTGCACGACGGTTTTTTTCCGTCGTGCAAAGTTACCGTCATGAGAGGTAGAAGAAAACACCGTCGCCATAGCGGAACGGGCGTCCTTTATTTGGATTAAAATTTCTTGAGTCATGTTTAAATTTAAACACATTTTGTAATTTTTCGGTGATATAATACGTACGTATGTACCATCCAAATTTGCAAGAATTTTTTTTCAATTCCATGTCATTACCCTATGCGGATGATGAGCTATATGTATAATTTATTGGTGATTTACTTTAATTCACTTCTGAACTTTATATGGTTCCTTTATTAAAAAAAATGATAGTTTGTTCGATTAAAAGAGTACATGGAGAAACACCCTAGTCATAGACTTGTCTCTCAATTTCTACCCTATTGATATCACTTTACAAACATACTTTACAAACATAGGCTTTATATTCTTGGATTTTAATTATCTGGGCATTTTATTAAAGGATATAATATATATATACATATACTATTACATATCATTTTAGATGTAAATTTACAATAATGAAAAGTGAAAATTTAACTCACTATTTTTTGGGTTTAATAATTTGCTTGCTGGCGGACTCACCATGAGATTTTCGCAGTCAAAATCTGGTAATTAATTGGCACCTTTTTTTATTTGCTTGCTTATTACATGCCTCAGAATGTATACAATTGTTAATGTAAATATAATTACATTTAGATTTTTTTTCAAAACATTTAAACATTATTATTTTATATAAGCACAAGTGAAATATTATAAGAAGAAACAAAAGAAGAAAAAAAAAACATTTATTTAACCGTGAGTTTGTCACTGAGTAATTGATATACTCGTGAATTTTTTTTGTAGAAATTAATATATATATATATATATATATATATATAAATATCTTTATTTAACCGTCAGCATAAAACCAGACTATCAATAGTTAATCAGTATCGATGTCGACGGGTTAAAGCAATCCGCTATAGATGATTGATTAGGGTTTGAAGTTGGAAATCATTTTCTCTTTGAAGAGGACATGAAACAGTGCGAGCGAGTGTATGTGCATGGAATGAAGAGTCTCCACGTACTCACTAGAGAAGTCAATCAATCTGTTTATTGATGTATTATATTACATATTTACATGGTTGATCATTTTTCGATGATATTGACATGACGTGTGCATTAAATATTGTTCCATATGTTCACTCAAAGTATTTATTCCGATAATTTCATACATATCCATAGCTATATATGTTTGCTTCTCGGGCACAAATCAAGTAATATTAAATCGGCATGTTTAATTACATAACATAAGTCCATATATACACGCTTTATCCTAATCATCATATAATATTATATGGCCCAGCTGGAACATACTAGTATGCATTTATTGTAATATGACTATATAACTCATATATCCCATGTATGACACTTACTCCGAAATAGTAAATATATATATATATATTTTTAATTAATACTTAATAAATTAATTATTTCACTAATATAAAAATTCTCTAGTCCCACATTATTTATTTATGAAAATTATACTAATATTATATATATATATATAATATGGGCTGTCATATGTGGACTAGCTAGGTAAATACATATTACGAGGACTGGAACATTTGACCAAGGTGACTATATAATATTGTAGTGATACTTTATTTTGGTAAAAGGAATATTATGAATCATCAAAATAAATCCAACAAAGAAAATGTAGAAAACTCATGAAGAATGAGATAGCCATGACCGAGAACATATTTTACCATTTAATACTATACATACACGTATACGTTAATATATACATATATTCGAAAATGTTAAAAGATCTCTCTTTTCGAAGGTTAACAATCCTTTTTGAGGTTGAACTTTTCTAGAGCCTTGAATCATGCATGAATCAATATTCATCCTTAACGTTACAGAGTCTGTACATCATTAAGATATGTATCCAAAACAAACTGTTTTGTGTTTGAAAACATAAAACGAAATGAAATCCAAATGGTAAGAAAAAACATGTCTTTATAAAATGAGAATATATATTTTAATATTTAGAGAGATTAGAGAAGGAGAGAGAGTCAATCATTGACATTTATTCATTAATAGCTTGATATGGCACACACTTAGCTCAAACATCGTGATTTTTTTTTTGTTTTTTGTTTTTTTTTTGTTTACCGCTATCGTTTTCTACGCACATGATTTTTTATTTTTTATTTTTTTGTATTGAACATGATATTATGTATGTAGCCGGATTTATACATTTTCAGGGGATTTAATTTAATTAATTGTTAATGGATGTTATTTTTATGTTTCTTCAATTTCCAATCACATCGATGCATTACTTGTACAAAACAATTTCTTGCATCTTCAAGCCATCGATGCGAATCTCTTTGATATAGCTTTAATTTCTCTTTATATAATCTACGTAAAGGAAAAACAAATAATTTTCGAGTGCTAAAAAAAGGTACTTAAAGCGTTAAATGGCTGTAGCTTTGTTGACAATTTGACACAAACATATATAATATTCGTTTCATATATAGTTATTGATCTTGTTCTTGAAGTTTGTTAGAAACGCAACTCCTTACGAAATCTATTAATAAAAGCCACTTTTACGATAAAGGGCAGTAAAAGATGATAAGGCATATAAATTTTTGTCGATGTAGATTTTGACTTGTGTGAAAGAAGTTATTATTAAGAACATGGCATATATATATATATATATATATATATATATATATATATATATATATATATATATATATATATATATATATATATATATATAGTATCCTTAAAAATAAAGAAGAAGAAGAAGAAGAAGAAGAAGAAGAAGAAGAAGAAGAAGAAGAAGAAGAAGAAGAAGAAGAAGAAGAAGCTATAAGCTAGTAAAATATTTTTTGACATAACTTTTCTTTAATAAATAATAGCGCCATTATAATTAAAATGGTACAGGAGGGAAAATAAAAGCTAAATGAGCTACTATAACCTTTTTCTTATAACCCTAGTCCCTAGAAATGTGTTCTTTTTGGTGTTTGTCAAAAGCAAAATATCTTCCCTTATTTCATGGTCACGACTCACAACAACTACACAAAAAGTTTGGCAATAACGATACTTGCAACATAAATTCCTATGTTATTATTTGAAAACAACATATATTCTCGATCTTTTTTCAAAAACAGATTATGTTTTCAAAATTAAAGATGTTAAGGATACCATATAGAAAACACATGAGACTATAATAAGATTCAAAAAGGTTTTGAGTACTTTTCGTTGCTAATTTATTTCAAAGTGGAACATCATAATGTATAAGATGGTATCACTCATTAAGCTCACTAGTCCAATAACAACAGGATCCACCCAAAATGAGTGAGCCAAGAGATGCAACATCTTGAAGAAACATGGTAAAGATCTAAAAAAAAAAAAAAGAGTGTAGTTAATAAAGTTAAAAAGGGTTTTTATTTACTTTCTTCATTGCTAATTGATTTTAAAGTGAAACTTTATGATACTCAACAAAATAATTTGGTGTGTTCCCAAACAGAGGTGTGTTCCCAAACAGAGCCGTGCCTGAGGGGAGGCGGAGTAGGCGCCCGCCTTTAGTAAAAAAAAATCTTAAATTTAGGGGCTCCAAAATTAGTCAAATTAATTTTTATATATTAAAATCACTTAAATTAAATTTAGGGGCCCTAAAATATAAAAACAAAACCACTCAACTTTAATATTTGGGCCCCTAATTCTCAAATTATTTAGGGCCCCCAATTTTGTTTTTATTTAAAATTACTTAACTTTAATATTTGGGCTCCCAATTCTCAAATTAATTAGGGCCCTTATTCTCACTTTACTCTAGAATTTCCTCACGTCATTTATTCCCCTAAATTCCAAAATTATTTTCTCTTTATATTTCTCTATATTTCACATAATTCCTAACCTAAATTCCCCCAATCCCAAACTCACTTAGACTATTCCTCACAACAGTCCTCACCCAAGTTTCATATTTCCACATTTCCTCTAATCCCAAATTCCAATGGGATTGTTTGCATCATTATTTTTATCCTTCCAATCTTCAGGATATTTGGAGAGCCCGAATTTGCATCATAATTCCTTCATTCCCATCTTCCCGAATATTTGGATTTTAGAGAGCACGAATACAGAGAAGACAACAAATCCTAGGTTAATGTTTCCAAATGCTTGGATTATCTACCGAATTATGCTAATCATATCAGTCACAGTTGCCATGTAGAAAGAAGCTTCTCGAAAAAGACATGATCGAAAAATTCTATTATGCAGAGATGATTAGTACTTTTTCTTCTAAAAATGCTAGACGCGTCTTATTTGAGTGAGAATTTATTTATATATAAATATTGTATATACTTTTGTATCAAAATTAAACTTTGCAATTACGGTAAGAGGCCCCAAAATTTTCCTTGCCTAGGGCCCCAAAAATCTCAGGCACGACCCTGTTCCCAAAGTACCTCAATCCACAAAATATCACAAAGATGTTACTACTATGCTAATTCGTTAAAAAAAAAAAAAAAAAGGAATATAGATGCCCATTTCAAATAAAAAGGAGAACCTATGCCACCAGCTAATCCTAATTCAAAATCTTACATGTAACATTTCTTCTTTCATGATGGGGCTTCTATTTTTTTCAAAAGTGAAATAAAGAGCATGGATATCTTATCTTTCTTAAAGGTGGTTTTGGATGTAAAACATAAAAAATTGTTATAAAGGAAGAAGGTTTTGTTGAGCATATATATATATATATTCTTGATTTGAGCTTTATGGATTTAAATATATATTCCCAATAAACAATTAATTCCAGTGCTACTAATTGGGAAGCAGCTCATGAAGAAAAATCCAACAAATCTTCTCTCTAAACTTTTCTCCTTTAAAAGGCATCTCCATATATATATATATATATATATATATATATTCAATCTACAAAATGAATTGCATATATTAATCTAGTATAGAATGGGATCTATGGTTTTTTTTCTTTTTTTCCTTTCAATATTAAATAATATAAATATTAGTTGCTATCACCGAGTCACTATTATGTACTATTTGTTTTGTTGTGATGCATGTAGGGTATCTGCATGTGAATTCAGTAAAATCAAAGACTGCGATCATCTCGTTTATTACAATTGTTTCCACAAATTTATGTCAAGTACTAACTATACCTCGTTATGTCAAAACATTACCACTCTTGAGTGACTATCAATTATGATATTAAGTCCAAATAAATTATCCAATGCATATGGTTGAAACTTTTCTACCCTTCTCAATACTAACTATGGCAGATCAATGATAATAATTTAAAATAAGAAAATGATTTTTTTTGAATATTAAAGAATAAAATTTCAAAATTTAGAGAAAAATGTAAGTAATATATGATACTAACTCCTATTTTCTTTAAAAATATGCTATTCAGGTAAAAAAAAAAAAGTAACTTGTATTTGATTGTATCAGTTTGAAGAATTAGTATATCGGTTCAAAAAATTGACGGTTATAAACCTTGATTCCATTTAACTTCATAATTTTTATCGAAACTAGAAATTAAAAAAAAAACATTTTTTTTACTAGTATTAGTTCTAAATCAATATAAATATAAGAAGTACTTTTTACCGGTACAATGTTTACCAATATTTGTTCAAAATCAATAATTCTCGTATAAATATCGATAAATATGAGGCTTTCGAATTTAAAAACAATATCATTAATCCGAGACTACAGACCAAAGACTTCAAAATACCAATTCTCAATCTTAATTCCACCTCTAGTGTACAATTTGAAACAAATTTTTCACTATAAACAAAACAGTTTATAATGTCAAAATAAACCAAAAATATTATTTGTTTATCAAATCCAAAATTTTGGGATATCATATGAGATAAACATAAAACATGATATGTATGTGATGATGACCATATGTATATGTATAATGATCTATAATATTATATTGAATTATTGTGTGAAGACCACACGGCAGCCAATAAAAGCATCAGCAAATCAACACACACAAGGTGCTTATCTGGAAGGATGTACCGGATTAATCGCCGTTATTTGGGTTCCAATCAATACTATATATTAAGCTTCTAATTAAATAAAAAATATTACTTGAACTGCAAGGTTTTTAATTTTTGTATCATACTTAATTAATTTAAATTTATTCCATTTCAGAAGTGAGATTTGAGGGTATATATGATGTGTCCACATTTCATTCGCTGATGCACAAAATATATGAGCAAACATTATGGTAATTAAATAGATAAATATTAATGAATTTTCTATCACATGTTTTAATTAATGGCGACATAATTGTTCCTTCTTCTTTTCTTTTTTTTTTGCCTTTCTGGAATCAGAATTTAGAGGCATATTCCTTTAATAATTTCCAGCTAAATTAGTCAGGGATAAATGAGTAAGTATCAATTAGTTATCTCTATTTTTCATCTCTCTATAAATATATGATCATTTCTGTTAATAATTGAATTAATCATTTCTTTTGTTTAAGTATCTTTTTTAGCATTCCAAAAAAAAAAACATTTTGTTTAATCTATAAATTTCATATACAGTTAGTATTAGAACATTTACTAAGTAAAAAATATAAAAGAATTTTTTTGTTCCTTAACCGTGTTTGATATTGGGCATATTGAGGTGTCATGTTTGTGCCGGATTCATCTTTTTATTTAACTGGGTTTTGTGTTCGACATAATTGAATTCAAATTAATTTAAAATTAACTCGAATTCATTTATTTCATGCCTGCTTGTACGTAGCACTATTTAACAATAGTTATTTAATTAAGGTACAAAAACCGTTAGAAATTTAATAAAAAGGGGAGAGATATATAAGTTCAAGGGTAAAATAAATAGAATAATACTGCTACAAATGGAAGTGAGAAGTTTATATAAAAATAATTGAGAAAGGAAAGTGGTGACATAGCTAAAGTTCGAAAAGTACAACAGATAATTGGTCGATAGTAAATAGTAAGTACAATAATTAGTGATTGGTCTTACAAAATTTACATCACTCAATCTACGTGTGCACGATATAATTTCGAAGATTATCCATAACGTTTTTTTTTTACCATGAGTTACAATATATTAATTTCCAAGATTATCCATATCATTCCTTAAATTAATATATTTAATATATATAATAGAGCTTTTACTAATGATTATATATA
The DNA here is from genome assembly GCA_954871525.1 of Parietaria judaica. Lineage (NCBI taxonomy): Eukaryota > Viridiplantae > Streptophyta > Magnoliopsida > Rosales > Urticaceae > Parietaria > Parietaria judaica. The sequence continues at coordinate 50,901,933 of OX940860.1, forward strand.
CATGATACGATTTTGTGACATAAGTGCATTTCATTACTCATAGTAATTAAAAAGCAGCTAATAAAGTTTTCTAGTTTCTTTATATATGGTGATTATAATCCAAAAACATCACTGAGAGTTGAGACTAGGGTTTTATATCTCATTCCATTTTTTCTTGTGTATATAATTGGTCAAAGTGTTTTAGTTTAACTACGCTGATCAAACTAATAATATTCTTTTCCAGCTTATCCAGAAAAGCACAAGAAAAATAAATAAATAAATAAATAATAAACAAAGAAGATCCTCAATCCTTGAAGCTGAAAATGACGAGGAATATAAATTTATTAAGAAAACTAGTGAAAGTGAGAGTTCACAAGTTTATATATATTTAATTTACAGTATCTCATATGCCAGAAAGAGCATGAATGATTGAGCGACCAGGGTATTTATTGTGTGGTATTATTCCTTTGAATGCCAAAACTGCAAACAAGAAAATGAGAGGTCAAGACTTAGGGAAGGGAAAATGAGGTTGAGAACGATTTATTTTTTTCCAAAAAGCTTATGCGGCGGTCTAGATTAATAAACTATTATCATTTAGAAATATCAGAACAAAAATATTGATATTCAAGTAAAACGAAATCAGAATTGAAATAAACGATATAGTTAATCCAATATTCCGGATTCTGAGAGAGAGAAGTACGTGTTCCAGTTCCAGAACTACATAGAAAAGACATAGGATTTTAAGGTTAAAAAAAAAAGATACTCCCCTCATTACTAATTGATTCTAATATTGAATCTTGTGATACTTAATATGATATTAAGGCCCATGAATTTCAAATGAACACCGGTTAATTTTCTTTGAAATTCGATCTATAATGGGAGATTCAAAAAATCATTAATTTGAAAGAGCCTATTAAAAGGAATACACATCAAATATATGTATATATGGAGCTTTAGCACGTGCTTAGAAAAGGTCATGTGTTATTTTTCTGAATGCCGATTAATTTTTATGTAAAATTTTATAATATTTACTGCCCAAACAAAAAACAGGATTAGAGTTAGTAATATAGAATTCAGAATCGAGAGAGAGGCCCGGACAAACCCGAGACAAAATTGGAGATCAAGGAGAGAGAGGTACAAAATTATTGGTTCCGATCTCAAAGGGAGGAGTATGAAGCCGTCACTCATTCTCCAACGTCATCTCTCACCTAACAAAATTCCCTTCTTGGAAAACAACCTTAGCTAACATTAACAATATCAAGTCATTAATACCCTCATTATTATTTTCATTTCCTTGTCCCTTATTATTCTGCTATCTACGTTGTTACTCGTTAATTTGCGTTCCATTTAATTTATTATTATTGTTCATTTATTATATTATTCGAACAAGTAATCATACACGTCAACCCCTCAACTTTGGCGTGTATCTTCTTTGTTCTTCTCTTTTCAATTTTATAACACCACTACGTGTCCAATTAGCCGTGGATTTAGGGTTGTTTCGTATTTGTATGCATGAATCTTTTTGTGCAATACATATATATATATATATATATATATATATATATATATATATATATATATATATATATATATAATATACGTTTGTTATTCCATATCCGTGTTGGAAAGATATAACACGTAAATGATTTGTGTCTTCTTTTTTTACACTAATGAGGAAAATATTTTTCTAGAAAATTTTGCGCTCGCTAAAAGATGCACTTTTTATATTGTAATGGTTCACACTTCACACAGAGAATAATGCAGATATTAGGCTTGAAATTTTAATCATGAACTAATGTTGGAATTAGGAAATGCCAAAAAAAAATTATGAAAAAAGAAGTTGGAAATACAACTTTTTATATTCTTGATTATAAATTTGCATTTATACACTTAAGTTGGAATGAAAAGAACTTCATTATTGATTATGAAAATTAGTGGATTATTTTGAAAAGTAGTGATAAATTAGTTCATTTTCTCAAGTTATCCTTTTATGATTAGTATTGAAATATAAATTATACATTTTTTTAATCTTATATACCAATTTTAGTTATCCTTTGAATTGTTAAAAGTTTTGTATGTGATCTTTTCCAATGTTCACATTATTTTTATTTTAAAGTATGAATTAGTATTTCAAAAGGCATCTGAAGTCATTTGAAAAACAATAAATATACAAAACAATAGAATCCGATTATCATAAACATCCATTCTCTTATAAGTTGATATATCACAATTCACAAAAGAAGTTTATTTTCATAAAATAACATTTCTTATGAAGCAAAACCATCAGTCATCATAATAATTTAATTCAATGTACATTAAAAAAATACACGTGTAAGTTCATCACCCCATGTCCCCATTTAGAGTACTCAGCATCAATTATTAATTTAATTTTATATAATTTCCTTAATCAAGTCAATTTTTTTATTGATTCAATGTGGACATAGAATAGAAACGATTCTTATTGGATGATCGCAACACTTCCCAGAACTTCGAATCTTGATCAATGAGGGAACAAAATCATTAATTTCATTCAATGATGCACCAATAAATCAGATAAAACTAGGACAATTACACACACCAATGTGTTCTCAGCTCTTGGGAATAATTATTTTATGTGAGTGATAATGACTAAGATGATATGAAAGGCTTAGCTTAAAACCCTCATAATTTCGTGAAAGTCTTTATCAAAATTATTTTGCCCTCAAATTCAGACAATTTGCTATAATTTTTTCTTGACTTAGAGAGGAATTTGTTTAATTTAACCCCGAATAATAATTTTCATTAGGAGTATACGCGCTTTGACAGAAATGCCACATTTCGTCATAAGTCATTACATTATTTTAAAATAACTCATCCAAAAATAAAATATGAGAGTGATTGTAGAGATGATACGTGTAAGTCAATGGAAATTCTTTTATGTATTAGTTCTTACATGATTTTGTATGCAAGAGATGCATTTATAAGGTATTTATAAACTATTGATGCTGATAATAATTCAGTTTTACGAGTACGTCAACGAGTAAATAATAAATAACTCAAATATTGGTATAATCGAATGCTGCGATCAAATTTTATAAATATACTACTAAGGCACTAACCAACAAGTACACTATAAATAATATTTTTTTATTATAATTATATTTGCATAAATATATAGCGATATAACCATATATATAGTGTTTCAAGGGCCGGTAATTAGCCAAAAAAATTAAAAACTAAATTTGAAGATTTAATGACAAATTTCGAGCAATAATAAAAAATAAAAATAAAAAACTATTGACGAAAGTTCCGTAAGAATTTTTCAATCATAATCCACGAATCACAAATACTTTTAAGCAAGGAATCGAAAATCGCGATTTTCGAACGATTATCGCTGAAATTGGGCATCTCGGTAACTTATCTCCTCTTATCGTTGTCGTTTTATACTTATCGCGATTTTTCGATTCGAAAAGCAAGTCACTTATCGAGCAAAGTTTTCAAGTGTATTTTTTCAAAAAGCTTGTTACTTTTCGGTCAAAAACGATAAGTCAACCCCAGTTTAGTTTTTTCTTTTTCGCGGCAAAAGTTCCAATTTCTTTTAATTTTGGAATTTAAAGGTATTTTTAGGGGTTTTTTTAGTGGATCTTGAGTGTTTTGAAGTTTAAATGTTGTATATGTATGAATCATGTCAAATTTTCACAATTTTATTCTATATTTCATATAGTTACATAGAAAGCTATTAGGTTGAATGAAAGTTCAAGTTTGAGTTTCATGATACCTTTGATTGTACATTTTAGGTTTTGAATCAAATGTTATAGTTGAATTTGATTTTTTTAGGTTTATTAAGGAATATGGATGAGTTATAATAGTTTGTGTGATTTTTGCTTTTTTTTTTTTGCAGATTTGGGGTGATTTTAGTGTTTGTTAGAATTGTTTATATAATTGCGGTAAAAGTATTTATTTTTTGGAAATTAATGAACTTGAGCTATATTTTACATATTTTTGATGTAATTTCATTGTTTAACAATGTATATAATTAGGAAACTGTGAGTTTGACATAATTTCTTTTGCAATTTGATGTTTTCCCGAATTGTCCAATTATTGCGGCAAAAGTACATATGTTTCAGAAATTGGTTAATTGAGCTAGTTAATCGACTTTTTTTTGGTGTAATTTCATTTTAAAATATTGTATATAATTCATAAATTGTGTGGTTGACATAATTTGTTTCGTAATTTGACGTTTTCCAACTATTGAGGCAAAAGTACATATTTTTAGGAAATTGGTTAAATTGAGCTAGTTCTTCAATTTTTTTTATACAACTTCAAGTGGGCAGATTTTATATAACGAACAATTGGTGATTTTAAAATATTTTATTTTAATAAAATATGACATTGACTCTTTCCAAAATATATCAAATAAGCATATTTTATCTAATAGTAAATAAATAAAGAGAGCATTTTGACTAACAAGTTACAACTTATAATTTGTAAATAGTAATTGTTATTATAATTTATTTTTTTATAGGTTTTCCATCGATAAATCCATCGATAACCGATTAATCCATCGATAAGTTCGATAAGTTTCGATAACGGCAAACGATAATTTTTATAGGTTTTCCATCGATAAATCCATCGATAAACGATTACTCCGTCGATAACGGCAAACGATTTTTCGGCAAAAACGGCATTTTGAACCTTGCTTTTAAGTATACTCTCAAAATTTATAAAAGTTACGAAGGCACGAATATTTAAAAAAAAACAGTACGAATTATGAACAAAAGAAATCACGGTTACGTTAGTCCGACTTCATTTTGTGACCCTAGTTTAGAGCTGCACATGGAGCAATCGCGACCGATCGCGACTAAAGTCGCCAAAATCGCGACTGTACACGTCGCGATGCGTCGTGGCGTGCCTGGTCGCGATGCGTCGCGACGTGGTCGCGATTTAGCGAGGAAGGACCAAAAAAAAGGGTGCGGCAAAAGTTATTTTTTGTTTCCAATGTTTAATTTTATTAGTTTTTATCCGAATTTAAGTATTAAATTATGTAAACTTATTATTTAAACTTTATTTATTTCAAAATTAATATTTTAGTATGTTATTATTGTGTAACATATTATTAATTTTAAATTATAAGTTAATTTTTAAGTTGTAATATATGTTAATAAGTATGTACGTGTACCATATTAATAATTATTAAAATTCTAAAACAAATAAGTAAATATGATAAAACAAGATATTAAAAAAAAAGTTGTATTATTCATTGTGAATATTACAATATGGTGGAAGAAGTTGTAAATATTCAGTGTAAATATTACAAGATGCCTCACTAAAACCTCTCTCGTAAAACCCTCCTTAGGGACATAAAACCAAGAGAGGAAAGAGCACATCATATTGGCGTTTACATTGCGTCACTCGGGGAACCAGTCGTTAAACCTTTGTGTCATAAGCTCTAGCTCGGTTGGCTCGGTCCGTTGGGCGATGGTGGGGTTGCGGAACATCCAATCGTTCAACACCACCGCTTGCTCGAGGTGTGTGGGAGTTGTTGACGCCCTCCGGTCGTCGATTATATGCTGAGCCGAGCTGAACGCGCTCTCCGAAGCAACGCTGGAAATGGGGATGGACAGTATATCCCTCGCCATTCTCGCCAATATCGGGAATCTTTCCCGTTGATTCTTCCACCATCCAATCACATCGAACTCGACGGAGTCCTCGTCGATCCGCAGGCCGTAGTACCGCTTCAGTTCTTGCGGGGCACCGTCCGTTTCCTCTGCTCGTGCCGGTGGCGTACCGGATCCCGATGCTTCTCCGCGATCCAGTCTTTGCTTCAGTCTCCGGACAAATGCTAGGCCGGTCTTGGTTGGGCTTTCCATAACTGCCCTTTGCTCCGCCTCCACGTTGAACTGTGGGAACCGCCGGTCGTATTCACTGTAAAGTTCATAAAAAGCTTCATTAACAACCTTAATATAATCAGTGTAATCCACCCCTAAGTTTGTCCCGATTGCTGACATCAAAGGCCCGAACGTAAACATAATACGGGGATCCAAGATAGCACCGAAACAATACGAAAAAGGGGGTGGATCCCAATAACTTTTGAATTTTGTAACCATTCCCTCAATCATGGGCGAAATAACAGGGTCATTTGCGAATTCAGAAAAAGTGTTTGTAATTTCGTAAAGACCCGAAAGACCATGATTCAAGGAAGGTTGTCTTTGGTTTGAAAAATTTAAAGTAACAGCGTAAAAGGGTTTGAGGAATTGGGTGAATTTCTGGGCCATTTCCCATTCTGCCTCCGTGATCCGCTCCGAGGCCTCTAGTTCGGTGAGGAGGAAAGCGCTTAACGGTAATCTCTGTCTACAAACAACTGAAAGCATTAGATATGTAGAGTTCCATCGTGTATTGTTGTCTAAACCAAACTTATTAGCTTTATGATTGTGCTCTTTACAAAATCGTCTCCACCTAACAACGGTTTGAGAATGCCGGATCCAATCGACAACGCCGCGTATTTTGTCAACGTGCCCTGAAATATTTCGTTCCCCCGTTCTAGCAATTAAATTAATGATGTGACAAGCACATTTTTGATGTAAAATATTACGAAAAGGAGAACCGGGCAAACTATTTTCTAAGATAGTAATAGCGGCGTTATTGTTTGCGGCATTGTCTAACGTAATAGAAATGATACGATTTTGCAAACCCCAATCATTGAATAATTCTATTAATTTATCGGAAATGTTTTTGCCGGTATGGCGACACTCGAATGGTGACATGTTTAAAAGTTTTTGACATGGATCCCAATTCTCGTCGACGTAATGGGCGGTCAGACTCAAATAGTCGTTAAGACTCGGACCGCTCCACAAGTCGGTGGTAAAAGCAACGTTAATGTTGGACATTTTGAAAAAATCGACCAAATAATTTTTTTGCATTTTGTAAGCAGACTCCATGTCCCTGGTATATGTCGTACGGGAAAACTGTTCGTAAGACGGATTAACCCTTTGCATATATTGTGTATGCGCAGGGTTTTCCACCAAACTCATCGGTGCGCCCGTAGACAGTAACCACTCGAGGGTCCATTTCCGTAAATTTTCGGTGGTAAGAGCACTTACCTGTGCTGTGTTTACCTCGTTACCGTCTCCGTAGCACGCTTTCTTGTGTCGCGTCAAGTAGCCGGTTCCTTTGTCCCCCAACGCATCGAGGGTTTCATGGCACTTCTTGCACGTGGCGATCTTGACTCGAACACCGTTCTCCATCCGTCGTTCCTCGTGAAAATAATCCCACACCTTCGCTTTGTTTGGTCGTCCCCACAACAAGGCAGGAGGACTTTCCCTATTAAAAATATACGGGAGAAAAAAGGTTAACAAAATAAAAATGGGTATTAATTTTACATGGATTAAATATTAATATTAATCATATTAATTAATTAAATTTCATATAGTTAATTAAAAGAGTTAACGAAATTAAAAATGGTATTTTCTATGTGTGGAAATCATTATCAAGCTCTTTTTGACGGAACTCCCCGAGGTTCCACGGCCAGATCGACTGGAAAGGATGCTATGATCTCGCTTTAGGCCCAAGCTTTTCTAGACAGAACTCCCCGAGGTTCCCAGGCTAGCTTGGAGGAGATTGCAAAGCAAACCTTATTTAAAAACCAATCTTTCTAAGACACCGTATTCCATTAAGAACTTTATAATAATCACCACACATACGAATTACCATTTTTAATCCCGTTAACTTATTAAATATCAAGAAAATCGTTTCTGATGTGGAAGATCAGTCGGAACCGCAACCACAGAGCATACTAAGACTTTCAAGAGACGTGACAAATTAATTAATTAAACTAAAAGGTAATTAAACTATAATATTTATCGTAAAAAAAATTAAACGAAATTAATTAATTAAGATAATTATGATTAAATGATAATTAAATCTCAAGAAAATCGTTTCTGATGTGGAAGATCAGTCGGAACCGCAACCACAGAGCATACTAAGACTTTCAAGTGATTATTATTTAATAATTATTAATTATTAAAAATTAATTATTTTTTTTCAATTTTTTTCAATTATTATTTATTACTTATTAATTATTAATTATTATTTATTATTAAGTACTAACTTATTAATTAATAAAAAATTAATAATAAATGAAATAAAAAAAGGATTAAAGGTTATTACCCGGTAGAAGGACGTCGACTTCGTCGAGGACGGGCAACGGAGGCTTCACCGCTATCTTGATTGGTTGCTTGAGGAGAACCGCGGTGGTACACCCCGATATTTGAACCACGGATCGAGGGCGGCGTTTGATAGTCGTCGGGATCGGCATCGTCGGGACGTTGGGTTTGGTCGGGATCGGCATCTTCGGGACCTTGAGGTTCGTCGGGATCGGCACCTTCGGGACCTTGAGCTCGGTATTCGGCACCTTCCCGTAACATGAGGTTGAAAAAAGGATCGTTATTTCCCCCCCTACAATGAGCCACCGCGTCGACCAACTCTGGGGGCACACGGTCGGGATTGGCGTGGTGCTGGGCCACCGCCCGGACTAGACTAGGTCTTAGAGACCGTACTGTATCGTCGGGATAATTTGGATTGTGAGGGGAAGGGAATAGTTCTGCCGGTAGCCTAACGGGAATGTAGTCGTCGGGACAAGTATCCGATGTTCCCCCTTGTAGAAATTGGGGTTGCAAATTCCTGGCCGCCCTTCGACCCCCGGAACTACCGCCGCTTCTTCGAGACATAATGATAGAACTTTAGGAATTTAGAAAATTGGAACTTTGGAACTTTAGAACTTTGGAACTTTGGAACTTGAGAGAATTTGAGAACTTGAGAACTTGAGAGAATTTGAGAGAGAGTTGGAAGATTGTTGGTGAGGAAATGAGGGAGGAAGAGGTGGTATTTATAGGGTTTTAGGAGAGGGTGGGGTGGGTGAATAATTATTGTGGTGGGTGAAGTGGGTGAATAATTGTGAGGAGAAAGTGGGTGAAAAAATTTTGAAATTTGAAATTTTAGGGTTGGAATTCGAGTAAAGTGGGTAATAATTGTGGTTGGGGAATAAATTTCGGGTAAAAATTGTGTTATTTTCGCCACCAACAAACACAACTTTTCACTCCCCTCGGATCGATGACGTGGCGTAATCTCAGCCACACGATCAACCCCTCGGATCGATGACGTGGTCGTCGCGACTCGCACTCCTCGTCGCGACGAATCGCGACTTTTGCCGCCTGCGTCGCGACGCGTCGCGACTCGCACTGTAGGCGTCGCGACGCGTCGCGTCGTGATTGGCGACGAATTGTGCACAGCTCTACCCTAGTTTGATGATTATTTGGGGTGGGACCCACATTGGTTTTACCACGCGGACCACGTCATCCGAAAATGTTATTTTTGATTGAAATCTGATGAAATGGGACTCTGATCTTTAATGATTATCATGAACATTTATCTCCTTCATTAATTACAGCTGTTTTTCATATTACTATCTAACGCTAATTGCTAAGCTACTCCCTCTACTCTATCTGTTTGTACATAGATTCAAAATAGTGAAAAATATTATTAACTTATGTGTAACAACCAAGTAACTTATTAAAAAAAAAATCGATTAGTATATTAAATTTCGAGACTATAAAATAAGTATTCCAAGAGTTGAAGAACTGATAGCATAAAAATTAGGGGTGAAAATTTTGTAACCGTTTCTCGGTATCGTTTCGGTTTTCGTATCGATCCAGGATCGATTTTTTAAAAAATCTGATAAATTTAGTTTAAAACCAAGAACCGATACTTATCGGTTATCGGTTTCCGATACCGATACCGATACTGAGAACTGATACCAAAACCATATTTCTCAAAAATTTTGGTATCGGTTCCGGTTGTGAATTACACGTCGTTTTAGATTTTAGACTACATCTCATTTTTTCCCTTAGAAAATTAGGGCACATTTAGGCTGAGTCCTAACTCTTTGTGTTTTTTTTTTGCCGCCAGCCCTCAAACTCTCCTCCATATCTGGTTATTTCGTATCTCTTTTATTTTGCAAGCTTGGTGTGTAACCATGAAAAAGTTTTAGTTTTTATAATATATATATATATATATATATATATATATATATATATATATATATTACACGCTGTATAATAATATATTGATGTTAGCTTATGTAAGACACTTATGTAAGATAGTTTCAAACATTAATTTGATTATTCAGATTATGAAGTGTTAACATTAACCAATAAATCTCAACATTAATTTGATTAAATATGATTATGTATTTAGACAAGTCATGTTTTTATGTATTAGACATGTGTTTTATATTTCGGACATGGTATTTTGTATTTTTTTTTTATTTTGCTCTGGATTTTTCCCGATTTATGTCTCGGTTTATTTCCTGATTTTCTTTGTTCTCGATTTCGGTCTCGGTCTCGGTTTGATAAAAAAAAACCAAGAAATTATAGAACCGATATCAATACTAAAAAAAATCTCGATTTTTCAATACTGAGAGAAAAAAAAAACTAATTTATCGGTTATCAGTACCGGTTTCACCCCTAATAAAAATAATTGAATATTTTAAATAAATCAATGAAAATACTTTCAAATAAGCCATGTGCGTAAATGATAAAAAAAAAATTACATAGAGAATAATGTGTTAGTTTTTAAAAGGATAAGGCGCATTACTATCATAAAACTAAATTTAAGGAATATAGTGCACTAATGAACAAAGTTCAAGGAGCATTTATTTCTATTATTCTTTTTCCAATATTATCATAGCTAGTTTCATAAATTGATTCACGTGCTTCCAATACCCTCAAATTGGGTAAGAAAAAATTTCTTCTTCTGTCGCCTATGTAATTTTATTTCATTTTAATGAATAGTACAAAACATGTCCCTCTCCAAAAGTTGGTCGACCAATTACAATGATGATTGCCTTGGCATCATCAAGGAAATTTAATTAATACAATATAATACAAGTCTATTTCATATAATTCTTTTTGCAAATATGACTAGAACGTTTTGATTAAGAGATTGGCAAAATTTACTCGCAACAGTCCAAATCATTTAAAGAAGAAATTGAGTAAATAATTTAACGAAGTATATATAAGTATAACCACCACAAATAGAAGACTATCGAATAAAGGTAGATTAGTCATAGTTATTAATAAAGTTAATAATGATATAAGTACTTAATATTTTATTTCTCAACAACATTAGTTCCTTTTTTTAGATCAATTTTTTTTTTATATATTTATAATTTTTCTTTCTCTGTTTTTTTTTTCTTCACTTTTTCAGTTTAATATAATTTGTACTAGTTAAGTCTTAAGATGTGTCATTTTTAAAAATTTGCAAACATTTTTTCTTCTTCTTCAGACAATGGTGAGACTTTAGCAGTAAGTTGATAAAATTATAAAGAGAACTAAAATAGTAAATAAAATTTGACTAAAAGATAATGATGTTCATATAAAAATCCAAATATTGAGTACTTATAATAATTTCATGATTATATAAATGTGTGTACTATAGGCTATTCTCCATTCATATTAAGCGTCTTCATTTTATAACTAACTATTGACCTTAAATTTTTTCTTGTTAATCCTAGCTTCATTTTATAACAATAATTAGAGTCCAAAGAGAAAAATAATCCAATTAAAAGGGATATTTCTTAGGGTTTCTCTCTAATTAATATTCTTGGCCATTTGTCCATATATACCCCTAACTCGATACAAGCTTTCTTGCAACTTTGGTCTTTCTTGAAACTTCCTACTATAACTAACTAGTTACACAAGCATGCCTACTAGAATATTTTCGTCACACATTTCAAACTAGGAATACAATACACACTTATCCATTATATATAGAAATAAATATATAATTTATGATATACATCTATAATACCAACCTTCTCTCTCCTTATATATATATAAATTATGATGCACACCAAATACCAACCTTTCCACAACTTATAAAACAAAATCATATACATATATATGTTGTAAATATATATATAAATTAATTTATATAGTATTAATGTCCATTGAAAGCAAGAAGATGGGGTTGAGGGACATTGGAGAGACACTGCCTCCTGGGTTTAGATTCTATCCGAGCGACGAGGAATTGGTGTGTCACTATCTCTACAAGAAGATCTGCAATGAACACCTCTTGAAGGGCACTTTGGTCGAAATTGACCTCCATACTTGTGAGCCATGGCAGCTTCCAGGTACAATCATTCATCTTCTTTTTCTTTTTATTATTCTTTTCTCCATCCAGCGTTTTTTTTTTTTTTGGCGAGAATTCGTCGTTTTTCGTAAGTTTTCCCAGCCGGCGCGATTGGTTAGATGCGCCGGCAGGATGTTCTATAACGGCACATGATCTCTCTGATTGGGCGCACCAGAAAAGAAGCTTAATATCTCGGATACTTTTTTTCTGGCGCGGGTGATTTATAGCATCTAAATTGTTTTCCCGGCAAAGGTTAAGAGCTTCCCCGGCGCATTTCATTAAATAAAAGTATTTTTCACATATTATTAGTGTTTTTTATGAGCTCTTTTGTTGGGGATCAAAATTATTAAAAAGGGTTACTTTTGTTGGAAACAATTCATTAGTATGAAATTGTGTAACATTATTTTCATTATTATATTTTTTACAAATATCTTGTCTCTCTTTGTTTGCATAGCTGGAAATACAGGTTTTGATATAATTTCTGAAAAAGGTTAAACGACATTGAAAAAAATATCAATATTTCTAAGAACTCCATGGATTCTTTCTTAGAGAAGATATAAAATAAAAATTAAAGAAATAGAGAAAATACATTTCTTTAAAAAATTTGCTAGCAAATATCAGTTTCAGTTTTTATTACTTTTTAGCCATAATCTTGTCGGGAAATTTAGCAGAAACAAACATATTTAAGAAATAATTTTTTGTATATATACTTTCCCATTTCAGATGTTTCAGCCACTTGTTTTGTTGATTTTTTTCTTTACTCTTTAATTATATATATATATATATATTATATTCCTGGCTCTTACATGTTTCTGTACTGATTATATAGGTAGTGTATTTATGAACTAGTTTTAAAATATGCACTACTCATCATACAATTAAACATTGGTCTTTATGTAGATATATAGGCTATATATATTTTTTTAGGGAAAAAAAAATCTAGATATTATAATTTTACAAAATCAGTATACTCAGCATCTAAAGTTGTAACGTCTATTTCAACGTCGGTGCACTTGTGAATATCAAGTCAAGTTTTTTTTTTTTTTTTTTTTTTTTCAGTTTTCCGTTACTCATATTTAATGTAATAAAATATATATGAAAGACTATTTTACACGTATATATACTTATATGTATCTACGTGCTGCGTTTCCTAGATCATACATATATATCTGTGTGCTCTTCATGCAATCATGAGCTGGTTGGAATTTCACCACGTGCTGAAAGTCCTGTCTTTGCTTTGAAACTCCCTTCAAGAAAAGAAAAAAAAATGAATATATTATTATTCTCCATTGAAGATTTCTCAAACTATATATTTACCAAACATGCTTAGCTTAGTCATAAAATCATGTTACATTTCTTCAATAAGTACGCGATTTTGTTATGCATATTTGTTTTTACTATTGTTCCTTCATCGCTCTCTCAATAACAAAGCTAAAATATTACCAACATTTACTTGTCAACCATGTATGAAAGAAAAATTAGCCAATTATAATATTTAATTACCTATATATATATATATATATATATATATATATATATGCTCTTTCCGTTAAGAAAACATTAACAGTCGATGATTGAGCAAAAAATATTACATTGTGTCATCCCTTCATCGTCTCTAATTATATTTTTTCGGTCGATGATTGAGCCAAAACGTATTCAAATTACGATTCATGGTCAATCATGAACATAAAATAATTTTAATATATTTTCTTCATACCATATACTTTTACCTCTAAAAATCATCAAATATAAACTCTCCAATAAATATCTCGCGTGTGTGTATATATATATATATACACCAAACATGATGGAATATGTTATCATTTTATAGGACGTGATTTAGTTATGCATATCTGTTTTACTTGTTCGTTGCAGATTTTTCTGTATAATAAAGCCAAAACATGATTTCATAGTAGTTTCATAGATCAAACAATTGGGCAATTCAGCACATGAATTTCCAAAATGTCCATATCAGTTTGTTTTTTTCATAATAATATTGTCCATTTATGTGCCTGCTTAGTGTAATATTGGCAGTCACTTTGTTTTGACTTTTTTACACCTATTTCTAATAGAATTGCTAAAAAGTATGTTGTGCTTAGATTCCCCACCATGTGCATATATATTCTTGAGAGCTCCAAATTAGTTTTATTGTTGAAGAAATAATAAATATAATAATTAATAATAATAATAAGGCATAACGCATTTTGTACAATCATAAAGTAGATATATAAGCTTAATAGGTCCATTAGGCTACTACATGATCAGTTTCTAAACACATCACATGACTAGATCTTCTAGGGATGTAATATTCTAATTATATATATATATATATATATATATATATATATATATATATATATATATATATGAGCTAGGTTCTTGTTTGGAAGGTTAAGTGCGAGAATGGTTCCTTTAATTAGACCTCTATTTTAATTCATAAACACAAGATTCGTTAGGGTTAAAGCAAAATTATCAACAAAGTAAAAAAATGAGAGTGAATTTTATGTAGTAATGATGAATATGGCCTACATTATTCAGTATAGTCATTAAATTTTTACTATAATTGATTAGTCCTCTCATAGAGTGGTTATGTACAATTTTGCTGCAATTGATGAAGATGTGGCCAAGCTCAACGCTAGCGAGTGGTACTTCTTCAGTTTCCGGGATCGCAAGTATGCAACGGGATATCGCACAAATCGCGCAACGAAAACCGGATACTGGAAAGCCACCGGGAAAGATCGGACGGTGATCGACCCAGAGACGAGGGAGGTCGTGGGGATGCGGAAGACGCTCGTGTTCTACCGGAATAGAGCTCCTAACGGCATCAAATCTGGCTGGATTATGCATGAGTTTCGCCTTGAGACCCCTCATATGCCCCCTAAGGTACCTAATGATTCATTTCATTACACTAAATTCATATATATATATATATATATATATATATATATTAACATACCATTTTTTACATAAAATTTTGACATACTTTGCATGGCTATGATAACATGAAAAAGTTTGAATATATTCTCTGACAGAGAATAGCAATGCTTATTGGCTACAGTACACATATATACGTATATATTATATATATCTGTTTGCCATTCCTGTGCTATATATAGGGAATTCAGAATACATGTGATTCTGTCTCAGAAAAAAAAAAATCATAATTTTAAAGAGGAAAGTGAGTTGATAGTTTTAGAACTATTGCCGTTTTTTTTTTGTCACATTATTCCTATAAATTTAGGAAAAGAATATATACATTTTCCGAGCACAACCTCATGTCATGTGATAAAATAATACTCCATATTATCTGATGCGATTTTTTCATGACCTAGTACTGTTCTACGATATGATTCATATGCTTCCATGTCATATTTTTTGTATAAGTACTCAATCTTTTACCAAATATGCCCCCGTATATTCACAATCTCTTTTCTAAATGGCAATAGTACCTAAATGTCACAATAACTGTCGAGGTTAGTACTTTATGTCGAGTTAACGTCTTTAAGGTTGTAGAGATGCATGTAGATTTTTACTTTAGTTAAAGTGTTGTATAATTGGTGTTTTAGATTAAAAATCATAAATGTGCACGTGTTTCTCGTGTATTTGACCTTTAAAATACCATTGACACTAATCAAATATAAAATTTAATACTTATACCGCAAATATCCATTCTTCCATTAATATATCATTAAAGCTTTCCCATACATTTCTTCCTTTTTAAGTTAATTTTTCTTTATATATAATCATGTAAATAAAGGAGTATATAACAAAACAACTAGATCTATGGTATAACTACATAATGATTGCATGTATTTAGTGCTAAATTGACTCTTCCAAACAGTTCATTTCACCACATATAGAGATGTACCACCAACTATATAATGCCAAGAATAGATTTAATAATTAGATTCACTGCCTTATATATAAACTCAACCTCATTTATCTATTCAAATTGTAACCCTAGCTACTGCACATGATCCCATGGGAAACTTTCAAAAATTAACAAGTTGATTAGGCAAGTACCTACTTAAATATCTAATAAATGATGTAAAAATTAATTGTTTTGTATAAATTATAATCTAGCACCGAAGGATTTTTGGAAATTAACATTTTAAGTAATATATATACACCATAATGATGTAATATACATATATATAGCTACAATCGCACGCTTATATGTATGTAGTTCTAACTCTTAAAACAAATTCCCTAAATATTTGTAATTTTCATTTTTTTAATCATTAATTAAGTTTATTCCGTTTTGATATGTCTTAGCCCTCTTGATATTTTAACCATGGCCGTATACCTATATATATATATATATATATATATATATCGAAAATTAACATGCTAATTGTGATCAGCCAAATGTTTAATATTTGTACGTGTATATATAAATCTAAATGATGTAATAACTAATCCCTTTTATATATTTGTATATATTAACGTGTTGATCACACAAGTGTTTATAAATAGCTAATTATACCCATAATACAATGATGTACGTCATAAAGCAATATCAACATATATATATAATACAAAATGAATATTAGTGTAATATATGCTAATGTAGTATAAATATGTTTATTTTATAATAAAAAATCGACAGTAATCCTTATAAAAAAAATAATTTCTTTTTATGATAATTAAATTCATTATCTGTCGATAAACTTGTAAAATCAAACCATTAATTTTTAACTCATAATTTTTTTGAAACATTGGTCATAACTAATCACTTTATATATATATATATATATATATATATATATATATATATATATTTGTAGGAGGACTGGGTTTTGTGTAGAGTGTTCCACAAGAGCAAGCGATCGGAGAACAGCACGGAAGCGCTTAGCCCGCAGCACAATCTCCTGGAGAACATTGACATCAACGCCGCCTCACGCGCGCACAGAGCCTCCTCTCCAACCCCGCTCATGCCTAACTACGCCTACCAATACCACCAAACGACGCCGTTCAGATCATCCTCTGCGCTCAACAACAACAACTCCGGAAACTACCCCGATCCCAACGACGGCCACAGCACCGTCGCTGCAAACCCTAGCGCCACCGACGATTTCGGGTTTCTGTGGGACATGAATCTGGAGGATAATGGGTTGGAGAATCATGGGGTGCCTCATGATTTCGGCGATATTAACAGCATGGCTTTCCTTTGATGGTCTTCTCTTCAAATTATATATATACATACACATATACACACACAAAAAGTTATATAGGTAAGGGATTTGTTGATTTAAAAAGTATGGTAGTGTAGTTGAGTGTTTTAGGTGGGTACATATAGTTACGTGCATTTTAGGGTACAAATTTGTGAGTGATATTGATTGAGATTATTCTTAGATGAATATTGTGGCTTAATTAATTAGGGTTGATTTTAATTAGGAGTCTCTTTTGCTATCATCATGGTATGTGCAAATTAATATTATGGGTATGTATGTCTTTACAGTTCTCTTAGTTTAAGACTTTCAGTATATATAAATATTATTTTCCGTGATTGATAAATTCAAGAATTGTTGATTGTAATGTATGTGTGTATACATACATATATATGCTTTGTGTGCGTATGCTCATTTTATAACATAGTAAAAAGTTGATTACTAATATTCGTATATAAATATTTTCTTGTGTCCAATAATGAAGATAACTTGGAATTTAGCCCGGCCTAAGATATATTAATTTTGCAACAAAAATAAATATTTACTGATGAAAAGTTACAGCCCTCAACTGACAGATATAATAATAATAGTAAGAAATTAGATAGTTATTGCCCTTTTTTTTTTAAAAAAATATTGCATGAGATATACTTGGTAAGAAACCATGTTGTTTCATGCCAAGCTGCATTATATCTTAACCGTTGATTGTGGTTTGATCTAATTGATTGACCAAATTTAGTTCTACGATATTCGGTAGATGAGAAAATTCGAAATGCCGATCGAAACCCTGATTCATGGTGAGTGATGTATCTCGGATCGATAAACATAGTAAAACACAACAATAAATATACCGACGGGAATCCACAAATAGTGAATCCCCTTTAATACTTATTGAATAGCAATTGATGAGGACCGAATCCGTCGAGAACAAGGTTCGAAGCTCTCCCGATGCTAGACGGCACAATTTCCAATATCTAACGTGCCTCAAGCAATGGACCACGCTCTCTTGTAATACCCTAATCCATTAACCCTAAGCCCTCTAACACAAAATATTAAACCTAAGAGCCCATAACTCCAACAACTCTTAAATCAAAGCAAGTACTTCTTAACCAAACCCCCCCTCTGAATCGAGCTTGTCCTCAAGCTCTAAGTTCTTGTCGGCCCATTTAGTCGGGGTGATAGCATGAGCCAAGTCGTCTTTGTCGTTACGCTCGATAACCAATCCGTTCCGTATCTCTACTTCTTGCCCATCTGCCGTTACCAACATGACATGAGGTTCTCGCAAAGTCACCATTTTGCATAGGTGGCCCGATGAGAATTTCTCCTCACGCTTGAAGCAAAGACTCGGAGCACGTTTATCGCATACTCGGCCAAAGACATACACTTATCCCTTCCTTTTCCGGTTGGCGCTGACGGCTACTCACGTGCCTCCGCAACGACCAGTTTGACTGACTCTAAAAAATACAAGTAAATTTTATTTCCGTTTCGCCCCTTTCAAATCGGCTTTCAACACGTTCATAAGGAAGAGAAGAAATCAGGAATTGAAAATAAAAAATTGCATAAAACCTCTAAGAGAAGAAATCCTCATTATGCCAGAACAATACATGAAATTCATGAAAAATCAAGACCCAAATTGAAACCACTACAAAAAAAAAACAGACCCTAAGAAAGAATATCAGAGTGCAATATCCATTCCAATCTCAAAGGTCAAGAACAATGACCAATATAAAACATACTGAACCAATCTCAAACTAGCTTACTTAAATTAGTAGTGCCTCAAAAAAAAAAAATGGATATTAACAAAAAACAGAAGAAATGAACTAAAATATAGATTAGAGAGTTATCTATATAGCCAATACTGACCTAGTAAAGAGGTTTTTCCTGGAGAATTTACCTTGGAATGAACTTTTTCATAGACTGAATCATTATGAAGAACTCGACTATGCAGGGACGAGATACTGACGTTCCAGCAAGTTGTCGCCGCTAAATGGAGATGGGTGGTTCCTGTGCGACTCAAAAAACTCCGGCAAATTGCCGTTTTGGGGAATGGAGTTGAAAGAGAAGAAGAAGCACTGAGAGGGAGATCGAAGGTGAGAACAGGAAGAACGTTTAGAAAAGGTGATTTTGTAGAATTTTCTCCTTTCTCATATCCACACCGATTCAGCTTCAAAGAATAAACGCTATAGTCAAAAGCCATCGACACATCCTTTCGAATTCTTTGCATTTTATATATTAACTGATATTAACTCTGTCATTAAGAGAGTACGTATATGTTTAACTGTCTCTTTGAGACTTTTTTCCGAAAAAAATAATCAAAACTATGATAAAATAGGATTCTCACCTACAGACTTTCCATATATATATATATATATATATATATATATATATATATGTATATAGATTTAATTCAAGATTGCTTTGGCCTGCTTATTTCTCTGCATATATATATTATGACAATTAATTATTTTATCAGGAAAGTTTCGCTAAAAAAAAAGAAGATTTTGCTCATGACAAACAACCCGGCCAGGCTGCAAATCTGCAGCTCCAGCACCAACAGTTGCGTGTAGGCTAGCGGCAACCACGCGCGAGGACCTTGTACACGCACGGGGCCGGGCCCTGCAGCAGCCAGTGCAACCCGCACATCGGGAGGGGCTTCGGCTCATGCGCAAGTGCCCAAGCCCTGCAGGGTGCACGGGAATTCACCTCGGGCGGTTACATACCTAACATGCTGCCAGAGTGCCAGGTACATGACCCGGCACGGCTAGACTCTGCTCCCATGCTATGAATGTGCAATTATTTTTCAAAAAAATGGAACATAATGATAGAATGTGCAATTATATATAATGGAATAAAATTTCTCATATATTATCTCGCAGTTTGTAACATAATAATATAATTACAGGAGACTTGCCTATGCAGGTAAAGGTGAAGAATATATATATATATATATATACATATTGATGAAATGTTTCACCAAAAGAATATCACTTTGACTAATAGTTAATGCCGATTGCTTAAAAGGGTGGGTTGAATTAATAAATGAAGAATCAATAGGATACAATGCAATACCAGAAGCCAGCACGTGCATCAAAGGCCGGCCGAGACTAATCCGTGCAGGGTGACAATGCCTATCAACACGTTTTGATCGTCGATCACCGGTAAGAACTGCACAGGGGACGGCGGAGCTTCCATCTTCTTCATGGCCTCCACCGCCATGGATTCCGACCCTATGGTTCGCGGGTGCCTGTTCATCGCCAAGCTCGTCAGCATTAGATCCCGGAATTCATTAAAAGAGGTACGTGATAATCACTGCAGTTACTCTTCATATTATCACCTGTTGCACATTTCTCCGACGCTGAGCTTGAAAATGGCTTCACCGCTGGCCTTGAGTGTGCGACGCAGATCTCCGTCGGTGAAAGTGCCAATCAAGCGAAGACTGTCGTCGACAACAAGCAGACACCCGCACCCTTTGCTCGTCAACTCGACAAGCTGATCCATTATCAGATCCGACTCCCTGCAGATCGGAAGCTCGTCTTGCTTCTTCATCACATCTCTCACCTGTATAAAATTTCCAGAACATACCAACGATTACAATCCGAAACAGATTTTCCGACATTCCTAAATTGTTAACGCCCCACGACCTAAATCTAAACTGAAAGTTCAATTTGACATTGTAAATACGACCCTTCATAACGTATCAACAATGTGAACTGGAACAAAACTAAAGAACACGAAATGCTAACGAAGAAATTTTTTCCAAATCCCAAACAACACATTGAAATCCCTAATCTTCCGAAATGAACCAAACCTCGAAGATCAGGCTCGTTCTGAAATTCCTACAATGTCATAACGAATCAATGTTGAACTCGGAAGAAAGATCCTTCATAACGAATCAATGTTGCAAGCAGAGAGATTAAAGAACAAGAAATCCCCAATTGTCACAAGAAATCCATATCAATTGAAACCCTAGTGCTCCACAACCTACATCTAAATCAAAAGTTTAATTTGAATTCAAATTCTAATCAACATTGCGAAATCCCCAAATTCAAAACTTCCACGAAAACCAGCAGATCGAAATCCCTAATTTGCCAAACAACTATTGTATTACCTTGAAGATGAGGCTCTTCCCGATCCGCCCAGCGGGGTGGTTCGCGGCGTATTGCTCCTTGGTGAGATTCCTGGCCTCCATGAGCGCGATCGCGACGGTGTCGCCGAACACCATCTGGATCGCCGTCGACGTCACGGGCGCGAGGCCAAAGGGGCAGAGCTCCCGCTGCAGCGGCAGGTGCACGGCCATGTCGCAAGCCGCCGCGAGCGCGCAGCCCTCGGCGGAGGTAACGGCCACGAGGAACGTGCCCCGCGAGCGCGCGCACGGCGCGAGGCGGAGGAGCTCCTCGGAGGCGCCTGACTTGCTGAGGAGCACGAGCACGTCGCGCGCGGCGAGAGCGCCGATGTCGCCGTGGAGCGCGTCAACGGGCGCGAGGAACGCCGAGGGCACACCGAGCGAGACGAGCGTCTGCGATATCTTGCGGGCGACGAAGCCGGACTTGCCGACGCCAGAGAAGAAGATGGTGCCTTGGGCGGAGAGCAGGATCTTGGTGAATGCGAGGGTGTGGGAGAGGTTGAGGTTGTGGAAGAAGAAGTTGAGGTACTCCTGCTGGGATTTGAAGAGGTTTAGGAGCTTGGATTCGTCAATGGCGGAATGGGATTCCTTGGGAGGGGAATCCGGGAAGTTGAAGTCCGATGATGACGCCGGAAGCGAACCCATTGTTCTCTGTGATTCTGTTTATTTCCTACGAATCAAATCAAATATAATTATATACTATACTATATATGTATTGGATGGGAAAAAGAAATTAATTAGCGACTGGCATTCTTGTTTCAAAAACTCAGAGATGGTGATATGTGTGTGTATACATACATACATACATATAACAATTCTGATACTCAAAAGTAGCAAGCTGAAATCGAATCGGATCCAAACCAGATCAATGGAATAGGATCCAAACCAGATCAATGGAATAGGATCCAGGACGTAGAGATAAAGCCAATACTTTATGATCCTTGAAAGAAACCACCATATCTTGGAAAATTCTTGTTTGAATAAATAAATTTAATTGGTCACCAGTAATCGAAAACCCGGAATTGAACGAGAAATCGGGATTCGAGATTCACCTTTGAGCGAGGAGAAACTAACAGTCAGTGGCCAAAATCCAAGCACCAAATCGACGGCAATGTAGGGCTGTTTCGGATTTCAGCGACGGCGACGAAGAGCGGAGAAGAAGAGAGAAGGTGGTCGCTGAGTGTATATGTTGGTCGAGAAATGTTTTATGATCTTCATTCATAACAATTCATTGGATGGGAAAATGGTGAAATTTTCCCGAGAAAACGATTGACAGCTCTGAAATGGGAAAAAGAAAGGAATGGACTGTGATTATGGAGGGTGACTTTGCCAACTGTCTCCGTGTCGGTGATTTCATTATTTCCAAAATAAAATAAATACCCGTAATTTTAACTTGACAAAACTACTTAAATTCATAATTCAAACTTTCAATTACGGAGATTAAATATTCAAAGACTCAAAATTTGTGTTGGTAAAAGGTTTCCGCTCCAATGTTAGTGAGCGGTATAGATGGCATGGTACACATGTAACGTTGGGATTTAATATATTTTTCCTAAAAAATTGTTCAAATATTTTTTTAAATAATACTAAAAATGGAGTTGATACAAGTATGGTAACTCAAAAACACTCACGCGAGCCTCGACAAACGAAGATGATGCTAGTACTTTAATTCTCTATAAAACCAATAGTGTATAACCACTAAAAGTGTTAAAAACATTTGAAGTTTAGATATAAACATGGTACTCTTTCGCGTGTATCATATATAATGTTCAATAACATTGTTATAACAAAGACACTAATTAACACAAATTTTGAGTCTTTTAGTACTTAATCCGTACAATTGAAAGCTTAGGATCAAGCCGCTAAATTTTAGAAAGTGGGTATTTTTGCCACCATCATCCCTATTATATACATAGCATATCGTTATAAAAAACAAAGAAAGACCCACATGTATAGTATGACCTGGCATATAGTATAACTATGTGACACTTAAAAAATTTTTGATCAAAACGCAACCATCACAAGTAAAATATGTTCTTCAAAGACTGATTAAACAATGCTTGAAAAAAAAAATGTTTGAGGACACTTGTGGCGTAGTGTATAAATAAGTGGTACATTGTGAGTAAAAATTTAAGCACCTTTCTGAAACGTTGTCGTGGAACTTCAGTGGTGTCTTCAACTATTTGTAGTAGTGCATATATGACAATAGAGACTTTTACCACAAAAAATTATCTTTAGATACTTGAGAACAGCAAATAAACGTGTTTAATAACTTTCGTCATATTTAATAACTTTCGCCGCAATTTTTTCTTTAATTTTAACTTATATCATTCATCAAAGAACAAAATAAGCTAATATGAGAAAAAGACAAACGAAGAGTAACGTGCATCAAGAGTAAAGTGGTTATTCTATTCTAAGCATTCTTGATATCATGTTCATTGAAGTTATATTCTGTTTTTTATGTTCTTACTAATTAAAAAAGAAACCAAAAATGGTAAGCCAGCCCGAAATTCTGAACGATAACGATTTAGCTTGGATTTTTCATCGAAAATATGGAAAACAGTAACTATGAAGATGGTTGGAAAAGTTGTTAATAACCTCATGGTATGGTACCCAACATCATTTCGACGGCTTTTCACGGTTTTTAAACATTGTTAGTGCCCATGAAAATATATGTAGTGTTCAATACAAAAAAAAAAATACATTAATTTAACTATTTCATTTTTCTTCAAAAGATTATCCATTTTCTTAATTAATTAATTAATCCACTTTTAAATTAATTAATGTTAGTTTGTTGAGCGTTTTAAAATTAAGATTGGATGTGGCTTTTGGTGGGCTATGGTCCAAGTTTAGTCCAGTTATAGCTGATTCAAAAATAGTGCTTCAAACCCCAATTATGTCATGTATGGTAATAAAGCCCAAACCTAGTCGAAAGCTTCGAGTGCTTGAATAAAAACATCATGACTTTACCAAATTTTCCTTGCAAGATAATATTTTAGCAATTGAAGACAAGAAAAGCAAAATCTTAGACCAAATTGTAGCTTAATTTTTCATGATGATCTCTTTTTTAATGTTCAAGATATTATGTAATATATGAATTAAAACATTACTATAACTCTTAATTTATTGTTAAATATGTCTCCATCCATAGACTTCTAGCACAGACTATAGTGTACATGTGAGACTCAATTTCTTAATACGAGATTGTAAATAAGATTAAACAAGAAAAACACATAAACAACAATATCTTACATAAAGATATATATATATATATATATGGTACTACAATCCTATCTGAATTAGAAAAGTGACATAGCTAGCTTTTTTATTCCGATATAATTGAGTAAAATGCCCTCGTCATATGTACACGTGTCAAATGAAGTTGATGTCGATGAGCAAAACAATGAAAATAAATAACATATTGATTTTTGTTAAGACCAAGAGTTTAAGGACTATTGATCACAAATTGCATATATTAACAGCTTCATGGTAATCTTGTTCTCAAACTTTGATTTATTTAACTTAAAACTTAAATATAATTTATTGATTAATTATTTTAGTGAAAGAGTGGCGTGCTACTAACATATTCAATATCAACAACGTTGTAGATAAACCTTTTAATTATTTTAGTGAAAGAGTGGCGCTGCTACTTGTGAGCTTAAGCTTGACTTAGTCCGGATGACGACCAGAACCCAGGACGGGCAGAAACACTTGCGAGGAGTCAGCCCGGGTACTGACCAGAACAGAAGACGGACAGCCGTTCAGCCCAGCTAGGGAGAACACAAGCAGAGAGTCCGGATAGAAGACAAGCTCAGCCCAGAGCATTCGAGCAGGTCAGCTCGGGGACAGAGAAATTGTCCGGGCAGGAAAGGGAAACTCTACCCAGAAAGGAAGACGCGTACCTTGAGGAGCAAGCAAATCAAGTCAAAGATTCGGCGAGATTATTTAGGGTAGTTTCCTGATTTTGTGCGATTTGGTTAGCTAGGGTTTCGCCTATGTGAGGCTATAAATATACCTAGCATGTACACTTTGTAAAGAGCTGAGTCCATTAGATTTTCGAGTTTATCTCCTTGTATTTTGCCTTCGATTATTAATCAAGAGAAATTCTTCTCCCAAGTTTTTTGTGTCCTTTATTTTCTTGTTCGATTTCTTTGGTGTTATTCATGTTCATTGCAGATCCGTGAACTGGGATCCAACAAGTGGTATCAGAGCATCAATCGAAGAACATGTCTTCATCATCAGAGTCACCGATGGAAATAGCTTTGTGTTGGACATGTGTCCTTAAACAAGCTGTTTTAAACCCATTTGTAAAAGATTATGACTTGTCGTTGAATAAAGATAATACTTATTATGTTAATCTTATTATAGTTTCTGGTAGAGTAAAATAGAATGTTTGATCCATAGTTCATAATGGAATGCAATTATGTTATTATCATCACACCCGAGTCAATGTGAGGAAGAATTGATAATCATAATAAATGAACTTAAATTGTCCGTGACCTGATTAACTGGGTGGGAGCCCATTAATCGGATAAGGTCATTAATGTGACTAAGTGATATAATCCTATTCTGGATTAAGTGTGTGTCACACTCACTAGAAGTGCATTAAGTATGAAGTGTCTTCATACTGGACTGGACCTGACTTAAACTCCGGAAGTTATCATATAAGACCGTCACTGATAACTTGGAGTTGAGTCACTAGTAGATGATCAAATGGATATTCGATCTAAGTCCTGAGTGATCTTGAGTCTGAGCTACTGGCTTGATTGTTCTTTGATTTAACCGTTAAAGAACACGAAATATTACCGTTGTTCCCAACACTATTATTTTGGGAACATGATAGTCAGTAGTGAAGGTAGCTTGATCATAGATATGGGCATCACACAGCTCTCTTCAGAGTCAAGATGATTCCCTTGATTGTCGATGGTGAGAAGTGAGATTTACCCATGGCCAGCTTATGACTCGTAATCATAAGTGGGTTGCTCACAATATTACCGACTGAGTTAAGGATGAAAATGCATTGAGGGGCAATACGGTAAAAACCGCCTGCTCATGTGTGGATCATCAAGTGAAAGATCAATAACCCGAATTTGATTGTATCAATGGACACCTTGCTATAAAAGGGAATAATATATACTCTATCACTAAAGAGTGCACAGCCTCGGGTTTATAGTGGAATTACACCGAGGTTAACGAACTTCTAGCAGTTCGTTGGAGCTTAAGTGATATGGGTCCATGGTCCCCAGGATAGCTCCGGAACGGATGATACGTACGTGATTAAATATACGTTTATTTAATCATTTGATAGGATTTATAAAACTGAAGTCTGTGTCAGATTTCGGATAGTTTTACCGCGGCAAAAGTACCAAAGTTTGGTACCGGAAATTTAACTGTCAAAAGATGAATGAATTGAATTTTGTCATCAACTGGAAAGTTGTATAAAATTTAATTCTGTGCAATTTATCTTTTGGAACCGAGTCAATCCGACTGACGGTTTGTGATTTATAGATTTAATGAGTTTAACCTAAAGTTTCGGGTTGCATTAATTAAATCACGTGTCACAAATAAAATGGTGGGTTTGTCCCACGACATTTTAAATGTGTGATATGAGAGAGAAGAAATTATAATATAATTTAATTATTTGGATTTAATTATTAATAGGATTTATTCCGGATTATTAATAATTAATTAATAATCAATAGATTTATATTATATATAATTAATATATATTTGAGAGGTCGCACGCAACGTTCGAGCGTGACCGAAAAATATATGGAGATTGTTTTTTTTAAACAATTAGATTCATATATATCCTTTTATATATTAATATATATATATATAAATAAAAAAGAAAAGTGAAATGCCAACCTGGGAGTGCGTGCAACCAAATGTACGAGTGAATTGGTTATGCAATTATTGCATAATTGCGGCATAAGTACCTACTGTTTAGGTACTTGAGATAAAACCCTGAAATTAATTTAATCCATTGGATCGGTCTAGATTTAATCTTCACCGTTGGATTAGGAATTAATTTATTATATAAATAAAAAGGGATTTCGAATTTTAGACTTGTTTACCAAGTCTTGGTATTTGAATTTTCCCTAATTAATTTAATCCATTGGATCGGTCTAAGATTTAATCTTAACCGTTGGATTGGAAATTAATATTTTATTTATTTAAAAGGGGATTTCGAAATTATTAAATAATGATAAACTTGGTGACCAAGTTTGGTGGTTGAGAATTTCTCTCAGTCATTCTAATCCATTGGATCAATCAAGATTTAATCTGGACTGTTGGATTAGATTTATTTTATTATTTAAAATTCGAAAAATCCTAGGATTAATATGAGCCATTGGTTTTCGACCAATCAGATGATCCGGATGGAGGGAATTTCTCACAGATGGTTGGAATTGAACTCTATAAATAGGGAGCTCATTCCACACTTTTCTTCACACCTCAGAGCTCAAAATTTCGTGACCCATTATTAGGGGATGCGAAAATTGACTCTTCTCTCTCCCCCCGGTTCGGCTTTGTGAGATCTTTTCTCCGGTAGCTTCAAAAGAACCATCAGTTAAATATTTGTCAGAGTCCTGTCATCGAAGCCCACGCTTCGGTACGAGGATTCCAGGAGAATATCCCGGAAGATCACGGGAGTTTCCCTAGCACCGGCGGAGCCCTGCCAAAGTCAGAACGCGCAGCCGGAAGTCGTCAATGAGGTACGGCCTTATGCATTGGGTCAATAAATGCAAAATTTCTTTTATTGTATTTATTTATTTTCCGTAGACATTAGATTTAATAATGTTGTTATGAAATTAATTATGATAATTAAATTGCCAATTATTTATCCGATCGCTTTATAAAAATTACTCGATGTCAGTGCGTTGTTACGGTGTAACTTTTCCGACTTAAAATTATTTTTAAAAGTTACCCGGACGGACTGATGAGAGCGGAATATTCGAGGTAATTTGGACGGGACGTTAAACGTAATTTTTAATGAATTTGCAATCAAAGCTATTTCGTTATTTTTTAAGGTAAATTGGCATATTAGCAGATCCGATTTCCAACAATTCGTATCGGAGCTAGATGCGATTTCCAACACTTTGGTCGCGCCGAAACCAGACTCCAGAGAAGGCACAGTTACACTCCATTACCCCATGCTCACGAAGAGCAATTACGCCGTGTGGGCGTTGAAGATGAGGGTGAATCTGCAGGCGCAGGGAGTATGGGAGGCCGTAGAAAATGGCGATGTCGAAGGGCGCAAGGAAAGAATGGCTCTAGCCGCAATCTACCAAGCAGTTCCGGAAGAAACCCTTCTCATGCTTGCCTAAAAAGATTCAGCAAAGGAAGCATGGAAAACTCTTCAGACCATGCACATGGGCGCAGATCGCGTCAAGGAGGCAAAGGTCCAAACCTTGAAGAGTGAGTTCGAGGTTATGAGAATGAGGGAGAGCGAGTCGATTGATGACTTTGCTACGCGGCTCACGTCCATTGTGACTGGCATACGCTCGCTGGGAGACAAGGTGGAGGAGACCACCGTCGTTAAGAAATTTCTCCGAGCAGTGCCTCACAGGTACATGCAGATCGTGACATCGATAGAGCAGTTCGGCGATATCAAGACCATGTCGGTCGAGGAGGTTGTTGGTCGCCTCAAAGCCCACGAGGAGAGACTCCGGGGTTACGATGACAGAGAAGAGGACAAGAACCTCCTGCTCACGCATGAAGAATGGACGGCCAGACAGCGGAAAACCAGGGGAGCCGAGTTTTCTTCAAAATCCTCAGGTCGGAGTAGCTTTGGTGGAGAGGTTCGAGGACGCGGACAAGGTCGTGGATGGGGTCGAGGTCGGGACATGCGTGGTCGCGGCGGTGGATCTACCCGTCAGGAAGGCACGACCAGGAGAGACAAGAGCACAGTGAAGTGCTACAATTGTCAGAAGCTTGGGCACTTTGCATCTGAGTGCCGGAGCAGGAACCAGGGCGAAGAGGCGAATCTAGCAAGATTCCCAGACGACCAGCCGGCATTGTTGTTTGCCGAGCAGGAAATGCACCTGGACGAGCAGAATGGCGAAGGCGTAGCCAAGGCCCGGGCAGAACTGATCAGTGTGCCGATCAGCCCAGAGGCCGAGCAGAGCTACCCGGAGGAGACCAGCGAGCAGGTCTTCCTCATCGAGGATAAGGTTTTTGCAAACTTCCTCACGCATGACGAGAAAAGAGTCAGTACCGACGTATGGTACCTTGACAACGGAGCAAGCAACCACATGACTGGGGACCGAGCTAAGTTTGAAGAGCTCGATGAGAAGATCACGGGCAGCGTGAAATTCGGCGACGGATCAGTCGTAGAGATCAGAGGCAGAGGGTCGATCCTGTTCGAGTGCAAGAATAGCGACCAGCGTCTGATGACCCAGGTTTACTTCATCCCGAAGTTGAAGAGCAACATCATTAGTCTAGGGGCAGATGACCGAGATCGGGAACACGGTGTTGCTGCAAGGGTCCTACCTGAAGATGTGGACCAATGAAGGAGAGCTGTTGATGAAGGTGGAGTGGACATCCAACAGGCTCTACAAGATTCTCCTAAAGACGTGTCAGCCCGTCTGTCTCATGGCGTCGATGGCAGAACCGGCTTGGCTATGGCACGCACGGCTCGGACACGTGAATTTTCACGCGCTCAAGATGATGGGCGAGAAGAAGATGGCCTTTGGGGTTCCCAAGATAGAACACCCCGACCAGCTATGTGAGTGCTGCATGATCGCGAAGCAGGCGAGGATACCATTTCCGATCAAGGCCAAATTCCGAGCAGAGAGACCCTTACAGCTGGTGCATGCAGATCTATATGGTCCAGTCACCCCAGCAACTTTGGCAGGTAACAAGTACTTCCTCTTACTTGTTGATGATTATAGTCGCTGGATGTGGGTCTATATGCTTAAGGAAAAGAGCGGAGCCTTTGAGGTCTTCAAGAAGTTCAAGAAGATCGTGGAGAATGGCTCGGTGCACATGTTAAAGGTCTTGCGTACAGACCGAGGAGGAGAATTCACTTCCCAGCAGTTCGGAGAATTCTGCGACCAGGAAGGAGTTCAACGTCACCTATCCGCACCCCACACGCCTCAGCAAAACGGCGTAGTGGAAAGACGAAACCGGACTGTAATGAACACAGCAAGGAGCCTGCTCAAGAGCATGCAAGTTCCAGCCCGATTTTGGGCAGAGGCAGCGAGACATGCAGTCTACCTCCTTAATCGTTTGCCGACTAAGGCGCTAGGAGAGCGTACTCCCTACCAGACGTGGAATGGGAAGAAACCCCACTTAGAACATTTGAGAGTGTTCGGATGCACCGCACACGTGAAGATTGCGGGGCCACATCTCAAAAAGTTGGACGATAGAAGTCAGAAAATGGTGTACCTTGGAGTCGAGGAAGGAAGCAAGGCACACAGATTCTACGATCCACGACGCGGCAGACTCCATGTGAGCAGAGATGCTGTGTTCGAAGAAGAGATGAAGTGGGAATGGCGCGACGAGAAGGGAGAAACCGAGCAGAACTCAGTGGAGTTCACGGTCAAGGACGAGCAGGATGTTACCGAGCAGGAGCTGCCCGGAACACCCAGCTCGGAAACAATCTTGCCAGAGACGAGAGAACCCAGCCCGGGAGAGAATAGCCCGGATACACCACGGACACCAAGTCCGAGCAGGACCAGCCCGTCCAGCTCAGGAGATTCCTCCGTCAAAGATGGCCCAAGGGGATTCCGACCCCTAGCAGACGTCTACGATCAAACTCAAGAAGTAGAGATGACCCTGGAGGAACTTTCTTTATTGTGCGCAGAGGAGCCGACCAGCTACCAGGAGGCAGCAGCCGAGCAAGAATGGCAGGAAGCAATGAAGAAGGAGATGGAGTCCATCGAGAAGAACAGGACATGGGAGCTTACTGACCTACCCAAAGGTCACAAGCCCATCAGCCTGAAGTGGGTGTACAAGCTGAAGAAGGACACCGACGGGAATGTCCTTAAGCACAAAGCAAGATTGGTAGCAAAAGGCTACGTGAAGAAGAAAGGCATAGACTTTGACGAAGTTTTTGCCCTAGTGGCGAGATTGGACACGGTCAGACTAATTCTTGCCCTAGCAGCGCATCGAGGATGGAATGTTCACCATCTGGATGTCAAATCGGCATTTCTAAAAGGTGACCTCGAGGAAGAAGTGTACGTCAGGCAACCAGAGGGGTTCAGAGTCACAGGCGAAGAACCTTGGACTCACCAAGTGCCTGAGAGAGCAGACAGTCTACACCAAGGGTGCCGGGCAGGAAACTCTGATCGTGGGAGTGTATGTGGACGACCTGATCGTCACAGGGTCCAGCGCAAGAGGTGTGGAAGGATTCAAGCAGCAGATGATGGCCGAATTCGAGATGAGTGATCTCGTATTACTTTCGTACTACCTAGGGATTGAGGTGGAACAGAAGAAAGACTGCATAACCCTGAAACAGTCAGCCTATGCGAGGAAGATCCTTAAACAGTTCGAGATGGCGGACTGTAACTCGAGCAAGTACCCTATGGAGGCGAAGCTGCAGCTCGGGAAGGATGCTGAAGGGAGAAGAGTGGATCCCACGGAGTATAGACGTGTGATCAGATGTTTGAGGTATCTCACCCACACCCGACCAGACATTTCACACGCAGTCGGGATAGTCAGTCGATACATGGAGAAGCCCACAAGTGCACACCAGCAGGCGGTGAAGCACATATTGCGTTACGTGAAGGGCACGACGGACTACGGGATCCAGTACAACCGAGGAAGTGGAGCAGAAGTGCTAGTAGGCTTTACGGACAGTGACTTGGCCGGTGATATCGATGATAGAAAGAGTACAGGAGGGATGGCATTCTACCTCGACGGGAACCTTATCACCTGGCAGTCCCAAAAGCAGCAGACAGTAGCTCTATCCTCATGTGAAGCGGAGTTCATGGCGGCAACCGCAGCAGCGTGTGAGGCTATGTGGTTGAAAGGGCTACTCGGTGAAATGACGGGTTCCGAGCAGAAACCACCAACCCTCTACGTAGACAACAAGTCTGCAATTGCGTTGATGAAAAATCCAGTGTTCCACGGACGAAGCAAACACATTGACACAAAGTATCACTACATTCGTGAATGTGTGGAGAAGCGAGAAATCATTGTAGAATTCATCAGCACAAGGGAACAACGGGCAGACATTCTTACCAAGGCTTTGGCGAGAGTGAAGTTCGCAGAGATGAGAGAGCTGCTCGGAGTGAAGAAAGTAGAAGCAAGTCAAGCTTACGGGGGAGAATGTGAGCTTAAGCTTGACTTAGTCCGGATGACGACCAGAACCCAGGACGGGCAGAAACACTTGCGAGGAGTCAGCCCGGGTACTGACCAGAACAGAAGACGGACAACCCTTCAGCCCAGCTCGGGAGAACACAAGCAGAGAGTCCGGATAGAAGACAAGCTCAGCCCGGAGCATTCGAGCAGGTCAGCTCGGGGACAGAGAAATTGTCCGGGCAGGAAAGGGAAACTCTACCCAGAAAGGAAGACGCGTAGCTTGAGGAGCAAGCAAATCAAGTCAAAGATTCGGCGAGATTATTTACGGTAGTTTCCTGATTTTGTGCGATTTGGTTAGCTAGGGTTTCGCCTATGTGAGGCTATAAATATACCTAGCATGTACACTTTGTAAAGAGCTGAGTCCATTAGATTTTCGAGTTTATCTCCTTGTATTTTGCCTTCGATTATTAATCAAGAGAAATTCTCCTCCCAAGTTTTTTGTGTCCTTTATTTTCTTGTTCGATTTCTTTGGTGTTATTCGTGTTCTTTGCAGATCCGTGAACTGGGATCCAACACTACTAACATATTCAATATAAAAAAAGTTGTTGATAAATTTTTTATTTTCTAACGGTAGTTCATTAATAAATTTTGGGCAAAAAATGAGTGAGTTATACCAAAAATACGAAAGATGTGATGTGCAAAAATCTTTCGTATTTTTGGCATAACTCACTCATTTTTTGTCTAAAATTTATAAATAAACTACCGTTGGAAAGATAAAAGATTGATCTACAACTTTATAGTTTTACGTTTCAATAGAAAACGTCATTAAGTATATTAAAATTTGCTCAAAACAAATATTTCGCATTACACTAATGTCTAGTTTTACGTTGTAATTGAAATTTCGTATTTGTTTTTTTAACTTTTTTACAAAACTTAAAACACCAAAGTTGTAGATCTATCTCTTATCTTTCCAACCATACGTCGTGCATAAAATTTGGACAAAAAATGACTGAGTTATGCCAAAAATACGAAAACTGTACATATAGAGGAGGAATCACTTGCTGACGGTCAAGTGACAGAAACACGAAAAAATCTAACGGATTCAAGTTTGAGTACATTAGCCGTCGAAAATAAACATTGGGTACATAATTCGCAACCGGTCAAACATTTGGTACATTTACTCTTAATATAAACATAAAACATTAAATATAAAATTGAGATTCTTATTTTGATTTTGAAATAGTGACTTTATTTACAATTACGACATTAAGTTTAACTCTGCAAAAAAAATAAAAAATAATAATAATAATAATAATAATCTTAAATGACAAAAAAAAATGTGTTATATACTTTTGTAAAGCATCTTTACCAAACAAAAACTGAGAAGACAAACTTAACTGTTTATGTCCATCTTCAGCCATAACATTTATGTATAAGAATTGTTAAGTTTCCATAATTCATTAGACATCTCTTATCATCTTCGGCAGAAGAAGAACAAAAGTCAAGGCTTTAGATTCCCTTTGTCTAACCTTTCCGGGATATTTTGCCAAGAAAGTTTTATATTTATTGCTTCATTTAAGAATATAATGTGGGTTGATGATTATTGTATACATACATACGTACTCAAAGTCCCTACTGAAAGAAACATGAGTAATTCATAGTGATCATAATACTTCTCAATTGCGCCTATTCATCTTAGGGGTGCAACCGGGTAGGGTACCCTGTTTTTTCGAGGTACCCGGTACCCGGAACCGGAATCCGGGTATCTGAAAATTTGTACCCGGAACCGATACCCTGAAATCCGGGTACCCTGTTTTCGGGTACCCTGTTTCCGGGTATCTGTATTTTGATACCCGGTACCGGTACCCGGTTTTGAGAACCGGATCCGGGTACCCGGTTTTACCCTGTACCCTGTTTTTTTAAATAAATATATATATATATTATTTAAAATTAAAAACATACATTCATCTTAAAAAAAACTGCATAAAAAAATAATCCCGCACATCAAGCATAAAAGAAAATACAGTCCAAAATGCATAAAAAAAATAGTCCGCATCAAGTATAACATAGTCCCGCGAAAAAAAAAAGAAAAAAAAGAAAAAAGAAACATAGTCTCCGGCATCAGAGGGAGGCGGGATTTTGATGAAGTCGGCGAGATGGGATGGAGGCTGGATGAAATGAAGTCGAGCCCTAGTGCAGAGAAGTAACCCTAAAAATTAAATTACCATAAAAATAAAAGACAAAATTAAAACAGGGTAATAAACCGGGTACCGGGTACCCGGTTTTTTTAATTTTACTACCCGGTACCCGGAACCGGTTTCAAAATCGGTTCCGGGTACCCGGAACCGGAATTCGGTTCCGGTTTTGGTTCCGGTTATTAAATCCGGATACCAATCCGGTTCCGGATAATTACCCGGTTTCCGGGTATTATTTGCACCCCTAATTCATCTTCTTTTTATAGTGTAAACAGTACACCTATTCAATTTCTTGAAAATGTTAATAGAGTGGAGTAAAAAAAAGCTTTAAAAAAAAAAACGTAATTGATGCTTCGTTCAAAATTATAATGTCTTTAACCTTGACTATAAATAGTAGCTAGTTCAATTATGGACACACTCTTTCTTACTTATTTAATTTACTGAAATCACTGTTTAAGTATGACTTTTCAGAGATGATATTAAGGCTATATTGGGTGTCATAATCTTTAATTATCATATGTATTTTCGCCCAACTCACTTTTGAAAGTGAGATAATACGTTGGACTTGGACATGAATACTGTGATTTTGTATTATTATATTTACGTAACCCTTCACTTTGTAAGAATGACTTCCTAATCTTATAACACGTAAGACATTATGTTTTTCATCATGTTGTTGATCCTCACTTCGTTTTTCTCTCTTAAGCACATAGTCTTTTATCAAGTTACTTTGGTATCTCATCAGATAAGTCAAATAGAAAGAAAAAAAAAATCAAGGGCTATATTAGGATAAAAATTTAAGAAAAAAAATATATAAAATCAGAGGTTGTATAATCATAAAAATTGAAAGTAAAGGGGCAATATATATAAAGTTTGGGTTTTAAAAAAATATATATAAAGTTTGTAACAAATTACTTACTGTTAAGGTAGGATCTGGTCGGATCCATCCTTTGCAGTTACGGATCTGATTTGAGAAAAGACAGGCGACGTCAGCTTCCAAGGGATGCCGAAGGACGACGAGAAGGTCGACAAGAAGAGTCAACGACGACGACCGGTCATGGGGTCGAAGGTCAACGAAAGGAATTGACGACGACGACGACAGGTCATGGGGTCGAAAGTCGACGAGAGGAATTGACGACGACGACGGGTCACGAGGCCGAAGGTCGACGAGAGGAGTTGACGACGACGACGGGTCACGAGGCCGAAGGTTGACGAGAGGAGTCGACGACAATGACCGGTCGTGGGTTCGATGGGAGGAAGGCCTAACCTCACGCGAAGAAGGGAGACGTCAAGCATCGACGAGATGCGTCGACAGTAGAGCTTGCAAGCGCCGAACGACAACTGATGCAATGTGCATTTAATGAAGCCCATGCCGATCTCACCTACCCAGCGTGGTCAGCCGCCCTAAATCATGCAAAGCATGGGTTAACCATGCTTTCCTAAAATCATTCATAGGGAAACGCGTGATGGGAGGCGACAAAGGGCGGGAAACACTTGAATGGGAAAATGTAAAACTCTATATAAGGCAAGATAAGCCTCATTTGTAAAGGGTTCGAAACAAGGGGAGAAAAAACCATGTACTCACGAGAATATCAATATACAAGCACCATTCGTCGTGATATTGTCTTCATGTTTGAGTGTTCTTAGTTATTAAACGGGGAAAACCGAACCTCTTTCTTTAAAAATAAGGGATTAACCTTGTGACCGTTGAGTGTGTAAAACGCCCTTTACAAAGGTATAACTGTTAAAATTTTAATAAATCAAACACAAGGTTTACGCTTCTCATATATATACACGAGGTAAACAGTTAACGATTGAAATTTTAAATTATTGTCAGAAATAATGGCTACGTACATATGAATAAAATACAAAATCAAAGACTTTCGGTCAAATTTATCTCAACATTTTTCTTTATTTTTTTTTAATTTCGTTAGAAAACAAAAGTGTACGAGCCTAATTAAGTGCATTTCCTCAGCTCATATCCCTATTTCATATGTAGACAATCATCTTGTTGACTTATTGACGAATATTTAATGTGAACGATGCATGAAACAAATAAAAGTGGAATTGATTGCATTGATATTAATTAAGTGCATAATGAAAGATTATAATGCATAACCTATTTTTTCGTTCACTAATCGACGTAAACATTATGATATTTCATAATATTAGCTAATTCATATCAACCCTATCAGCTAACACATATATTTTTACCATTTAGGCGAATTTTACTCTTTTGCCCTTTTTTCGGTTAACCCTCTGTCTCTTTCTTTGTATACTTCACATCGGACTCAACATACTAAGAAACCCTAATTTTAAATCTTTCCCAAAAACCCTAATTTTAAATCTCTCCCAAAATTACTTGTACACACACATTCGATTCTAGTCGTTTGTAACATAACATACGATACGAATGGTATTTTCTGTAGCTTAATTATACTTTTAATGGTTAATGGTTGGACATTAATGGACCCAGGAAATAGTAGAGGCAACGACTGGTTTGGCTTTGAATGCAAATTATAAATAAAAAAAATTAGAGATGCACGTGTATAGAGTCAGGCCGACAGCATATACACATATATATATATATATATATCTATTTTACATGGACCAGGCCCCTACCTCTCCCCTCGCCTAACCATATTATATAATACATATCATCTCTATATAATATATAGTTATTAGCGCTTTACACAATCTTTAATTAAAGAATGAAACGAAGCTAGTTGTTGAAGGCGATTTGCACCACCCTTTCAGTCACAAGAATAAACAAAGAATATATTAAAATATAGACGCGAATATTCTTGATTTATTGTATTTCCGATGAGAACTCGGTTTCTTCCGTTGAATAGCTGGACAATTGAAGGACAGAATTGCAATGAAATCTCTTGAAACCCTCTAAACTGTCTAAAACACTCAAATCGCTATAGACTTTTGCAACTAAAGACTCAAGAATCCTCTTTTCTCTCTCTGTTTTACTTTTTTTATCCTCCTTTTCTCTGGATTTACATGCATATTTATAGCCTTAGGGTTTCTAGAATTTGTTTCCCTTCTTGTTCCTTGAATCTCGCTAGGGTTTCCTTCTTTCTTGCTTGAGTTGTTGCTGACCTTCCTTGAATATATCGACCCTTCCACGATTTCCTCAACTGATTTACTGATTCTCCACAATTAGTGCGATTCTGGCTTCTTGCTTCATTTAACTCGACGGGTTTTTGGCGA
Source organism: Parietaria judaica (assembly GCA_954871525.1). Classification (NCBI taxonomy): domain Eukaryota; kingdom Viridiplantae; phylum Streptophyta; class Magnoliopsida; order Rosales; family Urticaceae; genus Parietaria; species Parietaria judaica. The sequence continues at coordinate 50,940,029 of OX940860.1, forward strand.
TGAACTTTCCCTCGATAAGCTTCCATGCGATGAGTTGCTCTACGATGGGTTCTCCTGCGATGAACTCTTCTTCATGGACTCCTCCTTGAGGATTCTTCGTCGAGGTGCGATGAAGTATTTCATCGCAGATTGCTTTTATATTAGTCAAACTTCGTCGCGGAAAGAACCTCTTCGAGGATGCTCCTTGGTTGACCATTGGTCAACGAACCTCCTTACCCTCGCCTTATGTCGTTTTTTGGGCAAAACGACATGAGTTGTATTAAGGATGGATTTGACGAAATCCGACCTTAACAGTTAGTCCTCCATTTTATCAAGTGTATACACTTGGTAAAATGAAATATAACTCCTCGTTGATCAGTTTAACAAATCTTCGTCGAATAGCCTTTCGCGACGAAGGTGTCGCGATGAGCTCTTGCGAAGAACTTTCGTGGAGAACCGGAAAGCCACGGACCCTTCGCATTCCCGACAATATCTGGTCATGGGCCCCACACCGATTCGCTTTCCCAGGTTGTCAACCTCGAATCTTTCGCACATCCCTTCAGCATTAATTGTCATCTTTTCGCACTGGAGTACCTTTGGGGGTTTATAACGGCATCTCAATCTACACCGTTGATAAGTTTGCACGGTTTGAATTTGGATCGTTGGATCAATTCGCGCCTCTTCACTTCCCTTTCGCTCTCTTCTATAAATTCAGGGTTTCGGCCCTTTTTCGACACTTTCCAAAAACTTCCAAAGTCTCTTTGCAATCTTTGCGATTCTTTTCTCTCTGTTCTTGCCTTCATTCCTTCATTATCAGATTCTTCTCTCAATCTTCTTTTCTCCCATATTCTTCAATGGCTTCTTCCGATTCCGGGCCGGTGTTCAAGACTCAGAGTCCTCCCTCCGTCATGACGGAGAAAAGATTGAGGCTGATTGCGGATGGCTAAGTGGATTCGGAGGTCTTTCCTGCGCGCCTCCCCCGCGAAGGCGAACTCGCCGACACCCCTCAAGATGACTACGTATGCATTTACGAGTCATTCTTCAGGGTCGTCGGCCTCCATCTTCTGGTGCCGTACTTGATTGTGGCGTTTCTTTACGCCTTTAGGGTTCCCATCACCCAGGTGAGCCCCAACACGATCCGCCTCCTTCTATGTACACTCGCCATCGCCTACGAGCAGAAGGTGGAACTCACTCTCGGAGATTTGATGCGTCTCTTTAAGTTCTCCCGAAACTCGAAGAATTTGGGTCGCTTCTCCCTCTCTCATCGCGTTCGGTCGCACATCCTTGAGAACACGCCGTCGAATGAATCCGGCTGGGAGAATAACTATTTCTTCGTCAAGGTGGACCACACCACCTTTGGCCCTCACTACAAGCATTTACCGAGGGAGTGGATTCTCGAGGGAGTAGATCTTCCCAGGTTTAGGCCCGAGGAGGGTGGAAAAGCCGAGGCGCGTTTCCTCGAGATCCACGACGCTCTCCTTGCCAATCCTTGTCGAGATTGGAGCAAGGACTTTGGTGGAGACCGGATCGAGAGATCTGGTATTTATCAGTTGGCTTGGATCTTCGGACCATACCCCGACACTACTTTCCCGGAGGGGTTTTCTCGCGAGCCCGTTCCGGAAGGGTCCCCGGTGGAGCGGAAAAAACCTGCTCCAAAGTTGAAGAAGAAGTCCAAGGTGGACTCCATCGTCGTCAGGGGAGATACTCCCGTCGAGCCAGAGCGGGACGTGCAGAGATCGTCGAAGTCCCAGGCAGGACCCGACGCTCCTCGCTACATGGGACTTACCCCCCGAGAGGGTAGCTCCTTGGGTAAGCGTCCGAGCGAAGATGTTCGCGACGAGCGGCGAACGAAGTCCAAGGCGGATCCCATCGCTCATCGCCCGACGGAGGTTCCTCGCTCCTTGGAGAGGTCTCCTCGAAGAGAAAGTTCTTTGGGCAGGCGACCGGCCGAGGAGTCACGCGATGCTCCTCCTTCGAAGAAGGCTAAGGTTTTTGCCTCGGCCGTCGAGCCCGAGGTTGCTACTCCGGCTCGGGAAGCTGTAAAGGACGCCTCGAACTCTGCACCGTCAGGAAAGTCTGAAGCGATGAAAAGCGCGCCGAGCGGAAGTGCGCAATCTTCTAGGCGCCAGAGGAAGAGGGCTGAATTCGTCGAGGATTTCAGCGACCTGGCAGTGGCGCTAGATGCTCCCCCTCCGCCCTCTTTGGGGGCTGAAAGCTCTCTCCCTTCTCCGATCCTTGAGGTCACGACTCAGCTTCCTCCGCCATCACCCCGGGACACTTCCACCGAAGCGGTGCGGGATTCGGCTGCTGTTCGTGTGTCTTCGATTCAGTCCTCGGCCGAAGAGACCCTCGCTCCGAACGAAGAAATCCCAAAGCCCCTCGGCACAGAAATAGATCAAAGATTCATTCCAGAGCTCGCCAAGGGAGAAGGAGATGCAGGATATCTTCGCCCAACAGAGCAAGAAGGAGATAAATGAGGGATCTCCGAGCTCGTCGGGCAAGAAGGAAATCAAGGACAGATCTTCTTCGGCCCTGAAGAGAAGCAATCGGAGACGCCCCTCGAGGATATTCTTTCCGGGCCGAAGGCTCTTTCCGATGTGCCCGACGTTGAGGTCCTCGAGGGTTTGGAGGTTCAGCCAGTTCAGCCAGCCTCTGAGCTGCAGACGCCCCTGTCCTCCAGGTTTCTCTCGTCCCTCCTCCTGGCGTACTTGTAACGTTATCGGGGGAAGTACCCCTCCGAGTCGGGGCGCATCCTCTCCCCCGGATAACCCGACGCGGCCTTCTCCTTCATCCCGCGATTTCGGGAAGGCATTTGCTGAATCGTCATGGGTTCAAGCTCGCTTTCCCGCCACGCCATCTCCGAAGTAGGGGTCTTACCCTGGAAGTCGAAGCCTCGCACGGGTCGTCGATCCTCTTGACGAGTTCGTGGGTTATTCCGAAGGCACTTCCCACATCTTCCCAGGAATAGCTCGGCTGAACGACATGATCGTCTCCGACAAGATTTAGCGTCGGATCTGGACGCGGCGAGGGGATCCTTGAGGAAGGAGAATGCCCTTTGCGAGGCTGCGGAGGCTAAGCTCGCCGAGTGCAGGGCAGAGCGCGACAAAGATAGACGCCTCCTCGCTATTGCCGAGGAATCCCTCATCGAGGAACGAGAGCGTTATCATCGGTGCGAAGAGAAACTCTTGGCGCAACTTTGGCAGAAGGATGGGTGTCTCGCCCGGATTGCCGAGGCCAGAAACCTGCCACCTGGCCAGGAAGAGCATACCTCTTTTTATGTCAAGGCTATGCTGAAGAAGCTCGCCAAGGACCGCGACGCGGCCAGGAGCGAGGCGATAGAGGAGGAATTCTCTCGCGTACGCCTTTACCTCCCTGCGACCGAGAAGTTGAGGCGCTTATTTGAGAGGTTTGATGCTCTCGAGGAGACTGTCCACACCCAGCGTATGTTGGCCGGCGTCCTCTCGAATATCAGGCTCGTCGAGGGACTTCCTTCTCGCTCGACCATTGGTGAGGCTCGAGCCGAACTGCCAAGATGGCGCAGGCGGGAGAAAGAGTACATGGCCGAGCTAGCCGAGCTGGAAAAGAAGGTTGCCAGTGCTCCTAGCTCTCCTCCGCTTTCTCCTTGCCTTCCTCCGATCGCCAATGAGGCGCGCTCACCGGACCTCGACGTTCTTTCTTCTTCGTCGGGCACGGTATAGGGCAGTTAGCTTAGTATCTTGTAATTTTCCTTTTTCTTTTGGGTTGATCCCTGTACTTTATTTCTGATGAATGTATACAGATTTTCCGCTTTTCTTATTTCTTCTCTTCATTGTGCTTCTTTACTTGTCGTAGTTTATCGCATTACTCTCGGCTTCTTCTTTGCAGGCCGAAAGTAACTCTGATACTCCTCACCCCGCGAGAACCTCTTCGAGTAAGCCCTCAAGGTTCCCCGACGACGATCCTGCGTGCTTAGTTGTTGATGACATCCTTCGCCGATGCTGCGATATCATCATCGAGGATTACGCCGATGCGGTTCTTTGCCAAGACTCCTTCGATGACGTCGCTAGGCCGAAGGATTAATCCCTGCGGGGATTGTAATATGTATATCTCTAGGAAGGTGAATGGGTGAATTGTAAATAATACTTTGTAACTTGTACTTTGAATCAAATGAATATATGACTTTTCTTTACGAGTTTGCTTGTGGCTTTATGAATTTAATTATAAACGAGAATAAAAAATGATGTATATCTCCCCCCCCCCCCCCCCCCCCTCTTTTTTTTTTAAGAAAAAAAAAAAAGAGTAAGGCTCCAGTAGGACGTCGTAATAATTTTCTTCGACCCTCTTGCCGCTTAATGTTTGCTCGGCCCTCTCGCCGATTTTATTTTTGTACTTAGGCTATCTCGCCCCTTTTATTTTGTAGCGGCACTCTCGCCGAATAATTTTTTTTGCTCGGCACTCTCGCCGAGCAATTTTCTTAGGCACTCTCGCCTATATTTTTCTCTCTGCTCGGCACTCTCACCGAGCAATTTTTCTTAGGCCCTCTCACCTATATTTTTCTCTTTGCTCGACACTCTCACTGAGCAATTTTCTTAGGCACTCTCGCCTATATTTTTCTCTTTGCTTAGCATTCTCACCAAGCAATTTTCTTAGGCACTCTCGCCTATATTTTTCTCTTTGCTCGGCACTCTCACCGAGCAATTTTCTTAGGCACTCTCGCCTATATTTTTCTCTTTGCTCAGCACTCTCACCGAGCAATTTTCTTAGGCACTCTCGCCTATATTTTTTTATTCGGCACTCTCGCCGTGGTTGATGTTTGTGGGCGTTGCTGGGCTTTAACGGGGACGCGGATTAGTTTCCAGGATCTCGTGGGCACTTCTCGTCACTTATCGCTCTTTGCTCGGCACTCTCGCCGAGCAATTTTCTTAGGCACTCTCACCTATATTATTTTCTTTTATATTTTCTCGGCACTCTCGCCGGTGTGGGTTTGCTCGGCACCCTTGCCGTATTTTTCTTTTTGCTCGGCACTCTCACCGAGCAGTTTCTCTTAGGCACTCTCGCCTATATTTATTTTCTCGGCACTCTCGCCGGTGTGGGTTTGCTCGGCACCCTAGCCGTATTTTTCTTTTTGCTCGGCCCTCTCACCGAGCAGTTTCTCTTAGGCACTCTCGCCTATTTTTTTTTATTATTTTCTCGGCACTCTCCCTAATGTGGGTTTGCTCGGCACCCTAGCCGTATTTTTCTTTTTGCTAGGCCCTCTCACCGAGCAGTTTCTCTTAGGCACTCTCGCCTATTTTTTTTTATTATTTTCTCGGCACTCTCCCCAATGTGGGTTTGCTCGGCACCCTAGCCGTATTTTTCTTTTTGCTCGGCCCTCTCACCGAGCAGTTTCTCTTAGGCTTTCTTTTTGCTCGGCCCTCTCACCGAGCAGTTTCTCTTAGGCACTCTCGCCTTTTTTTTTTTGTAGTCCAACTTCTTTCCTTCCTTTCGAATTTGAGATAAAAGAAAAGATTACATCGTGAGTCAGCTTGTGTGTCTAAAAGACGAGCCTCATTAAACCCTTCGAGTCCCCCATTTGGGTGCGGCTCGTGAGGGAAGAGTATTCCACATCAATTTAATAAAGGCCAAAGCCATGCAAAATAGTCCCGAACAAGAAGGGTCGGGACTTCCCTAAATCGCGAAAGATAAAAATCAAAGAGAAAGATACAAGTATGAAAGGAAAGAAAAGAAAAAACAATCCGCGAGACTACTGGTAGAATTTCTTTAAGTGCTTTACGTTCCGACTCCGTCCTGAGTGGTCTTGAGTCCGAGCTGCTGGCTTGATTGTTCTTTGATTTATCCGTTAAAGAACACAATATATTACCGTTGTTCCCAACACTATTATTTTGGGAGCATGATAGTCAGCAGTAAGGGTAGCTTGGTCATAGACATGGGCATCACACAGCTCTCTTCAGAGTCATGATGATTCCCTTGATTGTCGGTGGTGAGAAGTGAGAGGTACCCGTGCGCAACTTATGAATCGAAACCATAAGTGGGTCACTCATAATATTACTGACTGAATCAAGGATGAAAATGAAATGAGGGGCATAACGGTAGAAACCGCCTGCTCGTGTGTGGATCATCAAGTGAAAGATCAATAACCCGAATTTGATTGTATCAATGGACACCCTGCTGTAATAAAGGGAATAAAATATACTATATCACTAAAGAGTGCACAGCCTCGGGTTTATAGTGGAATAACACCAAGGTTTGACGAACACCCTAGCAGTTCGTTGGAGCTTAAGTGATACGGGTCCATGGTCCCCAGGATAGCTCCGTAACGGATGATACGTACGTGATTAAAATACATTCTGGATAATGTTTAATCATTTGGCTTGACTTATAAAACTGACTTATAAAGATAAGATGATAAGATTGGATTTTTGATTTTATCCAAATCTTTCTTATTTAATTAAATCCCTAATTAATTATATCCATTGGATTTAGATAAGATTAAATCTAGACCATTGGATTGAGATAATTAATTATATTTAATATATGAAATTCGAAAATAAGGGAGGGAATTTCTCCAATTCGGTTACGGTTTGAGCCTATAAATAGGAGGCTCATTTTACACATTTTTCACACCTTTCCCCAGAGAAAAATTCGAACTCTCCCTCTCCTTTAGGGTCTGCGAATTTTCTCTCTGATATCTCTTTCTGGTTCGGCTTAAGAGACTTAGTTCTCCGGAAGCTTAAAAAGAACCATCAGTTTAAATTTTGCGACGGAGTCCTGCCGGCGAAGCCCACGCTTCGGTACGAGGATTCCAGGAGAATATCCCGGAAGATCACGGGAGTTTTGCTCAGCACCGGCGGAGCCCTGTCCGATTCAGAACGCGCAGCCGGAAGTCGTCATTAGAGGTACGGCCTTATGCATTGGGTTAATAAATGCAACCATTTACTGTTTTCTATTTATTTCCTATTATGACTAGATTATTAATAATGATTTATGAATATTAAATTACATAATATTTATCAGATCTTGTTATATGGTTATTATCCGATATCCGGACCGTTGCACGGATAACAAGTTTTTTCCGCTTTAAATTAATTTTTAAATGTTACCCGGACGGTTCGGAGGTATAATTCGTGATAATTTACACGGAATCCGAGACGTGATTTCCAACACCTCTTCTGTCGCGTGCCGATGGGCATGGGGCCGATGATGTCCATTGACCACTTCATGAATGGGTAAGGTACCGACACCACTGACAGTTCTTCCGCCGGGCAGTTGATTGCTGGGGCGTGCCGCTGACATTTCTCGCACTTCTTGGCGTGGTCGATGCAATCGGCGACCATGGTCTCCCAAAAGAAACCTTGCCGCTTGGTCTTCCTTAGCAAGGAACGTCCGCCGGAGTGGTTTCCGAATTCCCCGCTATGGATTTCTCGCATGACGTACTCAGCTTCGTTCTCGCCAAGGCATCTCAAGTAGGGACCTGCAAAGCTCTTCAAGTAGAGTTTGCTGTCGAGGACGGTGTACTTGGAGCTATTCGACTTGATCTTCCTGGACTCTTGCGGATTCTCGGGCAGTGTTCCCTCGAGAATGTACTTCCGGAGGGGCGTTTGCCAATCTTCCGCTTCATTGTCGTCCACGACTCCTCGCTCCTCGCCTTCTTCCTCGTCGTCCTCGATTTTGTTCACGTTGGCCTCACCAGTCTCTGTTTTCTCGACCTCTTTGCTTTTTTTAGCTTTTTTTTCGCCGGGCATTCCTCCCTCTTGATGCTCGGTTTCTCCACCGTCTCCACTGTGACCGATCTCAGTTCGCCGACTTCAGTCGTCGAACCCAGGCTTGCCAGTGCATCGGCGTGAGTATTGTCTCCTCGAGTCACCTGCGTTAGGCTGAAGTAGTCGAACTTCCTCGAGAGAGCATCAACTACTCCCGCATAGGCCTCCATTCGCTCTTCGTTTTTATCGTATTCCCCATTGACCTGCTTTACCACCAACTGAGAATCTGAGAAAGCATGCAAGTTCTTGGCTCCGATCGCTAAGGATGACTGCATCTCGATGATGAGTGCTTCATACTCCGCCTCGTTGTTGGTGGAACGATAGGCGAGATGACAAGATTTTTCCACTATGTCTCCCATCGGAGAGATGATTCTGATCCCTACCCCAGATCCTTGCGTCGTCGCTGATCCGTCAACCTGTAACTTCCATATTCCGGCCTTGTTGCTTAGGTCCACTGGCTCTTTTGGTAGCTCGATGAGGAAATCAGCGAGCACTTGAGATTTGAGACTCGTCTGAAGTTTGTACTCGATGTCGTATGCCCCCAGTTTTATCGACCACTTCGTGATCCTTCCTGACTGGTTCGGGCTATGAATGATGGAGCGGATCGGTCTGTCGGTCATGACGACGATGGTGTGGGCTTGGAAATGATGCTTCAACCTCTCCGATGCATCATACACCGCCAAGGCGAGCTTCTCGGATTGCGGGTACCTTGTCTCAACATCGAGGAGTTTTCTGCTGATGTAGGAAACTGGCTTCTGCTCCCCATTCTCTTCTCGCACAAGCACTTGGCTGATCGCGTGGTCAGACACGGCAATGTACAAATACAACGACTCCCCTTGTTTCGGCTTCGTCATGATGGGCGGCGACGATAGATAGGACTTCAGCGCTTGGAAAGCCTCCTCACACTTCTCGGTCCACTCGAATTTCTTATTCTTCCTCAACAGGTCGTAGAAGAGGTGAGTCTTGTCGGCCGATCGTGAAATGAATCGGTTCAGAGCGGCGATCCTCCCGGTCAATCTCTGAATATCTCGCCGATTTCGGGGCGAGGGCATGCTCTTGATCGCCTCGATTTGCTCGGGGTCAGCATCGATTCCTCGCCGAGTGACCATATGGCCCAAGAATTTCCTCGAGGACATACCGAATGTGCACTTAGTGGGATTCAGCTTCATCTTGTGCTGGTTCAGAATTTCAAAACATTCCTCCAGGTGCTCGATGTGCGCCACCGCCTTCAGGGATTTGACGACCATATCGTCGATGTATACCTCCATGCTCTTCCCGATCTGCTTGTGGAACATCTTTGTTACTAGCCTCTGGTAGGTTGCTCCGGCATTTTTCAACCCGAAGGGCATGACTTTGTAGCAGTACGTGCCCCTCTCGCTGATGAAAGCAGTCTTTTCTTCGTCGTCCGGGTGCATCCTTATCTGGTGGTATCCGGAGTAAGCATCCATAAAGCTGAGAAGTTCGTAGCCATGGGTAGCCTCGACGAGGCAATCTATGTGTGGCATGAGGAAGCTGTCTTTGGGGCAAGCTCGGTTGAGGTCGGTGAAGTCCACGCATACTCGCCACTTACCGTTCTTCTTCCTCACGACGACGGTGTTAGCCAACCACTCGGGATACTTCACTTCTCGAATGGTACCCATCGAGAGCAGCTTATCCACCTCGTCGTTGATGATCTTATTCCTATCGGGGGCCATCTTTCTCATCTTTTGTATGACGGGCTTGTGTCTCGGATCGGTGTTAAGGCAATGAGCTGTCACTGATGGGTCGATCCCCGGCATGTCGTCGTGAGACCAGGCAAAACTTTCCCGATTCCTTTTTAGGAAATCGACTAGTTGGGCCTTGATCTCTGGATCAAGTTCCACGCCTACACCGACGGTCCGAGCAGGATCAGACTCATCGATACAGATTTGCTCTACCTCTTCGAGCTGCGGTCCTTCTTTTCTCTCTTCGGCACTCTGTGCTTCAACGTCTTCCGTGCTAAGTATCTTGGCAGTCTCGGCATTCTCTTTCCTCCGCCCCCTCTTCCGCACTGGGGTCCTCGGAGCGGGCTTAGCTAATTGCTATAAACTGGCTGACTCCCCTTTCTCCATCTGCTCGATCCCCTTTTCGTTGGCCATCGCTCTGTGGTGCATCATGTAGCAGATCTGGTAGGCGTCTCTGCTTCCTTTCAGCTCTTCGATTTCCCCTTCCTTCTTGCCCGGGAATTTTATGCACTGATGGTACATAGATGGGATGGCTCTCATGGAGTGGATCCAAGGTCTTCCTAGGATCACGTTGAAGTGTGACGGAACGTATAGCACCATAAACTCCGTCATCCGGTTGACGCTCCTCGCGCACACCGGGAGACGGATTGTCCCCATCGAGATGGCGACATCCCCGTTAAAACCTGACACCTTGCGAGGGTTTCCTCCGATCTCGAGTCCTTCTATGCCCATCTTCATCAAGCATTCATAGAAAATGACGTCGACCGAACTCCCATTATCGACGAGAACACGACAAACCTCGCAGCCACCAATGTTGAGTTCGAGGACCAGAGCATCGTCGTGCATATCAGCACAATCCTCGTTCTCCATGAATTCTATCCTCACGCCAGAGCCAGCCATCGTTACATCTCTTTGGCCGTGCTCTCGCCCTCTTCGCTGATAGGCCTTGATGTTGTTGACCGAATCATCGCAGAACCGCGATCCGCCCATAATCAGCTCGATTCTCGTTCTTGAGGCCGGGTGTTTTTCTTCGATGCGCTCGGTCTCGAGATTTCTCTTCGCTCCACCTTGGTTGTTCCCTTCGTCGTGCGCTGGGCCCTTTCGCCGGTTCTGCCATGCCTGATTACCGTTATTACACGGCTCGGGAGGGTTGTACGTGAGATCTTTGATCTCCCCCTGCGCGTACCTCCTCTGGAGCTCCCTCTTTAACATGGCGCAATCCTCGGTGGAATGGTCATTATAGTTAAGGTAAGTGCAGAACTTACTCCTATCTTTTGGCCAAGGCTTCCTCTCGAAGCTTCCTTGGCCTCCTGAGAATCCTCCTCGTCCTCCGGTGACTCTTCCTCGGCTTCCGGAGAATCCTCCTCGGTCTCCAGAGAATCCTCCTTGGTTTTCGAGGAATTCTCCTCGCCGCTGACCTTCTTGCTCCTGCTCTCCTCAGTCATCGGAAAGATCTCCTCGCTGTTGATTTCCCCGATTGTTGTCGCGGTTCCTGCTCTCGTCTACTTGGTAGACTCCTCACCTCGGGATTTCCCGAGCTCGTCGCTCATTAGGATTTCCTCGGTCTTCTTCTCCTCCTCTCGCTCTAGATGACGGAACGTCTCTTCCATATCTGTTCTCTCTCCTTTCGAGCTGCCTTCCCCTGTTTCCACATTCGTGGATCTTCTTCTGGGCCAGCGTCTCTTCCTCTATCTCCATGAAGAGCGTCGCTCTGTGGAGGGCATCCTCGATTGTCGACGGTTGCATTTTGATCAACTCTTCACGGAAAGGAGCCAAGTACCACAATCCGTGCTTCAGTGCCTGGATTGCGACGACGTCATCGAGCCCCGGGACTCTGACCATGACATCTTTGAATCTTCCGACGTACTGCCGGAGGGTTTCTTCTCGCCCCTGCGAGAGATTCCACAGGGTTGTGACGGTCGCCTCATTCTGCACATACATAGAATAATGTCGCAAAAAGCATGCGACGAGCTCATCAGAGTCTCTGATGGATTGTGGTGGCAGCTTCGCGAACCAATCGCTGGCTGGGCCTTGCAAGCTTTCGACGAAGAGATGACACCGAATGGCTTCCAGCTTTGCCTCCTCGCCTCCTATGCGCTCTGTCGCGATCCGGAAAGACTTCACGTGGGTGTTCGGATCTGACGTTCCCTTGTATTGCGAGAGCCTGACCTTCGACAGTTCTCCTAGCTCCACGCTATGAATCTTCGCCGAGAAAGGAGTGATTCTGGCCTCCTTGACCAATCTGTCAATCTCTGGTGCCGCGCCCGTCGCCTTGTGCACCTGCGAGGCCACGTGTCCCATTTTTGTCTCCATGCTCGAAGACATCTCCTTCATCGCTCTACGGACCTCCTCCTGGATTTTCTCCGCTATTGTGGTTGTTAAGCCCCCTTGTGGATTCGTCGTGGTTAGCGGTGTTGCAGCGGCGGCGTTGAAAAAGTCTCGGTTGATTGGTGGCGCCTGCGGCGTCAGATTCCCTTGCTCTATTTCGGCTGGGGCTCTTCCTTCTCCTCGAGCCGAAGATCCTGCGATTGTGCTCTCCGAACCTTCCCTTCTTTGATCCGCAATCGCGTGATCCAGGAGGGCGGCGAGTTGCTTGTTCCTCTCCTCCTGTTCTTCCGCTTTCCTGGCCGCCTCCTCGGCCATCGTTGTCGCTTCTGTCGCTTTTACCGTGGCTTCGGCCAACTGCCGCTGAAGTCTCTCCATGGTTGTGGCCTCGTTCCTTTCGTTGCTGATGATGGTGTCGCTTGATGACATCTCGCTCCTTCAAATTCCTGGCTGTGAGATAGAAAGAAAACAAGCCCCCTCGGTTGGCGCCAAACTGTTGAGGGCGATTTGCACCACCCTCTTCAGTCACAAGAATAAACAAAGAATATATTAAAATATAGACGCGAATATTCTTGATTTATTGTATTTCCGATGAGGACTCGGTTTCTTCCGTTGAATAGCTGGACAATTGAAGGACAGAATTGCAATGAACTCTCTTGAAACCCTCTAAACTGTCTAGAACACTCAAATCGCTATAGACTTTTGCAACTAAAGACTCAAGAATCCTCTTTTCTCTCTCTGTTTTCCTTTTTTTATCCTCCTTTTCTCTGGATTTACATGCATATTTATAGCCTTAGGGTTTCTAGAATTTGTTTCCCTTCTTGTTCTTTGAATCTCGCTAGGGTTTCCTTCTTTCTTGCTTGAGTTGTTGCTGACCTTCCTTGAATATATCGATCATTCCACGATTTCCTCAACTGAGTTTTTGATTCTCCACAATTAGTACGATTCTGGCTTCTTGCTTCATTTAACTCGACGGGTTTTTGGCGATGAACTTTTCCTCGATAAGCTTCCATGCGATGAGTTGCTCTACGATGGGTTCTCCCGCGATGAACTCTTCTTCATGGACTCCTCCTTGAGGATTCTTCGTCGAGGTGCGATGAAGTATTTCATCGCAGATTGCTTTTATATTAGTCAAACTTCGTCGCGGAAAGAACCTCTTCGAGGATGCTCATTGGTTGACCATTGGTCAACGAACCTTCTTGCCCTCGCTTTACGTCGTTTTTGGGGCAAAAAGACATGAGTTGTATTAAGGATGGATTTGACGAAATCCGACCTTAACACTAGTATGCTAAAAAAAACTAAGTGTTTCCTAAATCTTATAATAAAATTAGAACTTAATAAAAAAAAGAACGTGTGTTACCTCTAGTATGCTTTAGTAGAAATGAGTCTCAGCGACTACACGTGATTTCAACCAAGCTTAGGTTATATTGAAACGGTATTGATACGCAATTCGCTGCAAGCAAAGAGTCATCACAATTTTTTCTTCACTATTTTAGATATGACACTGATGTTGTTGCCTGTTTATATATTTCGCGTCAAAGTTGAGATCGATTCCGCAGAGTGATATTGGCGGGGGAAGGTTTTCAGGGTTTTAGAGGCCATTGTCGTGACTGAACTGATTAAAACAATTTGTCGGACAAAGAAATCACTTTATCAAAAGATTTACTCGCTTCCGGGCGATTGTCGTTTGGAAGTCTTAATTCTAGTTGGGACCCTTAAATTTTTACTTTTGTCTGACCTGATTACGCGGGGCATGAGTTAGGGGTGAGCATGGGTTGGGTTGGGCCGCCCCGATGCTTTTTACGGACCCGACCCGATCACTTCGGGTTCCCAAAAAAAAGCCCAATCCGACCCAAATTTTTTTAATGCCCGAACCAAACCGACCCGATAAAAATCGGGTTGGGTTGGTTTGGGTCGCCATGGCCCGATTAACTAAAATTTAATCTTATATAACAAAAAATAATATGAAAAAAATGCATCAATGTAACTCAAAATTCAAGTAAAAATACCCCAAACAAATTTAATCAAACAAACATACACTAAATAATGTAAAACATGAAAATGAGAGATTGAACGGTCTTTGAATGTAAATAAAACTGAGAATGAGAAATTTAAAGGACTAAAGATTGCAATACTTGAATAAAAATTAATATGAAATATATATATTAATTATATTGGTCGGGTCGGAGACCCCGACCCAACCCAAGGTTTTGGACCCAACCCAATTTTGAGAGGGTTAGATTGGGTGGGTTAGATTGGGGTCGGGTCTCTAACGGATTGGGTTGGGCCATCGGGTTGGGTCTAAAATACTCACCCCTAGCATGAGTCTTACCCCGTCAATTAATATCTAGAGAGTTAAACGGACACACTGTAATATACATTTCTTGCCGTGGTGCCACATAATCATTGAACCATGAAATTCGAAGAGACATATGTAAAGATCTTGTATCTGAATGATCTCATAATCCATTACAGTTCCTTATCAATAAGTTGTATATATATGTAGTTCGAGAACATTAAGTTAAAGCAAAACCATAGAAGTGAAACTTTTGTTCAATAATAACGCAGTGACTATTCATAAAGTATAAATAGTTTGCGAAGCGTTGAATAAGTAAGAATGGCCAGATGATTGGAGCGGCTATAGTTTAGCAGAAATTCATCTTTCCACCTAATATTTCTCACTATTAATACTATCACCAGTACAAAAATGAATTCGACTACACTTTTAGTCGAAGAGTTTCAACTACACTTCTTATGTGTCGTTGGATCCACTATCGTATAAGATTAGACTACGGAAAATCTTCCGTAGTTGGAAGTAAGATTGAACAACACTTATATCCGTCGTCGGAAGTCATATTAGCTGCGGCGAATATTTAGGCCCCACCGCGGCTCAAGTTTCAACTACGGAACAAATCCGTAGTCGGATATGTAATATTCAGCTATTATCTCTATCTTTTTTATTTTTGAACGCGCCGCGGCTCCTTGGTTATATGCCGCGGCGGATTGTTGTTTTTTACAGTGGCTCCCAACGAAGGACTTTTTATGTCGTTGGAAATTAAATACGCAGCGACTGATCATATTAGCCTCGGCACATTTTAACTCAAACGACATACTTCAAACGGCGGAAATATTTGTGTCGTTGATAGTTAATTCGCCGCGGCTTTGTATGTGTAGCCGCAACGAGTTGTGGCTTTCGGCGACACATAATTATTTCTGTCGTTCAAACCCAATATTATTTTCATTTCCAACGGCATATTTTGACTTATGTAGTTGAACTTGAAACGTTAGTTCCGACGACACATAATCATTTTCGTAGTTGAATATTCGTAGTGTAATTTCATATTTTTAATAGTGTATACTCATGATCAATATATATAAGTTGTGATGGGTAATTAATAAATAAATGAAAAGAACGAAATAGAACTATTTGAAATGGAGCTAATAAGTTTATTCATTTCCAAATTTGCCACGGTATAGTCACAATGAAGCAAAATACAAATTTATATCCAAGTTAAAATGAACTTTAAACCAAAATCAATGGATAAGTCCTGCATAAAATATGAGGACTTGACAAGGCTTAAAATGTCACGAATGATTTCTTTTTATTTTCAATTTGTTTAAAAGTGAAACAATTCAATAATAAAATGAAGGGAAAAAAAAAAGAATAAAACACTTCGAAAGGAAGCTAAGCTTTTGACAGTATATAATTACAAAATGAAGCGTAATACAAATTCACATACAGGTCAAAATGAATGCAATTCAACCGAAAATATTACCAAGGTTAAGCTAATGAGTTATTCTCCTTCTCACCAGGTAGTCTTAATTGATGAGTAATTTCTTTTTTGATATATACAACCAAACAATCACATATGAAACTAATCTTTCACAGTACTTTATATTTTACTTTATTTTTCGTAAATGCTTGATTAATTAGGCTAATCATTGATCTACTATATGTCGTGACTAAATGCATTGACATTTCTCTCTCGATATAAACTATCATACATGAAATCATTTTTTGTTTTAATTTTTTTCTGCAAGTCCTTGATTTAATGATAGCCATATGCTAATAATTGATCTCGTTAAAGCAAATGATGGTAGTTATTGCGTGGGAAGCAAAGTGAGAAACAAGAGTGAGAGTTTAAATTGTTAGTGGCAGAAGAAAGGTGGAAATGAGGGAGAGAGAGAGATCTTTGTTTGGATTTTGCAGTGGCTAATTAAATCAACCAGTTCTGGGGAACCCAAACTTTGGCCCCTCTCTCACTGCCACTCTTGTCTTCGATCGCTGCTTTGCAGTTTGCACGCATCGCCAAGAAAAATAAAAATTGGTCAAGTAATACAAGCGGAGAATAGTAGCACCTACTGTAGGGGTGTGCAGAAAAACCGGTAATCAAATTATAAATTCGCAACAAAAAATTATCCGTTTTAAAATAATCGTAACCGGATTATTTTGAAAACATGTTAAGGTTAACCGGCTTCAAATAGGATAAGGTTACAGGTTATTTATTTTTCAAAACAGGTTAAATTTGTAACCGGTTTTTATAACCAGTTTAATATTAATTTTTTTATTTAAATATGTTAGGATTAAATTAAGTAGGTTATTTATAATTGCTGTACTTTTTGGATTTATGTTTAAATTACAGTTCTTTTTGGACTGGGTTGTTTTTTTTGCGATTTATTTTGGACCGATATGTTTTATTGTTGCGATAAAATGTGTTGAATGTTATATTAAAAAAAACAGGTTAAGGTTATTAAACAAGTTAATCATATTTTGATAACCGGAAAATAAGTTAACCGGATTTTAAAAACAAGTTAATGTTATTAAAACACGAGTAACCGAAATCAGGTTAACCTGTTATTGGGCTATACGATCTCCTGCAATATTATATATATGAGCTAAACTCACAAGTACTTTAGAAGTATATATGTTGGGACAATGTATATTAAAAGGAATAGAAATACGCCTCCTTAAATATTTTCTTTTTGGTGACATGAGTACTGAAATTTTAGGGCTTTCGGCAACATATTCTTGATAAGTAAGGAATTTTGCTACCAAAATATTTTGTTTTTCTTCAAAGGTGACTGTTTTTTCTGTTTTGTTGTTGTCGTTCAGATTGTACCTACAAGTTACAACCTCAAGGCTCAAAGCACTAGTTCACATAGTGTACTATTTATCTAACACGAACTGAACCAACTTGCTAATGGTTGAGAGTTGAGTACTTACACCAAAAAAGACTATATAAACCAAGGATCAAAATGCCGTTTTGGCCGATAAATCGTTTGCCGTTATCGATGGATTAATCGTTTGCCGATGGATTTATCGACGGAAAACCTATAAAAATTATCGTTTGCCGTTATCGAAACTTATCGAACTTATCGATGGATTAATCGTTTATCGATGGATTTATCGATGGAAAACCTATAAAAAAAAATTCAAACATATTTTACACTAAAAACATAACATAAAATACTAATGTCACAAAATATAAACATAAAAGTCTCATACAAAATATAAGATATAAGCCACAAACCAAGTCTCATACTAATGTAGCCAAACATAAACTAAGTCTCATACAAAATTACAAATACTTTACAAAATATGTCAAATAAATTATTATTTACTTACCAAAATAAATATTTACAAGTCACCAATTATTCTTATATAAAATATGCACTGCACAATTGATTTCATTTAAAACAAGATTGAACAACTAGCTCAATTTAACAAATTAGCTAAAAATTGTACTTTTGCCGCAACATTTTAGAAAACTTCAAATTAAAAAAAAATATTATGCCAACCGATTATTTTTTAAATTATATACAATTTTATAAAACAAAATTACACCAAAATATTCGAGTAACTAGCTCAAATCAACAATTTCCGAAACATATGTACTTTTGCCACAATGATATCACAATTCAGAAAAACTTCAAATTAAAAAAATAAATTATGCAAACCGATTAGTTTTAAAATTATATACAATTTTATAAAACGAAATTACATCAAAATATTCGAGTAACTAACTCAAATCAACAATTTCCGAAACATGTGTACTTTTGCCGCAATTATACAACAATTCGGAAAAAACCTAATGACTTTTCGTTATTTAGCGATAAGTCCTCCAGTTTTCGAAATTTAACACTTGAAAACCTAAAACGAAAAGTTGTTCACTTTCCCCCTCGAAAAATCGCGAAAACTATAAAACGAAAACGATTAAGGGAGACAACTTACCGAGAAGCCTATTTTCAGCGATAATCGAACGATTTTCGAACGAAAATCGCGATTTTCGGAACCTTGATATAAACTATCTTATTCAGACTTACGGGGTATCTATCCCCCTAATTGCTTAAGAGTAAAAAGGGATGATAGCGTGTAAAAGTATACAAATTGTAGTCAATTCCGTCTGTATTTACATAAGTTTTTTTTATTAGTGAAAATGTATCCAATTTTATAAAATAGTGTTCCGTTTTTTGTTTTTTTTTTTTTAAAGATTAATAAGAGTGATCCTAATAATTCAAATAAATAATAAAAACAAAATATAATTATAAAGAGGTGACATATCCCTCTATTAACGGTTTTTAATAGAAATTCAGCTGTCTGATTATCATTTACCCTATTATTATCGTTAATAATAATATAAAAACACTACAATCTCAGGTCGTAGCTGTTGATTACTTTTTTTTTTTGAGGGAGTAGCTGTTGATTATTTGGCTACATAAGCTCGCGGAGATCGTCAGCTTTGATGGGATTTGTCATCTCTCTAAATATAAATGACAAATTTGTAATTATATGAACGTACTATGTATGTACCATAATAATTAAATAAAAAGGGTTAATGACGGCAAAAGTACCCAAAGTTTGGTCAAAGAACACGAGTTGCCCCTCGTGTATCCAAAGTTTAAAAGTGGTGGCAAAAATACCCAAAGTCGCATTTGAGGAGTTGACCACTCCATTCTCGTGACGCCGTTAACTCTAGCCACATGGACAAATCTGTTTTGTTAAGCGTAATCATTAGGGGTTCAATTAGTTGTATTAAATAGTATTAATTCATGGTATAATTCGTTGTTTTGTCGTAAATGAGGCTGATGTGGGCTCGTCCACGTTACAATAATTGTTATGTCAGCAACTCACGTTTGTCCGCGTAGAGTTGACGGGTAAGTTAACGGCGTTACGAGAATGGAGTGATCAACTCTCCAAATGCGACTTTAGGTATTTTTATCGCCACTTTTAAACTTTCGGTATACGAGGGGTTCTTTGACCAAACTTTGGATATTTTTGCCGTCATAAAGCCCAGGTAAGTTATAACAAGAGAAGATGAACATAGTTAAAGGTTCGACTTTTCCACGATTATCTTCGATAATCTTCGATTATCCGTCTTGCCGGTAGTTATCGGCAAGACGGCCATGAAAGTATTTTTCCATGATTTTTGCCGAAAATCGGCAAACATCTTGAAAAATAACAAAAATATGGTACTTTTCAAGAAATTTTGCACTTTTCGATGATTTTATTCGAGTATTTACATATGTGAGAGTGAGACTATATTTTATTTACTTATGTTTGAGTATGAAATGATTTTATTTTTGGCATTTTTAATGTTTTATCAACATTATAAACTTAGTAAATAAATTCTTAAAAATATTTTAGTGATTTTTCATCGATAATCCTCGATAAGTGTCGATAATCGGTCGATAATCATCGAAAAGTATCGGTAATCGGTAATCTACAGTATTATTAGTTTTCCGTCGATAATCCGATAAGATATCGATTAATCCATCGATAACGACAAGCGATTTATCTGCAAGTTCGGTAAGTTGAACCTTAAACCCTTAACATGGTTTGTGGCCTTTTTATGAGATTAATATATCAACTTAGTACAAAATTAAGTACCTATATGTCGCAAATATATTTAAATATAATTATATATATATCTTCTATTCCAATTATTGACCTAATAAATATATATATATATAAACTTTTCTACACACAAAGATGCACTCCAAGTAATCTCTCTCTCTCTCTCTCAGAGACAATATTTCTTCTGCAGTTTCTGTATGATGATCTGAGGTGATATGACAAATAAGGAAACCCCATAACATGCAAGAAAAAAGATAAAACATTCTATTGAGATAATTAAATACGTAATTCTTCTTCCAAGTATAAACACAAGAAGAAAAATGTCGCATAAAATAATTACAATATATATATATATATATATATCGTTGTTTCAAATGAAGTGACAGCACTAGGCTCCAAATAATACTATTTTGAATGATCACTGACCTTTATACAAGCAAAGCAAGATTATTATTAGCTTCAATTTTATTTTATTTTTGAAATATTTATTATTAGCTTCTTATGATAGGGATGGAGAAGCTATTATTATAGCATCCATATATATACAAACCCTAATTACGAGGGTTGTGAAGTGATTAAATGGTAGTGCTCTTTATTCGAATAAAGCAAGCAATTATTGTAACAGACGTCGGTGAGTCAGGTGGCATTACAACATATATATATATATATATATATATATATATATATATATATATATATATATATATATAAAGGGGAATCAGAAACAAAACGAGGACTGTAGTTGAAGTGAAGCTTTTAACCACGAATCTGTTACTCTTCCTAGCTAGCTACCATTAAACAAAGCATATACATATACACACAAGCAAACAAATACACATATTAATATATATTATATATATATATATATATATTCTGACAAGAGATGATCCATATGTAAAGTCCTTTCAAGCTTTAACGGGCATGGAATTGCGTTATCTCCTACTTAATGCCCCCCTCAAACAATGCTAAAGTAATGCCAAATAAACTAGATATTTGTGGCAAAAATACTCAAAAAAGTAAGTAAAAGTGATCATTCTATTGTGATTCCTGAGTGCAGATGTTATATGAGATTTCACTATATGTGACTCCCATATTTTATATGCACAAATGATATCTTGATAAATATGAACAACAACTAAAAGAAAATAAAAAATTCAGATTTTTCAAGAATCAAAATATCGTTATTTTAGATTTTGTTCGGAATCGGAATATTTTTTTGTTACAAATCTACCTAATTGGAAAATGGGGGCAAGACTGAATTTTATACCATATCAATACTAACAGGGATCCTAAACAACGAAAATATGCATATTTGTAACGATCCTAAATACAAATTGGGAATATGTCGTCACTTTAACCTAACAAATTGGTATCTTTGCCGCTGATAAAGAGATTAGAGAGAGCAACAAGAAAAAACACATTAATAGACAAAGAAAGCTATTTATCAAAAGACCTTAATGAATACGTACCGTTATATATATTACCTACACTACATACATACAGTCACTCGGTCTATTACGTACTTTTTAAAGAAACAAGAGCGAATAATTAAGAACTCAACTCTGTTTGCCTGAAAAACAGATCCATATAGTTGATAAATATAATCGATCATAATATTCCATAGATCATGCCAAACCAAACAACCATACGCGGTGATGATCAAGCTATAATTATGTAAAGCTTTCTTTCAGCAAGAACTTATAAACCCTAATAAACTAGCTAGAAGGAGTGGCAAAAGTACTAGATAACAACGAGAAGAAGAGCACGATGACATGGTGACTAATTTCCTTTGATACTGGTGACGATGAGCCATGATCGTTGATGACGACGCAGCCTCATCTGCAGTAACGAGCATCAAGCCGTTGAGTCAAGCTTTTTCCCCATTTTCAACTAAAAAACATAACCCTAAAACAACAAATTATTGAAAGCATGCTCTACAATTTTAAGGTATAGTATAGCCAGTGGCGGAAGGACCTTATAGGGTGGGGTGGTTCAAACCACCCCCTCCAAAAAAAAAATTGGTACAATAATACCCTATTTTTAATTTTTTTAGTGTAAATTCATATAAAATTTTAGTTAAACCCCCCCTAACTTTCATCAAAATTTTAATATAACTTCCTCAAGTTAAGTTTTTGACAAAAAAATTATATATAACCCCCCCGGTACATAATTCCTGGTTCCGCCACTGAGTATAGCTCCAACGGTCGAGTATTGAATTTTCACCTTTCGAGTGAGAGTTCGAACCTCGTGACATATAAAACGAGCTACAAACGAATCGAACGCAAAAGAACGAATATAGTCTTCATATAATAATCATACTACAATATAGTTTAATTTTAAAAAAAATAAAAATAAAAATCATATTGCTAATGTTTCAAAAAGATTAAATTTTCCATTCTATTATGTTCTTCTATAAATTAATTACTTAATAAGTAGTGTGGTTCCATAAGCCCCCTTTCTCCTTTTTATTTATTTATTTTTTCTTTCAATCATACTATGATCAAATAATGATCCTTACTCGCTAGTGAATGACTAAACCCTAAATTACTAGATATATATTGAGCCTAATTATCTATAACAACGGGGACAGCAACAAGACCTCGATGATCCTTACTGGTCATGACGAGGCATGAGATAGTGATGATGGTGATGATGCTGCAGCATCATCTCCGGCGGTGCGGCAGCGGCGGAAGTGACGTGTGCCGACGCGTGCTGAGGAGGAGGAGGTCTCTTGCGCTTCTTCTTGTCATAGCTGATGCCCCGGGCCTTGGACTGCAGGTCCCGGACCTCGCGCAGGTAGAGCCTCACCGCGCGCGCGCCGAACGGGTTGGCCTCGGGCTTGCCCCCGTTCTCCTCAAAGGCGGCGCGGAGCCGCCCGATCAGGGCATCCAGGCTCCCCCACGCCTGCCTAAGCGGGCAGGGGCACGGCGCGGGGGGGCAGGGGTGCCCGTAGAAGGGGCACACCAGGGCGTGCACCTTCGTCTTCCCGAACTGGTCGAGGTACCGGAGGAACTCCAGCACATGGGCCCCGCTGCACCGCGACAGCGACAGCGGTGGGCGGTGGTTCTTCAGGTACTGCCCGAACGTGTTCCAGTCCCGCCGCTTCTGGTTCTCGTATCTGCTCGTTGTCGTCGAAGAAGAAGAAGATGAAGAAGAAGAAGAAGAATTCGCCGTCGCAGACGAAGCGAGAGCCGGGTTCATTAAGCCGGAGCCGGCTGAGCCGATCATCATATGGTCCGAGCCGGTCGACATTCTGTCCATTTCCGGGATAGAGTCCATCGATAATTATTAGGGTTTTGCTGCTCTTTCCCTTGAGTTGAGAGAGAAAGATATTTGTAGAGAGAGAGAGAGAGAGTCAGTGGAGAAGAGAGGACATGTATGTGATGGAGAGATTGATGTTGGGTTCTGAGAATTTGTGCATTTCTTTTTAGGGTTTATTTTATTGGGATTAATAAAAACTTATGATAAAGCTACTGTTGAGTGAAAACAACCTGACTGAGTGATGTATAGTACTGTGATTAATATGCTTATTATGAGTGATATATGTGTGTGTATTTCTATTTATGAAGAGAGACAAAGGCCATAGCTAGCAAGGGATCTGTGAGAAGGGAAATGTTTAAGCAAAAGAAGAAGCTTTTTTCTGTGGTGAGATGAAAATAGATTGATGAGATATGTGAGACAGGGAAGCCTGTTCTTTCTTTGCTGATCATCATCACCTCTCTCTCTCTACATATATATATTCTTTTTTGAGAAATACTAGAAATGGTTTTTGAAGGAGTTGGAATTGGCACATTCTGGGGTTTTCTTTTTCTTTATTTGAGAATGTTAAGATTGCAGTGGGAACAAGTCATATGAATCTAATGTCTTTGTATGTATGCTATGTATTCGCATATTGCTATAATTAAAATTATATTCTATCACTTTTTTCATCTCTCTTTCTTTAAGGCATTTTTTTATTAAAATTTGACCGGTTATGATTAATTTTGCTAAATCTGGACATACTTTTAAAAAGAAGATGAGTATCTATCATAACTTGAATACTTTTACCGCTATAATTGTCTTTATATATATATATATATATATATATATATATATATATATATATATATTAACTCTGTAGTATGGAATGACAGTTCCTTCCTCCGTGGCCGCCTGAACGACCCCTGTGAAAATTTGTGGTTTTTTTTTTTTTTTTAGTTCTCACTTTAAAATATATGTAAACTTTAAATTAGTGACACAGCAATGGGCCCCATATGATCTCCCCTTCAATTTTCTCTTATGAATTATAATACGCTATGTATATAATAAAAATATATTGTTATCTTAGCATAGAGAGAAAAATTAATGCTACTTAACTCGTAAAATATCAAATGTACTACTAGTGACAATAAATATGCATGTACTTGTAGTAGTTGTAGGAATTCAGATGCATCGTTCCAATAATACACAGCTCGTTCGATATCATTCCCTTATGAAAAGATCATGATTACTTATTTATTAATAGGGTTGAAAACTTTCTTACACGGTTTTAAATTGTCTCGGTTTCAATAGCAATCCCGGATTGTTTGTAGTAAACAACAGAGAAATTTAGTTAACAAACCAGGAACCGAGACGTCCCAAACTGATAACCGAAACCAGGGCGATACGTTAAATTCTATGTAAAAAAAATTGTCTTGGTTTTGATTTTAAATAGGGTTAATGACGGCAAAAATACCTAAAGTTTGGTCAAAGAATCCCTCGTGTACCTAAAGTTTAAAAGTTGCGGTAAAAGTACCCAAAGTTAAATTTGGGGCGTTGACCACTCCATTCTCGTAACGCAGTTAACTTACCCGTTAACTCGGACCATGTGGACAAACATGGGTTGCTGACATAACAATTTTTTGCCATGTGGACGAGCCCAATTAGCTGTTTTATTCGATGTTTTATCGTAAACGAGGTTGATGTGGGCTCGTCCACGTGGCAAAAAATTGTTATGTCAGCGATCCACGTTTGTCCACATAGCCAGAGTTAACAGGTAAGTTAACTGCGTTACGAGAATTGAGTGGTCAACGCCCCAAATGTGACTTTGGTTACTTTTGCCACCACTTTAGACTTTGGGTACACGATGGGTTCTTTGACTAAAATTTGGGTATTTTCGCCGTCATTAACCCTTTTAAATATAACTATATATAATTAATTTAATTTTTAGTATATGATACTGTTGTTTATATCCTGGTAATATTTTGAGTTATAGTTTTATATTTCATATTTTAGATTTGGTATTTGATTTAGAAACATGTGTAAAGACGTATTTTCGCGTTGTATTTAGATTATGACGTGATAAGCATAAAGTTAAACGATGGGAAAGTAAAGTGCGTGCGAAAAAGTAAAGGAACACCAATACTTTTTGGTAAGGCAGTTCGGACTTCATGTCACTCCTTCTGCGGGGCATTCACCCTGATTATTCAACCAAGAGTTACAAGAGATTATTACAAGCAGTAAATCATATGGACCCAAAGTATACAAAGGAAACTCCCTCTTGTTACACACCAACAACTTTGACATCCAGCACGTGAACTCTTAATGAAGTCAAGATCCCCTTGCAACAATCAGCTACGAACGACTCGTCCTTCTCCACTTCACTGGTGAATCGCTGACTGACTTCTCCCGAAGGTTTTGTCAGCATCGGGGACATAAAGGAGCTTGGCATGAAAAACTTTCCATCTTGAAGATGTAGCAATACTGTGCGATATTTTTCATTAACTTCACCACAATATTCTCCATTCATTGCAGAGAAAGGTCGACTCAATCACTCCTTGATTGAGGATGCGCACGAACCTAGACATGTGCGACTTTGGGACTTTCCTGAAATAACTTTCAGTTGTTATTACATCAAGCATGTCAATACTTTCCATAATTAAGCAAATCAGAAATCATGAATAATAAATAAGCAATAATCGAGATTGTTAAATTCTCGATTTCCGATTTCACCCTTACTTATTAATATAACTAGCTCAAAAATGAGGTTTTTAAACATTGTGTGTAGTGCATTGAACCACGTTATATATATAAAAATTATGGCACTAAATTTTTCTATATCATTTTATTTTATGATCTCTTTTCTATATCATTTTTTGTCTAACATCTTTTTAAAAAATTCGCTAATTGTGGGAAGTCTTTGTATAATTACTCGTTATAATATATTTTAATAATAAATATTATTATACTCAAAATTAGTCCCTAATAATTTTTAATTATAAAAAAGTTGCCAAAAAAATGGAAGCATTTTTTTACATCAAGAGATGAGACTGAGGGAGAGACAATGATTTAATATTTATTAATTCTTGTGTATGACGAGCAACCTTATAAGAAACTCTAGTTCGAGTAGCTGTTTTCTAGTAAAAGACTAGTAATTATTAGTAGTTTACCATCCTTGAACTTTTCATATTACTTGTGCATTTTTTTTCATCATTGCCTCTTTTACCTTTAAAGTACCATATTACCCCTACATGACGAAAAATATACATTTTCATCAATTTTATTAGTCTCCATTTTGTAGAACTTTCATCTTCATAATTCTAGACTCACTCGTTCTTTTTTTTTTTTTAAGAAAAAACTAATTTGATTAAATTAGCTCGAGGGGTTGGAATCCCTACATAACGTTTACAAGCCACTCCTGGCATCCTATGTGAGCTTAAGCTTGACTTAGTCCGGGTGACGACCAGAACCCAGGACGGGCAGAAACACTTGCGAGGAGTCAGCCCGGGTACCGACCAGAACAGAAGACGGACAGCCGTTCAGCCCAGCTCGGGTGAACACGAGCAGAGTGTCCGGATAGAAGGCAAGCTCAGCCCAGAGCATACGAGCAGGCCAGCTCGGGGACAGAGACACTGTCCGGGCAGGAAAGGGAAACTTTACCCAGAAAGGAAAACGCGTAGCTTGAGGAGCAAGCAAATCAAGTCAAAGATTTGGCAAGATTATTTAGGGTAGTTTCCTGATTTTGTGTGATTTGATTAGCTAGGGTTTCGCCTATGTGAGAGGCTATATAAACCTAGCATTGTACACATTGTAAAATAGTAGAGTCCATTAGAATTTTTGAGTTTATCTCCTTGTATTTAGCCTTCGATTTAATCAAGAGAATTTCTTCTCCCAAAAGTTTGTGTCCTTTATTTTTTCTGTTCGATTTCGTTGGTGTTATTCGTGTTCTTTGCAGATCCGTGAATTGGGATCCAACAAGTGGTATCAGAGCTACAATCGAAGAACATGTCTTCATCATCAGAATCACCGATCGACGGAGCTCTGGTCGCGCAGAGAACAGAGACCAGAGAAGGCACAGTTACACTCCATTACCCCATGCTCACGAAGAGCAATTACGCCGTGTGGGCGTTGAAGATGAGGGTGAATCTGCAGGCGCAGGGAGTATGGGAGGCCGTAGAGAACGGCGGTGTCGAAGGGCGCAAGGAAAGAATGGCTCTAGCCGCTATCTACCAAGCAGTTCCGGAAGACGTTCTTCTCATGCTTGCCGAGAAGGATTCCGCAAAGGAAGCATGGAAAACTCTTCAGACCATGCACATGGGCGCAGATCGCGTCAAGGAGGCTAAGGTCCAAACCTTGAAAAGTGAGTTCGAGGTTATGAGGATGAGGGAGAGCGAGTCAATCGACGACTTTGCTATGCGGCTCACGTCCATTGTGACCGGCATACGCTCGCTGGGAGACAAGGTGGAGGAGACCACCGTCGTCAAGAAATTCCTCCGAGCAGTGCCTCACAGGTACATGCAGATCGTGACATCGATCGAGCAGTTCGGCGATCTCAAGACCATGTCGGTCGAGGAGGTTGTTGGTCGTCTCAAGGCCCACGAAGAGAGACTTCGGGGTTACGGTGACAAAGACGAGGAGAAGAACCTCCTGCTCACGCATGAAGAGTGGACGGCCAGACAGCGGAAAACCGGGGGAGCCGAGTTTTCTACAAGACCCTCAGGTCGGAACAGCTTTGGTGGAGAAGTCCGAGGACGCGGACAGGGTCGTGGACGAGGTCGAGGTCGGGACATGCGAGGTCGCGGCAGTGGATCTACCCGTCAGGAAGGCACGACCAGGAGAGACAAGAGCACAGTAAAGTGCTACAATTGTCAGAAGCTTGGGCACTTTGCATCTGAGTGCCGGAGCAGGAACCAGGGCGAAGAGGCGAATCTAGCAAGATTCCCAGACGACCAGCCGGCATTGTTGTTTGCCGAGCAGGAAACGCACCTGGACGAACAGAATGGCGAGTGTGACGCTAAGGCCCGGGCAGAAGTGATCAGTGTGCCGATCAGCCCAGAGGCCGAGCAGACCTGTCCGGAGGAGACCAGCGAGAAGGTTTTCCTCATCGAGGATAAGGTTATTGCAAACCTCCTCGTAGACGGAGAGAAGAAGGTCAGTACCGACTTATGGTACTTAGACAACGGAGCTAGCAACCACATGACTGGGGACCGAGCTAAGTTTGAAGAGCTCGATGAGAAGATCACGGGCAGCGTGAAATTCGGCGACGGATCAGTCGTAGAGATCAGAGGCAGAGGGTCGATCCTGTTCGAGTGCAAGAATGGCGACCAGCGTCTGATGACCCAGGTGTATCTCATCCCGAAGTTGAAGAGCAACATCATCAGTCTAGGACAGATGACTGAGATCGGGAACACTGTGTTGCTGCAAGGGTCCTACCTGAAGATGTGGACCAAGGAAGGAGAACTGTTGATAAAGGTGGAGCGAACACCCAACAGACTCTACAAGATTCTCCTGAAGACGTGTCAGCCCGTCTGTCTCATGGCATCGATGGCGGACCCGGCTTGGCTATGGTACGCACGGCTCGGACACGTGAATTTTCACGCGCTCAAGATGATGGGCGAGAAGAAGATGGCCTTCGGGGTTCCCAAGATAGAACACCCCGACCAGCTATGTGAGTGCTGCATGATCGCGAAGCAGGCGAGGATACCGTTTCCGATCAAGGCCAAGTTCCGAGCAGAGAAACCCTTACAGTTGGTGCACGCAGATCTATGTGGTCCAGTCACCCCAGCAACTTTGGCAGGTAACAAGTACTTTCTTTTACTTGTTGATGATTACAGTCGCTGGATGTGGGTTTATATGCTTAAGGAGAAAAGTGGAGCCTTTGAGGTCTTCAAGAAGTTCAAGAAGATCGTGGAGAATGGCTCGGTGCACAGGTTAAAGGTCTTGCGTACAGACCGAGGAGGAGAATTTACTTCCCAGCAGTTCGGAGAGTTCTGCGACCAGGAAGGAATTCAGCGTCACCTGTCCGCACCCCACACACCCCAACAAAATGGCGTGGTGGAAAGACGAAACCGAACTGTGATGAACACAGCGAGGAGCTTGCTCAAGAGCATGCGAGTTCCAGCCCGGTTTTGGGCAGAAGCAGTAAGACATGCAGTCTACCTGCTCAATCGTTTGCCGACCAAAGCGCTAGGAGAGCGTACTCCCTACCAGGCGTGGAAAGGGAAGAAACCCCACTTAGAACATTTGAGAGTGTTCGGGAGCACCGCACATGTGAAGGTTGCGGGGCCACATCTCAAGAAGCTGGACGACCGGAGTCAGAAGATGGTGTACCTTGGCGTTGAAGAAGGAAGCAAGGCACACAGACTCTACGATCCACGACGCGGCAGACTCCAAGTGAGCAGAGATGCTGTGTTCGAAGAGGAGACGAAGTGGGATTGGCGCGACGAGAATGGAGAACCCGAGCAGAACTCAGTGGAGTTCATTGTCGAAGACGACCAGGATGTTGCCGAGCAGGATCAGCCCGGAACATCCAGCCCCGGAACAGTCTTGCCAGAGACGAGGGAATCCAGCCCGGGAGAGAGCACCCCGGACACACCACGGACACCAAGCCCGAGCAGGACCAGCCCGTCTAGCTCGGGAGATTCCTCCATAAAAGACGGCCCAAGAGGATTTCGACCTCTAGCAGACGTCTACGATCAGACTCAAGAAGTGGAGATGAGCCTGGAGGAACTTTCTTTGTTGTGTGCAGAAGAACCAGCCAGCTACCAGGAGGCAGCAGCCGAGCAGGAGTGGCAGGAAGCAATGAAGAAGGAGATGGAGTCCATTGAGAAGAACAGGACATGGGAGATTACCGACCTGCCCAAAGGTCACAATCCCATCGGCCTGAAGTGGGTGTATAAGCTGAAGAAGGACACTGAGGGGAATGTCCTGAAGCACAAGGCAAGGCTGGTAGCCAAAGGCTACGTGCAGAGGAAAGGCATAGACTTTGAAGAAGTCTTTGCTCCAGTAGCAAGACTGGACACGATCAGACTCATCCTAGCCCTAGCAGCTCATCGAGGTTGGGAAATTCACCATCTGGATGTCAAATCGGCATTCCTAAACGGTGACCTCGAAGAAGAAGTGTACGTCAAGCAACCAGAGGGGTTCGGCGTCACGGGCAAGGAGCAGAAGGTGTACAAGCTATCCAAGGCCTTATACGGGTTAAAACAAGCACCAAGAGCGTGGAACATCCGCCTTGACAAGAGCTTGAAGAATCTTGGATTCACAAAGTGCTTGAGCGAGCAGGCAGTCTACACCAGGAGTTCCGGGCAGGAAACTCTGATCGTGGGAGTGTATGTGGACGACTTGATCGTCACAGGATCCAGCGCAGGAGGCGTAGATGGATTCAAGCAGCAGATGATGGCCGAATTCGATATGAGTGACCTCGGATTACTTACGTACTACCTTGGTCTCGAGGTGGAACAGAAGAAGGACTGCATTACGCTGAAGCAGTCGGCCTACGCGAAGAAGATCCTTAAGCAGTTCGAGATGACGGATTGCAACCCGAGCAGATACCCTATGGAGGCGAAGCTGCAGCTCGGGAAGGATGCTGAAGGGAGAAGAGTGGATCCCACGGAGTACAGACGCGTGATCGGGTGCCTGAGGTATCTCACCCACACCCGACCAGACATTTCACACGCAGTCGGGATAGTCAGTCGATACATGGAGAAGCCCACGAGTGCACACCAGCAGGCGGTGAAGCACATCTTGCGTTACGTGAAGGGCACGACGGACTACGGGATCCAGTACAACCGAGGAAGTGGAGCAGAAGTACTAGTCGGCTTTACGGACAGTGATCTGGCCGGTGATATTGATGACAGGAAGAGTACCGGAGGGATGGCGTTCTACCTCAACGGAAACCTGATCACCTGGCAGTCTCAAAAGCAGCAGACAGTAGCTCTATCCTCGTGTGAAGCGGAGTTCATGGCGGCAACCGCAGCAGCATGTCAAGCTATGTGGTTGAAGGGGCTTCTCAGAGAGATGACCGGATCCGAGCAGAGACCAGCTACTCTCTACGTGGACAACAAGTCTGCAATTGCGTTGATGAAGAATCCAGTGTTCCATGGACGGAGCAAACACATTGACACGAAGTTTCACTACATTCGTGAGTGTGTGGAGAAGCGAGAGATCATCGTGGAGTTCGTCAACACGAGGGAGCAACGGGCAGACATTCTTACCAAGGCTCTAGGGAGAGTCAAGTTCGAGGAGATGAGAGAGCTGCTCGGAGTGAAGAGAGTGGAAGCAAGTCAAGCTTACGGGGGAGAATGTGAGCTTAAGCTTGACTTAGTCCGGGTGACGACCAGAACCCAGGACGGGCAGAAACACTTGCGAGGAGTCAGCCCGGGTACCGACCAGAACAGAAGACGGACAGCCGTTCAGCCCAGCTCGGGTGAACACGAGCAGAGTGTCCGGATAGAAGGCAAGCTTAGCCCAGAGCATACGAGCAGGCCAGCTCGGGGACAGAGACACTGTCCGGGCAGGAAAGGGAAACTTTACCCAGAAAGGAAAACGCGTAGCTTGAGGAGCAAGCAAATCAAGTCAAAGATTTGGCAAGATTATTTAGGGTAGTTTCCTGATTTTGTGTGATTTGATTAGCTAGGGTTTCGCCTATGTGAGAGGCTATATAAACCTAGCATTGTACACATTGTAAAAGAGTAGAGTCCATTAGAATTTTTGAGTTTATCTCCTTGTATTTAGCCTTCGATTTAATCAAGAGAATTTCTTCTCCCAAAAGTTTGTGTCCTTTATTTTTTCTGTTCGATTTCGTTGGTGTTATTCGTGTTCTTTGCAGATCCGTGAATTGGGATCCAACATCCTAAACACCAAAAATCCGGCCGGGTATAATCGATGTGGGATTTTGCAAGAAATTTTTCCACCTCGTTACAATGTCCAGGGGTTGATCTACAAACCCCGGGCAATCCTACCCAACTAATTAAATATCCGCTAAGACCGGGCCTTGGATGCCTTTGAAAAGACCAATGTTAGCAAGTTGTGTTTCCCGAAGGCAATCAGTTTCCACTTCCAAAATCTTTCATCCCCGAGAAAGCGCAAATTGGAGGCCATGGCGTAATTCAATACATTCGGCGGTCATGGCCGAGTCCACGTGCTCAACCCTTGGTCCGTACCAAGAATCACCATGTGGTAATTTTTTTACCACCACACTTATGCCCTCCATTCCCATTGCGTCGACCCATGCGGCATCGACATTAAGTTTAAGCCCTTTTTTCTTCGGCTCCCCTCCACTTGTTCGGCCTCTCGATATTTTCCTTCCGCTTCGCTTCCATGTGACGGTTGTACTTCTTGAAGCTTTCAATCCAACAAGCAACTTCCTCTACCCAAATTTCTGGAAGCTTACTTTTTTAAATCAAAGAGGCGTAGGTTCTTGTTGGTCCACGTCGCCTAAAGAAGCCCATAAAAAAGATCCAAATCAACGGTCGTGAGGGCCTCAAGGGCTCGAAGGCAAAGCTTCCTCAACGAGGTTTCCCCCGTCTTCTCAACCCACTGGTGTAGGGATGAGCATCCCCACACCTCTTTAGCCCTATCACAACCCCATATCGCATGGCGGGCGTCTTCCGGGAGAGCCCCGCAAAATTTGCAAAAGGGCAAACAACCGACTCCCCGTCCGCGAAGCACGCCAAATGTTGGGATGGCTGAGTTCATGGCAGCAAAAGAGGCGTTGTGTCAAACACTTAGGCTAATAAGCTTGAAAAATGAATTGACCAGAAGAGAGCATATGGCTCAAGTCAAGTTCGCAGAAACAATATAAGTGCTTGGGGAAAGAAGCCTCGAACCAAGTCAAGCTTATAGGGAGAATGTGACGTTAAGCTCAACCTGGTTTGACTCGTAGTATCAAAGAGCGACCAGGACAGCAAGACCAAGTCGATCAGGACAGGGGGACCTGGTAGTCGCAAACAGGCTAGCCAAGGTTGTGGCGGACAGGTCACGCCGACCAAGAACTAGGCATCCAGGTTCAGGAGGAACCATATGTCCTGGCGGGCAGGAGCTAGATACCAGGAAGTCGGATGTGTGAGGCGACACTTGACCTGGTTCAGCTCGTTGAGCCAAGGAGCGACGAGGAGGGCAAGACCCAGCCGACCAGGTTAGGAGGACCTGGTCGCGCACAGCCTTGTCGCAGACAGCCTAGTCTAATATTAAACAGAAAATGATAACGCACGTGATCTGAGAGATTCTCGGTATTTGGCCCTATCGTGGTTTCGGCCAAATATAAATATTAAAGATGGCCAAATTAATGAATTTGTGATGCCACGACTTTTATCTAAAGCTTCGATCATGTGGGTCCATGAAGTCTCAGCGTTAAATCATAGAACAAAGATAAATTAGAAATATGAAATGATGTTTATGAAACATATTTCATGTTAAGTAACGACTTAAATGATTTCTAATATTAGTTCCAAGTGAATTAATCTCTTGATTCTAAATATTGATTTAGAAAATTAATCCGAACTAATTTGGTTAGTTAATTTAATTGATAATGATCAATTGAATTAAATGTAACATTTGACGTGACCAAATTGATAACATGTACATGTGACCAATTGATAAATGTTATAATGGGGCACAAAATAAGTAATGACTTATTGGGCACATTCAATGTGCATGTGTACACATAAGTGGCGAATTTATTGGATAAATATACCTAGGATTAATTAATTTTAATACATGATTCTTATTGGAAGAATAAATAATTAATTTGATTAATTATTTGTATTAGAATTCGAATTCTATGGTGGAGAGAAAATAGGAAGCATGTCTTGTCCTAGATTCACTCACATTTGAATTTGAATTAATAAAGAGATAATTAATTAATTAAATTGCTTAATTCTCATTGGATGAGAAGAAAGGGCATGGATCAATGAGGTATCATGATCTCATTTAGACAATAAAGTGTACATGATGATGTGTCATATCATCTTTGAACTTTGACAATGGTGAATTCAAATTACCATGAATTAAGCAAAGGAAAAATTCAAAATTACATGTTGAATGATCATGGAGATGACACATGTTATAATTTGAATTTTTCACCCTTGGACTATGAGAAGATGACGCACATTCTAGGGAGTAAGACTAGGAATTTCAAATTCCATTTGCTTGGTGTTGATGCCTATAAATACTAGATCATCTCACAAAAAGCAAGAAGCTTTTTCTCTCCTCTCTCTCTCTCTAAAATTCGGCCATAGTTGTTCATAGGCAAGGAAATTTGATTTCTTGATCTATAGTTCAATACGAGGCCACTCTGGATATTCCATAAAGTTCTATGATCTTAACGGTGACTCTTCTCGCGGTTGTTTGATCCGGTTCGTCAAGGAAGGCGCGCGCGATCTCCGATTACGCTACAAGAGGTATAATCATGTTTCATGTATACATATAAGTATATATAATGATAATATGATTATGTGTGTATATACATATGTGTGCGTGTTTATGATTGTGATCATGGATGTCGTAGAATAATTTTTAAACAAAAAATAGCATGCATAAACATTTTAATATACATGCGGTTAAGCTTGTACGTAGAAAATCATTTTTACGTAGCTTTGATAATTTTTTGATATTCCGCCGTAAATGTTACGTTCAAATTTTTATAAACCGGTGTAAAACGTTCCTACAAGCAGATCACGGCGAGTAGGTTCCAGTAACCAGGAAAGTGGATGTTGCAAGCACCAGTCGACCAGGGCACGACGACGACCTCGTTCAAGAGAGCAGGTCAGGATAAGCAAGTTAAGACAAGCAGAACCAAGTTGCGTGGTTCAGAAGTTTGATACAGTAAAAGCAGCGAGATTTTAGGATTAGACATGAGAGAATGTCAACGCCTTTATATGTGTGTACATTTAAGTTAGGGAAGTTGTTCCTTAATTTTAGTATAAATAGGGATATATTCTTTGCGAATAACTAGGACTCTCTCCCTCCTTCTATTGTAATTAACTTTACGACAACATTCAATACAGAAAGTATTCTTCCCAAAACTCGTCGCTTTCTCTCTTTGTTCTTCGTGTGTTCTTGAGTGATCAGGTTGAAAGGTCCAGTTTAGAACCAATAATAATCTTATAATTAGTCAAACTATAATTTCGGTGTTTATTTTCTCATTTTCGAACAATATGAGAACAGAAACTAGCTGGTGTAGTTTGGAATTAATAATTAAACACCACTTAAAGTATTCACTTTGTGCACAAAATTAAATCTTGGATTTTTTACTCTTGCTTTACCTATTTTTCTAAAAAAAATAAATTAATCCATATTTCTATATTTTTTTTTAAAGGTGTATGATTGTGAAAATGAAAATATATGGGGAACATTCTGTGTATTAGACACCACATAAATGATTCTATTTATATAATTGCAAAAAGACTATGCTATTCCAAATCTACCAATTAAAAGTTGAAAATTAGATCCTCCACTCCGTCAATAGGAAGTATTGGTGGTCTTGCTTCGTTTTTTTTTTTTTTTTTTAAGGAAATCCAATTTTATGTAGCCTTTTAAAATTTAAAACCTAGGTTCAATTTAACCTTGATTTGAGTTATATTTCCATTTTTTATCGGATGTGATGTCTAAGATTATCGCATACTATATCCAAAAATAACTTGGTCTTTATTGCAATGATACTTCATATTCGTAAGCATATTCTCCCAACCAAAATGGAAACTTTTTACTAGCGGTAAGTAAATTCACTAAAGAAATTATGGGTTCAATCATCTCAGCAGAGGCAATTGCGTATATATATAATCTTAGTCGATAGAAAATGCGGTCAAAAGTTCTAAATGGTCTAACACGCGAATATATCTTGTAATACGAGTGCATGCAGTAATCTTGACTAATAGAGTTACCCCATTAAAAAAAAAAATGCCTCTTATTATTACATATTGTTTTATAACTAATCTTATGTAGTAGTTTAAATAACTGCTGTTAAATACATAGTTTTTGTCACATCATGTATATGAATTCTGTTAAGTTAAGTAGACCAAGATATTTACCTTTAATTTTGCGAAATGAACATATCAATCTTCTAATTTGGATTTTTATTATGCATTCCTTCTGTCAATTATTTTTAACAAAACTTTAAATTACAAATTATGAGCTTTGTAGCTAATATATGAGAGGATAAAACTTAAATTCAATTTATTAAAAAATTTATTTACTAAAATGTTAGTAAATATTTTATGCAAACTATATATATATATATATATATATATATATATATATATATATATATATATATATATATATATCCTTATATAACTCTCACTCTAATTATTTTATTCTTTATGTATTTCATAATTTATAGTTTATTCATCAAGCTCTTGACTTTGTATTTTTATCTCTGATATTTGTCACAAGGAGTAGTGCATACGGATTAAAAAAAAAAAGAGTGAAAGGCGACGTAAAGGACAAAGATACAAAGTCGGGTGTGAGATAGTCATTTTGCAAAAGTGAAATGTTACAAAAGTCAAAATTACGAATGAATTTGTCCAAATAAGTTCATAGTATTTTGTAGGGGAATCGTATACGTTTAATTATTTTCTGATCGAGTTTCATGTATATTCCTTATGTTTGACTTGTAGGCCAAAGAAAGCAGGTAGGTACCTGTGAGTTGGCACATATGAAGTAAAGTTTGACAATATTCACTGTATATATCACTCGTTTACCCTTATAACTTTATGCATAGCGTATGACAATAACCAAAACATTTAACAATAAAAAGGCGAGCTTGGGATGGTGACATTAATTTCAACCGATTTGCACACTGGTTTATAAGTTATATGTGTGACAAATCCAGTTACTGTTTGTATTCCTAAGGAGTGCGAAGAAAATAATGAGGTACGTTATATGGTTGAGTCAATTACCGGCCAAATATGTTTTCATTCCAGGTGTATTTGCAGTAGAAATACCCAACTTTGTACTAACTGCGTCAACATATTTGTAATCTTTTTTTTTTTACAATAATACCTAAAGAACAAAAATAATGTTGAGATCCAATTTTATCAGTGTATCATTAGGTCTATTACGCGAGGGTCATATATATGATAAAACTTCAAAACATCATTGTTAAATATTTTTATTAAACTTGAGATGTACATGGTGTGTTTGTACCTTAACAAATATTAACTCAACATGGACAAAATTTGACATGAAGATCAACAATGATTTGGGCCTTTAAGTACTATTATTGCTATAAAAACAATTAGGGATATGATAACTTACTTTGTTAGGTTAGACACTTATCTTGAAAATATCCCTTCCATTAATGGGAAGGAGTTAATTATTAAGGGACTTTATAGTGAAATTGAAGACATTAAATTATGGAGATCTTTGTATAAATGTCATTCTATATAATATTGTCCGCAAACTTAGCTCGCATGATTTTACATGAGTCTTCCTTTGACCTCATATTATCTTTTTTTAATGGGGTGTCATTATTGGCCAAAGTTACAAGGCACTCTGACATTACTAGACAATATTCAGTGTAAGAGTATGTAATACTATTGGCAAAGTTTACACATGTAAATGAGACATGTATTTGCGTTCCATAGAACTTAAACTCGTGATCTCTTAAGAAGGTGTGTAATAGTGCTATCACCGGACAAAACAAATCACTTTATAAATTATCAAATTGCAAAATTTACTTTTTATTTTGGGTTAATGACGGCAAAAATACTCAAAGTTTGGTCAAAGAATCCCTCGTGTACTCAAAGTCTAAAAGTAGTGGCAAAAGTACCCAAAGTCACATTTGGGGCGTTGACCACTCCATTCTCGTAACGAAGTTTACTAAGCTGTTAACTCTGGCCGCGTGGACAAACGTGGGTTGTTGACATAGCAATTTTGAGTATTTTTGCCGTCATTAACCCTTTTATTTTTTTAGAACTTTTAGAGTAAGCGTTTGGACGATCATGAGCTATTTATTAGTGGAATGGGTACTAGACACAGTGCTAGCTTCTAGGTAGGTCATGCATGCAATTCTTAAACCGCTTTGACTAGAGATAAGTTTTCCACAAACTAAGCTAATAATTGCATCATCAATTAATTACAGTTAAACACAACATTTGATGAGTGACCGTACCATGATCCCATTAACTATTATTACCTTCAATGCAGGCTTCATTAATACAACTACTGTTTAATGTACTTTCTTTTAAGAAGACCAATTAATTTTTTTATGTACACATGTGCATCCACAAGTTCAAAATTTAGAATCCTAACTTACTAAAGATCTATTAAGATGTATCTTAATATAAAGTTACTCAAGTAACTTCAATGATTATATTATTTATAAGATAAAATACACTATATAATGATTGTTGAATTTTTCAGCACTAATTAATTTATTAATGTTTACACGATTCAGGATTTATTATACAGTACTTAAATATAAATTGTTAACTATTGATTTTGATAACCGGGTCAAATTTATCATTTGTAGCCGCTATATAATGAATAGCTTAATAGCTGATGAGTCCTTATCAGTGGGTATAGTATAGGCAATATTTTAGACCGTGCAAATCAGTAGTCGCACGATGCTATAATTTTATAGATATATAGCTTAATGGTGTACAAGTCATAATTAGTGGGTATTTTAGAGCGTGCAAATCAGTAGCCGCACGATGGTTTAATTTTATAGATATATATATTATGAGATTTTTTATAATCGACGAATATATATCGCGTAAAATAATTTTATTATTTAGCCATTCATAGTTAAATTTTATTTTATAAAAGTACGGGTTTTTATTTTACTTTATAAGATTTTGGGGATTTTATGAAGTTTTTAGTAAATTTAATTCAATAAAAATTGAATTTATAAATTAAAAAAATATAGGTTTTGGAGTTGTCGGAAATCTCTTCGAAGTTGAAAACGTCGGGACTTAAATCACGCATGTGATGCACTTTCCTAATAGTATTTCGAGCACTCGGAATCGTCTTCGAGTCTGCTTGCAAGAATACCCAGGATAAGACAAGCCTTAATGAACGAAAATCACAAGACGAAGTGAAATTCGAACAGTAAGCAAGAACACGTTTCTGGATAGAGTTCTGTGTGTGCGAAATGAATACAGAGAAGTTCTTTACGTTTCTGCATCTAAACGAAATTAAATAGACCCAAAAAACAGTTACTCTAAGAAGGTAGCGACCCTTCAAAGAAGCAGTTATTGGTCTAGATAAGAAAAACGAGAAAAAAAAACAGTCAGAAACCGCCCCTAGCGCCTCTACGCCCACGCAACCGAGCCGGTGTCGCCATCGGCGGCGTTGCGAAAGCGTGAGGTGGCATGGTCTCGCCACCTTGCCTCCACACGGCATTCATGTGGCACACTTATCACTATGCCACATGTTGAGCTCACATCACCATTGTTTTTCTCATATATTGCACAAACTCTTTTGTATTTAATCAATGTGGGACTTTTCACATTCCCACATTTACTCTCCACACAACACATTACACTTACTCATTTATTAGAACATTTATTGGTAATTTATTATCAATAAATTCCAACAGGAGTTTTATGGTATTTTTGGAATTCTTATAGAGATTTATGAGTTTTATGAAGTTAATGATGAATTTTCATAAAAAGAAAGGAAATGAGTTTTGGTAAATTAATATCCGATATTGTAAATTTATGTGGATATCACGAATTTTTGTGGGGCCCGGCGGATTTAAAAATACTAGAAGTAAAAATGTGTCCGTCTTTCACACACATGTTTTCCTCTAAAATCTCACAAATTTAATGGAAAAAATTAGTCTATTGTTTGTCTTAGTTAAGTTAACGCGTGAAACATTCGATGAAGGATAATTCAAC
Organism: Parietaria judaica; assembly: GCA_954871525.1. Lineage (NCBI taxonomy): Eukaryota > Viridiplantae > Streptophyta > Magnoliopsida > Rosales > Urticaceae > Parietaria > Parietaria judaica. The sequence continues at coordinate 50,979,711 of OX940860.1, forward strand.
TCGGCAAGTACCTTGAACTTTAAACTCCTACGTTCAATGCGTCATGAAATTAAAAATTTGTAAAAACACTCGCAATTTAGAAAAACCGTGTGAAATATTAAGAAATGAAATTTGAATTTTAGGGGTGAATATTTTTTAAATTTTTATGTTGTGGAGCCTAGTCATATGTCTCAAAAATATAAATTCAAATACAAATTTTAGATCTTTTATAAAGATAAGCGTTTAAATTTTTATCTTTATTTTTTTTTCATTTTATAGGACTCGAACCCTATATCTCAAGTTCACAAGTTAAAAAACTCGAATAAGCTTCGTACAAGGAATCATATTATTAATTAAAAGTCTAATATCTAAAAGCACTTTTAATGGGTACGTTCAATGCTTTCTGCTTGTAAGTGGATTTCAACAGTGCATGGCACATGCAATATCATTCCAAGTTGCAAGAATAAAATAAATAAATAAAAAGAGGAAAAAATGATCAACCTTAATACGTCCGAGAAAAATCCTGAAATAGTAAAGTAGGTTATTAAAAGGCATCTGAGCAGTACATAATTTGATGGATGGATCGTGGAAGTTACTTCAATTGGGTGATTATGATACCAAACTGGTGACTTAAACCCAATTGGGTTTTCCTTAGCTACCACAGATTTGACTAGTATTACTATTAGCTAACCAAATAAGATTGGAGTGTCTACCTTGATTTGATTGATTTCTTTGAGACCCCACCAAAATGACACAATAATATTTGTCTGAAATAAATTAATATAGGGTCGTTAGCGACAAAAGTACTTAAGTTGTTTAAACAGAGTCGCATAAAGCTAATTTAAAAAATTTATGGCAAAAATATTCAAGTTTATTTTTTTTGGTGGATCGGTAGACCTCATTCACTTTTCTGTTTTTTTTTTTTTTTTACTATTTTCAATCAAATGACGTCAACACAAATCGAGATGCTATCGAGAAAATGAATTGAGATTTCAAGGAAGAAAGTGAGGAACAAAATAAGAATTTCCGTTGTTGATGTTCCAATAATCCATGTTTACATCCATTTTTATTTGTTATTGACGTCATCACTGGTAGAAATAGTAAAAAAAAACTAATAAAAAGTGGATGAGGTTTACCGATCCACCAAAAGAGGTGATCTTGAGTACTTTTGTCACGGTTCTTTTAAGTTGGATCTATACCGCCCAATTTCCAAACAACTTGGTCACGTACACGTTTGCTGCTAATAACTCGTTTTACTTTTTCTAAGAGCATATACAGTAGAACCTCGCTAAATTAATACTCGATAAATTAATAACCTTAATAAAATAATACTTCGTATTGCAACTCTAACTAACATGATTTAATTTTTCCTCGATAAATTAATATCCTCAATAAAATAAGATAATTCTTAGGTCCCAATAATATTAATTTAAAGATTTTATTGTATTAACAAAGTTTAAGATATCCTTATCAATAAAAAAAAAATTAATTGCTCGATTTTACTGACCAGTTGATGGCATGGATAACGAGTTTATTGATTAGTTTTGCATAAAGTTTAATAATAATATTTACATTATATATTATAAATATATAGGGTTAATGACGGTGAAAATACCCAAAGTTTGGTCAAAGAACCTCTCGTGTACCCAAAGTTAAAAAGTGGTGGCAAAAGTACCCAAAGTTGAATTTGGGACGTTGACCACTCCATTCTCGTAACGCGGTTAACTTACCCGTTAACTCTGGCCACGTGGACAAACGTGGGTTGCTAACATGACAATTTTTTGCCACGTGGACGAGCCTAATTAGGGGTTTAATTTGTTGTTTTTTCGTAAATGATGCTGATGTGGGCTCGTCCACGTGGCAAAAAATTGTTATGTCAGCAACCCACGTTTGTCCACGTGGCCAGAGTTAACGGGTAAGTTAACTGCGTTACGAGAATGGAGTAGTCAACGCCCTAAATGTGACTAACTTTGGGTACTTTTGCCACCACTTTTATATTTTGGGTACACGAGGGGTTCTTTGACCAAACTTTGGGTATTTTTGCCGTCATTAACCCTAAATATATATTACATCAATATCTATTTTATTCAAGTTTGTTGTATATTTTATTACGATAAATTCTTCATTTAAAATAAATGATAAACCAACAATATTTTATATATTTTGTTATGGGTTCATTGTTTTTCATCGACTTCTCCATGTTATCGTCTATTTTTGGTGAATCAGCCATAAGCAATGATATGTTTTATATACAAAAATGACGATTATGATGTGAGTTTAAGCCTGACTTGGCTGAACTGAGACTAGCAGAATCTCATACTAGCAGAACGGAGCCTAACAAAATGAAGACTAGCAGGATGAAGACGGACAGAAAGATTGACGGACAGGAGGTGAGACGGACAGAAAAGAAGACGAACAGGATTGCTCAATCACAGACTAACAGCTCTGTTCGGATAAAAGTCCAGTAGCTCTGCTAGTCCACGCAAGAAGTCAATGGAGCTATTCCTGGAAAGTGTCAAACTTGAGGAGCAAGTTTGGGGATTCGATTTAGGTTCCTGATTTGTTAGGATTCGGCTGTGGTTGTAGAATATTTGATTGATTGTATTTTAGGAAGATTTTTTTTCTTGCTAGGGTTAGTTGTTGCCCTCCTATAAATACTAGTGTTAGTCTATTTATTTTGTAACTCCATTGTATTTTTTTTGCCTTCGAATTAATCAGAGAAAACCTTTCTTCCAAATTTCATTCTTGCTATTCTCTGTTGTTCTTTGGCTACAGATCATTTAATTGGAACCAACATATGAGATATGAATTATTGATAGTCTCGGAAAAGCAATGAAGCATCGAGATGTTTACGGCTACTCGTGAGAACCTCTTACCTTGAAGAGTATATATATATATATATATATATTCAAAATTACAACATATAATAATTTATGCTTCAAATATATATTAGAAACGATACTATATTGGTCAAGATTGCATGATATATTCAAGTCATGGCTTAACACGGTTTAAAAAGGTCATGGGTTACTCCTCTCGTTGCCAATTGATTTTAAGGTGTAACCCTATGATACTTCACATGGTATCAAAGTTCATTTAGCTCAAATGAGCACTGGTCCAAAAATGCAAAAAAAAAAAAAAACCATTATATTGAGAGGCATATTAAGTCTCATATGAAAAAGACACGATGACTTACCACGGTTTTAAAAAACTATGAGATGCTCTTTTACTGCTAATCGGTTTTAAAGTGGTACCCACGAATGAATAATATTTTAGGAAGTATTTACCGTACATGTTAAGAGAATGAAGATAGGCTTCCACATATTCAAAGGATATATGCATTTGTGTTCCGAAAGGCTTGAACTTTAACTTCATAATGGAGGAGATAAGAAATTTCCACGAAAGTAAATTCGGAACCAATTTTTACTTCAACTCTTCAAGTGCTCTGTTCGAAAATTATTGTAAAACGAATAAAAAGGGTTAATCTATAAACCTAAACTCCGAAATCAGTAACATTCATTAGTGCATAACTATTTAATTTTGTGCTAACTCTATCTTTTTAATAACGTACATTTAATATTTTTTAATCATTTTAAATGGCCAAATTGAGTAAAAAATTAATATATCATTTATTTACAAACAGAGTTTGATATTTAATAAAAAAAATATTTTAAATAAAACTAATTATGGATGAAAATACATAAAATAAGTCAAATAAAGTTACATTCATGAATTTAAAAAATAGATAATAATTGAGTAAATAGGAAACTGTTTCTGAAGTTAAAAAAAAAAAAAAAAAGGAAATCCACATTAGAATAAAAAAGTGTAGCAAAAGAATTTTGAAGCTAATTAAGTTGCTCTATTATGGAATAATATTTTGCGATAGGCCTAAGAAATGGCACGTTACATGTTGTCATTTAGCAAAAATTAAGGTTAAAAAACAGTATTCTTTCTCAATCTAAAGACAAAGTTGAAAAAAATTGCAGGAACTTCCTATTACAAGAGATAAGATTTCGACTTTTTTGGCCCTACGAGCTCCACAATTTGGCTTCTATAATCATTTATCTGTCCACAAAAAATAATTAAAATGATCGAAGAACACAGTCTTATAGAAAAATGTTGCCATGCTCTCTCTCTGTAGAGCACCAATATTATGCCGAGAATGTTAAGCCGTGTGCCATTCTTTTCACCTTATAAATTTTGGTTGAAATCAGAAAACGAATTCGATAAAGCGAAAAATGGGACACCGTTATTTGTTATTGCTGTGAGTTGTAAAAGGTATGTTCACTTGCTATGTTCACATTTGAAAAGAGAAAAAAAAATGAGTACAATAGGTCAATCTTAAAAAGCTTTATGTTTCTTTAACTCGCGATGTGAAGAATGAGAGATCGTGTAATATAACATAAATTAGGTCAAAGCCAAAATACAAGTGAAAATTTCAAAATACTATTTGCAATGAAGTCTTCAATAATAAAATATCGCCAAGGAGGCTCCCCTTTCGATCCGCGAGAAAGGGGTTTCCCACCCCCTCTTCCATCTCACGTCAATCAGCTTGATGATTCTACATCGATTTTTTATCGCGTCTTCGACAATTAGGCTTTGCAATTCAACACGATATATTTCGTTTCTAAGAGTGGAGCCAAGCGTTGTATTATTATTTTTAGTTTGAGCCTTTAGCGTGTTTGGCCCATTGGTGCACAAAAGCCCATTTTGTTTAGAAACAAAAAGGATTAATATTTAAGAGTCCAAAGTCAAATCCAATTTTACAAATATACAAAGAGGTTTCAAGGCATAAGTTTTTGTAAGATTTCAAAAGTTGATATCCAATTATAGCGATCAAATTTTACAGCTAATATCAAATTTTAAAGCTAATAATACTATCAATAATCGATGAGCATATTGATGAAGTTTTTGTAAATAACAGTATTTAGAAAAATTTCTCATAAATATTATTCGTTTTTACATTTTGTATACAAGGATTCATAGAATGTAACAAAGGAGCAACAATGCAAAACCAAGATTGTATAGAAGAAGATTACACGAGTCTATTTACAGTGTATATACACACAGTGAAACCTAACTTCACCACTCAACTAATAAGCTAAGACGAGCAAGAAACAAACCGCAAAAATAACACTCACCACCCCAAACAACCACATGCCTATACATATTCCAGTCAGCAACACCCAAAAAATAGGTATCTGCGGCATAAGTACCCATAAAGCAGTCTTTTGGAGGTCACAATCTCGTAATTTGTTCATCCGGAGTCAAGTACTTAATGCTGCGATAAAATGTGCCTCCCAGGTGATGGAGCCACATAAATTGTGAGATTACGTACTTAATCTGCGATAAACAAACAACGAGATTGTGGCTCTCCAAGATACTACTTTACGGGCACTTATGCCGCAAATATCCCTCTAAGAAATAAGCGAGCTAGAGAAGTCTGAAAGGGGATGATATGATTGAACTAAAAAATATATTTTATTGCAGAGATAAATAAATATCCTTGAATAAAACGAATCTTCATGATTTCCCTTTCCCGGCCGAGCCTTCCCGCTGGTTCCGGAAATGACTGAGAAGCTGCTGCGCCTGCACAAACACAAACCACGTGCTGAGCTACATAATATCTCAGAAAACCGAACTGATGAAAATAGAAAACTAAACATTCAAAATGAGAATCAGCCAAAAGAATTAGATGGTGTATAAAACCGAATAAAAATAGAAACGAAAAACAAAACAAGAATCAACCAAAAAAAATTTGATGGTGTTTGAAGTCGAGATCCCGAACAAAAACATGAAAAAATGCCAATAATTTGTTTTTCTTCTAAAGAGACAAATTAAAAGAAGTAGATGGTGGTTAAAGCCGAGAACATAAAATTAAAGACGTATAACGAGAATCAACCATAAGAATTTAATGGTGTTTAAAGCTGAGAAACGACCGAAAACAGAGAATAAAAACATGCAAAATGAGAACTAACCACACGAACTACATGGTGTTTAAAGCTGAGAACCAAAACTAAAACAGAAAACCAAACACAATCGAGAATTAAACAAAATAATTTCATGGACTTTAAAGCCGAGAAGCCGAACGAAAACAGAAAAAGAGATCATTCAAAATGAGCATTAAATCAATAGAATTGATGGTGTTCAGAGTTGAGAACCTTTTCCTTGGCTCTTGTCGTCCCAGATTGTGATAACGCCACAAGGGGCGGAACAGCACCTTCCTGAAGAACCAGAGTGCAGAACTTAGCACTGTGAAGGCAAAGCTGCAATAAAACGGAAGCACCGTTTTCCTTTCCCCTCTGAGACCCCGTTTCCACTATCTCCACGAGCAAAGGAATCCCACCTTCTTTAACGATTGCTGAACGCCCTTCACTGACCGTGGACAGATTCGAAAGCAAAGCAACGGCCTTTTCAACCATTCCCGTAACAGGATCAAGCAATCCCACGAGATACTTCACGGCTCCAGCTTGAACAATTCGAGCCTTATTTTCATGGAAAATGGAAAGATTGAAAAGGGCAGTCGCAGCGTCTTTTTTTCCTCTCAGAGTCCCGTTTCCCAGAAGATGAACGAGGGCTTTAACAGCGCCGGAACGGCCTATCTTAGCTTTGTACTCCTCAAGAAGAGAGAGGCTAAAGAGAGCTGCAGCAGAATTCTCTCTCGCTCCTGCGGTCCCGGTTTTGAGGACGTGAATCAATGGCTCGATCGCTCCGGATTCGGCAATCACAGCCTTGTTCGTCTCGTCGATGGATAAGTTCAAGAGAGCCGTTACGGCATGTTCTTGTGTTACCTTCGTTTCGGAGTAGAGCAGCGTAAGCAACGGTGCGATGGCGCCACATTGTCCGATAACTCTGCGATTCTCTACGTTGTGTTTCGCAAGAAGGCGCAGTTCTTCTGCTGCTTCGGTTTGCACTTCGATGGAGGGACTGTTGAGATCTTCGACCAGTTCCTTCACATGGGAAGATGTTGTCAATTCTTCAGATGCTGATCCTGAGAGCGGGATTCGTTCTTTCTTCAACCAAGAATTACTTAATTCGCTCTGCGAAGAAAAAGAATGAGAATTCTCCATTGTGATTTCTGGCTCTATCAATGCTGGTGTGACGTAATCAATACTGGAAACTGCGCTTGAAGTTGATTCACTCCTGCTGTGAGAGTACGAGTTCTCCGGGGATAGTTGACTTTTCTCCCGACTATTTCGACCATTAGGTTTTTCTCCATTTATCTTGTATCCATGTTCTTCACACGATCTCGATGTGGGATTGTTGCCATGTATTAAACCTTGTAGACTATCCGTGCAAACCGAAACTCTAGGAGAGGCTTCGTTCGTGGATGATGAGAACGAGACCGTTCTAGAGCGATCGATGTTTGCAGGAAGTTTGACCTTGTTTTCCTCGCACCACGTTGCTATCATGGCTTTCACGGTGTAATTAGTAATGACATTTGTGTGGGCCAGTGTTTGACGGGTCTTGGGGCAAATTGTTAGGCCACTTTCAAGCCACTTCTCAACTGCGTATCTCTCGTATGTTTGACCGGAAGCCACGATAACGGGATCCAACATGAGTTCTGACGACAAAGGACAGCAGAAGTATGCAGGGATGGTGATGTCATCAAGTCGTCGGTGTTTGACCAAGCAATCACGTATGGAGTTGAGCAGATCCACAATCTGGTCAATTTGATTTATTTCTCCTTTCGCTATAGTGGCTTTGGCGTTCATTCTCTCCTTTCCTAAAGCGATATGTTCTTTCAACAGCTCTTGACTCGATGTCAGACCGAGCAACTCGATCACTTTCAAAAGACTTTTTGTAGAAAGAACGATATCGTTTTTTCTCATTGCATTTTCTATGTATTTTGCTATTCTTTCCTGCTTCAGCAATTGAACATCCTGCATACATTGCTGAAAATTGCTATACAAAAGTTAGTCTTGTGTGAACATCATAAGTAGGCCAAATTATATCATATGTATAAAAAGCAAATTCAATCGAAATTTCGTCACGATTCTGAGATTGGATGAGTGCAAGATGGTGTCCATATTGGCGAACCCAGGATACAAAATTCAAAGGGGCTTAAAATTGTAATTGAGGCTTTGTAAATATAATTAAGGGTAAAAAATTCAAAAAAAAAAAAAAAGAGTTAAAATTTGAACGTTTTTAAAAGTTCAGGGCATCTATATGCATCCGCCCCTGGTGTCCATAAGTAAATACTAAATTCAGATAACAACTAAACAAAAACATATCGGATTTTTTTATTTTTTTTTTAAGTTTTTAAGGTTTTGTACACACCTGAATTGTAGTTGAACTTGAATCAGGTGAAGATAACTGCAGAAATTTTTGCAACGCCCGGCATATTCCTAGTATAGTACTTTGGATTTTCATCAAAAGTGGCTCGCTTTGCAGAACCTGATACACAAAAACCAGAGAACTGATGTTAATACAATGATGGAACTTTCGAACCCTGTTTCACTCTCAACGCAATGATTAAAAACGAGGCACATAGAAATGAGTTGCTTACACTGTGAATCTTGCTCATCGTTGGAGTCCAATCTTCAATAAATTCCCTAGCCATATTTACAGCCACATCCAATTCTTCGCATTCTTTACATAAACTCTCATCGGAGGATATTTCAAAATCGAGTTCACCCTCAAGAACGGGCTTCAGCAGCTTCAACACGCCAGCTAAAGTTTTATAATCTTTCTGTAGAGGCACGAGCTTCACATTTTGGCACGAGACCAAATGAATGAATCGAGAAATACTGTTCGTGAGGCATTTTACAGGCGAGTCCATTCTACCTGATCGGAAACGCAAATCGGTGAATCGACAAAACAAGAAAGATAAACCAATTAATTTCAATCACACAGCACAAAAAGTATAAAGCAAGCAGTAACATCTTCCCTCAGTCAACATGTTGACCTCAACAATGCCACCACTTATGCAAGAAAATCGAGATCTTATATCCGAAAACTCCACGCAAACATTTTGAACAACGAAATAGAAAGCGACTCAACCTCGGAAAATTGTATATGTGCTAAAATTCAAAAAACCAAAATTCTCTCCATTTCTTTTTCCCATTTTCGAGGAACTACGAAAGAAAATGGAGATAAAATGATAAACCAACATGACAAGACCACTAATTGAAAACAAACAGATCTTAGAGATTACCCAAACTGCGAAATTCATACATATTCGAAACTGGAAATAAGCTTTTTAAGCAGGAATTCCCAAACAAAAGTTCAGTATCTCCACAATACAAAGATATTAAAATTTCGAGTCCCTTTGAAAACCCAGTTATAACTCAGAATCATGTTAATTGATTGAGCGAAAATCCCCAAAAACCTGATCAATGAATGCCATTCAAACTCCATAGCCCGATTTCTCAGACAAAATCAAAGGAAACCATCTCATTTCTACAGCGCTTATCAGGCATTGCAAAAAGGCACGAGAATCGATTGAAGAAAGGGGGAACGAAGAACCCTACCGCGAATTTTTGGGGGCTCGAGGGTGGGTTGGTGGTGAAGCTATTATGTAGAGATCGTGGAAGGGGAAGGAAAGCTCAGAGGCGATTGGTTGCGGAGATCGAAGAGGAAGGTGGATGTCCAGCAATCACTCCATACCCATGCATTGCTTTCGTGAAGAAAAGCTGCATGAGAGAGAGAGAGAGATGAAAATGGAAAATGGAAAATGGAAAAAGAAAAAAGAAAAAGAAAATAAAATAAAGGAGAAGAGAAGAGAAGGAAGAGAGGTGAAAACGGTGGGTCCCTAACTCTTTATGCAGTTGTCGATTTGTTGGCTTTTTTTTATTTTTTTATTTATTTTAATGGAATGAAATAAAATGAAGCTCGTTAATTAACACTAATTGCTACATGATACCCCTTAACTTTGTTTGGCTGTACTCTTTCCCCTCTTAGCTCTCTTTTCTTGGCAGTATTATCCTTTATTTATACTCATCGCTAAATATTTACTTGTATGAAGTATGAACTATTAATTGCAGAAGAAGCTAATTAATTGACAGTAATTAGTATGCATTTCTTTAATTTTGCATGATAGTGCTCTTACCTTAACTTTTATTTTTGTTGTAATTGCTTTTTATTCTTTTGAAAAACTACACATTTCTTTACGCGTAAAAAAAGATGAGAAATAATAACTTCAAGACGTGATTTACATGAATGTATTTTTTATTTATAAATTTTATGGAAGAGAGCTACTCAATTTAATGTAATTGCCACCCATTTCCTCTCATAATTTACATAAAGATGTACTTTTGTTGTGTTATTCTCTTAATTTTGGTTTGTGGTTGAATCATCATCTTGTCTTTTAAAATGTACATATTGTTCTTTATGGGTAGAAAAAATTACAAGAAATGTTAACCGGCACAGAACACATGACTTACTCCAAACAAGATCGATGTATTTGATTATAAAACTATTATGAAATCGATGAGTCTGATTATTCAAAAACTATGAAGATGGAAGCATTTAATTGAAGGAGAAAAAAAAAGGATTTATACTTTGATAAAGTCATGTTTTGCGCGTAAGTTTATTTATTTATTTATTTTTGTTTTTTTGAAAGCGTCAAGTTGGTCTTCTAAACTTACAAACCGGAACTAAGTTAAGCCCTATTCACTGTTTCTAGAGAAAAAATGCCCGAGAACCGGAGTAAAATTGCTTTTTGAGGTCAAAACTTTCACCTAAAAAGTTAGAGATTAGGAATTGATGGGCAAATAACTTTATTAATGATTATTCTAACAAAGATCTCAAGATTTAAAAACGTAGCTTAACTTTGTGACACACTTTTATTAAAAAAGTATCAACGCTATTGATCATATATTTATTGCTCATGTAGCTACCGGTTGCCATCTTATAAATATAGTCTTAACTTAAGATAAGAAATTTGGCTGTACCTTAAAAGAAAACAATACTAATTATAATAGTAAAAAAAGACAACGAGGGACATAAATATTACGGTAGCGTTTGGAAGCGTTTTTTATTTTCGTTTTGTGTTTGCATTTTCATTTTTGTTAAATTGTTTTATAATTACGTTTTGAAAATGTGATTGGTTAAAATTTTGTTGCACTATTTTTTTAAAAGAAAAATGAAAATTGTGTTTGGTTTAATTTTTTTAGAAAATAAATCCTTATAAAGATAAATAAAAATATGTCCGGTGTATTTTTTTTATAGAGTGTACTTAAATGAAATGAATTCAAATCAATTTTATTTCTTTGTGGCAAAAGTTCTTACAAACCAAAAAACGTCATAATATAAGCTCTAAATTTAATTTTTATCGATGCAAAAGTTTTCAAAAAAAGTCCAACAATAATTTTCAAATCTCTTATGGCAAAATAACTTTTTAGTTTTTTGAACCTTTTACCACAACAAAATATTTAATATATATCGCATATAATGACACACTTGTGGTACTTCTCCCACAAATATTTTTTTTCTTGTAATAAAATGACGTATATAAAATGTAAAGTGAGGAGAGAAAATAAAAACACAAAATGAAAACACATTTTTTTTTTATCTTTGTATGTAAAGTAGTAGAAATAAAAAAAAAATGCTTTTAGAAAATATTTTATCAAAATATTAAGCAATCTCCTTTTTATCACCTTTTTTGATTAAATATTTTGGCAAAAATGAAAATCTGCTTTGGAAATGTCTTCCATACGCCCATACTTAGCATAGAATTAAGAAGTGATTAGGTGTAATGGGTCAGTAATATGTTCCAAAATGATTTGATGAGAGAGAGATAGAGTAGAAAATAAATATGGCATTATTTAATAAGTGCTTAAAATAATCATCACAAATTTAATAGAGGAATTATTAATTAAAAATTTAACTTAAGCAATTGACCTCAGCTAAAAACACTAATTACTGGTCATTTAGTACTTGGAGTGAATTACAAATTAGTTATTTCGAATTGACTCACATTTTATCCAAAAAAAAAGAGGAGGCTCTTATAAGTATCATAATGATGATCAACTACTCTATAAAGAGTTATATCCACTTAAAGTCTAACATATATTTTAAAAATAATAATTAAATGAAGGTTGTGAATAGGATAAGCCTAAGCTATAGGAAGTAGGAAGCTTGAGGGCCTCATGTTATTAACCATTCCAAACGAGTTTGCTACGCATTAGGTTCACTAACTAAACGCTACCACCCCATATCTAATTCATTACTAATAAAAGAATAATAAACTTTTTCAAAAGACTCCAATACATGTGGTGGGGCGGACCAGAATTTGAAGGTACCATGATAATCGACAAATTAAATTAAGCATGATAATTTAGAACCACGTTCACGGTTCGAGCCCCGAGTCAGACTCGGTGGTCGGGTGAGTAGTCAAAGATGAAGTCAATAAAGTTGACTAGGTCTTGAAACTTTTTCCTTCTTTGCTGACTTAGCCTGAGCTAAGTCGTCGTCTTTGACGAAACGATCCGAATTGGCGAAATTCTCTAAGCGAGGAGATTCGGGTCGGTGAGGTCCTCTTGGCAAGGGGTTATTGTAAAAAAAATATAATGCCGGATCTCGTCACTTTATAGCAAGGTTGCCTACATGGGCTCATGTCATTACATAATTCAGGGTTAGTCGGTGGATTCGCCAGTGGCCCTGGCAAGTGGCTTATGTTGAGTTCCCTTGGCGAGGGGGTAGAGTTCCTTACGAGCAGAGAAGTAGAAATCTCAATAGGGAAGGAGGTTTTCCTGTCAAGCGGCGAGATCGAGCTCCCGGCTAAGGAGAGGTCGAATCCCTGCGAGCTCGGAAAATCGACGAACTCCGCAGAAGAGGAAGAGGGGAGAATTTTGACTCTCTCTCTCGAGGTCGAATCCCTGCGAGCTCGGAAAATCGACGAACTCCGCAGAAGAGGAAGAGGGGAGAATTTTGACTCTCTCTCTCTCTCTCTCTCGGAATGTGTGTGAATGTGTGAAATAAAAGAAGTTTTAGCTTTATTTATAGAAAATAGATGGACTTTTATTCATGGATTTGCGCCCATTCATGAATTAAATGAGTTATTTAGCCCATTTAATGCCATAAAATGGCGCCAATCCTAGGTAGAGGGGAGTTCGCCCGGTTCCCTTTCCGAGATCGCGTGAGCTTGTGTGTCGGGGCCTACTCTGTCTCGAGAACGTCTCTAGTGCCCTTATAATCTCGTTTTTCTTGTGTTTACTTCATTAATTGAAGGTTTTAAACTTCATTGAAAACAACTTTCGTTCTTGTAAATCAATATGAATGTTGTCGGAAGTGGAGGTGTCTTGAGATCTTCGTATTTGGGGTCGGGTTTACTGGGCCTTGCCCAGTGGGCTTTGAATTGGGCTTTTAAGTCTCGTTTTGGGTAAAAGGAGCGTCGACTTAATCAATTGAACTTAATTATTTTCTTGAGGTCTTATATTTTAAACGATAAAAAAAATCACGAATAACAATAAAAATATATAATATTATTATATTCATATATAAAGGGTCTTATTTCATATTTCAAATCATCTACTATTGAATATATTTATTAAATTTTCGACAATGTTTTTTCTCAATCTTTATAATCAAATATCTTATAAGAAATCATTTTCTATCTTATTACAAGTGCATTCTTAAATTTACTTTAAAAAAAATTATAGAAAGAAATCGATAATAACAGTGAAAATTGAAATAGTGAAAATAAGAGCATCCTTCTTGTTTTAACCTATATAATTAACATAAACTCTAAATTAATCTTGTGGTTGTCTGACTATATAACATAATGGGTGAGTGTGTATTACATATTTACATACTACTTAATATCAATATTAATCATATTATTATCCTATTACTTGTCCATATAAGCTAATTATATAGTTTTATTATTATTTCTTTCTCACGAAGCAATGATTTTCCTTATGAAAAAGTTTGTTGAAGTGGAAAAGATAGACAGAAAGGTCCAAGGTTCGCATTTTCGACGATAATCGTCGATTTTCGGTCTTTTCGGTAGTTACCGGTAAGTTGCCGGCTCTAATACTTATCGTTTTATATACTTTTCGACGATTATCGAGCTTTTCGATAAAACCTTTCCCAACCGATTTTCGACAAAATGCGTGTAAAAAATAGGTACTTTTCGGTTAAATGAAAAAAAAAATTCGCGGCAAAAATACCAATTAAACTTTTGGCAAAAATAATTATACTCACACAAGAGCACCCCACCCCGCCCCGTCACGTCCGTCCGACCGGACGGCGGCGGCGGCGCGCGCGTGGTGGTGTAACATTTGTGTGAGTCCTCCCTCATCCACAAAATCCTATGACCCAAAGGGCCCAAGCCTTTGTCCCTAATATTTGGTATATAAACATCACCAAACTCTTGTCATCTATCAATGTGGGACTTTTTGTTATTCAACTACTATCACACATTCACACTTAACATACACATACACATACACTTCACCTAATAATTTAACTTAATATTACACACTTCAAATAATATTATACACTTAACATACATATTAACTTCACCTAACATACATATACATTTAATATGTATATTCATTTAATATTATACACTTCAACTAATATTAAATTTGTTAACATACATATACAATTAACATGCATATTCACTTAATATTACACACTTAATTAACATACATATTCACTTCACATAATAATTTGACTTAATATTATACACTTAAACTAATAAAGTGACTTAATATTATACACTTAAACTAATAAAGTGACTTAATATTAGTGTTTTAGATTTGAGACTAGTGATGGAATTATATGTGTGTATGACTTTATTTACATATGTTTTGTGGTATGATATTATAAAAATATTTTGTAAGTTTTCCATCGAAAAGTATCGAAAAGTGTCGATAATCCGTCGATAATCTTCGAAAAGTATCGGTAATCGGTAAGCTACAGTATTATAAGTTTTCCGTCGGTTAATCGGTAAGCTATCGATTAATCCGTCGAAAACGGTAACCGATTTATCGACAATCTCGGTAAGTTGAACCTTGGAAAGGTCCACTAGTCTTTCATTCTTTTGTTTGCTTCCAAGTTTGACCACCACAAGCTATTCAATGAGTTTGACTATAAGTTAAATGAAAAATAATTAATTTCTCAAACGGAAAAGCATTCCATGATCCACTAGCTTGTGAGCCTCACTCAAAAGGGTCAATGGCTAATTAAATAAATAAGACCTCAAGTGAAAATAAAAAAAATAATTTTCCTTAATGGAAAGTTCAATTCACTAAAGAAAATAGATTGACCCACTAAATCACACTTAAGAGTCAATTACTTGCTCCTAGACTAATCAACGTTACAGATTGACCTTTTTTCTTTGTTTCTTAATTCTATTTATTAAATGTCCTCTAATATTTCAACTTTGAACTTTCAAGTTCAACTAAAGAAAGTTTTCTCAATTTTCCATCTGCATTCTACGTATTTACGGTGATAAAAAAAAAAAAAAAAATCTCAACTTTTTTTTATATATGTTTCTTATGAAAAAGCTACTGAAATTCCATCTATTTTCTCGATTTTTTTTTTAAATAAACGGCGACGAACCTTTTCAAGAAATTCAAAAACTTAGTTGAGGTATACCCTTGTAGGAATATGAGTAAAGACGATGCAATGACACATTGTACCCCTTTTGGGAGAGGGAAATAACTCCGTCTTCTAGTAAAATTATTGCCTTAATGTTTTCGTTTGAAACTTTGTTTTCATAAGCTAGTTGGTGTGTAAGACATATTTTGATACGCATGTTGGTATTTTAGACATGCATAAAAATATTTTATATCTTTTCTATCGATAAATCCATCGATAACCGATTAATCCGTTGATGAGTTTCAATAACGATAATATGAGAAATATATATATATCTTTTCCGTAAATTCGTTATTAAACAATAAATGCATCAAATAACAATATGTATTGATAACGATAATATGAGATATATATTTATCTTTTCTCAAACGAAACACTGTAATTTTAAAAAAAAATTATAAGCTTAAAATTTAGAAAACACAAATTAAAATCCCTTATATGTTCTCTAATTTGAATTACTTTTCATATATTTATAAGCAATTTACTATTAGTGTAGGAAATGCCCGAATCGGGATTTAAGTCCAACGGGCTTTTCGGGACTTACCCGACCACAATAAATGTTAACGGGCCCACTTGGGGCCCGAGATTTAGTTATGAGTTATTAATTAATTATCAGAATTAATTAATAATGACCTAGTGGGCTTATGTCCACTTACCGGGCCCAAAAGCCCATTAGGTCATTAACATGTGGGTTATTTATACCCTCCCTAAGCTCATAATTTGATATCTACTCATCCCATAGCCAGAGAAAAATTGCAGCCTCTCTATGGAAACCCTAGGCGCATTTTTCCTCCCCCTGCTTTCTTCGGTTCATCGTCTAATCACTTTGAAGGACCTAGCAGTCTGAATCCGCGATTTTCGGTCATACATTGACGTTCCCGCCGTGACGGTGGACAATCTAGAGGCTCGACACTTGTGTAGCTACGATACGAATCTGTCACAGAAATCGCGCACGCGTAACGAGGAAAAAAATTGACAAAAGTACCATAAGTTCAGTAATGTGTCGGAACCCTAAACTTTGAATTCGAATATAGTCTAGATCATTATTTCGATGATATCCCGTGTTTTCCGGTTTGGGATTGAGATAAAGTCGTCGTAAAACCCAACAATTAGAATTATACATTTTATTTGATTTTTGAAAGAAAATTTGGAAACATCAATTAGATTTTAAAATAAAAAAGCAATACAAAAAGCCACAAGTGGGACGGATACAAGTGTAATGGATAGATTAATAGGAAATTATTTTATTTTATATTAATATATTAATTTACAAACTAAAAAAAAAAAAATCTCTCTTTTTTCGCATACAAATATTACTCTCAACGTCTTTCTATGCTAAAAATGCGTTTTTTCTATGCTAAAGATTGTCGCTTGAAATGCTCGTTCCCACTGTGATTCGTGAAAACCGTGGACAATTATAAACCGTCGACATTGCCTTTGACAATGGTTGTTGGTGTTGTGCAAAGGTTTTGTATTTTTACCGTAATTTTTTTTAAAAAAAATTAAATCCAAATTATTATGTTAAATATTGCTGTATCATTTTGTAAAACGACAAACAAGTCATTATATATATAATATATATGCCATCAATATAAACATATATATAGTGATTTCACGTTCTCCTTTGGATATCGATGCTTTCTTCAAAAACAAATTGGCAGATCAACTTGATGACCTCTTATTGATAATTGAGCCAATTTTGCATTGACCTAAGTTTACCATCAACGTGTACTATATTTACAATTAATTACCCAAACAACGTTGCTTTGAAGTGAAGTTCTCTATAATATTCTCGATTGAACATATTAATTACAATTTTAATGTAAGCTAATTAAGGGGAAGAGAGTATCTTCAACTAAAATAAATACATACACATGCATTTAAAGGTTCTAAGTGTCCTTAATTTACCTCGATCTAACTTGGTCTTGAATATCATATCAAAGTAAAAAAACTGAGAAATTATAATATTTTTGCTACCAAGGACAAAAAAATTGTAATTAAGCTAGGTGTATAAAATTGATATATATATATATATATATATATATATATATATATATATATATATATATATATATATATATATTATTGATATTTTTATACAAAAATCAACGGATTATATGAACGAATAAACATTGAGATGATTACTATTAGAGCAATCGATTGAATATGGGGTCTTGGCGAAGCACATAATTGGGACAAACTGTCTCCCACTAGGTCTCTTATGAAGGAAGGATTTGACCCCATTCATGAGTTGATAAGTTACAAAACTTCCAAGAGTTGATAACAAAGATTGAATTCTCACATAGTAGCCAAAATTTGTTCAACTAAAAAAAAACCCTAGAATCCTATAAGTAAGTCTCGTCGCCCGTTATTAAAAAAAAAACTAAAACTCTTTAAATAAGTCTTATCGCCAATTGGTCAAAAAGTACAAAAGCATAATAAAAAAGGCGCAAACACATTGACAAATCATATGTCACCATGCAAAATTGTACGAGAAAGAGTTAACGAAAAACATAATTAGTTTCAAAAAATTATATTATGAAAAATTTATATCACAACTTTTTTTTTTTTTTTTTAAAAGAGTAGAAATTGTCAGTCTTTTTTATATACTCACTTTTTTATATATAATATATTATTATTATTTTCACGAATATCCCAATATTTTATAAATACTTACCCGCCATAATACAAGGACAGAGTTTGCAGCATTATGGCGCGTGACAAAAATGTAGGGCTAGGTTTTGAGTTGGGGAGCATATATGAAAGATTGTCGTATGTGATATGGTCATGTTAGGTAGCTCATAAATCATGCATGAGCTGGCATTATTACCAATCTCTCATTATATTTTCTACCTAAATTGTTAAATATAATGTAGCAAGTCAATTTCCATTTATTGTTTCCTCCTTTCATATGGACTATGAATATTATACATATTTATATTATTAATGCAGATGGAATTTCTATTTTAGTTAATGGTGATATTAGATTCAATTTTTTGTAGTGATAGATATCAAGTTTAATTTTAATTTTAATGTGGCTTACATGTATACAATTTCAATTTTACTGTGGTTTCAATTCATTTCGTGAGCTTGTTTGCTAGCGGAATCATTGAGCATCCCCAACGGCGGTGCCGACGCCCGGCAATGACTGAGGTTGTTGGGTTGTCGTTGTTGCATCGTCGATGATGGCTCGTCCGCCAAGGGTAAGTCGGCGGATGAGATCGAGAGCTCTAGCGTTTTTGAATTTCAGAGAGAGAAAAAAGATGATTCGAAGGAGAAAAAAAAAAATACATGAGTTTAGTGGTATTTAGCAACATTAAGAAAAAATAGATGGAATGAAGTGAAAAATATTATACAGTTAAAGTACATCTCGGATATATTGAAAAATATATGATATGCTTCTATCAATAATGAATTTTCTTTTGAAATTATGCATAAAAAGATGATTTTGAATTTTCTAAACTAAAATCATTTAAAAGTATTAAAAAGAAATGACCTCCGTCCTAGGTGATTCCGCTATTGAGTTTACTCTCTATATTTATTATTTTGTATCAATTTTACTCTCTTAATTTCCTTTTCTTTGTATCAATTATATCGTTGTACTTATCATTGTGAATCATTTTCTCTCATGAACTTACTTCCCATTAAAATCAAAGACGAATTTGCACTCTATCTTTAAAAACTATTCTAGATCTTTAACCAATGTTTTATAAAATCTCTTTTGGAACTCTCTCTATAATACTTTTTTTTTCGACCTTCACTCACAAAGTTTCAAAACTCGTCATTTCCATAATATTATTAAAAACGATAATTTTTCTCTTGGAATTAAATACTTAAGTCCGGTATTCAAAATGAACTATGCACTACAATTTCTGCATTTTTAAATTATCCTTCTCTAAAAAAAATCACTACACGTTGAGGAACTAACTAAGAGAAACACTCAAGTACGTACTTTTGTAGTAAACCATCAAAGTAACAACGATTCTTCTTTTAATACAAGTGATAATAAGGTAAAAGAAGACGAAGGAAATCAACGCAATCTCATGAGAAATCAGATTCAAGACCAAAGCACGTGTATATTTTTCCATAAGGCTCCTAATAAAGGTGTGTAGGGTCATTGGATATGTGGGATTTTGTTGGCCCTCATATTCGATAAGCAAGGTTGGACTGGAAAGCCGAAAGTATTTTTTTTTTACTACATTTATTTATATAAATAAAAAAAGAATATATTAAACTTTGCAGTGTCGCACTCATCACATCCCTGCGGTAGACGAAAACCGTTGCGGAGTGGCAGAACAATCTACAAATTCAGAGTCGGCTATGTAATGTCGAGTTGGTTAATGTAAACATAAATGTTAGAGTAAAATTTTGTTAAAGGTAAAAAAGAAAAAAACAGAATAGAACATACAATTAATTTTGGAAAATAGCAAAAAAATTAGAGGGAGTACAACTGCTTTTGATTGTAGTTAAGGGTGGCGATTTGTATCTTGTGTTGTCTTCATGTCGTATCTTAATCGTTTTATAGTTATTTTATAAAGACTAAGGCCTCGTCCCATTTATAAATCGTGTTTGAAGATGAGATTGAGATGACCCCATTTAACAACCGTGTTAATCGTGCAAACATATTTAGTTTCGACTCATTTAACGTGATTAAAATGATTAAATAATAAAAGTTCTTAAAACTAATTACCCAATACTGTATTTTCAACAAGAACAACACAATACATAAAAAAAGCATAAAATTGACACAAAATATATTTTAAAACAAATAACAAACAAACATACATTAAATATTATTTTATTCCTTAAATATGTTTGACTGGGGTCATATCGTGTTTCCTCATTATTTAATTGTGTTCGTATTGCGTTCAAACACAAATCCATTTAATGTCGACCTAAATAAAGTTACATCGTACTGAAATAGTTTCGTATCTCGTACCGATATGGTTGGTTTTTTTTTTTTCTTCCTTTTTTTTTTTAAATTTTTCATGGGAATAAGACTCTCAATTGTCACTTTGACCATGATCCATGGATAACATGAATCATGTGAAGTAAAAGATTCCAAAGAAGGTTTAGTCATTATTAAGCGAAGGTCAATGAAGAGATTAGAACAAAACATGATTCGTTTGTTGTGTTTGACAGGTTGTAGTGTGTTGTCTCTTAATCTGCAAGTAGATAGATATACACCATTTTGGAATATTCCCTTGACGACTCAATCACACGGACACGGGCTTTGTTCCAAATTCCATCATAAATCTGCACGAAAATAATAAATAAATAAATAATGTGAGTGAAACAAAGACCGAGTCGTCTTTAGGATCTGGTAGATTGCATAAAATGGATAGATTTTAATTGTGAATTTTGCTGTGTTGTTATCTCATAAGTTTGATAGTTGTGTAATTTTTAGCTTTTATCAAGCGCTATTCAATTCATGGTCAAATATGTAGTCTACTCTAAGGTTTAAGAATTTGGACACCGATAACTGTTCGAGAGTTCAATTTTATAGGTATATCGATAATCGACGAATATATACCGATAGGATTTAAAAAAAAAAATCGATAACCAATTATGTTGATCTAATATTTATAGGTATAGCGATAATCAGTGAAGATTTACCAATGGAATTTTTAAATTTTAATATTTAAAGGATTACATTTTTTTGAGTTTTTTAACTGCTAGTTATATATATATATATATATATATATATAAAAAAAATTTATTTACAAGGTATACGGGAAAAATTTTCTTTAAATTATAATTTTTTTATATCAACAACATAAGGGTTAATTACGGCAAAAATATCTAAAGTTTGGTCAAAGAACCCCTCGTGTATCCAAAGTTTAAAAGTGGTGGCAAAAGTATCCAAAGTCGCATTTGAGGCGTTGACCACTCCATTTCGTAACGCAGTTAACTTATCCATTAACTCTGGCCACGTGGACAAACGTGGGTTGGTGACATAGCAATTTTTTGCCACGTGGACGAGCTCAATTAGGGGTTTATTTCGTTGTTTTGTCGTAAACGAGGTTGATGTGGGCTCGTCCACGTGGAAAAAAATTGTTGTCACCAACCCACGTTTGTCCACGTGGCCAGAGTTAACGGGTATGTTAACTGCATTATGAGAATGGAGTGGTCGACGCCTGAAATGTGAATTTGGGTATTTTGACCACCACTTTTAGACTTTGGGTACACGAAGGGTTCTTTGACCAAACGTTGAGTATTTTTACTGTCATTAACTCAAAAGATAATAAAAGTTAGCAACTAATATCGCCCCCCTCCGGCCGACATTCACCCAAAAACAATCGGCTTTCACCAAATTCTCTCAGGCATTTTGCGGGCTTTTCAAACTCTGGTTTAGTCTTAATACAGTACCTTAAAAGAAGAAGAAAAAAAAAAAAAAAAAAAAACTCAAAAGCCCAAAAATGTTTGAGCCTAAAGCCCCAAGTGAAGCCTTTGTCATGCCTGACTGATGATGGAGTCCCACGACACGGGGAGCGAGCGGCGGGAAAATTTATTTGATTATGGAAGAAAGTAAGTATGACCCGACGGGTAAAAATAAAAGGGTATGTAAGACCCACGCAGCATGCTACGTGTTTTGCGTTAGATGCCGCAACGGATGTGTTCGCGGCCATGGTACTTTCGTGGCAATTTCACTTGGCTAGTTCTACTTCAACTAACCAAAAAGCGAGAGATATCTTAATAAATTTGAAACCGAGCAATTGCCATAAAGAAAAGGGAAAAAAAAAACTTAAAGAAATATATACTTCTTCACGATCAAGAACAATTATAGGATGAGATTTTTCTGTCCTAACCACAACAATTCTATTTTTATTCCCTTTGGATTAACACTATGTTTTTTTGTATCTGTGACTCAACTTGCTTTAAATAAGTTCACTCTCGTCGAAATACGAGAGTGAACTTACTTTCAGTATCCATGGAACTCTCTCGTATGATAGGAGCGGTCTCTAATTCAATGGGCGCTAAATGTTTTGGAGGAAGTTTATGGTAGGGCCAGTCTCTAATTTCGAGAGGTAGATCGAAAAACTCACCCAAACATATTGAAGAAGGCTGATTAAGACAATTATAAAAATAAAACAATTAGAAATTTTTTCATATTTACCTGTCAAACATTACTTTCAGAGGCTACTAGTTTAAGTTATGTAAAGTATATACCATAAATGGAAGCACCCTTAATAACCCTCAATGGTAGTTATATATGTAATTACTAATAAAATTAAATTTTCCAAATAACACTAATTGTAGCTTCTTCTTTTTTTTTTTAAATATACAAACTCAATATCTATGAGGCCCCCCGTCTGAGGCTCGGACAGACGGCCAAACTTTCACAATCCCGAAACTCTTAAAAGCCGTTGAGAGCTAGTTTTACCGGCAATTTTAATTTCTTAGGACTGATTCTGCATATTAGTGTATAAAAACATCATATAGCTCAGTCATAGTCTAACAACTAAATAAAGCTCTGCAAGAGTACCATGAAGAGAACTAAAAACATACAACACAACAGCATAAAACGAAAGAAAAAGGCGAGAAAAATGTCAGAGTTTCGTAGTCAAACTCAAGCTGAGACAGTGCCGAGCAAATCCACAAGCTCGGCTTTCTTCATTTTCGAATACCCTTTTAAGCCGCGAGATTTTGCCAATGCTCGTAGTTCGGTAAGCTTCCATCCATTCAAATCCTCACTCTCGGCCACTTTCGATTCTTCTCTGATCTGAGCTTCCTCGGAATTATTCAACAAGTCACCCTCTAACAACTGAGCAAGCTCTGGCTCAGTTTCGAGTGCAGACTCGGGTTCTGGCTCATCACGGTGATCGATAATCTCTTCCTCAAACTGAAGCTCCAATTCATGGTTTTTCCTTCCCTTCACACTTGAATTCACAGTGGGCGCCGAATCAATGGTGTCATCGTCATCATCGTTATCAGAGTAAGCAGGCTCGGATTTCAACCGAGGGATGGGAGATTTGCGCTGAAAGTTCGACAAAGGCCTTGAAGAAGAAGAGAATGAATCTCGGGCATGGTCTCTAACGCCATTGTTGGAGGCAAACGAGCTCGGGGTTTTGCCTCTAATGTATTGGGAGTTCTGACCTTGCTGATCGTAGCTGGAATTTCTCTTCGACTGCTCGGTCGAGTGCTTTCTCAGCAGCTTAAGAAGAGAATCAACGGTATCGTTCTCTTTATCCTGCCCTTGAATGGATTCGGCCCTCTTCGCGTCTTTCGACGCTGCTCTCTCCCGAAGCTGAGCTTGAACTTTGCGGAACAGCTCGACTATCTCCTTCTCTCTCGGCCCGGGAACTGCGGTGGCTTGGAATTTCGGAGAACTGGATAAGGAGAGATAAGGTCCATTCTTTGAGGACAGGATGTCAGATTCTTCTATGCTCTCGAACCCGTCGTTGTCTCTATCTCTATCTTTGTCTCTGTCTCTGTCTCTGTCTCTATCTCTCTCGTCGTTTTGTTGCCTGTTCCTGCCACGAGAGAACCCGTGCCGGTTTTGCCTGGAGAAGTCCGGGTTTCTCCTATTGTAACTACCATTGTTGGAGACTGCCTTGCACACGGAAGCGTATCGGAGTGGCTTGAGAGTGACCGGTGAATTGAATCGGTAGTGAAAACGAGAGCAACACGGGTTCAAGGAGACGGCTCTGCCTGAAACTCCGGGGCATGGAAGACATTGACCTTCCGTCAGTCCAGAGCCTGTCATATAGCACAAACAGAAAACATTGAAATGAATAAAGTCATCATATACCAATTTGGTATAACAAAAAAAATTATAAGCAAACATAAGGAGTGAAATCATGATGAGGAAAAACATTTTTTTCGGCCCAGTCCCGGTTTTGATAAAGCCTCAATCCGGTTTTGAAAATATATATTCATATTTTTTAACTGGGCGAAAACCGGGGTTACGAGCCTAATATGTCACCCCTAAAAGGCTAAAAACATATGGTGCACGCAGGGGCAGATCTACTATGATCCCGAGGAGGGCCGTCGTCCTCCCAAACTTCTGGAAAACGTTCCAAGTTCACCCAGATTTTTTTATTTATTCATTTTAAACCCTAAACCCTAAAAATAACGTCACGCAAATCTTAGTTCATCACATATTATCAAACATTTGGTGGGCAACAATCTCAAGTCCCAATCATCACCAGTATACAAAGCTTAGACAGACTATTGATCGAACACGTGGTGGTCACGAAAGCAATGACCATCCAATGCAACACAACGCTCAAAAGAATCCAACCCTCGAGGCAATTTCACAGCTTACTGCGATACAGCTGAAAATATGGTTCGAAAGGAGATGACCGACGAGTGCTAAGGATTAGGATAAAAGGTCGAATACACAAACTGAGGAAGATGGAAGAGTTTCCCGAGAAACAAACGGAAAGAAGCGAGAAAATTACCAGATGCGAGAGCGTTGCCGAGCAGCTGCGACATTGGTGAGCGAAGAAGAAGACGAAGAGGGAAATGAAAGAAAGGGCTTTAGCGGAGGTTTTGCATTGCATTGGAGCGAAGCGAAGCGATTGATAAGGAAGGGGCTTGTCAGGTAATTATAACTCCCACGCGAGGGCAATTCCGGTACTATACCCCTTTATTCGGCAATTTTTTTTTTTGATTGATTTATTCGGCAAGTCTACTTGTACATCTTCGACCACCCCGGTCATACGCCCATTCAACTCCATGACGTGTTGTGTCATGTCGGTCTCGTTCGCTTTCAACATTAATGGATCTGTTCGTGGCCGGGTTATTCTGCAAAGAAGACTACGTCAGGGGGATCTCTTGTTTCCATTTCTATTCCTTTTTTGCTCGGAGGGTCTTTTAGGTCTCCTTCGGGATGCAGAGGAGCGTGACATTCTTAATGGGCTTATATTCGGAGGGAATGGACAGTGGATTTCTCATTTGTTCTTTGCGGACGACAGTCTCATCTTCTTCTTAGCATCGGATGATGAAGCTGGAACAGCAGAGACTGTTTGCGAATTTACGAGAAGGCATAAGGTCAGATGGTTAACTATACCAAGTCTGACGTGTGCTTTGGGAAAGACGTGGACGAAGCCAGAAGAATTCGTATTGCCAATTGCCTTGGGGTTAAAAAAACTGAGTGCCACCAACGCTATCTCGGTCTCCCGGTCTTTGCTGGGCGTCGGAAGAAAGAGTTGTTTGCTTATGTTAGGGAGCGTGTGTGGAAAAAAAGTCAAGAGCTGGAGGGGCACTAAAGTCTCACAAGCGGGAAGGGAGATTCTCATTAAGGCTGCTCTTCAATCTATTCCAACCTACGTCATGAGCTGTTTCCGTCTCCCGATTAGTCTCATTGGAGACATCCATAAAATTTGTGCAGGTTTCTGGTCGAAATGGATTGAGATGTGTCGAAACAAGTGCGAGGGGGCTTGGGATTTAGAGATATGGGATGTTTTAATCAAGCTTTGCTCGCGAAAAATATGTGGCGCCTTATCCGATATCCGAATTCGCTCGTGGGCAAAGTCTTTGCAGCTTGTTATTTCCTTAACGGAGATGCTCTGTCAGCTGGAATAGGCTCGTCTGCTTCCCATGTTTGGAGGAGTCTCCTTTGGGGCCGATCCATCATCTCAGCGGGCTCCCGTTGGCAGGTTGGCAATGGAGAAGATGTGGATATCTTGAACGATAATTGGATTCCGAGGCTGAGCACATTCCGTCTAATTGATCCCCCTCCCCTGCCTCTGAACATGCGCGCGTGTGAGGTGAAGACGGTCTCGGGACAGTGGGACGAATATCTCATTAAGGCAATGTTTGACCCTGAGGATGCCTCGGCCATTCTCAGTATTCCTTGGGCGAACGACGATCAAAGAGACATGATCATGTGGCATTATTCTACGAATGGTGAGTATTCGGTCAAAAGTGGATATCGTATTGGCTTTACTTCGACGTATGACCTTGACTCAACATCTTCACCTGACAACAGAATGACCAGGTGGAGCAAGATTTTGAGGATTGTGGTTCCTCCGAAAGTTAAACTCCGCTTATGGAGGGTTTGTAAAAAGGTTTTACCGACACGTACGATTCTTTCTCCCCGCGGAATTCAGATGGATACGAGGTGCCTTAATTGCCGTCTTGGGCAGGAAACAGTTGACCATTGCTTTTGGGGCTGTAAATTCAGTCAGAAATTTTGGAAACTAGCTGGGCTGGGTTGTATTCTGGATCTGTCTGAACCAAGAGTTGATCCTCTATGTCTAATCGCCTTGACTCTCACATCTTTTCAGCCCTGGTGAGTCTGCATTGCTCTCATTTCTCCTATGACAAATATGGAATATTAGGAATAATGTGGTGAATGGAAGCAAATCGAGGTCCCAATTGGATATTGTTGACGGGGTTGTTGGACATATGTGTCCTTAAACAAGATATTTTATCCATTTGTAAAAGATTATGACAAGTCGTTGAATAAATATGATGCTTATTATGATAATCTTATTATAGTTTCAGGTAGAGTAAAATAGAATGTTTGATCCTTAGTTCATATAGGATGCAATTATGAATTATTATCACAATAGAGTCAATGTGAAGAAGAATTAATAATCATAATAAATGAACTTAAAATGTCCGTGACCTGATTAACTGGGTGGGAGCCCATTAATCGTATAAAGTCATTAATGTGACTAAGTGACAATCCTATTCTGGATTTTGTGTATGTCACACTCATTAGAAGTGCATTAAGTATGAAGTGTCTTCATACTGGACTGGACCTGACTTAGATCTTGAGTCCGAGATGCTGGCTTGATTGTTCTTTAATTGAACCGTTAAAGAACACAATATATTACCGTTGTTTTCAACACTATTATTTTGGGAACATGATAGTCAGCAGTAAGGGTAGCTTGGTCATAGACATGGGCATCACACAACTCTCTTCAGAGTCATGATGATTCCCTTGATTGTCGGTGGTGAGAAGTGAGAGGTACCCGTGCGCAACTTATGAATCGAAACCATAAGTGGGTTACTCATAATATTACTGACTGAGTCAAGGATGAAAAATGCAATGAGGGGCATAACGGTAGAAAACGCCTGCTCGTGTGTGGATCATCAAGTGAAAGATCAATAACCCGAATTTGATTGTATCAATGGACACCCTGTTGTTATAAAGGGAATAATATATACCGTATCACTAAAGAGTGCAGCCTCGGGTCTATAGTGGAATCACTTCGAGATTTGACGAACAACTAGCAGTTCGTTGGAGCTTAAGTGATACGGGTCCATGGTCCCCAGGATAACTCCATAACGGATGATACGTACGTGATAAAAACATTGAAATGTTTTTAAGATCATTTGGCAAGACTCATAAAACTGAAGTCTGTTGGCAAGACTCATAAAACTGAAGTCTGTGACAGACATCAGATAGTTTTATCAATAGCGTGGCAAAAGTACCATATCTTGGTAACCGAAATTAACTGACAATAGAAAGTAGAATTTGGATTTTCTGTAAACATGAAAGTTGTTGGAAATTAAATTCTAAGCAACTTTTCTTTTGGAACCGAGTCGTTTCGACGTACGGTTTGTGATTTAGAGAATTTCTAAGTTTGTGATCGTTTCGGTAAACTATGAAATTAAATCACATGTCACGAATTTAAATGATCGTGTGTCACCATGACATTTAAATGTGTGATATTGAGATCAGAGAATATTAATATAATTTAATTATTCGAATTTTATTATTAATAATTATTCAATAATTAATAGATTTATATTAATATGAAAAATAATATATTTTAAATATATTATAGTGTAGAAAATCGAATTGGGCTTTTGGAATATGGATCCATTCACATTCGAATGGATAGACTTCGGTCTTTCCATAATTGCGGCAAAAGTACCAAAAGTTTTGGTATTTGAGAAAAACCCTAAAATCAATTTAATCCATTGGATCGGTTATGATTTAATATCAACCGTTGGATTAGGATAATGATGAATTCGAATTTAATGACTTGGTGATCAAGTTTCATTTTTCGAATTTGATTAATTAATTATATCTGTTAGACCGGTCTAAGATTTAATCTTTACCGTTGGATTGGAAATTAATTAATTATATATAATTATATTATTTTTGAATTATATTTTAAGGATAAATTCGAAATTATTTTTATTAAATCTTTTTATATTTGATTTTATCCTAAACTAATTTGATCCATTAGATTGGTTTAAAGATTTATCTCAACCGTTGGATCTAGATAATGATAATTCGAATTTTAATATATATATATAATTCGAATTTATAAAGATAAGAAGATAAAATTGGATTTTTGATTTTATCCTAATCTTTCTTATTTAATTAAATCCCTAATTAATTATATCCATTGGATTTAGATGAGATTAAATCTGGACCATTGGATTGAGATAATTAATTATATTTAATAAATGAAATTAAAAAATTTGAGAAGGAATTTCTCCAATTCGGTTACGGTTTGAGCCTATAAATAGGAGGCTCATTCTACACATTTTTCATACATTTCCCCAGTGAAAAATTCGAACTCTCCCTCTCCTTTAGGGTCTGCGAATTTTCTCTCTGATCTCTCTTTCTGGTTCGGCTTAAGAGACTTAGTTCTCCGGAAGCTTAAAAAGAACCATCAGTTTAAATTTTGCGACGGAGTCCTGCCGGCGAAGCCCACGCTTCGGTACGAGGATTCCAGGAGAATATTCCGGAAGATCACGGGAGTTTCCCTCAGCACCGGCGGAGCCCTGCCCGATTCAGAACGCGCAGCCGGAAGTCGTCAATAGAGGTACGGCCTTATGCATTGGGTTAATAAATGCAACCATTTACTGCTTTCTATTTATTTCCTATTATGACTAGATTATTAATAATGATTTATGAATATTAAATTACATAATATTTATCAGATCTTGTTAAATGGTTATTATCTGATATCCGGACCGTTGGACGGATAACAAGTTATTCCGCTTTAAATTAATTTTTAAATGTTACCCGAACGGTCCGGAGGTACAATTCGTGATAATTTCATGGAATCCTAGACATGATTTCCAACAATTGGTATCAGAGCCATGGTTCAAGGATAAATAATTACATAATTTAATTAATGGGTTTTAAAGAACGAATTATTTGATGAATAAAATTAAATATTTAAAATTGAAATTTTGAATTTCTAGATATTTTAAATATTAATTTAAAATAAGAATATTACCCGACCCAAAAAATCGGACCGGGTAATTGGACTGGGCTGCCCTTGGCAGCCCAACCCGTGGGAAGGGACGAACAGGGGCTGCCGCTGCAGCCCCAGGAAATTCGCCCAGCAAGCCCACGGGTAAGGCCCATGCCAGGGCCACTCGTCAAGGGCAAGGGCACCCGTGTGGGCCTGGCGCGCGGGTCGCAGGCCACGCTGCCTGGCAGCGGAATGGGCCTGCAGGCCCAGCCCGAAGGGCCCGCGTGCTGCCCTGTCTCACCCGTGGGCTGTCCCTGCCCATTCCACGGGCACGTGGGCCCGGGCTTAAGCCCGGAGGACCCACGTGCAATTTTTATAATGGGTCGGATTTTGTTATTCCGACCCGGATACCGTGGATTAATTATTATTAATGAAATTAATATTTATGGATTAAAATTTATTATGATTAAAATATGGATGTTATTTTCGGATAAATAACATTGTCTTATTTTAATAAATTTATAAAATTAAATATGGATGTTATTTAATGATTAAATAACATTGTCTTATTTAATAAATTAAAATATGGATGATAATATTCGAAGAATAATATCATTGTCTTATTTTAATATTTCATAAATAATTAATAAAGGGCATTAAAATGTTTAATGATAATTCTTAGAGAATAAGTATCATTAACATAAAATTATAAATATTCATCATAGATATAATTTATTATAACCTATTTTCATAACCCTCAAACATAGTGTCTATGTTTAGATCATTATTAATATGTTTATATAGGATGGATATAAATAATAAAGAGTAAATGTAAAAGTGTTAATTATTAGTCGGAAAAATTTCAAACGTACAATCTTGCCTAAGGAAGAGGGAATCAAAAGTGGGGCCGGTTCACCATCCATTTCTGGGTGACCGGTTAGGACCCCTCCCATCGACCTGGAGAGCGTACGGTTTGATCTATCACTACCGACGAAATAATAAACACATTTTTAGGGCTTATTTAAAATTACGCGTCGTAATAAATAAAGCCAAAATATAAACTTTTAATGTATCATTAATAGACAGTTTATATAATAAGTTTTATAACTTAGAAATTAAAAACGTTATTTCCTAAAAAAAAAAAAAACAATGGCAAGTATAGAATAAAACAAAGGTCTCCATTATTACTGTCACAAGGTCTGCTAACCACACCGCCTCGTGTCACACTAGTGTGTCCATTCCTTAAGGAAGGTGTGTTTGTGGAAGGTTTGACACCGTGATAGTTCCAAAAGAATATGGGGACAGAGGAATCTTGGAAATGGACCGCGAGTCACCCTAGAGTGACCATTCCCTAAGGACGACGTTTCCAAGAGGATCCCGAGAACCGAAAATAATGGGTTAAGCTTGCACGGAAGTTGGTGCTTCCCGACCGTCTATGGTGATAGTTAATAATCATACAGGACTTTGGTAGTTCTTGTTATGAATATTAATTAAGTTTATGACTAAAACTTTGTTGGACATATGTGTCCTTAAACAAGATAGTTTATCCATTTGTAAAAGATTATGACAAGTCGTTGAATAAAGATGATGCTTATTATGATAATCTTATTATAGTTTCTGGTAGAGTAAAATAGAATGTTTGATTCCTTAGTTCATAAAGGATGCAATTATGTTATTATTATCACAACAGAGTCAATGTGAGGAAGAATTAATAATCATAATAAATGAACTTAAAATGTCCGTGACCTGATCAACTGGGTGGGAGCCCATTAATCGTATAAGGTCATTAATGTGACTAAGTGATAATCCTATTCTGGATTTTGTGTGTGTCACACTCACTAGAAGTGCATTAAGTATGAAGTGTCTTCATACTGGACTGGACCTAACTTAAACTCCGGAAGTTATAATATAAGACCGTCACTGATAACTTGGAGTTGAGTCACTAGTAGATGATCAAATGGATATTCGATCTAAGTCCTGAGTGATCTTGAGTCCAAGCTGCTGGCTTGATTGTTCTTTGATTTAACCGTTAAAGAACACGAAATATTACCGCTGTTCCCAACACTATTATTTTGGGAACATGATAGTCAGCAGTAAGGGTAGCTTGGTCATAGACGTGGGCATCACACAGCTCTCTTCAGAGTGATGATGATTCCCTAGATTGTCGGTGGTGAGAAGTGAGAGGTATCCGTGCGCAACTTATGAATCGAAACCATAAGTGGGTCACTCAAAATATTACTGACTGAGTCAAGGATGAAAATGCAATGAGGGGCATAACGGTAGAAACCGCCTGCTCGTGTGTGGATCATCAAGTGAAAGATCAATAACCCGAATCTGATTGTATCAATGGACACCCTGCTGATATAAAGGGAATAATATATACCGTATCACTAATGAGTGCAGCCTCGGGTCTATAGTGGAATCACTTCGAGGTTTGACGAACAACTAGCAGTTCGTTGGAGCTTAAGTGATACGGGTCCATGGTCCCCAGGATAGCTCCGTAACGGACGATACGTACGTGATTAAAATACATTCTGGATAATGTTTAATCATTTGGCTTGACTTATAAAACTGAAAGGTCTGTGGCAGACGTCAGATAGTTTTATCGTTAGCGTGGCAAAAGTGCCATATTTTGGTACACGAAATTAACTGATAAAAGAAAGTTATAATTTAGATTTTCTATCAGCACCATGTTGTTGGAAATTAAATTCTAAGCAACTTTGCTTTTTGAACCAAGTCATTTCGACTTACGGTTAGTGATTTATGGATTTTCTAAGTTTATGATCGGTTCGATAAACTTTGAAATTAAATCACATGTCACGAATTTAAATGATGGTGTGGCACCATGACATTTTAATGTGTGATATTGAGATCAGGAAATATTAATATAATTTAATTATTTGAATTTAATTATTAATATGTTATTAATAATTAATTAATAATTAATAGATTTATATTAATAAATAAAAATATATATTTATATATATATTTATATGTGTAAATTCGAATTAGGGTTTCATAGTATGAAACCCTAGCCAATTCGAATAACATGATTTGGTCTTTCCATATTTGCGGCATAAGTACCAAATGTTTTGGTATTTTAGCAAATCCCTAAAATCAATATTATCCATTGGATCGGTTATGATTTAATATCAACCGTTGGATTAGGATATTGATAAATTCGAATTTGATAACTTGGTGACCAAGTTTAAATTTTCGAATTTGGTTAATTAATTATATCCGTTAGATCGGTCTAAGATTTAATCTTTACCGTCGGATTGGAAATTAATTAATTATATATATTTATATAATTTTCGAATTATAGATTAAGGATAAAATCGAAATTGTTTTTAATAAATCTTTTTATATTTGATTTTATCCTAAACTAATTTGATCCATTAGATCGGTTTAAAGATTTATCTCAACCGTTGGATCTAGATAATGATAATTCGAATTTTAATATAAATATATATGATAATTCGAATTTAATAAAGATAAGAAGATAAGATTGGATTTTTGATTTATCCAAATCTTTCTTATTTAATTAAATCCCTAATTAATTATATCCATTGGATTTAGATGAGATTAAATCTGGACCATTGGATTAAGATAATTAATTATATTTAATATATAGAATTCGAATTTTAGGGAGGGAATTTCTCCAATTCGGTTACGGTTTGAGCCTATAAATAGGAGGCTCATTCTACACATTTTACACACCTTTCCCCAGAGAAAAATTCGAACTCTCCCTCTTCCTCAGGGTCTGCGAATTTTCTCTCTGATCTCTCTTTTCTGGTTCGGTTTAGGAGACTATTTCTCCGGAAACTTAAAAAGAACCATCAGTTAAAATTTTGCGACGGAGTCCTGCCGGCGAAGCCCACGCTTCGGTACGAGGATTCCAGGAGAATATCCCGGAAGATCACGGGAGTTTCCCTCAGCACTGGCGGAGCCCTGCTCGATTCAGAACGCGCAGCCGGAAGTTGTCAATTGAGGTACGGCCTTATGCATTAGGTTAATAAATGCAACCATTTACTGCTTTCTATTTATTTCCTATTATGACTAGATTATTAATAATGATTTATGAATATTAAATTACATAATATTTATCAGATCTTGGGATATGGATATTATCCGATATTCGGACCGTTGTACGGATAACAAGTTTTCCGCTTTAAAATAATTTTTAAATGTTACCCGGACGGTCCGGAGGTACAATTCGTGATAATTTTCAAGGAATCCGAGACGTGATTCCCAACAAACTTAGTTTAACCAAACTACACAGTTGATACCGCGAGTCACCCTAGAGTGACCATGCCACTAAGGACGGCAACGACGTGTACAGTCGGTTAAATTATCACGAAATAGTTAAAAGAGTTTATTTAACGTTTTCCCAGAACATGTTTGCATCATGTAACTATTTCAAATAAAATATTTTTCTAAATATTCTACCTATAATAAAGTTTAATAAGTTTCTTTTTCAATGCCAGTCTAAAATGTCGAATCCCATCATGTCATTGCTTTCGAACAACACTCTCGCCGGAATTAACTTTCCAAAATGGAAGAGCAATATAAACATTGTCTTGATCAGTATAAAATATACGCTTTGTTCTCACTGATGAATGTCCCCCTGCACCGGCTGCTAACTGCGCCAGAGGTGTGAAGGAACTCTATGACTCTTGGATTCATGCAACCAATCGTGCTAAGGCATATATGCTGGCTAGCATGTCTGATTCACTGAGAGTCAAGTTAGAGGAAAAGGACGCTGCTTATGAGATCATGGAATCTCTCCAAGGAATGTATGGAAAGCAGTCTGAGCAAGCTCAACATGAAGCGACTCGTCGCTACATGAATGCCAAAATGAAATCAGGGACATATGTTCGTGACCACGTTATGAGCATGACCAATTGGTTTAATGAGGCTGAGCTGCATGGGGCCGTGGTGGATGAAAAGTCTCAGATCAGCATTATTCTTAATTCGCTGTCACCTGAGTTTGTTCCATTCACCAGCAACTACATTAGAACAAACTGAAGTATTGTTTGACACAGCTGATTAATGAGTTGCAAACCTTTGAGGACATCTCGGGTTTGGTGAAGAAAAAGTCTGAATTGAATATAACATTCAAGAAAGGATCTTCATCTAAGAACCCGGGAATGAAGAAAAGGCCCGGTCCTAAGAAAAAGTGGGGGAGGAATTTCCAGCCGGAGATTGCAGACAAGAAAGCCGCTGAGAAAGGAAGATGCTTCCTTTGCAAGGAAAAGGGACATTGGAAGAGAGATTGTCCCAAATTCCAAAATGAAAAGAAGAACGAAACTGGTGAGCGTCTCACCCGACGAAAACTGAAATATGTGATATTTCCAATACACATTTGTTTTAGAAAGTCTTTATCTCCAAAGATCTAAAACTGAAATATGTGATATTCTTTGTTTTCAGCAGTAGCTAAGGAGTGATAATCTGTAGTCATCTGAGAGTCTCGGTGATCCTTATCGGCAGCAGAGGAAGAGACTCATTTTTTTATTTTTACTCAATTCTTGTTTGGATCTATGTTGAAGGGTGATTTGAAAACCCTTCGACCTTTTTTTTTAACAATATTAAGTTTTATTTAATGAAGTTTTTATTTCGATCCTATGAATTCTTGAGTAAATTTATGAGCTCTTCATCGATAGATAAACCTTTACATGCCTTTAGCATTAACTTGTTTAAAATGTAAAGGTTGATATCTAAACATAGTAATAAGTTTACTATGATGGAAATCTCATGACAATTGGTAAGTAAATTACCATGTTGTTCTTATGACAAAGTCACAACATCGATAACAGTGCCTGTTGTCGAAGAGAGTGCGGAAACCACGGTCCCAAATCAGAACCAAGGGGTACTCAGACGTAGTGAGAGGTTCAAAAGACCTGTTGAGCGCTACGAACATACCCAGTTGGAATTTCACCTAGCTGTACAAACACTAGTGATGAAGATCCCATAGGCTGTGAGCAAGCTATGTTGGATCCTGATAAGGGAGAATGGCAGGAAGCCATGAACCAAGAAATAGAATCAATGGATTCTAATGAAGTCTGGGAACCTTCAAGGCTAGACTAGTGGCTAAGGGTTTTACCCAGAGGGAAGGTATTGATTTCGATGAGACCTTCGCTCTAGTCGCTAAGTATAAGTCCATCCGGATTCTCATGGCCATAGCCTGTAGTCTCAATTACGAGATTTGGCAGATAGACGTCAAAACCGCCTTCCTGAACGGGTACATTGACGAGAACATCTATATGGACCAACCAGAAGGGTTCGTGCAGAAGGGTCAAGAAAGAAAAGTTTGCAGACTTCTCAAATCCATTTATGGATTGAAGCAAGCTTCTAGATCCTGGAATCTAAGGTTTGATGAAACCATCAAATCTTATGGATTCATACAGAACATCACTGAGGCCTGCATATATAAACTCAATAATGAAACCGTGGAAATATTTCTTGTTCTATACGTCGACGATATTCTTCTCATTGGAAACAGTGTGAAGAGGCTATCGGACGTGAAAGCGTGGCTATCTACGCAATTCCAAATGAAGGACATGGGAGAAGCCAGTTATGTTCTTGGGATCCATATCTTCAGGGATCGCAACAACAGGCTTTTAGCCTTATCACAAGCAGCTTACATTGATAAGGTGCTTGAACGTTTTGCAATGGCAAACTCCAAGGGAGGTAATTTACCGACCAGGCATGGAGTGTTCCTTAACATGAAGCAATGCCCTACTTCTCCGGAAGAGCAAGATGAGATGAGGAGAGTACCCTATGCTTCAGCAGTGGGAAGTCTGATGTACGTTATGCAGTGTACTAGGCCAGACATCTGTTATGCTGTGGGAATTGTTAGCAGATACCAATCCAACCCTGGTATGGCTCATTGGACAGCAGTGAAGAACATTCTCAAGTATCTTCGGAGAACGAGAGACTATATGTTAGTGTTTTCAGGATCAGAACTGAATCCACTAGGTTACACTGATTCATACTTTATGTCTGATAAAGACGCGAGAAAATCGACGTCGGGAGCAGTGTTCACCCTTGCTGGTGAAGCGATATTCTGGAGAAGCGTAAAGCAATCCTGTATCGCGGATTCCACAATGAAAGCTGAATACGTGGCAGCTTGTGAGGCAGCCAAAGAATCAGTTTGGCTCAAGAATTTCTACATAAAGCTGGGAGTTATTCCAGATGTAGATGGGCCCCAAACACTATACTGTGACAACAGTGGTGCAGTGGCAAATTCTAAAGAGCCCAGAGACCATAACAAGGCGAAACATATAGAGAGAAAATACCATCTCATTAGAGAGATAGTACGTCGAGGCGATGTACGGGTTGTGAAAATAGCTTCGGAAGACAATATGGCTGATCCATTCACTAAGACGTTGCCAAAGAAAATATTCAGGAGGCATCTGGAGAGTATGGGTCTGAAAGACATGGGTCATCTTCTTTAAGTACAAGTGGGAGATTGTTGGACATATGTGTCCTTAAACAAGATCTTTTATCCATTTGTAAAAGATTATGACAAGTCGTTGAATAAAGATGATGCTTATTATGATAATCTTATTATAGTTTCTGGTAGAGTAAAATAGAATGTTTGATCCTTAGTTCATATAGGATGCAATTATGAATTATTATCACAATAGAGTCAATGTGAAGAAGAATTAATAATCATAATAAATGAACTTAAAATGTTCGTGACCTGATTAACTGGGTGGGAGCCCATTAATCGTATAAGGTCATTAATGTGACTAAGTGACAATCATATTCTGGATTTTGTGTGTGTCACACTCACTAGAAGTGCATTAAGTATGAAGTGTCTTCATACTGGACTGGACCTGACTTAAACTCCGGAAGTTATCATATAAGACCGTCACTGATAACTTGGAGTTGAGTCACTAGTATATGATCAAATGGATATTCGATCTAAGTCCTGAATGATCTTCAGTCAGAGCTGCTGGCTTGATTGTTCTTTGATTTAACCGTTAAAGAACACAATATATTACCGTTGTTCCCAACACTATGATTTTGGGAACATGATAGTCAGCAGTAAGGGTAGCTTGGTCATAGACGTGGGCATCACACAGCTCTCTTCAGAGTGATGATGATTCCCTAGATTGTCGGTGGTGAGAAGTGAGAGGTATCCGTGCGCAACTTATGAATCGAAACCATAAGTGGGTCACTCAAAATATTACTGACTGAGTCAAGGATGAAAATGCAATGAGGGGCATAACGGTAGAAAACGCCTGCTCGTGTGTGGATCATCAAGTGAAAGATCAATAACCCGAAATTGATTGTATCAATGGACACCCTGCTGTTATAAAGGGAATAATATATACCGTATCACTAAAGAGTGCAGCCTCGGGTCTATAGTGGAATCACTTCGAGGTTTGACGAACAACTAGCAGTTCGTTGGAGCTTAAGTGATACGGGTCCATGGTCCCCAGGATAGCTCCATAACGGATGATACGTACGTGATAAAAACATTGAAATGTTTTTAAGATCATTTGGCAAGACTCATAAAACTGAAGTCTGTGACAGACATCAGATAGTTTTATCAGTAGCGTGGCAAAAGTACCATATCTTGTTAACCGAAATTAACTGACAATAGAAAGTAGAATTTGGATTTTCTGTAAACATGAAAGTTGTTGGAAATTAAATTCTAAGCAACTTTTCTTTTGGAACCGAGTCGTTTCGACGTACGGTTTGTGATTTAGAGAATTTCTAAGTTTGTGATCGTTTCGGTAAACTATGAAATTAAATCACATGTCACGAATTTAAATGATCGTGTGTCACCATGACATTTAAATGTGTGATATTGAGATCAGAGAATATTAATATAATTTAATTATTCGAATTTTATTATTAATAATTATTCAATAATTAATAGATTTATATTAATATGAAAAATAATATATTTTAAATATATTATAGTGTAGAAAATCGAATTGGGCTTTTGGAATATGGATCCATTCACATTCGAATGGATAGACTTTGGTCTTTCCATAATTGCGGCAAAAGTACCAAAAGTTTTGGTATTTGAGAAAAACCCTAAAATCAATTTAATCCATTGGATCGGTTATGATTTAATATCAACCGTTGGATTAGGATATTGATGAATTCGAATTTAATGACTTGGTGATCAAGTTTCATTTTTCGAATTTGATTAATTAATTATATCCGTTAGACCGGTCTAAGATTTAATCTTTACCGTTGGATTGGAAATTAATTAATTATATATAATTATATTATTTTCGAATTATAGTTTAAGGATAAATTCAAAATTATTTTTATTAAATCTTTTTATATTTGATTTTATCCTAAACTAATTTGATCCATTAGATCAATTTAAAGATTTATCTCAACCGTTGAATCTAGATAATGATAATTCGAATTTTAATATATATATATATATATATAATTCGAATTTATAAAGATAAGAAGATAAGATTGGATTTTTGATTTTATCATAATCTTTCTTATTTAATTAAATCCCTAATTAATTATATCCATTGGATTTAGATGAGATTAAATCTGGACCATTGGATTGAGATAATTAATTATATTTAATAAATGAAATTCGAAAATTTGAGAGGGAATTTCTCCAATTCTGTTACGGTTTGAGCCTATAAATAGGAGGCTCATTCTACACATTTTTCACACCTTTCCCCAGAGAAAAATTCGAACTCTCCCTCTCCTTTAGGGTCTGCGAATTTTCTCTCTGATCTCTCTTTCTGGTTCGGCTTAAGAGACTTAGTTCTCCGGAAGCTTAAAAAGAACCATCAGTTCAAATTTTGCGACGGAGTCTTGCCGGCGAAGCCCACGCTTCGGTACGAGGATTCCAGGAGAATATCCCGGAAGATCACGGGAGTTTCCCTCAGCACTGGCGGAGCCCTGCCCGATTCAGAACGCGCAGCCGGAAGTCGTCAATAGAGGTACGACCTTATGCATTGGGTTAGTAAATGCAACCATTTACTGCTTTCTATTTATTTCCTATTATGACTAGATTATTAATAATGATTTATGAATATTAAATTACATAATATTTATCAGATATTGTTAAATGGTTATTATCCGATATCCGGACTATTGGACGGATAACAAGTTATTCTGCTTTAAATTAATTTTTAAATGTTACCCGGACGGTCCGGAGGTACAATTCGTGATAATTTCATGAAATCCGAGACGTGATTTCTAACTGGGGAGCTTAGCTACCTTTCAGAATTTTTTGAGGCGCTGAAAACTGAAAATCCGAAGAAGGATATTAATCAAACTGCTATAGCCTGGAAGCCCCCCGAGGAAGGCTGTGTTAACATCTGTGTCGACGCCGCGATTGATGGACGTGGGGACAATTATGACATTGGTTTAGTGGCTCGCAACCATGAAAATCGTGTTCTTGCGCCGGGAATTAATTTCCATCGGCATGGCTTGTCTCCCCAACTTGCGGAGGCTTCTGCTATTTGCCGTGGGGTTGAATGGGCGTATGACCAGGGGTGGTCGAAGATTCACATCCAATCGGACTGTCTAGGGGTTATTAAAACTCTGAATAGTAAGTCCATTCCTCTGTCTGATTTAGGCACTATTGTCTCCGATATCCATCGCTTAGTTAATCAGATTGAGTCTGTAATTTTCTTCTTCAGCCCGAGATGCTGTAATGAAGTCGCGCATGGCCTTGCTCGACTCGCGATTGAGTCTAGAGGGAATATAGTTTGGTTGGAGTCTGTCCCGCCTAGTATTGAACATCTTGTTTTGCGTGACTCTGGTTGTACCGAGGGAGTCCCGACCCTTGTTCGGGACGTTTGCTTGGCTGTTGTCGTTGATAATTCGATGTGGAGTACTCTTCCCTCTAGAGCCGCACCCGTTTGGGAGACCCAGAGGGTTTAATGAGGCTCATCATTTATAATTTCGATTAAATAATATTTTTATACTTTTACCTTGAATTAATATAACTTACTTATTTTTAATAAAATAATAATTTTAGTGATATAATAAAATTTTCTAATCTCAACATTATTAATTTTTAAAAATTCTTCGATTTATATCTATACATAAAATTATATCGTATAAATAAAATCACTAGCTTTTTTATTTATTCTAATAATTTATATTTTATATATGTCTAACTTAATTTTTGTCGAGCTACAAGTTGTATTTTGTGTATTACAATTAAGTTTTATTTTAATTAAATTTGTTGTACTCTATTCTTACAAATTCACAATTTTTAAGATAAAAACACTTGATCCGTCTTTGTAAATAGGTTTCCATGATTTAAGACTTGAATATTGAGTACCCAATTTTCTTGTTCCGATTTTTCCACTCGGATTGCCGTTTCGTTTTCCGGGCATCGCAGAAAACCGGGTTTTTTTTTTCGTTTGAAGGAAACCGGGTTTTGGATCCGGTTTGATGCTATAATCATTCATGGCATAATTCAGTGTCCCGCCAATTATCTCACTCTTGCCCAAAGTTTCCCTCCATTTCCCCAATCTCACAGCCACCAAATTCAGAAAAATCCCCAAATTTCGTCCGATTCGAACGTTAGCTCTGAACAATTCTCCTCGATTTCCTTCCGATTCGTCTGCATTTCGTCAATTGGGGTCCTGATTTCCCTCCCTAGGGTTTCGGTGAGCCATGCCTTCGTTAGTCTCGCCG
Source organism: Parietaria judaica (assembly GCA_954871525.1). Lineage (NCBI taxonomy): Eukaryota > Viridiplantae > Streptophyta > Magnoliopsida > Rosales > Urticaceae > Parietaria > Parietaria judaica. The sequence goes on from OX940860.1 coordinate 51,021,011, forward strand.
GGGAAGATCCTCCGACTGGAGCTCGAGAACTTCAAGTCCTACAAGGGGCTACAGACCATCGGTCCGTTCTATGACTTCACGGCGATTATCGGCCCCAACGGCGCCGGGAAATCGAACCTCATGGACGCCATCAGCTTCGTGCTCGGCGTCCGGACGGGCCAGCTCCGCGGAGCCCAGCTCAAGGACCTAATCTTCGCCTACGACGACAAGGAGAAGGAGGAGAGAGGACGGAGGGCCTTCGTTCGCCTCGTTTACCTTCTCGAAAACGGGTCCGAGCTCCAGTTCACTCGAGCAATCACCAGCGCTGGCGCCAGTGAGTACCGCATCGACGGGGCTGCTGTGTCGTGGGAGGATTACAACGCCAGGCTGCGCTCGCTGGGAATTCTGGTCAAGGCTCGGAATTTCCTGGTTTTTCAGGTCAATTTCTATGTTTGTATGATTCATTTCTGATTCGAGTGTTCCAACTACTATTTCCCCTTCTAATGGAGTTCGATGTCTATAGTTTTGTATTAGCCTTTGTTTGATCTGATGTATAAATTGAGCGTTCGAACTTACTCTCTGTATCTTGCAATGGGTTTCGATTTATCACTATGAATTGTTGAAGAAGATTCACTTGGCCATTCTATTATAGGAATGGGTTTTTTCTTATGTAGCTAATTCTGTATCTTTTCACTTGATAAAACATATGAACGTGGGGGGAGCGTATAACGGGGGAGAAATTATGGTGCTTGACGGGGTTTCTATTGTTGGCATATCTGGAGTTGCGAGCTCTTAACGCTTGTTGACTTTGTCATTGCAGGGTGATGTGGAGTCCATTGCCTCGAAAAACCCCAAGGAACTTACCGGACTTCTCGAGCAGATCTCAGGGTCCGATGACCTGAAGAGAGACTACGAAAAGTATGAAGAAGAGAAAGCTAGGGCCGAGGAAAATTCAGCGTTGGTATATACAAAGAAAAAGGCCATTGTGTCAGAGAGAAAGCAAAAGAAAGAGCAAAAGGAAGAAGCAGAGAAACATCTGCGTTTACAAGATCAACTGGTACGTCTCTCTTTGTTTCTGTTTATTTTCGCTTGGAATTGTCCGTTTTAAAATTGCTAAGTGCTGTCTCCTCCTCTTCCCCGTTACAGAAATCACTGAAGAGAGAATACTTCTTATGGCAACTGTACAACATAGAAAAAGACGTTGGAAAGACCACGGAAGACCTCAAGGCCGAAGAAGAAAGTCTTAAAGATGTCATGGCAGATCTGGAAAAAATCGAGAAAGATGCCAGTAACAAGAAAAAAGAACAAGGCAAATATGATAAAGAAATTTTGCAGCGTGAAAAAAAGATTCGCGAGAGAAACAATAAACTTGACAAGCATGTAAGTTTCAACGCCCATTAACGGATTCACTACAATATGATTACTGTAATGAAAAAACGAAAGACTCGAAAAAGTGAATTGTCATTCCCTTGTCTTTGCAGCAACCGGAGCTTCTGAAGCTGAAAGAGGAAGATTCTCACATAAACTCAAAAATTAAGAGAAACAAGAAGGAGCTGGTTAAAAGAAAAGAAGAAAAGAGGAAACATGCGGCTGAAATAAAGAAGCTCCAGGAGGGCATAAGGGATCTGACTTCAACATTAGAGGAGTTACATAAAAAAGGACAGGACACCGGTGGTGAAAAGCTTAAGTTAGATGACTCTGAGTTAAGGGAATATTTTCGAATGTAAGTTCCTGTGAATTCTCGAAAGAGATTGATATGTTTTCTGAATATTTCTGATTGGTCGTAGAATTGAGGAAACATACTGACTATTTCGGTTACATTCACAACTACTTAATAGACTTATACTAAAGGAATATACAAGCTAACATCTACACATTTCAATTATAATTGCTGATAGTTTGCTCTGTCTATATATGTGTGTGTTCTATCGAGTATTGAGCTTTACTCATTCACGATTTTCCTTTGAATGTTTGTAACGCAGTAAAGAAAAAGCTGGGATGGAAACAGCAAGGCTTCACGATGAGAAAGAGGTTCTGGACAGACAACAGCATGTTGAAAGTGAAGCTCAAAAGAACTTGGAAGAAAATCTCCAGCAATTGAAAAATCGTAGTAGCGAACTTGATTCCCAGGAGGACCAAATGGAGAAAAGGCTGAAAAAAATAGCCGACATGTCTCTAAATCACAGGAACGATCTCGCTTCCCAGAGGCAGGAGCTGCGTGTTATGCAAGATAAACATCGCGATTCCAAGTTGTTAACTTTCTATGATTTGCATAATCTTTATATCCAGGAGACTGTTATTTCTTATTCCAAGTATTTCGTCGTGCAGGCACAAATGTGAAAACTTAAAGTCGAAAATCAGTGAAGTCGAAAACCAGCTGCGTGAGCTAAAAGCTGACAGACATGAAAATGAGAGGGATGCTAGGTTGTCTAAGGCAGTTGAGACTCTCAAACGACTGTTCAATGGTGTCCACGGACGCATAACCGATCTTTGTCGGCCAACTCAAAAGAAGTATAACCTTGCTGTCACTGTAGCTATGGGTAGATTCATGGATGCAGTTGTTGTTGAAGATGAACAAACTGGAAAGGAATGCATCAAGGTACGTCATCGTCGCATTTCTTATTGTTTTCTTTTTTTTTCTTCTTCCAAAATGGTTTTTATGTATCCTTTAGATTTTTTTTTTCAATCTTATTAAGAATAAAGAGTAAAAGGCTATTTTTTTTTCTGTTAATTTCTATCTGGGATTATTGACTGGCTATTATTTACTATTCAGAACGTTGAGATGGTTATATATTCCTAATAGCTTATAGTTGGTCTCACTTCTTCAGCAAGTAGCACATATAATAGTGTCAAAGGTGAAGAAATATATGTTTTTTTTACTCTTGTTATAATCTGTAAAGCATCTTGTTGACGCATATTTCGGATAATGAGTGTCTGATTTTCCTGGGTGGAAGCGTTCAGTTATATATTATTTACTGTAGAATTCCCAATAAGAATCTACCATATATCCTAATTATCTTTTACTTACCCCTAGTTAATAATGGAATGACAGAATAATCAGCATAGAATATGCCAACTCTTCTAATAAAATTCAAAGTTAGACAAATGCAGTATCATCGTAATTGTTTGTCTGTGCAGTACTTGAAGGAGCAAAGGCTTCCGCCTCAGACATTTATCCCTCTTCAGTCGGTTCGTGTGAAGCCAGTCATTGAGAGATTGCGCAACTTAGGCGGTACAGCCAAACTGGCCTTTGATGTTATCCAATATCCTTTTCTGATTACTATATGAGTGATTCTTTCTGTGCTGATGTTTTTAGTCTCTACAAGATTCAATTTTAAGTTTGGAACTAATGGGACCCGACCTGGAAAAGAAACAAGAACATTTTATTAATATAGCAGTCCGGTGTCTAATTTGAGGTGTTAGACCGGGAAGACTCTCCGAAGGATGTTCAATAAGTTTAGACTAGGCGCCTATATATAGGATTAGAAGCCCTAATTCAATATATATATATATATATATATATATATATATATATATATATATCGTAAAGTACCCTTAATACCCCTATTGACGGGTCTAAGAGACCCATCTGTACACCTTTGTACTGGTTCTCTTCCTAGCATATATGTATAACTCGTTAATGCACGGATGTCAAATCACCCATTGTAAGTTTTGCCTCAGATTCTGTGGATGATACCAAAAATCATTTTAATAAACTTAGACCTTTATACTTATGTTCATATTTCCTGTATTTAATAAGACTAATATGGTTTGAGAAGGGAAACTTTATAAAATAACCCTCAATATACCACAAATTCTATTGCCTAAAACTTGTTTGTAATTAGAATGATGGTTTCTGATACGATCTACTTCATTTTGAAAAAATTAGTTGAATTTCTAGAAAAAATTAGGTGAATTATAGAGTGATTTTCTGTCATATAATTGTACTTTTTAAAATTTTCTCACGAAATTGACTTCTTCTGAAATGTTCCAAATTTTACAATTCATTCTGGATAGATTACTTGTCGGTGTACGTGATTTGTCAGCTTCATCTGGTGATTTTCATTTTTATAATGCAATTAAGCTTGTCCACTTAACTCTCATACATTTGATCCTGCATTGGAAAAAGCGATTATTTTTGCTGTTGGCAATACTCTTGTTTGTGACAACCTCGACGAAGCTAAGGTTCTAAGCTGGAGTGGCGAGAGGTTCAAAGGTTCTTGTTCTCTGCTTATAGTTTAACATAAATTAGGTTCTAACAAGGATCGTATTTAACCATTACTGTTTTTATGTAGTTGTGACCGTTGATGGGATACTTCTCACAAAATCCGGCACAATGACCGGTGGAACGAGTGGTGGAATGGAAGCAAGATCGAAACAATGGGATGATAAAAAGATTGAGGGTTCGTCTTATATTATCTCTACATATTCTGCTATAAATATTGTACAGATTTCGTATAGATGTTTTCGTAGAAACTAAAAAAATTAAAGTAATTATGAATTGTTCTCATCCTTTTGATTTAATAGTTCAAGTATAATTTTGAGGTTTCATTGCTTTGTGCTCACACGTGTAAAGTTCCATGGTTTTTGCTTATACGAATTCACTGCGTATAGGACTGAAGAAAAAGAAAGAACAGTTTGAGTCCGAGTTGGAAGAGCTAGGGTCAATGCGGGAAATGCAGCTAAAAGAGTCTGAAGCATCTGGGAGAATTAGTGGACTTGACAAGAAGATCCAATATGCAGATATTGAGAAGGTGACCTAATAAATGACTTTTCAGCTTCGTATTTCGTCATTATCTGTAGCTTTAGCATGGATCCTATCATGATTGGACCCTAATTGGTAATCAATGCGAAACAATAATTCTTTATTGATAACCGTAACTCCGGTCTCTAGTTGAACAGTGAGATTAGGAAAATTCTCCCAATGATGTTTTGCAAATTAACCTACTCAAATAAGATTACTCAACCTAAATTAGGCGCCTATATATAGGATTCGAAATTCTAATCATATTTATTGCAATATACCCCTAATACATTTACTTAATGCAAGTACCTAATACATAATTATTTAGATATTGACATATCACCGACAGTTGTATTTGTGCACGTTTTTATTTATTAATATTTTTTCTATAATAATCTTCTCTACTATATTTAAAAATTAGTTTCATTTTTGTCAACGTGTTGTTTTTATTTTTCCTTTATTGTGTTTCAGCAGAGTTTAGTGGCTTGATTATGGTTTGTGTTCTGTTTGCAGAAAAGTATCGAGGACAAACTTGCCAACTTAAAGAAAGAAAAGAAGAATATTAAAGAAGAAATTAACCGTATCACTCCGGAATTTTTGAAGGTGATACCTTGCGGCTATTGCTGTCTTCTGTTTGGAGATTTTCTTTCGAATAACCTCATCACACTTTGGGGAAAATATTTGCTTGCAGTTTAAAGGTGCTATCGACAAGAGGACCACGGAAATAAATAAGCTGGAGAAGAGTATTAATAAAATTACGGACAGAATCTACAGCGACTTTAGTAGATCTGTAGGGGTAGCAAATATACGTGAATATGAAGAGAATCAACTGCAATTTGCCCAAACCAATGCTGAAGAAAGGCTTAAATTGAGTAGCCAAATCTCCAAGCTGAAATATCAGTATGAATTTTCTTCTTATATATATATATATATATATATATGTATATATTGTATTTCTTTTGTTTGATCCGCATATGAATGTATCTTCCGATACTTGTGTTTATTATATCAAGTATAAGCATAAAGCACACATACTATATGCGAATTCCTGCAACATTGTGTTAGGACCCTGATGGATCAAGCGAGTGAAGAACTCTATATTGATAAAATGTAACCCCGATCTATTCGAGTTTCTCTGGGAGAACTCTCTTTTTAATTCATCCCTTTTTACTTCTAACGATTAAGGATGGTAGTGATGCATTAAGGAAAATGTGGGTAGTAACGTATAAAGTAACAAGTACATTCGAAGCAATTTTTCATAATATACCTTTTTGCCTTTTTTTATTTTATTGTTGTGCGATTTGTCGTTTTCCTCCAGGTTGGAGTATGAAGAAAATCGGGACATGGATTCGCGAATTAAAGACATTGAACTGTCTCTAAGTGAACTAGAAAAAAAATTAGAGCAGATTGAGAAGAGACAAGCAGAAGCTAAGTCATCAGCAGAGAGCGCTATCAATGAGGTCAACTGCTTGAATGATGAAATAGAAGGTATCGTATTCATTGTTAAATCAATAAATAGTCAGTGGATATGATTATGTTATTTATATGATCAATCTCTGTTTGCAACTCTCTTTAGCAGTTCATTTTTTTCTTCTTTTTTTCACATATGTCCAGTCCATGTCTGGCTGGAAAATTGATAGGATTCAAGATTAAAGTAAACGTAAATCAAACACGGCCAACAGGGTAAATCACCAAGGTGTTGAATTCCCTATTTCTCTCGACTACGAAAGAATTACGAATTAAAAACAACCTTTTTCTTTGGGAGCAAGTTTGAATGCTCTCCGAATTACGCTAAAAGAACATAATCCTAACAAAACATAAAATACCTGTTTAGCGCCCAACATGGGCTCCCATAGGCTGATCACAAACCCTAATGATAAAGCGTGAGTTGACCCAAATTTCCTTAATGACGAATAATTCCTCAAGACATAGAAGGACTAAGTACACAAGCTTAAGGGACCTAAGGGACGGTTTTGCCCTTACTCCATTGATAGGTGATGATAGAGGCTCTATCAAAAGTTCTCTAGAATTGTTTGTTGTATTAGCTTGCTGACCGAGTCAATATTTTTTATATCGTGCACTACTTATATTGTCCCTAATAAATTTTCCTTAATTTTCTGTACACTTGCTGAATATCACCTAATACGTTATATGGTTAATAATTGAAATGATTTTGTAACTTGTGCTGTGCGCTTGCATTACTAAAAAAGGGTCAACATTTTTTTTTCTTCTTTCTTTTCATGCTTCAAATGAATATACATAGCATATGAGAGCATAATAGGAAGCTTCCTTTAGTGGCAACTCATTTATCATGTTGCTGTTCCGACTCCCGACAAACATAAATAGAATTATTACAAATATCAAATAAGCATTTTCTGAATTGGGTAATAAAGTATTGTTTTTATCCTCAATATTTATGAAGAATTGAAATCCAAGTCGGAAAAGTATGAGAAGGAGATTCAGGACTGTAAAAAACGGGCTTCTGCAGCCACGACAAGCCTCTCAAAACTTAAACGTCAGATAAATTCTAAGGTTAGCTTCATTCCACCAAATTCTCTACTTTGCTTCTTTTTGTTTAATGACCTTATCGCCCATCTGCAATTCCTTGTATTTACAGGAAGGCCAGATCGAGCAGCTAATTTCAAGGAAACAGGAGATAGTGGAGAAATGTGAATTAGAGCAAATCGACCTTCCTATTGTTCCAGACCCGATGGAGACTGACACGTCGACACCTGGCCCTGCTTTTGATTTCAGTCTCTTGAGTAGAGCCCATTTACAAGATAAGAGGGAAACACTCGAGTCGGAATTCAGGCAAAAAATAGATTCCTTGACTTCAGATATCGAAAGCACGGCGCCCAATATGAAGGCCTTGGACCAGTACGAGGTTCTTAAAGAGAAGGAAAGAAATGTGACGGACGAGTTTGAAACGGCGAGGAAAGAAGAGAAGGAAAAGGCAGATCTTTTCAACTCCGTTAAGCAAAAGAGGTATTAATGATTTGTCTTAAATATAATATAATTTATCGATTTTATAAGGGTAGGTTATGTAGAAGATTATTATAAGATATGGTATGTATATTTTTTCTATTTTTATGAAAACCCTAGCAGTATATGTAGTTGATCTTTTTTGTCAAGTTTCCTTTTTCGGATTTTAGGCAATAATAATTTTTACTGTTGAATTCAACGTGAGACAATATTACACTATTAAGATGAACTTATGAAGGAAAACAAACAACAAATTTTTGCACGAACATGTTATTACGATTTACGAGGCTCGTCTGGTAGATATTCATGAGCAAGATATATAGTCAGATCATTTGACCTAACAAGACTAAATATCAAATCACCTTAGAAAATATAGAATATTCGAGTGTCCATGTTTGAGAAATGCTGTCGATAGACCCTTATTTTTGTCTATAGGAGGAAGAAGGTTAGTTTGGTCAATCAGCTTATTATTTAATTATGTCCTTAAGTGTCTTCCTTTTTATGTATTTAATTATGGTAATTAGGGTGATTGGTCTATACTAGAAAATAATTCTTAGGTGTCGTCAATGGTTATATTCAATTAGCTTATTTAATTATGTCTCTAAGTGACTCGAATCGAAGGTCGTTTTGTATCCCATTTGATTATCATAAGAGAAAAGGGAATTAGTCATATGTTGGTGAGTTCCCATTGGCCTATTTTGTGTTGGAAAACGGGTTTGGATCCTATCAGCCATTTGCATTTATCGTATCTTCGCCTTGCAGTCTCGTTCTCCATAAAAGAAATTAAATTTAATTCCCATTTTGCTTGATTGTTGAAGCTTACTCTAATCTTGGTTTATACAGGTATGAGCTGTTCATGGAAGCTTTCAATCACATATCTGGTACTATTGACAAGATATACAAGCAACTCACTAAGAGCAACACGCACCCATTGGGAGGGACTGCATATTTGAACTTGGAAAACGATGATGATCCGTTTCTACACGGCATAAAGTACACTGCAATGCCGCCAACAAAGAGGTTCCGTGATATGGACCAGCTATCTGGCGGGGAGAAAACAGTTGCAGCTCTTGCTTTACTCTTTTCCATTCACAGGTCTGTCTTTTAGCCTTTTGCCACCCCTATATTTTTGTACTCTTTTATTACGACCCGAGGTCGTGATCTCGTGACGGGGCCATGGTAACAAAAATGAGAAACGCGAAAAGCGCTAATTTCTTACGAACCCGAACCTCCCCTCCTCTCACTTTTCAGTTAATGAGAAGGGACCCATTTATATGTAGGCCACCAATTACTACCGGGCTTTTCTTAACGGAATTTGTCTAATTGCAACCGCAAAACTTAAATGACTGAAAATTAACGGCGTGATTAAACCTTATTTTACAGTGCCTTTTTAAGTTACAACTTCCATTGAGCTTCGGTTTTTCGTACTTAACTATCTTTGAATCCGCCAATATACTAGCATGTGCATTGGTGCAACATAAATTTGGCAACAGGTAGACTTTTCAAACTATTAGGACATAAATTGTTACATTCAGACAAGTTCAAGGAGGAGATTACTATATAAAAAATAATTTATATGCAAATTAGACATCATAATGAAGCTGTTCTCTTGATTTTATTTCATCGGCTTTGCTACTAACCTGTCTCGATTGTCTCTGACTTGCTCGTGTGGTTTCAGCTATAGGCCTTCGCCATTTTTTATATTGGATGAAGTGGATGCTGCGCTGGACAACTTGAACGTCGCTAAGGTCGCTGGATTCATCCGCTCAAAGTCATGCGAGGGAATCAGAAATATCCACGAAGCGGATGGCGGCACCGGTTTCCAAAGCATAGTCATCTCTCTTAAAGATAGTTTCTACGACAAGGCTGAGGCTTTGGTTGGGGTTTACAGAGACTCCGAAAGGGGGTGAGCTTTATGTATATATATATTCTGTCTTGAGAACTGGCGTCTCATAATTCGAAAAAAAAATAAAAATTCATTAGTTTCTCGAAAAAGGCCTCATACAAGACCCCGAGAATATATAATAAAAAGAGCTTGTATTAATTTTTCAGTCAAGGTTCTCAAATCATGAAGTTATGTTGTTGGTTTCGTGCAGGTGCTCGAGAACGCTGACGTTCGACCTGACGAAATATCGGGAATCATAGGTGCCGCAGTTTGAGATGTAGGGTTCCAGTCCTCAAGCTTACTCAAATTGGTAGATGGCTGTAAATATGATGTAGTCAATTAGGGTTTGTAGAAATGTTTTCATGCTCACCCTTGTGCGTGTTCGTGAAGTGAAGTTGCCTTTTTATTATCTTGGATGGGACAAAAGGTTATAATTGATGATGCTAAACAAATAGTAATTGTTTTGAAAATGTGTAAAGACATGGTAAAAAAAAAAAGCACAGAAAATACGGAGAAATCATGTCACTTACGGAATTAACCGAAATTTTTTTATTAAAAAAATATTTTTACGAAAAAAAGAATTAAGAATAAGAATTTTATTTTTTATAACATAATATATATATTTTATATACATATGCAATAGGGTTAGTAGTTACAAAAGTATTCAAGCTGTATGTCCCTAGGCAACAGAGTTCATATCATCACTTTAATACTTTTGCCGCCCTGAAGTATAATATATTGCTTTTAAAAAAAAAAAAACATAAAGTGATATTGTCGGCCCAAGATATAATGCACTCTCTCGCCTTAGTAGATATATTCAATCTAACACATTAATGTCTCAGTCTTAAAAAGTATTTAATAGAGTCAACCTCAGACAAATCAAACTTGGTTGTAGGGTCGCAATTTGGGGTCGGATAGGAAACACGAAACGGTTACGACACGATTTAAACGGGTTTGGGTACAATAAATGGATCTGGGTCCAACCGTGTCGAACACGATTAACACGATTAAATAACGGGTAAACACACCACAAACACGATAACACGATGGGACCCAATTAGACACGATTAAAAGCAAAAAGTTACATTTCTACATTTTATATATGTTATTAAGTGTTTTAATACTTATTATATACGAAATTTATTTTTTTACTTTGTAAAATTTTAAAATCTTCGATAATATAGTTAAAATAAATTAAGTTAAATGCGTATAAATTGAATTAATTTATCATTTATAAATAAATGAATATATTAATTGGGTTAAACGGGTAGACACGATAAACACGTTATTTAAATGGAGAGGGTATGGGTCTCGTCTTCTAACACGATTAATAAATGGGGCGGGTCTGGGTCTAGATAAAATAACTAAAAAACGATTAAGACCTGGTACGAACACGACACACAACCCGAATTGCCACCCTTGTATGATATATTCACGAGCAATCTATATATTATAAAAGGAGGAACTCATAAGTGATGTGGTTTTTAATAGCACAATAGAATCAAAGGATTGATATTTTTTAATTTTATAGAGTTTTGAATTATTTTTTTAATGCCTCATACCCAATTGCCTTAGACTCTTCACAATACCCCATACCCCAATAAATTGCTTAGCAGTTTCTTTCTTCCTATTAATTAAATAGTCGCTATATATATCTATGTAGATAATGAATATTCCATGTTATTTCCTTTTACAATTTGACGGTATTACATCATTTTTCATCATCTCTCTGTGCTTTCTTTTATATGTTTGGAAACCAAAAGAGTCTCTCAGAAAAATTGGACGCCAATTTATCAGGTATATATTTTTTATTACCGTTTAATTATTTGATATGTTTAGAAACTTAGTTCATTTTGATAAATAATTGAAAATTTATAATCAAATATATTTTGTAACTATTAACGTTGAATCCTCTTTATACTTATATAATTTATAGTTTCTCCCGTAAATTTCATTGTTGTCACTATTGATGCCGATAAGACCCAAATGTCATCGATGTCACCACCCCTCAACACAATTCTACATGGTGACGAAAGCAACAATGCCTCTGAAGTGAGCTAAAACTCTTTTTTCTTCTAAAACTCTTTCTTCTTCGCTAATTTGTACCTCAACAAAGAATTTCATATTTCTTATATGATTCTTAATAATGTATATGATGTATTTAGTTTCTTCTCAAGCTATGCAATACTTTTTTTTTAATATAAATAAACATTAAATTGTTTGTGATCAATATTTTTTTAATTCCAAACTTCTCAGATCATGAGAACTGTCTTTTTCATGTATGCGAAGGAGAAGTCATCACTATATACGTAGATTTATTATTAACATTAAACTATTTTCTTTTGATTATATCTCATAACATATATATATCCAAACTTACAATATGACAAATAAAAAAGAAGTCTCGAAATTCATGTACGATTGTGTTTTATGTAATTGTAACCGAATTTAGTGAAGTTATATATAACAAAAACATCAATAATTCTTATTTCAATTATATCTCAATTGAATGTTTCATGTCATTTTAAAACCATGCATCAATAACTTCATTTACCTGAATGTGAGTAAATCCTTAAAAAGCAGTACACGCGTGTTGCTCTTATACTGTTAGCTTATCAAGAATGGTTAGGTTTTTTTCTCTGTAATTTTTTTTTACGAAACATCTTCATCAAAGATAATAAACGCCTACTAGCAGGGATTCAGTTACCGGTCTATTAACATCAAATGCCTCAAGAAATTTTTATTTTATTATTTAAAATAAGCCTCAAAAAGTAAATAAGTATTTAAGTACACATTAAAAAAGAACATAGTTGTTTTATAATTCTTCTTAATTCTCATTTATAGAGAATGTCATTTTGTTACCGATTTACGCATTTTATATATATATATTTTTTTAAAAGCCTTAATAGGCGATGTGTCGATGACCCTATTGTTTTAAACTTTTTAAATACACGTAGGCTCGTATCTAATAAAAAAACGGTTATAATATTACACAAAAAATAAGCAGCTAAGTCTATGCACATACAACTAGGTTGTTACGTTTTACGATGTCTAAATATATATGATGATTAGAAATTAACCCCAACGTCCTAATTAATTATATGAGTCTTTATTGATTAAAATATATGTCAAGACTTTTAATATTACAAGTCTAATTGTAATAATCTTATGCTGTTTAATATAATTAATTACCTACTGTTGCATGTTAAAGTTATTTTCTATAATGAAATTATAACTGTAGTAATATATATATATATATATATATATATATATATATATATATATATATATATATATATATGGATAAAATATGATTGTGGCTCTTCACCTAGCTATATGACCATAATGTTGTTTTAAGTATTTATGAGCTAATAAATACAAATAATACTAATCGTAAACTGTTTTTTTTTTTGTGTTTTTTTTTTGTGCTTACATATAATGATATTTATTGACTTCAAATTGTATAGATTATTAATTTTGCAAAGGCATTAGTTATTTTATTTTTTTATTTTTTTGGGTTATGTTAATTTTATTTCATTTTATTTTGTGCAAACAATAATTTAAGTTACATACACATAGATTTATATATACATATAAAAGGAAGGTTTTCGAAGATTAATATGGCCAACTAAAGAAGCAAGGATATTGGATTTATCTTTTTTCATATTTTTGAATTTCTTAAATCTTATTTCTTATTTTTGAATATTTTATATAAGAAAATTGATTTTTTTAAAATATTTAGTATAGAAACCCTCAATCTGTACGTTTAATAAAAGAAACCACCATTTGTTATGAAATCAATATGTACTATCACCACATTCATTATCACCACATTTGGAAATTAAATACAGTTTAATAAAAGAAACCACCATTTGTTAGCATAATGAATGTGAAATCAACATGTACTATCATCACATTTGGAAATTAAATACAAAATAACCTGTAGATAAATAAAATGTAATATAGTATGGCATGCAAAAAGTAAATTTTGTTCTGATTTAATGAAAATTTTGTGACCCATTATTGTAGTAACAGTAATGATATTTCTTGAAATTGTAACTCTTTTTTTAAGGAACACTCATTGATATTTCTTGAAATTTTTATATTTTACTTCATATCCCTATGGAGCCGATAGATTACGAGTATTTGAAAATAATTCTCTTTCAATAATTTATTGTTATATAGATGAATGACATGATAATAAGAACAATTAGCAGATGAAAAAAGAGAGAATATCATTAGATACAAAATATAAAATAATTCCTAGGAGATTAAGTTTTCTCCACGCACACAAAAGTGGAACTATCAAGAGAAGAAATAATGAAGTTCAGAGTTCATACCTCTTAGTAATATAGATAAATGACAAAGACATACTATATATTACCAAAGAATAAGATCATAAAAACGAATAATAGATGAGAAAAAAAAAATGATATTGTTACCATTTTAATATGATTTTCTCTCTATAATATAATTGGAATAATAAAAAGACAGAATATATTTTTTAAAACGCACTATTATTATAAATGAGAACTAATAATATTATTACCATTTGAATTATTCATATTCAGTTTTTGGTATGATTAATTAAAAATAATTCATTTAAATCTTTACAGATTTCACTTAGATACAATGATTAACCAATGTGCCAATATATATCTGATCATCTTAAAAATAAAAAAAGTAAAATATTATTAAAATAAAGTAATTTTTAAAGTTTGATGATGTAGGTCTTTCATTTATAATACATAATTAAAAATAAAATTTTATTAATATTTAAAATTATAAACGGATATTTTATCACCTTCGCTCGGTCCTTTTCCGCTAGTATCTATAAAAATAAAAGGGTTAATGACGGAAAAAATACCCAAAGTTTGGTCAAAGAACCCCTCGTGTACCCAAAGTTTAAAAGTGGTGGTAAAAATACCCAAAGTCGCATTTGGGGAGTTGACCACTCCATTCTCGTTACGCCGTTAACTTACCCGTTAACTATGGTCACGCGGACAAACGTGGGTTGCTGACATAACAATTTTTACCACATGGATGAGCCCAAATCAGCCTTGTTTACGACAAAACAACGAATTAAACCCCTAATTAATACTATTTATTACAACTAATTGAACCCCTAATGATTACACTTAACAGAACAAATTTGTCCACGTGGCCAGAGTTAACGCGTAAGTTAACGACGTTACGAGAATGGAGTGGTCAACTCCCAAAATAGGACTTTGGGTACACGAAAGGTTCTTTGACAAAACTTTGGGTATTTACGCCGTCATTAACCCAAAATAAAAACTCAAATTTAGCATTTGTTTGGTCTATGACTCTATTCTATTCTATTCTTTTTCCAAACAAACCAACTAAATTTGGCGAGCGATGAACCAATGGCTAGAAACGTAATTAACCACCACCTCTACCCAGTCAAAGTCAAAGCTTCTCCATTGAAGAAGAAGAACGAGCTTCTTCCATTCTCCGATCTCCCACATTCCGTCACCGATGTGGGAGACCAATCTCGACTCCGACTCCTCCATCGACGACGGAGACCCCAGCGACCACGAAGCTTACGAGCCCGTCGTCCATGCCGACGGTGACGACCTCGCCGCCCCCTATCTCAAGATGAGCCGCCGGAAGAAGAAGGCCCTTCTCGAGCTCAGGATCCGCCTCCAAGACGCCATCTCCGGCAACTACCTCCTCGAGAAGCCCGATCCCCTCCGATCGGAAACCTCCGAGCAGGCGAAGATCCTCGCCGAGATCTCGCTCTGGGGAGTCCCTCTGCTTCCGAGCAAGGGCCACGAGGGGACGGACATCGTGCTCCTCAAGTTCCTCATGGCCAAGGACTTCCACGTCCACAACTCGTTTCAGATGCTCCGGAGGACGCTGAAATGGCGGAAGGCGTTCGGGGCCGACGGGATCGCGGACGAGGAGCTGGGGCTGGGCGCGCCGGACTTGAAGACCAGGGACAGGGGAGGCCGTCCTCTGTGCTACGGCGTCCATGGAGGCTGCGACGAGGGTTTGGGGTCGGAGGAGAAGTGCGAGAAGCTCCTGAGGTGGAGGATTCAGTGCGTTGAGAAGGCCATCAAGAAGCTCGAGTTCAGGAATGGCGGGGTTGACTCGGTGGTGCACATCACGGACTTGAAGAGCTCGCCGTGGCCGGCCATGAAGGAGCTCCGTTCGGTTAGCGAGAGAGCTCTTCTTCTCATCCAGGAGAACTATCCCGAGCTCGTTCACAAGCATGTAAGCAACTTCTCATGCAATCTTTTTCGATTTGATGCTACATTGTTTGCTGTAAATCGTATCGATGAGTTTTCGCGAGTCTTTTACGTTAAATTGTCGATTTTTATTACTTTCCGGTACGTTATTCAGCGTGTCATTGTTCGAATAACACGTGGGGATATGCAGTTCGGGTGGAATATGCGTTTCACGTGGAGATGCTCTTAGTGCAACTAGTTTGACTTTCAATGAAAAAGAAAGTAACTGTTGGTATTGGCGGAGCTAGGATTTCATATAAATTGGATTGAAATCATATTCCAATTGCCGGTAAATTGTATAAGTGAATGTCGTTTACGCTAAATTATTGATTTTTCTCGTACCATAAGAAACACAAAGTAGCGGACCCAAGATATGAATCCCGGGGGGCTAATTAAAGTGTGAGAGACGCTGAATATGCATAATAAAAAAAAAATCAAAATTTTGATAAGATTTAAAGGTAAAAAATGAAAACTAATATACAAATTTAGGGTGAAATTGCCACAAAATGTAAAATGGGAGGCTTATAGCACCCTTTGGATATAGTTTAGTTACGGCCCTGAAACTGTAGTTCTGGCAGATGCTCCTCCACTGCAACGCATTCTTTCGACGGAGATGCTCTTAGTGCAACTAGTTTGGCTTTCAATGAAAAAAAAAGTAACCGTCGCTTTTGGCGGAACTACAATTTCATATCTAGAGAGGTTGAAAAAAATAAATAATCAAATCTCCGTTCGTAGATGATACAAATTTAAGCGAAATACAACGGAAAACATTGACCTTTCTCGTTCTTACTTTATTAATTTGTAATCTAAAATCGAAACAAATCTGAAGAATAAGTTACTGACCATGTTTTTTTTTTTGTTATCTTCTTTTCATTTGTTGTTTCTTGGTTAGATCGTTGTGAACGCTCCGCTTTGGTACTACGCTTTGCACATGTTACGATCGAGATTGTTGACGCAAAGAACGAAGAGGAAATTCGTGTTTGCAAGGCCGACGAAGGTTACCAAGACCCTTCTCAAGTGAGGGCCTTTTTAACTGCAACATTAGGTTAATATTATGATTAATTATACTTCGATTTGATTGTCTATGTGATTTCACCTGAAAAGGTTTATAACTCCAGAGAACCTCCCGGTTCAATACGGTGGCCTCAAACGAGAGAACGACGACGAGTTCTCAGAGCTCGATGAAGCTTCCGAGCTCACCATCAAAGGAAATTCGACGTTCTTTATTGAATTTTCAGCTCTGGTAATTGCAACTTGGTCCCGGCTCATCAGGATGTAATGCTTGGTCTATTTAAGAAACTTTAAACTAACGAGAAAGTCAGCTAAGAATTATTCAAGTAACTTTGTCATAATTTAGCGTAGTTTCTGTTAAGTCCGTGATCCGAGATCGATATCGTAGTATCATAACAACCTCTTGATTGTAAATACTAAAATTTGTTTCTCTCTCTCTTTCGCTTCAGGCTGGTTTTACGATGGTGTGGGACTTGACGGTGGTTGGATGGGACGTTTCGTACAAGGAAGAGTTTGTTCCGGACGACGAATGTTCGTACCGGATCCTGATACAAAACCAGAAGAGAATGGGAGAGAGCGTGAGGAACTCGTTCTACATCAGCGAGCCTGGGAAGATCATGATCACCATTGACAATTCAAGTTTCAAGAAGAAGAGAATTCTGTATCGATCCAAAGCCAAAGCTACGACTGTTCCCATGTACGTTTTCATAAAGAATCCGTTGTAGCCTCTTCTTCATGCCAATTTGAGCCTCGTTTTAGTTGTACAAAGAACCCGGCGCAGAGGACTTATAATACAAATAACAGGGACTAAGGACTTAATAAACATAATAAAAAGTAAAAAATTAAAAATATTATTGATAATTTAAAGGTTGAAAAAATAAAAATAAAAATCAGATACATTTTGAATATTTTTTTTTAATAAATTATTTGGAGAAACGGGTGTAAGTAGGTCCGCCCGTGCGAATATCTGTATAGGAATAAATTTAATAGCTCAAGAGTGAAGAAGGGTGCTTTACTCAAAAGTTCTTAATATTGAAACCGATGAAAAATCAGTAACTCCATTTATGAAATTATTGATGGGCATTTCAAAAATTGCAATAAAAAATTTACCGACATGTAAAATTACCATTTATATTTTACTGGTAAACCGTTACCGACAAGTCTACCGACAAGTTTTGTTTGTTTTGTTTTGTTTTTTATAAATAAATATCATTTGCAATTGAAAGGTTACAAAATGAAGGATATTATTACAATTTGATATAAATTATATCTAATAATTAATCAATTAAATTTTTTGGCAATTAACAGTTGGTTTTTTATTTTATTTTGGAACTTTTGCCACGAAAAATAAAATTTAGAATATGCCGCATACTATTAGATACTTATTG
Source organism: Parietaria judaica (assembly GCA_954871525.1). Lineage (NCBI taxonomy): Eukaryota > Viridiplantae > Streptophyta > Magnoliopsida > Rosales > Urticaceae > Parietaria > Parietaria judaica. Next base: position 51,039,248 of record OX940860.1, read on the forward strand.
GTACTCTTGCCGCAAATATTCCAAATATTTATCTTTTCATATATTAGATTACTTCTACCTCGCTGAACAGGTAAATGAGGAAAAGTTGACCAACAAACGAAAAACACACTTAAACTTTCTTAACTAGCTAATATTTTTGTGTGATTTATGTCGATCAAGAATTATTTTGGACGGTAATTGAAAATAATAATAATAATAATAATAAACGGAACTTCTAATTATATACCATACTCGCCAAAAATTATTTGAATTTATAAAATACGATATATTTTGTGGGATTATCACTTTGACACGAGGAAAACCCGAATAACAGCGAGTAATTAACCCAAAATTAAATGAACTGAATTTGGAAAATAGTACTACTATTTAAATTTCTTAAGATAAATAGGATAATTATGATAATTTAGTAGCTTAGCTTATATAATTCGTATCCAATATTTATAGAAAAGTAACAAAAAAGCTAGTGCCCGAGTCAATAAATAATATTAACCAATACAACATATGTTTGAAAAAATAAAAAATTCTAGTACAATAGTATTATGACATTTAAGCTAGAAACGAAGATACATTAACTAATTAATATTAGAAAAGAAAAAAAATGCATCAATTCAATGTTGATCAACAGCCACAGAAACTTTCCCATTCACCACTTGCAAACTCTCCACAGTGACCACGTTGTTGGATATATCAGTGACTGCATGTGCATGGGAACCAAACCCTAACCCTTGACCACCCACGTAAAAAGAGTACTGAAAATGGCTTATTCGACCGGGAAATACCAAAACACTCGAGAAGTCAGCGACCCACTTGGTCCCGTTCCCTGCCACGGTCAACTGACCGACCGTTGACTTTAATCCCATCCCGATCGCGTTGTTCCTCTCGATCACCACTTGGTCAACGCTCGTGAAAACCCCTTCCAACTTCACTATGGGAACCATGTTGCTAGGGTTTCCGCTGAACATGTTGTTGACGATGTTTAGCCCGGAGATACGGCCGTTGACCGACCTCACCACCACGTTGGCGTTACCGAGGAAGAACACGTTAGTGACGTGGACCTGCACCGGGTCTTCCATCACAATCGCCGTGAAATCCATGTAGCAGTTGTCGATCCTCGTCTGCGAGGGACCGCCGAGCTTGACCAATAATATTCCGACCCCGCCGAAGCCAGTGGCTTTGTTGTAGCAGTGAACCCCAGTGACAATGTTCGCTTGGCCTCTTAAGACGACTCCCATGGCGGCAGAAAAGATAGCAACGTCCGTCACGGCGTTGTCATTGCTCTTGAGGTCGATCGCCGTGCCGGAGAAGTACTTCTCGGCCGCGTCCCCTCCGATGGTCGGGTGTTGCCCTAGGAAGCAGTTTGATATGAATGTTTCGTGGCCATTCTTTACGATGATTCCTTGGGTCGTGAAGCGGAGGAAGAAACAGTTGGTTATTCGGATTCTGGCTGAGTCGATGATAAAGATTCCGCCGCCTCTGAGGCTTGAATCGAAGAGGATATCGCGGAATGTGATGCCTTCATAGAAGATTTGCTCGCCGTTTTGGAACTTTTGGTCGTTGATCAGTTCGTCATCCTCCAATGACGTCTGTGCGAGGTTTGCCGAGTTCGGGGACCAAAGTTCGATCAGGTGGCGATCGCCGGGAAATGTGTTTGAGGCTCGGAGAGTTCCTTCTTTAAACTATTCAAAGTTATTTAGAATAGATGAAGCCATATGCTGAGCAATATAGTCACTTTTTAAAGAATGCATTGTAGGGGCAAAAGTTTTATATATTGGTTTAAATAAACGTTCCTCGATTCTGTTTACGAAACCGGTACCGGGACCGGTAACGGTAATTAGTATTTATGAATTTTTTATTTCGGTTTACCAAACCGGCGGTAACCGGGACCAGTAACGGTAATTAGTATTTATGAATTTAATTAAGATTACTTTTTTAATATTTTATATTTATTTCTCAGTTCTTAAAACTTGTAAAAAAAATCGTTATTTTGTGGTGTTTTTATTGGTTCCGGTTATTACCAGATCAAAAACTGATAAATTATCGGCTTTTACATGTCCCTGTATTAGACTTTTACAAAATCAGTGGCGGTGCCAACATCAAGATATGGTAGTGTGCAATTATATTTGTTTACCGCAAAAAATGGATTTAACACTAAAACTGATCCATGGTTTGATTGGGCCGAACTCAATTATAAATTCGATAACATAATAAAATTTTCGGATCTCAAAAATATTAATTTATAATTTATAAGGGTTCTATCATGTTAGTCGACCAAATTTATCATCTTCAAGTCTTCAACACTCTATTATCAGCAATTAGTCGTAATAATTAAAGCTAGAATTAGAAATGCGTCGCTTATTTTCTTACATATAATTAAAAGTTAGGCTCAATTATTATTTGTTGAATAATGAAAAAACATGAGAGAGAGAGAGTGACCAAGAGGTTGCCGAGAGCAGAAGGAAAGCGAATGGGGTGGGTGATTTTGAAGGTGCCACCCTGCAAATCAATGACTGCTCCGCCCAAGTCGCTGATTCCAGGCAGCAATTCAGCCCCGCTTTGCAGTGCAAACGCATCTTCCAACGCCTTCGCAATCGCATTGCTGCTATCCTCGGCCCCGCTTGGGTCTGCTCCGTACCCAATTGGGTACAACACTCTTCCATTCTGAAATATATATCATCTCAAATCATTAGGGTTTCTTCTTTCTCCATTCACTACTAAACATACTCAATATCATAGTTTTAAATACCCGACTTCCTTTCAACATGCCTTCGATGTCTCTAAAATTTTAACTTGTCGATAACTTTCTTGCAGTAGTGATTTACCTATTTTTTACACTAAAAAAAATATAGAGAAAGAAAAAAGAGCAAGAAATAAAAAAAAATAATAAAAAAATAGAAGAGGACAAAGAAAACAATAAATCTAAGCATTTTTCTTATTTTGTGATGAAATTATAATTAATATAACCTATATTTAAATAATAAAATTACAGTTGTAACCTATATTTTGGTTTATAAATAAATAAAAAACCCGTAAGTTTGCAGTTTACCCGTAAATTTGATCAATAATTTTAGTTGTTAGCATACTTTTTTTTTTCTTCGGAAAACCTACCGGTTAATATATCAGGCGTCACGTCACTCATCTATACCAGTAGAATGAAGGTTGCGGTTTTCCATTAATATCGGTGTGTAAAAACTTGGTCAATGTATCAACCGTCACATCACTCGTCTATATATTATTTCTTCTTATAGTATATGCACAATATGTTGTGTGGATATAAAAGCTAAAAAAAATAGCATTATAAAACGCCGCAACTTTGTATAAACATTTTTTTTTATAGAAAATTTTACTTACTCTTGTTATATTTGAGGCTGCAAGCTGCGAATATAGATCTTGGCGGATTCTGAAATGTTCAAGGCTTTCGCGGAACCTAGCATCCAATGGCTGCTTGTATTTTCGACCCGAGAAAGACGTAGCTTCTTCTACAAGCAATACTGAAACAAAGCACAGTACAAAAATAGTTTTCATTTCAAAAAGTGCTAAGAAAACTAAGACATATATCTTGTTTAGGTGATCATATATATACGTTTTGTTTTATAGAAGTGTGAGGGTTGTCTTAAATTAATGTGCATGGATTTTTTCCCTTTTGTATTTGATTTGAGGTACATAAAATAACGTAAATTTTTATTTAATTTAGAGTTGCGTTTCAACACCATAAAGTATTTGATAGTCTTCTTAGTCATAAAAGAGGCAGTTGAAAGGAGGAAAATAGAGAAAGAGAGCACTTATTGAATTAAGAAATTAGGAGTATCTATTGACTACTGATAACGAAACAATAACAAATGTCTAGCACGGCGACTAACTCATTAATTATGTTTTAAACATTTCTTTTGATTATTTTAAAACTGAAAAAGGTTATACATATCAGGATAGTTTAATATATGAATAGTGACCATTAATTATTATAAATTTTTTATCTGTATTAGAGAAGGAAGAGACTATATATTATTTTGAATTGAAAATAGAGAGAAAACTTTGACTGTTTACTAAAGAATGTATAATTTCTTTATTACACGGTGGGCTACGATTTTGTCGAGATTCCGAGTGGTGGACTCACAATTGAAACTCATAGGAAAACTAAATATAAAATTTTGATTTTGGTTAAATTTCGACGACGAACGATGTCGCTAATTATTTTCTGTTGTATCACAACCCTTCTAATATATACATGTATTCACCGCGTCAAAACAGAATGTTATATATAATACACCCGACTGAAACAACTAGGGCTAAACGTTCACAATATAAGTACCTAAAGTTGCTCAAGACAAAGCATCATTTAAAATTTTTCTTCTTCTTTTAATTGCGTTAAATATATACCAAAAACTTGCATAATTATTGGGAGTTGGATTTGTTATGTCCCCATTGTCCCCTTAACTTTATGCCCAGAGCACACGTACGCTTATATTTTTTCCCATTGTTTCAATCTTGGTACTCACTTTGCCGGGTCCCTAGGCGAAAAAAAAAAACCCGGGTCCTAGTAAAAAATATATAACGACCTAACCGAGACTCAAGCTGCAAGTGGCGACGAGGGAGAGAGGGTCGCGACGCGACGCCATCGCGAAACCCAAGTCGCGACGCGTCGCGACGTTTTGGTGATAATCGCGATGGGTCGCGATTCGAGGCAAAAATCGCGACGCCACGCTGGCGATCCGCGCCAAACTCTCTCGCCCAATCCCACGTCGCCACGTCATCAATCTGAGTTGTGTGATTTATTTGTGTTTGTTTGTGGCAATAATAACAACTTTTTACCCGAAATTTATTACCCAACCACAATTTCTACCAACTTTACTCGAATTTCAACCCTAAAATTAAATAAAAATTATTTTTTTCACCTCATTTCAAATTTCAAATACAATTTTTTTTTTAAAATTTTTCGTTTTACCATATTTATTTAATTGTTATTAAATTTGTTAAAATTATTAATGTGTTACAATTAATATTTATTAACATATGTTACAAATAAAAAATTAACATAAATCAAAATTATTAATATGCTACAAAATAATAAATTATAACATACTTAAATATAATTTTGAAATAAATAAATTATAAATAATAATTATAAATAATTAATATACTTAAATATAATTTTGAAATAATTAATAAAGTTGGATAATTAAATTCAGGTAAAAACTAATAAAATTAAAAATTATAAACAAATAGGTACATATGCCGCAAACCAAACTGTATTATTATCTCGCGAAATCGCGATGCATCGCGATTTAGCACAGTCGCGACGCATCGCGACGGCCATTTTCACGATTTTCGCTATCTGAGTCGCGATGCATCGCGACATCGCGAGTTGCATCTTGAACCGAGACACTTGTTTGTTTGCATTGAATGACCAAAGCTTTCTAAGTTGTCTACCTAACCAATCAATTCGGCATTTGACTTAAAAGGATTTTCACATTAGTCTTGTTTTTTATTAATTAGCATTTTAATGGCATCAATCAATTAGGTTCACCCATCAATATTCTCGCTAAATAGACATATAGCCCTTTTGTAGATCTTGATATTGAATCATCATAAATCAGTTTTAATATCCAAAAGTTTCAAAAATATCGAGGAGGTTATCTTTCAAAATTGAAAGAATGTCGATATTTTTTTTTAAATGAAAATAAAAAATATGTTAATTTAAATGCCATATCTACTCATTAATCAATGATGATTCCAATTAATTACTCGAGCACAATTTTTTTTTCTATGATTATTACACCTTGTGACTATTTTTCGTAGTTTCTTATCACTAAATTGAAAAATTCTACAAAGTAAATACATCACAGGTGTATTTTTTTCCTCTTGAAATTACAAAAACAAGTGGACGGTACCGCGCTTCGCGCGGTGACAAAAGAGTATCTCTTATACATTTAGATGAAATATTTTATTAATCTTTTCGTCGTTTTTATGTTTAAAAAGTGAAAACATTTATATTTATAAATATATTATATTTGAAAAAAAATGTAAAATGACATATAACAAAAATATTGTCTCCAACATAAGTAGGGATGTACATTAGAAGAATTTGTTCAAATTTGATAAATTCTTTGTAAGCAAGAAAACAATAAGTACATGCAATTGTCATTGTGTTTTTTTCATGATAAATTACCTGAAATTAGAGAAAATTGAATACCTATAGTACACCGTTGAAAATCAAAGAGAAAATGTGATTCTTTAATTAATGAAGTAGAAATTATTGAAGCTTTTAGTATCAACGTAAAGATAAGAATCTTGTCGAGCGCCCACACCAACTAATTACTCATCTTGTTTCCCATAAATTATCGAGTCATAATATACATACAAAATAATAATGTAACACAATATTTTATTGAATCATTAAAAACCATTCAAATAACTTATTTTAATAATTATTTTTTTAGCAAACTTCATAGGTACGGTCTTGTTTCCCCTACCGTGTATATTAGCGCCGCCAGGGACTTCGCATCACCGGCCTTGGTTAAGCAATATCAACCGAGAACTCGATGTTGTTATTTTTGGCGAGGGAGCGGAATATGCAAGAATTAGTGTTAGATTGTTGTTATGAGCCCTTGGAATCGTTGAATCATCTTACCTTGTCTGTCGATGTGAGTCGATGAAACCTTATAAAATTAAGACGAAAATAAAAATTATGAGAAAATTGGGTTCTCCAATTTGCTTGCTATCACTTTGTATTTTTGTCTTTTATATATATAAAATATATATATTTGAGAGTATTTTTTTCTCTATGTGTTCGTTTCTTTTCCTAGTCTACTTTATACAGTTCATAAGAGCAATATTCTATGAAATGTATAAACAGATGGAGGAACAATTATATAATATAATCATAATCTTATAAGAACCACGTGAAAAGGGAACTTACATTAAAGAATATTGAACTATTTTAGTCCCTTGTATCATTAAAGCCGAGAGTGTGTGTGTGAGGGAGAACAACCAAAATTGGCAAAAATAAAGCTCTAATATCAACTGAAAGTGCAGAGCATAAAAATAAAATAAATCCTGCCAAAAAACAATCTCACTGAAAAAATAACCTGATGAGAAACAACTACAAAGGAAAAAATGTAGTAAGAAAAAAAAATCAAGAATAACAAAATTATAGATTCAAACCCGATACAATTATTTGTAGCAAAGATATTGGCTCTCCGACGAAGACAGACGGAGGATGGCAAGGCATTCTTTGAAGAAATTGAACGAACTCATTGGAAGTCCATGTCATATTAAACCTAATTAAAAAAAAATACACTGAACGGTATATCCAATAAGCCGGATGAATGTTTTTATGAGAATCTAAGACTTCCATTCCATGAATCTCAAAATACTTAATAATATATCCATTAGTCATAAGAATAATTTTCATAACATTAATTAAAAACTCCACTTCATGATATTTACATGTAAAAAATTAATTTATGAGATTACTCTTACAAAATTTGACATCATATTAGTTGCCCGACCTCCGCTGTTGAAGGCGCGCTTCCAAGAAATACCCACCACCGCTGAAAGTGGCACGATCGTGCCACGTTGTGCAGAATGCCAAGGTCACTAAAGAAAATAGTCGAATCACAATCATTAAATAAAAATTATTATAGGAAGTTCACATGCTCCGTAAAATCTTAATAAATTATATATTTATTCATAAAAAAAAAGAGCTTAAAGGAACCCACTGGGCTCTTTATAACTTAAAATTTACCAGACATAGACTTCCCCAATTCTCAATCTACGAACCGACTACCATCACCAAAATTTCATTGGACACTCATTACACATAAGCTTATAAAAGCAAAACATGAAAATTTCATTGCACTTCCATTACACATAAGCTTATAAAAGCAAAACATGAAGAACGCAAGCTACCATTGACTGAATGTTGATGCGGTGACGCCGATCGAGAACCGTAAAGCCAAATCCTAGAACCACAAATGATCTTATCCAAAGGAAGAAAAAAAAAACCGGTACAAAAATACCCCGAACCTCTTAAGCCCATCAAACGACGTGAAGCTCATTGCGGTGATATTCGACGATGCCATAAGTTGGGCGCTTGCCATTTCAAGCTCATTGCGAAGATCGACGATGTGTGCTTTCCATTTCTGCAAATGCCGAAGATAGGAGCGATGAACAAAGTTAGTGGATGAAAAAATTGAAGCTTTGGAAAGCCGAAACAGAGGAGGAAAAACACCCGATTCATATTAAAATGAACAATCAACTGAAAAATCCATATGAAATAGCGTTTGACTTTTTTTAAGATGGTGAACTTTCATTGCTGCCATGCTCATTTAATGTAGAAGATATAGAGTTTTCATATTTTGTCGAAAGATATTCACGCTCATGATAAATGAGCTATAATTGCTACTTTATGTTTTTATTTTCTTCTTTAAGTTAATGGTTATGTTAATGCTTTAGTTAATATTTTTACTAAAAAATAGAATCCTCAAATCTTTGCTTCTCAATCTTGCCACCTCATTCATCCAAAAACATTCCATATATATAGATTACAAAAGAAAAGATAACATAGTTTTATGTTGTAACAAAATTAATAAACAGATTGTATGACACGATAAAATAACTCGTAGGGAAAAAGTAAATCGAAAGAAAAAAACTAACAGGGTACACGAAGGAGACATTTATGAAATACATATGAATATATATATATATATATATATATATATAACATAAATATTGCAATACGTGTAGTGATATTGGTCAATACTCAATAATAAAATTGTATATTAATCTCACTATATTAATTTGGTGGTAATTATATACGACACTTGCAATTCCTTTCAATGTATTAATCTCACTATATTTAATTATTTATAAATCACAAAAGCTTTTAAAGAAATATGCACTAATGATAATAAATACTTAAAAAAAATTAGAAACTCTTAAAATGGGACAAATCTCAATACATTATTCTCAAGTGCTTAAAAAAATTCTAAATTGTAAAATAATTCTAAGTCTCAATACCTTCTCCACAATTAATCCTGGAAATGTAGGAGGGTCGGATCCATCGGACCCTCCATTTTTTTTACAGACCCGGAGGTCCGGGTCCGACAAAAATACGGACCCGGATTAATCCGGGTCTGACAATTTTTAATTTTTTTTTTGCGCAACGGCTCTTTGTTTTGAGCGTGCGATGCGCCACGTGTACGGCGTGGATGATAGAGCCGTTGCCCAACGGCTCTCCCGCGTGTTCCCCAAAAATTTTCTGCAATTGCAGAAAAGCCCCCTGTTTTTGACCGTTGGGTATTAATTATACCCACTTTACTCGATTCTCTGCATTTTTCCCCTATAAAAACCACACTTCTCCCTCATTTTTTTTCACCCAACTCCTTCTCTTCATCTCATACTCTCTCAACTCGCCCAAGCTCTCAAAAAATCCGATTTTAAGCTATAGTTTTGTTATCTTATAGTTATATTAATACTCTTATAATTTAGTTACTTATTTAGTTATTCTAGCAATATTATTATCATAATATCTATTATATTTATATTATATAGTTTAGTTATAATATAGTTTAATTTAGTTATAATGTCTAGTTCTGATAACCGTTCTCGAGGCCGAAATGATCGCCGAGGAAAAGGACGGACCGGTTCCAAAACCGGGTCGGTTAATAGTATTCCGCATTCAACTCCGGTGCAACAACAAATACAACATACATATTATGGCGGTGTTTACCAACAAAATGCTCCGGGTTCCTCTAGTCTACCGTCGCCACAAATTCATCCCAATGCGATCGCTCCGGGATTTTATGGTCAACAATTCGGTGGTCTTGCTTCAAAATGCTACATGTAATATTCCGGAACGGTCGAGCGAGCAAAAGGCGTACGATGCCCAAAACCAATATCGCCTAAACCAAGACGCTTCGGGATCAATGAACATGAACGACGGAAGAGACGACGATCCGAATTACGAAGGTCCCGAAGGCGGGGACGACGACGATAACGACGACGACGAAGAGGCGGACGAAGAGGAGGACGAAGTAGAAGAACTTCTTCCACCGCCGCCGCCGGTCCGAGCTCGTGGTCGGCCTCGTGGTTCTAGTCGGCCTCCTATTCCGCCGCCGGAAAACCCGCCACCGCCAAAGCCGAGAAAGAGGAAGAACCTAACATCTCCGGTATCTCCGGTATGGCGAAATGACTTTTTCCCGCTTTATATTCTTAATCATACTACAGGAAAGGAGGAAAGATTCGGGAAATGTCGAACTTGCGGAGAAATAAAGGCGGCCGATCCAAAGGTTCAAGGCACATCGTACCTCAAAGAACACGCCATTGCATGCCGAAAGCGTAAGAAAGTGGAGGAGGTAAGTCGCTTATCCGATCTCATTTATAGGAAAGCTCTCGTTAGATTTATCATACGCGATGGTTTACCGATATTGTTTTCCGAGGGAGATGGTTTCAACGAGATTTTAGCCTTCATCGCCCCGATAAACTACCGGTATGTCTCGCGTCATGTAACTAGAGAGACAATTATTCAGTTTTATGATGAACAAAGAATTGAGGTAGACAAATTATTTCAACAAGCGTCGTACAAGTTTGCTTTAACATCGGATTGTTGGAAAGGTCACGCTAACGATGATTATATTTCCGTTGTAGCTCATTTTATTAACGATGATTGGAAATTAGAAAAGCGTATTTTAGGATTTAAACCCATGCGTGTTAGGCATACCGGGGTTAACATTGCCGAGGCTATATTGAATGTGTTGACATTTTGGAACCTTAGCAATATGGTAGTTTCAATTACATTAGATAATGCTAGCCCCCACAACATAACCGTTAATGTGTTAAAGGATAGTCTCGATAATTTTAGGGCCGATTATTTTCATCAAAGATGTGCATGCCATATTATCAATTTGATAGTTCAAGCGGGGTTAAATATTATTTCGCCAAGCATAGATAGAATTAGGAGTGCAATTATGTACGTACGATCATCTACTATGCGCACAGAATCTTGGTTAGCATATTGCAGGGAATACCACAAAGCGGAGCGAGTGTTCTCTCCGGATATGCCTATCCGGTGGAACTCTACCTACTTGATGTTGGAGGCGGTCATACCGTACAAGGAGCTAGTTACGAACTGGATCAACGGACAAGAGCAAAGACACGTGGACGACTACCTCGACGAATCCGATTGGATGATGGCTATCCAATTCCAGGCTTTTCTATCCCTTTTTTATACTATTACCGTTACTTTATCTCATGTTTACAAACCTACATCTCATTTAGCTTTAGCTTGCATTTTTGATATTATTGTTCATTTTGATAAAGCAAAACAAAACCCTTTATTTGCAAATGTTTTGACACCGATGATTGAAAAATTTAGGGTTTATTGGAAACATATTCCATTTTTGTTTTGCGCGGCTATAATCATAGATCCTACATTAAAGCTCGGTAAATTGCAGGCGATCAAGGAGTACGAGACGAAGTATTACGAGGACATGGAGCAAGAAGGAGACACGGAAAACGTCCCGACGCCGCCCCCGAGAAACGCACCCGGAGCGCCCTATGTTTCGACGCATCGGGTATTTTACAACCTAACTCATACCGGCGGGCACAGAGGATCATCGTCGGTGTCAAGTCCGGCGTCACAACATAGCGGAGCAAGCACTAGTTCCGGAGGTCGTCGTACCCGAAGAGCAAACCGCCGAAGAATCAACGAGTACGACGTCTTTTGTAACCTTCCACCGGCACCGTGTCCCGACGAAGGCCTCGACATACTTGAATGGTGGCGTGTAAATCGTCTTGAGTACCCGGTTTTATCATTGGTTGCTCGCGTCATCCTCACTGTTCCGGTCTCCACGGTGTCATCGGAAGCGGCTTTCTCGTTGGCGAGACGCCTATTGGAGGCTCGACGCAAGTCAACGAAGCCGTTTTTGGTCGAAATCCTTATGCTTTCCAAGGATTGGATTTTGGCCGAAAAGCGAACGCAAGATAATCAAATGATAGACAACGAGTTGTTAGACTATTTCAACGAGCTTAATGTGGCGAACCCGGAGTAATCGGTTTGTAATTGTATGACATATTTGTATTTGCTCTATTATATAAATAAAAACCTTAGGGCGCTTTTTCCTCGCCCGAGCCGCACTCTTTTGGGGGACTCGGAGAGGTTTTAACGAGGCCCATTATTTCTCTAATTATTTGTCTCCATGTTTATCATATTTAAAATTTGAAATTTGAATTTCAAACCCGTTAAACCCGTTAAAATATAATTTGATATTTGAAATTTAAACCCGCTAAGTAAAACCCGAAAAAAGTATAAAGTATTCGGTTTAAAAGATCAAGGACCAAAGCACAATTTTCCAATTTTTTTTATGGCGGACCCGGATAAATCCGACTCCGAAAAAAAAATAAAAAAAATAGAGAAACACGGATATCCGTGCTCTCCTATATTCGCGGGATTATCCACAATCAATAAGACAACTTGTGAGTTCCTCCTTTTATAATATATAGATATAGATTATACAAGTTGAACGTTTTTATTGATGAAATGTTTATGATGCAATTTTCAGAATAATCAATAGATAATAGTAAATTTCGATGAGATAAGTAATTGAAACTTTTTATTATTAGGTAGTAATAATTAAATCAGCTTTTAACCATACTATTCAGTATTCACATCTCTACACTCACTTAATAGATAGTGAAAATTAAGGCCATAGACCCATGCATGTTAGCTTTTAATCTTGATCAGCTGTCTCCTCCTTGATTCACCGCCACAAAAACCCGCCCTGCCACAGCGACATTGGCCTCGATAGTCACGTGGTTCCCCGACGAGCTCCGGAGCGCGTGGCTCGGGAATCCGGTCCCATTTGCGCTTATCAAGGAGTACTGAACGTGCCTGATCAAATCAGGAAATAGAAGAACCCCATTGAAGTCGACGCTCCACGACGTCCCGTTCACTTCACCGGAGCTAGCTTTTGCCACCGTGGCCTTCATCCTCATTCCCTTCACATTGTTCCGATCAACGACAACCTGGTCGATCCTCTTGAACGGACCGTCCAGCTTAACAATGTCGATCCCTTTTCCAGAGCCGCTGAACATGTTGTCAACGATTGTGACGCCGTCAGCAACCCCATTGACCGACTTCAACGTCACGTAAGCATCGCCGAGGAAGAAGCTGTTCGAGATGAGGAGCTGGACCGGGTCCTCGGCGACAATCCCAGTGTAGTCCATGTAACAGTTGACTATCCGAGTCTGGGTCAACCCCGGGAGCTTGAGGTAAATCCCAGTTCCTCCGAAGCCCGTGGCCTTGTTGTAGCAGTGAACTCCGGTTAACGCGTTGGCCTGGCCGGAGACGACGATTCCGGTCTGGGCAGAGAAGATGACGACATCGGTGACGGCATTGTCGTTGCCTGCGAGGTCGATGGCGGTGCCGGAGAAGTTGCGCTCACCGTGGTCGCCCCCAGCGGTGATGTGCTGGCCGAGGAAGGAGTTGCGGATGAAGGTCTCGTGGCCGTGGAGGACGTGGATGCCGGTGGTGGTGAAGTGGGTGACGTAGCAGTTGTCGATGCTGATTCGGAGGGAGTTGACGACGGAGATGGCTCCGCCTCTGAAGTTGGAGTCCAGCATCAGGTCCTTGAGCGTGATGTACTCGTAGTTGTACGGCGACGACACTGAAGAGAGCTGAGACCCGGTGTCGTTTCTGCTCTCATCGTGAGCTTTGCTTGAGGAAGACGATGACAAGTCGATTAGAAATCCATCTGCTGGGAAATCGCTTGATGCTCGTAGGGTTCCACCGTGAATCTGTGAATTACCACAAAAAATATATAATATAACATAAGGGGTTAGATTTTTTATTCAAGTTACCGCGTCGCGGAACCGGGGATTTCATCCGAAAATCTAAATTTAAATTTTTTTTATCGAAATTACGCGTGGAGGTTATATTTAAATTTCACTTAAAATTAGATTTTAAGATACAATTTTATATGAATTTACGTAAACAAATGTAACCGGATAATAATTGTAGAAAAAGTTGAAGGGGGGAGGGGTTTGAGGATCCGATCCGGTATTTTTCTAGATTATGTGTAACCGAGATAACTGGTATGGGATAGTTTTCACGAGAAGCTTTTTAAAGACCGGTTGCTCTAAGAATCGAGGGACCTAGTCTCGAGGTACGACAAAGGACTTGTCTTCCCAACAAGGACCAGGTACAGGTGCAAGGTACGGACGTTCATGCGTCGGACGAATGCTCCTTGTCGGCCAAACTTCTATCTTCGAGGAGGGAATCTCCTTGGCTGGGAAGATTCGGTGCGGGGGCTCCTGGCCGAGGAGCCGTCGGATTGGCACACGAGGCACAGGTAACTCTCAAAGGAGACACATTTATCAGTATGCGGGAGGACCCTCAACTTCATTTGGACTTCGGAGAATACCTATCCGAATGAGGCCCTCGGTCGCTCTTCTTCGATTGACTTTAGGCTTAGCCTTGGTCCGTTTTTAGGTCATCTTCTGGGTCGGGAGCTTAGGTGGCTCCCGACCTCCGGAGATCCTCTGCCATGTAGACCGAGGTAGGGGGTCGGAAATACCGATTAATAATACTAATTTTTAAATAGTTTTAGAAACCAATATTTACCTACCACTAGATATGGTATACAGTGAATAATAGTTTAAACGAAAACCGATAAAATAAAATAAAATAATTAATGGGACTGTAACCAAAATACCTCAAAATAAGAGTTCTTGGTCTTAATTTCACTTCTAATATAGTCTCTTAGGTACCATTTTTGGAGGGACCCAGTGAATGCTTGTAAATAAGTATTCGATGAAAGTATATTTAGAAAATTTGAGGGGGCATAATTAAAAGAAAAAAAAAATAAACATGGTGATTTATTAGTCTATAATTTTATGTCAATAATGCAAATTTTCTTGGAGAAGTTTCGATCTCCTTTGTAATTCGTCAAATCCTTGCCTTTTAATAGTTTCAATAACATTTCAAAGGGTGACTTCGAAGAACAAACTCAAAACGAAATGATGACTTTTTTTTTTTTTTTTATCTTGAATAATGCAAATTAGACCAGCATAGTATAGGAGGCGCCTTTCAATATGGCCTTTTATTTTACTCTCAAACAAAAACATTAAAACTCTTCTTGAAAATTGGAAAGCCCTTTAAGTTTTTATATTTTTGGAAAATAATTTTTATTTACCTTAAAAGTTGCTTAATAAATTAAGTAAATGGGCAATGAATGTGGTGAAGTGGAGAAATTAAATGCTATTACAGTTTCAAAGAACTAAAAAAAACAAAAAAACAAAAAACAGAAGCAGTTGATTTTAAGTTACAACAAAAACTTGACCTTTGACTTTTCCGTATCTAGCACTTCCATTAATGCCACGTGGCATTAACCACAAATAAAGAATAAACCTACTCACCTGACCAATTTAATCTTTTAAATACAACTTTAGAACAGTTGTAACTTGTATCCAAGAGAAATTTAAGTGCAACCAACAACTACAAGATTATTCATTAAAATATTAACTTAAATAAAATTAAGAGCACGCACCACGAGGTTTCCGACGGCGGCGACCGGAAAGCGGAGGGGGCGAGAGACGAGGTAGTTGCCGCCTTGGAGATCGACCCGAGCGCCGCCGAGATTGGCAATGCCTTCCATCAGAAAGCCTATGGTGGGGCCCTCCAGCGCTGCCGCCATCGCCTTCAGTATCGCCGACGTGCTGTCCTCTCGCCCCGTTGGGTCCGCTCCGTAGGCCGTCACCCGGTACACGCTCGGACTATTTTGCTCCACCTTCTGCCAAAATAATTTCCGTGACGTTTTTAAACTCTTATTCGTGACAAAAGTACTAAATCTTGCATATACAGTTGTCAACTGCACATACTTTTGCCGGTAATATATTACTAAGTGATTACCTGATTAGGAGGCGGTGCGAGTGCTTGATCAGCAAGAACAGAAGCACGATTCACAAGGGAGGCCTTCAAAGTTTGCATCTTGCGCATTTGGTCCCAAGAATCATGAGTCTTTGCAGAAACAGGCCTTGTCGTCGTCGAGAGAGCCAAGAACTGCATGAACATGATAAAGATGACAGCTTTTCTCACCATTTTGGTCCCTCTCTTGCTGCTTAGAAGACAGAGAGAGAGAGAGAGAGAGGCTGTTCTCTCATTTAAATTAGTAGAGAATTGTAGAGAGAGACAAACTGAAATACTTGATCACACAAAAAGGTATTGGAGAAATTAGCCAACTTTGTAGCATACACCTCACAAGTTTGACATTGGACGAAGAAAAGACGCTTTCTCTAAAGAATTCAAAATGGGTGGTGGATTTTTTTTCTTCTTCTTCATATTTTAAGTATTTAGCTCAGGACTGTCTTTGAGTTTGTCGTGTTTAGTCGGGGTTCTCGGCTGACTAAATTTTTAAGATTCTTGAAGTATTTATAGATAATTTTTTTTATATTTAATTAAGCATACAATAATATTATATAAAATTAGAGGCCCGAACCTTGTTCGTCTAATAATCAAAGGCCGACCCTCATTCAACTTATTACTTTATTACTTTATGTCAGTTTATTTCTTAAGAGGTAAACAAATTATATAATGAAGAATTGATGTAAAAATATCAAGATGTGGTAGTAATAAATTGATAAATTAAGAGGGTATTATACTTATTAGTAATTTTTACTTGATTTATACTACTATAATTTGGGGTTGTTACGAGGAGTGCTTTTGTCTTTGTGCCCGAATCTAGGTAGGCAAAGGAGGTGACTATTAGCTTTATGATCGTATACCAAATGTAGTACTTTAGCGTTGGTGGACCAATTAGATTTGCCATTTAGGTTAACTAATTAAATAGTTGTTGTGTGGTGCAATCTATAATTATTTAATGTGCATCAAGAATAACTTCAACTTGAAGAAAACTTCATTACTTCCTAACAATATCAAAGGCATTCAAAGCACTGGTTTGCATGCGATGCACGTAACATTGTCATGATATATCTTTTCCTTTTGCGTTCGGTCACTCTTATTGCCTAAAAATTTGATTAACTTGAATGAGGCCCAAGTCTTGATTTTGGGTCGGGTCCGATGTCCTCATGACGGTCGAAACGGGCTTTGAAGCTTGATCTTCGGTCTTGATGGGCCATCGTATTTGGCTTTGGCTTTGGCTTCGGGAGTGCTTGCCGATTGTGGCGGGGGTGCCATCGTATTTATAGAGGGTCGAAAGTTTGATTTCATGCCATCGGGGCGCGCGGCACGCCCCGAAGGCATGTTTTTTAAGTCGGACCGAGTTTCCCGAGCGATCCGGGTTGACTTTTTGGTTGACTTTTCATGTTGACCTTTCGAGTCGGGCCATTGACTTTTTCTGTTGACTTTTCGGGTTCGGGTCCGTTGATTTATCCGGTTGACTTTTTTGGGTCGAGTCTGTTGAGTTTTTCGGGTCGAGCCTGTT
Organism: Parietaria judaica; assembly: GCA_954871525.1. NCBI lineage: Eukaryota > Viridiplantae > Streptophyta > Magnoliopsida > Rosales > Urticaceae > Parietaria > Parietaria judaica. The sequence continues at coordinate 51,056,683 of OX940860.1, forward strand.
GACTTTTTCGATTGACTTTTTTGGGTCGAGCCCAACTGACTTTTTTGACCGGTTTGGGTTGACTTTCCAAAGCGGGTCAAAGTTGATTTATTGGGCTTTATTTGTTTTGGGCCTTTTTGGTGTGCTTTTTTGGTTTGGACCTTAACTTCTTTAGGCTCCGAAAAATACGCATAACAATCACTACTCCACACGCAATGGTGTAAAAATTAGTTGTAAATTTTGTGTGAAAATTGAGCTAATCAATTAATCTATTTGATTGTATGTTGTAATTAAACTCAATTGACTAATTTTATCGTATAATATTATTTGCGGTTTGAACATGATATAAATATCGAGGGAAATATACGGCTAACTTCTTTAAACTCATCTATTTCTTAAAGATAAGTCATTGAACTTAATTTTTGACGGCTAAAGTCTTAAAACTCATCAAATTATTACAAATAGATCCATCAAAGTTATTGTTGACTCTTATGTGTCATGTGGCATCTAGTTGACCGCGATATGACATTTCCACATCACTCAACTGCCACGTGACAGTTTTTAAAAGATAATTTATAAATTTTTTGTTTTAAATTTATTACAAAAATATTTAAAAATCATAAATAGAATAACTAGTTAAATGTCACAAAGAAAAAAAAAACAACAAAAAATATTATGAATTCCAATCTTTCTTAATTTAGATAAAGATAATAAATATTGCATAAAAGTTTAATTTTAATTTTTTTGTTAGTTAAATAATCAATATTTTTTAAATATAAAATATTTATAAATTTTATTTATAAAATCTATATGTACTATTTATGTATAAAATATTGATTATGATTTAATATCAATATTTATTATAACTGATATATTATCGATTATTAAATAAAGAAAGTTTATTTTTTACTAGAAAAAATTATTTGAAAATTTCCACGTGGCGGTTGAGTGACGTGACAATGCCACGTTCTAGTCAACTGAATGACACGTGGCACATAAGAGTCAACACTAACTGTCAGGGACTAATTTGTAAGAAACAACGAGTTTGAAAACTTTAGCCTCTAAAATTTGAGTTCAAGGGGTTTGCCCGATAAAATTTGCTAGTCGAAAAAGTCAAAATTGGATTAAATGGTCAACATGAAAGTTGATATTGGAGATTTAATTATAAGTATTTTGTCTTTAATGACTTTATCATTTCCAACTAAATAAAAAAAATTATGAATTTAATGGACATATTCTAAAGTATTGATGTTAAATTGATTCATAAAATACTTGAGAATTAAATTAATGGGCTTGAACTATTAGAATTTGATCTAAAGTGTAAATCAAAAAGAAAATTGGAGCAAGGCCTAGCTAATGGTAAGTCCATTAAGTATTTTTTTTTATCATATCTATATAAATAATTAACTAATTAATTATCATGAAAAATATATAAGGCATTTAAATTAGTAATGGAAATATTTGAAGCTTGGTGACCAATTCGAATTCTACCATTGTGATACTCATTTAACTATGTATATTTTTTTTTTGTAATTAAGAATATTCATTAATTAATTATAAATAAGTTATTGACCTTTGATCATGTAATTGGAAACTCATGTCACAAGTTAAATAATGCGTGAATTATGAACATTGATATAAAATTTTAGTGATAATATCCAAAAATGCATAGGTGTTCAATTATTTATCGTGTAATATATTTTTCTTTTCATCTTATTTGATTTAATTAGAATTGATTTTTGAATAAAATAATTAAGAAATTCGACCATAATGATTTTTTTTTGGGTATTTATCTTAGTTGGCTTAAATTAATTCTTTAGTTAAATAAATAAAGATAGTGTATTTATTTTAATTAGTAAAATTAAATCTTTGGTATTGAAAATAAAAGAATTAGATTTTATCCTCTCAAGGATGTGATTTGGGATTTATTGATTGATTTGTGATTACCTAAATTAAGGACATAATTTTTTTTTCTTATATAGAACTTTGAGTATCTAGCTTTCACTCTAAATAGATCACTCATTTTCTCATTTCCACATACCAAAAAAATCGAGAAGCTCTTTCTAAAGGATGTTGGAAATTTCTTCAAGGTTGAAAACGTCACGGCTTGAATCGTGCATATGATCACTTTCCTAATAGTGTTTCGAGTACTCAAAAACGTCTTCGAGTCTGCTTGCAAGAACACCCAGGATAAGACAAGCCTTTGGCCGGGAAATCGCTAGACGAAGCGAAGTTCCGACCGTAAGCAAGAACGCGTTTCAGGAAGTGTTTTTAGAGAGTAAAAAAATTATTCATAGAGCAGTTAACGTTTTTGTATTAGAAACGAAATTTAAAGACACAAAAACAGTTACGCTGAGAAGGTAGCGACCCTTCTCAGTGGCAGTTAATGGTCTGAAAACAGAAAACGAGAAAACGGTCAGAAACCGCCCCCAACACGTGGCGAGGCAAGAATCGCCGCGAGAAAGCCCGAGACCCGAGCCTACGCCGCTCGCCCGATGCCACGTGCTTAAGTGCCTCAAGTGCGCCTACAAGACGCCACTAGCGCCTCTACGCCCCCGCACCCACACCCACACCCGACCCCGAGCCGGAGCCGGAGCCGGTGTCGCCGGTGGCGACACCGGCGAGGGCGGCGTTGCGAAAGCGTGAGGTGGCATGGTCTCGCCACCTCGCCTCCACACGGCACTCATGTGGCATACTCATCACTATGCCACATGTTGAGCTCACATCACTATTGTTTTCCTTATATATTGCACAAACTCTTTGTAATTAATCCATGTGGGACTTTTCACATTCCCACATTTACTCTCCACTCAACACATTATACTAGCTCATTTATTAGAACATTTATTGGTAATTTATTATTAATAAATTCCAACAATCCCCAACTGTTCTAATAATATAAGTATAATTTCCAGAAAGTAGCAAAGGGTGCTAATACAGTTAGGTATCTTTCGATTTGAACCTGACCTTAGTAAAGACAACACAAGATCTTATCAGAATGTCAGGTAGCTAGGCTTTGAACCTGTTATTCCTTATGATAAGATCGGTGAAGCTTTACACACACCCTTTAGTAGTTCTTCGCCTACATCTCTCGCTTAGCACCGTTAATGGCCATGTGCTCTTCCTGTCTCGTGAATTTTTCATGAGAGAAACTCCAACTCTCACTTTAAGACGGCACCATCTCTAAATTCACATAGGTGAAGTTCTTACAGTATCTCTGTTGCTTTACAGATACATGTCCTCATCACTGAACTTCATTAAGAGTTATAAATAACTCAACCCTTCAAATGCAACAGCTAACATTGTGGTACAATGTTACACACATCCAAATCAACGATTTGTTGTTACCCATTGAATCTAAAGTTAAGGATTTCCTAACGTTAGATTGGGTTGCCACCGTTGTTGGAACTCTTACTCAAGGAGTTTCAGTCCCATACCTCTCGAGGTAGACTTTACTAAATCTCTGGCCAATGGTTTAGTAAAAGGATCAGCTAAATTATAGCTGGTACGCACAAACGAAAGTGAAATGATCCCATCCTTGATCAATTTCCTTACGTAGTCATGTCTTAGATTAATATGTCTAGACTTCCCGTTATACACTTCGTTGTATGCTCTAGCTAAAGTAGCTTGACTATCACAATGTATCGACACTTTCGATATATTGTCCTTAGCCAACGGAGCTTCTAAAAGAAGGTCCCTCAACCACTCAGCCTCTTGACCAGCAGAAGCAAGAGCTACAAACTCTGACTCCATGGTCGAATGAGTAATACACGTTTGTTTCTTGCTCTTCCAAGAGATTGCACCTCCGGCAAGTGTGAAAACCCATCCCGTCGTAGATTTGTTATCTCCGACACTCGATATCCAACTAGCGTCGGTATATCCTTCGAGTATGGCAGGAAACCTACCATATTGGAGGCCGAGATTTTTGGTTTTCATAAGATAGCCAAAAATTCTCCCGATAGCCTTCCAATGCTCACTGTTGGGGTTACTAGTAAATCTGCTCATTTTACTAACAGCAAATGCTATATCGGGTCTAGTGCATTGCATCAAATACATAAGACAACCGATAGCACTTGCGTACTCCAACTGAGGCACAGCTCTCCCATTATTCTTCTCAAGTTTAACACTAGGATCAAATGGGGTGTTCACTTCTTTGAACTTCAAATGTTTGAACTTATCAAGCACTTTCTCAACATAGTGCGATTGACTAAGTTCATAACCCCCACTGGTTCTCTTAACCTTGATTCCTAGAATCGTGTCAACTTGTCCAAGATATTTCATCTTGAATGTAGAAGATAGAAACCTCTTCGTTTCTAAAATTCCGTTCATCTCGTTGCTAATGATCAACATATCATCAACGTAAAGACAAAGGAATATCACAGTGTTTCCACGCACCTTTGTGTACAAACACTTATCACAAACGTTGTGAACGAATTCATTTGCAAGAATGACCGAGTCAAACTTCTGATGCCACTGTTTAGGAGCTTGTTTCAAACCATATAATGATTTGACAAGCTTGCAAACCTTTTGTTCATTCCCCGGAAGTACGTAACCCTCCGGTTGCTCCATGTAAATCTCCTCATCGAGATCTCCATTTAAGAATGCTGTTTTGACATCCATTTGATGAACAAAGAGGTTATGCAATGAAGCTAACGCAAACAGTATCCTAACTGTTGTCGTTCTCGCTACCGGTGCATAAGTATCGAAGTAATTGATCCATTCCTTTTGTCGAAATCCTTTGGCTACTAATCTAGCCTTGTAGGTGTTTAAAGTACCATCATTATGATACTTTTTTCTAAACACCCACTTACATCCAATGGGTCTCGACCCTTTGGGTAAGTCGACAAGCTCCCAAGTGTGGTTAGACATAATTGAATCCATCTCGTCTTGGATAGCATTTTTCCAAAAAGCAGAGTCCCGTGAAGCTACAGCTTCTTTAAAGGTTTTCGGATCATCTTCCACTAGAAGAATGATAGGAATCTTACGAACAAAATTTTCCCTATCTCCTTCTACTAAGTAAAAGGAAATGAGTTGAGAGTCTATTTCGTTCGGTCCTAGATCCTTAGCCTTTCGAACTCTCTTGCTAATCCGAAGCTCGAGTTGTTTTTCAATAACCCGTGAAGAGCTCTCCTCGCGAGGTTCTTCATTTATGGGTATCTCAGAATCTTTATCCTTCGTGATAAGATTCTCAAAGAATTCCACATCTCGTGATTCAATTATCACATTAGACTCCAAGTCAAGAAGTCTATATGCCTTACTATTGGCCGCGTATTCTACAAAAGCACATTTAATCCCGCGAGGACCCAACTTGGTCCTTTTCGGATCCATGTTCTTGTAGTAAGCAACGCAGCCCCACACTCTAAAGTAACCGATGTTCGGTGCACGACCTTTCCAAAGTTCGTACGGTGAAATACCGGTCTTCTTTAAAGGAATCCTGTTCAATATATGACATGCACATAACAAAGCTTCACCCCACAAACTAAATGGCAATTCAGAATGCATTAACATAGAATTTATCATCTCTTGATACGTTCTATTTTTTCGTTCAGCTAACCCGTTCTGTTGTGGTGTACGTGGTGCGGAACACTCGTGTATAATGCCGTTTTCTTCACAAAACGCATTAAAATCATTTGGGAAATATTCTCCACTCCTATCACTCCTAAGGACTTTAATTTTGATTCCCAATTGATTTTCCACTTCTGCTTTATAAACTTTAAAAGCATTGAAAGCTTCGTCTTTATGCTTTAAAAGAAAAACGTAAGTGAATCTCGAACAATCGTCAATAAATGAAATAAAATACCGATTGCCCCCTCAGGTTTTCATTCCGTTAAATTCACACAAATCAGAATGCACAAGATCTAACAGATTTGTGTTACGTTCAACACTATGAAAAGGTTTTTTAATCATTTTCGATTTAACGCAAATTTCACATTTTTCAAAATCATCAACGTTGCATGAAATCAAACCGGATTTAATTAACCTTTTCATTGTGCTAACACCAATATGAGCTAATCTACTATGCCATAAAGTAATTGAACAATTGAAATATGCAGAAGTAGAAACTTTATTGATAACATTGTCAACGATACAAAGCTTAACCATTCCGTCCGTGGAATACCCTTTACCGACAAATACACCATTGCGGGTCAAGATCAACTTGCCCGACTCATAAACAGACTGAATACCCGGTTTACCCAACAAATCACCACTAACAAGGTTCCTAGGCATGTCCGGCACGTGAAGCACGTTGACCAGCGTCACTTTCTTCCCGGAAGTAAAGTTAAGCTCCACGGCGCCGGTGCCGACGATCTTCGAACGTCCCTCGTTTCCCATCTGAACTTGTTGTCCATCGTTGACTTCAGAATAGGTTTTGAAAGCCGCTTTGTCGTAGGAGACATGAACAGTGGCACAATTGTCGTACCACCATCCTTGAACCTTGCCTTTGACCGCCATAATTTCGCTCACACTAGCGACAATGTTGTCATCGGTCTTCGTGGCGTTAGCCTCGTTGTTTTGGGTTTTCTGGACGCGAGAATCTCTCGCGTAGTGACCGGGTTTGCCACACACAAAACAACCAGTTTTGGGCCCCTTCGAAGCACCGGAAGTCTTGAACTTTTGATCCTTTTTAGGACCGTAAACGTTCTTCTTCCCGTCGTGGTTTTTGCCTTTCGCGCTCACCGCGTTGGCCTTCGAATTTCCGACACCATCGGATTTCTCTCTTTCCTTCGATTCCTCTTCGATTCGAAGGTGTTTTTGGATCTTCTCCAGTGAGAAATCCTCAGAATTGTGAAGCAATTTCTTCCGGTAACTCTTCCAAGACGACGACAATTTCGCAATAAATACGCCGACTTGAAAAGGTTCCGGAATCTCAATCTTCACGGCCTTCAGTTTGCTGACGAGCACTTGCAGTTCATGCACTTAGGTGAGGATCGGCTTTGCATCGGACATTTTGAAATCAAAGTACTCAGAAATGAGAAACTTTTTCGTACCTTCCTCTTCTGCCCGAAATTTGAACTCGAGCGCCTTCCAGATTTCGACCGCCGAAGTGTTGTCCGTGTAGAGATCATAGAGACGGTCGGAGAGCGTGTTCAGAATGTGACCGCGGCAGAGCAGTTCGTCCTCCTTGCGCTTTTTGCGCTCCGCCTTGATCTCGTCGGTATCGTCATCCTTCGGCTCGGGAATGGGCTCCAACTCCGGGTCGAGAACATAGAAGATCTTCAGGGCCGTCAGGAGGAAGATCATCTTGTCTTGCCAGCGAGTGAAGTTCGTCTCGTCTAAACGGTCCAACTTCACGAGGTCTTGGTTCATCACCTTGATGCTTGAAACGGAAGCGTCGGTAGCCATGATCGAACACACTATTAGACTGTTGGAAATTTATTCAAGGTTGAAAACGTCACGGCTTGAATCGTGCATATGATCACTTTCCTAATAGTGTTTCGAGCACTCAAAAACGTCTTCGAGTCTGCTTGCAAGAACACCCAGGATAAGACAAGCCTTTGGCCGGGAAATCGCAAGACGAAGCGAAGTTCCGACCGAAGCAAGAACGCGTTTCTGGAAGTGTTTTCAGAGAGTAAAAAAAGTATTCAGAGAGCAGTTAACGTTTTTGTATTAGAAACGAAATTTAAAGACACAAAAACAGTTACGCTGAGAAGGTAGCGACCCTTCTCAGTGGCAGTTAATGGTCTGAAAACAGAAAACGAGAAAACGGTCAGAAACCGCCCCCAACGGCTAGTAACTGCCGACCGACACGTGGCGAGGCGAGAATCGCCGCGAGAAAGCCCGAGCCTACGCCGCTCGCCCGATGCCACGTGCTTAAGTGCCTCAAGTGCGCCTACAAGACGCCACTAGCGCCTCTACGCCCCCGTACCCGACCCCGATCCTGAGCCGGAGCCGGTGTCGCCGGTGGCGACACCGGCGAGGGCGGCGTTGCGAAAGCGTGAGGTGGCATGGTCTCGCCACCTCGCCTCCACACGGCACTCATGTGGCATACTCATCACTATGCCACATGTTGAGCTCACATCACTATTGTTTTCCTTATATATTGCACAAACTCTTTGTAATTAATCTATGTGGGACTTTTCACATTCCCACATTTACTTTCCACTCAACACATTATACTAGCTCATTTATTAGAACATTTATTGGTCATTTATTATTAATAAATTCCAACTAAGGAGCACCCAAAATACTCTTTCGCTTTCTAGGCTCGGCTGTGCGGGAATCATATTTTTCCGAAGCTTCAAAAGAGCCGACTAGTTTAGTTTTTTATGTTACTAAGGTTCCGTCGACGAAGTCCACACGTTTATACGAGGAGTCCACGAGTATCCCGGAGTTTCCTTTGTCAGCGACAAAAGTTCCAGAAGCGGCGGAGCCCTATCCACGCTCAGAAAGCGCAGTGGAAGTCATCATCGTTTAAGAAATGTGTCCTTATGCATTGGGTTTATAAATGCAAAAAAAAAAAAAAACTTTACTTATTTTTGTGACTAGAATTAATATTACTGTTGATGTGTAAATTCTTTCCATAATTGGAATGCTAAGGTCAATAATTAAATTTACGGTTCATGTAATTTAAGACCAAAGTTGTGAATATAATTGAATATCCACACAAATGGGCCTGTGAGAGACATGGCCAAAAGCCCAATAAGCACCTAACGATGCTTGGGCCCGATCAGAATCTAAAGCCCAAAATGCGAAGGCTCGTCTCGAGCAGAAAGTGCTCTAAAGGGACACGAGCAGAGAATGTGTCCAGATGATGAAGAACCCGAGCAGAATGTGAACGCCACATCAGCCGAAGGCAAAAGCCCAATACACTTGGCTAAGGCCCAGGTTTTCTGGCCCATAGATCCAAAGCCCGACCAGAAAAATTGCCACTACCAAGATTCAAACTCCCACGATGTTGAGTCAAAGTCCACTACCGCGCGATTCTCTCAAGAAGTGGCCCACGTGTCATCTCGACAACAAGTCAAGCTCCGAACTCAAAGCCACTACCAACGTCTACTACCAACGGGCAGAAATTGGAGGCCTATAAAAGCAAGAAGGCAACTCTATTACAGGCACGCAAACATTCGCCCTGAGAGAAAAGAGTCTTAGAGTTCATATTTTTCAGAGTTTTTTTCTTTCTTTTTCGATCAACTTAGAATCGGCTTGTGGTTCCGGCTGATCTTCTTTTCATCATCAATAAACTTACAAAGGACGTAGTCAACTACCGCATTGGGACGAACCTCTCAAAAAATCCTTGGTGTTTTTATTGCTTTATTTTCATTTTTGTCAACGTCAGAGTATTGACGACGCGGAGGTCAAGATCCACAAATTTCTTAGCAAATTCAAATCGAAATCTCATTCACAAATCACGTGACTGTTGGTGTGCGAAACTACCTCAACAATTACATGTTATCTTAAATTAGTAATTATTTTATCTAGTCAAATTCCAATGCTCAGTTCTAGTTATGGAAGTAATCCAGAAAGTGTAAATTGAGCATTTCCAAGAAATATTTTTAAAGGTTATCCCTATGATTGAGGGCCCATCCCGAGATATGACGAATGAGACGTTAATATTCCCAACACCTAACTCGAGTCAGGTTCGCGAAGATGAGAAAGATGATCGATGTGAAGAACATATATAGAACAAAGTCAAGCTTACGGGGGAGAATGTCAGCTTAAGCTCGACCATGTTCAAGCTAGTGAGTCGAGGAGCGATCATGCGACCATGTCACGACGATCACGAATCAGGTGGCCTAGTTCCAACGACCAAGTTGCATCCACCAAATACTAGTCGACCATGTTACGTCTACCTGGAACCATCTCACCATGATCAAAGCTACGAAGATTCAGTCGACGTGGGTTCCTTGATTGGTACACAAAAGAAGCATCAGAGCTGGCAATAGGTTTTATGGGCAAAATTAAAGGAGAAGGTCAAGACCTCTTTTTTTTTTTTTTGTGTGCACAACATAGATATGGTAGTTTCCTTAATTTTGGGAATTTGATTTAACATAATTTGATTGGTAGGTTAACGAGTATATTAATAGTCTTGTAGTTTCTTTACGAAGTTTTGATTTTTCTTGTTCTGTAAATTTTCAATATTTGAATACACGAGAAGGTTTTGTCCCCAATATTCACATCTCTCTTCTTCTAATTTGTACTTTGTTATGCGGATATTTATGGAAGGAAATAAGAGAGATTGTGACGTTTAGTGACGCGATCTCTAGCCTTAATTTTTGATTATTATGCTCTTTATTATTTAGATTATTACATTTCCGTTTTCATATTATTTGCTTTCAAGATTTGTAAAATTTGTTGCCTTTTTATCGTTTAGCTTCATTTTTCATTTTGAACCCTATTTATAAAGGGTTGCATGGTTCATAAATCATTAGTTGAATGTTTATGAAAAAAAGTCAAGTTTTATGCTTGCAAAATCAAGAAATTTTCTGTTGGAAATTGGATCTGCTCTGATACCAATTGTTGGTAATATTGTTTCACAATTATACAACATTCTGGGGATCACGTCTCGGATCCCGTGAATATTATCGCAAAATATACCGACGAACCGTCCGGGTAACATTAAAAAAATTATTTTAAGCGGAAAAACATGTTAACTGACCAACGGTCCGAACTTCGGATAATACATATTACAAGATCTGATAAATATTAGGTAATTTAATCTTCATAAATCATTATTAATAATCTAGTCTATAGGAAATAAATAGAAAACAGTAAATAGTCGCATTTATTAGCCCAAAGCATAAGGCCGTACCTCAATTGTCGACTTCCGGCTGCGCGTTCTGAACTTGGCAGGGCTCCGCCGGTTCTTAGGTAAACACTCGTGATCTTCCGAGATATTCTCCTGGATTCCTCTTCGCCGGCAGGACTCCGTCGCAAATTTTAACTGATGGTTATTTTTAAGCTTCCGGAGAACTAAATCTCTTAAGCCGAACCAGAGAGGGAGATCAGAGGAAAAATTTGCAGACCCTTAAGGAGAGGGAGAGTTCGAGTTTTTCTCTGGGGAAAGGTGTGAAAAATGTGTAGAATGAGCTTCCTATTTATAGGCTCAGACTGTAACCGAAGTGGAGAAATTCCTTCCCTTATTTTTGAATTCTTTATATTAAATATAATTAATTATTTCAATCCAATGGACTAGATTTAATCTTATCTAAATCCAAGAGATATAATTAATTAGGGATTTAATTAAATAAGAAAGACTTGGTAAATTAAAACCCAATCTTATCTACTTATTTATTAAATTCGAATATATATATATATATATATATATATATATATATAAAATTCAAAAACTAATTATCTAGATCCAACGGTTGAGATAAACCTTAAACCGATCTAATGGATCAAATTAATTCAGGATAAAATCAAATACCCTAAGACTTGGTAAAAGCCCTAATTCAATTTTATCCTTATCTTAATTTCAAATATTATATATTATATATATAATTAATTAATTTCCAATCCGACGGTAAAGATTAAATCTTAAACCGATCTAACGGATACAATTAATTAATCAAATTCGAAAAACTATAAGCTTGGTCACCAAGCTATTAATTTTGAATTATTGATAGGGTTAAAATCAATTATCTTAATTCAACGGTTGATATTAAATCTTAACCGATCCATGGATTATATTGATTATAGAGTTTTGCTCAAATACCAAAACATTTGATATTTATGCCGCAAATATGAAAAGACCAAGTCTAGTCAACAACGTGTGGAATCGGTTCCACAATATATGCAGCCTTTCCATATACATCTGTAAATATATATTTAAATATATTTATTTATTTATTAATATAAATCTATTAATTATTAATAAGATATTAATAATTAAATCTAAATAATTAAATTATATTAATATTCTCTGATCTCAATATCACACATTCAAATGTCATGGTGCCACACCATCATTTAAACTCGTGACAAGTGATTTAATTTCATAGTTTACCGAAACGATCACAAACTTAGAAATTCTCTAAATCACAAACCGTACGTCGAAACGACTCGGTTCCAAAAGCAAAGTTTCTTAGAATTTAATTTCCAACAAATTTTATGTTGACAGAAAATCCAAATTCTGCTTTATTTTGTCAGCTAATTTCGGTTACCAAGATATGGTACTTTTGCCACGTTACTGATAAAACTATCTGATGCCTGTCACAGATTTCAGTTTTATAAGTCTTGCCAAATGACTAAACATCTCAAAATGTTCCTATCACGTACGTATCATCCGTTACAAAGCTATCCTGGGGACCATGGACCCGTATCACTTAAGCTCCAATGAACTGCTGTGGTGTTCGTCAAACCTCGGTGTAATTCCACTATAAACCCGATGCTGCACTCTTTAGTGATAAAGTATATATTATTCCCTTTATTACGGCAGGGTGTCCATTGATACAATCAAATTCGGGTTATTGATCTTTCACTTGATGATCCACACATGAGTAGGCGGTTTCTACCGTTATGCCCCTCATTGCATTTTCATCCTTGACTCAGCCAGTAATATCATGAGTAACCCACTTATAGTTTCGATTCATAAGTTACGCACGGGTACCTCTCACTTCTCACCACCGAAAATCAAGGGAATCATCATTGTAGAGGGCGATTTTCACCACCCTTTTCCAGTCACAAAGACAATCACCAAATAACAAATAAACAATAGTAAATGATGAATATCTCTGTTTTAGTATATTTTCCGAAATGAGCTCGGTTTTCTTCCGTTGAATAGCTGGACAGATGAAGGATCATGAACATCAATTCTCTCTATTTCCTTAGCCTTTTCTATTACAAGACTTCTTTCTCTCTTTCAGGGACTTTTTTCTCTATTTTTCCGAACCTTTACAAATGAGGCTTATCTTGCCTTTTATAGAGTTTACAATGCATTTCCCTCGAATCCTTCCCGCCTTTTTCTTTTTAATCATTCACTCTCTGGCGTGATTTGAGGGCAGCATGGTCAATTCTTGCTTTATGTCGCTTCCGAGCAGGCTGCCGTTATGGGTAGGTGCGCCTCATTAAATGCGCATCTCGTCAGCCGTCATTCGGCTCTGCAAGCCTCGTCGCCGATGCTCTCATCGAGTGAGTAGGTCGGCTTCATTAAATGCACGTCTCGTCAATGGTCATTCGACCCTGCACAATCATCATGACGAAATTCCTCGTCGGGTGCGATGGGACGCTTCGTCGCAACTTGCTCTCGCGTGGCTGCGTCTCCTCGTGGATGAACTTCCTCGGGGGTACTCTTCCTCGGGGATGTTCCTCCTCGGGGATAATCCCCCTCGGGTGATGAACTTCCTCCCCTCCCCTCATGTCGTTTATGGACCAAACGACACGAGTTGTGTTGAGGATGGATTTGACCAAATCCGACCTTAACAGTTAGTCCCCCATTTTATCAAGTGTATACACTTGGTAAAATAAAGTATAACTGTCTCGGGGATCGGCCCTAGCCGGCACCAGTTGGTTCCCGGTCGGCGATTGCTTCTTCAGCTCCTCGCGTGGTTATATTGCTAATCCGCTTCCTTTCCTCACCGAGCCTTCTTTACTTCCCTCCTTATTGTTTCCGCTCGCCCCTTTCGGACTTGCTCGCCTGTTTATGTTATATATATATATGCTTTTCTTTATATTTTTCTCGGCTTGCTAGCCGGACCGGGCTTGCTCGGCACCCTTAGCCGTATATTATGGATCTCAACATGTTTTGCCAGACCGGGCTTGTTCGGCACCTTTAGCCGTATATATGGATCTCGACATGTTTTGCCGGACCGGGCTTGCTCGGCACCCTTAGCCGTATATATATTGTTATATATTATAATCTGCTCGGCATTCTCACCAGTGCATACGTAGTCATATATATAGATTACTTCCTCCTTGAATCTGGGATAAAGAGAAAAGGGTCATGCATAACAGAAAACTTCGAATTAGTTCAACAAAAGTCGAGGCCATGCAAAAATAGCCCCGAACAAGGGGGGTCGGGACTTCCCCAACTGGCAAGAAGAAAAGATAAGATATGCGAGCATGAAAAGAGAGAGAGAATCAACGAAATGAGGCTACTGGTAGAACTTTTTCAAGTGCTTCACGTTCCAACTCCGTATTACTTTTGCTCCCTCTGTATTCTTGAGCTCATAGACTCTCGGCTTGACGACGTTGGTAACTATGTAAGGGCCTTCCGAGGCCTGCCCTAGCTTTCCAGCATTTGCCTCGGCGGTGTTCTGGAAGACTCGTCGGAGGACCATTTCCCCGACTCTGAACCTTCTCGAGCGCACTTTCTTGTTGTAAAAACGCGCGATCGTGTTTTGATAGTTGGCAATGTGCACGCTCGCTAGCTCACGCTTCTCGTCGATATGGTCGAGCCGATGGAGGAGATTCTGTTCATTATCCTCCTCGCTGTTAGGGGCTATCGTCCGTCGAAGGCTCGGGATGTCAACCTCCGCCGGGATCACAGCCTCCACCCCAAAGGCCAGGGCGAAAGGCGTCTCGTCGGTCGCGGAATGAGGGGTTGTTCGATAGGCCCATAGCACTCCTGGCAGCTCGTCCGCCCATAGCCCTTTCTTTTCGCCGAGCCTCCTCTTGATGTTGTCAACGATGGTGCGGTTGACTGCCTCGGCGTTCCCGTTGCCTTGGGGGTATCGCGGAGTTGACGTGTTGAGTTTTATCCTCCACCGTTTGCAAAAATCTCCGAACCTCTTCGAGATGAACTGGGACCCGTTATCAGCGATTACCTCCCTGGGCAGGCCGAAGCGAGTAATCACGTTCTTCCAAACGTAGCTTTTGACGTCGGAATCCTTGATGTTGGCGTATGATTCAGCCTCCGTCCATTTGGTGAAGAAATCCGTGACGACGAGCATGAACCTCTTTTGCCGCGCGCCGATGGGCATGGGGCCGACGATGTCCATCGACCACTTCATGAAAGGGTAAGGAACCGAGACCACGGAAAGTTCCTCGGCAGGACAGTTGATTGCTGGCGCGTGCCGCTGGCATTTCTCGCATCTCTTGGCGTGGCTGATGCAATCGGCGACAATGGTTTCCCAAAAGAAACCTTGCCGCTTAGTCTTTCTAAGCAAAGATCGCTCGCCGGAGTGATTTCCACAGTCCCCGCTATGGATCTCCCGCATAACGTACTCGGCCTCTTTCTTGCCTAGGCATCTCAGGTAGGGACCCACGAAGATTTTTTTATAAAGTATGTTATCGAGGACAGTGTACCTGGAGCTTTTCGACTTGACCTTCCGGGACTCTTGCGGATCTTCGGGCAGCATTCCTTCAAGGATGTACCTTCGGAGGGGCGTCCTCCAATCTTCAATTTCGTCATCGTCTACAACTCCCCGCTCCCCGTCTCCGTCCTCGTTGTCTTCGACCTCGTTTATGTTAGCCTCACCCGCATTTGCCTCCTCGGCCTCTTCTTTCCCTCTAGCTTTCTTCTTCACATGGCCTTCCTCTCTCCGGATGCTTGGCTTCTCCACCGTCTCCACCGTGACCGACCTTAGTTCTCCGATTTCAGTCGTAGAACCCAGGCCTGCCAGCGCGTAGGCGTGGGTGTTGTCTCCCCGCGTCACCTGTGTCAGGCTGAAGTAGTCGAACTTCCTTGAGAGAGCATCGACCACTCCTGCGTAAGCCTCCATTCGTTCGTCGTTTTTCTCGTATTCCCCGTTTACCTGTTTTACCACCAACTGCAAATCCGAGAAAGCGTGCAAGTTCTTTGCCCCGATTGCTAAAGATGATTGCATCCCGATGATGAGCGCTTCATACTCCGACTCGTTGTTGGTGGAGCGATAGGCGAGGCGACAGACTTTTTCTATCACGTCCCCCATAGGGGAGATGATTCTGATTCCCACTCCAGATCCTTGTGCTGTTGCGGATCCGTCGACTTGCAGCCTCCAGATACCGGCCTCGTCGCTCAGGTCCACCGGCTCCTTTGGCAACTCGATGAGGAAATCTGCGAGCACTTGAGACTTGAGGCTCGTCCGAAGCTTGTACTCAATGTCGTACGCTCCCAGCTTAATAGACCACTTCGTGATCCTCCCCAATTGGCTCGGGCCGTGGATGATAGTACGGATTGGTCTGTCGGTCATGACGACGATGGTGTGGGCTTGGAAGTGATGCTTCAACCTTTCCGACGCGTCGTATACTGCCAAAGCAAGCTTCTCGGGTTGAGGGTACCTTGTCTCGGCATCGAGGAGTTTCCTGCTGATGTAGGAAACTGGCTACTGCTCCCCATCCTCCTCTCGCACAAGCACTTGGCTGACTGCGTGGTTAGACACGGCGATGTATAAGTACAAAGGTTCCCCCGGCTTTGGCTTCGTCATGATGGGCGGCGATGACAGATAGGACTTCAATGCCTGGAAAGCCTCATCGCATTTCTCAGTCCACTCGAACTTCTTATTCTTTCTTAGTAGTTCGTAGAAAAGGAGAGTCTTGTCGGCCGATCGCGAGATAAATCGGTTCAGAGCGGCGATCCTCCCGGTCAATCTCTGAATTTCTCGTCGATTTCGGGGCGAGGGCATACTCTTAATTGCCTCAATCTGCTCAGGGTCAGCCTCAACCCCTCGCCGAGTGACCATGTGGCCCAAGAACTTTCCCGAGGACATACTGAAGGTGCACTTGGTGGGATTCAGCTTCATCCCGTGCTGATTTAGAATCTCGAAAAACTCCTCCAAGTGCTCGACGTGCGCCGCCGCCTTCAGGGATTTAACGACCATGTTGTCGATGTATACCTCCATGCTTTTCCCGATCAGTTTGTGGAACATCATCGTCACCAGCCTCTGATAAGTCGCTCCGGCGTTCTTCAGTCCGAAGGGCATGACTCTATAGCAGTACGTGCCCCTCTCGCTGATGAAGGGGTCTTCTCTTCATCCTCCGGGTGCATCCTTATTTGGTGGTACCCGGAATACGCGTCCATGAAGCTGAGAAGCTCATAGCCGTGGGTGGCCTCGACGAGGCGATCTATATGCGGCATCGGGAAACTGTCTTTCGGGCAGGTTCGGTTGAGGTCGGTGAAGTCCACACAAACTCGCCATTTGCCGTTCTTTTTCCTTACGACGACTGTGTTAGCCAGCCATTCGGGGTATTTTACCTCTCGAATGGTTCCCATCGAGAGCAGCTTATCTACTTCGTCGTTGATGATCTTGTTCCTGTCGGGGGCCATCTTTCTCCTCTTTTGCACGACGGGTTTGTGCCTTGGATCGGTGTTGAGGCGATGAGCTGTTACCGAAGGGTCAATCCCCGGCATGTCTTCATGAGACTAGGCGAAACTCCCATGATTCTTCTTTAGGAGCTCGATTAGTCGTGCTTTGGTACCTGGGTCGAGTTCCGCTCCCACACCGACGGTCCGAGTAGGGTCGGACTCGTCGATGCAGACTCGCTCTACCTCTTCGATCTGCGCTCCCCCTTTTCTTTCTTCGGCATTTCCTGCCTCGATGTCTTCCGTGCTAAGTATCTTGACTGTCCTGTCGGCGCTCTGCCTCCGCTCCTTACTCCGCCCGGGACGTCTTGGGGCAGGCGTCGCTAATTGCTATAAACCGGCTGGTTCACCCTTCTCCGTCTGCTTGATTCCCTTCTCGGCAGTCATCGACTTGTGGTGCATCATGTAGCAAATTCGGTACGCGTCCCTGCTCCCTTTGAGCTCCTCAATCTCTCCTCCCTTTTTTCCCAGGAATTTTATGCTCTGGTGGTAAGTTGACGGCATGACTCTCATGGAGTGGATCCAAGGTCTCCCTAGGATAATGTTGAAGTGTGACGGGACATTTAGCACCATAAACTCCGTCATCGGGTTGACGCTCCCTGCGCAGACCGGGAGGTGGACCGTCCCCATCGAGACGGCGACGTCCCCGTTGAAACCCGATACCTTGCGAGGTTGTCCCCCTATCGCGAGTTCCTCTATGCCCATCTTCATCAAGCATTCATAGAAAATGACGTCGACCGAGCTTCCGTTGTCAACGAGGATGCGGCAAACCTCGCATCCGCTGACGTTGAGTTCGAGGACCAGAGCATCGTCGTGCATATCAGCACAATCCTCATTCTCCACAAACTCTATCCTCGCGCTTGTGGCGCCCATCTTCACGTCTTCATGGCCGTGCTCCTTCCCCCTCTGCTGATAAGCTTTTATGCTGTTGACCGAATCCTCGCAGAACCGTGATCCGCCCATGATCACCTCGATTCTCGTTCTCGAGGCCGGTCGGTCTTCCTCGTCACGCCTTGCCGGTGGCGGCTCGATTGCCAGGTTTCTCTTTGCCCCGTCTCGGCCGTTCCCCCCGTCGTTCGTAGGTTCTTCTTGTCAGCCCTGCCATGCCCTGTTCCCGTTATTCCAAGGCACGGGATGTTTGTACGTGAGGTCTTTGATCTCCCCCAGCGCGTATCTTATCTGGAGCTCTTTCTTCAGCATGGAACAATCTTTAGTGGCATGGCCATTATAGTTGTGGTAAGCGCAGAATTTGCTCATATCTTTTGGCCAAAACTTCGTCCCCAAGCCTCCTCGGCCGCCCGAGAAGCCCCCTCGGCTTCCAGACCCCGAGAATCCCCCTCGGTTTCCAGAAAATCTTCCTTGGTCATTGGAAAACCCTCCCTGGTTCCCCGGGTATCCTCCTCGATCATCGGAGAATCGTCCTCGGTCTCCCGAGAATCTTCCTCGATCATCAGATAATCTTCCTCGGTTCTCCGAGGATCCTCCTCGATCGTCGGAGAATCTTCCTCGGTTTTCCGAGGATCCTCCTTGGTAGTGGTCTCTCCGATCATAGTCGCGGTCTTTGTGCTCGTCCACCTGATACACTTCTTGCCTCAGAGCTTCCCGACCTCGTCGCTCATCGGAATTCCTTCGGTCTTCTTCTCCCTTCCTCGCTCGGGATGATGGGGCGTCCCCTCCGTCCCCGCTCTCCCTTTTTCCTTGTTGCCTTCCTTTGCTTCCACCTTCGTGGATCTTATTCTGGGCCAGAGTCTCTTCCTCTATTTCCATGAAGAGCGTCGCCCTGTGGAGCGCGTCCTCGATCGTCAGCGGGCGCATCTTTATTAACTCCTCACGGAAATGGGCCAAATACCACAACCCATGCTTCAGCGCCTGGATTGCGACGACGCTATCAAGCCCCTGGATTCTGACCATAACGTATTTGAATCTCCCGACATACTGTCAGAGAGTTTCTTCTCGCCCCTGTGAGAGGTTCCACAGGGTCGTAACGGTCGCCTCGTTCTGGACGTACATCGAGTAGTGTCGCAGGAAACATGAGACGAGCTCATCGGAGTCGCTGATGGATTGCGATGGTAGTTTAGCGAACCAATCGATCGCCGGGCCTTGCAAGCTCTCGACAAAGAGATGACACAGGATAGCCTCTAGCTTCGTCTCCTCGCCGCCTATGCGCTCCGTGGCGATCCGAAATGACTTCACGTGGGTGTTTGGGTCCGAAGTTCCTTTGTATTGTGAGAGCCTGACCTTTGGCAATTCTCCTAGCTCCACGCTGCGGATTTTTGCCGAGAAAGGAGTAACCCTGGCCTCCCTGACCAACCTATCGATTTCGGGCGCCGCGCTCGTGGCTTTATGCACCTGTGAGGCCACGTATCCCATTTTTGCCTCCATGCTTGAGGATATTTCCCTCATCGCTCTCCGGACTTCCTCCTGGATCGTCTCCGCTATGGTGGTTGTCAAGCCTCCCGGCGGGCTCATCGTGTTCGCCGGTGTCGTACCGGCGGCATTGAAGAGATCCCTAATGATCGGCGGCGCTTGAGGCGTCAAGTTACCTTGCTCTCCTTCGGCTACAACTCCACCCGCTCCCCAAGCCGAAGATCCCGCGATCATGCTCTCCGGGCCTTCCCTTCTTTGACTCGCGTGCTCCAGAAGAGCAGTAAGTCGTCCGTTCTGCTCCTCTTGTTCTTCCGCCTTCCTAGCCGCCTCCTCGGCCACCCGTGTTGCCTCCATCACTCTCGCGTTGGCTTCGGCCAACTGCCGCTGGAGTCTCTCCATGGCTGGGACTTCGTCGCCTTCTACAGTGATGACGTGGTCGCTCGACGACATCTCGCTCCTTCAAATTCCCGGCTGTGAGTTAGAAAGAAAACAAAGCCCCATGATGGGCGCCAAACTGTAGAGGGCGGTTTTCACCACCCTTTTCCAGTCACAAAGACAATCACCAAATAACAAATAAACAATAGTAAATGATGAATATCTCTGTATTATTATATTTTCCAAAATGAGCTCGGTTTTCTTCCGTTGAATAGCTGGACAGATGAAGGATCATGAACATCAATTCTCTCTATTTCCTTAGCCTTTTCTATTACAAGACTTCTTTCTCTCTTTCCGGGCCTTTTTTCTCTTCCGAACCTTTACAAATGAGGCTTATCTTGCCTCTTATAGAGTTTACAATGCCTTTCCCTCGCATCCTTCCCGCCTTTTTCTTTTTAATCATTCACTCTCTGGCGTGATTTGAGGGCAGCATAGTCAATTCTTGCTTTATGTCGCTTCCGAGCAGGCTGCCGTTATGGGTAGGTGCGCCTCATTAAATACGCATCTCGTCAGCCGTCAGCCGGTGCTCTCATCTAGTGAGTAGGTCGGCTTCATTAAATGCACGTCTCGTCAATGGTCATTCGACCCTGCACAATCATCATGACGAAATTCCTCGTCGGGTGTGATGGGACGCTTCGTCACAACTTGCTCTCGCGTGGCTGCGTCTCCTCGTGGATGAACCTCCTCAGGGGTACTCTTCCTCGGGGATGTTCCTCCTCGGGGATAATCCCCCTCGGGTGACGAACTTCCTCCCCTCCCCTCATGTCGTTTATGGACAAAATGACACGAGTTGTGTTGATGATGGATTTGACCAAATCCGACCTTAACAATCATGACTCTGAAGAGAGCTGTGTGATGCCCATGTCTATGACCAAGCTACCCTTACTGCTGACTATCATGTTCCCAAAATAATAGTGTTAGGAACAGCGGTAATATATTGTGTTATTTAACGGTTAACTCAAAGAACAATCAGGCCAGCAGCTCAGACTCAAGATCACCCAGGATCTAGATCGAATATCCATTTGATCATCTACTAGTGACTTAACTCAAAGTTATCAATGACGGTCTTATATGATAACTTCCGGAGTTTAAGTCATGTCTAGTCCAGTATGAAGACAATTCATACTTAATGCACTTCTAGTGAGTGTGACACACACAAAATCCAGAATAGGATTGTCACTTAGTCACATTAATGACCATATACGATTAATGGGCTCCCACCCAGTTAATCAGGTCACAGACATTTTAAGTTCATTTATTATGATTATTAATTCTTCCTCACATTGACCCTGTTGCGATAATAATAACATAATTGCATCCTTTATGAACTAAGGATCAAACATTCTATTTTACTCTACCAGAAACTATAATACAAGATATTTTTATCCATTTGTAAAAGATTATGACAAGTCGTTGAATAAAGATGATGCTTATTATGATAATCTTATTATAGTTTCTGGTAGAGTAAAATAGAATGTTTGATCCTTAGTTCATAAATGATGCAATTATGTTATTATATTATCACAACAGAGTCAATGTGAAGAAGAATTAATAGTCATAATAAATGAACTTAAAATGTCCGTGACCTGATTAACTGGGTGGGAGCCCATTAATCGTATAAGGTCATGAATGTGACTAAGTGACAATCCTATTCTGGATTTTTGTGTGTGTCACACTCACTAGAAGTGCATTAAGTATGAAGTGTCTTCATACTGGACTGGACCTGACTTAAACTCCGGAAGTTATCATATAAAACCGTCACTGATACCTTGGAGTTGAGTCACTAGTAGATGATCAAATGGATATTCTATCTAAGTCATGAGTGATCTTGAGTCTGAGCTGCTGGCTTGATTGTTCTTTGATTTAACCGTTAAAGAACACAATATATTACCGTTGTTCCCAACACTATTATTTTAGGAACATGATAGTCGGCAGTAAGGGTAGCTTGGTCATAGACATGGGCATCACATAGCTCTCTTCAGAGTCATGATGATTCCCTTGATTGTCGGTGGTGAGAAGTGAGAGGTACCCGTGCGCAACTTATGAATCGAAACCATAAGTGGGTTACTCATGATATTACTGGCTGAGTCAAGGATGGAAATGCAATGAGGGGCATAACAGTGGAAACCGCCTGCTTATGTGTGGATCATTAAGTGAAAGATCAATAACCCGAATTTGATTGTATCAATGGACACCCTGCTGTAATTTTTTTGTTGTTGAAAACACCCTGCTGTAATTAAGGGAATAATATATACTGTATCACTAAAGAGTGCAGCCTCGGGTTTATAGTGGAATAACACCGAGGTTTGACGAACATCCTAGCAGTTCGTTGAAGCTTAAGTGATACGGGTCCATGGTCCCTAGGATAGCTCCGTAACGGATTATACGTACGTGATAAAAACATTTTGACATGTTTTAGATCATTTGGCATGACTTATAAAACTGAAGTCTGTGACAGACATCTGATAGTTTTATCATTAGCGTGGCAAAAGTGCCATATCTTGGTAATCGAAATTAACTGACAAAATAAAGTAGAATTTGGATTTTCCGTCAACATGAAAGTTGTTGGAAATTAAATTCTAAGAAACTTTGCTTTTGGAACCGAGTCATTTCGACGTACGGTTTGTGATTTAAAAAATTTCTAAGTTTGTAATCGTTTCGGTAAACTATGAAATTAAATCACATCTCACGAATTTAAATGATGGTGTGACACCATGATATTTGAATGTGTGATATTGAGATCAGAGGATATTAATATGATTTAATTATTCGAATTTGTTTATTAATATTTTATTTATAATTAATCAATAATTAATAGATATATATTAATATGTAAATAATATATTTTCATATATATTATATGTGTAAAAATCGAATTATGCCTTGGAATGTGGAACCGTAAACATTCGAATGGATTGACTTTGGTCTTTTCATAATTGCGGCATAAGTACCAAATGCTTTGGTATTTGAGAAAAACCCTAAAATCAATTTAATCCATTGGATCGGTCATGATTTAATATCAACTGTTGGATTAGGATATTGATATATTCGAAATTAATAACTTGGTGACCAAGTTTTAGTTTTCGAATTTAAATAATTAATTGTATCCGTTAGATCGGTCTAAGATTTAATCTTTACCTTCTGATTGGAAATTAATTAATTATATATATAATATATTAATTTCGAATTATGTTTTGGATAAATTCGAATTTGGATTTTATTAAATCTTTTAATATTTGATTTTCTCCTAAACTAATTTGATCCATTAGATCGGTGTAAAGATTTATCTCAACCGTTGGATCTAGATAATTAGAATTCGAATTTTAATATATATATATATATATATATATATATATATATATATATATATATAAATTCGAATTTTATAAGATAAGAAGATAAAATTGGATTTTTGATTTTATCCAAATCTTTCTTATTTAATCAAATCCCTAATTAATTATATCCATTGGATTTCGATAAGATTAAATCTAGACCATTGGATTGAAATAATTAATTATATTTAATTAATAGAATTCGAAATTAGGGAGTGAATTTCTCTAATTCGGTTACAGTCTGAGCCTATAAATAGGAGGCTCATTCTACACATTTTTCACACCTTTCCCCAGAGAAAAATTCGAACTCTCCCTCTCCCTCAGAGTCTGCGAATTTTCTCTATGATCTCTCTTTCTGGTTCGGCTTAAGAGACTTAGTTCTCCGGAGGCTTAAAAAGAACCATCAGTTTAAATTTTGCAACGGAGTCCTGCCGGCGAAGCCCACACTTAGGTACGAGGAATCGAGGAGAATATCCCGGAAGATCACGGGAGTTTCCGTCAGCACCGGCGGAGCCCTGCCCGATTCAGAACGCGCAGCCGGAAGTCGTCAATAGAGGTACGGCCTTATGCATTGGGTTAATAAATGTAACCATTTACTGCTTTCTATTTATTTCCTATAAAGACTCGATTATTAATAATGATTTATGAATATTAAATTGCATAATATTTATCGGGTCTTGGAATATGGTCATTATCCGATGCTCGGGCCGTTGATTGAATAACATATTTTCCTCTTAAAATAATTTTTTAAATGTTACCGGAACGGTCCGAAGGCACAAATCGTGATAATCAATGGGTATTATTCCCAACACTTTATAATTATATAAATACTCTCTATTTTTTGTTTAATATCTTGTTTAGGTATTTTAGTTGTTATTAATTTAATTAATTTATAATTAGTGTTATTATTATTAGTTTAAGTTAGTGTTATTTAGTTTAATTTAGTTTAATTTATTGTTGTTATTTAGTTTAACTTAGTTTATGTTATCATTATTATTATTTTAATTTGTCGTTAATATGTCGAGTGGCAACAACCATTCTCGAGGACGTCCCGAAGTCCATGGAAAAGGACGGGCTACTATTCCGTTGCCGCGGTCGATTAATAGCGGGACGAGTTTTAGTCAACATAATTATAATGTCGGAGTTATGAATAAACACAATGTTCCCGGTTCTTCTAGGCAACTGTTACCGGTTCATGGTCAATATGGTATCGGTGGCGTCGGGTCGAACCAACAATTATTATTTTCTCAAGGTCACGGCGGTGGTTTTACGAACTTACTTAATTATCAAGGTACAAATATTCCGGATTGGCAAAGCCTTAGCAACGAACAACAATACCAAGCACAAGTCCGCCATCACGAGCAACAACACCAAGTCCAACAACATCGTCAACAACATTATTTTTCCCCCGACGTCGAGGTAAGTCGAGTTTAATTTAAATAGTTAATTAATTATATTATAGTTTTATTATATTTGAAATTGTTCGATAATAAATTAAATATTAGTTCGTTACTTTGTTAGATAATAAATTTTAAATTGTTCGATAATAAATAGTTACTTACTTAATAAATAGTCATATAGATAATAAATTAATTAATAAGTTAAATAAATAGTCATATATTAATTACTTAATTATAATTAGTAGTTACTTACTTTATCAGTTAATTAATAATTGATAACTAATAAGTTAATTAGTTACTTTATTACTTACTTACTTAATTATTATTTAAATAAATAGTCATATTAGTTTAGTTAAATTTTAAATAGTTAATTAAATAAGTTAAAAAAAATAAAAAATGTAATTTTTATGTGGTAATAATTATAAATTTTTTAAGGATTATGGTGTCTTAGAAAGATTGATTTTTAAATAAGGCTTTCTTTGCAATCTCCTCCAAGCTAGCCTGGGAACCTCGGGGAGTTCTGTCTAGAAAAGCTTGGGCCTAAAGTGTGTTCATAGCATCCTTTCCAGTCGATCGGACCTTGGAATCTCGGGGAGTTCCGTCTAAAAGAGCTTGATAATTATTTCCACACATAGAAAATACCATTTTTAATTTTGTTAACTTTTTTAATTAACTATATATGAAATTTAATTTAATTAATATGATTCATAATAAAATTTAATATTGTAATATTCCTTGTAATATTTAAATTAATATTAAAATTTAACCCTTGTAATATTCATTTGATTTTTTAGGAAACAAGGTCGAGGAACCAATCCAACGACCCTGATGGCGGCGATGATGATGATGATGAGGATGATTATGCGGAGGACCCGAACTACGATCAAGGCGTTGACTTAAGGGAGGAGGAGGAAGGCGAAAAAGTTGAGGAAGTTCTACCAGGAGCACCAGCTGGATGTGGACGTGGACAACTCTTAGTTCCGGGTCTGCCCGGTCTGCTTCCCCATCTGCCGCCGAGGAAGCGAAATAAATTAACGGCACCGGTTTGGAAGAACGACTTCAGAGCCGATTACAGATGGAACTATGAAACCCAACTGTAAGATAGGTCAGGGATTTCCCGACACTACGGGAAGGAATTTTTGGCCCATCCAAAGAACCACGGCAACACCCGCCTAGAAAAACACGCCACGACCTGCAAAAAGAAAAAGAGGGCGGAGCAGGTAAGTCGCTTACCCGATGATGTATATAGAAAGATTATTGCTCAGTGGAGTATACGTGATGGTTTGCCTATATCGGCGCCTGCGTAAGAAGGTTTTAACGAAATGATGATGAAGGTGGCGCCGATAAACTATAGGGAAATCTCGTATTATATAAACCACGAGACCATAATCAAATTTTATAACGAGCAAAGGGCCGCTTTACACGATATGTTCCAACAATCTTCTTACAAAGTGTCTTTAACGTCGGATTGTTGGAAAAACCATGCTAATGATGATTACATTACGGTCGTAGCTCATTTTATTAACGATAGTTGGAATATGAAAAAGCGTATCATAGGTTTTAGACCGATGAGGGTTAGGCACACAACAGTAAACCTAGCCGAGGCTATATTAAAAGTTTTATCGGATTGGAGCCTTTCGGATAGAGTAGTTTCCATTACGTTAGATACGCTAGTGCCCACGCCAATGCCATAGAAATAATGAAGGAAAGTTTGACCAATTTTAGGGAAGGCTATTTTCATCAAAGGAGTGCATGTCATATTATAAACTTGATAGTTCAATCCGGTATCAGTATTATTTCTGAAAGTATCACCAAAATTAGGAACACGATTTTATATATACGATCATCTACTATGCGTACAGTTTCTTGGGAAGATTATTGCAGGGCTCATTGTTCCCAGGTCAGAACGTTTCAACCGGATATGCCGATCCGTTGGAACTCGACTTACATGATGTTGGATGCTGTCATACCATACCGGGAGCTTCTTACAAACTGGATCAACGGTTCGGAGCACGAAGACCGCGATGACCTCACTCCGGACGATTGGATAACCACTATCCAATTCCAGGCTTTTCTTCACCTTTTTAATCAAATTACTATTGATTTATCTCATGTTTACTCACCCAAGTCTCAGAGAGTTTTTCTCGCTATTTTCGATATTCTTTGTCATTTTGAAAACGCAAAAAGTAATACTTTATTTACCGATATCCTAACCCCGATGATTTCAAAGTTCGAGTATTATTGGGGTTCTGAAAAGCTCCAATTTTTATATTGCGTCACTGTAATCGTGGATCCGACACTTAAGCTTTCCAAATTGCAGGATGTCTTATATGTGATTGAAGCTATGAAGGGGGAGCCCTATACGACGCACAATTACTTCGATGCGGATCAAAAGATGAAGGCCCTTTACCAAGAGTACGAGCAAAAATTTACCGACTTGGAAGATTAGATGGAGGAAACAAATCCTCAACAACAAACTTAGGTAATTTTTTTTACTTTATTTGTTAATATTACTCAAAATTTTAATTTCCTAACATTACTCTAAATGTTAATATTTTTTGTTCAATATAGGGTGGACGCGGAGCCAGTGGTTCACCATACATGTACAATCACCGGTTAGTCTACAACCTTACGGCTATTGGGCGCGGTGGCGGCAATACGGCATTGACTTCTTCACCAGGTTCACAAGGAAGCGGCAATTCGGGATCCCGTGTTCTTGGTCGACGTCAACGGCGCAACACCGTTGGCGAGTACGCCCGGTTCTGCAACCTTCCTCCGACATCGTACCCTAACGAAGGCATCGACATCCTTCAATGGTGGCACGCAAATCGATCTGAGTATCTGTTTTTATCCTTGTTGGCTCGTGACATTCTCACAATCCCGGTCTCAACGGTATCATCGGAGGCGGCATTCTCAATGGCCGGAAGGATGTTAGAGTCTCGCCGCAACTCAACAAGGTCATTGATGGTCGAGATCCTTATACTTTCGAGAGATTGGAATATGGCCAACGAGCGACAACAAGAAAACGATATGTTTGACTGAGAATTGGCAAATTACTTTTTGCATATTCAAATGTAATTCGTTTTTAATTGTTCGTTTTCACATTGTACTTTGAAACTTCCTTTGCCTTGCGACCTTTGGTTGTAGTTGTACTTTCCCGTATCCGACCTTCGAATTTGTTGAATAAAAAATGCATATTTACTTTCTTTTGTTGTTGTATGTTTTTATTTATTTCATATTTATTTATAAATATTTAAAACACACAAAATAATTTAAGAATTTAAAGATTTATATTTTTCAAAACCGAACTTAAGTACCAAAATGTTAGATTTGAACAATTAAACAAAACTAGGGACTAAACAATAAATAAAACAAATTTAATATAAAAATTTAAAAAAAAATACCCGGTTCCGGACTCGGACTGGTCCGTATCCGGGTTAAAAAAAAAACTGTACAACAAAATGCCGCACATTTTGGGGACTAAATCCGGTTGGGCATATGTTTACAGACTTACTAGTAACTCCCAAGTTTAATCTAATTAATAAAATGATCATAACTGTGATGATATGGCTTTAAATAAGTGGGTCCCATTTGTGGGTGCTTATAAAGTCTAGCATTTTGGTTTTATGAAGAGAGAGAGAGAGAGTGAGAATAGGGTGTGAGAACTTCTTAAGAGAAAATCATAGAGAGAAAAGAGAAAGTCTTCAGTGCTTGTAATCTTTGTAATCTCGGATTGATTTGATTAGTGAAACCGCTCTCCATGCAACAAGTAGGACATTTGATTTGGTCCGAACCTTGGTAAATTCTCTTGTCTCCATCTTTTATATTTCCGTCGATTGGTTGTCTGGGATTTGAGCCACGGAGGCTATATATACATATACAGTAGAACCTCTATAAATTAATATTGTTGGGACCGGCAAAAAATATTATCTTATCGAATTATTAATTAATATATAAATTAATAATTTATTACTTATACATTAATGACGAAAAAAATTATTAATCAGCTATGATTATACAAACATATTTATTCACAAAATATTATTTGAATTTGTTATATCGAAAATATTAAAGTATCAATATTAAACATATCAAGAAGGACTATTTTGATTTAAAAGGATTGTATTAGAGTACCAATTCTTTGATCAGCGAGTTGAATTATCACAATGAGATGGATGCTTAGTATCTTTTGGGCTATCCGGGAGAAAATAAAACTTCGGAGTTGTTAACAGACAAACAACTTATGGAAGGTATTGTTGGACAAAACAAAGATGGTGAATTGAAGATGAAAGTATCGAATCAGAGCTCGTTTCACGGAAGGATGAAATTGTAGCGGCGATCACTCTCAACAATTTTTTGCTTCAACATGAGAATACGACACCCGACCTTCTTAATGTTCTTCGGAAGCTTAGAGATGAAGTTCAAGAAGACATTAATTTCAAGAAGAAAAAAAATTACTATAGAATCATATTTTAAGAAAACTACATATGATTATTAGTGTAATGTTATCTTTTTATTTAATGTGATTTCATAGTTATTTATGTTATATTTTATTTATAGTGATTTTATAATTATTTATGTAATTTTTTATATTGAATTATTAATTTATATATCACTTGGGACCTATATACTTTCTAAAAAAATTATTATCTTATAAATTTAGCGAATTATTAATTTAGCTAGTTAGGCCCGAGTCGGGACCGGACAAAAATATTATTTAATCTCGACTATTAATTTATCGAGTATTAATTTATAGAGGTTCTACTGTATGTTAGTATACTATCTGTAATCCGCAGGTATTCGACCCCGAAACATCACAACAAATTGGTATCAGAGCAAAGTTGGGTTTGAAATTTGGGGATTTTGTGTTGAGGATTCCTGCGCATGCCAAGTGTTTGATAATTGTTTCCTTGGAGCTTAGTGGTTGTTTTGTGATGGCGTCGACTTCAAAAGTTGATATTGAGAAGTTTGATGGCTCAAATGACTTCGGGTTGTGGAAAGTGAAGATGTTGGCACATCTTGAGAATATAGGTCTTGGTAAGGCTCTTGTGTTGGGAATCACGTCTCGGATTCCTTGAAAATTATCACGAATTGTACCTCCGGACCGTCCGGGTAACATTTAAAAAATTATTTTAAAGCGGAAAACTTGTTATCCTTACAACGGTCCGAATATCGGATAATATCCATATCCCAAGATCTGATAAATATTATGTAATTTAATATTCATAAATCATTATTAATAATCTAGTCATAATAGGAAATAAATAGAAAGCAGTAAATGGTTGCATTTATTAACCCAATGCATAAGGCCGTACCTCAATTGACGACTTCCGGCTACGCGTTCTGTATCGGGCAGGGCTCCGCCAGTGCTGAGGGAAACTCCCGTGATCTTCCGGGATATTCTCCTGGAATCCTCGTACCGAAGCGTGGGCTTCGCCGGCAGGACTCCGTCGCAAAATTTTAACTGATGGTTCTTTTTAAGTTTCCGGAGAAATAGTCTCCTAAACCGAACCAGAAAAGAGAGATCAGAGAGAAAATTCGCAGACCCTGAGGAAGAGGGAGAGTTCGAATTTTTCTCTGGGGAAAGATGTGAAAAATGTGTAGAATGAGCCTCCTATTTATAGGCTCAAACCGTAACCGAATTGGAGAAATTCCCTCCCTAAAATTCGAATTCTATATATTAAATATAATTAATTATCTTAATCCAATGGTCCAGATTTAATCTCATCTAAATCCAATGGATATAATTAATTAGGGATTTAATTAAATAAGAAAGATTTGGATAAATAAAAAA
Organism: Parietaria judaica; assembly: GCA_954871525.1. Taxonomy (NCBI): domain Eukaryota; kingdom Viridiplantae; phylum Streptophyta; class Magnoliopsida; order Rosales; family Urticaceae; genus Parietaria; species Parietaria judaica. The sequence continues at coordinate 51,087,151 of OX940860.1, forward strand.
TCCAATCTTATCTTCTTATTTTTATTAAATTCGAATTATCATATATATTTATATTAAAATTCGAATTATCATTCTCTAGATCCAATGGTTGAGATAAATCTTTAAACCGATCTAATGGATCAAATTAGATTAGGATAAAATCAAATATAAAAAGATTTATTAAAAACAATTTCAATTTTATCCTTAATCTTTAATTCGAAAAATATATGAATATATATAATTAATTAATTTCCAATCCGACGATAAAGATTATATCTTAGACCGATCTAACGGATATAATTAATTAACCAAATTCGAAAATTTAAACTTGGTCACCAAGTTATCAAATTCGAATTTATCAATATCCTAATCCAACGGTTGATATTAAATCATAACCGATCCAATGGATAATATTGATTTTAGGGATTTGCTAAAATACCAAAACATTTGGTACTTATGCCGCAAATATGGAAAGACCAAATCATGTTATTCGAATTGGCTAGGGTTTCATACTATGAAACCCTAATTCGAATTTACACATATAAATATATATATAAATATATATTTTTATTTATTAATATAAATCTATTAATTATTAATTAATTATTAATAACATATTAATAATTAAATTCAAATAATTAAATTATATTAATATTTCCTGATCTCAATATCACACATTAAAATGTCATGGTGCCACACCATCATTTAAATTCGTGACATGTGATTTAATTTTAAAGTTTATCGAACCGATCATAAACTTAGAAAATCCATAAATCACTAACCGTAAGTCGAAATGACTTGGTTCAAAAAGCAAAGTTGCTTAGAATTTAATTTCCAAAAACATGGTGCTGATAGAAAATCTAAATTCTAACTTTCTTTTATCAGTTAATTTCGTGTACCAAAATATGGTACTTTTGCCACGCTAACGATAAAACTATCTGACGTCTGCCACAGACCTTTCAGTTTTATAAGTCAAGCCAAATGATTAAACATTATCCAGAATGTATTTTAATCACGTACGTATCATCCGTTACGGAGCTATCCTGGGGACCATGGACCCGTATCACTTAAGCTCCAACGAACTGCTAGTTGTTCGTCAAACCTCGAAGTGATTCCACTATAGACCCGAGGCTGCACTCTTTAGTGATACGGTATATATTATTCCCTTTATATCAGCAGGGTGTCCATTGATACAATCAAATTCGGGTTATTGATCTTTCACTTGATGATCCACACACGAGCAGGCGGTTTTTACCGTTATGCCCCTCATTGCATTTTCATCCTTGACTCAGTCAGTAATATTATGAGTGACCCACTTATGGTTTCGATTCATAAGTTGCGCACGGATACCTCTCACTTCTCACCACCGACAATCAAGGGAATCATCATCACTCTGAAGAGAGCTGTGTGATGCCCATGTCTATGACCAAGCTACCCTTACTGCTGACTATCATGTTCCCAAAATAATAGTGTTGGGAACAGCGGTAATATTTCGTGTTCTTTAACGGTTAAATCAAAGAACAATCAAGCCAGCAGCTTGGACTCAAGATCACTCAGGACTTAGATCGAATATCCATTTGATCATCTACTAGTGACTCAACTCCAAGTTATCAGTGACGGTCTTATATGATAACTTCCGGAGTTTAAGTCAGGTCCAGTCCAGTATGAAGACACTTCATACTTAATGCACTTCTAGTGAGTGTGACACACACAAAATCCAGAATAGGATTATCACTTAGTCACATTAATAACCTTATACGATTAATGGGCTCCCACCCAGTTGATCAGGTCACGGACATTTTAAGTTCATTTATTATGATTATTAATTCTTCCTCACATTGACTCTATTGTGATAATAATAACATAATTGCATCCTTTATGAACTAAGGAATCAAACATTCTATTTTACTCTACCAGAAACTATAATAAGATTATCATAATAAGCATCATCTTTATTCAACGACTTGTCATAATCTTTTACAAATGGATAAACTATCTTGTTTAAGGACACATATGTCCAACAATCTCCCACTTGTACTTAAAGAAGATGACCCATGTCTTTCAGACCCATACTTTCCAGATGCCTCCTGAATATTTTCTCTGGCAACGTCTTGGTGAATGGATCAGCCAGATTGTCTTCCGAAGCTATTTTCACAACCCTCACGTCGCCACGATGCACTATTTCTCTTATGAGATGGTATTTACGTTCTATATGTTTTGCCTTGTTGTGGTCTCTGGGCTCTTTAGAATTTGCCACCGAACCACTGTTGTCACAGTATAGTGTTTGGGGCCCATCTACATCTGGAACAACTCCCAGTTCTATGTAGAAATTCTTGAGCCAAACTGATTCTTTGGCTGCCTCACAAGCTGCCACGTATTCAGCTTCCATTGTGGAATCTGCGATACAGGATTGCTTTACGCTTCTCCAGAATATCGCTCCACCAGCAAGGGTGTACACCGCTCCTGACGTCGATTTTCTCGCGTCTCTATCAGACATAAAGTCTGAATCAGTGTATCCTAGTGGATTCAGTTCTGATCCTGAAAACACTAACATATAGTCTCTCGTTCTCCGAAGATACTTGAGAATGTTCTTCACTGCTGTCCAGTGAGCCATACCAGGGTTGGATTGATATCTGCTAACAATTCCCACAGCGTAACAGATGTCTGGCCTAGTACACTGCATAGCGTACATCAGACTTCCCACTGCTGAAGCATAGGGTATTCGCCTCATCACATCTTGCTCTTCCAGAGAAGTTGGGCATTGTTTCCTGCTGAGGAACACTCCATGTCTGGTCGGTAAATTACCTCCCTTGGAGTTTGCCATTGCAAAACGTTCAAGCACCTTATCAATGTAAGCTGCTTGAGATAAGGCCAGAAGCCTGTTGTTGCGATCCCTGAAAATACGGATCCCAAGAACATAACTGGCTTCTCCCATGTCCTTCATTTGGAATTGCGTAGATAGCCACGCCTTTACGTCCGATAATTTCTTCACACTGTTTCCAATGAGAAGAATATCGTCGACGTACAGAACAAGAAAAACTTCCACGGTTTCGTCATTGAGTTTATAGATGCAGGCCTCAGTGACGTTTTGAATGAATCCATAGGTTTTGATGGTTTCATCGAACCTTAGATTCCAGGATCTAGAGGCTTGCTTCAATCCATAAATGGATTTAAGTAATCTGCAAACCTTCCCTTCTTGACCCTGTTGCACGAACCCTTCTGGTTGGTCCATATAGATGTTTTCGGCAATGTACCCGTTCAGGAAGGCGGTTTTGACGTCCATCTGCCAAATCTCGTAATTGAGACTACAGGCTATGGCCATGAGAATCCGGATGGACTTGTACTTAGCGACTGGAGCGAAGGTCTCATCGAAATCAATACCTTCCCTCTGGGTAAAACCCTTTGCCACTAGTCTAGCCTTGAAGGTTTCAACCTTCCCGTCCACTCCTCTCTTTCGCTTGTATACCCACTTACAGCCAATGGTTTTGAAGCCATCCGGTAAGTCTACAAGTTCCCAGACTTCATTAGAATCCATTGATTCTATTTCTTGGTTCATGGCTTCCTGCCATTCTCCCTTATCAGGATCAACCATAGCTTGCTTGTAGCCTATGGGATCTTCAACGCTAGTGTCTGTGACAGCTAGGTGAAATTCCAACTGGGTGTGCTCGTAGCGTTCAACTGGTCTTTTGAACCTCCCACTACGTCTGAGTACCCCTTGGTTCTGATTTGGGACCGTGGTTTCTGCTATATCTTCGACAACAGGCACTGTTGGAGATATTGTGACTTTGTCACCTGACAGCTCCTCGAGTACAACTTTACTTCGAGGTTTGAAGTTTGTCATATAATCTTGCTCTAGAAAAGTAGCATTTGTAGAGACAAATACTTTCTTACTTTCTGGACTATAAAACAAACCTCCTTTAGTCTCTTTGGAATATCTTACAAACAGACAAACTTCCGTTCGTGATTCCAATTTATTCTTGTTTCCAGTCCGCACATGTGCAGGACATCCCCAAATTCTGTAATGTCGCAGATTTGGTATTCTGCCATTCCATAATTCGACGGGCGTTTTAGAAACAGATTTTGACGGCTAACATTTAGAATGTTCGTTGCCGTCAACAAAGCATATCCCCAGAAAGAATTGGGTAGTGATGAATAACTTAACATTGACCTTACCATTTCCAGTAGGGTCCTATTTCTCCTTTCTGCAACACCATTTTGTTCTGGTGCGCCAGGAGCAGTTAGTTGAGATGTTATACCTTTCTCGATCAAGAGGTCGCAAAACTCGTGATCTAGGTATTCTCCTCCCCGATCAGATCGAAGAGACTTCAATGATAGTCCTAGTTGATTCTCAGCCTCTGCCAGAAATTCTCTGAACTTACCTAAGGTTTTAGATTTCTTAGCCATGAGATAAACGTAACCATATCTTGAATAATCGTCAATGAAAGTGACAAAGTATTCAATTCCTCCTCTTCCTTGTATGTTCATGGGACCACATACATCAGAATGGACGAGTTCTAATGGTTTAGTGGCTCTTTGACCTTTTACCGAAAAAGGTCTTTTAGTCATTTTAGCCTCTATACAGGATTCGCAAACAGGCAAAGAACCGATTGTTAGTTCTTTAAGGGGTCCATCCTTTACCAGCCTGTTTATTCTGTCTAGATTAATATGACCCAATCTTAAATGCCACAGGTACGTTTGAACATCATTGTCAATCTTGGGTTTCTTGACTGACTTTGGCATTGCCAATTTAAACATCTCAGTATTCATGCAGCTACCATAATCTGGCTTAGGATGTATAATCCATTTTCTGCTTTAGCAGTACAAATATATACTCCATCCTTTGTGATGACCCAATGGGATCCACGAAAGTTTAGAGTATATCCTTGTTTGTACAACAGATAAGCAGAAAGTATATTTCTGCAGACATTTGGATAATAGTACACATTATCAACAAATAAATACTTATTTCCAAATGTCAGTCGCAAATTTCCTACTGCTTTTGCTTGCAGGAATTCCCCGTTTCCTACTTTTAAAGTTGGTCCTTCATTTATCTCTTCCAATTTGTCAAGAGACTGAAGAGAATTGCATGCATGATCGTTTGCTCCTGAATCCAAGATCCAGTTGAAGGATGAGTTGTCCACGAAACATGATTCTAATGTTGAACGATCAACATTACTTGTACTCCCAATCTGGAAGAATTCTTCCTGGTTTCCATCAATTCTCTTCCTCTTGTTTAGAGAGTTTATAGCATTCTGATCTGCCATTCCAAGTTTTTCCGAAGATCCACTCATGGCCAGCTTGCTTAGGGATTTTGTGACTTTTACCAGATTGCTTTGATTTTGAGACCTCAGCGTCAGAGCAGACTTTTCCATTTCTTGTTTGTCGAAGGACATTTTAACTGGCATTGAAAAAGAAACTTATTAAACTTTATTATAGGTAGAATGTTTAGAAAAAATATTTTATTTGAAATAGTTACATGATGCAAACATGTTCTGGGAAAAACGTTAAATAAACCCTTTAACTATTTCGTGATAATTTAACCGACTGTACACGTCGTTGCCGTCCTTAGTGGCATGGTCACTCCAGGGTGACTCGCGGTATCAACCGTGTAGTTTGGTTAAACTAAGTTTTAGTCATAAACTTAATTAATATTCATAACAAGAACTACAAAAGTCCTCTATGATTATTAACTATCACCATAGACGGTCGGGAAGCACCAACTTCCGTGCAAGCTTAACCCATTATTTTCGGTTCTCGGGATCCTCTTGGAAATGTCGTCCTTAGGGAATGGTCACTCTAGGGTGACTCGCGGTCCATTTCCAAGATTCCTCCGTCCCCATATTCTTTTGGAACTATCACGGTGTCAAACCTCCCACAAGCACACCTTCCTTAGGGAATGGACACACTAGGGTGACTCGAGGCGGTGTGGTTAGCAGACCTTGTGACAGTAATAATGGAGACCTTTGTTTTATTCTATACTTGCCATTGTTTTTAGGAAATAACGTTTTTAATTTCTAAGTTATAAAAACTTATTATATAAATTGTCTATTAATGACACATTAAAAGTTTATATTTTGGCTTCATTTATTACGTCACGTAATTTTAAAATAAGCCCTAAAAAAATGTGTTTATTATTTCGTCGGTAGTGATAGATCAAAACGTACGCTCTCCAGGTCGATGGGAGGGGTCCTAACCGGTCACCCAGAAGTGGATGGTGAACCGGCCCCACTTTTGATTCCCTCTTCCTTAAGCAAGATTGTACGTTTGAAATTTTTCCGACTAATAATTAACACTTTTACATTTACTCTTTATTATTTATATCTATCCTATATAGACATATTAATAATGATCTAAACATAGACACTATGTTTGAGGGTTATGAAAATAGGTTATATCAAATTATATCTATGATGAATATTCATAATTAATGATACTTATTCTCTAAGAATTATCATTAAACATTTTAATGCCCTTTAATAATTATTTATGAAATATTAAAATAAGACAATGATATTATTCTTCGAATATTATCATCCATATTTTAATTTATTAAATAAGACAATGTTATTTAATTATTAAATAACATCCATATTTAAATTTATGAATTAATTAAAATAAGACAATGTTATTTATCCAGAAATAACATCCATATTTTAATTCATATTAATTAATCATAATTAATTTTAATTCATAAATATTAATTTCATTAATAATAATTAATAATTAATCCACGGGATCCGGGTCGGAATAAAAATCCGACCCATATAAAAAAAATTGCACGTGGGCCCTCCGGGCTTAAGCCCGGGCCCACATGCCCGTGGAATGGGCAGGGACAGCCCTCGGGAAGGCCAGGGCATTGCCCTGGCACTTCGGGCTGGGCCTGCAGGCCCAATCCGCTGCCAGGCAGCGTGGCCTGCGGCCAGTCCGCCAGGCCCACACAGGTGCCCTTGCCCTGGCCGAATGGCCTTGGCGAAGGCCCTGCCCGTGGCCCTGGCCCGTGGGCTTTGCCCCTGGCGAACAACCTGGGGCTGCAGCGGCAGCCCCTGTTCGCGTCATTCTCGGGCTGGGCTGCCAAGGGCAGCCCGGTCCAACTACCCGGTCCGATTTTTCGGGTCGGGTAATTTTCTTATTTTAAATTAATATTTAAAATATCTAGAAATTCAAAATTTCAATTTTAAATAATTAATTTTATTCATCAAATAATTCGTTCTTAAACCCATTAATTAAATTACGTAATTATTTATCCTTGAACCATGGCTCTGATACCAATTGTTGGGAATCACGTCTCGGATTCCTTGAAAATTATCACGAATTGTACCTCCGGACCGTCCGGGTAACATTTAAAAAATTATTTTAAAGCGGAAAACTTGTTATCCTTACAACGGTCCGAATATCGGATAATATCCATATCCCAAGATCTGATAAATATTATGTAATTTAATATTCATAAATCATTATTAATAATCTAGTCATAATAGGAAATAAATAGAAAGCAGTAAATGGTTGCATTTATTAACCCAATGCATAAGGCCGTACCTCAATTGACGACTTCCGGCTACGCGTTCTGAATCGGGCAGGGCTCCGCCAGTGCTGAGGGAAACTCCCGTGATCTTCCGGGATATTCTCCTGGAATCCTCGTACCGAAGCGTGGGCTTCGCCGGCAGGACTCCGTCGCAAAATTTTAACTGATGGTTCTTTTTAAGTTTCCGGAGAAATAGTCTCCTAAACCGAACCAGAAAAGAGAGATCAGAGAGAAAATTCGCAGACCCTGAGGAAGAGGGAGAGTTCGAATTTTTCTCTGGGGAAAGATGTGAAAAATGTGTAGAATGAGCCTCCTATTTATAGGCTCAAACCGTAACCGAATTGGAGAAATTCCATCCCTAAAATTCGAATTCTATATATTAAATATAATTAATTATCTTAATCCAATGGTCCAGATTTAATCTCATCTAAATCCAATGGATATAATTAATTAGGGATTTAATTAAATAAGAAAGATTTGGATAAATCAAAAATCCAATCTTATCTTCTTATTTTTATTAAATTCGAATTATCATATATATTTATATTAAAATTCGAATTATCATTCTCTAGATCCAACGGTTGAGATAAATCTTTAAACCGATCTAATGGATCAAATTAGATTAGGATAAAATCAAATATAAAAAGATTTATTAAAAACAATTTCGATTTTATCCTTAATCTTTAATTCGAAAAATATATGAATATATATAATTAATTAATTTCCAATCCGACGGTAAAGATTATATCTTAGACCGATCTAACGGATATAATTAATTAACCAAATTCGAAAATTTAAACTTGGTCACCAAGTTATCAAATTCGAATTTATCAATATCCTAATCCAACGGTTGATATTAAATCATAACCGATCCAATGGATAATATTGATTTTAGGGATTTGCTAAAATACCAAAACATTTGGTACTTATGCCGCAAATATGGAAAGACCAAATCATGTTATTCGAATTGGCTAGGGTTTCATACTATGAAACCCTAATTTGAATTTACACATATAAATATATATATAAATATATATTTTTATTTATTAATATAAATCTATTAATTATTAATTAATTATTAATAACATATTAATAATTAAATTCAAATAATTAAATTATATTAATATTTCCTGATCTCAATATCACACATTAAAATGTCATGGTGCCACACCATCATTTAAATTCGTGACATGTGATTTAATTTTAAAGTTTATCGAACCGATCATAAACTTAGAAAATCCATAAATCACTAACCGTAAGTCGAAATGACTTGGTTCAAAAAGCAAAGTTGCTTAGAATTTAATTTCCAACAACATGGTGCTGATAGAAAATCTAAATTATAACTTTCTTTTATCAGTTAATTTCGTGTACCAAAATATGGTACTTTTGCCACGCTAACGATAAAACTATCTGACGTCTGCCACAGACCTTTCAGTTTTATAAGTCAAGCCAAATGATTAAACATTATCCAGAATGTATTTTAATCACGTACGTATCATCCGTTACGGAGCTATCCTGGGGACCATGGACCCGTATCACTTAAGCTCCAACGAACTGCTAGTTGTTCGTCAAACCTCGAAGTGATTCCACTATAGACCCGAGGCTGCACTCTTTAGTGATACGGTATATATTATTCCCTTTATATCAGCAGGGTGTCCATTGATACAATCAAATTTGGGTTATTGATCTTTCACTTGATGATCCACACACGAGCAGGCGGTTTTTACCGTTATGCCCCTCATTGCATTTTCATCCTTGACTCAGTCAGTAATATTATGAGTGACCCACTTATGGTTTCGATTCATAAGTTGCGCACGGATACCTCTCACTTCTCACCACCGACAATCAAGGGAATCATCATCACTCTGAAGAGAGCTGTGTGATGCCCATGTCTATGACCAAGCTACCCTTACTGCTGACTATCATGTTCCCAAAATAATAGTGTTGGGAACAGCGGTAATATTTCGTGTTCTTTAACGGTTAAATCAAAGAACAATCAAGCCAGCAGCTTGGACTCAAGATCACTCAGGACTTAGATCGAATATCCATTTGATCATCTACTAGTGACTCAACTCCAAGTTATCAGTGACGGTCTTATATGATAACTTCCGGAGTTTAAGTCAGGTCCAGTCCAGTATGAAGACACTTCATACTTAATGCACTTCTAGTGAGTGTGACACACACAAAATCCAGAATAGGATTATCACTTAGTCACGTTAGTAACCTTATACGATTAATGGGCTCCCACCCAGTTGATCAGGTCACAGACATTTTAAGTTCATTTATTATGATTATTAATTCTTCCTCACATTGACTCTGTTGTGATAATAATAACATAATTGCATCCTTTATGAACTAAGGAATCAAACATTCTATTTTACTCTACCAGAAACTATAATAAGATTATCATAATAAGCATCATCTTTATTCAACGACTTGTCATAATCTTTTACAAATGGATAAACTATCTTGTTTAAGGACACATATGTCCAACATCTTGTTGGTGCGGATAAACTTCCGGTGACGTGGGACGCGGCGAAGAAAGAAGAGGTGTTGGAAAGGGCTTTCAATACTTTGATTCTTAGTCTCGGTGATAAAGTGTTGCGGGAGGTTATACGGTGCATGACGACGGCCGAGATATAATTGAAACTAGAATCATTTTACATGACGAAGACTTTGTCGAGCCGGTTGTTTCTCAAGGCACGGTTTTTCACATTCAATATGGCGGAAGGAAATGATTGAATGGAGCATCTCGACGAGTTCAACAAGTTGATCGTTCATTTGGAAAATATTGACGTGAAGTACGACGACGAAGATCAAGCTTTGGTTTTGCTTTACTCTTTGCCGAGGTCGTACGAGCACATGGTTGACATTCTTCAACATGGAAGAGAAGAAATTACTCTTGACGAAGTTGTTGGAGCATTGAAGTCAAAGGAACACAAATGACGGATAGAAATGGATAGTACTAACGGAGATAGCTTGGTTGTGGCTCAGGGTAGATCCGACAAGAAAGACTTCAAGGAAAAGAAAAAGATACGGTCAAAGTCTCGAGGTTCTAAGAAGGTCTTCAAGTGTTACTCTTGTCATGAGGAAGGACACGTGAAGAAGAATTGCCCGAATCGAGGAGGCCGGACGACCGAAAGAAGAGATGGAGATGCGTCGGTTGTTCAAGAAGATGTTGACAGATACGAGAGCGCCGATGTTCTCGCTGTCTCCACCGTTCACTCCGACAAACGATGGATTATGGACTCCGGAGGCTCATTTCATATGACACCGAATGAAAGTTGGTTTGAGAGCTACAAGAAAGTCTCGTGAGGCGACGTGACTCTCGGGAACGGCTATCCATGTGAGATGGTCAGAATCGGTACGGTGCGGATTAAGGCGCACGATGGAATGGAACGGATTTTGACGGAAGTACGACATGTCCCAGAGTTAATTACAAACCTTATTTCAGTTGGATAATTGGACGAACACGGTTACTCTTGGAAAGGTGAAAATAATGTCTTGACGATCACGAAGGGTTCTCTAGTTGTGTTGAAGGGATTTAGAGAGCGTAACATATACATTCTTCAAGGTAGAACCGTGGTCGGTGATGCGGCGGCAGTTATGGAGCCGCGAGAGACACCTTTGGCACAAGAGGTTGGGTCACGTGAGTGATAGAGGTTTGAAAGAGTTGAGCAAGCAAGGTTTATTTGGGGGTGACAAACTTGGTGACTTGGAGTTTTGTGAAAATTGCATCTACGGCAAGACCACGAGAGTGAAGTTTACATGGTCCGTGGAAGTGACGCGGGAGACGTTGAGCTATGTGCACTCGGATTTGTGGGGGCCGTCGAGGACGGAAACTCTAGGGGGAGGCCGGTACTTCATCACGTTCATCGACGATTGTTCTAGGAAAGTTTGGGTTTACATCTTGAAGCATAAAAATGAAGCTTTTGGAAAGTTTAAAGAATGGAAGAAGATGGAAACGGGGAGAAAAATCAAGAAGCTTCGAACAGACAATGGTTTGGATTATTTAGGTGATGAGTTAAACCGGTTCATCAAGGATGAAGGAATGGTTAGGCACAAGACCGTTCAGAAAACCCCACAACAAATGGTCTCGCGGAGCGGATGAATCGGACACTTCTTGAGAGGGTGCAATGTATGTTATTCGAGGCCGGCTTACCGAAGAGGTTTTGGGGGGAAGCCGTGAATACGGCGGCTTACTTGATAAACTGATGTCCATCGGTGGCGTTGAATTGCAAGACACCGGAAGAAGTGTGGAATGGTTCTCCACCAAAGCTCGACAACTTGAAGGTATTTGGTTGCGTGGCGTACATGCACCAAAGAGAGGGAAAACATGATCCACGAGCAAATAAGTGTATTTTTGTCGGATACCCTGAGGGCGTGAAGGGTTGGAAGCTTTGGTATAAAGATGGCGAAGCATCAAAATGTGTCATTAGCCGAGATGTTGTCTTTAGAGAGACCGACTACTACATGACAATAGCGACTCAAGAGGCTAAGGATAGTGTGGGGTTAGCTAAGGAAAGAGCCGAAATTGAGGTGGAGCTATTGGGGAGATGTAGTGACGAGATGGATGATAAAGGCGAGGGTAGTAGTAGTGGTCACTTGGAAGAAATTGAAGAGGAAGGCGGTGAAGTTCCGGATAAAACCCTAGACTCGTATCAATTAGCAAGAGACCGGTGTAGAAGAGAAACCCGAGCTCCGAAAAAGTATGGTTACTCCGATTTAGTTTTTTATGCAATGGTTGCCGCGGAGGAGTTACAAGCTCGGAACCGAGATCGTATCGGGAAGTGGTTATGGGCAAAGATAAAGAGCTATGGAAGTGTGCAATGAACGAAGAAATGGCATCGCTTGACAAGAATGAGACATGGGTACTTGTGGACAAGCCTAAAAATCAACGGGTTGTTGGTTGTAAATGGGTTTTCAAGTGGAAGGAAGGCATTTTTGGGTTTGAGAAGCCGAAGTGTAAGGCGAGATTGATGGCTAAGGGGTTCACACAAAGAGAAGGGGTTGACTTCAACGAAATCTATTCCCCCGTGGTGAAGCATACATCTATTCGGGTTTTGCTTGCTATAGTCAATCAATATGACTTGGAGCTTGAGCAAATGGATGTAAAGACCGCGTTTCTTCATGGGAATCTTAATGAGAGAATCTTAATGGCTCAACCGGAAGGATTTATTATGGTTGAAGATGAAGATAAAGTGTGCCTTCTTAGGAAATCTCTTTATGGCTTGAAACAATCCCCGAGACGACGGTACTTGAGATTCGATGAGTTTATGGTGCGAAATGGGTTCTCACGAAGCAACTTTGATAGTTGTGTTTACGTCAAGCGGGTTGATAGTTGTGAAATATTCTTGTTGCTATATGTTGATGACATGTTGATAGCGTCAAAGAACAAGAATGAAATTGACAACGTGAAACGGCTTTTAGGTAGTGAGTTTGAAATGAAGGACATGGGACCGGCCAAGAAAATATTGGGGATGGAGATCACGCGGCATAGGAGACGTGGTGTCTTATTTTTGTCGCAATGTGATTATCTTCGAAAAGTGGTAGCTAAGTTCGGGATGTCGGAGGCAAAGGCGGTTCAAACACCTTTGGCGGCTCATTTCAAACTTTCCGCGAGAATTTCGCCAAAGACCGAGAAGGATAAGACGAGTATGGATCGGGTTCCCTATGCGAGTGCCGTTGGGAGTCTTATGTATGCCATGGTGTGCACACGACCGGATTTAGCTTATGCGGCTAGCCTTGTGAGCCAATTTATGGCCAACCCGGGAAGAGAACATTGGGAGGCAACGAAGTGGGTCCTTCGATTTATCAAGGGGACTTCGGATTTCGGTTTACTCTATAGGCGGGTGAATGAAGATCAAGCAAAATTAAGAGGCTTTGTGGATGCGGACATTGCGGGTGACTTGGACAAGAGACGGTCGTTGACCGGGTATGTGTTCACTTTATTTGGTTGTGCGGTGAGTTGGAAAGCATAATTGCAACCGGTGGTAGCGCTTTCTACGACGGAAGCCGAGTACATTGCCGCGACGGAAGGCGTGAAGGAATCTCTTTGGTTAAAGGGATTGATCGGCGAGTTCGGGATTGCACAAAATGAGGCGGAGTTGCTTTGTGACAATTAAAGCGCGATATACTTGACCAAGAACCAAATGTTCTATGAGCGGACGAAGCACATCGACATAAAGCTACACTTTATTCGAGATGTGGTCGCGGAGGGGTCCGTAGTTGTTAAGAAAGTTCACACGGACGATAATCCGACGGATATGGCTACGAAGGCGGTGACGGGAATCAAGTTTCGACATTGTTGCGACTTGATCAACGTCGCAAGGTTCGGCAACTAGAGGAGAAGTCGGAGAGCGGTTTGACGACAATTCTCAATGCGGTTCTCGATTCTTCTTAAAGCCAAGGTGGAGATTTGTGATGATGTGGCTTTAAATAAGTGGGTCCCATTTGTGGGTGCTTATAAAGTCTAGCATTTTGGTTATATGAAGAGAGAGAGAGAGTGTGAGAATAGGGTGTGAGAACTTATTAAGAGAAAATCATAGAGAGAAAAGAGAAAGTCTTGAGTGCTTGTAATCTTTGTAATCTCGGATTGATTGATTAGTAAAATCGCTCTCCAAGCAGGAAGTAGGACATTTGATTTGGTCCGAACCTGGGTAAATTTTCTTGTCTCCATCTTTTATATTTCCGTCGATTGATTGTCTGGGATTTGAGCCACGTAGGCTATATATACATATATGCTAGTATACTATCTGTAATCCGCAGGTATCCGACCCCAAAACATCACAACAATAACTAATAATCATATATATTATTCGAAGATAAAGCTTATAAAGTTATAATACTACTAATAATAATGATAATAATAATTATGGTTTTAAATACCTGATTTGCCTCGGACATGCCCTCGATATCTCCAAAAACGCCTCAGCAACTAACGCTACAACCAAGAATCAAAACCCTACACCTCGACCACCAAGCTATGCGACATCTAGAAGCCGAGAGAGCCACCTGCTCTCTGCCATTGCCATGCAAGCTGAAGAATGGCCAAAGATTCCTCGCACAAACCCACCAACGTGTCTCGATATGGCTCTCTCTCAGCCCTATATAACACACCACTCTCCATCTCCATCACCACAACACGCAGCAACAAACACCACAGTAAGCAACAATGGCGAAGCTCTCTCTGCTGTGTCTCAGCCTCTGCGTGCTCGTCGCCTTCGCGCATGGAAGCGACCAGTCCTCTCGGCGGTCTCGCTTCGGCAAGGAGGAGTACTTCCGGAGGCAGAACGCGTGCCTGCAGCTGGACCGGCTGCAGGCGCTCTCGCCGGACCACCGCGTGCAGGCCGAGGCCGGGATAATCGAGTCGTGGAACCCGAACAACGAGCAGTTCCAGTGCGCGGGTGTGGCCGTCCAGCGACGCACCATCGAGCCTAATGGTCTGCACTTGCCTTCCTACACCAGTGCTCCTCAGCTCATCTTCATCGTCAGAGGTACCTTTATAGTAACATTGATAAAGTAATAGTGTGAAGAATAAATAAATTTATTATTTTTATTGCGATTTTTTATCCTACTGATTAATTGAATAGTACAATTTTTATTAATTTGGAGTATTAATTTAAGGAGATTATTATTATATATATACATCAGAGACCGAGACCTTTCAATTCAATTTAAACACACACACACATATATATATTTTAGTCCATTAAGTTCGACTTTAGTTCATTAAGTGTGTGTATGTACATGTTTATTTAACATTCAACAATGCATTGATTAATTCATAATACATATGCATGGAGATCTTAAAAAATAGATTAATTCATAATGCATATGCATTGAGATCTTAAAAAATAAAGATAATAAAATAAACATGATTTTGAATTATCTGTCATTCAGATTTAGCCATAACATTTTAACATTTTATCATAAAATTCCTTTCTCTCTCTATGTATATTGAATGCATATTGATTTTGTTCTGAAATATTTCGACTCATGATTTGCAGGAAGGGCTGTCTTGGGAACTGTGTTCCCGGGCTGCGCTGAAACGTTCGAAGAGGGCCGAGTAGGTGGTCAGGCCGGGTCGAGCCCTCGTGAAGATCGCCACCAGAAGCTCCGAAACATCAGAGAAGGTGACATCATCGCCTTGCCGGCTGGCGTCGCCTACTGGAGCTACAACAACGGTGACCAACCCCTCGTCGCCGTGTCTTTACTCGACACCAGCAACGTCGAGAACCAGCTCGACCAAACCCCAAGGGTACGTACAGTACACGATGCATGCATATCAAACAATGTTGTGTTACATAATACATAAACGAGAGTAAATGTAAAAATTCATGTAGAGATTCTACCTCGCCGGAAACCCGGAAGAGGAATTCAAGCCGTTCCCGCAAGACCCTCGTTCTACCAGATCATACAGCCCGAGAACGATGGAAACCGAGAACAAGAACAACATCTTCCGAGGATTCAACTCGAGGTTCCTCGAAGAGGCCTTCAACGTCGATTCCGAGACAATCCGGAGAATCCAAGGCCAAGATGACATGAGGAACAGCATTGTGAGAGTAAAGGGAAAGCTCGACTTGGTGAGCCCCATGAGCAGGGCGGGCCGAGAAGAGGAGCGTGGGCGCAGGTACGAGTGGGAGTCTGAGACTGAGAGAAGCCGGGGGAGATGGCTCGACAACGGGCTCGAGGAAACTTTCTGCTCGATGAGGCTCAAGGAGAACATCGGTGACCCGTGGCGCTCCGACGTGTTCAACCCTCAAGCCGGTCGCATCACCACCGTCAACAGCTTCAACCTCCCCATCCTCAGCCACCTCCGACTCAGCGCCGAGAGGGGATATCTCTACAAGGTACTCGTGCTGACTATCTCATCAGTTTTCTTCACCATTTTTTTCTTCTTCTAATAATCACATATTGTCTATGATACAGTTCTATGAACATTGTGTAGATTTAATATTCTCTTAGAAAAAGTAATAATCACATATTGTCTACAACTTTTTGATATTTTGAAAGAGAAAAAAATAAGACCTGTTGTCAATGTTAGATAATTATTATATAGTGAATATTGCATTTCAATATTTTTATAAAGAAAATTGAATATCTTATTAAAAAAAAATCACATTTTACCTCATCCGAATATTGGTATTCGGTTGCAGTACATTTGAATATGGTAAATATATTAATCTAAAATAAATTAAATAATTATGTTTTTTTTAGATGATCACATATCGTCTACATGTTCTCATCATCTATTTTTCGATAATGTAGAACGGAATCTACACCCCTCACTGGAACCTGAACGCCCACAGCGTGATCTACGTCATCCGCGGAAACGCCAGGGTCCAGGTGACCGACAACTTCGGGCAGACCTTCTTTGACGGTGAGCTCCGCCAAGGGCAGATCCTCACCGTGCCGCAGCAGCACGCCATCGTGAAGCAGGCCCAGAGCGAGGGATTCGAGTGGGTGTCCTTCAAGACCAACGACAAGGCGTGGATCAGCCCGCTGGCCGGACGCACCTCCGTCATCCGTGCCCTCCCCGAGGCGGTGCTGATGAACTCGTTCCAGATCTCGAGAGAGCAGGTTCGCTCCCTCAAGTACAACAGGGACGAGACCTTCCTCTTCGGCTCCTCCAGGAGCGTTTCTCCCCGGAGGTTCGAGGACATCGCCATCGCCTAACACAGTGTTCGATGTCGTTTTTTTTTACGTGTATTGCGGTTTTGTAGAGTTGCTTGTGGTTTAAGGAACAATAAGAGCTGTTTTTAACGCTTTCGTGTAATAAATGCGGTTGTGTAGAGCTGTTTGTGGTTTTTTTTTTTTGAGAGAAAACCAGATTCAGATATATATAAATCAAGGAGAGGGGATTGATTCCCTTACAACAGAGTCAACCAACCATAAAGGGCATTCGGTCGACTGAAAGTCAGTGGACAAAGAAGCAAGACGAGTTTTGGCGAGCCTATTGGCCACCATATTACATTCGCGAGGAATCCATCGGCATTTGCCAGGAAAGCCCGCCGATCGAAGAAGGCGACCGACATCCGCCAAAATCGGGCCTTGAAGGCCGTTGTCCTTTCCTCCGTTCACCAGTTGGATCGCACGGAGGCAATCGGATTCGACCACCGCGACCTTCCATCCCCGATCTAAAACGAATTTGAGCCCGCCATAGATAGCTTTGCACTCCGCCGTCAACGCCGAATCCACGTTCTCGAGGGACGATGCCATAACCCCGAGGACCCCGCCATGGTAATTCCTCACGACACCTCCTATCGCCGCACGCCCGGTTTTTCCATCCCACGCCGCGTCGACATTGAGTGTGAGTCCTCCATTTTCGTCACCGGTCCACACTACTTGCTTAACCGATCTATCCTCGACGTTTCCCTCCGTTTTCCCCGTGCACATTTTGAAGCTTAAAAGCCAAGAAGTCACCTCGTCTATCCACACTTCCGGTCTCTTAACGTAGTGCTCAAAGAGCCGGAGGTTCCGATCGGACCAAGCCGCCCAAAAGTTCCCGCAAAAAATTTCCAAGTTGGCCTCCGAAAGGGTTTCCACCGCCCGAAGACATAAATCTCGTAAGGGGATTTCCCCGGTTTTCTCCGCCCACCGGTGAAGCACCGAGCAACCCCACACCGCCTTAGCCCGCTCGCATCCCCATAAAGCATGAAGAGCATCCTCCGAAAGTGCCCCACAAAACCTACAAAAGGGAAGACAATCTATACCGCGACCCCGGAGTGCTCCAAAAGTTGGAAGAGCTTCAAACCATGCTCGCCATACCAAATGTTTGACTTTGGGCGGTATTTGGAGTCCCCACAATTTCTTCCACCACCTCGGCTCGTCGCTAACCGAGCAAGACGGTCCCCCTCTTGCCTCGGCTCTCGCGAGCCGGTACCCGGAACGGACCGTGTAGATTCCATCCTCTTCAAAGTGCCATACTAGCCGATCGTGATGACGCTCTACACCCAAAGGAATCTTCAAAATTGCTTCGGCATCGTAGGGGGACATCATTGTCTCAATGAGATCACGATTCCACATACCGTCGGCAATGAGATCGGCCACTAACCATGGACGGTCATCGTCCGGCTCCGGGGACACAACGGAGAATGCCCCGGCTCTCGGTATCCATGGTTGCGAGAAAGCTCTCAAATTGCCTTCCCCGATTTGCCATCTAGTGCCACGCCTTACCAAATCCCGCCCCCAACAAAGACTCTTGCAAAGGAATGAGTCGGAAGCTTTACTTTGGAAATCCAAGACCGACGAAAACGGGAAGTATTTCGCCTTAAGCACTCTTGCCATAAGGCATTCCGGGTGTTGAATTATACGCCAAGTAAGGCGGCCCACAAGAGCCCGGTTAAAATCTCCAAGATCTTTGAAGCCAAGACCACGTTCCGCCTTTGTCTTTGCGATAAGCTCCCATCGTTTCCAATGAATCTTCCTTTTATCTTCCGACCCGCCCCACCAAAACCGAGCAATAAGAGCATGTAATTTATTGATAATGGAAGCCGGAAGCCTAAAAAGACTCATGGAGTACGTCGGGATCGCTTGAATTACCGCTTTGACGAGGACTTCGCGACCGCCCGGTGAGAACATTTTAGCTTTCCAAGCACTAAGGTGTTTGTGTACACGGCTTATAATTTTGCTAAAACCTGCCACTT
Source organism: Parietaria judaica (assembly GCA_954871525.1). NCBI lineage: Eukaryota > Viridiplantae > Streptophyta > Magnoliopsida > Rosales > Urticaceae > Parietaria > Parietaria judaica. Next base: position 51,106,300 of record OX940860.1, read on the forward strand.
TGTTTCTTCCCACGTGAACCGGAATCCCAAGATACGATTCAAACTCCTTCACCACGGGAATGTGGACCGTCCGTGAGAAAAAACGGGCTTCGCTTTCACTTATATTGCTAGAGCAACACATCATCGACTTTGCCATATTGACCACTTGTCCCGATCCTCTTTCATAAGTTTCCAAGATAGCTCCAATAGCGCGACAACAACTTTCGCTCGCTTCACAAAAGAGAATACTATCATCCGCAAATAATAAGTGAGTGACCGGGGGTGCCGCGGGTCGGCAAGCGAAGCCACGAATAAGCCCCAATCTCTCTTGGCCACGAATAAGAGCGGAGAAGCCCTCCGCACAAATAAGGAAGAGGTACGGTGATAAGGGACATCCTTGCCTTAGCCCCCTCCTCGGGGTGAAAGTCTTTCCCACTTTCCCGTTGATGACCACGGAGAGATTCGTGGTGGATATGCAATCACTCACCACCTCAAGAACTCTCTTCCCGAACCCCATCCTCTTCATCATCGCGATGACGAAGCCCCATTCAACCCGGTCGTAAGCCTTACTCATGTCAAGCTTGAGAGCTAGGACCCCTTTCTTTCTTTTTGACTTCTTTTTAAGTGAATGAAGAAGCTCAAAAGCAATCACGGCATTGTCCGTTATTAGCCTACCGGGCACGAAAGCACTTTGCGAGTCGGAAACAACCGAGGAAAGGGCCCCTTTAATCCGATTCGCTACCACCTTCGTAACAATTTTAAGAATGACATTGCATAAGCTAATTGGCCGAAAGTCCTTTACCTCCGTCGGGTTCTTGATCTTCGGAATGAGGACGATGTTGGTGTCGTTCCAAGCTTTCGCACTAGTTCTCCCATTTAGGATATCCAAGCATCCCTTCCTTACTTCCGGACCCACCGTCTTCCAAAACTTTTGGAAGAAGATAGCGTGGAAGCCATCAGGACCCGGGGCCTTCCGAGGGCTCATCGAGAAAAGTGCATTGTCTACTTCCTCACCGGTGAACTCTACACTTGTAGCTTCACATTGTGCCTCCGAGAGAGAACTCACATCTTCACGCGTAATAGTGCGAAATTCCTCCTCGGTAGCTCCGTTCGAATAAAAGATACCCATAAAGTATCGTTCGAAGACATTACGGATACCCACCTCCGTCGTAACCCACTCTCCCGCTTCGTCCCGAATACCACGAATGGAATTTTGGGCTTTCCTACGGGCGGCTCTCGCGTGGAAGTAAGCCGAGTTTTTGTCACCTCCCTTGAGCCAATCCGCCCGCGCCCGTTGCTTCCAATAGTACTCTTCAATAAGAATAAGCGACTCAAGTTCGTGACCGACCTTTTTCACCTCTTTACAAATAGCCGGGGAAAAAACCTCTTTGTTGAGACTTTCAAGCTTAATCGATAGTTCCCGAATACGTCTTCCTCGATGTCCCAACGAGGTGCGAGCCCATTCCCGAAGAGCTTCTCTACACGAGATAAGACCCGAGATGCAGCTTCCTCCCTCTCGTCTTGCTCGACCGGCCATCCAAGTATTCCGGACCACCTCCGCACATTCCTCATTAAGAAGCCAACCCGGTTCGAAGGCCCATCTTTTCGATGAGGAGCCTCTTCCTTGAACAACAATTGGCCTCTCAACGGTGTCAATGAGCAATACTCGGTGATCCGATCCCCAAAAGTCCAAAACTTCTACCGCATATGCCGGGTATATCGTCTTCCATTCCGGGTTTGCTAGCGCTTGGTCCAGCCGGCATTGGACGTTGTGATGACCGCTTTGCATGTTGTTCCACGTGCATATCTCCCCTTGGAAGCCAAGATCAATGAGGCCACAAACCTCGATGGCCTCACCGAATTTTGTCATTCCGTTAGTACGCCTCTTCGACCGGCTAACGTGCTCAAAATAAAAAAGGACCTCGTTGAAGTCACCGGCGCACATCCATGGGCTCGACACACCTCCGTGTAACCGTTTCAAGAGCTCCCACGAGAGATGGCGCGAGGCCTCGTTCGGCTCACCATAAAAACCGGTGAATCTTGATTTGGTCCCTTGCTCGTCTTCAACCATGGCGTCAATATGTCCCTTACTAAAGCTCCGGATAGTGACATCGACCTTCTCATTCCACAACAAGTGCAAGCCTCCACTAAGACCTTCCGCATGCACTCCCAGGCCGTTAGTAAAGTCAAGCTTCCACTTCAAACTATCCACCCGGGCACCTTTAAGTTTCGTTTCGGAAAGAAAAAGGATGTCCGGCTTCCGCTCGCGGATTAGCATCCGCAAACGGGCCATCGCCCGAGACTTGCATAAGCCTCGGACGTTCCAACAAATTATTTTCATTGCATCCGGTCGGCCCGCTCTAAGCGTGCCGCCGATATCATCGTTACCGCTTCACCATTTCCCTCCTCACACAAGCCTTCGACATGAGCCCCCCTCTCACGGACAACGTCGTGGAGAATTCTAGCTTTCGTCGTGTCGTGTATCTGTGTTTCAATAGCTTGGATGCCCTCTTCCATCCTCCTACGCTTGACCCTCGTTGCTTGGCTACTCGGGTGCAGTTCACAAAAGCTCTGTTTCTGAGCATTGCCCCTGTTTTAGAAACAGGGGAAATAGCTCTCGGGTTAGAGTTCTTCATAATTTTGTCACGGTGGGGCTGTGTTTGGACAGCCAATAAAAGCCTCATCGTGGGCCCCACAGACAGACTTGGCCCACTAGGTGAAGTCGCACGTTGTGGAATCGAAGAGGTCTTGCTGAAGCATGAATCCAGCTTCATGGGCTGGTCATCGCGTTTGACTTGCGTCATGGGCTTCACCAGAGAGGAAGGCCCAACATGGTTTGCCACAACCCTAATTTCACCCTCCTCTGTAGTCGTTAGATGATTCCCTGACATCACTCCCAAAGGGGTAAGGTCAACACCCTCTTTCTCTCTTCTCCAGCTCGTGTGTCCCAACCTAGCTCTCTCTGTCACCTCTCTGGATGATGCCAAGAAACTCAGCTCAGATTGCGCAGGCATCGATCGGCACGCCCAACTATCCATACTTTCCGATGTGAGGTTTCCCGACGTGGCGTGCGACGGGACTCTGGCTTCCGGCACGAGGGGGCCGGCGGTGTTAGGGGTTCTGAGGTTTGTCCCATCGTTGTCTTCCGGCATTTGAGAGTCGGAGGAACCCAAAGTGCGCGCCTCCAGAGGACAGCTCGGGCCCGGCACGTGAGACATCGGTCTCTTTTCCGGTGAAAACAATGAGGGCGGCACAAGTCGGTTGATCATTGCTCTCCCTCCGCCTGAGAAACAAGTATCGACCTTGGAGCCTATATCTATCCATTCGCCGTACATCGGAACTGCCGGAAAGCCTTCCTTATTGATGCAGACTTCAACCTCATCGGCGCACTCCCGCGCTCCATGGCCTACGGTGCCACAACGATAACAGAAGTGCCCCATGTTTTCATACTTCGCTTGTATCCACAGAGACGGTAAATTCTTCCTATCGAGGAAGAAACCGGCGTGTAGAGGTTTAAGCACATTTATATCTACCCGGAATCTAGCGTAAGCGGCAAATTTGGATTCCCTTCCTGTTTTGCAGCTCAACGCCTCCCCAAAGAGCTTGGCGATACGGGTAAGAGACTGTTCGGAGATCATCGCCGGAGGAAGGCCGTGGAGGCGGATCCAGAAGGGGCTGCTAGTGAATTTGATCTCTTTCAGAGGAAGCTGCTCTGGCCAGCATTCCAGCAATAAAAGAGCTCCTCTGATAGTCCACGGCCTCCGTGAAAGAACGTCGTCCCTATCGCGCTGGTGTTTAAACGAGAACTTAAAAATTCCAGAAATAATTTCCGTGCATGTCCAATCCTTGATCTTATCCCAGAGTCTGCTTAGGACAGCGAAGACTGTGTTACGGCTAAAATTTTTCGTCGCCAATATCTTACCGAGCAGGATGGTGTTGCCACCGCCCTCTCCATATTCCGGTTGGTTCCCATCGCCCAAGCCGAAGTCCTCAGCGCACATGGAGAGGGTTGGAGCCCTCTCCTCGTTCCCTGAACAGGTTGCCATAACACCTAAAACCACCACCGGAGGAGACCGGAGTAGCACTTTCTTAGGATTATCAGATGTATCGTGCCCTACTGTACCTCAGCTTGATGCTACTGCAAGTAAGCCAAAAAAATTGTGTATGAAACTCTCTCCTGCATCGTCGCCATCGTCCGGCTCATTAATGATTCGAACGTATGTAGTCGTTCTATCCTTTTTAAGGAGGTGTGCAACACGAGGACTTCCCAGGAGGTCACCCATCCTAGTACTACTCTCGCCCAAGCACGCTTAACTTCGGAGTTCTGATGGGATCCGGTGCATTAGTGCTGGTATGATCTGTTGGAGTTTTCTAAGATTTCTCATCTCCGGAAGCGGAAATTCCGGAGAATCCTAGAAAAATACGGATCTAGATAAATAGATATATTGGATTTACTTGGAGAGAGAAAGATTTCTCTAAGCGATTACTTTGATTCCTCGAGAGTCAAATCTTCGAGTGCTCGTTGGAGGATTGTCTTCACGCCGTCGTCTACACCACGCCTTCTAGGAGATCACAAGCCGCTCCAGTGTTCGGCCTCTACGTAGTCCACCACGTCGCTAACGGAACTTCTCTAGGAGAACGGAAATCGCCGGATCGGAATACTAGTTCCTAATCGGCGATTGGAAACGGACAAAGACTCTCTCGGGAATAGTAGAATTCGAACTCTCTCAATGGTGTGTGAAATGGGGTGGTCGAATTCTCTATTTATAGGGAGAGGAGAATCATCTCTATTAATGAGTATAATCACCATTAATGAGAATAATCTCCATTAATGTGTATCTCATGTAATTAATTAGTTTCCTTTATATGAAGATCTCATCTCAATAAGGAAAGGGATATATGCAATTAATATATTAATTAGTCAACAATATTAATTACATATGATTCTATAATCAATAGCGTGAATCAATCACCTTAACTCACGTGGGCCCGAAAAAGGTCCAATCCCAAACTTTGGATACTTATACCGCAAATGTTCTATCAATCTCCCACTTACACAAAGATGCCGGGATTTGAATTCCAGGTAACAATCTTTAGTGCCCTTGACCATTAGTGGTCCTTTGATAAGTCTTTCCTTTTCAGCAATATCTTGTATTCTGAAACTCCGCTTCGTACTCCGCTTCCATTGCGATTTCGGTGTGACCCTGTAGGATTTTGCAGTGTTGGCCATGGGTCTTAATCCATAAGTAACAAGAGGTCTCTAGTAAGACATTGTTACTCCCAATCTACAAAACTTCGGTGATCCGATATTTTATCCTGCCTTATGACAACAAAGTAAATATTAAAATTTCACATGTAAGACATATCCCTTCTTGCCTATACATTTCGGAGAGTAACACAGATCATGGATTTGGTACTTTTGTATTGCTACTTTCCAGTTTCCTGCTTTTCTTGTACTAGGATCATTAACTTAATCAAGTGTAACTACATTACCAACTTGAGCACGGCCATGCTTTTATGATCTGTTCCTTACAAGAGGCCCCGAGTTGTATAACTCCAATGAGGAGAGACAATTATCATCTTGCATTAATCAATCCATTCAACAAAGTTTATGACAAACCCAAAGTCAGCTTTGATAACCACCAGTTACGGATAGCGTTTAACTCCTTCCAAGTTTTTCACTCGCTAGGTATTGCAATATGACCTCTGCTCAGATTTAAGGAATCATGTATTTTTGTCATCTGTTCCGGAGACATTAGTGCCACCTTCTCAAGGTTTTGTATCCATGTAGATCTCACAGAACGTGGGTCTGTCCGGCTAGAGTTCTCGTAGCTCCAGTCAATGTGATGTAAGAATGCGACTTCTCCCAAGTCGAGAACTATTCTTTTTCTCCTTATCATATTTCAAACATTTCACATGTGCCCTCTTTTTCTCATTGTGACACTAAACTAGGGACCTTCTAGAATGTCATCAAGTATGACAGACTATGAACGTTATTTTAACAATATTAATAGTAACATGAAATATAATGAAACTTGCCTTTGTATAAAATGCCCCAACTAATATATATTTAAAATAATGTCAAACATCAAGATAAATAATTTTTTCACTAAATACAGAAATCTCAAAGGTATTTAATGCCTATAGACTCTGTATGACGAATGTGCTTGTCATGAGACAGCGCTTTCGTTAATGGATCGACCACGTTGTCTTCCGGATCGATCCTCTGGATGTCCACATCTCTTTTGTTCACGATCTCTCGAATGAAGTGGAACTTTCTGAGTATGTGTCTTGCAGCCTTGGGTGTCCTGAGCTCCCTTGCTTATGTGATGGCTCTGTTGCTGTCACAATAGAGTGGAACTGGATCATCTATGCTCGGAATCACATCCAGATCAGAAACAAATTCCTTGATCCAGACTGCATCTTTAGCTGCCGGTGTTCGGCTTCAGTGGTGGAATATGCTACCGTGGGCTGCTTAGTGCTAGTCTAAGTGATTGCACCACCGTTTAAACAGAATACAAACCCTTTTTAAGACCTGAAATCGTCCTGGTCAGTTTGGAAGCTGACATCTGTGTAACAAATTACATTTAGTTGTTCAGCTCCGCCGAAAATCAAACATCTTTCTTTAATTCTGTTAAGATACCTCATAATGTTCTTTACGACGGTCCAGTGAATATCACCAGGGTTTCCTTGGTAACGACTTATCATGCTCAAGGCAAATGATATATCCGGACGAGTACATGTCATGGCATACATTAGTGAGCCAATCGCAGAAGCATATGGAAACTTTCTCATGTGCTCTATCTCTTCTGCCGTTTTCGGGCATTGATCTATTGACAGGTGCAACTTATGTGTCATGGGTATGAACCCTTTCTTAGACTGGTCCATGCTGAACTGTTTTGCAACCTTGTCAATGTATGTACTCTGACTTAGGGCTATAGTCCTTTTAGCTCTATCTCTATAGATCTTGACTCCTATAATATAGGAAGCCTCACCTAAGTCTTTCATTGAGAAGTTCTTTCCCAACCACTCCTTTACTTTATGGAGTTCCGGTATATCAGTTCCCATCATTAGTATGTCGTCGACATATAGAATCAGGAAGACGATTTTGCTCCCACTGTTCTTCTTGTACATGCATGGGTCAATAGCGTTTTTAATGAAACTAAATTGTGTTATAATTTTATTAAAGCGCTTATTCCAACTTTGAGATGCCTGCTTCAGACCATAAATAGATTTTTTTAACTTGCACACCTTTTGAGTGTGGTTTGGATCTATGAACCCTTCAGGTTGTATCATATATACTACCTCTTCTAAAATCCCATCAAGGAAGGCAATCCTTACATCCATTTGCCATATATTGTAATCATAATACGTGGCAATAGCAAGCAAACTCCTAATAGACTTGAACATGGATATGGGAGAGAATGTTTCTAAGAAGTTAACACCATAAATCTGGCGGAACCCTTTCGCAACCAATATCCCTTTATACGTTTGTACATTACCATCCATATCCCTATTCTTCTTGAAAACCCATCTACATCCAATAGGTTTTACCCATTTGGGTACATCTACCAAGTCCCATACTTGGTTGACATACATGGAGTCCATTTTGGATTTCATGGCTTCTAGCCATTTCTCGGAGTCAGTCCCTCCCACTGCTTCTTTATAAAACTTCGGCTCGTCATCTTCCAAGTCGTCGAAATCCTGCTCTTCTGATGATATGAGCAGGTTCAACTTCTCAGGTGCATGACGACTTCTGTCAGATATTCGCAATGCGAGCGTGCCATCCGTTATCTCTTGCACTTCTACTTCATGTAGCCCATTATTAGTGGCTTGTAGATGTTCCTCAACCAATTGGGGATCTTCTTGTATTTCTACATCATGAAGTACTCCATCAATTTTTTGGGGAGGTACCACAACTTCTTGCGGTTCATTGTTTAGATATTCCTCAACCAATTGAGGATCTTCTTGTATTTCTACATCATGAAATGCTCCGACTATTGCTGGTGGATCCTGTTCAACCACTTGAGTAGGTTCAACATATATCGGATGAGATTCTTCCGTTTCTAACATTTGTTCCTCTTCGTCCGCTGAGTCATTTACTTCATCAAGTACAATGTTTCTCCTACTCGCAATTCTGGCAAGAAATTCTTCTTCCATAAAAGCTCTAATTTTGGCCACAGACACTTTGTGCGTTTCCCGGTTGTAGAAGAAATACCCTTTAGTTTCCTTATGATATCCCACGAACTGACATTTGTCTGATTTCGGGCCTAACTTATTTGCCATTAATTTCAAGACGTAGACGTCACAACTCCAGACCTTCATGTACGACAAGTTGGGTTTCTTCCCATGCCACATCTCATATGGTGTCGTAGGAACTGTCTTTGATGGAACACGGTTGAGTGTGGTCGCAACAGTTTGAACTGCATAACCCCATAGGGTCTCAGGTAAGTCCGTTCCGCTCATCATTGACCAAACCATGTCAAGCAATGTTCGGTTTCTCCTTTCAGATACTCCGTTAAGTTGAGGAGTCCTGGAGGAGTCAATGATGTGACGATACCTTCGTCTCTTAGGTAGGCTTTAAACTCATCACTCAAATACTCACCGCCTCGATCAGATCGAAGGGCTTTGATTGTCTTGTTGATTTGTTTCTCTACTTCATTCTTGAACTCCTTGAACTTTTCAAGTGATTCAGACTTGTGTCTCATAAGATAGACATAGCCATACCGACTGTAATCGTCAGTGAAAGTAATGAAGTACCTAAAGCCTCCCATTGCCTTAATGGGCAATGGAGCACATACATCGGAATGTACTAGGTTCAATGCGTCATTCGATCTCTCGCTTGTCCCTTTGAATGGGGTCTTTGACATCTTACCCATCAGACAAGATTCACATGTTTCGTAAGATTCATAATCGAACGGATCAAGATGTCCATCTCTATGGAGCTTGGTGATGCGTTTCTCGCTGATGTGGCCAACACGACAATGCCAGAGATATGCATGGTTGAGTCGGTTTGGTCTTAACCTCTTGTGTATAATGTTAAAGACTGGATATTCACGAGTATCTAAGGTATAAAGCCTACCAATAAGATAAGCAACCCCATAACAAACACCATCTTTGAAAATAGAACAACGCTTGTTTCCAGTAGTGAAGTTAAAACCTAAAACATCAAGTTCTGGAATAGAAATTATGTTCTTGGTTATTGAGGGTACGAAATGACAATCATTCAACTCTAAAATTAAACCAGTCGGCGCCTTCAAGTCGATCTTGCCAATAGCTACCGCAGCAACAGGTGCACCACTAGCCACTCGCAAATCAGCTTCGCCTTTCGCCAGGAGTCTCTTATTCTGCAGACCCTGCGATTTAGTGCAAATACGAGTACCAGAAGCGGTATCCAATACCCACTCTGTGCATGTAGAAATATTGACTTATATAATATTTATACCTGAAGTAGAGCCTTTGCTCCTCTTCAATTCCTTCATCTGCTTGAGGTACATCGGGCAGTTCCTCTTCCAGTGCCCGGTCTTCTCGCAGTGAAAGCACTTCTGTTCGCTTGCAGTCCCAGCCTTGACATTCATTGCCTTAGCAACAACCTTCAGCTTAGGCCCTGCCCTGCTTTTCACATAGTGAGCTTTATTTCCCTTCTTCTTGTCCATATTACCATTCTGCAACACCATGACACTATTGGCTTTTGGCTTATGAACACTTTCCTCTGCAGTTTCCACCATATTATGAAGATGGTGAAGACTCTTCTCGACTCGTTCATGTTGTAATTCATCATGAATTGGTTACAGGACTCAGGGAGAGAGTTCAGCATGATGTCTATACAGAGTTCGCTAGGAATTTTGACTTCCAAGTAAGCAATACTTTCAGTGAGAGCTATCATTTATAGCATGTGGTCTCCTACTGAAGATCCTTCAGACAATTTGGTTCTGAGTAGACTCTTGACGATCTTTAATCGTTTGTGCCTAGCCTGGTTTTCATAAAGCCTTTTAAGATGCTGGATCATATCCCAGGTTGACATGCTCTTATGCTGCTCCATTAGAGTTGAAGTCATAGTGGCCAACATAAGGCATTCAACCTCAGCAGAGTCATCACGTACTTCTTGTACGCATCTTTGAGCTCTTGCGAAGCATCAGCAGGTGGCTCCTTAAGAGGCTCGTCAGTGACGATATGCTCCTTCTTTTCGGCCCTGAGAACAATTTTCAGGCACCTCTGCCATTCAGGGAAATTCTTTCCGTTTAGGACATTTTCCTTCTCAAGGATCGATCTCATCGCCATTCCAGACATAGTGATTAAAACTATAATAATAATAATAATAATAATAATAATAATAATAATAATAATAATAATAATAATAATAATAATAATAATAATAATAACAACAACAACAACAAATAATTAGTGGGCATAAAATACATTTCTTATAATAATAACATAGAGGACTTTAATAATGTTATTTTGTCTATAAATATATAAGTTCATTAACCCTCATCTGAATTATAATTTAAAGACTTAGAGTAAAATCACACTTATGGTTATCTCTGAATGGTTATTGAATAAAATAAATTTTAATCATAACCCTTTCTAAGTCTAAGAAGTTCTTTCGTTGCCTAATCCTATTAGGGTCAACTAAGATTCGAACAAGACTTAACATCTCCAGTTGCCTAATCCTATTAGGGTTCACTGGTCAAGCTCCACCCTACCTTGAACCGGCGGACTAAGTAAGTGTCCTTCGCGCCTTCTCAAAATCGAACCGAGAATCCATCCTACCTGGGTAGGTCTATCCAGAACGATCGAGAGCTTGACGAGGGTCCAAAATAGGAAGATTATACACTTGATATTCAATTGAGGGGTTTTATGACTAATCAAATTAGTCTTTCCAGTTCGTTTAAAACATCTATAGTTAAAGACTACATCTAATTAATCAAGAATTATACTAACAAAGATTTATCAAATAAATCATAATGAATTGATTAATCTAATTAATTCAATATCATAAATAAACGTGACATCGTAATAATAATTAAAACTAAATGTCACAATTATTCTAACATTATCATATAATGCGACATGAGATTTAATTTCTATTTCTTCATAAAAATAATAGAATAATACTTAATAAAGAAATAATTGAAATTAGAAAATTAAATCTCATGATTCCCTTTATTAAACTAATTATACAAAATTAAATTTTCCGGACCTTTAAAGGGAAATTGCGTCGCGGGTCGAACCCCAAAAGCGGGTCAAAACCCGTGGCCCATTTTTTTAATCGGCCCTCGGGTCGGGCCCATGGGTCAGTGGGCCGGGCCATGGGTCGGGTCTGGATTCTAACCCAGATCAGACCCGACCCACGGGTCGACCCAGTTTGGTTGGCCAACCCGTGGGCTCCAAGCCCACCCAAATGGGCTGGCCATGGGTTGCTCAACTGTTGGGCCAGCCCGTGGGGTGGACTGAAATTGTTTCGGCCCTTGGGCCCGAGCTAATGCTCGGCCCGGCCCACAATGCCAAGCCCTAGGGTTTCCAAAACCCTAGGGTACCGAAACCTTTTTTTATTATTATTCCCGTGAATGCGCCGTCTTGACGGCGGTGCATGGAAATTTGCGCCATCGTCAATTCGGGGTATTTCACAGTCAATTACTGAAATTCTAAAACGAATCAATTTTCATAAAAATATTTTGGTAATCCGTTTTCAATTCCGATAATGAAACTTTTAAAATAAAACATTGACCCAAATTGCTCGCACTAAATTCTGGAAATTTGAATAAAACTTTTAACACGAAAATCCAATAAATCGGTTTATCAAGAAAGCTCTGATACCATTGTTGGAGTTTTCTAAGATTTCTCATCTCCGGAAGAGGAAATTCCGGACAATCCTAGAAAAATACGGATCTAGATAAATAGATATATTGTACTTACTTGGAGAGAGAAAGATTTCTCTAAGTGATTACTTTGATTCCTCGAGAGCCGGATCTTCAAGTGCTAGTCGGAGGATTGTCTTCACGTCGTCTACACCACGCCTTCTAGGAGATCACAAGCCGCTCAAGTGTTCGGCCTCTACGTAGTCCTCCACGTCGCTAACAGAACTTCTCTAGGAGAACGGAAATCACCGAATCGGAATACTAGTTCCTAATCGGCGATTGGAAACGGACAAAGACTCTTTCGGGAATAGTACAATTCGAATTTTCTCAATGGTGTGTGAAATGGGGTGGTCGAATTCTCTATATATAGGGAGAGGAGAATCATCTCCATTAATGAGTATAATCACCATTAATGAGAATAATCTCCATTAATGTGTATCTCATGTAATTAATTAGTTTCCTTTATATGAAGATCTCATCTCAATAAGGAAAGGGATATATGCAATTAATATATTGATTAGTCAACTATATTAATTACATATGATTCTATAATCAATACCGTGAATCAATCGAATTAACTCACGTGGGCCCGAAAAAGGTCTAATCCCAATCTTTGGGTACTTGTACCGTAAATGTTCTATCATGATCAAGCTATAAGAGAATCCACTTACACTGTTATAAAAAAAATAGTTCAATTCTCTCCTTCCTCGATTGTATCCCTCAATAACAATAAAACCTTGAGAGGACATAATTAATTACCGTTTAAGACGAACATCTATAAAATTTCTTATCTTTACACACACACACACACACACACACACACACACACACGTATATGAGTGAATTATCAGTATATATGATGCGGGGTTAAGATTCATATATCATATGTCAAATATATATAGACAAGCTAATGTAGATCGACGAATATGAAAATAATGAACTTTCTTTTGAACAAACAATGTTTGAAATTTTTTAGTCATTTAATAACCAATGAACTAATGTCATCAGCCTTACAATATATATATATAAAAAACTTAAATGACTATCCTAAAATAACTTCAACATATCACCAATAATGACAAATAATGACCAAATAAAATAGTAAATGAAATAATTAATATCACAGATAAATGAGAATATAGATCCTATGATCGTGTTGTCGCTTCCATCTCCGCGCTCGTAGCAGCGCCATCTCCGCGTGCGTAGTGGCGCCAAAGTCATCGCCGTAAAAAGGCTTGAATATATCTACATTTCTGTATTGACCACACGATATTTTGAAACTTGTAATATAGTTTTTCTTCCAACTTGTTGGGAGAATTGTTGGGTACCTCATACGGAAACATCATGGAAACCACTTCGAGCGTCTTTGTCTCATCACCGATCAACATACAAGAAATTAAACCACGATCAGTCGAAGCTCGCAGGAAATTTTTTGGTACGGTCGCGTCGGTATCTTTGTTAGATTCAATAGCAATGCCCACCCCCTCTTTTTGTTCAAACACGGCTCGCAAGCAGCAAGAGTTACGCTCGTATCCCTATCACTGTTTTCCTCAACGCCTACCACTTCATTGGACACGACCTCATCGTATACGGCCTCGGTGTACACGTCGCCGTACATGACCTCGTTGTAGACATCTTCGGTATGTACTCCGTCTCATCGTACACGGGGTCCTCATAAACATCGTCGTTGTACTCATCGTACACAGATTCACCGTAGGCGATCTCGGCGTACTCCGTCTCACAGTCGACAAAATTGTCGTACTTTGGGGTATCCACTTTAAACGCTGCTTCCCACAGAGAAAATTCCGAGGCTGCCACACGTCGACGCATCTCACAACTGTAACCTCCGTTATTCCACCCGAATGGACTCTCGCAATCGTCCTTGGTGTCGGATTCATTGTGTTGATTTTGTTGTTCCGACTGATGCTGCAACATTGCACGCATCTGTCGGCTCAACAATTCCATGTGCGCGTATAATCCGTCAAAATCTTCACGCCTCACAAACTCGTCTACGAATGGATCTTGAAACGACCCGTTTCTTCGGCGCCATCTGCGCATAAATGGTTGGTTCGGATATCAACTGATGTAGATCGACGGATATGAAAACAATGAACTTTCTCTTGAACAAATAATGTTCGATTTTTTTAATCGTTCAATACCTGGTGAACTTATGCCATCGACCATACACAATATCTATGAAAAATACTTAAATATATGACTATCCTAAAATAACTTTGGCATATCACTAATAAATGACAAATAATGATGAAATAAAATAGTAAATGAAATAATATCACAAATAAATGAGAATAAAGATCCTATGAGCTCTAATATTATGTCAACTTCGTTCTATGTCACAAACAAGTTCAAATTAGACTCATAGAGTCTACGACAATTGAGGTGGAAAATATTAAATATCCACGGAGTCCTTAAGGGCCTAATAATTGAGAAAGCCCAATTTTCAAGAAGACTTATAAACACACTAGGAGAATAAGCCCATAACTTAGAAGTTTCTTAGTTAAGTGTAAAAGTATTAGAATTATGTAGAATCTCTAGACATGTAAAATAATGTACTAGAATGTTTTATATATAAGTTCTCTAGAAGAGGAGAAATGTGTAGTCCACATTGTCTAGCCTCACCTATAGCCAGACCTCTACGCTCATCAAGTTTAGCATCGAAAAATTTCAAAGTGTAGTAGTCTTTAAAGAGTATCCAAATAAATAAATAATTTTTTTTTGTGTGAGTGTCCAAACATTTGGTGTTGTAAATTCTTCTTGAGTGATTTTAATAAAAGTGTTCGTGTTTCTCACAAATAAGTTGTGTTCAACAGAAAACCGTGTCAACAATATATACTCATTTAGTTCTTTCAAAATAAAATATAATATTGAAAATGGTAACTAATGTTGGTTAAGAAATGAGATGAAAATGAACTTGGGATATAAAATGTATTATCATAATTTTCAAGGAACTCATGGAAAATATGGGAAATATCCAAATTAACTGTGTTCACTTGGAAGTAATGGACCGTAATGTGTTGTAATCGTATTAAGCAAGTGCACTTATTACTGTGTTCACTTAAATACATTATCGTAACCGCTTGTAATCACTTTTACAATGTAATTAAAAAAGGTAAATATATAAGGGAATCAGCATTACAAAGTTCAGATGTTGTAATCTTCATTACAATTTTCACTACACTTTATGTTTCCTAAACTACCCTTTTGCTAAACAATGTAACCACCCTTTCCTCCACTATTCTTGCAATTTTTTTTCTTTCCTCTCCTGTACGTGTCATAGTGTGGTAAAAACATGTAACAATCATCACCTATGAAACCACGTACATTCACAACATACTGGATTTCATATTTTTAATTTTTTATGAATGAAAAATATACTATCGGCTTAGGTATTAAGTGTTGGATCCCAATTCACGGATCTGCAAAGAACACGAATAACACCAAAAGAAATCGAACCAAAAAAATAAAGGACACAAACTTTTGGGAGAAGAATTTCTCTTGATTAATAATCGAAGGCTAAATACAAGGAGATAAACTCGAAATTCTAATGGACTCTACACAATACAAAGTGTACATGCTAGGTATATTTATAGCCTCATATAGGCGAAACCCTAGCTACCCAAATCGCACAAAATCAGGAACCTACCCTAAATAATCTCGCCGAATCTTTGACTTGATTTGCTTGCTCCTCAAGTTACGCGTCTTCCTTTCTGGGTAGAGTTTCCTTTTCCTGCCCGGACAGCTTCTCTGTCCTCGAGCTGGCCTGCTCGTCTGCCTCTGGCCGGGCTTGCCTTCTATCCGGATGTTCTGCTCGTGTTCACCCGAGCTGGGCTGAACAGCTGTCCGTCTTCTGTTCTGGTCGGTACCCGGGCTGACTCCTCGCAAGTGTTTCTGCCCGTCCTGGGTTCTGGTCGTCATCCGGACTAAGTCAAGCTTAAGCTCACATTCTCCCCCGTAAGCTTGACTTGCTTCCACTCTCTTCACTCCGAGCAGCTCTCTCATCTCTTCGAACTTGACTCTCCCTAGAGCCTTAGTAAGAATGTCTGCCCGTTGCTCCCTCGTGTTGACGAACTCCACGATGAGTCTGATCGTGTTCAGTCTTGCTACTGGAGCAAAGACTTCCTCAAAGTCTATGCCTTTCTTCTGCACGTAGCCTTTAGCTACCAGCCTTGCCTTGTGCTTAAGGACATTCCCCTCAGTGTCCTTCTTCAGCTTATACACCCACTTCAGGCCGATGGGATTATGACCTTTGGGCAGGTCGGTTAACTCCCATGTTCTGTTCTTCTCAATGGACTCCATCTCCTTCTTCATTGCTTCCTGCCACTCCTGCTCGGCTGCTGCCTCCTGGAAGCTGGCTGGTTCTTCTGCACACAACAAAGAAAGTTCCTCCAGGCTCATCTCCACTTCTTGAGTCTAATCGTAGACGTCTGCTAGAGGTCGGAATCCTCTTGGGCCGTCTTTTATGGAGGAATCTCCCGAGCTGGACGGGCTGGTCCTGCTCGGACTTGGTGTCCTAGGTGTATCCGGGGTGCTCTCTCCCGGGCTGGGTTCCCTCGTTTCTGGCAAGACTGTTCCCGAGCTGGGTGTTCCGGGCTGCTCCTGCTCGGCAACATCCTGGTCGTCTTCGACAATGAACTCCACTGAGTTCTGCTCGGGTTCTCCATTCTCGTCGCGCCAATCCCACTTCATCTCCTCTTCGAACACAGCATCTCTGCTCACTTGGAGTCTGCCGCGTCGTGGATCGTAGAGTCTGTGTGCCTTGCTTCCTTCTTCAACGCCAAGGTACACCATCTTCTGACTCCTGTCATCCAACTTCTTGAGATGTGGCCCCGCAATCTTCACGTGTGCGGTGCACCCGAACACTTTCAAGTGTTCTAAGTGGGGTTTCTTCCCTTTCCACGCCTGGTAGGGGGTACGCTCTCCTAGCGCTTTGGTCGGCAAACGATTGAGCAGGTAGACCGCATGTCTTACTGCTTCTGCCCAAAACCGGGCTGAAACTTGCATGCTCTTGAGCAAGCTCCTCGCTGTGTTCATCACAGTTCGGTTTCGCCTTTCCACTACGCCATTCTGCTGGGGTGTGTGGGGTGCAGATAGGTGACGTTGAACTCCTTCCTGGTCGCAGAACTCTCCGAACTGCTGGGAAGTGAATTCTCCTCCTCGGTCTGTACGCAAGACCTTTAACCTGTGCACCGAGCCATTCTCCACGATCTTCTTGAACTTCTTGAAGACCTCAAAGGCTCCGCTCTTTTCCTTAAGCATATAAACCCACATCCAACGACTGTAATCATCAACAAGTAAAAGAAAGTACTTGTTACCTGCCAATGTTGCTGGGGTGACTGGACCACATAGGTCTGCATGCACCAACTGTAAGGGTCTCTCTGCTCGGAATTTGGCCTTGATCGGAAATGGAATCCTCGCCTGCTTTGCGATCATGCAGCACTCACATAGCTGGTCGGGGTGTTCTATCTTGGGAACCCCGAAGGCCATCTTCTTCTCGCCCATCATCTTGAGCGCATGAAAATTCACGTGTCCGAGCCGTGCGTGCCATAGCCAAGCCGGGTCTGCCATCGATGCCATAAGACAGACGGGCTGGCATGTCTTCAGGAGAATCTTGTAGAGTCTGTTGGGTGTCCGCTCCACCTTCATCAACAGCTCTCCTTCCTTGGTCCACATCTTCCGGTAGAACCCTTGAAGCAACACCGTATTCCCGATCTCAGTCATCTGTCCTAGACTGATGATGTTGCTTTTCAACTTCGGGATGAAATACACCTGGGTCATCAGACGCTGGTCGCCATTCTTGTACTCGAACAGGATCGACCCTCTGCCTCTGATCTCTACGACTGATCCGTCGCCGAATTTCACGCTGCCCGTGATCTTCTCATCGAGCTCTTCAAACTTAGCTCGGTCCCCAGTCATGTGGTTGCTAGCTCCGTTGTCTAAGTACCATATGTCGGTACTGACCTTCTTCTCTCCGTCTACGAGGAGGTTTGCAATAACTTTATCCTCGATGAGGAAAACCTTCTCGCTGGTCTCCTCCGGACAGGTCTGCTCGGCCTCTGGGCTGATCGGCACACTGATCACTTCTGCCCGGGCCTTGGCGTCACACTCGCCATTCTGTTCGTCCAGGTGCGTTTCCTGCTCGGCAAACAACAATGCCGGCTGGTCGTCTGGGAATCTTGCTAGATTCGCCTCTTCGCCCTGGTTCCTGCTCCGGCACTCAGATGCAAAGTGCCCAAGCTTCTGACAATTGTAGCACTTCACTGTGCTCTTGTCTCTCCTGGTCGTGCCTTCCTGACGGGTAGATCCACTGCCGCGACCTCGCATGTCCCGACCTCGACCCTGTCCACGACCCTGTCCGCGTCCTCGGACTTCTCCACCAAAGCTGTTCCGACCTGAGGGTCTTGCAGAAAACTCGGCTCCCCCGGTTTTCCGCTGTCTGGCCGTCCACTCTTCATGCGTGAGCAGGAGGTTCTTCTCCTCGTCTTTGTCACCGTAACCCCGAAGTCTCTCTTCGTGGGCCTTGAGACGACCAACAACCTCCTCGACCGACATGGTCTTGAGATCGCCGAACTGCTCGATCGACGTCACGATCTGCATGTACCTGTGAGGCACTGCTCGGAGAAATTTCTTGACGACGGTGGTCTCCTCCACCTTGTCTCCCAGCGAGCGTATGCCGGTCACAATGGACGTGAGCCGCATAGCGAAATCATCAATTGATTCGCTCTCCCTCATCCTCATGACCTCAAACTCACTCTTCAAGGTCTGGACCTTTGCCTCCTTGACGCGATCTGCGCCCATGTGCATGGTCTGAAGAGTTTTCCATGCTTCCTTCGCGGAATCTTTCTCGGCAAGCATGAGAAGAACATCTTCCGGAACTGCTTGGTAGATAGCGGCTAGAGCCATTCTTTCCTTGCGTCCTTCGACACCGCCGTTCTCTACGGCCTCCCATACTCCCTGCGCCTGCAGATTCACCCTCATCTTCAACGCCCACACGGCGTAATTGCTCTTCGTGAGCATGGGGTAATGGAGTGTAACTGTGCCTTCTCTGGAGTCTGATTTCTGCGCAACCAAAGCTCCGTCGATTGGTGACTCTGATGATGAAGACATGTTCTTCGATTGAAGCTCTGATACCACTTGTTGGATCCCAATTCACGGATCTGCAAAGAACACGAATAACACCAAAAGAAATCGAACCAAAAAAATAAAGGACACAAACTTTTGGGAGAAGAATTTCTCTTGATTAATAATCGAAGGCTAAATACAAGTAGATAAACTCGAAATTCTAATGGACTCTACACAATACAAAGTGTACATGCTAGGTATATTTATAGCCTCATATAGGCGAAACCCTAGCTACCCAAATCGCACAAAATCAGGAACCTACCCTAAATAATCTCGCCGAATCTTTGACTTGATTTGCTTGCTCCTCAAGTTACGCGTCTTCCTTTCTGGGTAGAGTTTCCTTTTCCTGCCCGGACAGCTTCTCTGTCCCCGAGCTGGCCTGCTCGTCTGCCTCTGGCCGGGCTTGCCTTCTATCCGGATGTTCTGCTCGTGTTCACCCGAGCTGGGCTGAACAGCTGTCCGTCTTCTGTTCTGGTCGGTACCCGGGCTGACTCCTTGCAAGTGTTTCTGCCCGTCCTGGGTTCTGGTCGTCATCCGGACTAAGTCAAGCTTAAGCTCACATTAAGATGATAATATAATTTTTTTATGATTTCAAAAAGATATGACTTTTAGAAGATGATTCATAAAATATTATTACGTTTATCTATAATGTCTTAATTACCAATTAAAGGGTCTTTTGGCAATTTATCAATTAATTAAAATTTATATTATTTAATAATAAATAAAATAACCGTCATTCCTCTTTTCATTACAATGATACTACTAAACATCGTAATTCATTACAATTACGATTCCAATTACAGTATATTACAATTACGATTATGATTACAATTACAATTAAACAATTACATCCAAGTGAACGCCAGTCTCTTCAAAATTATCGCTTCCGTTGATCGAGAATAATAAATGAATGATCATAATAAAGCTTAATAGTATTTTCATTCTTGTGGTATTTAAAAGGGACAATTAAAATTTGTTAAATAGATTGAAAAAGAAGAATATATATATATATATATATATATATATATATATATATATATATATATATATATATATATATATATATATATATATATATATATATATATATATAAATCCGAACTTGAACGGTAAGAAAAAAATTAAACTTAAACGTACAAAATCAAAACATGATATATCATCCTCGTAACTAACGCCACATCCAAAAATCGAAAGCCAACACCTCGACGAGCAAACTATGCGACATCTAGAAGCCGAGAGAGCCACCTCTCTGCCATTTCCAATGAGGTGTTCAAAACACGAAGCTCCATTGCCATGCAAGCTGAAGAATGGCCAAAGATTCCTCGCACAAACCCACCAACGTGTCTCGATATGGCTCTCTCTCAGCCCTATATAACACACCACTCTCCATCTCCATCACCACAACACGCAGCAACAAACACCACAGTAAGCAACAATGGCGAAGCTCTCTCTGCTGTGTCTCAGCCTCTGCGTGCTCGTCGCCTTCGCGCATGGAAGCGACCAGTCCTCTCGGCGGTCTCGCTTCGGCAAGGAGGAGTACTTCCGGAGGCAGAACGCGTGCCTGCAGCTGGACCGGCTGCAGGCGCTCTCGCCGGACCACCGCGTGCAGGCCGAGGCCGGGATAATCGAGTCGTGGAACCCGAACAACGAGCAGTTCCAGTGCGCGGGTGTGGCCGTCCAGCGACGCACCATCGAGCCTAATGGTCTGCACTTGCCTTCCTACACCAGTGCTCCTCAGCTCATCTTCATCGTCAGAGGTACGTTATGACACCACTCTCTTCTTAATAGACTATTAAGTATATAACATTAGTGAAATAATAATGTAAATTCATAATCAATAATGTGGAAACACGGAAATGTATTACATTGTCAAGCTTATTAATTTATTGATTTATAGAATATTGTCCTAGGTTTAGATCATCATCTGTTATTAATTTAAGGACATTCTAATTATATTTCTTTAAAAAATATATATTTAACAAGGTTCTACATTTATAATGACAATCTTTATTTAAGTATCGAGTATTAATTCATGAAATTTTAATCTATATGTATAACAATAACAAGGTTCTGCATTTATAATGACAATCTTTAATTAAGTAAATAGTATTAATTATGAAAATTTTAATATTATATATATATATAAATATATAACATTAACAAGGTTCTATACTGCATACATAATTAAAATACATAAAGTGACTTAAAATGTCTATTTTATATTATAGATAAGGGACATCATATGATATACACTAACGAATATAATAATAATAATAATAATAATTATAATAATAATAATAATAATAATAATAATAATAATAATAATAATAATAATAATAATAATAATAATAATAATAATAATAATAATAATAATAATAATAATAGAGCTCACAAATACAATAATTAATTTTTGAATGAATTAATTAACTGACCGAATAGTCAATACAATAGTCAATGAAATGTCAGGGGTTCATGTGGCAACGAGAGCGAGAGGAGTAATTTATTCCCTAATCTTCTTAAACCATTTTTTTAAACCGCGCTAAGTCGTTTACAATGTTTTTTTTCATGTGTAACTTAACAGGTTGACCATTTATCACATTTTAAATTAATTAACGCATTCCAAATATAAAAGAAAATCGGTACTCATTTACTTATCTTGGAATATTTTGGCTCACAAATTGCATTGCAGGAAGGGCTGTCCTGGGAACTGTGTTCCCGGGCTGCGCTGAGACGTTCGAGGAGGCCCAACAAGTTGGTCAGGCCGGATCGAGCCCTCGCGAAGATCGCCACCAGAAGCTCCGAAACATCAGAGAAGGTGACATTATCGCCTTGCCAGCTGGCGTCGCGTACTGGAGCTACAACAACGGTGACCAACCCCTCGTCGCCGTCTCTCTCCTCGACACCAGCAACGTCGAGAACCAACTCGACCAAACCCCAAGGGTATGTACACTATCATATTACCTATGGATGCGTATCAAACAATTTTGTGTTACATAAGCGAGAGTAATATATAAATCCGTGCAGAGATTCTACCTCGCCGGAAACCCGGAAGAGGAATTCAAGCCGTTCCCGCAAGACCCTCGCTCTCCGAGATCA
Source organism: Parietaria judaica (assembly GCA_954871525.1). Lineage (NCBI taxonomy): Eukaryota > Viridiplantae > Streptophyta > Magnoliopsida > Rosales > Urticaceae > Parietaria > Parietaria judaica. The sequence goes on from OX940860.1 coordinate 51,128,376, forward strand.
TACAGCACCAGAACCATGGAAACCGAGAACAAGAACAACATCTTCCGAGGGTTCAACTCGAGGTTCCTCGAAGAGGCCTTCAACGTTGACTCGGAGACGATCCGGAGAATCCAAGGCCAAGACGACATGAGGAACAGCATCGTGAGAGTGAAGGGCAAGCTCGACTTGGTGAGCCCCATGAGCAGGGCGGGCCGAGAGCAGGAACGCGAGCAGGAGAGCGAGAGGAGGTACGAGTCGGAGTCCGAGAGCGAGAGAAGCCGCGGGAGATGGCTCGACAACGGGCTGGAGGAAACTTTCTGCTCGATGAGGCTCAAGGAGAACATCGGTGACCCCTCGCGCTCCGACGTGTTCAACCCGCAGGCCGGTCGCATCACCACCGTCAACAGCTTCAACCTCCCCATCCTCAGCCACCTCCGACTCAGCGCCGAGAGAGGATACCTCTACAAGGTACTCAATGCTCATCGCATGATTATTGGTTTTTAATATTTTCTAGTAATCTAGAAGTTAGATTATTAAATTAATATTTTCAGTAAAGATTTTATAAATTTAAAAAAATATTAATAGTGATGGAATGGGAGAATTTTTTAAAATTTTATCAAATTAACTTGTATAGACTAATAATTTAGTACTCATATTTAGAAGGATTATATAAAATTATTATTTAATTAAAATTAATGTATTGAGTATTAATTTAACGAGGGACCCTTATTATGTTAAAAGAAAAATCACATATTGTCAACATTTAATACCCTTTAATGTTTTCCATTGAAGAGATTTAGCAAATTCATGAATAGTACTATACTAGATCCTATTTAAGGAATTTTAAAAAATCACGTATTGTCACATATAATTGTCTAAATATTTTCATAGAATTATAAAAAATTATGTAATATTTTCTCCCACATCAAATTCTCATCTGCTTTTCGATAATGTAGAACGGAATCTACACCCCTCACTGGAACCTGAACGCCCACAGCGTGATCTACGTCATCCGCGGAAACGCCAGGGTCCAGGTGACCGACAACTTCGGGCAGACCTTCTTCGACGGCGAGCTCCGCCAAGGGCAGATCCTCACCGTGCCCCAGCAGCACGCCATCGTGAAGAAGGCCCAGAGCGAGGGATTCGAGTGGATTTCGTTCAAGACCAACGACAAGGCGTGGATCAGCCCGCTGGCCGGCCGCACCTCCGTCATCCGTGCCCTCCCTGAGGCGGTGCTGATGAACTCGTTCCAGATCTCGAGAGAGCAGGCTCGCTCCCTCAAGTACAACAGGGACGAGACCTTCCTCTTCGACTCCTCCAGGAGCGTTTCTCCCCGGAGATACGAGGACATCGCCGTCGCCTAAATTAACGCAGCGTTTAGGCTGTCGTTTTAAAGTGTAACGCGGTTTTGTAGAGTTGCCTTGTGGTTTAAGGAATAATAAGAAAGGCCTGTTACTAGGGTGTTTCTAAGGCTTTCTTGTATGTATCATCTTTAGAATATGTATGAGACAAGCTTCTTATAATAATAATAACAGAGCGGTTAGCTAGCTATATATTTTGCCCCCTTTTCATTGAATCTTTTTCCTTTAAATTGGTTTATTTTTAGTAATAGATAGTAATGCTTCTTCAACTCTCCTCGGATAAGTGTTAGCAAAAATATCTCCATATACTTTCAAATTTATTGTAGCACAGTTACACTTTTTTTTTCTTTCTAAGATAACGAGAAATTTGAAGAGAAAAAACAACTTATTATTATCATAAATTTCTTAAATTAATCATTCAACTTTCATAATTGTGAAAATATCATTTTAAGTTAATTTTTTTGTCCAAAATTTAGGATATTATTTTTCCTGAATTCTGGACATAAATTGTCCTAATTTTTTTTTAAATTACGAAATGCGGTGGATTATCTTAAAAATTAGTGATAAATTGACTATGTTGTAAAACAATAAAGAATAAAATAATATTAAATTACTCGTTAAAAACAGCAAAAATTGAAAAAATATTTAACTACTCGCAGCATATATTTTTAATTATTTATTACTTATTAAATTATGAGATTCTTGTGAAGCTATTCTATTATTGTCAATTAATTATATTATTAATTAATGATCTTATTGTGAAGTAATTAATTAATGTCTAATTGTTCAAATACATAAGTACGTAACTCAGTTATTCTTGTTAAAAGCAATTTAAAAAAAAAAACAATACAAAATATTAAATTATTCACAACATATGACTTAATTTAATTGAAGATATTAAATTGATAAGTCTAGTTCAAGAATTGTCAAAGTGAAAGTCTCACAAGATTACAGACAAAGAACAATATTGATCATGAGCGTACTCTCAAGTAACCCAAATCAGGTATTCCACACAATTTTTTTTTTAATGGCTATTCACTTATTAAAAGTACAAGAGACATTTCTGCATGCCAAAATCTAAATTGGGGAGGACAATTGAGTCAAAATGCAAATTTCAAGGGACATCATTGCTGTCAATTACTCTGTTTTTTATTCTTTACCACCATCAATGTATAATTTGAGTGGAAGAAAAAATTAGAATAATAAGAGAAGAGATTGAAGTCACCTGTTGAATAATCAATGCAAAGAATAAATGTAGTTAAAGGAAAAAAAAAAATGTAAAGATTGTAGTGCAGGTAGAGATTATGGGATTAAATCTTAAAATTATGGCAAAATATCATACATTTTAATTTATTTATTTTATTACGTATGTTTTTATTTATTTTCTTCATTTGTGCATTTATGATTATATTTGACTTAGTGTAATTTCCTTCTTATTTTATTTTAGGTGTTAGTTGCATTATTTAGGAAAGGATTACTTGTTGTTAGCTTCTTTAGAATATTTAGTGACGTGAACAAACATTTGTGTTATTGATGATTATGAATATGAATAAAATATTTTGATGATTATGAATAAAATATCGATCTATTTTGATCAAGAGTGCTTTCCGTTTCTTCTATAATCCGAGTCTACATCAGTTAGTATCTGATGCATAGCGATATTATGATGAAAATATCATGCGATAAATACTCTAACTTTCTTTACGTGTGCATTTAGCTAATAATATTTTATATTTATTTATATATTTGACTTAGGTTTATTGTTTCATTACTTTAGGATTAGTAACACTTAATAAGGATAAGTTAGTTTAGTTCTTTTTTCAATATCAGTATTTATATGCGTGACAAGTTTTGTAGAGAAAGAGATAGAAAATATTATGAATGAAAATCGATCTTGATCAATGTTTTCCATTTTTCTTATTATCCGAGTCTCCATCAGATTGTCTATCATTTTTAGCTATCTAAATAACTTTTATGTTATTGATTATTTTGTAGATATTGTCCTTAATGCACATGAAATTATGTTTTAAACAGCAGGCTGTCGTTATATATCAAGATAATATACTAATATACCGACGATATTTTAAACCTATATTTCTTACATTATTTTTTTAAAAGATGAGTGTATTAAAAATTAAAAGTAATTATATACAAAGGCACAGGGACATTCTCCAATAAAATTTGATGAGCACATGTCATTACTCAATATAAACGAAAAATCCACAAAACAACTAAAATAAACGGAAATTTGCGGCGAAAATCATAGAAGTTACTAAATTCTTGCAAATAAATCACTAACGTCTTTTTTTTTGCGGCAAAAATCATTAACGTCATCAGTTGTTTGCAGATAAGTCACTAACGTTTATTTTTTGTGGCGAAAGTCATCAAAGTCACTAAATTCTTGCATATAAATCACTACGTCTATTTTTTGCGCCAAAAGTCATTAACGTTAGTCTTTCCTTAAAAATTGTATTTGGCAACGTTAAATGAGGTATCACCACCCTACATGGCATTCACCAGTTGTCCCAACAACGACAACACGTTTTAGTGATAACATTATTTGAAATAGAGATTTTTGCGGCAATTGTACCATAAACTTTTTAAAATTAATTTTATCATGACCAAAATTTCAAAAACACTAAAAAATAATCCTACCATAACTTCCATTTTTTTCCCGACAATATTTATGATTTATTTATTAATGTCCTAAAATTCTAATTTTTTTCTAATTTATGTATCACAACTTCTTATTTATCACAATCTATGACATGCGTTATCTATCACAATGTGTTTGGAATGACATTGCACAATATGTTTAAGGATTTGCTACAATATTTGCTATCATAAGATAATATTGTAGCAAATAATTTGCTACTGTAAGATAATTAATTATTATCCAAATTACATAATATTGTAGCAAATAACTAAACATAATGTGTAATGTCATGCAAATACATTATGTCACAAATTGTGATAAATAAATAAGAAATATTACTAAAAAAAATTAGTATATGATATGACAATGATAAATAAATTAGAAATATTACCCGAAAAATTAAAATTTACAGTAGGGTAATTTTTTGTTTTCGAAAAACTTTTACCACAATAAAAATATTTTTTTTATTACATTGTTGTACTTTGCCGCAAATATCTCAATTTTAAATAAGTGTTCACTAAAACGTGCTATTCTTGTTGGAGACAAGTGGTGAGTGAAATGTGGCTGCTGACATGTCATTTAAAATTTTCTAGATTAAATTTGTAAGAAAATACTGAAAATAACGATTTTTGCCCCAAAAAATAAACTTTAGTGACTTATCTGCAAATATTATTGAGGACTTTAATTATTTTTGCCGCAAAAAATAGACGTTAGTGATTTATCTGCAAGAATTTAGTGACTTCGATTTTCGCCGCAAATTTCCCTAAAATAAACACCACTAACACAATCATGATCTCATAAAAAAATAGATGAAAGAAGATTGTAACCAACGATTTTTAGAGGAATCGATCACTTTATGTGTATCCGAGAATTTCGTACTAACTATCTAGTCTAGGTCTTTGGACAATCGAAGATGGAATTGGTTAGTATTATCACAACGGACATTCCGCTCACCACGAATCCCGTAAAGCATAGCTGCAAAGGCACTTAATTATCTCGTTCCGAAATGAATCGGCAGCAAAGGAATGAGATAACCATAAGAACGACAAAGATAAAGAATATCACACGGATAAGAAAATTTGTGACAAATAATCTCACTGTAATAAGGATAATTTAAGAGGAGTTTTTGAACATCTTCACGACTACCACCACAGAGAACACGTGATACATCATGAACAAGACCAAGTCGATGAAAGTTTAACTCAGGTTGGAATCCCATCATTCAAAACGAACTACAAAATTACTGCATGACAAATATTCTCTAATTTTATTATTAAGTTATGCATTTGAAATTTGTTTTTCAATCAACGAGAACGGATCATATTTTAAACAACTTTGTCTATACATGCCAACTTATCATATAGTCCTATTACAATCAACACGTCACAAGGGTTCTGTTTGACTTCTTTTTTTTTTTTTTTTTAATAACAATCATTTGGAATCTGTTTTCAACAAAGACAAGAGAGAGCAAAATAGTTTAATCAAGTTCCAAAATATTAAGTAATGGGACGGAGAATTGAGTATTCGGTACTATTTTATAAAACTTTGGCAACTTGTACAAAATTAATATACTATATGCTGAAGGGTGACGGAACTTATTACACTCTGCATGGCTCTACGTACGTGCGTCTTTTAAAACTGTGAAACCATATTTATCGATACTCTTATAGTGGAGTATTCACGACATGCATTTTTCTATTGACCACGTGGCCTCTGAAGTGAAATGAGGTGTAAGAGACTGGGATTTAAAAGCCATGCAAACTGAATAATGTCCAAAGGTTTCTGTATCATCTATAACTTCCTTCGTGTCTTGTTATTGTTGTCGCCTGTGGAAACTTCGTCGCTGCGTACTTCGAAACTCGGGTACCTGCAAAACAAAGGTTAGCGTAAAACTCGGTGAAGGCTAAGTCGCGGACTAGGTCGCTCTCTTTAAGGTGTTTCGCGGCTCTGCCTCGGTGCTCGCAGTTCGTGATTGCCCCGTCACCCCCAGGATAAAACAGCCCAGATCTTTTCTGTCTCGACTGACACCGTGCACTCGGTATCGATCGGAATCACTCAAACCCTCAGAATATTTTGCTCAGAATACTGTATATAGCTCTGCGATTTTGAGATATGAAAAACGAGAACCAGAGCTCTGTATTTATAGCTGAGGAAAATGTTTACGTTATGAAAATAACGTTCAGAAAATTAACGGGCAAAAAATAGAACGTGGAGATAAAATGGGGGTAGTGGACTGACTAATCCAAACGCGTAAGACTAAATCATTTCCACGTCAGAAAATAATTTTCGCAATAATTAATTTCGGCAAAAGTAATTATAGTTTTAATTACGGCAAAAATACCAATTAACTTTTTCGGCAAAAATAATTATGTTTGCACCAGAATACTCAACGCCCGCACCACGTCACGGCCGGACGGCGGCGCGCGCGTGTGGTAGTTCGGTGATGCATTTGGGTGAGTCCTCTCCCCTCCACAAAATTGTGTGACCCAAAGGGCCCAAGCCCTAAGTGCAAATCTTTGGTATATAAACCATTCTAAACACATGTCTCCAACTCATGTGGGACTTCTTTGTGAAAGAGAGGTAAGCATGCAAAGCATAAAATTTCATTACTTGTATTACAAGTTTTAACAGTTATTCATCCAAACATTTATTTTGCCACTGAGCTCCATGCCTTGTTAATTGGGATAATATTATGAAAAAAAGTAATTAACTTCTGATCAATTGAGGAGGTAAGGATTAAAACTGAAAAAAAAAATATTTAAAATTAATAAATGTGAAGCGACATATTTCTCGGTCTAATTTTTTATCGAATTCAAATATAAAAAAGATATTAGATTGTTGGACGAATAATTAAATATGTATTTTAAGTATGATTAATAGCACTATCGAGCTCAATTTAATTAGTGAGGCTTTTAATTGATGTCCGTTATTTATTCCTTCCTTACATTCATATAGCTAGTTTAATTGTCAAATATGTTGTTTGGGGGTACTTATTTTGTGATGTTTAAGAGTGAGACATATACCATCTATATATATATGTCTTTATGGGAATCTAATGTATGTGACCACCTAACCTAACCCTAATAATCACGTGATAGCGAAGCACATACATCATGAGACACACGTGCGTACCTCTGCACCTAATTATGGAATTCACTTTTACATATGATCATGCCAAATTTTTTAGTGAGCGAGCAAAAGGCCGCTCACTTAAAAAATATTTATGTTTAAAATTAACACAATAATATTGAAACAAGAAAAAAAAAATATGAGGACGCGTTGTTCGTCTATAATGGGTGGGTTTTCCCGCCTAGTTTGATGGGGCAACCCATGTTTGGAAGGGCTGCCCGTGCCTACATTTATGAGTGAGCGAGTAAAACTCATTGCATGTCATGGAGTTTTTATTTTTCGAAAAAAAAAAATCCTTTTTATAGCTTTCAAATCAGTATTTTCGTTTTTTCCTTCGTAAGACATTAATTATTAACTTATATATTTTACAAGTATTAATATAAAATTTTAATTATCATGTAATACTATTTACATAATTGAAATATTACTTCCCCTGTTTCGGTTTTTCTCCATTTCATTCTCTATTAGGCCCGCCTCAAGCAAAATATTTTATAAAATATTTCTTGTACTACACATTTATTAATTGATAGAAATCGACAATATTGTTTAAAAACCTATTATTTACCCGTCAATACACTTGCAAAACCAAACAACCGGAATTTTACCCATAACAACATGGTAAATACCGATTTGAAACCCATGCTTGGTAATAAAAATAATCCGAAATCGAATTACGGTAAGTATAAATCTCATTACTCCACATGAGTTTGTGGATTGTGATATTGAAATGGTAAACAAGAATGGTTAGCTTTTGATGCAACGGCTATTTTTCTAAGAAATTTGCTTCAAAATTAACCCCTTTCTTTTTCAAGTCTTTATCATTTCAAAGAAAGCCTTATCTTACTGACATTTTTGGTGGCAGTGGTTCGGATAAGGGCATTTCCGTCCACTCGACCTAAATTAGTGACATACATTTGCATCGGGAATTATCAGAAAACGACAGGTCCTCAGAGAGATCATCAATGGAGTAATAACGCTCCTTCTCAAAAGTCTCTTTCTCAAGTCCCAGATTTCAAGCATGGCATTGGCACCACTCTCTCTCCTCGTCTTTCTCTCTCTTCTCCTTCTCCTCGCCGCCGTGGAGGCTTCCAGACCCGGCTTCTCCTACACCAGAGCCACCGGAAACTGCACTCCCAAGTAAGCTTCTCCTCTTCACTCCAATCCGACACCCCCTTCGAAAACAGTCTTATGTATATGTGTATGTATAGGTTTTGGAGCAGTAGGAAAGAGGAGTGGCCGAGGATGGTCCCGAAGGAGGCGACGGTGACGAGCGTGTTCGGGTCGAGGGCGAGCGAGCGGTTCAGATCCGATCTGACGGTGATGGAAGCGACGGCTGGGATGGAGCGAGGGGACGCTTACCGTGGGGTGCTGAAGCAGGCGAGCGCGGCCCTGCTGAACGCGTACGCGGGGAGGGCGGGGTTCCCGTACACGCCGTGGGGCGTGAAGACGCTGCTCATCGGGGCGCTGCTCTCCGAGGAGGCTGCTGGGCTTCAGGCCCAGCACTTCGCGCTCGCCAACCAGGCCTGCTTCTGATGGGCCTTGCCTTTTGTTTGTTGCGTCTCGTACATTTCGTACGTTGTAATTGTTAATGTCTCTGTTAATCAGTTAAGATAGGTTTTTTGTAATTGTATTTGCAAAAAGAAAATGGAGATTTGAGCTTTATGTCTTCTATTTTTTGTTTTTGTAAAATATACATTCTATCTTAAAGAAAAGACAAAATACTATTTTCTATTTATTTTTTAATTTATATTTAATATTCTTAAGAAATTTAAACTTCCTATAGTTTATGGTTAGTAATATTTTGATTTTTTAAAAGTATACCATTTTCCTGAAAAACAAAAAATATATACTATAAAAATAGCATATTTGCGTTTTTGAAAAATAGCATTATTTTCATAATAGGAACATGTGAATTGATTATGTTATAATTTTGTATGTAAATATAAAACTTAAGCTCTGCACGATTTTATTTATATACATATATTAGTGATATGATAACAAATATAATACTGTATATTATATATATATTATTATTTTAAAAATAGAATAAAGTCTAAAAACTTAACCTAACATAATTTCAGTTTTTGTTTCTAAAAACATTTTAAGTAGAGAACTTAACCAAACAAAATTCGAAAACATGGTTTATCAAACCAATTTTCCAAATAAAAAATTCAAACCAAAACATTAAAAACGGGTTTCTAAATAGCTAACCAAACAGGCCCTTAAAATAATATGATATAAGAAATAAAACTAAAGATCAACTGTTTTTATTTTTATTTTTTATAGTTAAGAGTATTTTTGCGAAAAATTAAAACAGACATATAAAAAGATTTTAAAAAACAAAAAGATCATATGTTAAATTAAATATTAAATTAGCGTTTCGGTATAATATAATCTAAAAAATAAAATGGTTTTCATTTTACTACTATGATTTAGTTTTGCAAAATTACATCACTAATATTTCATTTTTCTCGTGGGTGTTAACTGTTAAAGGTCTTTTAAGTCGATTTCGTTTAGTTTTGACTTTTGAGGGTGATTTTTATTGTTTTTTTACAATAAACGATTTTGTACTTTACTACAAATTGTACGATTGTAACAATTACAACAAAAAAAATTACTCAATACACAAGTGGCTTGAAATTGGCTCCAATACTATCACCGAAACCAACCAAATCTAACCAAACAAAAGTGATAATTTGATCAAATCTAGCGGTTTAAAGGGGAAAAGAACACAAACTGATAGAATCGCATGTGTTTTAAAAAAGAGATACATATATATACAGAGTGCTAGTTAAGAAAGTCCTTCATTGGATCATCATGAAGAACTTTCTTCATCCTGTAAGCCTCCATATCCTCAGCTGTAACCTGTAAGATTCGGAAAAAAAAAAGACCCCGCATCAGAAAAACCGTCAAAGTATTCCGCTATTGACATTACAGCGTGTAAACTGAAAACCAACAAACCTCATCGTCCCACTTCACATTGTATTTCCGCTTCCTTTCATCCTTCTCGACACCTCTCTTCCTCTCATCCTCCTGTCAAAATCAAAATCTCAAGATCAGCATAAACTCTTGCACCCAAGCTCGGTTTGGATTGTAATCACGGTAAGAAGAAGCGATAATGAAGTCACAGGAGGGATGATGTAACCTTTTTAAGAGCTTTGGCAAGCAGTTTGTCATCCAACACCAGATCGTCCGGGATATCAGTTCCCCAAGTCGCAAGTTTTTTCTCCTCGGCCGGTGCGGATGTATCTGTAAACCATATGAATTCAGTTCAAATATAAAGAAAATGATGACTAATTATAATAACAGCTTCGGTTATAAAGAATATAAGGACTTCATAGTTCATACGATAAAAGTTCTGTTGTGATAAAGCAAAATAAATACTAATTATGATGCTACCGAAGCATCGTGAAGAGATCTTTTGAGAAGAAGTTTTTGATACAAGTGGGCCCTTCAAATTTACCATACATGATAGTTTATGATAACTTACCATTAATTTTCACTTAATAAAATATTCTAATGTAGAAAATAAAAACCATAGTTTTTTTTTTTTTGATATAAAAATCCATATAAAATGTAAAAATGATTTTGCCCCATAATTGTTAGGAATGTAAGGTTATAGAACAAAAAAAGGCCACATACATTATTTGCGCACTTATCATATATATGAATATGGCCAATCTGTGGCAAAAACTGGGAAAAGAAAGCTTTTAGAACATCATACAAAAGTTTTTAGCATAAGTATGGACACAATACCTTGAGTAGCCTCTTTCCGGGCAATGTTGGCCTTCATGAGATCCGATGCAGCCTCAGCTGCCTCGATTCCAGCAGTGCCCGTGCAGTAGCTGTTTCGAATCGCCTGCTTGCAGCACTTGTATCCCCACTGGTGATCCTTCCACCACGAACCCCAAACGGTCGTGTGATTGTTAATGAAAACGTCCTCTTCATACTTACTTTTGGGGAGAGCCATCTCCTACACATAAACAGGGGACACGTTCATAGCGTCAGTAAAACACCCACGATATTGAAGTAAGGAAAGATAAGTGTTACAAGACGCCCCATTTGGACCCTTTTTGTTGTTTATAAGGGCTTTATTTTGCTCGTGTTTTGAATACATTGGTATTTTTGCTGCCCTTTTATTGTTTTCAATTTGCATTTGGTTGCTGATATTTTGGTCAAAAGGGTCAATTTTCTGCTAGGGCATCGTTGAGCAGAAAATTTGGTTTAACGTAGGCGAAGTTTTACAGTATCAATGTCATTTATGGGCTTGCCTTTAGACCTTCCTAAGCTCTAAAAATAGGCACCTAGACACTCAATAAATGAAAGCATTAACTTCTAAAAAAAATCTGGGTGCAAGAGGAAAAATTATGGGACCCGGTCTCTAACTCGAGAGTAAGACCCAAAATCTCTCCCATCAACACTGATCAAACATGCGGCTAATCCTAACAGAAAATGACACTATAAGATGAGTCTACCATTACTCCGCCCTCCAAATTGAGCTTTTTCTAAAAGCTTAAACTTAAGAGTTGCAAAAGACCTCCGAACAACGTTTAATAGAGATAGAGATTTTACACTGATGGAAAAAATACATCTAACCCTAGTAATGGTGAGTACTTTGTAGTTTGTATAGGCTCAGACGCCAGTTATTGAAAATTTTAAAATACTAAAGCAGAATATGGAGTAAAATAAAAAAAAGTAATATGTACCTGGCCCTTTACGATCCTACCGGCTCGATCATATTCAACTTCTCTCTCACTTTGCCCAAGTAATAGTTCCCTCGGTATTTCTTCCTCGGTAGCTGCATTGCCATACTTCTCCAGTATTGTATCCTTTGTTTGGGTTTTCAATTTCTCCTTAATGACCTTAAAATTCTTGAAGAGCAGCTCGGCTTGGGACGGAGCAGCTTGCATGTGAATATCTTGTCCCTTATCGAAAGCTTCCAAAGAGTGTATATTCATCTGCTTGAACTCCAAAGCTTGACCGCTGTTTCTATATTGGTTATCCCCCTAAATATAAGAAATAAAGAAGACGCAAATATTATTACTAATGTGATAAAAATTAACAGATAGATGATATCCCAAAAAAAAAAAATAGCAATAAAAAAATCGTAAGTACCAAATAGAACTTCTCATTTGGATCTGCATCCGGAAGAGGGTCCTCACGCATGGATCGAGTCTTTGGATCGTAGTGAGCAGAATTAACATCGAGATTGAGAAGGTATTTTGCTGTGTCTTCACGGATACGTAAATTCCTGCACAAAATAAATTCAGATATTATATAATGATTCAACAAAGTATCAGCAAATTAATAGAGGCACAAACCAGAATCATGCCAATTTATAACCACGTATACCTGACTGTTCCTGTGCTTCCACCGCCTGTTGTACGCACTCGCTTTTCAACCTTGGCGAAATCCATTTGTTTGCTCTCATCAACTTTGGCTTCATCCACCCTCAGATCATCCTCATCATCATCATCTTCGTCAATATCACCGTTCTCACTAGCTTGAGTATTATTATTATTATTCTTTTCATCTAATTTCTTAATCTGCTGTTCATTTAAATATTTCCTTCGAGCTTCATCCCTTGCTTCGTATCTCTCGATCACAAGGCCGTAGGTTGTCGAATCATATCCATTCCATCGATCCCGTTTTCCATCGTAGTCAAGCTCAAATGTCTCTACTTTCTCATCAGGAGCAATGTGCTTGTTCGTCCACTTTGCTCCCACACGGCGAGGCCTTTCCATGCACGACTTCAAATCATGGGTCATGGCTCCACAGCTGTAGAAAGAAAACATGTAGGGCATTTTAATACAACCTCTCAATCTCTATAGGAGGATGGCTAGTTTGGTCAATTAGCTTCTTTACGACATAACTCCTAAATGTGGTCAATGGGTGCCCTAGGGAGCTAGGGTTTTTCTTTTATGTTTTGTTTAGTCAATGAACTCAAGACATCTCTTGTGAGAGCAATTGGAAAGGTCAATTTGCATTCCGTTTGATTATCATAGTAAATAGAAAAGGGGATTCATCGCGTTGGCGAATTCCCGCTAGCCTATTTTTTCTTGAAAATTGTGCTTGGTTCGTATAAGATTCAAATTTTGTATACAGAACAAACGCAAAGGAAACTAGGAAACCATGTTCAAGCTATCAGAACTGTAGAGTATAATTATACAACATAAAGGCTAAAAAATTCACTAGTAATAAGCCTGCTTCGATGCTCAAGCTACAATGGCGTGCGCATAGAATCAAAGGGAGAGATTGAGCTTACTTTTCACAAGCTCCTTTCCTGTATTTATCAGCTTGGAAAATCTTTGCACCTCTGTCATACCACGATTTCGTGTAATTCGGATCTGATTTCCACTTCCTTTGATGTTTCAAACTCTGCAAAACCAAAACATGATCAAAAAATTTCCCAATTCGCGAATTCAAGGAGCTAGAACAGGATAAAAAACAAAACTTACAGGCCTCTCGGAGTTGAGATACCACGGCGCAGAGGACATATACTGAGGAATATGGGGATTGATCTCCTTTCCATCTTCGTCGACCTCGGCCGGGGCGAGCCCGGCTTTACGCGCCTCTTCCAATTCAATCTGCTTCCTGTGATCCTCCCTGGACTTGAACGCCACTGCAACACCGAACAAACACCATCAACACACATCGCAAGCTAATTTCGATCTCTGGAAAAGGGGGAAAAAGGAGAGAAGAGGCAAGTACTTGACGAAGTCGCCATTGCGATTCGGTGATGATCTGACTCTCTCTCTTCTCCTCTTGAAATCGATGATCAGAGCGCGGCGACGGTGAGAGAGGAATCAAAATCGAATTTTGAAATCGATGAAGAACCCTAAGCGAACCAGAGAGAGAGATGGTGAGAGAGACCGCGAATTTAAACTTCCTCCGTTGACGGCGACGGCGAAAAATTGACGGAGACGGAGACGGCGAAGGGGACGGAGACGCCGAACGAGTAACGGCGCGGGAGAGAAGTTCGTTCCGGGGCTCCGATGGGGTTTTATACGGTCTTTTTTGTGGCGGTGAAGGATTATCTAGAATGTCAAACGGCACCGTTTTGGGCTTTTTGTTGTGAGAATTTCTGTCTTTAGTTATAGGCAAAACAAAATTTAGTTGAAAAATATCCAAGATATAAGCGAATAAAATCCCGAGCGTATTTTTTTTTGGGTGCAACAAGTAGCTTGCGGGTTGAGTACTCGGATTTTTTTGCCAAATTTTAATGATAAAATCAAAATCCGCATCAGAATTTTATGGGTCTATTTGGAAGTGTAAAGACGTATTTTTGCGTTGCATATATAATATGACGTTATGAACGTGAACGATAGGAATAAAGCGAGTGCGGAAAAGTAAATGAACGCCAATACTTTTTGGTAACGCAGTTCGGACTTCCTGTCACTACTTCTACGGGCACTCACCCAGATTAATCAACCAAGAGTTACAAGAGATGATTACAAATAGTAAATCATATGGACCCAAGACATATAAAGGAAACTACCCTTTGTTGTCGCACCAACAGCTTTGACATCCAGCACGTGAACTCTTGATAAAATGCAAGATCCCCTTGCAAACAATCAGCTATGAGTGTCCCGTCCTCTGATTGACTTCTCCCGAAAGTTTTAGAGATTGTCTCTGTAAGTGCTAACGAAATTGGACCTCATTAGCTGGGACTTATAGGAGTTGGCCTTGAAAAACTTTCCGTCTAGGGAACGCAAATCAGCTCCATGATTCTCTCCACTGATTAGAATCATCACGCAATAATCTTCATTAACTCCAGGGTGATATCCATCAATAACTGCAGGGAGAGGTCGACTCAATCACTCCTTGATTGAGGATGCGACTTAGATACTTTCCTGAAATACTTAACTAGTTGTCATGACATCAATGACGACAATACTTTCCATAATTAGACAAATCGAAATCATGAATAATTAAATACTCAATAAACGAAAATCATGTTTCAACAGGAAGCATTCTATAAAATGATTTTGCATTTTGCCAAAAGATACTCACGGTATATTTATTTGAAAACATGATTGTTTATGTTTATGTAAAAATATTTTATCAAACACATTTTCTTTTTTTATTGTTTTACTCAACAAAATGAAAACGTCTCTTTTACGTTTTCCTTTCTTTGACTGTTGAAATGACATTTCTCCCTCCTCTTCACCTCCATCTCATGCGCTAAGACCAACTCCATTCGATCTGCAGTACATCAAAATGGAGTAAGGGATTTCTCCATTTGAACTCCATAACCCATGCCATAATGATGTGGGATTCACTATTTCAATAGTACCATGCCAAATATGGCGAGCTACTATTCATCACTCCATTTTTTTTTATTACAAACTAGTCCTCTTTGAATATATAATCTACATAAATAATTTTTTTTGAAAGTTATTTCATATTTACTCTTGATATGATTTATAATTTTATTTATTATATTACATATTTTAATATGCAACATTACTATTTTTTGTTAGGAAAATACTAAAATGATATTAATATTAATATCAAAACGAAATAACATTACAATGGTATCGAAATGCAAAAAAATAAAAATAAAAATAAAAAAGCATTAAAGTAATAAAATACACACTACGAATATATAAATAAAATGGAAATAAAAAAACATTAGGTGCCGAAATACCAAAACACAATGACATTACAACAATACCGAAATAAAAAAAAAATACAAAAAAGACATCAAGTAATAAAAAAAACACAATACGATAAAAGAAAATGGAAATAAAATTACATTATATAAACTAATACTCGGGAAAATTAGACTAGGATCCTCCAAGACCCGTGAAATACTGGGAATATGAATCGGGATTAGGTGCCGACATTTGAGATTGTTGTATTTCAGCTCTCTTTTGTAAAATAGTTGCTTGTTCAGCTTGAACATATGCACGAACATCAGGCGGTAGTGAATTTAAGTCCTGAAACAATATTTTGTTTTCTTCCTTGATTCTTTTTAAGTCATTACTCTTGATTTGAGTATCTAAGAGGCGATGTCTAATTTCTTCCGAATTTTTCATTTGCTGAAGAAGTTGTTTATTTCCTTCATCAATAACGCTAAGGGATGACGCCAATTGATCATCCATCTTCATTTTCAATTTGGCTTTTTTTACCCCAATTGGACGCTCAGAAGGAGATAGTTGCCTAACTGACTCAGAAGTTAGGTCATCTGAGTCAGATGAATAAGACAAACCTCGAGATGTTTGTTTGGCATTTGAAGTTCCATCTTGAAAATTTTCGTAATTCTTAATGATGTTCCACACATGATCGAACTGTCAACCCTTTTTGAATTGTTGATCTTCAGCAAGTAACACTTTGGCTTTGTCCATCTACAAGTTGTCATAACCAAATACAATTACTACATAATTAAAATCAAGAAAAATGAAAGAGCTTATATACTTAAAATATCATCCGCGTTTGCACCGCTCGGTTTTGTTAGCTGGATTTGTCGAATGCATGCATGCATCTTCCTTGCAGCTTTCAGATTTTTTTGGATCCGAGACTGAACTGATCGCGCTGTACGCGTCTCCGAAGTTTTTTTTTTCTTTGTTGTAGGCTTCTCCAACACGACCCCAAAAATGATCAGATGATTGGTATATACCGACGATTTGGTCTTGAGAAATATCTATGTAAATTTGACAAAGAAGTCTATAGTATCTAGAAGCTCGGATTGACATATTTAGTGTAATGTTTCTTGCTCGGAAGAATTTCGGATGAAAACAAACATGCACATCACCTCAATTTACAGGAAATGACATATACGATGATATTCAACATTACTATTTGTTGTTACTATTTGATTCTTATCATCTGCAACATTACTATTCAACATTATATCTTATCCTCTTGCTCTGCAACATTGTTATCCTCTGCAATATATATCTTTTTGTTCTTATTCTTTTTATCATCTGCATTCTATCGCCTGCATTTTATCCTCTGCATTCTTATCTCTTGCTTTGCAAAAAGATAAGGTACGAATGATTTATAAATATTATGGGAGTTCATGTTAATGTATTAACACACTCTATCAAACACTTCACCCCTCAAAATGAATATTAGTTCATCCTCCTCATCTGATTCTTCTGATGATGTCGTGTATGATATAATAAATAGTCTTGACGAAGAGGAAGACGCTATATGTCAAGCTATTATGAATAGTAATATGGTGATCATGCAACTTCTCAGTCAACATACCTCGGAGCCCAACAGAGGTGGCTCAGTTAGTGGACGTGCATTCATCAATCGGGATCGAGAGAGTGCAGACCGCCGACTATTCAACGATTACTTCTCAGAAACCCCATTGTACAATGACGTCATGTTCCGTCGACGATATCAGATGTCTCGCTCATTATTCATCCGAATAGTGGAGGCCGTTAAAACCCAAGACGACTATTTTGAACAAGGGAGGGATCGCGCGGGCAGACTTGGTTTATCACCCCTTCAAAAAATAACAGCTGTGTTTTGGATGCTGGCATACGGTGTTCCAGAAGATGCCACTGACGAGTACGTCAAGATAGCGAAGTCGACGACAATTAAATGCTTGAAGAGGTTTTGTCGAGCAATGGTTGAGGTATTTTCTAACAAATATCTAAGATCACCAAACCCTAATGATGTTGCTAGACTTCTCCATATAGGTCAAGAACGGGGCTTTCTAGGAATGTTGGGAAGTTTAGATTGTATGCACTGGAAATGGAAAAATTGTTCTACCGGGTGGGCCGGACAATACACGGGTCATAGCGGAAAACCTACAATTATACTCGAAGCCGTGGCGGATTATGATCTTTGGATATGGCATGCTTATTTTGGCATGCCGGGCAGCAACAATGACATTAACGTCTTAGACTCTTCTCACTTATTTTCGAATCTTACTCAAGGTATTACTCCTCCCGCTCGTTATGTCATACAAGGACAAGAGTATAATATGGGTTACTATTTGGCATGACGGTATATATCCAAAATGGTCAACGCTTTTGCAAACTATCCGAGAGCCGCGTGGCCGGAAAAAACAATATTTCGCAATGAAGCAAGAATCATGTAGAAAAGACGTAGAGCGTGCCTTCGGAGTTCTACAATCACGATTTGCAATTGTGGCGGGACCGACAAGATTTTGGAGAAAAGAAGACTTAAAAGATTTAATGATTGCATGCATAATTATGCATAACATGATAATCGAGGATGAGCGGGATCTCAGCGCGCCCATTGAAGCTGACAGGGAAACGGCGCCAGTGGAGGTTGAAACGGTGGAGAATGATGATACACAATTTCAAGACTTTGTAACTCACTACAAGCAAATAAGAGATAAAGATGCACACATTGCACTTCGAAATGCATTGACCGATCATTTGTGGGAAGAGTATGCTAATTCATATGCATAATTATAGTTTATTTTTAATTCATTTTATTTTATTTGTGTTGTAATTTATTTTATTTTATTTAATTTGTATTGTGTTGTAATTGGTTTCATTAAATAATTATTTATTTTGATGTATGTGTCTTTATATTTTAAATTAGTCTACGGAGTAATTTTGTATTATAAAATAATGAATTAGTGGTATAGATGATAAATATTAAATTAATATAAGAGTATGAAGATAAATAAGAGAAACAAGAATATAAAAAGAATATTTTATTTGGTGTTAAAAATGTAGTTCGGATGGAGATAAAGTAGTGGTTGATGTGAGGTTTACTGCAAAATGGAGTATGAAGTGGAGAGTTCGGATGGAGTTGGTCTAAGCTCTCGTCTTCACTTTCGTCTCTTTCGTTTGGGTGCTCACATCCGTCGTTGCTCTCTGGCGCTCAATTTCGTCATTACTCAGCGCTCATCGTCGTCGCTCACTGACTCGGTTTCGCCGTCGCTCACTGCTCACCGTTTTCGTTCACTGGTGCTCAATTTCGCCGTCGCTTGGCCGTTGTTTTGCCTCTCCAAGTATGAAAACGCCATTAAAGAGCAGTCGATGGAAACCCTAACTAGTGTCTATGTTTCCAATCCTGTTTTATTTTAGGGCTATGTTTATTCAAGATTTTATTGTTGTTTTTTTTTTCTTAACTATTTTGAGTTGTTTAATCGAGTTGTTTATTTTATTTAGGATTTCATTAACTTGATGACTGTCCATGTTTTTTCATAAATCTTTTTATACAATGAACAATGAAGTTTTAATAATTTATGTCATGTGCATTTTGAGAGCTAGCTCAAAATTGAGCCCTATTGATGAAAGTCAAAGCCTATCAGCGAAGTCAAAAACCGAAAGCCCAAGACCCAACTCATTTGACGATGCCCGGAACCCTAAAGGCCAAAAGACGAAGTCCTTGACCGAAGTCTATCTTTGTGAAAGGCAATTCGGATAATCCGACAGGGTTATCACAATCCTGGGAAAGTCCTCGACCAAGGAGCAAGGAGACAAAGGCCAGGGCGAACCTCCCGACGAACCTCTCCGACGAGGTCCCCGATGACCCGACGAGGTCCCTGATGACCCCTCGTCGATAACACCGACGGGGGGATAACTTGCAATAATTGCACACGACGAGAAGACCCGAGCTTACGATGATCTCCGGGAGGTCCTCAGGATTCCCTGGACTCAACGTACAAGCTCACGGACACTCGGAAGACGCTATAGACGAGCCACGAAGCAACCGACAAGCCCCTCACCACGAGAAGGAGCCACGCAGTGGCGGATCCACTCTATGGGCTGCAGATGCGTTGCCCCCCCCCCCCCCCCCCCCCCCAATTCATATGCAAGTGGGTTTGACTTTTGGCCTAATTTTTTTTAATACACTACGGCCCCCCTCCTCTTTTTCCACCTCTCTCTTTCAGCATCTCTCTCAACCTTTCCCACTGCTCAAGGCTCACTAGCCATGGCTTCCTGACTTGTGATCTCCGTTGTTCCGGCCACTCGACGCGACGGCACCACCAATCGTGGCGACCTCCGCCCAAGCGATTCGAGACGACGACGCCTCTTCCCACTAGGCTATGTCTCCTCTCTCTGCAAATCCTCTTTGGTTCTAGGGTTTAATAGGTAAGTAATTTTCTCAACCTAAAAATTCAAATTTCCAAACAAAAGTTGGTATTTATGGCTTAAAGAAGGATCATATCCACAAACAGGAGAAACGCATTTAAGAAGTTTTCAAGAATCTTGGTATAACCTCGGCTCAACATGGTTAGAATATTCTCCCTATAAGAATGCCATATTTTGTTTACCTTGTTTTCTATTTAGAAAAGAGAGTGGGAAAGACGCCAAAGCGTTCACAGTTGTAGGATTTCAAGGATGGAAAAAGGTGAAAAACGGAAAGAATTGTGCTCTTTTGTTACATGTTGGAAAAAATTCAAATTCAAGTCATAGAGACGCTGTGAGAGCTTGTGAAGCACTTATGGACCAATCATCTCATATAGCAAATAATTTTGAAAAAGTTTCATCGCAAAAGAAAGCGGAAAATCGACTTCGCTTGAAAACTACAATTGATGCAGTAAGATGACTTACGTATATGGGATCTCCTCTTAGAGGCCATGATGAGTCCGAAACATCATTGAATTGTGGAATGTTCTTAGAATTGAGAAGTTTGATTCAACGATATAATGAACAAGTGGATGTCGTTATAAAGAAATAACCAGGAAATGCCTTATACACGGGACCGATGGTACAAAAACAAATTTTACACCTTTTGGGCCATAGAGTGAGGAATTATATCCGGGAAGAGATAGGAGATGGAAAGTATTGTCTATTAGTTGACGAAGCTAGAGATGCGTCTAAAAAAGAGCAAATGTCGATTGTTTTGAGATTCGTTGACAAAGAAGGTTATGTACAAGAGCGGTTTTTTGGATTAGTTCACGTCAGAGACACAAAAGCATCGACTTTGAAAGAAGGTATTTTTTTTTCTTGCTCAATAGAATTTCGATGTCATACTTAGTATGTTATTATATGAATTTTTTTTATGTAGGTATCTTTTCGGCTTTAGCTCAATACAATCTCGATGTTAAGTGTATCAGAGGGCAAGGCTACGACGATGCAAGTAATATGCGTGGCGAGTTCAACAGTTTGCAAGCGTTGGTGTCAAAAGCATGTCCACAAGCTTACTATATTCATTGTTTTGCTCATCGTTTGCAATTGGCGTTAGTTAGTGCGGCTAAGGACGTTGGTCATGTCTACCACTTTTTTAACAACTTGAGTTTCATCATCAATATTGCTAGTACATCATCTAAGCGAAATGACCAACTAAAGGCGGCTCATGCTTCAAATATCGAATTTCTTCTTAGTATCGGGGAGCTAGATAGTGGAAGTGGTCTAAACCAAATAGGTTCTTTGTCGAGACCAGGCGATACTCGTTGGAGTTCTCATTTGAAGTCAATTTATAGTTTAATGACGATGCATAGCGCCACTTGTGAAGTTCTATTGGGCATGATCCATGGACAAGAAAATAGGAATGTACGAGCGGATTCGGGAAAATAGGAATGTAAATGCGATGTCAGTTGTAGCAGCCACGAAACATTCACTGCAAAAGTTAAGAGATGATGGATGGGAGTTGATAGTTCAAGATGTGCGTAAGTTTTGCGAAAAAGTGTCTTTAGAGTTTCCCGATATGACTTCCAAATATGTTCCGGAAAGAGGACAACCTCGTCGTTCAGAGAATGATGATACTCTAGAGCATTTTTACAAATTTGATGTTTTCTTTGCTGCGATAGATTGCCAACAAGAAGAAATGGATTGCAGATTCAGTGATAATACAATGGAATTAATTCGTTTGAGTACAGCTTTAGATCCTAGAGAGATGAGAAAGACATTCAGAATCGATGACATTTGCAAGCTTGTGGAAAAGTTCTACCCAACTGATTTTGAAGCTTATGATATGCTACGATTATGCTCGGACATTGTTGGATTTGACTATTATCGACAACTCCCAGAGTTTACAGAGTTGATTACACTTTCCGATCTGTGTCGCTGGATGAAGTTAACTGGGAAATCGGATTCATATCCTCTTTTTTATAGAGTGATAACTCTTATCTTGACGCTTCCTGTTTCTACTGCTACAACAGAGCGTTCTTTTTCATGTGTGAGTATTATAAAGACTGCACGTCGCAATAGGATGGAAGATGAATTCTTGTGTGATATCTCCTTGTGTATATTGAGAAAGAAATAGTTATGCAGTTTACGCTCGATGAAATTGCCGACGATTTTCGTGATATGGCAGAAAGACGCTCTCAATTTTAAATCTTTGTTGTTCAGGTTTGCTTTTTAAATTAGCTTGTTACTAATTTTTTTAATTTTACTATATTGATACATGAATGTTATTAATATTTTGTTTTCCTTTTCGTTTTATAGGTGATCTACTATGTCGGACTTTTGAAATGACAATGTACATGTTTTGTGGATTTGATGACAAATGAAAAAATGCGGTAGTGAAAATATTATTATATACGTTCGATGTTCGATGTACATATGTCGGGATTTTATGATGTAAATGTCGTTATGTTACTAGCGCATTAATATGTCTATTTTGTAATGACAATATACCTATTTTGTGAATTTGAAAAATAGACAGAGAGCAATTTTACTGAAAATGAAGTTTATACAAGTAAAAAAATTTGGTATCTATAGAACCATTTTAGTATGAATGCAGACTATTTGTCTCTGAAAAATGGGTCAGTTTATACATGAGCAATGCAATTCATTAACGTCATTTTTTATGGAACGAATGAGAACATATATTTGATGACTTCTATTTATGATCTTTCAGGAAGTTTTGGTTACAAATTTGATTTATAAGAATTCATAAATATATTAACTTACTATAATTAGATATTAGATATTGGCTGTTTAGAACCGATCATTTTCTTTCAAAACTAAACATTTCAATTTACTTATTTGCATATATTTAATTAATTATAATTTTTTTAAATTAATTATAACAAAAATGGTAACCAAGCATTGTTTTCTTTTTTCTTAAAAAAGTGTATTAAATTAGTAATCAATCACATTTTTAAAACATTTTTATAAATCTGTTTTGTAAAATTAAAAATAGAAACACAAAATGAAAATACAAAACGCTTCTAAACGCCACCTATGTTTTAAACCTGGATTTAAACCCCGGATTTAGATTAATTAATAAATAAAAATAAAATAAAAAAACTTTTTTTAATAGAAAAATAGTTGTTAATGCTAAATCTCTATTTAATATATATATATATATATATATATATATATATATATATTGAATTATAAAAATATGAAGAAAAAAAATACAATACAAAATAAATTAAAAAGCGGGTTTGAGTAACGTATAATCCAGGATCTAGATTTTTCAACCCCGAAACCCGGAACCCATAATCCTTTTTAATCCGGACACAATTTTGAAAAAAAGAGTTCCAGTTTAACCCGGTTTAGTACAATTACGGGTTATTTTTTAAGCGGTTTTGTCCGGATGCAATTTATAACCCATATTTCCAAGCTTTTTTACACACCTATCAGCCAACAAGATTCATTTAGTTCTATTAGAGAAAATGGATGTGTAGGCATATCTTGATTGATATTACGAAAGTTGAAGAAAGAATTACAAGAGTAATAACTAAAATTTGCAAAGAATTGTTAAGGGCGATTCGTACCGCTCAACAATCACAAGATTACTCTTGTTCTTAATTAAAGAGCTCGGTTCCTTCCGTTTATTAGCTAGGAAAATATGGTGATTTTGGTATTGATGGTGTTGTAGTTCATCTGTTTACAAGTATTGATCCTTCTCTCTCCTTTTTCCTAAAAAAGTCCTCCCCCTCTTACATAGATTTCTCGCCCCATTTATAGGCCAATTTTCCCGCTTTTATCGGAGTCCCATCGGCTCGTTCTCCCATATGTCTGGCAAAAGCCTGGTGCATCTCCTTTCGTGTGGTTCGAGTCCACTGGGTTACTTCCGAGGTGGCTGCATTAAATGCTCATCCCATCGCGGCGTGCTCGAGCATTTAATGCTCGTCCCATCGAAGCCTCAAGCATTAAATGTTTATCCCATCAGTCAATGTCAATACTGTCAGTACCTCTCGTCGCGCCAGAGTCTCCTTGACTCTCTCGTCGGGTCTTGGTGTCGTCGACCCTCTCGTCGGATCTTAGTGTCATCGACTCTCTTCGTTGGGTCTCGGTGTCATCGACTCTCCTCGTCGGGTCTTGGTGTCGTCGACTCTCCTTGTCGGCATCTGTTTGCTTTCGGGGATCCACTTCATGGTCTCCATTCGTCGACCTTCAAGGCTTTCATAGTGTTAAGAGGGATCTAACCGGATCAGACCTTAACAGTTAGTCCCCCATTTTATCAAGTGTTTGGCACTTGGTAAAATGAGAGACAAGCTTCTTCGGAGATTCTTCTCGCCGAGGTAATTCTGTCGAGGGTTCTCTGTTGGATATACGTTCGTCAACGAGTCTTTGTCGAAGATATCTCGGTCGACGAGCTGTTGCCAAAGATGTTTCATCGACGAGCTTCCGTTGAAGACACCTCATCGACGAGCCTCTGTTGAGGACATTTTGCCGACGAGATTTATCAGGGAACCTTCGGTCGACGAGACTTTGTCGAGGACAATTTGGTCGATGGTCCTTTTTCGGAGACGTTTCATTTTACCCGACAATCTTTTGGCACTGGGGCCCACCAGGGTCTATTTTGCAGGCTATGCATGCCTCGGGCAGGGGAAATGTCTCTTCCTATTAATGCATTGTTTCGCACTCGGGTGCATCTGGGGATTTGTAACGGCTCTTCATCCTGGCCGTTGCATTTTTTTTCAAATGTTCTCATCTTGGGCCGTCAGATCGAGTCGCGCCTCTTCGTGTTCCTCCTTTGTTTGTAATCTTTATATCACTTCTTTTTGTTACTTTCTTGTTAATTTGCTTCTCTGCAACTTTTTTTTCCGGCGCTTCTCGATGGCGATGCTGAAGCTCATCATGCAGAAATATTTTGCGCGGGAGAATATTTACGCGCGACTTCCGAACCCCGGCGAACTGGCCAATTCCCCCCCCCCCCCCCCGGAGGGCTATATCTGCTTGTACAAAGCCTTCTTCCGGAACGTCGGTCTTCATCTCCCGATACCCAACCTCATTCTTGCATTCCTCTATGCCTTCAAGGTTCCCATTACTCAGGTAGGGCCTAATGTTCTTCGTCTCTTGCTCAGTACCCTGGTCATTGCGTGCGAAGAGTGGGTGGAAGTTACTTTGGAAGACCTCATGCGCCTCTTCCTACTGTCCCGGAATCCCCGGAATCTAGGGAGATTCATGGCGTCGTATCGACTCCGGGAACACGTTTTGATGAACACGCCGAGCAAGGAGTCTTCCTGGGAGAACAAGTATTTCTTCGTGCGGGTAAATTCCAGCACCTTCGGCCCTAACTACGTCGATCTCCCTCTTGAGTGGGTCATCGATGTGCCAAAGTTCAAGCCCGACGGTGACGACACGCGTTTCCAAGCGCTGCACCGGGCTCTTCTCACCAACCGTCACCGGGATTGGTCTCGGGATTTCAGCGACGACCGGATACGCAGTTCGGGCATGTTTTGAGAGGTGTCCTCCCCCGGCTTCGCTCCTCCCGAAGAGGTTTTCTCGCGTGGTCGAGCCGGAGGATCGGCCGGCCGAAGGGAGCCAGGTGGTGAAGAAGTCAAGGAAACCCAGGGCAGACTTCGACGGATCTGCCCCTAGGAACGAGACTTCTCCGGTGGAGGTTTCTTCGGGTAGGCGGCCAGCTGAGGAGGCGAGCGAGGCTTCTGCCCCAAATAGGGCGAAAGTCGCCGTCCCTGCCGCGGGATCCCCCGGTGCCGAGTCATCTCGGGCGGCCACGTCGTCGGTTGCTCGTCGGAGCTACGAGACATGCCCCGCACCTGTTCGGAAGCAGAGGGTCGACTTTGTCGACTCATTTATTCCCGCTGTCGCTCAGCCGAAAGCTTCCTTGCCTTCGGCTATTGATGAGACTCCTAAGCCTTCCTCCCAGCCTTTGTCGACCGAGCCCCAGGTCGAGGAGATGCGAGATGTACCCGTTCCAAGAACAAGGGTCGATGCCATCGACTTGTCCTCGACGCTTTCGCCGCGGCTAGAAGATGTCTCCTCGCCGATGATCAGCGATCCTTCCCCTCTTCCTGCTTCCATGGTGGCGCCTGGAGATGTCGCAGCCCCGATCCTTTTGCTGGAGGGGGCTTCCTCCTTTTCTGCCCCTCTCCTCGCCGACCGAGAAGAGGGAAGGAATGATGCTCCGGGGGAGCCCTCATGTCATTCCGAGGTCCGCGCGGCTGCCTCGGAGGCCTTAGTAGATGTCGTGGAGGTAGTCTATTCCGCGGCCGATGTCCCCGGCGGTACATCTGCTGCGACCGCCCCCGAGAATGCTCTGGCGCCACTTACGCCGGTAGCTGTTGGCACCGAGACAGCTTCGCTAGCTCTGCCGGCGTCGACGATTCCCATCGGCATTCCTATTGCATCGTCGGGGGCTCGTGCTTCGCCTCCTCGGAGCGACGGGTCCTCTTCTTCGGGTCTCTCTCATTCTCTTCCTTCACCAGGCTTTGGGAAGACGGCTCCTTGTTCTGGTGTCACCGCCCACTTTCCTCTCACCCCGGTTGCCAACTCGTCTTTTGAAGACTGGTCGGCGTATTCGGCCTCCGTTTGTATTAATTTGTCCCTGGCGCCTTCTGGTTTTCATGGTGACGCTAAGCCTGTTGACGAATGCGAGGGTTACGCCGCCTTTGTCGGGGGTATCCTCCGGAGCGTTGCCTGGCCGAATGATCCGTTTCTCTCCGAGCGTAAGGCCGCGGCAAAGGCGTCGATTGAATCGTACGAGCTTTCGTTGAAGCTCGCCGACGCCCAACGTCAGCTTGAGAGGGCCATCTCTAACGAGCGGAGGACTCGCAAGGAGATCGATGGCTCTGTCACGAAGCTGAGAGCGACGATGGCTTCGTTGGGGGAGACGAGTTTTAAGCTCAAGGCAGAGGTGACGCTCCGTCGGTCGGTCGAGGCCAGGCTGAAGGAACAGGAACGACTCGTCACCGTTGGCGAGGACCAGCTCACCGAGGAGCGGGAGCGTTATCGCCTTGTCGAGGAGAATCTTGGATCGGAGCTCCAGGCCAAATCCGACCGCCTCACCCTAATTGTTGAAGCTGTGGGGTCGTCGCCCACTGAGGAGGACCGCCTTGCCTTATGGGTTAAGGAGCTGTCTTTCCAGCTGAGGCACGCTCAGTCGGCGCTCAACACCGTTACCGAGGAGCTGGAGTCGGCGAAGACGGAGGCCGCCGAGGAGAACCATGCCCGTTAGGGCTTGTTTCAAAATGCTTCAGCTAAGTTCGACCGTCTGCGGGGGAGGTTCGAGGTACTCGACGAGTCTGTCGATGCTCACCGTCTCCTCGCTGGGTGTCGGTCTAACATTATTCTGATCGACGGTCTTCCGGCCGAGGTGACGATAGAGGATCTCCGAGCCCGGCTCCCGTCGTGGTATGCTCTTCGCGAGGAGTATACCAACGAGGTGACTGAGCTGGAGCGGAGAGCTGCCGAGGATCCTGACTCTCCTCCTCTATCCCCGTACGATCCTTCGAGCGTCGACGACCAGCGGTTGGCGACCTTGGACCTGGATGACACTTCTATTGTCTATTCGTTGCGGGGCGAGTATGACTCCAACCTCGTCGCCATGTCCACTTTGCTCCAAGAGCGCGCCGGTCGTTCCTTGGCCGGGGAGTAAGCGATGTTGCCTGCCTTAGCTTCGGAGCAAACCGAGCTTGCTCCGGCCGAGGAGCAGGAGACATTGCCTGCCTCGGCCCAAGAGCGGACCGAGCCTGTTTTGGCCGAGGAATGAGGGACCTTGCTTGCCCCGGCTCAGGAGCAGACCTAGCCTGTTCCTGCCGAAGAGCGAGAGGCGCCCGACCAAGTCCAAGGCTTTGTGCGAGATATTGTAAATGCTGTTGATTTCTCGGTAGAGGGTTTTCGTCGTCGACCCCGAATTTTGTAATTCCATTGTCATGCTTCGGACTTAATGAATATATGGGTCCCTTTTTCTTTTTTCTTTTGTTGTTTTTCCTTGCACTATATTTCCTTTGTTTCGTTTCCAGCTGCTTTTAATCTTCTCTTTGTGGGGTGAATATGATTCCGGCGTCGATGCCTTACCGATGCCTTCCCTTCATATGCGAGAGTTGTTCCCGGATCGAGACCTGGGACATTTGGCCACCATAGAGATTTTTGTGGATGATGTCGTTCGTCGAATCGGTCGTGGAAGATAAACTTTTGATTTATTGGCTTCGTGTGCGTTTCCGCGTGTCCTCGTTGCCAGGGCCCTTCGAATATTTGAGTTGATTTCGTCGGCGCGTTGATCGTGATCGGGGACCGCCAAGTAGCCCCCATCGAAGGCTTTGTGGACGCCACCGAATTTTCGAAGAAGAGCACCGGTCTGCCAGCTCCACGTATGCCGTCGCAGATTGAGATGTTTGGCAACAAACTGAGTAGCAGCCAGGGCCTCTTGGGCGTCCGAGCCTGCTACTCGGTTTATTGCCTGGATCTCACTCAACAGAGCGCCACGCTCGTCGAGTCGAGTTCTGTAACATTGTAAACATATTCCGATGTTACGAATATATTCCTTTGGTTTTCAATTTTTGCGAGTTGGTATTAGATACATATGTATATGGATATATGTCCTCCTCTCCCCTTTTTTTTTATTTAAAAAAAAGGTAGGCTTCGCATCCTTTGGCATCGCGCCGTCGTTTTTCTAGAGATGGGCCTCGCACCCTTTTGGTTTTTGAAGGACCGTGCTCGTCAATAAGGCGTCCCTTATCGGTGGCACGTTGGTCGTGATCAAATATCACTAAGTCGCCCTGCCATGTATTCTTAGGCGTTGCTGGTTTTACCTTCGAGCCGGCAGGGTCCAGGGGCCTTGGGTACTTTCGGTGTTTAGGCGTCGATGCGCCATCAAACAAGGCCATACCTAGCCGTGTAATTTTTTTTTGAGGCGTCGCTGGTCTTACCGTCGTGCCGGCAGGGTCCAGGAGCCTTAGGTAGTTTCGGTGTTTAGGCGTCGTTGCGCCGTCAACCAAGGCCATACCTAGCCGTATAATTTTGCGGCGTCGCTGGTCTTACTGTTGTGCCGGCAGGGTCCAGGAGCCTTAGGTAGTTTCGGTGTTTAGGCGTCGTTGCGCCGTCAACCAAGGCCATACCTAGCCATATATTTGTGGCGTTGCTGGTCTTACCATCGTGCCGGCAGGGGCGAAGAGCCTTAGGTAGTTTCGGTGTTTAGGCGTCGTTGCGCTATCAACCAAGGTCATACCTAGCCATATAATTTTGTATATGCGCATGCATATTTTGTTGCAAAATGTGAACCTCTATTTCGAACTCGGAGGCCATCCCGTTTTAGGGCCAATGTACAATGATTTTAGTAGTACCAAGGCTGCTGCGTTTCATGCTCCCGTCGCTGCTTCGTTACTGGTAATACTTTTTCAGGTGTTTCACGTTCCAACTCCGTATTACTTTGGTGCCTTCAGAGTTCTGGAGCTCGTAGACGCCAGGCTTGATGATCCCTGCGACGAGGTAAGGGCCTTCCCAGCTTTGGCCGAGTTTGCCGGCATTGATCTCCGCCGTGTTCTGGAAAACCCGTCGGAGAACTAACTCTCCCACCCGGAATCTTCTTGGCTTAACTTTCTTGTTGTAGTGGCGGGCGATTGTGTTCTGGTAGTTGGCGATATGTGCGCTCGCCTGTTCTCGCCTTTCGTCGACGTGATCGAGATGGTGCCGGTGTCATCGACTCTCCTCGTCGGGTCTTGGTGTCGTCGACTCTCCTCGTCGGGTCTCGGTGTCGTCAACTCTCCTCGTCGGGTCTTGGTGTCGTCGACTCTCCTTGTCAGGTCCTGTTCGCGTTCGGGGATCCGCTTCATGGTCTCCATTCGTCGACCTTAAAGGCTTTTATAGTGTTAAGAGGGATATAATCGGATCCGACCGTAACAAGAATAAGGCTGTTTTTTTAAGAGCTTGGTAAATTCGTATGATGTCTTGGCAATTGCAGATTTGATTCTTCCTATATTTTCTTAGATTCGTTAATCGAAATCTGATTATGATTTTGCATCCGCCGAAAATTAATACACCGTGTGACGTGCCACACGATCAGGTTCTATTGCTACCGTGTGAGCACTCACGGAATTTTGAGTTGGCCTCAACTTGGCAAGCATTGGGCCAAACAATAAAAATAACGTATTGGATTCAAAAAAATAAAAAAATAAAAAAATAACGTATCCTTTAATTTTGAATGACAAAATCACACACCGAAATAAAAAATAAATAAAAGATTATAAGTAAACAAGCTAACTAATATGTGTAAAGGTATTCCACAACAATAAAACAAGAAAAAGTTATTGTCGACAATCTTCTTCAAGTTGCTCAATAAACTTCAAAATTCCTCATAACCTCAAAAAATTAATAATTTTAATATAATAATATTTTTTTTTCGATTTTGATTGGGGCGTAACTAGTTAAATAAATAATTTGCTAAGTTTATGAGGTAATAATTTTTTTTTTCCAAATGTGTACAGGTTTCAACCTATATATAAATTAATAATTCAATATAAAAATAAAATTATTAAATAACTAATTATGAAATCACTACAAATAAAATATAACTTCGCATACTAGTTATGAAATCACCTTAAAGAAAAAAAAAAACACTAAATAAGTAATCATGTTATGTTTTTAAAATATGATTATAAAAATGTTTTGCGTAATCTTGAAATTAATGTCTCCTTCAACTTTAGCTCTAAGCTTCCACATATAGCATTTAGAAGGTACAATGTTGTATTTTCGTGATGTAACAAAAAATTCCGCAAAGTAATTGTTGCTACCAATTGAGTGAAACAAGCTCTAATTAAATAATGTCGTCTTCAAATTATGTTTTATGATATGATATACAAGCATATTAGTTTGTTTGACATGTTATTTACAGATTGTTTTTTCTAGTTATAATGATTATATAATTAATACTTTAAAATTAATATTTTATTAATTTATATATTAATTAATAATTTAATAATATAATAAATTTAACGGTCCGACATTATTAATTTATAGATATTTTTATTGTATTTTGTTCTGACACACTCCGTTTTTGAATTTTTATTTTTTGTGTAGAATATTTGCTCGTTGCTATAATTTTCTTACATTTATGACTTCATTAAAAATAAAATATGTAGTATGATATTATTAACATAAAATGATTACAAAATATATTTTGCAGCAGATATCCCTAGACAATTTTAATATTTTATTTTTTTTCTCTACAAAACATGACTGCATCACAATTTCAATTTAAGATTTTAGCCCCTGTGTAGTACTAAGTCAGTTTTTTTTTTTTTTTTAATTTACGTTTTCTAAAATTTTATTTGTTGAAGTAACTTATGTTTAGTTTACTATAGTTAACCACAAGCATCATTAAAAGTTTGTCTACACTAACATATTTTTGGCCCTTCTAGCGAACTGACTTGGTTTTAAGTAGAAAATGATTGTATTTTTTTATTTATTTATTTATCTCTACGACCTTATATTTTTTACAAGAATATAAAACATCATTAATTTATATATAATATATATATATATATATATATATATTTAAACGACATATAAGTTCAGGCAGAGAAAATTTCAATATGTTTTGGAAATAAACGACGTAAAATTACAGAAAGTGACGTGTTATAATACAAACGATGTTTTGCAGAAACGACAATAAATTCAAACAACAAACGATGAAATAGAATGTCGTAGGACTAACTAAGTAGCTAAATATATATATCTTCTATTATAAAGCAACAGTAATGTCATTAACTATTTACTCTGGTATAATCAGGGCCTTCCCAACCCTTTTTGAGGTCTTGGGCGAATAATAATATAAAACTTTTTTTGAGGCCTGCAATACGGTATTGCAAGCGTTACTCGTTATTGCAAAAGCGATTTTATGACAAAGAACGAATACCTTCTGTAGTAAACTGTATTTTACAATTCAAGTCTTTAATATTTGATAATTTGCTACTGCATTAATTAATGTTTGCAATCAATAATTTAATTATAATACGTATTAATAGACAACTCTAAAAAAAGAGGCCTTATTTTAAACTGAGGCCTTTAATCGACCGCCCAACTCGATCATAAGTTGGGCCGGCCTTGCCGACGGTCTTCGCGAAGGTGCTGTCCTTGTCGTTGCCGGAGGATTGCGACATGACCTAACTCCAGATCCGATCTTCGGTCTCCATGACGAAGACAATCTCCTGATCAACCACGTCTATGCCTTTGAGGTCATAGTCCTCGTAGAGCGTTAGTATCTTGCAAATGAGCTGCTCCGCCTTAGCGAGATCGAATTTCTCGTCAGTGTTCGCATTGGACACTATTCGCGGAGCTCCTTGGCGAGGCAGATCACACGGGCGGAGTAGTGGAGGAGATCGAAAGTGTGTTGGAGATTCAAGAGGGTTTGGCGGCGGATTTATGTACCTAGGGCCGGCCCAACCCTTTTCGGAGCCTTGGACGAATCATTAATATGAGGTTTTTTTCGGAGCCTCCAATATAATATTGCAAGAGATATACGGTATTGCAAAAATTATGTAAAACACATTAATAGACAACTCTAAAAGGGGCCTTATTTTAAACCAGGGTCTTGGGCGACCGCCCTACTCGCCCATAGGTTGGGGCGGCCTTCGGTATAATTCATATAATCATTAAACTAAAAATCTTATTTAAAATAATCTTTACTAAAATAAATTTATAGGTTTACCTCTTACAGCGACATTGGCAAAAGAAATAATCGTGCATGAGTGGTATTATTCAATTTTTTTAATGAATGAAAAATCCTTAAAAAGACATGACTATTGTCGTTTTTGAAGGGAGTTCAAGTTATAGTTGATCTGCAAGGAGATTTTACGAAGTATCGACAATCAGAGGTGTGAAGACGGCCTTTGAAAAGTCAAAAATCAGTTTACGTGATTTATGCGGATTAACGAGATAGTTACCAAACACAATGCGGAAAGCAATAAAGAGACACGCGATGTTTTGGTAACGCAGTTCGATACCTATCTACCTCTGCGGGGCCCTCGCCCAGATTAATCACTAATAAAGTTTACAAGCACCAATTACTAGGTAAGTAAAATATCTAAAGAAAAAGTGCTCCCCCTGAAGGCAATAGCTGATAGAACAGCTTGGTCTTGAAACGGTGATGGAGTCCCGACTTGTGACGGTGGTCACTTCCCTCCTGGAAGTCGGACTCAGCAAGATCCCCTTGCTATAATCGACTAGGCCTGAATCCCTCAGACTCGTTCTGTGAACACGGTCGACACCTCCTCCCGAGGATTTAAGTTTGAGCTCCGACTTGTGACGGTGGTCACTTCCCTTCTGGAATCGGACTCAGCAAGATCCCCTTGCTATTGTCGACGTAAGACTGAATCCTTCAGTCCGGTTCTTCACAACATTGTCGACACCTCTTCCGAGGCAGGATGTTCGATGATAAAACACCGTTCTGTGAAAGGTGATAACCTTGATGATATTGACGGCAAGGTTAAACTCTGAAGGGACAACGTGAGACTTATCTGTGCAGCGTGCAGACCTTGTGTAGCGTCCCTTCGAATGTTCTTGACGAACAACAAGCTTGGTCGTGTGGATGACGTGAAAAACACAAGCTTGATTTGAGGTTGTATATGATGAACAACCTTCGTGAGCTCTCTGTGTATTTTCTTTGGACTTTAGGCTTGGAGAACTAAGGAAGAAAGAGGCCAATAATACGTATTTAATAAGTCAAATTCGTAGCTCCCTTTTCCCCTCAAAATAGCAACTAATTCCCAAGATTTAAGGAATAATAAAGATAAATATAAATCATTAATCTTGGAAATAAATCACTAAATTATTAGAGTCAATCCAGAGAGAATATAGCCCATGAAATTCGCTCAAATCTGTTGAAGAAAAACGTGTAAACTTTCCATGAAATTCGCAACAATCTGAGACGATTTCGACTGCATGATGAGCTGTAGTTACGACTGTAGCTGACAATGTTTCAACTGTAGTCACCAAAATAGCCAACACAATAAATAACAGCAGAACCTGTTTCTTCAATCTCCCCCTTTGGCATTTTGGTGAACAATCCTTTCATCAATCAACAGGATAATAAATCATGCAGTGAGTAGATGACCAACTAGTGTGAGTGTGTGATGCATAAGCGTCGTGGCGGAATTAAATGAACTCCAAAGCTGACTGTAGACATGGCAAAGAGAAAGGCACGAGATACATCCAATGGTCAGCTTATAGATCCACGAAGAGCAAGAAATCCGGCACACACACACAACATTCTCCCCTATTGATCACAAACAATGCCAAAGGTTGTTTGGAGAGCTTGGTCACTTTTTAAATCCCCATCCATATTCTCTTTGACAAGTTCCTCTTTCTGATCAGGAGTAGCTGCAGTTTCAGCTATTGCAGCTGGAGTTGAAGATGTAGTTTGGTCAGGTTGGGCAAAATCGGTAGGTTGCCCGGAAAGAGGATCTTCATCGTTTTTGTCCGTAATGCCACTGATATACTGCAGTAGCGTCTCGATGCGGGTGATAATGGCATTGAGCGGAGTTGCAGCAGAATCTATAGTCTCCTTGAGCTGAATTTCAGTCGATTCTATCATTTGCTTAAGAGCAATCTGGCTGGACATTATGAACTGTAGCTCGGAGCGGACAAAATCCATGCTAAGACGGGAGTTGAACGGCAGGGCAATAGTCCTGATTTCAGATGGATATGAGCATGAAGAAGGAACTGAATCATCCTTAGCAGCAAGTTTGCTTATGGCTTTTGAAGAGTCTCGAGTTGAAGCTGGAGCTTTTCCTGAAGCTGTAGAAGATTTGGCTGGCTTCTTGAATGATGACTGATCCAGATAGGCTTTAGTTTTGACTATAGCTTTGGAATAATCCTTAGAAGAACCTGTCTTCTCCGAGGTGCGCTTCGGAGGAGCGGTAGCTGAATCAAAAGTCATCTTTCCTACCCTCTTGTCGTTGAAGTTCTTCCGAATCGGTGATTCATCTGTTGGAAAGCTGTGAGCATTGTTAACAACGTCGCAAGACATGGTAAGCTTGGGAATCCATACACGGTTGAACTTTTGAGGCCAATTTGACTGAGACCTCTTCGTTGGAGCTGCAGATTGAGAGATGACGACGAAATTTCTTCCTTCCATAAGAAATTTGAATAACTTCATACACTGAGCATCATTGTTGCCATGGGAGAAACAGAATTCACACACTGTAGTATTTCTGGATATTGTAGATCTCCCTGAGATGGATTCACAAAATACAGGAGGTCGAACTGACTGAAGGCTGCAGTGGTGGTTGTGGATGTCTTCTAAACTATGCCGACTGCTTGACTGATGATTGCGATTCTGGCTGTAGTTGTTCTTCGAACTCTGGTGGCTGACTGACTGATGACTGTAATTCTGACTGTAGTTGTCCTTTGAACTCTGCTGGCGCTGACTGACTGATGACTGTGATTCTGGCAGTAGTTGTGACTGGAGCTATGTTGTATATCTTGAGAATATTTCACGTGAGTACCGGCCTTGACAAACTGAGAAGTATTGCTGCAGCTGAAGCTCTGATTGCTTTGGAACCCGAGGCCATAGTGATCATTGGAAGTCTTCCCTTTATAAAAATGTCATCGAGTTTTGAATTCCCTGAATTGAATTTCTTTATGGTACTGTTCAATGACACCATCTTCTGATCTTGCTCTGAAAGTTTCACAGTCGCTTTGGCAAGAGATTGTTTTAAGGAGGCTATCTTTTCACATTGAGCTTTGTTGGGGAGCATAAGCTTTTCCAGAACAGCCATAAGAGATTCCTTACCACATCTAAGAAGATTGTTAGCACCAATACAATTTTTATTCAACTCACATACCTCATGTTAATTTTTGAGCATAGACTGATACGTAGCTTTCAATTCGTCATCGCTAAGAGCTGGAGTAGGAGCTCGAGTTATAGCAGGGATGTCCACAGAGGCCGAGTAGACTGCAGTCCTGGGAACTTGATCCGGCACATCAGTTGAGTCTGGAACTGCAGTTTGTACACTTGGAATAAGAGAGTCCTCGTCATATCCTTTAATAAGGTGCTCATGTTTGGCCTCAGCACGTTGAAGCTTGTTGTACTGATGAGCTCTAGATAGCTGTGTAGCTTGGAGTATTCCCATGCATTGGAACTTAGAGTGAAGCTCTGCCGATAGCTTCTCCACAGAGAACTCCTCCTCAAGATTGAGAGATGATGAAGGAATTGAGGAGTTCAAGGCGGAGTAAATGAAGCATGGAAGTTTTCCAAGGAAGACCCTTTTGGAGGAACAAACACCATTGCAGATGAGGTACCAACCTGATGAGAAGAAGCAGCTGCAGCTGAAATAGGAGCTTTGCCAGAAGTGGTTGCTGCAGTTGGAACTTGTGGAGCAAAGGGAGCTGCAGGTGCTAACCCAGGTATAAGAGTGTTCTCATCATATCCCTCGTCAATCAGATTCTTGGATCCTAGGTAATTCCATCGAGTCTCGCTGCTCGAGCTGTAAAAAGAAGCTAACAGACTTTTTAAAGGATCAATGAGGCGAAGAGGTACCTGCTCAGTTATTGAAGGAGTCTGAGCAACAACTGGGGTCTCGTCAGGAGTTACATATTCGCCTTTGGAAGACCGAGAGGAGCTCGTAGCCTTTAACGCTGTCTTTGCAACTGTAGTTGTTGTGGTAGTCTTCCGAGAAGTCTTAACTGCAGCTGTGGACTTTTTGGCGATCTTCTTAGATGTTGGGACTACAGCTGTGGACTTCTTGAATATATTCATAGACTCTGGAGCGGCAGCTGTGGACTTTGGAGAAGTCTTTGGAGAAGATGTGGCATGAGTTGTAGTGTCTGGAACAGTTTTGCTTCCCAAGTGCAACTCCCCCTGAGTCTTTGGTCGCAATTTTCTCCCATATGGAGATGGAGTTGAGGGAACAGCTGAGACATCTTCATGGAGGGCTCCTCTGCCGAGGACCACACTGCATTGTTCATTGGTGAAAGTCTCCTTGTCTTCTCTACGTTTATGATGATTCTTCAAGAGACTCCCAAGGTCAGTCATGTGCCTAGAACAATCATTGTCAGAGTACCAAGCATCATCAAGAGCTGATCTGAATACTTTGTGTGCCATGAGACAAGTGAAGTTGCGTTTAGGGACCCACATCCTTCTGAAAATAGGGGTCCACTTAGATTTTGATCTTAGGAGAGGAGATGCAGCTTTGGCTATAATTGATGAATTTCGTCCTTCCATCAGGCATCTATACAACTTCATGCATTGAGCATCACTGTGTCCATGAGAGAAGCAGAAGTCACACTTGTTAACCTTCAGAGGGGTGGAGGTTTTGACATGAGCTTTCTCGGCGGTACTCGCCTTTCTGAGATTATGAGAGTTGTGCTTCTTTTTGAAACTGGCCAGTGAGGCTATAACTCTTGAGGAAGAGTGACTGTAGTTGAGCTTGACGCTTCGTTGAGTGGTCTTCGATGATTCTGGTTGAGCTCCAGCTTTAACAAAAACAGGTTTGGACAGAGAGGTTGTACCTGATGACTTAGAGAACCCTAAGCCTGAGCGATTCTCAGAGCTTTGACCAATATGAAGAATTTCATCCAACTTATATTTCCCTGAGTTAAACTTCTCCATCGAGCTTGTCAGTGAGATAATCTTCTGATCTTGCTCAGAGAATTTCACAGCAGCTGTAACCAGAGACTAATTGTAGAAGGTAATCTGTTCAGCTTGAGACTGATTGAATTGATGAAGCTTCTCCAATTCTGTGGTCAATGACTCCTTTTTCGCACCTAGGAAGTTTGTTAGCTTTGATCAGATTTTTATTGAGCTCACTAACCTCTTGAGATTTATTGAATAGAATCTGATATGTGGCTTCCAGGTGCTTGACTGTAGTTTCTTCATCTAAATCTTCTTCGTAGACATTCTTCTCAGGAACAATGTCTTCATTGGATTCTTCGTCCAGAAAGGTAAGAGAGGCAGTGAAGGCAGCATAGTGGCTGAAAACATGATCACCATCTTCATCATTTGAATCATTATCGCTGGAGGAGCTGGAGCTGTAGGACTCGCTGGAGAAGGTGGAGCTGTATGACTTGGACTTCAGCTTTTTCTGGGTGTTTGCACACTGCGATTTGCTGTGGCCGTAACCGCTGCATTCATGACACTTCTTCTCTCGAGTTGTTGTGTTATAACACTCTGCTTGAATATGACCATAGCCATTACACTCTCTACAATTTATTCCGCGTGACGTTGCACTATAATCACCTGCATTCTTATCAACATTAGAGCAAAATTTTCTAGAGTTACAGTTTTGAGTGGAGCTGCTTCCCTGTTTGCAAAATTTTGTCAGCATCTTTCCAAAGTTTTTCGTCAGAAGGGCTAGATCATCCACGGAGTCATCATGGAGAGTGTTTGAACTGCAGGTGGATCTGCCTTTGAGAGCGCTTCCAGATGAACTCTTGAAGGCTACTCTTGTGAGTTCTTCTTCAGTCAAGTTCATCTCATAGGTTTGAAGAGAACCGATTAGTTGATCAAGGCTCATGGTGGTCACATCTTTTGCTTCTTCTATTGCAGCTATCTTCGGACGAAACCTCTTAACAACAGACCGGAGAGTCTTCCGAACTAGGTCTAATTCAGTGTAGGGCTTTCCCAGTTGATGAGCTTGATTGTAGATCTGTCTGAGTTGTTCGTAAAATTCATCTATAGTCGCATCTTCAGCCATCCTGAGGTTCTCGAATCTTGAGGCAAGAATCTGAAGCTTTGATTCACGAACAGCTGTAGTTCCCTCATGAATATTTTGAAGAGCATCCCATGCATTCTTTGCAGACTCATGAATGCATATAAGAGTGAATTGATGTTCATCCGCACACGAGAAAATAACATTCAGGGCCTTCGAGTTCGCCATCGAGGCGTTTTCGTCTTCAGCAGACCATTCTTTTATGGGCTTAAGAATCCACTCTTTCTCCTTTGAGAATAATCTATGCCTTTGCATCTAGGGACTGAATATAGGTCTTCATGCGCGTTTTCCAGAAGTTGTAGTTGGTTCCATCAAGCATTGAAGGTCTTGCCGTAGAAGCGGATGAGCGAGAAGTCATCTTGATGGACGTAACTGACTGATTTTACCACTGTCTTTGCAGTCAAAGATATTCCGTCAGTGGCCTAGCTCTGATACCAATTCAAAAGTCAGTTTACGTGATTTATGCGGATTAACGAGATACTTACCAAACACAACGCGGAAAGGAATAAAGAGACACGCGATGTTTTGGTAATGCGGTTCGATACCTATCTACCTCTGCGGGGCACTCGCCCAGATTAATCACCAATAAAGTTTAAAAGCACCAATTACTAGGTAAGTAAAATAGCTAAAGAAAAAGTGCTCCCCCTGAAGCTATAGCTGATAGAACAGCTTGATCTTGAAACGGTGATGGAGTCCCTACTTGTGACGGTGGTCACTTCACTCGTGGAAGTCAGACTCAGCAAGATCCCCTTGCTATAATCAACTAGGCCTGAATCCCTCAGACTCGTTCTGCGAACACGGTCGACACCTCTTCCCGAGGATTTAAGTTTGAGCTCCGACTTGTGACGGTGGTCACTTCCCTTCTGGAATCGGACTCAGCAAGATCCCCTTGCTATTGTCGACGTAAGACTGAATCCTTCAGTTCAGTTCTTCACAACACTGTCGACACCTCTCCCGAGGCAGGATGTTCGATGATAAAACACTGTTCTGTGAAAGCTGATAACCTTGATGATATTGGCGGCAAGGTTAAACTCTGAAGGGACAACGTGAGACTTATCTGTGCAGCGTGCAGACCTTGTGTAGCGTCCCTTCGAATGTTCTTGACGAACAACAAGCTTGGTCGTGTGGATGACGTGAAAAACGCAAGCTTGATTTGAGGTAGTATATGAAAAACAACCTTCGTGAGCTCTCTGTGTATTTTCTCTGGACTTTAGGCTTGGAGAACTAAGGAAGAAAGAGGCAATAATACGTATTTAATAAGTCAAATTCGTAGCTCCCTTTTCTCCTCAAAATAGCAACTAATTCCCAAGATTTAAGGAATAATAAATATAAATATAAATCATTAATCTTGGAAATAAATCACTAAATTATTAGAGTCAATCCAGAGAGAATATAGCCCATGAAATTCGCTCAAATCTGTTGAAGAAAAACGTGTAAACTTTCCATGAAATTCGCAACAATCTGAGACGATTTCGACTGCATGATGAGCTGTAGTTACGACTGTAGTTGACAATGTTTCAACTGTAGTCACCAAAATAGCCAACACAATAAATAACAACAGAACCTGTTTCTTCAATCTCCCCCTTTGGCATTTTGGTGAACAATCCTTTCATCAATCAACAGGATAATAAATCATGCAGTGAGTAGATGACCAACCAGTGTGAGTGTGTGATGCATAAGCGTCGTGGCGGAATTAAATGAACTCCAAAGCTGACTGTAGACTTGGCAAAGAGAAAGGCACGAGATACATCCTATGGTCAGCTTATAGATCCACGAAAAGGTCTATAAATCGATGAATAATCAACAATTTAAAAAATGTGAATCATGAAGTGCTGCAATATTTTGGGGAATTTTTGTTTGATTTTCTTCCAACTTATATTGAATCGTTGTCTTATAATTGCATCATATTATTGATTATAATAAATAATTGTGCCTCATAAATAAGTTGTTCATGTAGGTTATGCCCGAGCCGGATATTGGATCTACCGGGTTCTCGGGTATTGACCTGAGCACATAACCGAACTAACGGGCTACATGGGCCCAAGTATTAATTATGAATACATTAATTAATTATTGAATTAATTAATTAAAGCTTAATGGGCTCGACTAAAAGCCCATTAGGTTAAATGTTAGTGTGTATTATAAATACACATTTAACCTCATAATTAAAGCTAATCTAAACCGTAGCCATCAGAGAGAATTCGACCTCCCCCTATTGGAGATCGAATTTTGGTTTTTCCCCGGTTCTTCATTGGTTCATCATCCAAGCATCGAGAAGGATCTAACCTATCCTCCGAGGTGCTTTTCGGTCATCAAGACGTTCCCGCAGTGACGTGGTGGACGACATAGAGGCACGACAATTGACGTGCTACTCCCTAGAGCAAGAAGAGGAATTGGCCAAGCCCTAAAATAAGCAAAAGTTTGGCATTTTGGTATTGTTGGCATAAGTACCAAAAATTGGTAATGTTCCTGAAACGATTTCTTTATCTTCGATATTAATTTAGATCTGATTATATTCGATGATATTCCGTGGTTTCTGCCTCGGGATTGAGAAAAGTCATCGAAAAACCCAACTGTGGTATCAGAGCCGGTCTGATTGATTTTTGAAAATTAGATAGGTTGTCCGGAATAATTTTGTGAATTTTTCGGTGTGATTAGATTTTCAGTGGGAGCAGCAGAAAATGAAATATGTTAATTTTTGTGTTCGGGATTTGTTTTTGTGCTCGGTATAATTTTTTGGTTGAAAAAAAGCAATTTTTTTTGGGAGGCACACCACGGCGGCGCCATTTCCACGGCCGGCGGCGACTTCGTCATCGCTGCCGTGGTCCCAGAGGCGCAGCCAGGTGCGCCTCCCAACCGGAGGCACATAACAGCCGCGGCTAGGGTTTCCAAAACCCTAGCCGAACTCTAATCATATTAGGGTTTGGCTGTGTAGGCCTGGAACTGTTCCAGGCCCACAGGTAAATGGGCTGGGTCTGACCCAGCCCATGGTCAAGGGTCCAAGTTTGATCTGGACTCTGGTTAACGGGTCAGACCCGTTGACCGACCCAACCTGGGTCCAACTGGACCCGAGTATGACCGGACCCAGGTCCGACCCGATCCGGATCCGAATAGATCTGGGTCATATCCGGACTAGACCCAGGTCCACCTAGGTCCGACCTGACCCAGGTGTTGACCTGGGTCAATGGGCCTGACCCGGCCTAGATCCAATCTGGGCCAACCGGTCAGGCTCACGGGAAGGGCCTTCCTTCCCTGTCCGAACTGCTCGGGCTGCCCTTGGGCAGCCCGTGC
Organism: Parietaria judaica; assembly: GCA_954871525.1. Lineage (NCBI taxonomy): Eukaryota > Viridiplantae > Streptophyta > Magnoliopsida > Rosales > Urticaceae > Parietaria > Parietaria judaica. The sequence continues at coordinate 51,170,524 of OX940860.1, forward strand.
GAGTGCGGGTCTCGCCCGTGCTCGTATCCCGATCCCGTAATTTATTTTAATTTTAATTCTTTTAATTTATTTTAAATATTATTAAATGGTTTATTTTAATTTTAAAATACAATTAAAATAAGAATAAATTAAAAGGGGATTTGAAAATCTAATATCAATAATAAAACATTGTAAATTAGATTTACTTGGTTTAAATATTACGTTGCATTTTACGGTTTAATATTCTATTATTAATCATAGTCTTTTTATTGAATTTATTTATAAATTATATTTTCTATAATGTCTAGTTATTATTTAAAATAAGACTATTTAAAATATTATGTCGTATAATAAGACTATTTAAAATAAGACTATTTAAATAGTCTATTTAAAATGTTGTTGGACGTACCTGATTAGTATGCCCTATAATTCAGATGATAATGTTGTTGGACGTATAAGACTATTTAAAATGTTGTTGGACGTACCTGATTAGTATGCCCTATAATTCAGATGATAATGCCACTTGTATAAGATCATGACGTTGACTTCTTTAAAGATTAGGTTTATGACTTATCAATGACAATTCTGTTTCAATTTTTTTTTATGGATATAATGAAAGTTTTGATGTTGACTTCTTTAAAGATTAGGTTTATGACTTATCAATGACAATTCTGTTTCAATTTTTCTTTATGAATATAATGAAAGTTTTGATTCCATAGTTGTTACCATTTTGCAATTGTGTATATTTGTCATCACAATGGTCTAAGTGAGGAGGTTTGACATACACAATACAATAATGACTAAAAAGATGTCCATAGTTCAGATTATTAATGGGATATGATAATCGGTAAAAACTATTGATGAACTCAACCACAATCGGGTGATGGTCTATTACCGGATCATGGTGCTGGTCCGCACCGTTGAGAGTAGTCAAGTATGAAGTGTCTTCATATTGGACGGGCGAGACTTACTTTGAACGCATCAATCCGTCAATGATAGTTAATAAATAAGTCGAAATGATGATCAGATAGAATCAGTTGATGTCCTGAGGTAGTATGAGTCTATACGGTTTAACTTAAACAATCTTTGATTTAATCATTTCAGTTTACAATCAAGTATTCCTAACACTTTTATTTTAGGATCGGAAGGTTGGCCGTAGTAAACTGCATGACTACAGATATGGATAATAACTTTATGATTTCCTGTGTTGTGATTTGTGAGAAGTTAAGAAGTACTCATCAGGAGCCTAACAACTTCATAAACCGTTAGGTGAGTAACTTTGCAATAATCATAGAAACAAAAGGTAGTTTCGTCTAAACGGGATTACGGAGATCAACCCTAGAAAGACGAGAATCATAATAATACGAAAACTTGGTTTCTCGATACTCTGACTGTATCAGGAAAATATAATTAACGCATACTTAAGAGTTCAGCTTCAGGCTATAGTGGAATGTAACCGAAATTGGTGAAAACTCTTTATTTTCACCGAAGCTTAAGTACGTGTTTCCATTTGTCCCAGTTGTAGCTCCATAAGATCAAAATCGCAAATTCAAATATGTTCCTAGAACATAGAATAGAATCGATCAGATATGATTTGTAACTTGGTTACATGAAAATCAAGATTACCCTAAAAGTGGCAAAAGTACAAAAAATTTAGTCAATACAGAAACTATAAAAAGATAATGAATTTATTCCTTAGATATCTCTCGGGTTGTAGGAAATTATATTCTTATATATATATATATATATATATATATATATCTTTTGGAATCATGTCATTCTGACAGACGGTTTGAGATCTATGATAATAACAGTTTTTTAGTTTAGGCTAAAAAGAACATTGTTATATAAATAAAAAATAAGAGAAATTAAATATTGGTATTTATACCAGAAATATTTAAAAAGAGAAATCAAATAATGAATTTGAAAAATATTTATAATTTCGAAATCAATCTTTTGAAAATATAAAGATTTGATTTATTAAATATTTTAGGGTATTTTCTGAAAAAGATTTGATTTGGATTTATTCTTTATTTGATTTACTTAAATCAAATCTTAGAGTGAATATCTCCAAACAGTTGAGTAAATCTCTCACAGTTAGTTGAGAGATTTTCTCAAAGCGGTTGGGTCATTCCCTATAAATACGGATCACGTGAAACTGAAAAACACACACTCTCACTCTCAGATTTCGATCTCTCTCTCTCCAAACAGTTTCTGCGATTTTATCTGAGGCATTATAAAGAGAAAATTCGAATTAGGGTTTAGGGTTCTATTCAGTGGGAGCCCACACATCCTAGCGACGTAGATCCGGAGTATACATCGGAAGACTCGTGGGAGCTATCTTCGAGATTCAACCAAGCAAATTCCCAGGAGCTCAAGAACGCGAAGAACGGAGATCAGAATCAAGATCAGAGTTGCGCATCAGAATCGTCTAAAAAGGTACGCAATATTATTTATTGATAGAATAATAATTATTTTTTAATACGCAAAGGCTCAATAAATTCAAAAATTGAATATCAACGATCGGGAAGATTGATTTTTGAATCTTATGGGTCGGATAGGGTATTGGGATTATTGGTATGGGACTCTAATCCCTGCGAAATATTTTTCAAAGGTTACCCTACGAACCCATAGGGTGATCGATAATCAATCAGTGGGGATTCCTCGGAATCAGACATCCAACAAATGTTTCTCAATAAATGACTTAGGTAAGATTGCCTATACTCTAGGAGTCTAAATTTATAGAGATAGAGCTAAGAGAATATTATCCCTAAGTCTAAGTATATATATATTGAAAAAATGGCAAGATGATTCAACGTGGACCAGAAAACTAAGGACTCATTCATTGACTACTGAGTTGAGCTTTTCAAGAATGCAATGCCCTGAAATGTCAGAGCAACACCAAAATATAGAAAAAGTTCCCTATGTTACTGCTGGAGTCTTCATAAAGAACGCCATGTTACGTACCCTTCGCGATGTATCATTTACCTTAACACAACAAGCTAGTTCCAATCTTATTCTAATAATAGTCACGGGACTACCGTAAACAATATCTTGAGGTACCCTAACCGGACCAATGATGGATCCCTTATTTACGATAGTGTTGATCAGTTAAATATTATTGCTTACACTGATGCAAATCACCAAACTAAACGAGATGATTCCAAATCGCAAACAGAATATATACTCTGTCCAAAACGATGGTACTGTTATTTAGAACAATAGTAAGTAAGCTACTGTAGCTGACTCGACCATCGAAGCTGAGTATATGGCATCATCTGATGCAGCTAAAGAGGCTTTCTGAATTAGGAAATTTGTTTCTGATCACAGTGTAGTTCCTGGCATTAGTGATCCAGTGCGACTCCTTCGTGACAACAACAGAGCCAAAGCACGAGCCAGGGAACTAAGATCACAAAACAAGAAAAACGTTCTCGCTGATCAAAGACATAGTGATCATAAGGACGTTGCGATGGAAAGAGAAGACACAAAAGTAAACGTGGTTGACCCGATGACTAATGCTTTGTCGAAAGAGACGCAGCTTGGTCATACAAAGTCTAGAAGAGTCAGACACCTCTAGATATTTGTGGTCTATTTTAACACGTTGAACTCTTACTTTATTTTGTTAAAAGTATCATGTTCTAGAACAAGTTTATTTTATTTGTTAAAGTTTAATCATAATTATAATTTATAAATGCAGTTTCTTCATTTTATGTTCATATCAATATTTAAAATCAAATTTAAAATGTTGTTATCAACTAAGAAAATGAAGTTCCTAAGATATCTTACCGATAATCTTAAACTTCCCCAATCAAAGAAAATCATTAAAAGAAACCAAGAGGGAAACCAAATGATATTTCAAAATTGATTGGTACATGTAGATAAGAAGATGGGAAGCGACCTTGATAACTATGAGATATTCTTATACATGTAGGCACTAGTAAGATAGACTAGCAGTGCTGGAATAACTCACACTCTGAAATTCTCAATTGGCATCCAAACCTTATTTATAAGGGGATACTGAGACTTTCAGAGATATGAAGATAGATTCCAAAGTTTGAGAACTGTCATGAGTCCACCACCTGGCTAGTAACATATTTTGATTTTAGTCAAACGCTTACCGTAATGGGCAAGTTATAAAAACTATTTTTGGATATGTTACAAACCTTGTAGGGTGGAATGATAATTCAAGAAAATATGCATCTCCTCATATACTTGGGGCAATACACTCAGGGCCTCTTTAAGGATATGAGTACATGAAATCTGTGGCCACAGACAAGTCAAAAAGGGGTTTTGACTTGGTAGTTCAATACTTTCGTCCGAATCGTGAAACGGGAATCGACTTAAGAAGATGTACCAAACCATGGTTTGTTTCCTTTCTCGAGTAGTACAGATGTCGAACGAATCAGTCATTTGATTAAGGTTAATATGGAAGAACCACATGGTTTTTCATAATTAACTTATCAAGCAGAGGATTCGAAAATTTTTGCAGATTGGGGGAAGTGATGTCTAGGTGGAGACCACTCACTTCTTGCAGACCTAAAAGGTCTGTGGCCAACACTGCAGAATCCTATAGAGTCGCACCGAACTCGCCAGAGGAAACGGAGGATGATGACTAATTTGTAAAGAAAAAGTGTTTTAGTTGCAACTTTGAATAACCAGGCATAGATGATTAAGAATGATGTACATGATAGCCATTCCCGGCATCTGTTCTAATCATTGTATGCGCATGAATATGCACGGGAGATATCCAATCCCGGTACATTCGTTCAAGTGGGAGATTGTAGGTTATGCCCGAACCGGATATTGGATCCACAGGGTTCTCGGGTATTGACCCGAGCACATAACCGAACTAACAGGCCCACATGGGCCCGAGTATTAATTATGAATACATTAATTAATTATTAAATTAATTAATTAATTAAAGCTTAATGGGCTTGACTAAAAGCTCATTAGGTTAAATGTTAGTGTGTATTATAAATACACATTTAACCTCATAATTAAGCTAATCTAAACCCTAGCCATCAGAGAGAATTCGACCTCCCCCTATTGGAGATCAAATTTTGGCTTTCCCCCAGTTCTTCATTGGTTCATCATCCAAGCATCGAGAGGGGTCTAACCTATCCTCCAAGGTTCTTTCCGGTCATCAAGACGTTCCCGCAGTAACGTGGTGGACGACATAGAGGCACGACAATTGACGTGCTACTCCCTGGAGCAAGAAAAGAAATCAGCTAAGCCCTAAAATCGGCAAAAGTTTGGTATTTTAGTACCATTGGCATAAGTACCAAAGTTCAGTAATATTCCTGAAACGATTTCTTAATCTTTGATATTAATCTAGATCTCATTATATTCTATTGAAGAGAAAGACAAACCAGCTGGAATTAATTCTAGTTGTCAATGACTGTTGGAATTGGATGCTGATTATTACCTATTGCTGAGAATATTTCTTACCGCAAACACGTGGGCTAGCTGTGCATATTTCGTCATTTAGTCACCAAAACTTTCTATATATTGTATCGAATGTTTGGGGCACAAATTAATGAGAAGTTCATCATTTTCTCTCATTCCTCTGCTGTCATTTTCCTTTCTAATATGGTATCATAGCTCTAAAAGAGAAAACACATTTCTCTCAAAATTGATCATGGCTGATGATAATACAGTGAGATTCACTCCTATCGTCTTCACACATTCTCTCTTAGTGAAGCTAGACAACAACAATTTTCTTATTTGGAAATAACAGATCCTTGCCGATATAAGGGGTCACTGTCTCACAAAGCACCTATCTGACTCAAGATCTAATCCATCCGCGTTTCTGTCTGTGGATGATGAAATCAATAATCGATTGAACCCAAAATTTCTGAATTGGGAACAACAAGACCAGTTGTTGGTCTCGTGGCTCTTGTCATCAATGAACGAAGCAGACCTTACTCTAATGGTGGGTTGTGACATGGCCTATCAGATATGGTCTGCCCTTGAAATGTTTTTCTCTGCTCAAACTAGGGCTAAGGTGTCCCAGTTTAAAGACCAATTGAAAAATCTGAAGAAAGGACCACTCTCTCTTAATGATTTTCTTTTCAAAGTCAGAAATGTTGTGAATCTTATTGCCTCAATGGGTAATCTTCTTTCACCCAAAGGCCACATTGAGGATATCTTTGATGGTCTAACAATTGAATATGACCCATTAATTGTCTCAGTTAATACAAGAACCGAAGCCTTTACCGTTGAAGAGATTGAATCTCTTTTATTAGCTCACGAGTCCAAGATTGAAAAGCACTAAAGAGGGCTTGACTCAGCCATTCTAGAGGCAAACATGGCAGCTAATAGCTACTATTAACAGATCAGGAAGAAGCCCCAACATCATTCCTCTCACAGCTCAAGTCAATATCCCTCGAGTTCACAGTCTGGAACCAATTACTCTATAAACTATGGTCGCGGCAGAGGTAACTTCAACCCCAGAGGAAGAGGACGCTCATTTGCAAGAGCACAATGGCCTGGAGCTAGGCCTCAATGTCAGCTTTGTGGGTCATACTGTGACTCATTGCTGGCATAGGTTCGATCAAGGATATACTGGCCCAAGTTCAAGCTCACAGAGATTTGATCAGGGGACTAACTCTGGTCCTAACCAGCGTGAGCATTTCACAGTAATGCTGGCCACACCTGAGATGCAACCTGATGTAAATTAGTATCCTGACTCGGGCGCTTCGAACCATGTGACACCGGAAGCTCGTAATCTGCAACAAAAATCTGCATATGGAGGAGACAATCATATTCACATGGGCAATGGCACAAGTTTGACCATTAAAAGCATTGGTTCCTCATTTTTTCAATCTCAGTTTCATTGTCCTAGAATTCTCTCTCTACATAAATTACTCCATGTCCCTGATATTAAAAATAACTTACTTAGTGTATCCCAATTTGGTCGAGATAATGGAGTTTTCTTTGAGTTCTTTGCTGATTTCTGTTATGTCCGAGATCAGGTTTCCAAGGAAATCCTTATGAAAGGGAGACACACTAAAGGCCTGTATTACTTTGATTCCAGCCAGCTCTATATCAGTCCATCAAGTTTTTCAAGCTTCGTTCCAAGTCACTCCAACAAGCCTCGCCTTAATTAAATTTCTATCAAAAATTCTGAGTCCCAGAAATATAACAAGACTAGTTTGCTCAATTTTTGGCAAAATAGGTTAGGACACCCGGCCTTACCCATTGTAAAGAACATTCTTACCAAATATATCATTTCTCAGTCTCATAATGAAAACAATTTTCAATTTTGCAATGCATGTTGTTGTGGCAAGATTCATAAATTTCTATTCTCGCATTCAAAATATGAATATTCTAAGCCGCTTGAACTTATTCACTCTGACCTTTGGGGTCCATCTCCCGAACCATCTCAAAGTGGCTACTCCTATTATATTCATTTTATTGACACTTATTCTACATTCACTTGGGTTTACCTGTTGAAACACAAATCTGAGGCATTCAAAACATTTGTGAATTTTAAAACTCTTGTGGAAAATCAACTTGGGTGTAAAATTAAAGCTCTTCAAAGTGATTGGGGCGGGGAATATAGAGCCTTTACGGATTTTCTTTCCACAAACGACATTAACCATAAATTATCTTGTCCAAAATCGCATGAACAAAATGGTTTAGCCGAAAGAAAGAATAGACATATAATTGAAAATGCTCTCACATTGTTAGCCCACTCTTCCATGCCTCTAACTTTTTGGGACGAAGTTGTACGAACTTCGGTTTTTCTGTTCAATCGTGTCCCGACACCTGTCATCGGTCATAAAACACCATTGGAGCGTTTATTCAAATCAAAACCAGATTACTCCTAGGTAAAAGTCTTCGGGTGTGAGTGTTACCCAAATATTTGGCCATTCAATAAGCATAACCTACAAGTCTGGTCTAAATCTTGCGTTTTTCTTGGGTATAGCCTCAAACATAAAGGGTATAAGTGTTATGATCCGTCTACTGGTCGAATTTATATCTCTAGGGATGTTATTTTCAATGAAATTTTGTTTCCCTTTGCCACTTTTGTAGCTTCTAGCACCCTGCATCAGATCTTTACTCCACTCCATCAACTTCCTCTATTCCTTTTCCCCCCGCATCAGATCTTCACTCCACTCCCAAGTTTGCCCTTCTCCCCCTAATACAAAATTTTTAGCTCCAGGTTTTTTCCCTGGGATTATTCAAATTGAAGGAATTAATGTTACTAATGGTTCAATTTCTGATGTCAACACACAGCCAGGACCTTCTTCAGATACACGCGACACTGTTCTTAATAATTACCCAATGGTGACTCATGCTAAGGATGGAATCCAGAAGCCCAAAGTGTTCATTGAAACAAGTGAACCAACTTTCGTCACTGAAGCTCTCTTTCACAGTCAGTGGAAACAAGCTATGGATGATGAATTTTCCACTCTTACTCGTAACAAAACTTGGTCTTTAGTTGACCTTCCCGAAGGACGCACTCCAATTGGTTGAAAATGGATCTTTAAGGTCAAAGAGCGACAAGGTGGCACAATTAAATGGTATAAAGCAAGGCTTGTTGCGAAAAGTTTTCACCAACGTGCGGGCTTGGATTTTGATGAGACTCTCAGCCCCGTGGTGAAACCCACCACAATATGGGTCATTCTCACCATCGCTTTGTCAAAGGGTTGGACTATTCGTCAATTGGATGTGCACAATTCCTTTCTTAATGGCGTTTTACATGAAGACGTGTTAATGATTCAACCTCAAGAGTTTACGGATCCCACACGACCACATGCAGTTTGCAAGCTTCACAAAGCCCTTTACGGGCTCAAACAAGCACCGAGAGCTTGGTTTGAAAAATTGGGCTCCACACTCATTGGCAAAGGTTTCTTTCCAGCTAAGTCCGATCATTCTTTATTCATCAAGCTCACCCCTTCTTGCACCATTTATGTGTTAATATATGTTGATGACATCATAGTCACAGGGAGTAACACAAATGAGCTTGAACATCTCATCGCAGCCCTTAATGAGGAATTTGCTCTCAAAGATCTTGGTAATCTTGGTTATTTTCTTGGTATTCAGGTCCGTGATACCACTTCTGAGATCCACTTATCACAAACCAAGTATCTTAAGGACTTACTGTGCAAAGCCAAGATGCAATATGCCAAACCATTCAAGACTCCAATGACATCGGGTCTGAAATTATCCGCGTATGGAAGCGATTCGGTCCTTGATCCCCACTTGTATTGGAGCATTGTCGGTGCTCTCGAATATGCTACGATTATGCGAGCGGATATTGCCTATAGTGTTAATCGTGTGTGCCAATTCATGGCCAATCCAATGGAGGTGCATTGGCAAGCCGTTAAACGGATCTTACGCTATTTAAGTGGGATACTTGAGTATGGGTTGCATTTGAAACGCGTTGCTGCACTGTCTCTCACTGGTTTCTGCGATGCAGATTGGGCATTGGATCCTGATGATCGTCGCTCAAAGTAAATATTGCAGCCGAGATGACGTGGCTGCAATATTTACTTTGTGAATTGCAGATTGTTCTTCCCAAACTGATTGTCTGGTGTGACAATCTAAGCACTGTTCTACTCTCAGCGATTCCTGTTCAGCATGCTCGCATGAAACATATCGAGCTTGACCTCTACTTCGTCCGTGAAAAAGTTATGCACAAGAAGCTCGAAGTTCGACATGTCCCTGCTCAAGATCATGTTGCAGATGTCCTTACCAAAGCCGTTTCGAGCTCCATCTTTTTCCACTTCAGAGACAAGCTCATTGTAGAGAATTACTCTACGTTGAGCTTGAGAAAGGCATATTGAAGAGAAAGACAAACCAGCTGGAATTAATTCCAACTGCCAATGACCGTTGGAATTGGATGCTGAATATTACCTTTTGTTGAGAATATTTCTTACCGCAAACACGTGGGCTAGCTGTGCATATTTTGTCATTTAGTCACCAAAACTTTCTATATATTGTATCGAATGTTTAGGGCACAAATTAGTGAGAAGTTCATTTTCTTTCATTCCTCTGCTGTCGTTTTCCTTTCTAATATATTCGATGATATCCCGTGTTTTCCGCCTCGTGATTGAGAAAAATCATCGAAAAACCCAACAATTCACACTGGATTACACAAATTGTATTACTAAAAAGTCTTTCACGCCATCTATTCTTTCATGCAACGCAAATCTGCGATACTGGAACCACTATCGCCAATTCACGACCCAAGGATGGCCGAAACCAATTTTACACGGCCATTTCGCCAGGATTCCCACGGAACAAATTAATCGAAAGCAAACATTAACAAATTGCGTCACACACAAATGTTTGTTATTTTTAACAACTATTCTTATATTCCTATTATGTCATAATCGTGTTTGTCAAAGAAAAGATTAACAAATCACTCGTCACGTGTATATTAATATTTACACAAATAATTAACTACAAATGCTCCGTCATATTTTTAATCTATGGATATGTATGATCCGTAATTATTTTTATTTTTATTTTTTACAAAAACTTTTGATGGCACGCCATCATCTATGATAGCATGTAATAAAATTCACAATTTACGATATAATATAATCAGATTAAAAAATCAAATGTACGACATAACGACAATGTAACATTTTATATTGTTTAATAATTTGAAAAAAGGATGTAATAGTTGTCAATCTAACACGTCTCTGTTTAAATTAAAGATGTTGATCATCTAGTAAATTATTATTATTTTTAACTATTTAGCTAAGATAAAGCAAATCAGTCAATATTGGCTAATTTGGTTTGTCTTTTTTACGTTGTATGGTAACACAAATATTATATAATATAAGATAATATATTTATGGTAACACAAATATTATATTATATATATATATATATATATATATATATATATATACTTCTTTTAGTGGTCGGTGCAACCCTAGTGGGTAGTAGAATGCTGCAGCATATGATTTATGTTTCTTTATAAGTTTAAAATATGGTAGGAGAGGGGCTTTTATAATTTTATATAATTGAGGAGACTTTATTAATAATAATCATTATTTATTTGGCAAGAAGTAATACTACAATTTAGTCATCTGATTAATTATTACTGCACAAATTTGAACTCACACATTGAAGTGTAACAAAGTTTTTTGTTACACTTCGAGTATTTTTACAATAAAATTTTATTTTTGAGTATTAAAGTGCAACAAATTACAAATTTAATATATTTGTTGTAACAAATGTAGGATTATTTCTACGAAAAATTGAATCCACGTATTAACCATACATCTTTTTTAAAAACTGAAATGCGGTGACCAGCACTAAATATTCAAAAAATCTCGCTAATTAACAAACGATAATATAGTCATCTGGCTAATTATTACTGCAAATATTTGAACCCACGTATTGAAGTGTAACAAATGTTCCATTTCGAGTATTTTCACCATAAAAATTTATGTTCAGATATTAAAGTGCAACATATTACAAATTTAATATTTTTTTGGTAACAAATTTAGTATTTTTTCTGCAAAAAATTGAATCCACGTATTAAAGTGAAATAACATTATCAAGAAAAAAATTTCCTATAATTTTCATTGTATACTCTGAAACTTTTTTCAAATTGGGTCCCTATCCCTCGAGAAGTTCTTCAAATAAGCGACGGCAAGTCTGCTCAGCCCAACCCACCAATTACTAGCAGTACTACTACTACGTACTACGGTCAGGGCCGACCTACGAATAATCATAATGAATTATGTTTTCATAAACTCAATCCAGCTAGCCAATACAAAATCCCACCTCACCGCTAGTGGCCCAGCCCGGCCCCTATATATTTAGTGTCACAAATAGGACTGACTCCGTTTTTTCTTTCTTTCTTTTACTTTCGGTTTTTCGATACTTCCTTCTAAGCAAACATTTAATGTTACCAATTGAGTGCTTGATTTCGAGACAGGTATATATGATCCATATATTTTATCAAATTGTACCAACATGTGCCCAAATGCATACCATTCTACTCATAGAATTACCTCCTATGCTTGTCTAAACCCTTAAAAATTAAAAAGCATGTTCTAGCCCTTATGAATGTATATGAATGTGCTTGACAATTCAACGTACTTTTAATTATATTTGACTAGGGATATACTTCGCTGAATGGTAATATCTAAACCCCTGGAAACAAAACAAAAATGTAGAAAAAATAAAATTGATAATATTAATTTGGAAATCATCGATTTATTTATGGACATAATACAATATAATATATGAAGCATTCACGTTTCAAACAACTCATCTTGTAGTAATTCCGACAAGTCTCCAGCTTCCGATAAGACGTTGAACCAAAAATCCATGTCGTTTTGCTCATAACTACTCTCTAACATTGGCAATTGAAGCTCTTGGCTGTGCAAGTTACTATCATCCGTCTCCGATGAGAAAGCTTCCCACCAAAATGTGTCATCGAATTCCGATATCAAACTCGTCGGAGAATCACCGGTCATTATGGTCACATCATTATCATAATTGGTATGGTTATTATGGAAGTTATTAATATTGTTGTCACAATTACTAATAATGTCACCGTCACTGATCGTTGAGCTTTGAGGTGAAGAAAGCTTGTCCTCATTAATGGTGTCGTTTATATAAGTACTTGAAACTACCATTTGAACATCTTCAAGCTGATCTGAAGTTTTCTGAACGACAACAGTATCGTCGCTTGGTTGATTGAGCTTTTTCTTCAAATGGGTGTGCCACACATTTTTAATCTCGTTGTCCGTCCTTCCCGGCAATCTCGCCGCAATCGCTGACCATCTAATCATCAAAATAAATATAAATGTTCAGGTATTTTGCAAGATATGCATGTTAACATAAATAAAAACTACTTATACATAATGATATATATATCAGAGTACAAAGTTCAGTAAAAATTGATATAGATGACAAGCTCAAGATAGATATAAGCTTTGCTGTTCATCTTATTTGCCTTAACCTTTACTCTAATCTTTTTTATCGAACATATTTTGTTATTACTTGATTGAACCATGAATAGAGTGTCACAATGCTTGTTAATCCTTAATTAACAATATAATTACGTTCACTGCATGGCATGTTTAGCATACGTCATCACATCATCCACGACAACAAAGGCAGACTACACAACGATTTTTAGTTTACATGGCACTTAAAATTCATTGTGGAAACGAATGTCGTCAAAGCTCACACGACAATAAAGTTCCACTGTCTTTTAATATATTTATACGACAAATAAGAAACAAAAATTGTGTAATATTTACACGACAATTAAAGTGCTTGATGTGATATATATTAGTAAAATGTACTGAAACTTGCCCGATTTGGTATACAAGTAATCTTTTCACTAGATATAAGATTAACGAGTTGTAATACGTACAATGTTATTTCGTGTTTAAAATATAGATAATATATAAATATTTTTCACATGAAATCAATAAATATTATATAACAATATTGCATAATTTATAAATTATTGACGTGTAATGTATAACAATATAACACATGTTTTATACCTGTTTCCCAAGGCCTCGTGAAGCTTGATGATGGTTTGTTCTTCCTCTCTGCTAAAGTCGCCGCGTTTAATGTCCGGCGATAAGTAGTTCATCCACCGAAGCCTGCAGCTCTTCCCACATCTTAACAACCCTGCAAATCACATTATTCAAAACATTAAGTCCAGAACATCCACACGAATAAAGCACATTTGCTTTTATATATATATATATATATATATCATTGAATTACCCGCATGTCGAGGGAGTGCCCGCCAATTGCCATGGCCATAACGGAGAATGTACGAGGCGAGGATGCGATCTTCTTCGGGAGACCAAGGCCCTTTCTTCAACCCTACTTTCTGACAGCACGGTGCTCGTACCATCTCTCTCTCTCTCTGTCTCAAACGCCCACGAGGTGAACTGATAGTGAAGGCGTTATGGAATTTTATATAAGAAAACAGAGAGAATACCCACGTGTTAAACGATTAAGAGTATAAAGCACATGCGCGCAGTAATAGTCAGTAGTCTACACGTGAATATTATATACTTATATATTTAATTTTATGTGTTTTGTTTAACTTAAAATATCAGTTGCTTATATATTTTGGCTACGTCCTCTAATAAAAACATTAGATCCAACGTGCAATAATTTGTTTTTGCAATTATACAAAAAAATTTCCAACAATCACTGATGGAAAAAGTATGCATAAAGAAAGAGAAACTATACTTTTCGGCTAAAATTAGTTTTAAATATATATATATATAGGGTAAACTGTGGCTAATGTACCCAATGTTTGTTTTTCTGCGGATTATGTACCCAATATTTATTTTCGACGGCTAATGTACCCAAACTTTATTCCGTTAGATTTTTTCGTGTTTTCCGTCACTTGACCGTCAGCGAGTGATATGTACACTTTTCGTATTTTTGACATAACTCACTCAATTTTTGTCCAAATTTTATGCACGACCTACGGTTGGAAAGATAAGAGATAGATCTACAACTTTGGTGTTTTAAGTTTTGTAAAAAAAAAAATTTATTATTCCAATATTTCAATTACAACGTAAAACTAGACATTAGTTTAATACAAAATTTTTGTTTCGAGCAAATTTTAATATACTTAATGACTTTTTATGATGAAATGTTAAAGTACAAAGTTGTAGATAAATCTTTTATCTTTCCAACAGTAGTTTATTTATAAATTTTGGACAAAAAAAGAGTGAGTTATGCCAAAAATATGAAAGATGTAATGTGAAAAAAGCTTTCGTATTTTTGGTATAACTTACTCATTTTTTATCCAAAATTTATAAACAAACTACCGCTGGAAAGATAAAAGATTTATCTACAACATTTTAGTTTTACGTTTTATCATAAAGAATCATTATGTATATTAAAATTTGCTCGAAACAAATATTTTGTATTAAACTAATGTTGAGTTTTACGTTGTAATTGAAAATTCGTATTTTTCTAAAACTTTTTTTACAAAACTTAAAACATAAAATTTGTAGATCTATCTCTTATCTTTCCAACCATAGGTTGTGCATAAAATTTGGACAAAAAAAATGAGTGAGTTATGTCAAAAATACAAAACGTGTACATATCACTCGCTGACGGTCAAGTGACGGAAAACACGAAAAAATCTAACGGAATAAAGTTTGGGTACATTAGCCGTCGAAAATAAACATTGGGTACATAATCCGCAGAAAAACAAACATTGGGTACATTAGCCGCAGTTTACCCGTATATATATATTAAAGATAATTTTGGAAAATAATTTTTTTGGATTAATTTGGAATGTTTTCCAGAAATTTGAGGAGCCCTACCCTCGTGACAAATCATAGATCCCCTTGAGTCAATTAACTACGAATGTCGCATTCTTCATCAACAACAATGAATTTGCAGATTGCCTATACTGAGAGTTTTGATAATCAATATACAATAATGCATGCAGTCAAATTGAACCTCGACCGCGGATTTATGTAGCCAAAGTCCATGAGTTGCCATGTATATCTTCGCCTTGATATTGGCTCAACCATTTTCAAGAAAATAAGCGCCAACTTCTACAGCAAAATTTAGAAAAATTTGCAGTGAAAATCATCAAAATTTTCAATCAACATAAAAAAATTTGCGGCTAAAATCCCGAATATCAACTTGTGTGGCAAATTATTCTAGCATCGTTAATGTCACGTGGCTCACTCCTTCAAAAAAAAAAATGTCACGTGGCTCATCATGTTAGATGTGTCACATCTTAAAATCTGCCAACGTGTCACATGTGGCCCCAATTTCTCTCTCTCACAAACCGAGAAGCAATGAACACAATATATATATATATATATATATATATATATATATATATATATATATATATATATATATATAACACACAGAGAGACGCCAATCAAGAACATTATTCGTTGTTTTGTTGGTCGAATATTATTTAAAGGATGGTCTTTAGAACGAATTTCTACAATTGGCTTCTTCACGTTTTCTGGATTTTTGTTGTTTCTTGCTTATTTATATATTTTATACAATTGAGGTATGCTTATGCTTCTCAATAGTCAATCCTACATATTTTTCCGTGAAATTAGCAACCTTTGTGTTTCTCTTCTTTAAGACTTGGATTATCCTTCAAATTCTGCATTCAAGCTCATCATTTCAGAGACAAAATCGAATCAAGTAAAGTACCTTAGCGTTCAAGCAACTTTCCGTCAAAAAAAAAAAAAAAACGTCCAAGCAACTCTATGAACCTTTCAATCACTCAAGCGACACTACATAGAAAGAAAAACAAAAGCAACAAGACAGCGAAGCTACGGAGCGACCTGCGGCACCCGAAGACTGGAGCACTGACAGGCACGGTACAGCGAGAGAGAACGAATTTTAGTAATAATTTTGATGACTTCCATCGCAAATTTCCCAAATATAAGTCAGTAATATATTTTAGGGTAATACTTTATGACATTGAAAAAGATATCTCATTCTTTTTGTGGCACTGTTGGTCAAGTTTACAATTCACTCTCGCATTACTAGATATATTCAGTGTAAGAACAGACGATACTATTGACATAATTTACATATGTAAAGGGGCATGTTCGTGCGTCCCGTGAGATTTAAACACGTGACATCTTGAAGAGGTATATAGTGAAGTTATCACTAGGTCAAACAAGTTTGGTAGACAATAATAATGATAAAAATATGTTGTTTAACTTTAAAATATTTGCCTTATTTTATGTCATTGTTATATTATAGTGATATATTATTTATATGATATCTTCAAGGTATCATGTCTTATTTAACTTTGAGTCAAAGAATAGGTACGGGACTCCTACACTTGTTCGGACTAAATTTGCATGTCCCCCTAAATATGTTGGATCCCAATTCACGGATCTGCAAAGAACACGAATAACACCAAAAGAAATCGAACAGAAAAATAAAGGACACAAACTTTTGGGAGAAGAAATTCTCTTGATTAATAATCGAAGGCAATACAAGAAGATAAACTCAAAATTCTAATGGACTCTACACATTACAAAGTGTACAATGCTAGGTTTATATAGCCTCTCATAGACGAAACCCTAGCTACCCAAATCACACAAAATCAGGAAACTACCCTAAATAATCTCGCCGAATCTTTGACTTGATTTGCTTGCTCCTCAAGCTACGCGTCTTCCTTTCTGGGTAGAGTTTCCTTTTCCTGCCCGGACAGTCTCTCTGTCCCCGAGCTGACCTGCTCGTATGCTCCGGGCTGAGCTTGCCTTCTATCCAGACACTCTGCTCGAGTTCACCCGAGCTGGGCTGAACTGCTGTCCGTCTTCTGTTCTGGTCGGTACCCGGGCTGACTCCTCGCAAGTGTTTCTGCCCGTCCTGGGTTCTGGTCGTCACCCGGACTAAGTCAAGCTTAAGCTCACATTCTCCCCCGTAAGCTTGACTTGCTTCCACTCTCTTTACTCCGAGCAGCTCTCTCATCTCTTCGAACTTGACTCTCCCTAGAGCCTTAGTAAGAATGTCTGCCCGTTGCTCCCTCGTGTTGACGAACTCCACGATGATCTCTCGCTTCTCCACACACTCACGAATGTAGTGAAACTTCATGTCAATGTGTTTGCTCCGTCCATGGAACACTGGATTCTTCATCAACGCAATTGCAGACTTGTTGTCCACGTAGAGAGTAGCTGGTCTCTGCTCGGATCCGGTCACTTCACTAAGTAGCCCCTTCAACCACATAGCTTGACATGCTGCTGCGGTTGCCGCCATGAACTCCGCTTCACACGAGGATAGAGCTACTGTCTGCTGCTTTTGAGACTGCCAGGTGATCAGGTTTCCGTTGAGGTAGAACGCCATCCCTCCGGTACTCTTCCTGTCATCGATATCACCGGCCAGATCACTGTCCGTAAAGCCGACTAGTACTTCTGCTCCACTTCCTCGGTTGTACTGGATCCCGTAGTCCGTCGTGCCCTTCACGTAACGCAATATGTGCTTCACCGCCTGCTGGTGTGCACTCATGGGCTTCTCCATGTATCGACTGACTATCCCGACTGCGTGTGAAATGTCTGGTCGGGTGTGGGTGAGATACCTCAGACACCCGATCACGCGTCTGTACTCCGTGGGATCCACTCTTCTCCCTTCAGCATCCTTCCCGAGCTGCAGCTTCGCCTCCATAGGGTACTTGCTCGAGTTACAGTCCGCCATCTCGAACTGTTTAAGGATCTTCTTCGCATAGGCCGACTGCTTCAGCGTAATGCAGTCCTTCTTCTGTTCCACCTCGAGACCGAGGTAGTACGAAAGTAATCCGAGGTCACTCATCTCGAATTCGGCCATCATCTGCTGCTTGAATCCATCTACGCCTCCTGCGCTGGATCCTGTGACGATCAGGTCGTCCACATACACTCCCACGATCAGAGTTTCCTGCCCGGTACTCCTGGTGTAGACTGCCTGCTCGCTCAAGCACTTTGTGAATCCAAGATTCTTCAAGCTCTTGTCAAGGCGGATGTTCCACGCTCTTGGTGCTTGTTTTAACCCGTATAAGGCCTTGGATAGCTTGTACACCTTCTGCTCCTTGCCCGTGACGCCGAACCCCTCTGGTTGCTTGACGTACACTTCTTCTTCGAGGTCACCGTTTAGGAATGCCGATTTGACATCCAGATGGTGAATTTCCCAACCTCGATGAGCTGCTAGGGCTAGGATGAGTCTGATCGTGTCCAGTCTAGCTACTGGAGCAAAGACTTCCTCAAAGTCTATGCCTTTCTTCTGCACGTAGCCTTTAGCTACCAGCCTTGCCTTGTGCTTAAGGACATTCCCCTCAGTGTCCTTCTTCAGCTTATACACCCACTTCAGGCCGATGGGATTATGACCTTTGGGCAGGTCGGTAAGCTCCCATGTCCTGTTCTTCTCAATGGACTCCATCTCCTTCTTCATTGCTTCCTGCCACTCCTGCTCGGCTGCTGCCTCCTGGAAGCTGGCTGGTTCTTCTGCACACAACAAAGAAAGTTCCTCCAGGCTCATCTCCACTTCTTGAGTCTGATCGTAGACGTCTGCTAGAGGTCGGAATCCTCTTGGGCCGTCTTTTATGGAGGAATCTCCCGAGCTGGACGGGCTGGTCCTGCTCGGACTTGGTGTCCTGGGTGTATCCGGGCTATTCTCTCCCGGGCTGGGTTCTCTCGTCTCTGGCAAGATTGTTTCCGAGCTGGGTGTTCCGGGCTGCTCCTGCTCGGCAACATCCTGGTCGTCTTTGACAATGAACTCCACTGAGTTCTGCTCGGGTTCTCCCTTCTCGTCGCGCCAATCCCACTTCATCTCCTCTTCGAACACAGCATCTCTGCTCACTTGGAGTCTGCCGCGTCGTGGATTGTAGAGTCTGTGTGCCTTGCTTCCTTCTTCAACGCCAAGGTACACCATCTTCTGACTCCGGTCGTCCAGCTTCTTGAGATGTGGCCCCGTAATCTTCACGTGTGCGGTGCATCCGAACACTTTCAAATGTTCTAAGTGGGGTTTCTTCCCTTTCCACGCCTGGTAGGGGGTACGCTCTCCTAGCGCTTTGGTCGGCAAACGATTAAGCAGGTAGACCGCATGTCTTACTGCTTCTGCCCAAAACCGGGCTGGAACTTGCATGCTCTTGAGCAAACTCCTCGCTGTGTTCATCACAGTTCGGTTTCGTCTTTCAACCACGCCATTCTGTTGGGGTGTGTGGGGTGCGGACAGGTGACGCTGAATTCCTTCCTGGTCGCAGAACTCTCCGAACTGCTGGGAAGTGAATTCTCCTCCTCGGTCTGTACGCAAGACCTTTAACCTGTGCACCGAGCCATTCTCCACGATCTTCTTGAACTTCTTGAAGACCTCAAAGGCTCCACTTTTCTCCTTAAGCATATAAACCCACATCCAGCGACTGTAATCATCAACAAGTAAAAGAAAGTACTTGTTACCTGCCAAAGTTGCTGGGGTGACTGGACCACATAGGTCTGCGTGCACCAACTGTAAGGGTCTCTCTGCTCGGAACCTGGCCTTGATCGGAAACGGTATCCTCGCCTGCTTTGCGATCATGCAGCACTCACATAGCTGGTCGGGGTGTTCTATCTTGGGAACCCCGAAGGCCATCTTCTTCTCGCCCATCATCTTGAGCGCATGAAAATTCACGTGTCCGAGCCGTGCGTGCCATAGCCAAGCCGGGTCCGCCATCGATGCCATGAGACAGACGGGCTGACACGTCTTCAGGAGAATCTTGTAGAGCCTGTTGGGTGTCCGCTCCACCTTCATCAACAGCTCTCCTTCCTTGGTCTACATCTTCAGGTAGAACCCTTGCAGCAACACCGTGTTCCCGATCTCAGTCATCTGTCCTAGACTGATGATGTTGCTTTTCAACTTCGGGATGAAATACACCTGGGTCATCAGACGCTGGTCGCCATTCTTGCACTCGAACAGGATCGACCCTCTGCCTCTGATCTCTACGACTGATCCGTCGCCGAATTTCACGCTGCCCGTGATCTTCTCATCGAGCTCTTCAAACTTAGCTCGGTCCCCAGTCATGTGGTTGCTAGCTCCGTTGTCTAGATACTATACGTCGGTACTGACCTTCTTCTCTCCGTCTACGAGGAGGTTTGCAATAACCTTATCCTCGATGAGGAAAACCTTCTCGCTGGTCTCCTCCGGACAGGTCTGCTCGGCCTCTGGGCTGATCGGCACACTGATCACTTCTGCCCGGGCCTTGGCGTCACACTCGCCATTCTGTTCGTCCAGGTGCGTTTCCTGCTCGGCAAACAACAATGCCGGCTGGTCGTCTGGGAATCTTGCTAGATTCGCCTCTTCGCCCTGGTTCCTGCTCCGGCACTCAGATGCAAAGTGCCCAAGCTTCTGACAATTGTAGCACTTCACTGTGCTCTTGTCTCTCCTGGTCGTGCCTTCCTGACGAGTAGATCCACCGCCGCGACCACGCATGTCCCGACCTCGACCTCGTCCACGACCCTGTCCGCGTCCTCGGACTTCTCCACCAAAGCTGTTCCGACCTGAGGGTTTTGTTGAAAACTCGGCTCCCCCGGTTTTCCGTTGTCTGGCCGTCCACTCTTCATGCGTGAGCAGGAGGTTCTTCTCCTCGTCTTTGTCACCGTAACCCCGAAGTCTCTCTTCGTGGGCCTTGAGACGACCAACAACCTCCTCGACCGACATGGTCTTGAGATCGCCGAACTGCTCGATCGATGTCACGATCTGCATTTACCTGTGAGGCACTGCTCGGAGAAACTTCTTGACGACGGTGGTCTCCTCCACCTTGTCTCCCAGCGAGCGTATGCCGGTCACAATGGACGTGAGCCGCATAGCGAAATCATCAATTGATTCGCTCTCCCTCATCCTCATGACCTCGAACTCACTCTTCAAGGTCTGGACCTTTGCCTCCTCGACGCGATCTGCGCCCATGTGCATGGTCTGAAGAGTTTTCCATGCTTCCTTCGCGGAATCTTTCTCGGCAAGCATGAGAAGAACATCTTCCGGAACTGCTTGGTAGATAGCGGCTAGAGCCATTCTTTCCTTACGCCCTTCGACACCGCTGTTCTCTACGGCCTCCCATACTCCCTGCGCCTGCAGATTCACCCTCATCTTCAACGCCCACACGGCGTAATTGCTCTTCGTGAGCATGGGGTAATGGAGTGTAACTGTGCCTTCTCTAGTGTCTGATTTCTGCGCGACCAAAGCTCTTTCCATCGGTGACTCTGATGATGAAGACATGTTCTTCGATTGAAGCTCTGATACCACTTGTTGGATCCCAATTCACGGATCTGCAAAGAACACGAATAACACCAAAAGAAATCGAACAGGAAAATAAAGGACACAAACTTTTGGGAGAAGAAATTCTCTTGATTAATAATCGAAGGCTAAATACAAGAAGATAAACTCAAAATTCTAATGGACTCTACACTTTTACAATGTGTACAATGCTAGGTTTATATATAGCCTCACATAGGCGAAACCCTAGCTAACCAAATCGCACAAAATCAGGAAACTACCCTAAATAATCCTATCAAATCTTTGACTTGATTTGCTTGCTCCTCAAGCTACGCGTCTTCCTTTTGGGGTAGAGTTTCCCTTTCCTGCCCGGACAGTCTCTCTATCCCCGAGCTGACCTGCTCGTCTGCCTCTGGCCGGGCTTGCCTTCTATCCGGACGTTTTGCTCGTGTTCACCCGAGCTGGGCTGAACAGCTGTCCGTCTTCTGTTCTGGTCGGTACCCGGGCTGACTCCTCGCAAGTGTTTCTGCCCGTCCTGGGTTCTGGTCGTCATCCGGACTAAGTCAAGCTTAAGCTCACATATATAGTTGGAAGTATTTGCACAATTTGGAAAAAATGTGGAAGAAGCCAAAAGATCACAAATTGCTTGCCTCGAGGTTTCGAAAACTTGTAGAAAATGCCTGAATTTGGATTTGAGTCCGTTTGACTTTTCGGGTCTGACCCGACCACATTTAATGAGCACGGTATTTGTGAAATCGATAATTAATTAATTATAACCTAATGGGCCTGAACCCATTTACTGGGCTCAAAAGCCCATTAGGTCACAAATTCGACATCCTTGCCTCCAGAGAGAAAGAAAATTCTCCCCCTCCTCTAGCAATACAGAGAATGAGTTTTCTCTCCCCGTGTTCCCGTCGGTTTGCCGTTCAATCACCGAGAGAGACTTAGCTGTCAATCAAGGAGATTTCCGGTCTTGGAGACGTTCCCGCATCGACGTGGTGGACGAGCTAGAGGATTTGCATCTGTGAAGTACGATCCAAATCGCACCGATCCCGAGCACACAATCAGAGGAGAAATTGGCATATTTTGGTACTGTTGGCAAAAGTACCAAAAGTCTGGTAACGTATCGAATCTCTTATCTTAATATTCGAATATATTCTAGATCATTATTTCGATGATATCCCGGGATTTTTGTACCGGAGATTGAGAAAGTTCATCGAAAAACCCAACAATGGTATCAGAGCCGGTCTGATTATTTTTCAAAAATTAGATTATTAGATTCGTAATAATTTTCTAAATTTTTTGGTATGCTTGGATTTTCAGTGGGAGTAGCATAGAATTAATTATGATTAATTTTGTTTGGGAAAAACCGTGTGCGCGTTTTCAATTTTTTTTAAACGAAAATAATTTTTTTAACATTGGGCGCATCCGTAGGAGCACCACCATGAGTGGCGGCAACGATTTCATCGCCGCCGCCGGATCGCGGCGGCGCCAGGCGAACGTGCCACCATAGCGCGCCACCATTAGGGTTTGGCCGAGTGGGCCTGAAACAATTCCAGGCCGTTGGTTAATGGGCGGGTCTGACCCAGCCCAAGTCAAACTGGGTCCAAGTTTGACCTGGACCCTGGGTCTGGTTGACCCGAGTTGGACTCGGGCCATGAACCGACCCGACTCATGACCCGACCCGGATCCGGGTCAAAACCCGACCCGGATCCGGGTGTCGATCCGACCCAGATCTGATCTAGCTCAGACCCAGGTCAACTATTGACCTGGGCCAAATGGGTCGGGCCTCCCTAGCCCATAACTATTCTGGGCCGAAAGGGAGGCCCACGGGCTAGGATTTTAACCCAGCCCTTGCTCGATCGGCTACTGGGCTGCCTTTTGCCTGCCCGTGCGAGCACGATTTCCGAGCATGATCGGATACTAGGCTGCCTTTTTAATTAATATTAATTAATTATCTTATGAATTAATTGATATTAGTTTAATAATTGAGAATCTAAGCTTAGTAAATCGGATTTACAATTATAAGAAAACTTTGAAATTTTATTATAAATCTTACATCAATTTCTAAAACTGTTTAGTTATTTATTTTGATTTATGTAAATTATTATTCATAGTTTTTCTATTTAATTAGTATTGATTAAATAGAATTTAAAATGTTTTATCTAATTACATGTATTAAATATGTGAGAGTGATTTTTCATTAAATAGAAATTTTTATAAAATTCACTCTCTTAGTATTTAATTATAAATATAGTCATGATCTGATTATGACTAGATTCAAAGTTTGCTACTGAATAAATCCTTAACACATTTATTCAATAATAAACTTAGTATAAGGATCACCAATAAAGAAAACCCCTCAATTATATTAGGTTGTAAGTCTTCTTTGTTTTGAGTCCTCGTTACGTGTGTGGGTGGATCCAAGTAGACCTACCACGCCGGTGGGATACTTTTTCTTATCATGTCACGAACGCGAAGGACACCATATCTAGATTTATCTGGATCAGATCCTCCGACTCAATACAAGGGTTTAACCTAAACGGGGAACCTAATATGAGTAGGCACCAGAGACTATGTGAGAAACCAGTTAGAGTTAATAACAAGTTCTTAATCTAGCTGTCAGCAATTATATTAGATATAGGTACAACCGTTGTTTTATGCGTGTTGTTCTTAAATTATTAGAATTAATGAGGGTAAATTTTCTAATATATTTAATTACAAAATATTATTAAAGACCTAATAATATTAAAACATAATTACATTAATCTTAATTATGCATCATAATTGAATTAGTTTTGTGCTCATTAAGTTTTCACTTATATTTTGTAGAAAAATATACACCATGTCTAATAGCTCACTAAGATCGATCCTTGAAAAGGAAAACATCTTGAATGGGAACAATTTCCCAGAATGGCAAAGACGCCTCAAAGTAGTGCTCAGGCATGAAAAGAAGGAGTAAATCATAACTGATGAACCTCCTGAGGAACCAGTGGCTACTGTTGTTGGACGTACCTGATTAGTATGCCCTATAATTCAGATGCTAATGCCGCTTGTATAAGATCATGACGTTGACTTCTTAAAAGATTAGGTTTATGACTTATCAATGACAATTCTGTTTCAGTTTTTCTTTATGAATATAATGAATGTTTTGATTCCATAGTTGTTATCATTTTGCAATTGTGTAATTTTGTCATCACAATGGTCTAAGTGAGGAGGTTTGACATACAAAATACAATAATGACTAAAAAGATGTTCATAGTTCAGATTATTAATGGGATATGATAATCGGTAAAAACTATTTATGAACTCAACTACAATCGGGTGATGGACTATTACCGGATCATGGTGCTGGTCCGCACCGTTGAGAGTAGTCAAGTATGAAGTGTCTTCATATTGGACGGGCGAGACTTACTTTGAACGCATCAATTCGTCAATGATAGTTAGTAAATAAGTCGAAACGATGGTCAGATAGAATCAGTTGATGTCCTGAGGTAGTATGAGTCTATACGGTTTAACTTAAACAATCTTTGATTTAATCGTTTCAGTTTACAATCAAGTATCCCTAACACTTTTATTTTGGGATCGGAAGGTTGGCCGTAGTAAACTGCATGACTACATATATGGATAATAACTTTATGATTTCCTTTGTTGTGATTTGTGAGAAGCTAAGAAGTACTCATCCGGAGCCTAACGACTTCATAAACCGTTAGGTGAGTAACTTTGCAATAATCATAGAAACAAAGGTAGTGTCGTGTAAACGGGATTACGGAGATCAACCCTAGTAAGACGAGAATCATAATAATACGAAAACTTGGATTCTCGATAGTCTAGCTGTATCAATGGACTCCTGAGTCAGGAAGATATAATTAACGCATACTTAAGAGTCAGCTTCGGGCTATAGTGAAATGTAACCGAAGTTGGTGAAAACTCTTCATTTTCACCGAAGCTTAAGTACGTGTGTCCATTTGTCCCCTTTGTAGCTCCATAAGATCAAAACCGCAAATTCAATGTTGTTGGAACATAGAATAGAATCGATTAGATATGATTTGTAACTTGGTTACATGCAAATCATAATTACCCTAAAAGTGGCAAAAGTACCAAACTTTTAGTCAATACAGAAACTATAAAAAAGATAATGAATTTATTCCTTGGAAAAATCTAGGGTTGTAGGAAATTAAATTCTGATATAAATATATTTTTGAATCGTTTCATTCTGACAGACGATTTGAGATTTATGATAATAACAGTTTTTTAGCTTAGGCTAAAAAAGATACTGTTATTTAAATCGAAAATTAGAGAAAGTAAATATTGGTATTTATACCAAAAATATTTAAAGAAATAAATCGAATAATAATTTCGAATTATATTTATTCAAAATCAATCTTTTGAAAATATAAAGATTTGATTTATTAAATCTTTTAGGGTATTTTCTGAAAAAGATTTGATTTGGATTTATTCTTTATTTGATTTAATTAAATTAAATCAAATCTTAGAGTGAATATCTCCAAGTAGTTGAGTAAATCTCTCACAATTTTGAAAGATTTTCTCAAAGCGGTTGGGTCATTCTCTATAAATAGGGAATACTTGAAACCGAAAAACAAACACTCACACTCTCAGATTTCGATATCTCTCTCTCCCCAAATAGTTTTGCGATTTTCTTTGAGGTATTATTAAGAAAAAATTCGAATTATGGTTTAGGGTTCTATTCAGTGGGAGCCCACACATCCCAACGACGTAGATCCGGAGTATACATCGGAAGACTCGTGGGAGTTATCTTCGAGATTCAACCAAGCAAATTCGTTGGAGCTCAAGAACGCGAAGCACGGCGATCAAAATCAAGATCAGAGTTGCGCATCAGAATCGTCTAAAAAGATACGCAATATTATTTATTGATAGAATAATTATTTATTAATACTCAAAGGCTCAATAAATTTGAAAATTGAATATTAACGATAGGGAAGATTGATTTTTGAATCTCGTGGGTCGGATAGGGTATTGAGATTATTGGTATGGGACTCTAATCCCTGCGAAATATTTTTCAAAGGTTACCCTACGCACCCATAGGGTGATCGATAATCAATTAGTGGGGATTCCTCGAAATCAGACACCCAACAACTGCCTCCCGTGCAGATAAGGATGCTTTTAAGAAGTATACCGAAGATGCTGCAGAGGTCTCATGTCTCATGCTGGCCACTATGACGTCAAATCTGATGGAGCAGCATGAGCTCATGTCTGCATGGGAATGATTCAACATCTTAAAAAGATGTATGAGAAAGAGGCTCGACACGCCCGATTGAAGATCATGAAAAACTTGCTCCGAGCAAGAATGTATGAAGGAATCAGTGTAAGCGATCATGTCCTTAAAATGATCGTCTGGTCTGAAAGTCTGACTCGACTAGAGATCAAAATACCAGAGGATGTTTACATTGAAATCGTGTTGAACTCACTCCCTGACTCATATAATCAGTTCATACTGAATTATAACATGTCTTCTTAGACGAAGAGTCTGCCCCAGCTCCATAACATGTTGGAAACAGCTGAGGGAAATGTTCCCAAGGTAAATGCCAAGACTGTCATGGCATTTCATGGTGCTCGTAAAGGGCTAAGGTAGGTAAGCCAACAGAAGAAAGGCAATGCACCTCGAAACCTCAAGGTTCATGCGAAAGCTATGAAACCTAGGGATGAGGCTACAATAGATCATAAGTACTTTTACTGTGGGAAGCATGGGCACTGGAAAAGAAACTGCCCGATGCATCTCGTAGAGTGCAAGAAGATGTACAAGTGGAGACTCCATCTCAGGTACAAATGTTATAGAAGTTAATCTTACCACTTCTTCAGACTGGTATAGGATACGGCATGTGATACTCATATTTGTACTGATATGCAGAGTTTGCAGAGAAGTAAGAAGCTGAGGAAGGGCGATACCAACATGCGCGTGGCAAATGGAGCACCTGTTGCTGCCGAAGCTGTGAGCAAAGTTGATCTCAACACTCCCCAGGGGATAATTTTAGAATTAAATGATTGTCATTTCGTACCTTCAATTACCAAGAACATAATTTCAATTCCTGAATTGGATGTTTTAGGTTTTAATTTTACCATTGGAAACAAATGTTGTTCTATTTACAATGATGATATTCATTATAGTACTGCTTATTTATCGAATGGTTTATATTCTTTAAATAATCATCATTATCCCATTTATAACATTGCACGTAAAAGACACAGTCCGAACAAACCCAACCTGGCTTTTCTCTGGCATTGTCGACTCGGCCATATAGGCGAGAAACGCATAACAAAACTTCACAAAGAAGGAATGTTGGAAGATTTCGAATATGAATCATTCAAAACTTACGAATCCTGTCTGGCAGGGAATATGACAAAAGCCCCCTTCAAGGGGACTAATGAGAGAAAGGATGAAGTACTGACACTCATACACTCAGATGTATGCGGTCCATTACCTCATGCAGCCAGGGGAGGCTTTCGATATTTCATCACCTTCACTGATGACTTCAGTAGATACGGTTATGTTTATTTAATGAAACATAAATCGGAATCTCTTGAAAAATTCAAAGAATATAAAAGTGAATTAGAAAATCAAACAAGCAAGAAAATCAAAGCACTTCGATCTGATCGAGGAGGTGAGTATTTGAGCGATGAATTCAAAGCCTTCTAAAAGATGTGGGTATCATATCCTCAAAAACGCTGCTAGGAACACCACAATTAAATGGTGTTTCAGAAACACGTAATCGAACCTTACTGGATATGGTTCGATCAATGAGGAATGAAACAAAATTACCTGAATCCTTTTAGGGATATGCACTTATGACAGCTGCTACCACACTCAACTGTGTGTCATCAAAAACAGTTCCTACAACACCGTATCCGATGTGGTACAATAGGAAGTCTAGTTTGCGACACATAAAAATATGGGGTTGCGAAGTATACGTCAAAAGACTGACTACAGAGAAACTTGGCCCCAGATCAGACAAATGTCACTTTGTGGGATACCCAAAAGAAAGTCACGAGTATTGCTTCTATAACCGTAATAGTCACAAAGTTTTTGTGGCTAGAACGGGGATATTTCAAGAAGAACATGAACCATAAAATCATGAAGCGACACAGATGGACACAAAGGAAGCTCATACATCGGTTGATGAATATCATGATCAGATCATGACAGAATCTCAATCAGAAGATAACATACTTTACGATGTAGCCATACAAGATGGCATAAATGAGCAACTACATACTGACATCGTGAAGGTCAATTAGAGATCGCCAGATTCCTCAGAAACTGATTTTTCTTGTATCAATTGAAGAAGAAACGGTTCATGAAGATGAATATGATGAACCTAATACCTATAAAAAAGCGATGGCTGGAGATGACTCGGACAAATGGCTAGAAGCCATGAAGTCTGAAATGGACTCCATGTACGCCAACTAGGTTTGGGACGTAGTTGACGCACCCAAAGGGTCTAGACCCATTGGATGCAAATGAATTTTTAAGAAGAAAATTGACATGGATGGCAACATACAAACATACAAAGGGAGAGTAGTCGCAAAAGGGTTTCGACAGATTCATGGGATAGACTATGATGAAACATTCTCACCTGTTGCTATATTCAAGTCCGTACGAATCTTTCTTGCCATTGCCGTTTTCTATGACTATGAAATCTGGCAAATGGATGTGAAGACCGCCTTCTTGAATGGAGTTCTGGATGAGGATGTGTACATGTCATAACCTGAAGGCTTCACTAATCGGAAACATCCCTCTAAGGTATGTAAACTGAATAGATCAATCTATGGTCTCAAGCAAGCATCTCGCAGCTGGAATCATCGTTTCGATGAATCAATCACCAAGTTTGGTTTCATAAAAAACAAGGACGATCCGTGTGTGTACATCAAGACTAGTCGGAGCCCAATAGTCTTCTTGATTCTTTATGTCGATGACATATTGATGATAGGAAACAGTACATCTGAACTCCTTGAGGTAAATGAGTGGTTTAGAAAATGTTTCTCAATGAAAGACTTAGGAGAAGCCGCCTATATTCTAGGCGTGAAAATCCAAAGGGATAGATCCAAGAGAATATTGGGCCTAAGTCAAAGTACATACATCGAAAAGATAGCGAAACGATTCAATATGAGCCAATCGGGTAAAGGGTTTACTCGAATGACTCATAAAATATATTTTTCGAGAAAACAAAGTCCGGTTTCTCTTGAAGAAACCAAATGCATGGAATGTTGGGAATTGGATCTGGCTATTATGCCAATTTTCCTTAACAAAATAACGAAATAGCTTTGATTGCAAATTCATTAAAAATTACGTTTAACGTCCCGTCCAAATTACCTCGAATATTCCGCTCTCATCAGTCTGTCCGGGTAACTTTTAAAAATAATTTTAAGTCGGAATAGTTACTCCGTAAGAACGTACTGACATCGAGTAATTTGGATAAAGCGATCGGATAAATAATTGGCAATTTAATTATCACAATTAATTTCATAACAACATTATTAAATCTAATGTCTATGGAAAATAACTAAATACAATAAAAGAAATTTTGCATTTATTGACCCAATGCATAAGGCCGTACCTCATTGACGACTTCCGGGTGCGCGTTCTGACTTTGGCAGGGCTCCGCCGGTGCTAGGGAAACTCCTCGTACCGAAGCGTGGGCTTCGATGACATGACTCTGACAAATATTTAACTGATGGTTCTTTTGAAGCTACCTGAGAAAAGATCTCACAAAGCCGAACTGGGGGAGAGAGAAGAGTCAATTTTCGCATCCCCTAATAAGGGGTCACAAAATTTTGAGCTCCCTATTTATAGAGTTCAATTCCAACCATCTGTGAGAAATTCCCTCCATCCGGATCATCTGATTGGTCGAAAACCAATGGCTCAGATAAACCTAGGAATTTTTCGAATTTTAAATAATAAAATAAATCTAATCCAACAGTCCAGATTAAATCTAGATTGATCCAATGGATTAGATTGATTGAGAGATTTTCTCAACCACCAAACTTGGTCACCAAGTTTATTATTATTTATCAATTTCGAAATTTCCTTTTAAATAAATAAAATATTAATTTCCAATCCAATGGTCAAGATTAAATCTTACACCGATCCAATGGATTAAATTAATTTAAGGGTTTTTCTCAAATACCTAAACAGTAGGTACTTTTGCCGCAATTATGCAATAGGTGTATAACAGGAATCACGCGTACAATTTCTGCACGCACTCCCATGCAGTATTTGAATTTTCCTTTTATAAATATATATATATATATATATATATATATATATATATATATATAAAATATGCGAATTTGATTGTGCCAATTTCACATATTTTTTGTCACGTACAAACATTGCGTGCAACCTTTTATATATATTAATATATAATATAAATCTTTTAATTATTAATTAATTATTAATAATCCGGAATAAATCCTATTAATAATTAAATCCAAATAATTAAATTATATTACAATTTATGCTCTCTCATATCACACATTAAAATGTCGTGGGACAGACCCACCATTTTATTTGTGACACGTGATTTAATTAATGCAACCCGAAACTTTAGGTTAAACTCATTAAATCTATAAATCACAAACCGTCAGTCGGATTGACTTGGTTCCAAAAGATAAATTGCACAAAATTAAATTTTCTACCACTTTCCAGTTGATGACAAAATTCAATTCATTCATCTTTTGACAGTTAAATTTCCGGTACCAAACTTTGGTACTATTGCCGCGGTAAAACTATCCGAAGTCTGACACAGACATTAGTTTTATAAATCCTGTCAAATGATTAAACAAACATATATTTAATCATGTACGTATCATCCGTTGCGGAGCTATCCTGGGGACCATGGACCCATATCACTTAAGCTTCAACGAACTGCTAGAAGTTCGTTAACCTCGGTGTAATTCCACTGCAAACCCGAGGCTGCACTCTTTAGTTATACAGTATATATTATTTCCTTTTATAGCAAGGTGTCCATTGATACAATCAAATTCGGGTTATTGATCTTCCACTTGATGATCCACACATGAGCAGGCGGTATTACCGTATTGCCCCTCAATGCATTTTCATCCTTAACTCAATCGGTAATATTGTGAGCGACCCACTTATAATTACGAGTCATAAGATGGCCATGGGTCTATCTCACTTCTCACCATCGACAATTAAGGGAATCATCTTGACTCTGAAGAGAGCTGTGTGATGCACATATCTATGATCAAGCTACCTTCACTGTTGACTATCATGTTCCCAAAATAATAGTGTTGGGAACAACAGTATATTGTGTTCTTTAACGGTTAAATCAAAGAACAATCAAGTCAACAGATCAGACTCAAGATCACTCAGGACTTAGATCGAATATCCATTTGATCATCTACTAGTGACTCAACTCCAAGTTATCAGTGACGGTCTTATATGATAACTTCCGGAGTTTAAGTCAGGTCCAGTCCAGTATGAAGACGCTTCATACTTAATGCACTTCTAGTGAGTGTGACACACACTTAATCCAGAATAGGATTATATCACTTAGTCACATTAATGACCTTATCCAATTAATGAGCTCCCACCCAGTTAATCAGGTCACTGACAATTTAAGTTCATTTATTATGATTATCAATTCTTCCTCACACTGACTCGGGTGTGATGATAATAACATAATTGCATTCCATTATGAACTATGGATCAAACATTCTATTTTACTCTACCAGAAACTATAATAAGATTAACATAATAAGTATCATCTTTATTCAATGACAAGTCATAATCTTTTACAAATGGGTTAAAACAGCTTGTTTAAGGACACATGTCCAACATGGAACGAGTTCCATACGCATCTGCAATTGGCTCAATAATGTACGTCATGTTATGTACTAAACCAGATGTAGTTTTTTTCCTTAAGCATGACAAGTCGGTTCCAAGCAAATCCTAGAAACTGTCACTGGACTGTTGTAAAGAATATCTTGAGGTACCTTAACAGGACCAAGGATAGATATCTTATTTACGGTGGAGCTGAACAAGTGAACATCATCAGTTATACCGATGCAAGTTTTCAGACAGACCAAGATGATTTTAAATCGGAAATAGGATACGTATTCTGTTAAAACGGTGGAGCTGTCAAATGGAACAGCTGTAAGCAAGCTACAGTAGCTGATTCAACCATTGAAGCTGAGTAGATAGCTGCATCGGATGCTGCTAAAGAGGCCGTCTGGATCTGGAAATTTATTTCCGATCTTAGTGTACTTCCTAGCATTGGTGATCCTATGAATCTCTTTTGTGACAAAAACGGAGCTATAGCACAAGCCAAGGAGCCAAGATCACACAAGACAGGAAAGCACGTGCTCAGAAAGTACCATCTGATCAGAGACATTGTTGATCGGAAGGATGTTGCGAAAGAGAGAGTTGACACTGAAGAAAACGTAGCAGACCCGATGACGAAGGCTTTGTCGAAAGAAAAGCACATACGTCATACAGAATCTATAGGGATCCGAAACCTTTAGATTGTTGTAGTCTGTATTTGAACATGAACTATTATAAGTTCAGGAACGAATAATTTTATTTTATTTGTTTAGAGCACAATTTAATTTCAATAAAGGCAATTTTCATCTTTTCATGTTCATTTCAATATTAAAGATTATTTAATCATTGACATCTACAAATGAATAAGGTTCCTAAAAATCAGAAATGATTATCTAAAACGGTCCCGAGTCAAAGAATCTCACACGATGAAAAATAAGGGACAAAAGTGACACTGCATAAGTGACTGGTACATGTTATTGAGAAAATGAAGAGTCCTTGATATCTCGGAGATATTCTCAAACAATGTAGGCACTAGTTTTGAAAAACTAGCAGTGCTGGACGTGACTCACGCTCCGAGATATTTACATGGAAACAAACCTTATTCAATAAGGGGACACTAAAATCTCTAAAGCAATGATGTAAAGATTTTCCAAGGTTTGAGAATCTCCATGAGTCCACTACCTAGCAAGAGGCATACTTTAACTGTAGTAAAACACTTCTGATAACTCAGAAGTTATAAAAACTACAGGTAAGTATGTCCCGAACTTTGTAGAGTGGAATGGACATTCAAGAAAACAATCATTTGCCTAATAAATTTAGGGAAATACACTCAGGGGCTTCTGAAGGATAAGAGTATCAGAAATCTGTGGCCACAGGCAAATTAAAACTGTTTTAATTTGGTTGTTCAATACTCTCATCCCAATTAAAAAAAAAAAAGGAACTCGACATAACAGATGTGCCAAATTATGGTCTGTGTCCAATTCCGAGTCGTAAAGATGTTGTAGGAAAAGGACAACAAGAAAAGTTAATAGTGAGCTTAAACTAAATGGTTAAATTCATTAACTTTAATCGAAGGATCGATATGTTCTTGCAGATTGGGGGAAGTGATGTATAGCTAGAGACCTTTAACTTCTTACAGAATTATTCTGTGGCTAACACTGTTGAATCCTAAGGATTCACACCGAACTCTCTAGAGGAAGCGTAGTACGATGGTAAATTCACAAAGAAAGAAACTTCTCATGCCACGACAGAACACAAGGTAGACATGGTCATAATGATGCAAGAGGTATATCCAATCCCGGCATCATTTGTGGTCATGCCTACGCATGATTGTGCAAGAGGAGATATCCAATCCCGGTACATTCGTGCAAGTGGGAGATTGTAGGAAATGCCTGAATCGGGATTTGAGTCCGTTTGACTTTTCGAGTCTGACCCGACCACATTTAATGAGCACGGTATTTGTGAAATTGATAATTAATTAATTAATTATAACCTAATGGGCTTGAACCGATTTACTGGGCTCAAAAGCCCATTAGGTCATTTAACCCTGTGGGCTATTTAAGCCACAGGGAGCTCACCAATTCGACATCCTTGCCTCCAGAGAGAAAGAAAATTCACCTCCTCCTCTATCAATACAGAGGAAAAGTTTTCTCTCCCCATGTTCCCGTCGGTTTGCCGTTCAATCACCGAGAGAAACCTAAGTGTCAATCAAGGACATTTCCGGTCTTAGAGACGTTCCCGTAGCGACATGGTGGACGAGCTAGACGCTTTGCATCTGTAAAGCACGATCCAAATTGCACCGATCCCAAGCACGCAATCAGAAGAGAAATCGGTATATTTTGGTACTACTGGCAAAAGTACCAAAAGTCTGGTAACGTATCGAATCTCTTATCTTAATATTCGAATATATTCTATATCATTATTTCGATGATATCCCAGGATTTCCGCACCCGAGATTGAGAAAAGTCGTCGAAAAAACCCAACCAAACTGAGTGGCATCAGCAATATTGTGGCCTCCCGGCTTTTGCTGGGCGTCGAAAAAAGGAGTTGTTTGCCTTTATTAGAGGACGAGTGTGGAATAAAGTTAAGAGTTGGAGGGGCAACAAAGTCTCGCAAGCTAGAAGAGAGGTTCTCATCAAGGCTGCCCTTCAATTTATTCCGACATATGGATGAGTTGCTTTCATCTCACAGTAAGTCTCAATAACGATATTCATGAAATTTGTGCGGGATTTTGGTAGGAAGACAGAAGCAATCACCGAAATATCCATTGGACGAAATGGATCGATATTTGTCGCAACAAATGCGGGGTGGTCTTGGCTTTAGGGAAACGGGTTGCTTCAATCAAGCTCTACTCGCGAAGAATATGTGGCGTCTTATTAGGTCTCCAAATTCGCTCGTGGGGAAATTGTTTGGGGCCTGTTACTATCCCAACGGTGATGCCCTCTCGGTGCAGTTAGGTTCGTCTCCCTCACATGTTTGGCAAATTCTCTTTTGGGGCCGCTCCATCATTTTAGTGGGCTACCGCTGGCGCGTTGGTAATGGCGAGGAGGTGGATATTTTGAGCGATAATTGGATTCCTAGGATCAACTCACTCCATCTTATTGATCCCCTTCCGATGCCTTTGACATAGAGTTTCTGAGCTGAAGACTGGCACAGGGGAGTGGGATGTTGATCTTATTCGAGCTATGTTTAGCTCGGAGGATGCTTCGGCCATCCTCAGCATTCCTCGGGCAGAAACAAATCAAGAAGATGTGATTATGTGGCATTAGTCTCCGAACGGTGAGTATTCTGTCAAAAGCGGATAGCGATTAAGTTCTGCTTCGACGTTCGACCTTGGAACGAAATCATATTCTAGCAACGGAACATCCTGGAGGAGAAAGATTTGGAATATTGTGCACCCCCCCGCAAAAAAAAAACAACAACTTAAGTTGCACTTATACAGGGTCTGCAAAAAGGTGGTGCCAACCTGTACCATTCTTTCTCGTCGTGGTATCTAAATCGATACAGGTGCCCTTTCTGTCATCTTGAATATGAGACAATTGGCCATTGTTTTTTGGGTTGTAAATCCATTCGTAAAATATGAAAACTAGCAGAATTTTGAGGAATTTAGGACTTGTTTGAACCAAATATCGATCCTCTATGTCTCATTTCTTCGGCCCTGAGCTCTCTTAGCCCTGGTGAGTCTGCTCTTTTTTCCATCCTTTTGTGGCAAATTTGGAATAATAGAAATAAGGGTTAATTGCGGCGAAAATACCCAAACTTTGGTCAAATGCTCTGTTGTGTACCCAACCACCGTAAATGGCGGCAAAAGTACCCAAACTCGGCATTTGGGAGTTGACCGAGAAAATTTGTCCATTCACGCGTCGAATAAAATTGTTTAATATGTTTAATAATAATAACCAATAAAAAATTGAGCCGTGAACACACCACTTATTCAAATATACACCACTTATTCAAAAAAATAGTAGTCATATTTATATTTAACAAAAAATTGTTTTTATTTGTTTGCATTTTTTTGTTTGTTTGCATTTTATAATAATAATTGTTTGATATTTTTTTTAATATATTATTCTTTTTAAATAAATTGTCAGTAAATAATCATATGATTATTATTGGTTATTATTATTAAACATATTAAGCAATTTCGTTCCACCCGTGAACCGGATCGGAGGCGGAGCTTGAGTGAAGCATGAAAGCATGAACGGTGATTTGTTTTCTTTATTTGTTTCGTTTGACCTACTTTTCTAAAATGAATAATTATATTTAATAATAATAACCAATAATGAATATTTAAATTTAAGTATTTATTATTGAAAAATAATTTAATTTTTTTAAAAAATTAAAAAGTCCTTAAAAAATAAAATTATTTTTTTAATAAAATTATTTAAAAAGTAATAATTACGTGGCATGCCACGTGG
This sequence comes from Parietaria judaica, assembly GCA_954871525.1. NCBI lineage: Eukaryota > Viridiplantae > Streptophyta > Magnoliopsida > Rosales > Urticaceae > Parietaria > Parietaria judaica. The sequence continues at coordinate 51,207,418 of OX940860.1, forward strand.
CAGTCAAGTACTATGTGGCATGCCACATGGCAAAGGCTAATAGCCACATGGACATATTTCCTCGGTCAATTCCTAAATGCCGAGTTTGGGTACTTTTGCCGCCATTTACGGAGGTTGGATACACGGGAGAGAATTTGACCAAAGTTTGGGTCTTTTCGCCGCAATTAACCCTAATTTTAAATGTGAGTCACAAATTGTCAATATGCATGTGAATGTAGTTATTTCCAACACCACATATACTAATGTTAGTTTTTTAGGGTTCAAAATTTTGTATACGGTTTTTATTTTTATTTTTTCTTGTTTCAGTATAGATCTCGGGTTGTTTTTATAAAGAAAAAAAAATTGAAAAATTTATTTTTAAAATCGGGAATTGGAACCGGGACAACACCTTAAATCTTTGGTCTTTTGTCTCGTTACGGGTTTAAATATCGATATATATATATATATATATATATACATTTTTTATTATATGATAATGTTTTTCATGTCATGACATCTTGGATTAAATTTTTATGTTTTAGATTTCAAAATGTGTATTTGATTTTTGTAGTTTGAACTAAGTATTTTGTATTTTTTTTCCTCAATTTTTTTCCCTTTTTATCCCAAATTTTGCTCCGGATGTTTTCTTGGTTATGATTTCCGGTTTGAATAAAAATCAAGATTGTTTTTATTACTGGAATCAGTATAAAAATTGTTGTCCTGATTCTTCCGAGACATGGACAAAAAAAAAAAAGAAGTGAATTTTCTGGTTCTCGGTTTCGATTTAACCCCTAATTTTTTAAATAAATATTTTAGAGACCGCTTACCTCAAATTGCCCGCAAATCATTACATGTATATAAATTTGTTAATAATTAAAATACTAATAATAAAGCTCTCTTTCAATTATTCTTATAATGAAGATAACATAGATAAAAAGAGTATTTATATTAAAAAAAATCGATGATAAAATAATTAAAATTAAACAGAGCAATGAATATATATATATATATATATATATATATATATTTAACAATGAATGCGCATGATCACTAATAATTTCTTCACAAAATTTGTGACAACTGGCCATATTCAATCATTAAACATTAATTTATGATGACAGCGATGATATATATTATTATATTATAGAAAATGAAATCCACCACCATTAAACTTTAAATATTTTATTATATTTTTCAACCTGATGTAATCTACAACATCTTCGGTGGACCCGATAGTTATCTATCTTTCTTTAGACTAAAGGCTGGTCAACATTATTCATCTGATAAATAATAAATTATTCCACTAGTTAAGTAACATAAATATTGCACAATAAATATATTCTGGTTTTGGATATTTAGTTTGTCCTTTCTATATGCTGAATTGTCCGAATAATAATGCAGTGGTTATAGTGACTGCAAGTATGATGTATCAATTCCAAATGTGGTATTCCTTATTAACTAATTAATGTATTATGTGCATATATAGGACAGGGAGTTGTTCGCATTTAGAAGGAAGGAATATTTTCTAAATATTATAATAATTTGTTTGGCAAGATTCAAGAAGCATGTGAATTCAAAACTTTTATTTTATATAAGAAAATCTTATGACTTCTTACTGTCGTTATTTATTTGGCAAGAAGCACATGAAATTCAAGTTTATTAATTTAATTATAACTAGTGGACAACACCGCGCGCGATTAATTATCGACTAAAAAAATAAAATGGGATATTATATTTAAAATTTATTAATTGTATAATGTTTGTAATATATAAATTTTAATTCAAATTAAGATAAAGGGGATAACAAAAAATAAATAGTTTAATTTTTGAGAATTTAATATTTTTAATATTGGCGTCTATGTGACATCAAATTTGGTAATGGCTTAACTTTTATTAGTAATAATATAACATTATTATGAACCTTCTCGACTTTATGTAAAGAACGTTTGTATATAATTAATGTTTGACAAAAGTGTGTAAAGAACGTTATTTTTTAATACTCCTCCTGAAAATTGTATTTTCGAAGTTTAAGATTGTTGGAACTTTTGTGTTTTTCGAACTATTTTTTGACATATATGAGAATAAACAACACTACTAATAATGTACGAGTTTTACCCAACTATTTCAAAGAAAAATATCGAAGACATGTCATATTTTGTTTGAAAAAAAATTATTATTTTATGCGTGCCGAAACACATGGAAATAAACCGAAAAGATTTAAGATAAAATGAAGCCTTTCTCTTTTGAACTCATGCCGAAAAATGTAAATGATTTTTTTCTTCTTGTATTTAAAGTATAAGCCTATACTCGTCTATAACTAAATAAATAATACCAATGAACTCGAGCCCAATTTTTAATGATCCTCTATATATATCCTTATGAAATAACTAGTGGACAACACCGCGCTTCGCGCGGTGGCGATCAATTATCGACTAAAAAAATAAGATGGGATATTATATTTATAATTTATTAATTGCATAATGTTTGTAATACATAAATTTTAATTCAAATTAAAATGAACGGGATAACAAAAAATAAATAGTTTAATTTTTTGAGAATTTAATATTTTTAGTATTGGCGTGCCTATGTGACATCAAATTTGGTAATGACGTATACTTTTATAAGTAATAATATAACGGGTAAATGAGATAAATGCACATTTGAACCCAAACTTTTTTAAAAAAAATGATCACAAAATTTATTACCATTAAATACTACCCAAACAGTAATTTATAGACCGTAATACCCTTGGTTTTGTATTACGTAGAATTAAAACTGATTTCCTTCTATATATTATTTAGCTATTATAATAATTATTTAAATCATCCTATTTTTGTGGAATTTCAAAACGTGATATATTTTCATAATATACAACTATTATTATTTTGAATTATAATGTTCCTATTTTGTAGGCATATTGTTGCCACCTCTCTCTACAACCTTCATCTTCTTCGATCGCCATCTCCGTCGTTTGTTACGTTAAGTTACATAAAGTAACTACAATTACAAACGTAAAGTAACTACAATTACGTAATCGTAACTAAAGTTACGTAAGTGTAACAGAAATTACATTTCTAATCGTAACTACATATACGTAAGTGTAACAAAACTTACATTTATAATCGTAATCGTAACTACACTGATGTAATCGTAACTACAGTTACGTACGTGTAACAAAAATTACATTGTGTAATTGTAACTACATATACGTAACTGTAATTACGTAAACGTAACTACAAAGGCACCTACGATGGCCGACGCCGCAAAGGAACCAGCAAAACCGAAATCGCCACTCAACGGATTAACTTCCATCGTCTGAGGCGTAAATGGATTAGCTTGCATAGATCCGAAGCCATCTCCGGCGGTGAACGCAGTCGAAGAAGGAGTGTCGAAGGCCGGCGTCGTCGAATGGCGAGAGAAGTCGAGTGAAAGAAAGAAAGATAGAAGTAGAGAGGGAGGGAGGGAAAGGGAGAGAAAGAGAGTTTTAAGGTGAGAGAAATTTAATTTAAATTATATTAAAGGAAAAAATATATCATAAATTTTTAATTTCCATTAATTAAAAGGTTTGGTTAAAATCTCTCGTTTAAATGTATTACACTCATTTCACTCAATTTTTTTTAATATTAAATTAGTAAATAAGAATCAGAGTTATTTTGGGAACAAAATTACTATAAAGGGGCAAAAACTGGTTTAATCAAACTATGGGTAATTTTTTATAAGGTTTGAATATAAATGGGCATTTCATGAGATTTCCTTAATATAACATTATTATGAACCTTCTCGACTTTGACGTAAGCCTTTGCTTGTGTTATTCATGAATTAGTAAGGTATTGAATTAACAATAGCTATATATTTTTGTGTATTAATTAGTTAGCTTATATATATTGACTATTTTAGTAACGTAGATGAATTGTTTATAATCAGATTGGAATTATATTATAAACGTATAATACATAAATGATTTTGTTTATAAAAGAACTATCATATTGCTTTTAAAATTTTCTTTTAATTACATACATTATTTAAACATTAAGCTTGAACAAACAAAATTAAAACGCTTAGGCGATGAACTAAAATCAACAAACACAAAACACGTGTTTCAACTCGAATCTTACAAAATTGACCATTTATAGTTAAAGAGAAAACTTATAATACTATAAATTGATCCCTCATAAGATAAATTAAAGATAAATTAAATAATTCTTCATGTTTATTTTTTACTATTATAATTCTATGTACAATTAAAGAAAATTTGTACTTGTTTATCTGTATTTTCCTTGAATATCGGTGCATGCCTCATATGTAAATTAAAACATTTTTTGTTATATTATTTTGTGTATATTAAAAGAGTGTTGTAATCCACATACATATATTTTTTTTTATACACACTTTCTCATAAACAAAATTTTATAAATCTATTGTTCATCTTTTTCTAATTATGAAATAAAAACATTATTTTGTAATTAAAAAAACTTCTTATGCAAATACTTTGATATGCTTTCTTGGTTTAACATCATAAATATCCTAAACACAAAAGTATATAAAGTAATATAATTTATAATAGATGTTTAAAAATTGTATTTACATGATATTTGAGAAGAAGAAAAAAACCTTTTAGATTTTCATGGTACTTTATCAATTAAGTACTACATAAATATTAGTTCTTCTTGATAGAGCAAGAGAGATGGAATATGAAAAGGTTTAGAAGTTGTATGGAACGATATCGGTTTTCCTATGTGTAAATAATAACAATTTGGTATTCATTTTGTCTTAATCAATTGATAACTCTTTACTACTCTCATTATTTCTCTCTTAACATTTTTTTTATTCCATTTTCTCTTTAACTGATATGGTATAGCAATAGACGCTTTAAAAGAAAAAAAAGAAAAAGAAAAAAGAGAAGTCATCTTTTTTAATGTTATTCTGTTTTATTTTCTTTATTTTTGTGCATGGCCTTGTCTATTTATATAGATTTGGTTTTCACATTTAAATATTGTCCATTCAATATCCATGCATAGTATTTATCATGGTATTCAACTATAACGTGTAAATAAATATTTCAATGCATTTAAGTGTAGACTAAATGTGTATATTGTTATAACGTGTAAACAGTAGTAAGTATTAGAAGATAAATCATTTTTCATGAGAACCTTTCTTATTGTGTCATTAAGTACTATTTAAAAAAAATCTAAAATATGAGAAAATAGAGATGGAATATTGTGTCATTAAGTACTATTTAAAAAAAAAATCTAAAATATGAGAAAATAGAGATGGAAGATTGCTTGATTTGTAGCATGCCATGTCATATAGGTGAGATTGTCCTTTTATATATATATAGATTAGCTAATTTAGTCATTCACTTAATCATCGCACTAATTAATATGTCTAATCTAAAATAAAAATTCCTGATAAACAAAATGAAAACTTTTAGCATTCTTAACCACAAAAAATGAAAATACTTCATGACATCATTTACAAATGAATTAACACCAAAAATTAGACTCTTGACAGGACATCATTATTAATCAATTATTCATTTCTTCCATAATGTGTAAATGTATGAATTAAGTGGTTTTCTTGAATGATTATTCTATTAATTATATACTTGCACCATTTACTTATAAGTAGTTTTTTTTTTTCTTTATGTATATGTTTTAAAATGAAATAAATAGTTGTATCATAATTATTTACGCTTATAAATTTATTAATATTGAAAGTTAATGAGATGTTGGCATTCAAAATATAATGATTAAAATATTCTAAAATATTTCCTTAAAAATAAAGTAAATGATAACAAATAAAAAAAATATAAAAAAGTAAAAAATAAAATAAAAAAGAAAATCAAGGTAACGCCTCTAAGGTGATAATAATTAGAAATACTCTACTTGGGTTTCTTCAATTAGTAAGCACTAACCTAAATGTATATTAAGGAGGATAACCTAAAAAGCTAGTAAATAAAAAGTCATGATTTTTTAGCTTTAAAATGAAATAAATAGTTGTTATATTCATGACATCATTTACAAAGGAAGTTACACCAAAAATTAGACTCTTGACATGACATATTTACTAATCAATTATTCATTCTTCCATAACGTGTAAAATGAATGTCTTAATTGGTTTCTTCAATAATTATTTATTAATTAAATATTATATCATTAGCATAACCAGTTTTTATTTATTTATTATTTTTTTATGTATAAGCTTTAAAGTGAAATAAATAGTTGTACGTATCATACCTGAAGTCACAATTATTTATGCTTATAAATTTATTGAAATTTAGAAGGGAATGGGTTTTTGCCTTTGGCATTCAAATGTAAGTCCAAAGTACAAACCAATATATATATATATATGATATGACACTTTATATTATATAAACTTAATTTGTTATGAAAAAAAAAATACATATGCACTTTTGACTAAACGAATATGTATATTAAAATTTAAAACGTGGTAAGTTAATAATAATATATTAATCCAAAATAGAAAACAATTTCAAAATATTTTTGAAAAACTGCTTGAATGTTTTCCTTCAAAAAGGAATAGATTTTTGTAACATCTTTGTCTTTTTGTAATAGAAATGTTGTGGTTTTCTTGGGAAATTAGTAGATTTTGGAATATAAATAGAACTCTATTTTTTTTATTCCTAATAATAATAATAATAATAAAATAAAAACATCCATTAACTCTCCTTTTGTTAGTATTCATCAGCTTAATTATAATAATAAAAAACTCTCTATTTTGTTGTATACATTTATCATTTAGTGTTGATTATCGTTTAGTTTTGACATAGAAATTATTCTGAATTGTTAAATATATCTTCTTTATTATAATATTTTCTCGAGAAAAAATATTGGCATATAGAGAGCCTTACAGTTATGGAGATAAGTAATTGAATACTCATTCATTAGTATTATTGTAGAGTGGTTACGTACGTATCTAATTAAAAATCATATTTTATTAAATAAATATCACTACACTTATTTTAAAAAAACAATTGTTAGCTAGTCACCGTTATACTTACAGTGCCATTGCAACACATATGGATGATGTTTATAATGGTAGTTTTTTTTTCTCTCATTTTTTTACAGTACCGATCAACAATTTATTTTTTCCGATGGAAGCTTTTTGATTAACAATCGGTGAGGATTCGATACGATCTTTTCAACGTATATAAAAGGGTTTTCTGATATGCATATATAGAATATGAGTAATTACATTTATACATATTTCTTACACAACCGTCAATCATAATCCGAGGAGTAAATAATTAATCGAACTCGCCGATGACCTTTTCCACTTTGTTGTGCAAGAATTCTTCGTCGAAGACGATTATGCATTGAGATCCTCCAGTTGCTTCGTTGTTCCCTAAGGAACAAGGACCAACACATAATCACCGCAGTTACAATCTTCAATGATTTATACAAATAGATAAATAATCCATAAAATAATAATGAAACTAAATAATATATTTTACAGTATGCCTAAGGCCTTAAATCAAATGTCAGTTGTTAAAAAAAAAAATTATATCTTCATTGCAAATTAATCAAACTCGACGACAACTTTTTCGACTTTGTCGTGCAAGAATTCTTCGTTGAAGGTGATTTCCGCAGTAAGATCCTCGAGCTGCTTGGCCGTTCACACTACAAAAAAAAAATTGATGGCCAAAGTTCTGTTATCATATAAACATGGTTGCAAAGTTTAGCCAGCCATATGCGTGAAAATCTATATAATATAGCCTGTAGAGTACAATGTTAATTTGAACAATATTTGTGCCGCATAGACATATATATATTTTTTTGAAATAAAAAAACATATACGTTTTTTAAGGAAAATGTAGAAAGAAACATGTAAATGCATGCAAACAAAACCTTGATCCATCTCACCCCGCTTGAAGGCCAGTTTGAACACTTACACTGTGGCGTAAATGACTACGTCGGAGAAAGTGTAAAAATGAACAAATAAAATGCGTTAGAAGGTGGATAAAATTGAAAACAAAAAACTAATTAGGAGAAAAGAGAGTACCAAAATAATAATTCAAAAGTCTCTATTTATAGGTTAGTAGAAACAAAATGAAAAGTCATAACTTTAATTTGTTTAATTGTATATCTTAAATGATAATTTGTGTCTTAAATACTGATTTTATAACTACAACTCTCTTCATCTTCTTGGTGATCAATAAGTAATCACTATTCATTAAAAAAAATACAAAATTCTAAGAAAAAAAGGAAACCTCTAATACATTGATTTTACATAGCCACGAGTTCATCTTTACATGAGAAATAAAGGAGAAATCCCAATACTTTGATTTCACTTTGCCACATCACTTGTAAGTTCCTCCTTTTAATATGTATAGATTAAGGTTAATAGTTTTGAGTTTAGTACACTTAAATTAACGTTAAATTTTGGAGATAAAATCACTAGTTAGGTTTTTACTGCGTTGATGCAGTCTTGATGACAATGGCGTGCCCCGTGTGTATGGCTTGTATGGGAATGGATCATCATGTCACTTCTTGGTCTCACAATCTGATTTGGTGGTTTAATTTAGCAAAGTTGTTGCGTATTTTAATATTAATAGTTAAATATAGTGTTAATGGGTTTTAAATATTGTTGGGTGTGTTTAAATACTTAGTTGGTTTGATGTATTATGAAGTTATTAGGAGCTGTCTTGAAGTAATGAATGTATTCTTGAGTTTTGTAGTAGTATCAAATGTTTATTATGGTTAAGGGCGAAGCTAAAAAACTTCATGAGTGGGGGCGAAAAATAACATAACGTAATTTTTAAAATAAGATGGAATATTAAAACGCGTAATATAATGACATATATTGCATTACAATTGTCATTTATGAATTTTTATTAACTAAAAATAATTTATTATAATCTCTTTATCGATACAATAAAATATATCTTTTTTGATATACACATATAAGATATTATTTTGCAATTAATCTCAGTTCTATTACGTATGTGTTTGTGCAAAATCTACAAAATATAATAACTAAATATTTTTGCTTATGTATCATAATTAATCATATAAAAGAATTTTTAACTATAACAATAGTGTTCACATATTAAGCTATTATTATTAAAATAATATCTCAAAGTTTTAGATAATTATCTTATACTTAATTCTTAATTTTTTTTATGAATGATAATTTCAAAAAAATTGTCGAATATTCAGTCGTTGTATGATAAATTAATATTTGAATAACAAAAATATGAAATAGTTTAATGATTTATTTAAAATAATTTTTCAATAATGGAGGCAAATCCGTCGTCTTGGATGAGTCTCCGGGCTGTCCTTGGTGATCTCGGCGGACTTCCCTCGTGGGGGCGAAGTTCGAATCTTGGCGAATCTCCTCGTCGGGGCGAAGTCCTTGTCTTGGCGATGTCCTCATCTAGGCGAACTCCGGTCTTGATGAAGCTCCAAGCTGATCTTGATGATTCTTCGTGATTTCCCTTCCTTGGCGAGCTCCTACTGCGAGGGAGGTCCTGCAAAAAAAAAAAGGTAGATTGGGCCCGTGCCCTGTCGTTTATGGTTGGGCGAGGCTGTCTACGTATCTCAGTTTAAGAGAATCAGGTCCCACGTAGTTCGGGGTTAGTCATAAATGGCTGGTGACTGACGATGTGGTTTGACTCGTCAGAAGTGCCGATGTTGGCGGCGCAGGGGTGACTCTTGGCCAGGAGGCTGGGTATTACCGGCGTGAGATGTTTTTTTTCGACCTCGTCAGTGTAGGCGAGCTCGTTGTTATGAGGGCCTTATCCCGACGAGGGATGCTCCTTCTTAGTCGACCTCGTTAGTGTAGGCGAGCTCGTTATGACGAGGGCCTTATCCCGACGAGGGATGCTCCTTCTTTGTCGACCTCGTCAGTGTAGGCGAGCTCGTTGTGACGAGGGCCTTATCCCGACGAGGGATGCTCCTTCTTTGTCGACCTCGTCAGTGTAGGCGAGCTCGTTGTGACGAGGGCCTTACCCGACGAGGGATGCTCCTTCTTTGTCGACCTCGTCAGTGTAGGCGAGCTCGTTGTGACGAGGGCCTTATCCCGATGAGGGATGCTCCTTGTCGACTTCGTCGGGGTAGGCGAGGGCGCCTTAGTCTGACGAGGGATGCTCCCTGTCGACTCGTCGAAGAACTTCTCTTGTCGAGGCTGAGACTCTACTTCTAGAACGATCTCAGCTCTTATTCAAGTCCTTCCTCCCATAGGAGTGGATGAATTTTTAGAGAGATAAAGCTAGATAAGAAGCTCTAGAGAAAACTGTGAGTGAGTGTGGAAATGAGGAGGGGATGCTCCTATTTATAGGAAAACCAATTCCCTGAAAATGCACATCGGGGGCCTGCAAATTTCTCCCCTGCATGGAAGGGATTTGTCGCGGCTCCTAGTCCTGTCGGAGGGCTCATCGGTGCTTTTTGATTCGTCCTCGATGTCTTTTGGTTGTTCGCGAGTTCGTATGTTGAATCCGAGGAAATCTGAAGGATTTCCCGGGGGTCTTCGTGAGCTTGGATCTCCTCGTCGTGTGAAATAATTGTAAGATATTCCTTCGTCAAGTTGTGACGAGGATGCTTGTCAGACCATGGTCTTTGTCAGGCGATGGTACCTCGCCAGCTTCGTCGGCCAAGGTACCTCATCGGGTTCGTCGGCCATAGTACCTCTTCGGGTTCGTCGGCCATGGTACTTCGTCTTCTTCTTCATTTTGACTCCGGGCCTCGCCAATGTCTTAGTACGTCGACCTCTGGTCTTTGACTTCGCCAATGGGTTTTGGACTTTCATTGACGGGCGTTTACTTTTTGCCAAAAGGGGCCCAATTTTTATATGTTCCGAAAAATGCATGCGCTGGTGTTGCCGCTGATTCCTGCCCCTGCGCTGGTGTTGCCGCTGATTCCACTGATGTGTATGCTCCATACTGGCCAATTTCGCGCGATTCTTCTGCTTGGCAGTGCGTCATTCGCCTTCTTTCTTCCTTCAGCTGCGGGGGTGTCGGCGTCGTGAGTATGCTTGGCGACTATGTCAGTCTTTGCTTCTCTTTCTTAGGCGACCCCTGGCTTGTGCTTTTCTTCACTCCTTCGCTTGGCGAGGTTGATCTTTCTCTTGATTCGGTATAGGCAAACGAACATCTTGTCGACGAGGCGCCTGTACGTCGTGTAGTCGGGAGAATCTTCTGATTCGGCTCCGGTTGTCTTCCTGGAATTGTCCAGGGTCTTCTCGTATTGTCGCAGGAGGGCGAATATCTCTCTCATTTCGACAACGGTCGTTGGATATTTTGTGGTTCTTCCTGGTTCTCTTCGTTTGGTGATGTTGAGGTCCTTGACTCCTTCGCTGATGACGGCGACTACTGCTGTGTTCCGGCGTACTTATTTCTCGTAGCACGCTCGTGACTCGGCTTGACTTCTTCGCATGATTCCGACTCCGCTTTCGGGAACTTGACGAGTAGGTGATAGGTGGATATCACGGCTTGGAGCTGGTTGAGCGTAGGCCTCCCGATGACGTTGTTATACGGGTGGTGAATGGTGAGAGGTTCGTTTTCGGCGAAGGTGATGGCTTCCTTCTTTTCATCAGCGTCGGAGGCGTCGGCATCATAGGTAAACTAGGCGACAAAGTCGGTAACGGCTTGTCCTTTGATGGCGACCCGTGGCTGGAATTCAACTCCGTATTCTCCTAGCTCTTGTGATCAAATAGTCATGCGGGTTGACGTCGCCTTCTGGAGTGCCTTCTTCAGCTTGTCTATGTTAAGGCGGTGGACCATGATCTCCGGGTCTATGATAGGCATGTCTACATGCGTCCATACGAACACATCACAATATTCGCGCAGGAATGCGGAAAGCTGGACCATCGTCGGGAGATTGGCTCCGATCTTCACTGTCCTCTCTAGCTTGGCGTCTTCTAGCGTCACGGTTGTCAGGTCCGAGGAAGCTTCGACCGCTGGCTTCCGGGGCGCCTCCCGGGGGTCGAGCTTGTTGAACATCGAGATGTCTTCATCGTCGATTGGCAGGTCGTCATCGTCCTGGCTGATGGGTGCTGCGGTAGTCAAGCCAACTCCTTGCTTCACGATGATGGCGTCGTTATGCGGGGAGTTGATGGCGAGAGCTTCGTATTTGGTGATGGCTTCACCCGTGTGGATTAAAGGTGTTGTGCTTATCAGGTTAACCTGGTTTGGCGACCATCCTTTCTCCGTTGCGCGTGCGTAGCTCCGTCTGCTTTGCTCTGAGTCTCTAGTTCCTGGTCCTCCGATAATTGTTGATACGACGTTCAGTGGGGTTGCTGCTATAGCTTTCCCTTGATCGTCTTCTTGAGTCGTCTGCTGCGTCATCGTCAATAGTGGGGTCGGCACGCCCTCGTTATTCGTCATGAGCCTGTTGACGAACTCCTTTAGCTGTCCTTCCTTGATCAGGTCTTCAATTTGATTCCTCAGTTGGTAGCACTACGATGTCAGGTGACCGTAGTCACGATGGAATTGGCAGTATCGGCTCCTGTCCTTCGCGGGCTTGTTCAACGGAGGAGGCTTCTTGAACTTGTCACCGTGCATGGCGAAGATCTCCTCTAGAGTGGTTATCAGTGGCGTGTAGTCTCTCCTTTCGAGGCGGAATGGTTTCCTCGTCACCTGACCTCCTTGCGGTTTCGCCATTTGGTTCCGGTTGTCGTCCGTGCGACTTTTCTTCATCTTCGGCTTGTCGGAGGAGCGGTCGTTTCTTCGTCGGTGGCTCCATAGCTCCGTTGACTTCCTGCCATCGAGGTAATCTTCCACGGAAATGTGTTGGGCTGCTCTTGACATGAGCTCCGTCATGGTCGATGGTCTTTCCTCCACGGGGGAGATCAAGAACTCCCGGTCTGTAGTCCGTTGATGAGGGCGATGACGACATTGTTGTCGGTGTAGTCGTTTACCTTGTTGGATTCTTCGACGAAGCGGTTGATGAACTTCTGCAGGGATTCGTCGGTCTTCTGTTTGATTGACCAGAGGTAGGATTTCTCCTTTCTTTGAGTCACTGTTCTGGCGAAGCGGGCGAGGAAAAGGTCCTTGAGCTGGTTGAAAGAGTAGATGCTCGCCTTGGGTAGCCGTTGGTACCATTCGAACGCCGTTCCCGTAAGGGTTAGGCAGAATGCCTGGCATATCATCGAGGTTGAGCATTTCTTCATCTGCATGATCGTTCGGTACTAGACGAGGTGGTAGACATGATCTTATTTCCCATCGTAGAAGAGGTTGCTTGCGAAGCGTAGGTCGCCTATGGCTTATCCGTCAAGCAGGCGTGGTGCGAGTGGGGACAGAGTCCCGTCGAGCACGGTACTGTTAGGCATATTGCCCTTAAACAATGTTTTATTTACCCATTGTAAAAGTTTATGACGTCACTCTTAATAAAGAAGGCACTTATTATGATAATCTTTTTTATAGTTCTTTATGTATAATCGAATTTTTATCCATAGTTCATAATGGAATGCAATTGTAATCCATCACACAAGAGTCAATGTGAGGAAAAATTAATAGATGCAATAAATGAACTTAAATGTATCTGTGACTTAATTAAGCGGGTGGGAGCCTCTTAATTGATAAAGTCATTAATACGACTAAATGGAGAAAATCCTATTCTGGATAGATATGTGTGTCATACCCATTAAGTGTATTAAGTACAAAGTGTCTTTGTACAGGATAGGACTTGACTAAGTTCTGAAAGTTGCTCAACTAAGACCGTCACTGACAACTTTGAACTAAGTCGTAAAAGATGATCAAATGGTAATTAATCTAAATCCTGAAGTGATCTTTAACCCTGACTGTTAGCTTGGTTGTTCTTTGATTTTCTAGTTAAAAAACACAACATAACGCTTTTCCCAAAGCCGCTATATTGGGAACATGATAGTCGACAGGGAAGGGTAGCTCGATCACAGATATGGATATCACATAGCTTTTTACTAAATCAAGATGATTCCCGGAATTGTCAGTCGTGAGAAGTAGTACGGGACTCATGCGCAGCTTACGTCTTGAAATCGTAAGTGAGTCGTCTACAATACCACCGATGGAATTCAGGAAGAAAAGCACTAAGGGGCTAAACGGTAAAACGCCTGCTCAAGTGTGAATCATCAAGTGAAAGATTAATCACTGGAATTTGATTATATCACTGGAAACCTTAAGATATAAGGAATATATTATTCACATCACTAAAGAGTACAGCTTCAGGTTTTTAGTGGAGTAACACCGGAGTTAACGGATTAATCTGTTGGAGCTTAAGTGATGTGGGTCCATGGTCCCCAGGATAGCTCTGTAAAGGACCAATCGTACAATTAGAATATTTGTTATTCTAATTTATGATAGAACAATTGAAACTGAAGCTTGTGTCAAGTTTTGGAAAGTTTCAAAAAGTTGCGGCAAAAGTACCTAAAGTTTTGCCAAAGAAATAGCTGATCGGAAAAAGTCAAAAATGGAATAAATTGTCAACATTAATGTTGTAGTAAATTTAATTCTAAGAGTTTTTGCTTCTGTTATTTTATGTGTAAAATCTACAGAGAAAAAGATATGCATTATATATCATAACAAAAGGTTATGTTAATTCATGAGAATTACTTAAAGATAAAATTAATGGGCTAGGTCCATTGGGTTTAATCTTAGCTAATAGTAAGAGAGGAAATTCGACCAAGCCTTGGTGGATAAGCCCACTAGGTATTTTCCTTATCATATTTTAATAAAAGATTAATTATGTTAATTATCATGATAAACATATAAGGCAAGATTTTGAATCATGGAAATTACCAAGCTTGGTTACCAAGCAAGAGTTGGCGATTTCAAGCATGAATGAAATAAAAAATTATATGTTATGATAATTTGTGATACTAATTATCATGATTAATTAGTATCACAAATTATCATATTCAAATATGGTATTAATCTAAATTAAATAAATAAGAATCATATCATGAATATTAATTATGCATGAATCAAAAGAACTTGATTTGCAAGTTTTAAATAAAGATTTATAATGCATGAGAATTAATATTGATTGATTCATGACATTATTTATTTGATAGGTTAATTACAAATAAGAGAAAGATTGATAAATCATGTGTCACCTAATTTGATTTAATTGGAATTAATTTTTTATTAAAAATAATGTTAGATTTCGACAACACCTATTCATGGAATGGGATTGGATTTCTTGGTATTTATTTTAATTAAAGAAAATGTATTCCCTTGATTAAAATATGATGAAACCGAATTTTACCTAATATGGTAGGTATATGATTTTCATGATACATATTTAAATCATATGAAATTAAATCTTAGGTATTTCAATCATCATAATTTCGAACTCCTATCTAAATGGGAAAGTTGGAATTGATTCTTGATTGATTTATGATTAACACTAATTAGGGTTGATTGATTTGTAATTGACACTAATTAAGGTTAATTGATTTATCTAAAATTGGAAGTTATGTGTGCATGCCTTTTACTATAAATACAAGGCTTAAGCATCACATTTCCATAACACTCTCACATGCAAAATTCGAGCTCTCTCTCTCAAAGAAGCTCTCGAATTCTCTCTCTCTCTCTCTCTAGAAATCGGCTAGGCTAGAAGCAACGAAGTTCCGTCAAACGAAGCCCACGCTTTGTGTACGAGGAAGTTCTAGAGAATATCCCGGAAGGCTTTGGGAGTTTCCTTGTCGTTTTAGAAGTCGTGCGGAATCTCTGCTCAACCTCCCTAGGTGCATTCTCAAAGGTCGGCGGAAGCTCTGTCCAAATTCAGAAAGCGCAGTGGAAGTCATCGTGAGAAATAGGTACGGCCTTATGCATTGGGTAAATAAATGCAAAACCATTTTATTGATTTATTTATTTCCTTGACTAGAATTAATAATTACATGTTTGAATAAATAACTAATTACTTAACCGAGCGAATCTCCGTTATCTTGGTGCTCGATTCTAGAAAAGGAAGTAACTTCGGAAAGTGTAAAATGGGCCTTTCCGTGTAAAACAAATTTTTAAAGGTTACCCCGATGGATCGAGGGCCCATCCCAAGATATGACGGAGGGGACATGAAATATTTTCCCCAACAATTTGTATCAGAGCACGAGTTCGTGGTTAAATAATTACGTTATTTTATATGGTTTTCATGTTTGTAATTATTTTGGTGAATTATATTTATTTTTGAAAATTGAAATTTATAATTTCGGGTTTTTTAAAATAATATTAAAAGTGGAAAATACCTGACCCGCAAGTTTGCGGATCGGATATCGGGTCGGATCGCATGATGCAATCCAACCCGTGTAGGGTTTGCTCACCCCACGGGCTATCGGGTCAGCTAACCCACGGGCTGGGCGCTGGGCTCGGGCACCGTGGGACAGGACCGGGCTTCTGGGCCCTTGCCCGAGCGCAGCAGCAGCCCACGGATGGGCTGTGTGCTGTCTCGCGGGAATGGGCCCGGGCTTCGGGCTCGGGCACCTGGGCCTTGCCCGTGCGCAGCAGCGGCCCTCTAGGGGGCTGCACGCTGCCACGTGGTAATGGGCCCGGGCTTTGGCCCGGTGAGCCCGCGGTTTGTGTAACCGGGTCGGATATTATTTTATCCGACCCAAACCCGTTGGATAAATAATTAATTATATTTATTTTTTGAATTGAATTTTATTTTATGAATTGAACTTAATTAATTGATATTAATTAATTGGAATTAAAATATGGATGATTTTTATTTTAGAATAAATTTCATTGTCGTATTTTATTTTTCATGAATCAATAAAATTAATAAAAATATGAATGGTAATTATTTTGAATAATTATCATTGACATGTTTTTATGTTTTTCATAAATAATAGTTTTAAAATATGAATGATAATTATTTTTGAATATTTATCATTGACATGTTTTATTTTATAATTAATTTGTTTTATGTATGATAATTCTCTTGTGAATAAGTATCATGAACATAATTTGCTTTCCACTAAATTAAAAACTAAATGATAATTCTTTTTGAATAAGTATCATTAACTTGGTTTATTTTTCATCATGGAAATAATTATATTGGAACCTATTTTCATAACACGCGTTTTTGGCGTATAGTGGCTATACGTAAAAAGGGTTATTTATTAATATGTCTGAAAAAGGATAGATATAAATAATGAACAATAATTTGGATTTGTTTTGTAAATGTCGGAAAAATCTCGATTGTGCGTTCTTGTCTTAGGAAGAGGGAACCAAAAGCGGGGCCGGTTCACCATCCACTTCTGGGTGACCGGTTAGGACCCCTCCCATCGACCTGGAGAGCGTACTTCTCGACCTATCACTACCGATGTTTATTAAGCAAATAAACTAGGCTATATTAGATATTACACTAGTAATTATATCACCTAAAGATAAGCTTTTTATTGGGTCATTGAATGGGAGCTTATAATAAGTTTTTATAACTTAGTAATAAAACACTTTTATAAAAAGAATGGCAAGAATAGTATATTAAAAATGGTCTCCATTATTGCTGTCACAACGTCTGCTTCACACACCGCCTTTGGCTGTCTTAGTATGGCCATCCACAAGGAGGGGTGTACCCCCGTGTGAGGTTTGACACTGTGAAAGCTCCAAAAGTATAAGGGGATTGGATGGTTCGTGGAAGTGATACCGCTAGATGTCTTCGTATGTCTGTTCCATAAGGACGACACTTTCACGACGAGTCCGAAAACCGAAAATAATGGGTTAATCTTGCAAGGAAGTTTGTCTTTCTAACCGTTCTATGGTGGTAGTTAATTTTCATAGAGATTTCTTGGATTTCTTGATATGATTATTAATTGAGTTTAAGACTGAAACTTAGTTTAACCAAACTACACGGTTGATCCCACTGAGTCATCTTCGTATGACCATTCCATAAGGACGCCAACGACGTGTACAGTCGGTTGAATTATCACGAAATAGTAAAATAAGATTTTGAATGTGTTTTGCTTGATATGTTTGCATCATATTACTATTTCATAATATTTAAGTAACATTCGCCTATATTAAAGTTTAATAAGCTTCTTTATTAATGTCAGATAAAATGTCCATCAACGTTTTCATAACCAACATTAATGAACAAGAAAAAGGTAACGATAAAATGACACATCTGTCTCAAAACTCCAAAAGGCATAGTGTTCTGGAAAAAAAGTCAAAGACCTATGAAAAACTGGCCTTGAGCGGTTCTTCAGATAAACTTAAGAAGGCAGAACAGTTATGTCAAAAAACAGTGAATAAGAGAAAAAGATCCAAGAGAAACAATGGAATGAACTTCCAGATTGAAAATATTCCAGACACAACTGTGTTGGAAACCAATCTTGCTGAGCACTCATCAAGTAACTGGATCTTGGATTCGGGTGCGAATGATCATGCTTGCAATTCTCTTAAATCTATCAATTCACTGACTAAAGTCTCAAGCGGACCAGCTTTGAAAGTAGGGAATGGAGAGTTCCTAGAAGCTGAAGCTGTGGGAAATCTGCGATTGAGTTTTGGTAATAAATTCTTGTTTGTTAACAATGTATTTTATTATCAAAACGTTTGTAGAAACATTCTCTCCGCATATCTATTGTACAAACAAGGCTACACACTAAACTTTCGTGGATCCGAATGGGTTATCACAAAAGACTGTGTGTACATTTGTACTGCTAAAGTAGAGAACGGGTTATATGTACTACGACCAGATGAACGACACTGCATGAATGCGGAAATGTTTAAAGCAGCAATTCCAAGGTCGATAAAGAAACCGAAAGTTGATAATGATTTTCAAACATATTTGTGGCATCTTAGATTGGGTCATATAAATCTAGACAGGATAAACAGGCTTGTAAAGGATGGACCCCTTAAAGAACTCACAATCGGTTCTTTGCCTGTTTATGAATCCTATATAGAAGGAAAAATGACCAAGAGACCTTTTTCGGCAAAAGGAAAAAGAGCCACTCATCCATTAGAACTTGTCCATACAGATGTATGTGGTCCTATCAACATACAAGCTAGAGGAGGGTTCGAATACTTCGTCACTTTTATTGATTATCATTTAAGATATGGATATGTTTACCTAATGGCAAAGAAATCTGATACTCTCAACAAGTCCAGGGAATTCCTAGCTGAGGCCGAGAATCAACTCGGATTATCATTAAAATGTCTTCGATCGGATAGAGGATGAGAATACCTGGATTATGAATTCAGTGACCTTTTAATCGAAAAAGGGATTCTCTCTCAATTGACTGCTCCTGGAACGCCAGAACAGAATGGTGTTGCTGAAAGGAGAAACAGAACCTTACTAGAAATGGTAAGATCGATGTTGAGCTACTCATCATTGCCCAACACATTTTGGGGGCATGCTTTAATGACGGCCGCCAACATTTTGAATGTGGTGCCATCAAAGTCTGTTTCTAAGACACCTTTAGAATTATGGAATGGTAGAATATCAAATCTATGACATTACAGAATTTGGGGATGTCCAACACATGTGCGAATTGGAAACAAGAACAAGCTGGAATCACGAACGGAAGTCTGTCTGTTCATGGGATATTCCAAAGAGACAAAGCGAGGTATGTTCTATAGTCCAGAAAGTAAGAAAGTGTATATATCCACCAATGCTACTTTTCTGGAAGAAGACTATATAATAAACTTCAAACCTCGAAGTAATACTAGAGGAAATGTCAGGTAACAAAGTTACCACTTCACCAACAGTGGCTGTTGATGAAGTGAGTGTAGAAACCACAGTCCCAAATCAGAACTCTGGGGTACTCAATCGTAGTGGGAGGTTCAAAAGACAAATTGAACGCTACGAGCACCGACTGGAACTCAACCTAGCTGTTAGTGATGACAGTGTTGATGACCCATCATCCTATACGGAAGCTATGATGGATTCTGATAAAGGGAAATGGCAGGAAGCCATGAACCAAGAGATGGAATCAATGGATTCCAACCAAGTCTGGGAACTTGTAGACCTGCCAGAAGGTTTTAGAGCCATCGGCAATAAATGGGTCTATAAGAGAAAGAGAGGAGGAGACGGAAAGGTTCAAACCTTTAAAGCTAGATTGGTGGCAAAGGGTTTCACCCAGAGAGAAGGCATAGATTTCGATCGAGGAAACCTTATCTCCTGTCGCTATGCTAAAGACCGTTCAGATACTCCTCGCCATAGCCTGTAGTATCAATTATGAGATATGGCAGATGGACGTCAAAACCACCTTCCTGAACGGCTATCTTGACGAAAACATCTATATGGCTCAACCAGAAGGGTTCGTGCAAAAAGGTCAAGAGAACAAAGTTTGCAGACTTCTCAAATCCATTTACGGATTGAAGCAAGCTTCTAGATCTTGGAATCTAAGGTTCGACGAGACTGTCAAATCTTTTGGATTCACACAAAACATCAACGAAGCCTGCGTTTACCAACTCGTTGATGGAAAAGTAGTGGTTTTTCTTGTTCTATACGTCGACGACATACTTCTGGTCGGAAACGATGTGAAGAAGTTATCGGACGTAAAAGTTTGGCTATCGAATCAATTCCAAGTAAAAGATTTGGGAGAAGCCAGCTATGTTCTTCGGATCCAACTTTTCAGGGATCGCAACAACAGGCTTCTAGCCTTATCTCAAGCGGCCTATATAGATAAGGCTTTTGATCATTTTGCAATGGCAAACTCTAAGGGAGGTAATTTACCTACCAGACATGGAGTCGTCCTTCATAAAGGACAATGTCCTACTTCTCCGGAAGAGCAAGACGTGATGAGGCGCATTCCCTATGCTTCAGCCGTTGGCAATCTGATGAACGCTATGCAGTGTACTAGACCAGATATCTGCTACGCAATGGGAGTTGTAAGTAGATACCAAACCAACCCTGGTATGGATCACTGGACTGCAGTGAAGAATATTCTCAAGTATCTTCGGAGAACGAGAAACTATATACTAGTGTATGCAGGTAATGAAATGAATCCACTAGGCTACACTGATTCAGACTTGATGTCTGACCGGGACGTGAGAAAGTCGACGTCTGGTGCAGTGTACACCCTTACCGTTGGAGCGGTATTCTGGAGAAGCGTAAAGCAAACCTGTATCGCAGATTCCACCATGGAAGCTGAGTACGTAGCAGCCTGTGATGCAGATAAAGAATCAGTTTGGCTTAAGAACCTCTACATGGAACTGTGAGTAGTTCCTGATGTAGACGGACCTATGACACTATACTGTGATAACAATGGAGCAGTGGCTAACGCTAAAAAGCCAAGGAACCATTCTAAAGGGAAACATATAGAAAGGAAATACCATCTCATCAGAGCGATAGTACATCGCGGTGATGTTCGGGTTATGAAAATAGCAACAGCGGACAATCTGGCGGATCCATTTACCAAGACATTGCCAGAGAAAGTCTTCAGGTTGCATTTGAAAAATATGGGTCTTAGAGATATGAGTCATTTACTTTAAGTGCAAGTGGGAGATTATTAGGCATATTGCCCTTAAACAATGTTTTATTTACCCATTGTAAAAGTTTATGACGTCACTCTTAATAAAGAAGGCACTTATTATGATAATCTTTTTTATAGTTCTTTATGTATAATCGAATGTTTATCCATAGTTCATAATGGAATGCAATTGTAATCTATCCATCACACAAGAGTCAATGTGAGGAAGAATTGATAGATGCAATAAATGAACTTAAATGTATCCGTGACTTAATTAAGCGGGTGGGAGCCTCTTAATTGATAAAGTCATTAATACGACTAAATGGAGAAAATCATATTCTGGATAGATATGTGGGTCATACCCATTAAGTGTATTAAGTACAAAGTGTCTTTGTACTGGATAGGACTTGACTAAGTTATGAAAGTTGCTCAACTAAGACCGTCACTGACAACTTTGAACTAAGTCGTAAAAGATGATCAAATGGTAATTAATCTAAATCCTGAAGTGATCTTGAACCCTGACTGTTAGCTTGATTGTTCTTTGATTTGCTAGTTAAAAAACACAACAAAACGCTGTTCCCAAAGCCGCTATATTGGGAACATGATAGTCGACAGGGAAGGGTAGCTCGATCACAGATATGGATATCACATAGCTTTTTACTAAGTCAAGATGATTCCCGGAATTGTCGGTCGTGAGAAGTAGTACGGGACTCATGCGCAGCTTACGTCTCGAAATCGTAAGTGAGTCGTCTACAATACCACTGATGGAATTCAGGAAGAAAAGCACTAAGGGGCTAAACGGTAAAACGCCTGCTCAAGTGTGAATCATCAAGTGAAAGATTAATCACTGGAATTTGATTATATCACTGGACACCTTAAGATATAAGGAATATATTATTCACATCACTAAAGAGTACAGCTTCGGGTTTTTAGTGGAGTAACACCGGAGTTAACGGATTAATCCGTTGGAGCTTAAGTGATGTGGGTCCATGGTCCCCAGGATAGCTCTGTAAAGGACCAATCGTACAAGTAGAATATTTGTTATTCTAATTTATGATAGAACAATTGAAATTGAAGCTTGTGTCAAGGTTTGGAAAGTTTCAAAAAGTTGCGGCAAAAGTACCTAAAGTTTTGCCAAAGAAATAGCTGATCGGAAAAAGTCAAAACTGGAATAAATTGTCAACATCAATGTTGTAGTAAATTTAATTCTAAGAGTTTTTTCTTCTGTGATTTTATGTTTAAAATCTACAGAGAAAAAGATATGATTTATATATCATAACAAAAGGTTATGTTAATTCATGAGAATTACTTAAAGATAAAATTAATGGGCTACGTCCATTGGTTTTAATATTAGCTAATAGTAAGAGAGGAAATTCGACCAAGCCTTGGTGGATAAGCCCACTAGGTATTTTCCTTATCATATTTTAAGAAAAGATTAATTATGTTAATTATCATGATAAACATATAACACAAGATTTTGAATCATGGAAATTACCAAGCTTCGTTACCAAGCAAGAGTTGGCGATTTCAAGCATGAATGAAATAAAAAATTATATGTTATGATAATTTGTGATACTAATTAATCATATTCAAATATGGTATTAATCTAAATTAAATAAATAAGAATCATATCATGAATATTAATTATGCATGAATCAAAAGAATTTGATTTGCAAGTTTTAAATAAAGATTTATAATGCATGAGAATTAATATTGATTGATTCATGACATTATTTAATTGATAGGTTAATTACAAATAAGGGAAAGATTGATAAATCATGTGTCACCTAATTTGATTTAATTGGAATTAATTTTTGATTAAAAATAATGTTAGAAATCGACAACACCTATTCATGGAATGGGATTGGATTTCTTGGTATTTATTTTAATTAAAGAAAATGTATTCCCTTGATTAAAATATGATGAAATCGAATTTTACCTAATATGGTAGGTATTTGATTTTCATGATACATATTTAAATCATATGAAATTAAATCTTAGGTATTTCAATCATCATAATTTCGAACTCCTATCTAAATGGGAAAGTTGGAATTGATTCTTGATTGATTTATGATTAACACTAATTGGGGTTGATTGATTTGTAATTGACACTAATTAAGGTTAATTGATTTATCTAAAATTGGAAGTTATGTGTGCATGCCTTTTACTATAAATACAAGGCTTAAGCATCACATTTCCATAACACTCTCACATGCAAAATTCGAGCTCTCTCTCTAAAAGAAGCTCTCGAATTCTCTCTCTCTCTCTCTAGAAATCGGCTAGGCTAGAAGCAACGAAGTTCCGTCAAACGAAGCCCACGCTTTGTGTACGAGGAAGTTCTAGAGAATATCCCGGAAGGCTTTGGGAGTTTCCTTGTCGTTTTAGAAGTCGTGCGGAATCTCTGCTCAACCTCCTTAGGCGCATTCTCAAAGGCCGGCGGAAGCTCTGCCCAAATTCAGAAAGCGCAGTGGAAGTCATCGTGAGAAATAGGTACGGCCTTATGCATTGGGTAAATAAATGCAAAACCATTTTATTGATTTATTTATTTCCTTGACTAGAATTAATAATTACGTGTTTGAATAAATAACTAATTACTTAACCGAGCGAATCTCCGTTATCTTGGTGCTCGATTCTAGAAAAGGAAGTAACTTCGGAAAGTGTAAAATGGGCCTTTCCGTGTGAAACAAATTTTTAAAGGTTACCCCGATGGATCGAGGGCCCATCCCAAGATATGACGGAGGGGACATTAAATATTTTCCCCAACAGGTACGGCCTCTCGCGCCACAGTTCTGGGCAGAGCGCAAGTCTTGGATTTCCTTCCGCATCCCTTGGAGGAGGTCGAATACATCGTCGCGCTGCGGTTGGCGAGGCTACTAGTGACCTAGGCGGCGGTCTGGCGAGGCCCGGCGGCCGCGTTGCCGGCCTTCTCTGTAGTCTTCGAGGTTGATAACTTCGGCTCGTCTTCCGTGTTCGCATCTTCGTGAGGGTTGGCGATCCCCCGGACGACCCCCCGGCCGGTCCTGGTACGCTATTGCAAGGTTGCGATCTTTTTCACGGCGGCTCCCTAGGCGACCATAGGCGACCCTCCAAGCGAACCTGGCGAGGGTCTCGGGTGTTCCATTGTTGCTCCATGTCGTTAAAGTCTTCGGCCTGGCGAACCTCCTGACGACCCCCCGGCTGAGCCTAGCGAGGGTCCAGGTAGTCCCGGCGGTCTTCAATATCTTCGGGATCTTCGGCCTGGCAAACCTCTTAACGACCCCCTAGGCGAGCCTGACAAGGGTCCGGTTAGTTTCGGTGGTCTTCGGCGTCTTCGGGATCTTCGGCTTGGCGAACCTCCTGACGACCCCCCGGGCGAGCCTGACGAGGGTTCGGGTAGTTCCGGCAGTCTTCAACGTCTTCGAGATTTTCGGCCTGGTGAACCTCGTGACAACCCCCGGGCGAGCCTGACGAGGGTCCGGGTGGTTCCGGTGGTATATGGCGTCCTCGGGATCTTTGGCCTGGCGAACCTCATGACGACCCCCCGGGCGAGCCTGACGAGGGTCCGGGTAGTTCCAGCAGTCTTCAACGTCTTCGGGATTTTTGGCCTGGCGAACCTCCTGAGTCCTGACGACACCCTAGGCAAGCCTGACGAGGCTCCAGGTAGTTCTGGCGGTCTTCGGCGTCTTCTAGGTCTTCGTCTTGACGAACATCCCGGTGACCCCCCGGGCGAGCCTGACGAGGGTCGGGGTGGTCCTGGCGACCTCCGTTGCCATTGCTATTTCCTGTGCTTTCCTCGTCATGAGCGTCGACTGACCTCCGCAAAACGTCATTGACACCGTCTTCATTCCCGGTCTGAGCTGGTGAAACTTGGCGACACGGCTGAATCCACTTGGCGAGAGTTTGGGCCCTCGTGTTGAGGGCGATGTTGGTCCTCGGTTGCGGCATCGCGCGTTGCGAAGCACTGACGCGGCTCGAAAGGCGATCGTCGTGCTCCGAGTTCTTCTGATAAATGCTGGAAGGGTCTCGAGGCTTGTTCTCGGCTACCCCTCATTCTAACGCCAAATTGTTAATGCGTAAAAATGGCTTTAACTTATAGTCGGATCCAAGGTTCGGGTCCCGAGTTAGACCTGCTGAAGACATGGATAATTGAAGGCTGAGTCAACGTGGGTTGACTAATGATCGTTAAAGCTGGTAGCGAATCCGTCGTCTTGGATAAGTCTCCGGGTTGTCCTTAGTGATCCTCAGCGGACTTTCCTCGTGGGGGCGAAGTCCGTATCTTGGCGAAGTCCTTGTCTTGGCGATGTCATCGTCTAGGCGAACTCCGGTCTTGATGAAGCTCCGAGCTAATCTTGATGATTCTTCGTTATTTCTCTTCCTTGGCGAGCTCCTACGGCGAGGGAGGTCCTGCAAAAAAAAAAGGTAGATTGGGCCCGTGCCCCGTCGCTTATGGTTGGGCGAGGCTGCCTATGTATCTTAGTTTAAGAGAATCAGGTCCCACGTAGTTCGGGGTTAGTCATAAATGGCGAGTCAATGACGATGTGGTTTGACTCGTCGGAAGTGCCAATGTTGGCGGCGCAGGGGTGACCCTTGGCCAGGAGGCTGGGTATTACCGGCGTGAGCTGTTCTTTGTTGACCTCGTCAGTGTAGGCGAGCTCGTTGTGACGAGGGCCTTATCCCAACGAGGGATGCTTCTTCTTTGTCGACCTCGTCGGGGTAGGCGAGGGCGCCTTAGTCTGATGAGGGATGCTCCCTGTTGAGTCGTCGAACAACTTCTCTTGTTGAGGCTGAGACTCTACTTCTAGAACGATAGCAGCTCTTATTCAAGTTCTTCCTCCTATAGGAGTGGACGAATTTCTAGAGAGAGAAGCTCTGGAGAAAGCTGTGAGTGAGTGTGGAAATGAAGAGGGGAATGCTCCTATTTATAGGAAAACCAATTCCCTGAAACTGCACATCAGGGGCCTGCGAATTTATCCCCTGCATGGAAGAGGTTTGCCGCGGCTCCTAGCCCTGTCGTAGGGCTCATCGGTGCTTCTTTATTCGTCTTCGATGTCTTCTGGTTGTCTGCGAGTTCGTATGTTGAATCCGGGGAAATCTGAAGGATTTCTCGGGGGTTTTCGTGAGCTCGGATCTCCTCGTCGTGTGAAATAATTGTAAGCTATTCCTTCGTCAAGCTGTGACGAGGATGTTTGTCAGACCAAGGTCTTTGTCAGGCGATGGTACCTCGTCGGCCTCGTTGGCCATGGTACCTCGCCGGCTTCGTCGGCCAAGGCACCTCGTCGGCTTCGTCGGCCATGGTACCTTGTCGGCTTCGTCGGCCATGGTACTTCGTCTTCTTTATCGTTTTGACTCCGGGCCTCGCCAATGTCTTAGTTCGTCGACCTCTGGTCTTTGACTTAGCCAGTTGGCTTTGGACTTTCATTAACGGGCTTTGACTTTTTGCCAAAAGGGGCCCAATTTTTATATGTTTCGAAAAATGAATATAACAATATATATATATATATATATATTAGTAATGACGAATAGTATTTTTTAATGTTTTAGTAATTTATATAGATTTTCCATTGAAAATAAAAATAATGAAGAAGGAAAAAAAATGCATATTTATGCCTATGGTGGAATTGAATCTTGGACCTCTTATCAAAAGGTAAAGTTAAGTTGTACACCTTTATCCACTACACCACAATGCAATATTGACAATGTAATGAGTAATTTTTTAATATTAGTGATCGTATAAATATTTTAAAATATTAAAAAAAATTGACTCGGAATCTCGGATTGAGTGAGGGCGGCCGATCCCGCTCAGCCCAATGTAAAATCGCACCTGATTATGGTAGTGGAATGTACTAGATATTGTGCGGGGCTGTGATGGTAGGTTATCAAGAAAAGTAACTAGAGGTGATGTACGAATTCTATAGCATGTCAGCTCTATGTAAAGATCTAAAAGCTCTATGTAAAGATTTAAAATGCAATGAGACATGCTTGCGATTATGTTTGATTATAAAAAAAAGTCCTCTCAAAGTTATTTTTGTAAAAATCCTTTTATCTCTTGATAGATTTCTTGAGGGGCGACTTCAGAAATTTATCTTTTGGTAAATTTCGAGAATGACGTTTCTTCTATCCTAGGCTTATTTTGTCCGATCTTGTCTTGTTCGAATTATAGAACAGTGTCGTTTGGGGTCCAGTATCATTTGGTATCAGAACTCAAGTTTCGTTTGTTCAATTTCTTGAACTGTCATCAATATCAATATGGCAAGACAGTAGAAATCCTATTCCTCCTATTTTTCAAATGGCATCGGAGTATAAAAGAGAGATGAAGTTGAACACCCTAAGAGATTTCGGTGGCCGATCTTCAACAATATTTAGTTCAAATGGAAGGGAAACATTATCACCAACGACGAGAACCAAATAGAGCCAAAACGACAACCCTTTTTATGTTGAAGTCTTCAACAATAATGTTGTTTATGATGAACGTGTGTATGACGAGGTAGACTACAATGATGTAATATTCAATTATAACTAGTAAGCATTAATTTATGATGGCAGTGATGATATTTATTATTATATTAGAAAATGAAATCTACAACAATTAAACTTTAAATATTTATTTATTATATTTTTTTTAACATGATGTAATATACATCTTCGTGTACGGCTAAAGGCTGGTCAAAGTTGTTCATCTGATAAATAATAAATTATTCAACTAGATAAACAACATAATTGCATTGTTCTTTCTCGTCGTGGAATTCAGTTGGATACGGGGTGTCCTCTCTGTCATCTAGAACATGATACAGCTGGCCATTGTTTTCGGGGATGTAAATCTATTCGTAAAATCTAGAAACTTGCAAGATTTAGTGGTATTATGGACCCGTCCGAACCAAGAATAATCGATAATCTTTGTCTCGTTTCCTCGGCACTCACCTCTCTTAGCCCGGGTGAGTCTGCTCTATTTTTCATCCTTATGTGTCAAATATGGAATAATAGAAATAATGTTGTCAATAGAAGCAAATTGAGGACTCAAGAGGACATTGTTGAGGGTGCTCTTAGTTACCTCTCAAAGTTCAAATATGCTCAGAACACTGAGACTCCAAAACTGTGTAACAAGACATCAGCTCTGGCTTGGAAACCTCCGGTGGGAACTGTGTTGATATCTGTATTGACGCCGCAATTGATGGATATGGGGAGGGTTATGGCATTGGTTTAGTGGCTCATAATTACGAAAATCGTGTCCTCGCATCGGGAATCAATTTTTATAGGCACGAGGCTTCAGCTATTCGTCGGGGGGTCGAATGGGCGTATGATCAAGGATGGGAGAAGATTCACATTCCATCTGATTGTTTGGGGGTGATTAAAGCTCTAAACAATAAGTCTACTCCTCTTTCCGATTTGGGCTCTATTATCTCTTATATTCATCGTTTAGCTTCTTAGATCAAGTCTGTTTTTCCTGCTTTAACCCGAGAGGCTATAATGAAATCGTACATTGTCTGGCTAAACTTTCCATTAAGGCTAGAGGAAATTTCGTTTGGTTGGATTTTGTCCCCGTAAGTGTTCAGATATTATTTTTACGTGATTCAAGTTATAGAAGGGGAGTCCTGACCCTTGTTCAGGACGCTCGCTTGGCTGTTGCCAATGGTAATATAATGTGGAATACTCTTCCCGCCCAAACCGCACCCGTTAGGGGGACTCGGAGAGTTTAATGAATCTCGTCTTTCTTTAGATGTAATAAATATAACATAATTGCACATTAATCATAATGTATATTTATTATTATATATATATTCTGGTTTTGGATATTTAGTTTGTCTTTTTCTTTGTTGAATTGTCCAAATAATAATGCAGTGGTTATTAGTGACTACAAGCATGATGTACCAATTCCAAATTTGGTATTCCTTATTAACTAATTATTAGTGTATTATGTCATTATATGCATATAGGACAGGGACTTTTATTCGTATTTAGAGAGAAGGAATATTTTCTAATTTATTATAATTATATTTATTTGGCAAGAAGCGTGTGAATTCAAAGGTTTTATTTTATATAATGTAATCGGGAACAAAATAAGATATAATAAAGAAAATCTTAACACTTTTCACTATCATTATTTATTTGGCAAGAAGGACGTGAAATTCAAGTTTATTAATTTAATAATAATTATGGACATGTTAATAGTTTTGACTTTTGAGAATACTTAACGTTAAATTTTAGAGATAAAATCACAAAAATTACGTTTTTGCACCACTTTAATACTTAATGCTAATGTTTGGTAGTGATAAAAATGACTAACGTTACGTTTATACAGTAGTTTGGTACGTATTGTTAATATTTGATTAAAATTAATTAGCTTTAGATTTCATAGTTTTTTTCAATTCATATTAAAAAATTAAACTAATTTTTTTAAAATATAATTAAACCTAAAATGATCATAGAATTTTTAAATTTAATTTGAATTTTTAAAAATAATTAAACCTAAAATAATTAAACCTATAGGTATTCTACGCAATGTAAAGCTTGAGAATATACCACATTATTTTTAAAAATTGGTACTTTTTCACAAATCTCTTTAGTACATTAGGAAAAAGAACTTGCTCTATTTTAAGTCATTATTAAATTTTGATTTGATAAATACTGTTTAAGATCTATCAGTCGCACATTATTTGTAAGCATATGTTTGCTTTATATCTCTAATGAATGTCTTAATTAAATCAGTTATTGCAGCTACTTGCAGCTATATACTTTGCCTGTGCATAATTACGATTTACGATAATTAACATAATAAAGATATTAAATTATATGGGTATATTAATCAATTGGTAACCCATTACTAATGGTCAATAAACACAATCTGCTCAGAGCTCAATTATGCTTGTTCTCATTCTTGAAATATCCTAAAACAAAATTCATAGTATAGTGAGATTAACATGAATATATATACCAAATCAAACATACTATAGCGACAACAACAATAAAATCATTGCTTAAAAAATCCAATACTTAGACTTCAACAAATATCACACAAAAGAAGACATAAAAGCTAGTCCTTGATCAGTAGTTGTCCCTAAAATATTGAAACCAACAATCTATTAGTAATTAAACACAGAAAAAATAATAAAATTCTTAACTCATGAAGAGAAGAAAAAAAAGAGAGTGAAAGATAGGATATAATATTAATGAATTATATATAAATATATATTTACATTGTTCGATGTATACTCTTATCTTCGAAAGTAAAAAATAAGAATGTGTGTACTCCAATTATTACGTTTATATTTGCAAGGACTTCATGAATGATGAATCATGAATGTTTAGGAAATAATGTATTTTTATTTTCACGTGAAATTCAAATAGATATACTGTACATGAGATCTTCGGGATATTGAAAAATAAAATAAATAAAAATGCATTACGTTGGCACAACTTTTGATCCACGGTTTCTCCCGTTGATCAACGTTAAGGCCCATCTTTCAAATTAGCAACAACCACGGTCTAACCAATACATGTGTTATATAGAGATTATATCATAATTGGTACATGGGTAATTTGCCAATGGGCTTGGCCATCGGTTGCCTCTCCCTTTTTCTCCCATCAAGCCCATTTTAGGTGTGTTAGTTAGTGATCCTCATGATAGTTGCAGTTGAAACTCTCAGTATAACTACAACTGGCTTAGGCTGGAAAAGTTGAAGGTAGTAGAGGCAAAAATTAGAACTTGGACGCGAACTACAAGTGGAGCTGGAGCTTGGTAAACAACTTGAAATTATAAAGTCTTATTCTATTAGTCAAATTTTTAGGCTTATGAAGGTTGTTTACGGCTTGAGTATCTACGTCTTTAGCCTAAGGGGAGACTCGTAGGAGGGTAATAATGAGAAAACATGAGAGACTGATCAGATTGTAACTTAGGAAGTTTGAAGCTAGAGAGATCCAATGTAAAGAAAAAAATAGAAGAGAGGGAATAAGCTTGTGTATGGTCAATTGTAATCTTTTTTAGTTATTCTATAAAGCTCTAATTAAGGAAATATTTTCTTCGGTAAATTTCTAGGTTGTTTCCTTCTTATTCATGGTTGTTCTTGAGTGTTCGTGGTTATATAATGTATTGGTGTTTTCGCTTTAGTCGATTTTCGGATCAAGTGTTCTTGAGCACTTCAATCGTGCTTATTTCCAAAGCATATAGTTCACGTTACAATCTTAAAATGTACTCGATAACAATAATTACTCTAATTTTGGTGGTCCAAGTACATTTAAAAATTGTACCACTTGAAGGTTTGACCAGGATTTCAAGACTACAAAAAAGTGTGGTAATTCCGAATCGTGTATTCTTTAATTTGGAATTATGTTATCCCATATTCTTATTGTGTAGAGTGGTGCTAACTAATTACCGATAAGCCTGTTAATATTCAAGCTCCCGGAAGTCCAACGTTGGATTTTTATTTTTATTTCAAAACCCAGACCCGGATTAGTTCAGGTCCATATAATTTTTTTAAATTATTGGACTACACTGAGTTTTTTTAATTAAAAAAATAGATTTTTTCTTAGTCATGGTCCGGAATCCGGGTCCAGATAAAAAAAAAATCGGGGTTCGGGTTGGTCTACATCGGGCATCCCCTATATTTACAGTATTAATTACCAATATATATTATAATATTTATTTTCCAATATTCTACTTTGAACCTTTTCAAATAATTGATATGCATAAATGTCACGATGTCCCTTATCGAAAGGGCTATCGCATTTTCTTAAATAGTTTATACTTTATCCACCAAGCGACATGCCGCGGCAGCTACTCAATGACCCGTACATGCACATGCAAAGAAATAATACTTTATCTTAATAAGGAAATATTGCACTATGAGTACCTAATCATATACTAAGAGTAAGTGTGTATAATGAATATTTCTATTTTTTTTTTAGCGCAAATACTACTTAAAAGACCATAAACACTACGGAGGGTGAGTTACTGGGACATGTGTATGTCTACCTTTAGACGACGAGATCATCAATTACTGGACACTTCTACGTGGAATCGTACGTGTCTCTTGCTTAACATACATTAACTCAACATGAATGGAATTGGGCCACGACACTTGCGGTCTTTGAATATAATTTTCGCCACATATAAAAAAAAAATTGTTATAATATGCATGCCAGCACACTTGTTACAAAATTAAGTACATATACCACAAGATATCTCTATTTTTAAATATATATATATATATATATATGTGTGTGTGTGGGCTTGAGCTTGACAATTCAACGTACTTTCCTCCATGTGAGTGTGAGTTGGTATAGAATAAAGCTGAGTTGAATAGTATACTCCTAAGAGTCCAAAATT
The DNA here is from genome assembly GCA_954871525.1 of Parietaria judaica. Lineage (NCBI taxonomy): Eukaryota > Viridiplantae > Streptophyta > Magnoliopsida > Rosales > Urticaceae > Parietaria > Parietaria judaica. The sequence continues at coordinate 51,240,041 of OX940860.1, forward strand.
TTGACCCCATGTAATCGAAATACTCGGAAAAGTAAAAGATATGAACACAATCGACATTATTTGTTTAGAAGACCATCGCATTATTGGACATGCATAATATTACAACTCTATGCTAGCTTTCACTACAGTTTCTTACAACTAATCTTCTAATAATTCCGACAAATCTTCAGCTTTCATTAAGATGTTGAACCAAGAGTCCATGTCGTTTTGCTCATAACTGGTATCTAAAAATGGAAATTGAAGCTCTTGGTTGTGACTCATTGGTGAGAAACAATTCATCGCTTCAGAGTCAAAGTTGCTATCATATGTCTCGGTTGAGAAAGCTTCCGACCAAAACGATTCATCGATTTCCGATATCAAACAGCTCGGAGAATAATCGGTCAATATCGTCACATTATTGTCATAGTTATTGATGTTACTAATAGTGTTTTCACAATTGTTAGCGTCACTGATCGTTGAACTTTGAGGTAGAGAAATCGGTCTGTCTTCGACGGTGTTGTTTTTATGAGGAGTATTTGTAACTCCCATTTGATTAAATTCATATCGGCATTTGTCTGAAATTTCTTGAACGGCGACAATATCATCGCTTGGCTGATTGAGCTTTTTCTTCAAGTGGGTGTGCCACACATTTTTAATCTCGTTGTCCGTTCGTCCGGGCAATCTCGCGGCAATCGCCGACCATCTGATTATCAAGACAGAGACATAAGAGATTTTACTCTTTTAATATGGTATGTCATATCTTATATTCTTTTTTTTTTTATGATTATATGATACATAACACTAGTATATAAATTAATGAAGATTACCATCTGATTATCAAGACAGAGACATAAGAGATTTTACTCTTTTAATATGGTATGTCATATCTTATATTCTTTTTTTTTTTATGATTATATGATACATAACACTAGTATATAATTAATGAAGATTATTAATAAACTTTACGTAGTAATATTGGCAATGTCTTCAATTAATATATTACGTTATAACTGCACGGCATGGCATGCATGCTGCTTCCACCCACATGACCATCATATTAGTAAAATGCATGAAAAAGTGACGTGTTGGAATATATGTTATTTTATATATCTTGAATATAAAGATAGATTTAATAACAAATTATATTTAAGAGAGGTCGTTATAAAACACGTGTGATTAATTACCTGTTTCCCAAGGCCTTGTGAAGCTTAATGATGGTTTCTTCTTCGTCTCTGGTGAAGTTGCCGCGTTTAATGTCAGGTGATAAGTAATTAATCCACCGAAGCCTACAACTCTTGCCACATCTTAACAACCCTGCAACCAATCATATTAGTTAGGTCAAGAACATCAAGAAAAAGATCTTATATTCTCTTAATTAATTACTATATAAAAAAAGACATCATATAATAATATATATTTATTTTCGAGTAGTTTGAATTAAGGAAATTTTTATTAGTTCTTTTTTTGTTTTTTGTACTTTTTTTTCTTAAGTAATTGAACTTGAACACTCGTACTCTTGAGACGAAAGAATAGTAATTCAGAGAAGAGCTTTATCATTACTCAGTATTCACCGGAAGAAAGGAACTGAGAACTGTTAATATGAAAAACATATACATTTTCAGTTTTTTTTTCTCCTTTAAAAACCTATTGAGATTCAAATTTATTTTGCGAAATTTGAAATTTCGTCCGTTACGTTTAAAAAACGAAGGTGTCGAAAATATTTACCGGCGTGTCTAGGAAGTGCCCGCCAATTGCCATGGCCGTGACGGAGAATGTAAGCGGTGAGGATGCGATCTTCTTCGCAAGACCAAGGCCCTTTCTTCAACCCCATTTTGTGACAGCATGGTGCTCGTACCATCTCTCTCTCTCTCTCTCAAGTAAGCTTAGAAGAACAAGTTTTCTCTCAAACGCCCATGCAAGCCTTTGCGGCGATAATGAAGGCGGTAAGGGATTCTTATACAAGAATACGGAGCGAAATACTCCACGTATTCAACAAATGGTGGGCATATAACGCCAACGGTTATATACTTATATAAGGTTAATAACGGCAAAAATACCCAAAGTTTGGTCAAAGAACCCCTCGTGTACCTAAAGTATAAAAGTGGTGGCAAAAGTACCCAAAGTCACATTTTGGGAGTTGACCACTCCATTCTCGTAACGCAGTTAACTTATCTGTTAACTCTGGCTACGTGGAAAAATGTGGGTTGCTGACATAGCCATTTTTGCCACGTGGATGAGCCCACATCAGCCTCATTTACGACAAACCAACGAATTAAACTCCTAATTGGGCTCTTCCAGGTGGCAAAATATTGCCATGTCAGTAACCCATGTTTGTCCACGTGGTCAGAGTTAACGTGTAAGTTAACTGCGTTACGAGAATGGAGTGGTCAACTCCCCAAATGTGACTTTGGGTACTTTTGCCACCACTTTTAAACTTTGGGTACACGAGGGTTTTTTTTACCAAACTTTTGGTATTTTTGCCGTCATTAACCCTACTTATATACAATATATTATGTAATTATTGCATTACATGAGATTTTTAAAGAATTTAATGGCGTTGAAAGTCAACACATGTGAATATATTTAAAAAATTATTATACTTTTAAAATAATATTATTATTAGTATTCAATAAATTAATAATTTTTTTAAAATAAAATTTTCTTTAATCGTAAAAAATCATCAATTTCTATAAGATAATAGTATAACTTTACAAACTCTATAAATTTATTATCACATTAACATCATAATATAATTCTTGAAAATTACATAAACAACTAAGACAATTTAGGGCTAGTAATTTTAGAGCATGCTTATATATATATATATATATATATATATATATATATATATATATATATATATATATATATATTCTTAAAACTTAAATTTAGTTATTGTAGGTTATAAAAATACAGCACCCGAAGCTTAAATTCTATGTACATATAACAACTTAACAAGTAACACTATTAAATATACTATATATACATTGAATGTTTTTAGTATAAGCACATCTAATCACATTTAATTTTTTAGAAGCAATGAGAGAAGGACATCAGTAAAAATACAAATAATTATATTTTATTTTTTTAAATAAGATAATAATGGTACTTGTTTCTCGATAAATAAATATACTTCATATTGAATTACTCTAATAAAGATTTAATTATATGAAATGAAACTCTAAAAAAGATATCAATTTATTAATTTATAAAAATATTATTATATATATCATTTAATATCACTCTTTTAACTTAATTTCACTTGCTTGCATCCGTTGGTTACGTCCTCGAATCACTTGTTTAGATCAACATATATATGTGGCACGCTGTGCGATATTTTACTTCAGAAGCGATATAACTTAAAAGGTTATTATCGACATATGTCCTAAATCTTTTTGTATTCAAAGTCAACCCCGTTAATAATCTATCTATTTTCGTTAGTATTCGAACACATCTCTCTCTTTTTGGAGAGCTTTCGATGGCAGATCTTTTCCTTCGACAGATTTTCTGAAAATCACTCTCATATACTTTCTGAAAAAATATCCTTTTATGTGTACATGAATATTAAAAATATAAATTTTCGACGAATGTTATGTATTAATTACTACAGTTTTTTTATTGTTATAACGTATTAGACAGAAAAAAAAAAAACATGTGATCAATTCATCTTTTTTTTTTAATATATATATATATATACATATACCATATTTTCAAAGTATATTTCCTCTATATATTGTAACTTCAAGTAAAAAATAAATAAAAATCGGTCGGATTATACTTCGGCCCCATAGAAATAACTAGAAAGTATCTTTTTGTTTGATATTCATATTTTCAAAGTATATTTCCTCTATATAGTTGATGTACCTGTACAATTTAGACCGAGAACAGTATAACTTAGATCGGCCCCTCTCTAAGAATAAGTACTATACTTTTTTTCTTTTTTCTTCTCTCGTTTGAAAATTTATCTTGGCGAGAACAGTATACTTACTTTTATAATTTTTATGAAAGTAATGCTCCAAAATTTTCTCCATAAAAATACGATAACAAATAATAATAATAATAATATGTATAAACGCATATGTCGATAGCCCGATAGGGCATTGAATTTTGTTTTGAATGTGAAGTGTGAACCGAGGATCGTGTCATCGTTTTGGCCGATAAATCGATTGACATTACCGATGAATTTATCGATGAAAAATATATCATATCCCAGGTTCGAAACTTAATCAACGGATTTATCAGTTATCGATGAAAAATATATTAAATATTTTTACGCATATATTTATACTTAATTTTTATATAGTGTCCAAAATACTAACATAGTGACATGTCATAATATAACATAATTTGTATATACTAGTTAACATATGTAAACACAACCTCAAACACAAACATGATTGCAATGGTTTTTCTTTAAGGCAAAGTTAATTTTTCTCCCCCAAATTAAAGGAGTACAATGTGCCAAATTGAGCGTCTTTATTCATCTTCCTACAGAGAATATACCTCAACCTTGTTTTTGAATTTTTTGGAAAAGTCCATCGATATTCTATAAATTACTCACAAATAATTTCAATAAAAAGTAGCTAAATTTTTTGTTGTTTTTCATCAAAAAGTATAGGAGAAAAGAGAAAAAATTGGAAAAAAAAAAAGTTTCTGATTATCATAAAAACGTGGAATATCGATGAAATATAAGAAAAATTTGATCTTTCGTGTGAACCATCAACCATTGATAAAAGCAATTTAACAAGACGTTTAAAATTCAAAAACGTCGTCGTACTATTTTTTGTAAAAATAAAACCACTAAAATTTATTCACATATATAAATTTAAAAAAGATCTGATGTTGAATTTTCACCTACATCTCCAATGTAACGGTATAACACCATTTAGGTGTTGTTTTTGCACCAAAAATACTCCAAGGAGATTGCAAAAGTCACACTATTTTAGTATGATGCAATAGAATCACACTAAATGTGGTGTCATACTATTCACTTATTTAATTAATTAAATATTAAAGAGAATAGAGTGAGATTTAAAAAAAATGATTACATGAATAAATAATATTAGTAAAATATTAAATAAATAATGTTTGGTGTAATTTTTGGTGTTATGGTTGGAGAGCGATAAGAATTTGGTGTCAAAATTACACTAATAGTGCAATTTCAACACCAAAATGATGCATAGCGTTGGAGATGCACTTAGACCCAATAATGGCTGTGTTGATCCCAAGTTAATATATATATATATATATGGACAATTGTAAAAGAAAGTAATATACTTTAGTTCAGTAAGTATAATACATATTTGTTCAATAAAAAAAACTTAAATGAGCTGAATATTTATGAAAGGTTCAAAGAAGTGACATATCATATATTTGAAAAACTAAAAGTGTAATAAATAAAAAAATCGTATTTTCAATGAGTGCCTTTAGATGCTTTGATAGAGATCAACAAACCATTTGGATAATTTCTTCTCTTGTTTAATCAATTTATCATTGAAAATTAAGAGAAACGACAAAGCTCATGAGACGGCATGATTGAGAAAAAATGTTTAAAACTTTATTGTACACGCAAATGTAGTCTTAAAAGCCGAAATCTTCGTCACCAAACCAACATTTTCTCACACTCATTTGGACCCAAAATCTCTATGATATGGTTTGTTGAACATACAGTTCAAATTAGACGGCGATGATTTTGAACCACTCGCAAATTCTGATAGATATTATCAAGTTTTACTATTCTCAATTCACGACTGACTTTCACATAACTTTATCTATCTCGATTATCAGAGTACAATTATATACACGATATACTTTATATATATGAGAGCCGGACTCACAAATCAGTGAAATCACAATACAAATATTGTGATAGATTTAAGAGAAAAATCACCAATTAGTTACAAAATGGTGGGGTGAACTCTATTTATAGAGTTCAATGGATGCTTCTAGATACTACATTAATGGTAGATAATACATATTAACTCTAGGACTTAGTAGAACTCTCTAGAGCATCTAAGTAATACAAGAGTTATCTAGAACTTCTAAGAAACACAAGAGTATTCTAGAAGTCTACCAATTACAAGACTCTTCTAGAAACTTACATATTACAAGAACTCTAGAAACTACTAAATACTAGGATACACTAGAAAATTCTAGAGACTTATTAAATCAAGTTTATATTTTCAACACCCTCCCTTAAACTTGATCGGTTACTCCGAGAATGCTCCGCAGCTTGACAAAACGGTCTTGCTTGAGTCACTTTGTAAAAATGTCGGCTATATGGTCTTCTGACTTCACGTACCTCAGCTCCACTTCTTTATTTGCCACGCATTCCCGTATGTAGTGAAAGCGGGTGTCGATGTGCTTGCTCCTATCATGAAAGACTGGATTATTTGCTAATGATAGCGCTGATTTGTTATCAACCCGAATCTCGGTGGACTCTTCCTGCGGCAGTCGTAACTCCTTCAGCAAACTTCTTAGCCAAATCGCATGACAAACACATGCAGTTGTAGCGACATATTCGGCTTCGCAAGTAGATAGTGTGACGATCGGCTGCTTCTTCGACATCCATGTGAAAGTAGTATCTCTCATAAAGAATACGAATCCACTTGTACTTTTTCGATCGTCTATGTCTCCTCCCCAGTCGCTATCAGTATATAAAACCATCTCTGAACTGCAAGAAGTTGAATAAAGTAGGCCATAGTTGGTTGTACCTTTGATGTACCGAAGTATTCTCTTCGCGTATTTGAAGTGAGTAGTTGTTGGAGCTTCCATTTAGCGAGAGATTACTCCAACAGCATAGAGAATGTCTGGTCTTGTACAAGTTAAGTACCGCAAACTTCCAACGAGGCTTTTGAAGAGAGTTGGATCCACCTTTTCTCCGTTATCCAGCTTCGGCAACTTACCTTCTTGCTTGATGAAGATTCCGGTGTCTTGTTGCTTCACTTCAATCCCCAAGTAGTAGGAAATGAGTCATATGTCTGTCATCTCGAATTCTTTCGTCATTTCTAACTTGAACTCTTTAAACATATTTGGATTGCGACCCGTGAAGATCAAATCATCTACATAGAGGCACCCGACCAACATATCTCCATCTTGAACTTTGATGTAGAGAGCATGCTCATATGGACACTTCTTGAAATTCCTCTCTTGGAAGTACTTGTCGATTCTAGCATTCCAAGCTCTCGGTGCTTGCTTTAGACCATATAAAGCCTTCTTCAATTTCAAGACTTTATCTTCTTGGCCCTTCACTTCATATCCCGTTGGTTGCTCGATATAAACCTCTTCTTCAAGGTTCTCGTTTAAGAAAGCAGACTTCACATCCATTTGATAAATCTTCCATTTGTTTTGAGCCGCCAAAGAAATTACTAATCTAATAGTTTCAAGTCGAGCAACAGGAGCGAATACCTCGTCATAGTCGATGCCTTGCCTTTGGCTATAGCCTTTTGCTACCAATCTCGCTTTGTATCTCTCCACGTCTCCTCTGGCATTCTTCTTCGCCTTGTAAACCCATTTGACTATAATCGCCTTATAGCCTTGTGAAAGTGTAGCGAGCTCCCATGTATCGTTCTTTGTGATGGATTTGATTTCTTCATCCATCGCATCTCTCCATTTTTTACTTTCAACCGCCTCTAGGTAGCTCAATGGTTCATAGTCGCCAAATAAGCACAAGAGATTGACATTATCTTGGACTTCGGTTACCTGGTAAAGGTCTTGTAAACGTCTCGTTTGTGGCGTCTTTGATCTTTCGCTAAACGAATCTCCATGCTCTTCGATTGATAAACCTCGTGGAGTGACTGGCTCTTCAGAATCTTCTCTTATCTCTTAGATTATTGGCGGCACCATCTCCTCTTCTTCTTCCTCAAAGTAAGGAAGAAAATTATACTCGTCTTCTTGAATATCCCAAATATTTTCTCCGCGCGTCATTAGTAAGGTTCCTTCTACTTCACCGTTGTCTTCAACTAAGCTAGCCTTTTCTTCAACATTCCTTGAAAATCTGCATTCTGAGGCGTAGTGACCGAACTTACTGCAATTGTAGCATTTAATATGAAATTTAACCTATCTCTGCCACATGTTTCCTCTTTCATGTCCTCTTGTTGTTTGTACACTTCGGTTTTGATCTCCATTGTTGAAGGTGTTGTTATAAAAGCCTCATCTTCCTCGTCCTTGTCCACGTCCTTGGCCACGTCCTATTCCTCTTTGGCCTCTATCGTTGCCAAAGTTTGTTTCCTTCAAGTTAAGTTGAAGTAGTTGTTCTCTATCCTCCTTTTGCCTTTGCTTCGTCTTTTTCTTTTCTTCATATGCTTGCAAGGAACCCATGAGTTGCTCAATCGTCATGGTATCCAAATCCTTCGTTTCTTCAATGGTGGTGACGATGAACTCGAAGCTTGTACTCAAGGTGCGAAGAATTTTCTCTATGACTTTAACTTCACTAATTTCTTCACCATTTCTTCTAAATTGATTGACTATTGTCAATACTCTTGAGAAATAATCGGAAATTGATTCTGAATCCTCCATGAACAACCGCTCAAACTCACCTCTAAGAGTTTGAAGACGAATCTTTTTAACTTGCTCAATCCCTTTGTTGCAAGTTCGTAGCTTCTCCCAAGCCTCCTTCGCCATCGTAGCGTTAGCTATCTTCTCGAATCCATCCTCATCGACCGCTTGATAAATGAGGTAGAGAGCTTTCTTGTCTCTCTTCCGTGAATCTCTCAAAGCTTCCCTTTGAGCTTGAGATAAACCAACATCTTCTTGCTCCTTATGGCCTTTCTCAACGACTTCCCACACGTCTTGTGATCCAAGGAGCGCCTTCATCCTGATACTTCAATTGTCGTAGTTGCTCTTGGTGAGCATCCGAACTTGGAAGGGAATCATTCCTCTGTTTGCCATTTCGATCTTATGGCTCTGATACCACTTTGTTGGGAAGTAATATGGAGAAGATGGAACTTTGGTGGGAGAGAATAAAGTTGTATTTTATTGATCACTTCTTGGCTTAGTTACAAAATGGTGGGGTGAACTCTCTATTTATAGAGTTCAATGGATGCTTCTAGATACTACATTAATGGTAGATAATACATGTTAACTCTAGGACTTAATAGAACTCTCTAGAATATCTAAGTAATACAAGAGTTATCTAGAACTTCTAAGAAACACAAGAGTATTCTAGAATTCTACCAATTACAAGACTCTTCTAGAAACTTACATATTACAAGAACTCTAGAAACTACTAAATACTAAGATACACTAGAAAATTCTAAAGACTTATTAAATCAAGTTTATATTTTCAACAGTAAGAACATTGTCTTTGGTGCTTTATTTTTTTGGTCTCTGTCACTATTGATTGGACGAGTACTTGTTAACATATCAGCAGGGATCAACAAATGTGTTGAACATCCGCGCATTAATTTGATGGATTCGCCTTGAAGTCAATGATTTTCAGCATATTTTGGTGGGATATTCTCATATCTACTTCATCAAAGATTAATTGCAGCATCAACGCCTTTGTAATGACCCGACTTTTTTGAAGCCGTCATTTACTGACTACTTTAAAACTCTTTGAAAATACTTGGCCTTTTTTCTAACTTAAAGTAAAATAAGCAAATAAAATAGTAAAAATAATTACCAGGAATTCCTTTTATTTTCAAAACAAATATATACAAAATAAAATGTGCGGAAAACGTCTTCACAGTGATTACCCATTCACCCAATCCCTCGCACACCCTCCACCGTCACCGTCCAATCCACCACGAAATCATACCATAGGTTTCTTACCTACAGTACGAATTAAAAAAAAATGTGTGAGCTAAAAGCTCAGTGAGATACAACTATTTTCTCACAAAAATAATGTAAAGAAAACATAACATACAAATGTTCAATTATGCCTCATTTAACGTTTTAGGAATCTATTACTAATCTTTTCCTAGGTGATCACCATCTTGTGTACGTACCAACTTGAGAACAGGCTGTTGGATCGACGGGGTGTACATGTCCCGAAGTCCTAGGCCAATACATCTGGCAGTTCATGTATACCGCGTGATTAATTTCGTCTTCGTTCCTTTCAACTCGAGAAGAAACCATACATTTGAATGTTTAGCTAAACTGCAAGATTAATCTCGTCCTCATTCCTTTCAACTCGGGGCAGAATTCTATCACTATCCTGTCCTCATTCCTTTCAACTCGGGGATATCATATAACATTGAAAACCTCTTCCTTTCAAGAGGTGTGGTACGTCACTTCATTAACTCCTATGTTTCTCTTGTTCTTATTATCATAAGCTTATGAACTAAAAACATTCCATATCTTATTCCTTTACCTAAAGGAAAACAACATCTCTTGACAATCATTCATGATCGTCATATAATCATCATGAATCTTGCATATTCATCTATCATTAAGTCATCGTAACATATATAAAACAATCATTTGAAACAACATAATGAGTGCACATTCAATAATATTCTAATAAACATTCCAACCATCCACACATCAAACATATCAAACAATATTTTTATTTTCAACTAATGTGTACTGCAGTGAGGTTGACTCACCTGAATCGGTACGACCGTCTTTCTCGCGACTTCGACGAAGACGCCTCTACTAACGATGCTTCTAGATAATATATATTTTTCTAACTATGGGTTAGAACTTGATCACTAGCCAAAAAATTCCTAAAACTTGACTTAAAGAGCTAAACGGGGACTTCAGTTTTCAAAAGGACTTTTGAGGTATTCCCTCGATATATGAAAATAGGAAATGAAATGAAAAAAGTGTTCTTCAAAAACTGCCATTATTTTTCAAAAACGAAGAACTTTTGTGTTTCAAGAATTTTCAAAAGAAGGCTGTAACTTTGAGATATACTAGTTTTTCAATTCGGCCAGAACCTTGCAACTCGATTTCGGCCTAGATCCCGAACGATTTTAAAATTTCTTAAAACATGAAATATGCTCGAAATTGGGTTCTATATAAAGCCTATCTCTACATAAAATCTCTAATTCCGAATCTATGAATAATTAAAAATAATAACGAAAATATGATCTGCAGAATTTTATCGTTTTTCAGAAAAAGTAAAAATTGAAAATATGATTTCGAGCTATTTAGAGATCCTAAAATTCTGAAAATAAATATGTAGTCTCTAACAACGTAATCAAACTACTGATTAAAATTTCAGCCAAAACCGCTTTGTAGTTTGGGAGATAAAAATCTTGGAAAATTCGTCAAAAATTCACTACGAAAATTAATATTCTAACAAGAAAGATAAACTATATCATACCTTAGATTATGAGATTTGATAACCTTTTGGTTGATAAGAAGATGAACACAAAGAGTATTTCTCACTTTTTCTCTTAGAGAGATTTCTAGGTTTTGAGAAAAGGCGAAGTAGAGCATGAGAGAATATCCTAAAACCTTAGCCTAATTAGGTTTAAATATAGCCCTAATTAAATAATATTTTCGCAACTTTTTAATTAGCCTAAAAAAATATTATTTTTTTTATTAAAATATCAAAGATCTTTTCTATTATCATATATAAAAATCTTAAATTAATTATAAATAAAAAATAGAATAAATACTTATATATTCTATTTGAGGACTCTAAAAATACGGGATCTCAAAGCCTTGAATAGCTGTGATTGAAGATTGCCAATCTCCTCATCAATCGCCCAAGATTGTGAAGTTTTTCTTTCCTTATTTGGTTGTCAGCTTGACCAGCCTATCTAGCATTTGCTAAGTGTGGAGGAACATTGAGCACTTTAAACGAAAAAACACACATTTTCTTTATTCGGAGCTGGAGGATCTTACAATATCACTAGTGGTGTAACGAGTAGCTTTCCGACAGTTGAAGCATCCAAGATCGTTCTAAAGAGAAGGCATACGTTTTTCCTTGAGTTGGATCAACATCTGCCCTTGGTCTTGACAGGGGTTTTTTCTCTTGTGAAACTCAATTAAGCATCATGTATAATCATGTACAATTTTTGAATTTTTTCCAGTAGACTAAAGTATATGGTTAGTTCCCCGCGGAGTAGGTTGCCCATCTGAGGCTTCGCAAATTCCGTTCCAAATAATGCGTGTTCATTTGTCTTTTACTTTATACGCATATTTGGTAATCTGGACATTTTTAAGTATTGTGGGAATCACTATAAGAAACTACACTCATGGTGATTATATTAACGTCGTCACTATATATATGTAATAGCAACGCAATATTCATTTATTTTTGTATCTAAACTTTCTAATTTTGTTCACCTATAGCGATGAAAAATTTCGCTTCACATAGGGAAAATATCTAAACCAAAGCACGAATACTTTGCGCCAAATTAGAAATCGGGTGAGGAAAAATTTGTGGTTGAAATTGTCCACCAAAATTATAGGTTTAGGTTTCGTAAATCACATAGCAACGACATGGGTTTTCAACTCTCGTCTTTATTTTTACACGTTTTTACTTTCACCCCACATTGACTAATTAGCTTTACTTTTAGTCTATAGCGGCGACAATAGCTCCATCCTAATTCCCCAACTCTCTCCGCGTATAATAATGACAATGACAAGGTAGTGACGATGTGTTTATTTATAGCAACAATAAATTCCGTCATTCACTACTACAAATATGGGATTATACTACGGAGATTCCACTACGCAAGACAAAAGGCGTCGTTGGAAGTCAAGTTTCAACGATGGAAATTATTATGCGTAGTCGTATTTAAAAATAACTAGACTTCCGACGACGCAAATTTTTATGTGTCGTCGGAATCATATATTCGCCGCGGCAAATTAGTATTAGCCGCGGCGAACAGTGTTCCAACTACGCACATATATGAGTGTCGTCTGGATTGGTTTTAGAAAGCAAATATTCGCCGCGGCTAATTGATATGTGCCGCGGCGGGTAGTGTTTTAACTACGCATATATTAGTGTCGTCGGGATGGAAAACGACCTTCATGTCCAACGACACTTTGGATGACTCGCCGCGGCTAACTAGCCGCGGCGAGAGTCGTGTTTTAACCCAAACATGAGCCGCAAACACTCATTTCGCACGAACCCTAGTTTCTCTTTCTCTCTCTCTCTCTCTCGCCTTCGCTCGCCGCCGCGACCTCGACCCATTTGCCGTCGCCTGCCGTCTCAAGGTTAGGCTTTGAATCTTTGTGTTTTTGTTTGAATTTGTATGCTTTTACGATTCTTAGGGTTGATGATTTTGAGGTTTTTTTTTATGATTTTCTGCGATTTTGTTGATGTGAATTGTGATTTTGTTGATGATTTTGCGATTTTGATTATTTTTAGGGTCGATGATTTTTAGGGTTGAAATTGTGAATTGTGATTAGGTTTTGAAATTTTGAATTTGATTAGGTTTTGAAATTTTGATTAGGTTTTGGAATTGTGAATCGTGATTAGGTTTAGGAATTGTGAATTGTGATTAGGTTTTGAAATTGTGAATTGATTTAGTTTAGGAATTGTAAATTGATTTTGTTTAGGAATTGTGATTAGGCCGATTTTTAATGCGAATTGATTTTGGTTTTGAAATTTAGTTTATGTTTTGGTTTGAATTCCGTGAAATGAATATATGCTATTTTTTTTTCAGATTTCAATGGCGCCTAAAATAAAACGAGGTATTAGGAAAGAAACGGCGAAACGGGGAAAGCACTAGTCCTCCGCTTCCGCCGCCGCATATGCCCTTAATGACGGAAGCGGCAAAGAACCGTTACAATAAGATATGCATGCGGAAACTTTGCTTCGACCGTGGTTTCACCGAATTACCGCTCGCTTCGAATGCGTTGAATGACCTCGTCAACGCCAATTATCAACATCGGGGTTGGCTAAATTATATGCTCGAGCCAAAGAACACGGCGTATACAAGCATGGTCCTCGAATTCTATGCGGCCCTTCCTGACAACGTCAAGGACGGGTTCGTGATGGTTCAAAATGTGCGCGTTCCCATCAGTCTGGAGGTCATAAATGCCTACTATGACACTCCGAATATACCGTAGAGGAGGATGAGCACAACCATTACCCGGGTGCTGAGGTGGAGTTGGACAAGGCATTTTACGACGACATCGATGCAACGATTGCGCAACCCGGTGTGCAATGGCATTCAAGAGCTGGGGAATCACGCCTTGAGAAGAGCCAGTTGTCTAAGATCGGGAAAATTTGGATGTACTTCTTCGGTCACCATCTTTACCCGCATCTTCACTTCACAGAGCTTTAGTTCAATTTTCTGAAGCTTATCTATGCCGGCGCAAAAGGGTTGAACATCGATGTGGGTCGGGAGATCTTCCACCACATGAACCACGTCAACTACGACCATAAGAAGAGCTCATTGGGATTCTCGTTACTTATGTCGGGTCTTTGCATGAATGCCGGGGTAAATGTTATATAATATTAAACTATCATTTGATTAATTTGAATGTTGTTATCTTATTGATACTAAATTTTATTGAATTTGATTGTTTAGGTCAAGGAATATGATCGCAAAATCAAGTTTTCGAAAGGAGGTAATTTTGATGAGGCTTGGATAAGGAGTCTGAAGCTATCGGTGCTTGAAGCGCCACCTAGGCTCCAATCACTTGTGATGGCGCCGCCCCACCGGAGCAACAGTTTATGTATGATGACATTCCCATGAGGGCGTTTATAGCTCACAGTCAGCGGGAAATGTACAACTACATGTGCTACGAACGCAGCTACCGGATGGCTCAAGATCCGAACTTCCAGCCACCGAATCCGTATCTAGCTCCGGTTTGGCCAGCGAGGCATCCCGACAATTATCCCTTTTCCGGTGACGCAGGCGCCTCCGGCAATGCAGGCGGCCCCCACGATAGAGCGAACGAAGGTGGCGTTCAAGACGGAATGGACGAAGACGCGTGATACCCCGTTATTTTGTTTTTTTTTAACAATTTTAAATTATGTTATTATTTTGTTTATTTTTGAACAATTTACTGTGTAATTAGTTTTTGTTGAATTCGGTTTTTATAATTTCTTTATATTACAATGTTTCATTATTTTGCTCATTAACTTAATTATTTAAGTGTATTTAAATTTTGAAATAACAATTTAAATAACAACTTAATTACCGTAAAATACAACAATATGAAAATTTGAAGTTATTCAAATCTGCCGCGGCCATTTACTTATATGTTGCGGCTATATTTTCAACGACACACGAAAGTGTCGTCGGTAATCAAAATTCGCCGCGGCAAATATATATTTACCGCAGCTAAAGCTGTACGATAATCAAGCCGTAGCCTCTGTAATTTCTGATCATTTTTAGCCGCGGCAAATATATATTCACCGCAGCTAAAAACTGTGCGATAATCAACCCGTAGCCTCTGTAATTTCTGATCATTTTTTAGCCGCGGCGAACAGGTAGTTGCCGCGGCTAAATTGTGTTAGCCGCGGCGAATATATGTTTGCCGCGGCTAAAACTGAGCGATAATCAACCCGTAGCCTCTGTAATTTCTGAGGATGTTTTAGCCGTGGCGAACAGGTTGTTGCCGCGGCAAATGTATGTTTGCCGCGGCTAAAACTGTGCGATAATTAACCCGTAGCCTTTGTAATTTCTGAGGATGTTTTAGCCGCGGCAAGTTGGTAGTCGCCGCGGCTAGTCGTACGACGACACTTTTTTGTGTCGTTGGAGAATTTCTGTCGCGGCATCATTTAAACTGCCGCGGCCGATGTCGCAGATCTGAGATTTTATAACTCTTATTTAGTATTTCCTTTCACTTATTTCTCTATACACTCCATATACACAATCCATTTCACACTTAGTCAACTTAGGCGACTTGGTTGAAGGATTTCAGCTTTGTCTTCTCGGCTTGTCTACGGGAAAGAAAGGTATTATTTCTCAAAATTCCGGATCTTGTTAAATAGATTTGCATTATGACTTCTAGAGAATGGATGAAGGCAAATAGATTGAGCGATGCTTACCGACGAGGTGTTCAAGAGTTTTTGAATCTTGTTAAATTAAAGTATAGAAAAGGAGAATTTATTCGGTGTCCATGTCTCATATGTGGAAATTTAGTTTCAAAATCTATGGAGGATGTCGAATCGCATTTATTTGCGTTTGGTATAATGAGTTCATATGATCATTGGTACTTTCACGGGGAAAAAATTCGTGGTAGAAGAGTCGATGATTATGTACAAGAACAAGACGTCAAAGAGGATGACGTGGACAGTTTGTTGAAACGCGCCGAAAAGGATTTTGTGGGAAGACCGGAGTTATTTTAGTCGATGGTGGATGATTTAGAAGCTCCTTTGTTTGATAGGTATAAGAGTTCGAAAGTAGGGTTTTTGGTGACGTTATTTCATTTAAAGGCAGCAGGAGGTTGGTCAAATACTAGCTTTACGCAATTGTTGGAAGCCCTCAGGGATGTGCTTCCGGAGGGAAATAGAGTGCCTTTATCCATGTATGACGCAAAGAAGACGTTGGGGTTGTTAGGTCTGAAGTTCGATAAGCTTCATGCATGTCCAAAGGATTGCGTACTGTATAAGAATGAGCATGAATATTTAACAGAATGTCCGGTTTACAGTGATTCAAGGTGGAAGATAGGGAAGAAGCCTCACGACGGTGTCAAACAGGTTCCGCAAAAAGTATTATGGTACATTCCCCCGTTGCCGCGCTTTAAACGCATGTTTAACAATCCCACTCACGCGAAGAACATGATTTGGCACTCAAAAAACCGCAGTAAAGATGGCGTTATAAGACACCCCGTTGATGCTGTACAGTGGAAATATTTTGACGCCCATCATCCGGAATTCAACACAGATCACAGGAATTTGCGTCTCGGTTTGGCCACCGATGGGGTGAATCCATTCGGTAACATGAGTAGTCGATATAGTGTTTGGCCGGTAATACTCATCAACTACAACCTCCCTCCGAAATTGTGTATGAAGCGGAAGTTCTTAATGTTGACGCTTTTAATTTCGGGACCGAGCCAATCGGGAAATGACATCGATGTTTACTTGGCACCATTGATCTATGATTTGAAGATTATATAGGAAGAAGGAATGACGATCATGGATGGGCACCTACAAGAAGATTTCAAATTAAAAGCAATGCTATTGTGGACAATCAACGACTTCCCGGCGTACAGAAACTTGTCAGGTTACTCAGTTAAATGCAAAATTGGTTGTCCTGATTGCATCAAAGATACATGTTCGACCCGATTGAAGCATGGGAAGAAGATATTTTTTCTCGATCATAGGAGATTTTTACCGTTAAATCACCCGTACAGGAAGAATGCGAAGAAGTTTAATGGACATCAAGAATTTCGAAGACCTCCAAGAATTTTGAACGGCGAAGCTGTCTATAAGTTGATTTGCAAATAGACTAATCAAGTGCTTGGAAAAAGAAAATTAAGCGGTAAGAAAAAGTCGTATGAAGATAAACCGTTCAAGAAAGTATCAATTTTCTATGAACTCCCGTATTGGAAGTCGCATTATGTTCGTCATTGTTTGGACGTTATGCACATTGAAAAAAATGTGTGTGAGGCGATTGTCGGTACTTTGCTTGATGATCCAAATAAAACAAAAGACGTGAAGAAAGCTCAAGATGATCTCGTTGAATTGGGTATAAGACCGGATTTGCATCCCGAGACTCGAGGAAAAAAGACATTTCTACCACCGGCTGTGCACACGTTATCTCAACCGGAACGAAGGAAGTTTTGTGAATGGATTGCGGCCATAAAAGTTCGCGAAGGTCATTCGTCGAACTACAAGAGGTTTGTATCTATGAAGGATTTGAGACTTATCGGAATGAAGACCCACGATTGTCATATGTTGCTTCAACAAATACTTCCTCTTGCATTGCGAGGTTTTTTGTCAAAGGAAGTTCGATATGCCATTTCCAAGTTATATGAGTTTTTCAACAAAATTTGTGCCAAAACAGTTAAGAAATTGGATCTCGACGAGATACAGGCAGACTTGGTTAAAACCCTATGCATGCTCGAGACGTTCTTTCCACCATCATTTTTCGACATCATGATACACTTAACTGTTCACTTAGTACGCGAAGTGAAGTTTTGTGGACCCATATTTTTACGGTGGATGTATCCGATTGAGCGATATATGAAAGTCTTGAAAGGGTAGTTGAAAAATTACAATCGGCCAGAAAGGAGCATTGTCGAATGTTATATGGCGGAGGAGTCAGTTGAATTTTGTGCTGAGTATTGCATGAAAACTCCGCCAATTGGGGTGCCTAAACTCGCCGTTGCAGAATCAAAAGTCTTATCCTCAGGTAATAATTAATAATTTCATATATAAAAAATATCGTTAAAATAATAACTGATCTTTGATGTTTTAATGCGCAGGTAATCCTTCAACTGTCAACCGAAAAGAATGGGAGCAAGCCGTTCTATATGTGTTGCACAATTCAGCCGGTGTGGAGCCCTTTATTGATGTGCATATGAATGAGTTAAGGCATATTTATCCGAAAAAGTCAAAAAATGTAAAATGGCTACAAGAAGAGCACAACAGTCTGTTTCCAAAGTGGTTCGATGAACATTTATATCCAAGGAGAAAGCATTAAGATGAGACAATATTGAAGATCTCCGGTGGCCCTTCACAAGTAGTTACCCGGTACATATCTTGGTACGTTAACTGGTACACGTTTTACACTAGGGGAAGATACGAAAAACACCCCGTACAAAACAGCGGTGTTACGTTATTTGCGGAAGGAATGCATGTTGCGTCGCCCAAGGATAAGAATCCAGTACAAGCTATTATGAGCTACTACGGATATGTAGAAGATATTTGGGAGCTTGATTATTGTTGTTTGCGAGTAGGATTGTTTAAGTGCAAATGGGCGGACAACAACTACGTAAAAGTTGACGATGACGGAATTACAGTTGTTGACTTTAGACGAGTGGGCTACGCCAATGATTCATTTATAATGGCATCCGAAGCAACTCAAGTGTTTTATGTCTCCGACCCGATTGATCAAGAAGTATCTCTTGTCGTGCATGTGAAGGCAAAAAACGTAGAAGAATATTCCAACGAAGAAGTCGTAGACATAACCACCACCGCACCATTCTCAAAGAATCTACCGAGCATTGAAGAGGTCGAGAACTTTGATGATGATGATGTTTCTAAGTTGCGACGTCTAGACATCCCGTCAACAAAAATTGAATGAAATATTCATTTATCAGTATTAATAATAATTTTATATTTCATTCTACTTGTTTAATAATGTAGTTTTATGACTTTATTTATGGTTAAACATTTACTATTATTTCATAATATAAGTTACTGATGTGATTTAAGTTAAATTTTCAAAATCAAGTACTTACCGTTGACATTTTTTAATTTTTTCAATGTGTAAAATATTGAAAACAAAACAACTTTTTCAACATGTCGCGGCAACTTGAAAATCCGCCGCGGCTAATATTTCAACGACACTAAAAAGTATCGTCGGATCAAATATTAGCCGCGGCTAATACATATATGCCGCGGCAGACATATAAACCTTTCAACCTGTAACCTCTGAAAAATTGTTTTTAGAATAGCGGCAAAAGTACCTATTTTCAAGATAGTGGTGAATTTGAGATATATTTTTACATTTTTTGATGTAGTTTATTATTGTAAGATTATATATAATTAGTAAACACTGAGTTTGACATAATTAGTTTTGTAATTTGACGTTTTCCCGAATTGTGACCTTATTGCGGCAAAATTACATATTTTTTAGAAATTTGTTAAATTGGGTTTTTTTTGTCCGATTTTTTATGTAATTTCATTTTGTAACTTAATGAAAAAATTTAGAACCCTAGCTAACCCTAACCCTAAGCCCTAACCCTAACCCTAACCCTAACCCTAAGCCTTAAGCCCTAAACCCTAAAACCCTTTGTTGGCAAAATTTTACTTAGGAAATAATTTCATTACGTACTCTTGAATTAATTTTTGTTTAAATAAAAGTGGTTGTTTAGGAATTTAATAAATTGGTTAAACCCTAGCTAACCCTAACCATAAGCCCTAACCCTAACCCTAAGCCCTAAACCCTAAACCCTTTGTTGGAAAAATTTTACTTGGGAAATCAATGCATTCGTAGTGTTCATCGTACGCGCACCCAAAAAGTTTAGAATATGTAATTAAATGAAGTAATAAAATGCACAAATATGTAATTTTTGTAATAAAAATTTATATTGATCCATTCATGGTTTTCAATGACTTCATGGGTCTTTTCTCTCTTTCTCTCTTTCTCCCTTCTCTCCTTTTCTATTTTTCTCCTTGTCGCCGTCGCCGTGGGAGAGAACGTCGGCCATCAACAAGTCTACTCACATTGATATTACATTGAACAAGGTTAGAATCTGAGCCCTAAATTGATATTACATTTTTAATGCATTTCTGTGTTAAAATAACATTGTAGTTTATGTGATGATATTTTGATGATTTAGTGAATATCTCTTAATGGGTCGTCGGTTACATTTGCCGCGGCACACAATAATGTGTCGCAGCTACTCCTGCATCCAATATTTCAGCGGCTACGGGTTTATTTGTATCAGGATTAGCCGCGGTGTTAAAATAATATTGTTTACAGTTTATGTGATGATATTTTGATGATTTAGTGAATATCTCTTAATGGGTTCATGAATTTGTTGATAGTTTTTAATTTTTGTTGATTTGTGTTTTGGTTTGTTGGTGGGTTTATATTTTCGAAATTTATTGATATATTTTGTGGGTTTATGAACTTGTAGATGAATTTTTGTTTTATACGTAGGTTTCTTGGATGTTTTTTATCACTATTTTTTTTTTATCAATTTGTGTTGATCAATTTAATTTGGAATACACGCTATTTCACTATGTCGGATCGAGACGAATCACTCGAACGTGATATGTCGGATCGAGAAGAATCACCCGAACGTGAAATCAAACCCGGTTAGTTTATTTTTATTTGCATTAGTAATTGTTGTATTGAACTAGTTTCTAAGATTGAGTTAATTATTTTATGGAGGTATAGACGAGAAGGAATCAAAACCGAGAAAAAAACTAGAAGATCAAGGACAAAGAAAAGTGACTCTAATGAAAAGAATCAATGTATTAAAACATAAGGGGGAAAAAGTTCATGTTAAATTTGATGAGAAACAACAACCAGAAGGAAAAGAAGGTGATTTTTTAGGTAGTTGGATTAGTGTGTTAGCTAGGGAATTCGCTCCAATAACTATAATCGATTGGAGAGATAAAAGTTATGCTAAGGTGAAAAAACGGATATGGAATGAAGTCAAACAAGCATTTGATATTCCGGGATGGTTCAAAAGAAAATGTTTGTCAAGTGCCGCGACTATGGCAAGACGATTCCGGCATGATCTCTTTACCCTAATCAATAAACATCCCACGGGTAAAAGCATTTATGAGCGACCGGATATTGTTGAGAAGTACTACACGAGCATCACGGCCGAAGTATGGAAGGAATTTGTGGAAATTAGATTAAGTGAAAAGTTTGGGGAACTCTCGAAGCAAAATAAAGCTCATAGAGATTAAGTTGAATACCTCTCGAGAACGGGCCGAAATGGATATCGAAAGATCGATCAACAACTAGTTAGGGTTCTAACTTTGTATTTTAATTTTATTTTATTGCCAAGAATCGAATAACATGTTTATTTTGTTTCGTAGCATGCCGAAAATGGAGAATGGGCCACCTTACTCACACTTTAGTGCGTCACGAGGAAGAACCCCGATTGTTCATTAAAGGACTCAACTTTGGAGCCAATAATAGAGAAAATAGTAAGTACTTATATAATGTAGTGCAAATATAAGTAGGTTTGATTCTCTTATAATTGTTGTTTATTGTTAGAACGAATATGCCACGCAAGAAGAAAATGGCGAGTCTGAACCCGATGAGGAAGTCGACGTATTGACAAGAGCGTTGGGAAAGAAAGATCATTCCGGACGAGTTCGGGGACAATCGAAATACGTCAGAAAGCAAGCATATCACCGAGCATCCAACTCAACGCTGAATCCCGTCGTTAAAAGCCTCCAAGCGGAAATTGAAGAAATGAAATCGAAAAGCGAGGCGAAAGATGCGGCTTTGGAAGAATGGAAGTAAAAAATTGAACTATTTGTCCAACAATCAATTGCTCGAAATTTTGAAGGGAGTAACGATGCATGCTCCCGTGGCGGCACTCCGATTAGTCAACCGCTCGCTCCGGTTAGTTCGGAAAAAAACTAAGCCCGTATCGGTCGAAAATGGAAGCGGTGTTGGCGAAAGGGGATCGAGGGATGTACGACCGGCGGCCTCTCATCCAAAGACGCCCATTTCGGGTGATGGTGGCGTCGAATGTCTTCTCTACTCGGACGCTTTTAAAGAATACGTCGCAAAGGGGAGGGCATATAAACGTTATATCCCGGGCGAGGAACCTTTTCTCAATAAAGAATGGGCGGGCGAATATACTCGGGTGTTAATTGAAGTGGTAAATGCTCCGATCCTTAATGTTCCTCTCCCGATGGAAACGCAATGTATGGAATTTCTCGATGACGCGATCGGGAACTTAGTGCCTTGGCCGACAAGGTTAATCAAGAATGTCGATTCCAAAGGTAGTCCATCTCTCAAACCCAAGCCAAAAGAGGTTGCCAAAAGTGCGCAAGATCAAAAAAAGATTAAGATGTCGATCGTTGTCCCGGAATAGAGACCGTTGGCCGATTATGCCAACAATTATATGCTCGCATCGGATCAATTACTCGAAGTGAATCTTGATGAAAGTTTGTGTCAAGATTCAACTTATTTAACTTTCGATGATATGCGCGAATTTCTATTCTCCGAGGACTTGAATGTGAATTGGATAACGACTTGTCAAAGGTATGTTTTCTATTTTTACATATTTTTTTTATTTCCTTATTTCTTAATGATTTGAAAATATGAATAATTTATTCTACTTTTCCTTATATTATATTAGTAGTTATTTGTTACAAACATACATGTCAAAAAGTGATGTGAGGGATTTGTACGGTTTCATTCCTCCGTATAATGACATGAACTACAACTCATACACCGACGAAGATAAGAGGTCCAAAGAATTGGAACATGATGTGGAGGTTTGCTTCACGAAGATAACAAAATGCAAGAAAGACAAATTGTGGTTGATGCCATACAATAGTCACCATCGTTGGACTCTCCTCGTGTTGAACCCTTGGCGCAATAAGGTGACCATATTCGATTCACTTAAAAATTCAAGAGGTTTGAATGCGCATTTATCCAAGTTTTTTGAAAAGTAAGTATTCTCGAATATAGAATTATCTTTTTATTATTGATGTATTTCAAATACAAGGTTTTGTATATTTAACGTTTAAATTTTTTGTAGGCTCGGTGAAAAAGTTCAAGTTACACAATACAACCGGCTTGAATTCGCACTCGGTGGTCAAAGTGGTGATTTCAAAATCATGTCCGAAACAACCGGGAAATCACGAGTGTGGATACTTTGTCATGAAGTTCATGCACAACATCGTCATAAAGGGTATTGCGTTTGTTGATAAAAAAAAAAAGTATTTATAGTTTAAAAGAGATAGATTCTCTTAGAGTTAGATTAGGTGCATATGTTCTTCAAAAATTTGCAAAGTATGATGAAGAATAGAATATTATGTATATGGACGGTCTTACATTCTTAGGTATATAACGACGGTACTATTTGTAAGTATGAACAACGCTTTTTGTAGGTACGGAAGATTATTTGTATAAATCGGTTAATTTTGGGATTTAAATATATATTATTTATTATTTACAGGTGATACCAAAGCATCCGGGCGATTTAAATCGCCCGGTTTTTTAATTTTATATCGGCATATTCGACGACGGATGAAAAACAGTCGCGGAAAGCATTATATCAATGCAATCGGACAAAAAAACGCCGCGGCAATACTAAAATTGCCGCGGCGTATTTATCCCAACGACACTAATAAGTGTCGTTGGAAGGAATATTGGCCGCGGCAAATATAATTTTAGCCGCGGCGAATATTTATCCAACGACACTAGTAAGTGTTGTTGGATGTAAAAACGCCGCGGCCAATATTATATTTGCCGCGGCCAATATTCCTTCCAACGACACTTATTAGTGTCGTTGGATATATATACGCCGCGGCAAAATTTATATTTGCCGCGGCCTACAAGTTGTCCAAGGACATTTTTGAGTTTTGGAATCACCTCACACAACACTTATTATGTGTCGTCGGAATGTTTGCCGCGGTAAAACTATTATTATGTCGCGGCAAATTTGGACTCCGACTAAACTTTTTAAGTGTAGTCCAACGCCACTTCCGACGACACTTAAATTAAGTGTCGTCGGATATCATACGATGGAGGATCCGACGACACATAGAGAGTGTAGTCGGAGAGATCCAACTACACTGTTTAAGTGTAGTCCAATCCCTTTTTTGTAGTAGTGATTGTTAACTCCGTTTTTGTAGTGAATGATTGATAGATAATCATAATTAAAAGTATTTACGAAAAATATAAATAACTATAGAAAATATTAAATATTCTCTAAAACAAAAACAAATAAGACTATGGCCCAGTTTGGCATTGTTGTGCTGTTTTCATAATTGCTTTTAAAATTTACTGTCAGAAAAAGTGTTGTCAGAGAAATTGATGCGCTGTTTGGTTAATGAAAACAAAAAACAATTGGTTTTCTAAAAAAAGTTCCAATTTAGAATTTGGCAACCAGTTTTACTTAATTAGCTTCTAAATGTCAAAAACTACTAAAATAGATATAAATAATATTAGTTAAACCTCAATGTTAATATAAAAAAGTTAAAAAAATAATAATTTAAATAATATAATTATTCAATAAAAAAATTAAAAAAATATTAATTTGTTATGCCTTTTATGCTTTTAATTGACAATAATTATGGTGAAACTACCAATTTTTTACATCCACGTTTCTTCCGTCCACGTTAAAAAATTAGTACTTTGACCAACTAAAAAGAATTAATACTTTAACTGCAATAATAATATGTATTTTTTTTTTTATATACATTTACCTTCCAAAAAGAATTGGTACTTTAACTATAATTTAAGAATGTGAACGTAAAAAAAAGGTACTTTTACCACCTAAAAATTGGTACTTTAACCGCAATGGTAATATATTTTTGATACTTTTACCACCCAATAAGAATTGGTGCTTCAACTTAATTTTTTTTAAAATAGACGTAAAAAATTGGTGTCTTTACCATCCAAAAAGAGTTAGTACATTACCCACAATAATTAAAAAAAATTAGACATAAAAATTGATACCACTTAAAAATAATTGGAATCTTAACCGCAATAATAGTATGTTATTTTATACTTTTAATTTTGCCTAAGAAATGCCAAACTTTGTATTGAAGTGCTTATATTGTAACTTACCAAACACAAATATCAACTTTAAATTATAAAAAAAGCAAAAACACATTTAATAAGCAATGCCAAACGGGACTTAACTCTTGTGAATTGTACACATCCACCAATGGATTAAGTATAAATAGATCTCTATAGCTCCCGTTATTAGTTTAAGAAGGTTAATTTTTTTTTTTTCTGTCTCTTTATTACATTATCTGTATTATTAATTAGAAACCCTTTTCATTCAAATTTTCTTTTGAATTTGTAATATTGGTTAAGAATTAAGATGATTAGCTATAATTTATGATAATCTTTGGAAAAGACGGATTGCGAAAATGACTACCACCTAGTGCCTTGGAGATCAACGGTCAAAGAACTACTTTTCTGTGTCTGTCTTTTCTTCGAATTTGAAAGAAAATGATAAATATAAGACTTCTAACCAAGGATCAAAATGCCGTTTTGGCCGATAAATCGTTTGCCGTTATCGATGGATTAATCGTTTGCCGATGGATTTATCGACGGAAAGCCTATAAAAATTATCGTTTGCCGTTATCGAAACTTATCGAACTTATCGATGGATTAATCGTTTATCGATGGATTTATCGATGGAAAACCTATAAAAAAATTTCACACATATTTTACACTAAAAACATAACATAAAATACTAATGTCACAAAATATAAACATAAAAGTCTCATACAAAATATAATATATAAGCCACAAACCAAGTCTCATACTAATGTAACTAGCTCAAATCAACAATTTCCGAAACATATGTACTTTTGCCACAATGATATCACAATTCAGAAAAACTTCAAATTAAAAAAAAAAAATTATGCAAACCGATTAGTTTTAAAATTATATACAATTTTATAAAACGAAATTACACCAAAATATTCGAGTAACTAACTCAAATCAACAATTTCCTAAACATATGTACTTTTGCCACAATGATATCAAAATTTTCGAACTTACCCAAATTTGGACGAAAAGTCCTCCGATTATCGTTATTTTGCTCTTGAAAAGTTGCAGCGATAAGTACTAAAGTTTTCGGTTCGAAAAATTTCAAAAAGTATAAAACGACAGCGATTACTAGAGATAAGTTACCGAGAACACCATTTCTTCGATTAATCGAACGATAATCGCTCGATTTTCGCGATTTTCGGAACCCTGCTTCTAACTATGGGACATTTCCACTACCAAGAATGATAATAGTTACAGGATTATAGACTAGTACATCTGTACATGAACATGCACAAGCAGGGCCCACACAAATTGTAAAATTAAATTTTGATAAAAAAAATATAAAGAATATTTATATAATAAATAAATACTCATGACGCACATTTTTAAAGTTAAAGTCTTTAGTCAAATATAATTTAAAGTTTTTTTTTTTTTTATTATAGGCACCGACTCCCAGGCCCAGGTCCTTCAAAAACGACACAGGTCCTTCAAAAACAGGGACAACGCAGACAATTCTTATATATCATATCTCATTCAAAAATATTGATTGTGATATTTATGATTTATGAATGATGAGATATATAGTCATATAGATATTATCTCTCAAGTCCAGCCAGTCAGTGAAATCACCATACGTATATCCAGTCTTCACCAACCGTGTGTTGACTACTTTCACATATTTATATGTTGATCTCATGACTTCAATCTTAAATACAATTGACACATTGTTTATTAAGCGCTAAAATTTTATTTTAAAAAAATGTTGCTTAAATGTAACAAAATATTTCTTCTAAAGTATTTTTGTTAATTAATTATCAAATAAAATTAGTTTATTAAATTATTGGGATATTTACGGCAAAAGCACCACCATCCCCTTTGTATACGACCTAGTTAGATTTTATGTTATTGTTGAAAAGTTTAGAAAACAAAAATTCAGCTGTAACATTTTAGATTTGATTTTTATCCTTTAAAATTCTTTAAAAAATCTAAAATCGTCCCTCTGCACTCTAAATTTCTTTCGATATAATTTTTTTTTTTTTTACTTTTGCCAAAACAAAATAAAATTTAGAATTGTCGCAAACTATGAGATATTTTGTGGTATTTTTCCGCAAATATTCCTAAATTATATTATGAAGTTGTGAATCAATTTATCGAAGAGTTGATAAGATGAAAATACCATGATAAGGTTAGAAAGAAATATTAAAATTAATAAAATATTTTTAAAAAAAAAAAGTTATGTATCTCGCAAAATTAAAATTCTCTAAGTTTTTTAATATGCAGAGAACAAATGTAATACAATTTTTCTAAATATTATCAGACTACTACTTAAAAACAATATCTCATGAGACTAACTACACCAACGTCGTGTAAAATTCAATTTTTTTTAAATATCTACGAGACTACAAGACATGGTTTCTCTAAAAAAAAAAAAGTTAAAATACGTTTTATAATTGGCATCTTTCGTTGAAGCCTCATCATAATTGGAACTTAGTGAGTTGAGTAAAAACAACAGTCAATACCTATATTCTATTCAATGCAAAAACTTAAGTCGCTTTTGGTTGCTGTGAAATTATTCTTTTTAATTTAATCAAGGAATTTAGACTCGTGTGTGAGAGTGATTGAATAAATGTGTAGTGACTATATATGTGTCATTTAACTTATAAATATAAAAAGGGAAATTTGCGGCGAAAATCATCGAAGTCACTAAATTCTTGCAGATAAATCACTACCGTCTATTTTTTGCGGCAAAAATCACTAACGTCATCAATTGTTTGCAGATAAGTCACCAACGTTTATTTTTTGCGGTGAAAATCATCAAAGTCACTAAATTCTTGCAGATAAATCACTAACGTCTATTTTAGCGCCAAAAGTCATTAACGTCAGTCTTTCCTTACAAATGTTATCCGACAACGTTAAATGACATATCACCAGCATACATGGCATTCATCAATTGTCTCCAACAACAACAACACGCGTTAGTGATAACATTATTTGAAACAGAGATTTTTATGGCAATTGTACCATAAACTTTTAAAATTAATTTTATCGTGGCCAAAATTCTAAAAACACTAAAAAATAATCCTACCATAACTTCCAATTTTTCCCAACAATTTTATCGTTGCGGTGAACATACCCAACATTTGGCCATATTCTCCGATAGGTACCCAACCTCAATAAATATAGGCGAAAGTACCTAACGTCGCACTTTTGTTGCCGACCAACTAACGTCGTTAGACACCTGCATACGTACTTGTTAGGCTGTCTCATGTGGCATTCCACATTGCACAAGCCGCCACGTGGCCAAAGGGTGGGTATTTTTGCCGCAATTAACCCTAAAAGATATAAATTCATCCTATAAGAAAAACAAAAAATATTTTTTATAAATGCATATTTTATAAAATTATTTGATTATATTTGACATAAGTACAAAAGTTATTTGATTACTTAAAAAAAATAAAACATATTCTTTTTATAAATACATATTTTATAAAATTATTTGATTATATTTGATATATGTAAAAAAAAAATTAAAACATGTGGGGCAGCGGAACTAAGAAAAAAAAAATTATGTGGCGGCGAAAGTACCCAACCTTTGGCCACGTGGCGGCTTGTGCCACATGGCACGCCACATGAGACAGCCTAACGGCTACGTAGGCAGGTGTCTAACGGCGTTAGTTGGTCAGCAACAACAGTGCGACGTTAGGTACTTTCACTGACATTTATTGAGGTTGGGTACCTATCTGAGAATATGGACAAAGGTTGGGTATTTTCGCTGCCACGATAAAATTGTTGGGAAAACTTGGAAGTTATGGTAGGATTATATTTTTGGTGTTTTTAGAATTTTGGCCACGATAAAATTAATTTTAAAAGTTTATGGTACATTTGTCGTAAAAATCTCTATTTCAAATAATGTTAACACTAAAACGTGTTGTTGTTGTTGTTGTTGGAGACAATTGATGAATGCCATGTAGGCTAGTGATAGGTAATTTAACGTTGTCAGATAACATTTGTAAGGAAAGACTGACGTTAATGACTTTTGGTGCATAAATAGACGTTAGTGATTTATCTGCAAGAATTTAGTGAGTCTGATTATTTTCGCCGCAAAAAATAAACGTTAGTGACTTATCTGCAAACAATTGATGACGTTAGTGATTTTTGCCGCAAAAAATAGACGGTAGTGATTTATCTGCAAGAATTTAGTGACTTCGATGATTTTCGCCGCAAATTTCCCATATAAAAATGGAATATATATATATATATATATATATATATATATATATATATATATATATATTCGTAAACAAAAAGACCACGCGATCTTTTAATATTACAAAAAAGATGAGAATTTTATTTAGTTTTATAACATCAAATTTTAGTAAGAAAAATGAATGTTCATTCTATATATAGAAATTTGGGTTCGGCCACCAACTTCACCATTATGATAACGGTTTTATTGTGATTAAAATTTAAATGTTAATGACAAATCCAGTAATGTTAAACAATCTCGAACCAAGCTTGCATTGCTTAGTGGTGAATCCACTACAAGACTCTTCGAGGGGTCTTGGATTCAATCCCTTGAGACGCAAAAATTTTGTGTATATATATATATATTTGTGGTGAATCCATGACAAGACTCTTCGAGGGGTCTTAGATTCAATCCATTGAGACGCAGAAATTGCGTGTGTATATATATATATATATATATATATATATAATCTTGGTTGATAATGTCCGCGGTCAATAGTGTGGTTGTTCTTATCGTGAAAACATATCTTGTAATTCGAGTACATGTAATTTTGGCCAATAGTGTCCTCGTTAAAAAAAACAAAACAAAAAAAAGTGAAAAAATATATTTTAAAGTTTTCACCCGCTAATTCTACTCCATACTTCTACTTTCTGTAAAATATATAATTAATTTTCAAAACAGCTAAAGCATACCCTTAAATGTAATTCAACAATATTATTATCTATTTTTCATAATGTTTATTAATTTTTTTTAAAAGTAAAAATTAAAAACCTCATTCGGTTCTCAAAATTCTTCGACATGTTCCTTCCTCACTGTTCGCCACCCCCACCAACTCGCAGCCGGGGGGTCGTAGCGTCCACTCGGTATTTAAATTAAGGTTAAATTTAGAATGATAGAAATTACGATATAAAAACTAAAACTTAAATACACTTTGATGTATCATATAGTTTTGAAAATAAAATATTAAAACTGAAATTTGAAAGTTCGGCCCCAACTTTGACGGGTCACATTTTTTACTCGGGTCTCGGATTTGTGCATAAAATGTTAACTTTGGGAGCCTAGAATATTGTTTTGGTAGGTTAAACGTACTTTTATATTTGTGTTTTTGTTGTTTATTTGTTGTTGTTCTGTGCTTGGCTCGATCAACAAAACTATTTTATGTCAATTTTCTTCTAGAGTCGACCTATGTCATTTTGTTTTGGTAGGTTTTTTGATGAACTATACAAGTACCGTTTAGAGACTCGCAAAGGAGGATTCGAGATTCGAAATTGAAATGAAAACAAGAGTTTTGCAAGTGTTTTACGAGAGAGTTTCGAATTTGATGCCCGAAACTGATATTTGAGTGAATCAGCAATTCTTAGATGCTCCAAATTATCTATTACTTTCTTCGATCGCATATTCGTGCACAATTTACATAACAATATTTGCAAAGTGCTCATACACTAAATCAATATGCAATCACCATGTTCTCTAAAAAATCTAAAATCAGTAGCATAAGTAGTTTCAATTCGAACTTCCGGTTTCTTCCATTCACACTGAGGTTTCCTACAAATGGAATTTCAGACAAATCGAAACGAATTCCCGATTTATTCATTTTGGGAAAAAGTTGCCTGTGAATTCCAATTTACTGCAAGCAATTCGATACCCCGTCTTCTTCCATTAATAAACAGGTAGCCAATAAAAAGCCAAAAACGAATTCTCGATGTTTTCTCATTCACGAAGACATTGCCTGTGAAAGCAAAACAAATTCCCGTTCTCTGCTCTTCACAAAAGAGCTTGCCTGAAAATGGAATGCACGCAAAGAAAGACGAATTCCTATTTTCTTCCATTAAAAAAGAAGTTAACCATTAAAGCAATTCATTGCAAAGCAAAACGAATTCCCGTCCCGTCCAGAAACCGGTCAGTGTGCCAGCCTTTGGCCTGCAACTCCGACAAGAAAGTACCGAAAATTCCATTCACCTTCTCGTGAGCGGCTCTCAATGCCACATCACCGGTCTTTTCAAAAGCCTTCTCCATATCCGCAGCATAAGCAGCAACAAGCCACCCTCTAAGGGCATCTTCACCGGTGGCACTGTGCTCCAACATCATGTCCACCCACTTGCTTCCCCGCCTCAGAAGAAACTTCTCCACCGGGAATATTTGCTTTAATTCACGAAGCTTCGAAGGCGTCACCACCTTCTGTATCGCCCTTCCGACCTTGACGTTTCCGGCGTCTTCTATGAGCCGCTCGGGAAAGAGGAGATCTTCCCGGTATCGTAGGTCAGCCGGGCTTGAGACTTTTCCAGTCTGAATTATGCAACATTTTAGCATTAAAAGCAAATGTATAAACTTCAAAGTTCAGGGTTTAAAGAGTAATTTCTTGTACATGCAACTCGTATCTCTATGTAGATAGAGAAGCAACAAACCTTGAGAAAATCGGCAACAATCATGGCGGTTCTCTGGGGATTTAGAGTGTTCACAGGGGCTGCTCTCATCTCTTCAATGACACAACATACGTGTACGACTGAAAGAATCGGCCCAGCGATCAACTGCAACCAATTAAACGCTCTTTACTCTCTCATCACCTTTTCTGAGTCAGATAAATCCCAGACCATCAAAATTTACTTATTTTCGGACTAGAGAATAATAGGACAGATATCTCTAAGTCCTGCAGGCATATTCATGGTTACGAATCAAAATCGATTCGCCAAATCTAATCCGAGCCTAATGTTACTCTTTTTGAGAGTAACCGGGATTACAACCTAATGGGCTGGACCGGGTGGACCAATGTAAACCCTAAAACATAATTGACCAAACCCTGTAATTCTAATTACAGAACTAAATAGCCTTGATAACAATATTAAACAACCCTAATTATTTCTCAACGTTACGCATGTACCATTAATTAGTACAACCTATAGTCTTAACCCTAGGTCAGTATATCCTATGATATTTTCTGCTAGTTTTGACGAATGCCGATTTCATATTTAGACTATACCTTTCCTTGTGTTGTTGAGCAAACGGTTGAGGCTAACTGAATCCCAACTCCGATGCCGAGAACATTGAAAAGAGTGGAGATGGCCTCTCCCTTTGCAAAAAGATCACTGAGATTACCTTCTTTGGCAAATGAAGAATATATGGGCAACCTTGTTGCTCTTGCTGCAACGGTTGCCATGCCCTGTCGAAAGAAGAAGCTAATATGACCGGTTACTGAAAATATGAGGAAATAAGAGTACGAACTTCGACAAAAATAACTGAGTATTTTGCCAAATCTAGTTAACTGAAAAAACTGGCTACAGTTCACCGAGACCATTCATCAAAGCGAATTGGTCATCGGTTTCGGATTTAAACAAAACCAATTAATTAGCGTCATCAAAGCGAATTGGTCATTGGCTTTGTTTCCAAGAATGATTTTGTTATTATACTAAAAGATGTGTTATTAAAACAGGTTATTAACCGGAATAACCGAACATTTAATCGAATTGTAGCAAGATATGTGTTTATATGAAGTAATGAACCAACCTTTGCAAAATTTCCAAGCCCCGCCATTTCAAGAAAAAGATGCGGACATAATGGAGAGAGAACTTCCAAGCCCGTGCCCAGATCATACAATACATCGGCTGCATATCGATAAACTGTCTTCCTTAAGTCACAATTGAAAATTGAAGAGCACTACACTAGGTTTCAAGAGCATAACAGACATAAAAGTACACAAATTCTGGAACCGTTGGGAAAAATTAGTTCAAGAGCGTCGAATACAAACCGAGAATCCTCCATCGTTTAGGTTCTGAATCCATTCTTGCCCCCAAATTGCTACATATAAGCTTACCGACATGTTGCATCCCATCTTTTAGGACCTACAAGTCCACATTAAGCCTTTCACTTTCAAGATATTCGTAAAAACAACATCAAAGTTTACACTGTAAACACATTCATCAACTTGCTCAGAACTTACCCAGCTCACTACAGTTGCTTGTGCCGGTGTGGGCCGTAAGCCTGCAGCAAACAGTAGTGACTGCAAAGAATTAAGCACGGAGACTAAATACCAGCTATTTAAACCCTCTAAATAAGCATATATTATAAAAAAGGAAGGAATATTTTAGCCAGAAATATTCAATCTATCAAAGTAATGAGTGAGCGTTACACGATTCACAGGACTAGTTGTTACTTGCAGAGTAAGTAACTAATTGATAAGAACGCATGGCAGCACATTTCACTTATTTTTTTGCAACATATATTCCTATTTCCTAATATTTTCAAAAGTATGATTTTTTACCCAATTTGCTGCAAAAAAACAAGTGTAATATGCCGCCACATTCTCATTGTACTCTTTCACTCTGTATAAGAGACTTGTGGTATTGTGAAATAAAACAAGTAAATTTCTTTAGATCTGTCTATAATTACAAAATGTAGAACATGAAAAACCACGCCCACGTCTTCTTATTTTAAATACCGGATTTTTACATAGATCTAACTACATTAATGTTTATTCTTAAGAGACAATATTGACGTATCGTATCAAAATGTTTCAACAGGTATCGAAGGAGACCTGAGTTGATAACACCGAGAGAGTTGCACTCGTGAAATGTTGGAGAGCTCGAAACTGTGTGTACCTAAGGTACCCCTCATTGACACTAGAGACAAAACACATCTTAGTCCTCATGAAAAACGGCCTTATATTCTGTTATGCTTTTTCGTAAGTAAGACAATGATAAATCACTGAATTTTTACCTGTACGGATATCCAGAAGGGAAAAACTTGTTCAGGAAGGAATCCACCACCTTATGGGCTACAGGTCTTGAATCATTTACGAGACTTACCTAGAGCTCACAGAAAACGTTCGAAATCAAGAGAATTGAAGCACAAAAAAAGAAACTCCGGGTCCCAAAAATTTTAGAATAATGATATAATCTCAAACGAGGATAAATGATATCACAAAAGCGTCTAACTCTCTGGAAGCACAATTATTATTGCGCGAACGTTTAAGAAAAATCGAGTATTTTTGACATTTTAGGCTACAAAAAGTAAAAAACCATAAATATAAGATATTTATATTCAAAATTGAAAGTTCAATGCCTTAGTCATGTTGAATAATAATGACCTTACTGATTAGAATACATATATATCAATCTGTTTTTACTGATTAGCACAATTGAAGTAATAATATATGTACAATCTGCACTAGTGATGACATATCTCAAATCGAAAGCTCTAAACAAACACAATATCTCACGAAATTCGACAATATTTAATCTCCGATGAAGCTTAATTCATGCCAGTTTACAGAAACCCGGAAAGAAACCGTGTCAGTCCAATCGCCGGCTACGTAAATAGTGTTGATTATTTCTTTGAAATTGCACGATTCAAAACTCGAGGTTTTCGACAATGGAAAATCATGGCATTACCTTTCATCATGGTAAAGAACACTTACAGTCTACAAGGCTAAAAGGCAACCCCTAACCCTAACCAAACTCACAGTCATCAAACGGGAAATAGAACACAGCACAGAGAGATAGTTGAGGAGATTTACATACAGAGAGTTGCCCATCGGGCTCGAAGCGGCAGCGGCGAGAGACGGAGTCGGAGATTTCGAACCAGAAGGACGGCATTTCAGGGGATTTGTCGGGCTCCTTGGTCTTCTTCTTCTTCATCTTCTCCATTGACAGCTTATCCTGCGCTTCACGAAGAGAGTGTTGTAAGCAGAGATCAACAGGAAAGACCTTAAGGCTTGAGTGGATAGAGTACCAGAAAATTCATGGAAAATGAAGGAGCAAGGGTTCTTAACCAGAGAATGTGTCGGAACTCCAATGTTCCGGCATATTTTATAGAAATGAAATCAACTTTGTTATCTTTTATTTTATTTTTGTCAAAATATACTATTTATTTTAAAACGCAAAGCACTCCGATTAACTTTTTTTTTTTTTTTTTTTTGTCTAATATTGAAGCTCGGAAAGGGATTCTGGGTTTTTGAAATTAGAAACCGGATTCAGTTTTTTATATTAAAAAGTCAAAGCGAAAATCCGGTTCCGAGTTGAAAGATTAAATTGATTTCGTACTTTTTGAAATTAGAAACCGGATTCAGTTTTGTAGAGGGCAATTTTCACCGCCCATTTCCAGTCACAAGAATAATCGTAAGAACACAATAATGATACGAACACGAATATTCCTGATTTATTATATTTGCCAAAAGGACTCGGTTCCTCTCGTTGATTAGCTGGACACCCGAAGTATGATAAACAAATACACGACGGCGCTTTCTAGTCTCAATATATTTGGATTACAATAGACTAGTGCGAAGAAATACAAAGAAAAACTCTTTAAGATTGGAGTTTCTTTCTAAAAAACTAGCTTTTTTCCTCTCTCTCAACCCTTGACCTACGAGGCTTCTCTTGCCTTTTATAGAGTTTACATTAGGTCCTCTTCTCGGCTTTCTCACTCTTTTTTCCTTTCATCATTCGTTTCCTCAAGTGATTTGAGGGAAAGCATGGCAGATTTCTGCTTTATGTCGCATCCGAGCAGACTGTCATTTTGGGTAGGTGAGCTTCATTAAATGCACATCTCTTCAGCCGTTATTTGGCCCTGCAAGCCTCGTCGCTGACGCTTCTTATCGGGTGGGTAGGTGAGCTTCATTAAATGCACATCTCTTCAGCCGTCATTTGGCCCTGCAAGCCTCGTCGCTGACACTTCTTATCGGGTGGGTAGGTGAGCTTCATTAAATGCGCATCTCTTTAGCCATCATTGGGCCCTGCGCTTATCATCATGACGAAATTCCTCGAGACGAGCGTGATGGGATGCTTCATCGCAACTTGCTTCTGTGTGGCTGTGCTTCCTCGCAAGTCAACTTCCTCGGGGATAATCCTCGTCGGGGATAATCCCCCTCGGGTGATGAACTTCTTCGCCGCTTTTCATGTCGTTTGTGGGCAAAACGACACGATTTGTGTTGAGGGTGGATTTGACCAAATCCGACCTCAACAAGTTTTTTTAAAATAGTTGTAGCTAAATGGATTTCGTACTTTTTTTTCTTCTTCTTTTTAGCTTATTAATCAATAAATTGATTTCCTACCGTCTTTAACCCCGGTGCTCGAAATAGTTGGCATCTACAACTCCAGTATCTAGTGTTTACCTTTAATTCTCTCATAAAGGGTGAAAATTGGGGAATCAAAACCCGAATAGCCCGGTTAGAACTTAAAATACCGATTCCCGTTCCTAATTATAGTTTTATTTACTTTAATTTATTTATTCTAGTTTAACCCTTTAAAGTTTATTTTATGTATTATTTGAAGTTCAAACGTATACTCCTCATCTTTGAAAAAAATAAAAAAAAAATATGCGTGTAAACTAATTTTTGCCTATAATTTACAAAGTAATGTATGCTCTCAATAACTGACCAACCATGCTCAGCCCGGTATTGGTCTAGCGCCGATGCGTTAAAAAGACGGATTCTCTCAAAAGCGTTACCCTTTTTGAAAGCCCAAAAAACCAAAATCCTGCCAGAGAAGACACACAAAAAGCCATGCTCAACAAACAAAGAAAATGTCAACTATGGCAATTCACTGCAAATATGAGATTCTCAAAATTGTATGAATTCGAATAATTTTATGAACCATATATTAAGCTATCTCATCATGCTAGATCAAGATTATAAGAATGGATTAAGAAGCCTGTTTATGGCAAAAATCAATTCAATGTTACAATTATGGCAAAAATCAATTCAATGTTACAATCGGTGTAAAAGTTCGCCGCACTGAACCCTTAAACCCTAGCATTGCAAAATATTAATAATAACACGGGACGATTTCCATTAAGATCCTTTAGAAAGAAACTAACGAACTCGATATGAAACGGTATCATGAAACTTACACAAGATGATTTCCACGAGACACATTAGAATGAAATTAACGATCTCGACATAAAACGGTCGTTGATTGATACAATGAAACTACATGAGATGTTATTTCTGTACACAATAGAGGCCACAACAACTAAATTATAATAGCTAATAATACTCTGCAGCCACAAATAAATTTAAATAAAATGTTGTAAAAGATCCTCCTTCACTCGTCAAAATTCATCAATTTTATTTACAATGTCAATTCGGGATCGTCTTCGTAGTCGTAATCTGGTTCGCTCGAAGGCCGGACTCTCTTTGCATCTCTTGGCGTTGGTCTCCCCTTCTTTGGCTTCCCTCTGAATATTTCATGCCGTTTTTAAGAACAGTTTGTGTACAAATAGTATACAAACAAAAATATAGTTTTACGAGTCTAAAACTCTCTAATAAATAAAAATGTAAAAATATCTAAACTAGGCAGTCGGGCATCCAATTATGGAAGATGGACCGGAATCCCCGAGCCCACCAACTGGCGGGCAAACTCTGCCTGCCGTTGAACATCTCTAATTAAGAAGAGAGGGGTTAAACTAGTAAATTACTCACTGGCCGTTTGCATATATCCCTCCGCCCTTGGAACGGCCCGGACCAAAATCTGACCTCCCATCTACAATAAGCATAATTGAGGTCACAAATATTTATATTTATCATAAAATTTAACCTTTATTTTTTCCTTTTTTTCATTTGTGCAAGTATGCTCACCATCTCTTCCAGCTGCAAGATCCTCAGCCTGAGATAATGGCATTTTTGTAGAAACAAATCAATAAAATGGGAAAGTTTTGAGAAAGAATTGCGAATAAGAACCATATATATGCAGAAAGAAAACATCATAAAAGAAAAAAAAAATGATATAAGAGTTAAAACGGCACAATTGCCCATTTCTTTAATAACAATGTGCGAATTTGGCCCTTCAGTTCCAAATATAGCAAAATTGGCCCCTCTTCTATAACGGATACTCGAGTTTAGCCCAACGTTCCAGATATAGTAGAATTGACCCCTCTTTTATGATTTTGGTTTTGATTTTGCTTTTTAATAGAAAGTTAAAGAAATTCTAAATCAAAGAGAAACAAAAACATTTTTAAATATTTGGGGCTTTTTAAGTCAGAGAATAATTTCGCCATTTCACCAAATACAAAATGCTTATAAATCTTTAGAACTAAAATAACTGTAAATTTTCTATTAACTGAGAGTCAAACGCCGAACCAAATCAAAATTGCGCCCCACAATTACGGGACCTCCATAATTAATTGCTCAAAAACACTATAATTCTATGCCAGTGTAGATCAAGCCCTAACCAATTCCTACAACAATACAGAGAAAGAGCCGTCGCTGCGTAAACATACCGCCGGCGAAGTAACCGAGGATAACGAGAAGAGCCTGTCCTCGGGCTGAAATTTTCTCGACCGCTTCAAGCTGCACGAAAGTATAAGCTCATTGAATCGATGCAAGAACACGATTAAAGATTCAGAATCTGATGAACAAAAACTAGAAAGATTAAAGATTCATACAGGGTAGTGCTCTTGGAAGAAGACAAGAACCCATCAAAGCCTTTCAACACATTCCCACATTGGCTTGGGTCCTGCAAATAGCTAGTCTCCATATCATACACCTGCGATTCAAGAAGATTCCTCATTCACAGAATCCTAATCATGAACAAGAAAGATCGATTCGAGAGAGCGAACCTGTCTCTCGATGCTTCGGAGCTCGTCTTGGAGTTTGGCTCGTCTTCCGAGCAGAGAAGCGAGCATCGCCGTGGGATTCAACGACGACTTTTGCGCTACGAAGAATCGTCAGAAAATCAAAATCAAAATCAAGAAGCGAAGACAAAGAAGAAGAAGAAGAAGAAAAAAGCCCCAAATCAATCAACGTTTACCTTCCGAATCCATGTCGCATTTGGTAAATCAAAACGAATCAGAGCGATGGTTTTCCTCTGCAATCAATTTGCGAATCACAGTGAGGAAATCAGATCCTGGATTTGGCGAAATCAAATTTCTAGGGTTTTCCGGTTTCTGCTTATCGCTTTTTTTTTTTTAACTCAAATGGTTGAAAGACCTCGGTTGTGATATCGTTTCTCTGCCTACTAGGGGTGCAAATAATACTTGAAAATCGGGTAATTATTCGAATCCGTATTCAGTTTAAAATTCGGATTTCGGATCCGGGTACCTGTATCCGGATTCAAAACCGAATACGGGTACCGGGTATTAAAAGTAAAAAAAACCGGGTACCCAGTTTAATTACCCTGTTTTTTTTTGTTTTTTTTATGGTAATTTCTTAGAGTTTGATTAGGGTTCGTGTAACCCATTTCTATTTTCTCTCCCCGGAGACTATGTTTTCTTTTATGCCGGAGACTATGCTTTTTTTTTTCCTTTTTTTTTTTATGCGCGGGACTATGTTTTATTTATGCTTGATGCGCGGGACTATTTTTTTTATGCATTTTGGAGTATTTTTTTTATGCTTGATGCGCGATATTATTTTTTTATGCATTTTTTTTAAAGATGAATGTATGTTTTTTTAGATAATATATATTAAAAAAAACGGATACCCGAATCCGGTTTTCAAAACCGGGTACCGGGTACGAAATCCGGGTATAAAAAAACAGATACCCGGATTTCCGGGTACTCGGATTTTGGGTACCGGATCCGGGTATCGATTTTCGAATACCCAGATTCCGGATCCGGGTACCTCAAAAAACCGGGTACCCTACCCGGTTGCACCTCTAATGCCTACCCTCGTTATAGCTTGTAATTTCTTTTATATTTATTTTTCGTTCCAGTAAATAAAAATGGCGAGTTTTCATTTATTTTTTACCCAATATTTTGTGAAATTCTTTATTTGCCCTCTGGTCGTTGGACGGTTTATGTATTACTTGGGTTTTATTTTTTAAACTCGCTTCTTATTTCAAATCTTCGTACTTATTACCACTTATTACGGGCCTATTACTTCCCTTCGACAGTTTTTCTTCCCAAGATCCTCTCTTCCTTCCGACGTTGAACTTTTTTCTCTTCTCGATCACTTTCCCGACGAAGTACGATCAATTCAGCGACGAGTTTCTCCGATCATTGTCTTCATCCTCGTCAAAAGTCACGTAAATGGAGGTAAATGTTTATTCTTTGAGTAACCTATGTTTTGCGAACTATTTTGACTTGTAAAGTTATTAGGGTTTACTTAGTTATATGCAATTTACTATATTGTGGTTTACGACGAAGAAGAACGACCATATGGTGCATGAGACAAGTGTGGGGTTGGGTATCTATATATTGCATTAAACATATGGTGCATGAAACGAGTCTGTTACCTTTATCAATTTGTCGTTGCTCCCTATATATTGCATTACCGCTATATTTTTTAGCAATGCTGCTATCTATTTACACTTTGCTGTCTATTACCGCTATTAGTTGGCCGTTGCTCCCTTTATATTGCATTACCATTAACTTTTATTATCAATGCCGCTAGCTACCTGTTTACACTCCGTTGTCTATCATCGCTATCAGTTTGTCGTTGCTCCCTATAAACTGCATTACCGCTAAGTATTTTAGAAACTAATCTAGTTATGATTTGTTTCTTGTCCGAAATAGCTAAGTAATATCATCCGGACGTCCGAGATATACGAATGTGATGTCATCATCGACGAAGCAATCTTCCTGAGAATCACGAATCTCATCAAAACAGAACTGACGGAGGAGGAGCTTGCGTAGTACTGTAGAACACAGTTTAGGCCTCTATTAGATGTCCCAACTCACTATGAGTTCTCTACCCAACTGTTTTTGACATTGTTATCGAGAATCAGTAAGCAACAAGTTCCCTTCGAAATGTGGATGTTGGTCAACAATGTTCCCCTACGATATGAGATTAAGGAGTTTGCCATCATCACTGGTCTGAACTGCGAGGACAATGGTTGCACTTGGCCTGCCGATAGCCCCCTATGTGTCCCATAAGGGAAAAAAAATAAAATTATTTACTTAAAATTCGAAACCGATATATGTGTAATCGTAGCGGTTACCCAAAATTACTAACGGTAATTTGAAATATAAGATAGTGGGACTATTAATTGTATCTTGAATTAATGTTTCACTTATCGAACGTAAACTTTTAAGAAAACAAGACTTCATCCGATATTAAAGTTAATCCGCTAGTAAAATATTCATGCCCGCTATATCATGTAAATCATAGCGGTAATTACATATCCGTACGATCACGGTGATAAGTAAGGACCCCACATCCTGATTAACCCACGACGGGGAGGAGGCCCGTACCCTCTATGACGCCACCCTATGATCTTGATGTTGTACACAATCCACAAATGATAACGGTGCTGGGAAGCATTGCGGTAAGTCGCTTCATCATCAATCATTGAGAGGCACCCAAGAACGCCTATGTGACCGGGGTAGGGATGCCTACGCAGAACCCATTCCCTATAGAAGCACCTCCGAGCCTCGTCCTCCGATCGAAGGTGCGTACTATCCTGAAACGTATCACTGGGTAGCTCCTCAATGTTGTGAAACCATTGTATCATGCCATATTCATGCAAGGATTCGGTGTTCACCAACAGATTCAGGTTCCTTTCCCCCAGTAAAACACCCTGATCCACGACGGTAATAATCTTGGCTTCCTCGGACCGTCTTACATTGCATTGGCCGGAGGCACTCGACGCACTTCCAACGCATGCACCCCCGTGGTGTAGAAGTAGTGCTCATTCTTGAAGGAGTGCTCGACCACGTATTCATCCTCCTGGAAAACTGCCCCGAACCCGGTGTGCGGTTTTATCTCATACAACGGACCTCCGACT
This sequence comes from Parietaria judaica, assembly GCA_954871525.1. NCBI lineage: Eukaryota > Viridiplantae > Streptophyta > Magnoliopsida > Rosales > Urticaceae > Parietaria > Parietaria judaica. The sequence continues at coordinate 51,282,160 of OX940860.1, forward strand.
CGCACCAGACCGCATACTTTCAAATCTTCATCGTTAGTAGGTAGCCGACCCCGCTACTGAAAGTACACCATACAGAGACCTGATAGGAATTTGTAGGTGTCAGGACCCAACTGGTAAGGCTCTAGCTCGATTGAGTAGCAGAACCTAATGAATAATTCATGCAAAGGCAACAACGCCCCTGCTGCCATATCTTCCGCTGTTCACGAAGAATCACCCACCGGATCCCAAATCTCTGGAGGTTTAGGGATACTGAAATCTAAGGTTTCCGCCCCATTCCAACGAAGGTACGAGATACGCTTTACCAAAAATCTGGCATTCTGCGCCCCAAAGCTGAAGGTATCTTCAATCCTCTCTATCCACCAACTGCTGGTAACAGGCCTCATTTGGCGCCAGGAAGACTCCATATCGGCATTGTTGATGGAGTCGGCCAAGAGAGAATATTAGTAAGTTTTAGAGATTGAGTCAATCAGGCTTTCACGATAACCCTCTATGAAGAAACTTCCATCAATGTCACTGGTCATGCATGTGTATATTTTGAAATTGGAAGGTCGCTCGGTAGATAACAGGCGTAATTCTCAGTAATAATAATAATAATCAATTGTCCGTTATACAGATTCTATTAATGAAAGATTCAGTTTGAATAAAAAAAAAAGCACGAGACATGAAACCGCCGACGATACGAAGCACCTCGTCCCACATATGAGCATCTATATCGTATATCCACTTTCCTCCACAACTGACGCTCACTAAGAGCGGAGACATCAAGAAAATGAAAAGGACTCAAACCTGAAATTCAAATACCATAACATTATTCGATACCGCTATGTTATACACAATGCTATATAGCGGTTATATCTGGTGTCTACTTCAGGAGATACCTTTTTCATTAGCTCGACATACAGTTGATTCAACCTTGACGATCTATTTGGTGTCTGAATATATGATTCGAAGTTAGGTTCATCAACAATGGCTAGTTGCTGAGTACTGTGATCAATTGGGTAATAAGTTACCTTAACATCAAATTGTCGGACAATATCAAACTTGTTAATATAACAACTCCTTCAAATTAGAAAAAAAAAATTAAAGCAGACTTTTCAACGGTTAAAGCATTTGTAGTATCACTTATTCCCTCCCACAGCCACTTATAACAATCTCTATTGAACATCCACTTTCCGCCAACACTGACAATCAAATGGTAATAATCCATCCTGCAAATTGAAAAATACTTCAATCTTAAATTAAACTGCTATAGGTTTATAGGATACATCTATATTATAACATAATGTAGCGGTAAGTTTGCAACCGAGTTTTTACTTAAGGATTCATAGAGTACGACCTAAATTTGGCCTACAAATCTCCGTACCACTACATAACATATTCTTATCGCTATAATTTATCCAGAAATTGAAAACAACAATAAAATTACTTGATTACACTGGATAAACTTAGTTTATATTTTAAGGATTCATATAGTACATTCAGCTACAGATCTCGGTACCGATACATAAGATATTCATACCGCTATTTTTAATCCAGAAATTGAAAACAGTAATAAAATTACTTGATTACACTGGGCTAACCTTAGTTTATATTTTAAGGATTCATAGAGTACATTCGGCCTACAGATCTCGGTACCGATACATATGATATTCATACCGCTATATTGTGTCTAGAAATTGAAAACAATAATAAAATTACTTGATTACACTGGGCTAACCTTACCTTATATGTTAAGGATCCATAGAGTACATTCAGCCTAGAATCTCGGTACCGATACATAAGATATTCATACCGCTATATTTTGTCCAGAAATTGAAAACAGTAATAAAATTACTTGATTATAATGGGCTAACCTTACCTCATATTTTAAGGATTCATAGAGTACATTCGGCCTACTGATCTCGGTACCAATACATATGATATTCATACCGTTATATTTTATCTAGAAATTGAAAACAATAATAAAATTACTTAATTACACTGGGCTAACTTTACCTTATATTTTAAGGATTTATAGAGTACATTCAGCTTATAGATCTCGGCACCGATACATAAGATATTCATACTGCTATATTTTGTCCAGAGATTGAAAACAAAAATAAAATTACTTGATTATACTGGGCTAACCTTACCTTATATTTTAAGGATTCATAGAGTACATTCGGCCTACAGATCTCGGTACCACTACATAATATATTCATTCCGCTATATTTTATCCAGAAATTTAAAACAACAATAAAATTACTTGATTACACTGGGGCTAACCTTCGAATCAGTCAATTCTTGATATATAATCAAACTGAAAGATTTGTTAATCGTTGGCTGGGTAACGCAGAAGATGAAGAGAATGAATATAGTGAATCGGCAAAGAAAGAATGGGAGCTTAGGGTTTCTCGGCAATTAGGGAGTCGAAGAAGAAGACGAATAAGAGAGCAGAGAGAAACAGAGTGAGAAAGAAATAATTTTAAAAAGGAGGAGAGAGAAGAAAATAATAAAATAAGAGCAGAGAGAAAATTGAGTTTAATGACCTGTAAAGGGCCTCACTTCGTTTAATGAAGGGTATGAATTAAACATGTGAACAGTACCGATGGTATAAACCTCTACCAGATCCCATATAAGGTCATTCTTGCGATTAGCCCCGCGATGTTTGTCTCTCATTGATGTTGCTGAAAAAGCCCCTAATTTTCTGGTGTTGTGTAGTATTACCCTCGTTCTTCCAAATCTTTTCAGAGTGCTCCCCGTGTATCATTCAGAAATTCAGGTCAAGTATTTAAAAAATAAATTGAGTTTAACGGCTCAATTTATAAAAGGTAGGTTAACATTATGGAAGGTAGGTACACTCCGTTAAAAAGAGGTTAATTGACGAAATATTAATTTTGTGCAATTTAAAAAAAAAAAAACTACTCTTTATGTGTAGTTTTTAACACACAATTGGTACTTTTTTTTTTCTTCAAAGTTTGACACAAAATGAATATTTCGTACAATTTCCTATATTTACTACCATTTTTGTATATTAATTTGATTTTTAATCATGAATGTTAGCTTTCTTAGAATTTTGACTAATATTTTATTTTAAACTTATAAGGTTCAAGTCTCTATAAAAGACGACCTTTCTCAAACTAATAAATTTCAAAGCTTCGAGTCTTTAAGCTTGCAAGAAGATGCAAAATTTAGTCGGCAGAGAACATCAAGGAATTACAATTATAGAAAATCTGGAGTCTTATAATTCTATTCAACATTTTAATAACTCAAAGTGCAAATGTTTGATAGATTTTTATTTTAGATTTGAAAATAGTCTCTAAACCAAATATTTGGATTTAAAGCAGGTGATTTGTAAATGAAAAAGAGAGAAAAAAATAATAGACCGAGAAACTATGTAACAGTACGCAATGTGCATGAATAATAGTTTATTTATGAAATTTTGTATTGCACTTTCGCTTATATTATTATAATCAAGGATTTGAATGCCGTTTTTGCCTATAAATTGTTTGCCGTTATCGACGGATTAATCGTTTACCGATGGATGTATCGATGAAAAACCTATAAAAGTTATAGTTTGCTGTTATCGAAACTTATCGAACTTATCGATGGATTAATCGGTTATCGATGGATTTATCAATAGAAAACCTATAAAATATTTTTATACATATTTTACACTAAAAACATAACATAACACACTAATGTCATAAAATATAAACATAAAAGTCTCACACTATACATATTTTATCAAAATAAAATATTTGAAACTCACCAATTATTAATTATATAATTTCTGCCCAATTAAACTTATATAATATTTTTTTGAAGAACTAGCTCAATTTAACCAATTTTCTAAATATGTGTACTTTTGTCGCAATATTTGAAAAATATCAATTAAAAAAAAGTTATGTCAAAATCACAGTTTCACAATTATATACAATATTACAAAAGAACTTACGTAATTTTTTTTTGAAGAACTAGCTCAATTTAACCAATTTCCTAAAAATGTGTACTTTTACAACAATAAGGTTACAATTCGAGAAAACGTCAAATTACAAAAAATATTTTGTCAACATCACATTTTATAAATTACATACAATGTTGTAATATGAAATTATATCAAAAAAGTTTATTAACTAGCTCAACTTAACCAATTTTCAATAAATATGTACGTTTGCCGCAATAATTGGACAATTCGGGAAAACCTCAAATTACCAAAACAATTATGCCAAACTCACACTTTCCTAATTATATACACTGTTACAAAATGAAATTATATATAAAAAAAATGATAATATACCTCTAATTCACGATTTTCTAAAAAATGAGTACTTTTGTCACAATTAGAAACAATTCGGATAAACCCTCAAATAAAACCCAAATCTTCAAAAAAAAAAAAAAATCACACAAACCATCTTCATCCATCTATATTCCATCATGAGCCTAAAAAAAATTATTTTCATAAACAACAATTGATTCAAAATCACAAATGTAGACTTAAACTAATATGATACTCAAGATCTAACTTTCATTCAACCTAATCGATTTGTAAGTAACTACTACAAATATAAAATAAAATTGTGAAAATTTGACATGATTCCTACATATAGAACATTTAAACTTCAAAACACTCAAAATCTAGTAACAAAAAACCTAAAAAAAAAACCTTTAAATCCAAAATTAAAAGAAATTAATACTTTTGCCGTGGTTTTAGGAGAGTTGCGATTATCGTGGCAAGCTATAACATTTTGACAAGGGGCAGTGAGAAAAGGGAGGCTTGTCGAGAAAGGAGGGCTGTCTGACAAAAGAAATCAATTTGTTTGTCAACTTATCGCTATTTAGCGAAAAGTCCTCCACTTTTTGAATAATTGCACTTGATAACTTCCAGCGAAAGTATCTCATTTTTCGACTCGAAATATACAAAAAGACAACGATTAAGAGAGATAACTTACTGAGAAATTGGTTTCAGTGAGTAATCGCTCGATTAGAGCTGTGATTGGCGACGTCGCGACGAGTCGCGACGGAGTCGCCAAAAATCGCGACTGTTCCGGTCGCGACGCGTCGCGACGCCGGCAATCGCGGTGATTCGCGATTTTTCGCGAATCTCTGGGCTTTTTTTGCGGCAAAAGTACCTATTTTTTTGAAATGTTTTTTTTTTAATACTTTTTACCCGAATTTAATTATAAAACTTTATTAATTATTTCAAAATTATATGTAAGTAAGTTAATTATTTAAATTTATTATCTATAATCCCTTTTTTTCAAAATTAATATTAAAGTATGTTATAACTTATTATTTTGTAACATATTAATAATCTTGATTTTTATTGTTAATTTTTAAGTTGTGACATATGTTAATAAATATTAGTTTGTAACATAGTAATAATTTCAACAAATTTACTTAACATATAAATAAATACGAAAAGACGAGATATTTAAAAAAAAAAAGTTGTATTATTCATTGTGAATATTACAATAAGGTGGAAGAAAGCTGTAAATATTCAGTGTAAATATTACAAGATGCCTCACTAAAACCTCTCTTGTAAAACCCTCCTTAGGGACATAAAACCAAGAGAGGAAAGAGCACATCATTGGCGGTTACATTGCGTCACTCGGGATACAAGGCGTTAAACCTTTCAGTCATTAGCTCCAGTTCGGTTTGGTCGGACCGTTCGGCAATCACCGGGTTGTGGTACAACAAATCATTCAACACCACTATTTGCTCGACGTGTGTGTTGGTGGTTGACGCCCTCCGGTCGTTTATGACGTACTGAGCCGTACTGAATGCGCTCTCCGAAGCAACGCTTGAAATGGGGATGGACAGTATAATAATTAATTATTTCTAAGTACTAACTTATTAATTAATTAATATTAATAATTAATGAAATAAACAAATGAATAAAGGTTATTACCCGGTTGAAGGACGTCGAGCACGTCGAGGACGGGCAACGGAGGCTTCACCGCTATCTTGATTGGAAGAATCGCGGTAGTAAACCCCAGCATTTGATCCATGGACCGAGGGCGGCGTTTGAAAGTCGTCGGGATCGGCACCTTGGGGGCGTTGAGTTTGGTCGGGATCGGCATCTTCGGGGCGTTGAGTTTGGTCGGGATCGGCACCTTCGGGACCTTGAGCTCTGTAATCGGCACCTTCCCGAAACATGAGATCGAAAAAAGGATCGTTATTTCCCCCCTAGATTGAGCCACCGCGTCGACCAACTCTTGGGGCACACGGTCGGGATTGGCGTGGTGCTGGGCCACCGCCCGGACTAGACTAGGTCTTAGAGACCGTACTGTATCGTCGGGATAATCTGGATTGTGAGGGGAAGGGAATAGTTCTGCCGGTAGCCTAACGGGAATGTAGTCGTCGGGACAAGTATCCGATGTTCCCCCTTGTAGAAATTGGGGTTGCAAATTCCTGGCCGCCCTTCGACCCCCGGAACTACCGCCGCTTCTTCGAGACATAATGATAGAACTTTAGAAATTTAGAAAATTGGAACTTTGGAACTTTGGAGCTTGAGAGTGGAAAAAACTTAGAGAGTTGAGAGAATTTGAGAGTGAGTTGAGAGATTGTTGGTGAAGAAATGAGGGAGGAAGAGGTGGTATTTATAGGGTTTGAGGAGAGAGTGGGGTGGGTGAATAATTATTGTGGTGGGTGAAGTGGGTGAATAATTGTGAGGGGAAAGTGGGTGAAAAAAATTTTAAGTTTGAAATTTTTAGGTTGAAATTCGAGTAAAGTGGGTAGGAATTGTGGTTGGGTAATAAAATTCGGGTAAAATTTTTGGGATTTACGCCCAAAACAAACACAATTTTCGCACCCCCTCGGATCAGTGACGTGTCGGCTTGTGATTGGCCGAAATCGTTTCACGCGGATCCTGGGTTGTGGGTCGCGATTAACGACCCACGTCGCGACGATCGCGATTAACGACCCTCCGATCGCGACGCATCGCGATTCACGCCCTCCTCGTCGCGACGATCGCGACGTCTACAGTCCGATCGCGAGTTTCACCTCTACGCTCGATTATCGAATGAAAATCGCAAAAATCAAATCATTGATTTTAGTACACTGTAATTTTTCTTTTATAATTAATATACTTGTTTAAAGTCCGAAAATTAGTGCCAACATGTTACTCATTTACTAATTTAGATGAATTTGTAAATTAATATCAACGAGACAAGAGACTAGGAGGGTGGAGATTTCATACGAGCATTTTTATTTTTATTATTTTTGAAGTGTCCTAAATACAAAGAACCAATCAGTAATTGAAGAACAAGTAAGGACAACTAGTTTATTAATATTTAATTAATACTGAATTAAATATATTATAAAGAAAAACAAGATCAACATTGAAAAGTCTAAACCGCGGCGATTAGATAACGCCAACGTCGGACCCCACACAAAAGCAGCTTCTCAACCGTCCGATGCAAACACCGGAAGCTATCTACGGTCACGATTTCCCAACAAAGCCGCGATTACAATGAGACCGGGTACAGCCGATAGAAAGAACATGTGAGAACCGCCTAAATTGCACGTGGAGCCCACCGCGCACTAACACGTGCAGGTTCCTTAGATTCGCAGTCCCTGCTGGAATCAAAAAACAATTATTCCCAAATATAATAAATAAATAAATGAATTTATATAAAATTATATAAAAATAAATAAAAAGCAAGTCTTGCGTTGGTATAACGCAAATCCACTTTTCGCTTTCGTGCTTTCTTTTTCTGCCAGTCTTCATGTGGGCCCCACCGGCTTCTACTACTATTATGTGCTTTTTAATTTTTGTCTTTATAATCTTTTTTTTTATTGGATTAAGAATTAAATAAATAATAGTGAGCAATAAATGATACCCCACAGTCAAATTTGACCATAACAGCTAATTGAGAATTTTCCTTTAAATTTCTCCAATCCCTTTTCAAATTGGAGAAATTTCATTTATATTTTGTTAAGGTGAATGTATTAGTAAAACATAATTAAAGTGCATGAACATTATATAAAAATATTATAAAGAGAATAAAATAAATTTACATTCATATTCTTATTAATTTCTTACCAAAGATTAATTTTTAAATTAAACAAAATAGTAAGATAAATAGATTTCAGATACTTAAAAAAAAAAGACTGCTCTAAATTTAAAATAAATTACATTAAACTATTTTCATTTTTCAAAACGAAAATTATCATTGAAAAACAACTTATTTTTTAATATAATGAGGATTTTGGTCTATGTCAAGTCTCTTACACATTTAAAACCCATCCACTGTTCACCACTATGCCATTTAATGACTTCATTCCACTTATGTTTATATATAAATATATTTAATCATTTCCTATATTATTATATAAAGTCTAAAAATCGAAGAGTCCAACTTGGGGGTGAACTATTTGCATGCCTTGGAAGCACGGAAAAGTCAGACCAAAATTAAATCATTTCTTCTTCGATAAAAATATCTAGATTTTATAAATTAACGTACCGTCTTAATATTATATTTTCATTAACCAAGCTTGTTTGGCCTAAGTAATAATTCTACTACAATAAGACTCTTCTTGAGGTTTTGGGTTCAATCCTTTAAGACGCAGAAATTGCGTAATATATGTAATCTTGATCGACAGTACCTGCGGCCAATAGTGCCGGTTATTCTTACCGTGACAAATATCTTGTAACATGAGTACATGTAATCTTGGCCAATTTTGTCACTCAATTAAAAAAATAATAATATTATATGTTCATTTTATTTATAATTTCAACTTTCAAGAATATCTATGTAAAAAAAATAAAAACCTCACATTTTGTGTCCATGCAATACGAATCTTCCAACTTATAAAGATGTCAAATAAGAACAGAATATTGAAACCTTGCTTGTTTTCCTGTCTTTATAAATAATAAATCATTAATAAATATATATTATTTTCTGCTCATTTTTCCCATTCCGTGTAAAACTCACCATTCTCCAGAATATACAGAGCCACTTCTTCTTTCTTCTTCAAAGCGTCTTCTTCTTCTTCTGATTCTCCTCTCTCTCTCTCTCTAGAATTGTTCTTCTCGGATTTCTGATCGCGAAGCTTTCTTGGTCGCCATGTCTTTCAGATGGCTCAATCGGGTATTTGGTCTCTCTTTCTATATGATTTTTCGTTCTGAAATTGATCTTACGAACTGTCGGGGTATAAAGTTTGAGATCTTTGTTTTTGCCAAGAAAATCTTGGTCAAGTTAGGTTTTCATAGATTTCGTTTCGTTTGATGTGCTCAATCTTGAAGGTTTGGTCGCAGATCTTTATGCTTTCTTATGTTTTCGACGAATTATTGGGAAAATAGCAGAGGAATAGTACGAAAACGATCTTTTTCTTGCGTTTATGATCTGTTTGATTGTTCTTCAGTTTGTCTCAGTTCAAATTGTGTGTTTCTTGACGAACAGTCAGAATCTGATTGTGAAATCGGAGAAATAGCTTGTGATCGGAATTAGGGTTTTGTTGCAGCCAAACGCGTCGTCTGGAATGGGCGTTGCGGACGACAGCAGAGAAGCCTTCACCGGGCTGCAGAGGAAGAAGGTTCACCGCTACGTGATCTTCAGGGTTGATGAGAAGAAACGGGAGGTTGTGGTAGACAAGATCGGGGGGCCGGCGGAGAATTACGACGACTTCACCGCTGCTTTGCCGGACAATGACTGCCGATACGCCGTCTATGACTATGATTTCGTGACTTCCGATAACTGTCAGAAGAGCAAGATCTTCTTCATCGCTTGGTTAGTGAGATTATCAATACTATATTCATTGCTTGCTTAGTTAGATTTTCAGGACTAAAACCGTAGTGATTCACTTATATCTATATATTTTTTGGGTATTTAAATTTTAATACTGAAACCATTTTGGGGTATAATCACTCATATTTATAGAGAGCGAGATCTTCATTTCTGGGCTTGTCAAATTATCAGTGCTAGAACATTTGGCAAAATTTATGAGTGAATACCCGAAAGACAGTTGAAAGTGGCGGCATATTCCTTTCTTTTTTTTTTTTTTTTATATCACGACGGGTGTTCCTAATGTTATCAAAAACATGTAAATCTTAGGTACTAAAAATAGGCTCGTTGGGTATTTAGGACTCACTCTTTGGACAACTTTAGGAATATATGTTACGGAAAAAAAAAATGAATATGCCGCCATTTTTACTTCTTAACTTTTGTGTAATTGATCACGAATATCCCCAATGTTAGCTCATATCTATAGACAGTTGTTACATTCACTGCCTTACAATGTTTTTACCCTTAAACCCAACACATGTTTGTGTGATTGTAAATTCTCCGAATTGAGAGAATCAAACTCATTCAAGCCTACGAACTTGTTTTCGAGAATGTGCTGATTTATTTCGCGATTGTTCAAATATTCATTACCACATTGCAGATTCTGTGAGATTTGGTATATTCTAATAAGTGGACATACTTTACTTGATTAGGTCTCCTTCAACGGCGAGAATTCGTGCAAAGATGTTGTACGCCACATCAAAGGACCGGTTCAGAAGAGAGCTTGAAGGCATACACTATGAGATTCAGGCAACGGACCCCACCGAGATGGATCTAGAAGTCATCCGAGACCGGGCAAACTGACCGATCATCTCTTTGTACCTCTCTCGTGTTCTTGAGCTCGGGGGGTAATATTGTAATTCTCCCAGATCGGATTTGTCCCGTCGCGTGGTCTGTCCAATAATTGGCAAAGCTTTTGTGGGAGAGCGGTGTTATAGAGTTATCTAAATTGGAAGGTGTACATGAATGTTACATTTGCTTGCATGTATGGCTATTGATTGCAATATCTCCTAAAATTATGCTGTGTTTTGTAAATTGAATATGTGATCAAATTTCAGTACCCGGAATCCTCTCGTTTTTTTTTTCTTTCCGGGTATTAAAAAAAAAAAGGTTCTTAGATCCGATTTCACCCCAAATTTATTCCATTATTAATACAAATTCTTATCAAAACGGTAAGCCCAAGTTTAAACTGACAAAGGACGATAAATTACGGGATATAGCTGGAAATGCAAAGTAAACCAAAGAACTTGTAAAAAGGTTTCAACGTATAGTTGATCATCTATAAATTAATACTCGATAAATTAATAGTCGTGATTAAATAATATTTTTGTCCGGTCCCAACTCGGGCTTAATTAGCTAAATTAATAATTCGCTAAATTTATAAAATAATAATTTTTTAGAAAGTATATAGGTCCCAAGTGATATATAAATTAATAATTCAATATAAAAAATTACATAAATAATTATAAAATCACTAAATAAAATATAACATAAATAGCTATGTGCTCTTCGTGACGGGTATTTTTGACACTTCGGTTTAAGACTTCCGTGATTTGGGCTTGGGCGTGAGCTTGAGCACATCATTGGCACTATCTAGCTGAGTGCTTTTTCTAATAAACAGACCAAGACAAAATGGAAATTTCTTGATATTTTTTAACCTCGTCCTTAAAACATATAAATTTCCTTAGGCAGAAAATAAACTAAGTTGCAAAATAAATTGCGAACAAATATATAATATAAGTCAAGCAGTAAAATCGCATTTCGCATATATATGTTGCAAAACATTTGGTGATTGCAGCTTCTGAACTCTAATATTTCTTCTTGGGCCATCGATTCTTGGGCTTGGGCTTGGTACTTTCGGTCACATCACAACCCTAGAAGTTTTGTTTAGTAAGGTGTTTTTAGGATTAAACTTTGGTCTCTAATTCAGAAAAAGAAAAAATAAATTAAAATAAAAAATGACACAAAAACTTGTAGCGGTAAGTTGTCAATCGATCATAATTCTTAATAGTTTTAATCTTTTTTCTCTCGCTTTTATTTGTGCTGCAAACTCTAGAAAAATCGGCACAAATATATAACCACGAAAATATTAAGGCTACACCAAATACATGTAAGTCTTAAAATACTCTTCACTAAATAACTCATCAATTATGACGATCAAGTTGATTGCTCTTCGTTGGGTCTTCATAGTAGATCCGGTGAATCGGGCTCTACAACTCAACGCAAAGGGCTTCTAGAAATAAAATATGTAATTTTGCTTTATTTTGAGGAGAAAATATATTAATTTCATTGAAAATGTCTTTACAAGGCAAATGCCAAGTCGGCCATTAAAAAGTAAAAAATATGAAATGTAAAAAAAAAAGCGCCGCTTGCAAGGCAACGAGCAACTGAGTTTCCTGTTCTTTCGCTAAATGGCATTCACAAAGTGCGGTGTGCTCATCTCGATTTCCGATTTTTGCTTCTGATAAAAGCATATAGTGTCTATAGAGTTCGACCTTGCATTATTATTGAATGAAACATAATTATTAACTTAAATACATTAAAGGGCCGTGAAAAGTAGAAGAGGGAACAAGTAACGGGTGAAAGCGGGCCGGGTACCCGGTTTTTTTTTGCCAAACCCGGTACCCGGATCCGGAATCCGGGTTTCTTGATATTGGAACCGAGACCCGGATATTTTTTCAAAAAAACCCTAAAATCCGGATGCGGGTTAGAAATCGGTTTTTGTATTGAAAAACCGGTTTTTAAAGCCGGATCCGGATTTCATGCAATTTCAATTTTAAAATAAAGTTTCGCGTAATAACCCGGATTTGAACTTGAATTTATATTTAAAAAAAAAACTTGAAATAATTATAATCAAAGTTCATATATCATATTATATCTTAAAACATCCACATTGCTACATATTAATAAACTTAATATCATCTAGTTTGCTAAATGTAGTTAATCGTCTTGCTATACATAGCACAAGAAAACATCCGGATTGCTACAAATTGCTTTACATAGCACAAAAGTATTTAACGACATCATTTTGGGCTAAATAAAACGACATCAGTTTGTACTAAAACATGACTAATCCACTTAGAGAAATAATGAGGTATTTTTTCGGTAAAAAAATTCTAAATATTTATAGATATATTTAATAAGCGGGTTTCAGTAACCTACTATCCGGGTTCCGGGGTTTTTATTCTCTAAATCCGGGACCCGGATGCGGTTTTTTTAATCAACCGGTTCTGGTTTAACCCGGATTAATACGGTTCCCGTTTTTTTAAAATGCGGTTACGGTCCGGATGCGGTTTAAAACCCGCATTTCCGGGTTTTATTTACACCCCTAGAACAAGTGTATGTTCACTCTTTCAAATCCATTCCAATGATTGTGTCACCATCCGTGAAATAAATAAATAAAGTCAAATCGAGCTTCGTCGATAAAGAAAGAACAACCATTCGAATTCGACATAAATGAATAAAATTTCCTTTCATATTTATTTCAACTAGTAGGTTGCACCGCGCGATATTAATAATTATGGATAAAAATAATCTACCAATTTATTATTTAGATGATTGTGGTGGTGGCAATAAAGTACATCGGTGATTTTTGCAATACATAATTATTAGTATATAAGAACAAAAAGAATGTGAAACTGGTTACTATAGATTCAAAGTACTGTTTTCAAGGACAGTCGCACGCCGTGAGTCGAGAAGCGCCAAGCCACCGGCACCAAGGATGGCAGAAGAAAAAAAAAAGGCGGGGAAAGACTTCACTATGAGGCCGGAAGTGAGTGACATCTCAGAGGCAGGAAGGAAGAGAACATGTATTTAGGGAGATATGAGATAAGCTTAGAGCGAAGAATCGGGTCGACAAAGAGGCTGAGAAACCGCGGTGGTCCGCCACTGGCACGAAAGGAATCTTGATATCTGCCTAAAACAAACTCAGCCAAGCTCCCAGACGAAAGAAATTATCATAAAAAAAAGGCATATTCTATGATCCATTAACACAATCGGAAAGAAACTTTCATGAGAACAGAAAAAAAAAAAAAAAACTAACTATGACAGAGAGAGGTGAAGCTCGGATATCTGCCTGAAAACTACTCACTGCCACTGCTGATAGAGAAATCTCTTCCACGTTTTCTCTCTTCGACTTCCCAAACGTAAAGATCATAGCTATGGCAGATTTTTGTTGCTTCTCGGAACTGAGACTGAAGCTTCTATGAATATGTAGTATATTATCACAGGGATGAACCGGGAGCATCATTCTAAAAAGAAAAAAAAAATTGTTATGTGAACATGTAGATATGAAAATGTAATTATGTATTATGAAAATGTGGTATCTTGAAAACCAAAAGAACTCACCAATTTGCAGCTATTTCAGTACTGTACATTGCAATTCAAACCGCCTTTGAAACGAAACTGAGTGATATGCACAATAAGAAAATCCTTCTGAAATCGAGTTCCAAACACAGCCAAACTAAAAAATGAAATGAAAATAAAAAATCCAAGTATAAATCAAGAGTCAGTGCGAGATTCAGTAAAGAAAACTTGGTAATTTAAGATTGAAGACGCGTTTTATCTAGATGTGAAGAATTAGTATTATCATAAAAAAAAAAAATATATCCCAAATCAGCTCTAAACAAAAACAGAAAAGAAAAGTTCTTCCCGTTTTCTCACTATCGTCCACATTGTTTGAAGTATTGGAGTTTCGGCAAGTGAACTTTGATTTCCTATATTGAGAAAATAAAAACTGAAAATTTCCAACAATAAGAAAAGGAAAATAAATTGGAGAAGAAATCTGAAAATTCAAATTAACGGAAAATAACGATAACTGATTTTTCACTAAATCTTTCAAAATAAAAATAAAAACTCAAATCTACCAAAACTACCAACAAAAGTAATACCTAAATCCAATCCAAAACATATTTAAAATCAAATCCTTGTATTAGAGCATCGATCCAAACACAACAACATAGGAGTCGAAACCAATTTAACTATTAGGATTCAGTGAAAACATATATGTATTTTACGTATGGAGAAGTTAGAAGAAGAACATGAAGAAGACAATTGAGAGAAGCTCTTGGGCAATGTCGAAGCGAAGCGGTTCGACATGGAGGAGGCTGGTTCACAGATTTAGTGAACTCCTACAATGGCAAGGCAAGGTTGCAATAAAACTCATGTCACAACGGAATAGACTTTAGTCCAAAACTATAAATATGCACCAAAATTCCTTCAGTAGCAAAATCGATGCTTCACTTTTCAACATAACTCAACATAATCTAAAAACTAAGATTAAACAATGCAACACGGCAAAAAGATTAGGTGCTTTTTTTAGCATGAACTGGGAGTGTGAGAAACGTACGAAGAGATAGAGAACAGAGAAGCGAAGTCGAGAAAATAGATTGCAGAAGACGAAGTATTCAGTGGTGCGTTTGAATAACGCTTCGCTGATGGTTCATAGATCTTCGTCTCGAGTGTCTTCACCAGGGATTTGAATGATTTCCTTTTTAATTATTTATGAGCAGATGAAAGGCCAAAACGACCATATTTCTGAATTCTAATCGATTCACAAACTTAATGGTAGATTTAATTCAGTATGATATTAAAGATTTGATTTTAATTCGATTGATCCAGCAATAGTTAATAGCAGATAGATAAATGTTGGTGAATGGAACTTAGTATTAGAGTGAGAGCTATTATTTTTATGAAAAATAATTCTAAAATATGAGAAAAAAGTAATTCCAGAATTCTTAATCCTCTTTCCGCCACGTCAGCTCGTGAGATTTTCCTTTTATATATATAGATGATATAGATGATTTTGATGCTAAATAGCAGTGTCTAATAAATGAGAAACAGTCGTTTCTTTATGCATAGATATAATAAACATAATTCAAACTTCAAATATTACATAAAACAAGGGGAAAAAAAAGAAGGTAAAATTACGAGTGAATTGATTTTTTTCTTTCATTGATCTCCCTTCAGATTGCTTCCCGATTTATATACTAGGACTACACCAAGTTCGGTTCTCGATTATTAATTAAAAACACGATTTTTGAGAAAAAAATCAAACAAATGCAGGGCAAAAAAATAGAAAGACACTACTGATATCATAATTCTTACACCTTAAAAAAAAAAAGCCCGTAAAAATGTTAAAAGTCCATATTGTTTTTAATTAAATTTGTTTATAAATAATTAATATATATAACTAATATATCTACATATTAATATTGATAAAATACTCGGGATAAACTTAACATCTATCGATATGTCTATAAAACTTAATCAGCATAATCTGTTAAATTTTTCTAAAATCTTAGAAAAACTAAACTATTAAACAGTTATCGATCTCTAAACTCTAAACATCGAGACATTAGATAGTCCGATCCGAAGTGTCGAGCTTCGGAGTCTTCCAAGACTAAGAAAGTCTTGAAAGAGTCTGTGCAAAGGCAAAACGAGAGGACTGGAAGTTAACGCGTGAGAAATTAATGAAGAAAATGACTCACCAACTGTCCTTTTAGAACTTGGCTGATATTTTTCTCTTACATTATGGCCCTTTGTGTTTGTATGCAAAGAAATCCAAAAAAAAAAGGCATGAAAAGTCTACGAAGAAGACTCCTAAGTTGTATGTCAGTCACCATCAAATCTCAATCATGTAATTTTGCATTATATTATATACATAAGTGGGCCGCTGAAACTTTCTTGCTTTGTATTGCAAGTGACTTTGCTTTCCACGGCTGAAAAATCCGTTTCCGGCATCCAATTTTGTTCCGGTACGGCCCACAAATTACAAATTAAGTTTGTTTATCATTTGATTACTATACATTAAAAAAATCAATAAAGATATTTTCAAAAACTTGAATTATTATAATTTAACTATTCAAGTAGGAAATGTAATTCGAATGAGTTCGAATCAGATTGCGAAGCCTATTCTAACCTCACAGTACATGCTTATGATTTTGGTTCTTGATTTTAAAAATTGGGTTTTTTTTTTTTTTTTTTTAATCAGGATCCGACAAACGCAAATTTCGAAAACATCTTAAAAATCGAGGCCAAACAAAAATTAAGTATTCGATCCCAGTTTCACCCCATTTATAATATTTTCTTCTAAGTAAAATCAATTTTAACATAAACAAACCTCGCTTGACTTATAACAAAACCACTCTTACCTAACTTATAATCATTACAAATAAAAAAGTCAGTACTTATGCCTTTTTTTTTACTCTTATGCTAAGAGTCTTATCTCTAGTTAATAATGAGAAAGAAAGTTAGAAAGCTCAAAGCTTGAGTCCATGACAAAATTCACTAGTTTCATTATTTTTCTTTAGATGTTATTTCCATGTAAAATCATCACAAGATTTGCCTTGACAAAAAACAAAGCAAAAGGCCACAATATAAGAGAAGTACCTCTCTTAACACTTCCAAACCCAAAAATAAAGAAGAAAAAAAAAAAATCCATTCTATCTTACACAACAGTAACAAGATTACACCCTTCTACCAAGCACAAAACCGCTCTCAAACGGGCACGGTCCGGTTGTAACTACCGGCTTGCGGCTGCTCCATCTCCGTCTCACTATCGTCCTCGTTCTCCCCCGACATCTCCTCAAGTGACTTGCCCTTCGATTCCGGCACCAAAAACGTGAAAAGCATGCCGAGGAAGTTGACGACACCGAGCACCAGCAGCGAGTTCTTCACACCGATCCCGGCCGGGTAGCCTGCATCGGCCAAATTCTTGTCCTTGTTCTGCGCCAAGTAGAGGAACCCGAACGCGCCAACCATCGCACCAAGCTTCCCTGACGCGGCGGAGATCCCGTGACATGTGGACCGCAGCCGCGCGGGGAAGATCTCGGCAGGTACAACGAACGTCGTCGCGTTCGGCCCGAAGTTGGCGAAGAAGAACGTCAGCGAGTACATCGCCACGAATCCGAATCGGTTCTCTGGCTGCGTCCAGTGGTTGTACGGGATCGCGAGCGCGAACATGAAGACCGTCATGAAGAAGAATCCCATCAGCTGAATTGCGAATCTTCCGATTCTGTCGATGAAGAAAACGGTGAACCAGTATCCCGGAACAGTACTGCAGAGAGCTATGAGAGTTTGCGCCCTAGCGATTTTGAAAACTTCTTCCAACGCGTTCATCGTCTCCCCTTTCGGAATCCATCCAATCGCGCTGAAGATGTCCTTCTGAAAGAGGTTTTGGCTGTAGAAAGCAATGTCGAGGAGGAACCACGTCGACGTTGTTCCAAGAAGGTGGAGCCCATGGCGCTTGAGAAACTGTTTCGAGAATAATCCGAAAGAATTCTTCGACTGCTTCGTCATTTCTTCGATTTTGTTCTGTTCGGACTCGATCTCGACCTGCAAAACCTGCGCCATGTCCGCCGCCGCTCGCTTCGCGTCCTTCGCCACGAGTGCGGTGTACCGAGCGGTCTCTGGCATCTTCATTCGCCAGTAGTACGTCATACCGGCAGGTAATGCACCGACCATGAGAATGATCCGCCACACGAAATCAGCCTGCGGGACGGTCGATCCTAACGGGTCCACGTTGTATGCTGGCGCGTCGAATCTCGCCTTAAACGAGGATGCGGTCACGATCGCGAAAAGCCCTCCGGCGAGAATCCCGAATCCCTGCATGGCGAAAACCGCGGCGATGAACGCTCCTCGTGTCTTCTTGTTCGCGTACTCTGACATGATCGTCGCCGAGAGCGGGTAATCTCCGCCAATGCCGAACCCGAGCCAGAACCGGAAGAAGCAAAGTGTCGTCATGACGGATTTCGGCGTGTGCCCAAGCGAGAGGCCCGACGCGATGGAGCAGATAACCATCATCATTAGGGTCATTCCGTAGACGCGCTTTCGGCCCATCTTGTCACCGAGCCAACCGAAAAAGAGCTGGCCTGCAAGGGTTCCGCAGAAGGCAACACCGTTTACAGCGGCTGAAACATTCGGCGGGAGCGTTCCGGGCTTTTCGTGGCCGTCAACGTGGTAGTAAATTCGACCGAGAAGCTTCGTTACGAGGGAAATGCAAAAGAGATCGTAGGCGTCGGTGAAGAAGCCCATTCCGGCAATGATGATCGCCGTAAAGTGGTACCATTGCGTCTTCGCCACATCGAGGGCGTTCAAAACCTTGAGCTGATCTCCCGCCATCGCCTTTTCAGTCCAGTCAACTGCGCGGAAAATTAAAACCGTCAATTAAACTGGCAATACTGATCGAATATTTGAACTAGTATTCTGGAGTTACAAAAATTAGCCCGCGACATACAAAATTGAAAAACCGCTCCCGGTAATCAAAACAAACTAAGAATGCTAAAATTAATTACCACGGTAAAATAATTTCATTATAATCAATCAGTAAAATGATAATTAGAGAGCCAAACTATTAGTATACACTATATTTAGTTGATTATTAGTGAATTATAATCACGTTGAGTTGTGACTAAATCACACGATATTAACAGGTCAATGGAATCATTTCGTGATAAGTAATTAGTAAAAATAATCTAACAGCTGTTACAATACAACGTACAGAATGGAATCGTGAGAGGTAAAATAGGTAATAATTATTCATTATTATAATATCAAATTAACGTACACTTAACGATAATAGTATAATATATTTAGAGTATAGACTATTAATTTATATTAAGCCAGACAGGAAGACTTTTCTTCATATAAAAAAATGTTATTATGATGTATAATAATTATTTATTTTTCCACATCTCACGATGATAACAGGTCAATGGTGCATGCAATGCAACTACCTCATGCCAAACCCTAAGGCCCAGGGTACTCATTTATGTTACCATATTGCCCCTTGATTATCTAAATTTATTAAAATAGCTATTACTGTGTACTCTAACCAAGAGGGTATTATAGTCAATTCGTAATTTAGCAAGTCCAACTTATACAAATTAAAGAAAAAAAATAATAATAATTGAGTCTGTGTGACATGTGGAAGGTATTCCACGATTAAAGCGACAGATTAGAAAAATAGTGAATGATTATATACCGTCAAAAAAGTGGTACGTTTTTAAATTAGTTATATTTATATTATATATGGACATTTTTTTTATAAGATTATGTCACACTCAATGTTTAGTTCCAAACTATATAGACAACACTATGTATAATCATTAAATAATTAAACTTTCACGAGTGGGACAAATTTGATTTTTATGATTATTGACTTATCATCAGTTCAGAAAAAGTCTTAAAACAAATGACAAAAATGAGATTTAATTTTCTTAAAGTGTGACAAACACAATAACGTACCCATGTATAAACTATCCCATACTATGCAAAATAAAATATGATACGACACTTAAGTATAAATGTATCACTTTCTTGAAACTTATATTAGTTTTATAATAATTACAACATAAAATTAAGCTCTCAAATTGACTATTCACTGAAACTGTATACCTCAGAAAAATTACACAAAAACTCACTACCATAAAATAAATTAATTAATTCGTATTCAATGATTTAATCAGAAAAGTCTTGAACCAAAAGTTTTGTTTAATAGACAATAATTAATGTGTACAAAAACCCTTAAATAGTGTTTAATTAACATATTAAACTCTGTGACGGGGAGAGGTTTTATGCGCCCCGGCGCGGCTGCCGGGAAAAGCTTCGCAGCTGGCACGCAGTGAGCTTTAATCCATTAATAAAAACATAAAACAAATAATTGAGCATTAAATGCTTTAATAAGATCGAAGAATCAAACCCTTCTCATATATATATATATTATATTTCTCGAGTTTGAAGGCCTATTTGATGGGAAGAAGATAAATTTGAGTGCATTAATATAAATAAGATGAATAAGATTAACATGAAATGAAATGAAACAAATCGAACGTGATTCACAGAATCTATTTAGGGTTCCCAGAAAGTGGGAAGAAGAGAGAAAGTGAGTGCATGCAGTGATATGATATTTACCTCGATGAAGAGAGAAGACGAGAAAGAGAGCGACAAAGCGAAGAGAAGAGAGAGAGAGAGAAGAGGTCCGTGGGATAAAAGGGAGGGATTTGGGTGCAAATTTATAAGCGTAACGGGGTCTGCATGGGAATCAAAATATCCATTGGAATATTCTCTTCCTCTCTAAACGACGCCGCTCTGTCAATCTTCTTTCTTTCCACACCCTCGTATTATTTTTTGTATCTTTATTCCTTTTATTTATTATTACTAAAACAACTAATTGTCTATTTTTGAAAGGGATAATAGTGATGAGTATTTATAATCTTTAAAAAGAAAAAATTCTAATATTATCATTTAATAGCGGCATAAATTTTATATATATATATATATATATATATATATATATATGGGATCGTCACGATAAAAATATTCAAATTTTGACCAACGGAGGCGGTAAATAAAGAATTTGCTAAACGACATTGGTTGAGATTTCATAAAAAAAAAACATACTCTCCAATACATTATTCGAGAAGGGTATGAATCTTAATGAAAACTCAAATAATGCAATTCTTCAAAAAGACCCAGCAGTAAAGGTTCAAAATGAAAAAAGTGGCAGAAGTACCTAAAGTTAACAAATGTGAGACAACACATTATTCTTTCTATTTTTTTTCGTCGAATTTAAATGAGAGAAGATCGTACATAACTTGAGGAGCACGTCATAAATGTTACAAAAAGGCACCAAAATATGCTTTGCCTAGTTTTTTTTTTTCAACTTTGGATACTTTAATTTTTTATATTTTCACTTTGGACCCTTGTTGCCTCAGTTGGTAAAAGTTTACCTCTTTATTTGCTACTACATAATGACATTGAAAATTTTTTACGCAAAAGTTTTTGGGATATATTTTTCTAATAATATGTAAAATATTGGGTCCTTTTGTTGGGTGTAGGTTTTTTTCTGCTTGTATAACTAAAAACTGGTAATTAATCAACATTTTCCGGTTTCGGGTTTTAGAAGCAGGATCGGTGGTGGGTACCAATCGAGATAGGAAAATTTTACGTTCCGAATTTTATAATTTAATTAAGAAGTTTTTGGTTTATACACATTTTATTTTTATTATCACAAAAACATTAACTCCATTTTCTTAAAATACACTAGCTCAAATATATTCTCGTACTGAAGAGAAGTAACTCAATGGGTATCCCAAGTTTTAAAAATCATTTTTATCGTAAATTGCCCGCAAATTCACTTAACGTGTATATCGACGAGTTTTTTATAAGATTTTAAAAAATCGTTACAGATTGTGCCGATATGATTTTTCGGCTATATATATTACAAAACTGATGAGTATACCGATAGAGTTTTGTAAAATAATAATATTCTGAAATTTAATTATCCATGAGATAGCATTCTAGCATCGCGTTGATACGAGGCGACAAAACTTGAAAAAGGGCTAGGAAAGATGTGAAAAGAGAGGGGAAGGGATTGACTGCGAAAATTAGTTTTCTAGTTTTTAATGAAGTTATTGAAAATGATAAAAACAATAGAGAGTAATATTGTCAAATCACATTTTGAGTCTATTTTGGTTATTTTTTAAATAAGGAGATATATTTTTGCAAAAATTAATAATAGAGGGTATGTAAGAGTAAAATTTCCTCTAAATTGTTTTATTACACTAGTACATTTTTCTCATTAAAGTAGTACAATTCATGTTAGAATCCGAAGGTTAATTGAGATTTATCGTTTTAAACCATATATTTAAGAGATCAATTTATACAAAATTGATATGTAACACAGCTAGGGGTAGTTTTTGAAATTACCAATAGAGCGGACATGAAGAAAAAGATCCTTAAAATTCCGATTCGTGGCTCACCTTTCACTTTAAATCATAGAGGATTCTTGATTATGAAATGAAAAACACATATTCTCCATTCAATATTATATAATGTAATATGTATAGCTATTGTTACGGGTAATTCATGGAATTGATTTTAAAACAAACTAATAAAAGAAAAATTATTAAATTAATTTTTTATTTATTTAATTAAGTCAAATTTAGCCCAAAACACCCTCCGGAAGCCCGTTTTTATAAAATAAAGTGTCTAAATATTTCTAAAATTACCAAGATACTAAAAAACGATATAAAATTTGTGAAAAACGGCCTTGAGGTGCCCTCGGAACCCTAAAAGAGCTCCGGAAGCACCTCGGGTGGGCCCCTCTAGCCTCCACGCGCTGACACGTGGCACCAGCAGGCCCCACGCGCCGTCCAGCTTCCCGTACGCACCCCCACGCGCCTCCTGGGATGATGATACTGTGATCTCCCATTCGTGAAGACCCGATCTGCGTGGCGCCCTAGACCTGTAACCCGGGCCTTATCCATTCCAGGCCCTGTGGTAATAGGTAGTGTGGTGGCCCGGATCGCCGGTCCGCGGACAGCGGATGATCTGTTCGATCCTAGGTGCCAGGGATTCTTTTCCAAAGCCCTCAAAAGTCAACAAAATGCCATTGGGTTGGGCCGCTACAGTGTTTGATCTAAAATATAGCATCAACATTTTGGCGCTAGAAGGAAGGGGGCTAGTCGTGCACAACATCGAATTCAAGCCTCCAAGTACAAAGAGGTGCTCCCACACATCATCGAATTCAAGCCTCCAAGCACAAAGAGGTGCTCCCACACAGCATTGAATTCAAGCCTCCAAGTACGAGGAGTCTGCTTGCACAACATCGAATTCAAGCCTCTGAATACCCTCCCAGCAATCAATTTTCTTCCACTTCTTTCGACTAGCCGAGATGTTGACAAATCGACAAAAGGCACATCATCGCGTCCTACGGGGAGTGAGGCTCTAAATACACGGGCTCAGGTCAACGCACGCCGAAACCGTGCGCGAAACCAGCCCGAGACGAACATTCATCAAGAGCCAGTAGTCAATGTAGACAGAGAAAGACTGGCCCACCTGGAAGACAGCGTCTTCCGGCCAACCGGGCTAATATCCAAACACCTCGGGCATGAAAACACTGGTCACGAAGTCGTCAACGAGGAATAAAGTTCAGAGGAGGCCCTGGAACTCATACAGAGAAGGCCCCACGAGACACAGCCGACACCTTAAGGTATTCAGAAGCCGGCACAGTCACAAAGAACCCGACGGTCAGCCTTTGACCGACTAAAAAATGTCACCAACAATGCAAGGGCGCGAAGGAACATCCGGCGTCAGCAAATGCGCACCGAGGTGCGCAAAGAAGACGAAAGAGACCTTTGCCGCCACCTAAATCGCTCAAATCGAAATCACAAGGAGGATCTACGGCAACACATCAATCGGGAGAGAAAAAGATCCTGCCACCAAGAGGATTCAGATAACACTGGCACAGAAACGTCAGAAAGTCATCAGCACACTACCACCCGCCATGCGACGCAAAGCGTGGATATAGCCCCGACACCTCTCTCTGCAGCAACTCCCTCCTACGATGGACTGAAAAGTGAAGTCCAAGCATTCAAAAAGGAGATGCGAGAGCTTGCCGCTGCCCACAGCTCCGACCCAGCCGTCAAGAGCATGGTCGAAGGAATCATGTCCCCACTCGCCAGTCACTTGCTCGCCGAAGATCTCGACGGAGACTTGCGATTCCCGATAAACCTCACATACGACGGCACCAGCGACCCCACATACCATGTAACGCCCCTAAATGGGGGTTAGAAGAATAAGACAAAAACAACGACTTTTCAAACTTTGACCGGTCAATGACACGTCATCATTCAAACGATACCGTTGAATATTCAACGTCCACGTCAACAAACACATAACTTTTTCCCATGGGACTTAAAACGACAATACAACATCAACGACCACAGTTTATACAACACCATAAAAATGACAAACACAAAGTACCACCATCACGTTATCCTTAATTTAATCCATTACATGTCCGAAATAAAAGATCAAGAAAAAATACGGAATTCACATCGATGAACACTAAAGGTACGGATTGGCAAAATCAACACATGGACCTCCCGAATAAAACTACTCCTCGTCCGGAGTCTGACACTGAACACCACCTGAAGCTGGAAAGAAAAAGATGTATATGGAAGGGGTGAACACCACATGCTCAGTAGGGAATCTATTACCAATTCTCTTTACCGAACCATTATTAGTCAAATTACAATTACACAAACTAAATATCAACATAAACCATTTAATCGTCATTTTCAATCATTTTATCATTTTCAACAATAAAATAAATAAATAAATATTCTCCACAAAAGTCAAATCATTTCGGTGGACCATGCCGAGTCAGCTCGCGCCTTTACTCAACTATATCCCATCAAATCTCAAGGCAACGAGAACAAGTGGACTCGAAGTCTCTAACCATAACTCATCCTCGACTCGGGATCCTAATCACCACCAAAGACGGCCAGTTCGCCATGGGTCAACATTTTGACTTTTGGGTCACCAATCATATCCATATCCGTATCCATAACCATATCCGGCCTACTGCGCAGTAGCCAGCTGCTTATCAGCAGGTCATCCGCCCAAAGCGGGTACCATATCATAATAATCATTATCCGCCCGAACCGGGTACCATATCAATACACGTCATCCCGAAGTCACCATAAATATAAAATATATAACAAGCATCAATCCGATGCAACCATACCTGGTATCCAGCCTCGCTATCAAGCAACGACAATCACGATATTAACTTTTACCTTTTAATTAAAACAACATTTTATTAATTCCAATTTTAACCTATCCGGTTCAATGTTCATTAAAACGTTGGTTTCTACGATCATTTTAAATAGCGAGAAAATGTAATAGCCCCTACCTAAATCCGTGGAAACTTTGACCGATCGACTAGCTAGTCGAAGATGCGGGTTCGTCTTGGCCTTGAGTTCGATGATCAGAGACTTCGGGATCCGATATACTATTCAAAACAGGTGATTCGGGTAGCACGGTTTTCGAGGCGACCACGGGACGACTATCCGCGCCAA
This sequence comes from Parietaria judaica, assembly GCA_954871525.1. Taxonomy (NCBI): domain Eukaryota; kingdom Viridiplantae; phylum Streptophyta; class Magnoliopsida; order Rosales; family Urticaceae; genus Parietaria; species Parietaria judaica. Next base: position 51,307,793 of record OX940860.1, read on the forward strand.
CTATAACACCGATACCATCCATAAGTCAAATATTACTAAGATTGGAATTCAAATCGTCAATTGAAATTCCGATACGCTAATATTTAACCCGGGCCAAATTCCCGTCGGACACGCAAAACGAGGCAGCAAAACGGGCATCAATCCGACGATTTAATACTTCTACTAGCTTAATTAAACTGTTCTAAACGCAATGGCGAAGTCAATTTCATCAATCAAAGCCCATAACACACCTAATTTGATCATCTAAAATCAGAAACTAGGGCAACGAAATTCGAGCTTACCTAGAGTCCGATGACAATTCCGATCGAGGGCTTTCGATCTCCTCGACTAGGGCTTCAAAACCCCTCAATAAATTCCAGGATCAGAAAATGACGTGACGGGCGACGGCGACGGCGAGGTGGCAGCTCCAAAAAACTCTACTGACCTTCGTGAACCCGTTTGCGGTGTTAGATTTCACAAAATCGAACCCAAACGAAATAGATATCAAGTTAAGAAATTGAACCTTACGGCGACTATTCCGGCCAAACGCCACCACGTCAGGTCGTCATCTGCCTATCAACACGTTCGCCTTCTCGAGAGCTTTCCGGCGGTACCAAAATCTCTTTGATCGGAGCTCTGGTGACGGAGTTATGAAGCTCCGAAGGTTCTTTGATGAGAGAGAAAATTTGTGAAGGAAAGAGAGAGAGAGAAAGCTGCGGGAGAAGATAAGAAAAAAATAAATAAAGATGGTGAGCGGAATTGGTTCATTCGAACCTTTCTCTGACAATTTTTTTTATATAAATATATATATATATATATATATATTAACATTTGGGGTTTTACAATACTCCACCCCTTTAAGAATTTCGTCCTTGAAATTCCCATGAAACCACCACTGAACAAAGACGGGTACTTCTCCCCCATCTCACTCTAACTCTCATGTCGCCTCTCTAGAGTCATGGTTTTTCCATACCACTTTAACTAGAGGAATTTCTCGTTTGATTCACGGTCGATAATCTGAATTGGGTGTTCCGCATACGTCGCATTTTCTTGAATAGGTATCTCTGTCCACTCAATGATATGTTGAGGACTAGGTTCATATTTTCTCAACATCGACACATGAAACACATTTTGAACATGTGATAATTACGGTGGTAAATTAAGCCTGTAGGCAAGTGGCCCGACTCTTTCAACTATCTCAAACGGACCGGTGTATCGCGGAGCCAACTTTCCTTCTATTCTGAAATGAGAAACACCATGCGTGGGTGTAACCTTTAGAAACACATAGTCGCCAACCATGAATTCCAATGGCCTTCGTCTTCGATCCGCATAACTCTTCTGGCGACTTTGAGCAATCATAAGTCTTTCCCGAATAAGCTTAATCGCTTCCGTTGTCTCTCTGAGGTAGGAAGGACCGGGAGTAATACGATCTTCATACTCGGCCCAACAAAGAGGTGAATGACAAGGTCGACCATACAAGGCCTCATACAGTGCCATACCTGAAAGCTATTATTGTAAGCAAACTCCACGAATGGTAGTTGCTCCTTCCACTTTCCTCCAAAATCCAAGACACACGCCCGAAACATGTCTTCTAAGATTTGAATTATTCGCTCTAATTGACCATCAGTGTGAGGATGAAAAGCTGTGCTCAAACTCAATTGAGTTCCCATCTCTTTTTGTAATCCACTCCAAAACTTTGAGGTGAAACGAGCGTCTCGGTCGGAAACTATTGAAACAGGAACCCCATGAAGCTTTACTATCTTTTCCATGTATAGCTTACAAAGTTTCGGAACCTTGTAATCTGTCCGAATAGCTATAAAGTGGGTTGATTTTGTCAATCTATCAACGATCACCCACATTGCATCATGTCCACCTCGAGTCTGAGGAAGCCCCAAAACGAAGTCCCTAGTGATTGTTAAGGTTGGATTTGGTCAAATCCATCCTCAACACAACTCGTGTCGTTTTGCCCATAAACGACATGAGAGGAGGCGAGGAAGTGCATCACCCGAGGGGGATTATCCCCGAAGAGGAACATCCCCGAGGAAGAATACCCCCGAGAAGGTTCATCCACGAGGAGACGCATCCACACGAGAGCAAGTCGCGATGAAGCATCCCATCACACCCGACGAGGAATTTCATCATGATGACGGTGCAGGGCCGAATGACCATTGATGAGACGCGCATTTAATGAGGCCGACCTACTCACTCGATGAGAACGCCCGCGACGAGGTTGGCAGAGCCGAATGACGGCTGACGGGACGTGCATTTAATGAGGCGCACCTACCCATACGGCAGCCTGCTCGGAAGTGACATAAAGTAGGGATTTACCATGCTGCCCTCCAATCACGCCAGAGAAGGAATGATTAAAGGGAAAAAAGCGAGAAAGACGCGGGAGAAAGGCATTGTAAAACTCTATAAAAGGCAAGATAAGCCTCATTGGTAAAGGTTCGGAAAATTAGAGAAGAAAGTCCCGAAAAGAGAAAAAGGAGGTCTTGTAATAGAAAAGGCTAAGGAAAAATAGAGAGGAAATAGATAGAGTGGATGTTCATGATCCTTCATCTGTCCAGCTATTCAACGGAAGAAAACCGAGCTCATTTCGGAAAATATAATAAAACAGAGATATTCATCATTAATTCTTGTTTATTTGTTATATGGTGATTGTCTTTGTGACTGGAAAAGGGTGGTGAAAATCGCCCTCTACAGTTTGGCGCCCACCATGGGGCTTTGTTTTCTTTCTAACTCACAGCCAGGAATTTGAAGGAGCGAGATGTCGTCGAGCGACACCATCATCAGTTTAGAAGGGGACGAAGTCCCAGCCATGGAGAGACTCCAGCGGCAGTTGGCCGAAGCCAACGCGAGAGTGATGGAGGCAACACGGGTGGCCGAGGAGGCGGCCAGGAAGGCGGAAGAACAAGAGGAGCGGAACGGACGACTTACTGCTCTTCTGGAGCACGCGAGTCAAAGAATGGAAGGCCCGGAGAGCACGATCGCGGGATCTTCGGCTCGGGGAGCGGGTGGAGTTGTAGCCAAAGGAGAGCAAGGTAACTTGACGCCTCAAGCTCCGCCGATCATTAGGGATCTCTTCAATGCCGCCGGCACGACACCGGCGAACACGACGAGCCCGCCGGGAGGTTTGACGACCTCCATAGCGGAGACGATCCAGGAGGAGGTCCGGAGAGCGATGAGGGAAATATCCTCAAACATGGAGGCAAAAATGGGATACGTGGCCTCACAGGTGCATAAAGCCACGAGCGCGGCGCCCGAAATCGATAGGTTGGTCAGAGAGGCCAGGGTGACTCCCTTCTCGGCAAAAATCCGCAGCGTGGAGCTAGGAGAGTTGCCAAAGGTCAGGCTCTCACAGTACAAAGGAACTTCGGACCCAAACACCCATGTGAAGTCATTTCGGATCGCCACGGAGCGCATAGGCGGCGAGGAGACGAAGCTTGAGGCTATCCTGTGTCATCTCTTTGTCGAGAGCTTGCAAGGCCCGGCGAGCGATTGGTTTGCAAAGCTACCATCGCAATCCATCAGCGACTCCGACGATCTCGTCGCGTGTTTTCTGCGGTACTACTCAATGTACGTACAGAATGAGGCTACCGTTACGACATTGTGGAACCTCTCGCAGGGGCGGGAAGAAACTCTCCGACAATACGTCGGAAAATTCAAGGACGTCATGGTCAGAATCTAGGGGCTCGATAGCGTCGTCGCAATCCAGGCGCTAAAGCACGGATTGTGGTACTTGGCTCCTTTCCGAGAGGAGTTAATAAAGATGCGCCCGTTGACGATCGAGGACGCGCTCCACAGGGCGACGCTCTTCATGGAAATAGAGGAAGAGACTCTGGCTCAGAAGAAGATCCACGAAGGTGGAAGCAAAGGAAGGCAACACGGAAAAAGGGAGAGTGGGGACGGAGGAGACGCCCCGTCGTCCAGAGCGAGGAAGGGAGAAGAAGACCGAAGGATTTCCGACGAGCGACGAGGTCGGGAAGCTCCGAGGCAAGAAGTGTATCAGGTTGACGAGCGCCAAGACCGCGACTATGGTCAGAGAGACCACCACCAAGGAGGGTCCTCGAAAAACCGAGGACGATTCTCCGACGATCGAGGAGGATCCTCGGGGGACCGAGGACGATTCTCTGACAATCGAGGAGGATCCTCGGGGGACTGAGGACGATTCTCTGATGATCGAGGAGGATACCCGGGGAGCCGGGGAGGGTTTTCCAACGACCAAGGAAGATTTGCTGGGAACCGATGGGGATTCTCGGGGTCTGGAGGCCGAGGAGGCTTCGGGACGAAATTTTGGCCGAAAGATATAAGCAAATTCTGCGCCTATCACAACTATAACGGCCATGCCACTGAAGATTGTGCCATGCTGAAGAAGGAGCTCCAGAGAAGATACGCGCTGGGGGAGATCAAAGACCTCACGTACAAACCTTCCGTGCCTTGGAACAACGGGAACAGGGTATGGCAGGGCCGACAAGAAGAACCCACGAACAACGGGGAGAACGGCCGAGACAGGGCAAGGAGAAACCTGGTAATCGAGCTGCCACCGGTAAGGCGTGACGAGGAAGATCGACCGGCCTCGAGAACGAGAATCGAGGTGATCATGGGCGGATCCTGGCTTTGTGAAGATTCGGTCAACAGCATAAAAGCTTATCAGCGGAGGGGGAAGGAGCACGGCCAAGAAGATGTGAAGATGGGCGTCCCAGGCGCGAGGATAGAGTTCGTGGAGAACGAGGATTGAGCTGATATGCACGACGACGCTCTGGTCCTCGAGCTCAACGTCGGTGGATGTGAGGTTTGCCGCATCCTCGTCGACAACGGAAGCTCGGTCGACGTCATTTTCTATGAATGCCTGATTAAAATGGGCATCGAGGGACTCGTAATAGGGGGACGACCTCGCAAGGTATCGGGTTTCAACGGAGACGTCGCCGTCTCGATGGGGACGGTCCACCTTCCGGTCCGAACCGGGAGCGTCAACCGGATGACGGAGTTTATGGTGCTAAGTGTCCCGTCGCACTTCAACATTATCCTGGGGAGACCTTGGATCCACTCCATGAGGGCCGTGCCGTCAACTTACCACCAAAGCATAAAATTCCCAGGAAGAAGAGAGGGGGAAGTTGAGGAGCTCAAAGGAAGCAGGGACGCATACCAAATTTGCTACAAGATGCACCACAAGTCAATGACTGCCGAGAAGGGAATCAAGCAGACGGCGAATGGTGAGCCGGTCGGTTTATAGCAATTAGCAACGCCTGCCCCGAAACATCCCGGGCGGAGTAAGAAGCGGTGGCAGAGCGCCGGCAGGACAACCAAGATACTTAGTACGGAAGACGTCGAGGCGCGGGATGCCGAGGAGAGGAAAGGGGGAGCACAGATTGAAGAGGTGGAACGAGTCTGCATCGACGAGTCCGACCCTACCCGGACCATCGGTATAGGCGCAGAGCTCGACCCAGATACCAAAGCACAACTAATTAATTTCCTAAAGAGGAATCGGGGGAGTTTCGCTTGGTCTCATGAGGACACGTCGGGGATTGACCCTTCGGTAACAGCTCATCGCCTCAACACCGACCCAAGGCACAAACCCGTCGTGCAAAAGAGGAGAAAGATGGCCCCCGACAGGAACAAGATCATCAACGACGAAGTAGATAAGCTGCTCTCGATGGGAACCATTCGAGAGGTAAAATATCCCGAATGGCTAGCTAACACAGTCGTCGTAAAGAAGAAGAACGGAAAATGGCGAGTTTGCGTGGACTTCACCGACCTCAACCGAGCCTGCCCGAAGGACAGTTTCCCGATGCCGCATATAGATCGCCTCGTCGAGGCCACCCACGGCTACGAACTTCTCAGCTTTATGGACGCTTATTCCGGGTATCACCAAATAAGGATGCACCTGGAGGACGAGGAGAAGACCGCCTTCATCAGCGAAAGGGGCACGTATTGCTACAAAGTCATGCCCTTCGGACTGAAGAACGCTGGAGCGACTTATCAGAGGCTAGTGACGATGATGTTCCACAAACTGATCGGGAAAAGCATGGAGGTATACATCGACGACATGGTCGTCAAATCCCTGAAGGCGGTGGCGCACGTCGAGCACTTGGAGGAGTGTTTCGAGATTCTAATCCGGCACGGGATGAAGCTGAATCCCACCAAATGCACCTTCGGTATGTCCTCGGGAAAGTTCTTGGGCCACATGGTCACTCGGTGAGGGGTCGAGGCCGACCCCGAGCAGATTGAGGCAATCAAGAGTATGCCCTCGCCTCGAAATCGAAGAGAGATTCAGAGATTGACCGGGGGGGGTTGCTGCTCTAAACCGATTTATCTCGCGATCGGCCGACAAGACTCTCCTTTTCTACGAACTACTAAGAAAGAACAAGAAGTTCGAGTGGACCGAGAAATGCGAGGAGGCCTTCCAGGCGTTGAAGTCCTATCTGTCATCGCCGCCCATCATGACGAAGCCAAAGCCGGGGGAACCTTTATAGTTATACATTGCAGTGTCTAACCACGCGATCAGCCAAGTGCTTGTGCGAGAGGAGGATAGGGAGCAGAGGCCAGTTTCCTATATCAGCAAGAAACTCCTCGACGCCGAGAACAGATACCCCCAACCCGAGAAACTTGCTCTGGCCGTATACGACGCATCGGAAAGATTGAAGCATCACTTCCAAGTCCACACCATCATCGTCATGACCGACAGACCGATCCGCACTATCATCCACGGCCTGAGCCAGTCGGGAAGAATCACGAAGTGGTCTATAAAGCTGGGAGCGTACGACATTGAGTACAAGCTTCGAACGAGCCTCAAGTCTCAAGTGTTCGCAGATTTCCTCATCGAGTTGCCAAAGGAGCCAGTGGACCCGAGCGACGAAGCCGGCATCTGGAAGCTACAAGTCGACGGATCCGCGACAGCACAAGGATCTGGAGTGGGGATCAGAATCATCTCACCGAGGGGAGACGTGATAGAAAAAGCCTGTCGCCTCGCCTATCGCTCCACCAACAACGAGTCAGAGTATGAAGCGCTCATCATCGGGATACAATCATCCTTAGCAATCGGGTCAAAGAACTTGCACGCTTTCTCAGATTCGCAGCTGGTGGTAAAGCAAGTGAACGGGGAATACGAGAAAAACGAGGAACGAATGGAGGCGTACGCAGGAGTGGTCGATGCTCTCTCAAGGAAATTCGACTACTTCAGCCTGACACAGGTAACGCGAGGAGACAATACCCACGCCGACGCGCTGGCAGGCCTGGGCTCTATGACTGAGGTCGGAGAACTCAGGTCGGTCACAATGGAGACGATGGAGAAGCCGAGCATCCGGAGAGAGGAAGGCCCAGCGAGGAAGAAAGCTAGAAGAAAAGGAGAAGCCGAGGAGGCAAATGCGGGAGAAGCAAGCATAAAGAAGATCGAAGACAACGAGGACGAGGACGGGGAGCGAGGAATTGTGGACGACGATGAAATAGAAGATTTGAGGACGCCCTTCCGAAGGTACATCCTTGAAGGAATGCTGCCCGAAGATCTGCAAGAGTCCCGAAAGATCAAGTCAAAAAGTTCCAGGTACACCGTCCTCGATAACATACTTTATCGAAGAAGCTTCGCGGGTCCCTACCTAAGATGCCTTGGCAAGAGGGAAGCCGAATACGTCATGCGGGAGATCCATAGCGGGGATTGCGGAAATCATTCTGGTGGGCGATCCTTTCTTAGGAAGACCAAGCGGCAAGGTTTCTTTTGGGAAACCATCGTCGCCGATTGCATCAACCACGCCAAGAGATGCGAGAAATGTCAGCGACACGCGCCGGCGATCAACTGTCCGGCTGAAGAGCTTTCCGTGGTCTCGGTTCCTTACCCTTTCATGAAGTGGTCGATGGACATCGTCGGCCCCATGCCCGTCGGCACGCGACAGAAGAGGTTCATGCTCGTCGTCACGGATTTCTTCACCAAATGGACGGAGGCGGAGGCATACGCCAACATCAAGGACTCCGATGTCGAAAGCTACGTTTGGAAGAACGTGATTACTCGCTTCGGATTGCCCAGGGAGATAATCGCTGATAACGGGTCCCAGTTCATCTCGAAGAGGTTCGGAGATTTCTGCAAGCGATGGAGGATAAAACTCAACACATCGACTCCGCGATACCCCCAAGGCATCGGGAACGCCGAGGCGGTCAACCGAACCATCGACGACAACATTAAGAGGAGGCTCGGCGAAAGGAAAGGGCTGTGGGCGGACGAGCTACCAGGAGTACTATGGGCTTATCGAACCACCCCTCATTCCGCGACAGACGAGACGCCCTTCGCCTTGGCTTTTGGAGTGGAGGCTGTGATCCCAGCAGAGGTTGACATCCCAAGCCTTCGTCGAACGCTAGCCCCCAGCGGCGAGGAGGATAATGAACATGATCTCCTCCATCAGCTCGACCACATCGACGAGAGGCGCGTTTTTACAACAAGAAAGTGCGCTCGAGGAGGTTCAGAGTCGGGGAAATGGTCCTCCGACGAGTCTTCCAGAACACCGCCGAGGCAAATGCTGGGAAGCTAGGGCAGACCTGGGAAGGCCCTTACATGGTTACCAACGTCGTCAAACCGGGAGTTTATGAGCTCAAGAATACGGAGGGATCGAAAGTAATACGGAGTTGGAACGTGAAACACTTAAAAAAGTTCTATCAGTAGCCTCAGCTCCCTGATTCTCCTTTTTTTTTTATGAATATATATCTTATCTTTTCCTTTTACCAGCCAGGGAAGTCCCGACCCTCTCTTGTTCGGGGCTATTTTTGCATGGCCTCAACTCTTGATTGAACTAATTTAAAAATTTTCATTATGCATGACCCCTTTTTTATCTCAGGCTCATCGGAGGAGGTAATTTCTATATGTCTACCTACGCACCGGTAAAAGTTCCGAGAGGATTATAATATACAGCAATATATATATAATACGGCTAAGGGTGCCGAGCAAGCCCGGTCCGGCAAAACATGTCGAGATCCATATATACGGCTAAGGGTGCCGAGCAAGCCCGGTCCGGCAAAACATGTTGAGATCCATATATACGGCTAAGGGTGCCGAGCAAGCCCAGTCCGGCTAGCGAGCCGAGAAAAATATAAAGAAAAGTATACATATACATATAATATAAACAGGTGAGCGAAAACAACAAGGGGGGACTCGAAGGAGGCCTAGTGAGGAAAGGAAGCGGCTTAGCAATATAACCACGCGAGGAGCCGAAGAAGCAATCACCGACCAGGAACCAAATAAGGCCAGCGAGAGCCGACCTCCGAAACAGTTATACTTTATTTTGACAAGTGTATACACTTGATAAAATGGGGGACTAACTGTTAAGGTCGGATTTGGTCAAATCCATCCTCAACACAACTCGTGTCGTTTTGCCCATAAACGACATGAGAGGAGGCGAGGAAGTGCATCACCCGAGGGGGATTATCCCCGAAGAGGAACATCGTCGAGGAAGAATACCCCCGAGAAGGTTCATCCACGAGGAGACGCATCCACACGAGAGCAAGTTGCGATAGAGCATCCCTTCACACCCGACGAGGAATTTCATCATGATGATGGTGCAGGGCCGAATGACCATTGACGAGACGCACATTTAATGAGGCCGACCTACTCACTCGATGAGAACGCCCGCGACGAGGCTGGCAGAGCCGAATGACGGCTGACGGGACGCGCATTTAATGAGGCGCACCTACCCATACGGCAGCCTGCTCGGAAGTGACATAAAGTAGGGATTTACCATGATGCCCTCCAATCACGCCAGAGAAGGAATGATTAAAGGGAAAAAAGCGGGAAAGACGCGGGAGAAAGGCATTGTAAAACTCTATAAAAGGCAAGATAAGCCTCATTGGTAAAGGTTTGGAAAATTAGAGAAGAAAGTCCCGAAAAGAGAAAAAGGAGGTCTTGTAATAGAAAAGGCTAAGGAAAAATAGAGAGGAAATAGAGAGAGTGGATGTTCATGATCCTTCATCTGTCCAACTATTCAACGGAAGAAAACCGAGCTCAATTCGGAAAATATAATAAAACAGATATATTCATCATTAATTCTTGTTTATTTGTTACATGGTGATTGTCTTTGTGACTGGAAAAGGGTGGTGAAAATCGTTCTCTACAGTGATGCAGTCCCATTTCTACTCGGGTATTTCCAGTGGCTTGAGCTCCCCGCCGGGTTTCTGATGCTCTGTTTTGACCATTCGGCAAACTGGACATCTCTTCACGAACATCGCCACATAAAATTTCATTCCGTACCAATAATATTGCCTCTTCAGATCTTGGTACATTTTCGTACTTCCTGGATGAATAGCAAACATGGAACGATGAGCTTCTTGTAGGATGGTACTTCGTAATTTATCATCATCGGCTACTGCAAGCCTCCCTTTGTACAATAAAAATTCATCAACACTCACACTCCATCCTTCAAGTTGCTCTCTAGCTTGTAACCGATTCCATATCTCTTGTAATGTCTCATCACTCTACTGACTTTGTCTGACTTGAAGTACCATTGATGGAACGGCTATAACGTTGTATGCACATGCTATAAATCCGTCGGTATGGAATTCCAAATTGTAATCACCAACGGTAACCGATCTTTTCCATGGTTCGAAGGTCAGAGAAGCAACCAAACCATGGTTCTTCCGACTCAATGCATTGGCTACCACATTTGCTTTTCCCGGATGATACTGTAGACTAAAATCATAATCTTCCATATACTGCACCCATCTTCGTTGTTGTAGATTCAAATCTCTTTGCGTGAACAAATACTTGAAACTTTGATGATCAGTGAATATCTCGAATCTTGAGCCGTAAAGATGACAACGCAAATTTTAAGTGCAAATATCACTGCTGCTAGCTCCCAGGTCATGGGTAGGATAATTTAGTCTGTGCGGCTTTAATTGCCTAGAACCATATGCCACCACTCTCCCTTATTGCATGAGCACACAGCCTAGTCCACTTCGAGATGCATCAGTATACACTGTAAATACTTCATCTACATTAGGGACAATAAAAATAGGAGCACTCGTCAATCGTCGTTTCTATTCTGAAAAAGACTCTTCACATCTATCATCCCATCTGAACTGAACATCTTTTCTGGTGAGCTTGTTTAGCGACGCAGCAATCTTTGAAAAATTCTCCACGAACTTCCTATAATAGCCCGCAAGCCCTAGGAAGCTTCGGACTTCTGCCACATTTCTTGGTTGCTTCCAGTTTAAGATAGCTTCGTTCTTTGACGGATCTACGACAATACCTTCTTGCGAGATCACGTGGTCTAAGAACTTCACTTCTGTCATCCAGAATTCACACCTTTTTTTTCTTCGCTTAGAGACGATGGTCCTGCAAAGTCTGCAAAACTATCAGCAAATGTTCCGCGTGTTCTTCTAGGGTTCTTGGATAGATAAGTATGTCGTCAATAAAGACAACAACGAATCGATCGAAGTATGGCCGAAAAATTATATTCATCAAGTCCATAAACGCCGTTGGAGCGTTTGTTAAACCAAAACGCATAACCGTGAACTCAAAGTGACCATATTGCGTACGTAACGCTGTCTTCGGAATGTCGACATCTCGAATCCTCAACTGGTGGTAACCTGACCGCAAGTCTATCTTTGGGAAGAACTTGCATCCTCCCAATTGATCGAATAGGTCATCAATTCGTGGCAAAGAGTATTTATTTTTAATCGTTATCTTCTTGAGTTGTCTGTAGTCCACACAAAGGTGTAAACTACCATGTTTTTCTTAGCGAATAACACCGGCGCTCCCCACGGTGATGTACTCTGCCAGATAAACCCTTTACTCAACAAGTCGTCTAATTGCTTCCTCAATTCTGTCAATTCTACTGGAGTCATACTGTAATGAGCCATAAAAATCGGTGAACTCCCAGGAACTAGGTCAATGCTAAACTCAATCCACGTTCTGGAGGAAATCCTGGAAGCTCCGATGGAAACACATCTTCAAAATCTTGTACTATGGGGATGTGCGGGTCGAATGCACTTTGCCCCACACCTTCGATGGCACAAATAAATCCTGACCCTTCAAAATTCATCTTTCCTCCAAGGAGAGACTTCAAGATAAAATTCCGAGGCCATATTAACATGCTCATTTTTTTTTCTTTCTAAGGGTGCCATGTATTTTGTAGCAGTCTACTATAGCATGGTACTTCTCCAACAAATTCATTTCCAATGTTACATCAAACTCGATCATACGAAGAGTGATTACGTCAAATGAGAATTTACTTCCCTCAATGACAAGCTTACAAGACTTGCAGATCATTAAAGCTTTTGACAATTTCCTATACGAGCGCACAACTCTAAAAGAATAGTACAAGCCTCGATGTTTTTGGCTGAGACAACAAGTTAAGAAATCAAAGAACCACTATGGCGCCAAGATCTCATGAACCCATTGCGCATATAATTCTTGCCAAAATTTCACCATTCTAGATTCAGGGCAATTGCGACATCGGGATTACAACGCGACAATTTCACACACTTTGCGTGATACTCGACCACAGTCATATTTTCCTTAGTTAACTGGGAGAATTCATCGATCTTGTTAAAAAAATAATCATTTAAAGCATAGCACACCATGAACGTAATAACAAATTCTGACCACGTTGGTTTATCTACTTCGATATCATCTTGATACATTTTCCACAGTTACGCAGCTTGGCCCTCGAAAGGTAGATACCAAAACTAACACAATATCCAATCGTAGTCAAGCACTTTAATTTTTTTTTTCAATCACTTTTAGCAATAACTGCATCAGGAAAGCCTTCAAACTTTGGAGGGAATTACAACACGTAATCCTTAATGGTTCTCATTCTTTTAGGAATATAATTTAGAAGTTGTGACACTTATTGCACAACATATACGACAACCATTTAATAATTATCGAATTAGAAAACCAGAGCAGGATTACTTAAGGAATTTTGGACCATGTTGATCAATTGTAAAAAGATTAAAATGTCAGGATTATGGATGGTTATACAAAATAAAACACGACCAAAACACAAAATAAAAATAAAAATTATGGTGTTGTACCCTAGGTTCCGTAACCTAGGATCTGATACCAAACTGTAACGCCCCTAAATGGGGGTTAGAAGAATAAGACAAAAACAACGACTTTTCAAACTTTGACCGGTCAATGACACGTCATCATTCAAACAATACCGTTGAATATTCAACATCCACGTCAACAAACACATAAATTTTTCCCATGGGACTTACAACGACAATACAACATCAACGACGACAATATATACAACACCATAAAAACGACAAATACAAAGTACCACCATCACGTTATCCTTAATTTAATCCATTACATGTTCGAAATAAAAGATCAACTCAAAATACAAAATTCACATCGATGAACATTAAAGGTACGGATAGGCAAAATCAACACATGGACCTCCCGAATCAAACTACTCCTCGTCCGGAGTCTGACTTAACACCACCTGAAGCTGGAAAGAAAAAGATGTATATGGAAGGGGTGAGCACCACATGCTCAGTAGGGAATCTATTACCAATTTTCTTTACCGAATCATTATTAGTCAAATTACAATTAAACAAATTAAATGTCAACATAAACCATTTAATCATCATTTTCAATCATTTTATCACTTTCAACAATAATATAAATAAATATTCTCCACAAAAGTCAAATTATTTTAGTGGACCATGCCAAGTCAGCTCGCGCCTTTACTCCACTATATCCCATCAAATCTCAAGGCAACGAGAACAGGTGGACTCGAAGTCTCTAACCATAACTCGTCCTCTACTCGGGATCCTAATAACCACCAAAGACGATCAGTTCGCCATGGGTCGAAATGTTGACTTTTGAGTTACCAATCATATCCATATCCGTATCCATAACCATAGCCGGCCTACTGCCGATGCAACCATACCTGGTATCCATATCAACACACGTCATCCCAAAGTCACCATAAACATAAAATATATAACAAGCATCAATCCGATGCAACCATACCTGGTATCCAGGGTCGCTATCAAACGACGACAATCATTATATTAACTTTTACCTTTTAATTAAAACAACATTTTATTAATTCCAATTTTAACCTATCCGGTTCAATCTTCATTAAAACGTTGGTTTCTACGTTCATTTTAAATTGCGAGAAAATGTAATAGCCCTTACCTCAATTCGTGGAAACTTTGACCGATCGACTAGCTAGTCGAAGATGCGGGTTCGTCTTGGCCTTGAGTTCGATGATCAAAGACTTCAGGATCCGATATACTATTCAAAACGGGTGATTCGGGTAGCATGATTTTTGAGGCGACCACGGGACGACTATCCGCGCCAACTATAACACCGATACCATCCATAAGTCAAATATTACTAAGATTAGAATTCAAATCTTCAATTGAAAACCATATGCGCTGAAATTTAACCCAGGCCAAATTCCCGTCGGGCACGCAAAATGCGGCAGCAAAACGGGCATCAATCCGACAATTTAATACTTCTACTAGCTTAATTCAACTGTTCTAAATGCAATGGCGAAGTCAATTTCATCAATCAAGGCCCAGAACACACCTAATTTGATCATCTAAAATCACAAACTAAGGCAACGAAATTCGAGCTTACTGAGAGTCCGATGACAATTTCGATCGAGGGCTTTCGATCTCCTCGACGAGGGCTTCAAAACCCCTCAATAAATTCCGGGATAAAAAACTGACGCGAGGGCCGACGGCGGCGACCGGCAACGGCGAGGTGGCAGCTCCAACAAACTCTACTAACCTTCGTGAACTCAGTTCCGGTGTTAGATTTCTCAAAATCGAACCCAAACGAAATAGATTTCGAGTTAAGAAACTGAACCTTGCGGCGACTATTCCGGCCAAACGCCACCAGGTCAGGTCGTCATCCGCCTATCAACACGTTTTCCTTCTCGAGAGCTTTCTGGCGGTACCAAAATCTCTTTGATCGGAGCTCTGGTGACGGAGTTATGAAGCTCCGAAGGTTCTTTGATGAGAGAGAAAATTTGTGAAGGAGAGAGAGAGAAAGCTGCTGGAGAAGATAAGAAGAAGAAAAAAAATATGGTGAGAGAGATTGGTTCATTCGAACCTTTCTCTGACATATTTTTTATTTTTTTATATAAATATATATATATATATTAACATTTGAGGTTTTACAATACTCCACCCCTTTAAGAATTTCGTCCTCGAAATTCCAACGAAACCACCCCTGAACAAAGACGGGTACTTCTCCCCCATCTCCGACTCTAACTCCCATGTCGTCTCTCTAGGGTCGTGGTTTTTCCATACCACTTTAAATAGAGGAATTCTCATCGACGAAGAACTTTGACTTCACGGTCGTTAATCTGAATTGGGTGTTCCGCATACATCGCATTTTCTTGAATAGGTATCTCTGTCCACTCAATGATTTGTTGAGGATCGGGTTCATATTTTCTCAACATCGACACATGAAACAAATTGTGAACATGAGATAATTGCGGAGGTAAATGAAGCCTTTAGGCAAGTGGCCCAACTCTTTCAACTATCTCGAACGGACCGGTGTATCGCGGAGCCAACTTTCCTTCTATTCCGAAATGAGAAACACCATGCGTGGGTGTAACCTTCAGAAACACATAGTCGCCAACCATGAATTCCAATGGCCTTCGTCTTCGATCCGCATAATTCTTCTGGCGACTTTGAGAAATCTTAAGTCTTTCCCGAATAAGCTTAATCGCTTCCGTTGTCTCTGTGAGGTAGGAAAGACCGAGAGTAATACGATCTTCATACTCGGCTCAAAAAAGAGGTGAACGATAAGGTCGACCATACAAGGCCTCATACAGTGCCATACCTGAAAGCTATTATTGTAAGCAAATTCGACAAATGGTAGTTGCTTCTTCCACGTTCCTCCAAAATCCAAGACACACGCCCGAAACATGTCTTCTAATATTTGAATTTCTCGCTCTAATTGACCATCAGTGTGAGGATGAAAAGCTGTGCACAAACTCAATTGAGTTCCCATCTCTTTTTGTACTCCACTCAAAAACTTTGAGGTGAAACGAGCATCTCAGGTCGTCATCCGCCTATCAACACGTTCGCCGTCTCGAGAGCTTTCCAGCGGTACCAAAATCTCTTTGATCAGAGCTCTGGTGATGGAGTTATGAAGCTCCGAAGGTTCTTTGATGAGAGAGAAAATTTGTGAAGGAAGGAGAGAGAGAGAGAAAGCTGCGGGAGAAGATAAGAAGAAAAAAAAAATAAAGATGGTGAGAGGGATTGGTTCATTCGAACCTTTCTTTGACAATTATATATATATATATATATATATATATATATATATATATATATATTAACATTTGGGGTTTTACATACCACCTGGTGCAATACCGATTCAATATGCGCGTGAAGAAGTGCTCGCCCTCTATAATGTGTCAGGTCTTCTGCCTCATCCTCGTTCGGCCCGCCTTCGAATGGTATCAACAACTCCTGAAGGATTCTATTGAGTCCTTCGAAGCGTTGGCGGAATACTTCGTCTCCCGCTTTGCGAGCTTAATTACACAGCAAAAAGGGAAGTCATACCTGTGGACCCTCAGACAGCGTAAAGACGAATCCCTCCAGACTTACCTGAAAAGGTTCGTCGAAGAAGCAAACAAAGTTGCCAGCTACACCGATGACGATGCAATCACCACCGTAATCGACGGCCTCCCAATGTGCGACTTTGCACGCTCTCTTGTCAAGAAAAGACCGACCTCCATGGCCGAGCTAATGGCAAGAGCAGAAGAAGACATCGCGGTTGATGAATACTTCAACAGCCGAAGCCAGCCCAACCTGGGAGATCAGCACCCGGATAATCGAAGACAACTGAAGGAGTTCGTCAAAAAGCTAGTGTCAGGAAGCGGAAAATCTCATAACTCGCAACCCCAAGAGACTAAGCAGCATAAAAGCGACAGTCCGGACCAACCTCGCCCGGAAAAGGAACAAGGAAGGGTCAAGCCCTCACAATACAATCTCGTGTCCACCATCCTGGGCGGTCCCGAAACCGGAGATTCAAGCAACAAACGAAAGAGATATGCTCGAGTCCTAGAAGAAGATCGAGAAGCACACCAGATTAACTTGGCAAATCTCGAAAGTTCACCCAAATTACTTCCCAGCCAAGCAATAACCTTCACTGAAGAAGAGGCTCGAAGAATTGCGCACCCCCACAATGATGCGATCGTAGTCGAGACACTAATCGCCAACAACCGGGTACCACGAGTGTTGGTCGACAACGGAAGTTCGGCTGACATTATCTTCAAAGCAGCCTTGGAGCGCATGAGCCTGGGAGAACTCGTCCCGACACCAGTCAAAACTCTACTCTACGGCTTCAATGTAAAACCGGTCCTCGCTGAAGGCGCCATTGAGTTGCAAACAACATTCGGCTTAGAGGATGGGGCCCTAGTCACAAAGATGGTCAGGTACCTTGTTGTGGACCATCCATCGGCCTACAACATCATCATGGGAAGGCCAAGTCTCAACAAGCTGCAGACCATCTCGTCCACCTTCCATCTACTCGTCAAATTTCCAACAGAAAACGGGATATGAATAATGAAAGGAAGCCAACAAGAATCCCGTACCTGTTACGCCCAAGGGACGAAGCCAGGAAAAAATGAGTTGATCATCAACGTTGTCCACCAACTCAAAGACGAACTCGCCACCGACCCGAAAGATGCTCGGACGTTCGACGAGCTCGATCCCCGAGATGATATATACAAACCAACCATGGAGCCCTCCTCTGACGTGACCCAGATCACAGTAGACAAGAGCGCACCCGGAAGAGTCGTCACGATTGGAGCTCAGCTGCCAGTTATTATCAATACTCAATTGATCGCCTTCCTGCGAGAGTTCAAGGAAGTTTTCGCCTGGTTGTACGCCGATATGCCTGGCATCGACCCGGAGATCACCGTCCACCGACTCAACATCGAAAAAGGAAGGACCCCGAAATTACAGCGGCGACGGGCGTTCAACCCTTAAAGATATCAAGCGATCACCGAAGAAGTCAGCAAGCTGATCGCCGCAAATTTCATCAAGGAAGTCACGTACCCCGACTGGGTATCCAACGTCGTGATGGTCAAGAAGCCTAACGGCAAATGGAGAATATGCATAGACTACTCCGACCTCAACGCAGCATGTCTAAATGATTGCTTCCCGCTTATAAGGATAAACCAGTTGGTGGACGCCACCGCCGGCCACCAACTTATGAGTATGATGGATGCCTATTCAGGATACAACCAAATCCGAATGCATGAGCCTGACCAGATACACACGACGTTTGTGACCGACCGTGGCCTCTATTCTACAAAGTCATGCCCTTCGGGCTCAAGAACGCTGGAGCCACATACCAGCGTCTGCTCAACCGAATGTTCGCTCCGCTGATCGTAAAGACCATGGAAGTCTACGTTGACGACATGATCATCAAAAGCCTCAAAGAGACCGACCATATCAAGGATCTACGAGAGACATTCATGTTTTTCCAAAAATATCAGATGAGGTTGAATCCCGCCAAATGCGCATTCAGAGTCGAATCAGGAAAGTTCCTGGGATACATCATTGACCGACGAGGAATCGAGGCGAGCCCCGAGAAGATCCGAGCCCTACTCAAGATGAAGAGCCTGCGAAGTATAAAACAGGTTCAAAGCCTCAACGGACGCATCAACGCCCTGGGCCAGTTCATGTCAAAAGCCACGGACCGATGTAAACCGTTCTTTCAAGTCCTCAAAGTCGGAAAGAATTTCACCTGGGACAAAAAATGTGAAGCCGCCTTCCAGGAGCTAAAAGCCTACCACGGGTCGTCTCCTCTATTGGCAAAACCAAGGGACGAAGAGACACTATTCCTCTACCTCTCCATCTCGACCAGGGCAGTCAACGCCGTCTTGGTCCGAGAAGAAGAGAAGAAGCAACTGCCGATCTACAATGTCACCAAAGCCCTTCTCGACGCCGAAACGCATTGCACACAAATCGAAAAGTTGGCACTCGTGCTGTTACCACCGCAAAGAAACTCCGCCCATACTTCCAAGCTCACCAAATCGTGGTGCGAACTGAGCACCCCGTGAGAAAGACACTCCTCAAAGGCACCTCTTCACGTATGGCAATCTGGTCGTAAGAGCTGGGAGAATACGGCGTAGAGTACCAGCCTCAAGTCGCCATCAAAGATCAAGCCGTGGATGATTTCATCGCCGAATTCACATACGACACCGAGGTCGAGACCGAAGAACAAATCGACAAGCTACCGCAAGCCACCAAGAGGAAAGCAAGTCCCGACGGTCCAGTTTGGAATCTGCACGTGGATGGCGCCACAAATGCCCATGGCTCGGGAGCGAGCATCGTACTCATCAATCCTAAAGACGGAAAGCTCCGCTACGCCATATGATTCGGATTCAAAGCCTCAAACAACGGGGCAGAATACGAAGCATTGCTAGCCGGGCTCCAGATTGCACAAAAGCTCGGGATAGAAAATCTGCGGATCCACTGCGATTTCCAACTGATCGTGAAACAAGTGGAAGGAGAATACCAGGCAAAGGAAAACAACATGATAGCTTACCTGGCCGAAGTCCAGCGTCGTCTAAAGTTTCTAACTTGGTACGAAATATCCCTGATACCACGTGCCAAAAACTCTGAGGCCGACACATTGGCCCGAATGGCATCAGGGGCCGACGACGAAGGACTCGGAAAATTTTCCGTCGAAGCCCTCGACCGCCCGTTGATCGAGAAAGCCCAAGTCCTCGCCATCACCAACGAAGCTAGTGAAAATTGGATGTCGCCGATAATCGAATACTTGGAGCATGGCACCCTCTCCACTGATCGCAATGAGGCAAAGCGACTCAAGTTCCGCGCAACCAGATACGTGATAAACAATGGGGAGCTCTACAAACGCGGCTTCATGCAACCTCACCTAAAATGTCTTCCCGAAGGCGACGCCAACCTCGTCCTTCGGGAAATTCACGAAGGAGTCTGCGGAAACAACTATGCGGGGCGATCCCTCGCCTTGAAGGCCCTGAAGCAAGGATACTTCTGGCCGACCCTCAAGAAGGATGCGATCGAAATGGCGCGAAAATGTGACAAGTGCCAGCGATTCGCCCAGATACCGCGTCGGCCGGCAGTTCAACTGTGCCCAGTGATGTTTCCTCGCCTATTCGCCAAATAGGGAATCGACCTAATTGGAAAATTGCCAAAGGCCCCGGGAGGGGTTGAATACGCAATAGTCGTTGTAGACTACTTCACCAAATGGGTCGAACCAGAGCCCATCGGAAAGATCACCTAGACCAACACAACAAACTTCATCTGGCACAACATAATCTGTCAGCATGGGGTTCCAAAACCGCTCATCACCGATAACGCCAAACAATTCAACAACGTAGACATTCGAGCCTTCTGCAGCGAGCTCGGGATAAACAACACCTATTCCTTGCCCGTCTACCATCAGGCAAATGGTCAAGTCGAGTCTGCCAACAAAGACATCAAGACAATCCTGAAGAAAAAGCTAGACGAAAAGAAAGGCAAATGGGCCGAGGAATTACCTTCGGTCCTCTGGACATACCGAAGCTCAACTCGGAACGCCGCGGGGGAGACTCTGTTCGCCCTGACATACGGTGTTGAGGCAGTCATCCTCGCTAAGATAGCCATCCCGTCGCCACGAGTAGAACTCTTCGACGAAGAGTGAAACATCGAGGCCTTGCGGCTAAAACTCGACCTCGTCGAGGAAAAGCGAAACAAAGCCTACACACGTTTGGTGGCCCAGAAATGAATTGTTGAACGTTATTACAACTCCAAAGTCAAGGCGCAACGTTTTCTGGAAGGAAGCTTGGTCCTGAGAAAGGTGGGGCCAAACACACAAGTCCACGGCGCGGGAGTCCTCGGACCCATATGGGAGGGCCCATATCGCGTCACCAAAGTAATCAGAGACGGAACTTACCAGCTCGAGGAAATGGGGGGTCGGGAAGTTCCTCGTCCATCCCAGGACCGACCCAGAGCCGCCTGGGCCCGCGAAAGGCTGATTAGGCCACCCCGCACGCTCCTCGCACGAACCAGAGCCACCACCGGCTCCTCCGGCCACGACGTCGCGCGCCACCGCCCCAGACGGGGTCGCCCTGGCCTTCCGGTCACCGTGTGACCCTTCCCCGTCGACGGCAAGCGCCGCTGTGACGCCCAGAACAAGGCCGACCGCCTTAAATCCACGCGAGGAACCCCGGCCATCGCCGGTTCCTCCGGTCACGCCGTCGCACACCACCGCCACAGACGGACACTCCATGGCTCCCCAGTCATCGTGCGACCTACCTCCGTCGATGGCGAGCGTCGCCGTGGAACCTATGGCGAGGCCGATCTCGCCAGACCCACGCGAGCGTAACCCACTGACTCCGACGAGCTCGCCGAACGATGCCGACCATGATGGTGGTCCTCTCCGGCGATGAAGAGCTCCGACGTGGTGGCTAGGGCTGAATCTCCCCGGTTCTCCATTGGGTTAGAGAGATAAAAAAGAGTCTATTTCAAGAAATTCGACTCGAAAATTGACGTATTTTCGCGAAGAATGCCTCGAAACTCGTGTCACCAAATCCGCACACGATGAAGTTCGTTGAAAAAATAATGAACCGGAAGAAACGACACTAAAAAAGGCTAACGGAAATAAAAGTTATGTGAGTTCAAAAAACTTACTTTAACAGCTCCGTGGGCCGCGCGTCGTTCCGAGAATTCCCAAATAAAGGGTTCACATGGAATTTATAGTTTTCCGGAAATTTCAAATTCCTCCAAAACTGGGGGGTTAATGTTAGGGGTAATTCCTGGATCTAAAACAAACTAATAAAAGAAAAATTATTAAATTAATTTTTCTTTTAGTTAATTAAGTCAATTTTAGCCCAAAACACCCTCTGGAAGCCCGTTTCCATAATATAAAGTGTCTAGCTGTTTCTAAAAATATCAAGATACTCAAAAACATAATTTTTTTGAAAAACGACCTTGAGGCGCCCCCGGAACCCTAAAAGAGCTCCGGAAGCACCTCGGGTGGGCCCCACAAGCCTCCACGCTCCTCCACGTGGCACCAACAGGCCCCACGCGCCCTCCAGCTTCCCGTACGCGCCTCCTGGGATTATGACGTCAGCCCTGTGACGTCATCAGACGCGTGGGCTCTCTCTCCGCGCGTGGAGAGCGCGTAGTCACAGAAAACGCGCGCGTGAGGGCGCGTGGAGCATCGGATAGACACGTGGCTTGCGGCAATGGCTTCGTGACATCTGGGGGATCAAAATACATATAAAATTTTACCCCGGGGGCTTCCTGGAGTAATTTATAATTGCACCGGAACCCCTGGGTCCAGTTATTATAAATAGAAGCTCAGTTCATTCAAACGGTAACTGACCGGAACTCATCCAAGTTCGCTCTATACTCTCTCTACCTCCTATAAAATCGCCTCCCTCTAAAATATTCCACTAATGTTGAGCGTCGGAGGTGAATACAGGGGTAACCCCCCCCCCCCCCCCCCGACCTCGGGTGTTCTTTTGCTCATGTCCGAATACGGAGGAGCCAGTTGGATCGGGAGCCCTGCAAAAAATTCTGGCACGATTTGCGACCCCCCTGTCAAAGTCCCAGATCCGTGCGGTGCTTGTTCTGTTCCTCAGTCTTGTATCTCATATCAGATATACAGACTTTGCAGATAGACTATAGGACCCGGTCTGGGATAAGTAGCACAGGTCGAGGGTCCGATCTACCAGGGTCCACTGAAAGGTTGAAACTGTGATCTCCCATTCGTGAAGACCCGATCTGCGTGGCGCCCCAGACCTGTAACCCGGGCCTTGTCCATTCCAGGCCTTGTGGTAACAGGTAACGTGGTGGCCCGGATCGCCGGTCCGCGGACAGCGGATGATCTGTACGATCCTAGGTGCCAGTGATTCTTTTCCAAAGCCCACAAAAGTCAACAAAATGTCATTGGGCCCGGTCCAACTCAAGCAATTGGACCACTATAGTGTTTGATCTAAAATATAGTATCAACAACTATCTCAATTATTCAGTGTCTATATTTGGTGCCAAGAAAATAATCCCATGCCTCTTCAGAAATGATATATTCGTTCATTTCTAATAGTAAAATCCCACGTATAATATATATATATATATATATATATATATATATATTCAGTATATTCTTAGTTCTTTCTTGTAAGTTGTCACACGCCAAGACCATATATATATATATATATATATATATATATATATATATATATATATATATTCTTAGTTCTATCTTGTAAGTTGTCACACGCGAAGACCATATACATCTTCTGTGATCTATTAGCCAGAAATTCTTTGCGTATCACGATATCAATGGAATATTATACATAATTCGCGACTAAAACAATTTTTCAGGTTTCTAATCAAAGAACCACTGGTTTTTGAAAGATGAGTTGGACTAGAATTTGTCAATGTGCATTTTCTTCAAGGGAATTGCTTTTATTTACCACATATTTTCACTTTTAGCAAAAGATATATTTTATTTTAAAATGGTAAAAAAATATATTAATTTCTTAAAATTCAGAATTTATGCTTTAAGAATTTCGCGTTTAGATACATTAAAGTTTAGTTGACAAGCCGAGAACGACAAGCTGATGTAGATAAGCGTACCGCACTACGATTAGTATAGAACATGTCGAGCCAACTACAACAAGAAGCTGTAGGCATGAATGGTGAGGCCGGACGACTTTAGATCGAAAAATAAAAACTATTAATAAAAAAAATCTAGATTTAAATATATATATATATATCTATATAAATATATTGAAAATCAAAAGATGATATTGTCCAATCGCATAATAATATTATCTTTTACTTGTATTTAAATATTAAAATTCTATTTTTGCGAAAACTAATAAAAAAATATAAAAAATCATTTAGACAAGATCATTATTAGACTTTCAAGTTGACAGGTGGCCTCAGTTAAGGACATTCACAAACAATCTAAGCGCAAAATATGATTAATAATCTAAAGTTTTTGAACATACACTCGGATTATATATTATGCACAAATAATGAGAAACAAAAGTCTTCGGTCGTGAAAAAAAGATGAAATATTTATCCTCTCAAATTCCACACATGATACACATATTCCTGTTTTTTAAATATTGTATATTTGTATCTATAAGAAATGAAATTGAGGAATTGAATTCTGAAAATTGAAGGGATACATATATCTTGATTTTTATATATTTTTGTTAGAAGTTTTAGTGGTGGACATTGACAATTTGTTTAACTTGTAGATCATTAGTCATATTCATTTAATATTTTTCTATTTACTTAAAATATTACCTCTTTGTCTATTCATATTCACACGTCTTAAGTTAAAATAGACAATACCATAGAAGAATAGAAAAAAAAAAAAGAGACACACTAAAAGATATCTAATTTTATTCTCCATTTTGGGTGTTCCTATTAATCATCTTAAAACTATTTTCTGAAGTTTAGAAGTTTTGATTCAAGTCTACATCGTGTTTTCGTGTCGTATTTTTATGTTTTTTTTACTAATATTATTTAAACCAGGAGCCTATTACTAGTCTTATAAATCGCGTTAATCAATAAAATATTTAGGGTAAACTACGGCTATATATACTCAATATTTTATCGGCTACGGATTATGTACTCACTTTTATTTTCGACGGTTAATGTACCCAAACATGATTCCGTTAGATTTTTTCGTGTTTTCCGTCACTTGACCGTCAGCGAGTGATTCCTCTTCTAAATGTACACTTTTCGTATTTTTGACATAACTCACTCATTTTTTGTCCAAATTTTATGCACAACCTAGGGTTGTAAAGATAAGTGATATATTTACAACTTTAGTGTTTTAAGTTTTGTAAAAAAAGTTATAAAAAAAATACGAAATTTTAATTACAACGTAAAACTGGATATTAGTTTAATACAAAATATTTGTTTCGAGTAAATTTTAATATACTTAATTACTTTTTATGATGAAATGTAAAACTACAAAGTTGTAGATAAATCTTTTATCTTTCCAACAATAGTTTATTTATAAATTTTGGATAAAAAGTGATTGAGTTATGCCAAAAATATGAAAGATGTGATGTAAAAAAATATTTCGTATTTTTGGCATAAATTACTCATTTTTTGTCCAAAATTTATAAATAAACTACCGTTGGAAAGATAAAAGATTAATCTACAATTTTTTAGTTTTACATTTTATCAGAAAAAGTCATTAAGTATATTAAAATTTGCTCGAAACAAATATTTTGCATTACACTAATGTCTAGTTTTACGTTGTAATTGAAATTTCGTATTTTTGCAAACATTTTTTTTAACAAAACTTAAAACACCAAAGTTGTAGATATATCTCTTATCTTTCTAGATGTAGGTCGTCGATAAAATATGGACAAAAAATGAGTGAGTTATGCCAAAAATACGAATGATTCAATCATTTTAATTAGTGAGTTACACCCTAATACAAAATGATTCAATCATTTTAATTACATCTAGTTCTTATGCAACTATACCTGAGACGAATGGACATGTGTACTTAAGCTCCAACAAAAATTTTAATTTTCGTTATTTCCGATGTCACTCCATTAATGACTCCAAGTTGCATTCTTTAACAGTAACACACGATTAGATACCTGGTCAATGTTATATGTAAATAGAATTTTGGCCGGTGGAGCACAAAAAATGAACAAGGATAGATAGAACTTAGAAGTACGAGTTGCCTAACTTATGGCCGGTCAAACTTGATGATTCCTTCATGCAACGCTTACTTGCTTGGCTTTGCTTGCCTATTCATCACTATTTTATTCCTCTGCATTATTATTCGTGCTTGTTTGTTGAGTTTCGATTGCGACTTTCCAATTACTTTCTCACGTATGACAAAGCTAATCACTCTCTTCCCCTTTTTTATTGTCCTTTTTAAGCTTATAAAAAAATATTATTAGTGATATATATTTGTTTTTCTCATATATAAGCACTCTCCTGCATGCCTATCTCCCAACTTAAAAATAATTGTAACTTAATTCACTTTTTTTTCTTCTTCTTATTATTATTAATCATATATGTCGACTCTCTTATGCGGGAGGAAAACCACGATATCATCTGTTGAATTTCAATAGTGATTTTCGAAATATTTTATCACATGTGGAAAGCTAATTACTCTAATCCTTTTATTTATTATTCTTATTAACTTATCAAATAGATTATTACTAATGTACATTTGTTTTTTTTGGAGGTCACACATCTTTGACTTTGCCTAAAATTTATTTATATTCTTTTTTTTTTAGGGAAAAATTATTTATATTCTCTTCGCCAACGTTGGAGGAAAACCTAATTGTTAACATTTGTTGAGTTCCGATGATAGCCCGCCTCAAATATCTTCTCACATATAATAGTTATTAAT
The DNA here is from genome assembly GCA_954871525.1 of Parietaria judaica. Classification (NCBI taxonomy): domain Eukaryota; kingdom Viridiplantae; phylum Streptophyta; class Magnoliopsida; order Rosales; family Urticaceae; genus Parietaria; species Parietaria judaica. The sequence continues at coordinate 51,334,113 of OX940860.1, forward strand.
CAAACCTTTTAACTTATCAAACAAATTATAATTATTGATACTTGTCATTCTAAAATTTGGGCACTCTGTTACATTCCTTCTACCAATTTTGTAATTTTAAAAAGAAAATAAATATATTAAGGGCATACTTTAATATTTGGCCTTTCTTTTAGTAAACTGGAAGTCATGAATATGTGACTCCGTCTATGTATAACCAAAATAAACGTTTATGCGTGTTTTTCGAAGCCTAAAAAGTTAGGGCCCAATCCAAAAATGCACCCAAGACGCCCAAAACAACTAAAATCCCATGAAATCAACTTTGACTCGTTCAGGAAAAGTCAACCCGAGCCCGGTCTAAAAAGTCAATGTGTCCGACATGGAAAAGTCAACAAAAAGGCAACGGATCGACCAGAATAATCAACCGAGGCGAGATAAAAATCAACAACGTGACCTGGGAAAATCAACAGAATCGACCCGAAAAATTCAACAGCCCGATCCCAAAAAGTCAACGGCCTTCGAAAAGTCACCAAATGTCAAAAAATGCCTTTGGGGCATGCAGAGCGCCGCGAGGTAGAAAGCATGCCTTCGGGCCGTGTTGCGTGCCCTAAAGGCATGGAAACGCAAATCTCATTCTCAATAAATACGAGGGCACCCCACCACATTCAGTATGCTTTCAAAAGCCAAAAAAACCTTTATCTCTCGTTTTTACTCAGAATTTTCTACTAATATTGAGTGTCGGAGAGAGCTACGTAGTTCCCCGCCTCCGCCTTCCTCTAGATTTCATGTTCTCTACTCTTTCCGCAGGAAAAGAGACGGGACAGATCATGCAGAGACGATATCCAGCCCGACAAGAACGAAAAGTAAAGCATCAAGCCTGGTTCGACCGTCAAGCAGACATTTGACTCTAAATCAAGACTTAAGCCATATTCAAGTTCCTCATTTTTATCATTAACCCAAACCATCCCAAACATTAAAACCATCCATTAAACAAAAAGTCGCCGTAACAAATAATAAATGTACAGTTGTTACTTGTTAGCTCTAAATGAAAAGAAAAAAAAATATATATATATATAATGACCATTTTATTGCTAAAATATTCTATCAAAGTGACATATTCATAAATAATATATATTAATTACCATGGTCAGCTAGTAATTTAAGTGGTTATAAGTTATAACTTGTAATAGTCGTCGGTTCCTTCTTATCACTATCCAATCCTACTACAGTAGTCAATGGTCACATAGCTAAAGTCTAATACAGATAAATTGTACATAAAAAGTAACCTAGAAATTACAAAAAGAAATTTCATTGAAATTTGGTTCCGTTGACTTTTTGGTAAGTACGATTTCTCCCAAGTCTATCACTATATATATGTTATAAAATCATGAAAGAGATTTGATATAAAACTTTACGCGTCATGTGACATCAAGCCTTATATATATATAGTTCAAGATTTTATGTAAATCTTTTCACACCACATAGATGTTCTTACAAATTGAGAGTAGATAACTTAGTTCAACAATTCACCGCATATATTATTTCAAAAGCACACGTAAATTAAAAAAAAAAAAATGCAAGATTGACATTTGTTTGAAGGTACTCAAAACTAATGAAGCCCCCATAATATGGTGAGCTTGTGGTTGATTTGCGGGCCTATATATATATATATTTAATTTTACAACAACTCTTATCTAATCTTCGAAAATTTTATCTTGGTAAAAAAATTAATTTTTTTCTTAAAACATATGATATTATTGTTTATATCTTTTTTTTATACAAAAATCTTATCGGTATACTCATAGAATCAGATCGATCTTTTTTCTTTCTTTTTTTTCCTTATCTTCATAATCTGTATGCAACTTAAATTTAAAGAATAAAAAAAGAGTTGACTAAAGTTCTAATTAGGATGGATTGAACTGGCATAAATAAAAAAATCTATTATATAATTTCGAAGTTGATGTATAGACACTGCTATTTTAGGGTATAGAAAATTATAATATTGTTGGGACCAATTATTGACTGCACTGTACAGAGGCTCTATATGTTGATAGATATCTATCTCTTAATATTATGCTTATCGCATTCGCATTGCAATATGTAATTAATTATAATCATTGTACAAGTTATGACTGACACACTTTATTAATAAATTCTGAAGAAGGATTATAAGAATCTCATTATACATATAAATTTCCTTAAATATAATAAATATAAATGGAATTTGTGTAAGAGTCAACGTGTTAGTTGTCGAGTTGATCAACTCAGGGCCGGGAATGCCAGCTCCGTCATTTTATGGGCACGAGCAGCCGCAACTTGTTCTTTTTGTGGACGAGTAATGCCTACATGGGACCCGGAGGTGGGATTCATTCGTCCGCAATTTTGCACGACCGGAAACATAGTCCCAAAGTATTTTATTTATTTTTGAAAAAAAGAAATTTGTCCTTTTTCAATGGCTATACCTTAAACGATCTTAACAAAATAATAATATAGCTAACAATTTAGGTCATCATTATTATTATTATTTACCTGTATTGCCTAAGTTTTAGGGAAGTTGAGAAGTTAAAACAAAGTTAGACGATAAGAGAAGAAAAAGGAAATTTACGATTTTCGGTACTTTTGTAACGACAATGAGGTTATAATTGTGCACTCGTACACCTTTGTACTGCCACCAAACTTTACATATCGTTCTTAAAACGTAGTGGTATGTTTTGAATTGTTAAGATTTAAAAAGAAAGTTACTTCTTCGTTTATGAATTGCTGATCGTGAAAATCAGTGTGCTATTTTATGAAAATAATTGAGAAGTTTATCGAAATGTCATCTCTTGTCGATGACATTTCGATAATCCAAGATTGAAATTCGATCTTGACGATGATGTATGCTTCTAATTTGATCTAGGGAAGAAATTGTTTATACCTCACGTTTGTTCGTAATGAAACTTATGTTGGGAATCACGTCTCGGATTCCTTGAAAATTATCACGAATTGAGCCTCCGAACCGTCCGGGTAACATTTAAAAAATTAATTTAAAGCGGAATAACTTGTTATCCGTCCAACGGTCCGGATATCGGATAATAACCATTTCACAAGATCTGATAAATATTATGTAATTTAATATTCATATATCATTATTAATAATTTAGTCATAATAGGAAATAAATAGAAAGCAATAAATGGTTGCATTTATTAACCCAATGCATAAGGCCGTACCTATATTGACGACTTCCGGCTGCGCGTTCTGAATCGGGCAGAGCTCCGCCGGTGCTGAGGGAAACTCCCGTGATCTTCCGGGATATTCTCCTGGAATCCTCGTACCGAAGCGTGGGCTTCGCCGGCAGGACTCCGTCGCAAAATTTTAACTAATGGTTCTTTTTAAGCTTCCGGAGAAATAGTCTCCTAAGCCGAACCAGAAAAGAGAGATCAGAGAGAAAATTCGCAGACCCTGAGGGAGAGGGAGAGTTCGAATTTTTCTCTGGGGAAAGGTGTGAAAAATGTGTAGAATGAGCCTCCTATTTATAGGCTCAAACCGTAACCGAATTGGAGAAATTCCCTCCCTAAAATTCGAATTCTATATATTAAATATAATTAATTATCTTAATCCAATGGTCCAGATTTAATCTCATCTAAATCCAATGGACATAATTAATTAGGGATTTAATTAAATAAGAAAGATTAGGATAAAATCAAAAATCCAATCTTATCTTCTTATCTTTATAAAATTCGAATTATCCTATATATTTATAATAAAATTCGAATTTATTATCATCTAGATCCAACGGTTGAGATAAATCTTTAAACCGATCTAATGGACCAAATTAATTTAGGATAAAATCAAATATAAAAAGATTTAAAGAAAACAATTTCGATTTTATCCTTAAATTATAATTCGAAAATTATATAAATATATATAATTAATTAATTTTCAATCCGACGGTAAAGATTAAATCTTAGACCGATCTAACGGATATAATTAATTAACCAAATTCGAAAATTTAAACTTGGTCACCAAGTTATCAAATTTGAATTTATCAATATCCTAATCCAACGGTTGATATTAAATCATAACCGATCCAATGGATAATATTGATTTTAGGGATTTGCTAAAATACCAATACATTTGGTACTTATGCCGCAAATTTGGAAAGACCAAATCATACCATTCGAATTTGGCTAGGGTTTCATATATGAAACCCTAATTCGAATTTACATATATATATATATATATATATATACAAATATATATTTTATTTATTAATATAAATCTATTAATTATTAATTAATTATTAATAACATATTAATAATTAAATCCAAATAATTAAATTATATTAATATTTCTTGATCTCAATATCACACATTAAAATGTCATGGTGCCACACCATCATTTAAATTCGTGACATGTGATTTAATTTCAAAGTTTATCGAACCGATCATAAACTTAGAAAATCCATAATCACTAACCGTAAGTCGAAATGACTCGGTTCAAAAAGCAAAGTTGCTTAGAATTTAATTTCCAACAACATGGTGCTGATAGAAAATCTAAATTCTAACTTTCTTTTATCAGTTAATTTCGTGTACCAAAATATGGTACTTTTCCCACGCTAACGATAAAACTATCTGACGTCTGCCACAGACTTTTCAGTTTTATACGTCAAGCCAAATGATTAAACATTATCCAGAATGTATTTTAATCACGTACGTATCATCCGTTACGGAGCTATCCTGGGGACCATGGACCCGTATCACTTAAGCTTCAACGAACTGCTAGTTGTTCGTCAAACCTCGAAGTGATTCCACTATAGACCCGAGGCTGCACTCTTTAGTGATACGGTATATATTATTCCCTTTATAACAGCAGGGTGTCCATTGATACAATCAAATTCGGGTTATTGATCTTTCACTTGATGATCCACACACGAGTAGGCGGTTTCTACCGTTATGCCCCTCATTGCATTTTCATCCTTGACTCAGTCAGTAATATTATGAGTAACCCACTTATGGTTTCGATTTATAAGTTGCGCACGGGTACCTCTCACTTCTCACCACCGACAATCAAGGGAATCATCATCACTCTGAAAAGAGCTGTGTGATGCCCATGTCTATGACCAAGCTACCCTTACTGCTGACTATCATGTTCCCAAAATAATAGTGTTGGGAACAGCGGTAATATTTCGTGTTCTTTAACGGTTAAATCAAAGAACAATCAAGCCAGCAGCTTGGACTCAAGATCACTCAGGACTTAGATCGAATATCCATTTGATCATCTACTAGTGACTCAACTCCAAGTTATCAGTGACGGTCTTACATGATAACTTCCGGAGTTTAAGTCAGGTCCAGTCCAGTATGAAGACACTTCATACTTAATGCACTTCTAGTGAGTGTGACACACACAAAATCCAGAATAGGATTGTCACTTAGTCACATTAATGACCTTATACGATTAATGGGCTCCCACCCAGTTAATCAGGTCATGGACATTTTAAGTTCATTTATTATGATTATTAATTCTTCTTCACATTGACTCTGTTGTGATAATAATTCATAATTGCATCCTTTATGAACTAAGGATCAAACATTTTATTTTACTCTACCATAAACTATAATAAGATTATCATAATAACTATCATCTTTATTCAACGACTTGTCATAATCTTTAACAAATGGATAAAATATCTTGTTTAAGGACACATATGTCCAACAATCTCCCACTTGTACTTAAAGAAGACGACCCATGTCTTTCAGACCCATACTCTCCAGATGCCTCCTGAATATTTTCTCTGGCAACGTCTTGGTGAATGGATCAGCCAGATTGTCTTCCGAAGCTATTTTCACAACCCTCACGTCCCCACAACGCACTATTTCTCTTATGAGATGGTATTTGCGTTCTATATGTTTCGCCTTGTTATGGTCTCTGGGCTCTTTAGAATTTGCCACCGCACCACTGTTGTCACAGTATAGTGTTTGGGGCTCATCTACATCTGGAACAACTCCCAGCTCTATGTAGAAATTCTTGAGCCAAACTGATTCTTTGGCTGCCTCACAAGCTGCCACGTATTCAGCTTCCATTGTGGAATCTGCGATACAGGATTGCTTTACGCTTCTCCAGAATATCGCTCCACCAGCAAGGGTGTACACTGCTCCCGACGTCGATTTTCTCGCGTCTCTATTAGACATAAAGTCTGAATCAGTGTATCCTAGTGGATTCAGTTTTGATCCTGAAAACACTAACATATAGTCTCTCGTTCTCCGAAGATACTTGAGAATGTTCTTCACTGCTATCCAGTGAGCCATACCAGGGTTGGATTGGTATCTGCTAACAATTCCCACAGCGTAACAGATGTCTGGCCTAGTACACTGCATAGCGTACATCAGACTTCCCACTGCTGAAGCATAGGGTATTCGCCTCATCACATCTTACTCTTCCGGAGAAGTTGGGCATTGTTTCCTGCTAAAGAACACTCCATGTCTGGTCGGTAAATTACCTCCCTTGGAGTTTGCCATTGCAAAACGTTCAAGCACCTTATCAATGTAAGTTGCTTGAGATAAGGCCAGAAGCCTGTTGTTGCGATCCCTGAAAATACGGATCCCAAGAACATAACTGGCTTCTCCCATGTCCTTCATTTGGAACTGCGTAGATAACCACGCCTTCACGTCCGATAATTTCTTCACACTGTTTCCAATGAGAAGAATATCGTCGACGTACAGAACAAGAAAAATTTCCACGGTTTCGTCATTTTATAGATGCAGGCCTCAGTGACGTTTTGAATGAATCCATAGGTTTTGATGGTTTCATCGAACCTTAGATTCCAGGATCTGGAAGCTTGGTTCAATCCATAGATGGATTTGAGTAATCTGCAAACCTTCCCTTCTTGACCCTGTTGCACGAACCCTTCTGGTTAGTCCATATAGATGTTTTCGTCAATGTACCCGTTCAGGAAGGCGGTTTTGACGTCCATCTGCCAAATCTCGTAATTGAGACTACAGGCTATGGCCATGAGAATCCGGATGGACTTGTACTTAGCGACTGGAGCGAAGGTCTCATCGAAATCAATACCTTCCCTCTGGGTAAAACCCTTTGCCACTAGTCTAGCCTTGAAGATTTCAACCTTCCCGTCCACTCCTCTCTTTCGCTTGTATACCCACTTACAGCCAATGGTTTTGAAACCATCCGGTAAGTCTACAAGTTCCCAGACTTCATTAGAATCCATTGATTCTATTTCTTGGTTCATGGCTTCCTGCCATTCTCCCTTATCAGGATCAACCATAGCTTGCTTGTAGCCTATGGGATCTTCAACACTAGTGTCAGTGACAGTTAGGTGAAATTCCAACTGGGTGTGCTCGTAGCGCTCAACTGGTCTTTTGAACCTCCCACTACGTCTGAGCACCCCATGGTTCTGATTTGGGACCGTGGTTTCTGCTATATCTTCGACAACAGGCACTGTTGGAGATATTGTGACCTTGTCACCTGACAGCTCCTCGAGTACAACTTTACTTCGAGGTTTGAAGTTTGTCATATAATCTTGCTCTAGAAAAGTAGCATTTGTAGAGACAAATACTTTCTTACTTTCTGGACTATAAAACAAACCTCATTTAGTCTCTTTGGAATATCCTACAAACAGACAAACTTCCGTTCGTGATTCCAATTTATTCTTGTTTCCAGTCCGCACATGTGCAGGACATCCCCAAATTCTGTAATGTCGCAGATTTGGTATTCTGCCATTCCATAATTCGACGGGCGTTTTAGAAACAGACTTTGACGGCACAACATTTAGAATGTTCGTAGCCGTCAACAAAGCATATCCCCAGAAAGAATTGGGTAGCGATGAATAACTTAACATTGACCTTACCATTTCCAGTAGGGTCCTATTTCTCCTTTCTGCAACACCATTTTGTTCTGGTGTGCCAGGAGCAGTTAGTTGAGATATTATACCTTTCTCGATCAGAACTCGTGATCTAGTTATTCTCCTCCTCGATCAGATCGAAGAGACTTCAATGATAGTCCAAGTTGATTCTCAGCCTCTGCCAGAAATTCTCTGAACTTACCCAAGGTTTCAGATTTCTTAGCCATGAGATAAACGTAACCATATCTTAAATAATCGTCAATGAAAGTGACAAAGTATTCAATTCCTCCCCTTCCTTGTATGTTCATGGGACCACATACATCAGAATGGACGAGTTCTAATGGTTTAATGGCTCTTTAACCTTTTACCGAAAAAGGTCTTTTAGTCATTTTAGCCTCTATACAGGATTCGCAAACAGGCAAAGAACCGATTGTTAGTTCTTTAAGGGGTCCATCCTTTACCTGCCTGTTTATCCTGTCTAGATTAATATGACCCAATCTTAAATGCCACAGGTACGTTTGAACATCATTGTCAATCTTGGGTTTCTTGACTGACTTTGGCATTGCCAATTTAAACATCTCAGTATTCATGCAGCTACCATAATCTGGTCTTAGGATGTATAATCCATTTTCTGCTTTAGCAGTACAAATATATACTCCATCCTTTGTGATGACCCAATGGGATCCACGAAAGTTTAGAGTATATCCCTGTTTGTACAACAGATAAGCAGAAAGTATATTTCTGCAGACATTTGGATAATAGTACACATTATCAACAAATAAATACTTATTTCCAAATGTCAGTCGCAAATTTCCTACTGCTTTTGCTTGTAGGAATTCCCCGTTTCAAACTTTTAAAGTTGGTCCTTCATTTATCTCTTCCAATTTGTCAAGAGACTGAAGAGAATTGCACGCATGATCGTTTGCTCCTGAATCCAAGATCCAGTTGAAGGATGAGTTGTCCACGAAACATGATTCTAATGTTGAACGATCAACATTACTTGTACTCCCAATCTGGAAGAATTCTTCCTGGTTTCCATCAATTCTCTTCCTCTTGTTTAGAGAGCTTATAGCATTCTGATCTGCCATTCCAAGTTTTTCCGAAGATCCACTCATGGCCAGCTTGCTTAGGGATTTTGTGACCTTTACCAGATTGCTTTGATTTTGAGACCTCAGCGTCAGAGCAGACTTTTCCATTTCTTGTTTGTCGAAGGACATTTTAACTGGCATTGAAAAAGAAACTTATTAAACTTTATTATAGGTAGAATGTTTAGAAAAATATTTTATTTTGAAATAGTTACATGATGCAAACATGTTCATGGGAAAAACGTTAAATAAACCCTTTAACTATTTCGTGATAATTTAACCGACTGTACACGTCGTTGCCGTCCTTAGTGGCATGGTCACTCTAGGGTGACTCGCGGTATCAACCGTGTAGTTTGATTAAACTAAGTTTTAGTCATAAACTTAATTAATATTCATAACAAGAACTACAAAAGTCCTCTATGATTATTAACTATCACCATAGACTGTCGGGAAGCACCAACTTCCGTGCAAGCTTAACCCATTATTTTCGGTTCTCGGGATCCTCTTGGAAACGTCGTCCTTAGGGAATGGTCACTCTAGGGTGACTCACGGTCCATTTCCAAGATTCCTCCGTCCCCATATTCTTTTGGAACTATCACGGTGTCAAACCTTCCACAAGCACACCTTCCTTAGGGAATGGACACACTAGGGTGACTCGAGGCGGTGTGGTTAGCAGACCTTGTGACAGTAATAATGGAGACCTTTGTTTTATTCTATACTTGCCATTGTTTTTTTTAGGAAATAACGTTTTTAATTTCTAAGTTATAAAAACTTATTATATAAACTGTCTATTAATGACACATTAAAAGTTTATATTTTGGCTTTATTTATTACGACACGTAATTTTAAATAAGCCCTAAAAATGTGTTTATTATTTCGTCGGTAGTGATAGATCAAACCGTACGCTCTCCAGGTCGATGGGAGGGGTCCTAACCGGTCACCTAGAAGTGGATGGTGAACCGGCCCCACTTTTGATTCCCTCTTCCTTAGGCAAGACTGTACGTTTGAAATTTTTCCGACTAATAATAAACACTTTTACATTTACTCTTTATTATTTATATCTATCCTATATAGACATATTAATAATGATCTAAACATAGACACTATGTTTGAGGGTTATGAAAATAGGTTATATCAAATTATATCTATGATGAATATTCATAATTAATGATACTTATTCTCTAAGAATTATCATTAAACATTTTAATGCCCTTTAATAATTATTTATGAAATATTAAAATAAGACAATGATATTATTCTTCGAATATTATCATCCATATTTTAATTTATTAAATAAGACAATGTTATTTAATTATTAAATAACATCCATATTTAATTTTATGAATTAATTAAAATAAGACAATGTTATTTATCCGGAAATAACATCCATATTTTAATTCATATTAATTAATCATAATTAATTTTAATTCATAAATATTAATTTCATTAATAATAATTAATAATTAATCCATGGGATCCGGGTCGGAATAAAAATCCGACCCATATAAAAAAAATTGTACGTGGGTCCTCCGGGCTTCAGCCCGGGCCCACATGTCCGTGGAATTGACAGGGACAGCCCACGGGTAGGCCAGGGCATTGGCCTGGCACTTCGGGCTGGGCCTGCAGGCCCATTCCGCTGCCAGGCAGCGTGGTCTGCGGCCAGCCCGCCAGGCCCACACGGGTGCCCTTGCCCTGGCCGAATGGCCTTGGCGAGGGCCTTGCTCGTGGGCCTGGCCCGTGGGCCTTGCCCTTGCGAACTCCCTGGGGCTGCAGCGGCAGCCCCTGTTCGTTGCGGCATTCTCGGGCTGGGCTGCCAACGGCAGCCCGGTCCAACCACCCGGTCCGATTTTTCGGATCGGGTAATTTTCTTATATTAAATTAATATTTAAAATATCTAGAAATTCAAAATTTCAATTTTAAATAATTAATTTTATTCATCAAATAATTCGTTCTTAAACCCATTAATTAAATTACGTAATTATTTATCCTTGAACCATGGCTCTGATACCAATTATTGGGAATCACGTCTCGGATTCCTTGAAAATTATCACGAATTGAGCCTCCGAACCGTCCGGGTAACATTTAAAAAATTAATTTAAAGCGGAATAACTTGTTATCCGTCCAACGGTCCGGATATCGGATAATAACCATTTCACAAGATCTGATAAATATTATGTAATTTAATATTCATATATCATTATTAATAATCTAGTCATAATAGGAAATAAATAGAAAGCAGTAAATGGTTGCATTTATTAACCCAATGCATAAGGCCGTACCTCTATTGACGACTTCCGGCTGCGCGTTCTGAATCGGGCAGGGCTCCGCCGGTGCTGAGGGAAACTCCCGTGATCTTCCGGGATATTCTCCTGGAATCCTCGTACCGAAGCGTGGGCTTCGCCGGCAGGACTCCGTCGCAAAATTGTAACTGATGGTTCTTTTTAAGCTTCCGGGGAAATAGTCTCCTAAGCCGAACCAGAAAAGAGAGATCAGAGAGAAAATTCGCAGACCCTGAGGGAGAGGGAGAGTTCGAATTTTTCTCTGGGGAAAGGTGTGAAAAATGTGTAGAATGAGCCTCCTATTTATAGGCTCAAACCGTAACCGAATTGGAGAAATTCCCTCCCTAAAATTCGAATTCTATATATTAAATATAATTAATTATCTTAATCCAATGGTCCAGATTTAATCTCATCTAAATCCAATGGACATAATTAATTAGGGATTTAATTAAATAAGAAAGATTAGGATAAAATCAAAAATCCAATCTTATCTTCTTATCTTTATAAAATTCGAATTATCCTATATATTTATAATAAAATTCGAATTTATTATTATCTAGATCCAACGGTTGAGATAAATCTTTAAACCGATCTAATGGACCAAATTAATTTAGGATAAAATCAAATATAAAAAGATTTAAAGAAAACAATTTCGATTTTATCCTTAAATTATAATTCGAAAATTATATAAATATATATAATTAATTAATTTTCAATCCGACGGTAAAGATTAAATCTTAGACCGATCTAACGGATATAATTAATTAACCAAATTCGAAAATTTAAACTTGGTCACCAAGTTATCAAATTCGAATGTATCAATATCCTAATCCAACGGTTGATATTAAATCATAACCGATCCAATGGATAATATTGATTTTAAGGATTTGCTAAAATACCAATACATTTGGTACTTATGCCGCAAATTTGGAAAGACCAAATCATACCATTCGAATTTGGCTAGGGTTTCATATATGAAACCCTAATTCGAATTTACATATATATATATATATATATATACAAATATATATTTTATTTATTAATATAAATCTATTAATTATTAATTAATTATTAATAACATATTAATAATTAAATCCAAATAATTAAATTATATTAATATTTCCTGATCTCAATATCACACATTAAAATGTCATGGTGTCACACCATCATTTAAATTCGTGACATGTGATTTAATTTCAAAGTTTATCGAACCGATCATAAACTTAGAAAATCCATAAATCACTAACCGTAAGTCGAAATGACTCGGTTCAAAAAGCAAAGTTGCTTAGAATTTAATTTCCAACAACATGGTGCTGATAGAAAATCTAAATTCTAACTTTCTTTTATCAGTTAATTTCGTGTACCAAAATATGGTACTTTTCCCACGCTAACGATAAAACTATCTGACGTCTGCCACAGACTTTTCAGTTTTATACGTCAAGCCAAATGATTAAACATTATCCAGAATGTATTTTAATCACGTACGTATCATCAGTTACGGAGCTATCCTGGGGACCATGGACCCGTATCACTTAAGCTCCAACGAACTGCTAGTTGTTCGTCAAACCTCGAAGTGATTCCACTATAGACCCGAGGCTGCACTCTTTAGTGACACGGTATATATTATTCCCTTTATAACAGCAGGGTGTCCATTGATACAATCAAATTCGGGTTATTGATCTTTCACTTGATGATCCAAACACGAGTAGGCGGTTTCGACCGTCATGCCCCTCATTGCATTTTCATCCTTGACTCAGTCAGTAATATTATGAGTAACCCACTTATGGTTTCGATTCATAAGTTGCGCACGGGTACCTCTCACTTCTCACCACCGACAATCAAGGGAATCATCATCACTCTGAAAAGAGCTGTGTGATGCCCATGTCTATGACCAAGCTACCCTTACTGCTGACTATCATGTTCCCAAAATAATAGTGTTGGGAACAGCGGTAATATTTCGTGTTCTTTAACGGTTAAATCAAAGAACAATCAAGCCAGCAGCTTGGACTCAAGATCACTCAGGACTTAGATCGAATATCCATTTGATCATCTACTAGTGACTCAACTCCAAGTTATCAGTGACGGTCTTATATGATAACTTCCGGAGTTTAAGTCAGGTCCAGTCCAGCATGAAGACACTTCATACTTAATGCACTTCTAGTGAGTGTGACACACACAAAATCCAGAATAGGATTGTCACTTAGTCACATTAATGACCTTATACGATTAATGGGCTCCCACCCAGTTAATCAGGTCACGGACATTTTAAGTTAATTTATTATGATTATTAATTCTTCTTCACATTGACTCTGTTGTGATAATAATTCATAATTGCATCCTTTATGAACTAAGGATCAAACATTCTATTTTACTCTACCAGAAACTATAATAAGATTATCATAATAAGTATTATCTTTATTCAACGACTTGTCATAATCTTTTACAAATGGATAAAATATCTTGTTTAAGGACACATATGTCCAACAACTTATAGGGTCTTGTGATTTTTACTCTTTGTTTGGGGATTTTCTTACACTAAAATTGCATTGAGTTTATTGATGCATTTCAATTATATTGTCTTCACTATTCTAGATTCGGTTGCGTTGTGTTTTCTCCCGACATATCCCGACATATGATTATAAGAAAACATATTGTAGGGTTTTAACTTTAACAAGAAAGGTTTTAACAGAATGCAGCCATCATCATCAGTTATTTTCTTTTTAATTAATATATTATATTATATTTATCAAAGGTAATCCCCAAAATAGCAGGTCGATATTTAATATGGACCAACAAAAAAAATTTAAAAAACCTGGCCCGGACAAATCCGGGTCCGAAAAAACACGGATCCGTACGTGTCCGGATCCTTTAAAACACGGATCCGGATATTTAAAAAAACTGAGTAAAGCCCAGTCGTTGGATGAGCGAGATCAACGGTTGAGATGATGGAGCCGTTGGGTGCGTCAAGGGCTGCGGCAAAAGTACCTGATACGCGTAAAAAAATTGAGCCGTTGGAGGGCAACGGTAATATTTGCCTCGAAGTCCCCAAATAGATCCGTTGGAGCATTAATACCCCACTTTACTCGAATTCCTACACATTTTTCCATATAAATACCCCACTTCAACCTCAATTTTTTCACACCTCTCACTCTCTTCATCTCCAACTTTCTCAAATTCTCTCAAGCTCTCAAGTGTGCGATTTTAGGCTATAGTTTAGTTACTTTATAATTATATAAATACTCTCAAATACTACTTTAATATATAGTTTAGGTATTTTAGTTGTTATTATATTAAATTAGTTATTAGTTATAGTTTTTATTAGTTATTTAGTTTAACTTAGTTTATTTTATCGTTATTATTAGTTTAATTTGTCGTTAATATATCGAGTGGCAACAACCGTTCTCAAGGACGTTCCGAAGTCCGAGGAAAAGGACGGGCTACTATTCCGTCGCCGTAGTCGATTAATAGCGGGACGGCTTTTAGTCAACATAATTATAATGTCGGAGTTATGAATCAACACAACGTTCCCGGTTCTTCGAGCCAATCGTTACCGGTTCGTACTCAATATGGTACCGGTGGCGTCGGTCCGAACCAACAATTATTATTTTCTCAAGGTCATGGTGGTGGTTTTACGAACTTACTTAATTATCAAGGTACAAATATTCCGGATTGGCAAAGCCTTAGCAACGAACAACAATATCAAGCACAAGTCCGCCATCACGAGCAACAACACCAAGTCCAACAACATCATCAACAACATTATGTTCCCCCCGACATCGAGGTAAGTCGAGTTTAATTTAAGTACTTAATTAATTAAATTATAATTTTATTATATTATATTATATTTGAAATTTTAGATAATAAATTAAATATTAGTTTGTTACTTTGTTAGATAATAAATTTTAAATTGCTCGATAATAAATTAAATAAATAAACACAGTCATATTAGTTTAATTAATTAATAAATTAAATAAATAAATAATCATATAGTTAATTACTTACTTAATTATAGTTACTTACTTAATAAGTGAATTAATAACAATAAGTTAAATAAACATATTAGTTTAATTAATAAATAGTCATATTATAGTTACTTACTTACATAATTATTAGTTAAATAAATATTCATATTAATTTAGTTAAATTTTAAATAGTTAATTAAATAAG
Source organism: Parietaria judaica (assembly GCA_954871525.1). Lineage (NCBI taxonomy): Eukaryota > Viridiplantae > Streptophyta > Magnoliopsida > Rosales > Urticaceae > Parietaria > Parietaria judaica. The sequence goes on from OX940860.1 coordinate 51,349,458, forward strand.
TTAAAAAAAAACAAAAAGGTAATTTTTATGTGTGGTGATAATTATAAAGTTTTTAAGGATTATGGTGTCTTAGAAAGATTGGTTTTTAAAATAAGGTTTGCATTGCAATCTCCTCCAAGCTAGCCTTGGAATCTCAGGGAGTTCTGTCTAGAAAAGCTTGGGCCTAAAATGAGATCATAACATCATTTCCAGTCAATCTGGCCTTGGAACCTCGGGGAGTTCCGTCTAAAATAGCTTGATAATTATTTCCACACACAGAAAATACCATTTTTAATTTTGTTAACTTTTTTAATTAACTATATGAAATTTAATTAAATTAATATGATTAATATTACAATTTAACCCTTGTACTATTCCTTTGTTTTTTTAGGAAACGAGGTCGAGGAACCAATCCAACGACCCCGATGGCGGCGATGATGATGATGAGGACGATGATGCGGAGGACCGAACTACGATCAAGGCGTTGACTTAGGCGAGGAGGAGGAAGGCGAAGAAGTTGAGGAAGTTCGACCAGCAGCGCCAGCTGGACGTGGACGTGGACAACTCTTACGTGACCAACCACTTGTTCCGGGTCTGCCCGGTCTGCCCCACCATCCGCCGCCAAGGAAGCGAAAGAAATTAACGGCACCGGTTTGGAAGACTGACTTCGGAGCCGAGTACAGATACAACTATAAAACCCAATTGGAAGATAGGTTCGGGATTTGCTGACACTGCGAGAAGGAATTTCCGGCCCATCTGAAAAACAACGGCAATGACCTTCTCAGAGAACACGCTGATTGATGCAAAAAGAAAAAGGCGGCGGAGCAGGTAAGTCGCCTACCCGATGATGTATATAGAATGATTGTGGCTCAATGGACTATACGCGATGGTTTGTCTATATCGGCGCCTAAGGGAGAAGGTTTCAACGAAATGATGATGAAGGTGGCGCCGATAAACTATAGGGAAATCTCTTATTATATATACCACGAGACCATAATCAAATTTTTTAACGAACAAAGGGCCGCGTTACACGAAATGTTCTAACAATCTTCTTTAAAATTTCCTTAACGTCGGATTGTTGGAAAGGCTATGCTAATGATGATTACATTACAGTGGTAGCTCATTTTATAAACGATAATTGGCATATGAAAAATTGTATGATAGGTTTTAGGCCGAGTAGTTTCCATTACGTTAGATAACGCTAGTGCGCACGCCAATGCCATAGAAATAATGAAGGAAAGTTTGACCAATTTAAGAGAGGGTTATTTTCATCAAAGGTGTGCATGTCATATTATAAACCTTATAGTTCAATCCGGTATGAGTATTATTTCCTAAAGTATCGCAAAAATTAGGAACACGATTTTATATATAAGATTACCTGCTATGCATATAGTTTTGGGAAGATTCTTGCTGGGCTCATAGTTACCAGATCAGAACGTTTCAACCAGATATGCTGATCTGCTGGAACTCGACTTACATGATATTTGATGTTGTCATACCATACCGGGAGCTTCTTACACACTGGATCAACGGCCCGGAGCACGAAGACCGCGAAGACCTCACTCCGGACGATTGGATAACCGCTATCCAATTCCAGGCTTTTCTTCGCTTTTTAATCAAATTACTATTGATTTATCTCATGCTTACTCACCCACATCTCAAAGAGCTTTGCCCACTATTTTTGATATTCTTTGTCATTTTGAAAGTGCAAAAAATAATGCTTTATTTACCGATGTACTAACCCCGATGATTGCAAAGTTCGAGTATTATTGGGGTTCTGAAAAGCTCCCATTTTTATATTGTGCCGCGGTAATCGTAGATCCGACACTTAAGCTTTTCAAACTGCAAGATATCTTACATGCGATGGAAGCTATGACGGGGGAGCCCTATATGATGCAGAATTACTTCGATGCGGATCAGAAGATGAATGCCCTTTGCCGAGAGTACGAGCAAAAATTTACCGACTTGGAAGATCAGATAGAGGAAACGAATCCTGAACAACAAACTCGGGTACTTTTTTTTTAACTTCATTTATTAAGATTACTCAAAATTTTAATTTCCTAACATTACTCTAAATGTTAATATTTTTTATTCAATATAGGGCGAACGCGGGGCCGGTGGTTCACCATACATGTACAATCACCAGTTATTCTACAACCTTACGGCTATTGGGCGCGGCGGTGGCAATACGGCATCGACTTCTGCACCGGGTTCACAAGAAAGCGGAAATTTGGGATCTCGTGTTCTTGGTCGATGTCAATGGCGCAACACCGTCGACGAGTACATCCGGTTCTGCAACCTTCCTCCGACACCGTGCCCTAACGAAGGCCTCGACATCCTTCAATGGTGGCATGCAAATCAATCTGAGTATCCAGTTTTATCCTTGTTGGCTCGGGACATTCTCACAATCCCGGTCTCAACGGTATCATCGGAGGCGACATTCTCAATGGCCGGAAGGATGTTAAAGCCTCGTCGCAAGTCAACAAAGTCAATGATGGTCGAGATCCTTATGCTTTCGAGAGATTGGATTATGGCCAACAAGCGACGACACGAAAACGATATGTTTGACCGAGAATTGGCTAATTACTATTCGCATATTCAAATGTAATTTGTTTTTAATTGTTAGTTTTCTCGTTGTACTTTGAAACTTTCTTTGCCTTTCGACCTTTGGTTGTAGTTGTACTTTCCGTACCCGACCTTCCGAGTTTGTTGAATAAAAAACGCATATTTACTTTCTTTTGTTGTTGTAATTTTTTATTTATTTTATATTTATTTATAAATATTTAAAACACACAAAATAATTTAAGAATTTAAACATTTATTTTTTTCAAAACCGAACTTAAGTACCAAAATGTTAGAATTGAACAATTAAACGAAATTAGGGACTAAACAATAAATAAAACAATTTTAATTTAAAAAATTAAAAAAAGAATAACCCGGAACTGGATCTGTCCGGTAATTTTTTTTCCCGGACCCGGACAAATCCGTATCCGGGTTTTTTAAAAGTAAAAATAAAAATCCGGTACGTTTGACTACCTGCTATTTTGGGGACTAATCAAAGGACAATAAAATAAGAAAACAAAGAAAGACGCTGATATAATTACACGTATTTACTATTAAAACACTAGAGGTAGGAAACAATAAGTTGAATCACGACGCACTCCATAATTATTTGATCATACACTAAAAAATAGCAATTCAAAATAAAAATAGTAATATAAGGTCGTGATTAGTCGCTTAACACTATGAAATATGAATAATTTATTATGCAACGTAATAATATGTTTATATATCATTTTGAAAGTAGTCAATGTCCATCAATTTCTTAAATTGTAGTTGTTATAAGCTTTCTTGTCAACTTTTGATTGTTACAATTAATTATAATTTTTATTATCAACAAACAGCTAATTAGTCATGATAATACATATGTTTATTCATTCTAATCCTCGGTTCTTACCTTGTTTTATTATTATTTATAAATCGCTAATTATTTATTATTCATATGTCAAACTGTGTGTGCTTTGATTGAAATGTATAAGCACGTGTGAAATGCGTAGCGTGTCTGGGAAAAATCCGACTACATTTTTTTTTCTTTATTATTATAATAAATATTATTATTTTAAGACTTGTTATTGTCGCAAATGCGTCATCGGTTTGAAATAAATTTCTTGTCTGCATCTGATAAAACGGCTAAATTGGCTACTAGTATAATATTTGCGGTATATGTACCCGATCTCGTATTTAGTGCATCGGCGTATTTTAATGTATTTTTTAGCGGCAATAGTACATAAAAGCCATAATGTCGAGGTTTTATTCTGTCCATGCCCCGTTATTGAGGTTTGTAAGTGAGAGATATATGTACGTCGACGAGTAAATTCCAAAAATATCAACTACTTAACACTTTGATTAAACTACGTTTATCTGTAGTTTACAAATTATACGTTAGCTCGACATAAACCGATTGAGACATCAGACACTATTTTTTTTTTCTGTCTATAGGTACTATTGCTGCTAAAGAAATATTGAGAATATACTACTGACACCTTATTAAAAGTTTGGGAACTTATACCAAAAATATCCCTAACATATATGTATATCATTGTTGAAATTAATGTCATTTAAAATTAATGGCCTTTTCATTCTCGTAGTGTAAGTTTATGGGAAATTTGCTTTTTCATACCTACTTTCTTAATTTTTGCAAAAGTATACTATCTATTTAAGATAAAATAATAAAAATGAAAAAACACCCTCATATTTTATTATGACAATATTATCATCTATTTATATATTTTTAATTATATATTATATAAACTAAAATCAAAATCTAAACTATTCTTCATAAACTTCGTCGTATTATTTTTGTCAACTTCTGTATACCAATAACTTGTTTTTTCTTTTTCTTTTTCTCTCAAGCGTTTCGCGTCTTTCTAATTGCACAACAACTTCCTCGCTATCAATTTGACGGCAGCGGGTTCGTGGATTCTGGACATCACCACTTCTCCCTGCCCTTTTGTTAAATGATATACGTGGATTCTAATATTGTTGTGCTTCATAATATGATCATAGTTTAAGTTTTGTGTTAGAGAATTTTTTATTTTTTTTAAGGTGATAACTATGTCAAAATTGAAAAAATTTCTATAAACAAATTTCTAATAATAAAATTAAATTGATCATAAGGTTAAAAAAACAAAATCACACACACACACATGTATATATATATATATATATATATAATTTATATATTGACCTTTTAAAAATAAAATAAAAAATAGGTGGTATATTTTAGTAAAAAAATAAAATATAGGATCATGAAAGCAAGTTCCCTAAATTTATTTATATATGCTTCTAAAATTGAATGTTAAGTCTTAAGATGATGCCCATTGACTTAAACACTCACGTGGACACCACATTTGGATCACCTAACTTGATGATTTAATTTTTAATTTTTTAATTTTTTTTTTTTTTGTAAAAAAAATAAGAGTTTATAATTATATAATATGGATATGGAATCGGGGTCAGAATCTCTTTTATTATTATTTAAAATAATGTTAGCATCTAGTTAATTTTGTTGTGTGGTTATGTATGTTTCAAGTTCAACGCACGCTTCAAACATATATTATATTCATTTTTTTTTTCTTTTAATTGAATTTCCTCGCGTTTTATCTGTTTCCTATATCCGAAATTAGCAAGATACTATAAGAAGTCAACGAATATTTTATTAAAACTTATAGCAATAATTTATTAAGTCAACGTATATTTAATTATTTTCATCATCAATCAACATGCCTACACACAACAATTCGCGTGCAACTCTCGATAATTGAAGGTCTAACATTAAAAATTCCATTTTGAAAAATGATTAAATGGAAAATTAAATAATATCTATCAAAGGCCCTAACCTATACTAAAATAAATTATAAGTTAACCTACAATAATTATACATAATCATCTTTGAATAACCCAAGTTCAATGTTCGAATTTTAATAATATCTAATTAATTAATATTTAAATAGCATGAATATTCAGCTGTATATAAGCAAGCATTATCATGCTGTTTATGGAATCCAAATATTTAACTAATTATAATTATTCAATTGGAGCAAATTACTAATGTTTGTTGTCATTTTCAAGTATATTATTGCATGATTTTTTGTTGACTCTAGTGGCCTGCAATTATTGCCATTGCAGGAGAAAGGAAAACTTATTATAATGTTGCATGTTTTAGAAGTAGTTTACTTTATTTTATAAGTAATAATTCGGTCGAAAGTCCAAACTTCTACTTTCAAGCTGCAAAATATATGAAATTTATGGCTGGTTTTGAGATGTTTTAGGACGTATTTTGGGTGATAATATAATATTACGTATTTTTAATAAACGAAAATTCAATAAACCATAACAAACAAAAATTCATCATGAATATCAAAATATCCAACAATATAAAGTCCATAAAATCATAATCTTTTTTTTTTTTTTTTTAATTCTTCCCCTGTAGCGAAGACAGCGTAGCGTGGTAAGAGACACGCACTTTACACTTCTTATATATTTAGTCTTTTTTTTTTCTAGTAAAAATGTAAGAGCTTGAAGTTTCACAGTGCACTTAAATCACAATTAAATTGACACTAAAAGAGAGAAAAAAAAAGGTAAATAGAATTATATAAATAAAAAAGTCATAATTAACATATTAAACAGAAAGAGGAAAAAAAAATATAAACTTACCATTCTCATAAGCACAATTATTTTTAACCATGCGACCATAAAGTCACAAAAAAATTTTAAAAAAAATTGTTTAGCACCTCTACGCCAACGCTCAACCCTGGTTGCGAAGACGGCGTGGTAGAGCGACACAAACTTTATACTTCTTGTATTTGTATTTGTATTTGTATTTGTATTTGTATTTGTAGTTTTTTTTTTTTTAAACAGTGAGAATTTAATTCACAACTGGATTGACTTTCAATAAGGACAAAGAATAAAAGGCAACTAGAATTAAATAAATTAAATATATCATAATTAACATATTAAACACAAAAGAAAGGAAGTATATAAACTTACAATCTATATATATCTATAACAGCAAAATAATCTCGAACTTAAAAATCAATAATTTTAACCTCCATTCTTTTTTCTCCTTTTTTCGGATTATTTTTAATAAAAAAATATAAAAGTTAGAACAATTCGTGAATGTTGCAACTCTTGGGTAGTTATTTTAGTGAAACATAGACGTTACAACTCTTCATTATAAAAGTTACAGCACTTCATAATATTCATAAACTTTATTGTACAATTACACTTTTATTGTATGACCATGAGTTATACTTTCATCCACAACAAGAAAAGACTCACGAATCCCTCTCATCTCTAGTATGTTATTTTTTTATTTAATTTTAATTTGTTCGATTTGTGTTCCTCATTTGATATCACTCATTCGATATCACTCTTCATTATTTTCTCTTCGCCAAATCCCTAACCCCCAACGATCTTATCCGCTGACTCTGCACTCGCCGATCTTATAGGCCATGCAATGCTCTCACATTTGTAGAGGTAATATTTCAAACAATAATGATTGATCGTTTATAATTTCCTTGGTTCTTACAATTTTCATGCTCAATAATATATTCTTCATTAATTATTTTCGCTTCTTATGACAGTTTCCCCAAAAAAATTGATGAAAAAGGGAAAATATATGTGTGTCTTAATTTTATATATATATATATATATATATATATATATATATATATATATATATATATATTATTAAAATAATCTTGGGCCTAAAAATCAACAATTTTAACTCCATTCTTTTTTTTCTTTTTAAAATTATTTTTAATAAAAAATATAAAAGTTACAACACTTCGTGAATGTTTCAACTCTTCAATTTAGATAGTTATTTTAGTGAAATATAAAAGTTGCAACTCTTCATTTTAAAAGTTACAGCGCTTTGTGATATTTATAAACTTCACTGTACAATTACACTTTCATTGTACAACCATCGGTTATACTTTCATCCACAAACAGAAAAGACTTATGCAGTCCTCTCATCTTTGATATTTTATTTTATTTATTTAATTTTAATTTGTTCTATTTGTGTTCCTCATTTGATATCACTTATTCGATATCATTCTTCATCATTTTCTCCTTCGCCAAATCCCTAACCTCCAGCGATCTTATCCGCCGACTCCACGCTCACCAATCTTCTCCGCCATGTAATGCTCTCACAATTATAGAGGTAATATTTCAAACAATAATGATTGATAGCTTATAATTTTTTTGGTTCTTACAATTTTCATGTTCAATCCGAATGTTCTTCACTAATTGTTTTTGCTTTTTATGACATTTTTTCCAAAAGTTGATGAAAAGGGGAAGATATTTGTGTCTTAATTTTTTGTAATTCTTATTATATTTATAATTATATAGATTTTGATGATCAATCGTTGTCTTTCATTGTTTATGCTTTTCATACCTTGGCCAAAAAAAGGAAACTATTTAGGTTTACATATTCCTTAATTATGGGTGATTCTTAATTGATGAAAAATGAAAGATATTGTTGTTAATCTCTGTCCCTCTTCCAACGATCTTATTTGCCGACTTCACGCTGGCCGATCTTATCCGTCCTTTACATACTCTCACATTTGTAAAGGTAATTGTTAAGGTCGGATTTGGTCAAATCCATCCTCAACACAACTCGTGTTGTTTTGCCCATAAACGACATGAGGGGAGGCGAGGAAGTTCATCACCCGAGGGGGATTATCCCCGAGGAACATACCCGAGGAAGAATACCCCCGAGGAGGCTCATCCACGAGGAGACGCAGCCACGTGAAAGCAAGCTGCGATGAAGCGTCCCATCGCACCCGACGATGAATTTCGTCATGATGATTATGCAGGGCTGAATGACCATTGACGAGATGTGCATTTAATGAAGCCGACCTACTCACTCGATGAGAACACCAGCGACGAGGCTTGCAGAGCCGAATGACGGCTGACGGGATGCCAAAGCGCGACTAATCGAGCTCCTAAAGAAGAATCGTGGGAGTTTCGCCTGGTCTCATGAAGACATGCCGGGGATCGACCCTTCGGTAACAGCCTATCGCCTCGACACCGATCCAAGGCACAAACCCGTCGTGCAAAAGAGGAGAAAGATGGCCCCCGACAGGAACAAGATCATCAACGACGAAGTAGATAAGCTGCTCTCGATGGGAACCATTCGAGAGATAAAATATCCCGAATGGCTGGCTAACACAGTCGTCGTAAAGAAAAAGAATGGCAAATGGCGAGTTTGTGTGGACTTCACCGACCTCAACCGAGCCTGCCCGAAAGACAGTTTCCCGATGCCGCATATAGATCGCCTCGTCGAGGCCACCCACGGCTATGAGCTTCTCAGCTTCATGGACGCGTATTCCGGGTACCACCAAATAAGGATGCACCCAGAGGACGAAGAGAAGACCGCCTTCATCAGCGAGAGGGGCACGTACTGCTACAAAGTCATGCCCTTCGGACTGAAGAACGCCGGAGCGACTTATCAGAGGCTGGTGACAATGATGTTCCACAAACTGATCGGGAAAAGCATGGAGGTATACATCGACGACATGGTCGTTAAATCCCTGAAGGCGGTGGCGCACGTCGAGCACTTGGAGGAGTGTTTCGAGATTCTGAATCAGCACGGGATGAAGCTGAACCCCACCAAGTGCACTTTCGGTATGTCCTCGGGAAATTTCTTGGGCCACATGGTCACACGGCGAGGGGTCGAGGCCGACCCCGAGCAGATTGAGGCAATCAAGAGTATGCCCTCGCCCCGAAATCGACGAGAGATTCAGAGATTGACTGGGAGGATAGCTGCTCTGAACCGATTTATCTCGCGATCGGCCGACAAGACTCTCCTTTTCTATGAACTACTAAGAAAGAACAAGAAGTTCGAGTGGACTGAGAAATGCGAGGAGGCCTTCCAGGCGTTGAAGTCCTATCTGTTGTCGCCGCCCATCATGACGAAGCCAAAGCCGGGGGAACCTTTGTACTTATACATCGCCGTGTCTAACCACGCAATCAGCCAAGTGCTTGTGCGAGAGGAGGATGGGGAGCAGAAGCCAGTTTCCTACATCAGCAGGAAGCTCCTCGATGTCGAGACAAGGTACCCTCAACCCGAGAAGCTAACTTTTGCAGTATACGACGCGTCAGAAAGATTGAAGCATCACTTCCAAGCCCACACCATCGTCGTCATGACCGACAGACCAATCCGTACTATCATCCACGGCCCGAGCCAGTCGGGGAGGATCACGAAGTGGTCTATAAAACTGGGAGCGTACGACATTGAGTACAAGCTTCGGACGAGCCTCAAGTCTCAAGTGCTCGCAGATTTCCTCATCGAGTTGCCAAAGGAGCCGGTGAACCCGAGCGACGAGGCCGGCATCTGGAAGCTACAAGTCGACGGATCCGCGACAGCACAAGGATCTGGAGTGGGGATCAGAATCATCTCCCCTATGGGAGACGTGATAGAAAAAGCCTGTCGCCTCGCCTATCGCTCCACCAACAACGAGTTGGAGTATGAAGCGCTCATCATCGGGATGCAATCATCCTTAGCAATCGGGGCAAAGAATTTGCACGCTATCTCAGATTCGCAGTTGGTGGTGAAGCAAGTGAACGGGGAATACGAGAAAAACGACGAACGAATGGAGGCTTACGCAAGAGTGGTCGATGCTCTTTCAAGGAAGTTCGACTACTTCAGCCTTACACAGGTGACGCGGGGAGACAACACCCACGCCGACGCGCTGGCAGGCCTGGGCTCTACGACTGAAGTCGGGGAACTGAGGTCGGTCACGGTGGAAACGGTGGAGAAGACAAGCATCCGGAGGGAGGAAGGCCCTGTGAAGAAGAAAGCTAGAGGGAAAAAAGAGGCCGAAGAGGCAAATGCGGGTGAGGCTAACATAAACGAGATCGAAGACAACGAGGACGGAGACGGGGAGCGGGGAGTTATAGACGACGACGAAATAGAAGATTGGAGGACGCCCCTCCGAAGGTACATCCTTGAAGGAATGCTGCCCGAAGATCCGCAAGAGTCCCGGAAGATCAAGTCGAAAAGCTCCAGGTACACCGTCCTCGATAACATACTTTATCAAAAAAGCTTCGTGGGTCCCTACCTAAGATGCCTTGGCAAGAAAGAGGCCGAGTACGTTATGCGAGAGATCCATAGCGGGGACTGCGGAAATCACTCTGGCGGGAGATCCTTGCTTAGAAAGACTAAGCGGCAAGGTTTCTTTTGGGAAACCATAGTCGCCGATTGCATCAGCCACGCCAAGAGATGCGAGAAATGCCAGCGGCACGCGCCAGTGATCAACTGTCCGGCCGAAGAACTTTCCGTGGTCTCAGTTCCTTACCCTTTCATGAAGTGGTCGATGGACATCGTCGGCCCCATGCCCATCGGCACGCGGCAGAAGAGGTTCATGCTCGTCGTCACGGATTTCTTCACCAAATGGACGGAGGCTGAAGGATACGCCAACATCAAGGATTCCGATGTCGAAAGCTACGTTTGGAAGAACGTGATTACTCGCTTCGGATTGCCCAGGGAGATAATCGCTGATAACGGGTCCCAGTTCATCTCGAAGAGGTTCGGAGATTTCTGCAAGCGATGGAGGATAAAACTCAACACATCGACTCCGCGATACCCCCAAGGCAACGGGAACGCCGAGGCGGTCAACCGAACCATCGTCGACAACATCAAGAGGAGGCTCGGCCAAAAGAAAGGGCTGTGGGCGGACGAGCTGCCGGGAGTGCTATGGGCTTATCGAACAACCCCTCATTCCGACCGACGAGACGCCCTTCGCCTTGGCCTTCGGGGTGGAAGCTGTGATCCCAGCGGAGGTTGACATCCCGAGCCTTCGTCGGACGCTAGCCCCCAACAGCGAGGAGGATAATGAACAGAATCTCCTCCATCGGCTCGACCACATTGACGAGAGCGTTGTCCCTAGCGGCAACGACTTTATCCTCTGTTTTCTTCTTCGGCCTAGGAGCGGGTTTCTTACGCTCCACGGGAGATCCCTCCGGAGCAGGAGCGCGAAGAAAACCTTCCGGGAGAAGAGTGTTTGGGAGCGTCCCGTGAATTCGGGCCAGTTGATAGACCCCAGACCTCTCGATCCGTCGATCCCCAAAGTCCTTACTCCAATCGCGCCTAGGGTTGGAAAACACCGCGCCTCGGCCTCTTCATTCTCCTCGGGCTTAAACAGAGGGAGGTCCACTCCCTCGAGCACCAAATCTCTCGGTAGGAAAGCGTGGTGGGGACCGAAGTTGGAGCTGTCCACGCGAACGAAGAAATACTTATTCTCCCAACCGGACTCGTTCGACGGCGTGTTCAGGAGAATGTGCGGCCGGACGCGATGAGAGATGGCAAAGCGACCCAGATTCTTCGGACGGGAGACCTTGAAGAGGCGCATTAAGTCCTCGAGCGTAAGCTCCACTTTCTGCTCGCATGCAATGGCGAGTGTGCAGAGGAGGAGACGAAGGGTGTTGGGGCTCACCTGAGCGATCGGAACCCCAAAGGCGTAGAGAAACGCCACGACCAGGAGCGGCATCGGGAAGCGAAGACCAACGATGCGGAAGAACGACTCATAGACACAGACGAAGTCGCTCTGAGGCTCGTCGGCGAATTCACCCTCGAGGGGAAGACGTGCAAAACAGAGCTCTGAGTCAGAATGGTTTTCGACGATAAACTTCAAACCCTCTTCCGTCATGACGGAAAGGGGGCTTCGGGTCTTAAAGACCGGACCGGAGCGGGAAGGAGCCATCGGGGCGTCTAAGGGAGAAGAGAGAAGAAGCTTGGAGACGAGGGAATAGGGGTAACAACGGAAAAGAAGCTTTGAGAGAGTTCTTGAAAATACGAAAATGTCTGGAAAAGTGGGTATGAACTTCGAATTTATAGAAAAGGGGAGGAGAATAGATAGGCGCGTCTTGATCTGACGGCCCAAATTCAAAGCTTGCTAACTCATCAACGGCTCGTATCAAGGGCCCGTTATAAATCCCTGTAAGTACTCGAATGCGAAAGGGGGTGGGCATTCAATGCTGAAGGGACAGGCGAAAGATTCGAGGCTGACAAGTCTTGGGAAAGCAAACCGAGGTGGGGCCCAGAACCAAGCAACGGTCGGAGAAGCAAAAGAGTTGGGCCTCCTCGATCGTTAACGAGGATCTTCGCGAAAACTCCTCGTTCAGCGTCGTTGAGAAATCTTCATCGCCTAGGAGTTTCGTCGGGAAAGTTATATTTTTTATACTTACAAAGTGCATGTTTACGTTTACACCTTTTGCCTTCGAGGCGTATATTTCGGTATTTTTACAGAATTTAGGTAAGCGAAGAGGGTTCTCGACAAAATGCCAACGACGTTTAGGTCACGGTAGCCCTCGCGGACAAGGGACCCGGCTCACAACAAGAAGGGAAGCAAAGGAGGCCTGGCGAGGAAAGGAAGTGGTTTAGCAATATAACCACGCGAGGAGCCGAAGAAGCAATCACCGACTAGGAACCAACTAATGCCGGCTAGAGCCGATCTCCGAAATAGTTATACTTTATTTTACCAAGTGTATACACTTGATAAAATGGGGGACTAACTGTTAAGGTCGGATTTGGTCAAATCCATCCTCAAAACACAACTCGTGTCGTTTTGCCCATAAACGACATGAGGGGAGGCGAGGAAGTTCATCACCCGAGGGGGATTATCCCCGAGGAGGAACATCCCCGAGGAAGAATACCCCCGAGGAGGCTCATCCACGAGGAGACGCAGCCACGTGAAAGTAAGCTGCGATGAAGCGTCCTATCGCACCCGACGAGGAATTTCGTCATGATGATTATGCAGGGCCGAATGACCATTGACGAGATGTGCATTTAATGAAGCCGACCTACTCACTCGATGAGAACACCAGCGACGAGGCTTGCAGAGCCGAATGACGGCTGACGGGATGCGCATTTAATGAGGCGCACCTACCCATAACGGCAGCCTGCTCGGAAGTGACATAAAGCAGGGATTAACCATGCTGCCCTCAAATGACGCCAGAAAGCGAATGATTAAAGAGAAAAAGGCGGGAAGGATGCGAGGGGAAGGCATTGTAAACTCTATAAAAGGCAAGATAAGCCTCATTTGTAAGGGGGGAGAAAAATAGGGAAGAAAGGCCCGGAAAGAGAAAAGAATTCTTGTAATAGAAAAGGCTAAGGAAACTGAGATAAGCTTAAGGCTCATGATCCTTCATCTGTCCAGCTATTCAACGGAAGAAAACCGAGCTCATTTTCGGAAAATATAATAAAACAGAGATATTCATCAATTGTTATGGTTTTTTCTGTTATTTGATGATTATCTTTGTGACTGGAAAGGGGCGGTGAAAATCGCCCTCTACAGTAATATTTCAAACAATAATTACTTATCGTTTATAATTTCTTTGGTTCTTACATTTTTTAATATATGCAACAATTTTTTTGAAAGTCACTTAATATCTTTGAATTGTCTTTACAAAGTTTATCTTTTATCAGGATCATCAATTTTCTTAGTTTACCCATTGTTAATAATAAACATAGCTATACGACAATACGTTTTATATATTTTATAAATAATGTTTGTCATATTTATCCATACTAAATTCTATTCAGCTTAAGTAAAATATATTTTTGACATTCTATTTTTAAGTTAAAAAAATATAAGAGTAGTGTAATTGTGTTGTTCTTATTTTATTTACGTGTATGAGATTAAATTTGTTTGAGATATTATAATTTGACTTAAAATATGAAATTACAAAATACAATCAAATTACTTAATTTATTAATTATTTTTTACATCACCGCGTAAAGCGCGGTATCAGTCTACTAGTTATCAGATAAAGCTTGATTACTCCACCATCTCATGGCAAAGTTACTTCCTATATACTCTATGGTATATTACTTTATTTTCCCATTATTTAATATTAACTCAACGGTCAAAATAAAAAATTTTGATGCTGTGGAAAACTGACTGAGTGGCAAGAGATTTTGTATGAATAAACTACAATCATAAAACGCTTTATAGTTGATTTATATTATAAAGTTGGAACATTAATTTATGAGTTCAAAAGGGGCACTACAAAAAGTTCAACATTGTCACATCTGATCCATTGATTTTTTCTAATTAGTAATTATGGTAATCATTATATTCGTAATCGAGAAATTAATTAAGGTGCGAGGTGGATATTCTGGGTTTATGCTCGTATAATAATTATCATAATAACTCTCAGCCAAAGAATTTTACAGAAACCCTAGAGCCTAATTAAGTCCCAGTTTGATTTTCTTAAAGCTAGACATTCTTGGTGCCTTAAAAGCTAGGTATGCATGTGCAAATAGAACCAATAAAGAAGTCCCAAGAACTCATTCTCTAGGGCCAAGCTTTAAAGTAGAGATTCCTATATTTTTATCAACATTAGAAGAATAATTATATAAAAAAAAGAGTAACTAACCCTATTTGGATTATCAACTATGTTTAAGTTGGACAATTTAATTTGTTTACGTAAGGCTTAGTTATATCTTATTCGGATTTTTATTATCAACATGGCCATCCCGCATTTTGGCTCGGATTTTGTCCCGGTGAGAACTAAATAAAAAATAAAAAATCGGGATCTTAGTCCATGTCTTAATTTTGGGCCTCGTTCCAGATTCTTAAAAATGATTTTTTTTCGTTCATTTCTTTTCACAAATCGGAACATAATAATAATAATAATAATAATAATAATAATAATAATAATAATAATAATAATAATAATAATAATCATGGTTTCTGATCTGATTTCACCCTTTATTATGAAGAGTGATACTCTCCTCACTTCCTCTTAAGAGTAACACATCAATTTTGGTCTTAAGATATGAACTTGAAATTAAGGTTTTTATTCTATTTCCATTTTCTCTTCCATTGTCTCACAAACAGCTCAGTCTCACTCTAAAACAAAGACACCACTTTCTTTTCATAACTAATTAGAGTTTGCCAAGTGGGCTTCTTACTGAAAAGCCACAAAAGTATTGGGCTTCCTCACTAGAATTCACTCTCTATGCCCAAGGTTTAAAGCAGAGATTCCTATAATTTTATCATCATTTAGAAGGAAAATTCATGCGTTGAACTCGAACCCGATCCGAATGGTAAGAAAATCGGGAGCTTAGTCCATGTTCCAGATCTGAGTCAGTTATCGGTTCCCACAATAAAAAGGGTTTTTTATTTTATTTTCGAGCTGTTTCCGTTGACTTGGTTCTTAAAAAATCGGACAAAAGAAAAACCCGCTAAAATCTCGGTTGCTGATCCAGTTTTCACCCCTTAATAAGTGGAATTTTCCTGACTTCGTTTTAAGACTGACCAATTAATTTTTGGTATGAAAGATTAAGTTTAATTAAGGTTTTTAATGTAGAGAAATTACACGTAAATTACTGTTCTCTTCATTGTCTCGCAAACTACTCAATCTTACGGTAAGAGTTAGTTAAGTGGGCTTTTCACTGAAAAGCCACATAAGTCTTGGGCTTTCTCATGGTGAGGGAAAGATCCAACATAGTATCATTGGACTTTACAGTTTTGTCCCTAATATTGGGGTTTCACTTAGCACTTAGGTTATAAGAGTTTAACTTTATTTATATCAACTAAAAAAAAAAGAGTTTATTGATGTTAGTAATTGGCTAACCTATCATTATATGAGAATTGATTTTACTAATGAAATAATATTTTTATTCAATCTCAGTTTTATGTACTATTATATTTTGATGATGTAATAAAAAATTTCGATTCTTGTTAATTTATGGAGATTAGACTTTTATATGTTTGCTTTGCATCATACGTTATTAGGATATTATAATTCTTAATTTGCATCGTACTTTTATTAATTTATGGAGATTATATAGGTTCTTGTGTAAGAGTTTATTTATGTTAACATTCCAAACCTACTAGTATAGTAATAGTAGTATATATTCATGGGCCAAACATACTTATGCATAAATTAAAATTATGAGTACGTGAATTATAGTGGTGTAGCCACTAGATGTTAAGGCCAAGCCCAAACTTTTCCTAGTGAACCTCCATATTATTCTTGGCATCTCGGCATTGTGCTAATGTGTCACACATTATGTGGAGGGCCGGCCCTGAGTTTGTCGGGACCCTAGGCGAAGATTTTTTTTTTGGGCCCTTATCGTAATTATAATAATAAATATCTGGCCTACTAATACTACACTAAGGATCATGACTCACTTTTATATCAAACCCACTTTTAATATTATTATTTTTCAATATGAATTGTGGCTATTATATATCCTCACAACAGTAAATCGTGAGCACAAACACTCAATGTTTTTTTTCCATCGTGGGGCCCCTAATTTACAAATCTATTATAGTCTTGGGCCTATCATGTATACCCTCAGGGCCGGTACTGATTATGTGTGTGAACATATGTATATGTATATATAATATATATATATATATATATATTTAAATAATATGTTAAATTTGAACTTTATCGTTTAGTCGTATGTATTTTTTTTTTTAAGAAAACGTTTTAAAAATGATATTTAACGATCTGACTCGCTAAACATAATATTTGATCAAGCTGACCCCAAAATGTAATTTTGAGGTAAAATTTATATTAATATATTATTCTAAAGAAATTGTAGGAATGCTCATTTTGTTAATTTTTTTTTAAAAAAATTACTCATTGTGTGTTAAAATGAGTAGTTTTTTTAAAGTTTGTACAAAATTGGTATTACGTTAATAAAGCCATAATTTTATGGGGTTAGATAGGTTAAAAATATTTTAAGAAATCAAGACAAAATAGTTTTAGATTGATCTTCTGATGATGAAATTGATAATTTTTTAAAAATCATTTTGGGTCAAGTTGACAATATTTTATATCTCAGGATAAAATTTATGTTTTCGTGGACCAAATTGATAAGTATTGTTTATAGTGATTTTTGGACACTTATAATTGAAGCACGACCAAAACCAGGCCCACAAGCCCACGAGGCCATGAAACAACATTGAAGCACGAACCAAAACAGGCCGGCAAGCCCACTAGGCTCGGCCATGAAACAAGGAAGCCCACGAGGCTCGGCTTATAAAAAGGACGACATCCACGGGACTCACCCCGGAAGTCAAAATGAACATAGTTTGAAAGGTCAACTGCGGTTTAGGAAGACAAAGGAAAAAGCTGACGATCAACTCCAATACCGGAGTAACTTCGAAAAAAAAAAGAGTGTAACGACCCGACTAATTCAAGCTATCACTTTTACTAACATCTTTTATCTATCCTAAGTTAGTCAATTTTTTTTTTTTTTAAATGTTAGGAGTACAAAGAAACATTTTCCGGAAATTCCCTTCTTAAAATCAAAATATTTGAATCTTTGAACTCATTAACTTCTAACACAAGTCATAAAAATAAACCTGAAACATCAATAGAAAACTTAAGGACATAAAAAAAAACATAGTCTTGTCCTTTTTAGTATTACGGAAAAACAAATGTCTTTATTAAGTGGTGACCCATCTCCTACCCATCCTCTCACGCCTCCCACCGTCGCCACCCAATCCACCACGAAGTCATATCATAGGTTTCTTACCTACAATACGAACGAAAACATTGTGTGTGAGCTAAAAGCTCAGTAAGATACAACTATTTTCTCACAAAAATAACTTAAAGAAAACATAACATGCAAATATCCAATTATGCTTCATTTTACGTTTTAGGAATCTATTACTAATCTTGTCCTAGGTGATCAGCATTGTGTACGTACCACTTCATTCGCGCGAGACTCAATAGATCGATGGGGATGCACATGTCCCGAAGCCTAAGTTCAATATCTTGGACGGTTCATGATACCGTAAGATTAATCCCTTCTTCGTTCCTTTCAACTCGGAGAGAAATCTAATCATCGTCCCATTCTTTTTTTTTTGGGGATCTTTTTAAAAACATCATAAGCCTCACACGATTCGCTCGATAGAGGGGGCACGACACTTAATTCCTATGTTATACTTGTTTATATTGTTAACATGCATAAATGACAAGAAGATTCACCCATAACGAAAATAATCACTTTCACAAAATTTCACATCGTATATCACCATTTATCATTAATGGCATTTTTCATATCTCGACAATCACATCGGTCGTCACATAAAAAAAATTCGCGACGTTTCAACGTTGTTGAATCCTCATAACATATCTAATGCTGTGATTCACGAAGCAATATAACAAGCAAACATTTTTCACACATCTAATATATTCAAACAATACACACCACAAACATGTTCAAATGTATTTTTATTTTCAAACAAATTCGTACTGCAATGATGGACTCATCTTAAACGCTACGATTGTCTACTAGCGACTCTGACGAAGGCAACTCTACGAGCGACGTTCCTAGATAATAGATACCCAACTATGAATTAGAACCTGGTCACTAATAAAAATCCTAAAATTTGGCTTTACGACTAAAACGAGATTTGTGCTGTATGTATAAAAAAAAAAAAGAAGACTTTTTAGGTATTTTCTCGATATATTAAAATTGGTAGAGAACTGGAAAAAGTATTCTTAACAAACTGCTATTATTTTTTGAAAACAAAGAACTTTTGTGTTTTGGGAATTTTCAAAAGAAAACAAAGAACTTTTGTGTTTTGGGAATTTTCAAAAGAAAACTGTAACTCTGAGATATATCGGTTTTTTCATTCAGTCAGAATCTTATAACTCGTTTTCGGGCTAGATACCGAACGTTTTTAAAATTTCTTAAAACACAAAACATGCTCGAAATTGGGTTCTCTATAAAACCTATCTCTACATAAAACCCCTAATTCGAACTCTATGAACAATTAAAAATAAAAGGGTTAATGACGGCAAAAATACCCAAAGTTTGGTCAAAGAACCCCTCGTGTACCCAAAGTTTAAAAGTGGTGGTAAAAATACCCAAAGTCGCATTTGGGGAGTTGACCAGTCCATTCTCGTAACGCTGTTAACTTACCCGTTAACTATGGCCACGCGGACAAACGTGGGTTGCTGACATAACAATTTTTGCCACATGGATGAGCCCAAATCAGGCTCGTTTACTACAAAATAATGAATTAAACCCCTAATAAACACTATTTAATACAACTAATTGAACCCCTAATGATTACACTTAACAAAACAAATTTGTCCACGTGGCCAGAGTTAACCGGTAAGTTAACGGTGTTACGAGAATGGAGTGGTCAACTCCCTAAATGCGACTTTGGGTATTTTTGCCACCACTTTTAAACTTTGGGTACACGAGGGGTTCTTTGACCAAACTTTGGGTATTTTTGCCGTCATTAACGCAAAATAAAAACAAAAATCTGATCTATAACATTTTATCGTATTTTCAGAAAATTTAAAAATTGAAAATACGATTTCGAGCGAGTCAGAGCTCCAAAAATTCTGAAATTAAATATGGGATTTCTATGAACCTAATAAAAGTTGTGGTTAAAATTTTAGCTAAAACCGCTGCGTGGTTCGGGAGATAAAAATTTGAGAAAATTCTATCACTTGGGATTAATAAGATAAACAAACTCATACCTTTGATTATGGAAGAATAAAGAATTTTCTGGCTGATGAGATGAAGAACTCAATGAGTTTTTCACTCTATCCTCTCTAAAGAAATTTCTAGTTTTTTGAAAGAATGAGGCTACTAGAGATATTTTGTGAACATGAAACTCTAAGTCTAATTAACTTAATATAAAACCCTAAATAATTAATTTTCGCAGCTCCCTTTTTACCCTTAAACAAATATTTTTTTTTTCCAATATATCAAAACTGATATATTATTCGCAAGAAAAATTTAAAAAAATATATATATAAACAAAAAAGATAACAACTCACCTATTTAATTGTGGGATATCACAAAGAAGCACAAAACTTGACTGAACAAACCTTGAAAAAGATAAAATCGGCCTGAAACACGCCATACGCAGCATGGAACCCGTCGCCGCGACGTCCTTAGCCGGAAGACTGGAAAACAACCTCTAAATTACTATTTTTCCCTTAAAGGGCACTACTTTGTATTTTTTTTCTTTGCAAAGTTTAAGATCCCAAAATTATTTTGTCCGTCGTGATAACTTAATTTCTTCCGTTATTACAAACTGCTTTATGATACTTGAAAGATCACATATCCCTGAAAACGGTGGCAAAAAAATAAGACTAATTAATGAGAAGAAGTGATATTTAACAATTCTTACAAAAGTCTAATAGGTTAGGACTTATAAGGTATTTCTAAAATGTATTGTATTTGCTAATAGTTAACTTATAAATTTCTCACTCTAATTTCATTTTTTAAAATCATTATTCCTAGTTTTTTTTAATTTTAAAGTGCTAAAAAAAGTATGTCAATAACTTTAGCAACTTTAAGGGTATTTAGGGTTACCTTTTTGGTATTCTCTTTTAAATTTCCCCCTTTTTTAAATCGGTTGTACGTAAGATAGATCTTTGATGAAAAATAGATAAGGTTATGAATTGATAGCCAGAAGGAAAAGATGGAATTTTTTTGGGGTGAGTACTTATCTAGTGTAATAACTTACTTTTTATGGGGTGTTCTCAATCAGGTCAATTTTTATTGAGATATTCGCCAAATAAATATTAATTATTTCTTAATAAATGTTTGTAAATTTTGTTTTTTTATTTGGACAAAGCAAAAATTCTAATATTAAATAGACGACAGGAACTAAAATAACCCGATAAAAAGATACATGTATCTTATATATAAAATGAGAGTACTAATATTTTGTCCGATTATAAAACAAATATATATATATATATATATATATATATATATATATATATATCATTAATTTTGGAAGAAAATTAGTAATAACCTTCTTATTTATTAGAGTTGGGGTAATCTATCTCTATATGTTTCATGATATATTCCTTGCACATTAAGGTTGATCGGTGTCCGGTAAATATGAAGGATAATGAAGTTATTATATACATATATTAAATGTACGTCAAACTATCGTTATTGGAGAAAATTGATAGTTCCATTTTATAAGTTTACGGAATATTTCATAAGCAATCAATAGGTCTACCAACAAGACATTTACTGATTAGATTTTATAAAGTAGGAGTAATTTGTCTAGTATGATATAAATGTCAAAAAGTTTGGATTTCATACCTCTACATTACATATGGTTAAAATCATGGTTTTAAATTTCCCGTGCCTGTTTTTTGAAAGTTGCGGCAACCGGGCATGGCTCCGGCATGCGGTATGCCTGTGAACTATAACATTATCAATATGATTTTTATTTTAATTTTAGCCCTATATTTATATTTTCTATAAATTACAAGGATAATTATATATATATACAAATATAACCTATCAATACGACGTTTTATTATTAGTGTGATTTTTACTTACTTATTTATTTATTTATTTATTTATTTATTTATGTCTTATGGTTATAAATAAGTAATTTTGAACCTATATAAAAAAGTAGTCGAAATATTAAATATTATTTTCCAACTTTTCCATCGATATTTCCGTCGGCATGGGGCATGCCCGTGAAATTTATTCGGTATTTGCGGCACGCCCTTTTTTTTTTATTTTCTCGTTGAAATTCCCGTCGATATGAGGCATGCCCGTAAAATGGAGGGAGCGAAAAGGCATCAACATCGACATTTAGAACCTTGGTTAAAATATTGATCTGGATCCGGATTTTTCAAGATTCATGAAGTTTTGAATTTGGAAAAATCTATATCCATAACTTCCGATTCTATTCTTTTTTCTTTTTAGAATGGGGTCGCACTATTGACCAAGATTACATGTACTCGTATTACAAGATATATTGTCACGGTAAGAACAACCGGCACTATCGGCCAAGATTATAAATATACGCAATTTCTGCGACACAATGGATTGATTCCAAGACACAAAGAGTCTTATTGTAGTGGCTTTACCACTAAGCCAAGCAAACTTGGTTACTTCCGATTCCATTTTTAAAAGTGATATAGTTATATATAATTTTGAAATATACACCATTAAATTTTAAAAAATATATAAACTAGTAAACAAAAAAAAAACAGTAAGAGAATGTTCCATTTTATTTATCGATTTTGGAAAAGTTAGTTTAAAATGTCTTATTTTTACTAATAAGTGGTGAGAGGGCTTTATGCTCAAAGATAGGGATTGTGCCCAAATGGTCCCACATATTCAATTGGGCTTACGAGCCCACTAAATTAAGGGACTTGACTTATATGGACCTGTTGATTTATCACGTGATTAGTATTGATATGACCTGATAAGTTTAACTCATTTAATGACTAAAGTCCATTAAGTCATAAATTCTGAGTTTATAAATATAAGGTGTTAATTAACACATCCTAATCCTAAGAAAAATATACCAACCCTCTCTAGGAGCCTAGTTGATTTCCTCCCCTTCTGAAGCATCTCGTGTGCCGTCTTTTAATCATTGCCGATGATCTAGTAATCCAACAATTTGAATTTTGAGTTATCATTAAATTTAGCATTTTTTTTTTTGAAGGCAGCTTTGCTGTAATGGGGATCGAACCCACGACCTCCACTTTGGAGGTGGTGTGGAATTACCACTAGGCTATCCTAGCAACCACAAATTTAGCATTCTTGAAGCGACTTGGTGGACGAGATATAGAATCGAGCCTTCACGCTACTTTGGTTGTTATCACCAGTTCGACCAAGCCGGAGCATGGAGAAGCGTAGATCTCGACAAAGCGTCAAAAAATTTGTATGGCACAAAAGTCGCTAACTTTATTACAACCGAAACCAATTAGATTTTGATTATTATCAATTTTATCTAAATTTGTATTCGAAAATTTTCTGTAATTTTTGCTCTATGGCAGTATCTAAAAAAACTCAAGTAAGTATTCCATCCAAAATTCCAGACACGTTGAATAGAGAATATGTCAGGAAGTCTAAAAGAATAGAGATAGATAACCCTAACTTTAATTAATAAAAAAATTACATAGTTTTGTTGGAAATATAGAAATTCAACCTCATTGGTGAAGTAAGTAAAGTGGAGTCAACTAATGAATCGATGCCATCATTTCATCATGTAGTTTTCTGAAAAAGTACAATCTTATTTATTTATTTATTTATTTTTTCACACAGTTATGCAAATGGATAGCGTGTATTGTGCAAGCTTATCTAGCGTTACGATTGTGAGGTTAAGCTTATCTCTATTTCTTTCTCATTTATATATATAGTGAAATGTGGGTGGTGACATAATAATATAATTAATTAGAGATGTTCTGTGTGTGTGTGTATATATATATATATATATGATTAACTAAATTATTATATGATATGAAAATTGTACGAAATACTCATTTTGTGTCAAACTTTTTTAAAGAATGACAATTTCTGAGAGTAAAAAATACTAACAATAAGTAATTTTTAAAAAAGTTTGACACAAAATGGACATTTCGTTCATTAACCCTATATATTTTTATTTTTTTGTAAATTTAGAATATGAGAAAAGAAAAAAAAAATTAAAATCAAACGGTATTCTTGTGGCCAAATCAGTGAATGATGGTAATGTTACGTTGTCTTTTATATATAGCAACTTATTTCATATTAAAAACGGTATCAAAAACTTTCTGGACTGATCTAATGAGAAAACTAAAAAACTAAATTGGAATTTCATTAATTGAAACAGCAAGAATTCCGGTTCACTTTTATTTTTGTATAGGATTAAATATTTTTTTAATCAGAATTATATATGTCTGGCGAGACATATATTATTACGTATTAGGATTATAGAATAGGATTATATCTAGAGTAATTGATTAATATTTCAGCAGTACTCTGTATGTATTATTTATATGTAGAAACTAGATAACTTTTAATTAGTGAATCTACATGTCGGGCGCAGCCGCTACAGGACAAAATAGCAACGATAAATCAAAGTTCATTTCTATAAACTAAAGCAAAAGCTTATGATATTGTTAATTTAGATCTATTATAAAATAAAGAATTTAGCTTACATAATTTAATCATATTGTATAATGAGTAGGTACTATCTAGGGCACAACCCCACATTCACATCATTCACTTTTAATTTCTTTTTCACAAACTTTACTTGTCTTTTTTATTTATACTTGCACCTTTTGTTTACTCAATTAGTTAAAAAATATTTACTAATTAATTAGTACCGTATAATCTCCATAAATTAATTTGTGGGATAATTTTTTTATTATAATATTGAGACTATTAATTTATCGGTTAATAATTTAATATTATTATTAAGAGTTAGAACTATTTTATAATTTAATTGAAATTATTAATTCATTGAGTACTATTTAATTAATTTCTACTTGATGTTTATATACAAGGTTCAACTTTTCGACGATAATCGTCGATTATCGGCGATTTTCGGTCTTACCGGTAGTTTCCGGTAAATATTCGACCACACTTGTTATCGTTTTGTAAGGTTTTCGGCGATAATCGCGATAATCGATAAGCTTTTATCCAATCGATTTTCGTTTTTCTCATTGTAAAATTCAGGTACTTTTCGGTCAAATTAAAAAAATTAAATTTGAGAGACTTTTCGGTCTTTTCGACAGCCGACAACCAAATCTTGTACGATTTTCGAGCTTACCAGTGGAAAACCGAGACTTTTCGGTCTTTTCGACAGTCGACGACCAAATCTTATACGAAAACTTGATTTTCGGACAGGTAAGTTGCCAATTTTTCGACAGATTCTCATATTTTCACTGATTAATCGATTCTTGGCGTAAGTTTCTAAAGTTTTTATTTATTCATTTTTAAACCGAATTTCTTGGAATTTTTTGTAGTTTTTAGTAAATTAATGACTTATAATGCTGAATCTATATAAATCAATCATTTCTTCTTTGATATATACTTATTTATACAATTTTTAGGGCATTTTCATGAGTTCAAATATAAAGAGTTAGTTTCATATGAGATTTATGTTTAGAAATGACTAAAGATTGGAACTTTATCATCTTTTGTTTGTTTGTTTTTTTTTTGCATTCTTATGAATATTTTTATATGTAAACATGTTTAGATGACTTATTTATACTTATTTTGTTAGATTTAGGTTAAATTCGGATAATTATGCATGTTAGGCAAAAGTATATAAAATTTTGAATTTAGGAATTTACTAGAAATGTACATATTTTGTTATGATTTGTTGATTGTATAGGGTTCAAAATAGTTACTAAGAAATATGAATGTTTGAGCTTTTGAGCTCTTGAATTTTTAGATTACAAACTTTATTGTGTAACTAGAAATTCATATTTTTTAATTTTTGAAGTAATTTATTCAAAAAAAAAATTATGTTTCTATTTCATTAATTATTTATTGAAATATTAATCTGTTATTTTGGTGTTTTTTTTTTTTGTGTGCATATTTGAGCTTAATTCGGATTTTCTCATAATTGCGTAAAAGTCTTCTAAGTTCATCTTTTGTGATTTGTGAGGTAATCTATTCAATTTTTTTTGGTGTTTTCATTGATTAAATATTTTTTAAAATAATAATGTGATATTTTGGTGTAACTTATTTTCAGATTTGAGCTATTTTCTCATAATTGTGGCAAAAGTCTTCTAAGTTTATGTGATGGAATTATATGTGTTTGTGTATGATTTTATTTATATATGTTTGTGCATGATATTATTTTTTATATCATGACATGCTATTAGATAATAGAATAGAATCAATAATTATCATGACATGCTTTTATTTTTGGTATTTTTAACACACTTTTTTAAAATTGGGCAAATATAAGCTTAAAAATATTTTTATAAGTTTTCCGTCGAAAAGTATTGAAAAATGTCGATAATCCGTCGATAATCATCGAAAAGTGTCGGTAATCGGTAAGCTACAGTAGTATAAGTTTTCCGTCGGTTAATCGGTAAGCTATCGATTAATCCTTCGAAAACGGCAAGCGATTTATCGGCAAATTCGGTAAGTTGAACCTTGTTTTTATATACATACACACAGGGTATTAATGACTATTAACTCTCAACTTAGCAACTATCATTTGTAGATAAAACTTATGTAACAATGTGTGTTACATTGAATGCTCCATAAATCATTAGTGTCACTCAGATGGCATAAATCTCGGACTTTCCGTCATGAAAGCGTGCGTGAAGCCAGAGAATAACCCGACGATTACAGACAATTTGCAGCCATTATTTCGAATATTTAACTTCCGTTTTTGGATATGATAATTTGATGTATGTGTGTGTGTGTTTCTTTCGTTTTTGGACTTTCCGTTCCTTTCATTTCCCCTATTGCCCGATCTACGTTTAGAATTTTTTTGGATTCTTTGTATTCAAATTGTTTTCAAAAGGATTAGCTTAAATTATTTAACCATATTCAAAAAATACAACTAAGAATTTATAATTAATTTGTTAGTTATAAATCTGATGTTTCTTTGATGGTTTGGTAACAACTAACTCTGTCTCGGCCGATTGATCTTATAATATCTACCTTTAACATATAAAATTAGAAAGCCTAAAGTACCGAACTTTATGTGTACCTCTTCCTCGAACGTATATTAGAAATTATATTTGTACACTCATTTCTAACGATCAACTCTCTTGAAAATCGTTGGCTACAGGAAATTTTGAACTTGGATCGATGATCTATCATCAGATAGGCACTGCATTAGCTTTACATAAAGCATGACGCACTGATGTAAAAATATAAATGAATTTCGATACGAGCTTTGTTTTCAAGTGAAAACAATATATTTGTATTGAGCTAGTTTTATTAGCAAAGATTACAATAATATATATATATATATATATATATATATATATATATATATATATATATATATTCTAAGAGCAACTGAGCAACGGACATTATTGACCAAGTTTATAGGCGTATCATGCATATAATTTGCGTCTCGCCGGGATCAACTCCATGACCTCTTGAATAGTTTACGCAGTGGAGTTATATGCAAAAATTTAGGCATATTTTTGTTACTTTTACAAATGCATGAAATGGCCACCTAAGAAGTCAAATTTAAAATGCGAATAAAAATAAAAATAAATAACGAAGCAGTTTTAGTATAATTGTCACTTTAATTTTCATATGAAAAGGTTCTTGGTTACTAAATTAAACAAAACAAAAGGCTTAAATCCCCAATAAAACATAATAAACCCAACAAAGAAGATCGAAGAACCCCTAATTACACGAGCCCAAGAGTTCCTCCAGATATTCAGCTCCGAGGTCCTCGAAGACCAGCTTCACGTTCCCGGCGTCTTTCCACTTCTCAGCACTCCTCGTTTTTTTCCGTCTCGAGAAGTGCCTCTCCTTCAGCGCCTCCGCCGGCGACCGGCCAAAGCTGAGGCGGCGGAAGCCCATGTCCAGGAGAGACTTCTCCACTGTCTCTGCCGGGAAGTTCAGCAGCGCTGCCGAGCCCCTCATGGAGAGCGCGGCTTGGTCATAGACGAGCGCCGCCTTCTCCGCCGTGTCGAACGTCCCAAGCCACACGCGCCGCCCGCTCCGCGTCGAGTCCCGGATCTCCGCTGCGAACTTCCCCCACGGCCGCTCCCGGACACCCTTGTACGGCCCCACTCGCTCCTTCTGTTGCCTTAGCTTGGCCTTCTTCTTGGGGAGAAGATGATCGTCGGGAGACGGCTTTTGTCGATCGTCAGCAAGGTTGAATGAGATTGAAGGAAGCTTGAGTTCACCATGATGATCTAGGGTTTGGTCAAGATCAGAGAGAGAGCAATCCATATGTGATATTAGGGTTATTTCAGAAGCTTTGGTTTCCAGTTTGATGAAATAGAGATCGTCTATTATAGCAAGTGATTAG
The DNA here is from genome assembly GCA_954871525.1 of Parietaria judaica. Classification (NCBI taxonomy): domain Eukaryota; kingdom Viridiplantae; phylum Streptophyta; class Magnoliopsida; order Rosales; family Urticaceae; genus Parietaria; species Parietaria judaica. The sequence goes on from OX940860.1 coordinate 51,377,705, forward strand.
TCTAAGTCTGCTTATTATAAATAATTTAAATCATAAGAGTGAGTTATATCTTAAAAGAAAAATTCCGTTGTTATATTGGTAAATAACATGTTATTTTTTAATTTTTTTAACAAACAAGGATGAATATTAAACCTCTGACTTAACAAGCTCATATCGCTCTCATCGGCAAAAATATCCCAATTATAGACAATTAAGATCAATTTTTTTTTTTTTTAAGAAAACCCACAAAATGCCAAAAATACACCTAAAGTTTAAGAGAAATGCTCATAGTTTCATAAAACCAATGTATGCCCATTAATAAACTGTTTTGGACCATATTAACCCTAATATTAATTCTAATATTTAATTTTGGTATAATATTTATTTATAATATATATTAATTTTGAAATTATTTGTTCCTATAATTATGATTGAAAATTTCAACCTATTAATTAGGATATCATTTAATTATGGTACTTTTAAAAAAATCTTCATTATCACCGTATCAATTAATATACATTCCCAAAATTGTTACAAATTACTAAATCATAAATATAGTTACAAATATGTAAATTGTAAATAAAATTATTGAAAATATAATAGATAAGAAACCTATAACTACGAAGCTAAATAGATGAGAAACTAACAACGAAATTGTAAATAAAATTACTAAATCGTAAATATAGTTACCATTTTGTAAATCGTAAATAAAATTACTAAATCGTAAATATAGTTACCAATTTGTAAATTGTAAATAAAATACAGAATCGTAATTATAATTACGTAAATATAGAATTGTAAATATAGTTACGTAAATACAATAGGATTGATTTTTAATTGATTTTTGAAAATTCGATTAACAAATGAAGACGATATTTAGCTATTTGTAAGGAAATAAACGATGTTATGTATTTAGCTATTTTTAATGAAATAAATTCGTTTTAATAATGATTAATACGATGAAAATATTTGGAATATAAGTAAGGGATGTTTAAAATCAATCAATTATGTATTTACCTATTTTTAAGGAAAAAATATCGATCTTAATTTTATTTTAAGTGTAATATAATTGGTAGAATTTTTTGAAATTTTGTTTTTAATTAAATTAAATCGTTTTAACTTTGAATATATGTAAATTTTTTGAATTTAATTATGGGATTTCTAAAAATCAATCAGTTATTTAAAAATCAATATTTTTGATACATATAAGGAATTTTTTTATTTTAATTAGAAAAACAAAATTAAGATTAAACATGGTTTAAAGTTAAACGTGATTTAAAAATTGAAAGGGCATATTAGTCCATATATCAATTTGTTGGTGGTTATGATTACCATAATTAGAAATTGGCATTTTTTTGAAACGTAGCGACACAAATGGGTATTTGCTTCATTCACCCATTTTTTTTAATGTAGTGAAAAAAGTACCCAACTTCAGTAACAGTACATAATTTCATTCAGTTTCTTTTAAAAATGAATAAATATTTAAAAAATATGAAAATTAAAAAAATATATACTAATTTAACAAAGATTGGACGAGACTATTGTTTTAGTGAACTTGGATACTTTTCCCATTACAAAAAGAACTCGAGTATCCGCCGATGACTATAACTCAAACAATTTTCTCCCTATTATCCATTCACAAGGAAATGTTATATCACTAATTTGTTTCAATATATTAGTTAAATAACATATTCCCTTATATATATATATATATATATTGTTATCATAAGTTACACCTTAAGTCTTTAGACAACTTTTTTTTTTAGTTTTAGGAAATATGTCCCCTAGTATTAATTATATAAATATGTAACTTTCTGTTGTCCTACGTTGTTTGTGTATGATATATATTATATAGTTATGTTATTATTGTTCCTTGCTGGGTCAAAGAGAGAGTCGTAGATCTAGCATAATATTGATATGAATTAGTCGTTCTTGATAGAGGAAAGGATATACCAATTATATGTATGGATATGCCAGCTCAGACATGGAGTTTTTTATCAGGTGAAAGTTAAGCTACGATCCTTATTAATGCAAAAGATAAGATTATTAATGAAAAAAAAAGGATCTTATTATTAGTATCTATCTGCTTTTCATTATGGTAATGAACATGGCTTACCATTCAAAATTTACAATCCTACCCTTCTAGATATTAGGGCTACCTTTTCCCCTTTCCTTTTTGCTCCTTTATATGTGTCCAGGTGGCAGGTAGTACCCTAACTAGAGACAGGTTTTAATATTCGTATTTTTATACCCTCTATTTGTAAAATTCATAAAAATATGTCTTATTTAAAATGGTTGTAACTTTACAGTCACTGGTGGTTGCTAGGATAGCCTAGTGGTAATTCCACACTACCTCCAAAGTGGAGGTCGTGGATTCGATCCCCACATGCAGCAAAACTGCCTTAAAAAAAAAACTTTACACTCACTGGTCATTTTGATTTTAAAAAATGCGGAGTTATTCACGGGTTAATCGAGACTCACTCGTTCATATTATAACGTACGTTATTTTGGTGGAACTTGTAAATAGATGATATAATACTAATAATAATTCCATATGTATGTACAACATTGCAGTTAATCGAGACTAGAATTATATACTATCAAGTTTAAATTCGTTATACTGTGTGAAAAGGAATGTACATGAAAAGTAAACGCAGGGCCGGCCCTAACTGTTCGGGGCCCTAGGCAGAAATTCTTTTAGGGACCCTTTTATCAATGAAAAAATAATTAAATTATGACAATAATTGTATTTATTAGTAGCACCAGTCATTCACCAAATTTTAATAAATTAAAAAGTGTATGTAGTTTTTAGTATACATACAAAAATAATATTTAAATATATTGTATTGACTGATGCAGTCTAATTAATTACATCAATAATTTATTGCTGTTTATGTACATTAAATTTTTAAAACGAGATTTTTCTATTAAAGATTAAATAAAAATAAAATATTATCAAAAATAAAAAAAATAGAAAATATATGTGAATGTAGGTTATGCTCTTTTCACATCACTGACACATGAAAAATAAACAAAAAATCTATAACAATACAAAACCAATGAAATAATGACACGAAAAAGATTGTGGGCCCCATTAAAAGTCATCTTCTTTGATAGAATTCGAAACCCATTGCTCTGGAAAAAATGAAGGTCTTCTTGTATCTCTCATGGTGTCGATGACCTTCTAAGTTCTACCTCGTTGCAAACAGTCGACGATCACCGAGGTCCCCCCCCAGAATCCGGGGCACAAGGCCGGCGCCTTGCGCGCCTACCCCAAGGGCCGGCCCTGAGTAAACGAATTTGTAATATAAAGAGGTAACAATTTGTTAATGCCAATCTAGGAAGCTCTAACTATGTAAGTATACAATGTATATATATGATCAACTTGTAGCATATAATAGTGATGTATGTAATGTATCATATCATAATTCCTTGTCTACAGATTTAGATAACACAATTGAAAATTCAGCCACTTGCTGGTCCCACCTCTTCTTTCTATAAGTACGAGTTCGGCTGAACTCCAATATAATTTTGTTTGTTTTTTCATTACTACTCTTTCTTTTTTCTTCCATCACCCCCCCAACTTGAATAATGTTTTGAAAATAGTCCTTGAACTGTTGGAATTGTTGACATTATTGCTGTAAAATAATGGTTTCTTTAGATTTTGAATGCAGATTACACGGATTTTGTTATGCATTGAGCTAACCCATCGAAAATCCAACACACATAAACCATCCAATTTTTTTGTTAAGACTAATTAATGTCTCAAATTTATATGTTTATGTGGAATAATTAATAACATATATGCAGCACTATAGGCAAGAATTGAGGTTGAGTCCATCTCATGCTTACAATATGGCAACGAGGATATTAATATTTACACTTTAAGTCTCTAATTAAACTCCTGCTTTCAGATTGAAAGACACCCGGAAAGATCACCCATCAATATTGATCAAAGTCCTTCACCTATTTTTCCACGGGTGCTCTCCGAAAACCGGAAACCATGCCTGGTACGATGCCAGACGGAAGGAGGAGATACGAAACGTGCCCGACAACTCACTCCGCGCGCGTCAGAGTGAGTTGTCGGACGTTTGGACAGACGTGAGGCTGTAAGGGCTTATCCTCCCCTCGTGAGGTTGACGGCTAACGATTGTTATGTTCTGGGAATTATTCTCCTTTTAGTACATCTTCCAATTCACCTAATTAAAATGGTCTGTTTGAACATTTTTGAAACTAACATTACCCAAATACATAGCTACACCAGCGGATTTTGCGAATCAATGGCTCTAATATAAAAGGATCTTAACCATCACTATAATGAATATTATCTCAACTGGTTGAGCCTCTAAGTTTTTTCACACGCAAACTCTTACTCCTAATAAGCTCGAGAAATAATTTTTGTATTTTAATTTGTTACTCCGTGAACTAAGCGCTTCATTAAGAATGGCCTAAACATTTAAGTACATAGAGAAAAGTCATAAAAGATTTCCATTTCCTTGTGTCGTTCACCATGGTTCTTGAGATTTGATTTGGGAATACCATCGTTGTTCACAAATACAACTCTTAGCTCAATTGATCACATATAAATATATAGTAGAACCACGTTAAATTAATACTCGATAAAGTAATAACCTCGATAAAAGAATTACTAACATAACTAAATTTTACGTCGATAAATTAATAATCTCGATAATATAACAAAATTATCCCAACAATATTAATTTATATAGAATTGATCTTTTAATTTTCTTCTTCTTTGATGAGTCGGTTTTATACCGATAAATTGAGTACTTTCACTTAGCGTTTTGTTTATCCAAGAACCATTAAATGTGTTTCTTTTAGTGTTTTTGTTTATTTTAGGAGTTATATGAGTGGATTGCGATTTGATTGAAGATCAAGATGAATAGAGTCATTTGGACGAAGTCAAACATGCCCAAAATCCGAAATTGAGAATACCAGGCAGCAGCTTGGTGCCGCGGCACAGATTTTCGGTGCCCCAGCAAGAAGACCATAATTAGCTCTGTGCCCCAGCACCGAATTTCCCGTGCCCCAGCACCACAGTTTCGCGAATTAGGTTATTTTAAGCCTAATTTTAACCTATTGAGGAGGCTATATAAGGGGATCACAAAGGGGGATTAAGCGACGAATTTTGGGAGAGAAAAACATCACAAGAGGCTAGGAAACTCGAAGAACGTAATTGGAGATCGGGTTTTGCGAAGAAGAACGGTGGAGATGAAGATCACCTCACAGATTCTCTCCATTAGTATCATCTTCTTTGCTGAATTTCTTTCTCTATTATGTATCTCTTTGTGATTTGTTTATGCTCTAAATTCATCATGAGCTAAACCGTTCATAGGATTGCAATCAAAACTCACATGTAGCTTGATTTGGATATCGTTTCTTTAATTAATGACAATTGCTTAAGTTTGTTTATTCCAAGGATCAAAATGCCGTTTTGGCCGATAAATCGTTTGCCGTTATCGATGGATTAATCGTTTGCCGATGGATTTATCGACGGAAAACCTATAAAAATTATCGTTTGCCGTTATCGAAACTTATCGAACTTATCGATGGAAAACCTATAAAAAAAATTCACACATATTTTACACTAAAAACATAACATAAAATACTAATGTCACAAAATATAAACATAAAAGTCACATACAAATAATAATATATAAGCCACAAACCAAGTCTCATACTAATGTAACTAGCTCAAATCAACAATTTCCGAAACATATGTAGTTTTGCCACAATGATATCACAATTCAGAAAAACTTCAAATTAAAAAAAAAATTATGCAAACCGATTAGTTTTAAAATTATATACAATTTTATAAAACGAAATTACACCAAAATATTCGAGTAACTAGCTCAAATCAACAATTTCCGAAACATATGTACTTTTGCCACAATGATATCACAATTCAGAAAAACTTCAAATTAAAAAAAAAATTATGCAAACCGATTAGTTTTAAAATTATATACAATTTTATAAAACGAAATTACACCAAAATATTCGAGTAACTAACTCAAATCAACAATTTCTGAAACATATGTACTTTTGCCACAATGATATCAAAATTTTCGAACTTACCCAAATTTGGATGAAAAGTCCTCCGATTATCGTTATTTTGCTCTTGAAAAGTTGCAGCGATAAGTACCAAAGTTTTCGGTTCGAAAAATTTCGAAAAGTATAAAACGACAACGATTACTAGAGATAAGTTACCGAGAACACCATTTCTTCGATTAATCGAACGATAATCGCTCGATTTTCGCGATTTTCGGAACCCTGGTTTATTCTATCCTTTTCTTCATGCTTTTAATTGCTAGATCACCAATTAAATTGATTTGGTAAACCCTAGGAACTTTGGAAAACGGAAATTTGTGTTTAGCCGCAGATAGGATAACACATGATCTATGATGGAAATCTTGAGTTTATATAGGATAGGAATATACCTATGTAACATGTGTTACCCGTTAAGAACACATGCTTAATGAATCGTTTGTAATTTAATTCACATAGAAATATGGTGAATTTGTTAGGAAAGATAACTCGAATTGAATATCGGAAGAGTTCTTTTTGATGCATTAATTAGGGGTCTTGGTTAACAACTTGTAGCAATTTAATGATCGAAGGAATGATATGAAGAATCGGGTGAAGTGTTGAGGAATGATTGCGATCCTATATATCTCTATTTGTCCAAAACTTTCAATTTTTAGTATTTAGTATTTATTTTTCTTTAGTTATTTAATTGATCATATTTAAAATTTATTTGTTTAGATAAAATTAAGATGACATAAAACTAGTCATTAGCAAAATTAATAGTAACAATTATCTGTGGGATCGATTTTTCTTATCATTATATTACTTGTTTTCGATACGTATACTTGCGTAGAAAATTCACATCATTCTTTTTTTCAAGAAAATGAGAAACTCATGACCCCACCACGTTCATCATCATTGTTGTCACCAATATATTATAAACTACCTAATCATCAATATCTCCAAGTAACTCTTCGATGGGAGTCGTTACTTATCAGAAAATAACCATGAATATGATCGAAGAAGAAGATCCTGGTACGAGAAAGACTAATTCGTTTATCAAGAAACACGTGGTCATGTTTTCTCGTAATTTTTTTTTACTGTTTCCATAGTTGATAAATATTTCAGCTTATACAACATTTTCAAGTTTAGTGGGTCATTCTGAACCATAAAAATATTCATGAAAATATTCAACCATATAATATATAGGCCCTTTTTTTTGTGTCTGAGGGGAGGCGAAGTAGGCGCGCGCCTTTAGTTAAAAAAAAATATTCTCAGGGGCCCCCAAAAATCAAATTTAAGGGCCCCAATATCACATAATTTTTTTTTTTAAAATAATCTAGACTCTTTTAAATTAAATTTAGGGGCCCCAAAAAAAATAATATTAATATTACTTAAATTAAATTTAGGAGCCCCAAAAAAATTAATTCATATTACTTAACTTTAATAAATGAACCCTTACCTAATTCTCAAATTAATTAGGGCCTCAAAATCTTGGCTTACCGAGGCATACCGAGGCTTACCGCGGGCGACCTTGGCTTACCGTGGCTTACCGGGGGTTACCGTGGGATAACCCTGGCTTACCGTTGGTTGCCGTGGCCTACCTTGGCTTTCCGTGGCTTACCTAGGCCAACCGGGGGTTACCTTGGCATAACCTTGGCTACCCGAGGCCTACCGAGGCTTACCGTGGATTACCGTGGGCTACCTTGGCATACCGAGGCTTACCGTGGGCTACCTTGGCTTGGCATACCGAGGCTTACCGTGGGCTACCTTGGCTTCCCGTGGCTTACTTGGCCGGAATTCCGCCGCCGCCGGGTAGTCTCCGGCGTGGCGGAAATGCCGCCGCGACGGGGGCGGCGGGCGTCGCGGCTACCCTCGTGCCAACACCAAGCACGTACGTGCTAAGTGTTGGTGTCCTCGGGCACCAAGGGGGCCGCCCACAAAAAACTCTTCAAGAGTTCATACCCCCCTAAAGAGCTTTTTGAACAATGCCATTATTTTTCCAAGGAAACACTGCTTTGTCCAAGTAGACATAAAACAGGGTTACCGTTTGGTTGGCCACCAAGGGCGCGCACTTCGCCACCAGGGATTACCCTGGGATAACCTTGGCTTACCGAGGCCTACCCTAGCTTACCGCGGGCGACCTTGGCTTACCGTGGCTTACCGGGGGTTACCGTGGGATAACCCTGGCTTACCGTTGGTTGCCGTGGCCTACCTTGGCTTTCCGTGGCTTACCTAGGCCAACCGGGGGTTACCTTGGCATAACCTTGGCTACCCGAGGCCTACCGAGGCTTACCGTGGATTACCGTGGGCTACCTTGGCATACCGAGGCTTACCGTGGGCTACCTTGGCTTCCCGTGGCTTACTTGGCCGGAATTCCGCCGCCGCCGGTGAGTCTCTGGCGTGGCGGAGCAGCCGCCGGCGACGGCGGCGGTGGGCGTCGCGGCTACCCTCGTGCCAACACCAAGCACGTACGTGCTAAGTGTTGGTGTCCTCGGGCACCAAGGGGGCCGCCCACAAAAAACTCTTCAAGAGTTCATACCCCCCTAAAGAGCTTTTTGAACAATGCCATTATTTTTCCAAGGAAACACTGCTTTGTCCAAGTAGACATAAAACAGGGTTACCCGTTGGTTGGCCACCAAGGGCGCGCACTTCGCCACCAGGGATTACCCTGGGATAACCTTGGCTTACCGAGGCCTACCCTAGCTTACCGAGGCTTACCGCGGGCGACCTTGGCTTACCGTGGCTTACCGCGGGCGACCTTGGCTTACCGTGGCTTACCGGGAGTGTAGCCATCCGTCTATGCTATCTGTCGCAATAAACTAACAGAGGACGTAGTCAACTACCGCCTTGGGACGAACCTCTATAAAAAATCACTCGTCTCATTTATATCGCTTATATCTATATACATATATCGAGAGTGAATCGAGAGCTCGCAACGTGAGAGATCGAATTCCACAATATCTTAATCCAACAAATATCATACACTCACAAGTCACACTGACTGTTTGAAGTGGGAAACCACGTCAACAGTTTGGCGCCGTCTGTGGGAAATTGATCTCGCCAACATCCACGAGCTCGAAGCACTTCGCAAACATGAGCAACGACGAAATCGTAGCCGTGACTGAGTCTGAGGTGAACAATCCCAGGCAAAACACGGGAACCGACGAACTACAGTCTCAACTGGAGGCGAGGAACGCCGAGAACCAAGAACTGCGCAGGCAGATCGAACTTCTCGCGGTTCCCTACAAGATGGGCACATGTCTCGTCTCGTAAACCAAATGTCGCGATCCATCAGAAGTGGAAGCTGGGCCTTCCCCATGAACTTTACTTTACGGCAGAAGTACCTCCCACTCTTTTAAAAAGTAGCATGCTGCCTCCTAAGTGATTAAAAAATGATAGAATATGTTGAAGTTATGCGTATAACATGACTGCCTGTGGTTATGGCTTTATTCCGAGCAGGTCATGGGATCTGAACCCTTTTTTGTAATTTTCTTTCTTATTTTGCCAATACTCTGCCCGTGGTTAGGGCCTTTATAATAATTTGTCCTTTTTAGCAAATATTTTTGTAAATAATAAATTGCTAATCTTTTTTGCAGAAATTAGAATAATTAGCTGGTTTTTTTTTTTGTAAACATTGTGAATAACAATCTGTTGCTCTACTCGCTGGAGCTTTTGATCGGAGTATCCGACCAGAATATTTCGTCAATTTTGCAGATCGAATATTCCGATCTTACTACATGCGTTAGGAAAAAAGGTTCGATAACTTTTTTAAAAAAAAAAATGAAGTAATTTTTTTTTTCATTTAGTTTTGAACAATTTCAGAATTTTGTAAAGCAATTTGGGCTTTTACTTGATATGAAGAAGCTAAAAGCTGCATATAGAGATAATTTGAACAATTTCTGCACTAACCTTACAAAGGCAATGGAGCACAATCAAGTTTCAGATAGTGATGCGGATGATCTCTTGAAAGAATTAGAAATCTTAAGTGTGAACGTGCCAACCGAAAGGAAGAGAGCGATCGATGTTTTGAATTACATACAAGAATTGGATTGTAGTTATCCAAATACTTGGATTGCCTACCGAATTATGTTAACCATACCGGTCACAGTTGCGCATGCAGAAGCTTCTCAAAGTTAAAATTGATCAAGTCTTATCTTTGATCAACGATGTCTCAAGATAGGCTGAGTGGTTTAGCTACATTGTTTATCGAAAATGACATGGTCGAGAAACTCTATTATGCAGAGTTGATTAGCACTTTTTCTTCTAAAAATGCTAGAAGCGTCTTATTTGAATGAGAATTTATTTATTATATAAATATTGTATACACTTTTGTATCAAAATTAATTTTTACAATAACGGTAGGGAGACCTCAAAATTCTCCTCGCCTAGGGCCCAAAAAATGTTAGGCACGGCCCTGCCGACAACATTATAAATAGACAAGATACATATAATAAATCTCACCATCGTGACACCACCAAATCTTTAATCGGATCTTTTTCTAATTGGTCCCTCCATATAATAGCTCAATGAATAAGAAAATAATTTTTATTTTTCTCACATAAGGAAAAGTTAAAACAAAATGGCAAAAGCAATCAATTATTATCATTGACATCACTCCAGTGCTCATCTCTTTGAATATTTACACATCTTTACTTTTGATTATCAAACGTTCAAAGTTCAAACCACACGACATCTAAAATTAAAACTAACAAGAAATTAACCTAAAAAAAAATTAAATTATCGATGACCATAGAAACTAAATTCGGAATCATCATCAAAACTCAAGCTCAAGAGCTCCTCTAGATACTCAGCTCCCAAATCCTCCAAAACCACCATGTTCTCCGGCTTTGGCGCCGGGGCCGCCTTTTTCCTTCTTTGCCGCATGGAGTGCCGCCTCTTGAGCGCCACCACCGGCGAACCGCCTTCCGATAGGCGGCCCGGCATGTCGCTCAGCGATTTCCTCACGGTTTCGATGGGGAAGTTGAGAACGGCGAGGGAGCCGCGTAGCAAGTAAGCGGCCTGGTCGTAGGCCATGGCGGCCGCCTCGGCGCTGTCGAACGTTCCCAGCCACACGCGAATGCCGTTCCGCGTCGAGTCCCTGATCTCCGCCGCGAACTTCCCCCACGGTCGTCTCCTTACGCCCCGGTACGGCTTCTCGGCCTTCTTATTTGCTCCCGCAGCGGTGCTCGCCCTTGGAGCCGCTGACGTGGCCTCCTCTTCTTTCAACAGCGCGACGGCGTTTTGAGTGATCATGTCGATGTCCACGTCGTCCCAAAAGAAAGTCGCCGGGACTGAGCTGACCTCCTCGTCCTTCACTACAACGGCGTTTTGAGAGGGAATGTATACGTCATCCCAAAAGAAAGAATCTAGGGAATCTCCGGCGAGCGAAGATTCGGGCGAGAACGAGCTCGAAAAGTACTGATCAAGATCAGAAGATTCCATTGCAAGTATAAGAGGGAAATATTGAGTGTGTAGAAATTTGGCTCTTCCAAGTAAAAATGATGATTTAGTGTGACAAGTTTGAATGGCTTAGTACAAAGCTCTTTGAGTGTATATATATGTGTCTATGAGATTAGAATATTGATTATTCAGATTAAAATAATAATGTGACAAAAGTCGGAAATATAATAAAGTTGAGAACTTGATAAATGATAATATCCTTGCGAAAGGTCATAGTAATTTTGGCATGAGCACGTTTTTGGCACGTGCGAAGATTTGGCGTTATACGGCGGCGGGATTAGACCAAATTAGATGGAAGGTATCAATTTGTGACGTCATTTGGCGATGTCATCTGATTTACGTCAGCTTCTCATGGGACATGATCATTTGCGTTACATTACTTACAATTTAACTTATAGTTAGAAATAAAAGCTCTTGTTTCTTGTTTCTTGTTTCTTGTTTCTTGTTTCGTTAGATGTCTATGTTTTCTAAAAAAAATCTGATTTTCAGGTTCTAATTTCAGATCGTTTTAAGTTGTTACGGTACTTTTTTAAAGTGCGATTTGATACTTTTGGATATTTGTAAATAGTGTTACTCAAAGTCGGCCTTCTATAGACGAGGAGTGCGTGCCCTAGTGACCTCAAATTTTAAAGAGCTTTGAAAAAATTATAACTAATATTAATCATATATTGTATTTACACATTCCAAACACACATAATTTGCACCAATATTTAGTTATACTTTACACTTAATAGTGCTAGTTCCTTCATGGACTTTGAATGATCTAGAAGCTTTATTATTATTATTATTGTCATATATTTATCTATTTTGTCAAGGGCTTCAATGATTATTTAGCTTAATCCCCTATAAATTTAGGGTTGGTCTTTTACGACTTGTTATTTTTATATTTGATCTTATAAACTAGGTTGGTATTCCTCCCATTTGTACTGTTCACATATTTCCTTTTTTGTTGATGCTTAATATTTCCTTGGTTGATCCAAACCATTGAAAACTCGTAAATTGCGTTAATAAACTTAGCATTCTTGTATAGGAGTCATTTATATATGTAGTTAAAACATAGACACCTATGTTATAGAGAATTATTTATATACTAATTTGAAATGCTAAAGACAGAGTTGTTTTGGAAAATAAAGAAAATTTAGCTATATATTCACGAAATTATGCAATGATTAGGGACACCATATCTCTAGAAGATTAAAAAAAATATATGTTTTGACTCTTTCGTATATTTGTGATAAATAACATCTATTTCTTGAATTTCAAGAAATGATATTGCTAAATATTGTATGGAATCAAATTTATATTAAGAGTAATCATAAACTTGTAAGCTCCGAATATATATATATATATATATATATATATATAATTGCAGTACTTATAAGCTTGATGGTTAAAGATTTCTACCTAATTAATATATTATGCAAAACTTGTGGCGACTTTGAATAATTGAGTAATATTTCGTAACAAAGAAAGTCATCAAGAAAAGAGGGCATGAATCTAGACTTTCGTCCGTCCAACGGTCACCATCACATCTTCAGACCAAGCCATTTTAATAATATGTAGCTCAGTCAAATAAAATAGCCAAAGGATTATTTATGCTCCAATTTAATTAAGAGCCGAAGAAATATATAACGTTTCAATTTTGCTATACGTATATATCATAGCGAAAACATGTTTTTAACTTTCGAAAGTTAACCTATTTATCAAAAATCTGTAATTGTCAGTAAAAAAAAATCACATTAATCAATATTGTTATTTTATAAGTCACACAACTCTATATAAAAATTAATAACAAAATGAATAAATCGACGATTCATTCTCAAAATTTACAAATAGTAGTTTATTGGTAAAAATAATAATTCATTGACACTCTATTATGTTATAAAATAAATATTAAAATGTAAATATATTTATATTATATAAATATTATTATTTTATATAGTACTCATCATTTGACGATGAAATTCATACTATCGGTATACGTACAAATAAATAAACTAATTTTTTTAAAAATTTCACAACTACGACAAAAGCATTTATTAGAAATTTGTTGTACGAACTACTTATCCATACTTCTTCCGAACCTTTTCTTTGAACGATGTGATTTTACTAATCAAGTTTACATGTACTTGCATTAAAAAATATATTCGCAGTGTTAGAATAAGTTGACACTATAGGCCGCAAGCACTACCAGCCAAGATCACAAATATCGCAATTTCTTGAGCCAATACAAAGATCACAAATTTTTAGAGAAGTTTGAGCCAATCTAAATTAATAAACACAGCTTCCTTGATTTATTTGCCCTTATTTTGCATTTTTTTTTCCTTCAACTTTCACATATATATATCGGTACGTATTCCTTTCGATACAGTCCTATGTATTACAAGTGGCTGATGAGACTAATGAGAGTTTGGATAATTACCAAATATGGATTGCGTATGAGAACTTTATTCGATCCTTACTCATTAATTTTATATTTATTATATTTTAAATGCTATAAAAATGCTAAAGATCATTCATAGAACATGGTCACGGAACAAGTTCAACTTATGTACTTCCTTTCATATTTTACATGTTTTAATTGCCACACTACTTGCATATACTGAATTATCTTATGGAATAAAACTCCAACTTATTTATGCATAGTTGCATAAATTCTCAAATAATTAGTATAAACTATAATATTAAATATATATATATATATATTACATCTTTTTCTACCCGATCGTGACGTCTGATGAGGGAACTTATTCATAATTTTTTTTTTCTGTATCTGACAAAAAATGCATAAACATATGTACATATAATTAATATACAGTATATATAACTTTGTATTTGAAAACGTCTAGAATATTCTATTATTTCGATATCAACTTGTATAATATAAATTAATGCGATTTGATTGCAAGTTGAGGAAAAGAACGATATTATTGGATGGGACAGTGATTCAATATAATAATAATAATAATGATAATAATAATAATAATATATAGTTGGACATGAATAGAAAAAGAAAGCAACATTATTGTAAAAAATAAAAAAGAAAACCATCATGCTTGGCTTGCTCGTCTGATATTGCGGTAGCTACTCCAAATCTAAGCTTAGGAAACTTTACACACTATATATTAAAAAAAGACCGCCCCATTATTTCATTAAACAAAACTAGAATATAATGTTATATAATACATCATAATTCATATTATTTCCACAGTTAGCGGGATTGTCAAAAAGTATTATCGATAGTTTAATTCTATAAGTAAGGAGTTTACCGAAATTTTTTATTACTTAGTTTTTAGGGGTACAGTACTAGCAAGTATATATGAAATAATATTATTTGTATTATATGTATATATTGAAATTGAATTACAAAATCGCTTTATAAAAAAAAATATTGATATATTTAATAGTATTAAACATATTAATCTGACAATATCATTGACTTTTTGTCTGCATTTTTAAATTTTAAATATATTATAATAATTTTTATGAAAAATTCGTTTATTTTTATTGAATAAGTAATTTTTCTTTAGTTCGTTATTTATCGATATACTTTTATAATAATTGAAAAAATAACATTTAAATAACTGTTTTTGTATGTCATGGCCGGTTTTCCGTAGGCAAACCCCGAAATCTCAATGTTTAGTTAAAAAAAGGAAAATTTTCTATATATGTTTCAGTTACTCGTCGACATATCCTCAATTGTAAGATGTAGTTAGTTATGTATTGAGCTTTAATGGAAGAAAGAGAGTTTTGATTTTGATATAATTATGAAAATGTTTTCTAATTGGCCAGTTTGATAGTCTAATCGGGCTCTAGTAACGAATTTGCCAACTTGTGAATATTTTATTATATAGTGAGTGATCGAATAATAAGTACCATAGTTATTAATTAGGTTATAGGTGGTCCATGGAACTGATGGGATGACTACTAGTTTTTGTTGTATATGAATCTTTATCATAGGAATATTGACAATATAAATACCAAAACTTTAATCAACTTAGACTGCGTGAGTTCATAATAAAATAATAGCAAAAAGGTAGTCGAAGTTATATATTCGCCCATGCGTTTTTTTCTCGACTTGGCTAAATGTCATGTGACATCAAGTTGACCAAAATATGTGTCGCCTCAATTTCTCCGACATCCGTAATTACCATGCGGACGGAAATATATGTCTCCTTATTTCTTAATTTTGGTCCTACTTTAATTGATTGAAATTTGAGTAATTATACTGTCAATAACCCTCGTATTACATATCCTAAAAAAATTATTTACACATTAAATTACCAGGGAGGTTTATAATATATATATACATAGGGTTAATGACGGCAAAAATATCTAAAGTTTGATCAAAGAACTCCTCGGGTACTCAAAGTTTAAAAGTGATGGCAAAAATACCCAAAGTTACATTTGGGATGTTGACCACTCCATTCTCGTAACGTCGTTAACTTACCCGTTAACTCTGGCCACGTGGACAAACGTAGGTTGCTGACATAACAATTTTTGCCACGTGGACGAGCCCACATCAGCCTCCTTTACAATAAAACAACGAATTAAACTCTTAATTAATACTATTTAATACAACTAAATTGAACTAAACAGATTTGTCCATGTGGCCAGAGTTAACGGGTAAGTTAACAGTGTTACGAGAATGGAGTGGTCAACTCCCCAAATGCAACTTTAGATATTTTTGCCACTACTTTTAAACTTTAAGTACATGAGGAGTTCTTTGACCAAACTTTGAGTATATTCACCGTCATTAACTCTATATATATATGGTCACACTTTGATAAATACTAATTAATGACATCTTATTGCATCAATATTAATGGTTTTTTTCTTTAAGTGCATTGGTGAACTAGGATTGAAGACTTTGATTTTAACTAATAATGGATAAAGTAATAGTTAGACCTCGTGTTAGTTTGCATAAATGAAAGCAGTGGAGATAAATGGAAAGTGAAAGGTCCTGGACTAAATGCAATGCATCTATACTCCCATGGTTAGCAACTCGTTAGTACTCTGTGTGTATATATATATATATCCGTATAGATACGTACATGACAAGCTACTTAGTGATTTCACTTTTAAATCACTATTCATCACGGGAAATAATGACTACATTGATATTGAAGTTGAAGATTCGTTGTCATTCTCGGGAATTGATTTATTGTTTAGAGCAAGGATTTGAATGCCATTTTTGCCGAAAAATCGTTTGCCGTTATCGACGGAGTAATCGTATACCGATGGATTTATCGATGGAAAACCTATAAAAATTATCGTTTGCCGTTATCGAAACTTATCGAACTTATCGATGGATTAATCGGTTATTGATGGATTTATAGATGGAAAACCTATAAAAAAATATATTATAATAACAATTATTATTTACAAATTATAAGTTGTAACTTATAAGTCAAAATGCTCTCTTTAGTTATTTACTATTAGATACAATATGCTTATTTGATAAATTTTGGAAAGAGTCAAAGTCATATTTTACTAAAATAAAATATTTTAAAATCACCAATTGTTAATTATATAAAATCTGCCCACTTGAAGTTGTATAAAAAAATATTGAAGAACTAGCTCAATTTAACCAATTTCCTAAGAATATGTACTTTTGCCTCAATAGTTGGAAAACGTCAAATTACAAAACAAATTATGTCAACCACACAATTTATGAATTATATACAATATTATAAAATGAAATTACACCAAAAAAGTCGATTAACTAGCTCAATTAACCAATTTCTGAAACATATGTACTTTTGCCGCAATAATTGGACAATTCCGGTAAACGTCAAATTGCAAAAAAAATTATGTCAAACTCACAGTTTCCTAATTATATACATTGTTAAACAATGAAATTACATCAAAAATATTAAAAAGTTAGCTCAAGTTCAACAAATTCCGAAAAATAAATACTTTTACCGCAATTATATAACAATTCAAACAAACACTAAAATCACTCCAAATCTGCAAAAAAAAAAAATAAAAAAAAATTCACACAATCTATTATAATTCATCCATATTCCTTAATAAACCTAAAAAAATCAAATTCAACAATAACATTTGATTCAAAACCTAAAATGTACAATCAAAGTATCATGAAACTCAAACTTGAACTTTCATTCAACCTAATAGCTTTCTATGTAACTGTAGAGGGCGATTTTCACCGCCCTTTACCATTCACAAAGATAATCACCAAATAACAAATAAACTACAACAATTGATGAGTATCTCTGTTTTATTATGTTTTCCGAAATGAGCTCGGTTTTCTTTCGTTGAATAGCTGGACAGATGAAGGATCATGAGCCTAAAGTTTTCTCTGTTTCCTTAGCCTTTTCTATTACAAGAATTCCCTTTTCTCTTTCCGGGCCTTTTTTCTCTATTTTTCCCAACCCTAACAAATGAGACTTATCTAGCCTTTTATAAAATTTACAATGCCTTCCCCTCGCATCTTCCCCGCCTATTTTTCCTCTTTAATCATTCGCTTTCTGGCGTGATTTGAGGGCAGCATGGTTAATCCCTGCTTTATGTCACTTCCGAGCAGACTGCCGTTATGGGTAGGTGCGCCTCATTAAATGCGCATCCCGTCAGCCGTCATTCGGCCCTGCAAGCCTCGTCGTTGGTGTTCTCATCGAGTGAGTAGGTCGGCTTCATTAAATGCACATCTCGTCAATGGTCATTAGGCCCTGCACAATCATCATGACGAAATTCCTCGTCGAGTGCGATGGGACGCTTCATCGCAGCTTGCTTTCATGTGGCTGCGTCTCCTCGCGGATGAGCCTCCTCGGGGGTATTCTTCCTCGGGGATGTTCCTCCTCGGGGATAATCCCCCTCGGGTGATGAACTTCCTCGCCTCCCCTCATGTCGTTTATGGAAAAAACGACACGAGTTGTGTTGAGGATGGATTTGACCAAATCCGACCTTAACAGTTAGTCCCCCATTTTATCAAGTGTATACACTTGGTAAAATAAAGTATAACTGTTTCGGAGATCGGCTCTAGCCGACATTAGTTGGTTCCCGGTCGGTGATTGCTTCTTCGGCTCCTCGCGTGGCTATATTGCTAAACCACTTCCTTTCCTCGCCAGGCCTCCTCTGCTTCCCTCCTTGTTGCGAGCCGGGTCCCTTGTCCGCGAGGGTTACTGTGACCTAAACGTCGTTGGCGTTTTTATCGATAACCCTCTTCGCTTACCTAAATTCTGTAAAATACCGAAGTATACGCCTCGAAGGCAAAAGGTGTAAACGTAAGCATGTACTTTGTAAGTATAAAAATATGACTTTCCCGACGAAACTCCTAGCGATGAAGATTTCTCAACGACGCTGAACGAGGAGTTTTCGCGAAGATCCTCGTTAACGATCGAGGAGGCCCGACTCTCTTGCTTCTCCGACCGTTGCCTGGTTCTGGGCCCCACCTTGGTTCGCTTTCCCAAAACTTGTCAGCCTCGAATCTTTCGCACGTCCCTTCAGCATTGAATGCCCACCCCCTTTCGCATTCGAGTACTTGCGGGGATTTATAACGGGCCCTTGATACGAGCCGTTGATGAGTTAGCAAGCTTTGAATTTGGGCCGTCAGATCAAGACGTGCCTATCCATTCTTCTTCCCTTTCTATAAATTCGAAGTTCATACCCATTTTTCCAGACATTTTTCGTATTTTCAAGAACTCTCTCTAAGCTTCTTCTCCGTTGTTACCCTTATTCCCTCGTCTTCAAGCTTTTTCCCTCTTCTCCCTTAGACGCTTCGATGGCTCCTTCCCGCTCCGGCCCGGTCTTTAAGACCCGAAGCCCTCCCTCCGTCATGACGACCGAGGGCTTGAAGTTTATTGTCGACAACTATTCTGACTCAGATCTCTGTTTTGCACGTCTCCCCCTCGATGGTGAATTCACCGACGAGCCTCAGAGCGACTTCGTCTGCGTCTATAAGTCGTTCTTCCGCATCGTCGGTCTTCGCTTTCCGATGCCGCTCCTGGTCGTGGCGTTTCTCTACGCCTTTGGGGTTCCGATCGCTCAGGTGAGCCCCAACACCCTTCGCCTCCTCCTCTGCACACTTGCCATTGCATGCGAGCAGAAAGTGGAGCTTACGCTCGAGGACTTGATGCGCCTCTTCAAGGTCTCCCGGAATCCGAAGAATCTGGGTCGCTTTGCCATCTCTCATCGCGTCCGGCCGCACATCCTCACGAACACGCCGTCGAACGAGTCCGGTTGGGAGAATAAGTATTTCTTCGTTCGTGTGGACAATTCCAACTTTGGTCCCCACCACTCTTTCTTGCCGAGGGATTTGGTGCTCGAGGGAATGGACCTCCCTCGATTTAAGCCCGAGGAGAATGAAGAGGCCGATGCGCGGTTCAAAGACATCCACGCTGCTCTCCTTGCCAACCCTAGGCGCGATTGGAGTAAGGACTTCGGGGATCGGCGGATCGAGAGGTCGGGGGTCTATCAACTGGCCCGAATTCACGGGGCGCCCCCAAACACTCTTCTCCCGGAAGGTTTTCTTCGCGCACCTGCCGCGGAGGGATCTCCCGTGGAGCGGAAGAAACCCGCTCCAAGGCTGAAGAAGAAAACAGAGGATAAAGCCGTTGCCGCTAGGGACAACGCTCCTGTCGATCGGGATCGGGGGGCGCATAGACCGTCGATGTCCCGGGCAGGATCCGACGCCCCTCGCTACATGGGGCTCACCCCCCGAGAGGGCGGTTTCTCGAGTAAACGCCCCGTCGAGGATACTTGCGACGAGCGACGAACGAGAACGAGGACGGATTCCGTTGCCCGTTTCTCGCCAGATGCTTCCCGCTCCTCGAGGAGATCTCCTCGAGAAGAAAGCTCTTCGGGTAAGCGACCCGCCGAGGAGGTGTGTGATGCTTCCCCCACGAAGAAAGCAAAAGTTCCCGCCCCGACCCCTGAGCCCGAAGCTGCTGGTCCGTCTCGAGGAACAGCGGAGGGAGCTCCGGGCACCGCGCATGTTGAGGGCGCAGCGGGGAGGACGGGACTGGCGGCGGACGGGCGTGCGCTCCCCGCCGTGAACCCGCGGGAGAGACTGGAGTTCGATGACATCGAGCGTCTAGTCGTCGCGCCGAATGCTCCTCCACCACCCCCTTTGGGGGCTGAAAACTCCATTCTTCCTTCCGCTCCGGGGGTCGCGACCCGGTCCTCCCCATCACCACCTCGGGGAATCCCCGATAAAGCAACGCGGGACTCGGTCGTGGCCTCTACGCCTCTGACTCAATCTCTGGTCAAAGAGACCTATGCTTCGAACGAGGGAGATACGGGGCCTGTTGGCGAGGAAGACGCCCAAGAACAGATCCTCTTTGGACCCGAGGAGGAACAGTCCGGGGTGCACCCCGAGGTGAATCTCCCTGGCCCGAAGCTTCTTTCTGACGCACCTAGCGTCGAAGCCCTCGAGGGCTCAGGGGTCCGGCCTTCTCCCGATCTTACCGGCGTCTTCGACTCGCAAGTACCTCTTATCACTCCTTCTAGCGCGTCGCCTAAATCAACGGATGACTCGGCGCGGCCTTGTGCGCCATCCCTTGACTTCGAGGAGGACCCCGATGAGGCACCTATCGGGTCGCCACGGGCCCAAGCCGGCTTCCCGGCCTTGCCGCCTCCGGATGCACTTCCCGTGGCTGAAGCTTCCCACGGGCTCGTCGATCCTCTCAGCGGTCCCGTGGGGAGCTTGGAACTTCTCGATGGAACTTGTCGACCGCGTTGCCCGGGGGGTAGCCTTTTTGACAGACGTGATCACCTCCATGCGGCTATCCACCGCTAGGGTCGAGAGAGAGGGCAGTGAGTTGTCGGCAGAGCTCACGTTAGTCCGGGGACGGTTTGAGGCTTCCACCCACGACGGGCAGAAGTTCCAGGAGCAGGCTGAGAAGCTTTCCTCGGAGCTCGACGAGGCCACATCTGCCTTGGAGTTGGAAATTTCGTTGCGCCGGGCCGCTGAGGCCGGGCTCAACGAGGCCAAGTCCGCCTTGGAGTCGGAAATTTTGTTGCGTCGGGCCGCGGAGGCTGAGCTCAACGAGACCAAGTCTGCCTTGGAGTCGGAAGTCTCGCTGCGCCGGGCCGTTGAGGCTGATTTCGCGGAACAACAAAACTCTTGCGCTGTTAAGGAGGCAGGCTTCTCCGATAAGCTCCGGCTTTAGGCTGAACGCCTCGCTCAGATTGGCGAAGCCGTCGGCGTACCGCCCGAACAGGAAGACCATCTGGCGTCTCGGGTCGACTACGTGCTGAGGAAGTTTGCCGAGGACTTAGAGGCCGCGCGAGCCGAGGCAGTTGAGGAACGTCACGGCCGAGAGCGCCTGTTCGATGAGGCCCAGGCCAAGATGGAGCGCCTCTCGGCGATGTATGATTTTCTTGACCAATCCATCAATGCCCACCGCTTGGCCGCCGCGTACCACGCCAACATTGTCTTGGTCGAGAAAATCCCTCTGGCGGCACACGCCGAGGGCCTTGATACCCGCTTGCCTTCGTGGCGCGAAAGCCGCGCCAAGCATCGGGCCGTGGTAGAGGAGCTGGACAAGAAGTCCGCCCGGGATCCTGATTCTCCATCGCTTTCCCCTACAAGCCGGCAGCCCTGGACCGCCGGAGGATTGGAGGCCCGGCCCCGGAGGGGGCTGCTCTTGGGTCTTCCCCGCGCGATGGATCCAGCCCGAGCACCGAGACCCCGGCGCCTCCGGAGCCCACGGTATAGGACGTTGTCCCGGAGTTTCCCTTCTAATTTCCTTCTTTTTCTTTTGTAAATTTTGAATTTTGTGGCTCTTTCTGTAATCCAAGCATGTAAGCGAATCATCATATAAATTAAAGAAACACTTTCTCGGGTTACCTCTTTCTTCCATCGCTAAGCTTTTTCCGCTATCGCCTTCGTATACTTGTCCTTCCCTTCTCCCTTTCCTTGTCGGGCCTCTTTATTGTTTCTTCCGTATCTCCACTCTCTCTTTTCCTTCACAGGACGGAGGTGGTACCGTTGTTCTTTGCCCCGACGCCTTTTCCCCCAGCGATGGAGGAGGTTACCAGGGGGCCGGAGAGTCTGTGCTTGCTCTTGCTCCGGCGAGGACTTTATCGGGATACGAAGACATTCTCCCCGAGACTGCAGAGGCTAAGATCGCCGAGTGTAGGGCGGAGCGTGATGAATATAGACGTCTCCTCGCCATTGCCGAAGAGTCCCTCCTTGAGGAGCGACAGCGTTATCAGCGGTGCGAGGACACTCTCTCGGCACAGCTCCGGCAAAAGAATGAGTATTTCAACCGAATTGCCGATGCCATAAACCTGTCGCCCGGTCGGGAGGATCAAATTTCTTTCCACGTCAAGGCCGTGCTGAAGAAACTCGTCAAGGACCGTGACGCAGCCAGGAGCTGGGCAATAGAAGAGGAATTTTCCCGCTTACGCATCTATCACCAAGCGGTCGACAAGCTGAAGTACGCCTCCGAGAGTTTCGGTGCACTTGAGGGGATTGCCCGTGTTCAGCGCCTGCTGGGCGGTGTGCTCTCGAATATCAAACTCGTCGAGGGATTACATTCCCGCTTGACTGTTGGTGAGCTTCGAGCCAAACTGCCAAGGTGGCGCAAGTTGGAGCAGGAATACCTGGCTGATTTGGCCAAGCTGGAGAGGAAAATCTCCGGTGTTCCAAACTCTCCTCCGCTTTCCCCTTGTCTCCCTCCGGGTGTCGCTAGGGCGCGCTCGCCGGTTTTTGATGTTCTTCCCTCCTCGTCGAGCATGGTATGGGGCAGCTTAGTTTAAATAATCTGTAGTTTTACCTCTTCTTTCTGGAGTTGGTTCCTTATTTTTGGCTCTTCCTTTGCAGGTTGATAGTAGGGTTGATGCGAACCTAGCAGGAACTTCCTCGAGTAAGCCCCCAGGACTTCCTGTTGATGATCCTGCTTGCTTAATTGTGGATGACATCATTCGCCAATGCTGCGATGCCGTCATCGAGGAATGCGCCGACACAGTCCTGGGTCAAGATCCCCTTGATGATGTCGTTGGGCGGGAGGATCGGTCCCTGCGAGAGTTATAATGTGTATATGCACTTGGGGTGTGGACGATGGGTTGTAAATAATGATACACGGTATTTCGTACTTTTGAACCAAATGAGCATATGTTGATTTTCTTTTATGAGTTTGCTCGCGATCTTCGAATTTGTACGGGCTTGCTCGGTGCCTTTAGCTGTAAATATAATTTTTCTTTGCTCGGCACTCTCGCCGGCTCGGGTTTGCTCGGCGCCCTTAGCCGTAAAATTTGTATATATATATTTTTTTGCTCGGCACTCTCGCCGTATCTCTTTTTCTTGGCACTCTCGCCGCAATTGTCTTCTGCAGGTACCGCTAGATTTCATCGGGTACGAGCCGACTAGTTCCCAGGACCCCATAGGAACTCTCGCCTTAGTTGTCTCTTGCGGGTATCGCTAGGTTTCGTCGGGTACGAGCCGACTAGTTCCCAGGATCCCATAGACACTCTCGCCTTGATTGTCCCTTCCTCGGCACTCTCGCCGGCCCGGGCTTGCTCGGCGCCCATAGCCGTATATGGATCTCGACATGTTTTGCCGGACCGGGTTTGCTCGGCACCCTTAGCCGTATATGGATCTCGACATGTTTTGCCGGACCGGGCTTGCTCGGCACCCTTAGCCGTATATGGATCTCGACATGTTTTGCCGGACCGGGCTTGCTCGGCACCCTTAGCCGTATATATAATTAGTATATATATTATTTATCATTATATTATATATGTATATATATATATATATATATATATATATTTACATAATTTTCTGGGCACTCTCGCCGGATCGGGCATGCTCGGCACCCTTAGCCGTTTATTTTTTTGTTTTTTTTTGGATATGAATATTGCGAAGATATTTTCCCTCCTATTTGGTACTATCACCGAGCAGAGTTGCACATACACGTTTGCCAACTTATAATTCTGCTCGTTCCTTAATAAAATAAAAGAAAAAATACATACATAGACACTAAAAACCCAAAACAAATCCAAACAAACTTCTATCATCTACTATTATCTATCAAGGCTAAAAGCAGCCATCTCCAATCCTCCCTTCGCGCCGAGCAGCGTATGAGCCTTACTCCGGGATTAATCCTCCTCGACGATCGAGCAGGCTGACGACACGATTTTCTCCAGAGAGTTTCCGCTGGGGCGACCAAAGTTACATTCCGGGCAGAGGTCGGTGTACCACGTGGTACCGAGGATGTAGCATGATCTGCAAAAGCCGCAAGCACGCCCATCTCGGCGTCGGCCAAAACACGGCGGGCGGGTAGAGTTTCCTGCTTGTACCCTCGTTGGCCTCTCGTAGACCAAGACGTCCCTGCTGCACCTCCTGCAGAACTCCATGTCGAGCAGACGACCGTGTGGGGCGGGTGCCTGTTGCTCGAGATAGTCGGCTGGATTCCCTGCCGCGAGCAGTGGGGGAAGGTCCTCAAGTCTGACCCTGGTCCCTTTCCAGAGAGTAAACCCCTCGAAACTGGGGAATAACCTGTTGACCCTCAGGAATTTTATCCCGTGCTTGATGGTGGACAGGTTGTTGACCACGTCGTCTAAGGTGATTCGGTGGTAGCGTGGCAGCTATAGCTTTATGAGCGTCGGGTTGTCCTGCATGATTGTCTTTACCGCGGCGTTGGTGACCTCGTAACACCCATCCAGAGTCAAAGTGTCCATCTTCCCTTCAGACCTCCTCGCCAGCCTCAGGAGATCCTCGTCTTCGATCCGCTCGCTCAACGGGTTGTAGATGCTGAGGTTGCGCCACAGAAGGCTGTTCCCTCGAACCTCGTCGCGTAACGACGTGCACACATCTCCACCGCGAGGAGTTCCTCGGGCATAAGATACGGCAGGACCAGTTCCAACGCGGGGTGTGGTTCGCCTGGGATTCTCGACTCCTCCTGATCCTGTTGGCCCTCCGTGGTGTCCTCCTCCATTGGACACGGCTCGCTGCTTTCCGGCCATTCCTCGTTCTTCCAGGAGTCCGTCATCTCGTGATCATCTGCTGCCCGGGCCCCTGTTGCGTCTTCCTTGGGCCATCCCCAATCTTCATCCACGATCATCTCTGACTCGTTTGTGTGGCTTTGGCCAGTAACTCCCTTCCTGAGCGCCATCTCCTCTTCGTATGCTTTCTCCGCCTATATCGTGAAAACACTAGCAAATACTGGTTTCGGAGTAAGAAATGAACTTTTATTTTCTGGGCGGAGAGATTGGTACTTATCTGGGAGTTAACCGAGTTGGTTTTTACTTCCGCAAACTTGTTCTTCACGATCCTTTCCAAACTTCCCATTTTATAACCGTTGATTGTTTCGCACGCAACTCTTCGTATTCTCTGTTTCGCTGTCACTTCACAACGCTTCGGGAGTCGCTCCGATTCATTGATACGCGTGCGCTTCTTTTTCTGATTAACCGTCTATCAGTCGGCTTCTCTTAAATGCAAGGAGTCCGTACGTCTCCCCTTCTACATCACTCCTGCCCCTTGAGTTGCCTCATTATGCTCTGCTCGCTATTTTCGCACGCTTAGCCATCACCTCGAGCACGTTGCTGACGACGGTGTCGTTTGATAACGTCATGCTCCTCCAAATTCCTGGCTGTGAGTTAGAAAGAAAACAAAGCCGCTCGGTGGGCGCCAAACTGTAGAGGGCGATTTTCACCGCCCTTTTCCAGTCACAAAGATAATCACCAAATAACAAATAAACTACAACAATTGATGAATATCTCTGTTTTATTATGTTTTCCGAAATGAGCTCGGTTTTCTTTCGTTGAATAGCTGGACAGATGAAGGATCATGAGCCTAAAGTTTTCTCTGTTTCCTTTTCCTTTTCTATCACAAGAATTCCTTTTTCTCTTTCCGGACCTTTTTTCTCTATTTTTCCCAACCCTTACAAATAAGGCTTATCTTGCCTTTTATAGAGTTTACAATGCCTTCCCCTCGCATCTTTCCCGCCTTTTTTCCTCTTTAATCATTCGCTTTCTGGCGTGATTTGAGGGCAGCATGGTTTATCCCTGCTTTATGTCACTTCCGAGCAGACTGCCGTTATGGGTAGGTGCGCCTCATTAAATGCGCATCCCGTCAGTCGTCATTCGGACCTGCAAGCCTCGTCGTTGGTGTTCTCATCGAGTGAGTAGGTCGGCTTCATTAAATGCACATCTCGTCAATGGTCATTCAGCCCTGCACAATCATCATGACGAAATTCTTCGTCGAGTGCGATGGGACGCTTCATCGCAGCTTGCTTTCATGTGGCTGCGTCTCCTCGCGGATGAGCCTCCTCGGGGCTATTCTTCCTCGGGGATGTTCCTCCTCGGGGATAATCCCCCTCGGGTGATGAACTTCCTCGCCTCCCCTCATGTCGTTTATGGACAAAACGACACGAGTTGTGTTGAGGATGGATTTAACCAAATCCGACCTTAACAGTAACTATATGAAATATAGAATAAAATTGTGAAAATTTGATATGATTCATACATATACAACATTTAAACTTCAAAACACTCAAGATCCACTAAAAAAAACCCTAAAAATACCTTTAAATTCCAAAATTAAAAAAAAAATTGGAACTTTTGCCGCAAAAAAAAAAACTATACTGGGGGTTGACTTATCATTTTTGAACAAAAAGTAACAAATTTTTCTAAAAAATACACTTGAAAACTTTGCTCGAAAAGTGACTTGCTTTTCGAATCGAAAAATCGCGATAAGTATAAAACGATAACGATTACAGGAGATAAGTTACCGAGAAGTGGTTTTTCAGCGATTAATCGCTCGATTATCGCGAAATTATGATCCTTCGTTTAGAGTTTTTATCATCGTTAAATAGTTTGACTGAATGCGAATCTTTGACTAACACTGATAATATACGCCTATTTAGTATTGGATAAGCTCGCCATATATTATCTCCATATTTACTTTTAGTTGACATTGTGTCAGACTTTTTTTTTTTTCATTTATTCTCCTTAATTTAGGATTGTAAATTTATTTGCTTTGCTGTAATTTTTTTGATTTTATTGGCTGTAGGATTTATTTCCTTTGCTGCACTTTGATTTTGCTTTAAAAGCCATGCTCATGTAATAATTCATTCGGTGGAATAATATCAAGAGAATCAATAATTGTTCTCTCAAAAACTCCCTCCCCTTGCTCACGACTATCTCTTCTCAGACTTCGTTGTTTCTTTTTTTTTTCTTTGGTTCTGCAACTACAAGTGGTATCAGAGAGTGTGGTGTTCGATCCAAACCTCTGTGACCGATCGGTGTTCGACCCGCTTCGGCAATGGCAGGACAAGGAGAAGAAGATAACAGCTAGAACAAAGGAGCGCCATCATCTCCGTCACTAGCACAGCTTAGCAGTGGCGGCAATGGTGAGATGCGCATCGTGGAGCGGGTCGTCCGGGAAAGCGATGGCGAAGCGCACTTTCCACCTCTCATGCGTACAATTTACGCAGATTGGGCAATCCTCGTGAAGGTGCAATTACAAGCGCAAGGCTTGTAGGATGTCTGTTGGACATATGTGTCCTTAAACAAGATATTTTTATCCATTTGTAAAAGATTATGACAAGTCGTTGAATAAAGATGATGCTTATTATGATAATCTTATTATAGTTTCTGGTATAGTAAAATAGAATGTTTGATCCTTAATTCATAAGGGATGCAATTATGAATTATTATCACAACAGAGTCAATGTGAAGAAGAATTAATAATCATAATAAATGAACTTAAAATGTCCGTGACCTGATTAACTGGGTGGGAGCCCATTAATCGTACAAGGTCATTAATGTGACTAAGTGACAATCCTATTTTGGATTTTGTGTGTGTCACACTCACTAGAAGTGCATTAAGTATGAAGTGTCTTCATACTGGACTGGACCTGACTTAAGCTCCGGAAGTTATCATATAAGACCGTCACAGATAACTTGGAGTTGAGTCACTAGTAGATGATCAAATGGATATTCGATCTAAGTCCTGAGTGATCTTGAGTCCGAGCTGTTGGCTTGATTGTTCTTTGATTTAACCGTTAAATAACACAATAAATTACCGTTGTTCCCAACACTATTATTTTGGGAGCATGATAGTCAGCAGTAAGGGTAGCTTGGTCATAGACATGGGCATCACACAGCTCTCTTCTAAGTCATGATGATTCCCTTGATTGTCGGTGGTGAGAAGTGAGAGGTACCCGTGCGCAACTTATGAATCGAAACCATAAGTGGGTCACTAATAATATTACTGACTGAGTCAAGGATGAAAATGCAATGAGGGGCATAATGGTAGAAACCGCCTGCTCGTGTGTGGATCATCAAGTGAAAGATCAATAACCCGAATTTGATTGTATCAATGGACACCCTGCTGTTATAAAGGGAATAATATATACCGTATCACTAAAGAGTGCAGCCTCGGGTCTATAGTTGAATCACTTCGAGGTTTGACGGACAACTAGCAATTCATTGGAGCTTATGGGTCCATGGTCCCCAGGATAGCTCCGTAACATATGATACGTACGTGATAAAGACATTGAAATGTTTTTTTAAGATCATTTGGCAAGACTCATAAAACTGAAGTCTGTGACAGACATCATATAGTTTTATCAGTAGCGTGGCAAAAGTATCATATCATGGTAACCGAAATTAACTGACAAAAGAATGTAGAATTTGGATTTTCTGTCAACATGAAAGTTGTTGGAAATTAAATTCTAAGCAACTTTTCTTTTGGAACCGAGTCGTTTTGACATACGGTTTGTGATTTAGAGAATTTCTAAGTTTGTAATCGTTTCGGTAAACTATGAAATTAAATCACATGTCACGAATTTAAATGATGGTGTGTCACCATGACATTTAAATGTGTGATATTGAGATCAGAGAATATTAATATAATTTAATTATTCGAATTTTATTATTAATGTATTATTAATAATTATTCCATAATTAATAGATTTATATTAATATGAAAATAATATATTTTAAATATATTATAGTGTAGAAATCGAATTGGGCTTTTGGAATGTGGATCTATTCACATTCGAATGGATAGACGTTGGTCTTTCCATAATTACGGCAAAAGTACCAAAAGTTTTGGTATTTGAGAAAAACACTAAAATTAATTTAATCCATTGGATCGGTTATGATTTAATATAAACCGTTGGATTAGGATATTGATGATTTCGAAATTAATGACTTGGTGATCAAGTTTCATTTTTCGAATTTGATTAATTAATTATATCCGTTAGATCGGTCTAAGGTTTAATCTTTACCGTTGGATTGGAAATTAATTAATTATATATAATTATATTATTTTTCGAATTATAGTTTAAGGATAAATTCGAAATTGTTTTTATTAAATATTTTTATATTTGATTTTATCCTAAACTAATTTGATCCATTAGATCGGTTTAAAGATTTATCTCAACCGTTAGATCTAGATAATGATAATTCGAATTTTAATATATATATATATATATAATTTGAATTTATAAAGATAAGAAGATAAGATTGGATTTTTTATTTTATCCTAATCTTTCTTATTTAATTAAATCCCTAATTGATTATATCCATTGGATTTAGATGAGATTATATCTGGACTATTGGATTGAGATAATTAATTATATTTAATATATGAAATTCGAAAATAAGAGAGGGAATTTTTCCAATTCGGTTACGGTTTGAGCCTATAAATAGGAGGCTCATTCTACACATTTTTCACACCTTTCCCCAGAGAAAAATTCAAACTCTCCCTCTCCTTTAGGGTCTGCGATTTTTCTCTCTGATCTCTCTTTCTGGTTCGGCTTAAGAGACTTAGTTCTCCGGAAGCTTAAAAAGAACCATCAATTTAAATTTTGCGACGGAGTCCTGCCGGCGAAGCCCACGCTTCGGTACGAGGATTCCAGGAGAATATCCCGGAAGATCACGGGAGTTTCCCTCAGCACCGGCGGAGCCCTGCCCGATTCAGAACGCGCAGCCGGAAGTCGTCAATTGAGGTACGGCCTTATGCATTGGGTTAATAAATGCAACCATTTACTGCTTTCTATTTATTTTTTATTATAACTAGATTATTAATAATGATTTATGAATATTAAATTACATAATATTTATCAGATCTTGTTAAATGGTTATTATCCGATATCCGGACCGTTGCACGGATAACAAGTTATTCCGCTTTAAATTAATTTTTAAATGTTACCTGGACGGTTTGGAGGTATAATCCGTGATAATTTTCATGGAATCCGAGACGTGATTTCCAACAATGTCGTCAGAGTCGGTCCAGGTGATCACTGCGAGGATCGGTGAGCTATGTCGGTGTTGCTCCGGGCAGTGCCGCCGGAACTGATTCGAACACTCGGCGTTAAAGAGACAGCCAAAGAAGCGTGGGACACTCTCAAGATCATGCGGGTCGGTGTGGAGCGCGTTCGAGAAGCTAAGGCACAAACACGTCGGACAGAATTCGAGAACTTTGCGTTTAAAGACGGCGAGGGGGTGGAGTCCTTCGACATTCGACTCACAACAATCCTCAACGATCTTGATGTCTTAGGCGACCCAGTGAACGAGCACAAGGCGGTGCTCAAATTCCTTCGAAGCTTACCACCCGCGTACAAGCATATGGCTATGGCGATCGAGTCGCTTGTGGATCTCAAGTCCTTATCCATTGAAGAGCTCACGGGTAGACTCTTAGTCGCCGAGGAGCGGAGCGAGCTTGACGACCCTATGCCTTTCGGTGGACGCTTACTTCTCACGGAAGAAGAATGGCAATCTCGGTAGAGACAACGCGAGCACGGACAAGGATCATTCAGTGGCGGAGACAAGAAGGGCAAGCATTTTTCAAAGGCAAAACCTCCGACTTGGAACAAGGCGAAGTCGTCGTTAAATAGCAGCGGCAATGGCGAACGCAAAAAGGGAAACTGTAACTATTACGGTATCCCTGGGCATTGGGCTAAGGAGTGTCGCAAGGCGAAGCGCAACTGGGAGCAACATGAGCACGCAAATCTTGCACGCGTGGAGACCAAAGTAGACGACGAGGAACCAGCTTTGCTCATGGCGCAAATATGTACATTGGCGCAGGCTTC
This sequence comes from Parietaria judaica, assembly GCA_954871525.1. Lineage (NCBI taxonomy): Eukaryota > Viridiplantae > Streptophyta > Magnoliopsida > Rosales > Urticaceae > Parietaria > Parietaria judaica. Next base: position 51,409,201 of record OX940860.1, read on the forward strand.
TGACGACGCGCCCTCGGCCGTGTACCTGAACGAGGAAAAGGTGGTGCCCGTGGATGTCGGTGATGGCGTGTGGTTCCTCGACAGCGGAGCTAGCAGTCACATGACCGGCGACAAGAAGTCATTCACGACCCTTGACGAAACTGTTCACGGCACAATGCGTTTTGGCGATGGCTCGGTGGTGAAAATACGTGGTAGGGGCAAAATCATGTTCCAGTGTCTTACCGGCGATCACCGCATCGTCTCCGACGTGTACTATATCCCAAGCCTACGGAGTAACATCATCTCGCTCGGGCAGCTCGACGAAAATGGCTGCAAGATTGTCATCGAATGAGGGGTGCTCTATATCCTCAACCGTTCATGCAAGGTGCTCGCTCGGGTCTCACGCACGCGCAACCGACTCTAGACGCTATACCTGAACCTTGCGACACCGATTTGCTTGCATGCGCAAAAGGACGACGTCGCTTAGTTGTCGCATGCTCGGTTCGGGCATCTACATTTCCGCGCTCTGCTAAACCTCTCACGTAAGGAGATGGCACGATGCATTCCATACATCGAGCATGTAGAGGAATTTTGTGATGGCTATGCGCTCGGGAAGCAACATAGAACGCCGTTCCCGCATGGCACAAAATTTCTAGCACGACCCCCGTTGGAGTTGATGCATAGTGATTTGTATGGCCCGATTACACCAGCAACCGCAAGCGGCAAGAGGTACTTCCTACTCATAGTCGATGATTTCAGTCGTTTTATGTGGCTCGAGGTGCTCAGGATGAAAGACGAGGCGTTCCGCTACTTCAAGAAGATAAAGGCGGCAGCCGAGGCAGAACGCGAGTGCAAATTGCTCGCGTTCCGTTCTGACCGTGGCGGCGAGTTCAATTCTAGTGCTTGAAGCTGGGAGACATCGGGCGGATCATAGATAGCAACATCGTCGGCCACATTCACTGTCGTCTATACTACAGAGACCAATGCGGCGACGACTTCTACATCTCAGCCCGTCACGCCGGAAGCCGAACCGCAGACACCTGCACCAATCCCATCCCAGACTCAGTGGGCCACGCCGCCCACACATGATGACACTCTTGACACCGATTCAGGGCCTCAGCGTTGGCGGCGAATTACGAATATGTACGACGCTACTAATGAGGTTGTCGACGAGGAAGAGAGTGGCCTCTGTTTCTTAGCCGCCGAAGAGCCAGCGAGTGTGGACGATGCACTTGAGGACGCATCGTGGAGGAGCGCCATGGAGGAGGAGATGAAGTCGATTATCGACAATAAGACGTGGGAGTTTGCATCACTTCCAGTCGGCCACCGTACCATCGGCCTCAAGTGGGTGTTCCAAGTAAAAAATAACCCTGCTGGCAACGTCATGAAGCATAAGGCGAGACTCGTTGCTAAAGGGTATGCGCAACGTCAGGGGGTGGACTTTGAGGAAGTTTTCGCTCCCGTATCAAAGATGGAGACGGTGCGCCTACTACTCGCTCTCGCCGCATACAACAGGTGGCAAGTGCACCACATGGACGTGAAGTCGTTGTTCTTGAACGAAAATCTCGGGGAGGAAGTCTATGTTCAACAACCACCGGGTTTCATTGACGACACCAATGACCGCAAAGTGCTTAGGCTGCGTAAAGCACTATATGGGCTTCGACAAGCCCCACGCGCGTGGAACTCGAAGATAGATACCTCCGTCGCCTCACTTGGGTTCACGAGATGCCCGGTCGAACACGCTGTCTATCGGAGAGGGAATGCCCAGTCTTTTTTGCTTGTGGGCGTATATGTGGATGATTTGATCATTACGGGCACAAGTATCCAAGACATCGCCGAGTTCAAGGCCCAAATGCAACACATGTTCAAGATGAGCGATCTCGGTCTCCTTAGCTACTACTTGGGAATCGAGGTGCGTCAAGGTGATGGAGAAATTACAGTATCTCAGGGTGCTTATGCAGCGAAAATCTTAGAGCACGCAGGCATGAGTGGTTGCAACCCGTGTCACACACCGATGGAGAATTGACTTCGCTTAAGCAAGCATGATGGGAGTGCGGCCGTGGATGCAACAAAGTATCGGAGTTCCATCGGGAGCCTCCGCTACCTAGTCAACACGCGCCCGGACATTGCTCACGCAGTAGGCATCGCCGGCCGCTACATGGAAGCGCCATGCACGCAACATTGGGCTGTGATCAAGCAGATACTCAGATACGTACTGGGCACGCTGAAATACAGATGTTGTTATAAGTCGGGAGGAGGAGAGGATACTTTGATTGGCTACAGTGACATCGACCTCGCCGGCGATCTCGACGATCGAAAGAGCACCTCCGGGATAACTTTCTTTGTTGGGAACAACATTGTTACCTTGAGCTCGCAGAAACAGAAGACCGTTGCACTGTCTTTCTGCGAGGCAGAGTACGTTGCGGCGGCGACCGCGGCATGCCAATGTGTCTGGCTAAATCGTCTCATCAGCGAGGTAGTCGGAATCAATGAAGTGAAGTTCAAACGGCTAGTCGATAAGAAGTCAGCTATTGATCTTTGCAGGAATCCGGTGCATCATGATCGGAGCAAGCACATCGACAACAAATTTCATTATATTCGGCAATGCATTGGGAAGATGGATGTCGATCATGTCGGCACTGACGATCATTTACCATACATTCTGACGGAGGAACTAGCTCGGAACAAGTTTATCGAGATGCGTCAGAAGCTAGGAGTTAAGAAAATTAATACGGCATGACGAGCTTAGGGGGTGATTTATTGGATAAGCTCGCCATATATTATCTCCATATTTACTTTTAGTTGACATTGTGTCAATTTTTTTCCCATTAATTCTCCTTAATTTAGGATTGTAAATTTATTTGCTTTGCTGTAATTTTTTTATTTGATTGGCTGTAGGATTTTTTTCCTTTGCTGCACTTTGATTTTGCTTTAAAAGCCATGCTCATGTAATAATTCATTCGGTGGAATAATATCAAGAGAATCAATACTTGTTCTCTCAAAAACTCTCTCCCCTTGCTCACGACTCTCTCTTCTCAGAGTTCGTGGTTTCTTTTTTTTTTCTTTGGTTCTGCAACTACATTTAGCTCCTTGACGAGTAGGTTAAGCCTATCGAAGCTCGTGAATACTTGAGATTGCCGAGCCATCCTCGAGTTCAAAAATTTCTTGTATTAGCTCGTTATCTCACTCTCACGTGCTTGTCTTCAACTCACACACACATTCATAGACCAAGTGTGGGGGATCAACAAGATGAAGAAAAGTCACTATTTGAAATCCAATTCTAACCGTCAGAATCCGTTGAAATGATGGAGCAAGTCCAAGGAGACTTCTCGAAGATGTCGATGCGGACGAACCCATCTACTCCGCGAGCATCCCTGTTAGGATAATAAAAATATCTTTGTAAAAATGGTCTTAAATGTTGTATGAGCAAGCAATGTCAATATCAAACTACTTAAGTAAATGTAGCTAAAAAAACAGAAACTGACTATAAAAAATAATCAAACTGTTATAAACTAAAGAGCGAAGATAATAGTAGAGAACTTGAGAGATGGAAAGAGAGAGTATTATTTCTTGGAATGAATTACAATGGATACACAAAGCCTCTATTTATAGGGCAAAGTGAGAGAGCAAAATGGAAACTCAATAAATGAGAATATTACAATTCAATGTCATAGTTGACTCTTTAATATTGACAACCACAAAATAATCTTCATTTATAACATTCCCCCTTGGGTGTCAATGTCATCGTAAATACGCAAATATGAAAATAAGTTGCCTCGTTAAAACCTTTCCAGGAAAACCCGATGTGGGACAAAACCTTGGTAAAGGAAAAAGAGTACAGCGCGTAATTACTCCCCCTAATGACAACATCACTTAACATCTTTGAGCCGACGCATCCCAATTCCACGAACTAACTTATCAAATGTTGAAGTAGGTAACGCCTTCGTAAACAAGTCCGCAAGATTATCGCTTGAAAGAATTTGTTGAACGCTGATATCACCATTCTGCTGATGATCGTGCTTGTAAAACAACTTCGGAGAAATATTCTTTGTCCGATCTCCCTTGATGTATCCTCCTTTTAGTTATTCTATGCAGGCAGTGTTGTCTTCGTACATTAAAGTCGGCATCTTCTTTGTTGAAGACAATCCACATGTTTCTTGAATGTGTTGAGTAACTGATCGAAGCCAAACGCATTCTCGGCTTGCTTCATGAATCGCTATGATCTCTGAGTGATTTGATGAAGTAGCCGCAATAGTTTGTTTTGTGGAGCACCATGAGATTGTTGTACCACCGCTTGTGAACAAATAACCTGTTTGAGATCTACCTTTATGGGGGTCAGATAAATATCCTGCATCAGCATAACCAATTAACTCATGACCAGAATTGTTAGGATAAAATAAACCCTTATCAATTGACCCTTGAAGGTAACGAAATACATGTTTAATCTCGTTCCAATGTCTACGTGTGGGTGAGGAACTAAATCTTGCCAATAAGTTAACAGAGAAAGAAATATCAGGTCTTGAATTATTAGCTAGATACATTAGCGCTCCTATTGCACTCAAATATGGTACTTCGGGACCACGAAGTTCTTCTTCATTTTCGTGAGGTCGGAATGGATCTTTCATAGGATCAAGTGATCGTACTACCATTGGGGTACTCAATGGGTGTGCATTTTCCATATAGAATCTCTTCAGGATTTTCTTAGTATAAGTTGACTGGTGAACAAATATTCCATCTTTTAAGTGTTTAATTTGCAGTCCAAGGCAAAACTTTGTTTTTCCAAGATCCTTCATTTCGAATTCATTTTTCAAATATTGTGCCGTTTCTGTAATCTCTTCAAGAGATCCAATTAAATTCAAATCATCTACATATACGGCAATTATGACAAATTTGGATCCAAACCTCTTAATTAAAACACATGGACAAATAGGATCATTTTTATACCCACACTTCAATAGATATTGACTTAGCCTATTAAACCACATTCGCCTTGATTGCTTTAGGCCATATAAAGACTTTTGAAGTCTTATTGAACACATTTCCCGGGAATTTTTATGTTCTTCAGGAACTTTCAATCCTTCTGGGATTTTCATGTAAATTTCATTATCCAAAGACCCATATAAGTAGGCCGTAACAACATCCATTAGAAGCATATCAAGATTTTCTTTAACTGCCAGACTTATTAGATATCGCAAAGTAATCGAGTCCACTACAGGGGAATAAGTTTCCATAAAGTCAATGCCAGGTCTTTGTGAGAAGCCTTGTGCAACAAGTCGTACCTTATATCTCACTATTTCATTTTTCTCATTTCTTTTTCGCACGAAAACCCATTTGTACCCCCACTGGATTTACACCTGAAGGTGTTGTGACTACTGGTCCAAAAACTTCTCGTTTAGAGAGTGAATTTAATTCAACTTGTATTGCGTCTTTCCATTTTTGCCAATCATTTCTCCGTCGACATTCTTCAACAGATTTTGGTTCTAGATCGTCATCTAGTGTTATTATTTCAGTTGCAACATTGTATGCAAAAATATTGTCGACAATAATATTTTTTCAGTCCCATATTTTTCCCGATGATGTAAAACTTATTGAGATCTCTTGATTTTTGATATTTTCAGGTACCTTTATCTCTTCTGGAGATTTTTCTATCATCATATCTTCGGGTTGTTTGTTTGCCTCCAAATCTTGGCCATTTTGATCAAATGCTCCTTTCTTTTTTCTAGAATTTTTATCCTTGGAACCGATTGGTCTTCCACGCTTTAATTGTGGCTTACTTTCATTTGCACTTATTGGCTTTCCTTCAGGGACATTAATACAAACTGTAGCATTTTCAGCTGGTATATATGGTTTTATTACTCCTTTTGGATCAGTAAATGCATCTGGCAGTTGATTGGCAATGTTTTGTAAATGGACAATCTTTTGAACTTCAAGTTTACATTGTTTTGTCGGAGGATCTAAATGAATTAATGACGGATTATTCCACGATATTTCTTTTACCAGCTGTACATTCTCTCCCCCTAATGTTGGAAACATTTTTTCATCAAAATGACAATCAGCAAATCTTGCTGTAAATAAATCTCTTGTCATGGGCTCTAAATATATGATTATAGAAGGAGAAGTGAATCCAACATAAATGCCCAATCTTCTTTGGGGTCCCATTTTAGTGTGTTGTGGTGGAGCAATTGGAACATAAACCGCACATCCAAAAAATTTAAGATGGGAAAACTTTTGATAAGATGATGGCCTTATTTTCACAAGTGTTGCTGCATGTAAGATCGCGTATCCCCATGTCAAAACTGCAAGTTTCGTTCTCATTAGTAAAGGTCTAGCTATTATTTGGAGGCGTTTTATTAGTGATTCTGCTAGTCCATTTTGTGTATGCACATGAGCTACAAGCTCTTCAATTGTTATTCCATTTGACATACAGTAATCCTTGAATGATTGTGACCTAAATTCACCAGCGTTGTCTAGATGAATTGTCTTAATTGCATAATCCGGAAAATGCGCCCTTAACTTAATAATTTGGGCAAGTAATCTTGCAAACGCCAGGTTGCGAGATGATAATAAGCATACATGTGACCATCTGCTGGATGCATCAATCAAGACCATGAAATATCGAAATGGTCTGCATGGTGGTTGAATGGGCCCACAAATATCACCTTGAAAACGCTCAAGAAACAAGGGTGATTCAAACTCAACTTTCCTGGTGAAGGTCTAATAATTAATTTTCCTTGGGAACAAGCAGCACATGAGAAGTTTTTAAACTGTAGAATCTCTTTATTCTTTAATGAATGCCCATTTGAATTCTCGATAATTCTACGCATCATACTGGATCCCGGATGGCCTAAACGATCATGCCATATAAGAAAGTTTGTTCGGTCTAATGATTTTTGGTTTATCACCATATATGTTTCGACTAGATTTATGAAAGTATAATATAATCCTGAATGATATGATGGTAGTTTCTCTATTACTTGTTTCCTCCCAGAGACCATGGACGTAATGTAAAGATATTCAATGTGATAACCATTGCGGCGTATATCCCGGAAACTCAAAAGGTTTCTTTTTGATCTGGTAGAGAACTTTGCATCAATGATCAATTTAGTACTATTTGGTAACATTAAATTGGCTCTTCCGGAACCCTCAATAAGATCTGATGTACCAGATATTGTGTTAACATTAGCCTTTGCTAGTATGAAATGTGAAAAATAATTTCTCTCTTTCAAAATTGTATGTGTTGTTGCACAGTCAGCCAGACAAAGTGTTTTACCGCCGTCTTTAATACAATCTGAGATTCCAACATCCATATCTCTTCAGAAGACAAAAATTATATATTTTACTAATGATAAAATTGACAAAAGCTATTGAAATAAAAATTAGAAAGAACAAAACACAATGAAAAATAAACATATATGGCAATTGAAATGTACTAAGAACTTTTATCCATTGCTGGTGGTAATCTGGTGTGTCATTTGCAAATAATATTATGGGTTTATCTAATAATTTTCCACTTTTGGTGGTATTGTAAAATTTTCTCAAATTTGACCAAATTTTGGTGTATACTATTATATACTTATATTGTATAATATTCACGTGAGTTTAAAATAAAATAAAAAATCGCTTCAGGGATTATGCTAACTTTAATTATGAGTGATATTAATGAGCTTCTATTTCGTTAGCATATACTAAAATTCTCTTCAGGAAATAACTCTAAATGAAAAGTTCATAAAATTGTGTTATCCTTCAAGGAATATTGATAATATTTTTGTATTCACTTCTAGGAATGTTCTTAACCCAAAGTAACAAAATGAGGGTATTCACTTCAAGGAATTTTGTAGAACTAAAATATTATAAACTTAGTAATTCACTTCGGGGAATATTATTAATCCAAAAAAAAAATAAAAAAAAATCCATTCACTTCCAGAAATGTTGCTAACCCAAAATATTAATAAATCATGATACTCAATTCCGAAATTTTCTTTTAACAAATTATTCTCTTGTTTTAGCTACTTCCGGAGCACAAGATAAATATATAAAATGAGATTATATGAATGATGAATATGTAAATGAAAGATTATAAATGATAAACAAATGAAATACAATTACCAAATATATTTGAAAAGCTATATATATAAACTTTATTTTCATGCACTATATTATATATACGATGAACATAAATATTAAATAGCAACAATATCGAATATAAAGATACAATATATATATATATATATATATATATATATATATATATATATATATATATATATATATATATATATAATCTGTATTTTAACTGTTAAAAGATCATATATATATAGATAGTTGTTTTCAACTTTTATAATATTATATGCTGATGCACTAAAAATAATGAATAATAATATTTCTATATATATATATATATATATATGAGAATAAAAATTATGATGACGACTAAAAAGCAGTCATTGATAGAGAACAACGATGATTATAAAATACAGAGCGCATGGATTAAGGTCCAATGAACCAAAGATTATCATGATAGAGACCGGATGAAACAAATAAGTTTTACTAGGCTATTAGGCGTGGATAAATATTCCATTTACACATTTGCCATCATCGTAGAAAGAAAAGAAATTATAAGATTATTACCTCAACTGATTAGATCGTACTGATAACGTGTTATAAACTAAAGAACAAAGATAATAGTAGAGAACTTGAGAGAGAGAAAGAGAGAGTATTATTTCTTGGAATGAATTACAATGGATACACAAAACCTCTATTTATAGGGCAAAGTGGGAGAGCAAAATGGAAACTCAATAAATGCGAATATTACAATTCAATGTCATAGTTGACTCTCTAATATTGACAACCACAAAATAATCTTCATTTATAACACAAACACCTTATTTGAAAAGATAACAAAAAATACATTTACGGCATATTCGATATTTCGTGTTCAGTTGCCGTAATATTGGTATTTAAAGCATGTATACACTTTGAAGAATATGACCAAAATTGAATAAAAACTTTTAATGAATATATATTATGAAGTTTCAATAACATAATCATTAAGTAAAATAATACTAGATATTGACTTAAAACTAATAAACTCGAGAATGATAATATAAATAGAAGATAATACAGTGCACATTATAAAATGTAAAATATAAAATTATATATTAAAATACTCTACCATATGGAGTAAATTCAGTTTTTAATCCGGCTTATTTTTTAATATCCTAATACTGCTTGCTACCTAATAGTATATAAGTATTTATTTTGGACCGTTTAAATTCGGTTTTATGTATAAATGCTATCAGTAATTCGATTTTCACTTTAGTATACGCTTTGTGGTTGTTTTACTCAGCCCTATATAATATCCGATGCAGTTTACATGTTGATAATTAATTTTTATAATATACATTTTATCCGTCAATATACCCGTAACCTAATGGATATTCATATAATATATAAAATTTTACCATAGAACAGTTACGAGTTACGGGTCCTTTTTTTCGTGTTTTTAATTATTATTTTAAGCATCTCTTATGAATTGACTTATTTAAGAAGTTTAGGCTTTAATTATCCGTAGACTTGTTAGTCTTTATGTATGTAGTCAATGGTCTCCCTAAAAGATTCCTAGTCTTGCAGTCAAAAAGGACCAAACATATCTGCATATTAATATGACGTGGATTTTTACTATTAATTAAAAGGAGCTGAAAATCAAGACTCGGTCGCATGACTTGCTTTCTCGTTTCTATTGCGACGAAATTGACCAATGATTTTATGGTATATTCGATATGACTTTCTATACTATATATTATTAATATATATCTAAATCAAGTTCCATACGCATTTTATGATCAAATCTAACGGAATGAACTGTTCTATAACATATCATTAGTTACTTCATATTAGTCCACAACTCCATATAACATATTGATATGCATTAATTTCCTAAAAGAAACCATAGGAAGATGTGAATGTGAACTCACTTGGCTGAGAGTATTGAAATTCTGCTATTCATACTATGCGATATAAGTTTTAGGGTTAATATCGGCAGATATTCCCAAGTTGTTCAAAAATGTGTCGATATAGACTCGATTTTTTTTTCTTCTTCAGAGTGTTATATAATCCCAAGTTGTAGTTTTCTGAGTTTTTTGAGATTTTCATCCAAAACTTAACGAGCATTGCCTCCTTCTCTTTTTCTCTTTATTTTATTCATTTTTTATTAATAAAAATTCTATGTTTTCAAATATAAAATCAATTGTTTTAATTTTATTTTTAGTTTTTATTTCCGCACACACTTTAAAAATTGATAAAACTCATTTCCCTCAAAATTGTTCTTCGAAAAAACCCTAAACTCGGGGCAAAGAAGCCCAAAATTCCCGACAACCACGACAAACACCACAATTGCGATTCACGACGGAGAACGATGGACCTGTTCGATGAAGATGACGATCTCATTCGCGCATTTTTGTAAACCGAAGAACAATTCATCCGACGTTATGAAGAAGAAGTGTGAAATAGCATAGAGAAGAAATGGGTTGATGAAGATGAGATGAGATCTCTACCATTTGAAGAAACTTAACTAAAATTGGTCTTTTTTTGAAGGCCCAAATATTTGATTCCACAATAAATATCGCACATGAGATATAATTAGTTATAGGAAATTTCATAATGAAGCTTCAAATTGTATAAAACTCCACATCAAAACCAGTTCCGACCATGGCTGTTCAATTATTTGTTATACTCAATTTTTTTAATTTTTTTTTGCATGAGCGATATTCAATTTATGATTCCATGCCTAGAGTTTGCTTCTCTTTGATGATTGAATACTCGATGATCCAATATCATCTGGTGAGAGTTAAGTCCTAATCATGACAATTTGACAGCCTCTCGTATAAACGCATGACAAAGTATTTATATTGATGACCTGTACTGACACAACAAAGCATTCGTTTATTTATAGATGTCAATCATAATGTGACCAAGATAGCCAAGAATATTGTATTTCCGCCTCATTTTACATGAAATTATAATCACATTTAATTCTTTTCTTATTTAATAACATGATAAAAATTATAATGTACGAACGTAATGAAATCTTTTTCGCCGGAACTTTGTTACTTTCACCTTTGGTTTCAGATCTATATGGACATCAATCGATCGGTAGTAAAACAATATTAGCGTGGCCGAGAACAAGAAAGCTTTCTTTGGTAGGTAGTCTTTCTTTGAGTGTCAAAATCAATAATTCATTTAAAGAAATTTCTTTGATAAAAATTGCATTAACAAAATAATGCAAGTAAATTTATCCAATCCTAGGTAGAATATGAATGATCGTAATTGGAGGCGTGAAATAATTCATTCATAATATTTGCAAGTGGGAGAGACGCAGTCACAACGATGCATGCATGTTGTCACCAACAACTCCAAAATGTGCATGTAATTTGTAAATATACGTTTCCTTTAATAATTATTACTTTATTTTTCTTAATAAAGTGTAATTAAATATTACATTAGTGCTTTTTGTTACGCTTAACCTTATCTAATGTGCGTAGTCAGCTAAAACACACTTATACATTCAATCATAAATCCAAAAACAAGTAATTGAAAGTAATGCCCTTAAACTAACACAGTTTATAATTTTTTTTTTTTTGTCTTTTAGTATTTAACAATAGTGCTTATTAAAAACTAACACGTTGCTCCTTATGCGTTAGAAAATATTGAAAAATGTTAATTAGTGTTCAACACGTGAGTTATTACTTGATAATATTTAAATCTATCGGTTATCGAAACGAGATCAATATATTAGATTATAATATTATTGTGAAAAATTCAAAAGTGTAGTTCTCGTATATATTTATATTAAAATTCCAACAAATCGTAGGGAACGATATACTTGACAAAATTGTCTTAAAATAAGTCACGTGTCGTGGACATGTTAATAACTTTTTATCTATCCTTTAGGTTATATACTTCTAGAAAGTTTAGAAGTCATTTCTACCTAAATGTATAATTATGGAGCAAATTGCATCGATGAGAAAAGTTTATGGGGCATGATATATATTCTATATATAAGAAGAATTATGTATATCAAACTATAAATAGCTATATTATTGGAGTATAAAACAAGATCAGTAATGTAGTTTATTCAATTGGCTTCATTTAAATGCAGCTAAATCTCAGTATTACTTCTTCTTAATAACCAAAATATTCAAAGGCAACGACCGAGTCAAACCATCATATATGACTAGCTAGCAATGTATTGCGTATAGCTCATTGATCGGCTACGTATAATATTCTCATTATAAGCATGCGCACAGAAACCACGTACGTTCCCATAATGCTCTATATATATATATATAATCGGTAACGAGTTCAGTGTTATATATAGTCTTACAGACCTGAAAATATCAATTGTATCTAAATTAGTGATCATCAAGAGATTAAAAACCTTTAATATATGGAGAGAAAGAGATCACCGAGCAACGAGCAGATGCAGTACCGGGGAATTCGGCGGCGGCCTTGGGGCAAGTTTGCGGCGGAGATAAGGGACCCGACGAGAAACGGGACCCGGAAGTGGCTAGGAACGTTCGAGACAGCGGAGGCGGCGGCTAGGGCTTACGACAAGGCAGCCTTCGAGTTTCGCGGCCACCTGGCGATCCTCAACTTCCCTAACGAGTTCCAACACTTCCGAGGTTCCGATCGCCCTGATAGAACAGTTGACCTAACTCTGTCTTATGCTATCGATTTTGATTCATGCTCGGCTTCGCCTTCTCTCGCAATCGGCGCCGCTCGAGGGCCGGGAGAGGAAGTCATTGAATTTGAATATTTTGATGACAAGTTGTTGGAGGATCTTCTTGATACAAAGGAAGATATGGAATTTAACAGTAATTATAGGACTAGATGGTAAAAGGAATTTTTTTTATTATTCATTTGATGAATTTCACGCTGAGATGTAATCGAGTATACGGGTAAGAATTAAGAATCTTTTTTCGCTTATTGATTTGCTCATAAATACTAGACTTCAGGAATTCATGAACTATATTGATAGGCTCGCAATTACCAGTTTAAAACATCAAACTTGACGCTCTCAAAAAAACACTCGATCTCCATAAGAATCTCAATGGTTTACTTAATTTCAAACAATTCAATCTCCTTTCTACAACTCTTAAAATGTGGCATCAACGATATAAAATAATAATAAATAAAAAAAACGACGACAAATATAAAAATACACATAAAAATTTAAAATGCGTTGAATTTGAAAAACCTGTTTGTTCCAAATTAACTTTGATCGTCACACACTATGAGCAAGAAAAACGACAATAAGGTTGCACATTTAGTGCTTCGATGGAGGTGTTAAACAAAGAAAACAATAGAAAGTGGAGAAGGTATTCTCTGTATTGATAAAAAGACGTAATACAAAATACTAGAGTTAATAAGATGGCTAATTACCAAGGGCATGATTTACTTACTTAACATTATCGATCGGTACAGGGTTTGTGTTCAATTTTCTTTGCTTTTTAGGTTATTCCCAAATTCATAAAAAAAAAAAAAAAAAAAAAATCATGTATGGGTGGTTTTCGGAAGCTAGCAAATTACTGCTCAACCCAAAAAATATTTCTGAAAGCTCAACTGCAAAGGCCCACGAGGTTCGGCCTGACGAAGTCAATCGAACCGGCCGGCTCAAAAGGGTCAGCCCAAGCTTGATCCAAAATGAAAACTCGAGACATGGCACTGAAAGGCTAAACGGAAGCCCAACCCCGGAGACAATGGCAAAAGCCCGTCTCGAAAAAGACGACAAAAAGTCCAAATCCCGGAGACAATAGTACTACAAGCCTGATCTCAGAAAAGGCGACGAATTCCCATTCCCAAAAGAAGTGGCAAACTCTCGATCCTGGAAACGCTAAAACACGGCCGACCCACGCCAAGGCACACTCAAGGTGCAGCAAGCCTTGCCGCGCACCAGAGTGCGGCTGGCGCGGCAACAACACAGAAGGTGCCTTCTTCTTTTTACCCTAAAGTGACATTTTTGCACCCAAAGGCATCCCCTAACTCCATATAAAATACCCAAGTCATTTCACAAGTTCAAGTGAGCATTCTCTACTCTACCAAATATCTGCTCAACTCTCGCCTTGAGCATCGGAGAGAGCGACGAGGTTTCCTTCTCTGTCCTCTTCTAGCTCCTGTTTTCTTCTCCTCTCAGGTACGAAGAGCGGGAACGACCCGCTCACTTGAGCCTAGCTCGAGACCGGCATTCTTCCCATCACGCATGGAGTACCAGAACAAAGTCTAGGAGCAACACAATTCATCTAGCCTAGCTCGGGACCAGTATTTTTATGCTTGTTCTCTTATTGTTAGATTACAATATATTTTGATTGTTTTTTTATTTATTTTATTTTTTATAAATAAAAGGTAATTTTTACGAAAACTAGATTAAAGGTTTGAAAATGCAAATTTCCTAAAATAACTCCTTTTTCTTTTCTCAGGTATATGAACATTTATCAAGACAATATTGATCTTAAGTTGTATAAGATTTGGATTGTTGCTTATCGTTTAAACGCGAGTCAGAGAATGGACTAAAGATGCAACTTATTCCTACAAATCAAATTCAATTTTCGCTTGCTGATAACTGTTTGTAATAAATATGTTTAGTTCCGAAGAGCAATCAATTCAAAGGGCTATATAATAGAATGTTGAATTTTTTAAAATCTTGTAGATTTTACAAAAATTATTATTGAAAATGAACAATCTATCAAAATCTCTAAATTTTGCCATATATTTTGGGGTGAGCTCAAACCTCAAATGAGTTTAATATATATGCATCGTTCCTTTCAGATATGATCAAGAAAATACTAATTTAGTATGTTACTTATGGCATGTTTTTGGGATATTCTTATATAAGTAAAGAGTTTAAGCTAAATATCCAATTTGATAATTTAAAATTGACAAAATAGCCAATGTTTGATTAATATTTATAAAATAGTCAATTAACCATATTAACCATTATAAAAATAATCATATCAACCATTATAACCATATTAATCATTGACAAAATAGCCAATATTAGGTTATTTTCTTAAGTTTACTAAAATGCAATATAAACATATGAACTATAAACATATGAATGTGGTTGTTCATTATAATCTCTTTCCTATAAGTTATTATAATTGAAATTGGTGTATTGATTTTTATAGCATGTATGCTTAAGTTTCCTGTATATTTATTTCCGGCAAGGTGGCAACCCTATTTATTTATATTAAATTCTCACTTGATTCCGGTTTTTATTTCTTGCATTCAGGATAAATTTCGATGCAAAAATTCTCCTCGATTCAGGGCCGTGCCTGAGATTTTCGGGGCCCTAGGCGAGGAGAATTTTAGGGCCCGCCTAACGTTATTGCAAAAATTAATTTTGATACAAAAGTATATACAATGTTTATATAATAAATAAATTCTCATTCAAAATAAACGCGTCTAGCATTTTTAGAAGCAAAAGTACTAATCAACTCTGCATAATCGAGTTTCTCGATCTCGACCATGTCTTTTTCGATAGACAATGTAGCTTAATTTTTATGGGGCCCCTAAATTTAATTTAAGTGATTCTCGATTTTTTTTAATTTATGTGATATTGGGGCCTTAAATTTGATTTTTTGGGGCCCTTAAATATGAGATTATTTTTTTTTACTAAAGGCACGCGCCTACTCCGCTTCCTCTCAGGTACGGCTCTGCCTAGATTATATATCATACCCACAAATAGTATTCTAAAAACCGGGCAGGTCGCTTGTATGGCAACGAAAACAACTTAATTTACACCAATGCGGTTAAAACAAAACTCAGAGTTAGTTCGACTTGGCCATCAGCCCATCACCACCAAGCAATGATCCACTTGACAAATTCGCTTTTGCCGTTGCACTACTCATGAAATAGTCAATGCACACAGTTGACCCACTAGGCTATAGACAGACACCCGCACGGACGTAAATTGATTACAAACATGCACGCATGTTTACTTTAGTGCTCAATTTGGTGAAGAATATCATTTGACTAATAAACTCGGAACACATAAATTGATGGGTGGTCAAAGTAACCATTCTTTCAAAGTATTCACCTGTTCCCCCCTAATAATATGATAATTAGAAGATTATCAACCAGATTGCACATAATCAGACAAAAAAAGATTATATAAATAATAAAGAATTTTACTTTGAGATACCCCTAGCTAGTTTCAATTTGGGCACTAATATACCATCTAATTTCTATCATAGTCAAAATACATCATCATGATGTGATTTGTCATTCTTACACTTTACTTTAGGGAAAATTGCTACGCCATGTCCTCGTTTTTCCGTCACCTCCTCCCACTTGTTTTGTAATTTCTATCCCGTTCGAGCTAGTGCCGCCTTGGAGCACTACCCTATGAGCTGTTGTTTAACTCCCGACGAGTCCGGTGTCCCCCAAGCTAGGATGTTTTGTTGCTTTATTGTCTCCTCAGTCTAGTCTTCTCTTCTCAAACATCTCTTCGAAATCCCGGTCACTACCTTTCTGGTTGACCTTGTCTCTACTTCGAGCATCGCCTCCTCCGCCTCGTTGACTGCACCATGTTTTCACATCCTCTCACTTATGTTTATTATTTATGTTTAGAAGTATATTTTGTTTGCTTAGAAAGTAAATAGGATATAATTATATAAAAATAAATTTTCAAAACAGTGAATAAGGAATAATTTGAAATATTTAAAAAGGATTATAGAAAAATGCCAAGGTTGTAGCCAACTAAGCCAGCATGCATCAAGATTCTTTTTGTAGTGGGTAAAATAACCAAATTTAATCAACTAGTAGCTCTATCTAATTTCTGCTAAAAATATTAATGAACCACTCAATTTTTATTAAAAATGTTACTCAAGGGATAATATGTGTCACCTTCACATAATTTTACTTTAATTTTTACTATTTTCGTCATTAATTTTATTTGATAGTCCACCTTCTATTAATATTCTATAAAGAAATTGGACCGATCTATTGGACCAAAATTGAGTATTTATGTGGATACTCGCCGGCGCACTTGACTAGAACTTAAGTACTTTTGCCTCTTTAAAATAAATATGACTAGATTGTAAAAAGTAGACAATCAGAGTATATTTTAGCTTCTTAAGAAACTTAGATAGTATATTTTTTACAAAAATAAAAGTATAAGGATACAAAAGGAATTATATATATATATATAAATATAAATATAATAGAAAAGTAGACAGAAACTTCCTAGCAAAGAACTAACCATCATCGATGACCACATAGAATGGTCGTCGCAGTCAACAAACTGTTTAATTATTAAACTCACGAAATCCTATATATAATCAATCCTATGCATGCCACACTATACATTTCGTCTCCAAATCTTACTATACTTTACTTTACAATATTTTTTTATTTTTTATTTTTATTATATTTAGCTTGAAAGTAGAGTTCAATCGCTGCATATTCAGTCAAGTTTTATGGAGGGATCAAAACAGGTGGAGAGCAAAAATAAGCGATCGCTGTCGGAGAACCGTTACCGTGGAATCAGGCGGCGGCCGTGGGGGAAGTTCGCAGCGGAGATAAGAGATCCGTCGAGGAATGGGGCGCGCCTCTGGCTGGGGACGTTCGAGACGGCAGAGGAGGCGGCCAGGGCTTACGACCGCGCAGCCTTCGCCTTCCGGGGCCACCTGGCGATCCTTAACTTCCCTAACGAGTTCCAGCGCAACGTCGCCCCGTCTCTCGCCCCTTCTTCTTCTACTTCTTCTTCGGTTTCTGGGGAGAGAGAGGCACGAGGGGTCATTGAGTTTGAGTATTTGGACGACAAGCTTTTGGAGGATCTTCTTGACTGTGATGGCAAGAGCACGTGATCATTTATATATTTATTTTTTTGTTGTTGGTATATTTCGGGCATTGATATTCTTGAGACGTGGATTTTTTTTGTACTACATTCTTTCAATTTTTCATCAATTGAGGTATATTGAATTACAACCATTTGCTACGTTATACTGTTATTCCATAAGCAGTACTTAATTAAAAGGGTGACATTTTATCCCGGTTTCCGGTTTGAACATATTGGTTCTCGGATTTCCAGTCTTGAGTGCGAATTTATGTAGGGCCGAGAGGGATCGGCCCCACTCAAACTAAAATTCCGAGCCTATTATTTTTATTATATCACTATATATATTTATGTAAACTGTAATATTAAAAAACTACTCATTATATTTGTCAAACTTGCATTAAGTTAGACTATAATTTTTTTTTTTTTTTTTACAGGAGGTCCAATATTCAAATTCCACCATAAGCATTAGCATATACACTTTTGTTTAATCCTTTCTTTTCTTTTTAATCGTTTTACATTCTCAAATGAAAAATTTATATAACAAGTACATCATTAAACTATCCGAAATGCAAAGAAAGTCGTGTGCCATCCGAAATATGATGGATAATTGATGTAGAGACAAGGTTAATATCAGAAAGATGAAACCTCCAAAAATTATAACACAAAAATGTCGGAGTTTTCTGAAGCGGTACTCTTAGATAAAACATTCGACCAAGCACAGGGAGAGAGGATGAATAAAGAAAAGAAATAAATTGTTCCAAAGCGGGAAACAAATAATGTAATTAAAAAGGAAATAAATATGAAAAAAAATGATAATGAAGACACTAATCAGCCCATAAGTACCGCCTTAATTAGTGCCTCTGATTTCCTGGGCTTCAAGCACGCCATGCACAAGTCGAAGTCCCACGCCTCCATGAATACTAACTAAACACTCAATGCGTCATCATTCTCCCAGGGTGCAAATAAAAAAAAATCCCTGAATTTTTGCCAATGTTGTCGTCCGAATCATCACCGTGTAAATAAGCCCACAATTATTGCTGGAGGTGCTTGACATTAAAAACGTCCGCCGTGAAAATATTACTTGGAAGGTTCATACGAAGTCTGATGCCGGGCAAATTGTTTTTTCAGCTTGAGCTTATTAACCTTGTCTTCGACCGGGCAAATTGTTTTTTCAGCTTGAGCTTATTAGACACATGTGCAGGGATGCGATCCTTGGTGAGGACGGCCCATACGATGCCTGATGCCGACATAACCGCGCTCGCTTTCTTGGAGGATCGGGACCGAAATGGAAAGTTAGATAATCGAGTGGCAATGTAGTCAAGCTCGCTGCCTAGCTTTCATGTCGTTTATTCATACCTTTGTTTTTAGTTTATTTGGTGTCTTTATTAGTATTATTTGATGACCAATAATTGTGGGCTTGTTTCCTTAGTTGTTGTTTTTTTCCTTCAATAGTTTTAGTCATCTTCCTCTTGTTGTAAGGGAGAGAACGATCTCCATTTTCCGGCAGACTAACTTTGAATAAAAAAAATTAAGCTTTACAGCTTTGTTCCAGAAAGTTCATCGTCCTTGTTATTGTTCGGTTCTACATCAGTTGGTATCAGAGCCACTCGATTCTTGCACAGATTGCGCCAAAGAAACGAGCCGTTCTTGACGCTTCCGTAGACGACACAGTGAGATGTGAAGATTTTGACGGGTTGTGCGCTCAGATGGAGTTGGTGAATCGCCAATTGCAAACGTTAATGCAAGACCGCGCAGTGCATCAACATCATAGAGATGGATCCGACAAGGAAAGCGATCGGGAGAATCTATTCGGGCGACATAATGGCGGCTACGGTCACGAGACACGTCGACGTGAGGCGGCCCTAGAATTCGCAAGGTGGGAAGCATCGTTCAAAGTGAAAATACCCGAGTTCCATAGAGATTTGCAAGCCGATGAGTTTCTCGATTGGCTCGTCGCAACCGAAGAGGTTCTCGAGTTTAAAGAGGTTCCAGAGGCGAGGCGAGCATCTCTCGTCGCCACTCGATTCCGTGGCCGCGCCGCGGTGTGGTGGACACAAATCAAGACCCAACGAGTCCGAACCGGTAAATCCAAAATCAACTATTGGGTTAAGTTAAAGAAGCATATGCGTGCGGCGTTCCTCCCATTTAATTATACACGCACCCTTTATCATGACCTCCAAAATCTTCGCCAAGGTTCCAAGACCGTGGCTGACTATACCGCTGCATTTCGCTTGCTCGTCACGTGAAATGACAACATTGAGACGGAAGAGCAACTCACATCGCGTATACAAATTCAAGATGTTATTAACTTGTTCGATCCCATAACCGTCGCGGAAGCTCATCAACGAGCCTCCACAATCGAGCTCCAACAAACTCGTCGTCCACCCTGCTACGGCCCCGGACCTTCCAGCTCAGCCACCGCCGCTCATCACGCCCCTACAGTCCAGCAAACAACAGCCCAACACCCTCCATAAATTCGTGCTCCAGGTCCTGTGGGAATTCAGCCAACAACCCCAAATCCAGCAGTCCTTGCTCTCGTGGGATTTCAGCCAGCCTCACGCGTTCAAAATGCCACTGGTTTGAGATGTTTTGGGTGCGGCGAACCGGGCCATCGCCGTGCAAATTGTCTAGTTACTCGCCCAGATTTATTCCTCGACGAGCCCACCACCGATATCTACGGAGACCCAATCTACGACGACGAACACAAGGATATAGAAGAAGTCGAAGAAGTGACCGGCGATGTTGGTCACGCCTTCGTTATTCGGCGTAGCTTTCTTTCTCTACCAAGAAACGATAATAGATGGTTACGTACCAACATCGAACGCCATCCTCGTCCATACAAACTTGCGTGGCTACAAAGAGGAACCGATGACGCCGTCTCCAAATGATGAAGTTTTGTGTGATGTTGTCGCCATGGACGCATGCCATCTCTAAGGAGGCTTCAAATCCCATGTTGTGATGATCTCACCAATGAGACGACCCAATTGATCGCCAAGAGACCGATTCACCACCTCGGCCTGTTCGCCGTTTTGCGGGCTATACGAATACTAAAGTCAAGGCGTACGTGTGAATAGTTGGCCATATGCAATACGTAGTGGATATGGGCCGCATATGGCGATATAGCTTCGAGGCATGCGATACAGCTATCCACACGCGTGTATGCGATGCATGATACATTTGATACTTATGGATATAAATCGCATATGTACCGCAAAAAATGTTTAATTTTGTAAACTAATTTAAGAAAAATTAAAAAAATAATTGCCACATGCCTAATGATGTGACAATGCCACATGAGTTTGCTTCGAGTGCCACATAAGCAGTTGGCAAACAAAATTAAAAAAATATAAATAGAAAAGTTGGTCACTTAAATTGATGTTGAAAAATATAATTTCGAAGGCTTTATGATTCCTTAATTCATAGAATTGGGGTCAGGTTGTGACGTTTATGTAAATTGATGTTTGTTTATAACTGATCGATGTGCTAGTAGAGTATTTTGGGGATTTTCTTTTCTCTCTGCAATAATGAACCCAACTTTATCACTCTTCACCGCCATTGTTGCTCAGGTTTTGTGCTTAGGGCTTGCTCATTACCATCATTCACCACTTCAACTCTCTGCAGATCCAATCATCGGCAGCACGGAAAGATTCGGATGGCGAACTTAGTCGAACCTGAACGAGCTTGCTTGAGCTTGTTGGCCGAGCAGATCTACGAGAAAGATGAAGAACCGGGTTTATGGAGATCCAAAGGCGGAGTCGTTGCTCGGCTGATGTAACCGGGAAACGACAATGCACAAAGCGCCATTGCAGAGTTCGAAGGAATACTGAATTGAAGAACACCAAACGAAGAATGACACGAACTTCATCTGAGTTTGTCTCTTAGCTAGGGCTCGTGGTCAGGGCTAGCTCTGAGTTTGTCGTTTTCAATCGGGTTCCTAGGCTAAGTAAATTTTTGTGGCCCTAAAAGTATTTAATATATTTTTTTATATAATTGTATATCTAATAAAATTGGAGCTCTTAAAATTTAGTGACCCGAGGCGCCAGCCAAAGACCGGGGCCTGTTCGTGGTGGTAAACTTTTATGTAAGGAATTTAATGGATCTAAAGGGAAGAACAAAGAGTACAAGCCACAAGCATTGCATGCTTTTCCGGTTAATGTTTGTTTCGTTCGTAAGGCAGTGTGCGAGAGAGAGACGCGTGGCACGAACAAATCAAGATGGACGGAAATTTGACAGAAGTTCCAAAATCAAAGAATTAGAACTTTATCTTGGTAAACAAAAAGAATTATAACTAATAGATCAAATTTTTAAATATATTAATACTTTTACCAAGATTAATCCTAAAAAAAAACACTCTTGTAAAAGTTGACCATGTCAGTCAAGTTTAAATGTGTGTAATCTGTAAAGTGTTAGAATGATCCATTCTCATATACAAATAAAAAAAACAAAAAAAAACTTATTGCAATTAAAAGTTATTACAAAAATTAAGATCAACATATATAAAAGTACAAAATATATTTATATAATATAATGGACATTTTAAATCCAAAAACACATATTGAATGTCAATTCAACGAGACATGGTCTGGTCATTTGAAAGTGCTGTTTTCTTTGAAAAGTAAATCAATTATTGAACTTTCTTAATAAAAAAAAAAAAAAAAGACAGCAATATTGAATTTCTTTTTGGGAATCTTTGACGAGAGCTTGTCCATATAGTTACTATGTTTGTAGTCTTTCAACTCTGATTGGCTAATTTTGTAACCGAACAAGGACCACGTTTCTTAGTACCTAGTACTAGTAGTACTCAAAATGGAAAACGATGTTTTAATTTGATCATTCCACAAAATCCCATCACGTGTTAAATTCAATCCACGTATATATACATTTCTGGTCTGGACCTAAATTTTGGTCTTTTTGCCAAAATAATAATAATAATAAAAACTCAGGGTCCTTTCTTTTCTAATCGGGAGAGGAAGCGATCTCGGTTTAGAACTTTAGATTAACCCGGTTTAATCTCGTTTGGGACGAAAAAAGAACCAAAATATATCAGCTTCACCCATAAAAATCATATGCTTTAATTCTATGGGTAAACATTTTTCTCAAATTTTAAGTAAATTATATAGATGTTTGTCGTATGAAGCAAGTTTATTTGAGTTTGGAGATACAGTCTCCGTCTTCGACAAAAGTAACCAATGCTACTAAAGTCTAAAACTGTAATTTTTAATGTCTCAATCTCTTTTTGCGGCGTTAGTATCCAGTGTTTAACCTGTAATTGTTATTTTATCTTTTTTTATTATTGTCAATTATTGACCTACTTATCCACTAAATTTTTTTTAGATATTTTTTTCAAATTTTCTTGTTGATAAAAAGGGGTTATGGATAATATTGTTAATATTGCGAATTTAATAATTTTATAGACATTTAGGATATTTTCCAAGTTTTGAAAGCTAAGAGTTAAACTGAACAAAGTTTAATATATATATATATATATATATATATTTTTTATGAATGTCTTGTTAAATATATATTAATATGAAATTTTGATTCTAGGGGTGGGTTTTCTTTTCCAGATCAGTTGGATTTTTTTTTTCATGTGGCATAAGTACAAGAGTTAAATTTGTGGGGATTTCAAGATACATTATCAATTTTTTTTGTTGGTTTAAATTTATAATGATGAATATAATTATAAATATGTAACTTGGGTAATTTTATTTCCAGATAACTCAATTTTTAGTTTCCAATCCTTGCAGCAAAAGTATCAATTTTTGGATGTTGGGCATTTCAAGGTACGTTTTTTACGGCGAAAATACTCAAACTTTGGTCAAAGAACCCCTCGTGTACCCAAAGTCGAGAAGTGGTGGCAAAAGTACCCAAAGTACGTTTTGGGGCGTTGACCAGTTTTTTCCGTCCATCCACTAACGGTGCCGTCCACCTGGCTGTTAGCCTCTTTCCACGTGGCACGCCACGTGGTTGTTGACCGCCACGACATCCAAACTTTGGGTACATATAAGATCAACATAACCACTAAAACACATTCACCTCACGGTATATCTTGACAAAAATAAGAATATAAGTAGAAACTTATTAATAAGTGACATAGTAATAGAAATATATATTTTTTCGCACCGGGTTTGGATTGACTTATTAGGAACGGGGTTGGGTTGACCTTTTTGGACCAGGGGTTGACTTTTTCAGACTTTGGTCGGGTTGAATTTTTTGTACCGGATTCAGGTTGACTTTTTCGGTACAAGTTCGAGTTGACTTTTAGGAACCGGGTCAAGTTGACTTTATTGACATGGGGTCAAATCGAATTTTTTTTTTAAGAATAACCCACCAAATGCCCAAAATACACCTAAAGTTTAAAAGAAATGCCCATAGTTTTATAAAATCATTTTATACCTATTAATAATCTTGTTTGGACCATATTACCCTTAATATTAGTTATAAATATTAATTTTTGTTTAATAATTATTAATAATATATTCGGAATTATTTATTCCTATAATTATGGTTGACAACTTCCAACTCTTAACAACAATATTATGTTACTTTTTAAAAAATTAAATAATTTTACAATAATTTGCATTAAATTGGTATCTCTTTCCCTGATTTCCTGACCTTTCACTCTCTCTCTCCAAAATTATCAGACTCTTCCTTCTCTCTCCTCAATTGTTCGCCCTTCATCACGTCGTTGCGTAGCTTCCGGTCGCCTCGCGCCGTCATGTAGCTTCCTGTCGCATCTCGTCGCCTCCGTCGCATCTCATTGCCTCCCTCACCTCTCCTTCGCCTTATCGTCTCTGATTAAATTCGCGATGAGGCCGCGACCCATCCATACGCCGCCGGCATAAAAGCTTCCCGCCGGTGACCGGACCTCACCATCCCCTCCCGCCCACCTCGGCCGCGACGTTCCTGCCGCCCGCTAACAGCAACAACAACAACCTTTTCGGTCCTTCGCCGGCTACGCTCCGGCGCCGTCTCCGGCGATCCACTTCTCGGAGCTGGAGACGGCAATGTCAGAGAGCGAGGCTGCTTCGCAAACGTTCCGCGCCTTGGTGGAAGCCCGCGATTTCAGTGTTTGTCGGAGAAGAGAATGGGATGATCAATCAGATCGCCAGAGTGTTCACTCGGAGATGCTACAACATGGAGTTCGTAAGGACAATTACCATTTGGTAATTATATATACGTATTCATAAGTATATATGTGTATTTGTAATTATAGTTACGAAATTATAGTTTTGTAATTACAGTTTCGTAATTATAATTTTTTTCGTAATTAAAGTTTCGTAACTATATATACGTATTTGTAATTATAGTTACGTAATTGTAGTTCGTAATTATAGTAACGTAATCGTAGTTCCGTAATTACAATTTTTTTGTGATTAAAGTTTCGTAACTACATATACGTATTCGTAACTATAGTTACGTAATTGTAGTTTCATAATTATAGTTACGTAATTTCAGTTTCGTAATTACAATTTTGAAAGCTATTATTACAATTTCGTAATTACATTTACCACTACGATTAAGTGTATGTTGTCGTACTATTTAACAAACCACTACAATTTCGTTTTTGCTATTATTGTTTGAACTTTGTTTTACCACATTTTAAGAACGATAATAATCATTCTTTAATTAAAAAAATATTTCAAATCTTCCTATTAATTAGGTTGACTAATTATTCTACGTTTTAAGGTATTTTGAGCAATTAATTAGTTATTTTCAATGCTATATTTAAGTAGCATATTTTTAATTAATTCAAAAATGATTTTATTTAATTTTAATCGACATTTTAAAACTGTGATTAATAATTAAAAAAATACGTTATTTATTATATCCACACGTCAAAAAAAAAAAAAGGAGGAAGGGTATATTGGTCCATATTTCAATTAGTTGATAGTTTTAATTACCAAAAATAGGTTTGGGCATTTTTTTGAAACATTGAGTCACAAATGGGCATTTGGCTCATTTACCCTTCTTTTTTTATTAGGATCGAGTTGAATTTTTGGGATCGGGTTTCTATTACTATGTCACTTAATAATAAAAAGTCCAACTGGCCCCGTTCAAAAAAAAAAAAGTCAACCTGACCCCGTTTTAAAAAGTTAACTCGACCCGGTTCTGAAAAAGTCAACCCGAACCCGTACCAACAAACTCAACATGAATCCGTTACGAAAAATTCAACTTTGACCACTGTCCAAAAAATTCAACCCGACCCCGTTCTAAAGAAGGTCAACTCGACCCCGGTCCGAAAAAGTCAACTCACCCCTATTCCAAATAAGTCAACCCGAACCCGGTGCGAAAAATACATATGTTTCCATTACCATGTCACTTATCAATAAGTTTCTATTTACATTCTTATTTTTTGTCAAGATATAATGTGAAGTGAATATGGTTCATTAGTTATGTTGTTCTTTTATGAGGGGGAAGGTGATGAGTTCGAGTCCTCCCAAAGTTATAATATTTCAACTTTTATTTAGATGACGTCAACAACAAAAAAAAATATATAAAAAAATGGTTTATCATGGCATAAATACCCAAACTTTGGTTTATCACGGCATAAATACTCAAAGTTTGGATGACGTGGCACTCAACGACCACGTGGCGTGCCACGTGGAAAGAGGCTAACGGCCACGTGGACGGTACCGTTAGTGGATGGACGGAAAAAACTAATCAACCCCCCAAAACGTGCTTTGGGTACTTTTGCCATCATTTTTCGACTTTAAGTACACGAGTGGTTCTTTGACCAAAATTTGAGTATTTTTGCCGTCATCAACCCATATACGGATGAACTTTTTTTGCGCACAATTTAATTTTCATGTTTGATTGGTACAGTACAATCTTATGTGACACCATTTATGCCGTGTCATGTACACATGATGTACGTTAGATTTTAAGACTTAATTTTGTATGTTATGTAAAACTCAAAACAATTGAGCAAAATCTCAATATGCAACAAAAGAAAAGTTAATCAGAAACGCGTATGTGTAAATGTCTTAAAAGTACTAAAAATATAGGATAAATTTTGGCTAAAGTACTTGATGTTTTAAAAAAATTGAATTATATACTTAAGCATTTTTTTGTGTGGCTATAGTACCTAAAGTTGCTTCTGTTAACGGCTAATGTTCTCTCTGTTAATTTCTATTTTCACCGTTAAATTTTGCCACATTAACGGAGAGAACATTAGCCGTTAATAGAAGCAACTTTAAATACTCTAGCCACACACACAAAAAAATCTTGGGTACATAATTAAAAATTTCTAAAACATTAGGTACTTTAGTCACAATTTACCCAAAAATATATGACGCAGAACTAATCAAATATTGTTTTTCATGAGTTCAGGTATTTATTTAAGAATATCCTCGCAATTACAAATAATTTTAAGTACTTTTGCTAAAATTACCTCTTAACCAACTACGAAATTTTCCATATAATTTATTAAAATAAATTCGACCATGCACTTTTAGTCAACTAGATATTATTTTATTTATTTATTTTCTTACATTACATTATTTTTTAAATTGCTCTTCTAAATACAAGCAAACTCAAAATGTCCTTGTTAATTGAGCACAGATACTTGAGGTAAAATATTTAAATATTACAAAAATATGAATTTGCGGCAGTAATTCTCATTGTTTCAAGTCATATTTATTGTAATATTTAAACACATTTGCCACAAATATTCCTTTAAATTAAAATACCTCAAAGAACCAAAATTGCGTTACAAAACAAAAGAAACAAAAACAGTGGCATTTCCTCATTTCTTGTGGTTGTCGAAGTCCAGAAGATCTTCCAACAGTTTGTCGTCCAGATACTCGAACTCGAAGACCGGTCTCGCCGCACTCGAATTAGCAGAAGCAGTAGAAGAAGAAGCAGACTGAGCGCCAAGATGCGGGTGCTCATCCGGGAAATTCAGGACCGCGAAGCGGCCTCTCATTGCTGCAGCGGCGCGGTCGTACGCCCGGGCAGCGTCCTCGGCTGTGTTGAATGTGCCTAGCCAAACCCGAGCGCCGTTGCGGTTGGAGTCTCTTATCTCCGCCGCAAACTTGCCCCATGGCCGCCGTCGGACACCACGGTACTGCACCAGCTCCTCAGGTTTCTCGGGTCTCTCCATACGCTACGTTTATGCTCTGTCTTACTTGAATTCCCTTGCGTTGGTGTAATATTTATAGTGGAGGAGAGATCACTTGGATTCGAAGCTTTCGGGATTGGAATTTCTCAAAGTTGAGTGTATATGAGAGAGATAGGTTGTGGTGGCTATAGTTTCGATTATTAATTAGCCTCGCGATTGCCTTTAGGATTTGGAACACGACCGTATATATATTATAGAGATTATAGCGGTAAATGTACTCAAATTCAAACAAAATTAGCGATCATGTATTCATATTTAATTTGTAAGGTTAAACTACTCCTATCGTGTAAAGTTGTAAAGCTGCTGTTTTTTTTTTTTATGCTCGTTAGTTTATATTGATATGTCAACGTATCCTCATTTATCACGTATCGTCATAATAAAAGCCAAAAGGCGTGCAAAAGCTTAGTTAATAAGACTCCGATGACATTCCATATAAACAGACGGGAACGCCATAATAAAGACAGAGAACACAAGTCTTACACTTTCAAGCGACTTGAGTTTTTCGGCCTTTACAAATATAACCGGAGTACATGACGTCTAATTTTACTAAATTTGAATACATTTGCCATTAATATCTCTATTTTATATGATATATGTATGCGGTATACTCTATTTAATATACAATTTACATTTATAGTATAGTATATGTTTTGTTCTCTACCTTTTGCACTTGTTTGTAAAAAAGAAATCAGACGTCAAAGATGACGATTCCTTCGTGACGCGCTAATCACTAGTATACAGATTGACTAGCAAATTCAATGTCTTCTATTGCTGATCAATATTATAAATTTATAATTATAATTAAAGATAATAGCGGTAGAAGTTCTCAATTCGGAGTCAACTACAACAACAGATTATATTTATAAGGGAAAATTGCGGCATAAGTACCCAAAGTATTTGAAAAGTTGACATTAATTCCCATTCTTTTTTGTGTGGCAAAAGTTGCCAAACTCTTATTTTGTGTCTTCCCTCATGTTTCTGTCCTGTATCGCATCATGTGTCACGTTTTTACACCCATTAAATATACTGATTTATCAATGATAAAATATGGTATATTTATTGGGTTTAAAAACATGATATGTGGCGCGTTTCAGGGTGAAAAAATGACAGTATACACAAAATAAGAGTTTGACAACTTTCGCCACCGAGAAAAAAGAGTGGGAACTTAATGTCAACTTTTCAGAGACCTTGAGTACTTATGCCGCCATTTTACCTATTTATAATAGCGATAGAAGTTCTTCAAAACAATGATTTCTCCAAATTTCTTTAAAAACGTCAATTAATGAGGACATAAATAATAAATGAATTAATAAAATATAAAGATATAATTGTGTGAAGACTATATATGTCCCTTCATTAACGTACTGTTTACTAAATTTAAGTACTGAGTGTTTTCATTATAAACAAATTGGGTACTTATTAGTGCGTCGTTGACTAAAATTTAAATACTTTTGCCTATATGAATTTATAGTTTTAGGTTTGGCTATATGAATTTATGAATTAGCTCACTGATCACTGATTGATTAGTACTTTAAATTTTATATACTGTTAGAATATGTGATGTAAATCTAATTTCTTGTCCCGGTTCAAGTTGTAGTTTCGTAATGTTACATAGATATTTTAAATATTTTCGTGGTGTAAGCGGAGTGATCAGAACCATATCAATAATATTGACCGATAACATTTAGTTATTCGACGAATTAATTGGATTATCATGGACTGATTGGTACTTTTATGTCATATATATTCATTAAAACTGTGACATGTGTCTATTTTATTGACCCAGTGCGTTCTGTAATTTTGTCGTGCGATATAGCATTTTACCGAATATTTTTTAATTATATGGTGCAAATAGCAAATCGGACCGATAAAGCTCTATATAACTAATGTTGTAAGAACGTATCATTTATTTATTTTCGTACCTCTCCTTTCAATTAGAGATATTAATGGCAAACCTTCAAATTTTAAGAAAACAATTAATAAAAAAAAAAAAAAAAAAAGGCTTCAAAATTTTATAAAGGCTCTCAAAATTTGGATAGACCTTCTAATAAAGACTTGACTTGTTCTTAATTGTAAAATTTCTTTATCGTTGTAGATTAATTGTCTACGTAAACTTTTGTCTTATTTTCGTTGGAATTTTTAAAATTTGTAATAATAATAATAATTAAGAGATGACACCAGCATATTGTGCGTCAAAGCCTACGTACACTTGCTGATGTCACTTCTCAGCTCTCAATATTAATTAGTTGGGAAAGATTATAAACTAATGTTATTAATGCCTCAAGCGTATCAGAATACGATGCTTTTTCAAACAAATTGATTGCATGCCTTATTTTTTACCATCACAAATAACGTAAGATAGATGACGCATTAGTCGAAACGTAACGTAGTGACGTCATTCCTAGATATATGCTTCTCTAAATGAAGATCACATCTAAAAGTGTCAAACAATAGAAATAAAATAATAAAAATAGAGGCCATCTATTATTATAATTCTCCAATGGGATTCGGTCATATATATTATATAGTATATACTGTACAAACTAGGTTAATTAACTCTGTCCCACAATACAATTTGATTATCAATTTTAGAACTAATAATGCTATTTTCTCATATTTTCAATCAATAAGGATTTTTTTTTATTACCTTATGCCTGACAATTTTAACAAATAATTAATGTTCACCTTGATGGGAAATTTCACTTGCTGATTCGCTCTCTCAAACACTTGGTCATAAATCCTTAAAGAACACACGTATATAGTATATACGTTTATTTATATATAATATTAAGGGTATATCTTATTCAATATCTGGTAACGAAATTAATTAGCCACCACTATGTTGATTATTATCTCTCTCCTTCCAAATTCGTTGCACTTGGGGAATATAGACACGTTTTTTAATTTAAAAAGTTTCAACCCTCCAAATCCAATTAATCTGTTTTGTTCACTAATCCATAATCAATCAATCAGAATTATCATTATAACAATACTAGTGGACAGGCACCGCGCAAAGCGCGGTGGTGCCAAAAACATTCTAAAATTAAATTATTTTATTGTTTGTTTTTATTGAAAAATATATATCCATATCAAACTAATTGTGTGATTTAATTATGATTGTGATTTACTATTTTATTTTAGGGTAAATTGCGGCAATAATGCCCAACCTTTGGTCAACAGGGGCATTAGGTCCCCAACCTTTCAAAGTGTTGGCAAAAATGCACAACCTGCGTTGACCGTGAAATTTGTTGGTCTTTTTTTAATAATGTTAACTTGTGCTGATGTGGCATCATGTTTTTGCCAAATGGATAGCCAACTGGACATGATGTGCCAAGTGTAACATTAATTAACGTAACCTAATAAGGTAAATTGCAGTATATACCACAGTTTAGGCTATGTTAATTAATGTTAAACTTGTCATCTCCTGCCCAATTGGCTATCCATTTGACAATAATACGATGCCACATCAGTACAGTTAACGTCCTTACCAGAAGGACCAACAAATTTCACGGTCAACGCAGGTTGTGCATTTTTGCCAACATTTTGAAATGTTGGGGACCTAAAACCCCTGTTGACCAAAGGTTGTGTATTATTGCCGCAATTTACCCTTTATTTTAATATAATTTGATAAATTTTGAATCATTATGGTGATTAGTAAACATAAATGTTTTTTTAATGTCTATGTAAGAATAAAAGAGTATTTAAATTTCCTAAAGAGAAACGTTGAACTTGTAAGAGACTGCATTCATAATAACAAATGAGTAACTTGGTAAAATAGTATTCATGTTGTGATTAATTTATAAATTAACATTTAAAAGTTCATATTTTACAAACTTTGAAAATGTACGATGTAATATCTTGACGTGATGGAATTTAAAGCTTTTCGATGAAGAAACTTTAAATTGGTCTTTCAATAATTGCTTTTTGATTGAAAGAAACAACATTTATTATTTGTAAAGAGAGATAGAAATGCCTAAGTCTCGTCATTCGACCTTGTAACTGAAAAATAAAACTTGAAAACAATGTGATAATATAAGTGCAAGTACAAAAAAATTATTGTAGGAAAGAGCTCTTTCAAAGTAAAAAAGAGTTGCTCTTTCAGGAAAAAAAAAGAAGTAAAGAAGAGTTACAAATGTAGCGATTGGAAGAGTTTTTCATTTTCGTTTTGTGTTTGCAATTTTATTTTTGTCAAATTGTTTTATAATTACGTTTTGAAAATGTGATTGGTCAAAATTTTATTGCACTGTTTTTCGAAAAGAAAAATAAAAGCAGTGTTTGGTTTAATTTTTTAGAAAATTAATATTTTATAAAGATTAATAAAAATATGTTCGATATTTTTTTTTATAGAGCGTACTTAAATAAAATAAAATTTTATTTTGTGGTGGCAAAAGTTCTTACAAACCAAAAATTGTCCTAATATAAGCTCTAAATTTAATTTTTATCATCAAAAGTTTCAAAAAGTCCTATTATAAGTTTTGTATTTCTCACGACAAAATCATCGTTTAGTTTTTTGAAGCTTTTGCCACGACAAAATAAATTTAATATATACCGCGTACAATGAAACACTTTGTGGTACATTTCCCGCAAATATCCGTTTTACTTTTAATAAAATGATGTATATAAAATGTGACATGAGTATAGAAAAATAAAAACTTAAAATGAAAACACCTTGTTTTCAAGCAAAACAATGCTTAAAGGAGAATATATTAGACACCGAAAGTAGATTGTTGCAGAAGAAAGCTCTCTGGTTTATCGCTTTCCAATCTTAAATACAATAATATACAAAATCATTATATAATTTACAATTGCAAATCAAAATCACTATTTTTTATTCGTTCAAATCAAAATCAGTATTTACTAACCTAATTTTACTTTATTTTATTTTTCTAAGTACAGTTTTGGTTCCTTTGAACGAATTGTTCTTGTATTCATGAACCAAAATTAAATATAAATTGTAAACTAAGAAAACTAATGGGTATATTAGCTATGATTAAAACTAATAAAAGAGAATCTCTTTTAAGACTGATGAAGATGATAATTGATATCTTAAATTGAAAGGGTTGGCAGTTAATATGCACGTTCGGACGAAATCTGATCTAAAGCGTTTATTTGATAATAACTTGCTGGTTGTTTAGGGGAAAATTTATTTAAAAATTAACATAATTAAGGGTTGAATATAAATTTTATGCATATATTTTTCATTAAGTTATCGCGTTCAGACGAACACGTGAATTAACGCACTTCTACAAGCGAAAATGATGTCTCATAGAGCCAATTTCAAACCTTACCAATACCAGAAATGTAAAGAAACCAAATTCGATTTTAAAAGAATATAGAAAGTGCAAAACACAAGTATAGAGCCAATAGAACTGAGACCAGAAATCTAAAGAAACAAAATCCAACATACAAAGCTAAATCGAAATCGCAAAACAAAAGTACGGAGCCAATAAAACCGAGCAATCAAATTTGCGGGATCAAATTGAACAAAACATGATATAAAGATAAGTAAAACTCATTCCAATCACAAATTCTATTAACTATAACTAAGCAATCTAGCTATAAATTTAAATAAAGAACCACAATTGCATATCATATAACTACGAATTCAAATGAAGATGCGAGCATAAAATGAACCTACAATCTAGACCATCCAAGTGGCCGAGGAGATGCTGGAATCGTGGCATTTATATACATGAAGAAGAAAAAACACTGAAATCACAAAAAACGATTACATAACCATTAAAGAAGAAGAGAAAGAGAGAGGGACCTTGAAGGAGAGGAATACTTGGTCTTGCTTCTGGAGAGACGTGGGACCGAAGCATAAAACAAACCCGATCGGAGCATAAAACGAACCGACAATTAGGATATAATCACTTGCTGGCTGTTCAGGGAAAAAATATAAAAAAAATGAACATGATTAAGGGTTTAATATAAATTTTATGCAGATATTTTTCATCAAATGAGCTTTCAGAAGAACACGTGAATTAACGCACTTCTGCAAGTGAAAACGAAGACTCATAGAGCCGATTTCAAACCTAACTAAGATCAGAAATGTAAAGAA
This sequence comes from Parietaria judaica, assembly GCA_954871525.1. Lineage (NCBI taxonomy): Eukaryota > Viridiplantae > Streptophyta > Magnoliopsida > Rosales > Urticaceae > Parietaria > Parietaria judaica. Next base: position 51,443,200 of record OX940860.1, read on the forward strand.
ACCAACTTCGATCTTAATAGAAAATAGAAAGCGCAAAACAAATACAGAGCCAATAAAATTGAGACCAGAAATCTAAAGAAACAAAATTCAATCTAAAGAGCTAAATCGATATCGCAAAACAAAAGTACAGAGCCAATAGAACCGAGCAATATAATCAGCGGGAACAAATTGAACAAATTATGATATAAAGATAAATAGAACTCATTCCAATTACAAATTCTATTAACCGTAACTAAGAATCAAATCATAAGTTTAAATAAAGAACAACAATTCATAGCATATAACTACGAATTCAAATAAAGATGCGAGCATAAAATGAACCTACAATCTGGAAGATCCAAGCGAAACCCAAAGCCGAGGGGATGCTGGAATCGTGGTATTTATATATATGGAAAAAAAATAGTTGCTTCCTGCTGAAATCGCAATTTATATATATATATATATATATATATATATATATATATATATAATATATCGAGGACGATGGATCGGTCTTCGGCACACCGTCTTTCAGTGTTGTAGCATTTCAAGAGGATTTAATTAATCTAAATACGTCAACAGAGAAATTTTTAGCAAGAAAAACCTATGATAGTCTCAACTATGATTAATAATTGATATAAATCAAAGTCTTATGATCAAATTAGGAGCATAAACACCGTACACGAACAAAGATTAATCACAAATATTGGAATATAACAACTTTAATGGAAGATTATTAAACAAAACATGTACTACAAAGTAATTTAACCAAACCAACTTAGAAAACTCAATCAAACTACAGTCTTTCTTAACATTGCTCGATTATGAACAGGCTGTCCAAGTATCTTCACGATAAGACTTGCCATGCACTTGAGGAGTCCATGGATTGTTCTTTACTCATACATTATAGTGAACAGTTGGTGAAAGGACTTGAAGCACCACAAAAATTCAAGAACGAAAATTCAAATCTTAGCCAAAAATATCTGTCCAGACTTGAGCTAAAGAAGGAACTATAATGCTTAAATATCATATTTGATCAAATCTTTTTCTAATATCAAGAAAGTTCTCTATAAGGAAATTTAGCATAGCGCATGATCTTGTTTGCACCAAATTCAAACTAACGATTTTAGCAAGAAAGTAGAAAAGGAACCGAAATAAGTAAAGAAATGGTGACTCACATCATCCAACAACATACGACCGCCTGGACAACCAACGTTAGGTGAAGCCTGCATAGGTAAAGAGAAAAATCCGATCAGAAAAAAAAAACTCATAGAACACGATAGCTGAATTCCATTAATGTCCATATCATAAGAACTATATAAAAAATCTCAAAATCAGCACGAATTACAGAAATCTCTATGAACTCCTGAGCGGGTACACTAAACCCCTAACTAATAATCAGTCACATCCCAAATTACAGAGCCAAAGTGAATATAGCTAGATCAAAAAATGCTTAAACTTTTCTTGCTCAACTCTTAAGATTAAGATTACTTCCCTCACATATCCTTAATTCCAAGAGATCATTATCCTATGTTAGTTCAGACTTTACATCCCAATAGTTACTAAAAACTTACACAACCATAATACTTTTTCCACAAATCAAGTTCCATTACCAATCTGAACAGTTTGACAAAACAAAAATATAATCTATATACACCAAAATTATCAGGCAATAAGCAAAGAAAGTTCAGATCTTCTACGTATGCGAAAGACGAAAAAAGGATATACAAATTAGTGGGAGCGCCTCTGCTCAAGCAGATTCTGATTCAAATCTTAGCCAACAATATATGTCCAAACTTAGGTAAAAAAATTAAATATAATATAACATACAAAATTTATTAAAGAATTGTAAAAGAATATATGTTCAATTTATGTTCAATTTATTAAACATAATGTATGCAAAAACTCAACATTCAAAGAATTGTAAAAAAAATTCAATTTATTAAACATAATATATGCAAAAACTCAACATTCAAAGAATTGTAAAAATTTTCCGTAAAGTTGGCGCTTACTCACATGGAAGAGAGGCAGAGAACTTTCATTAAGGTTTTGAGTATAAAATAACTGAACAATGTGTCGAAGCATAAAACAATGCCGAGCAGAGCATAAAACATACCTACAATCGAAAAGATCCAAGCGGAACCAAAAGCCGAAGACTTGAAGATGGCCGAGTCATTGTGCGACCGAGCAATGAACATGGAAAGAGATGTAGAGATCTGAGAAGAGAGTGAGACCAACGTAACGCCCAACAATGGAGATCTGAAATGTTGTTTGAGATCTGTTCGAATGGATTTTTTTTAAGGAGATGTGGATTTAGAGAGGAACGACGAACGGGAGAAGATTTGTGTGGAGATGCTTCTCTTCAAATTGTAGTTATTCGGGAGACGACAAACTACTTCTCTTCAATTGACAGTTGCCTCTCCCCAAAAAAACACGATTGAGATTGGAAATGAGAGAGAGAATGAAGTGTTGTATTTGTTGGTGAGGAGACGCTGCTTCTTCGAGGAGACGCTGAATTAAGAGACACGACCACGGAGCACCGATACTAAATTTTTTTTATTAAAAATAATTCAAAAAAAGGAGAAAATAGAACGGGTTAAAATAGTGTTTTTTTTTACATGAAGTTATTTTGCTTTTATATATATAGATTAAAACGTTAACGTTAAAGAACAGTCATTTGAAGTGAATCATGAATGTAAAAAATAACAAAAACCTGGAGAACAACTTAAAGGAGGCAAGATGATCGCCGTGTCGATGGATACTGAACTCGCCTTCGAACGTCATGTGAAGATGCAGAGCCATCTCCAGACTTCAAAGGCTAAAAGTAAGTAATGAATACGAACATAAAAAGCATTCGTAATCTGACTTTTTTTTTTTTACGAAATTAAACAAAAAATAAACAAAAAGAAAAGAAAAGAAAAGCAAGAGGGTAAAAGGTGACGATTTTAATATATAAAGTTGTGGGATACAAAAAAAATGTATCTCCCAAAAAGGTATAATATAAACATCTTCAAATAAATTATCCAATCTAACTTAAAAGCAAAAATATTTAAAATACCAAAGAAAAAAAAGCACGTATTTAACCCTTAACAATGGGAAAAAAAAATCCAAAATCCGAAGCACATAGTTGACTGTCCCGATTCACCAAGAAATTGAGGATTTAAGCGGTACTTAAACAAATTCATAAAAGAGATAAATAAAAATTAGAGCGAATTCCACTAATTAGCATAATTCAACAATCTCAGTTCAAAAACTCAATAAAAAAAAAGTAAGACAATACTTACAATCAATTCTTCCGCCGATAGTGAGAGCAATAGTTCCACATAAAAATATATCAATAAATTCAAGAAGGTAGTCATAAGAAGCACCCTGATATCTTCGCAAGCTCTTTGCAGCAGTGCATAAGACTCGAACCCTCGGTTCAATACGTAATATTATTGAAAACCATTTGAAAACCTAGATTGAATTGCACACTGATGATTTTTGTAATCAAATATAAAATATCATTCACTCTAAGCCCAAACGAATAGAATTAAAACAATATGTGGAAATAGATAGTTTACCTGCCATATCATCATCGATCGGACTCTACCTGTAATAGCCAAAAAACAAAAACAAAAATTATTGCTATTGTACCAAATCATTACTAAATTGAAACACTCGTGAATGGTTCTGCAATCGAAGACCATAGGTAAAATTATTGCTATTGAAAACCATTTCAATAACTACTAACCGATAATCGTAAATGTTGTTGTCGCTTACTGGAAAATCAAACAGCCACTAAATAAATAAAAAACGGAAAACAAAAATCAAGCCAAGACAGATTAAAACAGAGAAATTGATCTAAGTTTCTTCTCTCTGCTAGGGAAGATAGATTACTTTCCCAACAAATTAAAGATCGAACATCCAAGCCAAGTTTCTTCTCTCCCACCGAAAGAAAGAGAGGGTGGGCCAGGAGGAATCCCGCTCAATAAGTCGAATAAAGGAGAAAGGTCGTAAATCGATGTTGCCACTCAATAAGTCGAAGAGGGGAGATAGGTTACATGAACAACGATGGAGATGGAATCACGTTGGGCAAAGGTACCGAGGCCTTCGAAGGAGCAGACCTTAACGGCGACACTGTCGACGACACCGGGGTAGTCGGAGCAGGGAATGAAAGGCAAGAGAGGCTTCTTATGCTCCATCGATTCTTCAAAATCGAGCCAGGAGAGACAACAATTGTTCTGAATCGAGGAGAAGAAATCAATTCGTGAATTGATTAATTTTCAGTTTTGGTATCGATATTGGGAATCAATTCGTGCCAAACAATTAAGTATTAACCAAGATTCGAATATTCTCAAGATCCACAAAAGTTCAAATAGAAATATATATATATATAAAAGCAAAATAACATCAGGCATTGAAAAGCATACCTCCAATATATACAGAGTCGAGAGGAAGATGAAGAGGGTCGAAGGCCGTTGACCGGATTCAACTTAGGGTATGCGGTAGGTTCCTTCAAGAAACTCTGTAGTTTCACGCCCTTGCACAGATAGAGAGAAGAAGGTTGCTTCGCCCGTGAAGGTTTTTATAAGAAGCATGAATTGTGTTCGTTCGAAGAGGGAGTCGCAACTGTTTCGGGAAAGTTGCACTTTGTGTTCGGAGAGGCATGGCTAGGAGACGTTCCTCTTCGGAGGAGATGCTGAATCAACACAACCACCCATAATCAAACCGTCAAATGAAGAGACACGACGTGCGAGGTTCTTTGTTTCTAATTAAAAATAATTTTAAAAAAAAGGAGAAAATAGAATGGGGTGAAAAAACGTAGTTTTTAAGGCCTGATGTTATTTTGCTTTTATATATATATAGATTATAAGCAAGAATGAACGTTAATGATTCAATGGTTTTACCAAGCATCCGTACCATCTCTTTTTCTCTCACTTAAATTTGATTAGATTTCGTCGTACATACAATCCACTTAAGCACTAACCAGATATAAGTCAATTTCGACGGAAGTACTGACTGTTAATAGGTACATTTCTGAGCTTAAAAAAAATTAAACTCCAACACAAAAACGCATCAATAAAGGTTCAAACCAACGAAGCCTGGCTCGCAAAGTCAACCCGAGCTCGGCTCGCAAAAGTCTATCTAGAACTGTAACACGAGCCCGCACAGGAAAAGTCAACACGAGTCCAGCCTGGAGAAGTCAACTTGAGCCCGGCTAGGAAAAATAAACCTCAACCCGCTCTAGAAAAGTAAACCCGAGCCCGCTATGAAAAAGTAAACTCGGGCTCGGCCCCAAAAGTCAACCGCAGCCCTGGCTAGAAAAGTAAACCCGAGCCTGGCCAAGAAATATTAACTCAAACTCGCTCCAAAAAAGTCAACTCAGGCTCAGCATGAAAAAGTTAACCCGAGCCTACCCAAAAAGTCAACTTTAGCCCAGCTCGAAAATAGTTAACTCGAGCTCTGTATGAAAGAGTTAAGTTGAGTCTGGCCCAGAAAAGTTAACTCGAGCACGGCATCGAAAAGTCAGACGGAGCCGGCCCGAAAAATTAACTTGAGCCCGTTCCAAAAAAGTTAACATAAGTAGTCCATAAAAAATTCAATCGAGCTCAGCATTGAAAAGACGGAATAAGCCTGGCTCTAGAGAGAAAAAAAAAAAAAAAAAAAAAACAATGACACAACAAACGCACTTCAAAAAACGCACAAAACACGCATCGCAAGTGCGAACCGCACCTCGGAGGTGTCCTAGGTGCGAAATGCGCCCACGGGCACGCATTGGCCTCAAAACCCACTCTCATTTCCTAAAAATATTGAGGCCCTTCCCCACTTTTCTTAAGCATTCTTGAAGTAAGAAAACCTCCGTAATTGGTCTACTCATGTTTCACGCACCCTTAAAGACAATGAGAGATGTTAATTGTTGATAATCGAAGTCAGCAATCAAGGTCTCACCCCCGCCTTCCTCGTGTTTTTTTTTTCTTTCATCTCGAAAGACAAAGTTCAGGATCGATGATTTCCTTCAAGCCTAGCTCCATAATGACGTCTTTCTTTTAGAGACGATGCCCGGTATCAACGAACTCCTTCGAGCCTAACTTGAGATTGATGTTATTTCCGCTTCTCTTAAGAGAAACAAGATTTCTTCAAGAACCGAAACAAAACAAATGACCCGGAAACATCTTCCAGCCCATCATGGACAAAGAACCAAGAAGTTTTCTCCATTTGACCACCACATGCAACCATCAGGTTTAGCCCCAGATTGAATGGTAGATCGGTTTTTATGTAAATTCATTTTTAGGCATTAACACCTCTAACATGTAAATTGTACGATGATAAAATATATTTAAAAAATTTAAAAAATAGCAAAGAACTCTGAAATAAAATTAATAAATTATTTACCATGTACAATATAATTTTATAATTATAATTTAAGCAAGCTTACTAATTATATTTGAAGGATAATCCCAACTTGGGAAATGGGCCCAAATGTGCCCACATGCTTAATGGGCTTGCGATGTCTTAATGGACCGCCATAAATAGGTACTGGGCCACACGGGCTCAGTGGTAATTATGAATGAATGAAAATTAATATGATTAACTCTTCCGTCATTCATACGTGAAATTTTTTTAAGTTTAAACCACAAATAATTTTAACAGTTGTCTAAACTATGATTAGACCACGGTTTTCGTCTTCCGTGGTTTAAACTCTCTGTTGTAATCCAAAGTTTGTAGTAGTGTTAATTTTTAATTAATGAATAAATGAGCTTGACCCATTTAATGGATGAAGCTCATAAGGTCATTATTGACCCGTGGTTATAAATACATAACTTCAGTTTATAAAAACCTAATCTCCACCCTTATCCCTCGGAGGGAAATCGCAGGCATCCTTCCCCTAGTGTTTGCACTCGAGTTTCTAACCCTCTGCGTGAGAGAGTCGTGAACCAACACCGAGGAGGATCTAGTGAATCCGACGGAGTGTTTTCGAGCTATTCAATATAGAGTTCCTGCAACGACATGGGAAAAAATATAGAAACTATACTTTTGGAGCTGTTATTTGAAACAAGAGACGAGCACGTGGCCGCACACATCACGAGGAGAAATCGCCCTAACAATCCAGGCGGCACGAGTATATAATAACTAAATACCATTTTGAGATAAGCCCATTTTTTTAATATTGTTAAGAAATTTGACCGAAAAGTAAAAACCCCATAACATGCAGGGTTTTGCTCAGTTTTCTGTTTACCTTGAAATCAAATCATTCATCATATATTTTTATTTTTTTTTGTAGGCTGCCGAATATCTATATAATTTATGAAATTATCATCAATTTTCTATGAATATTATCACTTTATCATCGGTAGTTTTGAATCTCAATGTTCATCGGCTTCTTTTCCGTAGTAGTAACTTTCGATATTTCAAACTTCGGCATTAAAGAATGGTCTAGATTAGCTGAATCGCACAATAGTTACCGTACCTATCCTGCATGCTATCCTACAAATATGATTCTTAGCTAGGCTCTAATATATGCTTAGGCTTAATCTTTCCATTAACCTCTGATTAGTGGGTATAGCATATAATAGATTTGGTCTTAATTTCTTTGATCTCCAAAAGCTCTTTAGGACCAAAAAGTATCCACTTTTTTTAGAAGTTTTATAAATACAACGAGCTTTTTTTTCTTCAATATTTGTAATTCTTTTTTTTTTTAAGGCAGCTTTGCTGCAGTGGGGATCGAACTCACGACCTCCACTTTGGAAGTGGTGTGGAATTACCACTAGGCTATCCTAGCAACCACTGTAATTCAACAACAAAATAATGTGATTATGAGAACAAAACAGAGAATTATGAAAAATACATCACTTTCAAACTATTTTAATATATTCACCGCCTTTTTCGTGAAATTATAATACAAATTTCTTTTTTTAATATAATTAAATTTATATACAATTCTATGTTATTTTCAAAACTATTAACGTAATTTAAGAGATGAATAAATAAATAAATAATTCAACTCCTTAAATAAATAAATAAATAATTCAACCAATCAAATGTCTTCCCTTCTTGCATGGCTTTTTGTGTAGGTACGGTGGCTTTAGTGAATCTATGCACATTAACACCATTATTTAGTAATACTATTTTATTATTAAATAATGGGAAATTATTTAATACAAATAGTGGGACATGCTAAGCAAGGTTCAGTGATATCCGAGCAGGTCTTGGGGCTTCCAAAGAGGCATTGTATTGTAATCCGATGAGTCAAGTGTGTGACGGCTTGATATCAGACGTCCAACACAATATATTTCAAGCTTTGTGGAAGATCTCAAATGAAGCCTCCCTCCAAAGCATCCTCGTTAATGCGAGGGCTCCCGAGAATATCTTCATCTCACTTGTAAATGACCCATCTTTAAGATGAATAAATGTTTTCAATTATTAAGTCAAGCAAATAACACGGTAATGCTATGTGGTAATCAACTGAACGCCGTGGTTGCTAGGATAGCCTAGTGGTAATTCCACACTATCTCCAAAGTGGAGGTCGTGGGTTCGATCCTCACATGCAGCAAAGCTGCCTTAAAATAAAATAAAAAAAAATCAACTGAACGCCACATGACATTGATTTGGCATTTATCCCTGAAAAAAAAAAAAGATTTTAGTATTTAAGGTTATAATTTGTAGGACTTTTGGTGTTTATACCATGATTAAGTATATGTTGAGAATCAAACCACATCAGATCAATTGAAAATTTAAGATAAATAAATAAAAATCACAAAGAGATGGGTTATCTCCTACTCTTGTGCTTCAAAACGACATTAACATGGTTAATCTCCAAATACCTTGATCACAAAAACGACGTCAATTTGGGTTATCTCCTGGTAATTTGAGCATTACCACGACAATAAATTAAAATGGGCTATTTCCAAATATTCTGAGCTTCAAATGACATCAGAATGGTTCATCAATAAATATGTTAAGCATACAAACGACATAAAAATGGGTTTATCTCCGAATAAAAATGGGTCATTTCCAAATATCCTAGGCTTCAGAACGACATCAGCATGATCAATCACCAAAACTGTAAGTTAAAAAAACAAGCGACATCAACTTGCATGATCATAATCTCGAAGTATTTTAGGCATCAAAACGACATAAAAATGGGTTATCCCCAAATACCTTGAGCTTCAAAACGACAACAGCGCGCACGATTCAAATCATTTCATAACAAGTTGAGCATAAAAACAATTTCAACAAGGGTTATCTCCATTCTCCATATAAGTTTATCATTAAACGACATAAAAAAAAAAACAGGATATTGTTATAAGGGTAAATAACAGTAAAAATACCTAAAGTTTCATCAATGTGCCCGCCGAGTACCCAAATTCAAAAATGACGGCAAAAGTATCCAAACTACATTGACCGTGACAATTGCACGAAATCGTTAACTCTCCCGTTATTATTATGAGTTTCATAGTTATCTTATCACTTGAATTTTAAACATAACATTACACAAAATCGATCATCATATTAATTATCAATTTTCTTATCGCATTGATTATATATATTGATTGTATAGTGTAATTAAAATCTATACATCAATATCAAACAAAACAATTGATCAATTTATCTTTAAGCAATGTCATTTATAATTTAGTATCGATATGAGCATATAATTTTTTAAAATTTTAAAATAAATTATTACCATAAATATTGTCACTTAATTGATTGTTTTAAGGCAAAAACCAGAATTCCTCTCTAGCCCCAAGGCTGAGTTCGACTTGCCCTCCCGTGCTCCGATCGGTTCGTTGTCCAATCGCGGCACAAGACTTAGCAGTCCGATTCCCCGATTTCTAGTCAATTGACATTCCCACAGTGACGTGGTGGACGAGCTAGAGGCTCTGTGTTTTTGGAACTTTGTTCCGTGCTCCAAGGTACATGATCACAGAGAAATTCGGCCAAACCCATACAATTGGCTAAAATACTTAAAGTTTGGTAATGTGTCTAAACTTATACCTTGATTATCGAAATTAGTCTAGATCAATATATATCGATAAAATCCCGTGATTTCCACATAGGATTGTGAAAATCTCATTGATATTCCCAACAAGAACAGGCTCGTCGTAACTTCCAAAAGTCAGAGCCTTCATGGTATGCCTCAAATGTTTCCCTTGAAATAAAATCTATTGAGCTGATATGTGACTGATTTGGAACTGAAGTTAAGTCACAAATTCAATATCAGGAATGTGTGCGATCCAAGAAATATGTTAATGTGTCATTGCTAATTGGGGCGAATGAAGAACCAAGTTAATGCAAGATACAAGCGTCATTTTGGCTTTCCTGGGAAAAATAAAAAAGAGAAGAAAAAATTAATAACAACTTGGAATGCTTTTTTTTTTCTTTCTTTTTTCTTTTCCAAATACAACTCTCTTTCATAAAACGTCACGTTAGGTTATTCTGCTAATCACCTAGTCCAATAATATACGAGAGTGTGGAGCATTAGACTGTTCATTCATCAGTATAATAAATTACTAAGTCAAATGCAAGCTCTCTTGTACGACTGTTAATTACGTTAAGCACAGACAGCAAATGAGCCTTCTTTCTTTCTAAATACTTTTTTTTTTTTTTCTGATCTAAGACTGTTACGAGCCAAGATCGATAATCTCGGAATTAAGAACACACACACGAGGACACAATGAACACACGAACACTTTTGAACACGATGAGCAGTTTTCGCCAACCTTCACGAAACTTAATCTATCTTCTTGAGAGACTAAGCTCTCTTATTAGCTACTTTTCTTATTGACTTAAGCTCTCTTATATAGAGAACGAGATTACAATCTCATGGGCCGGACCGGTCTGGCTCCACTAATTTAAAAACGATAAATACATTTTTAAATGACATTACAACAAATCAACCCTTAAACGACCTTAACTCTCTAAACACCACTAATCCTAACGCTGCATCAAAGACATAAGTACGCCATATTTAGATGATCAACACTTGGAGAGATAAATGAAGTAAAATAATAAAATTATTAAGGACACAATCGCACGACTCTAGACAATAGATAGAACTAGTATTAACTCATGTTATATATCCTTTCAACTCAAAAAGATAGTAGTTACTAAAAAGAGTTATCGCATCGTACACACTTGATGTTTACTTGAGAAATAGAGAGACCAACACTACGTATTAGACAAAAAACAAAACTAAGATGTTGAGAAAACTAAGCCCTCCATGGTATCTTGAAATCATCTGGTCCCTCGTGGCTCGTACTTGACATATGACATGATGGTCAACGTAGTAATTACTGCAAAAATGCCACGTTGACAACATAGGCAGGCACTAAAAATAGCAAGCACAAGAAAAGAACGTGTTTTCACAAATGTCATTCTTGCTTCACTTGACCAAGGTTCTTTCGTAGTTGAGATTGAAGTGAAGAAGCTGAGGATCGTGGGAGGAAAAAAATTTAGACGAGTTTCAATTAAATTTGATGCTGAAAAATTACTTAAGGACTATCGAGTTTGATATTTTTTACGTCACAACGCGAAGCGAGAACATTCCACTAATATAAAAAGAGGGAGATTATTAATTGACACCATGTTGAAATGACTAATTCTAAGTGCAAGGAGTACCCCAAAATTAGTATTTCAAATGATTTTATATAATATTACTGTTTCGAGTTTTCGAGATTTTTAAAAATATGTCTCGGTTTCAGTCATGATTTCGTAAAAACTTGTTCATCATGAAAACCCGTTACAATGAACTTTGCACCAATAGAATCCAATTTGCAAGATAGAATTAATTGATTTGTTTCTCTGATTTTTGATAAATAAAAATTATATTTATTGACGTGTATTAGAAATATTTTTTGAAACCAGAAAGTTGACTCGATTTTTTTGGTCATGGATAACTTGTTCATTTGGCGAGAACATATGCACAATCGAAGTAAAATAATACACATGAATTTTTTTACATGGTTCGACATGTTAACGAGGTGTTAACTTCTTGAAAGTTTCTAGAAAATTGACTCGATTTTCGGGTTCGAGATAACTTTTTTTTTTAATACTAATGTTTTTTTGTTTTTTTAAAATAAAAAATACAAAAAAATAAAATAAATAATATACGAGAAGCTCCTCTCTTCCTCGCCACCTTATCTTCCATGGCGACTCATCGTCGGAGAACGCCGTGATCTCCGACCATGAAACCCATTTCCTCTCCTCCTCCTTCTTCCTTCGCCACCACTCCCCGATTCGCTTTCTCCAGACCCATCTCTCTCCACAGCCCACGCCGATGCAACTCCGTCTCCTTCGCCCTCCGCATCGCCGCCGCCGATTCGGCTCCCAGTCCCGTCCCCGCGGCGGCGAGTTCGATCCAAGAAGCTCGTGGATTTCGAGTGGAGGTTGGAAGCCCTAGCCTTCGGAGCCCTCCGGTGAAGCAGCTGAGCTTGAGCGACAAGGCTTCCTTCCTCGTCGCCTTCATCGCCTGCACGGTATCGATCGCTTTCCTTGCTTTCGCAATTTCATGATCGTATTCGAGATTGTGATCAAGTTAGGTTTTCGCAGACATCTGTGGCGTTTGTCAGCCTTGTCGCTGCAACCATCCCGATGTTGCTGGTGAGCTCTCTCATTATACAATGTGTATATCCGGTGTTGTTATCGTCTCTGAAGCAATCGGAAATCCGTCTTCGAATCTTTACGTTGAAGGAAACGAAACGGATTGTCTTCAATTCATTGTCCCTTCTGTTCCGTTCGTTCTCGTCGGTTCTTTATCAGAACTTGTTTCCGGTGTTGATTGTGGTTTCGACGTACGTGTTATAACCCCCTGTTTTTACAGGCAATGGGGCGAGCTGCAATATCTCTGTCGAAGCTAGCAGACACGGCCCGGGACGAACTCCCAAGCACGATGGCTGCAGTGAGGCTCTCGGGCATGGAAATCAGCGATCTCACGCTTGAATTAAGCGATCTCAGGTGATAACTTCGTCTCTGGTCTGCGTTCATTGCCAATTCTGATGAGGCATTGATAAAGTTCTATGAAGTCCCATAGGCAGCTTTTCCCCTTATTTTGTATATTGTAGTTAGTTATTTCCTAATCGTTTCAAAATCGATGGTATTTAAGTTATAAACCACGTACAACGCACATATTAGTGTTAATGAACTAAATACCTGAGCGTACTGTAGCTTGAAATTTAACAAAAGCCGATTATTTTTTAACTATCAGATGAAAAATTGCTACAATTTTTACAAGTTTAGCGGGGGAAACCGCTACTATACAATATGTTGAAACATATGGTTAATGTGTAAATTAGTGGGTAGTTATTAGCAGTATTAGTGGATTAGTGTTTTAGTAGAGTAGTTATTTCCTTAGTTTCAATGAAAATTCACAAAAAAAATCTCTCAAAAATCAACACAAAATTAGGCAAGAAACTATTATAGCCCGACAAACTTAAGGGACGTGTATGATAACTACTTATTACTTATCACCTTCTATTTTTCTTTCTCTGAACCTGTATTTTGATCCCAAAATAAGCCAAGAGATAACCGATGGGGTGAGCAAATCTACTCAAGCTGTTCAAGCAGCAGAGGCGGGAATTCGTCAGATCGGCCTGGTTGCCCGGAATCAGACCATATGTATGATCTAAACCCTTAAATCAGTTTACCAAAGCGATTTCATTTTCGCTATCCAAATATTGGTTTAATCGTCCAATTTAATAACAATCAACTCTTAACCATATTATGGTTCAGCTATGATTCAGGAAAGAGCGAGTCTCCCCATAATCACGTTGCAACCTGTAGTGGTCGGAGCAGCCAAAAAAACTTCTCGTGCCGTTGGAAGAGCGACAAAAAGCTTAATGAATATGATCTCGGGTTATGAAAGTAGCGCAGATGCTGAAGAAGATGCCGGCGAAAGTTGACGAGGAAGGTGACACGTGAGCTAGTTTAAGAGGTCCGTTGCCGTTTCTTCAAAATAGTTCCAGGCTTGTTCTTCGAGCGGGACAAATACACCCGGAATTTAATGTCTGTTACACAAAATGTAAAGACAGGTTATAATAAAGATTAGTTTTGTCTTCGAAAATGACATAAACTTGGTAGTTTTTTTTTTTTAGCTAAGTCCTAACATAAAGCTTATATTTTGACAATTATATTTAGGGTATGATCTAAATAATTAGAAATTAACCTTTAACACAAGCCAATTAATGAAAAACAGTGCTTCAATTCTATCATAACTCTATTTTTAAGACAATAAGAATGTATATTTTTTTAAGTATATAAAATCATACTCACATATACCAGAAGAATAATATTGCTATAAAAGGACACATTCGATTTCATAAAAGAAAACAAATCATCTTATTTATCAAAATTAATAAAAAATTAATCGAATTTAACACATGGAAGGTAAGATAAGAGTGTAATTTAAGGAAATTTATAATGAACTTAATTCATTCTATTCAACTTAAGTAACTTTGTTTTTATAAAATCCACAAATAAGAAAAGATGAGTTCAATTCCAAATAACTTAATGAAATTAATAATGGTAATTAGTCAGTGGAATCGTGGCAAAAGCGTCTGCTATTTCAGACTGCCTAATTGGCATAAATGCCCCTGAACTTTGTAAGTTAATGCACATTGTTGCCCGAACTTTAATTTTTGGTAGAAATGTCCCCTATGCTTTAATATACTTTTAAAAATTAGCACAGTGTCCCCTTATGTCTAAAAATATGAAAAATGATTAACTTGCACATCCGTCTAAAAATATGCATGAGTCGTTTGAGCATGTTTTCATCCGTTTACTATTTTTCACCAATTTGCGTGACTTTTATCTTAATACTTTTTTAATAACTAGAGTTCGTATTCACAATACAACCATAAACTAGTTTGTTGATCTTGGTTGGTGATTAATTGACAAAAATATATTTGAGTGACGCTCAAGTTAACATTTCTGTAATTTTGTTACAAGTAGCGGGCATCGTGCTACTTTTTAAAAATATAGCGACCGTAGTTGTCGAAAGTTAAAATTCACGAGGCAAACTGGACCTACATGCAAAGTCTTGAGGCCGTTACTCCATGTTAGAAAGAGTTGTAAATGGAAAGTCGAAGTACAATGAATATAAAAAAATAAAAATTGCACCCACTTTTTATTATTATTTGTTCTTGAAATATAACGTTTGACCACCCTTGTCATATTTTACATTCGTTGCAAAATTATAATACCAATAATTTCACTTTATCATATCTAATTAGTAATTGGTCGTGATATATAATATTTTTATATACGTTTAACATTACACGGATGCATGTACAGTCGATGTACTTTGAACATGATTGCGACTTACAAAAATAAATATAAAAAAATCTGATAAATAAAACGGTACATCGAACAGTATTCATATCTGTGAAGTATCATGAGGTTCTACCTCAAAACCAATTGGCAATGAGGGGAGTAACCCATGACCTTTTTAAACCTTACAGTCGGTGTACTTTGAACATGATTACGACTTACAAAAATAAATATAAAAAAATCTGATAAATAAAACGGTACATCGAACAGTATTCATATCTGTGAAGTATCATGAGGTTCCACCTCAAAACCAATAGGCAATGAGGGGAGTAACCCATGACCTTTTTAAACCTTGCGAAGTCCCCATGTCTTTTCCATGTGGGACTCAACATGCCCCCTCGAGATGGTGGCTCTTTGGCTTACTCATCTCGGGCCGAATCCCTTTTTTTTTTTTTGGATCGGTGCTCGTTTGAGCTTAATGGGCTCTGATACCATGTGAAGTATCATGAGGTTCCACCTCCAAACCAATTGGCAATGAGGGGAATAACTCATGACCTTTTTAAACCTTGCTAAGTCCCCATGTCTTTTCCATGTGGGACTCAACAATATCAAGGTTCTAAATATCGATATCGATATCGTTTCGCACTCTCCAATTTACGGATATATCGATTGCCGACGGGTATGCCGATGGATAAATCCAAAGAAAAAGATATATCGCTTGCCGAGAATATCGCATAATTTCATGGATATATCGCATGCCGATCAAAATATCGGCGGATATTTCCGAAAATATTTTTATTATTTCAATCATATTTTTATATAGTTTCTAAATTACCAATTTAATAAGTATGACACATAGTTATAGCCTAGAAAACACTCATAAATCATAATATAACACAAACATACAACATAAAAGTCATACCTCGTAACATAATGTCGACATAACATAAAATAAGTTAAAGTCATAGAGTACAAACATAAATATGAAGCACGATTTTAAATGCTGATATCGATGTCGTTTCGCACTCTCTATTATACGGATATATCGACGCTTGCCGATGGATAAATGGGAATAAATGGATATATTAATTTTCTACGAATATCGTATCACACTTCTCATTTTCTGGGCACGTCGTGGATATATCGAGGACATATCTGGATATTTAAAACCATGATTCATATATTATCACATTTATCGAACAGTATTCATGTTTTTTAAATGAAAAATATATAATATGTTAGTTTTGTTAAAATTTATTTTTAACAGAGGCCTCAAAAAAAAAAAAAAATCGCCTAGGGCCACAGGGGCCCAAGTACATATTATCACATATAAAAACAATGAATAAATTCGGTAAAACTAAAAGAACCCAATATATATATATATATTGTAATTGGCTGAATAAATACCCAAAGTCAAAAAATTTGTAGTTTAGATTGTTTCTTTCTCAACTCTCACGTGCCTTCGTTAATAATGTTGAATCATTTGACATGTAAGCTTCAAAATGTATTATTTAGCTCGAAAAATCGCGAATCATGAAAAAATAAGTGTTCATAAGAGAAGTACACTTATATATATAGGAGCGAAATCAATCGAACACACAAATTTTGCGATGTCGCGCAATTGAAATCTTTAGGAATATGCTGCTGTATTTTCAATAAGTTTAGGTACTTTTGCTGCAACTATTTATCCCTAAAAACAAATACGTTCTATACATGGTTTTTAGAACAATCTGTTGCATTAACATCCATAAAATCATGCACTTTTTTAGCATCTGCCGTGTGGGAGAGATAGAAGCTTCGAAAGTGTTTGTATTGGATGGCCTTGTAGAGACTAGGATTAGAAAGAATTGGCTAAAAGACCTTATCTCACATGTCGTTTCGCTTCCTACCCTCGTTATAACATTTTATTTCTTTTACATTTATTTTTCGCTCTGATAAATACAAATTGCGAGTTCTCATTTATTTTTTATCCAGTATTTTGTGAAATTACTACTTTGCCCTTTGGTAGTTGATCCGTTTATTATTTTTTACATTTTCTTTTTCAAACATATTCTCGTTTCTTCTTCACTTCGACGCTTTCTATTCCCAAGATCCTCTCTTCAGAGTCCGAACGTTTTCTCTTCTCCATCGTACTCCTCGTCCTTCTGTTCTGTTCACTCTGGTTCAAGAACGACTTCGCGCAACTCGGCTTTCTTCTCTTTGCTTTCCTGGCACAGGACGATCCTTTTAGCGACGAGTTTCTCCGATCATCGCCTTCATCCTCCCCAAAGCCACACAAATGGAGGTAGATATTTATTTTTTGAGAAACCTATGCTTTGTTTCGACTGTTTGAATCGTAATGATGTTAGGGTTTATACTGTTGTTTACGAAGTAGAACGAGAGTAGGGTTGGTTCTGTATGAATTGCAGAAATACCGCTAGAAGTTCGCTGTTGGTCCGAATATAATGCATTACCGCTATGTAAATATAAACGATTTTTGTACGTAGAAATACTGCTAGATATCTTATCATTACCGCTAGGGTTTATACTGATGTAATTATGATTTGTTTATGAGCCGTCAAATGCTTGGAGATGTTTTATCGAACAAAATGATTTGTACCACTTTCGACTGGAGACCGATGAAGGGAACAAAATGATTTGTTTATTACTTATTTTACATGCAATATACTATACTGTGTGGTTGACGAAGAAAAACGAGTGTAGGGTTTGTTATGTACCTGTTAGAGCAATACCGCTCTCTATTCACGCTCCGTTAACAGAATACCGCTAGAAGTTCACCGCTAGATATCTATTTACTCCGCGTTTTATATTTCCGATAGCGGTTTGCCGTTGCTCCTTATATACCTTATTACCGCTATGTATAATTTCTAGAAACTAATCAAGTTATGATTTGTTTTTTCACGGAAATAGCTATATAATATCCTAGCGCCGGATGAGTTGTACGACTGTGAGGTCATCACCAAAGAAGCAAACTTCTCCACGATCACAAATATGATTAAGGAGAACCTGAACGTGGGAGAGACTGAGTGGTTTCGGAGCACCCAGTTTGGACCTCTATTAGATGTCCCCATGCACTACAAATTCTCTCCCCAACTGTTTTGGATTTTGATTTCGAGAAGCACTACACATCAAGAGCCATATGAGCTGTGGATGTTGGTGAACAATGTTCCATCATCACCGGGCTGAATTGCCCCCCTGCCGAGCATTGAAGCTATCGTTGGACAACCAGAAAAGAATGACTCATTCAAGAAACGGATGTGGCCAAATGCAGGCTCAAATGTCACATTCGATATGGTCCTGGACAAATTAGATAACAGTAATCTTTATCCGGTTGTGAGCAACGACGATAGGAGAAGGTTGGCATGCCTCAGCTTCGTCTTCGGGGTGTTGTTACCCCTTCCTGGTGAAACTAGTTTGCATGTGGACTACTTGCGCTTGGTGGAGGACCTTGACGTATTCGTTCAATATCCTTGGGGTCGAGAGTCATTCCTAGGATCGGTACAGAAGATCCGGAATAGAGCAGTTAAGGAGTTGCAAAAAAACATCCCTAGACAAGGATGAGAGATCCCGATGATGACAGTTCCGGGGTTCATACATCCGCTTCTCGTATATATGTAATGGTTTTAAGTTATTTATTTACAATCGACATCTTATGTGCGAATTTAGCATGTTAAAATTCATGCAGATTTTGGCATACGAGTGTTTGCCTGGTGTGGCGCATGTCTTAGCGGACCGAAGGGAGTCCAATGAGGCACCTCGTATGTGCAAATGGAAAACGCGTCTAGTCGGGAATATCGATCTTCACCGCCTGTCAATTAAAAACGCTATTTTGCATGGGGCGGATCCGAGGGTAGTTTGCTCTATTGAAAATTTATCAATATCAACTATGATTTGGGAAAATAACAATACTCTTTAATTTGCAGGAACAATTGAGTGTACTAATTCCTACGGAGATGGAAGCTGAGTTGCCGCATATAAACTCCCTAGATCATCCCTTTGTTCCTCAACACCCCATGTTGGAGGAGCTCGTGCAGGCTTTGGATCGTGGTGAAAAGATCGTCCAACGACCGTACTATCCGTTGCCACTGCCACCGCCACCTCCACAGTCACCAGCGAAGACCGAAGAAGCTACTTCCTCATCGGGATAATTTTATGTTTTTTTTTGGACTATGTTTTCTTTTGGATCATATTTTTTTTTACTAGCATGTTTTTATTTTGGACTAGTAGTTTGTTTTAGACTAGTATGTTTTGATTCCCGCTAGTAATATTTTAATATTACATCGTACTGTTCTAAATATTACCTATAATATAACTACCTCTAGTCAAACTGTTATTACCGCTATATCCCTTGTAGTAATGCTAGTAGTAAGTGAAATAGATAATAACCGGATACCGCTACTAAACGCTATGTTTTGGACTAGTATGTTTAATATTACCTTTAGTAATATGTTTAATATTACGCTAGTGATAAGTGAGATGGATAATAGCTGGGTACCGCTGATTAGTTACCGCTAATTGATTGTCTTATCCGCCGATAGACAACCGAAGAAATACCGCTAGGTGTTCCCTACTAGATGTGGTCACTAAACACCTAGCGATATCCTAGCGGGAAAAGAGATGGAACGGGGAAGATAAGTGTTTCTATCATATAGATTAATTTTGCCCTTAATGTGCATAATTAAGTTCACCGTGACAATTATTGGTAAGTGAGATGAATAATAGGCGGATAATGAGTATGATAAAAGAACTACAAAGTTCGTTGGATCATAGAACAAGTCTCTATCACTCGTGCACATATGCGAAGCAATGCATGTTTCACTCGATCAATTCTTTCTTATTTCCACTTAAAAAGGTAATACACTATTAAATAAGGTTAAATAACCTTAATTTCTCCATTAAAACTAATTACCGCTAACTGATTATCTTATCCGCCGCTAGACACCCGAAGCAATACCGCTAGGTGTTACCTACTAGAGGTGGTCACTAAACACCTAGCGGTATCGTAGCGGGATGCGAGTAAGAGCGGGGAAGTTTAGTGTTTCTATCATATGGATTCATTTTGCTCTCAATGTGAATTATTAGGTTCACCGTGACAACTATTGGTAAGTGAGATGGATAATAGGCGGATAATGAGTATGATAAAAGAACTAGCTAGTTTGTTGGATCATAGAACAAGTCTATATCACTCGTGCACGTATGCGAAGCAATGCATGTTTCAATCGATCAATTCTTTCTTATTTCCACTTAAAAGGGTTTAACACTATTAAATAAGGTTCAGTAACCTTAATTTCTCCATCAAAACTACTTACCGCTAATTAATTTACTTATCCGCCGCTAGACTCCCGAAGCAATACCGCTAGGTGTTACCTACTAGCGGTTCCTACTAAACACATGTATCCTAGCGGGATGATAGTAGGAACGGGGAAGTACAGTGTTTCTATCATATGGATTCATTTTGCCCTCAATGTGCATTATTAGGTTCACCGTGACAACTATGGATAATAGGCGGATAATGAGTATGATAAAAGAACTAGGTAGTTCGTTGGATCATAGAACAAGTCTATATCACTCGTGCATGTATGCGAAGCAATGCATGTTTCAATCGATTGGGGGAGTTCAGTGTTTCAATGTGCATTATTAAGTTCACCGCTAGAGATGTATCCGTTTAACCGCTAGTGTTTCTCGATAGCGGTTTGATCAATAGTTCAACGAAAATTGATGAAGCGTAACAAAATTTACAAGTGTTGATGTCTATATAATAATTACAAATAGAATGTAATTATTGTTTCGAAACATACACGCATTCCTGAGAACCATCTTAAGGTTCTCATATACCGCGAACTATTTCCTCTTACCGCCAATGTTCGTGTAAGTACCAATATACCCTCACTAGTACTATAAAATGGAAACGAGGAAAACCTAAATGTTCAATCTCAATTCGCCGTTTTCCATAATGATATTTTTTCTACATAATTTTGTTTACCCGATATTCTACACAATTGCAATAGCGGTATAAGCGTTAATAATATTAATGTTGTTGGAATAAATTTAACAAGTGTAATTAATAACCCGAATTGAAATACTACTAGCCTGAATTAACTATAGTAAGTTCAATCACTACCTCTATATCAGATAAATCATTGCGGTAATTACATATCATCACGATCACGGTGATAAATAAGGACCCTAAGTCCTGATTGACCCACGACTGGCCCGAATCCGGTGTGCGGTTTTATCTCGTGCAACGGACCTCCGACTCGCACCAGACCGAATATGAGTAAGTATTAGATATTTGAGTCAATCAGGCTTTCGCGATAACCCTTTATGAAGGAACTCCCATCACTGACAGTTGTAACGCTTGCCATAATTTTAAATGAAAGGATGTAACCCTTTACGATCTGTTATTCAATGAAAGGTTCAGTTTCCATTAAGAAAAAGGAAAAAAAAAACATGATACGGCCGTTCAGTTTCCTCCACAACTGACGCTCGCCAAGACAAAGGCAACAAGAAAATGAAAACAACTCAAATCCAAAATTCAAATACCTTAACATTATAAGATACCGCTATACCACGGTCCACGATACATATTACCGCTACTTTATGCACAATGTCATGTAGCGGTTACATATGGTGTCTACTTCAGGAGATACCTTTTTCACTAGCTCGACGTACAGCTGTTTCAACCTTGACGGTCTATCTAGTGTCCGAATATATGATTTGAAGTCAGGTTCATCAGCAATGGCTATTGGCTGAGT
Source organism: Parietaria judaica (assembly GCA_954871525.1). NCBI lineage: Eukaryota > Viridiplantae > Streptophyta > Magnoliopsida > Rosales > Urticaceae > Parietaria > Parietaria judaica. The sequence continues at coordinate 51,465,180 of OX940860.1, forward strand.
ACTGTGATCAACTGGGTAATAAGTTAGTTTTAAATCAAATTGTCGGACAATATCAAATTTGTTATACAACTCCTTCAAATCAGATATGAACGGTTAAAGCAGTTGCAGTATCACTTATTCCCTCCCACCACCACTTGTAACGATATCTATCGAAATTCCATTCTCCGCCAAGACTGACAATCAAATGGTAATCATTCATCCTGCAAATGAAAATATACTTCAATCTTAAATTAAACTGTTATAGGCTTATATGATACAATTATATCGGTACCTCTATATAATATATACCTACCGCTATATTTGCTCAACAAATTGAAAACAATAATAAAATTACTTTATTATAATGGGATAATCATACCTTATATTTTTAATGATCCAGAGAGTACATTCTGCGTACAGATATCGGTACCGCTAGATAATATATATTTACCGCTATATTTTCTATACAAATTGAAAACAATAATAAAATTACTTTATTATACTAGGATAATCATACCTTATATTTTTAAGGATCCAGAGAGTACATTCTGCCTACAGATATCGGTACCGATATTATATATATACCTACCGCTTTATTTTCTCAACAAATTGAAAACAATAATAAAATTACTTTATTATACTGGGATATTCATACCTTATATTTTAAGGATCCAGAGTGTACATTATGCCTACATATATCGGTACCGCTAGATAATATATACATACCGCTATTTATCCATAAATTGAAAAACAACAATAAAATTTGATTACACACCTTCGAATGAGTCAATTCTTGATATACAATCGAATTGAAAGATTCGCTAATTGTTGGTTGGGTAACGCAGAAGACAAAGAGAAGGAATACAGTGAATCGGCGAAGAAACAATGAGAGCTTTAGGGTTTATCGGCAATTGGGGAATCGAAGAAGAAGACGAATAACAGAGGAGAGAGAAATAGGGAGGGAGGGAAAGAAATAATATTAAAAGGGAGGAGAGAGAAAAAATAATAAAATAAGAGAAGAGAGAAAATCGAGCCCAACGAACTATAAATGGGCCCCACTTCGTTTAATGAAGGGTATGAACCAAACATGTGAACAGTACCGAGGGTATAACCAAATCTCAAATAAGGTCATTCCTGCAATAAGCCCCTAGGATTATTTATTGCAAGCATCGATTAGTGTCGTTTCCGGCTCAACGATAGTGTCGTTTAAAGAGTATATAAATAAAGATGTTGTCGTTCGAGCTAAGTTTGAATTCGTCATGACTTGATGCTCTGAAGCTTTTAGCTTCCCATTGCTAATGACCTCCAATCCACAATGCCAATTCATTCAGCAATTTCACCGAGTACTTCTCGACTTTCTTGTTAGAAAAATTTAACAAAGGTTGAAGAAGTTTCGACAATTCCCTCTTGTGCACGATTTCAGGGCCAAAATCACTACAAGACATACAATCTAATTAACAAAATTGACACACAAACATTAACTTTAATAATGCTACACGTACCTCAAAAGTCTACGAGCAACTTTGGCAATCAACACAACCATAGAGTGATTACTCTGACTCATGACACTCTGCCTCAAGACCTCGTCCTTCAGAGCTTCGAGGACAATATTCCCACAATTTAATTCCACAAGTAACCACAATGAAGTGGTCACCAACTGTGCAATAGCACTGTTGCACAAACCCAGAAGTCGCCGCACAAACCCAGAAGTCGATAAGTACCGGAAAAGCAAGAAACGAACAATATAACAACATTGTTCAGTGCCTCATTTTATGGATTAGCAGATCGTGCCTCATTTTCAGACTCCTCTTCAGTGCCTCATTGGAAGAGCATTTCCGGTTGTTCTTTGCTGAGCATCTTCCTAAGCCTTGTATTCTGGAAAAACCAAGGTTCGAATTTTCCTCGATTATCCTCGATAATCGTCGATTGTCCGTCTTGCCAATAGTCATCAGCAAATATTCCATGTTAATAAATTATTCGTAAAAACAATGTAAAAATAACGAAAAATTAGGTACTTTTAATTTTATTTTATTTTTGCATTTTTTAACAATTTTCGGCAAAAGTACCTTAAATGCAAAAAAAAATAAAAAAAAAATAATGTATTTTTCAAGAAAAAAATTAACTTAGCATGGCGTACTAGCCAAGTATCAAGATAGATAGTTTGAGTTGTTTGGATTTGGAAATGGAGATTGCTATTTATATACTAACAATGTTATTGTTTTCTTTGTATTTGTTCCATGTGGGACTTTCCAAATTCAAACAAATGTGTATTTTTTTATCATTTATATTTGCTCAATGTGAGACTTCTCCACAAAGCCAAATAGTTAATTATGTATATTATCAATTTATGTAGTATCTTTTAATCTTGATTATCCACAAATCAAAATAGTTAATTATGTCTATTTTGTTTTCTTATGTTTGAGCATGACATGATTTTATTTACATATATTTGAGTACGACATGATTTTATTTGACTATCTACATATGTGAGAGTGACACTATATTTTATTTACATATGTAAACTTAGTAAATATATTCTTGAAACTGTTTTAGTGTTTTTTCATCGATAATCCTCGATAAGTGTAGATAATTCGTCGATAATTCTCGATAAGTGTCGGTAATGATAAGCTACAGTTTTAGTAGTTTTCCATTGATAATCATCGAAAATCCATCGATAATCCTCAAAAACGGCAACCGATTTATCGGCAAAAACGATATTTTGAACCTTGGGAAAAACTAAGGGAAATTTATTACATATTTTATATTTATTTTACTAATTTTTTTATATTTTATTCGGAAATGGGAGACGTGAAGATGGGTGAAACTGAATCATCCTCTTAATGCGTAAACCGATTCATCCAATTCAAGAGAGAAGAGACCAAGAAGAGCAAAATATTATATATTTTTAACGAATAATTGGTACTATTACCGCCATTGAACTTTGCAAGTTAATGCAGTTTGACCTATAAATTTAGTTTTTGACAATAATGCCTCTTATTAGGATCTCGTTTAGCAATCAGATGATACAATAAGCCTATCGGTTTCTCGAGTAGAAACCCGATTTCATGAATCACTCAACGTTCTTTATCTTTTTTGTTTTCATTCACCCGAAAAATCTGACGTATCGGAATTAATCCATAGGTCAATTCTAAACCATCAATAAAAAAAAACCCGTACTTAGTCAGATTATTGACGAATTTCAGAACATTTGATCAGTAAAAATGGCCGTATCATGAGTACTGCTAATCTACTAATCATCAATAAAATAAAATGTTAACGTGCCAACATCTTGGTAAGTGGTAACGTTCTCATTAGTAGTGCCTACCTGCTTCACAACCGACGCCGCCACTTCGGGATGCCTGCGTCAAACTCGTTCATCTCCGCATCATCTTCATCTTCCTCTTCAAGTTGTCTCACAGTTGGCCGGCTAACACCGGCAGTCCTCACTTGGTAACGCGGCTAGGTCATACTCTTCCTAGGATGAGTTGGGAGCCTTTTCTTCAAATTGTTTTTCTGCAAAGAGAAAAACAATAGAATTCAAATAAAATACAAATTCTTCTACAATTATAATACAATGTTAACAAAAAAAAAATTACCTCACTATGGTTCCAATATTTCCCTTTGCATGAACGATCAACGGCCCTGGAAGTTCCAATCCACAATGCCAATTCATTCAGCAATTTCACCAAGTACTTCTCGACTTTCTTGTTAGAAAAATTTAACAAAGGTTGAAGAAGTTTCGACGATTCCCTCTTGTGCACGATTTCAGGGCCAAAATCACTACAAGACATACAATCTAATTAACAAAATTGACACACAAATATTAACTTTAATAATGCTACACGTACCTCAAAAGTCAACGAGCAACTTTGGCAATCAACACAACCATAGAGTGATTACTCTGACTCATGACACTCTGCCTCAAGACCTCGTCCTTCAGAGCTTCGAGGACAATATTCCCACAATTTAATTCCACAAGTAACCACAATGAAGTGGTCACCAACTGTGCAATAGCACTGTTGGACAAACACTTAAGAAGCTCCCCACATATTTCCTTGCATAACCTATAATTTATAATACAAATTTAGCATGTAATAAATAATAAAAGATCATGTAACAAATTTAGCATGTAAAAAAAGATCAATACTCGGTCGTTATCGTTCCCGCAACATTAAGAAACACATTCAGTGCCACTAATTTTTTTATTTGAACTCGTTGATCGGAATCAACCAAGTTCTTCGTGAAACAGGAACCTAAATTCAATAAAACGCAATCTTCATCAACGTATAAAGCGAACAAGAAAACTGTCGAAATCAACGTAAACAACTCTAAACCCTAACAGTGAACAAGCCGAAATTTCAATTTTCATAATAAATCAAACATACCGAAAATTAAGACTATAAAACAATCATAACGCAATCTTCATACCAAGGTTCGAAATTTTGCGATAATCGAACGATTTATCGCTGAAAACCACTTCTCGGAAACTTATCTCCTCTTATCGTTGTCGTTTTATACTTATCGCGATTTTTCGATTCGAAAAACAAGTCACTTATCCATCAAAGTTTTCAAGTGCAATTTTTCGAAAAGTGAGTCACTTTTCGGTCAAAAACGATAAGTCAACCCCAGCATAGTTTTTTCTTTTTCGCGGCAAAAGTTCCAATTTCTTTTAATTTTGGAATTTAAAGGTATTTTTAGGGTTTTTTTTAGTGGATCTTGAGTGTTTAGAAGTTTAAATGTTGTATATGTATGAATCATGTCAAATTTTCACAATTTTATTCTATATTTAATAGAGTTACATAGAAAGCTATTAGGTTGAATGAAAGTTCAAGTTTGAGTTTCATGATACTTTGATTGTACATTTTACGTTTTGAATCAAATGTTATAGTTGAATTTGATTTTTTAAGGTTTATTAAGGAATATAGATGAATTATAATAGTTTGTGTGAGTTTTGTTATTTTTTTTGCAGATTTGGGGTGATTTTAGTGTTTGTTAGAATTGTTTATATAATTGCGGTAAAAGTATTTATTTTTTGGAAATTAATGAACTTGAGCTATATTTTTAATATTTTTGATGTAATTTCATTGTTTAACAATGTATGTAAATAGGAAACTGTAAGTTTGACATAATTTTTTTTGCAATTTGATGTTTTCCTGAATTGTCCAATTATTGCGGCAAAAGTACATATGTTTCAGAAATTGGTTAATTGAGCTAGTTAATCGACTTTTTTGGTGTAATTTCATTTTACAATATTGTATATAATTCATAAATTGTGTGGTTGACATAATTTGTTTTGTAATTTGACGTTTTCCAACTATTGAGGCAAAAGTACATATTTTTAGGAAATTGGTTAAATTGAACTAGTTCTTCAATTTTTTTTTATACAACTTCAATTGGGCAGACTTTATATAATTAACAATTGGTGATTTTAAAATATTTTATTTTAGTAAAATATGACTTTGACTCTTTCAAAAATTTATCAAATAAGCATATTTTATCTAATATTTAATAACTAAAGAGAGCATTTTGACTAACAAGTTACAACTTATAATTTGTAAATAATAATTGTTATTATAATTTATTTTTTTATAGGTTTTCCATCGATAAATCCATCGATAACCGATTAATCCATCGATAAGTTTCGACAACGGCAAACGATAATTTTTATAGGTTTTCCATCGATAAATCCATCGGTAAACGATTACTCCGTCGATAACAGCAAACGATTTTTCGGCAAAAACGGCATTTTGAACCTTGCTTCATACACATATAAAGCGAACAAGAAAACGCCAAATCAACGTAAACAACTCTAAACCATAACAATGAACAAGCCGAAATTTCAATTTTCATAATAAATCAAACATACCGAAAATTAAGACTATAAAACAATCATAACGCAATCTTCATACACGTATAAAGCGAACAAGAAAACGCCAAATCAACTCTAACCTAATCAAGCAAACAAGAAAACGCCAAATCAACGTAATAATTTCACCGATTTATCTCTAACCTAATTTTTACTATCTTTTGTTCGTAATAATTAAAACTTGTGGGTAAGATTGTAATAATTAAAACTTTTGTGGGTACATATTGTAAAAATTAAAACTGGTAGGTATTTTTTTGTAATAATTAACACTTCAAAATCATTTCCATATATATGAAATACCATTAGCGACTAGATTCAGATTCGAAGGAAAAATGGATAAGAAACGTAAGAATTTCCGAGAAAATGCTGCAAGAATCGATGGATCGGCGTCAATGTGAGTATTTAAATCTGGTCGTTTCTAGATTTCTCTTGGATTTTGTATGCGGTTTTTTCATATTGATTCCTCGAATTGAATTTTGAGACAGTTTTCAAGAAAAGGTATCGAGTAGAAATTGGTCTGCGAAAATGGCAAGTGAGAAAAGCAAAGATCGCCTCGAGGCTATTAACTATGTTGTTCGTGAATGTGAGAAACTCTCTGGAGGATAACAGAGTCTTAATTTTCTGTATGTTTGATTTATTATGAAAATTGAAATTTCGGCTTGTTCATTGTTATGGTTTAAAGTTGTTTACGTTGATTTTGCGTTTTCTTATTCGCTTTATACGTGTAACCTAATTTTTACGTTGAACAATGAACAAGCCGAAATTTCAATTTTCATAATAAATCAAACATACCGAAAATTAAGACTATGTTATCCTCCAGAGAGAGCTTCTCATATTCACGAACAACATAGTTAATAACCTCGAGTCGATCTTTACTTTTCTCACTTGCCATTTTCACAGACCAATTTCTACTCGATACATTTTCTTGAAAACTGTCTCAAATTTCAATTCGAGGAATCAATATGAAAAAACCGCATACAAAATCCAAGAGAAATCTAAAAACGACCAGATTTGAACACTCACATTGACACCAATCCATCGATTTTTGCAACATTCTCTCAGAAATTCTTACGTTTCTTATCCATTTTTCCTTCGAATCTTAGGTCTGAATCTAATCGCTAATGGTATTTCATATATATGGAAATGGATTTGAAGTGTTAATTATTACAAAAAAAAAATACCCACCAGTTTTAATTTTTACAATATGTACCCACAAAAGTTTTAATTATTACAATCTTACCCACGAGTTTTAATTATTACCCCTTTAATTATTACGAACAAAAGATAGTAAAAATAAGGTTAGAGATAAATCGGTGAAATAAAAATAAAAACAATAAATCTTCAAAAAAAAAAACGTTAGATATGCAATAATAAATCTAGAAAAAATGAAAATAAGAAAAATAAGAATAATAAATCTAGAAAAAATGAAAATGAAAATTATAAGAATAAATCTACAAACATAAGAATTCGGTCACACAATAAAAATAAAACTAATAAATCTAGAAAAAATGAAAATTCGGAGCCCTCATAATATAATTCTTATCTCATGAGATCCATGGATACACAATTAATAAAAACATTAGATCTACGAATCAAATAAAAACAATGGATTAGATATCGGCCAATGCAATAAAGAAACTTAAGAATTCGATAATAGTCAAGCAATAAAAATAAATAATAGATCTAGAAAAAAAAATGAAAACTTGAGGTTAAGGTTCGAGCACTCATCATCTCTTTCTCTAACTCATATGAGATCCATAGAATTGATCTATGAATAATGAGTTTAGAGATCGATCAGAGCAATCGATCATCACTTTCCCTTACTCATGAGACGGGAGAATAGATCCATGAAAATCTAAACACTTGAAACATGGATGAAAAAGATCGACCAGAGCCGGCACACAGCGAACCAAAAGTCAGCGAAGTTTGGAAAGTAAAAACCCTAAGTGTCTTTATATTGAACTCCTAAATGGGTAAAAGCCCAAGTTAGGCCCTTAAATGAATCCAAGCCCAATCCAAATTAAACCGTTATACTGATACATTACATATATATATATATATATATATATATATATATATATATATATATATCTCATAAATCAATTTACACGAAATAGAATATTGCATGTAAGAATAACGCCCAAACCGAGTCATATATTATACTGTGTAATTATGTTTACTCAACATGAAAATGACAATAATACCACTTGTCCAATGTGAATTCAATGAAAAAACGAGTTGTAAAAACATGGAACTCACAAAAAATAACACGCGTGTACAGAAGTTTTGAAAAGACAATACGCGTGTGAAAAAAGATTTACTGACAATTGAGAATTGAGAATTGACTGTACCAAGTTACAGTCAATAGTACCAAGTTAATAGCTGTCTACGGCAATCTATCTATATTATAATATGTAATTATGTTTACTCAACAAGAAAATGACAATAATACCACTGGTCCAATGTGAATTCAATGAAAAAACGAGTTGTGAAAACTTGGAACTCACAAAAAATAACACGCGTGTACAGAAGTTTTGAAAAGACAATACGCGTGTGAAAAAAGATTTACTGACAATTGAGAATTGAGAATTGGCTGTACCAAGTTAATAGTACCAAGTTAATAGCTGTCTACGGCAATCTATCTATATTATAATATGTAATTATGTTTACTCAACAAGAAAATGACAATAATACCACTGGTCCAATGTGAATTCAATGAAAAAACGAGTTGTGAAAACTTGGAACTCACAAAAAATAACACGCGTGTACAGAAGTTTTGAAAAGACAATACGCGTGTGAAAAAAGATTTACTGACAATTGAGAATTGAGAATTGACTGTACCAAGTTAATAGTACCAAGTTAATAGCTGTCTACAGCAATCTATCTATATTATAATATGTAATTATGTTTACTCAACAAGAAAATGACAATAATACCACTGGTCCAATGTGAATTCAATGAAAAAACGAGTTGTGAAAACTTGGAACTCACAATAAATAACACGCGTGTACAGAAGTTTTGAAAAGACAATACGCGTGTGAAAAAAGATTTACTGACAATTGAGAATTGAGAATTGGCTGTACCAAGTTAATAGTACCAAGTTAATAGCTGTCTACGACAATCTATCTATATTATAATATGTAATTATGTTTACTCAACAAGAAAATGACAATAATACCACTGGTCCAATGTGAATTCAATGAAAAAACGAGTTGTGAAAACTTGGAACTCACAAAAAATAACACGCGTGTACAGAAGTTTTGAAAAGACAATACGCGTGTGAAAAAAGATTTACTGACAATTGAGAATTGAGAATTGACTGTACCAAGTTAATAGTACCAAGTTAATAGCTGTCTACGGCAATCTATCTATATTATAATATGTAATTATGTTTACTCAACAAGAAAATGACAATAATACCACTGGTCCAATGTGAATTCAATGAAAAAACGAGTTGTGAAAACTTGGAACTCACAATAAATAACACGCGTGTACAGAAGTTTTGAAAAGACAATACGCGTGTGAAAAAAGATTTACTGACAATTGAGAATTGAGAATTGGCTGTACCAAGTTAATAGTACCAAGTTAATAGCTGTCTACGGCAATCTATCTATATTATAATATGTAATTATGTTTACTCAACAAGAAAATGACAATAATACCACTGGTCCAATGTGAATTCAATGAAAAAACGAGTTGTGAAAACTTGGAACTCACAAAAAATAACACGCGTGTACAGAAGTTTTGAAAAGACAATACGCGTGTGAAAAAAGATTTACTGACAATTGAGAATTGAGAATTGACTGTACCAAGTTAATAGTACCAAGTTAATAGCTGTCTACGGCAATCTATCTATATTATAATATGTAATTATGTTTACTCAACAAGAAAATGACAATAATACCACTGGTCCAATGTGAATTCAATGAAAAAACGAGTTGTGAAAACTTGGAACTCACAATAAATAACACGCGTGTACAGAAGTTTTGAAAAGACAATACGCGTGTGAAAAAAGATTTACTGACAATTGAGAATTGAGAATTGACTGTACCAAGTTAATAGTACCAAGTTAATAGCTGTCTACGGCAATCTATCTATATTATAATATGTAATTATGTTTACTCAACAAGAAAATGACAATAATACCACTGGTCCAATGTGAATTCAATGAAAAAACGAGTTGTGAAAACTTGGAACTCACAATAAATAACACGCGTGTACAGAAGTTTTGAAAAGACAATACGCGTGTGAAAAAAGATTTACTGACAATTGAGAATTGAGAATTGACTGTACCAAGTTAATAGTACCAAGTTAATAGCTGTCTACGGCAATCTACCTATATTATAATATGTAATTATGTTTACTCAACAAGAAAATGACAATAATACCACTGGTCCAATGTGAATTCAATGAAAAAACAAGTTGTGAAAACTTGGAACTCACAATAAATAACACGCGTGTACACAAGTTTTGAAAAGGGTTAGGGTACAGAAGTTTTGAAAAGACAATACGATTACTGACAATTGATAATTGACTGTACCAAGTTAATAGCTGTCTACGGCAATCTATCTAATTATTTAAAAACAATAATCTTGTTTTCAACTTTATTTTTTTTCTCTCTTTTTCAATTATTAAATATTTGAATAGATGTTTTTTAGTATACGTGTCTCCTGCTAAAGCTATGCATCTCCTACTTTTTCTCTTTTTTTTATAATTATTATATTATACGAAGGAAAAAAAAACAAGTTGTAAGTGTAACAACGGTTTCTTTTTAAATTTTAATTAAATAAAAAATTTGTTCGGTCAGAAACCAAAGGTTTGTTCGGTCAGTCAGAAGGACCCACAATCACCTTTAAAACAATTAATTATCCACGCTCATTTGCGTGTGATATTGATATATACAGTGTGTGTGAAGATGGATTCAATTCAACTTGATAAATAAGTTGATTTTCGTTTTGTACACTTCCAGTTCCAAACACAACAATAATTTTTTTTTCGAAAAAAAAAAATACAACAATAATTTATTTTAGAAAAAAAATGTTTTAAAAAAAATAATTTATTACGAAAGTTACATTATATTTATATGGATTTATTTTAAAATAATAATTAATAATTAATAATTAAATAGGGTCTTCTATACAAATGGGTATTCGGTACCGATTATTAAAAATTTAAAATTGAAGACAAAAATCGAAGACCTTGTTTTATGGACTCCAACTCTATGATTCGGTCTTTAGGGTCTTCGGAAATAAGATTTTCTATCTCACAAAGAGAGGCCAACCTCCATGGAAGAACTGATGGCACGAGCCACACGAGACATTTCGGTCAAGGAGTACTTCGACAACCGAAGACAAGTGGATCGAGAGACTCGACGTCTAAACGACGACGAATCTCGAAGAAAGAAACGCCAACCAGGCACGCCGCGTGACCATGATGACCAATCTGGGGAACGGTCTCGGGGTGACCTCACGCCGCTGAGCACCTATCCTGCGACGATTCTGAAACTTCACGAGGAAAAGTTCGTCCGTCCCCCGCCCATGCCAGAAAACGCCAGGCGGAACCTGAACAAATATTGCGAGTTCTACCAAGAAGTCGGACACTCCACCTCTGATTATTGGCAGTTGAGATGACTGATTGAAACCCGTACATTGCCCTGTTGTTTCTTTAATTCCAAGAAGTACCCCTGAAAGGTACATTAGTTTATGAAACTCCAAAGAAGTACCCTTGAAGGTACACTTGTGCTGCCCCCCAAGGCACAAATTTTCACTTTTGAAACGCTATATCTCCAGTAGTACCATGAATAAAAAGAGCTCTCACACTCACCTTTTTTACAAAAAAGAACATATGGCAGGTGATCTCTTGGAAAAACACCCCAAGAACGCCGACTCTGCGCACGCAAAACGTGGCTGACAGGTTATCTCTGGGACACCCCCGTAAGCACACGGCATGTGATATACGGGGAAACCCCTGCGACCGTAAAAGCGTATGACGGAGAGGTGTCTAACGAAACACCCCTATAAACGTAAGCATATGGTTTTTTTTTTCGCGGGACGCCCCCATGCCTCTTTTCGGAAAACAAAAATAAAATCCCAAGAAGTACCCTTGAAGGTACACTGGTTTGGTGCCCATCGAGACACAAGTTTTTCCCTTTACAACGTTGAATTATAAATAAGAAAGAGCTCTCGCGCTCTCCCCCTTTTACCAAAAATAAAATATGGAACGTTATCTCTCAGGAAAGCACCTGAAGACGTACATGGGAGGTTACTTCGAAAGAACACTGACTCCGCGCACGCAAAACATGGCTGGCAGGTCAACTCTGGGACACCCCCGTAAACACACGACATGTGATCTACGGGGAAACCTCCACAACCGTAAAAGCGTACGACGGTAAGGAGTCTAGCGAAACACCCCCATAAACGTAAATAGAGTATTTTTCCCAAGGATGCCACCATACATCTTTCAAAATTAAAGGCCAAAAATACCCCTACGAGCAAAGATAGTTTTCCACCAGGCAAAGCCTTCCGCAAAACTAGGGGGTTAATGTTGGGAGGTATTTTTTCAGAAATGTTTTAATAAAAGAATATCATTTAATTAATCATTTTTAACATGAAAATGTCCTCTAGAGGCCCGTTTTCGCAAAACAAAGTGTCACAGTGTTCCTAAAAATATGAAAACACCAAAAAACGACATAAAATTTGTGGGAAACGGACACGGGACGCGCTGGGGGCAAAAAACACCCCGGAGTATCTTTTGTGGGACCCATACACGCGACAACCCACCAGATGGTGCCACGTGGCAGATAAATGACCATCCTGCCCTTCTTTTTCGGCGTCACCACATCAGAGAGGCAATTACCATCCTTCCCTCGAAGATGCTCCTCGAATGGTCGAGAAGCCCGCTCTCGTTGGTGCACCTAACCACCTCATCGGGCCAAAAGACAGATTTACCCTCGTCACCGCCCATCACGCCCAGAGGACGATCCTGCCCTCGCCTTCTTTCATCGAACGGTCGAGGAGCCATCTCTCGTTGGTGCTTGTCGCCACGTCGACGCGCCAAAAGACCATCATTGCCCCTGAGTGGTGGAGCATCTTCGGGAGTCCGTGCCCCACATTACAGAAATCTAGCAATGCGGATTTTGTTGCACACTGCGTCTGCTTCAGCGTGTGAGACGAACTGGAGCACGTTTTCCCTGATCCACAAAAAGCTCCACAATCGTCTGGCGTACGCGACACTTGAGAAGCTAGTGTTTTGTAACTACAATCAGAAGCTAGCGCTGCGAGACTTGAGGGCGCAGTACGACCAGGTCGACAAAGCCGATCCGTATGAGTACCTCAATAGGTCTTTGGCTATGGCCTCTGCAGGTGCTGACTTCGAGGACGCAATTGTAGAGTGGATCCGACCAGTCCACCTCGATGACGAAGATGGCAACCCAGACCCACAGATCGTCACGGAGGCTCGATCATACGGAGTTGTGATCAGCTGAGTCCTTGGTGAGCAAAGACTCGGTCCTACCCCTGACCCCCCGGGAGTTCATAGAGGAGTTGACGGCGGCTCAACCGCTACTAGGGGTAGTTCCAGTCAACAGCGTACTCATACGACTGGTTCTTACCGTAGTTCCCCTTCCCATAGCCCTTCACAATCGCATAGTGGCTGGGGTGGGGGAGGAGGTGACACCCAGGGAGGATGGGGTGGCGGCCAGAGAGGCTGGGGAGGTTACACTTACGGAGGATGGAGTGGCGGCGAGAGAGGTACAAATGATTACTATTTTTCTTTGAATGTATCGTTTATTTTAATTTTGTTGATTGTTTGTATATATGAATGTCAACTAATATGTTTACAAAACAAGTAATCCGTATCGAGGCGACCTAAACTACGACCTTGCCAACACGGGATACATTCCCGACAGACAGTACGGCGACCAGCAGTCTCCTCAACAATAAGACGACGCATCTTCTGCTTATGGATTCTACTTGGGAAGTGATTATCTCTCTCAGAGCGAGAACCCCGTCGACGAGATGTCCGGGAACTTTGAGACGATGTCAATGGTTACTTCCGTGAGAACTCAGTTTGCTACTCCGCACCCTGTGCTCGATAACGGAGTGTGGGCGCATCCCCAGTATGCATCTCGTGGCGTGTTTACGGAGCAACACACATATGATTACCATGTGAGTAACTTCCGTATGCACTTCGAACCACATGGCTTGTTTTGGAGCACGTATCTGAACATGCATCTAGAAGCAAGTGGTGCCGCGGGTATCTTTGAAGCCCATAGGAGATCGTCGTTCTTTTGAGGTCGGAGGGGTTGCTTTGACTTTTGAGTATTATGTAATCTATCCATTTTCTTTCTTTCTATTATGTGTTTGAGTTTGAGATATTTCTATATTAGACTATGTCTTTGATAGTTGAGACTTGTTAGACTATGTTATTAGTGTTTTAGATTTGAGCTTTTTGATGGAATTATATGTGTGTATGATTTTTTGTATTTACATATGTTTTGAATTTGAGGTATGATATTACAAAAATATTTTATAAGTTTTCCGTCGAAAAGTATCAAAAAGTATTGATAATTCGTCGATAATCATCGAAAAGTATCGGTAATCGGTAAGCCACAATATTATAGATTTTCCGTCGGTTAATCGGTAAGCTGTCGATGGATGTTGAAAACAGTAACCGATTTATCGGTAAGTTTGGTAAGTTGAACCTCGGAATAAACATCTTATTATTAAACTTAAATAAAAATTAAAATTTTAATGCTTCAGTTTTGTGCTTGCGATCCCAAGAAGGTCAGCGACTATTTGATTGGCATCAAGTGTGCCCATGCTTTTAAAGTTTATCTTCATTTTTTTTGTTTCTTTCAAATATTATTTTTCTAGAATTGTCATTTAATGATAAATAAAAATTAGTCTTAAATTTAGTTAGATACTGTTTGGAATCATGTAATAAATAACAGAGTGGGCTATTTCTTAATGAAACATGAGAACAATTTAATTGTTTTGTTGATAGTATTTTTTCTGTTAAATATGTAATCATCATTGGTTATGAAATTAAGCTTAAGAATATTATTGCACAACAAATTGAGCAAGTGTGAGTGCAATGTTGAGCGATATATAAGTAATTGTAACAGTTTTTGGACTTAAAGACAATGATTACTCATCAATTACATAGCTAAACAATTATAATGAGAAAAAGCCTTTTTATCTTGAAAGAGTCTTATTTTGAGAATAATCGTGGAAAAAAGCAAAAAAGAAAAAAAAAAAACACACGGGGAGGAAAATAAAGGCAATCAACGAGTTACACTTACAACTTCCACCAAAGTGATTAAACAAAAACCAATGAGTGCTTTATACTTTGTAGAGTTTGGAAATTGAATATATATATATATATATATATATATATATATATATATATATATATATATTTCATCACAAACATTAAAAATGTGTTTTCTTTACTAATTAAACTCATATATTTTTTCTCGATAATTCTTAGCTTAAGTGTGTAGAACACAAATATTACATTATTATTATTATTATATCGGCCCATTATAAACCGCAACCCTACCACCTTTGTCTAACCTATTTCCATAATAGAAATTTTTTAATCCCGAGAAACTATATTTTGGGCGTTCTAGGCAACACACACATATATATATACATTATTATTATTATTATTATTATTATTATTATTATATCGGCCCATTATAAACCGCAACCCTACCACCTTTGTCTAACTTATTTCCATAATAGAAATTTTTTAATCCCGAGAAACTATATTTTGGGCGTTCTAGGCAACACACATATATATATACACATTAGACTTATTTAAATTATTATGAGATTATTTTGTTATATTATAAATTATAATAAAATATTATATTTTTGTAGAAGTCCCTTACTATCGCCTATTTTTTTTATTATTTTTATAAATAAGATGAGTAAGGAGTCATCATGTATTTTATATTCATTTTTAAATTTTTAACTCGACGACTAGTGATCATCTCACCGAGGTTTAATTCTTCTTCTTTCTTTCTCCTCTCTTTTTAATATTCTTTTTTTTTTCGACGTAGGTGAAATAAGCAAAGATTTTTGAGTCATCTATATAGAAGCGCGTCAAACACTTATTCTTTCCAAATTAGAAGGTGAAAATTGTGAGTGGAAAACAAGTATTAGTGGGCTATAATCTATATATATATATAAAAAGCAAAATCTAGAGTGATGACATGGCAAGCTAGATTCAAAGGAATTGTAATTTCCTATTTTCTCAAATATTGAATTATTTTTTATAAAAAAACTCTATCACACAATATCTTTTAATGTCTCATTTAATTGTTTATTTATTCTTACACTAACTGCATGCAAATTATATATATATATACACACACACGTTAACATGAGAATATCAAAAGACAATGCATATCAAAACACAATGCACACATTCAATTGTTTCTCATATTTATTTTATTAGACGTTTTTTGATTTAGTGATACACGTATGTATTAGTTTTTCCTTTTTGATTGGTATTCATCATAAAACAATGCACCATAGAAACGTGGCAATCTTTATTTCCACGTTTCTATGGTGCATTTGGCAAGCTAGATTCAAAGGAATTGTAATTTCCTATTTTCTCAAATATTGAATTATTTTTTATAAAAAAACTCTATCACACAATATCTTTTAATGTCTCATTTAATTGTTTATTTATTCTTACATTAACTGCATGCAAATTATATATATATATATACACACACGTTAACATGAGAATATCAAAAGACAATGCACACATTCAATTGTTTCTCATATTTATTTTATTAGACGTTTTTTGATTTAGTGATACACGTATGTATTAGTTTTTCCTTTTTGATTGGTATTCATCATAAAAAAAATGCACCATAGAAACGTGGCAATCTTTATTTCCACGTTTCTATGGTGCATTTGGCAAGCTAGATTCAAAGGAATTGTAATTTCCTATTTTCTCAAATATTGAATTATTTTTTATAAAAAAACTCTATCACACAATATCTTTTAATGTCTCATTTAATTGTTTATTTATTCTTACACTAACTGCATGCAAATTATATATATATATATATATATATATATATATATATACACACACACGTTAACATGAGAATATCAAAAGACAATGCATATCAAAACACAATGCACACATTCAATTGTTTCTCATATTTATTTTATTAGACGTTTTTTTATTTAGTGATACACGTATGTATTAGTTTTTCCTTTTTGATTGGTATTCATCATATTCATAACATTCATTTAATTCTTGGGACTCATTTATTTTGTTGAAGATAAAAATACTCTTCTTTTGGTAAATAAATATCACATATTCTTGAAGCCCTCTTCATGCATTGGTTAGACGCCAGCACTTCAAACCGAAGTTTTTTTTTCTTTCTAGATGTGACCGTGAAGGCTTGCCTGAAGCTCGACCACGAGCCGTTTTGGAGCGGTGGCGGTGAACCAGCCCTCTTTCTTTGTGGTGCGTAGGCAAATGACGTCGCGCCACATCAATGGTATGGTCGGTGGTATGTAGGTTTGACACACATGTACATCGTATGCGTACACGCACTTCATGCCCCGTGTTCGGCGACGTTTGTGATGCTTTTCACGTATAGTTCCGTCTCTTACTCTTGACAGTAACAGCAGCTATGGTGTTCGATATCACGCCTTACACGATAGTCATCGTCGTCTTCTTACGTATTCATAAAATGCATCTAGATTGCGAAGAAATCAGAGCGTGCCTACGAAGATTTCAGTTTTTAAGTTTTTGTGCCATGTGAATTGTTATTTTAGGCCATGTCAGTGGGGTAAGCTTTAGATAGGTTGGAATTTAAATTTTGTATAATGATCTTCAAACAAATAGCACTAAAACCATGAAAGATTTCAAGCAAATCATGTTTATTAGCCATGCTAAATCTAATAAAAATCAAATATTCATGCTTTCATTGAGCTAAAGCAAAACAAAAATAACATATATAAACTATAAAGTATTTTTTTAGAATAATAATAATATTACTGTCGTTAAAAATAATGTTAAATATACTATAAATGAAATCAAGACTTCTTTCTCTTCATGCATCTTACTCTCTTATAAATTAAGGAGGTATTTCGGCCTACTTATATAAATAAATATTAGTTAAGGCGAAAATTAGGAAGAACCGATAGAAACTAATTAACTATAAAAAAATATTTCCAATACATTATATGTAGTAAAAAGTAGCAATTATTATTATTAAACATGGCTACAACAATATTTATAATAAAAAAATAACACTGATTAGACGTTGTTTTAAAGTTAATGAAAAGAATTAGTAATATATTATTACTTGGTTGTAAGGAAATTTTTAAAAAAAAATATCCAGACTGAATATTCACAATCACGACATGGTGGTAAACTATTTGATATGAATTATATAATTGTTTATAATTTCTTACGTAATGTTCAGGCTTTTAATGTAACGTTCAAGCTTTTAATTTGAAATTCTCTTTTCTGAAATTTCTACATAAAAAAAAACTATGAATAGCCACCAATCTTTAATTCCATTAACATCAACCCCGTTTAATAATTTCTCAAAATATTTCTTTTAAGCTTAAGTAAATTAGTGCATCATGCATTTTAATGTTATTTAGTTTTTTTTTTCTTTAAAAAAATGTTATTTAACTTTTCCAATTCCACAAGACTCTTCATTGTAATTAACGCAGAGTTTCATGTCATCTAAACTCTCTCATTGTGATTAAATGTTATTAATTTGTGAGAACTTAAAGTCCGACTTTATTGTATTAATTTTTGTAAGACAAAATATTTTGATTAAGAAATATAAAAAGACAATATATTGCCATACAATATATAAACTGAAGTTTCTGATTAATAGCCTCAATTTCCTATTAATATTTCTCACATTTAGACTTTCCCGTGCTTTTTTATTTGAAGCAAATTCTATTATTGTGCCCTCTTCGATTAAATGGTTGTTGTGTTTAAAGTGAGTTCACATATAATTGTTTTCATATTCTATTCTTATTGGAGGAGAAAACTAATATAATACTTCGCCCACTATATATCATATTAAGTTTCATATGAATTATAAAATTGTAACTGAGGTATATTTTTAAAAATATAATATTAAGTTTCATATGAATTATAAAATTGTAACTATTGAGGTATATTTTTAAAAATATAACTCCATTGACCTTCAAATACGTACATATTTAAGAACTCATACAAGAGATTATTTAAGAAGTTTAGCTTTTAAAAATAAAAGAATAATTAAATAAAGTAAAAACAACATATAGTTATTACTAAAATCAATGTATACGTATGATGTGTATCGATATATATAATATATGCACGGCAAGAAAATATTGTACATATTTTTTTCTTTTCAAAAATCCCGTATATACATAAAAAATTCTGAACTAATGTCACATTTTTATTTATATATAACATTCTATATTGGGTGACTTCGTAGATAAAAATGTTAAAAACTTTTGGTCTTCCATATTTTTAACATTTAATAAGATATGTGTATTTTAATATGTATAACATATTATGTTCCATTGAGAAATCATATGTATATAATTCTTTGGGTTGTATATCTTTGGCAAAAAAAAAACGTGAAATGATGCTCTAAAAATCATATATTATACATAAAAAAAAATTGAAGCGATTTGTTAGATTCTAAAAAAAAAACTACATGCATGATTTCAGTAATTGAAATCAGTGCAACAAATCTTGAATGGAATCACCTTTCTCAATAGAGCAAGTTTACCGCTCAACATATTTGAATAGAGTTTGAAAGAAAGAGATGATGGTAAGTTTTATTTAAAGTATATTTTTTGAACTTAATATAGTATAGTTAATTTACATGAATTTTATAAATTATTATACTTTACTTATTTTCTTCATTTATTTAATTAACTATTGTTATTTTTACTTATCCGTTCAACAATTCTCCTTTTTTGGATTCACGCTTCTATTTTTTTTTCCACATACATATATAATTAAATTTAATAATTATTGAGGATAACATAACTTAAAAAAATCAACAACTACTAATAAAATATATATTTTGTAAGAGAATAATTATCAATATTTTTATATTGTGAGCAATTTGTTTTTCCGTTAAAACGTGGTGAAACGAATAGCGATAAAAAATATTAGGGTTTGAAAACTAAAATGACCTGGGGGATTAAAAACTAAAACATCGAGCGAATTGTCTATTAATTATTGTACTGGGCTCTATCAAGCTTACATTTAATAATATAACCGACAATAACATTAAAAAAAGCATAAACGTAGATGTTGGTCTTTTGATTATTACGTCTAAATAATAAATTGAAAATATTTTATATTATTATACATATTTACCAACATTTTTTTAATCGCCACCGCGCATAAACAATAGGATGTTTATTAGAATTCTCTATATATTTAATTGTAGTTATTATTGAGCCAGGACTTACCATATTTATAGTAATAACATAATCGACAATAAAATTAACAAAAAAAAAAAATCAAGTTTTTTTATTCGACCAGGATGTTGAACTTTTGATTAATTTACAATCTTAAAAAATTGATAACTTTTTCATCTAACTTCACTAATATATTTTATTGCGCGGTGCCCGTCCACTAGTAATAAATAAAAAGGAAAAGTGGGACAACGTTAACACTAAAAGAGATGATTATTGTTTCTGAAAAGTTATGTCACTGAATAAGTTGCGATGTTACACTTGCAAGAAAGATCTTCAAGGAACCTCATCGGGTTAATAAATGAGGAAGTCAGATAGAGTGTAATCCAACCGAGGGAATCGTAGGCTGACAAAAGCACCAATCAGTGGCGGAAATCACGGGACTGGCAGTGAAGGATCACATCAAGGGGCCACGCGAGGATCAACGGCGAGATGAGCTAGGGTAAGAGATCATCCGAAGATCAACGGTCGAGAAACTAGGGCAACATGCCTATAAATACCAAGAGAAAGCTCCATTGAAAGGGGGGAAGGAGGTCAGCCGAACTCAAACTACAGAAGAGAGAAGAGAGAAGAGGGAAAAGAGAGAAAAGAAAAAGAAGGAAGAAGATAGACACTGAATTCCCCTTGAACTACGTGATGACCTGATCCCGGCTCGTCGGGTACGTAGGCAGCTTCGCCGGAGACGGCGGAGTGCGGCATCAAATCTCACCTCATACCCCTATCCCAATATCCCATTTCCAACTTCATTCTTCCATTTGTCCAAGCTATAAAACGGGAAAAACCGAGTCCTCTCGGGATAAATAAATCAGGGATAATCGTTGTTCGTGTCTTGTTGCGTTCTTTATGGTTCTCTTTGTGACTGGTAAGGCGGTGAAAATCGCCCTCTACAATTAGGTATTGGACCAACCATGCACGCCAACCAACCGAATAAACGGTTCCTTAGTGCCTTTCCAACTCAACATAATACCAACCGAATTCACTAATATATGAGATTAGTGAATATTTCATTAAGTAGCAAAGTAAATTACAAGAGAACTAGGTCAAAATTCTCTTCAATACGTCTTTAGTCAATGGAATTAACAAAATATAAAACGGCATAATCAAGCTCCATGTATTGAAATTTTGTTAAAATAAAAGTTCAACAAGATTTTAGAAAAAATAATGAAAAGCTCTCAAACAAGACACATGTGTTGTGCACGGGTTAATTATCAAGGTGTTTCTGTGGAAGACTTGAGTTAAAAAAGCAAATTGCATTAACATTCAAAGTTCAAAAGATATTGAATTATTAATTTCAATTATTTTGAATAATAATCTAATAATTTTGGAAACAACTAATAGAACCTCGTACAGACAACATAGGTTTTTTTTAGAGATGATAGCGAGTAGCGACAAATGTACTCAAATTTAAGTAAAAGTCGCAGTTATATATCATAATTCTATTTATATCGGCCAAAGTACTCAATTTAATTTGTGTTTTTCGTATTTATTATATTATAGTCATTCAGAAAGTATGCACTTACATATCATATCATCTTAGTTAACTGGAATTTCTTTTGAGCATATCTTACAATTTGCAACAATATGGTCGTTCAAGAAGGACGGAATGGACTTTATTCATAGGAACTAAAAGCACGGAATAGAAATGAAATATACAAACCCTACACTTTTATGCAACTCGTGTATTTCATCCGGTACATATGGAATTGTGGTACATAATCGCTCTTTTTTGCTTAAACTTAGATACATTTGCCATTAATTTTATTTTTTTTCTTTTGACAACCAGAAATGGGTAAATATTGATAATATATTTAACTGCATGTTGAAATAAGATTTTAAGCATTCACTTTATTTAATTGGTTTATAATTTTTGCTTAAAATTTGGGTTTGAACTTAAAAGTGAGAATTATGAGGCCGGCACAATATTTAAATTACATAATTTAATGCAGTGTCGCAAATAAAAACAAAAATTCATGTTGAACAATTCATTGTCACAATTCACAAATTCACAGTACAAAATCCTCGTCAAACATGACTCGTTGAATTTTCTTCAAGATAAGTAATGTATCGCAATCATAGGGATTTATTTGACGAATTTAACGCGTATTATGCAACAGTGTTTAAAATTAATTATATTGTTATTTGGAAGCTCAAACACTCAATGGGTTGGTCAAAAGAACATTATAGAACTTAATATTTGTTTATTAATATTATTATTTCTTACACCAGCTTCTTCCACGCTCCAACTACTTATAGTTATAACTTATAACTAAGTAACCATCCGATAAAAAGTTTAGAGTCCTCACCTTAAACTAATTAGGGCGGCATAGCCCGAAATTTACTAAATAACGATAAAAGTATTAAAAGATGAATTTCGTCATTGTTAAATTGATGATTGTTAGTCAAATGCCTCACGTGCAGTTAAACATCCACATGACATTGTCACAAAATCCACGTGAAAATGCCACATGGACATTAGGTGATGTGATAATGTCACATGAACGTTTGACTGTCATGTAGGACATTCGACTAACAACCGCCCGTTTAACATGGTGAGAATCCATCTATTTTTATCGCTATTAAATGAATTTGGACCATGTCGCCCCAATTGACATAAAGTTGGAGACTTATGCCGCTTTATCAAGTGACGATACTAGCGGCAAAATACTACAAGAATATTTATGGGATAAGTATCCAACTTGTATTAAGTGAGCTAATATATTTTCAGTGTCTTTTTAGCTTTAATAATACCCAAAATTCACAAAAAGATTATCCAAGACCAATTATGTACTTGGCTTTGTGATATCACTAAACTACAAATGGAATCCGGATTTGCAAAATTAGATTATGGATCTGTATTTTAATATCTGATTATCCACATATATGATTTTTTTAGAAACCAATTTTAATACCAGGATCCGGATTTCAAGTCGGATCCGATTTTTCAAACCAGATCTGCTTAGCTAAAAATTGAAAATTTAAATTTAAAGAGTAGTCTTTTATAAAAATAAAATCTTAATATCCCGGAGAAGGAAATAGTGAAAATATATAATAATTAAAAAATTAGTGTTTTTAATGTTTATGTAAGGCGGAACAGAGCGCTCACGCACCCCAGCAGCGCGAGCCCTGGCAGCCTCTGGAAGGCGCGTGAGAGCGCGTCCGACGTCAGATTGCCAGGCGGATGCTCCCGATGGACACGGCACAAATACGCAAACAAATATATAATTTTCCCCAGGGGCTTTCCGGAGTAATATTTAATTGCATATAGACCCCAAAACCCTCTTATAAACAGAAGCTCGATTCATTCAAACGGTAACTCATTCCAACGCTCTTTACTACTATCAAATTCCAGTTTCCACTTCTATAAATATAATTCTTCGGTACTAACTTCGAACCAGAGGTGAATAGGGAGGTACCCTCTATCTTTCCCCCTAATGGAGAGTTACATGTTTTACAAGAGTTAATATAGATATAGCTAGAAAAGGAGAGGTCGCTTGCCCAAATCTCGGCACCAAAAGAGAGTTCAAGGTCCGGTCGCCGACCTATCCTGCGACGATTCTGGTTCTAAGAGGTCGCCATCTTATAGCTTGAATCCGTTCGGAACGCTATGGCGTTGGTTCTGAGATTTTTTGGTAACTGGTCGAATCTCCGACCGGTTTTGGATCCACGACTAGTGGAAGCTCCAAAATCTGTAACTAGGCCGCTACAATGTTGTTCAATTTTTTTAGCATCAACGTATATTCTTACTACACGTATCTCTTTAAATTTTGGTGCGAAAATGAACTTTATCTATCAATATTAAAATAATAGAATGATATAAACTAAAAATTAAAAAAATTAGCATGTGATAATCAATAACTTACCCATTACATTAATTTTTCTTACGAAATTACGTGAAAGTACGTGATTTGTTGTATGTGTATGTGATAGATGTTGGTCTTTAGCAATTTCCCACGAGAAAAGAAGTTGTTGAGAATAATGGCAATAATTACTAGCTAACAACAATTGATAGATATGGAGTTGTTTTATATGTTTTGGACTTTATTGTTAAGGTCGGATTTGGTCAAATCCATCCTCAACACAACTCGTGTCGTTTTGTCCCATAAACGACATGAGAGAAGGCGAGGAAGTTCATTGCCCGAGGATCAAACAAGGTATATCCTCGAGGAGGATTATCTCCGAGGAGGTTTAAACCGCGAGGAGGTCTGGCTAGCGTAAAAGCAGACTGCGATGACGTGTCCCATCACGCTCGACGAAGAACTTCGTCATGATGAAGTTGTGCAGAGCCGAATGACTATTGACAAGACGTGCATTTAACGAAGCTCACCTACCCATTCTGGCCGCCTGCTCCAAGGGTGACGAAGAAGCATGGGTTCACCACGCTTCCTTCCAACCACTCCCGAAGGGACGTGAGAAAAGGTGGGAAAAGAGAGCGATGGCGGAGATAAACTATATAAAAGGCAAGAAAAGGCCTCATTTGAAGGGGTTCGCAAAAAAAGGGAGAAAAAACCAGAGAAGAGAGAAAGATCTAGTATGAGAAAGAGAAAGAACTTAGAGATAAAGAGATTTATTTACGTTCGATCCTTCAATTGTCCAGCTATTAAACGAAAGAAAACCGAGCTCTTATCAGAAATATAATAAAAACAAAGATATTCACTGATCATTGTTGTTAACTTGTTCATTGTGTTTATTTTTGTGACTGGAGAAGGGTGGTCAAAATCGCCCTCTACAGTTTGGCGCCAACGTGGGGCTTTGTTTTCTTTCTAACTCACAGCCAGGAATTTGAAGGAGCGAGACGTCATGGAGCGACACCGTCGCCAGCAAGGAGGCCCCGGTCTCGAAGAGGCCAATCATAGCTGCTCGAAATAGCGGTTGAGCACGCGAAAACATCGAGGAGGGCCTAAGAGGCAACTCAAGAGACAGAAGAAACGTAAAGGGGAAGACGTACGGACTCCCGCATTAAGAAGAGGTAGACGTATGGTCAATTGGTCAGAGAGAAAACACGCGCGCATTAATAAGCCGGAATGATTCCCGAGGCGTTGCGAAACGACAGCAGTGTCAGGGAAGGCGAAGGGTCTTACGCGTGATGCGATTGACGGTTATAAATAAGAACACAGTTTAACTCTCAAAATCCAAAAAAAAAAAAAATCATTTTCTCATCTCCCCTAACCAATGCTTGTTAGTTTGTTTCTCGATACCAGGAACGAAGCTTACGAAGAGAAAATGACATTCGGGGAAGAAGTTATCAGCCAAGGCTCCACAGGCGAGTCCGGGGAGTACACCACGATGGAGGAGGAGGCGAATTGGAGCGCCATCGAAGGAGGCTGGAAATGGCCCGAAGGAGACATGGCGGGAGCACAGGGAGGAGATGATCACAAGATGACGGACGGCTGGAAGAGCGTGGAATGGCCCGGGAGCGACGAGCCGTATCCCACGACGGAGGGCGCTGCGGAGGATCAACAGAACCAAGAGCAGCAAGGAAACTCAGGTGAACACTCCCGACGCCTGTCCTTGACGGATACCGGAAGGGCCGGCGAGCCGCACTCCGCGATGGAGTTTGTCATGTTGTACCTAGGCCTCGAGGAGCTCCTCGCGGTAGAGATGGTGTGCACAACGCTGCGCGATGAGGTTCGGGGCAACTGCCTCCTGTGGCGGAACCTCAGCATCGATGACCCGATGAACAAGCGGGTCGAGGAAGAAAATCTCCTGAACCTGACAGCGAGGTCCCGAGGGAAAATAGAAACTCTGACGCTATACAGATGCTTCGGGGTCACCAACTCCGTCTTAAGAGTGGTCATGCAGAATAACGTGACTATCATTAAATTGTGCCTATCAGACTGCCACCGAATCACCGTGGACGACATGGTCAACAACTTGTCCACGATAAAGCATGGGATAAAGTTCCTGAGAGTCAATGGGCTCAAATTCAGCTACGAGGAGGGAGCTAAGGCCAGGCTCGAAGACCTCCCCTTACTGCTCGCGGCAGAGAGCACGGCCCCCGATTTTGAGCAGCAAAAACCTACACCACGCGGCCGCCTGCTCGACCAGGAGTATTGCAGGAAGTTCTACAAAGAAACCTTGGTGCACGAGAAGCCCACAAAGGGTGGGGAAAGGGACACTCTTCACCCACCGTGTGTTCGCCCACGCCACGGAGGACGCGCTTGCGGCTACTGTATGTTGTGCATAAGCCTTGGCCTCATGTGGTATACCTGCGTCTGTACGGACTGCAACGATGGGCGCCCTAGCAGAGACTCTCTGGAGAAGGTCGTGTCTTCAGCCTGCTCGATCACCGATGAATAAGCTCCGAAGTAAGGCGCGTACACTGTTCGACGCGAAAGAAGGGTCGGTCTACCGAGAAGCCTCTACGAACCCTTTCGGCGTGATCTCTTGGTGAAAATTTGTTTTATTTTAATGTCTGTATGTACGTTTGTTTTACTTTAAGAATCGAGCAAAATTATAAGTTAGCAAAAATATATGTATATAACTCTGCTCGGTGAGAGCGCCGAGAAAAAAGAAAAGTATTCTCAAAATATATATATAAAAATACGGCTAAGGGTGCCGAGCAAGCCCAAACCGGCGAGAGTGCCGAGAAAATAATAAAAAAATACGGCTAAGGGTGCCGAGCAAGCCCGATCCGGCGAGATTGCCGAGAAAAATATAAAAAATACGGCTAAGGGTGCCGAGCAAGCCCAAACCGGCAAGAGTGCCGAGAAAATAAAAAATAAATAAATAAATACGGCTAAGGGTGCCGAGCAAGCCCGATCCGGCGAGAGTGCCGAGAAAATAAAAAAGAAATTTAAATAAATACGGCTAAGGGTGCCGAGCAAGCCCAAACCGGCGAGAATGCCGAGGAAATAAACAAGGCGAGAGTGCCTATGGGGTCCTGGAAACTAATCGGCTCGTACCCGATGAAACCCAGCGACACCCACAAGTATTAACTACGGCGAGAGTGCCGAGTAAAAGCGGTACGGCTAAGGGCGCCGAGCAAGCCCGAGCCGGCGAGAGTGCCGAGCAGAAAGAAAATATATTTACGGCTAAGGGCGCCGAGCAAGCCCGAGCCGGCGAGAGTGCCGAGCAGAAAGAAAATATATTTACGGCTAAGGGCGCCGAGCAAGCCCAAATCGGCAAGAGTGCCGAGAAAATATAAAAAATACGGCTAAGGGTGCCGAGCAAGCCCAAACCGGCAAGAGTGCCAAGAAAATAAAAAATAAATAAATAAATACGGCTAAGGGTGCCGAGCAAGCCCGAACCGGCGAGGGTGCCGAGAAAAATTATAAAAAAATATATATATACGGCTAAGGGTGCCGAGCAAGCCCGAACCGGCGAGAGTGCCGAGAAAAATTATAAAAAAAAAATATTTACGGCTAAGGGTGCCGAGCAAGCCCGATCCGGCGAGAGTGCCGAGGAAATAAACAAGGCGAGAGTGCCTATGGGGTCCTGGAAACTAATCGGCTAGTACCCGATGAAACCCAGCGATACCCGCAAGTGTTAACTACGGCGAGAGTGCCGAGTAAAGAGGTACGGCGAGAGTGCCGAGAAAAAGAGGTACGGCGAGAGTGCCGAAGTAAAGAGGAACGGCGAGAGTGCCGAGAAAAAGCGGTACGGCGAGAGTGCCGAGTAAAGAGGTACGGTGAGAGTGCCGAGAAAAAGAGGTACGGCTAAGGGTGCCGAGCAAGCCCGAATCGGCGAGAGTGCCGAGAAAGATTATAAAAAATATATATACGGCTAAGGGCGCCGAGCAAGCCCGAGCCGGCGAGAGTGCCGAGCAGAAAGAAAATATATATTTACGGCTAAGGGTGCCGAGCAAGCCCGTACCGGCGAGAGTGCCGAGAAAGCAAAGAGGGGTGGGGAAAAAACAAACATCTCACCCATAAACAAGTTCGTAGATCGCGAGCAAACTCATAAAAAGAAATCGTCATATGTTCATTTGATTCAAAATACGAGTTACAGATTATTATTTACAATTTATTCGTTCACACTCTCAGAAGTTATACGTATTGAAGTTCCCGCAGGGGTTAGTCTTCTGGCCCAGTAACGCCGCCAAAGGGGTCTTGATGAAGAACCGCCTCGGCACATTCCTCGAGAAGGATGTCGCAGCATCGATGGAGGATGTCGTCAACTACCAAGCGCGCCGAACTGTCGTCGGGGAGCCTCGGAGATTTGCTCGGAGAGACCTTCGCGGGGCGAAGAGTATCTGATTCACCTTCAACTTGCAAGGAAGAAGCCGAGAGCAATGCAATAAACCGCGGCAGGTAAAAGGTACCACAAAAGAAGAAACGAGAAAAGCAGAAAATCTGTTTTCATTCATCAGAAATAGATTACAGGAACCAACCCAAAAGAAAAAAGGGGAAACACAAGATACTAAACTAGCTGCCCTATACCGTGCCCGACGAAGAGGAAGGGACGTCGAGGTCCGGCGAGCGCGCCTCAATGACACTCGGAGGGAGACAAGGAGAAAGCGGAGGAGAGTCAGGACCGCTGGCGATTTTCTTCTCCAGCTCGGCCAAGTCGGCCCGGCATTCCTCCTCCAACCTACGCCACCTTGACAGCTTGGCTTGGACCTCGCCAATGGTTGAGCGAGAAGGAAGCCCCTCAACGAGTCTGATATTCGCAAGGATGCCGCCCAACATACGCTAGGCTTGGACACTCTCCTTGAGAGCATCAAACCTCTTAGAGGCACGTTTCAACTTGTTGGTCGCATCAAGATAAAGGCGCACGCGGGAGAATTCTTTCTCTATCGCCTTGCTCCGGGCCGCATCACGATCCTTGGCGAGCTTCCTCACCATGGCCTTGACATGGAAAGAGATGTGACTTTCTTGGCCGGGCGGCAAATTTATGGCCTCAGCAATTCGGGTGAAACACTCGTCTTTCTGCCGAAGTTGCGCAGAGAGCCTCTCTTCGCACCGATAATGACGCTCTCGTTCCTCGATAAGGGACTCCTCGGCAATAGCGAGGAGGCGTCGATCTTCGTCGTGCTCTGCCTTACACTAAGCGAGCTTAGCCTTTGCCAAATCACGAAAAGCAACTTCATCTCCCGAAGGTCCCCTCGCAAGGTCCGGAACCGACAATGGCCCGTCCACCCTCTCACAATTTTCTCCGTCGCGGGGGAAGGGGGCACCGGGATGAAGAGCGCCAATACTACCCCCATCTTGCAAAAGAAAAAAATAAGAGAGAAAACAGATATACGAGGGTAATAACGAAGAAACTCGACGTGGAAAGGAAAAGGTAACTCGAGAAAATTTATGTATTCATTGATTCGATGAAACGCTTGGATTACAGAAGGGATCACATCATAAAAAAAAAAGAAGAGAAAATGGAGGAGAAACTCCGAGAAAACATCCTATACCATGGGCTCCGGAGGCGCCACAATCTCGGTGTTCGAGCCATATTCGTCGTGCAGTGAGGACCCGAGAGAAGCCCCCTCCGGGACAAGGTTTTCAACACTCCGGCTGTCGATGGCTAGCGGCTTGCAGGGGGAAAGCGGCGGAGAGTCGGGATCCCTGGAGGCCTTTTGATCCAGCTCGCCCGCTTCGGCCCGGTACTTGTCGCGACTTTCGTACCACGAAGGCAGGCGGGTCTCGAGACCCTCGACGGGCGCCGAAGGAAGGATTTTCTCGGCCAAACCGATATTAGCTTGGTACGCGGCGGCCAAGCGGTGGGCGTTGATGGATTGATCGAGAAAATCAAACCTCGCCGAGAGACGCTCCAACTTGGCTTGAGCTTCCTCGAACAGACGCTCTCGGCCGTGACGCTCTTCAACCGCCTCGGCTCGCGCAGCCTCTAGGTCTTCGGCAAACTTCTTCAGCGCGGCGCCGACCCGGGACGCCAGGCGGTCCTCTTCTTCTAGCGGCACGCCGACAGCTTCGCTGATCCGGGCGAGGCGCTCAGCCTTCAGCCGGAGCTTATCGGAGAGATCTGCCTCCTTAGCAGCAAAAGAGTTTCTCTGTTCCGCGAGTTCGGCCTCTGCGGCCCGGCGTAACGAAACTTCCGACTCCAAGGCATACTTGGTCTCGTCGAGATCCGAGGAAAGCTTCTCGGCCTGCTCCTGAAATTTCCGCTCGTCGCGGACGGAGACCTCAAGTTGGCCTTGGATCAGCGCGAGCTTGCCGACAGCTCACTCGCGTTTCTCTCGGCCTTAGCGGTGGATAGCCGCTCGGAGACAATCACATCGTTCAGCCGGGCTATTCCCCGGAAGACATGGGAGGTGCCTTCCGCGTAACCCATAAACTCGTTGAGAGGATCGACGAGCCCGTGTGAAGCTTCGGCCTCCAGGGTGAGACCCCTACACGCGGCAGAAGAGTAAGTCTCCCAATCCTCGGAGGTGCGCTCGGAGATGGCATGGCGGTGAAGCAAGCTTGGACCCGTGGAGATCTGGCAAGTGCCTTCCCGAGATCGAGAGATGACGTTGAGGGCCGCGCCGGGTCGTTCGGGGAGGGGGATGCGCCCCGACGGGGGGAGGTAACTTCCCCCGACGATATTGACAGCGCGCCGGGAGGAGTGATGAGAGACACCTGTAGGTCAAAAACGCCGGCAAGCTCAGAGGTGGGCTGAACCTCTGAGCCCTCGAGGGCTTCGATACCAGGCGCATCAGGAAGGGCCTTCGGCCCAGAAGGATTAGCCTCGGGATGCGCCCCAGGCTGCTCCTCTTCGAGTCTGAAGGGGATTTGTCCCTGATCACCTTCTCGCCCGACAGATACGGAGACCCCTCCTTGGTCTTCCTCCCCTCCAAGAGGTTCTGTGTCCTCCTCGTTCGGAGCCAGGGTCTTTTTAACCGGAGATTGAATCAAAGGCGTAGGGGCCGCAGCTGAATCCCGCGTCGCTTCATCAGGAGTTTCCCGGGGTGATGGCGGGGAGGGCAGGGTCACGGCCCCAAGAGCGGGAGGAAGGATGGAGCTTTCAGCACCCAAAGGGGGTGGAGGGGGAGCGTTCGGCGCTATGACCAAACGCTCGAGATCCTCGAACTCCAACCTCTCCCGTAGACCCACGACGGGACGTGCGTGCCTGCCCGGCACCTTTTCCACCCTCTCAGCCTCGCCCGACGGCGCGGTACCCGGAGCCTCCTTCACGATTCCCCGAGACGGAGCTGCAGCTTCGGGCTCGGAGGCCGGGGCAGGGACCTTAGTCTTCTTCGCAAGAGGAGCCTCACATACCTCCTCGGCGGGCCGCTTGCCCGAAGAACTTTCTTCTCGAGGAGATCTCCTCGAGGAGCGAGAAACCTCCGTCGGGGAGCGGGCGACGGAATCCGTCCTGGATCTCGTCCGCCGCTCGTCACGAGCATCCTCGGCAGGGCGTTTGCCCTGGGGGCCACCCTCTCGAAGGGTGAGCCCCATGTAGCGAGGAGCGTGGGAATTCAGTGAAATGTAAGAGTGTTATATAAGTTCATGGGTGTAGAGGGGAAAGTGGCGACGTCCTTCTGCCATTCGTGACGTCTCGCGACGTCCACCGGAGCTTCGTGACGTCTCGCAATTCGGCGTCGAAAATCGCGACCAGTCGCGACTGCAACTCTAATCGCGACTCTACCCCCCCCCCCCCCCCCCCCCCCCCCCTCTCTCTCTCTCTCACAGCCATCGCGACGTGACGGGTCACGACGGCTGGACTGACGATTTCCGGCGATTAGGTCGCGGCTCGTCGTGTCGTCGCCGTGTGCAGTTCTACATGGAAGAGAGGATTAAAAAAGAATAATCAATATGTCCGAATAAGATAAAAAGATAAAGGGATTTAGATGTGTAGAGAGAGAAGCTCTTAGAGAGAGAGCGCGTTGCTGAAGCTCTAAATATCGCTAAAAAACATAGACGTACATAGAAACGAATCGGGATTCCATAGACGCTTGGAAGCTTGGAGGGTTAGCGAGATTGTTAGCACTTTGTTGCTATTGAGAGTTCTACCTATTAAAGTATAATCGTTCTCTAAATTATGGTTTAATAAGAAGCATTGATTTGCAATGAGATTTATTTAATTGTGTTTATACTGTGATGTCAGTGTTCATATCGTACTATAAATTTGAATTTCGAGTTTTAAGTTCTTAAGGTAGTTTGAGATTAATCACAGTTCGATTATGATTTTCAGATTGTCAACCATATATTCATTAAAAAATCAGATATATTTGAATTTGGAAAAATACGGTATTTACAATAACAGCATTATATGTATATTATACATTTTGTTAATATTATTTTAATTGAGTTTGTTTTTTGAAGATTTGTGAGTGAATTAAATGTAATCAATTTTTTTAGTACTCAAATTAAAGAGAAATAGTACAGAAGTTTCAACCTTATTTTCAATTTCACATAAATATTTTATTTTAACAAAAAACATTTGTGTTTTGCTTTTTAGTTAAAAACGACATTGCTTCCCCTTCAACTCACAACGTCTCTTTCTGTTTCAGCTGAAACGTCGTCGTTACTATGTCGGAGACGTACTAGTTCTTATCTTTAGCATCATGCGCAGCCAACGCACTCTATTAGTAGTTTCTGCTAAAATGCGCGAAATTTTGTCGTTTGCGTGCCTCGTACTGATCCGGTGGGGTCTCCATAGTATCTCGAAAACTGAAATATTAAAGCATAGATTATTTAAATTTAAAATATCCAGAAATGAATAAAGCATATTCTTTTATAGTCTTTATTTAATTCAGAAAATAAAAGCAGGCTTTTTCAGTCACAGGCCTAACTTTCAATCACGAGCCTCTAAAAATTGAATTAAAATTTTGTCTTTTTTTTTATATAAAATTAAACTATATCATCAACATGCCATAAAGTAAAAGTACTTCATTTTTTATTCAGGTAAAATAAGAAGAAAAAATGTTTTACTTCTGCGTTATTAAAATAGAATGTGTTGTTTACAAATAAAATAAAATAAAAAATAGAATGTGTTTTCTTTAAATCAAAGCTTGGATTGGAGATACCAAAATGATTCGATTTCTTTAATTATAACTCTTGAAAAGAATGAGCGTTTTTAGGATTGAAAAGTGTCTGTCATCATGTCATGTTTAAATTATCTATAAAGTATAATCCAAACTCATTTAACATAATTATACAATATAATTTTGAAACCAATTATATATCTATCAATAGAACAATAATAATTACACACTCGATGCGATATAATATAATCTTAAAATTATGGGTAATTATTTTTCTAATTATGCATCTGCTCCATTGAATGTGGACAAAAGCTTAGTACAAGAAAAATAAAAGTTTAATATAAGATTCTACTTTATTTTGACATAAGATAATTCAACGTTTCACCACTTGATTCACGCATCACGCTTAAGACATTTATGTTGTGTTTTGAGTATGCATATTCTCTTTCTCTTCCCATTTTATTTTTAACTCATTCAATGTACATCTTTTATGTTCTTATTATATTACTAGTATTCAAGGTTTAAAATGCCAATGCCAAAGCCGAAGCCAAACGAGTACGTCGATTGTCTAATTTTACGTCAGCCGACGTTTACGAGTTTAGGGTTTAGGTCGACTAATAAATGGTATATTCTCAAATACTGATGCTATTATATGATGACCCAATTTCACAAGTTAACCGGTAACATGAAGGTATATCAATGTAAGATAATAATATTTACAATATATATATATATATATATATATATATATATATATATTGTACATGTGTTTTTTTTTTCAGCTCTTAATACTTCCTATTCGGTCAGATATATAAAGGTAACAGAGTGCCGTTTCGGTTAATGAAATAATAAACAACAGATTAGGCTATGAAATTAAAAGAAATTGGAACAATTAACATACAACAGATGAAATATTTAGTGTTGTAACATTCAGCAACTTTTGCCGATTTTTTCCGTCTATGGGCAGTGTATAAGTTGATCAAGAAGTTGAGAATGTTAGGCTGATGCCATGGCTTCCCTGATTAATCTGATCTCGGACGATTTGAGCCGCTTTTATGGTTGTACATCGGCAATAACCATTGAGACCCGTGTTTATTTCTGCCATAACACCGCCAATAAAGCACGAACAAAGATACCGCTATGCCAAGCGGAATCGCCCATCTAGCCAAAAATCAAGAGACTACTATTAGAAAACGGTTTCAGCTACACTCACAATTCTGTCAAACAGTGACCATTCTTTGCCCGTTTATTAGAAAAACGGACAATTTTTTTTACTGCATACTACATAAACGCTGAACAATTTTCTGTTATGTGGATCCGTATAAAGAAATTATTTTCAATTTAGAAGAACATATATCTTAAAAAACCCAATTTTAAATGGTAAGCAAGTATAACCGAGGTCCAAAATGGTGGAAGTGGTCGAACCTTTGTCATCCGTTGTTAATACTTTGTTTTTGCCGGTCCCACACACTCGTGCTCAAAGCTTTGATTACATTTCAGGAAGCCTGCATTGAATTTTGCCATGGTGGGAAGCCTAAGAACTTGAAGGTGATCCATCTCATCCTCACATCCCGTGTACAATGCCTCACAAAGCTTTGATGATTGATACTCATTCGCCATAACAACGTTCTTATACGCCTATGTAAGTACCAAAATCATTTTTGTGACAGGAACCGTTTGTTTCGTTTCATTCTAACAAGCCTAGTCTTTCCATCCTGGAGGACTAAGCTTACTAAATTCAGGAGGGAGCACATGTGGCTTTTCTACTTAAATAGACAAAGCATGAGAACCTAATAGGATGGATGGGCCCAAATATTACAAAAACTAATAACACAAAACCCTAAAGCATTTTTAACATAAATAAATGACATAATATGTTTAAAGAACAAAACCTAATAATATAACATGACATAATTAATTAATCTAATAAGCATAATAAAGTATATATAATGTATGTAACAAATCACAATGAAACCGCAATATGAATAGGATCATGAACAGTTGCCTGATTAATGAAAATAGTAAATATTAGAATTTATTTATGTAGTTATGAAGAAGTATTCACCGAGAAAGACTCAATTTAGAAATCCTGCATGATGAGTTTTGGGCGAACAGAACAATAATTTTTATTGATGGAATAATTGAAATTATAAAATCTAATAACAGTCTAATCCTAGACCGATAAAATATTCCCCTGTAATAAGGAATCTTCAAACTAAAGGAATAATGAACTGCATGAATTAGTTTAATTCTTAGTATGCTTAAGTATAGATAAGATAGAACTAAATTTCAAGTTGTTCATTTAAGAAAAGACATTAAGGATGAAGCTGTACCTTTTCAATTTCTTCGTCAAGTTGCAGAACCGATTTCTTGGCGTGGTGTTTTCCAAAATGATCGTGATCAAATTGTTGCATAGCGTCTTGTTTAGACTTTTGATGCTCTTCATTCAAAGCTTGCTCGGAAAGAGGTAAAGACCACTTTGCCACTGCTTTATTGTATGCCTTCAGACAACGGTCAAGAATGCCCTTATTGAAAATCTCGACCAGAGAGCCCGTTGATGGAATATCGCCTTCATTCAATGCTTCCAGAATCTAAAACAAAAAATGCTGGGATTAGAATCCAACAAGATGTACAGCTCTCTCGCCTTTGTTCTATTTTTATTTATTACTGGAAGCCCGACTGAACAGCAACAATCAGCTCACTGAGGAGCCACAAACCGGAAGTTAGGTTTTCTAAATCAATCATTTAGGTGTTCTATTCACAACGGTAATCGGTTTAAGCTTATTTTAGCGTTATTTTAAGGGATTTGGACATGTTATGATTTGGAGTACGAACTATTCAGTTTAATAAAAACCTGTTCTACTCCATAAAAAAGAAAAAAAAAAAAAAAAAGACTGGTATCTCAAAAAGATTGAATAACCAGTTCTGGTTTTGAAAATGGCAAAAGATGTAACCAGAATACCGGGTTCACCCCTAAATGTTGGTTAGATCTTAATGAACTGCGCCTCATTTAATAAGATTTAATAGAAAATAATTGAAGCCAAAAGAAAAGTTACCTGCTCAAGAAAAGACACAAATTCTTTTCCATTAAGAGATTTTCCCCGCACAATCTTTGGACGAATAATGCTACCAACAATATCTTTCAACTGTTCTCTTCTCTGAACATATGCAGGATCAAGCACATTATCCTTCAACTCGCAGAGTTTTGTTCGTTGAAGATGCGGCTGTTCAAAGGTGATAAATCACCAAGGAATAAGATAACTTGACGATAGGATAGCCTAGTGGTAAAATGCCACACCACCTCCAAAGTGGAGGTTGTGGGTTCGATCCCCACTGCAGCAAAGCTGCCTTCAAAAAAAAAAAAAAAAAAGATAACATGACGATATAGAAAGTAACGCTAAATATCTGAACGTTTTTTAATAAATAATGAAAAATAATTAATCTTTAATAAGACTACATCTTAAAGTAGGCTACTCATTAACCATTTTTACATTAACTAATCCCATAAACAAATATGATCTAATTTACAAAATAGTTTGATAGGATCCGGGACTTAAATAAACATAATTCAAATTCAAACATAATTTGGCCAATGGAAATTCACCAGGTGATGAATTCCCTTTTTTTTATTTATTACGAACGAATAAAGAATAACAGATTGACCTTTCCTTCAAGAGCAAGGTCGAACACTCTCCTAATGACACTAAGAAAACATAATCCAAGCAAAGAATAAAAACCTGTTCAGACCCCAGAATGGTTGCCTGTAGGTTGACCAAAAACCTTAACGACATATTAATAGACCAAAATACACTTAAACTAGAAAGCTTAAGGACCAAGGGACGGTTTCGCCCTTCCTCCACCCATACATAATTATGTGGGTCTATAATAGTTGCACTTTAATCTTTAAGTTTCCATATTCCTACAATATCAACAACCATGCTATCTGCTACGCACAAATAACTAAAACCCAAATCTCCACCATAATTAAACGTAAATTACATGCTTATATAAATCAACAGGAGATTTGTGCCCAAACTAGAAATTAATTTGAACAAAAAACACAAAAACAATGGAGCAGAAACCTACTTGGGGCAAGCTAAATGCTGTACTATTGGATCTCATAATAGCCAAGGAGTCCCGAATCTGGTTAACCTATACATACATAACACAACTATATTAATTAATCAACTTCAAATTCGAAAACAGTGAGTAATTGAATTTGTTAAGCCAACAACGATCAAGAACCTACCAGATCAATATTCTTGTCACCTGCATTTTCAAGAGCACAATTTTACGAACAAAAGAACAAAAAAAAAAAAACGGCTATGAAAAGAAAAGAAAAGAAACCTAACCTTCAGTGTTAGGGGCATGCAAGAGAGCTTTTTCTACCATTTGTTGAACAGATTTCCCCTCTGTAATTCAACAACATCGTCATTTCAGCAGAATTAATTATAGTTTGTGATGAAGAGCTCGAAGTATTTATATTTCGATGTCACTTAAAAACTATAGATCAGGTTCTTACACAGAGTAACACATCAAAGGCCACCCTTTCGAGACTTACGTAGAAAATCACGTTGGATAAGCCACAAAAGCCTCGCAGGTTCAAAGCAACATCTTGACCCTGCAAAGGAAGAAAAAAACCCATTAAATGCCAATAAACTTACCTTCAGAGCAAAGAAACATATCGAAGAGGATAATGCGATCGGTGTGAAATTACCTTCACTCTGATTGCCACCAAAACACTGGATAGTAAAAGAAATTAGTTTTGGCGATTGAAGAGTAAGCAAAATACAGTAATTGAGAATTCATACGAAATAGACATAAAAAAGAAAAAACCTTCCATAAAATTCTTCAGCAAGCTCAACAACAAATGATAACCGAGAGATATCAGCTTCACGAATCTGCGCAAAATGAGAGTTTGGAACATTATAGTCAGAAAACTCTATTGCTACATTGAGACAGCTGAAGACACTGGTACCTAGACATATTAACATTGAAAGTAGCAACAGACCGTCTCAGGTAGATTATAAATTAGGACAGAACTCAATACAGTGGCCGGCGCAAAAATCCTGCAGAAAACGTGTCAAGAACTAATGAACTTAAACCCTAAACCAAATAGGAAAAAAGGAGAAAGGTATTTGGAGTTTGAAGATTACCGGTCATCATATACATTTGATTTCCCGATACTCTCGAATCCCTCTGTATCGAGGTAAAGCACATATGTTTTTTCTCCATTATTCATTTCTATTGGGGTTCCCCATATCCATATCCCTGTAACAAACAGAACTTATTTACTATACCGAAAACCAACATGCAAAAATAACAAGCAGATTAGCTGGTTTTAATTCGAGCTCGGAATATTCACCCTTCGTTTGTGTATCACGCATGTGTCCAACGCCATATCCTGGGGAAAAAATCATACTTCTAAATGTTACCATATTATTACACCAAATCAAATTATGCAGAAATGCTGTCTAAAAGAATTCACATAAAAAAGTTGAGAAATTGCACCTTCATTACAAGAAAGAGAAAGCAGCTGATTGAGCAAAAATGACTTTCCCGATCGGTATGGCCCAATAACCTGAACAGATGACCAGTGATATAGAATAAAAAATAAATTATAAATAAATCAAGCAGCAAATTTTTTCAAGGTTTGCTGCAAATGCGAAGAAAGAATTATTGTTGCGAAATTTCAACATAGACCTGTTTAGTCTACTATAAGTTAGAGTAATTATCATTTGTCCCCCCGAACTCATCGAATTGTCTAAGTTTGTCCACTAAAATTCTTATGTCTCAATATGCACATTGAACTTGTCGCATTGTCTAAATACGCCCTTCATAAAATATGAGACACTTTCCGTCAAGATTTAAGCTAGGTTCGCAGACGCAAAAGATTTAAAGGGAGGACAAACTCAATGAAGTTTAACACAAAAAAACGTCACATATAAACGAAACGGAGATAAACTGGCAACCCGACAAGAAAGTGAGATAAACTGAGCCGTCATCGTGTTTGCATCCTATCAACAATGCGATATGTTCGAGAAGGACAACCGATAATAGCTCCATAAGTTACATTTAGCTTCCGTACGGGTGAGAACCTACCGCTACTGCTGCAATTGGGGTTGTTATTCTCTTGATCGCCTCCAAACCTACTGGCGAAAGACGAAGTTTGGTGTGGCCGGGATCGGGTTCAACTATAGGAAACCTGTACACAAAGCGCGTGTATAAGCATAAGCCGATGCGGTGCACCATGGTGCACCATGATACACAGATCTTCAATCACTACAGGAGATTCGCATTGAACGTTCTAACTAAGACAGAACTTAAATCCACAACTCAAGAATCATGTTACAATGGTTCTGATCAACCATGGAAAGCCACTCATAGGAAGCTTTCTTAGAGTCAAAGTTTTCATCAATTTTCAAATTTCTGAGATAGATTACACACAGAATCTACACATTTGCCTTCCTAATTGATCTGCCAACCATGAAATCTCTTTGCAGATTGTAAAAAGCTACAACTTTTCCCAAAATCGTTCAATCATGCAAGAAAACATCAAAAAATCATCAAATTTCAGTAATGTATAACGAAAACTGCAATCAACGAAGAAGGAGAGCTTTAGAGATGTTTGAAACATCATCAAGCAATGGATGAAAAATGACAGAGATATACGACTCACGATTGGTTGAGATTGTCGATTTGAAATGAGCTAGAGGCGACGAGGAAGCACGAAAGCGAGACGAGCATGACAAGCCGAGAAGAAGCTTCCATGGCTGCCGCGAGCTCTACCTCCCGGAGGAAAGAAAGTCAATGGCGGTCTGGGAGTTTGCAGACGAATCGAGCATGAGGAATGCGATGAAGCCACGCGACGAGGGAGGGAATGAGATCGAAGAATGGATTGTACGGCACGTAAAGGATCAACGATGTCTGTGATTCTGTGTCGATGCTTGGTTTGTCAAACTGTGTGTGTGTGTGTGTGTATGGAATGATTTGCAGGGACGACCTCACGGTTAGGTGTCTGTGCCGTAGCGTAGACGATTCGCACCTCCTATTTCAAATAGAAAATACAAATATAATTCTACAAGCGATCTCTGTTGTATTGTAGACTATATTTATTTTGAGATATCTTGCGGCGAAACTATCTAATTTGTATAAAGTTGCACAAAAAATTTCGTGTTAACACTTTTTTGTGGCATTGTAAGGATTTTGACGGCCATGTACGCTGAGCTCTACGGTTTTTGTGCGATATTTGGATAAACTTAACATATTTAGTTTAATAAAAATAACATCACATTGAAGATTGATATCAACTTATCTTGTTGCATTTGGTTCTTCCCATTTTGGAGGTTAGTCATTCTTGATCTTCTTATTTCGTTTATTTAAGAATGTTTGGTATATTCGGTACATATATTGTTATTTATAAATTGTTGCGATATTGAACTATTTCAAAAATATTGGATTCTGACGTTGCTAGTTCATCAATTCATGAAAAAGAAACATAGAAGTCCTTCATATACTGTAAAGTATACGATTGTCGTTATTTATGTGTTTGAAAAGAAAAATATTTTCTGAAAATTTAGTTTACCTTCACTTAATCCGAAATCTTGGTTCGGTTGTCACTGTTTGTGTTAACTTGATTTTCTTTTACAAGATTAATATATTAATTTGTGAAGAAGAAAACTTAAGAGAGCAATTCTTAGGAATAAAAAAATTATTGTAAAAAAAAGTCATAACATGCATACAAATCAGTAAGATTCGATCATTATTTTCAAAAGAAAATTAACATATTTTTTTTTGTAAACAAAAGAACATTAACATCAACGCTACTTGTTTATAAGCCCACTTATCTGAAAGTGGGCTCATCTAGCTGCAGAAATAGGCTTTGACCCATAAGTTGGCCCAACTCACACAAGAGGTTTTCAAAGAGAAATGTTTTGAGAATATTCTTTGGAAAGTCAAACTTCAATAGTAAATTTCCTAGAACTATAATCTATATCTATCTATATATACATGTACTATATGCATTGTGTCCATTTAGGGTGTGTTTGTTTGCACTTAATAGACCTCTTAATCTTAATGGGCCAGACTTAAGTCTATTAAGTGCATTTGTTTTTTTCTTTTTTAAACATCTTAATGCATCTTTTTACCTCTTAATGAATCAGATTTGCAAAAGTAACTTAATGGCATTCAGATTCTCTCTCCTAATTACTTTCTTAACAAAAAACTTCAAAACTCCATAACTTTATTTCTATATCTCCAATGGAGTCATAAAAAATATCATTGGAAAGCTTGAGACAAGACGAATCCAATGATAGGTGGAAAGATATATTTTCGACGTTTTAAAAAAAAATATGAATTTTGTTTTTTTAATAAAAATATATTAAAATATAAAATTATCTTAAATTTATAACTAAAAGTTAGAAAATATATATTATTAGTTCATATATTTAAAATTTTATATATAATTTTACGTTTTATAAATATAAATTTACAAATTTATTAATATAAATAAATCAAATAATCATTAAAATAAAATATA
The DNA here is from genome assembly GCA_954871525.1 of Parietaria judaica. Lineage (NCBI taxonomy): Eukaryota > Viridiplantae > Streptophyta > Magnoliopsida > Rosales > Urticaceae > Parietaria > Parietaria judaica. Next base: position 51,506,903 of record OX940860.1, read on the forward strand.
TATAAAAAATTGATTATAAAAAAATGCTATTATATGATAGAATTTTCCTATAATGTATCATTTTCTAGTTGAAGTATTTAAGAAAATGTATTATATTAAAATTTATTATAAATTATTATTATTATTATTATTATTATTATTAGTGTTATTATTATAAAAAAATCAATTAGTGTTTAAAAAAATTATTTACATTTCATCAGATAATTAAATTAATTTTATGTTTGAATTTTTATTTAAAAAAATAAGCATTTATTAAAGCTAAAAAAAATTAGTTCGAAAAAATAAAGATGCATTCAGATCTGTATTCAGATCTAAAAAACAAACAGACTTAATTTGTATTCATTCAGATTCAGATGTCACATCTTAATATTCAGATTTGCATTCAGATTCAGACGTCTTAATCTTAATGTAAACAAACACACCCTTACTCAATCTTCCACGCTCTTTAAATAGAACAATCCTTAGATTAGATTACGACTCAGTGTGGAAGACTTACCGTTTCGATGAATTTTATGTAGCTTCACTTCACCTACTTCCCATTAATTAGCAATAAACTGAATAGGAATAATTACTAGGAGCATCGAGTATTTTTATTTTTTATTTTTTAAAACAAAAAATCTTGCAATTAAAGTAGAGTTGCAAGTGGCGACGCCTGCCACCCGTTCGCGACGAAGAGAGAGAAATCACGATCGGTTGCGATTTGTGGTGAAACACCGCGCCAAACTCTCTCCCCAATCCAACCTCGCCACGTCATCAATTCGACGCATCGCGATTTGACACAGTCGCGACGCATCGTGACGACCATTTTCGCGATTTTGGCGATCTGAGTCGCGATGCATCGCGACATCGCCACTTGCGGCTCTAAATTAAAGGCTTAAAGCTAAGAATTATTTCAACTATATTTATATTTTCAGCTCAATTATAAAAAGAAAGTTTTTAATTTGACTTCAATGAATAGGATTAGAGTTTAGAAAAACCGTTATTCTTAATCCACATTTATGGTTTGGTCAACACTGATAGTGATTCATCATCCCATTTTCCACTTTCATAATTACAAACATACCCTTCATTTCTTAACACATCGAACTCAAACAACGTTGTTCAACGAGTGAATTCTCAATAATACCCCCGATCAAGCATCGCCGAGCCTCTGCTGAGCTTCCGGGCCATGGCTCTGTGGTTGAACTTCTCTCTGGCCAACACCCTCACGTGCTTCACGTACACCTCCAAGCCCACCAATCCCTCCTTCAACGCCACGTCCAGCACATCCATGGCGTCCTCCACGCCCCTCTCCGCCGCCGAACACTCGAGCACCCTCGAGTTAGCCACCTCGAAAGCGGCCTCCACCGCGTCGTCTCCCCCGATCGCCACCTCGATCCGCTCCCGGTCGTTGACTCTCAGCCAGTTGACCAGCACGTCGGCCTCCTCCGCCAGCGCCGCCGCTGCCTCCCTCAGCCCTACCCGCTCCTCCTCCAGCGCGTCCACCGCCATCCCGCCCGCACGCGCCCTCTCCCCCGCCGCCTCCCGCAGAGGCAGCAGCGCGTGGATACCGTCCATCGCCGAGGCGCGGAGCGGGGACACGTCGTAGTGCGCGTTCGCGGCGAGGCGGTCGATCGCTGATCACGCTCAAAAAGTGCTCTCGCTAAGCGGACGTTGTGTAGCACAAGGAAAGCGGAGTCGTATCCACGAGGAAGCGAACTAAACAGAATCTAATAACACGCGGTAACGTTAAAGATAATAAAATAATATTTTGAGATGAATAGAAAAATACTAAAAACGAAATTGAGAATTAAATTGTAGAGAAACGACAAGGCTTCGGGAATCCTTTTATTATCTCGTTAAAAAGTTACTAATAATAATGCTAATTAAATCTCTAATATTGTGTTGATACGAAAAAGTGTGAAACGATTAGTGGAAAGATGCGATATAAAAATCACATAGAAAAAGCATGACTGAATCTATATGAAGAATAATAACACATAAACCGAAAAACTAACACAGCTTGAACATATCAAAACTAGAAGAATAATTGCATTAAAACTTAATAACGAAAAACTTGATAATAAAATTCATCCTTAGCCGTGTCTGAGAGCCTAGCCGGAGTTTGACATGGTAACTCCAAGCTAGAAGAAAGAAGAAAACTAAAACTTTTGCCTCTGCTCTCTGCTATTCGTCCTCTGTATTTTCTCGAATTCTGAATGAGTTTCGTAACCCTAATACGTGTTATTTATAGTGCTCCTAATATTGCTTTTTGTTGCTGATTTTGTGGCTAATTCTCGTTGCTTTATAAATGGATTTGATTCTTTGACTTTTCTTCGCGGGTCCCGCATGCAGCAAGATTGGTTTGCTGGTTCTATTCGATGCCATATTCTTACGGGACTTCTTCATATTTGCTCTTTTCATCCTTGATTTTACTTTGTGTTAATTACTCCAAAGTCCTTGCTTTATTGATTTGTTTCCTGAAAAGTATCATAGTAAAATCAATTCAAATAAAAACAAGCTAAATCCAAATCAATTAGGTAAAATCACAAGGAGTAATCTCAAGCGTGCTTCGTGACATAATTAGCATAATTACCATAGCTTTATTCTAATAATCTCACAATTATTATCAATTAAACTAGATAAATTGTAGCTCTTTTCGGTACTTATCACAACCCCCAACTAGCTTATTGCTAGTCTCTAGCAATTCAAGCGAAAATAGTTTTGTCTTAGTAATCAATTACAAAGTCACCCGAATATTTGAATCAAAAAGGTTAGTAAGCATCAAAAAGTTTCACCAAAGCTATGTCCGTTACAACTTTAGAGTTTCGTGTGTGTGTGTGCTAAACCAATTCCTTCGTACCACAAACCATAACACATTCGGCTTCAAGAAACACACTAAGTATAGGCCTCGACTCCATTTCCTCACGGGTTTTCAATGTATATGTTGGGGTGTTTAGGGATTTCACTCATAGAGTCGGATATATGGATCAATTTCGCTCAAAGGTGAAGATAAATATTTAGGACAAGCAATTAAACAATCATTGATAAAAAGATAGGTTAATCAACTCACTCGAAACATCCAACCATTCTAACCACAAACCAACTCTCGGGATTTCAAACTAGCCAACGCATTAATCATTGTTACAAATGAGAGCCTTTCAAATAAAGAGGTCATGTTTTTGCACTTTTTTTTTTTTTTTTTTCAGATAGAGATTTTCCTTTATTTTGTATAGAGATTTTCCATTGATTATCTCTCTTTCTTTTCTTTTCTTTTTCTTTTTCTTTTTCTTTTTCTCTTTTTTTTTTTTTTTTTTTTTTTTTTTTTTTGGTGTGCATGACTTTTACAAGGATGATAATATAGGCTATATAAACAGTGACTTCATTTGTTGACTAAAAATCATCCCTCCAGCATATGTCCAACAAACCACAAACCATGATGTTCCGAGTAATGATTTATACCAATTCTAAAGATCAATGGAAGTTCAAAAACTTGTTTTCTCAAGCTCACAAATGTATCTCTCAGTAAAGGTGTGCCTAAACTTAGGAGTTTCTATTAGCCAAAATGTGTTAACAGCCATCTTTCCACAAGGTTTAGTGCGTGCTCAAGTTTTAAACTCTGAAACTGTTTCTTCGTAGCGAAAGTGAAAAGATTTGATGCAAAATAAACAATGTGATTTCATTTTCTTCAGGTCAAATTGCAAAAATTTCTTAGACAAAGACTAACTACGCACGAAGCTAAAGACTAAAAAAAAAAAAGGCATGAATATGCTTACCACCCCCAACTAAGATTATACATTGTCCTCAATGTCTAAAAGTATATAAATAAGATAAGGACAAGAAAACACCTGGGTGTCGATCAACCACATGTAGGAAGATACTCGTGTAGACCTGCAGAATCGAGAAAAAGACAAAGAAAAAGAGAAAATAATAATAATAAAAATGCAAAAATAAACCTAAAAATATACAAAAGGATATGATGATGACCGATCATTCAATTGAGTACACAGGAGCGACGAGAGTGATCTCTTCGGGCTCAGGTAGTCGCTCAATGTAGTTCTTCAAGCGTTGACCATTGACTTTGAAAACTCTCCCATCTGACGGATCTTTGATTTCGACGGCACCGTTTGGAAAAACTCTCTGCACCAGATAAGGGCCGGTCCATCTAGATCTCAATTTTCCGGGGTGAAGATGTAGACGAGAGTCATAAAGATGAACTCGTGTATTTGGCTCGAAATTCTTTCTCAATATCTGCTTGTCGTGAGCCGCTTTCATCTTAGCTTTGTAGGTTTTGGATCTGTCGTATGCGTCATTTCGTAATTCTTCAAGCTCCGACAATTGAAGCTTCCTGTTTACCCCTGCTGCCGAAATGTCAAAGTTAAGGGCTTTGGTAGCCCAAAAGGCTTTGTGCTCAAGTTCGACAGGCAAGTGACATGCTTTTCCATAAACAAGTCGATAGGGCGACATTCCAAGCGGAGATTTGTATGCAGTACGGTAGGCCCAAAGAGCGTCAGTCAAGCGAAGCGACCAATCTTTGCAGTCTGGATTAACCGTCTTTTCCAAAATCTGTTTAATCTCCCTATTCGCTAATTCAGCTTGTCCATTTGTCTGGGGATGGTAGGAAGTTGACACCTTGTGAATCACACCGTACTTTTGCATAAGTGACTTGAAAGACCGGTTGCAGAAATGGGTGCCTTTATCACTAATGATTGCACGGGGGGTGCCGAACCTAGATAACACATTTTCTTTTAAAAACTTTATCACGGTTGTATTATCATTAGAACGGCACGGTGCAGCTTCTACCCACTTGGAGACATAATCCACAGCAAGCAGGATGTAAAGATAGCCCGAAGAAGGTGGAAACGGCCCCATGAAGTCAATCCCCCAACAATCAAATACTTCGATGACAAGAATTGGGTTCAACGGCATCATGTGGCGGCGAGAAAGAGCTCCTAACTTCTGACATCTTTCGCAAGAACGACAATAGTGGTCGGTGTCTTTGAACAAAGTGGGCCAATAAAGGCCACACTGTAAGACTTTTGCGGCTGTCTTCTTCATCGAAAAATGACCACCGCAAGCTTCATTGTGGCAAAAGTTCAGGACACTCATCACTTCGTCCTCTGGAATGCATCGTCTCATGATTTGATCGGGGCAATACTTGTAAAGGTACGGGTCATCCCAATAGAAATTTTTCACCTCGATCAAAAATTTGCGTTTGTCTTGCGCATTCCATTCAGACGGAAGGTTGTGAGTCACTAGATAGTTAACTATGTGGGCATACCAAGGTATTGTAGTGACAACGAAAAGGTTTTCATCCGGAAAGTTTTCTTGAATTTTTGGGTCATCAGATGAATCAGTGAATTCGAGTCGAGATAAATGGTCAGCAACAACATTCTCGACTCCTTTCTTGTCTTTGATGGTCAAGTCAAACTCCTGCAATAGAAGGATCCACCTAATGAGGCGCGCCTTAGCATCCTTTTTAGAGAAAAGATACTTAAGAGCGGCATGGTCTGTGAAGATCGTGATAGGTGAACCAATCAAATACGCGCGAAATTTGTCTAGTGCGAAAACTACAGCAAGCAACTCTTTTTCAGTAGTAGAATAGTTCATCTGAGCGCTGTCAAGAGTTCTGCTTGCGTAGTACACTACAAAGGGTTTTCCTTCCCTTCGTTGACCCAAGACGGCCCCCACCGCAAAGTTACTAGCATCACACATAATCTCAAATGGTAGGCTCCAATCTGGTGACTGTATGATAGGGGCTGATGTCAATTTTTCTATGAGCGTTCGAAATGCTTTTTCACATTCTATTGTCCATTCGAATGTCGCATCTTTTTCCAAGAGGTTGTTTAATGGTCTCGAGATAGAAGAGAAATTCTGTATGAACCTCCTATAGAATCCGGCATGTCCCAAGAAAGATCGAATGTCTTTTACACTCTTTGGGGTAGGCAACTTGGATATGAGGTCGATCTTCGAGTGGTCAACCTCGATTCCTTTTTCAGAGACTATGTGCCCTAGTACAATGCCGGATGAGACCAGAAAATGACATTTCTCCCAATTAAGCACAAGACCTTTCTCAATGCACCTTTCAAGAACAGCTTGAAGATTCGATAAACAAGAGTCGAAAGAATCTCCAAACACAGTCAAGTCATCCATATATACTTCCATACATTTGTCAACCATGTCGCTGAACATACTCATCATGCACCTCTGGAATGTTGCTGGAGCATTGCACAGTCCAAAAGGCATTCGGCGGAAAGCGTACGTGCCAAAAGGACATGTGAATGTGGTCTTATCCTGATCTTCTAAAGCAAACTCTATCTGATAGTACCCTGAATAGCCATCGAGAAAGCAATAAAAAGGATGACCAGCGACTCGCTCAAGAATTTGGTCGATGAATGGAAGCGGGAAGTGGTCCTTGCGGGTGGCAGTATTAAGCTTTCGATAGTCAAGGCACATACGCCAACCCGTCACGACCTTTGTAGGGACAAGAGCCCCTTTTTCATTCTCAACAACGGTGACTCCAGATTTCTTTGGGACCACTTGTGTCGGGCTGACCCATTTGCTATCTGAGACTGGGTATATGATACCAGCGTCCAACAATTTGAGGACTTCTTTCTTAACGACTTCCTTCATTGTTGGATTCAGTCTACGTTGTGGGTCTCGTTTTGGAACAGCCCCTTCTTCGAGATGAATGTGATGAGAGCAAATTAGAGGACTTATACCTTTAATGTCAGCAATCGTCCAACCCAACGCACGTTTATGTTCACGAAGCATGTTTATCAGACGTTGCTCTTGTGAAACGTCGAGTTTGGATGATATGATAACAGGAAAAGTACCGTCAACTCCTAGAAATGCATGCTTGAGGCCCTCGGGAAGTTGGGCAAGCTCAACTTTTGGGGTCTCCTCAACTGATGACTTTGGCTTTTGTCGGTCATGTGGAAGTTCTTCGAAATGTTCATGCCAGAACGTAGTTTCTAATTCTTCAGAGTCTGCTAAAATGGCAGAATCTTTAGACGTCTCATCGAGAACAGAATACTTAGAATCATGGAGGAGGTTGGTTTCTTCGACGAGTGTGTCTATCATGTAGGTATGAGCACACTCATCATCATCGTGTGGCTGCCTAGAGAGGTTGAAAATGTTGACTTCCATAGTCATGTTCCCGAAAGAAAGCCTCATGAGACCGTTCCGACAGTTAATCAAAGCATTTGCTGTTGCAAGGAAAGGTCTTCCTAAGATAATGGGAATTTTAGACTCGGTGTCAACAACAGAATGAGTATCTAAGATAAGAAAGTCCACAGGGTAGTAGAATTTCTCGATTTGCACCAATACATCTTCCACCATACCTCGAGGTTTCCTAACAGATCTGTCGGCCAATTGCAACACAACTGCAGTCGGTTTCATGTCGCCAAGTCCTAGACGCAAGTATATAGAATATGGCATGAGATTTACACTTGCGCCAAGGTCCAAAAGTGCTTGACCGAAACGTTGAGTCCCGATATAGCACGAAATTGTGGGACAACCGGGGTCTTTGTACTTTGGAGGTGTTCTTTGCTCAATTACTGCGCTAACTTGCTCTGACAGAAACGCAGTCTTCTTGACATGATTACGCCGTTTTATCGTGCATAGATCCTTCAGTACTTTGGCGTAGGCCGGTACTTGTTTGATCACATCCAACAAGGGAAGATTGATCTTCACCTGTTGCAAGTGTTCTAGGATCTCGGCTTGATGCTCTAGTGCTTTTCCAGTAGACTTAAAGGCCTGAGGAAATGGAGCTCGCACAGGAATAGCTGCGGGTTCATTCTCTGGAGCAGCTATCTTACTGGAAGTGGTGGTTTTTGATGGTTGAGGTTCAACTACAACACCAGTTCGAGTAGTGATAGCACTTACCTCCTTGAGTTGAGGATCTGAGCTTTCAGCTGCATGAATGCTTTTGGTGTTCGATTGAGGTTGGGCAGGAAACTTGCCTCGCTCTGAAACAACCAAGGAGTTCGTCAGATTTGTAATTTGATCCCTTTATTCTCCTCAGCCAATTGTGTAATCATTGCTTCAAACTTCTGGTTCGTTTTCTCTTGAATCTCTATGAACCTATGCAGGGTGTCTTCGATAGGCATTCTGGATGCTTGCATGTGTTGAGGCGCTGAAAAGACTCTTGGTGCATATTGTTCTTGACTTGCTTTCCATTGATTTCCAGACGGCCGTGTGTTGTTATTGCTCTTCCAGCTAAAGTTTGGGTGGTTCCTCCAACCAGGATTGTACGTCTCAGAGTAGGGTGAATAAGTTTTGTTGTAATTCCCGAGGGCATTACATTGTTCCTCATATAACCCTCGTATTTCAGCATACGATGCACAATCTTGGGGCTGATGATCCACTCCTCCACACACAAAGCAGGCGTATTGGTTTTCGACATGTGCGACCGATTGTGTGGCTCTACTATTTTGGGACTTGAGGGCCTCTAGTTGCTTAGTCAAATTCTCGACTTGGGCTTTGAGGCTGTCCTCTTCCTTCAATTGGTAGACACCAACTGGTCGTGACCTACTCGTGCTCTCTGTGGCACTCGGCTCAGTCCAATGGTCTGTCATTTCGGCGAGCTCATTCAGATACTCGATGGCTTCATCCGGGTCTTTGTTCATGAATTGCCCATTGCACATCGACTGAATTGACTTGCGTTCGTCACCAGTAAGACCATCATAGAAATAACTCACGAGGCGCCAACTCTCAAACCCATGGTGTGGACACAGGTTCAACAAATCTTTATATCTATCCCAAGCCTGGCGAAGTGATTCACCGGCTTTCTGGTTAAACATTGAGATCTGTCGTTTCAGACCATTAGTCTTATGGTTTGGGAAAAACTTGTTGAAAAACAACGTAGTCATTTCTTCCCATGTTCCAATAGACCTAGGTCTAAGAGAGTATAACCAGCTTTTCGCTTTATCCTTGAGGGAAAATGGAAAGAACTTCAACCTCATGACGCTTGCGATATCAGCACGGCTATAAAATGTGGCAACTGCCTCCTCGAATTCTCTAATATGCACATATGGATTTTCGTTTTCTAGCCCGTGAAAGGTTGGCAAAAGTTGAATCATGCCGGGCTTGAATTCGTGATTTGGTGCGTTAGGATTGAAAATGATGCAAGAAGGGACTGCAGCTCGTGCTGGATGCAAGTAGTCATTCAGAGTCTTCATGTGATGCTCTTCTAATGCCATTGGATGGAAGAAGTCGTTTGGAATCGAGACAACGGAAGTAGAAGACGAAGATGGAGAGGTTGATGGGTTAGGAGTAGGCTTTCGGGCAAAACGACCTAATTCGTCTCGGAATGGGGTCATTAACTAACCGGGATTTTTTATATCTTTTTTGTTTGTTTGTTTGTTTTTTTTTTTTTTTTTTGGGATAAATATGTTATGTGGAAATAGTACCAAGATTATTCCCAGATCGACTGGAAAGGATACTATGATCTCACTTTAGGCCCAAACTGTTCTAGACAGAACTCCCCGAGGTTCCCAGGTCAGTTTGGAGGAGATTGCAAAGCACACCTTATTTAACAACCAATCTTTCTTAGGCAGAATAAAGCCTTGATAAATACCGCCACACGACACAAGTAACCTTTTTGTGTATTTTATTGGAATTTTATGATATGATTTTTTTTTATTTTTTTTTTATTTTTTAACCTAAAAGGATGCACATATTATATAAGAAAGCTAATGAAAGGAAAATACTTTTTTTTGGATTCTCTTTTTTTTTTATCAAAAGATCAAAACTAATTAGCAAAATAAATATTTTTTTTTTTGAAATTTTTATGAAAATAAAAACGAAAATAAGAAAAAGATTTTTTTTTTGTTTATATTTTTTATGGATTTTGGAAAGAGATTGATTAACAAGTATTTTAATTTTTTTTTTAATTTTTTAATTTAATTTTTTTTTTCAAAATAAAACGAAAATAAGAAGAATTTTTTTTTTATTTTTTTTTATTTTTTTATGATAAAACAAAAAAAAACAAAAATAATAAAAAAAAACTTAAGGAAATAAAAATAAAAGTAAAACGTAACTACTTACCTTTGAACGTTTGCACTTGTAAACAATTCTCTCGAAGCGCTTCCCCGGCAACGGCGCCAAAATTTGATCACGCTCAAAAAGTGCTCTCGCTAAGCGGACGTTGTGTAGCACAAGGAAAGCGGAGTCGTATCCACGAGGAAGCGAACTAAACAGAATCTAATAACACGCGGTAACGTTAAAGATAATAAAATAATATTTTGAGATGAATAGAAAAATACTAAAAACGAAATTGAGAATTAAATTGTAGAGAAACGAAAAGGCTTCGGGAATCCTTTTATTATCTCGTTAAAAAGTTACTAATAATAATGCTAATTAAATCTCTAATATTGTGTTGATACGAAAAAGTGTGAAACGATTAGTGGAAAGATGCGATATAAAAATCACATAGAAAAAGCATGACTGAATCTATATGAAGAATAATAACACATAAACCGAAAAACTAACACAGCTTGAACATATCAAAACTAGAAGAATAATTGCATTAAAACTTAATAACGAAAAACTTGATAATAAAATTCATCCTTAGCCGTGTCTGAGAACCTAGCCGGAGTTTGACATGGTAACTCCAAGCTAGAAGAAAGAAGAAAACTAAAACTTTTGCCTCTGCTCTCTGCTATTCGTCCTCTGTATTTTCTCGAATTCTGAATGAGTTTCGTAACCCTAATACGTGTTATTTATAGTGCTCCTAATATTGCTTTCTGTTGCTGATTTTGTGGCTAATTCTCGTTGCTTTATAAATGGATTTGATTCTTTGACTTTTCTTTGCGGGTCCCGCATGCAGCAAGATTGGTTTGCTGGTTCTATTCGATGCCATATTCTTACGGGACTTCTTCATATTTGCTCTTTTCATCCTTGATTTTACTTTGTGTTAATTACTCCAAAGTCCTTGCTTTATTGATTTGTTTCCTGAAAAGTATCATAGTAAAATCAATTCAAATAAAAACAAGCTAAATCCAAATCAATTAGGTAAAATCACAAGGAGTAATCTCAAGCGTGCTTCGTGACATAATTAGCATAATTACCATAGCTTTATTCTAATAATCTCACAATTATTATCAATTAAACTAGATAAATTGTAGCTCTTTTCGGTACTTATCAATCGCCTCCCGTCCGGAGACTTGCGAGGGGTGGCATTTGGAAGGCGCGGCGCGGGACGGGGAGGACGGGACGAGGGGGTGGTCGCGGGAGAAGAGGCGGAGGAGGTTGGTGACGAGGCCGGAAAGGGAGGAGGCGGGGTGGGCCCAGGTGAGGAGGTAGGGGCAGGTGACGCGGCCGGCGGGGTCGACGAAGGGGTGGTCGCGGCGGATGGCGGGGAGGTGGTCGGAGAGGTGGACGAGGGGGGCCATGAGGGGGTGGTTCTCGTGGAGCCAGATGGTGAGGGGGACGGCGGGGGCGCCGTTGGCGGGCTTGGCGGGGCCGGAGACGAAGAGGAGGTAGGCGGGGGAGCCGTCGTCGTGGACGAAGGAGCCGAAGGAGGGGGTGAAGGCGGGGTGGTCGCGGAGGAGGGAGAGGATGTGGGTGCGGATCAGCCACTTCTGGTGGGGGTCGCCGTAGGAGAGCGGCACCGGGGAGTGTGACGTAAGCGCTTGCTCCACCAAATCTATAGACAGTTGAGACGCCATTGGAGGAACCCTCTTGACTTGGTTAATGCTTCTATGACTATCTAGTATCTACTACGTGGAAATGCTTATGCCAATGTTTCTAATTCTATAACTAATCTCTCATATAATGAAGAGAGTGTATATATAGATATATATTGAATTGTAACTGGCACACTAAAGTTATATAAATAATAATATGAAGTCAATGCATATATATATATATTATATATATGTATACAGTATACTATATAAAGGTTAGTAAGTTATCCGAAGTTTACTCAGTATAATTTTATACGCTTATGATGTTGATTTATTGGAAATTAATGAGTCTTCCATACGGAGTCGTAATATGCTCATTTATACTATTCAGGATAGTTTGATTTGAATAGATCTTAAAAGAAATTAGTGGAAGATTGAGTCCATGCTTAATAAATATATATATATTATAGATAGAGACGGGTTAGGATTTAGGAATAGCAAGTTTTTGGAAGATTACAATTGACGTTTGACTACGTAACGATTCGTGCATTAGATTAGTGATACATTGTTATTATATTCATATTTAAATGTAATTCTTAAACGACACAAAAGTAGGCCATAGTAACTTACGGTGTTAGCTGTAGAAGTAAAAAATAAATACAACAATCACGGATTTACGAATAGTGAAATTTTATTTTTAAATTATATAAGAGTTTGAGTTTTTCCGTTAAAATGAATTCACTTTTGGGTATATTTCTTTAAAAGATGATATATGAGAAACAAAATAAAGCAAAAACAGTAGCAAGTAGAATTATTGATACTTATCTTTGTATTCTTGGATTTGACGAGTATCGGCTTGTAGCTTTGATCCGATCATGTGTTCTTGATCCTGTAAAACAGAAAAAAACAGTAAGTGGTTCCCGAGACGCGTTGGACGCTCTCCTTAAAGCTTGATTCGCCTCCTCTACGTGCTTGAGGTTCGTTAGGCGATAGCTTCCCAGGATATAACGGGATAACCGAGAACTCCGTAGCACTTCGAAGTTCACCGGCGAACTGAAACTTCTTGAACTCCGTTACCGAAAGACTCACGACATAAAACGATGGGAAGCATGAAATTTTGAGTTTGCGGAGTGAAAAACCGGGAAGCAAACTCATATTTTCTAGAGAGATTTCGGAAAGTGATTTCGATTGTGGTGTGTCGAAATGGTTTGAGGTCACCGTCAATTTATAGACGCGTGGAGAGACAAAGAATTGAATCATAATCAATTCCGAAACGTTTATCATAAATTGCAATTAAACCGAAACGTAATAAATTGAATTCAATATTCATAACGGACATAATCAATATGACCGTTTTACGTAACGTTTTAACATCGGAACAAACCACGGTAATTGGATAGACCGTTCGTCTCGAGTGTTCGACATTTCGACCCGCTCGACGCTATCTCAATTTTATTTAACTGCAATTATTTACAACAATCCCCCACATAAATAAAATTGACAGATCACTCTTGACAACACCTGACTCAGGTAACAGAGTTCGGCAGTCGAATCCTGCATAGGATAGGTAGGTGTAATCCTTTGAACCTTCCCTTGTGAAAATATATTTCCTTACTGGTGATCAGTAGACGCGATGTCTTTGAACTGTTCGACCGTTTGTGTAAGTGAGAATATACCTCACACAGAATTCTCCTTAGACAGATTCAGTTCTCACTATTGTGTTCGTTCATGGTCATGAACACCATCTGGTTCTGCGAGAGTATACGGAACTTGCGCCCTATACAATTCCGTTGAAGCGACCCCACTTCACTCTAACATAGGTGATCTTACTAAAAGCAAACTATGCTCTGCTCGGTAATCATTTACCGACGTGTAAGAATCATTAAAAGCTTCTAGCTTATCCTTAACCGTACATATCACTGTTTTTAATCATAGGAACGGACTGAGGATGTAACCCCCACAGTGATCCGTTAAAGTCTTACAGCTAGGTTGTCCCATTGAACCTAGTTCTTGGGATCTCCAGTCAGCCAGGTTGGGTTTCCACTGTAAAACTTAATTTTTTTTCAATGGGCTTAAGTCACATTCCCTTTGATGATTTCACAATCAACTCTCACTTTTACCCTTTTGGGTAGTGGATCCACACAACTTTATCATTTGATTCACATAATCAATTATGATAAATATCTTCGAGAGTAGTGTCTTACGACATTGTGTCTACGACATATTGTCTAGACTTACCATTATGAACATGGTTTCGTTCTCTTTTAATTGTATACTAATTTATAGTCGATGCAAATTATAGACGCGGTTTTTGCCATTTCAAAAGATCTTCTAAATATTTTCTTAGCCACTCGGCCTTATTGCCGTATTCGTCTAAGACAATATAAAGATTCTATTGTGAATCTATCACGTTCATTTGGAAACTTTACACATCAGATTCCAATTACACTACAAGAGTTAATTCTTAGTTCATAGATGCAATGTACTGTTCTCAGACTCATATACAGCAACTTAATGTGAAGCGAAAATTTTCTAGTAAACGCCCCCACATTGCCAGGTATTAATTGGAATTCAATATTCACAAACCTTTGAACTTCTCAATTTTATCTCGTGATAAATAGAGCAGTTTGACATTGTATGCATATACATCATTGAGCGCTTCGAGCCTCGTTGATGATTAGAATAACATCTTAAAATTGAAACCGCAATTTCAATTAAACATATAAGTACCTTGATCAATAATCAAGTGTACTTCAACAAAATATAATTTGTCGCAAAATTTCCATATGTATTTTCCAATAATTTTGGAAACCACAAAATTTCTCTCAAGAAATAATTAACATTTTTTCAAAGAAAATAATTCTCTGCCAATTGCAAACTTAGAATTGCATTTTTATTTCAACATTTTACGTTTAGTACCTCGATCAATAATCGAGTGTACTAAATGAACATAATTATTTCCGCATGAAATAATTTCTCATTGAAATACACATAAACAAATTAATATGCTTTTCAAAATTTAATGCATATCCCAACATATACACATACTGTATATAATTATTATACGTCAACATATTATTTTAAGACAGTAACATATTTTTCTAAAATATATCTCAGCAAAATATCAAATACATTTCAACTTAGAATTAAAATCGCTATAATAATCAAAATTTTAATTCATCGTTTCACGTCTTAATACCTCGATCAATAATCGGGTGTACTACGTGAACATATTATAAACCAACATATTTATATACTCACGGTATACAACTTTGCCCATGGCATAACAAATTTGTTCAAAATATATTTTCTTATTTCCTTTCCTCATGCCAATAGTCTCTTTCCATGTTAGAAATAATACTATCTAATGCAAAAGATTATTTCAAGTTCCAACTTCCAAGAGACAGCTGCTAAAGAAACGGACTAAGAGAAAATAATAATAAATAAAAAAAAACTAGATAGTATATGAATTACTAACTGTTCTTAGAGAAACATACTAACAGCCAAAAACTTCCATTGTGGCTCTAGTAATGACCATCAAGATTATTAACGTCTCTTTTATTAATAAAATAAATCAATGTTATGAACGTTGAAATAAAACGTACATGCGCGCAACGGTTTGGTTTTCCAGCTCTGACGATGTTTCCCACCCAACGCTAATGTCATCGCCAGAAGCGTCAACTCTATCGACTTCTGCTGATCGATGTCTTCTCGCCACATTTTTTTTTCTTATCTGCAATATCAGGGTGAGCGAAATAGAAAAACAAAATGGAGTACCTTAGATGATAATCTTCTCGAAGTTTGACACATCGATCCCGTAACTTCTTTTTGCGTAAATATATTGCACTCTCCAACCTCAAGTCTGCCATAACATGACTTCCTTTTTTGTTGTCTTTAACAGGTAGAGGACAACTTCATCAAGATCACGTATGCTTATCAGATCACTACTTCTTCTTCTTTTTTTCAATCTTTCGATTCTCATCGCCATCATCAGAAATCAAACAAATCATCAAGCTTTAAGATTTTTGGGTATATTTCTTTAAAAGATGATATATGAGAAACAAAATAAAGCAAAAACAGTAGCAAGTAGAATTATTGATACTTATCTTTGTATTCTTGGATTTGACGAGTATCGGCTTGTAGCTTTGATCCGATCATGTGTTCTTGATCCTGTAAAACAGAAAAAACAGTAAGTGGTTCCCGAGACGCGTTGGACGCTCTCCTTAAAGCTTGATTCGCCTCCTCTACGTGCTTGAGGTTCGTTAGGCGATAGCTTCCCAGGATATAACGGGATAACCGAGAACTCCGTAGCACTTCGAAGTTCACCGGCGAACTGAAACTTCTTGAACTCCGTTACCGAAAGACTCACGACATAAAACGATGGGAAGCATGAAATTTTGAGTTTGCGGAGTGAAAAACCGGGAAGCAAACTCATATTTTCTAGAGAGATTTCGGAAAGTGATTTCGATTGTGGTGTGTCGAAATGGTTTGAGGTCACCGTCAATTTATAGACGCGTGGAGAGACAAAGAATTGAATCATAATCAATTCCGAAACGTTTATCATAAATTGCAATTAAACCGAAACGTAATAAATTGAATTCAATATTCATAACGGACATAATCAATATGACCGTTTTACGTAACGTTTTAACATCGGAACAAACCACGGTAATTGGATAGACCGTTCGTCTCGAGTGTTCGACATTTCGACCCGCTCGACGCTATCTCAATTTTATTTAACTGCAATTATTTACAACATTCACACAATCGAAAATGGCTTTTAAAAGAGAAAGTGCTCAAGAATTTTGGAGTCTATATTATGTATCTTGTAAAGAATTGTCTGATCCCTTTTTTATATTACTTGGCTCGCTATTTATAGAGCTCCCTAGCTTTAGGATACCGTCATAAATGAGCGATTACAATTGCGTTCGATTCTCTCATAATTGTGTTATTTATAAGGCTTTAATACAACAAACGTCTTAGTAACTGCCTTCATCAATCCTAATGCGCCATTCGCATTACACTGAATGCTCCTATCGTCGCTGCTGGTCTCGTCGTATAGTTGTTCTTCATTGCTTAGCTATTCCTCGTCAGTGGGCTCCCTGCATTTATCATCATAGGCTCCACTTCTCTAGTGATGAGGTCTCTTGTGAGTGCCTCCTCGTCGACGGGCTTCTCTGTTCTCCTCGCTTAATATCTTCGTCGCCTGCCTTCTTGTTGATCAACGGGTTTGTTCCCATTGTTCATTTTAGTGTTGTATTTTTCCTTGATAGATCCTTTTGACTTTGTAAATGGGCTTTGATCTTGATGACGAGCCTCTTAGTCCGAAGCCCTATTTTCATAAACGACAGAGGTAGATTTTGTCATATCAATGCAAATTGACATTGACGACATCATACCTCAACCTTAGCTAAAAGAAACTAGAATTTATATATGTGTGAGGTACATATCTAATTTACAGACATATACGTTTAGTTTTTTCATCGCATCTTTTAATATTTATAATTTTGCATCAAAATATTGTTTATTTTAATTCTATTAATTTAAAAGAATTTTGGATATGCCACAATTATAATATCTTATTTCGGAAGTGACACTCGTTCAATATTGATAGTGTATCCAAAATTGTTAAATTAATTGAAAAATAAACATAATCATTAAAATAAGCAAAGTAATTGACATTGAAAACTTCAACCGTAAAATAAAATAAAAAATATATATTCATGCCACCGTAAAATATCACTGTTTGGTTATATTTTTTGTGTATTCTATTTTTTAGTTCTAAAAACAAATTTAGAATCATGTTTTTAGAATATTTTAAATACTGTTTGGTTATGTGTTTTTTTTAACTGTACTGAAATAAATAAATAAAATATTTAAAAAAAATACGTCAAAACTATTGCTTCCCACCTATCATTGAATTTCGTCTTGGCGAAAACTTTCATACGGTATATATAACGAGTCCATCCGAGATTCATAGAAAAAGAAAAATAATATATATATATATATATATATTAAAATAGTTATACATGAGGGAGAACGAAAATAATCATATGGACTAAATTAGAAAATATCTTTTATGTGTCTTTTTTTTTTTTTAGATTTCAAAGCCACAAAAGCATATATTATGAATTCGTTTTCCAAATACATAACCAAACATATTTTCTGTTAGTGTTTTCTAAAATTTAAATATTTAAAAAACATGACCAAAGGGCCCTTAAATATTTATAAATATGAAAATACCTAAGTCAACTTTCAACTTCAATTTCTAGTTGTTATAAATTAGATGCCCAAAATTTAAATACAACACCAGGCATAAAGCCACATCTGATCTACATAACATAATAGCTTAGCTAAGCTCCTTCTTTGTATTGATTTCAAGGGGTTTTAATCCCCTACTGTCGCGTACACCCGCCAATTCGTGAGCCCGTTATTGACGTAGCCAAAGCCGTTCTCATCTGTCTCTGCATTTATCTCCGGCCATGGACGTTTCCTCCAGGCTCTTGCTCGTCCTGGTTTATTGCTTCCTCGTCGCTTCTAGCTCTTCCGCAATAGACAATTTCAACCAGGCGTGAGTCAAGTTTCTCTCATTTTCCAGTGTTTTTTTTTCGCGATTACTCGTCGTTGTCCTTGGAGTTTGGCATCCATTGAATCTTTTTGAGCTTTTTCTAGCTACTAACGTACTCAGAATTGATTGTTTGCTTCGTTATCTTGTGTAATGGAGCGAAGTTTATAGTATATATTCGATGCAACATGCGGAGAAAACTGCAAAAAGATGAGAACTTTGGTTACATTGCTGTTGATCCAATGTGCTAGCTGATGAGACAGTTATTCATCCATGAAATTGGATTAAAAAATCTGGGTACTTTCAGAAAGAAAAAAAACTTGTTGAATCTGCAAACACTTAGGGATGCTTGTAGCCCAGATAATAATACTGATAATATAGGTGTCTCGTGTCGGAATTACCATATTTTATTACATGAAACTGGAACTAAAGATTGAATAGTATGATCTTGGTTGAATAAGTTTGGCATTGTTAATATTTTTGTGCTTATTAGATGCTTTATATACAGGTTCCCTATAGTGCCACCAAGACTCGTTGTCACCGTGAGGCGAATCTGACCCAAGTTTCAAAGAGAAGAAAAAAAAAAACCCGAGCGCTCGGATCGGGGAAGAAGAAAAGGAGGTGGTTCCCAATTTTAGATGCCCAAAAGAGATGGCCTCAAGGTTGGTGTTAGGTCACTCATTACCTCAAGATCGGTTGATGAGTAAACTCATGGAATTTCTCATGCAAATTAGTCGTTTCTAAGAGTAACTTCTGTTCATGGGCTTATAATATTTGTTATCATGGAACGAGTTGTAAAAAGGAAACGAGCATGCTAGAATCCTCAACCTTCGAATGAGGCTCAAGCTCGGCGGTGGAAGTCGGAGGCAATCTGAAAGTGTGCTTTATAGGGCTGTAACTAGGAAATCCGGGTTTTGAAAATAGATATCCGGATTTTCGGATCCGGATCCCTTTCAGATTGTGTGGAGGTACTTTTTTTTTAAAAAAATATAGGGACCCTATAATTAGAATTCTCTTTTACTAAAAAAAGGCAGTTTTGAAATATCAATACAATGTAAATTTTCATCGAAAATACGCAAACGACATAATTTTTTTAATGAAACGACAGTATATTTGAAGCACGTTAAAAGTACAAACTGTAAACGACAGTATATTCATATTTTGTTTTCTAGACAAGTGTTTAAAAAAAAAGTCCTTCCGTAAATTTTAAATTTTATTTTTATCGTGATAACAGATTTAAAAATAAAATAAATAAGTTGTGCCATAAGTTCCCGGAATAATAATATTTAGAATCTTGAAATTTTTACCACGACAGAATTAAATTTGAGATACATCGCATATAAAATTATTTGTGATATTTTGACCCCAATATTTTAAAATAAATACTTAAGAAGAGTGAAGAGAAATGTTGGAAAAGGTAAGAATTTTTCTTCTTCAATTCGGATCGAAAATTGAGTCCAGCTCAAGCTCTAAGTGAGACCCGTAATTAGCTCAGATGCTAACCCTAACCCAAGCCCAAATCTGAGCTTACGGGAAGCCTAAATTAGCCTTAATCAAGCTCAAAATTAACTGCAAATCTGAACCCAATAATCTTGGCCCGTCTCCTACAGCTATCCAGCCGACCCCTGGGCCTCAATCTGGCCCACGGTTAAGAATAGCCGACCCCTTGAGCCATGATTCATGAACGCCAAAATCACGTACATGTGCTTTAAAAGCGATTCACGTTGGAGTGATAAGGAAGCCCAATTAGATATCAGTTTTTAATTAATTGTGGCAAAAGTTACTAGTTTCTTTATAATAGAAAAATTAACACTTTTAGTAAATAAAGTAGAAAACAGTTTAACAACAATTAAATTTAAAAAGGTTTAATAATTTAATTAAGTGCGGCAAAAGTACTTAGTTTAGGTATAGCGCCCTCCAAAGTTCTACCCGGGCAGTGGGCCCGCCATGAAATGCCCGACCACCGCTCTCTGTGAATTCAACTCTCTTTCTCTCTCAACAAGAGCATGGCGAATTCATCCTCCAAGTCCAGGTCTCTGCGTAAGCGAATCCCCTCACGACCACTACCCAAGAACAATCCTTCCTCTCTGAACGTTTTGGATTGATTTCAGATTGCGTCAGAAGAGTTGTGGAGAAGCGAGAGCCGTGTCGGAGGTTCGTATACGGCATTCGCTGTTGGATTCACTCGCGAGCGGAGAAGCCCTGCAATGGCGGCGACGATCATTCGCTGTCGGTTTAAGGCCGAAAGACTGCGGTCGGTGATGCTTCTCGAGCTTCTTCGAGCTCCGGTGCTGGTGCTAGGGTTTCGAAGTACAGCTCCGACGATGAAGACGTGTCGGGCGATAGTAGGTGGAAGCTGGAGCTCGCATGGCTCACCAAAGCTCTTCAAGTCTGTCGCTGGGCTCTGCCAACAGGTTCCTTTATGCGATTCTTCGAGTTTTCGGTTCGAATTTCCGACATGATTATTACAAAACAAATGTAGATTGCTTTCAAATCTGCGAGAGCGTTGATCTTCTCATTGTAAGCAAGTGCTAAGTTACTTTCGTATCGGTGCGGTTTTACATGAAAAACTTAGTTTTTGCGGCCGGAATTGGTGTTACGGTTCAGATGATTTGCCGACGAAATTGTTCGATGCAGTGTTGGTTAATTTGTTCATTTTCCAAGTTGACTGATAGGACCCGAGCCAATAATCAAATCGAAAGAAGAACGCGTTATTTAAAAACGATAGCCCGGTCTCTAATTCGGGAGTTAGACCGAGAAATCCTCCCAGTGATGTTCAATAGGAATTCTCTACCAATTAAACATAATGACATCTATTTACAGAAAACCCAAATCCTATTATTATTGTAAGTATACCCTATAATACCCCTAAACAATATATGCAATTAATAAAAATAGGTCACAAAATTACTTTCCTATTTATGAATATTTCCTAATTAGTGCAAGACTAACATTGACATTAAGCATTTCTTTGTCATTCCTACTCATATTGAGTGATTCACAAGAAAACACACTCGGATATCTATTATTGAATTTGAATCAAAATAGCCTAGGAAAATTGGGTATATATTCATTGAACAAGGCTGATTTGATGGTCAAATTTTGCAGGGAGTGAGGTAGAAAAGAGATCACCACCAGGCACTCGGTCTGTCTCGGAGATCATTTCGAGTATCCAGCGGAGTAAACTCGGTATTCAAGATTGGACTTTGAGCGATCTCACCGTCGGACTATACCTTCTCTATCTTCGTCAAACCTCATCTGATTTAAGTGAAGAAGCCATTAATGGTGCCCCGATTCATTCTGATTCCATTGTAGTGACTAGTAACCTCCTCTACTTTAATTTGTTTTCGAACTTTATAATTTGAATCTCTATAATTTTCTTGCACCGTCTTAGTTTGTTTAGGTTCGGGACCTGATTTACCACATAGAATTCGCAAAAGGAGCATACAAGGATAATGTGACAAGCCTCGCTAAGTACAGCATGCTTCGAGAAAGCAATGTATTGAGCTTCGTAAAAGATTCGAGTGTGATGAGGCCGGGATACTACACATAGGAGTTGATCCTCGCAAGAAACTTGTGATATTCGGAACTTGTGGGACCCACACGGTATACGACGTTATCACCGATATTGTTTCTACAAGTGAAGGAGAAGTCACTTACGAAGGCTTTTCAACTCACTTCGGAACAGCAGAAGCTGCTCGTTGGTTTCTCAAACACGAGCTAGAAACCATTCGATCGTGCATGTGAAAATATGAGGTGGTGAACTTTTGATTTGTCTTCGATTTTGTTTTGGTTTTTTTCATTATTTTTTAGAGTAATTATCATTCATTTCCCCTTTTTAACACATACTAGTGTCTAGGGACATGTTCATCATATATCGGTGGCATTTTAAATAAACTGCCGAGAAAGACGAAAATATTTTGGGGGCATGGTTGCAAATTACTCTTCTTCTTTTTTAAAATATCATTTTTATTTCATCTGAGTCTAATATTTCCGTAGCGTCCCTGACTCACTAACATGGATATAGGTTGCGGCTAGTGGGTCATTCTCTTGGAGGCGCTATAGCTTCTTTGCTAGCGATAATGCTCCGTAAAAAATCATCGAAGGAGCTCGGTTTCAGTCCCGACATTGTTTCGGCAATTGGGTATGCAACGCCACCTTGCGTCTCTGAAGAACTTGCCGAAAGTTGCTCAGACCACGTCACAACAGTTCTAATGAAGGTGAATTTCTCACCATTAATACCCATTAGTTCATGTATAAATCTCTTTCCTTCTCTTACCTATTAATTTCACTGATTTAGGATGATATTATTCCGCGGCTAAGTGTTGCTTCACTTACAAGGTTGAGGAATGCAATTCTCGATACCGATTGGTACGTAAATTCATGTTGTATTCATAATATGCATATGATAAAATATACTAGTCTTGATACAATTTATCTCGTTATATTATTTTCTTAAGGACAAGTGTGGTAGAGAAGGAATATTGGAGAAGCGTTATAGATTTGGTTTCAAACGCAAAGCAAGTTGTTTCTTCGGTGCAAGACGCTGCTCGAAAACTTGCAGACTATGCCAAGTTCCGGAACACGGAAACCTCACCTCGTAAGCACTCTCTAACTCGCCAAAACTTAATTGAAAACTCCAATAGAGTTAATATAAGCTGCATTTTTGTACTTCACTGTTACGGTCCCGATGAATCGCCCTCGTGATTGGTGGCGTAGACCTCGTGAAATTCCACTTCCCTCTCGCCGTGTTCGATTCTCCTTCTCGATCTCAATCTGCACGCACAAATCAATGATCCAACCAGCTCTACACAAACACAAGCAAGCTACTCAACAATGGTGACACACAGTGAAGATCGAAATCAATCTCCTCATGGGGAAGAACACCAATACGAACACCAAATACAGTTTAGCCCTAAATCCCCTTCTATGGGAATTCTAGACTCTCTGCATAACCTCCCTCTCATACAAATACAAATGAGGATATTTAAAGGTTGTATTATTTCACAAAACATAAAAGACTAAAATGCCACAATTGACTAGCAAAAAGACTTATTCGTCCTTGTGTCCGCTTGAGCTCGGTTGAGTAATCCTCCGTGCGCACGTTAATCCAAATCTCTTGTCCGAAACGTCGGTAACATTTCTCCCCTCTTCGACAAGGAGCTTGACCTCAAGCTCCAATTCCGGAAATGCGTCGACGAGGGTGTCGAGATTCTCCCACAAGGCGCTGGTCGAATCTGCATTTTCCCACAAAACTAGTACCTCCCGCTCCCCGAGGTGCGAGCGAACACGGAGTAGCTTGCTCGGGCGAGAGGGAATGGTTTTCCCGTCAAAAACCTGTGGCAAAACTGCACCGGCGTCGGGCAGTGGGCCTTTGTGCGCCTTGAGAAGGGACACGTGGAAAACATCATGGATGCGGCTCTCCGGCGGTAGCGCAAGCCGATACGCCACCTTGCCCACCCGAGCCACCACCTCAAAGGGCCCGTAGAATCGTGGAGAAAGCTTCGTAAAACTCTTCTTTGCAATCGAGAGTTGACGATACGGTTGAAGCTTGAGCCACACCCACTCACCCACGGAGAATTCCAACTCTCGATGGTGACCGTCGTAAACGGTCTTCATTCGAGCTTGGGCTGCAAGGAGATTAGTGCGAACCACACCGAGAAACTCCGTTCGTTTGGCAAGGGCGATGTCAACCTCGCCCACCCGGGCGCTACCCGCTACATAGTCCAACAAACGTGGAGGTCACGACCGTAGACTACCCGGAATGGCGTCTCCTTGAGAGCCGAGTGGTATGAGGTATTATAGCAAAATTCGACCCACGGAAGCCAAGTGGGCCATTTCCTCGGGTTGTCGCCCGTAACACACCTCAAATACATCTCTAAGGTCTGGTTCACCACTTCGGTTTGCCCGTCACTTTGCGGGTGGAACGCCGTTGAGAAAGCCAACTCGGTACCGGACAAACGGAACAACTCTCGCCAAAAATTACTCCGAAACACCTTGTCTCTATCTGATACGATCGATTCGGGAAACCCATATAAGCGAACGACCTCGCGAAAGAAGGCTTCGGCCACCGAAACGGCCGTATACGGGTGACTTAACGGTATGAAGTGCGCGGCCTTAGAAAACCGATCCACGACCACCAAAATGACGGATTTACCCGCTGCCCGCGGTAACGCTTCCACAAAATCCATCGATACGTCGCTCCAAACATTGTGTGGAATCGGTAACGGTTGAAGTAACCCCCCCGGTCGTAGCGATTCCCACTTGTTTCGTTGGCACGTGTAGCATTCGGCTATGTAATCGTGTACCGACTTCTTCCACCCCTTCCAATAAAACTCTCTCCGAATCCTCTCCATTGTCTTCGTTACACCTTCATGACCGAATCGATGGAATCCTCCGACAATAATTGGAACAAGCGTCGCCGAGAAAGAGCATCCGCCACTTTGTTCAACGAGCCCGCCCGATATTCCACGGAAAAATCATAGCCCAAGAGTTTACTCACCCAATGAAGTTGCGGGGACGTCGTTAACCGTTGCTCGAGTAAATATTTGAGGCTTGAGTGGTCCGTGCGCACTAAAAAGTTCCTACCCCACAAGTACGGGCGCCAATGAATAATTGCCTTTGCGAGGCCGATAAGCTCTCTCTCGTAAGCGGCTAGCTTAAGGTGTCGGTCCGCGAGTTTTCGGCTAAAAAACGCAATTGGGTGTCCGTCTTGTTGAAGCACGGCCCCAATCCCACTTCCGGATGCATCGCATTCCACTACAAATTACTTTGTGAAGTCCGGTAACGAGAGAACCGGTGACTCGGACAACGCTTTTTTTAAGGCCGAAAACGCCTCGTTCGCCGACCCGTCCCATTCAAAACGTGTTCGGCGAAGTAAACTCGTTAACGGGGCAGCGGTGACACCGTAGTTCCGGATGAACTTGCGATAATACCCGGACAACCCGAGAAATCCCCGAATGCCTTTAGGAGTAGTCGGAGTCGGCCACTCGGTTATAGCGCAAATTTTGGAGTTGTCCACCTTCACGCCTTGATGCGAAATCACGTGTTCAAGGTAACCTACCTCCAATTGAGCAAACGAACATTTTTTCCTTTTGAGAAAGAGACCGTGTTGGCGTACCTTATCGAAGACCTTTCGTAGATGAATAACATGCTCTTCCCACGTCCGGCTATAAATGAGAATGTCGTCGAAGAAAACGAGGACGAACTTCCGTAGGAATTCTCCGAATATGTCATTCATAAGTCCTTGAAAGGTAGACGGTGCGTTGGTCAGGCCAAACGGCATCACGAGAAACTCGAAGTGTCCGTGATGGGTTCGGAATGCGGTCTTCTCAACATCGGCGGCGTGCATCCGCACTTGGTGATACCCGGACGTCAAATCAAGTTTGGTGAAGAACCGTGCGCCATGAAGCTCGTCAAGGAGTTCCTCAACCACCGGAATAGGATATTTATCCTTTACGGTAACTTTGTTAAGTTCACGGAAGTCGATGCAAAACCGCCACGAGCCCTCCGGTTTTTTTACCAATAGAACCGGAGACGAGAAGGGTGATGTGCTCTTGCGGATTATCCCGTGACGAAGCATTTCGGCGCATTGCTTTTCAATCTCATCCTTTTGCAAATGGGGGTAGCGATAAGGACGCACGGCGACCGGATTCGACCCGGCGAGGAGGTGAATTCGGTGGTCACACGGTCTCTCCGGAGGTAGACCCGTCGGTTCGGCAAATACATCCGCAAACTCGGTAATGAGTTGTTCAAGGACGGTTTGAGCTCCTCCGTTTTCAATGGCCCAAAGGGCGATCCGGTGTCGCTTTTCTTCGCGGGCCGAGTTGGTCGTCGGCGTGGGCGATGTGGTGAAGATTTCCTCGGCGTCATCGAACCATTCTTCCATGTTGCTCTCCGCTTTTCCAATTGCATTCAAAGCCATGGTTGTCTTTTCTTTAACTACCTCGTCGGCCTTCCATATCACGTCTTTCCCTTCGGCCTTGAACTCCACGGTTCTAGTGATGCCATTCCATATGACTCTACCCAAAGCGTTTAGCCAACGCATGCCGATAATCACGTCGAACCCGACAAGTTCAATTATGAAGAAATCGGTCACGAATGTAAAACCTTGGATAGTCATCGTGACCCCACGACAATGTCTTCTACGGCCACCTTACCTCCATCGGGAAGCTAAGCAGATAACCCGGGTTTTCTCCGGACCGGAATACCTAGTGCTACGGTTACGCTTGACTTGATGAAGTTTCGGTTGCTTCCCGTATCGAGTAACGTGCGTCCGCTCCTTCCCCCAAACGTTGCCGTTACTTGAAAAGTTTCCTCGGATTGTTGGCCACTAATGGCGTTAACGGTGATCGTGCCCGGATTGTCATCCTCTCTGTCGGCTTCTTCTTCGCCATACACATGCTCGTTCACAAGCTCTAAGTGAAATAGTACCGGTTTGCACACATGTTCCCGAGTGTACAAGCTATCACAATTGAAACATAGACCCTTGGCTTTCCGGTCTTTATATTCCGCCTCGTTCAACTTCTTGTACACGTTCTTCCCTTCCTCGGTTCTCGATTCCGTTACCTTCCCGGTCCTCGTCGAACTTGGGCTTGGTTTGTAAACGGTCGAGCTTGCCGTGGACGACCCGCCTCCAAACCGTGCGTGGTAGCTCCCCGAGAGAGCACCGGTGCCAAATAACCACCAAATGTCCGTGGTCCCTTATCGGTCGGGGTTTGAAATCCGTTGTCTCGGGCGAGTTGCATCACTTGTGATATGTCGACGGGCCGATAGTATTCTACGATACGCCGAAGGTCGTCGGAGAGTCCGACACAAAATTGCCATGTTTGTTGTTGATTGGACAACTTCCCGTGCCTTCCCGTAATCTCCTCGAAACGGGAGCAATATTCCTCGATATCACCAATTTGTCACAAATTGGAAAGTTCCGAAATCGGGTTAGCGGCCGAAACTATACCAAAACGTGCGGAACATAATTTTTTAAATGCTAGCCACTCTAAGTTCTCGGGAACTAACCTTCGGATGTTGTTCCACCATTCGTAGGCCTTTCCGTATAGCACTCCCCTTGCTTGTTGGACCTTCACTTCTTCGTCCCGGATTCTTTGATCGTGGAAGTATTCGTCACACCGTTGTAACCAAAGCTCGGGATCGGTAGTTCCGTCGTAAGCCGGACACTCCGTCCGCCCCGGTTGGACTTCCATTCTTGTGCGTTCCGATTCGTTTTTCCCACGACTCGTCTCATCCTCTCGATTTCTTGTGTTCTCGAGTGCTCCCAATGGCTTGACCGGCCAATCGCCTCTAAACTCGGAACCAAACCGTACTCCGTGGTTCAAGTTCACATTTCCGACTCCCATTGCCTCGCTTTGTTCCCCTTTGTCGGTTCCTCCTTTTTTTGTCATTTCGGCATATCTTGGATCGGCCGGACTCCATCGAGTCATGTTCGCTTCCCGACTCGGGCCCTCGTTGCCTGTTCCGCGCCACATTTGCTCAAGCCGATTGAGATCTTCGTCTTGCGTTCGTGTTTGCTTCCCTTTTCCTCGATCTGCGTTTCGTTTTGATTGTTCCGGGCTTGATCGGCACTTCGTCGATTCGCGTGATCGATCCCTTTCCCTTCCTCCCTTTCCTTGTTCGCGAGAGCCGTGATGATCTCGATCCCGAACGGAACGGTGAGACCGCTGACTTTCTCGTGAGTCACCCCGGCGTTCCTTCGATTTTCGGTGCTCTCGATCCTTCTCCTGCTCCCTTCGATTTTCGCCGACGCGTCTGGTGCTGGTCCGCTGTCGCTCGCCGCCGCACGAACTCGATCGGCGTCGTCGAGACCCCGATCTTCTGCTCGAACTGGATTCACGTGAGCCAGCTCTTCTGCGATCTCCCTTCTTCGCGTCTGATTCCACGGAGGAGTCACGCGCTCGTCGCCGTTCATCGTTGTGGCGGCTCTCCGCCCTTCGCCGGTGGTCAGCGGCGCCGTCTGTCCTAGGGTTCCGATCTCCCTCACCTTTCTCTGATCTCGAGGGGCTGTTTGGCTTAGAGCATTGTTGAGCTCAGTCTCTTTCCAGTTTTGCAAATCGCTCGTCTAGCAACCTGGTCATCATGGCGGCCATGGCGTCCAGATCAATGGTCACCGCCGCTGCCGCCGGAGATGCGACCTCGGTCGCCGGAGCTTCTTCCATCACGAGAGAGGGCTCTGATACCAAGTTGTTACGGTCCCGATGAATCGCCCTCGTGATTGGTGGCGTAGACCTCGTGAAATTCCACTTCCCTCTCGCCGTGTTCGATTCTCCTTCTCGATCTCAATCTGCACGCACAAATCAATGATCCAACCAGCTCTACACAAACACAAGCAAGCTACTCAACAATGGTGACACACAGTGAAGATCGAAATCAATCTCCTCAATGGGGAAGAACACCAATACGAACACCAAATACAGTTTAGCCCTAAATCCCCTTCTATGGGAATTCTAGACTCTCTGCATAACCTCCCTCTCATACAAATGAGGATATTTAAAGGTTGTATTATTTCACAAAACATAAAAGACTAAAATGCCACAATTGACTAGCAAAAAGACTTATTCGTCCTTGTGTCCGCTTGAGCTCGGTTGAGTAATCCTCCGTGCGTATGTTAATCCAAATCTCTTGTCCGAAACGTCGGTAACATTCACACGTGTTTTAGTCACGTGCAATGCATGTATAAGTGTTCGAGTAAATAGTTGATTTTTTAACGCGTAGGTGATGAGTAATTTTTGTTCGAATTCACTAGTGTTAGGGGTAAAATTGTCATGAAAAACAGAGATGGTAATTGGTAGCATGAAAAGTTGGAAGTTCACGAGGTATAATTTCTCATTCCCAAATATACATCATTTTGATTGTCCAAATGAAAATCAATCATGCCCAGACGATCTTATCCGCAAAGAACCACCGGCGTTGACTTCTAACACATTGTCAACGGGAAACACCACTACTGTGCCTCCTGAGGAGTTATTCGTGCCAGGCTCGGTCTACTATCTGAAGAGGAATAACGTTGACTCTCCTGGTGATCGAAGCAAGCACGTGTAATATTTCAGTTTGTTTAAGAGAAATCCCGGCGAACGTTTTCGACGGATCGTGCTTTCAAGCAACGTGATATCGGATCACAGGTATGACAGTCATTATTACGCATTGAGAGATGTGCTTAAAGGTTTGCCGGCCTCGCCCGACGAAACTGATTTGTGATGTATAACAAGTTTTTTATATAAAAGAAATTAAAGAGTTTGTTAGTATATATTTTAAAGAAATCTACCGATGTTTGTATAGTATTTTATATTATTTTAATTGAGAAAGCTACAATACTTGGACACATAATCGGAAGAAGAAAAAAATATGCATAATCGGAGAAGAAAGATAGTGAAATAAAACAATATTATAACGACATAAGGTTTTTTAGAAGAAAACGACAGTATATATATTGAAAGGACGCTAATAGTAGAAACGACATTATATATAGAGATTAATAGTAGTAGAAGACGAAAACGACAAATTGATTTTTTTGTTTTTGTTTAATAGTTTGTCTATATTGATCGAGAAAACGTGGTTTTTGGTCAAAATTAAAGACAACAAAAAGGAAATGGAAAAAGAAAAAGAAAAAATTATATTATTTTATTTCATATACTTAATCAGTTATTCTATTATTGATCCATAATCCATTTATTATAGCTCTAAACAATAATGTGATGAAGATAGTCCTACAGTACTAATTCAGTTTAAACATAATTAGGATTCCAATTTATTAAATTCCAAGTAAATTTGGAATTTTCACTTATGTTTTCCTTAAGTTAAATTATTAAGGAATTTAAATTTTAAAATTATATTTTTTTAAAAAGGTACAAGTTCCCTAATTTTATAATTAAAAAAAATAAGAACCAGGATTTTGAGAGAGATTAGAGATAGCAATGCATTAATTAAGTAGTAGAGTAAAGTGGCTAATAAACTTTAAGTGAGCTAATGACTCGGAAATGTCGTATAAGGAAACATGAATAATCTTTGTTGCCGAATCCTCAACGTCGACGAGTACTTTGAGAGTATGGCTTCCGTGTATTGATCACCACTCAATTATTATTCCTTAGGAATTTTAGGACTTTGTATATGATTTTATCATTTATAAAGTTATTTTAGGAAGGACTCATAAATGAAATTTAAGAAGGAATCCGATGATGAATAGACTTTTAAACCAAGGTTCTAAATGTTAATGTCGTTTCGTTCCCTCCATTTACAGGCGTTCATTACCAATTCTAATGAGGCGTCGCGGGCGGAGCCACGTGTACACGAGCGTGTGCACGTGCTCCGGCTGAAAAAAAATTTGAAAAAAAAAATAGTTTTATGTATTTCTTACAAATATTAGTATATGTATAACAAATATTTACTGTGCTATTATTGTCAACATAAATACTGCAGCTTAGTGGCAAACTTGTGGTAATGAGAAAACCAAGGTCACGAGTTCAAATCCCAACAAGAGATTTCTAATTTTTTATTTTTATCTTGGTTTCCAAGTCCCTAAGTGACATAATATTTGTTGAAGGTTGTTTATCATTTTTTTTCTTTCATCAAATATCAATCATATACTTATATCTCTTCTATTATTAAATTGACATAAGTATTTAATGATTTAATTTATGTTATGTTAAATTTCAATAAAGAAATAAAAATTATTGGAATTATTCTCCTCTATAATTATATGATAATTAAGAATTTTTGCGATATATAATTAACTTGTAATTTATTCAATTAAACTCAATCGCTATACTTATCTCTATCTTTTGCTTTTATTTTTTATTTAGTTGTACAAATATTATTTCGAAATATATATTTATAATTACTTATTATAAATTACTTATACAAATGTAATACATATAATAAATTTTTGTGGCATTTTATAAATAAATAAATAAAAAACATTTCTATTAGACCCTAATGTTCGAATTTTATATTATATAAGCAGTATTGTATTTATGTTGTATGTACGTCGGATTATGATATTCTATAAAACGTACTATATGTAGACTTTCAAAAGATGCAAACCCGACATCGTATTTTATACTAGGTAACATTATATATTTGTCTTTTTAATAGATGTTATAATGTTATTATGTGTTTTCTTTTTGTTATTTATGCATTTAAAAAAATATAGTTATTTGTGCTTCACCTTAAATACAATCCTGGCTCCGCCACTGGCGTCGATAAAGTTCTATGAAGTCTCATAGGCAGTTTTGTAAATTGTAAATTGTAGTTAGTTCTTCCCTAATCGTTGCAAAATAGACGGTATTTAGGCTATAAACCACGTACAACGCACATATTAGTGTTTATGAACTAATACATGAGTGTATTGTAACAATAGCCGATTATTTTTTAACTACCAGATGAAAAATTGCTACAATTCTTACAAGTTTAGCAGGGGAAACCGCTACTATACAATCTCTTGAAAAATGATTGAAACATGTGGTTAATGTGTAAATTAGTAGGTAGTTATTTCCTTAGTTTTAAGAATTGCAGTTTATCTTTGTTTATAAGTACTTGTTGTAATAAGTACATGAACACCAATGAATATTCAGAAAAATCTCTCCGAAATCAACACAAAATTAGACGTTTTTGTTAGGTCGGAACACTAACTTATTATTGTTACTGGGCTTTGACTTTTGCTAATAGAGCCCAATTTTTAAATAGCTCAAAAAATGCAGATAACACCAACGTTTACAAGTTTCACCTTGTTTCTTTTTTCTTTGGTAAATAAGATGAGTTAAGTATCAATGTTTTACCGTTACCACATCTTGAAAAAAGATAAATTTTTTAGACAAAGAAACTTAAATATTATTCTAAAACAAAAACAAAACATAACTGATAACAAACAAACAAGTTTGTATACATGATCTTCAGCAAAAGATAATTTTTTTAATTATAAATTTTCTTTTAATATGTAAGATGACGTAACGTAAGATGTGTCAGTAAAGTTTGGTTTTTTATTTAGGGTTTGCATGTTCTGTTATGCTGTTCGCAGTCTTGTGTTTCGGGCTATGCTGGTTCTCTCGAACTCGAAATCATGAACAATCGTCCGAGTGAAGATGTGGGAGTCTCGAGATCGAGAACCAAACGCAAGGCCAACACCTTCAAGTCCAAACCCGCCCATCACTTTGCTTTGTCTCGTCGCCGCTCTTCGCCGCTTTTCTCCGCTCGTCTTCGCTCGTCGCTTCTCGCCTCCGCTTCTCGGGTTAGTCAAGCCCGCTCTTCTGGATTTTCTAGATAATTTATTATCAAATTCGATTTAGGAGAAAGTAATTAATGGTTTCAATTGTTTGGTTTTTTTGAAAGAAAATAAAATTAATCATGTCCCGTATGTACGAAAGAAAAAAAAACTGGAATATTGTAGTTCGATTGAGTAAGGAAACAATATAAAGTTATGGAATACAATCTGGTTCTGATGAATTCGTAGAGTATTGGCCATGATTCTTGCTGCTTCTAATCCGTATCTTCTCTCTCTAGATTCAGTCAAGAGACGAAAACAAAACCACACGCCCATATTTCCTTTAGGAGATGACTTTATCTTCGCCGAAATCCTACCGAAACTGCCGGTGAGATCTCTGATTAGATTTAAGTGTGTTTCGCAAACTTGGCGGGCACGAATCTCCGGCGAATCGTCCTTCCTCGCTGCCCATTTCAATCACCAGGTCGCCGGTGACCCACACTTGATCGCCGTTGGAAGTAATGCTAATCATCGTACGCTATACCTGAATATTATCCCACCAAGTATGTTGTTGTCCAACCACTGCTCAAACATCGAGGAGGTAAAGATTCCGTATGCAAACAAACAAAGCCGATTCCGAATTATCGGCTCCTGCAACGGCCTAGTCTGCCTGCTCGAAGATTCCAAGTTCGACCTGATCGTGCTGTGGAACCCAGCGACTCGTCAGGTAAGGAATATTCCTCTCCCTAAGCGGATGGGTTTCGGATCCATGGGTTTCGGATACGACGCCACGAGCAGGGACTACAAGCTCATTTACATAGTAATAGATTATTGGGCAAAACCACGGTGCATGCGGGTGGATGTGTTCACAAGAAGTGGTGCCGTTTGGCGAGAAGCCCAAGGAAGGCATGGCTTCCCCGCATTCCGATTTCGACTTAAAGATAACTTCTCAGTGGAGGCAAATGGGGTTCTGCATTCGGAGGCGTTTGATTCGTCGGGGCTCTGCATACTATCCTTGGGCCTAAGTGACGAGGTGTTGCGAAGGTGCGACGCGCCAAGCGGCAACTTTAATCGGATCAAGTTCGGCAGCTGTAGGGCTTCTCTCGCCGCATTCACTTGGAACGTTGCCGGTGTGCCCTTTGGGTGGCAACGTCCGGTGGCAGCGACCTGCGTTGGAGTAAGCTGTTCAAGATGGGACCACAGGGTATTAGTGTGCGAAATGAATACAAGGAATCGTCTTCGAATTGTTCTCAAGTTGCGTGAGCTTAAAGACGAGGGCCGTGTGAGGCATATACAAATGCCAAAGCGTTGTCAAGGAATCCTCTACGTCGACGAGTACTTTAAGAGTATGGCTTCCGTGTATTGATCACCACTCCATTATTATTCCTTAGGAATTTTAGGACTTTGTATATGATTTTATCATTTATTAAGTTATTTTAGGAAGGACTCATAAATGAAATTTAAGAAGGAATCCGAAGAATGATGAATAAACTTTTAAACCAAGGTGTAAATGCGTAAAAATGGCTTTAACTTAGAGTCGGATCCAAGGTTCGGGTCCCGAGATTGACCCGCTGAACACAAGGATGATTAAATGCTGAGTCAACGCGGGTTGACTGTTGATCGTCAAAGCTGGAGGTGATTCCGTCGTCTTGGATGAGTCTCCGAGCTGTCGTTGACGATCCTCGGCGAACTTCCTTGGTGGTGGCGAAGTCCGGTTCACGGCGAAGCTCCTCGTCCGGGCGGAGTCCGGTCTTGATGAAGCTCCGTGTTGATCTTGATGATTCTTCGTGCTCTTCCTTCCTTGGCGAGCTCCTACGTCGAGGGAGGACCTGCAAAAAAGGGTAGACTGGGCCCGTGCCCCGTCGCTTATGGTTGGGCGAGGCTGCCTACATATCTCAGTTTAAGAGAATCAGGTCCCACGTAGTTCGGGGTTAGTGATAAACGGCGGGTGAATGACGATGTGGTTTGACTCGTCGGAAGTGCCGAAGTTGGCGGCGCGGGGGTGACCCTTGGCCCGATGGTTGGGTATTACCGGCATGTTGTGTTCTTCGTCGACCTCGTTGGTGTTGGCAAACTCACTGTCGAACTTCCCTCGTGTTGGCGAAGTACAGCGAGAGCCTTGACCTGACGAGGTGTGCTCCTCTGTCGACCTTGCCGGGGTAGGTGGCCTCGTATGACGAGAGGCCTTATCCTGACGAAGGGACGCTTCTTCCTCCGTCGACCTCACAGGTGGTGGCGTGGTTACCCACCTGGCGAGGGACGCCTTAGCTGACTCGTCGAACAACCTTTCTTCTCAGGCCTAAGACTCTGCTTCTAGATCGATCTCAGCTCTTATTCAAGTCCTTCCTCCTATAGGAGTGGACGAATTTTTAGAGAGAGAAAGCTAGAGAGAGATGCTCTGGAGAAAGTTGTGAGTGAGTGTCGAAATGAAGGGGATAAGGCTCATATTTATTGGAAAACCAACTCCCTGAAATTGCACTTCGTAGGGGCCTGCGAATTCCCTGATAACTGCACCTTCAGGGGTCTGCGAATTCCCTGAATATTGCACCTTCAGGGGCTTGCGATTTTCTCCTCTGCAGAAGGGATCGTCGGTGCTTCTTGATTCGTCTTTGATGTCTTCGGGTTGTCCGCGACTCCGCTTGTTGTGTTCGGGGAAATCCGGAGGATTTCCCGGAGATCTTCGTGGCCTCGGATCTCCTCGTCGTGTGGAATGATTACAAGTTACGCCCTCATCAAGTTATGACGAGGGGGCTTGTTGCCTTGTCGCCTCGTCGCTTCGTCGGCTTATCGCCTTGTCGCCTCGTCGGCTTGTCGCCTCGTCGGCTTGTCATCTCGTCGCTTCGTCGGCTTGTCGCCTCATCGGCTTCGTCGCCTCGTCGCCTCGTCGGCTTGTCGGCTTGTCGCCTCGTCGCCTTTTGGACCCCGGTCCTCGCCAATGTCTTAGTTCTTCGGTCCCGGGCTTTTGGCGTTGGTGATGGGCCTTGACTTACCATGACAGGCTTTGACTTTTTTTAACGGGCTTTGATCTTTGCCAAAGGGGGCCCAATTTTTATATGTTACGAAAAATGCACATAACATTAACCCCCCAGTTTCTTGGGTAATTGTATTGCGCGAGAAACTTTTCTTTTAAAACTTAAGGCAACTTGTGTTATTTGGCGAGGATTCGGGTTTTCAGAGATTTTTCTCTCCTCTCCGTCCTCCCAAGGAACTACAAATTTCCTTTAACTGGGTGTTTGGAAAATATTTTCGAAAATGTTCGCATAATAAGCGTAAGAATAATTCAAGCATAGTCAAAGACTTAAGCGAATTAAATAAATCTCAAGTCACTTTTTTATGATTTTATTCGATTTTTGGATTTTTGGAGGTTCGTAGGCACATTTTGTAAAGTCAAGGCCTTTTAAATTAATTTTGAACTCCGTAAATAAATCCAAAAAATAAATAAATAAAATCAAGTGACATAATAAGTGTGAAATTAACTAAATAATTTGAAAATAATAATTGCGCATTAAACTTGAAACTTTTAAAAAGTTCCTTAACCATTGCACAATTTTGTACTTGTAATACATACTGTAAATAATTAAATAATTCATGAAAACCCGGGAAAATAATTTTAATTTGGTTTTCATGTTTGAAAATTAAAAATGAAACTTTATAAAGTTTCAAAGTTTAATTTTCAAGGCTTTTTGAATAACCTTTGAAAATAACATTTTTAATTTAAAAACGTATAAAAGCCCATTTTTGATCGTTTAAAAATTAAACTTCAGCTTTATGGGCCTAGTTTATGCGATTTTGGGCTTGTAAATTTCGAAATTAATAGGAAAGGAAATGAGATTAGGGTTAGGTGTTACCTTTGGTAACCTTTGGTACTTTAAGGTATATTTCATTTTTTTTTTTTTTTTTTTCTTTTCCCTTTTTTTTTTCTTGCGATCTCCTTCTTCCCATGAAGCTCGATGGCTACTTCTCCTTCACCTTTGGCAGCGGCGACTTTCTCCGACGCAGGTGGAGGCGCGGTGCTCGACGGTGGCGGCTGATTCCGATGCGGTGGAGGGCGAGCTTGGCGCGGGCAGCGGCTGCGAGAGCTCCGGCGCGTGCAGCAAGGGCAGCGGTGAGGCCGACTGCCGCGGGTTCGTCGACGCCGTATGTGGCGGTTTACGGCGGCGGCGCACTGTCTGGCGTGGTGAATGGTGGGATCTCCGGCGAGGGTCTCGGTGCGATCGGCGACCTCGGCGCGTGCGTCTCCGGCGTGGGCAGCGGCATGGAGGGTACTCCGGCTCTTGATGCGGCTGCAGTGGTGACGTCCTTGTGCGGCGGCGAGGCTATCTCGACTTCCGGCGAAATTGCTCCGGTGACCGGGCCAACGAAAGGGGTCGTGGAGCCCGGTTTTGACGGGAAATTCGATTTTGAGAGCTTCGTAACTCCGATTGGCGATCCGATTTTTGCGTTGGATTTGTCGGGATCAGGGCTATCTTTTTCTGAGGAAATTAGTATTCCTGGGCCAAGTGTGCCGATCTCCGGGTCCGGCAAGGATCTCTTGTCGTTGATTCGTCTTTTGTCGTCGTCTCGTTTCTCCACCGGTGCTGATGACGTTGACTTGTATCCTCAGGTGTTGGCCGTGGTTCGTCTTCATGGCGCTTCCTATGGCGGCTTGAAGTCTTCGGCGCTCCGGACTCCGTTCATGTTACGGATCCTCTCGGCTCGGTGCTTTCCCAGAGATTAGTTTCTCTTTCCTTCGCCATTATGATTTATAGACATTTTCGGGTTTTGCTCTAGCCGTACTCCTTGCCCTGGCATGTTTGCTCGGCGTGTTTCGCCTTCTCGTTTCGTACCTGTTTAATGACATTTATGTATTTATTATAATTTGAACTTTGAGTTTTGTTCATACCTTTGCTTGGTCGAATGTGCGCGTTATGTCGGGTGGTAGCAGTCTTGTGAGTGCACTCTGCTGCGATTTGTAAGGTCGTTACCCTTTTTTAACCTGCAAGTAGCGTAGGTTGTCCGTAGACGATAATATGCCTTTGCTCGCCGGGTAGCTAATCCGACGAGTTTGGGCTATGCCAAATGGCGAGGGTGCTCTTTTTGAGAGGCTTATCTATAGGCGAGATTAGTTTCCGGCCTATTGGGGAACTCGGGATTTGTTTCCTGAGCCGGCGGGATTAGTTTCTGGCCTTTCATGAAACTCGAGATTTGTTTCCTGAGCCGGCAGGATTAGTTTCCGGCCTTTCGTGAAACTCGGGATTTGTTTCCTGAGCCGGCGGGATTAGTTTCCGGCCTTTTGTGGAACTCGGGATTTGTTTCCTGAGCCGGCGGGATTAGTTTCCGGCCTTTTGTGGAACTCGGGATTTGTTTCCTGAGCCGGCGTCTTCTTCGTCCGGTCCGAACGTCTCGTCTAGTTGGCTCATTTGCAGATCGTCGTCGTTTGTGGTTGCGGATTCGATTCCGCCTTCTTGGTTTGGCTTCGACGAGCGTTTAGCTCAGAGGATCCGTGTCTACGTCGACTTCTGGGACCTTTGGAGTTCTTCTGGCGAGGTTAGCGGCTCGATGCGGCGCTTCCTCCTTCATCGTGTCTTCGATGCCTGTTTGTGGGTTCGTCTTCTCCTCTTCCGCTCATTGTTCGAGCTAGCGTGGCTGCTTCGTCGTTGGCAGTTGTAGGGATCCAAGTGATCTAGTGCCATATCAATGGCTGGAGGCGCTCCATGGCTTCTTGCAGTTGAGTCAGCGTCTTGTCCTCCTGTGTCGGTAGTCCACCGTTCATTTGGCTCGCGATCTTCTGTAAGCTGCAGTGTACCTGCAAATTCTTCACGTCGAGCCTTTCGGCGAGGTTTAGGCCGCCGAGTAGCGCTCCGCATTCGGCTTCGTCGCTGGAGGCTTTGAACTCGAACTTGATGGCGTACTTCGACTTTTCTCCTTCAGGGTTGATGAAGACGATTCCTGCTCCTGCGCTGGTGTCGTCGTTGCTTCCGCTGATGTGCATACTCCATACCGTCCCGTTGGGCGCGGTTCTTCTGCTTGGCGGTGCGTCCTTCGTCTCCATTCTTCCTTCAGTTGCGGGGGTGTAGGCGCCGTGAGTTTGCTTGGCGACTATGTCAGCCTTTGCTTCTCTTTTCTTGGCGACCCCTGGTTGGCGTTCTTCTTCGCTCCTTCGCTTGGCGAAGTTGATCTTCCTCTTGATGAGGCGTAGGCGGTTGAACATCTTGTCGACGAGGCGCCTGTACGTCGTGTAGTCTGGAGAGTCTTCTGGCGCAGCTTCGCTCATCTTCCTGGATTGGTCCAAGGTCTTCTCGTATTGTCGCAGGAGGGCGAATATTTCTCTCAGTCCGATAACGGCTGTTGGATTTTTCGTATCCTCTCCTGGTTCTCCTCGTCTGGCGATGTTGAGGTTGTTGACTCATTCATTGATGGCAGCGACTGTTGCTGGTGGTGGATGGTGAGGGCTTCGTCTTTGGCGAAGGTGATGGCTTCCTTCTTTTCATCAGCGTCGGAGGCGTCGACATCGTAGGTAAACTCGGCGACAAAGTCGGCAACGGCTTGTCCTTTGATGGCGACCCGTGGCTGGAATTCGACTCTGTATTCTCCCAGCTCTTGTGATCAAATAGTCATGCAGTTTGACGTCGCCTTCTGGAAAGCTTGTGAGAAACAGTATCTTATGACAATGAGATATTCTTATTGCATAGATGAAAATATATTGGTATGTCGAGTTGACTCAGTCGCGCGTTCGTGCTGCGCTTTGTGAAAATCTTAAAAGGATATGAGGGCGTCGTCGTAGCCCGGCAGAAGTGGCTGCTCGCCTTATTGTGGATAGTCGACAGTGGAGGTTACCCATGTGAGCTCAGGCGTCCTTCTTCAATCAGGTCTTCAATTTGCTTCTTCAAATGCCAGCATTGTGATGTGAGATGCCCGTAGTCGCGGTGGAACTTGCAGTAACGGCTCTTGTCCTTCCTCATTGTCTTGCTCATCGGGCGAGGTTCTTTGAACATATGGCCATGGATGGCGAGGATTTCGTCTGGCGTAGCTGTCAGTGGTGTGTAGTCTCTCCTGTCAAGGCAGAATGGTTTCCTCGTCGCCTGACCTCCTTGCGGTTTTTCCATTCTGCTCCGGTCGTCGTCCGTGCGGCTTTTCTTCATCTGCGGTTCATCGGAGGAGCGGTCGTTGCCTCGTCGGCGGCTCCCTGGCTCTGTTGACTTCCTGCTGGCGAGGTACTCTTCCACGGTGATGTGCTGGGTTGCTCTCGTCATGAGCTCCGTCATGGTCGACGGTCTTTCCTTTATGAGGGAGATCAAGAACTCCCCGGTCTGCAGTCCGTCGATGAGGGCGATGATGGCATCGCTGTCGGTGTAGTCGTTTACCTTGTTGGATTCTTTGACGAAGCGGTTGATGAACTTCTGCAGGGATTCGTCGGTCTTCTGCTTGATTGACCAGAGGTAGGATTTCTCCTTTCTTTGAGTCACTGCGCTGGCGAAGCGGGCGAGGAAAAGGTCCTTGAGCTGGTTGAAAGAGTAGATACTCGCCTTGGGTAGTCTCTGGTACCATTCGAACGCTATTCCCATAAGGGTTAGGCAGAATGCCTGACATATCGTCGAGGTTGAGCACTTCTTCATCTGCATGATCGTCTGGTACTGGACGAGGTGGTAGACTGGATCTCCTTTCCCGTCGTAGATGAGGTTGCTTGCGAAGCGTAGGTCGCCTACGGATTCTTCGTCAAGCAGGTGTGGTGCGAGTGGGGACAGAGTCCCGTCGAGCACGGCACGGCCTCTCGCGCCACGGTCCTGGGCAGAGCGCAAGTCTTGGATTTCCTTCTGCATCCCTTGGAGGAGGTCGAATACGTCGTCGCGCTGCGGTTGGCGAGGCTCCTGGTGACCTAGGCGGCGGTCGGGCGAAGCCCGGCGGTCGCGTTGCTGATCTTCTCTGTAGTCTTGCGTCTTGGTGAGGGTTGACGACCCCCCGGGTGGTCTTGGTATGCGCTGGCAAGGTTGCGGTCTTCGTCACGTCGGTTCCCTTGGCGACCCTCTTGGCGATCCTGGCGAGGGTCAGGGATGTTCCGTCGGTGCTCTATTTCGTTAACATATTCGGCCAGGCGAACCTCCTGACGACCCCCTAGGCGAACCTGGCGAGGGTCGGGGTGGTCCTGGCGATCTCCTGCATCCTCGGGATCTTCGGCCTGGCGAACCTCCTGACGACCCCTTGGGCGAGCTTGGCGAGGGTCCGGGTAGTTCCGGCGGTCTTCGCCATCTTCAGGATCTTCGGCATGGCGAACCTCCTGGCGACCCCCTGGGCGAACCTGGCGAGGGTCGGGGTGGTCCTGGCGATCTCCTGCATCCTCGGGATCTTCGGCCTGGCGAACCTCCTGACGACCCCCCGGGCGAGCCTGGCGAGGGTCCGGGTAGTTCCGGCGGTCTCCGGCATCTTCCGGATCTTCGGCCTGGCGAACCTCCTGACGACCCCCCGGGCGAACCTGGCGAGGGTCGGGATGGTCCTGGCGATCTCCGGCATCTTCGGGATCTTCGTCTTGGCGACCCCCCGGGCGAACCTGGCGAGGGTCGGGGTGGTCCTGGCGATCTCCAGCATCTTCGGGATCTTCGTCTTGGCGACCCCCCGGGCGAACCTGGCGAGGGTTTGGGCTGTCTTGGCGATCTCCGTTGCCGTTGCTCTCTCCCGTACTTTCTTCGTTGTGAGCGTCGATTGACCTCTGCGAAGCGTCGTTGGCGCTATCTTCATTCCCAATCTGAGCTGGTGGAACTTGGCGAGGCGGCTGAGTCTGCCTGGCGAGGGTCGGGGCCCTCGTGTTGAGCGCGATGCTGGTCATGTCGAATGGCGACCATCGTGCTCCGTTGTTCTGATGATTGCTGGAAGGGTCTCGAGGCGTGTTCTCGGGCTCCCCCTCCTTCTAGCGCCAAACTGTTAATGCGTAAAAATGGCTTTATCTTAGAGTCGGATCCAAGGTTCGGG
This sequence comes from Parietaria judaica, assembly GCA_954871525.1. Classification (NCBI taxonomy): domain Eukaryota; kingdom Viridiplantae; phylum Streptophyta; class Magnoliopsida; order Rosales; family Urticaceae; genus Parietaria; species Parietaria judaica. The sequence goes on from OX940860.1 coordinate 51,548,226, forward strand.
TCCCGAGATTGACCCGCTGAACACAAGGATGATTGAATGCTGAGTCAACGCGGGTTGACTGTTGATCGTCAAAGCTGGAGGCGATTCCGTCGTCGTAGATGAGTCTCCGGGCTGTCGTTGACGATCCTCGGCGAACTTCCTTGGTGGTGGCGAAGTCCGGTTCATGGCGAAGCTCCTCGTTCGGGCGGAGTCCGGTCTTGATGAAGCTCCGTGCTGATCTTGATGATTCTTCGTGCTCTTCCTTCCTTGGCGAGCTCCTACGTCGAGGGAGGACCTGCAAAAAAAGGTAGAATGGGCCCGTGCCCCGTCGCTTATGGTTGGGCGAGGCTGCCTACATATCTCAGTTTAAGAGAATCAGGTCCCACGTAGTTCGGGGTTAGTGATAAACGGCGGGTGAATGACGATGTGGTTTGACTCGTCGGAAGTGCCGATGTTGGCGGCGCGGGGGTGACCCTTGGCCCGATGGTTGGGTATTACCGGCGTGATGTGTTCTTCGTCGACCTCGTTGGTGTTGGCAAACTCACTGTCGAACTTCCCTCGTGTTGTCGAAGTACAGCGAGAGCCTTGACCTGACGAGGTGTGCTCCTCTGTCGACCTTGCCGGGGTAGGTGGCCTCGTATGACGAGGGGCCTTATCCTGACGAAGGGACGCTTCTTCCTCTGTCGACCTCACAGGTGGTGGCGTGGTTACCCACCTGGCGAGGGACGCCTTAGCTGACTCGTCGAACAACCTTTCTTCTCAGGCCTAATACTCTACTTCTAGATCGATTTCAGCTCTTATTCAAGTCCTTCCTCCTATAGGAGTGGACGAATTTTTAGAGAGAGAAAGCTAGAGAGAGATGCTCTGGAGAAAGTTGTGAGTGAGTGTCGAAATGAGGGGGAAAAGGCTCCTATTTATAGGAAAACCAACTCCCTGAAATTGCACTTCTTAGGGGCCTGCGAATTCCCTGATAACTTCACCTTCAGGGGTCTGCGAATTTCCTGAATATTGCACCTCCAGGGGCTTGCGAGTTTCTCCTCTGCAAAAGGGATCGTCGGTGCTTCTTGATTCGTCTTTGATGTCTTTGGGTTGTCCGCGACTCCGCTTGTTGTGTTCGGGGAAATCCGGAGGATTTCCCGGAGATCTTCGTGGCCTCGGATCTCCTCGTCGTGTGGAATGATTACAAGTTACGACCTCGTCAAGTTATGCCTCGTCGCCTCGTCGCCTTGTTGCCTCGTCGCCTCGTCGCCTCGTCGCCTTGTCGCCTCGTCGCCTTGTCGCCTCGTCGCTTCGCCGGCTTGTCGCCTTGTCGCCTCGCCGGCTTGTCGCCTTGTCGCCTCGTCGGCTTGTCGCCTCGTCGCCTTGTCGCTTCGTCAGCTTGTCGCCTCGTCGCTTCGTCGGCTTATCGCCTTGTCGCCTCGTCGCCTCGTCGGCTTGTCATCTCGTCGCTTCGTCGGCTTGTTGCCTCGTCGGCTTCGTCGCCTCGTCGCCTTTCGGACCCCGGGCCTCGCCAATGTCTTAGTTCTTCGGTCCCGGGCTTTTGGCGTTGGTGATGGGCCTTGACTTACCATGACAGGCTTTGACTTTTCTTAACGGGCTTTGACCTTTGCCAAAGGGGGCCCAATTTTTATATGTTACGAAAAATGCACATAACACAAGGTTCTAAATGTTCCCTCCATTTTACGGGCGTTCATTACCAATTCTAATGAGGCGTCGATAAAGTTCTATGAAGTCTCATAGGCAGCGTTTCCCTTGAATTTGTAAATTGTAGTTAGTTCTTTTCTAATCGTTGCAAAATCGACGGTATTTAGGTTATAAACCACGTACAACGCACGTGTTAGTGTTTATGAATCAATACTTGAGTGTACTGTAACAATAGCCGATTATTTTTTAACTACTAGATGAAAAATTGCTACAATTTTTACAAGTTTAGCAGGGGAAACCGCTACTATACAATCTCTTGAAACATGTGGTTAATGTGTGAATTAGTGGGTAGTTATTTCCTTAGTTTTAAGAATTGCAGTATATCTTTGTTTATAAGTACTTGTTGTAATAAGTACAAGAACATCAACACAAAATTAGACGTTTTTGTTAGGTCAGAACACTAAATTATTATTGTTTAGTGTTTTACCGAATTATATTAGCAAAGATCAACATTCATATTAATTTCCAGAATTATATTCCCTACTTTCTTGTATGTGATTTTCAAGAATCAATAATTTACAATTTTTGCTAATAGAGCCCAATTTTTAAATGGCTCAAAAAATGCACATAACACCAACGTTTACAAGTTTCCCGTTGTTTCTTTTTTCTTTGGTAAATAAGATGAGTTAAATATCAATGTTTTACCGTTACCAAATCCTGCAAAGATAAATTTTGTAAAAATGGTATCGGGACTAAATTGTTTAAAATTCCTAAAAACCGGAAGCGGGAGAAAAAAAAAAAGGGTAAACGACATATCGCAACAGCCCACTGCCATTTCTACTATCTCAGAATTTCATGCTAAGCACACTTTAGCTTGACCAAGTCCACGCTCTACAGCCAAAACAGAATTTTTCCGAACCAGAATTTTTCCGTCGTTTCTGAAAGCAATATTTATTGTCGTTTATTGAAATACTTGATCAAACGACAGGTACATTGTAATGATTCTTAGTGGAATTCTTGCTGCTTCTAATCCGTAATCTTCTCTCTCGAGATTCAGTGAATAGACGAAACCAAAACCACATGCCCATATTTCCGTCAGGGTGTTCGTGTTTTGCACGTGATGGGGTGATCAAATCTACTCAAGCTGTTAAAGCAGCAGAGGCGGGAATTCGTCAGATCAGCCTAGTTGCCCGGAATCCGACCATATGTATGATCCAAACCCTTGAATCATTTTTCCGAAACGATTTCATTTTCACTATCCGAATAATGGTCTAATCCTACAATTTGATCTAATAACCAACTTTTAACCGCATTACGTTCCAGCTATGATTCAGGAAAGAGCCGAGTCTCGCCATAATCACTTTGCAACCTGTAGTGGTCTGAGCAGCTAAGAAAACTTCTCGTGCCGTTGGAAGAGCGACAAAAAGCTTAATGAATGTGAATTATTTCAGCTTCATGGTTTCCTTTCTGAAAAATCATTTAGGGTCTCATGCCGTTGGAAGAGCGACAAAAAGCTTAATGAATGTGAATTATTTCAGCTTCATGGTTTCCTTCCTGAAAAATCATTTCGTCTTTTTAATTGGAACTTTAGGCGGTTCTCGGGTTATGAAAGTAGGTAAGATGCTAGAGAAGATGTCGGCGGAAGTTGAGAGGAACGTGACTCGTGCGCTAGTTTTAGAGGTCCGTTGCCGTTTCTTCAAAGTAGTTTCAGGCTTCTTCTCCGAGCGTAACAAATAACCCCGAGAATTTAATTTATGTTACACACAAAATGTAAATACATATATGTTTATTAGAAAGGTTAGTTTTATCTTCGCAAATGACATAAACTTGATAGTTATTTTTAGCTAAGTCCTAATATAAAGCATAAGTTTCTACTATTATATTGATATAAGTAATTAGAAATTAATGATAAAATTAACCTTTAAGACAAGCCAGTTAATGATAAATTAATTTTACCCGTAACTCTATTTTTAAGACCACAAGAAATGTATCTTCTTTTTTTAAAGTACTTAAAATAATACTCACGTATAGCAGAAAAATAATATTGTAATTAAAGGACACGTGCGATTTAATAAAAGAAGATAAATCATCTTATTTATCAAAACAAATAAAAATTAATCAAATTTTACACATGGTAGATAAAAATAAGAGTGATTTAAGAGAATCTAGCATGAACATAATTCATTCTATCAATTTAAGTAACTTTTTTATAAAATTTACAAATAAGAAAAGAAGAGTTCAATTACCAAATAAACTTTATGAAATTAATAAATGGTAATCAGTCAGTGGTAGAGCTGTGCAAGCGACGTCGCCACTCACGACGCGACGCGACGCGTCGCGACGCAAACAGTGCCAGTCGCGACGCGTCGCGATTCACGCGGCAAAAGTCGCGACGCGTCGCGATCTCGGGCTCTGGTCGCGACGCGTCAGGGCTTGATTCGCGTGAAGCGATCGACGGCCCAGATCGTGCCACGTCAGCGATCCGCGTGATTTTGTCCTTTTGGGGCATAAATAACACACTTTTTACCCGAATTTTATTCCACAACCACAATTATTACCCACTTTACTCGAATTTCAACCCTAAAATTTCAAATTTCAAATACTTTTCATCCACCATCTCCTCACAATTATTCACCCTCTTCACCCACAACAATAATTATTCACCCACCCCACCCTCTCCTAAAACCCTATAAATATCACCTCTTCCTCCCTCATTTCCTCACCAACAATCTCTCAACTCTCTCTCAAATTCTCTCAACTCTCCAAGTTTTTTCCACTCTCAATCTCCAAAGTTCCAAAGTTCTAAAGTTCCAAAGTTCCAATTTTCTAAATTCCTAAAGTTCTATCATTATGTCTCGAAGAAGCGGCGGTAGTTCCGGGGGTCGAAGGGCGGCCAGGAATTTGCAACCCCAATTTCTACAAGGGGGAACATCAGAGCCTTGTCCCGACGGCTACATTCCCGTTAGGCTACCGTCAGAAATATTCCCTTCCCCTCCCAATCCAGATTATCCCGACGATACAGTACGGTCTCTAAGACCTAGTCTAGTCCGGGCGGTGGCCCAGCATCACGCCAATCCCAAACGTGTGCCCCGAGAGTTGGTCGACGCGGTGGCTCAATGTAGGGGGGAAATAACGATCCTTTTTTCAATCTCATGTTACGGGAAGGTGCCGAATACGGAGCTCAAGGTCCCGAAGGTGCCGATCCCGACGAACCGCAAGGTCCCGAAGATGCCGATCCCGACCAAACTCAACGTCCCGACGATGCCGATCCCGACGACTATCAAACGCCGCCCTCGATCCGTGGTTCAAATATCGGGGTGTACAACCGCGGTTCTCCTCAACCTTCCAATCAAGATAGCGGTGAAGCCTCTGTTGCCCGTCCTCGACGAGGTCGACGTCCTTCTACCGGGTAATAACCTTTAATCCTTTTTTTATTTCATTAATTATTAATTTTTTATTAATTAATAAGTTAGTACTTAATAATAAATAATAATTAATAAGTAATAAATAATAATTAAAAAAAATAATTGAAAAAAAATAATTAATTTTTAATAATTAATAATTATTAAATAATAATCACTTGAAAGTCTTAGTATGCTCTGTGGTTGCGGTTCCCCGAGTGACGCAATGTAAACGCCAATATGATGTGCTCTTTCCTCACTTGGTTTTATGTCCTTAAGGAGGGTTTTTCAAGAGAGGTTTTAGTGAGGCATCTTGTAATATTTACACTAAATATTTACAACTTCTTCCACCATATTGTAATATTCACAATGAATAATACAACTTTTTTTTAATATCTTGTTTTATCATATTTACTTATTTGTTTTAGAATTTTAATAATTATTAATATGGTACACATTAATACTTATTAACATATATTACAACTTAAAAATTAACTTATAAATTAAAATTAATAATATGTTACACAATAATAACATACTAAAATATTAATTTTGAAATAAATAAAGTTTAAATAATAAGTTTACATAATTTAATACTTAAATTCGGATAAAAACTAATAAAATTAAACATTGGAAACAAAAAATAACTTTTGCCGCAGCCCTTTTTTTGGTCCTTCCTCGCTAAATCGCGACCACGTCGCGACGCATCGCTACCAGCCAAGCCACGACGCATCGCGACGTCCCTGCTCGCGATTTTGGCGACTTTCGTCGCGATCGGTCGCGATTATGGCGTGTGCAGCTCTAGTCAGTGGTATCGTGGCGGCAAAAGCGTCGGCTATTTCAGATTGCCTAATTGGCATAAATGCCCCTGAACTTTGTAAGTTAATGCAAATTATCGCCCTTAAACTTTTAACTTTTGGTGGCAATACCCCCGATGCTTTAAATATACTTACAAAAGGTAGCATGTAGTGTCCCCTATATGTTAAAAAAGATGAAAAAACACATGAGTTGTTGGAGCGTGCTTTCATCCGTTCAATATTTTTCACCAATTTGTGAGACTTTCATCATTCGGAATTCGCAATATAACCATAAACTAGTTTCTTGATCTTGGTTGGTGATAAACTGACAAAAATACATTCGAGTGGCGCATAAGTTAATATTTTTGTTATCTGTAACAAGTGGGTATTGCGTTACTTTTTAAAAAGGAAAGTAATGAATATACAAACAAATGAAAATTGCACCCTTGTATTATTATAACATGTTTCTAGGAATATAACATTTGATTTGACCACGCTTGGTTGTATTATTGTACCTTCGTCGCATTATAATACCAATAACTTCATTTTATCATATCTATTTAGTAAATGTTCATGATATATAATATTTTTATGTACGTTCATTATACAGATTATCATATACACTTGATATACTTTGAACATAATTGCAACTTACAAAAAAATAATCTGATAATTAAAACGGTACATCGAACAGTGATATAACCTAATTAAGTACATGATATCACATATAAAAACAATGAATAAACGGGGTAAAAGAACCCAATATTTTAGCGCAATTGAAATCTTAGGAATATGTTGTTGTACTATCTATAAGTTTAGGTACTTTTGCCGCAACTATCCATAAAATCATGCACTTTTTGAGCATCTGCTGTGTGGGAGGATTATTGCAAGCGTCGATTAGTGTCGTTTCTGGCTCAACTATGGTGTCGTTTAAAGGGTATATAAAAAAAGATGCTGTCGTTCGAGCTAAGTTTGAATTTGTCGGGAGCTAAGTTTGACCTGACATTGTCACCATGCCATCAATTTTATTTACACCAAAGAATATCAGTCACCACCGTTCCGAAAACCCGTCTATAATCTTCACTCAAAGGGACTTTCCCGGGATTCGCTGTACACGTCATCGAAGTGGAGATTGAACTCTCCCGTGTCTAAATCGTCCGTACAAACTGTATGGGACAACTTCTCCGAGTTCCTCCAATCGAGCCTATGTTCGTCTTCTTCGTCTTCTTCTTCTTCTTCCTCGAAGTTTTTCTCAGAGAAACAACCGTAATACTTGTCGTAAGCTTTATTACTGTTAAATTCGGGAGGCTCGAGGAAACTCGCCTGAGTTTGAAACTTTGAACGCCGTTGAGGCCGTTCCTATCCCACCAATGGCTCCTCTTGCCGGATTCCGGATCCCGAATAACGCTCTCTTCCCGGAAGAATGGCGCTGATGTGGACGCACCGAGATTAGATTCCGAGCGGGGATCGCGATCCCGATCCCAAAAATTGTCATACTGCAGATCGTGATTGTTTTCGGTCGGATCGTGCGGCGGGGAATCGTTTCCGGATCGTTGTTCTTGGCGAGGGTGCAAGGTGTAGTACCAATCGAGAAGGTAGGGATGGTTCTTCAGATCTGCGTCGACGAGCCAGAGAGAATCTAGATGATTCTTCGGATCTCTCGGAAACGTGTTGATTCTGTTTGGATTTTCTCGTGAATATGGATTTTATTGTAATGTTCTTGGAGGAGAATACGGGATATGGGTTCTGAGTCTCGGTAGAATCTGATCCCGGAAAGTTCTGAGATTGAGAAGGAATTGTTTTCCCTCAGTGTTCGGCTCCCACGTCGGATAGCTACTCTGGAAGCTGCAACAGTGGAGAAATTCGTATCCATGAGATTTATATATCACTTTCATTTTAAATTATTTCCAATTTTTAGTTAATTTAAATTATGTTTTTAATTACTTCATTACTCAGGAAATTCCTTTATTTATAGGGGAATATTTACGATTCTAGAATTACTGTTACTCGACTTTATTAGGTTTATTAAGTATATTGTATTTCGATTATTTCATTCATTGAGAGTTATCATCACGTTCTGTCGAATTTCATCGAACGTATAGCTTCTCTATGAGTAGAACGAATAAGAAACGCACGTAAACAGAACTGAATAAACCTCTTCAACCTTCTACATTGTGACAAGTAATTAATGAATATACCTCAAGAAAGATTTCTCCATTTTTCCCTGTGAGCTCCTCTCGCTGTGACTTGCACTGTAAGGCGATCCATAATTACTATTTCCGTGTCTTTGAAAATCAAAGGCGCTAAAACTGCCCAAAGAAAACAAGAGAAAATGGTTAATCAAGTCAATAATCTCCTGAAATCTACCAATATTGAGCTGTGAAGGCGCAGTAATAACTCGCATCGGGATCCCAAAATAAACGCGGTAAATAATGAAAATTCGAACCCGCAAACATGACCAACACCCTCCATATGAACTGTGAAATCGGTCACAAACTGTAGTATATCATCCACCCTCTGCATAAAGAAAGAAAAATAAATTAAATCAAAAGCTCGGAAACTCGGTTTAGTCGGCCTTCTATATTCTATACCTTTGGAACCACAAATAAAAGCAAGTATGGAGTGTGAGAAAAATGGAGGTCATCTCTTCAAGCAACATCATTCCAGTGTACTGCGTTAACCAAATAAAAAGTCAAAGGGCGTAAAAGTAGAATAACATCTCGAAAGATGACTAATAGGAACAACACCTTGTACCGTACCGTGTAGAAAGACAAATCCTAAGATTAATTAGGATTAAATGAAAATAATACATCATACTCTTCAGACCTTGATTTTGATGTATTAATTCTTAACGCCACAATATTCTAAAATTTTGATTCCTCCCTTCTTTACATACAGAAAAAGAGGAAACGCTAATTAATTTATGTTTAGTACCTGAAATAGGGTTTCGAACTCTCTGCAAACGCCCTCGGTATTTTCTCTACCACGCCACGATTTCGGCATATAATGAGTGTTTTGGACCACCATAGCCATCGCTCCTTCGGGATCAAGAACAAGAAGCTCGTCTGCAGACTGCAATGGCGGCTCGGCTTATAGCTGTGATAGTCCCGAAAACCGCAGCATACCAAAACAAGTTGCGACCAAAAATCTGCAGATTTTTTTTGGTGGCACAAATAAGCATATAATATACGGGGGATTGGTTATATATAGAATTCATTAGGCGTTGAAGCACATTACATGGCCTTCGAGAAGGGATTCTTCTAGAAACGCAACGATGATCAGAATCGCAGCAAAGCCACCGGAAACAAAAGAGATGAACTTGGCGATTATGGAAATAATAGGAGAAGGAAACTGCTTTAAGTAGTCTGAAGCGAGTATCACACTGCTATTGCTTCGGTGCCTGAAGAAATGATCAACCTGAAATCGTAAAAAAAATGTACGTAGACACGTAAAATAAATGGTATACAGTCTAAAGAAAGAACTTAATTGAAAAACTGTAAAAAAATAAATGACTTTCACCACAAAAAGTAAAACCAATCACCGCAAGCCTATGGGAAGAATTCACCCTATCGGTTTCTCGAGTAGAAACCCGATTTCATGAATCACTCAAAATTCTTTTTCTTTTCTTTTTTCATTCACCCGAAAAATTTGACGTATCGGAATTAATCCATAGGTCAATCTAAACCATCAATAAAAAAAAACCCGTACTTAGTCAGATTATTGAAAAATTTCAGAACATTTGATTAGTAAAAATGGCCGTATCATGAAGATGAGCAGTACTTTGACAAGGGCTTAGTTGAGAATACAAAAGAGAAACATTTACCTCATTATATTCTCTTAAAATCCACTTTGACAAATTTGACCATCTCCGAGACGACGCAGTGCTCGGGTGGTTGTAGAATTGTTCGGCGTGTCTCAGAAAAAGATAAACCAGCATGAAGATGACGATAAACGGTGAAAGAACAAGCATTGTGAGTCCAACAACCATCAGCCTTTTCTTTAGGGTTCTTGGATTGGATATAAAATCTCTTCTAATGCAGAAATTCCTGTTAACAAAATCAATTGGAATCAGAATGTGCGGTTCTGATTTACAATAAAAACAATAAATTAACGCCGTTCTAACTAAAATTTCTTAAATTTATGGCATTTTAGAATTCTAAATGTTACTCAATAGCTTTACCGATTATTTTAGTATTCTAATTGAGCGAGAAAATCTCATTTAATAATCAAGAAAAAGGCGACTACATACGAGACTTACCGATCAAACATGCTCTGCAAGATGCACCAATTCAAGGTCCACTCGAGGGTTTTGGTCAGCATTAGACGATGCCGTTTTCCGTTGGAACTATATTTGACGGTCCCTGGAACCCAGTTAGAGATAGGAAAAGCAAGAACTCCCTTGTTGAGCATTCCGATCAGATAGTTTCCCTTTCGCCTCAGTCGCACCATCACATCATGAGCCGAGAGATTCTTAACCACGCACAGCCTTTCGGAACTTTGTAACCGCACAACTTTTTCAAGGATCGTTGCCCATAACATCGTCTGAATTTCCGTGTCTGCGACATAAAGGCTGGAGAAATATATCCCAAGTTATATTCTTTAAATAGAATTTTTTCTTACTATATCTAGGAATGAACCAGTGACTGTACTGATTTTTGCTGAGATTTTCAAAACCGGTACCATTAAAAAATTGTTCTAATGATATAAACATAATCTCAAATGAATATAACATGTCCAAATGATAACATAAGTAGATTATATATCTTAAAGAATATTAAAACCGGCGCTCATAAAAAACAAACGGTTGTTTTTTTTTTTCAAAATCAGAAATTTTTCGGGTTTTTGGTTTCAAAACCAGTTTGCGATATATAGCTTTTACCCCTAAGTATATCACTCCTAACAAAGCACAAGGACAAATATCAGAAATTCACACAAACCTGGTGTAATAGAAGTGGCGGATTCGAAGTGTTTGCCTTAACTACGCAAAGAATCTCAGAAAGCAAAAGACCCAATATACAGAAAATATACCCAAATAAACCACGACGATAGCTCTCGGAACTGTCAAAGGGGTCAAAGGGTTCGAATGAAGAGCCTCCTTGGCCAAATCGCACGGATTTATTTGACAGCATCCATACAACATTTCGCCTTACGAAGACCATCCCAATCAACAAAAATGAACAAAAACCACGAGGACCTCACACTATGATGAAACCAGAAATAATTTAAAATTACGGATAATAGCGGCGCCTGCTTAAGTACCCGAAATCGCTAAAACAAGGGCGACATATTCACAAGGTTTCAATCGTGCGATATTTCCACATAAATTCCGTTTTTTTTAATGTGTTTTATCCTAAGTGCTCAGTAAACGTCAAGCCCTGAACTCATGAACACTTCTGGGTTTCTCCCATTATCTTTTAAATTGATCAATATCTAGCACTTTTCCATTAAAATCGCAACTTGCACACTTAAAAAAGGCGTTAACTGGGATCGAACAAATCGAAAAAACAATCACATAGCTTTCCGGTACTAATTCCGCGCAATTGAGAACCTGAATTGGAACAACAAATTCTATACATCAGTCTCTAAGGTCTATAATCGCCATTGTTATTCAAGCACAAACCCAAAAGTCGATAAGTCCCGGAAAAGCAAGAAACGAACAATATAACATTTGTCAGACTCCTCCTCTTCAGTGCCTCTTTGGAAGAGCATTTACAGTTGTTTTAGTCTTCTCTTTGGGGAGCATCTTCCTAAGCCTTTTTTCCTGGAAAAACAAAGGGATTTATTACATATTTTTATAAATTGAACATGATATACAAAATTTTACCTGCTCATAATCGCATTTCTTGCAGCACAAGAGTATGGTTTCATAACCGCTGATCCAACGTGCAAGTTCCTGAAGAATTTTGTCTGCATTCTTCAACATCCATTTAGTGCCGTGGACAGTCTGAAGACGATCAATGAGTCTTCCAACAGACATCTTAGGAACGTGACTTGTACCATAATCACTGCAAAAAAACGAAATAAAATATTAAGAATATGAAAGCAATATTACAAGACTTTCGAGCCAGAGTGAAGCATACCTCAAGCACCAGTAACAAGTCTCAATGATATTCATTGATTGTCGTGTGTTGGGTTCAAGTCCACACATCCAAACCAGAGTGTCCATAACCACACCACCTTTCCCAAGCCCGCAACAAAGCCTTTTGGGTTCTCTCAACTACATCCAGTGACTCTTTGAAACACTTAACAAGATGGGTTATAATTGAGTGACAGGGTACATCTCGTGAACCAGAGAGACCTAAAATTGCATTTAATGCATCAATTCCATACTCCTTAACAGTCTGATCATCATCCCCCAGACAGACAAAGAAATATTGCCCTATAATAATTAAAATAAGCAAATAAAATATTTGGATTTCAAACATGAAAAAGAGAGAAACATGAAATATTGTATAAAATTTTAAGAATATGAAAGCAAATATTTTATTTGCTTATTTTAATTATTATAGGGCAATATTTCCTTGTCTGTCTGGGGGATGATGATCAGACTGTTAAAGAGTATGGAATTGATGCATTAAATGCAGTTTTAGGTCTCTCTGGTTCACGAGATGTACCATGTCACTCAATTATAACTCATCTTGTTGAGTGTTTCAAAGAGTCACTGGATGTAGTTGAGAGAGCCCAAAAGGCTTTGTTGCTCTGTTGTGGGCTTGGGAAAGGTGGTGTGGTTATGGACACTCTGGTTTGGATGTGTGGACCTGAACCCAACACACGACAATCAATAAATATCATTGAGACTTGTTACAGGTGCTTGAGGTATGCTTCACTCTGGCTCGAAAGTGTTGTAATATTGCTTTCATATTCTTAATATTTTCTCTGCCACGCCATGATTTCGACATATAATGAGTATTCTGGATCAAGAACATGAAGCTCGTCTGCAATGGCAGCTCGGCTTATAGCCGTGATAGTCCCGAAAACCGCAGCATACCAAAACAAGTTGCGACCAAAAATCTGTAGATTTTTTTTGGTGGCACAAATAAGCATATAATATAGGGGGATTGGTTATATATAGAATTCATTAGGCGTTGAAGCACATTACATGGCCTTCGAGAAGGGATTCTTCTAGAAACGCAACGATGATCAAAATCGCAGCAAAGCCACCGGAAACAAAAGAGATGAACTTGGCGATTATAAAAATAATAGGAGAAGGAAACTGCTTTAAGTAGTCTGAAGCGAGTATCACACTGCTATTGATTCGGTGCCTGAAGAAATGATCTACCTGAAATCGTAAAAAAATGTACGTAGACACGTAAAACAAATTGTATACAGTCTAAAGAAAGAACTTAATAGAAAAACAGTAAAAAAAAAAAATGACTTTCACCACACAAAGTAAAAGGGTATCATCTTATGATTTGCCTCAAACCAATCACCGCAAGCCTATGGGAAGAATTCACCCTATCGGTTTCTCGAATAGAAACCCGATTTCATGAATCACTCAACATTCTTTTTCTTTTCTTTTTTCATTCACCCGAAAAATCTGACGTATCGGAATCAAGTCCATAGGTCAATCTAAACCATCAATAAAAAAACCCGTACTTAGTCAGATTATTGACAAATTTCAGAACATTTGATTACTAAAAATGGCCGTATCATGAGTATTGCTCATCTACTGGTATTATAGGTTTGACAAGGGCTTAGTTGAGAATACAAAAGAGAAACATTTACCTCATTATATTCTCTTAAAGTCCACTTTGACAAATTTGACCATCTCCGAGACGACGCAGTGCTCGGGTGGTTGTAGAATTGTTCGGCGTGTCTCAGAAAAAGATAAACCAGCATGAAGATGACGATAAACGGTGAAAGAACAAGCATTGTGAGTACAACAACCATCAGCCTTTTCTTTAGGGTTCTTGGATTGGATATAAAATCTCTTCTAATGCAGAAATTCCTGTTAACAAAATCAATTGGAATCAGAATGTGCGGTTCTGATTTACGATAAAAACAATAAATTAACGCCGTTCTAACTAAAATTTCTTAAATTTATAGCATTTTAGAATTCTAAATGTTACTCAATAGCTTTACCGATTATTTTAGTATTCTAATTGAGCGAGAAAATCTCATTTAATAATCAAGAAAAAGGCGACTACATACGAGACTTACCGATCAAACATGCTCTGCAAGATGCACCAATTCAAGGTCCACTCGAGGGTTTTGGTCAGCATTAGACGATGCCGTTTTCCGCTGGAACTAAATTTGACGGTGGGACCCGCCCCCGGAACCCAATGAGAGATAGGAAAAGCAAGAACTCCCTTGTTGAGCATTCCTATCAGATAGTTCTCCTTTCGCATCAGTCGCACCACCACGTCATGAGCCGAGAGATTCTTAACCACACACAGCCTTTCGGAACTCTGTAACCGCACAACTTTTTCGAGGATCGTTGCCCATGACATCGTCTGAATTTCCGAGTCTGTGACATAAAGGCTGGAGAAATATATTATATTCTTTAAATAGAAGTTCTTACTAAAGTATATCTGGGAATGAACCAGTGACTGTACTGATTATTGTTCTGAGATTTTCAAAACCGGTACAAGTTTTTATCTCTAAGAAATCAGTTGGTTTTCAAACTGATACCATTACGAAAAGTGTTCTAATGATATAAACAGAATCTCGAATCAATATAACATGGCCAAATGATAACATAAGTAGATTATATATCTTAAAAAATATTAAAACCGGTACTTATAAAGAGCCATAGATAACTCCCTCAAAAAAAAAAAAAAAAAAAAAAAAAAAAACATGGATAATCATCACAATATGATGAAAACATAACTAATTTAAAATTAGGGATAATATCAGCACCGGCTTAAGTACCCGAAATTGCTAAAACAAGGGCGACGGATTCACAAGGTTTCAATCGTGCGATATTTCGACATAACTTGGATTTTTTTATGTGTTTTCTCCTAAGTGCCCAGTAAACTAAAAGCCCTGAACTCACCAGGTTCCCCAGCACCGAACACTTCCCGTCGGGGAAACAATCCACCGTAGAATTGAACGCGACGAGGACCGAGTCCGCGAGCGCCTAATTTGCCACTCCCAGCACGGAATTCTGCTCCTGGATCACGAGCTTCGGCCCGCCCAGGAACAACGCCGACGCCAGGCACGTCGGGAACGACACAAACCCTCCGGTGCCGACGACGATCTGCGGATCAAAGCTTCTCAGCTCGGCTAGGGTTTGGAGAGTGGATTTGATCACGTAGTACGGCAGAGCCAGGTTCCGAGGGGAAACGAGAGGCCACGCGAGCCTGACGGCGGTGATCGGCGCAAAATTGTGGCCCGCGGCGGTGATCGGCGCAAAGTTGTGGCCCGCGGCGGTGCTCTCCATGCTGTCGGCGCGGCCGAGGAAGAGGACGAGCTTGAGCGATGGCGATGGCGATGGCGATGGCGACGGCCGGGAAGATGTGACCGCCGGTGCCACCGGCGGGGAAGGCTACGCGACGGTTGCCGGCGCTGGAAACGGCGTGGAGACGATCTTGAGTGGCGATCTCGCGGAGAGAGTGAAAGCGATCGCCGCCTTTGGAGTTTGAATGAAGGAGAAGAGGCATTACGATGAAAGAATTGGCTAATTATATTTTTTTACATTAAATATAAATATAAGTTTTACATCTATCCCAAGCATATAAAAAAAAAAAAAAAAAAAAAAACAAGACAAAGAAAATTAGTGCTAATTATATTTTTTTTACATTAAATATAAATAAATGATAATCAGAATTGAAAACTCTAAATTTAAAATGTGTATCGTATATCATTGGTACAATATCAGTTCAACAACCAAGTTAAATGTGATGTTCTTTTAGTTAATGTAAATGTGATGTTATGAAGAATACAATTATTTTTTTCTAATTTGATTTTTATAATAATAGGTGGTAATAGTGACAATATAATAAAGAACAGAAATATTGTTTTGATTTCATTATCCAACTTGGATTTTTTTTATGTGTTTTACAAATTAATGCAAATATGTAAATATTACATATTTAGAGAGACTATGAAATAAATTGGGGTCAATGAATAGTGTCACGCCATATACGGCGTGTCACTGTTCACCCACACCATTTTGCCGTTAATTTTAGCATTGGAATGCATCAAAACCTCTACAGAAAACGATCGTTTGCAACTGAAATGCACTTCCTCTAAGGACCAGAATTGTTACTGCACTCATCCAAAAGTAAGGTGACTGCCTCAAGGCGAACATTGAGGTCATCGCTGCTCAGATTCGAACGCCATAATCGACTCGCGGCTTTCTTATTAAATCAAAATCAAGAACGACGAAGAAATCCTAGGCTGTGAAACGATCCGAGCGATTGCTCCTCAATGAATTGTACTGGTTGTTCATTACAGCCTGGGATTTCTTTGTCATTCTTGATTTTGATTATAATTCTCTGATCTGAGATATGAGATTTTGATTCTAATCTGTGATTTTGGCGTAGCCGGAATCGTCATCAGCTGAGGTACGGCCTTATGCATTGGGTGAATAAATGCAAACTTTTATTTAAAGTTTATTTATTTCCTATAGACTACATTATTAATAATGGATTTATGAAAAGATAAATTGCTAATAATTTATCATATCTTGATTTTGGTTATTATTCGATGTCCCAACCGTTGTACGGATAACAAGTTTTCCACTCTAAAATAAATTTTAAATGTTTCCCGGACGGTTCGACGGCATAAATCGTGATAATATTATCGGGAAACGTAATGAACTTCCCTGCACAAACTCCATGATTACAGATATAGATAACAGTTTTATGATTTCCTTAGTATGATTTGTGGGAAGCAAATAAGTACTCATGAGCAGCTCAATGGAATTAAAGCCCATTTGAGTGAGTAGTTTGCAATAATCATAGATTAAGGTAGTGTCGTCAAAAGGGTAGAACGGTCTTTTTTAATGAGAATCATAATAAAACGAAAACCATTATTCAGATAATCTGATTGAATCAATTGACACATGTGGTCAGGATGATATAATACAAGAACACTTGAAAGTTCAGCTTTACGCTAGAGTGGAATGTTACCGAAGTTGGTGAAAGTTTTACACTTTCACAATAGCTCGGGTGTGTTGTCCATTTGTCCCCTTTGTAGCTCCACAAGGACGACATCGCAATTATTATATTCAATGTGTTTATTAAATATGAAATAGATCCAATCAAGAGTGCTTCGTGATTGTTGTCACGAATTCACTGATTACCATAATAGTGGCAAAAGAACTAAAGTTTTGGTCGAATGCAGAAACTGTAAACATATGATTGAATTTATTTCTTGGACACCCCTAGAGTTGTGGGAAATTAAATTATGATGAATTTATCTTTTTGAATCGTGTCATTCTGGACGAACGGTTTGCGATTTATGGTTATAACAGTTTTCGGCCTAGGCTGAAAATGATATTGTTATTTAAATCAAAATTGATAGAAAATTAAATATTAGAATTGTTATATGCATTTTTCGTAACATATCAAAATTGGGCCCTTTTTGGCAAAAGTCAAAGCCCATCACCAAAGCCAAAGACCAGAGGCCGACGAACCAAGACATTGGCGAGGCCCGGAGTCAAAAAGGGGAAAAGGACAAGGCCGACGAGGCCGAAGAGGGGCGACAATGTGACAAGCCTGACAAGCACCCTCGTCATAGCTTGACGAGGGCATAACTCATAATTATTCCACACGACGAGGAGATCCGAGATCACGAAGACCCCCGGGAAATCCTCCAGATTCCCCCGGACTCAACATACGGACTCGCGGATAACCAGAAGACATCAAAGACGAACCAAGAAGCGTCGACGAGCCCCTCGACAGGGCTAGGGGCCGCGGCAACCCCCCTGCAGCAGGAGAGAAATTTGCAGGTCCTTGGAGGTGCAATTTCAGGGAATTGGTTTTCCTATAAATAGGAGCCTCCCCCCCCCCCCCCCCTCATTTCCACACTCACTCACACCTTTCTTCAGAGCTTCTCTCTCTAGCTTTCTCTCTGTAGAATTCGTCTACCCCTATTGGGGAAAAGGACTTGAATAAAGAGTTGAGATCGTTCTAGAATAAGAGTCTCAGTCTCGACTAGGGAAGTTGTTCGACGAGTCAACGAAGGAGTCCCTCGCTAGGTGGTCAAGCTTGCCAACACCCGCGAGGTCGACGACCAAGGAGCATCCCTTGTCAGGTGAGGCGCCCTCGCCAACCTCGAAAAGGTCGACAAGGAGCACCCCTCATCGAGATAAGGCCCCTCGTCACAACGAGCTCGCCTACACCGACAAGGTCGACGAAGAACACTTCATGCCGATAATACCCAGCCACCTGGCCAAGGGTCATCCCCGCGCCGCCAACATCGGCACTTCCGACAAGTCAAACCACATCGTCATTCACCCGCCGTTTATCACTAACTCCGAACTACGTGGGACCTGATTATCTTAAACTGAGATACGTAGGCAGCCTCACCCAACCATAAGCGACGGGGCATGGGCCAATCTGCCCTTTTTTGCAGACCCTCCCTCGCCATAGGAGCTCGCCATGGAAGGATAATCCCGAAGAATCATCAAGACCAGCTCGGAGCTCCATCAAGACCGGAGTTCGCCTAGACGAGGATATCACCAAGACAAGGACTCTGCTCAGACGAGGAGCTTCGCCAAGACAAGGACCCCGCCCGGACTTCGCCACTACGAGGGAAGTCGGACGAGAAGCTTCGCCGTGATACGGACTTCGCCCCCACGAGGAAAGTTCGCCGAGGATCGCCAAGGACAGCCCAGAGACTCATCCAACACGACGAATTCGCCTCCAGCTTTGACGATCATTAGTCAACCCGCGTTGACTCAGCATTCAACTATCCACGTGTTCAGCGAGTCAATATCGGGACCTGAAATTTGGATCCGATTCTAAATTAAAACCATTTTTACACATTAACAGTTTGGCTCTAGATGGAGGGGTAGCCCGAGAACAAGCCTCGAGACTCTTCCAGCATTCATCAGAAGAACTCGGAGCATGACGATCGCCATTCGACATGACGAGCCGCGCCAGTGCTTCGCAACGCGCGACGCCGCAACCGATGACCAGCATCGCGCTCAACACGAGGGCCCTAACCCTCGCCAGGCGAACTCACCCGCCTCGCCAAGGGAATCGTCGTGACGAAGACCGCAACCTTGCAGAAGCATACCAGGATCGCCCGAGGGGTCGCCAGGGGGGTCGACAACCAAGACGCGAAGACGGAAGACGAGCCGAAGTTATCAACCTCGAATACTATAGAGAAGACCAGAAACGCGGCCGCCGGGCCTCGCCCGACTGCCGCCTAGGTCACCAGGAGCCTCACCAACCGCAACGCGACGATGTATTCGAGCTCCTCCAAGGGATGCAGAAGGAAATCCAAGACTTGCGCTCTGCCCAGGACAGTGGCGCGAGAGGTCGTGCCATGCTCGACGGGACTCTGTCCCCACTCGCACCACACCTGCTCGACGGAGAAGCCGTAGGCGACCTACACTTCGCAAGCAACCTCATCTACGACGGGAAAGGAGATCCAGTCTACCACCTCGTCCAGTACCAGACGATCATGCAGATGAAGAAATGCTCAGCCTCGACGATATGCCAGGCATTCTGCCTAACCCTTACGGGAACGGCGTTCGAATGGTACCAGTGGCTACCCAAGGCGAGCATCTACTCTTTCAACCAGCTCAAGGACCTTTTCCTCGCCCGCTTCACCGGCGCAGTGACTCAAATAAAGGAATAATCCTACCTCTGGTATATCAAGCAGAAGACCGACGAATCCCTGCAAAAGTTCATCAACCGCTTCGTCGAAGAATCCAACAAGGTAAATGACTACACTGACAGCGATGCCGTCATCACCCTCATCGACGGACTACAGAGCGGAGAGTTCTTGATCTCCCTGGTGAAGGAAAGACCGTCGACCATGACGGAGCTCATGATGAGGGCAGCCCAGCACATCTCCGTGGAAGAGTACCTCGCCAGCAGAAAGTCAACGGAGTCAGGGAACCACCGACGAAGCAACGACTGCCCCTCCGACGAACCATAGATGAAGGCAAGTCGCACGGACGACAACCGGAGCCGAATGGCAAAACTGCAAGGAAGTAAGGCGACGAGGAAACCATTCCGCCTCGACAGGAGAGACTACACGCCACTGACGACTACTCCAGACGAGATCTACGCCATGCACGGTGACAAGTTCAAGAAGCCTCCTCCGCTTAACAAGGCTACGAAGGATAGGAGCCGATACTGCCAATTCCATCGTGACTACAGTCACCTGACGTCGCAGTGCTACCAGCTGAAGGATCAAATTAAAGAACTGATCAAGGAATGATAGCTAAAGTAGTTCGTCAAGAGGCTCACGGCGAATGACGGGGGCGTGTAGACCCCACTCTTGACGATGGCGCAACCGACGACTCAAGGCGACGACCGAGGGAAAGCTATAGCGGCAACCCCACTGAACGTCGTATCAACAATCATCGGAGGACCAGGAACTGGAGACTCAGGCCAAAGCAGACGGAGCTACGCACGCGCAACGGAGAAAGGATGGTCGCCAAACCAGGTTAACCTGATGGGCTCAACCTCTCCAATCCGCACTGGCGAAGCCATCACCTTCACAGAAGACGAAGCTCTCACCATTCACCACCCGCACAACGACGCCATCGTCGTGGAAGCGCAGATCGCCAACAGCGTGGTTAGGAGGATCCTCATTGACAACGGAAGCTCAGCCGACGTAATCTTCAAGACGGCCTTCGGGGCCAAAGAACACCGAGAATTTAATTTCTGCTACACAAAATGTAAAGGTTAGTTTTGTCTTCGCAATTGTGATTGTTGTTGTTAGCTAAGTCCTAATATAAAGCATAAGTTTTAACTATTATATTGATATTAATAATTAGAAATTAATGATAAAATTAACCTTTTAAGACAAGCCAGTTAATGATAAATTAATTTTACCCGTAACTCTATTTTAAGACCACAAGAAATGTATCTTCTTTTTGTACAGTATTTAAAATAATACTCACCTATAGCAGAAAAATAATATTGTAATAAACGGACACCTGCGATTTAATGAAAGAAAATAAATCACCTTATTTATCAAAACTGATAAAAATTAATCAAATTTAACACATGGAAGATAAAAATAAGAGTGATTTAAGAGAATCTAGCATGAACATAATTCATTCTATTCAATTACAGTAACTTTTTATAAAATCTACAAATAAGAAAAGAAGAGTTCAATTACCTAATAAACTTTATGAAATTAATAAATGGTAATTAGTCAGTGGTATCGTGGTGGCAAAAGCGTCGGCTATTTCAGATTGCCTAATTGGCATAAATGCCCCTGAACTTTGTAGGTTAAAGTAAATTTTCGCCCGAACTTTAAATTTTGGTGGAAATGGCCCCCGTGCTTTAAATATACTTGCAAAATGTAGCATGTAGTGTCCCCTGTATGTTAAAAAAGATGAAAATGATTAACTTGTACACAACACATGAGCTGTTTGAGCGTGTTGTTTTCATCCGTTTATTATTTTTCACCATTATGTGAGACTTTTATCATTCGCAATCTAACCATAAACTAGTTTCTTTTATCTTGTTTGGTGATTAATTGACAAAAATACATTCGAGCGGCGCACAAGTTAATATTTTTGTTATTTGTAAAAGTAAGTGTGTATTGCGCTACTTTTTAAAAACATAAAGACCGTTGTTGAAAGTTAAAATTAATGAGGCAAACTGCACCGACATGCAAAGTCTCGAAGTCTTGATGCCATTAAATCCATGTTGGACTCCGAGACAAAAAATGAAAAATAATGAATATACAAAAAGAAAAAAAAAATTGCACCCACTTTTTATTATTTGTTTCTAGGAATATAACATTTGACCACCCTTGTCTTATTTTACCTTCGTCGCAAAATTATAATGCCAATGATTTCATTTTATCATTTCTAATTAGTAATTGGTCATGTTATACAGATCATCATATACAGTTGATGTACGTTGAACATGATTGCAACTTACAAAAAAATAATATGATTAATTAAAACGGTACATCGAACAATATTGATATAACTTAATTAAGTACATAATATCACATATAAAAACAATGAATAAACGCAGTAAAAGAACCCAATATTTTAGCGCAATTAAAATCTTAGGAATATGTTGCTGTATTATCAATACGTTCTATATATGGTCTTTGGAACAATCTGTTGCATTAACATCCATAAAATTATGCACTTTTTGAGCATCTGCTGTGTGGGAGAGATAGAAGCTTCGAAAGTGTTTGTATTGGAAGGCTTTGTAGAGAGGAGGATTATTGCAAGCCTCGATTAGTGTCGTTTCTGGCTCAACGATGGTGTCGTTTAAAGGGTATATAAATAAAGATGCTGTCGTTCGAGCTAAGTTTGAATTAGTCATGACTCGATGCTCTGAAGCTTTTAGCTTCCCATTGCTAATGACCTGCAAAATTTATTTAGTTATTTTTTCTATTTTTATTTCTATTGCAGTTAGTATATATATATATAAATGGAATTTGATTTTTTAGACCATCTATTTCTATTCTTCCCAAAAAATATACCCTCTGTTTTTTAAGAAGTAAAAAATATACACTCTAAAGTGTAATTTGACAATACTAATGCTTCCATGTATGTTATTTTGCAGATTTTTTTTTTTTTTAAATAGTTTTGTTAGGAAGAAGGTCTATTATAACTAACTTAACCTGTTTGGTAACATTAATCTTATTTTCTTACAATTACATGCTGCTCTTTGCTTTCAGACATTTTTCAGCGAAATTTATTGTACAATAATTTCATTTTAGGCTTTTTGTTCGTAGAAGTGAAAAAAAAAATATTAAAAAAATTGTTTTCTTCATTCATTTCTCTATCAACTTTTTTTTTCAACCCTCTTCTTCATATTTCTTCCTTTATTAACCCAATTTTTTTTTTTTAAGTTTATTTTTTATACAAAGAAACTTAAATATTATTCTGAAACAAACACAAATAAAAATTTGTAAAATTTAAAAATTGAATACTTGATACTTGATAGCATTATAATATATAATGTATAAGGGCTATTACATTTGCTTAATTTAAACATATAATATATATATATAGAGAGAGTCTATAGATATAGATATATTCTGAATATAATTATCTAAGGGTCTTTCTATTCGTGCTTTGCATTTTCAAAACAGCCCTCGAAGAAACAAACGTGCAAAACATAATTGATAGCAAACAAACAAGTTTTCTCTATGTGCATTCACATCTTCAGCAAAATACATATATTTTTTTAATTATAAATTCCCTTGTAATATGTAAGATGACATAAATGTAACATACGTTAGTATTTACCTGCAAAATATAGCCAACGTTGACGATAAATGCATGTGAAATAGGAGGGACGACGAACCAATTCCCTTCCTTGAACACTTGAAGGCCATGCACATCCTCTTGAAGAATCAACGTGATAAGGCTCGGGTCGCGGTGCTTAGCCATTCCCAAGGCCAAACTGGGCTCAGGGCACCGTGGATAGTAGTTCACCAGCACGGTCGGGTTCTCGCTGAGCTCGCCGGAGAAGTAATCGGGTTTCAGTCCCAACCCTAGGCTTATCATCTCCAAAATTTTGGAAGCAAGCTTCCTTACTTCCACGGTGTATTTACCAACAACATCTCTGAAATTTGAGCCATGATATATTTGTTGGAAAATAACGTATAAAATCAATAGATATAAATTTGAATACATTGAAAACTAATTAATACATATAGTTTTAATATATTATTCATTTGTGATGTATATATTTGATTCATTTATGGAATTCATCGCTCAATTCAAGTATATAAATTGGGTCTTTTTTATTAACAATTTCACAAGGATGTTGGATTTTAATTTTTGTTCAAATTTATCATTAATTTTTATTTTAAATACACGTATTCAGTCCTTACATTATTTAATCTCTCAGAATTTATATCCGCGATCCACCATGTAGTAACGTTTTCGTGATTTATTTTTGGTTCGCAATAAACATGAGACATAATATATCGTAGGGATATCGTGTCCTCGCACAATATTTGGTGTAAAAAACAAGTGTGTTAGGATCAATTATTGTACGATGTTGTTATCTCTAAAGATAAGGGTATAACTTTAATAAAGTTTCTACAGAGGTTAATAATGATAAGCTATCTATATAACCCTAGAAAAAGCCCTAGAAATTTCCGGAGAAAAATATTTTTATAGTACTGGAATGTCTATAAGTTGATACTCGAAAAATTAATAACCTCAATTAAATAATATTTTGTATGATCCCGACTCTAACTAATATGAATAAATGTTAAGTACTCAATAAATAGATAATTTCGCTAAAACATAATAAATTATTTGGTCCGAACATTATTAATTTATACATATTATACTTTATAATTAACACATAAGGGTATTCGCAGCATATATAAGTACACAATATTGTACATGCATGCGTATTCCCAATCTTTTCTATAACACCAATTGTACCCAAATGCTACAAAACAGTGCCGAAGTTCAATTTTGTCAATGCCCGTTATGGTCTCTCACACGAGGTACATGTGTACATATCTACGATCAAACTCCAAAAACATCAATTATTCAATAATTTTATTAAATTAGAGACGTATGCTTGTCTAGTATAACACACGTTAACTCGACATATACTAAATTGGAAATCTCGACATTGTTTTGTGCTAGTTTGATACTTGTGTTATCGTTAGAAAGAGATTGGATAACCAGCTGAGTTGGTACAAGATTGAATATGTATACTACAAACATCCCTTACCATGATAACATGATTAGCTTACTAGTAATTATCAATTGATCTTATTAGAAGCCTAAGCAGTTGAGTAGCGATTATTACCTGTATCCTTTTGGATTTTGAGGCCAAAATTGCGAGTGTTCTTCAAGAGGATGACAAGGATGAGCCAAAGCATCTCTCCAATAGTGAAGCTCTTCGGCTAAGTAGTTTTCGCTGCTTGTGTAGAGCTTAAGTCTCTTCTTCGGGTCGTTTGAACATTCTCGCACCTTTTCGTCGGCCGGCATTGCTAAGAACTCCTCGAACACTTCCATCGTCTTGTCGATTAATTCATCCGGAACTCCATGGTTGATCACCTGTGTTATTTCACAGCAATATTTGATTCCATGATTTGTCCGAAATCTATTAATCTATGAGGTATTTTTATTGTATTATTGCAATGAATCTTTGTTACAAAATATGAAATATCTAGGTTAAATTTATAAGAGGTAACATTATTTATTTACCATATTATTTACGATTGTGAAATTTATTTAGGGTTTTGCCGACGAGAAAGACGGCCATAAACTTAGACCATGTTCCCGGCAATGATTATTGATCATAATAAGTTCATGATATATAAAATACACAATAAATATATATATATATATATATTAAGCATAGAAGGATTAAGAAATTAGAAGTATGTCTAGATTGATCGGAAGACCTGAAAAATTCCAAAGTCTTGACTGGCTTTGTAGATTTGTTGAATTGTAAAGCTTTGGTCATTGCTTTCGAGATCAATGACCGGAATTGACTCATCTATAGGGAAAGCAAAGTCGCCGGGTCGTTTCTCCGGCGGAAATATGTACGATTTTGGCACGCTCCGGGCAGAATTGGACCAGTTCGAAACAAGATTAGCTGTTTCCATGGTACACAAAAGCTTGGCAAACTAGGAATAAGCTATCAGCTATGTATGAAAGAATATGAGTGTTTATATATATGTATATATATATATATATATATATATATATATATATATATAGAGAGAGAGAGAGAGAGAGAGAGAGTAGAAGCAAAAGCTGTATAGAAATTAGTTAAAGCTTCCAACCAAGTCATTGACCGGAGAATATTTAATATAGAGTATAAAAAAATGAATAAAATGCCTATACCTACAACTACAAGCTTGGTGATAGTATTATTTACAAGCTGTATATTTGCTTTTCACATGCATGCTATAAAGTAATGTAACCGTAGCGAGAAACTAGTGAAAGTGAAGCTGCAAAATTTATGGCTTAAATTATATATTTTTCTTCAAGTTAGTCTTCTCCCTCACACTTTGCTAGAAATCAATTTATATAATTATTTTTTTCATTTTGCTACAAGTTTCTGAACATGTGTTGACTGATTAATTTATATAAATACTATGTAAAGTGGAAAGGTTGTTTTATTTATTAATGGGAAATTTGCGGCGAAAATCATCGAATTCACTAAATTCTTGCAGATAAATCACTACCGTCTATTTTTTGCGGCAAAAATCACTAACGTCATCAATTGTTTGCAGATAAGTCACTAACGTTTATTTTTTGCGGCGAAAATCATCAAAGTCACTAAATTCTTGCAGATAAATCATTAACGTCTATTTATGCACCAAAAGTCATTAACGTCAGTCTTTCCTTACAAATGTTATCTGGCAACGTTAAATGACCTATCACTAGCCTACATGGCATTCATCAATTGTCTCTAACAACGACAACACGCTTTAGTGATAACATTATTTAAAATAGAGATTTTTACGGCAATTGTACCATAAACTTTTAAAAATAATTTTATCGTGGCCAAAATTCCAAAAACACCAAAAAATAATCCTACCATAACTTCCAATTTTTCCCAACAATTTTATCGTGGCAGCGAAAATACCCAACCTTTGGCCATATTCTCATATAGGTACCCATCCTCAATAAATGTCGGTGAAAGTACCTAACGTCGCACTTTTGTTGCTGACCAACTAACGCCGTTAGACACCTGCCTACGTAGCCTTTAGGCTGTCTCACGTGGCGTGCCATGTGGCACAAGCCGCCACGTGGCCAAAGGTTTGGTACTTTCGCCGCCACATAAAAAAAAATTAATTTATTTTTTTCGTTCCGCTGCCCCACATGTTTTAATTTTTTTTCTACATATATCAAATATAATCAAATAATTTTATAAAAAGAATATGTTTTATTTTTTTACGTAATCAAATAACTTTTGTAACAATGTCAAATATAATCAAATAATTTTATAAAATATGCATTTATAAAAAAATATTTTTTGTTTTTCTTATAGGATGAATTTATATATTTTAGGGTTAATTGCGGCAAAAATACCTACCCTTTGGCCATGTGGCGGCTTGTGCCACGTGGAACGCCACATAAGACAGCCTAACGGCTACGTAGGCAGGTGTCTAACGGCGTTAGTTGGTCGCCAACAAAAGTACGACGTTAGGTACTTTCGCCTTTATTTATTGAGGTTGGGTACCTATCGGAGAATATGGCCAAAGGTTGGGTATGTTCACCGCCACGATAAAATTGTTGGGAAATATTGGAAGTTATGGTAGGATTATTTTTTAGTGTTTTTAGAATTTTGGCCACGATAAAATTAATTTTAAAAGTTTATGGTACAATTGTCGTAAAAATCTCTGTTTCAAATAATGTTATCACTAATGCGTGTTGTTGTTGGAGACAATTGATGAATGCCATGTAGGCTGGTGATATGTCATTTAACGTTGCCGGATAACATTTGTAAGGAAAGACTGACGTTAATGACTTTTGGCGCAAAAATAGACGTTAGTGATTTATATGCAATAATTTAGTGACTTTGATGATTTTCGCCGCAAAAAATAAACGTTAGTGACTTATCTGCAAACAATTGATGACGTTAGTGATTTTTGCCGCAAAAAATAGACGGTAGTGATTTATCTTCAAGAATTTAATGACTTCGATGATTTTCGCCGCAAATTTCCCTTTATTTATTTATCAACCACATATTTCTTTCACACTGAACATTATTATAATTATTATCATGCATGCATGTGTATCCATTGATTTTATAAGTAAATAATTACGGAAGACGAAGAAAATTTCCATCGTCTATAGTGTGTTCATTCTAGTATTCCTTAACATTTTTCAACTTTTTTTTAGATTAAAAGCCATACAGGCAGCTTTGCTGCGTGTGGGGATCGAACCCACGACCTCCATTTTGGAGTTAGTGTGGAATTACCACTAGGCTATCCTAGCAACCACATTAAAAGCCTTACTTGTTTGCATAATAATGTATTAATTTTATGCAATTTTCTTTGACAGAAATTTAGGCGCACATGTAGCTTCTACACCGAAGAAAAGGACCTGAATATTAACATGTATGGAAAGATTGTATAAAGATAAAGTTTATTATGTCAAATCTTATATTTTAGATATATTGACCATTCATTAGACGGATGCATTAGAATTCACTATCTTTATTGACAAACAGAAATGGAACTTGCTAGTAATGTTTGTGACGATAAGGTTATAATAAGCAATATTGTTCTAAAAACCTAGGTTTAACTATGAATTGTCGTGGAATACTTGTAATGTGATATAAATTACACGTATATTCGTTTCAAAATTGCATTTGAAACTCCTATTTTTATATCACATTACATATGGAACCTAGACGAAAAATCGTCGGTAAACCCGTAAAACTGAACCATAGGATTTTCTTCGGTAAAAATATTTAGAACCGTGACTTTAAGAAATTGAAGTCTTTGCTTTCTGGAGAATGATTAGTTAAAATAACTCATACATATTTAAGGAAATGGTACCACTAACCTTTTTTTTCTTGGATTTTCTCGGAAGCCAAAAATATGTCATCGTCTCGGTTCCAATTAGGAAAATTACTAAAAAATTAGATTAGGAATGGGATGGGGACTAAAATCCAAACTTTTATTATATATTCGTGTCACGGCTAAGGAAAAAAATAAAGATAAATCATTTAAAGCGTCATTCAATTCATAAAAAACAAACATTTATAAAGTAAAACTAAAATATTATTATATAAAATAATAAGGACACGTTGAGACCCAAGTTATGGTCAAAGAAAAGGGCGCTAGGAGGCGCGAATCACCGTCGGAGAGGAGCGTAAATCAATGTCAAAGTTGAATAAAAAGGAAAATGACAAACAAGAGAAGAAGATAGGTCAAAAAGAGGGTGGAAGCTAGGAAAAAACGGCCTAATTTAAGTAAAATCTAATAGTATTAAAAAAATATATGAATTCAAACATCTATAAATATATAATCGGGAAATGGAACAAAAACTGGGAGTTTTGGCTTTGTCCTGATCCCAATTCCCGGTGTTGAAATACAATTCTTGCTTTTAATAGAATTAGGCCAAGTTAAAGGGAAACCAAAAACCAAATAAAAGATTTTCAGCCCTAGCAACTGATGCCTTAACTAGGGTGCTTGAGTTCGAGTCTTCATTAGTGACTTTCTCATCCAGACTTCATCGCTTTCTCTTGTTAATGATGATACTTGTATAACTCGATCTCGGTAGTTCGATGCTATTTCCGTTTTTATAAATTTTATATTTTTATTAATGTTATTAAAAATTTATTTCTTATGTTGAATTTTCGAGATATTAAAAACTATTTCATAATTGGATTGGCTCTGTGAAATATTGCATCTTAATTTTCACTTAAAAAAAAAAAAAGTTGAGTACCTTTGTTCGGTATTTACTAGTGAATAAGATTCTGCAATTCGTGAAATGATATAAAAACTCATAAATACAATTCGCTCACGGCTCACCTATACTTTTTTTATAATTAAATAATTATCGTGAACCATCTCAATTATCTACGTACTCATGATGATGAGTAGGTCATACATTATAATTCATATATTTTTATTAATAGATAGAAAGTTGAAATAATTTACTATTGGGCAGCTAATCACGTCGGATTAGCTTATTGCATCAATAAAAAGGATAATACACACATATAAAATAAAAGTAGTAGTAAGCATTTACGTAAAATATGAATATATGATCATGCAAAAATGGCATAGATTTAATATATATAGTTCTAAGAAACATACATGTACATTACATGGTGCTACGAGAAATATTAATATTTTTAATGCTATTACTAAAATGACATATTAATTATTGAAGAAGACGTGCTTAAAGAATATACCTCATTGAATAAGCACTAAAAAAAATACTTGACAAAATGTGGTCAAAACAGTATGCTGCAGATAGACAAGCTTCATAATAATTTAATAATGTAACTTATATTGTGTCACTCCTCAACATCAGCAATACTATAAAGTTTTATTAATTTCATTCAAATGTCAACTCTCAAATTGTCAACGCATAGGTACAAACACATACAAACTTTAGAGAAAATTAAGAAAAGAAAGATGAGATTAATACATCATTAGATCATTATATTATGCACTGACCTCAGTCGTATCCGTGTCCGTGTTCATGCCTTTGCCTTTGATTCTAACTAATTATTGTGTGTTTTAAGTTGAAATTGTATGTTCACCGAAACTCACACGTGAAGTCGTGGCATCTACTAGCGCCTAATTACTATTATAAATTAATAATATTATGATTAAATAATGATTATAAAGTAATTAAAAAAGTATCAGCATGGGATTATTATCTCCATGGATTAAGAGGGAACATATTATTTTTGCGATCCTAATCGGGTACGACTTTACTGCCAAAATCACTGCAAATCATTAAAAAAAAATCACTTCATAGCTCCTGCCAAAATCACTTCATAGCTCCTGCCAAAATCACTTCAAAGACAAAATAAAAAATATTAACCAAA
This sequence comes from Parietaria judaica, assembly GCA_954871525.1. Taxonomy (NCBI): domain Eukaryota; kingdom Viridiplantae; phylum Streptophyta; class Magnoliopsida; order Rosales; family Urticaceae; genus Parietaria; species Parietaria judaica. The sequence continues at coordinate 51,578,658 of OX940860.1, forward strand.
TGAAATGAATTTTCTTTCTCTCTCGACTCGGCAATGTTAAGAGTTAGTTGAGTCGAGTTTTAATGAAATTATAGGCAAAACTATTCTGTTATTGGGTTAATATTTTAAATGGGCCTGGGAGATATTATGGGCCTCCTAACTAATACTTTGTCACATATTACATTAACATTTTTAATTAAACACTCTCGAAATAAAAGCAGTAGAATAAAAAACTCAGATCTCAGATCAGGTAATCAAAACAAGAAATGACGAAGAAATTCAAGAATATGCAGAATATTCTGTCAAGGAGCGATCGCTCGGAATTGAAGTAAGCATTCATCTCTGCTTATTTATCATCTTTGAATTCGTAATGACTCTTAGTTGATTTCTATTGATTTGATCTTCGCTCAACGTAGAGGAGAACAATGTGGAACGATCATGGCGTACTCATTTGGACAGTCATGACCCCAAAGTTTGTCGTGAGGCAGCCGCCTCCTTTCTTGATGAGTGCAACAAGTCAATTCCTCAGGATAATGATTTTTGTAAGTTTCTAGTAGTGCTGTTAAATTGAAAATTATATGTTCTCAAATATTTATTTGATTGTTTTGATCATAGGTTGTTAATTCAAACTTGCTTAATGGACTCTGATAATAGAGTAAAAGTAAAAGGAGCTGAAGCATTGATTGCATATTTGAATGCCCCGGGACCCCTTGAAATCGATTTTCGCTGGCAAATCATTGTGCAACTTGTTGAGTGTTTGATGTATAGACCCGATCTTGTTATGAAGGCGAAGACGGCATTGGGGCTATGGTGTAGATTAGGAGTTGTGATTCTGTTATGAAGGCAATGATTCAAGTTTGTAGACCCAATATGACTCAACAAGCCATGAACATTGTGGAGACGAGTTGTAGATGTTTGAGGTATGTTTTAGCATTAAAGGTTGTATTATTCATTTTATTTTGTTAATATTTTTTATTTTTTCTTCGAAGTGATTATGGAGCCATACTCGTTCCTAAAAATAAAAAGATTGTTGCAGAACTCTTTAATCGTCTCTATTCAGTCGAAAACAAGGAATGTATTTTGAAGAGCGCTGAAAGCTACATCTTTTTCATGGCCAATCCAGAAATATAATTCCTTAAAAAGCCTTTCAGCGCTCTTCAAAACACATTCCTTGTTTTTTACTATATAGAGACGATTAAAGAGTTCTGCAATAATCTTTTTATTTTAGGAACGAGTATAGCTCCATAATCACTGCGAAGAAAAAATAAAAAATATTAACAAAATAAAATGAATAATACAACCTTTAATGCTAAAACATACCTCAAACATCTACAACTCGTCTCCACAATGTTCAGGGTTTGTTGAGTCATGTTGGGTCTACAAACTTGAACCATTGCCTTCATAACAGAATCACCAACTCCTAATCTACACCATAGCCCCAATGCCGTCTTCGTTTTCTTAACAAGATCGGGTCCAAACATCAAACACTCAACAAGTTGCACAATGATTTCCCAGCGAAAATCGACTTCAAGGGGTCCCTGGGCATTCATATATGCAATCAATGCTTCAGCTCCTTTTACCTTTACTCTATTATCAGAGTCCATTAAGGAGAGTTTGAAATAACAACCTATGATCAAAACAATCAAATAAATATTTGAGAACATATAATTTTCAATTTAACAGCACTACTAGAAACTTACCAAAATCATTATCCTGAGGAATTGACTTGTTGCACTCATCAAAAAAGGAGGCGGCTGCCTCACGGCGAACTTTGGGGTCATGACTGTCCAGATGAGTACGCCATGATCGTTCCACAGTGTCCTCCTCAACGTTGAGCGAAGATCAAATCAATAGAAATCAACTAAGAGTCATTACGAATTACTGAGCGAAGATCAAATCAATAGAAATCGACTAAGAGACATTACGAATTACTGAGCGAAGATCAAATCAATAGAAATCGACTAAGAGTCGTTACGAATTACTGAGCGAAGATCTGATCAATAGAAATCGACTAAGAGTCATTACGAATTCAAAGATGATAAATAAGTAGAGATGAATGCTTACTTAAATTCTGAGCGATCGCTCCTTGACTGAATATTCTGCACATTCTTGAATTTCTTCGTCATTTCTTGTTTTGATTATCTGATCTAAGATCTGAGTTTTTTATTCTACCGCTTTTATTTCAAGAGTGTTTAATTGAAAATGTTAATGTAATATGTGACAAAGTATTAGTTAGGAGGCCCATACTATCTCCCAGGCCCATTTAAAATATTAACCCAATAACAGAATAGTTTTGCCTATAATTTCATTAAAACTCAACCCTCAGCCTTTTCTGACATGTTAGGATTTTACACTTATTAGATTGCAATAACAAAAAATGAAATAGCAAAAAATAAAAATTAACATCGATAATCATAATAGTGATTTGTTTTCAATGCCACACACTAACTATAATAACAACAAGTCAATTAAAAAATTAACATTTGATATTAGAGATGGATGGTCGCCACACACACAAAATATAAACAAGAGATCTATGAAGAAATAAAAACTTGGGATAAGAGATTATTCAAAACATATAGTAACTTAAATAACACATGAGAGATCGATCATAGCCACACACAATAAATCAAAACAATGGATCTATGAACAGATAATAACTTGACATTAGAGATTGATCAAACCATAAAGAAACATAAACAATAACACATGAGATATCGATCATAGCCGCACAATTAAACATAAAAACAATAGATCTATGAACAAATAAAAGCTTGAGACTGGAGATTGATCAAACCATGAAGAAACATAAGCAATAACACATGAGAGATCGATCAAAGCCACGCAATAAAATTAAAAACAATAGATCTATGAACAAATAAAAACAATAGATTAGAGATCGATCAATGCCATACAGAAACATAAGAATTCGATAATAGTCACGCAATAAAAATAAAAACAATAGATCTATGAAAAAATAAAAAACTTGAGATTAAAGATCGATCATCATTTCTTTCCCTTACTCATGAGATGCAGAGAATAGATCCTTGTCTTGTATATTCATATCAAAAGGAAAGTTAAATATTAAGAATTTTCGTTATTAAACTTAAAAACGTACGAAACGTTCGCAAACTGGGTTTGTGGCGTTACTATCGATCCACCACTCATTAGCGTTCAAATCGTCCATTTTAATTTTAGATAAGATAAGGTAGTGCTCGATAGAGTTTTGTAAAAGGTTTTTCTGTTTTTTAATTTTAAAAGTAAAAAATGCTGTGTGAAAACGTGTTCGGTTGGACGATTTTATAAAACATTTTATCAATTACATTTTTTATCTTCACAGTTTTATGAAGAAAATGAAAAACGACTTTTATGGCGTTTTTGATTTATTTGCTTTGTTCTCCTTGTTTCTCTCTCATCCACGTATTTTTTCTAAATTTGTTAAATTTTTTCTCCTCCTCTCTCAATCCTACTTATATGTAAATTAATATTATTTACAATTAGTTAGCTATTTGCCGGGATAGCCTAGTACAGTAGAACCTCTATAAATTAATATTGTTGGGACCAGCAAAAAATATTATCTTATCGGATTATTAATTAACATATAAATTAATAATTTATTAATTTATACATTAAGTGAAGAAAAAATTTATTAATCAGCTATAATTATATAAACATCTTTACTAACAAAAAATTATTTCAATTTATTATATCGAGAATATTAAAGTATCAATATTAAGAATATCAAGAGAGATTAATATGATTTAAAAAGATTTTATTAGAGTACCAATGTCTGAAATATTAAAGAGCCCAACATGAGAATATGATAGCCGACCTTTGATGCTCTTCGGAAGCGTACAGATGAAGTTCAAGAGGACATTAATTTCAAGAAGAAACAAATTACTAAAGAAACATATTTTAAGAAGACTACATGATTAGTGATGTAATGCTATTGTTAAGGTCGGATTTGGTCAAATCCATCCTCAACACAACTCGTGTCGTTTTGTCCATAAACGACATGAGGGGAGGCGAGGAAGTTCATCACCCGAGGGGGATTATCCCCGAGGAGGATTACCCCCGAGGAGGTTCGACCGCGAGGAGGCACGGCCTCACGAAGGCATACTGCGATGAAGTGTCCCATCACACTCGACGAGGAATTTCGTCATGATGATTATGCAGAGCCGAATGACCATTGACGGGATGTGCATTTAATGAAGCCGACCTACTCACTCGATGAGAAGCACCAGCGACGAGGCTTGCAGGGCCGAATGACGGCTGAAGGGATGCGCATTTAATGAGGCTCACCTACCCATAACGGCAGCCTGCTCGGAAGTGGCATAAAGCAGGGATTAACCATGCTGCCCTCAAATCACGCCAGAAAGCGAATGATTAAAGAGGAAAAAGGCGGGAAAGATGCGAGGGGAAGGTAATGTAAACTCTATAAAAGGCAAGATAAGCCTCATTTGTAAAGGTTCGGAAAAATAGAGAAAAAAGGCCCGGAAAGAGAAAAAATGAAATCTTGTAATAGAAAAGGCTAAGGAAATAGAGAAAGTCTATGCTCATGATCCTTCATCTGTCCAGCTATTCAACGGAAGAAAACCGAGCTCATTTCGGAAAATATAATAAAACAGAGATATTCATCGATTGTTGTTGTTTATTTGTCTTTTGGTGATTAACTTTGTGACTGGAAAAGGGCGGTGAAAATCGCCCTCTACAGTTTGGCGCCCACCGAGGGGCTTTGTTTTCTTTCTAACTCACAGCCAGGAATTTGGAGGAGCATGACGTTATCAAACGACGCTACCATCAGCAACGTGCTCGAGGTGATGACTGAGCGCGCGAAAATAGCGAGCAGAGCCTAAGGGGGGCAACTCAAAGGGCATGAGTGACGCAAGAGAGGGAAACGTACGGACTCCTTGCATTTAAAAGAGGGAGACGTATAGACGTCTAATCAGAAAAAGAAGCGCACGCGTATCAATGAATCGGAGTGACTCCCGAAGCGTTGTGAAGTGACAGCGAAATAGAGAATACGAAGAGTTGTGTGCGAGACAATCAACGGTTATAAAATGGGAAGTTTGGAAAGGACCAAGGGGAACAAGTTTGCGGAAGTGAAAATCAATTCGGTTAACTCCCAGATAAGTACCAATCTCTCCACCCAGAAAATAGAAAGTTCCTTTCTTACTCCGAAACCAGTGTTTGTTAGTGTTTTCGCGATACAGGCGGAGAAAGCATACGAAGAGGAGATGGCGCTCAGGGAGGGAGTTACTGGCTAAAGCTACACAAACGAGTCAGAGATGATCGTGGATGAAGATTGGGGATGGCCCAAGGAAGACGCAACGGGGGCATGGGGAGGAGATGATCACGAGATGACGGAGTTCTGGAAGAACGAGGAATGGCCGGAAAGCAGCGAGCCGTGTCCAATGGAAGAGGACACCACAGAGAGCCAGCGGGATTAGGAGGAGCCGAGAATCCCAGGTGAACCACACCCCGCATTGGAACTGGTCCTGCCATATCTCATGCCCGAGGAACTCCTCGCGGTGGAGATGGTGTGCACGTCATTGCGCGACGAGGTTCGGGAGAACAGCCTTCTGTGGCGCAACCTTAGCATCTACAACCCGTTGAGCGAGCGGATCGAAGACGAGAATCTCCTGAGGCTGGCGAGGAGGTCTCAAGGGAAGATGGAGACCTTGACGCTGGATGGGTGCTACGAGGTCACCAACGCCGCGGTAAGGACAATTATGTAGGACAACCCGACGCTCATAAAGCTATGCCTACCACGCTGCCACAGAATCACCTTAGACGACGTGGTCAACAGCCTGTCCACCATCAAGCACGGAATGAAATTCCTAAGGGTCAACAGACTATTTCCCAATTTCGAGGGGTTCACTCTCGAGAAAGACCAGGGTCAGACTTGAGGACCTTCCCCCGCTGCTCGCGGCAGGGAATCCAACCGACTATCTCGAGCAACAGGCGCCCGCCCCACGCGGTCGTCTGCTCGACATGGAATTCTGCAGGAGGTGCAGCAGAAACGTCCTGGTCTACGAGAAGCCCACGAGGATGCGAGCAGGAAACTCCACCCGCCCGCCGTGTTTTGGCCGACGCCGAGATGGACATGCTTGCGGCTTTTGCAGATCATGCTACATCCTCGGTACCACGTGGTACACCGACCTCTGCCCGGAATGTAACTTCGGGCACCCCAGCGAAAACTCTCTGGAGAAAATCGTGTCGTCAGCCTGCTCGATCGTCGAGGAGGAATAAGCCCCGGAGTAAGGCTCATACACTGCTCGGCGCGAAGGGAGGGTTGGAGATGACTACTTTTAAAACTTGGTAGATGATAGAAGTTTGTTTGGGTTTGTTTTGGGTTTTTAGTGTCTATGTATGTATGTATGTATGTTTCTTTTTTATTTATTTATTTATTTATTTATTAAGGAACGAGCGGAATTATAAGTTGGCAAAAATGTGTGTGCAACTGCTCGGTGAAAGTACCAAATAGGAGGGAAAGTATTGTTAAGGTCGGATTTGGTCAAATCCATCCTCAATACAACTCGTGTCGTTTTGTCCATAAACGACATGAGGGGAGGCGAGGAAGTTCATCACCCGAGGGGGATTATCCCCGAGGAAGATTACCCCCGAGGAGGTTCGACCGCGAGGAGGCACGGCCTCACGAACGCAAACTGCGATGAAGTGTCCCATCACACTCGATGATGAATTTTGTCATGATGATTATGCAGAGCCGAATGACCATTGACGGGATGTGCATTTAATGAAGCCGACCTACTCACTCGATGAGAAGCACCAGCGACAAGGCTTGCAGGGCCGAATGACGGCTGAAGGGATGCGCATTTAATGAGGCTCACCTACCCATAACGGCAGCCTGCTCGGAAGTGACATAAAGCAGGGATTAACTATGCTGCCCTCAAATCACGCAAGAAAGCGAATGATTAAAGAGGAAAAAGGCGGGAAAGATGCGAGGGGAAGGTAATGTAAACTCTATAAAAGGCAAGATAAGCCTCATTTGTAAAGGTTTGGAAAAATAGAGAAAAAAAAGCCCGGAAAGGCCCGGAAAGAGAAAAAAGGAAATCTTGTAATAGAAAAGGCTAAGGAAATAGAGAAAGTCTATGCTCATGATCCTTCATCTATCCAGCTATTCAACGGAAGAAAACCGAGCTCATTTCGGAAAATATAATAAAACAGAGATATTCATCGATAGTTGTTGTTTATTCGTCATTTGGTAATTATCTTTGTGACTGGAAAAGGGCGGTGAAAATCGCCCTCTACAAGTATCATCGCAATATTCATAAAAAAAAAACGGCTAAGGGTGCCGAGCAAGCCCGATCCGGCGAGAGTGCCGAGAAAATTATAAATATATATATATATATATATAATATAATAATATATATATATACGTCTAAGGGTGCCGAGCAAGCCCGGTCCGACAAAACATGTCGAGATCCAAATACGGCTAAGGGTGCCGAGCAAGCCCGGTCCGACAAAACATGTCGAGATCCATATACGGCTAAGGGTGCCGAGCAAGCCCGGTCCGAAAAAACATGTCGAGATCCATATACGGCTAATGGTGCCGAGCAAGCCCGTTCCGACAAAACATGTCGAGATCCATATATACGGCTAAGGGTGCCGAACAAGCCCGGTCCGACGAAAAATGTCAAGATCCATATACGGCTAAGGGCGCCGAGCAAGCCCGATCCGGCGAGAGTGCCGAGGAAGTGACAACCAAGGCGAGAGTGCCTATGGGGTCCTGGGAATTTTTCGGCTCGTACCCGATGAAACCTAGTGATACCCACAAGTGACAACTAAGGCGAGAGTGCCTATGGGTCCTGGGGATTAGTCGGCTCGTACCCGATGAAACTTAGCGATACCCGTAAGAGACAACTACAGCGAGAGTGCCGAGCAAAAAAAAAAGAGAAAATAAAATATATTTACGGCTAAGGGCGCCGAGCAAGCCCGAGCCGGCGAGAGTGCCGAGCAAAGAAAAACTATATATATACGGCTAAGGGCGCCGAGCAAGCCCGTACGAGTTCAAAGATTGCGAGCAAACTCGTAAAAGAAAATCATCATATGCTCATTTGATTCAAAAGTACGAAATACAGAGTATCATTATTTACAACTCATCATCCACACCCCAAGTGCATACACATATTATAACTCTCACAGGGACCGATCCTCCCGCCTAGCGACATCATCGAGGGGATCTTGACCCAAGACTGCGTCGGCACATTCCTCGATGATGACATCACAACATCGGCGAAGGATGTCATCCACAATTAAGCAAGCAGGATCGTCAGCAGGAAGTCCTGGGGGCTTACTCGAGGAAGTTCCCGCGAAATTCACATCGACCCTACTATCAGCTTGCGAAGGAGGAGCCAAAAGTGAGGAACCAACTCCAGAAAGAAGAGGTAAAACTACAAATTATTTAAACTAAGCTGACCCATACCGTGCTCGACGAGGAGGGAAGAACATCAAAAACCGGCGAACGCCATCTGGCGACACTCGGAGGGAGACAAGGGGAAAGCGGAGGAGAGTTTGGAGCACTGGAGATTTTCCTCTCCAACTTGGCCAAATCAGCCTGGTATTCCTGCTCCAACCTGCGCCATCTTGGCAGTTTGGCTCGAAGCTCACCAACGGTCGAACGGGAAGGTAATCCCTCGACGAGCTTGATATTCGAGAGCACACGGGCAATCCCCTCGAGTGCACTGAATCTCTCGGAGGCGTGCTTCAGCTTGTCTACCGCTTGGTGATAGAGGCGTAAGAGAGAAAATTCATCCTCTATTGCCCAGCTCCGGGCTGCGTCGCGGTCCTTGACGAGTTTCCTCAGCACAGCCTTGACATGGAAAGAGATTTGTTCCTCCCGACCGGGCGGCAGGTTTATAGCGTCGGTGATTCGGTTGAAATACTCATTTTTCTGCCGGAGCTGTGCCGAGAGAGTGTCCTCGCACCGCTGATAACGCTTCCGCTCCTCGAGGAGGGACTCTTCGGCAATGGCGAGGAGACGTCTATATTCATCGCGCTCCGCCCTACACTCGGCGAGCTTAGCCCCTGTAGTCTCGGGGAGAATATCTGCACTTCCCGATAAAGTCCTCACCAGAGCAAGAGCAAGCACAGACTCCTTGGCCCCCTCGTAACCTCCTCCATCGCTAGGGGAAGAGGCGTCGTGGCAAAGAACAACGGTACCACCTCCGGCCTGCGAAGAAAAAGATAGAGTGGAGATGCGGAAGAAACAATAAAGAGGCCCGACAAGAAAAGGGGAAGGGAAAGACAAGTATACGAGGGCGATAGCGGAAAAAGCTTAGCGATGGAAGGAAGAGGTAACCCAAGAAAGATTTTCTTTTATTTATATGATAATTCGCTTAAATGCTTGGATTACAGAAAGAGCCACAAAATTCAGACTATACAAAAGAAAGAGAAGGAAATTGAAAGGGAAACTCCGAGACAACGTCCTATACCGTGGGCTCCGGAGGCGCCGGGGTCTCGGTGCTCGAGTCGGATCCATCGAGGCAAGGCCTTCAAGCCTCCGGCAGTCCAGGGCTGCTGGCTTGCAGGGGGAGAGCGGTGGAGAATCAGGGTCCCGGGCGGACTTCTTGTCCAGCTCTTCTACCACGGCCCGGTGCTTATCGCGGCTTTCGCGCCACGAAGGCAAGCGGATCTCGAGGCTCTCGACGCGTGCCGCCGGAGGGATTTTCTCGACCAAAACGATGTTGGCGTGGTATGCGGCGGCCAAGCGGTGGCATTGATGGATTAATCAAGAAAATCATACCTCGCCGAGAGGCGCTCCAGCTTGTCCTGGGCCTCCTCGAACAGGCGCTCTCGGCCGTGACGTTCCTCAACTGCCTCGGCTCGCGCAGCCTCTAAGTCCTCGGCGAACTTCCTCAGCATGGCGTCGACCCGGGACGCCAGGTGGTCTTCCTGCTCGAGTGGTACGCCAACAGCTCCACCAATCTGAGCGAGGCGCTCGGCCTTGAGCCGGAGCTCATCGGAGAGACCCGCCTCCTTAACAGCAAAAGCGTTTTGCTGTTCCACGAACTTGGCCTCTGTGGCCCGGCGCAACGAGATTTCCGACTCTAAGGCGGATTTGGTCTCGTTAAGTTCGGCCTCTGTGGCCCGACGCGACGAGGTTTCCGATTCCAAGGCAAATGTGGCCACGTCGAGCTCCGAGGAAAGCCTTTCGGCCTGCTCCCGGAACTTCTGCCCGTCGCGGGTGGAAACCTCAAACTGTCCCCGAACTAACGTGAGCTCTGCCGACAACTCGCTGGCCTCTCTCTCGGCCCTGGCGGTGGATAGCCGCTCGGAGGTGATCACGTCTTTCAACTGGGCTACACCCCGGGCAACACGGTCGACAAGTTCCAAGCTCCCCACGGACTCGTTGAGAGGATCGACGAGCCCGTGAGAAATTTCAGCCTCGGGAAGTGCACCTGGAGGCGGCAAGGCCGGGAAGCCGGCTTGAGGCCGTGGCAACTCGAGGGACCACCCTATCGGGGGGTGAGTCCCATGTAGCGAGGGGCGTCGGATCCTTCCCGGGACCTCGACGGTCTCTGCACCTCCCGATCCCGATCGACGGGAGCGTTGTCCCTAGCGGCAACGGATTTATCCTCGGTTTTCTTCTTCGGCCTTGGAGCGGTTTTCTTCCGCTCTACGGGAGATCCCTCCGGGGCAGGTCCGCGAAGGAAACCTTCCGGGAGAAGAGTGTTTAGGGGTGCCCCGTGAATTCGGGCCAGTTGATAGACCCCAGACTTCTCGATCCGCCGATCCCCGAAGTCCTTACTCCAATCGCGCCTAGGGTTGGCAAGGAGAGCAGCGTGGATGTCTTTGAACCGCGCATCGGCCTCTTCATTCTCCTCGGGCTTAAATCGAGGGAGGTCCACTCCTTCGAGCACCAAATCCCTCGGCATGAAAGAGTGGTGGGGACCAAAGTTGGAGTTGTCCACACGAACGAAGAAATACTTATTCTCCCAACCGGACTCGTTCGACGGCGTGTTCGTAAGGATGTGCGGCCGGACGCGATGAGAGATGGCAAAGCGACCCAGATTCTTCGGATTCCGGGAGACCTTGAAGAGGCGCATCAAGTCCTCGAGCGTAAGCTCCACTTTCTGCTCGCATGCAATAGCGAGTGTGCAGAGGAGGAGGCGAAGGGTGTTGGGGCTCACCTGAGCGATCGGAACCCCAAAGGCGTAGAGAAACGCCACTACCAAGAGCGGCACCGAGAAGCGAAGACCCACGATGCGGAAGAACGACTCATAGACACAGACGAAGTCGTTCTGAGGCTCGTCGGTGAATTCACCCTCGAGGGGGAGACGTGCAAAACACAGCTCTGAGTCAGAACAGTTGTTGACAATAAACTTCAAACCCTCGGTCGTCATGACAGAGGCAGGGCTTCGGGTCTTAAAGACCGGGTCGGAGCGGGAAGGAGCCATCGAAGCGTCTAGGAGAGAAGAGAGAAGAAGCTTGGAGACGAGGGAATAAGGGTAACAACGGAGAAGAAGCTTAGAGAGAGTTCTTGAAAATACGAAAAATGTCTGAAAAAGTGGGTATGAGCTTCGAATTTATAGAAAGAGAAGAAGAATGGATAGGCGCGTTTTGATCTGACGGCCCAAATTCAAAGCTTGCTAACTCATCATCGGCTCGTGTCAAGGGCCCGTTATAAATCCCCGCAAGTACTCGAATGCGAAAGGGGTGGGCATTTAATGCTGAAGGGACGTGCGAAAGATTCGAGGCTGACAAGTTTTGGGAAAGCAAACCAAGGTGGGGGCCCAGAACCAGGCAACGGTCGGAGAAGCAAGAGAGTCGGGCTTCCTCGATCGTTAACGAGGATCTTCGCAAAAATTCCTCGTTTAGCGTTGTTGAGAAATCTTCATCGCTAAGAGTTTCGTCGGAGAAGTTATATTTTTATACTTACAAAGTACATGCTTACGTTTACACCTTTTGCCTTCGAAACGTATATTTCGGTATTTTACAGAATTTAGGTAAGCGAGGAGAGTTCTCAATGAAAACACCAACGACGTTTAGGTCACAACAACCCTCGCGGACAAGGGACCCGGCTCGCAACAAGGAGGGAAGCAAAGGAGGCATGGCGAGGAAAGGAAGTGGTTTAGCAATATAGCCACGCGAGGAGCCAAAGAAGCAATCACCGACCGGGAAACCAACTAATGTTGGCTAGAGCCGATCTCCGAAACAGTTATACTTTATTTTACCAAGTGTATACACTTGATAAAATGGGGGACTAACTGTTAAGGTCGGATTTGGTCAAATCCATCCTCAACAGAACTCGTGTCGTTTTATCCATAAACGACATGAGGGGAGGCGAGGAAGTTCATCACCCGAGGGGGATTATCCCCGAGGAGGTTCGACCGCGAGGAGGCACGGCCTCACGAAGGAAAACTGCGATGAAGTGTCCCATCACACTCGACGAGGAATTTCGTCATGATGATTATGCAGAGTCGAATGACCATTGACGGGATGTGCATTTAATGAAGCCGACCTACTCACTCGATGAGAAGCACCAGCGACGAGACTTGCATGGCCGAATGACGGCTGAAGGGATGCGCATTTAATGAGGCTCACCTACCCATAACGGCAGCCTGCTCGGAAGTGACATAAAGCAGGGATTAACCATGCTGCCCTCAAATCACGCCAGAAAGCGAATGATTAAAGTGGAAAAAGGCAGGAAAGATGCGAGGGGAAGGTAATGTAAACTCTATAAAAGGCAAGATAAGCCTCATTTGTAAGGGTTCGGAAATATAGAGAAAAAAGGCCCGGAAAGAGAAAAAAGGAAAACTTGTAATAGAAAATGCTAAGGAAATAGAGAAAGTCTATGCTCATGATCCTTCATCTGTCCAGCTATTCAACGGAAGAAAACCGAGCTCATATAGGAAAATATAATAAAACAGAGATATTCATCGATTGTTGTTGTTTATTTGTCATTTGGTGATTATCTTTGTGACTGGAAAATGGCGGTGAAAATCGCCCTCTACAGCTATCTTTTTACTCAATGTGATTTCATAGTTATTTATGTTATATTTTATTTATAGTGATTTTACAATTATTTATGTAATTTTTTATATTGAATTATTAATTTATATATCACTTGGGACCTATGTACTTTCTAAAAAAATTATTATCTTATAAATTTAGCGAATTATTAATTTAGCTAGTTAGGCCCGAGTCGGGGCCGACCAAAAATATTATTTAATCGCGACTATTAATTTATCGAGTATTAATTTATAAAGGTTCTACTGTATATATAAAATTGACTAGCCTTTTTTATACCTTAATTTTTATAAAAATATATTTTTCTTAATATAGGAATAAATATATAATGATATATGTAAATACTAGCTGTTGTATTTCATTTTTTTCCAAAAGACAATACGCGTGTGGAGAAAGATTTACTGACAATTGAGAATTGACTATACCAAGTTAATAGTTGTCTAAGGAAATCTATCTATATATTTAAAAACAATAATCTTGAATTTCAACTTTTTTTTTTTTCTCTCTTTTTTTAATTATTAAATAATTGAATAGACGTTTTTTAGTATACGTGTCTCCTGCTAAAGCTATGCATGTCCTCCTTTTTCTCTCTTTTTTTAATTATTATACGAAGGAAAAAAAACAAGTTGTCACAATGGTTTCTTTTTAAATTTTAGTTAAATAAAAAATTTGCAACTGTCATTAATAAAGTATTTAAATAAAAAAAACTAAAATAAGTTATTCTTTCCAAATTCCAATAACGTTTATTAAGTAAATAAATTGAAAATTAGTTATTCAGTTATATATAATTTTCATATTACTAATAAATAATACATTACCGTATTAATATAATTCCACTAACAAATTCAAAAAAAAAAACAATAAATATTTTCAATAAAAAAAATTATAAAATTACACGTTTTTAAAAAGTTCAGGATTTAAAAAAAAAATTAACTTTTCAGTAGGAGTTGTAGTTTTTCCCAAGAAAAGCATATGAAGATAGTTACTCTTCAGCGAACGACTTGGTTTGTGTATACTTGAATATATTCACAGTTTCGCAACGCGGAACAATATGTTTTCTATGTAAATCTCTCACACTTAATGCAAATGTAGTTTCTCATAGTCTCATACACATTCGCAAAGTATAATCAACCTATTTAAACTTTAGTCTATTTTATATTTTTACTTTTGGATGTAAGTTTTGTTTATTATTATTATTATTATTTTAATAGAAAAACTGGAATTCACATTAAATTTATCAATTGCTAAAAATGTTGCATTGATTCGTGTTTTTGTTATCGATTCATATTGTCGCTAATATTCTTGTCAATAAACCAGAATTAAACTAGGAAAATTGTGGAACGAATTAAACTCTTCATTATTAATATCAATAGGTAAAACCTTTTTTTTTTTTAAGAACAATAGGTAAAACTTATTGTTTATAAGTTTACATAAAATGATTCTCATATCCTATTTTGTAGATTTTCTACTTTATAATTGAAGGAGATTGGTAGTTCACAGTTCACACTTTTTAAATTTGTAAATTGTAATGTATAACCATATTGATATATTTACAATGACTTAGAGAAACTGTAAAGTTTTAAATTATTCATTTAAATTTTAAATCATAATTTTTAAATGATTAGCTTTATATATATATATATATATATATAAGACGTATTTTCCCACAATTTATGGACCATAACTAAAAAGGCAAATGCAAGGGTTGAGAATGCAAGGTATTCATATGCCATTATACCACAATGCAAATTAAGCTCTATGTGACATATTTTCTTTAGATATAAATAAATATTTAGATGAATATTATTTCCTATATAAATTAACAAGCTTGGCGAAGCAGGGGCGGACGACCCCACTACGGCTATAGATTATATATATAAGTTGTGGGACATATTTCTTAGAGACATCTTATATAGATTATATATATAAGTTTATTTATTATATTTAGGTATATGCTTGAATTCGTGTTTTATATATATATTTGATATATTTATACTACTTAATGAACAATTATGTCCAAGCGGACCGGGTGCCCGTATCCGAATTTTAAATGTTTAAACATGGATTTAATCAAAATCCGCATTTAAAAACTGGATCCGGATTAATTATAAAAAAAATAAAGATAAAATGGAGAAACTTTATTTTTAATAAAAATAAATAAATTTTAATGCTAAATCTTTTACTAAAACATATGTAATTTTATGCTAAAGTTTTACTAAATAATGAGAGATATATTAACGAATGAACCATGAGTTTTAAGCGTGCACATGCTCTGAATTTATAGCCAAGCCAAACACATGAGCAGGGAATCCAGTTACTCATCAGGTAAGGAATATTCCTCTCCCTACGCGGAGGCGTGTCGGGGTCACGGGTTTCGGGTATGACGCCACGAGAAGGGACTACAAGCTCTTTGATTAACTTTTTCAAAAAGTATATATCCACTCAAAAAAAAAAAAAAAATCTTCAAAAGTAGATTTATTTATTTTGTGATTCATACCAAAACGAAAACTAATTTATCTACTTAACTAATGTTCCTCGGCAGAAAGACCCAAAGTTCTGTTCGGTCAGTCACAAGGACCCACAGTCACCTTTATCTGTGAGTGTGACCATCAACTGGAAGTTATTTAGTATTTACTATTTGTGGTAAAAAATAAAAAATAAAAATAAGGAGAAAAGGAGAAATGTCTATATACAATGCTTGTGTTTTGAGAAAAAAGAGAAACAATGAATTATCCACGCTCATTTGAGTGTGATATATACAGTGTGAAGATGGATTCAATTCAACTTGATAAATAAGTTGATCTTCGTTTTGTAACAACACAGAAAAGAAACCCTAACCTGACCTTATCACCACGCCATCAATTTTATTTACACCAAAGAATATCAGAGTCACCACGGTTCCGAAAACCCGTCTATAATCTTCATTCAAAGGGACTTTCTCGGGATTCGTTGTACACGTCATCGAAGTGGAGATTGAACTCTCCTGTGTCTAAATCGTCCGTACAAACTGTACGGGACAACTTCTCCGAGTTCCTCCAATCGAGCCTATGTTCGTAGTCGTCGTCGTCGTCGTCTTCTTCTTCCTCAAAGTTTTTCTCAGAGAAATAACCGTAATACTTATCGGAAGCTTTATTACTGTTAAAGTCGGGAGGCTCGAGGAAACTCGCCTGAGTTTGAACGCCGTTGAGGCCGTTCCTATCCCACCAATGGCTCCTCTTGCCGGATTCCGGATCCCGAATAACGCTCTCTTCCCGGAAGAATGGTGCTGATGTGGATGCACCGAGATTAGATTCCGAGCGGGGATCACGATCCCGATCCCAGAAATTATCATACTGCAGATCGTGATTGTTTTCGGTCGGATCGTGCGGCGGGGAATCGTTTCCGGATCGTTGTTCTGGGCGAGGGTGGGAGGTGTAGTACCAATCGAGAAGGTAGGGATGGTTCTTCAGATCTGCGTCGACGAGCCAGAGAGAATCTAGATAATTCTTCGGATCTCTCGGAAACGTGTTGATTCTGTTTCGATTTTCTCGTGAGTACGGATTTTGTTGTAATGTTCTTGGAGGAGAATACGAGATATGGGTTCTGAGTCTCGGCAGATTCTGATCCCGGAAAGTTCTGAGATTGAGAAGGAACTGTTTTCCCTCGGCGTTCGGCCCCCATGTCGGATAGCTACTCTGGAAGCTGCAACAGTGGAGAAATTCATATCCATGAGATTTGAAAATCACTTCGGTTTTAATTTATTTATTTCCACCTTTAGTTGATTTAAATTATGTTTTCAATTACTTCATTAATCAGGAGATTGATTGCGATTCAATTATTGTTACCATTGAGAGTTATCATCTCGTTCTGTAGAAATTCATCGAAACTTACAGCTTCTCTACGAGTAGAACGAATAAGAAACGAGCGTAAACAGAACTGAATAAACCTCTTCAGCCGTCTACATTGTGATAAGTAATTCCATACAAAATTATAATAATGAATATACCTCAAGAAAGATTTCTCCATTTTTCCCTGTGAGCTCCTCTCGCTGTGACTTGCATTGTAAGGCGATCCATAATTACTATTTCCGTGTCTTTGAAAATCAAAGGCGCTAAAACTGCCCAAAGAAAACAAGAGAAAATGGTTAATCAAGTCTACAATCTCCTACAATCTATCAATATTGAGCTATGAAGACGCAGTAATAAATCGCATCGGAATCCCGAAATAAATAAGATATGCGTCAATAATGAAAATACGAACCTGCAAACATGACCAACACCTTCCATATGAACTGTGAAATCGGTTACAAACTGTAGTATATCATCCACCCTCTGCATGGAGAAAGAAAAATAAATTAAATCAAAAGCTCGGAAACTCGGTTTTGTCGGCCTTCTATATTTTATACCTTTGGAACAACAAATAAAAGCAAGTATGGAGTGAGAAAAATGGAGGTCATCTCTTCAAGCAACATCATTCCAGTGTACTGCATTAGCCAAATAAAAAAGTCAAAGGGCGGAAAAGTAAAATAATGTCTCAAAAGATTAATAAGAACCAACACTTTGTACCGTACGTGTAGAAAGACAAATCCCAATATCAATTAGGATTAAATGAAAATAATACATGATATTCTTCAGAACTTGATTTTGATTCATTAATTCATTAACCCCACAATATTCTAAAATCTTGATTCGTCTCTTTTTTTTACATACCGAAAAAGAGGAAACACTAATTTACTAATGTTTATTACCTGAAACAGGGTTTCGAACTCTCTGCAAACGCCCTCGGTATTTTCTCTGCCACGCCACGATTTCGGCATATAATGAGTATTTTGGACCACCATAGCCATCGCTCCTTCTGGATCAAGAACAAGAAGCTCGTCTGCAATGGCGGCTCGGCTGATAGCCGTGATAGTCCCGAAAACCGCAGCATACCAAAACAAGTTGCGACCAAAAATCTGCAATTTTTTTTTTTTTTGGTGGCACAAATAAGCATATAATATATGGGGGATTGGTTATATAAATATAAAAGTCACAAAGCGTTGAGCACATTACATGGCCTTCGAGAAGGGATTCTTCTAGAAACGCAACGATGATCAGAATCGCAGCAAAGCCACCGGAAACAAAAGAGATGAACTTGGCGATTATGGAAATAATAGGAGAAGGAAACTGCTTTAAGTAGTCTGAAGCGAGTATCACACTGCTATTGATTCGGTGCCTGAAGAAATGATCTACCTGGAATCGTAAAAAAATGTACGTAGACAAGTAAAACAAATTGTATACAGTCTAAAGAAAGAACTTAAAAGAAAAACAGTAAAAAATAAATGACTTTCACCACAAAAAGTAAAAGGGTATCATCTTATGATTTGCCTCAAACCAAACACCGCAAGCCTATGGGAAGAATTCACCCTATCGGTTTCTCGAGTAGAAACCCGATTTCATGATCACTCAACATTCTTTTTCTTTTCTTTTTTCAGTCACCCGAAAAATCTGACGTATCGGAATTAAGTCCATAGGTCAATCTAAACCATCAATAAAAAATTTCAAGGGCTATTGACAAATTTCAAAACATTTGATTAGTAAAAATGGCCGTATCATGAAGATGAGCAGTACTTTGATTTGACAAGGGCTTAGTTGAGAATACAAAAGAGAAACATTTACCTCATTATATTCTCTTAAAATCCACTTTGACAAATTTGACCATCTCCGAGACGACGCAGTGCTCGGGTGGTTGTAGAATTGTTCGGCGTGTCTCAGAAAAAGATAAACCAGCATGAAGATGACGATAAACGGTGAAAGAACAAGCATTGTGAGTCCAACAACCATCAGCCTTTTCTTTAGGGTTCTTGGATTGGATATAAAATCTCTTCTAATGCAGAAATTCCTGTTAACAAAATCCATTGGAATAAGAATGTGCGGTTCTGATTTAAAATAAAAACAAAAAATTGACAGCATTCTAACTAAAATGTCTAAAATTTTATGATATTTTAAAATTCTAAATGTTACTCAATAGCTTTACTGATTGTTTTACTATTCTAATTGAGCGAGAAAATCTCGTTTAATAATCAAGGAAAAGGCGACTAGATACGATTTACCGATCAAACATGCTCTGCAAGATGCACCAATTCAAGGTCCACTCGAGGGTTTTGGTCAGCATTAGACGATGCCGTTTTCCATTGGAACTATATTTGACGGTGGGACCCGCCCCCGGAACCCAATGAGAGATAGGAAAAGCAAGAACTCCCTTGTTGAGCATTCCGATCAGATAGTTCTCCTTTCGCATCAGTCGCATCACCACATCATGAGCCGAGAGATTCTTAACCACACACAGCCTTTCGGAACTCTGTAACCGCACAACTTTTTCAAGGATCGTTGCCCATGACATCGTCTGAATTTCCGTGTCTGTGACATAAAGGCTGGAGAAATATATCCCAAGTTATACTCTTTAAATAGAATTTCTTACTAAAGTATATCTGGGAATGAACCAGTGACTACTGATTATTGTTCTGAGATTTTCAAAACCAGCACAAGTTTTTATCTCTAAGAAATCAGTTGGTTTTCAAACTGATACCATTAAGAAAGTGTTCTAATGATATAAACAGAATCTCAAATCAATAACATGTCCAAATGATAACATAAGTAGATTATATATCTTAAAAAATATTAAAACCGGTACTTATAAAAAACCAACCACACGGTTGTTTTTTTTTTTTTCCAAAATCAGAATTTTTCAGGTTTTCGGTTTCAAAACCAGTTTGCGATAAATAGCTTTTACCCTTAAGTATATCACTCCAAACAAAGCACAAGGACTAATATCGGAAATTCACACAAACCTGCTGTAATAGAAGTGGCGGATTCGAAGCGTTTGCCTTAACTGCGCAAAGAACCTCAGAAAGCAAAAGACCCAATATACAGAAAATATACCCAAATAAACCACGACGACAGCTTTCGGAACTGTCAAAGGGGTCAAAGGGTGCAAATGAAGAGCCTCCTTGGCCAAATCGCACGGCTTGATTCCCGATTCCACAGCATCCATACCACATTTCGCCTTACGAAGACCATCCCAATCAACAAATATGAACAAAAACCCCGAGAAACAAATAGTAAAACCCAAGCTCAGAAGCTCGACGATCCATTTAATGACGATGCACCAAAGCCCTTTCTCACAGTAATAGCTGTAGAGCCTCTCGAAGAAAAGGTCGAGATCGGCGATCGGTTCAACATTGAGACTGTCGCCGTTGAGAAGACCGGAAGGGCTCTCGCTGCCCGGGCTCGCAACCTGGCGATACTCTGATAGCTCGATCTCAGGGACATGCGGCGCATTTCCGAGTAACCCTTCTTCCAAAGACGACTGAGCATTCCCGGTCCACTTGAATTCGTCGCTCGAGTTGGTACCCTTTAACCGGCCGAACATCATTCACGGAGACTGACAGGTGTCAAGAGCAGCCAGTCCATCCCCCGGCCACTCCGGTCGCCACCGATGAAAGCGTCAAATTCTTTTTTTCTGTAGGCAGATGAAGAAGTCGTTATGTATAGATACAAAGATAATCGCCACAATGCACCAAGAAACTCTACACATCAGTCCTCTAAGGGCTATAATCGCCATTGTTTCTCATTTCAAGCACAAACCCAGAAGCCGATAAGACCCGAAAAAGCAAGAAAACGAACGATCGAACAAAACCCATGAGAGCAAAACAAAAATCGCTGTTTTTTTTAATCATTCTTCGATGGAGAAGAAAAGGACAAACTTTACCTCCGAGGTCGGGGAAATCGAGAGCAACCAGTAATCACTGATCAGAGCTCGCTAATCCGATGAGCGAATTCAGCTTCGAACGAGGGATTCGGAAGAAAAGGGTTTTGAATTCGATCGACCGAAGAAGAAAGAGGGGACTTCGTTCCTAGTTTGTTGCGTGGAAGAAAGATGGATTTTTGCGATGAATTTAATATTCGTGGAAATTAAATAAAATGACTTCTTTTTTGGAATCTGGGTTTTTTTATTTTTTATATTCGATTCAGAGATGGGAGACGTGAAGATGGGTGAAATCGAATCCTCCTCTTAATGCGTTAAGCTTCGTTCGGTTCAACTCAAGAGAAAAGAGACCAAGAAGAGCAAAATTACCGAATAATTGACAAAATTACCCCCTTGAACTTTGCAAGTTGATGTAGTTTGACCTATAAATTTAGTTTTTGACAATAATGCCACTTATGCTTTCATGTTATGCTCTACGCATGCATGTAAAATTCAAGGAGAACGGTTACTAATTACTCTTTTTATTTAATAATAACGTAAGTATTGTTCCTTAAGAATATTATTTTTATTTTCTTTCAAAAAAAAAAAATTTATTTTTAAAAGTGTACGTGGCGTCGATTCATCCTCATTTACACAAGTATGCGAAAATAATTTTGGCCCAAAAAAGCCAACCGGAGGCTCATATCTCAAAATCGAGAGGCCCAAAATATGCGAAAATAATTTCTTCTATCAAAATAAAAATTAAATAATAAAACGCACCGTTCACGCGCCGTAAATGGGATCTCGGATTGAGTTGCGCGCCGTACGGTGCGCAGGGGCCAAAACAACAATATAATCGTATTGAGCTTGATTTCATTCAAACGATATCGGTTTCTAACGCTATCTACAACTATATAACTTTGTTTTCTCTCTTATATATATATATATATATACTCCGGTTTAAATACCCGACTAACGTCGGAGCGGTGGAGCTACCTAGAGAGAAAGCACTGGAGGTTCCGGTTCTCTGCGGTCACCAACCTTTATCCCGAGTCTTGGGACTTTGTGGTAACGGGTCGGAGGACCCGGTTCTGGGCCAACGATAAGCGGAAGGTTCGATCCGCCAAACCCTACAAGAATAGTGAGTCAAGCATCTAGCCCAGGAAAGTCAAAAAACGGCGATGGGCCCCGTCCAATATTCAGCTTTTGACCACTACAATGTTTGATCCATTTTTCGGCATTAACAATTCATATAATAACTACCCTATTGATTTTATACAAGTATTTTTATGAATAATATTTATTAATAACTATTTTTAAATTTTGTAAAAATTACTATCAAATTATTAAATAGTCAAATACTCTCTCATTATGTAATTTGAAAATATTACTCTATGAGTTGTTTATTAACTTCAACAAAAAATGAAATACCACAACTAAATTCATAAAAAGAGTGGAATTGAAAAAATAATTTGAAAATTAATGATTTATGTCCAAAATTAATGAAAAGCTAAAGCTAACACGAATAGTAAATGAATTTTCTTTACTTCTTGTATTTTAGTATTTTATGACTCATCATCTCTATTAATCTGATCTCCCTTGCTTGATTCTACTAGTTGGCCTAAATGCATTTTCGGCCCAGTTACCATTTACATTGCAACGTGCTGCAACTTGGCCCACGGCCCATTGTGTGCTTCTTAACTCAGATCGATATATCCTAACCGGGGGATGAAACTCTACTATCCCAGTTTCCAAACAACCCCCGTCAAAATTAGGCAAGCAATGTATTATAACTTTATAAGACATGAATACACTGCCCACGTGAAAAACTTGCATCACCAATCAAAATTGGTTTTCTACGATTATGGTAAAATAATCTCGAATCAATATACGAAACACATGTTTAATTCCGCTCAAGTATCTTGTAGTAGGAGCATAATTGAATATGACTAGTAAATTAACAACAAAAGCTACATCTAGTCCTGAGTAACGTACATAAGAGCTTCAATTGCAATGAAATACGGTGCTTCTGGACTATGAATCTATTTAGAGTCCTCACATGGACGATATGGATCATTTTCTACATCAAGAGACCTCACTACAATTGTGGTTCTCAATGCATTTGACTTATCCATATTAAATCTCTTTAAAATCATTTTTGTGTAATTCGATTGATGCACAAAGTATCCCACTTTGCAAGCGCTCAATTTGCAAATCGAGACAATATTTTTCTTTCTTAATGTCTTTCGTCTCAAATTCTTTCTTCGAGTATAAGTGATTACTTCCATACTCTCTTCATTGGTTTAAGTGATATTTAAATCATCGATACAGACAGCGATACACCCGGATGTTGTCTTCTCGATGAAAATGCAAGGGCAAAAAGGGTCATTGACATACCCGTTGTTTGTAACATACATTTACTTAGTCGATCGGTTGTACCGCGTGCGTCCGGATTGCTTCAACCCATATAAAGATTTTTGTAATTTGAATGAATATATCTAGATTTTAAACCTGAGGAATTTTGAATCTTTCACTGATCCTCATATAAATTTTAGTATATCAAGCGATCTTTCCGTATATTCAGTTTTTCATGAACGGATAAACTAATCTCTATATATTATCCCAAAGTATAATGTTTTTTCTTCAAATAAAAAACGTCATGGTTTCATTCTGCCATAAAAATAAAAAATAAAAAATAAAAAATAAAAAATAAAAAAACTAGTAATTTACTATTGCTGTAACAGTAATTTACTATTGGTGTAACATTAAGCATCCCATTCAAAAAAACATTAAGCATTACAGGACTTATTTCGTTTGTAGCTGCAATACAATTGATATATTATCATCATTAAAGTGGTTTAAACCTTATTGAAGGTTAATACTCCAGGAATTAGCAAAAATATTTGCACGAAAATAAGTTTTCGGGTTATTAAAAGAAAGAAGTCCATGCAATGCTAAGGTTACTAACTGCAACGATTAAAAAAGAAATAAGAATTTTAGCCGCAAAAATATTTATATATATTTCAATCTTTTTTTCGATAAAAAAACAAAATCAATAATGTAAAAAAAATTGGCACAAGTAATTAAAATTTTCCATTAACTCTCTACCGTGAAGTTTCACATAGCAACATATAATGTGATCATATTTTTTGTCTCTTTAATCACATTGGAGCTACAAGAACTTCAAAGGAATTGACATTGGCAATGATCACTAAACTCTCGCATGGTAGCCAAAACATGTTCTACAATGTATGTTGAGGGTGTTACGTGCACTCAACAATCACAGATCACCCTTGTTCTTAAATAAAAAACTCGGTTTTTTCCGTTTATTAACTAGGAAAAGATGACGATTTTGTCTTGATAATGTTTAACTACTCAGTTTACAAGTATAGTCTTTTTCCCTTCTGCCTCAAAACAGTGGCGGAACCAGGAAATATTCCCGATGGGGGATAAATTTAAAATTTTGCTAAAAATCATACTTGGAGGGGCTTATATTAAAATTTTAGAGAAAACCGGGGGGGTTTAGTTAAAATTTTATATGAATTTACACTAAAAAAAATTAAAACTGGGGTATAATAGTACAAAAATAAAAATAGAGGGGGGGACTCAAGCCCCTGTTGCTAACAAGGTGCTTCCGCCTTTGCCTCAAAACCTCTATATCTCTCCCTCTTCCAAAAAGTATCCCCCCTTTACATAGGTTTCCCTCCCCTTTTATAGGCCAATTTTCCCGCTTCCATCGGAGTCCCATCGGCTCATTCCCCCATATGCCTGGCAAAAGCCTGGTGCATCCTCTTTCGCGTGGTTCGAGTCCACTGGGTTACTTCCGAGGTGGCCGCATTAAATGCTCGTCCCATCGCGGCGTGCTCAAGTATTTAATGCTTGTCCCATCGAGGCATCAAGCATTAAATGCTTATCCCATTTGTCAATGTCAACAATCTGTCAGTACCTCTCGTCGCGCCAGAGTCTCCTCGACTCTCTCCGTCGGGTCTCGGTGTCGTCGACTCGCCTCGTCGGGTCTCGGTGTCGTAGACTCGCTTCGTCGGGTCTCGGTGTCGTCGGCTCGCCTCGTCGGGTCTCGGTGTCGTGGACTCGCCTCGTCGGGTCTTGGTGTTGTCGACTCTCCTCGTCGACCCCCATTCGCGTTCGGGGATCCGCTTCATGGTCTCCATTCGTCGACCTTCAGGGCTTTCACAGTGTTAGGAAGGATCCAACCGGATCCGACCTTAACAATGTAAAAACTAAAGCACTGTAGATTAATCTTATCGCTAGATGGTTAAAATGAGCAAAAATATGGGCAATAAGAGCGAAAACATGGTCAAATCATACGTAAACACATAAAAGCTCACGGTAGAAGGTTCGCGGCCGGGAAAATTTAATTGCTTATGTTAAAACTTTAAGTTATATTTTTATTGTAACTGTTACGGGTAATTCCCGGGATTGATTTAAAAATAAATTAATAAAAGAAAAATTATTAAATTAATTTTTCTTTTAATTAATTAAGTCAATTTTAATCCAAAACACCCTCCGGAGGCCCGTTTTCGTAAAATAAAGTGTCTAGATGTTCCTAAAAATATCAAGATACTCAAAAACGACATAAAATTTGTGAAAAACGGATGCGGGACGAGTTCGGGAGCGAAAAAACACTTCGGAGCACTTTTGTGGGCCCCACACATGCCCAGGCCCAATCAGGGGCTACCACGTGGCAGCTGAAGCCCTCCACTCGCCCACCTGCTCGCTGACGTCATCCCTAACGTCATCGCTGACGTCATCAAAGCCTGTTCTCTCTCTTGGCGCGTGGGCAGCGCGTAGCCGCGGAAAACCCGCGCGTGTGGGCGCGTGGAGCGTCGGATCGGGCTGATTTTGGTGGCGTTGGAAAGATCTCATTCCTAGGACCCAAAAAACTATATTTATTTTCTTCAGGGGCCTCCGGAAGTGGGAGATAATTGCGTTTTAGTCCTCGGATTCCCTTATAAAAGGGAGCTCGGTTCATTCAAACCGGAGGGCATCGGAACTCGACCAAATTCTCTCGAGCCTCTCTCTACTCCCTATAAACTCGCCTCCCCCACAAATATTCCACTAATGTTGAGCGTCGGAGGTGAATCAGGGGGTATTCCCCCCTGTTTTCCTTGACCTCGGGTATTCTTTTGCCAGGTCCAGAAATTGAGAGAAAGTGGAAGTTTCGGAGAAATTTCTTCAATAGATCAACCTGAGGGGAACCTCTGGAGAAAATCCCAGGATGATTAACGACCCCGCCTGTCTTAATTCTAGCTCTGTGCGGAACCCGTTCTGTTTCCCAGTCCGTATCTTTCATAGATATCGTGACTTTGTGAACAGTCTGTAGGACCCAGACTAGGATTGACATCACAGGCCGAGGGTCTAATCTCCTAAGATTCACTGCTGGATCAAACACACTCTCCCGTTCGTGGGAACCCGATCCTGTGAGGAGCCCAAACCTGTAACCGGGGCCTAGTCCATTCCTGGCCTGGAGGTAGCAGGTAGTGCGTATCCCCGGATCGCCGGATCACGAACGGCGAACGATACGTTTAGATCCCAGTGCCAGGAACTCTGTCTCGGAATCCAGGTCACATGTATAATGAGAAGGGGGAAGAATCTGTCATCCCCGCAACAGGGCCTACAAGGGAAAAATCTTTCATCCCCGCAATAGGGCCTACAAGCCCAACACAAGTCATCATAAGCCCATCAAAAGTCAACAAAACGACATTGGGTCCGGTCCAACACCAACAATTGGGCCGCAACAGTGTTTGATCCAAAAAACGGCATCAACATTTTGGCGCTAGAAGGAGGGGGGCAACACCGAATTCAAGCCTCTGAATACCCTCCCAGCAATCAATTCTCATCCACTTCTTTCGACCAGCTGGAATGTCGAACAAATCGACGGAAGGCACGCCCTCCCGTCCTACAGGGAGCGTGGCTCTAATAACACGGGCTTAGGTCAACGCGCGCCGAAACCACGCACGAAACGAGCCCGAGACGAACGTTCGTCAGGAGCCTGCAGTCAACGAAGAAAGAGAAAGACTGGCCCGGCTGGAAGACAGCGTCTTCCGGCTAACCGGGTTAATGTCCAAACACCTGGGGCATAACAGCGTCAACCATGACATCGTCAACGAAGAGGAAGAAAGTTCAGAGGAGGCCCTGGAACTCACACAAAGAAGGCCCCTCGAAACACAGCCGGCACCTGAAAATACTCAGGAGCCGGCACAGTCGCAAATAACCCGACAGTCAGCCTTTGACCGGCTCGGAAATATCACCAACAATGCAAGAGAGCGAAGGAACATCCGGCGTCAGCAAATGCGCACCGAGGCGCGCACTGGAGATCTACGACAACGCATCAGTCGAAAGAGAGAGAGGTCCTGCCACCAAGAGGATTCAGATGACACCGGTACAGAGACATCAGAAACTCTTCAGCACACCACCACCCGTCACACGACACAGAGGGTGAATGACGCCTCGGCACCTCTCCCAGCGGCAGCTCCGTCCTACGATAGACTGAAAAGCGAAGTCCAAGCACTAAAAAAGGAAATGCGAGAGCTCGCCGCCACTCACAGCTCCGACCCGGCCATCAAAAGCATGATCGAGGGAGTCATGTCCCCCCTCGCCAATCACTTGCTTGCCGAAGATCTCGACGGAGACTTACGATTCCCGTTAAACCTCACCTATGACGGCACCAGCGACCCCACATACCACCTGGTGCAGTATCAATTCAATATGCGGATTAAGAAGTGCTCACCCTCCACGATGTGTCAGGCTTTCTGCCTCACCCTCGCTGGGCCCACCTTCGAATGGTATCAGCGGCTCCCGAAGGGTTCCATCGAGCAGTTAGCGGAACTCTTTGTCTCCCGCTTCGCGAGCTCGCTTTCGCAGCGAAAAGCGAAGTCATACCTGTGGACCCTCAGACAGCGTAAAGACGAATCCCTCCAGACTTACCTGAAAAGGTTCGTCGAGGAGGCAAACAAGGTTGCCAGCTACACCGATGACGACGCAGTCACCGCCGTGATCGACGGCCTCCCAATGTGCGACTTCGCGCGCTCCCTCATTAAGAAAAGGCCAAACTCCATGGCCGAACTAATGGCGAGGGCTGCAGAAGACATTGCAGTTGACGAATATTACAACAGCCGGACCCAACCCGACCAGGGAAATCAGCATCCGGATAATCGAAAAACGGAGACAACGAGCCTCCGGGAAAAAGACAACGCCAACAGCATAACTCCGGAAGCCGACAACAGCAACCCAGGCGAGTAGAGAAGTTCCGAAAAGACATGAACTTCACTCCCCTGACAGCTTCACCGGCAATGATCTTCAGCCTTCATGGAGACAAGTTCGGAAGCCCCCGACCACTAACAAAAAATGCCAAGAAAGATAAGAGTCGGTACTGTGAGTACCATCAAGACCACGGCCACACAACGTCAGAATGCTGGCAGCTAAGGAAACAAATCGAACAGCTAATCCAGGACGGACAACTGAAGGAGTTCGTTAAAAAGCTAGTGTCAGAAAGTGGGAAACCCAATAACCCGCAACCCCAAGAGACTAAGCAACGCCAAGGTGGCGATTCGGACCAACCTCGCCCAGACAAGGAACAAGGAAGGTACCAGCCCTCGCAGTACAATGTCATCTCTACCATCCTGGGCGGACCCGAAACCGGAGACTCAAGCCATAAAAGAAAAAGATAAGCTCGAGCTTTAGAAGGAGATCGAGAGACGCACCAGATCAACTTGGCTAACCTCGGGTGTACACCCAATGTACTTCCTAGCCAGACGATAACCTTCACGGAGGAAGAAGCCCGAAGAGTTTTACATCCTCACAACGACGCAATCGTGGTCGAGACGCTAATCGCCAACAACCGGGTACTACGGGTGTTGGTCGACAACGGGAGCTCAGCTGACATCATCTTCAAAGCAGCCCTAGAGTGTATGAGTCTGGGAGGACTCGTTCTGACACCAGTCAAGACTCCGCTCTACGGCTTCAACGGGAAACCAGTTCTCGCCGAAGGCGCCATCGAGTTGCCAACAACTTTCGGCTCAGAGGACGGGGCCCTAATCACCAAGACGGTCAGATACCTCATTGTGGACCAGCCATCGGCGTACAACATCATCATGGGAATACCAAGTCTCAACAAGCTGCAGGCCATCTCGTCCACCTTTCACCTACTCGTCAAATTTCCAACGGAAAACGGGATAGGAGTCATGAAAGGAAGTCAGAGAGAGTCTCGCTCCTGCTACGCCCAAGGGACGAAATCAACAAAAAATGAACTGATCATCAGTACTATCTGCCAACTCGGAGACGAACTCGCCCCCGAGCTGAAAGATGCTCGGATGCTTGGCGAGCTCGATCCTAGAGACGATAGACGCAAGCCGACCATGGAGCCCTCCTCTGACGTGACCCAAATCGCGATAGACGAGAACGCACCTGAAAAATGTGTCACAATCGGAGCTCAGTTACCGGTCATGATCAGGACACAGTTGATCGCTTTCCTGCGAGAGTTCAGGGACGTTTTCGCCTGGTCGCACGCCGACATGCCCGGTATCGACCCAGAGATTGCCGTCCACCGACTCAACATCGAGAAAGGAAGAACCCCGAAAATACAACGGCGACGGGCATTCAATCCCGAAAGGTACCAGGCGATCAACGAAGAAGTCAACAAGCTTATCGCCGCAAACTTCATCAAGGAAGTCACGTACCCCGACTGGGTATCCAACGTCGTGATGGTCAAGAAGCCTAACGGCAAGTGGAGGATCTGTATAGACTATTCCGATCTCAACGCTGCGTGTCCAAAAGACTGCTTCCCTCTTCCAAGAATCGACCAGTTGGTAGACGCCACCGCCGGTCACCAGCTCATGAGCATGATGGACGCCTACTCGGGATACAACCAGATTCGAATGCACGAGCCCGACCAGAGACACACGACATTTGTGACCGACCGTGGCCTTTATTGCTACAAGGTCATGCCGTTCGGACTCAAGAACGCTGGAGCCACGTACCAGCGCCTGGTCAACCGAATGTTCGCATCACTAATCGGAAAGACCATGGAAGTCTACGTCGATGACATGATCGTAAAAAGCCTCAAAGAGACTGACCACGTCAAGAATCTACGAGAGACGTTCATGCTTCTCCGAAAGTACCAGATGAAGCTGAACCCCGCCAAATGCGCATTCGGAGTCGAGTCAGGAAAGTTCCTGGGATACATCATTAACCGACGAGGAATCGAGGCGAACCCCGAAAAGATCCGAGCCCTGCTCGAGATGAAGAGCCCGCAGAAGATAAAAGAAGTTCAAATCCTCAACGGGCGCATCAACACCCTAGGCCGATTCGTATCGAAAGCTACGGATCGATGTCAACCGTTCTTTCAAGCCCTCAAAGGCGGAAAGAACTTCACCTGGGACGAAAAATGCGAGGCCGCCTTCCAGGAGCTGAAAAGTTACCTCGGATCGCCTCATTTATTGTCAAAACCAAAGGACGAGGAGACACTCTTCCTCTACTTCTCCGTCTCGACCAGGGCGGTCAGCGCCGTCTTGGTTCAAGAAGAGGAAAAGAAGCAACTGCCGATCTACTATGTCAGTAAGGCTCTTCTTGACGCTGAAACGCGTTACACACAAATCGAGAAGTTGGCACTCGCACTGATTACCACCGCAAAGAAACTCCGCCCATACTTCCAAGCTTACCAAATCGTGGTGCGAACTGAGCACCCCGTGCGAAAGGCGCTCCTCAAAGGCACCTCTTCACGCAAGGCAATCTGGTCGCAAGAGCTGGGAGAATACGGCGTTGAGTACCAGCCCCGAGTCGCCATCAAAGGTCAAGCCGTAGCTGATTTCATCGCCGAGTTCACTTACGACACCGAAGTCGAGACCGAAGAAGAAATTGACAAACCGCCACAAGCCACCAAGAGGAAAGCAAGTCCCGAAGGCCCAGTCTGGACTCTGCACGTGGACGGCGCCTCGAATGCACATGGTTCAGGAGCTGGAATAGTGCTCACAAACCCAGATGGTGGAAAGCTCCGCTACGCCATTCGTTTCGGATTCAAAGCCTCAAACAACGAAGCTGAATACGAAGCTCTGCTAGCCGGACTACAAATCGCACAGAAACTCGCTGTGAAAAACATGCGAATCCACTGCGACTCTCAGTTGATCGTAAAGCAAGTAGAAGGAGAATATCAGGCAAAGGAAAACAACATGGCGGCCTACCTGGCAGAAACCCAACGCCGTCTAGAGTTCCTAGCTTGGTACGAAGTGGCCCAGATACCGCGTGCCAAAAACTCCGAGGCCGACACATTAGCCCGAATGGCATCGGGGGCCGACAATGAAGAACTTGGGAAGGTTCCTGTCGAAGCCCTCGAGCACCCTTCAATCAAGAAGACTGAAGGCCTCGCAACATTCGACGGAACCGCTGAAAAGCGGATGTCACCAACAGGCAAGTATCTGAAACATGATACCCGCTCTACCGACGAAGTTCTCACCACAACCGACAGAGCCGCTGAAAAGTGGATACCGCCAGCAGTCGGACACCTGAAACATGGTACTCGACCAACCAATCTTGACGAAGTCTTCAATACATCAGATGAAGCCGGTGAAAACTGGATGACTCCGATAGCAGGGTACCTGAAACACAGTATCTTACCTGCCAACCGCAACGAAGCTAGACAACTCAAGATTCGTGCAACGAGATACGTGCTGTACAACGGAGAACTCTACAAACGTGGCTTCATGCAGCCTCTCCTGAAATGTCTTCCCGAAGACGACGCCAACCTCGTCCTTCGGGAAATTCACGAAGGAGTGTGCGGAAACCACTACGCGGGGCGATCCCTCGCCTTGAAGACCCTGAAACAAGGGTACTTCTGGTCAACTCTAAAAAAAGACGCGATCGAGATGGTACGAAAGTGTGACAAGTGCCAGCGGTTCGCCACGATACCGCGCCAGCCAGCAGTCCCGTTATGCCCCGTGCTGGTTCCTCGCCCGTTTGCCAAATGGGGAATCGATTTGATCGGAAAATTGCCAAAGGCCCCGGGAGGGGTTGAATACGCAATAGTCGCAGTCGATTATTTCACCAAGTGGGTCGAAGCAGAGCCAATCGGAAAGATCACGCAGACCAACACGACTAACTTCATCTGGCGCAACATAGTTTGTCGGCACGGAATCCCAGAATCGCTCATTACCGATAACGCCAAGCAGTTCAACAACGTGGACCTTCGAGCCTTCTGTAGCGAGCTCGGGATCAACAACACCTACTCGTCGCCCATCTATCCTCAGGCAAACGGGCAAGTCGAGTCTGCCAACAAAGACATCAAGACAATCCTGAAAAAGAAGCTCGGCGAAAAAAAAAGGCAAATGGGCAGAAGAGCTGCCCTCGGTCCTCTGGGCATACCGAACGACAACCCGAAATGCCACGGGCGAAACCCCTTTCGCCCTAACATACGGTGTTGAGGCGGTCATTCCCGCCGAAATAGCGGTCCCATCACCACGAGTAGAGCTCTTCGACGAAGAGCGAAACGACGAAGCCTTGCGTCTAGAACTCGACCTTGTCGAGGAAAAGCGAAACGAAGCCTACACGCGTTTGGTGGCCCAGAAACGAGTTGTAGAACGTTACTACAACTCCAAAGTCAAAGAGCGACGTTTCCTGGAAGGAAGCCTGGTCCTGAGAAAGGTGGGACCAAACACACAAGTCCACGGCGCGGGAGTCCTCGGACCAACATGGGAGGGCCCATATCGCGTCACCAAGGTAATCAGAGACGGAACTTATCGGCTCGAAGACATGGGGGGTCGGGAAGTCCCCCGCCCCTGGAATGTGGAACACCTGAGACAGTACCACCAGTAACGCCCGCTCTACAAGGCCTAGCAAAAACAAAGATCCAAGCCGAAGCAAAGATCCAACCAGATGCTAAGATCCAAGCTGAAGCTAAGATCCAACCTGATGCTAAAATTCAACAGTCAAAAGCCAAGCTGAAGCTAGGAACCAATGTCCACCAATTACATATATGTAACGTTTTATCCAATATAAAGTAAGAGCGCCACAAGAAGCGCCGAATAATGTAAAACGTCAAATATTTCCTAAGAACTTTCCAGAAATTAGAGACGGTCGCCTCCAAGGATTAGTTTTCTCACAATCTTTCCAGATTATTCAAAACCTGGGGGGTTGATAGAGTAGACAGGCGTAAAAAAAAAAAAAAAAAAAAAAACCGAGACAATAAGCCGCACAAAAGCGCAAACTTCGGCAAAGACCAGAGCCACGATTCTGGCAAAAGTCCGGAACTGTAAGACGTTCAAAACGCAAACACCGGCATCCTAGTTCGGGGGATAAACGCTAAGGCACAAACCCCGACAAACCAGGGTCTTTACTCTGGCTCAAAGTCCGAAACCATAAGCCGCCCAAAAGGCGCAAACCTCGGCACCGAGACAGTAAGCCGCCTCACAAGCGCCGACCTCGGGAAAAGACCGAACGCCTCAAAAGCGTCTCTCGGAACAAAGACCTAGTACGGCTCGGGCCTCGATCCGACCTACTCAGGCACAACTGCCGAGCACCTGGTAGGCGACACTCGGTACGAAACGGCGGGATCTCAACCTCGCCAACATAGATACAAAGTCGAAGGCAATGGGCCGCACAAAAGGCGCCCACCTCGACTGAAAGACCAGAATCACAACTCTGGCGCAATTCAAAAGCAGGAAAAAGCTAAAACCCGACAAGAAACTCGGGGGGTAGGGATGCATCACCGACAAAAAACTCGCCAAACAATGATGAATACTTCATCATCGGTGAAAGAAGCTCGGAAGCATGCAGACCGCCTGAAAGAAAAAGCACCTGCGGCAAAAAGAAAGGGGGTAAAACCGAGAAAAGCCTACTACCCATAAACATACCACAACAAGTCGACATGCTCTAACCACAGGCAAGCATGCAAACCGATATTACAAAAGCAGGAGTATCTCTACAAAAGCCAGGCATGTCAGCTTATATACACAAGTACCCCTAGAAGTACATACAAAAATCGCGCCACATACGACGCAGTATGAGCCGCAAGTCCCGGATACAAAAAAAGAGAGATACATAGTGCAAACTACTACACATATACAAAAGATCCTCGGTCGGAACGGTCCGCCACATCACGTCTCGGCGACGATTCGCGTTACGATTCTCTCCACACGCAAGAAGTCACCGGCCTCTATGGAAGAGCTATTTCTGCTGAGCGGGAGTGTTGGGAAGTTCGTTCCCAACTAGAGATGACCCGGGGCGGGATGAGTCTCGCCCTATAGCTGCTACGGGAGGCTCAGGAGGGACGTGAGCGTGCCCTTGGTGACATATCCCGAGGCTCGGTCGAGTATCACAGCGTCGTCCGGGCGCTAGCAGAGGCTGGGGAGCGGATATCCGAGCTGGAAGCTGAGGTCGCCCGGGTTCAGGTTTCTACGGACCAGCTGGCTGATACACGTTTCTGGGATGGTTTCGTCAGGTGCTTCTGTTCTCTCCTGATGGCGAATTTGGGTATGCATCTTTCTACCTCGTTCGTGAATGAGGATGCTACAATCCCCGAGGCCGTTCGCGTCTCTCTTCAGCCCATTATTGCCTCGATTCCCCCGCCTCTTCAGGTCGCGGACTTTGAAGTTCCGATCTTGCCCAGGGGCACCAGCAGGTTGATTTCTCGGCAGGGGCCCAGGGAGGTCAGGGTGTGAGCGCGAACAGCGCTGTGGCCGGCGGTGGCAACCATTTTCAGGGCAGCGATTTGGCTTTCAACGCTCCTACACATGGTGTTGATGGGGCAGTTGAGGGCGGTGTCCAGACTGGTCTAGGTGGACAGGACGTCGCCGAGACGTGATGTGGCGGACCGTTCTGACCGAGGATCTTTTGTATATGTGTAGTAGTTTGCACTAGTAGCATCCTCATTCACGAACGAGGTAGAAAAATGCATACCCAAATTCGCCATCAGGAGAGAACAGAAGCACCTGACGAAACCATCCCAGAAACGTGTATCAGCCAGCTGGTCCGTAGAAACCTGAACCCGGGCGACCTCAGCCTCCAGCTCGGATATCCGCTCCCCAGCCTCTGCTAGCGCCCGGACGACGCTGTGATACTCGACCGAGCCTCGGGATATGTCACCAAGGGCACGCTCATGTCCCTCCTGAGCCTCCCGTAGCAGCTGTAGGGCGAGACTCATCCCGCCCCGGGTCATCTCTAGTTGGGAACGAACTTCCTAACACTCCCGCTCAGCAGAAATAGCTCTTCCATGGAGGCCGGTGACTTCTTGCGTGTGGAGAGAATCGTAACGCGAATCCCTCGTAAGACCCGCAGCGATGGTCCCACCTCGCTCGAACACTGATGGAACCTACACAAACAAAAAAAAGGAGAAACTCACATGATGAAAAAAGTCCTAAGTACCATATGAAGGCCGAAATATCAAAAGACGCATACCAGTGGCACCGCACGTCCTGCAGAAGAAATTGCCCACATAGGAGGGGCAAACTCGAAAATGTTCGGACCATACCACGGGGGTACAACCCGTCCCTGCAACGGCCCTTGGGCCGGGAGCGGAGCCGTCGCAGGAGGAACAGGGGCAGGTTCCTCGGAGGTAGCTATCTCCGCCGCCCTCCGGCCTCCGGAGGTTGATCCGCTATTGCGACGCGTCGTCCGCCGGGGACGACGGCCGGAAAGGGGGGTGGTCAACACCGACGGAGAGGACCTCCTTATTGCACCACTTCTTCCGCGATCCATGCCTGCAAAAAAGGAAATTGCGTTAGAATAAAAAAAAATCCAAAAAATGATGAACAGTCGCCGCGAAGAGAAAGAGAAAAGAGACCGTGCGAACGACTGGACTCCGTCTCAAGACCTAGAGGCATCTCGATCATACGACGACTCCGTATCCATCCAGACCGCACCCACACCGACCTCTCCAAGTAGGAGGCAAAAAATCCAGGGACTGCAGACCTCGTCATAAAATAATTAACGAGACCCCGATCCCTGGAGACCGGATTCAGGCGTGGCAGGAGAGCTCCAAAGCGTCGAGGCACTGACCCTAGATAAGTGCTCGGGACCCACACCCATCGATTGCGCCAGCCCAGATTTGAACACTGATAGGCACCCGCGACACGGAAACCCGTGACTGGATCAGGGACGAACCAGTTCTCGAACCCTCCTACACCCCAAAATGGGCGGAACGTGAAAAGTCTGAGAAATTAGTCCGCAGATAGCTCACCGCCGGTTCCTTCGCGCCACATCGAATAGCATCCTGCGGCGTATTGACAGGCATCAGGGCTAAGCTGGATCGGATGCAGACCCAGCAACACCAGAAGATTCTCTAAGAGAGGCGGAGCCGGCAAGAAAAAACCCAGCCGAATGCTCTCTAAAGGCACCGCTACCATCCCTGCACGCGGCCGACTGGGGACCGACCCCTCCGACGGTGCACAAACCCCCTCAACGGGGACAATGCGCTTAACCCGGAAAAAAGCATCAAGCTCCCGGGGAGTAACAACACTCGGGATGTCAATATCCGAAAAATCTAGAGGAGGATCGAACCAGAACCTTGCGCGCTCACGGCTCACGGCTCACAGGCTCAATCCGCCTCCTAACGATCCTATAAAAAATCGGGCATGACCCGCCTGCTATGTCGGCTCTATGGCGCGGTCCATCCGCGTCAACGGCCTCACGATAAGTACCTGCAACAACTCTACGAATATTTACACTCACACCGGGGGATCTCAGATCCGCTCCCGAATCAACCAGCAAATTTCGCCAAAAATCGTGTCAGAGACTGGTATTCCAGCCGTCGAATTCGACGAACTTGGTAAATCGTTGCGAACCTCTCGGGAGGCGAAAGACGACACTCGGATCGAATCAGCCGACAAGGGCCTGCTTAAAAAACTCCTGGGCCCAGGCCCTGAAAAGAGCGACCCCGATGGCAGAAACATGGGAACTTGAGATCCAACTCCTGTTCCCAAGCCAGGTAACATAGCTCGAAGGCCACTGACACAGGCTCGCCAGAAATCTGGAAGACCGAAAAAGTCAGACGATGATCCCCGAACGTGATTAGAAAACACCGAGGCGGTGATCCCATCATTGTGGGCCCACCCTGACATCGTTACATACGAGAGGGGGCCCACGGACACACCCCGAGACGTGCCACGGGCCGGAAAACCCGCCGGAATCCGCCAACCACCGCTGCCATCGCCTGGGGGCCGCCTCACCGGAGTCGCCGGAACCCGACGACCGTCGTGAGCCCACCCCGGGGCTGACCCAGAACCACCTGGGCCCACGGAGGGCTGTTTGGGCCTCCCCGCACGCTCCTCGCACGAACCAGAGCCACCGCCGGCTCCTCCGGCCACGCCGTCGCGCGCCACCTCCGCAGACGAGGTCGGTCGCATCCGCCTCCCGGTCACCACACGACCCTTCCCCGCCGACGACGAGCGCCGCCGTGAAGCCCGGAGCGATTTCGGCCGACCCAGACCCACGCGAGAAAACCCGGCCTTTGCCGGCTCCTCCGACCTCACCGTCGCTCGCCACCGCCGCAGATGAGCTCACCATGGCTCCCCGGTCATCGTACGACCCCCCTCCGTCGACGGCGAGCATCGCCGTGGAATCCATGGCGACCTCGACATCACCAAACCCAGGCGAGCACGACCGCACGCCTCCTCGCGCCTCCCCTTCGCAGCCCGCGTAGCCCACCGACTCCGACGAGCTCGCCGGACGATGCTGACCATGACGGTGGTCTTCTCCGGCGACGGCAAGCTCCGACGAGGTGGCTAGGGCAAAATCTCCCCTGTTCTCCATCGGTTGGAGAGAGAAAAAGGGGGTCGATATTCGACTCTTTTTCGACGTATTTTCGTAAAAAATGCCTCGAAATCCGTGTCGCTGACTCGCACACGGTAAGGTTCGTTGAAAAAATAATGAACCAGAACAAACGGCACATAAAAAGGTTAACAGAAATAAAAGTTATGTGAGTTCGAAAAACTTACTTTAAAACGACTCCGTGGGCCACGCGCCGTTCCGATTATTCACAAATGAAATGGCCCGCCTTGAATTTATAGTTTCCCGAAAATTTTAAATTCCCGCGAAACTGGGGGGTTAATGTTACGGGTAATTCCCGGGATTGATTTAAAAATAAATTAATAAAAGAAAAATTATTAAATTAATTTTTCTTTTAATTAATTAAGTCAATTTTAATCCAAAACACCCTCCGGAGGCCCGTTTTCGTAAAATAAAGTGTCTAGATGTTCCTAAAAATATCAAGATACTCAAAAACGACATAAAATTTGTGAAAAACGGATGCGGGACGAGTTCGGGAGCGAAAAAAACACTTCGGAGCACTTTTGTGGGCCCCACACATGCCCAGCCCCAATCAGGGGCTACCACGTGGCAGCTGAAGCCCTCCACTCGCCCACCTGCTCGCTGACGTCATCCCTGACGTCATCGCTGACATCATCAAAGCCTGTTCTCTCTCCTGGCGCGTGGGCAGCGCGTAGCCGCGGAAAACCCGCGCGTGTGGGCGCGTGGAGCGTCGGATCGGGCTGATTTTGGTGGAGTTGGAAAGATCTCATTCCGAGGACCCAACAAACTATATTTAGTTTCTTCAGGGGCCTCCGGAAGTGGGAGATAATTGCGTTTTAGTCCTCGGATTCC
The DNA here is from genome assembly GCA_954871525.1 of Parietaria judaica. Classification (NCBI taxonomy): domain Eukaryota; kingdom Viridiplantae; phylum Streptophyta; class Magnoliopsida; order Rosales; family Urticaceae; genus Parietaria; species Parietaria judaica. The sequence goes on from OX940860.1 coordinate 51,616,938, forward strand.
CTTATAAAAGGGAGCTCGGTTCATTCAAACCGGAGGGCATCGGAACTCGACCAAATTCTCTCGAGCCTCTCTCTACTCCCTATAAACTCGCCTCCCCCACAAATATTCCACTAATGTTGAGCGTCGGAGGTGAATCAGGGGGTATTCCCCCCTGTTTTCCTTGACCTCGGGTATTCTTTTGCCAGGTCCAGAAATTGAGAGAAAGCGGAAGTTTCGGAGAAATTTCTTCAATAGATCAACCTGAGGGGAACCGCTGGAGAAAATCCCGGGATGATTAACGACCCCGCCTGTCTTAATTCTAGCTCTGTGCGGAACCCGTTCTGTTTCCCAGTCCGTATCTTTCATAGATATCGTGACTTTGTGAACAGTCTGTAGGACCCAGACTAGGATTGACATCACAGGCCGAGGGTCTAATCTCCTAAGATTCACTGCTGGATCAAACACACTCTCCCGTTCGTGGGAACCCGATCCTGTGAGGAGCCCAAACCTGTAACCCGGGCCTAGTCCATTCCTGGCCTGGAGGTAGCAGGTAGTGCGTATCCCCGGATCGCCGGATCACGAACGGCGAACGATACGTTTAGATCCCAGTGCCAGGAACTCTGTCTCGGAATCCAGGTCACATGTATAATGAGAAGGGGGAAGAATCTGTCATCCCCGCAACAGGGCCTACAAGGGAAAAATCTGTCATCCCCGCAATAGGGCCTACAAGCCCAACACAAGTCATCATAAGCCCATCAAAAGTCAACAAAACGACATTGGGTCCGGTCCAACACCAACAATTGGGCCGCAACAGTGTTTGATCCAAAAAACGACATCACCAGTAACATACTATAACATATAGATATTATTGCCACAAATATCCCGATATATTATTCTATATCACTGTCTTTGGCAAGAGATCAATGATAAACGACATTTGATAACATTTGTGAAGCCTTTCTCATGTATTTCTTGGCAATAGTACGAGGAGAATCGTGAGAAGTTTTTTATTGGGCATCTCCATAACATTTGAAGAAGAAAGAAAGTCGAAAAAGACTTATCTAATTTTGTATTCTAGTCACGCTTAGGCGAGCAAACTTCCGATTTCTAAATTTAAAGACTTCAATTTTTCGTATATATTATTTTATATTTTATTAAACATAAAAAACTCAATTTAAAATTTTAGCATTTTCTTAACTTAGGACACGATAAAACTCAACAAACTCAGGCGATCCTTATTCTAATTTTCTTGTTAGTCTCAAATATTGTTGTACTAATCGTCCACATTTGTCCCTTCCTAAAAAATATTCTGTTCGGTCAATCACAAGTAACAAGCCATTAAATAATGTCATTATATATCTTGTACTTATAAGTAGGAAGTGAAGTCAAGGAAGAAAAAATAGGAGGTGAAATGAGGCCAAAGAAGCATATGGAGTTAAGAACCCCGCAACACCCTTCGATTGGGAAAAACTATTTGGGTGGTGCTTCGCCGTTGTTAGCAAGAAACGTTCCCAAGGAATCGCTAGATCAACGATATTCGAGGCTGCACTCGGTTCGCACGTACGATGAGTTTGTTCCGGAAGCTCGGGTGGAGAAGAAGGCGTTCTTTGTGCCACCAAGGCTCGTTGTCACTGTGAGGGGAATCTGGCCCAAGTTTCAAAGAGAAGAAAAAACCCGAGAGCTCGGATCGGGGAATAAGAAAAGGAGGTGGTTCCCAATTTTAGATGCTCAAAATAGATGGCCTCAAGGTTGGTGTTAGTTCACTTATCACCTCAAGATTGGTTGGTGAGTAAACTCATGGAATTCCTCATACAAATTAGTCGTTTCTAAGAGTAACTTGTGATCATGGGCTTATAATATTTGTTATCATGGAACGAGTTAATATCTAGTCAAATCTTTGAAATTAAAAAAATGTTTGAATCAAGCAATAATTTGTGATGTATAACAAATTTTTATATATAAACGAAATTACAGAGTTTGTTAGTATATATTTTAAAGAAATCTACCAAAGTTTTATAGGTGTATTATAGTTTTTAGATTATTTATAATTGAGAAAGATGCAATACTTGGACGCAAAATCAGAAGAAGAAAAAAAATATGCATAATCGAAGATGAAAGATAGTGAAATAAAACAACATTATAACGACACAAGTTTTTTTAAAAGAGAACGATAGTGTGTGTGTGTGTGCGTGTGTATATATATATATATATATATATATATATATATATATATATATATATATATATATATATATATATATATATATATATTGAAAGGACGTTAATAGTAGAAACGACATTATATAAAGAGATTAATAAATAGCAGCAGAAGACAAAAACGACAAAGAGATTTTTCATTTAATAGTTTGTCTATATTGATCGAGAAAACGTGGTTTTACAGTTTTACTTTTTGGTAAAATTAAAAAAAAAAAGGACAGGGAAAAAGAAAAATTATGTTGTTCTATTTCATATGCTTAATCAGTTATTCTATTATTGATCCATAATCCATTTTTTATCGCTCTAAACAATTATGTGAGGAAGATAGTCTTACTAATTAAGTTTAACAATAATTAGGATTCCGATTTATATAAGTCCGAGTAAATTTGGAATTTTCACTTCTGTTTTCCTTAAGTTAAATTACTGAGGAATATAAAATATAAAATTATATTTTCTTAAAGGTCCAAGCTCCCTAATTTTATAATTTTAAAAAATCAGAACCAGAATTTTGAGAGAGATCTTAGAGATAGTAATATGTTAATTAAATAGTAGATTATAGAGGCTAATAAATTTGAAATGAACTAATGACTGGGAAATGTCATAAATCTCATCAAAGTTACTTATTTTTTCTCCAACACTTTAGAGGAAACAGGAATAACCTTTTTCAGTAAAAAGTTAATTTCTAATTTTTTTTTATTTTTTTTTTCAATTTCCGAATCTGTGAGTAAGCGAATATTTTCTAGGAATATGTGAGTTTTTTTTTTTTTAAGAAGAATATGTGAGGCTTTAACATGGTCAATGTCTTAATTCTTTTACATTAATAAAAAAACATTATAAAACTCTAGTAAAGTATAAAAGTAACGTTCATATGTGTTGGGTTTCGTACTTCCATATAAAGCATTGCTTTTGCTCTCAATGCTTAATGATCAAAGAGAATCAGCAATTGCAAAGTGTCTCTGACATTTTTAGTGAACTTCAAAATCATACTTAGTAGTTGACTTTCTTGACTATGTGAGTAATAATCTCAAAATGTCATGGTATTCCTTTTATTTAATATATATACTATATAATATCCTATATTATATTATATAATAAGGTAAATATTTATATAGTACTCAATATTTTAATTTTTGTAATAGTATAAAAAATAAAAAATCACAGTCGAAGTTCTCAATGTTAATTATTTAATTTTTCTTTAATTTTTTTTCAATCGATTTAATATAATTTTATAACTTTCGTTACGTCTTGGACACTTATTATTGTTAAAAAAACTTAAGCTTTTTTTATGTCATATCTATAACAACAAATTGATGAAATTTTTGGAAAGAAGTAAAGTAATAGATATTAATAACTTTGATTATAAAAAAAATATTACATTTATGCCACTATAAAAAAATGTTAGGTAATTACGTTGTTGTTAACCCTAGTATATTATACCAAAAATTACTAATAACTAATTAATCACTTAGTAGTACTCAGTTTTACTTGTAGCTGTAGGTTATTTACTTATAATTTTTAATATTTATGTAATAAAAATTGCTAAATTCCATAAAGTAACCATGACATAGCTAGTAATGCAGCATCATAAATTACTAATGCTTGTAAAACCAGTATAATTTGTATGGATTAAACCGTAAGTTCTTGCTTTGGACAACTAATATTGCAGCAAGTGCCTGACGGCTGACATGTCGTTTATAGGGTTTTGGATTTATATAATTAAATTTAATTAAAAAAAAAAAATACTAGAGCTTTGATATTTATATACGTTTTAATCCGATTTTATGTGTTTATAGGGTCAATATACCATTTTTATGTGTTTTTCGGTTTATTTGCAATTTAATTGCATAGTGAAACGATAGTCGAGTGTATCGATTTTAAACCGCATATCTCTAATTTGTGATCTATCCGCGGTCTACCCGCGGCGTAACCCCATTTTTTAAACCCTATGTGTGTGTGTATATATATATAAACAAATTGTATACGGAATTATCAACCACGTGGATATTTATCCACGGATATATTATACTACATCGATCCTCCAAATTTACAATTTATTTGTAAAATTAAATTTAGAAAAATAATATATATGGCAAATTAGCCTAATATATGGAGAAATACAATAGATTTAGTGATTAAATAGACTCCCGTTATACATAATATATATTCAATATTGCATTCCAAAGTAAAGCAGATGTAATCAATCTTTTTAGCGTCTAGATTCTTCAAGAAAATGCTTGAAAAGTTGTAACATATAAAAAGAATCTATAGATGAGCATTCATTTCAAAGAAAATATTCATTATGATTTTGCAGGCTATGTTTGTTTGTAATAAATCTTACGTATATTATATTATTTCTTTATTTTTATTGGAGTTATTGGCGGATTTAGCCCCTCAAATAAGATAGATGTGCAGAAATGACCATATTGTTTGAAAAAATAGCTGAAATAATCCTTCTGTTATTATAAGTTTGGTGCGAAAAGGACACAATTTCATAAAGATTGTGGAAGGAAAGTTGAAGAAAATACATATGTAAAAAGGGTATTTATGTCAAATTCAAAATATATTTTTTCAAAAGTATTATAAATCAAAACATTGCATTTCTTTACAACTCTCTATTGACGGGATTGAGTAATTATTTATCTAAGATTAATGACGGCGAAAATACGCTAACTTTAATCAAAGAGCTCTTCGTGTATCCAAACTCAAAAAGTGGTGGCAAAAGTACCTACAATTTATTTTGGAGAGTTGACTAGTTATTTCCGTCCATCCACTAACGGATGTGGCCGTTAGCCTTTTTCCATGTGGCACACCACGTGGTAGTTGACCGCCTCGTCATACAAAGTTTGGGTATTTATATCGTGATAAACCAAAGTTTGGGTATATAAGTTGTGATAAACCATTTTTTTAGTTTTTCAGTTGCTGACGACATCTAAATAAAGGTTAAAATATTTTGGCTTTGGTAGGAATCGAACTTATCACCTCCCCCCTCGTATAAGGACAACAAACCACTAAAATATATTCACATATTATATCTTGACAAATGTTAAGGTCGGATTTGGTCAAATCCATCCTCAACACAACTCGTGTTGTTTTGTCCATAAACGACATGAGGAAATGCGAGGAAGTTCATCGCCCGAGGGGGCAGACAAGGCGTATCCTCGAGAGGGATGATCCCCGAGGAGGATTATCTCCGAGGAGGTTCGACCGCGAGGAGGCACAACCACGCAAAAGCAGACTGCGATGAAGTGTCTCATCACACTCGACGAGGAATTTCGTCATGATGGTTCATGCAGAGCCGAATGACGGTTGACGGGATGTGCATTTAATGAAGCCGACCTACTTACTCGATGAGAAGCACCAGCGACGAGGCTTGCAGGGCCGAATGATGGCTGACGGGATGCGCATTTAATGAGGCTCACTTACCCATAATGACAGTCTGCTCGGAAGTGACATAAAGCAGGGATTAACCATGCTTCCCTCACATCACTCTGGGGAGCGAATGATTAAAGGGAGAAAAAGGCGGGAAAGACGCGAGGGGGACATAATGTAAACTCTATAAAAGGCAAGATAAGCCTCATTTGTAAGGGTTCGGAAAATTAGAGAGAAGACCCTGGAAAAAGAGTGAATGCTCCTGTAATAGAAAGGCTAAAGAAATAGAGAGAGCCTTTGCCCATGATCCTTCATCTGTCCAGCTATTCAACGAAAGAAAACCGAGCTCATATCTGAAAATATAATAAAACGAAGATATTCACTGATTATTGTTGTTAATTTGTTATTGGTGATTATTTTTGTGACTGGAAAAGGGCGGTGAAAATCGCCCTCTACAACAAAAATAAGAATATAAATAGAAATTTATTAATAAGTAACATAGTAATAGAAACATATGTCTTTTTCGCACTGGGTTCCGGTTGACTTATTCGGAACGGGGTTGGGTTGACTTTTTTGTACTGGGGTTTAGTTAACCTTTTTGGAACCGGGTCAGGTTAACTGTTCGGGCCGGGTGGGGTTGACTTTTCTGGAACGGGATCGGGTTGACTTTTTAGGGTCGTGGTCAAGTTGACTTTTCTATACTAGGATCTGGTTGACTTTTTCAGCACGGGTTTGGTTCATTTTTTTTAACAGGATTGAGTTAACTTTTTTTAAAACAGGGCTAGGTTGAATTTTTGGAACGGGGCCGGTTTGACTTTTTATTAATAAGTGATATAGTAAATGAAACCCGAACCCGGTCCCAGAACTTATACTCGATCGCGGTACGAAAGTTTTGACTCCACCCCATATAAAACAGTCAACTCGACCCAGTCTTAAAAGGTCAACCCGTACCGAAAAAATCAACCTGAATCCGGTAGAAAAAATTCAACCCAACCCCCGGCTCAAAAAAGTCAACCCGACCCTGTTCCAAAAAAGTCAAACCGATCCGATCCAAAAAGTCAACCCAACCTTGTACCGAATAAGTCAACCCGAACCCGGTACGAAAAAGACATATGTTTCTATTACTATGTCACTTATTAATAAGTTTCTATTTATATTCTTATTTTTGTCAAGATATAACGCGAGGTGAATGTGGTTTAGTGATTATGTTGTTCTTATACGTGGGCGGAGGTGATGGGTTCGAGTCTTACCAAAGCCATAATATTTTAACTATTATTTAGATGACGTCAGCAACAAAAAAAAAAAGGTTTATCACAGCTTAAATACCCAAACTTTGGTTTATCACTGTATAAATACCCAAACTTTAGATGACGTGACAATCAATCACCATGTGGCGTACCACGTGGAAAGAGGCTAATGGCCACATGGACGACACCGTTAGTGGATGGACGAAAAAAATTGGTCAACTCCCAAAATGAAGTTTAGGCACTTTTGCCACCATTTTTTTACTTTGGATACATGAAGGACTCTTTGACCAAAATTTGGGTATTTTTGCCGTCATTAACCATTTATCTAACAAAAGGAGAAATAAATTGCTAAAAGACCTTATTTGTAGGGCTGAAACCGGGTAAAAAACCCGTTTTTTTTATTACCCGAAACCCGAACCCGGATTTTTGGGTTTTGACTTTTCAAACCCGAACCCGGTTTTTTAAAGACAAAACCCGGAAATCCGGGTTCGGGTAATTACCCGGTTTTTATTTGAAAACCCGGATTTTAAACCCGAACCCGGTTTTAACTCACTTTTTTTTTTATTTGAAGTAAAAACAATTATAAAGCCATTAATACATAATATTACCTAATCTTAAATACACTAATCCAAACTTTGTACACATAGATGTATTATTAATGTTAGTTTATAAATATAATACTTAGTAAAAACAAGTTTATAAACATTATACAAATAAATTGAATATTTATATTTTTAAAAAAATCCGGGTTTTAGTAACCTACTAACCGGGTTTCGGGTTTTATAACTCAAAACCCGAAACCCGGAACCGGTTTAATTCGGTTACGAGTTTTTCAAAATTCAGTTTCGGTTTAACCCGATTTTAATTCGGTTCGGTTTTTTTAAACCGGATTCGGTCCGGTTTCGGTTAAAAACCAGCATTTGCGGGTTTTATGTGCAGGCCTACTTATTTGGGTTTTGAATAAAATCCATACCTTTAAATACCCTCATGCTAAGAAACATGAATAGTGCCGTAGGAGGGTATGCTTTTTAATGAAATCTCACTTAATATCATTCTTGCAAAAAGCCCACGAAAGGACAATTTTCACAATAAATCCATAAGAAAAGAGTTATTACCGCTAATTTTTTTTTATTATATTTTTTTATAAAGAGGCCTTTTTCGTACATCCCTCTTAATTGAAGGCCATACTCGTAAATAACTCCTTTTTGTTTCGATCTGCTTTATAATTAATGTGTATCATTCTTTGACGTGGCTTCTAAAGATGAGTTCATTCAATTCAATCCATGCAATCATGGATTTGGCATTAATTAATTAGCAAAGTTGGTTAATCCCCACAAATTAAATCCATAATCATCATTGGATTCTCTCTATCTCTTGTGTGGGAAAGCAATATCATTATATGACGGCGATCATGTGTTTTTTTTTTTTTTTTTTTTTAACTTTATTTTCCAATTTGGATTGAATTGGAAATAAAATCATTTAATTTATATACCATTTACAAATGTGTGTTTTATCACTTTCTAACTAAGATATGATTTTCTAGTAATGGGCATTGCTGTCACACACAAATAAAACTAACATTTCATTTGAAATGGGGTTGGTTTGCTCATTCACGCCCATCAATATTGACTGAGATAGAGAAAGAAAAATAATTAAATTAAATTAAATTAAATAAAGAGATATCAAAACATTACTCATGACAATGAAGACTAAATAGTCACCTCTCTAGATTACAATGTTAGTAAAAGCTAAGCTACAAAATCTAATTAGGATGATTTTGGTTCCCAATTGATGTAAAGAAAAGAAAGAGCAAGCAATGAAAAAATGACACTACATATATAATTGATTAATTAGTAAGACACATGCGTTAGAGAGAAGTTACTTTTGAAACTTGAAAGTCAGTTGAATTTGGAAAATTTGTCAAACTCACAACCTTAGTTTAAAGAAAAGGTGATTATATTATATGGTAGCGATTTTTAAGAGGAGAATTTTCAATAGGTAACTCACTATATATTCGCGACATATATGGTAGCGTTTTTTTGAATTTTTTTAATTAAAAATAGTTATTCGATAGTATTTTGAATTCCAAATATGATAGAGTTTCTTTACAATTAAAACTTTCTTTATCTACTAATTTAACTTCTCTCCGAAATTGTATACACTTTATAATTTATTTTGATAATTAATAAGTCTTTAATACGTGCCATTTTTTAAATACAATTATTTGACGTTATGATATTGAGAACTATGATCGTTAAAAGTGAAATAAAAATTGACACGTGTCAAAGACTCACTACATTTTTAATTATGGCTACGAGAGTAGCTCGTGATTTATTTATTTATTTTTATAAAACAAAACCTTCACGACCAATCACAAACTCTTTCTTTCGAATGGCGACAACCACGAGTTCACTGCTTTGCTCACGTTAGACCGCAAAGTGCTTTAAGCGGCTTTTGGCCTGGTATATCTAAGATTGTTTTGTCTTTGAACCCGGAGCTATGGATGCATGTTTCTTAAGTATATCTTCTTACTTTTAAGTCTTATATTTAATATACCAAGCAATTCAATTTTCCTATTTTTCTGACCTTTTTTAATGCAATATATTATATACATAAGACTTACCTCATTTGGTTTGATACCGATTTATATAGATATCATTCTTGTTTGTCTCTTTGTGTTGATGATCCTTTTCCTTTTAGTAAATTTTGTTGGTCACAAATGATGGAAAATGACCGATCATGAAACATCAATAAGTCGGCTAATTCATGCATCAATTGAAGTTGACTTTCTTCAATGAACAGCAACAAGATAGCTTCAAAAACCTAAATTCTTAAACAAAAATTATTGAACAATACAATAATTAATAGCCGCCCGGGGGTACTTTCGGAAAGAGATAATGACCTTAGAGAGCTATGTAGTAAATTTTAGAGAGCTATGTAGTTAATTGGGTATAAATACCCAAAGTATTGTCAAAAAGTTGGTGGCATATGCCCAAGTTCCAAGAGTGGCGGCAATAGTACTCAAGGGGTGTTTTGAGGGGTTGACCAATATCGCCGTTCGTTTTCCCGTTAGTCTCTGCCACATGGTTGTTAGCTGCGGGCCACCCGTACGCTCATTTGTCATATGGTAATGGTGGGTTTTAAACTAATAAAGCATTTTTATGGTTTTGATTAAGTTTATTTGTTTTAATTTAATGTTTTATTTTAATATGATAATGTGAGTTTAAACCTAACTTGGCTCAACCCCTACCAGAGATCTCCCCGCCAGAGTTTCCCCTAGCAGAGAGAAGGGCTCGAGCAGAAATTCCCCCACCAAAGATGGGTCCGACCAGAAATTCCCTCACCCACACCCGACCAGACATTTCTCAAGCAGTCGGGATAGTAAGTCGTTTCATGGAGAAGCCCACAAGCGCACACCAGCAGGCCGTGAAACGCATCTTACGCTACGTGAAGGGAACGACAGACTACGGGATCCAATATGGAGGAGGTAGGGGAGCAGAAGAGCTAGTCGGCTTCACTGACAGTGATCTGGCCGGTGACATTGATGATAGGAAGAGTACCGGAGGGATGGCGTTCTACCTCAACGGGAACCTGATCACCTGGCAGTCTCAGAAGCAGAAGACAGTAGCTCTATCCTCGTGTGAAGCGGAGTTCATGGCAGCAACCGCAGCAGCGTGTCAAGCTATGTGGTTGAAGGGGATACTAAGTGAAGTGACCGGAGCCGAGCATAAGCCAGTTACACTCTACGTGGACAACAAGTCTGCAACAAGCCAGTGTTTCATGGTCGGAGCAAACACATAGACACTCGGTATCATTATATTCGTGAGTGTGTGGAGAAGCGGAAGATCATCGTGGAGTTCGTTAGCACAAATGAGCAGCGTGCAGACATACTTACCAAGGCTCTAGCAAGAGTTAAGTTCGCGGAGATGAGAAAGCTGCTCGGAGTGAAGAACCTCGACCCAAGTCAAGCTTACGGGAGAGAATGTGAGTTTAAGCCTGACTTGAATCAACCCCTACCAGAGATTTCCCCACCAGAGTTTCCCCTAGCAGAGAAGGGCCCGAGCAGAAATCTGCCTAGCAGGAATTCCCGCACCAGAGATGGGTCCGACCAGAGATTTCCCCCAGCAGGAAGGGACCCGACCAGGAATGCTCCTACCAGAAATGGACCCTAGCAGCTCTGCTAGAGACACCCGACCAGAAGTCATCGGAACCCATTCTAGAAGGTGCCAAACTTGAGAAGAAAGTTTGGAGATTTGATTCGATTTGGTTTCCTGATTCTGTTAGGATTCGAATGTAAATTGTAAAGATTTTATTGAGTCTATTTTAGAAGTTTAGCTAGGGTTTCGTTTTTTTTCCTGGTCTCCTATAAATACTTGTGTTAGTGTTTACTTTTTGTAACTCCTCCTTTGTATTTTTGCCTTCGATTAATCAAAGAGAATCATTTCTCCCAGAGCTTTCTTCTTCCTTTATTTTGTTCTTTGGTTGCAGATCTTATTATTGGGAACCAACAATTGGTATTAGAGCCAAGGTGCCAAAGAAGATGTCGTCACCAAGCGAGTCCACAGGAGGAGAGCTGACGACGGCGAGTAAGATCGGATCAAAGGTAGAGAATGTGACGCTCCATTACCCGATGCTCACGAAGAGCAATTACTCGGTGTGGGCGTTGAAGATGCGAGTGAACTTGCAGGCGCAAGGAGTTTGGGAGGTTGTAGAAGGCAGCGATGTCGAAGGGCGCAAGGAGAGGATGACACTCGCCGCCATCTACCAAGGAGTTTCAGAAGATGTCATTCTCATGATCACCGAGAAGGATTCCGCAAAGGAGGCGTGGTCGACACTTCGAACTACGCACATGGGCGCAGATCGCGTCAAAGATGCAAATGTTCAAACCTTGAAGAGTGAATTCGAGGTTCTTCAGATGAGGAACGGCGAGTCAATTGACGACTTTGCCATGAAACTCAAGTCCATTGTGACCGGTATCTGCTCGCTTGGAGACAAGGTGGATGAGACCACTGTTGTCAAGAAATTCCTTAGAGTCGTGCCACACAGGTACATGCAGATCGTGACATTGATTAAGTAGTTCGGCGACCTCAAGACAATGACGGTCGAGGAAGTTGTTGGTCGCCTCAAAGCCCACGAGGAGAGACTTCGGGGTTAAGGTGATAGAGAAGAGGAGAAGCACCTCCTGCTCACACATGAAGAGTGGACGGCCAGACAAAACAAAAGCGGGGGAACAGATTTTTCTTCTAGCTCCTCTGGTCAGAGTAGCTACAGCGGAGACAGCCGAGGACGTGGTAGAGGTCGTGGAGGAGGGTGAGGTCGAGACACGCGAGGTCGCGGCAGTGGTACACCTCGTAAGGAAAGCACGACCAGGAGAGATAAGAGCACAGTGAAGTGCTATAATTGTCAGAAGCTTGGGCACTTTGCTTCAGAGTGCCGCAGCACGAACCAATGCGAGGAAGCGAATCTGACGAGTATCCACGAAGACCAGCCGACGTTGATGTTTGCCGAACAGGAGGTGAGCCTGGACGGACAAGAAGACGAGGAGACGATCCTCGTTAGCGAGAGAGAGAGAAGACATGCCCGGAGAGCAGAGAGCAGACCTGCCCGGATAACAGAGAGCAGATCTGCTCGGATATTCGAGAAGAGACCAGAGACCAGCGACCAGAGACCTCCGAGCAGAGAGCAGAGGGCAGAGACCAGACACAAGAGACCAGAGAGCAGACCTGCTCGAAGATGGTGTTCTTGATCAAGGACAAGGATATTGCAAACCTCCTCGTTGACGGAGAGCAGAAAGTCTCTACCGATGTCTGGTACCTAGACAATGGCGCGAGCAACCACATGACAGAATACTGAGCTAAGTTTGAAGAGCTTGATGAGAAGATCACGGGGAGCATGAAATTAGGCAATTTAATCGTCGAAATTAGAGGCAGAGGGTCCATCCTATTCGTGTGCAAGAACGGGAACCAACGCCTCATGACCCAGGTGTACTACAACCCAAAGCTGAAGAGTAACATAATCAGCCTCAGACAGATGACATAGATCGGCAACACAGTGGTGATGTCTGGTCCCTATCTAAAAATGTGGAACAGAAGTGGCAACCTGCTGATGAAGGTGAAGAGAACGCCGAACAGGTTGTACAAGATTCTCCTGGAGGTAGGCCAGCCCGTATGCTTAATGGCGTCCCTAGCAGTGTTGGACATATGTGTCCTTAAATAAGATATTTTATCCATTTGTAAAAGATTATGACAAGTCGTTGAATAAAGATGATACTTATTATGATAATCTTATTATAGTTTCTGGTAGAGTAAAATAGAATGTTTGATCCTTAGTTCATAAAGGATGCACTTATGAATTATTATCACAACAGAGTCAATGTGAAGAAGAATTAATAATCAGAATAAATGAACTTAAAATGTCCGTGACCTGATTAACTGGGTGGGAGCCCATTAATCGTACAAGGTAATTAATGTGACTAAGTGACAATCCTATTCTGGATTTTGAGTGTGTCACACTCACTATAAGTGCATTAAGTATGAAGTGTCTTCATACTGGACTGGGCCTGACTTAAACTCCAGAAGTTATCATATGAGACTGTCACTGGTAACTTGGAGTTGAGTCACTAGTAGATGATCAAATGGATATTCGATCTAAGTCCTGAGTGATCTTGAGTCTGAGTTGCTGGCTTGATTGTTCTTTGATTTAACCGTTAAAGAACACAATATATTACCGTTGTTCCCAACACTATTATTTTGGGAACATGATAGTCAGCAGTAAGGGTAGCTTGGTCATCGACATGGGCATCACACAGCTCTCTTCAGAGTCATGATGATTCCCTTGATTGTCGGTGGTGAGAAGTGAGAGGCACCCGTGTGTAACTTATGAATCGAAACCATAAGTAGGTTACTCATAATATTACTGACTGAGTCAAGGATGAAAAAGCAATGAGGGGCATAACGGTAGAAACCGCCTGCTCGTGTGTGGATCATCAAGTGAAAGATCAATAACCCGAATTTGATTGTATCAATGGACACCCTGCTGTTATAAAGGGAATAATATATACCGTATCACTAAAGAGTGCAGCCTCGGGTCTATAGTGGAATCACTTCGAGGTTTGACGAACAACTAACAGTTCGTTAGAGCTTAAGTGATACGGGTCCATGGTCCCCAGGATAGCTCCGTAACGGATGATACGTACGTGATTAAAATACATTCTGGATAATGTTTAATCATTTGGCTTGACTTATAAAACTGAAAGGTCTGTGGCAGACGTCAGATAGTTTTATCGTTAGCGTGGCAAAATTACCATATTTTGGTACACGAAATTAACTGATAAAAGAAAGTTAGAATTTATATTTTCTATCAGCACCATGTTGTTGGAAATTAAATTCTAAGCAACTTTTCTTTTTGAACCGAGTCATTTCGACTTACGGTTAGTGATTTATGGATTTTCTAAGTTTATGATCGATTCGATAAACTTTGAAATTAAATCACATGTCACGAATTTAAATGATGGTGTGGCACCATGACATTTTAATGTGTGATATTGAGATCAGGAAATATTAATATAATTTAATTATTTGGATTTAATTATTAATATGTTATTAATAATTAATTAATAATTAATAGATTTATATTAATAAATAAAAATATATATTTATATATATATTTATATATGTAAATTTGAATTAGGGTTTCATAGTATGAAACCCTAGCCAATTCGAATAACATGATTTGGTCTTTCCATATTTGCGGCATAAGTACCAAATGTTTTGGTATCTTGGCAAATCCCTAAAATCAATTTAATCCATTGGATCGGTTATGATTTAATATCAACCGTTGGATTAGGATATTGATAAGTTCGAATTTAATAACTTGGTGACCAAGTTTCATTTTTCGAATTAGGTTAATTAATTATAGCCGTTGGATCGGTCTAAGATTTAATCTTTACCGTCGGATTGAAAATTAATTAATTATATATATTTATATAATTTTCAAATTATAAGTTAAGGATAAAATCGAAATTATTTTTAATAAATCTTTTTATATTTTATTTTATCCTAAACTAATTTGATCAATTAGATCGGTTTAAAGATTTTTCTCAACCGTTGGATCTAGATAAAAATAATTCGAATTTTATTATAAATATATAAGATAATTCGAATTTTATAAAGATAAGAAGATAAGATTGGATTTTTGATTTATCCAAATGTTTCTTATTTAATTAAATCCCTAATTAATTATATCCATTGGATTTAGATAAGAATAAATCTGGACAATTGGATTTAGATAATTAATTATATTTAATATATGAAATTCGAAAATTAGGGAGGGAATTTCTCCAATTCGGTTACGGTTTGAGCCTATAATTAGGAGGCTCATTCTACACATTTTTCACACCTTTCCCCTGAGAAAAATTCGAACTCTCCCTTTTCCTCAGGGTCTGCGAATTTTCTCTCTGATCTCTCTATTCTGGTTCGGCTTAGGAGACTATTTCTCCAGAAGCTTAAAAAGAACCATCAGTTTAAATTTTGCGACGGAGTCCTGCCAGCGAAGCCCATGCTTCGGTACGAGGATTCCAGGAGAATATCTCGGAAGATCACGGAAGTTTCCCTCAGCACCGGCGGAGCCCTGCCCGATTCAGAACGCGCAGCCGGAAGTCGTCAATAGAGATACGGCCTTATGCATTAGGTTAATAAATGCAACCATTTACTGCTTTCTATTTATTTCCTATTATGACTAGATTATTAATAATGATTTATGAATATTAAATTACATAATATTTATCAGATCTTGTTAAATGGTTATTATCCGATATCCGGACCGTTGGACGGATAACAAGTTATTCCGCTTTAAATTAATTTTTAAATGTTACCCGGACGGTTCGGAGGTACAATTCGTGATAATTTTTGGAGGAATCCGAGACGTGATTTCCAACAATTGGTATCAGAGCCATGGTTCAAGGATAAATAATTATGTAATTTAATTAATAGGTTTTAAAGAACGAATTATTTGATGAATAAAATTAATTATTTAAAATTGAAATTTTGAATTTCTAGATATTTTAAATATTAATTTAAAATAAGAAAATTACCCGACCCGAATAATCGGACCGGGTGGTTGGACCGGGCTGTCCTTGGCAGCCCAGCCCGAGAATGGCACGAACAGGGGCTGCCGCTGCAGCCCCAGGGAGTTCGCCAGGGCGAAGCCCACAGGCAAGGCCCACGAGCAAGGCCCTCGCCAACGCCATTCGGCCAGGGCAAGGGCACCCGTGTGGGCCTGGCGGGCTGGCCGCAGGCCACGCTGCTTGGCAGCGGAGTGGGCCTGCAGGCCCAGCCCGAAGGGCTCGGGTAATTGCCCTGGCCTACCTATGGGCTGTCCCTGCCCATTTCACGGGCATGTGGGCCCGGGCTTAAGCCCGGAGGGCCCACGTGCATTTTTTTTAATATGGGTCGGATTTTTATTCCGACCCGGATCCCGTGGATTAATTATTAATGAAATTAATATTTATGAATTAAAATTAATTATGATTAATTAATATGAATTAAAATATGGATGTTATTTCCGGATAAATAACATTGTCTTATTTTAATTAATTCATAAAATTAAATATGGATGTTATTTAATAATTAAATAACATTGTCTTATTTAATAAATTAAAATATGGATGATAATATTCGAAGAATAATATCATTGTCTTATTTTAATATTTCATAAATAATTATTTAAGGGCATTAAAATGTTTAATGATAATTCTTAGAGAATAAGTATCATTAACATATAATTATAAATATTCCATCATAGATATAATTTATTATAACCTATTTTCATAACCCTCAAACATAGTGTCTATGTTTAGATCATTATTAATATGTTTATATAGGATAGATATAAATAATAAAGAGTAAATGTAAAAGTGTTAATTATTAGTCGGAAAAATTTCAAACGTACAATCTTGCCTAAGGAAGAGGGAATCAAAAGTGGGGCTGGTTCACCATCCACTTATGGGTGACCGGTTAGGACCCCTCCCATCAACCTGGAGAGCGTACGGTTTGATCTATCACTACCGACGAAATAATAAACACATTTCTAGGGCTTATTTAAAATTACGAGTCGTAATAAATAAAGCCAAAATATAAACTTTTAATGTGTCATTAATAGACAGTTTATATAATAAGTTTTTATAACTTAGAAATTAAAAATGTTATTTCATAAAAACAATTGCAAGTATAGAATAAAACAAAGGTCTCCATTATTACTGTCACAAGGTCTGCTAACCACACCGCCTCGAGTCACCCTAGTGTGTCCATTCCCTAAGGAAGGTGTGCTTGTGGAAGGTTTGACACCGTGATAGTTCCAAAAGAATATGGGGACGGAGGAATCTTGGAAATGGACCGCGAGTCACCCTAGAGTGACCATTCCCTAAGGACGACGTTTCCAAGAGGATCCCGAGAACCGAAAATAATGGGTTAAGCTTGCACGGAAGTTGGTGCTTCCTGACCGTCTATGGTGATAGTTAATAATCATAGAGGACTTTGGTAGTTCTTGTCATGAATTTTAATTAAGTTTATGACTAAAACTTAGTTTAACCAAACTACACGGTTGACACCGCGAGTCACCCTAGAGTGACCATGCCACTAAGGACGGCAACGACGTGTACAGTCGGTTAAATTATAACGAAATAGTTAAAAGGGTTTATTTAACGTTTTCCCAGAACATGTTTGCATCATGTAACTATTTCAAATAAAATATTTTTCTAAACATTCTACCTATAATAAAGTTTAATAAGTTTCTTTTTCAATGTCAGTCTAAAATGTCTATCCCAAATATATATAGAATAGTCTGATGTGTATTTAATGTGAGGACAATAAAAGTTTGAATAAGTGATTTTGTTCACTTATTGATTATGTTTTGTGTTTAGCTGGTATTTCCACTCGATATTACAAGGGAGTAATTCGAAAGTTCTTGAACTTGGGAAATGGCTAAGAAATGAACAAAGATAAGATAATCGCCCAACCCAAAGTTAATGATTGGTTAAGGTTTAAACCTTTGACTGAATCCAGGATTCGGAAGACAATCATAAATTGACTATGTTAGTCAAAGTAATGGGATAATTATTTCAGTGGGAGCAACTCGTTTAATTATAATAAATTGTTGTTTTCAAGAACAATATTTATTATACCCGTGACTTACGTGGAAATTCAAATATCCACTTATATGAACAAAGTTTTATCATTGTAGATAAAAATGAAATTATTATTTATGAAATGATTTAGTTGTTTATATTGATTGTCCGGAGAAGTGAAATAAACAAGCTCAAACAATTATGAAATAATGAATGAATAATATGGATGTGACATCCAGAAAAAGGTTAACTATGAAAATGATCATACCTAAGGCATCTTAATGACAGTCATATTAATTTGGATGAGATAAACAGGATGGACCAATGCGTGAACTGTTCGTCAGTTCCCTGCCTGTGTGAGAATCTTGTTTAAAGATTAAAATGATTAAAAGACCATTTCATGAGAAAAGGTCTAAAGAGCCACAGTTCCTATAAAGCTTGTACATACTGTTGGACATATGTGTCCTTAAACAAGATATTTTTATCCATTTGTAAAAGATTATGACAAGTCGTTGAATAAAGATGATACTTATTATGATAATCTTATTATAGTTTCTGGTAGAGTAAAATAGAATGTTTGATCCTTAGTTCATAAAGGATGCAATTATGAATTATTATCACAACAGAGTCAATGTGATGAAGAATTAATAATCATAATAAATGAACTTAAAATGTCCGTGACCTGATTAACTGGGTGGGAGCCCATTAATCGTATAAGGTCATTAATGTGACTAAGTGACAATCCTATTCTGGATTTTGTGTGTGTCACACTCACTAGAAGTGCATTAAGTATGAAGTGTCTTCATACTGGACTGGACCTGACTTAAACTCCGGAAGTTATCATATAAGACCGTCACTGATAACTTGGAGTTGAGTCACTAGTAGATGATCAAATGAATATTCGATCTAAGTCCTGAGTGATCTTGAGTCCAAGCTGCTGGCTTGATTTTTCTTTGATTTAACTGTTAAAGAACACGAAATATTACCGCTATTCCCAACACTATTATTTTGGGAACATGATAGTCAGCAGTAAGGGTAGCTTGGTCATAGACATGGGCATCACACAACTCTCTTCAGAGTGATGATGATTCCCTTGATTGTCGGTGGTGAGAAGTGAGAGGTACCCGTGCGCAACTTATGAATCGAAACCATAAGTGGGTTACTCATAATATTACAGACTGAGTCAAGGATGAAAATGCAATGAGGGGCATAACGGTAAAAACCGCCTGCTCGTGTGTGGATCATCAAGTGAAAGATCAATAACCCGAATTTGATTGTATCAATGTACACCCTGCTGTTATAAAGGGAATAATATATACCGTATCACTAAAGAGTGCAGCCTCGGGTCTATAGTGGAATCACTTCGAGGTTTGACGAACAACTAGCAGTTCGTTGGAGCTTAAGTGATACGGGTCCATGGTCCCCAGGATAGCTCCGTAACGGATGATACGTACGTGATTAAAATACATTCTGGATAATGTTTAATCATTTGGCTTGACTTATAAAACTGAAAGGTCAGTGGCAGACGTCAGATAGTTTTATCGTTAGCGTGGCAAAAGTACCATATTTTGGTACACGAAATTAACTGAGAAAATAAAGTTAGAATTTAGATTTTCTATCAGCACCATGTTGTTGGAAATTAAATTCTAAGCAACTTTGCTTTTTGAACCAAGTCATTTCGACTTACGGTTAGTGATTTATGGATTTTCTAAGTTTGTGATCGGTTCGATGAACTTTGAAATTAAATCACATGTCACGAATTTAAATGATGGTGTGGCACCATGACATTTTAATGTGTGATATTGAGATCAGGAAATATTAATATAATTTAATTATTTGGATTTAATTATTAATATCTTATTAATAATTAATTAATAATTAATAGATTTATATTAATAAATAAAAATATATATTTATATGTGTAAATTCGAATTAGGGTTTCATATGAAACCCTAGCTAAATTCGAATGGTATGATTTGGTCTTTCCAAATTTGCGGCATATGTACCAAATGTTTTGGTATTTTAGCAAATCCCTAAAATCAATATTATCCATTGGATCGGTTATGATTTACTATCAACCGTTGGATTAGGATATTGATAAATTCTAAATTAATAACTTGGTGACCAAGTTTCATTTTTCGAATTTGGTTAATTAATTATATCCGTTAGATCGGTCTAAGATTTAATCTTTATCGTCGGATTGAAAATTAATTAATTATATATATTTATATATTTTTGAATTATGGTTTATGGATAAATTCGAAATTGTTTTTAAATAAATCTTTTTATATTTGATTTTATCCTAAACTAATTTGATCCATTAGATCGGTTTAAAGATTTATCTCAACCGTTGGATCTAGATAATGATAATTCGAATTTTAATATATATATATATATATATATATATATATATAATTCGAATTTTATAAAGATAAGAAGATAAGATTGGATTTTGATTTTATCCTAATCTTTCTTATTTAATTAAATCCCTAATTAATTATATCCATTGGATTTAGATGAGATTAAATCTGGACCATTGGATTAAGATAATTAATTATATTTAAATATATGAAATTCGAAATTAGGGAGGGAATTTTTCCAATTTGGTTACGGTTTGAGCCTATAAATAGGAGGCTCATTCTACACATTTTTCACACCTTTCCCCAGAGAAAAATTCGAACTCTCCCTCTCCCTCAGGGTCTGCGAATTTTCTCTCTGATCTCTCTTTTCTTGTTCGGCTTAGGAGACTATTTCTCCGGAAGCTTAAAAAGAACCATCAGTTAAAATTTTGCGACGGAGTCCTGCCGGCGAAGCCCACGCTTCGGTACGAGGATTCCAGGAGAATATCCCGGAAGATCACGGGAGTTTCCCTCAGCACCGGCGGAGCCCTGCCCGATTCAGAACGCGCTGCCGGAAGTCGTCAATAGAGGTACGGCCTTATGCATTGGGTTAATAAATGCAACCATTTACTGCTTTCTATTTATTTCCTATTATGACTAGATTATTAATAATGATATATGAATATTAAATTACATAATATTTATCAGATCTTGTGAAATGGTTATTATCCGATATCCGGACCGTTGGACGGATAACAAGTTATTCCGCTTTAAATTAATTTTTAAATGTTACCCGGACGGTTCGGAGGTACAATTCGTGATAATTTTCAAGGAATCCGAGACGTGATTCCTAACAATTGGTATCAGAGCCATGGTTCAATGATAAATAATTACGTAATTTAATTAATGGGTTTAAGAACGAATTATTTGATGAATAAAATTAATTATTTAAAATTGAAATTTTGAATTTCTAGATATTTTAAATATTAATTTAAAATAAGAAAATTACCCGACCCGAATAATCGGACCGGGTGGTTGGACCGGGCCGCCCTTGGCAGCCCAGCCCGAGAATGACGCGAACAGGGGCTGCCGCTGCAGCCCCAGGTTGTTCGCCAGGGCAAAGCCCACTGGCCAGGCCCACGGGTAAGACCCTCGCCAAGGCCACTCGGCCAAGGCAAGGACACCCGTGTGGGCCTGGCAGGCTGGCCGTAGGCCACGCTGCCTGGCAGCGATATGGGCATGCTGGCCCAGCCCGAAGGGCTCGGGTACTGCCCTGGCCCACTCGTGGGCTGTCCCTGCCCATTCAACGGGCATGTGGGCCCGGGCTTAAGCCCGGAGGGCCCACGTGCAATTTTTTTATATGGGTTGGATTTTTATTCCGACCCGGATCCCGTGGATTAATTATTAATTATTATTAATTAAATTAATATTTATGAATTAGAATTAATTATGATTAATTAATATGAATTAAAATATGGATGTTATTTCCGGATAAAAAACATTGTCTTATTTTAATTAATTCATAAAATTAAATATGGATGTTATTTAATAATTAAATAACATTGTCTTATTTAATAAATTAAAATATGGATGATAATATTCGAAGAATAATATCATTGTCTTATTTTAATATTTCATAAATAATTATTAAAGGGCATTAAAATGTTTAATGATAATTCTTAGAGAATAAGTATCATTAACATAAAATTATAAATATTCATCATAGATATAATTTGTTATAACCTATTTTCATAACCCTCAAACATAGTGTCTATGTTTAGATCATTATTAATATGTCTATATAGGATAGATATAAATAATAAAGAGTAAATGTAAAAGTATTAATTATTAGTCGGAAAAATTTCAAACGTACAATCTTGCCTAAGGAAGAGGGAATCAAAAGTGGGGCCGGTTCACCATCCACTTCTGGGTGACCGGTTAGGACCCCTCCCATCGACCTGGAGAGCGTACGGTTTGATCTATCACTACCGACGAAATAATAAACACATTTTTAGGGCTTATTGAAAATTACGTGTCGTAATAAATAAAGCCAAAATATAAACTTTTAATGTATCATTAATAGACAGTTTATATAATAAGTTTTTATAACTTAGAAATTAAAAACGTTATTTCCTAAAAACAATGGCAAGTATAGAATAAAACAAAGGTCAACATTATTACTGTCACAAGGTCTGCTAACCACACCGCCTCGAGTCACCCTAGTGTGTCCATTCCCTAAGGAAGGTGTGCTTGTGGAAGGTTTGACACCGTGATAGTTCCAAAAGAATAT
Source organism: Parietaria judaica (assembly GCA_954871525.1). NCBI lineage: Eukaryota > Viridiplantae > Streptophyta > Magnoliopsida > Rosales > Urticaceae > Parietaria > Parietaria judaica. Next base: position 51,639,501 of record OX940860.1, read on the forward strand.
GGGGACGGAGGAATCTTGGAAATGGACCGCGAGTCACCCTAGAGTGACCATTCCCTAAAGACGACGTTTCCAAGAGGATCCCGAGAACCGAAAATAATGGGTTAAGCTTGCACGGAAGTTGGTGCTTCCTGACCGTCTATGGTGATAGTTAATAATCATAGAGGACTTTTGTAGTTCTTGTTATGAATATTAATTAAGTTTATGACTAAAACTTAGTTTAACCAAACTACACGGTTGATACCGTGAGTCACCCTAGAGTGACCATGCCACTAAGGACGGCAACGACGTGTACAGTCGGTTAAATTATCACGAAATAGTTAAAAGGGTTTATTTAACGTTTTTCCCAGAACATGTTTGCATCATGTAACTATTTCAAATAAAATATTTTTCTAAACATTCTACAAATAATAAAGTTTAATAGAGGTACGGCCTTATGTATTGGGTTAATAAATGCAACCATGTACTGCTTTTTATTTATTTCCTATTATGACTAGATTATTAATAATGATTTATGAATATAAAATTAGATAATATTTATCAGATCTTGTTAAATGGTTATTATCCGATATCCGGACCGTTGGACGGATAACAAGTTATTCCGCTTTAAATTAATTTTTAAATGTTACCCGGATGGTTCGGAGGTACAATTCGTGATAATTTTTGGAGGAATCCGAGACGTGATTTCCAACAAGTAGACCCGGCCTGGTTGTGGCATGCGAGACTTGGGCATGTAAACTTTTACGCACTCAAGATGTTCAAGAGGCTTGTGGAGAATGGGTCAGAAAACAATGGGTCAGAACACAAGATGAAGGTCTTGAGAACAGACCGAGGTGGAGAGTTCACATCCCAGTAGTTCGGAGAGTTCTGCGATGAGGAAGGAGTCGAGCGCCACCTAACCGCACCATACACTCCTCAGCAAAACGGTGTAGTGGAGAGACAAAACCGAACAATGATGGACACAGCAAGGAGTTTGCTGAAGAGCATGCAAGTCCTGGTGAGGTTTTGGGGAGAAGCAGTTAGACACTAGATATATTTGCTGAACCGCTTGCCAACGAAGACGCTAGGAGAGCGAACTCCCTACCAGGCGTGGTTTGGGAAGAAGCCCCACTTAGAGCACTTGAGGGTGTTTGGGTGCACCGCACATGTGAAGACTGTTGATCCCCATCTCAAGAAGCTCGACGATAGGAGTCAGCCGATGGTGTACCTTGGTGTTGAAGACGGAAGCAAGGCACACGGACTCTTTGACCCCCGACGCGGCAAGATCCAGGTGAGCAGAGATGCTCTGTTCGAATAAGAGAAGAAGTTGGATTGGCGCGATGAGAACGGTGAGCCCGAGAAGAACTCATTTGAGTTCGAAGTAGAAGAAGACGTTGCCAACCAGGAAAGGCCAGCAACATCCAGCTTGGGACCCTCACCAGCTCGGGTACCCCTACCAGCTCCGGTGCCCCCACAAGCTCAGATACCTTTACCAGCTCTGGTACCCCTACCAGAGATTCCTACCCGGGTACACCCAGGACACCCAGCCTGAGTAGAACCAGCTCGTCCAACTCGGGAGATTCCTCGATCAAGGATGGCCCAAGGGGATTTTGTCCCCTAGCAGAAGTCTATGAAAAGTCTCAAGAAGTGGAGATGAACCTAGAAAGAAGAGTTGTCCTTGTTGTGCGCCGAGGAGCCGGCCAACTACCAAGAGGCAGCTACCGAGCAGGAATGGCAGGAAGCAATGAAGAAGGAGCTGGAGTCCATAGAGAAGAACATGACGTGGGAACTCACCGACCTGCCCAAAGGTCAGAAACCCATTAGCTTGAAATGAGTCTACAAGCTGAAAAAGGACACCGAGGGGAATGTCCTAAAGCACAAGGCAAGGCTAGTAGCCAAAGGCTACGTGCAGAGGCAAGGAGTTGACTTCGAGGAAGTCTTTGCTCCCGTGGCGAGACTAGACACGATCAGACTCATCCTAGCCCTAACAGCTCATCGAGGTTGGGAGATTCACAACATGGATGTCAAATCGGCATTCTTAAATGGTGACCTCGGGGAAGAAGTCTACGTCAGTCAACCATAAGATTTTGGCGTAAAGGGCAAGGAGCAGAAGGTGTACAAGCTTTCCAAGGCTCTATACGGGCTACGTCAATCTCAAAGGGCGTGGAACATACGCCTCGACAAGAGTTTGAAGAGTCTTGGATTCACAAAGTGCTCCAGGGAGCAGGCAATATACACTAGGAGCAGCAGAGAAGAAGTTCTGGTCGTCGGAGTGTATGTGGACGACCTGATAGTCACTGGATCCAGCGCAGGAGGCGTAGAAGGATTCACTTACAAAATGATGGCCGAGTTCTGAGTGATCTTGGACTACTTTCTTGCTACCTCGGCATCGAGGTGGACCAGAAGAAGGACTGCATCACGTTCAAGCAGTCAGCCTACGAGAAGAAGATCCTCAAACAGTTCGAGATAGCGGATTATAACCCGAGCAAATACCCAATGGAGGCGAAGCTGCAGCTCGGGAAGGATGCTGAAGGAAGAGAAGTGGATCCCACGGAGTACAGACGCATGATCGGGTTCCTAAGATATCTCACCCACACCCGACCAGACATTTCTCAGGCAGTCGGGATAGTAAGTCGTTTCATGGAGAAGCCCACAAGCGCACACCAGCAGGCCGTGAAACGCATCTTACGCTACGTGAAGGGAACGACAGAATACAGGATCCAATATGGAAGAGGCAGGGGAGCAAAAGATCTAGTCGACTTCACTGACAGTGATCTGGCCGGTGACATTGATGATAGGAAGAGTACCGGAGGGATGGCGTTCTACCTCAACGGGAACCTGATCACCTGGCAGTCTCAGAAGCAGAAGACAGTAGCTCTATCCTCGTGTGAAGCGGAGTTCATGGCAGCAACCGCAGCAACGTGTCAAGCTATGTGGTTGAAGGGGATACTAAGTGAAGTGACCGGAGCCGAGCATAAGCCAGTTACACTCTACGTGGACAACAAGTCTGCAACAAGCCAGTGTTTCATGGTCGGAGCAAACACATAGACACTCAGTATCATTATATTCGCGAGTGTGTGGAGAAGCGGAAGATCATCGTGGAGTTCGTTAGCACAAATGAGCAGCGTGCAAACATACTTACCAAGGCTCTAGCAAGAGTTAAGTTCGCGGTGATGAGAAAGCTGCTCGGAGTGAAGAACCTCGACCCAAGTCAAGCTTACGCGGGAGAATGTGAGTTTAAGCCTGACTTGGCTCAACCCCTACCAGAGATTTCCCCACCAGAGTTTCCTCTAGCAGAGAAGGGCCCGAGCAGAAATCTGCCTAGCAGGAATTCCCCCACCAGAGATGGGTCCGACCAGAGATTTCCCCCAGCAGGAAGGGACCCGACCAGGAATGCTCCTACCAGAAATGGACCCTAGCAGCTCTCCTAGGGACACCCGACCAGAAGTCATCGGAACCCATTCTAGAAGGTGCCAAACGTCTTGAGAAGCAAGATCGGAGATTTCATTCGATTTGGTTTCCTGATTCTGTTAGGATTCGAATGTAAATTGTAAAGATTTGATTGAGTCTATTTTAGGAAGTTTAGCTAGGTTTTTTTTCTTCTTCTAGTCTCCTATAAATATTTGTGTTAGCGTTTATTTTCTGTAACTCCTCCTTTGTATTTTTGCCTTCGATTAATAAAAGAGAATCATTTCTCACAAAGCTTTATTCTTCCTTTGTTTTGTCCTTCGTGTGTTGTTCTTTGGTTGCAGATTTTATTATTGGGAACGAACAGATAATAGTGGCTGACGTGGTTATATACACGACATCTCATGTTGGACAGGTGGTGAGGTGTTAACGGATATGTGGCGCGAAGTGACAGGAAACAAACGGCGATATTGTTAATCTCTTAATGTTCCCCGGGTACTATTGCTATCAGTTTTGGAGGTTAGGTATAGGCCACCAACATTGACCATAAATTGGGTATTTATGCCGTAATCAATTCTTTTAAAATATAATGGCAAAAATATTAAAAATAAAGTGAAAGCTACGATACTTTTGTTGTTGTTGCTGTCGCGATATATTAATTTTTATATAATAAAAATATAAATTTAAATACTAATGTTTTTCATTTATTTTAAAAGTAATTGGTCATAAATATTTCTAATGTAAAAAAAAAAAGGGATAAGTAAATAGGTGTTTTGACCTACGAAATCTTTTACGTGACAACAAGAAGACCCAATGAAGAACGAGTCTATAAATACCTATTTATACTTTTGAATTAATAGTTGACCAAAGTTTTTCACCAAGTTGTTGTTTGTTCCATAGGTAATTATTGTGATCGGTAATTGCGGGAACTTGAAGTAGTGTTTTCTAGTTCATACTCCAACATGTTAATAAAAATAATGTTGATTAAGCCACATTAACAAAAAACTATGATGAATGATGATCAAAGCTCACAAAGTTGCTAGATACTTTGGTGAATTTTCGTATACTTAAACGGTTAAAACCTACTTATTTAAGTAATTGACATCAATACTCATGCGCTTTGTATTTTAGTGCACTTTATCTCTTTAATTTTTTTTTTTTTTACAACAAAGCCCTTTAAAAAATAGCGCTTTAAAAAATAGCGCATTACCTTTTACGCCTCTAAAAATTATTAATAACTAGTGATAATTACAAGTGTAACACATGATTTACCAGAGATTTTTATTTTATAATCATTTACTTAATGAAATCAATATACTAGAGATTACGTGACTATTGTAAGACAATCAAGAAATTTACTTTTCGAATAAATCTTGAGACGAAAGTTTGTTCGAAAATCTTAAGACGAAAGTCCCACAAACCGAAGAAAATAATAAAATTAACGAAACATTAAAAAAGAATCACGCGTTGCGCATATTTTAACATTATCTATTTTAAAAAGACATTATTTTTTAAGCCTATGGACTCAAATGCACTAACGAGCAAAGTTAAGGGGCATTACTATCAATTACTTTATTTTATTTTTCTTTCAAACCAAAACCCACTTAAATTAAATTACATCCGACAAAATGAATTTTTTTGGACTAATGTAACATGGGTAGGTGATAGTTTTGCAAATGCATTAGCCATTCAAAATGTTAATTTTATTACCCTTCTCCTTTTAACCATTTGTTGTTTTGTTTGTTTGTTCTTCATGAGTGGTACATTGGGCCCTAATTCCCTATTAATTCTCACAGCTAATATTAATGAAAGCAGAAATGAATAAAGAGAGATTAAAATGATTAGAAATCAACATTAATAATAGCCTAAGATCTCACTGTTAAAACAAATCATTGGATTTGATAAATGGTGTCCAGTTGGTGCAATGCAAGAAAGACCAATCAATTAATGTGTTTTAGGAGCATAGAAACATCAAGCAATACACTCCAATGACTCATCCTCCTTACAAAATTAAAAAAATCTTAAAAAAAAAAGTTAGGAATTTAATTTGAGATATTCGCTTTTATATATCTTTTTTTTTTTTACAAAAATATACCCATCATTTAATTTCAAGAGGCCTAGAGCTGCCATTATCCAAAATTTTAGAACTTGTTTTTATATAACATATATTATTGTTATTTTTATAAAATAAACCATCTATAATAAAAAGAAAATCAAATATTATCAATCATCAATATTAGAAGATTTTAATTTTTTAACGAAATTAATTAAAAATTAAACAAAAAGAGGGAATATTGTTAAACTTAGAGAGAAATAGTATATATATATATATTTAACTTGAGGGTATGTAACTCTAAAAATAAAAATATAAGGTATGTGAAAAAGAAAATTTCCATTTCATTTCATTTCATTTCGAATCTAATAAGTTAAAATAAAATGGACACCACTTGATGAAGTAGAAAATGCATAAGTGAGAGAGGGAACATATGAACACCAGGGGTTGAAAGGTGTTACAACTTTTGGACAATTAAATCATTGTAAAAAAAAAGGATCATTTTTATAGAGAGAGAAAAAAGAGGTAAATTTTGATTTGAGGCTCAAAAAGGAAGATATGAGATTCTGCCCTTGAAAAATGAGGGAAAGATAAGAAGCAATTTCCGCACTTGGGCATCATTTTGTTGGCCATCAAAGAAACACCACCTAGAAAGTGCACTCATACCCCAAATTTTATCATTTTTGCATAAATGTTTGCTCAAAAATTAAATTCATGCAATCCATGCCCCTTTACTGATCTAAAAGAGTCTTACTCTCTCTTAAAGTCTAAACCTTATACTAGCCTTTTCGTATTTAACTATCTCTTAGGGAACACAATTGGCTAAGCACTAGACTGCCCGCGTGATGCGCAGGATAAGAAAGTATGGTCCCTAACTTCTTATAGTTTCAGGGTCAAAAGTGAACACTTTATGAAAAATAGGGACCAAATTTAGAAATAAGAAATGGTTCAACCTAGTTCTCCTATTTGCATGGATTCACCTTCATTTTTCAGCTTTACCTCTCTCTCAGATAAAGGAATAAATATTTGACTAAGCATTATAGGCATAAAACCCTTGAAAATCGCATAATAACTCTTAAAATTGCATAAAAAATTATATAAATCTAAAAAAGTTATGATTTTTAATTAAATTTAATTATAAAAATTACATATCTCATTGTTATTTCTAGTTACTATTATTGTTAAGAAAATATTTGTAATTTATTCATTAATTTTGCAGTCTACAAATTTTTAAAAATCTTATGAAAATACTACCAATACATGTTGTGCCCGCGGTATACCCGCCAATTGAACTTGCAGTCACTTTTCGGTTTGCAGGCATTTGAACCTTGATTGTTCCCATAGTTTTTAGGGTCAAAAGTGAACACTTTTGAAAACATTGGTGGCCAAATTTAGAAATAAGAAAAGAACAAGCTGGTTTTTTTTACCAATTGACCTTCATTTTTCAATTTCACCTCTCTCAGGGAACAAAGAAAATATGGTCCCCATAGTTTTCAGGGTCAAAAGTGAACACTTTTAAAACATTGGTGGCCAAATTAGAAAATAATAAAAGAAGAAGCTAGTTCCTCTTATATAAGCTCTTTGTTGCATTGCAACATCTGTTCACCTTCATCTGCCATTGAAGCTTTCTCCACTTTCTCTCTCTAGAAAACCAGCAAAACCTGCATTCTTCTCTCTCTCTCTCTCTCAACTGTGCAGCTTCACGATCTTGAGTTCCGCTTCGACTAAGTGCCTCAACTCCTTCGTTCGACGATTCAAACCCTAAGATCGGAAGCTGCGCACCGGAAGAAACCAGTTCGAATTCGCCAGAAACGGAGCCACGGATCATCCGAAATCGCCAACTCTTCCTGCTAGGTCATCCATGTCGTCGGACATAAGCTAGATTCTGAGTAAAGATCTTTCGGTCCCTTTCCTCTTCTCTAAAGTCTTCGAATTTCGCAACCGGAGGTTGTTTTCTTCGCGAGAATTCATGGCCAATCTCGGAGAATATTATACCAAATCATCTGCGATCTCCGGTCTGAAGCTGTGAGGTCGAAACTGACGAGGGGTAGAGCGAGGCGTTTAGGTCGTTGGGGGTTCGGGTTTCAGGTCGGCGGGCGAGGGATGGGAACGGATCGTCTGCTGTTACCGACGGTGGAGCCGCCATTAAATCCGCGAGCCGGGCTACGGAGGAAGCAGGCGGGTAGAGGATCGTATCGGGGAAGTTAGGACAGTGTGAGTGAAGTGGTGGTGATTTTGCTTAGAGATTTTGGGGGTCAAAAGCCGTGACTCCATTAGAGGGGTGTGTTTGTTTAGTTAGTGATTTGGGAGAAAGAGAAGAAGCGCTTTTTGCAGGAAAAATGGGGCCTTCTGACTTGCAGCGAGCTCTGAGAAGCCTCTGCTTCAACACAGAGTGGAAGTACGCCGTCTTCTGGAGACTCAAGCATCGCGCTCCAATGTCGGTTCTTTCTCAGCCATGTTTGACTCTACTGTTAAGCTAAGCTTTAGGATTTCTTGAAGATATTAGATAAAGATAAGCTATATGTTACTCGAAATGCTCAATCATATATAATTGTTAGATATAATTAGGGATATTCAATTGTGTGCTATTGCTTGTTCATGTTATTTAGGATATTTTATAGGGATATTTGCGCCAGAAAAATTAACCAATTGGGTACCTAGGATTTACACTTTTTTAACATTATTAAGAATATATACGCGGCAAAAGAAGAAGTGGAATATGCCGCTAGTTTTGTTCTATTTAAAGGAAAGGTTAGCCAATAATCGTTCAAGATGCGCTTCTTTCTCTAAAAAGGAAAGAGCAATTGGGTTTTGTGAAGATTGGCAACACTCCCAATTCAATGTCGAACTTAATAGTAACACCTAGAATTGGGTCGATACTGGGATCAATAAACAGAATATTAATTACGAGTTGATGCGCGCTGGGCAGGGTGTTGACTTGCGAGGACGCCTACTATGACAAGAGCGGGCAACATCATGAAGCAGGGGACACATGCTTTAGTGGGACGATGGAGAAGTTACGCGATGGGTTATATATACAAGACCCTCTTGGATTTGCATTGGCTAAAATGTCTTATCATGTACACTCTTTAGACGAAGGGTAATGATTTTTCTGAAGTTTTGCATGTTCTTTATAAATAGGATATTGGCAGAAAATATAGTTAAGTTATTGCAATTAGTGTCTTATACATCAATGTTAACTTTTGGCGGCAAATATATATAAGTTTTTTCATTTATAGAATCCCTTTGAAATTTTTGTTCAACTTGAACAGAATCTGGGTGTACTAAATACCATATATACGCTAGAGATATTAAATCTTAGGTATATTTACCTTTAAAAGATAAACATTGGTGTATAAGACACCAATTGCAATAACTTAGATATATTTTCCGGCAACACCTGTTTATATATTGATCATATAATATTATTGCAATGTTCCAAAGAACATTGCATATACGTGATAATGTTAACACTGTGAATAGTAGCTCAATTTTCTAAGGAAAAATAAAAGGTTTATTATATGATATCAGTTATAAATTGTTATCCTTTGATTTGCAGGATTGTTGGACAAGTGGCTGCTAGCGGAAAACATCAGTGGATCTTGGCAGATAATCACGAAAATATTTCATGTTCATCATTTGAGGTGACTGCCTCTCTACAATTTAGTTGTTAAAGACATTATCATCCTTTGAAGATGAAGTGATTGTATAAATTATTAAATTTACACCAGGGAAGGACTAATGAAGATTCTTTTGCTTGGTTTTCAGAGTTCCGATGGCTGGAAAAGTCAACTTTCTGCAGGGATCAGGGTACGTGTGCTTACTTAGCCCTTCAAATCGAGAGGAACCAAGGTAGAAAAATAAAAAAATAAAATGAACCAATGGGACTTCACCAAAGAGATGAAATCCTGATCGGTCGATTAAATAAAATAAAAAAACGAATAACAAATGTAACGGCAGTTCCGTTAAGAACACGGCCCGAGGTCTCCCTTAAGACGTAAGAGACAATTTACCAAAACTTAAGAACCCAACAGTTGCTTATTAATTAGATCAATTCAAATAAGTGCTATTTTTTTTTGGCTTATCAAAGATAAGAGTCATTACTCCTGACGTCCATCTTAGCTTTAGATCGGTTGTATCTATCTTTTACTGTGTCAATGAAAAGTTGTATAGATAAAAACGATATAGTTTTTATCTTTTGCATCCGCTACAGATTAACGCTATGACGATCCATTTATTTTTAGGCTCATTTTCCTTCATTTAGTACTGTTCTTAATCTATATCTTTTGCATTATGTCGACAGACTATAGCTTTTGTTGCCGTTGCTCCTCGCGGAGTTGTCCAGCTTGGATCTTTCGATAAAGTATGTGTGATTTTCCCATTTTGTTTGTCGATTTCTTGTTTGCTTAGTTTCTAAAAGGCGTGATTATGCATGCTTTGATGAATAATTTCGTATGCTATATTCTTCCTTCGGGTTGCAGGTCATTGAAAGTGTAGATCGAGTTAATCATATTAAAGGTGTTTTAATGGATCTTCAATATTCTCGGGTAGGAGATGTTCGACCAACACAGTCCTGTATCAATAATACAATGAATTCGGTAGACCTCTCTCTCTCTCTCTCTCTCTCTCTCTCTCTCTCTCTCCCCTCTATCCGCGAACGTGTAATGTGCATAAATACATTATCATATTGACATAATGTTTTTCATTTTGCTAGCAAAGCATACCCTCGAGAAGTTTCACTTCGGAGGCTTTTCCTGATTCCTTGCACCATCTAGAGAAAACTTTGAATGGAGAGAAGCCCGATATTTGGCATTCCATTTTTCCGTACTTTTTGAAAAACGACGATAGTTCTTACACATTGTCACGTCATAGTAACAACGAGCCAGTGGCCGATGATGTCAGCTATTGTAAAGATGTATCGATGGGTTCACTGGGCAATTTAATTCCATCCGGGAAAGTTCTAGAAGATGCTATGCATTTTTCTTGTGGACCCTCTGATCTTATCTTCGAGAATGTTCTCGAGAATATGCAGACCGTATTAAGCGACGTGGATGAATCTAGCACGTCTCTGAACTTCCCGGCTGGTTATGAACTTCATGAAGCGCTTGGACCCGCGTTTCTGAAAAAGAGCAAGTATTTCGAATCAATGAAAGGCGAAGAAGTAACTCCTGAAAGGCCCAAGCAGAGCATCCATTTGACTTCTGAATATTGTCCAGAGAATCTTCTAGAAGCAGTGATAGCTAATGTATGTGAAAGTCAAAACACGGTCAAGAGTGAAAAATCATTTCGTAAATCGGTGCAGTCTTTTTCAGAAACCGAAAAATACTTGGAGCCTTCCTGCCATACAACAGTGATCACCGATTCTTCGAATCGTTCCGCTGGACAGCAGATTCATCAGTGCTTGAGCTCATCGGGAATTAGTGGTGTGATGTCTCCAAAAGGGTTTTCATCAACCTGTCTAAGTGCTTGCAGTGAACAGTTTGAGAGATCCTCGGCTATGGCTAAGAATAGTAAAAAGCGGGCCCGGCCTGGTGAGAACAGCAGGCCCAGGCCCCGGGATAGACAGCTGATTCAAGACCGCATTAAGGAACTGCGTGATCTAATTCCTAGTGGAGCTAAGGTAACTTCCCAATTTGAATTTTTTGCATCCAGTAAACAGAAGGTGTGAATCAGTAGTATAATTATTTCAACCCTGGTATTTTAAACCGGGTTTTTTCCCTTCTAGGTTCTATAACAGCATTTTGGGTATAATTTCCCTTCTAGTATAATAGGTTGTTTTTGTGTATCAAGCTACAAATGGGTTGAATAAAGGGCTCGACAATCAATGACTGACAATAGAGAATCATAGCTAGAGTATGATATAACTAAAAATAAACATGAAATTATATAGACTTGGTGAATCATATGTTCTGATATTTTACTCCATGATAGACTTGTATCTATAAATGATAATATTCAGCAAGCCTTTAATTAGCAAGGATAAATTAAGGAACTAATACAAATAACTTCACATTATTATAATTTTCACATTTTCAATTTACTTTTCAGCACTGATTGGTTCAAATTTGAATATGGTTTCGCAGTGCAGCATCGATTCATTGTTGGAGCGCACCATCAAGCACATGCTCTATCTGCAAAGTGTCACTAAGCATGCTGATAAGCTGAATAAATACTCTGATATCAAGGTAAATGTGTAACAATTATGATTTTAGGGCTTTGTATGCTCACTCAATTTTCTTTTTCTTCATAAATTTAATATTTTTTAGGCTTCAACCCGTTATAAATGCTCAAAACATATATTTTCAGAGATAGGACCTGAGAGAATCAATAATTTTGAGTCTGATTAGATTTTTTTAGTTTTTTTTTTTTACATTCTCTTACGTAGTCCAGAATTTTATCTATAAGCAAATTTTCATTTTCTCGAGTGTACACGACAATCGACATATCAGGCCTTTTGTGATTTGAAGCTCTAAGATCATGCCAAGTTCTTTATAGGAACAAAACAAAAACGACCCCATATTTGTTGGCCGACAGGAATTTACCATAACGGTAAATTCCCAAACACTCTTTTAGATAAACATCACAAAAAATGCATTTTCCTCGAGATCAAGGTGAACACTCTCCATAAGTTTTCTTGAAAGGATAACTCAACTCAACAAAACATAGAAACATAACTAATATTTTTGCTATCTTATACGGGATTTGGGTTGAAACCTCATCGCCTCATAAGTGCATAACACCCGAAATACCATTGACATAAGGGCCTAAGCTAAGTTACAATTTCGCCTTTTGTAAACCTACAAATAATATTGGATATAACAGTTTTCTGCTTAATTGGAAAAAAATGTGTCGATTTATTCTATTTTCTGTTATTATTTATATTGCTGAAATGTGGTGTTTGTGAAAAGGAAACAAGCATGCTAGAATCCTCCACCTTCGAACGAGGCTCAAGCTGGGCGGTGGAAGTCGGAGGCAATCTGAAAGTGTGCTCTATCATCGTGGAAAATCTGAACAAGAACGGTCAGATGGTTGTAGAGGTACTGTTTTTTTTTTTTAATTCTATAGCGAGTTCCCCATAATTAGAATAATTTAAAGTTGAACAAATGTTTGCTTATTGCTTCTGAATGTTTGCATAGATGATGTGCGAAGAGTGCAGCCATTTCCTCGAGATTGCGGAAACTATCAAAAGTTTGGGTCTTAACATCCTTAAAGGAGCAACGGAAGCACATGGCGAAAAAACATGGATATGCTTTGTGGTTGAGGTAGGATAATTTTTATTTTTATTTATAATAATAATAATATCTTTCCTGATAATTAATTTCTATTCGAAGCAAAAGTATTTGCCCATTCCAAGCTCACAAGGAATCATGGTTAATAACATTATAGTATGCTTGGTTATCATCTAAATAGTTGGGGCGATATAAAACTAGAGTAAATGGCGAAATGCCTTGCGTGTTAGAAAAACGACGAAATACATTAACCTGTGTAACGCCATACTAGAAGCTTTCTGATTTATACCAAACATGATGGAACTTTCGTGAAGTAATAAATGGGTCCAATTATTCAAGAACCGTTAATATGCAAGTTCCATTAGATGGGAGAAAAGTAATAATGCTGGTGGAAATACCCTTAAAAGCGTTAAAAAAATTCCGTTTATCATCACGGGGCAATCTGCATTGCTGCCGAAAACTAAGGTTCAAGTTCACAGGGACCAACATAATACAGATATTAGGTGCTGCCAAATTACCCACAAAATTATAATAGGGTTGCTCTAAGATTAAGTATCCATATTGAATTTGAATTGTTGATAATGCAGGGTCAGAGCAACAGAAGCTTGCACAGAATGGATATCTTGTGGTCACTTGTCCAGAAATTGCAGCCCAACAATACCATTCTGCAATAACTTGCTTGTCTGTAAATTTCCACGTCTGCCATTTGGCACTTTGTGTTTTAAGCTTTTTGTTTTGTTTATGAGAGTGCTTGTTGGCCAGTTTTATTTTGCTTTTCATGATAGTGTGTGTGTTATGATGTTCGAGATTCGAGTCAGATTGGGAAACTATTTTAGGCCCTTTTTATTTCCCAGCGTAATAGGAAAGAGCAACGTTATATAGTATTGTAAATTGTAATCCAATGATGGGAAGTTGAAAGTTAAAACCATTTAATATATTATCAATTAAAACTAAATAAATAGTAGTCCCGCATTTGGAAAAAGAGAAGCCAAGTTGAATGTGTTTACAAGGAAAGTAACAAGAGTTGCGGAATTCCAATAGGCATCGAAGTGGGCCCAAGAGAGGCGTATGGGCCATCGATAAGTGGATCGGAGAAGCCCATGGACAATTCTTTGACCTCAGTCATTCCGATGAGGAATATTGTATCTTCTCCAAGTAAATAACACGTGTCAGTGTCAATCCCTTTGGCAACAAATGTGGGTATAAAATGAAATTTAGAATATGTCAGTGTAAAAAAATGTTTTGTAATACTTTTGCCGCAGATAACTTGCTAATACAATTCGATACAAGTATTATAATGGATATTAGGGTTAATGACGGCAAAAATACCCAATGTTTGGTTAAAGAATCCCTCGTGTACCCAAAGTTTAAAAGTGGCGGGAAAAGTACCCAAAGTCGCATTTGGGGAGTTGACCACTCCATTCTCGTAACGCAGTTAACCTACCCGTCAACTCTGGCCACGTGGACAAACGTGGGTTGCAGACATAACAATTTTTTGCCACGTTGACAAGCCCAATTAGGGGTTTAATTCGTTGTTTTATCGTACACGAGGCTGATGTGGGCTCATCCACGTGGCAAAAACTTGCTATGTCAACAACCCACGTTTGTCCACGTGACCAGTGTTAACATGTAAGTTAACTGCGCTACTAGAATAGAGTGGTCAATGCCTCAAATGTGACTTTGGGTACTTTTGCCACCACTTTTAAACTTTGGATACACAAGGGCTTCTTTGACAAAACTTTGGGTATTTTTACCGTCATTAACCCATGGATATTATGATTTAATATGATTATAGTCTATAGATGAATCAGAAAGTAGTGCATTGGGAAGAGAAGCCAAGTGTAGTGTATTGATTGGGCCTAAGAGAAGCGCATGGGCCGTGGAAGAGTGGATCGGAAAGGCCCATGGGCAATCCGATGACTCATCCGCTGATGTGGACTTTAGGTCCACGGATGCTGCTCTTACAGTCGGTCCGATGATCAAATACAATTCATAGAATAAGCCCAGATTCTTTTTTATTTATATATGTATAAGTATAAAGCGAGGTTCTAAATTCCGGATATGTCGTCGATATATCAACGACATGTCCAGAAAATGAGAAGTGCGAAACGATATTCGCAGGAAATCGATATATCCATTTCTTCCCATTTATCCGTCGGCAATCGATATATCCGTAAAATAGAGAGTGCGAAACGACATCGATATTGGCATTTAGAACCATGCTTCGTATTTATATTCGTACTTCGTACTCTATGCTTGTATTTATGTTCGTACTCTATGACTTTATTATGATACCTAGTTTATTTTATGTTATGCTGACATTATGTTATGAGTTATGACTTTTCTGTTATATGTTTGTGTTATATTATCTATGATTTATGAGTGTGTTTTCTAGGCTATAACTATGTGTCATATTTATAAAATAAGTAATTTATAAACTATATAAAAATATGTTTGAAATACTAAAAATATTTTCTGGAATATTCGTCGATATTTCGATAGGCAAACGATATATCTGTGAAATTTATGTTGTATTATCGGCAAGCGATATATCCATTTCTTCGGATTTATCCATCAATATCGGCATCGGCAAGCAGTGGCGAAGCCAGAAATTGTCGAAAGGGGGGGGGGGGGGGGGGGGGAACTCAATGACGAAGCCGAAAATTGTCGAAAGGCAATAACTCAATAGTTGCTTTGTTAAATCAATCGCTCAATTTGTCAAGTTGAGTATCAATCACGAATTCACGAAATTCACAACCAACAAAATATTTGACTTGTTATTGGTTCGGGTATTAGTTATTGAAAATTTGTTTTCATAAAATCAATATTCATATCGGATCTAATAAATCGAATAGAAAAAAAAATGGAACTAAAATACTAATGGATCTTTTTTTTTTTTAAAAGTACAATATCCTCCAAAGTCCAAAATAAACAAGATAAAATGAAGTGGGGCATTTAAGTGAAATGAAAGAAAATGAAAGGGCAAATATGATAAATTCAATTGAAACACCTATAAATCAATTAAAATTTAAAGGACATTTTCTGTAATTATGGCAAGGAGCAGGGGTAGAATTGAAAGAGCATTTTAATCAAAGTGTAGGTTGTGTACAGTTTCTTAAAAAGAGAGTGAGAGAATGAGTGTTAAGGAGTGAATCTAGATAATAATAAAAAAAATAACTGGGGGCTAAAATGGGCTTTATGTGAGTAAATGGGCCAACTAAGTGGGGGCAACTGCCCCCTGTTGGGCCTTAGTGGCCTCGCCACTGTTGGCAAGTGATATATCCATAAAATGAAGAGTGCGAAACGACATCGATATCGATATTTAAAACATTGGTATAAAGCAAGGTTTTAAATACCGCTTGCCGATGTCGTTTCGCATCTTTCGTTTTACGGATATATCGCTTGCCGATGGGCAAATCGTAAAAAAAGGACATACCACATGCCGCATATACCGCACTTTTCGCATGGGCATACCGCATGCCGATGGGGTTTTCGACGGATATTATGTAAAAAATATTTGAGTATTTAAGCAAGATATTTATTTAAGTTCAAAACTACATATTTAATAAATACAAGATATTTGTTACTTAAATATGTAGGTGAAATGTATAATATTAAGTCACTTTATTAGTTGAAGTGTATAATATTAAGTCAAATTATTATGTGAAGTTAATATGTATGTTAATTAAGTGTGTAATATTAAGTGAATATGCATGTTAATTGTATATGTATGTTAACAAATTTAATATTAGTTGAAGTGTATAATATTAAATGAATATGTATATTAAGTGTATATGTATGTTAGGTGAAGTTAATTATGTATGCTAAGTGTATAGTATTATTTGAAGTGTATAATATTAAGCTAAATTATTAGGTGAAGTGTATGTGTATGTGTATGTTAAGTGTGAAGGTGTGATATTAGTTGAATGAATAACAAAAAGTCCCACATTGATAGATGACAAGAGTTTAGTGATGTTTATATACCAAATAATAGGGACAAGGGCTTGGGCCATTTGGGTCATAGGATTTTGTGGATGGGGGAGGACTCACACAAATGTTACACCACCACACGCGCGCGTGCGCCGCCGCCAGCCGGACGTGGCGGGGTGCTCTTGTGTGAGTATAATTATTTTTGCCGAAAGTTTAATTTGTATTTTTGCCAAAATCTACCAAAAATATGATTTTTACCGAAATTCCAACCATTTTTCACAGTTTTTACACTAAAAATCTCCACGCCCGTGCCCATGCGAATTTCGCAAAATTTGGTAAAACGACAGCGAAAGGGCAGGAATTTCGAACCGCATTTCTCCGAAAAACGAATTTCGAGCGAATTTCGCATGGAAATTCCCAAAATTTAATACCTTGGTATAAAGTACATAATGTATTTTATTTTTTTGGTAGAATAAATCTAATTCTTTTTCACGGTTGAAAGTCTTAATGTTCAATATATTTTGAGCAAGAAGTTCTTAATGTTCAATATTTAATTTTTTTTTCTCTAATTTTTTTCTTTTAATTACTGTTAAATCTTGAACATGTATTACTGCTAATAAAATATTTTATTAATATTATGTTAATCAAATGGTTTAAACAATTAGACAGTATGATATATATTTTTTTTTTTGAAGGCCAAGGAAAAATTCAGTATGATAGTTAAGGAACCTTTTTGAAGACTTAAAATTAGGAGTGGAAGTAGCGCAGCCTATCCAAGTTTCGAGCCATATTCCGGAGCCGTGACCGGGCCAAAACTATGCTTTTCACTGAGATTTTCAGCCAACTAACAAGAGAATAAATGTGAAAAATGTAAATATACATGTAATAGTTGATTTTTAATCGCTAGGGTAAGTGTGAAAGACTTCAATGAATAACCCAGTTAGTCCATTGGATCATATCATCCTTTTGAATATCTATTTTTTTTTTAATTGAGTGGCATTATTGGTCAAGATTACATGTACTCACATTACAAGATATTTTTCACGGTAAGAACAACCGGCACTATTGGCCGCAGGCACTATCGGCCAAGATACATATATTACGCAATTTCTGCGTCTCAAATGGCTTGAACCTAAGACCTCATGAAGAGTCTTATTGTAGTGAATTTACCACTAGGCCAAACAAGCTTGTTTTTTTAAATATCGTTTTGATTACTGGTCATCATTTTCCATTAGAAGTAGGCATTGAATAAGAATTGGTCTGTAAATTTTGGAGAAAATTGATCTTATTTATAAAAATATTTGTGGTATAAGCTCTCAGTCATTAAAAAATTGCTTTATTTTTATAAGTTGTTAATAAAAGAGTTAGTTGTAGCCAGTGAAGGAGCCAGCCTTTCAACATAGAAGGGGCATCGGATAAATTTGTACAAAAAATAAATAAAAATTGAAATCCGACGAATTTAACCGTCGCCGGCGCACCGCAGTAAAAATTAGCAGATGTCACCGGAGATCGGAGGAGAGAGTAAAAACTGCAATCCGACAAATTTAACCGACGCACGATCCAATTGCAGAAAATAGAAATCCAACGAAGAGATAGAGAACCACGACGGCTGCGTAGTTCGAGACGGAGAGACCGAAAATCGCACTTGCGTTCCGAGACGGCGATACGAGCCGAAAAACAATGAAAAAAAACTAAACACCAGATCTTGTGAGTAGCAATTGTGAAGCAAAATCGTTGTTTATCTGTGAAGAAGCACAAGAAGAATGCAACGAGAACGAGTTCTTCGAGAGCGAGAGATGGAATTGATGGGCAATCGACGAAGAAGAAAAATAGGAGCAACTGAGCAGTCGCAGATCGCAGAGAAAAAAGAAAAATGGGGAGGAGGTGAGTCAAAGATGTATTCAAATCAGTTATGAACAGCCAAAAAAATAGGATTATTAATTACCAAATAAAAAAATTACCATATCATTGATATCAATATACCATATATATGAAAGCACGTCAGGCAACTGATTTCAACATATAAATAGGATTGCTTAGTTATATATATACTATTTTTTTTATATAAAATTGAGGAAGGGCAGGGGCCCATTGTGGGTCCCCCCTCCCTCCGTGCCTGGTTGTAGCAAATGTACGTAAGCTGTACTCAAACAGGACGGCACATATTCATGTCTTCTTTCAGTGGCAAATATACACAAATTGTACTCAAAATAGAGCGGCATATATCTAAGTATTTTTTTCAATGGCAAATGTACCCAAGTTCACGTTACTGAGGATTGCGGAGTTTTTATTTTTATTTTATAATATTTGATATATTCAAGTCGTGGTAAAGTAGAACTTCATGACATTTGCCCTTGAGCAAAAAAAAAAAAAAAGACATTTGCCACTAAAAAAAGACTTGGATCTACAATTTCAGGACATTTCCACAATTAACTCTTTATAAATTAGTAGTCTAGTTAATTACTTTAATAGTTTAATAATCATTAATATAATAGTCTAGTTAATTACTTTAACGGTTTAATAATCATTAATATAATAGTATATTAATTACTTAGATTAAGAAAAGTATATAATAGTATAAATTTATGTAGTAATATCTGTTGGTATTGCTTAGGAAAAACTCATGGGTAAACTCATTACCTATTGATAAGCAATAAAAAAGTCAAATCATTTTTATCGGTCATGGTTCTCGTTCTAGCAGTGTTAGTGAACATTATATATGATACACAATATGTTGGTTACAAATTAGAATCGATCTGCCAAAAACAGAGAAACAATCACCAAGTTCAACGAGAAATAATTTCACTCACAAACACTCTCACTCTGTGTCAATAATATAATAATAATAATATTGAGATGTTTAAGAACGTAGAAGAGCACGGAAGAAATTTGGGAGAAGAAAGTTCTCTGATTAATCGAAGGCAAAATTATAATTGGAGTTACATTCTAAAGTCACTAAGACTTGTATTTATAGAGAATAGAAAACAACTAAACCCTAGCTAAAACTTCCCAAAATACATTCAATCAAATCTCTTATAATTACACACGAATCCTAAAAAATTGGGAAGCCAAATCGTATCCCCAAACTTGCTCCTCAAGTTTGGCACCTTCCAGGAATAACTCCAGTTGACTTTACGCGTGTGCCTAAAATATCTAGCTGAACATCTAGGGAGCTTTGCCAATTCTGCTCGGGAGACTAATCATCCTACTAGGGTGTGTTGGAGCAATCCTTCTAAGGTGTGTTGAGTTTTTTTGCTCGGGCCCATTTTTGTTAGGGAGCCATTCTGCTAGGGGGCAATTTTGCTAGGGGTTGTTGAGCCAAGTCAGGCTTAAACTCACATAATACAAATGTAGAGTTAAGATTTTTCACATCAATTTTTTCAAATATTCCCCTAAATGACATTAAATCATGAAACTAACCCAAATATCTTTACTTGAATACACTCATACCCACAACACTCACACGACCCTCGACGAACGGAGACGATACAGATCCTGGACGAACGAAGACGAAGCTCATAAACGTCGATGGCCAACCAATTAGAGCCCTACATATTCACTAACATGTTGGAATAAAGACCTTGTCGACAAATTTTTTGAGTCTTTAGGGTCTTTACCCTGACAGTTAAAACTTAAGATTATGCTATTTCAAAAAGCTTTAGTACTTTTTATCACCTTTATCCCTATAAACATGGGCGGTTCCGGTAAGGGCCCAATAAGAGGTATAGTCCCCCCAACCCAAAAAGAAAAAAGCCTACGAATTTAACCCATCAGAACTTATACTGAAATTAGGGCCTACAAGAAAAAAAAATTTAGCCCTTCTGCTTTAAGTCTAGAGGTGGTTGCTAGGATAGCCTAGTGGTAATTCCACAGTACCTCCAAAGTGAAGGTTGTGAGTTCGATCCCCACATGCAGCAAAGCTGCCTTAAAAAAAAAAAAAAAAAGTCTAATTAGATTTTAGTCCAATGCCTATCTTTATCCAAACCCAGCCTAAGCCCAAACATTTGATCCTCTCTCTTCCCACATGTACAACCCACTTGCCACTCCCCCCACTCTCTCTGTTCGAAGTTCGTACGACACTCACAGGTAAGAACTCAACAAAATAATACGCAAATAGTCTATTTTATACGCCAATAAAATACTGTCGTTTCGCATTAACTTTATACCATAGATCAGAATTTTTGGTGCCTGACTCAATTTTATCTCCGACCCGATGTCTTATAAAACTTGAGCTGTTTGGTCCCAGTTGAATTTTCTGATAAAAAAAATATAGCCCATATTGATATAATTTTTTGAATCCGCCACGGTCTATAGGTACCTAATACTTACCGTGCAAATATCTCGGAAGGCCTGAATAGTAAAGACTTTTACTTCTCGAAAGCCCGACAATTGGATTGTTGGATAAGTGATCCATTATACATCTCTTTCGCCAATTCAGTGGACCCAACCCTAAAAAAAAAAAGAAGCCAATTGGCAGCGTAAACTTTTTTGTTTTGTTTTTTGGACTACTTGGTTATTTATTGCAATTTTCTTTTTTATCGAATGTAAATCGTCATGTTTTATAGAAATTCGAAGAAAAATCAAGGTCTCCATGATCGAGACCCCGTCGAAGAAATTACCAATGCTAAAAATCCGTGAATAACTCATAACCCGACATTACATAATTATTTATAGTTTTATACTAAGAACAATATAATAATAATATAACAATATTAGATGATTATATATATATATATTTATAATTAAATTTTAAAAAAATCACTTAAATTTACAAATTATAGTATTCTTGATAAATATGTCTAAATATTATTTATTTACAAAAATTTAATCCGTATACTTATCAATTTTTAACATATTCGTAAAATCAAAATGACACACTCAGTTATCGATATACTTGTAATAACTCCTCGATCTTCAATTTTGTACTAAATAAATTCACATGCGTCTCTCCATTTTTGGACTCTAAAAACTTTAGGAAAATAATATTGAAGTTGTATTTATACATATATCTTGTCAAAACCCGTGACAATCTACGCCTCTCCCTTTCGAAGCTGCTATCATAATCAAAGAAGAGTCTGGAAATCTCAACGTACGACTCGTCTCAATCGTCTCTCAACCCAATCTTTTATAAAGACAAGATTCTCCAAATGATTAGTCACATTTTCCTATGTTGTCTAGTTATTATATGCTCACATGCATATACATATATATGTATATATATATATATATATATATATATATATATTAATATGAGGTTCTAAATCTGATACGTAAAAGCGACAAACATTTCCCGACAAATCATTTTCTGAAATGTAACTAGTCAAAGCTCTATTATTTTCTACTGTCATTTTTTGGCAACTACTGCTCAAACTACATGCACACACGCGCATATATATATATATATATATATATATATATATATATATATATATATATATATATATATATATATATATATATATACACAAGTATACATGCATTATTATGGAAGTGATAAGTTTGGCTCCATTCACGCATGCATTATACCGGGTGGCAATGCCGGCCTTGATGGTAGGCCTATCCGTCTAGGGCCCGAGATATATTGAAAAATTGAGGGCCCATATTTTGAGGGTTATATATATAGTTTATTAAGTCTTTTGTTTTTCTCGATCTTTTTCACCGACTCTGCGACACACAAATACAAGCAAGAAGTAATTTATTACTAGAACAAATCACATAGAATTTTTTTTATAAAGTTTATTCTTGATTCTTGGGCCCAAGTATAATGCTATTAGATAAGATTATAAAGCACTATGAATGTTGTATTGGCGAATGGTGATTCTTGTCTCTTGTGCTAATTATTTATTGTCATAGGTTCATTTTAATTTGATCAATGGAAATAGTTATATAGCATTTTGTGGTTATCACACTAGCTATTTGAACTATTTATTTTATATAGTTTATAAATTATTTTGTTTTTATACTTAATGTAATTATGTCGAATTGTATTCATGATTTCATTACTGAAATTTAATAGGGTTTCGTTATATAAAATTTAAGTAGTATTTTTTGCTTTGAAATTTAATTGTGCTTATTTACTAAGGGCCCAAAAATTTTAGCTCGCCTAGGGCATCTTAAAACTCAGGGCCGGCCCTGCCTCGTGGCTAGGAAAATAATTGGAGAGAACTGTAAAGATGTGCACATATATTATATATTTTCCAAATTGACTCGATCGACCGATATGGAAAATTCCAAACTACACTATATATATTAATTAAACTAAAACACACACGTTAGGATGTATATATATTATATTCCTCGATCTTGTTAATTAGAGCGTTTATGTCAATTAGCTTTTAAGAGTTTATTAGAGATTAACATTATGAAAGATTGGTCGTAAAGGAGATTCCACTTTCACAAATTAGTCGTCCAAATTTAAATATTTAACTAAGAAATTAGAGGTGATATAAAGTTAATGTTTTCGTTTTATATGTATGTATGAAAGAAAAAAAAAATGAGTACGTGCATGGGAACCATTATTTTGTTAATCATATATCCACTATGGTTATGAGGAATATAGTTAGAACATTTAAAATGTACTTTATTAATTATTAATACAAGGAATAATTCTACAGCCATCAATTCAAGTTAGAAAAAAAAAGGGTATATATATATATATATATATATATATATATATATATATATATATAATATCTTACGAGTGGGAATAAATGTGATGTTAGTGACTGATATCAAGTATCAATATTATGCTGAGAAAAAAAATATATCATAGAACAATTAGAGTGTTTATTAAGAGTCGATAAAGTTGATACACAAGGTGGTCTCAGGTCTTAAAATAAGTACGGTCTTTATATACTAAATGAACTTTTATACTAAGAGTGTCACAATAATTTTTAATGACAATAGTACCCAAGTGTGCCACACAAAACAACGTTGAAGTCTAATTTTGTCCATGTAACCCCTGTTAACCAAGCTTGCTTGGCCAAGTGGTGTCTCCACTACTCCTCTATTCAAGAGGTAATGGGTTCAAACCCTCATGGGACTCAAAATGAGTGCCCCCTTTACATTATTGTAAACTTGACCAATAGTGCCACCTGTTCTTACACTGAATATATCTAAGTCATGCGAGAGTGCATTGTAACATTGGCCGATAGTGCCACCCCATTCAAAAAAAAAAAAAAAAAAACCCCTGTTAAACTAAAGACACGTTTAATAAAAGTATTAAATTGATATTTTTGGAGTTTAATAATATGCGCACAATTGTTCTTAATGTAACCAACGTTAACTCGATATGGACAATACTTTTTTGTGCCCTCTAATACTATTGACGCTAATAAAAAATGAAATGCGATATGTCGTGCATTATATATTTTGTTTTGAAATCTCAACATTTTTTTTTGTGATCTTTAAGTAAGTAACTAAAATTGCGAATATATTGATACAATTTGTATAAGATAGTGTACTTATACCGTAAATATCCCGCAAATAGATATAGTACTATCGGGTTTGTCTTTTGCTTAAATTCAAAGGCCTTGAACAAATTAACAGCCCTTTTCCTTATTTTTAATACATAAATAAATCAGATGAATAATTGCCTTACTGACATAGCTGGAGAGAGTACAGTACGAAATTTGCGTTTATTATTCAACCACTAGTTTGGCAATTGGCTTGTACATATAAATATAGAAGCTACAAACATTTCCATGACCATAACTAGAAACAAGACAATAAACAACACTAATTTATTAACACTAATCCACTTTATATATATATATTAATTAGTGGTTTATCTGGAAGTGAGGAAGTGCGGAATTACCATCGAGACCCTTGGACCTATAATAAGCGAGATACTCGGAGATGTGCGTGTCCCTATACTTCGGCGGTTGGTGAGAGAGAAAGTGGCCGATTGGACCGTAGGGAGTGTACTTGCGTGCGGGGCTTGGGTACAAGAAGCACGCTGCTGATACCCGCGCCCCGCCGCTTCTGCTCAGCACTCTGTGCTCCACGCTCTTGAACTTGTCGTTCGTGATCAGCTGTGTCTCGTAATATCAGCATTAAATATTTATACATCGAATATTAAGTTAGGATAAAATTATTGCACTATTATGTTCCTTAATTAACCTAAACAATATAGCATATTTAAAACACGAAATATTTAACGAAGACTGGTTTTGTCATTGTTACGTACAATTTTTCTCACCAACTTGGAATAAAAATAACGAGTTGAATATCTGAATTTATATACTAAAGATATTAATGTGAATATTTGAAGTGGACAGACTACGTCTACATCACGTCAGCAATTAGCATAGTATTTCGAGTTCTGTGTATTGAAAATCTGAAATATAGATTACAAAGTTCAGTGCATATATATATATAAAGATATATACATTAATACGAATAATTTCATTTTTAGTATTTTTTTTTGTAGTTATTTATTTATTCTAAATACTTTGTCAAAGGTGATAATTGTATCCAATGTTTAAAATTTTAAATTTTTTGTAGTAACATGCCAAGCACAAATACTAAAATAACCTGCATAAAGTCGCCGACGTTGGCAATGAGCACACCGTGCGAAGGCGTGATGTCGACCCAGCGTTGGTGGCGCAGGACTTGGAGACCACCGGTGTGGTCCTGGAGAAGAATGGTCAACGCCGACGGGTCAGAGTGCTTGGTGGTGCCCTGCGTCAACTCGGGCTCAGGGCATCCCGGGTAGTAATGGCACACCAACGTCTCACTCTTCATGCACTCGATCCCTGCCAAGTAGTCGCTGCTCAGCCCCAGCGCCTCCGACATGAGCTCCGTCACCGTGTCCCGAACTCTCGCTATGTGCTCCATGTATTCCCCCACTTCTTTCCTGCCCATAAAAGTCACCGTTCCTTAAAAAAGCCCTAAAAACATGTCGTTGAAAAGGATGAAGAGAAAAGAAAAACCCTTGGAATACAAGTCGCTTCTTGTTTTCTTAAGATTTGGACTCTGTTTTCCGTAGAAACCCTAGATAGCCGTTTTGTATGTCGGGTAGTTTGAATCCGTTTTCTCAAATATAATGGTTTAAATACTCGTTTAATCGATCGAGTTAGTATTCAAATAATAATTAATCGAGTTAGTATTCAAGAATATGAATTCGAGTACTACTCGATTACGTAATTAGCTATTTTTGTTGAAATCTTTGCTTTTACCTGCACACTAGGGGGAACGCTTCCGGCTCGAGAGGCCCGTCCTGGAAATCGAAGATGACGGAGTCCCGCCAGTTGGCCGTCTTCGACTCGAGGAGGTCGCCGTTGCAGTAGTACCGGACCCTCCAGTTCGGGTCCCGGGAGTACCACACTGTCCTCTCCTCGACTGGCTGCTCGTGGAACCGCCGGATCCCGTCCAGCATTGCCTCCATGACGGCCTCGGGCACGCCATGATTCACCATCTGGAAGAATCCCCACGTCTCCGCTGCCTCACGAATCTCCTCCACGATCTCTGCCCTCCGCAGTCGATCTTCCCGACCCTCGAGATCGATGGTGGGGACTTGATCACTGCTGTGATCGCGGTCCTCGACGGAGATTCCCTCCGGCGGATGGATGAGGAATCTGGGGACTTTGGTCACGCCGGATTCCACGAGGCCTCTCACGCCGGCTTTGGCCTCGTCGAATTGCTTCACTTCTTTGGCTCTGTCGTACTCTAATGAAATCTGATTTTGATCCATAACATGTGTTGGTGAGTTTGAGTAAGAGTTCGCTTCTTATATGTAATATATGTGTGAGTCGGTTGTGGAAAGGAAGAGAAAATAATAAATGAAATGAATGGTGAAAGATGAAGATGCCTCTCAATTAGGACTATTAAATTGAATTGAAAGTGAAACAATTTAATAAGGCAATAGAATATGCCAACTATAAAAATGATATAATATATAGTATATGTTAGATATTATTTCGTCAAGCAAAGACGCTGCATGAGGCCTGAATAAAGTATGAATCACTTTTACTCTATACATGTTAGTACTTCGAGTACTCCGGAAGCGTCTTAAAGCTTGTACACAAAAATCAAGTTTTTGATCATAATTAATTATAATCGTATCTTTTTGGGATGATATTCCCGGCACAAGTATAAATTCTTTTGTAAAAAATAATAAATTTCGATTTTATTTTTTAGGTTGACAAAGTATTAATATTTTGATATTATATATATGAGACAAGTACTAAAAAAAATCAGAAAAAGTTCTTGTCTTATATTTAATAAGAGGGTATTAGTATTTTGTTGGTTAAATAAAAGAGTTGAAACTTATTATTATAGAAAATTAGTACTTATACCGCGAATAAGCTTATTTTTTTTTTAATCTTTAAAGTATCTTCGAACAGTTCTCAATTTCGTAGCTCTTAAATACTGAACTCAATCAGTTGTTTGAGTTTGCTCATTTTTTTCGTACTTTTTGAACACTTAAAAACCCGATCTTAATTATGAGGACTCTTTTCTCAATACTATTCTCCACACTATTGACTGTACACATGATATATATATATATATATATATATATATATATATTATAATTACGCTTTAATTTATCCAACAATCTATATCTACCTACAAGTATATTACAGGCAAAAGTAATCAAGTTGTTC
This sequence comes from Parietaria judaica, assembly GCA_954871525.1. NCBI lineage: Eukaryota > Viridiplantae > Streptophyta > Magnoliopsida > Rosales > Urticaceae > Parietaria > Parietaria judaica. The sequence goes on from OX940860.1 coordinate 51,666,704, forward strand.
GAAAAAAGGGCGGCATAGAATTAATTTTAAAAAACTATGACAAAAGTATTTAAGTTCATCTTTTTTTGTGAATCAGTATACCTCATCCACATTTTTGTTACCTTTTTGTTATTTCCGTTGACGATGACGTCAACAACGCAAATCGCAGTGCTACTGAGAAGATGAATTGGGAAGTCGAGAGAGAAAATGAGAAGAAGAAAAATAAGAATTTGTGTTGTTGATGTTCAAAAAATTTGAGTTTACGTACAAGTTTATTTTGATATTTGTAGGTTGTATGGTTTGAATTTATTTGTTTCATTTGCGTTGACGTCATCACTAACTGAAATAGTAAAAAAACTGACGAAAAATACACGAGGTCTACCGATTCATCAAAAACGATAAAATGTTGATACTTGTACCATTTTTTTTTAAATTGACTCTATACCGTTCTATTTTCAAAAAAAAAAAAAAATAGTATCTGCGCCCGTGATAAGTTAATAACCCTTGTAATTATATACATATATTATATACATACTCACAGTCACGAGAACTATCCAAGTGTAATAACCCTTGTAATTATATACATATATACATACTCACAGTCACGAGAACTATCCAAGTGAAATGTATCACACGAGTTATGTCACTGCAGCCTCGAATTTGGCTCGATTATGGGGCTACTATTATTGACCAGAACGGTTTGCTGATTGTCCGGTCCAAGTGGCGGCTTGTATATATATATATATATATATATATATATTTACTTATAATGGGATTGATGATACGTTTTAAGAAGGTGATGTCTTCTAAAAATGTCATATTGATAGGAGTGATTTAATGCTTATGACAATGATAGACTTGCTGACGTATTATCCTTCCTAATTTTTCTAAATTAAGATATTTACGTCATAAGTACTCGACCCTTTGTACTGTTTCGGGCCGCATCTTGTTACGGAAAGTTACAAGTTATGAAACTAGTTGCGTCACGTATTGTCCATAATTAGCGCCATTTAAGTGAGACACACCGGGTACGCGGACAACAACTTTTCTCTGTCTCTGTCTGAGAGCTCTTCGCGCAAGCGACAAATATTGTGGCGATAAATTTTAGGAGGGACAAATTATAGTATAATTTGATGTAATAAAATAACATTTTAAAAATGAAAATATAGATAAAAAGTTGAGTAAGATTATATGTTTGTAAACCCTAACCTATTCGCCTTTTTGGGGGAACAGATAATATCTTGAGTGAATTATTATTACTATCTAGCGGGCACAAAATGCAAATATTTAAGTACTTATGGCGTGCATAAACTGTTCAAAGTATTCCACCATTATTGTTTAGAAAGAATAAAATAATAAATTAGAAGTCCAATTTGTGCGAGAATGGAACATCTCATTCATGTACACACTTAGAGGCACGACACGACAAACACATAAACGACACGTCTTAGTCAGTAGGGCTTGAGAGATGGGACATTCTTTTTGCCGACGACGATACATACTATTATCTCAACACATTTATGAACTTATTTATTATTTAATTTATTCGAATGTGATTGTGAATGAACTAGTGATCTAATTTTAATGGAGGTTTGCGTTGACTTAACTGAAGAAATACCGATAAGACTACAAATAAACTGACAGACGAGGAATCTACCTACGGTTATTTGATAAGCAACAAATCTATCGAAAATAAGATTTAACTTCTATCGTTCAATTAAAAAAAAAAAAAAAAAAAAGTGCCAGTGGCTTTTTTTTCTTTCTTTTCTTTTCTTTCAATATTCATCGATTTTGAGTAAAAAAGACCCCGGAAATATAAAACCCGCTTAAAACATTTTGGGACATTGTTTATTTATGTCAAAACGGTCATTCATTTTGACTAATTAGTTTAGAATTTAGATTATTAGGTGGGTCTCTTCCTAGTTTGGTTTTATTTATCACATATAGACAAGACTTTATATATAGGTGAAGCTCTAGTATTTAATAAATATTATACAAAAACAGTGGAAATGAGAGACGACATACTCACCTACTTGAGCGACAATTTCACACTCAACTAACAAAGATTGTTTTCCAACTAGTTAGACCTATATTATATCTTTGACTAGACGGTAGGCGAAATATTTAATTAGATTATCCTTACTTTTAATTATAAAATATATTTAATTAACCCGAGAAGTGAGGGATGCCGAACTCAAAACAAAATAATACACTTAAAAAGAAGCAAAAAAAATTGTTGGTGAAATGAGAAAAAAAAAACTATTAATAGGATTAATAATTTTAAATATTTAAAAGATTATTTGATGTAAATGTTGGGTTTTTCGATGACTTTTCTCAATCCTGAGGCGGAAATCACGGGTTACCATCAAAACATAGATCTAGAATATAAGTTTTGATACGTTACCAGACTTTTGGTACTTTTGCGCGCGGTTGATTTCTCGAGGATTAGACGACGAACCAACAGGAACACACGGGAGGAGAAAATCGTATATTGTGTTTGCTAGAGTGATTGGCGATTTTTCTCTGGCATTGGGGTTAAGGTTATTCGAATTATGATGCCTTGTGCGGTATAAATAGCTCACATGGTTAAATGACCTAATAAGCTTTTCGGCCTAGTAGTTGGGCCTAAGCCCATTATGTCATTATTAATTGATTATAACAATGAATTAATAACTTCATAATTAAATTACGTGCCCGAGTGGGCCCGACCCAATTAACGTAGTCGGGTCCGACCCGAAAAAACCTAATGGACTCAAATCCCGATTCGGGCATTTCCCACAGTAAATAAGCAATTATTTTATAACTTGAAGGATATAGCTAATATCAAATGTATAATCATTATTTTAAAAATAGTTCAATTATGAATGACAAATTTGTTTTATATTAAAGAAAAAAAAAATTAACTTAGCAAGAGAAACGAGAGAATATTAAAAACGTACTTTGGTTAAACCCAATTATTAATTAGAAATATTAGCACCATCATAAGTACCAATAATTTTCAGAGTATAAAGTTAAATATCAAAACTTTTTTTTACCTTAATTTGCAAGTCACGGCATCGTGACCCGTCGCGACCAAATCGTGGAAAATCGCCAAAACTGGCGTCGCGATGCGACGCGGGTGTGCCCGGTCGCGATGCGTCGCGAGTTCGAGAGAAATGAGGAGGCTTTGTTTGCGGCATATGTACCTATTTGTTTCTAATGTTTAATTTTATTAGTTTTTACCCGAATTTAATTATCAAACTTTATTAATATTTCAAAATTATATTTAGGTATGTTAATTATTTATAATTATTATGTATAATTTATTTATTTCAAAATTATATTTAAGTATGTTATAATTTATTATTTTGTAACATATTAATAATTTTGATTTATGTTAATTTTTAATTTGTAACATATGTTAATAAATATTAATTTGTAACATATTAATAATTTTAACAAATTTAATAGCAATTAAATAAATATGGTAAAACGAGAAATTTTTAAAAAAAGTTGTATTATTCATTGTGAATATTACAATAAGGTGGAAGAAAGCTGTGAATATTCAGTGTAAATATTACAAGATGCCTCACTAAAACCTCTCTTGTGAAACCCTCCTTAGGGACTTAAAACCAAGAGAAGAAAGAGCACATCATTATTGGCGGTTACTTTGCATCACTCGGGGAATAAGGCGTTAAACTTTTCAGTCAATACATCCAGTTCGGTTGGTTCGGACCGTTGGGCTATCACGGGGTTATGGAACATACAATCATTCAACACCACTACTTGCTCGAGGTGTGTGTTGCTTGTTCCCGCCCTCCGGTCGTTGATGATATTTTGAGCCATACTGAATGCGCTCTCCAAAGCAACGCTTGAAATGGGGATGGACAGTATATCCCTCGCCATTCTCGCCAATATCGGGAATATGTCCCGTTGATTCTTCCACCACGCGATCACATCAAAGGAATCATCTTCATCGTCGACCCGAATTCCGTAGTACCGCTTCACTTCTGCCGGTGCGCCTTCCGTGTCGTCCTCCCGTGGAGGTGGCGTACCCGATCCCGATGCTTCCCCGCGATCTAATCGTTGCTTGGATCTCCGGCTAAACGCTAGTCCGATTTTGGTTGGGCTTTCCATCAATGCCCACTACTCCGCCACGATGTTGAACTGTGGGAACCGCCGGTCGTATTCACTGTACAATTCATAAAACGCTTCATTAACAACTTTAACATTATCAGTGTAATCCATTCCTATGTGTTCCCCGATTGCTAACATCAATGGCCCGAAAGTAAACATAATTCGAGGATCTAGTATAGAACCGAAGCAAAACGAAAACAGGGGTGGATCCCAATAAATTTTGAATTTTTCAATCATTCCCGGAACAAGGGAAAAAATAATAGGATCATTTTTTAAATCGTTTAAAGCTGAAGTAATTTGATATAAACCCGAAAGACCATGATTCAACGAGGGTCTTTTTTGGTTAGAAAAATTTAAAGTAACAACATAAAAGAGTTTGAGGAAGGTGGTGAATTTCTCCGCGGTCTCCCATTCCGCCTCCGTGATCCACGCCGTGGGCTCGAGTTCCCCGCGGAGGAAGTGGTCCAAATGTAGCCTCTGCTTACAAACAATTGAAATCATTAGATAAGTAGAGTTTCATCGTGTATTATTGTCTAATGCAAACTTGTTAGCTCTATTATTATGCTCTTTACAAAATCGTCTCCACCTATTGGTGGTTTGTGAATGCCGGATCCAATTAACTTTATTATGTGGCAAGCACATCGTTGATGTAAAATATTATGAAATTGAGATAGCGGCATTGTTGTTTGAGACATTGTCTAAGGTAATAGAAATAACGCGATTTTGTAAACCCCAATCGTTGAATAATTCTAGTAATTTATCGGAAATATTTTGGCCGGTATGCCGACCCTCGAATGGTGCTAGATTTAAAAGTTTTTGACACAGATTCCAATCATCGTCTACGTAATGAGCGGTCAAACTCAAATTAAACTCGGACCGCTCCACAAGTCGGTGGTGAAAGCAACATGTATACCGGCCAAAATATTTCTGATATGCGGATTCCATGTCGTTAGTATAAGTAGTACGGGAAAACTGCTGGTACGAGGAATTAATCCTTTGCATATATTTAGTATGAGCATGATTTTCTACAAAACCCAGCAGCACGCCTGTAGAAATAATCCATTCGAGGGTCCATTTCCGTAAATTAACAGCGGAAAGATTACTTACCTGTGCTGTGTTTACCTCATCAGTCTCCCCGGTTGGGAAGCAAATCCTTGCGTGTCGCATCAAGTAGCCGGTTCCATGTTCCCCCAACGCATCTATGGTTTCCCCGCACTTCTTGCATGTGGCGATTTTCACCCGAACACCATTCTCCACCCGTCGATCTTCGTGAAAAAACCTCCACACATTGGAAGTGTTTGGTCTTCCCCACGCCAAGCCCAAAGGATTTGCAAGAGTTTAATATTAATTTAAGTATTACAAAGAATATTACAATTATTAAATTTTAATATTAATCATATTAATTTAATTGGGGTTGCAAATTCCTAGCCGTCCTTCGACCCCCAGAACTACCGCCGCTTCTTCGACTCATAATGAATAAAAATAAAACTTTAGAACTTGAGAACTCTAGAACTTGAAAGCTTAGAAAATTGAGAGAATTAGAGAGAAGAATAGAAGATTGGTGTGAGGAAATGAGGGTGGAAGAGGTGGTATTTATAGGGTTTGAGAAGAGAGTGGGGTGGTTAAAATTTGAAATTTTAGGGTTGAAATTCGAGTAAAGTGGGTAGAAATTGTGGTTGGGTAATAAATTTCGGGTGAAAAGTGGTTATTATTGGCACAAACAAACACAAAAATTTCAACTCCCTCGGATCGATGACGTGTCGCCCCACGATTGGCCGAGAGCAATTCGCGTGGATCGCCAGCTCCACGTCGCGATTCCCCTCCCGCGTCGCGATGAGTCGCGATTAATCACGACGTCCCTTCCCGCATCGCGACGAGTCGCGAGACACCCGAAGCCATCGCGAGTTGCAACTCTATACCTTATAAAATCGCCTAAGCTCTAATAATAACTTGCAACAGGGTTGCACTTCAGCTTTCGTCCACCGTCCATTAGTCATTGCCATGTGGCATAAGTTGACTGCCACATAGTATTGCCAGTGCCACATCATTCCACTGCCACATGGCATGCAATACAACATGTTAATTTTCTTTGAATTAATATGTATATTTTCTAAAAAATTTATACCCAGGAACCGAAATGGGGTTTGGAGTAATGAAATTTTAAAATCTGAAACCAGAAATCCAAATACCCGAGTATTTCGTATATACTCTAGAATCAAATTTCTTTTTTTTTTTTACCCATAATCTAGAATATACCTGATTAAAATACCCAAACTTGATTCAGACAGATTCCATTTCGGGTGCACAATAACAAACTAAAATCCTCTTAAGAACTGAAATTCGGTTTCGACTCTGAATCCTACAAAATAAGTTATGGAAGCGAATTATATATTTTAGTAAAGTTATATTTATTTACTAAACATTACTAAAAGTTTATAATCATATCACATAAGTGAAATTGCTAAATATTTTTTTCATATTCATTGATATGTTATAAGCTATATGACTAACCTAATTTCTTAGAAAGAGAAGAAAAAAAAAGACATTTATAAAAAATATATTATAAATGGATATATACAGAAAAAGTACTTTGAATCACACAAAATATCACATAATATTTCCAAACTTATTCTGTCATAGTACAAGTATAAAAATCAATTTTTTCGTGTCATCGTAAGTTCCAAATAATTTTTATTATGATTTATTCATCAAATGTCACATGTGATCTTTTTGCACACACAGAGTCAGAAAAAAAATCGGGTATAAAGAGATAAATTTCCCTATATACGTATACGTTTGGCTACATGCACGATACCTAGTGGCTTAGAAAATGATTTTGCATTTAAAAGATGTGTATATATTTCAAATAAATACCAAGTTGACTCGACGGACATATATAATTCCAAATTACACTATATATTAAAGCACATATATTCCTCTTGGATTATAACTTTCATTATAATATCATTTAATTTAAGAGTACTTCAATTGGTTATATAATAAGATTATGGCAGATTAAGGAGAATCCACTTTCCATGGTCATGAGCTTAATCACCCTTTCACTACAATAGGCCGGCCCAACGGTTGGTTTTAAAGGTCTTGGGTGAAATATTATTGTGAGGCCTTTTTTTTTAACATATGTGTGTGTGTGTATATATATATATATATATATATATATATATATATATATATATATATATATATATGATAAATTAAATATTCTAATTAAAGATATATGCTGCACCAATTTTTTTTTTCCTCTCATTTTGACACAGCTAAAAATTTTTATATTTAAATTAGATGAATAAAATATTACTGTTACACTTAAGGCTATACAATTAGAATTTAGTTTGTATATATACTTTGAAATATATAGTACATCACAATTAATACTAATACAAAATAATGTTTAAAAAATATATACAGACACATTGCTTACAAGTTTTATTTCATCAGTTAACGTTATTCTAATATTGCTGGCAAGAAGAATTATTGTTCTTATGTTGTAGTGCGAAAATTTGAGCGTATTTGAATAATATAATCAAACAAAAACCTTGTATTCCAAATCCAATAGACCATAGGTACACGAAATAGAGACATATCTACCAATATTATATATATATATATATATATTTATAATTAAGTCTGGCATAATTGTAGATTTATATTAAAAGAAGATAAATAACTAAAAAAAGAAATTGGACTTTCTACATCATATACATAACATATAGAGAAAGTTAATAGACAAATCTAAACAACAATTCAATTAATTTATTATTTCTATAAATTAATTTACAGGGACATTTAGTGGGCCCTTTATATATAACGTTTTTTATTGCTTGCATTGAGTGGCCCTTCAAGCAATTTGCCGATAAATTGCTTGCCGTTTTCGACGGATTTATCGTTTGCTTGCCGATTAATCGACGGAAAACTAATAAACATTGTAGATTATCGTTACCAACACTTATCGAGGATTATCGACACTTATCGAGGATTATCGATGAAAAATCACTAATTTTTTTTTAAGAATATATTTACTAAGTTTATAATGTTGATAAAACATTAAAATGCCAAAAATAAAATCATTTCATACTAAAACATAGGTAAATAAAATATAGTCTCACTCTCACATATGTAAATACTCGAATAAAATCATCGAAAAGTGCAAAATTTTTAGGAAAGTAGCATATTTTCGTTATTTTTCAAGGTCTTTGCCGATTTTTGACAAAAATCATCGAAAAGTGCAACTTTTTTAGAAAAGTAGCATATTTTCGATTAAATTTTTCAAGATGTTTGCCGATTTTCGTCAAAAATCATGTTTGCCGATTTTCAAGATAATCGTGAAAAAGTCGAACCTTGCTTCAAACAACGTCTTTATTGCTTGCAGCCAAGCGAATGAGAGAGCGGACAATCTTAAAATATATATATATATAATAATTTATTTTTATTTCCAAATACAACTTAAACTGCGGGCCTTTTAAATTAGTGGGCCTTGGGCAATGGCCCAAGCTGCCCAGTACTTGGGCCAGCCCTGCACTACAAAGTGGTCCAAATTTAAACTAAATGTACTATATAAAAGCCTAGAAGGAATAAAATCCTTGAAGACATAATTATTTTCCTAAACAAAACACAAAAGTTGATTATTAAAAAAATACGGCACTAAAGTCTAAATCTCTTTCTAAACCGACAAAATTTCTGTAAATTTTGGCGATATATGCTTGAAATAAATCAAATTACAATTTAAGAGTCTTGTCATATTCAAATCGTCCAAATATAAAATAGTATAAATAAATGTCGAAGCAATAATGAAATTTGTGATAACTTTAAATATATATATATATTTTTCATTTATTTTTATAGCTAGCTGTGACTCTCGTTTATTAATTTTCATTTGTATTTAATTATTTCTTATCTCTTTTTAACTTGCTATATAAACTCATATGTTTTATTTATATTATTCTAAGTCCATTTTTTTTACTTTTTATTTTTTAAGTGATAACAATTTAATTATTTCTTATATCTTTTTACTTGCTATAAAAACTCACGACATAGAATTTTCATTCTTTACTTAAAAAATAAAATATTTACTAAGTCGTACAAATTCAACTGTAGTCAAAGTCGTACAAATTCAACTGTAGTCAAATTTTGAGAGATGTAAAAATAAAAACTATTACAAAATGATTTAACATATTCTTACCCTTTTTTTCAGCATAAAATCTCATTTTCCTCTCACCAGGATATTCAAATCCATTGGGGAGAGTCAAATGCTCAAACCAACGTAGTTGAGACTTGAGAGTTCTAAAAACCGAGGTTTGCCGAGAGTATGTCATGTAATACTCATAAAAACAAAGATGGCGACAACTTTTTCTATAGGCGATCCGTTTTTATTTTGTAAGTTATCGTGGAATACTCACATGTTATTTCGTTGTTTTAATTTTAAAAATTACAGTTATAACCATATATTTGTATCGAATTGCAGTATTTTTTGAAAATAAATTATACATATATATATATTAAATTCATTTAAATCCTTATTTACTTAATTTAAAATTGTATTTGTAACATATATTTATATAGTATAGTTATTATTATTATATAAAAATTTATTGATAAACTTACGAAAAACTAATCAGTAAATGAATTTCGATCAGTGACGGATCCACGGAAGACGTTAGAAAAAGAAAAAAAAAATTTAAAAATTGAAGCATATATAGAAGCTAAAGTTTGTACTTAGCATATTATGTTTAATCGATTTTTCATTAAAATAAATCAAACCACCATTATTACTCTGTCCTTGTTATTATATGGAAAAAGAAGAAAAATAAAAAACCTTAAATTCAGTAAAAACTGTATATAAATGTGTTCAACAAATTACTAGAAGAGAAAATAAAACAATAAAAATATCGAGAGAGAAAAAGAAAGAAAAAAGTTGCGTTGCGTGTAATAGAAATGGCCTTCGTAAAGTATATCTAATGCCTAATATTGTAAATGTATGCTTTTATCGATCGTATTAGGGTTACTAATTAACTCAAGACAAATGATTGTTTACTTTGAAAAATTCAACGAAGGTTACTGAAATTATTGTGACTCACTTTACTATAGATTTTGTGATTGTTTTGTGTGACACTCGTGGTAATTCTTTATTAATAACGATTTTGAGAAAAATATTTTGAGATCTAAGAAGGGTGAAATTAGTTCTAGTTCTAGTGGTTTATTACTGTTTGTTGCAATCATTTTAAGCTTATTTTTCCAAGATAATAATTTATTTTAATGCTATTCTGTATGGCGTGACGTGTTTTCTTCCTTGTTTACAACAATAGCACATAGAATCTTTCAAAAAAAAAAAAAAAAAACAATAGAACATAGAATAGAAGTCAAATATTATCTTCAATCTATGTTCTAAGTTCAAAGCATGTCGGGCCTAAAGAGAGTGATATCCAAAACGCTTGGGCTCAAGAGAGTGCACAGGCTCAGACTCAGACCCACCTTATTTTTTAATGTGTTAGAAACCCAGACCTGCTCTATTTAACAACTGTGTTTATCATGTCTACCCGTTTAATCGATTCAATTATTTTTAAATAATAGATTAATAAACATTAAGAATTATTTAATATAATTTATTCTATTATATTACCTAAGCCAACGTATAACTTTTTTTCATGGCCGTAAAATCGAGCGAAAATATTATGCCAACCGTTTAAGTCCTCGAGCTAATTGGCCTAAAAGATGACGACTGTTTATAAATAATAAAATGTATCTGATTATATACCTCTTCTCATATCAAATTAGTCACATGCAATGTATATATATAGCCAGCAATAAATTGTAACAATATTATCGACCATTGCGTGAAAACAAATATTATACTTTCAATGATAATATAAAATATAAATCAGTTCTCTATCTATGTATGGCTTATTAATTAAAAATTGTTTTGGCTGAGCATAGTGTATTTACTTTTCCGAGGACCATTTATAGTGTGTAGCAACGTGGAGCTATTTATTACAACAATTTATGTGTGTATATAAGCTTAGTGGATCTTCGTCAAAAAAAAAAAAAAAAAACTTAGTGGATCCTCACATTAACAACAATAAATTAGTTGTCACTATGTCTATGAGCTGTCCTCTTGGATATATACATCTCCTATTCAATGAGAACGTTCATTCAACACTTGATTCTACACTACCTCCACTTTGGAGGTTTGGAGGTAGTAGGTTCGATATCCACATACAACAAAGCTGTCTTAAAAAAAAAAACTTGACCACCAACGACTGTTATTTATTATCTGATCTTGTCTTAATGAGCACTAAATTACTATTTTTAGGATAACTATCGGCGCAACCTTTTATATATATTGGAAATCTATTCCAGCTATCTATCTTTGAAGAATTATTTCCTAAGGTTTTCTAGGACAAATTTAACCCTTAATTTAACACACTACGACTTTGATACATGGTTTAGACTTCAGACAATTTTGATACTAATTTTTAGACATTTTCTGGAAGTTTTATATTATATTTTAAACATTTATAATGTTTTAGACACTTTACGACACTTGTGTATTATGTTTAAGACATTTTTCTATTAGGTTTTAGACAGTCTTGATGAGGACTAAAATTGTCCAAAAAACACTTAAGAGAATAATTTTTCAAAAAAAAAAAAAAAAGCTAGATTTTTTTTTTAAATGTTATATGATTTGAAGAATAAAGTATCAAATTTCCTTATTATCTAATATATATATATATATATATATATATATATATATATATATATATATATATATATATGGGTTAATGATGGCAAAAATACTCAAAGTTTTATCAAAGAACCCCTCGTGTACCTAAAGTTTAAAAGTGGTGGCAAAAGTACCCAAAGTCATATTTGGGGAGTTGACCACTCTATTCTCGTAACGCAGTTAACTTACCGTCAACTCTGGTTATGTGGACAAACATAGGTTGTTGACATGATAATTTTTTGCCATGTGGACGAGCCCAATTAGGGGTTTAATTCATTTTTTTTTTGTCGTATAGGAGGCTGATGTGGGCTCATCTACGTGGCAACAAATTCCTATGTCAGCAACTAAGGTTTGTCGACGTGGCCAAAATTAACAGGTAAGTTAACTGTGATACGAGAATGAGGTGGTCAACGCAAAAAATATGACTTTGGGTACTTTTGCCACCACTTTTAGACTTTGGGTACACGAGGGGTTCTTTGACTAAATTTTGGGTATTTTTGCCATCATTAACCCTATATATATATTATCATTTTACCTTTTAAATTTATCCACTATAAATTAATCAATGTGCTTTCAGTTTTTCCAGAACTTAATTTGTATACCAATGAGTAAAAAATTAATAACAATTTTTTTAATCGTAAAAATATCCCAAACTGATCCTAAATATTGTAAGGTCTAGTTGAGTAATATACTAAATATACATACATATACTATTTTAAGAAAGCCAAACCTTTCTCGTCCTTAACCCTTGTTACTTCAATCTGTATAAGCATGGAACCAACCGTTTCTCGGAGCAGTGGTTCTCCACTAGACTACCAAGGCCGAGAGAACGAAGTGGAAGCGTTCACGGAAACGAAAGCCGGAGTGAAAGGGCTTGTGGAATCTGACGTGGAAAAGATTCCTAGATTCTTCATTATTCCGGCGGAGATGCGGCACAAAGCGCTTTCGAGCAGTACCTTCCAGCTCCCGGTGATCAGCCTCGAGGGCTGCACTGAAGTCAATGGAGACCGCCGGAAGGAGGCCGTGCGCTCGGCGGCAGAGACGTGGGGATTCTTCCAGCTGGTGGATCACGGGATTCCCGAGCGGGTTATGGCGGGACTGCTGGATAGCATCCGGCGGTTCCATGAGCAGCCGCGGGAGGTGAGGAAGGAGTGGTACTCTCATGATATTTCCCGGCGAATCAGGTGTTTTTTTTTTTTTTTTTCAAATCGTGTTATCTGAACTCGATAACCGAAGATACTAAATGGAAATTTTATTGGCTTGAAAGTATTACAATTATGCACACACCCATTTTATGGCTACGGCAAGAAAGTTGCAATTGATATCTTAACTTTGTGCAAGTATAGCTTTATTTGATCTTGGTACCGCAAAATAGTAAGTCAAATATTTAAATAGAGCTAGCGTTATCGACTTGAAAAAGGTATTAGCGCAACGGATATGCTTATTCTTTGGCTCCGGAAAATTAGAGAGTTCAATTTAAGACAAGATCCCTTTATTTGACAGTATAGTAGAGCTACTTTTGATTCAGCAATATTTTGGTCATTAATTATGCCAGATTCTTTCATTTCTATATCGTTGATCAATTCGATAATGAGCTTTGACCGCGGCTAGCTGGAGGGTTTGATTTTTAATTTTGTATGCCGCATTATTTGAAAATGGTATCTAAAAATAAGCCAAATACATAAAATGTGCTAATTTGTTGACTTGAAACAAGTATAAAATTCATAGATACACTCATTCTTCGACTCTGCGAACTATATTAGTCTTAGAAATACTAGTTATTTCTAGGACAATCAATTTTGGAAGCCTACAAAATTACCTTTTGTCATTATTTTGCTTTTCACTTTGTAAAATGTACAAATGACTACATGACATTTTTATTTTTGACCAGATTTAGCCTTTAATTTTGCATGATATTTTAGTATGTCGAAATTACTAAGTAGTGTGAGCGCAGATACACTCGCTCTTTGGCTCCATTAAACAAGACGGTTCGATTTTATATTTTTATTAAGTCACGTGATTTCAACTCGGTATCTCAAAATAGTAGGTAAAATGGTTTTATTGAGTTAGCTCTATTGACTTGAATCATGTATTACAGCTACGGATATGCTAAATCATTAGCTCCGGCGAATTGGAGGGACTCGCTCGCCTGTTTTTTCCAAGATGATCCCTTGGAATCCTTCGCGATCCCTCAGATTTGCATGTGAGGGACTAACCAGACTATTCTTCAAAACCTTTACCTGCTAGAAATTATATATAAATATTTCATTCATTTCGTTCTTTTAGTACTTACATCAACCAAAATATTTACCCATTTCACTCGTTTGCCTTTTCTTTCTTTATATGCGTACGGTAGTTGGGAGGTCATAAATTTCAAAAGTTAGCAATTCAACCCTTTGAAATTGACGAAGTGAAAAAATAGACGTGACATCAGAAACTAAAGTGTGGTCCACTTACGGCTTGCAATTTTTTTCACCTTAATCAAATCGAGAGAAGTGAAAGTGCTCGATAATCACGAAACTCTTAGTTTCTCTATAAATAACATTTTGAGAAACAAACACGGCACCCAACGGTATTTATAGATACTAATTGCTCGATAAAGTCTTTGATTATAAAATTCGTTGATGATCGGAAGTTTAAGCTTTACATAAGTTAACACTAATCTTTTGTACAATTAGTTTGGAGAAAAAAAAAATCGAATCTAAGGTGTGTATTCATAGACTCGAAAACATTGTACTCCCTCAACTTTTAATGTTTTCTATTTTCCCCCTTACATCACAATTTATACCATTATTAAATTTTTCTATTACCAAAACGCCCCTGGGACTTGTGTCTTGAATTCATGAATTGCATTACCTATTTCAGAGAGGAAACAATTGAGTACATGAAATGTGTTGAGAGAGTGAAGAATATGTTACTGGAAATTCTATCCGAGGCTTTAGGACTCGAAGGCGACCAGCTTGCAAAATTAGGGTGCATGGAATCTCGGAATTTGATATTGCACTATTACTCGGCTTGCCCTCAGCCTGACCTCACACTAGGCGCTACCAACCACTACGACCCGTATTTCTTGACTCTTTTGCTAAAATCCAACATCGACGGTCTTCAAGTGCTTCACCAAAATCACTGGGTGGATGTGCCCTATTTGGAGGGAGCGCTCGTCGCTAACATTAGCGACCTCATGCAGGTAATGTAGAACCCTCATAATATTCATGATCTCCTCGCATTTTT
Organism: Parietaria judaica; assembly: GCA_954871525.1. Taxonomy (NCBI): domain Eukaryota; kingdom Viridiplantae; phylum Streptophyta; class Magnoliopsida; order Rosales; family Urticaceae; genus Parietaria; species Parietaria judaica. Next base: position 51,681,765 of record OX940860.1, read on the forward strand.
GAAAAAAAAAATGTTTAAAACCTGAATAATTTTTAAAATTAGGTATAACAACGAAGTACTTTCTTGTACGCGTCATATTACAAATTTTATTTTTCATGAAGAAAGTTCCAAAAAATAAAAAAGCTCTTGCTTTAAGTTTCATTTTTTTTCCTGGCGAAAATTCTAAAAAAAGTAAATATTATCTTGCCATATGTACTCAATTTCGTACGGCAAAACCATTTTTAAATTTTTAAAGAACTATTTCTACGTCTATATAAAATTTAAAATATGCTTTGCACAATGAAAACGTTGTGGTACTTTTTCCGTAAATATTCCTTATCAAAACAAAACTCGCGTGTTTCGCCGTCCTCCGAATTTTTATAAATGAATCGGTCCCTTTAGATTCTTTATCTTGATTCTGTCACCTAGTGCAGATAATCACAAATGGGAGATTCGAAAGCGTGGAGCATAGGGTATTGGCGGGGCGGAATGGGCCAAGAATCTCAGCGGCGTGTTTTTTCTATCCGGCCGCCGCAAACTTCAACAAACCGTACGGACCGATTGAGCAACTCATCTCCGACCGAAATCCTCGTTTGTATAAACAAGTGACTTACTAGGAATATTCCGGTCGTTATATTTCACAAGGACTCGATGGTAGGTCTGTCATTCCTCACTTTCACATTTAATATATTGTAACATATGTATTATTGTATACTACGTAAGTAAAAAAGTTATTATTACATCATTATGACTGAGATATATATCATTGTTTTAAAAATAGTGCTTATGAAAATAATGGCGAAAGTGTAGATATATTATTTTGAATTGTGTCATCCGTATGATTGCTTGGATAAGTATGATCCCTGATTATAATAAAGAAGTTGTTGCAATTTTCTTATATAATATTTAGTAATATAGTAGAATTTTTATTAATTAATTTTTTTTATTATAAATTTTAATTATTTTAGACTTTGATCATAAACAATATATTAGTCCCACTTAATATTCTCCGATGCTTATGGAATAGATATGAATATATATTAGAACGAATAAGCATAAAAAGAGAAAAAAAAAAAATGACGATGACATCAGTTACCTTGTGAATAACATAGATCACGAATACGATGTATATGTTTTTCCATAAATTATTCAACAAGGATGAATTAATTGGTTGCTTTCTCCGTAGATTTTATAATCTGTGAGAAAATTTGCAATATGATTTTAATAATATATAGTTCTTAACATTTTTATTAACAAAAACAGAGGTTACCCTCGGACTGGGCCAAGGCCCCTACATAAAAAACAATTATATTGTTTAGGCCCATAGAGCTTTTTTTTTTTTTTTTAGTAAAAGGCCCATAGTTCTTAACATTCTTTGATGCGAAATCCAAGTGGGCCCCAAAATACCCCACTCTTTTTCTCCCTAGCCATTGTACTGAGATTTTTAAAATGCTTTCCCGGCCAATATATTTTAATGCTTTCCATTGAGATTCTTTTTGGAACGATATTAAACTTTTTAATATAAATAATGAACGTAATGAGTTACGGCGGAATTTATTCACGGTTTTCGTCGTCGATCTTCGCGAGTCTTCCCTCCGTCTTCGATCAAACCACCACGATGGATTCAACGCTATGACTTTCCGGTATTTTGGAGATTAAGAGAGTGGGCTCTTTATGAACAAGTAAGAAGAAGAGCAACTTATGCCTCAATCTTTTCTCTCAAAACTGATGCGCATATTGTATGCGAATAGGAGAGAAAATTTTCTTCTCTGTTGCTTTTCAAAAAGCATCCTACGAATTGGAGAGAGGCTATATGAGCTAGGTCTTTTTTTTTTTTAATTAGATCAATATCTCATATTTATAGACATCATATATTGATTAAATCAAATATTTAATTCAAATCTCTTATCGTGATCTTTATCAATTTTGTTGGTTACTTGCAGACAAGTCCAAAGACCAATGGATTGGTTACTTGTAGACCAAGTATAAAAACCAATTCATTTCCGATTTTTTATGCGCATACGATTTGGTAAAAATACTTAAAAAATTAATTTTCTTTTATTCACAATGGTATAATCTAATGGAGTAGAATGATACGAACCCCGTTAAGAATAACGAGACCCGAAGACGAAATGGTTTTGAATGACTTTACTTCAATCAGATTGTGCGGAGAATCTGGAATTTCTTGAACCCGAACAAGCAAGAACCGAAGGAGTTGTTATACAACCTTCAACCCAATACTTTGATGAACTTAATAATAAACTCAGATTATGAAGACGCCACAAACGAAGATGGAAATTCGCTTGATAAGTCGAAGAACGCCACAGAAAGATTCGGATAAGTTCTTAAAGCTCCTAAGAACTATAGAGAGAGTTTAACTCACACAATATATCTGAATACTTGATTAAATTCGTTGCTCCTCATGGTGGCCTTTAAATATGCATTACAAAGTTGTGGGAATTGATGACAATAATCAGCCAACTCCCCATAAATGACCAACATTCAAAGTACCTAATTAAGTACTGCTAATCCCAATAACAACCATTAATTGAAACCCTAATACAATAACTAGACTAGTTCAACGTTTTTTAATTAAAGGAAAGAAGACACTTAATTCAGATTTGACCAATATAATCCAAAGCTTGAATTATGTTGATCAATTTGAGCTGAGGCTTAGAATCGTAATGGACGGTCTTCCTTGAATCTGCTTGAGCCCAAATCATTTTGAATAAGCCCATTCAGCATGCTATTGAATTTCTTCCATTCTTCTTCGTTTAAGCCATGTAACTCTTCATTGAAGTCTTGGTTACTCCTCGGAATTGGCTCTTTGAAGCGCCTTTGTTTCTTTGCTCGTAGATTCTCATCATTCTCTCTCTCTTGAAGAAGATTTGCCCTCAAATCTTGGACGTAGTTGAATTTATTGATGGTCGGAAACATGATGAGCTGCTTGTCGTGACTCGAGTTTGTCTTTGATTCCCTTGGAAGTTTTGTTGGCTGAGAAGCTTCCTCGACAAGTGTACTCACAACGTGATCTTTCATCGGTAGAACATCATCTCCTGCAGTAACCTCATCGACAACCACTTTCAATTGTTGTTTCTTCTCTTATTGTGTGTGAGTCGTTTGTTCAACCCTGCCAAAGATCTTTTCCATAATTGTATCACATGATATTTCGAAAGAAGTTGGTTGGTTTCTTCGCATTCTTTCCCGCTGTGCAGCTCGTGAGTGTCCTTCATGAGTATTTTCAAAACTTCGTGAGTGCAAGCCGCGTTTACATTCTATTCGGTTAAGTCTCGTGTGAACTTCATCGATCTGGATCTTCACTACTTGCTTCAGTTCTCCTTTTATTGCTTCCACCATCCGCTGGAGATCATTTTTAGTAACAACTTCGGATCCTTCATCTTGAGACATGATAAGAATTCAATAAGTATATATAAAAGTCCTAGACAGATCTCTCCCTCACGTGTTTCTCTCAACGCTCCTGTTTCACTCAATATGACTTTTTCTGGTAATGTATTATCACTCTTTGCCTTTTACCACTCCAAACTCTCCTCTTTAATTCTTAGGTAACTAAACAAACCAAGGAAGCTTCCAAACCAGTTCTTCAACAATGAGAAGTGAATACTATCCGGAGTACATGAACTATGAAGTGACTCAATACATAAACAAAGAACAATACTTCAAACTGGGCTTTCTTTTCTTTTCTTTTTTTTCTTTTTTTTGTTGTTTTTATTCTTCTTTTTTTTTGTTTTTTTTAATGCCCTTTTTCTTGATACACAATAGAACACAACTTTGCAACAAATAAAGGAAAAAAAATACAAACGAAATAAAGATAGAAATCTGACCGAATTAGAACCTTAGCTCTGATACCAAATGATACGAACCCCGTTAAGAATAACGAGACCCGAAGACGAAATGGTTTTTAATGACTTTACTTCAATCAGATTTTGCGGAGAATTTGGAATTTCTTGAACCCGAACAAGCAAGAACTGAAGGAGTTGTTATACAACCTTCAACCCAATACTTTGATGAATTTAATAATAAACTTAGATTATGAAGACGCCACAAACGAAGATGGAAATTCGCTTGATAAGTCGAAGAACGCCACGGAAAGATTCGGATAAGTTCATAAAGCTCCTAAGAACTATAGAGAGAGTTTAACTCACACAATATATCTGAATACTTGATTAACTTCGTTGCTCCTCATGGTGGCCTTTAAATAGGCATTACAAAGTTGTGGGAATTGATGACAATAATCAGCCAACTCCCCATAAATGACCAACATTCAAAGTACCTAATTAAGTACTGCTAATCCCAATAACAACCATTAATTGAAACCCTAATACAATAACTAGACTAGGTTCAACGTTTTTTAATTAAAGGAAACAAGAAACTTAATTCAGATTTGACCAAACTAGTTCAAGACTTGAATTATGTTGATCAATTTGGGCTGAGCTTTAGAATCATGGTCAATTGGTCTTCTTGAATTAGCCTGACCCCAAATCTCTTGAATAAGCCCATTCAGCATGCTCTTGAACTTCTTCGCTCGCGCTCTTGTAACCGGCCCAATTGGAAATTGAACTGGATCTTGATTAGTAAGAATGGAAGAAATTCAAGAGCATGCTGAATGAGCTTATTCAAAATGATTTGGGCTCAAGCAGATTCAAGGAAGACCGTCCATTACGATTCTAAGCCTCAACTCAAATTGATCAACATAATTCAAGCTTTGGATTATATTGGTCAAATCTGAATTAAGTGTCTTCTTTCCTTTAATTAAAAAACGTTGAACCTAGTCTAGTTATTGTATTAGGGTTTCAATTAATGGTTGTTATTGGGATTAGCAGTACTTAATTAGGTACTTTGAATGTTGGTCATTTATGGGGAGTTGGCTGATTATTGTCATCAATTCCCACAACTTTGTAATGCCTATTTAAAGGCCACCATGAGGAGCAACGAATTTAATCAAGTATTCAGATTTATTGTGTGAGTTAAACTCTCTCTATAGTTCTTAGGAGCTTTATGAACTTATCCGAATCTTTCCGTGGCGTTCTTCGACTTACCAAGCGAATTTCCATCTTCGTTTGTGGCGTCTTCATAATCTGAGTTTATTATTAAGTTCATCAAATCATCGGGTCAAAGGTTTCATCCTTTTGGTTCGTGTTTATTCGGGTTCAAGAATTCCAGATTCTCCACACAATCTGATCGAAGTAAAGTCATTCAAAACCATTTCGTTTTCGGGTCTCGTTATTCTTAACGGGGTTCGTATCATAGAAAATGACACATCATTAATTCTTATCTTATTAGATTTACCAATGTGAACCAAAAAATTAATTTTCTCCACCCTTTTCTTATTAAATTTGCATAGTATATAATTATCAATATAATTATACAACTTATTACATTTAATAAAGGTGATTAAAATAAAATAACGATTTATTTATTTAATGATGAGAAAATAATTTCCAAAGTATAAATCACAATTTATACATAAGAGAAAATGATCAAACCAATTTCGTACTTAAAATATTTCAATTCAATAATTGAATTTAAAGTAAGATTTCAATAAATCAACTTTACATATTTTTAATACCTGTTTTGTTCATCAAAATCTCGTCCGAAAGTCTAACATTGAGACCTCATGGACCCACATGAACGAAGCTTTAGAATAAGGTCCGGATACAAAAGTTCTCAAACTTTTTCCGAACTTCTAATTCTTAATATTGGTCGATTCCACTAAAGGACCAATACTGAGAATCTCTAAGTTCATATGCATTCTTATTTCCGTTTGATGTGATACAATTATTCTTCACACGGTCCACGGTGTATTTACGATATTACCTTTTGTGTGTATCAGTAACTAAGAGGAATGTAAAATTACTGTTTTACCCCTTAGTTATTATTTCATAAACTCCTTTGTTGTTTGTGAATGAGAAAACATAAAGTGAGATGTCACATGTTTATTCAGAGAATATATTATTCACTGAGTACCAGGCCCGGTTTGTTCATTCACACTTCAAAGAATAAAGCATGATGTGATACTAATGCCGTAGCATTCTTATAACACAAACTAAATATCTGTGAATCACATAGTTCAACGAGACAGTATTATGACACCAACCGTCGGGTCTTTGATCCATCATTTGGGTCTTGCTCATTGACTAGTCAAATGTCATAAAGTGTCACAAGAAATTATGTACCCACTTCAAGATTTAGGTAATTACGAAAATACCCCTCGTTTTATGATTTCGAAGCTTCGAGTAATTAAACGGTTTTATCTCAAACTTCAAAGTGTCATAGGTCTAGTTCAGTGTCTTCATTAAGACATCAAGAATAAATTCTAGAGTCACAACTCTCAATATCACAAGATCCGATATCAGTAATTTATTCAAACAATCATTAATTGGATACGATTTCCCTATCGATCCTAAGATTGCGAACTGTTGATTTTAAACTTATCAAGAAGAGGTATCTTGTTAAGTCTGTACTTAACTGTTCTTCCGTTGATGATAGTTTCTAGGCGTAGACATATATGCATAAACACAAACTTAAATAAATAAGAATGAATATTTAATCTTTATTTGATTCTCAGCAAAATGACATAATCATATTATTACATCGAGTACTTTATTAATAAACTATTTTATTTGCTAAAAAGTCTTTCATGTCTCCTTTGTAGGCATAAATCCCAACAGTTCTATCGTCGGAGTCTTCGTTAGTCTCTATTGGAAATCACTGTCGTGCATCGTTGTCTATTTGCTCGATGGTCCTTTCCGCCGTTATCACGAATAAAGATAACTGCAGTTTATCTCAAGATAGGTCGGCGTATACATGCTCGTAGAGCTGCACAAAAAAATCGCCAGTCCCGGTCGCGACGCATCGCGGCGTTCTCCGGCCAGTCGCAACGTTTCGCGATTCGGTGCCCTAAATCGCGACTGTTCGCGACTCCCTCGGTGTATCGCGACTCGGAGCCCTCTCTCCCTCCCTCTCTCTCTCCGTCTCACAGACTCTCTCTCTCTCTCTCCATCGCGATGCATCGCGAGTCTCTCCACCACGACGCATCGCGACCCGCGTTTGGCGATTTCCGGCGATTTCGCCGCGACCGGTCGCGATGCCGTGAGTCACAGCTCTACATGCTCGCTTTCTGATTGCTTTCTATTTATCAACTCATTTTTCATGTTTGTTGATTTTTAATATATTTTTTGATTGTTTACCTGAAATTGTAAAACCAGGCCATTCATTTCTATTCCATGTAATTTAAACTCATTCTCTATTTAGTTGAAAATTTAAATAGATGAGCTGAATTAATCAAGAGTCAAGACTTTGTTTTATTAAGCAATACCCGTTGATAAGCCGTTGTTAGATCAATGTACGAATATAAGTCTTATTTTTATTTATATATAGATTTGATATTGGAAATATAAACTCTTTTACATTTAAATTGATATTAAAAAAAAATTATGACCCCCTAATTTAAAATTCCTATTTCCTGCTTTTATATTTTTCTTCACCCGAAAAAATACAGCGCCAATCTTCCAAAACAATATATATTACGGGCAATCATCGGTGATTATGGGCTCAAGATCTCCTACAGGAAATCCTAGAAAAGGTTAACTCAATCATATTGACGAGCAATTATTATATTATAAGTAATATATCTAGATTATTAAGCTATATAATTTAAGACAAAGTATGTCACAATATTACGTACAGTCCAATTTTATAGACTTCGGTATTTTTACCGTGGTTTTTAAATATTAGGAACATGCAGCTAGCTTTTTTGACTCAGGGGTATTTAATATTTATGCTCTAATAAATTTTTTAGAAAGAGACTATGAACTGTGCAAGTGGTCTCACCATAGCCTTACATGTGTCACTTAACGTCTAACATGTAATTCCGTAAATTGAGTACCAACGGAAATATCATTTTAAACATTTAGTATGTTTCCCGCTATATTTTATTTTTAGAAAAATGCTAATAATTTTGATGACTTGAAAATATTTATACCGCTATTTCCTTTACTGTTTATATAATCTTGTATATATTAATGCATGCAATGTATCTATTATTACAATTAATTAACTATATGTATCTACTAATACGATAAATTATATCACTTGTCATTTGTTATCCGTCAATTAATTAAGCTATCCAATCATATGATAAATGTATATAACTTTAATATAATTCCAGAGTAAGTCCCCAAACTCAATCATTGCGTGTACAAATAATAAGTATCGCTATCATTTAATATATATATTCGTAAAATTTGGCAAATTCGCAATTGAGTGTAGAAAATAATTATTGAGCCGGGTTTTAAAAAAAAATGATATTTAAATTTAAATAGCAAAAAACATTACTTAATAAAACTAGTTTATTCTAATGTTTATATTGGTAAAAAACGACACCTAAATCCTAATACAAATATTCTAAAAATAATTACTAAAATATCTATTTGTTATCGATAATTCGCATCAGCTTCAAAATCAAATTATTATGTCTTTTAAGAGTCTTCGATTAGGTATTTTATACAAATTACATCATCACATCAATTTGGATCTGCTAAGAAAATACGGGCATGGTCAATTCTATTTTATTCCTTAATTAAATGTCAAAGCTTGCCATAAACGCTGTTAAAACGAAACGAGCAATTTCTACAAATATACTAGCAGAACATTCGTAAAAATATTAGTTAAAAACTAAAATATTACTTTATCTATCAGATTATTACTTGGTCCAAAGGGGCATTTTGGGTATTTATTGAAGAATTCAAGACATATAATGGAGCAATCTGGAGTAATGAGATGGAAAAAGCAAAGGTGGGCAATGCCAATGAGAAGAAGGATCAGTTAGAGCTAATACTCATCATTCTGGCAATCAAACCAATAGGGAAATTATTCATCATCATCATCTCCTTCTCATTCCCACAGACCAAAACAAATCAAGAAGAGAACGATCAGCTGGAGCTAATACAGATCATTCTGGCAATCAAACCAATAAGGAATTCCATACATCATCATCTCGTTCTCCAGACTAACACAAACCCTAGAGTAGAGAGACTCAGATGAGAGATACACAGAGATGGTGTATTTATACAGAGAGCAAATGAAAGAGATGGTTCTCCGGTTTGGGCTCTTAGAAAAAGCCCAAACTCGAATCCCTAAAATAAGTATTTAAGAGTGAAGAGAAATGCTTGGCCAAGGTCAGAATTTTTCTTTCTTCAATTGAGCTCTAAATAAGACCCGTAACTAGCCAGATGCTAACCCTAACCCTAACCCAAGTCCAAATATGAGCTCACATGAAGCCTAAATTAGCCGAAATCAAGCTAAAAAATTAAGTACCAATCTGAGCCCACTGAAAGACCAAATCAACCCAATTCAAGCCTAAGCCTAGGCCCAACCCCCAACCCCCAACCCCCAACCCAAACCCAATTAGCTTCACCCGTCTCCTAATGAAACCTAGGCATCAGGCCGGCCCCTGGGCCTGAGATGGCCTGTAGGTCAGCCAACATTCCCCGGCTCGACCCATGCTCAATCTCGAGCTGCCTGGCCCGAGATAGTTGATTGTTTTTATTTTTATTTTTAATATCTTTAAATAAATATAAAAGGACCTCGATTGGGCTTAATTGGGCCAACCTCAAGCCCAGTTGAACCCAAACCCAATAAGCTTAAGCCGTATCTTAATTACACCTATCCAAGTTAAACCTGGGAATCGGGCGGGGCCCCGAGCCTCAGGTGACCCGTGGGTCAACCACCGTGCAGCCTGCCTGGCTCGACCCGTGCTCCATCTCAGGCTGTCCGGCCCAAGATAGTTACTTTTAGTTTAAGGTAAATAAAAAATGCATCAGTCCGCGGGGCCACTGCCAGCCTCGGGCCGTGCGGGCCTAGGCCAAGCGGCCTTGGGCCTCGGGCTGAGAAGCCCTCAAAAATTCTGTCGGGCGACTAGTCCAAATCCTTCCAAAACCGAGCACCGCTCTCTGTGAATTCAACTCTCTCTCTCTCTCTCTCTCTCTCTCTCAACACGACAATGGCGAATTCATCTTCCAAGTCCAGGTCTCTGCTTCACAACCTGCGTAAGCGAATCCTCTCATCACCATTCCCCATGAACAAACCTTCCTTCTTCCTCTGTTTCATGGCTACGACTTGATTCCTGAACCTTTTGGATTGATTTCAGCTACTTTTTCAGATTGTGTCAGAAGAGTTGTGGAGAAGCGAGAGCCATGTCAGAGGTTCGTCTACGGCATTCTCTGCCGGATTCACTCGCGAGCGGAGAAGCCCTGCAATGTCGACGATCGGGGTTTAAGGCCGAAAGACACTGCGGTTGGCGATGCTCCTCGAGCTTCTTCGAGCTCCGGTGCTGGTGCTAGGGTTTCGAAGTACAGCTCCGACGATGAAGACGTGTCGGGCGATAGTAAGTGGAAGCTGGAGCTCGCATGGCTCACCAAAGCTCTTGAACCAGCTCTTCAAGTCTGTCGCTGGGCTTTGCCTACAGGTTCCTTTATGCGATTCTTCAAGTTTTCGGTTCAAATTTCCGACATGACTATTACAAACAAATGTAGATTTTGTTATCGTAGATTGCTTTCGAATCTGCGAGAGAGTTGATCTTCTCATTGTATACAAGAGTTTCTCTTAACCAAGTGCTACGTGTAGAGAAAAAACTAGAAAGTTTATTAGGAAATACTTGGCTTCGAGGATAGGCTTTAGTAAACTTTCATACGGGTGCGGTTTTATATGAAAAACTTAGTTTTGCGGCCAGAATCGGCGTTACAGTTCAGATGATTTGCAGAAGAAATAGTTCGATGCAGTGTTGGTGAGTTTATTTATTTTCAAGTTGACTGATAGGAACCGAGCCAATAATCAAACCGAAAGAAGAGCGTGCCATTTAAAAACGATACCCTCGGTCTCTAAATCGAGAGTTAGACTGGGAAACTCTCTCCAAGATGTTCAATAGGAATTTTCTACCACTCAAACATAATGATCACTCTAATGGAGGCATCTATTTATATAGATGTAGCTGAGTGATTCACAAGAAAACAAACTCGGATATCTATAATTGAATTTGACTCAATATAGGCTTGGAAAATTGTTCATTGAAGCAGGGTATATATTCATTAAACAAGGCTGATTTGATGGTCAAATTCTGCAGGGAGTGAGGTAGAAAAGAGGTCACCACCAGGCACTCGGTCCGTCTCGGAGATCATTTCGAGTATCCAGCGGAGTAAAATTGGTATCCAAGATTGGACTTTGAGCGATCTCACCGTCGGACTATACCTTCTCTATCTTCGTCAAACCTCTTCTGATTTAAGTGAAGAAGCCATTAATGGCATTCCGATTCATTCTGATTCCATTGTAGTGACTAGTAACCTCCTTTACTTTAGTTTGTTTTCGAACTTTATAATTCGAATGTCTACAATTATCTTGCACTGTATTAATTTGTTCATTATGTAGGTTCGGGACCTGATTTACCACATAGAATTAGCAAAAGGAGCATACAAGGATAATGTGACAAGCCTCGCTAAGTACAGCATGCTTCGGGAAAGCAATGTATTGAAATTCGTAAAAGATTCGAGCGTGATGAGGCCGGGATACTACATAGGAGTTGATCCTCGCAAGAAACTTGTGATATTTGGTATTCGTGGGACCCATACAGTATATGACCTCATCACCGATATTGTTTCTACAAGTGAAGGAGAAGTCACTTATGAAGGCTTTTCAACTCATTTCGGAACAGCAGAAGCTGCTCGTTGGTTTCTCAAACACGAGCTAGAAACCATTCGATCGTGCATGCGAAAATATGAGGTGGTGAACTTTTTATTTTTCTTCCATTGTTGTGGTTTTTTTCATTATTTTTTAGAGTAATTATCAGTCATTTCCCCTTTAAATTTTCTTTAGAATTTTCCGCCAATTGATTGGAAATTGACTGTTTGTTTCACAGACAAAACACATACTAGTGTCTAGGGACATGTTTATCATATATCGGTGGGCATTAAGTAAACTTCCGAGAAAGACGAAAATATTCAGGGGGCATGGTTGCAAATTACTCTTCTTTTTTAAAATCTAATTTTTATTTCATCCGAGTCTAAATATTTCCGTAGCGTCCCTGACTCACTAACAGGGATATAGGTTGCGGCTAGTGGGTCATTCTCTTGGAGGCGCTACAGCTTCTTTACTAGCGATAATGCTCCGTAAAAAATCATCGAAGGAGCTCGGTTTCAGTCCCGACATTGTTTCGGCAATTGGGTATGCAACGCCACCTTGCGTCTCTGAAGAACTTGCCGAAAGTTGCTCAGACCATGTCACGACAGTTCTAATGCAGGTGAAATCTCTCACCATTAAAACCCATTAGTTCATGTATAAATCTGTTTCATTTTCTTACCTATTTCCTTCATTTAGGATGATATTATTCCGCGGCTAAGTGTTGCTTCACTTACAAGGTTGAGGAATGAAATTCTTGATACCGATTGGTACGTAAATTCATGTTGTATTCATAATATGCATAAGATAAAGTATACTAGTCTTGATACAATTTATCTCGTTTTATTATCTTATAAAGGACAAGTGTGGTAGAGAAGGAAGATTGGAGAAGCGTTATAGATTTGGTTTCAAACGCAAAGCAAGTGGTTTCTTCGGTGCAAGACGCTGCTCGAAAACTTGCAGACTATGCCAAGTTCCGAAACATGGAAACCTCAACTCGTAAGCACTCTCTAACTCGCCAAAACTTAGTTCCGAATTCCAATAGAGTTAATATAAGCTGCATTTTTGTACTTCGCATGTGGATTAATTAGCGGTTTCACCCTTACATAATTAGTCTAATGTTTAAGTCACGTGCAATGCATGTACACCAAGTAAACAGTTCATTTTTTTAACGGGTAGGTGATGAATAATTTTTGTTAGAATTCACTAGTTTGGGGGGCAAAATTGTCATGAAAAACAGATATCGTAATTGGTAGCATGATCTTTGGGAGGGATAACTTCTCATTCCCAAATGTACATCATTTTAACTGTCCAAATGAAAATCAAACTTTGCCCAGATGATCTTATCCGCAAAGAAGCACCGGCGTTGATTTCCAACACATTGTCAACGGTAAACACCACTACTGTGCCTCCTGAGGAGTTATTCGTGCCAGGCTCGGTCTACTATCTGAAGAGGAATAACGTTGACTCTCATGGTGATCAAAGCAAGCGCCACATGCAATATTTCAGTTTGTTTAAGAGAAATCCCGGTGAACATTTTCGACGGATCGTTCTTTCAAGCAACTTGATATCGGACCACAGGTGCGACAGTCATTATTATGCATTAAGAGATGTGCTTAAAGGTTTGCCGGCCTCGCCCGACGAAGCTATCTTCAAATGATATTTGGCTTGAAAATCCTCACGATTGATTTTCGGACTGTACAAATTATTGTTGTAAATTGTAATCAATAATAACGTGGTTAGATTTGTTGGAATATATTGACTTAAAACTTCTAACTGAGGTGAAACTAAATTGGTTTTCATTTTCAGATGATAGAAAGGGGAAATAATTAAATTCCCTAAGAAATAAGTTTTACTTCTTATTTTTTATATAATGATTCTTATCTCGTTTTTTGTTGATTTACTCAATATTTATGTTTTAATTTGCTTTGTAATGCGTATGAAGATATTTTTTAGTATATACAATAGTAGGAAATAAAATATTTAATATTACATATAATACCTGTTCCTGTTTCATCCCTACATAATATAATACAATTATTTTTTTTAATACAAAGGGCGTTTATTGATGCGGATATGCTCGTTATTGTTTTTCAAAACACCAGTAATTGACTTTTTATTCTCGAACAGTAAAAATTTAAAATTGTTTTTTCAGTTTTTTTTTTTTCTTTTTACAATTTTAATTACTGTTTAAACTGGATTATAATTGTTTGAAATCGTGTTGAAAGTGTATAAAACGTCTAGATTCAGGGATGAATTTATTTAAAAAACTTGAAAGAATAATTTTTTTTATTATATGTGTGATAAAAATTCAATAAGTGGTGTTTGACACTGAGAAAATCAACAGGTTGATAATTCGATTGTTTTTCATTTTGGTATCGTTTTTCCTTTTCATGAGTTCGTCGTTCATTAATTGACGAATTCATTAACTTTATTACAACGTGTTGAAACTGAAGTATGGCATTGGTCATTGCTCACACGGAGGGGCATGTACGGAAGCGTCCATACCTCCCTCCTTGCCGCTGTCTGATCGGGAAATTGAGAAATCCAACACGGAGGACGTAGTTCTCTCCGCTCGAGGTTAAAGAATCCAAGGCCAAGTAAAAGGGACGTATTGTATACCGCTTAGATTATGTTGTAGAGTTTTGACCGTTCTGTCAAAATCGTTTGATATCTAAACAAAGTGAATACCGTAAAAGTCTCGATATTTATAATTTTAATGATTTTTTTCTTTTATATGCTATGATATTTTTTATATTAAGTATTGACCTTAAAAACATAAGTATATCTCACGATATCGAGAGCAAACCAGAAATTAAGATGTGACCATCAATTGAATATGGATTGTATACATTGTATCGGGTTTAAAATTATAAAAACAATGAAAAGCCGGGAAAAATATAATCGGAATGGTAATAATCATCAGGGAGAAGGTGATTAAAAATGGAAAACAGATTGATTACATCAGTGAAATTAAATTTTGTTGAATCTACATGCTCATTATTGCCGTCTCGTTTTGTCAGTTGTTATCTCCAACTCGACTTCGGGAGTTGGTATCCTCGACGGGGGCATTGGATGGAGCAGCCGCAGGACGGAGCATTGGATGGAGCAACTGCTGGACTATTCGGAGGTGCTGGAGGGAGCATGTTAAAGAGAGACAAGGCAATCACTGATCGAGAAACGGGGCAACCGTTGTTCGGAAGGGGCGGCCACTGACTGAAGAAATTCAGGTCGAGATTGAGGGCGTGGCAGAGACAACCGCCACATAACTAGTTGAAAAACGATACTGCATAGAGATCGGAGAACTTTAACATCTAGACAGCGTATCAGAGCTATTGCGGCACGAGACGATGCACTAGGACTGCGCTAGAAATGGCCGAGATGGCGACAACAACATGTTTGGCTGTTTGGCTGAAACCATAGCACCTCCACTGCTAAAGCCTGACTAGAATGCGATTCGCCAATGATTTTAAAGACAGCGCGACAATCTAGTGACGCAACGACACGACGGATCAAGAGACCTAGCGACAGAAACGATCTGGCGCCACAGTGAATTGGTGATAGCTCTTTCGCTGATGTTAGTTTTAAGGCGTAGATAAATGTATAGATACACAAACTTATAAAATAAAAATAAATATTTAACTATATTAATAATTTAACGAAAAACTTATAAATGCCTTTTATCTGATAATCTACTATTATATCGATAAATAACTTTATTTGCAAAAAGATCGTTCAAAACTCTTTTGTGGGCATAAATCCCTACACCGACGTCCTAACTAATAGATCCTACCCGAGAAAGTTTACTCTAGATCTTAATAGAGAGGATGTAAATTCAGAGTTGTCGAGGGATAATGCACCGCATGCCTAATGAATTCTACAACCCAATACTTTAATCTATAGAAGTTTTTGTCAAAAAGCTTGGCTTCATAAAACTTTCCATTTGAGGCCTCAATGGTCATCCAAACAAGTTTCCCAGAGACACTCACGAAATTTGCTCCCACTACCCTCAAAAACTTGAGCTCCGTTCCCTGACAAAACAAATTCCAAATACGCATGTCACTCTTTACCGAGTCCAATCTCCCCTCTTTCGAGAGAGATTGAATTTTGAAATGTTTATAAGCTAATTCTTTAACTAAGTTAAGTTCCCTTGACTAAAGCAATTGTTGAGTTTTGCTTATAATAAATATATAGTATAAAGTATATAAGTTATCTTTTGTCTTTGTTTGTGTCTAGGTCATAGTATTAGGATAGTTTATTTTATTCTAAAGCTTGTATAAGAGAACACGTGTGATGAATAAGAAAAAGTAAGTTCCATTTTTCAAGTTGGTATCAGAGCTGAGGGAATGCAAGCTCTCGAGCACCTTTCCAAAACCCTAAAAAAAAATCCAAATCACTCTTTCATTGTTCCCAAACCAGATGAAATCTGGAACTCAAAAGCAAATCTAATAGATCGATTGAAACCATTGCCTCAAATCAGATTTTTTTTCTAGACTACCTGTGAGCTTCCTCTGCTCGCCGTTGCACACCACCACTACCCGCCGACGTACGCTCGCCGCTTCATAGTGTCAATGCTGCTGCTCGCCGTTACGTTAACGGAAATGTTCTCCGTATTTGGTCAGACTTTTCCCCTCTCCCTTTCTTCTTTAAGTGTTCGTGTGCATTGAAGAGTTGAAGGAAAAAAAAAAGGGGGGGGGGGGGGGGGGGCAAGAAAAATGAGCGAAAAAAATGATGATTCGTCTGGGTTTAGATCGACCCCTGTTATAGTTCAGTCGGAGGGGCTCTTTAATGCAGGAATTATTCTCAATGAAACAAATTATGACATATGGTCTCAACTAATGGAAATGCAAATTGCTGAAAGAGACAAGATCTCTTACATTCGTGGCAAAACAAAGTGTCCAGCCGAATCTGATGAAAATTATGAGAAATGGTATGCTGAAAATCAAAAGGTCAGAAGGTGGTTATTGATGTCAATGTCTCCCGAAATTATGAGACGTTATCTACGGTTGCCTACTGCCTATGAGATTTGGAATGCTCTTTCCAAAGCTTTCTATGATGGAACTGATGAATTACAAGTGTTTACTTTGAACCAAAAGGCCTTCGCTGCCAAACAAGGAGGAAGAACACTCTCTGTTTATTATGGGGAGCTTATTGAGATATTTCAAGAGCTCGACTATCGTGACAAGGTAGTAATGAAGGATCCCGATGATGTCGTTGCGTACCGAAAATCCACCGAACGATTAAGAGTTCACATATTCTTGGCTGTGTTAGATGAAGAGTTTGATCAAATCAGACTAGAGATATTGCGAAGAGACTCAACTCCTTCTTTGGAAGACTCTTATTCCCTGATTCGGCGAGAGAATGCACGCTTTATTACCTTGAAAGGTGTAACCGGAGCATCAGAAGCATCAGCCATGGTGACTCGTAACCAATATAATCAGAATCAACAAGACCGGTTGCGACCCATCAATGGTAAAATGACAAGCGGTGTGGACAAATCGAATTATAAATGCACTCAATGCAATCGGATTGGACATACAAAAAGTCGGTGTTACGAGCTTGTGGGATATCCAGAGTGGTGGGATCATGGTCGGTCAAAGAAAATTCAACAGAGAGCATCCACTGCTGCATTTGTTGAAACTAAGAAAGAAGATGATCTTACTGAGAAAGCCGCAGCATTGGTATTAGCCGCAGACAATGGAGGTAAGGCTTTAAATATTTCTGTTCCTAATTTAACTAATGCATGGATAATCGATTCTGGTGCTACAGATCACATGACATTTGATTCTAGACAAGTCTCACCTCTTAAATCCTCTATACAAAAATTTGTTTCTACAGCTAATGGAACCTCAACCCCAGTCTCTGGGGAAGGCTCTTTATGTCTCACCAATTCTTTAAATTTAAACTCTGTTTTAGTAGTTCCCGCTTTAGATTATAACCTTTTGTCAATTTCCCAAATAACAGAAAACTTATCTTGTATTGTCATTTTTTGGCCTGATTTCTGTGTTTTTAAGGACATTCAAACCAAGAAGACGATTGGTTATGGTACTAGGCGGGGAAAGCTCTATTACTTGGATTTGGTGCCTAAAAGTTCTGACAAAGTAGCACAAGCCCTAACAGTTGATAATTTTCAAGAAGAGAGAAAAAAAGAAATTTGGTTATGGCATCGACGTATGGGACATGCTTCTTTTAGATATCTTAAAAAGTTGTTTCCTAGTTTATTTTCAAAACTTGATGTTTCTCTTTTTCGTTGTGATGTTTGTGAATTGGCAAAAAGTCATCGTGTTTCATTTCCTTTAAGTTTAAATAGAAGCGCTCTTCCTTTTATGATTATACATTCTGATGTTTGGGGTCCTTCTAAAGTAACTACTTTAGGGGGATCACGTTGGTTTGTAACATTTATTGACGATTGTACAAGAATGACATGGTTGTGTTTGATGAAATCCAAAGCGGAAGTGAGCTTATTATTTCAAAAGTTTCATAAAATGGTTGAAGTTCAGTATAATACGAAGGTTCGAGTTCTACATAGTGACAATGGAGGAGAATATGAAAGTACTGAATTTCAACATTATCTAGAAGCACACGGTACATTGCATCAAACAACTTGTACAAACACACCTCAACAAAATGGAATTGCTGAGAGAAAAAATCGACATTTATTGGAAGTTGTTCGAGCTTCATTAATAGATGCACATATGCCATTATCTTATTGGGGAGAAGCTCTTACTTCAGCAGCTTATTTAATCAACCGGGTACCTTCTAGCATTCTTGATTTTCATACCCCGTATCAAACTCTCACTGAAGCTGTTATTGCTCCATCTGTTCCAAATTTACCTCCTCATGTTTTTGGCTGTGTAGTATTTGTACATCTTCATAAGCATCAACGTACCAAGTTAGCTCTGCGAGCATTGCGGTGTGTTTTTGTTGGATATGCTTCTCGTAAAAAAGGTTATCGGTGTTATCATCCTCCTTCTCGTCGAATGTTTATTTCAATAGATGTTATTTTTCGTGAAGATACAATGTATTTTCCAGAGCTTGAACTTCAGGGGGAGTACCAAAAGGAAATTCAAACTCTGGATTATGATTTTTTAGAGAACGATGATCACATTTCCGAAAAACTTGAATGGTCAAAGGTTCATAACCAAGCTGTGAACAGCTTAGATAGTGGTGAATCAATGGAAAATCATGATGACAACTTACAATTTGAACCAATGAACCATGAGTTGGGTGAATTAGATCAAAGTAGTGACGAGCACAATGTAACCCAAGAA
Source organism: Parietaria judaica (assembly GCA_954871525.1). Classification (NCBI taxonomy): domain Eukaryota; kingdom Viridiplantae; phylum Streptophyta; class Magnoliopsida; order Rosales; family Urticaceae; genus Parietaria; species Parietaria judaica. The sequence goes on from OX940860.1 coordinate 51,700,703, forward strand.
GCACCTTTGCTTGATGCATCATATCAATCTCTTCTAGATGGTGTTCCAGGTAGAAGACAACTACCACATCGTCAAAATAGAGGTATCCCTAGACCTACATATGAACCTGAATTATCTAATAAAGTCAAATATCCTATGAGTCATTATATATCAAATCACCGTTTGTCAGAATCGAATATATCTTTTGTTAATCATTTGTCTAGTGTATATATTCCTAACAATGTGCAGGAAGCTTTAGCCGACCCTAGGTGGAAGGCAGCTATGAATGAAGAAATGAAATCTCTTCAAAAGAATGATACTTGGGAGCTTGTTGATCCAACACCCGGAAAGAAAACAGTTGGATGTCGGTGGATTTACACTGTGAAGTATAAAACAGATGGCACTGTTGAACGCTTTAAAGCAAGGCTTGTAGCAAAGGGATATAGTCAAACTTATGGGATTGATTATACAGAGACATTCGCACCGGTAGCCAAGATCAACATAGTTCGTGTTTTGTTGTCTCTAGCTGCAAACTTGGATTGGCCGCTGCAACAATTTGATGTGAAGAATGCTTTTCTGCATGGTGAATTATCTGAAGAGGTCTACATGGATCTTCCACCAGGATACTTGAGACACGAGAGGCATGGTCGAAAGGTGTGCAAGCTAAAGAAATCATTGTACGGTCTAAAACAATCTCCAAGAGCATGGTTTGGAAGATTTACAAAGTCCATGAAAGCATTTGGCTACCGTCAAAGCAACTCGGATCACACTTTATTTCTTAAAAGGCTTCATGGTAAGATCACTGCCCTTATTGTATATGTAGATGACATGGTGGTTACAGGAAATGATCCCGAAGAAAGAAAAGCACTACAGAAGTATTTGTCAAATGAGTTTGAAATGAAAGATTTAGGTCCTCTAAAATATTTTCTTGGAATTGAAGTATCTCGATCCAACAAAGGAATATTTTTATCCCAAAGAAAATATGCCTTAGATCTTTTGGAGGAAACCGGAATGTCAGGATGTCAGCCAATTGATACACCACTAGAAGAAGGTTTAAAGTTACGTGTGGAATCCAACCAAGTACCAGTTGATAAAGGAAGATATCAAAGACTTGTCGGGAGACTGATGTACTTGGCTCACACAAGACCAGATCTAGCTTATGCTTTAAGTATTGTCAGTCAGTTCATGCATAATCCAGGAGAACATCATATGAATGCAGTCGTGCACATATTGAAATATTTGAAATCTGCTCCTGGAAAAGGAATTTTGTTCACAAAAAACTCAGATCATAAAAGCATAGAAGCGTATACGGATGCTGATTGGGCTGGTGCCGTGGATGATAGGCGTTCCACTTCAGGTTATTTTACCTTCGTCGGAGGTAACCTTGTAACGTGGAGAAGCAAGAAACAAAATGTCGTTGCTCGCTCAAGCGCAGAAGCCGAGTTTAGAGGAATGGCGTTGGGAGTTTGTGAGGTATTATGGCTTAAACTTCTCTTAGATGATTTGGGTTATTCATATAGCCACCCAATTCGATTATTTTGTGATAATAAAGCAGCATGTGACATTGCTCATAATCCGGTTCAACATGATCGTACGAAACATGTCGAGGTAGATAGATTCTTTATCAAAGAGAAGTTGGACGAAAACATCATTGTGTTACCGAAGATTAGATCAGACGATCAGCTAGCCGATATCCTCACCAAAGCTGTTTCAAGCAGAAAGCTCTCGAAGTTTTTGTGCAAGTTGGGCATGAGTGATATCTATGCTCCAACTTAGGGGGAGTGTTGAGTTTTGCTTATAATAAATATATAGTATAAAGTATATAAGTTATCTTTTGTCTTTGTTTGTGTCTAGGTCATAGTATTAGGATAGTTTATTTTATTCTAAAGCTTGTATAAGAGAACACGTGTGATGAATAAGAAAAAGTAAGTTCCATTTTTCAAGTGCAATGATTATAACTTTATAGATCAAGTCCGCGTAAAATAAATTTCTAAAATCTAACTACCCAAAGTTAAAATAATCAAATGATTAGAATGTCGTAATTAAAGAATCTAACTGACATAATCAAACAAAGAAATATAATCAAGTAAAGCACATTCCAATAAATTATTGTTACAAGTTCATAATCATGCTAAGACAGGAACACATTTATACCTACTCTTTGTTCAACCAATCAAGTGCAAATTTTGCCAATTCAATCGTCCGTGAAGTTTCTCCATAGGTTACAACACCGCCGCAACCGGTCTTAAATGGTATTAATTTCGAGATATCACCGGTGTAGAAATTCTACATAAACATAACCGTAGACAATGTCAATTGATCAATACGTGCAAATAAACGATAATAGCCCAGTGAGAAAGTGATCGGGTATACTAGAGCAAAGAATAAGCGAACAAGACCGGCATAAAGGCTAAACCCTTGTTATCAACTAACTATGGAGATATTATTTTCAAAGATAATACGAAATTTAGAAAGCCAATTCAAGATTCAGCATAATTAATAACTAAACTCAAAGAACGTAATCTATAATGCTTGCCGCGAAAAACACTTCATTAATCGATATAATTAAGCGATTAGTACCTCGGTAGCTTCCAAAACATCAGAATATTTCCAACGTGCAGCCATTGGTATATTTATGGGTAAAATGCGGCTAATGTACCCAATGTTTTATCTTTTGTGGATTATGTACCAAATGTTTATTTTTGGCGGCTAATGTACTCAATGTTTGATGTGTTAGATATTTTCGTGTTCTCCGTCAGTTGACCGTTAGAGAGTTATTCTCCTCTATATGTACACTTTTCGTATTTTTGACATAACTCACTCATTTTTTGTTCAAATTTTATGCACGACCTATGGTTGGAAAGATAAGAGATGGATCTACAACTTTGGTGTTTTAAGTTTTGTAAAATCAGTTTTTTAAAATATTAAATTTTAATTACAACGTTAAACTGGACATTAGTTTAATGTAAAATATTTGTTTCGAGCAAATTTTAATATAATTAATGATTTTTTATGAGTAGGCCTTATTTATCATTTAGTGCAAATTTGTCGAAATATGTCCTAAGTATCTAGATGTTAATGTTGGATTTCTGACGTTAAAATTGTTTAATTTACGCTAGAGATTTACACTATACAAGTAGCCGCGCATCAATTAAACGGTGAAAATCGAAACTAGCATCCAGGGACTTATTTGTTGCCCGAATGACAACATAAATACTTATGCCATAAAAGCCACACTAAATGGTGAAATATTATACCTCGCCGAACGCCATAGCCACTCTCCGATCCTAATCGCCGCCGAGAAATGTTCGATTCCGCGGTTCCGGCGATCGCCGCCTTCGTCCTGCTCGTCTCGCTCTCGGCGGCGGTGGACGGCGCGAGCGTCCTCCAGCTCGAGCGCGCGTTTCCCCCGACTCACCGAGTCGGCCTCGACTCGTTCCGGGCCCGCGACGCCCTCCGCCACGCCAGAGTCCTGCAGGGGTACTCCGGCGCCGGCGCCGGCGTCGTCGATTTCCCCGTCCTCGGCTCCTCCGATCCTTTCATCTTCGGGTGAGCTTAGGTTTAGCGTATCGCTTTGTGCGTTCGTTTATGGCTTTGCATGCGCAAATTTTGATCGCTTCTTGGAGTTCTTTTTCGATTAGAATCAATGGATCTTTCTATTCTTTTCGAGTGTGTTCTTGAAGCTGGTTTTTCGAAATTGCAGGCTTTACTTCACGAAAGTGGGCTCTCCTTCGAGAGAATTCAATGTGCAGATAGATACAGGCAGTGACATACTGTGGGTCAACTGCAATTCCTGCAATGATTGTCCACAGACGAGCGAGCTCGGAGTACATTTCTTTTCCGTTTTGATTAATTTACAGTTCCGTTATTCGGTTAACGCGGCGTTGATACGAATTTCCGTTGTATTACAGATCAAGTTGAACTTCTTCGACAGTGCCAGCTCAACGACGGCCGGGCCGCCAGGCGGGTGAGGCGGGGTCGAAGAGATCGGGAATCTCAGTCCTCACGTGTTTGCCATTGCTGAAACTGCTTACAGGTTTTTGTTCTCACTTCCTAGCTTCTTATCGCCTTCGAAGTACGATTTGGATCATTGACTCGCTTGTGTCGACTTGTTCAGAGAGATGATTAACGAGGGGAAAAGCAACTCTATTCTGGTGAGCGGCGAAAGTGGAGCTGGTAAAACCGAGACGACGAAGATGCTCATGCGATACCTTGCCTTCTTGGGTGTTGCTCTGGCGCTGAAGGAAGAACCGTTGAACAACAAGTTCTAGAGGTTCGTTCCAAATATCTCTTTCACAGGCTGAAGCTTTCGATATGTTCATGTTGAATGAGATTTCCCGCTTAGAAATCTATGCCTCTATCTAGAAATATCATTATTGTTAAATATTGATCGTATCCGTTCATAGTGCAGTCGAATCCAGTTCTTGAGGCGTTCGGTAACGCTAAAACCAGTAGAAACAACAATTCCAGGTGAGTTCTGTATATATTGATCAACGTCTCTATTTTCTGCTCTTTTCGTGAATGCATTTACCATTTCTCTATACTGTATAATGCGGCCGTTTCGGAAAATTTGTGGAGATTCAATTTGATCAGCACGGTAGAATATCAGGAGCGGCAGTTAGAACTTATCTTCTAGAAAGATCTCGTGTCTGCCAAGTCTCAGATCCCGAGCGAAACTATCACTGTTTTTATTTACTATGTGCAGCCCCACCTCAGGTAAATTCCCGTTGTTTTTCATCGCTCATTTCCCGATCATAGTTCTCGGTTAACTGATCTACGGCTTTTCTCAGGAGAGAGAGAAGTACAAGTTGGGAAATCCTAGTTCATGTCACTATCTCAACCAGTCCAATTGCTATGAGCTGGTTGGTGTGAGTGATGCTCATGAGTATCTCACCACGAGAAGAGCGATGGATATTGTTGGAATTAGCGAAAAAGAACAAGTCTTGACTTTTTGCACGCTCTTTGACTCGATAAGGATTGGCTGAATTTTCCGTCTAACAAGCGTAACCTCTCTCTCAGAATGCAATTTTCAGTGTGGTGGCGGCGATTCTGCATCTGGGCAATGTTGATTTTGCTGTGGGAGAAGATAACGAGTCATCGGTGATTAAAGATGAAGCGTCCTTATTCCATCTTCAAACAACAGCGGAACTTCTCATGTGTGTCTTTGGCTTTCATAGTATCTTTGAGTATTGCACTAATAATGTTTCATGATAAATTCGGTTATTTGCAATAGTCCCTCTAATCACCCTGTTCTTATTTCTTGGGGCTGATTCCCCCCTTCCCCGTTTAGTACAGCCAAACTTTTGTAGCGAAATCAGCATCCTATGCATCTTATCAAAGGAATTATTTTCATTTTGGGCTGTACATCATTTACCATGATGCTTATTCCATAAATTGTGCACCAAAACAAGAGACCAGAGATTATTTGCGCGCTACTAGACTAGATTGAGGGTATTTGTGGAAAAAATATTAATCTTTTTTCTGACCTTTGTTAATTTTGAATTTCTCGGCCCTTATGCAGGTGTGATCCGCTTGCGCTAAGAGATGCACTGTGTAAGAGAGTAATGGTTACGCCTGAAGAAATCATAAAGAGAAGTCTGGATCCCGATGGAGCAACAGTTAGTCGAGACGGCTTGGCTAAGACGATATATTCTCGTTTATTCGACTGGTTTACCATACTAACCTTCTAAATCATTTATACCTGAATTCTGGCTTATCCATTGAAAATTGCTCATTTATTAATGCTTGGTTTTTATTTATTAATCCAGGTTGGTGGAGAAAATCAATGTCTCAATAGGGCAAGACCCTTCCTCAAATTGCCTCATTGGTGTACTTGATATTTATGGTTTTGAAAGCTTTAGGAATAATAGGTACAATTTATTTTTATGCTTATGAAGTCAATGAGGGTGTATATGATTTTTTTTTTGATTATTTATTATACCCTCTAATTTCAAAAACCGCCGAAATATACTCGTGATTTGACAGTAATATCCTTTATATGTTTAATGTTTGATTAATAGCATAACAAAATTAAAAGCCCTGAAATTAACGAGTGATAATGTTTTGGCTTTTTGGAAAATAGATGGAATATCTTTGTAAAAATAGAACTGTATAAAAGCACATTCTAAAGTTCTGATTAATGTTTTGGCAGTTTGAGGGTATATTATAAGGATCTATATCCATCTCGTGTTTTACTCGAAACATATGCATTCTTTGAGATAATCACTTGATTTGTATGTGCATGTAGATTATATATATCACTTATGAGAATTTGCACCGCCACTTAAAGAAGTAACTTGATTTCAACCCTGTTTTGTTGTGCAGTTTTGAGCAGTTCTGCATTAACTTTACGAACGAAAAGCTCCAACAACATTTCAACCAGGTATGAGGTTAGTCATACTTGACAACTGTTACTTTATGATCGTCTTTCGAGTATACAGTCTTTAACGGTGATCTTGTCGTTTCAGCACGTGTTCAAGATGGAGCAAGAAGAATATACGAAAGAGGAAATCGATTGGAGCTATGTCAGATTCGTTGATAATCAAGACGTGCTCGATCTTATCGAAAAGGTCTCTTTTCTCTCTCGCTTGTCGTCTATAATTGGCCATTGGTTGTTTGGTACTTGGTTCTAAGCTGCAGTTATTCTTCAGGTGATTCCTAGCTTTTCAAATTTTCGTCTGTTTAATTCGTTCGCTTTTTACTTCATTGACTACTAAAAATGAGAACAGGCTTTTTGGCGCCGTTACCGAGCTTTTTCGGATTATCAAAAGCTTAAGAGAGTATCGGCGATATATCAAGGCCGGTGGAGGGGTAGAACTGCCTGTAAAGAGCTTAGTAAACAACAAATGGTCGGTATTATCAATACCATCCTTTTTTTTTTCTTTTTTCGAGCAACTAATTCGAATGTTAGACCTGGAAAACTCTATCGATGATATTAAATAGGAAACTCCATTAATTAAATTTAAAAGAAATCAGTCAACTATTTATGGGATTAGAAAACTCTAAAACCCGTAAATAATAAAAAGGAAAGACATAGTAAGAACACTTTCCTAATTACAACTCTTTTTAAATTAGCCAGGTCTAGAACATTTCTTGACAAAAACTGTGCTTATGATAAGTCAGTTTGTCTATTGTTAAAAAATCGACAAAGTTAGGCACCAAGAAACGAAAAAATTAATGCACACAAGAATTTACCTTGAAAACTGTAGAAATATGATTCCAAAGCAACGGAAAATTAATTCGGGAATGTAAAACACGGGTCGGGGAGAAAGTGTTCAGCAGCTTCGAAAAAATTACGATGATGGAGAGAAAAGATTTACAATTACATAGAACTCTTACTTCTACTATTACTCCGAGAAAACTTTTATAACTTAAATTTAGTGTTTGATTAGAAAAGGGCATTTTGCAAAGGCCACATGTATTTTATTATTTATTTATGGAGCTTATTGCAGGCTCGTGATATGGAAGAAGCAAATCGACAACACGAGATCGAGTTGTAGCAACCCCAGCAATTTAGTACTCCAAGGGTTAAGAATGAAGAAACAGAGTTTTCGTTTGAGTGTGACACTGCTCAGCTAGAAATTGAGGCATCAAGTCCGAAGGACAAAGAATCTTCCAGTTCTGATTCCGGCAACTATGCTGAGAAACTTGAGAATTTAACGTCTGAAATTGAACTATTGAAGGTAACGGATAATAAGTATTTGCAGTAGTTTCAGATAGCCTATTTAAGCCTGAACGTGTTTCTTTTTAGGCGAGGCGTGCGTCTCAAATATTTTATATCAATCTATAAAGTTCAAAATCTCTCAGTAAACTCACACATTATATAAACGCAGAAAATATCCGAAAATGTTTAAAATACTCAAATTCAAATATTAATGTCCCGTTAATTGTTTACACGTTTAAAATAAAGTTAAAATATATGTATTTGGTTCTAGACCTACTAGAATCTAATCTACGATGTAAAGCTTTCGGACTGAAACTCTACATGAAAAACTGATTTAGACATTCAAATCCTTAAACCCCAAGTTTGGGCTTTAAAAACTTGATTACGGGATAAAAACTTTGAACCCGAACCGAGTTTTTGGCATTTAATTAAAAATTTGCATGATTAATGTACTAACTAAGTTGTCTTACTTTATAATCTATGTGTTTTCAAGTTCATATACACATTATCTCGTTGCATTAATCTCCAACGCTCTGATTAATTGTACCAATTTTTTTTTCCTTATGAATGTCAATTCTGTTGCAGTAAATGAGAGGTTGATAGTAAGTAATTTAGTAATAATTAAGGTATGTTTGTTAAACAGGCGATGTTGCTAGTGGAAAGAGAGCGAGCAAGCGATTACCAACAAAAATACTCAAAAGCGAAGGAAATAAATGAAGATAGACAAACGAAATTAGAAGAAAGCGAAAGAAGAGTCGATGAACTCCGAGACTCCTTAACCAGGTAGTATTAGCACTAATTCATCACTAATAAGATCATTCCACATTCTTCAATCTTATTATCTGAATCAAAAGATATGAATGTCTTCATGGTATGAATAGTGAATCCCACTCTTCCGGGCCTCGTCAGGGTCAAAGAAGCTTTGTTTTGTCTTAAAATTATTGTAGTTTCTTCACAAATTTCTTGCTGGACAAAGAAGAGTAATTAGCAGTAAATACTTATTGATGCACTTTCTCTTATGGATTCTCATCTGTGGTGCACTTTATCCTAAGAAAAATACTCATCTCTCACTAGTAAAAATAGGCATCTTTGCGACTGAAAAAACGGTCGCCAGGGTTGTTGCAAAGCTTTCTTTGCGATCGATTTCCAGTCGTTAATGAATGAACATGACAATCTATCTGCATAATTCCATAATGTGCGTGCGGAAAATGCGCGGGGTCAATAAGGTTTTCCGAATTTTTAGCCCGATTCAAAATCCCAGCTCCCGAGGCTGTAAAAGGAGAGTAAGTTTCGCTTATTATAAAAAATTAAAGTCTTTGATTTGGCATTTTCATCTATAAACTTTTAGAAATATTAGAAATGTTTATTTTTTCCTCTTGGTCAAATATTAGTGGTGACATCATCTCTCCTCTTCTCTTGTGAAGTTTTTCAGAAAGCTACCATACACATGGGAATTTACTTTCTATTTTGGGATAGCTACTCAATGTTGTGTTCTTACTTTTATATCTTCAGCTACAAGCAATTTTTGTGGTTATGGGAAGATCTTGACTACAAACAACCAAAGACCCGAATGGTCACGGTGGTGATATGCCCGGAATTTAAGTAAGATTTTCATGCATGGTCGATCTCGAGGTTCATATGTACTCCATGTTCGGATACGAACATCTTGATCTTTTACACAAAAAATAGTTATGTAATTCTACGAAGTTTTACCAACTTCACAACATTTGGATTTTTGTTTACGAACGTTTCTTGACAACTCATAAGTATGTTGCTAGTACGAAATTTTCATGAGATCGGATACAAATTGACCACAAATCCAAATGTCAAACAATACATCTATTTGCAAATAATTTGTTTGAAATTTCTTGGTCAATGTATGTCTTACTACGTACGTATAGCACAAAAAAGATGAGGAAAGAAAGAGGGGTTGTAATATGGGAGCTCCAATCGGATTGTGAAAATATCTGGAACTCAAACTAACTCAAACCAACAACGAACCATTGTAATTTCTCGTCGCCATTTATTTTTGGCGCTTTTGATTTCGACTTCAAAATCCTAACAAACATGAGTTATCCTTTTTCAAGTACCTTAGAGTCTAAAACATAATAATAACTGATGCCGAGCAATGGGACCCACATGCCGATATCACGCTTTCCCGATCTTGAAGATGTTACTCGATTTTCAGCCTTAATTATTGGTTTTATCAATGTAGTACACTCCAACGACATGTAGTTCACAACCGATACCGATATTCGAGAAATTTGGCTATCGGTATCAGAATTGGTATCGGTATCGGAAATCGATAACCGATAAGTATCAATTATCGGTTTTAAACTAAATTTATCAGTTTTTTTTATAAACCGATCCGGGATCGATACCGAAACCGAGACGATACCGAGAAACAGTTATAAAATTTTCACCCCTAGCTTTGGGTGCTCATTGTAAACTACTCTCAATGCAATAATACTCTCTATTTTCCTCTCTCTCTCAATCTCTCTTGTTCTTAGTTTATAACAAATAAATATTTAACTTAACAATAGTTTAAGCAAAAAGTCTCCACTGCAGCAAAGGTGCCTTAAAAAAAATGTACTATTGCATCGATAAATACCTTTATTTGCAAAAAGATCCTTCAGAACTCTTTTGTGGGCATAATTCCCAACACCGACGTCTTAACTTATAGATCCAAACCGAGAAAGTTTGCTCTAGATCTTAATAGAGAGGATGTAATTTCAGAGTTGTCGAGGGGTAATGCACCGCAGGCCTAATGAATTCTACAACCCGAAAGTTTCTGTTAAAAAGCTTGGCTTCATAAAACTTTCCATTTGAGGCCTCAATAGTCATCCAAATCAGTAGCCCCGAGACACACATGACATTTGCTCCCACTACCCTCACAAACTTGAGCTCCGTTCCCTAGCAAAACAAATTCCAAATATGCATATGTCACGATTACGACCCAAAATCGATCGTAGAATATAAGTAGCTTTGCTAACGTTCACCGAGTCCAATCTCCTCTTTTTCGAGTTTTAAGAGAGATTATACTTTGTGAATGCTTATAAGGTAATTCTTTTACTATGTTAAGTTCCCTTAATTAAAGGGATGACTACAACTTAATGGATCAAGTACGAGTAAAGTAAATTTCCATAACATAAATCAAATGATTTAAATGTCGTAACAAAAATCTAAATGACATAATCAAACAAAGAAACCTAATCAAGTAAATCACATTCCAAGATATTACTGTTACAATCTTCCTTAAGTTACAAGATAATAATGCCAAGGCAGGAATCAAGTGGGACCACATTTATACCTGCTCTTTGTTCAACCAATCAAGTGCAAATCTTGCCAATTCAATCGTCCATGAATTTTCTCCGTAGGTTATAAGATCACCGTAACCGTTCGAAAATGGTATTAATTTCGAGATATCACCGGTGTAGAAATTCTATAACCATAACCATAGACAATGTCAATTGATCGATAAATGCAAATAATAAACGCTAATAGCTTAGTGAGAAAGTGAACGGGTACACGAGAGCAAAAAATAAGCGAACAAGACCGCCATAGAGGCTAAACCTTTGTTATCAATTAACTAACAAGAAATTATTTTCAAAGATAATACGAAACTAAGAAAGCCAATTTATGATTCACCATAATTAATAACTAAACTTAAAGAATGTGATTATAATGCTTGCTGCGAAAAACACTTCATTAATCGATATAATTAAGCGATTAGTACCTCGGTAGCTTCCATAACATCAGAATATTTCGAACGCGCAGCTGTCTCCAAAACTACACCACATAAAAAGTACAACGTTTTAGTAATTTATTATAAATAGATATAAAGAAAATCCAAAAACAAACATTTAGCTTAGCAAAAAAGGAAGACTAGACTGGAAATTTATAATTAGATCTTAAATCGTATCATTTTCAAACAGAATCAAATAAAATAAGGCCGTGTTCAAATAGATAAGAAGAACATCAAAATCACCGTACCGTGATGTGGATCAAAACCATAACGATCCGCTAAGTACGTATAGCATGAATAAAAATATTAAATTCTTGTTAACGACAATATATGATAAATGAAGTAAAATGACTCAATATTAATAGAGAAAGTAATAATCGTCATATATAACACACCAACAATAGAGTAGTAATTAAAATCACATGGAGAACCAAAAAAATATAAAAAAATATATTGAATCTATAAAAGGAGCTAAAAAACAAAAACAAAAGAGAAACACAACCTTGAGTTGAATCTGGTGGTAGTGGAGTGCCTGAAATATGAAGTTTCTCTTTAATATAATTAATCATAGGCCAAACTGGAACTTGCCAAAAATAAAAGAGTCGTGCATTGAAATAATAAATTAATAATAAATAATGATAATTGAGCAAATTCAAATAAGGAAGAAATAAGGAAAACCGTAATCTTGAGGCGACAATGGAGCAAAATCAGATTCTGAACATGTCGATGCAGCTGTCAAAGGAATTCTTCGCATCAGTGAATCAAATAGAAATTCAAGAAATGAAACAAACTATGAAAAAGATAAAGAGTGAATATAATTTCACTGAGTTATAGTTTGATTACGAAATCTATTTTTTATCAAACAAACACACGATCAGATTATTACAAGAACGGCACCTAGACGTGGTTTTGCGTCATCAGTTCTCGGGGGATAATGCACTGCGGGCCTGATGAACAACAATTCCAAGCCCTCAAATGGGGTGTGATCATGAACTTTGGCTTCATAAAACTTCCCATCCGAAGCCTCAATCGTCATCCAATACATGACGTCAAATTTGATAAGCCCGTTCACTCTGACGAGCTTCACAAACTTTAACTCCTTTCCCTAATTATTCACAAGCAGAAAAGAATTCAAAAATAAATATAAAAAAAAAAAAAGCAAAATGCATCTCGTTGGAATAAAAGACACAAACGTTAAACGTACCTGCTCGATGTTCAATTGGTTAAGCGCAAATTTCGCACAACTAATTGCCGCTACATCGTTGTTGCCGAACTCCCTAACTGCACCGGGTAGTAAATCGGTGAATTTCTTCAAACAACCCATGTAGAAACCCTGCATGATTCATTAACAGAAAACCGTAAAACGATCGATACATTCACAAAATAAGAAAACCATTGCACACAACTTATATATGATTGGTTACCTCCGTGGCTTTCGAAACACGAAAATATTTCTTGCTTAAAGCAGCCTTCTTAGCTACATCACAGACAAACATTTAATTGTTAACTCAAACTCACATCATTAAAAATAAGAAAACCTTAGAGCATGATAACACTACCTTCCATTCGATAACGGTTTTCGATCGAAAAGTTGATAATGTCTGAAAAAAAAAGGATATTGTTAATAACAAGTTAACAAGCGACAGTCATGATCAGTCTTATTATTTAAAACTAGTAAGACAACCTTGCATATTTTTTGAGTACTTAGAAATATCTCTCTTTGACATGAATTGACCTGGAAAAAACAAAGCTTGATAAGCGAAAACAAGAAAGGAATCCGGAAAACTTTGATCCAAGATTGAACCTGCTTGACGGTCCGGACCTCCCGCAGATGAAAAACCTGGAAAAAGCAATGCAAAACAGGTGTGAAACTGGGAACTGGGAACTTAACATTTTTTTGGTCAGTGTCCTTGCGCCGGTTCTAATTATAAGAAATCCCATTTTTTTCAAATCGGGAACAGAAACCTGGACAAAACTAAGCTTGAAAATTGGAACCATGGCAAAAATAACCGGGATTTAAGGTGTCGTCTCGATTCCCGGTTTTAAAACTACACTTTTCCTCTATTTTTTTTCTTCTTCTTAAGCCGACACCGGAACCGGAAAAGGAAAAAAAAAAATAAGGAACTAATAATCAGCCATAATGCAAAATTAAGAAAGGAGCTGAATACCTGAATAAAAAGTGTTGCATTGCAACAACTCTTTTCTTCTCGGTACCCAAAGCCGAGTCGCTTTATAAATTCTTGGCAACATGTTGATCATCACATGAATATCAGCGAGCAAAAGTAGAACTCGCCCTTTTCAAATCCCTAGAATCGAAAGCGAAGAATCGGAATGGAAAGATTTCTTGCGCTTTAAGTTTGAGCCTTTACCATTAAATTGTTTTATTTTATAAATAAAAAAGAAATGATTCGCATTAAAGACTATTATTTAGGGATATTATTAGCCGCATAAGTATTTAATGTTTAGATGTTTTAGTAGGCATATTCTCATTATTTATTTTGCCCTTTCAAATTTACTCAACATTTATGTTTTCATTTTCTTTCTAATTCGTCTGAAGATATTTTTAAATATATATAATAATAGGAGATAAAATATTTAATATACATAGACATATAAATATATAAAGGGGGGTTTAGTGATGTGGATATGCTCGTTATAGTTTTTAAAAATTTTGAATATTTTTTTTTCTTCAAAACACCAGTAATTGACTTTTTATTCTATCGAGCAGTAAAAAATTAAATTAAATTTTCGCTTTAATTTTTACTTACTGTTTAAAACTGGTTTATAATTGTGTTAAAGTGTCTAAAACGTCTAAATTCAGGGATGAAATTATTTTAAACAAAAATTGAAAGAATAATTTTAATTTTTGATGTTTGATAAAAATTCAATCAATGGCGTTTTGGGAAATATATATTCAATAAATATAATTATAATCTCATTCAATGTAGAAATGGAAGAATGTTTTACAAGATTATCTCTAGACTAAAAGCTTATAATAATGTTTTGATAATTCGATTGTTATTCCTTCTGGTGTCTTTTTTCCATCTCTTTATCTAACTCACTAGGTTTCTCCGCTCAAGGTAAGAGAATCCAAGTCCAAGTAGAAGGGACATATTGTATCCCGCTTAGCTTATGTTGTAGGGTTTTGACCGTCGTTTTTCAAAGTCGTTCGATATCTAAACAAAGTGAATACCGCAATAGTCGTTCGATATATTTTAATGATTTTTTCTTCTATATGATATGATATATTTTTAAATTAAATACTGACCGTAAAAACGTAACTACACATCACGATGTCGAGAGCAAATAGCAAATTAAGATGTGAACCATCAATCGACTATGGATTGTATACATTGTATCGGGTTTAAAATTATAAAATCAATGAAAAGCCGGAAAAAAAATATTCGGAATGGTAATAATCATCAGGGAGAAAGTGATTAAAATTGGAAAACTGTGTAATTAAATCAGTGAAATTAAATTTCGTTTAATCTACGGGCTCATTATTGCCGTCTCGTTTTATCAGTTGTTATCTTCAACTCCGACTTTGGGAGTTGGTATTCCGGCGTCGGGAATTTTTATCCCCGAGTTAAGATGTATTTTTCGATTCTTTCTGTCATATGGTTTGATGAAAGTTTACGTACGAAGGTCCATTATAAATTGATCAAAATGAAGACACCACAATACAATACGTACCTAGGAACTATTGGGTTTTCGTGTTAGTGTTTAACTCATCGGATATTGATTAAATATCATAAAAAGAGAATTTATGGGCCATTAGTTGAAATGGAGCAACTGAAAACAATGAACTCGAAGGACGGAGCATTAGCAACCGCTGGACTATTCGGAGGCGGGATCAACAGCTGGAAGAGGCATGTTGAAGAGAGACGGGGACAGCCGGTTATTAGAGACAAGGCAACTACTGATCGAGAAACGGGGCAACCGTTGTTCGGAATGGGCCGCCACTGATTGGAAAAGTTTTGGTCGAGACTGAGGGAGTGTCGGAGATCACCCACTGCCGGCCTTTAGCTAAGGCCTGTGAGGCAGTTGCCTTAGGCCCAATTTTTTTTACGTTTTTTAACATCACATCAAAGAGTTTAAAATTTGATCTTAAGGGCCCAAATGGTTATCCAAACAAGACTTAGGGTTTGGTTTTGAGATGTTAAAGTTACCCAATAAATTAATTTAAAAAATAAATCATCACAAATTAATTTATTAGGGGCTCTCAAAATTAGAATTTGCCTCGGGCCTTTCGGTCCTCAGGGTCGGCTATGAGACCACCATCGCAGGACAATACTAGTAAGGCTTAGCTTTCTGTTTGGCTGAAACTATAGCACGTCCACTGCTAAAGCCCGACTAGAACGCAATTCGCCAGCGATTTTAAAGACGGCGCGACGATCTAGTGACGCGACGGCACGACGGACCAAGACACTTAGCGACAGCAAGGATCTGGCGCCACGGTGAAACGATGATAGCTCTTTCATTGATGTTGGTTTTTAGGCGTAGATTAATGTAAGAAAACACAAACTTATAAAATAAAAATAAATATTTAACTTTAACAATAGTTTAAGCAAAAAGTCACGAATGCCTTTCATCTGATAATGTACTATTACATCGATAAATACCTTTATTTGCAAAAAGATCCTTCAAAACTCTTTTGTGGGCATAAATCCCAACACCGACGTCTTAACTTATAGATCCAAACCGAGAAAGTTTACTCTAGATCTTAATAGAGAGAATGTAATTTCAGAGTTGTCGATGGATAATGCACCGCAAGCCTAATAAATTTCAAATGTATTAGTACCAGAAGGCTTAAATAAGAATAATATATGAATTGATAACGCATTTTCATCAACTATCATGCTTGTCGAGGTTGACGGTTTCAGAATTTGTCACTTCATACTACGTTTAACAATTAAAAATTTAGATTTTATTAATCTTATCAATTTATCATATTCTCACAAAAATATATAAGTGGTTTTCTTTAACCATAGATGTTTATAAATACTTTGGAACATCGTGGCCATGGCTAATGGCATATGATGTCGTCTGGATTGCCAAATGACACAACACTCAAGAAATCGTCACAAAAATAAACTTGAGTATTTATGCTGTCGATTCTTTATATAATTTATCTTCACTCACCAAAACATAATTTAATATTTTAATTACATAATCTCATACATAGAAATATGAGTATTTTTTCTATTAAAATTAAATTACAAATTGTAGATATGTATTCTTGCTGCAAAAAAGTCAGAATAAGTATTCAATTGTAACATATATCATAATTAAGGTTTTTTTTTTCTTCATTAAGAAACTTTAAAATGAAATGAATATTTACACTATTACATTAGATGAGAATGAGTAGTTAAATGATTAAAAAAAACCTATAGTATTAGCCAGGGCCCAAAGCCGGCCCATAGCTTGTTGGGTCCCGGAGTGAAGAGTGGTTTTAATGCCATTATTGAAATTAAAAATAATATCAATCAATATAATCACATAAAATACTTACTTTTTTTTTTTTTTTTTTTAAGAGACAATATACAGTCTTTTTTTTATAAGAGACAATATGCAGTCTTTCCATATGGAGAAAACAGGGAATCGCTCGCCCCTCTCGCCACCAACATCTATATTTAAAAATATAAGAATAATGTTAGGACATAAGAAAAATATCATAGAGGAATGAGAGAAGAGAGAAATGAGAGAATAAAGATATGATTTTATTTTTTGTGCATTTTTTCTTAATATTTTTCTATACAAGTTAGAAAAGTACAACAAAAATATATAATGCATTAATATTCAAAAATAAATTTAGACTTAAGAGTGAGGATAAACCAAAAGTCTTGAAAAAATTCAAGAATGGAAAAAGTCGCAACCAATTGTTCATTAAAACGATCAATTAGGCTTTCTTTTGTAATATAGCTTTTTCTTAATTGGGAGGGTACGAAATAAAAAAAATTGTGTCCTCTTCTACATTAACTCAACAATAGTAATTTGTGTTATATATGTACCTATGTACAAAGAAATTCTTTTACTTGTAAAAAAATAATATCAAATTCTCACGAATATATCACAAGTTGCAAGTGTATGATTATATTCAATATCAAAACGCTAAATAACATTATGTAAAAACAAAATGCCCATAGTTAAGCACAATGTCGATGAATATTATAAAAATTATAACAAATAATTAAATTAACTCAATATTTTTTACATCACCGTGCAAAGCGCGGTGCCATATACAGCTTTAAAAATTATAAATAGTATGATGCAAAATTTTCTATTCCGGTCGGGTTAACCCTCGATGCGTGTATGTCCACTAGTTATTTGGGCGGTCAGGGCGCTGCTGACTGTATGTTCAATAGTAGAGTTACCGAGATTATATTTACAAAAATAAAATAAAATAGAAAAAACAATTTATACCACTAGTTATGTTAGTTAAGGGGATAAAATTTTAAAATTAAAATAAAATAGAAAAAAAAATTTACACCACTAGTTAAGTTAAGGGGATAAAATTTAGAAAAATAAAATAAAATTGAAAAACAATTTATAGAACATAACTTGTAAGTTGTAAGTGATAAAGTGACGAGTCGTAACTAACAAGTACATAGCTTAATCTTTTGCATATCTTATCTTTTATATTATATATATATATATATATATATATATATATATATATATATATATATATATATAGACACACTAATACTAGAGACATATTCAACCGCTCACACCCTACGCGCTCGACTTCTCTCCCTCCTCGTCAAGCCTCGCCCTCGCCGCACAGTCGCCCAACGAAGCAGCCCCTAACTCAAACAACAGGTTCTAATTTCTATTATGAATAATGAATTATGATTTACTCTAATCTACCCTAGATTTCAATTCTGCACAGGCGAGTTCATAGATTCACAGGTTAAAGTTTATTTTGACAAAAAATTATATGTTAGAGATTGAGGCGATTGAAATCTGTTTTTAAGATTCATCTCATTGATTCATGTATTCTTGATAGAGTGTTTGCTTCGATTTATATATGATCCAGTGCTTGGGGGATTGATTTTGCTTTCCATTTATTGATTGGGTTTCTTATTTTATTATTCTTGATTTCTTAGTGACTCTGAGATTTAACCGTCCACATGGCAACATTCCTTCCGGAAGACCTTGTGATCTTTGAGATCCTGCCGAAATTGCCGGTCAAATCTCTGATGAGATTCAAGTGCGTCTCCAAAAATTGGATGACATGCATCTCCGCCGACCGTTTACTCATCGACGCCCATCGAAGACTACAACAACAATCGGTGCTTGTGCTATACGATGGTTACAGAGACTGTGAAGAATTACATTCGCGTCCAGACCTATACCCGGAGTACTATGAACTTCCACCCCCGCTACAAACAATAACAGTGTGCTCCGAGCGGATCTCGAAGGCAAAAGAAGTAGACTTGTCGTACTTGATCGATAATTACGGCCGCATCAGAATCTCGAGCTCCTGTCAAGGCTTGCTCTGCCTCGTGTTCGATGACTTCCCAGAGCGAGTTGTGCTGTGGAACCCGGCGACACAGCAACATAGGCAGCTTTCAAGCCCGACGGACAGTAGCAGACTTTGGGGTGCGGGTATCGGACTGGACGAGGCGAGCGGGGACTGGAAGGTCGTCCGCTTATGCTTAGAATCAGACGACTCGAGCACCGAGCTTCCCGAGGAAGCATTGTTGGTGCGCGCTCACGTGCTCACTAAGAGCAACGCTCTTTGGAGAGACGGTGGTGTCTCGGGAATAAAAGGACATTTTGTACATAGAGGGATGACCCCGGTAGCGGCGGCCGGGGCTTTGCACTGGGAATTCTACCCGACCCACGTCCGGGAAAGAGATCACGCAGGCATTCTGTCCTTTGACCTTACCGATGAGGTGTTTCGATTTGCATACGGCCCCGAGTCTTATTTCAGGCTCTGCAACCGGAGGTCTTCGTTGGCAGCACTCACTTACGACGACCATAAGACGGTTACTCTAAGTGTGGCGTCGCCTTCTTCTTGCGGCAACCGTCTGAATTGGAGTAAGCTTGTGACATTCAATTATTCGGTTAAATTTGTTTGGAGAGAGCATTATTTGTTGTATAAAAGGGATTGGGATTTACCTTCTACATTGTTGGTGGCCGACTCCAAAACTCCCGGGCAAATGACAAGCCTCGAGCAACATATCCGCGCTGATAATTCAGACTTCATGATCTGTGATTACGTCGAGAGCATCATTTCCGTCTTTTGATATCTTTCATTTACTATGTATGAATGTACTTTATGATATCTTCTTGTAGACCATCGTATCTTTTTTTATTTATTTATTATTATTATTAAACAATGGATTGAGACACACTTTGTGCCGTTGTAAAAAAAAAAAGCTTATATGAATAGTTTATTCGTTATTATGTTATAACCGAAAGACTTACGTGCATTTATGCGTAAGTTTCGTGGTAATCTTGTCATTAGAATATCAAAAAGTAGAAATATTAGGCAGTGCTACACCTTATAATCTTATACGTTACGTTAAAATTTCTGCTCAATCTTATTATGCAAATATTCATATAAAACATCAACAGTATGACAACAACTATATTATTCATACTCTTAAATATATCTAGTACATATCATGATATATTTTCATAATTTTGAACATAACTCACTCTTCTTTCTCGTTTTTTCTTCTTTTTGTTTCGCCTCCGGGCAATGGTCTTTGTTGACTTTTGACGTAAATTTCGACCCTGAGTTCATGTATCAACCGAGCTCGTCTCGCTACTTTTTTAATCACTTCCATATTTTTTTAGAAAAAGGCATTACTCAGGTTAGAGTATTTGATTAGCTCAATATTTTCTCTCTGATACGATTATTCACTTTCAGTATTGTTGATTGTTTAAGGAGAATATTCTGAATTTCATTGATAATCATCATTTACAATGGTATTTATAATCATCACTAATTCTATAAGACTATAACTACCTACTAAATAACAGCACGTTTCAACAAGAATTGTAAGGTGGAATCTTTAAAAAGCTCCATCGAAATTCTTAAATTAAAATTCAATCTCCTTATGTTCCTTAATAGTATTTTTTGTTGTATTTTTTTTTTATAAATTTATGCTTATTCGTTTGCGGAGCATGATTATTGGGTGGAATGTCTTGAAAATTAAATTTTATTGTCTAATTTTGTGGCTCTGTTGTGTTAATTTGACTGAGTTTAGTGACTCAAGAGTTCTCGGTTTCTTCATTTTTCTTGATTATTGCGTTGACATGATACCCGATTTACCACGCTAAGCTCCACGAAAAAACACCTATAAATCTAATTTCTCGATAACCAAATCTAATTAAAAAAAGTAAACAAATGGTTTTCCAAAAAGAACATCAATAGGGACTTTTCCCTTTTAAAACCGGAGTAGGTGTACGGTACGGTTGATAAGGAAAGTGGCAGTAAGCACACATTCAGACCAAAAGGATAAAGGAAATTTGGATCGAAAATAGAGAGCACGAGCAACATTTAGTAATTGTTGATGCTTTCTCTCGACGACGGAGTTCTTTTGTTCTGTTTCCACACAAGAGAACTGATGATGAATTCCTTTCTTAGCAAAAAGTTCTGCAAAAACAAGCTCTTTGGCATTGTCAAATTTAAAAGACTTATTGGTTTTATTGAATTGTTTTTCAACTAAAGCACAGAATATTGGAATAATATTATGCACAGAAGGTTTATTAGGCATCATATAAACCCAAGCAAACCGAGAAAAATAATCGACAAGAGTGAGAAAAAAATTTGAATCCATTATGCGAGGTCGTGTGAAAGGGGCCCCATATGTCACAATGTATCAATTCCAAGACATCATTACAAACAGTATTTGAACCATTGAACGGTAATCTTTTTTGTTTTGCTAAAGGGCAGATATTACAAGCGGTATTTTGGTCAACATTGGACAAATCCTTCTCTTGCAATGGGGCCAAGGCCTTGTAAGAGGGATGTCAAAGTCTGTTGTGTCACGTTGTAGTAGAGATTTTATCCTCTAAGTTGTTAGGATCATCTTGGACATCACCCTTGCAAATCGTCCGTATCTTGTGAGTGTCCTGTATCACACACGAAATGTCAGTGAAAGTTACAATGGCTTTAGAGTGTCCCGTGTAGGCTTTAACGGAGAGCAAATTAAATTGAAAAATAGGTATATATAAAACATCATGAAGACTAATGTTAGAGTTAATAACAATATCTCCATAATGAAAAACTTGTATAATCGATTTTTCCGGCAATGTAACAGTGAACTAAATAAAAGTTTGAAAGAGACAAACATGGATTTTGGCTACAAATATGTCTAGTTGCACCCATATCCAATATCCATGATTTTTTTAGATTTTTCCTACTGTTCATTGCTTTAATAAAACAAAAGAACCTGTATTTAAGGTTGCAAGGTTGATCAAGGTGTCCGAAGCTGCTCCAATTTGAGAGGAGCCGAGGCGCTTCGACATCATTTGAATCATCCGCTGGCTTGAAGGTCTGAAATTGACTTCAGCGATGCTCCATTTTCATTCTGCCTCACATCGACGGTATTGATCTGAGCCTTGCCTGCGAAAAACCCGGGGGATTACCATGTAGTTTGTAACATTTGTCGACGGTGTGACCAAGCATCTTGCAATGAGAGAAAAATGAGCGATATTTCTTGATCTGCCTTCGCTGTGGAGGCTCATCTTTAATGGCCATCACCATCGAATCCCCCGGAAGAATACCCACGGATTTTGATCCAACCGCACGTTGTTTCTTTTCTTGTAGCAGGAGGGAAAAGATCATGTTTATTGGTAGAATAGGGTTTATGAGAAGTAATTGACCCCTTACCACATTGTATGATTCATTCAACTCCATCAAGAACTTCAATGCATGTTCTTAGTCATAGAACTCAACACATGCCTTTTTCTCGCATGGTGGCTTGAAGCTGTTGAGCCCAAACTCCCTTCAAACGTGTGTAGTATTCCGATACAGACTCAGATCCTTGTCGAATGTTGACCAATTATCTTCTCAATTGGTAGATTCTTGGCCCGTTGCTTTGCTGATATCGTTCTTGGAGATCTTTCCAGATGGCCGAAGCACAGTCACGGAAGAGAATTGAAGACGCGATCTACTTCGAGACTGAATTCAAGAGCCAAGAAGCAACCACATTGTTGTTTCTTTCCCATGATCGGATCAAATGCACATCATCTGTGATGCCATGAAGTTCATGTTCGTCGACTATATTCTTCAACGAACTTTTATCTTCGATGAACTTCTTCGTCGACAAGCTTCGTCGACGAACTTTGTCGACGAGCTTAATATCGACAACCAACTACAGTTCCTCGGGCGCTAGCTTTGTCGGCACTCTCCTCATGGACTTGCTTCATCGTCACTCTCTTGCTTTGTCGTCATCCTCCTCGTGGAACAGTTCCTTTGATACTTATTTCTTTTATGAATTATATAAACGACGTCGTTATAAGTCGTTTGTATAACTGTCTATTTTGTTTTTTGTGTAACAGAATTCTGTTACTCGATGAGCTTGTTGCTCATCGATCATGTGTATAAATACATCATTGTGTTCTCATTATTCAGTTAATCAAAATAAGAAGATTGCTGTTGGAAATCTCTCCCTCTCGTTCCATTTCAAGAACGCAATATGGTATCAAAGCGAAGCTTCCGCCATTGAAGCTCTGCAACAAGCTTCACTTTCTTCTTCCTTCTTGCAAACTCGCTAGCTGATCATCACCTCTGTTTCTTCAAAGATGGAGGAACAACATATCATGAGCAAGGAAACCGAAAATCGAGCGATGATTGAATCATCGATGAACGATCGTTTAATCATCGCTCGATGAATGATGAACGATCGTTTAATCAGTCCTTTACCTGTTCCTATTAAAAAAAAATACATTTTACGAATAAATATCAAACCCAAAGTCGACCTAATTGTAGAATATTAAGGACTGATTTTTACTCTTTAATATGTTCGTTCTTTATAGCATTACAAGTCCCACATATTAGAGACTGAAAATCAATCTCTAAATATTTTTCGTCATAGGGAACGTATTTGGGACTGAAAATCAATCTCAAAATATTTCTTTCTCGCGTAGGCCGACTGCTTCAGCGTAATGCAATCTTTCTTCTGTTCCACCTTGATCCCGAGATAGTATGAAAGTAATCCTAGGTCACTATGAAAGTAATCCTAGGTAACTCATCTCGAATTAGGCAATCATCTGCTGCTTGAATCCTTATACGCATCCTGCACTAGATCTAGTGACGATCAGGTCGTCCACATATACTTCCACGATCAGAACTTCTTCTTCGTTGCTCATGGTGTACACTTCCTGTTCCCTGCAACACTTCATGAATCCAAGATTCTTCAAGCTCTTGTCGAGGCGAATATTCCATGCCCTCGGAACTTGTCGTAACCCGTATAAGGCTTTGGATAGCTTGTACACCTTGTGCTCCTTGCCCGTGATGCCGAACCCTTATGGCTGTTTGACATATACTTCTTCTTCGAGGACACCGTTTAAGAATGCTGATTTGACATCCAGATGGTGAATCTCCCAACCTGCGTTGCTAGGGCTAGGATAAGTCTGATCGTGTCCAGTATCGCTACTGGAGCAAAGACTTTTTCGAAGTCTATCCTCTTCTTCTGCACGTTGCCTTTAGCTACCAGTATTGCCTTGTGCTTAAGGACATTCCCATTAGTGTCCTTCTTCAGCCTGTACACCCACTTCAGGTCGATGGGCTTCTGACCTTTGGGCAGGTCGGTCAGCTCTCATGTCCTGTTCTTCTCGATGAACTCCATCTCCTTCTTCATTGCTTCCTGTCATTTCTGCTCGGCCGCTGCCTCCTAGAAGTTGGCTAGCTCTTCTGCGCATAGCAATGAGAGTTCCTCCAAATCCACCTCTTAAGTCTTCTCGTAGACTTCTACCAGAGGTCGGAATCCTCATGGGCTGTCTTTTATGGAGGAATCTCCTAAACTGGCGAGCTGGTCCTGCTCAAGCTTGGTATCCGTGGTGTGTCCAGGGTGTTTTCCCCTGGGCTGGATTCTCTCGTCTCTGGCAACACTGCTCCCAAGCTGGGTTTTCCAGGATGATCCTGCTCTGCAACTCTCTGTTCGTCTTTCGCTCTGAACTCCACTGAGTTCTGCTCGGGTTCTCCCTTCTCGTCGCGCTTATCCCACTTCATCTCCTCTTCGAACACAGCATCTCTGCTCACTTGGAGTCTGTCGCGTCGTGGATCGTAGAGTATGTGTGTCTTGCTTCCTTTTTCAACTCCAAGGTACACCATCTTCTGACTCTTGTTGTCCAGCTTCTTGAGTTGTGGGCCCGCAACCTTCACATGTGCAGTGATCCCGAACACTCTCAGGTGCTCTAAGTGTGGTTTTTTCCCGTACCACGCCTGTAAGGAGTGCTCTCTCCTAGTGCCTTAGTCGAGAGACGGTTAAGCAGGTAGACCGCATGCTTTACCGCTTCTCCCCAAAACCTGACCGGAACCTGCATACTCTTGAGCAAGCTCCTCGCTGTGTTCATCATAGTCCAGTTTCATCTTTCCACTACACCAGTCTGCTGAGGCGTGTGGGGTGTTGAAAGGTAACGCTGAACTCCTTCCTTGTCGCAGAACTCTCTGAACTGTTGTGAAGTGAACTCTCCTCCTAGGTCTGTACGCAAGACCTTCAACCTGTGCACCGAGCTGTTCTCCACGATCTTCTTGAACTTCTTGAAGACCTCGAACGCTCCGTTCTTGTCCTTGAGCATAAACACCTACATCCAGTGACTAAAGTCATCGACAAGCAAAAGGAAATACTTGTTACCTGCCGAGGTTGCTGGGGTGATCGAACCACACAGGTCTGCATGCACTAAATGTAGAGGTTTATCTGCTCGAAATTTGGCCTTGATCGGAAACGGTATCCTCGCTTGTTTTGCGATCATGCAACTCTCATAAAGCTGGTCGGGGTGGTCAATCTTGAGAACTTCAAAAACCATCTGTTACCTGCCGAACCATGCGTGCCATAGCCAAGTCGGATCTACCATCGACGCCATGGGGCAGATGAGTTGGCACGTTTTTAAGTGAATCTTGTAGAGCCTGTTGGGTGTTCGCTCCACCTTCATCAACAACTCTCCTTCCTTGGTCCACATCTTCAGATAGGACCCGATTAGCTCCATTGTATTCCCGATCTCCGTCATCTGTCCTAGACTGATGATGTTGCTTTTCAACTTCGGGATGAAGTAGACCTAAGTCATCAGACGCTGGTCTCCGTTCTTGCACTTGATCAGGATTGACCCTCTGCCTTTGATCTCTACGACTGACTCGTCGCCGAATTTCACGTTGCCTGTGATTTTCTCATGGAGCTCTTCGAACTTAGATCCGTCCCCGGTCATGTGGTTGTTGTCGAGGTACCATACGTCAGTTTTGACTCTCTTCTCTCCATGCATAAGGAGGTTTGCAAAAACCTTGTCCTCATTGAGGAAGATCTTCTAGCTGGTCTCCTCCGGACAGCTCTGCTCGGCCTCTGGGTTGATCAGCACATTGATCACTTCTGCCCGGGCTCCGGTATCGTTGTGTCCGTCCAGGTGTGTTTCCTGCTCGGCAAACAACAATGCCGGCTAGTCGTCTTGGAATCTCGCTAGATTTGCCTCGTCGCCCTGGTTCTTGCTCCAGCACTCCGATGCAAAGTGCCTGAGCTTCTAACAAATGTAGCACTTCACTGTGCTCTTGTCTCTCCTGTTCGGTCATTCTTGACGATTCGAGCTTCTTCCGTGTCCTCGCGTATCTCTTCTTTGACCTCGTCCTCGACCTTGTACGCGTCCTCGTACTTCTCCACCAAAGCTGCTCTTACCTGAGAAATTCGAAGAAGACCCGGCTCCCCCGGTTCTCCTCTGTTTTGCCGTCCATTCTTCATGCGTGAGCATGAGATTGTTCTCATCTTCTTTGTCAATGTATCCCCGTAGTCTCTCCTCGTGGGTTTTGAGGCGACCGACGACCTTTTCGACCGTCATGGTCTTGAGATCGCCGAACTGCTCGATCGACATGACGATCTGCATGTATCTGTGAGGTAGTGCTCGTAGGAATTTCTTGACAACCGTGGTCTCCTCCACCTTGTCTACCAATGAGCGTATGCCAGTCACGATAAACGTGAAACTGATTGCGAAGTCGTCCACAGACTCGCTTTCTCTCATCCGTATGACCTCAAAGTCACTCTTTACGGTCTGGACCTTTGCATCCTTGACGCGATTAGCGCCCATGTGCATGGTCCGAAGCGTTTTCCATGCTTCTGTTGGGAATCACGTCTCGGATTCCGTGTAAATTATCACGAATTATACCTCCGAACCGTTCGGGTAACATTTAAAAATTATTTTAAAGCGGAAAAACTTGTTATCCGTTCAACGGTCCGGATATCGGATAATAACCATATAACAAGATCTGATAAATATTATGTAATTTAATATTCATAAATCATTATTAATAAACTAGTCATAATAGGAAATAAATAGAAAGCTGTTGGTTGCATTTATTAACCCAATGCATAAGGCCGTACCTCTTATGACGACTTCCGGCTGCGCGTTCTGAATCGGGCAGGGCTCCGCCGGTGCTGAGGGAAACTCCCGTGATCTTCTGGGATATTCTCCTGGAATCCTCGTACAGAAGCGTGGGCTTCGCCGGCAGGACTCCGTCGCAAAATTTTAACTGATGGTTCTTTTTAAGCTTCCGAAGAAATAGTCTCCTAAGCCGAACCAGAAAAGAGTGATCAGAAAAAATTCGCAGACCCTAAGGAAGAGGGATAATTCGAATTTTTCTCTGAAAAAGGTGTGAAAAATGTGTAGAATGAGCCTCCTATTTATAAGCTCAAACCGTAACCGAATTGGAGAATTTCCCTCCCTAATTTCGAATTTCATATAATTAAATATAATTAATTATCTTAATCCAATGGTCCAGATTTAATCTCATCTAAATCCAATGGATATAATTAATTAGGGATTTAATTAAATAAGAAAGATTAGGATAAAATCAAAATCCAATCTTATCTTCTTATCTTTATAAAATTCGAATTATATATATATATATATAAATTCGAATTCTCATTATCTAGATCCAACGGTTGAGATAAATCTTTAAACCGATCTAATGGATCAAATTAGTTTAGGATAGAATCACATATAAAAAGATTTATTAAAAAAAAACGATTTCGAATTTATCCATAAACCATGATTCGAAAATATATATAAATATATATAGTTAATTAATTTTCAATCCGACGGTAAAGATTAAATCTTAGACCGATCTAACGGATATAATTAATTAACCAAATTCGAAAAATGAAACTTGGTCACCAAGTTATTAATTTCGAATTTATCAATATCCTAATCCAACGGTTGATATTAAATCATAACCGATCCAATGGATAATATTGATTTTAGGGATTTGCTAAAATACAAAAACATTTGGTACTTTTGCCGCAAATATGGAAAGACCAAATCATACCATTCGAATTTAGCTACGGTTTCATATATCAAACCCTAATTCGAATTTACACATATAAATATATATAAATATATATTTTTATTCATTAATATAAATCTATTAATTATTAATTAATTATTAATAAGATATTAATAATTAAATCCAAATAATTAAATTATATTAATATTTCCTGATCTCAATATCACACATTAAAATGTCATGGTGCCACACCATCATTTAAATTCGTGACATGTGATTTAATTTCAAAGTTTATCGAACCGATCACAAACTTAGAAAATCTATAAATCACTAACCGTAAGTCGAAATGACTTGGTTCAAAAAGAAAAGTTGCTTAGAATTTAATTTCCAACAACATGGTGCTGATAGAAAATCTAAATTCTAACTTTCTTTTATCAGTTAATTTCGTGTAACAAATTATGGTACTTTTGCCACGCTAACGATAAAACTATCTGATGTCTGCCACAGACTTTTTCAGTTTTATAAGTCAAGCCAAATGATTAAACATTATCCAGAATGTATTTTAATCACGTACATATCATCCGTTACGGAGCTATCCTGGGGACCATGGACCCGTATCACTTAAGCTCCAACGAACTGCTAGTTTGTTCGTCAAACCTCGAAGTGATTCCACTATAGACCCGAGGCTGCACTCTTTAGTGATACGGTATATATTATTCTCTTTGTAAAAGCAGGGTGTCCATTGATACAATCATATTCCGGTTATTAATCTTTCACTTGATGATCCACACATGAGCATGCGGTTTCTACCGTTATGCCCCTCATTGCATTTTCATCCTTGACTCAGTCAGTAATATTATGAGTAACCCACTTATGGTTTCGATTCATAAGTTGCGCACAGGTACCTCTCACTTCTCACCACTGACAATCAAGGGAATCATCATGACTCTGAAGAGAGCTGTGTGATGCCCATGTCTATGACCAAGCTACCGTTACTGCTGACTATCATGTTCCCAAAATAATAGTGTTGGGAACAGCGGTAATATTTCGTGCTCTTTAACGGTTAAATCAAAGAACAATCAAGCCAGCAGCTCGGACTCAAGATCACTCAGTACTTAGATCGAATATCCATTTGATCATCTACTAGTGACTCAACTCCAAGTTATCAGTGACGGTCTTATATGATAACTTCCGGAGTTTAAGTCAGGTCCAGTCCAGTATGAAGACACTTCATACTTAATGCACTTCTAGTGAGTGTGACACACACAAAATCCAGAATAGGATTGTCACTTAGTCACATTAATGACCTTATACGATTAATGGGCTCCCACCCAGTTAATCAGGTCACGGACATTTTAAGTTCATTTATTATGATTATTAATTCTTCCTCACATTGACTCTGTTGTGATAATAATAACATAATTGCATCCTTTATGAACTAAGGAAACAAACATTCTATTTTACTCTACCAGAAACTATAATAAGATTAACATAATAAGTATCATCTTTATTCAACGACTTGTCATAATCTTTTACAAATGGATAAAATATCTTGTTTAAGAACACATATGTCCAACAGCTTCTTCTGCGGAATCCTTCTCATCAGAGAGCATGAGAAGAACTTCTTCTGGAACTGCTTGGTAGATCGCTGCGAGTGTCATTCTTTCTTTGCGCCTTTCGATTTCGCCGTATTCTACGGCCACCCACACTCCCTACGCCTGCAGATTTACCGTCATCTTCAACGCCCACACGGCGTAATTTCTCCTCGTGAGCATGGGGTAATGGAGCGTCATTGAGCCCTCTATGGATTCTGGTTTCTTCACAACCAGATCTCTGATTGCCGATTCTGATGAAGACATGTTCTTTGATTGAAGCTCTGATACCATTTGTTGGATCCCAATTCATGGTTTTGCTAAGATTAACACGAATAACACCAGAAAAATTCTCTCTGATTAATCGAAGGCAAATTACAAAGAGGTAAACTCAAAACTCTAGTGGACTCGTTGTTTACAAAGTGTACACTGCTAGGTATATATAGCTTCTCAAAAGTCTAAACCTTAGACAACTGAATCGCACCAAATCTGGTAACTACCCTAAATCTTTCATCAATCTTCGCTGGGTAGTTTCCCTTTCTTGCTCGGACTTCTTCTGTCCCCGAGCTGCTCTGCTTGTTCTCTGCCTCGAGATGGGCTTGCCTTCTGGTCGTCGTTGGTTCTGGTCGGGTTCCCCGGGCTGACTTCCTCTTTGTGCCAGACTAAGTCAAGCTTAAGCTCACAAACTCTTCTTATATAACTGCATATATATATATATATATATATATATATATATTGAGGAGAATAATGAAGGATCAATATCATATGCTCTTGATGTTGGCTTTTGCGCTATTCATGATCGGCAATTTTAACCTAACTGAAGCTAGTAGAGTCATGAAAAAACATGACTTGAGATTTTTCATAAGCGTCAGTGGCGGATCCACGGCCAACCGTAGGGTGGCCGTGGCCCCCCCTTGATTTTCCGATATTAGTCGAGTTCGAGCTTCCGGGCCGTTTTGGCGATCTTATTATAGCCTTAACTAACCCTTTCGGCCCCCCCTACATCTTCTAGCATTTTCTATAAGCTAAATCTTTCTCTCTTCGCGTCCGCCATTGATGCCGTGCTGTGTAACTCCGACGAAACTTCAAACTTCAAACAGTTTCAATGACTTATCACATCGAGGAAGATGAAAGGATTATAACACTAATATTACTATTTTAGCCTTGATTCTTGTGGTTATTACAAAAGGCATGACAGCTTTTTAATAATAGTTTTTAAATTTACAACATTGCCCTTGTATTTTGAGGTTATTACACACAAAGTAATAAAACTTGATATATTATGAATTATGGATTCATATAATTATGTAATTTTAAATATAAAAGATCATCAATGTCTTAATAACTTTATGTATATTCACTATAAAATAAATATTATATATTTTTTTTTATGTTTATAGTGATAAGTAATATTAAATTAAAAATCCATAAAATTATCGTTAAATTCGTGAAATAAATTATTAAAAATCCATATATAATTTGGGTGACTTTCTGTTAACGTATTCTAAAATAGTTTAGTGGATGATATAAAAGCAAATGAAAATAACTTATTTGTATATATTCACATATCAAGCTAGAAAGTCAATATAATAACGGATGTAAAATGTAATATCGAAAAAACCGTATATTTATATGTTATTGAAAAAAAAATTCGGCCCCCCCTATTCGAAAATCCTGGATCCGCCACTGACTAAAACGTCATGATATCGAGAGCAAATTGCAAATTAAGAAAGGGAAGATTTCTTACACTTTAAGTTTGGAGCTTTTCAAATTTGGATTTTGTTTTTTCTGATATAAAACACTCATGTCTAGAAAAACCCGATTTGAGACTATAGATATTATTAGCGATAAGTATTTAAACATTTTAGTAAGCATATTCTAAATTATTTATTTTGCCCTATCAAATTTACTCAACATTTATGTTTTAATTATCTTTCTAATGGGTATGAAGATATTTTTAAATATATACAATAATAGGAAATAGAATATTTAATATAATGTATACATATAAATATAATACCGTTCCTGTTTCATCTCTACATAATATAAAGGGGGTTTAGTGATGTGGATATGCTCGTTATAGTTTTTAGAAAGGGTAAACTGCGGCTAAAATACCCAATGTTTCATTTTTTTTAATTATATACCCAAAGTTTTTTTGGTGGCTATAATACCCAAAGTTTATTCCGTTAACGGAAAACGTACCCACCGTTAAATCTCCGTTATTCCGCCCGCGTGGCATATATTATAAGGGTAAACTGCGGCTAAAATACCCAATGTTTTGTTTTTTTTTAATTATGTACCCAAAGTCTTTTTTTGTGTGTGGCTATATTCCGTTAATGCCAAACGTACCCACCGTTAAATTTCCGTTGTTTTGCCCGCGTGGCATATATATATATTTACAGGGCCCACACTCTCTCTCTCACTGAGACACAAAATTAAAAGCGTACAGGGGTTTCGATCACACGCCCTCCTTGAACCCGCAGACACACTGAGTCACCCGTCCACCTTCATCTCCTGCTATGGTAATCGACATTTTTTTTTATAAAACAAGTGTACATATATTGTAACATGCAAAAATGTTACATTTAACATATAGTTAGACTTAAAATTGTGCCATGTTAAAGTGTCATAAAATTTAATTAAATATAAATTATCCATATTAAAGTGAATGAAGTAATATTATATTTTTAAATAATATAATAAGTAGATAATTTATATGTAATATTTATAAATTATATAATTTATAAAATGTAACATGTAAAATTCAATTACAACTATATAATAAAACATGTAAAAAAATATAATAAAATAACATTGCATGTAAATATTCATAATTAATAGATTGAAATAAAATTATAAAATATAAAATAACATTATGCTAGATATATTATATATTACACAATCTATAAAATGTGTATATAAATATTATTTTTTCAAATATTTATAAACGATATTATAAATTGTCTATTAAACCCTAAACCCTATTAAAAAAAAATATATGCCACGCGGGCGAAATAATGGAAATTTAACGGTGGGCATGTTTGGCGTTAACAGAATAAACTTTGGGTATTATAGCCACCAAAAAAAAACTTTGGGTACATAATTAAAAAAAAAATGAAACATTGGGTATTTTAGCCGCGGACGAAATAACGGAGATTTAACGGTGGGTACGTTTGGCGTTAACGGAATAAACTTTGGGTATTATAGCCACACAAAAAAAAACTTTAGGTACATAATTAAAAAAATGAAACATTGGGTATTTTAGCCGCAGTTTACCCTTTTAGAAATTTTGAATATATATTTTTCAGACACAAGTAATTGACTTTTTATTCTATCGAGCACTAAAAATTTAAAATTATTTTTCAATTTAAACTTGATAATTTTACTTACTGTTTAAAGCTGGTTTATACTTTATAGTTGTTTAAAATTGTGTTAGTGTCTAAAACGTCTAAATTCATGGATGAAATTATTAAAGATAAAATCGAAAGAATAATTTTAAATTTTTGATGTTTGATAAAAATTTAATACGTGGTGTTTTGGGAAATATATATTCAAAAAATGAATCTCACTCAATGTAGAAATTATGGAAGAATGTTTTACTAGATTATCGCTAGACTAAAATGTTGGGAGAAAGCGCAACGCAACGAAATCTCAATATCTCCCAATAGCCGCTGAAATATAAAGGCTATGTTAATGCCTAAAATTTGATTAACTTGAATGCGGCCCAGGTCTTGATTTTGGGCCGGGCCCAACGCCCGCTTGACGGTCGGAATGGGCTTTGAAGCTTGATCTTCGGTCTTGATAGGCCGGAAATCTTCCCTGTATAACCTGCCTCCGTTCCTGTAAAAAGAGTAGAAAAACGTGAACTCCGAAGGGGAACAGAGGGGGGGTCCTCTGTCGCCCGCTCCGACGCTCAACATTAGTCGAGTATTTGAGTCGGAATTTGTGAATAAACGGGAAACAGAGGTTTTCTGGCTTCGGGAGTGCTTGCCGATTGTGGCGGGGGTGCCCTCGTATTTATAGAGGGTCGGAAGTTCGATTTCATGCCTTCGGGGCGCGCGGCGCGCCCCGAAGGCATGTTTTGGCCTTCGGGGCGCGCGGCGCGCCCCGAAGGCATGTTTTAGGCTTCGGGGCGCGCGGCGCGCCCCGAAGGCATGTTTTTAGGCCGGGCCGAGTCGACATTTCCCGAGTGAGTTCGGGTTGACTTGTTGTTGACTTTTCGGTTGACCTCTAGGATCGGGCCCGTTGACTTTTTTGGTTGACCATCCGGGTCGGGCCCGTTGACTTTTTGGGTTGACTTTCCGGGTCGGTCCCGTTGACTTTTTGTTGACTTTACCGGGCCGGGCCCTTTGACTTTTTGTTGACTTTTCCGGGCCGGGCCCTTTGACTTTTTGTTGACTTTTTTAGGCTGGTTTGGTTTTGACTTTTCCTGAGCGGGTCAAAGTCGATTTAGTGGGCCTAATATGTCTGGGCCTTAATTTTTCTAGGCTCCAGAAAATACGCATAATATTAACCCCCCAGTTTCTTGCGAGATTCATCTTGCGAGAAACTTTATGCGTTATGTCATCTTGGACAAGTTACCGGAATTAATCTTCGGTTTTTTATATTTTTGCCAGGTTTCGCGTCTTAACGTCTTACTTCCTGGTGTTTTGCCCCGTAGCGTCTTTTAGTATTTTGCTGAGTTTCTGCGCCTTAGCGTCTTATTTCTCAGTCTTTTGCGCCGTAACGTGTCTTTAGTATTTTGCTGAGTTTCTGCGCCTTAGCGTCTTTTAGTATTTTGCTGAGTTTCTGCGCCTTAGCGTCTTATTTCTCAGTCTTTTGCGCCGTAAAGTCTCTTTAGTATTTTGCTGAGTTTCTGCGCCTTAGCGTCTTATTTCTCAGTCTTGTGCGCCGTAGCGTCTTTTAATATTTTGCCGAGTTGACGACCGTCCTTTCTCAGACTTTTTGTTGCGTGAGCCGGCAGGGTTAATTCCCAGGCCTTTTGAAATTTTTGTTGCCTGAGTCGGTAGGGTTAAGACCCGGCCTTTCGCGGACTTTTTGTTGCCTGAGTCGGCAGGGTTAATTCCCGGGCTTTCTTAGATTTTTTTTGTTGCCTGAGTCGGCGGGGTTAAGACCTGGCTTTTCTCAGACTTTTTGTTGCCTGAGTCGCGGGGTTAAGACCCGGCCTTTCTCGGACTTTTTGTTGCCTGAGTCGACGGGATTAATATCCGGCGTTTCTCGGTCTTTGTTGCCTGAGTTGGCTGGATTAAGATCCGGCCTGTCTCGGTCTTATTTGCCTGAGTCGGCGGGATTAAGATCCGGCCTTTCTCGGTCCTTGTGCCTGAGTCGGTAGGATTAAGATTCTCCCTTTCTCAGTCTTTCTTGCCTGAATCGGTAGGATTAAGATCCTACCTTTATCAGTTTTTGCGCCTGAGTTAGCGGGATTAAGATCCGGCGTTTCTCGGTCTTTTGTGCCTGAGTCGGTATGATTAAGATCCTACCTTTCTCAGTCTTTGTGCCTGAGTCGGCGGGATTACGATCCGGTCTTTCTCGGTCTATGTTGCCTGAGTCGGTAGGATTAAGATCCTACCTGTCTCGGTCTTATTTTGCCTGAGTTGGCGGGATTAAGATCCGGCCATTCTCGGTCTTTAATGCCTGAGTCAGCGGGATTACGATCCGGCCTTTCTCGGTCTATAGTTTCAGGCTTTGGCCGCCTTATTTTCCGTGAAACAGATTTTCGACGTCATTTTCGTTTTTCGGATCTTGATTGTCGTTTGCGTAAATAGGACGTTGACCGTAGATTTTTCTCGGATTGAGTCTTTGACGACGTTGCCATGATTGGAACAGTAACCGTTGTGTTGTTTTCCATGATTCGGATCTTGACACTCATCTTTCCCGTGATTCGGGTTGAGTCTTTGATTTTGTCCTCGTTGTTCGGACTTCGATCGCCGTTTTTTGTGATTCGTATTTTGACCATTGTAGTCTATGTGATTTTGAATTTCGACGTCGTCTCTGTGATTCAGATCTTGACGGCCTCTTTTCCCTTTGTTCGGGTCGCGTCTTCGACGTCGTTTTCGACTTCGTTTCCTTGATTCGGAATCTTGACCATTGTCTCCGTGATTCCGATCTCATCCGTCATTTTTGTTTGTTCAGGCTTTGCTCGTCGTTTTTCCTTGACGAGCTTCCGGCGTCGTCATTGGGTGTCGGACTTTGATCGTCGTCTCTCCCTGATGAGCCTCCGACGTCGTCGTCGGATTTTGAACCGTGCTTGCTGATTTTCCCAGATGAGCCTCTGGCGTCGTCGTCGGGTTTTGAACTTTGTCTGTTGATTTTCCCTGATGAGCCTCCGGCGTCGTCGTCGGGTTTTGAACTTTGTCCGCCGATTTTCCCTGATGAGCCTCTGGCGTCGTTTTCGGGTTTCGGACTTTGTCAATTTATTTTCCCTGATGAGCCTTTGACGTTATCGTCCGGTATCGGAATTCAGCCATCACTTTTCCTGATAAGCCTTTGGCAACGTCTTCGGGCTTCGGACTTTGGTCGCTGTCATGGCCTGATGAGCCTTCGGCGTCGTCTTTGGGTTTTGGACTTGGACTGTTTTCTCTGCCCGATTGAGCCTTTGGCGTCATCTTCGGGTTTCGGACTTTGCCTATTTATTTTCCCTGATGAGCCTTTGACGTCATTGCCGTGATTCTGACTTTGACCGTCGATATTTTTCGGATCGGGTCTTCGTCTTCGTTTTCGTGGATACTTCGATCGTCGTTTCTATTATTTGAATTTCGGTCATCGTATCCGTAATTTGTATTTGATGTCGTGGCCAAGATTTGGTTCTTAACCGCTGTTTAATCCGTTCTGAGGAGGCGGGCCTTTTATCTGTATATATTTATAATCCGAGCGTATATACACCCATTTTTTATTGTCACTTATATGTAGTATATACATATTTATTTATATTCTTGTCGTGCTTTTGGTTAAATATATATATATATATATATATATATATATATTTTTTTTTTTCTTTCTTAATCACGATTCAGTTTGTGACTTTGTGCGTATACATATAAAATATACATGTTTATTTTTCTTTTTGTTATCTCTTTTTTCTATTTTCTTTTTTCTTTTTCCTTTCCCCATTTTTCTTCTCCTTCGATCGATCAGGGAGGCTTTTTCTCCCTTCTTTTTTTTTTCTTTCTTTCTTCTTCTCTCCTTCGACTTTCTTCTTCTCCATCGAGCAAAAGAGCACAGGGGCTCTCCTCTTTTTCTTTTTCTTCTCTCCTTCGGCGAGCTCGAGCAGCAAAGAGGTTCCCCTCTTTTTCTTTTTTCAGATCCACCTTTGCCTCGGACCGTCGTAGTTCCGACGACGACCGCCTTTGCAGTGGCGACGGCGTTCCCAGGCGAGCACGTGGGCAGCTGGGCTTCCTCGATCGAAATGGTGCATCGTGGGGCTTGCGAA
Source organism: Parietaria judaica (assembly GCA_954871525.1). Taxonomy (NCBI): domain Eukaryota; kingdom Viridiplantae; phylum Streptophyta; class Magnoliopsida; order Rosales; family Urticaceae; genus Parietaria; species Parietaria judaica. The sequence continues at coordinate 51,737,558 of OX940860.1, forward strand.
CTCCTGTCTTCAGGCGCAGTGGCGACGATGAAGGAGGCGACCCCATTGATGGGTTCGGAGCTCGCCGGCGCGCGTAGAGGCGGTGGGTAGTAACCAAGACTCAGACTCGACGCTTCGGAGGGCCGGCGACGTTGATTGGGCTTCCTTATTGGTGGTCGAGCACGAAATGGAGGGCGACCGCTATCGCGAAGTATCAGACTTCCGCCGCGGGGTGGTGGCGTTGTGGAGTTGCACGGAGCTCCCGGTGTTGGACGCTTGCCAAGAGAACAACTTCGTTGGGTCAGAGCTTCGGCGGAGGATCAACGACAGCGAGCGCGAGGCCTCACGCGGCAGCGTGCTCCTGGGTTTTCGCGGTGGTAGGCTTCGCCGGCCGTGACGAGCCAAAGCGACGAAGCTTCGGTGGAACTTCGTTGGTCCGAGCTGTTCATCGACGATCTGTATTTTCTAATATGTTTTTTCTTTTTATTAATATAATATGTTTAATAACGGGGAGAAAAACTTGTAATATATATTCGATTTTTATTTTTGCGTTCTTCTCAATTTGAATATAATCGCTTTTATTATTCGAATTCCATCCTTGATCGTTGTGAGTATTGATTTGATTGAGAACGGGTCTTGAAAATTGCTGACGATCGAGACGAATCATAAGGTTTGTTGACGATGGAGGAACGTCTAGGACTTAGTGACGATGAGACAAGTCTTGAGGTAGCCGGACGACAAAGAACGTGTTAGCTTTTGTGTTCAAACATTCCCTGTTGATGGTGTTGAACTCTAGGTGTCTCTTTAGCCATTCCCGTGACCTGTTCGTCATTACCGTGACCTGTACGTCTATTTGTAACCTGTTCATCTCTTCGAAATTTGTTCGTCTTTCGTGACCTGTTCATCTCTTCAAAACCTGTTCGTCATTTTCTTGACCTGTGCGTCTCTTCGAAACCTGTTCGTCGAGAGGTAATGTATGAAAGTTTTGCTGGCGGGACTCCGAGGCTTTGAACTTGTCGGGGCCCCTCCTTCTAGCGCCAAATGTTAATGCCTAAAAGTTGATTAACTTGAATGCGGCCCAGGTCTTGATTTTGGGCCGGGCCCAACGCCCGCTTGATGGTCGGATTGGGCTTAGAAGCTTGATCTTCGGTCTTGATAGGCCGGAAATCTTCCCTGTATAACCTGCCTCCGTTCCTGTAAAAAGAGTAGAAAAACGCGAACTCCGAAGGGGAACAGAGGGGGGGTCCTCTGTCGCCCGCTCCGACGCTCAACATTAGTCGAGTATTTGAGTCGGAATTTGTGAATAAACGGGAAACAGAGGTTTTTTTCGCTTCGGGAGTGCTTGCCGATTGTGGCGGGGGTGCCCTCGTATTAATAGAGGGTCGGAAGTTCGATTTCATGCCTTCGGGGCGCGCGGCGTGCCCCGAAGGCATGTTTTAGCCTTCGGGGCGCGCAGCGCGCCCCGAAGGCATGTTTTTGCCTTCTGGGCGCGCGGCGCGCCCCGAAGGCATGTTTTTAGGCCGGGCCGAGTCGACATTTCCCGAGTGAGTTCGGGTTGACTTGTTGTTGACTTTTCGGTTGACCTCTAGGATCGGGCCCGTTGACTTTTTTGGTTGACCATCCGGGTCGGGCCGTTGACTTTTTGGGTTGACTTTCCGGGTCGGTCCCGTTGACTTTTTGTTGACTTTTTCGGGCCGGTCCCGTTGACTTTTTGTTGACTTTTCCGGGCCGGGCCCTTTGACTTTTTGTTGACTTTTCCGGGCCAGGCCCTTTGACTTTTTGTTGACTTTTTTAGGCTGGTTTGGTTTTGACTTTTCCTGAGCGGGTCAAAGTCGATTTAGTGGGCCTAATATGTCTTGGGCCTTAATTTTTCTAGGCTCCAGAAAATACGCATAACAGGCGATAATAATCGAAACACAACCACGAACACGCGACAATTTTAGCGTGGAAAAACCCCCAAAACGGAGTAAAAAACCACGGGAGCCGTAGGCCGCTTAAAATCCACTATAATCAAGAGTGAGGTACAAAGGAAGTCTTCCCTAGATAAAACTAGAGGCATACATCATCATAATCAAGATCGAACACCAATCTCGGATTACAACAAGCAAGAGAAGAATTTGTGAAAATCGTTCTCACAAATCAGCCTCTGGTTTCCACTCTTCAGATCGACCTAGAGAACACGAAATCACATCTCCACCAATCAGAACGTACCTCTATGTTTTAGGAACGTTCTGTCCAAAAATAACGACGATCTAACAGTGAACGAATGCACAGTCACAATTTTCCCGAGGGTCGACGAAACTGTGCGGGAACCGCGAATTTCCTTTTCTTTCTCTTTTTCTTGTTTTCTCTCACTTCTTCACTCTTGCTTTTCTTCATCTCATCTAAGTCAATAACCCACATTGTTGGGCCTCCAAATAGGAGGGATACCCAACATAAAAATTTATAATCATGTTTGGCACTGGCTGTGAGAATATCAACAGGTTGATAATTCGATTGTTTTTCCTTTTTGTGTCATTTTCCCTTTCATCAGGTCGTTGTCCATTAATTGACATATTCATTAACTTTGTGACAACTAGTTGAAACTGAAGTATGAAATTGGTCATTGTTCACACGGAGGGGCATGTACGGAAGCCGTACATACCTCCCTCGTTGCCATTGTCGGATCGGGAGATTGAGAAATCCAACTCGGAGGACGTAGTTGTCCATCTCTTTAACTAATTCTCGAGATCTTTCGGTCAAATAATATTACTTGATCAACAAAGTCTGATATCTCCGCTCGAGGTTAAAGAATCCGAGGCCAAGTAAAAGGGATGTATTGTATCCCGCGATTAGCTTATTTTGTAGAGTTTTGACCGTCGTGTAAAAGTTGTTCGATATCTAAACAAAGTGAATTTCGTAAAAGTCGTTCGATATTTATACCAAATGAATGTAGCAAAAGTCATTCGATTTGTAATATTCTTTGTAAATTTGATAAATGTAATTAAAGAATTTCCTTTTTAATGATTTTTTCTTTTATATGTTCTGATATATTCCATATTAAATACTGACCATAAAAAACATTATACATCACGATATCGAGGGCAAACAACAAATTAAGACGAGAACCATTAATTGAACATGGATGGATTGTATATATTGTATCGGGTTTATTTAAAATTATAAAAACAATGAAAAGCCGGGAAAATATAATTGGAATGGTAATAATCATCGAGGAGAAAGTGATTGAAATGGAAAACAATATGTGATTGGATCAGTGATATTAAATTTTGTTGAATCTACGGGCTCATTATTGCTGTCTCGTTTTGATGTATTTTTCGATTTTCATCTAAAAAGTTATACTAGTTAATGAATTTTCCTTCGGTGACGAAAGTTTAGGTGCGAACATCCATTATAAATTGATAAAACTAATGAAAACACCATAATCCGTACATAGAAAATTCATTCCAGTAAAAATAGGAAGTCGATACTGAGGAACTATTGAGTTTTGATCAAGTTTTCGTGCGAGTGTTAATCTCATCTGACTCTACGTAGTCGTTGGTTTGATAAGATAATAAATAGATTGTCTCCTATGCGGGGATATTAATTTAATTGAATATCATAAAAAGAATTATGGGTGATTACTTGAAATGGATTAGCTGAAAACAATGAACTCGAAAATTACTTGGCAATAACCGAACAGTCAACTAAAAATAAGTGTACATCTTCATGCCTCTCGTATTCTCCATTAACTTGGTTGACAATTAATTGATAATCCGAAGACACAATCAGCCTCGTCGCTCAGACTGCCTTAGCCATGCGTAATCTTGCAATAAAAGCCTCATATTCCGCTTCATCATTGGTGGTTCTAAAGCCAAGTTTGTAAGCTCTCTCGATCATTGTGCCCTTTGGTGAAACCAGTCGGATTCCAGCTGCAGCTCCCTGCGTATTCGATGATCTATCTACCTTGAGCCTCTATTTTCCATCTTCGTCGCCCAACTTTTCCTTGTCGGTCGAAAGTTCGATAAGGAAATCCGCGAGAACCTGAGACTTCATGTTGTGTTTCGAACTCTATATTCAATATCATACTCTCCTAAACGCACCGACCATTTTGTCATGCGTCTTGATTGATTAGGGTTGTAAAGGAGTGCCCTAATTGGTCTGTCCGTCATGATTACGATGGTGTGCATGATGTCTTAGCTTTGTTGATGCCTCAATGATGGCAATAACTAACTTCTCGATTTGTAGATATCTTGTGTCTACTCCGATGAGCTTCTTGCTGATGTAAGAGACGGGCCTCTTCTCTGCCTTCTCTTATAGAACCAGGACATCACTTAATGTTACGTCTGTCATTGGCACACACAAATATAGGACTTTTCCCGCTATGATTTTAGTCATTGTAAGTGGCGTCGACAGATAAATCTTCAGCTCCTCGAAAGCCATTTCGCACGCTCCAGTCCATTAAAACTTTTTAATCTTCTTCAGTATCTCGTAGAAAAGAAGATTCTTGTTTGCTGATCTTAAGATGTATCTGTTGAGTGCCGCGATTCTTCCCATGAGCTTTTGAACCTCCCTTTTGCTGCGTGGCGATGGCATGTTTTTTGATAGCTTCCACTTGATCGTTACTTGCCTCAATTCCTCGTTGCGTCACCAAGTATCCAAGGAATTTTCCCGACGAGACTCAGAAATTACACTTAGACGGATTCAAACTTCATGTTGTGTTTGCTGAGCACCTCGAAGCATTCTCTTACATGAGTGATGTGCATTTCTTCCTTCAAAGATTTCTACAACGTGTCATCGATGTATACTTCCATTATTTTCCCAATTTTCTCGTGGAACGACCAATTGCTGATACGTAGCCCCTGCATTTTTCAAACCAAAAGGCATTACCTTGTAACTATATATCCCTATTTCACTGATGAAAGCTGTTTTCTCTTCGTCGTCCGGATGCATCATGATCTGATTTTACCCCGATTATGCATTCATGAAACTTAAAAGTTTGTGTCTTCATTTGACGTCGATGAGACGATCGATATGCACCATGGGAAAGCTACCCTTTGGGTAAGCTTTGTTGAGACCGTAAAATCAATACATACTCGCCACTTCCCATTATTCATTTTGACAATAATCGTGTTCACCGGCCACTCAGGATACATAACTTCTTGGATTACTCCCGTCGCCAGAAGTCTGTCAACTTCATCGTTGATGATCTTGTTCCTGTGCGCCACCATCTTTCTTCGCTTGTGCTTCACCGGCTTGTGACTTGGATCCACGCTGAGCTGGTAAGAAATGATTTCTAGGTTGATCCCCGGCATGTCCTCATTCGACCAAGAAAAACTCCCTTTATTCTTTTTCAAGAACTCGATGAGCTTGACTCTTAGTCCGTCGCTTAAATCGATTCATATGTTGATCATCTTTGTTGGATCAGATGGATCTATTTGGACTTGTCCCACCTTTTCCAACTCGTGCCCATATCCAGGCGCTCGGTCATATGTTGGTTGTATCTGCGGATCCATACCCTAAAAGGATCTCCACTTACCAATAAGAAATTGCAATCTTTAATTTATCACACAGTTTGACCTTAGAAAAATTCACTGGGGTAGAGTCTCATACCAATAACCTTGTCAAACCGTATGTTTCAAAAACAACTTACAATGAATTTCCCAAATCGTGATGAAATAATTATTGTAATTTATTAACATGTTCTTTGTTTTATTCCGAGCCTTGAGTATTAATAAATAATATCTTTATAATCAATAAATATCAAGAACGTGTACATTAACAAATTCGAAGTCTCTGAATCTGTTCTTGAAGCTTTAAGAAATTTTCTGACTCTGATCTTGAGGCTGTCTGCGATTTCTCTGATGAAGATTCTGTTGGAAATCGGGGTTTGATTCCCGACTTCATTACCACGAAATAAGCCTCCGAGGCGTCCCAGTAACATTTAAAAATTATTTTAAAGCGGAAAACTTGTTACCATTTCATCAAGATCCGATAAATATTAACAATTTAATATTTCATAAACATTATTAATAAGCTAGTCGAATAGGAAATAAATAGAAAGCAGTAAATGGTTGCATTTATTAACCCAATGCATAAGGTCGTACCTCTAGTGATGATCTCGGTTACGCACTCTGAATCTCGGCAGGGCTTCGCCGGGGGCTGAGGGGAAACTCCCGTGATCTTCCGGGATATTCTCCTGGATTCCTCGCACCGAAGCGTGGGCTTCGCCGGCAAGACTCCGTCGCGAAATTTAACTGATGGTTCTTTTTAAGCTACCGAAGAAAAGTCTCCTAAGCCGAACAAGAAAAAAAGAGATCAGAAGCAGAAAACTCGCAGACCCTAGAGAGAGAGGGATAGCTCGAGTTTTTGTTGTGGGGAAGGTGTGAAAAATGTGTAGAATGAGCCTCCTATTTATAGGTCTCAGACTGTAACCAAATTGGAGGTTTTCCCTCCCTATTTTCGAATTCTTATAATTAAATATAATTAATTATTCCAATCCAATGGTCCAGATTTAATCTCATCTAAATCCAATGGATATAATTAATTAAGGATTTAATTAAATAACAAATACATGATAAGATCAAAATATTTAATGTTATCATCATATTTATCAAATTCGAATTATATATATGTATATATATATATATATATATATAATTCGAATTATATAATGATTATCTAGATCCAATGGTTAAAAATAAATCTCAAACCAATCCAATGGATCAAATCAATTAGGGATAAAATCAAATATCTTAGGGTTTTAACAAAACCCTAATTCGAATTCTTTATCCTTTATAAATTCGAATTATATATGATATATGTATATAATATTAATTAATTTCTAATCCGACGGTAAAGATTAAATCTTAAAACCGATCCAACGGATATAATTAATTAACCAAATTCGAAATACCTAATCTTGGTCACCAAGCTATAAATTTCGAATTACAATTAGGGTTAAAATCAATTATCTTAATCCAACGGTTGATATTAAATCATAACCGATCCAATGGATTAAATTGATTTTAGGGATTTGCTAAAATACCAAAACATTTGGTACTTATGCCTCAAATATGGAATGTCCAAAATATATGATTCGAATTTACTAGGGATTCAAATAACCAAACCCTAATTCGAATCTTACACATTAAATATATATATAAATATATATTTTATTTATTAATATAAATCAATTAATTATTAATTAATTATTAATAAGATATGAATAATTAAATCCAAATAATTAAATTATATTAATCAAGGTTCGCATTTTCGACGATAATCGTCGATAATCGCCGATTTTCGGTCTTTTCGATAGTTACCGGTAAGTTGCCGGCTCCAATACTTATCGTTTTATATACTTTTCGACGATTATCGAGCTTTTCGATAAAACCTTTTCCAACCGATTTTCGATAAAATGCGTGTAAAAAATAGGGACTTTTCGGCAAAAAATTTTTGGCAAAAATACCAATTAAACTTCCGGCAAAAATAATTATACTCACACAAGAGCCCCTCCCCACCCCGCCACGTCCGGCCGGCCGGACGGCGGCGGCGGCGCGCGCGCGTGGTGGTGTAACATTTGTGTGAGTCCTCCCCCATCCACAAAATCCTATGACCCTAAGGGCCCAAGCCCTTGTCCCTAATATTTGGTATATAAACATCACCAAACTCTTGTCATCTATCAATGTGGGACTTTTTGTTATTCAACTAATATCACACATTCACACTTAACATACACATACACTTCACTTAATAATTTAACTTAATATTACACACTTCAAATAATATTATACACTTAACATACATATTAACTTCACCTAACATACATATACACTTAATATGTATATTCATTTAATATTATACACTTCAACTAATATTAAATTTGTTAACATACATATACAATAAACATGCATATTCACTTCACATAATAATTTGACTTAATATTATACACTTAAACTAATAAAGTGACTTAATATTATACATTTCACCTACATATTTAAGTTACAAATGTGTTTTGTTGTATACAATTATGTCTTGTATTTATTAAATATGTAGTTTTGAACCTATATAAATATCTTGCTTAAATACTCAAATATTATACACTTTCTATTATGTGTTTGAGTTTGAGATATTACTATATTAGACTATGTATTTGATAGTTGAGACTTGTTAGACTACGTTATTAGTGTTTTAGATTTGAGTTTTTTGATGGAATTGTATGTGTGTGTATGACTTTACGTATCTACATATGTTTTGAATTTGAGGTATGATATTATAAAAATATTTTATAAGTTTTCCGTCGAAAAGTATCGAAAAGTGTCGATAATCCGTCGATAATCTTCGAAAAGTATCGGTAATTGGTAAGCTACAGTATTATAGGTTTTCCGTCGGTTAATCGGTAAGCTATCGATTAATCCGTCGAAAACGGTAACCGATTTATCGACAATCTCGGTAAGTTGAACCTTGATATTAATAATTCCTAATCTAAAAATCACACATTAAAATGTCATGGTACCACACCATCATTTAAATTCGTGACATGTGATTTAATTTCATAGTTTATCGAACTGAGCATAAACTTAGAAAATCCATAAATCATAAACTGTAAGTCGAAATGACTTGGTTCAAAAAGCAAAGTTTCTTAGAATTTAATTTACAACAACATGGTGCTGTTAGAAAATCTAAATTCTAGATTTCGTTTTATCATTTAATTCTGTGTACCAAAATATGGTACTTTTGCCACGCTGACGATAAAACTTTCCGACGTCTGCCACAAACCTTTTAGTTTTCTAAATCTAGCCAAATGATTAAACATTATCCAGAATGTATTTTAATCACGTACGTATTATCCGTTACGGAGCTATCCTGGGGACCATGGACCCGTATCACTTAAGCTCTAACGAACTGCTAGTTGTTCGTCAAACCTCGAAGTGATTCCACTATAGACCCGAGGCTGCACTCTTTAGTGATACGGTATATATTATTCCCTTTATACATCAGGGTTTCCATTAATACAATCAAATTCGGGTTATTGTTCTTTCACTTGATGATTCACACATGAGCAGGCGATTTTTACCGTAATTCCCCTCATTGCATTTTCCTCCTTGACTCTGTCAGTAATATTATGAGTAACCCACTTATGGTTTCAATTCATAAGTTTCGCACGGGTACCTCTCACTTCTCACCACCGACAATCAAGGGAATCATAATGACTCTGAAGAGAGCTACGTGATGCCCATGTCTATGATCAAGCTACCCTTACTACTGACTATCATGTTCCCAAAATAATAGTGTTGGGAACAGCGGTAATATCTTGTGTTCTTTAACGGTTAAATCAAAGAACAATCAAGCCAGCAGTTCGGACTTAAGACCACTCAGGACTTAGAACGAATATCAATTTGATCATCATTTTATGACTCAACTACAAGTTATCAGTGACGGTCTTATATGATAACTTCTTGAGTTTAAGTCAGGTCCAGTCCAGTGTGAAGACACTTCACACTTAATACACTTCTAGTGAGTGTGAAACACACATAATCCAGAATAGGATGGCCACTTAGTCACATTAATGACCTTATACGATTAATGGGCTCCCACCCAGTTAATCAGGTCACGGACGTTTTAAGTTCATTTATTATGATTATTAATTCTTCCTCACATTGACTCTGTTGTGATAATAATAACATAATTGCATCCTTTATGAACTAAGGAAACAAACATTCTGTTTTACTCTACCAGAAACTATAATAAGATTAACATAATAAGTACCATCTTTATTCAATGACATGTAATAATCTTTTACAAATGGATAAATATCTTGTTTAAGGACACACATGTCCAACAGATTCACCAAAAAGTCTTCCGATTTATGCTCCGGGACTACGTCGCGGGGATGCGTAGGATCCCACTGGATAATACTCGAATTCCTAAAACCCGAAAAACCCTGAGAGGAGCTCAGAGAAAATTGCAAAAACAGAGAGAGAGAGAGAGAGAGAGAGAGAGAGAGAGAGATAGATAGAGATTGGGTTACATGGTTACCCTTTTTATAGGGAATGACCCAATCACTTTGGAAAAAATATCTCAACTAATTCTCAGAGATTTACTCCAACTACTTGGAGATATTCACTCAAAGATTTGATTTAGATAAATAAATCAAATAAAGAATAAATCCAATTTAAATCTTTTTCAGAAAATACCCTAAAGATTTAATAAATCAAATATTTAGATTTTCAAGATTTATTAATAATAAAAATCGCATATTTATATAAATCAATTTTAAATATATCTCTCAGTTAAATATTCTAGGTATAAATACCAATATTTAATTTCTCTAATTTTTTTATTTAAATAACACTATCATTTTAGTCATTCACCAAAAAACCGTTATTCTCATAAATCTCAAATTGTTCGTCAGATAAATGTACCAGAATTTAATTTTCTACAACCCTGGGCAATGTACAAGGATTAATTTAATCATCTTTTTCTAGTTTCATTGGCTTACCAAAGTTTGGTACTTCTGACACTAATTAGGGTAGTCAGTGATTCGTGACAACAATCACGAACCGTGTTTGATTGGTCCTATGTTCAAATGACACATTTAAACATAATTGCGGTGTCATCCTTGTAGAGTTACAAATGGGACTAATGGACGTACATACTAGAGCTACGGTAAAAGTGTAGACCTTTATCAACCTCGATTACATTCTACTAAAGCTCTCGGCTGAACTTTCAAGAATATACTAATATTATCTTTCTGAACACAGGTTTCCATTGATACAATCAGATTTCTGATATACTAGGCTTTCTTGTTATTATAATATTTATCAAAAGGGTGATTTTACCGTTCTGCCCTTTTGACGACACTATCTTAATCTATTATTATTACAAAATAATCACTCATGGAATGATGAATCCGATGAGCTGATCATGAGAACTTGTTCGTTTCCCACAAAATATAATAAGAATATCATAAAGATATTTTTCGTATCTGCCATCGTGCAACTTATCCCGGTCAACCGTCTATTCCCAAGATAAAGGTGTTGGGAGTACTAATGTAATACTCAAGTAGTTCTGTTACGTTAAGAAGAATATTAAGGGAATTCGTGAACTAATATCTAGTTATTGTGTCTTTTATTTCACATGTTGCTAGTCATTAGATGGCTGAATTTGACAATGTATATGTGTGTATAATATATAAATGTATTAATGGTTTAGCATTCATGTTTGCGCATATATATACCATATATTAATAGTCTAAGATTGTAATACCCAAGCGACATCTCCCATGTTATAAGAGCGATTATGAATTAATGTTTAGTTATTTGTGATATTTACTTTATAATTTAAGAACATGAAATGGTGAAGTTGATTTTAGACTCGTAAGCTCATTATTTGTTTTCACTTCAGAATTTGTTACGTGTATGTGTTTATGGACTTATTTATGATTACATGTGTTCCCTTTTACGTATTTTATAAGGACATGGTTAGTCAATAAGTAATTATCCTATAATTATAAATGTCCTATATATTGTATGAATTTATAGTGCTTGATTATTAGAAGAGTATTAAACTCATGGCATCCTTTTTTTATAGACATATATATACTCGTATAGTATTATAAGAAGGGTATATTTGGAAACAATGTTTATGATTTCTTTTAGCACAACTAGCAAGACTTCCCATTTAGTGTTGATAGGAGAGGTTTAGACTTTGACCAAAACTAGTAGGGGTCGGTTGCTTCTTTACTCATCAGTTTTCTATGCATGTATGTGACAACTCATTGCAGCTCCAAAAGCCACAAAATCATGAAAAATGTCGTCCTTGAACCCTCTCAGCACGTTATCACGTTTTCAAACAGACCCAAAATAAAGAAAGGATCTCTCTCTACTACTCTCAAATCCTATCACGAATGCACTCAAACCATGTTGTTCCTCCCCATTCAAGGTCCTTCTCTCTCTAGAAAACTTCATGCATCCGAGCTTTTTCCACCATCATCAACCAAACCGAAGAAAGAGCTTCAATATCGCTTTCGATGGCAAGAACCGAAACTCGCCGACGAGACCCTAAGCTCGCCGACGACACCCCGAAACATTACCGATGAGAACCAAAGCTTACGACGACTTTTGGCGACGCACCGACGAGACCCGAAGCTCGCCGACGGCATCCGAAGCACCATCATCGAGAACCGAAGTAGCGCCGTCGAAGACCGAAGTACCCCGACGAGAGCCGAAACCACGGTCGAGTGGTCTCTTGGAGTGCAGCGGCTTGGTGGTGAGCATATCTCACATAAAGTTTCACTTAGTTTTTCTGATGCCTCGATGCCGCTTATTGTTAGGATATAGAAACCCTAGCTTGTCCGGTGAGTCTTTGTTTGTGAATCTAAGATGATATTAGCACATGGATAGACAATATAATGTTTATATAGGTTAAGGCGTGTTAGAAATCATAGTTTTCTCATAAGTTTAAGCAAACGAATGTCTAAGCGGAAGCCGAGATATGTCGAGTTAGATAGTCATACTTCTCTCTGTTAATAGGCATATGAATACCCTTCAATTCAAGATAGTTGCTTAGAAACATTTTTCATGAGAAATATGTTTTCTGTATGTATAAATCATATGGTGAAAGCTATGCTTATTTACAAGATTTTACAAGTTTATGACTTCATGCAGTTTATTTAAGTATATATATATATAACCTGTTGTATATATACACAAATATTTGTAAATATTTATATATGGACAGATACATATTTACATATTAAATATTGTTTTGGTAGTAAGCTGATCTAGCTATTATTTTTGGGACATGTAAAAATATATATATATATAGGCGTAGCGTATATGTATATATATTAATAAAGATTTAGATACATATCCATATTTTGAGGGTATATTAATATGTATATATAAAAAAAAAAAAAAAAGGTCTGGCAAAGTATAAAGTATATATATATATATATATATATATATGGAAATGTTTGTAAAGAAAAGTGACAAGGCTATTATTTCTTTATAGCCTTAGGTCAATATCATTATTTTTGTTACAGGTCTAAGTATATATTTTACCTTGCTAGTAGTTGCATATACAAATATATATCCGGTCGTAATGTCGTTGTAGAAATATGTTTTAAAAGAAAAATATTCAAAAGTATTTTTGTTAATATATAGTTCCAAAGGTGTTACAGCTGGTACTTTTATATTTAAAATAAGAGTCTAAGCACAAGAGTACAAGCATGGGTAGTATGTGGCTAGCTTGTTATTAGGGAGTTATGATGAAATTTTTATGGTATAGATACTTTATCTTAGATAAGATCCGTTATGAAGTAACCCGGTAAGATAAGATATAGCTAGTGTGACAGTCATCTATGTGGTCCTAGAAACTGATATTCGAAGTCAAATATCAGGAATTTGGATTCTATATGCAACATTTTGCATTGAGTAAGACTGCTCTCAAGACTAAGGTACGTACAAGTACTCACCTATATCACGACAATAATATTGTGTGCATATATAATTGAATATGCTTGTATGCAATATGTGTGCTTATATGTTATTGATATGCTTTGTCTGACCATTACTTTATGTGGTGTGCCTGCTAATATGTTAAGTATGATGCTTATTAAAGCATGATGATAAGGTTTATATGATATGCAAATAATACGTATCTTTTTACGATAAAAATATATATAAGTAAATATATTATTTTACAAGAAAAGTTTTTAAGGCGTCGTACCAGAGACGACTAAGGTCTCATTATGTTAAGTTATGATGCCACGGGAACGATTCGGTTTGGGTAGCTCCCCCCGATCCCCCGTTGGTTGCGCGCAAAGGTACGTACGCAGGGCCCAAATTATGTTAAGAATATGTATATGAAATATTATGATACTTTCAAGATGATATGATATATTTAAAGATGATATGATATATGTGAAGATGATATGACATGTTTTAAGATGATACGATATGCTTGATGGTAATATTTTATGTTTATGTACAACTTAATATGATGTTGTGCGAAATGTCACAACATAAATGATATATGATTTCTATGTATGTTTATTGTGAGTTATATAAACTTGTACGTACTGGGCGTTAGCTCATTATAGTTGTGATGTAGATCCAGGAAATAAACCAGTCGAGATTTTGGAGCGGATGGAGCGGAACCGACATTGCGGCATATACGGTGCATAGGTTGTGGAACCGATCGCTAAGACTTTTTCCGCAATTTATCACTTTTTCGAATTTTAATTAAGAAACTTATTTTCAAATCTCAGTAGAGGATTTTCCTTACATATTTAAGTTCATCGTACAGTGACTTTTTGTGATACGATTTTAAGTTGTCCACTATGTTTTAAGTAGAATGATCACTATGAATTTTTGGTGTAAAGATATTATTTATCTAATATGTTATTTTGATATACAAAAAAAAAAAAAAAAATCAGACGACAAATTTAGAACTTTATTTTCTTATAAACAGGAAATCGTATAAGTTTAAGATTAATAAGTACCGACCGAAAAAGTGGGTCGTTACAAGTTGGTATCAGAGCGGTTCACCTATCCCCACTGTATATGCATGTTATGTTGGTTTCGATGAAATCCGCAAGTAAGTTATTATTTCTCTTAACTTACATTGAGAATATGTTCACATTAATTTCGGAATCATGTTGCCACTACTTCGAGATATCGAGGTCGAATTATATATAGTAGAAGAAATTAGATTTTAGAGAAATGTTCTCAAATTTCTATGGCGGAGCCTCCCGCCGTAAATTTTTATGGACCAACAAGTATGATGATTAGATTTCATCTAAATGAGATTTAACAAATGCTCAAATTTCTAAGGGTCGAGAAATGACCATTTGTAGAGTTGGTAATATTGCAACATAGTTAGCGTTTAGCTGACTTGGTTGAAATTGCCTTATATGTGTGGTGAATGAACTTCTTGGAGCAATTTTAAGTTACGAATATTTGAGAGATTACTCAACGATTCGTTTGTTATTTCTTTTGCGAAACGATGAGTCATAGTAGAAATTACCGCTACATTATGATGATGATGATGAAGAAGAAGAAGAAGAAGAAGAAGAAATTACCACACCAAATCTTCTGATGTTTATAGCATTGTAGATTAGATTAGAGCATGTATTCGTTATAATGGTCATGCCCATTGTTGAGGATGATATTAATGATGAATATGTAAGTGCTTCGCCTAAAACGTACTATTATCCTCTAGTATGTGTTGTAATGGTTGATGCAAATCCATCAGAGAACCTTATTAGTTTGAATCCGCACGAGACCCGATAGTAGTCATTGGGGTACTATATGAAAGGAACATTCGGAGCTAGCTTCATCGAAAGATTAATCCGGTAGTTGACGAAGGAAAAGATCTAGAAGAAGAAGATCATGTGGGATACCCAATTGGAGATTTGGAAGAAGACCTAAAACAGTTTTCAGTGCATGATATAGAAGTTGAATAAGTATGCCCTAGAGATTATCCAGCGAGAATATTTGATGAAGATCCCAAGAATTTTGGCAGGAAAATCTAGAGGAATTCCCAGAAGATGATCTAATAGGAGGATTTAGTAACGACTCGGCAAAGGATGCCATATAAGATCATAAAGATTTCGACTACGGTCAAACTAAGGAAGTTATGAGGCGTTACCACGACACATTTTTTTAAAGATATTAACAAAGTGATGGCTGAAGCAAAAGGTCGGAGGGAAAAATACATGGTAGCGGACATAGTTGTGCACATGGCCGCTGCGATAGTAATATTTAGAATGATTGGCCCGACATCCAATGAGTCACTTTACAGCATACCTGGAACGCTGATTAGATGAGAAAGCTTTAGAAGTCTAGTGGTTTGTAGAGCAACTAAATGCTCACGGTGGCGAACTTGTCGTTGGTGAGGTCGCAACAGAAGTTGAAGGAGTCAAACACATTATATCGTAAAATTAATAAGAGAATGAGGTCTTGCACCAACCCCTGGTGGTCCACATTAAACCATAGTATGAAAGTTTTTGAAGAATGCATGCCCCAACAATGTAGGGGACTACGGACCTCTTGGTCTTTATAGAATGGATATGTCGGAGATTCAAGTTATCTTCGACCCCAATATGGATCTTTTTTATCAAGAGAAGATCGTCTGCACATTTCTTTGTGCTCAAGCTCAATGCACGATTGTTAGGGACACTACTAATTTGATAAGGAATATCAATCTCATGACATGTGAGGAAGTTTATGCAAGTTTAAGGCGTGATATTTTTATCTTGCTACAATAAGGACCTAAATATGTGTAATTTAAACAACTTGAAGTAGAAGAAGTCATAGAGATTTCTTTTTTAGTTTGAAAAAAAAAAAAACTGACATGACTATCACACCATGACTTAGTACCCAATAAGAGTCAGCATGAGCGACACACAATTCATATGTCACACATAAAGGTAGGATTTAAGCATCATTTTGTGGATCGCCACCAACGATGGTAAAGGATTACGTCGATGAAACTCTCAGTGCCAAGAAGCACTCGGCCCAAACTAAGCCAGAACATGTTCAAATATGTGAAGCTTAAAAGGAAAAGAAGTAAGAAATTTCGGCTAACCCGCGTTAAGGTAATGGTCAACACCTTTTAGAAAGCAAGTTGGATGACTAAGAACAACATCAACGCCAGTGTAGACAAGATATTATTGTTTACTACATTTATGGATGAGAATGACATTATGCCAACAAAGGTACTAATTAGTCGTTAAGTGTATAAAGAGATGATTAACGGATCTCAGTTAATAGGAAATTGACCCGAAGAACCTCCCATGAAAACCAATGTTAAAGTACATGTATGTGTCGAAACCTCGGATGTGGTGACAAAAAAAAAAATGAGTAAGGAGATATGAAGACGTTGATATAAATGGTGAAGGCTGAATAACTTGTGAGTGGATGATGTATGGAATATTTAACAAGGATATTGGATAAGAATAATGAGAAAGAACGACTCACTCGATTGAGTGAAGTACCAATTGTGTGTATCCAGTTGTGTTCTCCAACGACTTGCCATGAATTCTACCAAATAAAAGTAATTGAATTCGGAATATATATTTTCGCACAGAATAGTTCCGATATCCGCAATGTCTTATCATAAAGATGTTATGGAGTTAAAATAGTTACAAGGTCATTTAAAGGATTTTCGAATAAGGCGATACATCGACTGAGCCGTTTTCCTTGAGGAATTTTAGTTCTTTCATAAAGAAAGACGAGTTTCTTCGTACATGAATTGATTTCTAAGATCTTATCATAGCAAGATATGAAGATAGAGTAACATGTCTAAGGATCAAAGTCTTTTATCAGTTTTGAGGAGCAAAAAGACTAAAAGAAACATTGATTTACGACCTACTTATCATCAGTTTAAGGTTAAAACGATAGATATACCTAAGTTTACATTCCACACTGGACGTGGACGCTTCAAGTTTTGGTTATGTCTGTTGGATTGACTAATGTTCAAGTAACATTCACTGACCTTGTGAATCGCGTCCGTATTGGATATTCTAATCTTTTCAAGACTGAAGAAAATCGTGATTAACATTTAAAGGCGGCCTTCAAAGTTTTCAAGGATTATGAGCTCCATCCAAAGTTCTCACAGTGTACGTTGTAGTTTTGACGAGTGGCAATTTGAGCCATGTAGTCTCGGGAGATTGGATCTCACTTGATAACTTAAGGATTAAGGTAGTTGGCGAATAAGCAAAGCTGATCAACATTACAGAAGTTACGATTCTATTATAAATGACTGAATATTATCGATGATTGTATAAGGTTATATCTCACTTACCTTCGCTAGAAAATACAAGAAGTTCGAGTCGGCAAAGCAGTGTGAGGAAAACATCAAAGAACTCAAGAAATGCCATGTGACAACTCAAACACCCTTTGTCATCAGTGGCGAAGATAGATTCAACATCCAATGGATCCATTATATGGAAGAAGGAATATATCAAAGATTGATATACGAAGTTTGATGCAAAATGGAAAAGTAAATTCGTATGCATCATGTCATCTAAAGGAAAATGAGCGGATTACTTTACTTGAAACCTAGAATTTGAAACTGATGTTTTGGCCATAAATATTTAAGGATACTTTCTTTAAAGAGTTCATTGTTAGATCTTTATTGATCATAAGAGTTTGAAATGCTTCCTTGTGGAGAAGAAGTTAACGACGATTCAGCAGAGATGGTTAAAGTAGATAAAGGATCATAGTTGTAACACTCAATACCACCAAAGCAAGGAAATTTGGAAGCGATGCTTTGAGTAAAAAGTATGTAGCCAATCTCACGTCGATACACGCCTTGCCTCAACGACTTCAGAAGGATATTTATTCGTTTGATCTAAAAAAAAAAAAAATTGTGTGGGTAAGTTAACAGTGCTAACGTTATCCCCAACGATCTTTAATGGAATTGAAGGATCTAAAAAAAAACGGATAACAATTGAGTAAGCATCAAGAAGGAAACCCTAGTAAATGGAACTGGGCCAATCGAGTTTGGTATGTCGGAGGAGATAGAGTTCCTTATATTAGAGGAAGACTCTGTGTTCCAAATGATTATGGGGTTAAGAGACAAGTTCTCTTAGAAAAGCACAAACGGTTATTTTGTCTACCCCACTGCGACAATGATGTTCAAAGCTTTAAATGTTTTTTTTTTTTGGTGGTCCAGTAAGAAGAAAAGTGTTTCAAAGCATATTCAACGATGTCTCTCGTGCCAAAAGGTATCTATATATGTATATATATATAAAAGCATCAAAGACAAGCAAGAAGCTTATACTATCCAAGGATTTCATTGTGGGGGTATCAATCTACAATTGAGATGACTCCTTGTTAAGCATTGTATGAGAGATAATGGTAATCTCCAGTCTGTTTTTGGGAGACGAGATAGAATAATATAATTAGCTTACGTTGCGTCAAGGATGCACCCGAGGCTATTCAATTATTTGTCAACGTAATAAGGTTGCTCAATATTGACAAAAGAAAGAAAGAAAAAGAGCTACTTAAAATTTCAAAGGAATTCACACGAGTTCGACGTGGATGATGTTGTTTTCATCAATTAAGTCATAATGCCAGTGGAGGGCGTGATGTGCATTAGCAAAGTGGAAAATTTCATCACGAGATGCATTTAAAATTAGGTCATTACGCCGATGAAGGCCATATGACGTCTTGGAATGTGCTAGAAAAAAAAAAATCGTGCTAGCTCGCTTTATCAAAAGGTTTGGCCGATGTTCACAATTTCTTCCAGGTCTCGATGTCAAAAGATACATCTCTTATCTATCCCACATCTTGAGACCTGAGCCTATCAAGTTAATTTGAAATCTATTTTATGAGTTAATTAAAGATCTATTATGTGAAGAGAAACTAGTAGAGAATCTGACCCCGGAGAGGAAATAAGTATGGCGTAAAAAATGTTATTACTCGTGTCAAAGTTCCTTGCATTGCCCACTCACGCTACTGCGATATGCGGCGGAAAAGAACGGGATACAAAAAAAGCCATGTGGCATCATTTATCGATCTTAGATTTTCGAGGACGAAAATTTTATAAGAAGAGGAGATTTGTAATACTCAAGTAGTTCTGTTACGTTAAGAAGAATATTAAGGGAATTCGTGAACTAATATCTAGTTATTGTGTCTTTTATTTCACATGTTGCTAGTCATTAGATGGCTGAATTTGACAATGTATATGTGTGTATAATATATAAATGTATTAATGGTTTAGCATTCATGTTTGCGCATATATATACCATATATTAATAGTCTAAGATTGTAATACCCAAGCGACATCTCCCATGTTATAAGAGCGATTATGAATTAATGTTTAGTTATTTGTGATATTTACTTTATAATTTAAGAACATGAAATGGTGAAGTTGATTTTAGACTCGTAAGCTCATTATTTGTTTTCACTTCAGAATTTGTTACGTGTATGTGTTTATGGACTTATTTATGATTACATGTGTTCCCTTTTACGTATTTTATAAGGACATGGTTAGTCAATAAGTAATTATCCTATAATTATAAATGTCCTATATATTGTATGAATTTATAGTGCTTGATTATTAGAAGAGTATTAAACTCATGGCATCCTTTTTTTATAGACATATATATACTCGTATAGTATTATAAGAAGGGTATATTTGGAAACAATGTTTATGATTTCTTTTAGCACAACTAGCAAGACTTCCCATTTAGTGTTGATAGGAGAGGTTTAGACTTTGACCAAAACTAGTAGGGGTCGGTTGCTTCTTTACTCATCAGTTTTCTATGCATGTATGTGACAACTCATTGCAGCTCCAAAAGCCACAAAATCATGAAAAATGTCGTCCTTGAACCCTCTCAGCACGTTATCACGTTTTCAAACAGACCCAAAATAAAGAAAGGATCTCTCTCTACTACTCTCAAATCCTATCACGAATGCACTCAAACCATGTTGTTCCTCCCCATTCAAGGTCCTTCTCTCTCTAGAAAACTTCATGCATCCGAGCTTTTTCCACCATCATCAACCAAACCGAAGAAAGAGCTTCAATATCGCTTTCGATGGCAAGAACCGAAACTCGCCGACGAGACCCTAAGCTCGCCGACGACACCCCGAAACATTACCGATGAGAACCAAAGCTTACGACGACTTTTGGCGACGCACCGACGAGACCCGAAGCTCGCCGACGGCATCCGAAGCACCATCATCGAGAACCGAAGTAGCGCCGTCGAAGACCGAAGTACCCCGACGAGAGCCGAAACCACGGTCGAGTGGTCTCTTGGAGTGCAGCGGCTTGGTGGTGAGCATATCTCACATAAAGTTTCACTTAGTTTTTCTGATGCCTCGATGCCGCTTATTGTTAGGATATAGAAACCCTAGCTTGTCCGGTGAGTCTTTGTTTGTGAATCTAAGATGATATTAGCACATGGATAGACAATATAATGTTTATATAGGTTAAGGCGTGTTAGAAATCATAGTTTTCTCATAAGTTTAAGCAAACGAATGTCTAAGCGGAAGCCGAGATATGTCGAGTTAGATAGTCATACTTCTCTCTGTTAATAGGCATATGAATACCCTTCAATTCAAGATAGTTGCTTAGAAACATTTTTCATGAGAAATATGTTTTCTGTATGTATAAATCATATGGTGAAAGCTATGCTTATTTACAAGATTTTACAAGTTTATGACTTCATGCAGTTTATTTAAGTATATATATATATAACCTGTTGTATATATACACAAATATTTGTAAATATTTATATATGGACAGATACATATTTACATATTAAATATTGTTTTGGTAGTAAGCTGATCTAGCTATTATTTTTGGGACATGTAAAAATATATATATATATAGGCGTAGCGTATATGTATATATATTAATAAAGATTTAGATACATATCCATATTTTGAGGGTATATTAATATGTATATATATAAAAAAAAAAAAAAAGGTCTGGCAAAGTATAAAGTATATATATATATATATATATATATATGGAAATGTTTGTAAAGAAAAGTGACAAGGCTATTATTTCTTTATAGCCTTAGGTCAATATCATTATTTTTGTTACAGGTCTAAGTATATATTTTACCTTGCTAGTAGTTGCATATACAAATATATATCCGGTCGTAATGTCGTTGTAGAAATATGTTTTAAAAGAAAAATATTCAAAAGTATTTTTGTTAATATATAGTTCCAAAGGTGTTACAGCTGGTACTTTTATATTTAAAATAAGAGTCTATCATCATCGTGCAAGACCCTTCCGCTGCTGATTGCTATTTAATTCTCTTTACTTTATCGGACTCATCCTTCTTCAAAGTCATCCGATAATTGTTCATATAGAAGGTACGGTATGCCTAATGCTTCCTTTCATCTCTATGACCCTGCCTTTTTGTCCTGGGAACTTTATGCATTGGCGGTAAGTTGATGGTACTCCTCGCATCAGATCAATCCATAGTCGTCCCATAATGATGTTAAAAATCGATGAACAATCCATGACGACGAACTTTACCAACTTGTTTACCCACTTCCCATACACGGCAAGCTTTATAGTTCCCATGGAATATGTAATTTCCCAAAAACCAGTGAGACCCAACTATCTCGTCCTTGTAGATGTCCATCTTCTTTAGGGTATCCAGAAAGATGATATCCACCAAACTTTCGTTATTGACAAGAATTTGGTCGACGGTAGGTTATGCACGATTATGGATATGATCAGAGCGTCGTCATGTCGCCGGGAAGTGTGCTCCCCTTGGAAAAAATAATCGGGATGTCGTCGCTCTTCACATCATCCATGCTCATCTCAACATCATCTTTGTAATGTTTGGCTCGTCGCTCATAGGCCTTGATGTTGTTCACTATATCCTCGCAAAACGATGAACCACCCATGATAATATGAATTCGCTTCTTAGTCACTTGAGACTCTTCATCGGATTCTTCTTGCTCAATTCGTTGAACCTTTGCGTGGAATGTAGGTTCTTTTCGCCCTTGGCCTTTCCAAGATACTCCCCTTCCTCGTTGTTAGCCACTTCCTGGGTCGTTGTCGTCTGAATTCCTTTGATAAGGAATTTCACAGGGATCTCCTAAGTCGACGTTCTTCATTTCTCCTCACGTCAAATTTTCCATAAGACATTTCTTCAGAGAATAACATTCCTCCATTGAGCGTCCTTTGTTTTTTGTAGAAGTCGCAATATTTTTCCACGTCCTTCGGCATACGGACAAACTCATACGACTTCTCCTGATCTACTGGCCACTCTGGTTCTACACTACCAACATTGTCCCCTGTGCGGCTTGTTCCTTCTTGGTTATATGGCCGGAACGATCTCCTTCATTGGTCAGATTTTCCTTTCCTCAATATCGTGCATATTTTCCATCGTCGTCCTCTCCTCTTCTGTGGTCATGAAGATTGTGGCTTTGTTTTAAGGGTCCTCTATCGTCGTTGGCCGACTCTTGGTGAGCTCCTCGCGGAAAAGGGTTTCGTACCATAGACTATGTTTAGAGCCAAAATGGCGACTGAATCCTCAACTCGTGAGATCTTATCCAGCACGACCTTGAACCTTTCGATGAACTTCCTCGTCTCTACCCTGGCTTGCTCCAAGTTCTAGAGATTTGTGATGTTCACCTTCGTTTACACGTACATGGAGTAATGCCGTAGTAAGTGCGACACTAAATCATCGAAACAATGAATGGAGTTCGGCGGAAGTCTTAAGAACCACTTCAATGATGTCCCTTGTAAGCCATCCACAACACAAGACAAATTACCGTTTCTCTTTCTTGCCCGTACACGTTGATTTGCCCCATGGCTATGCGGAATCCCTTCATTTGCGCCTTCGTATCTGTCATTCCTTTGTAGTACGCGACTCTAATATGTGGGACATCATTCAATTGGACGCTGGTGATCATCGGCGAGAATGGAGTATTCCTGGTCTCCTCCACGAGCCGATCGATCTCAAGTGCTGCGCTCGTCGCCTTGTGCATTTGTGATGTGATGAGACGTAACCCATCCTAGAGTTGAGCTCTATGATATCCCTGTTCACTTGCTCCTGGTTGTCCAACTACTGGTTCACATGCATGGTCATCGGTGGCGGTGGTGGTATCCTAATGTGTTGCTCTCGTTGTGGTGGTAAGTTGAGTGGAGGGAAATGGAATCCTCGCTCCGTGAATTGTCGGGCAATCCTGCTCATGTTCCTATTATTGAAAGTATTTCCATTATTGGATGGGAACCGTGGAGGGATATTTCTATGACCTTCGTGGATAGGCAAAAGAACCACACTTGTTCCACATATCTCGCCTCTGCTCTAGTGGATCCGTCTTCTTCTGATCCGCCTGCGCCGTTCGTCGCTTGTCCTGTCGTCCTCGCGTTGCCATCCTTCGTCGAAGCTCCACGAAGCTGTTGGTTCCTGTGCTCCAAAACTGCTATCCCCGGCTGGTACTCCTTTACCGTCGAAAAATAATGTTGCCGACGAACTTCTCGGTTCTTGTGATGATTAGGGATTTTCCATGTATTGGCGTCCTAGAGTCGCCAACGCCAACTGTCGAAGCTCTTCTTACAGTCTTTGTGTTTCCACCTTGTTTTTTTGTCGCCATCTTCCCAGACATCTTGTGATTTAGCTATGCGTTGAAAAACACCTCTGCCCCTCGGTGGGTGCCAAACTGTTGAGGTGAAAAAATCACCCCGTAGTCACGAAGTTACGATTGATGTAATTTCGTTTTTAGATTTACCTTAGAGCTCAGGTCTTTCCGTTAAAAGTAGATCACATTGAAAGAGAGATTTTTTTGTCGTCGTCTATTTTTTGATCTCGTCGCTAGATTGTGCTTCGTCGCAGGTCTTGATCGTCTCTTTCTTGTTGGCGATGGGCTCTGTCGATGAGTTCCATCGACAGATTTATACAAGATTAAGCTTCTTTGTTGACGAGAACCTTCATTGCTTATCCTTGTCGCGTGTCTTCTTGATTCTGTCCCTGTTTGACTTCTCTTCTCTTGGCTTGGTCAATTGGGCCTTCTTTCGTGTTGGGCTTTTCGTGATTGCAGCTCAAAATTGTAAACGACAGAGATAAATTTCTTCATAATAATGTCAATTGTCATGGACGTAATCGAACCTGAACACCAATGAGCAATGCCAATTTGGTATGGTAACTAAATAAGCATAGTTTAATTATTTTTAATTGTTTGATTATTTAGCATCGTAACTGTTTGATTATTTTAATTTTTTTATTTAATAAATTAAAAAAAATGAGAAAAAAGAATGAGATTGAATTTGGTGGGTTTTGGCCTTTTATATATATAGATTTATTTATTCTTAGTTTCGCTAGCTTGTTGATCGTTACGGAGGCGTACACACATAATGTGGCAAACAACAATAACACACCACACTTTCCGACTAAGTACACTCACTCTCTATCTATATATATACACTCGATATGCAAAGTGGACGAACAAATAAGACGAACAAGGACAACGTTAACGAGGTTTCTCTTTTAAACATAGTCGAAATCAATTTATTGGAATTGTCAAAATACAAGAGATAGTAAGGTGTTTATATAGAGGACACCAAATTATCAAAATACCAAATTTACCTTAAGAACTGTCTACCAAGTAAATTTGTCTATCAAGTAAACGTAAATAAGATAATGAAGCCAAAAGAAAACTTGTTAACCAAGTGATGCTCACATTTATTACAACAAGAACCCGCTAAAATAGCCTTAAATCCACCGTTTGACATTCCTGTCAAAGATACTTGGACCGTAAGTTGACCAGACAATGTCAACCAGTAGCGGGAATTGCATTAACACGAAGAACGAAACGGGAATGGCCGCGAGGCATATTGACGGAATGACGATCCATAATTTGTTATGAAACATTAGAGATAACCCTGCACAAAAAGCGATGATCATGGCCGCTATGGATAGAAAAAGGGTAGAGAGGCCAATGATCAACTTCCTCGGAAGCGAATATAGGAAATCTTCTTCCCCATAACGTGACGTCAGGATTCCGAGGAACATCAACACTGATGTCGTTGACGTAAATAATGCAACGGCATTCGACATCATGAAGACCTTGTAAAGCTTATAATTCAAAAACAACGGAAACCCATTGTATTGATCATTTCCGCCGGGAAAGGTAAATGCTGCAGTAAAAGTGATCGTGACGATAAGAGCGCTGACGATAGTGCTGCCACTCGCTGTGTCTTTCATCCATTTCTCTCCCTCCTCCACTACTAACTTCTTGTGATTTTCTGTGAATAGGGCACTTGGTGTCAGACCATCACCGTTCTTCAGTTCTTGGTTTGCTGG
The DNA here is from genome assembly GCA_954871525.1 of Parietaria judaica. Taxonomy (NCBI): domain Eukaryota; kingdom Viridiplantae; phylum Streptophyta; class Magnoliopsida; order Rosales; family Urticaceae; genus Parietaria; species Parietaria judaica. The sequence continues at coordinate 51,763,305 of OX940860.1, forward strand.
GACGATAAGTTTTTCAACCTCCTACATATTGTGAAAGATCTATAATTAACTCAAGTAAAACAACCTGGAGGAGAAACAGTTATATTTTGAGAACCAGCGACTACATGTGTTTTCCAAATCAGTCTAGCATGAAAAGTCGGTTTAAGTACAAGCATTAATTCTTATTTCTTATAGACATAAATGAAGATCAAGTGAAGTGACAACTAATCTTATTGTCTAGAATTTGTTGAAATTTTGAAAAATCCTCTTAGTTTGGAAGACAATCTTTGACACACAAATGATAAGAAATGGAAAGTTAGAGTATGATCTACAGTTGATTGGGAGAAATCAACTGCGATATTATCATTAAGGAAACTTCAATTTTTATCTCTTTAAAGAGATAAAAATTCTTCCAATATCCCTACAAGGAAATATTGCCTAATTAATGTTTTTTCCATTTAGGATATTTTTCATTTTTAGAGTTATTTTCATTTATGTTATTTATGAATGTACTATGTTATTAAGTATTAGAGTAAGTTAATTAAGGAAATAAATCGATGCTTAGCATATGGTACGTCATTTGACGTGAAAGCATTTTAAGGTATGCTTGATTCATTAGTTTCGTACTGCCAAGAGATTGGTAGGAGTGTTTTTTCGGTCTAACTCTCGAATTAGAGGCTGGAGTTTTGTTTATCATATATATATATATATAATACGTGTATAATATGTAGGTTCAAAGATATTGTAACTTTTGCCACAAAATTACAACACTGTGTAAACAACACACCACTCACACTTGGCACACGATAGTAAGCAGAGAGAAGTGATTGGAGAGAGAATTTTTATTGCTTGGAGATGATTTTCTAATACAAAGGGCGGCACTCCTTTTATAGCTAGAGAAAGCATAACAAAATTACTATGATGTCCTTAACATGCTTGGTTATCAAGCTAAGTTGATGGACACGTATATGGCAAGTTGTTTAGATAATAATAAACTAATATACAACTTGCATAGCTTAATAAGTTAAGCTTATCCATTTACATTCTCCCCGTTAAGCTTGACTTGGTTCGAGGTTCTTCACGCCGAGAAGTTCTCGAATCTCGGCAAACTTGACTCTTGCTAGGGCCTTGGTGAGAATGTCAGCACGTTGCTCTCTGGTGCTGGCGAATTCCACAATGACCTCTCGGTTCTCCACACACTCGCGAATAAAGTGAAAGCAAGTGTCGATGTGTTTGCTGCGTCCATGAAACACCGGGTTTTTCATTAGTGCGATCGCAGACTTGTTGTCGACGTAGAGAGTAACTGGTTTTTGCTTGCTTCCGGTGACCTCGCTCAACAGATTTCTAAGCCATAACGCTTGACACGTCACTGCGGTCGCTGCCATAAACTCCGCTTCGCAAGACGATAAGGCCACAATTTTCTGCTTTTGTGACTGCCAGGTGATGAGATTCCTGTTGAGGTAAAACGTCATCCCTCCGGTACTTTTTCTGTCATCGACATCACCGGCTAGGTCACTGTCGGTAAAACCGACCAGTTCTTCAGCTCCACTTCCTCTTCCGTACTGGATCACATAGCTCGCCGTTCCCTTCACGTAACGAAGGATGTGCTTCACAGCCTGCTGGTGTAAACCGGTAGGCTTCTCCATGTGACGACTCACTATGCCAAATGCATATGAGATGTCCGGTCGGGTATGGGTTAGGTACCTGAGACGCCCGACGACACGTCTGTACTCCGTGGGATCCACTGGGGTTCCTTCTGCATCTTTCCCGAGCTTTAACTTCAGCTCCATCGGATACTTGCTTGGGTTGCAGTCTGCCATCTTGAACTGCTTCAGAATTTTCATTGCATAAGCCGACTGCTTCAGCATGACAAATTCGTTCTTCTGATCGACCTCGATACCGAGGTAGTATGAGAGTAATCCAAGGTCACTCATCTCGAACTCCTTCATCATCTGTTTCTTGAATCCATCTATGCCTTCTGCATTGGATCCAGTCACGATCAGGTCGTCGACGTACACACCGACGATGACGGCCTCCTCTCCTGAGCTCCTCGTGTAGACTGCCTGCTCCTGAGAACACTTCTTGAAACCAAGACTCTTCATACTTCTGTCGAGTCGAGTGTTCCATGCACGTGGTGCTTATCGCAATCCATAAAGAGCTTTTGACAACTTGTACACCTTGTGCTCTGCGGTCTTGTCGACGAAGCCTTCCGGTTGGGTAACGTAGACTTCTTCTTCCAGTTCACCATTCAGGAACGCCGATTTGACGTCCATGTGATGGATTTTCCAGCCTCGATGAACTGCAAGGGCTAGGATCAGCCTGATTGTGTCGAGTCTGGCCACTGGAGCGAAAACTTCCTCGAAGTCTACTCCCTGCTTCTGCACGTAGCCCTTTGCGACCAGTCTAGCCTTGTGCTTGAGAATATTGCCTTCTGAGTCTTTCTTGATCTTGTAGACCCACTTCAGACCAATGGTTTTGTGACCTTTTTGAAGGTTGACTAGCTCCCATGTCTGATTCTTCTCAATGGACTTTAACTCTCTCTTCATCGCTTCCTGCCATTCCATGTCGGTGGCTGCCTCGCGGTAGTTGGTTGGTTCTTCTTCACTCACCAGCAAGAGCTCATCTGGGCTCAAATCAAGCTCTCGCGCTTCTTCGTAGATGTCGGACAGGGTACGGAACCCTCTTGGTTCGTCCTTTGATCAACGAGTATCCCGAGCTGGTTCCTCCCGAACTAGTTGTCATTGGGATCGGGGTGCTCATTCCTGATCCTGGGTTGGGCGAGCCTGGTGGTGAGCTGGTTCTAGACGAACTAGTTTCCGTCGAGCTGGGCGTTGCTAGCCCCTGGAACTGACTATCTCCCTCTTCATGCTCGACCACTTCTTCCTCTTCGAGTATGAACTCCACCGAGTTCTGTTCGGGTTCTCCGTTCTCGTCTCGCCAGTCCCACTTCTTCTTCTCTTCAAACACGGCGTCTCTGCTCACATGCAAATTTCCGCGTTGGGGGTCGTAAAACCTGTGTGCCTTGCTCCCTTCTTCGGCGCCAAGGTACATCATCGAGCTTCTTAAGGTTTGGTCCCACAATCTTCACATGTGCGGTGCACCCAAACACCTTCAAATGCTCCAGATGGGGTTTCTTCCCTTTCCACGCTTGGTAAGGGGTGCGCTCGCCTAGCGCCTTCGTCGGTAGACGGTTCATCAAGTAGACCACGTGTCGTACTGCTTCTCCCCAGAACCTTGCTGGGACTTGCATGCTCTTCAGCAAACTCCTTGCAGTGTCCATGACGGTCCGATTCCTTCTCTCCACGACGCCGTTCTGCTGGGGCGTGTATGGTGCGGTGAGGTGTCACTCCACACCTTCTTCTCCACAATACTCCATGAAATTTTGAGACGTGAACTCGCCTCCTCGATCTGTTCGCAGGGTCTTCAGTCTATGTCCTGACTGGTTCTCCACGAGCCTTTTGAACTTCTTGAAGTCTTCAAGGGCTCCACTCTTCTCTTTAAGCGTATAAACCCACATCCAACATGTGTAATCATTAACAAGCAAAAAGAAGTACTTGTTTCCGGCTAGGGTAGCTGGGGTAATTGGACCACATAGGTCAGCGTGCACCAGTTGGAGGGGTCGCTCTGCTCGGAACTTAGCCTTGATCGGAAATGGCACTCTTGCCTGTTTCGCGACCATGCAGCATTCACACAGCTGATTGGGGTGCTCAATCTTCGGTACCCCAAAGGCCATCTTGTTACCTCCCATCTTCTTGAGCGCGTAGAAATTTACATGCCCAAGTCGTGCGTGCCACAACCAAGCTGGGTCTGCTAGAGACGTCATTAAGCAGACGGGTTGGCCCGTCTCCAGGAGTATCTTGTACAGCCTGTTCGGCGTTCTCTTCACCTTCATCAACAGGGCGCCGCTTTGGTTCCACATCTTCAGGAATGAGCCGGCCATCACCACTGTGTTGCCGACTTCCATCATCTGACCAAGGCTGATGATGTTACTCTTCATCTTCGGTATGAAGTATACTAGAGTCAGTAGACGTTGGTCTCCGTTCTTGCACTGGAACAGGATGGATCCTCTGCCTCTGATTTCGACGATCAACTCATCGCTGAACTTCACGCTCCCTGTGATCTTTTCGTCGAGCTCTTCAAACTTAGCTCGGTCTCCCGTCATGTGGTTGCTCGCACCATTGTCTAAATACCATACGTCGGTATAGACATTCTTCTCTCCGTCTACGAGGAGGTTTGCAATAACCTTGTCCTCGATAAGCATGACCGTCTCGCCGGTCATCTTCTACGGGCTGGGCCTTTTCTCGGCCATCATCAGCTCGGGCTCCGGGCTCGACTTCACGTCGACTAGCTCCTCCAGGTCGGTCTTCTCTCTGACCGATTCTCGCTCGGGCTCAGCGTCGCTCTCGTCTTCGACGCTCGTCTCCTCTTCTCTCCACACTTTAACGCTCTTCTCTTGCTTAACGAACATCAGCCTTGCCTCGTCTTCGTCGAATCTCGTCTGATTCGCTTCATCGCCGTGCTTTTTACTGCGGCATTCCGACGCATAGTGCCCGAGTTTCTGACAATTGTATCACTTTACTGTGCTCTTGTCTCTTCGGGCCATGGTGCCTTTCTGGCGGGGTGAGCTACTGCCGCGACCTCGCATGTCACGACCTCGCCCTCGTCCTCGGCCTCTACCACGTGCTCGACTATCTCTGCCGTACCCGCCACGACTCGACGAGCTTGAAGAAGACTCAGCACCATAGCTTTTCTTCTTCTTGGCCACCCATTCTTCATGTGTCAGCACGAGGTGCTTCTCCTCTTCGTTCGTCACCGTGACGCCTCTCATCTGCTTAGCCATTGCTTCTTGGCTTGCTAGCAAATTCTCGAACTCTACAAGTGATGGTTGAACGGGCCATCCTTGTACAACAATCACGAAGCTTCGGTACTCCGATCTCAAGCCGTGAATGATGATCCTCTTTATACGAGCCTCTCCGATGACGGACTTCGGATCGAGATCGCTAATCTCACGACATATCGACTTGACCTTGTGAAAATACTGAGAAATCGTCACATCGCGTTGTGAGATCGATAATAGCTCGTTCTCCAAGAGTTGCAGCCTCGCATCATTTTTCTTTGAGAAAAGCGTCACGAACGTCTCCCATGCTTCTTTGGGCGTCTTGTCGTCCCGAATGTGCTCCAATATCTCTTCTTCAATGGTGGTCTTCAGGGCAAACATCGCTTTGCCTGCTTTGATTCTCCATTTGCGTAGGGTGCCGTTAGCGTCTTCCTCCGGAGGCGTAGTTTCGCTTCCGCCGAAGACCTCCCAAAGGTCGTGCCCTTGCAAATAGGACATCATGCATGTTGCCCATGTGTTGTAGTTGTTGCTGTTGAGTTTCTTGATTCCTTCGACAACTTGGAGATCACCCATCGTGTTGGCGGTACCTCGACACAAAGAAAACTCTCACCAAAAATATTAGGAAATTGTTTCTTATGTGGAAGATCAGTCGGAACCGCAACCGCAGAGCATACTAAGACTTTCTGAAATCTAAGAAATTCGTTTTTGATGTGGAAGATCAGTCGGAACCGCTACCACAAAGCATACTAAGACTTTCAAGAGACCTGACAACGACACCGACAACCTCGCTCTGATACCAAATGTAGGTTCAAAGATATTGGAGCTTTTGCCACAAAATTACAACACTGTGTAAACAACACACCACTCACACTTGGCACACGATAGTAAGCAGAGAGAAGTGATTGGAGAGAGAATTTTTATTGCTTGGAGATGATTTTCAAATACAAAGGGCAGCACTCCTTTTATAGCTAGAGAAAGCATAACAAAATTACTATAATGTCCTTAACATGCGTGGTGATCAAGCTAAGTTGATGGACACGTATATGGCAAGTTGTTTAGATAATAATAAACTAAAATACAACTTACATAGCTTTATAAGTTAAGCTTATCCACTTAGGTGGCAATTCGGGTTGCGTGTCATGTTCGTGTCGGGTCTTAATCGTTTTTTACTTATTTTATCTAGACCCAGACCCGCCCCATTTATTAATCGTGTTAGAAGACGAGACCCAAACCCGCCCCATTTAAATAACGTATTTATCGTGTCTACCCGTTTAACCCAATTAAAAGATTCATTTATTTATAAATAATAAATTAATTCAATTTATACTCATTTAACTTAATTTATTTAATTATATTATCAAAGATTTTTTAATTTTACTAGCAAATTTTTATGTTCATCAATTGTAAGATGTAATTAATAAAATAAAAACATAAATTTCATATATAATAAGTATTAAAACACTTAATAACATATATAAAATATAGAAAATGTAAAATTTTGCTCTTTAATCGTGTCTAATTGGGTCCCATCGTGTTATTGTGTTCGTGCCGTGTTTACCTGTTATTTAATCGTGTTCGACACGGTTGGACCCAGATCCATTTATGGTAGACCCAGACCCGTTTAAATCGTTTTGTAACCGTTTCGTGTTTCGTGTCCGGCCCCAAATTGCCACCCCTAACTTACATAATACCCATTTTTTTTTACGAGGAGATGTATATGCGAGTGCAAGAGATGGGAATACTTTATGTTGTTATTGGGTCAAATTCAAGCAATTTTTAAGATAAGATGGTTTGTAATTGTTTAATATAAATAAATTATTAGTCAATAGTATGAAGTTACGTGTAAGATTAGCATAAGAAATCGCAAAAATAAAAATGATTAATTTTTTAAATTACCGTAGATTTGTCAATTTTGTGGTCAGCTGAATATTTAATTATTTGTCAATATAAGTGTTTAATTATTTTATTTTTATTTTTCTTCTTTATTTTTATCAAAATTTGAAAATCTTTTTATTTTCTTTTAAAATTTATTTAGTTGTATAATTTGAAAAAGTTGGATTATTTATTTATTCGTATTTTTGGTTTGATTATTGGTTAATTTTTTGTCCCTATTTCTGAATTATGCTATACGAAGCTTAAATTTTAAGCTCATTATTTTAATTCACGGTCTAAATGTTTTGGTATTTTTATTTTTGTATTTAAATTTGGTATGTTTATACAATAGGGACTAAAATTGAATCTTAAATCGGTTCGGGGATTTTGAATGAATTTGAAGTTTGTTTATATTCTAAGGGGATTCTATATATAGTATGATATTTTGAGTTGGAAAAAGCTCTTCAAAATGTTTGGAGTCGGGGCGAACTCTACCCTAATTTCGAAATTCTTTGGGCTGCTAAGTTGCACTCCAAGATCCGATCCTCGTGCTCACAAGCCCTCAACAACTCAGGTTTGAGTTCATATTCACAATTTGACTTAGGAATTCAGAGATAGACAAATTATTTGGCTATTGCGAATATTGCTAGAGAAATCGGTTTACCCCTTCAAATTAACAAAAAAAATAAAATAATAAATCAGACAATGAAATGAGAGATTTTGTAAAGTTCCTATAAACATTGATCTTAAAAGTCAGTTAAAAAAACTTTTAGGCTTGTACAAGATATTTCCAAGACAAGAATTGCAGAAAAAATACAAATGTGAAGTAAATGCGAGAAAAGATACATATACTTGTTAATTGGATGATGAGACATTCACATTTTCAGAGAGACATGCCTGGTGACTTATTACGGATGCAGATTTCTTCAAGTAAGGGTTTAGAAACACTATGAAGAGCCTCACAAATTTAATGGGATTTTAGAATTTTTATTCATACCCAAGAGAAACTCCAATTTCATTTAGGTTGTTTGGTATTTTTCCTAGTTTCTTGGTTAAAGTTTAACATGGAGGACTCTTGGACGGGTATTCAGAGCGTAGCTTAGGTTGAAAGTATTTTTAGATCAACTTTTCATGTGTTTTCATGATGTTAGAACCTTTGCGGTATAAGTACTCAAATATTGGGATTGGACCTTTGCAGGCCCACGTGAGTTAATACAACTGATTCACGATATTGATTATAAAATCGTGTGTAATTAATATAGTTGACATATCAATATATTAATTACATATATACCATTTTCCTTAATAAGATGATATCTTTCATATAAGGAAACTTACCGGTTATACGAGATACACATTAATTGAGTTTATTCTCATTAATGGTGTTGATTCTTATTAATGGTAATTATTCTCTTCTCCCTATATAAGGATGATTAGACCACCTCTTAAATCAAATATAAAACGGATAAGCCCTAGCCTCCACCTCTCTCTCTAGCCGACGCCCTCCCTTCCTCGGGATTCGCGCCGACGCTTTAGCTCCACTCGTGGAGACTCCGTTTTTCGTCATATCGCCGGTGTTTGACTAGCATCGATTCGGCGATACTCCGGCCTTCGACGTAGATACGTTCGTTGGTGTTTCGTTCGTCAGGTGGATACCGATGGAGGCTTTACTCGGTGATTAAGGCTTTGTGCTCGGAGATCAAGAAATGAACAACATCGACAAAACAGTCAAGCACACAACAAGAGGTATAATATTCTACGCTACGCGATTCATCAATTTTAGAATTGGAATTCAATTAATATTTTTGCTATTTAATTGACCCGAGAAATTGGGAAAGTTCCTTCAATGGTATCAGAGCCAAGTTTTGGATCTCGTAGCGATTTTCGTGTTTTTAAGGTGTTAAAATTTTGCAAAAAAAACCGGTTTGTGCAGAATAATTTTCTGAAACTTTGGTTGCGTTTTTTTTGTAACGTTTTGATAAAGAGAATTTTATGTCGAGCAGTTAATTTATGAAAATTTATTCGTCGAAGGGAGACCGATTTCCGGCAATATAGGGAGGAGCAACGACCGAGACAGTTGTCGGAATTACCCGCACCTTTAGCGGGGGGGGGGGGGGGGGGGGGGGGGTTGCTCCTCATGGTGGCTGGAACGACGCGTTTAATGCGCCGTTAACTGTCAAAGAGGCAAGGCCGTTTGGCCTCGCCGGTGCGCGAGAACTGGCGCTGCCATGCAGCGCCTGTGGAAGGAAATGGGTCGCCGCCAGTGGCGGCGACCGAATCGTCTCAGACGAAAAGAAAGGGGGACGATGGGCCCCTCTCCTCCTCGCGCGAAGACAGCCCACAGGCTGTTCGGTGGAGCTCGCGCGCCATCATCGCCGCTCGCCCCTCGCTCCACCTCGCCGGTGTCAGATAATAAATCGCCGCCGATTACGGCGACTGGAGTTTCAGAGGCCGAGGCCTCTCCCTCCGCGCGCGAGCTCCACCGAGTTTCAAAGAGTTATAATTTTATATTATATAAAATTATTTTGTGATGATAATTAGATTATTAATTTTTGAGTTAAGTTAGTTAATTCAATTATTTGTTAAAATGTGATTTTGATAAATTATTTGTGAAATTAATTTTATTAGAATCTTAATTATTTGTTAGAAGTTTTGACTTCATGATTCCCTCAAAATAAAAAATATCAAGTTTATGTTTTCTCGTCAGACACCCTCGTTGAGCATCGACCATTTCATGTATGGCAGCCTTCCCGTACATGCATGATTTTATCTTTGTGAGGCGCGAAGGGGCGTAATCCTCGCCAGTAGATCAGAGAGGTCAAACTTTACTGGTGATCTATTTTAATAGAACGTCCAGAAACAAAGAGATAACTAAGTTAGGAAAGAGTTCGATGACTTAGTTAAATGAGTCATATAGAGATATGATTGGTGATCGGTTTACCTACTTAATTGATTATCATTTATGGACGCCTTCGCGTACATGAATAATTATGGTGGCTGGAACGACGCGTTTAATGCGCCGTTAACTGTCAAAGAGGCAAGGCCGTTTGGCCTCGCCGGTGCGCGAGAACTGGCGCTGCCATGCAGCGCCTGTGGAAGGAAATGGGTCGCCGCCAGTGGCGGCGACCGAATCGTCTCAGACGAAAAGAAAGGGGGCCGATGGGCCCCTCTCCTCCTCGCGCGAAGACAGCCCACAGGCTGTTCGGTGGAGCTCGCGCGCCATCATCGCCGCTCGCCCCTCGCTGCACCTCGCCGGTGTCAGATAATAAATCGCCGCCGATTACGGCGACTGGAGTTTCAGAGGCCGAGGCCTCTCCCTCCGCGCGCGAGCTCCACCGAGTTTCAAAGAGTTATAATTTTATATTATATAAAATTATTTTGTGATGATAATTAGATTATTAATTTTTGAGTTAAGTTAGTTAATTCAATTATTTGTTAAAATGTGATTTTGATAAATTATTTGTGAAATTAATTTTATTAGAATCTTAATTATTTGTTAGAAGTTTTGACTTCATGATTCCCTCAAAATAAAAAATATCAAGTTTATGTTTTCTCGTCAGACACCCTCGTTGAGCATCGACCATTTCATGTATGGCAGCCTTCCCGTACATGCATGATTTTATCTTTGTGAGGCGCGAAGGGGCGTAATCCTCGCCAGTAGATCAGAGAGGTCAAACTTTACTGGTGATCTATTTTAATAGAACGTCCAGAAACAAAGAGACAACTAAGTTAGGAAAGAGTTCGATGACTTAGTTAAATGAGTCATATAGAGATATGATTGGTGATCGGTTTACCTACTTAATTGATTATCATTTATGGACGCCTTCGCGTACATGAATAATTATTTTTGTTCGGTAATTGGTCTTAAGCCTACCAATTTAATTAGAATTTATGGCCGCCTACGCGTACATAAAAGAAGAATTAATTGTGGATCCTAGACCTAACATTTTAATGGTAAGGAATTTGAGGGATTGCTTACTTAATTAATATCTAGGTACAACATGTAATTAAAGTCCAATATATTGTTGTTATGAGTAAATTGCATTCTAACTACATCTTACTTTGTATGTGTAGTTAAAGATATGACATCTGCTAACGTAGCGCCTGTAATGGTCCTTCAGAAGGACAAGTTGGATAAAAGAATAGCGCCTCCGTTGGACGAAGAAAGTAATGACATAACGTCTTGTAAAATGCGTTGTTATAGTCAACAAGGATTTGTTGAAAGGATTCTTAGCACCATCATTTCTCAGTCCCAGAGCTTGTACGCTGGGATGAATATCTGCAAAATGTTTGCGGACTTGAAGACTCATGTTATAAACATTATAGGCTTCAAGGAGGATTTTGATGTTCTGAGTAAAGCGGTTAAACCCACAAATGACTTGAGTGGTCAAGTCATGAATGAGACGATCTCAAAAGAAGTTGCTAAGAAAGGTGAGCTGACAAGGGTTGTCAATGATGCGTCACCAGTTATTTTTGTTATAAAAGTCAACTTGACCGCCACCGATTCTTGGGTACGAGACTCAGGATGTGGGGCTCATATATGTACTGACATTAAAAGCCTAATGGTCAATAGGGAGTTGACTTAGGGAAAAGTCTATTTTTCAGTTGGAAATGGTGCAAAAGTTTCGCCATTAGCCGTCGGTAATTTGGATTTTAAACTTCCTTCTGGTTTGATGTTAAAATTGTTTAATGTCTATTACGTGCCCGAGAGCACAATGAACATCATCTTCATACGTTGTGTGGACAACCTTGGTTATGAATTTAAAATTAAGAACCAACGTTAATCGTTTTATTACGAGGATGTATTCTATGGCACGACGTCTCTACATAACGGTCTAAACTCAGTGGACCTAGACGACATACCAGTGTATAACATTAGTAAAAGAGCAAAACCGAATGATAAGAATCGTGCCTTCCTATAGCACTGTCGCCTTGGCCATATTAATGAGCGTCGCATCAATAAGCTCCATATGGATGGGCTTTTAGACTCTTTTGATTTTGAATCATTTGAAGTCTGCGAAGCGTGTTTATTAAGCAAGATGACAAAAAGCCCGTTTAAGGGGCTTGGTGAGAGAGCTAGTGATTTACTGGGCCCCGTACATACTGATGTGTGCGGTCCACTAAATGTGCAAGCTCGAGGAGGATACTCTTACTTCATTACATTAACGGATGATTTCAGTAGGTATGGTTATGTGTACCTAATGAGACATAAATCCGAAGCCTTTGAAAAGTTCAAGGAGTATATGAATGAGGTACAACACCAGTTAGGCAAGACGATTAAAATCATCCGATCTGATTGGGGCGGTGAATATCTGAGCCATGAATTTATGGACCTTCTCAAGGATAATGGAATTGTTTCACAACTCACCCCTCCTGGTACGCCACAATAGAATGGTGTCTCGGAAAGGAGGAATATGACTCTGTTAGACATGGTCAGATCTATGATAAATCACTTGGAATTGTCTTCGTCTTTTTGGGGGTACGCATTACTAACTGCTGACCTAACACTTAATTGTGTACCGAGTAAAGCGGTTGAAACGACACCACATCAAATATGGACAGGGAGAAAGCCTAGTATGTCGTTTATGAAAGTTTGGGGATGTGACACTTATGTGAAGCGATTAACATCGACTAAGTTACAACCCACATCGGATAAATGTACTTTTGTAGGATACCCAAAAGAAACAAGGGTATACATGTTCCACAGCCCAAAAGAGAACAAAGTGATTGTTCCTCGTTCTTGTTTATTTCTGGAAGAAAGCTTTCTTGCCAGGAAAACTAGTGGGAGGAAGATTGAGCTTGATGAAGTTCTTACTAGTGAGGAGTTTGTGGAAATTCCAGTTACTCTAGAGTACATTCAGCCGCGACAAGAAATTGACTATCATCGTCCGTTGAACGTTGAAGTCACCTCAAATGTTGAGGAAGACAGAGACCATGAAATGGAAAAAGCACAACCGGTCGAAGATCAACCAGATGTACAACAAATTGAAGGTCAACCGGATGTACAAGCAGTTGAAATTCAGCCGGACATAGAACCAGTTGAAATTCATTTGGATACACAACCAGAAGAAGTTCAGCCGGATGAGTATGTGCTTGATGAGGGAACTCAAGATGTACCACCATTGCGTAGATCTTCTAGGGATCATCGTCCTACTGAAAGGATGAATCTTCTCATTCAGAATGTTGATGATTTCATAACAATAGAGGACGATGAACCTTTGACTTACAAAGAAGCAGTGGGAGGCACGGACTCCGATAAATGGCTCAACGCCATGAAACCCGAAATGGACTCCATGTACACTAATCAAGTATGGGACTTGGTTGACGCACCCAAAGGATGTAGAACTATAGGTTGCAAGTGGGTCTTCAAAAAGAAGATTTTCATGGATGGCAATGTACAAACGTACAAAGGGAGACTGGTTGCGAAAGGGTTCCGACAGATCTATGGTATTATTGACTATAAAGAAACGTTCTCTCCCGTTGTCATGTTAAAGTCCATTAGGATATTGCTAGCTATCGCCGCATTTCATGATTATAAAGTTTGGCAGATGGATGTGAGAACCGCCTTCCTTAATGGGATTCTGGAAGAGGAAGTGTACATGACACAACCTGAAGGGTTTATCGATCCTGAGAACGCCACTAAGGTGTGTAAGTTGAATAAGAAAATTTACGGTCTCAAGCAAGCATCAACGAGTTGGAATCGTCATTTCAATGAGGCCATTACTCAGTTTGGTTTCACGAAGCACGAAAACGAGTCGTGTGTGTACAAGAAGTCGAGTGGGAGCGCAGTAGTATTAAGATTGTATGTGGATGACATACTCCTACTTTGAAATGAAATTTCGGTACTTCAGTCAGTGAAGGAATGGTTGTGAAAGTATTTCTCGATGAAAGACTTAGGAGAAGCCGCCTACGTGTTAGGTGTAAAGATCTATAGAGATAGGTCCAAACAGCTTTTAGGATTAAGTCAGAGTACATATCTGGACAAAGTGTTGAAGTAATTCAATATGAGTTAGTCCAAGAAAGGGTTTGTTCCGAGCAACCCCGGCATACAACTTTTAAGAAATCATTGTCCTGTTACAGTGAATGAGAAAGCAGTAATGAGCATATTATCCTATGCTTCAGCTATTTGGTCAATTATGTATGCCATGAGATGTACTCGACCGGACGTGTCATTTGCTTTAAGCATGACTACTAGATTTCAATTCAATCCAGGTTTGGAACATTGGACCGCCGTAAAAGGCATTTTGAGGTACTTGCGAAGAACCAAATAAATGTTCCTTATTTTCAGTCGTGATGAAGAATTGGTTTTAAGTGGTTATACTGATGCCAGTTTCCAGACCGATCGAGACGATTCCAAATCTCAGACAGGCTACGTATTTATCCTCAATGGTGGAGCTATAAGCTGGAATAGTTCCAAGCAAGAAACTGTAGCTGATTCCACAACTGAGGCGGAGTATATCGCTGCTAATGAAGCGGCGAAAGAATCTGTTTGGATTAAAATTTTATTTCTAATCTCGGAGTTGTTCCTAGCATATTAGATGCAGCTCAACTATTTTGTGATAACAATGGAGCCATTGCTCAGGCAAGGGAACCAAGGTTTCACAAAAAATCCAAACATATACTCCGGATATTTCACCTCAAACGAGATTTCATCAGTAGAGGCGAGTTCGTCATTAGTAGAGTCGCATCGAAAGATAACGTTGCAGATCCGCTGACAAAAGGTTTGACGCATGAGAAGCACGCGGGTCACACAAAGAATATCGGTATTAGATACCTAGAAGATTCTTAGAAGCATACGTTGTTACTGATTACTCAGTGATTTATTTATTTTATTTTATTCCAGTGGTTTGGAAAACATTTGGTTAGAATTCAATAAAAGCAATATTTTATTCATGGCAAGTTCCTTATTGTTTATAAATATATCTCGTGCGAATTCAATGTTGACAAAATAAACAATAATACTGAGAAAGTTGTTAATATGAGATTAATGACTTATCTTAAAAGTCCCCGGTCAAGCAAGTCATCGGAATAAGGACAATGGCGTTGTATTTGAGACTAGTATGTTGATTCAACTAATAGGGGATTAGTTGGGAATCACATAGGCGATGATTAGAGAATCATGGTGCTGGACAAACCCAATTTGAGAATGTTACATTTGCTTTAGCAACAGTCACTAACATGTCTTCAAAGTGGATAATATTCGTAAAGTCCTTGGACTTGAGACATTCTTTCTTGTCACCTGGAGAAGGTTGTTCTTTAATTCAGCCAAACGTTGCCTTTAACGAGGTAATTATAAAGGCTGCTTTAAGAATGATGTGATCTTTGTAAGGCAAATTGAATGGTCGAGAAAGGATTCGTCCTTCCTAGCTATAAAGGAATGGTGTCTATTGGCCCTTGGTACGAACTAATTGTATGGCCGTACACGAGAAATAGTTATTCGTTCTACTATCTACTTTGGGATATATTAAGTAATATTGAGTTATTGGAACAAACAGGTGTGACATGAATGGTCTGTTCTCAAAACTCTGACACAGAGGACGAAAGGACATATTACAGTTCCACACCAGGTTATCATGCACGATAGTTCATATGATTGGATGACAATGAACCGGTTGCTAGACTTGTCTCATTGTTTGTAAGGTGAGTTAATCACTTACTACCAATGCTATGAATCCTATGGGGTCACACCTAACATGTTCTGAATCGGATAGACGAGAGAAGTAAGAGAGCGAACATAAGTAGAGACAAGTGTTCAAGACACTGAGATAATTTGAGATATGATCTATTATCTTAGTGCAAGAGGAGATTGAAAGGGAAAGGTCTAAGGCACTAAAGATTGTTACATGGAATTCGGATCCAGACATCTTTGTGTAAGTGGGAGATTGTTAGAACCTTTGTGGTATAAGTACCCAAAGATTGGGATTGGACCTTTTCCGGCCCACGTGAGTTAATGCGATTGATTCACGGTATTGATTATAAAATCGTGTGTAATTAATATAGTTGACTTATCAATATATTAATTACATATATATCCCTATCCTTAATAAGATGAGATCTTTCATATAAGGAAACTTACCGATTATACGAGATACACATTAATTGAGTTTATTCTCATTAATGGTGTTGATTATCATTAATGATAATTATTCTCTTCTCCCTATATAAGGAGGATTAGACCACCTCTTAAATCAAATATAAAACAGAGAAACCCTAGCCTCTGCCTCTCTCTAGTCGACGCCCTCACTTCCTCGGGATTCGCCCCGACACTTTAGCTCCACTCGTGGAGACTCCGTTCTTCGTCATATCGCCAGTGTTCGACTAGCATCGATCCGGCGATACTCCGGCCTTCGACGTAGATACGTTCGTTGGTGTTCCGTTCGTCAGGTTGATACAGATAGAGGCTTTACTCGATGATTAAGGCTTTGTGCTCGGAGATCAAGAAATGAACAACATTGACAAAACAGTCAAGCATGCAACAAGAGGTATAATATTCTACGCTATGCGATTCATCAATTTTAGAATTGGAATTCAATTAATATTTTTGCTATTTAATTGACCCGAGAAATCGGGAAAGTTTCATCACCTGATTGCTCATTTTGTTTTCATATTACCATTACTTTAGCGTGTGAAGTTGAACTGTTGGACGTGCCATAGTTACGATTGAAAAGACTTGTAATTTGATTGGCAAAATCATTGGCTTGAGTCTGACTTTACATAAATTATTTAGTTATTGCAGAAAAATCGAGTTTCGTTATTTGGAGGTTACATGGTTGATAGTCCAGATGTATAAATAATTTTATAATATCTAAAATCTATTGAGAGAGCAGCAAAGTTACTAATTTACTTGCTAGTTTTGGGTCATTATTGGCAGCGTTCGCGTCTCTTATTTTATTTTGCTTGTTCTTTAATATTTGTAAATGATGATCTATATGTTCGAAATTATAATTTAGACTTAATCAAATATGTTTATTAATTATTGTAGATGGGTTATTGTAAGTGGATGTGCATTGAATTAGTAGTGCAAGAAAACGAACGCATATAAATTTTAATTGATCGTGGTTGAAGAGTAATAAGTGTGGAGTTAGTTTGTCAAGCATATTATTTAGAGTTAGAATTGTAGTGACGTTAGTGTGTTAGTGTGTTAGTGTCAGTTTGTCATTTTTCTTTGGCTTTTTTAAATGGTGGCAATATTGACCAAGATTACATTTACTCGTAGTACAAGATATATTTTCACGGTAAGAACAACCGGACAATTACACGCAGGCACTATCGGCCAAGATTACATACATATGCAATTTTTGCGTCTTAAGGGATTGGCCACTAAGCTAAGCAAGCTTGGTTTTTTTCTTTAGCTTATTTATAGCTCTGCTTTGTAATGTTTTTATTATTCAATTAGTTGATGTACCACATATCTCAACTTCAACGCTAGTAAGCATCTCTTTAGTTGGTTGTTGTCATTTGAGTTGGCCTAAAAGAAGGGCTAGTAAAATATAAATTTTAAGGCCTTGTAGGAATACAATTTGATGTACCACATATCTCAACTTCAACGTTAACACCGTCTTTCTCAAACCAAAGATGATTCTTCGTCCTTGTAAATTTCTTTTACTTATCATTTGTTTCAGAACTTCGTGTTGCTTATTCTCAAAGAAAAATGCTATGCATGCGAATATACCACAAACGAGGAAATGCAAACGCAAAGTCTAAAAAAAAATAGAGAAATGTGAAGTTAGGATTTCTTAATGAAACTTGAATTTTAAGGGAGTAAACTCAATTTTTTGGGGACAAACTTGGACCGGCAAGTGGGGGTTGTTGCCCTCACTATTCACCATGTGGCTTCGTCACTAACTTGGCGTTTTTTTTACCTGGGGGATCTAGTAGAAGAAGTCTACGTCTTCAAGAAGTTTCTTTGGGTAGCCCCGCAAAAGGTTTTGCAAATCGTGACATCAATCGAGCAATTTGGTGATTTCAAGACCATGACGATGGAGGATGTTATAGGTCGCCTCAAGGCTCACGAAGAGAGGCTTTGAAACTACAAATAGATAGAAGAAGACTGACACTTGCTTCTCACATACTCAGAGTGGATGACGCGTATGGAGAGGAGCAACAACAGTGCCTCAAGTTACGATGAAGAGAAGATCGGCGGAAACGGCGGTGATGGTCGTGGCCGAGGACGAGGACGAATATTAGAGTGCTACGGTAGTGGCTCGACGCATGAAGACAGTGAATGATATTGTTGGTCTTGTAGCGGCCACGATAAGAGTAAGATCAAGTGGTATTGTTAAGTCAGTTTATCCTAGTTTAAGCAGAGTCAAATATAGCTATTGAACTATAAGCAGTAAACGTAAAGAACACGCGATGTTTTGGTTATGCAGTTAGATACTCATCGAACACGGCAATCTGCGCTTGCAATCGTTGACTTTCAGGCAACAACCTTCAAACGAATCCAATGATTGTAGTGGATACCTCTCCGGGGATTTTGAAAAACGGTGTTAGAACACCGATCAATATAGAGCTTATAACCTAGAAGTTGATAGCTAGGTTGATCTTGGAGGGTTCCAGATGACTGAAGCAATCACTCTTCTATTTATAGTAACCCTGAGCATTTCTCAATTGGGCCATTAATCAACATTGGGAATCACGCCCGGATAGTTTAATCAATGCAAGTGCCCAATAAGGAAAGTAACAACTCCAAGTAGTTAATGCACGGGCTTTAATGAATAAATCAGATAAGATAAAAGCCCACGTTACTTGGAGTACACATCAACTGCATTTCAGTTGTAGCTTTTAAAAACGCCAATAAGAATTCATTTAAGAAATCTGAATCTTCAGTCTCTCCCTTCGGAATTTTGTGAGCAATCCATGAGCAAATACAATTGAGGAAAAATTAAGGAGTTGACAGTACCCCTTGATCATCCAAGCGAGTTTGCAGATAGGCTGCACTGTAGGAACTAGAAATATACAATGAAAATAAACCAGGCGATAACTACAGAGCAGACAGTCAATGGAAGTAGTAATAACACTCTGATCAAGTAGAAGACTGCATATACATCTGAGTGCCGTAAACCCTGTCGTGATCGAGAGGGGGTGGTCAACCTCAATAAGTAATTACGGCGCTTTTTTTGTCCATGTACAAAAATGCGACACACATCACAACCTCGATCAATGATGAGAAGGTTGGCGAGAAGATCGACCCGGTGATGTCCAAACAAAAAAAGGAAAGCACGACGAGAAAGAGTGATGAAGTATCTGATGAGGACGATCTCTTCAGTTAACTAAGTCTAGATTAGGAGGGAGTGTTAGAAATTATAATCTAGACTTAGTCAAATCAGTTTAATAATTAGTGTAGATGGGTTATTGTAAGTTGATGTGCATAAAATTAGTAGTGCAAGAGCATGTATGCATAGAAAAACGCCGTGGTTGAAGAGTAACAAGTGTGGGTTAGTTAATCAAGCATATTATTAGGAATTAGAAGAATATTAACGTTAGTGTGTTATTGATCAAGTTTTCATTTTTCTTTGGCTTATTTATAGCCATGCTTTGTATTGTTTTTATTATTTAATTAGTTGAATCACACATCGTTCTTCATACATTGTTTTCTCTCGTGTGATTTTGGTTATATATTCTATTTCCAGTTCAGTTATTTGTTTCGGCGTATTTCAATCTTGGTCAAGACTAGTCCCCAAAATATGAATCCGGGTTAAACCCGGATTCATTAACAATAAATAAAAAACCCGGATACCGAAATATCCGTATCCGGGTTTTTCCCGAACCGGATATTTCGGTATCCGGGAAACACACAACCCGGATAAAGTATTATCCGGGTTTTTTTTTTTTTTTTTTAAAATGTGTTTAATCTGGGCCGTTGGATCGTAGATCCAACGGCCCAGATTAAAGTGCCGTTGGAAAAAAAAAAAAAAAAACTAATCCCGGATCCGGATATATCCGGGATTTTTTTTCCCGGACCCGGATATATCCGTATCCGGGTTTTGGTAAATAAAAAAAAAAAAATCCGGTCGGATGGGTTTTTACCCTACATTTTGGGGACTGGTCAAGACCTAACATTATATTTGAGGGATAATCTTCTGATTAGCTAGTTTTGTTCTCTTTTAGTTTTGATACATAAACTCTTATATATTCTCCATCTATTTGACATGACTGCTTAGTGAATGTATAAAACAAAATTTGACTCTAATCAAAAGAAGAATTTGAAGCTTATAGTGGAATGTTGATAATTTACTCTTAGATTTGTATCCTATATCTTAATGAATAATCGAAGCAAAATGACTTTTAACATTAATATATATTGGCGATAGAGAATAATAATAAAAAAAAATGGAAAGAGATTGATGCCTCATTTAGTCCAAAAGTCCAAGTTCTCTTATAGCGTCGTTACCTTAAACCATTGAAGTTCCCTCTGCATTTGCAAAGCTGCTCCAGGGATGGGCTTTACCAGCCCCAACGGGGGTAGAACAGCTACATTGTGCAACATTCTGCCTCCATGGATGTTGACGTTCATGATCTCCACTTTGTTTCGAAGGCCGTAAATGAGGCTGAAGATTGTGGCCTGGCGATACTCGATAGCTAGCTCAATTACTCGTCTCGCAAGGAACATATCCCAGACAAGAGGTGGATTCGCTGTCACTATACTGGAGATAAACTCAACATTCCCAGCTTCCACAGCTAAATAAAGAGCATTACGTATCCCGGCCTTTTCGATCTCCGCCTCATCTGAAGTATTTTGGATTACTTTACACATTTGGTTCAAGAGTTCAATGCTTTGAATATGAAATAATTTCATCCGATATAAGCCCTTGATATCTGCATTCACAGTCAACATAATCCATAAGCCAAGGGTCACAACCAAATAAATATACATATATATAATACATATATTATATATTGTATATGTCTAATCGATCAAAACCAAATATATATATGACTAATCATTGCATAAATTAGTATATAACATAGAGTTTCTTAGTGCTAGTCAGTTAGAACATGAGTTTCTTTTCATCAACATTATCCGCTGAACATTAAATTCACGGAGGCAAAAATAATTGTGCGGGAGTCTCGTTTAAGGTTACTGGATGTGAACCGAATATTTATTGCCTGCAATTTTCTATTCGTCACAATTATTATTTCTACATATGAATTATGATTTTTAACAGTTAGATTCCGGTAAAAGTAAACTTTGAGAAAATGAGGAGTGAAAAAATAGCGGTAAACATACTCAAAATAACAAATATGAGAAGACACATTTTTTCGTTCAAATTTTTTTCTTCGTCGAATTCAAATAAACCATTTTTTCTTCACTTTGAACCATTGTCGTCTCAGTTGGTCAAATTTTTTAAAACTTGTGACAACTGTTGTTGTAGGACTTCGTCCTCAAATAAACGACATGTAGTTTTGACCAAACGAGGTAAAAACGACATACAATTTATTCACCACATATCCGAGTACTCGTACACGCTCACTGATGCACATTACGACGCCACTTTGCAAAGTGGGCTTACTAATAAATTTAGCTTGTAAGACAGAGTGACCTCCGATGGGCCCAACCAACTCTGAAACCTAATGGTTTCACCGAGGTGAAAGATGGACGAGGTAATTTTCTTACGAGGTTGTTTAACCACGAAATATGAGGTGAGTAGTAGTTGGACTGACCACGTCCTCAAAATATTTCGTGCTGACCAATGCGACGTGGGCTTGATAATAAATTGAGCCCACGAAATAGAATGAGCTCGGATGGGCCCAGCCCACTTCGGAACCCTAAGGGATCCATGACGTGACAGGCGGACGAGACAGTCTTCTTACAGTACTATTTCCCCCGAAGTACGCGGTGACTAGCCGTTGGACTGACCACGTCGTAGAATGCTCACTTTGAAGGATGAAGACGCCAACACCGTATCTTAACCGAGACACTTTACATGTTTTGAGCGGCCAAGACACTTACAAAGTTAGTCCAACTAGCCGGTTGTAAAGACTAGGGGACACGTCACCTCGGACCACGAAGCCTATAAAAGCATAGGGAGGATGTTGGTTCCCAATGGGAATGGATCTGCCAAAAGAACAAACGTAGAACAAGAAGAAAAAAAGAAGAACTTGGGAGAAAAGCTTCTCTTATTAATCTGAAGGCAAAATCGTAATAATGGAGTTACAAGAAAAGTAAACACTAACACTAGTATTTATAGGAGACCAGAAAAACAAAACCCTAGCTAAAACTTCCTAAGATAGACGCAATCTTATCTTTACAATTTACAATCGAATCCTAACAAAATCAGGAAACCAAATCGTATCGTATCTCCAAACTTGCTCCTCAAGTTTGGTTTCTGGTCGTGTGTCCTGGGCAAGCCTGCTCGGGTGTAGTCCTGGTAGAAGCTTTCTTGGTCGGGGCTTCTCTGGCCGGATGGTCTCTGCTCGGAAGATCTCTGATCGGGCTTTTCTCTGCTCGGGGTTGAGTCAAGTCAGGCTTAAACTCACATTCTCCCCCGTAAGCTTGACTTGAGCTGAGGTTCTTCACTCCGAGCAGGTCTCTCATCTCCGCGAACTTAACTCTTGCTAGAGCCTTGGTGAGTATGTTTGCCCACTGTTCCTTGGTGTTGACAAACTCCATGATGATCTTCTTCTTTTCCACACACTCGCGAATATAATGATATCGAGTGTCTATGTGTTTGCTCTGACCATGAAACACTGGGTTCTTCATCAGCGGTATTGCGGACTTGTTGTCCACGTAGAGTGTAACTGGCTTCTGCTCGTCTCCAGTCATTTCACTCAGAATCCCCTTCAGCCACAAAGCTTGACATGCTGCTGCGGTGGCTGCCATGAACTCCGCTTCACACGAGGATAGAGCTACAGTCTTATGCTTCTGAGATTGCCAAGTGATCAAGTTCCCGTTGAGGTAGAACGTCATCCCTTCGGTGCTCTTCCTATCATCAATGTCACCTGCTAGATCACTGTTTGTGAAGCCGACTAGCTCTTCTGCTCCCTTGCCTCTTCTATATTGGATCCCATAGTCTATCGTTCCCTTCACGTAGCGCAAGATGTGCTTCACCGCCTGCTGGTGTGCGCTTGTGGGCTTTTCCATGAAACGACTTACTATCCCAACTGCGTGAGAAATGTCTGGTCGGGTGTGGGTGAGGTACCTCAGACACCCGATCACGCGTCTGTACTCCGTGGGATCCATTTCTCTCCCTTCAGCATCCTTCCCGAGCTGAAGCTTTGCCTCCATTGGATACTTGCTCGGGTTGCAATCCGCCATCTCGAACTGCTTGAGGATCTTCTTCGCGTAGGCCGATTGCTTCAGCGTAATGCAATCTTTCTTCTGCTCTACCTCAATACCAAGGTAGTAAGAAAGTAGTCCAAGGTCACTCATCTCGAACTCGGCCATCATTTGCTTCTTGAATCCTTCTACACCTGTTGTGCTGGATCCAGTGACTATCAGGTCGTCCACATACACTCCGACGACCAGAACTTCTTCCTCACTGCTCCTGGTGTATACTGCGTGCTCCCTGGAGCACTTAGTGAATCCAAGGCTCTTCAAGCTCTTGTCGAGGCGAATGTTCCACGCTCTTGGAGCTTGTCGTAGCCCATATAGAGTCTTGGAGAGCTTGTACACCTTCTTCTCCTTGCCCTTGACGCCAAAACCTTGGGGTTTACTGACGTAGACTTCTTTCTCGAGGTCACCATTTAAGAATGCCGATTTGACATCCATCTGGTGAATCTCCCTACCTCGATGAGCTGCTAGGGCTAGGATGAGTCTGATCGTGTCTAGTCTTGCCACGGGAGCAAAGACTTCCTCGAAGTCGACTCCTTGCTTCTGCACGTAGCCTTTGGCTACTAGCCTTGCTTTGTGCTTTAGGACATTCCCCTCGGTGTCCTTCTTCAGCTTGTAGACCCATTTCAAGCCAATAGGCTTCTGACCTTTAGGCAGGTCGGTGAGCTCCCATGTCTTGTTCTTCTCGATGGACTCCAACTCCTTCTTCATTGCCTCCAGCCATTCCTGCTCGCTTGCTGCCTCTTGGTAGTTGGCTGGCTCCTTGGCGCACAACAAAGACAACTCTTCTAGATTCATCTCCACTTCCTGAGACTCTTCGTAGACTTCTGCTAGGGGACGGAATCCCCTTAGGCCATCCTTGATCGAGGAATCTCCTGAGCTGGACGAGCTGGTTCTGCTCGGGCTGGGTGTCCTGGGTGCTCGGGCAAGAATCTCTGGTAGGACTACTTGAGGTGGTAGGAGTACCTGAGTTGGTGGGGGCACCCGAGCTGGTAGGGGCACCCGAGCTGGTGGGGGTACCCGGGCTGAATGAACTGGTGGGGGTACCTTCCTGCTCGGCAACACCCTCTTCTTCTTCGACTTCGAATTCGACTGAGTTCTGCTCGGGGTCTCCGTTCTCGTCGCACCAATCCCACTTTTTCTCTTCGTCGAACACGGCATCTCTGCTCACCTGGATCTTGCTGCGTCGGGGGTCAAAAAGTGTGTGTGCCTTGCTTCCATCTTCAACACCAAGGTACACCATTGTCTGACTCCTATCATCGAGCTTCTTGAGATGGGGACCAACAGTCTTCACATGTGCTGTGCACCCAAACACTCTCAAGTGCTCCAAGTGGGGTTTCTTCCCATTCCACGCCTGGTAGGGAGTGCGTTCTCCTAGCGCCTTCGTTGGCAAACGGTTTAGCAAGTAGACCGCGTGTCTAACTGCTTCTCCCCAAAACCTCGCTGGTACTTGCATGCTCTTCAACAAGCTCCTTGCTGTATCCATCACTGTCCGGTTTCGTCTCTCCACCACACCGTTCTGCTGGGGAGTGTACGGTGCGGTCAGGTGGCGCTCGACTCCTTCTTTATCGCAGAACTCTCCGAACTGCTGAGATGTGAACTCTCCACCTCGGTCTGTTCTCAAGACCTTCAGCTTGTGCTCGGACCCATTCTCCACGAACCTCTTGAACTTCTTGAAGACTTCGAAGGCTCCGCTCTTCTACTTGAGCGTGTAGATCCACATCCAGCGACTGTAGTCGTCAACAAGTAGAAGGAAATACTTGTTTTCGGCTAGAGTTGTTGGGGTGATTGGGCCGCAGAGGTCCGCATGCACTAGTTGGAGGGGTCGATCTGCTCGGAACTTGGCCTTGATCGGGAATGGCACTCTAGCCTGTTTCGCGATCATGCAGCATCCGCATAGCTGGTTGGGGTGTTCAATCTTGGGAACCCCAAAGGCCATCTTCTTCTCGCCCATCATCTTGAGTGCGTAGAAGTTCACATGCCCGAGTCTCGCATGCCACAGCCAGGCCGGGTCTGCTAGGGATGCCATCAGACAGACGGGCTGGCCTGTCTCTAGGAGGATCTTGTACAACCTGTTCGGCGTTCTCTTCACCTTCATCAGCAGGTTGCCACTCCTGTTCCACATCTTTAGGTCGGGACCAGACATCACTACTGTGTTGCCGATCTCTGTCACCTGTCCGAGGCTGATGATGTTACTCTTCAGCTTTGAGATGTAGTACACCTGGGTCATGAGGCGCTGATCCCCGTTCTTGCACACGAACAAGATGGACCCTTTGCCTCTAATTTTGACGATTGAGCCATCGCCGAATTTAACGTTCTCGGTGACCTTCTCATGGAGCTCTTCAAATTTAGCTTGGTCTCATGTCATGTGGTTGCTCGCGCCGTTGTCTAGGTACCAGACATCGGTAGAGACTTTCTGCTCTCCGTCAGCGAGGAGGTTCGCAATAACCTTGTCCTCGATCAGGAACACCATCTCCGAGTTGGTCTGCTCTCTAGTGTCTGGTCTCTGGTCTCTCGCGTCTGGTCTCTGGACTCTGCTCTTTGCTCGGAGCTCTCCGGTCGCTGGTCTCTAACCACTGGTCTTTGCTCGGATTCCGACCAGGTCTGCTCTCCGGTCTCCGGGCAGTTTTGCTCTCTCTCGCCTACGAGGATCGTCTCCTGTTCGGCAAACATCAGGGCCGGCTGGTCTTCATCGAATCTCATCATATTCGCTTCCTCTTTGTGGTTCCTGTTGCGACACTCTGAAGCAAAGTGCCCTAGCTTCTGACAATTATAGCACTTCACTGTGCTCTTGTCTCTCCTGGTCGTGCTTTCCTGACAGGGTGCACCACTGCCGCGACCTCGCGTGTCTCGACCTTGCCCTCGTCCACGACCTGTACCACGTCCTCGGCTGTCACCGCCGTAATTACTCCGACCAGAAGAACTGGAAGAGAATTCTGCTCCCCCGTTTTTCCTCTATCTGGCCGTCCACTCTTCATGCGTGAGCAGGAGGCGCTTCTCCTCTTCTCTGTCACCATAACCCCGAAGTCTCTCCTCGTGGGCTTTGAGGCGACCAACAACCTCCTCGACCGTCATGGTCTTGAGATCACCTAACTGCTCAATCGATGTCACGATCTGCATGTACCTGTATGAAACGGCTCGTAGGAATTTCTTGACAACGGTGGTCTCCTCCACCTTGTCTCCTAGTGAGCGGATACCAGTAACGATGGACGTGAGTTTCATGGCAAAGTCGTCAATGGACTCGCCTTCCCTCATCCGAAAAACCTCGAATTCGCTTCTCAAGGTTTGAACCTTTGCATCTTTGACGCGATATGCGCCCATGTGCATGGTTCGAAGCATCGCCCATGCCTCCTTTGCAGAATCCTTCTCTGAGATTATGAAAAGGACATCTTCCGGAACTCCTTGGTAGATGGCGGCAAGTGTCATCCTCTCCTTGTGCCCTTCGACATCGCTGCCTTCTACAGCCTCCCAAACACCTTGCGCCTGCAAATTCACTCGCATCTTCAACGTCCAAACCGAGTAATTGCTCTTCGTGAGCATCGGGTAATGGAGCGTCACGCTTCCTTCCTTTGATCCGATCTTCGTCGCCGTCGTCAATTCTCCTCTGGTGGATTCGCTTTGTGACGACATCTTCTTTGGCTTTAAGCTCTAATACCACTTGTTGGTTCCCAATGGGAATGGATCTGCCAAAAGAACAAACGTAGAACAAGAAGAAAGAAAGAAGAACTTGGGAGAAAAGCTTCTCTTATTAATCTGATGGTAAAATCACAATAATGGAGTTACAAGAAAAATAAACACTAACACTAGTATTTATAACTGACCAGAAAAACGAAACCCTAGCTAAAACTTCCTAAAATAGACGCAATCTTATCTTTACAATTTACAATCGAGTCCTAACAAAATCAGGAAACCAAATCGTATCGTATCTCCAAACTTGCTCCTCAAGTTTGGCTTCTGGTCGTGTGTCCCGGGCAAGCCTACTCGGGTGTAGTCCTGGTAGAAGCTTTCTTGGTCGGAGCTTCTCTGGCCGGATGGTCTCTGCTCGGAAGATCTCTGGTCGGGCTTTTCTCTACTCGGGGTTGAGTCAAGTCAGGCTTAAACTCACAGAGTATACGAAGAGAGAGAGAGAGAGAGATCGAATGAACATGGAATCAACATCATGCATAGCCTATTGCAACATCATACGCATAACCGATTACATCTTAAGACACTTTATCCACCTCGTATATTCTAGATACACTTTGAGTTTTCTACTTGTTGTAGTATAATTAAGTTACCTCGTTGTACTCTCTTTTCTCCCCTTCTACTTTGTATTCACCTTGTTTTCATTAAGAAAAGTAGAGAGCAAGTAGTCAACTACCGCTTAAGACGGACCTCTAACATCGATGTAATTTTCCTTTATGCTTCATATTTTATATATCATCCCAAGTTATATAGTTTATTCGGAGTGATCTTGGCGTATTAGACGGAATATCAAGATTCATAAGACAATATTCGTAGACACCACAATAAATCATTAACCCTAAAAATAAATTACAATTAATGCGCGACGTTTGATCGCAATTTTAGGCATCAAAAACAACTTTCTTTTTATTTGTGTTTGGTGTCTCTTCCACTAAACAAAATATGGATTTAACCACACTAAAAACAATGGTTTAAGGGTTTAGGCCATACTAGGTTTCCATGGTCTAGTACTCCATCTTCTGAATTTCAAAGACGGAAATCTTCCTGTCGTTGGAAAAAGCCTTAAATGACTGAAAAAATCTTTTGTTGGACAACATTTCGCCGCAGCTCAAATGAAGCTCGCTGTGGTGACCTTGCTTCGAACGACGGATTTTTTCTATCTTTGAAATTCCAAAACTAGGTTAAAAAAATTGAATAAAAAACCGTTCAAACACATTACAAATCACCCTAACTCATTCACAAGATCAACACGGACAATATTTTAGAAAATATATGCATACTCAAGAACACCATATGAACATCAAGAATAAAAAAATTAAATTAACATCAAAAACATTATATGAACATCAAGAAAACCATATGAACACCAAGAACATTAAACATCAAAACACTATACAATAAAAGAATACTTAATAAATGATATAGAATTAGAACATACCTAAAAGATCGAGAATGTATGACCACCCCCATCGTAGTGGATCCAAGAATACTGCAGGGAGTACGATGCACCAGTTAGAATTAGACATATACACACCAGTTATATATATATATATAGAGAGAGAGAGAGTTTATTGACAACGGGGAAACTATGAATTTTCATGAGGCAAAAAAAATCAGACTAGAATTTTCAAAATAAGAGATGTGATATATGGTATTGACAACTTGACTACATTTGCATATTCTTTTATTTCAGAGGGAAAATAAAAATAATGTAAGTTGTAACAAAATACAATTGTTTTTTATTAAATGTGAGGCTATGCTCGACCTGCTTCAACTCGTTCAGTCAACGAGCGGCCAAATTGACCAGGCCACGATGAACATGTCATGACAACCTGGTCCCAGGCGATCTGGTTATAAGTGACCAAGTTATGACGAGCAAGTCACGACAACATGAACTAGCAGAAGAGTGGCATGTTTCAGTCGAATGACACAAAAGTAGGTTGTGAGATTTTTGGGAAAGACTAAAAGATAATGTCAACACCTCTACTTTTGTGCATCCCAATAATTAAGGTAATTTCCTTAATATATATAAGGGATTTGATTGGTAGTGTGACACGTACAAATAGTCGTATATTTTCTTTGCTAAGTTTTTGAACCCTGATCGCATTTCAATAAAGAGAAGTATTCTTCTCAATATTTATATCTTTTTTCTTCTTTGTTCTTTGTGTTCTTGCGCTTTGGTTTAAAGATCCACTTTGGAAACTAATAATATTATATAAATTATTTTCAAATGTAATATTTTGTGATAATAATAAAAACGATAATAACTTAATTTATAATTAAAGAACATGTCTTCACCATTAAAAAAAATGTCTTCGTGCTAAGAGAAAGGTACTAAAATATAGAGACCCCAAAAGAATAAAACTTTGGAAGTTAAAGAGATTTTATCATCAAAACTCAAAAAAGGAGAGAACTAAAATTGGACTACAATTTCCACTACACCTCAATATCAATTTTGCTTTATTTGTGTTACATTATCCATATATATATATATTTTAAAATGACAGTATAAAAATATATAAAAAATAACGGGTTTGAATTAAGTGGGGCGGCCAACCCCACTCGAGCCTAAGTGGCTTAACCTCTAAATACATAGTTCATATGTGTTCAAATTTCTTAGACATTACACATAATTCACATATATACAACTTATGTTCTAGATCTTTAAGGATAATGACTATTGTCCTTTCTAACTAGAAGGAGTATTGACCAGAAGGAGAATATCTATTCTAGAAAGTAAAATTAAAAGTAAAGGGTTCAATCCCTCGAGGAATTAAATTGCTTTCAAAGCACTCAACCTATAAAAAATGTTAAGCAGCATTACCGTCCTTGCAGCTTATACGGATCCACGTGAAGTACTTTGCTCGTTTAGACTTTTGACTATGATCTCCAAAGTGTTGGATATCTAAAGTTACGTAATCTTTCCCACTTACAGGGACGTGTAGACCTGTCAATCAGAGAGAAACGAAGATCTTAGTTTGTGTTTGTTGAAAGAGTAACAAAAAGTATTGTATAGTATACACCCACACTTACACTTGTAAATCCATTGCTGCCAGAAATTTAAAGTGCTTCCACTGGGAAATACCTTTGACTTTTCTAAAGCAGTCACAGGTGAACCCTTACCGGAATTAATCATGGCCAAATGTGGGGCGCGCTTCAACAAATGTAAGGCGATATCTAAATCGTTGTACTTCAAACGATGGTTAGTTCAAATATTCAAAGTAAGAAAAGATCTATTAGGATAATATATCGAATACAAATAGATAAGAGTCTAGGGGCGTAAACGATTCATAATTCTGTGTAAACTTAAATCCACCATTCAAAACGGCAAAATGCAGTTTTGATTGGTGCTTAATTTACGTGCACATGCTTCTTATATATACAACATTTTGCATCAATATTTTATCGAGTCTTTGTTATAGTCCATCTATGTTCATTCTGAACAAACATATTGTCATTTTAGGGTCAAAGAAAAGGCAAACACAATTATTATCTTTGTCCCAAAGAAAAATAAAAGGATCAATAATGATTTGTACTTATGGAACATATATCGTCTTTAAAAGAGAAAAAAAAATCAATCTACAGTGCAAAATAAAAACATATATGGGATCCGCCGAACTTCATTCCAAAATGTGTGATCGATTTTCTAAATTATAACGATTTAAAAAAAAATAAAAAAATTAGGATCCTCACTTTTGGTAAATAAATCAGTTTTTGCTTTTCCAAAGAGAGAGAGAATTACCATAATATTGTAAATATATACAATTAGAAAGAAGAAATGCAGCATGCCTTCCCTCGTTGGGCAGTATTAGATCTTCCTCCTCGGTAGCAGAGTAAAGATAGTGAATCATATCCATTTGACGAGCCATAACAGCATAAATAACCGGAATCTGGTATTCGTGTTGATAGATGCTAAGAAGTCTTATTCTTTCTGACTAGACATTTGGCAATCTCTAAGTTACCCACTTCTATTGCAGTTGTAAGAGCCGTGAAACCGTCCTCCCGAACTATTTCCAGCTCCTGCTCTGTCATTATATCCACCAGCTCTATCACAATATGCACATGCTCTTCCGAGACTGCAACTTGAAGCGCGGTTTTCCCTGAACCAGGAATTCTCACTCTAACAGCCTCTGGGTGTCTGTCGAGAAAGAGCTTAGCTTTGTTCCAATCTCCGCTATGCACGGCTCGAAAGAACAATTCGTAGTTTTCATAGTTGTCGCTTTCAGTTTCATTTTGGGGCTCTTCATCACGCTGCCTCCAATTGTCTGCCAAAGTATCCCAAGCGAGTTTTGCGGATTTGATATTGAAGATCAACGAACGAATTCTTGGGTCGCAAGAAATCAGGATTGCTTTAAGAGCGGCCGCGTTTTTCTGTCTCGAGACATTAACGTTGTATCTCTGCTCATTTTCATCCACAACGATGTCCCACAGATCTCGAGCCACCAAATAATGCTCAACTTCAACGACCCACGACTCGTAGTTGGTCGGAGACAGACACTCAGTAACAACGGAATTGTAACACTGCCCTTCCATTTAATTGGTGCTCCTGATGAACAGCCTATACAATACAAGCGCTCAAGAAGTGGAGAGACATGTACGATATAATATATCTAAATCTGGATTTGATTTTTATATCGGAGTACCAAAAAACTTGGTTTAGATTTTCAAAATCCAGCTTTAATACTCGTAACCGCTTTGAAACCATGTTCAAGTCCTGTTTGTTAGAAACGTAGAAAATATTTAATTCAAAGATTATGATGACAGCATAAGTAACTGTGAAAACCCAGCCAAAGCGATCGATCTTATATCCGAGTAGTGTGAGTTAAATATTCCAGTCTTGCTAGTTACTAATAGCAATGGTTATCTTTTTCGCATTGTTTCGTGACAACAAATACGAAGAAATTTGAGAAGGAGCTAACCAGAGGTGGAAGAAAGAGAGGGACAGAGAAAATGAAAGAGGGAGTACGGGAGGGAAGTAAAAATATATTTTTTTTTTTTTTAATTAATAAATTAGAATCTGGATTCTCAGTACCCGGATTTTGGCAAACAAAACCCCGAACCCAAATTTTGTGGGCTTTTGAATCTGGATATGGACCGATTCAGAATCTACAACCTAGTGATTTTCTGAGTTATGAACCCCATATCTGGTTCTAATTTGGATGTGTTATCCGGATCTGAAATCCGGACATGGTCCGATTTTGGGTTTCAAAACTGATTTTTGTATTATTTTCACCCCTATCAGTACGGGCTGTATCAAAATTATGTCAAGGAAGAGAGCAAGCATGATCTAAACAGGTTTGCCAAATTTATCTATAAATGAAGTGCGAAGAGAACCCAAAACTATCCACATGTGTTAAAAGAAGCCTATGAATTCCTAAAGAATAAATTAACCTTCGTACCTGATTTTTCCTAGTTGAGCAACACAAATAATCAGTCTTTTTTGGTCGTCGATGGTAGAGAGAGAGAAGGTTTCTAAGTATTAATGGACATTGGACAGTTGACTTGCAGCTCTCGCGCCGTGTTATGCTCAATAATATTATTATTTTGATAGTCCCCATTTCACAAGTGAGCTTCAAGATGAGACAAGAGCTTACTTAACAAATAACATATTAAAATGTTATCAACATATTTTCTAGACAACGGTAAATTACCGATAAACACAGCTCATCTTTATCACGTAAATATTAATTACGTTTGCCCTGAGTGGTGACTAGACAACGGTAAATTACCGATAAATTCTATTTTTCGTAAAAAAAAAATCTTAACAATAAATATAATGTCCAATTTTTAAAAACTCATTAGGTATCAACCTTTTTTTATTTGTAATAGATTCAACTTCACGGGCACGAAATGCTAAATTAATAATTATTTTGAAAAAAATATTTTGTTCAATTAGAAATAAAAACAATAAGGTGCATTTGGGTTATTATGCAGTTTGCTTTTGAGTTCATTTATCAGGTAATAGTTTGAGATTTTATGGCACAAAGATTGATGATCGTTACCTTTTGACCTATAAACAATTCAGAGAAGGTGATATTATAGTAAAAAATTACATGTTTAAGGAGAACACAAAATTGTGAGATTGAACCCTCAACCTGTTAGCCAGGAATGTATTGAACTTAGTCAGTTGCTTAGGCCAATCTTACTTGTCACATGGAGAAGAATTTTTGGGCAGTTTGTAGAGGAAATTTGGCTAGAGTAGTATATATCTGGCATGAAACGATGTCGTTTCTAGCCTAGCCTAATCAAATGGGCCATCAACTATGGGTTTCTGAGTGAAAATCTAACTGGTGTGTTTGTTTGCATTAAGATTCAGACGTCTGATCTGAATACACATCTGAATATTAAAATCTTATATCTGGATCTGAATGCTTAAAAATGAAGTTTGTTTGTTTTTTATGATCTGAATACAGGTCTGAATGTGTTTTATTTTTTTTAATTAAGTTATTTACATAGTGAATTTGGCACGTCTGTTCTAAAAATAGCAAGAATGGCCCTTATTATACCAAACTTTCATGTTGAAATGTCATTGATTCATACTTATATGCCTTATTGATGTAAATTAAATAGATTAATTTTTTTTAATACAACAATTTCATTTTGATTTCAGATCCACAAACAACTTTGTTCACGAAACAAAACAACTTTGTTCATGAAACAAAACACATGTTCATAACAAAAAACACATCAAAATCTTAGTTCATGAAAAAAAAAACACATCATAATATTTGTTCATGACACAAACACAAAGTATATGTTCACGACAAAAAGATACATCAAAATACTAAATTAGAACAATCCGAACTTCTTCCCCGCAGCTTTTGCCCAAATCTCTAAAGTATTAACCTCCTTGAAGCTCATCCATGCCTTTCGATACATCGTTCCCTCACAAAACAAGAGCAGTTCCTGAGTATAAAGACTCCTCCCATCATAGTTCATCTAATTTTGCCTTACATTCTTCATAAGTAGGGCCACCGTCATTTTGATTCAGTATCTTCAATGTTGAACGCATCTCATCATCTATTTCATTTTGAGGTGACACTTTTATTTTCTTTCTCATTTTCTGTTCGCCTAGAGGATTGGAAAATTGAGATTGAGAAACGTTAGCTATATCATCATTTTCACTAGTAGGCCCATTTTCTTCAAGAGAAACATCTAGGTCAATAACCGGAGATGAAGAAGATATCCGAGGCCTGGAATTCGTGCAACTAGGACTCCAACCATAAACTTCTGTTGCAGTAATACCATCAAAAAGCGCTCTACAAAGATCCGGAAATGGTAGAGGCGAGCTTTTCAATGCTTTAGCCTTTGGATGTGCCTATAACCAAATACCAAAATACATATTAAATTAATCAAGAGCATAGATGTTAAAAACAATAAATTTAATACTAGATGGATATAAATTACCTTTATATACTCATCCCATTCTGTATTTGAAATTAGAATGGCATTAGTTGTAGGATCATAAACATTTCCCGTTTTCATGGTTATTGGCAACCAAACCTTATATTTGTCTTCAGATAGTCATAATGATTTTTCATCTGCTATTGTGAAGGCGCAAAACCATGAGTAGTCTCTAATACTTCCTTAACTTTAATCCAAGAACTTGGTTTCAAGCTACTTCCAAGTCTTCCATTCAAAGATACTTCTTGAATACATGTCTCCAAAAATATTTTTTCTATGTCAGGATTCCTCTAAAGAGTTCTTTTCTCAGAAGCGTGTTCCATATTCACTAGACAAAATAGAACATGTTTCAAATCAAGAAATGAATCTGTGTTATAAACACTAACGGAAGCTAACACCACAAACTGGCTGTACAAACAAATCGTAAATCGGGAAATATAGAGTAACTATAATATACTAATAAGTTTTAAATAAAATCCATTCAAATCTGGAGATGAAGTTCCATTGAAATTTTTTCAAGCATACAAAGATCACGATATTGATATGTAAAAGTTGTG
Source organism: Parietaria judaica (assembly GCA_954871525.1). Lineage (NCBI taxonomy): Eukaryota > Viridiplantae > Streptophyta > Magnoliopsida > Rosales > Urticaceae > Parietaria > Parietaria judaica. The sequence continues at coordinate 51,797,911 of OX940860.1, forward strand.
GAGACATACATAACAGATATTGATAAGTAAACTTGCAGTTATGAACATTCAAGCTTAAATTCCCAAATTTCAAACTAAAAAGCAACCTGATTTCATAATACAGAGGCTAAAAAATGAGATTGAAAGTAACCTGCAGTTTGGGTATATACTAAGCAACGAAACCAATCACATATGGAAACAAAAATTAGAAAATTCATGTGAATATAGGATTTCATCAACTGGGTATATAAAAAAAACTCAGAACACTCATGAAGATCGATTGATGATATAGAAAACTCAGAAAATCAACCATAGTAATGAAACAAAAGAAAAAAAAATAACAAAATCTTCAACCCAGAAAAGAAATAAGAATCAGAAAACTCATAAGAATCGATTAAGGATTCAATCGATAAATCCACCCACGTCGAAGAGAGAACGTCGTTGGTGGCTGAAAGGCTTCAGAGACGGCTGAGCATAGTCGTCGGTGGCTGAGCTAGGTCGCCGGAGACTGAGATAGGTCGTACGAGAAAGGCGACCTCTGATTTCACAGGAATCGTGAAGGGGAAGTGTGGGGGGCACTGGAGAAAGGAGAAAAAGAGAGAGAGAGAGAATATTTGACGAGTGTAGGAATCGAAGATAGACACAAAATATTCATTCAAATGTTAATGTGGGTCTGACCGAAAAAGAGGCTGGTCAAACCCATTCAGATATGTAATTAATAAAAAACAAATGCTCTTAAATTATCACGAAATAGTTATAGGGTTTAGTTAACGTTTCCCATAACATGTTTGCATCATGTAACTATTTCAAACCAATTAATTTACCTAAAACATTCTACCTATAATAAAGTTTAATAAGTTTCTTTTTCAATGTCAGTATAAAATGTCGAATCCGATCATGTCACTGCTTTCAAACAACACTCTGGCTGGAAGTAACATTCCGAAATGGAAGAGAAATATTAATATTGTCTTGATTAGTGAGAATATTCGCTTTGTTCTCACTGATGAATGTCCCCCGGCATCGGTTAGCAATAGTGCCAAGGGTGTCAAGGAACTCTACGACAAATGCTCTGACTGAAAAAGACGGTGGTCAAACCCATTCAGATTTGTAATTAATAAAAAACAAATGCTCTTAATGGCCTCACATCTTACCCATTCAGATTAAGAGGTTCATTAAGACTAAACAAACACACCCTCAATCGATATCATTTACGACTAGGAGTAACTTTTCGTGTCAAAATTATTTATACCTACTCATGTAATTCTATCGTGCATAATGTAGTAATATCCTTACTCCACAATCCACAATCCATATCTCTTGGTTGTTTCTGGGATTTATTTTACACATAGAAGGTTGTAGTGCCTAGACCAAGACCATCTCCATCCCGTAACTCCATTTTATAGTATATGTCACATCAAACACTACCTCATCTCCATCCTTACTCCATTTTTTTACACCAAATTGATATATTAATTTTAGAGTTAATGAGAGAAATACCCAAAGTTTGGCAAAAGAACCTCTCCAAAGTCGCATTTGGGGAGTTGACCACTCCATTCTCATAACTCCGTTAACTTAACCGTTAACTCTGGCTACACGGACAAACATGGGTTGCTGACATAACAATTTTCACCATGTGGATGAGCCCACATCTGCCTCATTTACGATAAAATAACAAATTGAACCCCCAATTAATATTATTTAATACAGCTAATTGAACCCCTAATGATTACACTTAACAAAACAAATTTGTTCATGTGGCCGAAGTCAACGGCTAAGTTAATGGCGTTACGAGAATGGAGTGGTCAACTCCCCAAATACGACTTTGGGTACTTTTGCCACCACTTCTAAACTTTGAGTACACGAGGGGTTCTTTGACCAAACTTTGGGTATTTTGGCTATCATTAACCCTTAATTTTATATTCAATTTTCTCTTATTTATTTGTATACCATTATATTTAATTTGTCTCTTTCAATTATATCACTTATTTATTATTGAAATAGAATATCATTCCATAAAATAATTCAAAATACAAATTCTTAAAACTTATATTAATATTTATTTAAATAAAATGAAAATACAACACAAATAAAATGAAATAAACTATAATTATGCATCCGAATTAGAATATTCCTCCCACAAATGGTCTATCAATGCATTTCGGAGTGCGATATGTGCATCTTTGTCTCTTATTGTTCTGTCGCGAGTGAAAAACTCTTGACACCGTGTACCATCATTCTCTGCTTGATCAACCTCCAATGGTAGTGTTTCTCTGTTAACTTCAATGGGCATGATGAGATCACGCTCATCCTCTTGTCTCAAAGACTCACATACTTAAATACGGAGCATCCATGATGATAATATGAGCTCAAATTAAAATATATTGAAGGTGTATGTTTAACTATTTGTCGTATTATGTCTACTGACAAAGTATCGAGTTGTTTTTATTACAGCATGAAAAGTGTTGCGAACTCGGCGATGATTTGGTGTGCTATAATAATAAGTAGGGAAATAATTATTATGATTTATACTACGGAATTTTTAAGAAACAATGTTGGTTTATGTGTTAAAAAAATGGCATGAAGAATGAAATTTTGTTACAAAAATATTGTATCTTGTACGCCACATTGTTATCTTAATTTTTACATTAAGAAAGAAATAGCTCGGTTTAACCTAGATTGATTCCTTTAATAATTATTTTACTAGCCTATTTATTATAAAAGCGAATAATAACCTTCATATGTTATTCTAAAGGTATTATATATAAATGGTAAGCCATTTGGTTGGCTTTGACGTAGATTTTAAAAAGAAATATAATATATATATTGTTATAAATTAAGGGATTTGGTGGATGTCAATATTGTGGTAGTCAACTATGTCATTACTATGTAATATTCACATTTATTGTATTTCCTATTTCCACCTCTCTCAAGCCCTATATATAGAGGCATATGAGGTTCATTGTAACACACTCTCAAGGCAATAATACTCTCTACTTACCTCTCTCTGAACCTCTCTTGTTCTTAGTTTATAATACGTTATCAGCACGATGTTCTACCGATTGAGGTAACGGTCTTTGTATATTCAATTTATTTTATTCTTGTTTTGGCGATGATGGCAATGTAAATCTATGTTGAAAATTCACGTAGAAAAGCCTAGCAAAATTTATGCATTTTTTTTATTATAGCGATGATGGTAATCCCTAGTAAATTCGTTTGAAAGATTCACTAAGAAAAACCTAACAAATTTTATATATCTATCTCTTACTATTGCGATGATGGTTGCACGATGGATTATTCTTTTCAAAATACAATCCAAACGGCCTAGCAAAATGTATAACTTTTTATGGGATTCAACCGATTATAAAGTGATTACATGTATTCAAATCAACCATATTTTTTGTGGTCTTTTATCGGTGCATATACATTCGGTTTTTCAAAAGAAAAGAAAGAAGAGGTTATTGTGTTTTTTATTTTCTTTTTATATTTTAATTGAGAAAAGTGACAACGTTAATTTAGTGCATGAGATCTTCAGCTTAATTTATCATATATATGTCGTTATGTCATTTAAATCATCTGATTTGATTATATTCATATGTCATATACAAATACTGATTATATGCCATCATATTATACTGATTATGCGTTTAATCAACTTTTATATAGAATATTTTGATTTCAGATCGTTTACATTTATTTCATTGCATATTTATTTTTTTCTTTTTTTTAAAAGATTTCATTGCATATTTATGATATATGATATATTGCATTCTTTATTACACAATGTGATATAATAATGATATATTAGTTATACATCTAAAGTATATATTTATACAGATTGCTAATCCTCATCAAATTATCGTTGTATTTCTGAGTCTTTATCAATTTATAATCTTTCATTTACATATCATCGTTCATGTTAACCTCATATTTTATATTTATCTCGTGCTCCGGAAGTAGCTAAAAAAAGAGTGTAATTTGTTAGAAGAAAATTTTGGAATTGAGTATCATTATTCATTACCATTTCGAGTTAGCAATATTCCCGGAAGTGAACAAATTTTTTTATTATTGATTAATAATATTCCCCGAAGTGAATTACAATATTTTAGAATTACAATATTTTAGTTTTACAATATTCCTTGAAGTGAATACCCTCATTTTGTTACTTTGGGTTAGAAACATTCCCTGGAGTGAATCCTATAATTTTTATGACATTTTAATGGTAATATTATATAAGTGGATACATTAGGCATATTTCTTGAAGTGAAAACCATAATTTGTTTAATATTTTTGTTCTGAAAATATTCCTTGAAGTGAATACAACAATTTTATTATGAATATTCCTAGAAGGAAATACTACGAGTTTGTAAATATTTTTAGAGTTATCTCTTGAAGTGAATGACGTTATTTTATGAGTAGCTAACGAGTAAAAGTTAATCTCACCCAAAGACTAAGTTAACATCGTTCCCTGAAGCGAATTTTATATTTTAGCTAATGAAAAAAGAAAAAATCCACAGCTCATTTAGAGCAATTGTTATAATTCCTGAAGAAAATATTAATGATGCATGTTATGTTAGTATTTGACAATATGAAGTGCAAATTGTTATATATAAGATCTAAAGTTCATCGATTTAAGAATGTTTACATTGCCACCAGAAGTGGACAAGTAATTTTATAAAGAGGCACCGCATCACCACTAAAAGTGAATAAATAATATAATTCCTTGAAGAAAACTTGAATAAAAGCTCAAAAATATAATTCCTTGAATAATTATTTGCTTTATATGTTTATTATTTAATTTTAATCTGTGTATTATCTTTTTTTTTTAAAAGAGATTATTATCCATTACTGATTTACATAATATATTCCCGAAAATAAATTGGTTATGAGTTACTGAGATAAAGCATATCGCAAGCTGAATATTGCAATGCTATTAGTGAAGTTATGTTGACGTCAATCTCAAAGAGATGTTGTTGTGAAAATTTCATCTACCTGAAGTAGAAAATAAATTAAGTATATTGAAATTACTACTTGAAGTAGAATAAAGGAAATATTTAAAGTTGAGATATATGGCAACAAGACACTTAAGTTTTTAACCCTAGAATGGAAGCCTTATATATGAGCTTTATTATCTAAACATGAATGTTTTTCACTTGATGAACTTATTGCATAAGCTCAAACGTGAAAAGGGGGAGAAAATATCATGATTTAGATACATCAATATTATTGAGACTATGAGTATGTGAGCTTAAGCTTGACTTAGTCCGGATGACGACCAGAACCCAGGACGGGCAGAAACACTTGCGAGGAGTCAGCCCGGGTACCGACCAGAACAGAAGACGGACAGCCGTTCAGCCCAGCTCGGGTGAACACGAGCAGAGTGTCCGGATAGAAGGCAAGCTCAGCCCGGAGCATACGAGCAGGCCAGCTCGGGGACAGAGAGACTGTCCGGGCAGGAAAAGGAAACTCTACCCAGAAAGGAAGACGCGTAGCTTGAGGAGCAAGCAAATCAAGTCAAAGATTCGGCGAGATTATTTAGGGTGGTTTCCTGATTTTGTGCGATTTGGGTAGCTAGGGTTTCGCCTATGTGAGGCTATAAATATACCTAGCATGTACACTTTGTATAGTGCAGAGTCCATTAGAATTTTGAGTTTATCTTCTTGTATTGCCTTCGATTATTAATCAAGAGAATTTCTTCTCCCAAAAGTTTGTGTCTTTTTTTTCTGTTCGATTTCTTTTGGTGTTATTCGTGTTCTTTGCAGATCCGTGAATTGGGATCCAACAAGTGGTATCAGAGCTTCAATCGAAGAACATGTCTTCATCATCAGAGTCACCAATCGACGGAGCTTTGGTTGCGCAGAAATCAGACTCCAGAGAAGGCACAGTTACACTCCATTACCCCATGCTCACGAAGAGCAATTACGCCGTGTGGGCGTTGAAGATGAGGGTGAATCTGCAGGCGCAGGGAGTATGGGAGGCCGTAGAGAACGGCGGTGTCGAAGGACGCAAGGAAAGAATGGCTCTAGCCGCTATCTACCAAGCAGTTCCGGAAGAAGTTCTTCTCATGCTCGCCGAGAAGGATTCCGCGAAGGAAGCATGGAAAACTCTTCAGACCATGCACATGGGCGCAGATCGCGTCAAGGAGGCAAAGGTCCAAACCTTGAAGAGTGAATTCGAGGTTATGAGAATGAGGGAAAGCGAATCAATTGATGATTTCGCTATGTGGCTCACGTCCATTGTGACCGGCATACGCTCGCTGGGAGACAAGGTGGAGGAGACCACCGTCGTCAAGAAGTTTCTCCGAGCAGTGCCTCACAGGTACATGCAGATCGTGACATCGATCGAGCAGTTCGGCGATCTCAAGACCATGTCGGTCGAGGAGGTTGTTGGTCGTCTCAAGGCCCACGAGGAGAGACTTCGGGGTTACGGTGACAAAGACGATGAGAAGAACCTCCTGCTCACGCATGAAGAATGGACGGCCAGACAACGGAAAACCGGGGGAGCCGAGTTTTCTACAAGACCCTCAGGTCGGAACAGCTTTGGTGGAGAAGTCCGAGGACGCGGACAGGGTCGTGGACGAGGTCGAGGTCGGGACATGCGAGGTCGCGGCAGTGGATCTACCCGTCAGGAAGGCACGACCAGGAGAGACAAGAGCACAGTGAAGTGCTACAATTGTCAGAAGCTTGGGCACTTTGCATCTGAGTGCCGAAGCAGGAACCAGGGCGAAGAGGCGAATCTAACAAGATTCCCAGACGACCAGCCGGCATTGTTGTTTGCCGAGCAGGAAATGCACCTGGACGAGCAGAATGGCGAAGGCGTAGCTAAGGCCCGGGCAGAAGTGATCAGTGTGCCGATCAGCCCAGAGGCCGAGCAGACCTGTCCGGAGGAGACCAGCGAGAAGGTTTTCCTCATCGAGGATAAGGTTATTGCAAACCTCCTCGTAGACGGAGAGAAGAAGGTCAGTACCGACATGTGGTACTTAGACAACGGAGCTAGCAACCACATGACTGGGGACCGAGCTAAGTTTGAAGAGCTCAATGAGAAGATCACGGGCAGCGTGAAATTCGGCGACGGATCAGTCGTAGAGATCAGAGGCAGAGGGTTGATCCTGTTCGAGTGCAAGAATGGCGACCAGCGTCTGATGACCCAGGTGTATTTCATCCCGAAGTTGAAAAGCAACATCATCAGTCTAGGACAAATGACTGAGATCGGGAACACGGTGTTGCTGCAAGGGTCCTACCTGAAGATGTGGACCAAGGAAGGAGAGCTGTTGATGAAGGTGGAGCGAACACCCAACAGACTCTACAAGATTCTCCTGAAGACATGCCAGCCCGTCTGTCTTATGGCATCGATGGCAGACCCGGCTTGGCTATGGCACGCACGGCTCGGACACGTGAATTTTCACGCGCTCAAGATGATGGGCGAGAAGAAGATGGCCTTCGGGGTTCCCAAGATAGAACACCCCGACCAGCTATGTGAGTGCTGCATGATCGCGAAGCAGGCGAGGATACCGTTTCCGATCAAGGCCAAATTCCGAGCAGAGAGACCCCTACAGTTGGTGCATGCAGACCTATGTGGTCCAGTCACCCCAGCAACATTGGCAGGTAACAAGTATTTTCTTTTACTTGTTGATGATTATAGTCGCTGGATGTGGGTTTATATGCTCAAGGAGAAGAGCGGAGCCTTTGAGGTCTTCAAGAAGTTCAAGAAGATTGTGGAGAATGGCTCGGTGCACAGGTTAAAGGTCTTGCGTACAGACCGAGGAGGAGAATTCACTTCCCAGCAGTTCGGAGAGTTCTGCGACCAGGAAGGAATTCAGCGTCACCTGTCCGCACCCCACACACCCCAACAGAATGGCGTGGTGGAAAGACGAAACCGGACTGTGATGAACACAGCGAGGAGCTTGCTCAAGAGCATGCAAGTTCCAGCCCGGTTTTGGGCAGAAGCAGTAAGACATGCAGTCTACCTGCTCAATCGTTTGCCGACCAAAGCGCTAGGAGAGCGTACTCCCTACCAGGCATGGAAAGGGAAGAAACCCCACTTAGAACATTTGAAAGTGTTCGGATGCACCGCACACGTGAAGATTGCGGGGCCACATCTCAAGAAGCTGGACGACCGGAGTCAGAAGATGGTGTACCTTGGCGCTGAAGAAGGAAGCAAGGCACACAGACTCTACGATCCACGACGCGGCATACTCCAAGTGAGCAGAGATGCTGTGTTCGAAGAGGAGATGAAGTGGGATTGGCGCGACGAGAATGGAGAACCCGAGCAGAACTCAGTGGAGTTCATTGTCGAAGACGACCAGGATGTTGCCGAGCAGGAGCAGCCCGGAACACCCAGCTCGGGAACAGTCTTGCCAGAAACGAGGGAACCCAGCCCGGGAGAGAGCACCCCGGATACACCCAGGACACCAAGTCCGAGCAGGACCAGCCCGTCCAGCTCGGGAGATTCCTCCATAAAAGACGGCCCAAGAGGATTCCGACCTCTAGCAGACGTCTACGATCAGACTCAAGAAGTGGAGATGAGCCTGGAGGAACTTTCTTTGTTGTGTGCAGAAGAACCAGCCAGCTTCCAGGAGGCAGCAGCCGAGCAGGAGTGGCAGGAAGCAATGAAGAAGGAGATGGAGTCCATTGAGAAGAACAGGACATGGGAGCTTACCGACCTGCCCAAAGGTCATAATCCCATCGGCCTGAAGTGGGTGTATAAGCTGAAGAAGGACACTGAGGGGAATGTCCTTAAGCACAAGGCAAGGCTGGTAGCTAAAGGCTACGTACAGAAGAAAGGCATAGACTTTGAGGAAGTCTTTGCTCCAGTAGCAAGACTGGACACGATCAGACTCATCCTAGCCCTAGCAGCGCATCGAGGTTGGGAAATTCACCATCTGGATGTCAAATCGGCATTCCTAAACGGTGACCTCGAAGAAGAAGTGTACGTCAAGCAACCAGAGAGGTTCGGCGTCACGGGCAAAGAGCAGAAGGTGTACAAGTTATCCAAGGCCCTGTACGGGTTGAGACAAGCACCAAGAGAGTGGAACATCCGCCTTGACAAGAGCTTGAAGAATCTTGGATTCACAAAGTGCTTGAGCGAGCAGGCAGTCTACACCAGGAGTTCCGGGCAGGAAACTCTGATCGTGGGAGTGTATGTGGACGACCTGATCGTCACAGGATCCAGCGCAGAAGGCGTAGATGGGTTCAAGCAGCAGATGATGGCCGAATTCGAGATGAGTGACCTCGGATTACTTTCGTACTACCTTGGTCTCGAGGTGGAACAGAAGAAGGACTGCATTACGCTGAAGCAGTCGGCCTACGCGAAGAAGATCCTTAAACAGTTCGAGATGACGGACTGTAACTCGAGCAAGTACCCTATGGAGGCGAAGCTGCAGCTCGGGAAGGATGCTGAAGGGAGAAGAGTGGATCCCACGGAGTACAGACGCGTGATCGGGTGCTTGAGGTATCTCACCCACACCCGACCAGACATTTCACACGCAGTCGGGATAGTCAGTCGATACATGGAGAAGCCCACGAGTGCACACCAGCAGGCGGTGAAGCACATCTTGCGTTACGTGAAGGGCACGACGGACTACGGGATCCAGTACAACCGAGGAAGTGGAGCAGAAGTACTAGTCGGCTTTACGGACAGTGATCTGGCCGGTGATATCGATGACAGGAAGAGTACCGGAGGGATGGCGTTCTACCTCAACGGAAACCTGATCACCTGGCAGTCTCAAAAGTAGCAGACAGTAGCTCTATCCTCATGCGAAGCAGAGTTCATGGCGGCAACCGCAGCAGCATGTCAAGCTATGTGGTTGAAGGGGCTACTTAGTGAAGTGACCGGATCCGAGCAGAGACCAGCTACTCTCTACGTGGACAACAAGTCTGCAATTGCGTTGATGAAGAATCCAGTGTTCCATGGACGGAGCAAACACATTGACACGAAGTTTCACTACATTCGTGAGTGTGTGGAGAAGCGAGAGATCATCGTGGAGTTCGTCAACACGAGGGAGCAACGGGCAGACATTCTTACTAAGGCTCTAGGGAGAGTCAAGTTCGAAGAGATGAGAGAGCTGCTCGGAGTGAAGAGAGTGGAAGCAAGTCAAGCTTACGGGGGAGAATGTGAGCTTAAGCTTGACTTAGTCCGGATGACGACCAGAACCCAGGACGGGCAGAAACACTTGCGAGGAGTCAGCCCGGGTACCGACCAGAACAGAAGACGGACAGCCGTTCAGCCCAGCTCGGGTGAACACGAGCAGAGTGTCCGGATAGAAGGCAAGCTCAGCCCGGAGCATACGAGCAGGCCAGCTCGGGGACAGAGAGACTGTCCGGGCAGGAAAAGGAAACTCTACCCAGAAAGGAAGACGCGTAGCTTGAGGAGCAAGCAAATCAAGTCAAAGATTCGGCGAGATTATTTAGGGTGGTTTCCTGATTTTGTGCGATTTGGGTAGCTAGGGTTTCGCCTATGTGAGGCTATAAATATACCTAGCATGTACACTTTGTATAGTGCAGAGTCCATTAGAATTTTGAGTTTATCTTCTTGTATTGCCTTCGATTATTAATCAAGAGAATTTCTTCTCCCAAAAGTTTGTGTCTTTTTTTTCTGTTCGATTTCTTTTGGTGTTATTCGTGTTCTTTGCAGATCCGTGAATTGGGATCCAACAGAGTAAGCATAAATGGAACTTATGAAATATCCTCCAGAAGAGGTTTGCTCAAAATAAGAGTTTTAAGTTAAAGAAAGTGAGCATTCTCTCCCCATGTATTATATGATGAATAGATTAGAAAAATGGAACCAGAAGTTCACTGATAGAAGCAGAAGTTCGCATGGAACCAGAAGTTTACTAGTAGAACCAAAAGTTCACTAATAGAACCAGAAGTTCACTAATGAAACCAGAAGTTCATTAATGTAACCAGAAGTTCACTAATAGAACCTGAAATTCACAAATGTTGGCATTATCGGTGTGGCTATACCGGATCAATACTGATGCAAAGAGAGTTGAGAATTCGTATTTGATGTTAGCAATGACCGGTATGATTATCCCGGATAAATTATTTATTAATGAACAATATGGTTCGTTGAATTCTCATATGGTGATTTATTTCAAAGTGAAGTATTTATTGAAACATTAGCATGTTGCGATCAGTAAACCTGGAATATTTATGGGCCCAATTATTAGGGAAATATTATGAGTAGATGCATCTACAAAATGATCAAGAAACGTATATTTATTAAGTAGCAACTTGAAGTTTGCGAGAAAATTCCAGATTGTGAAATGAATTTCGTTGACTGCTAAATGAAAAAGGCATCCTATGTGATGCGTATAATAATCACCTTATTGGTCTAGTCAAATATTTTGTTAATACCTCCATTGACTATAGACAATTATTGAAAACAATGTTCCCTACTAATTAGGGATATCATGCATCAAGCCAACGATAAAAATTAAATATCTTCCCAATTTATAAGGTTTCCATCTATAATATTTTTACGTGCGATATGATATTTTAATCTCCACCACAACACATATAAGATGGGTTCTCTCCAGAATGAGAGTTGACTAATAATTTTGTCACAAAGAGGGGAAGAAGATCGACAGTTGAATATACGTATAGAAATTGAAATTAATATGATCCTCGTTTATACTGCCAATCACTCAAGAAGAGATGATGAATATATCAAACTGTCAGTTAGGCTCCAATCCTAGTAGGATATTCAGATTAAAATATGATATTAACATGTTACTCGAATCCCAAAGGCAATTACGAAATTGCAAGGAGCAAATAATTAAATAGCCATATTAAGGAGGTAGGACATAACTATTACAAAACCATAGAAGGTTATCAGGTACCTGGAAAATTATTGAAATATAAAAGAGCTCGAAAGTTGTGCCGTTCTATTGAACAAATGGGATCGAGAGTTATTAATTGTCGACAACATGTACATACAAATTAGCGCTATATAAATAGAAAATAAATATAGAGGATCTTGAATTATTGAAATTGAAAAACAGTTGGCCAAATATGAAGACGCGATATTGGACCAGTAGTCCAAACATTTTGAAAGTGGGCATGCTAGTGGGGTACAAAGATATATGCGAAGTTTTGTTGAATTAAATTTATGTGAACATTTCGCGAATCCTAGCATTTAATGTCCTTTTGTGGTGGATATAGTATATATGGCAGCATTAAGTTTATAATATGCGTCCTATAAAAGTGATCACAAACTTATGAATTATGGATCTCGAAGACCCGAAGAATAATAAAATCCTAAGTTATATATATCGGAGAATTAGTTAAATGCTAAAGATGAATTTATAGAGAACGTCCTTGTTACTCTTTCTATGAACATAAGCCATAAGAATTCCTGAAGAATTCATTGAGGTAACGTATAGATTGAGAAACTTTTAATGAGAACAAAAGAGTTAGTAGAACACTATACGATTTAGAAATATTCATTGAGTACCCCAATGATTATGATATTATGAAATATTTTGTTTTTAAGTGATGAATTTATTACATTATAGTATCTTTGGAATACTTGTGTTTTTATGTTGTTTTACAGGTTATCTATACATAAGGATCGTATATCATTAGAAAATTATCTCAGTTCGTGGGAAAATGCTTACAATGAAGTGAAAGACTCGATTCAAGCAATTGTCTGGCGGAATTGCTCACAGAGGCGCTACTTGCTTCATCAATCAAGAAACCGGCCCACAAGATTGGAATGATACAGCTCCAAGAAGTTAAATGTTCTTGTCATCAGGGGGAGTAATATGCGCTGTACTCTTTTTCCTTTACCAAGGTTTTATCCCGCATTGGGTTTTCCTGGAAAGGTTTTAACGAGGCAGCTGAAACTCAATTATGCGTATTACGATGACATTGACATCCAAGGGCGAGTGTTATAAATCAAGGGATTTGGTGGATGTCAATATTGTGGTAGTCAACTATGTCATTACTATGTAATATTCACATTTATTGTATTTCCTATTTCCACCTCTCTCAAGCCCTATATATAGAGGCATATGAGGTTCATTGTAACACACTCTCAAGGTAATAATACTCTCTACTTACCTCTCTCTGAATCTCTCTTCTTCTTAGTTTATAACATATATATATATAAATGACATCAATGCATTGTAACAAATAAATATAAATTAGGCTATTTGATTTGGACCCAAGGCTCAATCCTAATATTTTATAATGAAATCATGTGTATAGTAGTACACCTTACCATAATAGTCACCACATGTTCATGCGATGTTGACACCTCTACACATAAAGAAAATTCTAAATTTATCCTTTTTAGTTTATATTTAAGCCTAGTAAGTAGCTCTACAGAAAAGGCTCTCCACTTTCGACTAGAACCTCTCCATACAGTAGAAACGCTCTCAAAACCAAGGTGTCAAATTTCGAGAATTTCGGTCGAAATTTGGGTCGAAATTCGTTTTGAAGAGAACACTGAAACGACATTCTTACCCTTTCGCTGTCATTTTACCATTTTTCGGGAAATTCCAAACGACATTCGTTTGTCATGCCTCTTGTCGTTTTTAAGCTGTAAAACGACGAAATTAGCTTCGAATTTCGGTAAAAGCTAGGGTTTTCATTTCTTTCCCATTTCTCGCCGACAGAGTGCCTCGCATGCCCATTTCCTCTCGACTTTCCACCCGACTTCCCACCCTCGCTCGCCAGATCTTCCATTTTTTCGCCAACTACCGAGAGGTATTCCACTGGAAATCCGATCGTTTGCTTGTATTTTTTACCAAATTTCGTTTTAGATTTTTGAGGGTTTTTTTCCGAAATTTGGGCTTGATTTTAGAGTAATTATGATGCGAAATCTTGATTAATATGAGGTAAACTACTCTATTTACTTATATTAGTACGTTTTTTAAGATTTTAATTGTTGAAAATCGAATTTGATATGTGTTGTTGAATCTTGTATGAATGTTTGTGTTATTGTTCAATTTGTTCAACTTATGATTATAAATTTTATTTGTTCAATTTGTTATTATGTTAGATTGATTCATAAACTTGTTGTTCAATTTAGTTACTAATTTTAATATGTTAGCTTATGTTTTAATGTTTAATTATGTTAGATTTGAATGTTTGATTAATTAATTAAGTTTATTGATTCATTTTAAATTTTAATGAATTGATTGATTAAGTGAAATTGGTTATTCGATTTTTGATCATAATTGTTTGTAATCTTGATTATTAATTATAGGTGAGAATTGAGATATGCCACCCGTCGATCCCGCCAGGGAGCATTGTACTCCAGTTGGCGCTGGATTCCAATGTAATTATTGTGGACATGTGATAAAGGGTGGTGGCATCACGCGGATGAAGCACCACATCGCGGGGAACGATAAAAAAAAAACACTAGACCGTGCCCAAATGCACCGCCGGAGGCGAGAGACGTTTGTCGGGGCGTTCTCGGGAAGTTTCGAGAGAAAAAAGAGAATGATAACAAGATGGAAGAGATTGTTAGGCGCCAGATACGCTCCAACCTTGCAGGGGTCCCGGCCGAGGTGTACGAGAGATATCAGGAGATACGAGATGAAATAGATTCAGAGGATGAGGTCACGGAGAACGCGATTACGCGCATAAAAAATAAAGCTAGACGACAAGCGGCAGCCGACAGATTCCTTTTGGAACAATGCCCGCACGTCACAGGCGCTGTGCCAGGTGACTCGTCATCCTCTCGACCGACCTCATCGCCGGTGATTCTGTCGTCCTTCTCACACTTGAAGAAGGATAAGTCGAAACAAAAGAAGTTGCCGTCAATGATTCTCCCCCAAATGATTGACCGAGTGTGCCATAACGTGAGTAAGTTCTTTATTCACGAAGGCGTGTCGTTCAGAAAAGCGAAGTCGCCACACTTCTTGAATATGACGGATAGCATCGCAGAAGCAGGTCCAGGTTGTCCTATGCCCACGCCCTACGAAATTTCAGAGAAGTATTTGCCCTTAGAGGTGGCGGCTGCCGATCGGATGATAGAAGAGGCTCGAAAGATTTGGGCAGAAAACGGGTGCACCGTCATGTCAGACGGTTGGACGGGTCCAACCAATCTTTCGATCATTAACATCATGGTCTACTCGGCGGGGAAAACGGTCTTCCTGAAGTCCATCAACGCTTCAGACAAGATCAAGAACTCAGAGTACCTCTTCCAGGTCTTGAAGGAAGTCATACACGAGGTCGGTCCTGCTAACGTAGTCCAGCTCGTTACCGATAACGGATCGGCTTACGTAAAAGCCGGTAAGTTATTGATGAAAAAGTTCCACATCTACTGGACCCCATGTGCTTCCCATTGCATGGACCTCATGTTTGAGGATCTTGGGAAACGTGACCTCATCAAGATCCCGGTGGACCAGGCAAGGTCGATTGTGAAGTTCATTTATAACCACACCATCGTCCTAGACTACATGCGGAAGACGACGAAATGCGAACTCCTCCGCCCCGGCGCCACGCGTTTTGCCACAAATTACCTGACGGTGAAAAGTGTGAAGGATAACAAAGCTGGCCTCCGCCAAATGTTCAGTTCTCCGTGGTGGGCCGAAAGCTCCTGGAAAAGGACGGCAAAAGGGCAAGCTGTCGAGGATTTGTTAATGTCCTCAAAGTTTTGGGAGGGCATTGACAATTGTATCCAGATATACGACCCCATGTATTTGGCATTACGCTTCACCGACTCGGAGATACACCCCACCATGGGCATGATGTACCGGGTATACGACTTGCTGCACAGCAAGCTCAAGAGCCTCAGAGGCCGGGGTTGGGCCGTCAACATCGTGCACAGGCGATGGAAGGACCAACTCTGTCATCCGCTACACGAGGTTGCCCATTGGTTGAATCCCAATCACCAATGGGACCCTCAGATCAAGATGCGAGATAAATGCCAATTGAAGGTGTCGAAAGTTTATGAGGTCTTGTTTCCGTACGACTCTGTCGCGACTCTGGCCGCCGAGGTTCGTGGAATACTTTGTGAATTTAAAATGTCTTCCATTCGGATTATTTTAACATGTTTGATACTTTCTTTTTTATTTATGTAGATGCTTCACTTTCAAGCGTGCAACGGCGAAATGCGATCTAGAACGGCTATTGCTGCGAGGAATAACGTGGCACCAGGTAAATCTTCAAGATATTATAATGCTCTAAATTTTTGTAAATCTACCTTAGGCGAATTCTAATTACAGTTCACTCTTGCAGCCGATTGGTGGATCATGTTTGGCGGCGAGTGTCCGACTCTACAGAAGTTAGCCGTCCGGGTCTTGTCGCAGACCATTTCTTCCTCGGCGTGTGAGCGCAACTGGAGCACTTTTGCGCTAGTTCACACAAAAGAAAGGAATCGGCTGGCGTACAAAAGGATAGCCGACCTAGTGAAGTGCATCTACAACACCAAGTTAGCAATCCGGGATACTGTGGCTGCCCATAAAAACCCCGAGTTCACTGATCCGTTCGATTGGATCGCGGCTGCAATGGAGAATACCGGTTCTACCAACGATCGTGAGATTTTGGAGTGGGTATCAGAGACACACCTCGATGATGAACTTGGGAACCCTGATCCCGAGGTTGCTGCTGCGGCGGAGGAGCAGGGCACAAACGTTCTTGAGACGCTTCGCACCCACGTCAACCCAAGAATAGGTGAGGATAACATATTTGATTGTACATCCACAGGAAACTCACCGACGGGCGACGAATCTCCGACGGGTTCTTTACCTCATTCAGGTGATTCTCCGAAAGGCTCCCATGACGGAGGAGGAGGTGGAGGAATCACCGGCGGTTATGTCGCAGACCCAGACCCCTATGGTGATGGCCGTACAGCGGAATACTACGGTGATGTGGGTTCGCACGGTGGATCATCCCACGGCAGGACGACTACCTCGTCGCATGGGTTATTTCACCCGGCTTTCTTTGAGACTACGCCTAGTGCCCAGCCGCCACGTGATGAGTATTATGATGCGAACCAAAACTTTGATCGTTACTTTGATAGCTTCTGGCTAGGCGCGCCGCCGACACCGCCAGTTTCACCACCGCCGCGGTCTCCTTCGCCGCCGCGGTCGACCGACATCGACAGTTTTTCATCTAGATTCGAAGTAATGTCATTCTGTACATCAGACGGCGCTATCCGGG
The DNA here is from genome assembly GCA_954871525.1 of Parietaria judaica. Taxonomy (NCBI): domain Eukaryota; kingdom Viridiplantae; phylum Streptophyta; class Magnoliopsida; order Rosales; family Urticaceae; genus Parietaria; species Parietaria judaica. Next base: position 51,815,001 of record OX940860.1, read on the forward strand.
CACCCACTGGTGAAGTTATACAACGTCCAGCGATTCGTCAATATGTGGAGTTCCCTATTCTCAACACGATCGTCGGTTTAGACCAGCACAACTACGAATCTCATGTTCAGACGTACGTAGCCAACTACTCCTCCATGATGTCGTGGTATGATTACTGCTCTTACCAGACTGTGCAGCCTCACATTTTCCAACAGCCACCTTCATCGAGCTTCTTTTGAGTTTTCTATCACTTTGTCTTTATCAGTGTGTACCGTACTCTACTACTCTATGGTTATGTGTGTTTGTACTTCTTACTCTACGACTTTACTATTAGTGTGTTATGACTTATGAACTTATGATGAGTGTGTACTAAACTCTATGGTGTCATATTTATTATTTGAATATGTTTTTGTGGTTATGTGTCATATTTATTAAATAGGTAATTTAGAAATTAATAATTCAATACCATATAAAAATATAGTTGGAACTTGGAAATACTGAAATATTTTTTACAGAATATCCGTCGGCATATCCATCGGCAAGCGGTATGCCCATTCGAAAAATGCGGTAAATCCGGTAAACGACATGCCCTTTTTTTACCATTTGCCCATCGACATACCCATCGGCAAGCGATATATCCGTAAAACGAAAAATTCGAAACGAAAACGGCAAGCGGCATTTTAAACCTTGCTCAAAACATACCTCGTCCAAATTCAAAGCCATAGTAAAAAGCGGGACTTTATTTGGAGTTACAATTTTCAAGGTAGAGCTGAAACGATTTTTAAGGTGAGATGAATTTCTTGTGATTGTTTCTTTCAATTATGAAAACCCTAAACCTTTGTGAACGAATTATTAAGGATTATATAAGCTGTTTAATATGTATTATGAAGGTCTATTTAGCTTGAAGTAGGTGTTGTTTTGTGAAGAAATCAAATAAAACCTTTAAGCTTTCAAAATATTTTAAGATCCAAATTGTGGAAGGTTTGGTAGCAGAAGTTAAGGATTTTATTTAATATTAATATAGTTTGATATACCTTGATTGGATAGTCGGGTTTTCTAAGAAATGAAAACTAGGCATCATCGAACTACTCTATGTATATAAAAGGGCAATGTTCTCGGGAAGCGTGTCGGCCAAAAACCATCAAATTTTGGCTTTCTCTTTTTTTACAAATTTTTTGATTTATTTTTTAAAAGAATTAATAAATTTACCATTTTAATTTCTGTTATTATTTTTACATCGTCAATTCTCACTAATGGACTCTTCCAAAGGATGTGAAAAATAACCAAATGATACTTGTCATTGAAACAATGGAACCCTTGAGATTTTTTGTAACATCTATTTCTTTCATGAATCACCAACCGTCTAATTCTGAATATTTCTTCGTTAACTTTCTTTCTCGACAAAACTCTTTTTTCTCCGAAGTCGTTCCTCTGCCACAGCCCTACGTTTTAAGAAGACGATCATCTCTCAAACATCTATAATGAAGAAGAAGGCCAACGCTGAACAAGACCGATGTTTGATTTTTAACAGAATTATTTGAAGATCACATTTTCAACTTTTCCTTCATTCTTTGGTAGTTCCATTTTATACACCTTTACACAAGTAGAATAAGAAAAAAAATATTACGTTTCCAATATTATTTGAATGCCTATACGTTTTAACTTTTAATCTCACTTATTCATTCTTTGCAGCATGATTCGAATTATTGCTACCAGGAAAAAATCGGCAGCAAAAGGAGAAAACGACATCAAGTGCGTCTGCAGCCCCGGTGCGGGACTCTCGGGTTCATTTTTGGCCTCCGATGACGCTGCAACTCAAATAATCTCACCAGCCATATCATAGAAATTGCTCAATGTCAAACTATACGGTCAGTTATTTTTTCTCCAAAATGCAAGAAACAACCTTCTTCTCAGTCGTTCATCCCTCTCTACTGTGAGAATTTGATATGTGTTTGTTTTATGACTTTGGGTAAAAGTTTACGGACGAATTCTACAATATTGTGAATGTGGATTTTTTTGGCATATATTTTGTTTGATAAAATGTCTAACAAAAGATCTATAGTATAAAATGACACGAGTAGCTTTATAGCTGTGATATGTGTTTGAGTTTGTACATCTATTTATCAAAAAAATTGTTGGCATTTCCTTCCTAATCTTTCAATATCATTAATGTTTTAGTGTCTGTAATTTTATTTTGTTCTGTATTTTTTTATTGTGATATACATTGAGTTGTTTTTTTTTTTTAAATGTTTGCTGAAACAGAATTCATTAGCATAAGAACACCAATTATCTCTTAAAGAATCTCATCTTCTGCTCCATCTCCCGCTTTTATATTTCTCTGGCAATGAGACTGAAAAATTGGCGCAAAATTGGTTTTTGGTACAGGCATTTACATTCTTTCCTCTTTACTTTGATTTCTATGCTTTCAGTTCTTCCGTCTTCTGGTAAATGCGTCTGCCCTACAATCATTTAAAGATGAAGTTTATGTCTATTGTTTGTAGTTTCTTTGTCAATCAGTCTCTGTAATTGGAAAATGAAGAATATGCGATTTATGCGACAGCCCGGCATCAATTGTCATCTAGGCCGGTCTTTGTCACCTAGCAACCACAAGGTTTTTCCTTTCATTTGGTTATTGGAAGAAATGTTTTCTTCTTATTATAAATTAACCCAATTTTCACTTCTTTTGATTTCCAAATTCTATTTCCCGTCAGACGAAATTTAATATGGTTAGACGACACGGAAGTGGATTTAAATGAATCGAGCTACAGTAAATTACTTCTTCCAAAACTAGCAAAGATATGGTTACAAAAATAATATGTGCTGATAAATTTGAAAATTTGATGATACTATAGAACAGTAATGTACTTATACTATTTGTTTATAAGTGTATTTTTATTTACTTCTACATATCAAGAAGGAATATCAAGCAATGGTAGTTTGGATTCAATCCACAACAAAAGTAAGATATCATGTATGTAACGAGTGCTTGATCTTCAGCATAATATGTTAAATAAATTTTGGCGACTCCTGTTGTTAATCTCTGTAGGTAAAAAAATCTCTAAAATTTCATTAATGTCTCATTTTGGAAAAGAGTTAGTTGATTTGCAACTTGATTTGTTTTGCTTTGGGTGTCTTTATTTACTCTTTCTTAGTTCGGATATGGAGTTGTGCTTTGGTTACTACCAAATATAAATTGGTATCATCCTTACTCTTTCATTTAATTTTTGTATCAACCAGCCAAGTTCATCACTAAACTTGGATTAACACATGATGGAGTCTTACGTATTTTTCAAGTTTTAGATTCTTCGTCCACTACGTCGCTTCTCCGGTAAGATTTTTTTCCAAGATTTTTCTAAGATCGTTCAATCTATTAATATTTTGCCTTTTTAATTCAATTTTAGTTTTTCTCCGATTTCAAAGATAATGCTTCTCCGTCCATCTTCCAAAGCGTTACTTCTCCGTTAAGATTCTTTTCCTAGATTTTGTTAAGATCATTCAATTTAATTAATATATTTTGGCCGTTTTTTTCTTTTCAATTTTGTTTTAATTTCTTCCGAAGATAACGCTTCTCCGTCAACCGTGTGCTAATATATTTTGGAGGTTTTAATTTTTGTTTTAATTTGTTTTAGTTTTACTCTCAGTCAGTCTCTCGACTTTGCAGCTTTTGATGTTCCCATGTCTTTGGACATCGCCCCCTTTGCCGTCTCTGGGGAATATATATGTATATTTTCTTTTTCTGCAGTTTTCCTAGAGACAAAGAGGAGGCATTTAATAGCTGCTATTAGTATTGATTTGAAGAATATTGCAGCCATATACATTTAATTGATATGGGACTTTTTTGGTTTCGGTTTTGTATCAACAAAATCAAGTTCGAAGCTACTAAAACCGATCCTTTTCGCTTTGTGCAGATTTGCTATGGACAACGTCCATACAAACACACGCATACTCGCATATTCATATATGCTTTCATACGTTGATTTCTCATTTGGAGTGAGAATCATCATAATCATTTAGGGTAGGATACAAGTACACTTAACAACATGTTAGCTTTAAGCTTACACTTTTAATTTTTTAAGGCGCTTCTTCATAGCCATTAAATGTGATCAGAGAATGAGGGGTTAAAAATCTACAGTTTGTATAGTTGAAGTAAGTAGTTCGCTAAATAATCTGCACGGTTAATTTAGTTAGTAAGGGTTTTCCCCTACTAACGTGCATGGCACATGGATATCGGAATTGAACAATCCTATTATTTCAAGTTGTAAAATCATGCTGCTTAAAAATTTTGTCCACCCGTTGTACTCCATTGCCGATCTACCATCTCAATTATAGGTAATTGCCGGGTTTGAATTTAATTTTATAGAACTTTTTTTTCTTCACTTTGTTTACTTTGCCTCTATGCATGCATCTTAGGTCTTAACGCACATGAATATTAAAAGGTAGTTTAATTTTATTTTATATGCATCTAGATTTAGTTTAATAAGTCATTCAAGAGAAGTACATGAAAACTGAAAAGAATAAGTCATCTAATTCTTTGCTTTTCATATTTCAGGCGAAGAAATTCTGAATCTTTTCCTCCTTCCAAACCTTGCGATCGGGAAACTCGCCGGAGATTCTCTGCTCCAGCTTCTCTACTCCGTCGCAAATTGTTGATCCCATGTTCCATCTTCCTCAATCTCCCATCATGAATATGTGGGCGGTCATTTTTATATGAATCGGTGTCGGATTTTTAGTTGAATCTTTGTTTGGATTAATTTAGCTAGCATTTCTTTGCTCAAACTACGGCCTTCTTTACCTTTCTCATGGAAGCTCTTGGAGTTCGTAGATCGGCCCGGCCTTCTTTGTGTTCTCAAATGAGTTTTCTCCGTGGTGTCCAACCGATGAGTCGCTCTTACTCATATCTCAGATGAATCTTTTTATGTGCATTTTTTGGGCTTTATTATGATCTAGATGTATTATAACAATTTTTGAGTCGGCAAGTTTGCCATGCAATCCATACGATTGAGAGTTGATAATCTTAGTATTAATAGTTACTCAATGTTTGGCTTTGATACGGTTTATCAGTTTCGGGTTTTTCATTTGATTTAGGAGGTGTTATGTTCTAATATATATTTTTGTGCGCTTTTCTCTTCTATTATTTAGAGATATTCTATAAGATGATTAATATTTTGAGATATTGCATGGGATAGCCAAATTGAAATGTTTGATTAGTCAAATAGCCAACCTTTCTTTTTTTCTTTGCAAAATAGCCAAATGGTTATTTAATAACATATTTTATACCTATAATACCCTTTTAACATATTAACGCGTATTAACGTGGTTAATTGTTTAAAAAAATTTAAATTTTTTGTTAAAATTTTAATCACGATTTTTTATTTTTAAACAAATTAACTCCGTTAATACGTTTATTAACGTGTATTAACGGAGTTAATTTGTTTAAAAATAAAAAATCGTGATTAAAATTTTAACAAAAAATTTATTTTTTTTTTCAAAAAAAAAATAATTTATTTTTTTTTCAAAAAAAATAATTTATTTTTAAACAAATTAACTTCGATAATACGTTTATTAACGGGTAATAACGTGTATTAACGGAGTTAATTTGTTTAAAAATAAAAAATCGTGATTAAAATTTTAACAAAAAATTTATTTATTTTTTTCAAAAAAAAAATAATTTTTTTTTAAACAAATTAACCACGTTAATACAAGGGTAATCCGGTCTTTCGTGATTTATTAACGTGGTTAATTGGCTATTTGGCTAATTAGAGTTTGAAGTTTGGCTATTTGGCTATTTGCCCCTAATATTTTTATGGTACCAAATGTACATTTATTGGGCATTCATCAATGAGTGTGCTAGAGATGGTAAAGCCAAATTAATGACTAATTAAATCGTTATGTATGTTTTTGAAAATTTTGAGGCAATGCCACTTTGGTGTTAGTGTTTGTTGAATGAGGATCTCATGCGATTAATTTTAGTTTGTTTTGGGTATGCTCCACAAATAATGTTGGTTTATTTTTGTAATGAATTTTTTCTTTTCATATTTTTCAGTTATGAAGGTTTCTCATAATATGTATGTGTGTATATATATATTATATATATATGCGTCATTTTTCATTCCGCTTGGTAGTGTTATAATTTATTATTGTATATACACATATTTTTACAAAAGACCCAGTGACCAAATGTTTATCAAGTTACTTTCACAAATAAATCATGTTCCATGTCAGTTTTATGAGACGATTGCAGTGCTTATTTGACACACAAAGACAAACCGCGAATATAATATATCAAAATAGCAATATTACTCAATTTAAGTAGTTTATGTTTCTCGATTATAACACCCTAAATACATATTCAGATAATTATGTTTCAATTTTAACACTCAGTTTAAATAATATATTTGGTCAATATAATTTTGCCTTGATTTTTCAAAATGCTTTCACATTAATGTTAGGAATCATAAATAGCTAATTCAAGACATTTAAGAAGAAATAGGATGTCAATTACACGGCAAAAAAAATTTACAACCAGAAATAGATCGATGTTCAAAATGATTTAATAGATAATAATATAACAGGTCTCGATTTTTATATAAAACAACAAAGCAGAATAATTTTCCGATGTGATTATAGATCTGAATATATATTTTAAAATCAAATAACGGTCCATTTTTTTTTTAAGAAACATAACATTAAAATTTAGACAGTCAATAGGGTGACAAACTAAGTGGACCACACAAAAATGAAACGTTTCTTCTATGTTAGAGAATTTAAGTTTCCAAAAGTCCCAAGTAAATCTCAAACCAACCTTTTACCCTATATTTCACAATAACTTGCAATTGTCTAATGTTATCCCAAAAAGCATAAAATTATACACTTTTATAAGCAATACGATTCATAATTGAATTATTTATAGTCTATTTTAAACATTTTTTCTTGCAAAATTTGAAAGAGCTCTTTAATTCCTATATTGCTAAATATTTAACACACAATATTAAAGATTGAACTTTATTTCAAATTTTAAAAATATATATCATATTAAGTAAAATACAAAAAAAAAAAAAAAGATTGCTAAGACTAATCATACCTAAGCTGTTTAATTTACAACACATGATTTAAAGAATAATAATATATTCATCAATATATTTTAATAACAACAGATAATAAAATTACTTAATTTTACAATATTTTCGACACCACCGCGCAAAGCGCGGTGCCGGTCCACTAGTATTTATTAATTGTGAAAAAAATAAAAGCTATTAGAATATTGATTACTAGCTATGAAAGTTTGAATTTTCATGAATGATTTCAAGTCTCCGTACATATAAAAAAACTATATAAGGTAATCTTTGTCCTAATTTATTTAAAAGTTTTTAATGTTTTTATAACGATAACCGAACTCGTTTTTATCAAAATTAACTTTCGAAAGAAGTTTGGTAGTGTACCATTGGCTTAGTTTGGCATTGCTGTGCTGTCTTCAGAATCGCTTTTAAAATTTACTGTCAGAAAAAGTGTTGTCAGAGAAAGTAATGCACTGTTTGGTTAATGAAAACAAAAAACAATTGGTTTTTTCAATAGTTCAAGTTTACTGTTTGGCAACCAATTTTACTTAATTAGCTTCTAAATGTAACAAAATACTAAAGTAGACATAAATAATGTTAATTAAATCTCAATATTAATATAAAAAGTTAAAAAATAATATAAATAATATAATTACTCAATAAATAAAATAAAAAACATTGCTTAGTTTGTTATGCCTTTTATGTTTTTAATTGACAATAATTATAGTGACAATACCAATTTTTTACATCCACGTTTCTTCCGGTCACGGTACAAAATTAGTACTTTTACCAACTAAAAAGAACTAATGCTTTAACTGCAATAATTATATGTTTTTTTTTATATACGTTTACCTTCCAAAAAGAATTGGTACTTTAACTATAATGATTTAAGAATGTGAACAAAAAAGGTACTTTTACCACTTAAAAAAATTAGTACTTTAACCGCAGTGGTAAAATATTTTAGGTACTTTTACCACCCAATAAGAATTGGTACTTCAACTGAAGTAATTTTAAAAAAAATGGATGTAAAAAATTGGTATCTTTACTATCCAGAAAGAATTGGTACTTTAACCACAATAATTAAAAAATATGGACATAAAAAATGATACTTTTACCACTTAAAAAGAATAAGACTCTTAACCGCAATAGTAAAATGTATTTTTGGTACTTTTACCTCCAAAAAAATATTTTTGGGGATAGAGAAGTAGAAAAGCAAAAGTAGATTCTAGCAAAAGCATGTATTATCTGCTTTTAAATTTTGCCTATACAAAAGCTAAACTTTTTAGTGAAGTGCTTCTATTGTAACTTACCAAACACAAATATTGACTTAAAATTCTATAAAAAACAAAAGCACTTAATAATAAGCAATGCCAAACGGAGCCATTATCTTAGCACATGTTTCTTTTTCCAAATCTAATTGAGAATGGCAAGCATAGTGGCACTTAGATTCGGATGTGTTTTCCATAAATATATTAGGCATATAGCTCGACAAGGAAGCAAACCCTTTTCGTGCAGTAGGAATCAAAGGCATCGAGGTAAGTAAAGACTTACTTTACTTGCATTACGAGAATTAAATTGAATGGTGATTTAAGTATGAACGTATGTGCATATAATTGCATTGTTCTTCTGATGTTTGTTCACTATAAATGGTGTAAATGTTAAAAGAATAAATGATAGTGTATCTCAGTTGCTAAGTTTGGGTAGGCGGCGTGCCTGCTGCGATGTCTCTATAAAGAGACTATGATATATGGCGCGGTGTGGGAAGCCCGACTGATCACCTGGAATGTAATTTAGAATTTTCCCCACACGTCTGCGTGTAATGTTACGACCGGTCACATGTTAAAAGAATTGAAACGTTACGACCGACCGGTCAAAGTTAAAAGAAGTGACGAAAGGGTCACATGTTAAAAGAAGTTAAAAAAAATGACGAAAGGGTCACAAGTTAAAAGAAGTGACGAAAAGGACATGTTAAAAGAAGTGACGAAAGGGTCACATGTTAAAAGAATTATGGGGAATTGTGCAACAGGAGCGTCCATAACAACGTCTACAAGCCTTAGCATCTGAGATACACACTATGAAAAAGAATGAGATAATGCATATTAAATGTGCTTTATTATTATGATATGAAAATTAACCCTCCCGTGTGGGTAAAGGGATATGATATGCATTCGCTCATTAGAATTCTTGTAATGCAGACATTGCAGGTAATTCAAATGAAACTTGAGGCTGTTGGTTGAAGACTCGGAGCTAGAGATCTGATGCATATGAGATATTAACAACTATAGGATAGCTAGTTGTGTACTTGGGGTATTTTGAGCGTCGTTACGCTATGTATAAATCCAAAAGAAAGGAGCAAGTAGTTTTTGCTTCCTCGTTTTGGGATAAATACTGACAATGGTTAGATATGAGAGTTTGACGTTAGTGACATGTAAAATAATACTATATCGTTTCAATATGTAGATATATAAAATAGGTGTACATATATATCTATATATATAAGAAAGAAAGAAAAAAAGTGTTTTTCAGTGGCTCACTTAATTATACGAGTATAAAAGAGAATAAAATGTTATAGGCCGTACGGGGCGTTACATCCTCGATTATCATGTTATGCATAATTATGCATGTAATCATTATATGATATAGACCGGAATATAAGAAAGAGAGGAAACACTAGGGTTTCAACCGACAATCATAAAATAATCTGCCTCTTATTTCTCACGTTGTACATAAATATATATTCAAGGAAATAAAAATAAACTAACTTCCTTAATAAGTGAAGTCAAACCTAAAAACTATCTCAAATCCAAGGATAATATCAACAAAGTAAATATATTAATATACCTAATTGAATGCGTAAAAGAAAGAAATGGTTTGTTGCATGATTTTAGCTATAAACCCATATCTCGTTTTGCATCATTCTCCCACGCTTGAAAAAAATTTGTCCTTGGATTTTGATTGTTGCCTCGTTTTGTTATTCCCCCGCTATCGCCATCATGTCAATGCCAGAGTCGTCGCCGTACAACGACTTGCTTTGATATACGCTCTCGTACCCACCATGTGATGTTGTAAAAATGATCTTTCTTCCACCGTGCTTTTGAGTGTGCCTTCGCGTGTAATCTCCGTGCTTATGCGTCATTCCTGAACTTGTTCTACGGATTCGTGAACGAATCGGTCATTGCTAACAGTGCCACGGTCATCGTAAACTTCACACCAATGCACTCACTTGGTGTGGCATTTTCGTTGGTGTGGTTTGTCACCAAAACAATCTCATCGCACACTAATTCATCGTATATTGATTTAGCGTACACGGCCTCATCGTACTATGAATAATCATACATAGTTTCATCATACTTCGCCTCGTCAAACACGTGCTTATTGTTCTATGTCTCGCCGTACACCGCTTCGTTGTCGGCCGCATCGTACACCGAATTTTTGTACTCCGGGATAACCACCTGAACGTCGACTCCCCACGCCAATTTTCTAGAGATGCGTCCACGCGAGGTCTACCAAAAAAATCCTCCATCATGGTTGATGAAAAAAGTGATTTAATTCTCGAGGAAATGAGACAAGCAAAGGAAATGAGGGGACGCCTACTGGACGCCAATTTGCCAAGTATTAGTTTATGTGTTGTAATTTTTTTTTGTTGTAATGTGTTTCTTATTACATTAATGTCTTTTTTTTCTTTATTATCAATTTCGATGTTATTGTAGTGTTTTCTTTCGGTATTAATGTTATTTTATTTCGGTATTAATAGCCAATAGTATCGTGCTCTTTTAAATAGTTAATACGATAGATTTATAATTTAAAATAAAAAATATAAATAATTTGAAGGATTGTTATGATATAATTTTTCAAATTAGTGCAAATATGTAAAATATATATTTTAGAAGGATCAAAACATAAATAAAAATTATTTTTGCAATAATGAACAGTGCCACACAAATTTATATAAAACGCCATTTTGGCGTTGAAAGTGATGTTGGGATGGAGAATTTTTTTACTGCATTTCCCCAAAATGTTGTGGGGATGCAGTTGGTCTAACTTATAGTCAAGTTCAAAGGCAAGTTAATAAGAAATATGGTGGATACAAAAACATAATAAAAAATGTGTATGACAAAATGAAAAGCCAATATATGTTTCTATATTATTTATTACGACAAGAACTAGCTAAGTAGTCTTAAAACCAGCGTTTGACATTCTTATCAAAAATACTTGGCCCATAAGTGGAGTTGACTATGTCTACCAGTAGCCGGAACTGCATCAGCACAAACAAGGAAATGGGAACACACGCGAGGCATATTGAGAGAAGTACGACCCATAACCTGTTATGAAACATTAGGGAAAAGCCAGCACAGAAGGCAATTATCATGGCCGCTATGGATAGAAAAAGAGCTGAGAGTCCGATGATGAGCTTCTTCGGCAGTGACTTGAGGAAATCATCTTCCCTGTAACGTGAGGTCATGATTCCGAGGAACATCAACACTGATGTTGTCGAAGTCAATAACGCCACAGTATTGGACACCATGAAGACCCTATAGAGCTTGTAACTCAGAAACATCGGAAACCCGGTGTTCTGATCATTTCCGCCAGGAAATGTAAATGCTGCGGCGAAGGTGATTGTGACAATGAGTGCGCCAACGATGGTGTTGGCACTTGCTGTGTCTTTCATCCACTTCTCTCCCTCAACCACCAAATTCTTGTGGTTTTCTGTGAATAGAGCGCCAGGTGTCAAACCATCACAGTTCACCCATTCTCGGCTTGCTGGGCTGGATAGTTCTTCAACGGCCTACACAGTAACCAATATTTCAAGGACATGAGAAAAATTCAAGTAAAACACCCATATTCTTATTGTAAAATACAAGGAAAATCTCTTACAAATATAGAAAGAACACCCATATACTTATCGAAAGAGTTAATTACAAACAAAACAAAGAAAGAACAAAGAACTAAAGAATTACAAAATTCTCTCCCATACAAATATAGTCGTTAACAAGGCAGTAAATTTAGGGAGACAACAGCGCCAATGAAAAACATTGAGCATCAAAACTTTTTAAGACATCTAACACTTTATTATTCCTTTATATACCAAAGAAGAAAATATTTTTTTTACGGATTAAATATGATGTAGATCCGCTCTATAGGAAAAACGATGAACACGCTATTTGCAAGCAAAGCTCGACTTTTTGTCACTCACGTACGAATTCTCTTACAAGATTAATGTTTCCATGTAAGGCTTAATTAGCTAACTAAAATGCTTAATAGTTGGGTTGATAAAATCAACACATAATAGGAAGCAAATAATAACTACATAAACCAACACATTATAGGAAATAAATAATAACTGTAAATGATACCTAATTATAGATAAAATCATCAATAATAATTATATATTTGAGCATAAAGATAGTGCGATGAATGTGTGTTGCACCATTCTCTCGGCCATGAGAAAATTCATGCTTGAATTTTGACCGTCGTTCTGTGACATGATTCCGTCGCCATTCCCGCAATTGCCACGCTCGTATCGGCGTAGTCGTTGCCATAATGTGACTTAAATAGATCGACATGTGTTGGACAACTCACTGGGATACAATATGGAACCACTTCAAGCGTCTTCGTCTCATCACAAATCGAAGCAAAAATAACCACGATCAATCTTGCTTGGATGACTTGTGCGGTGCGACTGCCTCGGTATCCGTTCCTAGCACCAAAGAAACATCGGCCATCTCTGTTGGGATTGAACATAGCTTGGAAACAGCAAGAGATACCCTCATGTCACTTTCTTCGTTATCCTCATCATCTTCAGCTTCATCGTACTTGACATCATCGTATATTGCCTCGTCATAGAAAACTTCGGCGTACTCTGCCTCGTCATACACGGGATCGTCGTTAACAGTGTCGGCATACTCATTGTACATGGGCTCATCGTAGACGGTTTTGGCGTACTCCGCCTCCTCGTTGCCGAATTCGTTGTACTTCAGGGTATCCACCTTAAATGCCAACTCCGACAGGTTTTTTGAGGCTGTTTCACATGGATTTTGCACCAGTCCATAGCCTCCGAAATTCATACCAAAGTAGTGTCACGGTCGTCTTCGGTGTTGGATCCACCTCTGCGGTGTTGTTCAACCAACGAATTCTACAGCAGCGCAGCAACCTGGCGGGTGATCGATTCCACTTGAGAGCGTAATCGTGCGTTGTCGTCACGTCTATGCACGCCTTCTAAATTAGCATCTCAAACGACCCATTCTTCAATGCCATATGCGTAGAAACGGTAGGCTCTGATACCAACTGATGTAGATCCTCTCTATAGGAAAAGCGATGAATACTTTATTTGCAAGCAAAGCTCGACTTTTTCATTTCATTATCAACTTCTCACTCATGTATAACTTCTCTTACAAAATATAGATGAATAATGTTTCCATGTAATGTAAGGCTTTTTTTTTTTTTAACTAAACACGATCTTAATATTAGCGAGAGGGAATAAAGTCCATAACACCAGTGGTTTCAAGCCATTCCGGACATCCACGACACGAGAAATCAGATGATAAGAAGGAAAGACGTGACTTTGCTAAAACGTTTGTGACTCTATTACAAGATCTAAGAATCCATCGGCAACCCCGGTTCGACCCAACTTCTAGGAGGAGTTTTCCTATGTCCGACAATATTGGGCCTTGGAAGCCAAAGAACTTCCCGTCGTTGACGAGCTGAGCTGCCTGGAGTCAGTCAGTTTCCACCCATACACTCTAACTCTGGTCACAGACGAATCGAAGGCCCCATCGAATAGCAATACATTCTGCAGTGAGTGCAGAGTCAACGCACTCGGAAAGGCTTTGCTCAGTTTTTATGCAAAGTTATTCTGCATAATTAAGCAGAACATTCATCGTACAATCTTTATTAGTAAATGTATAATTATTATAGGAAATTCTATAAATGCTTAATTGTTGGGTTGATCAAACCAACACATAATAGGAATGAAATAATAACTACACATAATTAAGCCGGAGTCAGTCTGAAATGCTTAATTGCTGGGTTGATCAAATCAACAAATAATAGGAATCATATAATAACTACACAAACCAACACATTATAGGAAATAAATAATAGCTATAAATGATACCAAATAATCGATCAAATCTTCAATAATAATTTAACATTTACACATAAAGATTGTGCGATGAATGTGTGCGGCACCAAAATCACACTTAAAAACCATGGTTTAAGGGTTTAGACCAGACTTGCTAATCATGGTCTAATCCTCCATTGTCTGAATTTCAAACGACGAAAAAGTTTCCGTCATTGAAAAGCCTCAACCGACATAAAATATTCGTCTTTGGACAACATGCTGCAGCTAGAATGAAGCTCGCCTTCAAATGGCGGATTTTTTCTGTTGTTTAAGCTCCAAAAGTGAGTTAAAAAAATTTGGGAAGATTTTTCGCCGCCCAAAATGTTCAAATTTCTAAAATTTGAATCAAAACCCGCTCAAACACATTACATATCACCCTAACTCATCAATAAGATCAAACACACAATATTTTAGAGCACATACGCATACTCAAGAACACCATATGAACATTAAATGAAAGACGTTGTTTTGAGGAGAAGACACGCGCACCACCTAATTGGTCAAGGAGATCATCGAGGTCAGGAATTGGAAAACGACACCTCACCGTTATCCGAATAGAAAACTCTACGTGTTTGTGGCTCCGTCATGTGTCGTGCTCCACTCAAATTTCCATGGCCGGCCTAATAATAAATGACAAGCATCCATGTTGACAATATCACAACGAACATCGTCTCTATAATTAGCGCCAATGGAAAAGCTCACCCGAACATATTGAGATACTGAGACATCGTTGCCGGCTTGGACCATGCAAGCTTCTAAGGCTTTGGATGTGGTTCCGGTTTGAGTCCGAGCTTTTTGACCACGTCGGTAGCAACAACGTTTTCACAACTTCTGGAGTCAATTATGAAACGACAAACTTTTTCACCAATAGTGCATGAGGATTGGAAGATATTCGTGCGAAGCTACACGTTTTCAGGCCGGGGAGGTGTCAAAAATTGTGACGAAGGAAAAGAGTGTGTCCAACGTCGCCGGTGACTTCTTCGATTTCTTGGAGGTCGTCGGGTTCATCGTTAAAAATTGGATCACCTTGGAGATCGATGGCGGGTCGTCGAGGAATAAACCCGATCGATTATGAGGGCAATTTACACGACGATGGCCGGGTTAGCCACACCCATAGCAACGGAAACCACCGGGGTTTTGGACGCGGGCTGGAGCGAGAGGACGAGCATCGACCGCGGGGGCGGGAGCTAGCGCATTCACGTTCGCGCGTGGGGGTGGCAGGCAGTACTGGGGCTGGAGCGCCGACGCGATTGTTGAGCTTCAATGACAAGCGCGCGATAGGGCGCGTTTGATATCGTGATGTGGTCTAATAATATGAAGACGTCTTGGATGGCGGTGTGTAATCCTCCAATGTAGTGAGAGGTCAATTGTTCGGTCGATTCGGCAAGATCATTCTTTATAATCAATAAGCGAAACAATGTCGTGTAATCATTAACGGATTGGGTACCTTGGCGAAGATTTTGAAAGCTATGATAGAGAGTACGAGCATGGTTGAAAGGAAGAAAAGCGCTTCTCATGTGTTTCCTCAATTTCGTCCACGTCGTGATTTTGGGTTTACCCGCACGGGCACGGTGTTTCATCGTTTGCGTCCACCGAGCGGTGGCACGACCACGAAAATGCGTTGCAAAAAGGGTGGCACGCCTCTCCTCCGCTACCTCCTTGAACTCGACAACCTCTTCTGTCGCTGAGCAAATCAAGGAAATCCTCTGCTTGCACGCCTCCATTGAACTTTGAGATTTCCACTTTAAACGATGCCTCCCAACGAGCGCTTTCCGGGACTACCTCACGTCGGTAGTGTTGGGAATCACGTCTCGGATTCCGTGTAAATTATCACGAATTATACCTCCGAACCGTCCGGGTAACATTTAAAAAATTATTTTAAAGCGGAAAACTTGTTATCCGTACAACGGTCCGAATATCGGATAATGTCCATATTCCAAGATCTGATAAATATTATGTAATTTAATATTCATAAATCATTATTAATAAACTAGTCATAATAGGAAATAAATAGACAGCAGTAAATGGTTGCATTTATTAACCCAATGCATAAGGCCGTACCTCTATTGACGACTTCCGGCTGCGTGTTCTGAATCGGGCAGGGCTCCGCCGGTGCTGAGGGAAACTCCCGTGATCTTCCGGGATATTCTCCTGGAATCCTCGTACCGAAGCGTGGGCTTCGCCGGCAGGACTCCGTTGCAAAATTTTAACTGATGGTTCTTTTTAAGCTTCCGGAGAAATAGTCTCCTAAGCCGAACCAGAAAAAAGAGATCAGAGAGAAAATTCGCAGACCCTGAGGAAGAGGGAGAGTTCGAATTTTTCTCTGGGGAAAGGTGTGAAAAATGTGTAGAATGAGCCTCCTATTTATAGGCTCAAACCGTAACCAAATTGGAGAAATTCCCTCCCTAAAATTCGAATTCTATATATTAAATATAATTAATTATCTTAATCCAATGGTCCAGATTTAATCTCATCTAAATCCAATGGACATAATTAATTAGGGATTTAATTAAATAAGAAAGATTAGGATAAAATCAAAAATCCAATCTTATCTTCTTATCTTTATAAAATTCGAATTATCCTATATATTTATAATAAAATTCGAATTTATTATCATCTAGATCCAACGGTTGAGATAAATCTTTAAACCGATCTAATGGACCAAATTAATTTAGGATAAAATCAAATATAAAAAGATTTAAAGAAAACAATTTCGATTTTATCCTTAAATTATAATTCAAAAATTATATAAATATATATAATTAATTAATTTTCAATCCGACGGTTAAGATTAAATCTTAGACCGATCTAACGGATATAATTAATTAACCAAATTCGAAAAATGAAACTTGGTCACCAAGTTATTAAATTCGAATTTATCAATATCCTAATCCAACGGTTGATATTAAATCATAACCGATCCAATGGATTAAATTGATTTTAGGGATTTGCCAAGATACCAAAACATTTGTTACTTATGCCGCAAATATGGAAATACCAAATCATACCATTCGAATTTGGCTAGGGTTTCATATATGAAACCCTAATT
Source organism: Parietaria judaica (assembly GCA_954871525.1). Lineage (NCBI taxonomy): Eukaryota > Viridiplantae > Streptophyta > Magnoliopsida > Rosales > Urticaceae > Parietaria > Parietaria judaica. Next base: position 51,832,204 of record OX940860.1, read on the forward strand.
CGAATTTACACACATATATATATACAAATATATATTTTATTTATTAATATAAATCTATTAATTATTAATTAATTATTAATAATATATTAATAATTAAATCCAAATAATTAAATTATATTAATATTTCCTGATCTCAATATCACACATTAAAATGTCATGGTGCCACACCATCATTTAAATTCGTGACATGTGATTTAATTTCAAAGTTTATCGAACCGATCATAAACTTAGAAAATCCATAAATCACTAACCGTAAGTCGAAATGACTCGGTTCAAAAAGAAAAGTTGCTTAGAATTTAATTTCCAACAACATGGTACTGATAGAAAATCTAAATTCTAACTTTCTTTTATCAGTTAATTTCGTGTACCAAAATATGGTACTTTTGCCACGCTAATGATAAAACTATCTGACGTCTGCCACAGACCTTTCAGTTTTATAAGTCAAACCAAATGATTAAACATTATCCAGAATGTATTTTAATCACGTACGTATCATCCGTTACGGAGCTATCCTGGGGACCATGGACCCGTATCACTTAAGCTCCAACGAACTGCTAGTTGTTCGTCAAACCTCGAAGTGATTCCACTATAGACCCGAGGCTGCACTATTTAGTGATACGGTATATATTATTCCCTTTATAACAGCAGGGTGTCCATTGATACAATCAAATTCGGGTTATTGATCTTTCACTTGATGATCCACTTGACTCAGTCAGTAATATTATGAGCAACCCACTTATGGTTTCGATTCATAAGTTGCGCACGGGTACCTCTCACTTCTCACCACCGACAATCAAGGGAATCATCATCACTCTGAAGAGAGCTGTGTGATGCCCATGTCTATGACCAAGCTACCCTTACTGCTGACTATCATGTTCCCAAAATAATAGTGTTGGGAACAGCGGTAATATTTTGTGTTCTTTAACGGTTAAATCAAAGAACAATCAAGCCAGCAGCTTGGACTCAAGATCACTCAGGACTTAGATCGAATATCCATTTGATCATCTACTAGTGACTCAACTCCAAGTTATCAGTGACGGTCTTATATGATAACTTCCGGAGTTTAAGTCAGGTCCAGTCCAGTATGAAGACACTTCATACTTAATGCACTTCTAGTGAGTGTGACACACACAAAATCCAGAATAGGATTATCACTTAGTCACATTAATGACCTTATACGATTAATGGGCTCCCACCCAGTTGATCAGGTCACGGACATTTTAAGTTCATTTATTATGATTATTAATTCTTCCTCACATTGACTCTGTTGTGATAATAATAACATAATTGCATCCTTCATGAACTAAGGAATCAAACATTCTATTTTACTCTACCAGAAACTATAATAAGATTATCATAATAAGCATCATCTTTATTCAACGACTTGTCATAATCTTTTACAAATGGATAAAATATCTTGTTTAAGTACACATATGTCCAACAATCTCCCACTTGTACTTAAAGAAGATGACCCATGTCTTTCAGACCCATACTTTCCAGATGCCTCCTGAATATTTTCTCTGGCAACGTCTTGGTGAATGGATCAGCCAGATTGTCTTCCGAAGCTATTTTCACAACCCTCACGTCGCCACGACGCACTATTTCTCTTATGAGATGGTATTTGCGTTCTATATGTTTCGCCTTGTTATGGTCTCTGGGCTCTTTAGAATTTGCCACCGCACCACTGTTGTCACAGTATAGTGTTTGGGGCCCATCTACATCTGGAACAACTCCCAGCTCTATGTAGAAATTCTTGAGCCAAACTGATTCTTTGGCTGCCTCACAAGCTGCCACGTATTCAGCTTCCATTGTGGAATCTGCGATACAGGATTGCTTTATGCTTCTCCAGAATATCGCTCCACCAGTAAGGGTGTACACTGCTCCTGACGTCGGTTTTCTCGCGTCTCTATCAGACATAAAGTCTGAATCAGTGTATCCTAGTAGATTCAGTTCTGATCCTGAAAACACTAACATATAGTCTCTCGTTCTCCGAAGATACTTGAGAATGTTCTTCACTGCTGTCCAGTGAGCCATACCAGGGTTGGATTGGTGTCTGCTAACAATTCCCACAGCGTAACAGATGTCTGGCCTAGTACACTGCATAGCGTGTATCAGACGTCCCACTGCTGAAGCATAGGGTATTCGCCTCATCACATCTTGCTCTTCCGGAGAAGTTGGGCATTGTTTCCTGCTGAGGAACACTCCATGTCTGGTCGGTAAATTACCTCCCTTGGAGTTTGGCATTGCAAAACGTTCAAGCACCTTATCAATGTAAGCGGCTTGAGATAAGGCCAGAAGCCTGTTGTTGCGATTCTTGAAAATACGGATCCCAAGAACATAACTGGCTTCTCCCATGTCCTTCATTTGGAACTGCGTAGATAGCCACGCCTTTATGTCCGATAATTTCTTCACACTGTTTCCAATGAGAAGAATATCGTCGACTTACAAAACAAGAAAAATTTCCACGGTTTCGTCATTGAGTATATAGATGCAGGCCTCAGTGACGTTTTGAATGAATCCATAGGTTTTGATGGTTTCATCGAACCTTAGATTCCAGGATCTGGAAGCTTGCTTCAATCCATAGTTGGATTTGAGTAATTTGCAAACCTTCCCTTCTTGACCATGTTGCACGAACCCTTCTGGTTGGTCCATATAGATGTGTTCGTCAATGTACCCGTTCAGGAAGGCGGTTTTGACGTCCATCTGCCAAATCTCGTAATTGACACTACAAGCTATGGCCACGAGAATCCGGATGGACTTGTACTTAGCGACTGGAGCGAAGGTCTCATCGAAATCAATACCTTCCCTCTGGGTAAAACCCTTTGCCACTAGTCTAGCCTTGAAGGTTTCAACCTTCCCGTCCACTCCTCTCTTTCGCTTGTATACCCACTTACAGCCAATGGTTTTGAAACCATCCAGTAAGTCTACAAGTTCCCAGACTTCATTAGAATCCATTGATTCTATTTCTTGGTTCATGGCTTCCTGCCATTCTCCCTTATCAGGATCAACCATAGCTTGCTTGTAGCCTATGGGATCTTCAACACTAGTGTCTGTGACAGCTAGGTGAAATTCCAACTGGGTGTGCTCGTAGCGCTCAACAGGTCTTTTGAACCTCCCACTACGTCTGAGTACCCCTTGGTTCTGATTTGGGACCGTGGTTTCCGCACTCTCTTTGATAACAGACACTGTTATCGAATACTTGTGACATCATGTCACTTGGTTCAGCAATTACTTAAGTATTGTCTTTAATTTCCATCAAAGTGTTTGTCATCACTATGATCAACCCTTTTGACAAAAGGTTTAAAGAACTCAGATATTTACTCAATATTGCATAGGATCAAAAATAAATTTTAAGATTAAAAATAAAAATGAAAGGTTTTCAAATCGCTTTTCATGAGATCCTTACATTAAATAAATGAGTAAATAAATAAAAATGAGCCTCTTTATTGCGCCATTATGTATCTCCGAGACTCTCGGACGACTTCCGGCAATCACTCCTTAGCTGCTGCTGAAAAACAAAGAATGTCACATGTTACAGTTTTAGATCTTTGGAGAAAAGACTTTCTAAAACAAATGTGTGATAAGTAACTTATCAGGTGAGACACTCACCGGTTTCATTCTTCTTTTCATTATGGAACTTGGGACAATCTCTTTTCCAATGTCCCTTTTCCTTGCAAAGGAAGCATCTTCCTTTCTCAGCAGCTTTCTTGTTTTCTGTCTTTGGCTGGAAATTCTTCCCCCATTTCTTCTTAGGACCGGGCCTTTTCTTCATCTTCGAGTTTTTGGAAGAAGATCCTTTCTTGAACATCACGTTCAATTCAGATTTCTTCTTGACTAAACCCGAGATGTCCTCAAAGGTTTGCAACTCATTAATCAACTGTGTCAAACCATATTTCAGTTTGTTCATAATGTAGTTGCTGGTGAATGGAACGAACTCAGGTGACAGCGAGTTAAGAATGATGCTGATCTGAGATTTCTCATCCACCACGGCCCCATGCAGCTCAGCCTCATTAAACCAATTGGTCATACTCATGACATGGTCACGAACATATGTCCCTGGTTTCATTTTGGCATTCATGTAGCGACGAGTCGCTTCATGTTGAGCTTGCTCAGACTGCTTTCCATACATACCTTGGAGAGATTCCATGATATCATAAGCAGCGTCCTTTCCCTCTAGCTTGACTCTCAGTGAATCAGACATGCTAGCCAGCATATATGCCTTAGCACGATTGTTTGCATGAATCCAAGAGTCATAGAGTTCCTTTACACCTCTGGCGCTGTTAGCAGCCGGTGCAGGGGACATTCATCGGTGAGAACAACACGTATGTTTTCACTGATCAAGACAATATTTATGTTGCTCTTCCATTTTGGAAAGTTACTTTCGGCGAGAGTGTTGTTCGAAAGCAGTGACATGATAGGATTCGACATTTTTAGACTGGCATTGAAAAAGAAACTTATTAAACTTTATTATAGGTAGAATGTTTTAAAAAAAATATTTTGTTTGAAATAGTTACATGATGCAAACATGTTCTGGGAAAAACGTTAAATAAACCCTTTAACTATTTCGTGATAATTTAACCGACTGTACACGTCGTTGCCGTCCTTAGTGGCATGGTCACTCTAGGGTGACTCGCGGTATCAACCGTGTAGTTTGGTTAAACTAAGTTTTAGTCATAAACTTAATTAATATTCTTAACAAGAACCACCAAGTTCTCTATGATTATTAACTATCACCATAGACGGTCGGGAACACCAACTTCCGTGCAAGCTTAACCCATTATTTTCGGTTCTCGGGATCCTCTTGGAAACGTCGTCCTTAGGGAATGGTCACTCCAGGGTGACTCGCGGTCCATTTCCAAGATTCCTCCGTCCCCATATTCTTTTGGAACTATCACGGCGTCAAACCTTCCACAAGCACACCTTCCTTAGGGAATGGACACACTAGGGTGACTCGAGGCGGTGTGGTCAGCAGACCTTGTGACAGTAATAATGGAGACCTTTCAAAATATTCTATACTTGCCATGGTTTTTATTAAATAACGTTTTTAATTTCTAAGTTATAAAAACTTAATATATAAACTGTCTATTAATGACACATTAAAAGTTTATATTTTGGCTTTATTTATTACGACACGTAATTTTAAATAAGCCTTAGTATTGTGTTTATTATTTTGCCGGTAGTGATAGATCAATCCGTACGCTCTCCAGGTCGATGGGAGGGGTCCTAACCGGTCACCCAGAAGTGGATGGTGAACCGGCCCCACTTTTGATTCCCTCTTCCTTAGGCAAGATTGTACGGTTGAAATTTTTCCGACTCATAATAAACACTTTTACATTTACTCTTTATTATTTATATCTATCCTAAAAAGACATATTAATAATGATCTAAACATAGACACTATGTTTGAGGGTTATGAAAATAGGTTATAACAATTATATCTATGATGAATATTTATAATTTTATGTTAATGATACTTATTCTCTAAGAATTATCATTAAACATTTTAATGCCCATTATTAATTATTTATGAAATATTAAAATAAGACAATGATATTATTCTTCGAATATTATCATCCATATTTTAATTTATTAAATAAGACAATGTTATTTAATTATTAAATAACATCCATATTTAATTTTATGAATTAATTAAAATAAGACAATGTTATTTATCCGGAAATAACATCCATATTTTAATTCATATTAATTAATCATAATTAATTTTAATTCATAAATATTAATTTCATTAATAATAATTAATAATTAATCCACGCGATCCGGGTCGGAATAAAAATCCGACCCATAAAAAAAATTGCACGTGGGCCCTCCTGGCTTAAGCCCGGGCCCACATGTCCGTGGAATGGGCAGGGACAGCCCACGGGTAGGCCAGGGCATTGCTCTGGCACTTCGGGCTGGGCCTGCAGGCCCATTCCGCTGCCAGGCAGCGTGGCCTGCGGCCAGCCCGCCAGGCCCACACGGGTGCCCTTGCCCTGGCCGAATGGCCTTGGCGAGGGCCTTGCTCGTGGGCCTGGCCCGTGGGCCTTGCCCTTGCGAACTCCCTGGGGCTGCAGCGGCAGCCTCTGTTCGTTGCGGCATTCTCGGGCTGGGCTGCCAAGGGCAGCCCGGTCCAACTACCCGGTCTGATTTTTTGGGTCGGGTAATTTTTCTTATTTTAAATTAATATTTAAAATATCTAGAAATTCAAAATTTCAATTTTAGATAATTAATTTTATTCATCAAATAATTCGTTCTTAAACCCATTAATTAAATTACGTAATTATTTATCCTTGAACCTGGCTCTGGTACCAATTGTTGGGAATCACGTCTCGGATTCCGTGTAAATTATCACGAATTATACCTCCGAACCGTCCGGGTAACATTTAAAAAATTATTTTAAAGCGGAAAACTTGTTATCCGTACAACGATCCGAATATCGGATAATGTCCATATTCCAAGATTTGATAAATATTATGTAATTTAATATTCATAAATCATTATTAATAAACTAGTCATAATAGGAAATAAATAGAAAGCAGTAAATGGTTGCATTTATTAACCCAATGCATAAGGCCGTACCTCTATTGACTATTTCCGGTTGCGCGTTCTGAATCGGGCAGGGCTCCACCGGTGCTGAGAGAAACTCCCGTGATCTTCCGGGATATTCTCCTGGAATCCTCGTACCGAAGCGTGGGCTTCGCCGGCAGGACTCCGTCGCAAAATTTTAACTGATGGTTCTTTTTAAGCTTCCGGAGAAATAGTCTCCTAAGCCGAACCAGAAAAAAGAGATCAGAGAGAAAATTTGCAGACCCTGAGGAAGAGGGAGAGTTCGAATTTTTCTCTGGGGAAAGGTGTGAAAAATGTGTAGAATGAGCCTCCTATTTATAGGCTCAAACCGTAACCGAATTGGAGAAATTCCCTCCCTAAAATTCGAATTCTATATATCAATTATAATTCATTATCTTAATCCAATGGTCCAGATTTAATCTCATCTAAATCCAATGGACATAATTAATTAGAGATTTAATTAAATAAGAAAGATTAGGATAAAATCAAAAATCCAATCTTATCTTCTTATCTTTATAAAATTCGAATTATCCTATATATTTATAATAAAATTCGAATTTATTATCATCTAGATCCAATGGTTGAGATAAATCTTTAAACCGATCTAATGGACCAAATTAATTTAGGATAAAATCAAATATAAAAAGATTTAAAGAAAAAAATTTCGATTTTATCCTTAAATTATAATTCGAAAATTATATAAATATATATAATTAATTAATTTTCAATCCGACGGTTAAGATTAAATCTTAGACCGATCTAACGGATATAATTAATTAACCAAATTCGAAAAATGAAACTTGGTCACCAAGTTATTAAATTCGAATTTATCAATATCCTAATCCAACGGTTGATATTAAATCATAACCGATCCAATGGATTAAATTGAGTTTAGGGATTTGCCAAGATACCAAAACATTTGGTACTTATGCCGCAAATATGGAAATACCAAATCATACCATTCGAATTTGGCTAGGGTTTCATATATGAAACCCTAATTCGAATTTACACACATATATATATATACAAATATATATTTTATTTATTAATATAAATCTATTAATTATTAATTAATTATTAATAATATATTAATAATTAAATCCAAATAATTAAATTATATTAATATTTCCTGATCTCAATATCACACATTAAAATGTCATGGTGCCACACCATCATTTAAATTCGTGACATGTGATTTAATTTCAAAGTTTATCGAACCGATCATAAACTTAGAAAATCCATAAATCACTAACCGTAAGTCGAAATGACTCGGTTCAAAAAGCAAAGTTGCTTAGAATTTAATTTCCAACAACATGGTACTGATAGAAAATCTAAATTCTAACTTTATTTTATCAGTTAATTTCGTGTACCAAAATTTGGTACTTTTGCCACGCTAACGATAAAACTATTTGACGTCTGCCACAGACCTTTCAGTTTTATAATTCAAGCCAAATGATTAAAAATTATCCAGAATGTATTTTAATCACGTACGTATCATCCGTTACGGAGTTATCCTGGGGACCATGGACCCGTATCACTTAAGCTCCAACGAACTGCTAGTTGTTCGTCAAACCTCGAAGTGATTCCACTATAGACCCGAGGCTGCACTCTTTAGTGATACGGTATATATTATTCCCTTTATACCAGCAGGGTGTCCATTGATACAATCAAATTCGGGTTATTGATCTTTCACTTGATGATCCACACACGAGCAGGCGGTTTCTACCGTTATGCCCCTCATTGCATTTTCATCCTTGACTCAGTCAGTAATATTATGAGCAACCCACTTGTGGTTTCGATTCATAAGTTGCGCACGGGTACCTCTCACTTCTCACCACCGACAATCAAGGGAATCATCATCACTCTGAAGAGAGCTGTGTGATGCCCATGTCTATGACCAAGCTACCCTTACTGCTGACTATCATGTTCCCAAAATAATAGTGTTGGGAACAGCGGTAATATTTCGTGTTCTTTAACGGTTAAATCAAAGAACAATCAAGCCAGCAGCTTGGACTCAAGATCACTCAGGACTTAGATCGAATATCCATTTGATCATCTACTAGTGACTCAACTCCAAGTTATCAGTGACGGTCTTATATGATAACTTCCGGAGTTTAAGTCAGGTCCAGTCCAGTATGAAGACACTTCATACTTAATGCACTTCTAGTGAGTGTGACACACACAAAATCCAGAATAGGATTATCACTTAGTCACATTAATGACCTTATACGATTAATGGGCTCCCACCCAGTTGATCAGGTCACGGACATTTTAAGTTCATTTATTATGATTATTAATTCTTCCTCACATTGACTCTGTTGTGATAATAATAACATAATTGTATCCTTCATGAACTAAGGAATCAAACATTCTATTTTACTCTACCAGAAACTATAATAAGATTATCATAATAAGCATCATCTTTATTCAACGACTTGTCATAATCTTTTACAAATGGATAAAATATCTTGTTTAAGGACACATATGTCCAACAGGTAGCCTCCAAAATTGTGGCTGAATAGGTTGGCAATATCGTCCTCCATGTCGTACTCGTTCCGATTTCGTTATTCTGTTTGGTTCTCTAACATTGTAGCGACTTGACGGGTTAACTACTCAACATGGGAACTGTAGAAGAATCCAGAACATTAGGGGATTGATTGCTAGCTGTCCTCTTTGTATACTGAGTTATTACGTGTTTATTGTATAGGATATTTTCATTATTCTTTTCCTAGTTTAGAGTGTAGAATAATTTCTCTTTATTAGATATATACTATCTCTAATTATAAAAGAGAAGAATACATCTCTTTGTTATTATTCAGAAATAAAAAACACATCGTTCTCCTCTCTGCTCTATAGAAGACCGTCGATATTTTATCGGCTTGCAACATCGTATACGAACTGATATTGCACAACACGCTTCTTCGGTGCCATTGCAGTAAAGCGTTTTGGCTATGATACCAACTGATGTAGAACCAATGCTATGAACACAAAGAACCGTCTTCGCAAGAATGAATCTGTCTTTTCCAATCAAAGCTCGATTTTTTTTACTAACAATGACTAAAGAAATTACTAAAGACTAATGACTAAAGAACCAACTGATGTAGAACCAATGACTAAAGAAATTACAAAGCTTAATCTCCCATGATAACAAGGTTCCAAAAAGCCAAAAAGGAAACAAAATGAAAAAGGCAATAATCACCTCAAATTCGGAAAGCAAATAATCATAAAGCAAGAAGGCAAATAATCATAAAACGAGAAACTAAATAAACGACTTAATGACTGAGAGATGCTGTTTATTTCTTGCCATTACGGTCCCACACATTCATTAACGTAATCCCGAGAGTATCAGCATCAATTATCCTTCACGTGAGACGCCCTAAACAATACCTGTTGTACCTTTTATTTTGCTTCCTTTTTTGTTTCTAGGGTAATGACGGTGAAAGCACTAAAAGTTTGGTCAAAGAACCCCTCATGTAGTCGAAGTTTAAAAGTGATGGTAAAAGTACCAAAAGTCGCATTTGGGGCGTTGACCACTCCATTCTCGTAAGAGAATTAACTTACCTGTTAACTCTAGCCACGTGGACAAACGTGGGTTGCTGACATAATAATTTTTTGCCATGTGGACGAGCACAATTAGGGGTTTAATTCATTGTTTTATCGTAAACGAGACTGATATGGGCTCGTCCACGTGGCAAAAACTTGTTATGTCAGCAACCCACGATTGTCTACGTGACCATAGTTAACAAGTAAATTAACTGTTTTACGAGAATGGAGTGGTCAACATCCTAAAAGTGATTTTAAGTCCCTTTGCCATCACTTTTAAACTTTAAGTACACGAGAGATTTTTTGACCTAACTTTTTGTATTTTTGCCGTCGTTAAACCTTGTTTCCATGGTCTGATAATATGTATTAAGTTGGACATTAATTATTTCCGAACTTTGTTTTAATAAGAAATCGACCTCCATCGGTTAAGAGTGGTCATCGTTTTTCCTGTTTCCGAGTCTACATCACTCTGCCATCGTCAACGCGAGAATCGATTGGAAGGAGTAGGGGTGCAAATAAAACCCGGAAATGCGGGTTTTAAACCGCATCCGAACCGGAACTGTATTTTAAATAAACCGGAACCGTATTAATCCGGGTTAAACCGAAACCGGTTTATTAAAAAAACCGCATCCGGATTAAACCGGTTCCGGGTACCGGATTTAGAGAATAAAAAACCCGGAACCCGCATAGTAGCTTACTAAAACCCGGTTATTAAATATATACATAAAAATATTTAGAATTTTTATACAAAAAAAAATACATATTGAATTTCTATCAAGAGAAATATTCATTTATTTGTTTCTCATCCAACTGCAAACTAATGTTGTAGGTTAATCATTTGTTTCTTCTAGTCCAAATTGATATAATATATTTCTCTCACAATACTAATAGTATAAAACATTACATGTATTTATTATGTTAATTACTTATCAGTTTTTGTAAGTATATGTGTTATGTTTATGATATAGTTTGATTTTTTAATTTTGGCTATAATTACTTCACGTTTTTTTTTTTTAAATATAAAATTTAGGTTCAAATCCGTATTATAACCCAGAACCGGATTTTAAAACCGAAAATAAATAAAAATCCGGATCCGGGTTTAAAAACCGGTTTTTTATTTTAAAACCGGGTTTTAACCCGGATCCGGATTTCCGGGTTTTTATGTAAAAATATCCGGATCCGGGTTTAAATTTCAAAAAACCCGGATTCCGGATCCGGGTAGCGGGTATGGCAAAAAATCCGGGTACCCGGTCCGCTTGCACCCCTAGGAAGGAGACTCCTGAAGCGCACGTGTCAAGGCCGATCTGTCGGGGCTGAAGAAGGACGAGGTCAAGGTGGAAGTGGAGGACGATCGGGTTCTTCACATCAGCCGAGAGAGAAGCTTTGAGAAGGAAGAGAAGAACGACAGGTGGCACCGAAGGATACGTTACGGTGACAGTTTTGAAAGGTACGTTCCTCTGTTTATTGAATTATTTTTTGGGGCTTTTCGTGGCTCGATGATTGGATTCAGAGCCTCTGTTTACCGGTTCGTTCGATCATTAGGTGTAAAGGATGCTTGCGACGAGTTTCTGCGGTCAAGGTTTAGGGAAAGTGAATCCTTTGAGTTTCTGGGATTTTAGAGCTTGTTAGATTTGAATTGACGCTATTCGAAGATCTCTAAGTACTGGTTTTGAGTTTTTGAATGCTCTAAATCCTTGGAAGAGATTTGTGATCATCGCGTCTCATTTGATACTGTTTACGCTCAAGATTTCAAAAAGTAATCAATTGATGAAGAAGAAGAAGGCAGTCATCATAATTATTTGTTTCTTGTATGTGGGAAATGTAGAAATAGGTAAATGAAGAAGGCAGTTTCGGGTGATTCACAATGAGAGAGATGCGGGACCTAAAAAAATATTTAATTATAAATTTTTTAAATATGTGCCAAATGGCAAATGAGGCTGAAGTGGCAGCAGAAGTGGCATACGCCTAATGGTGAATTTTGTAAATTGAGGGAGGGGGCCAGTAATAGGATGAACTTTCAGTACATTAGCCACAAAAAAACAAAAAATACATAAAAGAAGGGTAAACTGCGGCTAATGTACTCAATGTTTGATCTTCTACGGATTATGTACCCAATGTTTATTTTCGGCGGCTAATGTACCCAATGTTTGATCTGTTAGATATTTTCGTATTTTCCGTCAGTTGACCGTTAGAGAGTTATCCTCCTCTATATGTACACTTTTCGTATTTTTGACATAACTCACTCATTTTTTGTCCAAATTTTATGCACAACCTATGGTTGGAAAGATAAGAGATAGATCTACAACTTTTGTGTTTTAAGTTTTGTAAAATCAGTTTTAAAAAAATACGAAATTTCAAATAGAACGTAACACTGGAAATTAGTTTAATGCAAAATATTTGTTTCGAGCAAATTTTAATATACTTAATGAATTTTTATGATGAAACGTAAAACTAAAAAGTTGTAGATAAATTTTTTATCTTTCCAACGGGTGTTTATTTATAAATTTTTTACAAAAAATGAGTGAGTTATGCCAAAAATATGAAAGATTATTTCTTATCACATCTTTCATATTTTTGGCATAACTCACTTATTTTTTGTCCAAAATTTATAAATAAACACCCGTTAGAAAGATAAAATATTTATCTATAACTTTTTACTTTTACGTTTCATCATAAAAATTCATTAAGTATATTAAAATTTGCTCGAAACAAATATTTTGCATTAAACTAATTTCCAGTGTTACGTTCTATTTGAAATTTCGTATTTTTTTAAAACTGATTTTACAAAACTTAAAACACAAAAGTTGTAGATCTATCTCTTATCTTTCCAACCATAGGTTGTGCATAAAATTTGGACAAAAAATGAGTGAGTTATGTCAAAAATACGAAAAGTGTACATATAGAGGAGGATAACCCTCTAACGGTCAACTGACGGAAAACACGAAAATATCTAACGGATCAAACATTGGGTACATTAGCCACCAAAAATAAACATTGGGTACATAATCCGCATAAGATCAAACATTAGGTACATTAGCCACAGTTTACCCATAAAAGAATTTCAAACATTGAATACTTTAGCCGCACTCTAATACGCATGTATATGTATATTTTACCTTAAACCATTGAAGTTCTCTCTGCATTTGCAGAGCTGCTCCAGGGATGAGCTTTAGCTGCCTCAAAGGTGCCAAAGCAGCTGCCTTGTGCAGCACGTTTCCGCTTGCAGCGTGGTACTCCGTGAGGACAAATTTGTTTCGAAGACCATAAACGAGGCTGAAAATTCTGGCTTGGCGATGCTCAATAGCTTCCTCAATCACTCCCCCCGCGATAAACGGATCCGAGACGAGAAGCGGATTTGCTCTCACTATGCTGGAGATGAACTCGACATTCCCAGCCCGCGCAGCTAAATAAAGAGCATCATCTATCCCGGCCTTTTCGATCTTCGCCTGATCCGAAGTATTTTCGATTACTTTACATATTTGTTTAAGAGTTCAATGCATTGAACATGGAGCAATTTCATCTCATATAAGCCCTTGATATCTGCATTTGCAGTCCACACAATTGATAAACCAAGGATCAAAGCTATTAAGACGACAGTACATTATATAACAAAGAGACCAATGTGTCTATATATGACTAATCATATTTTTTGGCGATGAGTAATTAACACTATTCCCCTTTAAATTTGCGAGTATGTGTATTTTTGATGCAGCGGAGAAACTCAAAAACAGCTCGGTTATTTATCCGCTCATGATTGCCAATCGAAACTCTTCCAATACCTGATTATTCTCGCACATGTCAAAAGAGTTTCGAGAATCAATTTTGTTTCCTCACAAGAACACTTGACTTTGGGGGAGAAACATGAAGGTTTTCAATCCACATCTATCCATTGACAAGATTACTAAAAATGACAGAAAAATAAAATACAAAATAACGACATACGGTCAAAAAAAAAAAAAAAAAAAAAAAAAAGTTTTGTCCTACATAATTGAAAGGGGGAATTTCTAAGGAATTTCGTACTTGTATTTTGTAGGTTTGTTTGTTTGTTTGGGGTTTTTATTTATTTTTATTATGCTGTGTGATGTGGAGAATAACCTCAAGGACATATCTAACAATTAGCCAAGATCATTTCCGGACTTTTAAAGATTAAAGTTAAATCTTTACGAAATAAAAAGAGGTTTGGAAATTATTTGATACAGGGCAGTTTTTTTTTTCTTTTTTTTTTTCATGATCATAAAATAGAATTTAATAAATCACATAGAATTAGAACATACCTAAAAGCTCGAGAATGTATGACCACCCCAATTGTAGTGGACCCAAGATTACTGCTCTGTGTATATGCACCAGTTAGATATATCATACATGTCACAATTATTGGTATGTTATGCCAGTAGGTACCAAGTAGTAATATTTCTATTATTATTTAAATAAACTTATTTGCATTGTTATCTAATTGAATTTTTACAAATAAAATAAGAAGTATTTGATTTTAAATGTGTATTAGTTATTTATTTATGATCACAAAATTATCATCAAATATTAATAATCAAGTAAATGAAACTAAACGATTGAGCGATACCATCCCGTTCGACCATTAGCATAAGTTTTGGACGTTTCGTGTAAACAATAATATAAGTCAGTTGAGATCAACGCTTAAGATCATCGAATTAAAAGAATGGATGCGGTATGGAATCAAAGACCTTCAACATAACTATTTCCTATGTTCACAATGATTCTCACTATCAAGAAGAGATTGCAACATCAACGCCGTTAATTGAACTGATTGAAGATTGAAAATCAACCTTTCAATTACGATTGGAACTCGTGAAGGTCCTTCAATGACTGGACCTCCTCTTCTTCAAGAAAATGATGTGTTATTTCATCAAATCCATTGATGAGAATGCGGTCTTGTAAATATCGCGTGTTACTAATATAGTAGCTTTTTTTTTTTTTTATTAATTTAAATATTATTGATTGTTAATCACTTAATTGTTTTATTTAGTGGACTATTTAAAGCGTTTCATTAGGTAAGGGACGTTTCTTTATATTCCTAAATCAATGATAGATGTACGCAGTTTTATTATGATCATGAAAACGTGTAACTTTTGTTCAAGAGATTGTATTTCCGTTTTTCCCTGTTAGCCGAGTCTGGATATCAGTTGATGCAGTGGAAAGAGGTGCTCCATGTTCATGGAGCATGCAAATAGTTTTCAACAGCCACTCGTTGGGGGCAGACCCATGATTACAAGTCGGGAGTAGCGAACTATAAACTAAATGAATTATTCTTAATATTTTGTAAGTAGTTTGCAAAAAAAAAAAAAAAAAAAAAAACTTGTTACCCCTCTTCAATTAGACAGTGATTTTTTAAATGATAAATATAATTTTTTTTAGTAGTTATTTTCATCGAGTATATTTATTAAATCCGCTTTAATTTTAAAAATTGAGAATAGATTTATTATAGTTATATATATACCTTGATAGTTACATGAAAAAAAAATCCCACTAAATGCCAAAAAATCACTTAAGGTTTAAGGGAATTGCCCATAGTTTTAAATAATTATTTTATACCCATTAGTAAATTATTTTGGACCATTTTAACTTTAATATTAATTATATATTTTTAATTTTCGTATATAATTATTTATTATTTATTTTAATTTCAAAATTATTTTCAAACTATAATTACGGTTGACAATTTCATCCTATTAATTACAATTTCATGTAATAATTATTTGTTTCTTTTTTCTTCTCTCTCTCCTATCTCCTTTCCCTTTCAACGATCTCTCTCTTTCTCTCACTCTCTATTTCTCACTCAGGACAATTTGAAACTTGCTCCGGCGAATGTAGTCGCACGATCAAGACCGTCATTTAATCCCTCACTCCTCGAGTCATCTCACGTCG
The DNA here is from genome assembly GCA_954871525.1 of Parietaria judaica. NCBI lineage: Eukaryota > Viridiplantae > Streptophyta > Magnoliopsida > Rosales > Urticaceae > Parietaria > Parietaria judaica. Next base: position 51,848,212 of record OX940860.1, read on the forward strand.
ATTGCTTCTCCTCTTCGATTCTCACGCTCGTTCGCTCGCTCGCGGAGGTTTGCTTGTTTGCTCGCGGAGGTTCGCCGTCGTTTGTTTGTAAATATATTTACAATTTTTTAAATTTCGTAAATATATTTACAGTTTATAACTACAACTTTATTGAAATATATTTTTGTTTATATCTCGAGGTTCAGGTTAATGAATTGTCGTAAATATATTTACAGTTTTATGACTACAACTGTATTAAAACTTCGTAATTGTATTTACAGTTTCATAACTACAGGTTTATTGAAATTTCCTTAACTATATTTACAGTTTATTACACGAAAATTAGGCTGAAATTATACAATTGATTTTTAATTGATTTTTGGCAATTTAGTTTCCCTATTAATCAAATTTTTTTTTCGACTTTTAATCCCCAATAAATCAGTATTTGAAAAAAAAAAATTCAAATCAATTTTTAACTAATTAATAGGGAAAAAAGATTCAGATGGTCAACGTGATTCGTAAATTATTATCGAAAATATTACTAATTAATAGGGGAGATTTGTTTCACTTTGCTACATTTAAGGAATTTTTTTTAAATTTAATTTAAAAAACGAATTAAAAAAATTAAACGTGATTTTCTGCTAAAAACTATAAGGGCAATTTAGTCCACATTTCAATTTATAGGTGGTTATGTTTACCATATTTAAAAATGAGCATTTTTTTTGAAACCTTGAACCATAAATGGGCATTTGCCTCATTTATCCAAAAAAAAATTGTTTGGACTTTACAAGTATAATTGTAAATGTATAAAATGTTACTATGTTCGATAGAAAATGTAAATTTCATTTATTTTCATTATATAGAAGCTCTGAAAACATAAATACATATATGACAAAAATGGAGGTGTAAAAGCGCAGATAAAAGGAATAGAATGCAAGAAAGCTAAGTTGGGATTAAAAGTTGAGTAGTTTTGGCGCGAAATAGAGGTGTGATTGATGGGAGAGAGAGTAATTTACTCATTTTGTTTTATTATTAATTAAAATATTAATATAATACTCTAAAGTTTAGTTTAGTTAGCGATTTCAATTTGGTACCAAAAGAATATGCTTCTTCTTAACTAGCTATTTTCAGCTTTCGGCCCCTCTTTTCTTGTCTAATTTTCCTTTAGACCCTTCCGATTGCAAACCTAGTTATGCCACTGCCATTCCTGACCCCGGTTTATGGTTAAGTATTTCATTTGTAATTTGATGTTTAAATATAATTATTATTTGATTATAATAATAAGTAAAGATAAATGGTTCTCGGTGTCGGTCTTGTCTCTTCGCTTCCTAGTTTTAACTAGACTTATTAGAAATCCCTAAAAATCGAGTCCTGAGTTGAGAAGGACCAAAAGCCTGGTACCTGGTCAAAGTTTCATCTAATCATAAATTATTTGATTTAATAATAAGCAAACTTTCTTACAACGGACTAATATCTCGACTCCTATATATTCACGTCGTCGTGTTCATATTTCTTCAGAGTAACATGAGTCACATATAGGAAAGTTGTGCTCTATATCTTCTAGGAGAATGATTTTTGTCCTTCCTAACTAGAAGGTGAATTGACCATAAGGAGAACAATATAGAAGGTATATTCTTAAGGTTCAAGTCCTCGTGGATTAAAAAAGAAAAAAATTACAAGCCACATTACCTTGCTTGTAGCTTATGCGGAGCCACGTGAAGTACTTTGCCTCTCTCAACAATTGAGTATCTTCAAAATCTTGAATATCTAAAGGTACGTAATCTTTCATACTATCACGGACGTGTAGACCTGTCAATCAGAAAGGAATAGGCATGTGGAAACTCGGCTTTTGTTCATTTAGAAGATAGAAGAGAAACAAAAAAGTACATCTACACTTACAATTGTAAATACTTTTTTGCCAGAAATTTAGAGTGCTTCCACTGGGAAATTCATTGGACTCTGCTAAAGCACACAGCGAAGATTTCCCAGGAGCATAGCGGGTTATGGCCAAATATGGGGCACGCTTCAGCAAATGCAAGGCGATATCTAATTCATAATAGCACAAGAATAGAGAGCTAAATGTCAAGAAACCTATAATCAACAAGACTTTTTTGAAATATTTAAAACGAAATAGTGTAATCGCGGTTCATTTTGATCTAATTGTCTAACTTCAAAGCATATAATAAAAAAAGAACCAATTCTAAGAGAAAAGTAAAATGATCAATAAGGCACTGTAATATATATAAATATATATATATATATTAATTTGGTCTCCCAAATAAAAACACTCGGAAAAAAACGAACTGCACCAAAATGTGAAACTAGTTATTATAAATTTTACTTTTCAAAACTTTGTATTAATCTGACCGGTTTTTATTTTTTTATTTCACCCACTATAGTGACTATACAAAGAGAGAGAGAGGGAGATTCTATTACTGTAATGTTGATATTTTATACAGATGGGATGAAGCATTAATGCGCGGTCTCCCTCATCCGGTAGTATCAGATCTTCGTCCCAGCCCCAGGTAGCAGAGTATAGATAGTGAATCATATGTTTTTGAACCACCACAATAGCTTGAATGGAACAGTCCGGCTCAACCGAGAACTCAGTCGTGGACACTTTTTTCCTTGCATGTTTGATGCGCTTCTTCATCCGCTTCCTCTGGGCACGTGTAATTTTTGGATCCTAAGCCAAAATTAACCCCAACAAACCCGAGCCTGGTCTAAAATAGTCAACCCGAGACATGGGTCCAAAAAAGGAACACATTTTACGAAAAGTCATCACCAAATAATATTGGCGTGGTGGTGAGAAGCGACCATGGTTCGAATCCCACCTTTGCCGAAAATGCAAAGGAATTTGTTCATCTCTTAATGACGTGGCTGCTTACGTGGTGGATGATGTGGTGACTGAAAGAGGGTGACGTGGCCGAGTAAATGTCCGTAAAATATGGATGGGAACTATGTTTTAGTACTTTCGCCACTATTAAATGAATTTACGGCTACACCGCCCCATTTAGTCTAAGGTCGAGTACTTATGCCGCAATTAACCCTTATTATATATAAACATTTTATACTATACGATATTACTCCCGTATAATATTATATCACACATAGTAGGCTTAATTAAAGTATATTTGACATCTAAATAATATCATAATTATAAAAAAAAAAAATCATATAAGTTCATGGTGTATGACAATATTTTCTTTTATTTATTTCAACAAGAACTAGCAAAATAGCCTTAAATCCAGCGTTTGACATTCTTATAAAATATACTTGGCCCATAAGTGGACCAGACGATGTCAACTAGTAGTGGGAACTGCATAAACGCAAACAAGGAAATGGGAACACACGCAAGGCATATGGACGGAACTACGACCCATAATCTGTTATGTAACATTAGAGAAAACCCTGCGCAAAAGGCGATGATCATGGCCACTATGGATAGAAAAAGAGTCGAGAGGCCGAAGATGAGCTTCTTCGGCAGTGATTTGAGGAAATCTTCCTCCCCGTAACGCGATGTCAGGATTCCGAGGAACATTAATACGGATGTCGTCGAAGTAAATAGTGCTGCGGCATTTGACATCATGAAAACTCTGAACAACTTCTTATCTAGAAACACTGGAAACCCGTTATTCTGATTGTTTCCTCCGGGAAATGTAAACGCTGCGGCGAAAGCGACTGTCACGATAAGAGCGCCGACAATAGAGCAGGCACTTGCTGTGTCTTTCATCCACTTCTCTCCCTCAACAACTAAATTCTTGTGGTTTTCTGTGAATAGAGCACCAGGTGTCAGGCCATCACAATTTGCCAATCCTCTGTTTGCTGGGCTGGTTAGTTCTTCAATCTCCTACATATAATAACCAATTTGTGACAAATATTAATTTATTCGGGTAAAACAACTTTGAAATCAATATCCTGCGAAATTCATCCACTAACTTATCATTAGTAATTTATTTTTCTATACCATCAAATTTCAAAATTAGTTCAGGATTAAAGTATACCTTTAAAGTCTATTTTTATTTTTTTTATACTCTCTAGTAAATTTATTTTTAAAAAACTTAAAATTACCCGTTATTAACAATTTTGAAACTTTTTATATTTCATCATGTTTCATTTTTCACCAAATATAACTTCTATTTAGAGCTTTGTTTTTTGAAATGTGTAAAAATTAATTATAAAAATAGGAAGATGGAGGTAAAATTATCATATCATACATAAATAGTATATTATAGTTGTTTTTGAAACTTGAAGGTACATTTTTGCCAAAACTGAAAGTAAAGGGTATTAAAAAGCAAAATTTTGTATATTTACGGAAAACATGAAACAAAATAAGGACTCTAAGTGGGACCCATTGTTAATATGCCTTAATATCAGTGCGAGTGATGGATTTAGTGGATTTACTAATGTGAAATTTTTTTTGGTACTTTTGTCTCGACAAAAAAGTTTTTAGAATATGGCGTTACCTTTGAGGTTTTTTTTCATACGTATGACGTGAATATCTCTATATATCAATCTTATTATATATTAAAAAAAATGGTTTAATATTGAGACCGGAAATTGAGAAATTTTAGACATAATATTAGAAAAAAAGATGATTTTAGAGATGGATAGATATTTTTTTAATATTAAATAATCCATATCTCTTTTATTTTCTAATTTGCAAATGTAATAGGGGGAATATATCAAATATTTGAATTTAATTTGGATCGTAATTTTCTGTGTTCGGTGCTGAATTTTTTCCTAGATGCGTGCATGTCATAAAAAAGGCCTGATTCTATTCGACGATCTAGATTGGGAGATGTATTACATCCTGAAATTATGAGCTATATATATGTATAATACGTGTGCGTATACTTTACCTTAAACCATTGAAGCTCTCTCTGCATTTGCAGAGCTGCCCCTGGGATGAGCTTCAGCTGCCTCAAAGGTGCCAGAGCAGCTGCCTTGTGCAGCAGCATGTTTCCGTCTATATGGTAGCGGTTCACGATGGCCACTTTTTCTCGAAGACCATAAATGAGGCTAAAGATTTTGGCTTGGCGATGCTTGACAGCCTTCTCCAGTACTCTACTTGCAATGATCGGATCCCATACGAGAGGCGGATTCGCTTTAACTACGCTGGAGACAAACTCGACATTCCCAGCACGTACAGCTGAACAAAGAGCATTACGTATACCGGCCTTTTCGATCTTTGCCTCGTCCGAAGTATTTTCGATCACTTTACACATTTGGTTCAAGAGTTCAACGCTTTGAATATGAAATAATTTTATCTCAAGTAAGGACTTGATATCTGCATTTGCAATGCAAACAAATTATAAGCCAATGATCACAACTATATATATATATATATATGAGATCATTGCATCAATTGCGGCAGTATATATAACAGAGTGACCAAGGTGTCTAGGCACATGTACATTTAGGCAGTAAGTAATTGTTGCGATGATCGGGGTCGGATATTAGCAGAGTATACTAGCATATATATGTATAGGTAGCCTCTGTGGCTCAAATCTCAGACAATCAATCGAAGAAAAATAAAAAATGGGGACAAGAGAATTTACCGAGGTTGAAACAAATCAAATGTTCTACTTCCTACATGGAGAGTAGGTTCACTAATCAATCCTTATGAGTTTACAAAGATTACAAGCACTCAAGACGTTCTCTTTTCTCTCTATGATTTTTGTCTAAGTGTTTTCTCTCAAGAAGATGTCCTTTCAACCTATTCTCTCTCACTCACTTCAAAAAAACAAAATGTTTGGTTTTATAAGCACCCAGAAGTGGGACTCACTTATTTAAAGTCAGATCATCACATGAATTAACACTAATCCCCCCAAATTTGTGGGTATATACATTTGTCTGTAATTTCTTTCATCGTAAATTACCATTTGAACACAATAAGTCCAATCAGTCCACGAATGCCTCTCATTTTCGGGCTTGTGCTATCAATTATGTGATCCATCATCATCGGCTACTCGGTCAGTTACTGTTGGGGAGCCCTGTTTTTGGCCATTGGGTGTGAAAAAATGGGAGAGTAACATTTTTTTATCTTTTTTTTTTTTTTTATTTCTTGCTGATTTATCATAAAATAGAATACTTGATAACTGAAATATAACATACCTAACAGATCGAGAACGTATGACCACCCCCATCGCATTGGACACAAGAGTACTGCAGGGGTACGATGCAACAATCAGATATATACACCAGTTTAATAAAATTAAACACTTTTTTGAAACCGGACCCTGCCCGATTTTGAAACCGGACCCTGCCCGATTTAGGAAACAAGAGCCTAGTACCAGGTCCCAGTTTCAATATTTTATATAGAGAATGATTTTTACCTTTCTAACTAGAACGTGTAATAATATTAGAATTAGAAGCTTTAGCATCTGAACATGAACATCTATATTTGAGTTACAAGACTCAAAACTAAGTGGAATATATAAATATATATTTGAAACAGTCACACTAGAAAAAAAAAAGTATAAGCAGCATTACCTTCCTTGCATCTTCTAAGGATCCAGGTGAAGTACTTTTCTGCTTTAGACTTCTGACAATCTTCAAAATCTTCGATATCTAAAGGTTTGTAAACTTTTGCGCTATCACGGACGTGTAGACCTGTCAATCAGAGAGGAATAAATATCGTCCAAACTTAGGCATGGACCAGAGCCGATCCTGAAATCGAAGGAGCACTAGGCGAAAAATAAATATAAGGCTTCTTAGTTTTTGTACCCCTTACTAAAAGATTATATTTTTATAGTTCAATGTGCGGGCCCTAAAATTTGGGTTTTACGGAAACGAATTGTAATATATACTTACTGTTGTAAATCCTTTGCTGCCAGAAATTTAGTGTGGTTCCACTGGGAAATACCTTGGACTTTGCTAAAGCCCAAACAGCAGATCCCCCTGGAACATCGCCAATTATTGCCAAATCCGGGGCACGCTTCATCAAATGCAAGGCGATATCTAATACACAAATAGAGAAATAAATATATAATACATTGAACGAGACTAGTTTCAAATACACAAATAAAATAGAACTCGTGAAATTTTATCTGCCGATAAATATAGATTGAGAGAGAGAGTCTAAAAATCCATTCAGTCCATTTCGGCAGACTCTAGGACCGATACCACATTTGTGTATAGACCAACAGTGTTGTTTCAATTTTGGTGCATTTTCAGTTTTCAGTTAAAACTACTTATGCTTTATAATTTTCTTTTACAATTTTGTATCGATATTTATTATGTTTTGTTATTTTGAAGTCAATCTATTATCCTATGCTAACATCTGTCGTATTAATATCGAAGCAGAGTTAGAGGAAGCAAATACAATAGGGATTTAAGTCTCAATGAAAAAAAAAAAAAAAAAAAAAAAAAAACAAACAAACTGATGATCAATATGATTTATAGTTTATAAGTAATATAGGTTTTTGTTAGTAATTTAGTGTTTGACTATGCAATTTACAAACAACTACTCTTACAAGTATAATTTGAATATATATTATTTTAATAAAATACATTAAAACCATATCTTGCAACCTGTAATTGGATTCGTCTCGTTGTAAGCTTTCCAATAGTTATTTTTATAAGAAAATTAGAGTTATAAAATTAAAGTTATAGAATTTTGAAATTTAAATTTGATATAAAATATAATATTATTAATTAAAGATAATAAAAAAATAAAATAGAGGAGAAAGATAAAAACCTCTAAAATTGTTTTTTTTTTCTTTCTTCAAAAACATCAATTAAGTATTTCTAGACAATCGATATTAGGTGCAAAATAAAATAAGGAAAAACGCCCAAAACCAAACTTCATTCCAAAATTAGGTATTGGTTTTCTAAATCTTAATGAGTTTTAACTTGTTAGAATTCGGTGTCATTGGTTTAATGATATAATACATATAGAAAGAGAGTATTACCGTAATGTTGAAAAAATATACAATTACAAAGAAGAAACGCAGCATGCTTTCCCTCATCCGGCAGTATTAGATCTTCGTCCCGGATAGCAGAGTAGAGGTAGTGAATGATATGCTTGTGACCAGCCAAAACAGCATAATTAATCGGAAACGCAAAGTCTGGGTGATCAATGCTAAGCAGTCTTCTGTTCTTTCTGACGAGACATTTGACAATCTCTAAATTGTTTACTTTTAAAGCAGTTATAAGAACTGTGTTATCATCTTCCCCAACAAATTCTAGCTCTTCTTCCGTCATTATATCCACCAGTTCTCTCACAATATGAATATGCTCCTCCGTGACCGCAACTTGAAGTGCGGTTTTTCCTGAACCAGGAGTTCTCACTCGAACAGCCTCTGGGTGTCTGTCGAGAAAGAGCTTAGTGTTGTTCCTATCTCCGCTGTGCACGGCTCGAAAGAACGGTTCGTACTTTTCATAGTTGATGCTTTCCCTTTCATTTTGGGGCTCTTCATCACGCTGCCTCCAGTAGTTCTCCGCCAAAGTATCCCAAGCGAGTTTTGCGGATTCGATTTCTAAGATCAAGGAGCAAAATTGTGGGCCGCAAGAAATCAGGATCGCATGTAGAGCGGCTGCATTTTTCTGTCTCCAGATATTTTCATTATTGTTTCTCTGCTCATCTTCTATCGTAACAATGTCCCACAAAGTTTCAGCAGCCAAATAATGCTGAACTTCGGTGACCCAAGACTCGTAGTTGGTCGGAGAAAGACACTCACTAACAATGGAATTGTAACGCTGCCCATCCATTTAATTAGTGCTCCTGATGAGAGAGTTGAGAGATTTCTTCCAAGTAATTAACTGTGCTGAATCAAGTATCAGTAAAATGAAAATTGATAGAAAATCCTAAATAAAAAATTATGCTTAAACGAATATTCAATTAAACTTGAGGTCTAAATAGAGGTCACTTTTGTGTTACTGCTCAAGTTGTAGATCATTAATGTCATCGTTAATGCGAAGTCATCATCAATTTCTAAATTAAACTAATTGGCAATAAAAAGAGGAACGCATGACCTTATAAACTTGATTGAGTCCCCATGTATTTTTCCATGGGAATACTTAAAGATATATGTAGGGGCCATACTTCATGATTTCTAAGTTCTGAAACTGAATGCGGGTACACGGATTCAGAATTTGGATATTACTTTTTTTGGCCCCCACATAATATCTTTGTGGGTTCTAAGTTCTGAACCCCCTGTACATCAAAATTATGATAAACCAAGCGAGATGTGTCGAGGAAGAAACCAAGCTTGATCTAAATAAGTATGTCAAATTTATCTATAAATGAACAATCGGAGATCCAAAAACCATCAGATGTGTTTCAAGAAACTTATGAATTCCTAAAGAATATATGTATATTCATACCTGATTTTCCAAGTTGACCAAGATAAATCACTCCCTTCTGGACATCAAAGAGAGAGAGAGAGAGAGAGAGGTGAGAGTGTTTATAAACAGTTGACTTGCAGGTCTTGCGCCGTGTTAGGCTTAACCGCTCAATAATTTTATATTTTTGATAGTCCCCATCCCCACAAGTGAGCTTCACAATGGGACAAGATATGGTTAATTATTTTAACAACTAACATATTAAAAGGCTACTTTCAACATTTCTAGTAACTAAAAGTATCCGAATTGCGTCGTGTTAAGTGATTGCGTCAAACTACGAAGTTTATTATATATTAGAAGAAATTTTTATCCAATTTAGATATTAGTAATATATTCAAGGGAAAATTCATTAGCTACTAATACATTTAGCGGAAAATTGAAAAGTCATTGTAAAAGTTCAAATAATTGTAAACTAGTAACAAGGGTCAAGTTATCGTTTTTATCGATAAATCGGTTGTCATTATCGATGGATTTATTGTTTAGTAATCGATTTTTTATGGAAAGATTTGAGGTTATTTCATCGAATTTGTTAACAAATTAATCAATTATATATGGATTTATCGATGACAAAGATATAGAATATCAATTTTATATTGTATCCAAAATACCAACATAATACCCAAAACTTTGGTACTTTTACTGCAAGATTTTTTAAACATCGGGAAAAACATCAAATACGAAAAATAAACACAGTAAACTCGCATAATTTTACTTATATTGATCATTTCAAACTAAAAGTAACAACAAAAATTGATATTTAACTAAAGGTACCTAAGTTCCGAACTAGGAGGGAGGCGTTGGAAATAGAGAATAAAGTAAGAAAAATATTCTCTTAAAATGAAAATTTACACCTCAACCAAGTTTTCAAATTTCCTAGAAAATTTCATCGCTTTTTGACGATTTACTCACAAATAATTTCGAGAAAAGTAGCTGGATTTTCGAGTGCTTTTCCATGCAAAAGTATAAAAGAAAAGAGAAAAGTTGAGAAAAGTTTTTGATTACCATGAAAATGCGGAATATCAATGGAAAATTGAGAAAAATTGATCGTTGATTTACTGTTTGCTTTTCCATTTATCCCTTCGTATACTTCTCTTTCATCTAGCGCTGATTCTCCAAGCATGGCTTTCTCTCTCTCTCATCCCATACGGCGATGGTAACACGTCTCTCACAAATAGCACCCTGGCCGAGAACCACTCCCGCCGAAGACCTCATTCGGTCATCTTATACGGCGATGGTAACATGTCTCTCAGAAAGAGCATACCCTAGTCGGAAACTAATCCCACCAATGACTTATTACTAAGCATTTTTTTCTAGGGAGAGAGAGAAAAATCTTCTTGCCATTTTCTATAGGCATCTCACTAAGCATTTGAAATTTGAAATTTCCTAGTCTTCCTCAACATAAAATTCGCCATTTTCTCCTAGTCCAAGGGTGATCACTTCAAATAAATACAGCTTCATAATCATTCAACATGTAATTTTTAATCTTTCCTTTCCTTAATTTAATGTAATTCGAATTTAACTTAGTCAAAGTGTCTAAGACAATGAAACATCATCATGTACAGTTTATTAACCCGAGGAGATGATGACACATCATGAGATTTGTCCCATTTATATTCATCCAATGACTATTAAGAATTTAATTAATTAATTATTTCTTTATTAATTCAAATTCAAATTCAAATGTGAGTGAAATTAGGACAAGACATGCTTCCTATTTTTTCTCCACCCATTAAGTTCGTATTCAATACAAATAAATTAATATAATTTATTTATTTTTCTTCCAATAAGAAACATATATTAAATTAATTAATCCTCGGCGTATTTATCCAATAAATTCGCCACCTATATGTACATACACACATTTAACGTGTCTAATAAGTCATTACGTATTTTGTGCCCCGTTATAACACTTATCAATTGCTCACATGTACATGTTAGTAACTAAGTTATATAAAATGTTACAATTAATTCAATTAATAATTATCAATTAAATTAACTAACCATTTTAACTCCGATTAAGTTTCTAAATCAATATTTAGAACTAAGAGATTAATTCACTTGGAACTAATATTAGAAATCATTTAAGTCCTTATTTAATATGAAATATGTTTCAAAAGCACTATTTCATATTTCTAATTTATTCTTGTTCAAACATAATTCCGTTCTATGATTTAACGCTGAGACCTAATGGATCCACGTGATCAAAGCTTTGGATAAAAGACGTGGTATCACAAATTCATTCATTTGTCCATTTTTAATCGTGATATTTGGTCGATACCCAGATCGTGTGCGTTATCATTTCTGTTTGATATGAGCTATCGTACTGCATATGGGCCGCAATATGTATTTTTCTGTATAATCTTTTATGTGTATCATTAAGTAGAAAAGAGTGTTCTAATTAACACTGTTTGACCTTTCTAGTTATTTTTGTCATCAAATCCTTTGTTGTATTGTAAATCAGAAACATATATTGTGAGTCGTCCATACATGTTTTGATGGATGAGTTACTAAGTCATCGAACATCAGGTCTAGGGTTTGTTCATTTGTAGACATTATTTCGAACAACGTAAAGTTCCGCCTATTCCACACTGTACCAAGAATCAAAATCATCATTAGAGTTCTATGATAAATTTCATTAAAATAAATATATACATGGTTAACTATCAATAGTTATTTTTAGCACACGATCGCTAAACATTGCATGTATACTATTTAGATGGTATCCAAAAGATGTAGAAACATGTATTAGACTAAATAATATTATGTGTTTTAGGCATAAACTTGCTCATGAGATTATTGAGCATTATAAATTTAAATTTAAATTCAAAATAAAAATTAATTATTCCACGGGTTTTTGGGTCAGGAAAAATCTGGCCCAATATAAAAAAAAATTGCACGTGGGCCCTACGGGTTGAACCTGGGCCCACGTGTCCGTGGACAGCATGCCCCCAACCCTTAGAATGGGTTGGGCCGGTGCGCATCACGCTGGGCCACTAGGCCCAGTTTGCTTGCACATGCGCCAAAGCGCAAGGCCTTTCTGGCCAGGCCAGGGGCTGCTTCGAGCAGCGCCTTTGGCTGCCCTGCTGCGCTGGGGGCAATGCCCACAGGCTGGGCATCCAGCCCAGCCCTTTTCCCAGTTCGCTTGGTGAACTCAAGTTCACGGGTTTGGCTGTGTTTTGCAGCCCGACCCCTAACTCGATGTGAAAAATTCGGGTCGAGTAATTCTTAAATATTAAAATATCCAGAAATTCAAAATTTAAATTTTAAAATAAATATATTCATCAAATAATTCGATCATTTAAAATAGGCTCTCATACTAATTGTTGAGAAAATTATTTTGTTCCGCGGTGTTATATCACAATTTTTTTAGTGTCGATCCTTCCGGCTAACATTTAAAAATATTTTAAATCGAATAACTTGTTATCCGGAGACACAGTTCGACTATCGGATATTATTAAAACAAAATCTGATTATTAATTTAATTATCAATATTAATTTCATAACATATTAGCAATAATATAGTCTATAGGAAATAAATAAAATTTAAATCAAGTGGTTACATTTATTAACCCAATGCATAAGACCATACCTCAGTTTGGACGACTTCTGACAGCATCTTCTGAATTGGGCAGGGGTCCGCCGGTGCTTAGGGAAACTCCTGTGATCTTTCGGGATATTCTCCTAGATTCCTCGTACCAAAGTGTGTTGGATCCCAATTCACGGATCTGCGAAGAATCACGAATAACAAAAGAATAATAGCAAACTTAAGAACACGAAACTGGGAGAAAAGATTTCTCTGATTAATATCGAAGGCAATTACAAAGAGATAAACGCATAAACTCTAATGGACTCAACTCAATTCTACTCTATACAATGTGTACAATGCTAGGTTTATATACGCATCACATAGGCAAAACCCTAGCTAACTAAATCGCATAAAATCAGGAAACTACCCTAAATAATCTCGCCAAATCTTTGACTTGATTTCCTTGCTTCGCAAGCTACGCGTTTTCCTTTTCTGGGTAGAGTTTTCCTTTTTCTCCTCGGACAGCTTCTCTGTCCGCGAGCCGACTTGCTCGCCCTTCCTCGAGCATACTTGCGGGCCTTCTTCCTCGAGCATACTTGCTCGCACCTTCTCGAGCATACTTGCTCGCGCCTTTTCCTCGAGCACACTTGCTCGCACCTTCTCGAGCATACTTGCTCGCGTCTTCTGGGCGGACTTCCTCGCATCGCCCGAACAGGATTGCTCGCGTTTCCGAGCAGGGCTAATTTTCTCTATGCGGTGGGCCAAGTTAAGCTTAAATTCACATTCTCCCCCATAAGCTTGACTTGCTATGTCCTTCACTCCGAGCAACTCTCTCATCTCTGCGAACTTGACTCTCGCCAATGCCTTGGTAAGAATATCTGCTCGATGTTCCCTTGTGCCATTCCTCCGGTACTCTTCCTATCATCGATATCACCGGCCAAGTCACTGTATGTAAAGCCGACTAGTACTTCTGCTCCACTTCCTCAGTTGTACTGGATCCAGTAGTTCGTCGTGCCCTTCACGTTACGCAATATCTGCTTCATCGCTTGCTGGTGTGCACTCGTGGGCTTCTCCATGTAACGACTGACTATCCCGACGGGTGTGAGTGAGATACCTCATACATCCGATCACGCGTCTGTACTCCGTGGGATCCACTCTTCTCCCTTCAGCATCCTTCCCGAGCTGCAGCTTCGCCTCCATAGGGTACTTGCTCGAGTTACAGTCCGCCATCTCGAACTGCTTAAGGATCTTCCTCGCATAGGCCGAGGTCTTGTCGAGACGTATGTTCCACGCTCTCGGTGCTTGCCTAAACCCATATAGAGCCTTGGATAGTCTGTATACCTTCTGTTCCTCGCCTGTGACGCTGAACCCATCTGGTTGCCTGACGTACACTTCTTCCTCGAGGTCACCATTTAGGAATGTCGATTTGACATCTAGATGGTGAACATCCTAGCCTCGATGCGTTGCTAGGGCAAGGATCAGTCTGATCGTGTCTAGTCTCGCTACTGGGGCAAAAACTTTGTCGAAGTCTATACCTTTCTTCTGCACGTAGCCTTTTGCTACCAGTCTTGCCTTGTGCTTAAGGACATTCCCGTCAGTGTCCTTCTTCAGCTTGTACACCCACTTCACGCCGATGGGCTTGTGACCTTTAGGTAGGTCAGTAAGCTCCCATGTCCCGTTCTTCTCGATGGACTCCATCTCCTTCTTCATCGCTTCCTGCCACTCCTGCTCTTCTGCTCGTAGCAATGAGAGTTCCTCCAGATCCACCTCTTGAGTCTGCTCGTAGATCTCTGCTAGAGGTCAGAATCCTCGTGGGCCGTCTTTTATGGAGGACCCTGCCGAGCTAGACGGGCTGGTCCTGCTCGGGCTTGGTGTCCGTGGTGTGTCCGGGCTGGGGTCCCTCGTCTCTGGCAAGACTGTTCCCGAGCTGGGTGTTCCGGGCTGCTCCTACTCGGCAACATCCTACTCGTCCTCAACCATGAACTCCACTGAGTTCTGCTCGGGTTTTCCCTTCTCGTTGCGCCAATCCCACTTCATCTCTTCTTCGAACACAACATCTTTGCTCACATGGAGTCTGCCGCATCGTGGATCGTAGAATCTGTGTGCCTTGCTTCCTTCCTCGACTCCAAGGTACACCATCTTCTGACTTCTATCGTCCATCTATTGAGATGTGGGCCCGCAATATTCACATGTGCGGTGCTCCCGAACACTTTCAGGTGCTCTAAGTAGGGTTTCTTCCCGTACCACGCCTGGTAAGGAGTACACTCTTTAAGTGCTTTGGTCGGCATGCGATTAAGCAGGTAGACCGCGTGTCTCACCGCTTCTCCCCAAAACCTGGCCTGAACCTGCATACTCTTGAACAAGCTCCTCGTTGTGTTCATCACAGTCCGGTTTTGTCTTTCCACTACGCTGTTTTGCTGAGGCGTGTGGGGTGCGGACAGCTGTCGCTGAATTCCTTCCTCGACGCAGAACTCTCCGAACTGCTGCGAATTGAATTATCCTCCTCGGTCTGTATGCAAGACCTTCAACCTGTGAACTGAGCTTTTCTCCACGATCTTCTTGAACTTCTTGAAGACCTCGAAAGCTCCGCTCTTCTCCTTAAGCATAAACACCCACATCCAGCGACTAAAGTCGTCAACAAGTAGAAAGAAATACTTGTTGCCTGTCGTAGTTGCTGGGGTGATCGGACCACAAAGGTCAGCATGCACGAACTGTAGGGGTCTATCTGCTCGGAATTTTGCCTTGATCGGAAAGGGTATCCTCGCGTATTTCGCAATCATGCAGCATTCGCATAGCTGGTCGGGGTGTTCTATCTTGGGAACCCCAAAAGCCAAATTCTTCTCGCCCATCATCTTGAGCGCGTGAAAGTTCACGTTTCCGAGCCGTGTGTGCCAAAGCCAAGCTGGATCTGCCATCGACGCCATGAGACAGACGGGCTGACACGTCTTCAGGAGAATCTTGTAGAGTCTGCTGGGTGTGCGCTCCACTTCATCAACAACTCTCTTTCCTTGGTCCACATCTTCAGATAGGACCCAGCTAGCACCACCGTATTCCCGATCTCCGTCATCTGTCCCTGACTGATGATGTTGCTTTTCAACTTCGGGATATAATAGAACTGGGTCATCAAACGCTGGTCGCCATTCTTACACTCGAACAGGATCGACCCTCTGCCTTTGATTTATATGACGGACTCGTCGCCGAATTTCACCTTGCATGTGATATTCTCATCGAGCTCCTCAAACTTAGCTCGGTCCCCGGTCATGTGGTTGCTCGCGCCGTTGTCAAGGTACCATACATTGGTACTGACTCTCTGCTCGTCGTGAGTGAGGAGGTTTGCAAAAACCTTGTCCTCGATGAGAAAGACCTGCTCGCTGGTTTCCTCCGAGCAGTACTGCTCGGCCTCATCCTCGCCGTTTAGCTACTCGCTGATATCCTCTGGACAGTCCTGCTCGGCTTCTCTATCGCCGTTCTGCCGGGCCAGGTACGTTACCTGCTCGGCAAACAACAATGCTGCCTGGTCGTCTGGGAATCTCGCTAGATTCGCCTCCTCGCTCTGGTTCTTGCTCCGGCACTCCGACGCGTAGTGCCCGAGCCTTTGACAAGCGTAGCACTTCACTGTGCTCTTGTCTTTCCTCGTCGGTCCATCTTGATGGCTTTAGCTGCCTCCGCGTCCTCGCGAATCTCTGCCTCGACCGCGTCCTCGACCTTTTCCTCGTCCTCGTACCTCTCCATTGAAGTTGTTCCATCCTGAGAAACTCGAGGAGGACTCGGCTCCCCCGGATCTCCTCTGTCTCGCCGTCCATTCCTCATGCATGAGAATCAGATTGTTCTCGTCTCCTTTGTCGCCGTATCCCCAAAGCCTCTCCTCGTGGGGTTTGAGACGTCCAACAACCTCCTCGACCGTCATGGTCTGGAGGTCACTGAACTGCTCAATTGACGTCACTATCTGCATGTACCTACGAGGCAATGCACGTAGAAATCTCTTGACAATTGTGGTCTCGTCCACCTTGTCTCCTAGCGAGCGTATGCTGGTCACGATGGACGCGAGTCTCAGAGCGAAGTCGTCCACCGACTCGCTTTCTTTCATCCGCATGACCTCGAAGTCACTCCTCAGGGTCTGGACTTTGGCATCCTTAACGCGATCAGCGCCCATGTGCATAGTCCAAAGCGTCTTCCATGCTTCTTTTGCGGAATCATTCTCGGAGAGCATGAAAAGGATTTCTTCCGGAAACGACTGGTAGATTGCTGCGAGTGCCATTCTTTCTTTGCGTCCTTCGGGATCGCCACCTTATATGGCCTCCCACACTCCCTGCGCATGCAGATTTACCCTCATCTTCAACGCCCACACGGCGTAGTTGCTCTTCATGAGCATGGGGTAATGGAGTGACACTGTGCCTTCCCTGGATTCTGGTTTCTTCACCACCAAATCTCCGATTGCCGATTCTGATGAAGTCATAATCTTCGATTGAAGCTCTGATACCACTTGTTGGATCCCAATTCACGGATCTGCGAAGAATCACGAATAACAAAAGAATAATAGCAAACTTAAGAACACGAAACTGGGAGAAAAGATTTCTCTGATTAATATCAAAGGCAATTACAAAGAGATAAACACATAAACTCTAATGGACTCAACTCGATTCTACTCTATGCAATGTGTACAATGCTAGGTTTATATAGGCCTCACATAGGCAAAACCCTAGCTAACTAAATCGCACGAAATCAGGAAACTACCCTAAATAATCTCGCCAAATCTTTGACTTGATTTGCTTGCTCCTCAAGCTACGCGTTTTCCTTTTCTGGGTAGAGTTTCCCATTTTCTCCTCGAACAGCTTCTCTGTCCGCGAGCCGACTTCCTCGCCCTTCCTCGAGCATACTTTCTCGGGCCATCTTCCTCGAGCATACTTGATCGCACCTTCTCGAGCATACTTGCTCGCGCCTTCTCCTCGAGCACACTTACTCGCACCTTGTCGAGCATACTTGCTCGCGTCTTTTGGGCGGACTTCCTCGCATCGTTGAGCATACTTGCTCGCATCGCCCGAGCAGGCTTGCTCGCGTTTCCGAGCAGGGCTGATTTCCTCTATGCGGCGGGCCAAGTTAAGCTTAAATTCACAAAGTGTGGGCTACGCTTGCAGGACTCTGCTGCAAAACTTTCTAGCTGATGGTTCTTTTGAAGCTATCACAGAACGTCTCACTAAGCCAAACTAAGAGAGAATGATCAGAGGTTAAAAATTCGCAGACTCTGCGGGAAAGAGAGAGAGGTCAAATTTTTAATCTGGAGAAAGATGTTAAAAATGTGTAGAATGAGCTCCTATTTATAGGCTCAGACTACAACCAAATTAGACAAATTCCATCCCCATAATGTTCGAAATCAATTTACTTAACTATAATTAATTTTCAAACAATGGTCCAAATTAAATCTTTCAATCATCCAATGGTTCAAATTAAGCAAGGATTTGATTAAATAGGAAAGAGTCGGTAGAACCAAAAACCAATCTTATCCACATTTATATAAATTTGACATGTATATTGAAGAGTGTTAGCCTGACTTGGTTATTAAGTAAATTGACCAAGCACGAGTTACATTTTCTCAGCAAGTTGTTCATTTAGTTTTGGGAAAATTACGGCAAATATATCCAACTTTTAGTCAAACTGTCTCCCGTGTACCCAACCTTTGAAACTGGCGGCAAAAATACCCAACCTACGTTTACTGTGACTCTGGCTTAAGAACATTAATTTTTCCGTTAACATGCCTCATGTGGCCGTTAGCGGCAAAAATACCCAACCTTTTTTTTTGTTGAAAATATTAATTTTTAACTTTTTTAATTTATGTTTTTTTTTCTTTTCTTGATTAGTGATAATTACTTGAATTCCAAATACATGGAATAACACAAAAGTTAGTCAAAACATCAATTGATTTCTTAATGTGCTTGTATAAGCTACATTTGTTGATAAAAATCTTATTATTATGAGAAATTTTAAACACAATGATACAGGTATTTTAAGTAATTTGAACATGGTTTTAAAAATAGGTATCCGGATTTCCGGATCGGGATACGGGTAGTGATTTTCAGATACCCGGAAAACCGGATCCGGATATGGGTAGTTCAAAAAAATAGGATACCCGCTCCGGTTACAGCCTTACCCTTTTCATTGGTAATTGACCGTTTTAGATCAAATTAATATAGTCAATCAATGTTTCCGTATTGAAAAAAAATGGCTTAAGAATATTACTGGTAAAAAAATATTATCAATAATCAATAGGGCTTGATTAGTAATAATTGGCTAAAAGACCTCCCTTAGGATCCCATTAAAATTCGTACCCTTAAATACGCTGCTAAGAAATATGAATAGTGCCGAAGGAATCTATGAAACACAATGAAAACTCACACCCGCACCTCTGCTTACGCCATCAGGCTGACGTAAGCCCTTCTGAGGGCGCGTAAGGAGGGCAGGAGACGCGTGGTGGATTATGTGGGTCCTGTGGGGCCGCCTGAGGTGCTCCCAACCCACTTTAAGGGTTTCGGGAGCGTTCCATGACCATTTCTTGCAAACTTAATGACTTTTGAGTATCTTGATATTTCTGGAAACATCTAGGCACTTTATTTCGCGAAAACGGACTTCCGGTGAATATCTCGGACTAAAATTGACTTTATTTTTTTTAAAAAAGAAAAATTAATTATATAACTTTCTTTTTATTAATTTTTTTAAAATCAATTACTTAAAATACCCGTATCATTGTGTTTAAAATTTCTCATAATAATAAGATTTTTATCAACAAATGTAGCTTATACAAGCACATTAAGAAATCAATTGATGTTTTGACTAACTTTTGTGTTATTCCATGTATTTGGAATTCAAGTAATTATCACTAATCAAGCAAAAAAAATATATATAAATTTAAAAAAATTAAAAAATATTTTAAAAAAAAAGGTTGGGTATTTTTGCCGCTAACGGCCACATGAGGCATGTTAACGGAAAAATTAATGTTTTTATGCCAGAGTCACAGTCAACGCAGGTTGAGTATTTTTGCCGCCAATTTTAAAGGTTGGGTACACGGGAGGCAGTGTGACCAAAGGTTGGGTATTTTTGCCGTAATTTTCCCTTTAGTTTTAATATATTTTGTTTCTTTCGCTTGAAGTACAAGATTGTTAGGGTAAGATGGTATTTTTATATAAGTCCGATTTCTATATGAAGAGATATGTTGTGTATTTGTCTCTCAACTCCTTTGTATTTGACGTTCAGAATTCCTCCCACTAGTTTCTTCTTATTCCCACTACTACATTATTGATTCGTATATATTATACATATACACAAGTACAAATAATTGATAACACCATGCACATTCAACAACGTTTCAACGAAACGTGCTGGAAAGTTTATCAGTCGTGGCGTTTATTTTTAAAAGCTCCGGCCTTTAAATACCACGACGGCTTCTAGGCGTGATTTATAAAATAGTGCTTGAACGCTTTGTAATTTAAGGCTACCGCGGCTCTATTAAACACGAGGCCGCAGCTTGACCTTGTGATTACAACACTCTTGAGACGTTGTTGGAAAGGAAAGGAATGTTCTCCATGCTGTGGCATATTTTAAATATCATCGTGGCTTTTGTGAAAATAAGAACTAGTACAAGACGTGGTTGGAAATTGTTAAGAAAATGAACGAAACCACGGTATATTATTAAATTAATCGAGGCATATATCACAAAATATAAAACGTTTGAAAAGCGTGCTAGAAACAACCAAAAATACAAAAGCCGTTGCGTGTAGATTTAAATGTCGAGGTATAGCTAAAAATATATTCGTCATTCTTACGGCGACTTAATTATTCTCTGACGAGAAAACCACCAGCACTTCGCTATAACTACTAATAAGCCGTAGTTTAGAGACATGTCGTTTTTCTTAAACGACATTTATCATGAAACGTCGCTCTGTTTAAGTTAGGTAAACTTACCATGGCTTTCTATAGTATTTAGCCGCAGCTCGATTGTTTTACTTTACCCCATCGCGTTTTCACAGTTTCATTTTTTACACCCAACTGTGAAAACCCTTACCTACGCCGTTTCAGCCCTAAACCCTTTCTCAACAACGTTTCCGCCGTAGCCTTCGAAACCACCTTCGTATTCACGTCGTCACATTCGCCGCGAAAGGTATGATCTCTATATTGTTTAGTTTGGTTGGGTTTGGTTTGGTTTCGTAGTTATATAGTTGTGCGAAAATTAGGTTTAATTGTTTTGTTATATAGTTGCGCAATAGATAATGTTTGTTTAATCTATGTTAATAGGCAGTTTGGTTATTACACTTAAATTAAATTTGAGTTTCAATTTGTGTACGCCCAGTGTTCGATAAATTATGCTTGTCGGTTTCTTTGCGTGTTATATTGAACGACTTATTTGTTGCGCTTGTCGGTTTATTAACCGGTGTTAATTTGTGTTTATGTTAATCGATTTATATGTTTTTTCTGTTTTGTGTTTATCAGTTTAATTTTGATTTGTGTTTTTCGGCTTATAAGTTTTTTTATAAGATTTTTTAATTAACTTTATTAATTTGTTTACTTATTTGTGTTTTTGTTATCCATTTTGGTAAAGATGTGTTTTATTTATCAATTTTATTTGCGGATTATTGTGTTTGTAGATTTCAATGCTTCCTCGTAAGCGACAGAAAATCACCGCAGCACGAGATGTGGCCTCGGCATCCCAGGTATGCCCTGAAGAGGCGTACGATAGAGATGTATTCAAGAGTCTCAAAGCGAGTGAACGGTACACCCGAATCGCTGCGAGGGTTTTGTGCCAAGAGCGAGGTTTCATATTTCCGCTCGAGCAGAGGTTTTTGGGTGATGACGCTGATGCGTCACCAACATTTATCAGATCCTCAACTAGCTCACTTTCGCTACACACCAAAAACTACATGGTAATATAGACATGACGAAGGAGCTCTACTCGAACTTTCCCGACACCATCTCTTCGCATATCATAAATGGGCATTACAACACGTCCAAGATTTCCGAGGAGCTGACCGCATATAAGATGCTTAGACACCACGAGCACGATTTTGATAATATCCTAGCCACGTTGACAATGTCGGGGAATGAATTGCGTATGTTCGGAGAGGAATGAAGGCTCTTCAAAAGGTAACTAAATCGGGTCGCCTGGGCACTCTTATACTTCCTCCATGCGCGTCTCATCCCGAATCTTTACTATACCGACGCCACGCTACCGATGGGGTTAATATTGTATTTGACCAACAAAGAGAGAGTCTTTTATATCGGTCAAATTATTTACGAGACCGTGACCACGATGACGTATGAATGCGGGAAGAATTCTTTGCCGTACCCGATATTGATCAAGAGTATTTGGATGGCAGCCTCGTGTATCTCTTAACTAAAAGAGGGGGTTGTTGCCCCGTCATGTCATGAACGTTGGCCTCCAGCGTGGGGTGATAAAGTAAGTCATAATATTCTCTTTATTTATTAATTCTTATAAATATTTAATTTCTTGTTATTGTAATTAATTGATTATATTCAGCAAAAAATCGAGAAAATGTTGGCCTTTAGTGTTAAAGCCAACATGTATTATTGTCGCACCAACGCGATGACCTTTATCGAGCCGAGATTTCCAAACGAGTATCATCGAAATACCGTTGATATTCCGATTCGAGAAGAAGATCTCTTGTCCGAGGAATTACCCAATGCAAATGGAAACGAGGATGAGAATGTAGTGCATAAAGTGGAAAAGGGCGCGAGCCATGAAGTTGTTCAAAACGAGGGCGCGGTGCAGAAAGAACCCGATGACGCAGTGCATAACGTTGAAACTAGCGTCGTGAATGAACCGGAGAACGAAGCAACTGACATTCGTAATAACGACAAATAAGCGTTGAACGTAGCCGGTGACGCAGCACGGACTGTTGAGAAGAACGTGAAAGAAACCGAGAATGCAACGATCAACATTCTGAACGACGAAGACGTGCAACAAACCAAAAACACAGCGCTCAATGGTCCGAGAAAGGATAACGCGGCTGTCGACAAGGGTGGCAACGAGAACACAACGGTCATTGATCCGAACAACGAGAAGGAGAGAACAACGAGTATTATATAAATAGTATATATTACCAAGTACAAATAAAATTTATTTAAAAACAATTTTAGTATGTGCTCGTGGTTAAGGTTTATTATGTTTAGGGTTTTATTATGTTTGAAAACAATATTACTATGTTTAGGGCTTTATTATGTTTGAAAACGATATTATGTGTACTTTGAAAATCATATATTGTGTATTTATCGTACTTAAAAGTTCGTGTTTTACGATTCTACCTCATTAATATTGTGCTTAAATAAACAAAGTTATTTATATTAGTTTTATGTATTTAATATATTGTGTATATATTATATACGCAATATTATATATTAATATTGTGTATTTATTAAAAACACAATATTATTAATACCCAAGAAATAAATAAAAGAACGTTTACAAAAGCCGCGATGCATCGTTTTGAAACCGCAACTGCCAGTCATTCCATCCAGAAAACAAACCACGGCATGGGTTACAAGATGCGGTGGTTAAAAAAAGCCACGGCTCAATAAATTATGCCGCAGTCTCGTCGACAGTCTAAATTAAACAAACTATCGGGTTGATTTTTCATGTTTTACATGTACCGCGGCTAAACTAGACCAATGTCGGGGCTAATTTCAGTGAGCCACAACTATTTTAATAAAGCCGCGGCCGTCTCATATTTAGCATTTGCATTCTTACCGAGGCTTGTTGCTGAATAAAGCCGCGGCTTGTTCACCCTATTCGAAATTGAATCTTTTATTTGTCATAAAACCCACTTTTGGCCCCATTTTTTTTCATTGGTAACCACATTTTGCTCTCTTCGCATCACGAGCTATTGGAAATATTATTTGTAAAGTAGTTAGGAATGTGAAGTAAGTGTTGTTTAGGGGGAATATGGATTGTGTTTTGTTTATTTAGAATGTAATTTTAGTTTTTTTTTAATTGCGAGTACAATTTTTTTTTTTGAATTATGTTAAGGTCTAAGGTGTTGGAAATCGCGCCTCGGATCTCCAGTATATTATCGCAAAATATACCTCTGAACTGTCCGTGTAACATTTAAAAATTATTTTAAAGTGGATAACTTGTTAACCGACCAACGGTCCGGGTATCGGATAATAACCATTTCACAAGATCTGATAAATATTAAGTAATTTAATATTCATAAATTATTATTAATAATCTAGTCTATAGGAAATAAATAGAAAGCAGTAAATGGTCGCATTTATTAACCCAATGCATAAGGTTGTACCTCAATTGTCGACTTCCGGCTGCACGTTCTGAACTTGGCAGGGCTCCGCCAGTGCTGCGGGAACCATCCGTGATCTTCCTTGATATTCTCCTGGATTCCTCGTACCGAAGCGCACGCTTCGCGGGCAGGACTCTGTCGCAAACTTTAACTGATGGTTCTTAAGCTTCCGGAGAACTAGGTCTCTTAAGCCGAACCAGAGAGAGGTCAGAGGAAAAATTCGCAGACCCTAAAGGAAAGGGAAATGTGTGAAAAATGTGTAGAATGAACTCCCTATTTATAGACTCAAACTGTAACCTAATTGGAGAAATTCCCTCTCCTAATTTCGAAATCTATTTACTAAATATAATTAAATATATTAATCCAATGGTCTAGATTTAATCTTATCTAAATTCAAGGGATATAATTAATTATGGATTTAATTAAATAACAAAAGACTTGGTAAAATAAAAAACCAATCTTATCCTCTTATTATTAATTTTGAAATATATATACATATAATAAATTCGAATTATAATTATCCAGATCCAAAGGTTGCGATAAGTCTTAGACCGATCTAATGGTTCAAATTAATTCTGGATAAAATCAAATACCCAAAGACTTGGAAAAATCCCTAATTTGATTTTATCCATATAATGAATTCAAAAATTATATATTATATATATTAATTAATTGCCAATCCGACGGTAAATATTAAAATTTAAACCGATCCAACGGATACAAGCTATTAATTTCAAATTATAGATAGGGTCAAAATCAATTATCTTAATCCAACGGTTGATTTTAAATCTTAACCGATCCAATGGATTAAATTGATTTTAGGATTTTGCTCAAGTACCAAATTATTTGGTACTTATGCCGATATTATGAAAAGACCAAAGTCAATCCATATTCGAATGCTATATGGTTTCACATTCCAAGCAGCCCAAATCGATTTACACATTATATATATAATCACATATATATTTTTATTTATTAATATAAATCTATTAGTTATTAATAAGATATTAATAATTAAATCCAAATAATTAAATTATATTAATATCCTCTGATCAATATCACACATTCAAATGTCATGGTGCCACACCATCATCTAAATTCGTGACATGTGATTTAATTTCATAGTTTACTGAAACAATCACAAACTTAGAAATTCTCTAAATTACAAACAATACGTCGAAACGACTCTGTTCCAAAAGAAAAGTTTCTTAGAAGTTAATTTCCAAAAACTTTAATGTTGAAAAAAAATCTAAATTCTACATTGTTTTGTCAGTTAATTTTGGTTACCAAGATATGGTACTTTCGCCACGCTATTGATAAAACTATCTGATGTATGTCACAAACTTCAATTTTATAAATCTTGCCAAATGATTAGACATCTCAAAATGTTCCTATCACATACCTATCATCTGTTACGAAGCTATCCATGGGACCATGGACTCGTATCACTTAAGCTCCAACGAACTGCTAGGATGTTCGTCAAACCTCGGTGTAATTCCACTATAAACCCGAGGCTGCACTATTTTGTGATATTATTCCCTTTATTACAGCAGGGTCTCTATTAATACAATCGAATTCGGGTTATTGATCTTTCACTTGAGGATCCACACATGAGCTGACGGTTTTTACCGTTTTTCCCATTATTGCATTTTCATCCTTGATTCAGTCATTAATATCATGAGTAACCCACTTATAGTTTCGATTCATAAGTTGCGCACGGCTACCTTTCACTTCTCACCACTAACAATCAAGGGAATCGTCATGACTCTAAAGAGAGCTGTGTGATGCCCATGCTATGACCAAGCTACCCTTACTGCTGACTATCTTGCTCCCAAAATAATAGTGTTGGGAACAGCGGTAATATTTCATGCTCTTTAACGATTAAATCAAAGAACAATCAAGCCAGCAGCTCAGACTCAAGATCACTCAGGACTTAGATCTAATATCCATTTGATCATCTACTAGTGACTCAACTCCAAGTTATCAGTGACGGTCTTATATGATAACTTCCGGAGTTTAAGTCATGTCCAGTCCAGTATGAAGATACTTCATACCTAATGCACTTCACACATGCAAAATCCAGAATAGGATTGTCACTTAGTCAAATTAATGACCTTATACGATTAATGGATTCTCACCCAGTTAATCAGGTCACAGACATTTTAAGTTCATTTATTATGATTATTAATTCTTCCTCATATTGACTTTGTTGTGATAATAATAACATAGTTGCATCATTTATGAACTAAGGAACAAACATTCCGTTTTACTCTACCGGAAACTATAATAAGATTAACATAATAAGCACCATCTTTTATTCAACGACTTGTCATATTCTTTTACATATTGTTAAAAATCAGCTTGTTTAAGGACACGTGTCCAACATTCCGATGATGGGTCTGTCGCGAACACGCTCGAGTTTGTCGCAGCTACACGACAATCCGACATCCACGTCCAATTCTGGTGCCTTAATTCATTTGTTTTTTTAAATTATATATGTTAAAAAAATTCAACCATATGATATATAGGAACTAAATTAGGGATGAAGAATGTATGTGTTTCCAAGGTATGTGTTTCCAAAGGTAGTTTAAATTCCTATTAACGAATTATGTACCAAAATGTTTTAAGTTATCAAGTTTATATTGAATTATATTTAATTATTTGTTAGATTAAAACTTGAATTTTGTATGCATCATGGCTGTTGAATGTATATATGTAGGAAAATTAGTTTATTTTGAGGTGTAAAACTCTTTAAGGCGTGCACGGGGCACTTTTGGGCACTCCCGGGCACGCGCAGGGCGCTTCTGGGCACTCGCAAGGCATTTTTTGGAACGCGTGGGGCTTTCCCAAGCACGCGTGGGGCGAGTGGGAACCCTTTCAAGCATTCCAGGCTCGCGCGGAGTGCTACCGAGCTGCTATAACATTATAATGCCTGCACAATTTTTTAAACGGGCCGCGACTAAATATTAAAATTAATCGGAGTGAAGTTTTTTTTGTTAGCAGTTAAAACACACGCCGAGGTTTTTGAAAACAACTATCAGCGGCAAATTGGCATTAACGCAAGTAAAATATGGGGTGAGAAATTATAAAACTGCAGTGTGTTGGATCCCAATTCACGGATCTGCAAAGAACACGAATAACACCAAAGAAATCGAACAGAAAAAATAAAGGACACAAACTTTTGGGAGAGAAATTCTCTGATTAATAATCGAAGGCTAAATACAAGGAGATAAACTCGAAATTCTAATGGACTCAACTCTACTACAAAGTGTACAATGCTAGGTTTATATAGCCTCTCATAGGCGAAACCCTAGCTACCCAAATCGCACAAAATCAGGAAACTACCCTAAATAATCCTATCAAATCTTTGACTTGATTTGCTTGCTCCTCAATCTACGCATCTTCCTTTCTGGGTAGAGTTTCCCTTTCCTGCTCGGACAGTCTCTCTGTCCCCGAGCTGACCTGCTCGTATGCTCCGGGCTGAGCATGCCTTCTATCCGGACACTCTGCTTGTGTTCTCCCGAGCTGGGCTGAACGGCTGTCCGTCTTCTGTTCTGGTCGGTACCCGGGCTGACTCCTCGCAAGTGTTTCTGCCCGTCCTGGGTTCTGGTCGTCACCCGGACTAAGTCAAGCTTAAGCTCACATTCTCCCCCGTAAGCTTGACTTGCTTCCGCTCTCTTCACTCCGAGCAGCTCTCTCATCTCTTCGAACTTGACTCTCCCTAGAGCCTTAGTAAGAATGTCTGCCCGTTGCTCCCTCGTGTTGACGAACTCCACGATGATCTCTCGCTTCTCCACACACTCACGAATGTAGTGAAACTTCGTGTCAATGTGTTTGCTCCGTCCATGGAACACTGGATTCTTCATCAACGCAATTGCAGACTTGTTGTCCACGTAGAGAGTAGCTGGTCTCTGCTCGGATCCGGTCATCTCTCTGAGTAGCCCCTTCAACCACATAGCTTGACATGCTGCTGCGGTTGCCGCCATGAACTCTGCTTCGCATGAGGATAGAGCTACTGTCTGCTGCTTTTGAGACTGCCAGGTGATCAGGTTTCCGTTGAGGTAGAACGCCATCCATCCGGTACTCTTCCTGTCATCGATATCACCGGCCAGATCACTGTCCGTAAAGCCGACTAGTACTTCTGCTCCACTTCCTCGGTTGTACTGGATCCCGTAGTCCGTCGTGCCCTTCACGTAACGCAAGATGTGCTTCACCGCCTGCTGGTGTGCACTCGTGGGCTTCTCCATGTATCGACTGACTATCCCGACTGCGTGTGAAATGTCTGGTCGGGTGTGGGTGAGATACCTCAGGCACCCGATCACGCGTCTGTACTCCGTGGGATCCACTCTTCTCCCTTCAGCATCCTTCCCGAGCTGCAGCTTCGCCTTCATAGGGTACTTGCTCGAGTTACAGTCCGCCATCTCGAACTGTTTAAGGATCTTCTTCGCGTAGGCCGACTGCTTCAGCGTAATGCAGTCCTTCTTCTGTTCCACCTCGAGACCAAGGTAGTACGAAAGTAATCCGAGGTCACTCATCTCAAATTCGGCCATCATCTGCTGCTTGAATCCATCTACGCCTCCTGCGCTGGATCCTGTGACGATCAAGTCGTCCACATACACTCCCACGATCAGAGTTTCCTGCCCGGTACTCCTGGTGTAGACTGCCTGCTCGCTCAAGCACTTTGTGAATCCAAGATTCTTCAAGCTCTTGTCAAGGCGGATGTTCCACGCTCTTGGTGCTTGTTTTAACCCGTACAGGGCCTTGGATAGCTTGTACACCTTCTGCTCCTTGCCCGTGACGCCGAACCCCTCTGGTTGCTTGACGTACACTTCTTCTTCGAGGTCACCGTTTAGGAATGCCGATTTGACATCCAGATGGTGAATTTCCCAACCTCGATGAGCTGCTAGGGCTAGGATGAGTCTGATCGTGTCCAGTCTTGCTACTGGAGCAAAGACTTCCTCAAAGTCTATGCCTTTCTTCTGCACGTAGCCTTTAGCTACCAGCCTTGCCTTGTTCTTAAGGACATTCCCCTCAGTGTCCTTCTTCAGCTTAAACACCCACTTCAGGCCGATGGGATAATGACCTTTGGGCAGGTCGGTAAGCTCCCATGTCCTGTTCTTCTCAATGGACTCCATCTCCTTCTTCATTGCTTCCTGCCACTCCTGCTCGGCTGCTGCCTCCTGGAAGTTGGCTGGTTCTTCTGCACACAACAAAGAAAGTTCCTCCAGGCTCATCTCCACTTCTTGAGTCTGATCGTAGACGTCTGCTAGAGGTCGGAATCCTCTTGGGCCGTCTTTTATGGAGGAATCTCCCGAGCTGGATGGGCTGGTCCTGCTCGGACTTGGTGTCCTGGGTGTATCCGGGCTATTCTCTCCCGGGCTGGGTTCTCTCGTCTCTGGCAAAACTGTTTCCGAGCTGGGTGTTCCGGGCTGCTCCTGCTCGGCAACATCCTGGTCGTCTTCGACAATGAACTCCACTGAGTTCTGCTCGGGTTCTCCATTCTCGTCGCGCCAATCCCACTTCATCTCCTCTTCGAACACAGCATCTCTGCTCACTTGGAGTCTGCCGCGTCGTGGATCGTAGAGTCTGTGTGCCTTGCTTCCTTCTTCAACGCCAAGGTACACCATCTTCTGACTCCGGTCGTCCAGCTTCTTGAGATGTGGCCCCGCAATCTTCACGTGTGCGGTGCATCCGAACACTTTCAAATGTTCTAAGTGGGGTTTCTTCCCTTTCCACGCCTGGTAGGGGGTACGCTCTCCTAGCGCTTTGGTCGGCAAACGATTAAGCAGGTAGACCGCATGTCTTACTGCTTCTGCCCAAAATCGGGCTGGAACTTGCATGCTCTTGAGCAAGCTCCTCGCTGTGTTCATCACAGTCCGGTTTCGTCTTTCCACCACGCCATTCTGTTGGGGTGTGTGGGGTGCGGACAGGTGACGCTGAATTCCTTCCTGGTCGCAGAACTCTCCGAACTGCTGGGAAGTGAATTCTCCTCCTCGGTCTGTACGCAAGACCTTTAACCTGTGCACCGAGCCATTCTCAACGATCTTCTTGAACTTCTTGAAGACCTCAAAGGCTCCATTTTTCTCCTTAAGCATATAAACCCACATCCAGCGACTGTAATCATCAACAAGTAAAAGAAAGTACTTGTTACCTGCCAATGTTGCTGGGGTGACTGGACCACATAGGTCTGCATGCACCAACTGTAGGGGTCTCTCTGCTCGGAACCTGGCCTTGATCGGAAACGGTATCCTCGCCTGCTTTGCGATCATGCAGCACTCACATAGCTGGTCGGGGTGTTCTATCTTGGGAACCCCGAAGGCCATCTTCTTCTCGCCCATCATCTTGAGCGCGTGAAAATTCACGTGTCCGAGCCGTGCGTGCCATAGCCAAGCCGGGTCCGCCATCGATGCCATAAGACAGACGGGCTGGCATGTCTTCAGGAGAATCTTGTAGAGTCTGTTGGGTGTTCGCTCCACCTTCATCAACAGCTCTCCTTCCTTGGTCCACATCTTCAGGTAGGACCCTTGCAGCAACACCGTGTTCCCGATCTCAGTCATCTATCCTAGACTGATGATGTTGCTTTTCAACTTCGGGATGAAATACACCTGGGTCATCAGACGCTGGTCGCCATTCTTGCACTCGAACAGGATCGACCCTCTGCCTCTGATCTCTACGACTGATCCGTCGCCGAATTTCACGCTGCCCGTGATCTTCTCATCGAGCTCTTCAAACTTAGCTCGGTCCCCAGTCATGTGGTTGCTAGCTCCGTTGTCTAAGTACCATATGTCGGTACTGACCTTCTTCTCTCCGTCTACGAGGAGGTTTGCAATAACCTTATCCTCGATGAGGAAAACCTTCTCGTTGGTCTCCTCCGGACAGGTCTGCTCGGCCTCTGGGCTGATCGGCACACTGATCACTTCTGCCCGGGCCTTGGCGTCACACTCGCCATTCTGTTCGTCCAGGTGCGTTTCTTGTTCGGCAAACAACAATGCCGGCTGGTGCTGATCGTCTGGGAATCTTGCTAGATTTGCCTCTTCGCCCTGGTTCCTGCTCCGGCACTCAGATGCAAAGTGCCCAAGCTTCTGACAATTGTAGCACTTCACTGTGCTCTTGTCTCTCCTGGTCGTGCCTTCCTGACGGGTAGATCCACCGCCGCGACCACGCATGTCCCGACCTCGACCTCGTCCACGACCTTGTCCGCGTCCTCGGACTTCTCCACCAAAGCTGCTCCGTCCTGAGGATCTTGTAGAAAACACGGCTCCCCCGGTTTTCCGCTGTCTGGCCGTCCACTCTTCATGCGTGAGCAGGAGGTTCTTCTCCTCGTCTTTGTCACCGTAACCCCGAAGTCTCTCTTCGTGGGCCTTGAGACGACCAACAACCTCCTCGACCGACATGGTCTTGAGATCGCCGAACTGCTCGATCGATGTCACGATCTGCATGTACCTGTGAGGCACTGCTCGGAGAAACTTCTTGACGACGGTGGTCTCCTCCACCTTGTCTCCCAGCGAGCGTATGCCGGTCACAATGGACGTGAGCCGCATAGCGAAATCATCAATTGATTCGCTCTCCCTCATTCTCATGACCTCGAACTCACTCTTCAAGGTCTGGACCTTTGCCTCCTTGACGCGATCTGCGCCCATGTGCATGGTCTGAAGAGTTTTCCATGCTTCCTTCGCGGAATCTTTCTCGGCAAGCATGAGAAGAACTTCTTCCGGAACTGTTTGGTAGATAGCGGCTAGAGCCATTCTTTCCTTGCGCCCTTCGACACCGCCGTTCTCTACGGCCTCCCATACTCCCTGCGCCTGCAGATTCACCCTCATCTTCAACGCCCACACGGCGTAATTGCTCTTCGTGAGCATGGGGTAATGGAGTGTAACTGTGCCTTCTCTGGAGTCTGGTTTCGGCGCGACCAAAGCTCTTTCCATTGGTGACTCTGATGATGAAGACATGTTCTTCGATTGAAGCTCTAATACCACTTGTTGGATCCCAATTCACGGATCTGCAAAGAACACGAATAACACCAAAGAAATCGAACAGAAAAAATAAAGGACACAAACTTTTGGGAGAGAAATTCTCTGATTAATAATCGAAGGCTAAATACAAGGAGATAAACTCGAAATTCTAATGGACTCAACTCTACTACAAAGTGTACAATGCTAGGTTTATATAGCCTCTCATAGGCGAAACCCTAGCTACCCAAATCGCACAAAATCAGGAAACTACCCTAAATAATCCTATCAAATCTTTGACTTGATTTGCTTGCTCCTCAATCTACGCATCTTCCTTTCTGGGTAGAGTTTCCATTTCCTGCTCGGACAGTCTCTCTGTCCCCGAGCTGACCTGCTCGTATGCTCCGGGCTGAGCTTGCCTTCTATCCGGACACTCTGCTTGTGTTCTCCCGAGCTGGGCTGAACGGCTGTCCGTCTTCTGTTCTGGTCGGTACCCGGGCTGACTCCTCGCAAGTGTTTCTGCCCGTCCTGGGTTCTGGTCGTCACCCGGACTAAGTCAAGCTTAAGCTCACACAGTGTTTCTAGGAAACTATACCGCATTTAATATTATACCA
This sequence comes from Parietaria judaica, assembly GCA_954871525.1. Classification (NCBI taxonomy): domain Eukaryota; kingdom Viridiplantae; phylum Streptophyta; class Magnoliopsida; order Rosales; family Urticaceae; genus Parietaria; species Parietaria judaica. The sequence goes on from OX940860.1 coordinate 51,880,925, forward strand.
CAACTGCGGTATATAGTGATAATAATTTTTTAGCTCTCTCAGCGGTTATAAAAAATGCTTAGGCATTGTGTTTCCATAGCAGAAGTACGATAATATAAACAAGCCGCAGCCGTAATAATAAAGAATATAAAATTCATAAGCACCGCAACTTTATTGAAAAAATAACCGCGGGTTTGATCATATTACTGCCCCGAAAAGATTGCAAAACCGAGTCACAATGATACTGTACTTGCCGCGGCATTGTTTTAGAACACAATTATTACTGTACTTGTTGTGCTACTTATATTTTAAATACCGAGGCAAGACTTTGGTAAGAAACAAGTAACCACAACGTTCTAGAGACGTTGTAATCCGAAATCGACGCGGAATAGCCGCGGCGTATTTGTTTTCAAGCATGTTTCAGAAACATTCTGAAATATTTGTTCACTGTATACCACTCGTTGTTCAACAACCTTTCAAAACTGTTCTCAAAGGTTTTAAGCATTGTTTTAAACAGTTCTCAAATCACATATTTGTATTAGTGATACTACTCAGTGTGTATTGTGGGTGGTGTATGTTGCTTTAGCAAACATATTTTCATTTATTCCACTGTGTCGATTATTTCCAAGTACTTCGTGCAACAATCATTTGGCGAAACAAACATTTGGTATCAGAGCCTAAGCCAAAGCACATGGTGTCACCAAGCCAATCCAGTGGAGGAGAAACGACGATGATGAAGATCGTTAAGGAAGGAAACGTGACGCTCTAGTAGCCGATGCTGACGAAGATCAATTACTATATGTGGGCATTGAAGATGCAATTGAATCTGCAGGCGCAAGTCGATTAGGATGACGTAGAAGACAAAGATGTCAAAGTATGAAATGATAGGATGGCTCTCGCCGCCATCAATTAGGGAATTCCGAAAGATGCCTTTCTCAAGATTGCGCACAAATAGGCACGGGGACATTGTGAACGATGCATATGGGCGCGGAACGCGTAAGAGAAGAAAAGGTTCAAACCTTGAAGAGCGAGTTTGAGTTTCTCCTTATGAGAGACAGTGAATACATGGAAAAGTTCGCTATGAAGCTCTCATCTATCGTAACAAGTATCCGCTCACTTGGCGAACAGGTGGACGAGACCACTGTGGTGAAGAAATTATTGATATCTGTAACTTACAGGTACATGCAAATCGTGACATAGATTGAGCAGTTTTGTGACCACAAGGCTATGGCAGTCGAGGAGTTTTTTGGTTATCTAAAAGTCCATGAGGAGAGGATTCGAGGCTATGGCGACAGAGAAGAGGAAAAGCACTTCCTCCTCACGCACGGAGAATGGATGGCTAAGTAGAAGAAGAATCATGGAGTTGAGTCTTCTTCAAGCTCGTTGAGTCGTACTGGATACGAGGGAGATAACATAGCACATGGTAGAGGACGAGGGCGAGGTCGTGACATTCGAGGTCCCGACAACAGCACCCCATCAAGAAAGCACCAAGGCTCGATGAGAAAAGTTTACGGTGAAGTTCTACAATTTTTAGAAACTTAGGCATTATTCATCGGAGTGGCGGAACAAGAAATACAACGAGGAAGCAAACCTTACGAGATTCTTTAAAGACGAGTCTAGGCTGATGTTCACCCAGCAAAAAGGACGACGTGGAGGTTCGGAGAGACGAAGAGACAAGTCTTGTGGGCGAAAGAGGCGCTGAGCTCAGGGTAAAACCGATAAGAGTGAAGATCGACCTGGAAGCCGAGCTGATGGAAGCAGAGACAAAGCCCAGCTCGAAGATGATGACCACCAAGAAGCCTTGCTAGGAGAAGATGGTGTTCTAACTGAGGAAAAGGTTGTTGGAAACCTCCTCGTTGATGGAGAAAATAAATTTTGTACCGATGTTTTGTACTTAGAGAATGGCCCTAATAACCACATGACGGGAGACCGAGTTAAGACTGAAGGCCATAGGGAGCGTGAAGTTCGGCGATGAATGAATCGTTGAAATCAGAGGTAAAGGGTCAATCATGTTCCACTGCAAGAACGAAGACCACCGCCTACTGACCCAGGTATAGTACATACCAAAGTTGAAGAATAACATCATCAACCTTGGTCAGATTACAGAGGTCTGCAATACGCTACTGATGGCTGGCTCATACCTGAAGATGTGGAACAAAAATGGTGACCTCCTGAAGAAGGTGAAAAGAACGCCGAATAGGTTGTACAAAATACTACTTGAAACAGGCCAGTCCGTCTTCGTATTGGCGTTCCTATAAGATCTGGCTCTGCTATCGCATGCACGTCTTGGGCACATAAACTTCCACACACTCAAGATGATGGGAGATAGAAGATGTCCTTTGGGATTCCCAAGATTAAACACCCCGATCAGCTATGCGAATGCTGAATGGTCTTGAAATAGGCAAGAGTGGCATTTCCGATCAAGACCAAGTTTTGAGAAGAGCGACCCCTAAAATTGGTGCACGCTGACCTGTGTGGTCCAATTACCCCAGCCACTTTAGCCGGCAATAAGACTTCTTTTTGCTTGTTGACGACTACAGTCGTTTTATGTGGGTGTATACGCTCAAGGAAAAGAGTGGAGTCTTTGAAGTCTTTAGGAAGTTCAAGAGGCTCGTGGAGAGCCACTCTTGACATAGGCTGAAGACCATGCAAACATATCGAGGAGGCAAGTTCACGTCACAAAATTTCATAGAGTACTGTGGAGAAGATGGTGTAGAGCGACACCTCACCGCACCATACATGCCCCAGTAGAACGGTGTGGTGGAGAGAAGAAACGGACTGTGATGGACACATCAAGGAGTTTGCTGAAGAGCATGCCAGTTCTGGAAAAGTTCTACGGAGAAGCAATTGGACACGCGATTTATATGTTCAACCGCTTGCCAACGAAAGCGTTAGGCGAGCGCACCTCTGACCAAGCATTCAAAGGGAAGAAACCTCATCTGGAGTATTTGAAGGTGTTTGGGTGCACCGTACATGTTAAGTATTTGATTTTCTTGGTATTTATTTTAATTGCATGAAATCAAATCTTTGATATTTTAATCATCATGATTTCGAATTCTACCTTATATGGCAGGTTGGAAAGTCTTTGATTGATTTGTAATAATACTAATTCAGATTATATGATTCACTTATACCTGAAAATTGTGTGCATGGTTTATCCTAAAAATACAAAGCTAATTTCACATTTCCATATCACTTATCACATCACAAAAATTCAAGCTCTCTCTCTCTCTCTCTCTCAATCAAGTGCTTGAAATTATCTCCCTCTCTAGAATGTTTGGCTTTAGGAAATTATGTTCTCGATAGCTCAGAAATCGCATAAGCTAGAAAGCAACGATTTTTTTCGACGAATCCGACTTTTTAGCTATGACGAGTCCAGAAGAATATCTCAAAAGGTTATGGGAGTTTCCTTGGAGTGAAGAAAGTCTTGTGGAAGCTTTGTTCAACCTCCGTAGGCGCAATCTCAAGTCCGGCGAAAGCTTAGAAATTGCATAAGCTAGAAAGCAACGATTTTTTTCGACGAATCCGACGCTTTGGCCATGACGAGTCCAGGAGAATATCCCAAAAGGTTGTAGCAGTTTCCTTGGCGTGAAGAAAGTCTTGTGGAAGCTTTGTTCAACCTCCGTAGGCGCAATCTCAAGTCCGGCGAAAGCTCTGCCCAAATTTAGAAACCAATGTGGAGGTACGGCCTTATGCATTGGGTAAATAAATGCAAACCATTTATTGCTTTATTTATTTTCGTGACTAGTAAAGTAAATAATCTAGAAAATTGTATAAGACTTTTTCTTCAAAAATATTTTTTAAAAAGATTAACCCAATGGATCGAGGGCCCATTTCCCAAAATATGACGGAGGAGACGATAATATTCTCAGCAGTTTACACCAACAGGTGGTGAAGCACATCCTTCAGTACGTGAAGGGAATGACGAGCTATGAGATCCAATATGAAAGGGGACGTTGAGATGAAGAACTGGTCGGTGTTACAGACAGTGACCTAGAGGGTCATGCCAATGATAGAAATAGTACTTGAGGGATGTTGTTTTATCTGAATGGGAATCTGATCACCTTCCAGTCATTGAAAACTCTGGCCTTACCGTCTTGTGAGGCCGAGTTCATGGAAACAACCGCACTATTGTATCAAGCGTTGTGGCTGAGAAACATATATAGTTAAGTGACTGGAGCAGAGCGGAAGCCTGTGACTCTATACATGGACAACAAGTTCACAATCGCACTGACGAAAAATCCGGTGTTTCGTGGATGCAACAAGCACATCGTTACTTGTTTTCATTTTATTCGTGAGAGTGTGGATAAGCGAGAGATAATTGTGGAATTTGTCAGCACCACAGAGCAACATGCTGACATTCTCACGAAAGCCTAGAAGGAGTCAAGTTTGCATGGATGGGAGAACTTCTCAGCGTGAAGAACCTCGAGCCAAGTCAAGCTTGCGGGGAATAATGAAAAGTGTTAGCTTGACTTGGTTAGCAAGTAAATCCACCAATCACGTGTTATATACTTGCTCAGCAAGTTATTCATTTAGTTTTAATATATTTTGTTTCTTTCACTTGAAGTACAAGAATGTTAGAGTAAGATGGTCATTTTATATTTAAGTCTGATTTCTATATAAAGATATATGTTGCGTATTTTTCTTTCAACTCCTTTTTATTCGACGTTCTTATAATCTGAGAGAATTCCCCCATTAATTCCTTCTTATTCCTACCACAATATATATTCATATATATTATATATAGTACTCAGTGTGTATTGTGGGTGGTGTGTGTTGCTTTAGCAAACATATTGTCGTTTACTCCATCATGTCGATTATGTCCGAATTCCGAGTACTTCGTGCAACGATCATTAGGCAAAATCAGCATATATATATAATATATGTATTATTAATTTCCGATTCAACAAGATAAAATCTAAAACCAATATAATAAATCAAATAAATTTGGTACAACTCGAAATCTCCAAACATGGCCACTAAGTTTAAATTTCGAATTAGGGTTAGGTTAAAATAAATTTTCTTAATCCAACAGTAGGTATTAAACGCTAACTGATGCTACGGATTAAATTGATTTTAGAGTTTTTCACAAATAAATAAACTTAGGTATTTATGCTGTAATTATAGAAAGTCCAAAATCAACTATAAATCGCATAAATAGGTTCTACATTACACAGGCGAAATTCGACTACCACATTATAATTATATATCAAATATATTTATATATTTAATTATAATATAAATATATTAATTATTAATTAATTATTGATAATTTTTTTAAAAATTAAATGCAAAGTATTAAATTAAATTATTAATTATTGATCTTAATTAAATTTTATGGTGCAATACGATCATTTAATTTCGTGACATGTGATTTAATTTCATGATTTACCGACAAGGGCCAGAAACTACAAATTTTGCAAATCACAAACCGTTCGTCGAAATGACACGGTCCAAGAGTAAACTTTCTTAGAATTAAATTTTCAACAAATTTCTGGTTGATGAAAAAATCCAAATTCTAATTTCTTTTTATAGTTAAAATTTGGGTACCAAACTTTGGTACTTTTGCCACGTCAAAATAAAACTTCCTGAAATCTGACACAACCTTCAATTTTATGAATCCTCACAAATGATAAAATCATATTGGATGTTTAACCACGTACGTATCATCTGTTATGTAACTATCTTGGGGACCATGGACTCATATCATTTAAGCTCCAACAAACTGCTAGTAGTACGTCAAACCTAGGTGTTATTCCACTATAAACCCGATGCTGCACTCTATAGTGATACAACATATATTATTTGTCGTTTACTCCACCGTGTTGATTATTTTCGAGTACTTGGTGCAACGATCATTAGGCGGAACCAACATATATATATATATTAATTAAAAAATCAATACCCTAGATTAAACGGTTGAGATTAAATCTTAAACAAATCTAATGGAAAAAATTGATTGCGGATAAAATCAAACCGTAAACTTTTTTTTACCAAGTCATATAATTTGATTTCTATTATCCTTAGTTTTTTAAAATATATATAATATAAGTTTTATTAATTTCCGATCCGTCGGTTAAGATAAAATCTAAAACCTATATAACATATCAAATTAATTAAGTACAATTCAAAATCTCCAAACTTGGCTACCAAGTTTAAATCTTTAATTAATGTTAGGTTAAAATCAATTTTCTTAATCCAACGGTAGATATTAAATCCTAACCAATGCAACAGATTAAATTGATTTTAGTTTTTTTTTTTTCTTCACAAATAGCTGAACTTAGGTATTTATTCTGTATTATGGAAATTCCAAAGTCAAAATCTCATAAATTGGTTCCACATTCAAGGTGCAATTCAACTACCACATTATAAATATATACTAAATATTTTTATTTAATTATAATATATAGTAAAACCTCTATAAATTAATACTCGTTAAAATAATAATCTCTCTAAGATAATAATTTTGCCCGGTCCCGACTTCGCCTAGTGTAAAAAAAGATCCATCTCGATAAGATAATAAGATAATACTTTTTTTGAGAGCTCTATATAAGACTATGGTCCCAATAATATCATAAATTAATAATACTTGAAAATTACATAAATATCTAAGAAGATTTAGAGAAATACACTTCTAATGTTGCTTGTTTTGTCTTCAAACTTAAATCTTGGTGGAGTGCATCTCTAATTTTTATGATCCCATTAAAAAGTTGAGGAGTCGTGTTCTTGAACTGCACCAAAAAGTTTTTAAGAGTCCTAGATGCAATGAGTGCGTCTTTACACGAAATTGGTTCCAACGCCACTATATCGTCTTCAATTCCATCGTCATAAAGGATATAAAATGAATTGTATTTAATCGTTAACAAACAATAAATATGTTCATTGTTCCTTACTAATTTAATATAATTCATTGAATTCATCTAATTAAATTTAAATTTTAGAAATATGAAAAAATTCCTCTATATATTAATAAAATATAAATTTATCGATAAATTAATATCTCTCTAAATTAATAAAATTTCATGGTCCCAACTATATTAATTTGTAGAGGTTTTACTGTAAATATATTAATTATTGATGAAAAAATATTACATAAATAAAAATAATCAAATTATATAATTAATTATTGATCTCAATATCACACATAAAATTTCATGGTGCAACACCATAATTTAATTTCGTACATGTGATTTAATTTCACGATTTATCTAAAAAGACCATAAATTGGAAATTTGCAAATCACTAACCATTCATCGAAATGACAAAGTTCCAAGAGTAAAGTTTCTTAGAATTAAATTTCCAACAAATTTCCCCTTGATGAAAAAAATCCAAATTCAACTTTCTTTTGACAGTTAAAATTTTGGTCAAAACTTTGGTACTTTTGCCACGTCAAAATAAAACTTTCTGAAATCTGACACAACCTTCACAAATGATAAAACATATTGAATGTTTAATCACGTACGTATCATCCTTTATGTAGCTATCATGGGGACCATGGACCCATATTACTTAAGCTCCAACGAACTACTAGTAGTTCGTCAAACTTCGGTGTTATTCTAATATAAATCTAAGGCTGCACTCTTTAGCGATATAGTATATATTATTCCCTTTAATAGAAATTTTTCTATTGATACAATCAAATTATAAGTTATTTATATTTCACTTGATGATCCACGCACGAGCATGCCTCTTTTACCGTATTGCCCATCTCCGCATTTTCATCCTCAACTCAATCGGCAATATTATAAGAGCGCAATTATGGTTAAATTCATAATTTGTGCACAGATATTTCTCACTTCTCACCACCGACAATCAAGGGAATCATCTTGACACATAAAAGAGCTATGTGATGTCCATGTCTATGACAAATCTACCCTTACCTGTTGACTATCATGTTCCCAAAATAGCAGCATTGGGAACGACATTATTTTTGTGTTCCTTAACAGTTATATCAAAGAACAATCTCATCAATAGCAAGGCTCAAGAGCACTCAGGACTTATATCCAATATCAATTTTATCATCTAGTAGTGACCAAAATCCAAGTTATCATGGCAGTTCCCTCCAGGCAAGCCTCGTGAAGGTCCGAGGCATTCCATCGGTAATCCATGTAATCAAAATCTTCAGCCTCGCGACCCCTTAGGCGAGCCTGGCGAGGGTCTGGATAGTTACGGCGGTCTTTAATATTTTTGGGATATTTGGCCTGGAAAACCCCCTGGCGATCCCCCTAGCTGAGCCAGGCGAGGGTCGGGGTGGTCTCGGAAATCTTTGGCGTCTTCGTGATCTTCGACATGGTGAACCCCTTGGCGGGCCCCTGGCTGAGCCCGGCGAGGGTTGGAGGGATCCTGCCGTTCTTCGGCGTCTTCGGGATCTTTGGCCTGGTGAACTCCTTCACGACCCCCTGGCTGAGCCTGGCGACGGTCTAGGTTCCGGCGCTCTTTGGCGTCTTCTCGGTCTTCGTCCTGGAGAACCCCCTGGCGACCCCCACTTGAGCCTGGGGAGGGTCCAGGTCATTCTGGCGAGCTCAGGCATCTTCGTGATCTTCGTCTTGGCGAACCCCATAAAGTCCCCACGGCTGATCCTGGCAAGGGTCTGGGTCGCTCAGGCGAGCTCCGTTGCCGTTTCTATCTTCTGTGCTTTCCTTATCGTGAGCCGGTAGTGACCTCAGCGAAACATCGTTGACACCGTCTTCATTCCAAATCTGAGCTAGTGAAATTTAGCGAGGCGGCTGAGTCCGTCTGGCGAGGGTTTGGGCCCTCGTCTTAAGAGCGATGCTGGTTGTCGGTTGCGGCGTCGCGCGTTGCAAAGCAGTAGTGCGGATGGTCATGTCGAATGGCGATCGTCGTGCTCCGATTTCTTGCGATGAATGATGGTTGGGTCTTCGAGGCTGATACTCGTCACCCCCGCCTTCTAGCACCAAAATGTTAATGCGTAAAAATGGCTTTAACTTAGAGTCGGATCTAAGGTTCAGGCTCCGAGCTGGACTCGGTGAACACGTGGATAATTGAATGATGAGTCAACGCGGGTTGACCGATGATCATCGAAGCTGGAGGCGAATCCTTCTTCTTGGATGAGTCTCCGGGCTGTTATTGGCGATCCTTGGTGAACTTCCTTCCTTGGCGGGCTCCTCGTTGGGGCGAAGTCCTTGTCTTGGCGAAGCTCCTCATCGGGGCAAAGTGATGAAGCTTTGAAATGTTCTTGATGATTTTTCGTGATTTCCATCCCTAGGTAAGGTCCTACGGCGAGGAAAGACCTGCAAAAAATGGTAGATTGGGCCCGTGCCCCGTTGCTTATGGTTAGGCGAGGCTGCCTACGTATCTCAATTTAAGAGAATAAGGTCCCACGTAGTTCAGGGTTAATGATAAATGGCAGGTAAATGACGATGCCGTTTGACTCGTCGGATGTGTCGATGTTAGCGGTGCGGGGGTGACCCTTGGCTGACTGGCAAGGGTATTACCGGGGAGGGATGGTCCTTGACGACCTCCTACGTGTTAGTGAGCTCGTTGTGGCAAGGGCCTTAACCTGGCAAGGGACGCCTCTTGTTGACCTCAAAAGGTCTCCGCGTCCACGCATTGAACTGAGAGGGACACCTCTTGTCGACCTCGTAGGTGTCCGCGTCCACGCGTTGACCTAATGAGGGACGCCTTTTGTCGACCTCGTAGGTGTCCGCGTCCACGCGATGACCTGGCAAGGAACTCCTCTTGTCGACCTCTAAGGTCTCCGCGTCCACACGTTGAACTGACGAGGGACACCTCTAGTCGACCTCGTAGGTGTCCGCGTCCACACGTTGACCTGGTGAGGGACGCCTTTGTCGACTCGTCAAAGAAACCCTCTCAGGCAAAACTCAATCCCTTTACTAATCCCAACTCTTATTCAAGCCCTTTCTCCTAAAGGAGTAGGTAATTTTTTTTTACAGAGAGAGTATAGAGAGAATCTCTGGAGGCAATTGTGAGTAAGTGTGGAAATGAGGAGGATAAGACTCCTATTTATAGGAAAACCAACTCCCTATGATTGCACATGTGGGGGCCTGCCAATTTTATCCTTGCCTGAGGGGCTTGCCGTGGCTCCTTGCCACGTCGAGGGGTTCACCAATGCTCCATAGCTTGTTTTAGATGTATTCCAGGTGTCCGCGAGCTTGTATGTTGAGTCCGGGGGAATCTCGGGGACTTCCCGGGGGTCTTTGTAAGCTCGGATCTCCTTGTCGTATGGAATAATTGTGAGTTATCTCTTCGTCAAGTTGTGGCGAGGTGCTCGTCTGGGGTAGGGGTTTGCCAAGGCGAGGGGCTCGCCTGGGCGATGGGCTCACCAGGGCGAGGGGTTCGCCAGGGTGAGGTACTACGCCACGGGCTCGCCAGGGAGAGGGGTTCACCGGGGAGAGGGGCTCGCCAGGGCGAAGTACCTCACCAAGGTGCCTCGCTAGGAGGTGCCTTTTTTATCAAGGGCTTTGTCGTCTTCGTTTTTTAGCTCTAGGCCTCGCCAAATGTCTTGGGTTGTGGGTCTTTGGTCTTCGTCTTCGCCTCTTTAGCTCCGGGTCTCGCCAAATGCGTTGGATCATGGGCCTCTGGTCTTCGACGTCGTCAGTGGGCTTTGACTTTTACTAATGAGCTTTGACTTTTATTGTTGTTGAGCTTTTACTTTTATCAAAAGAGCTTAATTTTCATATGTTTAGAAAAATGCACGTAACAGTTAAATTGTGAGAAACTTTTAACTTTGGATTTCGTTAATCGTTAGTAACAACAATGCCTTGTGGCTTAAGCAGAACATTGCCAAAAAAAAAACAAAACAAAACAAAAAAACAAACCATGCGCAACAGCTACGAACACTAAAAGTTAAGCCGACAAAAACAATATCTCGTAATTTAATTCAGAAACCGAGAACAAGCCGACAAAAAGTCAATGGACTTTCTGGCAGTTGATTTAAAGTAAATCTAATAGCAATAGCATAACAAAAATTATTTAATAATATCCAAAGCCGGCCTTATTCACACAAAATTTAGGCCATTTCCTAAGATTCTTATGATAAAATAAAAACTATTAGATCATACCTCATATGTCTGTTAATTTATTTTAGTGTGACAGCTCTATTTTTTTTATCTTACAAACTAAGCAACAGATTTAATGTAAGTAATTATTTAGTATGAAGATTAATCACGTGATTAGCAGGCGTCTATAATTTTATTATTCACATATCTCAACTAAAAAAAAACAACTTGATGATTGGACAAAATTATTATAATTTCTTCTCTAAAAAATTAATTATTTTTCGTTATTTGTGAAAATAAAGTCTTTGGTTCATCAAAATTAATTTGCCAAGAATCTCCGGACGACCACTCAGATATATATAAACAGGAATGAACGAAAACAACCAATGTATATTGCTATATAGTTTAGTTTTTCTTTTTTCTCAACAAACTCATCGTTATGAAATTTCGATATGGTATTTTGTTTTCGTTTCTAGGAACATTTTAAATAAAATTAATTGCGAAAATTTAATAAATTTGATGGAGCACGTAGAGTTAATCCAATTAAAAAAATTAAAAAAAAACAAATAAAATTGTAAATTTGACATCAAGATTGGTACCGTTTCCAGTATGGAAAGTACGTTCAGTTATCTCTTGTAGATCTCGATACTTTATCGAACAGCTTCGACTGCTCTGCGTTGGGTCTCGATAGTGTTTCTATGTAGATTAGGCTTCACTCAACATTTTCATATTCAAACCTCCAGCTTCAGTCAACAGATGCCTTATACCGTTTAATTGTCAACTGCACAAGGCTAGAGTATCCTTGCTTCGATGCCAGATAATTCACAAAGGATGAACACTCGTTTATGGGAGGACGGACTCGACTCATGAGAGAGAGAAGAGAGAGAGAGAGAATTTAGGCTGTAATTCCCTTATATAATAGATTCTGATATGCCTAAAACAAATAAACAACTTCTTTATTATATGGGTTAATCGAGACATAAGTCTTTAACCATAAGCCAAATTGAGCGACTTGGTCTCAAATCCATTTATTAGCGATGAAAATACTAAAAGATCATTTTCGTCGCCACATCATCCACCACGTAAGTAGTCTCGTCGATTGCATTGTTGTTTCTTGCTTAAGAATTGAAACAACGTATGCGTGATTTCTTATTCGTTAATATTTAATTGTTGAATACTCTTTAATTGGATTTTTAATGTTGATTTCAATGTCTTTGTAGCTTAGGAGAAAATGTAGCATTTGTTCTCGGTTGCATGTTTGTTTCTTGCTTAAGAATTAGAAAAAGATATTCACATTTTCTTGTTCGTGAAGATTAAATTGTTGAATACTCTTGATTTGAATTTCGATGTTCATTTTGATGGTCTTTGAAGCATAGGAAAAATGATGCTTGTCGGCTCATAAACTATTAAGAGTTCCTCGTGTGAAGAGGTAAGTATAAGACATTTTATTAGAATATGTATTAGGTTTTGTTTATTGAGAATTTTGATTATGCTTTGTATATTGAGACTGTCGTTTTAGATTTTGATTACTAAAAGTGCTATTAAAGGATTTTTTTTATTAGAAATATTATATTAAAATTTATGAAGTAGTTAAGAATGTGAATTAAGTGTTATTGGTGTTGAATGTATATTGGCAAATTAGTTTATTTCGAGGTGTAAAACTCTTCCAGGCGTGCGTGGGGCGCTTCCAGACATTCTCGGGCATGCGGAGGACGTTTCTTGGTCACGTGGGGTGTTTCTAGGAATGCAAAGGGCGCTTCCAGGCGAGTGGGGGTCATTCCAGGCGCTTCCCGGCGCGCGCGGAGCGTTACTAAGCTGCACCATAAATATAATGCCGGCACGATTATTAAGACGGTCGCGACTTAAATCTTGCAATTAATCGGACATAATTTTTTTGTTATCAGTAAGCATTCACGCCGCGGCTGTTATTATGCACAAGACTCGGTTAAAAACAAATAACTGCGGCAAGAAAAGATTTGAACGAATGTAAAATCTAGGGCGAGAAATCAATAAGCCACGAGTTATATGAAACATTAAACCCGGCTACCCTTAAAATAAAGAAGTGATTTGTCGCGTTAATAATTTATCAATTCTTTCGGCACAGATAAATGAAGCCTAGGTGTGGTGCTACTAAAAATCGAGGCACTAAGCAAAATAGGTCGCGCCGGAAATCAATAAAACAATTTATATCTTGAGATGAGAAATCAAAAGAACCGCGGTGACGTCTAAAAATTAACCACGGCTTTGTTATAATAACTGTCCCGGCATTGGTTGCAAAACCTAGTCACATTGAGGGTTACTGCCGCAACTTAATTTTGCACACCTTCGAAATTTTTGAATATATCCATAGCGTTTTTGTTACGTCTATGGTAATATGCTGCGGTTTGGTATCACACTACCGAGGCATATTTTAGTAAAAAAAAATCAGTGAACAACCACGTTTCAGAGATGTTTTAACCAATTATGGTCGTGGCTTGTCTGTTTTCTGACCACGTTTCAGAAACGTGCTAAAAATATTTTCTCACAAAGTACCACTTGTTTATCAACCACGTTTCAAAACAATCCCCAAAGGTTTCAAGGATTGTTTTAAATAGTTCTCAAATCATATATTTGTACTAGTGCTACCTTATTCCATTATTATTGCAAATTACTCACTTAACGGGTTATGAAGTCGTTAAGCTCCAGATGAGTACTAATTTTATTCCCACAAATCACAAAACGAAATCATAAAGTTATTATCCATATTTGTATTCATACAGTTTGTCACGGTCAACCGTCTGATCCCCAAATAAAAGTGTTGGGAGTTCTTTTCTAAACTTTGTTGATCAAATCAAAGAGCATGTAATTTAAATCGTAGTAATTCATAATACCTCAGGACATCAACCGATTCCATATGATCATCATTACGACTTTATTTACTTGTCATCATTGATGGATTGATGACTTTCAATTAAAGTCTAGTCCTGTCTAGAATGAAGTCATTTCATACATGATAGAACTCAACAGTTTGGACCAATACCATGATTCGGTAATATATCACAACATTAGTTGTGAATGACTTTAGCAATAGTTTTTCACGATTAGAAGTTCCCACTAATAATCTGAACCATGAACATATTTATTTTAATTTTTTGTATCGTGATGTTAAACTTCGTCACATAGACCCAGTATGATAACGTAGCACAATTGCAAACATATAACAACTAAGGATAAACACATTTATTATATTGAAAAAAATTATTGAACAAGATTGTCATTGATAAATAACATATTATTTACAATGACATAACCAAACCTTGTACATGTGGCATTAGCATCTCAGATATGGTACATATTTATCATATATGTCCAACAAACATACAAACTTACAAAGAGATATTGGACGCAAAAGGGTTCCGACAAATTTACATTATTGACTATAAAGAAACATTGTCTCAGGTTTCCATCTTTAAATCCATTAGGATATTGCTTGGAATTGCCGCATTTTATAATTACGAGATTTGGCAAATGGATATAAAAAGTGCATTCCTTAATGGGATTATGGAAAAGGAAGTGTACGTGACACAACCTAAATGATTTATTAATCCAAAGAACACTACAAAGGTGTGTAAGTTGAGCAGTTCAATTAACGGTCTTAATAAATCATCAAGGATTTTGAATCGTCGTTGCAATGAAGCCATCACTCGGTTTGGTTTTATAAAGCATGATGATGAGGCGTGTGTGTACATGAAGTCTAGTGGAGCATAGTTGTATTCTTAATATTGTATGTAGATTACATTCTACTATTTAGAAAAGAAATTTCGATCCTTTAGTCAGTGAAGGAATGGTTGAGAAATTGTTTCTTAATGAAAGACTAAGGGGAAGTCTCTTACGTGTTAGGTGTAAAGATCTATATAGAAAGATCTAAAAGGCTTTAAGGATTACATAAAACTAAGGTACCATATTCTTTAAATATTGGGTCTATTATGTATGCCATGAGATGTAGTCGATCGAATGTGTCAATCCGGTTTCGGAACAATGGATTGTTGTGAAAGGAATAGTGAGGTACTAAAGTCATAAGCCATGACGTAGCTTTATGCAACTTGCTTGCAAGTTGTTATTAAATAAATATATATACTTACCTAGTCATCAAGTTTGTGTGGGTAATTTAGTAATTTTAAGAAGATGTAATGCCTATATAAACTCACGTTCTGTTGTATTCGATCAACACAAAAAAGATATCTCCCTCTCTCACTTGTCTTTGTTCTCATATGTGCACTATCATTTCTATACTTATATATATATATAAACAAAGAAGAAAATGTGAGTGATAGTGAGTGCTATTGTGGCTTGTTACATTAAAGTGTTGTCGTCTTTTTCCCATTGTGTTTTGTGGAAAAAGTTCCAATTATTTGGAACTAACATTTTGTATCAGAGCAGGGTTCTAAGTGTCGTTGTTAAGTCTCTTAAAAGCCTTAGTATGCTCTGTAGTTGCGATTCCGACTGATCTTCCACATCGGAAACGATTTCTCGAGATTTTTTTGTGTGAGTTTTCTTTGTGTCGAGGTACCGCCAACACGATGGGTGATCTCCAAGTTGTCAGAGGTATCAAGAAACTCAATAGCAACAACTACAACACATGGGCGACATGCATGATGTCCTATTTGCAAGGGCACGACCTTTGGGAGGTCGTCGGTGGAGGCGAAACTACGCCTAAGGAGGAAGATGCTAACGACATCTTGCGCAAATGGAGAATCAAAGCAGGCAAAGCGATGTTTTCCCTAAAGACCACCATTCAAGAAGAGATATTGGAGCACATTCGCGACGAAAAGACGCCCAAAGAAGCATGGGAGACATTCGTGACGGTTTTCTCAAAAAAGAATGATGCGAGTCTACAGCTCTTGGAGAACGAGCTATTATCAATCTCACAATGCGACGTGACGATTGCGTAGTATTTTCATAAGGTCAAGTCGATATGTCATGAGATTAGCGATCTCGATCCGAAGTCCGTCATCGAAGAAGCTCGTATGAAGCGAATCATCATCCACGGGTTGAGACAAGAGTATCGAAGCTTCGTGATTGCTATACAAGGATGGCCCGTTCAACCATCACTTGTAGAGTTTGAGAATTTGCTGGCAAGCCAAGAAGCAATGACTAAGAAAATGGGAGGCATCACGCTAAAGAATGAAGAGGAAAAGCACCTCCTGCTTACGCATGAAGAATGGGTAGCCAAGCAGAAGAAGAACTATGGAGCTGAGTTTTCTTCAAGCTCGTCGAGTCGTGGCAGGTACGATGGAGATAGCCGAGCACGTGGTAGAGGCCGAGGAAGAGGGCGAGGTCGTGACATGCAAGGTCGCGGCAGTAGCTCACCCCGCCAGGAAGACACTACGGTCCGAAGAGACAAGAGCATAGTGAAGTGCTACAATTGTCAGAAACTCGGGCACTATGAATCGGCATACCGCAATAAGAAGCACGGCGATGAAACGAATCTGACAAGATTCCATGAAGACGAGCAAATGCTGATGTTTGCCTAGCAAGAGAAGAACGTTGAAGTTCAGAGAAACGAGGAGACAAGCGCCGAAGGTGAGATCGACGCCGAGTCCGGGCGAGAATCGGTCAGAGAAAAGACCGACCTGGAAGAGGCAATCGACGTGGAGTCGAGCCCGGAGACCGAGCTGATGATGGCGGAGAAGAGGCCCAGCCCGGAGAAGATGGCCGACGAGACAGTCATGCTTATCGAGGACAAGGTTATTACAGACCTCCTCGTGGATAGAGAGAAGAATGTATATACCGACGTCTTGCATTTAGACAATGGTGCAAGCAACCACATGACCGGAGATCGAGATAAGTTTAAAGAGCTCGATGAAAAGATCACAGGGAACGTGAAGTTCGGCGATAAATCGATCGTCGAAATCAGAGGTAGAAGGTCCATTCTGTGCCAGTGCAAGAACGGAGACCAACGCCTAGTGACCCATGTGTACTACATACCGAAGCTGAAAAGTAACATCATCAGCCTTGGTCAGATAACGGAAGTCGGCAACACAGTGGTGATGGCCGGCTCGTACTTGAAGATGTGGAACCAGAGTGGCGCCCTGTTGATGACGGTGAAGAGAACGCCGAACAAGCTGTACAAGATACTTCTTGAGACGGGCCAACCCGTCTGCTTAATGGCGTCCCTAGCAGACCCAGCTTGGTTGAGGCACGCACGACTTGGGCACGTAAATTTCTACACGCATAAGATAATGGGAGATAAGAAGATGGCCTTGAGGGTTCCCAAGATTGAACACCCCAACCAGCTATGCGAATGCTGCATGGTCGCGAAACAGGCAAGAGTGCCATTTATGATCAAGGCCAAGTTCCAAGCAGAGCGACCACTCCAACTGGTGCACGCGGACCTGTGTGGTTCAATTACCCCGACTACCTTAGCCGGCAACAAGTACTTATTTTTGCTTGTCGATGATTAACACCGTTGGATGTGGGTTTATACACTCAAGGAGAAGAGTGGAGCCCGTGAAGTCTTCAAGAATTTCAAGAGGGTCGTGGAAAACCAATCAGGACATAAACTGAAGACCCTACGAACAAATCGAGGAGGCGAGTTCACGTCTCAAAATTTCGCGGAGTACTGCGGAGGAGAAGGTGTAGAGCGACACCTCACCGCACCATACACGCCTCAGCATAACGGCGTGAGGGAAAGACGGAATCGGACCGTCATGGACACTGCAAGGACTTTGATGAAGAGCATGCAAGTCCCGGCGCGGTTCTGGGGAGAAGCAGTACGACACGCGGTCTACTTGTTGAACCGTCTACCAACGAAGGCGCTAGGCGAGCGCACTCTTTACCAAGCGTGGAAAGGGAAGAAACCTCATCTGGAGAATTTGGAGGTGTTTGGGTGCACCACACATGTGAAGATTGTGGGCCCACACCTCAAGAAGCTCGATGATCGGAGTCAGCCGATGGTGTACCTTGGCACCGAGGAAGGGAGCAAGGCACACAGGTTTTACGACCCCCAACGCGGCAAATTGCATGTGAGCAGAGACGCTGTGTTTGAAAAGGAGAAGAAGTGGGGTTGGCGAGACGAGAACGCAGAACCCGAACAGAACTCGGTGGAGTTCATACGTGAAGAGGAAGAGGCGGTCGAGCATGAAGAGGTAGAGAGTCCTTTCCAGGGGCTAGCAACGCCCAGCTCGACGGAAACAAGTTTGTCTGGAACTAGCTCACCACCAAGCTCGCCCAACACAGGATCAGGAATGAGCACCCCGATCCCAATGACAGCTAGTTCGGGAGGAACCAGCTCGGGAGACTCATGGATCAAGGACGGACCAAGAGGGTTCCGTACCCTATCTGATGTCTACGAAGAAGCACGAGAGCTTGATTTGAGCCCATAGGAGCTCTTACTGGTGAGTGAAGAAGAACCAAACAACTACCGCAAGGCAGCTACCGAGAAGGAATGGCAGAAAGCAATGAAGAGGGAGCTAGAGTCCATTGAGAAGAATCAGACGTAGGAGCTAGTCGACATTCCAAGAGGACACAAGTCCATTGGTCTGAAGTGGGTTTACAAGCTCAAGAAGGACTCAGAAGGAAACGTCCTCAAGCATAAAGCCAGATTAGTCTACGCGCAGATGCAGGGAGTAGACTTCGAGGAAGTTTTCGCTCCAGTGTCCAGACTCGACACAGTCAGGCTAATCCTAGCCCTCGCAGCTCACCGAGGCTGGAAAATCCACAACCTGGACGTTAAATCGGTGTTCCTGAATGGTGAACTAGAAGAAGAAGTCTATGTTGCTCAGCCAAAAGGTTTCGTCGACAATACCGCAGAGCACAAGGGGCACAAGTTGTCAAAAGCTCTTTAAGGGTTGCGACAAGCACCACGTGCATGGAATACTCTACTCGACAAGAGTATAAAGAGTCTTGGTTTCAAGAAGTGCTCATAAGAGTAAGCGGTCTACACGAGAAACAATCGAGACGAGGCCCTCATCATCGGTGTGTACGTCGACTACCTGATCGTGACTGGATCCAGTGCAGAAGGCATAGATGGATTCAAGAAACAGATGATGAATGAGTTCGAGATGAGCGACCTCGGACTACTATCATACTACCTCCGCATCGAGGTCGATCAGAAGCAGGAATGCGTCACGCTAAGGCAGACGGCCTACGCGAAGAAGATTCTGAAGCAATTCAAGATGGCGGATTGCAATCCGAGCAAGTATCCGATGGAGGCAAAGTTGAAGGTCGGGAAAGACGCATAAGGAACCCCGGTGGATCCCACGGAGTACATGCGTGGCGTCGGGTGCCTCAGGTACCTAACCCATACCCGACCGGACATCTCATATGCAGTTGGCATAGTGAGTCGTCACATGGAGAAGCCTACCGGTTTACACCAGCACGATGTGAAGCACATCCTTCTTTACGTAAAGGGAATGACGAGCTACGGGATCCAGTACAGAAGAGGGAGTGGAGCTGAAGAACTGGTCAGTTTTACCGACAGTGACCTAGCCAGTGATGTCGATGACAGAAAAAATACCGGAAGTATGGCATTTTACCTCAACGGTAATTTGATCACTTGGCAATCACAGAAGCACAAAATTGTGGCCTTATCGTCTTGTGAAGCCGAGTTCATGGCAGCGACCGCAGCGTCGTGTCAAGTGTTATGGCTCAGAAATTTGTTGAGCGAGGTCACTGGAAACGAGCAGAAGCCGGTGACTCTCTATGTTGACAACAAGTCTGCGATCGCGTTGTTAAAAAACCCGGTGTTTCATGGACGCAGCAAACACATTGACACTCGCTTTCACTTTATTCCCGAGTGTGTGGAAGAGCGAGAGATCATCGTGGAATTTGTTACCACCACGAAGCAAAGAGCTGACATTCTAACCAAGGCTCTAGCAAGAGTCAATTTCACGGAGATGCGAGAGTTGCTCGGCGTGAAGAACCTCGAGCCACGTCAATCTTACGGTGGAGAATAAAGTCGTAAGCCATGACGTAGCTTTATGCAACTTGCTTGCAAGTTGTTATTAAATAAATATAAACACTTACTTAGTCATCAAGTTTGTGTGGGTAATTTAGTAATTTTAAGAAGATGTAATGCCTATATAAACTCACGTTCTGTTGTATTCGATCAACACAAAAAAGATATCTCCCTCTCTAACTTGTCTTTGTTCTCATCTGTGCACTATCATTTCTATACTTATATATATATATATATATATATATATATATATATATATATATATAAACAAAGAAGAAAACGTGAGTGATAGTGAGTGCTATTGTGGCTTGTTACATTAAAGTGTTGTCGTCTTTTTCTCATTGTGTTTTGTGGCAAAAGTTCCAATTATTTGGAACTAGCAGGTACTGACGAAGAACAAAAGAAATGATTCTTGTTTACGGTGGTAGTGAAGAACTAGTAGTAACTAGTTACACTAATGCTAGTTTCTAGACTGATCTAGACGATTCCAGGTCTTAGACATGCTACATATTTTTCCTTAGTGGTGGAGCTATAAGTTGGAATAGTTCACAAGAAGCTATTGCAGGTGACCCAAGGCAAAGGATATTGTTGCTAATAAAGCAACCAAAGAAGCTGCTTGGTTGAGAAAATTTCTTTCTGCTCTTGAAGTTGTAACTAGCATATCAGAAGGAATTCAACTCTTTTGTGATATTAATGGGGCCACAACTCATCATGCAAGGGAACCAAGGTTTCACGAAAAATCCAAAACACATACTCCGAAAATTTCACCTCATACAAGAATTCATCAATAGAGACAAGGCTGTGATTAGGAGAGCCGCATCGGAAGATAACGTTGAACATCCGCTGATAAAGGGTTTGGCGCATGAGAGGCATGCATGTCACACCAAGGATATTAGTATTCGATATCTGGAAGAGTTTTAGGAACATACGTTATTACTATTTTATTCGGTTATTTATTCAATTATTCATATATTTTATTTCAAAAACGTTTTCGCTAGGCTTCAACTAAAGAAATTATTAGTTTTCATGGCAAGTTCCTTATTGTTTATAAATATATACCTTGTGCCATTCAAATATATATATATATATATATATATATATATATATATATATATATATATATATATATGTGTGTGTGTCATGCAAATATAATATTGAGGTAAACAATAGGCTTAGAAGGTAACTGTTACTACGAGAGTAATGCTTCACCTTAAGAAGTTCCTGGTGAGAAAGTCATCAGAATAAGGACAATGACTAAATAAATATGCATTTGAGACTAGTGGTGATTTGACTGATACGAGATTAGTTAAGAAATCACATAGGCAATGATTAGAGAATCATGGAGCTGAACAAACCCAATATGTGAATGTTACATTTTCTTTAGCTACTGTCACTAACATTTCTTCAAAGTGGATAACATTCGTAAAGTCCTTAGAATTGAGACATTCTTTCTTGTGACCTTGAGAAGATTGCTCTTTAATTCAGTCAAATGTTGCCTTAACTAGGTGGACTATAAAGGTTGGAAGAAACAAATTTGACATAAAAATAGTTTGTTCACAATACTGTGACATCCAGGATATCATGCACGATACTTTTACAGGCTTGGGTGGCAATGAATCGGCTGGTAGACTTGTCTCATTGTCTATAAGATGAATCGGTCACTTACTATACCAACGTTATAGATCCTATAGGCTCACACTTAATACTTTCTGAATCGGATAGACGAGAAAATCAAGAGAGTAACACATGTCAATGAAAAGTCTTCTAGACACTGAGATAAATTAAAGTATGATATGTTGTCTTAGTGCAATTGAAAGATTGAAAGGGATTATTCCCTAAGACCGGGTTTGGGCCTACACTAAAATAATTAATGTAATTAATTAATAAATATAAGGTTTATGATCAAACCTAATTGAGGTTTATGATCAAACCTAATTGAGCAGGCAATTAAGCATTCATAAATCTCTCATGTTCTCTCTCTAGCCGCGCCGCCCACGCTGTCCTTCCTCGGGATTCACAACAGCGCCCGAGGCTCCATGTTGGAGTCATCGTTTCTCCGTCATATTTCTGGAATCCGACTAGCATCGATCCAACGATAATCCGGCCTTTGACAAAGAGGTGATTGTAGGTGTTCCGCTCGTGCGGTGGACACCAATAGAGGCTTAACTCGGTGATTGAACCTCCGTGCTCGAAAATCGACACTGAAGAACTATGGGAATAAGATCAAGCACGCAACAAAAGGTATATTTAATTTTACGCTACGTGATTCAACGATTTAATATTTGGAATTCAATCAATGTTTCCGCCTTTAATCCACCCGAGAAATAGGAAAATTTCCTACGTATACCAAATAAAGTTTTAGGCTAAATTAATAGAAAATGATTAAATCACAGGTTAAAAGGATACAAAAAAAAAAAAAAAAAAAGTAAAACGGGAAAACCGATAAATGAAGAATACGTTCAGGGATCATATTATCCATATTTAGTTACGTATTTATTTCAACAAGAACCAGCGATATAGCCCTAAATCCAGCGTTCGACTTTCTTATCAAATATACTTGGCCCGTAAGTGGACCAGACGATGTCAACCATTAGCTTGAACTGCAACAATACAAACAAAGAAATGGGAACACACGCAAGGCATATGGACGGAACTAAGACCCATAACCTGTTATGAAACATTTGAGAAAGCCCTGCACAAAAGGCGATGATCATGGCCGCTATAGTTATAAAAAGGGTGGAGAGGCCAATGATGAGCTCTCTCGGCAGTGATTTTAGGAAATCCTCTTCTCTGTAACGCGACGTTAGGATTCCAAGGAACATTAACACCGACGTCGTCGACATAAATAATGCCAAAGAGTTCGACATCATAAAGACCCTGAACAACTTGTTCTTCTCAAACATCGGAAACCCGGTATTCTGGTCGTTACCACCAGGAAATGTAAACGCTGCGGCGAAAGTGACAGTGACGATAAGAGCACCGACGACAGTACTAGAAGCTGCCGCGTCTTTCATCCACTTCTCTCCCTCAACCACCAAATTCTTGTGGTTTTCTGTGAATAGAGCGCCAGGTGTCAACCCATCACGGTTCACCCATTCCTTGTTTGGTGGGCTGCTTAGTTCTTCAACAGCCTACATAGATATACCATGAATTATTCAAGTAAAATAACCTGGAATGATAACGAATCACGTACGCCCATAAAGTAATTAAGAAAGGACAAGTTGTACAATTTACATTGCCCTTTGGAGAAGTCAACTTCAAGTACTTATTTTTCAATTCATGATTCTCTTTTAGAGATAAAGTCAGGGAGCCGACAAGTAATATATATATATATATATATATATATACACACGAAAACTTGCAAAAATGGTTAAAAAAATACATAATTTTAAACTTTGTTCAATTTAAGACATTTGTACCCCTGATTAATATTGGGGAGGTTGTATGATTAAAATTCTTGGGACAGTTTCTTATGATCTTTGGGGACACTAATTTGAATTTAGGGGACAGTTTTTAGTAATTTAGAGAGAGTTTTCTGGGCAGTTTTGTGGGAGGCAGTATGAGTAACATTCTTGGGACAATTTCTTCAGATTTTGAGGACAGCTTTTGGTAATTTATGGATAGTTTAGGGGTTAATTAATCAGGGATAAAAATGTCCTAAATTAGACAAAGTTTAAAATTATGTAGATAGATGAGTCTTTTTTACTTGTTTTGTCCGCAATATTGCCGAGAAAACAAGAACACATTAAAGAGAACAAAAACACAATAAAAAGAGGAGATAATGTCAATACAATAATGAAGGAGTTGCAAATTAATGCGGCTACACCTTGTATTTATATAAAAAAATATAAATAAAAAAAACCCAAAATCAAAATCCTAAGGGACTATAATTAAACATTTCAAAAAAACAGGTACATGTGACGCAAAAAACACCCCAGCCTCCTCGCGATTTCTCGTGACGCAGCTCCTCGCGACGCATCGCGACGAGGCTCCTCGCGATTTTGGCGATTTTGCTCGCGACGAGTCGTGACTCCGCGAGGAGTAGCTCTACTAACAGTAAAGAATACAACAGAAGGCTAACAAACTTGACTTGAATAAATAACAATATACTAGAATAAAACTAATATAATGAACCGATAATCAGACTTTGGATAAGTCAATGTTAATCTTCATATATATCAAATATTTGAAGCTTAATTTATGGTGTTTTAAAGAAAGTTTTGATTGACGTAAGTTTTGATGTTTAATTTATAGGGTAAATTAGTGAAATAGTCATTAATATACAAGCTTTTCACATAATACTGATGGCCATGAATCCAAACTATTTTAAAAAATAGTCATTTTAATAGCTGACGAAAAAAGATCCTTCACACTCAGTCTCCTTGTGAGCTTAAGCTTGACTTAGTCCGTCACACAGAGGAAGTCAGCCCGGGTATCGACCAGAACAAAGGACGGACAAGAGTTCAACCCAGCTCGGGTGAACGCGGACAGAAAGTCCGGACAGAAGGCAAGCTCAGCCCGGAGCATACGAGCATGCCAGCTCGGGGACAAAGAAGTTGTCCGGGCAGGAAAGAGAAAGTCAGCAACTACGCAATAAGGAAAGCGCGTAGCTTGAAGAGCAAGCTAAGATCGAGTCAAAGATTTGACGAGTTTATTTAGGGTAGTTACCTGATTTTGTGCGATTTAGTTGAGCTAGGGTTTCGCCTATGTGAGGCTATATAAACCTAGCATTGTAAACTTTGTGTAGAGAGTTACGTAGAGTCCATTAGAGTTTTGAGTTTACCTTCTTGTATTTGCCTTTGATATTAAAAAGATAATTTCTTACTCCCAAATTCGTGTTCTTGAGTTCCTCTATTTTGGTGTTAATCGTGTTTCTTCGCAGATCCATGATTTGGGATCCAACAAGTGGTATCAGAGCTTCAATCGAAGAACATGTCTTCATCAGAATCGGCGATCGTAGATCTGGTGGTGAAGAAACCAGAATCCAGGGAAGGCACAGTGACGCTCCATTACCCCATGCTCACGAAGAGTTAATTACGGCGTGTGGGCGTTAAATATGAGGGTAAATGTGCAGGCGTAGGAAGTGTAGGAGGCCGTAGAAGACGGCGATGTCGAAGGGCGCAAGGAAAGAATGACACTCGCAGCAATCTACCAAGCAGTTCCATAATAAATTATTTTCATGCTCTCTGAGAAAGATTCCGCAAGAGAGGCATGGAAAACTCTTTGGACCATGAACGTGGGCGCTGATCGCGTCAAGGATGCAAATGTCCAGACCCTAAAGAGTTACTTCGAGGTCATGCGGATGAGAGAAAGCGAGTCGGTGGACGACTTCGCAGTAGAACTCACGTCTATCGTGACCAGCATACGTTCGCTAGGAGATAAGTTGGAGGAGACCACAGTTGTCAAGAAATTTCTACGAGCACTGCCTCACAGGTAGTCAGTCTACACCAGGAGAGGCTTCGGGGATACAGCGACAAAGGAGACGAGAACAATCTCCTGCTCACGCAAGAGGAATGGACGCCGAGACAGAAGAGAACTAGGGGAGCCGAGTTTTCTTCGAATTTCTCAGGTCCAAACAGCTACAGTGGAGAAGTCCGAGGACGCGGACAAGGTTGAGGCAGAGACACGCGGGGACGCGGAGGCAGCTCGAGTCGTCAAGAAGGACAGAACAGAAGAGACAAGAGCACAGTGAAGTGCTACGCTTGTCAGAAGCTCGGGCACTTTGCATCGGAGTGCCAGAGCAGGAACCAGGGCGACGAGGCAAATCTAGCGAGATTCCCAGACAACCAACCGGCATTGTTGTTCACCGAGCAGGAAACGCACCTGGATGGACAGAACGGCGAGATCGAAGCCGAGCAGAGCTGTCTGGAGGAAACCAGCGAAAAAGTTTTCCTCATCGAGGACAAGGTTTTTGCAAACCTCCTCGTGCATGGCGAGAAGAGAGTGAGTACCGACGTGTGGTACCTGGACAACGGAACTAGCAACCACATGACCGGGGACCGAGCTAAGTTTGAAGAGCTCGATGAGAAAATCACGGACAGCGTGAAATTTGGCGACGAGTTAGTCGTAGAGATCAGAGGTAGAGGGTCGATCCTGTTCGAGTGTAAGAATGGCGACCAGCGTCTGATGACCCAAGTGTATTTCATCCCGAAGTTGAAGAGCAACATCATCAGTCTGGGACCGATGACGGAGATCGGGAATACAGTGGCGCTAGCCGGGTCCTATCTGTAGATGTGGACCAAGGAAGGAGAGCTGTTGATGAAGGTGGAGCGAACACCCAACAGACTCTACAAGATTCTCTTGAAGACGTGCCAGCCCGTCTGCCTCATGGCGTCGATGGAAGATCCGGCTTGGCTGTGGCACGCACGGCTCGGACGCGTGAATTTTCATGCGCTCAAGATGATGGGCGAGAAGAAGATGACCTTCGGGGTTCCTAAGATAGAACACCCCGACCAGCTTTGTAAGTGCTGCATGATCGCGAAGCAGGCGAGGATACCGTTTCCGATCAAGGCCGAATTCTAAGCAGAGAAACCCCTACAGTTGGTGCATGGTGACCTATGTGGTCCGATCACCCCAGCGACCTCGGTAGGTAACAAGTATTTCCTTTTGCTTCTCGATGACTTTAGTCGCTGGATGTGGGTGTTTATGCTCAAGAAGTTCAAGAAGATCGTGGAGAACAGGTCTGTGCACAGGTTGAAGATCTTGCGTACAGACCGAGGAGGAGAATTCACTTCCCAGCAGTTCGGAGAATTCTGCGACCAGGAAGGAATTCAGTGTCACCTGTCAGCACCCCCACACGCCCCAGCATAATGGCGTAGTAGAAAGACGAAACCGGACTGTGATGAACACAGCAAGGAGCTTGCTCAAGAGTATGCAGGTTCCGGCCAGGTTTTGGGGAGAAGCGGTAAGACATGCGGTCTACCTGCTTAATCGTTTGCCGACCAAAGCACTAGGAGAGTGCACACCCTACCAGGCGTGGTACGGGAAGAAGCCCCACTTAGAGCATCTGAAAGTGTTCGGGAGCACCGCACATGTGAAGGTTGCGGGCCCACATCCCAAGAAGCTGGACGATAGGAGTCAGAAGATGGTCTACCTTGGAGTTGAAGAAAGAAGCAAGGCACATAGACTCTACGATCCACGAATCGGTAGACTCCAAGTGAGCAGAGATATTGTGTTCGAAGAAGAGATGAAGTAGGATTGACGCGACGAGAAAGGAGAACCCAAGAAGAACTCACTAGAGCAGGGAGTTGCTGAGCAGGAGCGGCCCGGAACACCCAGCTCGGGAACGGTCTTGCCAGAGATGAGAGAAATCAGCCTGGGAGAGAGCACCCCGGACACACCACGGACACCAAGTCCGAGCAGGACCAGTCTGTCCAGCTTGGGAGATTCCTCCATAAAAGACGACCACGAGAATTCCGACCTCTAGCAGAAGTCTACGAGCAGACTCAAGAGGTGGATTTGGAGGAAATTTCATTGCTATGTGCAGAGGAGCCAGCCAACTACCAAGAGGCAGTAGTCGAGCAGGAGTGGCAGGAAGCAATAAAGAAGGAGATGGAGTCCATCGAGAAGAACGGGACGTGGGAATTGACTGACCTGCCAAAGGTCATAGACCCATCGGCCTGAAATGGGTGAACAAGCTGAAGAAGGACGCCGAGGGAAACGTCCTTAAGCACAAGGCAAAGCTGGTAGCAAAGGGCTACGTGCAGAAGAAAGGCATAGACTTCGACGAAGTTTTTGCTCCAGTAGCGAGACTGGACACGATCAGACTCATCCTAGCCCTAGCAGCGTATCGAGGTTGGGAGATTCACCATCAGGATGTCAAATCGGCATTCCTAAACGGTGACCTCGACGAAGAAGTGTACGTCAAGAAACCAGAGAGGTTCGGCGTCACAGGCAAGGATCAGAAGGTGTACAAATTATCCAAGGCTCTATACGGATTGAGACAAGCACCAAGAGCGTGGAACATCCGCCTTGACAAGAGCTTGAAGAACCTTAGCTTCAAAAAGTACCTGAGGGAGCAGGCAGTCTACACCAGGAGTACCGGGCAGGAAATCCTGATCGTGGGAGTATATGTGGATGACCTGATCGTCACTGGATCCAGCGCAGGAGGCGTAGAAAGATTCAAGCAGCAGATGATGGTCGAATTCGAGATGAGTGACCTTGGATTACTTTCGTACTATCTCGCGATTGAGGTGGAACAGAAGAAAGACGTTATTACGCTGAAGCAGTCGACCTATGCGAGGAAAATCCTTAAGCAGTTCGAGATGGTGGACTGTAACTCGAGCAAGTACCCAATGGAGGCGAAGCTGCAGCTCGGGAAGGATGTTGAGGGGAGAAGAGTGGATCCCACGGAGTATAGACGCGTAATCGGGTGTCTGAGATACCTCACTCACACCCGACTAGACATTTCACACGCAGTCGGGATAGCCAGTCAATACATGGAGAAGCCCACTAGTGCGCACCAGCAGGCGGTGAAGCACATCTTGCGATACGTGAAGGGCACGACGGACTACGGGATCCAGTACAGTAGAGGAAGTGGAGCAGAAGTACTAGTCGGCTTTACGGATAGTGACGGAAGGTATGGCATTCTACCTCGACGGAAACCTGATCACTTGGCAGTCTCAAAAGCAGCATATAGTAGCTCTATCCTCATGTGAAGCAGATTTCATGGCGGCAACTGCAGCACCATGTCAGGCTATGTGGTTGAAAGGGCTACTTAGTGAAATGACGGGATCCGAGCAGAGACCAGCTACTCTTTACGTGGATAACAAGTATACAATCGCGTTCATGAAGAATCTAGTGTTCCACGCACGGAGTAAACACAGTGACACGAAATTTCACTACATTCGTGAGTGTGTGGAGAAGCGAGAGATTATCGTGGAGTTCGTCAACACAAGGGAGCAACGGGAAGACATTCTTACCAAGGCTCTGGGGAGAGTCAAATTCACAGAGATGAGAGAGCTGCTCGTAGTGAAGAGTGTAGCAAGTCAAGCTTACAGGGGAGAATGTGAGCTTAAGCTTGACTTAGTCCGTCACACAGAGGAAGTCAGCCCGGGTACCGACCAGAACCAAGGATGGACAAGAGTTAGCCTAGCTCGGGTGAACGCGGACAGAAGGCAAGCTCAGCCCGGAGCATACGAGTAGGCCAGCTCGGGGACAGAGAAGTTGTCCGGGCAGGAAATGGAAAGTCAACAACTACCCAATAAGGAAAGCGCGTAACTTGAGGAACAAGCTAAGATCGAGTCAAACATTTGACTAGTTTATTTAGGGTAGTATCCTGATTTTGAGCAAGCTAGGGTTTCGCCTATGTGAGGCTATATAAACCTAGCATTGTAAACTTTGTGTAGAGAGTTACGTAGAGTCCATTAGAGTTTTGAGTTTACCTTCTTGTATTTGCCTTCGATATTAATCAGAGAATTTCTTCTCCCAAATTCGTGTTCTTGAGTTCGTCTATTTTGGTGTTACTCGTGTTTCTTCGCAGATCCGTGATTTGGGATCCAACACTCTCTTGTTCCCATATACAGGTTATACCTCTTCTTTTAATATATTTTTTATAAGGTTAATTGCGGCACTAATACACAACATTTGGTCAAGAGGGGTTTTAGGTCCCCAACTTTTCAAAGTGTGGGCAAAAATACACAACGTTTGTTGAATGTAAAATCCGTTGGTCCTTCCGTTGGGGATGTTAACTTCTGCTGATGTGGTATCGTTAAACTGCCAAATGGATTGTTAATTTGTAATATTAATTACATAACCTAATTAATAAGAATAAATTAAACTATTTTTATTATGATTCAAAAAATAAATTAAAACTTTAAATTAACGAGCAATACTTATTTAACGCGTAGTTCTTATTTTTGAACTCGTGCTTCAATATTATTCACATCTTTACTATGTCGTTTTTTAAATTACAATTGTTTTTAATAATCGGTCGGTTTTCCAAAATTTTAGTCGTTTCTAATAAAATGTCGTTATGTAATCTTTGCAAATTTTGTCGTGTTTAATAATCTGTCGTTTTTCAACAAAATTATTCATGTTTGACGAAGAGCCTGTTAAATTTATAGGGGGAGTAAAAATTATTTATTTAATTTAAAGTATTAATTTTTTTTAATCATAATTAAAATATGATTTAATTTATTCTTATTAATTAAATTATACAATTAATATTACAAGTTGACAGTCCATTTGGCAGTTTAACGATGACACATCAGCAGAATTTAACATCCCTAACGGAAGGACCAACGGATTTTACATTTAACAAAGGTTGTGTATTTTTGCCCACACCTTGAAAGTTTGGGGACCTAAAACCCGTCTTGACCAAAGGTTGTGCATTATTGCTGCAATTAACCCTTTTTTATATGAAAATTGTACGAAATGCCCATTTTATAAAATTTAATATTTTCTTAATTAAATTTCAAAATTTTAATTGGGTTAAATGGGTAGACATGAGAAAAGCAGTTAGTAAATCAGACGGATCTACGTCTCATCTTCTAACATGATTGATAAACGGACATCTCTAGGTCGACACATAAGATAAACATGAAACATGTATTGTCTTGTCTTGATTTCCCATATGTTTGTCATGTTGTATTAAAAGCCAAGTGATCATCTAGATTGGGAGATGAGAATGTACGATTATATATATATATATATATATTGTTATTACCTTAAATTATTTAAGTTCTCTTTGCATTTGCAATAAATTTTAATATTATATATATATATATATATATATATATATATATACATATACCTTAAACCATTGAAGTTCTCTTTGCATTTGCAGAGCTGCTCCAGGGATGAGCTTCAGTCTCTTCAAAGGCGCTACAGCAGCTGCCTTGTGCAGCATGTTGCCGTGTTTATCATCACGGTAATTCATGATGGTTGTTTTATTTCGAAGGCCGTAAATAAGGCTGAAGATTTTGGCTTGACGATGCTTGAGAGCCTCCTCAATCACGCTTCTAGCAATGAATGGATTCCAGACAAGAGTTGGATTCGCTTTCACGATTCCGGAGATGAATTCGACATTCCCAGCCCGTGCAGCGATAATAAGAGAATCATGTATCCTGGCCTTTTCCATATTCGTCTCATCCAATGTATTTTCGATTACTTTACACATTTGTTTCAAGAGTTCAATATTTTGAACATGGAATAATTTCATCTCGTATAAGCCCTTGATATCTGCAAACAGTACACAATTGATAAGCCAAGGATCACACCAACTACAAAAATGCAGGGAGGCAAAGATGTCTCGAAACGAATACCTACGTTGATCATGCATATAACTTAAACCGCTTAAAATCTATGGGTATATGTGCACATTTTGTCACATAATTTCTTTCATAGTAATATGGAAATTGCGACATAAGTACTTAAACTAATTTGTTTGTTGTAGTTAAATGCCTAAATACAAGTTTGGTAGTAAAAGTCCTTATCATTATGTTTTTGTTGCATTTTAGTAAAAAAATTACTTTTTTTTAGGGCATTTGGCCTAGACTATTTAAGCTTCTCCTTCATCACAAATCATGATGCATGTTTTGTCCGGCATGTCCTCTATGTGAGGTTAAGCTCGACCTGGTTCACCTTGTTGAGTCTTCTCCACTACGCACGTCTATTAGGTTTCGTACATCGGGCCACGTCGACTTGGAATATTTTGTGTCAACCTAGCTAATCACCACTATGACAATCATCAATCCCGTGAGCCGAGAGGGCAAGAACGGGTAATCCGTTTTCAGACTCTTTTTTCCAAATTAAATAAAACGACAACTCATTCAAACACTTTCTATAGCTATTAAAACAATCTCATTTCAGACTCTTTTTTCCAAATTAAATAACCGACTAATGTTGAGCGTCAGAACCGTAAACGGAGGCACCCCGTTTGTTTCCCCCTGAAGTTCAGTTTTCTTCTTTAGAGACCAAGGCGGAGGAGCAGGCTAGAGCAGAGGCGCCAGATAAATCTCCCACTCTCTAGAGATAGAAGAATTAAGGTCTAAGCATCGACCGACGTCCATCTCTGCAACTAGATCTGGCTTGCCCAGGCAAGCTCATGTACATATCTCCTACTTTTACTTAGAACTACGTGATGACTTTATCCCTGAATGATGGGTATGTAGGCAGTCTCGCTATAAGTGACAAGATCTGGCGTCACATACTATCAATCCCTTTCTATTTTATATCCTTAAACCTATAAACGAAGGGCGTCGAAGACTCCGTTCCAGATTACCCGACAAACGGAACGTGTCTCAAAGGAACAGAATCAAGCTTCAAGCCCAATATAGTCAACAAACAGCGATGGGCCCAACCCATTATCAAGACATTAACCGTTACAATATTTGATCCATATTTCAGCATCAACACCGTATATACTGGTTATAGAAACCGCAAATTCTTTAGGAAACTTGTGATCAATAGCATATGTCAATACGTTTATATATGATATAGAATAATGGCTTTTACATGATATTTGATCACTGGGACTAGCCTTGATTATTTTCAAAACTAAAGACAAAATTAATAAAAAAAATTATTAATAATATATATATCTTTTTTTGTAAATTTTAATACTAAACTATCACTGGATAAATTAATAACTTTAATAAATCTAATAAATTTCTTTACTCCCGATAAAAAAACATTATGGAACTTCCTTACATCAAAAATATGAAAGTTAAAAAACTGAGATGAAACCATACCTAAAAAATCGAGAACACGTGACCAACCCCATGTAGTGAAACGATGAGTACTGCAATGAGTACGATGTACCAGTGAAGTTAGATATATCTAGACAAGTTATATATATGTGTGTATATATATATATATATATATATATATATATATATATATATATATATATGGGATAATGCCAGAAGTAAGTAGGACTGAGTAGGAGTAGACTTTTAATTCTAATAAATTAATATAGTTTGTTGCTTATTTCTGAATATCATAAATTATATGAGAATTATATTATGTTTAATGTGTATTAGTTATTCTCTTATGTTTGGAAATTCTCATTAACAGAACATGAAACGAAAAATTATTATCACAAATTAAGAATCAAGTTTCATAATATATATATATATATATATATATATATATAAGTAAGTTCACGATACGACACTATTTTAGGTCTGAGTAGAGTTGACCCTCAAATCTGAGTATGAATATAGCGGTAAAATAATGTGAAGTTGTGTCTTTTGGCATTAATTTTATGACTATGATTTGCCAAGAAGTGTTTTAAACAATTAAGTTCTTGTAACTAAAAAAATCACTTAGCTAAAAGCCTTAATTAATATTTAAACTCTGAGGTATTCTCATAACTACCTATCCTAAAGTAAATTTTATGTGACTACTTTTCATACTTCATCTCTCAATGGTGAATTTTCACAGATATACAAGATTAGACCGTTGCACTTCAGCACCATGTTTCAGAAGAATAATCTGAAACAGTAGTGGAATCCTACTTTTTGTTCTAGATCGAATTATGTAAACTTGTCGTAGTCCTTAGACTCGTAGCTTAAGAGGCGGTTTTTGAATGTCTTCAATCGGGGCACGCCTCAAACACCAATTAAAACCGTAGTTGGTGATGGTCAAATGTATCATACATGACTGCTATCCTATTTAGATAGAAAATTTACGTATAGGAGTTTATATTTGTAAGGTACAAGGTTCAAGGTCATAAATATCCACAAGAAATTGAAGAACGCTAGGCTTTAAAAAAAAAAAAATCAGCAAAACATTACCATCCTTGCAGCCGCGTATAAAGATCCAATTGAACTTTGTTTGTTTAAACTTTTGATTATCTTCAAAATTTTGGATGTCTAAGGGTATAAATTCCTTGGCACGGACCTGTAGACCTGAAGAACAAAGATCTTAGATTGTATCCAAACATTAGGCATAAAAACATTCAAATTGTTTTCATCGATCAAAAGAGAAACGAGTAGTATATATATATATATATATATATAGGTTATGCCCGAACCCGATATTGTATCTTTCGGGTTATCAGATATCGACCCGAATCCATAACCGACATAACGGGCCCACTTGGGCCCGCGTGATAATTATGAGTACACTTAATTAATTAAGGATTAATTAATTAAAGCTTATTGGGTTTTAATTAAAGCCCATTAAGTTTTATGATATTAGGTATTATAAATACCTAATCATGACTCATAAAACACTAATCCAAACCCTAGCACACAGAGAGAATTCGACCTCCCCTCCTTAGAAGGAAGTCGAGTTTTGGCTAGCTCCCCGGTTCTTCATCGGTTCGTCATCCAAACACCGAGAAGGATCTAACCTATCCTCTGAGGTGTTTTCCGGTCATCAAGACGTTCCCGAGTGACATGATGGACCACTTAGAGGCACTACACTTGAAGTGCTCATCCCTGGAACACTCACAGGAATCGGCCAGCTTCAGAATCGGCAAAAGTCAGCGTTTTTGGTACTGTTGGCAAAAGTACCGAAGTTTAGTAACGATCTCTAATTTGATATCTTAATTCTCGTAATTATTCTAGATCTATATTGTTCGATGATATCCCGTGATTTCCGCCTCGGGATTGAGAAAGAGTCATCAAAATCTCATCAGTGGTATCAGAGCCGGTCTGAGTAATTTTCGAAAATTAGATATGTTATCCGAAATAATTTTATGAATTTTTCGGTATGATTAGATTTTCAGTGGGAGCAGTAGAAAATTAATTGCGTTAATTTTGAGTGTGTTCGGGATCTGTTTTCGAATCGGAATTTGATTTTATTTTAATTTTAAAAACTAAAATAAAATTTTAAAAGGGAGACACAACTGGCGGCACCACCACCGTGACCGGCGGCGACTTCACCGTCGCCGCCGTGGTCCCGCGGGCTCCCACAAAGTGGGAGGATTTTGGGATCGGCTAGGGTTTTGGAAACCCTAGCCAAACAACAATCGGGCCTGGTTTATGAACCAGGCCCACGGGCTGGGTCAAACCCAGCCTGGTCAACGGGCAGGGTTGACCCAGCACGACCCAAAACCCCACCCTGATCCAATTGGATCCGGGTAGACCCAACCCGGGTCCGACCAGGTCCGACTCGACCCGGGTATCTGACCCACGTCCGACCCGACCCCAAACCCGACCCGGATCCGGGTCTTACCGGACTCGGATCCGGGTCAAACCCCTCACCCGGGTCCAATTGGACCCGGGTCTGACATATTCTCGGGCAGGGGCTGCATTCCCTGCCCGATCTGCTCGGGCTGCCCGAAGGCAGCCCGTACGAGCCCAGGTCAAGCCCGTGCTCGTATCCCGGTCCAATATTTAATTTTAATTTATATTTATATTGTTTTTAATTATAATTAAATATGAATGAATTAATTATAAGTTTGAAAATCTAATATGTGAAAAGATAAAAGTTTATAAATTCGATTTATCTAACTTTTATGTTAATTGCCTTATGATGTTTAATGTTTTAATATTATTCATAATTTGATTTATAAATGGTTATTAATTAAAATTATTCACTTTGAATAATACTTAATTAGATTAAGTTTATGAACATACATTTTAATTATTAATGTAATAAGAAATGTGAAAACATTATTGAATAAATAATCATTATGATAATTAATATATTATATATATATATATGAATTTATATATATATATCACGAATATGTCTTGAAATTGGATTGTGCATTACATATTCGTTAGTCTTAAAAGTCAAATTTTTAATAAGTTAATCATGTTTGTTCTAAGGCTAAGTAAGTAAGGATCACACTAAACCCTCAATAAATATTAGGTATTTAGTCTTCCACCGGCTGAATCCTCGATCTAATTGTATATGGTCTTAGTGCATCTTTAACCCAAAAGAGTACTTTTATTCATTACATTTAGACGCGTAGGGCGACCTATACTGTCCGCCGATTCACCCTGTGGGTTTACCTAACCGAGTACTCTAATCTGATTAGATATTGTAGACAAATTTTGAAATCGATTAGAATGTATATGAAAAATCGCTTTTCTATTCTAAACGTCAGAGATAATATAGGATATTAGTGCAAGAGTTGACTTTCTCTGAGTGATAAGTTAATGAGATTGATGATGGTAACTTTTTCATTAATAAATCACGAAATATTATATAAGTCCTTATAATACATTTGTAACGTCTTTATTATCATTAATATTATTTGTAATTTACATGTTAATACTAGAATTAATATTGTGCTTATTCAATTTTTACTTTTATATTATGTAGAACTTGAACAATGTCTAACATCTCACTAAGATCGATCCTTGAAAAGGAAAACATCTTAAACGAAAAGAATTTTCCGGAATGGAAAAGACGCCTCAAAGTAGTGCTCAGGCACGAAAAGAAGGAGGCCATCATCATTGATGCGCCTTTTGCTTAACCACCTGCTACTGCAACCCGAGCAGACAAGGATGCTTATAAGAAGTATAATGATGATGCTGCTGAAGTAGCTTGTCTCATGTTGGCGACCATGAATTCAAACCTCATGGAACAACATGAAAACATGTCTGCGTGGGAAATGATTCAACATCTTAAGAAGATGTATGAAAGTGAATCACGTCACACTAGATTCAGGATAATGAGAAATTTACTGAGAGCAAAATTACCTGAAGGAAACAATGTACATGATCATGTTCTGAAAATGATCTCCTGGTCAGAAAGTTTGACGACGCAGGAGATAAAGATCCCAGAAGATGTGTACATTGACATAGTGTTGAACTCCCTCCCTGATTCTTATAATCAGTTTATACTGAATTATAACATGTCTTCTGAAAAGAAAAGTCTGCATCAACTTCACAACATGTTGCAGACAGCTGAGGTAAATGTACCCAGAGGAAATGCCAAGAATGTCATGGCAATCACAAAATTCAAGGAAAAGAAGCAAGTTGTTCAGAATAGGAAAGGAAAGGGTCCAAATAACCTAAAGGTTAAGGCGAAAGCCATGAAACCCAAGGTTGGACCCACCCTCGATCATAAGTGTTTTCACTGCGACAAGATGGGACACTGGAATAGAAACTGTCCCCAATATCTTGCAGAGATGAGGAAGATGAAGAAGAGTGGAGACTCCATCACAGGTATAAATGTTATAGAAATAAATCTTACAATTTCTAAAGATTGGGTATTAGATAGAGCATGTGGTACTCATATTTGTACTGACACGCAGACCTTAAAGAAAAGTAAAATGCTGAGGGAGCATGAGACTAACATGTGTGTGGCGAATGGAGCACCTGTTGCTGCAAAAGCTGTGGGTCATGTAGATCTCAACACCCCAGCAGGAATGATTTTAGATTTAAATGACTGTCATTTCGTACCTTTTATTACCAAGAACATAATTTCTATTCCAGAATTGGATGTTTTAGGTTTTAATTTTAAAATTGGTGAGAAGCGTTGTGCAATTTTTAAGGATGGTATTTGCTATGGTATTTCTTATTTATCAAATGGTTTGTATACTCTAAATAGCTCTAAACATCAGGTCTATAACATCGCTAGTAAAAGAGCGAAACCAAACCAAGTCAACTTAGCCTATCTCTGGCACTGTCGACTTGGCCACATAGGTGAGAAATGCATAACTCAGCTCCATAAGAATGGAATGCTCGATGATTTCGATTATGAATCTTATCACACGTGCGAATCTTGCCTGGCCGGGAAAATGACGAAGCCGTCCTTTAAAGGGACCTATGAGAGAATGAATGGACTTTTGGAACTCATACATTCTGATGTATGTGGCCCAATGCCAATTCAGGCCAAAGGAGGTTTTAGATATTTCATTACGTTTACTGATGACTTCAGTAGATATGGTTATGTTTATCTAATGAAACACAAATCTGAATCACTTGAAAAGTTCAAGCAATTCAAGAATGAAACTGAAAATCAGTTAAGCAAGAAAGTAAAAGCAATCCGATCTGATCGAGGAGGCGAATACTTGAGCGATGAATTTAAAGCTTACCTCAATGACATGTGAATAGTGTCATCATTAACTCCTCCAGGAACACCTCAATTAAATGGTGTTTCTTAAAGAAGAAATCAAACCTTGTTGGACATGGTCCGATCAATGATGAACAAAACGGATTTACCTGAGTCCCTATGGGAGCATGCACTTATGACAGCCGCTACCACACTAAACTGTGTGCCATCAAAGACGGTTCCTTCAACACCATATGAGATGTGGAAAGGAAGAAAACTCAATCTACAGTTCATGAGAATCTGGGGATGTGAGACATATGTCAAGACATTAATGTCTGACAAACTCAGCCCCAAATCTATAAAATGCAACTTTGTGGGATACCCAAAAGAAACTGCTGGGTACTATTTCTATAAAAAAAAAAAAAACTGGCAAAATCATCATTGCCAAAACAGGTGTATTCTTAGAAGAAGATTTCTCTCTAGAAAGTCTAGTGGGAGAAACACTGTTCTTCATGAAGAACAAGAACCACAAGATCAAAATGAACAAGAAATGGACACAGAAGAAGCTCAAACATCTGGTTATACACACCATGATCCAATCATGAATGATAACCCAATAGAGGAAGTTGTTCTTAACGAGGAAGTTAATGATGAGATCATCAACGAACCACCTCAAGAAAACATAACTCTATACGATGTACCCATTCAAGATGGGATAAATGAGCAACCTGATTACACACTGACAATAGAAGATGAAACAATTCATGAGGATGAGGGTGAAGAACCTGAGTCTTACAAAGAAGCAATGTCAAGAAATGACTCAGAGAAATGGCTGGAAGCCATGAACTCTGAAATGGACTCCATGTACAGCAACGAGGTATGAAACCTTATTGATGCTCCCAAAGGGTCAAAACCCATTAGGTGCAAATGGATCTTCAAGAAGAAGATTGACATGGATGGCAAAGCACAAACGTACAAAGGGAGATTGGTCGCTAAGGGTTATCGACAAATTCATGGTATAGACTATGATGAAACATTCTCACCAGTTGCCATGTTCAAGTCAATAAGAATCTTGCTAGCCATTGCAGCATTTCATGATTATGAAATCTGGGAAATGGACGTTAAAACCGTGTTCTTGAATGGTTTTCTGGAAGAGGATGTGTACATGACACAACCTGAAGATTTCATTGACCACAAACAACCTAACAAGGTTTGTAAAATGAAAAGGTCAATTTACGGTCTCAAGCAAGCATCTCGAAGTTGGAATCGTCGTTTTGATGAATCGATCACTGAGTTTGGTTTCATCAAAAACAAAGACAATCCATGTGTGTATATCAAATCTAGTGGGAGCATAGTTGTTTTCTTGATTCTTTGTGTAGATGACATATTGATAATAGGAAACGATACATCTGAACTCCAAGCAGTAAAGGAATGGTTGAGAAAATGTTTCTCAATGAAAGACTTAGGAGAAGCCGCCTATATCTTAGGCGTAAAGATTCAAAGAAATAGAACTAAAAGAATCTTATCTCTAAGTCAAAGTACATATATCGATAAAATCATTAAAAGGTTTAACATGGATAAATCGGGAAAATGTTTCACTCCGATGACACATAAAACATACCTGACAAAGAAGCAATGTCCGACTTTTTTAGAAGAAATCAAATGTATAGGAAAGATTCCGTATGCTTCTGCTATCGGGTCAATTATGTATGCAATGATATGTACCCGTCCAGATGTAGCTTTTGCCTTAAGCATGACAAGTATATTTCAATCAAACCCTGGATTAAATCATTGGGTCGCCGTAAAGAATATCTTGCGTTACTTGAACAGAACAAAAGATAAATGTTTGACATACGGCAGAGCAAATCAAATAATCTTTGAAGGTTATTCTGATGCAAGTTTCCAAACTGACAGGGATGATTTCAAATCTCAAACAGGATACGTAT
Source organism: Parietaria judaica (assembly GCA_954871525.1). Taxonomy (NCBI): domain Eukaryota; kingdom Viridiplantae; phylum Streptophyta; class Magnoliopsida; order Rosales; family Urticaceae; genus Parietaria; species Parietaria judaica. The sequence goes on from OX940860.1 coordinate 51,920,668, forward strand.
TCTGTGTAAACGGTGATGTTGTTACATGGAACATCAGCAAACAAGCTACAGTAGCTGATTCAACCACCGAATCTGAGTACATTGCAGCATCTGATGCTGCTAAATAGGCTGTATGGATCAAGAAATTTGTTTCTGATCTTCGTGTAGTTCCTAGCATATGTGATCCTGTCAAGCTATACTGCGACAACAACAGAGCTATAGCACAAGCCAAGGAACCAAGATCACACAAGACAACAAAGCATGTACTCAGAAAATACCATCTGATTAGAGACATAGTCGATCAGAAGGACATAGAGATGGAAAGAGTAAACACTGAAGACAACGTGGCAGATCCGATGACAAAGGCTTTGTCGAAAGAAAAGAATTTTCGTCATGCGGAAAATATTGGGATAAAGAACCCATAAATGTCTGCAACTATTTTAAATACATTGAACCCGTTTTATGGTTCAAAGACAAATTTACTGTAATCATTATTCATTAAATTTGAAGCACAATCTTAATTCTTTAAAAGGCAAGTTTCATCATTTAACGTTCATATCAATATCCTAGTCATTTAGAAATATTGATATCAGGTAAACAAATGCAGTTCCTAAGATATCTTAAATGATAATCTTGAATTTTCCCCGTCAAAGAAAGTCATTACGAAGAAACATAGAGGTAGGGGTGGCAATTTGGGGCAGGACACGAAACACGAAACGGTTACGACACGATTTAAACGGGTCTGGGTCTACTATAAATGGATCTGGGTCCAACCGTGTCGAACACGATTAAAACGATTAAATAACGGGTAAACACGGCACGAACACGATAACACGATGAGACCCAATTAGACACGATTAAGGTGCAAAAAGTTACATTTTATGTACATTATTAAGTATTTTAATACTTATTATGTATAACATTTATGTTTTTTACTTATTTATTACATCGTACAATTGATGAACATAAAAAAATGTTAGTAAATTGTAAAATCTTAGATAATATAATTAAATAAATAAGTTAAATGAGTATAAATTGAATTAATTTATCATTTTAAAATATAAAAATATGTTAAATGGGTTAAACGGGTAGACACGATAAACACGGTATTTAAATGGGGCGGGTCTGGGTCTCATCTTCTAACACGATATTTAAATGGGGCGGGTCTGGGTCTACATAAAATAAGCAAAAAACGACTAAGACCCGGCACGAACACGACACGGAACCCGAATTGCCACCCCTACATAGAGGGACTATAAATGACATTTCAAAATTGACTGGTATATGTAGATAAGAAGAAAGGAAAGAGATCCTTGATATCTATGAGATATTCTTATACATATAGGCACTAGTCGGAATGACTAGCAGTGCTGGAATGACTCGCACTCTAAGATTTCTCACATGGAAACAAAACCTTAAAATAAGGGGACACTGAGAAACTTAGAGATATGAAGATAGACTCCAAAGTTTGAGAGACATAATGAGTCCATCACTGGGTAAATCACATACTTAGATTATAACTCAACGCCTACCGTGACAGGAAAGTTATAACAACTATAGTTGGGCATGTGATGAACCTTGTAGGATGGAATGATATTTCAAGAAAACGTGCATCTCCCCATTCGTCTTGGGGCAATACACTCAAGGCCTTCTGAATAGTATAAGTAAATGAAAACTATGGCCATAGTCAAAACAAAAGTGTTTTTTGTTTTGGTGTTTCAATACTAATACCCGAATCAGAAAAATAGAGTACGGCTTAAACAAATGTGCCAAACCATGATCTGTGCCAAATCTAGAGTAGTAAAGATGTTGAAGGAATCAGTCATATACAAAATATGTTAATATAGAAGAACCACATGGTTCTTCATAATTAACTTATATAAAAGAGGATTCCAAAATTTTGTAGATTGGGGGAAGTGATGTCTAGGTGGAGGCCACTCACTTCTAGCATACTCTAACTGAGTATGTGGCCAACACTACCGAAACCTAAAGAGTTACACCGAACTCGCAACGGAAACGGAATACGATAACTAATTTACAACGAAACAAGTTTCAGTTGTAACTTTGATGAATCAGGCATGAGTAGCTGAAAAGATGTACATATAACCAAATACGGCATTTTCGTGTAATACTTTATGTGCAGGACGTGCACGGAGATAACCGATCCGGTGCGTTCGTGCAAGTGGGAGATTGTAGGTTATGCCCGAACCCGATATTGTATCTTTCGGGTTATCGGATATCGACCCGATTTCATAACCGACATAACGGGCCCACTTGGGCCCGAGTGATAATTATGAGTACACTTAATTAATTAATTAAAGCTTATTGGATTTTAATTAAAGCTCATTAAGTTTTATGATATTAGGTATTATAAATACCTAATCATGACTCATAAAACACTAATCCAAACCCTAGCACATAGAGAGAATTCGACCTTCCCTCCCTAGAAGGAGGTCGAGTTTTGGCTAGCTCCCCGGTTCTTCATCGGTTCGTCATCCAAACACCGAGAAGGATTTAACCTATCTTCCGAGGTGTTTTCCGGTCATCAAGACGTTCCCGAGTGACGTGGTGGACGACTTAGAGGCACTACACTTGAAGTGCTCATCCCTGGAACACTCACAGGAATCGGCCAGCTTCAGAATCGCCAAAAGTCAGCGTTTTTGGTACTGTTGGCAAAACTACCGAAGTTTGGTAACGATCTCTAATTTGATATCTTAATTCTCGTAATTATTCTAGATCTATATTGTTCGATGATATCCCGTGATTTCCGCTTCGGGATTGAGAAAGAGTCATCGAAATCCCATCAATATGTATATATATATATATATATATATATATATATATATATATATATATATATATATATATATACACATACTTACAATTGTAAATCAATGTCCGCCAGAAATTAAGAATGCTTCCACTGGGAAATACATTGGGTGACGCCAACACGGCCACAGACAACCACTCGGGACCATTGTCAGTTATGGCCAAATATGGGGCACGATTCAGAAAATGCAAGGCCATATCTAATTCGTAGACAACAAGAGATTAGAGAAAGAAATTATGCAAAGATAAATACGTTCAACGATCTAGAATTCTAGATAATAAAAAAATAAAAAAGTGAAATTGAATAATCCAAAGAAGAATTTGCAAGCATCGAGAGAAGAAATTGAGAAAGTATATTACCGTAATGTTGTAAGAATATGTAATTAGAAAGAAGAAGCGAAGCAGAACGTCTGTCCTCCGGCGATACTAGATCTTCATCCCGCATGGCAGAGTAGAGATAATGAATCATATTTTTCTGACCAGCCATAACAGCATAATTAGCAGGAATCCCATAGTTTTTTAGATCGATTCTGAGTAGGTTTCTGTTCTTCCTAATCAAACATTTGGCAATCTCTAAGTTGCCCACTTCAATGGCAGTTGCAAGAGCCGTGAAACCGTCCTCCCGAACTATTTCTAGCTCTTGCTCTGTCATTAAATCCACCAGTTCTCTCACAATATGCACATGCTCTTCTGAGACTGCAACTTGAAGCGCGGTTTTTCCTAAACCAGGGGCCCTCACTGTTACAGCCTCTGGGTGTTGGTCGAGAAACAACTTAGCTTTGCTCCAGTCTCCGTTGTACACCGCTCTGAAGAATGGCTCGTACTCTTGATAGTTGTTGCTCTCACTTTCATTTTGGGGTTCTACACCATGCTGCCTCCTTATGTACCCTGCCAAAGTTTCCCAAGCGAGTTTTGCGGAATCAATTTCTGCGAGTAACTAGCGGACTCTTGGGCCGCAAGACATCAGGATCGCATGTAGAGCCGCTGAATTTTTTTGTCTCTGGATACTATTATTAAGGTTTATATGCTCAGCATCCATCACAACGATGTCCCACATATTTCGAGCCACCATATAATGCTTAATCTCGGTGACCCAAGACTTGAAGTTGGTCGGAGACAGACACTCAGTAACAACGGAATTGTAACATTGCCCTTCCATTCAATTGGTGCTCCTGATGAACAGCCTATAAAATACAAGCGCTCAAGAAGTCGAGAGATATGTACGATGTAATATATCTAAATCGGGATTTGATTTTGATATCGGAGTACCAAAAAACTTAGTTTAGATTATCAAAATCCAACTTTCAATACTTCTAACCTGTTTTGAAACCGGGTTCAAGTTTTACCCGGATTTTACCAGGGTCCTGTTTGTTAGAAAAGTAGAAAAATTAATTCATTTTTGTTAGATGAACAACCTATACGAGCGCTTAAGAAGTTGAGAAATTTGTTTCGAAATAATAAATAGTAATATTATCAGTTTGATAAAAAATGATCCAACAGATTAATTGAGGTTTTAGGTAATATTATAATAACTCATATACTAAAATTATGAAAAAACTTTATATAAGATTACTTTCTATATTTACTGGCATATAAATTATTTTCATTAATATTATATTACTATGAAGTAATTACTGTAAAAAATATAATCTCATGTTGATTTAAATACTATTTTAAACAGGTTCAGCCCTGACTTTATAGGGCCCCTTAGGGGGATGGATTTGGAGGCCCCTAATAATAAATAAAAATAAAATATTTGTTAAATAAATTACAAAAATCTATTTTTTTTTTTACTGAATAATATATTAAGTTTCTTGAATTTAAAGACTCGAATTTTTTTTAAAAAAAAATTATTGAAAAAATATAATTAAAAATTGAAACGACAAAAAAAAAAAAAAGAAGCTAAAATTTAGCTTTTTTTTATAAAAATAATTTTTTATTTGCTAATTGCTATATGATTTTAATAAGACAATATTTGCATATTCATTAAGTTGTATCAACAAAGTTTATTATTTTCATATATATTGATGAGTGATTAGATAAAGTTTATAATAGCTAATAGGCTTAATGTATAATTAAATTAAGTAATTAGATTTTTTTTTTTTTTTTTTGCAACGTACGTATATACCAAATAATATAGAATAAAGATAAAATAAATACAATTAAAAATTGAAACGAGCAAGTACACTAGACTAGATAATACTTAATAGATATATATATATATATATATAAAGCTTGAAAGAGCAATAAAGAATAAACTATAAAGAAATCAAAAGTGGGGTCATGAATAGTAGAAATGGGCATTTCTCTTCTTCTCCATTAATTTTTTTTTTCCTGCAAAATAACGCAGAGTTTTCAAGCTCCTTCCATGGCTGCCGAATAAGGGGCCCCTTGAAGCGTGAGGGCCTCAGGGCAGGGGCGGACCCAGAAAATGTCATCGGGGGTGACGAACAATAAAATAAAGACCAATACGATAGACGCGGGGGTGACATTTAAGTGAGAGATGAATTTTTTTAATCGTTCTTTTATTATTTTAAATAAAAATACTATTAATTTTTTTTTTTCCTGAAATCATGGGGGTGACATATGCCACCCCATAGTCCAACATAGGTCCGCCCTTGCCTCAGGGTGAGGCCGTTCGCCTTGCCTCAGGGCCACAGTGATTTTAAATTACGTTACTTATTTATAGAATTTAAAAAAGTAAATTCGGATAGGTTTATGTATTAATTAAAAACTATTTAATACAATAGGCTAAAATGTATTGCTCCGTTGGGCTCGCAGACTCCAATCAATTCGATAAAGGCAAATCTCATCTATTTTTCTTTTTTCTTTTTTGTAAGTAGTAAAAACAATATTTAAGAGATCCCAAAACATAGTTTATAACCAAAAAAGAACTCTTTCTTTTTTTGTATGATGTAGGTGACTTTATTAAAGTTCTAAAATTTATCAAAATTTATGATAAACGTTTCAGACAGATATCAAAATTATGCCCAAATTGATCCAAAAATGAACCACGATACACCCTCTATATATATATATATATACCAAGTTATATACTACCCTAAGAAAGGGTTGATACCTGCTTTTCCCCAGTTGAGCAAACACAAGATCTCTGCCCTCTTCTTTGGGCGCATCAATGAGAGAGAAAGAAGACAATATATAGCTGAATATTTATAGAAAGAAACGAGGCATCGACTAGCTTTGGCCCATGAAAACAGTTGACTCACAGCTCTCGCGCCGCGTTAAGCTCAATAATTTATTTGATAGTGGACAGATCAGACGTGATGAGACAAGCTTAATAATGTTGGCTTTAAATATATCAATCCACATATAAAAAGGTGACTTTAAACATTTTCTACTAATTTACATAAAAGGATCATCAGTTAGTAATATGTTTGGAGTAGGGTTTTTTTTTTCAACTTTATTTATCAGGAAGAGATTCAAATTAATTCGTTCAATTTAAATAAAGCACAACGTACCCATCGATTTTATATATAATGTAAATAACATTGTTTTTTATAATTTAATAACGTAGGTATAATAATAGTTCTTTGTTAGATACAATTATAATATCGATCATTTTTCTAGATAGAGAGTGAGAGAGAGAAGTGATCCCCATAGCTAGTCCCAAAATGTGAGACCCAAGTTATAACCCGGATCCACAGTAAAAAAAAAAAAAAAAAAACCGGACCCGGAACTATCCGGGTCCGGAAAAAGACGGATCCGGAACTATCCGGATCCGGTATAACACGGATCCAGATAGGTCCGGTTCCGGGTTGTTTAAAAAATTAAAAAAAAAATTAAAAAGCTTTAATCTGGGCCATCGGATGGGCGAGATGGACGGCCCAGATTAAAGAGCCGTTGGGTCAGCGTGGGTGTCAGCGAGAAACCACCTTTTGACCAGGGACCTGCGGCAAAAGTACCTTCCACGTGTCAGCCGCAGGTTTCCGTTGGAGGGGTGTGTGAGGCAACGGTAAAATTGCATTGGGGCCCTCAAAAATAGCCGTTGGAGCCTCATTTACACCTCTTTACTCGATTCCTACAAATTTTACCCTATAAATACCCCACTTCAAACTCATTTTTTTCACACATCTTCTTCTCTTCATCTCAAACTCTCTCAAGCTCTCAAAGTTCCAAATTTTAGTCTATAGTTTAGCTACTTTATAATTATATAAATACTCTCTATTTTTAGTTTAATATACTGTTTAGGTATTTTAGTTGTTATTAGTTAAGTTTATTTAGTTGTTATTATTATTAGTTGTTATTAATGTTATTAGGTATTTTAGTTGTTGTTAATTGTTATTTGTGTTATTTAGTATTTAGTTTAATTTAATCTAGCTTAATTTATCGTTATTATTAGTTTAATTTATTGTTAATATGTCGAGTGGCAACAACCGTTCTCGAGGACGTCCCGAAGTCCGAGGAAAAGGACGGTCCACTATTCTGTCGCCGCGGTCGATTAATAGCGGGACGGCTTTTAGTCAACATAATTATAATGTCGGAGTTATGAATCAACACAATGTTCCCGGTTCTTCTAGCCATCCGTTACCAATTTATGGTCAATATGGTACCGTTGGCGTCGGGCCGAACCAACAATTACTAATTTCTCAAGGTCACGGCATTGGTTTTACTAACTTACTCAATTTTCATGGTCCAAATATTCCGGAATGGCATAGCCTTAGCAACGAGGAACAATACCAAGCACAACAAGTCCGCCGTCACGAGCAACAACACCAAGTCCAACAACATCGTCAACAACAATATGTTTCCCCCGACACTGAGGTACATTTAATTTAAGTACTTAATAATAAATTAATTAATAAGTAAAATAATTAATAACTAATAAGTTACTTAATAAGTTAATTAATAACTAATTAGTTTAATGTTAGTTTAATAATCATATTAGTTTAATTTATTAAATAATTTATAATCATATTACTATATTAGTTTAACCATATTAGTTCAATAAATTGTTACTTTTAATTTGTTAGTTTAATTAATTGTTACTTTTAAATAATCAATTAATCATATTAGTTTAATTAAACTTTAAATAGTTACTTAAATAAGTTAAAAAAAGGTAATTTGCATGGGTGGTGATAATTATAAAGTTCTTATTGGATTATGGTGTCTTAGAAAGATTGATTTTTAAATAAAGTTTGCTTTGCAATCTCTTCCAAGCTAGCCTGGGAACCTCAGGGAGTTCTGCCTAGAAAAGCTTGGGCCTAAAGTGAGATCATAGCATCCTTTCTAGTTGATCTGGCCTTGGAACCTCGGGGAGTTCCGTCTTAAAAGAGCTTGATAATTATTTTCACACATAAAAAATATCAGTTTTAATTTTATTAACTTTTTTAATTAACTATATGAAATTTAATTGAATTAATATTATTAATATTAATATTAAACCTTTGTTAAATTAATATGGTTAAATTGAGATTAATATTCCATTGTTTTTTTAGGAAACGAGGTCGAGAAATCAATCAAACGACGTCGACCTCGACCCCGATGATGATGTGGATAACGATACGGAGGACCCGAATCAAGGCGATGACGCCGAGGAGGATGAGGTTCCGGGAGGCAACGGTCTGCCCCCGCATCTGCCGCCGAGGAAGCGAAAGAAATTAATGGGTTTGGTGTGGCAGAACGACTTCCGGGCCGAGTATAGATAAAACTACTCCACCGATTTGGAAGATAGGTTCGGAATTTGCGTCCACTGTGGCAAAGAATTTAAGGCCCATCCGAAGAGCAACGACAACTCCCGCCTACAAAAGCACGCCGATACAGCGGGAGAAAGAGGTAAGTCGCCTATCCGATGAAATATATAGGGAAGATGTGGCTGAGTGGGTTATACGTGATAGTAGGCCTATATCGGCGCCCGAGGGCGAAGGTTTTAATAAAATGATGATGAAGTTGGCGCCAATAAACTATAGGGAAATCACATATTATATAACCCACGAAGCGATTCTAAAATTTTATGAAAAGCAAAGGGCCGATTTACAGGAAATGTTCCAAAGATCTTCTTACAAATTTTCTTTAACGTCGGATTGTTGGAAAGGCCATGCTAATGATGATTATATTATTGTCGTAGCTCATTTTATTAATGATCAATGGAATATATAAAAGCGCATTATAGGTTTTAAGCCGATGATGGTTAGGCACACATCAGTAAACCTAGCCGAGGCTATCATAGAGGTTTGGTCGGATTGGAACCTCAAGGATAGAGTTGTTTTTATTACGTTGGATAACGCTAGTGCGCATGCCGGTGCCGTGGAAATAATGAAGGAAAGTTTGACTAGTCTTAGGGATAGTCATTTTTATCAAAGGTGTGCATGTCATATTATTAACTTGATTGTTCAATCTGGTATGAGTGTTATTTCCGAAAGTATCGCCAAAATAAGGAACGTTATTATATATATCCGATCATCTACGCAGCGTACCGTTTCTCAGGAAGATTGTTGCAGGGCTAACAATTATAGGATTAGAACGTTTCAACCGGACATGCCGATCCGCTGGAACTCGACTTACATGATGTTGGATGTTGTCCTACCGTACAACGAGCTTCTTACAAACTGGATGAACAGCCCGGAGCACGACTACCGGGAAGAGATCACTACAAAAGATTGGATAACCGCTATCCAATTCCAGGCTTTTCTTCACCTTTTTAATCAAATTACTAGTGATTTATCTCACGTTTACTCACCCACGTCTCAAAGAGCTTTGCCCGCTGTTTTTGATATTCTGTGTCATTTTGAAACTGTAAAAAGAAATCCTTTATTTGGCAACGTACTACCACCTATGATTTCAAAGTTCAAGACTTATTAGAGTTCTGAAAGGCTTCTGTTTTTATATTGCGCCGCGGTTATCGTAGATCCGACGGTTAAACTTTCTCAATTGCAGGATGTCTTACAAGCGATGCAAAATATGACGGGGGAGCCCTACATGACGGACAATTACTTCGACGTGGATCAAAAGATGAAGGACCTTTACCAAGAGTACGAGCGAAGATTTACTGAGGCTGAAGATCAGATGGATGAAACGAATCCGCAACAATAACAAACTCAGGTAATTTTTTATTATAAGTTTTAATTTCTTAATTTACTCTAAATTTAAATTCTTAATGTACTCTAAATTTTAATTTATTAACACTCTAATTTTTCTTTTCTTTTCAATATAGGGCGGACGCGGGGCCAGTTCACCATACATGTACAATCACCGGTTGTTCTACAACCTTACGTCCCTCGGGCAAGGCGGCGTTACGTCTTCTTCGCCGGGTTCACAAGCAAGCGGAAGTTCGGGATCTCGTGTTCCTGGTCGACGTCGTCGTCGCAGATCCATCGACGAGTACGCCCGGTTCTACAACCTTCCTCCAACACTGTGTCCAGATGAAGGCCTCGACATCCTTAAATGGTGGCACATGAACCAATTCGAGTATCCGGTTTTATCCATGTTAGCTCGGGACATTCTCACAATCCCGGTCTCAACAGTATCATCGGAGGCGGCGTTCTCATTGGTCGGAAGGTTGTTAGAGCCTCGTCGGAAGTCAACGGCGGCAAAAATGGTCGAGATGATCCTTATGCTTTCGAGAGATTGGATTATGGCCAACCAACGACAACAAGAAAACGATATGGTAGACAGAGAAATGGCTAATCACTTTGAGAATATTCAAGTGTAATTCCATTTTAGTTGTTCGTTTTTCTTGTTGTACTACGTCTTTGAAATTTTCTTTGACTTTGGACCTTTGGTTGTAGAAGTTGTAACTTGTACTGTTGTACAGTTGTACGTTCCTATCCGAATCCGAATCCGATCTTGAGTTTGTTTTGTTGAATAAAAATGCATTTTTATTTTTATTTTTCGTTGTATACTTTAATTTTTATTTATTTCATGTTTGTTTATAAATATTCAAACACATAAATAACTTAAGAATTTAAACTTTTATTATTTTTAAAACCGAACTTAGGTCTAAATCTAATAAGTACTAAAATGTTGTATTTGAACAACTAAACAAGATAAGGGACTAAACATTAAATAAAATAATTTAAATTAAAAAAAAAAAACAGAAACCCAGAACCAGATTTATCTGGGATTTTTTTTCCGGAACCGGATAAATCCGGGTCCGGGTTTTCGGCGGAATTTTTTTTTTGTCCGATCGGTGGGCTTTTCGACTCACATTTTGGGGATTACCCATAGCCGTTAAAAAAAAAGTGATCCGCATATATAAATCCAATTAAAAATTTAAATTTTCAAACATTGTTGATAAAGTTTCCAAATGTTGTTTTACACTCCTAAATTCAAGTGCAGATCATATTTATTTAGTGTCTCACCCTTTGTTAAAAAACACAGTTTCGAACTTCTAAATATTAGGGGTGAAAATTTTGTACTCGGTTCCCGGTTTTGTCCCGATTCTGGTCCCGGTACCGGACCGTTTTTGGCAAAAAATCAATTTTTTCTTTTTAGTATAACCTAAAAAGGGACGTCCCGGTTCCGGTTTGAAAAACCAAAACCAAAACCAATTCAAAATATAAAATTCCCGGTTTTCTTGTCCCGGTTCCGGTTTTACGTCGTTTTGTTATAAGTTTGTCGTTTTTTAGCATGTCACTTCTTACAAGTCGTTTACTATTATGTTTTTAATCCATTATTTTATTTTTCTCACCCCATTATTTTGACATGTCATTTATTTTTAAGCCATTACACGGTATTTTATTTAACATGTCATTTCTTATATGTCGTTTGTTATAAAAAATAATTTGTTTGTACTCGGTATTTACTATTTAGCATTTTAGACTCGGTTTTTTGCACTGAGATTTGAATTTGGTATTGTAAAGTTCACGACGTGAACTCGGATCTTGCATTTGTTTATTTTGTATTTTGCTTTTGTACTCGGATCTGGTATTTTACATTTTGGATTTACTCGGATTTGGTATTTTACATTGTGGATTTACTCGGATTTGGTAATTTTCATGTTTCTATCTTGGATTTTGTCCCGGATTTGTCCCGGTTTTCGTCCCGAATTTTGGTCCTAAAAAAATCGGGATTTTAATCGGTGTCCCGGTCCCGGACCCGGTTCTGATTTAAATAAAAAAACAAGGACTTTTCAGAAGCAAAACCAAAACCGGGACATAAAACTGTGTCCTGTTTTTTCCGGGACAGGGACAAAAAATAGTCAAATTCCCGATTCCCGGTTCTGGTTTCAGCCCTACTAAATATAATCTGTTAAAGCTCAAAATTCGATTAATGGTGAACTCGGTTCACGGTTCGATCCAGGGCCATACTATGTAGTCGTGCGAGCGGTCAAGGGTTGAGTCTACTAAGTTGACTAGGTCTTGAAACTTGGTTGACTTGGCGAAGGCGAAGTCGTCGTCTCCGGCGAAGCTTGGATATGTTTAAGTCTAATTCATGATCTGGCATGTACAGATTGAAAACTTCATTCTTGATTCTACGAGAATTTTTATGAAAGCCTTTCATTAGCTTCTCTTCGATGAAAGTGTTATTTTCCCAGAATGTATCCTAATTTTTTTACTTGGCCATCACGTTTACTTGGCCATCAAGCTTCTTTAATTAGTTTATTATTCTATGAATTGCTTCTATTTGAAGCACAAGTTGTAGGGTATGATGGTAAATGTTTTAAGTAGATATTGTTAATATGGGACTTCGTCCCCTCAGAAAAACGATTATAAATATACCCTTACTCGAAAAAGACACCTCGACCCTCCTGGAATCGTACGAGATCAATCAAATCCACCATAGCAGACGACAACCACCATGCCCAAACGACGTGGAAGCTGAAGCCATTAATCAACATGGGCTTTTACGAGGATACTAGCCCAAATCATCAAGGCAAGCCCATCCAAGCTGAGCAACGTGTACGTCATGGACCACTCTTCGAAGACCAAGTAATCCTTGAGACCATGCATATATTCGCCAACCTGACTAGCTCAAAGCAGCCACCAGGTCACAACATGAAGAAGACGAAGACCTGGCATCACAGATATACCTTTACATGTGGCGATCACCAAAGCTCTGACGAAAAAACTTATTCTTATAGCCGTTGAATACACTTAGGGAAAGGTATGTTATATTTAGATTATAAATAGGAGCATACAAGGTCAATCGAGGCAGATACTCTTTCTTTTACAAGTTACCTTACATTTATCTGTATTCTCTTTGATATCAAGAAATTATATTCTTTTTATTCGCTTCCTCCAATTTGCCTATTATTCATCATATTTGCCTTTTTGATCAAAGTGTATTCATCACGAATTATTGAGATCCATCATTCTTCACATTGCAACAAAGTGCGATCATTTCGTGACAGTTGGTTGTGATTATTCACATCAACAGTTTGCCGCCGTCTGTGGGAAAGTTCAATACATTCCTACACAAATCCACTCTTCAAGCTAAAAATTGATAGGCACAGAATCACGTGAGACGTCAGACCCTATTGGAGCAACTCTAGCAAACCATCCCGAGGTCAATCCGGCCATCCAACTGAAAGACGCGCTGTAAAGGCAATGATAGAATCCATCCTGAAGCAAATCGAGAAGGGAAATGAAACCAGTAAGGAATTCCAGAAAAAGCTAGAGGACCTGAATTCAAACCAATCCTGGATCGAAGGAACACTCACGGAGGTCATAGGCTCGATTCATTCTCAGCTCTCCACTGCACCTCGCCGAAACGTAATATCGGGAAGGATCCTAGATTTTTCAGAATCACAGGACACCCCTGGATCTACCGAGGTGAGAAACACCGCGTCCGCAAGCACGGATAACACAATCCTAAGAGGAGACTGTGGACAACCCAATGACAGAATAATTTCTCAAAGAAACAATCCCCAGGGAAACCCCAGTCTCGGCCCTAGGCCACTATCGAATGAAGACGGAGTCAATAACCCCTTAGGGGGACTCCAATTTTCGTACTCTGGTAAGAGAAAACATGGTACGAGATGCGGAAAACCAGATACTACCTCTACCACCGCAGAGACGAAGGTATATCCGAGTCGGCGATATTGTCAGCAACCTAATTCGAGAAGAACATGGTGGAATTTCTCCACCACCAAACGTCGGAGGCACGGACGAAGCAAACTTCCTTGTACACCCCAACCAGCCATTCTAAAATTGGTTGAGTGAGTTAAAGGAAACTGTCAAAGAAGTCTGCACCGAAGTAAAAACGGTAAACTCAAAAGTTCACAAGGCCACCTCGGCAGCCCTAGAGATCGACCGCCTCGTCAGGGAATCAATGTGCACCCCCTCAATGCCTCAGATAACCAATGTAAAGATCAGAGACATTTGGAGGGTGAATATCCCCGCTATGACGGGAGAACACATCCTAGAGCACATCTCCGCGCTTTCCACATCGCAATGGTTAGAGCAAACTTCGAGCCAGCATAATAAGATGAAGGACAATGTCAAATCTTCGCTGGGCACCTGGTGGAAACAGCCCTCGATTGGTTCTCAAAATTGGAACCCTATTCGATCAGCTCGTTCGATCAGCTAACAACAACCTTCCTAAAGCATTTCTCAATGTTAATGAAAACAGAAATGGCAGTGGCCCAACTATATGTCATCCAGAAATTGAAAGATGATCCACTTTGGAGTTTCATTTCCAGGTTCAAGTACGTGCTATCCCTTCTTACCGGAGTGAGCGACGAAACTACGATCGCAACACTCACCTCAGAACTTTGGTACAAATCCAAATTCAGGCAATATATATATGTAAATCGTTATGCGTAAATCGAAGACGTGATGCACTGCGGTAATAACTAGATCAAGGTAGAAGAAGAATGACCTGCATTAGCAGCGAAATTCGATCTGGCGCATGTGGCCCCAAAGCCACAGTTCCGGCAAGACCGTCTCGAGATTCACAACCAACAAAGGGCAAATAGCAACCCACGAGGTCGCCACAACGGTGGTTACGCCAAACGAGGTCCTAACCCCCCGGGATACATGATGAACTCTAAAACCAATGAGGTAAATGCTTCATACGGAAATGGGAAGCAGCAAAATGATCCATGGCCTAAGGACCCGAAGGCTTCTTGTATGTTCCACAAAGATCTATGGCTTTCGACCATTGCATGCCGAAAATTCAAAATGGCACTAGCCGAACAGTTCGAACGAGGTGAAATTAAAGACCTCAACATCAAAGCCCATAACCCGAGACTACAAAGAGACGAGGCACCAATGGACGACCCCGCATCCTCTAGAAAGAGGATGCACAAGAAGAGGTGAGATTAATCTCCGCAGAGCGAAGTCTCAAATTCACCTTCAGAAAAGAAGGGGAAACAAATAAACGAGATCAAGGAGCCTGGTCAGCACAAAGCACCACATGTCATCGATGTTATAATGGGAGGATCGGAGTACTGCAAACCAACAGTTAACTCGATCAAGGCCCATCAAAGAAAACTTCAAACGAGCTTAGCTCGTTAACAAACCCTAGGTCCGAAAGCTCTATTCACTTTCAAATAAAGCGACGCAAGACAGATTGCTGGACCGCACGACGACGCTTTAGTGATATCCCTAAATGTCAACAATTGGGTCACAAAAAGGATCCTCATTGACAATGGCAGCTCGGTCGATGTAATATTCCTATCTACATTATGTCAGATGGGAGCCGAAGCGAATAAATCGATAGAGAGCCAATCCCTCTAACTAGTTTTAGCAGCCACTCTATCAACACGATCGGGGAAATCAAACTTCCCGTACTAGCAGGAATCTAACAACCAAATTCCAGGTAATCGATTGCTAATTCGCGTATTATAATGCCATACTCGGGAGACCATGACTACACGCGATGAAAGCTTTACCGTCGACATACCACCAAAGCCTTAAATTCCTAACCGGAGAGGGAATAAAATAGATAAAGGGCGACCAAGCCATGTCAAGAAGATGCTACATGTCTAGCTTCATGCTTGCAAAACTGAGCACAGTAAACAACACATAGCAATTAAAGAAAACCGAAGTGAACGAAGTGCGAGTCACCTCGGAAAGAGAATCTCCAACACTTTAAATGGTCAAGAAAGTCTCTATCGACGAAGGAAATCCCGAGCACACGGTCAGAATAGGAGTCGAGCTCATAGGAGAATTGCAAACAAGGCTCATCAAATTCTTGAAAAAGAAAAAATACTGCTTCACATGGTCACACGAGGACATGTCGGGGATCGATCTTGAAATAATCTCCCATCAACTCAACGTCAACCCAAGATTTTGACCAAACAAGCAGGAAAGAAGGAAGCTAGCCCCTGAACAATCCGAAGTTGTGAACGTCGAAGTCTAAATGCTTCTCCAAGTGGGATCAATCCGCGAGATGAAGTAGCCGGACTGGGTGGCCAACACCATCGTGGTAAAAAAGAAAAGCGGCAAATTGAGGGTATGTTTCAATTTCAGAGACCTAAATAAAGGCATTCCAAAAGACAGCTTCCCACTTCCCCACATCGACAAATTAGTCGAGGCAACATGCGGACACGAGCTATTGTCCTTCATGGACGCCTTCTCAGGATATAACCAAATATTGATGCACCCCGACGACCAAGAAAAGTAGCCTTCATAACCGAACAAGGTATCTACTGTTACAAGGTGATGCAGTTTGGCCTAAAGAATGTTGGGGCAACTTACCAGAGGCTCGTCAACAAAATGTTCTCGGAACACCTCAGGAAAACAAAGTATATATAGACGACATGCTGGTCAAATCCAAAGACTCTCGGGACCACATTGCCCACCTCGTGCAATGTTTCGAGGTACTCAAAAAGTACCAATTGAAACTCAATCCATCGAAATGTTCACTTGGGGTATTTTCTGGCAAATTTCTAGGCTACTTGGTGACCCAACGACGCGTCGAGGTAAATCCGAAACAGATTGGAGCATTGATAAACATGCCCTCACCTCAAAAAATCAAATAAGTCCAGAGACTCATGGGAAGTAAACGGCCCTAAACCAATTTATCTCAAGATCCACGGACAAATGTCTCCTTTTCTACAAACTTCTAAAAGGGAACAAGAAGTTCGAATGGACACCGGAATGCAAACGAGCGTTCCAAGATCTCAAAAGATATCTTTGTACCATGCCGATATTGGTTAATCCAATAACCAGCGAGCCCCTGTTCATCCACATGGCAGTAACCAGCTTCGCTGTCAGCACCGTACTGGTGCGAGAGGATCGAGGTGATCAGAAGTTGATCTTCTACACAAGAAGTCGCTAGACGATGCCGAGATGCGGTACCCCACATTAGAAAAACTCGCGCTAGCATTCATAACAGCTGCAAGGAAACTGAAACCATATTTCCATGCTCACACCATCATGGTGATGACTCTACAACCTTTAAGGACCATACTCAAAAGTCCAAATCAATCCGAAAGGTTAACAAAGTGGGATATCAAATTAAGCGAATTCGACGTAGAATACAAGGTGCGGACCTGCACCAAATCGCAAGTCCTCGCCGATTTTTTTGGTAAAACTACCCACGGAGCAGCCTGAGGGAAGGACACCAGACAAAATATAGATCCAAAAAGTGGACGGCTAATCAAAACAAGAAGGGTCAGGAGCGGTAATTCACCTTGTATCACCAAGTGGCGAGGTAATGGAGCTGTCATTCCGACTAAAGTTCAAAGCTTCAAACAACGAAGCAGAGTACAAGGCGGTCATAGCCGGCTTAAAGCTCGCAAAAGTAGTCAGAGCATCTCGGATAAAAGCCCACTCCGACTCGAAGCTCGTCACAAGCCAAATAAAGGGAGAATACGAGGCTAAAGATCCCAGAATGAACACATATCTAAAGTTCGTTCAATGACTAATGAAAATGTTCGACGAGGTCGAGATCATCCAAATCCCACGAAGTGAAAATACTCAGGCAGATGTCGTTGCAGGATTAGCATCCATCTCGGACCCCGAGGTGAAACAAATCATCCCGATAGAATCTATAGACGCATCAAGCATCGATCTTAGTGTAAATGTCATCGAGTTCCGAGATGAAGACTGGAGAACCCCCATAAAAAAGTATATCCAGAATGGAGAAACACCTCGAGACCGTAACGAAGCAAGAAAAATAAAAGCCAAAAGCTGAATATTTTTCATGATCGACGAGTCATTATACAAAAGAAGTTTTAGGGGACCATACCTAAAATGCCTCGGAAAAGAAGACGCGGTAATCGCACTTCTCGAGGTACACGAGGAAATATGTGGGAACCATACCGGGGGTAGGTCGCTCGAAAACAAAGTAAAATGACAAGGCTTATTCTGGCCAACAATGCTTGAAGATAGCGAGTCCCATGTAAGAAAATGCGACGCATGCTAGAAGCACGCCCCCACAATCACAAAAACCAACTTTAAAACTCTCCTCTGTCATGGTGCCATAACCTTTCATGAAGTGGTTAATGGACATCGTCGAACTAATGTGTTGGGATTCATGCCTCGGATCCCGTGAATATTATCATGAAATGTGCCTCCGAACTGTCCGGGTAACATTTAAAAAATTATTTTAAAGCGGAAAACTTGTTATCCGTACAACGGTCTGGATGTCGGATAATAACCATATTACAAGATCTGATAAATATTATGTAATTCAATATTCATAAATCATTATTAATAATCTAGTCTATAGGAAATAAATAGAAAGCAGTAAATGGTCGCATTTATTAACCCAATGCAGAAGGCCGTACCTTAGTTGACGACTTCCGGCTGCACGTTCTGAATTCGGCAGGGCTACGTCGGCGCTGAGGGAAACACCCGTGATCTTCCGCGATATTCTCCTGGACTCCCCGCGATCTTCCACCATTTATTATAATTATTAATTCTTCCTCACATTGACTCTGTTGTGATAATAATAACATAATTGCATCCTTAATGAACTAAGGAGCGAACATTATATTTTACTCTACCAGAAACTATAATAAGATTAACATAATAAGCACCATCTTTTATTCAAGGACTTGTCATAATATTTTTACAAATGGATGAAATCAGCTTATTTAAAGACACATGTCCAACATTCTCCCACTTGTACTTAAAGAAGATGACCCATGTCTTTCAGACCCATATTCTCTAAATGCCTCCTGAATATTTTCTCTAGCAACGTCTTGGTAAATTGATCAGCCAGATTTTCTTCCGAAGATATTTTCATAAACCTTACGTCGCCACGGCGTACGATCTCTCTTATGAGATGGTATTTGTGT
The DNA here is from genome assembly GCA_954871525.1 of Parietaria judaica. Taxonomy (NCBI): domain Eukaryota; kingdom Viridiplantae; phylum Streptophyta; class Magnoliopsida; order Rosales; family Urticaceae; genus Parietaria; species Parietaria judaica. The sequence continues at coordinate 51,939,626 of OX940860.1, forward strand.
TCTATATGTTTCGCCTTGTTATGGTCTCTAGGCTCCTTAGAATTTTCCACAGCGCCACTTTTGTCACAGTACAGCGTTTGGGCCCATCTACATCTGGAAGTACTCCCAGCTCTATGTAGAAATTCTTAAGCCAAACTTATTCTTTGGCTGCCTCACAGGCTGCCACGTATTCAACTTCCATTGTGGAATCTGCGATACAAGATTGATTTAGGCTTCTCTTGAATATCGCTCCACCAACAATGGTGAACACTGCTCCCGACGTCGATTTTCCCGCGTCTCTATCAGACATAAAATCTGAGTCAATGTATCCTAGTGGATTCATTCTGATCCTGAAAACACTAACATATAATCTCTCGTTCTCCGAAGATACTTGAGAATGTTCTTCACTGCAGTCCACTAAGCCATACCTGCGTTGGATTGGTATCTACTTACAATTCCCATAGCATAACAGATGTATGGCCTAGTACATTGCATAGAATACATCAGACTTCCCACTGCTCAAGCATAAAGTATCCGCCTCATCTCCTCTTGCTTTTCCGGAAAAGTAGGGCATTGTCCTGTTAAGTAACACTCCATGTCTGGTTGGTAAATTACCTCCGTTAGAGTTTGCCATGGTAAAACGTTCAAGCACCTTAATGTAGGCTGCTTGAGAAAAAGCTAAAAGCCTGTTGTTCCGATCCCTAAAAAATACGGATCCCAAGAACATAACTAGCTTTTCCCATGTCCTTCATTTGGAATTGCGTAGATATCCACGCTTTCACGTACAATAACCTATTTACACTGTTTCCAATGAGAAGAATATCGTCGACGTATAGAACAAGAAATATCTCCATGGCATCATCATTGAGTTTATAAATGCAGGCCTCAGTGATGTTATGTACGAATCCATAGGTATTGATGGTCTCATCAAACCTTAGATTCCAGGATCTGGAAGCGTGCTTCAATCCATAAATGGATTTGAGTAGTCTGCAAACCTTCCCTTCTTAACCCTTTTGCACGAACCCTTCTGGTTGGTCCATATAGACGTTCTCGTCAATGTACCTGTTCAGGAAAGTAGTTTTGGCGTCCATCTGCCAAATCTCGTAATTGAGACTATAGGCTATGGCCATGAGAATCCGGATAGACTTGTACTTAGCGACTGGAGAAAAACTCTCATCGAAATCAATACCTTCCCTCTGGGTAAAACCCTTAGCCACTAGTCTAGCCTTGAAGGTTTTAACCTTCCCGTCCAATCCTCTCTTTCTCTTGTATACCCATTTACAGCCAATGGTTTTGAAACCATCCGGTAAGTCTACAAGTTCCCAGACTTCATTAGAATCCATTGATTCTATTTCTTGGTTCATGGCTTCCTGCCATTCTCCCTTATCAGATTCCTCCATTACTTGTTTAAAGCTTATAGGATCTTTAACACTATTGTTTGTGAGAGCTAGGTGAAATTACAATTGGGTGTGCTCGTAGCGTTCAACTGGTCTTTTGAACCTCCCACTACGTCTGAGTACCCCGAAAGCTTCTTGAAAAAATTTAATCTTGATTGCTCGTAGTATTGGTTTTTAAGAACCTCCCACTACATCTGAGTATCCTTTTGTTCTGATCATGGGACCGTGGTTTCCGCACTCTTTTTCAACAACAGACACTGTTAATGAAACTGTGACTTTGTCACATTATTCTTTCATGAGAAATATAAATCTCTAACTTCATTATGTAGTAATCATTACGATTAAAAATGACATATGTTTTAAACAAAACTATTAGAGTACTTTGGAGACTATAGATATAAAAAGTAATCATGTTATAACTTTTATTTTTATCCGGATATGCAAAATAATTCCAAAGAAAGAACATCTTTATTAATGTAGAATTATTCCATGCAATAAATATATCCAAAAAAATTGAGGTCTTAATCAATGCAAAAATAATGATAATAATAAACTTAACTTGAAAGTAAACTTAAAGCATGCTTTGTTCTTCAAGACACTCGAATATTAGCCGTTGTTATACTCTGAGGAACTCTTCTCAAAAGAACTTCCTAAACCTGCATCTGAAAAGGAGAAAGGAAATAAACAAACATCGGTATTTTAATCTATGGATCTGAGATTAAATCTCTCCAATAAAAACTAACTCCTTGGGTTTAACAGAAGAGTCATTACCTCTCCAAGCCCGCATATGTTCTGGACAAAACATATGTCCGTTTGTTCTTTTGATGTTGCAAATGTAGCATGATGCTACTTGTTTGTCTTTCTTTATCCCAGAAGTCACTTCTGAAAGAAAACACTTACAATGTTTTAGAATTTTAATATATTGATCTGAGATATTAAATCTCTCCAATAAACTCTAATAGTAAAGGTCTTACCCTTCGCTGAATCGAGATGAGCTCTATAGTGTAAATAACCGTATACTCTTCTCTTGTTTCCACATTTGAGACACATTGCAGAATTCCCTACTTTCCTTTCTTTCCTTCCAGGTTTTGCCTTCGATTCAATGTTACGCTTGTTATCTTTCGCAATTGCCTCCATGACAAGATTCGTTACTTTATTCACCTTTTTCATTAGTCTCCCAATTTCATGATGAGATGTTTTGAGCAATGAATCTTTGCAGGCTTGACTTTTGAGTACATAGTGATCAAGGTAGCGAGCTAGTAAATTATACTCACAGTCATACTTGAACCATTAAGTATACTTTTCAAAAATTGTTGGTGACTCTACTGACTCTTGCTCAAAAGGTGAATAAGAGCCAACAAATTCTTTTTCATCATCCAAGATGTAAATCGGATTAGACTTTTTAACTGACAATGAAAAAGAAACTTATTAAACTTTATTATAGGTAGAATGTTTTTGAAAGTATTATGTTTAAAATATTTACATGATGCAAACATGTTCTGGGAAAACGTTAATAAAAATCCTTTAACTATTTCGTGATAATTTAACCGACTGTACACGTCGTTGCCGTCCTTAAGGCATGGTTACACGAAGGCGACTCGCGGTATCAACTGTGTAGTTTGGTTAAACTGAGTTTTAGTCATAAACTTAATTAATATTCAAAGAACTACAAAAGTTCCTGATGATTAGTAACTATCACCATAGACGGTCAGGAAGCACATACTTCCGTGCAAGCTTAACCCATTATTTTTGGTTCTCGGCTTCCTCTTGGAAACGTCGTCCTTAAGGAATGGTCACACGAAGGTGAATCGCGGTCTATTTCCAAGATTCCTCCGTCCCCATATTTTTTTGAAACTATCACAGTTGTGTCAAACCTCTCACAAGCACACCTTTCCTGCGGAGTGGTCACACGAAGGTGACTTGAGGCGGTGTTGTCAGCAGACCTTGTGACAGTAATAATGGAGACCTTTATTTTATTCTATACTTGCCATAGTTTTTAGAAAATAATGTTTTTAACTTCAAAGTTATTAAAACTTAATATAAACTATCTATTAATTGATGATGCAGGATTTCACCCTCTCCGAAAAACGACATTGAAAAGACGAAGTTATACCCAACGACGTAAACGACGTAAAACGACGTGAGGTCCAAGGAAGTTTGGGCCTAACAACTGACCAGCAGGCCCAATAAACAACGTAGCACGTCTGGCCCATCAAGAATCTACCTCGAAGCTAAGTCTTCCCGAAGACCAAGCCCACGAAGTCCAAGTAGCCCTCCCGAAGACCAAGCAACCCAGGATATCAGGCGTACTCCACTTTATTGACCAGCCCAAAGAGCCTCCACGTGGAAATAGACCAGACACCACGTCGTCAAAGTTTTACACGTGGTGGTCAAAACGAAAAGAGGAGAGAATCAGCCTAGTCTACTAGCCGTTACAAAATTATAGGAAATAGACGTTGTAATTCGGGCTATAAATAAAGCCTACGAAGTAACTCTAAGGATAGATATCTCGTTCTACACTTTACATTAGCTATTCACTTTGTATTCACTTTGTTATCAATCAAACATACAAATTCCTCATTATCGATCAACTCTTTACCAAATTGTCATCTCGTAACTTTATTTACCGAAGTGGGTTTTTTCTCGGATAGTTAAGATCCATTGCGGTAATCGTCGTAAACAGAGTGCTATCACTTTGTGACAGTTGTTCGTGATTATTCACATCAACAGTTTGGCGCCGTCTGTGGGAAATCTTTATAGATTCCTACCCAACCGAGTTCCCGGCAAACAAGTAGGCAAATGGCAAGCGGAGGATCCAGCGGAAACCCCTCGGAGACCGCGGCGGACTACGCCGTAAAAGCCATGTTGGAGACAATCCTCAGACAACTCGAGGAAAATGCTGAGTCGAGAAAGGATTTCCAAACCAAATTGGAAAACCTCACCCAGAAGCAATCCCAAATCGAAGGAACGTTGACCGAAGCGGTCAGCTCGATGAAGGCCCAATCTTCGACAGCACCACGGAGGGATCTCGGACGAGGAAGGACTCTAGACTTTTCCGGAATCCAGGTCACTCCCGGAATGACCGAGGTGGAAAACACCCCGGGCGTAACAGATGGGCAAAATCCCACCACGGACCCGCGAGGGCCTCCAGATCACGGGGTCGCAGTCGGCCACATCTCGAACAGACACCCTGACACCGGATTGGGGTCAATCCAATCCAACTATGATGCACCGGGCCAACCCGATGACCCCGGACTCCGAACCCCTCCAAGGATGAATCGAAATGCCGAAGTGCAAGCCCCTCAGGCACCAATGCGCCCGAGCTCTGCGCGGGTCGGGAACGAGATGAGCAATCCTATCCGCATTCGGGAAGAGACTCCCCCCATGGCCCGTCAAGGCGACATCAACAACGACAGGGACAACCTTTTCGTTTACAATCCCAATTCGCCATTCCCGGCATGGCTCAAAGGACTCGAATCCACGGTGGAAAAAGTACAATCCGAGGTGAAGGCAGTGAGTTCAAAAGTTCATCACGCCACCTCGGCGGCTCCAGAAATAGATCGTCTGGTTCAAGAATCCACGAGCACGCCGTTCACCTCGCTGATCACCAACGAGAAAATCAGGGACGTGGGAAGGGTCAATGTCCCGCGTTACGACGGAAAGACCGACCCAAGGGCATATCTCCGGGCGTTCTACATCGCAATGGGGAGGGCCGATCTCCAGCCCCACCAACGAGATGCGGGATACTGCCAGATATTCGCCGAGCACCTCGTGCAGAATGCACTCGATTGGTTCTCAAGGCTGCAACCAGCCACAATCAGCTCGTTTGACCAGCTGACAACGCTTTTCCTGAAGCATTTCTCCATGTTCATCGAAACGGAAACCACGGTGGCGCAGCTTTACGCGTTGCAACAAACGAAGGATGAGCCACTGCGGGATTTCATAACTAGATTCAAGGACGTGCTATCACGCCTTAACGGAGTAAGCGACGAAACAGCAATTGCAGCCCTGACCGCAGGACTGTGGTATAAATCAAAATTCAGGCAGGATATCTGCGTGAACCGCTATACCTCGATCGAGGACGTAATGCACCGCGGAGGAAATTGGATCCGAGTCGAGGAGGAGCGAGCAGCCCTCGCCGCGAAATTCGACCCGACCCCGGTGACACCCAAGTTCAACAATCCTCCGAGGCCGCCACGAGACTCCGGCCACAATAAAGGATCCGGGTCCCACCGAGGTAGTACACCTCAACCTAAGCGAAGCAACCTGCCCCGGGGCTACGTGATGAACTCGGAGAAAAACGAGGTCAACATGGCCCAGGGCGGCGGCACAACAACACAGGCAGATCCGTGGCCAAAAGACCCGAAAGCCTACTGTAAATTCCACAAGGTGTTCGGACACGCAACGTCCCAATGCCGCAAGCTCCAAATGGCCCTGGCGGAAAAGTTGGAGCGGGGCGAAAAGAGCGATCTCGACATCGAGGCCCTGAACCCAAGATTGCAGGGAAGCGAAAGTCCGGATGGCGACCCGGCAACCTCGAAGAAGAGGAAACACAAGAAGAACCGAGCTCCCCAATCTGGGGAAGTCCCCGACACCCCGTTCGAAAAGAAGGGGAAGCAGGTCAACGAGGTCGAAGACGACGGCCCAGAGAAAACTTCCCAGGTCATCAACGTGATAATGGGAGGGTCTCAGTATTGCAAACCCTCGGTCAACTCGATCAAAGCCTACCAGCGAAAGCTCCAATCAGACGCACCCCGCCAAATTTTCCAGGGACCCGAAGCCCTCATCACATTTAAAGAAAGCGAAGCTCGAGAGCTCCCCGGACCGCACGACGACGCGTTAGTCATAACTCTCAACATCGCAAACTGGGAAACCAAAAGGATTCTCATCGATAATGGAAGTTCCGCAGACGTAATTTTCCTATCAACCCTGAGCCAAATGAAAATAAGGCCCGAGGACATAAACAGGGAAACAGTGCCCCTCACCGGGTTTAGCGGCCACTCCGTCAACACCGTCGGGGAGATCAAACTTCCCATAATGGCAGGGGGCGTGAACATCACAACCAAGTTCATGATCATAGACTGCCCGTCACCTTACAACGCAATTCTAGGAAGACCATGGCTGCACGCCATGAAAGCAGTGCCCTCGACGTATCACCAAAGTTTACAATTCCCGAGTGACGAAGGGATCAAAGAGATCCGAGGTGACCAAGCCATGGCGCGGAGATGCTACATGAACAGCTTTTTGCTTGCCAAACAGAGTACAGTAAATCAAGCATAGCAATTACAGCATCCCCAAATAAACGAGGTGAAAAACACTTCGGAGCAAGAGAGTGAATCCCCAACAGTCGAAATGGTGCGACAAATCCCCATCGACGACAAAAACCCCGATAACACCGTCGGTATTGGGAGTGAGTTGAAGGGCGAAACACTCAAACGACTCATCAAATTCTTGAAAAAGAACAAAGAATGCTTCGCCTGGTCCCACGAAGACATGCCAGGGATCAGTCTAGAAATCATCTCGCATCAACTCAATGTTGACCCAAGCTTCAAACCGATCAAGCAGAAAAGAAGGAAGCTAGCCCCTGACCGCTCCAAGGCGGTGAATGAGGAGGTCGAAAGGCTGCTCAAAACGGGATCAATCCGCGAGGTTAGATACCCAGACTGGCTGGCAAACACGGTAGTAGTCAAGAAAAAGAGCGGCAAATGGAGAGTATGCATCGATTTCACCGACCTAAATAAGGCCTGTCCTAAGGACAGCTTCCCACTCCCGCACATCGACAGGCTTGTCGAGGCAACGTGCGGGCACGAGCTGCTTTCTTTCATGGACGCTTTCTCTGGTTATAATCAGATTCTAATGCATCCTGACGACCAAGAAAAAACTTCGTTCATAACTGAACGGGGAATCTACTGCTATAAAGTAATGCCTTTTGGGCTGAAAAACGCAGGAGCCACTTACCAAAGACTCGTGAACAAAATGTTCTCAGATTTTCTCGGTAAAACTATGGAGGTCTACATAGACGACATGTTGGTCAAATCCAAGCGATCAGAAGATCACGTCGCCCACCTCGAACAATGCTTCGAGATGCTAAGGAAGTATCAGATGAAGCTGAACCCCTCCAAATGCTCATTCGGGGTATCATCGGGAAAGTTCCTAGGATACCTCGTCACACAACGTGGCATAGAGGCAAACCCAGATCAGATAAACGCCCTGCTAAAAATGCCCTCACCTCGCAGCGCGAAAGAGGTTCAAAGGCTCACGGGGCGGATCGCGGCACTAAATCGATTCATCTCGCGATCTACCGACAAATGCCTTCCCTTCTACAAAATGCTGAAAGGAAATAAGAAATTTGAGTGGACGAACGAATGCGAGCAAGCTTTCCAGGAATTGAAAAAATATTTGTCCACCCCACCAATACTGGTCAGCCCGATCATCGGCGAACCACTCTTAATCTACCTCGCAATAACAGCTTACGCAGTAAGCAGCGTGCTCGTCAGAGAAGACCGAGGTGATCAGAAGCCCATCTTCTACACCAGTAAGTCGCTAGAGGACGCAGAAACCCGATACCCTACCATGGAAAAAGTGGCACTCGCCCTCATCACGGCGGCAAGAAAGTTGAGACCGTATTTTCAAGCGCACACCATAATGGTAATGACACTACAACCACTGCGGTCAGTGCTACACAGTCCAAACCAATCCGGAAGGTTGACCAAATGGGCAATAGAGCTCAGTGAATTCGACATCGAATATAAAATAAGGACATGTGCTAAATCACAGGTCCTAGCCGATTTCGTGGTAGAACTTAACACTGAGAGCCCCGAAAATGAGTCAGCCGACGAAGCATGGACAGTAAAAGTAGACGGATCATCTAATCAAAACGGATCCGGCGTTGGAATTCACCTCGTAACTCCGAGCGGCGAGATTATAGAACAGTCTTTTCGCCTCAACTTCAAGGCTTCGAACAACGAAGCCGAATACGAAGCCCTAATCGCCGGCCTCAAGTTGGCACGAGCAGTGGGAGCACGGAAGGTCAAAGTCTATTCCGACTCAAAGTTGGTTACAAGCCAGATAGCAGGGGAGTACGAGGCAAAAGACCAAAGAATGAGTGCCTACCTAACCGTGGTAAACCAACTAATCAAGATGTTCGAAAAAGTCGATATAGATCAGATCCCGAGAAGCGAGAACGCACAGGCCGACGCGCTGGCGGGATTGGCATCAACCTCGGACCCCGAAGTAAAACGCGTCATCCCGGTGGAAACTATAGACACACCAAGCATCGACTTAACAGTGCACAACATCGAACTCGGCCCGGAAGACTGGAGAACTCCAGTAATCAGATTCCTACGAGGTGACGAAACACCTCGGGATCGGCAAGAGGCTAGAAAATTGAAGGCTAAAAGCTCGAGATTCTGCCTGATAAACGACATGCTTTACAAACGAAGCTTCAGCGGACCATACCTCAAATGCTTGGGAGAGGATGAAGCAAAGAATGTCATCCACGAAGTGCACGAGGGAAGTTGCGGAAACCATTCCGGAGGAAGATCTTTGGCTAATAAAATCAAAAGACAAGGATTCTTCTGGCCCACAATGCTGAAGGATAGCGAATTACACGTACGAAAATGCGATGCATGTCAAAGGCACGCGCCCACAATTAGGCAACCCGCACTGAAATTGTCTTCGGTCACGGTGCCATACCCATTCATAAAATGGTCGATGGATATTGTCGGACCAATGCCGGCAGCAAAAGGATTAACAAGGTTCTTACTAATAGCAACCGACTATTTCACGAAATGGGTAGAAGCCAAGGCCTATGCGCACATAAAGGATGTAGACGCAGAAAATTTCGTATGGAAAAACATAATCTGCAGATACGGGCTCCCAAAGGAGATCATCGCGGATAACGGGCCACAGTTCATCTCTAGCAGATTTAAAAATTTCTGCGCCACACAAGGAATCTCCCTCAACACCTCGACCCCGAGATACCCGCAAGGGAACGGACACTCCGAGGTAGCAAACCGAACGATAATCGACGGGATCAAAAAGAGGTTAGATAGCAAGAAAGGGAGATGGCCCGAGGAGTTGAACGGGGTGCTCTGGGCATACCGAACCACACCTCGCCGAGCCACCGGGGAAACACCCTTCGCGTTGGTATACGGATCCGAGGCAATGGTACCAGCCGAAGCAGAATCCCTGAGTTTAAGACGAGAATTTTGTCCAGATCGGCCGGACGAAAATGAAGAAATGTTAAAAGACCAACTCGATTACATCGAAGAACGAAGAGAAAGAGCCTTAAGTAGGATCGTCAACTACCAAAGGGTAATTGAAAGATACTACAACTCGAAAGTTCGACCTCGTTCGTTCAAAGTAGGAGACTTGGTACTTCGCAAGGTGTTTCAGAACACCTCGGAACTAAACGCCGGAAAGCTAGGGATAAACTGGGAAGGACCATACATCGTATCCGAAATAGTGAAACCCGGTGTATACAGACTCATCAATTCGGACGGACTAAAAGTCCTCCGAAGTTGGAATACCCAACACCTAAAAAGATATTATTCTTAACAGAACAAATATCACCCCGAACTACGTAGTGGCTTGATCCCGACAAACGCGGGTACGTAGGCAGCCTCACGCAGGCACAGCCCGATTCCCCACAACTTCAATAAACATCCCGGTTACACCCTACCTCTTCTTTGTTATATCTCCCCCGGGGAGGGAGCATGGGAACAGCCCAGCTCTAACCATTCGATACCGATATCGACCCCGAAAACGAGGTAAAGTGCTTACAAACATATCAAAGCACCTCAAGTCATACAAGCACATCGAGAAAATCCTCTCTAGAACTTTTACGTCTCGGCCGCATCAACACTCAGAATCTCCTTGGACTCGATTTCAGAGTAGGGATCGCAATCATACCCCGACATGAAAGACCCCGAAATGAAAACGTCTATAGGATCGATCGATCGAGTTGCGCGGGACAAAAAACTAACCAAATACCGGGGTGTACGAAATAGACAAAGAAGCAGAGAAAGGACGACAAAACGAGAATTTATTGAGGATTCGAACAGCAAAAATCACCTCGAAAAAACGAAGTGACCGCAACTAAGTCGGACTCCCGACCACAAAAGACGTAAATATCCGAACATCAAAGTACCCAGGTCGGACTCCCAACCAAAAAAGGTACGCATTGTCTTAAACTTGATGGAAATAGAAACAAAAGAACAAATAACAAAAGGGAAATCCCCAAGCTGTTTTAAGCTTCATCGTCGACTTCAGCGGCGCGGTCCCCGACCTCTTCGTCCTCCAGGTCATCGCCCACGACCTCATCCTCGCCAAGCCCAACGCCTAAGGCACCCTCCACGCTGGCAATGCCATCAGGGGCCTCCTCCTGTTTCTCTTCAACGGGGAAAGCGGGGTCACGATGTACGCTCGAGGTGGCGGCAGGGCGAGCCGAGGTAGGACTCGAGGCCGGAGAGGATCCGGATACGACGGCACGAGGCGGAACACCACCTGGGAAATGAAACCCATAGTGAGCACTCCAGCAAAGACTCCTACACACGTAGCAGCTCTGAAAACACCACGAAGAAGGTTCGGGCATTTACCTTGAGATCCTTCAGCCGAGGTGAATTTGGCGAGCTGAAGCCCAAGCTTAGCGATAGTATCATTGCGACGTTCAATTTTCTTATTGAGCTTCTCAGAGACTTTCTGCACAGCAAGGCGAGTAGCGGAAACCACCTCGCTCTTTGCCTCTTGGAGCTCCTCCGTCGCTTTTAGCAGCCCCTCCCGCGCTGTCTTCAAACTCCGTTCGAGAGCCTCGATTCTAGCCACTTCAGCCCGAAGTGACGACACCTCGTCCTGAAGAGCGCGACACTTGCCCCGCTCCTCGGAAACCTGAGCTTGCAGCTTCTCGGCCGTCTCCTTCTGGAAGTCGGCATCTAAACGCGAAGAATATAGGCATTCCTCAATTTTTCGGAGCTTCCCTTGGACGTCCCGCACCTCTTTTTCTCGAACGGCGAGCTGGGTCTCGGCTTCCTTCAGGCGACCGTCAGACCCCGCCTCGCTAAGCTGAAGTTTCAAGGCCGCAACGCTCTTCTCATAAGCGAGAACCATCTCGTTCATCGCCGTCAGAAACTGCCATCAAGAAATCCGAGGTGAAAAACACCTCGATAAACAAATATCTCCATAAAAATGGAATAAAGAGTACCTTCACGCCGTTATGGGCAGTCTTCTCGTACTCCCTACCATGCGATAGTGAGAGTACATCGAGGGGATGCCCCCGGCGAGCCGAGCTAGCCACGAAGCGCGAAGACGCCCGGGGCGAATCAACAAGAGAATGGGAGCTCGCAAAGTCGATCGAGATGGTCTGAACCCCTTGGCGATCCCCAGATCCAGAACGGCTACTGCTTCCTTCGCGAACCACCGAGGCCTTCAGCTTTTCGTCCTGCCGACGAGGAGGCGCAGCATACCCTTGAGGGTTTGACCTCGTACGAGGCGCCTGTCGTTCCGGAATCACCTTGCCTCTCTTAGACGGGGCAACATTCACCTCGGTACGGTCGGGGGAACGATCACGCTTGTCCGGCCGAGGAGCAACGTCACTCGACGACTTCGTGGAAACAGTTTTCCCTTCATTACCCGCTTCAGGACGTGCTTTGGCATCAAGCACCACCTCGCTCTCCACCTTGACCCGCCGAGATGACTGAGCCTCTTGCGCTTTCGCCACCAACGACTCCAACGCCATGTCTTCGGGAGTCTCATCGGACCCAGACGAAACGTGGTGAACGAGCGGGGTGGGGTCCTTACGACGATCAGGAGACGATTGCTGACTGCTCGAGGACTTCATAGATTCCTCAGGCGCTGCGAGATAAAGGATACGAGGTGAAAAACGCACCTCGATTATACCAATAAAAACCCTACGACGTGAGAGGGACCTACCAAGGGCGGATAAGGGGGGAACTGACAGCACTAGACCCGCGTCGGTCCGGAATTTCCAATACCCAGAGGCCTTAATCCTGCTGATTGGAAATTCGTTCCAATCCACCCCGTTCTTTGGGGCCAGAACCTTCTTGAGCCCCCTGAACCTCGGATCGACCTCCGGTACCACAATCTTGGTTGCTGAAAAACAGAAATGTTCCGACAGTCAGAGTAAAAAAGAGACCAAAAAGACAAAAAAGAAAAACACGGAATAAGGCCTCCAAAGCCCACCAGGGCCAGAACTCCATCTCGGAGGTTTCAGCGCCTCAGATCGAATATCTCTGATGAAGAAAAACTTCTCCGTCCACCCTCCTCGCACGTCGGGAGTTCCTCTGAGGATCCTCCCCATCCTCCCGTTCAAGAAGAACCTCCCCGAAGACTTCCCAGCACTCTTGGGATAATAAAGGCGAACAAGATCCTCAACAGTGAGGACCGCCCTGTTCTCCCGTGACATGACCCCAAGAGCCACGAGATTCCGGTAGGCGTTTGGGACCAACTGCCCAGGAGCCAGCCCTATGTGCTGAAGAAATTCGATAATCACATCGGGAAAAGGGAGCTCGACCCCGGCTTCAAAGAAAGCCTCGTAGACACACGACCACCCCGGCCTCTCATCAGAAGCCCGATCCATCGCGCCCGGAGCCTCTGTCTCAATAAAATCAGGGATGTTATACAGGCTCCGGAGCTCGCGAAGATAGGCCGGAGTAATCACCGAGAGAGAGCCATCGGCCTGGAAGGAGTCACTCTTCAAACCAGAAGCAGACATTTCTTCGGAGTATAGGGAGAAGAAGAAGAGAGAAAATGCGAAGAAAGGAACAGAGTAAGAAGTTTATAAACTCACCTCTGCAAAAACCGCCTCTTCCAAAACCACCCTTCACGATATCCAAAAACTGCCACAATCATGGCATCGAAGCCCAAGGGGCTAAATAGCCCCATCACCTCCGAGATAGGCGTGTCAGCCTCAATCCCACTCGGTCAAGACCGTTGTCAAATCAAAATGTTGATTGGCCCGAGACTCGACGCAAGCAATCGAGAAGAAAAAGAAACACACGCTAGGCCAATCCAAGCACGCCACGTGTACAAACCATGCAAACCCTCAAAACACCCCCCACGAATTAATTCAGTTCAAAACCAAACATTTCAAAATTTTCGCGTTTGAAAATTAGGAATCGCGCCAAATACAAAAAAAAAAAAAAGGGGAAGCTGACAATCCCTTCGAAAAGAAAAATTTGGCAAAAGTATCTCAAGTTTCCACGTCCTTCACAATCAGAGGAAAATAATCATCATCGACATAATAGTTCACCAAGTGAAAATCACTTAATGAACTGGGGGGCTCACTAATGATGCAGGATTTCACCCTCTCCGAAAAACGACATTGAAAAGACGAAGTTATACCCAACGACGTAAACGACGTAAAACGACGTGAGGTCCAAGGAAGTTTGGGCCTAACAACTGACCAGCAGGCCCAATAAACAACGTAGCACGTCTGGCCCATCAAGAATCTACCTCGAAGCTAAGTCTTCCCGAAGACCAAGCCCACGAAGTCCAAGTAGCCCTCCCGAAGACCAAGCAACCCGGGATATCAGGCGTACTCCACTTTATTGACCAGCCCAAAGAGCCTCCACGTGGAAATAGACCAGACACCACGTCGTCAAAGTTTTACACGTGGTGGTCAAAACGAAAAGAGGAGAGAATCAGCCTAGTCTACTAGCCGTTACAAAATTATAGGAAATAGACGTTGTAATTCGGGCTATAAATAAAGCCTACGAAGTAACTCTAAGGATAGATATCTCGTTCTACACTTTACATTAGCTATTCACTTTGTATTCACTTTGTTATCAATCAAACATACAAATTCCTCATTATCGATCAACTCTTTACCAAATTGTCATCTCGTAACTTTATTTACCGAAGTGGGTTTTTTCTCGGATAGTTAAGATCCATTGCGGTAATCGTCGTAAACAGAGTGCTATCACTTTGTGACAGTTGTTCGTGATTATTCACATCAACATTAATGACACTAAAATTTTATATTTTGGCTTTAGTTTTATTACATAGCGTAATATTTAAGTAAACCTGACTTATTAGGTTTATTATTTTGTCGGTAGTCATAGATCAAACCGTACCCTCTCCAGGTAGATGGGAGGGGTCCTAACTGGTCACCCAGAAGTGGATGGTGAACCGGCCCCACTTTTGATTCCCTCCTCCTTAGACAAGATTGTACGTTCAAAATTTTTCTGACTAATAATAAACACTATAACATTTACTGTTCATTATTTATATCTATCCTATATCAACATATTAATAATGATCCAAACATAGACACTATGTTTAAGGGTTAAGAAAATAGGTTATAACAAATTATATCTATGATGAATATTTATAATTTCATGTTAATGATACTTATTCTTTTAGAATCATCATTAAACATTTTAATGCCCATTAATAATTATTTATGAAATAATAAAATAAGAAAATGATATTATTCTCGAAGAATTATCATCCATATTTTAATCTTTTAAATAAGACAATGTTATTTCATCATTAAATAACATCCATATTTAATTTTATGAATTATTAAAATAAGACAATGTTATTTATCCAGATTAACATCCATATTTTAATTTTAATTAATTAACATAATTAATTTTAATTCATAAATATTAATTTCATTAATAATAATTAATATTTAATCCACGGGTATCCGGGTCGGATAAAAATCGAACCCTATTAACAAATGCACGTGGGCCTTCTGGGCTTAAGCCTGGGCCCAGATGCCCGCGGATTGGGCACGTTCAGCCCACGGGAAGACTAGGGCAGCATGCCTCGAGCTGGGTCTGCAGGCCCATCACGCTGCCAGGAAGCGAGGCCCGATCGCTGCGCACCAGTCCTACCCGAAGGGCCCTGGCGTGGGCCTGCCCGTGGGCTCGCTGGGCGAATTCCTTGGGGCTGATTCGGCAGCCCCTATTCGCACCCACCACGGGCAGGGCTGCACTATGCAACCCGACCACATAACCCGGTCTGCTTTTTCAGGTCGGGTAATATTTATAATTTTATATTAATATTTAAAATATTTAGAAATTAAAATTTTCAATTTTAAATAATTAATTTATTCATCAAATAATTCGTTCTTTAAACCGTTAAATTAAATTACGTAATTATTTATCCTTGAACCACGCTCTGATAATATTTGTAAGGAATCACGCCTCGGCTCCCGTGAATATTATCACGAAATATGCCTCCGAACTGTCCGGGTAACATTTAAAAAATTATTTTAAAGCGGAAAACTTGTTATCCGTACAACAGTCTGGATGTCGGATAATAACCATATTACAAGATCTAATAAATATTATGTAGTTCAATATTCATAAATCATTATTAATAATCTAGTCTATAAGAAATAAATAGAAAGCAGTAAATGGTCGCATTTATTATTCCAATACATAAGGTCGTACCTCAGTTGACGACTTCCGGTTGTGCCTTCTGAATTCGGCACGGCTCCGCTGGTGCTGAGGGAAACACCCGTGATCTTCCGGAATATTCTCCTAGACTCTTCGTACCGAAGCGTGGTTGTGCCTTCTGAATTAAGCATCCAGAGACTAAGTCTCTTAAGCCGAACCAGGGAGAGAGAGGTAAGAGGAAAAATTCGCAGATCTTTAAGGAGAGGGAGAGTTCAAATTTTTCTCTGGGAAGAAGAGTGACAAATGTATAGAATGAGCTCCCTATTCATAGGCTCAGACTGTAACCGAATTGAAGAAATTCCGTCCCTAATTTCGAATTCTTGTAATTAAATATAATTAATTATCTCAATCAATGACCTAAATTTAATCCTATCTAAATCAGGGATATAATAAATCAGGGATTTAATTAAATAAGAAATACTTGATAAGATCAAAAATTAATCTTAACTTCTTATCATCATTTATTCGAAATATATATAATAAGATTCCAATTTTAATTATCTAGATCCAACGGTTGAGATAAATCTTTTACCGATCTAATGGATCAAATTAATTCACGATAAAATCAAATTCCCTAGGGTTTTATCAAATCCCTAATTTGATTTCATCTTTATCGTTAATTCGAAAATTATATATATTATATATAATTAATTAATTTCTAATCTGACGATAAAGATTAAATCTTGAAACCGATCTAACAGATACAATTAATTAACCGAATTCGTAAAACCTAAGCTTTGTCACCAAGCCATTAATTTGGAATTACTATTAGGGTTAAAATCAATTATCTTAATCCAATGGTTGATATTAAATCCTAACCGATCCAATAAATTAAATTGATTTTAGGGTTTTGCTTAAATACCAAAACATTTGGTATTTATGCCGCAAAAATGAATAGACCAAATTTTATCATTCGAATGTATTAGGGTTCCACATTCCATGCAGCCCAATTCGAATTTACACATGTCAAATATATATAAATATTTATTTTTATTTATTAATATAAATCTATGAATTATTAATTAATTATTAATAAGATATTAATAATTAAATTATATTAAAATCCTCTGATCTCAATATCACACATTCAAATATCATGGTGACATACCATCATTTGAATTTGTGACATGTGATTTAATTTCATAGTTTACCGAAACGATCATAAATTTAGAAATTCTCTAAAGCACAAATCATACGTCGAAACGACTCGATTCCAAAAGCAAAGTTTCTTAAAATTTAATTTCCAACAACTCTTATGTTGATAGAAAATACAAATTCTACTTTCTTTTGTCAATTAATTTCGGTTACCAAGATATGGTACTTTTGCCACGCTACTGATAAAACTATTTGATGTCTGACACGACTTCAGTTTTATAAATCTTGCCAAATTATTAAGCATCTCAAAATGTTTCTATCATGTATGTATCATCCGTTACGAAGCTATCCTGGGGACCATGGACCCGTATCACTTAAGCTCTAACGAACTGCTAGGGTGTTCGTCAAACCTCGGTGTAATTCCACTATAAACCTGAGGCTGCACTCGTTAGTGATATAGTATATATTATTCTCTTAATTACAGCAGGATGTCCATTGATACAATCAAATTCGGGTTATTGATCTTTCACTTGATGATCCACACATGAGCAGACAGTTTTTACCGTTTTGCCCCTTACTGTATTTTCATCCTTGACTCAGTCAGTAATATCATGAGTAACCCACTTATGGTTTCGATTCATAAGTTGCGCACTGTTACCTCTCACTTCTCACCAGCGACAACCAATGGACTCATCATGACTCTGAAGAGAGCTGTGTGATGCCCATGTCTATGACAAAGCTACCCTTATTGTTGACCATCATGTTCCCAAAATAATAGTGTTGGGAACAGCGGTACTATTTCGTGTTTTTTAACGGTTAAATCAAAGAACAATTAAGCCAACAACTCAGGCTCAAGATCACTCAGGACGTAGATCGAATATCCATTTGATCATCTACTAGTGAATCAACTCCAAGTTATCACTGAAGGTCTTATATGATAACTTCCGAAGTTTAAGTCAGGTCCACTCCAGTATGAAGTCACTTCATACTTAATGCACTTCTAGTGAGTGTGACACACACAAAATCCTGAATAGGATTATCACTTAGTCACATTAATGACCTTATACGATTAATGGGCTCTCATCCAGTTAATCAGGCCATGTTTGTTGTGATAATAATAACATAATTGCATCCTTTATGAACTAAGGAACGAACATTCTATTTTACTTTACCATAAACTATGATAAGATTAACATAATAAGCACCATCTTTTATTCAACAACTTTTCATAATCTTTTTACAAAGGGATGAAATCAGCTTGTTTAAGGACACATGTCCAACACAATGCCTGTTGCAAAAGGAGTGACAAGGTTCCTCGTGATCGCCACCGACTACGTCACGAAGTGGGTGAAGGAAAAATCATACGACCTCATCAAAGATATTGACGTAGAAAATTCGTGTTGAAAGACATCGTCTGCAGATTTGGTCTCCCCAAGGAAATCATAGCAGACAACGGCCCACAATTCATCTTGAACAAGTTTAGGATTTTTTGCGCAGTTCTAGGAGTATCCTTGTACATCTCGTCACCGAGGTACCCACAGGGTAACAGACATTCCGAGGTGGCAACTAGAACCATAATCGATGGGATCAAGAAAAAGCTAGACGCCAAAAAAGGAAGGTGGCCGGAAGAGATCCTCGAGGTACTATGGGCATACTGCACCACACCTCGGAGAGCAATAAGCGAAACACCTTTCACGCTAGTACATGGAACAGAAGCAATGGTTCCGGCAAAAGCCAAATCACTAAGCTTGAGACGAGAATACTGCCCGGATAAGCCAGACGAAAACAACAAAATGTTGCTAGATGAGCTTGACTACATCGAGGAACGAAGAGACTGCACACTTTGTAGAATAAGAATTACCAAAGGATAATCGAAAGATACTACAATGCAAAAGTTTGACCACGATCTTTCGAGGAAGGAAACCTGGTACTACGCAAGTGTTGGACATATGTGTCCTTAAACAAGATATTTTATCCATTTGTAAAAGATTATGACAAGTTATTGAATAAAGATGATACTTATTATGTTAATCTTATTATAGTTTCTGGTAGAGTAAAATAGAATGTTTGATTCCTTAGTTCATAAAGGATGCAATTATGTTATTATTATCACAACAGAGTCAATGTGAGGAAGAATTAATAATCATAATAAATGAACTTAAAATGTCTGTGACCTGATTAACTGGGTGGGAGCCCATTAATCGTATAAGGTCATTAATGTGACTAAGTGACAATCCTATTCTGGATTTTGTGTGTGTCACACTCACTAGAAGTGCATTAAGTATGAAGTGTCTTCATACTAGACTGGACCTGACTTAAACTCCGGAAGTTATCATATAAGACCGTCACTGATAACTTGGAGTTGAGTCACTAGTAGATGATCAAATGGATATTCGATCTAAGTCCTGAGTGATCTTGAGTCCAAGCTGCTGGCTTGATTGTTCTTTGATTTAACCGTTAAAGAACACGAAATATTACCGCTGTTCCCAACACTATTATTTTGGGAACATGATTGTCAGCAGTAAGGGTAGCTTGGTCATAGACATGGGCATCACACAGCTCTCTTCAGAGTGATGATGATTCCCTTGATTGTCGGTGGTGAGAAGTGAGAGGTACCCGTGCGCAACTTATGAATCGAAACCATAAGTGGGTTGCTCATAATATTACTGACTGAGTCAAGGATGAAAATGCAATGAGGGGCATAACGGTAGAAACCGCCTGCTCGTGTGTGAATCATCAAGTGAAAGATCAATAACCCGAATTTGATTGTATCAATGGACACCCTGCTGTTATAAAGGAAATAATATATGCCGTATCACTAAAGAGTGCAGCCTCGGGTCTATAGTGGAATCACTTCGAGGTTTGACGAACAACTAGCAGTTCGTTGGAGCTTAAGTGATACGGGTCCATGGTCCCCAGGATAGCTCCGTAACGGATGATATGTACGTGATTAAAATACATTCTGGATAATGTTTAATCATTTGGCTTGACTTATAAAACTGAAAAAGTCTGTGGCAGACATCAGATAGTTTTATCGTTAGCGTGGCAAAAGTACCATATTTTGGTACACGAAATTAACTGATAAAAGAAAGTTAGAATTTAGATTTTCTATCAGCACCTTGTTGTTGGAAATTAAATTCTAAGCAAATTTGCTTTTTTAACCAAGTCATTTCGACTTACGGTTAGTGATTTATAGATTTTCTAAGTTTGTGATCGGTTCGATAAACTTTGAAATTAAATCACATGTCACGAATTTAAATGATGGTGTGGCACCATGACATTTTAATGTGTGATATTGAGATCAGGAAATATTAATATAATTTAATTATTTGGATTTAATTATTAATATCTTATTAATAATTAATTAATAATTAATAGATTTATATTAATGAATAAAAATATATATTTATATGTGTAAATTCGAATTAGGGTTTCATAATATGAAACCCTAGGCAATTCGAATAACATGATTTGGTATTTCCATATTTGCGGCATAAGTACCAAATGTTTTGGTATCTTGGCAAATCCCTAAAATCAATTTAATCCATTGGATCGGTTATGATTTAATATCAACCGTTGGATTAGGATATTGATAAATTCGAATTTAATAACTTGGTGACCAAGTTTCATTTTTCGAATTTGGTTAATTTATTATATCCGTTAGATCGGTCTAAGATTTAATCTTAACCGTCGGATTGGAAATTAATTAATTATATATATTTATATAATTTTCGAATTATATGTTTAGGATAAAATCGAAATTGTTTTTTAATAAATCTATTTATAATTGATTTTATCCTAAACTAATTTGATCCATTAGATCGGCTTAAAGATTTATCTCAACCATTGGATCTAGATAATAATAATTCGAATTTTATTATAAATATATATGATAATTCGAATTTTATAAAGATAAGATTGGATTTTTGATTTATCCAAATCTTTCTTATTTAATTAAATCCCTAATTAATTATATCCATTGGATTTAGATGAGATTAAATCTGGACCATTGGATTAAGATAATTAATTATATTTAATTATAAGAAATTCGAAATCAGGGAGGGAAATTCTCCAATTCGGTTACGTTTTGAGCCTATAAATAAGAGGCTCATTCTACACATTTTTCACACCTTTCGCCAGAGAAAAATTCGAACTCTCCCTCTTCCTTAGGGTCTGCGAATTTTCTCTCTGATCTCTTTTTCTGGTTCGGCTTAGGAGACTATTTTTCCGGAAGCTTAAAAAGAACCACCAGTTAAAATTTTGCGACGGAGTCCTGCCGGCGAAGCCCACGCTTCGGTACGAGGATTCCAGGAGAATATCCCGGAAGATCACGGGAGTTTCCCTCAGCACCGGCGGAGCCCTGCCCGATTCAGAACGCGCAGCCGGAAGTCGTCATAAGAGGTACGGCCTTATGCATTCGGTTAATAAATGCAACCATTTACTGCTTTCTATTTATTTCCTATTATGACTAGTTTATTAATAATGATTTATGAATATTAAATTACATAATATTTATCAGATCTTGGGATATGGACATTATCCGATATTCGGACCGTTGTACGGATAACAAGTTTTCCGCTTTAAAATAATTTTTTTAAATGTTACCCGGACGGTTCGGAGGTATAATTCGTGATAATTTACACGGAATCCGAGACCTGATTTCCAACAGCAAGGTATTCAAAAATACAGTGGAACCTAATGCCAGAAAGCTGGGGATCAACTGGGAATGGCCATATATAGTGTCCGAGATAGTGCGCCCAGGCGTGTACAGGCTAATAAATTCCGAAGGACTAAAAGTCCTTAGCAAAATTGGAACACCCAATAATTAAAAAGGTATTACTCTTAAAGGGAGGTACCCCCCGAAACTACGTAATGATCCCAGTAA
Organism: Parietaria judaica; assembly: GCA_954871525.1. Classification (NCBI taxonomy): domain Eukaryota; kingdom Viridiplantae; phylum Streptophyta; class Magnoliopsida; order Rosales; family Urticaceae; genus Parietaria; species Parietaria judaica. Next base: position 51,961,408 of record OX940860.1, read on the forward strand.
ACATGGGTCTGTCAGCAGCCCGATAAAGGCACAACCCACAATCTCATAACTACCCAAAATACCCAGACCATTCGAGACATAATATACCAAACGCCATGTTATAACATCTGTCGTTTCTTTTCGGGGGGATGGGAGCATAGGCTCAGCGCCAACGCTCTCAGTAACTACCTCATTTTCCTAGACATTTCACCGCGCAACGATAATTACGAAGTGCTCAAACTATTCGAGGCACCTCAGAATTCCTTGCTAAAGTGATTAAACATTTTCCTCGAAGAACAAAAGCCCAACGTCCCCAAGCCGAGAATCGATTTCATTCCAGTACAAGTCCAACTCCCACCCAAGGAAAGTTGCTTGGAAAGAAATCATCTCGTCAAGGGACCAGCACGTTCGACCACGAGGGCCAACAAACAGCAAGGGCAATAAGTAGAGTCGAAATATAAAATTACCGGGAATAGAGCAGGAAAAAGAGAGTCAACGACCCCGGAAAGCATCAACTCAAGAGTTATAAAAGGAAACTTAGGCATTATTTAAACTCAAATTTTTTCCAAAAGGTAAAATGAGACAAGTCCGACTACCGACATCAAAGGTATACCTCGAAGAAACGAGGTAAAGACACAAAAACCTAAATACAAACTAAACGCCCAGGTCAGACTCCCAACCAAAAAAGGTGACATGTTCTTAACAAAAGCAAAATGGGGCACCAACGCGCCGGAACAAAAACACAAAAAATGAAGTCAACAAAGTCTAAGCCACTTTGTCATTGTCGGCCACCTCGTCCTGCGCTCCGCCTTCCGCACCTTGGTCTGTCTCCTCGTCGCCATCGACCACGTCCTTGGCGAGGCCATCGCCTACGCCATTCTCTATACCGGCGTCGACCTCGGGGATCTCTTCATCAGCGACGTTGACCTCGGAGAAGCCAACCGGGCAAGTGCCCTCGACAAGGGCAGCATGAGACAAGGAGGGAACACAGACTGGGGAGGACCCACCAATACAAAGTGCAGGACCACCTAGAAGATAAAGCCCAACAGACTCAACCCATTAGCGACTCCGCCGACCATGGAAATCTTGCAAAAACAACCGAGATAGTCCAGGTACTTACCTCGAGAAGCGTCGAAGGACACGTATTTCTTCAGCTGGATGCCCATCTTGGCGATAGTCTCATCTCGGCGCTCGATCCGCTTGAGGATTTTCTCGGAGGCCTTCTTGACAAAAAGGCGGGAGACGATGATCACCTCGTTTTTGGCCTCCTGAAGCTCGGTCGAGGTAGTCACACGGTCTGCCTGAAACTTCTCGAGATTCTCCTTCAGGATCTCCACTTGGGCAACGTCGGTATGGAGACTAGACACTTCGTCAGTAAGGGATCCCACACGTTTGCGCTCCTCAGAGACCTGAGCGCGCAGTTTTTCCTCCCCTTCCTCTCTTGAAATTGATGTTCCTCTCTCCTTGGAGGCTCAACCTCGATAAAATCAGGGATGTCCTACACGACAAGAAGCTCCCTTCAAATATTGAGAGGTGAGCATAGACGGAGGAGAAGAATCCAGTAGCTCTCCTTAGAAGAGAAAGACATTTTGCGGGAGAAATAAAAAGAAGCGGAAATAGGAAGAAATGGTAAAGAAAGAGAGAGTGAAAATAAACCAGGAAGAAAAACAAGAGTTTATAACGAATCTCGCCTCAACACGATCTCAATTTCCCCGATCACGATCTTTGAGAGCCTCCAAGTAATGATGACAATCGCAGAGTTAGTGGGGTTTAATAACCCCTATCACGTTCTAAAAGCTCGTGTCAGTTGGAATTCAAAAAACTTCTGACCGTTATCAAATCAGCGCCCTCATTGGTTCATCGCTCGGCGTGAAGGATCGAAGGTTTGAAGAACAAGCTATACCTATGGCAAGGCTCCACGTGAAAAATTCAAATTCAAAAAAAAAAAAAAAAAAAACCCTTGCCCGCCATTTTCAAACATTTTCGCAAAAGGGAAAATCATTATTTACGAAAATGACTCTGAGGATAAACAACACGAACACATCAACACGGAAAAAGTCCAGTTACTATTTCATACTTAGTGCAGTGTTATTGTGGGACTTCGTCCCCTCAGAAAAATGACAATAAATATACCCCCTTTTCAAAAATGACACCTCGACCCTCCTAGAATCATACGACATCAATCAAATCGACCATAGGAGACGACAACCACCATGCCCAAACGACATGGAAGTTGAAGCCATTAATCAACTTGGCTTTTACGAGGATACCAAATCAAATCAACAAGGCAAGCCCATCCAAGCTGAGCAACGTGTACGTCATGGACCAGTCTTTGAATACCAAGTAATCCTCGAGACCAGGCATATATTCTCCAAGCTGACTAGCTCAAAGCAGGCGCCACGTCACAGCACAAAGAAGGCGAAGACATGGCATCACGGATATTCCTTTACACTTGGCGATCACCAAAGCTCTGACGAAAAAACTTAGTCTGATAGCCGTTGCATACACTTAAGGAAAAGAACGTTATGTTTCGATTATAAATCGGAGCATACGAAGTCAATCGAGGCAAATTCTCTTTCTTTAATAAGTTACCTTACATTTATACTCTGTATTCTCTTTGATATCAAAAAATAATATTCTTTTTATTGGCTACCTCCAATTCTCCAATTATTCATCATATTTGTCATTTTGATCGAAGTGGATTCACCACGAATTATTGAGATCCACCAGTCTTCACATTGCAACAAAGTGCGAGCACTTCGTGACAGTTGGTTGTGACTATTCATATGAACAGATATTGTTATATAAATACGAGTCTGTTGTAATGAAAACTTTAACTCCAGCAATACCATATTCGATTTATCACACTTCTTTAATTAGAGTGATATTGTCTCCAAATTATTTTTCTTCTTTTATGGCTGCATTTGTCGTCTCCCAATATATATATATATAGAAACTATGTGACTGCATGTGATAAATATATATATAGAAATTATGGGAGTGTATGTGATTACATTGAGTGGGTTGTTTTCTTGAAAGAGCAGTTGTCGTTTGCCTTCTTTGCGGTGTTATTTCGGAGTGTGTTTTTGTTTAAAGATAGAATTGGAATAAAAATTTGGTATCGGAAGCCTGCCGAACTAGATGGAGTCACCTATACCAAATCAACCGGTGGAAATAAGACGGCAATGAAGATCGAGAAGGAACTAAACGTGCCGGCCCATTACCCGATGCTGACAAATATCAACTACCGGAGGAAATATGATGGCGATGAAGTCGAAGTATGCATGGATAAGATGGTTCTCACTGCCATCTATCATGGAGTTCGGTAAGATGTCTTTCTCATGATCACCGACAAGGATTCCGCAAAATAGGTGTGGGAGACATTGTGGACGACGCACATGGGCGCAGAATGCGTCAGAGAAGACAAGGTTCAATGCTTGAAGAGCGAGTTCAAGGTTCTATGTATGAGAGATGGTGAATATGTGGAAGATTTATATATGACGCTTCCAACTCTTGTAACAGGTATCCGCTCACTAGGCGAAGAGGTGGATGAGACAACCGTGGTCAAGAAGTTCTTGAGATCTGTAACTCACAGTTTCATGCAGATCGTGATGTCGATTGACAGTTCAATGAAATCAAGGCTGTGTCAGCTTAGGAGGTTAACGATAGTCTAAAACCGAGGCTATGGCGACAGGGAAGAGGAAAATCACTGCCTGGTCGCATGGAGAATGGATGACCAAGAAGAAAAAAAAAGCCATGGAGTTGAGTCTTCTTCTAGCATGTTGTGTTGTAGCGGGTACGAGAGTGATAGTCGAGCATGTGGTAGAGGGTGAGGTCGTGACATACGATGTCGAGGCAACAACGCACCCCGTCATGAAGGCACCATGACCCAAAGAGACAAGAACACGACGAAGTGCTATAATTTTCAAAAGCTCGGGCATTTCGCATCGTAGTGCCGCAGCAGGAACCACTGCGAGGAAACAAATATGACAAGATTCTTCGAAAACGAGCCCGGGATGATGTTCGCGCAGCAAGATGAGAACATGGAAATGGAGAGAGACGAGGAGACAAGTCTCGTAGGAGGGACAGAAGATCGACCCAGAAGCTGAACTAATTGAAGCAGAGACGAAGCCCAGATCGAAGATGATGATCCACGACAATGTTCCTGATCAAGATCAAGTTTGTTAGGAACCTCCTATAGACAAAGAGAAGATCACGAGAGCGTAAAGTTTTATACTTAGACAATTTTGCTAGAAACCCTATAACATGAGACTGGGCTAAATTTTAAGAGCTCGAAGAGAAGATCACAAGAGCGTAAAGTTCGGCGATGAATCAATCATCGAAATGAGAGGCAGACGGTCAATCCTATTCTAGTACATGAACAGAGACCAGCGCCTACTGACCTAGGTGTACAACATACCTAAGCTATACAGTAACATCATCAGCTTTAGTCAAATGACGGTGGTCGTCAACATGATGGTAATGGTCGGCTCATACATAAAGTTGTGGAACAAACGCATCGTCCTGCTGATGAATATGAAGAGAACACCGAAAAAATTGTACCAGATACACGTTGAGACATGCCATCTTGTTTGCTTAATAGCGTCTAATGAAGATCCGGCTTGGCTATGGCATGCAAGACTTGGGCACGTAAACCTCTACGCGCTCAAGGTGTTGGGAGATAAGAAGTTGGCCTTTCGGGCTCCCAATATGTACAACCCCGACTAGCTATGCAAATGTTGCATGACAGAGAAACAAGAAATAGTGTCATTTCCAATCAAGGTCAAGTTCCAAGAAGAAATACCTTTCCAACTGGTGCGAGCTAATTTGTGTGGTCCAATCACCCCAGCGACCCTAGTCGAAAGCAAGTAATTTGTTTTACTTGCTGACGAAAATATTCGTTTGATGTGGGTTTATACGGTTAAGGAGCCGAGGGGAGCTTCTTTAAGAAGTTCAAGAGGCTCATTAAGAACCGGTCAACAAACAAGTTGAAGACCTTGAGAACCGAGCGAGGTGGAGAGTTTATGCCCCAGTAATTTGGATAGTTCTACGATAAACAAGGAGTCAAACGCCACTTCAGAGCACTGTATATACCTAGCAAAATGGTGTGGTGGAGAGCTGAAACCGAACTGTGATGGACATAGCAAAGAGTTTGCTAGAGAACATGCAATTCTAGGGATATTCTAGGGAAAGCAAATAAAAATGTGGTCCATCTGTTAACAGTTTAGCGACTAACCAGCTAGACGAGTACACCCCTTACAAAGCTTGGAAAGGGAAAAAAACTCATCTAAAGCATTTGAAGGTGTTTGGGTGCACCGCACATGTAAAGAATGCGGGAAAACACCTCAAGAAAATCGATGATCGGTGTTAGTCAATTGTGTATTTTTTGCACCAAGGAAGGGAGGACACAATTTTTACAACCCGCGACGCGGAAAAGCTCATGTGAGCAGAGACACCGTGTTCAAAGAGGAGAAGAAGAGGGACTGATGCGACGAGAAGGGAGAGCCCATATAAAACTCATTGGAGTTCATCCGCAACGAGGAATAGACGATTGAGCAGAAAGGAAGGTTAGGGACCAACAACACCCAGCTCAATGCAAACCAGCTTGCCTTAGAACTAGCACAATTAGAACTAGCTCACCAATAGGCTCACACAACCCAAGATCATGGTTGAGAATCCCAATCCCAGAGAGAGCTAGTTCGGGAGGAGCAAGTTTGGGATACTCGTCAATTAATGACTAACCAATAGGGTTCCACCAGTTGTATGACGTCTGCGGAGAAGCACGAGAGCTTGATTTGAACTTAGACGAGCTCTTGTTGCTTAGTTTTGAGGAACCATCCAGCTATCGAGATGCTGCCACCGAGAATAATTGGTAGGAAGCGAGGAAGATAGAGCTAGATTCCATCGAGTAAAAATAGACATTGGAGCTAGTCGACCTTCTGGGTCTACATACTTAAGAATGACTCAGAAGGTAAGGTCCCAGAGCACAAAGCCATGCAAGTCACAAATGGCTATGTACAAAAGAATGGAGTATAATTCGAGGAATTTTTTGTTCCAGTAGCCAGACTCGACACGGTCCGGCTGATCCTAGCACTCGCAACTCATCAAGGAAGGAAAACTCATCACCTGGACATTAAATCGGCTTTCCTCAATAGTGAATTGGAGGAAAAAGTCTACGTGGCTCAACACAAGGTGTAAAAGTTGTCAAAAGCTCTTTATGGTTTACGACAAGCACCTCATACATGGAACCGTTGAATCGATAAGAGCAGAAAGAGTCTCGAGATTATGAAGTGCTGTCATGAGCAAGCATTGTACACTAGAAGCGGGAGAGAATAATTTTATAACGTCGACGTAAATCTCTTTGATTTGATCATGACTGGATCCAAGGTAGAAACTATAGATGGATTCAAGAAGCAGATGATGACAAAATTTCAGATGAACGACCTTAAACTATTTTCATACTACCTCGGCATTGAGGTCGATCATAAGAATAAATGCATCACGCTGAGCAAGACTGCCTCGACATCAAGATGGTGAATTGCAACCCGAGAAAGTATCTGATTGATGCAAAGTTAAAGCTTGGGAAAGATACTGAAGGAACACTAGTGGCTCCCAGGGAGTACACGCGTTTCATCGCGTGTCTCAGGTACATAACCCACACCCGACCTGAAATCTCATATGTAGTGGGCGTGGTGAGTAATCACATGGAAAAGCTTACTATTTTATACCAAATAGCTGTGAAGTGCATCTTTCTTTACGTGAAAGGAGCGACGAGCTACGAGATCCAATATGGAAGGGGAAGTGGAGCTAAAGAACTGGTCATTTTTACCGACAGTGACATAACCGGTGATGTCGATGAAAAAAAATATACCGTACGGATGGCCTTTTATCTCAACGGGAATAAGATAATTTGGCAATATATGAAGCAAAGAACTGTGGCCATTTTCTCCTGTAAGGCCGGGTTCATGACAGATGCGCCGTGTCAAGAACTTTGGCTTAGAACCAATGTTTCATGGACGCAGAAAGCACATCAACACTTGCTTTTAGTTTATTCTTAAATGTGTGGAGAAGCGAGAGATCAAAGAGGAATTAGTCACCACCAAAGAATAACGCGAATATTTTCGCCAAGTCAAGTCAAATTCGCGAAGATGTGGGAACTTCTTGGCGTGAAGAACCTCGAGCCAAGTCAAGCTTACAGGAGAGAATGTGACCTTTAAGTCTCTACATTGCCATTATATTTGGCCATCAAGATTCTTTAATTAGTTTATTATTCGAAATTGAAGGACAAGAAAGTAAGAAAACAAGACTTGTCGTTCCTGAACAGCGCGTGGTGGGACTTCGCAAAGAGACACATTGAACACCGGATGCCTGAGATTAGCTCCGACTAAGTCTCACTTGCTGCTGCGGTGTGAACCCCAGTGGTTCCTTTCTTCGTGCTACGTCGGAGTGTGCTTTGACTGTAGGGTTACTCAGTATGGCTTTAAGCTCAAAGGGATGAGAAAGGGCAGCACTTGCTTCCCTGAGTTTTGAAGACTTCGGGTTTGTAAATGGCGATGTAATTAGCGGAGGGGAAGGCGGTGGGAATTCTGTTCTCCTGGGCAAGCTCCTGTCCGACAAAAAACTCAGCCGCAACACCATAATCGCTATTTTAAACCGAGCTTGGGACAAGCTGGAAGCTTGGTCATTATCGGAGATTAAAACCGGTATTTTGAAGTTTTCATTCAAGATCCAAAAGGATCGTGATTCGGTTTTTCAGAGGCGGCCTTGGATCCTCCGAGGCACTCATCTCCTGCTCGAATGTTGGCCCGAGCACCTGCCGCTGGAAGAAGTTCAGTTCACATCTTGCCTTTTCTGGATCAGATTTTCGGGCCTTCCTTAAGGGTTGGTATCGCAACAAGCCCTAGGACGTGTTGATGCCCTGTTCGGGAAGGCTCTGGAGGTAAAAGTGGGGAAGGAGGCTTGATGATGCAGGATTTCACCCTCTCCGAAAAACGACATTGAAGAGACGAGGTTACACCCAACGACGTAAACGACGTAAAACGACGTGAGATCCAAGGAAAGTTGGGCCTAACAACCGACCGGCAGGCCCAATAAACAACATAGCATGGCTGGCCCATCAAGAATCTACCTCAAAGCTAAGTCTTCCCGAAGACCAAGCCCACGAGGTCCAAGTAGCCTTCCCGAAGACCAAGCAGCCCGGAATATCAGGCGTACTCCACTTTATTGACCAGCTCAAGGAGCCTCCACGTGGAAATAGACCAGACACCACGTCGTCAAAGTTTTACACGTGGTGGTCAAGACGAAAAGAGGAGAGAATCAGCCTAGTCTACTAGCCGTTACAAAATTATAGGAAATAGACGTTGTAATTCAGGCTATAAATAAAGCCTACGAAGTAACTCTAGGGACAGAGATCTCGTTCTACACTTTATATTAGCAATTCACTTCGTATCCACCTTGTTATCAATCAAACATACAAATTACTTATTATCGATCAACTCTTTACCAAATTATCATCTCGTAACTTTATTCACCGAAGTGGGTTTTTTCTCGGATAGTTAAGATCCATTGCGATAATCATCGTAAACAGAGTGCTATTACTTTGTGACAGTTGTTCGTGATTATTCACATCAACAGTTTGGCGCCGTCTGTGGGAAATCTTTATAGATTCCTACCCAACCAAGTTCCCGGCAAACAAGTAGGCAAATGGCAAGCGGAGGATCCAGCGGAAACCCCTCGGAGACCGCGGCGGACTACGCCGTAAAAGCCATGTTGGAGACAATCCTCAGACAACTCGAAGAAAACGCCGAGTCGAGAAAGGATTTCCAAACCAAATTGGAAAACCTCACCCAGAAGCAATCCCAAATCGAAGGAAGATTAACCGAAGCGGTCAGCTCGATGAAAGCCCAATCTTCGACAGCACCTCGGAGAGATCTCGGACGAGGAAGGACTCTAGATTTTTCTGGAATCCAGGTCACTCCAGGAACGACCGAGGTGGAAAACACCCCGGGCATAACAGGTGGACAAAATCCCACCACGGACTCACAAGGGCCTGCAGATCACGGGGTCGCAATCGGCCGCACCTCGACCAGACACCCTGACACCGGATTGAGGTCAATCCAATCCAACTATGATGCACCGGGCCAACCCGATGATCCTGGATTCCGAACCCCTCCAAGGATGAATCGGAACGCCGAAGTGCAAGCCCCTCAGGCACCAATGCGCCCGAGCTCTGCGCGGGTCGGGAACGTGATAAGCAATCCTATCCGCATTCAGGAAGAGACCCCCCCCGTGGCCTGTCGAGGCAACATCGACAACGGCAGGGACAGCCTTTTCGTTTACAATCCCAATTCGCCGTTCCCGGCATGGCTTAAAGGACTCGAATCCACGATGGAAAAGGTGCAATCCGAGGTGAAAGCAGTGAGTTCAAAAGTTCATCACGCCACCTCGGCGGCTCCAGAAATAGATCGTCTGGTTCAAGAATCCACGAGCACACCGTTCACCTCGCTGATCACCAACGAGAAAATCAGGGACGTGGGAAGGGTCAATGTCCCGCGTTATGACGGAAAGACCGATCCAAGGGCATATCTCCGGGCGTTCTACATCGCAATGGGGAGGGCCGATCTCCAGCCCCACCAACGAGATGCGGGATACTGCCAGATATTCGCCGAGCACCTCGTGCAGAATGCACTCGATTGGTTCTCGAGGCTCCAACCAGCCACAATCAGCTCGTTTGATCAGCTGACAACGCTCTTCCTGAAGCATTTCTCCATGTTCATCGAAACGGAAACCACGGTGGCGCAACTTTACGCGTTGCAACAAACGAAGGATGAGCCACTGCGGAATTTCATAACTAGATTCAAGGACGTGCTATCACGCCTTAACGGAGTAAGCGACGAAACAGCAATTGCAGCCCTGACCGCGGGGCTGTGGTATAAATCAAAATTCAGACAGGATATCTGCGTGAACCGCTATACCTCCATCGAGGACGTAATGCACCGCGGGGGAAATTGGATCCGAGTCGAGGAGGAGCGAGCTGCCCTCGCCGCAAAATTCGACCCGACCCCGGTGACACCTAAGTTCAACAATCCCCCGAGGCTGCCACGAGACTCCGGCCACAATAAAGGATCCGGGTCTCACCGAGGTAGTACACCTCAACCTAAGCGAAGCAACCTGCCCCGGGGCTATGTGATGAACTCGGAGAAAGACGAGGTCAACATGGCCCAAGGCGGCGGCACAGCAACACAGGCAGATCCGTGGCCAAAAGACCCGAAAGCCTACTGTAAATTCCACAAGGTGTTCGGACACGCAACGTCCCAATGCCGCAAATTGCAGATGGCCCTGGCGGAAAAGTTGGAGCGAGGCGAAATGAGCGACCTCGACATCGAGGCCCTGAACCCAAAATTGCAGGGAAGCGTAAGTCCGGATGGCGACCCGACAAGCTCGAAGAAGAGGAAGCACAAGAAGAACCGAGCTCCCCAATCTGGGGAAGTCCCTGACACCCCGTTCGAAAAGAAGGGGAAGCAAGTCAACGAGATCGAAGACGACGGCCCAGAGAAAACTTCCCAGGTCATCAACGTGATAATGGGAGGATCTCAGTATTGCAAACCTTCGGTCAACTCGATCAAAGCCCACCAGCGAAAGCTCCAGTCAGACGCACCCCGCCAAATTTTCCAGGGACCCGAAGCCCTCATCACATTTAAAGAAAGTGAAGCTCGGGAGCTCCCCGGACCGCACGACGATGCGTTAGTCATAACTCTCAACATCGCAAACTGGGAAACCAAAAGGATTCTCATCGATAACGGAAGTTCCGCAGACGTAATTTTCCTATCAACCCTGAGCCAAATGAAAATAAGGCCCGAGGACAGTAACAGGGAAACAGTGCCCCTCACCGGGTTTAGCGGCCACTCCGTCAACACCGTCGGGGAGATCAAACTTCCCGTAATGGCAGGAGGCGTGAACGTCACAACCAAGTTCATGATCATAGACTGCCCGTCGCCTTACAATGCGATTCTAGGAAGACCATGGCTGCACGCCATGAGAGCAGTGCCCTCAACGTATCACCAAAGTTTACAATTTCCGAGTGACGAAGGGATCAAAGAAATCCGAGGTGACCAAGCCATGGCACGGAGATGCTACATGAACAGCTTTTTGCTTGCCAAACAGAGTACAATAAATCAAGCATAGCAATTACAGCATCCCCAAATAAACGAGGTGAAAAACACTTCGGAGCAAGAGAATGAGTCCCCAACGGTCGAAATGGTGCGACAAATCCCCATCGACGACAAAAACCCCGATAACACCGTTGGTATCGGGAGTGAGTTGAAGGGCGAAACACTCAAACGGCTCATCAAGTTCTTGAGAAAGAACAAAGAATGCTTCGCCTAGTCCCATGAAGACATGCCAGGGATCAGTCTAGAAATCATCTCGCATCAACTCAATGTTGATCCAAGCTTCAAACCGATCAAACAGAAAAGAAGAAAGCTAGCCCCAGACTGCTCCAAGGCGGTGAACGAAGAGGTCGAAAGGCTGCTCAAAGCAGGATCGATCCACGAGGTTAGATACCCAGACTGGCTGGCAAACACAGTCGTAGTCAAGAAAAAGAGCGGCAAATGGAGGGTGTGCATCGATTTCACCGACCTAAATAAGGCATGCCCTAAGGACAGCTTCCCACTCCCGCACATCGACAGACTTGTCGAGGCTACATGCGGGCATGAGCTGCTTTCTTTCATGGACGCCTTCTCTGGTTATAATCAGATTCTGATGCATCCCGACGACCAAGAAAAAACTTCGTTCATAACCGAACGGGGAATCTATTGCTACAAAGTAATGCCCTTCGGGCTGAAAAACGCGGGGGCCACCTACCAAAGACTCGTGAACAAAATGTTCTCGGATTTACTCGGTAGGACCATGGAAGTCTACATAGACGACATGTTGGTCAAATCCAAACGATCAGAAGATCACATCGCCCACCTCGAACAATGCTTCGAGATGCTAAAAAAGTATCAGATGAAGCTAAACCCCTCTAAATGCTCATTCGGGGTGTCATCGGGAAAGTTCCTAGGATACCTCGTCACACAACGTGGCATAGAGGCGAACCCAGATCAGATAAACGCCCTGTTAAAAATGCCCTCACCTCGCAGCGTGAAAGAGGTTCAAAGGCTCACGGGGCGGATCGCGGCACTAAATCGATTCATCTCGCGATCTACCGACAAATGCCTCCCCTTCTACAAAATGCTGAAAGGAAATAAAAAATTTGAGTGGACGAACGAATGCGAGCAAGCTTTCCAGGAATTGAAAAAATATTTGTCCACCCCACCAATACTGGTCAGCCCGATCATCGGCGAACCACTCTTAATCTACCTCGCAATAACTGCTTACGCAGTAAGCAGCGTGCTCGTCAGAGAAGACCGAGGTGATCAGAAGCCCATCTTCTACACTAGTAAGTCACTAGAGGACGCAGAAACCCGATATCCTACCATGGAAAAAGTGGCACTCGCCCTCATCACGGCAGCAAGAAAGTTGAGACCGTATTTTCAAGCGCACACCATCATGGTGATGACACTACAACCACTGCGATCAGTGCTACACAGTCCAAACCAATCCGGAAGGTTGACCAAATGGGCAATACAGCTCAGTGAATTCGACATCGAATATAAAATAAGGACGTGCGCTAAATCACAGGTCCTAGCTGATTTCGTGGTAGAACTTAACACTGAGAGCCCCGAAAATGAGTCAGCCGACGAAGCATGGACGGTAAAAGTAGACGGATCATCTAATCAAAACGGATCCGGCGTAGGAATTCACCTCGTAACTCCAAGCGGCGAGGTGATAGAACAGTCTTTTCGCCTCAACTTCAAGGCTTCGAACAACGAAGCCGAATACGAAGCCCTAATCGCCGGCCTCAAGCTGGCACGAGCAGTGGGAGCACGGAAGGTCAAAGTCTATTCCGACTCAAAATTGGTTACAAGCCAGATAGCAGGGGAATACGAGGCAAAAGACCAAAGAATGAGTGCCTACCTAACTGTGGTAAACCAACTAATCGAAGTGTTTGAAAAAGTCGAGATAGATCAGATCCCGAGAAGCGAGAACGCACAGGCCGACGCGCTGGCAGGATTGGCATCCACCTCGGACCCCGAAGTAAAACGCGTCATCCCGGTAGAAACTATAGACACTCCAAGCATCAACCTAACGGTGCACAACATCGAACTCGGCCCGGAAGACTGGAGAACTCCAGTAATCAGATTCCTACGAGGTGACGAAACACCTCGGGATCGGCAAGAGGCTAGAAAATTGAGGGCTAGAAGCTCGAGATTCTGCCTGATAAACGATACGCTTTACAAACGAAGCTTCAACGGACCATACCTCAAATGCTTGGGAGAGGACGAAGCAAAGAATGTCATCCACGAAGTGCACGAGGGAAGTTGCGGAAACCATTCCGGAGGGAGATCTTTGGCTAACAAAATCAAAAGACAAGGATTCTTCTGGCCCACGATGCTAAAGGATAGCGAATCACACGTACAAAAATGCGATGCATGTCAAAGGCACGCGCCTACAATTAGGCAACCCGCACTGAAATTGTCTTCGGTCACGGTGCCATACCCATTCATAAAATGGTCGATGGATATTGTCGGACCAATGCCGGCAGCAAAAGGATTAACAAGGTTCTTACTAATAGCAACCGATTATTTCACGAAATGGGTAGAGGCCAAGGCCTATGCGCACATAAAAGATGTAGACGCAGAATATTTCGTATGGAAAAACATAATCTGCAGATACGGGCTCCCAAAGGAGATCATCGCGGATAACGGGCCACAGTTCATCTCTAGCAGATTTAAAAATTTTTGCGCCACACAAGGAATCTCCCTCAACACCTCAACCCCGAGATACCCACAAGGGAACGGACACTCCGAGGTAGCAAACCGAACGATAATCGACGGGATCAAAAAGAGGTTAGATAGCAAGAAAGGGAGATGGCCCGAGGAGTTAAACGGGGTACTCTGGGCATACCGAACCACACCTCGCCGAGCCACCGGGGAAACACCCTTCGCGTTGGTATACGGATCCGAGGCAATGGTACCAGCCGAAGCAGAATCCCTTAGTCTAAGACGAGAATTTTGTCCAGATCAGCCGGATGAAAATGAAGAAATGTTAAAAGACCAACTCGATTACATCGAAGAACGAAGAGAAAAAGCTTTGAGTAGGATCATCAACTACCAAAGGGTAATTGAAAGATACTACAACTCGAAAGTTCGACCTCGTTCATTCAAAGTAGGAAACTTGGTACTTCGCAAGGTGTTTCAGAACACCTCGGAACTAAACGCCGGAAAGCTAGGAATAAACTGGGAAGGACCATATATCGTGTCCGAAATAGTGAAACCCGGTGTATACAGACTCATCAATTCGGACGGACTAAAAGTCCTCCGAAGTTGGAATACCCAACACCTAAAAAGATATTATTCTTAACAGAACAAATATCACCCCGAACTACGTAGTGGCTTGATCCCGGTAAACGCGGGTACGTAGGCAGCCTCACGCAGGCACAGCCCGATTCCCCACAACTTCAATAAACATCTCGATTACACCCTACCTCTTCTTTGTTATATCTCCCCCGGGGAGGGAGCATGGGAACAGCCCAGCTCTAACCATTCGATACCAATATCGACCCCGAAAACGAGAAAAAATGCTTACAAACATATCAAAGCACCTCGAGTCATACAAGCACATCGAGAAAATCCTCCCTAAAACTTTTACGTCTCGGCCGCATCAACACTCAGAATCTCCTTAGACTCGATTTCGGAGTAGGGATCGCACTCATACCCCGACATGAAAGACCCCGAAAGGAAAACGTCTATAGGATCGATCGATCGAGTTGCGCGGGACAAAAAGCTAACCAAATACCGGGGTGTACGAAATAGACAAAGAAGCAAAGGAAGGACGACAAAACGAGAATTTATTGACAATCCCTACAGCAGAGATCACCTCGAAACAACGAAGTGACCACAACTAAGTCGGACTCCCGACCACAAAAAGACGTAAATATCCAAACATCAAAGTACCCAGGTCGGACTCCCAACCAAAATAAGGTACACATTGTCTTAAACTTGATGGAAATAAAAACAAAAGAACAAATAACAAAAAGGGAAAATCCCCGAGCTGTTTAAGCTTCATCGTCGACTTCAGCGGTGCGGTCCCCGACCTCTTCGTCCTCCAGATCATCACCCACGACCTCATCCTCGCCAAGCCCAACGCCTAAGGCACCCTCCGCGCTGGCAATGGCATCAGGGGCCTCCTCCTGTTTCTCTTCAACGGGGAAGGCGGGGTCACGATGTACGCTCGAGGTGGCGGCAGGGCGAGCCGAGGTAGGACTCGAGGCCGGAGAGGATCCGGATACGACGGCACGAGGCGGAACACCACCTGGGAAATGAAACCCATAGTGAGCATTCCAGCAAAAACTCCTACACACGTAGCAGCTCTGAAAACACCACGAAGAAGGTTCGGGCATTTACCTTGAGATCCTTCACCCGAGGTGAATTTGGCAAGCTGGAGCCCGAGCTTAGCGATAGTATCATTGCGGCGTTCAATTTTCTTATTAAGCTTCTCAGAGACTTTCTGCACAGCAAGGCGAGTAGCGGAAACCACCTCACTCTTTGCCTCTTGGAGCTCCTCCGTCGCTTTTAGCAGCCCCTCCCGCGCTGTCTTCAAACTCCGTTCGAGAGCCTCGACTCTAGCCACTTCAGCCCGAAGTGACGACACCTCGTCCTGAAGGGCACGACACTTGCCCCGCTCCTCGGAGACCTGAGCTTGCAGTTTCTCGGCCGTCTCCTTCTGGAAGTCGGCATCTAAACGCGAAGAATATAGGCATTCCTCAATTTTTCGGAGCTTCCCCTGGACGTCCCGCACCTCTTTTTCTCGAACGGCGAGCTGGGTCTCGGCTTCCTTCAGGCGACCGTCAGACCCCGCCTCGCTGAGCTGAAGTTTCAAGGCCGCAACGCTCTTCTCGTAAGCGAGAACCATCTCGTTCATCTCCGTCAGAAACTACCATCAAGAAATCCGAGGTGAAAAACACCTCGATAAACAAATATCTCCATAAAAATGGAATAAAGAGTACCTTCACGCCGTTATGGGCAGCCTTCTCATACTCCCTACCATGCGATAGTGAGAGTACATCGATGGGATGCCCCCGGCGAGCCGAGCTAGCCACGAAGCGCGAAGACGCCCGGGGCGAATCAACGAGAGAGTGGGAGCTCGCAAAGTCGATCGAGATGGTCTGAACCCCTTGGCGATCCCCAGATCCAGAACGGCTACTGCTTCCTTCGCGAACCACCGGGGCCTTCAACTTTTCGTCCTGCCGACGAGGGGGCGCAGCATACCCTTGAGGGTTCGACCTCGTGCGAGGCGCCTGACGTTCCGGAACCACCTTGCCTCTCTTAGATGGGGCAACATTCACCTCGGTACGGTCGGGGGAACGATCACGCTTGTCCGGCCGAGGAGCAACGTCACTCGACGACTTCGTGGAAACAGCTTTCCCTTCATTACCCGCTTCAGGACGTGCTTTGGCATCAAGCACCACCTCGCTCTCCACCTTGACCCGCCGAGATGACTGAGCCTCTTGCGCTTTCGCCACCAACGACTCCAACGCCATGTCTTCGGGAGTCTCATCGGACCCAGACGAAACGTGGTGAACGAGCGGAGTGGGGTCCTTACGACGATCAGGAGACGATTGCTGACTGCTCGAGGACTTCATAGACTCCTCAGGCGCTGCGAGATAAAGGATACGAGGTGAAAAACACACCTCGATTATTCCAACAAAAACCCTACGACGTGAAGGGGACCTACCAAGGGCGGATAAAGGAGGAACTGACAACACTTGACCCGCGTCGGTCCGGAATTTCCAATACCCAGAGGCCTTAATCCTGCTGATTGGAAAGTCGTTCCAATCCACCCCGTTCTTTGGGGCCAGAACCTTCTTGAGCCCTCTGAACCTCGGATCGACCACCGGTACCACAATCTTGGTTGCTGAAAAACAAAAATGTTCCAACAGTCAGAGCAAAAAGAGACGAAAAAGGCAAAAAAGAAAAACACGAAGTAAGCCTCCAAAGCCCACCAGGGCCAGAACTCCATCTCGGAGGTTTCAGCGCCTCAGATCGAACATCTCTGATGAAGAAAAACTTCTCCGTCCACCCTCCTCGCACGTCGGGAGTTCCTCTGAGGATCCTCCCCATCCTCCCGTTCAAGAAGAACCTCCCCGAAGACTTCCCAGCACTCTTGGGATAATAAAGGCGAACAAGATCCTCAACAGTGAGAACCGCCCTGTTCTCCCGTGACATGACCCCAAGAGCCACGAGATTCCGGTAGGCGTTTGGGACCAACTGCCCAGGAGCCAGCCCGATGTGCTGAAGAAATTCGATAATCACATCAGGAAAAGGGAGCTCGACCCCGGCTTCAAAGAAAGCCTCGTAGACACACGACCACCCCGGCCTCTCATCAAAAGCCCGATCCATCGCTCCCGGAGCCTCTGTCTCGATAAAATCAGGGATGTTATACAGGCTCCGGAGCTCGCGAAGATAGGCCGGAGTAATCACCGAGAGAGAGCCATCAGCCTGGAAGGAGTCACTCTTCGAACCAGAGGCAGACATTTCTTCGTAATGTAGAGAGGGGAAGAAGAGAAAAAATGCGAAGAAGGGAACAGAGTAAGAAGTTTATAAACTCACCTCTGCAAAAACCGCCTCTTCCAAAACCACCCTTCACGATCTCCAAAAACTGCCACAATCATGGCGTCGAAGCCCAAGGGGCTAAATAGCCCCATCACCTCCGAGATAGGCGTGTCAGCCTCAATCCCACTCGGTCAAGACCGTTGTCAAATCAAAATGTTGATTGGCTCAAAACTCGACGCAAGAAATCGAGAAGGAAAAGAAACACACGCTAGGCTAATCCAAGCACGCCACGTGTACAACCCATGCAAAACTCTCAAAACACCCTCCACGAATTAATTCAGTTCAAAACCAAGCATTTCAAAATTTTCACATTTGAAAATTGGGATCGCGCCAAATACAAAAAAAAAGAGAAGCTGACAATCCCTTCGAAAAGAAAAATTTGGCAAAAATATCTCAAGTTTCCACATCCTTCGCAATCAGAGGAAAATAATCATCATCGGCATAATAGTTCACCAAGTGAAAATCACTTAATGAACTGGGGGGCTCACTGATGATGCAGGATTTCACCCTCTCCGAAAAACGACATTGAAGAGACGAGGTTACACCCAACGACGTAAACGACGTAAAACGACGTGAGATCCAAGGAAAGTTGGGCCTAACAACCGACCGGCAGGCCCAATAAACAACATAGCATGGCTGGCCCATCAAGAATCTACCTCAAAGCTAAGTCTTCCCGAAGACCAAGCCCACGAGGTCCAAGTAGCCTTCCCGAAGACCAAGCAGCCCGGAATATCAGGCGTACTCCACTTTATTGACCAGCTCAAGGAGCCTCCACGTGGAAATAGACCAGACACCACGTCGTCAAAGTTTTACACGTGGTGGTCAAGACGAAAAGAGGAGAGAATCAGCCTAGTCTACTAGCCGTTACAAAATTATAGGAAATAGACGTTGTAATTCAGGCTATAAATAAAGCCTACGAAGTAACTCTAGGGACAGAGATCTCGTTCTACACTTTATATTAGCAATTCACTTCGTATCCACCTTGTTATCAATCAAACATACAAATTACTTATTATCGATCAACTCTTTACCAAATTATCATCTCGTAACTTTATTCACCGAAGTGGGTTTTTTCTCGGATAGTTAAGATCCATTGCGATAATCATCGTAAACAGAGTGCTATTACTTTGTGACAGTTGTTCGTGATTATTCACATCAACAAGGCTAAGTTTGTTGCTTACGTGAGAATTAAGGTGGAGGTTGACATTTCCAAACCTTTGACCGCCGGCCTCTTCATAGATCGGAAAGACATGCCTGCTTTGTGAATTCAGGCCAGATATGAGAACCTTGGAACTTTCTGTTTCCGTTGTGGCTTGCTGGGACACGGGATATCGGAGTGCCATGAAAGGGACGATACTCGTATTGAAAAGTCGGGCTTCAAAGCGGTGCCTATGTTTGGGGAGTGGATCTCGGCAGCAGCTAAAGGCGAGACGTGCTTCACCAACGGAGGTAGGGCGACCTCTGAGGGTCCGACAGACCCCAATGGGAAAGCTTCTTTCCCCCACGCGCCGCTGCACCCATCTCCGGTAGGCTCTGATACAGAGGTCCCTTTCTCCCCGTCCTTTCTGACGCCCTCAAAGCACCCGACACCTGTCTCGCCTGGAAAAGGCGTTTTGGCTCCTTCCTCTATTGCTGCTGTGGTTCTTGGTCGGAGCGACTTAGCTATTTCTGGCCAAACGATTTTTGGGGGTGTGGAAAGTGGCTTGGTCCCTTCCCCTTTGGGATCGATGGAGACTGAAGCTCATGTGGCTTCTCTTACAAGAGGCTACGTGATAAAGGTTTTGGTGGCCTCTAATGGGCTTTCTCATCCATGCGGGCCCAATAGTGGGTCAAAGAATCAAGAGGAGATTTTGACTGGGCCTATGCTGAAGGGTCTTGAAATGGGCTCTGCACTGGATCTTCTTTGTTCTTTTGAGCAAGCACGTGTGATGGGTGGGTCCCATCCATTTTTAAACTTCACCCATTCTCCTGATCAGCCCAATGAAGTTGATAAAAAAAAACTCAAACGTAAAAGGAAGGGAGCAAAAGGAGGGGATTTTGTGGAGGTGTAGGCTCTCCAACAAAGATTCACATGGCCTATAAAGCGGACAAGGCCAACATAGGCGATGTACGGGAGAGTAAAAGCAAGTCCTCGACCATAGTTCATGATATATCGGCGGCACGCCAAAGGCGGGCCGACCGGGAGCCATGAAACTAATATGTTGTCCGTAACGCGTGGCGGAATGGAATACGAGGTCTTGAGAGTGATCTTTGTTCTTCGGGTCTTTTGGAGTGTAAGGCCGCTTTAAGAAATTGGGCGCGCCGATCGTTTGGCCACCGGGATAGGCGAATCCGCGAGTTGTCGGAGAAAATTGAGCGGGCCTATACCGATGTTTTCACCCCCGGAGATTACTAGTAGTGTGCGATGGATGAGAAAAGAGCTTGATGGCCTTATCTTGGTAGAAGAATATTATTGGAAACAAAGGGCTAGAGCGGATTGGCTCAAAGGCGGTGACAAAAACACCTCTTATTTTCACGCCTGAGCCGGGCGTAGGAAAGCCCAAAATGCCATTCGCGGAATCCTCAACGAGTCGGGAGTGTGGTTCACATCGGACCGGGAAGTTCGTGGGGTTTTCGAAAGTTATTTATCGGGAATCATTAAATCCAATGGGGCTACCGAGGAAGACTTTCAGACGATTACTAAACAGGACGTGAAATCGCTCTCGGATCTTCAACGTGAAAAAACGGAAGAGGTGTTCTTCGGGGATGAGGTAGATGATTCTCTTTTTTCCATGGGTCCAAATAAAGCTCCGAGTCTCGACGGTTTTCATACCCTTTTCTTCCAAAGATTTTTTAAAACGGTGGGGCCGGGTGTTCAGAAAGAATGCTTGGATATTTTGAATGGGAATTCTAGTACAAGACAATGGAACGCCACCAATATCGCTCTTATCCCCAAGATCAAGAACCCCTCAAGGGTGAAGGATTTTCGGCCGATTAGCTTATGCAAGGTCACTCTTAAATTAGTCACAAAGGTGGTCGCTAACCGCATTAAAGGTGTTCTCTCATCCGTGATCTCGGATTCCCAAAGCGCTTATATCCTCAGAAGGCTTATCACAGACAATGCCGCCATCGCCTAAGAACTTCTTCATTCGATCAAGCAAATTTCCAAAAGAAAGAAAGGAGCTTTGGCGTTAAAACTTGATATGAGTAAGGCGTACGACCGGGTTGAATGGGACTTTATTATAGCTATGATGCGAAGATTGGGGTTTGGACCAAGAGTTATTAACGTGGAACGAGATTGCATCTCCACCCCCGTTTACTCTATTGTAATTAATGGAAGAACCGGTGATTCATTTATTCCAAAGAAGGGGCTTCGCCAAGGTTGCCCTCTTTCGCCTTATCTTTTCATTATATGCATGGACGGTTTCTCCGCCCTTATTCGAGGCCAAGAACGTTTGGGCCTCTTGCGTGGTTTTGTTTGCCGGCCTTCGGTGCCCTCGGTGTCACACCTCCTTTTCGCGGATGATAGCATCCTCTTTTGTGAAGCTAGTGAAGTTTCTTGTCTCGCTATTTGCTCCATCTTACGGGTCTACGAAAAAGGTTCAGGTCAAGTTGTTAATTTAGAGAAATCCTTGATGTGTTGCTCCAAGAATGTCATTATAGAAGTGGCCGATCGTTTTTCCCATCTTCTCCACATCCCCGTGGTGGACGAATTAGAGTCCTATCTTGGGCTTCAGGTTCATGTGGGAAGAAATAAGGTTACGGTCTTTAGTAAGCTTATTTACCGGGTCCAAAAACATCTTCGGGCTTGGAAAGCAAAGATGTTCTCCGTAGGGGGGAGGGAAGTTCTTGTGAAATCGGTAGTTCAAGCGATCCCCACATATATCATGAGCCTCTTCAAGCTTCCGGCTACAATTATCAACAATCTTCATAGTCTTACCGCTCGATTTTGGTGGGGAGGCTCGGAGGACAAACGAAAAATTCATTGGAAGCGGTGGGATCTTTTAGCGAGGCCTAAGGCGGAGGGAGGTCTTGGTTTCAAGGATCTTGTAGGACGCCTCACATGGCGAATTATCCATCATCCGGAGTGTTTATTGGCTAGAGCTCTAAAAGCCAAATATTTTCCAAATTCGTCGGTGCTTGAGTTCGAAAGTAAAGCCCATTTCTCTTTCCTTTGTAAGAGCCTTTGTTGGGGGCACGACTTTATCTGTCGAGGCACTAGGTGGCAAGTTGGAGAAGGAAATTTGAGAGCCTTCACGCAACCTTAGATTCCGATAGCGGGGGCTTTCAAAGTGTTTTCGGAGGAGCCGGACGATGAACATCCTTGGTGCGTCTATCACCAATGAGGGTTGGAACAAAGATGTTGTCGAGGCTTTGATGTCACCTTATGACGCAGCGGCTATCTTGAAGATCCCGTTGAGTATTGGGCATGCAAAAGATCACCTCGTGTGGCATTTCGAGGAGGATGGTTTGTACACGGTGCGGTCGGAATATCGCCTCGCGCGAATGGATGTGAGCGAGGACCCTCGACTTTGGGTAATGATGAGGCGCGATGGTTGAAGAAGTTGTGGAGCTTACAAATTCCACCAAAAGTGAAACACCTTGTATGGCGAGTGTGGTTTGAGGCTCTTCCAACCCTTGGGGCGCTTCGTGGGCGGGGAATCGATTGTTTACCTTTTTGTAGGTTTTGTGGGGCTCTCCCGGAGGATGCTTTACATGCGGTTTGGAGTTGTGAGAGGGTCCGTGCTTTGTGGGAATGCTCATCCTTGCACCGATGGGTGGAAAAGACGGGCGCACTACCATTCGGGGAACTTTGTTTTCGGGCCCTTGAAGCTCTTAGTACACCGGATTTGGATATCTTTTGTGGACTCCTTTGGGTGTCTTGGTCCGATCGGAACACCCAACTTTTTGAGCATCACATCAACACTCGCGAAAAGTGGGTGGAGGAGGTTGCAAGTTGGCTCGAAATTTTCAAAAGTGTCGGCCGTTGTACGGATAAAAACCCACAAAATAGGGTGGATAGCCGACAAGCTTGGAGTGGAGTCGAGGATGGCGGTCTTAAGCTTAACGTGGACGCGGCGCGGGAGGAGTCTTCCGGGCGAGCGGCGGTTGGCGCGATCGTGAGAGATCGGAACAGGGGGTTCGTGGGAGCATCGACCATTCTCATTGAACATGTGGATCCGGCATTGACGGCCGAGTGTTTTGCCATTCGTTTGGGTCTCCAATTTGTCCAATCTCAGAATTGGCACGTCTCGGTCGTCGAGTCCGATTGCCTCCTAGCGACGAGGTTGGTTAACGGGGGAAACCTCTACGGCAAGCGCGGACCGATTTTGGCGGATATTAACATGTTGATCCGGTTGGTTGGCGCTCCCGGTATTTGTCGGTGGGCTCCTAGATCATGTAACCAAGTAGCTAATTGTATTGCGAGATCTCGCTTTTCTTCATCGACTCCGGACTTTTGGTGTCTCGAGTGCCCGGAGTGACTTGTAAACATTGTTTCGAGGGACTTTGCCCCTATTTGATTATTAATTTATCTCAAGATTTTCGCTCAAAAAATTAGTTTATTATTCAATGAGTTGCTTTTTATTTAAGCACAAGTTTCAGGGTATGATAGAAATTTCTGTAAGTAGATGTTGTTATATAAATACGGGTCTGTTGTAATGAAAACTTCTAACTCCAGCAATATAATATTCGATTTTTCACCCTTCTTCAATCAGAGTGATATTGTCTCTAAATTATTTTTCTTCATTTTTGGTTGTACTCATCATCTCCCACTATATACACATCTATTAAAAATATGTGAGTGTGTGTGATTACTTTGAGTGGGTTGTGTTCTTGAAAGGTCAATTGTTGTTTGCCTTCTTTTCCGTGCTATTTCCGAGAATTATTCCTGGTCAGGTATCTCCCTGAGCTTGGCAACATCTAGGCAGAGAGGTATCATTGAAGGAGAAACATGAACACCACGTATGAAGGTGGTGCGGGCAGGGGCAGGGGGCTCCGAACATTCCCCAAGTCTCAACATTAGTTAGGATAGCGTACGTAGTGCTAAGTTCGGGCTTCCTCTAAGGAGATAGTAACACAGTGATGGCTTGAAAAAATTGTTTGTGGATGCATTCATCAATCCTCGGGTAGAAAGGGTCACCGAGGCAATTTAGCGAGGGCTAGAGAGATTAGGGTAAGAAGACGCGTATCTGAGCTTGTCGGTCAATATTTCCTACGATTTCGGAGAAATAAGGATCTCATGTCGAGGGAAAGATCGTCGATCTTGGTGAGCCCCAGAGACAGTGATTATCACAGAACAAAGCATGTAGCAAGCGCTGACTCGAGGAAACTTGCTGTATTTATCGGAGAATGGGTTGAACTTTCTCCCTTATTTGAGGCTTGATTTGTGGGATTTAATGGAGAATATTCTCCAATATATGGCGCATGAATAGCTTGCCAGAGTAGCTTGTCAGCTACCTGTTACTTGTCACTTTCGGGCGAGCTTAGTTGTCAATCGTCATA
Organism: Parietaria judaica; assembly: GCA_954871525.1. Taxonomy (NCBI): domain Eukaryota; kingdom Viridiplantae; phylum Streptophyta; class Magnoliopsida; order Rosales; family Urticaceae; genus Parietaria; species Parietaria judaica. Next base: position 51,985,584 of record OX940860.1, read on the forward strand.
GTCCTCTTCAGAAGTTGTGCGAGCTATGTGTCGATGCCTATTGCCTCTCTAGGATATCTTCAGTGCCTCATCGAGCTCGTTTTACTTTGTCACTTGTTATTTTTAAGATATTTCTCCTTGTCAAGGTTGTAGGCGAAGTGTTGCATGTTGTCTGAAGGTGCTTGACGTGGCGAGGATGTCGTTACTTGACTATGTCAAGGGGAAATCACCAAAGTGTCCTCAAGTCGCCGTTTCCTCCTTAGGTCATGTCTAAGGTGGTCGAGGACCTCCTAAGGTTGATGTCGCCTCATTATGAACCATCCAAGGTCGTCGTTGACTTGCCGGGAGCCTTCTAAAACTGATGTCGACTTGCCAAGAACCTTCTAAGGTCGTCAATGGCTTACCGGGTTATCAGGGACCTCCCAAGGTTGTCATTACTTTGTCGGGTCGCCTACGCCGGCTCCTCACAGGTGGTCCTCGGTCTTCGAATGTCGTCTTTTGGGCTTTAGGTTTCGGAGCCTCGCCCGAGGAGTTTGGTCTTGGTATAATAGGATTTGACTTTTGGTAAAAAAAAATGACTTTTGACAATGGAATTTGACTTTTACCTTGAGTAGAGCTGAATCTCGCGACGTCGCGACGGGTCGCGGGCCAAATCGCCAAAATCGCGAGGACGCCCGTCGCGATGTGTCGCGAGCTTCTTCAGTCGCGAGAAATCGCGACCACGCGTGGCTCATTGTGAGCCGTCGATTGTGGCTCATCTCCCCATCGCCGATGATGACCATGCCACGTCGCGATCGTTCGCGATCGTCGCGATTCGTCGCGATTGTGAATAGTGCATCGCGAGTTTCACCTCTAACCTTGAGTGCCCAGATTTTTAAAAATCCATAAAATACGCATGGCATGATTTTAATATAATTTTCAATACATAACATTAAATGATTTTGTGAGAAACCAAAAATATAATAAAGTTGTCAGTTGTCACATACCCTTAAATAAATTAATAATTATAATATCAATGGGTCCAAATCATTGTATATTGATGTTAAATCCACGCTAATCGATTCCCTATAATAATTATATATTTGAGTAAAAAGTCTTCTTTTCTAAAGTAATTAATGGGTTATGCTGTGGTCTTATTTAAATCAATTCCATTTACTTAATTTTATAAGAGCCAGTGAAAGGTAGACTTTTTTGGCAAACTTCAGAAATAAATATTACTTTATTTATTTTTAATGCAGCTATCGCGCGAGTTTTTAAATATTATAGTCAACAATATTACTATTTTAATGTCAAGTGCAACATGGATTTCAGATATTAAAAGACTACTTTCACATTTTAGTCAAGTTTCTAAGTAGGGTGCAAGCGGTCCTGGAGACTTAACATAACACACTCGTTTGGTAAACATGGTAAGATGACAATGGTGAGGGAGGAAAACGATGTTGGAGTGGGTCATTCTGCTGACCTCTCTATCCTTGGGTAAATGATCTCGTCAACAAAGTTCAAAAGCCACGGTCTGCGTCTTTTCCTCGAAGGGCTTTGGGATATTAGGAAGAATTGCAAAATTAAGATTTGGCGACCAAGGAGATGATATTTTTTTCCAAGCTTGTTTTGTGTCAATTATGGATCGGGGACCTTGGTATACGGGCATGGTGATTGTTAATCAGTGGCAAACATCATCACATCAAGGCAGGGCCGGCCTAACCTTTTCCGGGGCCTTGGGCGAGAAAAAAAATTCAAAGCCTTTTAATTAAAAATTATTTAAATTATATAACAAGGTTTTTCTAATTAAGAATATTACATATATATATATATATATATATATGTGATACTTCAAGTTAGCGTGTATATATAAATAACTTATATAACATTAACTCTAGATAATTTTCAAACATAAGTATAACGAATAGAAGGGGAAAAAAATAGTAAAAAGACACAAAGGAAGAAAATAATAATCTAAAATCACAGTGAATGGAACATGAATCGAACTGGGGCCCAAAACCTAACGGCTCTAGGTAGTTTTCCAGTGAGCCACGAGATTCTAAATAGTAGAAAAAGGCTTGATATAAATATATTACGTAACAACTTTCGTGGAAGGGGCCTTCACCTTGCAGGGGGCCTTGGGCGATGGCCCAACCCGCCCAGGGGTGGGGCCGGGCCTGCATCAAAGTTGTGGAAGGAGGTCAATATGGTCAGACAGTGGCGGAGCTAAAATTTCTATTGAGGTAGTGCCCTCATATAACTTTCTGTATTTTAATAATGTAAATTTTCAACTAATTTTATAAATAAAAAAAATCACTATTAAAAATCAAACAGATAAAGTTGCTTTTAAAAAAATTAGTCGACTTTTCATTAATTATTTTAAAAAAAATATTGTATATATAATAGATTCCTCGTCGATAGAAACAAATATATATGTTTCGATGACAATGTTTTGACGCATTTTTAAGAAATAATTATAACTATTTATTGTTTTTGAATGAATTAAAAACAATTAATGAGGAAGAACCAAAAGTGAAAGGAAAAAAAATCATATTAATAAGGGAAAATTACGGCAAATATACTCAACCCTTGGTAAACGTGTCTCCCGTGTACCCAACCTTTAAAACTGGCGGCTATAATACCCAACGTGCATTGACCGTGACTTTGGCTTGAAAATATTAATTTTTCCGTTAGCATCCGCCACGTGGCCGTTAGTGGCAAAAATACCCAAACTTTTTTTTTTTAAAAAAACTAATTTTTAATTTTTTTAATTTATATATTTTTTCTGTACTTGATTAGTGATAATTACTTGAGTTCTAAATGCATGGAATAACACAAAAGGTAGTCAAAACATCAATTTATTTCTTAATGTGCTTATACAAGCTACATTTGCTAATAAAAATCTTATTATTATGAGAAATTTTAAACATAATGTTACGAGTATTTTATGTAATTGATTTTTAATAAATTAATAGAAGGAAAGTTATATAGTTATTTTTTCTTTTATTAAATAAAGTCAATTTTAGCCCGAGATATTCACCGGAAGTCTGTTTTCGCGAAATAAAGTGTCAAGATGTATCCAAAAATATCAAGATACTCAAAAAGTCATAAGGTTTGCAAGAAATGGCCTCGGAGCGCTCTCGGAACCCTTAAAGTGGGTCAGAAGCACCTGGGGCGGCCCCACAGGCCCCACACGAGTCACCACGCGCTCCCACGCGCAGACTCGCGTCTCCTACCCTCCCCACACGCCCTCAGTAGAGGCGCGCGCTCGTGAAGTAGCGCGTCCGGCACAAACGCCGCGTGTGAGGGCGCGTCCGGCCCCTGATGAGGACGGGGTTCGCGGCGTTGGATCAGCCTTCGATGAGGGCTTTTTTAGAGAATGACCTTAAGTGGGTTTTCATTGTGTTTCATAGCTTGCTTCGACATTATTCATGTTTCTTAGCAAGGGAATTTAAGGGTATTGATTTTAATAGGATCCCAAGGGAGGTCTTTTAGCCAATTATTACTAATCAAGCCCTATTGATTATTGATAATATTTTTTTATCGGCATATATTCTTAAGCCTTTTTTTTTTTTCAATACGAGACATTAATTGGCTGTATTAACTATGTAATAGTTTAATTCATGATTAGGTTTAGTCGGCAAATTAGCTTCTCTAAGCAAATTAATATACAATTGATATTTGATATCATGATCGACTTTTGTGTAATACTATATTTAGAATTTCTCATAATAATAAGATTTTTATTTGCAAATGTAACTTACACAAGCACATTAAGAAATCAATTGATTTTTTGACTAACTTTTGTATTGTATTTGGAATTAAAGTAATTATCACTAATCAAGTAAAGAAAAAATATATAAATCAAATAAATTAAAATTAATTTTTTCAAAAAATAAAAAAAAAATTGGGTATTTTTGCTGCTAACGGCCACATGGTGGATGTTAACGGAAAAATTAACGCTTTCAAGCCAAAATCACGGTCAACGCACGTTGAGTATTTTTGCCGCCAATTTTAAAGGTTGGGTACACGGGAGGCACGTAGACCAAAGGTTTGGTATTTTTACCGTAATTTTCCCTATTAATAAAATAGTTATAATATGTTAAAGTGTATAGGGATGCAATCAAAGGGAGTGAAAATTTAAAATAATAATACGTCGCTATGTGAAACTTCACGAGAGAAACTAAACAAATTTTTTTAAAACTATTTTCACAAAAAAAAATTATCATTAAAATTTTTACCACTTAAAATATAACGAGTATAACTCATTATATTGCAGTCTTTTTCCTCAATAAGATATGAAAATTTGTTTTTCTAAGTACATATTTTGTTAGTGTTGGAGTCGATCATGGATCTTTTCAAAATGAAGACCTTAAAATCAAGGCAACGTCCAATGTTACTACATGCTCATTCTATATCTCGTCGAGTCATCAAGAAACCGAGCATATGTGGAATTATAAGTCCTTAACCGTAACTCGCCCATAACTCGGGATCCTAATCTTCCCCCAAAGGCAGGCAGTTTGCTATGGGCCAGAATGTTTTGACTTTTAAGAAACTTATCATATCCATAACCACAACCATATCCATATCCATATCCATATCCATATCTGGCCTACTGCACAGTGGCCTACTGCTCGTAAGAAACTCAAATCACATCATACACCCGAAGCGGGTACCATATCTTCATACACATCATCTGCCCGAAGCAGGAACCAAACACATCATCTGCCCAAAGCGGGTACAATATCACCATAAGTAATCCGACATAACATAAACATAAAATATAATATCAAACATCAAACCGATGCAACCATACCTGGTTTTATAAGCTATCTGGTTTTATGTTTTAAATAACATAACATTTCATTAATTCTTATATATACTATCCGGTTCAATTATCATTGAAGCGTTAGTTTCTACGTTCATTTTAATCATGCGAGAAAAGTTAATAACCCTTAACTTAAATTGAATAATTCCTTGAACCAAACCCTATGAAAACGATGATCTGAAAGTTTATGAACACCTTAAACGGTTTTGAAAAATCGATTCCAGTTTAACCCAATTTAATACAGTTGCAGTTTTTTGAAAGCGATTCCGGTCCAGATGAAGGTTTTAACCCGGATTTTTTGGTTTTTTTCTGCATCAAAAGAATTTGCTTAGAACATCATTATAATACCGTTCAAACAAAGGTTCAAAATTTCATTTTTGCCAATAAAAAGGTTGCTGTTTTCGAGTATTATCGATGGATTTTCGAGCATTATCGATGTAAAACTAATGAAACTGTAGCTTATCGTTGCCGATACTTATCCAAGATTATCAATGGATTATCGACACTTATCGAGGACTATCGATGAAAAACAACTAAAATAGTTTTAAGAATAAATTTACTAAGTTTATATATGTAAATAAAATAAAGTCTCACTCTCACATATAGGTAAATACTCAAACAAAATCATGTCATACTCAATAAAATCATGTTATACTAAAATAGTTTTTTTGCACTGAAAGTACTTTTGTTGAAAATTGTTGAAAAGTGCAAATATTTTTTAAAGGTATCCAATTTTTTGTTATTTTTACATTGTTTTTACAGATAATCGATTGGCATGGAATACTTGCCGATGACTACTGGCAAGACGGATAATCGACGATTATCGACTTAAATTCGGACCTTAACGTCGTGTTATTTTAAAGGCATCGAAATACAAAAGAAAATAAGTTTAAAAATGATATTACCAAAATATATATACTGAAATCGGAAAACACGTCAATGAAAACGACAACAAATTTTCGCAAGCGAAATTGACTAATAAATTACGCTAGAACAAATTGTTGGATCCTTATTCACGTATCTGCGAAAAACACGAATAACAACAGAAACTAAACGAACTTAAGAACACGAATTTGGGAGAAGAAATTCTCTATTGATATCGAAGACAAAATTACAAAGAGATAAACTCGAAAAACCCTGATGGACTCAACTAATTAGAAAGTGTACACTGCTAGGTTTATGTAGCCTCACATAGGCAAAACCCTAACTCAATCGCATAGAATCAGGAAACTACCCTAAATAATCTAATCAAATCTTTCACTCGATCTTTGCTTGCTCCTAAAGCTACGCGCTTTCCTTGCTGGGTAGTTGCTGACTTTCCCTTTCTTCCCCGGACATCTTCTCTGTCCCCGAGCTGGCCTGCTCGTATGCTCCGGGCTGAGCTTGCCTTCTATCCGGACGTTCTGTTCGTGTTCACCCGAGCTGGGCTGAACTCATGTCCGTCTTTGGGTCTGGTCTATAACCGGGCTGACTTCCTCTGAGGGATGGACTAAGTCAAGATTAAGCTCACACAAATAACATTATTGGAAAACAACATGACATCACATGTACCAATTAGAGAGTGAAAAGAACAACAATTTAATGATTTCAAAGGACATTTGATATATAAACGACATAATTCGGGCTGATCCGGAAAAACTACATCATACTTCAAAACGACACAAATACATGGAAACGACATCTAATAGAAACGACACTAACTGTAACATCAACTGGTAAAAATACAAGAGTGACATCACAAATTGGTAAAAGACGATCATTTAATTACATGAAGCTTAAAACGACAACTCCTTAAAAAAAAAAAAGCTTAACACGACAATAGAAAGAATTTGTTGATTCTAAATGACAATTTGGAGCTAAAAACAACAAAAGGAAGATCACACATGAATGGAAACGACATTAATTTGAAATAATTTATATGGAATACTCATCAAAATGAAAACGATAGCAAGTTTTGCAAGCGATGTTAATAAATAAAGGGTTATTATTGGTAAAAGTACCTAAATTGTTTAAAAATAAGGATGCATAAAGCCAACTTAACAAAAACAATGGCAAAAGTATTTAAGATCACCTTTTTGGGGAAAACAGTAAACCTAATCTACTTTTTCGTTGGTTTTTTTTACTGTTTCGGTCAATGATGTCGTCAACAAAGAAAATCGCAATGCTATAGAGGAGATGAATTGGTAATTCGAGAGAGAAAGTGAGAAGGAAAATAAAATTTTGCGTTATTGATGTTAAAAGAATTTTTGTTTACATACAGTTTTGTATGATATAAATAGGTTTGTTGCTTGAGTTTTTTTTTTCGTTGAATCACCACAAACAGAAACAAGAAAAATCTTACAGCAAAAAAAGACAAGGTCTACAGATCAACCAAAAAAGGTGAATTAGGTACTTTTACCAATGGTTTATTAAGTTTGTTCTATGCCGCCTTATTTTCAAACAACTCTGATATTTTTGCAAGTCATAGCCCATAAATAAATTTTTCTATTCTCGAATGGATATCGGATGTGCTAATCATAAAGAGAGAAATTGGGGTGAAAATTTTGTACACGGTTCCTTGTTTTATTCCAGTTTCGGTACTGGTCACGATACGTTTTAAGAAGAAAAAAAAAACAAGGAAATATGGTTTTAAAACCGGGAACCAGGACGTCCCAGTTCCCGGTTTAAAAATCAGGACGAAACATTGAATTCCCCTTTTTTGTCCCTGTTCGGGTTTTGTGTATAGATAATATATATTTTTTATTTTTATTATATAATAATAATGTTTTCGTCTTGATAATGTCATAGATCATATTTTTATGTTATAAATTTTTTATTTGGTACTTGATTTTTGTAATTTGGACTTAATATTTTGTATTTTTTCTCTTTGTCTTGAATTTTTCTCATTTTCGGTTCCCTGTTTTTTGTCCCGAATTTTGTCTCGGTTCCGGTTCCAATTATTGACTTAAAAAAAAGGATTTTTTGGAACTGGAACCGGGAGTAGAAAATCTTTCCTGATTTTTTGGTACCGGGACAAAAATATGTAAAAAATTCCCGATTCCCAATATCATTTTCACCCCTAGAGAGGAAATAGCAATGAACGATAATTAGTGCATAGGCACCACTAGTACAAGTAGTTTATCACACTACTCACTTTCAACAACATTTCAACGAAATATTTAGGAAAAGTTAAATAGGTCGTGGAGTATTATTCATAAAGCCGCGGCCGAAGACTTGCCACCACGGCCTTAACCATTTATTTATTAAATGGTGCTTGGACGGTGAAAACTTTAATTCACCTCAGCTCGTAAAAAAATTTAAAAAAAAAATAACGCTTCGTGTTACATTTATAACAACGCCCTGAAGGCATCGTCTGGATGGCAAGGGAATTTCTCTTTGTTCTACGAGGACTCGGAATTTCAGGTACGCAATGAATAGGTGTAGGATACCGAAGTTGAAAGCGAGTGAACTGTAGACATGAATCACTGCGAGAGTATTATGCGACGAGCGAGATTTCATATTTCTGCCCGAGCGTAGGATATTGGGCGATGACATACGCTGAGTATCATAGGCATTGTTAAGTCCCACGGGTCGACGGCTTTCTCTACACATTTGAAATTCAACGGAAACATATACATGACAAAATAGTTCTACTCAAACTTGCTCGATACCATCTCGCAAGGGTTAATGCCAGTGTAAAAAAAATTAACACGATGATCTCTCCGGAGATCATAAATTCGCAGTACGACACTTCCAACATTGCCGATGACCAGAACGCATGCAAAACGCTTAGAACCACGAATGTTCTTACGAAGTTGACAACGCCGTGAAAGGAATAGTGTATGTTCGGAGAGGAACAACGGCTTGTCAAAGGTCAACTGAGATTGGTCGCCTAGGAAATCTTGTACTTCTTACATGCTCTTCTCATCCCGAAGCTTCACTATACCGATGTCACGCTATAGATGGTATTGATATTGTATTTGATCATCGAAGGAAGAACGTTTGATATCGGTCGATTTATTTACGATACCATGTGCTAGAGCTGGGGGTGGCGACGCATTATTCACCATCGCGATGAATCGCGACGTTTTGTGCGTCGTCGCGACGTGGACCCGAAAATCGCGACGATCGCGAGCTGCAGGCCACCATCGCGACGTCCATTTGGTGATCCGCGTGAAAGGCGTGGACGGCTGAGATGATGCCACGTCATCGATCCGCTGGTTGTGTTTCTTTGTGGCGTAAATAACAAACTTTTTACCCGAAATTTATTACCCAACCACAATTTTTACCCACTTTACTCGAATTCCAACCCTAAAATTTCAAACCTCAATATTTTTCCCCCCACTTTATTCACCCACTTCACCCACCACAATAATTATTCACCCACCCCACTCTCTCCTCAAACCCTATAAATACCACCCCTTCCTCCCTCATTTCCTCACCAACAATCTTCAATCTCTCTCTCAAATTCTCTCAATTCTCTAAGTTTTTTCCCTCTAAAGCTCTCAAGTTGTCAAGTTCCATTATGTCTCGAAGAAGCGGCGGTAGCTCCGGGGGTCGACGTCCGGCTAGGAATTTGCGACCCCAATTTATTATCGGGGAACAATCGCAACCTACGCCCGACGACTACATTCCCGTTATGCTACCCCAAGAAATATTTCCCTCCCCACCAAATCCAAATTATCCCGACGATACCCAACGGTCTCTAAGACCTAGTCTAGTCCGGGCGATGGGCGCGCACGACGCCAATCCGACGCGTGTGCACGCATCAATGGTCGACGCGGTACATCAAGTTAGGGCGACGAGAACCAACGATCCATTTTTCAACCTCATGTTTCAAGACCAACCCGCCGGCGACGACGAGGAAACTCAACCACCGGAGGAACCGACTCAACGACGCGATCTTGCCGAGGAGGACCTTCTGACTCCGCGCCATTCCTCCGTTGTTGGCTCGTACCACGATAAATTTCCTCTCTCTTCCCATCAAGAAATCGGCGAAGCCTCCGTCGGTCGTCCTTGATGTGCTCGACGTCCGTCAACCCGGTAATTTTAGTCATTTTTTTATTTATTAATTATTTGATCATATTAGTTTAATGGCACTTAATCAATTAATCACACGTCTCTTGAAAGTCTTAGTAAGCTCTGTGGTTGCAGTTCCGACTGATCTTCCACATCAGAAACGAATTTCTTGAGATTTAAATAGTTACTTAATAAGTTAAAAAAATTAAAAAAGGTAATTTGTATGTGTGGTGATAATTATAAAGTTCTTATTGGATTGGTGTCTTAGAAAGATTGGTTTTTAAATAAGGTTTGCTTTGCAATCTCCTCCAAGCTGGCCTGGGAACCTTGGGGAGTTCTGTCTAGAAAAGCTTGGGCATAAAGCGAGATCATAGCATCCTTTCCAGTCGATCTGGCCGTGGAACCTCGGGGAGTTCCGTCCAAAAGAACTTGATAATTATTTCCACACATAGAAATTACCATTTTTATTTTTTTAACTTTTTTATTTAACTTTATGACATTTAATTAAATCAATATGATTAATATTTTAACTTTATGACATTTAAATTTGTGATATTCCTTTTGTTTTAATAGAGTTAATCATCATGGATTGGCGTGGGAACGACCAAACACGGCCCCGGTGTGGAACTTTTTTTCATGAAGATTGGCATTTCAACGAGCAAGGCGATCGTGTTAAACTGGCCACGTGCAAAAAGTGCGGGGAAGTCCTAGATGGGATGGGGGACCAGGGAACCGGCTACTTGAACCGACACGCAAAGGTGTGCTTCCCAACCGGGGAGCTCGATGAGGTTAACACAGCACAGGTAAGTGCTCTTTCTGCTGTTAATTTACGGAAATGGACACTCGAATGGATTCTTTCTACGGGCGTGCCGCTGAGTTTTATCGAAAATCCCAACCATACACGATATATGCAAATGATTAATTCGACATACCAACAGTTCTCCCGTACCACTTATACCCAAGACATGGAAACCGCATATGCTATGCAAAAAAATCTTTTGGTCGATTTTTTCAAAATTTCTAGCATAAACGTCGCTTTTACCACCGACTTCTGGAGCGGTCCAAGTTTAAACGATTATTTGTGTCTGACCGCCCATTATGTCGACGATGAGTGGAATCCATGTCAACGACTTTTAAATTTATCGCTATTCGAGTGTCGCCATACCGAAAAAAACATAGCCGATAAATTATTTACATTATTTGGTGATTGGGGTTTACAAAATCGTGTTATTTACATTACTTTAGATAATGCCTCAAACAACAACGCCGCGATTACTATCTTGGAAACTATTTTGCCCGCTTCTCCGTTTCGAAATATTTTACATCAACGATGTGCTTGTCACGTAATAAATTTAATTGCACGAACGGGCGAGGCACAAATTGCATACCATGTTGAAAAAATACGTGGCATTGTTGATTGGATCCGGCATCCTCAAACCACCAATAGGTGGAGACGATTTTGTAAAGACCACAATAATAAAGCTAACAAGTTTGGTTTAGACAATAATACACGATGGAACTCTACGTATCTAATGATTTCAGTTGTGTGTAGACAGAGGCTGCCTTTGGACCACTTCCTCGGACAGGAACTCGAGCTCGCGGCGCGGATCACGGAGGAGGAATGGGCAACCGCAAAGAAATTCCTCGAATTCCTCAAACCCTTTTATGCTGTTACATTACATTTTTCCAACCAAAATAAACCCTCTTTGAATCATGGTCTTTCGGGTATTTACCAAATTACGTGTGCTTTCAAAGAATTTGAAGATGACCCTATTATTTCTCCCCTTATTCCGGGAATGGTTTTAAAATTCAAGTCTTATTGGGATCCACCCCCGTTTTCGTTTTGCTTCGGTGCTATACTAGACCCTCGACTTTTGGATGCTTATGGGCCAATGATGATAGCGATCGGAGAAAACATAGGGGCGGATTATCGTAATTATGTTAATGTTATTAATGAAGCTTTTTTTTGCATTGTACAGTGAATACGAAAAACGGTTCCCACAGTTCAACGCACAGGAGGAGCACAGGGCAGTGATGGAAAGCCCAACCAAGACGGGACTAGCGTTTAGCCGAAGACTCAAGCAACGGCTAGATCGCGGGGAATCCACTACGCCGTTGGCGGGCGACACGGAAGGCCAACCGGCAGAAGTCAAGCGCTACTACGGCCTACAGTTTGACGACAAATCCGACGAGTTCGACGTCATTAAGTGGTGGAAGAATCAAAGGGTCAAATTCCTGATATTGGCGAGAATGGCGAGGGATATACTGTCCATCCCCATTTCCAGCGTTGCTTAGGAGAGCGATTTCAGTACGGCTCAATATCTCATCAACGACCGGCGGGCGTCAACCACCAACACACACGTCGAGCAAATAGTGGTGTTGAATGATTTGATGTTCAAGCCCCCCGTGATTGTCGAACGCTCCGATCCAAGCGAACTGGAGCTAATGACTGAAAGGTTCAACGCAATGTTCCCCGAGTAATGCAAAGTTAGCGCAAATAATGATGTGCTCTTTCCTCTCTTGGTTTTAAGTCCCTAAGGAGGGTTTTACAAGAGAGGTTTTAGTGAGGCATCTTGTAATATTTACGCTGAATATTTACAGCTTTCTCCCACCTATTGTAATATTCACAATGAATAATACAACTTTTTTTTTCAAATATCTCGTCTTATCATATTTATTTATTTGTTAATTATATTTGTTAATTATTAATATGTTATTAATATCTTACACATTAAAAATTAACAATACAAATCATAATTATTAATATGGTACAAAATAATAAATTAAAACATACTTAAATATTAATTCTCAAAAAAATAAACTATAAATAATAATTATAAATAATTAACATACCTAAATATAATTTTGAAATACTTAATAAAGTTTGATACTTAAATTCGGGTAAAAATTAATAAACTTAAACATTGGAAACAGATAGGTACATATGCCGCAAACGAAGCCTCCACATTTCTCGCGAATTCGCGACTCATCGCGACCACGACACCCGCGACGGGTCGCGACGTGGATTTTGGCGATTTTCCACGACTAGGTCGCGACGAGTCATGACGTCGTGACTTTCATCTCTACCATGTGCACACTCACGTACGAATGTCGGAGGAATTCGCTGGTGTAACACCGCGCTTTCTCGGTCCTGTTACTTTTTTTTTGATAAAACTCGTTAAATTCCATGTTAATACAAAAAAAATTAACGTAAAAATATATAAAAATAAAAACCTGAAACAAGAGTATAATATTTTGTTTATAAAAAAATTTAATGCAAAAAGTAATTATATTTGGGACTAAGTTCTCTATAAACAAAGTATTTGAGCTCTTTGATTTTTTACAATAATAAGAAAAATTTGCAGAAACACAATCACAATATCATTTCATCCACCGTATGCACCGGTATATTGCACAACGCTGATTTATCTCTCTCTCTCTGCAATTCTTTAATTCTTTTCAGAGTCTACAACATAACTTTAGTAAGCTGACGCTCAGTACGTAAAAGTTTTTATTAATCCCAAAAATAATTTCAAGAATCATACCATAATGTATGTCGTGCAATGAGGCTATGTTGTATTATAATAAACTTTCGGAAGTATCATATAGATATAAATATAATTTTGGGCCCTTCAACGTATCAGCGCGCTTTTACGCCTATAAAGCCTACGAAGCAGCGGGGGAGCGACCCTAACCAAGTAATTCAGCGGCGAAATATCTCTCGACGTACCATTCGGACGCGAACGGCCTCGATACGTCGACGGATCGTGTACAATGTAACAATTTGAGACTAATCGTCTCGGCACAGCAACACGATGAGACTTCATGTTTCGGTATGGTGCAATTTTATAAAAATATCAACATATTTTGTATATCCTTATAGATATTATGTATGCATAAATGCTCATGCCATGCTCAAATCGCATGTGCAATGTTTACCTTTAAAATGTAAATTTTAACTATAAAATCATTCAAAACATCGCATGCGCATATTCAATGTACACATTTGAAAGAGAATAAAGTGGAAAAAAATAACACAATTATTCAAACACGTAATTCACACAACACATGATCACTTCACACAATCACACATTATAATCGTTGTGTTGTAAGGAGTAATTATACGTACCTTCTTCGATTTTACAATTAGAACTTCGGGTATGCACATGGTTCTATAGTTATCTTACTCGCACATAGATTCTACCTCTTACATGACTCTCTAAGAGATCTTAAACAACCGAAACATTACTCGCCTACATCGATTTTACCTCTTACATGTCTATATATGTACCAAAATACGTGTTTTGAAAAATCCATGTGTTACTCTAAATATCCATTGATTGGATGCATGTTACTAACTCGCTCAACACAAAATACTTTCGTACATCAAGTCATCAACATCACTATATATATATATATATATATATATATATATATATATATATATATATACTTAAAAGAAAAACATTACAAAAATGGTGCATCATTATATTCGTAACAGTAACTAAACCATTTCTTGGCTTTCCGCCGAGGGAGGGAAACCTGAAGTCTACGACGACAAAATAGCAAGAAAAGAATAGCATGGATCCAGAAATTCCCAAGTCTCAAGCACCATCGGGTAATCCTAAGGGTCTTAATTTGTGTTGTAACCTTAACTTGTGTTGTAACGAGCCTTTAAACCCTCTACTTCCGCATGCTGACCCATCTTCAAAACGGAAATCGCACATGATTCTTGAGGAGGTATCTCATTTAGAGGATTTGGGGACATCGAGCCCCAAACTCTAGAGGCCCCGATTGAGCTTGTCCATTCCGAGAGTAACCCTTTGCTCCCCTCTGAGGTGTCGGTTCCGATGGCACCTTCGTCGACAGATGTGATCTCGGCTGTCGCTTCCGATGGCACCTTCGTCGACAGATGTGATCTCGACCGGAGAAGTAGGCACCTTGCCTCAGACTTCGAGTGTTGGTGTAAAGGTAAAAAACATATTAATCTTTAGGTCACGCGAGGTCTTCTAGGAACGACAAAGGGAATTGTCGGGAAAAAGAAAACCAAACGTTCGCTCAAGTCCTTGGCTAGGGATGGCAAGGTTAGTGTTGATTTAATTCTAAATTCTCTATGTAAAGATCAAATTGGTACTATAAATGGTCCAGATACGAATTCGACTATGGAGGGAGGGACTGGTGATACTAATCCGTCGATGATTTGTTCTACTAAGTTCGATGAAATCATTGGCAATTTTCAATTAGAAGCGGCGTGCCCTGTAGATCAGGGTCGCCGAGCCCAATGATAAGCCTAATGTGAAACGTCCAGGGGTTGGTGAACCCCCGGACTTTAGGAGCCTTCCGCGCTCATGTGAGTCAATTTAAACCTGACTTCCTCTTTTTGTCTGAAACAAAATTGGTTTGCTCTCAGTTCGAGTGAGTTCGTATAGAGTTAGGCTTCGAGACATGTTTTGGTGTCGAGAGAGTTGGCATTAGTGGTTTGCCCTATCACTAGTCAGCTGAAGAACTTGTGGGAGCTTATTCGGCGACTTTGGTTTATGCAACCAGGTCCTCGGTTGTGTGCAGGGGACCTCAATGAAGTTTTTTCCAATAATGAGATCAATGGTGATAATTTGCGTGAACCTTACTTGATTGAGAACTTCAAGACCTGTTTGGATGAATGTGATTTGTTGGACTTGGGTTTTTTTGGAGAACCATTTACATGGAGAAGAAAGATTGGCAGTGGGACCTTAGAAGAAAGGAATGATAGGTGTTTAGGTACCTCGGAGTGGGTCGATCGATTCCAAATGTTAAAATTCGTCATCTTGACTTTTGGAGCTCGGGCCATCATCCTTTGCTTCTCAACTCAAACGGGACTTCTGAAATGAATTATTCTAGCAAGAGGTAAAGCCCAAGGAGGTTTTTCTTTGAAGAAGCTTGGGTGTTTGATGATGGATGTGAAGAAGTGATCAGAGAGGCATGAAGTTCTTCTGGCCTGAGATCAAGTAGTTGGAAGCTTAAGAAGGGGTTAAATCTCTGTCGTGAAAGTCTCCGTGTTTGGGGACATGGAAAATTTTGAGAGTTGAATGACAGAATTGAAAGAAAACCTCTTGTTCTTTCTCGTATCAACGACGCTAAAGACAGTGTGAACTGGAACTCTTACCAGACGAAGAAGCTTCAACTAGATCCCTTAATTGATAAGGAGAAATCCTTTTGGCGCCAATAAAGTCCAGCTATTTGGTTCAAGCATGGAGATAAAAACTCAAAGTTCCACCACTAACGGGCTTCTAACCGTCGAAAAAAAAAATTGATGGTCTTTTTGACGAGATGGGTATATGGAATTCTTGAGACGTAGGGGTTGCCAGACGGGAAAAAAAAATCGATGGTCTTTTTGACGAGATGGGTATATGGAGTTCTTGAGACGTAGGGGTTACCAATGTTCTAGCGTATTATTTTTGAGGCATTTTCACATTTAGTATGCAATCTGAAGAAGACATCGAGGCAGACCTTGTTGGAATCTCCCCCAAAATTTCGGCGGAGATGAATAGTTTCCTTCTCAGCCCTTTCACGGTGAAGGATGTGAAAGACGTGTTCTTCTTAATGGAGGCTATATAGGCTCCAGCCTCGGATGGCTTCCCAACCCTTTTCTACCAGAGGTTTTGGAATGTTGTTTGTAAAACAGTAACATAGGTTTGTCTCGAGATTTTGAATGATGGGAGATCAGCTACGGTCTTCAATAACACAGTTATCACCCTCATCCCTAAGATCTCAAAGGGGAAAAAGGTAAGTGATTTTCGTCCTATTAGCCTCTGCAATGTTATTTATACGATCGTGTCAAAGTGTCTCACGGACCGGTTGAAAGTGACTATATGTTCGGCCATCTCGGAGAACCAGAGTGCTTTCGTATGGGGTCGTCGAATATTTGATAATGCAATGATTGGGTTTGAATGGATCCTACAATGAGGCGTGGACGAATGGAAATGGGGAATGTACGGCTCTTAAGCTTGATATGGTAAAGGCATATGATATAATTGAATGGGAATTTCTCCGTGCGGCGATGATACGCTTGAGGTATGCGAATGAATGGGTCGACAAGATTAAGGATTGTGTAACGCCGGTATCCTTTGCATTCAATACCAATGGAACGGTTCTTGGCTGAGTTATTCCTCATAGAGGCCTTCGTCAAGGTGACCCGTTGTCCCCTTTCATGTTCCTTTTCTGCTTAGAGGGTTTCTCAGGGCTTTTTCGAGATGTGGAGGAACGAGATATCCTCAATTGAGCTTTGTCGAAATAACCGCGAGGGTGGTCTAGGCTTTAGACGAATTGGATACTTTAATCAAGCTTTACTCGCGAAGAATATGTGGCGTATTATCAGTTTACCAAATTATTCGCTCGTGGGTAAAGTATTCGCAGCGTGCTACTATCCTCACAGAAACGCATTATCAGCAAAGATGGGTTCAGCTGCCTCCCCAGTATGGAGAAGCCTCTTATGGGTTCACTCTATAATTTTAGCAGGTCCTCGTTAGCGGGTGGGTAACGGTGAAAATGTTGACATTGTGAACGATAATTGGATCTCGAGGACTAGCTTTCTTCATCTTATTGATCCACCCTCATTGCGGCAGAATATGTGTGTATATGAGTTAAAGACCTACTCGGGAGAGTGGTATGATGATTCCTCGGCCTTTCTTAGCATTCCTCGGGTAGACAGTTATCAAGAGGATGAGATAATGAGGCATTTGTCTACGGATGGTGAGTACTCAGTTAAAAGTGGATACCGAATCAGTTTCGCTTCAATGTTCAACCTCGTATCGACATCCTCTTCTAGTAATGGAACATCCTGGTGGAGTAAAATTTGGAAGGTTACAGCCCCTCCGATGGTCAAATTCCACTTTTGGAGGATCAACAAAAATTTGTGCATGCTCGCATGGTTCTCTCTAGTCGTGGGATGCTTATCAATATTAGGTGTCCTCTCTGTTATATTGAGCATGAGACTGTTGGTCATTGTTTTTGGGAGTGTAAATGTGTTCGAAAAGTATGGGAATTGATAAGTTTATGTGGTATTTAAGACTTCTTCGAACCTGGAATCGACCTTCTTTGCCTCATGTCATCGGCCCTTACCTCTCTCAGCTCGGGTGAGTCTGCACTTTATCCTACTCTAATGTGGCTAGTTTGGAATAACATAAATAGTGTCGTGACAAAAAGTAAATCGATAACATTAGAAAATATTGTTGTAGGGGCACTCAACTACCTTTCAGAGTTCAAGGAGGCCCTAAAAAGGCTGACAAGACAACCGCGCCGGCTTGGAAGCCCCCTGAGGTGGGGTAGGTAGACATTTGTGTTGACGCTGCGATTGATGGTTGTGGACAGGGATATGGAATTGGCCTACTTGCTCGTAATCACGAGAATCGAGTCCTAGCGTCGGGAATTGATTTCTACTGGCACGAGTTGTCCCGTCATCTTGCAGAGGCTTCTGCTATTCGTCGAGGATCTGAATTGGCTTTTGATCACGGTTGGTCGAAGATTTGATTACAGTCCGATTTTTTAGGGTTGGTTAAAACTCTAAATAATAAATCCTCTCACAGATTTGAGCAATATCACCTCTGATAACCTTTGTAAAGCTGCTCAGGTTGAGTCGGTGGTTTTTTACTTTAACCCGAGAAGTTGTAATGAAATTGCGCAGTCTTGCTAAACTCGGAATTAAGTCTAGAGGAAATATTGTCTAGTTGGAGTTTATTCTGTTAAGTGTTGAACCTCTATTGTTGAATGATTCAAATTTTAATCAGGGAGCCTCGAACTTTGTTCGAGACGCTCATCTGGTTGTTGCCAATGAAAATTTGATGTGGAGTACTCTTCCCTCCCGAGTTACACCTATTTGGGGGACTCGAAGGGTTTAATGAGGCTCATCTTTCTTTAAAAAAAAATAACTATACCAAATTCATTATCCTAGCTTTACTTTATTATAGTAGATATGTATAAAAGGAAAATCTCACCTAGATGACATGGCACGATGAGAGCAAAGTATTCTCTATTTCTTATTTTTTTCAGAGTTTTTATTTTTTTTTCGATGGTGTATTTATTAACCATATATGAGCCCTTAACTGTCATATTACGATCATTTATTGGATGTTATTATTTAAGAAAAACCCATGAAATGCCTAAAAACCACCTAAGGTTTAGGGGAATTGCTTATACCCATTTTAAAAATATTTTGGACCATATTAACCTTAATTTTAATTATTTTATTTCTTTTCGTATTTAATTATTTATTATAAATTTTAATTTTTGAAATTAAATTATCCTAAAATTTTGGTTGAAAACTTCCCCTATTAATTAGGTTATCATTTAATTTTGTTACTTTGACCAAAAATTAATCTCTCTCTCTCTCTCTCTCTCTCTCTCTCTCTCTCTCTCTCTCTCTCTCTCTCTCTCTCTCTCTCTCTCTCTCATGTCGGATTTACTACCATCGCCAGATTCGGGCGGAGAGCGCACCGACTTCGGGCGTGGCTTCGGCGACCGTGGCCGCAGAGGCCGTCGCCGTGAGGCCGGTACCGAATCTCCCTCAAGGAGCACTGCTCCTCCGAGTGCCAAATTCCGACCGCCGTCGCTGACCGCCGAAGCTTCGACCTTCCTTTCTTGTTCCCCGTCGCCGACCGCCGAAGCGTCCCGCACCACATCCTCGGCGAGGTCGACCCGCTCTCCCATGGTGACTAGATCCGTTCCGAGTTCCGCTCCTTCGCTGGGATAACCATCTCCGAGATAGTCGCGAACCACTTCCTCGTGCAAGTTGCCGATGGTGAATGTACGTTAATAAAATTTAGTAAATATATTTACAGTTTGATATTAATATACACATATACCAAATTCATGCTGATATTTATGATTCACACAAGCAGTCCCCGTATTAAGATTTGGTATATACATATACAATTTTGGTATTTAAATTTGCAGTTTGATAATGGTATATACATACAATAAATTCATAATGATATTTAAGATTTGTACAAAATGTCCCCGTATTAAGTATTGGTATATACATATACACCTTTGGCAATTAAATTTACAGTTTTATATTGGTATATACATATACTCAATTCGTGTTGATATTTACGATTTCCACAAGCACTCCCCGCATTAAGTATTGTTATATACATAAACAATTTTGGTAAATAAATTTACAGTTTGATATTGGTTTATATATATACAGTTTGATATTCGTTAACATACTGATTAATAGGGAGAAAAAAATTCAAAAATAATTAAGGAATGATTAAGATTAATCAGTTATTTTATTTAGCTACATTTAAGGAAAAAAATTATTTTGATTTTATTAATTTATTCAAATTATTAATTAATTTTAAACATATTTTAAATGCTAAATATTAATTAATTAATTCGAAGGGTATATTGGTCCATATTTTAATTAATGGGTTGGATTACCATAAATAGAAATGGGCATTTTTTCTAAACCTCGGTTTACAAATGGGCATTTGGATGTTATTATTTGGTCATGTTAACACATATGGACATCAAGAGTACCATGTGTTCCTTAATAATAATAAAAAAAAAAAAAAAAGTTCCATGTGGCAATAAATAAATAGTATATTTTGGCGCATGAAAATTGAAACGCTCAAGCTCTAAGCTTTCAACATTTCAATAATTACATTTGCATCGATACGTTTTTCTTTATTATTGCATTAAATTTAATGATATTTCTAGTAAATGTGGGTTTATGGATTGTAATACTGGTGCATTCGACTAGGTGTATTCAACCAAAGTTAAAAAGCCAAAAGTTCCAATACATTATCTCCCTTGATCCAAAGCTATGCCATTTGTGTCTCTCCATTGAATCATCGATCACTCGCACAATCGCGACTCTCTTCTTGCTGTGAGCATTTCTTTTCTCACCGACTTTACAAAAACTCTCTACCGGTACACGCAAAACCCGGTCATCACAGAAAAAGGCTCAAGTACTAGACGGTCGGAGGAACCATTTTGTCACATTATTCTCCAACAGTATCTCTATATCGTCACCATCACAAAACTTTGCACGCCAACTCATTTGAGAGTTTGGCTATTTGGATTTTTTTAATACAGATGATGCAGTGCATGTCTTCTTCGATGCATGCTCAAATAAGATCAATTTGTTCTCTATTTGTGTGTTGAACGACGATTTCGGGATTCTTCGACAAGGAGGTACTTGACATTCTCGATTAGAACACCCTGAAAATTCAAATTGTGATATTTTTCATATTTATTTTTTTATTTCTCTAATAAATTGTAGGATTTCGTTTTGTTTTTCCATCAATGTTTTATCTTTTTTATTTTCATGGATAAATTTTAATATTTTTCATCTCCGCGCTTTTGAATTTCAAGTGTATTTGACTGATAATGAGCTTATTTTATTGAATGTATTATGGACGGTCAGACATTTAATATATGCAGATAATTGCTAATGACCTATTTGGTACTGGTATAGATTTTGTTGCTAAGAATATCCAAGAATTTGTATGTACTTATAAAATGTATTTTAAAGTGATTTTGTGGCATTTAATTAAGATTTTTTGAGCCCCCTATAAATTTGAGATATTTTTTTTACTATAGGCGCGTGTCTACTTCGCATCCCTTTAGGAACGGCCAATCTAATATGAATCGTAATGCCCTTTGAACTCTTATATTAATTGTGAAGAAAGAAGTTATCAATATGTCATGAAATGTTATTTGTGAGTTTAAGGGTGTGTTTGTTTGCTCTTAATGAGCATCTGGATCTTAATGGATAAGATTTAGAGCCATTAAATGCATTTGTTTTTTTCATGTTAAAGATCTTAATGGATCTGAATAACCACTTAATCGGTCAGACCTAGCATGAAGTCTTAACCATTAAGAGCTAAATTTTTGGTTCTCACGTTCATATCTCACTCATTTTTTCTCTCCTTATTTATTTTTCTCTTTCCTCCTCAAAACTTTAAAACTCCATAAATAATAAACCGTTGGAAAGCTTGCGACGAGATGAATCCAATGATAGGTGGAAAGATATAGTTTTGATTTTTTAATGTACGAATTTATTAATGAAATAAAACAAAAACCAAATAAATTAATATAAAATATAAATAACTAACATTTTTTTATTAAATCATTCGAATTTTAATATAAATAAATTATAAAACTAATAAATTAAAATAATAATTAATTAAATTATCAAATTAATATATTCGTAATAACATTTATACAGATACATTTATTGATTTTTTTAAAAATCAAATTAGTGAATTAATTTATTCATAAATTGATTTATAGTAACTATATTAACGAAATAGACTTAAATTTAATTAAAATTTATATATAATATTTTCTGATGTTATGAAAACATCGAAATTTAATTAGTTTAAAAGTTAATACTATATAAATATTGTATTTCATAATATTTATTTTATGATATATATTGTCCCAATTTATAATAAATATAATAAATTTTATTTAATATTGTATAGTTAAATTTAATTAAAAATAAATAAAACTACATTCAGATCTTAAAAAACAAACACACTTAATTATCTATCATTCAGATTCAGATGTCACATCTTACTATTCAGATGTGCATTCAGATTCAGACGTCTTAATCTTAATGTAAACAAACGGACCCTAAGCCTGACTTGGCTCAACTCCTAGCAAAGATTTTCTCATCAGGGATCTCCCCATCAGAGCTTCTCCTATCAGAGAAGAGCCCGAGCAGAGATCTTCCTAGAAGGAGTTCTCTCACCAGAGAGCTCCCCACCAGAGATGGGTCCGACTAGAGATCCCTCCTAGCAGACATGCCCCTAGCAGAGATGTGGGAGAGCAGAAGTGGTTCCCTAGCAGAAGGGCCCCTACGAACGAATGCCCCTAGCAGAAAGGGACCCTAGCAAGCCTGCTAGGGACATCCGACCAGAAGTCAGCGGAGCTCAATCCAGAAGGTTCCAAACTTGAGGAGCAAGTTTGGAGATTTGATTTGATTTGGTTTCCTGATTCTGTTAGGATTCGATGTAAATTGTAAAGATTTGATTGAGTCTATTTTAGGAAGTTTAGTTAGGGATTCGTTTTGGTCTCTTATAAATACTAGAGTTGGTGTTTATTTTTTGTAACTCCATTATTGCAATTTTTGCCTTCAATTAATGAGAGAAGCTTTTCTCCCAAATTTCTTTCTTTCTTTCTTTTCTTGTTCTACGTTTGTTCTTTGGCAGACCATTACCATTAGGAACCAACAATTGGTATCAGAGCAAGGTGCCAAAGAAGATGTCATCACCAAGCGAGTCCATCGGAGGAGAGTTGACGACGGCGACAAAGACCGGATCAAAAGAAGTGAACTTGACGTTCCATTACCCGATGCTCACAAAGGGCAATTACTCGGTTTGGGCGTTGATGATGCGAGTGAACTTGCAGGCGCAAAGAGTTTGGGAGGCTGTAGAAGGCAGCGATGTCGAAGGGCATAAGGAGAGGATGGCACTCGGCGCCATCTACCAAGGAGTTCTGGAAGACGTCCTCCTCATGATCGCCGAGAAGGATTCTGCAAAGGAGGCATGGGCAACACTTCGAACAATGCACATGGGTGCAGATCGCGTCAAGGATGCAAAGATTCAAACCTTGAAAAGTGAATTCGAGGTTCTTCGGATGAGGGATGGCGAGTCCATTGACGACTTTTCCATGAAACTCACGTCCATTGTGACCGGTATCCGCTCGCTAGGAGACAAGATGGAGGAGACCACTATTGTCAAGAAATTCCTAAGAGTCGTGCCACACAGGTACATGCAAATCGTGACACCGATTGAGCAGTTCGGCGACCTCAAGACCATGTCGGCCGAGGAGGTTGTTGGTCGCCTAAAATCCCACGAGGAGAGACTTCGGGGTTAGGTGACAGAGAAGAGGAGAAGCGCCTCCTGCTCACGCATGAAGAGTGGACGGCCAGACAGAAGAAAAGCAGGTGAGCAGAGTTTTCTTCTAGATCCTCTGGTCAAAGTAGCTACAGCTGAGACAGGCGAGGACGTGGTAGAGGTCGTGGACGAGGGGGAGGTCGAGACACGCGAGGTCGCGGCAGTGGTGTACCCTGTCAGGAAAGCACGACCAGGAGAGACAAAAGCACAGTGAAGTGCTATAAAATGTCAGAAGCTCGAGCACTTTGCTTCAGAGTGCCGCAGCAAGAACCACAGAGAGGAAGCGAATCTGATGAGATTCAATGAAAATCAGCCAGCTCTGATGTTTGCCGAACAGGAGGTGATCCTGGACGGACAAGAAGACGAGGAGACGATCCTCGTAGGCGAGAGAGAGCAGACTTGCCAGGAGAGCAGGGAGCACACGTGCTCGGAATCCGAGCAGAGACCAGAGACCAGACAGTAGACACCAGAGACCACACAAGCTCGGAGACCAGAGACCAGACAGTAGACACCAGACCAGAGACCAGACAGTAGACACCAGACCAGAGACCAGAGAGCAAACAAGCTCGGAGATGGTGTTCCTAATCGAGGACAAGGTTATTGCGAACCTCCTCGTTGACGGAGAACAGAAAGTTTCTACCGATGTCTGGTACTTGGACAATGGCGCGAGCAACCACATGACAGGAGACCGAGCTAAGTTTGGAGAGCTCGATGAGAAGATTGCAGGGAATGTGAAATTCGACTATGGCTCGATCGTCGAAATTAGAGACAGAGGGTTCATCATGTTCGTGTGCAAGAACGAGGACTAACGCCTCATGACCCAGGTGTGAAGAGTAACATCATCAGCCTCTGACAGATGACAGAGATCGGCAACAGAGTGGTGATGTCTGGTCCGTATCTGAAGATGTTGAAAAGAAGTGGCAACTTGCTAATGAAGGTGAATAGAACGCCGAACAGGTTGTACAAGATTCTCCTAGAGACAGGCCAGCCTGTCTGCTTGATGGCGTCCCTAGCAGACCCGGCCTGGTAGTGGCTTGCGAGACTTGGGCACGTAAACTTCTACGCGCTCAAGATGATGGGTGAGAAGGAGATGGCCTTTGAGGTTCCCAAGATTGAACACCCTAACCAGCTATAAGAATGTTGTATGATCGCGAAACAGGCTCGAGTGCCATTTCCGATCAAGGCCAAGTTCCGAGCAAAATGACCCCTCCAACTGGTGCATGCAAACCTCTGTGGTCCAATCACCCCAGCAACTCTAACCGGAAGCAAGTACTTCCTACTACTTGTTGACGACTACAGTCCTTGGATGTGAATCTACACGCTCAAGGAGAATAGTGCAGCCTTTGAAGTCTTCAACAAGTTCTAGAGGCTCGTGCAGAATGGGTCAGAACACAAGATGAAGGTTTGGAGAATAGACCGAGGTGGAGAGTTTACATCCCAGCAATTCGGAGAGTTCTGCAACGAGGAAGGAGTGGAGCGCCACCTGACCGCACCATACACTCCCCAGCAGAACGGTGTGGTGGAAAGATGAAACCGGACAGTGATGGACACATCGAGGAGCTTGCTGAAGAGTATGCAAGTACAAACGAGGTTTTGAGGAGAAGCAGTGAGACACGCGGTCTATTTGCTAAACCGTTTGCCAACAAAGGCACTAGGAGAGCGCACTCCCTACCAGGCATGGAATGGGAATAAACCTCACTTGGAGCACTTGAGAGTGTTTGGGTGCACTGTACATGTGAAGACCGTCGGTCCCCATCTCAAAAAGCTCAATGGCAGGAGTCAGACGATGGTGTACCTTAGTGTTGAAGAAGGAAGCAAGACACACAGACTCTTTGACCCCCGACGTGGCAAGATCCAGGTGAGCAAAGATGCCCTGTTCGAAGAAGAGAAGAAGTGGGATTGGCGCGACTAGAACGGAGACCCCGAACAGAACGCAGTTGAGTTCGTAGTTGAATAAGAAGAATGCGTTGTAGAGCAGGATGGTACCACCACCAGCTCATCCAGCTCGGGTACCACCACCAGCTCATCCAGCTCGGGTACCCCCACCAGCTCGGGTGCCCGTACCAGCTCGGGTACCCCCACCAGCTCAGGTACCCCTACCAGAGATTCTTGCCCGGGTACACCCAGGACACCCAGCCCGAGCAGAACCAGCTCGTCCAACTCAGGAGATTCCTCGATCAAAGATGGCCCAAAGGGATTTCGTCCCCTAGCAGAAGTCTACGAAGAGTCTCTGGAAGTGGAGATGAACCAAGAAGAGTTGTACTTGTTGTGCACAGAGGAGCCAGCCAACTACCAAGAGGCAGCAAGCGAACAGGAATGGCAGGATACAATGACGAAGGAGTTGGAGTCCATCGAGAAGAACGGGACATCGGAGCTCACCGACCTGCCTAAAGGTCAGAAGCCCATTGGCTTGAAATGGGTCTACAAGCTGAAGAAGGACACTGAGAGGAATGTCCTATAGCACAAGGCAAGGCTATTAGCCAAAGGCTATGTGCAGAAGCAAGGAGTCGACTTCGAGGAAGTCTTTGCTCCCGTGGCAAGACTAGACACGATCAGACTCATCCTAGCCCTAGTAACTCATCGAGGTTGGAAGATTCACCACATGGATGTCAAATCGGCATTCTTAAATGGTGACCTCGAGGAAGAAGTCTACGTCAGTCAACCTGAAGGTTTTGGCGTCAAGGGCAAGGAGAAGAAGGTGTACAAGCACTCCAAGGCTCTATACGGGCTACGACAAGCTCCAAGAGCGTAGAACATACGCCTCGACAAGAGCTTGAAGAGTCTTGGATTCACAAAGTGCTCCAGGGAGCAGGCAGTGTACACTAGGAGCAGCAATGAAGAAGTTCTGGTCGTGGGAGTGTATGTGGACGACCTGATAGTCACTGGATCTAGCACAGGATGAGTAGAAGCTTTCAAGAAGCAAATTATGGCCGAGTTCGAGATGAGTGACCTTGGACTACTTTCTTACGACCTTGGTATTGAGGTAGAGCAGCGGAAATAATGCATTACGCTGAAGCAGTCGGCCTACGCGTTAAAGATCCTCAAGCACTTCGAGATGGCGGATTGCAACCCGAGCAAATATCCAATGGAGGCGAAGCTGCAGCTCGGGAAGGATGCTGAAGGGAGAGAATTGGATCCAATAGAGTACAGACGCGTGATCGGGTGCCTGAGGTATCTCACCCACACCCGACCAGACATTTGTCATGCAGTTGGGATAGTCAGTCGTTATATGGAGAAGCCCACAAGCGCACACTAGCAAGCCGTGAAGCACATTTTGCGCTACGTGAAGGGAATGACGGACTACGGGATCCAGTATGGAAGAGGCAGAGGAGCAGAAGAGCTAGTCAGCTTCACTAACAGTGATCTGGCCTTTGACATTGATGATAGGAAGAGTACCGGAGGGATGGCGTTCTACCTATACAGGAATCTAATCACTTGGCAAACTCAAAAGCAGAAGACTGTAGCTCTATCCTCATGTGAAGCGGAGTTCATGGCAGCCACCGCAGCAGCATGTCAAGCTATGTGATTGAAGGGGATACTGAGTGAAGTGACCGGAGACGAGCAGAAGCTAGTTACACTCTACATGGACAACAAGTCCGTAATAGCGCTAATGAAGAACCCAATGTTACATGGTCGGAGCAAACACATAGTCACTTGGTACCATTATATTCGTGAGTATGTGTAGAAGCGGAAGATCATCGTGGAGTTTTTCAGCACGAAGGAGCAGCCGGCAGACATACTCACCAAGGCTCTAGCAAGATTTAAGTTTGCGGAGATGAGAGAGCTGCTCGGAGTGAAGAACCTCGACTCAAGTCAAGCTTACGGGGGAGAATGTGAGTTTAAGCTTGACTTCGCTCAACTCCTAGCAGAGACTTCCCCACCAAGGATGTCTCCACAAGGGCTTCCCCTAGCAGAGAAGAGCCAGAGCAGAGATCTTCCTAGCAAGAGTTCTCCCACCAGAGAGCTCCCTACCAGAGATGGGTCCGACCAGAGATCTCTCCTAGCAGGAAAGGACCCGACCAGGAATGCTCCTACCATAGATGCCCCTAGCAGAGATGTCGGAGAGCAGAAGTGGCTCACTAGCAGAAGGGCCCCTACCACGAATGCCCCTAGCAGAAAGGGACCCTAGCAGGCCTGCTAGGGACATCTGACCAGAAGTCAGCAGAGCTCAATCTAGAAGGTTTCAAACTTGAGGAGCAAGTTTGGAGATTTGATTTGATTTGGTTTCCTGATTCTCTTAGGATTCGATGTAAATTGTAAAGATTTGATTGAGTCTATTTTAGGAAGTTTAGCTAGGGTTTCGTTTTGGTCTCCTATAAATACTAGAGTTAGTGTTTGTTGGATCCCAATTCACGGATCTGCAAAGAACACGAATAACACCAAAGAAATCGAACAGGAAAATAAAGGACACAAACTTTTGGGAGAATAAATTCTCTTGATTAATAATCGAAGGCAATACAAGAAGATAAACTCAAAATTCTAATGGACTCAACACTTTACAAAGTGTACAATGCTAGGTTTATATATAGCCTCACATAGGCGAAACCCTAGCTAACCAAATCGCACAAAATCAGGAAACTACCCTAAATAATCTCGCCGAATCTTTGACTTGATTTGCTTGCTCCTCAAGTTACGCGTCTTCCTTTCTGGGTAGAGTTTCCTTTTCCTGCCCGGACAGTCTCTCTGTCCCCGAGCTGACCTGCTCGTATGCTCCGGGCTGAGCTTGCCTTCTATCCGGACACTCTGCTTGTGTTCTCCCGAGCTGGGCTGAACGGCTGTCCGTCTTCTGTTCTGGTCGGTACCCGGGCTGACTCCTCGCAAGTGTTTCTGCCCGTCCTGGGTTCTGGTCGTCACCCGGACTAAGTCAAGCTTAAGCTCACATTCTCCCCCGTAAGCTTGACTTGCTTCCACTCTCTTCACTCCGAGCAGCTCTCTCATCTCCTCGAACTTGACTCTCCCTAGAGCCTTAGTAAGAATGTCTGCCCGTTGCTTCCTCGTGTTGACGAACTCCACGATGATCTCTCGCTTCTCCACACATTCACGAATATAATGGTACTTCGTGTCAATGTGTTTGCTTCGTCCGTGAAACACTGGATTCTTCATCAACGCGATTGCAGACTTGTTATCCACGTAGAGAGTAACTGTTTTCTGCTCGGAACCCGTCATCTCACTGAGTAGCCCTGTCAACCACATAGCCTGACATGCTGCTGCGGTTGCCGCCATGAACTCTGCTTCGCATGAGGATAGAGCTACTGTCTGCTGCTTTTGAGACTGCCAGGTGATCAGGTTTCCGTTGAGGTAGAACGCCATCCCTCCGGTACTCTTCCTGTCATCGATATCACCGGCCAGATCACTGTCCGTAAAGCCGACTAGTACTTCTGCTCCACTTCCTCGGTTGTACTGGATCCCGTAGTCCGTCGTGCCCTTCACGTAACGCAAGATGTGCTTCACCGCCTGCTGGTGTGCACTCGTGGGCTTCTCCATGTATCGACTGACTATCCCGACTGCGTGTGAAATGTCTGGTCGGGTGTGGGTGAGATACCTCAGGCACCCGATCACGCGTCTGTACTCCGTGGAATCCACTCTTCTCCCTTCAGCATCCTTCCCGAGCTGCAGCTTCGCCTCCATTTGGTACTTGCTCGAGTTACAGTCCGCCATCTCGAACTGTTTAAGGATCTTCTTCGTGTAGGCCGTCTGCTTCAGCGTAATACAGTCCTTCTTCTGTTCCACCTCTAGACCGAGGTAGTACGAAAGTAATCCGAGGTCACTCATCTCGAATTCGGCCATCATCTGCTGCTTGAATCCATCTACGCCTCCTGCGCTGGATCCTGTGACGATCAGGTCGTCCACATACACTCCCACGATCAGAGTTTCCTGCCCGGAACTCCTGGTGTAGACTGCCTGCTCGCTCAAGCACTATGTGAATCCAAGATTCTTCAAGCTCTTGTCAAGGCGGATGTTCCACGCTCTTGGTGCTTGTTTTAACCCGTATAAGGCCTTGGATAGCTTGTACACCTTCTGCTCCTTGCCCGTGATGCCGAACCCCTCTGGTTGCTTGACGTACACTTCTTCTTCGAGGTCACCGTTTAGGAATGCCGATTTGACATCCAGATGGTGAATTTCCCAACCTCGATGCGCTGCTAGGGCTAGGATGAGTCTGATCGTGTCCAGTCTTGCTACTGGAGCAAAGACTTCTTCAAAGTCTATGCCTTTCCTCTGCACGTAGCCTTTAGCTACCAGCCTTGCCTTGTGCTTAAGGACATTCCCCTCAGTGTCCTTCTTCAGCTTATACACCCACTTCAGGCCGATGGGATTATGACCTTTGGGCAGGTCTGTAAGCTCCCATGTCCTGTTCTTCTCAATGGACTCCATCTCCTTCTTCATTGCTTCCTGCCACTCCTGCTCGGCTGCTGCCTCCTGGTAATTGGCTGGTTCTTCTGCACACAACAAAGAAAGTTCCTCCAGGCTCATCTCCACTTCTTGAATCTGATCGTAAACGTCTGTTAGAGGTCGGAATCCTCTTGGGCCGTCTTTTATGGAGGAATCTCCCGAGCTGGACGGGCTGGTCCTGCTCGGACTTGGTGTCCTGGGTGTATCCGGGGTGCTCTCTCCCGGGCTGGGTTCTCTCGTTTCTGGCAAGATTGTTTCCGAGCTGGGTGTTCCGGGCTGCTCCTGCTCGGCAACATCCTGGTCGTCTTCGACAATGAACTCCACTGAGTTCTGCTCGGGTTCTCCATTCTCGTCGCGCCAATCCCACTTCATCTCCTCTTCGAACACAGCATCTCTGCTCACTTGGAGTCTGCCGCGTCGTGGATCATAGAGTCTGTGTGCCTTGCTTCCTTCTTCAACGCCAAGGTACACCATCTTCTGACTCCTGTCATCCAACTTCTTGAGATGTGGCCCCGCAATCTTCACATGTGCGGTGCACCCGAACACTTTCAAATGTTCTAAGTTGGGTTTCTTCCCTTTCCACGCCTGGTAGGGGGTACGCTCTCCTAGCGCTTTGGTCGGCAAACGATTGAGCAGGTAGACCGCATGTCTTACTGCTTCTGCCCAAAACCGGGCTGGAACTTGCTTGCTTTTGAGCAAGCTCCTGGCTGTGTTCATCACAGTTCGGTTTCGTCTTTCCACTACGCCATTCTGCTGGGGCGTGTGGGGTGCGGACAGGTGACGTTGAACTCCTTCCTGGTCGCAGAACTCTCCGAACTGCTGGGAAGTGAATTCTCCTGCTCGGTCTGTACGCAAGACCTTTAACCTGTGCACCGAGCCATTCTCCACGATCTTCTTGAACTTCTTGAAGACCTCAAAGGCTCCGCTATTTTCCTTAAGCATATAAACCCACATCCAGCGACTGTAATCATCAACAAGTAAAAGAAAGTACTTGTTACCTGCCAATGTTGCTGGGGTGACTGGACCACATAGGTCTGCATGCACCAACTGTAGGGGTCTCTCTGCTCGGAATTTGGCCTTGATCGGAAACGGTATCCTCGCCTGCTTCGCGATCATGCAGCACTCACATAGCTGGTCGGGGTGTTCTATCTTGGGAACCCCGAAGGCCATCTTCTTCTCGCCCATCATCTTGAGCGCGTGAAAATTCACGTGTCCGAGCCGTGTGTGCCATAGCCAAGCCGGGTCTGCCATCGATGCCATAAGACAGACGGGCTGGCATGTCTTCAGGAGAATCTTGTAGAGTCTGTTGGGTGTTCGCTCCACCTTCATCAACAGCTCTCCTTCCTTGGTCCACATCTTCAGGAAGGACCCTTGCAGCAACACCGTGTTCCCGATCTCAGTCATCTGTCCTAGACTGATGATGTTGCTTTTCAACTTCGGGATGAAATACACCTGGGTCATCAGACGCTGGTCGCCATTCTTGCACTCGAACAAGATCGACCCTCTGCCTCTGATCTCTACGACTGATCCGTCGCCGAATTTCACGCTGCCCGTGATCTTCTCATCGAGCTCTTCAAACTTAGCTCGGTCCCCAGTCATGTGGTTGCTAGCTCCGTTGTCTAAGTACCATATGTCGGTACTGACCTTCTTCTCTCCGTCTACGAGGAGGTTTGCAATAACCTTATCCTCGATGAGGAAAACCTTCCCGCTGGTCTCCTCCGGACAGGTCTGCTCGGCCTCTGGGCTGATCGGCACACTGATCACTTCTGCCCGGGCCTTGGCGTCACACTCGCCATTCTGTTCGTCCAGGTGCATTTCCTGCTCGGCAAACAACAATGCCGGCTGGTCGTCTGGGAATCTTGCTAGATTCGCCTCTTCGCCCTGGTTCCTGCTCCGGCACTCAGATGCAAAGTGCCCAAGCTTCTGACAATTGTAGCACTTCACTGTGCTCTTGTCTCTCCTGGTCGTGCCTTCCTGATGGGTAGATCCACTGCCGCGACCTCGCATGTCCCGACCTCGACCTCGTCCACGACCCTGTCCGCGTCCTCGGACTTCTCCACCGAAGCTGTTCCGACCTGAGGATCTTGTAGAAAACTCGGCTCCCCCGGTTTTCCGCTGTCTGGCCATCCACTCTTCATGCGTGAGCCGGAGGTTCTTCTCCTCGTCTTTGTCACCGTAACCCCGAAGTCTCTCTTCGTGGGCCTTGAGACGACCAACAACCTCCTCGACCGACATAGTCTTGAGATCGCCGAACTGCTCGATCGACGTCACGATCTGCATGTACCTGTGAGGCACTGCTCGGAGAAATTTCTTGACGATGGTGGTCTCCTCCACCTTGTCTCCCAGCGAGCGTATGCCGGTCACAATGGATGTGAGCCGCATAGCGAAATCAGCAATTGATTCGCTCTCCCTCATCCTCATGACCTCGAACTCACTCTTCAAGGTCTGGACCTTTGCCTCCTTGACGCGATCTGCGCCCATGTGCATGGTCTGAAGAGTTTTCCATGCTTCCTTCGCGGAATCTTTCTCGGCAAGCATGAGAAGAACATCTTCCGGAACTGCTTGGTAGATAGCGGCTAGAGCCATTCTTTCCTTGCGCCCTTCGACACCGCCGTTCTCTACGGCCTCCCATACTCCTTGCGCCTGCAGATTCACCCTCATCTTCAATGCCCACACGGCGTAATTGCTCTTCGTGAGCATGGGGTAATGGAGTGTAACTGTGCCTTCTCTGGTCTCTGGTTTCGGCGCGACCAAAGCTCTTTCCATCGGTGACTCTGATGATGAAGACATGTTCTTCGATTGAAGCTCTGATACCACTTGTTGGATCCCAATTCACGGATCTGCAAAGAACACGAATAACACCAAAGAAATCGAACAGGAAAATAAAGGACACAAACTTTTGGGAGAAGAAATTCTCTTGATTAATAATCGAAGGCAATACAAGAAGATAAACTCAAAATTCTAATGGACTCAACACTTTACAAAGTGTACAATGCTAGGTTTATATATAGCCTCACATAGGCGAAACCCTAGCTAACCAAATCGCACAAAATCAGGAAACTACCCTAAATAATCTCGCCGAATCTTTGACTTGATTTGCTTGCTCCTCAAGTTACGCGTCTTCCTTTCTGGGTAGAGTTTCCTTTTCCTGCCCGGACAGTCTCTCTGTCCCCGAGCTGACCTGCTCGTATGCTCCGGGCTGAGCTTGCCTTCTATCCGGACACTCTGCTTGTGTTCTCCCGAGCTGGGCTGAACGGCTGTCCGTCTTCTGTTCTGGTCGGTACCCGGGCTGACTCCTCGCAAGTGTTTCTGCCCGTCCTGGGTTCTGGTCGTCACCCGGACTAAGTCAAGCTTAAGCTCACAGTGTTTATTTTTTGTAAATCCATTATTGCAATTTTTGCCTTCAATTAATAAGAGAAGTTTTTCTCCCAAATTTCTTTCTTTCTTTTCTTGTTTTACGTTTGTTCTTTGGCAGATGAATTCCCATTGGGAACCCAACATTGTTATGTTTTAATGTTAATACTTGATTCTTTGGGACAAAGTTTTTTCTTCTTTAAATAGGTAAGGTACTACAGAATATATATATCAAGGAGCTTGACTAATTTCTGTCATCCTATATTATACGGTATTAATTGTTGATATATTTTTACATATGGATACAAAATGCCATGAGATTCAACGAATAGGCGTTCATAACTGTTATGTGAAGTTCGGTGTTGGAAAAGAGTCGACTATGATCTCTTTTTTTTTTTTTTATTTAGTCAGATTACTTAAATCATTTTGATTAAGTTACTCAATAGTTTCAACTAGCTTATTTTTGTTATTTAATTTGAAGAATAATATCACATCACACATAATTCGTATTAGTTTCTTTCTTATATTCCTATGGATATTTTTGGAGGGCCTGACATTGTTAAAAATATTGCTCTAATATGGATAGTTATTTCATGAATCTTCCTTTGCCAATCAATGCAAGGACTCGGGTGTATTTTCATCAATGTTATCATGTAACATTTTTAGGTGTTCTGCCAATAGGAATTGTTAGAGGTAAATTACAACCTTCCATTGCAGTAGCAACGAGGCGGTGGTAGCGGGAATATATTGAAAAAGATTGTTGTTATTATTACTTTGTCTTACCCGTTTAATCATTAGTCCTTGCATTGCCAATTTTTATTTATGAACAATGATTCTATTACTTATGTTTTTTAACTTATTCAATGTATAGTTTTTCATTTTTTATTATTATGTGTTCTTTCACCATAAACCATGTTATATACATATATATAAAATAATATTTTATTCGCCACCGCACTACCGCGCTTCCCACTAGTTACTAGAAATTTTGAATATTATTTTTCAAAACACCAAAAGTAATTGACTATATTATTCTATCGAGCACTAAAACTAAAATTATTTTTCTATTTTTTTTTTTACAATTTTATCAACTGTTTAAAACTGGTTTATAATTGTTGAAAATTGTGTTAAGTGTCTAAAACGTCTAAATTCATGGATGAAATTATTTAATAAAAATTGTGTTATAAATTTTTGATGTTTTATAAAAATTCCTGTTTTTGTGCGTCGCCATGTATATAGATTATATATAGATTCCTGTTTTTCTATTATATATAGATTCTTGGTGAAACCTTCTTTTTATATATATATATATATATATATATATATATATATATATAGATTATATCCGTGGTATTTTGGGAAATATATATTCAAAAAAATTAATTTTAGTCTCACTCGATGTATACTGACATCGTGAATTGTTATCCCTGGGACGGCGATAAACACTGCTCAAATATCAGTGATTATCCCCGACTATTATTATTATCACTGAAGTCAGTTATAATCAATACCGATGATACATATTGAAATTTGAAAGTCTAGCAACTTTGAGATGTATTTTTTTATTACAAAGTAGTATTGTTTCTGTCATATGGTTTGACGAAAACTTACGTACGGACATTCATTATAAATTGATCAAAGTTCAAACTAATGAGAACTCATTCCAGTAAAAATAAAAAGTTGATACTTAGGAACTATTGAGATTTGATCAAGTTTTCGTGTAAATGTTAAAACTCATTGAATAATGCTTGAATATCATGAAAAGAGAATTTATGGGTCATTTGTTGAAATGTATTAACGGAAAACAATGAACTCAAAAATTACTTGGCAATAACCGAACAGGCAGCTAAAGATCGGAGTCAGGGGCAGCCGCATGACAAAGCATTGGATGGAGCAACCACTGAACTATTCGGAGGCGGGATCAACAGCTGGAGGGAGCATGTTAAATCCGGAATCCGGTTTTAAATCCGCATCCGCACCCGCATCCGATTTTAAAATCCGAATCCGAATCCGAAATCCGGATACGGATATCCGGATCCGGATTTAAAATCGGATTCGGATAAGGGTTTTGGTATTTAAAAATCCGGATATCCGGATCCGGTTTAAAACCCGGTTTATTTTATTATTTTAATTATTTTATTTTATTTTTTTATGTTACTAATTAGATTTGTTCGGTTTTTTGGACAATGGGAAAATATGTAGACTTGTACGGGTTTTTTAGTGATTAAAATTAACTTTTTATCTTTTTTTTTTAATAAATAAAAACCGGATCCGAATATTCGGATAATATCCGGATCCGGTTTTAAAACCGGATTCGGATACCGGATCCGGGTTTTGAAAACAGATCCGGTTTTTTCGGATCCGGATCCGGATATCTATTTTCGGATATCCGGATTTTCGGATCCGGATAGTTCCGAAAAACCGGATATCCGCTCCGGTTACACCCCTATCAGAGACAAGGCAACCACTGATCGAGAAACGGGGCAACCGTTGTTCGGAAGGGGCAGACAGTGGTCGGAGACGTTCTGGCTGAGATTGAGGGCGTGGTAGAGACAACCGCCGCATAACTAGTTGAAAAACGATAAAGCATAGAGATCGGAGAATTTAACATCTCGACATCGTATCACAGCTCTTGTGGCACGACGGTACAGTAGGACTGCGCTAGAAATGGCCGAGATGGCGACAACAACCTGTTTAGCTTTTTGTGAGACCTTGGAGCGGCGGAAAAGGCGAAAGGCCCAAAGGCGAGACACTATTGACAATGACTACTATGCAGCTATACAGCGGCACCGGGAGACCCACTAACGGCACGACAGTACTAGTAAGTCTTAGCTTTCTGTTTGGCTGAAACCATAGCACCTCCACTGCTAAAGCCCGACTGAATGCGATTCACCAATCATTTTAGACGGCGTGACAATCTAGTGACGCGACGGCACGACGGACCAATTAGAGACCTAGCGACAGCAAGGATCTGGCGCCACGGTGAAACGATGATAGCTCTTTCGCTGATGTTAGTTTCCAGGCATAGATAAATATATAGATTCACAAACTTATAAAATAAAAATAAATATTTAACTTTATTAATAATTTAAGCAAAAAGTCATAAATGCCTTTTATCTGATAATGTACTATTATATCGATAAATAACTTTATTTGCAAAAAGATAGTTCAAAGCTCTTTTGTGGGCATAAATCCCAACACCAACGTCTTAACTTATAAATCCTAACCGAGAACGTTTACGCTAGATCTTAATAGAGAGGATGTAAATTCAGAGTTGTCGAGAGGTAATGCACCGCAGGCTTAATGATTTCTACAACCCGATACTTTAATCTATAGA
Source organism: Parietaria judaica (assembly GCA_954871525.1). Classification (NCBI taxonomy): domain Eukaryota; kingdom Viridiplantae; phylum Streptophyta; class Magnoliopsida; order Rosales; family Urticaceae; genus Parietaria; species Parietaria judaica. Next base: position 52,022,332 of record OX940860.1, read on the forward strand.
AGTTTTTGTCAAAAAGCTTGGCTTCATAAAACTTTCCATTTTTCTTAACTTATAGATCATAACCGAGAACGTATACGCTAGATCTTAATAGAGAGGATGTAAATTCAGAGTTGTTGAGGGGTAATGCACCGCAGGCCTAATGAACTCTACAACCCGATACTTTAATCTATAGAAGTTTTTGTCAAAAAGCTTGGCTTCATAAAACTTTCCATTTGAGGCCTCAATGGTCATCCAAACCAGTTTCCCAGAGACACTCACGAAATTTGCTCCCACTACCCTCAAAAACTTGAGCTCCGTTCCCTGACAAAACAAATTCCAAATACGCATGTCACTCTTTACCGAGTCCAATCTCCCCTCTTTCGAGAGAGATTGAATTTTGAAATGTTTATAAGCTAATTCTTTAACTAAGTTAAATTCCCTTAACTAAAGCAATGATTATAACTTTATAGATCAAGTCCGCGTAAAAAAAATTTCTAAAATCTAACTACCCAAAGTTAAAATAATCAAATGATTAGAATGTCGTAATTAAAGAATCTAACTGACATAATCAAACAAAGAAATCTAATCAAGTAAAGCACATTCCAATAAATTATTGTTACAAGTTCATAATCATGCTAAGACAGGAACACATTTATACCTGCTCTTTGTTCAACCAATCAAGTGCAAATTTTGCCAATTCAATCGTTCGTGAAGTTTCTCCATAGGTTACAACACCGCCGCAACCGGTCTTAAATGGTATTAATTTTGAGATATCACCGGTGTAGAAATTCTATATAAACATAACCGTAGACAACGTCAATTGATCAATACATGCAAATAATAAACGATAATAGCCCAGTGAGAAAGTGATCGGGTATACTAGAGCAAAGAATAAGCGAACAAGACTGGCATAAAGGCTAAACCCTTGTTATCAACTAACTAAGGAGATATTATTTTCAAAGATAATACGAAACTTAGAAAGCCAATTCAAGATAATTAATAGCTAAACTCAAAGAACGTAATCTATAATGCTTGCCGCCAAAAACACTTCATTAATCGATATAATTAAGCGATTAGTACCTCGGTAGCTTCCAAAACATCAGAATATTTCCAACGTGCAGCCATCTCCAAAACTACACCACATAGAAAGTACAATGTTTTAGTATATTTATTATAAATAGACATAAAGAACATCAAAACACAGCCACTTAGCTTAGCGAAAAAAGGAAGACTGAAAAGTTATAATTAGATCTCAAATCGTATCATTTTCAAGTAGAATCAAATAAAATAAGGCCGTGTTTAAATAGATAAGAAGAAAACAAAATCACCGTACCGTGATGTGGATCAAAACCATAACGGCGTATTAAGTACATATGGCCTGGATAAAAATATTTCTCGTTAATAACAGTGTATGATAAATGAACTAAAATGACTCAATATTAAAAGAGAAAGTAATAATCATCATATATATTTATATATATATAAATATTAAAACACCAACAATAGAGTAGTAATTAAAATCACATGGAGAAAAAAAAATTAAAACACAAAGAATTTACTTACTATAATATATTCATGCAATAGAAACAACCATAAGCATATAATGCAAACTAAAGTTAGGAAAGCCGTAAGATTTTTAGTTGCCAAACCAAAAATATATTGAATCTATAAAAAGAGCTAAAAAAAAAAAAAAAAAAAAAAAAGAAAAGGGAAAGACAACCTTGAATTGATTTTGGGACTTCATCTGGCGGTACTGGAATGCCTGGAAAAATGATGTTTCTCTTTAGTAAAATTAATCATAGACGAAATTGAAACATGCCAAAAATAAAAGAGTCATGTATTGAAATAAATAAATAAATGATAACTGAGCGTAATCAAATAAGGAGAAAAAATAAGAAAAACCGTAATCTTGAGGCGCCAATGGAGCAAAATCAGATTCTGAACATGTCGACGCGGCTGTCAAAGGAATTCTTCGCATTAGTGAAGCAAAGAGCGATTCAAGTAATGAAACAAACTATGAAAAAGATAAAAAGTGAACATAATTAAACCCTTCGAAGAAGTAGAAATTAAATAGGAAAACAAAAACATAATCACATACAGATGTGATACGGCGGATTTAAAATCAGCATGATACCCCTAATGGAACTATAGTGTGATTCGCGCAACAATTTATTTACGATTTTTATTTATCAAACAAACACACGATCAGAATACTAACTTATTGCAAGAACAATACCTAGACGTGATTTTGCGTCATCAGTTCTCGATCTCGGGGGATAATGCACCGCGGGCCTGATGAACAACAATTCCAAACCCTCAAATGGGGTGTGATCGTGAACTTTGGCTTCATAAAACTTCCCATCCGAAGCCTCAATGGTCATCCAATACATGACGTCAAATTTGATCAGACCGTTCACCCTGACGAGCCTCGCAAACTTTAACTCCTTTCCCTAACAAGCAGAAACGAATTGGTAAGAGAAGAAGAAAAAAAACATGCATAACGCATCTTGTTTGAATAAAAGACACAAACGAACCTGCTCGTTGTTCAATTGGTTAAGCGCAAACCTTGCACAACTAATCGCCGCCACATCTTCATTGTCGAACTTCCTAACTGCACCGAGTAGGACACTGGTAAATTTGTTCAAACAACCCATGTAGAAACCCTGCATGATTCATAAACAGAAAAATGTAAAATAATCAATACAATCACAAAAATAATAAATAAGAAAGCCTATTTGAGTGATCACTTTTAGCAAAACCGTTGCACACAACTTATAATATATGATTACCTCAGTGGCTTTCAAAACACGAAAATATTTCTTGCTTAGAGCAGCCTTCTCAGCTACATACAAACAATATCACAGATAAACATGTAATTGTTGACCCAAAGTCACATCATTAAGGAATTAAAATATGAAAACTTTAGAACATGAATCGCTACCTTCCGTCTGATAATAGTCTTCGATCGAGTCCTTGTCAAAGTCTGAAAATAAAAAAAGATTACAGTTAATATCAAGCGAGAGGATCATGATCAGTCTTATTATTGAAAAAGTAGTAAGATAACCTTGCATATATTTTGAGTACTCGGAAATATCTTTCCTTGACATGAATTGACCTGGAAAAAACAAAGCTGAATAAGCGAAAACAAGAAAGGAATCGCGAAAACTTTGATCCAATATTAAACCTGCTTCACGGTGAAGATGTGGACCTCCCGCAGATGAATAACCTGGAAAAAGCAATCCGAAATCAAGATTAAACTTGTCTATAGCACTCGATCCAAGATTAAATCTTGTTCCACTACCTGAGCAAAAAGTCTTGCATTGCAACAACTCTTTTCTTCTCGATACCAAAAACTGAGTCGCTTTATAAACTCTTGGCAACATGTTCATCAGACCTCGCCCTTGTAAAAAAAATTCCAGTGACGAATAAAACCTAGAATCAAAAGAGGAGAATCATTCGCCTTAAAATAAAAAATTTCCTAAACAATAAGGTGCAATTTAATGATTTTATAAAACCTAGGATCGAAAGAGGAGATTTCTCTCTCTGAATTCTTGCGCTTTTATAGTGAAAGAATGGGCTAAAAGACCTTACCTGTTAGGTAATGTCGTTTCGCTCGGTAGAGGGGTGCAAATAAAACCCGAAAATACGGGTTTTAAACCGCATCCGAACCGGAACCGTATTTAAAATAAACCGAACCGTATTAATCCGGGTTAAACCGGAATCGGTTTATTAAAAAAATCGCATCCTGATTAAACCGGTTCCGGGTACCGGATTTAGAGAATAAAAAACTTGGAACCCGCATAGTAGCTTACTAAAACCCGGTTATTAAATATATACAAAAAATATTTAGAATTTTCATACAAAAAAATACATATTGAATTTCTATCAATAGAAATATTCATTTATTTGTTTCTCATCCAACTTCAAACTAATGTTGTAGATTAATCATCTGTTTCTTCTAGTCCAAATTGATATAATTTTTTTCGCTCACAATACTAATAGTATAAAACATTACATGTATTTATTATGTTAATTACTTATTAGTTTTTGTAAGTATATATGTTATGTTTATGATATAGTTTGATTTTTTAATTTTGGCTATAATTAGTTATTTTTTTTAATATAAAATTTAGGTTCAAATACGTATTATAACCCGGAACCGGATTTTAAAACCAAAAACGGATAAAAATCTGGATCCGGGTTTAAAAACCGGTTTTTTATTTTAAAACCGGGTTTTAACCCGGATCCGGATTTCTGGGTTTTTATGTTATAATATCCGGATCCGGGTTTCAATTTTAAAAAAACCCGGATTCCGGATCCGGGTAGCGGGTATGGCAAAAAATCCGGGTACCCGATCCGCTTGCACCCCTACTCGGTACCCTCGTTATAATATTTTATTTCTTTTACATATATTCTTCGCTTAAATAAATTCAATTTGCGAGTTACCAATTAACTTTTACCTAGTATTTTGCGAAATTACTAATTTGCCATTTGGTAGTTGAGCGATTTATTTCTTACATTTTTTTAGGATTTTTTTTTTCAAACATATTCTCGATTCTTCTCTGTGATTACTTCACTTCGATGCTTTCTATTCCCAATATCCTCTCTTGCGACTCCGAACGTTTTTCCCTTCTCCATCGTACTCCTCGTTCTTCTGCTCTGTTCATTCTAGTTAGCGAACAACTTAGAGCAACGGGGCTTTGTTCTCTTTGCTTTCCCGGTGATGGACGATCCTTTTAGCGACGAGTTTCTCCAATCATCGTCTTCATCCTCCCCAAAGCCACATAAATGGAGGTAAATGTTTATTCTTTGAGAAACCTATGGTTTGTGAACTGTTTTGACTCGTAATGAATTAGAGTTGACTTTTTTTACATGCAATATACTATACAGTGTGGTTTACCAAGAAGAACGAGTGTAGGGTTGGTTCTGTACCTTTTATAGCGATATCGCTATCTATTTACGCTCCATTCACTGAATACCGCTAGCAGTTCGCCGTTGGTCCGAATATACTTTATTGTTGTGTAACACCCGGCCTAGCGCCGATCGTTACGACATAAAACTTGCTTTCTTTATTAACTTTGAAAAAAAAAGTTTGTTGTGAAAATTTAGGAATAATTTTTTTTTAAACATCGTCTTGCTTGTACTTTTAAGTACGAACATCTTAAACTTCCAATAAAGAATTTAAGATTAACACTTCATCGTAAAATATTTAAAAGGGAACATTATCGGACAATCGTCGAAACATGATACCTTCATAAAATCTGAAGACTTGTTAAATGGTTTACCAAATTTATTTTAGAAAAGTTTATTATGATACTTTGTACTCGTTAACTCGGATTATGAACCCGAGACAGTAATTTCTTACGTAAATTCTTAACATAAGGAGTTAATATAAATAGTCTACTCCCAAACATAATTAATAGTTAATAAAACATACGTTAAAATAGAGTGTTTATCAAAACATGCGGAACATTTGCGGTTGCCCATCCTGACACATAACCAAAACGCACATCACCGTTCCTTCGCGAGCCCATCATGAAGAATCATGCTATGAGTTTCTTACCAACAGCATGAACACATAAATGTGAGCTTACGCTCAACGAGTACAGACTATCTCCTCAAAAAAACATATGTCAATCATGCATATATGTATGTCCAGTTATGCTTGATTATTATTTCTTTTTGTAAACATTACATTAATTTCCTTTAAATGGCTCAAGGTATTGGCCTAGTCTTGCCTGGTGATCACCCATATGTGTACGTGCCAATTGCGCGCAGCCTCAGATGGTCCGAGGGTTGCAAGGTGTTGGACATATGTGTCCTTAAACAAGATATTTTATCCATTTGTAAAAGATTATAATATGTCATTGAATAAAGATAATACTTATTATGTTAATCTTATTATAGTTTCTGGTAGAGTAAAATAGAATGTTTGTTTCCTTAGTTCATAAAGGATGCAATTATGATATTATTATCACAACAGAGTCAATGTGAGGAAGAATTATTAATCATAATAAATGAACTTAAAATGTCTGTGACCTGATTAACTGGGTGGGAGCCCATTAATTGTGTAAGGTCATTAATGTGACTAAGTGACAATCCTATTCTGAATTTTGTGTGTGTCACACACACTAGAAGTGCATTAAGTATGAAGTGTCTTCATACTGGACTGGACTTGACTTAAACTCCGGAAGTTATCATATAAGACCGTCACTGATAACTTGGAGTTGAGTCACTAGTAGATGATCAAATGGATATTCGATCTAAGTCCTGAGTGATCTTGAGTCCGAGCTGCTGGCTTGATTGTTCTTTGATTTAACCGTTAAAGAACACGAAATATTACAACTGTTCCCAACACTATTATTTTGGGAACATGATGGTCAGCAGTAAGGGTAGCTTGGTCATAGACATGGGCATCACACAACTCTCTTCAGAGTGATGATGATTCCCTTGAGAGGTACCCGTAAGCAACTTATGAATCGAAACCATAAATGGGTTACTCATAATATTACTGACTGAGTCAAGGATGAAAATTCAATGAGGGGCATAACGGTAGAAACCGCCTGCTTATGTGTGGATCATCAAGTGAAAGATCAATAACCCGAATTTGATTGTATCACTAAAGAGTACAGCCTCGGGTCTATAGTGGAATCACTTCGAGGTTTTACGAACAACTAGCAGTTCGTTGGAGCTTAAGTGATACGGGTCCATGGTCCCCAGGATAGCTCCGTAACGGATGATACGTACGTTATTAAAATACATTCTGGATAATGTTTAATCATTTGGCTTGACTTATAAAACTGAAAGGTCTGTGGCAGACGTCAGATAGTTTTATCGTCAGCGTGGCAAAAGTACCATATCTTGGTACACGAAATTAACTGATAAAAGAAAGTTAGAATTTAGATTTTCTATCAGAACCATGTTGTTGGAAATTAAATTCTAAGCAACTTTTCTTTTTGAACCAAGTCATTATGACTTACGGTTTGTGATTTATGGATTTTCTAAGTTTGTGCTCGGTTAGATAAACTATGAAATTAAATCACATGTCACGAATTTAAATGATGGTGTTGCACCATGACATTAAGATGATTTAATATCAACCGTAGGATTAAGATGATTGATTTTTGACCTAACCCTAATTTGAAAAATGGTAGCTTGGTGACCAAGCTTAGAGTTTTCAAATTTGACCTAATTAATTATATCCGTTAGATCGGTTTAAGATTTAATCTTTACCGTCGGATTGAAAATTAATTAATATATATATTTTTGAAGATAATGATGAAGATAAAATCAAATTTGACTTTTACTAAGTCTTAGAATATTTGATTTTTATCCCAAATTAATTTGATCCATTAGATCGGTCTGAGATAAATCTAAGCCGTTGGATCTAGATAATTAATTTCGAAATTATTATTATTATATATATATATATATTTCGAAATTAAGATAAGAAGATAAGATTGGTTTACCAAGTCTTTCTTATTTAATTAAATCCTTAATTAATTATATCCATTGAATTTAGATAAGATTAAATCTAAGCCTTTGGATTAGGATAATTAATTATATTTAATAATGATTTTCGAAATTAGATATATATATATATATATATATATATAAATATTCGAATTATATTTAAATAAGAAGATAAGATTGATTTTTGTATTTATCAAGTCTTTCTTATTTAATTAAATACAAGTTTAATTATAACCATTGGATCAAGATGAGATTAAATCTCAACCATTGGATTGGAATAATTAAAGTATTTATATATATATATATATATATATATATATATATATATATATATATAATTCAAATTTTGGAGTGAAAATCTCTAATTCGGTTACAGGTCAAGTCTTTAAATAGGGAGCTCATTTACAACATTCAACACACCTTCCCCAGAGCAAAAACTCGAGCTCTCCCTCTCTCTCTCTAGGGTCTGCGAGTTTTCTGCTTCTGATCTCTTTTGTGGTTCGGCTTAGGAGACTATTTCTCCGGAACCTTCAAAAGAACCTCAGTTAAATTTTGCGACGGAGTCCTGCCGGCGAAGCCCACGCTACGGTACGAGGAGTCCAGGAGAATATCCCGGAAGATCATGGGTGTTTCCCTCAGCACCGGCGGAGCCCTGTCGAACTTCAGAGTCTGCAGTCAGAAATGTCAATTGAGGTACGGCCTTATGCATTGGGTTAATAAATGCAAACATTTACCGCTTTCTATTTATTTCTTATTTCGACAATGATATTAATACTGTTTTGTGAATATTAAATATGTAATATTTATCTGATCTTGTTAAAATGGTGATTACCCGATATCCATGCCGTTGTTCTGATAACAAGTTTTTCCGCTTTAAAATAATTTTTTAAATGTTACCGGGACGGCTCGGAGGCATATTTCGTGGTAATGGAGTCGGGATCCAAAAACCGATTACCAACACAAGGTCCCCAGCCATCACGACCTTGGGCTTAAAACCCCATTTATAACATGTTTATACCCCGATCGTGTGGCACGACACGAGCTTTGAAAACGTTGGTCATCTTTTTAATTAAGGTGACCCTATTCATGTCTACATGCAATATGACATAAATCAAAGCTCAATCAATCATTAGTTTCATCATACTTTATCATGCATTAATCCAATATTATTACTTGGTATGGCATGAAACATTAACATCATGATATTCACACCAATTCACGTAATCATAAATGACCATAAAAGATCACTTATATTAATCATTCACGTATTGGAGTCAATTCTCCCAAACATCACATATATTCATATCATGACATATTCCGTTTTCCTTTTGAAAATTATTCATGCTGTAGTGAGATCTGTACTCACCTGGTGTCCTCGCTGCACTTCAAGATACAGTCTACCGTAAATATGGACACTCTACTTCCCTGTTTGATCCGACCAAACAACTCGTCAGTCTCTTAGATCCAGGTTGACATGCATACTCTATGTTGTTGGAATTCTAGGGTACTTATGGTATAATGTTATTGATCTAGGTACACATCCATCCCTTTATTCATTTCAGTCATTTAGAAATCAATAAGGCAATATTGATGGTGTCGATCGGAAACACTCTGATCACACAATCGACTAATCTCTAAAGGTGCCAATCGGCTCAACGAGGTGATTAGGAAGTGATTATTTTTCATCGGGTTATGATAAGTTAACTGGCGATCATTTGACTAGTTTGTCAGGTCGTTTAGGGGTTCGACCCATAGCATTGATCGGCCAAGTCATCTATTCCGAAACCTAAATTCTTTCAAACTTAAATTAATTACCCAAAATGGGTTAAATATTTGATAAAATAGTTTTGATTATTTTGATTATAGTTAAATAATATAAATCATCCTAAAAATTTACCAGAAGATCGACCGAACGATCGGTCGATTGAGTTTTTTTTTATAACATATGAAAATATCATACTTATTTATTTTGAAAATACATGAAACTTTGTTATTAATAATTCTCTTTCAATAAAATTTTGAGTTGTGTATCTTCATATTTCAAAAACATAATATTTACTTTGAAAATCAGAAACAACCTCGAGTATGAGCATTCTTCATGGTCATCAATTTATTTAGCTTTCATAAGTTCTTAAATTTAAAACTCAATGTTTTATTTTCATAAAATAATTCAAGTACTTGCAATTAAAACCAATTTAATTTGGAATTACAAATCTGCCCCAATAAAAAGATACTCGTATACGTTCGCTCTATAAATTTTAATCCGATAAATGGAAGCTCATTTTGACATGAAACAAATTTTTTTAGCTCTATAATGATCTTATATATAATTTTTACTTTTAATTTTAGAAAATACTTTCATTTATTTAGTTGTACATACTTTTTCTTAAGCATCATTCAAATCTGCCTTTTTTGATGAAATGGTTCACGACCTTCAGTGCGTGAGTTTATAAAATCAGTCAAAGTTTATTTTAGAACAAAACCAATTGTTGTAGCTACTTAATTAACATATATTTTTTAACCCCATATTTATTTAAATATTTGATCATCATTTAAAATATTCTTCCAACACCAATCACAATCTTCATAAAAACTGGAAACGACTTTGCATGTCGTCACTTCATAATTGTTTTCTGATTAACCATCGATTACTTTTCAGTAAAACAAATTAGATTACTTATATAAGATCCATACCTTAATCATACAATTTTATTATGAATTTAAAATAAATTTAGGGTGATGAAAACGTGTTCTAATTCTCAATTTCCAGATCTGCCTGGAAGTGAAAAACAGCCTGGAGCATGAATGGTGCGTGGCTTATATCTTAAAAACCGTACGATGGATGTTCCTAAATTTTTAGTATGTTATATTAGACATCTAGATCTATACATACATATGTAATTTTCTTAATTTGGAGTTTATTTGTCTGGGTTAAGACCCTGAACAAATCGGACTTTACCATAACCCTAATTCCAACAACATGCATGTAACTCATTCATCATCAAACATAAGGCTCTTGAGCCTCATTCATGAAAACACACAAATACATTCATGCATGCATTGTTTAAAACATAAAAAAGCATTAACAACTATAATTGTAAACATTCATCAAGAGAGATGGGGTTTTTAATCCAAAGATTATACCTTGTAACGTGTTCTCCAACAAAGTTATGAACTTTTCTTAGGTAGGGGACTTGTGTACTCCTTACAACGATTTTGGTCAAACTGAGCTTGAATTTGAGCTAAAATGAGAGAATATATCATGAAAATAAGTTCATAGATCAAGATCATGAAAGAAATCCACATGCAAGAGGTGTTCTTTCCTATTCTTAAGAACTAACAATGATTTGGTTTGATAAGTAAAAGATGTGTTTGAGACCGGATCTTCACGATTCTTTCTCCATAAGTTTTTGGCTTCAATATAAAACAAAGAAGACATAAATGACCAGATTTTAATAAGGATAGACCTTGGGAAAGTTTGCATGCAAGAGGGGATTTTACCTCTTTATCATTCGTTGAAATATTGTGGATCTTTGTGGTGCTCTTGGATGAATCTCCTTGAGGAATGGCTTGAGATTTCTTAGAGATAGAGATGGGTGATGAGAGAGTTTAGTTTCTGATCTTTAGAGAGAGTTTGGGTCGGATTTTTTAGAGAAGAGGGAGAAAATGCATGCACTTTCACCATTGGGTGTAATTATGATCACTAAGGTTTCCTATTGGTTCTAGGCTATCTTGGAAGCCTCTCAACCCACCTATTTTCTCTATTTGGCTGATACATTTCGTTCTAAGGCTTCCTTAAGGGTTTTTCATTTATTTCATACACTCTAATGTCACCATTGGTACATTTTAAAGGCATATAAGCCAAGCATGCAAGACAAAAGACATTGAAGCTTATATTCACTTCTAAGTGAAATAATCTGATATTAAATTAATGTATCAGCTCATATTGAGTGTGGGACATAAATATAATAAGAAGGTATAAGTTTGAAAAGTCAAAAATCGGAATAGGAGCATAATTGCAAACTTTTTTGCAATTATGGGCCAAAGTGCAATTTTTCTAGAAGTTTTGGGACCTAATGGAAAATTTAATTTGAACACACCTATCCTCCACAAAATTTTATGTAGATTCCAAAAATGATATTTTTAGTTTCATTCAGGACTCGGAAATATTCATTCCGGCCATAGTTGACTTTTTAGTCAACTTTTATGACACTTTGTTTTGATCGCATTTTCCGACCTAACTTGTTCATGGAATTTTCATGGATTATTGTTTCTCTAATTTGACTTATTATTTTCTCTCTTGTTGGAATGTCTCTCATATAATATATTTTCCTTCTATATTTCTCGATAGCGTTTCTTATAGAAACTTATTGGCACGAGACATTATTCTTTCATCTTTAGGAGCTTTATTGTAGCCCCACATCGATGAATGTTTCACGGAAATGTTTTCGGACCATATAACTTTGATTACAAGGTCAATGTAATATAATATAAACATCCACATCGTATAACATTTAATTTACATGAAAATGTATCTTATAAGTCAAAGATAATAACTAACATTCCTTAAGGGCCTAGTAGTATGAAAATTTGGGTCGTTACATGCTGCTAATTTTTTTTTAGAATTGCCGCTAGCTATCTATTTACACCCCGTTGTATATTACCGATAGAAGTTTACCGTTGCTCCCTATATACTGCATTATCGCTATGTATAATAGATACTAATCTAGATATGATTTGTTTCTTGTCCGAAAGAGCTAAGTAATATCCTCCACACGTCCGAAATAGCTATTTACAAAGAAGTAAGTGGAAATGATGCATGCAATAAAAAGCGTGATTTACTTTATGTTAGTTGGAATAAGGCCTTTACATGCAATTTTTTTTACGAAGAACCAATAGCAGAATTATGATGCAAAGAGTGTAGGGAGTAGTCACTAGGTGTCCGCTATCAATTTTGGCATTACGGCTATATATTATATCATTACCGCTATATATCTTATCATTGCCGCTATATTATTTAATCATGACCGCCAATTGGTATATGTAGCTATATTGCATTGTTTATTCTTGAAGATCTTACTTGAACATTTTCCCAATATGCAGTACTTATGTAACTATGATTTGTTTATTAGTCTTCAAGTATGAGTTGTATTCTCGTAAGCTCGGACTTCTACCACTTTCGACTGGAGACCGATGCTGGGAACTTCCGTCGGATTACTGATCTGATCAAGGCACGGCTGAGCGCAGAGGAGCTTCAGTGGTTTCGGAATAGCCAATTTGGGCCTCTCTTGGATGTCCTCACTTTCTTTTAGTATTCTAAAAGGGTGATCAAGACATTGTTTTCCAGAATCACAGAATTACAAAGGGAAGGGGAGATGTGGATGTCGGTGAATCAAGTTCCATTATCAAATTACCGTTATGGCCATAACTTTTTCTCTGTACATCAGAACGATGCGATTCAAAATGATAAATTCTTACAATTTGATTTCCCACAATATTGTGTTGTCCGGGGTAAAATTCCAATTTATCAATTTTCACTTCCCGGATTGTATCAAAACTTAAGGTACTTTTGCCACTTAGGATGATTAGAAATTTCGTGACATAAATCTCGAATCTAGTCTAATTGGATCCACCCTGAATTCAGTATGGGAATATGTAATGCGGTTTCACTCTTGGGGAGTTAGAAAAGGGACTAATGGACATATTGTTCAAGCTTAAGTGAAATGAAGATGTTTCACCAAACTTCGGTTACATTCCAATATAGCCCGAAATTGAATACACTCTTGAATAATAATATTATTATACTCCTGGTTATCTCGGTTTTCGTAATTATTATGATTCTCATTAAAAGGGTACTAGCTGCCGTACTGCCTTTTTGATGACACTATCTTTATTCTATGAATCTTAAAAACTACTCACTCATTGGTTTATTAAGTCAATGAGATGTACATGAGTACTTGTTTGTTTCTCTTGAAAAATAATATAGAAAACCATAAACTTGTTATTCATGTCTGCATTTATGCAACCTATCCCGGTTAACCTTTTGATCTCAAAATGAAAGTGATTAAGAATACCAATGTATTGCGTATTGCTCAAATCAAAGACCATGAGAGTTGATCCGTATAAGTTAATGATGCTCAGGACATCAACCGTTCCATCTGATCATCTTTGTGACTTAATCTTACTTTCATCACTGATGGCCTTACTTGGTGATTTCGGGTGTTAAGTCTGTCCGTCCAGTATGGAGACACTCTAATACTTAGTGACTCTCAAGGGTGCAGGACTAACACCTGATCCGGTAAAAGATCATCACCTATAGTTATTTGAGTTCACTAATAGGTTATACCACTATGAAATTCCCACATTCTAATCTAACCACGGATACCTTTAAGTTCCTAACTTATGCAGGTCAAACCTTCTCACACAATAGACTTTGTGCGATGACATTGCATAATTGTAAAACGTTTATAGAACGTTGGGATGAAACATTCATTTTACAATATGTCATGATACTATCATTAATAAGTTGTATATCTTTATAAGGAAAGACAATCATAATCTCAGTGAAATGAGATTAACATATGAATAGAGGGCATATTAAAAATATGTTTAACATTGCAACCATTATATGATTGAAGCGAGTTTGAATTTAATTACTTATAGTATCGACATAACAATAGATACCGCGGTTGGATTTTAAACCAAGCCGAGGTTTATATGTAATATTTAAGACGTCACAGAAACATTAATGTCGATACATAACCTCAAATAAATTTAGCCGTGACAAGTTTCTATATGACGAGGTTTATTCGTTATACGCTGCGGCTTTGTTTGAATATCGATAGTTTAATCTAATGGCCATACCGTGGCATGTTCTTGAAAAATAATTCATAAAGAAGCCATGGCTTTGTTCATAGGTTTTTAGTGTCTTTCTGAAGAACGCTGCAACTTATAGTTCTTACACAACAAAACAAAGCGCAAAATAGTAAGTTTGTTATACAATATTGCCACAGTATGTTTACTAAGCCGAAGCAGAAATAAAATAGCCAGGACATTAGTCAACCAAACCGCGGCTTTATCAAAGCGATCAAGTCTTGCTCTCGGGTTTGTTTTTACCATTTCTGTTTAAGCCGATGTGATTTCTAGTAACCAACAGTTTTTAAACATATAATATATATTGTTACCTTAATATATACTAGATCACATATTTTATGTTGCCAATACGGCTAAACGAAAATTATCTCTCGTAGTACATTTGCAACCAAGAAAGTTGAAGATTCGAAAGAAGAAGATGAAGACACATGTACGAATATTCCTTCCTTCTCAAAAGGGTTACCACCGTCTGAAGACATGGAAAACTTTGATAATGACGATGAATCTATAGTACCTCGTCACGGAATAGAGTCAACATGTGTAGGGGATTCCTGTAAAAAAAAAAACATAAAACACGTGTCGGGGTTAAATAATAATTGTGTTGTAATGAATTTTTTGTTTCATAGAAAACTTCATGTTATTTAATATAAAATTTAATGTCTTTGATGATATTTAATTTATGTATTTGAATTATTTACGCACAGAAATTAGCGATATTAGCTGTGAGAAAATGAAGACAAACTTAGATAACTTTTGTGGAAATTCTTGGAAAGAACTCATCGGAAAAAAAAAAAAAGAAATTTCATACAAATAGCCGTGGTTTTTAATACACAACCGCGGCTCCGTTCATGTCCTGAGCAGTGGTTTATAAAAAACAACACCGCGGTTGATGGGTATAATGGTGTTACTCACTTGCCCCGACGTATTACTCAAATGTCAGTCTCCAAATTAGTACACCACAACTTAGTGTTACCAAATTACGGGAACTCTCAAGTTGATTTTGAATTTTTAATGGCAGCGGCTTTATGGCGTAGTACCGTGGTTTGATTTTTGGGACCGTTGCGTAGTATGAGCAGGCGAAAAGGTTTTATTTTCTTCTTTGTATAACGCCGCGTTATTTAATTATATTGCTACCAGAATTAATCGTTCCAAGTGTGATGTGCCTCGATCATTTATATAACGAGCAGCGGCAATGAAATATTTCGAGCATATATTTCGTTTTCGTCTAATTTGTTATCTCTCTCTTGGTATAACTCTCTCTGTCTGAACTCTCCCTCCCAGTCTCTCTCTCTCTCACTCTATTTCTTGACAAAAACCTAAATGCTATAACAAAGTATGAACGTTTTCATCTTCGTGAATATTTAATTGTTGAATACTCTTGGTTGGAGTTTTAATGTTCGATTTGATGGTATTTCAAGCTTAGGAGAAAACTATGCAATTTTTCTCATTTGCATAATTGTTTCTTGCTTAAGAACTAAAAAAAGGTATGCGTGATTTCTTATTCGTGAATTAATTGTTAAATACTCTTGGTTCGACTTTTGATGTTCATTTTTATGGTCTTTGAATCTTAGGTGAAGACGATGCATTTGTTCTAGCTTGCATTGTTGTTTCTTGCTTAAGAATAAAAACAAGGTATGCACGTTTTCTTGTTCGTGATGAGTGAATTGTTGACTAATCTTGGTTAGAGTTTTAATTTTCATTTTTACGGTCTTTGAAGCTTAGAAGAAAACGATGTATTTTTTCTCGGTTGCATATTTGTTTCTTGCTTAAAATCTAAAACAAGTTATAGGTGATTTCTTGCTTAACATTAAAAAGGATGTATTTAATTGTTGAATAATTTTGGTTGGAGTTTTAATGTTCATTTTGACGGTCTATGAATATGAAGAAAAACCGGTGCATTCGTTTTCAGTTGAATACTCTTGGTCAGATTTTTAATTTTCATTTTGATGGTCTTTAAATCTTATGAGAAGATTGTTGAATCATGATTTACGATTATTGAGTATTCATTATCTCATGATTCGATTTGTCTATTTATGGAAAGTATTGACATCCTTGATGTCGTTACAGTTGTTGAAGTATTTCAAGAAAGAAATAAGTCGTATCCTCAATTATGGAGTGATTGAGTCGTTATCTCCCTGAAGTAAATGATGGATATCACGCTGGAATGAATGAAGATATTTGTGTGATTATTCTAATCTGTGGATTCAGCAGCTGATTTATGAAATTAAATTAGTGTGCAGCTCCTATATGTCCCGGCTAATGAGGTCCTATTT
This sequence comes from Parietaria judaica, assembly GCA_954871525.1. Lineage (NCBI taxonomy): Eukaryota > Viridiplantae > Streptophyta > Magnoliopsida > Rosales > Urticaceae > Parietaria > Parietaria judaica. The sequence goes on from OX940860.1 coordinate 52,038,930, forward strand.
CACTAGCACTTAAAGAGACATTCTCTACAATCTTCAGGAGAAGTCGATCTGCAGTTTCATGAGTTTATATTGCATGTTCATCAAGAGTTTACTTTGGGTGTCAAAGTTGTTGTCTTGACAAAAAGGGGGAGTTTATTTTGTAATCTTCACCTGTAATCTACTGGTTGTTTAATCTGGGTGAGTGCCCCGCAGAAGTAGTGACAAAAAGTCCGAACTACGTTACCAAAAAGTATTGGTGTTCCTTTACTTTCTTGCACTCGCTTTATTCATCTCGTTCACGATTATAACGTCATATTATATGTGCAATGCAAAAATACGTCTTTACAATTATTACCACAGCAGGTACGCTTAACGTTTTCTTTGGTTTCAGAGAAAGCGAGAAAATATCTGATGTAGTATCATGAGTAACTCACTTATGGTTTCGATTCATAAGCTGCGCACGGGTACCTCTCACTTCTCACCACCGACAATCAAGGGAATCATCATGACTCTGAAGAGAGTTGTGTAATGCCCATGTCTATGACCAAGATACCCTTACTGCCGACTATCATGTTCCCAAAATAATAGTGTTAGGAACAACAGTAATTTCGTGCTCTTTAATGGTTAAATAAAAGAACAATGAAGCCAGCAGCTCAGATTAAATATCACTCAGGACTTAGATCGAATATCCATTTGATCATCTACTAGTGACTCAACTCCATGTTATCAGTGACGATCTTATATGACTACTTCCGGAGTTAAGTTAGGTCCAGTCAAGTATGAAGACACTTCATACTTAATGCACTTCTAGTGAGTGTGACACACACAATCCAGAATAGGATTGCCACTTAGTCACATTAATGACCTTATACGATTAATGGGCTCTCACCTAGTTAATCAGGTCACAGACATTTTAAGTTCATTTATTATGATTATTACATCTTCCTCACATTGACTCTGTTGTGATAATAATAACATAATTTCATCATTTATGAATTAAGGAACAAACATTCTATTTTACTCTACCAGAAACTATAATAATCACCATCATTAATTAAACGACTTTTCATAATTTTTTACAAATGGATAAAAATCAGCTTGTTTAAGAAAACATGTCAAATTGTTATCATATACCGAGTACACTATGAACCTAGAATAAAATCACAAGCAATTACGGTAGTGATAGACTGAGCATGTGTTCTCCAGGCAAATGGGAGGGGTCCCTAACCAGTCACCCAGAAGTGGATGGTGAAATAGCCCCACTTTTGATTCCTTATTTCTAAGACAATAACACAAACCTGAGAATTTTTCGTGATTATCAAGTAACAAGCAAGACATTGTCACTTCCCCGCCATCGCACTCTGGTCCGGGCTTCCTCGCAGCTCCCCTGCTCAACTTATGTTTTCTGCAAATGACGTCCCAGGCTCAATTGCCTCGGTCCCGTGGTATACTCATGCCAGTGGGGAGTCTTGTAAGCAAGGCTGCTCGTCCAGTGTTCCCCGCAGGCTTCACGGGCAGTAGCGCTGCCTTATCCCGTGCGCGCGTGTATGGCTTCCCAGGAAGCAGCGCTGCCTCAGCCTTTGCACCGCATAGGGATGGATCGGGTTTCCTCAGGTAGCAAACCCTAGCGCGATCCAAACAACCCAAAACCCGATTCGCCATTTAGGGTTTGACTTGGTCAAACCCGAATCATTTTAATTAAATTTTATAAATTAAATTAAATAAAATACAAAAATATATTTTTTTAAATAAAAATAATAATAAATATTTTCCCTTAAAATCAATTTTAAAATTAATTTAACATTATATAAAAAATCGGAAAATTAATCAAAATTATATTTTATTAATTTAGGGCTCCGATACCAATTGGTTGTATCGGTATCGATCTGATACCGATTCTTGGTTGTACAATCCCAGCTAACCGGTCTAGACCGATAAAGACTGTATAACAAATATTTTATAACCGATCTAACCAGTCTTAACATTATCTAATTAAGAGAATCTGTAGAATCAGAGGCGAAGGAACTAAGGGATTGAGGATGGACACATGCCCACCCTAACTTTTTTTATTTTATTAATAATTAAATAGTAAGTTAATATAAAAATAAAATCGTTACTAACAAAGTCTCCACTCCTTTTTGTGAGACTAAGCACACCGGTAGTCCTCATGTTGACCTATTATTTTGGAATTTATTGCTGATAAGTAGGGATTAGTAATTCAAAAACTCAAAATTCTCTCCGAAACTTAAAATATCCAAGATCTTCTTTATTATTCATGACGCATCTTTCCGGCACATCTCAGCCTTGCCATTCTGTTATCACTTCTCCGCTTTAGATTTCACGTTCTTATTTGCACGACGTCGTTTTCTATTGAGGCTTCGTATTCTAACTTGCTCGACGTTGATTTTCTCAGAGACCTCGCGTTCTTAGGTGCAGATAATCGATTTCTAAGTTTAGCATGGTTGAAAGATCGAAGCTATAGTGCCCTTTCTGAAAGAAAAAGCTAGCTACGCCACTGCGTAGAATAAACGTTGTTCATTATGTGCTGAACCTGAAATTGTGTCCTATTCTGCAGTTCCCATTATTATATCCGATTTACGAAATCTAATGATTAATTAACTTGTCTTGATCTTATTTTTCGATTTTATCAAACAAATAATTAAGTCATTATTAATATGATTTTGGTATTGGGTTTGAGAAAATAGATAATTATCTCATCAATAAATAAAAGTGTACCTTAATTCTGTTGAATTCGGTGTGTTTTCTGATTCTAAAAAAGCTTCTGCGATTTTCTGCCTGCTGAATGTCTCCCAATAGCCTTCTGATGTATGCTCCGGAGTTAGACCGCTCGGATATGTGGGCTCCAAGGTGTTGGGAATCACGCCTCATATTCTGTAAATATTATCACGAAATGTGCCTCCGAACGTAACATTTAAAAATTAATTTAAAGCCAAAAACTTGTTATCCGTACAACGGTCCGGATATCGAATAATAACCATATTACAAGATTTGATAAATATTATGCATATTAATATTCATAAATCATTATTAATAATATAGTCTACATAAAATAAATAGAAAACTGTAAATGGTCGCATTTATTAACCCAATGCATAAGGCCATACCTCAGTTGACGAATCCGGCTGTGCGTTCTGAATTCGGCAGGGCTTCGCCAGTCCTGAGGGAAACACCCGTGATCTTCCGGGATATTATCCTGGACTCCTCGTACCGAAGCGTCGGCTTCGCCGGCACGACTCCGTCTAATTGATGGTTCTTTTTAAGCATCCGGAGACTAAGGGGGCGTTCGGTTATGGTCTCCGAGACCAGTTTCTAGTTTTGGTTTCAAACAGTGTCATATTGGTTTCGCAGACCAGGTTTGGTCGCCAATTGTCTCTGTTTTCTGAGACCGGTCTCGGAGACCACTGAAATTTTAATGAAGGAATAGAGAAAATGAGTTGAAGTTGTTTTCTGTCTTTGGTCTTTGACTCAATAGCTCAAAATAAAACAATAATAATAATATATTATCATTCTATAATATTATTGTACTATGTATAATAAGATATTAACTATGAAATTAACTTATATAATAAATTATTAAAATCATTTTTATATATAATAATAAATTTTAATGATATTACTATCATATTAACAAATATACTTAAATTATGTATATTATTAAATACAAACTTAATTACAATGATATAAACTCTTGAATCGAATATTTACTACTTTATATTACATTATTTAAACATGTAATTAGAGTCATGAAATATGAATAAATTTTGATTATATGGCAAATATATTTTAGACATAATATTAATATATATTACTTTTAAATAAAACAAATTTTCTTTTTAGTAACATAAACTGTGTTTTATTGTATTTTTTTCATTATATTCAACCACAGATTAACAAAAAACTAACCGAACAGTGTTTCAAAAATCAAACTCCCAAACTGGTTTGGTAGACTAAACTTTCAGACTGGTTTCCCAAACCAATTTGCATAAATGGTTTCCCAAACTAGTTAACCAAAATGTCGAAACGACTCGGTTCCAAAAGCAAAGTTTCTTAGAATTTAATTTCCAACAACTTTAATGTTGACTGAAAATCCAAATTCTACTTTCTTTTGTCAGTTAATTTCGGTTACCAAGATATTGTACTTTTGTCACTCTACTGATAAAACTATTTGATGTCTAACACAGCTTCAGTTTTATAAATCTTGCCAAATGATTAAACATCTCAAAATGTTTCTATTACGAACGTATCATTAGTTACGAAGTTATCACTTAAGCTCCAACGAACTGCTAGGGTGTTCGTCAAACCTCGGTGTGATTCCTTTATAAACTTGAGGCTGCAGTCTATAGTGATACAGTATATATTATGCCTTTAATTACAGCAGGGTGTCCGTTGATACAATCAAATTCGGGTTATTGATCTTTCACTAGATGATCCACACATGAGTAGGAGGTTTTTACTGTTTTGCCCCTCACTGCATTTTCATCATTGACTAAGTCAGTAATATTATGAGTAACCCACTTATGGTTTCGATTTATAAGTTGCGCACGGGTACCTCTCACTTCTCAGCACCGACAACAAGGAGAATCATCATGACTCTGAAGAGAGCTGTGTGATGCCCATGTTTATGACCAAGCTACCATTACTGTTGACCATCATGTTCCCAAAATTATAATGTTGGGAACAACGGTAATATACTGTGCTCTTTAAAGGTTAAATTGAAGAACAATCAGGCTAACAAGTCAGACTCAAGATCACTCAGAACTTAGATCGAATATCCATTTGATCATCATACTAATGACTCAACTCTAAGTTATCAGTGACGATCTTATATGATAACTTCCGGATTTTAAGTCAGGTCCAGTCCAGTATGAAGCCACTTTATACTTAATGCACTTCTACTGAGTGTGACACACACAAAATCCAGAATAGGATTATCACTTAGTCACATTAATGACCTTATACGATTAATGGGCTCCCACCAAGTTAATCAGGTCGCGGACATTTTCAATTCATTTATTATGATTATTAATTCTTTCTCACATTGACTATGTTGTGATAATAATAACATAATTGCATCTTTTATGAACTAAGGAACAAAAATTCTATTTTATTCTACCAGAAACTATAATAAGATTAATATAATAAGCATCATTTTTTATTCAACGACTTGTCATAATATTTTACAAATGGATAAAACTGCTTGTTTAAGGACACATGTCCAACACAAAGATTATCATGAAATCCTTAAGCTTTATCAGGATCGAAGTCTCTCTCTGGCACTGATAGCTAAATCGCGGAGAGAGAAAATGGAGAATTCGAATTTCTGAGAATGTGAGAGTGTTGAGAGTATGAATAATATCAACTGGAGATATTTACTAATTATCTTACAAAGATAATGAATAATATCAAATCTTATTAAATCTTTTCAAGAAATATTTAAATCTAAAGGTAGGATAACAAATCTTTTCTGGAATCATATCTTCCAATATTTATATCTCCTTTATTTTCGAATTAATATATAATAAATATATATTATTTAAATTTGAAAACAATATTAAATTCAAAATTTGAATTTAGGGTTTAAACCAAATCAAATATAAATCTTTTTAATTATATTTAATTATTAATAAACACCAATAATTAAATCCAATAATTAAAATTATATTTAATAATTAAATACGTACTCTGGATATAAATCATGTATTTAATTCATCATCAAATTCGCAGCCCTTAAACGGGCCCTCATCCGGGTTTTCCCGGATTACTGTTTTGGTCATAACTTTCTTTCTGTGCGTTAGAATAATGCGATCAAAATTGATAAATTCTTAGAATTTAATTTCCCACAATATTATGGTTGTATAAAGGTTAAATTGCAATTTCTCAATTTTCACTTCCCAGACTGTACCTAAACTTTGGTACTTTTGCCACTTAGGATAAATAGGCATTTTGTGATCTAAGTCTCAAATATAGTCTAATTGGATCCAACCCTTCTTCAGTAAATGAATATTTAATGCGGCTTCACTCTTATGGAGTTACAAATGGGACTAATGTACATATTATTCAAGCTTAGGTGAAATGAAGATGTTTCACCAAACTTCGGTAACATTCCACTATAGCCCGAAGTTGAATAATAAATTTAATATAATCCTAACACAGGAGTCCATCGATACAATCAGATTCTAGTTATCTCGGTTTTCGTAATTATTATGATTCTCATCAAAGGGTACTAGCTGTCGTACTGCCCTTTTAATGACATTATCTGTCTTCTGTGAATCTTATAAACTACTCACTCATTGGTTTATTGAGTCAATGAGCTGTATATGAGTAGTTGTTTATTTCTCTCAAAACATAATAAAGAAAATCATAAAATTGTTATCCATGTCTGCATTCATGCAACCTATCACGATATTCTGTAATGTATTAAGAATACTAATGTATTCTGTAACGATCAAATTAAAGACCATATGAGTTGAACTATATAAGTTCATAACGCTAAGGACATCAACCGATTTCATATGATCATCTTTGCGACTTAATCTTACTTTCATCACTGACGGTCTTACCTGATGATTTCGGGTGTTAAGTCTGTACATCCCATATGGAGACACTCCAATCCCTAGTGACTCTCAAAGGTGCACCACCAGCACCTTATTCGGTAAAAGATCCTCCTCACACAATAGGCTATGTGCGATGACGTTGCATAATTGTAAAACGTTTATATAACTTTGGGATGAAATATTCATTTTATAATATCTCATGATAAGACTATATAAGACTATCATTAATAAGCTGTATAGCTTTAAAAGGAAAGACAACCATAATCTCACTGAAATGGGATTAACATCTGAATAGAAGGCATATTAAAAATACGTCCAACACACGAAAGCTGCCCTTAAAGACCCCGGCGTCACTGACCCGTTCAACTGGATCGCGGCTGAAACGGAGAATAGTGGTTCTACCAATTAGCTAAAGATTTTGGAGTGGGTCTAAGAGACCCACCTCAATGATGACCTTGCTGAGGCTGAGGAACAAGGCACAATGTGCTTGAGACGCTTCAGACCAATGTCAACCCGAGATACGGTGAAGATGACGTATTTGATTGTACATCCATAAGAAACTCACCAACAGGCTGGGAATTCGCGACAGGTTCGCTGCCTTGTTCGAATGGTTCTGGGAACGGCTCCCGTGACGAAGGATGAGGGTGAGGGGGGAAGATGAATTGGAAATTATGTTGGAGACCCAGACCCATATAGTGATGTTCGTTCAGAAGACTACTATAGTAAAGTGGTTTCACACGGCGTATCATCCCATGGCAGGTCGGCTACTTCGTCACATGGGTTATTTCATCCGGCATTATTTTCCAATTCGCCTAGTGCCCAACAGCCAAACGATGAGTATTATGATGTGAGCCCTAACTTCAATCGTTATTTTGATAGTTACTGGCTCGGCGTGCCGCCTACACCGCCGCCTTCACCACTACTGTTGCGGTCGACCGGCGTCGACAGTTTCTCATCTAGATTCGAATAATGTGATTTTGCTCGTCAGATGGAACGATCCGGGATCGCGGTGGTGAAATTATACTACCTCCACTAGTCCATCCATATCCTGAATTTCCTATTCTCAATACGATCGTCATTTTAGACCACTATAGCTACGAGTCGCACGTTCCAGACGTACGTAGCTAACTACGCTAACGTTATCTCGCGGTATGATTATTTCTTACCATACGGAGCAACCTCACGTTTTCCAGCAGCCACGTTCATCGAGCTTCTTTTGAGTTTTCATTATTATGTCTTATGGTTTGTACTCTATGACTTAACTATAAGTGTATTTTTACGAGTGTAAACTCTATGTTATGGTCTTTACTTTATGACTCTATCTATGTTATGACTTATGAAAGTATTTTTTTATGTGTCATATTTATTAAGTAGGTAATTTAGAAGTATATAAAAATATGGTCAGAAATACTAAAAAAAAAATCCAAAATATTCGTCGAAAATCCCATCGGCATGCGGTAAGCCCATGAAAAATGTGTTGTATTTTTGTTATGCGGCATGCCCCTTTTTTCCAATTTGCCCCTTTTTTCCAATTTGCTATCACCGCTGGAAAATGGCGGTAACAAACTGCCTTCCCCGAACGGAATAATTCCTTCAGCGATCGCAGGTAGGACTTTCTCTGGTCGAGCCACGTCCTTGCGTCTCTTTTACCAAAAAACCGAGTTTCAAGCTTCGGTTTCTGCATGAAATAAGTAGGTGAAAGAAATCGTATTTATAATGATATATTTGGACAAATAATGTACACCCTTGTGTACAAATATATATTAACGTAATATAGTGATTATGTTATATTTGAAAATTCTTTTATCGTAGTGAATATTTTTATTGTAATTAGATTTACTGTTCATAAAGCTTATTAGGTTGTATATAAGCCTTTTACCATTCAATAGAATCAGAAGTTGAAAACCCAAAAAGAAAAACTTTGTATCAGAGCAAGGTTGTGAGCTTACCGGAGTTTGGATCGTGCGCGGTGGAGTAGCTTGGTGGCTGCTCGGAGTTTGGGTTTGGGAGCTCGGAGCGAGTCCGAGGACTTAGAGAGCGTGGAGAACAGATCTGGTTGCGTTCGAGATCTGGTTTCAAAAAGGAAGAAAAAGCTCAGAGCTTCGTCTAGGGCCTTGAGTTCGGGAAGAAGCCTTGGAATCGTTTGAGAAGCTCGTTGTGAGAAACTGTAGCTGATTGAAGGTTAGGTTTTAATCGAAGACAAGCCTCAATCGATTTCGTTGGCGATCTAGTCAGTCGGAGTCAGGACGCGCCATGCGTTTATAGCCGAGCTTGGAGGTAGAGAAATGCGTTTGCGGACGCTCGCCAGGGCATGAGGATCGTGTGCGAACTGCGAAGAAATTTGGGCACGAAGCTCAAAGCTGGAATCAGAAGAAGCTCAAAGGTAGAACCAGTTTTGTTTTTTGATCGATTGCAGAGAAGCCTGGTCTACGGCTTGATTCGATTGACTCTAGTCGAAGCTCGGAAGCTATTAGCAAGCAATCGAAGAAGAGAAGCTGTTGGGAAATCGTGGTTTCTTGGGCGAAGTCTACGAGAAGTGTTAAAGAGGAAGAAAGGAGAAGTTTACTCCAGGAGAAGCAAAGGATTTGAAGAGAGAAGGCCGGAGAGAATATTCGAGGATTCCTTGGGCGAGGAAATTCTGCAGCTGCTTGTTCGTGCACAAGTTTCATTGTGCGTGCAACCAGAATAAAAGAAATATTTAGACAAAGTTGTTTTTCTGTTTTTGCTTGCGTCGGAGTTCACGTTCCAACATCAAAAAGAAAAGAAGAAAGATCGTCTTTGTGAGGTCAATTTCTATTCCTTTCATTTGTTGAACCTTGATTGGGTCTAGGGAGCCTTAAGTTAGGATCCGTCAAGAGGTTAAAAGAAAAACAGGATGGCGGCAACTACTTCAAAGAGGATGACAGAGGAATAATTGGTCGATTTCTTCCAAATATATAGAGGATTTGGTATGAGGTAGAATAAAACGAGAGAAACAACGGGTATGAGGCGTGGACTAACAGCTGGAGTAAGTGGCAGTAGAGTCCACAAAGAAACTCGTTAGTGTTACAAGTGCGGTGCGATTAGCCACCTGAGGGCATGTCCAAAGGCATTGAAGGAGAAAGAGTACGTCAATCGAGGACAGTCTAGCGCGCGCAGTCGTGGAAAGTTTGAAGGTTGTGGCCAAGATGGTCGTAGAGGTGGTTACAATAGTAGCGATTGTGCACACTCGACGGTTGGAGGCGATGAAAAGGAAGACACAAAGAAAATCTCCACTAAGAATGAGGTTCTCAAGATTCACAAGGACTATATGCCGGTGAACCAGGACGGTATGGAGTCTATAACTAAAGTGTGTACTTCATCTGCAATTAATTTTTGCGAAGTTCACTACACGAAAAAGATTGGATAGTAGATTCTGGCGCTACTCGGCATTTGACTGGCACTGCGAGCGAATTCACTAAATATAATCAACTTGCAGTCCCTGGAAAAAATTCAAACTGCTGATGCCACATCCCAACCTATTGTTGGAAATGGTGTAGTTCAGTGTACCGATCATATGATGTTGACAAATGTTTTGCATGCTCCATCGTTTCTAGTGAATCTTTTGTCTATCAGTGCTCCATGTAGAGTGACGTTCGACATTCCCAAGGTGGTGTTTCGAGAAAAATGAACCAACAACTACTTGGGACTGGGACTTAGAGTAATGGTATGTGGTACATTGATCGAGGAGGTATGGATGCAGCGTTGGCGTCCATAGTAGAAAAAAAGACCATGAAGATGTCCCGCAAGAGTGCAGAAGACGAGTTGATGTTATATCACCAACGCATGGGACATGCATCGTTTGGAACCTTGAAGGTGTTACATCCGTCATTGTATGAAAAGTCTGACAAACAGAAACTCGTATGTGATTATTGTGAATTCGGAAAACATACCCGAAGCTCCTATGTTAGCTCGAGAAAAATGAGCCTTTACCCGTTTGACTTGATTCATTCAGATGTATGGGAATCGTGTCCTACGACTTCAATACATGGGTACCGCTATTTCGTGACGTTCATTGACTGTCATACTCGTGTTCCTTGGTTATATCTGATGAAAAGTAAGATTGAAGTGCCTACATGTTTTAAAGACTTTCGCAAAAGGGTTCAGACTCGTTACGGTGCCGTATTAGGGGTTCCGATATCTCGGTATCATTCTGTAGTCAAGACACTGAGGTCTGATAATGGGACGGAGTATGTCAACATTGCCTTCCGATAGTATTTATCTCTACATGGAATTGATCATCAGATAACGTGTCCATACACTTCAGCCCATGATGGAGTTGCTGAACAAAATAACCGACATCTTCTCGAGATATCTCGGTGTATGATGATCGAGAAGAATGTTCAAAAGTACATGTCGGGGGAAACTATTTTGGCAGCGGCGTACCTAGTAAACAAGATGCCTTCGAGGGTGTTGGATGGATAAACACCATGAGAGATGTTGGGATTAGATATGGAAGGCGTTATTCCCAACAAAGTTTTTGGATGTGTATGGTTTGTCAAGGACAACAGGCCAAAAGTCGAGAAGTTGGATCATAGAGCCGTAAAGTGTATCTTTGTAAGACATTATGCTACTCACAAAGGCTATGTCTGCTGGAGTCCTGTCGAGAAGCGATAGTTTATGAGCATGGATGTGACTTTCTGTGAGCATGAGTCCTACTACGACGTGCATGTTTCTTCTCCCTTTGGAGACTCGTACGATACGCGAGAATAGGAAAATGGTGGCAGTGGCTCTAGTTCTAGACCATCTATAGTGACGGTGGTGAGACATCAGGTTTCTTTGATTCGAGCTCGGATTCAGAGACTGAGGTGATAGAGGTCAGAGGTGGTGACAGGGATCAAGCTCAGGGGGAGAGCTCGGAGTCAGAGATTGAGGAAACAGTGACAGAGGTCAGAGATGGTGACAGAGGTCACGCTCAAGGGGAAATCTCAGGGTCATAGACTAAGGAGTAGACTTACGGGGACCGAGATCAAGCTCAGGGGGAGCGGAGTGCTCTCGGGGATAGAGTTACGGTTCAGGAGGAACCAATAGAGAGGAACGCGAGGAAAGATGGTCCAGCTCAGGGGGAGCTGAAGGTGTATACGAGGAGGAGGTGACATGATCAAGCAATGCTCGAGCCACTTAAACCAGTGGAAGATAATTTGCGGAGGAGTTCGCGAAGTGATGCGGGCCGTCCTCCGAATACATATGGCTACGACATTGGAGATTATGTCTCGTATGAGGATGTTGGGGATGAAACTTGGGCAATGTTCATGTCATTGGATGCGGTCACTATTCCTAAAACATGGCAGCAAGCGATGACATAAGCGAAGTTGAAAGCTGCAATGAAGGAAGAACTCGGTGCCTTGGAAAAGAACAAGACGTGGGATCTTGTCTCGCTACCAGCACGGAATAAGGATGTGGGATGTAGATGGGTATTCACAATAAAGCAAAATCTGGAAGGGGGCATTGAGCGCTACAAGGCACGGTTAGTTGCAAATGGGTATAGTTAGACGTACAACATCGACTATGACGAGACATTCGCACCGGTGGCGAAGATGAGTACGGTGAGGACTCTTGTGTCGGTGGCAGCCAATCATGGATGGAAGCTGCACCAACTTGATGTGAAGAATGTGTTTCTTCACGGGGACTTGTTGGAAGAAGTGTACATGGAGATACCGCCGGGATTTGAGACTGAGCAGATGACGGGGAAGGTAGTCAGGTTGAAGAAGTCGTTGTATGGTTTGAAGCAATCTCCGATAGAATGGTTTGATCGATCCAGAAAGGCTATGATAGACATCGGATACGAGCAGATCGTTGACCACACGGTCTTGCATCAGCGACGAGGGGATCGGACCACTATACTCGCGGTGTATGTGGACGATATAATCATCACAGGCGATGATGAGGGCGAAATCATTCGGTTGAAGGAGAGACTCGGGAAGAACTTTGAAGTGAAGGATTTAGGGGGACTCAAATACTTCCTGGGAATTGAGGTGCTTCAAGGAGCAAAAGGAATAGTTCTAAACTAGAGAAAGTATGCCCTAGATCTCCTTACGGAAACCGGTATGCTAGTTTGCAAGCCTACGGCCTCCCCGATTGATCAGAAGACCAAGTTGAGTGCCAAGTCGGGAAAGTCGGTTGATCATGAGAGATGGACATATGACAGCAGTATATCGGATTCTCCGATACTTGAAGAAAGCTCCAGGAAAAGGGTTGCTCTTCGAGAAGAACAATCGTCTTGAGGTGGAGAGAATTTGTGATGCCGATTGGGCTAGTTGTGCTGACGATAGGAAGTCTACATGGAAGTATTGTATGTTTGTAGGCGGTAACCTGGTGTTTGGAAGAGCAAGAAGCAATCAGTCGTAGCAAGATCTACAGCGTATGCATAATACTAAGCGATGGCCTCCAGTGTTGCGGAGTTGTTGTGGTTGAAGATGCTACTAAAGGAGCTGAAGATGGACCAAGGTGCCTAAATGAAGCCATGGTGCGACAATCAGGCGGCGATTAGCATTGCTAACAACCCGGTGCAGCACGACAGAACTAAGGGCATCGAGATTGACCGGTTCTTCGTCAGACATCACATCGATAGTGGAGAGCTGAAGCTGAGCCACATTGATACATGAGAGCAAATAACAGATTGCCTCAATAAGAGATTGGGCCATATTGTCCAGTTGAGATTATGTAACAAGATGGGCTTGATCGATATCTTTTGCCCATCTTGAGGGGGAGTGTTGTGAATATTATTATTGTAATTAGATTTACTATTCATGAAGCTTATTAGGTTGTATATAAGCCTTTTACAATTCAATAGAATCAGAAGATGAAAACCCAAAAACAATTTTTATTGATACCGGTGACATGTAATTCTTTAATCAAATGTATATCTGTTGCGTAAAATCTCGCAAGTATACGAGTCGCTTCAAGTAATAAAGTGATAAATAGAGTATCGTCTCCACGAGGACTAAGTTAGTGACAATTAATTTCTCAAAAATTCAGTTTTTATAAAATTGATAAAATTGGGTTTTTGGTTTTTGTATCAATGCAAGATAACGTAAACTAAGCGTGAACAACCAACGAGATCACGAGGAAAAACAGAGATTGATTTTTAAATTTCGAGCAACTAGGATTATCGATTTCCCTTCAATTCCAATGTCTAAATGAAATATTATGTGACTGCTACAGCTATTGCTATGACGAATATCAACTTTCAGCTTTTTGACTTATGAGCAAACCTCTTCCGAGCGCCTACTACTAACGATTTGTTCGAATCAATAGATATATTCCTATACCATCTATTCGTGCAAATCCAATTTTCCACGATACTTGATCTAAGCTATATAAGATTCACATATATTCCTATACTAGAATCTCATAAAATCCAAGCGGTATTCAAGCTAAATTAACCCTTTCGGTCATTAATCTAAGCCTAAACACTCTAATCAAGAGATGGTTCTTCCCTAGAATAGAGAGTAATGTTTATCACACAAGGATAAAAAGATTGAAATAAGCATAGCAATAACTAATCACAATTATAATGACATTTGAAATTAAAGTTCCATCAATAATCCTAGCTAAGAAATTAGCTCATGTTCTCACAAAATGAAATGCAATCCAACATTATAATGAATAACATAAACATGTTCACAAGGTGAGAAAATGGACTATTGATTTTGATGAAGAGTTGATGAAGAAAAGGGGCTCAAATCGTCACTCCAAGCTCCTTTCCAAATCTGATTTTTCGCTCCCAGACTTTGCTATGGCGATCGCTACGGCAGTCTGGCGAAACGACTTCCTTGAAACGATCACCGGCAATGAGTTCCGTTCTTCTCCAAAGCTCCGTTTTCTCCTCTGTTTTCTGCGTTTTTTTTTCTGTATTTTCCCCTTTTCCTCTTTTGTGGTGGCTGCTGCCTCCTTTCTTGGCTCCCATCTCCCCCAAAAGGATGTTGCCCTAGGTGACATGGCCTTCCCAAAATGGAGGAATGTAGTCCAACAATCTAGTGATGACATGTGGAAAGTGACTCACAAGATGTGGTCCATGAAATAATCAGCCAAACAACAAAGTTTAATCACCATTTCTTACTATTTTGCCCCTAACTCACTATTTTAGACACACAATATTCAAGAGCTTAATTTCTTCAACCAATAAAAACTAGACAAGAAACTAAGACAAAACATAATAAAACACAAGACATATACTCTTAAATTCACAATAAATTAAGCACAAGGGTGCCAAAATTATCACTTATTATCCAGTTATCAATATCTTTAATAAAATATGTTATTGTTTTTTCATTTATTTATTATAGAACGAAAGTTGTTGATGTTGATGTCGTGTTTTTCGTTAAAAAAACAATTAAATAGATTCTCCATTTCATTATATACGAGCAGTATGGTTTTAGAGTTGTGCACTCATATTACAAAAACATATTTAGCAAATTAAGAACTGTAAAATCATCTTGAAAAAATCTGCTCAAAAACGAAATAAAGATCAGTTTTGAGCAATTTTTTCATTATTAATACTCTCCGCAATTATCTTATTAATTTATGGGTTAATGACTGCGAAAATACCCAAAGTTTGGTCAAAGAATCCTTCGTGTATTCAAAGTTTAAAAATGGTGACAAAAATACTCAAAGTCACATTTTAGGAGTTGACCACTTCATTCTTGTAAGACCTTGATTGGAGTTTTGAGCTTGTTCCTCAAGAATGCTGCATTTATGTTGAGTTAAACGACCCCGATCTCTCCGGCTTCAACTATTGTCTCACCCTGATCATGATAGCTCCACTCAATCCCCGTAATTATACATGCAGCGATATATACTTAGTTTTTTTGTCTAACATTTTTCTATTTCCACACATGCATGCGCGACAATTTTCAAGTTCATCGTAGTCTTCCGCGATAGAAACTATATACTTTGAATTCGCTATGTTTTGAGAAATCGCTATATGATAAGATTGAGAGCGGGAGACAGCTAGGTCAGATTAAATATTGAAAATACTAATAGTTACAAAATTCCATATCCAATAGAATTCTATTTATGTATTATCGTTCTTATATATTATTATATTTACAGCACACCATACCACAAAGCTTAGGGCTTGGCGAAGAAACGGTTTAACAAATCAGGCATTATCCGCGTTAAGATCAAATATCAACAAACAAGCATTGACGGACTGATTTGATAAGAAATTCTTGAAATTGTCTCACACAATAGTAGTTCATATTTTCCTTAATAGAAAAGACCTATAAAATGATTATAAGCCGTGATAGGAACAATATATTTTGAATTAGCTATGTTTAGCGAAAGCGTTATATAATATCAAGAGCGAGAGACGGCTAGCTCAGATTATATAGTGAAAATGCTAATAGTTACAAAATTCCCTATCCATGAGAATTTTATTTAATTATGTATTATCGTTCTTAAGTATTAATATATATACGGCACACCATACCATGAAGCTTAGGGCTTGGCCAAGAAACGGTTTCACAAAGTATATATAGCCTTGAAAAAATAAGACAAACACAAAGCCTTGCAAGCAACCCCTTGAGAGTTGAGAGACTCTCTAACTGCTATACAAAAGTTTATATTTGTACTAGGGAGCACTCATGATTCACAACAGATGTTATAGAAGTTCTGGAAGATTAAGATCATACGTGTTAGTTACTTGGTATGGCTACCATGTAAATTGGACAATGAGTGTCCGATCTTAAAATTCGCCCGTACCCGTTGTCGGACCAAGTTCTACCCCAGGAATTCTTTATCGTCCAAAATTTGGTCCCGTGTTTGTCAACGCCATATCCCACGACGATAACTACGTGATCATTTGTCTTATTCTCCACTAATCTGTAGGTCTCCTACAAAATTGGGAAACAAAACTATAATTTTGAGATAAAATTATCATATTTTTATTAATATTTAAATATTTCACCCTACTCACCGTAGCTTTTAAGTCTTCAAAATATTCGCCGACACGAAGACATGCCACGAAGGGAGTACTCTCTAGTACTTTCATGAGCGTAGACTCGACCTTACGGAGATCTTTCTTCTTCCAAATTATTTTAAATTTATCCGGTGGGTATTCACGAGCCTGAATCAATCAAGATAACAAGTTATAGTAAATAAAATCAATGTAAATAAAATATATATATATTGAAATGAAATTATTACCTCACACATATGCATATCTTGTCGTCGGAGGACTCCCTTATATGGACAAGTCCGTAAAGTCGGTAGGCCGTTTTCATATATATACTTAAGTGTATTGTCTATTAATCCATATTCAGGATTATGAGTTCTCCATTGATACCGATTGATCACCTCTTGCGGCGAAAAGATATCACAAACTTTTACCGATTTTCTTCCTTGTGACCGTAGCCTACGGTTCCACGTGATATCTATACAGTTAGTAACCGCTACGGCGCAACACGTTCCTGTTTTTATTATTTGAGTAAAATTAATATCAATGAAAGGTAAAAGGCTAACTAACTAGTCTAAAACCGAAAAAGTTAAGGAAATGTTTACCGAATCCTTGTTGGTCGAGAACCGGACCAAGGCAATCCAAAGCATGGATAGACTTAGCTTGTCTATCCTTTTTCGGTCCTTTAAATGTGTCGAATCTATCATTGTAGCCATTGGCGGAACGGATATGAACGACGACATCCTCTGACTTTTCTCTCTGCATTAGATCTACAAGTTAATTATTTTGGAAATTTCTTTCTACTTATATTTACAATGATTAATACTTGAATGATTGATATGTACAACATAATTAAATGTTACAGTGACATGCAGGTTAATTAAAATGTAGCCATTTCTAGGTTTAAATATATATATATATATATATGATTATTTTTTATTGAATTATCACAACTTTTTTTATAAACTTATTACTTGTGGTAAATGGTTAAATAAGATTAGTATTTTTTGTTGTTGTAAAGAATAGAATGGTAAATAGGTAATCTGCCTCTGATTGTTCAATTACTTTAACTTTTAAGTTTATTATTGCTTGGATTTCATCGGTTATTCATGTAAGAACTGTGGCATAAATACTACGGGTTTTATTATCTCTTAATTTTAGTTATCTCTTAATATATACACTCAAAATGTATAGTTTTACATTCATATAATCTTAACATTGAGTTTAAGAGACATTCTTTAACTAGAAGGTTAGCTACTTTGTTACACGATCGAGGTGCCCATCGACACACACCGAGCACAACAACCACTCTAACTAGAGCTCCGATACTTGAGAGGATCGGGCCTTGAAGGCTATTGAGGTTACCTCATTAAAAGTTGGATCGCTCTAAGACAATCGGATTCAACTTCCTCTATCCGCCACCCCCGGTCTTGAGTGAATCGAAGACCGATTGAGGATCACTTTGCACTCCACCGTAAGCGCCGAATCCACGTCTTCAAGCAACAAAACCGCTATCCCCTTTATCGCACCTTGGTAGTCTCGCACGACTCCTCCGACCACTACACGTGCAGTCTCGATGTCTTATGCGGCGTCAATATTGAGTTTGATCCCCCCATTCACGACACCAATCCATCTCTCCGGTTTTTCTGTGCCAATCCCCATGGGCTGCTCCATGCTTCGAGCGCTTTTTCTAAAACTCTCGAACCAACTAGCCAACTACTTTTCCAAGCAATCAGCTCGTTAGTACGGTTTTCAAACAAGCGAGTGTTTTGGTCCATCCACACAACCATAATCATCTTGTAAAAGGCCTATAAGTTCACCACCGTAAGGGCATTTAGTGCGCTCAAACTGTAACGCCCGGGCTGCTCAATCGAATCGACGAATGTCCCCACAGGCCAACACGAGTCTTTTCAACGTGCTTTTTCCTCACACGCACGCTCCCCGGGAAACTTCCGAGGAAGTCACCCATCCCAAGATTGCTCCAAAGCCAAGCACGCTTAACTCTGGAGTTCCTATGAACAGGCTACCGAAAAGAAGATGCATCTTGTTGACATAGGTAGTACCAATCAATTATTTTAAGTCTTTTCGACCATACAGTCTCATACCTGTATAATCTCTAATAACTGTGCAGTCCCATAACTGCACAGTCTTGGGAACGTCCCATCAGCACATCCCCTTGCCCAGGTGATGTGGGACTGTACAGCTTACCCGGTCTTTCCCTCGTGGCTCATGGGATTAGTGATTGTCACACAAATATAGTTCCCTAAAACGAATCTCCCTTGATTTTCCACCCATGTATGCAATGTCGAGAAACCCCATAGATTTTGGGCTCTCTCTCAACCTACAAAGAATGACGGGCATCTTCCGGCAAAGACCCAAAAAATTTGCAAAAAAACATAAACAATTCACACCACGCCCTCTTAGTGCTCCAAAGGTTAGAAGGGCCTTGAACCACGCTCGCCACACTTAATGCTTCACTTTGCAAGGGATATGGAGTTCCTTAAACGCTTCCACCAGCGCGACTCTCCGTCGCCCGACCCCAACAGTCCTCCCCTAACCTCCGCACGCGCTACCCAATAGCTCGACCAGACCGTGTACTTGTCGTTTTCCTCGAAGTGTCAAACTAACTGGTCACGGTGGTACTCCGAGCCAAAGGGGTTTTGAGAATTGTACCGGCGTCGTAAGGTAATATCAAAGGAGTGAAAATCTCATGGTTCCACCGTCCCCCGGTGATAAGGTCGGCCACTCTCCATGGATACCCATCATCGAGTTCCTTCATCAACACGGAAGCCCCCCGCTCTCGGAAGCCAGAGAAAGCTCTAATATTTTGTTCTCCAACTTGTCATCTATGTCCCTGTCATATCAAATCTCACCCCAACAAAGGCTCTTGCAAAGGAAAGAAAATGGGGCTTACTTTAGAGGTCGATCACCGAGGAAGTCGGGAAGTATTTTGGCTTGAGAACCCGGGCCATCAAGCATTCCGGATATTGGAGATTCTGCAACGTAAAAGCCAACCCATAAGAGCCCGATTAAAATCTCCGAGGTCTTTAAATCCAATACCATCCTCTGCCTTTGGTTTGGCAATGAGATCCCAACGGTTCCAATGAACCTTCCTTTTATCCTCCAAACCTCCCCACGAAAATAGGTGATGTGAAGATGAAGATAACTAATATATTCTGAGGGGATTATAAAAAAGGCTCATAGTGTATGTTGGTATCGCTTGGGCCACTACTTTTACGAGGGCTTTTCATCTCCCCGTTGAGAACATATTAGCCTTCCAAGCCCGGAGATGCTTGAGGACTCATTATGTAATGGTATTGAATATTGTCACCTTGTTTCTCCCAACGTGGGTCACTAGCCCAAGGTAGCTTTCAAGGTCCTTCGCGACGGGGATGTGAAGAAAACTCAAGAAATAATCGGTCGCATCGTCCGTGGTGTTTCTGGAGCAACACATAATCGATTTGTCCACATTAACCAATTGTCCTTACCCTTTCTCATAGACCATTAGTATGGTACTTATCACATGACAACATTCGTTAGATACCTCGCAAAAGATGAGGCTACATCTGCAAATAGAAAGTGTGACACCGAAAGTGACGTGTGTGTGCAAGCGAACCCCCGCAGGACACCCAAATCCTCTTGAACTCGGATAAAGATGGAAAACCCTTCCTTGCACACAAGGAAAAGGTACGGTGAAAGGGGACATCCTTGTCAAAGACCCCTTTTTTGGATCACCGTTCTTCCCGTCTTCCCATTTATGACCACTGGGAAAATCGAGATGGATATACTAACGCAGAAGCATTGATAAGAGAGAGGTGTCAATTGTAGCCTCTTCATCCAAATGACATATAAAAAATGATGCCATTGCGGCTACACCTCTAACTTTGTCAGGTATACTAAGAAGAATGGCTAGGAACCACCGGGAGCTCGTATGAGAATCGGTTTAACCGTCCTAATTATGGTGGAGTATTTTTGAGATGTTAATGAACAAGACGTACTTCTTTTTATCAAAAATATCTTTCGTTTTATCCAAGTGGGATCCAAAATATCCGCTTTGTTGGGTAGGTCCAAACCCCATACACTTCATCATAGCAAGGACAAACCCCCACTCTACCCGATTATAAGCCGTGCTCATGTCAAGTTTAAGGGCCAATACCTTTTTTATCCATTTCGTCTTCCGTCGAAGGGAGTAAATAATTTCAAAGGCGATTGCGGCATTATCCGTAATGAGCCTACCAGAAATAAACACGCATTGAGAGTAGGATATAACAGAATCAAGCAATTCTTCAATTCCGTTTTCCACCACCTTTGTAACAACCTTGAGGATGACGTTACAAAGGCTATTGGGTCGGAAGTCCTTGGCTTTAGTGTGATTCTTGATCAAGAATGAGGACGATGATGGTGGCATTCAACATTCTTGCGCTTGTTCTTCCATTCAACACATACAAACACTCTCTTCAACCATCCGTGCCAACAGTTTCCCAAAATATTTGGAAGAATATGGCATGGAAACCAGCGGGGCCCGGGCTTGCTGAGGACCCGTGGAAAAAAAGGCTTTATCCACTTCTTCTCCAGAGAACACTTCACATGTAGAAACTCTATGCGCTTCAAAGAGCATCTTCATGTATTCACGCACAATTATTTGAGAATATTCTTTGGATACGCCAATTGAGTCGACATGAAATGTGACAGTCACTAATCTCGTGAGCCGCGAGGGCACGAACGAGTAAGTTGTGCAGTCCCACATTGCCTGGGCAAGGGGAAGTGCTTATGAGACATTCCCGAGACTGTGCAGGTATAGGACTGCATGGTTATCGGAGATCATACAGGTATGGGACTGTATGGTCGAAGAGGCTTAAAAGAATCGATTGATACTACCTCCGTCAAAGAAATGCATCTTATTTTTGGTAGCCCGTTCATAGGAACTCCAAAGTTAAGCATGCCTAGCTTAGATTAGCCCTATGATGGGTGACCTCTTGTGATGTTTTCTCGAGAAGCGTGCTTGTGAGGACAAAGGACTCTGAAAAGACTCGTGTTGGCCTGTAGGGACAATCATCAATTCGATTGAGCACTCGGGGCGATACAAATGGTATCAGATCCGAGCCCAACCAAAAATGAGGTCAACGAGGACGTCGGGCCCGCATTAGGTGGGGTGGATGTGACAGTCAATAATCCCGTGAGCCACGAGGGCAAGAACGGGTAAGTTGTACAGTCTCACATTGCATGGGCAAGGGGAAGTGTTTATGGGACGTTCCCGAGACTGTGCAAATATGGGATTGCATGGTTATCAGAGATCATAGAAGTATGGGACTGTATGGTCTAAGAGGATTAAAAGAATCAATTGGTACTACATATGTCAACAAGATGCATCATATTTTCGGTAACACGTTCATAGGAACTCCAAAGTTAAGCGTGCCTAGCTTGGAATAGTCTTTGGATGGGTGACCTCCTGGGAAGTTTTCTCAGGAAGCGTGCGAGTGAGGACAAAGCACGCTGAAAAAACTCGTGTTGGCCTGTGGGGACATTCGTCGATTCGATTGAGCAGCCGGAGCATTACATAAAATACCTATAGAAGACATCTGGGATTTCCCTCTCCGACGTAACCCACTCTCCTGCTTCGTTGAGAATTCCGTGTATGACATCATGAGACTTTCTATGCTCGGCTATTGAGTGGAATATGCCAAATTTTTGTCTCCACCTTATAGCCAATCCGCTCGGGCCCTTTGTGCCCACCCGCTTTGCTTCAATACGGTTAGCCGAGGAAAACTCGCTCTTATTGATATCCTCAAGTTTTCAATGAAAGCTCTTGGATTTGCCTTTCTCTATGCCAATCAAAAGAAGATTCGGCTCGAGATTGAAGGGAATCCTTGCAATATCTTCGGCCCGAGGTACATGTCCCTGTGTGTCGGTCATCGCGGCTTGGAAGCTGTGTGTCATGAATAATTACCGCACAAAGATTCATTTGTGAGCCAACCCGGTTCGAACGCCCATCTTTTCTTAGAGATCACATTGTTTTTCATTATTGGTGGCCTTCCTACCATGTCGATAAGGATAGCTCGATGGTCCGACCCCCAATAATCAAGAACCTCCAACACCGTCGCCGGAAAGAGTCTTTTCCATGCCAGATTTTTGCGCGCTCGGTCTAATCGACATTGGACATTCTGAGGTCCAACTGTCTACTATTCCAAGTACAAAGCTCCTCTTCGAATCCAATATCAACCATATCACAATCTTCCAACGCTTCTGCAAAGGCTACCATATCTCATTGACGATGTCCCACTCTACTAACATGCTCTAAGGAGAAGAGGACTTTGTTGAAGTCCCCTCCCTTTCTATAATCCTACTTTAACGTACCTTTATTTTTCAAACTGTACCATCTATTTTTTCGAAAAATATATCATAGTCACTTCGAGATTTTAATTTTCTATCAGATTAATTAAGAATAAAATAAATAGAAAATATTATTATTAGAATACATTTAGAGGTTATTTAAAAAATGAAACTATAAATCTAAAAATAATTTGTTTAAGGGTAATGAACGAAATGCCCATTTTGTGTCAAACTTTTTTAAAAACTGCCTACAGTGTGTATTTTTTACTCTCACGAATGAGCATTTCTTAAAAAGTTTGACACAAAAATGGGCATTTCGTACAATTTCCATTTTTTTAATTTATAAATGCCAAATTAATAAAGTAAAAAGGTATCCCTGGGTGATTTCCCTTTAATTGTTCAATTGTTTTAATTTTGGTTTGCATGGATTTTATCTGCGATCAGGTAACAAGTGTGACATATATACAACGGGTTTTCAATTTGATCAAATATAGAAAATATCGCTTTCTTCTTCGATATTGCTCTCCGAGTTTCCAAGAGCTTCAAGAACCAGGGCCTGTTTGGTTATCAACTCAAAAACTTTTATTTTGTTATTTTTGATATCTTTATAATTATAGTGTAATGAACTATTATAGTCGCTTTTAAATGATTGTTTGATAAAGATTATTTTTTTATTTGAAAATTTGAAAACTAGAAAATTTGTTTAGTAAATTTTTCTCTTTTTTTTTTTCTTTCAAAAAATTGATTTTCTTAAACATAATCAAAATATAATTTTTTACATCTAATAACATACATAGACATAATGCAAAGTCACATACAATAATAACTGTATTTAATAGAAGAGAGACAAGTTTGAAGAGAAAAAAGAAAAATACCATAAACTCACTTTTCAAATCTCTTCATTCAATAATACAATTTTTCAACCAAAAAAAATAATCAAAACTTACCACAACAATTTTACAAACATTACATTCATTAATTTTTGTCTACTATTTGCATTTGAAAAAAAAAACGATTTTCTAATATGATAACCAAATAGGGCCCTATCATCGCATCATAATAAAAGAAATATATTTTTTATAATACGTATTAGTTCAAAGAACTCACCCGTTGGGTTTGGTGATTGATCTTGAGCTTGAAATGATATCGTTGAACTTGTTGCGTAGTAATTCCACTCTGAAACTAAGTCAATAGGAATTTTTTTATAGGGAAATCAAATAGGTGTATGATTTCTCTGACAAATACCTAACATGAACATGAAAATGGCCGTAGACAATATTTTCGATGCTATGGAGTATTTACATGAACGCGTTGTGGAGTATTTACAGTATTTTCGACGCCATTATATCTTAAAAACATGAAAATGGCCATGGACAATAACTAACCTGGTTTTTCGGAAGAACATTGCCATTGTTTACTCTGAAACTCAGATATGGAATAGAGAGAGAATGAGATGTCTGTAGAAGAACGTCTTGCGTTCGTTGAGAGAGAGAGAGAATGAATGAGATGTTCTGTAGAAGAACGTCTTGCGTAATTGGTTGAGAGAGAGAGAGAGAGAGAGGTTGTCTTGCGTTGGTTAAGATTTTGAGTAATATTGGAAAGAAGTAGTGGCCGACTTCACTGCCTCACTCATCCAACCTAAATACTGTGGGTTAGTGATTATATTATGTCGTAATTAATTTGTTGTTATTTCATCTTTTAGCTTTCGGATGAAAAAAGTATATACATACATCCACTTGTTATGCCACAAAATTTAGCTTATGTGTATTTTTCTCATGGTTTTTGAATATGTAACATGATATTGTTTATCGTAGCGTAGGGCATGGAGGTGTCATCACCCGAATTCTGGGAATGCAAAGGCGAACTATACTCATGTCAAAATGATTTATATCTTTAAAATTATTAATAACTCTCATTCTAAAGTGTCTGATGATACTTCATCGTATCTAGAAAATATTATATCAAATATAATTTGTCATCTTGCATAACTATTTAAAAAATGGTTAAAATAACGAAAATAAAAGTTAATAACACCAAGAAGAGTACAAGAAAAGTAGGAGATTTTTCAACATATTTTTAGATTGTCCGAAACTATATATATATATATATATATATATATATATATATATATATATATATACATACATACACAATTATAAAAGCTTCTAGGCCACTTATAAAAGCTTAAGCTGGAAGTTCACAAACAACGCCGAGGTTTCGTGACAAAACTTTGGTTCATATATATTCGAATATAAAGATTTTGAATCCAATATTTTTGATCTGATTAAAATGGTTTTTTTAATATAACTTTATTCTATAATCTCTTCTGTATTTTTTAAGAGTTCGTTAAATTTGCATTTTTACGAATTCTTTAAAAAATAATCAAATCAGTAACGGCAAAATCAGGTGGCCACGTGTTTGTTAATATCCTAATTATAACTGTCCGAAGCCAGGTTTTTTAGAGAAGCAGGAAGAAAAAAAAAAAAAAGGTTACATCCTAATTCTCCTCCTGCCCCTATCCTCGTCAAATCAACACCAACGTAAGGAGGGTATTTTCGTCATTCAGAACCCTGGCATTCCCGTATTTTTTTCACAAATCGGGGGGCAATTAATACTCTATGTTAATTGTCTATCTTAATTTCTCATCTCCGAGAAATGGTCTATGTTAATTCTTTGTTTTTCCTACATAATCTATGTTTAAATAATTTAGTCGTTATTTTTATGCTCCCCAACGCAACACGTCTTCTCTTTTTTTTTTTTTTAATTTGGATATTTGTATTTTTTGTTCTTCACGTATTCACATTTTCAATATTTGTATATAACTATATTTAGTGGAAGATGTTGATGGATGTGTGAAATAAAAAATATTAGGAATTATTTTTCTCTTCCTGTTTTGTACGAGTTTTTCTCGTGATGTGTTTTCTTCCGATAATCAAGTGTTGTTTGATTTTCACGGATTGTACTATGGATTTGTTTCATTCGTCACCTCTAAAGTTGTATTGATTTCTTGTTTAATTCCTTTAAAGATGGTTTCAGGTGAACAATCTTGCGGACGCGCTGAAGTTATTCATAAATGTGGTCGGAGTGAAACTTGATATTAGTATAATTAGTGACTAATTTTTGTGAATTCACCATAGTGTTAACCTATATGAAATATTTATAATCATTATTCTTTATGCATATAGAAAGATTCTTTGGTGATTCTTGCGGCAGAATCAGAATACAAACATATTGGTTTCTTAATCTTTCAAGTATCATTATTTTTAATATATGAAAAAACAAAATCATGATCATATTCAACCCCTTACTCATGAAGGAATTTACACAATCTTTCGTCTAATTTCTTGCCATAAGTGATTTTCAGCATTGATATTTTATTTTATCTCAACACTCATAACTAACACGAAAGGATACATTCTAACCTAATCTTACATTTAAACCATTTTTTTCCTCCATTCTCTACTCCGTAAATTCCGGTGTTGCAGAACCATTGTCTCTCTCCGTGCCGATGCGGTCTTTTTCAGCATGTACGCGGATTGTAAGTTATTTCGTTCACATCTCTATTAACTGAAGAAGTTTGTTGAAAATAATTAATTCGGACTCTACGGTCGGCTCACACCCACCCGAGCCCGATCCAAAAAAAAAAAAACAGCCCGAGCCGTCGGCATAAGTACTAAATGTTTGAACATTTTAGGAAGCATATTAATAATATTTTTTTTACAAGGTCAAACTGCCTAATGTTTGTAAAAGTGCAGCAAGTGAGCCACCATCAACTTAGTCGATGAATGAATGATAAAAATTAACATTAGACCTGTGTCACATTAAGATAATTTGATTTTCTTTAAATAGAATAGAGAGATCAAATAAAGTATGAAACAAAGAGACAATGACAACAAAAGTACTAATTTGATCACTTGTTGTATAATTAATGAAATGTCACAGTTATGAATTGGGTAACACTCGTTTATAGCCTAGGACTCTAGAATACAGCATAATAAGGTGACAAAAATATATGCCGCTAAACCGAATGTGTATTATACCTGTCATACTTGGGGAATAAAATCATAGCTAATTCACAAATCACAACATTATTAATCAAATATGTGCAGCAGTCTTCGGCGTTAATAATAACGTTAAGTGTTTATAATTCGAATTAGTTTTGGCTTTTAAAAAAATTTATTATTCGAATTCATTATGATTTTTTTAATTATTTTAGGTTTAGGGTTTAATTATTTTCAAAATAACTAAATTGAAATCTTTTAAATATGAAAATATTAAAAAAAAAATGTAAACGTAAACCAAATCTTAACTTTTGGATGAAAAAAGTATATACAATATACATACACCAACAGAAAGTGGGTCCCACAGAATCAAATCTGCGTGTGCACACCACAGTCCACTATTTACTCTTGGTTGTTTTATTCTTGTACATACATCATTATTTATTTATTATATATTGCTTTTATTCATGTTTTGTGATTTTTGAGGTAGCAGCCTATTTTTCTTGTTATTTAGGAAAAATTACACAATGTTGTAATAATAATCTGCAAATTCGGTAATTTATTTTCAGATTTGAGGAGAATCCTAACTTGGGCTTTAGTGCGGCCAAAGTACCTAAACTTCATACTTTGCAATTTTCTCATTTTTCTTGGTGTTAGGTAATATATATTATATATGGACGATTTCAGGTAAATACGAACTTTGGACATTTGCGCGGCCAAAGTACCAGACTCTTATATTTTTGAATTTTTAGGCAATTCTCTCATTTTTCTTGTTGTTTAGGATAATTCTAACAATCTGTGAATTAATGGTGAATCATCTTCACGTTGGTGGAGAGCCCAAACTTTGGACTTTAGCGCCGCCCAAGTACCAAAACTTCATATTTCGTGTTTTTTTATGTAATTTTCTCATTTTACTTGCTGTTTAGGATAATTAAATATTTTTGGTGATAACAATATGTGAATTTTGGCAAACTTATTCTGCATATAGGATGTAAATCCGAAACTTGGAGTTTTGCGCCGCCAAAATACCAAAACTTCATCTTTCTTGAATTTTGTGGTAATTGTTTCATTTTTCTTGTTGTTTAGGATAAGTAAAAAATGTTTGTAATAATAATCTGGAATTTTTTGGTGATTATTTTAAGATTTGAGGTACATCCGAGCTTTAGACTTTTGTGCACCCAAAGTACCAACACTTCATCTTTTTGTATTTTTAGGTAACATTCTCATTTTTCTTGATGTTTATAATGTTAATCTGTGATTTTTGGGAAATTTATTTTTCAGGTTTGAGGAGAATCCAAACTTCATATTTTTTTCGCGGCTAAAGTACCAAATCTTTATATTTTGTGTTTTTTTTAGGTAATCGTCTCACTTTTCTTGCTGTTTAGGATGATTTCATAATGTTTGTATAAGAATCTGTTATATTTGAGTAATTTATTTCAGATTTGAGGTATATCCAAACTTTTAACTATTATGCAAAAAAGGTACCAAAACTTCATCTTTTGTGAATTTTGAGGTAATTTTCTCATTTTTCTTGTACAATATAATATGGTGACCAAAATATATGCCGTTTGACTTCGGTCAAAAATGTGAATTATACCTGTTAGTATGCAAATATTTATCTAATCCTGAGAGCCCGAGGGCCTCTTATGTAAATAATTAGAGAATAAAGTCGTAGCTACTTCAAATTTTTACTAAAATATGTACAAGTTGAAATTCTAGTAATTATCCATCTTCGACATTATTAATAACGTTAAGTGTTTATAACTCGAATTAATAATGCATAATACTTTCTTACAAACATAAATGGCATTTATGATAACGAAATTATCATTTACACTAATAAACTTGCATTAAGATTCCAATAACTGGATAAACAAATTGTCATATTACAGAGTTTGTATTAATCACTTGAAGGACTTATAATTAAGTGAATACAATAATATATAATTTCAGCTAGAAAGCGCAATTTGGTCACTTTTGTATTCATTTTGAAGGGCATATCCGTCTATGCACTAAAATAGGAGGAAATTGCCATGAAAGTAGTGCTTTCCATTTTAGAATAAACAAATAGAGTTTATGAGAATTTACCAGTAAGTTAAAGGAAAAATTTCTTTTAAAATTAATATTATTTTTTAAATACTTAACTTCGGTTGTAGCTGTACTAAGTAAGAAGTAAGAACCCACTATACTGTTTAATCGAAAATAGATAGAGGACATGAATTAAAGAGTACTTCATGCCTAGTAAAATTCCTTGGACCAGACAGTGGACAATCAACGTAATGATACGAGAGAGAGAGCCAGACGAACAATATCATAGGAGTATATATATATATATATATATATATATATATATATATATATATATATATATATATATATATATATATATATATATATATTGAGGTCGGATTTGGTCAAATCCCCCTCAACACTTTTCGTGTCGTTCTGCCCACAAACGACATGAAAAACAGCGAGGAAGATCATCACTCGAGGGGATTATCCCCGACGAGGATGATCCCCGAGGAAGTTCGTCGCTCGAGGGAGTTATCCCCAACGAGGATTATCCCCGAGGAAGTTAAACCGCGAGAAAGCACGGCCACACAGAAGCAAGTTGCGATGAAGCGTCCCATCAAGCTCGCCTCGAGGAACTTCGTCATGATGATCAGCGCAGGGCCCAATGACGGCTGAAGAGATGTGCATTTAATGAAACTCACCTACCCGATAAAGAGCGTCAGCGACGAGGCGCAGGGCCCAATGACAGCTGAGTAGATGTGCATTTAATGAAGCCCACCTACCCGATAAGGAGCGTCAGCGACGAGGCGCAGGGCCCAATGACGGCTGAAGAGATGCGCATTTAATGCAGCCCAACTACCCAAAATGACAGTCTGCTCGGATGCGATATAAAGCAGAAATCTGCCCTGCTTTCCCGGGGATGACGGGAGGAAATGAATGATGAAAGGAGAAAGCCAAGAAGAGAACAGAAGGAAACTCTATAAAAGGCAAGGGAAGCCTTATAGAAAGGAGAGAGGGAGAAAAAACTAGTTCTTAGAGAAAGAAACGCCAATCTTAAAGAGTCCTTTGTATTTTTGAGTACCGATCTATTATAATCTGATTATATTGAGATTAGAGAGCGTCGTCGTATATTTGTTCATCATACTTCGAATGTCCAGCTAATAAACGGGAGAAACCGAGTCCTTTCGGGAATATAATAAATCAGGAGTATTCGTGTTCATATTATTATTGTGTTCATTTGATTATTTTTGTGACTGGAAAAGGGCGGTGAAAATCGCCCTCTACAGTTTGGCGCCCACCGTGGGGCCTAGGTTTTCTTTCTAACTCACAGCCAGGAATCCGAAGGAAAGCATGTCATCGAACGACGCCACAATCAGCAACATAGAGGGCGACACCCAAGCCCTCACCACGGAGGGGCTCCAGCAACAATTAGCCGAAGCCATGAGAAGGATAGAGGAGGCGACAGGGAGGGCTGAAGAAGCAGTCAGAAAGGCCGACGAACAGGCGGCGAGAAACAGGCAACTCACGGATCTCCTAGAAAGCACCACCGCAAACTAAAGAAGGGAGAACCTGGAGAACGCGATTGCCGAACCTTCAGGAGGTGGCTCAGCCGTGCTTGACGCGGAGCAGGGAACCCCGACGCCGCGAGCGCAGCCGATCATCAGAGACCTGTTCGGTGCCGTCAATGCCACTCCGCCGGCTACGATGAGCTCTTCCGCAACAATCAATGTAGCGGCAACGATCCAGGAGGAAGTTCGGAAGGCAATGAGAGAAATGTCCTCAAGCATGGAGGCCAGAATGGGAGACGTGACCTCCCAGGTGCATAGAGCAACAAGTGCAGCGCCCGAGATCGACAGGCTGGTCAAAGAGGCCAGGATCACCCCATTCTCGACGAGAATCCGTGGCGTAGAGCTAGGCGAGCTGCCAAAGGTCAGGATCTCGCATTACAAGGGTACGTCAGATCCAAACACTCATGTTAGAAGATTCCGGATCGCGACGGAGTGCCTCGGGGGCGAGGAGACGAAGCTGGAAGCAATTCTTTGCCGCCTCTTCGTCGAAAGTCTGCAGGGTCCCGCCAACGATTGGTTTGGGAAGTTACCACCAGGGACCATCAACGATTCGGACGAGCTCGTCGCATGTTTCCTACGGCATTATTCGATGTATGTGCAAAACGAGGCAACGGTCACAACCTTGTGGAAACTCTCCCAAGGGGAAAACGAGCCTCTCCGGGCGTACATCGGAAGATTCAAGGACGTGATGGTCAGAGTTCCGGGACTCGACGATGTCGTCGCAATCCAGGCCCTTCGACACGGATTGTGGTATTCAGCTTCTTTCCACGAGGAGCTGATCAAGATGCGACCGACAAGGATCGAAGACGCCCTCCATAGAGCGACGCTTTTTATGGAAATAGAAGAAGAAGTGTTAGCCCAGAAGAAGACCCACGAAAGTAGAAGCAAAGGGAAGTCCGAGAAAAAGGATAACCAAGACGGTAGAGATGTCCCGCGGCAGAAAATAGGAGAGGATGGAGAACGAGGAAATTCTGACGAACGGCGCGCTCGCGAAGCCCCGAGACGAGGAGTCTACCAAGTAGACGAGAAAGAAAGCGGCGACGAGAGGGAGAACGGCGACGACCGTCCAAGAAATCAGCCGCGAAGAGATTTCTCTGACGATCAGCAGCGAGGAGAATACCCCGATAACCAAAGGGGATTCTCTGACGGAAATCAGCCACGAAGAGATTTTTCCGACATTCAACAGCGAGGAGGATTCTCCGGAGACCGAGGAAGAGGACGAGGAGGATTCTCCGGAGACCAAGGAAGAGGACGAGGAGGATTCTCCGGAGGACGGGGAAATTTTTGGACATATGTGTCCTTAAACAAGATAGTTTATCCATTTGTAAAAGATTATGACAAGTCGTTGAATAAAGATGATGCTTATTATGATAATCTTATTATAGTTTCTGGTAGAGTAAAATAGAATGTTTGATTCCTTAGTTCATAAAGGATGCAATTATGTTATTATTATCACAACAGAGTCAATGTGAGGAAGAATTAATAATCATAATAAATGAACTTAAAATGTCCGTGACCTGATCAACTGGGTGGGAGCCCATTAATCGTATAAGGTCATTAATGTGACTAAGTGATAATCCTATTCTGGATTTTGTGTGTGTCACACTCACTAGAAGTGCATTAAGTATGAAGTGTCTTCATACTGGACTGGACCTGACTGGACCTGACTTAAACTCCGGAAGTTATCATATAAGATCGTCACTGATAACTTGGAGTTGAGTCACTAGTAGATGATCAAATGGATATTCGATCTAAGTCCTGAGTGATCTTGAGTCCAAGCTGCTGGCTTGATTGTTCTTTGATTTAACCGTTAAAAAACACGAAATATTACCGCTGTTCCCAACACTATTATTTTGGGAACATGATTGTCAGTAGTAAGGGTAGCTTGGTCATAGACATGGGCATCACACAGCTCTCTTCAGAGTGATGATGATTCCCTTGATTGTCGGTGGTGAGAAGTGAGAGGTACCCGTGCGCAACTTATGAATCGAAACCGTAAGTGGGTTGCTCATAATATTACTGACTGAGTCAAGGATGAAAATGCAATGAGGGGCATAACGGTAGAAACCGCCTGCTCGTGTGTGGATCATCAAGTGAAAGATCAATAACCCGAATTTGATTGTATCAATGGACACCCTGCTGATATAAAGGGAATAATATATACCGTATCACTAAAGAGTGCAGCCTCGGGTCTATAGTGGAATCACTTCGAGGTTTGACGAACAACTAGCAGTTCGTTGGAGCTTAAGTGATACGGGTCCATGGTCCCCAGGATAGCTCCGTAACGGACGATACGTACGTGATTAAAATACATTCTGGATAATGTTTAATCATTTGGCTTGACTTATAAAACTGAAAGGTCTGTGGCAGACGTCAGATAGTTTTATCGTTAGCGTGGCAAATGTACCATATTTTGGTACACGAAATTAACTGATAAAAGAAAGTTAGAATATAGATTTTCTATCAGCATCATGTTGTTGGAAATTAAATTCTAAGCAACTTTGCTTTTTGAACCAAGTCATTTCGACTTACGGTTAGTGATTTATGGATTTTCTAAGTTTATGATCGGTTCGATAAACTTTGAAATTAAATCACATGTCACGAATTTAAATGATGGTGTGGCACCATGACATTTTAATGTGTGATATTGAGATCAGGAAATATTAATATAATTTAATTATTTGAATTTAATTATTAATATGTTATTAATAATTAATTAATAATTAATAGATTTATATTAATAAATAAAAATATATATTTATATATATATTTATATGTGTAAATTCGAATTAGGGTTTCATAGTATGAAACCCTAGCCAATTCGAATAACATGATTTAGTCTTTCCATATTTGCGGCATAAGTACCAAATGTTTTTGGTATTTTAGCAAATCCCTAAAATCAATATTATCCATTGGATCGGTTATGATTTAATATCAACCGTTGGATTAGGATATTGATAAATTCGAATTTGATAACTTGGTGACCAAGTTTAAATTTTCGAATTTGGTTAATTAATTATATCCGTTAGATCGGTCTAAGATTTAATCTTTACCGTCGGATTGGAAATTAATTAATTATATATATTTATATAATTTTCGAATTAAAGATTAAGGATAAAATCGAAATTGTTTTTAATAAATCTTTTTATATTTGATTTTATCCTAATCTAATTTGATCCATTAGATCGGTTTAAAGATTTATCTCAACCGTTGGATCAAGATAATGATAATTCGAATTTTAATATAAATATATATGATAATTCGAATTTAATAAAGATAAGAAGATAAGATTGGATTTTTGATTCATCCAAATCTTTCTTATTTAATTAAATCCCTAATTAATTATATCCAATGGATTTAGATGAGATTAAATCTGGACCATTGGATTAAGATAATTAATTATATTTAATATATATAATTCGAATTTTAGGGAGGGAATTTCTCCAATTCGGTTACGGTTTGAGCCTATAAATAGGAGGCTCATTCTACACATTTTACACACCTTTCCCCAGAGAAAAATTCGAACTCTCCCTCTTCCTTAGGGTCTGCGAATTTTCTCTCTGATCTCTCTTTTCTGGTTCGGTTTAGGAGACTATTTCTCCGGAAACTTAAAAAGAACCATCAGTTAAAATTTTGCGACGGAGTCCTGCCGGCAAAGCCCACGCTTCGGTACGAGGATTCCAGAAGAATATCCCGGAAGATCACGGGAGTTTCCCTCAGCACTGGGGGAGCCCTGCCCGATTCAGAACGCGCAGCCGGAAGTCGTCAATTGAGGTACGGCCTTATGCATTGGATTAATAAATGCAACCATTTACTGCTTTATATTTATTTCCTATTATGACTAGATTATTAATAATGATTTATGAATATTAAATTACATAATATTTATCAGATCTTGGGATATGGATATTATCCGATATTCGGACCGTTGTAAGGATAACAAGTTTTCCGCTTTAAAATAATTTTTTAAATGTTACCCGGACGGTCCGGAGGTACAATTCGTGATAATTTTCAAGGAATCCGAGACGTGATTCCCATCAGAAATTTCGAGAGGAAGACTTGGCGGAAGGATATGAGTAAGTTCTGTACTTACCATAACTACCGCGGCCACGCCACGGAGGACTGCGCCATGCTCAAAAGAGAGCTCCAAAGAAGATACGCGCAGGGGGAAATCAAGGACCTCGCCTATTACCCTCCCGAGCCTTGGAACAATGGCAATCGGACATGGCAAGACCGGTCACCAGGCCCAGCGCGGGGCGGAGGAGGAACTCAAGGCGAAGCCAAGAGAAATTTAGCGATAGAGCCAGCACCCGCAGAACACGTTGAAGATACGCGACCGGTTTCGAGGACTAGAATCGAGATGATAATGGGCGGATCGCGACTATGTGAAGACTCAGTCAATAGCATCAAAGCCTACCAACGGAGAGGCAAAAAGCATGACCAGGAAGATGCAATGATGAGCGGCACATGTGCAAGAATAGAGTTTGTGGAAAACGAGGACTGCGCCGAGCTGCACGACGATGCGTTGGTCCTCGAGCTCAACATCGGCGGATGCGAAGTTTGCCGAATCCTCGTCGATAACGGGAGTTCGGTTGACGTCATTTTTTACGAGTGTCTCATAAAGATGGGCATCGAGGGGCTCATCATCGGGGGACGTCCTCGCAAGGTGTCCGGTTTCAATGGGGACGTTGCTATCTCAATGGGAACGGTCCACCTCCCGGTCTGTGCAAAGAGCATCAATAGGATGACAGAGTTCATGGTGCTGAACGTCCCGTCACATTTTAACGTCATCTTAGGAAGGCCACGGATCCATTCGATGAGGGCCATCCCATCAACATACCATCAGTGCATCAAGTTCCCGGGTAAACACGGAGAGATCGAAGAGCTCAAAGGAAGCAGAGACGCCTACCGGATCTGCTACATGATGCACCACAGATCAATGATCGAGGAGAAGGCCGCCGAAATCACGTAGAGGGGAGAACCCTCGAGCTTATAGCAATTAGCTACGGCCACTCCCGAAGCTTTAAGTCGGACGGAGAAGCGGAAGAAAAGGGGCAAAGAGGCTGCCAGGATCCTTAACACGGAGGATGTCGAAGCGCAAGCAGCCGGAGAGAGAAACAGAGGGCCACAGCTAGAAGCGGTGGAGCAGGTTTGTATCGACGAGTCTGATCCTTCTCGGACAGTCGGTATAGGCGTAGAACTCAACCCAGAAATCAAGACTCAGCTTGTCGAATTTCTGAGAAGAAACAGAAGGAGCTTCGCTTGGTCTCATGAGGATATGCCGGGGATTGACCCGTCCGTGGTGGCGCATCGTCTCCACACCGACCCAGGTCATAAACCCGTCATACAGAAGAGAAGAAACATGGCCCCCGACAGGAACAAGATCATCAACGATGAGGTGGACAAGCTACTCTCTATGGGTACCATCCGGGAAGTAAAGTATCCCGAGTGGTTGGCAAACACCGTCGTCGTAAAAAAAAAAATGGTAAATGGCGGGTCTGCGTCGATTTCACAGACTTAAATCGAGCGTCCCCCAAGGATAGCTTCCCGATGCCGCACATGGATCGCCTAGTCGAGGCTACGCACGGTTACGAGCTCCTCAGCTTCATGGACGCCTACTCGGGGTACCATCAGATAAAAATGCACCCAGACGACGAAGAGAAGACCGCCTTCATCAGCGAAAGGGGGACGTACTGTTATAAGGTCATGCCCTTCGGACTGAAAAACGCCGGGGCCACCTACCAGAGACTGGTAACCAAGATGTTCCACAAGCAGATCGGGAAGAGCATGGAAGTATACATCGATGACATGGTTGTCAAGTCCCTGAGAATGACAGCTCATATTGAGCACCTAGAGGAGTGCTTCGAGATCCTGAACGCACACAAGATGAAGCTCAACCCCGAGAAGTGCACCTTCGGCATGTCATCGGGGAAGTTCTTGGGTCATATGGTTACCCGGCGAGGAATTGAGGCTGATCCCGAGCAGACTGAGGCAATCAAGGGCATGCCCTCGCCCCGAAATCGGCGGGAAATTCAAAGGTTGACCGGAAGGATAGCGGCTCTTAACCGTTTCATCTCGCGCTCGGCCGACAAAACTCTCCTTTTCTACGATTTGCTCAAGAAGAACAAGAAGTTCGAGTGGACCGAGAAATGCGAGGAAGCTTTCCAGGCACTAAAGGCTTATTTATCATCGCCACCCGTCATGACAAAACCAAAATTTGGGGAACCTTTGTACTTGTACATCGCCGTCTCCGATCATGCAATTAGCCAAGTACTCATGCGGGAAGAAAGCGGAGAGCAGAAACCAGTCTCGTACATCAGCAGAAAGCTCCTCGATGCGGAGACAAGATAGCCACAGATCGAGAAACTCGCGTTGGCAGTATACGACGCTTCGGAGAAATTAAAGTATCACTTCCAGGGCCATACGATCGTAGTTATGACAGACAGGCCGATCCGCTCCATCATTCACAGCCCAAACCATTCAGGGAGGATCACGAAGTGGTCGATCAAGCTTGGCGCATATGACGTCGAGTACAAGCTTCGGACGAGCCTCATGTCGCAAGTACTGGCCGATTTTCTCATCGAGTTGCCAAAGGAACCAATAGCCACCAGCAACGAAGCTGGCATTTGGAAGTTGCAAGTGGATGGGTCAGCAACGGCACAAGGGTCCAGGGTAGGGATCAGGATCACCTCTCCAATGGAGGAAGTGGTGGAAAAAGCTTGCCGACTGGCCTACCGATCAACCAACAATGAAGCAGAATACGAGGCCCTCATCATCGGCATGCAGTCATCATTAGCCATTGGTGCCAGGAACCTGCACGCCTTTTCGGATTCCCAGTTGATGGTAAAGCAGGTTAACGGGGAATATGAGAAGAACGGCGAGTGCATGGAAGCCTATGCGGGGGTCGTTGGGGCTCTATCGAGAAATTTCGATTTTTTCAGCCTGACGCAGGTAACTCGAGGAGACAACTCGCACGCCGACGCCCTGGCAAGCTTGGGGTCCACAACCGAGGTCGGGGAGTTAAGGGCAGTCACGGTCGAGACAGTGGAAAAGTCGAGCATCGGGAGGGAAGAAGGCCCGGTGAAAAAGAAATCCAAAGCAAACAAAGAGACGGTGACTGCCGAGCCCAATATCAATGAGATCGAAGACGATGGAGATGAAGACGAGGAGCGAGGGGTTGTGGAGGACGACGGAGCGGATGATTGGCGAACGCCCCTTAGGGATTATATCCTCGAAGGAACGTTGCCCGAAAACTCGCAGGAAGCAAGAAAGGTCAAAGCCAAGAGCTCGAGATATACCATTCTCGATGACAAGCTCTACCTGAGGAGCTTCGTGGGACCTTACCTAAGGTGCCTCGGCGAGCGAGAGGCCGGGTACGTAATGCGCGAAATCCACAGCGGGGAATGCGGGAACCACGCCGGCGGGCGCTCCTTGCTGAGAAAAACTAAGCGACAAGGTTTCTTTTGGGAAACCATGGTAGCCGATTGTGCTAGCCACGCCAGAAGGTGCGAAAAATGTCAGCGACACGCCCCGGCAATCAACTGCCCGGCGGAAGAGCTCTCGGTGGTGTCGGTGCCCTATCCATTCATGAAGTGGTCGATGGACATCGTCGGTCCCATGCCCATCGGCGCGAGGC
This sequence comes from Parietaria judaica, assembly GCA_954871525.1. Lineage (NCBI taxonomy): Eukaryota > Viridiplantae > Streptophyta > Magnoliopsida > Rosales > Urticaceae > Parietaria > Parietaria judaica. The sequence goes on from OX940860.1 coordinate 52,076,948, forward strand.
AGAAAAGGTTCATGCTCGTCGTCACAGATTTCTTCACCAAATGGACAGAGGCCGAATCTTACGCCAATATTAAAGACTCCGATGTTGAGAGCTATGTTTGGAAGAACATAGTCACTCGCTTCGGATTGCCCAGAGAGATAATAGCCGACAATGGGTCCCAATTCATCTCGAGGAGGTTCACTCCCTTTGCCCTTGCCTTCGGAGTTGAAGCCGTCGTTCCCGCAGAAGTCGGAATCCCTAGCCTTCGACGAATCATGGCTCCCGGAGACGAGGAGGCCAACGAAGAAAATCTCCTCCATCAGCTTGACCACGTCGGCGAAAGGCGCGAGCAAGCCAGCACGCACATAGCCAACTACCAGAACATGATCGCTCGCCACTACAACAAAAAGATTCGATCGAGGAGATTTAATGTAGGACAGATGGTCCTCCGACGAGTTTTCCAAAACACCGTCGAATTGAATTCGGGGAAATTAGGGCAAAGTTGGGAAGGCCCGTACATCGTCACGAACATCGTCAGACCGGGAGTCTACGAGCTGAAGAATACCGAGAACGCGAAGGTAATACGGAGTTGGAATATAAAGCATTTGAAAAAATTCTACCAGTAGCCCCGTGAGCCCATTCGTTACCATTTCCATATTCGAATTTACATTCTTACTTTAAATATCTGTTTGGTTATCTAGGGGAATCCCAACCCTTTCTTGTTTGGGATTATACCTTTATCAAATCGATATGGAGTACTCTTCCCTCTAGAGCCGCACCAGAATGGGGGCTCGAAGGGGTTTAATGAGGCTCATCATTTCAGACAGACTGACAATCCCGGTATAAAATATGTTTTCTTCTTAAGTCAGCAAAACGAGAAAAGATAAGAACGAGTCCAACACTACCGGCTAGAAGGCCTTCAAAAAAGCCCATCGGCGAGAGTGCCAAAAAAAAAAATTATTAAGAGGCGAGAGTGCCAAGCATGAAATTTAGAGGCGAGAATGCCCATCGGCGAGAGTGCCAAGGAACAAAATTAAGAGGCGAGAGTGCCCATCGGCGAGAGTGCCAAGCATGAAATTAAGAGGCGAGAATGCCCATCGGCGAGAGTGCCAAGGAACAAAATTAAGAGGCGAGAGTGCCCATCGGCGAGAGTGCCAAGCATGAAATTAAGAGGCGAGAATGCCCATCGGCGAGAGTGCCAAGCAACAAAATTAAGAGGCGAGAGTGCCCATCGGCGAGAGTGCCAAGCAACAAAATTAAGAGGCGAGAGTGCCCATCGGCGAGAGTGCCAAGCAACAAAATTAAGAGGCGAGAGTGCCCATCGGCTAGAGTGCCAAGCAAAAATCGTTTATTCAGTCGTGAGTGCCAAGCAAAAATCGTTTATTCAGTCGAGAGTGCCAAGCAAAAATCGTTTATTCAGTCAATTCGAAGCATAGTCTACAAAAGAATACAATAAGAGTTATCTTTACAAAAGAATTATCTACAATCTTTAAGTCTGTCATCAAGCTACGTCGCCGTCAGCGGGATATTGATCAAGCACGGTATCGGCAATTTCTCCTAGGAGAGTCTCGCAGCTTTGACGAAGAACATCCTCCGCTATCTCCTCCATACCGGCTAAGCGCGCAAGATCTTCGTCGGGAAACCGCTCAAGAAAGCTCAGAGAAGGCTCTGCAAAGCCGAGGAGCTCAGATTCCTGACGAGCCTGAAAAGAGGAAATATAAACCCAACATACAGCCAAAAGATGAGCAAGCTCAAGAAAAGAGAGGGAAAAAGGAGTTACATGATCGCCGGGGATGCACGGGGAGAGTGGAGGAGAGGCAGGATCGCTCGCGGCTTTCTTCTCTAACTCAGCCAGCTCGGCCTGGTACTCCTTCTCTAGTTTTCGCCACGTGGGCAGCTCCTTCTGCCAGATCTCGCCAAGGGTCGAGCTACGGGGATTCTTCTCAACAAGACGAATACTCGCGAGAACACCGCCCAATGCGTGATTAAGTCTGACAGACGCCTCGAGAGCATCTAGTCTCCCGAAGGCGCGTGCCAACTTGTCCGTCGCAGCGATGAAAACGCGCGTCCGAGCAAATTGCTCTTCGATTGCCTCACCCCTCGCCGCATCACGGTCGTCGGTCAATTTCTTCATCGCATCCCGAACCCGGAAAGAGATGTGCTCTTCTTGACCGGGAGGCAAGTCGATAGCCTCGGCAATCCGAGTAAGACGCCCATCCAACTGCCGAAGTCGTTCCATGAGATCCTCCTCGCATCAACGATAACGTCCCCGCTCTTCGATGAGGGACTCCTCGGCAATAGCAAGAAGACGTCTGCTCTCATCACGCTCGGCAGTACGCTCCTCAAGCTTCATCTCTGCATCCTTGCGAAGGGAAATTTCTTCCTCAAAGGATCCCCTCGCAAGATTAACCTCGGCCTGAGAAGAAGAACTTAAGGTACGGATGTGCAAAAGATATAATAAAATACGAGGAAGCAAAAAGATACCACGACAGGAAATTATAAAAGGAGTTCATTCATCATAAAAAAAAGGGGGGGTTACAAATATCCGAAAGAAAGCCTTAACATTGAAAAAAAAAGGTATTGAAAACAAACGAAATGTTTACAAAAAGGCCGTCTTATACCACGGGCTCCGAAGGAGACAAGGACTCGACGTTCGAGCCATATTCACCGCACGATGAGGGCTCGAGGGGGTTACCCTCCGGAAGAAGGTCCTCTACTCGACGCCTGTCAATAACTGGCGGCCTGCAGGGGGATAGCGGCGGAGAATTAGGATCTCCGGCAGCCTTTTTCTCCAGCTCGCTCGCCTCGCCCTGATGCGCGGCGTAAAGCTCACGCCATTTCGGCAAACGGGTCTTAAGACCCTCGATAGTCGCGGTGAGAGGAATCCTCTCCGCCAGACGGATGTTGGCTTGATAAGCAGCGGCCCGGCGGTTGGCATTGACGGCCTGGTTGAGAAATCCAAACCTCTCCGAGGCGCGTTTCAGCTTGGCTTGGGCACTTTCAAATAAGCGCTCCCGGCTGTGACGCTCCTCGGCTGCCTCACTCTTCGCCTCCTCTTTGCTCGCGACGAGCTTCTTAAGTACGGCTCTAACCCGAGGAACCAGGCGATCCTCTTCATCGGAAGGCATATCGATAGCCGCACCAATCCGAGCAAGACGGTGAGCCTTTATTCGAAGCTCCTCGGAAAGCTCTGCCTCGCGTCGGCGAGAACGCTCCAGCTCCTCAGAGAGCTCCGCCTCCCTCCGGCGAAAACGCTCTTGCTCTGCTCTGAGGAACTCCTCCCTGGCAACCAAGGAATTCTTGTACTCCGCGAGCTCAGCTTCAGCAACCCGACGCAGCGAGACTTCCAGCTCCATCGTGGCTCTAGCTTCATCGAGGTCCGATGAGAGTTCCGCGGCCCGTTCTCGGGATTCCCGCTCATCACGATGAGAAATCTCGAGCCGACCTCGGAGAACTGCGAGCTGCTCATTAACCGCCGAGGCCTCCATCTCGGCCTTGATGACAGACTGCTTCTCGCAGACGATCATGTCATTAAATTGCGCTAAAGCCCGGAAGAAGAGCGCGGTACCCTCTCAATACCCCTTAGTCTCGTCGAGAGGTTCGTAGAGCTCTTGATCGCCCAAAGCTCCCAGGGTCAGACCCCTGCACGCCGCAGAAGAGTAAACCCCCCATTCCTCGGGAGGCCCACTCGGAGATGGCGTGGACGGGAAACGATCTTGAAGCAGCGATCTCGAGGAAAACGCCTTACCAGAGAACCGCGACGGGGAAGATTGCACCGGGACGTCCGGAAGAGAAGATGTGCCCTGACGCGGAGAACCAGCACTCCCCGAAGGCGCTGCGAGAGTGTCGGAAGGAGGAGCAAGAGAAACTTGAAAGTTGGCTTCGCTGACCGGCTCAGAAAACGCCGCAGAAGCCAAATCTCCCGAAATAGCAGCGATAGGAGCGCCGGAAGAAGCCACCGGCTCGGAAGGCTCAGAAGGAGAAAACTCAAGAAGCAGGCCTGTTTGCTGCCCCTCGAGTCGAACAGGAGCTCCCTCCTGAACAGACCTTTGGTCGGCAAGCTCGGAGGTCCCATCATGGTCCCTTTCTTGCCGAATAGGCTCGATGAACTCTCTTCGCCCCGCTCCTTGCTCGCCAAGATCGGAGGCTTCACCTGTTCCTTTCGACGGCTCGACAAGCCCCGAAGCTTCTCTTTGTTTTCCTTCTTGCCCGATGGAAGTAACGTGTCCCCGCATAGCTCCGGCAGGAATCTCCCCAGATGGCGGAGGAGGAAGCTCTTGGCAGGGGACGCGATATTCCTCACAGTGAGAAGAGGCCGGCAGGGGGTCTGAACCTTCCTCAAGGCGAGGAGAAATTTGCTGCATTTCCCGAGGAGAGGCAGGTGGCACTATGGCGAGATCGTCGAAATCTTCGTCGAAGCCATCCCTCACCCCTGAAGACGATTCTCCCCTGCTCGGCGCATTCTCCGTCGCCTCGTTCCTACTCGGCGGCTCAAGGCCTGGGTTTTCCGTCGTAGCCTCTCGAGCAGGGGTAGCGGTTCGGCGCTCGGTGGTCGGAGCGGAAACCTTAACCCTCTTCGTTGAAGGGGCATCGGGTGTCTCTCCGGCTGGCCGTCTGCCCAAAGAAGTATCAGCTTGAACAGACTCCTTCGAGGGACGAGGAGCAGACGAGCCCTTTTCTCCTCGAGGAGACCTCGTCGGGGGATGATGAATATCCAAAGAACGTGGGGGCGTGGGGGCCGTTTTTAGCTTCGAGCGCTGCTCGTCGCAGGTATCCTCGAGAGGCCTCTTGCCCGATGAATCACCCCCTCGAGGGGTAAGGTCCAAGGGGCGAGGAACGTCTGATCGCGCCTGGGAATCTGGCGATTCCTGGACGGGTTTTTCACCCCCGACGGGTTTTCTTCCTTTCTTCTCGACGAGATCCAGCTTGGATCTTTTCTTCGTTTTTGGAGCAGTTTTCCTCCGCCCCGCAGGAGACCCTTCCGACACGGGCGTTCGAGAAAAGCCCACCGGACGAAGAGTGTCTGGGGAAGGCCCGTGAACCCGAACCAACTGATAAACCCCAGATTTCACGAGGCGCTGACCCCCAAAATCCTTGCTCCAGTCCCGACGAGGGTTGGCGAGGAGGGCCTGGTGGATCTTGTTAAAGCGTGCCTCGGCTTCCCCATCTTCCTCAGGTCTATACCGGGGGAGATCTATCCCCTCGGGGACCCACTGCCTCGGTAGAAACTTGTGGTTGGGGCCGAAAGTATTGCGGTCTACCTTCACGAAGAAATAGCGATTCTCGAAGCCGGATTCATTCGAGGGAGTATTCTCGAGGATGTGGCCCCGAACGCGATGGGAGAGGGAGACGCGATGGGAGAGGGAAAACCGGCCCAGATTCTTCGGATTTCTTGACAACTTGAAGAGACGCATCAAGTCTTCGAGGGTAAGCTCGATTTTTTGCTCGCGGGCGATGGCGAGCGTACACATTAAGAAGCGGATAGTGTTAGGGCTCACCTGAGCGATAGGAACCCTGAAGGCATAGAGGAACGCCACGATCAAGTTCGGCACTGGGAAATGGAGACCGGTGGTCCTGAAAAACGATTCGTACACACAGACATATTCGTTCCTGGGGGTGTCAGCCAGTTCACCTTCATAGGGAAGGCGTGCCGGGAAAAGCTCGGAATTGACGCACTGTTCCTTGACAACTGCTAACGTCTCCTCAGTCATAATGGAGACAGGGCTCCGCGTCTTGAAGATCGGACCAACTTCAGAAGAAGCCATCAAAATATTTGGGAACACAGAAGGAAGAAGTCCGAAAGATGGGTGAGAGAAAGAGAATTGCTGGGTGAAAATCACAAGGAGGTTCAGAAAAAATTATTTCGAAAGATATCCGAAGAAGGCGGGACCTCGAATTTATAAGGAAAGCAATAAAGGGAGGCGAACCAACGCGTTTTCAATCCTACGGTCCAGATTCGAAGCATACGAAACACATCAACGGTGGAGACAGTTGAGCCGTTGTATATCCCAAAAAAAATACTCGAGTGCGAAGCGTCAGCATTTAATGCTGAAAAGATTTGCGTAAAAATCGAGACTGACGTGTTGGGAAACTGAATCGCTATGGGGCCCAGGGACAGGAACTGTCGGGAATGTCAAAAGTCACTAAGAGAATAGCCCATCGCAGGTATCCCCATCGCCAGTATCCTCATCGCCAAAAACGTCCTCGATGGAGACATAGTTCCTCGAGGGAGAAAAAAAATTCCTCATCGAAGGTTGCTTACGTCAAAATAGCTCATCGCATTAGCCCATCGAAAAAACCGACAAATTGCGCTGAGGTTCTCCGACCACGTGCATCGGGGCCACCGTGTCAACTAAAGTGGTCGACGGAGTTCGCGAACACCGTTGACCAATCACGGTTAAGCTTATTTTACCAAGTGTTTACACTTGACAAAATGGGGGACTAACTGTTGAGGTCGGATTTGGTCAAATCCCCCTCAACACTTTTCGTGTCGTTCTGCCCACAAACGACATGAAAAGCAGCGAGGAAGTTCATCACTCGAGGGGATTATCCCCGACGAGGATGATCCCCGAGGAAGTTCATCGCTCGAGGGAGTTATCCCCAACGAGGATTATCCCCGAGGAAGTTAAACCGCGAGAAAGCACGGCCACACAGAAGCAAGTTGCGATGAAGCGTCCCATCAAGCTCGCCTCGAGGAACTTCGTCATGATGATCAGCGCAGGGCCCAATGACGGCTGAAGAGATGTGCATTTAATGAAACTCACCTACCCGATAAAGAGCGTCAGCGACGAGGCGCAGGGCCCAATGACAGCTGAGTAGATGTGCATTTAATGAAGCCCACCTACCCGATAAGGAGCGTCAGCGACGAGGCGCAGGGCCCAATGACGGCTGAAGAGATGCGCATTTAATGCAGCCCAACTACCCAAAATGACAGTCTGCTCGGATGCGATATAAAGCAGAAATCTGCCCTGCTTTCCCGGGGATGACGGGAGGAAACGAATGATGAAAGGAGAAAGCCAAGAAGAGAACAGAAGGCAACTCTATAAAAGGCAAGGGAAGCCTTATAGAAAGGAGAGAGGGAGAAAAAACTAGTTCTTAGAGAAAGAAACGCCAATCTTAAAGAGTCCTTTGTATTTTTGAGTACCGATCTATTATAATCTGATTATATTGAGATTAGAGAGCGTCGTCGTATATTTGTTCATCATACTTCGAATGTCCAGCTAATAAACGGGAGAAACCGAGTCCTTTCGGGAATATAATAAATCAGGAGTATTCGTGTTCATATTATTATTGTGTTCATTTGATTATTTTTGTGACTGGAAAAGGGCGGTGAAAATCGCCCTCTACAATATATATATATATATATATATATATATATATATATATAAATATACACACACATTGAGTATATATATTATATATATCACGGATGGATTAAGAGGAAAAAGAGGCGACTTATTGATTTAGAATATTTGAATTTGGTATTTGCTGTAATAGAGAGAGAGAGAGAGAGGACTCATTTGCTAAATAAAATAAAAACTTTTGGAATGCAAAATTTAGGATTCCAACAAATTTTAAATAAAATTCAGAATAAAAGAAAATGAATTAATTATTCTCAGTTCTCTCTTTTTTTCTTTTCTTTTTCTTTTTTCTTACAAATTTCTTCAATAACCATTCAAATAAAAGAAATAAATGAAGCACCGCTTGATTTTTAAAATTCTTGTAAAATAAACTTCGATATAAAAGCAATACAACAATGATCTATTTTGGGTGAAATTACATCAAATGTCCTTCTTCAATCCACTCATGTGATGTAACTTGTGGGTCATTTTGAGTTTAAGAGTATATGGTAATGGCAGAATTATACCCTTAAACTTTATGTGGATTTTTTTTTTCAACACGCACTTTGTTGCGAACATCCACAGAAAGTGTTTCATTAGTTGAGATTTTTGCATCTAGGAAGCTATCTTAATTTGTATTTTAAAGTAGGAGAAATCCTTTTTTTTTTTTATAATGGAACAAGTAAATGACTTAGTCAAAAAAAAAAATGGATTTAAATTGTGTTCTTCTCCTCATTCAAAAAAAAATTGTGTTCTCTATTTTAAAAAAACCTTCAACCGTATTAAATTTGGTTAAACCGGAACCATACAATCCACCGGCACTCTTAATTAAGATATTTCAATTACAGTTATTATAGTGAAAGAGCTTAGGCATAAAGCGAAAAATAAATTAAGACAAGAATGTAAACTCAAGCATGTAAACTTGTAAATTTGTAAATTCAATAAATAAAAGGAGAATAACTTGGTCAGGTACTATACTCAGCTATAAAGCACAAAAGAAATTAAAACAAGAATGAATACTTTACAAACTCATAAATTTGTACATCCAATAAAAAAGGAAAATAATTTGGTCAGGTAGTGTACTGTACTCGGCTATAAAGCACAAAAGAAATGAAAACAAGAAGGATTAATGACGGTAAAAACATCAAAAATTTTAGTCAAAGAACTCCTCGTATATCTAAAGTTTAAAAGTGGTGGCAAAAATACTTAAAGTCAAATTTGAGAAGTTGACCACACCATTCTCATAGCGCCGTTAACTTACCCGTTAACTCTGGCCACGTGGATTAATCTGTTTTGTTAAGTGTAATCATTAGGGGTTCAATTAGTTGTATTAAATAGTAGTAATCAGGGGTTTAATTAGTTGTTTTGTCATAAACGATGGATATGTGGGCTCGTCCACGTGGCAAAAAATGTTATGTCAGCAACTTACATTTTTTCACATGGCCAGAGTTAACGGGTAAGTTAACAACGTTACAAGAATGGAGTGGTCAACTCTTCAAATTTGACTTTGAGTATTTTTACCACCACTTTAAAACTTTGAGTACACGAGAGGTTTTATGACCAAATTTTGGGTATTTTTGCCATCATTAACCCAAACAAGAATAAAAACTTACAAACTCGTAAATTTGTAATCCAATTAATAAAAAAGACACGGCTAAGATAAATTAAGATAGGATCATTGCTCTTTATTTTTTTAATGGAACAATTACTTTTTATCGTTCAAAAGTGTACAAATCAAGTGGTTTCTAAAATCCTGCTATGCCACAAAATTTAGCCTATGTGTATTTTTCTCAAGGTTTTTAAATAGGTGACATGATAATATTATTGTCTATCGTAGGGTATTGATGTGTCATCACTCGAATCAAGACTGTTAATGCGGTTTTACTCATGTCAAAATGATTTATATCTTTAAAGTGTCTGATGGTACTTCATCATTTCTAGAAAAATATTATATCAAATATAATTAGTCAGCTTGCATAATTATCTAAAAATGGTTAAAATAAAAGGGCACAACCGACAGAGGATAGCTCGTAATAATTAATCCGATGCTAATGATAATACGGTGCCACGAGATCTAGTTCTCATTCCAATTCTGATTAAGCCACTTAAGCTGGAGCCTGGAAGTTCAAGAACAACGCCAGGTTTCGTATCAAACATTTGGTTCATATATATTCGAATATAAAATATTTTGAATCCTTAATATAACTTTATTCTAGAATCTCTTTTGTATTTTTTAAAAGTTCGTTAAATTTTCTTTTTTACGAATTCTTCAAAAAAAAAAATCAGAACGGCAAAATCAGTTGGCCAGTGTTTATTAATACGTACCCTAATTATAATTGTCTAGTCCGAAGCAACGTTTTTTAGACAAGGAAGGAAACAAATAAAAAATTGGTGGAAATCGAATCAATAAATCTCAAAGCTATAGATCATTATCCTAATTAATTTCGAACATAATTATTATAATTATACCAACCAAGGTTCAACTTACCGAACTTGCCGATAAATCGCTTGCCGTTATCGACGGATTAATCGATAATTTACCGGATTATCGACAGATTATCGACACTTATCGAAGATTATCGATGAAAAATCATTAAAATATTTTTAAGAATATATTTACTAAGTTTATAATGTTGATAAAATATTAAAAATGCCAAAAATAAAATCATTTCATACTCAAAAGTCAAAACATAGGTAAATAAAATATAGCCACATTCTCACATATGGAAATACTCGCATAAAATCATCGAAAAGTGCAAAATAAAGTACCATATTTTTATTATTTTCATGATGTTAGCCGATTTTCGATAAAAATCATGAAAAAGTATTGGCATGACCGTCTTGCCGATAACTACCGGCAAGACGGATAATCGAAGATTATCGAAGATAATCGTGGAAAAGTCGAACCTTGATATCAACCTTGTGGCTACGTCCTTCTACCATTCGCGACGTCTCGCTACGTCCACCGGCCATTCGCGACGTCCTGCGATTCGGCGTCGAAAATCGCGACCAGTCGCGACTGCAGCTCTAATCGCGACTCTCTCTCTCTGAGCCATCACGACCTCCCCCCACCGCGACTTGTCGCGACTTCTACAATCCTGATTTTTGGCGACCACGTCGCGACTCGCCGTGTGGGCGCCGTTTGCAGCTCTAACTATAATGATCTAAAAGCCTTATCGTGTATCACGAACCCAACACCCCAATTCTCCTTCTGCCCCTTTCTCCCTCAAAATTAAATCATCACCGACTGAAGAAGGGTATTTTCGTCATTCAGGACCCGGGCAGTCCCGTAATTTCTCCACCAACCAAGGGGCAATCAATACTGTCCGTCAAATCATCACCGACTATAATCGAGTGTTGTAAATTGTAATGCGTACAAGTACAGCTACGTAGAGTAAAATAGAACTACAAAAGAAATTCAATTATGGACATATATTACCTAGGGAAAAAAATGGTCTATGTTAATTCTTTATTTTTCTTACAGAATCTATGTTGAAATATTCTTATCTCACGTGAGTTTTTCTTTTTTTTTTTTAATTTGGATATTTGTATTCTTTGTTCTACACATATTTACATTTTCAATATTTGTATATTTAGTGGAAGATTTTGAAATCTAAAATATTGAAATCAAAATACAAATATATTGGTTTCCTAATCTTTCAAGTATCATTATTTTTAATATATTATATATATATATATATATATATATATATATATTACCCATCATAGTCAGTCAACCCCTTACTCATGAAGGAATTTACACAATTTTTAGTCTAATTTCTTGCCATAAGTGATTTTGAGCATTGATATTTTATTTATCTCAACACTCATAACTAGTATACATTCTAACCTAATCTTACTTTTAAACCATCTTTTTCCTCCATTTCTGTCATTCTTCTCTCCCTCAACTCTCTCTACTCCGTAAATTCAAATGTTGCAGAACCACCGTCTCTCTCCGTGCCGATTGTATCTTTTTCAGCATGTACGCAGATTGTAAGTTATTTCGTTCATATCTCTATTATTGAAGAAGATTGTTGAAAATAATTAAGTCGGGTAATCTTCAGCTCTCTGCGTTTTCCCACTATTTATACAGATAACTTTTCTTCATTGATTTGATAATATGTATATGATGTTATTTCTGGCCTCATATTTTTTTCCTACCTTCGAACATCCCGTCACAAAAACTTTTTGCCGATCCCCTAGTACACATAGACTTTTTGAAGCATAGAGATGAAAAGAAAAGAAAAAACTCAAGATGATTTAAGGAATATGTTAAAGATATAGAAATAAATGAATAAATAAATTGTGTTACAGTTACGGAATGATAACAAATTATGGAAGAACATATTTTTCGATATGATAATTATTTGCATGGCCATTTACTACAGCGATAATTGCTTTGCAAATCTCATATATCTATATATATTTCATTTCATTTATCATTTTATCAGCTTCAGAAAATGATTTATCATGCTGAACCATGTAAAACGATTCTTGAAATTCTTTTAATTGCGACTATTTTGCAGATAGGAAAATCGAGTGTCACTTCTAAAAAATGTTTCAAAAAATCTTGTGTGGTGATTTATTGTCATGTTCGTACAAGATAAGTCAAGTTTTTTCTACGAATACTATATATATATATATATATATAATATTTAAGTCATTAGTATTCTACAAAGCGTTTTTATTTTATTTTAATGAACATTTTAAAATAATAGAAGCCGAATCAATTATTCTTTTATATGCATGTGTATCACAGACGGATTCACAAATTATTAGCAAATAATAATAATAATAATATAATTTATATAGAAAATGAAAGAGATGTTACTCCAAATGTGAGGCCATTTGGGCTTGAACCTGACAGAAAAAGCCCAACCCAAGCCCAAATCAGAGCCCTAATTAGATTGAAATATAATAAATATTAAGAGTGGAGAAATATGCATGGCAAAGGTCGGATATTTTCTTCTTAGCTTGAGATCGAAAAATATAAGACTTGACTTGATAAAAAAAAAAAAATTGCTGTTCAAGTATCTAGGCTTTAATCAACTGAGGACATGAATTCTAAGTAAAAATATTTAAGTCTATTAAATATTTAAATATAAATGCATCAAACGAGAATTCTAAAAATCAAGCGTATTTGGACGATAGTACCACAAGAATGAGTGTCTTCCCGCGAACTGCTTGTTTAGGGCTAGTGAATCTTATTTATTGCATGTCGTTTAAGCCTGTTTTTGTATTGAGTCTTTGTTTATCGTAAGTTAATATCATAGATTTACATGTCATGAATAAATTGCGAAATAGAACAACTACGGTTTTTATATAACTATATGTTTTGTAATCAGTATCAATGAAAGTCATATTATTGTGATTAATTGCTCTTCTTTCTTGTTAATAATTATGTGATGTATAATTTGTAGGACGAGACTAAAAAATGGGTTACTATACTTGACCATGTACATAGTGATCTTCATGGTGATCATTTTTAGCTAAAACAAAAGTTTTTGTGTGATCTCAATTTTTCTCATGTTTTAACCAATATGGGAATATATGTACTTCTTTCTGATGATCAACTCGTACTGATATCATGATGTTCAGTTGCTTTGCATTTAATGTGATCTCAACTTTCTTATTTTTTTACACCAACATTTGCTTGTTTCTGAAAATGTGTCAGTTATAATAATTTTCAATATTTTATTTTTTTCTCTTAATTTTGATACTAACAGAACTTAAATAACAAGGGAAAGTGCTTGAATTAGTAGGTCCATGAGTGTGACATGTTAAACATATAACCCATTTGACTAATTGTTGTTTGATTTAATGCTTAACATGCCAAGTTGGAATATTTAACTCCAAAATGTGGCATGTTAATTACTGTCTGACATACATATACAAAAATATCATTAAAATTTAAAAGCATATCGATAATTCGAACGTTTTATTGAGAAACAAATTTTAGTCTTGAATTCGCGGAAAATCCCCTTCAGAACTGGTCAAATTTCAAACTACTTACAGTATCTCCAATAAATATATATATATATATATATATATATGATAATTATGGAAAAAATACCTTTTTTTTAGTTGGTGAGATATTTTCTCAATTTATGACCTTGATAAAATACTCAAAATTATAAAATTTACACTTTGGAATGATTCCATTTATAGTGTTTTTATTAATATTGATTTTTTCACACATATAATTCAAATTAATAGTTTTTTTATGTTTAAAGATTCGTCATTTTAAATATTTCAGTTTGAAAAAATAAGAGACTTAATATTGACATAACATTTTATTTTACAGTGGTGGAGCCAGGATTTCAATTCAGTGGTGCCTAATTAAGGTAATTTTTTAATTTCTTTTACAAGCGCACGAATAACAATAATAACATAATAATACTACGATTTTATTAAAAAGATAAATAAATAATGTTACCTAGTACAAAATATGACGTCATATGTTTATCGTTTGGATATATTGCATAATAGATGCCTCGCCAATAGATTAATTTATACTTTATATTAAATAGAATAAAAAATAAAAAATAAAAAATAATTAAATAATGATATTTAACTAGTATAATTATCTTAGTATTCAATTATTACTAATTTAATATTTTCTAAAGAAAGTTAAATAGCATAATAATATACAAAGTTTTCTTGTCTTACACAGTTTGAGCAATATTATTATAAAACAATAAACTGTAATATTAAATATTTGTTAACATGATTATAATTAATGAGTTTTCTTTTATTAGACTTCCAAATACACAAATAGTCTTTTTATTAATAAGTAATATGTTGTTGCACCAACAATATATATATATATATGCACATTAACTATAATTAAAAATTTGAAAGAAAAAAAAACTAAAGAAGCACTCCACTGAGATTTGAACTTGGGTTGTAAAAAAGATCAAGTCCTTATAAAGAAGCACTTACCAGCTGAGCTGCAAATACTACTAGCTTGTTTGTTAGAATTCTGAACTATTATATATACTATATAGGTATTTATGTTATCTAAAAATAATTTCTTCGTTTATAAATCTTTACGTATCGTTTACGTTTATAGGTGGTGCCCGTATATACACTGAGTTCTACGTAACTCCGCCCCCTGCTTGTGATTATCCCTTTATTATTAATTAAAAGAAAACTAAGTTATATTTCATTTTAAATAAAGATTATTTTTAGGGTTAATGAGGCAAATGCCCATTTTTATCTTAACCTTTCAAAAGAATGCCCAAATCTATATATAGCAATTAAAACTATCAATTAATTGATTTGTGGACAATTATACCCTCATTATTTAATTACGTATAATGACTCAAAATATTATTAATTAATAATATTCAGCTAATTAATAATCTTTATTATAGGAATTAACGGGAATTAGTTTTTAACTATAGCATATTCCAGCTAACTAATCCTTTTTAATAGGAATTCAAAATAAATTTTAAATACCAAATATAATCCCTATTTTCTAGCCAAACTAATATATCGCCTATTTCCATCCTACTTCAAAATTCAATTTTTTTAGGTTGAATAATATAGCTTCTGAGCTCCTTCAATGTCGTGCAATTAGATTTGCATATCGTTCGTCGCCGTCAATCTCGTTCGCCGCCGTCAATCTCCTTCTTAATCATCATATACATAACCGTAACTATATATACATAACTATAATGACGTAAAGTTATTACAATTACGTGATCATAACAACAATTAGTAATAGTAACTATAATTACGTAATCATAAGCACAGTTACATAAGTGTAATAAAAATTACATTTGTATCTATAGTCACTTAATTTTAACTATAGTTACGTAATTGTTATTACAATTACGTAAATATAATTACGTAAGTATAATTATGGTAAATATAATTACGTAATTTGTTATTTTCTTGATAATCAGTAATTATGGTAAATATAATTGCGTAAGTTGTTATTTTCTTGATAATCAGTGATTATGGTAAATATAATTACATTAGTTTTATTTTTTTTGTTAATCAATGATTATGGTAAATATAATTACGTATGTTTTTATTTTCTTGTTAATTTTTTTCAAAAATTTGTAACAATTGTTATGCTTTGAACTTTTTTTTGCTTAAACATTATTTACGTAACTATATTTACGATCCTGTATTTATACAATTTGGTAATTATATTTACGTAACTATATTTACGATTCTATATTTATGTAACAATACTTACGATTTTGTATTTTTATGTAACTACCTAAACCTTACCATGTTGGATGCGGTGACCGAGAGACGGCGAACAAAATGAGAACCTTCGCGAAGGAGGCGACGACGCAGCGGAATAAGGAGACGGCGCGACAGAAGGAGGCGAACGAGCTATTGGGCAAACGACTTTCGCGACGGAGCGATGGAAGGAGGCGAAGGGCAGCTTGGCCTCTTTCACAAAGTAATCGATTAAGGCCTTGCGCCAAACAAGCAAGGGTGGCCGTAGATCAGGTGATCTGAACGATCAGAACCGCCTAGACTGGAACGAGATCGATGCCCATCTTGCAGTTCAAAACCAAGGAATCTATCAAGATCCTCTGTCACATCACAAGGCATCAGCATCTGTACATCACTACATGCATCCACCAAAGTCGGCATGGTTAAGCATCATGTGTCCAGCACCATCACCAAGCACTATATCGTCGAACCAGAGAGGTGACGGAGATCGGGGACCGAGTGGTGATAAAGATTTTTTTGAAAAAGTAACATAATTAAATGAAATAGTAATTAATAGGGTGAAGTTTTCAACTATTATTATAAGATAAATTAATTTTTGAAATTAATATATTATAAATAATTATTATACGAAAATTAAATTGATTATAATTAATATTAGGGTTAATATGGTCCAAAAAAGTTTATTAATGAGTATAAATTGATTTTATAAAACGATGGGTATTTTTCTTAAACTTTAAAAATATGTTGGGCATTTGGTTGGCTTTTATTATTTTTATTGAAAGATGGACGCTCAATGGTATCCCACTTTTTGCCAGCTGTTTTGCTTACGCATTTCTCATTTTAACTCTGAATTTTCGCAGATTTCTTACATTTACATTTCATTTTAAATTAATTATATATCTTCAGTCTTCACTAAGGAATTCATAATATATACATCATTATTGCAGATGAACTTTATGAAGGCTCTAGTATTATATTGGAAGATTAAGCATCTGAACATTTATTCACTAATTTCCGGACAAATCTACCTTACTTTCTCTCTCCTACAAACCGTAATAGTATTTATGTAACGTATAATAACAAGTTACAGAATTAATATAGCGGCAAAAGTATCTTCCTTTTAGTCAATTGCATGCACTGATACTTAAGTTTTTTGGTGTGGAACAAGTACTCAAATTTATTGAAACAATAAATCCATCCAATTCTGCCTAATTTTAAAAATAGTTTAATAGAACTGAGACTTATATAATGAGAATAATTAATAAAAGTTTATTAAAATTAATATAAAATTATGTGAAGGTTACATGCCTTCTATTAACTTTTGTTACAGAAATTGAACGGCATTTTCTTACTACTAAAACTTAAATATTTTTGCCGCTATGAATCTTTAATGTAGTATAATAATAGCTAAAAGTGGTAAATACGCCCACAAGCAAATCGAATTGGGTTTGGTTTGTGTCAGTACTGAAGCTCTTTTTTGTTCGAGGAATCTCGTTTTTATTCAGAGTACAAATAATTTCATTTTGCAAAAGAATTTTTAAAAATAAAATAAAAAATAAATTATATGATTAATTATGTCCCCCATTTAAGGAACCTAATTGAATTAAGTATTGCTTAAGCTGTACAATCAAACCATTATACTATGATCCCTCTAGTCTTTATAAGCACCGCGTGACATCGATGCTAATCACAAACCTAATCACATAATTAATCACCCTAAAATAAAATTTATCATCAAGGATGACTGGCTCTGGTTCTCCTTGTGGAGCCTGCAAGTTCTTGAGGCGGAAATGCATGCGAGGCTGCGTTTTCGCGCCCTACTTTTGCCACGAGCAGGGCGCTGCGCACTTCGCGGCCATCCACAAGGTCTTCGGGGCAAGCAATGTGTCGAAGCTCCTCGCTCATCTTACGGTGAGCGACCGCCCCGAGGCCGCCATTACCATTTCCTATGAAGCTCAAGCCCGGCTCAAGGACCCCATTTACGGATGCGTCTCGCAGATCTTCGCTCTCCAGCAACAGGTAATTCATATGGATTTGTAGATTATAATTTGATTTCAAAATTAGGGTTTTCCTCTGACTTTATGATAGCTAGATCATTATTAAGATATATGTAAGCATTTGATTTAGCCCAAAGAAAAGTCTTAGCCTTTGTTTAAGGCGGACAATATGAGTCCCGGTAAAGACACAAAACATTTACGACACAATGAAAATGAGCTCGGTCCCCTTTAAACAAATATGAGTTTGGTCGATACATCCACAATTATTATGATTAGATAGCTAAGATGAGATTGTGATTATACCAACAACCTGAAGCAATCAGTGCAAAATATTCATTTTTAAAAAATATTTTGAATTATTATAATTATGCTTCAAAATTATGTTGTTCGTAATTTTGTAGATTACATTATTGCATTGGTAAGAAAATTAAATGTTCTTAATTTAATTGTGATATCACCATATATTATTAACTTATGGAATATAATTAGGGTAATTCATTCTGTTACAATACACTAATCACACAATGAGGTCGAAACGGTCAACACAAATAAGAGGTAAATAAATTATAAGGCGGGTAAGTGTCTATATGAAATCAGTAAAAAAAAATTAAATAAATCAAGATACGACACGAAAACGACATGTGACACGAGTTGCGACCCCTCGGTGTTTTGTCTTAGGTCAATGGTTTTTTTATTTTATTTAATCGACATTGCATTATTGAATTACATATCTTAATTAATTTGGTGTATTTATTGGCAGGTGATTACTTTACAAGCACAACTAGCTGTGATCAAGGAACAAACGAGCACTCAAGGGTTTCCCAATAGTACTTCAAGTGCGAACCCCAACGGAAGAAGACAAGGTTACAACGCTCACCAGCTAGATCAAGACATCCATGGCTGGTTTCAATCAGAGAACTCAAACACGGTCCCGCAACAATACAATAATATTAACGACGCGTCACTGCCATTGAACTCTAGCGAAGAAAGTCAAGCCTCTTTCGACACGGCAAGATTCGATGAGGCGTATCATTTCATGTCTTCGTTGGACGGCTTCCAAGCGGTCAACAACGCCAAGCAGGCCCGCAGTTTCCAAGACTTCGACGAGTTTCAGTCCGTGCCATTTAGCTATAACCGGCACTGACAAGAGGATGATGATAATGCGAAAAACAGAATTAATACATATATTATTAATAGCTATGGAAAGAACATATGTATCCGATTGTGTAGCAAATCTCAAAACATTAGTACTTTGTTGCCAAGAAACCCTAGATTAAAATGGGTGAATATACAAGGATTTATCAATTATATCTTAGATATAATTGTACCTCTACATAATTTCTCATCAAATTATTACATTCAAAAGTCAAAACGATGTTTCAGTAAAGCTTCGAAGCAATATTGTTTAAGGTGTAACGTATATATACATTTATAGATATTTTGTGTGCGTGCATGTGTTTGTATATATATATATATATATATACATATATATGGTTAGGGTTGTTAAACTCCCACTAGAGATTGTTCCCGTGCAAATAGTGTTCTGGGCCAGCTGTTTAGTCAGGGAATATTAGCTAATTATGAAATCTCAACTCTATTCTTCGAGAGGTATTAATAATATTAAGTCTTTCTTTTTCGATCATCATAAGATTGCCTACATATATAAGCTACTCATGAATCTAATAGAAGATATCAGAGATGAATATTAAAAAACCAATAATTTCAGTGTTCTTATTTATTATTATGTATATATATACACACACACACATTATACATTATGCATGATGACCAGAGTTTACTTAGATTTAAAAACTGATTGGAATATGCTTAATTTTGTAAGTAATATATCTTTGTATATATATATATAGAGCAGACTGCAGAGGATATCTGATATACATATATGTATATAGAGAGAGAGAGAGAGAGAGCTAAGGGTTTCTGTATATCTAATATTAGGTATCAAGAGTTTCCCTTATTTTCAGAAAACAGAATTTAATCACTTACTACAATCTTATAATGTATGTTGCAATTCTTTTTAATTAGGTCTAAACTCTATTCCTTTAAGAACTAACCCTTGATTACACTTTTAAACTATTTTTCAATTTCAATATGCACTTAGAGCGACTAATCAACTAAGCTTTGCGGTTTATTTTTCAGGGGCAAGGTGCACTTAGTGTCTAATCTGCTTAACTTTGCAGTTCGTTTTTCAGTTGAAAAGCCGGACTTCTAAAAATCTTACTATAAATTTTAAGCCCTATTAATATAGATTTTGAACCATAGTCTCCAAATTTCTTATCAATATAAATTTTTAAAATATGCTTTCAAAGTTCAAGAAAAAATAACTCTCTTTCCCAAACTTCAAACCCTATTAATTTACCCTAATTATATTATCCCTACAAGCAATATTACTCTCAATCCTATTTATTCCTCGAAATAACTGCCATAAATTCATTGAATGGGAGACAAAAAATTGAAGTGATTAAGCTTTTATTGATGTAGAAGTATCTCTTTTTGTTGATGTGGAAAGCAGTCTACTAGCAGAACATAAAATTTGAGATAAAATGCATGTTACAAGCCTAGTGACCTAGTTCATCACCTGCTTTTGTTCATATATATATATATATTATTCATATCACCATCTATTTAAGAATAAAAAAAATATATATAAAGGTCATTATTTGAAAATCAATCAAGAGGAGCCAAGAGAAGAGACAATTTTAGGTCAAATAAACCCTAATAGTATTCAAAGAAGCAAACAAAAAAGAATTCATAATTTCCAAATCATATAGCTAGATAAAGCTAAACATTAGTCAAATAAATCTTCCAATTTTGGTCATGATATACATAATTAAACTTCTACCTTAATAAGAGGTATAACTATATACTAGCTTATAGCTAGTCTTCCCTAATAATTATGAGCTCTCCCAAATTGTCTCTTAGCTTATTTCTTTGCACTAAAGTCACTGAAAAAAAAAAAAAAAACTCTAGTCACTATCACATAGTTGATCACAAACAAAAACAAAAAGATCCATATTTTTCTTAATTAAGCCTTCAATGTTTATATATATGTACATATATGTATGTATAACACCTCTCCTTGTTATAAGGGTTAGACCTGAAATTTTGCCCCCAATTTAAACAACACTTGGTATTAAAAAAACCTTATTAATCAAATTTTGATTATGTTTAATTAAGGGTTTCTAGAAAATAAAAGGGTTGGAGATTTTTTTTATAAATATAATATAGTTCTGAAAATGAAAGTTTTATTTTTTGTGTTTCTCAGTCATCAAGCAAGATCGTTTTCACCGCCTCTTATATGTTTTCAAAGCAAAAGCCAGTGTTCCAATGACCAGAGACCAAGTCATTATCATGATATAATCTTGATATAAATACCCTATTATAACATGTATGATTAATGCAAATTAAATCTCTAATTGTCATAATATATAACTGACGTGATGTTATTGTATATATTATAAAGATATCAATATAATTAGTCACGTTATTATTTTCCAATGAGTTATTGACACGATGCCCATGTACTTTGCATGTTAGTACATTTTGTCCATTAAATATTAACTTATCGAATTAATGCACCAATACTTTTAAAATGTACATAGTTAAAAAATAAAAAATAAAAACTGTATCGCAAAATATGAGTTTCATTGCTCATAGGATTTTCATAAAATGAGGATATTTATATAATAATTTTCTTAAATTTAATGGGACTTTCATTTTAGCTGTTGGTGAATTCACCAAAATTACGAACTGCTTCATAGTAGTTTTATAATATAGATTTTTACTCTTGTTCCAGATTGACAAAAATACATTTAAATAATTTATATGATGTTCACAAATTAATATATATTTTTGGCATTTTTAACATATGGAGGAGTACAAAGGGGCTATTCTTGAAATTAAGTACAAAGGGGCATTGATGCTAAAAATTAAAATTTAGGGGACAAATGGCACCAACGTGTAGAGTTAATGGCCATTCTCATCATTTACTCTTCACTCGCTTAAACATTATTGTTTGTAGAAGTTCAGGGGTCAAGATGACCCCAGAAAATGAGCTTGTATAATTAGCACTTGAATTAATAATGTTTTCGTCTAGATTGATAATTAATTTATAAATAATGAGGATAAAGTAAAGAAATTCGATTAGTTATCCAGTAATCATCTACACACGTGCAATGGACCCATTTGTAACCTTGGTGTCGGCTTTGACTGGTCTCTGACCATCACATTTTAGCGACCATTTCCCAGCAATATTTTGTTTATGTTTTTCTTTTAATTATATTTATGTATACCGATACTGTCATTAACTTCTTAATTAATATCATGTTGAAGATTTAGTTATGTCTATTTATTTTGGAGAAGGAAATAGTTTCTTTCTCGTTTTGAAATTTTATTGATGTGTTTGATCTCTCCGTTAAAAAAAAATAATTAAGCCTTCTTCGGTAATGGTCTATATAGTATATATCCATTAGACAATATCGGCTTGAAATAAAAGAAAGAAAAAAAACTATTTCTTTTGGAGAAGGAAAAGAAAAGAAAAATTAAATTATAAAAGAAGTTCTTGATATTTGAAAGGGTAAACTGCGGCTAAAGTACCTCATATTTCAAACAATTTGAATTATGTACTCAAGTTTTTTTTGTTGGTGGCTATAGTACCTAAAGTTGATTCTTTCATCCGTCAAACTCCGTTAGTGGTGTCTTACGGGGCACTTCGGATATTGGATACACTGCGGCTAAAGTACCTAATATTTCAAAAAGTTCAGGTACATAATTCAAATTTTTTTGAAACATTGGGTACTTTAGCCGCAATTTATCCAATATCCGAAGTGCCACGTAGGACACCACTAACCGAGTTTGACGGAGGAAACCAAATTCCATAACAAAATTGACTTTAGGTACTATAGCTACCAAAAAAAATTAAGTACATAATTCAAACTGTTTGAAACATTGAGTACGTTAGTTGCAGTTTACAAAACATTGAAAATCCAGTCGCAGTGTCTGAACATTAAGTGTGAATCCTATCTAGTTCTAATTAATACTTTGTAATCTATATTGCATATATTTTGTGCTTCATATACGAGCATTGAATGAGAATGTTCGACGAAATTAAACCATCTCTAGCATTGAATTAGTACGGAAATGGCCCAATTTTATTCAATAGATTAAAATTCAAAATAAATTAACATGATAAAGGTATTTGATAGTTTTATTTAGGTCATAACATATTAAAATTAAAATGTTATTTGTAATAATGTAATATCAAATTATTATTTTCATTCATTTATAACATACTTTCAAAAGAATTAGATTATTTTCACACCAAATATTTAATGCAGAAGCCTGTGCCATTATTTTTTATTTTTTTTAATGGGGTAACGGTATCGGTCAAGGTGTGTAAGAACATGTGGCACTATTGGCCAAGTTTACATATGTAAAGGGGGCAAGCATTTTGCTTCCTATGTGGTTTGAACCTGTGACCTCTAGGAGAGATGAGTAGTGGTGTTACCACTAGACCAAGCAAGCTTAGTTCTTGTGCCATTATTATTAACAAAAAGTATAATTCTCGTACCAAAAGCATAGAAAAAAAAAAAAACCAAACCGTTTTCACACCTATCAATAACCCTATTTTTAAAGATAGAGAAAGTAAATTATTTAAAGGAAAATGGTTTAGTGTTTGTTAAGTTAACTCAGGCTAATTAACTTAATTTTGATGTGTCCAAGAAAATGCATTAACAAAAAAAGAAAGAAAAGGACAAAAGAGAAAATTGCAAATTACGATTACCTAATATAACAGCGGTAGGTGGTGATTCACACACGCTTAACAGATCATAATAGAAAATTATATAGAACATCCTAATTAATATATTATTAGCTTCAACTTAATTAAATTGTTTATTAATTAATAATTTACACGAAAATAAAGAATAGTCTAAGTTCAGGGGATCCCAAAGCTATACGCACCATAAGATATGTTGGTATTAATTTATTTGTGATAATAATGCGCACGAATAACGCAATTATTTATTGCCATATAGTCTTATAATAATTTATTTACTTACATCACTGACATTTTGGGCTGGCACAACATTCTATGTATAAAATAAGTGTAATTGTGACATGTACAATTCATTTCTAATTATTATTTTATATTCAATAGCAAGTAAGCAAATTAATTTGAACTTAATCACGCGCATTCATTGTAAAATACATAAAATAGATAATTATAATTGTACTTATAACAAAGGATTATATTTATAATGTGGCTTGTATGTCTAGGTATGCTGCTTTTTGAATATCGATAAAATTTTCATTATATATCGTGCAATTTTATAAATAATGATAATATCTCGATGAGTAACTAGCTATTAGACGACAAATCCGCAATAACAAAAAAATTAGATAGCTATTTCCCAGTTTTTGTCGACGTCGAGCATATATCGTTTAAAATTCAATGGCTTTATAAGGAATAAGTTTACTTATTTCATAATCATATAGGATAACAAGTTTAATCTAATAAAATAAGTAACTAGAAATTTAGAACAATATATTAGTATAAATAAGAAATAAAGTGTGATATAAATGGGGTAACACACTAGACATACTCGTTGATTCTTAGTAAACTAATGAAATATAATAAATTGAAAATAATATAAATATTTTATGATTTATCTATCGATATTTTAGTAAATTAGATTATTAATTATATTATATCCGCCATTTTTAACACTTATGTTGTTAATGCATATAATGGCTTTAACTTAGAGTCGGATCCAACGTTCGGGCTCCGAGCGGGACCCGGCGAACACTTAGATAATTGAATGATGAGTCAATGCAGATTGACTTAGCTGAAGGCGGATAGCGCTTCGAGCGAGGCATGAGCTGTCCTGATGAGCGTTGACTTGAAGTAGTCGTCTCCGACGAACCTCGGAGTAGGGAAGTCACCATAGCGTTGGATCCATGGCAAGCCCTAGGCTCGAGGTCGTCGGCCTTGGCGGCGTCATCCTTGATGGCAAGATGTTCCTGTAACCTGCACATGTAGTCGTGACGAGCTCCAGCAATGTCGAGGTCTTCGTCACGGCGACCCCCCAAGCAATCCACCGGGCAGCCCGTCGGTCTTCGAGGAGGTGTCGCGGCGTCGTGACGAGCTCCGGTGATGTCGAGGTCTTAGTCACGGCGACCCCCTGGCGATCCACCGGACAGCCCGTCGGTCTTCGAGGAGGTGTCGCGGCGTCGTGATGAGCTCCGGTGATGTTGAGGTCTTCGTCACGTTGACCCCCCTGGCGATCCACCGGGCAGCCCGTCGGTCTTTGAGGAGGTGTCGCGGCGTCGTGACGAGCTCCGGTGATGTCGAGGTCTTCGTCACGGCGACCCCCCTGGCGATCCACCGGGCAGCCCGTCGGTCTTCGAGGAGGTGTCGCGGCGTCGTGACGAGCTCCGATGATGTTGAGGTCTTCGTCATGGCGACACCCCTGGCGATCCTCCGGGCAACCCGTCGGTCTTCGAGGAGGTGTCGCGGCGTCGTGTGAAGCTCCGGCGTCGTTGTTCTCCCTTGTGCTTTCCTCGTCATAAGCGGATCTGGACCTCCATGAGGTGTCTTGAGCGTCGCCGTTTTCCTCGACATATATTGGTGAGGCTTGGCGAGGCGGTTGGTCTCGCATGGGGAGGGGCAGGGCCCTAGTGTTGAGTGTGACGATTGATACGGGATATTGCGTCACGTTGCGCGAAGTACTGGCTTGGCCCGTCATGCTGAATGGCGGTCGTCGTACTCCGGGTCTTCGATGAGTGCTGGCAAAAGGTCTTGAGGTATGACTTTGAGCGACCCCC
Organism: Parietaria judaica; assembly: GCA_954871525.1. Taxonomy (NCBI): domain Eukaryota; kingdom Viridiplantae; phylum Streptophyta; class Magnoliopsida; order Rosales; family Urticaceae; genus Parietaria; species Parietaria judaica. The sequence continues at coordinate 52,102,305 of OX940860.1, forward strand.
CTCCATCTAGCGCCAAACTGTTAATGCGTAAAAATGGCTTTAACTTAGAGTCAGATCCAAGGTTCGGTCCCCGAGCGGAACCCGATGAACACTTAGATAATTGAATGATGAGTCAATGCATATTGACTTAGCTGAAGGCTCCAACAAGGCATGAGCTGTCCTGATGAGCGTTGACTTGAAGTAGTCGTCTCCGACGAACCTCGGAGTAGGGAAGTCACCATGGCATTGGATTCATGGCAAGCCCTAGGCTCGAGGTCGTCGGCCTTGGCGGCGTCATCCTTGATGGCAAGATGTTCCTGTAACCTGTACATGTAGAACACGTCTAGGAGAATCGGAGGATTGAACCTCCGAAGCCTCTTTGACGCTAGTCATTGAATATGCTTGAATACGGGGAAAAGATAAAGGGTAAAAATATTTGATGCCGAAACTCGTGAAAAGCTGCCTACGTACCCTTTAAAGGGATTAGGTCATCACGTAGTTCAAAGTGGAAGGTTAGGGCATACATACCTGAGCTTGCCTGGGCAAGCCGAGAGCTAATTTCGGAGACGGGGTCTCTATCGACGTAGCTAGATGGCGAAGCTAGTTGAACCAACTAGGTGCCAGGGCTAGGAGGCGTCGAGGCGACATGCCTGGGGTGGCATATCTAGGTGGTGGACCAAGTCGCCACAATGACGACTTATGAGGTCAGGCATCGATGTCAAAGATCCTTGGCAACCAAGAACCATAGCTTTTACAAAGATCAAGCATAGACAGGGATCGAAGGTCGGCAGAGCACGACGATCGACAAGGGTCGAATGCCATCCTTGTTCTTAACGAGCCAAAATGGGCGAGACTCCGATGAGCGGAGTGTCGTAACCCCGACTCGCAGGAAGAAGGCAAATTCTAGAGAGAGAAGCTGTCAATTTAGAAAGAGAATTCCAAGTGTGGAAAAATATGTGAAATGAGGAGGAGAAGCCTCCTATTTATAGGAAAAAAGGTGGTGACCATTTCTTCCTGAATCAGGGAGATGAATGGTGTATGTCGTTCCTTGGTGACCAAGAAAGAGTGCGCCGTGTGCCTTGTCCGGAGCCGGGTCGTCATGCTCCTTTGTCGGGTGTAGTGGTCGTCATTCCTTTAGCATTGTCCGTTGTCCAGGTGTGTTACCTGCCCATACCTTTTCTCGGCCATAAGACGAGGGAAAGGTTGTCAAACGCACCTAGGGTTGTCGCAGCTTCCTGATACATTGTCGTCGGTGGCCATGAGGGATGTCGAGATCATAACGCCTTGTCGTTGGTGGCCTTGAGGGATGTCGTGATCATAACGCTTTGTCGCCGGTGGCCTTGAGGGATGTCGAGATCATAACGCCTTGTCGCCGGTGGTCTTGAGGGATGTCATCGCTTAACTGGTCTCCCCGACCAGCTCTCAGGGATGTCTCTTTGGCATTTGGGCTTTGTCTTCGGGCCCGATCTTTGGGGCTTCGCCAGATCGGCTTGAGATTGGGCTAATGAGCCTTGACTCCGTTAGCGGGCTTTGACTTTCGCCAATGGGGCCCAAATTTTACATATCCCGAAAAATGCACATAAGATATGCTAACACATTTTTAAATGATAACAAGTGTAAAAATATAAATGTTCGTTCAACTCATTATATTTTTCTTGTATTAATACGACACTTCCTAAAAATTTACCTTTTTAATGTCTGCATTTCTTGGACTCATAATTAAATGGGTTTTATAAATATAAACTAATCAAATACATAAGCACGACTCCAATTTTATCGTTTAGCTATAATTGTAGGTGGAGGCGACGTGGCAGTCGGCTCCTTTGTGGGACCCGCAAGCAGAGTAACAAAGCTAGAACGGCGACAACTCGTGCGGCGTGTCGACGTCATCTATTTGGTATTCTATACGGCACGTGCGCTGCACCAGTAGTTCCCCCTAGTTATTATCAACGATAATTACGGCAAAAATATCAAAATTTGATCAATTAGAAAAGTAAAAATCCAAAATTAAAAAATTGTAATTTTTTTATCGAATTGAAATAAATGAAGATGTTAGATTTTGGATGAGTACATAAATATGTATCTTATGTATGGTTTACTAGCACTTTGCTAAAAAATAATGAACGTCTGTCAAAAATGTTGGATGAAATATGCATCGTTTTATATTTATTGACTTTGGATGCTTCTATCCTCTTCTTTTTTACTATGGACCCCTAGCATCTCGATTGATCAAAATTTAGGTACTTTTGTTGCGATTATCCTTTAATAGTTTTAATAAAAGGTAATTGCATCGGAAGTACTTAACTTTATTCAAATTAGTATAGTGTCTCAAATTTGCTATTACGCTAACTAAATACTTAATTTTTTTGAAATTATGTTTTATGTTGATTTTCACATATCTCCGATATTGATTTTTTACACGTCTACAACAAATATTAACACTCTACTTTTCACCTTTTGAAATTTCGCATGTTAAATACTTTAATATGACACATACATTTGTAAAGGACTTAATACTTGTTGTGGGTAAAAACCGCTTGTTCAACAATCACAGCTTTGCGCGTGGGAACGCCGCTTTTAGTATGTTTTCCGATGAGAAATATGGGTCGTACGCGTCCGTTAATATCGTATATACGTGTCAGTTTAAGAGAAAATGGAGACGAGGTAAGATAGCGAGAGTTATTATGAAAAATGTCTCTGAATCATCTCATTCTTTAACCTAAGTACTTATAATCGTGGGAAAAGCCAAGTACAAGCTTGGAATCTCATTCTGGACGACAATGGCGGAAAATGAAAAGGGCAATGTTCTTGGATTTTTTTCTATTATACTCCTTTTGGGGGTGAAGGACTTAGTACTTGTCCAATTTGGCTATCCTTGGCTTTTATGAGCCATGTACTATTCTATTTATAGGTAGAGATTTTGGCCATCGTAATGGGCTCTGATTACAATGTGTTGATGAAAAACCCTAATTTGGTGGTCCTCCCAGAATCTGTTAGGGTGACCTGGAAGGGTGCAGAACTATATCATTGTAGAGGAGACAAACTTCTCGCGGGTAGGTCGTCATTGTCGGGTGACTTGAGCTTGGGCGTAACGTCTTCTTCGCATGCTGAGACGGACTTGCCCATCACCTGCTTTTGCGCTGGAACGGGCAAGACATCTGGGATTGAGCTTCGGACGAGCCTCCCTGTTGTTTCGGGTGAGTCTATTCGTCGGATCCTCGTCCTGAGCATGGACAAGGTTGGTCGTACTGTTGGATCCCAATTCACGGATCTGCAAAGAACACGAATAACACCAAAAGAAATCGAACAGAAAAATAAAGGACACAAACTTTTGGGAGAAGAAATTCTCTTGATTAATAATCGAAGGCAATACAAGAAGATAAACTCAAAATTCTAATGGACTCTACACGATACAAAGTGTACATGCTAGGTATATTTATAGCCTCACATAGGCGAAACCCTAGCTATTCAAATCGCACAAAATCAGGAAACTACCCTAAACAATCTCGCTGAATCTTTGACTTGATTTGCTTGCTCCTCAATCTACGCATCTTCCTTTCTGGGTAGAGTTTCCCTTTCCTGCCCGGACAGCTTCTCTGTCCCCGAGCTGGCCTGCTCGTCTGCCTCTGGCCGGGCTTGCATTCTATCCGGACGTTTTGCTCGTGTTCACCCGAGCTGGGCTGAACAGCTGTCCGTCTTCTGTTCTGGTCGGTACCCGGGCTGACTCCTCGCAAGTGTTTCTGCCCGTCCTGGGTTCTGGTCGTCATCCGGACTAAGTCAAGCTTAAGCTCACATTCTCCCCCGTAAGCTTGACTTGCTTCTACTCTCTTCACTCCGAGCAGCTCTCTCATCTCTTCGAACTTGACTCTCCCTAGAGCCTTAGTAAGAATGTCTGCCCGTTGCTCCCTCGTGTTGACGAACTCCACGATGATCTCTCGCTTCTCCACACATTCACGAATATAATGGTACTTCGTGTCAATGTGTTTGCTTCGTCCGTGAAATACTGGATTCTTTATCAACGCGATTGCAGACTTGTTATCCACGTAGAGAGTAGCTGGTCTCTGCTCGGATCCGGTCACTTCACTAAGTAGCCCCTTCAACCACATAGCTTGACATGTTGCTGCGGTTGCCGCCATGAACTCTACTTCGCATGAGGATAGAGCTACTGTCTGCTGCTTTTGAGACTGCCAGGTGATCAGGTTTTCGTTGAGGTAGAACGCCATCCCTCCGGTACTCTTCCTGTCATTGATATCACCGGCCATATCACTGTCCGTAAAGCCGACTAGTACTTCTGCTCCACTTCCTCTGTTGTATTGGATCCCGTAGTCCGTCGTGCCCTTCACGTAACGCAATATGTGCTTCACCGCCTGCTGGTGTGCACTCGTGGGCTTCTCCATGTATCGACTGACTATCCCGACTGCGTGTGAAATGTCTGGTCGGGTGTGGGTGAGATACCTCAGACACCCGATCACGCGTCTGTACTCCGTGGGATCCACTCTTCTCCCTTCAGCATCCTTCCCGAGCTGCAGCTTCGCCTCCATTGGGTACTTGCTCGAGTTACAGTCCGCCATCTCGAACTGTTTAAGGATCTTCTTCGTGTAAGCCGACTGCTTCAGCGTAATGCAGTCCTTCTTCTGTTCCACCTCTAGACCGAGGTAGTACGAAAGTAATCCGAGGTCACTCATCTCGAATTCGGCCATCATCTGCTGCTTGAATCCATCTACGCCTCCTGCGCTGGATCCTGTGACGATCAGGTCGTCCACATACACTCCCACGATCAGAGTTTCCTGCCCGGAACTCCTGGTGTAGACTGCCTGCTCGCTCAAGCACTTTGTGAATCCAAGATTCTTCAAGCTCTTGTCAAGGCGGATGTTCCACGCTCTTGGTGCTTGTTTTAACCCGTATAAGGCCTTGGATAGCTTGTACACCTTCTGCTCCTTGCCCGTGACGCCGAACCCCTCTGGTTGCTTGATGTACACTTCTTCTTCGAGGTCACCGTTTAGGAATGCCGATTTGACATCCAGATGGTGAATTTCCCAACCTCGATGAGCTGCTAGGGCTAGGATGAGTCTGATCGTGTCCAGTCTTGCTACTGGAGCAAAGACTTCCTCAAAGTCTATGCCTTTCCTCTGCACGTAGCCTTTAGCTACCAGCCTTGCCTTGTGCTTAAGGACATTCCCCTCAGTGTCCTTCTTCAGCTTATACACCCACTTCAGGCCGATGGGATTATGACCCTTGGGCAGGTCGGTAAGCTCCCATGTCCTGTTCTTCTCAATGGACTCCATCTCCTTCTTCATTGCTTCCTGCCACTCCTGCTCGGCTGCTGCCTCCTGGTAATTGGCTGGTTCTTCTGCACACAACAAAGAAAGTTCCTCCAGGCTCATCTCCACTTCTTGAGTCTGATCGTAAACGTCTGCTAAAGGACGGAATCCTCTTGGGCCATCTTTTATGGAGGAGTCTCCTGAACTGGACGGGCTGGTCCTGCTCGGACTTGGTGTCCTGGGTGTATCCGGGCTATTCTCTCCCGGGCTGGGTTCTCTCGTCTCTGGCAAGATTGTTTCCGAGCTGGGTGTTCCGGGCTGCTCCTGCTCGGCAACATCCTGGTCGTCTTCGACAATGAACTCCACTGAGTTCTGCTCGGGTTCCCCATTCTCGTCGCGCCAATCCCACTTCATCTCCTCTTCGAAAACAGCATCTCTGCTCACTTGGAGTCTGCCGCGTCGTGGATCGTAGAGTCTGTGTGCCTTGCTTCCTTCTTCAACGCCAAGGTACACCATCTTCTGACTCCGGTCGTCCAGCTTCTTGAGATGTGGTCCCGCAATCTTCACGTGTGCGGTGCATCCGAACACTTTCAAATGTTCTAAGTGGGGTTTCTTCCCTTTCCACGCCTGGTAGGGTGTACGCTCTCCTAGCGCTTTGGTAGGCAAACGATTAAGCAGGTAGACGGCATGCCTTACTGCTTCTGCCCAAAAATGGGCTGGAACTTGCATGCTCTTGAGCAAGCTCCTTGCTGTGTTCATCACAGTTCGGTTTCGTCTTTCCACTACGCCATTCTGCTGGGGCGTGTGGGGTGTGGACAGGTGTCGTTGAATTCCTTCCTGGTCGCAGAACTCTCCGAACTGCTGGGAGGTGAATTATCCTCCACGGTCTGTACGCAAGACCTTTAACCTGTGCACCGAGCCATTCTCCACGATCTTCTTGAACTTCTTGAAGACCTCAAAGGCTCCACTTTTCTCCTTAAGCATATAAACCCACATCCAGCGACTGTAATCATCAACAAGTAAAAGAAAGTAATTGTTACCTGCCAAAGTTGCTGGGGTGACTGGACCACATAGGTCTGCATGCACCAACTGTAAGGGTCTCTCTGCTCGGAATTTGGCCTTGATCGGAAATGGTATCCTCGCCTGCTTCGCGATCATGCAGCACTCACATAGCTGGTCGGGGTGTTCTATCTTGGGAACCCCGAAGGCCATCTTCTTCTCGCCCATCATCTTGAGCGCATGAAAATTCACGTGTCCGAGCCGTGCGTGCCATAGCCAAGCCGGGTCTGCCATCGATGCCATAAGACAGACAGGCTGGCATGTCTTCAGGAGAATCTTGTAGAGTCTGTTGGGTGTTCGCTCCACCTTCATCAACAGCTCTCCTTCCTTGGTCCACATCTTCAGGTAGGACCCTTGCAGCAACACAGTGTTCCCGATCTCAGTCATCTGTCCTAGACTGATGATGTTGCTTTTCAACTTCGGGATGAAATACACCTGGGTCATCAGACGCTGGTCGCCATTCTTGCACTCGAACAGGATCGATCCTCTGCCTCTGATCTCTACGACTGATCCGTCGCCAAATTTCACGCTGCCCGTGATCTTCTCATCGAGCTCTTCAAACTTAGCTCGGTCCCCAGTCATGTGGTTGCTTGCGCCGTTGTCAAGGTACCATACGTCGGTACTGACTCTTTTCTCGTCATGTGTGAGGAGGTTTGCAAAAACCTTGTCCTCGATGAGGAAGACCTGCTCGCTGGTCTCCTCCGGGTATCTCTGCTCGGCCTCTGGGCTGATCGGCACACTGATCAGTTTTGCCCGGGCCTTAGCTACGCCTTCGCCAATCTGCTCGTCCAGGTGCATTTCCTGCTCGGCAAACAACAATGCCGGCTGGTCGTCTGGGAATCTTGCTAGATTCGCCTCTTCGCCCTGGTTCCTGCTCCGGCACTCAGATGCAAAGTGCCCAAGCTTCTGACAATTGTAGCACTTCACTATGCTCTTGTCTCTCCTGGTCGTGCCTTCCTGACGGGTAGATCCACCGCCGCGACCACGCATGTCCCGACCTCGACCTCGTCCACGACCATGTCCGCGTCCTCGGACTTCTCCACCGAAGCTGTTCCGACCTGAGGATCTTGTAGAAAACTCGACTCCCCCGGTTTTCCGCTGTCTGGCCGTCCATTCTTCATGCGTGAGCAGGAGGTTCTTGTCCTCTTCTCTGTCACCGTAACCCCGGAGTCTCTCCTCGTGGGCTTTTAGGCGACCAACAACCTCCTCGACCGACATGGTCTTGAGATCGCCGAACTGCTCTATCGATGTCACGATCTGCATGTACCTGTGAGGCACTGCTCGGAGGAATCTCTTAACGACGGTGGTCTCCTCCACCTTGTCTCCCAGCGAGCGTATGCCGGTCACAATGGACGTGAGCCGCATAGCGAAATCATCAATTGATTCGCTCTCCCTCATTCTCATGACCTCGAACTCACTCTTCAAGGTCTGGACCTTTGCCTCCTTGACGCGATCTGCGCCCATGTGCATGGTCTGAAGAGTTTTCCATGCTTCCTTCGCGGAATCTTTCTCGGCAAGCATGAGAAGAACTTCTTCCGGAACTGCTTGGTAGATAGCGGCTAGAGCCATTCTTTCCTTGCGCCCTTCGACACCGCCGTTTTCTACGGCCTCCCATACTCCCTGCGCCTGCAGATTCACCCTCATCTTCAACGCCCACACGGCGTAATTGCTCTTCGTGAGCATGGGGTAATGGAGTGTAACTGTGTCTTCTCTGGTGTCTGGCGGCGCGACCAAAGCTCTTTCCATCGGTGACTCTGATGATGAAGACATGTTCTTCGATTGAAGCTCTGATACCACTTGTTGGATCCCAATTCACGGATCTGCAAAGAACACGAATAACACCAAAAGAAATCGAACAGAAAAATAAAGGACACAAACTTTTGGGAGAAGAAATTCTCTTGATTAATAATCGAAGGCAATACAAGAAGATAAACTCAAAATTCTAATGGACTCTACACGATACAAAGTGTACATGCTAGGTATATTTATAGCCTCACATAGGCGAAACCCTAGCTAATCAAATCGCACAAAATCAGGAAACTACCCTAAACAATCTCGCTGAATCTTTGACTTGATTTGCTTGCTCCTCAATCTACGCATCTTCCTTTCTGGGTAGAGTTTCCCTTTCCTGCCCGGACAGCTTCTCTGTCCCCGAGCTGGCCTGCTCGTCTGCCTCTGGCCGGGCTTGCCTTCTATCCGGACGTTTTGCTCGTGTTCACCCGAGCTGGGCTGAACAGCTGTCCGTCTTCTGTTCTGGTCGGTACCCGGGCTGACTCCTCGCAAGTGTTTCTGCCCGTCCTGGGTTCTGGTCGTCATCCGGACTAAGTCAAGCTTAAGCTCACACGTACACCATCACCTTATGTCATATTGGGCTTTTCTTCCCATTCTAAGCGTTTTTTTTTTTTACTATCGGCTCTTGTTGAACCTCGAATTCTTGTTGAGAGGCCCCACTCTCTTTTGGGGAACCGATTTCGACCCCAACAATACTAATATAAGAGACTTGAGAAGAATTATGTTTCTTACGACGTTAAAAACTTAATCAACGCATTGAAATTTTGAAAATATGCTGAACATTTTGAATAAACTTAAGGAGTACTCTTGAAAGAGTTTATCCCTATTATTTATTCTTCCTCTTTCTATAAACTGATCTAATTTATCAAAATTAATAAAACAAAAAACTCAAGAAAACTACTAATTACTATATACTCGGCGAAAAAAGTAAGTTTATCTTTGTATTATCTAAATAGATAAACTTCTATAATCTATAATATGAGTTTGAATAAACTTCTATTCTTTTGATTATCATTATTTTAAGTGATAGTTCAATGCTTTCAGTCTTTTATATATATATATATATATATATATATATATATATATATAACTTAGTTCCGCTCGCTTTTGTCGTTGAGTTTTTAGTTTAATCCTTGGACTATTTAATCAGATACATTGTAGTACTAAATTTTCTTTAATCTTTTAATTTCTAGTAGGTGAGGAGTGCATAATTTTAATTGTTGACCAAAAGATTAGAAATTTGGTTCTTTCTAATATTCCAGCTGAAAATTTGGATTATTTTCTCTAATTATATTAGTTTGAGTGTTAATATTAAGAGGGAATGTAACCTCTTTCTGTTTTTTTTTTTTTTTCTTCTGAAAATAACAGTAAACAACCTAGAGTTATAGGCATGCATGTTGTGGATTCCAAAGAATGGTAAAGCTGGCATCAAATGATTGATCTTACAAAATAATAAAAAGTTGTGGTAAAAAGTTGGCATATATTTTGATTCTGTTCAATGAATATTGAATTATACGCAAAGGTCAATAGTCAAACCGCAATTTGAGATAGAGTTACTATTTTGTTTTATCTTGAGAATTTAATCATGAAAACAGAAAAGTACATGTTCATCATATTAATTATTTTAAATCTAAATCGTCGATACAGTTAAACTTCTCTATAGTTGTAGATTAGAGTATTTTATTATAATATAAAGATAAAATTTAATAATATTAATTAAAGTTGAGACTTTATGAAAATATTCTTCTATCAAACTTATTAATCTATCGAGTATAACAAAGTTCTATTATAATTACTTAGAGCATGCTTCGTAATGCCGTGAAATTTTACATGTTGGTATATTTTATCCCGCATAAAATTAATATTTGGACAAAAATATCAGTCAAGATTAAAGCTCACGGGGTAAAATGGACGAATCATGATAAAGTTGAGGGAGCAACAATTATTCTAATTTAGTCAAAGAATTCTCATATTTATTAGTTCTTGGGAAGATAGATCCAATAAATGGTGTGAAGTGCAAGACATGTTCTGAAATAGTACTGTAGACCAAATTAATTATATATTTTCCGAAACTAAATTAATTTGACCATATAATATGAATCAACGGTACTATCCAAACTTGTCTTCTTTTAAAAATAATCATCATCAAAGAAGGAGATGAGAAGAAACGATAAAGTTGGGTAATAGAAAATTGTGGACATACGTGGTCATATGTTTAAGGTGATCATAATTGATTAATTTTGAAATATAATCAAAATGGTTTATCGTACCATTATTTATAGAACATGGCTTGCACTTTGAACCATTATTTAGCGTGGTGGTGTAATATGTGGGTCATTTATGTATTAGTTACAAGACACCAATGGATACGCACACATACACATAAAACAACTTATTTTCTAACGATAAGTAGGCCTCACAAAGCAGAGACGTTGATTATACATGATTTCATTACGAATAAGAGTGAAAATAATTTCAAATCATAAGAGTATATATGGCTAGTACTAATTACTTTGTAATTGAATTAATTTGCCTTTTACGTATCCGGACGTTACTGTATTGCCTTTTATGTATTAGCACAAAGTGTATGAAAAACCAACGTTATATACACGTTATTTTTTTATGTATCCAGACTAAATACCAATATTTTCTATCACGCTATAGACAGATACCTTTTTTTTCGGGATTGTTTGGTATCTGTCAATAACGTGAGAGAAAAATATTGATATTGTATCCAGTTAAAACGAAGAATGTGTATTTAACGTTGATATTTCAAAGACTTTTAGTATTTATGCCGCTATAATATCCCTTTTTATTTATATTCTTTGTTCCCTTAACTTATCATTATGTATCAATTTGTTACATGAACTTTTTATTAATTTAATCAATCAACCCTAATATTTATTTAAGCATTGAATCCCCTAAACTTATGATTTTGTATCAATTTTCGTCTTTTGTTTTAAATTTGTACCCAAATATGCCTATTCGTGGATTATATGTTTTTCATTTCCGTCAAACTTATAGAAATTTGTCTTTTCTATATCATATAAATGACATTTTAGTTTTTACCCTAAAACAATCTAACTTTTTTTTTTTTTTTTTGTAAGAACATCCCTTTGAACCTCTTACATCTCGGTCACAAACCTCATCATCTCCGTCATATTACTGAAAATTAAGTTTTTGATTTTGTATTTATCACAGAACGATTATATATTTAACATAGATTGAGTATTTGATATGTATGAAAAGTTCAAGTGAAAAATTGATTAAAAAAAAAATCATATAGGCAAACAGATCCAAAATAATAAGTTAAGGGGGCTAACTGAACAAAAGAGAGAAGTTAAGAGGCATTTTGTTACAAAATGATACGTTGAGATTGTATTATGATATATATACTCTATGAAGAATAATTGCAAATGATGTTTGAATTTCGAATAATCTTAAAATGCAAAACAAGTTAAACATCATGATATCAACTCGTGCGGCTAGGTTGTCAATGCATATAATTGATACCCTTTATTTTCAATGATTAAAATTAGAGACAATACGAATTGATCAGAAGGACATATATTCCGATATTGGTTAAAAAAAGAGAAAAGTTGATATCACATCAAAACTTTTGTTTAGGAATATCACCATGATGATGTGTATGTACTATGTACATGGTCAAATATAGTAACCTATTTTATGTCTCGTCCTCCATTAAATTATACATCACATAATTATTAACAAGATAGAAAAACAATTAATCACAATAATATGACTTTCATTTATACTGATTGCAAAACATAGCAACCATAGTTGTTCTCTTTGTCATTACAGATATGAATTTATGATATTAATTTACGAATAATTAATATTCACTACAGAATTTAATTGACTTACTATATCACGTACCATAGTATATATTTTATTTTAATTTAATTTTTACTAGATTTACGGTATTGTTTTAGATATGTTTAAAAGGAAAATGTGCAATACGAAGACTTTGTATAATGAAGACACTCATTCTTGTACTACTCTTGTCCAAACATTGATTTTTGGAGTTCTCACAAGATCCGATGCATGTAGATTTGAAAATTTTAGTAGACTAACCATATATATATATATATATATATATATATTATATAAATAAGAGGATATATAACCACATTATGTCACACTGCATGCATCGTGCTTTCTAAATTGCGAGTCATTTCATGCTCCTTCAGCTTACCAAGTAGTCTATGCATTCTTATGAGAATTCATTAATATATATATATATATATACATATATATGTATAATTGAGATAGAAGAGTAGGGTTTCATGTCTTACTAAACATTCTTTTAGCCTATTTGGATGTTATGGCAATCAAAAGAGAAAGGATTGAAAATATATATATTATATATAAGAGTTTGAATTGATGGGGTTTGCTGTGCTCGTCCTAATCTTGATTATTAATGAAAAGATATATGGCTTGGACTGATTAAATGCATTATTGGGCAAAGGAAAGCTATATATAATTTAATAAGAATCCCTTTAATAAACATGCCTTCTTGTCCCCAAAATCTCTCTTCCTTTTCTAAATTCCCTTATTAAAGTGGCCAACAAGTACGCCTCAGTGGAATTCATTCCCCATTTATGCGATCATAATGGCTGCCGATAAGCCCCATAAATATATTTATATATCATCAGTAAATATCACCATATATATATATATATATTTATATTTATATACCATCAGTAAATATCACCATATATATGCCATGCATGCATGCACACAAAACCACCCACCAATGAACGTCCAAGACCATTCATACGTGGTCATCTATATATATATATATATATATATATATATATATATACGTACATGTGCATTTCAAATTTCGCAATGAATATTATTCCCATGCAGTACTAACGTGTCGTTGCTACGTGGAACTCCTCCATTGGGAGTGTTCCTTTTTGTATTTTGTTAGGCGCCCACTTTTTGAGCAGTATGCATGTTTTTCCATTCCCACATACCATAGGGTTATTGTTGAAATTTATTAATAATAAATGACCAATAAATGTTCTAATAAATGAGTTAGTATAATGTGTTGAGTGAAGAGTAAATGTGGGAATGTGAAAAGTCTCACATTGATTAATTACAAAGAGTTTGTGCAATATATAATGAAAACAATAGTGATGTGAGCTCAACATGTGGCATAGTGATAAGTATGCCACATGAGTGCCGTGTGGAGGCGAGGTGGTGAGACCATGCCACCTCACGCTTTCGCAACGCCGCCCTCGCCGGTGTCGCCGCGTCTTGTAGGCGCACTTGAGGCACTTTTCAGGCCATTAACTGCCGCTGAGAAGGGTCGCTACCTTCTCAGCGTAACTGTTTTTGTGTCTTTAATTGTGTCTTTAAAATTTCGTTTCTAAAACAGAAACAGGATTCTGCTCTCTGGATCATTTCTACTCTCAAAAAACACTTCCAGAAATGCGTTCTTGCTTACGGTCGGAACTTCGTTTCGTCTTGCGATTTCCCGGCCAAAGGCTTGTCTTATCCTGGGTGTTCTTGCAAGCAGACTCGAAGACGTTTTGAATGCTCGAAACACTATTAGGAAAATGATCATATGCATGATTCAAGCCGTGACGTTTTCAACCTCGAAGAAATTTCCAGCAGTCTAATAGTGAGTTCTATCATGGCCACCGACGCTTCTGTTTCAAGCATCAAGGTGATGAACCAAGACCTCGTGAAGTTGGACCATTTCGATGGGACGAACTTCTCTCGCTGGCAAGACAAGATGATCTTCCTCCTTACGGCCCTGAAGATCTTCTATGTTCTCGACCCGGAGTTGGAGCCCATTCCCGAGCCGACGGATGACGATACCGATGAGATCAAGGCGGAGCGCAAAAAGCTCAAAGAGGACGAAATGCTGTGCCTCGGTCACATTCTGAACACACTCTCCGACCGTCTCTATGATCTTTACACGGACAACTCTTCGGCGGTCGAAATTTGGAAGGCGCTCGAGTTTAAATTTCGGGCAGAGGAGGTAGGTACGAAAAAGTTTCTCATTTCCTAGTACTTTGATTTCAAAATGTTCGATGCAAAGCCGATCCTCGCCCAAGTACACGAACTACAAGTGCTCGTCAACAAACTGAGGGCCGTGAAGATTGAGATTCCGGAAACTTTTCAAGTCGACACAATTATTGTGAAATTGCCATCGTATTGGAAGAGTTAACGTAAGAAATTGCTTCACAATTCAGAGGATTTCTCACTGGAGCAGATCCAGAAACACCTTCGAATCGAAGGAAAGGGAGAAATCCGATGGTGTCGGAAATTCCAAAGCCAACGCGGTGAGCGCGAAAGGCAAAAAGCATGACGGGAAGAAGAACTCTTACGGTCCTAAGAAGGATCAAAAGTTAGAGACTTCCGGTGCTTCGAAGGGGCCCAAGACCGGCTGTTTTGTGTGTGGCAAACCCGGTCACTACGCGAGAGATTGTCGCGTCCGGAAGACCCAAAACAACGAGGCTAATGCCACGAAGACCGATGACAACATTGTCGCTACTGTGAGCAAAATTATGGCGGTCAATGGCAAGGTTCAAGGATGGTGGTACGACATTTGTGCCACTGTTCACGTCTCCTACGAAAAAGCGGCTTTCAAGACCTATTCTGAAGTCAACGATGGACAACAAGTTCGGATGGGAAACGAGGGACGCTCGAAGATCGTCGGCACCGGCACCGTGGAGCTTAACTTTACTTCCGGGAAGAAAGTGACGCTGGTCAACGTGCTTCATGTTACGGATATGTCTAGGAACCTTGTTAGTGGGGATTTGTTGGGTAAACCGGGTATTAAGTCTGTTTATGAGTCGGGCAAGTTGATCTTGACCCGCAATGGTGTATTTGTCGGTAAAGGGTATTCCGCGGACGGAATGGTTAAGCTTTGTATCGTTGACAATGTTATCAATAAAGTTTCTACTTCTGTGTATTTTAATTGTTCAATTACTTTATGGCATAGTAGATTAGCTCATATTGGTATTAGCACAATGAAAAGGTTAATTAAATCCGGTTTGATTTCATGCAACGTTGATGATTTTGAAAAATGTGAAATTTGCGTTAAATCGAAAATAATTAAGAAACCTTTTCGTAGTGTTGAATGTAATACAAATCTGTTAGATCTTGTGCATTCTGATTTGTGTGAATTTAACGGAATGAAAGCCCGAGGGGGCAATCGGTATTTTATTTCATTTATTGACGATTGTTCGAGATTCACTTACGTTTTTCTTTTAAATCATAAAGACGAAGCTTTTAATGCTTTTAAAGTTTATAAAGCGGAAGTGAAAAATCAATTGGGAATCAAAATCAAAGTCCTTAGGAGTGACAGGGGCGGAGAATATTTCCCAAATGATTTTAATGCGTTTTGTGAAGAAAACGGCATTGTACACGAGTGTTCCGCACCACGTACACCACAACAGAACGGGTTAGCTGAACGAAAAAATAGAACGTATCAAGAGATGATAAATTCTATGTTAATGCATTCTGAATTGCTATTTATTTTGTGGGGTGAAGCTTTGTTATGTGCATGTCATATATTGAACATGATTCCTTTAAAGAAGACCGGTATTTCGCCGTACGAACTTTGGAAAGGTCATGCACCGAACATTGGTTACTTTAGAGTGTGGGGCTGCGTTGCTTACTACAAGAACATGTATCCGAAAAGGACCAAGTTGGGTCCTCGCGGGATTAAATGTGCTTTTGTAGGTTACGCGGCCAATAGTAAGGCTTATAGACTTCTTGACTTAGAGTCTAATGTGATAATTGAATCACGAGATTTGGAATTCTTTGAGAATCTTATCACGAAGAATAAAGATTCTGAGATACTCACAAATGAAGAACCTCGCGAGGAGAGTTCCTCACGGGTTGTTGAAAATCAACCCGAGCTTCGGATTACAAGAGAGTTCGAAAGGCTAAGGATCTAGGACCGAACGAAATAGATTCTTAACTCATTTCCTTTTACTTAGTAGAAGGAAATAGGGAGAATTTTGTTCGTAAGATTCCTATCATTCTTCTAGTGGAAGATGATCCAAAAACCTAAAGAAGCTGTAGCTTCACGGGACTCTGCTTTTTGGAAAGATGCTATCCAAGATGTGATGGATTCAATTATGTCTAACCACACTTGGGAGCTTGTCGACTTACCCAAAGGGTCGAGACCCATTAGATGTAAGTGGGTGTTTAGAAGAAAGTATCATAGTGATGGTACTTTAAACACCTACAAGGCTAGATTAGTAGCCAAAGGATTTTGATAAAAGGAAGGGATCGATTACTTCAATACTTATGCACCGGTAGCGAGAATGACAACAGTTAGGATACTGTTTATGTTAGCTTCATTGCATAACCTCTTTGTTCATCAAATGGATGTCAAAACGGCATTCTTAAATGGAGATCTCAATGAGGAGATTTACATGGAGCAACCGGAGGGTTACGTACTTCCCGGGAATGAAAAAAAGGTTTGTAAGCTTTTCAAATCATTATATGGTTTGAAACAAGCACCTAAACAGTGGCATCAGAAGTTTGACTCGGTCATTCTTGCAAATGGATTCGTTCACAACGTTTGTGACAAGTGTTTGTACATAAAGGTGCGTCGAAACGTTGTGATATTCCTTTGTCTTTACGTTGATGATATGTTGATCATTAGCAACAAGATGAACGGAATTTTCGAAACGAAGAGGTTTCTATCTTCTACATTCAAGATGAAAGATCTTGGACAAGTTGACACGATTCTAGGAATCAAAGTTAAGCGAACCAGTGGAGGTTATGAACTTAGTCAATCGCACTGTGTTGAGAAAGTGATAAGTTCAAACATTTGAAGTTCAAATAAGTGAACACCCAATTTGAACCTAGTGTTAAACTTGAGAAGAATAATGGGAGAGCTGTGGCTCAGTTGGAGTACGCAAGTGCTATCGGTTGTCTTATGTGTTTGATGCAATGCACTAGACCCGATATAGCATTTGTTGTTAGTAAAATCAGCAGATTTAGTAGCAACCCCAACGGTAAGCATTGGAAGGCTATCAGGAGGATTTTTGGCTATCTTATGAAAACCAAAAATCTCGGCCTAAAATATGGTAGGTTTCCTGCGTTACTCGAAGGATATACTGACGCTAGTTGGATATCGAGTGTCGGAGATAACAAATCTACGACGGGATGGGTTTTCACACTTGCCGGACGTGCAATCTCTTGGAAGAGCAAGAAACAAACTTGTATTACTCATTCGACCATGGATTCAGAGTTTGTAGATCTTGCTTCCGTTGGTCAAGAGGCTGAGTGGTTGAGAGACCTTCTTTTAGAAGCTCCGTTGGCTAAGGACAATATATCGAAAGTGTCGACACATTCTGATAGTCAAGCTACTTTAGCTAGAGCATACAACGAAGTGTATAACGGGAAGTCTAGACATATTAGTCTAAGACATGACTACGTAAGGAAATTGATCAAGGATGGGATCATTTCACTTTCGTTTGTGCGTAACAGCTATAATTTAGCTGATCCTTTTACTAAACCATTGGCCAAAGATTTAGTAAAGTCTACCTCGAGAGGTATGGGACTAAAACTCCTTGAGTAAGAGTTCCAACAACAGTGGCAACCCAATCTAACGTTAGGAAATCCTTAACTTTAGATTCAATGGGTAACAACAAATCGTTGATTTGGATGTGTGTAACATTGTACCACAATGTTTGCTGTTGCATTTGGAGGGTTGAGTTATTTATAACTCTTAATGAAGTTCAGTGATGAGGACATGTATCTGTAAAGCAACAGAGATATTGTAAGAACTTTACCTATGTGAATTTAGAGATGGTACCGTCTTAAAGTGAGAGTTGGAGTTTCTCTCATGAAAAATTCACGAGACAGGAAGAGCACATGGCTATTAATGGTGCTAAGCGAGAGATGTAGGCGAAGAACTACTAAAGGGTGTGTGTAAGGCTTCACCGATCTTATCACAGGGAATAACAGGTTTTAAGCCTAGCTACTTGACATTCCGATAAGATCACGTGTTGTCTTTACTAAGGTCAGGTTCAAATCGAAAGATACCTAACTGTATTAGCACCCTTTGCTACTTTTCTTGAAATTATACTTATATTATTAGAACAGTGGGGGATTGTTGGAATTTATTAATAAAAAATGACCAATAAATGTTCTAATAAATGAGCTAGTATAATGTGTTGAGTGGAGAGTAAATGTGGGAATGTGAAAAGTCCCACATTGATTAATTACAAAGAGTTTGTGCAATATATTAGGAAAACAATAGTGATGTGAGCTCAACATGTGGCATAGTGATAAGTATGCCACATGAGTGCCGTGTAGAGGTGAGGTGGCGAGACCATGCCACCTCGGGGTCGGGTGCGTGGGCATAGGGGCGCTAGTGGCGTCTTGTAGGCGCACTTGAGGCACTTAAGCACATGGCATCAGGCGAGCGGTAGGCTCGGGTCTCGGACTTTCTCACGGCGATTCTCACCTCGCCACGTGTCGGTCGGCAGTTACTAGCCGTTGGGGGCGGTTTCTGACCGTATTCTCGTTTTCCATTTTCAGGCCATTAACTGCCGCTGAGAAGGGTCGCTACCTTCTCAGCGTAACTGTTTTTGTGTCTTTAAAATTTCGTTTCTAAAACAGAAACAGGATTCTGCTCTCTGGATCATTTCTACTCTAAAAAAACACTTCCAGAAACGCGTTCTTGCTTACGGTCGGAACTTCGCTTCGTCTTGCGATTTCCCGGCCAAAGGCTTGTTTTATCCTGAGTGTTCTTGCAAGCAGACTCAAAGACGTTTTGAGTGCTCGAAACACTATTAGGAAAGTGATCATATGCACGATTCAAGCCGTGACGTTTTCAACCTCGAAGAAATTTCCAACAGTTATGCAATATATATATATATATATATTATATATACATGCTCAACAAATTTGTTGAAGACATTTTTCAAGAATTATAGGTTTAGTAGAATAATAACCCATTATAATACGTTTAGATTGTTCTTCACTATACTTTCGTAGTTATGTGCTCTTTCCGTTGGTTCCCAATGAGAATGGATTTGCCAAAGAACACACGTAGAGAAAGAAAAAAGAAAGAAGAAGTTGGGAGAAAAAACTACTCTGATTAATAATGTCGAAGGCAAAAATACAAAGGAGGAGTTACAAAAATAAGCACTAACACTATTATTTATAGGGGACCAGAAAACGAAACCCTAGCTAAACTTCCTAAAATAGACTCAATCAAATCTTTACAATTTACATTCGAATCCTAACAGAATCAGGAAACAAAATCAAATCTCCAAACTTGCTCCTCAAGTTTAGAACCTTCTGGAATGGGTTCCGCTGACTTCTGGTCGTGTGTCCCTAGCAGGGCTGCTAGGGTGTATTTCTGCACGGGGCATTCCTGGTAGGGGCTCTTCTGCTAGGTAGCAACCTCTGCCCGGGAGCACTCCTGGTAGGGGCATTTCTGCTCGGGCCCTTCTCTGCTAGGGGAAGCTCTGGTGGGAAGATCTCTGCTAAGGGAAGTTCCTGGTGGGGAAATCTCTGATGGAGAGATCTCTGCTAGGGGTTGAGCCAAGTCAGGCTTAAACTCACACTCTTTTGTTTTTCTTCTTCTATAAATTACTTGATAGTTTTGATACAATTGGAGAGCTTATTATTATGTATTATAATTAGTTGTGAAGTCCCAATTGTATTCTCCGGTATAAGCGAGGATTGTTTTACGAAACTTGAAGTGCGAATGAAGTCATACAAAGTCTTATAAGAAAAATGAGTTCCAATTTCTCTTCATAATATCGATATAAATTTAATTTTGTTTATCTATATTCAGATACTACTAAAATTACGGAAAAAGTTGTATATTAATATTGTTAGAATATTATTATATTAAATCAAGTGATAGATATATGGGTAAGTACATGTAAAAGTACTTTGAAGTGTATAAAATTGTACGGCATATTTTTAATCTTATTTTATCGTGGTAAAAGTATCAAAAGTAATTTTTACTAGTTGTCAGCGTAAGTTTCAAGTGGCTTCTGTTATGAATCATAAGTCAAATGTCACTTGTCACTCTTTTACACGCCCACGTATTTTGAATTTGGGGTTAGCATCACCGACAATAGAGTTAATAACACTGATGTCATTGAAACTAATCCTGAAGTCGGATTACAGTGGTCCTACCCAAGATCTAGGGTTTGTTAAAACAACATCAATATCGGAGATGCTAACCCCAAATATAAGGTTACAAACTCCAAATTCGACATTAGCATCTTCGATTTCAAGGGATAGTGGAATACATCGACTTGTAAAATGTGACAAAGTGACATTTGACGGGTGAGTCATAGGGAACCTACTTGGAATTTAGCTGACAAAAGAAAGTTACTATTTTGGTACTTTTACTACGACGAAATAAGATCAGAAATATGTCGTGAAATTTTATATACTTTAAGGTACATTTGCCTATATGTATCCTAGATATATATAGTGATCTTAATTAAAGTTTGTGGATATTGTTTAATCAAAATTATTACTTTATTAAATATTAAATTAATAAAATTGTTATCTAGCATGTAATTACTTGAAAATATGAGATGCAACTCCCACAAGGGCATCTATCTATAACAATATATATGCTTTTCGAGTCTCGGTACAGTCCACTTTAATTTACAATAAAGTTTAATATTAATTTGTACGAATAATAAATATGTGTTCGTGCGTGTGTGTAACTGATTCGGATACACAAGAACTAGTAGGTATTTGCTCGAACATTTTAGACAACAGTGGCTTACATAGTTGCTTGAAAATATGAGATATGCAAATTAATGTCATGCCCATTTATAATGACATACTTTAGCTACTATGTAATATGTATATATATATATATATATATATAAATATATTCCACTTATACAGTATGAGATGAATTTGCCGACATCAATAAGCATATGTGTATAATTTGATTCCTATTCTTATATAAACCAAAAAACTAGTAGGTATTTGTTTGAAAATTTTAGACAGTGGCTTACATAGTTGCTTGTGTAGCGATTTTCTTTTAGTAAATATATATAGTCCACTTATACAATGTGTAGTTATATTTGTCATGTATAAATATGTATATATATATATTTTAGGGGTAGTACTTTCTTTATACATGACTTTTGTACACATGTGTACACATATACATAATATATGGCTTATAGTAATATAGTGTAGATGGAGAAATTAAATAATTAGATAGTTGGAGTGTCATTATTAAGCTTGAAAGTGGGGCCAAAGTGCACAACTTTGAGAGGTCTACATGTTGGCAGCTATGGGTGACAGCCTAAAGTGTTTAGCGATAACATATAATTAACATTTCCTAATCCCCATATTTACCAATCTCTCTCTCTCTCTCTCTCTCTTTAGTGTAATGTGTTGTACTATACCCATATTGTCACTATCTTTTGCTTCATTCATCTCTGGAATATGTATGCTCTAGTATTATACATATATATATACAATTATAATTGGTGCCTTTACGTTATGATTATCTGTACTTAATCACTAATATGATTCCAAATCACGGGGTCACGTATTATGTTTGCAATAATTCCACATAAACTAACCTTAATGATCTGATTAACCCAATTAATCATGATAATTAGCAAGTCATCATTGTTGGTTCCAATTGTTTGGATCTGCAACCAAAGAATAACACACGAAGAGCAAGAACAAAAATAGAAGAACTTGGAGAATTTTCTCTTTGATTAATTCGAAGGGCAAAAAAAATACAAAGGAGGAGTTACAAAATATACATTAACACAAGTATTTATAGAAGACCAGAAAAACGAAACCCTAGCTAACTTTCCTAAAATAAACTCAATCAAATCTTATACATTTACATTCGAATCCTAACAGAATTAGGAAACCAAATCAAATCAAATCTCCAAACTTGTTCCTCAAGTTTGGCACCTTCTAGAATGGGTTTCGATGACTCCTGGTCGGGTGTCCCTAGCAGAGCTGCTAGGGTCCATTTCTGCCCGGGGCATTCCTGTTCGGGGCTCTTCTGCTAGGGAGCCACTTATGCTCGGGGGCACTCTTGGTAGGGGCATTTCTGCTCGGGCCCTTCTCTGCTAGGGGAAGCTCTGGTGGGGAGATCTCTGGTGGGGAAATCTCTGCTAGGGTGATCTCTGCTAGGGGTTGAGCCAAGTCAGGCTTAAACTCACATTCTCCCCCGTAAGCTTGACTTGGGTCGAGGTTCTTCACCCCGAGCAGCTCTCTCATCTCCACGAACTTAACTCTTGCTAGAGCCTTGGTGAGTATGTCTGCCCGCTGCTCCTTCGTGCTGACAAACTCCACGATGATCCTCCGCTTCTCCACACACTCGCGGATATAATGATACCGAGTGTCTATATTTTTGCTCCGTCATGAAACACTGGGTTCTTCATCAGCGCTATTGCGGACTTGTTGTCTACGTAGAGTGTTACTGGCTTCTGCTCGTCTCCAGTCACTTCACTCAATATCTCCTTCAACCACATAGCTTGACACGATGCTACAGTTGCTGCCATGAACTCTGCTTCACACGAGAACAGAGCTACAGTCTTCTGCTTCTGAGATTGCCAGGTGATCAGGTTCCCGTTGAGGTAGAACGCCATCCCTCCGGTACTCTTCCTATCATCAATGTCACCGGCCAGATCGTTGTCGGTGAAGCCGACTAGCTCTTCTGCTCCCCTGCCTGTTCCATATTGGATCCTGTAGTCTGTCGTTCCTTTCACGTAGCGCAAGATATGCTTAACGGCCTGCACTTGTGTGCTCGTGGGCTTTTCCATATAACGACTGACTATCCCAACTGAGTGAGAAATGTCTGTTCGGGTGTGAGTAAGATAGCTCAGGCACCCGATCACGCGTCTATACTCTGTGGGATCCACTTCTCTTCCTTCAGCATCCTTTCCGAGCTGCAGCTTCGCCTCCATTGGGTATTTGCTCGGGTTACAATCCGTCATATCGAATTGCTTAAGGATCTTCCTCGCGTAGGCCGACTGCTTCAGCGTGACGCGGTCTTTCTTCTGCTCTACCTCGATACCAAGGTAGTAAGAAAGTAGTCCAAGGTCATTCATCTCGAACTCGGCCATCATTTGCTTCTTGAACCCTTCTACGCCTCCTGCGCTGGATCCAGTGACTATCAGGTCGTCCACATAAACTCCGACGACCAGAACTTCTTCTTAACTGCTCCTGGTGTACACTGCCTGCTGCCTGGAGCACTTTGTGAATCCAAGACTCTTCAAACTCTTGTCGAGGTGTATGTTCCACGCCCTTGGAGCTTAACGTAGCCCGTATAGAGCCTTGGAGAGGTTGTACACATTCTTCTCCTTGCCCTTGACGCCAAAACCTTCAAGTTGACTGACGTAGACTTCTTACTCGAGGTCGCCATTTAAGAATGCTGATTTGACATCCATGTGGTGAATCTCCCAACATCGATGAGCTGCTAGGGCTAGGATGAGTCTGATCGTGTCTAGTCTCGCCACGGGAGCAAAGACTTCCTCGAAGTCAACTCCTTGCCTCTGCACGGAGCCTTTGGCTACTAGCCTTGCCTTGTGCTTTAGGACATTCCCCTCAGTGTCCTTCTTCAGCTTGTAGACCCATTTCAAGCCAATGGGTTTATGACCTTTGGGCTGGTCGGTGAGCTCCCACTTCCTGTTCTTCTCTATGGACTCCAGCTCCTTCTCCTGTGCTTTCTGCCATTCCTGCTCAGTAGCTGCCTCTTGGTAGTTGGCCGGTTCCTCGGCGTACAACAAGGACAACTCTTCTAGGTTCATCTCCACTTCATGAGACTCTTCGTAGACTTCTGCTAGGGGACGGAATCCCCTTGGGCCATCCTTGATCGAGGAATCTCCTGAGTTGGACGAGCTGAGTCTGCTCAGGCTGGGTGTCCTGGGTGTACCCGGGCAAGAATCTCTGGTGGAGGTACCAGAGCTGGTTTTGGGACCAGAGCTGGAGGGGGTACCCGAACTGAATGAGCTGGTGGGGGTACCTTCTTTCTCGGCAATGCCCTCTTCTTCTTCGACTACGAACTCAACTAAGTTCTGCTCGGGGTCTCCGTTCTCGTCGCGCCAATCCCACTTCTTCTCTTCTTCGAACACAGCATCTCTGCTCACCTGGATCTTGCCGCGTCAGGGGTCAAAGAGTCTGTGTGCCTTGCTTCCGTCTTCAACACCAATGTACACCATCGACTGACTCCTGTCATCGAGCTTCTTGAGATGGGGACCCACATTATTCACATGTGCGGTGCACCCAAACACCCTCAAGTGCTCCAAGTGGGGCTTCTTCCCAAACCACGTCTTGTAGGGAGTATGCTCTCCTAGCGCCTTCATTGGCAAACGGTTAAGAAAATAGACCGTGTGTCTAACTGCTTCTCCCCAAAACCTCGCCGGGACTTGAATGCTCTTTAGCAAACTCCTCGCTGTGTCCATCACTATCCTGTTTCGTCTCTCCACCACACCGTTCTGCTGGGGAGTGTATGGTGCGGTCAGGTGGCGCTCGACTCCTTCCTCATCGCAGAACTCTCCGAACTGCTGAGATGTGAACTCTTCACCTCGGTCTGTTCTCAAGACCTTCATCTTATGTTCTGACCCATTCTCCACAAGTCTCTTGAACTTCTTGAAGACTTCAAAAGCTTTACTATTCTCCTTGAGTGTGTAGATCCACATCCAGCGACTGTAGTCGTCAATAAGTTGTAGGAAATACTTTCTTACGGCTAGAGTTGCTGGGGTAATTGGACCACAGAGCTCCGCATGCACCAGTTGGAGAGGTCGTTCTGCTCGGAACTTGGCCTTTATCGGGAATGGCACTCGAGCCTGTTTCACGATCATGCAGCATTCGCATAGCTGGTTTGGGTGTTCAATCTTGGGAATACCAAAGGCCATCTCCTTCTCGCCCATCATCTTGAGCGCGTAGAAGTTTACGTGCCCAAGTCTCGCTTGCCACAACCAGGCCGGGTCAGCTAGGGACGCCATTAAGCAGACGGGCTGGCCTGTCTCTAGGAGAATCTTGTACAACCTGTTCGGCGTTCTCTTCAGCTTCATCAGCAGGTTGCCACTTCTGTTCCACATCTTCAGATAGGGACCAGACATCCCCAATGTGTTGCCGATCTCTGTCATCTGTCCGAGGCTGATGATGTTACTCTTCAGCTTTGGGATGTAGTACACCTGGGTCATGAGGCGTTTGTCCCCGTTCTTGCACACGAACAGGATGGACCTTCTGCCTCTAATTTCGATGATTGAACCGTCGCCGAATTTCACGCTCCCCGTGATCTTCTCATCGAGCTCTTCAAACTTTGCTCGGTCTCCTGTCATGTGGTTGCTCGCGCCATTGTCTAGGTACCACATCTTTTTAGGGTTAATGACGGCAAAAATACCCAAAGTTTGGTCAAAGAACCCCTTGTGTACCCAAAGTTTAAAGTGGTGGCAAAAGTACCCAAAGTCACATTTGTGGCATTGACTGTGAGCTTAAGCTTGACTTAGTCCGGGTGACGACCAGAACCCAGGACGGGCAGAAACACTTGCGAGGAGTCAGCCCGGGTACCGACCAGAACAGAAGACGGACAGCCGTTCAGCCCAGCTCGGGTGAACTCGAGCAGAGTGTCCGGATAGAAGGCAAGCTCAGCCCGGAGCATACGAGCAGGTCAGCTCGGGGACAGAGAGACTGTCCGGGCAGGAAAAGGAAACTCTACCCAGAAAGGAAGACGCGTAGCTTGAGGAGCAAGCAAATCAAGTCAAAGATTCGGCGAGATTATTTAGGGTAGTTTCCTGATTTTGTGCGATTTGAGTAGCTAGGGTTTCGCCTATGAGAGGCTATATAAACCTAGCATTGTACACTTTGTAATGTGTAGAGTCCATTAGAATTTTGAGTTTATCTTCTTGTATTGCCTTCGATTATTAATCAAGA
This sequence comes from Parietaria judaica, assembly GCA_954871525.1. NCBI lineage: Eukaryota > Viridiplantae > Streptophyta > Magnoliopsida > Rosales > Urticaceae > Parietaria > Parietaria judaica. The sequence goes on from OX940860.1 coordinate 52,128,299, forward strand.
GAATTTCTTCTCCCAAAAGTTTGTGTCCTTTATTTTTCTGTTCGATTTCTTTTGGTGTTATTCGTGTTCTTTGCAGATCCGTGAATTGGGATCCAACAAGTGGTATCAGAGCTTCAATCGAAGAACATGTCTTCATCATCAGAGTCACCAATCGACGGAGCTTTGGTTGCGCAGAAATCAGACTCCAGAGAAGGCACAGTTACACTCCATTACCCCATGCTCACGAAGAGCAATTACGCCGTGTGGGCGTTGAAGATGAGGGTGAATCTGCAGGCGCAGGGAGTATGGGAGGCCGTAGAGAACGGCGGTGTCGAAGGACGCAAGGAAAGAATGGCTCTAGCCGCTATCTACCAAGCAGTTCCGGAAGATGTTCTTCTCATGCTTGCCGAGAAAGATTCCGCGAAGGAAGCATGGAAAACTCTTCAGACCATGCACATGGGCGCAGATCGCGTCAAGGAGGCAAAGGTCCAGACCTTGAAGAGTGAGTTTGAGGTCATGAGGATGAGGGAGAGCGAATCAATTGATGATTTCGCTATGCGGCTCACGTCCATTGTGATCGGCATACGCTCGCTGGGAGACAAGGTGGAGGAGACCACCGTCGTCAAGAAGTTTCTCCGAGCAGTGCCTCACAGGTACATGCAGATCGTGACATCGATCGAGCAGTTCGGCGATCTCAAGACCATGTCGGTCGAGGAGGTTGTTGGTCGTCTCAAGGCCCACGAAGAGAGACTTCGGGGTTACGGTGACAAAGACGAGGAGAAGAACCTCCTGCTCACGCATGAAGAGTGGACGGCCAGACAGCGGAAAACCGGGGGAGCCGAGTTTTCTACAAGACCCTCAGGTCGGAACAGCTTTGGTGGAGAAGTCCGAGGACGCGGACAAGGTCGTGGACGAGGTCGAGGTCGGGACATGCGAGGTCGCGGCAGTGGATCTACCCATCAGGAAGGCACGACCAGGAGAGACAAGAGCACAGTGAAGTGCTACAATTGTCAGAAGCTTGGGCACTTTGCATCTGAGTGCCGGAGCAGGAACCAGGGCGAAGAGGCGAATCTAGCAAGATTCCCAGACGACCAGCCGGCATTGTTGTTTGCCGAGCAGGAAACGCACCTGGACGAACAGAATGGCGAGTGTGACGCCAAGGCCCGGGCAGAAGTGATCAGTGTGCCGATCAGCCCAGAGGCCGAGCAGACCTGTCCGGAGGAGACCAGCGAGAAGGTTTTCCTCATCGAGGATAAGGTTATTGCAAACCTCCTCGTAGACGGAGAGAAGAAGGTCAGTACCGACATATGGTACTTAGACAACGGAGCTAGCAACCACATGACTGGGGACCGAGCTAAGTTTGAAGAGCTCGATGAGAAGATCACGGGTAGAGTGAAATTCGGCGACGGATCAGTCGTAGAGATCAGAGGCAGAGGGTCGATCCTGTTCGAGTGCAAGAATGGCGACCAGCGTCTGATGACCCAGGTGTATTTCATCCCGAAGTTGAAAAGCAACATCATCAGTCTAGGACAGATGACTGAGATCGGGAACACGGTGTTGCTGCAAGGGTCCTACCTGAAGATGTGGACCAAGGAAGGAGAGCTGTTGATGAAGGTGGAGCGAACACCCAACAGACTCTACAAGATTCTCCTGAAGACGTGTCAGCCCGTCTGTCTCATGGCATCGATGGCGGACCCGGCTTGGCTATGGCACGCACGGCTCGGACACGTGAATTGGGATCCAACAAGTGGTACTTGTTACCTGCCAATGTTGCTGGGGTGACTGGACCACATAGGTCTGCATGCACCAACTGTAGGGGTCTCTCTGCTCGGAATTTGGCCTTGATCGGAAACGGTATCCTCGCCTGCTTTGCGATCATGCAGCACTCACATAGCTGGTCGGGGTGTTCTATCTTGGGAACCCCGAAGGCCATCTTCTTCTCGCCCATCATCTTGAGCGCGTGAAAATTCACCATCTGGATTTCAAATCGGCATTCCCAAACAGTGACGTCGAAGAAGAAGTGTACGTCAAGCAACCAGAGGGGTTCGGCGTCACGGGCAAGGAGCAGAAGGTGTACAAGCTATCCAAGGCCTTATACGGGTTAAAACAAGCACCAAGAGCGTGGAACATCCGCCTTGACAAGAGCTTGAAGAATCTTGGATTCACAAAGTGCTTGAGCGAGCAGGCAGTCTACACCAGGAGTACCGGGCAGGAAACTCTGATCGTGGGAGTGTATGTGGACGACCTGATCGTCACAGGATCCAGCGCAGGAGGCGTAGATGGATTCAAGCAGCAGATGATGGCCGAATTCGAGATGAGTGACCTCGGATTACTTTCGTACTACCTCGGTCTCGAGGTGGAACAGAAGAAGGACTGCATTACGCTGAAGCAGTCGGCCTATGCGAAGAAGATCCTTAAACAGTTCGAGATGGCGGACTGTAACTCGAGCAAGTACCCTATGGAGGCGAAGCTGCAGCTCGGGAAGGATGCTGAAGGGAGAAGAGTGGATCCCACGGAGTACAGACGCGTGATCGGGTGTCTGAGGTATCTCACCCACACCCGACCAGACATTTCACACGCAGTCGGGATAGTCAGTCGATACATGGAGAAGCCCACGAGTGCACACCAGCAGGCGGTGAAGCACATCTTGCGTTACGTGAAGGGCACGACGGACTACGGGATCCAGTACAACCGAGGAAGTGGAGCAGAAGTACTAGTCGGCTTTACGGACAGTGATCTGGCCGGTGATATCGATGACAGGAAGAGTACCGGAGGGATGGCGTTCTACCTCAACGGAAACCTGATCACCTGGCAGTCTCAAAAGCAGCAGACAGTAGCTCTATCCTCGTGTGAAGCGGAGTTCATGGCGGCAACCGCAGCAGCATGTCAAGCTATGTGGTTGAAAGGGCTACTCAGTGAGATGACCGGATCCGAGCAGAGACCAGCTACTCTCTACGTGGACAACAAGTCTGCAATTGCGTTGATGAAGAATCCAGTGTTCCATGGACGGAGCAAACACATTGACACGAAGTTTCACTACATTCGTGAGTGTGTGGAGAAGCGAGAGATCATCGTGGAGTTCGTCAACACGAGGGAGCAACGGGCAGACATTCTTACTAAGGCTCTAGGGAGAGTCAAGTTCGAAGAGATGAGAGAGCTGCTCGGAGTAAAGAGAGTGGAAGCAAGTCAAGCTTACGGGGGAGAATGTGAGCTTAAGCTTGACTTAGTCCGGGTGACGACCAGAACCCAGGACGGGCAGAAACACTTGCGAGGAGTCAGCCCGGGTACCGACCAGAACAGAAGACGGACAGCCGTTCAGCCCAGCTCGGGTGAACTCGAGCAGAGTGTCCGGATAGAAGGCAAGCTCAGCCCGGAGCATACGAGCAAGTCAGCTCGGGGACAGAGAGACTGTCCGGGCAGGAAAAGGAAACTCTACCCAGAAAGGAAGACGCGTAGCTTGAGGAGCAAGCAAATCAAGTCAAAGATTCGGCGAGATTATTTAGGGTAGTTTCCTGATTTTGTGCGATTTGAGTAGCTAGGGTTTCGCCTATGAGAGGCTATATAAACCTAGCATTGTACACTTTGTAATGTGTAGAGTCCATTAGAATTTTGAGTTTATCTTCTTGTATTGCCTTCGATTATTAATCGAGAGAATTTCTTCTCCCAAAAGTTTGTGTCCTTTATTTTTCTGTTCGATTTCTTTTGGTGTTATTCGTGTTCTTTGCAGATCCGTGAATTGGGATCCAACATTGACCACTCCATTCTAGTAGCGCAGTTAACTTACATGTTAACACTGGCCACGTGGACAAACGTGGGTTGCTGACATAGCAAGTTTTTGCCATGTGGATGAGCCCACATCAGCCTCGTTTATGATAAAACAACGAATTAAACCCCTAATTGGGCTTGTCCACATGGCAAACAATTATTATGTCAGCAACCCACGTTTGTCCACGTAGCCAGAGTTGACGGGTAAGTTAACTGCGTTACGAGAATGGAGTGGTCAACTCCCCAAATGCGACTTTAGGTACTTTTCCCACCACTTTTAAACTTTGGGTACACGAGGGGTTCTTTGACCAAACATTGAGTATTTTTGCCATCATTAACCCTTTCTTTTTATTTATGTGATACTTTCTGTTTCTATTAAAAATACAAAATAATTCTATATTTTGAGAACCACGTGCACTCAGACGAGCACAAATGAACCCGCCATGGCTGGACACTGGGACAGATCCGGAAGGATTTGAGAGTTGCTTATGTCACTATTGAATTCTATATTTTTATATATAAAATAATTCTGAGTTGATTACTTTTTTTTTTTTTTCAGGAACCCTAATCTGCTGGAGTACTATGATAATAAGTGTAGGTTTAAGGTTAACATATTTGTCGAGAAACAAGAGATTTCATTTTAAATGGACTAAAAACGATCAGTGAATTATATCGAAGCATGCATGAATATGTATCATATTGGTGATAATATAATATCTCATTTATTATTATTGCATCAAATTCAAACACACAAAAAAAATCCAAAAGTATATATATTATTAAATTGTATATCTGTCGAATCTTGTAATAATTACGAAGACCAATCATAGGTTATTTTCTTTGAAATTTATACAAAGTTGTTATATATTGGACTAAAATAAAATTTTAGTTTTAATATTATTATATATATATACACATAGACAAGCTCACATAAGCATAGATATAGTCGCATACAGTATATCTTACTGATGACAAACTATTACTTGGAATGACATGACTTGTCTGTGAGGCTTATTAAGAGAAGAAAAGTCAAATTAAGCAATGATATACTATTCATTGCCACGGTTATGATATAGCTATATATTTTTGGAAGAAGAATATAAAAATCAAGACATAAAATTTTGATATATATATTTTTATTTTTATTTAGATCGCTTAAATATAAGTAAAGACATAAAATTTTGATATAATTTTATTGTCTTAGACTAACATTTTAGATGTATCTATAACCGAAATATAATAACCTAACACAGTGGCGGAAGTATAAGTGAGTCGCAAATTTATAAAATATAAGTATAAAATAATCTTTTTTTTTCTTTTTCAAATTGTGTCTTTGAATATTTAAATTTATACTTTTAATTATAATTAATGAATTAAAAGTAAAAAAAAAAATCTATATCCTTGATCCGCTGTAATATGCACCTTAACTAGAAGGTATCGATTCAATTTTGACAAATAAATCTTCACTTTTAGAGTGGGAGTTTAAACCTTAATACACTAAAAGATACGAATTCATTTCCACTAAGTTAGTAAAAGTATATTGACCTTTTTTTACTTGATCTTTAAAAAGTCAATAAAACTTAATATAGACTGGAGCATTTGAACGCGTGAATACAAAATTTAAACCCTAATATTGTTCCGTCCAAATTATGTAATATAGAATATATTGTCCCTTTATAACATTTTTACCCTCGCGTTCTACACAATGCGTAAATGTTATTTTAGATGTTTTTTACCTAGATTAAATATAACTACTTATGATCTTTACATTATTTTTAGGTCGATATATTTTCTTATAACTTTTTCCTCAAAAACCCAAATAATTTAGACCTCACATTCTCCTATAGATTCAGGTAGAGTAAAGGAACCACTTAGAAATGTAGTTGAAGTGAAGGAAATGCAATATTGAGAGAATGATTAAGCATACGAGCCCAATCATGAAGCAAACACGAATGGGGTTTGGTTGTGATAGCCCTTTTGTCGTATAAGAGTGTCTAATGGAATCTAATTTCAAATCACTATACAAATTTTAATATCAATAATGTACATGTAAGGGTGTACTCTCACAAAAGATACAAAAAATATATAATTTAATTTGTAGCCCATCTAGGAGACCTAGACTAATTAAATATTCCATTTATAATATATCATCTCTTAATTATGTCCTCCTTGTGTACTTATAAAATGGCCATAGATTTAGCACTATATGCCAGCACAACCAAAAAATACAAAGGAAAAAGAGAGAGAAAGAAAAAAGAATATACATTTTCATCATCAACATGACTGGCTCTGGATCTCCCTGTGGAGCCTGCAAGTTCTTGAGGCGAAAATGCATGGCTGGTTGTGTGTTTGCGCCGTACTTCTGCCACGAGCAGGGTGCAACTCATTTCGCGGCGATCCACAAGGTGTTTGGAGCGAGCAACGTCTCCAAGCTTCTCTCTCACTTGCCGGTGGCCGACCGTTGTGAAGCGGCGGTCACGATCTCCTACGAAGCACAGGCCCGGCTTCAAGATCCGATTTACGGCTGCGTTTCGCATATCTTTACTCTTCAACAACAGGTTTGACTTTCTTAAAGTATAATATCAAAGTATTTGTCAATGATTCTGAAACCCTAACAACAAATCTTGTAGAAATTTACTGTCGGATTTCGTTCGGATCATTCTGAGGCCTTACTAATTAGGATTTCTCTTACTTTTGCAGGTTTTCAATCTCCAAGCTCAGCTTGCTCATTTGAAGGATGTACACTCAGCTCAAAGCTTTACCAATGACTCAGGAACAGTAAACCCTAACGGAAAATTATGTGGAAAACAGTTTCCTCAGTACGATCGGCCACAAGACTACGATATTCGAAGCTCACTCGGATTTGAAAACTCGCTGAACACATTTTCTCAGTTGATCAATACTTCAAACCACATGAGCTGTGGAAGCGGAAACGGCATAGTTAATTCAAACCCTATCGGGAGCAATTACTCACTAATCCAAGAGGAAAACGTGTCGTACGGAAGCTTCGAGGAGGCTAATTCGTTCTCAATGTCTTCTCTCGAAGTGCAACAGGACAACAAGCAATGGAGTAATAATCTCCACGAATACTCCAGTGAGCTTCAATCTTTGGCTTTTGGCTATGTCCAGAATTGATCTGAAGATTAGGGCAAAGATCATCTCAATATAAAAACGGTGAAGGCGATTTTTCATTCGGTATTTGTGTTGATGTTCATAAATGCTCTGAAACATGCAAAAAAAAAATTTGGTTGATATATTTTTATAAATAATAAGTTAAGCTAGGAACCCTAGACATGTTTATATATTAGTTAAAACCTTATATGTAGTGAACCCTAGAGTGCTGTCTTTAGTGTATCTCTGACCAAATTGCAGAGTAATATAGTACTATGATTAAGCAAGAAATTAATCACCTTCTTTTGTTTAGCGAACCTGCTTAGCTAGATATCTAGAAGAAGAAGCTTGATTGTGAGCCCTAGTTGGTTTTTAAACTTTCACTTCATTGTACTGTATTGTATTGTATTGAAGATCAATAATTATTATCTTGTTTCTTGATTTTTGATCTTCTTTTACGTATCAATAGTTAAGTACTAGTGAATCGATATTCTCTAATAGATTAGAGAATAACCCAGTAAATTGAGATATAATGAATTGAAACTTGATTTCTAATATGTTGAGATTTTATTTTGTTTTAAAGCAATACTCAAATGCACAAATTATCTCTGCCTCTTTTGCATTTGATGATGAATGGAGTATATATTAAGGAGGTATACTAAAATATAAACGCCACATATATTGGTTTTGTATATGAAGACATATTAATTTATATTAAATGCTCACTATAGGTGAGCTCAAGTTTTATATATATTTCCTTCATTATATATCTATTTTTCAGAACAATTAGAATTAGGGTTTTCGACAAATAATGTCAATACATATATTGAATTACATATGTAGAAGAATGATAAGGAAAATTTTCATACTTTGTTCAAGAATTATGAAGTTATGTTGGAACTTTACTAGATAAACAATAAATGATTACAAAGACACACAGACAGTAGGAGTTCATCATAGTTTTAATTTGACAAAATTCTATGATTGATATATATATTATATATCGTTGGTAAAGACAATCCATTATATTGTAAGTATCAGATATGTTAATCAGAAATTTATCATGGTGTAATACTAGTAGATAGTCGTGTGTATGTTTTAGTAAGCTAGCTCATCTAATAATATGAAAATGTCTCTAAAGATCAAATAAAATAGTATTCAAACTCTTCTGTTTCATGTTTTGACAAGACTTTCTGAACTTAATATAGTTTTAGATATATAAATGCATTTATGACTTGAACAAATTACCTCTTTATGAATCACTGGATCATTTGAAGCTTAATGTGTGTATACATATAATACTTCTATTTGTCCTAATATATATAGTTTGTTTGATTCATCGTAGTGGTGAGTACAATAGGTACAATATAACATGCATGGAAAGTCTGATATATGTGTGTATATATATGTGTGTGTATTATACACATATGCTCCAAGGACTAGTTATTGCTCGGAGAAAACCTACAAGGAATATATGCGTATAATTATATTTGTGTGTACTTGTCTAATGATATGCATTGATTAATTTTATCTGAAGAAGTATATATGGTAAGAATTAAGTATATATGTAATCCTCATGAACATATATATAACTTCAATTAACTAGGTCAACTGTAGGTGATAGTTAAAGGTTATTATGAAATAAATTTATTGACTTTAATGCTACATATTTATGGATCCAAGATCTTTACCAGGAATGACACTAGCTGTATGGTAGGAAAGTTGTATTACCAATAACTTTAGTCGGCAAAAGTAATTGATTCGGACAGCTTTTGATTGGAAATGTTCATGCATCTAATTAGATGATCATATGTACACATAATTAGGGTTATTTGTGTATATTTTCACATACGCGCGTTGAGATTTGTATAGAGAGTTTGACTACAAAGGAGATATTTGATTTATAGTCTATAAAAAGTTGCTTACTTTCTGCTTGGAATATAGATAAGAATAAGATAGCATTGGAGAGAGTATGCCTTAATTTGTAGCCTTTCTAAAGTAGTACGATAATCAAGATATTTAAAAAATGAATACTCCTTTACAGGGCCGGCCAAACATTTTCAGGGGCCTTGGGCGAAAATAAAGAGTATTTTTTTTTAATTTCTTAATAGTAATATATTTGATAAAACATATTATGCTTAGATACAAATATTTATCATTCTTCCACGGAACATGTTTTTTTTTTTCTTGATTTTTATACTAAACATGTTCTTATTCTTAATTAATCAAGTTGCAACATTTACAACACTAATGAGGATGCGTCTTCCATCTTATAAGTTTTCTTCTAATTCAATTTTTCTTTTAAATGCTGAAGTTATATAATATATGGGGCCTTTAAATATTGGGGGCCTTGGGCGGTCGCCCAAATCGCCCACCCATCGAGCCTACCCTGCTCTTTTATAATATATGTATAATTTTATTTTATTTTTAGTATTGTGCCAAATTTTGTAAAAATTTTAAGAGATATTAATGATATAAGTACCTATAAAAGTAAACAAAAATAGATGGTGCATTCTCAATGAAATTTATGCAACGGAAATGTTCCCAAATCATCAAAGTGTCCTTCGTCAATACTAATGTTTTACCGTTGTTCATAAACTTTTACGTGCCACGTGGTTTCATTTTATCGATATCTGCATCCTTCAACTATTGATATTTTTATGTAGGATGATATATATATATATATATATATATATATATATATATATATATTTGGAATCTAGATATTTGTGATTAGATTTATAAAATGTATAGGTTTTCACCAATTTAATTAATCAATATATGACCACCACAATCATATATGTATAAATATATTATTTAAGCAAGATGATATTTGCTTAAAGATTGTATGTGGCTTGGATAAATGAAACAAGTGTACTATAGAGAATGTTATAAATGTATTTAATATAAGTTATTTACTAGAATTATAAGGAGATAAGTGATAAAAATGTATTTATTTCTGATATATATCTGATATTTTCAATGATAATTAAGGTCTCGAAAAGTCAAAATTAATGTTGGAAAATTGGTAAGTTAACAAAAATTATTTATCAATTAAATATATATAATATATTACTTAAAAATTCACAATATTAGTTTTAATTTTTTATAATAACGTTATTCAATTGTTAATTTTATCTTAAAAGGACATCTTCTTTTTCTTCTTCTTTTTTTTTTTAATCGAAAGGCTCACTTTTAAAAGATTACATTTATCGAGGCCCAGATAAGACTAAAAAATTGGCTCTACACTAATGGTAACAAAAAGTCCATTTAAGTATAGCCCAACCCACAACACTCTTATAAAATCCATTTTGCAGCCCCTCTTTGTTTTTTAAAACTAATTATCTAAAAGCTAAAGTGCTTTGATACTTTTTTTAAATATATATTTTAAGTTTAAAACCGGCATAAATACCTGATGATTGAATTTGAATGGCATTATAAACCGTATTTTATTTAACGACAAAATTCTCGTATGTCCGCTATTTTGTTCATCTCCAAAATTCTATCTACTTCAATTGATTTAGCAGAATATTAGATATACTGTTATATATATATATATATATATATATATATATTCGACATGTATCACTATTAAACAATTTCAAATATGTTTCTTTTCAAATTGTGAGATTTTAAGAACAAGTGGATGAAAATTTATAGAGAAATAAATCAGTGAATATTATAACTTTGACCGGAGAAAATTTAAAATTTAAGCCATTACAAAAATCAAAACATTATTGAGAACTTACGTTACTATTAATCATGTTATCAACAATTAGTAAGAACTCATATAACAATAGTATATAGGAAAGGGAAAGTGCATAAATAAATGTAAATGAATATATAATGCATATATTAGCTACATAGCACTTTGTACTTACTAGGGTTTCCAATATTTTTTTGGTTAAAATAAAATTAGCATTATTTAATTGTTGAGACCCCAACATGTTGATGAAGTTTTTTTTTTTTTTTTTTTGAATGGGACCATGTTGATGAAGTTGAACACACCCTTTGTTAACATTGAGAAGACAGAATCATATAGTGCCACTTTAGTGAACCATACAAAAGATCAATATATATATAAATATATATATACATATATATATATATTTATATATAAAGCATATATACAAGACACGATTAGGTCATTTTCGCACAAACACATAGCACACAGCTCAATGATTTGAAATCTTATTAGACCAAAATATTAAATATAAGCAAAGACGACCAAACTTTTCTCTTTTTAATTTGTCCCATTAATTAGTTAAAATTATATATACGTGTGTGTATTTATAAATACGATTACACGTTACCTTTCATTTTTTTTAGAAGAGTGGTAGTACAAGTTTCTTGAAAAAACTCAATATAAAAATAAGTCTTATAGACACACTATATATGTATATTTTATTTCATATTTGTGTATATATATTATGATAATTTGATGGTTTTGGTTGCACGTGTGGGTGAGTAAGCATTTTAAATGATGATGACTCAGGTGGACCCGCACGCTCTAACATCATTTTTTGTCGTTATTTAAAATTATTGAACAAAGAAACGATATTCTCAATGGAGGATAGTTACGAAATTTATTTATTTCATTGATGAATTTTTATTTATTTATTTTTTTGCCTTTCTCCGAAACAGATTAGTAGGGGTGCAAATAAAACCTAGAAATGCGGGTTTTAAACCGCATCCGGACCGGAACCGTATTTTAAATAAACCCTGAACCGTATTAATCCGGGTTAAACCGGAACCGGTTTATTAAAAAAACCGCATCCGGATTAAACCGGTTCTAGGTACCGGATTTAGAGAATAAAAAACCCGGAACCCGCATAGTAGCTTACTAAAACCCGGTTATTAAATATATACATAAAAATATTTAGAATTTTCTTACAAAAAAAATACATATTGAATTTCTATCAAGAGAAATATTCATTTATTTGTTTCTCATCCAACTCCAAACTAATGTTGTAGGTTAATCATTTGTTTCTTCTAGTCCAAATTGATATAATTTTTTTCTCTCACAATACTAATAGTATAAAACATTACATGTATTTATTATATTAATTACTTATCAGTTTTTGTAAGTATATGTGTTATGTTTATGATATAGTTTGATTTTTAATTTTGGCTATAATTACTTCAAGTTTTTTTTTTAAATATAAAATTTAAGTTCAAATCCGTATTATAACCCGGAACCGGATTTTAAAACCGAAAATAAATATAAATCCGGATCCGGGTTTAAAAACCGGTTTTTTATTTTAAAACCGGGTTTTAACCCGGATCCGGATTTCCGGTTTTTTATGTAAAAATATCCGGATCCGGGTTTCAATCTCGAAAAACCCGGATTCCGGATCCGGGTAGCGGGTATGGCAAAAAATCCGGGTTCCCGGTCCGCTTGCACCCCTACAAATTAGTATTGCATAAATAGTGGTATAATTTATTTTGTATACGTGAAATCGTGAATATGTGTAGAAATTTTACACATGTATATTCGATTTCGTAATTTTGACAAAGTCTTCAAACACAACATATATAGATACACATATTATATTAATATATATATATATATACATATCTATAGTTTTAAATAGAGATGCGATTTCACTTTGGCGAGGAAGAGACCAAACTTTTTTTGCTCGTTCTTTGAATACTTTTGATCTTTATATCTAATATGAAGCGTGTATAGTTTTAGTCAATTGCTTTCTTGTCTTCCTTTCTTGGTTCTCATCGTCCCTTTTTGGCGACAACTTTTTCCTAATTGAACTCACATTCAATTCAACTAATGATCACTCGTTGCTCTATTCACGAATATGCTTCTTTAGTTTTCTTTTTCTTTTTTACTCATCTCATGGAGTAGTCAAATGAGGAGTGTGTAAAATATATTATCTTCTTACGTCGTTCATATATCTTAATATATTACTAAAATACTGAAGAAACAAGTTCTGTTGTTATTTATTGTGTTGGCTATTTTGGTGATTACAATTGAAACATTATCAGCTACAGTCGTAACTACAGCTCATCATGCAGTCGGAATCGTCTCAGATTGTTGCGAATTGCATGGAAAGTTTACACGTTTTTCTTCAACAGATTTGAGCGAATTTCATGGGCTATATTCTCTCTGGATTGACTCTAATCATTTAGTGATTTATTTCCACAATTAATGATTTATATTTATATTTATTATTCCTTAAATCTTGAGAATTAGTTGCTATTTTGAGGGGAAAAGGGACCTACGAATTTGACTTATTAAATACGTATTATTGGCCCCTTTCTTCCTGAGTTCTCCAAGCTTAAAGTCCAGAGAAAATACAGAGAGAGCTCACGAAGGTTGTTCTTCATATACAACCTCAAATCAAGCTTGCGGTTTTCACGTCATCCACAAGACCAAGCTTGTTGTTCGTCAAGAACATTCGAAGGGACACTTCACAAGGTCTGCACGCTGCACAGATAAGTTTCACGTTGTCCCTTCAAAGATTAACCTTGCCATCAGTATCATCAAGGTTATCAGCTTTCACCGGTGTTTTATCATCGAACATCCTGCCTCGGGAGAGGTGTCGACAGTGTTGTGAAGAACCGGACTGAAGGATTCAGTCTTATGTCAACAATAGCAAGGGGATATTGCTGAGTCCGATTCCAGAAGGGAAGTGACCACCGTCACAAGTCAGCGCTCAAACTTAAACCCTCGGGAGGAGGTGTCTACCGTGTTCGCAGAACGAGTCTGAAGGATTCAGGCCTAGTCGATTATAGCAAGGGGATCTTGTTGAGTCTGACTTCCAGGAGGGAAGTGACCGCCGTCACAAGTCGGGACTCGATCACCGTTTCAAGACCAAGCTGTGTTACCGGCTGTGTAGCAGGCTGTAGCTTCAGAGGGAGCACTTTTTCTTTCGCTATTTTACTTACTTAGTAATTGGTGCTTGTAAACTTTATTGGTGATTAATCTGGGTGAGGGCCCCGCAGAGGTAGATAGGTATCGAACTGCGTTACCAAAATATCGCGTATCTCTTTATTATTTTCCACGTTGTGTTTGGTAACTATCTCGTTAATCCGCATAAATCACGTAAACTGACTTTTCAAATACCCTATCAACTTTGATGGTTAGGAGTACAAGTACGTGTCATTTTAGTCCCTAAGTCTCATTACAATCTATATCATGTTGGAGAGATCATAAAATCTTAGGTGATCTCTTTCTCAAGAATTTAACGACTACTTAAGGAATTTGGCGATACATTAATTAAGATAATTAATGAATTAATATGTGTTAATGCGTAAAAATGGCTTTAACTTAGAGTCGGATCCAAGGTTCGGGTCCCGAGATTGATCCGCTGAACACAAGGATGATTGAATGCTGAGTCAACGCGGGTTGACTGTTGATCGTCAAAGCTGGAGGCGATTCCGTCGTCTTGGATGAGTCTTCGGGTTGTTGTTGACGATCCTCGGCGAACTTCCTTGGTGGTGGCGAAGTCCGGTTCACGGCGAAGCTCCTCGCCCGGGCGGAGTCCTTGTCTTGGCGATGTCCTCTTCTGGGCGAACTCCGGTCTTGATGAAGCTCCGTGCTAATCTTGATGATTCTTCGTGCTTTTCCTTCCTTGGCGAGCTCCTATGGCGAGGGAGGACCTGCAAAAAAGGGTAGAATGGGCCCGTGCCCCGTCGCTTATGGTTGGGCGAGGCTGCCTACGTATCTCAGTTTAAGAGAATCAGGTCCCACGTAGTTCGGGGTTAGTGATAAACGGCGGGTGAATGACGATGTGGTTTGACTCGTCGGAAGTGCCGTTGTTGGCGGCGCGGGGGTGACCCTTGGCCCGTTGGCTGGGTATTACCGGCAAGATGTGTTCTTCGTCGACCTCGTTGGTGTTGGCGAAGGCCTTAACCTGACGAGGGATGCTCCTTGTCGACCTTGTCGGGGTAGGTGGCCTCGTGTAACGAGGGGCCTTATCCCGACGAGGGAAGCTCCTTGTCGACCTTGTCGGGGTAGGTGGCCTCGTGTATCGAGGGGCCTTATCCCGACGAGGGATGCTCCTTCCTTTGTCAACCTCACAGGTGTCGGCGTACTCGACCACCTAGCAAGGGACGCCTTTGCTAACTCGTCAAACAACTTCTCTTCTTCGAGACTAAGACTCTTCTTCTAGATCGATCTCAGCTCTTATTCAAGTCCTTCCTCCTATAGGAGTGGACGAATTTTTAGAGAGAGAAAGCTAGAGAGAGATGCTCTGGAGCAAGTTGTGAGTGAGTGTGGAAATAAGGGGGAGAAGGCTCCTATTTATAGGAAAACCAACTCCCTGAAATTGCACATCCTAGGGGCCTGCGAATTCCCTGGTAATTGCACCTCCAGGGGTCTGCGAATTCCCTGAATATTGCACCTCCATGGGCTTGCGAGTTTCTCCTATGCAGAAGGGGTCGTCGGTGCTTCTTGATTCGTCTTCGATGTCTTCGGGTTGTCCGCGAGTCCGCTTGTTGTGTTCGGGGAAATCCGGAGGATTTCCCGGAGATCTTCGTGGCCTCGGATCTCCTTGTCGTGTGGAATGATTACAAGTTATGCCCTTGTCAAGTTATGACGAGGGGTCTTGTCGCCTCGTCGCTTCGTCGGCTTGTCGCCTCGTTGCTTCGTCGGCTTGTCGCCTCGTCGCTTCGTCGGCTTGTCGCCTCGTCGCTTCGTCGGCTTGTCGCCTCGTCGCTTCGTCAGCTCGTCGCCTTGTCGGCTTGTCGCCTCGTCGGCTCGTCGCCTTTTTGATCCCGGGCCTCGCCAATGTCTTAGTTCGTCGGCCCCGGGTCTTTGGCTTTGGTGATGGGCCTTGATTTTCCTTGATGGCTTTGACTTTTCTTAACGGGCTTTGACCTTTGCCAAAGAGGGCCCAATTTTTATATGTTACGAAAAATGCACATAACAGTATGTTTATTGCAAATGCAAAAAATCTTACTATAGTATTCAATTCTTGACGATGCATCCATTACTTTTTCAGCCATTTTCCTCACTCGAAAATTAGTCTTACTCAATTTTGAACATCGGCTAACAGAAAACGGTCTTGAGCAGAGCGTCTGTTTATTATTATATATTGCATACCAAATTAGTCATCACAGAACTTTTATGACTAGAGATAGACTATTCGATCCAATTTTGCATTTGTATCCAATTTTTCATTTTGCATTTATATCCAATTTTGCATTATATATTGCTCATAATGTTTGGTCTAACAAATGTTTATGAAATGTCTCATAATACATCAAACTTAATATATTTCTCACACCCTATATATATGTATATATATATACACAGATATAAAGCCAAATATTGGAACGGACAAAGTATGAAAGTGGTTAAAAGGGCTCGAAGAACGATTGAATGGGAATTATTTAATACTAATTCATCGTGGCTTGACCTTGACTAATTAAAGACTAATTTCTATTTTATATTAATTTATTTTGTTTCGAAGAGTAATTACTTAATTGCTATATAATAAGATGTATGGCTCAAGAATCCTAATGCTAAAGTAATGTCTTATGTGTCATGGAAGTATCCATTTAAAGATATATAATAATATATATAGTGGTCCTTGATAGTGATTGAAGTAGACAAAACAATTCAAAATAATAGCTATTTGGATTGTGATTAGTGAGCCCATATAACTAGTTGAGGTTACTTTTAGTCTTATTATTTATATTTAGGGTTAATGACGGCAAAAATACCCAAAATTTGATCAAAGA
Source organism: Parietaria judaica (assembly GCA_954871525.1). Lineage (NCBI taxonomy): Eukaryota > Viridiplantae > Streptophyta > Magnoliopsida > Rosales > Urticaceae > Parietaria > Parietaria judaica. The sequence continues at coordinate 52,144,856 of OX940860.1, forward strand.
ACCCTTCGTGTACTCAAAGTTTAAAAATGGTGGTAAAAATACCCAAAGTTATATTTGGAGAGTTGACCACTCCATTCTCGTAACGCCGTTAACTTACCCGTTAACTCTGGCTACGTGGACAAACGTGAGTTGCTGACAGAATAATTTTTGCACGTGGACGAGCCCACATAAGCCTCATTTATGATAAAACAACGAATTAAACCCCTTATTAATACTATTTAATACAACTAATTGAACCCCTAATGATTACACTTAACAAAACAGATTTGTCCACGTGGCCAGAGTTAGCGGGTAAGTTAACGGCGTTACGAGAATGGAGTGGTCAACTCCCCAAATATAACTTTGGATATTTTTACCACCACTTTTAAACTTTGGGTACACGAGGGGTTCTTTGACCAATAGGTGAACATATTATGAAATGAGCACGAAAATAACAATAATACATAATTAAATATGTTATAAGTTCGTTTCAAAACTTAATTATATGTTTCAAAATTTATGTTGTTTATTTTGTTGGATGCGTTTTTGAATTGATGAGAATATAATGTTAATAATTTTATAAAATATGTAGTATGTTATATTGGTTAAAGTAAATGATGTTATGTCATCTTATGTATATAATATGTTAAGAGTATAAACTTAACATGAAAAAAGTGCATGTTGTGAGATAGACTAAACTTAACAGAGAAGGACAATATAAACTTAACCTTGACGGGATTAGCCATGGCAACTCAGGTCTTGTTGGAGGAGGATGCATTTTACGCCATTATAGAAGTAATCTTATATTTTTATTCTCTAAAAATGTTTTCGAGCATGTTCGAACAATGAAGCTGAACTACTCCGAGCTATGTTAGAATGTTTAAATATTTGTAAGCAAATGGGTTACAATAAAATTTATGTAGAATGTGACTCAAAATTTATCAAAGAATGGTTTTGTGCTCGTAAATGCAATATATGGTATCTTTGAGAAATTTTTTTACAGGTACTAGCAAGTACGGATGTTTCCATGCAACACATTTATAGAGAAGGTAACAAAGTGGCGGACACATTAGCGAATGAAGGTTCTGAAGGTTGAAACAGATTGACTAGGAACCTCCACTATCTTTCAAGTTTTAGGAAATGTTTATTTAGATTAGATAGAATGAGTACCGCATATGAGAGATACATGTAGTTCTGGTATTTTGTTCCCTACTGAATTGACGTTTTTCCATTTTTAGTTATGGATGTTTATTTTTATGGATGAGACATCGTATTGATTATGTTGTAAGTCTCATATCTTTTTCTTTTCTATTTTTCGTTGTCAAGGTATTCCTCCGCCATAAGTGAAATCTTCTTTATATAATTGGGATAGGGTGATTCAATGATCCTGACTCTTCGTTAAAAGAAAAAAAAAATATGTTGGATTGTATTGAATTATAACACATGTAAGTTTAAATATTAGTTTTGTTGAAGCAAATTTGTTTGGTCTAATGGTAACTTCATTACATGACTTACGAAGATGTTTTAGGTTCAATAATATCACATGTTTTTACGGTGAATATATTTAACAATGCGAGTGCATTATAACCTTGATCTTTATTAACAAAATATATTAATTTTATATTAAATAACATTTTTTTAAGTGTCGGAGTTTGTTAAGTTCAAAAACCAAATATTTTGTTAGAAATTTATTGTGGATCGTACGCATAGAAAATATTAATATTCCTTGTATATTCGATTTTGTTTTCCAATCTTACTTTTTTACTTTCTATACATAGAATATTAGGATTTACATAAAACAGAAAACAATCATATTATGAACAAGTATATGGCAAGTACATCAAGAAGCTTCATTATTACAAGAATCATTGCTTCAAGACAGTGCCAATGATATTGGGCACATTAATATTGTTGGTTTCACTTTTTGTGTAGTGTTGTTTAGGCCTACAATATTGATATATACTCACGTTTAGGCCACCAAATACGCTACAAGTCCCTCATAAGTAGGTAGGTATATATTATGTATGCTATTTATTATTTACATACATAGTCAAACCATTTATAATAATTAACCTAAATTGCACACAGTGACGAAGCCAGCCTTACAACATAGAAGGGGCACCGACGAATAATCAAAATCACAACGATAGCACGTTAGAAAATCACATTTTTTTATGATAAAAATCAAAATAATCAGTTATCCTAGACGGCGATAATTAACAAATAAACAAGAGAGAATAATCTAATAATGAAGAGGAATAGAAACTTATACAATTAGATTGTAGGTGTTACGCACAAAATAATAATCCGATGAACTTAACAAAAGTTCAGTCCAGTTGCGCAAAATAGAAATCCGGCGAATTCGGCCGTTCCGAGGGTCCAAGACGGAGTAGAGAACAATGACGGGTGCATTCCGAGACAGTACGAGCGGGAAAACAATATAAAAATCTACCGTCGACGAGACAAATAACCAAGAGTCCGAGACGGAGAAACCATAAACCACAATGCGTCCCGAGAAGGCGAGACGAACCAAAGAACCAGTGGCGGACCCACGATTTTCGAGAAGAGGGGCCGAAATTTTCCCAAAAGATTTTTTTTCTCAAATAATTGCATTTTTTAATACTTAAAAATTCTTAGAAAATTCACATAAAAAATAATAACTTGACATAATCACATGAAAAATACTATATATATATTATTTATTGATTAATATATGTTAATGCAAGAAGTAATATATGTTACTTATGATATATATGTATACATTCTAGTAGGGGTGAAACCGGAACCGGGTACCGGGAAATTAGCTTTTTTTCGTCCCTGTTCCGAAAAATCGGGAATTTTTTTTTTTTTGGTCACGGTTCCGGTTCTGGTAACGATTCCCGATTCAAAAATTTCCCGGTTCCGGTAACGGTTCCGATTCAAATTTCCCGGTTCCGATTCCAGTTACGGTTCCATTTCTAAAATTTCTCGGTTCCGATTCTAAATTTCCCGGTTCTAAAAGGGTTTGACTTAAAAATGACATGTAATTTTTGAAAAATTAGTAACTAAAAATTACATGTAGTATAAAAAACGATAATAAAAATATATATTACACTAAAAACGACATACTAAAAACTTAAAAATGACATATAGTTTAAAATCGAAACCGGTACCAAAAACCGGGAAATATTTTTTAGGTACCGGTTCCGGTTCCCGGTTCCGAAAATTGGGAACCGGGAAGTACCGGTTCCCGGTTTAAAGCTAAATTTCCCGGATTTTTTGAAAAATCGGTCCGGGACCGTTACCGAAACCGGGACAAAACCGGGAAACGGTTACAAAATTTTCACCCCTACATTCTAGTATGTATAATATAAGAATTTAAAAACATGTAAATAATATAATCTAAATATTATTAGAAACTAATGAGTATATATAAAAAAAAAATAAAAAAAAAAACAATTTTTAAGTATCATTAATAAATAACATTACTTTTATATCATTAATAAAAAAAAAAGGAAAATGGGTCCCACAATAGATAAAAACATGTCAATAACACTTTAAAAAATAAAACAAAGAGATAAAATAGGCATGGACCCCACCTCTTAATAGTATTCATCTTCTTCCTTAGAAAAATAATATCCAGCCCCAAGCTTTTTGTAAACTTCTCGTATGACTTCCAAGGTTTCTACCAGATACGTGAGATGGGGGAGGGCCTCCGTCCCTGATTGCACGTCTAAATGGATAATGCGGGGATCTTGAACGTTAGAAATAAAAATTATGAGCTTTTAATTTTTAACATCCGATTTTAAAAATGACTTGACAAATTTGTATATTTTTCGCACACGCCTCATAGTTTCGGGCATTAGTCGAAGTGCCCAAATTAGCGAGAAAGCCCGAGGCCCAGTGCTACTTTCCTCCACCAAAAGGATTTCGAGGTTAAATTCTAATCAGGACAGACCGACTCTTAGTCAAATTACTTTTACTTATTCTGTAATGATTTATTAACTACTTATTTACTCGGTAAAACAAATCTTTTATTGGGTTTGAACTTTAGTCCGTTGGTCAATTTGGCGCAAACTCAAGCAAGGTTAGGCTCACCTGAATTCTCAGCTACATGTTAATGGAAATTAGGGGTTTAATTAACGCGTTTTGTACAAATTAAGGAAGTGAAGTAGATAAATTATTGATTAAGACCTTGATATATCTTGGTAAAAGAAACATGTGGTGAATTATAATAGAGTTGTAGAACTTATGAAGAGAAAATAGGCAGCTTAAGCTGTTAGACAAAAATGGTGATAATTTAGGGGATAACTAAGTCAATTGTGTAGCCAATCAAGGGAACACTTTGTCTACATAAAAGAAAACAAAATGATGAGCAATGATATATAAAGATAGGATTAGACTGCTAATAGAGTTAGGTGAACCTACTTAAGGCCAAGCGTGTGGGGTAACCCTAATTAAGTGGCGTTTTTGCTTTAGTTAGTTTAAACAACAAATCATCACATTCACTTAATTGTGTATTTTTCTCATATAATACATGCAATATTCCAATCTCTCACATAATTTAAAAGAGAGTTAATAGTGATATACCGAATAATTTAAATTTTGGGTGGTATAAATAAGATTTTTTTTTTCAGGGTCGAAGTTCTCTATGTCTATAATTATTTTGGTCTTCAACAAAATTTTGTTCATTTTTTTTTAAATTATTTTCACATAATTTTTAATACACCATCAAATTTAGACACATGTCACTTCAACAAAATATATAAAAAAAAATTAAAATTGACGGGACTTAAATAATAAATAATTAAAATTTGACAAAGAAGTAAAAATAATGGATGAAGAGAATCTTAGTAGTCAAAAATCTTTTAAATTTATAAAATTAAAATATTGAGTTCCTGTGTCACTATTAATTTTATAAATTTATATTTTATAATTAATATTTGATAAATTAATAATTTCATTAAAATTAAAATTTTGAGTCTTCATTTATATTAAATTATTAATTTGTTAATTTAATAAAATAAAAATATATAAATCCTCTTTATAATCTCAGTCTTTGTAAGATATTTTAAGCAGAAGCTCATCATGTGAACCTATAGCTAGCTAGGAGCCCTCTAGAAGGACACATAATTGACCTTGTGGCTTAAGTAATAAATTACCGAAAGAGTATATAAATGAAGAAGGATATCTACTTGGTGCAAAATTTCTTATATTTTTTTTCTTTATTCAAAGGTTCTTTTTATTTCTTTGTTCTCTCTTGCTTCTAGGGTAACTAAACATTTAAGAGAGTATAAATAGCACGAGTGCACTTATTTTATTTTTTAGTGTGCAAGTCATGATAAGGACAAGCAATTAGGCTCAATCATGTATTCACTTAAGAAATTGGTAATTAAATTTAAATATATATAGAGTAATTAATTAACTAATTAATCTTGGGAATCTCGTTCACAATTCAACTATAGTTAGCTATATATGTTGCTTCTCTGACCATGCGGCTCTATTAAACTATATATACATGAGAAGGATGTCATGTTTTCACACTTGAAAATATAATATATGCACTCGAAATTAGCAAAAGTAAAAGAAACATTAATTCCACATGTGTGTGACCAATGATTCCAAGTTTTTCCAAGAGTACATGTCAAACAACATATGCGACCACTCTACTAGTAATATATTATTGCCATTTATATAAACTATAATATCTTCTCATCAGACTAGATCAGTTGAGCAGTATGTACATGCATGCATGCATAGCTTAAGTGCTCTTTGCAATGAGACGCCACGATGTAACAAATGACATGAGATAACTATATAAATACAATATATACATACACCTTACACGAATGAATATATATATATATATATAAATATACATTTGCTTGTGTATGTGTGTGGCGCATCAGACTTTTAGTTGCGGTGAAACATTTAGTTTAGGTGAAGTTTGAAGTGAAATTAATTACCCATGATGCAAAATTACTATTAAAACCAGCAAACGCTAATGAAAATATTCTTCTCTGAAAATAGCCACTGACATGTCAGTGTTATGATAGGCGTCGTCGTTATAAACATTTCACGAAGTGTCCAAAAAAATTGGCGGACAAATTTTTCCATAGTTGCGACAATGTCATCACTATAGTTTCGGTGTCCCATATGAATTTTGTCTCGAATTGTGTCCGCATGCACTGTGGCGCGAACGTGTTACGGAGATGGGATAACACTATAACGAAGACTATATCGTAGCCATGGGTGAATGAAATAAAATTAAAATAAAGCTTAAGCTGAATAATGTTGAGTGTGAAGCCTAACCTACATGTGAATGCTATTGAGACCCAACACAGAGCAGTCAAACTGATTGACCTACGTTAGTTTTTGCTTAAAAAGCTTGCAACCGTCATTAGTGCTATTTTTAGCACAAATAGAGAGTGGCCAGATTGATATTGTAACCAAGAATTCCGATTGATATATTAACAGTGGATCGAGATTTACAAGCGGCAAGTGAACGTACCTCCTACACAGGGAGCGAATCACTATAATTCTGGTGTCAACTTTTCAATTTCGTTTTGTTCTTACCGTTTTCTAATTTAAGATTTAGGTCAAATTTCTAACAAATAATTGTCCATCGGGATATCATACGCGGTGGCAAAATCGTCACTGCTATAGAGGCCGTTTCTGTAAGACTAGTTTCTTGTAGTACAAGCAATAATATCCTTTTATATATATATTTTTTTTTAAAATCAAAACAATAAATAATGTAAGACGTAAACTCATAGGTACATTCCCAACAAAATTTCAATTCTTACGAAATCTTTAATTCAGGTTTATTTCAAACTATGAGGAATTAAAAACATATTTTCGGAAGAAATTTGCTTACATGCCCCCAAACATATACTAGTTCTGGCACTATTTATGTGTATATACTATATATATTATACCTACAAGGAAAGATAAGAGCGAGAGAGAAGTAACAGTTAAGTTTTGATTCCAAAGAAAGAAACGCTTTCTTTTGACTGATCATATAATATTTATATATATAGCTAGCAAGATATATATAGGCTCTCGATCGATATGTACAAACATGATAATACGTGTTAGTTCCTCATCATTCTAAGTGCAAGAGCTTGAAGCTCACCCAAGTCGCCATGAGCAACATTATTAGCACTGTGATGTGGTCTCTTCCTAGGGTTACAAGCTTGGACCAAGTAATGATCTTGATCTGACGATGACGATGATCTTCCTCCGCTTTGAATCTCATGCAAGTTCATGCTCATAGCGTCCACGCTGCTCTGCTCCACCGAGTCCAACGAGCTTTGCGGCGAAATAGGGTTCATGTAATTAGGGTACGAACTCGGAAAACTAGCCATTGACGATCCAGTCATGTGATGATTAGCGGCATTGCCGGTGGCCATTGGCCACTGGCTGCTGTCCACGGCGGCGCGCGACTGGTCGATGATGTTATGAGCCAGTTGGGCTTTTGCTTGCATTAGCTGTGCTTGTAAACACGCAACCTGCAGATTAATATGATTGATCAAACTTTATAACTATTGTAATTTTTGGAAATAGAAAAGAAGGAAAAAAAAAAACGTAATTTGCAAAGGCGTATAAAGCAAATGGTTAAGTATTTTTGTCAAATATTAATAAATAGTTAAGGTTTGTAACTGATGAAATATTTAGATTAGATGTCCAAAATTCCAGGCTCTAGCTTTGAAGAAATCCTTATACAAACACACATCTGCTTTACTTATTTAGAACATCAAGAAAAACAAAAAACAATTGCAAAAGCTAATTCATATAAAAATATATTAGGCAAATGGGTAATAAATTTTTGGTAAAAAAATATACTGTACGGGTTGGAAACTGATGGAAATCAATAAGGCCAAAGAAACTTTCTAAGAAAATTCTTATAATTTGCGTTTCATATGGTAATAGAAGTAGTCTTTTCAGATATATTTGATGACATATAGTGTATGTTCTTGATTACTGATAATATAATTAATATCTAATCAATTTAGTAGGTTTAGTAAGAACATCAACTAACATAGATAAAATTAACATATTAATTTGCAAGCCTAATTTATATAAAATAGTAGTTGTACATACAAACGCGACAAGAGGGTTCCAGTTTTTCTCTTAAAAAAATTAAGGGTTGGTAACTGAGATAAATATATATTTAATAAATGTCCAAAAATTCAAGGCATTCATATATATATAGAGAACAAATAATTCTTCCACTTACCTAGAAACATTTTTACGAGCTTACATCGGTAATTAATATACACATATAATTCTCAATTAAATCCGAATAAGCTGAATTGAAAAGAAAAGAAAAACAAAAAGATTTCCTTATAATTAAGTGTATATTTGCAAATTCTTATATGTTCTAAACAAATCTAACTAGATAGCTTCATTGATAAATTAGATGGCAATTACCTGTTGTTGTAGGGAAAATATGTGAGCCACGCAACCATAGACGGGGTCCCGAATCCTCGCCTGAGCCTCGTAGGCAATGGTGACTACGGCTTCGCAGCGGTCGGGCACGGGCACGTGATGCAGAAGCTTCGCCACGTTGCTCGCGCCAAACACCTTGTGTATAGCTGCAAAGCGTGCCGGACCTTGCTCGGAGCAGAAGTAGGGCGCAAATATGCAGTCGGACGCGCATTTCCGCCGCAGGAACTTGCACGCGCCGCACGGCGAGCCCGTCCCCGTCGCCATGGAAGAGCAAAGATGGGAGGAGAAGAAGAAGGAAGAGAATGATTAAAGTGAGGAGAATATAGGGAATATAGTGTGATTAATATGTGTTTGATAGAGGCACACGAGTGTACTTGGAAATAGTGATGGAAAATGGAAGAGGGGTTGTTTTGTTGACAATTTAGGAGTGTGGGGCTTCAAGTGTTGTTTATAAAAAGAGCATGGTATGAATAAACATTTAAGAAAAGAGAGATTCAATGGGAGACATTGAAACCCTTCTGTAGGGTTTGCAGGGAACAAATTTTAATGGCTTGGACCGACTTTAATGTTGTCTTTACATACTCATAACAATTATTATATATATGATACTCAATATATAACAAGTATATATATATATATACTACTTGGTTTGAAACTTATGATATTAATTCAAGTAGAAAGCAAGAAAAAATATGCGGATTATGCATTATAATTTATTAATTCTAAAGCATGCTTTATTTTATTTTATATTGCATATTAGAGTTATGATATAATTAGCTTGTGCTATCTTTGAATTCATACCCTTTCTAAGTTTTAAGGTTTTTTTTTCTTCTCTGCATAATGCTTGGGTCATGTTCTTGCTTAGACTGTATTTGCTTGCGCTTATTAGTGTAATATAATTTTATTAATACTATGTTCTCTTGATGTCTTTTAACTAGATACATACATACATACATACATACATACATACATACATACACACACACATACACACATACATACACACACACACACACACACACACACACACACATACATACATACATACATACATACATACATACATACATACATACATACATACATACATACATACATACATACATACATACATACATACATACATACATACATACATACATACATACATACATACATACATACATATATGCGTGTGTGTGTGATTTCATTCTAAGTTCTCTTTTAAGTATACGCTTTCTCTCCAACTCAAAACTTGGAAACTACAAATAATTAGATATTTTTATAACCAATTAAAAAAGTACCTGTAAAAAGAAGAATCCATGATCAATATGATTTGGATATTTTATATAGATTTTCAAATGAAAATTAATTAAAAAATATTAAGGTGTTCAAAAACACACATTAAATGCTCTAATTTTCATATTCAATATACTTCTAGTTCTAATCTTAATCCAATCGAAGTATTACTCTAATAATTATATGCTCTCCAAGTGAGGTAGAAAAAGAGCTGAAATAAAGTAGGTTCTACATTATTTATATATTTACCATATTATTTCATGTTTTACTTTTGAACATTAATTACATTGTAATAAGATCGTGACCGTTTATTCTAATTTAGCAATTAAATTAATATGTAATAATGGGTGCAATGCGATGTTAGAATATTATTGAGCTAGTAAATTAGTTTTATTAAAACAATAGGTGTAACGTTAAATAATTAATATATAAAATAATGTGTGAGTGTGGTGTGGTAGGGTTTTGAAGTGCATTTGTTACAAATTGCGCCGAACGCCGCACCTGGGAAACTGGTGATGCTTGTCGTTTTGGGAAGACCTCTTTCATTTAGTGGCCTACCGACAATCACTAATTTCACATACCTTAATTATCGACCATCTTATTTATTAAATTAATTAATTAAATAAATCTATAAACTAATTCCTATAATGAAGACAAGCAAATGATGGAACTATAATGAACGTTACATTTGTACTTTAAATTTTCACAATACCCTTCGAAAACTTATAAAAAATAAAATGGTCTAACTCTTATAGATTAAATATAATAGAAATTTAGTGCATAAGATTATTTTAGAACAATTGATGAAAACAATTACTAAAATGATGATGAGATGATCTCAAAAAATGATAAAAGATATAAATAATAATTTTGCTATGGACAATCTGGTACTTTGTCCAAATTAAGGATAATTGTGGCAAAGATACCTACGAGTTACTTAACATATGACTTATATTTTCCTTTTTTATCTTGATAAAAGTACTATGTAGAAAAAGTATTTTTTGTTGTCCAAATTTCTTTACTTAGTGTTTTAGAACTCTTTACCAGTGTTATGATCTCCGGACTTCTATGAGTTGTCGATTTACGTAATCTGTGATTTTTGGGTACTTGAGGTTATTGAGTTAATATTTTTGTTTTTTCGAGTCTTGATCAAGAATAATTAGCTATTTTAAAAAAAAATGGAACGATTCTTAGAAAAGCTCGATCAACATATATTTAGTTAGTATCTTGTCATTTTGAAAACTTTATTTGGGAGATGCATTGCTCAATTTTCATTTTCATTTCGGAAACTTTATTTAGGAGAACCATTACATAAGTGATTAATTTTTCATAAGGTGAACATCGATCAAAACTCGATGAAGCAAAAATTTTAACTCAAGAACTTAACAGACCATAAATCACAGATTACATAGTTCGTCAAACCACGAACGTCCAGAGATCATAACGTTGGAGAAAAGACTTCTAAAACAATGATAAAAAAAATTGAGTACCGACGGAAGACACTTTTTGTACATTGTACATTTTTATGGCTGTAATATACAATGAGAATTTAAGTCATATGTGGAGTAACTTGTGAGTAGTTTTACTGCAATTGTCCCTCAATATTAACGTTGTTTCTAAAATTAAAATTGAAAACATAAACTATACTTATATCAAGCTCATGAGCATTATGCCAGTTATTCTATTATACATTGAAGCAATGGATTAGACGCTGATTAATGTTGCTCTCATTGAATTCAATTGGCTAGCTGGCCGAACCCATCTTCAAAGCTTATCAAAATGGATTAAACAAATATATATACACCTATATATATTATCAAATTTAAGGCCATGTAAGCTAGTTTGTTAGTCTTCTAGATCAATAATACATTATTAATTTATTATTATATATTTTCCATATACTTGTTTAATATATATATATATATATAGTTAGTTAGATACATTGTGTCCATGGATGATCAGATAAGACGAAATAGAAACAAACTTGAAGAGTATTACAAAATTATGATATTTTAATTATTTATTTGTGGTTTTTGTACCTCTTTTCAACTTGTGACCTCAGTTAAAAGTTGTATAAATAATGTTTGAAAGAAGAAAAAAAAAAGCCCTCAATTTCCAAAAATTCGTGTCAATGGGCATTGCCTCTCCAGAGCTCTGCTCAGCTCCATAACGAATTACATTTATAAATTTGTCACCATACAATACATAAGATCTTTTTCTTGAATCATTATCAAAGTGACGTCTTTATCAACCCCTTTCAAAGTGAAGCTAAGAAGGGATCTCGAGTATTACTTTAACAATAAAAATAAAATAAAAATTACACACAATTTTTTTTTTTTGAAAAATTAATTTGAGAGAAAATATGGAAGAGAAAAGAGAAAACTCATTATAACCAAGACATTATAATATTAAATCAGTGGCAGTGGCGGAACTAAGATACGAGTATTCGAGGACGATAAACTCTATAAGGAGAATAATTAATACTTACTGGTAAATTGCTTCTACTAAAATTTCAGAAAGACCAATAATTTAATATCAACTTACAATATAGATTCAGGTTTTACGACCGAAAATCAATCTTGAAAAATAAGACCTTTGTTGAATGTTCACTAGACCAAAATTGATCTTGAAAAATAAGACCTTTGAGAGATTAAACTCTGTGAATCATTTTTAGGAACTTCTTTCATTAACTCTCTTAAGTAAACTAAACCATTGCAAGCTAACGGATCCGATCCCGAAAACATAACCAAACAAACTCTTACCTTAATTAAATAATTAGAATTACACAATTAATGCAATGTATGTGTAATATCGAGTGAGAAACACTATGAACGAACCGCACATGACAAAAGCACAGCGAGCAGAAAGAGAAACAAAAACTGAAAGAGAGCGTTCGTCACTATTAACACAAGAAAATGGAAGTTTGCGGCAAAAAGCTACTTTCGCGTGTCACACCTCGCACCAAATGCAGCCTCGCCCAGCGCGTGACCGCACACACTGACATACGCTCACATTTATTTTTGAAGCTCAATGTTACGAGCATCGTCCATACCCATTCATTGCAAAAATAAAAATAAAATAGTAACCTTCGTTCTTGAAATATGAATTATAACAATTTCCTCAACAATTCCTATAAAGTATAAATAGTTATCTTCATATTTTAAATCACATGAAATTCATGTACGAAAACTACCATTTTGTAACTGGCATTTAAAGCAATTATCTCTTGAGAATAGTACAATCTTTAACCATCTTTATTACTTCTAAGTAGACGGTACTTAAAATTTGATCATTAATAGACTCGTTACAAATTCATAGGCAAAACTGGTATGAGAAATAGTTGCAAATTACTGATTTCAAAAGAAGAAGTTACAGAAGATAATTGTGACTTTGAATTGGTGATCAAAGACTCACATGAAGTCTCCGGCAAATGGGGGAGAAAGGAGCCAAAAGAAGGCCATTCCTCTCAATCACAAGTGTGCTCATGCACAATCAATATCCCTTGACTGGTCAACCCTAGCTTTCAATGGATAAGTTTCATTGGATTTTTTATTTTTTTTTGTTTGTTTTGGAATTTACAAGTTCAGTGGTCAAACTTATAACGGTTGTATTACTTAATTTCCACTTGAATTAAACATCTGATGGAGACACACCTTATGAGTTATACAAGATTATAATATCATCGGACATTTGCAATTAAAGTCCCGCTTCTTACAAATAAGTTCTTAGCTCAAGTCTTCGAGCTTGTCAATTTTTATTTTTTTAACAAATCCTTGTTAATTAATTTAGTTTAGGCTTATTTCGCATAATATTTGAAGTTTGAATCTGTTTACTTTTTTTTTATTATTTGAATGTCTATTTCAAAATTTTAACAATTTAAAAAGAGAAAATTCACTAACTACACAAAAATATACCAGAAACTTAATTTCTACTTCCCCACAGTTGCAAAAAAAAAAACTCTATTTCTTACTACTTTTTGTATATTTAGGTGTAGTTAGTGAATTTTCTCTTTAAAAATCAGTGTAAACATTATTTTTAAAACCTTTAATGAGCTACAAATATATTTAAAAAATCAGGCCCGATGGGCTCCCAATTTAAAAATAAAAACAAGTTTTTCCGAAACTGGGATGAGGATGGGGCCTGGTATTGGAAAGCCCGAAAATCTAGGACCGTAACGGAAAAACAAACAAAAAAAGACCGAACCTCTGTCGGGGTTTCACCCCTATATCATGTCATAAAGAAGCCAATGAAATTATCGTGTAATGTCCATTCTAGAGACTAACAAAATAAACTAACAAAGCGTTGGACTATCTCATGCACAAAATATAATTTGAAACTGAATTTTAGTATTTTCATTACTTCGAGAAAAACCAAGTACCAAACGTTTCCGGTTAGTTACAAAACAAGATTTACATTACCGGGAGAGGCAAAAGCCGTAAGATCTCCGTGCAAAACACCCCAAAACGAGATCTTATCGGTATGTTCTCGAAAACTTCGGGAAACTTTCAGGAGTAGACATTTGACACTTACCTCTTGTGATGAAATCTGACCTTCAATAAGAACTGCATTTTTACCTGTTCACACACATACCATTTTAGTCTTTATCTAACAAAAAATTCAAAGTAGAATTAGTCAACTACAGAAGTCATGAACATGTTGTTCGTTCCGGCAGAAAATATTAACTTTAATATAAGAGCAACTGACAGCAATTCCCACAGAATTTCATTTAAGTGGACTTTACCCCATGAATTTAGTTTTGGTGCACATTCCCCCTTATATCGATAGTGATTATGTGACAACTTCAAAGGGAAAAATCACAACAACAACAAAATTCTGCAGCAAAATAAAACAGTTGGGAGAGTTCAGAGTGGATAATTGATATATTTTTAATCTTGATTGTGGTGAGATTTTCCCTCTTAATTTTCTTTTTGACGCAGAACACCATCATGAAAGTTCAAGGGGTAAGGTGCAACAAATTAAAATGCAGGGGCAAAATACACCAATAAGTAAAACTATAGAGGAATTACTGTGAATGAGTATATTAAACCGTGAATACAAGTAAATCTCGAGACTTAGTTTTAAGCATCAACCAGAAACTTACTTGCGAGGTATTGTAGACGATGTACTCGTTGTACATCAGCTCGGACGACCTCACATTAGATCCCACTGGTTTCCCAGACGGAATTACCACGTCTTCCTTCCATTTAACGTATTCCGACGGCTGAGGTATCTTCTTTCCGAGCCCTTTTGTGGAGTGCTTCCCTTTAGGAGGCTTGTCCATATACTACGAATTATAATTTTCAAAAAGCCAAAGGATCAAGCATAAAGAAACACGTTAGAGTTTGTGATTTCAACAATGCAACACATACAAAAATAAGCATTAAGACTTTGAATTCACCTCGGCTTTCTTGAGCTCATAGATATCTCCAAGAGCGACTTCGCTAAGAAGCATGAGACCCACTGGATTTTTCTTGTCAGTGTAGCAATACTGAGCACTCTTACTGACAAGGTCAGCAAAATAAACCCCTTTTCCAAACTGAATTTAAAAACCATAAAAAAATAAAATGAATTAAAATAACTTAGAAGTATAGTAGAAAAAGAAAATAGATCATGGTAAGAAACAGAACCATATAACCGGTGGCTGGCGCTTCGGGAGGGGCGATTCTGAGCCCCTGGCTAAGGATTCCCACATAATTCGTCACACGAGATCCTGAATAACGAATTCCGGATTTATTTTATATTGTGATCGTCGTGCTATTTATAAATTTTTTAAGAAATAATTAATTCTATAAGCCAAGCTAATTAATTCTTCTTACCGTGCCAAAGTAGCATTTTGTTGCCAAGCTTTTCTCTGTATGGCTTGAACTTATCATATTCCCCTTTTCTTTCAAGTGAAAACACTTCTTCAAGTTCAAGAGTCCAATCCTGGGTGTTACAAGGTTCCATATCAAATATATGCAAGACATGTAGTTACAAGGTTCCATATCATATTCCCATTAACTTACACGGATATTCTATTTATCCAATACATGTAAGAGAAAGAACAATTCCGAACACAAGAAACCGGCCAACGGAAATTCACTGAGATAATGAATCCCCTTCTCGCTTTATTGAGATAATCAAACAAAACATAAACTATCTTTCCTTTGAGAGCACAACACGATGCAAAAAAATTATAATCCAAACAAAGCATAAAACTCCGATGGCTAGGTGTTGGCGCCTATATAGTGACATGCAACCGTAGGGATAAAACATAATGAAAAGACTAAAATACCCGTGAGGACCTAATTAACCTGAAAGCCCCTAATGACATAAAACCGATGTTAATTGGATATTCTATTAATTTAATACATGTAAGAAACTCATTTTATGGATAATATTTAGCATCCAATACATGTAAAGAAATCACATCTTGTGAAACTTAAATTCATGAATATTCTATCAATCTAATACATGTAAGGAAACTCCACTTTACGGATCTCGAATTAGTTGATTTTTCTATTAAATCCAATACATGTTAAGAAAACCACCTTATGAATCTTAAATTCGTAAGTGTTCTATTAATCCAATATATTTAAAGAAAACATACCTTATGAGTAGGGGCATGAGTGGTTTGGAGATATTTTTCAACCATCTGGTATTCCGAGCTGTCGCGAGCGAGCGGAACGATTCCGCAGTTGAGCTTCTCGTATTTATCGTCAAGAGAATCGTCGCTATCGTCATCGAAGCCAACTAATCGGGAAGCAATTTCAATGTCCTGAAGAGCTTCTAACATTTTCACCTGCCCAAATATAATATCAAGAGTTCTATTGGTCTCGATGGATGTGAATTATATCACAGATTAGATTTAATCACTCGATAATAGGATAGAAATCGCATATGCTTAACCAAAATGAATTCCCCAAATTCAAGGGAAATTTGTTTTTTGTATCCCCTCTATTTTCAATCTTTGTAAAAAAATGCCATCGTTATAAAACAACCAAAATATACCGGCAAAGTGTACTTTAATTTCATTTTTACATCCTCCAACCATTTTCATTTTTCAAATTCATAAGTTCAAAAAAAAAATTATATACCCTCTAGTTTCATTTTTTGACAAAAATGTACCATATGCTTTCCAAAAAACCAAATACTAGCAACAATCAATTTTAGGGATTTCAAATTTTTTAAGAAGTTAATAAAAAATTATAAAATTCGAGGGTAGTATCGTCAGCAAACACAGAGGGTATCATTTGGCTGTTCTAAAAAAAAGAGAATATTTTTTGCAAAAAATTTAAACAGACGGAATAAAAGAACAATTTTCACAATATTCGATTAAGAAAGTCCGTAGAAATGTCTTGTTAAATCCATAGGAAAATAAACCAGTACCTTCGACATGAAATCATCCTCGTCTTTTATAATATGAGGATGTACTGAAGGGATCATAGTAAAAAACCGATTGCTAGCATCAATGATCAAACTTTCTTTCACTGAAGGATCATGCGAATTATTCTTCAATAGGTTCTGAATTTCCGTCAACGCCTCAAATCCTGAATTAAGAAAATACAAAGCAAAGGAAGTCATTGTGTAACCTTTCACGTTTTTCGGAACACGAAATACTCCGGTTCTGATAATAATAAATTACCCTTTTGGATATTGCTTTTGCTCAGTTTTCCAAGAGGCATCTCCGACAAATTTATCTCGAATTCCATCATAGCGGCTCTGTAAAACAAAAGGGTCAGTATGGTCTTTTTCGTAAATAGATCAAGTAAACAGAGGTAAAGAATAATATATGTACATATTACCTGTATGTTTCCACATTGAACAAAATCTTCATCAGCTCTGCTAATTGTGGAGCAAGTTTACTCTCTTCATTGTTATGTTTTTTCTTTGAGACTTGTTTGTTAACCCCGTAATCCTGAAAACCCCAACATCCAATCAAGAACATATACTCAGAGACAAATCAGCGGTGAAAAACCAAGTCCTCAGCTCAGCTTTCATTAGTGCTGGTGTCGGAAATTACATTTTTGGTCTTTCTTTATTTTTGTAACCGATAAATTGTATTTTTTAGGTAAACAAAACTGATATTACTAGTTATAGAATTTCTGGTTCTAAGTGCAGTTTAAACACGATTTTAACCGCATTTTGACAAAGAAGAGAATATCTTATAAAAAAATGATTGTCTAAACCCTAAATGAAATGAATTGCACTTTCAAATTTAAGAAATATAATAAATAAAAAATTAGCAAATTAGAAAGAAAAGCGAAGAAAGAAAGCAAGCAAAATAGCGAGTTTTTGTTTTAAATTATATCTTAAAGCGATAAAAATCAGTTTACAGCTCTTTCATTAATCCTATTACCTATCATGAAAAAAAAACAGGAAAAAAGAACATACAATTTCCAATGGGAAAAATCTGCCTGGTTGCTTCTGGAAATTTTGCTTCTGTTCCCACGCTTCCCATGAATTCCCCGTTTTCTCGAGAAACAAACGCTTAAATTCAGCAATAGCGTCTGATTTCGACATCTCTTCCAACTTGTTTCCACCGATTTTCTCATTGCCCACTCGGCCCCATTTACGGAATACATAGCAATCCAAACTCTTATCTTCTTGGATTACTTGGAGGATGTAGTAACTTTATATGATAAAAAATGGGTTAAAGTCATACAAAGATTTTGACTCGAATGGAAAATGGTGTGCGATTGTAACACAATTATGTCGTTTCATACACAAATCCTATGATTAATATTTTATCTTATTAGGATTTATTAGCATTCGATTTAATTTGTTACTTTTTCCTCTACTTACATATTCTATAAAAAATAAAAATAAAAAAACCTTAACGGTTCTTAACGGTTAAGCTTACATCAACTCCAGATCGTCTATAGAGTATTCTCATTACTTCTCTCAATTATTGTAATATATAGATATATATATAGAGAGAGAGAGAGAGTTATGTATGTTCAAATTACATATAAAAGTTATTTAATTCCTCTCTTACTATAAATAGAATCCTATGTATACACATGAAAATGAAAAATCACCAATTCCTCCCTATATATGATAAACGTGCATTAAAATTGAACAAAGCAATTGACTCGTATGGAAACAAATGCAAATTCTAATACAAATATACATCATATCATTATATGGAGATAAATTCAATAATTTACCTATTAACACCGGTCGATAAATCAGACATGTTCAAAGTCGTGTTGTAAATACTCCCATCATTCTCGAGTATATGGCCACAATCTTGGAGACCAGAGAGTTCATGAACAGCACTGGATCCTTTCACTCTGATAGTTGCCATACCGGATTTTTCACCGGTAATTTCAATTTTGTACTGCTCAAACGGAAGCTTTTTCTTTCTTCGAAAGCAAGCATCCAGATAATCCTCTCTAACAATTGGAATCTTCATCTTCCTTTTATATAAAAATAATAATAATATAACTAATAAATTTAATGCCAGCAAGAGAAAAAAAAATCAAGAAAATGGCCAAGAGCAAATTACTGAATTTGATACCTTGCCTTCTTAATTTCCGCAGTTTGATCTCCACTCGCAACAAGACAGATTGTATCTGACAATTTGACATTAAATTTTCATCATTTGAGTTACGTAAACAAAATAGAGTTCCGATAATTTAAATCAAACAAATTAATCAAATACCTTTTGCAATCTTGTCATGAACACTTCCACCCACACCCTCGATTTTTTTCTTCCATTCTTCCTGCAAAAACATAATCAGAGAGAGGAACACAGAGGATTACCGATATTGCAAAATAAAAAATGAAAAAGAAAATTTGCACAGCAAAGATCATACCGTAGTTTCTTTAGATAAACCGGAAATAGTAACTTTCAGCTCTGCTAAGCTATCGCCGTTTGATGATTGAGACGCTTGCGGAGTTGCAGGTGATTGTACAGGCAGAATCCGTGCAGATTTTGCAGCCTTTTGCGATTTAAACCACTGCAAAACAGCAAGTAATGTAAGCTGTTGCGTTGTAATCGTTTTATATTTCCACAATTCAAATGTTCCTATCAAATCATGATCATCATCTTCCTAATCTTTCTATCGTATCTTTTCCTAGAACTCTTTCAATGTTCCTAACGTGCACAGCCTGCTATGTTTACCTTTTTAAGATATTGATTGTCAGTATCTTCCGGAATTTTCCACTTCCCCTTAATACGATCTGGCTCACGAGTGGAGAAACTGCATTTGCTCCAAGCTGAAAGATAACCGTGGCATCGGTACATTCCAGAGGAATAACGAAGAGTACTAGAACAAAGAGGGCAGCTTGAAAGCGCTCCAAACATCATCCCGTCAGCGCTGAAAATAAAAAGAGTTATATGGTCGTCAATTCTTGCGGCTAGTGTTGCACTGTTGTTTAAGGTATTTATAAACCGATTCTAGTTGTCTTCGTGATCATATGAAAGGTCTATTTTTCCGATAAATTATTCTTCTTTTCAAGATCTTCATCGGATTGCTATATATGAATAAAAAAATTCCTTCTTTTCATGAAATATAACTCAAAATAAGGGTATTCACAAATCAAGTTCCAGTGGTCATGAAACACACAGAAGGACATGAAAATTTAAGTACAAACAATTATACCGAAATCGAAAATTAATACCAGTGGTCTCGCAAATCAAGTTCAGAGCCGCTCGAATCCTGCTTGTTCACCTCGAGCATTTCACGCAGCTCGGTGGTCGTGACATGCTTTTTCAGATCATCTTTCAGCGCCCAAAGTTGCTTTGTTTGTGCCTCCATTTTTGCCTGGAGACCAGAATCCTCTGCATTTTGTTCCACCGGTGCATCACCGTTCTTTGCTGGCTGACGCTTGCTCGTTGACACGTCACCCTCGCCCTTCGCAAGTTTCACCTTCTCTTCACCACCGACTTCTTTCCGGCGTTTGGCACCAGCTTTCGAAGACGATACCTTGGGCTCTGTTCAAACAAATCAGAAACCCACAAGAACAATCACCAAGAAACGCAACATGTCTCAAATCCCATACCAGCTTTCTTGATCAAGGAACCGAGAGATTCCTTATCAGATTCCGGGATGTCGTCCCATCCCGGCAATTTTGCCAATTCCGTAGCCGGAGAAACCTCCAAATAACACTTCGCGTGGTGCCAACCCAAACCCCTGGCTCCCGTACCCTCGGGCTTGGTCGATATCCGAACCTACCAGAACCGCCATTGTTGAAAAATCGAAACAACAAAAGCAATCATCGAGTTTAACACAGATTTCAAACGCGAAGTTAACCTCTCCTTTCGTGATTTTCTGGCCGCAGCTCTTACAAGTGGCGCGAGAAGTACCCGAAACCTCGACGCTACACTCGACGCTCTTCGCGGTGTCGGCTTTCGGGGTTTGACTTTGACCGGCCTCCCCGCCGTCGGTCTCAACGTACTTCCTGATCTTCTCCTGATCCTCCCACCGTAGCTGCTCCACGCCATCAACATCATCAACCCTGAAGAACAACATAGAATATAATATATATATATATATATGTATATACGCAATGTCAGTGAGAAATGTGCAGCGAACTCATACGATTTAATCTGGTTCGCCTTCCTGAGGATGCAGCTTGCATGATTCCACATCTGCAGAAGGGACGAAAATGGGTGAGAGGAGGGAGGTGGGAGAAAGGGAGAATCGGAGGAGTACGGACGGGAATGAGGCCGTCGAACTGGGAGGCTTGGACCATCTTGCCGAAGCGAAGGTTCTCCTTGGTGATGGGGGTTTTGCAAGTCTTGCACGAAGAGCGAGACGACTTCGCGTACTCCACTTTCCATGGCTTCTGGTTCTCGACCTTCGCCATTGTTATCCACTTCCGAGCTCGAGCTCTCTCTCTCTCTCCTTCTCGAAGAAGGAACCCAGTCCAGTCGTGCTCTTCTTCTCTGAGAATCTGTTGTGGAATCTCTTCAAACTCTTTCCTTTTTAGTGATCGGTGTAAACACCCTCGTAATTTTTCTTAGCTTGTAAATTGTCCCTTGAATTTTAGTTTTGAGCAGAAATGCCCACCATTATTTTATGATTTTATAATTTTTTAGAAAATAAATCTTATAATTTTTTTACATCAATTGCATCCATAAATTTAGATAAATGTATTATCGTGTTATTGAGTACTTTATTTGAAGTTTCTTTCGTTTTAACTGGTAAAATGTAATAATTCAGTTAACGTTTAATAATATCATTCTTCTACTTTGACGTCGTTCGGTAAGTAATAACGAAAATACTCTCAAATAATTCATATGTTGCACAAGTTAACATCATCGATCATATTTTGACGCAAAAGAGGTAATGTGATTCTTTTTAAATAGTTAAAGGTCTTTTCTGGTAACAACGTAATTTAGAGAGCTTAGTATGTACTAAAATCCATAGTTGAGGACCAAACTGTGGATTATTCTTTCTTTCAAAAGAGTACTTTGTAAGTTTGTATAGAAAGTTGGTGGTAAATTCGTAATTTAATGGCTCAAAGAGGGCAGATTGAAAAAACACTTGTCGATTGCTGTCGTTTCTCAGATATATCATGATGTTTATTATTCTGAGCCGACATGTCAATAAATTTATGATTATTATATCAATAAATACAGTAATTACCGTTTATTCATTTGGTAAATAACGAAATACGTTATTTCATTTCACTATCTGAAATTAATTTTTCAGAATATGTTTCCTACGATTAAGGTACAAAATATCATTTTGGCCGATAAATCATTTATCTTTATGGACGACTTAATCATTTGTCGATGTATTTATCGATGGAGAACCTATAAAAGTTCTCGTTTGTCATTATTGAACTTATCGATTAAACCTATAAAACTATAAACAATGTTATAAAATGAAATTGCATAAAAAAAATAAACAAAGAACTAGCTCACTTTAACAAATTTTCAAAAAGCCTCAATAAGGTCACAATTCAAGAAAACGTTAAATTAAAAAACACTTACGTCAAACTCCACAGTTTAAAAATTATTTAAAATGTTAAAAATGAAATTACATCAATAAAATTGAGAACTAGCTGAACTTAACCCATTTCCAAAAAAAAAATGTACTTTTGCCATAATAATTGGACAATTCAAGAAAACGTCAAATTACAAAAAATAAATATGTCAAACTTACTCCCAATTATATAAAATTTAATGAACAAAAATAAAATTAAAAATATAGCTCAAATTCAACAATTTCTAAAAAAAATGGTACTTTTGGCGTGATTATATATCAATTCGGAAAAACCCTAAACTATCACCCAAATCTACATGCACAAAAAAAAAATATCACAAAAACGATCTTATTTCATCGATATTCCATCATGAACATATAAAAAAATTATCAACAATATATAATCAAAATAACAAATGTACAACTAAACTAATATATAAGTTAAACTTTAACTTTCATTCAACCTAATAGATTTATAAGGAACTACTACAAATATATAAGAAAAATAATAATGAAAATTTGACATAATCCATACATATGCAACATTTAAACTTAAAATCTCTCAAGATTCACTAAAAAAAACCCCAAAAAAATACCTTTAAAATGCGAATTTATAATCTTCTGGAACTTTTGCCGTGGTTTGAAATTTTTATATTAGGGTAAACTTATCGTTATTGACTGAAAAGTCCTTCACTTTTTGAAATTTTGCACTTGAAAACTTTGCTCGATAAGTACTTTAGTTTTCGAATCGAAAATCGCGATAAATATAAAACGACAACGAATAGATAAGATAATTACTGAGAACATACTTTTCAGCGATAATCGCGCAAATAAAAAAACTGCCTACGATAAATTTCGATTCAATAGAACGATGAACTTTATGAAGCAACGTGATGAAGGTAATAATTAATGTATTTTATTTATCCCTTTGTACATTTTCTTTCATGCCCTCCAAAATAAATTGTTGCAACAATAAAATAGTGTTCGAAAGAGTTTTTTTAATTTAATTTCATTTTATGTTTGTATTTTTATTTTTGTCAAACTATTTTATACATAAGTTATGAATATGTGATTAGTTAAAACTTTGTTGCTTCTTATTTTTTTATTTTATTTTTTTAACTTTTACCATAATAAAATAAAATTTAAAATATATCTCATATTATGAGACACTTTGTGGTACTTTACCGTAAATATTTACTTTTCTATTTATATAATGACGTATGTAAGTGTAAGAGGTTAAATGAGGATTAAAATAAAAACAGAAAATAAAAACACTGTATACATATACATAAAATAGCGAAAAGAAAAAAAGGCTTTTAGAAAAAGAGAAAAAAATAAAGATTAAGGGATAATACAGGTAAAAGTCCTCGAAGTATCACAAAGTTCACGGCATAGTCCAAATCTTATCTTTTAGAGGTTAAAATACCAAACTAATAAAAATTGTTTACGTCATTAGTAGCAAACCGTCAACTTCCACAAAATATCAATATTAATTGCGGTGTAAGTACTTAAGTTATGTTGATAATGTAAGTACCTAAGTTATTATCATTTATTAGCGACTAGTACTTAAGTTATTATCATGTGCATACAATATGTAGAATTGATGGATAAAAATTATTTATAATAAGATATTATTATAATATCACTCTATAATATATTATATCATTTATAATAAGATATTATTATAATATTAGCTCATTAAATTATTAAAATTATTTATATCTTTGATATATTATTTTGACATTAACGAATGAACTTAATTTATTGTTATTATTAAATACTAACTTAATTATAATGATATAAATTCATGTGTAACAATATATTTACTACTTTATATTATATTATTTAAATATATAATTAGAGTGATAGAATTTGAATATATATTTGTAGTAATGTAAATATTTTTAGGTATAATATTAATAACTATTACTTTCAAATCAAACATACATTTTTTTAATAATATAAATTGTGTTTGATTTAATTATTATTTTTATTTTTATTTCCGTTCAACCACACATTAACAAACAGGTTAACTAAACGGCATTTCAAAAATCAAACTCCCAGACCGATTTGCAAGATTGAACTCTCACACTGATTTTCCAAACCAAATTGCAAAACTTCTTAGACTGATTTTCCAAACAAAATTACGAAACTGGTTTCCCAAACCAGTTAACCAAACGCTACCTTAGTGTTACGATGAGCTAATAATGTAGGGTTATTAACACAGGTTCGAGACGTGACTTTCAATTAATCAAACTTGTTTTTAACTTTTTGTTAAAAATATATATATATATATATATTTTAGAAAATTATTTCAAAATAATATATTTTAATGTTTAAAAATTCAAAAATATAAATATTATCTAGTTAGTCATTTCAAAATAGTTTTCATAGTTATTTTTTTAATTCAAACGTTTTAAAAACAACAAAGTTATCAAA
This sequence comes from Parietaria judaica, assembly GCA_954871525.1. Lineage (NCBI taxonomy): Eukaryota > Viridiplantae > Streptophyta > Magnoliopsida > Rosales > Urticaceae > Parietaria > Parietaria judaica. The sequence goes on from OX940860.1 coordinate 52,169,902, forward strand.
TAATGGATCACTTTTTATCACTATATTTTTTTTGGGTTAATCCCGGCAAAAGTACCAATACTTTTAAAAAAATGGACCAATAAATTCCAATTCTTTTTATTGCCCGAACAAAGTTCCAATTCTTTAATTTTGTGTCCCTATTGGTACCTCCGTAAAAAAAATCGTCCTCTACTGTTAATCATGCCACCGTTACAAAATTTTACCCACATTTTCGGAGTAAATTAGCCATCGGAAAGTTGGACGATCAAAGATATTCGTGGATATGTACTTAAAAGGGAGAAAAATTACTTTTTAATTCAACACCGAAAGCGGCATAATCCATGGTTTGGAATTTTCACAAAAGTGATATGAGGAGACAAAACAAGAGAATTGAAACTTTATTCGGGTAAAAAAAAGAATTAGAATACAAAACCTAAACTTTGACGTGGCGTGAGTAATGTTAGAGGACAAATTTTTTTACGGAGATACCTATAAGGACAGAAAACTAAAGAATTGGAACTTTGTTCGGGCAAAAAAAAAAAATTGGAACTTATTGGTCCGTTATTTGAAAGTATTGATACTTTTGCCGGAATTAACCCTTTTTCTTTTTACCTAAAAATAATTAGAGATCTTAATTTCAAATATTTTTTTTTCTCTTAAAATTTCGCAACGCTACTAGATTATTTGAAGGATAATTTGGTTTTAATTGTAAATGGATCAAATAATACATCACTATCATTTAAAAAGTATCATGCTAAAAGAGTTAATCGGGAAAAAAATATTAAACTGGGGTTGGAGGGGTGCGCCTGGCCCAAACAGTAGTGCAAGGCATGGGCGACGCGCGAAGGCCCAGGCAGCAAGCTACCCTGGTGGGCCTTCCCCCTTTATAAATAAATTTAATATCGTGTGGGCCAATGGCCCACATATCAGATATTAAACTGATAAGAACAGATACTACACTTGATCTTAGCCAAAAGGCCGAGAAAGGTATGAGTTGTTACGCTTAGAAGACTGCCTTTTGTACACTTGCGATGTTCGATTCCCTCTCTTCTTGGTCGATGTGGGACATTTGTATTCGACTCAAGTGTCACTGCATTAAACTCAAATTGCTTTACCAAATCCATTCCAAACTATCGTTATATTGTCTTTTTTTAGTCCTTGCATCTTAAAATCGTATGCAAAATTTATAATATCCAATAAGATAATAATATATCATTATTATAAAAACATGCCTCTTTTTTTTTTTTCTTTCTTGAGAGATAAAAATAAATAATAAATAATGAAATAAAAGAGTCCTTATTTGTTTATTTATTACAAGAACTCTTATTGGAGAAAAAATAATTACAGAGTGAAGAGAAACAAAACTCTCTTGGAGAATCAAGAACAGAGAGTGAAAAGAATAATCTCTCATCAATCGTCTAAAATGCATTACAATCAGTATATATATTGTTTTTGCCTCTTACAGCTCATAACCCATTCTAACCAACTTCACAAAGCTACATCCAGCTGTAATTAATCTGATGACGTGTTGGCTGAGCTGGCATACTCTATCACAGACTTACTATATACTAATTTCAAATGGTAAATCAAATTATATGAATAAAAATTAAATTATTCAGTTTTTATATTAAAAAAGATGCCGCAAATTGCATTTTACATTTTGTATTGGATATAACTCATATAATTAACCTCTACATGTTGAATATTTCTAAGATTATGCATATTCCCGGAAGCGGAAATTCCGGGAAATCATAGAAAATCATACGATCTAGATAATAACGCTATTATTATTAAATGTTACCGGATAAGACATAGTCTTTACAGAACGTTTCTCGTATCCGTCTTGATGATCCGATCCCACGAACACGCCGAGCTTCTTTTCTTCCTCTTGTACACGCCCTTATTGCCGATCACCAAGCCGTTAATATGCACGGCACTCTATTTCGTACACCACGTCGCCAACGAAACGCTTTAACGCCGGAAATCGCCGAACAAGGATGCTAGAGCTTCTCCGGTGATCATAAACGAACCAAGAACACTCAAGGGAGGTGAGAGAATTCGACCACCTCCTTTGGTAAGGGAGATGTCGAATTATTTTCTTGGGAGAGAAATGGGAAACTTTCTTCTTTGTGTTGTGTAATGAATAGCTTAATTAGGTTTCCTTTTCTCTTAATCTCCATATATAGGAATAAGGTTTACTCTTAATGGGCTTCATGAATCATATTAATTAAGCACATTAACCAATTAATTAATCACATTAATTTTATATGGCCCAATAATCAATCCCAATCTTTAAGCACTTATGCCACAAAGTTCATACACTACATATATAATCTATATATATAAAAGCAAAATCTACTAACAATAAATTGCCTATCTATAAAGCTTGGATATAGAGAATCCTCTTTTTCTAAAATTTCACTATTTTATAAATTTTTTTAATACAACTTTTATTTATTAAATGACTCTAAATTAAATGACACAAAAAAAATAAATTGTGGATATTTAATAATGTTGCAACCTTTCTTAAAAATATCAAAAGGCAATAATTAAATGATGAGAAACCCACCACGTACTCATTTGGATTACAACACATGAATGACTAATTTTATTGTGGATATTAAATCACTAATTATAGTGTGGAGTTACCAATTTAATTCTAACATCTACATTTTTTTATTCATTTAATTTAATGAAGAAAAAAAAGTCTCATTTAATATGAACGACTTTTCATTTGTGTAGGTTTTTTATTTTTTCCCTCATGAATTGTATCTATATGTAATAACTGAATGACTTTTCATTTGTTCATTTTCTTGCCTATATATAGAGGCTAGCCTTAGTGAGATATGAAATAAAATAATTCGTATTCAAATGGTCTTCATCTTTTGCCTGTTATTGAATTCTTGATATTAATTTTTTTGTTTTTTCTTTTTTGAAGGTGGTCATGAGTTGAATCTTAAGGCATGAAAGCCTATTATTCAGTGACGTACATAAGACTTCCGCGAGCTTACAAACGCCTTTGCATCATCATGAGGATTGTGGCATACGTGATATTCGTCTTTGTCCTCTTAGCAAGGTAAATGATTAGATTCAAAATGAAATTGTATTGTAGTTTATTAAATTTCATTTTTACAGATGTTTTCCATTGAGTTTGTAGGTAAATATGTGCAATGCTATAACTTATAAGTAATATTAGTAATATTAGTTTTATGGATTATAGGATTGATACAGTCATGTTCTCAGTCCTTATAAACTAATGAATATGATATATAAATGTTTACTTAATAATATTTCTATTTACTAGCAAAAGTTGCAGATATACAATTTTTTTTCCTCCTATGTTGTTATATTGTCACTTATTCATCCATTTTTTAAACATATATATATATATATATATATGCTCTCATTTTAAAAAGTTGAGGATAATATAATTTTAAATTTCAACACTTAACGAGTTCGTTGTTGGATATTTGATAGAAACACGTTATCTATAGAATATTTTATTAAGTATTATCATCTAAAATTATAAATTGTTGGCTCCATAAAGATCCATGTACATGTACCAACACTTGGAAGAAAGCGAAAAAAGTGAAGCAAACGACAATGCACAATATCACTTAGTGCTTTTGATGGAGGTGTATATGAAGTTATGAACAAACAAAGAGAACACGGCAGTGAAGAGAAAAATAAAACACTCTCTAAACTAATAACTTTTGACTTAGAAATAGGAAAAATAATCAACTAATTAAAAGCTAAGTAAAAATCCTACGTGCTTCATAAGCAAGTCAAAGCTTTTACTCACATAAATTATACGAAATTATTGTTGTTGGATACTCGGATAAAAACACGTCATCTAAAGATATTTTTTTAGTATTATTGTCTAAAATTATTAAAGGAAAATCTTGAGGTAGTGACATGGCACTATCTATAGATAATTCTCACTTTCTATTTTTTCTTTCTTTCAAATTCGTAAATTTTGAAATTATCTTTTATCTTACTTTTTTTTAATAACTGCTTCTTTATTTACTAGAAGCAAAGAAATTATAAATTTCATCGTACATATTAAATATGAATTAATTCATCCATTTGGAAAACTAAAACGTACATTTTTCATATTATAACTCTTTGGAAATAAAAGACAATTAAGAAACTGACCTTTCAAATTCATTAGAATAAGTGTGTTTAATGCCTATGTAATATATATATATATATATATATATATAGATATTGATTTTATCATTGGAAAACTAAAACGTACATTTTTCATATTATAACTCTTTGGAAATAAAGACAATTACGAAATTGACCTTTCAAATACATTAGAATAAGTGTGCTTAATGCCTATGTAATGCTAAGATAATCTTAAAAAAAGAACATTATTAGTCATGTACGTGACTTAAAATGCTCATTTATTGATTTTATCATCTTATGTGTATATAAAGTAATATAGCTAGATAATTTATTTTTTTGGATAATCAGTTGAGTTAGATCGATATTTAGTACTCAGAATGTACATCCAATATCATAAAATTAATAAGAAATGTATAATATTCAGTATCACAAAATAAATAGGGAACATAATATATATATATATATATAAATAAATTAGGAAGACTTCAAGTTTTGTAATGTTTAGATGGAAAATGCACACTAACTATAAAATGTTCTATTTAATTATACTTAATATATAAAATGTTTCGATGGTAACTATATATGCAGAAAACGTAATATTAAATGCATTGCCATTAAGTATTATCAGAAAAGGTCTTTGAAGTTGGTTGGCGCAAAATAAAAACGTAAGAGAATTATGAAAGGCAATTTATGGAATTGTTTCATTCATATTACACATTATTTTTAGTTTTAACACATAAAGTTTTTCTTAAAGGAATTAAATAGCTATTCTGTTAATAAAAAGTTCTCCTTCCGTTTTATTAGGAAGTGGAGAACTTTTTTTATTCCTTTTTTGTTATATTTTTTTTTCCTATTTAGATGATTAACCACTGATTGAGCAATTACTTATCTATTTCTCTTATCTTCATTCGCTAAAGAAAAACGATATATATATATATATATATATATATATATATATATATAAAAAGATAGATCGTTGACTATAGTGCTCATACTATTAATCTTTTTGAAACATATTTTTTAACTCTTAATTAAACTTGGGTTCAAGCATGGATTCTTAATTCAACTTGGGTTCAAGCAACAATGTGAAACGAACTATTTATTCAATCGGTATTATCAACTTCTTATGCAAAAATTTATCCCATAAATCTGACAAACTTAGTTTTTGTTAATAGTTTTGAGAGCCCTAATATATTTATAGAATAAACCAAATAAAATTTTGTGATTTTTTTTGGGAAATGAGTAAATTTTTGGAATACATTCACAAAATTTGTTGTTAGACAAGTTGCTACAGTTGATTTTTCAACTGGAAAGACTTGCTAAGAATAGATGACTCTAGGAAATTTAGATTTAACACAAAATTGATCTTTTGCGTATATTACTTTTTTTTTGCATAATTATTATTTTAAGAAGAAAATTACAAAACACAAAAAATAAATAACAGACTACAAAAGGTGATATCATTTTATTTTAAACTACAAAGCCAATAGGCATTCAAGAAATAAGATATTTACACTCCATATAATTTGACTCTTTTTATTTGATAGTATTTTTTTTTGTCTAGAAATGTGGATAAAACAAAGAATAATTTTATTTATAAAGGAATATATATTTAGTTTGTTCCTTCGTTTAATTCATTTACATTATTCATAACGAAGATTTTGGTTGAGAAATTCAAATCAGATAGGGTGGGGACTAACGTCTACCTTACGAACTCAAATGCATCACACCTATACTTATTATTAAGTAAACTTATTCAGCACATATCTATACACATTCCCCGCATCTAATATTTAACTTGAGTAGAGAAAATAATAACTATTAAGTAAATTTATTATCATTTTCAAAGAAATGCTACAGTTATTCAAGTTGGTGATGGAATTAAACTTACCAAGAACTTTCTTTGGCATTTTATTTATTAAATATGGTTACAAACAATCCAGTATAATAGACACAGTGAATAAAGATGTAATTAAAAAAATCTTTAAGCATTACTTTGAATCATTTTAACTAATCATATTTAATAAACTGTTACAAAGCAAAAATGGGTGACAACTTTGATGAGGACCGGAGCATTAGGTCGAGATTGTCACGTATGTTAAATTATTATTATTGTTATTATTATTATTATTATTATTTTGCTTACAATAAATAGTGATGTTTATATGGTACTGTACAGATAAGTTATGTGCATTTTTCTAAAACTTAATTTTTTTAATAGAGAAAATAAATGAAGCATCATTTAGTTGATTTTGGGGACTTTTATCATACAACTAAAAATAAAATAATAACGATTGTTAATTTTTGGATCTTTGTTATAAATGAAAAAAGGATTGTGATTTGTGGCCATATTTATTTTAGGCGCGGTGTTAAAAGAACAAGAGGTTTCATTTTTCCTCTAATATATCCACAAATACTGTTTCACACAAAGTCTATAAATTAGTACACTCTAAGATCTGTAAAACAGGGGATTAAAATGTCTGAGCTAAATCACATAATAGCAAATTAATTCCCACTTAATAAGAAAACGTTTTAATTCTACAGCTAAGATTATGTATTTATTGCTCTGTTATTTTACTCACAAAATTATTATAATTATTTTTCAAATACGTTGACAAAAAGTTGATGAACGGTTGGGTGAGATTGCTAAAACTCCCAGGGTGGATAACCAGGTAAGTTTTTAGGATTCAAGAATGATATCCAATACGTTTTATATTCCAATATCAGGTATTCATTTTTTGTTAGTAGACTTTTTATTTACGTTTTTCTTACTGTTGAATTTTTTAATTGGTCTTATAGTTAAACTTATGGGATATTCAAAATTCCCACGAAGAAGATTGAAGAATAAAGAAAATCGGATGACAATAAAACAACTTCAAGCGGCTGAATGGAGAAACAAAACAAAGGTAAGAAAATATCTTTTAAGTTTTAACACTTGAGTTTATTTTTTTTAATTCTTGAAATTTTTTCTAACATAGTACCTATAATGTAGGGATATACCATCACCATTGTTGGGGTGATAGGTAGCATTCCGCAACGGTATGGGTGGAGCTATCCTGTTCGCAAAGAATGTTTGAGAAAGCTGAGCCGTGTATAGAAAATTTACAAGTGTGAAGCATGCAACGAGTATACAAGCACGCCTATAATTTCGTAGAGGAGTATTCTATATATATACGTCGTTTTAGATCATTTTCATTTGCATACTAATATGGTATTGTGGGACCTATCGAACATAGGTTCATGATAAGCATGTTTACATATTGTTGATGCAGAAAAACGCTTCAAACATTTAGCGGCCCGATTGCTTGTGTTGGGCCGGGCCCAATGTCGCCTTGTTGACTTTTGTGGACTTTGGGCTTAGGCTCCTGGGCTTTCGAGTCAATCGGATCCTCCGCTGACTCGATAATCAAAAATCCGTGGTAAACTCCACTACCTGTTGCTAATAGGGCCAGGACTTGGCCTGACCCGGATTACAGGTTCGGGATACCAAAAACGGATTCCTGACCACCGTGTAGGGGGGGGGGGGGTCACAATATTGACTTTCTAGTGGACCCTAACAGATTAGACCCTCGACCGGCGTCACGGGGACAAATCCGGGTCCTCGGGCTATCCGCGTAATCTGTATATCTGCTGGAGATACAAGAATATTGGATAGAACGAGCACCTCACGGACCTAGAACCTTGGCAAGGAGGGTCTTAGATCGTGCCAGAATCTTCTCCAGAACTTCCGCTCAAATGTGTTTTTCTCTATTTCAGAACCTGAACAAAGCAACACCCAAGATCAGGGAGAACCGGGGGGGGGGGGAGCCCCCGAATTCACCTCCGACGCTAAACATTAGTATAAAATTCGAGGGGGAGATGTTTAAAGGGTGCTCGAGAGAGTTTTGGTCGAGTTCCGTTGAGAGAAAGTGAGTTACCGTTTAACCGAAACCGAGCTTCTATTTATAAGAGAACCCGGGGATTCAAATGCAAATATCTTTTGACTCGGGAGGCCCCTGGTGCAAAATTATATGTTTTTTCGCATCCTCAGGACGTGGCCGATCCAACGCCACCAAAATCACGGCGATCGGAGTTGTGACACGCCCTCACGCGCGGGAAGAAGGCGGCTGGCTGCTTGGAGACTTGCCCTCCACGCTGATGACGTCAGCAATCATCTCAGGGCTGACGTCAGCCCTCCTCTTCGCCCACCCGATGGCCAACACGTGGCTGAACAGGGTTTTGCCCCTTGGGGAGGTTGCAGGGGTGCTGCCACGTGGCGGCTGACCCTTGGGGGGCCTGTGGGACCCGCCCGGGTGTTTCCCGGCGTGTCCCGGAGGTCCCGGGTGTTTCCCGAGGCCGTTTTTTACAAATTTTATATCGATTTTGGGTATTTCAATATTTTTGGGATCATCTGGACCCTTTATTTTTCAAAAACGGGCTTCCGGTGAATAATTTGGGGCAAAATTGATTATAATTAAATAATTAATAAAAGAAAAATTAATTTTAATAATTTTTCTTTTGTTAATTAATATTAAATCAATTGCGTAAAATACCCGTAACACATATTACAAAAAAAAATGTTCTAAAAATAATTTTGTATTAAGGTAGTTTTAAAAATAGTGTCGTCTTTCGTATCGGGGTGGTTTTAAAAAAAAAAGTTTTAGATCATTGTCATTTGCATAGTAATTTTGTCTTGCGTCGTCTGTCAAACATGGGCATCAAGAATAAGCATATTTATTTACTTATAAGAGAAGAAAAAAATAGGTGCTTTAGAATAATTATCATATAAAACAATGTTTGTTATATAATCTGTAGGTACAAACTACATGTGAATGTTGGTGATGGAACAGGAGTAGCAAGATTTATCGTCCTGCCCAAATTGGTTGACCACCTGATTGACTCTTCACGAAAGAGTGTTTCAAACCACAAGAAAGACAACAAAAATCCTTCAGAAGTAATGGCATTGTGTGGAAGAAAATTTATTTTTAACTTGGTGTTAACAAAATATAACATCACCACACAGAGGAGTGACATATTTTATGTTACGAAAGCAATTGAAATCTTAGAGGATGCTGGCAAAAATGATGAAGCACACAAATGTTAAGGAATATTTACGATGCATTTATTTCCTACATGCAAAGCACGTGAGCCACCGTTTGATAACAAATTTGTGACTTTTTAGCTAAATAACTAAATTGAAAATGGTCAATTGAGAAGTTAAATTCATCGAACTTTATTTGTTGTGTACAAGATGCTGGTTACACAATTTCGACAATGAAACTTCATAGCTACAATGAAGAATGAGGATAATGGAATGGTTATGTGAATGTACAAATTAATATTTATTGAGCTTACGTCAAACATTACATTGGTTTAATTTACTTATTTCCAAACATTTTCATGCATAAAATCAAAGGAAACTCTTTCGTATTTTCATTGGTTTCGTCATTTTCATTTCAATTTTTGGGTGAGTTTGGTTTGAATATGGACATTGATAGTTGTAATAACTTAATAATTGTTTGTATTTATTGACGCTTAGTGGTAATGCAAAGAACCGTACGTTTGGCCTTATCATATTCTTTCTTCTCATATCATTATTTTTATAAGAACATATATTGTTTGTATTCATTCATGCTTAGATGTAATGCTTGAAAGAATCGCTTGAGCTCACCATTACTTATAAAATCTTACATCAACTTCTCCTCATAAGAGAAACGCAATGCAATTATTGAACAATATTATGTATTATGTCATTTAACATTTAAGTACAAGTTATCTGTGGAGTCTTGATACTCATTTATAGTCCCTTAAAAGGAAAAAAAAAGTAAAAAAAAAAAAACATTCCCGTTACAAAACGAGAGTCTAAAGGTGGCATAAAAATTATGGACATTGAAATTGCAATGAAATATGAGATATGGATAGTTTGCCATTTTCTTGGTCTTCTTAACGGGTCCAACTCAATTTTCATTTGGTATGTTAATTACAATAAAATATTTTTTAATCAACCAAGTACTCGATGAGCTGAGTGGGGTTTGTAAATTGTCTCCCTTTTAGTTTCTACTTCATATTGCATTCGTTATCTTTTGCTTTTCTACTATAAACCTGCTATTTTTTTTTAGAAAAAAAAGGTGTCTGATTTTTTAGACGAAGATTAACGATAAATATTTGTAGAGATATATTAATGTCACCCTTCTATATATTATTGCCTTCACATTTGATTAACTCAAATGAAATCAACATGAATCAAATTTTTAGTAGTGTATTATTATTATATTCAATTTCCGACTAACACTATATAAAACTATTGAATTGAAAATTTTCATTTAATGATAAACATGAGGAATAAGGAACTATATAAAAAGCACAAAGTTAATCGCTCATGAAAAATGTCACGATAAAAATGAGGAATACGAAATTATAAAATTAATAGATTTATAAAAAAAAATATTTTAAATTTATAATTGATAATTAATCGCCACCGCGCGTGCCGTCCACTAGTAATTATAGAATATACACTAACATGCAATCTATTCCTCTCATTATCTTCTTCGTTAATGATTTAATCTTATTCGTTGAGTAATGCATAACATAAATGCAGTAGTTAAAAATTAATTTCACCGCTTCCGAATACCAATACTCTAAAATGCATCTCTTACTCCAAAATAAGTTATTTACTTTGTCTTAATAAAAATATCGAAATATAGAGAATCCAAAATGAGTAGTATACCAGTCAAACGACAACAAATCCAAAGCTTGAAGAAGCTTATACGAACGACGACAAACGAAGAAGCGTTTCATATATTTGCACTTACACCCTTCTGAAATACTCCACGATCCATTTTGGACCCCATATCTCTATTTCCTTTCAGATAAACCCCGGGCCCAATCCTTCCCAACTATTCCCATTTTGCCCTTTACTGACTCGTGTTCTGGAAAATTGGATCTTGTTGAGCTAGCTAATCTTCCCTTCAAACAGGTACGCATTTTCCCTCCTTCGATTCCACCATTTTCGACCTCGATCGCTTCCACTTTCCTTTTGTGATTCGCTCTGATCTTGAATTGACAATCCTCTCATCAGTAACCGAATCGGAGAATCTCAACTCCAGTTAATCCCCGAGCCATGAATCCCAGAAGGTTGGTCGTTTCTTAATTCTGGTATTTCGATTATGTTGATTCACTTGATTATGATTTGATGCGCGTAGAATTGCTGTTTGATTTCTGTGTAGGCTTCATGTTTGTTAAAGAGTATGATCAAATTTGAATTGCATTTGTGTTGCCTACAAGAGAAACGATGATCTTAATTCCTCTATTATTGTTTTATAGTCGGTTTCGGTTTCGTTTCCAAGCCCGGTAAAACTGTTATCCGTTCTTTGTTGCCGAAATTGAGTTTCCATTATCGCCTACAACGGGAGATTTGATGATTTGGTAGTGTTGTTTTACAATGTTAATCCCAAATTATGAAGGATTTGAACAATTAGGGAAGCCCGAATGGGATTTCAGCTATTATTCATCCGGAAAGATGACATTTTTCTAATGTTTAAGCTTAAAACCGTCATGCCGATGCTGCGGCTAAGTTCTGTTTGATGGGGAGTATTCTCGTGTTTGTAATTTTTTTCACTCTGTATAATCAATTTTAGACTATTGCTCATCTGTAATTCTTGATGTAAAGCTTTTGTTACTTTTTGTGGGAAGCTTTTTGGTAGTTTCGTAGAGGAGGCCAATTTGATAATTTAGTGGAGTCTGTGTGTGCAGGGACCTTCGGAACAACAGAGCAGCCCTTTTCGATGGCATCGAGGAAGGCGGAATCAGGGCATCGTCTTCGTACTCGTCTCATGAAATCGATGAACACGATAACGAGAGAGCAATTGAAGGATTACAAGACAGAGTTATAATGCTGAAGAGAGTAAGTTCTGATCCTTATTGGAATTTCAACGTAACGCCAAAGAACGCGTCTGTCCCTGCGATGTTGTTATTTGTATGGGTCAATATCGTCGAGAATTAATTATGCATCTTTTTTTCGATAGTTATCTGGCGATATTAATGAGGAGGTGGATAACCATAACCGCATGCTTGACCGAATGGTATGCTTAAAGCCCTTTTTTTTTTCTTCTTACTTCCTTCTCCAATTTAATTCTCTTTTCGGTATAAAAGATAACATTATTGTGTGGTTTAGGGAAATGATATGGATTCTTCAAGGGGAGTGCTTTCAGGAACCATGGATCGGTTTAAGATGGTACGCTTTTTATATATATCCCTTTACCACCATAATATTTCGTCCCCGATATTTTCTCACTCTCTTTTCTCGCTATTATATTCATTATTCTTAAATTAATTTGCCTCTTTCTACCCAATTCTATGCTTAAGTGAAGTTTGTCTCTCGAACTTTTTTTGTGTGCCCTTTGTCCCTTGAAGTTTTTCTTGTGTACTTTTCCCTCTAATATTTCATTTCAGTGCATTTTGTATCGTGAACTTTCATATTTATGGAAAGTACCCCTTTATCAAAAATATAATAAATAAATAAAATTGATTCTTTCCTAGCACATCACTTCATCAAGATTCAAGGGTACAACAGTTATAAACGTAAAACGATAATGTTATATATAATTTTTCTTGTCAACAAAGTCACTTAAATAAATTGTTTTTAAATTTTTAGCAGAGTGGTTTTTGAACTATTATAAAAACTCAGTGCGCAGAGTGCACATCTAACAAAAATTAAGGGTAAAGTGTGAGTTCAAAAAGAATTGCCGCCAATGATCTCCTTGTTCGTAAACCTCTTTTTTTTCTTTTTCTTTTTGTGTCTAGGTTTTCGAGACGAAATCAAGCCGGAGAATGTTTACTCTTGTGGCGTCGTTCGTTGTCGTTTTTCTAGTGATATACTATCTCACACGGTAAAACTACTATGAACGTGTTGGATTCGGCTTCTGATATCTTTGCCTTTTGTGTTTGTAACGAACATGTCATGATCTACCTGTGCTATATAATCTGCTGGTTCCTTGTAAAGATATTTCACTGTATGGAGTGGAGTTTGATGGCCTAAAAATTGATGTCAGGGAAATTTTCCGATTCTGTTTTTGCCGTCGCACTTTGGTTTTATAGTCTAGTTTATGAACGGATTTATGGTTTCGATATAGAAAGGCTACAAAAGGAACTTGGTTTTCGAGGTTGTGAAGCTATGAACGAGATAAACAATCGATTGTTTCTTCTAGAACACGGGTACAAAACATAACAGCCATCAACCCAGCCATAAACCCGTTGGTGCCACACAGCCACTAATAGAGATTAAGGTTTTGTAATCTCTTATTGTTATTTTTCGTAAATAACCTCACTAAATTCTTTTTTTCTTAGTACTGTAGTTATGCGATTTTTCTTCTATTTTTTTTTCTTTTTTTGAAGGTTGTACAATTTAGAAAACATATAGCTGGAGAATAAAGAACAATTTGTTTTGAATACGAGATAATAGATGTATTTGACATACAACTATAGAAACAAAAAACTTATTATAATTTTTTAATGGCAGTTCTGGAAAAATGTACTTCTATCTCAAAAAAGAAAAATACAAGTAAAGCCTACTAACTCCTGTTAGAAAAAAATGGTTGAAAAATAAAATCATGAAATTTGCAATTGATAGTTTCTTCTAAAACACTGTTTAAAGCTCTCCAAGATGTCTTGCTTGAGATATAAAGGCAAAACAAAATAAGGGATTAAAAATTATTGCATGAGTATGAATACTTAAATATAATACAGCTAAATCTCATGGACCACTTTATCCTTCCAAATACCTAACTCATGTTAAGAGAAAACAATGAGGAGAAGAAAATAGCATGGATTCATGGGATTGCTATTGACATAATAAGAATTAAGAATCACTATGCAGAGTTTTCTTATTCATTCACTCTTTTTTCTTCAAAAAGTAGATAAATTTAGTGCCAATTTAGAGTGCAAAGAAGAAGCAATAAAAATTGTGAATTTCGTGCACCAGCCGGGAATCGAACCCGGGTCTGTACCGTGGCAGGGTACTATTCTACCACTAGACCACTGGTGCACATGTCTGTTTTTCGGAAAGTCAAATAAATTAACTAATAGTTATAGAGTACGCAAGTATGAGAAATTTGCAATCGAAATTAGAGTTGTGCATTCAGCACAATAGTGCACATAGTTGAATAATTAATTAACACATATGTCATATAAGTTATAAAAAGTTTAACTTTTCGAATCACTTAACGGTATGCAATTTTCATTTACTAATAGTTTTCAAACATAAATCGGAGCACAAAATAATGACGAACGTATATAGATCCGTACAAGAAATTCACTATGATCAAAATGTAACAACCGAGAAGAAAGCGCAAAAGTAAATTCCGATTAGGTATAATTAACCTTGAAAATCAATTGCAATAAAACTCTGATCTAAAATATCTAAGAAAGCGCCTCCGGTTTTCCTCGCGAGGTTTCGCAATATCGAATAAAATATATGTAGTACAACAAAGCTATTTATGTGTATGAATTTTTCTTAAGATGGCCGGCAAAGCCAATATAATTTTATTATGTATGGTCGACTCTTAAGACCAAATCAATATTATTCCATTACGTGTAGATGGGTATGTTCTAAATTCTAATTCACTACATATCTATTTAGATATATCACTATCCAAGAGTTTCTTCAATCTTTTTATAGAATCGTTTATATGATAAATTAACATCAAAGATTTTAATGTATATTTTGTCTTTACTTGATCTACTAGAAGAGAAGAAGAATGGTGAAATGGTCATGTCACCATATGAGCTATTTATTTATTTATTTATTTATTTATTTATTTATTTATTTATTTAGATCATAGCGTTGTTGATTAATCAAACACTCTTACAAGCCGGCATATATAATTATATATTACAACTTTCCATTTGATCTTAGATTTTCATATTATAAATATGACTCGATGAGTATTATAGTCATGTGTTTATGTTATGTTAACTAACATTCATTTAGTCAAGTCTTTTCTATTTAAAATTTAAGTCAAATATGAATTTAATTTTAAGTGAAATAGATATATAGCTGCGACATAAGTATCAAAATTGAAATTTTAAAAAACTATATTCTCAATCTTTACGGGGACACACTATCGTTAGTCCGGGTACTTCTCCGGAAAAGAAAATAGCAAAAAGAATATGCCACCTCAAAACTGCAACTTGCGAGTTTTATGTCAATTATTAACTACAGGTAGAAACATTTTTTGTGATGTTGTGAAAGGATGCTAATTAGTGAATATATATAAAGGTTATATGTATTATATTGAAAATGTCTAATGATCATGAAGATTGAAAATAATTAGAAACTTTTGTTTTCTTTATTACTAACAGAAATTTAATTCCACTTAAGAAAATAGAAAAGCAAATGATGAGTACTTATATCTTCTTATAAAGAAGTAAAAAAACAGAAACATGCATGAATTAATAATTTAATATCACTATTTACAGCAGCTAGAACTTCACTTCACGTGAAACACAAATATAGAAATTAACAAAAAAAAAAAGAAAAAAAAAGAGTGCAACTAGTAAAATATTTGAAGAAAAAATATAGACAATTAATAGAAAAGAAAAGAAGGAAAAAATTCGGACAATTAACAGAAAAGAAAAAGAAGGACAAAATTCGGTTTTAGGCAGCCTGAAACTTAAGTTATTTGCATTGCGCTTTCAAATTTCATTTCTAGCCTTAATTATATTATGGTGGTTTCCCTAATATAAAATCTAAAAACAAACAAAATTTCCCGACTTTTGATTCTCGATTTACTAATGTAATTTGCAAGAAGGTCAATTAAGGATTATTTTCTTTTAGACACTATATAGGCGTTTCTAATGCAATGTTAAAATAACTTGAAAATATAGAGAGTTGAGATTGCCTTATCAGAAAATGACGCGAAACCGAGTAGATTTTGGGTAAAAATGACCAAATTTCATCATTTCAGAGTCAAATTAACAGTTTTCCTTTTCTCGCACAGCAATTTTCTATCTCTCAAAATCTATTTTCAATTATTCTCTAGCTTATAAATACGTTTGCACTTGTAGTTTCTTTTTCTCTCGCATTTTTCAGTCTTTTCTCTAGTCTACATCACCTTCATTTTCAGATGAAATGAAATGGTTATAATTATTGATTTAGGAAGTAAGGTGTTTATATACTTATATATATATATATATATGTATATATACTCCTTTATGATGAATTAATACCGTTATGCATGGTTAGCTCATGAATTTTGCTACTGATATATTTACGATCAATCATCTAGAATTTGGTCCAATATTCCAGATATTCTCAACCTTAAATAAAAACCATATAACATGAAAAAAAAAAAAACTAGATTTCTCAAAGCATTACGTACTTATGCCAATTAACGCTACTAGAGAATCGGAAATTTCAGAAAATTCTCATAAAAAATAATCCTTACCTGAAACAAATTTGGTAATAAAATTTAGCATAAAAAAGAGAAGCATTCAACACTTTACATACAAATTAAGCAACAAACATCACTTTTCACATTCTTATTTGATAATTAAATTACAAGATCATAGCAAGCTAGGGTTTGTAACCTAGTCGAAGTTCCAAATCTATGCGATTATCTTCATCGAAATCACAAATCAATTTGTGCTTATTATGATCATGACTATCCTCGATATCGTCTTCTTTAGGTGCTCTAACTCCTAAGCTCAAACCCGCATCTCTCCTATTCTCTCTCAACAGATCATGATTCGGATCACAAGTTTGACCATCTACATGTACCTCTAAATCGCGAGCTAAGTGAGGTTCCGGGTAGGTTTGAATCGCGAAGAACGGCCTAAAACTTGAAAAACCCTCGTGAATTTGATGATCTTGACGATGATGATGATGATCGGAGGAGTAATCATTTCTAGGGTTTGTCTTTGGGGCTCGGTGTTTCCTATGGATGTTCATGTGACCACCCAAGGCCTGAGCGGTTGTGAACCCTCTCTTGCAAAACACGCACTCGTAAGACTTGCCCGATCGCGGTGCATCGTCGCTCGAGCTCTTCGAGTCTTCTTGTGGGCCAGATGATTCCGCCATGTGTTGGATGCTCAATCGTTGAGTATTTGAACTTTGTATCCCTGATATACAAACATACAAAAATTGAAAAACGCTCACACTTCACCGGATTTTTTGTGTAGTACTGTTTTAGAGCTGAGAGTAGAACTAATATAGAGATGAAAAGGTTTAGGAGTAGTTCAGGGATTTGGTAAGGAGACAAAGAAGGGCTTGGATATTATCTATCTTTGTCTCAGAGAAGGTGAAGTGAGAGAGACGAGTCTTAGAAGTTTTCCTTGGAGAAGCCATTCGGTTTGATTAGCCGGCTTGCTTCTATTTTTTAATGAGATTAAGAGAGACATAAGATCTTTGTTTATATTATCGCTTGCTTAGACTTGTCTCCAATTCAAGCTTTCGTTGCTTTCAGCTACTTTTTCTTTACATATTCTGTTAATGAACTTATCATATAATATATATTAATAGGGATAATTGCAGCAAAAGTACCCAAATTTTACCAATTGGATGCACCAACGACAGCTAGTGCTGCTCATTAAGAGCCAATATTCACCAAAAGGTCTTCGTGAATCTTCCGGGATTGGTGTGATCGAGTTTCGGTTTATTCCCGGATTATACGATTAATGTGGCATCATTTATATATATATATATATATATATATATATATATATATATATATATTGACATCAAGGTTCAACTTATCGAGATAACAGATAAATCGCTTGCCGTTATCGACGGATTACCGGATTATCGACGAAAAACTAATAATACTGTAGCTTACCGATTACCGATACTTATCGAGGATTATCGACACTTTTCGATACTTATCGACGGAAAACTTACAAAATATTTTTATAATATCATACCTCAAAACATATTAAATAAAGTCATAAACACACTTCCATAAAAAATAAAAATAAAAAGTCATACACACATTTAATTCCATCACAAGTCTCCAATCTAAAACACTAATAAAACATAGTCTTACAAATCTCAACTATCAAACACATAATCTAAAAACTCAAACACATAATGGATAGATAATAGATAGATAGATAAAACTCAGAGTCTCAGACCAACTTCTCCGACCTAAAAAAAAAGACGATCTCCTGTGGCACAACTTGCTTCTATATGCATATTCAGATATTTGTTCCAAAGAAAGTCATGCATGTTCGAAGTGCGTATGATATTCTGCGCGAAATTTTTGTTCTAATCATGCCGGCCAAATGCTGTTTTACTCTCGTGATTCCGCCAACTCTGATCTGCTTCCCGCAATAATTGCACTTGAAACTCGAGTTGTTGCTCATATCCCCATAGGGAGTGCAATGCTCCCTCGCAAGATTGTATTTACTCATCTTCAGCCTAAACAAAAAGAAGAATTATGAGACTAGTTAAAAACAGCAAGACAAATGGCAAAAATAGGTACTTTTGCCGCAAAAAATAATTTTACCTCAAAAAACAAATTCAATTCCACCAAAATCTCACATTATTGTAGGAATAAATATTTAATGAAAGCTAACAACAAGAAAAGTCAGTAGATTACCGGAGAAATCACAAGAAGATAAACTTGGAAGACTTTTGCCCCAATTATGTGAATAGCCGAATTATCGTCAAATCTGAAAATAAATCACACCAAAAACTCAGATTAATATTTCAAAAAATATTTAATGAATGAAAACACCAAAAAAAAAAAAAAGAGTAGAATACTTCACAAATCACAAAAATATCAACTTCAAATACTTTTGCCGCAATTATGAGGAAATCTGAATTATCATCAAATCTGCCTAAGAAATTCATTGAAAAACGCATATTTCTTACTAAATACTAACTACAGTCTTTTAAAGCATATACAAACAATATATCATTAAAAAATATCTATATTTTGCGCAAATTTAAAAATTCAAAACTTTGTATACTTTTGCCTAACAAGCATACAAATCTGAATTTCCTCTAAATCTAACAAAATAATTACAAACTAAGTAATCAAAACAAATTTTCATCAACATATATTCATAAGAATGCAAAAAAACAACTCAAAATCACAAAAGTACTAATCTTTACCCATTGAAGAACATAACTCATATGAACAACTAACTCTTTAGTTTTGAACTCATGTAAATCTTCTAAAAATCATAAAAATGAGTAAATATCAAAGAAAAAATGCATGATTATAATCAGTGATAATAACATGATTTACCAAAAATCCATAAGCTTACCAGCTCGAAAATCGCCAAAATGCACAATTTTTGGCTTGAGAGCGGCGAGAAGAATGGAGAAATAGGGTTTGGTTCGATTTTCGGCGAAAAAAGTTCAATTTATACATGCCCTAATATTTTTTAATTGCACCGAAAAGTCCCTCAATTTTACACTGCAAAAAACGATAATCCATTGGAAAATGATTTATCGATTATCTCGATTATCGGCGATAAGTTACCAAAACGACAACTAGTGTAGTGGATTATTTACCGGTAAACATCGGTAAGACCGATAATCGTCTATTATCCACGATAAGTCGAACCTTGACTGACATCATAGACTCATAGTCACACCATTATATTAATTATAATTTATTTATGCATGTAATAAAAAACTGACTTAATGAGGTGACACCATGGATGGAACAGAAGGTGTATGATTTTCAAAGTTATGAATGGAGTTCAAAATGAAAAAATATCAGTAAAAGTTGTTAGTTCCAACTATTTAGAACTTTTGCCACAAGTAAAATAGCACTTTCTTTAGAGCACTACTCACGTTTCCTCTCCTCTCCTCTGATGTGTATATATATATAATATGTATACTCACTTTCATAGAAAAGCAGGGAGGAGAAATGAAGCCAAAAATATATATTTGGAGAGATGATTTGTAATGCAACAACCAATGGCCTTTATATAGCCACCAACAAACTACCAAAATGACTAAAATAACCCTAGGATAAACTTGGGCATCAAGTTGAAAATACAACTCAGCAAAATAAAACTTGTAATCAAAGCTTGTGATAGAGTTTAACGTGCTGAGCAAGTGAGACAAGCCACGTCATGGCTTACGTTTGACATTCTCCCCCGTAAGCTTGACGTGGCTCGAGGTTCTTTACGCCGAGTAACTATCTCATCTCTCTGAACTTGACTCGAGCTAGGGCCTTGGTGAGTACGTCCGCACGTTGCTCTTTGGTGCTGACAAATTCCACGATGATCTCCCGCTTCTCCATACACTCGCGAATAAAGTGAAAGCGAGTGTCGATGTGTTTGCTGCGTCCATGGAACACCGGATTTTTCATTAGTGCGATCGCGGACTTGTTGTCGACGTAGAGAGTCACCGGCTTCTGCTCGCTTCCGGTGACCTCGCTCAACAAATTTCTGAGCCATAACGCTTGACACGCCGCTGCGGTCGCTGCCATAAACTCCGCTTCGCAAGATGATAAGGCCAGAATTTTCTGCTTTTGTGACTGCCAGGTGATCAGATTCCCGTTGAGGTAAAACGCCATCCCTCCGATACTTTTTTTGTCATCGACATCACTGGCTAGGTCACTGTCGGTAAAACTGACCAATTCTTCAGTTCCATTTCCTCTTCCGTACTGGATCCCATAGCTCGTCGTTCCCTTCATGTAACGAAGGATGTGCTTCACAGCCTGCTGGTGTAAACCGGTAGGCTTCTCCATGTGACGACTCACTATGCCAACTGCATATGAGATGTCCGGTCGGGTATGGGTTAGGTACCTGAGACACTCGACGAAGCCATCTTGAACTGCTTCAAAATTTTCATCGCGTAAGCCGACTGCTTCAGCGTGACGCATTCATTCTTCTGATCGACCTCGTTGCCAAGGTAGTATGAGAGTAGTCCGAGGTCGCTCATCTCGAACTCCTTCATCATCTGCTTCTTGAATCCATCTATGCCTTCTGCACTGGATCCAGTCACGATCAGGTCGTCGACGTACACACCGACGATGAAGGCCTCGTCTCGATTGTTCCTCGTGTAGACCGCTTGCTCCTGGGAACACTTTTTGAAACCAAGACTCTTCATACTCCTGTCGAGTCGAGTGTTCCATGCACGTGGTGCTTGCCGCAACCCATAAAGAGCTTTTGACAACTTGTACACCTTGTGCTCTGCGGTCTTGTCGACGAAGCCTTCCGGTTGAGTAACGTAGACTTCTTCTTCCAGTTCACCATTCAGGAACGCCGCTTTGACGTCCAGGTGATGGATTTTCCAGCCTCGATGAGCTGCGAGGGCTAGGATCAGCCTGACTGTGTCGAGTCTCTCTTCAAAGTTCACTCCTTGCTTCTGCACGTAGCCCTTTGCGACCAGTCTGGCCTTGTGCTTGAGGATCTTTCCTTTTGAGTCTTTCTTGATCTTGTAGACCCACTTCAAACCAATGGACTTGTGTCCTCTTGGAAGGTTGACAAGCTCCCACGTATGATTCTTCTCAATGGACTCCAACTCTCTGTTCATCGCTTCCTGCCATTCCTTTTCGGTGGCTAACTCACGATAGTTGGTTGGTTCCTCTTCACTAACCAGCAGGAGCTCCTCTGGACAAAAATCAAGCTCTTGCGCTTCTTTGTAGACATCGAACAGGGTACGGATCCCTCTTGGTTCGTCCTTGATCGACGAATCTCCCGAGCTGGTTCCTCCCGAACTATCTCTCTCTTGGATCGGAGTGATCATCCCTGATCCTGGTGGTGAGTTCGTTCCAGTCGTGCTGGTTCCAGGCGAATTGATTTCCGTCGAACTGGGCGTTGCTAGTCCTTGGAAGGGGCTCTCTCCCTTTTCCTGCTCGACCGCCTCTTCCTCTTCGAGTATGAACTCCACCGAGTTTTGTTCGGGCTCTCCATTCTCGTCTCGCCAGTCCCACTTCTTCTCTTCTTCGAACACGGCGTCTCTTCTCACATGCACTTTACAGCGTAGGGGGTCGTAAAACCTGTGTGCCTTGCTCCCTTCTTCGGCGCCAAGGTACACCATCGGTTGACTCCGATCATCGAGCTTCTTGAGGTGCGGTCCCACAGTCTTCACATGTGCGGTGCATCCAAACACCTTCAAATGCTCCAAATGAGGTTTCTTCCCTTTCCATGCTTGGTAAGGGGTGCGCTCGCGTAGCGCCTTCGTCGGTAGACGGTTCAGCAAGTAGACAGTGTGTCGTACTGCTTCTCCCCAGAACCTCGCCAGGACTTGCATGCTTTTCAGCAAACTTCTTGCTGTGTCCATGACGGTTCGATTCCGTATTTCCACCACGCCGTTCTGCTGGGGCGTGTATGATACGGTGAGGTGTCGCTCTACACCTTCTTCTCCGCAATACTCCGCAAAATTTTGAGACGTGAATTCACCTCCTCGATCTGTTCGCAGGGTCTTCAGTCTATGTCCAGACTGATTCTCCACAAGCCTCTTGAACTTCTTGAAGACTTCAAGGGCTCCACTCTTCTCCTTGAGCGTATAAACCCACATCCAACGGCTGTAGTCATCAACAAGAAAAAAGAAATACTTGTTGCCGGCTAGGGTGACCGGGGTGATTGGACCACACAGGTCAGCGTGCACCAGTTAGAGGGGTCGCTCTGCTCGGAACTTGGCCTTGATCGGAAATGGCACTCTCGCCTGTTTTGCGACCATGCATCATTCACATAGCTGATTAGGGTGCTCAATCTTCGGTACCCCAAAGGCCATCTTCTTCTCTCCCATCATCTTGAGCGCGTAGAAATTTACGTGCCCAAGTCGTGCGTGCCGCAACCAAGCTGGGTCTGCTAGAGACGCCATTAAGCAGACGGGTTGACCCGTCTCCAGGAGTATCTTGTACAGCCTGTTCGGCGTTCTCTTCACCTTCATCAACATGGCGCCGCTTTGTTTTCACATCTTCAGGTATGAGCCGACCATCACCACTGTGTTTCCGACTTCCGTCATCTGAACAAGGCTGATGATGTTACTCTTCAGCTTCGGTATGTAATACACCTGGGTCAGTAAGCGTTGGTCTCCGTTCTTGCACTGGAACAAAATGGACCCTCTGCCTCTGATTTTGACGATCGACTCATCGCCGAACTTCACGCTCCCTGTGATCTTTTCATCGAGCACTTTAAAGTTAGCTCGATCTCCCGTCATATGGTTGCTTGCACCATTGTCTAAATACCAGACGTCGGTATAAACATTCTTCTCTCCGTCTACGAGGAGGTTCGCAATAACCTTGTCCTCGATAAGCATGACTTCGGCCATCTTTTCCAGGCTGGGCCTTTTATCGGCCATCATCAACTCGGGCTCCGGGCTCGACTTCACGTCGACTGGCTCCTCCAGGTCGGTCCTCTCTCCGACCGCTTCTCGCCCGGGCTCAGCGTCGCTCTCACATTCGACGCTCGTCTCCTTCTCTCTCCGCACTTCAACGTTTCTCTCCTGCTAGGCGAACATCAGCATTTGCTCGTCTTCGTGGAATCTTGTCAGATTCGCTTCATCGCCGTGCTTCTTAGTGCGGCATTCCGATGCATAGTTCCCAAGTTTTTGAAAATTGTAGCACTTCACCGTGCTCTTGTCTCTTCGGGCTGTGGTGTCTTCCTGGCGGGGTGAGCTACTGCTGCGACCTCGCATGTAACGACCTCGCCCTTGTCCTCGGCCTCTACCACGTGCTCGGTTATCTCCTCCGTACCCGCCACAGCTCGACGAGCTTGAAGAAGACTCAGCTCCATGATTCTTCTTCTGCTTGGCCACCCATTCTTCATGTGTCAACAAGAGGTGCTTCTCCTCTTCGTTCTTCACTGTGACGCCTCTCATTTGCTTAGCCATCGCTTCTTGGCTTGCTAGCAAATTCTCGAACTCTACAAGTGATGGTTGAACATGCCATCCTTGTACAACAATCACGAAGCTTCGGTATTCCGGTATCAACCCGTGGATTATGATCCTCTTCATACGAGCTTCTCCAATTACGAACTTCGGATCAAGGTCGCTAATCTCACGACATATCGACTTGAACTTGTGGAAATACTGAGCAATCGTCACGTCGCATTGTGAGATTGACAGTAGCTCGTTCTCCAAGAGTTGTAGCCTCGCATCGTTTTTCTTAGAGAAAAGCGTCGTGAACGTCTCCCATGCTTCTTTGGGCGTCTTGTCGTCCCGAATGTGCTCCAATATCTCTTCTTCAAGGGTGGTCTTCAGGGTGAACATCGCTTTGCCTGCTTTGATTTTCCATTTACGCAAGGTGCCGTTAGCATCTTCCTCCGGCGGCGTAGTTTCGCTTCCGCCGACGACATCCCATAGGTCGTGCCCTTGCAAATAGGACATCATGCATGTTGCCCATGTGTTGTAGTTGTTGCTGTTGAGTTTCTTGATTCCTCCGACTATTTGGAGATCACCCATCGTGTTGGCAATACCTCGACACAAAGAAAACTCACACAGTAAAATCTCAAGAAATCGTTTCTGATGTGGAAGATCAGTCGGAACCGCAACCACAGATCATACTCAGAATTTCAAGAGACCTGACAGCAACACTCGTAACCCCGCTCTGATACCAAATGTTAGTTCTAACTATTTGGAACTTTTGCCACAAATAAAATAACACTTTCTTCAGAGCACCACTCACGTTTCCTCTCCTCTGATGTGTGTGTATATATATATATATAATATGTATATATATATATATATAATATGTATACTCACTTTAATAGAAAAGCAGGGAGGAGAAATGAAGCCAAAAATATATATTTGGAGAGATGATTTGTAATGTAACAACCGATGACCTTTATATAGCCACCAACAAACTACCAAAATGACTAAAATAACCCTAGGATAAACTTGGGCATCAAGTTGAAAATACAACTCAGCAAAATAAAACTTGTAATCAAAGCTTGTGATAGAGTTTAACGTGCTGAGCAAGTGAGACAAGCCACGTCATGGCTTACGTTTGACAAAAGTACCTAAGAAAGATGAGGCGGAACATATTTCCTTCTAATTTCTTTTATAGATTTTGGTCGAGCTTTTAGCATAGTGCTATTAAATCATACCTATATATATTTATGTGGTCATTCAGCTACCTAGCTTCTTATATCTTTTGAATTCGACTAAAAAAATTGAACGAAAAAATATGTTGCCTAATATTTGTTTACTTTTGGTACTTTTGTCGCTATTTTGCACTTTGAACTTCTACTGATTCAATTGGCAAAGTTAGAACTTTTGCCAAAATTATATAAGTACATATAGAGTAGTGTTTTCAGGTGTTATAATAACGTTATAATTTGTTTAATACATGTTAAGTGCTTAATATTACGATTTATGTAGCTCGGTTAGTTCCCGTTAGTATTCAAATAAGTACTTATGGGAGATACATTTTTAATAATATTAGATACTTACGTGATTAACAAATAACAAAATTATAGGCCCGAAACACTACTTTATGAGTATGGCATGCTAATATATGTCCCAAACTTTGGTTATTTGTCTTAGATGATTATTCACGGATATAACAAGAAAAGTGTTTAATAGTATATATTACCGCTTTAATTAAAATTAAATAAAAATAGCTCCCTTGACCATGTACCCAATTATAAGACCATGTCATTTAATATATGTCATCCTTGATAGAGGTTAATTGATTTAATTATAATAAGATAATAATACGGTGAGGAAATATATGAACTAGACTTATTTTCTTTTATCTTAGGTGAGAGGTCAAAACATTCCACAACTACCATATATTGTATACATAAAGTATAAACCATTAACGCTGAAAAATCTAAAGCCATAAAAGAAAATACGAAAAAAAGAAATAAAATAATTCAAACTCATGAAGAAATATAACCTAAGCCCAAGGGAGGAATAACCAGAGAAGGCGTGAAGAATAAATGCATCAATGCGATGCTGACTTATATATGGAAGCTCAGAATGCAGAGCGAGATCGACTTGCCTGTGGCGAGGCTTGAGGCGACGACATCCTGATCCGCGGCAGCATCCTCCGTGACGTCACCAATCGGAATATTTTCTGTATTTATTGAAGAACTTTCTTCCTAACGAGGTGGGGAACATTTTTTAGTTTTATGACACTACTACAAATTTGGGATTCAACCACACTTAAAAATCGTAGTGGAAAAGTTTCGACCACACTTATTACCCGTAGTTGAATCCTCCATGGTCATATGTTTAGACCACGGAATTTTTTTCGTGATTGAAAGTTGGATTCCACGACCACCTTCTATTTTTGAGTTTTTTTTTTTTGTTCGTCTTAGTTGATTTTTTTTTTGTTGAGCATCGTGTACATACCCAATGAAAATGGCGGCGATATGGGTAGAAGGATGTAACTTTAGGTATTTCATTTATGAAAAAAAAAAGTTATTTAAGTATTATAATACGTAAAATTTTGGTTTTTTTTTTTTACAATAAATTATTTATTTATTTATCTTCGATATGAAATGTCAAGTCACTTGGAAGTTAACAAAAAAAAAAAAAAAAGACCGTCACAAAAATATAATGTTTTCCCTGCCAAAAAATAATTTAAGTATTCGTGAATTGTTACAAAAAGAAGAACTTGATGAGTGATCTATCTACTAGTGCAGATGATCTATCAAACCCGAATCATTTGTATGCTCAAGAACTTGGGTAAGCGTGATTGCCCATACATTTAAATTAATCGATAAATTTATGTTAGGGTAAAAAATAAGTGCAGTACGTGCACACTGGTTTTGCCACTCGAAATAGTTCTATATATATATATATATATATATATTATTTTTTTTATTTCTTTTGTGTGATAATTAAATATATATATATATATATGGTGATGTATATTGTGGAGGAAAGACGAAGGAACCTTCCACGATCATGATATGGTAAGAATGAAACGGACGTTTTTTGTTGTTTCTACTTGTCCTTATAGTGTAAATTAACTATCTTTTTATCACGCCGTAGTAATCAAAGGCTAGTAACACATCATCAATATATGTCATTACAGAAGTCAACATCATTAATCCAATAATATATTTATACATACCTAATACCTTACAGTCTCGTGTCCCTCGTAGCCGATAATTGAATGAAAAAAAGAAAAAAAAAAAAAAGAGAATAATATTCAAATATATATTTATGAATAACATACGTATTATTCTACATATGTGTGCAATCAGAGCATGTGCAGACTTAAAAATCATTCTTCATTTATTTATCTCTCACTGATCATAACTCATAAGTAAACTATATAAAACTAAATATATATAATATATTTTATATATATATAGAGAGAGATGAAAATAGACACAGAAATTCAAGCATATATATGAGTGCAGGCCTAAATATCTCAATTTTCCCGTTAACAGAAAACCTTACCCTAGGCACGTCTTTAACAGGTGTGTAAGTTGGGATATACAAAAAATGTATGCTGTAAAAACGAATATTTAATTTAATCGCGACCTAGCTAGTACTGATGAATCGACTGAGCAATATATATATATATATATATATACATATTCTAACGACAAAAAGGTTAATCGTGAAGTTGTTAATATGTAGCCAAAGTTTGAAATCTGAATTTTGTCTTTGGGCATAAATTAAGTGTGCCCTAATTCTTTCTAAAGAGCATTTTGATAAATTTGACATTTCTTTAAAATATAGGTTTTAATAAATTTAAGTAGGTTTATGCTAGCTTCCATAAATATGTATAATAATAAATACTATATACATATAGTATTTTGAGAGACATATATGTTTTTAATTTTTTACTATTTCTTAATTAATTGTTTTGAGATAAATATACGTTTACTAGTTTTTTTTTTAACTAAGGTTTTAGTAATTAGAAAGACTTTGACTAACTCTGCATTAATTATCGAGCTATGAAGATTTATATAATTAGTCAGTAGAGGAATTCGGCATCAAAGACTCCTAAACCCTCTCGATCACACGAATATTTGTGTAAACAATAGCGAAATGCAAGAGGGAATAACTTCACCAAACCCATCGAGAACAAAGCCTTATTTCTCGATGGGACCCTGCAAAGTCCGGGGCCCCGATG
Source organism: Parietaria judaica (assembly GCA_954871525.1). NCBI lineage: Eukaryota > Viridiplantae > Streptophyta > Magnoliopsida > Rosales > Urticaceae > Parietaria > Parietaria judaica. The sequence continues at coordinate 52,197,993 of OX940860.1, forward strand.
GCTTCCATGCTATTTTCTTTCAACGGTTTTGGAACGTGTTAGGTGATGAGGTGCGCAAAGAATGCTTGGCTATATATTTTGAATGGACGTTCTAGTGCTCGGGCGTGGAACGCTACAAACATCGTTCTCATCCCCAAGACCAAAAACCCGTTGAAGGTCACTGATTACCGGCCTATTAGCCTTTGTAACGTGACTCTCAAGATTGTGACAAAGGTGGTGGCTAACCGGATCAAAGAGGCGCTTTCTTCCGTTATATCCGACGCTCAAAGCGCCTTTGTTCCCGGTAGACTAATCACGGACAACGCCGTCATCGCTTTTGAGCTTCTCCATTCACTTAAACAGAAGACAAAGAGGAAGAAAGGAAGTCTAGCTCTTAAACTCGACATTAGCAAGGCTTATGATAGAGTTGAGTGGGGCTTCGTCGACGCGATGTTGAAGAGAATGGGGTTTCGTTCAAGAGTGACTGACGTGATTCGCGATTGCATCTCTACACCGGTTTTCTCTGTGGTCATCAACGGGAGAACCGGTAGGACTTTCGCCCCGGCGAGGGGGCTTCGGCAAGGATGCCCTCTGTCGCCATACCTCTTTCTTGTATGTGCGGAAGGCCTCTCCGCCCTCATACGTGGGCAAGAACGCCTTGGCCTTCTCCGAGGATTTGTGTGTCGGCCCGAGGCCCCACCTGTGACGCACCTCCTCTTCGCGGACGATAGTATTATCTTTTGTGAAGCCAAGGACGATTGTTGTAATGCGATTAGCTCCATTCTTCGGACATACGAGAGAGGTTCGGGACAAAAGGTTAACATGGAAAAGTCCATGACGTGCGTCTCGAGCAATATTCCGGAGGACCAGGTGTCAATTCTTGCTAGTATTCTTAATATGGCCGTAGTCGAGAAACTTGAGTCCTATCTCGGACTCCCAACGCAAATTGGAAGTCAAAAAGTGGCAACTTTTAGCAACCTCATGAGCCGTGTTAAAAAGCACCTTCGAGCATGGAAAGCAAATTTGTTTTCGGCAGGGGGACGCGAAATCCTCGTGAAAGCGGTCATCCAAGCTATCCCGACATATTACATAAGCCTTTTTTGGATCCCGTCCACTACCATCGACGAACTCCATAGCCTCATCGCTAGGTTTTGGTGGGGCGGGTCGGGTCGGAAGACAAGCAAAAAATTCATTGGAAACGGTGGGAGCTCATTGCAAAACCAAAGGTCGATGGGGGTCTCGTCTTCAAAGACCTTGGTGATTTTAACCGCGCCCTCGTCGGGAGGTTAACGTGGCGTATCCTTCAACATCTCGATTGCTTGATGGCTCACATGCTCAAAGCCAAGTACTTCCCGTCTTCATCGGTTCTCGACTTCGAAAGTAAGCCCCATTTCTCATTCCTTTGCAAGAGTCTTTGTTGGGGACGCGATTTGGTTCGACGAGGAGTTAGATGGCAAGTCGGGAACGGGAACATAAGAGCATTTTCTCAACCTTGGATCCCAAGAGCCGAAAACTTTTGAGCGATAACCGGTGAACCCGATGATGAGTACCCTTGGAGAGTAGCCGATTTTATCAAGGATGGAAAATGGGACCAAGAATTGGTTCGGAACATGATGAAATCCTTCGATGCCGAAGCGGTTGTGAGAATTCCCTTAAGCTGTGAAGACACCTCGGACCGGCTAGTGTGACATTTTGAGGAGAACGGAAACTACACGGTCCGGTCCGGCTACCGGCTCGCGAGATCGGCATGCCGCGATGGACCATCGTGCTCGGACTCTTACGAACCACGATGGTGGAATACTTTGTGGGGATTGCAAATCCCTCCCAAAGTTAAACACTTAGTGTGGCGGGTGTGGTTTGATGCCTTACCGACTTCTGGCGCTTTCCGCGGGAGAGGGATAGCCTCCATGCAATTTGGGGGTGTGATAGAGCACAAGCGATTTGGAGAAGCTCAATTTTGCACCGTTGGTCCGAGAAAACCAGAATGATGCTGATTAAAGAGTTATGGTTCCGAGCAATGGATACACTCTCCGGGGCAAACTTGGAGCTTTTTTGCGGGTTAGTGTGGGCGTCGTGGATGGACCGAAACCTCAAACTCTTCGAGAAGTACTCAAAGAGACCGGAGATTTGGATTGAAGAGACGGCGGGATGGTTCGCAAGCTTCAAGAAAGCAACAAAAACCTCGGGCTCATCGGGGATCGGTAATAAAGCGGCGAGGCAATCCCGTTGGAAGGGGGCGGAGAATGGGGGGCTGACGCTTAATGTTGATGCGGCTTGGATGGAGGAGCTCGGCCAAGCGGCGGTGGGTGGAGTGGTGAGAAACTCTCACGGGGAGGTTCTTGGGGTTACGGCCGTGCGGCTAGGTGTGGTGGACTCGGTGTTATCGGCAGAATGTGCGGCGATCCTCCACGGCCTCCAATTCGCCTTTGACCGGGGTTGGCAATTCTCTATGGTAGAATCAGATTGTATCCGGGCTATCATCTAGTGAATGGGAAAGCTTCTAATAGCTTGAAAGGACCCATTATTCGAAGCATCGAAAACTTGCTAAAGAAAGTTGCACCGACCGGGAAGCTTCGATAGATCCCTTGACTTTGTAACGAAGTAGCCAATGTTTTAGCTAAATCTCATGTTCCCGAGGGGATGCTGGACTTTTGATCTTGTACTTGCCCAGAGTGGCTCGATATGTATATCCAAAGGGATTTAAGTCCCCATTTTTAATGAAATTCACTGTTTCCCTAAAAAAAAAAAAAAAACTTCACCAAACGTAGACTTTTTTATTTCATTAGAAATAAAAATAAGGGTAAACTGCGGCTAATGTACTCAATGTTTGATCGATTACGGATTATGTACTCAATGTTTATTTTAGACGGCTAATGTACCCAAACTTGATTCCGTTAGATTTTTTCATGTTTTCCATCACTTGATCGTCAGCGAGTGATATGTACATTTTTTCGTATTTTTGACATAACTCACATAGTTTTTGTCCAAATTTCATGCACAACCTACGGTTAGAAAGATAAGAGATAGATCTACAACTTTTGTGTTTTAAGTTTTGTAATTTTTTTTAAAAAAAAATACGAAATTTCAATTACAACGTAAAACTAGACATTAGTTTAATACAAAATATTTGTTTCGAGCAAATTTTAATATACTTAATGACTTTTTATGATGAAATGTAAAACTAAAAAGTTGTAGATAAATCTTTTATCTTTCCAAGAGTAGTTTATTTATAAATTTTGGACAAAAAATGAGTGAGTTATGCCAAAAATATGATAGAAATAATGTGAGTATTTTTGGCATAATTTACTCATTTTTTCTTCAAAATTTATAAATAAACTACCGTTGGAAAGATAAAGATTTATCTACAAAGTATTGGTTTTACGTTTATCAGAAAAAGTCATTATGTATATTAAAATTTGCTCGAAATAAATATTTTGTATTAAACTAATGTTCAGTTTTACGTTGTAATTAAAATTTCGTATTTTTTTAAACTTTTTTTACAAAACTTAAAACACTGTTGTAGATCTATCTCTTATCTTTCCAACCGTAGGTCGTGCATAAAATTTAGACAAAAAAATGAGTGAGTTATGTCAAAAATACGAAAAGTGTACATATCACTCGCTGACGGTCAAGTGACGAAAAACACGAAAAAATCTAACGGAATCAAGTTTGGGTACATTAGCCGTCAAAAATAAACATTGGGTACTTAATCCGCAGCCGATCAAACATTGAGTACATTAGCTGCAGTTTACTCTAAAAATAATAAAGTTATACAATAGAGTTTTGGTCCAACTTCACGGTACGAAGGGAGTGCTTCTTCAATCAAATCATGTAGTTTTTTATTCTTCGACTGTTAAAAACTGTTGGTTCCCAAATTCAGATCGGAACACACTTGGAATTAACTCGGCGAGAGAGGGAAACGACAAAAACCCTTCTTTGAACTCCACAAAAAATAGACACCACTCTTCCTCTCACACTCACAAAGCACTAATGATTAATAAATATGTTGCTATATCATGATGTAAGCAAAGAAGAGAATTTTGGAGTGTATAGAGAAAGTGTTATTTCTATTATGTGTTGAAGAAAGACAATACAATGTTGGTGTGACTACTACAGCCCACGAAAGTGGTATTTATAGAACATGAATCTATAATAAATTACTCTTTTACCCTAAAGCTTGATGATAAAGCCAACTTGCTCAACAAGTATAGTTATACGTCATGGCTTACGTTGATCACATTCTCCCCCGTAAGCTTGACGTGGCTCGAGGTTCTTCAAGCCAAGCAATTCTTGCATCTCCGCGAATTTAATTCTCGCTAGAGCTTTGGTGAGAATGTGAGCTCGTTTCTCTTTGGTGTTGACAAACTCCACGATGATCTCTCATTTTTCGACACACTCGCGAATAAAGTGAAAGCGAGTGTCGATATGCTTGCTCCGTCCATGAAACACTGGGTTTTTCATCAGTGCGACCGCGGACTTGTTGTCCACGTAGAGAGTCACTGGCTTCTGCTCGGCTTCAGTCACTTCGCTTAACAAGTTTCTCAACCACAATGCCTGACACGACGCTGCGGTCGCTGCCATGAACTCGGCCTCACAAGAGGAAAGGGCCACAGTTTTCTGCTTCTGAGACTGCCAGGTGATCAGATTCCCGTTGAGATAAAACGCCATCCCTCCGGTACTTTTCCTATCATCGATATCACCGGTTAGATCACTGTCGGTAAAACCAACAAGTTCTTTAGCTCCATTTCCTCTTTTGTACTGAATCCCATAGCTCTTCGTTCCCTTCACGTAACGAAGGATGTGTTTCACAGCCTGTTGGTGTAGACTAGTAGGCTTCTCCATGTGACGACTCACCATGCCAACTGCATATGAGATGTCAGGTCGGGTGTGGGTTAAGTACCTGAGACATCCTACGACACGCCTATACTCTGTGGGATCCACTGGATTTCCATCTGCGTCTTTCTCGAGCTTTAACTTTGCCTCCATCGGATACTTGCTCAGGTTGCAGTCCGCCATTTTGAACTGATTTAGAATTTTCTTCGCGTAGGCCGATTGCTTCAGCGTGATACATTCCTTATTCTGATCGACCTCGATACCGAGGTAGTATGAGAGTAGTCCGAGGTCGCTCATCTCGAACTCCTTCATCATCAGCCTTTTGAATCCATCTATGCCTTCTGCACTGGATCCAGTCACGATCAGGTCGTCGACGTACACACCGACGATGAGGGCCTCCTCTCCCAAGCTCCTCGTGTAGACTGCTTGCTCCTGGGAACACTTCTTGAAACCAAGATTCTTCATACTCCTGTCGAGTGTTCCATGCATGTGGTGCTTGTCGCAACCCAAAAAGAGCTTTTGACAATTTGTACACCTTGTGCTCTGCGGTCTTGTCGACGAAGCCTTCCGGCTGAGCAACGTAGACTTCTTCTTCAAGTTCATCATTCAAGAATGTTGATTTGACGTCCAGGTGTTTTATTTTCCAACCTTGGTGAGCAGCGAGGACTAGGATTAGCCTGACCGTGTTGAGTCTGGCTACTGGAGCGAAAACTTCCTCGAAGTCTACTCCATGCTTCTACACGTAGCCCTTTACGACCAGTCTGGCCTTCTGCTTGACGACCTTGCCTTCAGAGTCTTTTTTGAGCTTGTAGACCCACTTCAGACCAATGGACTTGTGACCTTTTGGAAGGTCGACTAGTTCCCATGTCTGAGTTTTCTCAATGGACTCCAACTCTCTGTTCATCGCTTCCTGCCATTCCTTTTCGGTGGCTGCCTCATGATAGTTAGTTGGTTCCTCTTCACTAACCAACAGGAGCTCCTCTTGGCTCAAATCAAGCTCCCGTGCTTCTCCGTAGACGTCGGACAGGGTACGAAACCCTCTTGGTCCGTCCTTGATCGACGAGTCTCCCGAGCTAGTTCCTCCCGAACTAGCTCTTTCTGAGATCGGGGTGATTATCCCTGATCTTGGGTTAGGCGAGCTGGTTCAAGTCATGCTAGTTCCAGGCGAATTGATTTCCGTCGAACTGGGCGTTGCTAGTCCTTGGAAGGGGCTCTCTCCCTTTTCCTGCTCGACCGCTTCTTCCTCTTCGAGGATGAACTCCATCGAGTTCTGTTTGGGCTTTCCATTCTCATCGCGCCAATCCCACTTCTTTTCCTCTTCGAACACGCCGTCTCTGCTCACATGCACTTTGCCATGTAGGGGGTCGTAAAACTTGTGTGCCTTGCTCCCTTATTCGGCGCCAAGGTACACCATCGGCTGACTCCGATCATCGAGCTTTTTGAGGTGTGGACCCACAATCTTCACATGTGCGGTACACCCAAACACTTTCAAATGCTCCAGATGAGGTTTCTTCCATTTCCATGCTTGGTAAGGGGGCGCTCGCCTAGCGCCTTCATTGGTAGACGGTTCAGCAAGTAGACCGCGTATCGTACTGCTTCTCCCCAGAACCTCGCCGGGACTTGCATGCTCTTCAACAAACTCCTTGCTGTGTTCATGACGGTCCGATTCCTTCTTTCCACCACGCCGTTCTGCTGAGGCGTGTATGGTGAGGTGAGGTGTCGCTCTACACCTTCTTCTCCGCAGTACACCGCGAAATTCTAAGACGCGAACTCGCCTCCTCGATCTGTTCGCAGGGTTTTCAGTCTATGTCCTGATTGGTTCTCCACAAGCCTCCCGAACTTCTTGAAGACTTCAAGGGCTCCACTCTTCTCTTTGAGTGTATAAACCCACATCCAACGGCTGTTATCATCAACAAGCAAAAAGAAGTACTTGTTGCCGGCTAGGGTGACCGGGGTAATTGGACCACATAGGTCAGCATGCACCAGTTGGAGGGGTCGCTCTGCTCGGAACTTGGCCTTGATCGGAAATGGCACTCTTACCTGTTTCGCGACCATGAAGCATTCGCAGAGCTGGTTGGGGTGTTCAATCTTGGGAACCCCAAAGGCCATATTCTTATCTCCCATCATCTTGAGTGCATATAAATTTACGTGCCCAAGTCGTGTGTGCCATAACCAAGCTGGGTATGCTAGGGATGCCATTAAGCAGACGGGTTGGCCTGTCTCTAGCAGTATCTTATACAGCCTGTGTGGCGTTCTCTTCACCTTCATCAACAGGGCGCCACTTTGGTTCCACATCTTCAAGTACGAGCCAGCCATCACCACCGTGTTGCCGACTTCCGTCATCTGACCAAGGCTGATGATGCTACTCTTCAGCTTCGGGATGTAGTAAACCTGAGTCAGCAGGCGTTGGTCCCAGTTCTTGCACTGGAATAGGATGGACCCTCTGCTTCTGATTTCGACGATCGATTCGTCGCCGAACTTCACACTCCCTGTGATCTTATCGTCGAGCTTTTCAAATTTTGCTCAATCTCCCGTCATGTGGTTGCTCGCACCATTGTCTAAATACCAGACGTCGGTATAGACTTTCTTCTCTCCGTCTACGAGGAGGTTTGCAATAACCTTGTCCTCGATAAGCATGACCGTATCGTCGGCCATCTTCTCCGGGCTGGGCCTCTTCTCGGCCATCATCAGCTCGGGCTCCGGGATCGACTTCACGTCGACTGGCTCCTTCAGGTAGGTCTTCTCTCTGACCGATTCTCGCCCGGGCTCAGCGTCAATCTTGGCTTCGACGCTCGTCTCCTCGTCTCTCTGCACTTCAACGTTCCTCTCCTGCTGGGCGAACATCAGCATTTGCTCATCTTCGTGGAATCTTGTCAGATTCGCTTCATCGTCGTTCTTCTTACTGCGGCATTCCGATGCATAGTGCCTGAGTTTCTGACAATTGTAGCACTTCACCGTGCTCTTGTCTCTTCGGACCGTGGTGCCTTCCTGGCGAGGTAAGCTACTGCCGCGACCTCGCATGTCATGACCTCGCCCTCGTCCTCTACCACGTGCTTGGCTATCTTCGCCATACCCGCCACGACTCGACGAGCTTGAAGAAGACTCAGCTCCATAGTTCTTCTTCTGCTTGGCCACCCATTCTTCATGCGTAAGGAGAATGTGCTTTTTATCTTCGTTCTTCAGTGTGACGCCTCCCATTTTCTTAGCCATCTCTTCTTGGCTTGCTAGCAAATTCTCGAACTTTACAAGTGATGGTTGAACGGGCCATCCTTGTACATCAATCACGAAGCTTCGATACTCCGGTCTCAACCCATGGATGATAATTCTCTTCATACGAGCTTCTCCGATGACGGATTTCGGATCGAGATCGCTAATCTCACGACATATCGAATTGACCTTCTGGAAATACTGAGCAATCATCACGTCGCGTTGTGAGATTGACAGTAGCTCGTTCTCCAAAAGTTGTAGCCTTGCATCGTTCTTCTTTCAGAAAAGCGCCGTGAACGTTTCCCATGCATCTTTTGGCGTATTGTCGTCCCAAATGTGCTATTACATCTCTTCTACAATGGTGGTCTTTAGGGCAAACATCGCTTTGCCTGCTTTGATTCTCCATTTGCGTAAGATGCCGTTAGCATCTTCCTTCGGTGGCGTAGTTTCGCTTCCGCTGACGACCTCCCAAAGGCCGTGCCCTTTGCAAATAGGACATCATGCATGTTGCCCTCGTGTTGTAGTTGTTGCTGGTGAGTTTCTTGATTCCTCCGACGACTTGGAGATCACCCATCGTGTTGGTAGTACCTCGACACAAAGAAAACTCACACCGTAAAATCTCAAGAAATCATTTCTAATGTGGAAGATCAGTCGGAACCGCAACCACAGAGCATATTAAGAAATTCAAGAGACCTGACAACAACACTCACAACCCCGCTCTGATACCAAATGTTGGTTCCCAAATTCGGATCGGAACACACTTGGAATTAACTCATCGAGAGAGGGAAACAACAAAAACCCTTCTTTGAACTCCACAAAAAATAGACACCACTCTTTCTCTCACACTCACAAAGCACTAATGATTAATAAATATGTTGCTATATCGTGATGTAAGCAAAGAAGAGAATTTTGGAGTGTATAGAGAAAGTTTTATTTCTATTATGTGTTGAAGAAAGACAGTAGAATGTTGGTGTGACTACTACAGCCCACGAAAGTGGTATTTATAGAACATGAATATATAATAAATTACTCTTTTACCCTAAAGCTTGGTGATAAAGCCAACTTGCTCAACAAGTATAGTTATACGTCATGGCTTACGTTGATCACAAAAACGACCCTAAAAACCCAAATACATAAACTGTAGGATACATATCTTAATGTAGTGTCTTTACATCTTTAAAAAAAAAATACAGTGTCTTTACAATGATCACGTATTTGTGTTAAGAATCTCTCAAGAAAAAAAAAAGATAAATAGACAACATTACTTGTTTAAAAAGTGTTTAAGTTATTCTCCTCACTGTCAATTTATTTTATTTTAAGGTGAAACTTCTTACTTAACATGGTAACAAAGTTCATATGTTTAAATGAGCACCAATCCAAATTTAATAGGATCCACCTCAAGATGGGTAAGCAATAAAAAGTCACTATCTTGACATATCTTGACAAGGAATGTTGAGAATCTCTAATGAAAAAGATATACATAACTTTATTATGAGTCATCGCTAGATTATTCCCCTCATTGTAAATTGACATTAAGATGAACCCCATGATAATTAACAAACTGAGCAAATCCCTTTTGCTACATATTGAAGAAAAGAATAAGAGTTGAGCTAGAGGGGAAAATAAAACCGAGAAACTCAATTCATAAATTTAACCGTGTTAGGTTTAAGACCCACTTCTAGACTCAGCTTGGGCCCAAACAATCAGGCCCACACGATAGAGCCCAACCAAACGACACGAATGTGTGACACGACAGGAATACAAGGTAATGAAACGACTTGTAGTTTTCTTTGCAAAACGACGAAGAAACCAAAAACTCAAGCTTTATTGAATTTAGGGTTTTGAATCTTTACACTCGATCGATACTTTCTCTCTCTACCTCCCTCGTCTCTCTTCTCTCTCTCTCTCTCACTAACACATCTAGGGTTTGTAGCCTCCGGCGATTCCCGACGGTGATCCGGTGGCCGTGCGCACTCGATCCTCCGTCAATCGCCTCCTGCGTGACCGAGCTGCCTTCTCAAGGAGAGGATGAAGCCTGGACCCTCGGGAGTGAAGATCAAGATAGAGCTTGGCCCAGTTGAGCCAGAGATCGTGGTCGAGCCTCTTCCGACTGTGAGTTTAAGCCTGACTTGGCTCAACTCCTAGTAGAGATTTCCCCACCAGGGATCTCCTTACCAGAACTTCCCCTAACAGAGAAGAGTCTGAGCAGAGATCTTCCTAGCAGGAGTTCTCCCACCAGAGAGCTCCCCACCAGAGAGAGGTCCGACCAGAGACTTTCCCCAGCAGGAAAGGATCTGACCAGGAATGCTCCTACCAGGATTGTCCCGAGCAGAACTACACCCTAGCAGGCTTGCTAGGGACACCCGACCAGAAGTCATCGAAACCCATTCTAGAAGGTGCCAAACTTGCGGAGCAAGTTTGGATATTTGATTTGATTTGGTTTCCTGATTCTGTTAGGATTTGAATGTAAATGTATAAGATATGATTGAGTTTATTTTAGGAAGGTTAGCTAGGGTTTCGTTTTGGACTCCTATAAATACTAGTGTTAGTGTTTATTTTTTGTAACTCCATTATTTCAATTTTTCCTTCGAATTAATCAAAGAGAATTCTTTCTCCCAAAGTTGTCTTCTTCCTTTATTCTTGCTCTTTGTGTGTTCTTTGGTTGCAGATCCATTATTGGGAACCAACAATTGGTATCAGAGCTTAGGTGCCAAAGAAGATGTCGTCACCAAGCGAGTCCACCGGAGGAGAGCTGACAACGGCGACGAAGATCGGATCAAAGGAAGGGAATGTGACGCTCCATTACCCGATGCTCACGAAGAGCAATTACTCGGTTTGGGCGTTGAAGATGCGAGTGAATTTGCAGGCGCAAGGAGTCTGGGAGGCTGTGGAAGGCAGTGATGTTGAAGGGCGCAAGGAGAGGATGACACTCGCCGCCATCTACCAAGGAGTTCCGGAAGATGTCCTTCTCATGATCGCCGAAAAGGATTCCACAAAGGAGGCGTGGTCGACACTTCGAACCATGTACATGGGCGCAGATCGCGTCAAGGAGGCAAAGGTCCAGACCTTGAAGAGTGAGTTCGAGGTTATGAGGATGAGGGAGAGCGAATCAATTGATGATTTCGCTATGCGGCTCACGTCCATTGTGATCGGCATACGCTCGCTGGGAGACAGGGTGGAGGAGACCACCGTCGTCAAGAAGTTTCTCCGAGCAGTGCCTCACAAATACATCCAGATCGTGACATCGATTGAGCAATTCGGCGACCTCAAGACCATGACGGTCGAGGAGGTTGGTTGTCGCCTCAAAGCCCACGAAGAGAGACTTCGAGGTTACAGTGACATAGAAGATGAGAAGAACCTCCTGCTCACGCATGAACAGTGGACAGCCAGACAGAAGAAAAGCGGGGGAGCAGACTTTTCTTCTAGCTCCTCTGGTCGGAGTAGCTACAGTGGAGACAGCCGAGAATGTGGTAGAGGTCGTGGACGAGGGAGAGGTCGTGACATGCGAGGTCGCGGCAGTGGTGCACCCCGTTAGGAAAGCACGACCAGGAGAGACAAGAGCACAGTGAAGTGCTATAATTGTCAGAAGCTTAGGCACTTTGCTTCAGAGTGCTGCAGCAAGAACCACAAAGAAGAAGCAAATCTGATGAGATTCGATGAAGACCAGCCGGCTCTGATGTTTGCCGAACAGGATGTGAGCCTGGACGGACAAGAAGACGAGGAGACGATCCTCGTAGGCGAGAGAGAGAGCAGACCTGCCAGCAGAGCAGGGAACAGATCTGCCCGGAGAGAAGAGAGCAGACCTACTCGGAATCCGAGTAGAGACCAGAGATCAGAGACCAGCGACCAGAGAGCTCCGAGCAGAGACCAGACAGCAGAGAGCAGAGACCAGACACCAGATACCAGACACCAGAGACCAGAGAGCAGACCAGCTCGGAGATGGTGTTCCTGATCGAGGACAAGGCTATTGCGAACCTAGACAATGGTGCGAGCAACCACATGACAGGAGACCGAGCTAAGCTTGAAGAGCTCGATGAGAAGATCACGGGGAACGTGAAATTTGGCGATGGTTCGATATTCGAAATTAGAGGCAGAGGGTCCATCCTATTCGTGTGTAAGAACGGGGACCAACGCCTCATGTCGGCAACACAGTGGTGATGTCTGGTCCCTATCTGAAGATGTGGAACAGAAGTGGCAACATGCTGATGAAGGTGAAGAGAACGCCGAACAGGTTGTACAAGATTCTCCTGAAGACAGGCCATCCCGTCTGCCTGATGGCATCCCTAGCAGACCCGGCCTGGTTGTGGCATGCGAGACTTGGGCACGTAAACTTCTACGCGCTCAAGATGATGGGCGAGAAAGAGATGGCCTTTGGGGTTCCTAAGATTGAACACCCCAACCAGCTATGCGAATGCTGCATGATCGCGAAACAGGCTAGAGTGCCATTCCCGATCAAGGCCAAGTTCCGAGCAGAGCGACCTCTTCAACTGGTGCATGCGGACCTCTGTGGTCCTATCACCCCAACAACTCTAGCCGGAAGCAAGTATTTCTTACTACTTGTTGACGACTACAGTCGCTAGATGTGGATCTACACGCTCAAAGAGAAGAGTGGAGCCTTTGAAGTCTTCAAGAAGTTCAAGAGGCTCGTGGAGAATGGGTCAGAACACAAGATGAAGGTCTTGAGAACAGACCGAGGTGGTGAGTTCACATCTCAGCAGTTCGGACAGTTCTGCGATCTGGAAGGAGTCGAGCGCCACCTGACCGCACCATACACTCCCCAGCAGAACGGTGTGGTGGAGAGACGAAACCGGACAGTGATGGATACAGCAAGGAGATTGCTGAAGAGTATGCAAGTACCAGCGAGGTTTTGGGGAGAAGCAGTTAGACACGCGGTCGATTTTCTAAACCGTTTGCCAACAAAGGCTCTAAGAGAGCGCACACCCTACCAAGCATGGAATGGAAAGAAACCTCACTTAGAGCACTTGAGAATGTTTGGGTGCACCGCACATGTGAAGACTGCGGGTCCCCATCTCAATAAGCTCGACGACAGAAGTCAGCCGATGGTGTACCTTGGTGTTGAAGACGGAAGCAAGGCACACAGACTCTTTGACCCCCGACGCGGCAAGATCCAGGTGAGCAGAGATACCGTGTTCGAAGAAGAGAAGAAGTGGGATTGGTGCGACGAGAATGGAGACCCCGAGCAGAACTCAGTTGAGTTCGTAGTCGAAGAAGAGGGCGTTGCCGAGCAGGAAAGTGCCCCCACCAGCTCATCCAGCTCGGGTACGCCTTCCAGCTCGGGTATCCCTACCAGCTCTGGTCCCCCTACAAGCTCTGGTACCCCTACCAGAGATTCCTTCCTGGGTACACCCAGGACACCCAGCCCGAGCAGACTCAGCTCGTCCAGCTCAGGAGATTCCTCGATCAAGGATGGCCCAAGGGGATTTCGTCCCCTAGCAGAAGTCTACGAAGAGTCTCAGGAAGTGGAGATGAACTTAGAAGAGTTGTCCTTGTTGTGCGCCGAGGAGCCAGCCAACTACCAAGAGGCAGCAAGCGAGCAAGAATGGCAGGAGGCAATGAAGAAGGAGTTGGAGTCCATCGAGAAGAACAAGACATGGGAGCTCACCGACCCGCCCAAAGGTCAGAAGCCCATTGGCTTGAAATGGGTCTACAAGCTCAAGAAGGACACCGAGGGGAATGTCCTAAAGCATAAGGCAAGGCTAGTTGCCAAAGGCTACGTGTAGAGGCAAGGAGTCGACTTCGAGGAAGTCTTTGCTCCCGTGGCGAGACTAGACACGATCAGACTCATCCTAGCCCTAGCAGCTCATCGAGGTTGGGAGATTCACCACATGGATGTCAAATCGGCATTCTTAAATGGTGACCTCGAGGAAGAAGTCTACGTCAGTCAACCTGAAGATTTTGGCGTCAAGGGCAAGGGGAAGAAGGTGTACAAACTATCCAAGGCTCTATACGGGCTACGTCAAGCTCCAATGGCGTGGAACATACGCCTCGACAAGAGTTTGAAGAGTCTTGGATTCACAAAGTGCTCCAGGGAGCAGGCAGTGTGCACCAGGAGCAGCAGAGAAGAAGTTCTGGTCGTCAGAGTTTATGTGGACGACCTGATAGTCACTGGATCCAGCGCAGGAGGCGTAGAAGGATTCAAGAAGCAAATGATGGCCGAGTTCGAGATGAGTGATCTTGAACTACTCTCTTACTACCTCGGCATCGAGGTAGACCAGAAGAAGGACTGCATCACGCTCAAGCAGTCGGCCTACGCGAAGAAGATCCTCAAGCAGTTCGAGATGGTGGATTGCAACCCAAGCAGATACCTAATTGAGGCGAAGCTGCAGCTCGGGAAGGATGCTGAAGGAGGATAAGTGGATCCCACAGAGTACAGACGCGTGATCGGGTGTCTGAGGTATCTCACCCAAACCCGACCAGACATTTCTCACGCAGTCGGGATAGTTAGTCGTTTCATGGAGAAGCCTAAAAGTGCACACTAGCAGGCTGTGAAGCACATCTTGCGCTACGTGAAGGGAACGACGGACTACGGGATCCAATATGGAAGAGGCAGGGGAGCAGAAGAGCTAGTCGGCTTCACTGATAGCGATCTGGCCGGTGACATTGATGATAGGAAGAGTACCGGAGGGATGGTGTTCTACCTCAACGGGAACCTGATCACCTGGCAATCTCAGAAGCAGAAGACTGTAGCTCTATCCTCATGTGAAGCGGAGTTCATGGCAGCAACCGCAGCAGCATGTCAAGCTATGTGGTTGAAGGGGATTCTGAGTGAAGTGACTGGAGACGAGCAGAAGCCAGTAACACTCTACGTGGACAACAAGTCTGCAATAGCGCTGATGAAGAACCCGGTGTTTCTTGGTCGGAGCAAACACATAGACACTCGGTATCATTATATTCGCGAGTGTATGGAGAAGCGGAAGATCATCGTGGAGTTTTTCAGCACGAAGGAGCAGCGGGATGACATACTCACCAAGGCTCTAGCAAAAGTTAAGTTCGCGGAGATGAGAGAGCTGCTCGGAGTGAAGAACCTCGACCCAAGTCAAACTTACGGGGGAGAATGTGAGTTTAAGCCTGACTTGGCTAAACTCCTAGTAGAGATTTCCCCACCAGGGATCTCCCTACCAGAACTTCCCCTAGCAGAGAAGAGTCCGAGCAGAGATCTTCCTAGCAGGAGTTCTCCCACCAGAGAGCTCCCCACCAGAGAGAGGTCCGACCAGAGACTTTCCCCAGCAGGAAAGGATCCGACCAGGAATGCTCCTACCAGGATTGTCCCGAGCAGAACTACACCCTAGCAGGCTTACTAGGGACACCCGACCAGAAGTCATCGAAACCCATTCTAGAAGGTGCCAAACTTGAGGAGCAAGTTTGGAGATTTGATTTGATTTGGTTTCCTGATTCAGTTAGGATTTGAATGTAAATGTATAAGATATGATTGAGTTTATTTTAGGAAGGTTAGCTAGGGTTTCGTTTTTGGTCTTCTATAAATACTAGTGTTAGTGTTTATTTTTTGTAACTCCATTATTGCAATTTTGCCTTCGAATTAATCAAAGAGAATTCTTTCTCCGAAAGTTGTCTTCTTCATTTGTTCTTGCTCTTTGTGTGTTCTTTGGTTGCAGATCCATTATTGGGAACCAACACCGACGAACCCGGCGAGCATGCAACGCGTCTACGACGAGCTCGAACAACTCAGCGCTCTCGGCGGCAACTGGAGACTGGAGTCTTTCACGTGGACACGCCCTGAGACTCCTCAGATCCCACCGCCTGAGGTAAGCTCCGATCTTCTCCTTCTTCCTTTCTTTCTTCTTCCAGTTTCTGGGTTTCTAAGAGATCTCTAGAGAATTAGGGTTAGCTTTAGTAATTGCGTACCCTTGCGAATCTTCTGGATGTGTTTGTAGTAACTGTCTCTAGGGTTATATTGCAGGAACCCCAAATCAGTTATTTCCTTAGTCAATCACCTTGTTCCGATAGCTTAGGAGCTAGGCTAGTGATTATTGGTTCGGTAACAGATTCCCCCCCCCCCCTTCCCCATTCTAATTCTGTTATCTTCCTTGTGTTTCAGTTTTGGGAAGAGTATTCAAACTCTTCCTCCCCGGAGTGATGACGTGGCTGGTTGAGCTCACCGTGGAACAACAAACTGAATTGATCAAATCCAATTAAAATAGTAAATTATTGAAAACCGAATATATTTTCTATATAACCGAAACAAAATTATATATATAAGGTATGTATTTTGACTGAATTTTTTTTATAATGCACAAAAACCTGAATATTAAATAGTCAATTATAAATAATAAACTTTGGTCTTATTTTGAATAATAAATGTTAGGTTTTTATTTTTAACTTATTAGTGATCATAAGTGATAGTGTACTCTATATTTGTTATTAGATGGTTTTTTAATTATTATGTTAAGTTGTATATATTTTTAGATCATTACTCAAATATTAACGGTACGAAAAAACCGATAACCAAATTTATAGACCAAACTTATGAACATAAGTTGTGGACCAAATAGATTCTTTGCATATTTTGTGAAAATCGATTCTTATTTTTCAAAAATAAAAAATATAGATATCGATCAAGAATTTCAGTCCCTGGCAGACCGATTTCACCCCACCTCGAACTAATAATAATTACTTGAGTAAAAACCCTAAATGAACGAAAATCAAAAGAGAAAAAATAAATAAAAAAAATACAAGGGCATGAATGCACGAGGGTGGTGCCGTGCGCCGACTAGCCTATATCTCATGCCCTAATTTCTTTCACAAAAACATAATTTTTTATTTGCAGGCTTTCTTTGTTTATAATGCCTTTATTATTTCCATGTATGTATCTTTTCCATTTCAAACTATTACTTCTCTAGCCCTAGCCAACACACTACTGACTCTTCTATAGACCAACCTGAGTTAATGATCAGTGTTCGGCATTAAAATATTGAATCATAACTCGTACTGATATGAATGTCATTTGTCTTGTTTTGAATTGCATTGAAGAAATCGATGTGATATCTTATTAGGAAAGTGCATCATCATCTTCATTGGGGACATGGGGAATATGCAAAACCTCATATATATTGTCCTTGGGAATTACAAACTCAAAATAATATATGGTTTTTATATTATATAGTGGCGTTTTAAACCCAAAAATATACCACACAAAACAATTGATATGATTAGAAGTTTATATCATTAATAGAAAAATAATGCAGCTCTTATCTTTTTCTTACAAGAATAAAAAAAATCTATAATCATATGTGTATCAGTGTATGTTGATGTATATATTCACATGACTAAAAATATAGCACAATTTTTTTTTCTTTCTTTCTGGCTATTTATATGCTTATAATTTATGTATAGTTTGAAAATTTCAGATATCAGTTTAAGAGATAATTATGACAACGGAAGTCTTGAATTTAATTGAGTTTTTGCTCTTTAAACATGTTCGAAATATTTGTGGCATGTTAGTAAAATGTTATATATGAGTTGTTAAATCGTGATATGTATCATCTCATGTCATCTACGTGACAGCTTAAAGATGACCTCTAATATCTTTATATCTTTGAATTTCACCCCTACTTCCGTGGTGACTCGAACTCAAGACCTCTAATGTCTTAAGTGATGTGTTTGTTACCACTAGACGAAGCACATCTTGTCTATTACGATATTCTGTTACCACTAGACAGCTTAATGATCCATTCTGTTATGATATCCTCATGGTAATATTTTTTGCCACGCTAATTTTTGAATATTAATATTAAAGTGCAAAATTTCCATAAATTTGGAGATTTTCACGACCAATATCCCTATTAATAATTATCTGACTAAAATATTGGTGCTGAAGTTTTATTCACAATAAGCCATAAATTTTGGGATAAGTTAAAAGATATCTATAGAAAGACCTAATCCTATCTCTTTCTATGTTTTGCGCTTGATATATATATATATATATATATATTAAGTCATATCTTGTTCCTGATAGTCTATACTACATATTTATTCCCAAAGAAAAAGGATAAGAAAGTAATAATTGATCAGATCTAGCCCTAGAATCAGAAGATAGCTTTGTTAATATGGAAATATTTTGCAGTTTCTAGAGAACAATCACAATGGTGATGCATCATCGCTTAATACAATCCTTTTCGAACTTCAAGACCATCATGATGTGTTCATGTGTATATATATACACACACATATACATATATATCCCCCACGCAGAGCTGATTTTGCAGGTCTGAATACGTAGTCAAACCTAACAAGTAACAGATTACGACTTCTTGTAAACCTAATTACATCACGAATAATACAATAGATAGTTGAGAAAAAAAATATATTTAATGAGGTAAAAGAAGTAAATAAGAGCTATTAGGAAAGAGAAAACATTGTCGATAAGAATCAGAATACCATGATCTATAGAATCTATATTATTTGATCAATTTGATATATTATTGTGGTTATATATAAAATCAGATATCGATCCGTTACCAATTTTTTTTGTTTTGTTTTATAACATAGTTAAAATTAATATCTGCTTCCATTTAGATTAGAAAAGTAAATTCCGTTTCTATTTTGCCATATAAATTTTATCTATTGTATTATATCACGATCCGACGGTCCCAAATAATAATATGTTAAATCTATTAAACAATCCATTAATGATCTGATTTTTGTCAGGATCGTAATTCCGACTTCCGACCGGCAAAGTTTAGAGGACTAAATAGACAGATATACATAAATATGGAATATATTAAGCTAAAACCACTTCTTTGCCAACCATATTGACCAAGATGATAATAAATTATGCATGGGTACAACCATTATATATATAGTTCATACATATAATAAGCTCATGAAAAATCACACTAAAGCTGAAAGATGATACATTTACTACGTGGATACAAGCGAATAATATATTACCTATAAGTAACCAAGTCGAAGCTCCAAATCCACATCTTGATCTTTTGAATCCTTGAATAAACTCATCTCCAAATCTAACCTAACAGCGCTATTTTCCGTCTTGAAAACCTTGAAGATGCGATGATCGTCGACAGTTACGTGATCAAAGTCGAACACTATCAGTTTCTTCTTATCCGTGTGATCCGTAGAAGCCATAACAGAAGGATTAGCATTGCATGGAACGTATTTAGTTGAAAAAGATGTTGACAGAGATAGTACTGACGAAGCCATGGTAGGGCTAGGGTTAGGGTTAGGTAACAGTCGCAGCCGAGCTCGCTCTCTCCGATGAACGTTCATGTGACCGCCGAGAGCTTGAGCCGACTTGAACTTTCTCTTGCAAAAGCTACACGTATAGACATTTCTTGCAACGCAAGAAACGCCTTCAAACGGAACAGTATTCTCCAAAGAAGCAGTGAAGCCGGAGCTGTACTTCCACTTCTCCTTGATCTTTCCGACATTGGAGCTCATATCTGATCTTTCCATGGTAGCTATAAAACAGTAGTATGAGATGAGATCAAACTATATCTATGAGAGAGAGAGAGAGAGAGAGAGAGTTTGTTTTCACAAAAGAAAGCAGACCAGGCATAGCCAAAGAAGTGAATAAAGAAGCTTTGCTTGCCACTGTTTAATACAAGCTTGGTTCTGTTTCAAAAAAAAAAAAGTGAATTAAGAAAAGGCAGAAAGTAGAAGTGTACGGTATCCGCTTTGCTTGCTACCATATTTGGATATAACTTTAGAAACATAATGAAGAAGCTTTAAAAGCCATTAGGGTTTCGTTTTTCTTTTTGTGGGGCAAGCAAGCATATATGTACTACGTTTATATCTCTTAATATTTTTTCCTATACTTCTGTTCAGTCACTTCAAACCATAACATGGGGAACTAGCTATATCCCTAAACTTCATACATTATTACATAAGCTAAGCGTACATTTTTATGTTTTTACGTATTATAGCATGCATGATTATAAATTAATAATTGACTATTTAGATTGAATGTGAAATCATCAAGTTATTCTGATCAAAGCACAGTTTAATTGAAAATGTTAGTGGGATATGCTATTTCAGAAGTTTAAAAGATGAATGATTTGGGAGAATGTTAGGCTATTGGGGTAGAGCAATATCGAAGCATACAAAAAACACGCCTTTGGCTCAAGCAATGCTTGAATTTTCATAAACAATCAACTAAAATTACATTCTAATTAGTTTACTACTTATAGAGATAATTAATTCTAGAGAAAGGAGGAAAGCAACATAAACATGGAAAAAATAGCCATAATAAAAAGCAAATAAAACCAATAATAGAGGTCGAAAATAGAGTAACATCTTCAAAATTAGGAAAGCGTGATATCGGCATGTGGGTCTCATTGCTTGGCATCAGTTATATTATGTTTTAGAGTCTAAGGCGTACTTGAAAAAAAAAAAAAAAGGATACCTCATGTATGTTAGGATTTCTAAGTCGAAATCAAAAGCGCCAAAAATAAATAGTGACAAGAAATTACATATGGCTCGTTGTCAGCGTGAGAGGTACGTCCATTGACCACTTCCAGATATTTTTCACTATAATCCGATCGAAGCTCTCATATTACAACCCCTCTTTCTTTCCTTCTCTTTTTGTGCTATATGTACGGCTACAAGACATACATTGACCAAAAAAATTATGCAAATTATTTGCAAATAGATGCAATGTATGACATTTGGATTTGTGGTGAATATATACCCGAGCTCATGAAAAATCCGTAGTAGCAACTTACTTATGAGTTGTCAAGAAACGTTCACAAATTCCCTCAAAAAATTAAGAAAAAAAAAAGAAGAAACGTTCACAATATATATATATATATATATGTTATGAAGTTGGTGAAACTTTGTAATTATGAAATACAAACAATGAAAGATGATTGGAAATGTCCAATTTTTTGCGTGTAAAAGATCAAGATGTTAGTATTCAAACATGGAGAATACATATGAACCTCGAGATCGACTGCATGAAATCCTACTTAATTTCGAGGCACATCGCCACCGTGACCATCCGGGTTTTTGTTTGTGTTGGTTGTCAAGATCTTCCGGCCATAGTCACAAATGATCATATAATTATAATCTATGAATTGCTTGTATCTGAAGATATAAAAGAACACAGCATTGAGTATAGCTATAAATATTAGATATTTAAGTCAACTGACAAAATAGAAAGTACATTCCCATGTGTATGGCAGCTTTCTGAAAAGCTTCACATGGAAGAGATGACGTCACCACTAATATTTGGTCAAGAAAAAATGAACATTTCTCACTTCTAAGGCTTCACTATTAAATTTGAAACTTTTGTAAGTATTTATGATTTATGATGCGACAAACTAATCCAACAAACTATTTATGTATCCCTATAATTAGAGGGATAATCCAAACTAATAATACAAATTGTTGTGTATAATTAGAAACTGTTTAATCAGAAGTAATCATCAAAAGCTCCTCCTTTGTCACTTTCAGATCCTGGCCAACAAAAATAATATCAGATGAACATTCAGGTTTAAAGTTTAACAATATTTGCTGCAAAAATTCCTATATTAAGTGAGCATGTAAAATATTTCAATTTTTTTTAGAAGGTAAATTCTCGATGTACCGCCACTTTTGATACGTAACGGTATAATTTGGTACTTAAGATTTATTTTTGACAATATTAAGAGTATATGCGGAAAAAAAAGGTGGACTATACGACCACTTTTACTTATCTTCTGGTTATTTTATCCCAAATATCCCTTATTTTATTATGGTTTCTTATATAAAAAAAAAATCCACAACATTTGTTTTTGATATTAGAGGAATTTTAATTTGCACCACGCAAAAAACAGATATAAACAATTAATTACTTTGATATATAACGGGTATATATCATATATGTATGTTTTACTAAAAACCATTTTTTTTTTAAGATAGCCTCAAAATTACACCTGAATTAAGTGCACCTCTTGGCTCTTACATAATTACATATTCTTCAAAAAGTCAAAAGAAAAAATAAAGAATTTTATTTTTATTAATATCAACTCTGTTTTTGAATAATACCCAAATATCAATACCACCTTAATAAACCAAATATATTCTGTGAAAATGTGCAAGTTTTGAGAGTTTTACTAACCTGAGACATCACCTGCAAGAAACTCATGAACCAAGTAGTTGGAAGCGTGAGGAGAAGAAGAGTCGGCGCCGCCTGAATTCGTGGCCTTAACTGGGAATACAAAGTCCAAGTCGGTAAACGAATATTCCGAGCTGCTCGAAGAGGCTTCGACCTCGATGTAATGTCTGCCAGCTGGCTCGGACACTGACGTTAATTTTCCAGAAGAACTCAAGATCGTTTTCAGCGCTGAGAATTGGGTTGACATCAGGTCTATCATCCTGAAACACACTAGACCAAACCCTACGTTAGTTATTCAATGATATTTCACAGAGATTGATTCTAATTTTGATGATCTTTAATGCTAATTACTTGTCTTTGTTCATCAAACTATTTTTAAAGTAATCGGCAGCAAATCTCCTCTCAATTTTATTCATTGGTGTAGCTTGTTCCATGAACTTCTGTAGCGGTGCACTTTTTCTTCTGAATTATCACTTTCTTGCAGAATAGGGAAAATTACGGCAAATATACCCAACCTTTGGTCAAACTTCCTCCCGTGTACCCAACCTTTAAAATTGGCGGCAAAAGTACCCAACCAGCGTTGACCGTGACTTTGGCTAAAAAACGTTAACTTTTGCCGTTAACATAGTACACGTGTACATGCCACATAAGCCACCCGAAATTTATTACTATCATTTTTAACTGAATTAATGGTTAAACTAACTGAATTAATCTATCTATCAGATTAATCAACAAATTAATCAGCAAATAATCTACCAAAACACACACATGAACTAATCAAATTTCATACATATTAAACAACATTGAAAAAATATGTCATTGCAACGGACACGTGTACTATGCTAACGGCAAAAGTTAACGTTTTTTAGCCAAAGACACAGTCAACGCTGGTTGGGTACTTTTGCCGCCAATTTTAAAGGTTGGGTACACGGGAGGAAGTTTGACCAAAGGTTGGGTATATTTGCCGTAATTATCCCTGCAGAATATAGCACTGATAGATCGTCATGTTCATTCATTAGCGACTGAAAATCAATCGCAAAGACAGCTTTGCGAAAATCCCGGCGACCGGATTTCAGTTGCAAAGATGCCTATTTTCAATAGTGAGAGATGAGTATTTTTTTTAGGGCAAAGTGCACCACGGATGGGAATCCATAAGAGAAAGTGCATCAATAAACAAAAGCTAAACAAAATTCAAGGGGCATTACTGCTAATTACTTTTAATTTTAATTTGAAGAGTGGCAAAGCCGCAAATCTCAAATGTTTTTTCCTTGTCCAACAAGAAATGTGTGAAGCAACTACAATAATTTTAAGATAAAACATAGAAAAAGGGGATAAAAATAAAGCTTCTTTGACCCATGAAGGCATTCATATCTTTTGATTCAGAAAAATATATATCAGTTCCGTTTCGTTCTTGCAAATTATGAAGTAAATAAGATTAAAAAATGTGGAATGATCTTATTAATAATGAATTAGTGCTAATACTACCTGGTTAAGGAGTCTCGGAGTTCGTCGACTTTTCTTTCGCTTTCTTCTAATTTCGTTTGTCTGTATTCATTTATTTCCTTCGCTTTTGAGTATTTTTGTTGGTAATCGCTTGCTCGCTCTCTTTCCACTAGCAACATCGCCTGTTTAACAAACATACCTTAATTGTTATTAAATTACTTACCATCAACCTCTCAATTCTGCAACAGAATGTTAATCCATAAGGGAAAAAAAAAAAAAAAAAAACTTGGTACAATTAATCAGAGCGTTGGAGATTAATGCAATAAGATAATGTGCATATGAACTTGAAAACACATAGATTATAATGTAAGACAACTTAATTAGTAAATCAATCATGCAAACATTTAATAATTTAAGGGCATATGCCAAAAACTCGGTTTCGGATTCAAAGTTTTAATCACGAAGTCAAGTTTTTAAAGCCCAAACTTGGGGTTTAAGGGTTTGAATGTCTAAATCCCTTTTCACGCCTCGCCTAAAAAAAAAAAAAACACGTCCAAGCTTAAATAGGCTATTCGAAACCTTTGCAAATAGTTATTATCCGTTACCTTCAATAGTTCAACTTCAGACGTTAAATTCTCAAGTTTTTCAGCATGGTTGCCGGAATCGGAACTAGAAGATTCTTTGTCCTTCGGACTTGATGCCTCAATTTCTAGCTGAGCAGTGTCACACTCAAAGGAAAACTCTGTTTCTTCGTTCTTAGCCCTTGGAGTACTAAATTGCTGGGGTTGCTGCAACTCGATCTCGTGTTGTCGATTTGCTTCTTCCATATCACGAGCCTGCAATAAGAGAAAAACCGATCCAGATAAAGCTCCATAAATAAATATTACAATACATGTGGCCTTGCAATATGCCTTTTTCTAATCAAACACTAAATTTATGTTAAAAATATTTTAAAAGTTTTCTCCGAGTAACAGTAGAAGTAAGAGTTCTATATGATTGTAGATCTTTTCTCTCCATCATCGTAATTCGAAGCTACAGAATACTTTCTCCCTACCCATGTTTTACATTCCCGAATTAGGTTTTCGTTGCTTTGGAATCATATTTCTACAGTTTTCAAGGTAAATTCTTGTGTGCATAAATTTCTTCGTTTTTTGTTGCCTAAGTTTGTCGATTTTTCAACAATAGACAAATTGACTTATCATAAGCGTAGTTTTTATCAAGAAATGTGCTAAGCCTGGCTATTTTAGAAAGAGTTGTAATTAGGAAAGTGTTCTTACTATGTATTTCCTTTTTATTATATACTGGTTTTAGAGGTACTTCATAATAGTTATAGCATTAGCGTTTTCTAATCCCATAAATAGTTGCCTGATTTCTTTTAAATTTAATTAATGGAATTTCCTATTTAACATCATCGATAGAGTTTTCCGGGTCTAACACTCGAATTAGTTGCTGGAAAAAAAAAAGAATGATATTGATAATACCGACCATTTGTTGTTTACTAAGCTCTTTACAGGCAGTTCTACCCCTCCACCGGCATTGATATATCGCCGATACTCTCTTAAGCTTTTGATAATCCGAAAAAGCTCGGTAACGGCGCCAAGAAGCCTGTTCTCATTTTTATTAGTCAATGAAGTAAAAAGCGAACACATTAAATAGAAGAAAATTTGAAAAGCTAGGAATCACCTGAAGAATAACTGCAGCCTTAACTTGCTTTGAATGTCTAAGGTAATCACGAGAGTTCATTCCACGTAAACCCGTCTGCAACACGATTGCAGATGATTTCGTGGAATAGAAATTCTTTTGAGCCACACATCGACGCATATTCTTCTGAATTTTGACCGCCGCAATTTCCCTTTTTTCATTCTTATATAGTTTCCGAGCAAGTTCACCTATTATTCACCATTTAAAAAAGGTTCAGGTTGGTCAGAAATCTCTAGTTTCTAAAGTAATTTTCATGGGTATTTCAAAGAGTACACAAGTAGTATAACTAATTTGAACATTCTATAATATCTAAATCTAATATAATATTTAACACTAATGAGAATTTTCTTAAATATCATAAACGAAGAAACAAAAGACGATAACTATATTAAATACTATCTAATAAAAAGACAACACAAAAACAGATTGTTAAGTTCTTAGATTCACCTCTCCAAAATGTTTGCAGACATAATGATGCCTTTTGCAAAGAAATAAATTGCCTTCGAGAAATCCGAGTTCTTGCTTTTAATTGAATAATTTTAGCAGATTTGACGTAGATTTCTGTCCTCCGTGCATCTAGCTCGGCCATCTGCCCAGCCCTTAGGAAAAGCTTCGTTTGGCCCATCTGCAATAATTTCAATTTAATATTCCATATCAGAAGATGTGAATTTTGGGGAGAAAGAAACCGTCTTTCTTATTACTTGATGAAAATCATAATTCCTTAGTCAAGGAATTTCAAATTCTAATCCAGCTGATAAATTAAATAGCATAATAGAAATAATTTAACAAATACACATAAATAAAAGTATTCTACAAAGGGTATTAATCAGAAGAATGAAAATAAATCAGTTGTTTCAAGTTATTAGCCTCCACTTATCTTAAAATCATGCAGTTTGACAAATAAAACTTCTCTTTAAGACCCCTTATTACTTATAAGAGAAGGATGGGCAAAATTGTAACTTAGGCTAAACATTTATGTTAATCGTCCTTTCTGAAGCCGAATCTATGTCTTAAAAAAATAAAAATTGTCGATCTTTATTTTATCTATCTAAGCTTTTAATGGATTTATTTGGACCGAAATGCCTGAGTTGGCATAAATGCAAAAAAACTATGCAAATCTGATATTTTCCGAATTTCCGCGGGTATTTTTGACTTAAAGTTAGGAAGTTACTCATAAAGATTAAATGGTATTCCTCATTACCTGATAACCTTTAAGCCCCATCTTTTCTAGAATTTGTTTGCACGCTTCCTTCTCATCATAGCTGCGATAAATCATAAAGTTTACAGATCAAACGTGACCGTGGAAACATGAGAGATGAAAATTCCAAATCAAAGACTTTACTTTTTATAATAAGCGAAACTTACTCTCCTTTTACAGCCTCGGGTGCCAGAATTTTGAATCGGGCTAAAAATTCGGAAAACAATCTATAAGTTGGATACCCTGAACATTTTATCCTGACAGCTTCAAGAACACCCTGTGAAAAGCTCAATAAGTTAAGCATATAGACATCGTTTCTGCAATTCGAGATTTCCCACAAAAATCCTACCAACGAGAATTCACAAAGCAAGTGAATCCCTTTTATTGATCAAAGAAGCAATTTACGATATAAACGGTCTTTCTTTCGACGAGCATGACCAAAACTAACCCCATGATGTTCAATGGAAACTTTCAACTACTCAAACACACCGGCTAACACTAACGGTGAGCGCCAACAGGCTTAACACCCTTTTTACCCCTAGACTTAAACTACCTAAAATACCCTTGCTGAAAGAAAGCACAATTAATGAGAAATATTATCGTGCCGATCTAAAAGTTACTTACACCAGATCGGAGCTGTTCCATGACGCTTCGATTATCAAATATTGCCGGTCTCAAAAGATTGTTTGGTTTGATACATCGGATATAGTGGGGCTCTGTAGAGTTAAGTATTTCCATCAATTGTTGTAGTTGTAGCTGCATGAATAAATTATATCAATACAAGGTTTATTCAAATGGGGTGATTAAGATGTATGAGCGAAATAGTCCCTCAAATAAGAAAATTGCTCATGTAACCCTTGTATTCAAAACTATACCGTATTTTGGCTTCTTTTTTTTTTTTTTAATTGGTTAGAAAAAAATATAACAAATTTATATTTGTTTGAGGTAAAATGTCATTTTCAATGTTTCTTTTTTCTTTTTCAAAAATAACATACTACTGATTTATAAAATAACAATAATTATTATTAAATTTCAATAAATTGTGAAACTGGCGTTTTTGCCCTTACTTCTGTTAGGTTTCAATGGAACAAAACAAATAAAAGGGCCAAATGCGTACAATTTTGGGTTGTAGGGGTTATGTGTGCGGTTTTCTGATTTTCGTGGTTATTTACACATATATTATATATTAGAAGGGCCATTAATTAGTGTCAAGGAGAAGATATATATTACTACACTGAATGGGACGACAAATAGAAGATATACCTTAAAACGGGAACCGATAGATGAGAACTTGGACGGTTTTGCTGACTCCTCAAGAATTGGAGGGAAAAGGCTGGCTACAAAACTACATTCCGAAGAACTCAATAAATCTTGATGCTTGGGAACTACATAATCTTTGTTTTTGTCCAGAAAATGATGAGACTGATACTGAACCTGTAAGCACGTAAAAGTCAACGCGCTTCAGTCGCAGCCCTCCAAAGGACCACAGATAGGGATCCACAAGGGTGAAAAAGTAAAATAACCTCTCCGGCAAAATGTAGAATAGAAAAATCAGAACGGGACAGTTTTGGCTTGATGAAGCGCTTGTGATCTTTGAACGTCTGGTAAAGCTTTTGTACGAATGTTTCGTGAGTTGACTTAGGGAACATACTGTAGGCAGACATAATAAAAGATTAGCAAATTAAATGTTTTTTTTTTTTTTTTTTTGAGAAGTAAAATAAATATAAAATCAAACATGAAGGATTAAGCCCCTTCTCTAGTTTTTTTTTAACAATTATTTATAAATTAATTTAAAATGCATAACATGGAGAAACTAACATACCATGCTTCATCAAGCAGAGAGATAATTCCACCTGGTTTCTACAAAATTACGATCAAATCAGAAATATACAATTTACAAACAATATAATGCATGAACAAGCAATAGAGATTCAACGGGTTTTATAAGAAAGATGTTCGTAAAACATCATTATGTTAACTTGCAAATCGAAGAGTGCTAAATAAGAGAAAAATTTTAATTATCTGTTTTTATTATCATTTTTGTTTATTATTATTATTATTAAAGGGTATTAGAGGTATTTTACAGTAAATATGGCATTGGGGTACTGAATCCTATAAATAGGTGTCTCCATTAGAGTTTCACGGTCTAACTCTTGAATTAACAACCGGGGCTACCTTTATCAATAAAGTGCTCCTTGTGTCTCTTCCGGGTCATATCACATTATCAACAGGGTTGAAATGGCATGAAACAATAATTTTTTGTTACCAGGACAATTTTTTCTTTCATTACTTAGAACCAACCAAGTACCAAACAACCAATGGCCACTTATAGATGACAAGCGAGAGAGAAAAGAGACCTTTTCGATAAGATCGAGCACGTCTTGATTATCAACGAATCTGACATAGCTCCAATCGATTTCCTCTTTCGTATATTCTTCTTGCTCCATCTTGAACACGTGCTGAAATGACAAGATCATCGTCAGAGATTGTACACTCAAAGATGATCATAAAGTAACAGTTGTCAAGTATGACTAACCTCATACCTGGTTGAAATGTTGTTGCAGCTTTTCATTCGTAAAGTTAATACAAAACTGCTCAAAACTGCACAAAAAGTAGGTTTAAGATCAAGTTACTTCTTCAAATGGCTGTGTAGCTTCTCATAAGTAAAAGTATATAATCTACAGGCATACAATTAACCTGGATCATGTCAAAAAAATGCAAATGTTCCGAGCAAAATACGAGATGAATTTAGATTCTTAACAGCTAAAATATACCCGCAAAGTGCACTTAAGTTTTTTTTTTTTTTATACACTCCCATCATTCGATTTCCAAAAACCAATTGGCCCATTATCAGAATTTTAAAATGTGCCTTTATATACCCTCAAGTTCTATTTTTACAAGATATGCCATCTATTTTCTAAAAACCCGAAACTTTATCAATCGTTAATTTCAGGGCTTTTATTTTTGTATGATATTAATCAAACATTAAACATAATTAAGATTCCACTGTAAATTCACTAAAAGGGTATATTTTTGGCTGTTTTTTTAAAATAGAGGGTATAATAACAAAAATAAATTTCCTATATATATATATATATATATTCAAAAGAAACACCCACATTGACTTCAAAAGCTTATACAATCAATAGTACCTATTATTCCTAAAGCTTTCAAAACCGTAGATATCAAGTACACCAATGAGGCAATTTGAGGAAGGGTCTTGCCCTATTGAGACATTGATTTTCTCCACCAACCTGGATTAATAAATAAAAAACAAGCATTAATAAAGGAGCTATTTTCAATGGATAAGCCAGAATTCAGGTATAAATAATTAAGAAGGTTAGTATGGTAAACCAGTCGAATAAACGAGAATATATCGTCTTAGCCAAGCCGTCTCGACTAACTGTTGCTCCATCAGGATCCAAACTTCTCTTTATGATTTCTTCCGGCGTAACCATTACTCTCTTACACAGTGCGTCTCTTAGCGCATGCGGATCACACCTGCAATACGGGCCAAAATTATCGCCGAAATGGTCAGAACAAAGATAAATATTTTGACACAAATACCCTCAATCTAGTCTAGTAGCGCGCAAATACTCTCTGTTCTCTTGTTTTGGTGCGCAATTTACGGAATAAGCATCATATGCATTGTTATTTATATACAGAGACATTATGGTAAATGATGTACGGCCCCAAAAGACAACAATTCCTTTAAAAAGATGCATAGGATGTCGACGCTATAAGAACTTGGCCAAGGTGATTTGAGAAAGAAATTGAGATTAGAAGGTATTTGCGCACTACCCTACAAAATTAGAGGCATTATTGCAAATAACCGAATTTTATCATGAAATATTATTAGTGCAATACTCAAAAGTACTATGAAAGCCAAAGACACACATGAGAAGTTCCGCTGTTGTTTGAAGATGGAATAAGGACGCTTCATCTTTAATCACCGATGACTCGTTATCTTCTCCCACGCCAAAATCAACATTGCCCAGATGCAGAATCGCCGCCACCACACTGAAAATTGCATTCTGAGAGAGAGGTTACGCTTTTTAGACGGAATTCACACAATCCTTATCGAGTCAAAGAGCGTGCAAAAAGTCAACACCTGTTCTTTTTCGCTAATTCCAACAATATCCATCGCTCTTCTCGTGGTGAGATACTCATGAGCATCACTCACACCAACCAGCTCATAGCAATTGGACTGGTTGAGATAGTGAAATGAACTAGGATTTCCTAATTTGTACTTCTCTCTCTCCTGAGAAAAACCGTAGATCAGTGAACCGAGAACTCTGATCGCGAAATGAGTGATGAAAAACAACGGGAATTTTTACCTGAGGCGGGGCTGCACATAGTAAATAAAAGCAGTGATAGTTTCGCTCGGGATCTGAGATTTGGCAGACACGAGATCTTTCTAGAAGATAAGTTCTAACTGCCGCCCCTGATATTCTACCGTGCTGATCAAATTGAATCTCCACAAATTTTCCAAAACGGCTGCATTATATAGATTCCAAAACCATTACTATCCAGTATAGAGAAATGGTAAATGCATTCACGAAAAAGAGCAGAAAATAGAGAAGTTGATCAATATCTACAGTACTCACCTGGAATTGTTGTTTCTACTGGTTTTAGCATTACCGAATGCCTCAAGAACTGGGTTCGACTGCACTATGAATGGAAACGATCAATAATCAACAATTATGTAGATATTTCTAGAGGCATAGATTTCTAAGCGGGAAATATCATTCAACATGAAGATATCGAAAGCTTCAGCCTGTAAAAGAGATATTTGGAACGAACTTCTAAGACTTGTTGTTCAACGGTTCTTCCCTCAGCGCCGGAGCGACCCCCCAAGAAGGCAAGGTATCGCATGAGCATCTTCGTCGTCTCGGTTTTACCGGCTCCACTTTCGCCACTCACCAGAATAGAATTGCTTTTCCCCTCGTTAATCATCTCTCTGACCGAGTCGACACAAGCGAGTCAACAATCCACATCGTACTTCGAAGGCGATAAGATGTTAGGAAGTGAATAAAAAACCTGTAAGCAGTTTCAGCAATGGCAAACACGTGAGGACTGAGATTCCCGATCTCAGCACCCTTGTACAAGTCCATGATGAACGAGTCGTACAGGTGCGAGAGGCTCTGGAACGGATTCATCGCGATGAGAATGTTTCCCGTATAAGTCTGCAACAATCGCATCTCATGGTTAAGAATTTCGGGTATGCTAGTGGACTATTTGTGATCAAATTTACGAGCAATCTTACGTAAATTTCATCAATGGCGTACCGCGACGCCAGATTATGTAGAACTCCGGGCTCGTGAAGGTATGATAGCTTAGTCATGTCATCGACTTCTTCAACAATGGTTTCCAAATCTTTCGGATAAATGTTCGACACATTTGCAATGACCTGAGGAATACGAAAGCGGGTCAGTAAAGATAAAAGCAAACAAACCGAGGAATTAATGAACAAGAAATTCTTTACCAATCTTCCACTGCTGGTTTGGATCTCCGCTTCGTCCCCGTTCATGTCCAACACTTGCCCATCGATCCAAACAAGTTCCGGGTCTCCGACCCAAACCTGAGAACCAACCGTGATGTTCACCGGCGTACCCTGCAAAAATGATGGATAAGCTAACACTCATTAAAAGAATTTCAGTCTGAAAAAAACAGCTATTTGGATTAAGAGTAATTGACAGTAATGCCCCCAGAACTTTGCTTGATGGTGCACTTACTTTTTCAAACTTGAGTTTTTGGCAGAAATACTCCCTAAACTTTCTAAACATAGCACATTGCCTATCATGCTTTAATAAATGACAGAAAAATTCAAATGTGTGCAGCTTGTGACTTATTTCGGATATAATCGTCGATTTTCTTTTTCCAATTATATGGAACTTTTATCGTTGATTTTTCTTTAAATACTAGACTTGATTAAGTCACAATAGCCTCACAATCAAGCTCGGCCCTCCTGATTATAGGCGAGCAAAGCCGGGGCCCCTCAAATTTAAGGGCCCTGTATTTTAAACATATTATTTATAGTTAATTAAATATGAAAAAAGAATCGAATTTAAATACTTTAAAGGCCTCGAAAATTTAGTCAGCCTAAGGCCCCGACAAAATACGATCAACTCAAGGCCGGAGTCATAATCTAGTATATTGATATCGCTCGGTTCGGTACATAATCGATAGAACACTCTCGAGTAAGTCATGCATTCCATCATTCTCTAACGACTAGGGGTGCAAATAAAACCCGAAAACCGGGTAAAAACCCGAATCCGAATCCGTATCCGAATCTAAAACCCGAATCCGAATCCGAATCCGGAATTCGGATCCGGGTACCCGGTACCCGGTTTAAAACCGGGTTCGGGTACCGGGTAGTGCAATCTTAAAAACCGGGTACCCGGTACCCGGTTTAATACCCGATTTATTTAATTTTTAATTTTTTTTTAAAATAATTTAGGGTTAGGGCTCGACACTCATCTCTCATTTTCATTTCTAATTTTCTAATTTTAGGGTTTTATTAAAATTAGAATTATAATTATAATTAGAATATTAAGTTGACGATATAGCACATTATAATACATTACAATCTAGTAGTATACATAATCTATACAAACGAAAGAGAGAGATATATAATACATAAACTATGCAAACGATATAAACACACATACCATTTGGAAAGCGATCAACGTGAAACCCAGAAACGCGAATGTCTGAAAGCGAAATCCATGTAGATTTAGAGAGAAAATGGAGAATGTTCCGAGGTTGTTGATGATACGAGGTTGTCTGGGTTTCCTCAAATTTCTCCATTCTTGTGGCTCTCTCACCTTCTTCCACTCTCACTCCCTCCTATTTTTAACTAATTTTAATTTCATGTCGTTTTACAATCTGCCCACTTGTTTAGTTGCGTTGCCTCACAAATTTTTAATCGTAATAGTATTTTTGAGAATATGTCGGTACATTTTAGTATAAAATTAAATACTTA
This sequence comes from Parietaria judaica, assembly GCA_954871525.1. Lineage (NCBI taxonomy): Eukaryota > Viridiplantae > Streptophyta > Magnoliopsida > Rosales > Urticaceae > Parietaria > Parietaria judaica. Next base: position 52,231,431 of record OX940860.1, read on the forward strand.
TGCGATAAATATTTTTCTAGCTTAGCAATGTTAATTCATGACAAATATTAAGTTTGGTCAAGTAAAAATTAGAAATTTGGTTGGGTTTGAAAATGGGGCGTGTTTCGGGGTTTTTTTATTTATTTATTTATAATAAAGTATAAGTATTTTCGAACAAGAAGTAAGACAAAATTGGACTAGTTTGATCTTTAAAACTATTTTTAATATTAATTATTTATAAGTAAAAAATATTTTCAAACCCTAAATAATGTAATAATAATGCTAAAATTATAATAAATAAATTAAAAAAAAAAAAAAACAAATGCTAAATCAAATTTGAAAGACGAAACCAAGAACTATGTCGGCAACTTTTTAAGATATCCGATTATCTGACCGCAATCGGGAAAAACCGTACCAAAATGGAGCCTTGGAACCAAACCTTGCATCCCCTTTACACATCCCGTCGTTTCAATCCCTTTCATTGTCGTTTTTGAACCGACATGCTTAGTTTATCTCCCTTGGTTAATTCAGGATCATACATTAGTTTTGTAGTTGACTTGAGAAATCACGAATTACTTGCAAAAGAAGTTTCCCAAGAGTCAAAGTGCTTTTTTGCTAATTATTCATCGAGTGATTCAGATTTGGTATCAGTATCACAATTCAATAAAAATCAGTCTAAATCAATGAGATAATTTATATAATAATAAATAATAATAAAAAGTTGAGAAAAAAGCAAATATCAAATTAATTTCTCATTTCTCCGTTTGCCATTCCACACAAAACCAGAGAAATGGCCAATGATTCTTCTTCTTCCTCATCATCGGAATTACAGTCCGATGAAACCCTAACCCTGAGCTCGATCCTGATCCCAGGCCTCCCAAACGACGTCGCATCGCTGATCCTGGCCTTCGTCCCGTACCCTCACCTCGACCGCCTCAAGCCCACCTGCAAATCATGGCGAAGCTTCCTCTCCTCCCAAGCCCTAGCTTCCCTCCGCCATAGCCACACCCGAGCTCGCACCTCCCTCCTCTGCTTCTTCCCGCAGGACCCCGCTGTCGCCTCGCCCTACCTCTTCCACCCCGCCTCGCCCGCCTGGCGCCCCCTCCCGCCGGCGCCGTGCGACCCCCACCGCTACGGCCTCTGCAACTTCTCCGCTGTTGCTGCCGGATCCCGCATCGTCCTCCTCGGCGGCTCCGTCTTCGACAACCGCTCCTTCCCCCTCGGCCTTCCCTCTCCGGCGGCCTCCGCCGTCGCCTTCGATTTTTCCCTGGGAGAGTGGGCCAATCTCGCCCCCATGCTCTCCCCCCGCGGCAGCTTCGCCTGCGCTGTCAGCGCCGATAATTCAATCTTCGTTGCCGGGGGCGGGTCTCGGCACGCGCTGTTCGGGGCGGCTGGGAGCCGGATCCGCGCGGCAGAGCGGTACGATTGGGGGAGGGGCGAGTGGGTTTCCATGGACGGGATGCCGGGGTTCCGTGCGGGCTGCGTCGGGTTTTTCGTCGGTGGAGCAGAGGGGGCGGAGAGGGAGTTTTGGGTGGTGGGCGGGTACGGGGAGGCGAGGACGGTGTGGGGGGTTTTCCCTGTGGATGAGTATTGTCGCGACGCGGTGGCGATGGGGGTGGAGAGCGGAGAGTGGCGGGTGGTCGGGGAAGTGTGGGGGCCGGGGGAGCGAGTGAGGAGCGGGAAGATCGCCGTTGTCGAGGGAGAGATTCCCGGCGTTTACATGCTCGACGGGAATGAGATTCTCAGGTTGGTTATGTGTTTTGCTTGAATTGATTGGTTGCTTGCTGATGAAGTTTCGTTTGATCTAGTGTATTAGCAATGCTTTGAGGTGGTTAGATAAATAGTTTTATGAAATCATTTGAATGATTAATAGTATGCTATCTTGTGGCGAGCCTCTTCACATTTGGTCGCAATCCCCGTGCGCCTTGAGGCTGAGAAAACGGCCTCACGGCTAATGTCTCGTTGCACGCCGCAGCCACTAATTGTTCATTTTTTAAGGTTTTGTTTAGATTGATAGGATCCAAATTGGACTTTATTTAAGTTGAATAAACCTGGTAATCTATTAACAAGAACAGATGAACCGAGTTAATAATTCGAGAGGTAGGCCGTTCTCTGACTCTCTTAATGGGAAATCCCTAAAACTCTTAGTAAACTTAAATTTAACCTGAACTAACTACCATTGTTAATTAATAACTCACCAAAAATACTACTAATAATAATAAATGCCCTTTTTGCCCTTCTTCTTATGCTCGTAAGTCTTTATGTGCGGTTGAACACAAACACCCGAATTGTCATGAAACGGTAATTAAGTAATTTAGGATAAAACCTTATATGCGCCTGCTTCGGGTTAGGTAGGGATTTATGTTCTGTTTGATTAGTTTGAACTCTCTGGACATTATTTAGAGTTTGTGCCTTGCTCTTAAAGGAAAGGCAGGGTTCTTGGTTGATTTGGAATAAATTTTTTCTGGGATCCTTAACCTCGGTGACTCCCGATTTGCTTATCCGTGTATGTTTTCTGTTTGGGACCTATATTAAACCAATTCTAATCTAATAGAATTTAAAATAATTAGAACTGATCCTATGATTCTTCGATGTTTGCTTTAGATCGTGCTTATCATGAGTTTTCAACGTGTTTCAGATACGATATTGCTTCAAACCGATGGTGCGAGGAAACCCACGTTCCTCGAGAAGCCCCGATCAGCTCAACCTTCGGTCTCGTGGCAACAGATGGCGAGTTACACATTGTAACCAATCTCAATCCCAAGGCGGTTGTGCCGTATGCAGAAATCCTCAGGTCGCGGCCGCTGAAGAAGACCGGGAAACTGCACATTCAGATCTACAACCCGAAGAGGAAGACGTGGAGATCGCTCGTGACGAAGTCGCCGTTCGATAATTCTTTGGATTTCAACACCGCAGTTCTCTGCAACATTCGGCTGTAAATTTGTGTACTTGTATTGTTTGTCTGTTATATATAGATACTGTATAGATATGAATAGCTATTGAAGCTTGAGAGAGAAGTAAGCTATTTGTTGTACGAACATAAAATATTTGTATTTATCTTCTGAACTCATGTTGATATTAATCACCAATTTGTTGTCATGAAGCAGAAACGTCTTTCGCTATCCGATTTGGACTTTGAAAACTTCTTTAACTTTTTTATTTGGAATATCGTTTTGTTTACTTGTTAGAGAAACTGTAAATGCAGAGCACACAGAAATCAGGATTGCTTTCATAAAACAATCGACAAAATGTCAAAATGACCTTCGATGGGATTTTGACATTCGATGGGATTTTCATTCAGTGCATATTTTTCTCGGTCACTGTTTATGTTTCTTGGTAGTGGGCCTATTTTAGATTTCTTATTTCTCTTTTGCAGAATTCGATATTGATTAAGTGAGAGCCAAGTTGAGACAACGCTTTTCTGTGGTGTCTTAGGTCGACTGAGATTTGCAACCAAGCACTCATATTTTATTTCACTTTGTGTGAGTTCTTTTATTTTTCTTAATCTCTCCAAATGCATGTTGAATTGGGTAAGTTTTTATTTTGTTTTTTTGTTTAGATGCAATCGTTTTCTTTTGAGTTATAAAATTGGCATGCACATTGAGATCAAAAGAATTTTCATTTCTAATTTTCCAGATTTTTATAAGTTTTAAATTTAATGTTCATTCTTCATTCATTTGATGGGTTATATTACACATTACTCGATTTATTTCTGCGTTTGTACTTCTTTCCTATTCATGACAGATTCTCTTTTCGGGTTTTTCTTAGTCCCTTGGAAGTGAAGACAGATTCTCTTGCAGGTTCGTTGTCATTGTGTTGTAGTTTTCATTGGCTTTTTATTTCCGAGAAAATATTGAGCTAATCAAATACTCTAATCTGAGTAATGTCTTTTTCTAAATAAAATGGAAGTGATTAAAAAAGTAGTGAGACGAGCTCGGTATATACATGAACTCAGGGTCGAAATTTACGTCAAAAGTCAACAAAGACCATTGCCCGGAGGCGAAACAAAAAGAAGAAAAAAAGAGAAAGAAGAGTGAGTTATGTTCAAAATTATGAAAATATTACATGAGATGTACTAGATATATTTAAGAGTATGAATAATATAGTTGTTGTCTTACTGTTGATGTTTTATATGAATATTTTAATGTAACGTATAAGATTATAAGGTGTAGCACTGCCAAATATTTCTAGTTTTTGATATTATAATGACGAGATTAGCACGAAAAATACGCATAAATGCATGTAAGTCTTTCGGTTATAACAACATAATAATGAATAAACTGTTCATATAAGCTTTTTTTTTTTTTACAACGGCACAAAGTGTGTATCAATCCATTGTTAAATAATAATAATAATAATAATAATAATAAAAAAAAAAGATACGATGGTCTACAAGAAGATATCATAAATTACATTCATACATAGAAAATGAAAGATATCAAAAGACGGAAATGATGCTCTCGACGTAATCACAGATCATGAAGTCTGAATTATCAGCGCGGATGTGTTGCTCGAGGCTTGTCATTTCCCCGGGAGTTTTGGAGTCCACCACCAACAATGTAGAAGGTAAATCCCAATCCATTTCATACAACAAATAATGCTCTCTCCCAACAAATTTAACCGTATGATTGAATATCACAAGCTTACTCCAATTCAGACTGTTGCCGCAAGAAGAAGGCAACGCCACACTTAGAGTAACCGTCTTATGGTCGTAAGTGAGCGCCGCCAACGAAGACCTCCGGTTGCAGAGTCTGAAATCAGACTCGGGGCCGTATGCAAATCGAAACACCTCATCGGTAAGGTCAAAGGACAGAATGCCTGCGTGATCTCTTTCCTGGACGTGGTTCGGGTAGAATTCCCAGTGCAAAGCCCCGGCCGCCGCTACCGGGGTCATCCCTCTATGTACAAAATGTCCTTTTATTCCCGAGACACCACCGTCTCTCCAAACAGCGTTGCTCTTAGCGAGCACGTGAGCGCGCACCAACAATGCTTCATCGGGAAGCTCGGTGCTCGAGTCGTCTGATTCTAAGCATAAGCGGACTACCTTCCAGTCCCCGCTCGCCTCGTCCAGTCCGATACCCGCACCCCAAAGTCTGCTACTGTCCGCCGGGCTTGAAAGCTGCCTATGCTGCCGTGTCGCCGGGTTCCACAGCACAACTCGCTCTGGGAAGTCATCGAACACGAGGCAGAGCAAGCCTTGACAGGAGCTCGAGATTCTGATACGGCCGTAATTATCGATCAAGTATGACAAGTCTACTTCTTTTGCCTTCGAGAACCGCTCGGAGCACACTGTTATTGTTTGTAGCGGGGGTGGAAGTTCATAGTACTCCGGGTATAGGTCTGGACGCGAATGTAATTCTTCTCTGTCTCTGTAACCATCGTATAGTACAAGCACCGATTGTTGTTGCAGTCTTCGATGGGCGTCGATGAGTAAACGGTCGGCGGAGATGCAAGTCATCCAATTTTTGGAGACGCACTTGAATCTCATCAGAGATTTCACCGGCAATTTCGGCAGTATCTCAAAGATCACAAGGTCTTCCATGTGGACGGTTAAATCTCAGAGTCACTAAGAAATTAAGAATAATAAAATAAGAAACCCAATCAATAAATCGAAAGCAAAATCAATCCCCCAAGCACTGGATCATATATAAATCGAAAGCAAACACTCTATCAAGAATACATGAATCAATGAGATGAATCTTAAAAACCGATTTCAATCGCCTCAATCTCTAACATATAATTTTGTCAAAATAAACAAACTTTAACCTATGAATCTATGAACTCACCTGTGCAGAATTGAAATCTAGGGTGGATTAGAGTAAATCATAATTCATAATTTATAATTTATAATAGAAATTAGAACCTGTTGTTTGAGTTAGGGGCTGCTTCGTTGGGCGACTGTGCGGCGAGGGCGAGGCTTGACGAGGAGGGAGAGAAGTCGAGCGCGTAGGGTGTGAGCGGTTGAATATGTCTCTAGTATTAGTGTGTCTATATATATATATATATATATATATATAATATATATATATATATATAATATATATATATATATAATATAAAAGATAAGATATGCAAAAGATTAAGCTATGTACTTGTTAGTTACGACTCGTCACTTTTTCACTTACAAGTTATGTTCTATAAATTCTTTTTCTAAATTTTATCCCCCCTTAACTTAACTAGTGGTGTAAATTGTTTTTCTATTTTATTTTATTTTTTAAATTTTATCCCCTTAACATAACTAGTGGTATAAATTATTTTTTCTATTTTATTTTTGTAAATATAATCCCGGTAACTAAACTAGTGGACATACAGCCAGCAACGCCCTGACCGCCCAAATAACTAGTGGACATACAGGCATCGAGGGTTAACCCGACCGGAATAGAAAATTTTGCATCATGCTATTTATAATTTTAAAGCTGTATATAAATGATCCGGCACTGCGCTTTGCACGGTGATGTAAAAAATATTTAGTTAATTTAATTATTTTTTATAATTTTTATAATATTCATCTAATTGTGCTTAACTATGGGCATTTTGTTTTTACATAATGTTATTTAGCGTTTTGATACTGAATATAATCATACACATATTTTTGAAACATATAAATCTATATATATTAAAAGGATATAAATCTATATATATTAAAAGGAAGACCTCCTATACATATATTTAATATATTGAGAGTCATTAAAGTGACTATACATATATTAACTTATATAAATAGCAGTTTCTTTAGGCTAAGTATCCCTGTCCCATTCACTTTTTTTTTTCTTCTCGAAAATGGAGAAGTCCAGGTAAAAAATATTTTTCTCATTTTTAATGTATTTACTTCTCTCATGCTCATAGGTGTATCTTTCTCTTTTTTCTTTGTAGGCAATTTTTTTGGTTTCTCGAAAATAGAGAAGAAGTCCAGGTAAAAAATATCCGTCTCATTTTTAATGTATTTAGTTCTCTCATGTTCATATATGTATATCTTTCTCTCTTTTCTTTGTATGCAAATTTTCATACAGGCTTTATCTCCTATAAAAGCTTTGCATTAGGGGTGAACAAAATAAAACGTAAACCGAATATTAAACTGAACACCTGATATGCCGGTACCGTATATACCGAATACTGAATTTAAACGGTTAAAACCGAATGTACCGAATAGAAACCGAAAACCGACATACCATTCGGTTGCGGTATTCGGTTATTATAAAATAAACCGAGCCGAAAACCGAATTACCGCATACGACAAAAGTTACTATATAATTTTATATTTTATATTGCGAAATGTATTAATCTCTACTTATATAATACTTACCGGGTTTATTAGTTTCACATCTATAGTTCACATCATTTTCTTACTTAATGACTACGTTATTGGAGTTGTTAATATATATTGATTAATATTTTTATTTAATTTTTGTCATCCTCTTCGAAGTGATAAATGCGGTTAAAATACCGATTTTACCGCAACCGATGCCGAATACCGAATATGCCAAAAATGCGGTTTTTATCCTTTTAAATAGGGTATTCGGTTTTTCTTATAAAAATACCGAAATGCGGTATTCGGTCTATTATTTCGAGAAAACCGCACCGAATAACCGGTTGTTCACCCCTACTTTCCATAGTCAATAGTATATTTCATTTCGGAATATACGTAGAATAATATATATTTACTATGTTGACTTGCTTTTGATTTCATTGTCATTTGTAGGTTTTCGTTTAAATTGTTTTTTTTTTCGCGTAAAGGATTTAATGAATAATTGAGACAAGATAACCCTTCTTTACTCATTTATCATCTAATTCTCCATCTTATTACATTGAATTCTAACAACTGTAGAAACAGGTGCTTTCATGTTTTTTCTTTTTATATATATATGTAACATACACCAATAGCAAATATATAATTTTTGGTTATGCATGAAAATTAAAAGTAATAAATGACTAATAAGAATTTGTGAATAATATTTGTGAGATTTAATACGGTTTTATAAACATGATTTTCATGGTAATTATGATGAAAAAAAACTCCGGAAGTCTTGAGAGTAAATATATATGCTATATATATATTTGTATAGTATATAAAATTATCATAGCTTATATCTATAAACTCTTATTTATAGATTTTTGTGGAAATTAAAACAACAATTCAAAAGTACAAAAGTATATTTATTATTATTATTATTATTATTATTATTTTCGTTTGTTAATTTGATTTTATTTTACCATGGCTATTGGTACAATTCATTTTCCACTTGCAACTTGTGATACATTCGTGAGAATTTGATATTATTTTTTTACAAGTCAAAGAATTTCTTTATACATAGGTACATATATAACACAAATTACTATTGTTGAGTTAATGTAGAAGAGGACACAATTTTTTTTATTTCGTATCCTCCCAATTAAGAAAAAGCTATATTACAAAAGAAAGCCTAATTGATGGTTTTAATGAGCAATTGGTTGTGACTTTTTCCATTCTTGAATTTTTTCAAGACTTTTGGTTTATCCTCACTCTTAAGTCTAAATTTATTTTTGAATATTAATGCATTATATATTTTTGTTGTACTTTTCTAACTTGTATAGAAAAATATTAAGAAAAAATGCACAAAAAAATAAAATCATATCTTTATTCTCTCATTTCTCTCTTCTCTCATTCCTCTATGATATTTTTCTTATGTCCTAACATTATTCTTATATTTTTAAATATAGATGTTGGTGGCGAGAGGGGCGAGCGATTCACTGTTTTCTCCATATGGAAAGATTGCATATTGTCTCTTATAAAAAAAGACTGTATATTGTCTCTTAAAAAAAAAAAGACCTATGTACATTGTATTGTACGTATAGTGTTCCATTAATTTGTTCATTTTTTCTAAGAACGCTTTGAAAAAATGATGTTGCACATCGCTACATTATATACATAGAATTTTGGATTATATATATATATATATATATATATATATATATATACAATAAAAAATGAAAAGAATATGTATATATGCAATTTTGTAAGTCATTTTTAATGAAAAAAAATCATTCCAGGTACGAGGAGTTACACATTTTATTGTTTTATTAGCATGAAAGACAAGCAATAATTATGATTCAACAAAAGAATTGAGAAAAGCCAAATTTAATTTAACGGATAAATAACTTCATAGGTTTTATTTTCTATGGGTTAATTAACGAAATACCCATTTTGTGCAAACCTTTTAAAAAACTATTTTTTTCTCTTGCACTATCATTTATATCATTCTCAATCGTTCATTATAATCATGGCTTGTTTTTTTTTTTTTTTTTTTTGTTTAATTATACCACGTGAATATTTTTACATGAACAAAATATTTGGTTATTACACTTGAAAAAAGAAGAAGAATAAACCATTTTTAATTGGTTCCATATTAACTTTCACAAAATACCAATATTTATTGAGACATAAGTTCTTGAGTTACTATTGACGACATAAATACTTAAGTTATTATCATTTATTAGCGACATAAGTACTAAAGTTACTATCTTATACATAAAATATATAAAATTTGAGTTCAAGATGTATTTTTTAAGGAAAAAAAGTAATTAAGGGAGTATTTGTACACATGCTTATGAATTCAAGGGGTATTCGAGCAATTTTTGTGTTCCCGGCCGGGACATTTGTTTGCATTATCTAAAAATGATTATCAATGCTCCATTTATTGGATAATTACTTTAAGTCTCATTTAATCATAAATTTTATAAATTGAATGACTTTTGGTTTATTGATGTTATAAACTAAAGATATAGGGTTTCGCTTTCCCCCTCATAAATTGTATTTAAAGTATTAAAAGTGTGACTTTTTCATTTATGTTCTTGGCCGAGCTCTCATGTTAAGGTAAAAAATCATAAGTATTTTATGTGATTTTATTTACTTTATGAAATATAAAAGTACTATAACTTTGTTCATCTTTTGTATTCGAATTTATGAGATGTGGATCTTTGAAAAAATTTGAGTGTGCATAAAATAAATACTGGATTGTGAAAAAAAAAATACAATCTTGAAGTTTATTTTGCGCTTATATTAAAACTTTGAGAGCAATGAGAAACAAATTTGAGGTAAATAATTTATCCTAATGTGTTGTGTTGCCTCTATATTTAGTAGTAACCATAATTACTTATTTAGTAGTAAATTCTTAGTCTAACCATAATAATTTATTTGTTTTATGATAAAGGAAACAGAGCTGATTGCAGTATTATATTATACTATATGTAGAGTGTTATACTCGGGTCGGTCGTGAGGGGAGATCACATATGCACAAGCTTATAATGAAAATTCTTTTTTTTATTTATTTATTTATTTATTTATTTATTTAAGGGTCCAAATTCAGGAACTTATTATTATTCTTAATCTTTTTCATTGATTGATATTATTTTTAATTTCGATAATGGCATTAAAATCACTCATCACCCCGAGACCCAACAAGCTATGGGCCGGCCCTGGGCCCTCGCTAATACTATAGTTTTTTTTTAATCATTTAACTACTCATTCTCATCTAATATAATATTGTAACTATTCATTTCATTTAAAAGTTTCTTAATGAAGAAAAAACCCTTAATTATGATATATGTTACAATTGAATACTTATTCTGACTTTTTTGTAGCAAAAATACATATCTACAATTTGCAATTTAATTTTAATAGAAAAGATACTCATATTTCTATATATGAGATTATGTTATTAAAATATTAAATTATGTTTTGGTGAGTGAAGATAAATTATATAAAGAATCGACAACATGGCCACGATGTTCCAAAGTATTTATAAAACATCCATGGTTAAAGAAAATCACTTATATATTTTTGTCATTTGGCAACCCACAGTTGTGTCATGGCCACGATGTTCCAAAGTATTTATAAACATTCACAGTTGTGTCATTTGGCAACCCAGACGACATCATATGCCATTAGCCATGGCCACGATGTTCCAAAGTATTTATAAACATCCATGGTTAAAGAAAATCACTTATATATTTTTGTGAGAATATGATAAATTGATAAGATTAACAAAATCTAAATTTTTAATTGTTAAACGTCGGGTCGACTTATAATTTCATATGATTTACCAAATTTGCCAATAAATCGCTTGTCGTTTTCGACGGATTAATCGATAGCTTACCGATTAACCGACGGAAAACTTATAATACTGTAGCTTACCGATTGTTGATGGCGATTTGCACCACCCTCTTTTAGTCACAAGAATAATCGAAAGAACACAACAATAATATGAATACGAATATCTCTATTTTTTATTATATTCCCGAAAAGGACTCGGTTTTTCCCGTTTGATAGCTGAACAATTGAAGGAAAAGGATAGAAATAGGATATGATTTGATGCCGCGCCTCGCCTCGCCTCGCCTCGCCGGCTTCAGCGAGGCTGCCTACGTACCCGGTATACCGGGATCAGGTCATCACGTAGTTCAATGTGGTTAGCGTTCTCTTTCTTATTTCTTTCTCTCTTTCTTTCTTCTTTCTTTCTAGTTTCTCTTGCTGGTTTCTCTTGGTAGTTTCTCTTAGCCGAATCTCCACCCTCTCTCTCCTGGCCGAATCTCTCTTCTGGGATAATTTCTCCATCCCATTTAATGAGGTTTACGTGTGTATTTATGGGCTTAGGGTTTCTGAATTCGTTTCCCTTCTTGTTCCTTGAATCTCGCTAGGGTTTCCTTTCTTCTTGCTTGATTTGTTGCTGACCTTCCTTGAATACGCTGATTTTTCCATGATTTCCTCACTTGATTAACTGATTCTCCTTTATTCGTGCGATTTTGACTTCTTCCTTTATTTAATTTGTTGGGGTTTTGCGATGAACTTTCCCTCGATAAGCTTCCATGCGATGAGCTGTCCTGCGATGAACTCTTCTTCATGGACTCCTCCTCGAGGATTCTTCGTCGAGGTGCGATGAAGTATTTCATTGCAGATTACTTTTATGCTGATTGAACTTCGTCGCGGGTTGAACTTCCTCGCGGTGGACTTCGTCGCGGTTCACTTCCTCGAGCAACCTCGTCGAGAGAACCATATTGTCTCGGGCCCTTCGTAAGAGCCTCTCCTTGCCCCTATTCGACATCATTTTGCGCCATAATGACATGTGTTGTGTTGTGGATGGATTTGACGAAATCCGACATCAACACCGATTACCGATACTTTTCAATGATTATCGATAGATTATCGACACTTTTGACGGAAAACTTATAAAACATTTTTATAATATCATACCTCAAATTCAAAACATATGTAGATAAAGTCATAACCACACATATAATTCCATCACATAGTTTAATATCTCAAACACATAATAGATAGATAATGGATAGATAATACTCAAAAGTCAAACCGACTTCTCCGACCTAAAAAAAAACGACGATCTCCTATGGGCTTCAATCGGCGGCACCACTTGCTTCCAGATGCATGTTCAGGTATGTGTTCCAAAACAAGCCATGTGGTTCGAAGTGCGTACGGAAGTAACTCACGTGGTAATCATATATGTGTTGCTCCGTAGAGCCTGGAGACATCTCGGATGGCGTTGTCTGGCATCTCAATGTCTCGTTCTTACGCGAGTCTTGGGTTTAAGAAGTGGGCCGCAATATGCAGTGGATGCTCCAAGTTTCGATGTCATCTCGCTTCCACAATATCGACTCTCCATTGATTTCTTTGAAGTGCACAGAGGTCCGACTGGATGGTTTCGAACAAGCGATACACCATACCCATCGTCGGATGCACCTCGGTGTCGACGAACAAGAGTACTTTGTACATGGGGGTGAACACACCGATGGCATTGTCAACCGAAGCCCAAAAAGTGTCGCTCAAGCACAACGTGGCCGCGGCTCTCCCTTCTCTCAAGTCCTTGAACTTGGAGTTCTCCCACCAATCGGATACAAACATCGCCCTAAGTCCTGCCTTCTTCCCCCGTAAGCTCTGTAGGGAGAGAAAGTTTGTGGCAAACCTCGTCGCCCCTGGATGGATGATCTCACCATTGCATGTCTTCCTCATGCTATCGAGCACCTCGCCGTGGATGTAGATAAACTTCGTGATGAGTCTGCACCCTTTCACGGCCTCATCGATGCTTGGTCTTCTTCCGATGTCGTGGAACATCAAGTCGATGCAGTGAGCAGCGCACGGTGTCTAGTACATATTGTACTTATCCATTAAATATTGGCCGACTTTTTTATAAGCCGCGGCGTTGTCGGTCACAATTTTCACGACGTTGTGCAGGCCAATCTCCTCAATCACTGCAGAAAATATCCTGGACAAATAGTGCGTATTTTTGGCGTGGGAGGATGCGTTGATTGACTTGATAAACAATGTCCTCCCCGTCGAAAAGACCATTATGTTCAAGATCGACATATTCGTCGGTCCGGTCCAACCGTCTGACATGATCTTCACCCCAAATTTCTGCCACACGAGAATCTGGTCCTGCTTGTACATCTGCCACTCCTCGTACTCAAAAGTCAGATACTTGCCAGCGATGTCCTTTGCCGATGGATACGCGCATCCAACGCCTACACTCATAAATGAAATATTATTAATAGTTAATACATAATCAAAAATTTGAACAATCATAAAAATAAAATCATAAATTAAGTTACCTGCTTCGGCTACGCAAAACAACATGTTGTGGAAGTGAAGATCGTCTGTGTGGCACCACGGAACCTTTTTGTGGATTAAGTATTTCGCTATCGAATTTCCCAGCATTAAAATAGTCTTCGGTGAAAACATCACATCGACCCTTTTCTGTTTTCCCGAAGGCCTATCGAACATCGCAAGGGCGGTGGCGTGACCGGCATCACTTGTGCCGCCTCTGGTGTGGTCCTCTTCCCATTTTCGGGCCGCTGCCTCCCTACGGATTTTCTTCACTTGCCGTGCTACTCCTCTTTCAATGTACAAAGGCACGGTCACGTCTTCATCGGAAGAATCATTAACGCTCTGGTAAATATTCTCCCGTATGTTAACTGTCATATCGTGTTTCTTCTGCTTCCTCCTTTGGGAAATCAACATAGTCTCCCTAATGAGGTTACACACTTCATTTGAGACTTCGGTACACGGCGCGACATTTTTGTTCTTATCATTGCTGGCCAAATGTTGTTTCATTCTGGTGATCCCGCCACCTCTAATCTCTTTCCCGGAGTAGTTGCACTTGAAACCCGAGTTGTTGCTCGGATCCCTATAGGGAATGCAATGCTACCTCAAAATGTTATCTTTACTCACCTTCAACCTAAACAATATAAGAATTACAAGACTAGTTAAAAACAGCAAGACAAATGGCAAAAATAAGTACTTTTTTTCGCAATAAATATTTTCCCTCAAAAAACAAATTAAATTCCACCAAAATCTCACATTATTGTAGGAATAAATATTTAATTAAAGCTAACAGCAAGAAAAATCAGTATATTACCTGAGAAATCACAAGAAGATAAATTTAAAAACTTTTGCCGCAATTATGAGGAAAACCAAACTATCGTCAAATCTGAAAATAAATTACACAAATAACACAGATTAATATTTTCAAAAATCTTTAATAAAGTAAAACACCCAAAAAAAATGAGTATATTACCACACAAATCACGAAAGAGAAACTTGAAATACTTTCACCGCAATTATGAGGAAAACCGAACTATCATCAAATCTTCAAACTAATTAAAATAAAAAATTAGATTAATATTTTAAATTTTTTTTGATAAAGTAAAACACCCAAAAAAATAATGAGTAGAATACCTCACAAATCACGAAAGATAAACTTGAAATATTTTCGCCGCAATTATGAGGAAAACCGAACTATCGTCAAATCTGCAAATAAATTACACCATAAAATCAGATTAATATTTCAAAAAATATTTAATAAACTAAAACACCCAAAAAGTTGAGTAGATTACTTCACAAATCACAAAAAATAAACTTGGAATACTTTTGCCGCAATTTTGAGGAAATCCGAATTATTATCAAATCTGCCTAAAAAATTCACCAAAGTGCAAGAACAATATTTCAATAACTTATTAATGAAAGAGTAACATAAAAAAAATGATTAAATTACTATAAAAATTAAAAAAAAAATTGAATTTCTATACTTGTTACATAAAAAAAAACCCAAAAAAAATATTGTAATCTTGATTCTTGAAATTCAAGACCTCAAAGCCCCCACAAATTCATATTTCTTACTAACTACAATCTTTTAAAACCTATACAAACAATATATCATCAAAAAAAATATTTTTTTTCGCAAATTTTAAGATTCAAAACTTTGTATACTTTTGCCTAACAAGTATAACAATCCGAATTTCCTCTAAATCTAAAAAAATAATTACAAACTAAGTCATGGAAACAAGTTTTCATCAAGATATATTCATAAGAATGAAAAAAAAAACTCAAAATCACAAAAGTACCAATCACAAATCACAATTATTCATTTGAACAACTAACTCTTTAGTTTTGGAACTCATGCATATCTTCACAAAATCGTGAAAAGGAGTAATTATCAAAGAAGAAATGCATGATTCATACTCATATATCATTATAAGTCCTAGGTCTACCAAAAAGTTTGAAGAAATCCGATGAAAAACGTTTAAATCAAAACTTTACAAACTTTTGCCACAAACGTGATAATCAGTGAAAATCAAAAGAATAGTCGAAAAACCGTTAAGCTTACCTAGGGGTGAAACCGGGTCGGGTACCCGATTTTTTTGCGGATCTTGACCTCAGAGATCACCGCCGACTTCTAATTAACACGAATTACAGAAAAGTACACGGTTTGACCTTTTTAAAAAACTTCTGGATTAAAGTCACATACCAGTAATCTTGTCAAAACGTCTTATACAGTTCAATCGAATTAATTATCCCTGATCGATGATGAATTAATTATTTCAATTTTATAAACAATTTTGATTTTGATTCTGAGCGATGAGTATAAGTAAATAAAAATCTATCAATAAATACAACAAATTCGTGTACCTTATTTTCGGAGGTTTCTTGACACGAATCTTGATTCTTGAATTCTTCTGACTTCGAGCTCAACTGTGTTTGCGATTTTGTGAGAGGAAGAAGATCCAGAAGCCTTCCGATGTATTCTCCAGGACTACGTCGCGGGGATGTGTGGGCTACCACTGGATAAAATAACCAAACCCTAATCGAAAATCTCTGAGGGAAAAACCCTGAGATAAAATCGCCTAAAACCGAGAGAGGGAGAAAGAGAAGAATTCGAAATTCTCAATAAGAATGAGTGTTTGATTTTAGGTTTCAAGGTTCCCTATTTATAGGGAAAAAACCATAACCAACTTAGAGAAAATCTCTCAACTAACCAGAGAGATTTACTCCAACCATTTTGAAGATATTCACTCTAAGATTTTATTATAAATCAAATAAAGAATAAATCCAAATAAATCTTTTCTGAAAAACCCTAAAAGATTTGATAAGATTCAAATCTTTATTTTTCAAGATTTAGTTTCTTGAAATTGAAAATATATATACATATATATTTCGATTTTAATGTTATCTCTCATTAAATATACATGGTATAAATACCTATATTTAATTTCCCTATTTTCGATTTAAATAACAGTGTCAAATTTAATCGAAGACCAAAAACTGTTATTATCATAAATCGTAAACCGTAAGTCTGATTGACACGATTCAAAAAGATATCCGTATCAGAATTTAATTTCCCGCATTCCTAGGAATGTCTTAGAATCAAAATCATACATCTTTTATGTTTTTTACTGGCAATACCAAGCTTTAGTACTTATGCCATAAATTAAGGTAATTAGTAATTTGTGACTATGCCATCACAAACTAAACCTGATTTGATTTTATCCTATTCAAATGACACATTTGAATATTATTTGCGATGTCATCCTGATGGAGCTACAAAGGGGACTAATGGACGTACACACTCGAGCTACGGTGAAAGTGTACAGCTTTCACCAACTTCGGATACATTCCACAATAGCTCGAAGCTGAACTCTCAAGTGTGTATGATATTTATCTTCCTGAACACAGGTGCCCATCAATTCAATCAGATATCTGGTATACTAGGTTTTCGTGTTATTATGATACTCATCAAGAGGGTAACAATGTTTCCGTACTGCCCCCTTGATGACACTATCTTATTCTTATGATTCATACAAACCACTCACTCAAATAGACGATGAATCTAATGAGCTGATCATGAGTGCTCGTTTGTTTCTCTAGAAACACAATAAGAATATCATAAAGATATTGTCCATGTCTGCCATTATGCAACTTATCCCGGTCAATTGTCTAATCCCAAAATAACGGTTGTGGGAGTACTACAAGTACTATGTAACTATTATTTCAAAGATTATATAAACCGAACCGTACAAGTTCATAACGCTCAGTTCTTCAACCTACTCCTATCCGATCATCTAGTGACTCTATCGTACTATCATCAGTGACGGTCTTAATTCATGATTTCTGATTCAAGTCTTGTCTGTCCAATATGAAGACACTTCATACTTGATAAACTTAACAGTGCACGGACCGCACTATGATCCGGTAATAGATCATCACATATAGTGATTAAGTTCATCAATGATCTTTCATGCCTTGAAAATTCCCATTTTCAATCTAGATCATGGACCGTTTAAGTTCTTTAACCGTGACAGTCAAACCTCCTCACAACAGACTACTTGTGATGACTAAACATGATAGCAAAATAAAAGAACTATGGATAAACATTCATTTAGTATTGGCTACTTATAATCCGAAGATAACTATATAGGATAACTTTAATAAACTTTGTTCATTCTTAGGTTCGACCAAAATCTTATACAAGTGAGATTAACATATGAATAGAGGGCATACGAAAATATGTTCAACATGTATTATATGCATAAACTCTTTCTGAATCTAGTATTTTAAAAGCAATTTTTAATCTATTTAATTACTATTAAGGTCATGATTATAAGTTTTGAGTTTTTTCAGAGGTCTAGTAAGTAAACTCTGCATTGCAAGGTCCCATGTTTGATCTCAGAATTTCATTTTCATATATGATGAAGTCATTAACAGTTTATACATAATATGAAAGATTTTGTGTTCATTTTGTTTTCTTTGTATTTTATAAATTATTGAAGGATTCAATTGTTTTGTCTTTTTTAGTTACATGTCGGCAAATCCTCGTTTAATCATAAAACGGAAAATAGATAGATATAAATTGAAACTTTATAATCTTGTGAAATAAAAAAAAATATGGGTGTGATCGAGTTACAATCTCAATTTGAATATTTTCTGACGTATCGGAGTTCAAATTTCTCAATTTGTCCGGAAATAGATTCGTAATAGAAGTGTTTGTCTAAGCTCAGATAAAACATTTATGCAGGGATCGGAGAGGTGAGTAACCTTTTGAGCACAATTTACACTTTCAAGAAAGCATGTGCCGTCGCGTATCCAAGCACCGTTCAGAACGGCATTCTGTGGTTTAGGCCGAATTCTGATCCTCAGTTCAAAGAAATTCTTGCTAAGAAGAAACCTCCTTACTACCCTGAACTAGACGATCCATCGTTTACTAGGTCGATGGGAAATCGAGACATTCCGTACGGGTAAGATAAGGAAAAAAAAAAGGGGTCAAAGATCCGCCAAATGTATGTAATATTTTTTTAATCAATTGTCTCTTCTTTACATTTGCAGCTACGAGATCTTGATCGAAAACCTTATGGACCCCGCGCATGTTCCGTACGCACATTGTTAATGCCTAAAAATGGATCAACTTGAATGCGGCCCAAGTCTTGATTTTGGGCCGGGCCCAACGCCTGTTTGACGGTTGAAATGGGCTTGATAATTGATTCTTTATTCTTGATGGGCCGGAAACATTCGCCGGGACCTTCGCCTCTGCCCCTGTTCCTGAGAAAAGAGTAAAAAAAAACGTGAACTCTAGAGGGGAAGAGAGGGGGGGGGGGGGGGGGGGGGGTCCTCTGTCACCCGCTCTGACGCTAAACATTAGTCGAGTATTTGAGACGGGAATTATGATTAAACAGGAAACAAAGGTTTTTTGGCTTCGGGAGCACTTACCGAATGTGGCAAGGGTATCCTTCTATGTATAGAGGATGGAGAGTTCGAATTCATGCCTTTGGGGCGCGCCGTGCGACACGAAGGCACAAATTTTGGCCTTCGGGGCGCGCGGTGCGCCCCAAAGGCATGTTTTTTGTCTTCAAGGCTCGCAGCGCGCCCTGAAGGCATAAATTTTAGCCTTCGGGGCGCGCGGCGCTCCCCAAGGCATAAATTTTAGTATTCGGGGCGCGCGGCGTGCCCCGAAAGCATAAATTTTAGTCTTCGGGGTGCGCGGCGCGCCCCGAAGGCATATTTCTTAGACGAATCCCATTTGACTTTTTCCGGGTAGGACCATTGACTTTTCCGGTTGACCTTTGTTGGTTTTTTTGGTATGGTCCGTTGACTTTCCGGGTCAGGCCGTTGACTTTTCCAATTGACTTTCTGTATCGGGTCATTAACTTTTCTTTTGACTTTCTGGGTCGGGTCCGTTGACTTTTGCAAGTCGAGTCCAATTTACTTTTTTGCCCAGTTTGGGTTGACTTTTTCAAAGCGGGTCAAAGTTGATTTATTGGCCTTTATTTGTTTCGGGCCTTTTGGGTGCGTTTTTTTGGTTTGGGCCTTAATCTTTCTAGGCTCCGAAAAATACGTATAACACACATTATGGAATTATGCAGACGTCATCTTCGAAAGGTAAACTATTATTAGTTAAGAAATTCTACCAAATCATATTTTGTGTTCTTTCAGTTATGAACAAATTGTGAAACATTTGGACTTGCTTAGTTGTGTTTGCAGATCCAGTTGACAGAGAAGGTGGCAAGCCCCTGAACTTGACCATAAAAACTTTCGTCCCGTTCGGCTTTGTTGGAGAGCAACATCCCGAAGTTAGCAAATTTTATGCACCGTGTGTGTTTTCCTTGTCCGTACAGTTCAATATGAATAAAGGCAATGAAACTGCTTCTTCAGCTACACCCGTCAAGTTAATACACATCGTACCATTCGCAGAAATCATTTTGGTTCGGGTCAGTCCGGATTGGATTATTCAGTCGTATAAAATGCAAAACTGAAATCCAGGGGTTTAAGATTTAATAACCTTGAGAAATTCGCTCCAAGTTAATATTACTCCGTGAAGCCATAAATTGTTCTCCCGAATTCTGTTCAAAAATCGGTTAAAGCGGTCAATTCAAAACCGGTTAAGTTGAGTAGTGAACTGTTTTAAAGACACTAAACACTAAACAAATACTACATTACTTTTTATTTTATTTTATTTTCACATATTTTAGGAAAACCTTAGAAGTTCTAGTTTCGGTTAATCGGTTTTGGTAAGCGATAAGTAGTTTTTTTCCGTTAACCGGATTTAATGATATATATTTGAGATTATTTTTTTATTTATTAAATTAGCAAAAAGATAGGGTTTAGATTAAAGTTTCTAATGGTTAACATTGAGCTCAAAGAACAATGAAGCTTAAAAAAAGAAGCTTTTTAGCTTTCTTTTCCTTTTATCTTTTAATGATCACATTCATGATTTTAGGGTCTGCTAATCAGTCGGCGGACGAGAAGCGATTGGTTTTAATATTCATCTGCGTTCCAGTCAGTCCGGGGAAGAGTAGACTGATATGGGCATTTCCGAGGAACTTCGGGGTCTGGATAGAAAACATCATCCCGAGATGGATATTTCATATCGGGTAGAACTTAATTCTCGACTCAGATTTGTATCTGCTTCATGTTGACATGATTTTTTAAACTTCCTGACCTGTTCGAGCACTCAATCTGTTTTCTTCAGAAGTTTTACCTGTTAGGAAACCTTTTACCACAATATTGATGCAGAATAAGAGTAGTGTTTTGAGTTTCTGTTAATCCATGTTCTCTTGTTTCTGTAGAAGTATTAGATAATGGAGGCGGGTCCGGAGAAGTGGCAACAGTCGTGCTTCGTTCCCACGAAAAAAATAAATCTAGAATAATGCACATGTTGATGCACAAACCAGTGGACTCTTGAGTCATAGAATAATGCACAAACTAAAGAGTTGTATGGATCATAAGCCAAAGTATCACCCTTCATTTGGTATCCAAGACTTGACAAACAAAGCCTATCAGATAAGTCTAGAATTGACCCATGTTGATCATGATTCTCTTTAGCTAGTCTTCGATATTAGGGGCACTATAGTCATCTCCGTATATACTGTCGGCAAGTTGCCACACCTGAAGAGTGTTGTCCTCCGCGACGCTGGATATCACCCACGGCTCGTGTTTGTTCCACGAGAAGTCCGAAATCTTGGCCTTGTGACCGCCGTGAGAGAACAAAAGCTCCAGTGGGCTGTCATCATCGTCTCCTTCGCACTGCTTGGCCCCAATCCTGCGAAAAAACAAATTTGGGAATCACCGAGTTTGCTTGATTAAAAATCGTAAAGACTAGCTCATGTTAGTTGAGTATATGAACTAGTATACTCTCACACATATATAAACAAATAAACTCTATCGACTCACGCATCATCCTTGACATTATATAAATAACTCTCAAACACCTGCTGAGGTCCCAGATCATGAGCCTTCGGTCGTCGGCAGACGAAGCAAGTGCCGTTTCATGGTTCGGATCCCACTCTACCTGGAAGACCTCCTCTCTGCAGAAAGAAAGTGATAGTATCAACGAAAATAAAAAAGGTTCTTTGATTTCTTCGAATTACTCAGTTTTACTAACCATTAAAGACCCTTTGATGCAGAGTGGAAAAACATCATTGATTATGTTAATGTACTAAATGGTTTATTATAGAGTTATTCTAGAGAAAAATAAAGGAGGCAAAAGAACGCACGTGTGACTGCTCAGAACATGAGCGGGGTCGTGAGCTTTCGCATGTCGAACACGCCAACGGTCATGTTTTGAAGAAGCTGTAGCCACAATCCATTCGTTGTGATGATTAAAGGAAAGATAGTTCACCTAAGATCACCAGAAAATAAAGCAGAAAAGGTGAGAAAGAAGAACGCTTCTCCGAGCCTGGAGAAATGAGCAGTTAACTGATACGACCTCTTCATTGGATGAAAGTCTAATTCATTCAGTGAAGATAATTCGTTTCACAGAGTTATATTCCCCACTAGGGGTGGAACCGAGACCGTGAACCGGAAAAACCGGGACGGTAATAACATGTCCCGGGAATCCCCACCCTCCCTTCTGTCAGAGAATCAAATGGGCAACATATGCCTAATTATCAGAGCATAAAACAAAATAGTCGATCGAACACTTTCAGATACTAGTTATATCAGCCAAATTATTTGGAAATCCTTCATATAAATCGATAAAAAATCTCCAGTAGAAAATAGGTCTATGAAAGTGCAAAGCCTGTGGACTTCCATGACCTCTTTCTCGTGAGCTTTCACGGAATGTTGGCTCTGGTTCGTGCGCAAATCCCAAATGACCAATCGACAGTCATCACCAACTGAGCTGAATAGGTTCTCGTTCTTCCAATGCCACGATTACATCTCCGACCACAGCATCGTGACCCTCACAATCATCAAGCGCTAAACTCATATTATCGTGTTTTTTCAAGTCCGGAGAGTACCTGAAACACGTGCAGCGCATCGAGAACTTTGTCTTGAGCCGTCACGGACACGTCCCGCAAGCATACTTTACAGTCATGCGAGCCGCTAAGGATGTAGCCTTCCTTGTTGGGGCTCCAAGACAGCCCGTATCCCTCCTTGTCGTGACCTCTCAGCCTCAAATCGGGATCGCACTCGCTCCCAGGAGCTCGACCCCTCCTGTTTCTCGCAATCAAACACAAACACCTCGGTCCCGCTCTTCTTTGCACCGACAATGGTAGGCTTCTGCGGCATGTAACGTGCTTTGTTCACTTCCCCGTCAACTCGAATCTTATGAGTTATTTCTACCTGCGCGAATAAGATGATCAATCATTTCATATTTCTCAGTGACATTTTGTCAAACGAATTGAAAGAGAAATCTCCATTTTGTTAGCAAACATTTCGACGAACAGATGATTCGCGTTAGAGACTTGCTCTCGGGAATTGTATCGCAATCAGCTATGAGAACTTTAAGGTTAACTAGTATGATTCAAACAACAAGGAATCGTCACATAAACAATCAAACGTACTTTGGGAATGGTGGCGTTGGGATCGGCTGTGTCGGCGACGAGCTGATCGGGAGGAGAGCGTCGGCGACCATGAGAAAGTTGGAGTTTCCGTCGGCGGTGTGAGTGCCGAGGACGAAGGTGTGGACGGAGAGCGAAGCGTTGGAGTGAGGCCGAGGGGCGACCAGTGGACGGTGAGAGACGGCCATTCGACGGAGTGAGAGATGACGAGGTCGTAGAGGAA